>JAZGQO010000002.1:8742500-18742500 GCA_036850965.1 Patella caerulea | reverse complement strand
AGCAAGATCTTTGGGTTATAACCATAAATTTCAAATTTCATCAAAATCGAATCAAAATTGTGACCTCCACAGGGTCCACAACCTTGATATACCATTTTTTAACAGTATTCGCGTACAAACGGCGGCCATTTTGTATGGCAATTTTCGTCCGATTTTCCCGAAATTCGAACTCAACCTTCCTTAGGGTGTGACGGTAATATAATCAAACGGTTTTTTAAATCGAATAATAATTGTGAACTCCAAGCTAGAAAAAAAGGCGATTTTGCGTATAATCAGGGGCCATAATTCAGGAAGTTACGATCCGATATGCGCAAATATCGAAAGGAAGCAAGATCTTTGGGTTATAACCATGAATTTCAAGTTTCATCAAAATCGAATCAAAATTGTGACCTCCACAGGGTCCACAACCTTGATATACCATTCTTTAACAGTATTCGCGTACAAACGGCGGCCATTTTGTATGGCAATTTTCGTCCGATTTTCCCGAAATTCGAACTCAACCTTCCTTAGGGTGTAAAGGTGATATAATCAAACGGTTTTTTCAATCGAATAATAATTGTGACCTCCAGAGGGACCACAAGCTAAAAAGGGTGATTTTTCGGACAATCAGGGGCCATAATTCAGGAAATTACATTCCGATAGCCGCAAATATCGAAAGGAACCAAGATCTTTGGGTTACAAACATGCATGTCAAGTTTCATCAAAATCGGTTCAAAATTGTGACCTCTATAGGGTCCACAAGCTAAAAACGTGATTTTTCGTACAATCAGGGGCCATAATCCATGAAGTTTTGATCCGATACATGCCAATATCGAAAGCAGCTGAGATCTTTTGGGGATAAACCTATATTTCAAGTTTCGTCAAAATCGGATAAGAATTGTGACCTGTAGAGAGTCCACAAACAAATTGTGGACGGACGGACGTCCGGACGGACAGGGGCGACGACATAATACGTCCACATGAAAATGTGGGCGTATAAAAAGGACCACTTACATGTATGCTGAGTTGTTCAAAAAACAATAAAATCAGGGTCAAACAACAAGCAATGAAGTAAGTAATGTTTAGATACAGGTTATTTTACACTAATAGGGAATTTGGAATGTCGTTTGTCATTTGAGAGTAACTATTCAAATAATATTCCTAAATGATCCACAACTGACCACATATTGACAGTCTAAAAGCTATAGTCGGAGTGGCTGACATTTATAAACAGACAGTTGATTGTAAATCAAAAATTCTTTATCAGTGAGTAAGTTACTCGCTCGCTAACCTGGGGGATCAGGGCTCGATCAGAACCTATGTTGGTTAATAAAGTTAATCAATATTGTCTTGAGTGGTGACTGGTGTCCCCTTGTAAATTCTTTGAATTAAAAAAATCAATTTGTATAATATTACCTTTGCATAAAGATCTTTTGGGTCTTGTTTTATGTCTTGTTTTTGTTCAGCCTTACTTTCCCACAACTGACCATATTCTCCATTAACATGATTGGTTTCTGACATTTTATAACCAATAGGTATTTCTCTGGAAAACAAACACACTGATTAGTTGACTAAATCACACCATATATCTTATCTCCAGAACAGAGAAGGTCTTTTACAACATTATAATGACCAGTCATGCTTCCACAGGGGAAAACAAGGGGTCCGACCACTCCCCTGCTCGCGAAAACAAATTATTTTCCTGCCACACTCATTGAAATAATGGCAAACAAACAAACTCTACACCTATCTACCTAAATGAACAAGAATATTTGTCTCAGAGCTTCTGCGTAACCAGCAATGGTTAAAAATGTTAAAATACTAAGAGATTAAAAGATGAATAATTGTATTAAATTTACTTGTGCAATGTCCACGTCCATGTTTCTGCTGTCTTTTTGGTGAAAGACCCTGGAAACATGCCATGATTTCCTGAGACCCATGACATACCATAGTACCAGCCATCTTTACTTTTTGTGACTTCTGCTGGGTCGATTATCATATAATCGTCAGCAATCAAGTCTAACTCATCAGCCAGGTCTTTATGATACGGTCGTAAAACTCTCCGCACCTTCAAGTAAAAAATGGTTTGTAATTTGGTATACAGCTCAATAGGAGGGGGAGAGAAATAGCGTTTAACCTCCACTCGACACAAACCAAGTCATTACGGGGATAAAATATGGTCCTATTTTATTTCAATAATTCACTTGCCTTTATCTCTGGGAGGATACTGGAGGACACAAAGTAAACCCATGAGATGGGACAATGACCCTATTCCTTGTCACAAACAAGCAGGGAATCAAAACGATGCCAGCTTAAAATGAGATCTGTTAACTACGGCACTGCTTGTTGAAATAACATATGTGGCGTTTACTTTTGCAACAAGCCAACAGTGAGGCTGATGTCCCCCGCCGAAATCCCAAAATAAATAGATGACACATATTAATTAATCGCACATTTATTTTTTTCAAACGTATCGACCAATCAAACTGAACACGAAGTGTCATCAAAAAATTGCTTATCTCTGCCTACCGTAAGAAGAAAATGCTCATCTTCGAACTCCATCAAAGCATTGATCTAATAAGCATACACACCAATTTTGAACATTTTAACTCAATTCGAAGGAGAGTTATTGTGTTCCAAAATTCCAAAGTCTCGGCAAATCAAATTGCTTATCGTTCTGCTTACCCTGAGCAGAAAATGCTCATTATCGAACTTAGTCAAGGTATTACTACAGTAGAATCTGCATTAAGCAGCCACCCACGGGAAATTTTAGGATTGACCGCTTAACGGGAGTGGCCTCTTAATAAAATCTCGAGTTTTTTGTGCCGACATCAATTAATATTACGCTTGGGTGCACTTGCATCGGTAAATTTGGCCGTCGGTGAATCTCGGACATAACTTCCGTAAACATGTCATTTTGTCCCAACTTTCAATACTACTGTCTATCATTGTCATGCATTCGATAATATTTATCCATTTTTGGAAAATTTCATGTTTTTTTGTGCTGACATCAATTAATATTACGCTTGAATGCATTGGAAGCAAACACCAAAGCAACACTTCACTTGCATCGGTAAATTTGGCCGTCGCTGAATCGCCGACATAACTTCTGTAAACTTGTCATTTTGTACCAACCTTCAATACTACTGTCTATCATAGTGATGTATTCGATAATTATCCATTTTTGCGAAGAAAATCGATGAATTAATTTTATTTTATCAAAGAAGCACACGAACCAAAAAACATCGCTGATTTAGCTACCGAATTACAGGGTGTGTAACTCTGTATGTAATATTACAGGTGGCGCTAAAAACGTCTATTTAACAACATAGCGGCTTTTAGTCGGTACTTTCAGTTTATTCAATCAATATCAAATAATGTCCCGTTACGTGTGAAAACAATGATCAGGTTTGTCGTTTAATAAAACAAAAGATTAATTAACAGATAATCCCGGGTTAATTGGTATTTTCACATTTCTTTTTATCTGATTTGCGGGAGTCCAGTTAATTGATTACTACTCACGGGATTAGCGGGGGTGTTACGAAGAACGACAAGATGGTATCATTCAACAATGGCCGTTGAATGGGCGATGTTTTGTTAAATTCATTTGCAAAATAGTGACCGCTGGCCGCGTTAGAGGAGTGACCGCTGAATAAGGAGATGAAACAATAGAATTTTTACGGGGGGAATTTATTGTGACCGCTTACAAGGAGATGTCGCTGAATAGGAGTGGCTGCTCATACGGATTCTACTGTATAATGAAACTATACACTAAGTTTCATCAATCTCACTTAATTAGAACTAAAGTTATCGTGTCCCAAAGCATCAACCAATCAAATTGCTTATCTCTGCTTACCCTAAGCGGAAAATGCTCATCTTCGAACTCTATCAAGGCATTGACCTAATAAACACATACACCAAGTTTGAACATTCTAGCTCAATTAGGAAGAGAGTTATTGTGTCCCAAAAAGTGTGACGGACAGACAGACGGACGAACCCATTTTAATAGTCCCCCAACTTTCTTCGAATGGCGGGGGACAATAACATTAACATACAGCATGCCTCAATGTTAACTTTCAGAGGAGAGGTTAGTTCAAACAGATTTCTCCAATATCACATGTCAAACAATGCCATGACATTTGAAATTATTTTCTTATAAGATTTTGGGCATTTACAAGTATTCAGTTACAGGGGCAATAACTTTGCAACTCTAAATTTCAATAGTGGGATTTTGCTTAATATCTAATCTAAGATGTACTATTCCAGCAAACTTGACAATTCTACAAGGTTTAAATGTTTCAGGGGCAAAAACTCTTCATTGCTGTGAAACTCTCAATTTCAACATAATCTTCATCGTTATCGATAGCTTAATAATCTCAGCAAATCATTTTTAAGAGATTTACTGACAAACAGAATGGAAAGAGTGACAACAATATCCCAACATCATGCAAAATCAGATCCCTTTCACTTTTATTTGTTTTTGTCATCTCTTTCTCCATAAATAAACAATATTACAAACTAACAAATAAATCAATTCTGTATACCTCACTGTGTGCAATTCTGGGATCCCTTGAATATAATCGTATTGACCACCGTGCCTCAGCCTGTA
Source organism: Patella caerulea (assembly GCA_036850965.1). Classification (NCBI taxonomy): domain Eukaryota; kingdom Metazoa; phylum Mollusca; class Gastropoda; family Patellidae; genus Patella; species Patella caerulea. Next base: position 18,737,912 of record JAZGQO010000002.1, on the reverse strand, counting down.
AATTAATCTCTTTGGCTAATTTGATCAATGTTTCATGATGTTCAGGTTTATACTGGTAGGCACAGGTAATATGAAATTGTTTCTTTGGGGCTTCCATAATAATTCCTATCAAAAACAAGAATTTTTTTTTTTACAAACTTTTAAAAGATTGCGTTGGTGACATCACTATTGGAATCAAAACTAACAAATATCAGTAGGAAAGAGGTGAAAAAAATGCCGATTGATTTGACAAACACGAAATAAAAGATTACCTTGGTGACATCACTAGTGGAATCAAAACTAACAAATATCAGTAGGAAAGAGAAGGAAAATAAAATGGCAGTTAATTTGACAGGCGCAATATAAAATAACTGGACAGATTAATAGTATCAAAAACAGAGACACCATTAGGCCTGAGGATACCATCTGGTAGTATTGATGACTTCACTCACACATTCTTTACAGAATCTATGCATCATTTTAGTGCTATAGAATCCCTTTCCAAGTACAATATTAAGGAATTTTAATCTCTAATAAGGAATATCAGTCGAAAAAGGATTTAATACCATTTAGTATTTACTAAAGATTAAGAAATTTTAATCTCTAATAGGAATATCAGTCGAAAAAGGATTCAATAACGTTTAGTATTTACGAAAGATATGACGAATTGAACATCCCGTCAATCTATGCTGCTCCCCATGTAACAAGACTAGCGCCATCTATATTTGTAAATCACATATTGTTACTTTAATTATAAAGTTACAGTGAATTTCTATTTTGAATTATCTTATATCCTCTGACAGTCTCACATTACAACTTTTGGTCTTGGAAGGAATTATTAGCGAGCAGACAATTGCCTGTGTTGTGTATCTGTTACCACTCGTCAATTCAGTCATTTATGTTATTAGCTTACTCGATGAGGCACTGCAGTTCCCACAACATAGAAACAGACGAAACATTTGCTTTAAGAGTAACCTATTTATAATGTCTAATTTATTAACTTTACCTTCTTTCTTTAAAGCAGCTGAATAGTCTAGAACTATATTCTTAAAAAAATCATACTGAGATCCCCCTATGAATAATCCTATAAAGTTCTGCTGTGCAAAAAATTCCAGATGCGGTTTGCCAGGAGCATTTTTAACTTTTGATTCTAAACTTAACAAAGCTTTGGCCATAAATGGAACATGACGATCATCTGCCTGCAAATGATAAGAGAAAAGAAGGTTTTTGCATATAAATTAAAAGAAACTATTTTTATTCTTAGAACACATAAGAACCATCTACTATAGAATGACTAGACTTTTCTGATTTAGGCAAAAAATCTACGGTATGTGTTGATTTAAATAATTTGATATGTTTATCTGTTTCCGAAGTGGGCAAATGTTGAGAACAGAGGCCAGTTAAAGATACATTTACTTTGCCAGGGTGTACGATAATGTATATTCATTAACATAAGTCATGTCAGGGTTGACAACTCGTTAATTTCTTTTGCAAAAATGCTCAAAATCAATTCTCCATTTGTTTCAAGCAGTGATGTAGAGCTATACAAATTACCTTAAAGAATGGACATAATGTTATATGAGGAAAATAGGAATGAGCACCATTCCAGCCGCAGAGATTTTGTGATTTCTCCCAGAATGCTGTTAGTTCTGCCTGGAGTTCTCCAACAGGGCATAAATAGAGGATATATTCCCGATCTATCTTCTCATCTAATGTTTTATCATTTACATGTGATAACAACCTATAAAATAAAACATACAATATAAAACATACCAAGTCTCTACACTGATATGGATCAAGTCTGAAACTCTTGGTCATTTTTTACGTCTAACAGTCTGAGTGAGAGTCACAATTCAAACCTTGAGAGTGTGCTTACTTCACCATTTTTTTGAAACCATTGAAGGTTTATATGTTCTTTTAGAAGTTTCCCAAGGACTCAAACCTTGGTATCAATTTAATTTTAAAAGTGAATCATTTACATTTACAGTTCCAAAAATACAAGTTAAAACTTTCCATTAAAGACCACATAAAATAATAATTCTTAATTGCATATATTGATAGCCAAGGGTTACTACATTCATTTTACGTCAAGTTCACACCAATCTGATTAAAATTAATTCAGATATCAATGTTTAAACATCAGACAGCAAAAAACGGTTTTCAAATTTTCAATTACAACCATAATCCGATTGATTGGTTGGTGACGTCACAGGCACTACACATAATCTATAAACATAATCTATACAATATATCATATATATAGGTAATTAAAGAATAAACATTCCGAATATGCATTCGGTCACTGGCGTCTGAGGGGATTAAGAGTGTTTTCGATAATTGGCCAAGTCGTTTTTACGGGAGGCCTATATTTGCGACTTTGAGAGACGATATCTGAATTATTTTTCATCAGATTGATGTTAAACTGCCGTAAAATGCATATAGTAACCAATGTCTATAAGTTCAATCAGTTTCGTTTTCTGGTTTTATATACTCTTTAAGAGAAAAATAACCTGCTGTTTGAGGAAAATCTATGTCTATTTCTTGGCATCAAACAACTTTATTTTACAGACATTAGTACTGCAAAAACAACTTTTCTACAAAATTTGTTTAGGGGAAACACTATACGTTTTTTTACATTGAAATAATGTACAGAAAGTATGGTTATTTTTCTGTTATTTCTATTTCAACAGTGATATCTTTGACACTAATTTATCTTTAAGGAAGCATTATAAAAGATTAGATAACAGTTCTTGCTATAGTTAGAAAATAGATATAATCAAAACAGAATATGATTAAAATTTAAAGTTTAATCAATAAATAAGATAACATTTCAGGTCTAAAGTAAGACGTGCAATAGGCAGATTTAGCTCTTGCATAATGCATGTTTAAAGGCTCACTGCCTTCATTAGCCCATTCGGAGCAGATAAGTAGGACATGAACACCATTTTATTTCATTTCACTGATGTAACAGTGATATTCTTCATCAATTATCACAAGCCAATAATTTTTAATTTATGACAACTTTAGTCTTTCAAGCGTGACACCTGCAAAGTTATTATCATACTTCAATTAATAATGAAATAAAATGTTAGCTTGAAATGCTTCAAGAAGTTGTTTGTACATTGTATTTTTATGTACCTTGTTTAGCCAGAAAATCTTGTTTGACTGGTTTTACAGAAATATAAAATAACAAACAAGCAGAACCAAGCTTGTCAACAATGCCTAGTTGTAAATGTTATTAGGGTTGTGGGAGCCATGTTGGCTCAGTAATTAAGACATTGACTTGCAAACCTGGAGGTCTTGGGTTCAATTCAATCCCACTGTTGGCCAAGCAAGTTCATCAGGATTTTCTGGCATTGTTCCCCCCCTCCCCCTATCAGAGATACTGACAAGGGGCAGTGCGTGAAGAGAACCCTGTGTCACTGTCATATCAAAATTCCCCTCATAGCACACTGCATGGCTTATGCCTATCTTCATTAGTAGAGTCATTTATTTAGGCTGTTAGCTTAATTACGAGGAATTAGAACTTTCAAAAACCAGTCTTATTTCATTTAATAAAAATAACCCTAGACTCAGCTAATTATTAACCATCTATTTTCAGATCAGAGCAGTGTTTACAAGCATCCACTAAACTATTAAAAACCACCATATGCTCTAGATCACCTACCTATATAATCCGTACAATTTGTAAAGAATCTTCAAACAGCTGTATCTAAGCTACAAATTGGCCATATTCCTGAAGCAATGGCCCGAGAAACCCCTCTCTGGCCATTGCTGGAAAGCGTCTGTTTCTTGAACTTATGCGAGGGTATGTCTATTCTTTCCGTTCAATGAAAGCTATCACTTAAGTACAGCAACATGACAGTCTTTTGTTTAATCTGGGTCTTCCCTAAAACTTTGGACAGTGATTTAAGGTATTAAAAACGGTGAAAGTATGTTCAATTCCAAACAGTATTGTTTACATTTCATTCAACTTGATAGCCTCAGTTGTCATGCAATTAGTGTTACTGCAGTATTCTGCTATGCACGGGTTAATTAGGCATAATAAAATCGTGAGACATGACATAACTTTATGTAAACATATTTGGTCCAATATTGGCACTCGTTTTAAATGTAAAGCTTTTGTAGGGCAGCTAGTGATTGGTTGGTAGTCGGACTACTGACCAATCAAAATTTAAAACAACAATATCCACTCATAATAGCAGTGTGTAGTGGGATTACCTCTAATGAAACGAAACGCTGCACAGAGTATGCAAATTGGCAGATCTGTCACAAATATTTAACACAATTTAATTTGAAAATTCTAAAGCTATATTACAAATGTATTATCAAATTATTGCAAATCAAAAAAATTCTACTGAGATCAAAGATCTTTGAAGTTCAAATGCCTCATAATAAAGGGCTAAAAGGCATTGTAATAATACAGAAACTTATAATAAAATATTCACGGTAAACCAGTTAAGGTACAAAACTACAGAAAGGGGTTATATTTACCAATCTGATGCTAACTGGACACCTTTATCACCCGTTGTTGCTATTGCTTTCAACCTAGACAAATTGAATATAAACCTGCTGTTAAAAACTTATACTGAAACTGTCATAATCAATAATTTTAAAGGATGTATTGCTCTTTGTTATTTGAACCTTAAATCAGACGAAAATGAGAGGAAATACCTGAATGCCTAAATTAATTATATATAAACTGATTTACATTCAGTTTTTAAAAATTGTATTGTTATTTCAAATCAGTTACATGTAAGCTTTTGTTCTCTGAAATATGTTCACAAGTTGTCAAAATTCAATGGCATTTATTAGTGCCTATGGTTAGATTTATCTCCTTCTTGGGTGGTTAGATGCTGAATGGTAAGCGTGCGCACTGTGCACGCTGTATCGTGAATACGGCCTGCCATTGAGTCAACTGGCGTGGTTTCGAATCCAAGATTGTATGTGGCAAGGAGCAGGGTCGCCTGTCCAACCTGGTGGGTTTTCTCCGGGTACTCTGGTTTCCTCCCACTGCTAAAGACCCCTATGAGCAAGCAAATTATTGAAATAAAATTAAACCATATGTTCGTCCCGAAATGACAAATGACTAGTTTGTGCCGAGTGGACGTGAAACCCCATTTTTCTATCTTATCCCATTCTTTTTGCTGGTTGTAGATCAACTATTTTTGACTTTCACATTGAATATGTTTTGTTCATCAAGTTTTTTTTATTACCATACAAATGTCACTAGAGCCCAAAATGTCACTGATATTAATATGTTTGTACAGTAGTGCCGTAATGAAGCTACACCTCTAACTCAATATTTTCCATAAAATTTAAAACTGAAAACATGAATTAGAATTCAATATTGGTCTCTTTCAATCAATATTGACAATGTTATCTTGCCATGAAAGTATAGGATCCTAATTTCCAAAACTTAAGACCTAATGAACAAACAAAATGTAGTACTGGAGTCATGTATTTCTATGATTTTGGGCACCATTTGTAATGAACAAAGAAAAAATAAGACAACGCAGAAATAAATAGTAACGGCTGATTCACATAAGACAAAATAATGATTTTCAAAAATGCGTTGAGCCGACTAAACAGATGTAAATGGCTGCCGTTCACTTTGAACTGCTCAAGTATTTCACCAAATATCATAATTGATCAGAAATTACAATAAAAAGACCTCTTTTTATTTCAAAGAATAGACCCATACACCCTTTAAATAATAATGGATATCAAGAGCCCAGATTTTTACGATCAGATAGCAATATTTAAAATTCATGGAAATCGACCAACACTGAATTCTAATTTGTGCACATGTACCGACCGGTATGAATAAACGTCAAATATTATGGATAGTATTGAGTTTGAGATATAAACTGTTTTAATAATTTAAAGTTATTTGAAATTATTTTATTTGCTGGATACACACAGCTTACATAATATTACACATTACACTGCTTACACAATAATACACAAAGTACAATGTATCTACTGTTAGTCATGAATTTACATATGAATCAATTCATGACTCCGAATTCTCATAATACTCATCAGAGTCACGACAAGATGACTCATGTAGTTTTGAAACTATACCAGCAGGGCTCACACTGGCTTTCAATTTTTTCGGCCAAAATAGATGATAATTTTTAGATAAAAAAAATGTTCATATCTTTTTTCTGCAACCTGGAATATTTTATCTGCCAAAAATTAGTGATAAAAAAGACATGTAACAATTTTATTTCTCAGATAGGCCTACTGTAAAACAATAACCGATATATATATATTAAACAACTTAAAAAACCCATCTTTACATAACAGATTAGCCCAGTTTTGAGTGATTTAGTACAATAAGATTTTTGGTGATTTTAGTCTATTTGCACACCATATTGCAAAATATATTTTCAGTACCTACATGTATGTCAAATCTTATCCAAGTATTGTCTATTTTCTATAAATTTATGCTTTGCATGAACAATAGCTTTGCATGAACAATAGGTCTATTGTTATTGTCAGGTATTAATGAACCAATTTGTGAAATCCGAGGGCAAGTATATTAGATTATGCAACAATTTGAAATTTTTAATGCGATGCAGAGATAAGCTTTAATTGTATTTCATTCTTATCTTTGTTGCATTATCTGTATATATTTGCCTACTATATTCACATATCTGTATCATTTGCTTGATAAAGACAAAGATAAGCTTTAATTGTATTTTATTCTTATCTTTGTTGCATATTCTGTATATATATGCCTATTATATTCACATATATATCTGTATCATTTGCTTGAAAAAGACAAAATGTCGCTTGGCATTAAACTCAGTAATTGTGTATCCATAAAATTGTACCTTGTGTTACTGTAAAGGTATCCGAAACTAAATCCTGAATAAAATGATTTAAATTTCATTTTTATTTGTAAGAGATGTTTACAATTATACTTATCGATCACTTTAAAGCATTTTGGCGCCAGCAATATCGTAAAATAAAGCCAATGCAAGCCACAAAAGTATTGTCGCTATTTAACTCGTTCTTACGTTTCCAACCAATGGTGATAATATAACTCAAAATAAAATATACAATAGGCAAACTTGTATATTTAACATGGTGTATAAAGCCACAGTTCAACAATCAAAATAATCAAATTCTTTTTGAAAAGAATTGACAACCATTTTCAATATTTAATTTACAGTTAATCTTTTTTGATGAAACAGAACATAAAATAATCACCGATTGGATTAATCATTAGTATCATTGGCAATTATCAATCAACTAATCATTCATTTGAGACAATTGGTTGGCATTAATTATTGGCATGATCTGGATAATTAGCTTGTTTGTTGATTAGTATATAGTATGCTGCTATGTGAATTTGATTAATCTAGGGTATAAGTATAACAATATTATTCCACCAGTTCCCAAAACAAATTGCCAATATCCCAAAACATTATTGCCAAAATCAAATTTTAATCGTCACTTTCAATACTTTTCATTATAAAGTAATACCACATCCAAAATCTTCAACAATGAAAACACAAATTATTTGTCAATTTAAATCGAAATTAGTTATGTGATCTTACTGGAAAAAGATGGACTTCTTATATATATCCAATATTCAAAACAAAATAAACATTTTACCATTGGTACATGAATCGTGTACCATAATGCGTTTCAGCCCCAGTTCTAGCAAGAGATTCGAGGCACGAGGCTAGAAACTTTGCACCTTGATTTGCAAATCAAACAGCACATGTAACTAGATCTAGAAATTTGCATTCAATTGACACCGCTGGCTTATTTCGCTGAACCATGGACCTCATCATAAATGTATTATAAGGTCCATGGCCGAAAATAACTGATTTGAAATGTCTTGGTCCCAAATGTAATCAATTTGGCTTCTTTAAAACATGTTTATCGCAAATTGTGCACTTTAGTTTTGCCAGCCACCCTGAGGCCTTAGTCAGTGGGCTTACCATGAGTTTATTAAATTGCCTATATAATCTAGATGTGGCAAGGGTGTATCCTATTAATTAGATCCTCCTGTCTTAACCGTAAGACACAATTACAATATTAGAGACTTCCGGAACAAAAAGTTGATGAAACATGACATCATGACCTAGTTGTGTTGTGACTATCAGTGTCACACCCATGACACTGCATACGACACACCTGTGCTTGCCTACTCCATGATCAAACACGATAGCAGATGGCTTCCATCTTGTTTACTGACGGTACTACTTATTTTAAGACAGACTCGGCTTTCCAATTTATAATATCTACGTCATTGGGGATTTCCAATTTATACTCACTGGTTGCTATGACCCGCTATGGCGTTGTCTAGAAACGCGCGTGCTCGCGTTAGTTTAAAATTTTTGCTATACGTTTAACATGGACTATTTGATGTAATTTGCCTGATTTGATTTGGCCCCATTTCCATAAATTTAGGTTGTTTTTTAGAAATTTTTAGCAAATGTTAATCTTAGGTGTTTTTTAATTCTAGCCGAAGTAAATTTTTCTACAATTTATAGCGAGTTAAGTTATCGTCTCTAAGAGGCGGGCGTAGTATTTTAAATGGCGGCCATTTGCCATCATGTGTATTCTTGAAGTAGGTACACATGATGTAATCGTATGATGACACTGCTGTCAGTTACAGTTCAAGTTAACCACTCGGAATCAGATTGCTACTGGTTAGTTTAAGTGTTGCTACTGTGTTGCCACTGTCAGTCACATCAACAGGATGCTGTCCTCTTCTGTAAACTTACGCTCTATTTTCTGGGAACCCCATTTGAAGTAGAACGTCTATCGCCTCTTTTCCATTACAAACCGTTTTTGATTTGTCTTCTTTTCTGATTAATCGAGGTGGAACTGCAGCCGAAGCCATTTTCCTGAAATAAACAAGTCAACTTCCTCTTACATTGAATGTCTGGATAATCAAATGATGGCTGTCAGTAAATAAAGGGGCGTGGCGATAATCACCTTGCATCGAAATCGAATAGATGTAGTGCATGTCTAGATGCATAGGTCGCCGTTTAATTTTATTTTATAATCATTTTTACATATTTCATTTTGCATCTTAGCACATGTTATGTGTATTATTAAAGAAAAAGAACCTTTAAATTAATGTTTGGAAATGTTGAATTGCTAAAGCGAAAAATGGCCTGGCTCATCAAAGTCTACTTCCGGTGAAAAGTGATTGGCCTAAGGAAAGGAGCCATATTTGAAAGAGTTTTGTGTATTTTGATGGTAAAGAATTATCATAGTTTTAGTCGATTAGGCTACAAATTAGCCTTTATTTCATGATATTATATCTCACTTTTGTTCGTGCTTATCTTAAATTTCTTTTGCTTGATAGGATTGATCAGAGATTTAGCGGAATATCATTAATAATCCTGCTCTACACTCGCCTACAGAGTACAGTCAGTGTCACTGACTCACAATACAAGCCTATTGTGTGAGTCGTAGTAAATAATAAACGGATTTCTAAGATTATGAACAAACTACTCTACTTTGGTTATTTTAAACCTACCTGTGTGTTTGAAACGACCTCCCGTTAAATAAAATCCATTATACAACTAAATATACCAACGGAAAAAAGGGGTTCTCTCTTGTAAAATTGAACTTCTCACAAACTTTGACATTAGGCGGGTCAAACTACGGCTAAATGATGTCGAACGTAGAACAAATTGCAACAAAAGGTTTTTTGTTATATATTGACTCAGTATGTTGTTCTAAGTAAGGAAAAGAAAGTTTACCAAAATCGGAGTCCAAATAAGGACAGGGGGCGTGGCCAAATCCAAGATGGCGGCTGTCGAGCAAAACTCGTAAATATCTCTAAAACTATTGGATTTAGACACCATAATGTATTGCGGACAGATAGGAAGTCGGTACCAGCGAGTCCAAAAATCGCGACGTTATGTCTCTATGACGTTACTGTGACGTCACAACGGCATATCAGACGTCGCATTTTTTCCAAAACCAGTCCATTTACACGCGTGTTTACAGTACAAACGAATGCTGATGCAGAGAAAAGGATATTCACATTATGGGTTCATAAAGAAGAACAATGTGTTACACTAACGTAGAAGGGGGCTGATAGTATATGAGTATGACAGCATTGTCGTAAATTGATACTATTGCAGTAGCCGTAGGAACGCGCATTCGTTTCAAATGTTGACAAAAATAGTCTACACCAATTTTAAGAAATGAAATGAAATAAGGCTATGCATGTATGACCAACTGCTCTAGGTTCGATCAGTTTGATGCGAGGAGGATTTTGCCATGCAGTGGTGCAACGACACTCTTATATCGAATTCCCACTGCTAAGGGTTCTTTTCCTGGACCAGTGCATTCAAGGCTGACTGATTTTGACATTTGGCTCACTCAGAAGTAGTCTAATCCCCAAAAGGATTTATATTTTGACACAGGTGTCGTCTAGATTTGTTACAAAACCGAGTTGGCCCGAAATGCGAACAACACCCCCTGGTAGTGTTTCTGAAAGCATAACTTAGGGAATTACGTATCGGGAGCTACTTTCACATGGACAGACAATACCAGCGTCAAATTTAAAATATTTGTTTAGAACTGAAATAAATGAACTAACTATAAGTCAATCTCCAGGCTAAAAACATTAACAAAATTGAAATAGACACGACCGAAGCACAAAACAGTGCAAGATGGTGGCCGCCATGAACCGCCATTCGCTGAAGCTGTCATTGAAAACGACGTAGATGTTATTTTTTGTGAAAAATCATTGAAATCATGTTGGGGGTGTAAGGATTATATAGTCCTAAAGGTTACAAAGGAAACAATATAACGTGTTGTGGAATGTGGATGTTGACATTTTGGCTACTAAATGTGCCTGAGATAACTTCTCCACAGGTAGCGTGTATCAGATGTTCCGATTGTACCGCAGATTTTAAAACGGTGAAAATTGGTCTACCCGATCTTTACGTTTTGCCACTGACTCTAGCTGAAATGATACTAGTCCGGCAGTCAAACACCAGGTGAAGTCTTGCGATGGAAATAAAGCAGGGCCCGTAAGAGGGGGAAGGCAACTGGGACACTTGTCCAGGTGTCTAGAACTCAGAGAGTACCAACGGTATGCCAAGTATTGTTTTCGACAACATTTGTTGGTTTAAAGGAACAAATAAAAAAACCTTTTACTTGATCGTAAAGCAGAAGAAAACCGGTAACTTTTCTGAATGTTAGTACCTAGTTCCAGGGGTAAGATTAGAATTGGATTATGTCAGTTCACCTTTTGGGGAATAATTGGTAAATCTAGAAATGTAAGTCACCTGCCCAGACCTTAGTGCCGTGGAGCTCCGACCCGTTCTCGTTCCGTTTGATGCTATCATCATCGTCAGGGTGTCCCGGTCAAGTCCGGGCCTGAAGAACGCTTCAATGAACTAATGACCCAGTTACCCCAGACATAAAATATGCCTAGTGACGCTAGAGACTAGGTGTTTTGCAAAACGTTTTGCTGAGTTGCTTGTCCCAGGGTCATGAAATAAAGACAATCTAATGTTTTTTGATGGGTTATACATGTACATCTTTAATATGTGTCGATTCAGAATGTTGCCAATTTGAATACATATTAGTATTCCAATATGACGGCTTTATTACAAATATGGCCAAATTTTGCGTGAAATGATGATGTTAGCAATGTGATTGTATAATACGTCAAATCGTAGGTTTTCGAGGTAGACAAATTAATACCTCAATCGCAAAATGTGCCATGACCGATTAAAACACCATTATGAGACTCAAATTCGACAAAATATCCATGTTCAGGAGATCATGGAAGAAAAAAGTAAATCTAGCAGTTCAGATATGAATTCGGCTACCTGGAAAACCTCCAGTTTAAACGTAGTACACTATCTTATTACCATAACTACCGTGCTTATTATCCCAGTTTGGGTAGAGCTGTAGGACGTTAAACCCCGCCAACGCGAATATAGCGGTCAAATTGGAATACCTTCCTGGAACATATTTTATGTTGATATCTGAATTATGGGTACACTAAAACATACACAGGGAACTTTGTGATTTTCTCTCAAAATTGGTTCCATTTTGATTTTGTTTTCCTAGCAGAATTCGTCGTCACTTTTAGGGGGGTGGGGGGCGATTCCAAAGCTCTTTGGATTCAACGAGTCGTATTGGTGACAAATATGAGAACTGCTTCAAAATCGGGTCTAAAATAACTATGTAAAGGTGGTAGAATCAATTTTGATGATGAGAGCGATGATGCAGTGGCCAAAAAGATAAAAACAAGCGACATTAAGGAGCTCAGTGAGGCCATGTTTTGACACCCATTTGTGCTTGTACTGAGGAAGTGCATTGATTGTTGAATGAGCAGTGCCTATCGATTTTCACCTTTTCGAACTCGTATCTGCCCAGATATGATCTGGACCCCCAAAATACCACTCTTAATTAATGCTTTTTGGGACATTACCGCCAAAAATGGTTTTGTAGCACATCTCGGGAACATCTAGGAAATGTGCGTCAAAATAAAAAAAATTCTGATAATCTTTAGGCCGAATGTCAAAGTTGATCAACCCCGCCGATTCAAACTTTGATGCAATTCTCCAGTAAAGTGCGTATGCCGTTGCGGCATTGCAGGACACATTTTCCCTCATGGCACAGCGGGATGGCCTAGTCGGAGTAGACCAATAGGATGCATAACCCCATTTCGTTTCATTTCTCCCAACAATTGAAATGAATCCGGGTTCCTACAGCTACACTAATAGTACCACCTACCGACAATGCAGCAATATTTATTTACTTTAAACCTCCTACATTATTGTAACGTTTTGTTATTCTCTGCATCAGCATTTGTTTCTGCTGTCAACATGCGTAAATGGACTGTTTTTGGAAGAAATGCGACATCTGATATGCCGTTGTGACGTCACAGTAACGTCATGACGTCATAGAGACATAACGTCGCCATTTTTGAACTCGCTGGTACCGACTTCCTATCTGTCCGCAATACATTTATGGTGTCTAAATCCAATAGTTTTAGAGATATTTACGAGTTTTGATCGACAGCCGCCATCTTCGATTTGGCCACGCCCCCTGCCCTTATTTGGACTCCGATTTTGGTAAACTTTCTTTTCCTTACTTAGGACATCATAATAAGTCAATAGAAAACAAAAAACCTTTTGTTGCAATTTGTTCTACGTCAAATGCTAATTTGACTAGACTACATCGAGAAATAAAAAATGGAAGCTTATTACGTCACTTATCGGAATAGATCATTTCGTATATAAGGGGGTCAAAGCTATTTTACGACAATCCAAATTTTGTGTTGGTGCGTTCGATTACTGACTGGCGCCGTGCTTGCCACCACGGACGCGTTCAGATTACCGATGATGTCATTCGAACGGCTTACTCGCAACAGGCCGAAGTAACCTTCCCAAGGAGATGGTTACTTGTGGAAGTATCCAATTATTCAATATGGATGCAATTATTTGATCGAAGTTATATTTGCAGATTAAGTTTAGGCGACGGAAGAATTATTGTTGACATTTTTCTCGGATTTAAAATAACATATTTACGTTCCACAGTAGTGTTTTAGTGATTCTACATCTTGGTGTAACGATTCCAAGAATTAAAAAAAAGACCACTCAGTGTCCTTTCAATTGTCTAATTCGTCCACTAAGCAGATTGTTTTACCTCTACTAAACTCACTGGGACGTAAGTGTGGATCCATATTGTGCGATCATAACCTTTCCCTCCTAACTGCAATTCTGGTAAGCCGTTGAGCTTGTTAACAAAGTTAACAAACGTTACATTGGTTGAACGAAAATGTGATTTAAAGTATGTTCTGCATAATATGGGCTTTATTTCGCTTCTCTGGATTTAATAGTTCCAATGAGATACCAATGAATAGGTCTAAAGTTTGTTGACGGATTATTGTCTGTGCGTTATTTATTAGAACATCGAGCATAATTAATTGGGCGATTCTTGCAAGAATTACACATCAAGACAGAAAAAAAAAATCTGTTATAGCCACTACTTTTTCACTTTTCTATGTACGAAAATGGTCCTATTTTAGGAATTTCATTAAAATATTATAACATTTACTTTATTTAATAGTTTATGGCAATCAGTATATTGATGTATATTGACAAAATTTTCACTGATAAATAACCCGTTATTTCATTTGTTTATCAAGGAAAAATGAATAATGCTTAAAGTATAAACCAGGGGTGAAATTGAAGTTGAGATGTTACTCAATGTGTATAAATCAAGAAAATCTGTAAAATATCAACCCTTTTCTCTACATCTCATGTTGAATAAGCTTATCGTTTACGTGTAACGTACGTAACAAAATTGATATACTAGTTGAATTAAATTCACCATGATTTGTTTAAAATCACTATTACTTCAAATCTTCTAAATTTAGTGCCAATATATTCAGAAAATTCCATTCTCATCTATCAAATGTTATTTATGTAAAAATGAAAACCAATTTAAAGTTGTAACGTACGTAATGTTACGTGCGTTACATTTACCAAATGGGGCTTAGAGGGGAGTGTTTGGAACTAATTGTGTCCCATGGGCTCTAAATTTGACAAAGACTAGTGATGAAAGTGCAAGATCAAAAGCCCATTGATTAGGAAAAAAAATATTTTTAAGTACTTTTATAACTTTTTACCCTCTGATCAATTCCTGGGTCCAGAAGAGAAATTTGTTAAAGAATGGATTGGGTTTTTTTAAGTCAAATATCTTGTGGAACTCTTGTACAAAACACCACAGACCAACACAGTCTATCTAAGTAATTGTAAGTCGAAAATTTTAATAAAATTTATTTAGTTGAACTTGTCACTTTTTTTACAACTTCAATATTTTGTAAAAAATTCCACTCGATACAAAAGCCCCCATAATAAATGAACTGATTTAAAGTAGGTAAGTCTCTAAGCTCCATACCATCCAAAATCTTCAACTTCGAAAACACAAATTATTTGTCAATTTATTTGTCAATTTAAATCAACATTGATGCTGTAGTCTTTCCAGAAAAAGATGTGCTTCTGATATCCAATATTTAAGACAAATTAAACATTTTACCATTGGTACACGAATCGTGTACCATAATGCGTTTCAGCCCCAGTTCAAGCAAGACTTGGGGGAACAAGGCTACACCAAAGGCGATTTATAGCTGAGGCGCTGGAGGCGCCAGCCTCTTCGCGAAAAAAATAAAGAAGTTGAAAAATTAAAACGGGAGACAAATGCTAAAACAAATGTGAAAAATGAAAATGTACCCTAAATAGGGAAGGCCCCCAAGGCAGAGAAAAGGGCCGCACGTCTGACAAAAGGGCCCCTCTGGCCAAGGGATAGGGCCCCTGAGTCTGAGTCAATAGTTTTCTATACACCGTTACAGTCGAATCCACTACTAAATGAGAATGCAGTCATTGCATTGGCATGAAAATCATCAATCTTTAAGTAGGCCTATAAGCTGATGCAGACAATTTTCCAAGGGGAATCACTGATTTTTGCAAAGATGGGGGATTGTAAGGTAAATACACAGAGCAGGATAACCTTATAAAGTTGCCACTCGAGTATAACATTGTATACTACAAGTGGTGTCGATTAATTAAGACAATCAAACGATCATTTGTACTAGAATCTACTAGGTAAACAACCAATTCAATAGTCATAATTTCGAACTTCCTGGAATAGTCTTCAAATAGTCTTCAAAAATATTACAAGTACATAATAAACTAATAAATGAGTCAATAGTTGTTGAGTTTTCTAAATTTCATAATTAGCTATATAGGTCTAAAACAAAGTTATTAGCTGTCTAAATTTTATTATTATTGGTTGTGTCAGAGTTAGATTGCTATTGTTTACCGCAAGGGTATTCAGTAACATTTTTCATATATTCTAGAATTTTATGTCAAATTTAATGAAATAAATTATCTGAAATTCATATATTTTATTCACTTATTAAATCATAACAGAGATAACAAATATAAAGCGTGCTTTGATCCATTCTAAATGTTATATGGCACAGATTTCACACGTGTAACGTACGTAACATATTTGTGTAACGTACGTAACACCAAATAATGCTCTGTCGATGGGAGAATTAGACCTGAATTATCTGTTAGTACACCAAAATATATACTATTGTGTATTCACAACAAAATGGTAAAACAGCACCACAGTCACAAAGTTCAAATCACAGAATTTTGAACTTGAAATTTAGTGGTATAAAATATTGTCTTTTGTGATGTAACGTACGTAACAGCAACATTTTCGTTTCCAAGAGTCAATGACCATGACGATGGGAAAATTGTTCTACTCGCTATATTAGATATACATGTCAGCTATCCAAAGCCACAAACAATGACTTTCTGCAACACGTGGTAATAAAATTATTAAACTTTGATTGTGTTCAATCGGCTCTAAATGTAACGTACGTAACGCAAGAATCGCCCAATTGTTTGGCGGCGTTTATTTTCCATTTTGATACCCGCAGAAAGCGCCGCGCCATTCCATTACCCATTTCCACTGCGCCTGTCGAAACGTACTCGAGGATCCTGGCCGAGTAAGCACGGGGCAAGTAATCGAACGCGACATTTATGAATAAGCTATTTCTCTGAGACCCAGTTATGAGTTTGGGCGTTTACAAACATAAATACGCCCATAGTCCAATATTTTGTTTCCGGCTTGTATTAATGTTTTGGTTAGGTAGTTCGATGGGATTTTTTCTTTTGAATTACATTTGATTCACTGGCCTTGAATCTCATCCTTGAATATTTATTCCTGAAGAAGAACTTAAGCAGTCCTGTCAATTAACCTCGGCAATCTGCTGTAGCCGAGGTAGGCCTAAATTCCGATGTACTTTACATTTGCCTCGGCAAAATTAAAAGCCGAGGCCATTGAATCATTGAATAGGTATATAACGTTTATATATATATATATATAAATACCAATAATTATTATCAACAAATCATACCGCGCATCGGTTTAATTATCGGTAGATGGTTTCATGTCTTTCTATTTCTCTTTGAATGTTATTTCTGGTGTGTTCAGAATTCTATAATCGTGAAATTCACAAGGCAGTTTATCCATATGATTGTACTGTCAGTTGTTACTTATTTTGAAATCCACGGAGAGTGGAATTTTCCGATGGCATTTCATAGATCGCGATCATGCCCCAGCTAATCAACGCTTTGAGTTCTATTGCCTTAAAAGGTACCATGTCATATGAGTTATTGTATGCTGCACAGATGGTTAAATTTAGTGCCGCGAAACTTGCACGAATTTCCCTCACGGTGTGCATAATTAACACACAAAACCCAATAATACACGCAATCTGCGATGCCCTTCTGACGTGTGATTTTTTTGTTTTAAATACATTTTTATGAAGACGATAAACGATGTTTAGACATCCCGAACTGTTCTTATCAAGAATTTTCGATTTCGATGAACAAAAAATTAATTTAATCAGGAACATTAATGGTATGAACAGTCGGAACGTGAATAAAATATGGAAATAATTAAGTAGCGGTGGTCGTTTTTCATACGAAATATGATCAATTAAAATTATGAAATAAGTGTGTTTATTTATATATGTTAGCCACAAAGTTGACTATTATTGACTGGGCTGTAACGTGTTTTATAAAAATATATATAATATACACGGGTGAAATTATGAGATGAAAAGCAATATTATACATGTATTCGTATAATCGGTAAATAAAATTTAGTAGACTGACCATCAATTGGTTCAAAATTAATGTCATTGTCTCCAGTTGCTTTTTTCTTGCCCAAACTCAAACGCTCGAAAAGGTCGTGTGCTGTTTTGATTAGCCTGTAACACACGTGGTTATCAATAATTACCCCCTTTAACATAATTACGATGGTTTAGCCCATAACGTCACATGTATAATGTTGTGATGGACACAGACAAAAATACAAGCAAAAGCATTGACTTTTCAAGAGAGAACCCCTTTTTTCCGTTGGTATATTTAGTTGTATAATGGATTTTATTTAACGGGAGGTCGTTTCAAACACACAGGTGGGTTTATAATAACCAAAGTAGAGTAGTTTGTTCATAATCGTAGAAATCCGTTTATTTACTACGACTCACACAATAGCTACTAGTAGTACTAGTAGTAGTAGAAATGGTTCCACTAGGCTGCTGTCTTCCGTCTTACTCCAGTCGCGGTAGTGGTTTTTCCTACAGAGTTCCTTTGCGCAAATTTTTTAGTCAAATGACTACAAAAAATTTACTGGCCTATACTATTTATAGCTCGCTTAATTTTAAATTTACAAATAAACTGGCCCAAAACAGTACTGAAAGAAATACTTATTTTAATACAAACTGTAATGATGTGTGTTGACAATTCAATTGTGCGTTTGACCCTATTTGAACTTGCGTAAAGTAAGGGGTCTTAGACTGTACCAGTTGTTACCTTAAACCAGTTTACGGCAACAAGTATAGTTACTATACGTACAGTTAGTAATGCCTAGCGTTGTGCTTGTGGTATCCTTTTGCCAGTTTGGAACTGTCTTTGAGCGAACGATATATTCGCTACACAATTCCTAATCGACCGTCTGTAACTGCAGTAACTTTCAACTTTATGAAAATACCGTTCTTCCCCACCTCTGTTCTATGGCTATTTTGGAATCCTTTACCTTAACCTACTAATAGTAGTACTATTTAGTAATTTTCTCCTTGATTTTGATTCTAAATTATTCTCCAAAGGAATCATTTCTTGCTACAGCTGACACCATTTATAAAGATTCAACTCTATTTTCAAGTAGAATTCTGCGATTATAAACATACACCAAATACGTTTAAACTGAAGAGACATTACAAGACCTGGACATGTGCAAACCATTAATGTTTATTTCATCGCTAAATTCTACTTGAAAATGGAGTTAAATTATTATAAATTTGTGTCAAATATAGTGAGAAAGGATTCATTTTGGTGGAAAATGAAGAATTGTGGTGACAAATAGACGGTAAGGGTTCTATAACAGTCTGAAAACAGGGGTGGGGAATAGCGGTATTTTACAGTATTTTCATACTGCCGTTATAGAAGGCCGGATATGAACTGTCAGCGAAAGTAGTCAAAGACAGTTCTGAAAAGAACTATGCTTGTGGCTGAATTCACTTTTTTGTCCATATCAATCAATGTTGCTCAAGCAGAATCCGTTGTTTAATAAACTAATTTTGAAGTACATTTTTATGTATGATCAGAATAGATAGGAGCATAATTTACATGTTTATATTAACATTCATGTGATGTAAATAGGCCTTGTCATTGACAATAACATTGATTTAAAGAATAACAATACCGACCATAGCATGATTAGAACATGGTTCTGTGAGTTAATAAGTCACATTTGGAATTTAGTTCTGCAATTCTGCAAATATTTTTTTTTGTTGTATCCTCCATTAAATCCCACTGCAAGTGCAACCTTTATAAATCAAGACTTTGTTTATTACCGTTGCGTAACAATGACAATTTTAGACTACAGAGTAAAGGTACAGTGACATGTTATTGAAATATGATGATTCCTTGGCTCAGAGTGACGTAATTAGACGTACCGGTATATTCCCTTTACATTATCTATTTTTTAAAACTATTATAAACTATGTGTGTGTGTGCTTTGACAAAGCCTTTGTAGATTTTTCGTACCAGTAATTTTGATTAAATTTGGTTAATAAAAAAAAAACAGTTCAAAACTTGGTGAAGGATGTACATAAATCCACTTAAGACAATTATTAATACATTCTAAACTCTATGATATCCACATTTTATTTCATTGACATTTTATTTGATAAGCTTATTATAGAAGACATAGACTAGCCTATCAGCATGGTAGCTGTACATGTATTTAGTTTAAATACAAGAAGTTAACAGAAGTGGGTTGCATCGCATAATACTAATACTGTAATATGAATGTAAATAAACTGATTTATATTCAATTGTTCCACGAAATAAGCCAGCGCCCAACAGTCTCAATCAAATACAAATTTCTAGCGTCTGGTTATTCCAGTCTACAGACGCCGTTTGATTTGGTGCAATGTGTCTAGCCTCGTTCCCTGAAACGCATAATGGTACACGATTCGTGTAGCAATGGTAAAATGTTTATTTGGATATCGGAAGCTCATCTTTTTCCAGGAATATCACAGCACCAATGTTGATTTAAATTGACAAATAATTCACAATTTACATAAGTCAAAATGTCGCTGTAAAAACCCTTCAAGTAACTTGTCTTCCATATAATTGTGTCATGTGTTAGTTTTGTACATGTACTTACAATATTTTTTTAAGTCCCATTGTTTCCATGCTATTTTATGTTTACAAAAGTTATTTTGTAGCCTATCAATTTAGGAATTTGAAATCAAGTTTTATGCAAAGAAAACCAAGGTCCTGTGTGTACATTACATTGGCCTGCACATAAAAGATCCCTTGGCAGTTGGAATTTGATATTGACAAAATTTCCCTCATAGTCATAGTCATAGCACACTGTATGGCATATGCTCGTCATTTTTAGCACAGTCGAAGCAGAACAGTAGGACGTTAAACCTCGTTTCATTTTATTTACAGTTTGCCAAGGCGGGACAGGATTTGTTTTTATTCTTTGCTTATAATAAATAATAGAAAATATTACAACTTTAAAAAGAGTGTATTATATGACCAACTGTGAACCGGTAGCCATTTTCAAACTATTTTCCTTCCTTTTAGTAGGTCAAGAAAATGTCTTCAGAGAAGAAACAGACAAGAGTAAAAGTTGTTGTTAGAGTTCGACCAACACTGAAGGATGGCGTGAAAACATGTGTTAGTACAAACAACAAACCAAACACAGTACAAATACTGAATCATAGAAATATCAGAGAAAATCTTATGTATGAGTAAGTACAGACAATCCTAATCTCATGTATGAGAAGTACAGACGATCCTAATCTCATGTATGACTATGAGTAAGTACAGATGATCCTAATCTCATGTATGACTATGAGTAAGTACAGACAATCCTAATCTCATGTATGAGTAAGTACAGACAATCCGATTTGGAATTCTGGTGGTCTTATCCATTGAGCTTTTTGGTACCGGTATATCAAAATGCCAGGATAGATTTATCAGATTTCCAGCATAGGTATAAAGTTTAAAAGAACCATGGGTATTATAAAATTCAAATGTTTTTCCGAGTGATTTTCTGATTTATTAAGACAAGAGTTTGTTTGACTGATACAAATGCATATAGACCTGTGACTGTCATAAAACACCTGTAAGATTACAACTAAAAATCTCTACTTTAAGATGCCTTTAAAAAAAATACCTGAATACATACATCCTTTTGCAATGGTCATATGTTTTGTCACTGTTAGTGTTAGTTTCAAACATGTAGTCCTTTTTCCAAAATAATTTCATTTGAAAAATGTATTCAAATCATGGAAGAACATTTTTTTTCACAGATAATAACAGGCAATTTTACACATTACTTCATATAGAATGATTTTGAGTAAATGCTGTACCGGTACTATGAATATTTGCAAATAAATTATGTCCCTAACATATAGTAGTATAATTATAATATAATACTATTTTTTTATTGTAGTTTTAGTGCTGTATATGATGATACATGTAGTCAACAGCACATCTATAATAATAGTATCAAATCTATGATTAGTAAATCATTGAATGGTCAGAATGTCTCCATATTTGCCTATGGACCAACTGGAGCAGGTAGGTGTTACTATACGATCAAATAATTTAGAAGTAAACAAAATGAAAATATTGATTTTACAAGTACAGATTAACAAATCTTAAAATGATTTAAAAAGGGTCCCAACAATTATTATTTCATTTGAATGATTCAAATAGCATTTGAATAATGAATGAGATAATTCAGATAGTTAAATCGGCATTTAATGTGACCAGTACTAATGAGAGTTTCACAATTTTTCGTCTTCGTTATATTAGTTATACATGTACTAGTATTATGTTTTGTCTATTTTAG
This sequence comes from Patella caerulea, assembly GCA_036850965.1. Classification (NCBI taxonomy): domain Eukaryota; kingdom Metazoa; phylum Mollusca; class Gastropoda; family Patellidae; genus Patella; species Patella caerulea. The sequence goes on along the minus strand of JAZGQO010000002.1, from coordinate 18,715,961 downwards.
GGAAGACACATACTATGTTGGGTAGTGCTACAGATCCTGGTATGATCCCAAGAGTTATCAACGATTTGTTATTAACTATAGAAAATGAACAAAAAACAGTTAATGATAAACCACAGAAAGATAGGTGGCAATATACAGTTACTTTCTCTTATCTTGAAATTTATAATGAAAAGGTAGGTAACTCTTGTAGCAATGTTATTTTCTTGCTCAACATTTAATTTTAAAAATGCATTAAAATATAAATATGAGTTAAATCTGTCTATTTTCTATGTCTTTTTTTTTTGTCTTAGATGTTATACTAATTATTAATAAAGCATCTATTCACATGGCAAGCTCATAATCAACTCTCTAGAACATTAGATGGTAGTGATATTGATTAGAATAAAACACCATTTAACATTAAAATGGATAATCAAGACTCATTTTATTATCGTAGCAATGGTAATTGATAATTATTGATCTATATCACTTGTTTTGATCATATCCAATTCATATCGTGTACAAAGGATGCCAAACACGAAATATCTTTGTATATACTTAACAGAAATAAACCATATTGCGACTATTCGTAAGTTTGAGAGATTCAACTTTGTCAACATTGCAGTTTTCAATGGATTCAGAAGCCTCAAAGAGTGATCATTGCCCTTAAATACTTACGAACCTAAGGCCAAGAATTGACTATTTTATTTATTTTATACAGCCGCCTGAGTCTTTAATTTCGGTTATTAGAATTATTGAGTTGATGACCTCTGTCCACATATAAATTATTAGACTTTCTGTAATTGTAGGTGCAAGACTTATTAGAACCAGCATCTGTAGACTTGCCCATCAGAGAAGATGGTGATCATAATATATTTGTAGCAGGTTTGGCAGAAAAAGAGATCACTAGCTTTGAAGAATTTAAAAACTATTTTGGTCCTGCTTCAAACAATAGGTAGGCTTGCACACTCCTTACTGGAGCAGTGGTTATTTAATGGTTCATCAGTAGTGGGAAATTTGGGAAATCAAGTGTCAAGGGAAACCTTGGCATTATCTATTGGATCTCAGATTCCAGTTTTGATAGCCTTTGGTAACACCAGCCCCCGCCCCCCCCAGCCATTCCTGCTATTTTAACTGATCTTTGCAATGATTGAATGATAAATTTAATCACGCATTATGAAATAGCTAAATCTGCCTATTGCAGGTCTTTATTTAGGCCTGAAATTTTATCTAAATTATCAATTAGACTTTAATTAACATATCCAGATCATAATCAACTTGTCTGAGATATATTTCGAAGATTGGAATACATTTTTTGAAAAAATATTTAAATGCTAAAATGTATAATCAAGACTTTGTTTTTTATCGTACCAACTTCAGTAATGATGGCAAGACAAAAATTCTATAGCTAATATCTCGTTTGATAGTGGAACAATTTGACTGAAATCTTCAGCATATTTTGTTTACGTTATCTTTATTTTAACTATTATAGCGAGAACTGTCAAATTTTTATCTTATCTTCCATAATGCCCTTTTAACTATCGTAATGGTTTATTTTTAGAACTGTAGCTGCCACTAAGTTGAATGATAGATCAAGCAGAAGTCACAGTATTCTTATGTTAAAAGTAAAAAAGAATGCCATGTTTCCACCTAATAGAGAATTTCAGGGTAAAATATATCTCATAGATTTAGCTGGTTCTGAAGATAATCGTCGAACTGGTAATCAAGGAATAAGGTAATGGAAAATTCTGAACGGCACACAAACATGACCTCTTTTGATTGAGTTTTTTGCAATTACAGTGTTTTGAGAAGGATTTGAAGCAAAATTAAGTTAAATTAATCAGTTTGAACATGTTTTTAGTCAAAATATATCGTCAAATGACCCAGTTGGTAGGCCTACGCGGTAATGTATCTTTGACATGATCGGCTAATATGAAATGAAAATGAAATGGGTTTTAACGTCCTACTCTTCTGCACCTAACCTGAGCTAATGGAAAACGGTCATATGCCATACAGTGTGCTATGAGGGGAATTTTGCCCGTACAGCGGTGCTACGACTTACTCTTATATCGAATTCCAACTGCCGAGGGATCTTTTACGTGCACGCCAATGTGTACACGGTACGTTGGTTTTTCGTCCCATCCGAACGACTAGACAGCTGTCCTTGTCAGGCCCTCCTTCTGCATCGCTGACAAGCGAAAACCACGCCGGAAAATTGAGATGAACTTTCTTGGCCAATGCAGGGATCGAACACCCGATCTCCAGGCTAGCGAGCCAGCGCCTTACCCACTAAATCACTGTGATTCCCTCGCGCATATGTGACTCTGTGCTTTTTAAATGAGTCACAATAAAGAAATTGATTTAATTTTATCTTATTTTTCTTTGAACAGATTAAAAGAGAGTGGAGCTATTAATAAATCGTTGTTTGTATTAGGAGAAGTTGTAGATGCTATTAATAATAATCAGGTAGGTACTGAACTGTTTCGTGAACAAGGGGAGACACTGTGGGTAAGACGCTGGTTTGCTAGCCTGGAGGTCATATGTTCAAATCCCTCCATTGGCGGAGAAAGTTCATTAGAATTTTCCGATGTGGTTTCCTGTCGTTTGGATAATACGAAAAACCAAGGTCCTGTATATGCATTGGTGTCCATGTAAAAGATCCCTTGGCAGTTGTAATTGAATATTGTATAAAGAGTAGACCATATTGCTGCTCCTCGTCTTCATTAGCCCAGTATAGGAGCAGAACAGTAGAACATTAAACCCTATTCATTTCTTGAACTAGAAATTTATGCTGTTTTGAAGCAAATGTTCCAAACATTTAATCCTATAAAGTATTCCTGCAAAACAAATATGATTTTTCATTTTTTGATCATTGTAAAACAAAAACAATAAATAAAAGTTTGGTTACTGTTTCGGTAGAGATTTTTATATTTTGGATGACATTGATTTTATTGTTTCGATTGTTGCAGCCAAGAATACCTTACAGAAACAGTAAATTAACAAGACTTTTACAGGTAAGTTTGTACATAAATGTCTAGACAGTTTTAAGTCTGGACAACACTGTCTCAATCATTTCAAGTCTAACAACATTTTTTTCCCAAATAATTTACTCAACTGTAACAAAACTGGAATACCCAAGAAATAATTAATGAGATTAGACAGGCAACCATAATCTTGCTGGGTAAAACCATTGTACTAATGAAAATTTACTTTGACTTTTCTTTTTTTTTGTTACAAGATTAAACATGAGGGGCATGGGGAACAGGGATCTAAAAAGTGCAATTTAGATCACAAGGTCTGCCATTGAGTTAATTGCATATTCAAAATCCCTAAATCAACGATCTGTAGCTTTAACGAACGATAAAAACATGACGTTTCAACATTCTGTTATTGTTTTTTCATACAAATTGTGTTGTGTTTTTTAATGTGCTCGATTGTTATTTTAGGATTCTATTGGAGGTTCATGTCATTCTATAATGATAACTAATATAGCACCTGAAGAACATTATTACTATGATACTTACTGTACATTAAACTTTGCTAGTAAAAGTAAAAAGATAGTCAACACCAATACAACTTGTTTAAAACAACAAACATCAACATCATCATTATCAGGTTAGTGTGTGACTTCTAATCCAGATGGGGATCGGGTGTTCGATACCTGCATTGGCCGAGAAAGTTCATCCAGATTTTCATGAAGGTCATTCGGATGGGACAAAATACTGAGATCAATTGTACGCATTGGCGTGCACGTAAAAGATCCCTTGACAGATGGAATTCGATATAAGTGCTGCTGTCTGGGTAAAATTTCCCTCGTATCACAATGTATGGCGAAGGCCAGTTTTCATTAGCCCAGTTTGGAGCAGAACAGTAGAACTATTATAAGCCCATTTCACTTCGTTTATAATCCTGATTTATTAAAAAACTCAATGAGTAACATGGTGATTCGCTAACCTGGAAGTCCCTTATTCAATCCCTGCGTTTGCCGAGAAAGTTCATCAGGATTTTGCTGCCTGGTTCCACCTTTGACTACAGAAGGCTGCAACTGGTTCCACCTTTGACTACAGAAGGCTGCAACCATGCAAGTGTGTTATGGTGGAAAACATTTTATGTGTATTGTCACACAACTTGTATCAGTTTGATATATGCTATATGGGGAATATATAAGTACTGGTGTTTATTATTTGTGAACAATTTTAGCAGACATTAAATACCATTGCTTTTAATTTTTTTCTGCTCCAGGAAACACGAGTACCAGTGGAGAAGCAGCTCAAACAACTCATAATTTCTTAAAGAGAAACAATTCCAGTAAATTATTACATGAAAACGCCAAAAAGCCAAGGTTATCTCCCAGTCCCTTAATATCTGCTGAAGCTCCTGTGTCTACAGATCCAGCTCCATTGCTTAGGTGCGTAAAATCAACAAATCATTTCCATTAGGAATAAGTGATAATTATCAAATAATTTTAAACTTTGTGTGTCAGACACAACATCCCACATGCACCTGCCATCTTGTTTTCAGTGTCAAATGAAAAGGAATATCTGTCCAATATTGGTTAAGTTTTGTTAATCTGAGTATGTATTAGCGTGGGAGATTAGATTAAATAGCTGGCAGTTCTCACTATGATAGTCCAAAACTAAATAATGTAAAGGGAATTTGCCCAAAATGTCAAATTGATCCACTCTAAACCGAGATTTTAGCGATTGAATCTTTGGCCAAGCCTCGATCATCATTACTAAAGTTGGTGCGGTAAAAACAAAGTCTCGATTATCCATTTCATGATTAAATCATGGATGAAAGCTGGCAGCAAATCGGATCCTAATCCAATAAATATCGCAGGCTAGCATTGACATAAAGACAATTTTCATAAATGTGAATTATGTCATAAATTGGTCGGCTGCTTCTTGGCAAATGGTCGATTTAAATGCATTTGACATGTCCCCTATACACATAAAATGTGCCACAAGCTAAAAAAACGCAAGCACATGAAAACAGACTGAAAAGAGCACCTGATCTTAAAGTAGCCTGTGTGTTTACTAATTGGTAAATAAATAAAATGGTTTGAGGGTAGAAGCAAATTTTCTATAGCATTCCTCTCCAGAATATGTTTCTAAAGGATTTTCTCTCTTTCAATTGTCTCTTTGGTATCAAAAGATGTTAGAAATGCCATTGAATAACTCTACGGTCAGCCATCTTGTTTGAAGCAGAAACAGACTTGAGGGTTGGTGAGCAAGCCAGGTACCTTTGGTTAGATTGACAATGTTTAAGAACAAAATTGTGCTTAAGTGGCTTGTGCTTACACTGTAGACTACTTAAAATCTATGTTCTTAAGAATTTTTGGGGAACACCAAAATAGGATAAGTTTAATTAAATGCAAATTCGACTTAAAATCTAAGCACAGGAATCTTTTTTTTTGTAAAAGAATGCTTTAAAAAATAAGTCGACAATCAATCCTGCTGCAATCTGATTAAAACACAGATCCAGTTTCGTTTCAAAATTTTGTTTTTACTTGTCTTTACTACTCTTGGATCTGGGAGACTTGTTATTTAACTCGTGTTCTGCCTGAAATGAGGGGTCAGCCAATCAAATGGTCTGTTGAATCGACCGTTTGACCTTTTCATACGTGGAAATGTGGATAGATATTACCAGCCAATGATGTCTATACTAACACCAGCGGAAAGAAATCAAAACAAAACAAAAGTAGATTTTGAAAAGCATGGCGGTCGCTAATTGGTTGATCGATTGACTGGCGTTATCGGGTCAAATGTCCCGTGCTTGATACCCGACGTCATAGAACGTGAGCTCCCACTATAACTTGTTAGATCTACATGAGTGTAGGCCATCGAAAGTACAAAAAAACGAAACGAAATATAGATCTATATTTTAATTAGATTGATCCTGCTGTAATTTATTTTCATCTAAGGTTCACTTTACCTAAGTTTGATTTTGATGTAATCATTTGAATGATTACTCATTTTAAACCATGAACACTAGTGCAAAGATGGTACTTATTTTCTGTTTGAATTTCTTAATTACTATCTGAATAACATCTTTCATCTCTTTTATTCGTTAAATTTAAATAAGATAATCTTAATTGTCCCTCTGCTGCTTTTGGTCAATTATTATTCTGATTTTATTTTCTATTTTGATTGTAAATTCCATTGTTTTTGTGTTGCAGTCCGTTAATGAGAAGACAAAATAACCTAGAGAACATAGTTAACCTTCGACTACAGGAAATGGAACAAAATATACTACAGAAAATAACACAAAACAACATATCCAACAACAGTGACACAGCCATGACCGAAATACAGCGCCAGTTGATTCTCTGTAGGGAAGAATTACAGAAAATGAAAGAAGAAAAACATTTGCTGGAGAAACCGAATAAAGAAACCAGTCGAAAAGTGGGGAAAAAAATTTCTAAAAGTGTTAGCAGTAAAGATTTGAAAAAGTCAGTGTCTGAAGAGAGTGAGAACAATGTAGAAAAAGTGAACAAAAATTCAAAGAAAAGTGAAAAGATCATAGCACAGCCGAAAGTTGTTGAAAAGGAAAGAAAAGGTCTGCAAGGTATGATTTTGATTGTATCCTGTGTACAGTGCCTGCAGTATATGACAACCAGGCATTTTACTTTCCTGACGTATCTTTTGTGACAGAAATAAAATGAAATGGGGTTTAACGTCCTACTGTTCTGCTCATGAACTGGGCTAATGAAGACGACCATATGCCATACAGTGTGCTATGAGGGAAATTTAGCCTGGGCAACGGCTGTATGGCCTACTCTTACATCAAATTCCAACTGTCAAGGGATCTTTTACATGCATGCCAATGTGTGCACGAGACATCTGTTTTTTGTCCCATCCAAATGACTAGACAGCTGTCCTTATCAGGCACTCCGTCTTGCATCACCCACAATGGGAAACCACGTCAGAAAATCTGGATGAACTTTCTCAGCCAGTGCTCCAAGCTAGCAAGCCAGCTTTTGTGACAGAATAACAGACTCCTTATATATAAATACAGCTGAAAAATAATTTCTTTCAATATAGAAAGAGGTCATACATACAATATAGCAGATTTACTAGAAATAAATTCTCGATAAAATGAGTTCTTGTTTTTGATTGGGTTTTGGAATTATTTTCAAAAACAAATTAAATATTTTTTCTTTTAACAGATAAAACGAATCAAAATATAGTTGTCAACACAAAGAAAGAGAAAATAATCAAAAAGAAGAAGTTAGCAGAGGTGTCCTTCAGTCCTTTATTTGCTTCAGTTCCTAGAATATTTAAAAAAGGCTTCCGTTCTACAGCTTGTAAGAAGATATTTGAAGATGGTAAGTAAAATCAATTCTGTTACTAACTTTTGGGTAATTAGTTTGATTGCCATATGAGCTAATACAAAATTTTTCTGATATATTTAGTATTTAATTCATTACTAAGACAAAGGGACATAATTCCTTTTGATAGTAGCACAAGCAAGTTGTTTGTGTGACTGACTGCAAAAGTTGTCTCCCCTTAGACCACGGCCTGTGTAATACAAATCATTTCACTAATCATTCCTAGTCAATTTATTTTATTTATTTTTTAGATGAAGATGATGATTTTCAAGAAAATGAAACACCATTAAACAGTGAAGTACAACACCAACACAGTAAGTTCAAAGAATATTTTAATAAGATTTAATATTGCCTTAAAAGCTACAACAAGTTGTCCATGTCTTATTATTTTGAGAAAAAAAAAAAAAATTAGTTGAAAGTTGTTGAGAATTGGATATTGTTTACTACAGAAATGTTTTGTTCACTCTTTTCTAATATGTTCCTTGTTTAGTAGGGCCTTCATAATATTCCATTCAAGTTTTCTTCTTAAACAAATAAACTAGATTACAAACCTGGGCGTCGGGGTAGGGGGTAATCATGAGGCTTATATATGTTAAGTGTTGACAATAAAGCTGTTGGTGGGAATATTTACCTTGCTTAGCAAGCTATGATTTTCACTCAACATAGAAATCATATTGAACCATATGTTCGTCCCGAAGTAATGGTTTTCATTTCACATAGAAATCATATTAAAGCCCCAATACCACTCTTGTTGAGACTGAATAATGTGTCCCAATCTTCATTCTGGTCAACAAATTGCATTATTTTACAATATTCCAATTAATTGATGACATAAATTTCATCTTAGCACACCTAATTCAAAAAATTGGAAAAATTCAACTAATTGATTTGAAAAGTCTAACGTAAACATTTCAAAAGTGACTTGGATTTTGAAATATTTCAAACCTTTTGGACAAGTAAAATAGGTTGTAATAGATAATTTACATAACAGGTGGGACGCTTAAACATCTAGTTCTTAGAATAAGGCTATTATTTATTTTCTCGAGCTACCAAGCCACCAAGAGTGTTATTGTCCCTTTAAATCATATGTTTGTCCTGAAAAGATCTTGTTTGTGTCCAGTAGACGATAAACTCCCTGTCTCTCTCTCAATATAACATATTAAAAATTCCCTATATAGGCTAACTCTAATGTACATACCCAGATTGTTCACAGTCGTTACTAGCCATTGTTTTCTTTTTCTTGCTAGATGCAGATTTTTTGAATATTCTCAACACATCATCCATTAAAGACTTGCAGCAATTACACACTGTTGGTAATAAACGAGCTCGACTTATATTTGAATGGAGGCAGCTTCATGGAGAATTTGAGAGTGTAAGTATTAACTACTGTAAATGTATGTTATATACATGATAAGAAACTTGATACAGTGGAATATATGTAATTTGATATGAAATTAATGATTTAAAGTAACATTCACTTCTACTTCTTCTCAGAAATATTTGGTCTAGTAGTTGATGGCGTTTCAATTTGCTAATCAAAATTATAATGATTTGTATTTGGGTTTTTGTATTTTTGAAACTATTTAAAAATTGTAGTGTGGTCTTATATTGTTTGCATTGGTTTCCTGGAGCCGGATAACTATATTTCTTCATTGAAATGTGGTTTATTTTGTCATTATCGCAAGTTTGCTCAAGTTGACTTAAAAATTTTTTTTTTTAATTGTGTCTCGAAAATGCCTAGTATGTTAACATCAGTGCTTTAAAGATGCATTATTTAAGATTTATATAAAGACCTGGCTGCTCTTGTCACAATAGTTTAAAAATAGCTAATGAAATATAGATATATTGAAAATTTCATTCAAATTACATGTACTGTATTCTGCACAAAGTTATGAGCGTTGGAGGATGGAGTGTAATATTTCTCCCAAATCCCCAATTTGGATCTGCACCTAGCATTGCAACCATCAATAGTTTTTATACACTCACATGGAAATGTGAACGTATATTGCCGTTGCCCCTTGTGAACGCTCTAGAGGCTAAAGTTAATATCCGATTGACTTTAAATTTACACACAGTGTTTAAGGTCACAAGACAAAGAAACGTATTTATTTACAGCGATATCCGATAATCAGTCATTGCTTCTTAAGGCGAGTGATCGCTCTCGAGCGCCTACAGCTCACCTGAATGTCGACCGAGGGGAGTTTTTTTTCCCCTCCCCTTAAAATTGAAAATCACTCTCCTTTCAAAGTGATTGGGGGTTTATTAACATTTATCTACGAATCACTATCCTTAATATGAGATCACTCTCCTTAATTTCTAAATCACTCTCCTTAATTTCTAAAGCATTCCTCTTATCGAAACTGGGAGAACCTTTTAGGAGAGCCATTTTGTTCAATTTGTTGATTGAGTGGAGCTTTTTTTGGCTCTCCTCTGAAATAAAAAAAACAATGACTGGATAATTACTACCAGAGTTATGACTCTTGATCACTTTGAGAAATCTTGTGGACACTCTAAAGGCTAAAGTTAATATCAGATTGACTTTAAATTTATACACAGTGTTTAAGGTAATGAGATGTCGAGTCCTATTGATTATCAGAGATTTATGTGTTGTAAACGTCCTCATTACTGACATAAGAAAAATATGTAAAAACCCTTGTTGACGGCCCGGATGACATAGCTGTTGTGGGCGTATGTTTCGTTGCCTGACAACCTATCTTTGTATCAGGTTGTTTTATAACCCCGAGCAAGCATTGTATTTCGTGTATGTAGACCCATAGCAATTTGAATACAAATTACAAAGATTTGACAACCAGCTATAGTATGATTGAATTGATTGGTTACAGAACTTGCTTGCTAACTACTGTGCCATTTCATGTTTTTTTTTTAATGACATTCTAAATTAAAACAAAGTAAATTGAACATGATGAAAGCTTAATCTTCCAACATATACATGGTTTCATTTCAATATTTGAAATTCGATTCAAGTGATATTCTTATAATCAAATTCTAACAGAGATCTGCTTTCATATCAAATAATGCTGGTTGCCATGGAAATCTGTAATTATCTTTTATTTAGGCAGATATATAGCATAAAATATTTACTCAAGTTATTAATAATATTAAAGTTACATTATGGGATATAAGATAAAGAGCTGGCAGTTCTCACTATAATAGTTAAAAACTAGATAGTGTAAAGGTAATTTGCTGAAAATTTCAGTCAAATTGATTCACTATTAGCCGAGAAAAAAGCGTTTGAATATTCACATAACCTTGATCATCATTACTCAAATCATTAATATAAACAGCATAGTCTCGATTATCCACTTGATTGATTTAATTATCAACGGCTATTAACCGGCATATAGGATTTTAATCCGCTTACATCGAAGGCTAGCCTTGATATCAAGAGTTTATTATGGTCTGGATATGTTAATTAATGTCTAATTGATTACTTAGATAACATCTCAGGCCTAAAGAAAGACCTGTAATAAGCAGATTTTGCTCTTGCATAATGCTATTTTAATGAGATATTTGTCAGTTTTATCAAGAAAATATCTATCTGTCCACGGTCGCTGTATGTTACAAAACCATGTGGGTTTTCTCCAGGTTCTCCCATTGCTCAGCGAATTATTGAAATAAAATTGAACCATATTTTAGACCCAAAATGACCTAGATTGTGTTGAGTTGATGTTAAACCCCATTTCTCTCTCAACAGTTGCTCATGGATTCTGTTGAGGCTGAAGATTTGCAATAATTCCTGTCAAATTATTTGCTCATATTGGCTAATATTTCTCTCTTACATGTGATTCCACCGCATCAGTGGTGCATGACAGAGTGCCTAGCAAGGGACAACATATAGTTGTTTTAATGGGACGTAAAAAGAACCCTTTCCAGTTTGAATTTGATAAGAGTAGGCCATATGCTGTCCAGGGAAAATTTCCTTCATATCACTCTGTATGTGCATCTTAATTAGTCCAGTTGGTGTAGGACATTAAACTAACCCCATTTGGTTTCTGTAATAGTAGTATTGATTATGACTTTCCACTGCAGGTTGATGGGTTGAAGAATATACCTACATTAACAGATAAATACATCAAAAATTTACTACATGTAAGTTGATACATATATTTATTTATTATCAGGATTTTTAAGACAGGAACATTGATTTTGGCAATCTGAAAGATGGCATGACCACAAGGTCAAATCTAGTTTTGATTTATTGAACATGCTCTAATGACATTAGGGATCAGGTTGGCTAAGTGGGTATGTCGCTGGCTCGCTAGCCTGGATGTCGGGTGTTCAATCCCTACATTGGCCGAGAAAGTTCTCCCTTGTCAGTGATGCAGGACAGAGGGCCTGACAAGGACAGTTGTCTTGGCATTAGGATGGGACAAAGAAAACAATGTCCTGTGTACAAATTTGTTGCACGTTAAAGATCCCTTGTCAGTTGGAATTTGATATAAGAGTAGGCTGTAGTGTCGCTGTCAAGGCAAAATTTCCCACATAGCACACTGTATGGCATATGCCCGTCCTCATTAACCCACTTCGGAACAGAACAGAAGGAAGTTAAACCCCATATCATTTAATTTATAATGATATTACTATTTTAATCGTAAAATACCACCACAAATAACCTGTTTTATTAGCAGTGACTCAAGTTTACGATAGCTTATTTTAATCGTAAAATCATAAATTGGTAATAGGTCTAGGCTTCATATATTTTTACACCCATTTTGTAAAATAATATTAAGAATTTCCATATAATGCAATCTAATATACACTGTTAAATAATTTAGATGCATAGAAACATAACGATTTAGATAAGATTAATATCTTGAAAATTTGGTTGCCCTCATGAAATTTATCATACTGTAAAACAATGTCAGTTCCTATTACAATTGAGCTATATTCAGTTATTTGTTTTAATGGCTATTGTAGGACCTAATTCATTATATCTAAATAAATTGTTGTCAAAGGTTCAATAGAGATATAATTTGAAAGATTCTGATCAGGATAATCTGTAATAATCTTTTTCTTTTTCAGAGCAATATGGTGAAAACATAGATCCTGTGTTTAATGACAAATGGCATTGTATATATTCATAATTTTATCATATGACAAAAGATCAATCTTGAATTTTTTGTAATTACATGTTTACAGCAATAGCTACTCATATTATCATTATTGTTCACATGTATGTCTGAGTGAAAGCAGTTCATATTGCATCTATTTTATCATTTGGCCAGCTTTAAGTTAACATATTTATTCCCCAGTTCAAGGGGCCTTTAAAGCACAGGCACTTGAAGGGATTGATATAAAATTTCTTACTACTGTTTGATTATATAGTGAAACAGTAGTAAGAAATTTCATTTTAATCACTTCAAACGCCTGTGCTTTAAACTTTAGCACATTTATTTCTGTAATATAGAATGTCCCTAAAATTAATCTGATAATGGTCGAAAAATAGCTCTATTTCATGTGTATTGAATACTCTGTTTGACAGGACTTTATCCAATGTATATAACTGTATATATATTTTTTAATATATTCACTAATGAAACTTGCATGTATTGATAAATTTTCTTAAAGCAAAATAAAAAAAAGAATGTAGTTTTTGTGTAGTTGTTAGATTTAGATTGTTGTTGATATTAGTGTATTTTTATAAAATTTACATCCTGACCTCATCGGTTTTTAATTAAATAATCAGTATTTTTATTTTATTATTTCCTTTTAAATACTTTTCTTTTTAAGGTGAGGTTAAAAAAGTAAAAATATTTACTGTTCTAAAGGACAATTATCATAATTTATTAAGAGTATAAATTACAAAAAAGACCTTCATTGACCAAAATGTTCTTTATATTGTTTAGTCATAAGCTCTGTACATCCACTTTTTGTGACATGTTGGGGTTCTTGACTATAGTTTCATTTTATTATGTATATCTGCATTGCAATGTGTTTTTATATTGCCACAAGCAATTGTGGATGCCCTATAGGCTTCTATTGTCTTAAAATTTATTGATTTTCCAAAATTTCTGATACACAACAACCCTTGTTGACTCCCCTCATAACTTGCTGCTGTGGCAACCTTGTATGGTGTAATTGATTTATTTCTTATTTTGTTTTAAACAAATTTTAGCTAAAATACTGTACATTATGTAATAAATTGTTCAAAATACATCTTATGCCTATTAAATTTTCCATTTACACGCTCAAGTTTCAGATTAACACTGTAACAGTATTGTCTCTGCCCACAAGTACTACCTTTGATATTGCACATGTTGAACTACTGACAGAGGTTAAAGCATGATAATTTCGACTTATCTTTTTTTTCATAATGATTAATCCTACTGTGTTTCCCTGAGAGAAATTTAATTTTGCATGAATGTCGTAACAAAAGACCACGAAATCTGAATGACTGCTGTATGTATATACAATACACTGGTCAATGTTTCTCATATCCTCATATAATCTTCATCAATTTGAATAAAACAAGACAATTTTCAATATCTTCAATCTATAAAAGAACATCATTTATTCATGTTTGGTTGAGCTACATATTGTGGAGAAAGAAGATTTCAAAAACTCACACAGTCCTAAATTGTGGATGGAATACAATTACTGATAATAGATCACATCTGCTGAAAAGGTGGTAGCTAATTGTTCTACTTACAAAATATTTCTTAGTATGAACAGATGCAAGATATACAAGTATTACCAGAATTAAACAATCAAAAAAAGTTATTGTGTTAGAAAAACCCTAATATATGTACGAGTTCTAGAACAAACAACAGTTTTATTATTATAAATCAGACTAATTTGTACAAAGCAAAACATCACTTTATAAAATACATGTATTGAAATCTCAAACATTTAGTTAAAATTGTATATAACTTTCTCGAGGGGATCAATAAATAACATTTCAACATTCATTCATTATATCCTTGTAATTCTGTTCCATTTTCACTGCCATTTCATCTACCATTTCCCTCTCATAGTCCTGAAAAATATATTTTCTGCAGTTATTGTATCCAATTCATTATCACTTTGGCAATATTTGTTCAGATTAGAATGAATGCAAAATAGGAGATAAATCAGCCAGTTTATTGCTGTACACAGTACAGTCTCAATAGAGTATTTGTCACAGAGTTTACAGGATGCTTTTATCTAAGGGTGCCTGTGCTTCAACTTTTGGTAATTTTATGTAGGTGAGTAGACTTTTTTTAAATATACTACAAGAAGTCCACCTACACCACGTTCGAACATTCTGACTCAATTAGAAGCCAAGTCATTTTTTCCTAAGGTATGGTGACAGATGCTTAGCTAAGCAGAAAAGAAGGCGTGTAGTCATCACTAAACTCTTGTCAGGCGATTCACCCCTATTAGAAGCAGTTATATTGTATCTTAAATAATGTGAGGGGCAGAAGTTCGAATCCAAATTAATTACATTATTTTCTTATTAACAGTATAGGTGAAGATTAATTATGATGTCTGGCTAGTAATGTATTAAACCCTTACCATATTGTAGTTTGCACTCTTTAAGAGCATGACTAAATCCCTGGCATAAAGTTATATCATGATTATTTTGGGCACAATCCACAAAGCTTTGAAATTCCATCTGACAGGGGTTACGTTGCTCATTTTGTTGTTGCTGTTGCTGGGCAGGGGCTTGTTGGACCTCCTGGTTTCCTCCACCACCACCTCCCATACCACCTGTCATAGCATGTCCAATTGTGTGACCCTTTAAAAAAAATACAAGGTTCAGTCTTAAGTCTAATGATTAAATGAGATTTTCTTCTGCATATACAATACTCTTCCTCCTATTTACCATATTTATATGTCAACAGCGTTCTAACTGTTAAGTAGAAATTAAAACACAAGTCATGTGCATGTATCACACAGTTCATTCAACCCAGCAAGACAATAAAATAAGTAGTCCTCACATTCAATTAAAAACTTTTTTTTAGATGTACGCATCTGTCTACATTTAAAGTTATAGGTTCAAAAATTAAATCAATGTTAATCAAGTTACCAGGCTGATTATTTCTAAATATATATTTTAAATTTACGGACACAGATGTTGAAAATCTTTGGTCTTCCCCTTTAAGGATAAATAAACTAAATCAAGCAAATAGACTGACATCAATTTGGCATTTATATCTAAAAATTTAGTAAAGAGAAAAATGTAATCCTTGACATCAGATTATTTTTTGCTGAATCAAAGAGGTTTATCTGCTTTAAACTATGTTATCATTTTGGGTTTTATTATTTAGATAGATACTTGTAAAATACTAACCACAGCAGATCCTACAGCAACACCAGCAGCAGTTGTAGCCATTTGTGCCATTAAACCAGGTTGTCTTGGCTGTGCTTGTATTGGGGCAGGAGCAGATGGTGGAGGTCGAGCTGGTAGATTTCGGCTAGGAGATGGCCTTAAAGTAAGTATAGTATATAGTATAGTATACTTCAAGATGAAAACATATAGTATTACTGAATTATACGAGTACATGTACTTTAAATCTGGACACATATTGTTACCAGTGTGGAACATCATACAGATCAGAGTTCTTAGTAAATTATTTTAAAATTGGCAAGGGTTGTCATTGGGTAAAAGGTATTTTTTGAGTTATCTCCCCTGTGTCGGTGCTACTTTTCTCCTCCAGCTGGACTAAGAAGACTGTTATTCAGTGTGATATGATAAAATTTTGGTTAGACAGCAGCACTAGGACTAGTTCAGCTCTGAACGTTGGTCTCATTACACTCACCCTGAACGTTCAGAAACTGTCCCATTCAATCAATGTCGAAAGAAAATTGGCGCCCCAGTCAATTTTACTGGGCAACTTTTCACTGCTAAACGAAGGGGTGTCAATCCGTGTGGACTCATGTACAAAGTAAACGAACATCTTAGTGAGAAAATAAGACCTTGCTTAAAGCTGAACTCCGGTTACAAAAATACTGAAATAATGTAATAAAAAAAAAAGTTAACGCCCGCAAGCCGCCATACTTGTTTCCAATTTGTGAAATAAGTATGGCGGACATGGAGGCTTATGACCTGGAAAGGTTAGCCGATCTCACTTCCAGTTTGTTTCTCGTCAGCTAGCTATACACATCCGGCTTTATTCTCTTCACACGGTTCACTGATTGCTGTATTTCCCCCCAACAGTATACCAAATTATTGAAGATTGCAAAATGTCTGATCAGGTAGGCCTGTAAATAATTATATGAACTGCGTCTACTACAATATAGCCTAAGCTTTACTCCAAAACAAAAGATGCAACCAGATGTCTTACCCAACCTGTTTTTCAACCAAAACAAATCACCTATACAAACTATTAGTATTGCCTTCTTCGTGTGTTCATGTTGAATAGTGTTCATGAAAACGACCAAGGGACATAACTACATGTTTGGGACGGCTCTCATTGGGGAGTGTTTGACAGTGCTAAATTTATTGATGTTATGGTTTTTTTCTCCATTTTACCAAAGTGTAAGAAATTGATATTGTAGTAGACGCAGTTCATATAATTATTTACAATCTTACCTGATCAGACATGTTCAATCTTCAATAATTTGGTATACTGTTGGAGAAAAATACAGCAATCAGTGAACCGTGTGAAGAGAATAAAGCCGGATGTGTATAGCTAGCTGACGAGAAACAAACTGGAAGTGAGATCGGCTAACCTTTCAAGGTCATAAGCCTCCATGTCCGCCATACTTATTTCACAAGTTGGAAACAAGTATGGCGGCTTGCGGGCGTTAACTTTTTTTTTTATTACATTATTTCGGTATTTTTGTAACCGGAGTTCAGCTTTAATTTGCTAGAGTCAGTATGAGCGACACAACACGCTGTTAAAAATACGTCCCCTCCTATCAAATTACAATTTCGCAGCCATTTCACTCTTAACTGTAGGTCAACGTCCACATTCAGGAATGTCGGTCATACAAGAAGAAACGAAATGTACAGGCTTTACATTGTACAGGCTTTCACCCGGATTGACACCTCGTCGTTTAGCAGTGAAAAGTTGTCCAGTAAAATTGACTGTTCTCTAATTTTTTTCGACATTGATTCAATGGGACAGTCCCTGGACTACACTAGGACCTACTCTTATATCAAACTCCATCCATGTGTCAAGAGTTTTCTTTACATACACATTGGTCTCATCTTATCTACTGGTATTCTGGAATCCTTGCTTACTTTTTTCACTGTGATCCTTCTTTGTTAGTAATAATGAATCATTCCATGCCACAGAAGTCTTAGACTTAAGTAAATTAGCACAAGTTATATAGCCTGCTCAATATAATACATTATGACATAACAATCGTTGTTATCTCCCCTGTGTCTCCCTACTTTATGACATAACAATCATTGTTAACATAATCTGGGAGGTTGGATGTCCGAATGGTTAGCATGTGCGTGCTGTGTCATAAATTCTGTCATTGAGTCAACTGGTGCGTTTTTATACGCCCACATTGAAATGTGGTCGTATATTGTCGTCGCCCCCGTCCGTCGGTCCGTCCGTCCGTCGGTCCGGCGTCCACAATTGCTTGTGGACGCTCTAGAGGCTAAAGTTAATATCTGATTGACTTTAAATTTATACACAGTGTTTAAGGTCATGAGACGAAGAAGCCTATTGTTTTTCAGCCATTTCCGATAATAACTACCAGAGTTATGGCCCTTGACGACTTCAAAAAATCTTGTGGACGCTCTAGAGGCCAAAGTTAATATCCGATTGGCTTTAAATTTATACACAGTGTTTAAGGTCATAAGACGAAGAAGCCTATTGATTTTCAGCGATTTCCGATAATTAGTGCCAGAGTTATGGCCCTTGATCACTTCAAAAAATCTTGTGGACGCTCTAAAAGCCAAAGTTAATATCCGATTGACTTTAAATTTATACACAGTGTTTAAGGTCATAAGACGAAGAAGCCTATTGATTTTCAGCGATTTCCAATAATTAGTGCCAGAGTTATGGCCCTTGATCACTTCAAAAAATCTTGTGAACGCCCTAAAAGCCAAAGTTAATATCCGATTGACTTTAAATTTATACACAGTGTTTAAGGTCATTAGACGAAGAAGCTTATTGATTTTCAGCAATTTCCGATAATTAGTGCCAGAGTTATGGCCCTTGATCACTTCAAAGAATCTTGTGGACGCTCTAAAAGCCAAAGTTAATATCCGATTGACTTTAAATTTATACACAATGTTTAAGGTCATAAGACGAAGAAGCCTATTGATTTTCAGCGATTTTCGATAATTAGTGCCAGAGTTATCTCCCTTGATCACTTCAAAAAATCTTGTGGACGCTCTATAAGCCAAAGTTAATATCCGATTGACTTGAAATTTATACACAATGTTTAAGGTCATAAGACGAAGAAGCCTATTGATTTTCAGCGATTTTCGATAATTAGTGCCAGAGTTATCTCCCTTGATCACTTCAAAAAATCTTGTGGACGCTCTAAAAGCCAAAGTTAATATCCGATTGACTTTAAATTTACACACACTGTTTAAGGTCCTGAGAGGAAGAAGCCTACTGATTTTCATCAATTTCAAATAATTACTTCCAGAGTTATCTCCCTTGATCACTTCATAAAACCTTGTTGCGCTGTAGATGCCAAACTTATCATCCGATTGACTTCAGATTGATACAGAGAGTTTAAGGTGTTGAAACGAACAAGTATTTTGATTTTCAATGAATTTTGATAACTGAACAGCTAAATCCATGATATTAAATGTTTCCTATACTAATTGTTAGCGTGGGGCAAAACTTTATAAAAAGCAAACAAATTCTCATGATTTTCTGATAATTACATAATGAGTTGTTACTCAGATTTTAGTGTATTACAAATGTTTCATTACCAAAAAAAAGTAAAAATATGCAACAACCCTTGTTGACTGCCCGGACGATTTAGCTGCTGTGGGCGTATGTTTCGTTGCCTGGCAACCTATCTTCAATTTCCCTGTCGTACTTGACAAGGAGTAGGGTCGCCTGTCCTACCTCGTGGGTTTTCTCTGGGTTGTCTGAATTCCTCCCACTGCTAAAGACCCCAATCGAATTATTGGAATAAAATTGAACTTTCGAACCATTATTAACCGAAATAACCTAGTCTTTGTCGAGTGGACATTAAACCCCATTTCTCTTTCTCTCTCTGAACATAAGTAATTTCATTTCAAGAACTAATATGAACTATATTTTCATTTTCGATATTAACGATGTAGGAATTTAATGACGAAATAAAATCTTTTCTGGAAGTTTTGACCTTGTCCAGAAGAACGACTTTTACAACATGAAATTCAACTGTCTCAAATGAATTTCCAACATATATATGGTTTAAGTTTTTGCATTAGTTTACCTAGACATAGGAGAACTGGCTCTTCCTCTTCGTGGCATGGTTAGTTTTAATTCAATTGGCGAATTTCTTTAAATTAAGTAGCCAAATATAAATAATATTACTTTTATAACACGCTACTTCCGTTATATAACAAGTGGTTCGGGCAAAATAATATTTTGCATTTGATAGGATGAAATATATCCAATCAAATGATTGTTACTATAAATAAGTTTTTTACCACGTGGTTCTGTTTACAAATAAGAGTGATTTTTTTTGAGTCCTGTCCAAACATGACTTTGAAGAGAGAAAAATTCGCTGTAAGGCCCGTAATGATAACTATGCAAAGAATTAATTTCACGCTTGAGTAAGACCATAAGTATGGCTTAGAAGTAGGCCTATATAAAAGTTACATATCTATTGTATTAACATATAAACAAGAAACAATCATTAACCATTTCTTCTATATATTCAATTTATAATATTCCTCAATCTATCTCAATCTGATTATTTTCCATTTTCAACCAAATTGCCAGGATTTCACAAGACATGGCAGAATCATCAAGAAAACAAAAAAGTGTTTGCTGTATTATGCTATAATTATAGAAAATTCAATCACTTACCAAGACAAGGAAGGCTCACAGCTGCTGAACTGAGCTCACTCGATCATACCTCATCATTGCATGGCTTGACAAATTTTTAAATGCGATAATCTACCAAAAGATGCCCAAATGGCAAAATGCTAACAATAATATGCAACTTAAAATAATTTATTAAATCGCCCCCCCCCAAAAAAAATGGACAATCATATAAATCACAGTCACAGCCAAATTCAATTAATAAAAAAAATGATGTAAATTAAAAATAAAAAGAACATACTTGGGTTTTTTTTATGTAGGGGGATGGGGGATGGGGAATTATTAATTTTAAAGGTATTCGGATGGATGATTGAATGAAATTTTGGCTTCAATTCAGGGGAAATTAAATATTTGAAAATAATCTGTTTCTATATAGCCTATGTTTTTTAAAAATTTGCCAAACTGAAGTAATTTTAATAGATTTGTTATTAGATCAGATTTCCACTGGATTTATAGAGAATTTAATGTTGCTTAATATGCAGTCACAAAAAGCCCCCCCCCCCCAAAAAAAAACCCAGACAAAATATACCATTTTGGACTATGCTTTTATCAATAATTGATATTTTCTAAATGTGTTATTAAAATATGTGTTGATAAATTTTAATAATGTGTTAAAATTTTTGATATACCAATATAATATAAGTACTTCTATTCCAAATAATAAAAGTTTTCGAACGAACTTCACAGATTTGTCAATTTATTTGATTTTCCTAAGGAACTGATATATTACAATAAGCTGTTTATTTTAAATTATTTATCCCCCCATTCTTATAACTTTAATATAATAATATGTTTCAGGTTCAGTAATCATCAAGTCCCAGCCTACAGATCTAGAATATCATACAACTTATAATATAGTAGGTCTTTTATTCAAACCAAAGGATAAGTCTTACACAAATCTATTCATAATTACATGTTGATAGACTGAGAAATATAAACTTCTTTTGTGTTCATGTTAATAGAACATAATAATCCTTGAAAAATTGTGAAGAGAATATAAAGATATTTCCATTAGTGGACGAATTCATATCATCTAAGATCAAATAGATCTTCATACAGAACTGCACGAACGAGTCAGTACATTTAAATGCTAGCCACAAAAAATGTGCTCATAAGATTTAATTCTGCAGCGTGACTACACATTTGTCTAACAGCCTTTAATAATTGAAAATGGAGGTCAACAAATTATCAGGGAACCACAAAAGAGGATGTCATTCAGCTCCAGAACCCAGACAACAATTCAAAGTGTTTAGGAAACGCTACCAACGAAAAAGAGTTCCAAGAAAAGTGCCTCCAGCCAGTAGTCCAACCGTATTGGTAAATGGAGAGATAGAACTGAATGATGGCTTCGAAAATTCAATTTTAAATGTTAGCTTTGCCAACCAGAGCTTTAGGGATGACTTCAAAACAACAAATAATGACCATGACGTTGAAACTAAATTTGGCTCTGCTACAGAAGAAAAACTACAACAAATCGTTCAAGAACTAGATGATTTAGAGAAGGAGAGAGATGATGTAGACATAATCTACCTGGGTCTTGATTCTTCTAAAAGAAATAATGGAAGGGAATCTTCATTATTCAGTAGAAATAGTACATGTATTCCAATCGTGTTAGACGTTGATGATGTAGATTCTTTAGCAGAAACAACTTTGACATCTGTACATCATCATACTAATTGTTGGGAAAACACAAGGGTGAGTTATTTATCATTTTGTCTTTGATTCCCTTACAAAATCCACAGATCCATCCTAAACAATAAGTCAAGGTACATCTGCATGAGGCGGGGTATGCATTAACTTTCTGGAACACCAGATGCTATTTGCATATCCCACAATATAAAGACTACAGGCGTGTACAAAAGTATCAGAATTGCTTCTGTCTGAGCAAAATAGCCCCACTAACAACATTGTACCAATAACCACTTAAAATTACCATTTATTAGTTTCAAAATCGCCATGGTTAATATCCCAGGCTTCTACATGTACCTGACAAAGGTTACCCCATTTTGTCTAGGTTTGGTTGGGTCAAGAAGAATCTGGGCCTGGTTTCTACTTGTCATATGTACTGCCTGTGGTGTTGACAAGTCAAGTATGGTTTAGGCATTTGGATCAGATGATTGTGTTTAAATGCTGGTATGGATAAAAAAGAACCATTGACAGTTAGCATGCATATGAAAGAACCATTGACAGTTGGAATTTGTCTGGGCAGAATTCTCCTTTATAGTATTGTGCATGTGGTCATAGAAATAAAAAAATGTATACAAAGTTCAATATGATTGAAGTATTGTATTTATGTGAAGTTAACCTACATTCTCTTGTTGTATGTTCACTTGTTGGGTGCATCCAATCAAAAGTTGTTGAACATTTCACACTTGACATTGTGAAGATGAACCAATAGGGATAGTTTATATCTCACCATGATAAAACAAACAGTAATTATAACACAATAATCTACAGGTAATAAACACTTTACATTAAATGATAAACACTATATGTCAATATTGATATGTTGCTATAACAACCTCTCTAATACATATCTTACCCCCATACCTGCCCTTAATTGTATATTGACACATGTACAGATAAATGAATAAACTGCAATGACATGTTGGAAATGAAATGGGCCGGTTTAATGTCCCACTCTCCTGCACCTGACCTGGGCTAATGAAAGACTGGCATACGCCATACAGTGTGCTATGAGGGAAATTTTGCCTGGGCAGCGGTGCTACTGCCTACTCTTATATCGAATTCCAACTGCCAAGGGATCTTTTATGTGCAAGCCAATGTGTACACAGGACCTCAGTTTTTGTCCCGTCCGAACGACTAGGCAGTTGTCCTTGTCAGACCCTCCTTCTGCATCACTGACAAGAGGAAACCACACCGGAAAATCGAGATGAAATTTCTCGGCCAATGCATGGATCGAACACCTGACCTCCCGGCTAGCAAGCCTGAGCCTTGCCCATTTAGCCACCGTGATTCCACATGGATATCCAGATGGACCTTGGTTTTTTCATCCCATCCGAATGACTAGACACCTGTCCTGAACTTTCAGTTTATATACATGTATGTTGGGTGGAAAGTGAATACAGCAGGAAAGGGTTTGTTGAATACAATTGATAAGTATTGTAATAGCACAAATAAAATTGTGTTAATCTGTGTGGCAGAGACAGGGGCTACATGTCCAGTACTTTGTATAAATATTGAAAACCTAGCATATTAAAAGAAGAAATAATGAATTAAAATAAGCAAATAATATTATTATACTCTGACTGAACATAATCTGTTTAATAATCTTCGGTATATTATGAATAAATCCCTTATCTTTCATGCCTTAGAAATATTCAAGTTGTTTTCAAGGCAAGTGTTGTCAATCTGAGACAAGCAACTTAAGAGATTTTGAAGAGGTTATGAAGAACGAACGTGTCCAATATTAAATATTATCATTGTCTATAGATTAAAGAGTCTGTCTTAATAACCTATAGCCACCATTACTCCCTCATTTATAAAAGAAAATCTTCACAATGAGAAATAGACACCCATAGAAAATGTGAAATGTGAAAGTGTCTTATGATCGTGGTCGATTATTATTGTAATTTTACCTTATTAAGTTGATAATATCATTGCCTGATCGAATCATATAAAAATGTAATTATGTGTGTATGAATCTAGACAGCACCATATGCGGATATTCAGGATTAGATTTATTAACAGTGATTAACGTCATTTCATTCAACAAGATAAAAAACATAATCGATTATTTTCTGTGTTATCTGTAAATTTGATGGAAATTATGAATGGAGTATTTCTGGTCTTTATCTGAAATTAGATATTTTTTGGTTTTAGTGTTTTCATCATTGTTTTTAAAGTGATCAAAAAAATCTGTGCTTTGAGGAAAATTGTGGGAATTTAAGAGAAATATCATACATGAATGTTATGAAGATTTAATTAGTGGTTTATTGTGACAAGACAAATGACACAGAAATGGATTATATGTTGATTTAACATGTTCCAAGATTTTTTTCTTCTAATATATGATATGAACTAATGAGAATTCTATGAAATTAATTGACAGTGTATTGTGACAAGACATTTTTTAAAGAAATTGACCAGAAAACAGAAATGAATTATTCTTGATTTAATGTGTAGAGAATTTTTTTTCCTAATGAATGTTACTAACTAACAAGATTTTATTGAAATAAGGAGTTAATAATTTGAAGTATGTATACCAGTAAGACGATTGTGATGCCAGACCGTCTGGTTATAGTTAGAGATAGATTATCAAAAACACAACCAGAGTTAAAAGTAAGTTTAAATTTATTGTCTTCAAAATCAGTTTTGATGAATGAGAGGACGATTCGGTGTGATAAATTCCACCAAATTCTGTGCATTTGCTTGAGGTTGGATAATGTATGGTATAATGAATGTACTTTAAACCATACAGCCTGTTATCCTAAGCTTGACAAGGATTAGGGTAAATTGTCTCACTGGCTTTGAATGAAACTTTGATACCCCTTGCCACAACCACTTCAGCCCCCATGCTCTCTGGTATCTACAACACTGCTTGCAAAAAGTGTATGCAAGTCCATTTGAATACATTCATGCTATTAAAGCCCCAATACCACTCTTGTTAAAACTGAATAATATGTACCAATCTTCATTCTCGTCAACAAATTGTATCATTTTACAATATTCCAATTAATTGATGATATAAATTTCATCTTAGCACGCCTAATTTAAAAAAATTGGAAAAATTCTACTAATTGATTTGAAAAGTCTAACGTAAACCTTTTCAAATGTGACTTGGATTTTAAAATATTTTCGAACCTTCTGGACTGGTAAAATAGGTTGTAATAAATAATTTACACAACAGGTAGGACGCTTAAACATCTAGTACTTAGAATAAGGCTATTATTTATTTTCTCGAGCTGCCAAGCCACCAAGAGTGTTATTGTCCCTTTAAATGATGCTGGACTAGGTACCCTTAAAGATTCAATGTCTATAAAAAACAAATTAAGTAAGTGATACATCATTTTGTCATCATCGTAGTTCATGGGGAGGCAAGAGCATCGCAATCTAAAAAAAAACACAGAAAATATCAATAGAATTTTTGTAAATTTAGAAAAAAGATTGAAATTTGATATTGTTCCTAGTGCGCAATGCTTTAAATTGTGTTCAGAAGGTTTTGGAACCAAGAGTAACTCCACATAATCTAATTTTGTTTAAACAATATTTATTTGCAATGTTTACATGGTACCATATGTAGGATCTGTAAATTGGCAGAAACAAATGCTTAAGCCTTAAACATATCACTTCCTGAATTTCAGCTTGTTGGGTTTTTTTATTAGTTGAATAAACATGGTAGCATTTTATATTTACAAAATTCAAAATTTATAGTGTTCAGTTTTTGGCAGTAGTGTTTTTACCAGAATTTGCTAGCTTAAATATACATTCTCACGAAAATATTTATTTATAGGGTACCATAGTTATTTCCCCGCTTGTACGTGACAAGGAGTAGGGTCGCCTGTCCAACCTCTGTGTTTTCTCTGGGTCCTCCGGTTCCCTCCCACTGTTTAAGACTCCAACATGAAGCAAATAAGCGAAATAAAATCAAACCATATGTTAGTCCCGAAATGACCTAGTTTGTGTCAAGTGGACATTAAACCCCATCTCTCTCTCTCTCTCTCTCTCTCTCTCTCTCTGTAGTTATTTCTAATCAAAACATGGCATATTTGGTATAATATAGAAAGCAGATACACCAAATTCCTGAAAAACACCTACCGATCACAAGCAACATAAGAAGCCGATCTTGTATGTTAATCTTGTGACAAATAAATTGGATTAAAATAGATTCTTGTGGCATTAGGTAGTTTTCTTGCGATTAAAATGTTTTGAGAGTGATCTGAAGCAAACTTTGGTTAGATAGATCAATTAGTTTGAATATGTTTCTTGTTCTAATACCATCAAATCACACCGTTTGTATGTAGGAAGGCATCTTTATAACAGATGGATAGTAAATAAAGACAGGAATATGAATGTATAAGATAATTTGTTTTGTCTGAACTGATCAATTTAAGCAAAAATTTGTTCAGCTTGAATATACCCAAAATAAATATATGTACATGTATGTCCAACCCCCCTACCCCCTTTTGTGGTAAAGCAAAATAAATATGATAAAGTATAAAATTTTATAAAATCAATTCCAGTCAATACCGACTTTCTTTGTTCCGAATAGTAGATGAAACCTAGATATAATTATCCATAGAACTGTAGAAAGTCAGAGAATTGATTCCTCGTTTATTTATATCAGCGTATATGATCACTGTGTCTTGTGTTGTGGCAATGAAAGATTAACAATAGGTATAGAATGTTTACAACATCCTGATGTCATTAAGCCTCAAAGACAACATGGCCGACTTATAGATTTTGCAATATTGATAGTTGGAATTAAGTATTTTTTATTCTATTGTGTCTTGAAGACTTTAAGAGAAAATATTAAGCTGCAGAAGATTATTAATTTCGTTGGAATATTTCTAAAGACTTGATTAAATTATCGTTGAGGTGTGTTTCAAAAAGGAAGCATTAGCCAGAAGATGACCATGTATCGATTGAAAAATTTCAATGACAAGCTGCTTGAAGGAATTGTCCTTGCTAAATGTTGAAACTACATTTAAGTTGAATAAGAATTTACCAAGATCATAGGAGTCTTAGAACAATTGTTAAAATAAATTTGATGAAAATAGATAATGTTATTTGACATTCTTATGCAAAGACTTTATTGTGTTACGGAGTAAGGCAATCCAATTTATGCAATGGTTAATGGTAGAGTTAAGATAAGATTATTAACAGGTGAATTGTTAATTAAGAAAAGGAAGGTAGGAAAATAAAACTTTTTTATAAATGGATATTATTTTTTTCTTTTTTAAGTGATCCCTGCATCGGCTAAGAAAGTTCATCCTGATTTTCCGGCGTCAGTGATGCAGGACGGAGGGCCTGACAAAGACAGCTGTCTAGTTTTTCGGATGGCTCAGAAAACCAAGCTCTTGGGTACACATTGGGGTGCATGTAAAAGATCCCTTGGCAGTTGGAATTCAATATAAGAGTAGGCCATAGTGCCGCTGTCAGTGCAAAATTTCCCTCATAGTACACTGTATGGTGTATACCCGTCTTCATTGGGTCACTTTAGGAGCAGAACATTAGAACGTTAAACCCCCATTTCATTTCTTTTCTTTTAAGTTTGTCAAATATTTATTTTTCTGTTCTTTCAAACCCAACTAAAAATGGAAAATATTAAGTCATTCAGTGAGTCTAATCAGCTGAGCCTTTTCAAAAATATCCATGGAATGGCGGAAATAGTCTGAAACCGTGGGTGATATGTGAATAGCTGTCTGTATTATACACCATTTTGCATGGACAATGTCTGTGTACATGACAGGGCTGTTTCCTTGATCTATTAACTGGACAGAGTTTATTTTAACTGTTAACTGTATACTCTCAATGTTTTCAAGCAATGACAGTAACAAATCGTTGTTTCTTACAGATTTTAAATCCAATACATTAAATATGATATTAAGGACATTAGTTATGTTGATTTAATTAGATTTTTTTTACACTTAATGAGTTGAAAACAAATGTGTGTGAAATAGCTGTACTCTGCTTCCACTGAGGTGATATCACGGACAAGATGAAAAACAAATGTTGTTGTTCTTTATTACAAATTTAACGTCTAATACATATGGCATAGTATTATGGACAGGTTGATTTAATTACGTTATTTACATATGAATGACTAATATAATTATAGAAGATGGGTAGGACCTTTAAATTTTTTTTTAAATCACTGTCGTGAAAAGAGATTGCAGGTTTTCTTCTCATTTTGTCATGATGAAAACAAGTTAAAACAGGAGGTCCCGCTGTTTGATGCCATCACAGTGGATTGAAAAGAACTGATGGGAAAAAGAATCCACTGTTTATTAATGTGGAAAAGTGAAGTTCTTGCAGTAAAAACCACATAGCTGGATCCATGGAGTATTATTTATAAATAAAAATGTTTGTGTGGTTCTTTCCATATCAGGCGCGGATCCAGTGGGGGGGCGCACCCTGCGCACGCCCCCTCTATTTTTTGAGGTGTCAAACAATTTTTAGCTCCATATATTCTCGCGAGAAAGGAGAACGAAAATAGTTTAGGTTGGAAATCGTAATTTACAGTACTAGTACGAAATTAGTCCTTGTGGGCATTTTTTACACTCAAAAATCACGGTCCCGGGCTTCGCACTCCCAAGCTGGTGCACGCCCCCTCTTTCTGAAAATCCTGGATCCGCCCCTGCCTATGATGAAATATGAAAACCAAATGTATAGGGCAATTATATATAGACAAACAATAACAAAAAAACAGAAACCATGCATGACAACAACAAGATCAAAGGCATAAAAATAACATGATCAAAGGCAAGGTGCATATAAAGGATTAGTGAGACCACTGATAATTGACATTAATTAACATTGGCGATCTATTAAAAAGTAATTATTTATAGGGGTAAATAATTTTAAGAAGACAACCAATAATGACAACCAATAATATTGTAAGACCATACATGAGGTGAGAAGCTAGGTGATGGTATATAAATCAAAAGAATAGTAACAGACTGATACTAGTTTGAGTAGGATTGCCTGTTCAACCTCATGAGTTTTCTCTTATGGCTAGCCCCGGGATCCATTCACTCTTTTTGATTTGTTTATGTTTGTGGTCTCTTAGTATGATGTCTTTTCCATATATTGTGTTTGTGTAAATTGTGTGTGGTGCAGTCCCCCTGCACTTACTATTTGATTTTCAACGTCAGCTACAGACCCTAGTTTGTGTTGTGTGGATGTTATCCCCATTTCCTCTCTCTGTTTCTTCATACACTTATAAACAGTATGATCACATTCTACATGACCCATGTTACCACCATGATCTTTTGCAAAGAATCAAATTTGAAAAATTATGCAGAATTATGATCCACAACAGAAAAGTGGCCGATTTTAGGCAGAAGTCCTTCAACCAATCCTCGACGAATACAGTATAGGTAGATAGTGGTTGCATGGTATATGTATGTCGTAACCAAAAATATTGTCTATCTCAAAATTACTAAAATATTATGTTAATGTATCTTTAAACCCATTGTATTCAGAGAGACATTAGATCAGGTTGTTTGAATGTGGTTTAGGTGTTATATAATTATATATTGAATAAACAAAGATTTATTTAGATAATATCATATATACAGGTTTTTTTTTTACCTCAACTAATAACATACCGGTACATAATGTCATAGCTTTCAAATCACAAATGGGTAATACATAATATATGGTTAATATTGATATTTTCTTATTTGATAAAGGGGCTAAACATTATGACGATGAATAATGTCATCTCATTTCTACCTAAACTCTGATTTTGTTCTGCTGTTGTGCAGGAATTTTTTGATATATATATATTAATGTCTACTCACTGACATCATTGTTTGCTCCAGTACTTACACAAATCATACTTACACAGATCTACTCTATCTGTTTCACAGAGAATTACATACGAATTATCTCTGTAACAGATGACTGTCCACAACACGTGCGTTGACTGCACACGTCGTTAGTCATTGGCTCAACGGCTCGTGCAATGTTTACTTAACACCTAACTGCTTCAGGCAAAATGATGCATTTTACTCATTTTAATACCCATTTACACTAAATAGGAAATATTTTTTAACTACAAATACTTCAAACGTCTTTATTTATTTTTCTTTTACCTCAAAAAAATGTTTGAGAATTTAATTTGTCGGAGTGAAAAAGTTAATATGCCGTACTCATTAAGCCTCGTCGATGTCATGCTTATCAGTGATTGTAGCGGCCAAGCGAATATTTACTGCGGGATCAGTTTGAGATCTACTGGCCTTTCTAGCCTCTGCTACTCTTTTAGAGGAGTCCAGCCATGTGGGTTTTCTCCAGTTTCCTCCCACTACTAAAGACCGCTACGCACAAGCGAATTATTGAAATAAAATTGAACCATTTGTTAGTCCCAAAATGACCTTATTTCTCTGTCTCTTGTTGCCATTCCCCCTGTTGTTTCCTGTAATAGATACTTTACTTCCAGAACTGTTACTGCAACTTTGATAAGTCTGAACATAAACAAAATTTTATGAAGAATGAACTGGCTTCATTAGAAACCACAATGTAGACTTCATTAGCCCAGTTGGTGCTGAAAAAGTAGCACTTTAAACCCCATTTCAATTTATTTCATTTCATTTCAAATGGGCCACAAACAGATATTTTAAGACTAAATAATATTTGAACCCCATTTCATTTCAAATGGACCACAAACAGATATATCACGACTACATGAATATTTGAACTCAATTTTATTTCACATGGGCCACAAACAGATATTAAATGAATGTTTTAATCCCATTTTATTTCAAATGGGCCACAAACATTTCTATTCCT
This sequence comes from Patella caerulea, assembly GCA_036850965.1. Lineage (NCBI taxonomy): Eukaryota > Metazoa > Mollusca > Gastropoda > Patellidae > Patella > Patella caerulea. The sequence continues at coordinate 18,685,217 of JAZGQO010000002.1, read as the reverse complement.
GGTTATACGTGACAAGGAGTAAGGCCGTCTGTCCATTGGTCCCCCCTACTCCCTTGAAATAAAATTATTGAAATAAAATTGAACCATGTGTTGGTCCCGAAATAACCTAGTTTGTGTTGAGTAGACCGTAAACCCCATCTTTTCTCTCTCTCTCTCTCACACACACAAACAGATATTACATGAATATTTTAACCCCTTTTTATTTCAAATGAGCCATAAACAGTTATTAGGTGAATATTTTTTCTGGGTTTGATTCTTTTTGTTTCTAGTGGATATCTAGGTTAAGTGGTCTAGTTATGTTGCAATGTTTGTTTTTTTAGCCGATTAAATCACCATGTGTATGTACAAGACTTACCTAATGAGATTGAAAATGGACAGTTTACTGTTATCAGTATATTTTTTTGTCTACAAACTTTGTTGATATCTCTCGTATTACAATTATTAGTCCATTACTATAGGTATTCACTATCCAGTAATGATATACAATAGCTGACCTCTACTGTTACATTCTATATATACCAAAGGTTATCAACAAAATATCCTAGAAACTTTATAAATCACATACAAGAGTTACATGGACACCTAGAAACATATCAGTTCCGTGATGGAGGTAGGTAGGGCCAGTTTAATTTTTAAAATGGTTTATCTTAATTAGAAATGACATCATAGAACTGTATTATATACGATCTATGATGGTATAACAAAAATGGGTAGTTACCAGAGATTTTTTCTTTAAATATTTTTGTTTATGGATCATCTAAGGAATTGTGTAAGTGGGGTACGCTATTATTAAAAATGGGTTTTATTAATTAGAAATGGCATAACAAAAATGGTCATCAATTATCAGAATGTTTTTGTTGAACAGTTTTGTTCATGTATTATTTGTAGAAATATTTCATTTATGCTATGTTCCCACTGTCACGGTTTCAGGGGCAAATCCAGGGAGGGTGACTAGTCACCCCCCCCCCACCTCACTGGTGTATAGGAATTCCGGGTCCTACAAGCTTCCACCGAGACATGCACGCATGGTCGTATATATATTATATAGCACACGGTGCGCATCTTATCAGACACACAATCATCATCTATGTTACTAGCGGCATAAATTAGCTCCGTGAACCGCGGTCAGTGAGACAAAACATGGGGTTGTCACCTCCACACAAAAAAATCCTGGATCCGCCACTGGATTTGCGCTAAGTTTGATTTTAATCGTGGAGTAGTCGTTGTGATCCTATCAGATCTTATTTAGGTCATTCGTGGCAATCATGTTGATCATATTAAAACATATCCAAATGAATCTTCGTGTACCAGATCATGGACTGAATAGTCAATAGGAAAAATCCTATCGTAATGGATCAGATGCTTGTATAAGTTGAAGGTGCCAAGATGTAAAATAGCTTGTTTAACATCATGAGTTTTCTCCTGTTTCGAATCCCTGTAGAAAGATCCTGAATGCAAGGCAGGTCTTTAGATAAAACATTTCATATGTTAGTCTTGGAATGAGCTATTTGTTGTTGGTTGGACTTTAAAAAAACCTTCTCACTCTGAGGTTATCCTATATACCATTAGCTTTATAACTTCTGACACAAAGTCCAAAGTGTTATTCCATTTATCTATAAGCAGTGATGGGTGTAAAATAGGTGCTAACTATATAATGGAGATAAGAGTGAGGGTTTGTGTTTTAATTCTAGTTTTGGGAGGGGGGGGGCGTGTTTGGGCATTGCATCATAAGGTCTGTCATTGGATTTTAGTTTTGGGAGGAGGGGGGCATGTTTGGGCATTGCATCATAAGGTCTGTCATTGGATTCACAGATTGGACGTGACAAGGAGTAGGGTCGCCTGTCCAACCTCGTTAAACCCAATTTCTCTCTCTCTCTCTTTAAATCTAGATGATCGAAACATTGTCCATTCGTCTAAAAGATACAATATGACAGAAGGATAATCAGCACTTTTTAGATGGTAATTAGATAATTAAAATAAATAAAATAGGTTGGATGCCATCCATCTTCGCCTTGATGTTCATACATGTAGATGCGAATTAGAGAAATTTAAAGATCGGCTGTGTGAAATAAATAGGAACTTATGTGAATTTAAGTTTTGTTACGATAGGATTGATCTTCTAAGGTAATTTTTGAACCAGTATTTTATTTGTTACGATTACTTGTTATTGTATATCGTCTGGAATATTGGTCCTTTCATATCACCTTAGAATGAATCCCATATTTTCCTGTTATTAGAATTAGTCACATTATGAAATGATATACATGTAATATATATGAGTTTTAATGTTTCATTTCTCTGCAATATGACTGTGCTAATAATGAATACGGATATAAGTCATGCAGTCTGTGTTATGAGGTAAATATTGCCAGGAATAGTGTGGTGATACAGTCTCCTCTTATTTCGATTTTCAAGGGGTTTTACATGCATGGCATGTCAATTTTGAACATGTTAACAGGACCTTAGCTTTTTTGTCCCATCTGAATGACTAGACTCTGTTCCTTGCCAGGCAATCTGCCATGCTCCACTGACTATATATTATTATTTAATACAAAAGTTAAAAAAAAACTTGTCAACTTTCCACAATACATAAGAAGTGTTACAGGGTGTTATAAAGATATATATATATGTTTATGTTATATGTATATATATAAACAATGATATAGTGTCAATAAACCTGTCATTGTTTGATAAGAGAACAATAGGTAACGAGGTAAATAAAGAGTTTTGTTATTTTGTAAGCACTGTTGAAATAGGTGCGACACTGTTCTATACACTATAAGTGAAATAGTTAGGTTTCTATACAGTATAACTATAGTCAAACTCAGGTGAATAGTATATTACATAGCTCTATTCATCTCACACTATTATACACTTATACAAATATATGTATTCTTATAGCATACCAAATTATATACATGCCATAAAGGGACATTTCAACAAAAATATTTCTTCATGCACAGGTTTATTATAGATGTGTTTAATGATGCAATTTCCCATGAAGACAAAAGTTAATGTTGTTTGCGGTCTGTGATCCCAAAATAAAACATCAAATCATGGCATATATTTGTAGGTTTTTCACCAATGTGACGAACAGGATTATAGCAGATTATATTAAGTGAATGCTGAACCAAACAAAATACTTTCAATTACATATTTGAAACAATTGGTTTGATTATTAATAGACTGTTATTTTTTGTAAACAGACCATGAATAAAAAAGACAGTATTGGTGGGGCAGCCATTGGGTAACAGTTTTATTATTTCATAGCACAGTATCTGTAGCCCCATGTTCTGAAGCAACGACTGCAATTTTTTACAATGTCTGGACGTTCTAGATTACTTTACAATTCCCCAACTTATAGCTACGTTATCTACAGACATGTGAAAAGTAGCGTCCAATCGGATCAAGAGAGAAGTAAACGCCCACTAATATTTTACCCTAGGGAATATGTTGATCTGCACAATAGTTTGACAATCTACTTGTACGACATATAGCAATCTTATATTTCAATCAGCCTTCTTCATTAGCTCAGTCGGAGCAGAACAGTAGGACCATTTCATTTATTGTCCCCCACCTTTCGAAGAAATTGAGCTAGAATGTTCAAACTTGGTGTATGTGTTTATTAGGTCAATGCCTTGATGGAGTTCGAAGATGAGCATTTTCCGCTTAGGGTAAGCAGAGATAAGCAATTTGATTGGTTGATGCTTTGGGACACAATAACTTTAGTTCTAATTAAGTGAAAGTGATGAAACTTGGTGTATAGTTTCATTACAATAATACCTTGACTAAGTTCGATAATGAGCATTTTCTGCTCAGGTTAAGCGGATCGATACGCAATTTGATTGGTCGAGACTTTGGAACACAATAACTCTCCTTCTAATTGAGCTAAAATGTTCAAACTTGGTGTATATGCTTATTAGGTCAATGCCTTGATGGAGCTCGAAGATAAGCATTTTCCGCTTGATTGGTTGATGCTTTGGGACACGATAACTTTAGTTCTAATTAAGTGAGAGTGATGAAACTTGGTGTATAGTTTCATTACAGTAATACCTTGACTAAGTTCGATAATGAGCATTTTCTGCTCAGGGTAAGCAGAGCGATACGCAATTTGATTGGTCGAGAGTAGTCGAGACTTTGGAACACAAAAACTCTCCTTCTAATTGAGTTAAAATGTTCAAACTTGGTGTATAAGCTTATTGGGTCAATGCCTTGATGGAGTTTGAAGATGAGCATTTTCCGCTTAGGGTAAGCAGAGATAAGCAATTTGATTGGTTGATACTTTGGGACAAGATAACTTCGGCTCATCTTGATTGATGATTTTTATGCCAATACAATGACTGCATTCTCATTTAGTAATGGATTCGACAGTAAAAGTGTATAGAAACGATTGACTTGGACTCGAGGGCCCTTTCCATTGGCCAGAGAGGCCCTTTTGTCTGCCTTTAAGGTCCCCCTAACTAGGGTACATTTTCATTTTTCTCTTCGGTTTTAGCATTTTTCTTTATAAAACACTTTTGGATGACACTTCGTGTACAGTTTGATTGCTCGATACATTGAAAAAAATAAATGTGTGATTAATTAATAAGTGTCTTTTATTTATTTTGGGATTTCAGCGGGGGACATCAGCCTCACTGTTGGCTTGTTTAAAGATACATTATGGGAGATATGATAAAGAGATGGCAGTTCTCATTATAATAGTTAAATACTAGATAGTGTAAAGGTAATTTGCTGAAAATTTCAGTCAAATAGATCAACTATGGGCCGAGAACAAAGCGGGTGAAATTTTCGCATAGCCTTGGTCATCATTACTAAAATCATTATTATAAACAGCATAGTCTCGATTATCCACTATTTTGATTTAATTATCAATGGCCGTTAAGCGGCATATTGGAATCTAATCCTGCTAATATTGAAGGCTAGCCTTGACATCAAGAGTTTATTATTGTCTGGATAAGAATTGATAATTTAGATAACACTTCAGGCCTAAAGAAAGACTTGTAATAAGCAGATTTTCCTCTTGCATAATGCATGTTTAAATTACATTCCTGAAATAGTGGCTTCAAGAACTGTCATTGAGTCAAGTGGCATTGTACATGACAAGCAGTAGGGTTGCCTGTCCAATCTCCTGGGTTTTCACTACGTTCTTATGCACCAGCGAATTATTGAAATAAAATTGAACCATATGTTAGTCCCACAATGACATAGTTTGTCACAAGTGAACAATAAACCCTGTTTGCATGTATTGTCATTAAATTATAGCTTCTCCAAACTGTCAGAAATCATGAATTTGATTCATTATTCGTGTTGGTAAATTGTCCCTTGATATTTGGTTGATTTCTATGTAGAGAATGCCATTATTATATGACAAATAGATTATAGTTTGTTATTTTATTGAGCATGTATTATGATTGAGAAATGTAACAAACCATCCAATCTACATTTTCTGTCAGATTTGAGGATTCTATCAATTTATAATGAATCAAATGTTTCAAAGGCCAGTACGTAGGGTAAGTATACAAATGTGTGACTATTTGATGATGGAATAATGATAATGATATCAATATATTAATGTCATGTAGGTAACTGTTTAATGGTGGAATAATATAATAATATTCATATAAAATCATAAAAAAATGTTTATTTGATATTCTATATTTTTAGTCTTCATTAGGAATATATGACACATCAACATGATTGTTATTTTGCCTTTTTTTTTTTTTTGAAAAAAATCATTGATTTGAAAAAAAAGGAAGGGGATCTGATAGGTAGAATTAGATCATAAGTCCGGATGCAAAATTGGTGTGCACATAAAATAACTCTTGCATAGGCGTGTCCTGGAATTTACACAGCTGGCGTGGAAGCTGGAAGCAACACATGAATATAATAAAATCTGAAGAATTGAGTGAGCCAAAATGGCGTTATTTCCAAGAATGTAGGAGAAAAAAAATATTCTCGACTCCAACAGGAGCGGGCTGGGGATGTCGGACTTACATAGCATGGAAAATTAGATAAGGAGCTGACAGTTCTCTTTGTAATAGTTAAAAAATAGAAACTGTAAAGGGAATATGCCCAAAGGTTCATTTTAGTACCTTTGTAGCCTCAAGAAGTATAGAATATCCATTTTTACAGTTAATCATGAACAGCTGTTGAACTGCAAATCAGGTTCAAATCTTTTTCAGATTGGACCCATCAGATGGCATCGAGATTATGGTCTTATTATGTTAATAAATGTCTAATGAATAGTTTATATAACAGTTAAGGCCTAAAAAAGTACTGCAATAAGCTCTTGCATAATGCCAGTTTAAATTAATCTCATTTATTTTATCTTGTAGACTATAAGTCGAGCCAGCAGTAGCAGAAAATCAGGAACAGCTAGTGCTGCTACCTCTAAATCTAAAACCTTACAACCTGGATCAGATACAGAATCTGATGTGGAACTTAGTAGCCGTGAAGTCACATCTGATCTGGATTTTAAAAAAGTGGATATATTTGATGATAAGGCCTGGGATACTGATTTAGAATGCGATGGTGAGTTAATTAATTAATTAATTTCATGACTGGGTGGACAGACAGAGGTTGGTGCATGATATTTGATTATCGGTGATCCAGGTTAAGGGGTGTATCTCATCCCCTTCACCTGAAGGTTGAAAAGCTCTGGTGTTGATATTGCAGACAATACACCTACTTATTGAATGATCACAGTGGTGAAATGGCCTATATTGCTGTAAGTGTATATCAAAACACTGGCTTTTAAGTGCATATAATTTTGTTATGGTCATTTTATGTGCTCTTTAAATTATCTTAATTGATATTGTAGATAATACACCTGCTTACGATCACAGTGGTAAAACAGCCTACATAGAAGCATGTAAACTTGTTGGTGTAATTCCTGTTTCTTACTTTCTACGTCACATGCAGGATAGTAAAGTTAATTTAAGTCATCATGGGTTAGGTGCTAATGGAATGAAAGCCATAGCCATGTCTTTAGTGGTAAGATCTATTTATATTTTCTGAGGGGACCACGGAAGTTATATGCTTTGTATAGGACTCACAGCTAAAATGTTCCTGAATAATTCAGGTCATTTTAAGGGTTCCATTCAATATTAGTGGCAATAATGCTCATCAAACATCCATTGACATTTGGAATTTGAAGAACAATAGACATTGTTCTACCTAGCTTAACTGGAGCGGGGCCCTGGGCCTGACTAGAATCCTGGGTCCCTTACGCAATGAAAAGATTATTTCATACACTTTTTAATAGTACGCATGCATAACACACAATCGCTAGAAGCTTGCACCGATCATCATCAGAGGGATAGGCCAGTCTCAGCCCTCGCGCCGCTTGATCTATTACCGCGAAACTTTCATCTGGAATTTGAATTGCTTCTCTTTTTGCCACAGAATTTGGCTTAATGTCAACTGTCAGACAGAATTCTGTTATAATCAGGAATCTCCACCAGACATTGACTTAAAGATATATCCCCTCACTGATAAGTAGGACATCTATTCCACTCCAAGTGTAAATTTATGTGATGTTTTAAAGTGAATTTTGATGTATATTGAGTGCCGCTATGGCTCACTGAGTAAAATGTTGGATCACTCATGTGGAGATTCCATTTTCAATCCCCTTGTTGGCCAAGAAAGTTCAATAGCATTTTCTGATGCGGTTCTCCCTTGGCAGTGGTGCAGGAAGGAGTACACATCCCGTTCACACATTAGCATGTAAAATAACTCATTGACAGTTGAAATATGATGTAAAAGTAGGCCATAGCACCACTGTCTGGGCAAAATTGGGTTACGGGACAATTCGTTCCCAAACAACTTGTCCCCTGACAATCCGCTCCCGAAGAATTTGTCCCCAGACTTTTCGTCTGGGGACAAATAGTCCTAGGGGACTTATAATCCTGGGACGAATTGTCCTTGAAGACGAATTCTCTGGGGACGAATTGTCCTTGAGGACAAATTCTCTGGGGACGATTATCCAGCTAGAGCCCAAAATTTCCCTCATAGCATGCTGTAGGTGCAGATCAGTCAGTAGGATGTTAAACCCCATTTCATTTAATTTTGATGTATTTTTATTTCAGTCTAATACAGAAATAACAGATTTAAATTTAGCTGACAACTGGTTAGGATTTCATGGTGGTATGGCAGTATGTCAGATGTTAAAAGAAAATTGTTTTATATCTCATCTTGTAGGTTTTATTTCGTTTTGAATTATCTTGTAACCCGTCTCCAGATTCCTGTGCTAATTTCTACAATAGGCTATCCTAATAAAAAAATTGAACAGGGCCTTACATAATGACAGTTGGCTTATTGTTCTAAGCTATTTTGATAACGGAATGAGTCCTGGTTACCAGACTGGAAGTGGATGACTGAATGGTTAGCATTTGCGCGCTGTATAAAGGTCTGTCATTGAGTCAACTGGTGTGATTTTGATTCCCTGGTTGTATGTAGCAAGGAGTAGGGTCACCTGTCCAATCTTGTGGGTTTTCTCCGGGTACTCCGGTTTCCTCTCACTGCGACTACTACTCTCAAGCGAATTATTGTGTTAGTCCCGAAATGACCTCCTTTATGCCGGGTGGACTCTAAACTCGTTTTCTCCTTCTCTCTCGCCTGGTTAGGAGTTCTCCCAGAAAATTTATGTAGTGTTTGATGACTGGATGACCAGGCCCTACCTATTGCAAAGGGTAATACTGTGTGCAAGATCTTAGTCTGAGGAAACAGGAAAAATGCCTGATAACATATATAGTAAAAATCATTGACAAAGAATTTTATGTGCCAGATAGAAGAGGTCCCTGTTCTCGATAAGTGCAGTCTAAGTTCAAGTAGTTGTATTTGACTCCTTAGCATAACATTTGAATTTTTTTTATAAAGTGAATTGATAAATTTATTGGGGTTTTATTTACAGGATTTATCTGATAATAAATTAAATTATCAATGTGCACAAAGTTTATGTGCCATATTATTACAGAATGATACATTAAGACACGTTATCCTCACAGGTAAGTTATAAATTATCATAATCAATTTTTTCACCGCTTAATTCTCATATTCAATTATTTCATCTGTTATTATCACTGTTAGGTTATTCATTGTTATTATATTCAATTATTCTATATGTTATCATCATAGGTAAGTTATAGTTATACATTATTAAGATGTTCAATTATTTCACCTTTTATCATCACAAGTAGGTTATACATTATCATTATTATCCAATTCAATTATTTCACATTTTAATACCAAGCACAATAAAAGTAAGCCCAATGGTAACTTAAAATCATGGGTTCTCTTAGAGGACATGGTTCTCCTGTTTCTGTATTGTAATTTTGTTTTACTTTTCTGCACTGACTGGGCTAATGAAGACAGACGTACACCATCTAGTTTGCTTTGAGGGAAATTTTGAACAGACAGCGACTACTTTTACTTTGATTTCCAACTGTCTGAGTGTATAAAATACTGCCATACCTCATTTTTTTCACGCAATCCAGATGATTAGAAGTTTTGCGATGCCTGGCTCTCCATTCAACCCCACTGAGAAAATTTTCTGATCAATCTTGAGTAAATTTCTCGGTCAACATCAGGATCTACTGGTTAGTGATCTCACGCGTTCTCACCAAACTACTGTTGGTCGGAATACAGAAATAGACAGATGATCTCCTTTAGTTTAAAATAGATTTTGTTTTTGAAATGATCACACTCACTTTATAACATTCATCTGAAATAGTAAAATGCATTTCTTACTAATTCAATTTTAAACTAATCACAGATTTAATTTATTATGCAGACCAGGCTAGCCAAATTATCTTATTTAATCCAGACTGACTTGTTTCCATAGAAAGAAATATTTATTGTATATAATACTACAAAATTTGTTTGAAATGGACAATTATATACCAGACAGTTCATAAATATATTAGATTTATAAAACGTTCTACTTCAAGAGGTATTATCATTCTCAACAAGATAAAAGATATTTAATTTTAAAGATTATTACCATTCTCATCATGAAAATAAAAAAATTTAAATTTGAAGATTATGGCAACCGTCACCAAGAAAATAAATATCATAGTTAATTTTAAAAATTATTACAACCTTCACCAAGAAAAAAATCATAGTTAATTTTAAAGATTGTTACAACCTTCACCAAGAAACAAATCATAGTTAATTTTAAAGATTATTGCATCCTTCATTAAGAAAATAAATATAGTGACTTAATAAATAGATAATAAATAGAATTATTTTTAATGATTATTACCACTCTCACATTCCAAATGTGTAAGTAATTTTGCTTACTAATGTATTCAAATAATCTTAAACTCTTCTTATCGTTGAAAATCTGAGGATTCCATGAATGTATAAAATCTAATTTGCTATTGCCCATTATAACTGTTTCACACCAGGGAAAAACGTCCAAATCACTAAATATTTATAAAAGGTGGCTATTACTATCTAATACAAATGCTAATCATTATTAAATATAGATAAGGAGAATTGGCTAGTCTGGAACAAGTTTGTTTTTTCATCACATTAATTAATTTTATTATTTAATACATTAATAGCACTGATTCACTGTTGTTTTGTTCTAATCACTTTTACTTCAGGTAATGACTTTGATGATAAATCTGCCGTACATTTCGCTAACACTATTATGGTAATTTTTATTACATTCACTAGCTTAACGTTCATATCTACATTGTGTATGTTGATGTTTGGGGGTGGGGTGGAGGTTGGGGAATGTGGGTGGAGACAGGGAGTGAAATTGGAGGGATAGGGAGAGTTGTGGGTGGAGACAGGGAGTGAAATGGAGGGATGGGGTGAAATGTGGGTGGAGACAGGGAGTTAAATGGGAGGGATAGGGTGAATTGTAGGTGGAGACAGGGAGTGAAATGAGAGTAATGAGAGAAATGTGGGTAGTGACACGGAGTATCTTTTAGATACGAATAAATTAACACAAACCAAACTAGGTTATCAATGGATATGTTGGCTTACAAGTGCATGAATGTCAATATCGACTACAATGCCCTGTTACATGCAATATTTATTTTGCACGGTATAAACAAAGAAACCCTGCTCTTAAAATATATTTCCTCAACACTCAAGAGCCTAGAATACATTACCACTGATTGGGAAATATATTCAATCGACAGAAAAAAACATATATTTGTTACTAAAAGCATGATATCAAATGAAATATGAATGGGAAAGCCTATTCACTTTTAAATCTAAATATGCTGTCATTATGATTACAGCCGTCACTTAAGCAAAGGTGAATTGCATGTGTAAGGTAGAGCTTGTTCTTAACATTTAAGTATTTTACTCTTATTGATTATATTTTGAGTTTGCCAATGACTTGATTTGATATTTGTTTATTCTTTTTGCAATGCCGGTTTTTCTGTCTTATCCGCAGGTTAATCATGTAGATTTTTGTTTCATTTGTAGTGCGGTCCTCCTGCACTTACTATTTCAGTCTATAATTTTGTTTTAGGTAAAAATTAAGTTTTAAGTTTGCACTGGATGATCTAACTAACCTTGAGGAAGTAAGTTTAAAAGATGTTTTCTGTAGTTTTACCGAAATTCAGACAGATTGTTTATTTGATTTTTTTGACAGTTAACTAAAAATTTGGAATATTTGAATCTGAGTAAGAATAATTTTTGTGAGGCTGCTGGAGTGGTATTTGGACCAGCTATATCAGAGAATAGTTGTATTAAAGAATTAGATCTCAGTTGGAATCATATCAGAAGAAGAGGTGCTGTCAGTGTTGCTCAAGGTGTTAAGGTAATGCTTTTAATAATAATACTTGTATTTAATACCAAGATGGTTCTGAGCATGGGTTAGATCATTGAGAAGTATTTTGCTTTTATTTTACGGGGTATGAGTGGTGTGAGGCAGTCAGTTGAGGGGAACTAAATAAAGGAGTTTAAAGATAAATGTTTATGGCAAACAAGATATATCATTGAGTAGTTATCAAAGATTTTATCCCGACAAAGGTTCACTCAATCTAGATCAAGCAGAAATTAAAGTTGGGAAGGGGTTTATATTCTTAGATGATGAGTTGTTCCCCCTTAATGCACAGAATTTCCAAAATACATTTTGTCTGTTCATGAAAAGAATTTGATTTTGAATTATATTTTGGATTCTAACCTGTTAACCTGTGAAATACTCCTGGAAATCTATGACAGAAAATATGGTATATAAAGAACTGAATTGAAACATCTAAAGAAAGGAAAGCAATATCCATAAAGTAACTTTATACCTACTTCATTACAGACAAATGTATTTATGAAGAAGATTAATTTATCATGGAATGGTTTTGGTGTTGAAGGTGCTATGGCTGTTGGAGATGCTTTAAGAGGAAATTCTGTTCTTGAGGATCTTGATATTTCGTAAGTCCTATTACATATTTCGTATAGATTTCAACCTGATTAAAAATACATTATGATTTAGATAAAGAGCTGACTATTCTTGCTTTAATAGCTCAAAAATAAATACCGGTAATGTAAAATAAAAATATTGAAAATTTCATTAAAATCACTTTATTCTGAGCCATGTTATTACTGTTTTTATTTTGACAAGATGTGTGCATAGTGGTAACTGGGGAACTGGTATATTCAAGACTTACTCCCATTTTTATACGCCCACATTTTCATGTGGACGTATTATGTCGTCGCCCCTGTCCGTCCGGACGTCCGTCCGTCCGTCCACAATTTGTTTGTGGACTCTCTACAGGTCACAATTCTTATCCGATTTTGACGAAACTTGAAATATAGGTTTATCCCCAAAAGTTCTCGGCTGCTTTCGTTTTTAGCTTGTGGACCCTATAGAGGTCACAATTTTGAACCGATTTTGATGAAACTTGACATGCATGTTTGTAACCCAAAGATCTTGGTTCCTTTCGATATTTGCGGCTTACGGAATGTAATTTCCTGAATTATGGCCCCTGATTGTCCGAAAAATCACCCTTTTTAGCTTGTGGTCCCTCTGGAGGTCACAATTATTATTCGATTTAAAAAACCGTTTGATTAAATCACCGTTACACCCTAAGGAAGGTTGAGTTCGAATTTCGGGAAAATCGGACGAAAATTGTCATACAAAATGGCCGCCGTTTGTACGCGAATATTTGCGCCAATTGGATCATAACTTCCTGAATTATGGCCCCTGATTGTTCGAAAAATCGCCCTTTTTAGCTTGTGGTCCCTCTGGAGGTCACAATTATTATTCGATTTAAAAAACCGTTTGATTAAATCACCGTTACACCCTAAGGAAGGTTGAGTTCGAATTTCGGGAAAATCGGACGAAAATTGTCATACAAAATGGCCGCCGTTTGTACGCGAATACTGTTAAAAAATGGTATATCAAGGTTGTGGACCCTGTGGAGGTCACAATTTTGATTCGATTTTGATGAAACTTGAAATTCATGGTTATAACCCAAAGATCTTGCTTCCTTTCGATATTTGCGCATATCGGATCGTAACTTCCTGAATTATGGCCCCTGATTATACGCAAAATCGCCTTTTTTTTAGCTTGGAGGTCACAATTATTATTCGATTTAAAAAAACGTTTGATTATATTACCGTCACACCCTAAAGAAGGTTGAGTTCGAATTTCGGGAAAATCGGACGAAAATTGCCATACAAAATGGCCGCCGTTTGTACGCGAATACTGTTAAAAAATGGTATATCAAGGTTGTGGACCCTGTGGAGGTCACAATTTTGATTCGATTTTGATGAAATTTGAAATTCATGGTTATAACCCAAAGATCTTGCTTCCTTTCGATATTTGCGCATATCGGATCGTAACTTCCTGAATTATGGCCCCTGATTATACGCAAAATCGCCTTTTTTTTAGCTTGGAGGTCACAATTATTATCCGATTTAAAAAAACGTTTGATTATATTACCGTTACACCGTAAGGAAGGTTGAGTTCGAATTTTGGGAAAATCAGACCAAAATTGTCATACAAAATGGCTGCCGTTTGTACGCGAATACTCTTAAAAAATGGTATATCAAGGTTGTGGACCCTGTAAAGGTCACAATTTTAATTCGATTTTGATGAAACTTGAAATTCATGGTTATAACCCAAAGATCTTGGTTCTTTTCAATATTTGCGCATATCGGATTGTAACTTCCTGAATTATGGCCCCTGGTTATACGCAAAATCCCCTTTTCTTTAGCTTGTGGTCCCTCTGGAGGTCACAATTATTATCCAATTTAAAAAAACGTTTGATTATATCACCGTTGCACTGTAAGGAAGGTTGAGTGTGAATTTCAGGAAAATCAGACCAAAATTGACAGACAAAATGGCCGCCGTTTGTACGCGAATACTGTTAAAAAAATGATATATCATGGTTGTGGACCCTGTATAGGTCACAATTTTAATTCGATTTTGATGAGGAAGGTTGAGTTCTAATTTCATGAAAATCGTACCAAAATTGCCTGACGAAATGGTCGCCGTTTGTACGCGAATAGTGTAAAAATATGGTATATCATGGTTGTGGACTCGCTACAGGTCACAATTCTTATCCGATTTTGATGAAAAGTCACATTTCTAGGTTGTGTACCGTCACACCATAATCATTGTCGATTTCGAGTTTCATTAATATCAGACTGGAACTGACCAACTAAATGGCTGCTCCCAATACAGTATGAAATACAGGACGTAAAGATGTAGGAAAAATCGCTTTCGGTATTGCTTGTTCTCTGTCCATCTCTCGAAAATGTGGGCGTATCCTGCCTGGCAGTGCCAGCCTATCTTTAATTTAAATTTTTAATTGGCAAACCGTTGTAATTTAGTAAAATCTTGAGTATTCAATGCCATTGAAAGTAAATTATGGTCTTATTTTGTTAATTAATGTCTAATTAATAATTAAGATAACATTTCGAGATCAGCCTAAAGAAAGACCTGCAATAGGCAGATTTAGCTCTTGCATAATGTATGTTTAAATCACTAATCCTATTTTGTTTAGTTTTTGTAATTCAAAATTTTGTTTTACTTGTCTTCACTACAATGTAGGCCATTGAAAGTATAAATATGAATCTGTATTTTTATCAGATTGTATTGATTTTTAATTGAAATTATATCCATGCTTGTCAACTCTGGTTGATCTAGTTAAATATTAATCTACTCTTATTACATGCATTGCACAAGAGGTCGATAAGACAATAAATGTAATAACATATGTATGACGTAAGATCAAGAGCATAAAATTTCTTTTTTAACAAACCTTAAAGAGGCATTAACACTTTAATGACATCAGGCTTATTCAAATTAACCGCCTTCATTTGCTGAGTTGGAGCAGAACAGTAGGACGTTAAACCCCATTTTATTTCATTTATTCAAATTAGATTGTACACAATCTTTGAGACATGAGACTCCAGCTATTATTTTAGGAATCATATCAAATTTTTTAATAATTTGCAAGGGGTTTGAAAAATAAATACCTACAACAGTTATTTTGAAGATTTGTGCGAATGATAATGCCTCTTTAATATATGTGTATTATTTTGCCATTTTAGAAACAATCGAATAAATACCGAGGGAGCAGTAATTATTGGTAAAGGTCTTGCTGTTAATGAAACTTTAAAAGTGCTTAAGGTATATTTTGATAAAATATTTTTACCAGTAATGTAAAGCCTTTAAATAGCGTGAATGACAACAATGAGTCAAACTTGAACAAATTAAAACATCATTTTAAAGAAAGTACTTTTTATGTGATTTTTAACTTTTATTCTGCCATGTTAAGTTTAAATTATGTCCTATAAGTCTAGCTTTGTTCATTAGACAAGGTATGTTTAAAATGAATGCTGTATCTGTCCATGCTCCCTACTGTGGTATGAGATCTTAAAAAAAAAAAATAATGCCAACCAAAAGCGGTTTATAACTGAAGCGCTGGAGGCGCCAGCCTCTTCGCCAAAAAAATCAAAGAAGTTGAAAAAATAAAATGGAAGAAAAATGCTTAAACCATTGAGAAAAATGAAAATGTACCCTAGTTAGGGGGATCATAAAGGCAGATAAAGGGCTCTGCGTCTGACAAAGGGTCCTTCTGGCCAAGGGAAAGGGCCCCAGAGTCTGAGTCAATCGTTTTCTATATATTGTTACTGTCGAATCCACTACTGAATGAGAATGCAGTCATTGCATTGGCATGAAAATCATCAATCAACGCCCCCACTTCGGCGAAAGAGGGCCCCTAAAATAGTATAGCCTCTGCCTTGATAAACCTTAAAACGCTCCTGATGCCAACACTTATTCTGCTCATACAAGATAAATTTATGTTGTGCACTCCATTTAATTTAAAGATTGGTAAGAATCCGATGCAGAGTGCCGGTTGTTGGGGAATCTGTGCTGCTATATTAAAGAATCCTAACTGTATATTGAAGACATTAGATTTCTCAGTAAGTAGTAGTTTGTATTGTTCAACGTTCGTCCCTAGGTTTTTGCCCCATCCCAACGACTAGACAACTTTCCTTGTCAGGCCCTCCATCCTGCACCTTTGATAAGGGGAAACCACGTTGGAAAATCTTGATGAACTTTCTCTTGGCCAATGCACAGATCAAACACATCTTACGGACTTACACTATAAATATTTCATTCTCCTTAGGAGGTCTTTTCATTGTCTGTTTAGGCTCCAAATGATGTGGATTAATAATTTAAAGGATTATGGAGGAGTTATAATACTTTGATTTATATTGAAAGTTAACTTAGGCTATTTCGTCTTACTTATAATCAGAGGCTAAGTGAGAGGGATGCAATGGTTTTGAGTTTTTGTGCCAATTTTACTTGGTATGCCTGGGAGGGCCCCCCTACCCCTCCCCGGCATACTATTGTATTTTGGGGGATCCGGACAGGTTCTTGTTTCTCATTCAAAATCATGGGTCACCACACCCCTGCATATAATTATCAGACATTGAATGCAGGTGCAATAATTCAAATAACTATTTTTCATAGTCACCGGTTGCTGATATTCTATCTGTGACTGCTTGTAAACCTAATATGGCTTGTGACCGGTGGCAGGATGAACTGAAATTCTTATATTGTTTACCATTTTTATATGACATTTTATGTGTACTTTTAGGATATATTAGTGAATCAAGATTTTAATGAGATATTCAACAAAGTACAGGAACAGTTCCCAGAATTAAAGATGAGACATGGTGGCATGGAACCTCCACTTAATCCCAAAGCTAGAGTTCATCCCATGGTTAAACTACACAGCTATATCCAGAAAAATAACTTACGACTCGTTGATTTCTTTAATAAATTTGACAAAGATAAGAGTATGAGTGTCACTCATGAAGAATTCTTAACTGGTTTAGTGGTAAGTTAAAAATGTATTGATCATAGACTTTTACTGGAAAAATATAAAAAAAAATAAAAGAAAAGTTTCTAGTGTTGTGGTCAAACATTTTTAAGTTTCAAAGATGGAGAAACAAATATCACTCCAATGGTTTGATTGGAGGAATTAGTACTAAGTTTTACAGAGACTAAAAATTGTGCTCAATAACCCAAATTTAGACTTTACGATAAAGTATATGACTATCAGGGGTATTGCAAGACATACTGGTACTGAATTTTAAGACTACCCAAAAATAAAAGTAATGATTTTGCATGTAGTTTGGAGATGTTTCCAAATATAGGGCGAAGGGGGCATACGTGTATATAATCATTCAATCTGTAAGATATATTTGTCCCACCCATAATTAATATGCCTTACTCATTTATTGACTACTATGAATAAATATGAATTATAATACAAAATAGTTGATCTAACTGGATTGTTCTACTTCTTGGGACTTCAATAACAATCAATTTAAGGAAGTCTGACTTGATTGTTCAACTTTCTGGAGCTTAATTAGCTATCAATTTCACGAAATACATCACATCTGAGTAGAGACTGTCAATTCTCAATCAGTCATTTATATTCTATCAACTTTGTTTTATTTGATTATATTAGAGGATTAAGAAAGTAAGTTTTTTATGTATTATCCCATATTTATAACCTTTATATGCCAGCTGCTGCTAATGCCAGATATATCAACCACAACTGATACCACATATATTTGCTATTCCACATTTATATCCACAATTGATGCCACATATTAGCTATCCAACATTTATATGCCAGCAAATGATAATGCCACATATATATGCTACAGTTGATGCCAGATATTAAGTTAACATGCATTGATATACCAGCAAATGCTAATGTCACATGATATATTAGCTAACGGTACTCTGTATTAATGACATTTTAGGCTAATATTTTATTTGAATTCTCAAATGAATGACATTTTCTGTGTTCAATAACTGATGTAACAATCAATCAATGACTGCTCAAGAAATTAAAACTAGATTAACCCAAACCAAATAACTATCTATACACTGTATATAAAAAGTATGAGTCACAACTATGACTAAATACATCCTTGTTTTTATTTAATAAAAGTATAGTACCGGTAGATTACCCACCTGTAGTGAGCAATTGAGATAGACAGTATATAGACTACAAATGTATTTGTTAGACTAGTGCATTATTACTGCAGTGTTGAGTGCAGTTTTTGTAAAATGAAACACTGCAGATGAAGATACATGGTTATTATTTGATGCATGAAATTTGTAATTCGTGGTGAACCATTTCCTTTAATATTGACCTTTGACTTTATAGTAAAATGTAGTAACCCAAAAGAATCCCTTTCATGTGCATATCAAATATATTATTCTGTTGGATTGTTATATTCTCATAAAAATTATATATTAATTGATATATGTTTACCAACTTCATGAGTTTATGATATAGCTTGTGTTCATGAGGTTATGATATATCTCCTGTTCATGAGTTTATGATACAGTTTGTGTTCGTGAGTTTATGATATAACTTCTGTTAATGAGTATGAGTTTAAAAGATGAGTTTATGATATAGCTTGTGTTAATGAGTTTGAAATATAGCTTGTGTTCATGAGTTTATGATATATCTTTTGTGTTTTTTTTATGCTTAAAATATCAGGTAATGGTTAATTAGAAAACTAATGCTTTTCAAGAATACACAACCAGCACTTCTAATGCAATTATTAAAAAAAAAAAAAAATTTTCTTGGTAAATATTTGATAATTACCGAGCAAGAATATCTATTCTGTTAATATCGTACTCAAGCGATGGCTTTGATACTCATGGCCTCTTGAATAAGCGCAACAACTTGTTCTTTGTTTTTCTTGCATCTTCTCCATATGTCACATCATAGCAGTATATTATCACAGTCCACATGAGGATCTCACCATTTGTAGCATGACAAAATATACTAATGCAAAATTAACATGAAATTTTATGAAATGTTTTAAAGGAAACTGGAATTAATTTAACAGAAGAAGAAACACACCAATTATTAGAAGAATTAGATCGAGATGGAGATGGTGAAATAAACTATAGGTTCGTACTAACTACTTATATTATCGTTAATACAAAAGACATTATCTGATAATTTGCTGGCACATGCCCCCCCCTCCCTCTCACCTATCTAACAGACTTTAAAAATTAATTTATGTACTTTTCATTTGAAGCTAGCCTATAACCGCGCTAGGGTCAATTTTTTGCTATTCTAGCTAATGCTAAGATGCAATTATAACATATTTCTCTTAATTGTGGCAAAAATCAGCAAGTTAGTCTAAAGGTAACCTGATAGTTGTGGCGACAACATGTTTAACTTCTTTCCTATCCTATGTTTATTGGGAGCTGATGTGGCCCAGTGAATAAGACACCAGGTCTCGATTTGACTGACCGTGTTGGCCAAAAAATTCCTCAGGATTTTTCGTCATAGTCCTCCATTCCTCCATTGTCACTGGTGCGGAAGACGTGGACCTGGCAAAGTCAATGTTTAGTCATTCAGAAGTGATAAAACAAAGCAGGTCTCATCTACCCAATAAACATTGGTGTGCACATAAAAGAACCCTTGAAATTCAAAATAGGGGTGGACAATAGTGCCTCTCGGCAGACAGTATTGCGGGTATTATACACGTCTTCATTAGCCTAGTCAGTGCAGAAAAAGAATTATATATTAATTGATATGTTTACCAGTAGGATATTATACACCATTACATTTCATTTCCTATATTTATTACTATGTTTTTTATATTGCAGTGAGTTAGTAATAGGTCATACAGATTTCCAGGAGAAAGAAAGACAAATGAATATGGTGATAACCAGTATGAGACCTATTACTACGTAAAATCATAATTAAACTTTTAATAATTACATCAAATAAATCTGTGATATATTATACATTGGTATGAGTAGAAAAGATAAATGGATAGCATATAGATTAATCACTAACATGTTTGATAAATGTATATAAATACAGATGTGATAAAAAAAACACAACACAATTTATATTATTATATGGAAAACAATCACTGGTTTATACACAAGTAACACGACGTTTCGACAAGTATTCTCTTATCATTATGAAGTACTAGATAACGATAAGAGAATACTTGTCGAAACGTTCTGCTATATGTGTATAAACCAGTGATTGTTTTCCATATAAATTGTGTTGTGTTTTTTTAATGTGCTCAATCACTAAATGCCACTCAAGGATTATACAGATGTGATGTCATCCTTGAGGTATTAAACTGAATGAAAAATAGCCTAGAGACCATGGTCCGATAATGACGGAAGGGGCGGGGTTTATGCTTTTTAACCAATTGGATGTGAGAAGTAGTAACCGTTTTTTTCCATCCACCGCAGCCTGGTCTTATGACGTCATATGTGGATTGTGGGTTAGGATAAGTGTTAGGCTTGGCCCAGGGTTAGAGTTAGGGCTAGCCCTGTCTACATCTCGAGACTGTGATGAAATTTGCAGGCCACAGCCCTTACCCTAACCCTTATCCTAACTTATAAGTTATAATTGTAGGCTATCACATTCCCTGTACACTGTGTAACATTTTACTTTTTAGTTGGAGATTTGAGTTCCAGCATATAACTACTTCTCACATCCGATTGGTTCAAAATCATAAACCCCGCCCCTTCCGTCATTATCGGACCATGGTCTCTAGGCTATTTTCCATTCAGTTTCATAACTCCATCCTTTGATGTTGGTGTACCATTATTTCCAATAATTGTAGGGGGGGGGGCTTGAACTAAAGTATTAATATATTACTTAATGTTTCGCTCTCTACCATTAAACCATATGTAATAAGGTATTTTGTGAGAGCTAAATTTGACTAATGGTGGATGTTTTTATTTAAATCTTATGTAAGTTATTATTTAGACGTTTAGTCACCTGACAAGCCTATATAATCAACGTTCTAGATCCATGAGTGTGGATTAGTCAATGCCAGCTGTATCTGCATTAAACTCTAATAATGGCCAGACAACTAGACATATATTTTAGCAGGAATGGCCATGTCTTTATCTAAATCTTACATAATGTTTCTTGAATATACATTATTAATCTGTGTGTTTCATACATTATACATACAATGATGATGCATACTCATTATGTTATATTTCTACTTGCTCATTAACAATCCATTATGGCCGAAAATGATAATTTCTAGTGAATATTGTGATGGCTGGTGAGGAGCATGTTAAACGAGTTCACATTACTTTAAAAGCGGTTAACTTCAAATGGCCAATGTTTTCTATTTTATTCCCTTAATTTCATGACATTTTAAACTACCACAAAACAATTGAATATTTTACAATATTAATAAAAGTTATGAAATGTAACTTGATCATTGTGATAGATTTGTTCATATTGTAAGTATTTGTTTATTATTTTATTATGTATCTGTTCATCATGCTGTGTTAATTTTTGTTTATTTTAAGTATTTATTTTAAGTATATGTCAATAAAAACTTACATTGATACAAACGCAGCATTATCATGATAAAATTGTTTGTATGTGATAGTATTGTCTATTTGTGATAATTTTATTAGTTGTCTGTTTAATGGAATAAAAACATTCTCATAACTTAATTGCTCATTACAAACTGTTAGCGTCATTTTGTTAGGTAACAGTTGAAATGGCAAGTGGAGGAAAAAATGAGTTATGAAACAAGTTGTCTCCCTTGATGCATCAAGACCAAAGTAGTGTTCTCAAGCCACGTGTCAGTATATCCCTTACGAAAAAGTCCTATAGAAAGAGTATAGGTTCCTATAGAAGTTTGAGGGAATCTATAGAATGCTATAGAATACTACAGGAAAACAAATTCATTCTGTATTTTTTTTCACATGACTATAGATTCAAAAAGATTTACTATAGTTTGTGTAGGATCGGTAGATGAATTTTTTCTAAGTGTAATTTCCTATAGAATCCTATAGACTACTGTAAGAAACTATTGGGAAAAAAATAAACCTATAGATCATGGGTGCTGCTATAGAATTGGTGGTAAAAACTATAGTTTTCTGTACAACTAATTTGTATCCTCGAGCCAGTTGAGTAATCCTTTAGTTTTCTATAGCCTTTGTAGTAAAAACTATAGTTGGCTACAGAACTAACCTGTATTCTCAAATCCGCCCTGGTTCCTATAGATTTGCTGGTAAAAACTATAGTTTTCTATAGAAGTATCTTACTGTCTCAAGTCAGTCGTGTAATTCTATAGTTTTCTATAACATTCTGTAGAAAACTATGGAAAAAATATTTTATTCTATAGATTTTGTGGAGAATTTATATTTATACGATACTTAAACCATTTTAACAAATAGCCTACTATAGTTTCCTATATAATAATGTAGTAACAATGTTCTATACTACAGATTTCAAAATTTTACGATGTCTTATTCATACTATAGTTTAATATAGAATTTAGAGATGCACATGTGTGAATAAAAGTATGGTACTCCTGGATGCAGTTTTCCTTAATTTACTGTGATACCAAATGATAAACTAAAATAAGCTTACCGTGAAAAAAGAAATAAAATAAAGTCTTTAAGTAATATTATTTTAATGTTGAGTATGAATTAAATAGTGATAGATGTTGACACTCTAAGAAATTTTCCACCCACCTTCCCAAAAATAGCAGTAAAAGTAGATCTTCACAGCAAAAATAACAGATAATATTTAAGATAGATCAATAAAGTAAAGACAAAGTTTATTTGAACAGTCTGACTGTTTGGTGACCTGCTATAGTTAGATTTTAATGACTATAACAGATCCTGTACTCAAAATTATACCATTTGTTGAAGCCAGCAGGTCAACCGTGCATACCTGTCAACAAAATTATAATTATCAGCCAATTGACTCTCTTGAAATCTGTTTGGTCATTGGCTGAATTTTGAATTCTAAAATTCAATGTATAACCACTTACATTAGTATGTTAGTATTAACACGAAACTGAAGAGAATGGTGCTGTTGTTTTCACAGATTCGATTAAAGACAGAAAGATAAGTATAATTTATTACATTTTCAACAATAATATTAAATAAGATAAGATTTATGTGATTTTGTTATTTACTTAACTTTATTTAACTATTATTTTCCCTATATTTCAGTTCTACCAAGAAAAAAAACTTGTAAAGTTCTGACTAGTGAGTCAGCAGCAGAATTCAGATTCATCCATGAGGGAAAAAATAATCTTATCAATTTTGAAGAAATCATGGGCCAACTATATTATGTATTCCCAAAATAAAAATTAATAAAAAATCTGTAGATTTCTATAGTACCCATTCTACAGAAAACTGTAGTGAACGAATTTCAAAACTACAAAATACTACAGTAATCATTCCTATACATGTACATAACTGTAGAAATCCTACAGAAAGTGCAATAAAAAAAACCTATAGAATACTAAAATATTTTCCTATAGAAATTATCCCATAATTCTGTAGGAAAAACTATAGTATTTGCACTGCAGAAACTAGAATATTTTGGGCCGTTATTCTCTACAGGCGCCCCAAATTCTGTAGAATACTACAGAATTTTATCCTACAGAAAATGGGACACGCCCCCCACAAAACTCTATAGATTTTCTATAGAGTTCTTTAGAAAACTACACTGGTATTCTATAGGACTTTTTGCTAAGGGATATCTTCAGTATACGCAAGTGCAGGTGGATGAGTTTTGTTATCTATACGAAACACACCATCTTGTTAAACTACATTTCTACCGCCCTTTTCCATTTCAATAAATGTGTCCCTTGAATACAAATAAAAATCCTGCCAATTTATTAAACAATAAACTTGATGACATCACTCTTCCAACCTCAGAAATCTGCCCGAGCTGATTTATTAAATTTTCTACAAGTCTGGCAACAATCACCTCAGAATATGCGGGAAAAAACGTAAACATGGTTTAGATGCTGTAACTTTCTGATAACAACAAGGAAAGTCGTTCCTTTTCACAGTAAGGAGGCAAGACCACCCATTTTGTGTGTGACGTGACGATGGAATTTATGCAAGTATAGAATTCGATCAGAAAATCCGCCGAAAAAGAAACACTGGACGAAAATTAAAACATGGCATTATCAAAGAACAATGATGTAAACGTAGTTATTTACAAAGCATAGCGTACATAAATCGACGTACTAATTAATGGAAACATTATAATTGTATTATACATAAAGTTTTGATAGAATTATCCGTATGTAAATATCCCCCTCCCACCCCCCCCCCCCCCAAAAAAAAAAAAAAAAAATCCACAAAAAAACCCAGTAACCTTTTGTCTAATATTTGGACCTAGAACCGGCCCCCAAATGCTACTCATCTTGCTGCTCTTGTTCTTGTCCGAGAACAGCACAATTTAAGTGCGATCGATAAGTTTTTGGACAATTGCGCAACGATTGGTGGCTTTTTAATAATATTATGACGTCTCAATTATAACATTTCGATGATGGCGTAATGATCGGTTCCTGGTCGTGCTTGTTATAGATACACTTGTATTTAATATTGTATTATCATTAGACGAACTAACGCATCTGATCTGCCGTCTTTAAACTCTCAATCTAGCTTATTTTGTGACAATAACAACATTATTCATACGAAAATATAGATATTGATGAAACAAAAATATATTTTCATTATTATTTAGATAATAACTTTCAAGTTGGCTGATGAATCTGAATATAATTTATTTTTTATAATAGAGACTTATTGAGCTATAGTAATTCTAAATGGTGGATTTATCATACGGATCGTATGACACAGTCTAACTAAAATTCAAGACATTGTTGGGTGAAAGGGGTATTTATCATTTTATGCACTTCCCCCGTCTAGAAGACTAAGTTTTAAGTATCTAAAATTTGCAAAAGGAACACATGGCGCAGCAAACAAAAAATAAACACTTTTGCCGATATTTTGATAAAATATCGTATCGAGCTTCAGGACGGATACAGTGTATATACCTCAAAGTGACCCAAATTGTTTCTTGTTGCATTCCCATCAGATTCTCATTGGAGGACCCCGGGATCCCTTCAACCAAGATGGGGAAGACGCCCTTCCGCGCATCGGACGTCCCAGTGCCCCTGCTTACATTTCACTCCTCACCTTTGCCCTAAAATAACCACTAATGAACAATGCTCATTTCAAAATCACTATCAGTAACTCTTTTTTAAAAAAATGAAATAAATAAATAAAACAATCCCCTAAACAGAACATCAAAACACTCTAAATTTTATTTTTAGGTTTTTCTACTTTTCAAGAAGTCGATTGTGACGTCATAATAAAAATGCGTTATACTTATTCACTTCTACATTGTATCTGTGGTTACTTATTGTCTTTTTATCAGTCGAGATAGAATTTTCACGCAGTCGAGATGTGTTTCAGATATTCTCTGATAATTTTACTTATTCTCGCCTACCTTGGCGAATCTATTTCACGGGATAATGGAAACAATTTGTAAGTATATTTCCCGTCAAATTATTTTTTTTCAATTAATTCTATAGCGCATAGATCTAGATCTAATGAAATTAAAGTTAAATACAATGATTGCTTCTATTTCTTTTTTGAAAATTACTAAAATATAATTTTCAATTTTTTGCCGTAAAGCATATGATAAATTTCGATCTAAATAAGCCTGATATAGCACATTGCGTATGTTCGTCTAAATTATCCCGCTTAATTGATACAGAAAAGTAGTAGGACGTTAAATACCATTTCAATTCCTTAATATAGTTCAACAGATACTTTCTATTATTGATTAAAGGAGCTAAATCGCTAACATTTGGGACCTAGAAATTGACTCAAGGGGATCGCAATGCATATAATACTGTGATATAAATGTATATAAACTGATTCGCATTCAATTCTTTCCGTTTTTACTCCAATTTCAAATCAGTTATGTTCGGCGAAATAAACCAGAAGTGTCAACCGAAGGCATTTTTTTAGCGTCTAGTTATTCCAGTCTACATGCGCCGTTTGATTTGGTACAATGTTTTTAGCCTCGTTCCTCGAGTCTCTTGCTAGAACTGGGGCTGAAACGCATTATGGTACACGATTCGTGTACCAATGGTAAAATATTTATTTTGTCTTAAATATTGGATATCAGAAGCCCATCTTTTTCCGGTAAGATCACATCATCAATTTTGATTTAAATTGACAAATAATTCGTGTTTTCTATGTTGAAGATTTTGGAAGATATTGAGTTAAAGACTTAGCTCCTTTAAATAGAACTATAGAACTATCTATGCTATAAATCACATTCTTACTTCTTTAAATCTTACGCCAATATGCACACAAGGCATTCGTTTTTCGTCTCATCCAAACTACACGCAGTTCTTTGTAAGGCCCTCCACCCTCGGCTACTGACAAGGTGAAAACACACGGAAAATCTCGAGGAATTTTCTAGGCAAATGCGGTTCTCACATTTTTTAACTTGCAAGAAGTTAATTGTGGCGGCATAATAAACTTATTCACTTAGAACTGCTATATCTATTCGAGACAGAATGTTTTAGCTATCAAGGTGTGTTTCAAATATTGTCTTATTATTTTACTGATTCTCGCCTTCCTGGGAGCTCCTATTCCATCAATTGTATGGAAACATAATTGGTAAGTATTTCTCGTCTGATTTATGTTTTTAAATTTTATTCTAATGCGCACAGATCTAGATGTACTGAAACTAGAATGGAGTTGAAGAATGAATACTGATATTAAAACTGAATTTAAAGGAGTTAATAACTCAATATTTTCCATGATATTCGAAATTGTTATCTTGCCGTGAAACTATAGGATTCAAATTAACACACAATGAACATTTTACAATCAGTACACGAGTCGTGTACCAAATGCTTACGAGTGTCATTTTGTAATGAACAAATACAAACGTGTCTTACAAGGCAAAGGTAATTAAATAAATGCTGATTCACAAGCGACAAAATCACAATTTAAAAAAAGCAAAACGTGTATTGAGTGCCGTTCAATTTGAATTGTTACGTAGGCTATTACACCAAACATTATTGATTAATATTTTTTTTTATATTTTTCTAGGCCTACTTTGTCCATTGCGACGACATAATAAAGATACGTTAAAATAAAGGCCCCATCTATGGTTTTACGCTTATATTCGAGAAAGGTATTTTAAGCTGTCAAGTTGTGTTTCAGATATTACCTCTCATAACTTTATAGATTCTCGCCTTCAATATTGTTTCAAGAAGTCAATTGTGACGTCATAATAAAAGTACGTTATACCATAGAAATATATATATTTCTATGGTTATATTTGAAAAATTCACAATATATCTATGGTTACTTATTGTCTTATTATCATTCGAGACAGAAATTTCAAGCTGTCAAGATGTGTTTCAGATATTTTCTATTTCACCGGATGTATGGAAATACAATCTGTAAGTACTTCTCGCCTAATCTATGTTTTATTCTAATGCCCATAGATCTATATCTAATGAAATTAGACTTCAATTGCACTTACTACTATTATGTTTGATAAAATACCCCTCACACTCA
Source organism: Patella caerulea (assembly GCA_036850965.1). Taxonomy (NCBI): domain Eukaryota; kingdom Metazoa; phylum Mollusca; class Gastropoda; family Patellidae; genus Patella; species Patella caerulea. Next base: position 18,657,331 of record JAZGQO010000002.1, on the reverse strand, counting down.
AAAATAGTTTCAAACTTGTGACCTCTACAGTGTTCACAAGCTAAGAAAACAACCAGGGGCCATAATTCATGAAGTTATGGTCCGATACATGCCAATATAGAAAGGAGCCGAGATCTTAGGGTGATAAATAAACCTATATTTCAAGTTTCACTGAAATCGGATAAAAATTGTGACCAGTAGTCTGTTCAACAATTGTGGACGGACGGACGGACCGGGGCGACGACAACGTCCACATGAAAATGTGGACGTATAAAAAACAAACTATCAACATCAACGGAAATATTTTAAAGGAATGAAATGAGGTATAACGTCCTACTTTTCTGCACAACCGCGTTAATGGATTTGTAAGAGTATTATCTATTAAATTCTACAGCACTACATAACTACAGGTCAGAAATGCATTCGAATTCTTTGCGAGTGGAATGAGACCTACGTTCAGAGCTGAACTAGGTATTCAATAGAATCCCACAAAATTATACTGAACTATTTTTTCCTATATGACTTTTTCATCATAAGGAAACTGACTGATATGACCATGCACCTTATTATACAATGTATTATAAGGTACATGCCAACACTGGGATATATTATAATATTGATAACGCGTGTCCGTTTATCGGGGAATTCATAAACCGCGGCTGTATTTTGATGATCACACCATAGCACAGAGTAAAAATAACCAGAGTAGCGACTCGCATTACTCCCTATAGAAACAACCGGACGCGCAATGGATGATGGGATTCGTCTGTAATACACACACACTGACAGTACGCTCAACGTTACGATACCTATATCGATGAACTAAATCTCTTTAATTTCGTAGTTTTATAGTATTTTCGGTAAAAAAAATTACCGAGAATTATCACATACAATCATGTTAGGTGTGTGTGTGTTTCGGGGATTTATAAAACATGATTAATATTTTTGAAATATGAATATGAAATGAAGTAATGAAGTGAAAGACGGCAATTGTGGCGGTTTACGAATTGGTTTATAAGGCCGTAAACTATTGTTGATTTTATTTTTTTTTTATTATCTTTAAAACTAATCCACCAAATACTTGTTGTTTCCATTCCTAGATTTGAAATATACATTCCCATAAACTTAAAAATGGCCCATTTGAAAATGTCAAAGAACCACGCCCTTTTTAATTTTTGGATAAGGCCTATTTTACTCAACATGATTTATTTTTTCTCCCAAAGAAAAATAGGCCTATCCCTGTCTTCTAGAGAGTATTACTTATTTAAGTATGCTTTCATTAAAATATTAAATAATAATTTAAGAATATTAAAATTGAATTTTTTAAATACCCCAGAACATTTTCCAATAAACAGATTTGAGCCGTTGGTAGTTGTCCAAGATAAAATGCCTTTGGCTCCAATGTTGACTCCCTGTCTTCTTTTATGATTTTTGTTCTTTTAATTAATGTTGGCTTTAATTTTTTAAAAATGAAAAAAAATCATTAAATATTTTATTTTCAATAGTATTACATTTTTCAATAAACATATTTGAGTTGATTAGTTTCTCTTTTTACAAAACCAAAAACAACTTGAAATTTAATATTTTGCATATTGCTCTGGGTGCCATGTAATGTTTTGACCGCCTTTATATAGACCCCCTAATACCACGAAATTGTCCACTTTACACCACTGCATAAGAATATATTAAATTATTATCAATCTGAAGTGTGCTCTGACATTAGGTCTGATCTGTGTTCAGAGTTACTTTTATTTTTGTCAACTGGTTATTTAGAAATAGAAAATTTAATTTATACTGTGTACTATAATGGAATTATTTAGAAATAGAAAATTTAATTTATACAGTGTTCTATTACATGGAATTTATAGGTGGTCGGATTAAGGCCTACATTAAAACTATTAAAAGGGAAAATGTGATTTTGAATAGCAAAACAGTATTAGGCTTACTGTTTTATTTAAAGTTTATTGCAAAACAGTATTTCTGTTAGGAAATTTGGAAAGGTGTATTACAGATACCATAAACTTAACACTTTGTTTACCACAAGTAATTGTAGGCCTATATAGAATCGCATATTTCGATACAGAATCTTAGAAAAAATTAGGCTCGTTCATTATATCATATTCATATGCGAGAATCCAATTCTTCAGAAAATATAGTTAGTTCCCTCACACACGATTCTATTTCAATCTCTTTAAATGGTAGCATAGGCCTTTTATATTATGGAATGTAAAAAGAACATGTGCAGCTTGTGCAGACTTAATGGGTAAAGCTTACTATTTAAAATTTGATCCTTTAAAAAACACAACTAGACATGTAATTCTAAAATTACGAAAATAGATAGCAATTAAGCGATGGTAAAGAATGCAGGGAATGGGTTTGGTTACATCGGAGCGCAACTACTTCTTGTCCTGCGTACGCGAAAGTATTAAAAAAAGGCCCATAATTAAAATAACAGAATATTGATATTATTAATACTTTTATTAGACCTATGACATGCCATTGAGTCAGATGGCGCGGTTTCGATTCCACGCTTGCACGTGACAAGGGGTAGTGTCGTCTGTCGAACATCGTGGGTTTTCTCCGGGGCCTCTAGTTTCCCCTCACTGCTAAAAAAAAGACTCATATATACCTGTATTACTGTAAGTGAATCATTGAAATAAAAATTAACCAAGTTAATCCCGATATTTCTTAGTTTATCATGAGATCTACTTCTCGGGCAGTACTCGGTAGGCTACTGACAGTAGGCCTATACTCCTATAGACTGGTTCAAGTTGCCTACTTTAAATTGGAATAGGCCCCCGGAAAATGCAATATAATGCCAATTAACCAATCAAATATGAAAACATCTTTCACCAAATATGTACTCTTACAAAATAACATTTTTGATAATATATATATTGCTGTTATTATAACCTATTATGTTATTATGGCTCAGTTTATAGCACTAGGCCCACATAGTAAAACTCTGTCTAGGCCTAGCACTCGACGATGACTCGTATCGTACTCATAGCAGACGACGCGACATAGACTGAGATGTTTTTCTTCGGGAAATCTAAAGAATTTTAATCCCTTAATAGTACCTAAAATTAAAACACCCTGTGTAGGACCTACTCTGGGTACCATATCCACCACTCGCAAGTTTACATTTTCTTTTGTTCTACTGCGAAACGTCTTCTTTAGCCGCCATGTTTAGTGACATTACAGACGAGACCCAAGATGCAATGCGCGACCTCCTCCGTATGCAAATGAAGAAGTCTCCACTCTGGTTATTTTTACTCTGTGACCATAGATCACGAATCGTAAAGTTCACGCATGCGTAGACACCCCATGTTATCTTCTCGACATGAGCACCGGTGTTTGTGATAAGCTCATTAACCTAGGCGATTTAACAGTGTGTAATAGTATACCTTTAGGTAATAGTGGTTCGCAGATCAGCAGCATGGAAACTCTACCCACACAAGACCTAGTCGATGGAGAACTAAGCGAGGAGGATGTCGATAGTAACGCATGGGGGAGACTGTTCCCCCTTGGTTCCAGTTTTATGACATTCGGTATGCAACTCTTTGATGACACGAACTTGATTAATGAATTGATGTGACATTTCGTGCGGTGTATAAATAGCCATTCGACGTGTCCACACTTGTCCAAAACATTAACCTACTAATTTTAATTTGACATACTTATTGTCATTGCGAAATATGTCTGCATATGAATGAAATAGTTTCTGAAGAAAATGGCTTCCTCAGCAATGTTTTGATTGGAGGATGTCGGTCGTTTATTTGATATGGTCGGTGGGGTGGGGAGTCTGTCATGACCCGATCAAGTGTAGTGGCAATACTATTTGATATTAACATAGATACACCAACACAAGACCTAGCCATACAGATTGTAAATGGCAATTACAAACTCTTTAAACTTGAAACATGCAAGCTAAATATAATGATAAAATGAATTGAACTTGAACTTGAATTACCATATATTATAAGACAAGACTAATAAAGAGGTCTAATGCCAGAGGCCTACAACACATATATCACTGCATTTAATATTAAAAAAAAACATTTTGATCCAAAAATGATTCAAATAAACCAGGTCTAATGTATAAGTTATGCCTGTCTAGTGATCAATTTTGATAATATTGAATCAGTCAGTATGTCATTTAAACTCTGATAAGAGTCTATCCTATGGTAATCCTAGTAGTAATACCTATAGTGGTACGTCATGACTTCTAATTCTATTCAGACATGTTTCCAGATTTTAAAACTCCTATATATGTATACAGGTATGTATGCAATGTTCAATGTGAAACCTTTACGTAGCATTTATAAATAAAATATGGCATAAACATAGTGTTGATATATTATTGCAGATTTAGAAAAGGATGAATATACATTTGGCAGGGGAGATAACTGTGATATTATATTTAATGGAAATGCTGCCAAGAAAAATCAGTGTTTTCAAGCCTACAGTAAAGTACATTTTAAACTAATTAGAGTAAGTTTAATTGCATAGTTAATCACTAAATCTGGCACAAACTTTAATAAACCATTCTTAACTAAGCACAACGTAACTAACAGGATTTGGAAATTCTGTACTTACAAGTTACATGTACTTCCCAGCAAAATATTGTAAAAATTACTTCCCAGTTGATACAAATAGGAAATAGAAACATATTTGAACTTGAAGGGATTTTGGATGGGCAAATGGTTAGCACTTACGCACCATATCATTAAGGTTTGTCATTAAGCCAGCTGGTGTGGTTTAGATACCCCCCCCCCCCCGGTTGTATGTTACATAACCTTCATAACCTTCATGGGGTTTCTCTGTATCCTCCAGTTGCCTCACAATGCTAAAAGACCCCTACACACAAGTGGGTTATTGAAATAAAATTGAACCATATGTTAGTCCTGAAGTTTGTCTCTCTCTCTCTCCCTTAGCCTACTAGGGGGGTTGGGATGGCCTAGTGGTCTAGAGTGCCGCGCTTTAACCTCTAGCTGGCCGGTCACCTCTGGCCTGCGGCTGTGGTTTCGAGCCCTGGTGTGAGCGTATGTGGCATGGAGATAGGGGTGCCTTCTCAACCTCGTGGGTTTCCTCCGGGCACTCCGGTTTCCTCCCACTGCTAAAGACCCCTACGCGGAAGCGAATTATTGAAATAAAATTAAAACCATATGTTAGTCCCGAAATGACCTAGTTTGTGTTGAGTGGACGTTAAACCCCATTTCTCTCTCTCTCTGTGTCTGTGCAATTTTCCCCATAACCTGAATATCAGTGTCTTTATATATTAAACTGTTCCTTGTATTTTTATCACTTGCCAGCAAACAACAACATCAGGTGTTCATGTTTTTATAGAAGATACCAGTAGTAATGGTACATTTGTTAATGGCGAAAAAGTTGGTATGATGTTTTCCTATTTTGATACTAGAATTAAATACCTGAAAATGTGCATTTGTGAAAAGAAATAGTTTTAATTTAGATTTAGCACCCATGAAATGAAATGGGGTTTTATGTCTTACTGATCTACTCGGTCTCGGCTAATGATGATGGGCATATGCCATACAGTTTTCAAGAAGGTAAATTTTGCCTAGTCATAGGGCTGGGTAAAATATCGATATAAATCGATAGTATCGATTGGACGGCCCAGATAAGCACTATCGATAGCGGTGGGTTACTATCGATTATCGCTCTTCGTCTATTTTTCTTGCGTCTGAAATGTCAATGTTTTCTTTCAGTTAATCATAATACACCGCTCACTTTAATTACTATCAAGTATCAATGTAACACATAACAAAATTGTGACTGCTTATATTTTTTGAACAGCCGTTTTCATAAATTCACTCTCATTGAAACATTACTTTAGTTTTGAAGAAATTATTGTTGACTATCGCCAAATCGGAGATACCCGGATGTGTAAATAAAGTTAGAGTTATATCCCTTTGCAAGCTTCAGAATTCGTCGACTACAGTTCACTATTTCTGTACGTGTGCCTCAGTAATAGAGTACCCGGTACAATAAATAGCACACATGGACGACAAAACGCTTGTTGATTTTCCAGGTAAAGCTAAAAGTGCTGTGTGGAAACACTTTGCCGACTTTGGGTTTTAGACAGGAGCAAACGATCTTTCGTAACTTCGTATGGTTTTGAACTTTGAACTTACACTGTTTCCGGTCTTGATGACGACCATGAATAAGTTTGTTTTCGATATTATCGATTATCGACCGACATTTCACTGCCGATTATCGATAGTAAAAATCACTATCGATACCCAGCCCTACCCAGTCAGCGCTACAGCCCTTATATCAAATTCCTACTATTACCATTGGTTTATTTACGTGCACGCACAATGTGTACACAGGACCTTGCTTTTTTGTCTAATCCAAACAACTAGAGCACACTTGATCTTTTAAATTGTCATTTGCCTATTTCAGTGACTAAATTGAGTGTCTCTGCTTTCCGTTATATATATAATGGCTGTATTTTTGTGGGAAAAACTACCCAATAGACGATAAATACTTTTGTTCTAATGTATCTTTAAACATTGTGTGATTAATCATATATATTTTTTTCTGTAGGTAAAGGTAATAAACAAGTATTGAGTAATAATGATGAAATAGCACTGGCCATGAAAAAAAATAAAGGTATGGTTTCATTTATAACAATGTATTGGAGTACAAAATACCTTGTAAATTGAACAACAAATTTATACCGTTATACCAGAGTCAGAATTTTCCAGAATTTGAATAGCAAATTTAGCTGATTTTGTTTCCAAATAGATCATCATCATTGTTTAAGACCCCAAAAATATTCAGGTCCCACACGTTATTATGTATGCTCAAATCCAAGTGTAAACAATTTTTACCTCGCCAAAATGAAATTCAATCGTTTATATATTGGTGTATTGGTACATTAAAACAAAAAAATAGGTTGCCAGGCAACGAAACATACGCCCACACAGCAGCCAAATCGTCCGGGCAGTCAACAAGAGTTGTCGCATATTAAGGAATTATCAGAAAATCATTAGAATTTGTTTGGTTTTTATAATCAAACGTTTTTTTTTAAATCAGATAATAATTGTGAAGGGTGATTTTTCGTACAATCAGGGGACATAATTCAGGAAGTAATGACCCGATGGGCACAAATATCGAAAGGAACCAACATGTCAAGTTTCATCAAAATCGGTTCAAAATTGTGACCTCTATAGGGTCCACAACCTTGATATAACATGTTTTCACACTATTCGTGTACAAACGACGGCCATTTTGTCTGTCAATTCTAGTCCGATTTTCACGTAATTCAAACTCTCTCTTCATTACCATGTAACGGTGATATAGTCAAACGTTTTTTTAAATCGGATAATAATTTTGACCTCCAGAGGGACCAAAAGCTAACAAAAGCGATTTTTATACGCCCACATTGAAATGTGGTCGTATATTGTCGTCACCCCCGTCCGTCCGTCGGTCCGTCGGTCCGTCCGTCCGTCCGTCCGTCGGTCCGGCGTCCACAATTGCTTGTGGACGCTCTAGAGGCTAAAGTTAATATCCGATTGACTTTAAATTTATACACAGTGTTTAAGGTCATGAGACGAAGAAGCCTATTGTTTTTCAGCGATTTCCGATAATAACTACCAGAGTTATGGCCCTTGATCACTTCAAAAAATCTTGTGGACGCTCTAGAGGCCAAAGTTAATATCCGATTGGCTTTAAATTTATACACAGTGTTTAAGGTCATGAGACGAAGAAGCCTATTGATTTTCATCGATTTCCGATAATAACTACCAGAGTTATGGCCCTTGATCACTTCAAAAAATCTTGTGGACGCTCTAGAGGCCAAAGTTAATATCCGATTGGCTTTAAATTTATACACAGTGTTTAAGGTCATGAGACGAAGAAGCCTATTGATTTTCATCGATTTCCGATAATTAGTGCCAGAGTTATGGCCCTTGATCACTTCAAAAAATCTTGTGGACGCTATAGAGGCCAAAGTTAAAATCCGATTGGCTTTAAATTTATACACAGTGTTTAAGGTCATGAGACGAAGAAGCCTATTGATTTTCAGCGATTTCCGATAATTAGTGCCAGAGTTATGGTCCTTGATCACTTCAAAAAATCTTGTGGACGCTATAGAGGCCAAAGTTAATATCCGATTGGCTTTAAATTTATACACAGTGTTTAAGGTCATGAGACGAAGAAGCCTATTGATTTTCAGCGATGTCCGATAATTAGTGCCAGAGTTATGGCCCTTGATCACTTCAAAAAATCTTGTGGACGCTATAGAGGCCAAAGTAAATATCCGATTGGCTTTAAATTTATACACAGTGTTTAAGGTCATGAGACGAAGAAGCCTATTGATTTTCAGCGATTTCCGATAAATAGTGCCAGAGTTATGGCCCTTGATCACTTCAAAAAATCTTGTGGACGCTTTAAAGGCCAAACTTATCATCTGATTGACTTCAGATTGATACACAGAGTTTAAGGTGTTGAAACGAACAAGTATATCGATTTTCAATGAATTTTGATAACTGAACACTACTACTACTACTACTTAGTGTTTAACGTCTGCTTCCACATAAGTGATATCGCAGACAACTTATAACTGAACAGCTAAATCCATGATTTTAAATGTTTCATGTATATATACTAATTCAATTGTTAGCGTGGGGTAAAACTTTATAAAAAGCAATCAAATTCTAATGATTTTCTGATAATTACATAATGAGTTGTTACTCTTAATCAGTTTTTAGAGTATTACAAATGTTTCATTACCGAAAAAAGTAAAAATATGCGACAACCCTTGTTGACTGCCCGGACGATTTAGCTGCTGTGGGCGTATGTTTCGTTGCCTGGCAACCTATCTTTTTGACAATCCGGGGACATAATTCAGGAAGTTACGATCCGATGGGCGCAAATATCGAAAGGAACCAAGATCTTTGGGTTATAAACATACATGTCAAGTTTCATCAAAATCGGTTCAAAATTGTGACCTCTATAAGGTCCACAACCTTGATATAACATATTTTCACACTATTCGCGTACAAACGGCGGCCATTTTGTCCGTCAATTTTGGTCCGATTTTCCCAAATTCAAACTCAACCTTCATAACCATGGAATCGTGATATAATCAAACGGGTTTTTAAATCGGATAACAATTTTGACCTCCAGAGGGACCACAAGCTAAAAAGGGCGATGATTTGGACAATCAGGGGCCATAATTGAGGAAGTTACGATCCGATGGGCGCAAATATCGAAAGGAACCAAGATCTTTGGGTTATAAACATACATGTCAAGTTTCATCAAAATTGGTTCAAAATTGTGACCTCTATAAGGTCCACAACCTTGATATAACATATTTTCACACTATTCGCGTACAAACGGCGGCCATTTTGTCCGTCAATTTTGGTCCGATTTTCATGAAATTCGAACTCAACTTTCATAACCATGGAACGGTGATAATCAAACGTTTTTTTAAATCCGATAACAATTTGACCTCCAGAGGGACCACAAGCTAAAAAGGGCAATTTTTCGGACAATCAGGGGCCATAATTCAGGAAGTTACGATCCGATGGGCGCAAATATGGAAAGGAACCAAGATCTTTGGGTTATAAACATACATGTCAAGTTTCATCAAAATTGGTTCAAAACTGTGACCTCTATAAGGTCCACAACCTTGATATAACATATTTTCACACTATTCGCTTACAAACGGCGGCCAGTTTGTCCGTCAATTTTGGTCCAATTTTCACGAAATTCGAACTCAACCTTCATAACCATGGAACATTTGATATAATCAAACGTTTTTTTAAATCCGATAACAATTTTGAACTCCAGAGGGACCACAAGGTAAAAAGGGCAATTTTTCAGACAATCAGGGGCCATAATTCAGGAAGTTACGATCCAATGGGCGCAAATATCGAAAGGAACCAAGATCTTTGGGTTGTAAACATACATGTCAAGTTTCATCCAAATCGGTTCAAAATTGTGACCTCTATAAGGTCCACAACCTTGATATAACATATTTTCACACTATTCGCGTACAAACGGCGGCCATTTTGTCCGTCAATTTTGGTCCGATTTTCACGAAATTCGAACTCAACCTTCATAACCATGGAACGGTGATATAATCAAACGTTTTTTTAAATCCGATAACAATTTTGACCTCCAGAGGGACCACAAGCTAAAAAGGGCAATTTTTCAGACAATCAGGGGCCATAATTCAGGAAGTTACGATCCGATGGGCGCAAATATCGAAAGGAACCAAGATCTTTGGGTTATAAACATACATGTCAAGTTTCATCCAAATCGGTTCAAAATTGTGACCTCTACGCTGTTCACAAGCTAAAAAACGTGATTTTTCGTACAATCAGGGGCCATAACCCATGAAGTTACAGTCCGATACATGCCAATATCGAAAGGAACCAAGATCTTATGGTGATAAACCTATATTTTAAGTTTAATTGAAATCGGATAAAAATTGTGACCTGTAGACTGTTCACAAAAAAATGTGGACGGACGGACGGGGGCGACGACAATATACGTCCACATAAAAATGTGGGCGTATAAAAAGTTGTATAAAGGGCTATAGCTTTGTGAACATGGGGACTGTTCTTTTTTTCATTCTCACAAATTTTTCTAATGTATGTACATATTAGAAATAGATACTTTTGTTATTTTAGCTTATGTTTATATGGATTTAGACTGTAATGAAGATAAAGATTTACCTTCAGAGCTAACAGAAAAATATACACTAACGAAAGTTTTAGGCAGGTATGAACCAACGGTTTACAGTTGTATATTGTCGCCTGGCCGGTCTGTCCATCGGTCTGTCTGGCTGTCAGGCATCTGCAATTGCTTGTGGACGCTCTAGTAGTATAATGTAAAATGAATATATAATTGTACATGTTATAAAAGATACAATGCAGTAGGAGACTTAATTAAATAAAAGTGTTCTTTCGGTGTTCATTTCAAAGATAAAAATAAAAAGAGTGGGTTGACCTTAATTGATAAAAATCAGTTACGTCAGACATCAGCAAGAAATTACAGACGGTGGAGTGAAATGGGAAATAATGTCCATAAAAAATCAATAGCTTTTATTAATAGATTTATTATAGGTACTAGATTGGATGGATAAGATTTTGATAGTGTCTATACTCAGAGGTACAATCCTTGAGAAACCTCTCCAATTTATTTTAATAGATAGACAGTGGCAAATGGTTTCTGTGGCTACTCTGACTTTGATTTTATTTATAGAGGTGCTTGTGGAGAAGTCAGGTTGGCATTTACGAAAGGTTCATGTGAAAAGTATGCCTGTAAAATTATCTCGAAAAAGAAATTTTCAGTGGGAGGAAAATCACAAATTGTAAGTAAATTAATTTTGATATTCTAGTTATAAAATGACTTTATTCCAGGCTTTGCAGCTGTTCCTTTTTTATACGCCCACATTGAAATGTGGTCGTATATTGTCGTCGCCCCCGTCCGTCCGTCCGTCGGTCCGGCGTCCACAATTGCTTGTGGACGCTCTAGAGGCTAAACTTAATATCCGATTGACTTTAAATTTATACACAGTGTTTAAGGTCATGAGACGAAGAAGCCTATTGTTTTTCAGCGATTTCCGATAATAACTACCAGAGTTATGGCCCTTGATCACTTCAAAAAATCTTGTGGACGCTCTAGAGGCCAAAGTTAATATCCGATTGGCTTTAAATTTATACACAGTGTTTAAGGTCATGAGACGAAGAAGCCTATTGATTTTCATCGATTTCCGATAATTAGTGCCAGAGTTATGGCCCTTGATCACTTCAAAAAATCTTGTGGACGCTATAGAGGCCAAAGTTAATATCCGATTGGCTTTAAATTTATACACAGTGTTTAAGGTCATGAGACGAAGAAGCCTATTGATTTTCAGCAATTTCCGATAATTAGTGCCAGAGTTATGGTCCTTGATCACTTCAAAAAATCTTGTGGACGCTATAGAGGCCAAAGTTAATATCCGATTGGCTTTAAATTTATACACAGTGTTTAAGGTCATGAGACGAAGAATCCTTTTGATTTTCAGCGATTTCCGATAATTAGTGCCACAGTTATGGCCCTTGATCACTTCAAAAAATCTTGTGGACGCTATAGAGGCCAAAGTTAATATCCGATTGACTTTAAATTTATACACAGTGTTTAAGGTCTATGAGACGAAGAAGCCTATTGTTTTTCAGCGATTTCCGATAATAACTACCAGAGTTATGGCCCTTGATCACTTCAAAAAATCTTGTGGACGCTCTAGAGGCCAAAGTTAATATCCGATTGGCTTTAAATTTATACACAGTGTTTAAGGTCATGAGACGAAGAAGCCTATTGATTTTCATCGATTTCCGATAATTAGTGCCAGAGTTATGGCCCTTGATCACTTCAAAAAATCTTGTGGACGCTATAGAGGCCAAAGTTAATATCCGATTGGCTTTAAATTTATACACAGTGTTTAAGGTCATGAGACGAAGAAGCCTATTGATTTTCAGCAATTTCCGATAATTAGTGCCAGAGTTATGGTCCTTGATCACTTCAAAAAATCTTGTGGATGCTATAGAGGCCAAAGTTAATATCCGATTGGTTTTAAATTTATACACAGTGTTTAAGGTCATGAGACGAAGAATCCTATTGATTTTCAGCGATTTCCGATAATTAGTGCCAGAGTTATGGCCCTTGATCACTTCAAAAAATCTTGTGGACGCTATAGAGGCCAAAGTTAATATCCGATTGGCTTTAAATTTATACACAGTGTTTAAGGTCATGAGACGAAGAAGCCTATTGATTTTCAGCGATTTCCGATAATTAGTGCCAGAGTTATGGCCCTTGATCACTTCAAAAAATCTTGTGGACGCTTTAAAGGCCAAACTTATCATCTGATTGACTTCAGATTGATACACAGAGTTTAAGGTGTTGAAACGAACAAGTATATTGATTTTCAATGAATTTTGATAACTGAACAGCTAAATCCATGATTTTAAATGTTTCATGTATATATACTAATTCAATTGTTAGCGTGTGGTAAAACTTTATAAAAAGCAATCAAATTCTAATGATTTTCTGATAATTACATAATGAATTGTTACTCTTAATCAGTTTTTAGAGTATTACAAATGTTTCATTACCGGAAAAAGTAAAAATATGCGACAACCCTTGTTGACTGCCCGGACGATTTAGCTGCTGTGGGCGTATGTTTCGTTGCCTGGCAACCTATCTTCATATTATTAGATAAATTCTAATAGTGGAACTTGTTTTGAGAAATATAACTTCCAATGCTCATTAATGCACTTGTTATTATGAACAACTTATATATAAACTGTATTTTTCAGAGTTTAGCATCCCAAGTAATGACAGAAGTCAAGATTCTTAAGGCATTAAAACATGTAAGTTTACTATAAGTAATCAGATTTTATTTATGTGAACAAATTCTTGTTTTTCCATAGATATTTTTTGCCAAAAAACAAAGATAAAATATTAATAAAACATTGTATATTTCGATAGCATGTATGCCACCAACGCCCAATAAACCATTTTTATTCCAGCCCTGTATTATAAGAATAGAAGATGTTATAGACACACCAGATGTATTGTATATAGTATTAGAACTGTAAGTAAAATATATATACCATTTATACTTCCTGTCCATGTATGGGATAGTTGGCAACTTAAAGAACATTATCAATAACACATTATGTGTTTCATACCAGAAACAAGAAGTTCTTCTTTCAAACTTTCATTGTTCTGTAATGCTAAAAATGTTTAACAGTGACCCCATAATCCTGTATAAGATTGCTTAGAAATGATGTGTTTTAGCAAATTTAAATGTTAGAGATCTAGGCCCTTATATTTTTAATATTTTATTTAAACTAAGATATCTTTAAGGATGCAGCCTCATCATTCCAACTAGGGTTTTAACTCTTATGCCAATGGAAAAGCTGCACCCTTTACAAAATATGTTTTTATACATAAGGTATATACAGATTTCAATGATTAGAGATGTAGTATATGATTATATTATTTTACAGTGTTGAAGGAGGTGAATTATTTGATCGGGTTGTCAGTGTTAGTCAGTTCAGTGAACCTGTAGCTAAATTATTATTTTATCAGATGGTTGTGGCTATCAAGGTAAACCTACTTTTCTCATATACAAGGATCTACATAATTATAATGATGATACTGATGCAAGGAACTTCTTAAAGATGGGTTCCCAGCAAAGTATTTATCAGGTGGTCATTGCCAATAAAAGTATGGCAATTTTGGTATTTATGGAAAGTAGAGATATATCCAATCTTACTAGAAAAATACTGGATTCCCTGAAAAACCCTCATTGAGCGTATACAGGACAAAAATGTAAGGGTTCCCCTAATCAACAGCCCGACGATTAGGGCTATTCCCACGTGTGACGTCGAAGGCTGCACGAGTACATTGAGCGCTTTGTGTACTCTATAAAGAGTTAGATGTACAACACATTTTCTTATTATTTCAGTATTTACATGATCAAGGAATCACACACAGAGACTTAAAAGTAAGATTTATTTATTTTTTTCAAACTACCCTTAAAACATGGAAAGATTTTGTTTTTGTCTCATATAAATATTGTTTGAAATATGTCATTACATTTTGGACTAATATATATTATTGCATTCTCAACACAGAATTGATGTAAATGTCAAATTGATCACATCTACATGTAGATAATACAAGTTTCAAGTAAATTTTAATTGTACATTTTTTCTACAGCCAGAAAATATTCTTCTGAGTGGAGAAAATAACGAAACTTTAATCAAAGTAAGTGTTTTATATAATTTCTTATCATGTATCCATAAGTTTGTGTCCATACTCATGTCAGTTGTTGTGTTTCTGTCAATATCAGAAAGTTTGAATAAAAGATGAAATACTATTCAATGATTTAATCTTTTAATTATCAAATCACTGTTAATAATCAAATCACTTTTAATTATCAAATCACTTTTATTTATCAAATCACTATAGTTACTGTATCATTTGACCAAAGACAAACAGAGTTAACTGGATTCAAACAGCGTCAAGGGTTTAAATCATACCATATGATATGAGGTTGCTCTTGATATTTTATTGCAACTTGACCTTTACTTGGGCATATTATATATTGTAAAGGTGACACTGCCATTATAATACTGTTGTTTTAATTCATTAGACAGGCATACCCCATGCAATGTTTCGTTTGATTAGACCTAATCCCACTAAACACTGATGTAATGACAGCAAATTTTGGTTCCAAATTATGACTGGTCAGTAGTCAAATTAAAAACCAATACCTAACTGCGTAAGAATATCATTCAGGTTTAAACAGCGCCAAATATGTTTACATAACGTTACAAATTTATTACGCTCAGTTAACCAGAGCATTGAAGAATAGTGCAGAAAAAAACTAATTGCATGACAAATGAGGCTATTAAAATGGATACCTGTACAATTAAAACAACACTGTTTGGAGACAATAACTTTGTCACCATTTTTAATACCTTAAATCGCTGTCAAAAGTTTTAGGGAAGACCTCAGATTTAACGAAGGGCTGTCATGTTGCTGTAATTGAAGCCAATCCAGCAATGGTCAGAGAGGGGTTTCTCAGGCTATTTCTTCAGGAATACGTTACCCTGCCAGGTGCAGAAAAATTGGAAATTACACCCAATTTCATTCATTTCAATTGCAGGTGACAGATTTTGGTTTGTCGAAGTTTGTTGATGGTGGAACTTTAATGAAGACATTTTGTGGAACACCAACTTACTTAGCTCCAGAGATTTTGGTGACTGCTGGCAGTGGAACATATACTAAAGCTATAGATTGCTGGAGTTTAGGTGTTATTTTATTTATCTGGTAAATATTTCATTTTTGGGAGGTCAGACCAGGTTTACTAAACATAAAATTACAATTTTCAGATGGAGCAAAAAACTGAGGTCTTACATACATATTAGTGTGCAGCGGTGCATGTAAAAGAACACTTGACAGTTGAAATTCAAGAAAAGTAAGATGCAAAACCCTGTTTCATTTCTAGAAAACATTTTATAAAATGATTACTAATAAGTGCCCTCTTCTTTAATGTATTCATGGAGGAAATCATATATTTAATGTATTATATATTTCAGTCTCTCTGGTTACCCGCCATTTTCTGATGAAATAAAAGATATTGATTTACCTAAACAAATTATGGGTGGTCATTACAGTTTCCCTAAAAAATATTGGGATAATATTTCAGAACATGGTAATTAACACTTCTTTTTGAGATTCATATCAGAAGATTGTCTATTGAGATTTTGAGATTAATAGAATCAGAGAAAAATGTTACATTAATCAGTTGATTTTCGATTGAGCTTAAATACATTGCTCGTAACTGCTTTATAAATTTATCTACTTTGGACTAGAGTACAGTAGAATTTAAAAAAAAAAAACAAAACAAATGACTTTATATACCTTTTCACCAAATTGCTCCTAATTACATCAAGGTGTAAAACTGACTCTTTTAAATAAATTTTATATAATTAGGCCTTATTGCATAAAAGAAGTAAGTTCGCCTGTCCAACCTCGCTGGTTTTTTCTCCGGGTACTCTGTTTTCCTCACACTGCTAAAGACCCCTACACGCTAGCAAATTACTGAAGTAAAATTAAAAACCATATCATGTTAGTCCCGAAATGACCTAGTTTGTGTCGAGTGGACGTTAAACCCCATTTCTCTCTCTCTCCCCCATATTGCATAAAAGATTCAGGAAATATGTAATATCATGTAATATATTTCAGCTATTGATTTGATAAAGAAATTGATGACGGTTGATCCAAAGAAACGTATAACTATTGGTGACGCTCTTCTACATCCCTGGTTTAAGGTAATTAATTTGGGAATCAAAACATTGTAAAGATTAGCACTGAAATTTATTCTAAAATCACTATATGAAACTAGAAGTTCTCTGTCTTTTCCATACAGTAGTACAGGGAAAACAGATTAGAGTAAAAAAGATTACAGTAGCACCTTTTGTCTGAGGGTCAAATCTTTCGAGTTAACAATCTGGACCAGTCTGAGCTTCCCTGCTTTTCTCCTCATGATCCAGAAAATAGGTTAGAATGGATGTCAGTTCAGTTTGTCAAGACTGTGGACCCTTTCTTGTTCCTCTATGATATTGAACTTAGCCATGACAAGGTGGTATTGTAGTACTAGACCTTGTCATTACTTTGTAACAAATTGTGTGACCTATTTGAAACATTGTATATACTTTTACAGAGAATTACTCTAGCATATCCATTAATCACATTTGAAGTGTTTATTACATGTTATTTCCGTTTAGACCTATGTTTCCTGTTTGCACTTATTTCATTAAGATTCTAGGAGAAATTTGTCTTCTGTAATCAGGATGCATGTACTGTTTATTTATTGGAGTACTTTAATCAATTTTATATCTTTCAGGATGATGAGATGAAGACCAAAGCCAATAAATTGATGTACCCACAAGCAGATGGCATGGTACCACCAAGTTTGTCCCATGTAGTAAGTTGACTTTTATTGTTTCAAGAACACCCAATCCCTGGGAATCTAAAAGAATAAAAATTCAAGTTTATAAATCAGTGATTCTGTAAAAGGGCAGGTATTAATGTTCATTCAAATACAATTTTTTGTACAGCAATATTTTTTGTACGGTAACTTTTTTTAAAGATAAATTTTAATAATTTTGTTTCGTAGATTGGAAGTTCTCCAACTAAAAAGGTGACAAGATATAGAATTTATATTTCATGAATATGTTTATATTTCACCTTTCACAAATTTTTTTAATCAACAAATACTTATTGTTGCATTCTTTCAGCACAGAATTTCACTTTGTTAAATTTCTAACACAAATCAGAGCTCTCACGGGTCGTTAAAAAAACCTTCATATTGTAATTGTTGTTTCTAATGATCACAGTGAGGTCTAAAGATTTTAAAGTTTCCAATCAATGGAGACTGGATAGATGGCCAACTCATAAGATCTGTCTTTGAATCAAGTAGCGTGGTTTCGATTCTGCAATTGTACGTGACAAGGAGTCTGGTGGCCTGTCCAACCTTTTGGGTTTTCTCCAGGTGCCCTGGATTCCCTTACAGCCGAATAGCAAGTGCATTATTGACATAATGCTGTGTAAACTGATTAATAAAATTCTATCAAAAGTCCAATTGTTAACACTTCCCAGTATAAATGAATTTTTATCAACACATAAATTTACTTAGTGAAACTGGTAAAATTCTTAAAGGGACAATAACATTCTTGCTGGCTTGGAATCTCCAGAAAATAAATAATACCCTTATTCTAAGTACTTGATGTTTAAGTGTCCTACCTGTTGTGTAAATTATCCATTACAACCTATTTTACTTGTCCAGAGGGTTCGAAAATATTTTAAAATCCAAGTCACATTTGAAAAGGTTTACGTTAGACTTTTCAAATCAATTGGTTGAATTTTTCCAATTTTTTAAAATAGGTGTGTTAAGATGAAATTTATATCATCATTTAATTGGAATATTCTAAAATAATACGATTTGTTGACCAGAATGAAGATTGGGACATATTATTCAGTTACAACAAGAGTGTAATTACTCATGGCTTAAAATATATAATAATTAGCTACAATTGTATTTAAATATTGCATCCCAGGAGATGATTTGCTTCCAAATAGTCATGGGAACGAATGGCATCAGAATTTTGGTCGTTTATATGGCCTCTTGTTTATTCTTTCTTTGAAAAGCTTTTCCTGTAGTTTAGATGCAATATGTAAAATACAACCTAATTTTAAGAGCTCAAATGCTCAGTTTGTTATAAATTCAACAAAAATTACCTGCATTTATTGCCCTGTGTGTGTATCTTTTATGAAACAGATGAAACTTGTTCCTTATACAAAAATGTCAAACTCTACTACTACTCTTGCCGGAAACATTGCCATGTTCAACAATATTATTGTGAGGTTTTATAGCCATTGGACAATAAGAGAAACAATATTTGATATTATTTTAATATATTTTCAGCCTGGTAAGAAGAGAGCATTAGACATAAATGAAGAATCTCCAAGTAAAATGCGTCGTGAATCGGACGACACAGTTTCACCACCAGACACGCCTACTTTATAAACATTTGATACAATATTGTCAGGGTGATGTTTGATAAATATTGTTTAGAATGGCATTTCGATACAGTTTCAAGGTCATATCAATATTTACTTGGATATTTCAACAATAATGATGTGCGTAAAAGTTTCCTGCTATGAAATGGTTGAAAATAAGCACTTTGGCTTTCAAACTGTACTGTATATAAAAGGGTGTAACGAGGGACTAGTATAGGGGTATGAACAGTAGATAAAACCTGGTGGATTAGTATATAATGTTTAGACAAAATGACGTTACGTGACTTTATACGGTACCAATCCACCAGAACATCAATGACCTCCTTGTGAATGGAGCTTGTCCCATTTTTAATCTTAATTAATTCCAGAATTGCAGAATTTAATTGGTATTGTTTTATTGATTTTGAACAAAAATTTAAAAAAAAATCTCCATTTACCTCTGTGATCCCTTGGTGCATGGACTAATACAGAGTAATAAATTTATTATATTAATATGTTCAACTTGATATTGATAAATGAATGCATTGAATTTTATATGTAGACTTAAACGATGGGTGAGAATAAAATAGTCTTGTCATAATGTACCAAAAATACATTTGTATATATGAAGTAGTGTCATTCAGTATGCTAAATTATAACCGGTTGTTGTGCCATTATATCATTTATACTATCTCTTGTTCATATTTCATTTAAAACAATTGATTGTCATCAGTAGTATTTGGAATGCCTTGCTAGCTTCAAAAGATATATTAAAAGAAAATTCACAGAAATCACCCTCCTCCGCAGGACGATATAAACAAGCGAGCGTCATCCAATGTTCAGTACACTTTCGTTAAACTGATTTGTGCATTGTTTTGTTGTGATTACATTTAAGCGTATATTAAGCCATGAAAAAATAGATATTATCGTCAGATTAATGGTTAACAGTGTCTTTACATAATATTTAGTACATGACAAACAAATCAAGCTGTATCATTTGTTTGATAAAGACAATGAATTCATTGTTGAAATATAACTTGAGGTTAAATTCAGTAGTTGTTAACCAAATAGTTTTGTCTGTTGATTTTGCAAATGTACAAGGTTAGTTTTAAGGCGTTTTTATGAGGAAACAAATCTGTTTCTATTACCTATCTTGTTTTGTACATGATGTAGGTCTCCATTTGGTACTGCAATCGGTCCTCAAAATGGGAAGAGTTGTCTCAGAAGATGACTAAAGAATTGAGGAAAATCTTTAAAAATTTGTTTTTCTTTATTCTATTCTTGAAGACACTGACCAAACGTTAAAACAAGAGGTTATATCATTTGACTGTTGCCAAATATGCCGTATTTATATGGGGGGATGTCATCTCAGAAATCACATCTGCAATCTAGCCGGCAAACAATTGGAAGATTTGCATATGAGGGTTATGTGAAACCGATTGGGCTACTTTTTGCCGTAAATGTGATTGAATGGTATTTATAACATTGTCTACACTCCTCACTGTAACCTAAACACTAATTAGAAGGCTTCTTATCTAAAAAATATAATGTAAGTTGTGTAAATTAATCATTCCATATTTTTGTAGTTTTAACAGTTTTTAATATACAGTTTTAAAAGGAACTTGAATTGATCAGTACTAGTATGGCATTTACAATTTAGTCAACAATTTATTTGTAAATATATGCATGTTTTATTTTTTATGACTTATATGGAACCCATTACATCACGTGTAAATATAATATATTTAGTCATTTACATTCTTTTTTCAGTGGGTCAATCAATAATTGTGCAATTCTCAGTATAATTATTTTATCATTATTTAGAAACCTTTTGGTTCACTAGTTAACCACATTTATTATACAAATTTGTTCGCACTAGGAGCGGCTCTTATATTGACAAAATTGGTTGGTACTTGAAAAATACTAGGGCCTGTTTTATTGAGTGTACCCAAAGTTTTCATACATTAATTTATTAAGTTCATTGAAAAGGTATTATAAAATGGTTGGCTTATGTCACCAAGTCTGGAAAGTGGGCTTTGCCAAAGAGGCTCTAGTTATGGAATGGCATAGCCAGCCTCAAGTCCCTGGGGCTGATGTAAAATTATGGAAGTATATGGGATGGTTCACAATCTTTCAGAAATTTAGTAACTTTTTTTACAGGTCTGAATAGATCCCAGAATTCTCCAAAATAAAGGCTTAACCATTATCTAATTAATTGGAGAGCAAGGTTGTTAAATGTAAATTATTTAAAAAATTTTGTAAGATGCCACTTGATATCTGTAGATAAAGAATGACTTAAAATAAATTTACATTTAGAATCTATAATTATAAAACTTAATCAAAAAGTATTATCTGTCCAGATTGATGCAAAATGTATGTTCAGAATTCATCAACTGGGATCACAATTTGTAGATTCACAATCCAACCCCCTTCAGTTTTTACTTCATTTTTTGGACAAATTACCGGAAGAAAACTTTAAAAAAAAAACTGGGATCCCCCAGCCTCCAAAATTTTTCCCCCATGGACATGTCACTGTGGTGATGTTATCTTTTTTACTGTATTATGTATGTAAATGAAATATAAACACAAAGAGATGTAAATAATGAAATTTATAGAAAAAATGTGTCTTTTTATATAATCCATTTGTATTTTTATTGTTGACTGGTTTAAAATAGGATATATATGATTGAAAGAGAACAATGTTTAAATATGTCAGCCAGCTTACTTTGTAAATAAAGCTTTATATGTAAATAGAATATTATTTTTTTATATGGAAACATTTTAGTACAAGAAACAAACAGAACCTAATTATTACAAATATGGATGTCATTTTAGCAATATAATTGTGAAGTATTGCAAAGGACATAATATTTCAATCCTTACTACTGCATTAATCCTTCATTATTTTACAGGATCACGGCCTCTGATCCATTTTATGGTTTTGTCCATCGTTATTTGTTATTGACAATTTATTGCAATAGGCACCCCAAATAACTATTTTTTTTAACATATTAACGGCAGGATTTACTCACAAACTATGAGATAAGACAAAACTACCTTTGCAAGAAATTCAAGTGAATGGATCCTATGGTTAGATGTAAGCATCCACTGTGCTGGTGTCTGGAAAGGCAATAGTCTGTCAATTGACAATGGGAGTGAACATCTCAGTTTTTCTTTTTAACAATAACAGAAGCGATAATTTGGATATATACTTAATGAATACAGTATAAGAAGTTGGTGAAATTTAAGCTATAGAAATAGGTATAAATGGCTGGACACCCCTTCTACAGCCAATCCAATCTAGGCAAACCCAGGGCCATATATTCATGTATTGTCTCAATTGTAATAGGATAATTAAGTCTACGGTATTAAGCTTACAGGTAGGTAACAAATGAAAGCATGGCCGCAGTTAGCTAGCAACATCATTGTCCGATATGAATCTAAAATGAGTTAAACGTTACCCAATACAAAGTGTTCAAAAGAATTGAATTTTGACTACAGACGGGACTATCTGTACAATTAAAGAACTTTGCTAAGAAATATAATATCGTTTCATTTTGGCTTAATGTCCACATAAGAATACACAAATAATTATATCTGGACCTAAAGTTTCCATTGCCTGTCATCTCAACAAAATCAACACATAAAAATTTAGTGAAATAAACATTTTTATTTTTGACCCAGGTAAAAGGAGGAGTGCTATTTTAGAAAGGAAATTTAACAAACTGAAATCTGAGTGAAGAATTAAGAGATGTCGTAGTAGCGCCGTTTCATACAAAACACACAACACCTTATAATTCAATCCTCTCACAATATCAGTACGGTAATTCATTAATATCTTTAATATATTTCTTATGTAGAAACAAATACAAAAATATGCAGTAACAACTGACAATAATATGTGAACATAAAATTAACATGGAAAAATTTCTGCCAGATAATAATGACAGACATAAAAAATATCACAATAATTGTAAAACAACTGTTGATTATTTACAAATCATTGTTGCAATAAAAGTGTAAAAATGTGTATACAATTCAATGAAGAGGTATTTACTACTTTTGACAGGCAGCCAAATTTTTTTTTGTTTTTTTTATCAAGCATAAGGATAATCTAATTTAAGGCGTGTTTATTGACCACTGATTAGCCTATAATATTCATTAAATCAAATTTTCATCTTTAATGTCCATCTTATTCAAATTGACTATTCTAATCAACGACACTAATTGGCCATTTATTAGCTTTCTGTTCATGTTTTTAACTTTTAGAGCTTAAGACAAAGTTCATAGCGTCTCTTGTTTGGATATGGCTGAAATTGGAAACAAATTTTTGATTTACTTTTGATCTTTTTTATTAATGCTAAATTCTTACGAATAAAATATAAAAAAAATTAAACGTCTTTGAAAAAGTCAATCTTGTGATATTTTACATATTTAAATCAAATAACTAGAAAATGAAAGTAGATCTTCTGCAATTTGTGCACAATTAAAGGTGCTTCCAAACATATATAAATTGCATTTACATACATGTAAAAAGTATTTTTTTGTCGGAATTATGTTCCTTCCAGTTATGTCTGAAAATATTCTTGGTAACATTTTTTTTTTATCTTAGCACGACATAGCATACAAAATTCATTTTAGACAAACAAGATAATAAATAATATAGCTAAAGATCCCAACTCTTTACAAATTATAGCTGATCGAGAAAGAAATCGATTGATATATTTGGAACCTTCACACCAGTCTATAACCCTCAATAAAATGTTGTACAAAAATATGAATAAATAAAAGTTTTTGTGCAGCAATATTTGAAATCAGACATTCTTTCCAAATTACATCAATTTACATAAATTCATAGTTTTTTTGGGATATTGCAAAATGTCATTGTTCTTTTAATAAAAATTGACATCGATCTTAAATAAAAGTTGTCATTGATCTTAAATGTCGCTGATCTTAAATAAAACATGTAGTTTATCTAAAAAAAACAACAAAAATCATTAATGTAAAATAAATATAAGAAGTTATTAATGTAAAATAAATAAAATATGTCACTGGTGTAAAATAAAACACGCAATAAAACAATTTAAAATATAAATTACAAACAAAAAAAAAATTGCACAATTGATCAAAAAATAAATAAAAACAAGTTATATTGCACAAAATATTAGGTGTAAAAAGAATATTTTATCCATGAAAAACAATAAATATTTTTCAGTTAGATATAAATAATATAGTAAACTTTGAGAATTTAATCAACCTTGCATTCAATCTGATTTAAATACAAATCTATACTTCGTTTCACTTTTTTATACTTTCGACAGCCTACACTACATGTAGATCTGATCAGTTGTAGTGAGAGGATGAGTCAGGGGTCATATGAGTGGTTTTTGACCCTATGACATCAGAAATTTGATTAACCAATCATCGTTGGTGTTTCTAATAGGATATCCATAGTTCCCTGCATCACATGCTACGAACTCACTGCAACAGATTTAATTCATTGGCTAATTCCTCGCACCAATTAGAACATATGTTTTATAACCATACTTTCAGATCCTAGTGTTGTGAAGACAAGTAAAACAAAATTTTGAACTATAAAAAATGAAACGAAATAGGATCTGTGATTAAATTCAGAGTGCCTTGAATTCAGCTGAATGGAGAATGGTTAAGTAAGATAGCCTCAGCTACAATGCCCTATATCAAGTAATGATAGAAAATAAAGCTTTAAATTTTATACTGTGTGGTGCTAATGCAACAATAAGATCAAATATAGTTATAAATATCAATAACGACTTTGTGAAATGTGATAAGATTAAATGAACAGTTTTTGTGGATTTGAAAAAATTACAAAAACTGTAGTGTGTAGAGCATTCATAAGAAAAGTTGTGATGCAAGCTGTGCCTTGAAATATGGGTATTGTACTGTACACAATGTTAGTCAATTAGCGTCCCTAGAGAAATGACCTCTAAAGGGAGGTAAGAACATCAAAGTATCTTCTGTGTCTGGATACCGAGGTAATGTACTGTATACGAGAGAGAGACTTTCAGAATTGGACCAAAAAATGCTAAAATGTCTCCATTACTCAGTATTATTGATTCTATAAGCTCTGATACATGTATTTTATATTCTTGATATTTAAATCTGTTAACACATAGTGGCTTAGTACAAATATTACTAACATGTTAAAGATTTGAATATATATGATATGACAAATTATCGATTTTATTGAGAAGACTAGACACCAGTGTCATCAAGTTGAAAGGAGATCACAACGTAAATTATCTTTCAGTTACACTAACTCGGAATGGTTTGGGACGGATAAGAAAATCAAATTCTGGTTCAAGAATAAGAGGTGTCTGTTCTGCTGTGAAGGTCAACTGTTGCATTATTGTGGTGAAGAATAAGAATAGTTCTATCTCTGCTAAACTTTCACCAGCACATTGTCGTAAACCAGCACCATAAGGCATATAATAATCTGGAATCTCTAAATCCTTGTCTTCGTTTAAAAACCTGAAATACACAAATACAAAGACAGGGTGTAAAACATACTCCCAAAGTAGCTTAAAGCCCCAATAACACTCTTGTTGTAACTGAATAATATGTCCCAATCTTCATTCTGGTCAACAAATCGTATTATTTTAGAATATTCCAATTAAATGATGATATAAATTTCATCTTAACACACCTATTTTAAAAAATTGGAAAAATTCAACCAACTGATTTGAAAAGTCTAACGTAAACCTTTTCAAATGTGACGTGGATTTTAAAATATTTTCGAACCCTCTGGGCAAGTAAAGTAGGTTGTAATGGATAATTTACACAACAGGTAGGACACTTAAACATCTAGTACTTAGAATAAGGGTATTATTTATTTTCTGGAGCTACCAAGCCAGCAAGAATGTTATTGTCCCTTTAAAGCCATCAAATATTTTTACATTGTGATTCTTTCAATGAATAAAGGGGGTCACGGTGGGTCAGTGGATAAAGCGCTGGTTCGCTAGCCTGAAGGTCAGGGTTTGATCCCTGCATTGGCCGAGAAGGTTCATCTCGATTTTCCGGCGTGATTTCCCCTTGTCAGTGATGCAGAAGGAGGGCCTGACAAGGACAGCTGCCTAGTTGTTCAGATGGGATGGAAAACCGAGGTCCCGTGCACACATTGGCTTTCCCTCATAGCACACTGAATGGCTTATGCCCTTCTTCTTTTAGCCCAGGTTAGGTGCAAAAGAGTAGGATGTTAAACCCCATTTCATTTCATTTTTAATGAATAAAAAGCTAAATTCGTTTAGAGTCATGGTGGCTAAGTGGGTGAGACGCTGGAGATCATGTGTCGATCTATGCATTGGCCAAGAAATTCATTGTGATTTTCCGACATGGTTTCCCTTGTCAGTGGTTCTGGACGAGGGGACCTGACAAGGACAGCTATCTAGTCGTTGGACGGGATAAAAAATGAAATGAAATGAAATTTAATGGGGTTTAACGTCCTACATGTACTGTACTGTCCTGCTCCTAATCTGGGCTAATGAAGATGGTGGGATAAAAAACCGAGGTTCATAGGCATGCACGTCAAAATTCCCTTGGCAGTTGGAATTCAATATAAGAGAATGCCATAGTGGCCAGGCAATATTTTCCTCATAGTACACTATATGCCTGTCTTCATTAGCCCAGTCAGAGCAGAACGGTAGGATGTTAAACGCTATTTCATTTAACAAAAAAAAATTTAGGTCTGCAAAAGGGCAATAACTCCATAACTAATGATCTGAAATTGTTGTAATTTGATTGACTGTAGAAAGTTCAGAAGAATTTGTGTATGATGGTTGTATGTATTGACGGATAGAGGCAATATCAATATACCAACATCTTTCAATATGGATGTATAAAAACAAACAAAAGCTTTACCAAACGCCATTTTCAATCCAAAATAAATTATATAGAATAAAAAGAAACAATCCCACTGAGTTTTAAAAAATCAAGACCTGTATTTGGATTTCATGAAATCGATCATAAAATAGAAAGAAGGTTATTTTAACAGTCCTACTATTTTTAAGGAATAGTTTGCCAATCAAGGTAAAATACATGTATGCCTCTCCAATGGAGATCTCATTAATATACTAAAACGCCCATATTTTCATGTGGACATATTATGATGTTGCCCCTTTTCCAATTTGATGTGAAGAATTGCAACAATGAGAGGATGATTCTATTGATTTTCCCTTTTCTCCATCCATCTCTTGAAAAATGTGGACATATCTTGCATGGCAACTGTTAATTAAAATGTTTTATTTACCTATTAGGATTAAATTTCATGGGATTTTTCCAATATCTTGTATCGTGATGTAAACTCCATATATGGAATAAAACAGTTGTACCAGTTTTAATTGAATAACCTGAAAAATAAAAAAAAATATAAACAACATCAAAACAAGTTACAAATCTTTTACCAGCACTGGATACAGGATTTTACTTAAACATACATTATGCAAGCGCTAAATCTGCCAATTGCACGTCTTTCTTTAGGCCCAAAATGTTATAGACTATAGACTAAATTATCAATTTGACAATTATTAACTTCTGCATACCATAATCAGCTCTGGATTGACCCTAGCTCTGCGATATATACTCAAATACAATCCTATCTGCTACTTAATGTCCATTAATAATTAAATCAAAAAATGGATAATCGAGACAATGTTTTTAATTGTGCTGACTTTAGTAATGATGATCGAGGCTATGTTCAAAATTCAGCAAATTCCTTTAACATTATCTACTTTTTAACCATTATAGTGAGAACTGCCAGCTCTCTATCTAATCTCCAATAACGTATTTTTAACTATCCCTTCCGACTGATCAGATTCACTTACATGACAACCATACAGACAGAAACTTTGAATAAGAAATATCCTTAAGGGTTCTTTTACGTGCACCTTAATATGGCTTTGGTTTTTCAGCTCATCCAAATGATTTTACAGTATGTTGTCCCTTGCCACGCCCTGTGTCCTTCACCAAGGACAAGATGAACCACATCTCAAAATCATGATGAACTTTTTCGACCAACGGTATCGATTACAGGACAATCAGGTAAGCAAGCAAACGCCTCACTCACTGATCCACCATGGCTCCCGTCTACATAAGATATTGCAGAATACTCATAAGATAAAGAAACAATTACCTTGTAGAATTCTATTTTCTGTAACCACATGTGGAATGAGAAATGGAAAGACAGACGCCATTCTTTGTGTTTCTAGTATAACAGCTGTGGTATATGGTAGAAATGGATGATCTCTTAAAGATGGTGGACGATCCCTTTCCACGACCGAATCAATCTCCTCCTGAACTTTGACCTGTATGTTGGGATTTGCTGCCATATAACCAATTAACCATGTGACTAGCACCGAAATGGCCTCGTAGCCATAGTTGACTAAGTCCAACAATAAATAATCCATGTCATCTTTATTTAATAGTGACAAATCTTGTCCGCATTCTATAAATAGTAACAAATGATCCACCATATCGCGTAATTTGGATGGATCGTAAGTGTCTTTATGCAAATTAATTAATTTACTTTGGTTTTCTATTTGTCTAGAAGTGATTGCTTTAATGTAATCTACATGATCATCCGTTTTGAAAGCTTTCAAGAGTGGAATGTAATCGTCTGGCGTGAAGGCTTTCAACAACGATCTCTCATGAAATATTGTTAATAAATCGCTTGTGATCTTCTTCCGAGGATCCAACCTTTCGCCAAAAACTAACATCATGGTGATATTGAGACAGCTAGCTTCCAGCATGAAAAATGGATCAATGGGCTCGCTCTTTTCCAAAAAGCAATCCATGACTTCAAGAACTTCGATGGTTATTTTATCTTCGATGGTTTCTATGTTCGAGCAATAGGCATCAAAACTGGCATCAATAAAACTTCTCTTGATTTTCAACATTTCATGGAAATCCGCAGTATCCACTCCTAAACAAAAACAAAACAAATTTTCTTTTAAGATTATATAACAATGAAGCTATATTATTGCTATCAAGAAATATATGAAATGAAATGAGTGTTATACATCCACCCACCACAAAGAAAGCCATTTCAGTATAACATATGGTCAATTTTTCCATCAATAATTTGATTGCACGTAGGAGTATTAAGCTGTGGAAGGAAACTGGATGATCCAGAGTAAACCCATGCGTTGGACTGGTGGCTCTAGTCCTCATCATGTACAGGCGGGGGATTGAAACCATGCCACCTGACTCAATGACACACCTTGTGATATCACGCACATGGTTTAAAGAGAGAGAGAGATAAATGGGGTTTTATGACCACTCGACACAAACCAGGTCATTTCGGAACTAAGATATGGCTTAATTTCATTTCAATAACTTGCGTGCACATAGGGGTTTAGCAGTGGAAGGCATCCCGAGGACCCAGAGAAAACTCAGGAGGTTGACAGGCAACCCTACTCCTTGTCACTCAAAGACAGGTTTTATGATACAGCACGCCATCCACCCCCACCCCCACAAATGCTGCTTTAAGCCACTAGACCAACCAACCAACCTGACAGCAGTGCTATGGTCTAATCTTATTTCGAAATTTTGAGTGTCAAGAGTTCTTTTACAAGCACATCAATATGTATACACAGGATCTTGATTTTCTGTATCATCTGAATGACATGACAGTGTTTGTTTTCAGGCTCTCCATCATTCACCTATGACAAAGGGAAACCCACTGGTTATTCACTGAGCCACGACAGCTCCCCGAGAAACATGTTAATATCTACATATTGTGTACATATACGTGCTGAATTAATGTTCCACTGTTGAAGAAAGAACTCCCTTCGTCTCTACCCATAGAATCCAATTAATTTACAAAGTTGTGTTTCACTACATACCACCAAGGTAATTTTAAATGGAATAGTCCTAAACATATCTTACCTCTCTGTCGTCCACCTTTATATAATATATTATAGGATAGAATATCAGGTCTTCCACAGTATGCCTTACCGCTTCCAACTAACGCCTCTAATATACTTTCCAACGAACATACTACTATAAACTCTTGACTACCCAGTCTTAATTTATACACATCGCCATATCTATCTTTTAAACGGAACAATCCGATATAATATTTATCTTTAAAATATTTGAGATGGCCAATAAAAGGCCATCCCCAAGGACCTGGAGGCTGCTTTCTTGATCTGGTCTTTAGTAAAACACCAATACTTGCAATGATTGTGATGAGAGCTATGGCTCGAGGATATTTCCAAAGGAATATTTTAGTGCAAGTCAATAAATCTTCAAAAATTGAATAGTGAAGTATGTTCATTAGGCATTCCATGGTTCTAAAAGAAGAAAAAAAAACAACAATTTTTTAATAGTTGAAACAAACTTACACTGCATGTCAAGCACTGTTACGTGCACTTGAGAAATAAAGAATATGCACAGGGAACAATTCTGTGGATAGACCTATATAACAATGAATGGTTGAATTCTACCCAACATACTTAACCAAAGTTAAGCTATGTACAACACAGATCTTCAATGATGCCTTCTACATTATGGGACAGGCTGATAGATTAAACATGCATTATGCAAGAGCTAAATTTGCCTATTGCAGGTCCTTCATTAGGCCTGAAATATTTTCTTAAGTATTAATTAGACATTAATTAACTGATCCAGGCCTTAATCAACTCTCAATGGCATCAGATTTCTCTGATATTAAATAGATTAAAACGGTTCAGCGCTACTTTGATTTAATCAAATATGGAGGACTGAGACTTAGCTTCGATCAACCAGTACGGTGGTTAAAATTATTGCACACGTCTGTCAAACCTCTAAAGGCTAATATTTTCGCTTGTAATTGAGTAATTTGAATAAATTTTCAAATTATTCATTTTACATTATCTACTTTTGAACTATTTTAGCAAGAATGGCTAGTTCTTTATCTAAATTTTATACATGTATAATGTATCTTTAAAAAGATTCCAGACATAACCTTAAAGTACAGTCTGCACGCAGATTCTGTGGGACTCAAATTTAAGTTATTGTTACTGACTGAAGTAGAAATCAGTAACCAACACACACATGGAATCCTGAATTGAGGAGCATTAAAATGAGACTGCAGAGGATATGAGCTCGAAGCTGAATATCCACATACACTGTACTAATAGTAAACATTTGGGCTGTTGATCACCCCTCTTGCACAGTGCTGAAATTCATAGAACACTATGAAAAAATAAAATGAAAAATCGTGCTTAATCAATTCCATACACTAAATACTGGTATGTAACTGCATTGGTCATACATAGTCACTGTGAGTGTGTGATCCTTTCCAGATTCAAGTCAAGTCAAGTCACATACAAAGGAGAGAGTGAGAGAGAAATGTGGTTTAACGTCCACTCGACACAAACTAGGTCATTTCGGGACTACCATATGGTTTAATTTTATTTCAATAATTCGCTTGCGTGCATGGGTCTTTAGTACTAGTAGTGGAAGGAAACTTTAAGACTAGCAGAAAAGACAACGACGCTGGGCAGGCAACCCTACTCCTTGTCACGTACAACCGGGGATTCGAAATCATGCAAGTTGACTCAATGACAGGCTATATGATTATGATACAGCTCGCACGTGCTAACCATTCGGCCATCCAACCAATCCTAAGGAACAAACTGGGTATACATTGTCATTGAGTACATATACATGTACATACTCTCCTATGATCATCATCAATCAATACGACATGAATAAGCCTACCAGATCTAAGTAAAAATAATATATGCATTGGATATAATTATATTAAAAATATATAAATTAATTATCATTTATCTATTATTATTATTAATATTATTATATTATTAATTATTATTGATGATACATTGATACCGGTATTACTTCAATATAGGCCTAACTATTATTTATTAGCAACAAAAAAAATCTAACCTTTTATACTTTATAATTTGCTTCTAAAGTAACTTTTTATTGTGTTGAATAATAAATAAATCAATTGGCGAATGGAGTTTTGAATTAAAAAAAAATTATCCAAAATAACATTGTCTTTGGTCAGCCATATTGTAAACAATGTAAATAGTCGCGGATGTCCAGATAAGCAAGTATTCCACAAAATCAAAATTCTAAAAAAAATCACATTCAGAAATCTTCGGCAATGGCGCTTACCGACCGGAATCAATTTCTTTTCTTTTTCAATTTCCATTCATGTCTTTACAACATACATTTCGCTAAACATTGTTATGTACGGAAAACATTGTACAAAGGCTCTTGATCTTGTAATTAAGCAGTTTAATGGAAATAATTTGGGTGAAAGTTGAGTGGTGAGCCGTTTTTGCAGACTGCCCCTATACACGGGACGCTACAAACTGATCCCGCAGTGAATATTCGCTTGGCCGCTACAATCACTGATAAGCATGACATCGGCGAGGCTTAATTAGTACGGTATATTAACTTTTTTACTCCGACAAATTAAATTCTCAAACATTTTTTTGAGGTAACAGAAAAATAAATAAAGACGTTTGAAGTAATTGAAGTTAAAAAATATTTCCTATTAAGTGTAAATGGGTATTAAAATGAGTAAAATGCGTCATTTTGCCCGAAGCAGTTAGGTGTTAAGTAAACATTGCACGAGCCGTTGAGCCAATGACTGCAGTCAACGCACGTGCTATGGACACTCATCTGTTACAGAGTTAATTCCTAAGTAATTCTCTGTGACTAAGTAATTCTCTGTGAAACAGATTGGGGACGCTACTCAGTTTAACAAAGCTTGTCCAAATTTCATGCTTGATCTACCAGTTGCATAAATAAAAGAAAGATGGCGTCAAGAGGAAAAGATGGAAATCTTCCAAATCTTAAAATTTGTGTGGATAACACGGAAGATTTAGAAAGTGAAGACGACATTTTAGAAGAGGAGGAAGTCCCGGGAGCCAGAGAAACGATATGTGAAAAAATCATTGTCACAAGAGAAGTGGTGTCTTCGTCATCAAGCAGCAGTAGTGGAAGCGACAGCGAATCATCGAGTGATGGTGAACTAGAAAGCGAAAGAAGTGACACAGAAAGTGTAGAATTTAATGTTAAAATTACTGGGATAACAAAGAAAGACAGTAAATCTAAAAAACTCGAGGTCAATTATTCTATTATGTGTTATTCGAAATCCCAGAGGACAGGATTAATTAAAATCTTCGTCAAAATTACCATTGTTTCAGTTGATTCCTTGCATTCTTGTTTGGAAACAATTCTGAATCTAGATACCTTGAATCCTAGCGTATTCAACACCAGGCTAATTCATGACCGGTAAAATCGGCGTATTCAAGACCAGTATATTATAGGGTTGGTTGATCGGTATATAAAGGTGCTATGTAGTACTGGGTCAAATCAGAAATTGGTCAACTTGGGCGTAAAATTTTTAAATAAAACCTACAATAATTTTGTCTTTTCCACCTCAAATATATACTATTAGACTACAATTAAACAATATTTAGAATAAAGAATGGCTTTCATTTTGAGAAATATCTGACATTTTACCTGTCTACCCAAAATAATTTTGTTATGGACGGAATGAGAAATTATGAAATATTTCGAAGAGATGAGTTCATGAAATGCTAATTAATTAATCAATTTAGAATAGGCTTCATCTAATGTATGTACATGTACTTTTACTATTTTAAAAAAAATGCAATTTTAGCTTTTATATGAAAATATTTAAATTCAATTTCCGTCCGTAACAAAATCTTAATTTGAATTTTATCTCCTGGAAATTGTATCCTACATTAAAAGCTTAAAGGATGACAACCTCTAATTTCTCATCATATTAGCAGATTGCAATCAAATTAGTCTAATAAATTTGTAAACACTTAAACATATGCAGTATAAAACTTTTAAAATTTAATGTTACGGACGGAAAATGGAAGAATTGTTATGGACGGAATCACTGGATAATGATGCCTGTGTACAGGCATCAGGGTTTAAGAATTAAATAAATTATTGTATGAGCCTAAATTAATAAATTGTAACAGGAAGAGGAGATCTTCCTTTGTTCTTTTCGTTCAATAAGCAGATTGGGGTGGGTTTCCCGTGCAATAACATCAGTCATGTTGAGTAGGTGTCAGTATTACAAGTCATTTATACTATAGCATGCTTCATTCGTTTCCAGGTTTAACACTTCGACCTGCGGTATCTCTATTAAACCTGTTAACTCATGAAAGCTGTGCTATAAATATAACTTATCGTAAAGGCCTAAATTAAATAAATTGTTTCATGAATGGACAATTTAATTTTTCTAGGATTAAATATTGTTGAATAAGTTTTGATTATAGTAAATTGTTTACTTTTTAAACGCTAACTTTGAAATGGGCTTGTATATTGTCGTTGCCCCTGTTCGGCGTTCACAACTGCTTGTGGATGCTCAAAATTCTAAAATTAATACTCGATTGACTTTAAATTTGAGAGGAAGAATCCTATTGATCTTCAATGCAAGCCAATAATTACTGCCAGACTAATGGCCCTTGACCACTTTTAAAACTTTAAACCGATCGACGTTAAATTGATACAGTGTTTATGACCATAAGATGAAGACGCCCATTGATTTTCAACAATTTCCAATAACTGCCAGAGTTATGGCCAAAAGATGAAGAAGCTGATTTACGATAATTACTGCCGGGATTATGGTCTCTGAATAATCTTGTTCACCCTCTACAGACCAAAGTTGTCATCCGATTGACTTTGTCACAAGACAACGAAGTCAACTGATTTTCAACGATTCCTGACAGCTTGGGCTATATTCTATATAATTACAGAATTGTACACTGAAAGCCCTTTAACGCTAGCATGGGGCAGAAATAGAAACCAAACAAATTCTAATGATTTCTGATAACTACTTAATGGTTGTTACTCAAAGTTTATTGTGTTGTGAATTTTCATCACCGTCATAATGAAAAAAAAATATACGACAACCCTTGTTAACAGCTCAGGTGACTTAGCTGCTGTGGGCATGTTTCTTTGCCTAGCAACCTGTCTTTGTTAATTTATTAAAATATACAATAATTATAATTAGGTATTCATTATTTGTTGCCATTTGCTTGCGTCATAGCTATAATATGTATTTAAAAAAATACACTATCATACCTAAAATAGGAAATTTTGCCCATGTTCTTTTAACTGCTTTACAATATCCTAGCATCATTAAATATCTTCGAATTTAAAACATGTTCTGGTCAAACAGATGCTTCTAAAGAAGCTAATCTATACTAATATTTGTGACTCTGTCTTGTGTTTGTCTGTTCAGGATTGGCAGTTACACTAGGGCTGTCCAGATGCTGAAATTTGGTGTATAGGGATAGCTCATACCTGGGAGTAACATAGGCCTGGTGGCGATGGACTACTTACCCCGAGGAAAGCCAGATATCCTTGTAGTTGCAAATAAAATGATGAATTGGCTTAATGCAGTGCTTTAGAAAAAGTGGACAAAATTCTCCGTCCATAACAATTGCAATTCCGTCCGTAACAGATTACTTTGATATCAAATTATTCACAACACATAAATAATTTTATCATTCTTCAAACATAATATAAAAGCTTTATTTCAGTAGTTTTGCAATATTATGCCAAATTTTTCATTTGATAAAAAACTTCACAGACTTTATCCAAAATTGTTATGTTTTCAAATAAGTAAAATCGTGCGATTCCGTCCGTAACACTAACAAGGACTGAAATAACACGCAAAAGAAAACCATCAGTCCACATTTCTATTTCGCTTTCTGATGAATAAGATATTTGTGATCCAGCAGGACATAGCTTGGCTTTTCAAGCATAGTTGAACAATTTTAATTTTGAATTTTGTGTGTGATTTCCGTCCGTAACAGGAAGGGGTATTTTTGATTTGACCCTACTCTGTCTATGGTTGTTAAGTTAATTAATCAATTAAGACAAGACAATAGAAGGATTAACAGGGTATTTATTATATATTTTAAATAGTCATAATACAAACAAGAGTTGAAATAATATTCGAAGACAATATTTACATATAAAACATCGTATTCAGTTGATGCGGTTAATAATAGCCATAGTTTCGTATTCAACTTTGAACTGAGTATTGTGTTTAACTTGACATTACTATTAATATCATATATTTTAAATAGTCATAATACATACAAGAGTTGAAATAATATTCGAAGACAATATTTACATATAAAACATCGTATTCAGTTGATGCGATTAATAATAGCCATAGTTTCGTATTCAACTTTGAACTAACTTAGCAACTTTATACACCGACCAATCAAAATAACAAAGCCGGGATGTACAATCTCAAGCTTAAGATTAAATAATTTAAACAACAACTCAATTGTAAAAAAAATCAATTTTAATACATCAAACACCAATCATCAAAATCATCTATAATAATTATCGTATCGGCTTCTATTCGAAGACAATATTTACATATAAAACATCGTATTCAGTTGATGCGATTAATAATAGCCATAGTTTCGTATTCAACTTTGAACTAACTTAGCAACTTTATACACCGACCAATCAAAATAACAAAGCCGGGATGTACAATCTCAAGCTTAAGATTAAATAATTTAAACAACAACTCAATTGTAAAAAAAATCAATTTTAATACATCAAACACCAATCATCAACATCATCTATAATAATTATCGTATCGGCTTCTATCCACACTGATGAGTACTACTTAGCACCTTTATATACCGATCAACCAACCCTATAATATACTGGTCTTGAATACGCCGATTTTACTGGTCATGAATTAGCCTGGTGTTGAATACGCCTGATACCGATACCTTGACTCTGCTAACCCAAACCCTAACCCTAATCCAAAGAGTAGCCAGAGCAACATACTGCCCCAACAATTCTTGGCTTTTAATTTTAATTGATGTACATGTAGATACTGCGTTATTTATTAGGGTGTACAAAATAAATAGTACAATGCATGAGGTTTCACACAGGATATAATAATATTACTCATCATGTACGCTGGACCTCATGTAATCATATATACAGCTGCATGTTTTAATAATAATACACCCTGGTCCATGGTTTCACCGGAGTCCCATGTGCAAGGAACAAAGCCTAAACTAAAAGGTATCAAGCCAAGCTGCGATACTCGTTACATGATCCATTGAATTAATAACTACATGTGTATGTATACTCACACACGACACAGTTGGCTCGTAGTTTCCCAAAATCTGTCCAGAAACTCAGCTGATTTTATGGGAATTAACTCATTGATTTTAATAATTAAGATACATGTATTCTCACTCTGTCGGCTTACATGTATTTGTGTCAATTATGGGGTAATGTATGTGTGACCTGGTATTTAATGTTTTTAAAAATTTGGTTAGTGCATGAGTAGTACTGCTTTCATGATTAAGGCCTACTGTATTCCCACGATGAACGATAAACAAATATTTCAGCATGCTCTTGAACAACCCGTACTGAAAAAGTAAATTTGTGAACTATAGCATTTTACATTATATATAGATTGACAATTACAATAGTCTTTTATACATTTTTTCAGGATTCAAAAAGATATGAAAATAAAACTGGTAATTTTATAACAGGACTTGATTTAACATCTAAGGTAATGGCTAATTCCCACTTTTATCTGAAATGTGTTTTTTTCGTCGAATGATGATTGACATATTTAATTCAAACAAAACTCAATCTGATTAAAATATAGATCTATATTTCGTTTTGTTTTTTTATACTTTTGATGCACTATTTATGCATCTTGTGAATCTGCATGGTCTAAATTACATGATCGCAGAAAGATTAGACGATTATGTATATTACTTACATAAGCTTATTCACAAAACAGGGTCGTCTGTCTCCAAGAGATAATCGGATATCATAACAATAATCTTAGGAACTGTAATGATCTAAAAGTACCACTTAGTCGTTTAACAGTGACAAAAATCTCCTTTTTCCCTAAAACCATCCAACAGTTCAATAGTTTACGTCCCGGTGTAAAATCCACACTATCTTTATCTGAGTTTAAAACCAATATAAAAACTAAAGTCAAACCTCCGATGTTAAGAAACATCAGCAGCATAAAATTATCAATTTACCATAATTGTATAAGCCATACCTGTAGTTGTCTAAATTCTGTTCTTAATAAATCAAACATTGTTCAAAATTCATATTACACATGTTACAATAAAATCATTGAAAATTCATTTCACTACTTTTTCGACTGCCAAAAAATATGAGGTGAACTACAGCGTCATCATGTATTCTTCAATAAACTTGGCTTTATAGCCAAACTACCAAGACTTGAATTGCATAAAATTTGTTTAGATGGCTCTGCACTATTTCCAAATTCTTTTAATATCTATATATTTCACACCGTACAAAATTATATTAAGGAAACGAAAAGATTCACATGTACTTTGAAGCTAGTATTGTATTTCGACAGTGTTTTATCTCTATTAATGTTCACTTAGTATGTAACGACATGGTCATATTATCCTAAGATAGCATGTACATGTATATTATGTATATAACTATGTAAATTAAATTTCAGTGGTATTCGTAAATATTTTACATTACACTGGGAGAAGATTCGTAAATTGTATAATTTGTTCTGGTCCCGTTTGTATATACACATATACTTTTATGTATGTATTTGCATATATAAACTAATGAAATGTAAAAAAAAAAAGGTCTGGCCGGTTGTAGTGGAAGGTTACGTGAGGATGGCATACAAGCAGTTTCTGAACCTATGATGTCAGACATTTGTTTAACCATCAGCGTTGATGTTTCTAGTAGAACATCAACAGTTCTATTCAAAATAACACACCAAGAATCCACTGTAACAGACCGTTTCATTTGCTAATCGCTCACATCAACTAAAAAGAAGTTTCATGTACATAACAACTCTTCCAGATCCTAGTGTAGTAAAGACAAGACAAACAAAATTTTGAACTCTAAAAAACGAAATAGGATCTGTGTTTTAATCAGATTGAACAAAATCTACTTGTAGGTTTTTAGTTGATTCAGTGTTTTCCTTTTGAATTAATATTATTTATTGAGTCTACTGCGTAGGTCCTACTGTATAATATAGTTTATAGGCTTGTCATTTTATTTGCAGAAATGTAAGGATTTACATTACTCATTCTGTAGCTAAAAGACATTAAGGTGTCGAGCAAATCTGGTTGTACAATTAAAATTATTATTTATAGTTTATGATTATGGGATATATAGTTTGTAAGAGTGTAGACTGTAGTTGTATTTTTTTAGAAACTTTCTAATTGCATGAAAATTATCATAATGTGTTTGTATTTTACAGGAAGCTGTAGAAAAGAAAGATGAGAGAGCTAAGAGGTTTGGTTTGCCTGTTGTTGAAAATAAACCTTTAGATCAGTCGGCTCTTCTGAAAAGGTAAGTACATGTACCATGTTAAAACACGTCATAATACACCAACTGAACATTTTTCTGTGTATTGTAAAACAAGAAATGTAATGAAATTAATGTGACTTGAAGAAATGCCCATTAAAGGCCGAATGGCTACTTAAAAGTTTAACTCCCAAAAGATAGAGGATCGACATCTTTTATTATTAATCACAGCATGTTATTTTTATTAATGACATTGCTGACTTTCTAATTGAGCTCTGTTAATTATGTTTTTGTATCGTGAAAACAGTTGTCCAATATGTTAAAACCAATGGTTGCATGGATTGACAATCTGATTAAAACACTAATCCTATTCGTTTCGTTTTTAGTAGTTCAAAATTTTGTTTTACTTAATTTTACTACACTATAATCAGGAAGAGTTGTTATAAAACCTGCATTCTTGCTGATGTGAGGGATTATTATAGCCAATGAAATGGTCTGTTACGGCAAGTTTTTGGTGAGAAGTAACCCACTAGAAACATCAACGCTGATTGGTTACTTAAAAGTGTAATGTCATTGGGTCAAAAGCCACTTGTATGACATCTGATGAGGCCAGATCTTCATGCAGTGGAGGCCATCGAATGTATAAAAAACAAAACGAAATAAAGATCTGTATTTTAATCTGATTGCATGAATTGGTTGTATCGTGTAAACATAGCTTTACTCTAATTACATGTATGAATGTTACAATTGATATTTTTCAGCCTTGGTTTGAAACAAGAAGATGTTGATAAAGGTGAAAGAGGAATACGACTTGAAGCTATACACATCAGAGGAACAGACGAAATGAGTACCCAAGATCTCTTTAAATATTTTGGTGAATTTGCTCCTGGCAGAATAGAATGGATAGATGATTCATCCTGTAAGATTTTCACATTCAAACTTTTATTTTAAATATCAAGCTAGAAAGCTACCTGATAATTATTCTACTGTATTAAACTAAAACTGTGATTGACAATCCAAGTAAAGGGTCCATCTTTTTTCTATATTCTAGTATAGTAACATTAATCCAAAAGGGCATTCATATTCAGGAACCCCTATGTGCAAGCAAATTATTGAAATGAAATGAAACCATATGTTAGTCCCAAAATGACCTAGTTTTTGTCGAGTGGACGTTAAACCCCATTTCTCTCTCTCTCTCTCTCTCATATTCAGGAAGCTGCTTTAGGTGTGGATCAAGGAATTTTTACAAAGGGTGGGAGGGGCGCACATTCCTGAACAATGTGAAAACGTCATAAAGTCTGTCATTGAGTCAAATGTTGTGGTTTAGACCCAAAGATTGCATATGACAAGGGTTTTCTCTTGATCTTTTCTGGTTTCCCGCCTACACCAAAATAAAACTGTACTATATCTTTGTCCAAACATGACCTAGTTTGTGTTGAGTGTTAAACCATTTCTCTTCCTCGCAAAGACTATGGCTAATATTCAGATAAAAAATTGATTTTATTTATTTTACGTGTTAATAATTACTATACTAGGTAATGTTGTTTGGTTTGATCCTATGACGGCTGCGAGAGCCATGTTGTCGTTAAGTCGGGATTATGATACTGTCATGGCTGAAGAAGAAGAAAAAATTAATGAAAAAGAAAAGAAAAGAACTTCAATTGTTGAAGGTAATTTTTTGAATTTGAAATACAAAAGTCACGTATGGTGAAACATGATATTGTAAGTATGGTGGATTGGCAAATAGTCATCAGAAATTTACAAATAAAACGTTTAGTTTTTCATCTCAAAATCTTCAAGCGAAGTGAGTGAGCAAAATTTTAGGGTGTTATATGTCTTGCAATGGCATCATTTATTTTTTACTGATTACCCCAAAGCGAATGAATACAGCACTGTACAGTCGATTATTTGTTAAAATAGCATTATGCAAGAGAAAAATCTGCTAATACAGGTCTTTCTTTAGGCCTGAGATGTTATCTAAAAAATCAATTAGACATTAATTAACATATCGAGACCATAATAAACTCTTGATGTCAAGGCTAGCCTTCGATGTTGGCGGATTAAATTCTTATATGCCGCTTAATGGCCGTTGATAATTAAATCAATCAAGTGGATAATCAAGACTATGCTGTTTATATTAATGATTTGAGTAATGATGACCGAGGCTATGTGAATATTTCAAACGCTTTTTTCTCGCCTAATATTGGATCAATTTGACTGAAATTTTCAGCAAATTATCATTACACTATCAAGTTTTTAACTATTATAATGAAAACTGCCATCTCTTTATCTTATCTCCCAGAATGTAACTTTAAGTAATCGGGCAAGAAAATGCCCTGTCAACCTATAACTGGTCATTTTACTTATATGTACATGTATGTTAAGTCATTCATAATTTCCGTATTAATTAATTTTAATATTTTACAATTTTGAAAAGTATGAAGAGTCACAAAGGACTGGCTTAGTAATAGCAGATGGTCTGTCTGTTTCCTTATTTTAACACAATGAAAGATCGGATATTGTTGATGATGTCACTAGCACAGCTGAATAATAATGTTGAATTATTTATAATACGTTTTTGATACTATTGTAGATAAAGTTAAAACAGATACTGAAATGGTTGAGAAGGAAAGTGAAACTGTCGATACTGATATAAAAAAAGAAGTAAAAATGGATGT
This sequence comes from Patella caerulea, assembly GCA_036850965.1. Lineage (NCBI taxonomy): Eukaryota > Metazoa > Mollusca > Gastropoda > Patellidae > Patella > Patella caerulea. The sequence continues at coordinate 18,615,230 of JAZGQO010000002.1, read as the reverse complement.
TGATGACGATGATTTAGATTTAAATGCTGCTAGCGATGACGAGTCACCAACAACCCAGAAAGATAAAGAAGATAAAGACACTGAAATTAAACACAACAAAAATGACCAGGAAACAAAGTCTGTATCTATGGATCATGATTCTGCATTGAATGAAGTAAGTTATGTTATGTAATAATAGGTAAGATATATAATGTAATAATGAATTTAGCTATGATAATGAAATAAGATAAGTAATGTAATAATGAAGTAAGCTGTGATAATGAAATAAGATATGTAATGTAATAATGAAGTAAGCTATGATAATGAAATAAGGTATGTAATGTAATAATGAAGTAAGATATGTAATGAAATAAGATATGTAATGTAATAATGAAGTAAGCTATGATACTGAAATAAGATATGTTATATATTAATGAAGTAAGATATGTAATGTAATAATGAAGTAAAGATGTGTAATGTTTTAATGAAGCAAGATGTGTAATGTTATAATGAAGTAAGATGTGTAATATGTAATTGCACTCGATATGCATCTTTTTTCTTGGATAGGATGGAGAATTATCCCATTGCATGTTGATGAAGAGATATATAGTATCTCATCTCTAATATTTTCTTTGAGTTATCAAGTAATCATTATTTCAAATTGTGCTGAATATACATCTAGTTTCTCAGATAGGATGAAAACCTGAGATCCCATTGCATATTAAAGATCCCCTGACAGAAATAGAATTAATGGTCAGCCATAGTTTGGTGCTGAAAAGTAAGACATTGAACCCAATTTCAATCAACTTTATTCAATTCCATCCAGAAATATTTGCCATCAATTGATGGAATTTTTGTTAATAGGAAAATACAAAAGAGGAAGAAACAACGAAAGAGGAAAAAAATCACAGAAAAAGAAATAAAATAAGATGGCCTCCTGGAAAATGGCGGTTTGGTACTCCACATCCGAAATCAAAGTATATCTTTCTAAGATACGCAACCAAAGGTATGTTGGATTGTCTGATGTATTTGTTGTATCATTTTGAAATTTTGTCTACCTACATCATCCAGTTGTAAAAAGTAAACTGGAACTCATATTGTAAGTAACAAGGAGTAGGGTCGCCTGTCCAACCTCATGGGTTATCTCCCGGGCTCTCTGGTTTCCTGGGATCCGATACCCCATTTCTCTTTGTCTCTCTTGGCACTCATGTGAAGTATTGACCTACCACTAGACCACTAGAGTAATATTTTGAGGTAAATTGTTTTAATAACTGTTTAAAATGATGGTTTAACTAATCTGTAGTGTTTCTACAGTAGCATTATAATCACATTAAATGTTATCATGGTTGATCAAGTTGGCTGTTAGGCGATTTTGTTGTTTGAAGGAGGTCCCCCTACACCCACTTACCCCACCCCAAATACACTATCTTGGTAGTCTAACAATCCTAGTGGTAGACAGGTCACATTTTTAAACATTATTTATCAGTTGAGGTCTAAAAGCTGTTGTTGTAATAACTGACTTTTTCTCTTTCAGCTGACAAGAAAGTTATTGGCGCCGAGAATAAAAGTAAATATTATGTCAAATATGGAAACCCTAATTATGGTGGTAAGTATGGTACTAAACTGTTTGCTTCTTCAAAACTGATGGATCAGGTATTCTTTTGCGCCCACATTTTCATGTGGAGGCATATTGTTGTCACCCCTGTCCATTCACAATTTGTTTTTGGTCACACTTTTTTTCCGAAAGTTTGAAAGATAGGTTTATCTAGAAGATCACGATCAATTTCTTTTGATATTGTTATGTATTGGATCGAAAATTCATGGATTATGGTCACTGATTGTATGAATAATCAACTTTTTTGCTTGCGGACACTCTGGAGATCATGATTTTTATCTGATTTTGATGAAACTTGAAATACATGTTTATAACCCGAAGTTCTTGGTTCCTTTCGATATTTGCACATTTCTGATTGTAACTTCAAGAATTTTGGCAGCAGATTGTACGAAAAATCTTGTCTTTAGCTTGTGGTCCCTCAAGAGGTGGGGGTTGGATGGCCGAATGGTAAAGATATGCGCGCTCTATCATAAAGCCTGTCATTGAGTTAACTGGCGTGGTTTCGAATCCCTGGTTAGTGACACGATGTAGGGTCGCCTGTCCAACCTCGTGGGTTTTCTCCGGTCCTCTGGTTTCCTGACGGTGCTAGAGACCCCTATGCGCAAGCGAATTATTAAAATAAAATTAAACCCTATGTTAGTCCCGAAATGACAAAGTTTGTGTGGAGTGGACGTTAAACCCCGTATCTCTCTCTCATTCTCCTCTAGAATTTATATTCTTTTGATTATATCACTATTACATCCTAATGATAGTTGAAATTGAATTTTACGATAATTAGCTAAAACCTGCTGGTCAAAATGGTTGACCCTTGTATGCAAATAGTGTAAATATATGGTATATCAAGGTTTCCATTTTCATATATTGTAAAACTGTAAAGTAAAGAGTAATATTTTATTTCAGGTCAGAAAGGTTTAATAAGTGGATCAAGGTGAGGAATATATATTGTTGTTACTTATATGTATCTAAACACAGAAATGACAAAATTTGGCAATATAGTAAAAACAATATTTTTGTTCCATATATTCAGTTGGTCACTCAACAAAATCTTAACACTGTACCACCAGTATATTAAAGCATTTGACCAATCAGATGTCTAAAAGAAAGTCTTTCAAAAGATTTTGTAGAATTTCTCTGTATTACAGTTGATTGGTTGGTTGATCTGAAGTCTACCAATGACAAATTTAGACCAAGGGGATTAAAAGTAAACAGCTGTATGTTAATTATTATAACAAATAGAGCTGTTGATGTTTTATAGTCACAGTTAATATGGGCGCATATTGTTGTCACTTGACCAGCTACAATTTCTTGTGAACACTCTATAGCTTTCTTTCAAATTCACACAGATTTTTCATGTGGTCATAAGAAAAATTCAGTATTTTCGAATGTGGTGTATTAAAGATCATTTATCATACATGCAGACTTGGTTATTTAGGGAAAGGTTGGAGAAGGGATCCCCTTAAATTGTCAAAATTAAAGGGTTTTTTTGTTACATTTTTATCTTCATCTCCTGAACAATGTGAATGATTTCAACCCAATTTTAGTAGGTATGGTTTACTGAGGCTATTTGGCATCAAAGTAATGTAAACATTGTAATTTATTAGTTTATAGAGTTTTTTGATTTAAAATTTATTATAGGAAGAGGCGCTATCGAGCAGTAAAGAGAAATGAAGAATATGAACAAGTGAAGAATTCAAAGAGTAGTCGTGAGGAGGAAGAGGAAGGTGAAATAATGGATGATGATGAGGATGATAATGAAATAGTGGAAAAACCCAAAGCGCTGTTTACAGACAAAAATAAACCAAGAGGTATGTAAAGTTTCTGATCAAAGAGAACGTTTACTAGTGATGAGCTGATCGTTGGTTAGACACGTATTGAAAATGTGGATAAATGATCATGTTGACCGATATATGGCGTGTTTACTTAACAGGCCCATTATTCGTTAGGCACTATCGACATTGTGGACTTCTCTGTTACAACTTCACTTATGAAGACTGGCATCCGCCATACAGGGTGTTTTTTTTTAAATTTTGCCTGGGCAGCAGCACTATGACTTATTCTTATATCAAATTTAAACTGTCAAGGGATGTTTTACATACATGCCAACGTGTACATGGGATCTTGGTTTTTCGTCTCATCCAAACAACTTGACAGCTGTCCTTGTCAGCCCCCCCCCTTGTCCTGCATCACTGACAAGGGGGAACCCTTTAAGCGGGGATTATTTATCTTGTTTATTATTTTAGAATTGTAAATGTGTTTACAAAATACTTCATGCATGTCACTTGATCAGAAATGGGTTTCTATTATGCTTATACTCTTTCCTATGATAATATGTGACATGTTTCAGAAAAAACAGCTATAGAATTAGATGATGATGGGTTAGATATGGAAGCAGAATTACAAGAATTACTTGGACCACCAGTAAAGAAACGTTCTATGAGAATGTATGCTGATGATATAGAGGCACAACAGAAAAAAACAAGGTAGCTTATTTAATTACAACAGTAGTCTGTGAAAAGGAACGCATGGGGTTGTCTGTCTTGTTGATTGTCTTCCATTTTAGTGCAAATTTATACTCCTCACTTGGTTTTGATTTCTTCTCATCATTCACTTGATGGATTGCAGCCAAATTTGGTTGGTATGTTTCTTGGGTGGTTGTTTGTTCATTTCTGGAGTTTAACCTCCACTTCCATCAATGGTGATATCGTAGACAATGAGTGGTTCTTATTCAGATCTGTTCAAATACAATTTACAGGAAGTACAGGGGTGAGGTTTGATGGGACATATTTTTGTCATTAAACATGCATAATGCAAGAGCTAAATCTAGTGAAAATCCAAAACATAAGAAGATGGCATTGAAAGTCGATTACTGTCTTTTCATGTTAATAATTGTGTAATTTATAGTTCATACAATATTTGATGTCTGAATAAAGACCTGCAATAGGCTGACTTAGCTTTTGCATAATGTATGTTTAATGAGGCGGGAGACGTCACTCTGAATATTGGCCTGATTTCATCTCGTCATGCTAATTGAACATTTTGGAACTCAGACTGATATGTTAGTCCTAAAGTAACTTAATAAGTTGATGCCTTCCATTTGTTTTATTTTTTAGAAATATTTGTTTTAGTTTTTAATCCTTCGTCTTGCATTAGTCTGTGTTGTCCTTTACTCTTTCTCGAAAACCAGATTAACCTCATTAAACATAAATCTGTTTCAGACCAAAGGTATCAAGTGGGGGATTAACTATAGTAGCTGATGCCAGAGAGGGTATAGAGGCCCGATTAGGGAGAGAGGTTGGCGATGTGCGGGATGCCAGAGATAGAATATTAGATGCCAGACAAAAGTTTTCTAGTGCTAAATCTAAATCTAAAAATGACCGCTATGAGAGCTTTTCTTACTCTCAGCCTTCAAATGATTTACGGTCCAAACTTAAAAGACGGAAACCAAGTTCCATGGACAATCTACCAGGAATTAAAATAGAGATATTTGATTAGCAGTTTGTGTGGATACATACTCATCTTTACAACATTGTATGAAATAATTTTATAAGTTAAAATCATTTTTGTGTGAGTGAATTGTGTCTGTGTTTTTTGGGGTGAATGTACAGCTATTGCTTAGCTAAAGAAGCCTGGTATCCATTTTCAAAATATCTGGTTATTTGGTGTGGAATATTTTTTTATATTTTCCGAAAAATCCAAATTATGCATTGTTATTTTAAAGATACATTATTTAAGATTTAGATAAAGAGCTGACTATTCTTGCTATAATAGCTCAAAAATAAATACCGGTAATGTAAAATAAAAATTACTTCATTTTGAGCCATGTTATCACTGTTTGTAGTTTTGACAAGATGTGTGCATTGTGGTAACCAGGGCACTGTTATATTCCAGAGTTAGCCTTGCTTCCCATTTTTAAATAAAATTTTTAAATGGCGAAGCATTCTAATCTAGTTAAAATCTTGAGTATCTGATGCCATTGAGTGTTGATTATGGTCTTGGTTTGTTAATAAATGTCTAATTAATAATTTAGATAACATTTCAGGCCTAAATAAAGACCCACAATAGGCAGATTTAGCTCTGGCGTGATTTATATTTAATATTTTATAATTAAAATATCATGACATTGAAGAGTTTACTATATTGCATTTCTGGTTTATCAGTTGATGACATACTACTTTTAGCTACAGTAGGATCTGTACATTCGACTCAAGAGATTACATAGTGTGTGTATTTTATATCGAGAGAATGGTGCATTTACATTTTATTTTAAAGAGAGGAACTGGTGTCTTATAACATTTTACATGTCACTGATTACTTCAGGGATCAATTTATCATGATCATATTTCTATGTTTGTACACAATACCGATTATATGTTGGAAGGAACTTGATGATGTTTCGTTACAGTTTTAATATAATGAATGGAAAGCATAGCATTGATTTATATATTGTTTAAATGGCATTTAGCAACTGAATAACACATGACATAATTATATGGAAACAAGTTACTGGTGAAGGTTCTTTGCTTGATAAATATTAAGAGTCACCAGAAAGATACTTATGTGTTATTTATTATTATCACCTAATAATACTTTATACAGTAGATATCGCCTGTGTGATAAATTTCATAATCTACTGGGATACCTCGGGATATGACTTGATATGAACTTGCTTGGTCAGTTAAAGAGGAACTACTATTTTTTTTTTATTTTCAAAGAACAGTTCATTTTTTTATTAAAAGCAACTTTTTTTTTTCTTTATTGAAAGCAAACTATTTTTATTTAATTGACATTGATGGAAACACTGGGTCAATATAAAGGACTTTGCAATGTCAAAAACTGATGTATCACTACCTCGTTATGTAATCAGGGTCAGTAAAAGTGAAACCTATAGTGAAGAATAATATCTATTTATTTGTACCCGTAAGAAAGGATTGGGTGATAAATAAAATCTACTGTCTTTTTTTGATATCAATAATGACTCACAGGAGATTCTCTATATTATCCCCAATCTGATTAAAACACAGATCCAATTTCGTTTCTTTTTATATAGTTCAAAATTTTGTTTTTACTTGTCTTTACCACTCTTGGATCTTGAGGACTTGTTATTTAACTTGTGTTCTGCCTGAAATGAGGGGTCAGCCAATCAAATGGTCTGTCGAATCGACCGTTTGACCTTTTCATGCATGGAACTGTGGGTAGATATTACCAGCGGATAGAAATCAAAACAAAACAAATGTAGATTTTAAAAAGCATGGCGGTCGCTAATTGGTTAATCGAATGACTGACGTTATCGGGTCAAATGTCCCGTGCTTGATACCTGACGTCATAGAACGTGAGCTCCCACGATAACTTGTTAGATCTACGTGAGTGTAGGCCATCCAAGGTGTAAAAAACGGAACGAAATATAGATCTATATTTTAATTAGATTGTATTATACCATTATGGGGACCAATTTTCTATGTAATAAATTTGGTCAAATGGTGCATTCTAATGGATGATTGTAAACTTAAGATACTTTCAGATGATAATATCTAAAAAAAACTATTTTTAATTTTGACAGTTTTTTTTCCTAAAGATCAGTACTGGACTAAATACCACAGATTATGGCTAAATTGAAATGGGATACTGCTATTTGCCACAAGTTCCTTTAGAAATTAAAAGAGGGAATTGTACAAAAGTATAGTTGTGTGGGGAGTTTTATAGATTTAGGGACTTCCCATCAAAAGTATGTTTTAAATGTTTGGGAATCCATATTTCTGTTTCTAGTGGAATTTGATATGTATGCAGTAGATACGGGATAAGTTAAATCAATTTATAATGAAGTTAATCCATAATCTGTATGTGTGTGTTATATCATAAGGTCATTGATTCAACTGGAATGGTTTCAATTCCCTTGTTGTACGGTCGTCTGTCAAACCTCATAGGTTTCCTCCCACTACTTAAGACCCCTATATGCAAGAAAATTATTGAAATTAAAATTGAACCATGTGTTAGTCCCATAATTATCTATGGGGTTGTCATGAGAATAAATGTCTAACTAATACTAATGCTATAATAGTTTATATAACATTTGAAGTCATATATAACTATCTGCAGCCATTAGAATTAGCTCTTACATAATGGATTTAATTTATAAAAATAAGGGACTTTCTGTGTTCCAGTCACCAAGCACTTCAGATTCAATCTAGATAAATAGTCTTTTTAAAAAAAGGGAATGATGAATGATTAAATTGTTGACGTCCTTGCATTGAAATATTGTGGTCAAACAAACTTCATAACTTATTTTAAAAAATTAAATTGGCAAATGATTGTTTTTATATAAGAACTTTTACAATTACCTGTATTTTGCTAAAATGAAGATATGTTGATGTAATGGTTTATTTATATAAAATCTTACAATGATATTTACTGGGTTTAGTTCCTGTCCCCACCAAAAGAAAAGGGTTTAGTAGAGGCCCAGGCCTTTTACAAGGCAGCCCAGGTTTGGACATGTGTAAAAGCATGTATTAATGTTATATGAGTGTGTATCAGTTCATTCACGTTTATTTTTTGTGTCGTTGCACCTGTTTGTCACAACTTTTATTCAGGGCCACAGTGGCTAAAAGTGGGTAAGACGCTGACTCGGTTGTCAGGAGGTCGCGTGTTTGATCCCTGCATTGGCAGAGAAAGTTAATTGGGATTCTTCATTAGCATGTTTCCATGATCGTTTGGAACAATCTTTTACAGAGAATGGATGCAGCGGTTAAACAAGCGTCTGTTTAAAGCCCCAATACCACTCTTGTTGTAACTGAATAATATGTCCCAATCTTCATTCTGGTCAACAAATTGCATTATTTTACAATATTCCAATTAATTGATGATATAAATTTTATTTTAACACACCTAATTTAAAAAATTGGAAAAATTCAACCTTTTCAAATGTGATTTGGATTTTAAAATATTTTCGAACCCTCTGGAAAAGTAAAATAGGATGGAATGGATAATTTACTCAACAGGTAGGACACTTAAACATCTTGTACTTAGAATAAGGCTATTATTTATTTTCTGGAGCTACCAAGCCAGCAAGAATGTCATTGTCCCTTTAAAAGAATGTCTAAAATTCAACTGATCTGATCTGTGGTTCTTTGTTTTGGTAAACCGGGCATCGGTTGTTTTAGTAGTATATGTAATTTTATTCAGCAAAATCCAAGTTTGTCTCCGATATCACCCCAGGTAAACCCCAGGAACGAACGAACAAAATCCAAGTGTATCCGATGTTTGTTTCTTACGAGCAGCAAAATGCACATTTAGTATTCATGTAAATAGCAGAATTGATAGCCCCATCTTCCACAATAAACATTGAAAATTAATAGTGTTCGATTATTTCAGCTGGTCACTTTTCAATACCAACACATTTGTACACTTATGGATGCTCCTTTATGGATGTACCGTTGATTACAGATTAAACATCCATAAGTGTACAAATGTGTTGTTATTGACGTGTTCCCATTTGAATATTGTTTACAATAAGAAGCAAAATTAATAAGATAGGCCTATGTTTACAGGATCATTTTGTATTACGAAAAATCAAATGATGCGTTTTTTTTATGGCGCTTCGTATATTTCACTCTTATTGATTTTGAGCGAATTCATTTTCAGTACCATATGTCTGATTCGGCACGGAGACATAATTTTGTGGTCTACAATAATGACTTACTATTATCTGTCATTTGTTTATATCTTATTTATTATTAAAATAAGTTTCAAAATTCACAAACCATATTAATCATTTTTACTTAAATTATAAGCAAATTAAGATGGGGGCTATTTTTTTCAGGCGATTTATTGAGAAACAAATTGACAAGTATAAGTTATGTAATAAAAAATATAACAGATCAACCAACGTATAGATGTTATACAGATTTTGATAATACAGTTAAATATAAATGAATTAGAAATAATAGATTATTTACATAAATCATTTAGTAAATAGACATGATTATGGTTATCAGTACTTTATAAAAACGAATGCGAAACATAGGCCGTTTCATTTTTAAGGCCGGTTTGTAAACTGTTTTGCTTGGTTCTTAGACTTTAGCTACAGCCATGGCCAGGGCAGATAATTTGAAATCGTGGAAACTCTATGCAACCCAGGGTATAGTGGAGTAGAACAGTATCGATAGCCGGTAGCCAAGCGTCTAACAGTTTAAACATATCTCCCAATTCTATCCCAGTGCTTTAAAATTCAACCACATACGACTACCTTATTATTATCCACCCAAAACTGACAGATCTCTACAGTACATCAGTGCCAGTCATTTAATTCCTATAATAAATAAAGTAAAACCAAGTTCGAACAACCCAAAGAATAAGACAAATTTCGAAGTCCTACCCCCCCCCCCCAAAAAAAAAAACCCCAAACCAAACAACGAAATAGCCAAAATAGTGTAATCAGCAAATGGACTCAATTCTTTTTATTAAATAATTGAAATATTCTGTTAGTTTTTCGAAAATATTGAGTTAGTATGTGGTTGTCGGTGTAGTTTATTAAAGATTTAACGTCCAATACATTAGATATTATGATATTAGGGACAGGACAGGTTGATTTAATTAAATTATTTACACTTAGTGGGTTGAAAATTGGTAAAAACACACAATACAAACGTCCGTGTGTATCAAAAGTATCCTTAAAATTGGTTAACACACAAAATATGTGGATGTGAATTTATTTATTGTTTGGTGGTGTTGGGTGACCTAAACACAAAGGTAATCTTCAGGTAAGCGATCTGTAGGAAGAGCTACGCCTTTATTTTTCGCAGTATTAATTAATAGGCTACGTTTTGTCTGGCATCACGTAGTCCCGAACAATATAAATGATACACTTTAAGAACTTTGCAAGTGTTTGTCACTTTATAATGTCCTAAAGTTCTGAAGGCCCAGATCGATATTTGTCAACTCCACCATGAGTGGCAAATACTGATAACTCCTTTCTAACTGTTGCTGGATATTTTCCAACAGGCACGAAAATAATCATGGGAGGCGTGGTAACGTACATCATGACAGCTATTAGACGAGGCGTGTTTGCGCATGTCACACTCTTTCTCTTGTTTGTCATGTCTGGTTAATTAAAATATACATTAACTTATTTTTCACCATAACATCTTTATTAATTAATTCAAACCCTTCTCAGCAGGTGTGTACATAACTACTTTACCTTGCAAATAATGAAAAGCAAAATAAAAATACGCGCTATGTTTTTGTAGATCAGAAACGAAATCGAACACTAGTTTGTGCAGATTAGTTTTGAGGTTGACTTTAGCATATTCTACTACTGAAGAATGATTGTACAGAAAATGAACACGATAGACACGTTGATGGTCGAGAGTCCTATGTAACCCTGTAATAAATACTGACATTCTTGCTTGCATTTGTTATAGATTGTTCCTCCAATATTTTTCTGTTTTTATTTCCTCAGGGGTGATTAGTGGCATGGTGCATATCAAATGTATCTGTGCACAAGATTGGTTGTTTTCTGGCAATGATTGGAAAAGTCCGGCAGACTTCAACGCCCTGGGTATGTCCAAAAGGATTTGTGAGTGATTGGTTAAGACCAAAATAATTAGGATCATCACCAAAAAGAGTGTGAGAATTAGTAGCTTCGACCTCATCTAAAAGATAAAGAAAACGTGTATTGATTTATAAATTTGGGATAAAAATAATTCGGCATTTTTTAGTGTTGTAAGTTGTGGGGCAAAGAAAAATAATTTGCCGTACCTTGTAAAACCAGCGGCTGCCACTGCCAGGCAAAATACCTCCACATTTTGCAAGAGATGGATAGAGAACAAGCTAAACAAAACTTGATTTTTCGGACAATAATTCTGGATGTTACGAATCGATATGCTTGAATATCGAAAGGAACCAATATCTTTCGGGTTATAACCGTGTTCTTCAAGTTTCTTCAAAGTCGGATCAAAATTGTGAATTCTACAGGGTTCACAACCTTGATATATTTTTTTTTTGGTCCGATTTTCACGAAATTTGAACTAAGCCATCATTACGGTGTAACGGTGATTTATTCAAACGGGTTTTAAATCGGATAAAAACGGTTACCTCCAGTGGGACCACAAGCTAAAACGTGATTGTACGTAACTTCAAGGGTCATAATTACGACCCGATATGCGCGAATGTCGAATAAGGTTTGGGTAAGGGTCAGGGTTAATGATAACAATTATATCTATTGGCCCACTTCCTCTCAGTGGTTTCGGAGACAGACATACGCCATAACGGGCCCGTAACCAGCTCATAAAATTTGGTCTGTTGCAGATTTCGTCATAGGTCATTAGATGTAAATAAGGTTTGGGCACGGGTCAGGGTTAATGATAACAATAATATCTATTGGCCCACTTCCTGTCAGTGGTTTCTAAAACAGACATGCGCCATAACGGGCCCGTAGCCAACCCATAAAATTTGGGGCTGTGGTTTTGAGCCCTGGTGTGAGGGTAGGTGGCACAATCTGATTAAAACACAGATCCAATTTCGTTTCGTTTTTTACAGTTCAAAATTTCGTTGTTACTTGTCTTCACTACTCTTGGATCTGGAGGACATATTTTCAGACAATTTAAAGGGACAATAACATTCTTGCTGGCTTGGTAGCTCCAGAAAATAAATAATACCCTTATTCTAAGTGCTAGATGTTTAAGTGTCCTACCTGTAGTGTAAATTATCCATTACGATCTATTTTACTTGTTCAGAGGGTTCGAAAATATTTTAAAATCCAAGACACATTTGAAAAGGTTTACGTTAGACTTTTCAAATCAATTGTTTGAATTTTTCCAATTTTTTAAAATAGGTGTGTTAAGCTGAAATTTATATCATCATTTAATTGGAATATTCTAAAATAATACGATTTGTTGACCAGAATGAAGATTGGGACATATTATTCAGTTACAGCAAGAGTGTTATTGGGGCTTTAATCATCATATTTCCAAAACTAAGGCCTATCAGTCACAACCTTGTAATACACAGACAGGACACAGATCACTAATTATTTCCCCATTGACTCTAATGGTAATTCTCGTCTCTTAGATCGGCTGTAACTTTTTCCCAAATATTCGTTGGGTAGAACGCTTTCTGCCACGGATGGAGCCACATGTGGCAAACTCTTGCCGAAAAGCATGTATGAGGTTCACCATGAAAAACTTGAGATACACAAGCTGGAAGTAGAGACAACTAAACAAGCAATTATTGCCCCCCCCCCCTTTCAACGTAACCAACCTCACATTTCTTGTATCCTTCCGCCTAAAAATCATAAATATTCACCAAAACCCGACAGAAAATGTATTTTCAAACCCTTTTCTTCGATTCTACACCAAAATGTCAACAAAAATCGCCATGCAAATGGGAGAAAAAGGGAAAGGGAGAGAAAGACTAAAAATAACTTGGACCTACAATTTGTGGGTACCGGTGTAGAAATATTTAGTGATATGTGTCCGATATAGGGGTGAAACTTCAGGTATCACCAAAATGTCTTTTTTATATGCTTCCCATATGTTCTGGCAACACACTGGTGAAAGAAAATAAAAATAAAAAAATAACTGCAAAAATGATGGCCCTTTAAGTATACACGCTGCTTTATGTACAGCAGTGCATCTCTGGTCCCTGGGCCTTTTGTGCTAAAATTTAAAAATCTTTCTTATTAAAGGCAGTATTTGAGTTTTGTGAAAACATACGACAAGTTACAAACAAATTACACACAAAAAACTCATAATCTGGAATTTTTTTCAAAAATATATTTTTTTACTGCCATGTCATGAAAAATGTACAAAATTTACATGTAGCATCTTTCAAAAAAACAATAATTTTCCACTTTTTTAGATAGCCAGACTGGCAAGTAATATATTTTTGGAAACCATGGACAATATGCAAACAGAAAAACCACAAAACTGTTGCACTGATTGAAATTATAGAGGTCTGTACTGAAACATGTAACCCCACCCCCTAAACATGTCAATGACTGAATCAATCTTATCTTTAGGTACAGAGCTAACTTACCAAAGGAAGTTGTCTAACAGCTATGTTTTAACATCCCTGTCTAATATATGTACATAAAAGCTAAAATATGTGCAATAAATATGAATTATGGTTAAAAATAGGCCTTGATGAAAGAAAAAATGTCATATTTGGTCTTTGACCACCCCTCTCTAACAAAAGGGGCACAGAATACACAATTGTCACAAATTTTGAAATAGTTCAATGTTTTTCAACATCTCAAAGCTCAGAGGCATCCATATTCCTGAAGCAATGGCGCGAGAAATCCCTCTCTTACCATTGATGGATAGAAGTCATATTCTTGAAATTGGGCGGGGCGTGTCTCTTTTTAACGTCCAATCAAATCCCTGCTCTCTTCTCGCATTCGGCATAATTTTCAAAATGGCCCACGAAGAAAACATGTTGGCACTGGATAATCGAGCATAATAAATTTCGGGGGTTATGACGTAAACAAGTCGCGATTGTCACTAGATACATTACGGTAACATATTTTGAGGTCTGGTTAACCCTGTTATTTTTTGTTACAATCAAGGTCATTGGTTGGTAATGGCACTACTGACCAATAATAATTTAGCAAAACAATGTTCACTCAACAAGATAGCAGTGTGAAGTGGATTAGTTCTAATCAAACGAAACACTGCGCAGGAGTATGAGAGGCATCATACAAATCTTTATTGCAATTCTTGTGATGAATCAAGATGTCTGGACCTTTGCATGAATGTGATACAGTCGAGTGCAATGATGGATAACAGGTTCTTTTTCAAATATAGAATAATCTTTAATCAGGATACATACAGGTTACAGAAGTCCAATACAGTGATAAGATTATGCTTGAAGTTGCAAGTTCTTAGATAGCCGTTTCACGTTGTGTGTTCCTCGATAGCCCTCTTGCCTCGGATCTCTCGTATTTTGACCTGGTTGTCTGTTGAGTCGGAATACCTTGGAGTTGCAGTTCGGTCCTCATTTGGAATGTATCCGATCCCCCCTTATATAAGACTCTGGTCAATTTAGCTACATCACGATGCTCGAGGGCATCGTGTGGTCATTAAAAAAAATAGAGGGCGAGAGCAAAGGCGAGCCCGAGGACAACGTGTTGTCATTAAAAAAATAGAGGTCTAAAACAATAGGTTAACCTGAGGCCGACCTACTAATATATCGTTACATATATAGCCTCGACAATGATTTGAATTACATCGAGTTATATAAAATATAGGGCACGACTATTTTACATCAATTGCCTGAAAAAATGAAGTCAAAAAGGTAGTTATGACAGAGTTGTAAGCATAAAAGAGGCCTGATAATAGTTCGTTCTAATTGTTCACGGTTTTGAAACCACCGTTGTAAAAGAAATGTCCACCACCGTTGTTTGTGACACCAATCCACCATAGATGTTGATGTAGGTCCACCATAGATTCTGATATTTTCTCGCACATCCAAAATGTTGAATGTGATTAATAGCCCTCCATTTACACCTTTGTTTCATTCTCGGTAGGCGCTCTGTGATGGTAATCTGATAGCTTCATAATAAATCCGGAGCTGCTCTGCTCTGTTGGCTCCCGCAAGATATTTGGATAGTCTTTCTGATTGATCCAACAAAGGAGCCGTAGGAGATGCTGAGTGGCTTTCTCTTTCTCGGCTTTCTCTTTCTACGAGCATGATATTGTTCGTAGGATGGTGACGTGGAATATTTTCGGGTAAATCATTTAAACATGACAGATAAAGCTTTTCTAATTTTTCTACCGACTTTGGAATAATGGAAACATAGGGTCAAGGCCACGATAAATAGGCGATCCCAGTAGATATTTCAACGGTTGGTGGTCAGTCCTAATAATAAACCTCGCGCTGTAAAGGTGACATGTCTCATCCCAATAGAACCTCGCGAACTTCTTTGTCAGTTCGATTATAGGTTCCGCAATTGTAGAGAAATTAGGTATAAAGCGCCGATATTAGCTACACATGCCTAAAAGGTACGAGTTTCTTTTAAGCTTGTGGGTGGAGCCATAAACCTAATGGCCTTCACCTTGTTCGGATCTGGTTTAACCACGCTTGACGTTATTACGACGCCCAAGTAGTTCGTTTCCTCTTGCATAAAGGTACACTTACTAATTTTGAGCTCCAATCCGTGTTTCCTTAGCCTGTCAAAAACGATTTCTATGTGCTTAAGGTGTTCTTCTAATGTGCGCGTATAAATTAGTATATCCTCCAAATATGCCATGTAGGGTGACCACCCGTCCCGAATTTCGCGGGACAGTCCCGCAAAACGCTCACAGGTCCCGCGTCCCGCAAATTCTTTATAAACATTCAAAAAGTCCCGAAATTTCTCACATGGAAGGTTTCTATGCAGTAATGTGCATGAATCTAGTCTCGATAGTCTTTTTTAGTTTTTTAATTTGCATTCCTAATACTATAATAGGCCTACTGTAAGCGGATGCAAATGGGCAACAATTTATTGTGCGGAAAGTCAATAAATTTTTCAGCCATAAGTTACCCCCCCCCCCCTACAGTAGTCCCATTTTCAAGACACTTTATACCTTTCACCATTCGGCGAACTTCGCTTATTTCTGATATCTTTGGAAAGTATGAAAATTGGTGTGACAAGTAAGTCGTGTTTGCACTGTGGATGATATTCTTGGTCACTTTATCGTTTGACTGTGTTGAAATATAATGGCTGTACGTACACAATTCTTCGGATCATTTTTTACGTCATCATAAATCATAAAGTCATTGTATTCAGGAGAAAATTAAAAGTTGTCACTGTAACAATATGATTTGGGTAAAAACAAAATAATAACACGAAGTATATCTTGGTCGTGTCTTTTATTCAATGACATATCAAGCAATAATTAAATGCACGTGCAGAAACTGAGTGACAATGACAGGCGTAACCAACCGAGCACACCTTAATCTGATCAGCTTACAAAACCAGTCGATAAATATTTTAAGATGATACTATACTACCATCAGTACAATCACTACAAAATCAGAGTATTTCATTGCGACATTTTTTGTGTCAGATTGCGGGAAATGGCGTTTCCGGGCTTTCTAGTTTTCAAAAATTCTCGGGGGAGGGACCTTCGGCGCTCCGCAGACAATAACGGGGGTTTTGAGTAAAATATATTTTTTTCTTAAACGTCCCGCAATATGATGAAGTAAAGGTGGTCACCCTAATGCCATGGCAGAGTTCTCTAAGTCTTGCAAGGCTACACTCATTAAATGTTGGAAAATTGAGGGGCATTACAAAGACCGAAAGGTATAACATTTCAAAGAGCCCTTTATGACATGCAAACGCTGTCTTTTCTTTGTCTTCTTCGTTCAACGCTATTTGCCAAAATCCGCTTCGTAAATAGCATGTAGTTTAAAGTATTTCGCTTTATCTAACATGTTTAATATGTCACCAATTATTGGAATTGGGTTCGAACACGGGCGAGTAATCTTGTTTAACTGTCGAGAGTCAACACAGAAACGTTTCGAGCCATCCTTTTTATCAGCGATTACCACCGGAAAGCTCCAGGGGGAAGAAGATCGTCTTATTATATCCGAAGATAACATATCATTTATTGCTTTATTAACGACCTCTCTCTTACTTAATGGGGTCATATATTGTCGAAGTTTTATCGCCAGATGATTGCCAGTATCAATCTTCATGGCGACGGTTTGTGTTTGACCTAGATGTTTATCATCCCTAGCAAAAGATCTTTATGTTTAAGGATTAATTTACTAACTACTTCTTTATGCCTCGGGTCAACGGTAAGCTGCCCTAGTAACTCACTGTTACTTTGCGCATGATTGGTTTTATTACTTATTGTGGCTATCTCCTGTGTCGAGTATGAATTATTCATTTCGTTATCGTTCGCAGGTTCAGCTCGACCTATTACACAACCTCTTTTTAATTTGTACGTTTTGTTAGTATTATTCACGATTAACACCGGTATACCTTTGAAAAAATCTATTGCGCTGACCTGGACTAGTCCGTTACAAATCATTAGTCCAGGTTCAGAGCCTACGAATCCGTCTTCTATTCCAGACACATATAATGATTGTGACTGTGGTATCTTTTTCATCCGGGATACACACAGCACACTCGATTGTGGACACACAGTCACGTCGCTCGCTATACGCAGAAACGACGAGACATATGCGTCGACTATAAGGGGAACATACGTCCCGTCCACTCTCAAACAACCAAGGTCAAAATAGAACCTAACTTTATTGTCAATCAAAAAATCTCTACCTAAAATTAAGTTCCTATTCATGCTTGTAACGACGTAGTTTTTTCTTGTTCATTTCAAAATGGAATATCGCGTGCCTGTCAACCTTAATTTCGTGGTCATTGACGGATTGGAGCGATATCGTTTCGCGAAATAATTTAGGTTTATATGTCAGGTGCATAAGGGAACAATCAGCTCCAGAATCTAAAAGGTACCTATAAAATTGTCGTTCTATTTTTACCAAGCATGAACTCGGATTCCCAGCCAAATTTATGTATTTTATCAATTTCGGTCTATCGTCACTCTCTCCAACAGCTCTTGATTGGAGAGAGTCTAGAAGTTTCCCGGTCGTCCTAAACTTCGAAGGAAGCGTCCTCTTGCCGCGAGTGCTTTTCTCCTTCCTAGGTCCGCCGATTTGAATGAATCGCTCGGGTACGACATTCGGCATAAATGCGGGTCTGTCACTTCGCATAAATCACTCGGGTCCGTGATTTTTAATAAATTGTTCCAGTAATTGATCTTGGCTTAACGTCTGTGGTCGCTCATTTTGTGTTGTCTGTCCCCTACGCTGTCCTTGTCCATGGGGTTGCGGTCTGTCGATTAGTTGTGGGCAGTCCCTTTTGAAATGGCCGTCCTCGCAGCAATACTGGACTTCCCTATTTTGTACGACGTTGACTCGTTGTGAGCGACATTGGCTCGTTCGGTGTCCCGCGCGGTGACATTTGCGGCATTTTCGCGGACGGAAGTGATCCACTTCCATCCTTTCCACCATCGTCGCTGGGGGTGCCTGTTGGCCCGTACGCGTCAAGTATTTTTTCATATGAATTCTTGTTTCTGGGTGGCGATCAGTGCCGCGTCCTGCAAGGTCCGCGGGCTCTTTCTTCTCAGCTCGGAATATAATTGTCGGTAGATATTACCAGCCAATGACGTCTATACTACATGTATAACCAGCGGATAGAAATCAAAACAAAAGTAGATTTTAAAAAAGCATGGCGGTCGCTAATTGGTTATTCGAGTGACTGACGTTATCGGGTCAAATGTCCCGTGCCGCGTCCTGCAAGGTCCGCGGGCTCTTTCGCCATAGCTCGGAATATAATTGTCGGTAGATATTACCAGCCAATGACGTCTATACTACATGTATAACCAGCGGATAGAAATCAAAACAAAACAAAAGTAGATTTTAAAAAAGCATGGCGGTCGCTAATTGGTTGATCGAGTGACTGACGTTATCGGGTCAAATGTCCCGTGCTTGATACCTAACGTCATAGAACGTGAGCTCCCACTATAACTTGTTAGATCTACATGAGTGTAGGCCATCGAAAGTATAAAAAAACGAAACGAAATATAGATCTATATTTTAATTAGATTGGGTATGTGGCACGGAGATAGGGACGCCTTCTCAACCTCGTGGGTTTCCTCCAGGCACTCCGGTTTTCTCCCACTGCTAAAGACCCCTACGCGCAAGCGAATTATTGAAATAAAATTAAACCATATGTTAGTCCCGAAATGACCTGGTTTGTGTCGAGTGTATTAAACCCTATTTCTCTCTTTCTCTCTCAAAATGCGACCTGCATTTGAAAGTAGAAAATAAAAAGCAAAAGAGAAAATTGTAATCCAAAATGGACATTTTCGTGTGGGAAACATATACCGCTCGTGCTTTTCAACCTAATACGTCAACCTTTTCAACTTTAAGTCATAAATATTCTGCTTTCAAAAACAGAAGTTCTACTTTCAATAATCAACTTTTGACATTCGACTTTCAACTTCATAGTCCTGGTGCGTCCTGTGTGCAATCAGATGTCCCCTAATTTTGACTCTTGATCCCTGTATGGTACCCATAGGAGATTGAGAAAAACGTGGGTAGACGTTTCAGATATGGGACAGAAAGGTGTAATTCAAGATGGCGCCCAAGGGGGCCGTTGTACCTTTATACCCGATATATGACTTTGGTGTCTTTACCTAGGTTTTTGGGGTCAAGGAATCCATTGAAATCATTTTCAGGGTGAAAAAAGGTAGCAGGTAATGGTGAATTCCAAGATGGCCGCCAAAATGGCCGCCACCCCCTTTCGGCTAGCCTGCCAAGGTGCATAATTGGGCGAGGACATTAAACTTGGTGTCTATTCTAGGGTGGG
Source organism: Patella caerulea (assembly GCA_036850965.1). Taxonomy (NCBI): domain Eukaryota; kingdom Metazoa; phylum Mollusca; class Gastropoda; family Patellidae; genus Patella; species Patella caerulea. Next base: position 18,595,272 of record JAZGQO010000002.1, on the reverse strand, counting down.
CGTATAAAAATGATAGTAAGAAAAGTGATCCTAACTGTAAAATTGTGGATGTTGTGTAAGAACGCTTGTCAAAGTAAGATAGTTTATATCTCTAGATGTTAATAAAGTATCCAATGTCTGTCACATAGACAGACAAATCCTTCTAACAATTTGGTTGAGTAAAACCAGTATCCCGATCAACTGGCTGCCCTATACTGAAATTAACAACGATAAATTGTTCTTCCGACAGAGTGAATGGTATGTGTGAAATTCCTGACCCCTAAAACCCTAGGAAAGACACCAAGTTTATCCTGCTCGTTCAATTATGCACCTTGACAGGCAAACCGAAAGGCGGCCATCTTAGAATTCACCATTACCCGCTACTTTTTTTCACCCTGAAAATGATTTCAATTGATTCCTTGACCCCAAAAACCTGGGTAAAGACACCAAATTCAGCACTTTAGGACAAATTCAGATAAAGTTATATCGGGTATAATGTTGCGGCGCCCACTTAGGACGCCATCTTGAATTACATCTTCCTGTCCCATATCTGGAATGTCTACACAAGTTTTTTTTCAATCTCTTATGGGTACCCTACAGGAATCAAGAGTCAAAATTAGGGGACATATGATTGCACACAGGACCCCCTCAGTCTCCGGACTATTAGATTTTCTACTCCAGATTTTCTGCTCGAGATTTTCTCCATGCATATTACGGAAATAAATTTGATCACGTGACTATTTCTGCATGTCATTTAAATTCGGCAATTACCCCTAGGTACCACTGGATTTGCAGTCAGCAAACTCGGTCGATGGTTAGGTTAGAATTGGGAAGAGTTTGTTTGACTTAAATAAAAAACGCACCAACTCAAATTTCATTACAACGTTTTTTGTCTATTTTGTTTATCCCCCCTCGAAGTTCAACTATAATTCATCTTACATACATCGTGGCAAGGATTAGGGTCGCCTGTCCAACCTTGTGGGTTTTCTCGTGTTTCCTCCCACTGTAAAGACCATGTGTTAGTCCTGAAATGACCTAGTTTGTGTTGAGTGGACGTTAAACCCACCCTCTCTCTCTCTCTTTCTGTCTCTCTCTCTCTCTCTCTCTGTCTTTTACATACATTTGTCTTTTTATGTAAAATAGTTACTAAGAGAGTGTTGACATACACATAATTATTGAAGGACCAATTCTTAAAGCAAATAACAGTTAAAGAAACTGAACAGATCAACCACTTTAGTTGAGTTGCCAGTCTGTCATAATTTAAATCGACTTTACAAATTTATTTGCAGTCCTCCTCTAAACAAACATTCACAAGCACTAATGGGGGTGAACTAAGATAACAATAAGTAGCCTGTAGCAAGAGTGGCTAAGAGAGTAAGACGCTTGCGTGCTGGGCTGGAGGTAGCGGGATCGTTCCCGGTATTGCTCGAGACAGTTCCTCAAGATTTCCCGGGTGGTTTCCCCTTGCTGGTGAGGTAGGACGTAGGGCCTGACAACAAGGACAACTGTCTTGTCGTTTGGATAGGACTAAAAACCAAGGTCTCATGTACACATAGGCACGCATGTAAAAGATCCTCTGTCATTTGGAATTCAATATATAAGTAGGCTGTAGCGCTGCTGTCCGGACAAAGTTTTTCTCGTAGCACACTGTATGGCGTATGACCGTCTTCATTATCCCAGTCGGTGCACAACAGTAGGATGTTAAACCCCATTCCATTTCAGCGGTAGCCTGATGGATGGGTTGTGAACCGGGAAAAAATTAGGGAAGAAATGATTCTTCTTTTTTCTGAAAGTATATGACTATGTCATAATGAAAAAAAATCCCACGTTTCCCGCTTGTGGAAAATTGTTTACAGCATTTTGAGAAGCTGACCCCCAGCAATCATGAAAAAATGGGGTAAAGTTACAAGTATTGTCAATATCTCAGTAAGTACTAGTAATACGGTCATCAAACTTGGTAGGAATCTTCTCCAGTTGATGCTTGGTGACCTCCTATAAGTTCCACTCTCAATCCGTAACGTCATCAGCCGAAAAAACGAGATGGCGAACCATTTTTTTTCGCGAAATGAAAATTTCCATCGGCGAATGAGTCAGTACAAGGAAATTAATTTTTTTTCGCTTGATTGGTCCGGTACCGAGTTTCTGTGACTATTCTGAATTGAAACGGAGCAATTTTCCACTTCCGGTGTGACGTCATCTGGCAAAAATCTTTAATTAATTACACATCTCGTACCACCGTATTAATGAGCTGTAACGCAACGTATCTCATAGATCTTTTATAAATCTAGCCACGCAAGTGATATGTATGTATTTTATCTATAAAATAACAAAATAATACTAAAAATGATTGTCAACACGCTTGAAATAGGAACTGAAAGAATTAAATGAAATCTCATTAGTCATTGCGTCGAAATATCTGACGCCATCCGTAGAAGACGTAATTGATTAAAATTGACCCTCAATGTTCACCCTTTATGACATTAAATAAATTAAGAGTGATAATCATAATCGATTGAAATTGGGTCCTCGCTGATCATCCACGGAGTATTAAATATACTCTTCAAAAAAAAAAAAACCGCACAACCCATTTTTTATCATTTTTTTTATTTGAACGAGGTCTTTGTTTCGGTAAATCTTACTTGTTTTTAATGCCATTTATGTAAGGATAAAATAAATTCATTATTGATTTTAAAGGTAGGGTCACTAATTGTGACTGGTCATCCTTTTTGTCGAAATTTTTTATCGCTTGATTGCACCAAGAAACATGAATTTAACAACTTTGCGAGTTTTTCCGCATGAAACCTAAATCTAATGTCTTTAAAATCCAGGGGTTTTCGGTTTCCAAATCAGTTGCACATGTAAACACACAAAGACCCAAGTAATGCCACATCTGAACGAAGACCAACGCAACAAAGCTATTTGTCGATTACAAGCCGGTGACTCCAAGGCAGATGTAGCAAGGCTGCCCGTGTTTCTCGCTTTTGGGATAGGTACCGACAGCGAAGTTTAACACGCGAACGCCCTAGCTCAGACCAAACAAGTGTGGTCCCACCTGTCCCGGATCGTCACTTCCGGTTACGTCATTGGCGTAAATGGTTTTCAACAGCGACCTCTACTGCAGCAGCAATACCCGGAAGACGTAGAATCTCGTACCAGACAGTAGGCAAATGCCTACGTGAAACCGAATAACGAGGCAAGAATCTCGTACCAGACAGTAGGCAAATGCCTACGTGAAACCGAATAACGAGGCAGACGTCCCCGTTAGAGCTTCTGTTTTGAAATAAGCCGACAGCATGAAATCCAACTTTAATGGGTTCAGGCACTGAGGGTATGGCCTCAGCAACACTGGAGAGCAGTTTGGTTCAGCGACGTGTCGCTGTTCTTGTTGCAACAAGGCAATAGTAGAGCGAGGATATACTGACGACGAAATGTAAGTTACGTAACGTTGCGCTTATTTTTTGGGAGAGTATATTATTAAATAAGAGTTTACTTTTTTTGTATTAGGCGTTATACTAAAACTTATGTTAAAGTGTCAGTAGGGCGAGCTCTCCCCGTGTTTGCACTTGTATTTATTCTGGATCGAGTAGAATCACGCAAATTGCTACAATGTATATGATATACAAATAATACTTTACATGGATTGGTCACTTTAAAATGTCCCAAATTTCTAAAAGTGTGTATCATTACATTTTCCTGGCCAAAGACTACTGAACGAAAATTAAGTGCCTTTCGGATTTGGGGAGAAAGGGGTCCATCAGGTACAAAAATGTAGGAATCGTGCGAACCGACATAACCCTTTCTATCACAGGTGATATTTGTTTTACTCATGTCACAATTTTTCTCTTGTTTACCATGTCTTGTTAGAGTATACATCAGCTTCTTAGAAATCAGGTCATCCTTGTTGATGAGTTCGAACCCTTCCCCGGGATAAACATCAATGTTCGTATACATGGCCATTTCTCCCTGAAGCTTCTCATAGGCGAAATCGAAATACGTGGCCTGATGTAGCGGGTCTTCAACACGATTAAACACTAATTTGGTCGTATTAATTTTAACGTGTGCTTTAACATAATCGACAACATTGGACTCGTTATAAAGAAAATGAACACGATGAACACATTCATGATTTAAAGTGTTCTGTAGGCCGGTTACATATTCTGACATTCGTTCTTCAATTTCTTCTATCGTAGAGGTACGGTATTGTTCCGTCTGTAAATCTTTCTTGGTTAATAATGGCATGGAAACTATGGCATGTATCTTAGGTAATGGCTGTTTTGTTGTCTTCTTCTGTTGTGATGGTAACGGTAATTGTTGGTTTATTGTCCTCTTCTGTTGTGGTGGTAACGGCTTCTCAGATGTCATCTTCTGTTTTAATGGTAACGAATTATGGGCATGATATGTTTTACTTGCGACCTTGAATTCTGAATGATTGGTCAAATTATATATGATGGCTAAGATCAGTACTGACAAGAATATTATGAGTAAGGCGGCTTTAGACTTCATCTAGAAAAGATAAGAAAAGAAATTGTATTTAATGACACGTCGGTAGGGTCGCTGCTCTATTACAACAAATATATTATGACAATATATCCATATATAGGGGAACCCTTGCCCCGGGGGAATTTAATAACTTATAACTAGAGCTGGTGAAAGATGCACTATATAAGACCTAGAAAAAAATCTGGTACCGGTTGCTCAAAAGTAAGTTACTTTAACAATCCGCTAAACTGTAACGGATCGATATCTCTCGAACGAGTCGTTTGTTAATTATAAATTTCTTTTGTTAGAAAGTTAATTTCATTATCCGTTAGCTAGCCGATTGATTAAAACTGTTTATTCATTGACTGATTTTTAAATTATATTTTTAAATTCCATCTTCATGTATAACAACTTTATAGAAGTTTATAGAATTAACAAGAAACTGAAGACCGCAGGGTAAAAAGATAACTGTAGAATTTACTACAGAGAACACTACAGAATACTTTATTTTTTCCTTTAGAAATTTTAGCATAAATCTGTTGCAAAAATTATGGGATTTGCACTACAAAATATTTATTTCCTACATGCCCCCAATTGCTGTAGAATACTATAGAATTTCGTGCTACAGTAAATGGAATAGCCCCCATCGACCAACCCTCCAGAATGTTTTATAGAAAATTCTACTAGTAATCTATGCTTATTTGCTGAGGGGATACTTCGACTGACAGCCCACTTATGCCATTGGTAAACAGATAACGGAGCCCAACATCTACGTTAAATATAACAGCAAGTTAACATGTTAAATTTAACGGGGATTTCAACAACAATCTTTCTCTCCGTTAAAGTTAACGATCCGTGATCTCCATGTTAAGGAATCATTAAAAGTTAACGGTGCTTTGAGCAACCGCCCCTGGTCATTCTGTCTATAATAGTTTAAAAATAGATAATGAACATTGAATATATTGAAAATTTCATTCAAATTATTTTATTCCAAGCGAAGTTATCATTTTTTTAAAAGTTTTGACAAGATGTGTCATAGACTGTTTATTATTGTAACACCAACAATTGTTATGTTTGCCATCCAATTATAGACTTGTCGTGTTAATGTCTAAAACTTTAAAAAAACTAAACATTTTTGACAATCTATATTTAATTAGTCTGAAACCTTAAAACATCCAGTTACTAACTATATAAATATATTGGAAACCTGACCGGTTGTTCTTGTATTTAGGTATTAAGAGACGGTTAACTACTGATACAAAGGTCATACCACGGACCATTACATGGCTGGTCTTTCTTTGCAAATGCAATCAAAAGGTGTTATTTCATTCATGCGACAAGTAAGTCTTAGATTTTAATGTTGATATCATCTGTGTGGTTGTCCAACACCATAATATTGTCATGAGCTGAATTTGTCTCCCACAATGAACTTTTAACTGTGTTTAATATTATAGTTTTGTCGCACCGAGTACAGCAGGTGTAACCACAGGCCCATGTATCGGGGAAAATATATCAAAAATAACATTAAGCTATCACTCAGTCTCTGTAAACTCTGTTACATCCATGTTCGTAAGCGAGTTCAAGTTCAATGGCCACGCCCCTTCAAACAAATAATGTAAAAGTATATATCAGTCTACAATGTACAATCTGAACCAGCATGCAAATGGCCCGTACCACTGACTATGTCAGTTGTTTTTTTCTGCTATACGTTCTGCTATTTATTCTTTTGTAAATCTATATTTTGATAAAAGGGACGAAGAAATGTTTTAAAACATTTTCTGACATGATAATTTGTAACATGGGCCATTACACAAAGTTGTTTGCAATGGGCCCATAGGCGTACGAGTAACGGGGCAAGCTGATTTTTCGAGCAGACGGGTAACGTTAAAAATAAAATATATATTTGATCAATTTGGCAAAAATTAAGTGCCCGAAATCTAACAAAGCACTCATTTTACGTGCTGGAATAGCAGTAAAACGCGTTTGCGGTCGTCACATATTCCAAAATTTTCTTGGGGGGTCCATATAAGGTCAGCTCCAATTCTTCGTCTCCCGTAGCAAATCGGCGCTGCTGTCTGTAAACTTGAAATTCTTTGGGGTATTTCCAGTTTTGCTTCCCTAACTGTCATCGATGACTAATATAACACTAATTTTACTTTTCGTTTAATTGAATATCACGAGTTGATTATGGATTAAACAATTTTGTCTGGAGCCACTCTACTTTGTGCAAAATTTTTAGGGGGCATCGATTATCATTAATGCTGCTGCAAATCTGATTGGATGGTTGGAATTCAGAGTGGGATGTCGGTCACAAAAGCATTGGATACTTTTGGAGTTGCTTCCACGTGCTAGAATAGCAGAAAACGCATTTGCGGTGGTTAAATTTTCAAAATTTTCTCCGAGAGGGTGAGGCCCCTATACCCCGTGACGATTGATTGGTTGTTTGGATTTCAGGTCAGCCAGGTAAGCTCATAGGCGTACGGGGAAATTTTTGACTGGGGGGGGGGGGGGCGGTGGTGGTTGGTGCCCCAAAAATATAGTTAGGTTCTTAGTATGTTACACAATAATAATCATAGGCATACAGACTCAATGACAGTTAGGGGGCAGAACCCAAATTGCTCGAAAAATTTTCGGGTTTACAGACGCACCCCCCCCCCTCTCCCCCTCAAGAAAATTTTGGAATATTGACCGCTGTTTCCTTCTATTTCAACCCGTGAAAAAAGCAACTTCAAAGTGATCAAATTTAGCTTAATTAGGGTAACTTCAATTTGGTCAAATATAGTCGGAATAGTCCACCTGCTGACCAGGGGCCTGATTCACGAAATTTTAACTAAGATACAATCCAAATTTTAGTAATTTGATTGGATAATATTAGACTGATTTTAGGGCTTAGCCAATAAATATTTGAGTATCTGCTAAAATCAGGATTTTATCTTTAGTTAAAATTTCGTGAAACAGGGCCCCGAATTCTAAAAACAATCAATCGTCGCGTAGTATGGGGGCCTCACCCTCCGGAGAAAAATTTGAAAATTTAACCACCGCAAATGCGTTTTCTGATATTCTAGCCCATGTCAGTAACTCCAAAAGTATCCAATGGTTTTGTAACCGAAATCCCACTCCGAATTCCAACCATCCAACCTGACTGTTGTAGCTGCATTTACAAATACTAATCGATGCCCGAAAACTGTCGCACAAAGTAGAATGGCTCCAGACAAACTGTTTTAATCCATAGCCGACTCAGTACAAATTCGTGGTTGTCAATTAAAAGAAAAGTAAAATTAGTGTTTTAGGGCTCAAGGACAGTTAGGGAAGCAAACTAAACAGAAATTCAGGTTTACAGACAGCTGCGCCTGTTTTTTTCGATAGGCGAAGAAGCGGAGTTGACCTTGATAGACCTCCCAAGAAAATTTTGGAATATTTGACGAAACGCGTTATACTGCTATTCCAGTCCGTAAAATTAGTGTTTTATTAGATTTCGGGCTAAGTAGGTGAAATTTTTTTTCACACTTTATCTGCCTGCCCGAAAAGTCAGCTTGCCCGAAAGTTAGGGGGTCAATGTTGATTTAAATTGACAAATTATTCATGTTTTCAATGTTGAAGATTTTGGATGATATTGAGTTAGGGACTTAGCTACTTTAATATTATTAATACAAAATATAGGTTCACGTACCAGGCCTGTAGGATGGAAACGAAGTGTGCAGATTCTTTTACAAAGCTAACGGACCGAGTACCGACTATATTTCCGATCCGAATGCTGCTACTAAGGGTGTCCGTGTGTTTATTTAACCAAATCATGTATGAATAAATATGCATTTTAAGTGATTCTAAGGAGTTTTTACCAAATAAAAAAAAGTTCAATTTTTATTATTTGAAGGCCCATGACAGGTTCTACAATATCTCTTTTGCGATGAATAAGTTCTTGATTTCTAAATCATCAATAAAAGAGAACTAAATTTTATTTACTTGTAATATACACAACTAGAAACAGTTGTTTATGTAACTTTAACTCGTGGCTTACTGTACTGCAAACAAAAGAGCGTTCGAGTCATAAGATTTTTATTTAATTGTCTAACTATAGACACTGAATTTAAATTCGCTGTTAAATTGGACACATTCAAGAACAGTATTTTTTTATACAACTTTTACAAAGTACAATTGTGTGCCCAAATTTTCCCAGCATTTGGTGCCCAAAATGGGGGGGCGGCCGCCCCCCCAGCTCGTACGCCTATGGGTAAGCTATATTGAACCGAATTGAAGTTGCTGTATTCACAGGTTGGAATAGCAGGAAAACGCTGCTTTGTTCAGGGTGTTACGTATCGTATCTCTTGTTTGACCTACATACGTGCCTACGTGTGTTATGTATCATATTATATCAATGACTATTATTTAAAGGCATTACATTAAAATAATGCTATTCCATTTTTGTCAGGATTTATATTTAAGTATTTTGTGAGTTTAGATGCAAATTGTTGTTTGACCTACATAATTACCTCCCTTTCTGTTATAAAACATAGTGGAATTGACACGGAATGTATGTAGTTAGCGTCAGTAGAGAAAATTCCTTTGTTCTGTAAAGACGTGTTTCATATAGTTCTCATTACACTAGGCCCGTAGCTGGCCCAAAATTGTTAGGAGGCAAAGGCTTCCGGGGGCGCCGATGTACCTACACCGCGGAAGGGTTTATAGAGTGCTCCCCAGAAGCATACAGGGGTTGGGGTTAACCTTATACGTCTAGTGGGAAAATTTGACAACCTCAAACGCGTTTAATTGCTATTCCAGTCCCCGAAACAGTAGGTTGTCTGATATTGCCTAACTTAGTTGGCCGAGTCGAATTCCAATCAATGGCTAATATTCCACGGAGACGGGGCCGTCGGGAGCAAATTTTGACTGCCGCAAATGTGTTTTCCTGCTATTCCAGCCAGTGAATACAGGAACTTAGATTTGGTCCAATATAGTCTACCCTCGGTGGCGTACCATACTCCTCGCAGTGTTTCGTTTGATTAGAGCTAATCCCACTGCGTAACAATGCCATTACGCTTTAACCATAGACCCAAATTAGATCAAACATGTTTATGTAACTATTACAACGTTACGTCATGGCTCAAAAATTTACTATACCCAATTATCGAGTGCATATATAGCAGAATATTGCGTAAAAAGTAATTGTGTGACAAACGAGGATATCTAAAGGGATACAATACCTTAAATCGCAGTCCACCCCACACATTGTGTCGTTTGAATTTTGAAGATTACCACGCCGTTTTGGGCGCCTAATTCATTCGCGGGCGCCCAACCAATCTGACTAGCATAAAATTCTACGCGCGCAGGATTTTGTCATTATGGGCGTCCCTCTGGGATGAGGCACTCCAGAGATCATGCCGTTTTTGAAGCCCCGTTGAACAAGTTGTGGACGCCAAACAAATCTGATTCAGAAGTATGTACTATTTTCGGCCCAACATTTTAAGGCGCCCCACCATTCATGTCATTATGGGCGCCTCTCCGGGATAAGGCACCTCGCAGATCAAGCCGTTTTGGACGCCCAATTCATTCTTGGCCGTGTAATTAATCTCACTAGCATTATATCATGGGGCGCCCCTCCTGGATGGTGCACCACACAAATCATATCGTTTGCGGCCCAACATTTTAAAGCGCCCCACCATGCATGTCATTATGGGCGGCTCTCCGGGATAAGGCACCACAGATCAAGCCGTTTTGGACGCCCAAGTCATACGTGGGCGTGTAATTAATCTCACTAGCATTATATCATGGGCACCCCACAAATCGCATCGTTTGAATTTTGAAGATTATCAAGCCGTTTTGGGCGCCCAATTCATTCATGGGCGCCTAACCAATCCAACAAGCACTCCCATAACTGGAAATATGGAAGGGTATCGCTGCCAATATTAAATGCTATGCTAAAATGTCTTTTGCGTTGATTATATGTAAAAAGTACAATGTACGAAGTCACTATACCGGTAATGATAAAGTCAAAATACCTCTAAAGCCAAAGTTAAATGTGAAACGACAAATGTAATGTGTCAAATGACAAATGTTTTAATGCAAAATGCTGTTCTTAGACATTTCTACATTTTACATTTCTCTCATTACAAATCACATTTGCGCTCTGCCACATCTCATTTGTCATTCACGCTTTCTTTTTATCAACTTGCGCATAGCATCTTCTTAAATATGCAATTATAGTATACCACGTGACTTATTAACATAAATACGGAAAAGACAGATCTTTCTTTAAATAAAAATATGAATAATTGTTCCCAAGGAAAGATAACTCAGTTAACGCACCATTAGTTGTTTTTCTTTTTAAATTATTTATTTATGTTTGTGCTGGTAAAAGGAAAATATAACTTTTTGTTGAATCTAAAAATATGAGCATCCTGACCAATTTCTTCCCCGAATTAGTAAACATTTATTGATGTTTGTGAAAGGTTTAAATATCAATATCATCCAAAATCTTCAACACGAATTATTTGTCAATATAAATAAACAATTGATGCTGTGATCTTACCGGAAAAAGATGCACTTCTGATATCCAATATTTAAGACACAATAAACCGTGTGCCATAATGCGTTTCAAACCAAGTTCTAGCAAGAGACTCGAGGAACGAGCTAGAAACATTATACCAAATCAAACGGCGTATGTAGACTGGAATAACCAGACGCTAGAAATTTGCATTCGATTGAGACTACTGACTTATTTTGCCGAAAATAACTGATTTGAAATAAGAGTAAAAACGGAAACCACTGAATTTAAATCAGTTTGTATACATTCATGTTACATTATTATATGCGTTGCGACTCTCTTATGTCAATTTCTAGGTCCCAAATCAAATGTTAGCGATTTAGCTCCTTTAATCTAATCGCAATTTTGAAAAATAATTAATGACACTAACTGAACCTGTTTTGATGCGAATTGATGATGACAGGTTTAATTTAATTATCTGCCAGGAACAGGATAATGGAAGGGCGGAGAAGCCAGGGATATTTTTCATCCGTTGTGATTGTCATAATATAGACCTCGGCAGGCAATATTTACTTATTAGGCCTAAAAAGTATTAATTCTTCACTTACCTGGGAGAAATAATTCATATTCTTATTTCAAGAAAAATCGGACGTTTCCGTATATATGTTAATAAGTCACGTGGCATACTATATTTGCATGTTTAAGAAGATGCTATTCGCAAGTTGATGAAAAGAAAGCGTGAATGACAAATGAGATGTGGCAGAGCGAAAATGTGATTTGTAATGAGAGAAATGTAAAATGTAGAAATGTCAAAGAACAGCATTCTGCATTAAAACATTTGTCATTTGACACATTACATTTGTAGTTTTACATTTAACTTTGGCCTTAGAGGTATTTTGACTTTATCATTACCGGTGTTGTGACTTTGTTCTTTTTACATAATAATATAATCAATGGAAAAGACATTTTAGCAGAGTATTTAATATTGGCAGCGATACCCTTCCATATGGAAAAACCTAGTAACACTGTTGAATGTAGTTTTCATCGGGGTCGCCGAAATTTTCCGGCGAGGGCTACGGGCCTGATTACACCCATTATTTGAGGGTTTATACATATTATGTTATAATTACTCTTATTTTGTAAATATTAGAAGAGTTTGTATATATTTGGAACCTTGTTGGATAATAATTTAAGACCAATTTTTCGATTATTCTGTTCTTTTAACTTAGCACAGGAGACTGATCACTTTTCAAGCCACCGCGTTCCCAATGATATAGAAGCTGTTCACCCGATATAAGTGACACTTCATGTTTATTTCTAGATTACTTGAATAATAATTTATTTGTGTACGTAAAATTTTTCACAACTTTAAGAGAAAAAATACGCTAAGTCAATCATTATTGCTTCCAAATATATTTTACCTATTTATATTAGATGTATTTCTTCACTTTCGTACATTTCCTTTAACATATTTTAGAGATAAAATAGGCTAAATTTATCAACATGTGGCCTTATTGTGGCGAAGAAAACGTAGCATATTAATAATCTAACAAAATCTCTAGAATGATTTATTTTTGTACGTTAATATTTTATTATTTTTTTCGCGTTGTTTTACAGGTTATGCAAAAGGCAAGATTTTACATGTCCTCTTTCAACTACTACATATGTCTGACCAGCGTCAGCTGTTACCCTAAGGGGAAATAGAATTGTGTCGCCTTCACTGCGTAACATATGTGAAATATAAAATTAAAACCGCATTTACAAAATCAAAAATTATTCTACAACATGTTGATGAAAAATAGGACTCTGCCTCACTTTTTTATAAGTCGGATTATAAATAAATTTGTTTTTAGAAGCTAAATCGTTATTCTTGGGCTCCACGAAATGGACATAATTGGGTGGCAATGCATATAATACTGTAATATGAGTTAGAGAGAGAGAGGGAGAGAGAGAGAGAGATGGAGTTTAACGTCCACTCGACACAAACTAGGTCATTTCGGGACTAGCATATGGTTTAATTTTATTTCAATAATTCGCTTGTGCGTAGGGGTCTTTAGCAGTGGGAGGAAACCGGAGTGTCCGGAGGAAACCCACGAGGTTGAGAAGGCGCCCCTATCTACATGCGAAGGGGGGTGGGATGGCCTAGCGGTCTAGAGTGCCGCGCTTCGACCTCTAGCTGGTCGGTCACCTCTGGCTTGCGGCTGTGGTTTTGAGCCCTGGTGTGAGCATATGTGGCATACCTGGGATATGTTTGGCCTCGTTCACCGAGTCGATTCATACAACTAGTGCTCGAAAGCATTCTGACGCATGATTCGGGTACCAATTTTTTGAGAAAAAAAATATTTTGTTTTAAATATTGGATATCAAAAGCCCAAGTTTTTAGGATACGATAACAACACCAATGTGCTTTTAAATTGACCAATACGTAGTGCTTGGACTCTCAAAGACTGCAGTCTCTATTGAGTAGGGGGTAGGGGGCCTAGTGATCTAGAGTGCCGCGCTTCGACCTCTAGCTGGCCGGTTTCGATCCCTGGTGTGAGCGTATGTGGCATGGTGATAGGGGCGCCTTCTCAACCTCGGGCACTCCGGTTTCCTCCCACTGCTAAAGACCCATAAGCGCAAGCGAATTATTGAAATAAAATGAAACCATAGTTTGTCCCAAAATGACCTAGTTTGTGTCGAGTGGACGTTAAACCCCATTCTTCTCTCTCTGTCTCACTCTCTCTCTTGAGTACAGATAGGCTTTGGATCGTTGACTATGTATTTTCACGAAATTCTAACTCATGCCTCCATGACTACGATGTAACGATGATTTTCTTGAATGGGTTTTTGAAATCAAAAGTATTGAGTAAATATGTGTACCCTAGAGTGGCCACAACAAGGGACAATAATCCATAAAGTTACGTGCCGATATCGATATAATCATAAATGTTGAGGTTCGTAAAAATCGGATAAAAATTGTGGCCTGTAGTTTGTCCACTACAAACGTTCGGACAGACATGGGCGCATAAAATGAGAAATTAGAAATGAAATTTAGAAATTATTTATAAACATAAAAGTTATTCTTCAAAATAAAAAATAAACATTAGAAATTATTTTTAAAAATTTAAAAAAAGGAAAGCAAAAAACAATTCGTATTAAAATTTGAGGTTTCGTTCATACATTAATTAATTGTCACGACCTCGACAAGATATCGTGATTATTCCGTGTACCAGTTATATAATACAATGCCATTACAAAACTTACCGTGTAAAATGAATTTAGGTTTTTGGCGACTGTATGTAAATTTTGTAGAAATGTTGATACGATAGCCGCAGAATACGTAATGACCTTGACAGTATAATACGTCATACATGTGGCATATAAGTTTAATATTTATAAAAACCGATACGACCAAGACAGGTTTGTGTGAAATAACAATGATTTAATTTGATTCTGCATATAGAAATCAGCCTGGCGTGGTGTAATATCGGTACTTCATGTATTAACATGCTAGTAGTCAGAAAAAGACTGATGAACAATTAACAAAGGTTTTAAAGTTTTTAAATAAATAATGTGATGGGGGGGGGGGTGATTTAAAGGGATTAAGATTATCTAAAACACACCCTACCATTATCTTAATTTATGAGCCCACATTTTCATGTGAACGTATATTGTCGTCAAATTCCAGCCGGACGTCCGTCCACAATTTGTTTATGGACTGAAATGAAATGAAATGGGGTTTAGCGTCCTACTGTTCTGCTCCTAACATGGGCTATTGAAGATGGGGATACGCCATACAGTGTACTATGGGGGAAATTTTGTCCGGACAGCGGCGCTACGGCCTACTCTTATATCGAATTCCAACTGGTGAGGTATCTTTTACGTGTACACCAATGTGTACACGGGACCTCGGATTTTCGTTCCACCCGAATGATGGATAGTTTGTTGACACTATATATATATACAGGTCACAATTCTTAACCGATTTTGACGAAACACTGTAGTTTCATGGATTATATATATGAACCCTGATTATACGAAAAATCACTTTTTTGTGGACACTTCAGAGGTCACACTTTTTCCATCTAATTTTGATGAAACCTTTTTATAACCAAACGATCTTGGTTCCTTTCGAATAATGGATCCTGGTTTTTGCGGAAAATCGCGTTTTTAGCTTGTGCTCCCTCTAAAGGTCTCAAAAACCATTTATCGCCGTTATACCCTAATGATGGATGAGTTTGGATTTTGTAAAAATCCGACCAAAACTGCCAGAGAAAATGGCCGCTCCTTGTACGCAAATAGTGTAAATGTATGTAATACCAAGGTTGTGGACTTTCTAGAAATCGCAATTTGTATCTGATTTTGATCAAACTTAAAATATATCTTTATATCCCAAATATCTATATCCATTTCTTTTCCCAATTTGTCATTAAAATCTGTCTTCCACCACTTTTCTTTGCCTTAATCTTTGACCAAATATAATCTAGTGATTTCGGTACTTGTCCCCATCTAAACCACTTCAGACTATATTTGTGACCCTCTAGAACCCATTCCAAACGCAGGTTCCAAAATAGTTGCATTATTTCAAATCCTACTAAGCTTACGTAGTTTGTACTTAAAATGTCCTGCTCTTAACAGATTTCATGGGGAAACAGACTAAAGGTATTTAAGACTATCTGGTATTCCAGAAGATGACGAAAAGCATGTTTATAGTAATGGTGGTAGGTCTGGTCATTGGAGTCAAAATTACAACAACAGATAATACGCAGTTATGATAGTTATCTATTGAAATAACTAACATTTTAAAGATAAGCATAAAGTAAAAGAAATGCTTCGTGTTCAGAATCTAGAAAAATAAAATGCTAAAGCTAGGTTTCGTGCTCTCATGACCAAATTGGAAAATGTTTAATAGACAACTGTAGCCCTATCGCGTTCACATGCCAATTGTTAACGGACGGAGGGCAGTATTGACAAAGCAGATAATTATTGGAAATATGGGTCATATTATTACTTTGACCATTATCAATTGATCTCTTTAATAATTCACTAATATGATGGAGAAACGTTTCGTACAAAAGTTTTTAGTTTCGAATTTTTTCTGGTACTTGTTCGTTTTTTTCGGTGCTGCAATATCGAAATTGAACTAGTAGTGGACAGTAACGTATCATTTTACAGTATAAATCACGGGTTTGTGTCGTGACTCGCCTCACACCACCGTTTAAATGAGCTCTAACGCACAGTTTCGTATGGATCTTTTGCAAATAAAGCACCTCAAGTGATATCTATATATTATATATATAAAACTACAACAACAACAAAAAATACTTGGTAATTGCCGTAAACGCGTTTGTCATTGAAAGAGGAACTTATTTAACTATAATATGATTGTTTGTCCGAAATAGAAAGCATAATAGATTGAAATTAGGTCCTCGCTGATCATCCACGGAGTATTAAATATTATTAAATAAGAGTTTCCTTTTTTGTAGTAGGCGTTATACCAAAACCTATGTTAAAGTGTCAGTAGGAGGTGCCATCCCCGAGTTTGCGCGTGTATTTATTCTGTATCGAGTAGAATCACGCAAATTGCTACAATGTATATGATATACAAATAATACTTCACATGGATTAGTCACTTTAAAATGTCCCAAAGTTCTAAAAGTGTGTATAGCTATATTTTCCTGTCCCCACACTATTGACCAATAATCAAGTGCCTTTCGGATTTCGGGAGAAAGGGGTCCATTAGGTACAAAGATGTACGAATCGTGAGAGCCCACATAACTCTTTCTATTGCAATTTTTACTGATATTTCCCATATCACAGTTTTTCTCTTGTTTGCCATGTCTTGTTAGAATATACATCAGCTTCTTAGAAATCAGGTCATCCTTGTTGATGAGTCTGAATCCTTCTCCAGGATAAACATCAATGGGCGTATACATGGCGATTTCTCCTTGAAGCTTCTCATAGGCGAAGTCAAAATACGTGACATGCTTTCGCGGGTCTTCAACACGATTAAACACTAATTTGGTCGTATTAATTTTAACGTGTGCTTTAACGTAATCAACAACATTGGACTCGTTATAAAGAAAATGAACACGATAAACACATTCATGATTTAAAGTGTTCTGTAAGCCGGTTATAAATTCTGACATTCGTTCTTCAATTTTTTCTATCGTAGAAGTACGGTATTTCTTGGTCTGTAAATCTTTCTTGGTTAATAATGGCATGGTAACTATGGCGTAAATTTTAGGTAATGGCTGCTTAGTCGTCATCTTCTGTTGTGATGGTAACGGCTGCTTAGTTGTCATCTTCTGTTGTGGAGGTAACGGCTTATTAGATGTCATCACCTCGTCTAATGGTTGCGATTCTTTGACATGATTTGCTTTCATTTCACCCTTGTTGGATTCTGCATGATTCGTCAAAATATATATAATGGCTAAGATCAGCACTAGCAAGAGAATTTTGAGTAAGACGGCTTTTGACTTCATCTGAAAAAAGAAATGAAATTGCCTTTAATGAAACGTCAGCAAGGCCGCTGCTATTTTACAACAAACATACGACGATCCCCCCCCCCCGAGACAGTTAAATAAAATCAAAGGGGTTTGCTCTTTAGCACTATTAAACATACTTTATGCAAGAGCTAAATCTGATTATTGCAAGTCTTTATTTAGGCTTCAGATGTCATAGAAATTATAAATTTACACAATTATAAATCTTTATTTACACAACAGCACAAAATCAACTCTGTAGATCCACGGATGGCTTGGATTCAGCTTGGATTTTGTTGACTGATTTAATTTTAAATGGCGTCGTCAGTGGAGATTAACCGTTAGCTAAGGCTGACACTTGCACGATTCCGTGGCACGCATTGGCACGACTCGAGTCGGCACGACACCCTCCGATTTGCGCAAACTCGTCGTGCCAATGCGAGAAGTGCGTGAACAATGTATGGTGGCTGTTAGCGGCCATTCTACATCGTCGACTTGTCGGGTTGTGAAGGCGACAAGTCGCGGCACGACAAAGCGAAATAATTGCATTTCGTCGACTTGTCGCTTTGTCGGGTTGTGAAGGGCGACAAAGCGACAAGTCGACAAAATCAACCCGACAACGCGACAAACTAACCCGACAATCGTCGCCCTCATTTTGTCGACTTGTCGGGTCAATTTTGTCGACTTGTCGCTTTGTCGCCTTCGACTGATTCACAACCCGACAAAGCGACAAGTCGACAAGTCGCCGAAATGCAATTATTTCGCTTTGTCGACTTGTCGCTTTGTCGCCTTCACAACCCGACAAGTCGACAAGTCGACAAGCCGCCGAAACGCAATTATTTCGCTTTGTCGACTTGTCGCTTTGGAAGTCAATCACTGCGCATGATCGAGCAGTCTTCGGTTAAGTATGGAAGCCCAATCTCGACGAGGCGAGGGTGCGTTTATTCAACATTTGGTTTAGTTTTGCTACACCTGACCATTTCACAAATAGGATTGAAAAATTCATGTGGTTAAATTTGCATTTAACGACCCATAAAATTATATGTTGATATGTATTTTATGCTTTCAAAATACCTATGGTAATTGAGAATAGAATATGCTAGCTTTGCTACATTAAAAAATATTTAAAATTTAAATCCTTTCTTCTTAGGATGTTTATAGGCAAGTTTCCTTTACAGAATGCACTAAAGCTTTTTCCGTTGGAATTGTTTCAAATAAGCGTAGGCCGTGGAGTTGGTGTCTGGGCAAACTTTCCTTAATAGCACACTGCATTGGTGTCGAAAAATAGTTTAGAATAATATGTTGGCAGAAAAAAGTACCCCGGCCGTATCGCCGCTGTCTTGACAGAATTTACCCCGTAATAGGCCTACACGGCATAACATATGCCAGTCTTCATGCAGAAAAGTACATTGGTTGATAAACTAAGTCATGGTTTAAATAAACGTGGTCTGTCCCCAAAATGTTTGGTTTTGTTTATTAAAAGTATATAAGTTTTAACTATAAACAATATGATTTGTAATTCACAAAATAGTATATTAAGTAGGTAAGTAATTCTTTATTGCTGAAAGTTACTTATAGCAAATACAATGAATAAATTTGTAAATATGTAAAAGTGTTAATGATACAAATAGTACAAAATAAGTTAGAAAAGAATGAAAGTTCTAGGGAAGAATAGCGTCAAGAAAAGAATGACGTTTAATAAATTATAAAAGTATATATTTTGCTAACGAGTTTAAAATAACTGGTGATGTGGAAGACATAATGTCTATAAATTTTTGGAGTGAAGGGTGATTTCTATAATAAAAAGGAATAAGCTGTTTTTTATATAATGGACAGCAAAGTAAAAAATGATATTCGTCTTCAACGTTATTTAAATTGTATGTGATAAGAAGCTATGTGATACACATCTAAATTTGGATAGAGATACACAGTAATTATGATTTGAGATATTTGATAAATATTCTTTTTGTGATAAGGCAATGTTGAAAAGGTTATAATAATTTAGTTTTGAATATTTCAACCGATCTTCATTCCATTCCTGTGAATACTGATCGCTTATTCTATATTTAAGTTCATCATATACATGTACAGGTAAAACAACATATTGATCATCAAAAGCGTACACGGGACGTCGGTTTTCGTCCCATCCGAACGACTAAAAACTGGCCTTATCAGGTCCACCTTCGTGCACCTTTAGGTCGATTGGTTGATCCAGATCGCATGTCTTGGATACTCACCATAAACAATATATTCACTTGAAATGAAACGGGGTTAAACGTCCTACTCTTCTGCACCTAACCTGGGCTAATGGAAGACGGGCATTATGCCATACAGTGTGCTATGAGCGAATTTTTGTCTGGAAAGGGCGCTACGACCTACTTTAATATCGAATTTCAACTGCCAATAGATCTTTTATGTGCACGCAAATGTCCCATCACTGACAAAGGGAAAACACGACGAAAAACATATATATGATTTGAGTTGGGATATTAGTAGATTGATTATTATTATGTATTTGGGTAAACTGTGCTGTTGATGGTAATCAGTGAAGATGCGAAGGAATTCTAAATTACGATAGATATATTGAAAGCATACATTAACATACATATCAACATATAAAACTGACACTCCTCTGAAATATAGATTCTTAATTTTATGGGTCCTTAAATGCAAATCTAACCAAATGAATTTTTCAATCCTATCTATGTAATGGTCGGGTGTAGCAAAACAAAACCAAATGCTGAAAAAGCACCCTCGCCTCGTCGAGATTAGGCTTCCATACTTAACCGAAGACTGCTCGATCATGCGCAGTGATTGACTTCCAAGGCGACAAAGCGACAAGTCGACAAAGCGAAATAATTGCATTTCGGCGGCTTGTCGACTTGTCGGGTTGTGAAGGCGACAAAGCGACAAGTCGACAAAGCGAAATAATTGCATTTCGGCGACTTGTCGACTTGTCGCTTTGTCGGGTTGTGAATAAGTCGAAGGCGACAAAGCGACAAGTCGACAAAATTGACCCGACAAGTCGACAAAATGAGGGCGACGATTGTCGGGTTAGTTTGTCGCGTTGTCGGGTTGATTTTGTCGACTTGTCGCTTTGTCGCCTTCACAACCCGACAAAGCGACAAGTCGACGAAATGCAATTATTTCGCTTTGTCGTGCCGCGACTTGTCGCCTTCACAACCCGACAAGTCGACGATGTAGAATGGCCGCTAACAGCCACCATAACAATGAGCTAACTATGCGTGAACTCGTCGTGCCAGTTCGTGTCAATGTGGACACTGATGGGAACGACAAAATCGTGGCCAAAAGTCGTGAAAGTATCAGCCTGGCTTTACGTTGACGCCATACTCCCGAAAAGTTTAGATCGAAGCTAAATTCAAGGTCAACACACCGAGACTTTTCGACCTAAAAATAAGGCAACAAGCTCATTTTTTCACCAGTTTACGACTGTCTGACCGTGTGCAATCATTGTTACAACGGATGAAACTCCCCCCCCCCCCCATTGATATTGCAACCGTTAATTCAACCTGTCAACAGTTTTTAGTTTCAAAGCGTATTTGCTCTCACAGTAATTTACCTGCTGCGGAAATGTGCACTGCGCGGGCGCAAGCGATTTTAACTAAAATCTATTAAAATTGCATTTTAAGTTACAATCAATCTTCGTGAAACGCATAAAATTTAAAATTTTATGTTGATTTTAGTTAAAATCTATTTTAGTGATTTTAGCTTAAGTTTTTGTGAAACATGACCCAGATGTCATAAAAATTATATTTTTATTTACACAACAAGCACAAAATCAACTCTGTTGACCCACGGATGGCTTGGATTCAGTTTGGATTTAAACGGGATTTCGTTGACTGATTAAATTATAAATAGAGGAGATTCACCGTTACGCTGACGTCATACTCCCCGGTCGAGGCTAAATGATAAAGTGTATGGAGCGAGGCTGCTGTAGAGCGAGACTTTAACAAATGACATCTTAACTATTTATAGCGCAATAAACTAAACAAATTATACAATTCCTGAAGACCGTGTGATGACTAATACAGACGGACAGGTCTTCTGACTTAATAATATCAATACACCTATAGATTTATTATAATAGTATGTCCTATTGTTACACTGTAGACCTTATATACTGTAGAGGTTACCTTAGTTTGTAAAATATTTTGTGGTTTATGTATTGAAGTTGTTAGCTAGTACCAGAGACAGCAAGAACTAGGCTAACAAGAATATGTCTGGTGGTTAAAAACGAGAGAAATGCCATCATTGTCTGATAATCCCATGAGTTATAAACGTGGTTTGTCGCTCTCCCAGGTGCCCATATAAGAACACTGCCTTGAAATCCATGGTAGCGTCTGTGCAGCTGACCAATCCGATACAGGAAGCACCTGGTCAATTCTCCGGGGCTCAATTCTGACTCATGCATGTAACCTCTGAGACGGTAGGGAATAGATACCATTGGGAGGCTAGGAACACCACAACCTTCCCGACTGAGAGGCGAGGAAATACCACCTCAGAACACAAACTAAGAAAAGGGAACTTATATTTAACATATATTTAATGTCATATAGCTATGGGTGTAGTTTCCTGTATTATGGATGTTAGTGTAACACTATATCCAATTGATTTAATGCATGCCCAAGATTTACCTTCACTTATTTTGTCCAATTGTTATACAAATCTAAAATGGTAAAACACAAAATCGGATATGATGACCGCAGACAGCAGAGTTGATGTAGGTGGAGTTAACGCCTGTCAATCAAATGATCGGCCATATTAAGAATGGGTGAAGATGGGTTTAACTACCATTTCTTGTCAAAAATTACAGTGATGATAACTATGTGTGACACAATGCAGGCTGTACGCTGGTAGGATTCCTTCATTTTTCTTAGACTGACTCACCAGTTATTTCTGGAAGAAGGCTACTGTTGTGTCACAGTTAGTTAAAAATGATATCCTATTACGCTAACGATCAGACATCAGGTCAGAGGTCTACGCACCTTTGGTAAAGTACAAGTTAGCACAATTTCATAAAATTAGGGTTGACGTAACGGCGTGCTCTACTGCCGCACTAGACCAAATATGGTCACGGATCCGCCCTGATAGTGGACGCCCTCACTTTTTTTTTATATAAATTAGACAAGCGCGTTTTCCATTGAGACGGTTTTAATCGTAGTTAACGTTTATATACCTAAAGTACAATAGTTGTATCTGAGCTGTAGAAAATACTATCGTAACATATAAAGAATATCTCAAGGGTACAGAAAAGAGTTGAATTTTTATTGATCAAGTCATGTCCTACCTAGACAAACGACAGTGTGACACAAAGATTGGGCCGTCCGGACACAGGGTAACGTGTCCTTAAGAGTGTCACAGTGTCCTTTTGGTGCCGTCACGACCCAGGATTTCAACCTGATTTTAGTCACGTAAGTAACTTTCTCTGTCTACTTATCTCGAAAAGAAAAACAAAACAATGGTTCAAGAATTTTATGAAAATTTAACTGCTCAATTGGTGGGTTTGTCTTCATCGATCTCAACAAATTCTGTTGCAAATATTATTGAACCTTACAATGGCGATCAAAAGCGTATTCGCGATTGGATTAAAAATATAGAAAAATATTGTCTTTTGGCAACGATTGCGCAAAATAAAGTTAAGCTTGTCGCCTTTCAGACGAGTAGGGGGGTAGTGAGTAATTTTAACCAGAGATACCTCATTGCAACACCAGACTCGACATGGGATCAGCTAAAACCCGAGTTGACAAATACATTCGCGGAAATAACTGACCCACAACAAGCCCTTTCGTTGCTAAGAAAAATTAAGCAAAGACCCGAGGAGAATGTACAGGTGTATGCGGAACGGTTGTTGGCGCTTGCGAAAGAGGCTTTCACTGATTACAATGCGCAGCCCGAAATAGATAGGCAACTAATTAGCTTCTTCGTTGACGGTATGGTTAACGATAGCATAAAAACAAAAATTCTTAGGGACGATCCTTTAACATTTGTCGCTGCGGTGGAAATGGCGAGGACAGAACAAAACATACGAAAACATTTTTCGCTAAGATTAGGGAAAGATCTACGAATGCAACCGCCACGGGAAATGGACCAACCAGAGCCAATGGGTGTAAGCCATCTGCGTCGAAGACAGTGTAACATATGTCATCGACGAGGCCATGAGTCAAGAGACTGCAGGGCCAGGCGATCTGTCAATGAAGTACAGACCTTGCGGAATGGACCGCGTGATTTCGACTGTTGGTTCTGTGGGATCACGGGACACTACAAGAGATATTGTAGGAGGAACCGACCGTTTCATGAAAGAAAGAGACCTTTTCAAACACGTCCGTTAGGGAACCTGGAAAACCATTGAACTCTTTTTGTGGAGCCGACAAAAATAGTCCATCTAATGGGGCTTACACCATCGTTTCACATAAATTTGGCAGGAAGGCCTAGCTCTAGTTCTTGTTTAATAAAAATAGGCAGCCAGAAACATCGAGTCTTAGTTGATAGTGGAGCCCAAGTCTCCTTAGTCCATGCTCGAATTTATAATTCGTTAATAAATAAGCCAAAATTAAATAAAAATAAAATATTATTACAATCTGTAAACGGTGAACGATTAAATATTTTAGGAAGCGTTAAGTTAGACTTCCAAATTAAGGGGCTAAAGTTAAATCAATACTTTTCATGTTGTTACCAATATGAATATGAATTTAATATTAGGAAAAGATTGGTTAATTGAGAATGGCGTTAGGCTCTATTCTGATTTAGGTTGTCTGCGAGTAGGAAAAACATATGTTTCCCTTGAAGGAGACATCCACATTTCTTCAATACTGCGAATAGCAGATGAAGTGGTATTAAAACCTCAAACAAAAAATATATATTTAATGCAAAATTAAAGACTTATAGCTAAGGGAGATTTGTTTGAGATCGAAAGTTTATCAACAGGTTACATGGGTAGCGAACCTGGACTGATGATCGCTAATTCTTTGTTTAGCTTGAGTAGAGCTAGATACAACGCTCAGATAATACCTATACTCATAGTTAATAACACCAATAAAACTTTCCGTCTAAAACGAGGCTGTGTAATTGGGCGCGTACTTCCTTTGTATATGGCATACGTTAATTCGGTTTCTGATACAGTGAGACATACGCCTATACCAACTAAGAGAGTGCTAGAAGATAAATTCGCTACTCTTCAAGTGCCAGACGGCGAACGGAGTAATTTGCTATCAGTGTTAAAGAAAAATCATGATCTATTCGCGGGAAACGATACGGAGCTAGGTCATACAGATACGGTTAAAATGACCATTGATACCGGCGAACATCCACCCATAAAACAGCGTCCTTTCCCGTACCCCAATGAATAAACGACGGGTTGTTGAAAAAGCTGTTGATGATATCCGCACCGCTGGCATTATCCGTCGT
Source organism: Patella caerulea (assembly GCA_036850965.1). Lineage (NCBI taxonomy): Eukaryota > Metazoa > Mollusca > Gastropoda > Patellidae > Patella > Patella caerulea. The sequence goes on along the minus strand of JAZGQO010000002.1, from coordinate 18,570,441 downwards.
TCAGCGTCCCCATGGAGCTTTCCCATTGTAATAGTTGATAAGAAAGATGGAACAAAACGTTTCTGCGTAGATTTCCGACAACTTAATAAGGAAACGAAGGTTGACGCCGTCCCACTCCCCCTGGTTGACGACCTTATGAGCGAATTGAATAAATCAGCCTATTTTACAACGCTCGATATGAAATCTGGATATTGGCAAATTTTGGTCCACGAAAAAGATAAAGATAAAACAGCGTTCGTGTGTCACAAAGGTTTGTTTGAGTTTAATGTTATGCCATTCGGTATTCATAATTGTCCAAGTATATTCTCAAATTTAATGACCATTGTTTACAAGGTCTCGAGCACTTTGCCGTCGCTTATATAGACAATATTTTGATATTTTTTCGATCGAAGGAGGAACATTACCGACATATTAAAATCGTTCTTGATAGATTACGACAGCAAGGATTAAAATTGAAGTTGAGCAAATGTCACTTTTTTCAACAAGAAGCGAAGTACTTGGGCTTTGTAATTACGTCCGAAGGAGTTAAACCCGAACATGATAAAGTTCGTGCAATACAATCCATGGATCCTCCAAGAACCGTTAAGGAAACACGAAGTTTCATAGGCATGTGCAGTTATTATCGTCGTTTCATACCAAACTTTTCTAAAATTGCAGAACCAATCGTCGCTTTAACTCGGAAATTTGCAAGATACAACAGTGTCAACAGGCATTTGATTTTTTAAAAGATAATTTAATGGTTGTGCCTTTGATCGCGTATGCAGACCAAGAGTTACGTATGACTTCAATTGGCGCCGCCTTGGTGCAAGTTGTTAAAGAGATTAGCGGAGAGGAGGTTGAACGACCCTTTTATTTTTTATCACATAAATTAACGGATACTCAATGTAAATGGTCAACCATCGAAAAGGAGGCCTTTGCGATCCACTATGCTTTACAAAAGTTAGATTTTTATTTACATAATGCAAAATTTATTATTAGGACCGACCATAAGCCTCTACAATATTTGTTAGAATCGCCAATGCAAAATAAAAAAAATCCAACTATGGGCGTTAAGTATTGCAGGATACAATTATACAATAGAATATGTTTCTGGGAAGATGAATTCCGTAGCTGATCTCCTTTCAAGGGCGCCAATGAAATCTGAAAGTATGGATAATATTGAACCGCGAACCAAAGATAATATGTTGGAAATTAATGTTTTCAATTCGAACAGGTTTGATCCCAAAATGTATGCAAAATGTGAAGTAAAGGATACAGACCTACCTGATGAGGTCGATTTAAATATTGATAACTTTGACATTAAACATGAACAAAGCAAGGATGATGAGATAATCCAAATTATAGGACAACTTAAAACAGGTACAGGAAGTCACGCCCAAGAAACGAGGTTTATGCTAATTAAAGATATACTCTATTTTATTTCTGATCCCGGTGGTGATCCAATGTTGCGTTTGTATATCCCTTTCCACTTAAAAGATCAAGTTATAAAACAATACCATGACGATAATGACCATTTAGGTTTAGATAAAACTGACAATACTGTTAGACAAAAATATTATTGGCCCAAAATGTATCTTGAGCTTAATAATTATGTAAATGCTTGCGTGCTGTGTCAATCTAGATCTTTAACTAAGCAGCAACCCTCAATACAAGAAACCGATATACCTCCAGATCCTTTTACGAAAGTACATGTAGATTTGTCGGGACCATATCCGACCACTTTGTCGGGAAATGTATATATTGTTTTCTTTATATGTCGCTACTCGGGTTACCCAGAATTTTTTGCCGTTAAAAGCAAGTGTGCGGAGAATGTAGCACATTTGCTTATTTATGAGATATTTCCTAGATATAGTGCTCCTTTTGAATTGACCAGCGACAATGGGGGGGGGGATTCTGCAACGCTATCATGAAAGCTACATTAAAACAATTAAAATAAATCACGTTCTTACTTCGTTTTATCGGCCCCAAAGTAACGGAAAGGTTGAACGGTTCCATAAAACGATGCATAGCGTACTATCAAAAAAGATAGTTACAACACTTGGGATTTGTATCTCAATCAAACACTTGCTGTAATACGATTTAGTGGATCAACGAAATTTTCGCCGTTTTATTTATTGTACAATAGAGACGTTAATTTACCCCTTGACAATATTCTCAAATTGTGTGGAATTCGGCAATGTGCATAGATTTGGCAAAATGATGAATGGTAAACATCGCCCGATAGTGGCTCGTTTCATCTACTACAATGATCTCAGGGAAATAAAGAAACGTGGATACAGACTTAAAGGTACGCTTTACGGAATCAGTGAACAATTCCCTGCAGCTATCCAAGAGAGGAGGAAACAGTTATACCCCATAGAAAGACGCTTTCGGTTATCAGGACACCGTACATTAGAAATACTAGATAAAACCCCACGAAGTAATCTATCAGCCACAGCAGCTACACAGAGGTCTGAGACCAACCGATACTATCAACCACCCAAGCGAGCAATCTACGGATCGACACCGGAGAGACTGCGACAAGAGGTAGCATAGGACTTGTTGGGAAATACAATTAACGTAGTATCTTGGAATATTTGCAGATCACTAAAAGATAAAGTAATTGACTGTGACTTCGTTAATATTTTATGTCAGTATGATATTGTATCTCTGTTCGAATGTTGGATAAAACCCGAAGATAACCAGTATCTAGAGTTAGATAATTATACATACCTAGTAAACGTGAAATATAAACTATACATAAAAAGTCGGTGATGTTTTGGTAAAATCATAACCTGTGACAAAACTGTCCATCACGTTCTTCCTGTTATTGGACCTATGATTAGTAGACATAATATGGTATCAGCACCTGCTTTATTTGTGTGAAATTATTAGTAGGTTATTACGCATTTGGAATGGAAATTAACGTCAAGGATAAATCTTGGACGTGCAGGGATGGGGGTATAAATTTGAGTGTAGATCAAGCCCCATTAGAAACTCACCCAGATATTCAAGCAGTCATTATCTGTTGAGAACAAGGGACCTGCGAAGTCATCCAGCTTGGCAATAAAGTTATTATAGCTGAAATACTGTGGTATAATTGTTTTACGATCACAAGAACACAACAAAGAAGAAGTCCTGAAAGTAGCAGTAGTACTACAAGATTCACACGATAAATTATATTTGATAGCTAACTTTTTCCCACCAATTAATAGTGTCTTCTATGATAAATATGATCTATTTACTTGTTTAGAAGATTGTATACTTAAATATAAATCAAAAGGAACCATAGTTTGCTTCGGTGATTTTAATAGTAGAACGAGTACTAACAATGATTACATTGAGCTGGACTGTTTGTCTCAAACATGTTTAGATAATCTGTCGTCAGTTATAACATACACGCCTGATACATGTACTATTAATAAGCGAAGTAACACTGACCCAAATTTAAATCAATTTGGTAGAAACTTACTTTCTTTGTGTAAAACAACCGGTCTGAGAATTGTGAATGGGCGACATGAGGAAGATACAAGTGGGGCAATCACATTTTATAACACTAGAGGCACAAGTTTAATAGACTATGTCTTATGTGATGAGAAAACGTTTTCTAAAATATTTCATTCCAGAGTGGTATGTTTAACCAATACTCTGACCATGCACCTGTATGCTTCACAATTTGTAGCCCGGCTGACACAAGAAATATTGTTTATAATAATGTTTATAACATTGATTGTATAAATTCTGATAACAATGACTGTATAAATTTTGATAATACTGATTGTGTAAATTCTGACAACCACATAAACTCTATTTTCAGATGGAATGAAGAAACTCAGTCCATGTTGGTAATGCTGTTAGTAATGAATTTAATAAGTTGTTTGAACCATGTAAAATTGAAAACCGCGATCAACGTAGCATAAACTACTCGATTGAAAAGTTTTCAAGGGCGCTCGTTAGTATTATACAGTGAAATTAAAATATGTAGGTCTCACAAAGTAATAAAAAATAAAAGGCCCTCTGCTAAGTTCAACGAACCGTGGTTTGACGAAGAATGTAAACAGCTATTTAAAGATTATAAAAATTCACTTCATACATTTAATATGTATAAGTCGCTTGAAAATCATTCGACTCTTGTTACTAACAAAACAAAATATAAGAGAACTGAGCGCACATTAAAAAAATAGATATAAATTACAACAAGGAAATATGTTGGATTTTTTAAGAAAAAAATAACCCCAGACAATTTTATAAATATTTTAAAAGGGCTGGCAGATCCGTTCAACCAAATCTATCTAGTGAAGTGTTTTATTCAACGAAACAGTAGAGGAATATATGAGTAAACATGAAAATCGTCCCACTGACTTGAATACACAAGAGGTAGATTTAGAAATATTAGAATCAGAAATTTCTTCTGCAATTGATAACCTAAAGACTAATAAATCGAGTGGATTAGATGGAATATTAAATGAGTTTCTAATTAAATGTAAAATGACAGGATGCCATGTCTTAAGTATTTGTTTAATAATATTTATGATTCAGGCTATTTCCCCACAAGTTGGTCGATAGGCTGTATTGTCCCAATCTTTAAAAAGGGAGATGTTAACTATGCTGACAACTATAGAGGAATAACGCTGCTAAGCTGTTTAGGTAAACTATTTACAAGTATTTTAAATAAAAGATTGATCAAATATGACGCACAGTATTCATTCATTACGGACGCACAATTCGGCTTTAGAAAAAATATGTCAAATACTGATGCTATTTTTTCCCTGCATTATCTAATTAGAAAATAGGAAAGCTTTTGACTTTGTAAATAGACACAATTTATGGTACAAATTATTAAAACAAGGCGTTAAAGGGCGTATTTTTAACATAATCAAGTCAATTTATGACAATGTCCGGTGCTGTGTTAAATACGATAATTTACTCTCCACAATGTTCAAATGGACTTTTTCAAGGCGAGGTTTTATCTCCGATATTATTTTCCCTGTACGTGAACGATTGTGAAGATCAATTTCTAACAGATAATTGTCCATCTATTAATTTACAAATGATCATTTTATTTTCTTCTTTGATTGGCATTTAGTAATTGAACATATTAACACAAGGTACAATTTTATGGATACACAATTACTGAGTTTGATACTAAGCGACGTTTCGACGAGGATGCTCTCGTCTTTATCAAGCAATGATACAAATTTGTGAATAGTGTAGGCAAATATATACAGAATATGCAACAAAGATAAAATGAAATACAATTAAAGTTTAACACCTTTGATTGGGGGGGGGAGGGGCATTAAGGACTAATCCTACACAACAGAAAACTCATACGGGGATTAAAAGGAGGCGAAAGCTATTATTTATAAAAAGATCAGTGTATTAACACTATTAATGGAAAACCAATTAACCTGAGCTATAGAGAAACAATAATATAAAGAGAAGTGTGTATGTATAAGTAAACAAGAGTGGTCGTTGATGCATGTGCAAAGAAATAATATTTTGAAATTAAGAAAATAAAAAAATATATAAAATATATAATCATGAAAGATATCCTGATATATCGATATAAACTGAAAATCGAGGATTGTAAAACGGGTACTGAAAAGAAACATTATAAAATGTATGATTAGATTACGTAAAAAAACCCACAAAAAAACTGGATAAGCACTGAAAGAGAACAAAAGTATTGGAACCAATAAGCTGCAAGTCCTGAAAGATAAAGACGTATTTTACAGTATAAATCTGGAAGAAAGAAACCGTAAATATATTATTCCCACGTATCATTTTATTTTTATTAATGTACGCAGATGATATGGTCTTATTTGCAGAAACTCCTGAAGGTTTACAAAAATTATTAGACTCAATCGAAAGTTATACCGATTCGTGGGACTTAACCGTAAACATTGAAAAAACTAAAATTATGATTTTCAGAAACGGTGGTAAAATAAGAGAAAATGAAATTTGGTTCTATAAAAATAATATTTTAGAAACTGTCAATGAATTTAACTACTTAGGTGTACTTTTAAATTATAATGGCAAATTTAATAACACGCTAAAACGCTTAGCGGACCAAGGGCGTAAAGCTCTTTTTAGCTTATCAAATACCTGTAACAAAAACCACTTTAACATAGAAACAAAATTATCAATCTTTGATACATACGTCAAAAGTATTTTAAATTACGGTGCCGAGATTTGGGGCACACATTCAGCTTGCGATATTGAAAAATTACATTTATTTTTTTGCAAAAACCTACTTGGCGTCTGAAAAGTAACTTGTAGTAGTATGATTTATAATGAACTCGGTAGATACCCTTTGATTTTAGATAGAAAATGTAGGATTTTTAAATATTGGATTCGTCTACGTAATACTGATAATGTTATTCTTAACTCCTGTTATGAAGATATGATTTTAAATAATGACAGTTGGATTAAATTTGTTAAAACTGAATTAGATCGAATCGGTCTCGGATATATATTGCTTTTAAAAGAAGTTCACAATGGTACGTTCCAAATTATAAAAAAAAATAGGTTATATGATATCTTTGCCCAAGAAAACATGGAAAAAATAAAATCGTCCGCCAAATGTATAATTTATCAACATTTAACCGTTAACTTTACGCTGCAAAGCTATTTAAAAAAAAAGCGTTAAATCTATTTTCCTTAAAACTATAAGCAAATTCCGAATTTCCGCGCATAATTTAAATATAGAAGAAGGCCGATACAAAAAATTGAACGTAGTGAAAGAAAGTGCCCACTTTGTAACTTAAATGACATAGAAGACGAATTTCATTTTATTATAAGCTGCCCTTGCTATTATGAATTGCGCCACCAATATATCAAACCATATTTTTTACGAAATCCTCATATTTTTAAATTAATTCAATTATTAAGTACAACTTCTACATCCGAAATACGGAACCTGGGCAAATTTCTCATTTCTGCAGATAAGAAAAGAAACACTCTATTAAATGATAATTAAAATGTACCCCCATCGCCCCTTTGATTTGACTATTTATTTATTTTATCATTTTTTTTGTGGTAATAATCTAGCTTATTTCCTCCCTTTTAAAGTCATTTTCCAGCCATGTTAAATTCAGGCTAGCAATTTATTTACACCCCATCCCCATACTTTTGTCTGTTTGTATTTAATGGACATGTGTATATAGTGTTTGTGTGTATGTAATTATAATGTTTGTATTTACTTGCCGTGTATATATTGTGTTTGTGTATATATATTATCTGATGATTCAGTAGACTTTAAGAAATAAAAGAATGGAAATTGAACATGAAATAACGTTACAAAACCAACACCAGTCCTTTTTGTTAGTCCATAAGCATCTTAAAAAAGCACAACGAAAGCAAGCTAAATATGCGAATCGCACCGCGATAGATACCCCTTTCGAAGTTGGAGACCCAGTTTACTGTAAAAATCATCTTCGGAAAAACAAATTACAAGAAAAGTGGACGCCATATTATCGAATTATTGAGCAAACCTCCCCTGTCACATTCGTTATCAATAATCAACTGACGGGAAAACCCACTAAGGTCCATGCTGCGCATTTAAAATTAGCGAAAATAGATGATTGGGAGATACCTAAAGGTGTGCCCAACCAGAGAGCATTACGCAAGACACAGTATGTTGTCGATCCGTCTGATTCTAGTTCATCGTCAGAGGACGAGGTTAATGACCCTGATGACGAATTACCTTTGGCAAAACTTGCTAAGCGTTTTAGGCGCGAACGTGAAAATTCATCCAGCGAAGATGATATTCCGTTAATGGAACTCGCCAACCGTATTAAAGTCCGAGAAAGGGATGAATCGGCCATGTCCGATAAAGGCGACTCGTTGAGTACGGATAGTGAATCGAGTGATTCCACAATAATAGATGCGCATAGCAACCACGGTGACGACGAAAATGTCACGGGTATTAGTGACACGGTCATGGATATAAGTGAGGCGTACGGCGCTTAAAGGAAAAATGATAATGATCAGCTAAAGAAAAATAATAATGGTAACCAGAAAAAACTGAGAAATTTGTTAAGAGCTTTGTCTGGTTTATTGTAACTGTTATAGTTACCTTTATATTCAACGCACTTTGTGAGTAACTACTTGTTGCGTTGGTTTGTGGAATTATAATGTTGTTGAGAATAGAGGTTAATGTCCTTTGTTATAATATATTTTAGGTTGAGCATGGAGTTTCTACTTTTCTTTCTGCTTCTTGGCTTGGTGCACTTAAGTGTGGGGTTGTTGATAAAAGAAAATGTAATTTTTCGACCAATTAACAAGATAGATACGAGAAGGTCTTGCTGGTTAGTTACGTTAATAAATGATTTAGTGCCCTTCGATAGCTTCATATCAATCCTCTCACTTGATCTAGAACGAAGTCTCGACAAAGTAAACGAAATTATAGCAGCATATAATACTACCGAGACGACGGTTTTCAAAGAAACGTTTCTTAAGTTGAGAATGGAAATTTTAACAATAGAACAATCCCATAGTGAACTTTTAGAAACCGTATTAGATTTTGGCACTCTGAGAGATAGTATTAGAGTAAAACGATCTTTAATTCCTATTGTAGGCAAGGCTTTGAGCTTTTTATTTGGAACAGTTTCTGAAAGTGATTTAGACACAATTAGACACTATATTGAAAGTCTGCCAGACAATCAACAGACCATAACACATGTGGGAAGGAGAGCCTGTATCCCGAATGGAGATAAATACAAATCGCTTAGCGATTTCAAAACTGCGAGATGCGTTAGGAATGCTGGATAGAAAGGTCGTCGATATAGTGAAAGGGTTTAAAACCCACCTCTTTCAACAGGAAAAATTTACTCATTTGTACTTGCGCTTAAATTTGGTTGTGGACGGTATAAAGTTAGTGATATTAAGAGCTGAATTATATGTAGAAGACTTGCGACAAAAATTGAATATGCTTAGTCTTGGGCATTTGTCATCTGCAAGTATTTCTCCATTGTCATTACATACATTGTTGCTCGGAATTCGAGAACATATTCCAAACAGCGCAAAATTACCCTATAATCCGACGGAAAACTTATTTAATTATTATAAAACAGTAACGTGTACTAGTGTTTTGGACTCTAGTCGTATTTTGATCATAATGTCTATTCCACTGTTAGATTCTAGCGGTGCGTATGACTTGTTTCCCGCGCACAATTTACCAATACCTATGAATTCACAACTTATGGGAAGTAAATCCAATGCCACCCGCAACTTAAATTTTGTCGAATTCAAAGTCCAATATCCAACAAATTTAAATCGTCTATGTGTAGTAGCTCTGTTCATGCAGGACGAAACACGGATAAAAGATTTATGCAAGATTAATGTAAAACCGACCAGTATACTTCCGATAGCCGAATATTTAAACAATGGATTATGGGTAGTTACAACACGAAGTAAGTCACGCTTGACAATAGTTTGTCACGATTCGAACCCTGGCCACTCGACAGTTGACGTAACCACGCCGTTAAATATAATACAACTAAATATGACCTGTACGGCGACAAGTGATGACATAATTTGCCAGCATTTTTTGAACATGAAAGTACGATTATAAAAAATGTGTCTTTTGAAAAGCTTATCCAATCGTTTAACAAAACTTTAGAAAACTTATGGTAGCCTCTTGAAACGGTTTTGGCAAATTATACTTTAACAGAATTACCCCACGTTTGAAGGAAGTTGATCAAATTCCGCTAGATAGCTTGGTTTATGAGTTGAATACTTTTAGGTCGATTAATGAAGACAAATCCCAGCCCATTTGGTACTATATCATTATTGGCATAGGAGCAACAGTCATATTTGTAATTAGGGTTTCACACTGCGAAGCTTGTGTGAAACACTATTGTTTTTGTTAAAATTATTAGGGTTTCACACTGCGTAGCTTGTGTGAAACACTATTGTTTTTGTTAAAATTATTATTCTTATTATTATTATTATTATTATTATTATTATTCAGATTCCAATTTGAATAGATCTCAGCAACTACGTGTCGCATCGTTACGATTTCTTCGGTTTTACTGGGAAAGTGGGTGTGACTTAGAGGATAAAGCTATTTTGAACGTTCTGCGACAATGCGAAATGTCCGAAATCACCGAAGTTATCGTTTTTGAAAATATTGCAGTAATTTTAACAATAATCATTGGATTTTAACTTTCGATACATTTTGGCATAGCCTGAGACAGGGCACATAGCTACGCTACTTTCGATTTTTGATTTTCGGCAAATCTTCGAAGATATTAGGCGCCAAATTTCGAAAATTTAAAATTTTACAAAAAACTTTTTTATTTATGAATATTTTTTAGTCGTATTGTGCACAGAATTAAAGAGTCATCTGACTAGTGCAAAAATGTTAAAAAAAATTGTCTCAGTAATTTTCCTTGGCCGCCATTGGCTAATTCAGTTTTTCAGTCCTAGATTGATTTTTTATTGTTCGATTTGTATAAAACAAAATTCATATGCTTCGTTGTATCAATTGTCATTTTTTTTATTACCAAAAGTGTTATCTGTCGGCACCGGAAGTGGCATAATTTTACCAAAAACTACAATTTTGACAGTTATTTTTTTATTTCGAAAACAAATATTATTTTTTGGAAAAATTATTTGACTCAAAGAGTGTGCCCTTTCAAGGCGCAAAAAATGTAGGAAGCAGTTTTTTTAATTTCGATTTCACTTTCGAGCAAATTCGATTAAGAGGCTAAAAATGGTGTAAAATTGACCTATTTAGAACCTATTCAGGCTTTTCAGATTTTAAAATATTTCTTCGTAACTTTTATAAACTTGTAGCTATAATCCATACGAAGAAAATGTATGTTAAAATTCGTTTGTAATATAAGTAGTTACCAAGAAATGGGCAGTTCTGTACAAGTCACTGTTTTCGTTATTTTGCCTGTAAAATAGTCAATTATTATTGGATTTTTATAAAAGTGACATCATTTGATTCAAAAGGCATGTAGCGTCATATGAAGTTGATTACAATTTAAAATTGACACCGGAAGTGACATCATTTGGTCAAAAACTGCATTTTAAACTTTTTAAATCAATGTTTTATTCAACCAAGAATAACTTAATATGTATTAATAATTTTAACTTTTGGTTTAAATTCACATATAAACAAAATTCATATGGTCATATAGATATCATAAAATTGTTTCTAACTTGTTCGGTTGCCGAGAAATAGACGGTTTTCTACAGGTCACTTTTGAAGGTTTCGGGGCCATAAAAGTGTCAATTATTATTCGATTTTCATAAACGTTACACCGTGTTATACCTAATGCCATTTGGGATTTCATACAAGTAATTTAAGATTTTCATTATCACCGGAAGTAACGTCATTTTGGCAAAAACTGTATTTTTAGCCTTCAAAACAGATATTTTATTCAAATGAGTCTGTTTTGAAATCTTATTCAAATTATGGTATTTGATGCTAATCAACAAATAGAATGAACCCGTACGATCATACAGATACCACAAAATGGTTTGTAACTTGTACGGTTGCAGAGAAATAGCCGATTTTCTACAAGTCACTTTTCAAGTTTTTTGGTCTTTAAAAGTGGCAATTATTACTCGATTTACATAAAATTTTCACTATATGATATCGTATGCCATTTCTGATTTCATAAGACTAATTGAACATTTTCATTAACACAGGAAGTAATTTAATTTTGTCAAGATTATTTACAAGTAACAAATGTATAAAATGACTTGATATTGCTGGATTGATTGGTTGATTCTGCGTCCATTTTATTTGTGTGCAATGTTAATTTGGAAACCTGTTTAGTGGTTACACTGGTACTGGAAGTGACATATGTTCAAGGGTAACTTAGCACCGGAAGTGACATGTTTAAGAGTAACTTGGCACCAGTGAAACCCGTCATTCCTGCATGCAGGTCTAGTTATTCTTATTATTATTATTATTATTCTTCTTTTGTTTTGAGTAGATCTCAGCAACTACGTGTCGCATCGTTACGATTTCTTCGGTTTTACTGGGAAAGTGGGTGTGACTTAGAGGATAAAGCTATTTTGAACGTTCTGCGACAATGCGAAATGTCCGAAATCACCGAAGTTATTGTTTTTACAAATATTGCGGTAATTTTAACAATAATCATGGGATTTTAACTTTCGATACATTTTGGCATAGCTGGAGACAGGGCACATAGCTGCGCTACTTTCGATTTTTGATTTTCGGCAAATCTTCGAAGATATTAGGCGCCAAATTTCAGAAATTTAAAATTTTACAAAAAACTTTTTTATTTATGAATATTTTTTAGTCGTGTTGTGCACAGAATTAAAGAGTCATCTGACTTGCGCAAAAATGTTAAAAAATTTTGTCTCAGTAATTTTCCTTGGCCTCCATTGGCTAATTCAGTTTTTCAGTCCTAGATTAATTTTTTATTGTTCGATTTGTATAAAACAAAGTTCATATGCTTCGTTGTCTCAATTGTCATTTTTTTTATTACCAAAAGTGTTATCTGTCGGCACCGGAAGTGGCATAATTTTACCAAAAACTACAATTTTGACAGTTAGGTACATTTTTTGAAAACAAATATTATTTTTTTGAAAAATTATATGACTCAAAGAGTGTGTCCTTTAAAGGCGCAAAAAATGTCGGAAGCAGTTTTTTTAATTTCTTTTTCATTTTCTAGCAAATTGGATAAAGGGGTGAAAAAAGGCGTAAAATTGACCTATTTACAACTCATTCAGGCTTTTCAGATTTTAAAATATTTTTACGTAACTTTTATAAACTTGTAGCTATAATCCATACGAAGAGAATGTATGTGAAAATTAGTTTGTAATATAAGCAGTTGCCGAGAAATAGGCAATTTTGCATGAGTCACTTTTCACGTAATTTTGGCTGTAAAAGAATCAATTATTATTCGATTTTCAATTTTCTTTCGCCATTGGATGCCTAATGCTATAGTGGACTATGTCAAACCATTTTACCCCTTGCGCTGCCACCGGAAATGACGTCATTTGCTCAAAACTTAAATTTTAGCCTTCAAAAAACAATATTTTATTCAAATGAGTCGTATTTGTTATTTTTTTCAAATTGTGATATTTGATTCTATTGATCAAATAGATTGAACCCATACGATCATACAGATACCACAAAATGGTTTCTAACTTGTACGGTTGCAGAGAAATGGGCGATTTTCCTTAAGTCACTTTTCAAGGTTTTTGGTCTATAAAAGTGTCAGTTATTATTCGATTTTCATAAAATTTTCACCATATGATATCTTGTGTCATTTATGATTTCATAGAACTAATTTAACATTTTCAGTATCACCGGAAGTAATGTCATTTTGGCAAAAACTGTATTTTTAGCCTTCAAAACAGACATTTTTTTCAAATGAGTCTGATTTGTAATATATTTCAAATTATGATATTTGATTCCAATCAACAAATGGATTGAACCCATACGATCATATAGATACCAAAAGATAGTTTTTATCGTGTACGGTTGCCGAGAAATAGACGATTTTCTACAAGTCACTTTTCAAGGTTTTTGGTCTATAAAAGTGGCAATTCTTATTCGATCTACATACTATTTTCGCTATATGATGCCTTATGCCATTTCTGGTTTCATAAAACTAATTGAACATTTTCATTATCACCGGAAGTAATGAAATTTTTCCAGGATCACTTACAAGTAACACATATATATTTATATATATAAAATGAATTGATATTGCTGGATTTGGTTGATTCTTCGTCAATTTTATTTGATGTTTACAATGCTTATGTGGAAACCTGGTCGATGGTTTCATTGGTATCGGAAGTGACATATGTTCAAGGGTAACGTGGCACCGAAAGTGACGTTGCACCAGTGAAACCCGTCATTCCTGCATGCAGGTCTAGTTCTGATTGTTGCTAGTTGTTATAAATACAACCCAAAATTTAACCATTTAATAAGCAATTGTTTTAAGAGAAATAGTAGAAACCACAGAGAAGTTACAGAACGCACAGTACACGAAACCGATGTCCAGATGGTGTCCAGAGCAGATGAAGGATCCCGTGAAGTCACCTTACCATCAACGTCCATGGAACCCACAATCTACATGACAGCTCCGACTGGTGTCACATCTTTGCCAGTTGGTACACAAGCGGTTATGGACAAAATGAGCCCTGAATTGGCAATGGAAGATTTGCAGAAAGTTTTTCCTGCTCCGAATGCATCCAAACGTGACAGATGACTGGACCTTAATTAATATAATTGGTGTACAAACAGTGAGAAAACATTATGGTGATTCATAAACTGTGTGAAAATAAAACATTGTTTGTGTGTGCCAGAACCTACTGACTCTGGAGGTCACAATTATTATCCGATTTAAAAAACCGTTTGATTATATCACCGTTAGGGTTGAGTTCGATTTTCGGGAAAATCGGACGAAAATTGTCATACAAAATGGCCGCCGTTTGTACGCGAATACTGTTCAAAAATGGTATATCAAGGTTGTGGACCCTGTAGAAGTCACATTTTTAATTCGATTTTGATGAAACTTGAAATTCATGGTTATAACCCAAAGATCTTGGTTCCTTTCGATATTTGCGCATATCGGAACGTAACTTCCTGAATTATGGCCCCTGATTATACGCAAAATCGCCTTATTTTAGCTTGTGGTCCCTCTGGTGGTCACAATTATTATCTGATTTAATAAAACGGTTGATAATATTACCGTTACACCGTAAGGAAGCATGAGTTCGAATTTCGGGAAAATCGGACCAAAATTGCCATAAAAAATGGCCGCCGTTTGTACGCGAATACTGTTAAAAAATTGTATATCATGGTTGTGGACCCCGTAGAGGTCACAATGTTAATTTGATTTTGATGAAACTTGAAATGCATGGTTATAACCCAAAGATCTTGGTTCCTTTCGTTATTTGCGCATATCAGATCGTAACTTCCTGAATTATGGCCCCTGATTGTCCGAAAAATCACCTGTGGTCCCTCTGGAGGTCACAATTATTATCCGATTTAAACAAAACGTTGACTCTATCACCGTTACACCCTACAGAAGGTTGAGTTCGAATTTCGAGAAAATCGGACCATAATTGCCAGAAAAAATGGCCGCCGTTTGTACGCGAACAGTGTGAAAATATGGTATATCAAAGTTGTGGACCCTGTAGAGGTGACAATTTTAATTCGATTTTGATGAAACCTGAAATGCTTGTTTATCACCTAAAGATCTTTATTCTTTTCGACATTTGCGCATATCAAATTGTAACTTAATGAACTATGGCCTTTGATTGTAGGAAAAATCACTTTCGGTATTGCTTGTTCTCTGTCTATCTCTCGAACAATTGTTATCTGATTTATAAAAATACTCTGATTATACTACTGTTGCACCGTAAGGAAGGTTGAGTTCGAATTTCGTGAAAATCGTACCAAAATTGCCAGACGAAATGGTCACCGTTTGTACGCGATTAGTGTAAAAATATGGTATATCATGGTTGTGGACTCTCTACAGGTCACAATTCTTATCCGATTTTGACGAAAAGTAACATTTCTAGGTTGTGTACCGTCACACCATAATCATTGTCGGCTTCGAATTTCATGAATATCAGACTGGAACTGACCAACAAAATGGCTGCTCCCAATACAGTATGAAATACAGGACTTAATGATGTAGGAAAAATCACTTTCGGTATTGCTTGTTCTCTATCCATCTCTCAAAAATGTGGGCGTATCCTGCCTGGCAGTGCCAGCCTATCTTTATATAAATTAGTCAAGCGCGTTTTCCTGGGAGACGGTTGGGCGAAATAGCCAGGGTAGACAACATAGGTTTTAATCGTGGTTAACGTTTATATACCTAAAGAACAATAGTTGTATCTGTGCTGTAGAATATACTATCGTAACATATAAAGAATATCTCAAGGGTACAGAAAAGAGTTGAATTTTTATACGCCCACATTTTCATGTGGACGTATATTGTCGTCGCCCCTATTCGTCCGTCCGTCCACAATTGTTTGTGAACAGTCTACAGGTCACAATTTTTATCCGATTTCAATGAAACTTAAAATATAAGTTTATCACCCTAAGATCTCGGTTCCTTTCGATATTGGCATGTATCGGACCGTAACTTCATGGGTTATGGCCCCTGATTGTACGAAAAATCACGTTTTTTAGCTTGTGAACAGTGTAGAGGTCACAATTTTGAACCGATTTGGATGAAACTTGAAATGCATGTTTATAAACCAAAGATCTTGGTTCCTTTCGATATTTGCGCCAATTGGATCGTAACTTCCTGAATTATGGCCCCTGATTGTTCGAAAAATCGCCCTTTTTAGCTTGTGGTCCCTCTGGAGGTCAAAATTGTTATCCGATTTAAAAAAAACGTTTGATTATATCACCGTGCCATGGTTATGAAGGTTGAGTTCGAATTTCGTGAAAATCGGACCAAAATGGCCGCCATTTGTACGCGAATAGTGTGAAAATATCTTATATCAAGGTTGTGAACAGTGTAGAGGTCACAATTTTGAACCGATTTGGATGAAACTTGAAATGCATGTTTATAACCCAAAGATCTTGGTTCCTTTCAATATTTGCGCCAATCGGATCGTAACTTCCTGAATTATGGCCCCTGATTGTCCGAAAAATCGCCTTTTTTAGCTTGTGGTCCCTCTGGAGGTCCGATTTAAAAAAACGTTTGATTATATCACCGTTTCATGGTTATGAAGGTTGAGTTCGAATTTCGTGAAAATCGGACCAAAATTGACGGACAAAATGGCCGCCATTTGTACGCGAATAGTGTGAAAATATGTTATATCAAGGTTGTGGACCCAAAGATCTTGGTTCCTTTCAATATTTGCGCCAATCGGATCGTAACTTCCTGAATTATGGCCCCTGATTGTCCGAAAAATCGCCTTTTTTAGCTTGTGGTCCCTCTGGAGGTCCGATTTAAAAAAAACGTTTGATTATATCACCGTTTCATGGTTATGAAGGTTGAGTTCGAATTTCGTGAAAATCGGACCAAAATTGACGGACAAAATGGCCGCCATTTGTACGCGAATAGTGTGAAAATATGTTATATCAAGGTTGTGGACCTTATAGAGGTCACAATTTTGAACCGATTTGGATGAAACTTGACATGTATGTTTATAACCAAAAGATCTTGGTTCCTTTCGATATTTGCGCCCATCGGATCGTAACTTCCTGAATTATGGCCCCTGATTGTCCGAAAAATTGCCCTTTTTAGCTTGTGGTCCCTCTGGAGGTCAAAATTGTTATCCGATTTAAAAAAAAGTTTGAATATATCACCGTTCCATGGTTATGAAGGTTGAATTTGAATTTCGGGAAAATCGGACCAAAACTGACGGACAAAATGGCCGCCGTTTGTACGCGAATAGTGTGAAAATATGTTATATCAAGGTTGTGAACCTTATAGAGGTCACAATTTTGAACCAATATTGATGAAACTTGACATGTATGTTTATAACCGAAAGATCTTGGTTCCTTTCGATATTTGCGCCCATCGGATCGTAACTTCCTGAATTATGGCCCCTGATTGTCCAAAAAAATCGGACTTTTTAGCTTGTGGTCCCTCTGGAGGTCAAAATTGTTATCCGATTTAAAAAACCGTTTGATTATATCACCATTTAATGGTTATGAAGGTTGAGTATGAATTTTGTGAAAATCAGACCAAAATTGACGGACAAAATGGCTGCCGTTTGATAGCGAATAGTGTGAAAATATGTTATATAAAGGTTGTGGACCCTATAAAGGTCACAATTTTGAATCGATTTTGATGAAACTTGACATGTATGTTTATAACCCAAAGATCTTGGTCCCTTTCGATATTTGCGCCCATCGGGTCATTACTTCCTGAATTATGTCCCCTGATTGTACGGAAAATCACCCTTTTTAGCTTGTTGTGCCTCTGGAGGTCACAATTATTATCTGATTAAAAAAAAAAACGTTTGATTATAAAAACCAAACAAATTCTAATGATTTTCTGATAATTCCTTAATATGCGACAACTCTTGTTGACTGCCCGGACGATTTGGCTGCTGTGTGGGCGTATGTTTCGTTGCCTGGCAACCTATTTTTATTGATCACGTCAAGTCCTACCTAGACAAACGACAGTGTGACACAAAGATTTGGCCATCCGGACACAGGGTAACTTCTCCTTGAGAGTGTCACATATGTTCAGAATAAAGTAATTTGACTGAAATGTTCAATATATTCTTCTTTCATCATTTATTTTTCGAACTCCTTATAAAAATCTCCCATAATGTATTTTTAAGTTAGTCAGGCCCACGGAGTACTTATGACGTAAGTAGGGTTCCTATTAAAGTACAGCAACACAGTTATGAACTGTTATGGATTTAATAGATAAATGGCCGAGAAAGTTCGTCCGTTTTTTCCGGCGTGGTTCCTCCTTGTCAGTGATGCAGCACAGGATACCTGACAATGACAGCTGTCTCGTCGTTCGGATGGACGAAAATCCTAGCTCCCACTTATACATTGACGTGTACGTAAAAGATTCCTTGACAATTTTCTCTCATATCACACTGTCTGGCATATATGCCCGTTTTCAAAATTGTAAACGTGCGCTTTTCGGTCGGTTTTATTTAATCTGAATATAAAAGAGATCCAATATTGTTGATTCTAAGTAATTTATTAAGTGAAGATCAATTATTAAAATTCAAATATTGATAACAATATAACATAAATACAATGTATAGGGCGGTATAGCTTATAATATTATGTTTAGTGGTCGAGGGTAATTCTATATGTAAAAAGTCCCACTTGGTGTTCCAAGGCGTCCGCAATCTATAACAATGTTACCTATTTGAAGTCTAATGCATATTCTGAACAGTAGCAACGGCAAATCGGCTATATATAGGTGAAATCCCGCTGGTAGCACGGGACTCTGTTGAAAGGCGGAAGTAGTCCCGGTTATCCTGACGGACATCTGTATTCTACAGGGCAAAATCACAACATATATACATAGGGTGGTGTAGCATATAATAATAATAATAATAATATATATGTATAATTTTACAATAAAGTAATATACTTCAATAGAGCTTGTGACGAGGTACAAATTACTGGGTATCAAAAATACAAATTTTAGTTACAATATTAAAATAATTTTCATTACAAACTTTTGAGACTGAGAAGAGGGCTTTTCGACCCCGTTCAGCAATATGTTTTTGTGTGACAAGATATTTACCATTAAAATTTAGTAGTAGTCCAAGATAATTAAAACTATTTACAACATCAATATTACAACCATCAAGAGTCCATTCCCACAACTTTTAAGTTTACCCCCATTTCGGAAAATCATAATTTTAGTCTTTTTAATATTAATTTGCAAATCCCAGTCATGTGTGTATCGACAAAGTGAATTTAAAATATCTTGCAGGCCTTGTGGAGTTTCTGAAAGAACAACTTTATCGTCTGCATACATTAGCAAAAATAAATTGAATGTCTGGATATCAATAGCCTCACAATTATCGGCTAGGAGATGAGATTCGCAATCATTTATATAAAAAGAAAATAACAACGGCGATAAAAGTTCCCCTTGACTCCATCTAATTTAACACAACACTTAACCTTATCATAGAGAGACCTTATTATTTTCAATAACCACGCTCCGATCATCATACGTAGTTACAATATCCTGTACACGATAAATCCTATAGGCTAACAAAATATTTATTATAGAAAATGCTACCATAGGGTGGGAAGTAGCATGCGATAATATACAGAGTTTCTTCATATCAACATATTTTAATAACCACAATAGTATCATACAAATTTTTAACTATGGTACATTTATGTATTATCACATATTTAATAAGAATGACCAATCCCCCACCCTTAGCCCACTCTCTTGCAAAAGCGAAAGCCGTATAATTTGTAAGCCCAATCTCGTCGTGTACAGAAATCCAGCACTCATACAACATTATTATATCATATTCAACAAGAAGCTCGACAAAATTCTTTTAATTTTCCACATAATCCTTTACCGATATTCCACGATAAAAAAGATAACGCAGATCTACTCTCAAGAATTTCCTACGCGATGGAATTGTTTTCCGTAAAAGTATACTCCATGTCATTGCTATAGGAAGGAGATCCACCACCCAGACATCGCCTTTTACTTCTTCTGCCTGTTGGGGGATCTTTCCATGGTCGGTACACAGCCGCAGCTTTGGGCAAAGTATTTTCATTATCCTCAGCACGGACAGATTGTTCATACAATTTACTAACCTTATCACATAAACCAGACTATCATCTCGGTCTTTGTCTTTCTCTTTTATAATTTTCAGATCACTATCTATCTCCGATATTTGGCCCTTCATCCCAGCTAACAGTGTCTAAATATTTCCAATCTTAAACATTACATGTTCTAACCTTTTCAATCTTAAAGGGCCAATCCCGATAACTTTTTGGGGAATAAAACTGCTTAATTTTGTGTTAAAATCCTTTAAAATCCATAACCCAAGGCCCACCTACTCAACCGATATTTGTGATACGCTTGTAAATAACTTAAACCTGACAGTCTTCATCTGGAGATGGAGAACGTTTTATTATACAGTATCTGGAAAAAACCAGACTTTTTTCTATAAAAATAATATGTAGGTGAAATTTACTGTATAGACCTCTCAAGAAACATTAATCAATTATCAGGTCACCCAATGAAAAAATTGACCCGAAATCTTAAAAGGGTTACGTGTCCGGATACGCAGTGTTGACGTTCACGTCCAAACGACTCAATATTTTGAGCTGAAATTTTGAGACAAGGTAAATACACCATGCCACTATATTTTGGTCCATAAATTTCATAAATACTCGGACTTTAATTTTTGAGACTCTGTTCTTATTGGGATTGTCCCTTTAAATCCATATTAGTTAACAGTTGAACAATTTGATTCATAATAGGTCCATCATCTAATACTGGTAAATCCATAGCACTATCGACAACATGAAGTAAACTTTCGAAGGACATTTTATATTTTCACTTGGCTGATTAAACATATAAGTCCAAATATATACGCTTGACTGACTCCTGGACAACAGACCAACACGTCCTCTCACCTCGAAGGCTCCCTGTGTCAGTAGTTCGCCCAAGACAGGAGGCTGCTCAGTGTGACGGGTGTGAACGGTGGCAGCATAGAACTTTTAATACTGGTACCCCCCTTTCGCAGATACCGAAAAGAATATTGGATACGAACACAAGGTACTGCCGCCCTTTATGGATGCAATGACAATGTAGCCAGTATAGGAAATTTATCAAACCCGGCGTGTAGCGATGTTAATGTTATGACCTTATTCCCAAAGTTTCGTCGTCGAAAACGCAGTCATGGACATCGTCGCTACACACCACCTAAACTCAGCATTATATCACTAGATGCCCTTTTGGAAATTATTCAAAAACCACTAGGGCCACACCATATCCGTACTAAATTCCACTTACTATTTTGAAATTACTTAAATCGGAATGTTTGGATTCAAATTGTACTGGCCCATTGTCGTCTTGACATTGCAGCTGAGCCCGATGCATCTAACACCACTAACAGTTCATTTCTAGAATTGAAATTTGCTAACAAAGGCATTGATGCTATCGGGTTAAGTCAAATATTACACCATAACCAAGTCACAGCACATATCCCGCCGTATTTCAAAACTGTTACTGTTCCTAGAATTTCATATACTTATACTAAACCCATTGCATCCAAAATATTTAATTACAGAAATGCATTATCTGACATTAATGCAAAAGACTTATATGACAACCCTCTACCATGTTCTTGCTCTACGTCGTAATTCCTTTACCAACCAACTGGACATGTGGTCACTGGTGATTTGAACATAGTCCAGAATAATAAGCTACGTGAAATTTTGTCCAAAGGACCCAAATACCGGGAACCGCAACCATTTTCATGGGATCAGAATTTCAAACTTATCATGAATGCCGTCGAGGACTACGCTAGATCATGGACCAAGAGGGAAGATGCTATTTCTGATACTCTTTTTGATTGGACTAGTCTATAAGTCGTTTACTTAACGAAGAATATACATACAATGTTTGTCAGTTGACACTAAGCCTAAGTCGATTTTCAATGATGTTAGCAATGTTGAAAATCTCAATGCCTTGCATGACAAGTATGTCATTGTTCCGGCTGACAAAGCGTCCAATAACATAGTTTTTATATGTAAACGATATTATTATGACTCTGTTAAACGAACTTAATTTCGAGAAACCAATTGACAGTGCTACTTATAAACGTTCTACTCTTAGTAAGGATGAAATTATATCCAATCACAGATTTGTACTCACTTCATTTGGTACTCCATGTGGAGATACCTATACAGATTTGCCTTGTTGTATTGGATACCTAAACTACATAAAAATCCGTACAAGCAACGTTTTATAGCAGGTTCACCCCGTTGTTCCACAAAACCACTTTCTAAAGTATTGACATCTATACTTACGGCTGTTAAAGAGGGTATTCAAAAATACTGTGACAAAATATACTCGCGTAGTGCTATAAATCAAATGTGGATATTAAAAAATTCCAAAGAATTACTTGATGGTTTGCAATCTAGATCCCTTACTTCAGTCTCATCTATTCAAACGTTTGACTTTTCTACTTTGTACACTAAAATTCCCCATAGTAAATTAAAATCCCGGTTGAAAGACATTATTCACATGCTAGATATCAATATTTAGTTGTTAATTACAAATCCACATATTTCGTTAAGAATCACAGTGATTCCAAAAACAAATTCACCGCCATCAAAATAATTCAGATGTTGGATTTTTTAATTGATAACATCTTTGTTGAATTTGGAGGGGAAATATATCAGCAAGTGGTGGGTATCCCCACGGGCACCAACTGTGCACCTTTGCTTGCTGATTTATTTCTCTATTCGTACGAAGCCGATTACATACAAGCGCTCGTAAAAACAAATAAACGATTGGTCAGACATTTTAATTTCACTTATCGATATATCGATGACGTTTTATCACTGAATAATCCTAAATTTAGTGATTATGTCGATTTCATATATCCTGATGAGCTCGAAATTAAAAAAACCAAATTAAAAACACCACTGACAGTGACAATTACGCTTCCTACTTGGATCTGCGTCTCGATTTTGACAATTGCCATAAACTGAGTGTTAAATTGTATGATAAACGTGATTACTTTGACTTACCGATTGTCAACTTTCCATTTATTAGTAGTAACATTCCAATATCACAAGCTTATGGAGTGTTTGTGTCTAAGCAAATTCGTTACGCGAGAGCTTGTTCCTTTTATTCTGATTTTTTAATTAGATCGAGGCATTTGTCGTCTAAGGATACGTGCGCACTAAACTTATTAAAACCTTTAAAAAGTTTTATGGCCGTCACATTGACTTGATTGGTAAATATAATGTGTCTCTCTCAGCTATTATTCTAGATATATTTAATTGACACGTTTACTATTACTATCTCCTTAATTAAGTCTACTACATCGTTAACACTGGTCATCACGTGCACTTTGCATACCGATAGTTCATTGGTCAAACATGCTATTTCATTGAGATTTCGTCCAATAGTTTGGATGCAGCTATGGCGGGTGTGGCGCCAGGCAGGGTAAGCTTACTCTTCCGGACACCTGTTACCACTGTTTGTCGTGTATTTTCTACACGGGGAGTAGTCCATTTGCTGATTACACTATTTTGCCTAATAACGTTTTTAGGACTTCGAATTCTGTCTAATGGTTTGGATTGTTCGTACTTGGTTTTATTTTATTTAATATTATTTTTTTTTTAAATTCAACACTATTGTATTAAATACAAAACTCAACACTACTGTATTAAATTTAATAATATTGTATTTTTCAGATTTATATATCTAAAACTCCATACCACAGGATGGTAAAAGAATTTACAACGGTGGCCTTCAAATGTTGTACAAAGAAGCGGCGCAGCTACCAACACAAATCAAAATGATATCAGAAGGGAAATTACAAAGACACCAGAAAAAGCAAACAAGAACAACACAATGCAAGTTATTTCAACTTTGGAATTCATACACCAACCAGGAAATCAGCACCAACCAGCTATTAAAAAGATGTGGGGGATATATGGACCAAACTGAAGGACAGACTAAATTATTAAATGACTGACTGAAGGACAAACTGACAGACTAAATGACTGACTGAAGGACAAACTGTCAGACGAAAAACATATTTATAAAAATGTATTAGTTGATGTTATAATAAAAGGTATTAGTTGATGTAATAAATTCATACATAAATGTATTATTTAATAAATTGTTGATGTAATAAATTCATACTAAATGTATAATTTAATAAATTGTTAATGTAATAAATTGAATGCCAGTCAAGTCGTCCACAAGCAAAGTCGTCCAAACCCGTTGGTGGAGTCGTTCACAAGACTTAGTTTATTTTTGGGATATAATAATACGTTGGTAATGTCGTCCACACGACATAGTTTACTTTCGCGACATGGGTATTCCTTCCTTATTAGTAATAGTGTATGTTTTTGTGTGCCGAGTTCTGCGTGATCATCCTCACTCGTTGGTGGAGTCGTCCACACAACTTAGTTTAATTTCCGAATATAATAATACGATAATACAGTCGTCCACAAGCTTATTGCCACGTGGTCATTTCAAGTTGTCACCATTGATTTTCATTTTCAATTAAAACGATTTTGCATTGCAACGCATGTATAATTTAATAAATTGTTAATATAATAAATTCATGTATTAGTGATAATTTGTTGTATTTATTTGTAACTTGGAATGAGTGGGAGGTTTTAAAAGTTGGGATGAGTTGTCTTTTGACTTGGGATGAATTGTCTTTTGACTTTGGATGAGTTGTCTTTAAAAGTGGGATGAGTTGTCTTTTATTGATGAAATCCAAGGAATCGAGCTTGGCTAACCTACTGTAGATGTCAGAAATTAAGTCCGAAGTGAGGCCTGCAACTTGAAATTGGTTATGATTGATATGCGGAGGATTGTTGAATGACTCGAAAGTTGTGTTCATTTAAAATGTCGCTAGTGAGTCTAATTTGTTGTCCTGTATTTTGTAAACTGGATTCTGTATTTCCACCGGTATTTGATGTCGCCATGATGAATACTATATTACAGTATTCAAAAAAATTAGGGGATATTTGATTTTGGGGGCATAATACTGAAATATGCAAATGACTACGAAAAAAGTCACTATAGAACCTAACAGAAGAAACATTTCCAGTTACATGTGACGCCCAAACGCACCAATAGCTACCGCATGGAATGCAGGTGATGCTTGGGATCATCATGGGGGTCCAACCCAAGATTTGCACGACTCTACCGTGATACACAATCTGTACAGGACAGACCACGCTCAGGTCGACCAAGGGCGACAACTCAAGCCCAGGATCGATTTATCCGTACCTTGGCCTTGAGAAATCGTGTCATCACAGCAAATCAGATCAGCGCTCGTCTTCAAACAGACACTGGTGTGAGAGTGAGTGGCCAGACGATTCGGAATCGACTGCATAGGGGTCACCTTCGCGCCCGACGTCCTCGCGTGATCCCTTGTTTGAGAGATCATCACATTCTGGCAAGACGTCGTTGGTGTAGGGATCTCCAACACTGGGATAATCGACGCTGGAGCAATGTGATGTTTTCAGATGAGTCAAGGTTCACTGTTGATTTTTTTGGACAGACGTACGAGGGTGTGGCGTCGTCGAAACGAGCGCTTCCAAGACGTTAATGTCATCAGACATGATCGATTTGGGGGTGGTTCTGTTATGGTGTGGGGAGGCATCACTGTTGCTGGAAGAACGGTTTTACATGTTGTTGCAGGGCGTGTTACAGGCCAGTACTACCGGGACAACATCTTGGCAGTCCATGTTGTGCCGTTCGCACGAGGTCATGGCCGCCGTTTCATCTCCCAGGATGACAACGCAAGATGTCACAGAGCCAGGATCGTTACAGGTTACCTCTAACAACAGAACATTACCTTGGCCAGCACTGAGTCCCGACCTCTCCCCCATCGAGCATATCTGGGACATGCTTGGACTGAGGTTACGTCAACGTCAAGAACGTCCTGCCAATGTCCAAGAACTTGCTGCGTTGCAACAGGAATGGGACAATCTGGACCAAAATGACCTTTGACGTCTCATTAGGAGTATGCCACGTCGGATCAATGCTTGTTTGGCAAACAGAGGAGGATTTACCCGTTACTGACTTTGTTGTGATGCTGTGGTAACTTTGGTGTTTGACCCCGGGTATCATTTTACCCTTATAATGGCCAGTCTGTGCCTTACTTAGTCTAACGATCATTTGGAATAAATCGATGAATGTGGACTTCATTTCATTTTGTCATTTGTTTCTTCGTCAGTTTCATTAGGTGACTTTAATAACACTTAAAAATCGAATACCCCCTACTTTTTTTGAATAGTATATGTAAAGCGCTAGGTAAACAAAGAATACTTCACCTTATCAGTTATACACTAACTTCAATCAGTAAATGGGTCAAGGTGTGTTGATAACCTGTCTCACTGTGACTATCGTTGTTTACTATTCGTACCAACAAATTTCAGCTATGATTCACAAATCTAGCTTTTTTGGCTACAATTTAATTTTTGTAGTTTGTCAGTAGTCCAACTACTAAAGAACCCAGCACTTATATACTAATTGGGATTCGTCTTCTCCTGCTATAACTGGAAATTATTATCCTGATGTTTCAATGCTCTGTATGCTTGCAGCCATTTTGATTGCTCAAATAGTATAGACCAGGTTGGCCCCTAAGCCATCTGGGGGCTTTTATAATATCAGAAAAATTAACGTTAAGATAGGGAACTACATATCTAGTTACAATTGAAGGAACTATTGTTGTAGGACAGTATGACGGTTCAGCCTGCTGCACGATTTAATATAATAATCTACAAAAGAAAATAATGACAAATAAAAGAATAGAGACCTACACAAACATTACTAACAATGATAGTGCACATCAATCAATTTAATTTATATCTAAATTTTAATATTAAAACCACGTATTTTGTCTCTTATAAATGGTTTAATTTGTTCTAATCGTTTTGTTCTGTGTTGCTGCTGGCTCTTCTTTCTCTTTTCAGGTAACGCTTATCTAGGGAGAGTTCAAGCGCAAGTAAAACCAAATGGAATACCTTTATTTTTTTAATGAATATCATCCCCCGGTGGAAGTAGACGCTAAACTCCAGGAACGAACGAACCACGCCGTGAACCGAATTACAGAACTTTAAACCATGCTGAATGAACTGTTTTTTTTTTAATATGTAAATAATCAACGGGTGCGGCTTTTCCACATAACGGAAGCGGATTCTTTTTCCCCACGGGTTTTTTTCGATCCGCCCTGATGGCGCCAAAGATCTGTCAGCTGGACCTACTGTTTTAACATGTTTTTATTATGACAGAGGGAGAAGATGACCCGCTTGCGCGACAGCATTTTTATAAGTGTGATTTAAATTGACTTTTTAATATACAAGGACATTTTAACATGTTTTTATTATAACAAAAGGAGAAGATGACCGCCCTCTCTTCTCACGACAGCGGTTTTATAAGTGTGATTTGGATTGACTTTTTAATATACAAGGACTTTTTATTTCGTGTGTTTACCAATTATATGTTTTTACCAACTTTCAACCCATTAAGTGTAAATAATTTAATTTAATCAACCTGTCCATAATATCATATAACATGTATTGGACGTTAAATCTGTAATTAACAACAACATATACTAATTGGGCTTCGTCTTCTCCTGCTATGGGGATCACGTGGCTAAGTGGGTAAGACGCTGGCTCGCTAGCCTGGAGGTCGAGTGTTCGATCCCTGCATTGAGCGAGAAAATTCATCTCGATTTTCTGGCGTGGTTTCCCCTTGTCAGTGATGCAGAACGTAGGGCCTGACAAGGACAGCTGTCTAGTCGTTCGGGTGGGACGAAAAACCGTGGCCCCGTGTACACAATGGCCTGCACGTAAAAGATCACTTGATTGTTGAAATTCGTAAGAGTAGGCCGTAGGGCCGCTGCCCGGGCAAAATTTCCCTCCATAGCACACCGTATGGCATATGCTCGTCTTCCATTTGCACCAGATTAGGTGCAGAAGAGTAGGACGTTAAACCCCATTTCATTTCATTTCGTTCTACAGATATGCTTATAAATTACGAAGGGGAATGAATTTTTAAAATTAGGGCTTGGTAATTATATGTTGAAAAACTCATTTCAGAAATACGACCTAAAAATTTATGTCCGTTTAGATTTCTGATAGACAAACACAGTTTACAATGAATATTTGTTTACGCGGGACTCCGGCAAAAATGATTTTGGTGGTATTAATCTTGTGCCATTGGTTTCGGTTTGAAAGTATTTAGAGAGCTTGAATGAGTATTCAGTGTCTTCACTTTATTTGTTCCATTGTATTAAAGAATTGCAGAATGTGTAATGTATGACATTATATACAGGTGGGTTGGTTTCCATGTTTGTTTCATGGAGGGTATAATGCTAGCTTTATATTAAGATTAAATCATGGAGATAAGATATGGCATGGCCATTAACAATTTTATAAACAAATTTGAGTTTATGTCTCCTCCGTTTCGCGTAAAAACGATCTCTTCGTGTAACTGGCACCTTACAACATCACATGTGGACCTAAGACCATCGAATTGTATTTGTTCTCATTTGTTTACCATTTATAGTTGATCGTACTGTTCTCCCAGTCTCCAGATGATGTCACAAAATAGTGTAAAATGAAAGCAGTATAAATATGTTTGATTTGAATTGATTAAAGGAGCTAAGTCTATAACTCAATATTTTCCATAATATTCATAATCAAAAACAAGAATAAGAATTCAATATTGATCAATTTCAACCAATATTGATGTCGTTACCTTGCAGTGAAATTCTCGGATCCTAATACCCAATATGCAAGACACTTTTAACATTTTATAATTGTACACGTGTATCTATGCCGCCTATGACGTGTCATGTTTTTATTTGCAAAATTCAAATATGTTCCTATATATTTAGCCAAGTGTGCTGCCACTTGTTTATGCATTGATAATATCGAATTAAATGCTTTTGCAGAATACATAAAAACGTTCATAAAGGTATATACCAAATGGGGTATTGTTTGTTTTCATATACGTTTGAACTTTCTTTGGAAAAATAGTTTAAGACTTTATTTATTATTCGATAATAGTTTGTCATTTGACATGACACTAAATAAGGGAAAACTAATAATTCCGCATTCGTATGATGACACACGGCACCCATGGGGTATTAAATACATTCGAGACGACCGCAATTTAGAATGGTAGCGGTACGATTCGAGACAAATTCTCTTGGACCTCGGTTTGAAAGAGGTTTCTATAAGAATTCAACCAATCCAATAAGCTTGGGAATCCTTACTAACAAAAATACTAATTCCGCTAGGGTAAAATTCAAAATGGGGAAGATCGGGGTGGGGTGGGGACTCCTTTGGCCGGAAAATCATAACGTCCCCTATATAGATCTGTATATTGAAATATAGGTTTTGGCGCCCATACCAGTACAGTAAACAGATCGTATTTTAGTAGTCTACCGAGTAAGGTGTACGTGAAAAATGTGGAGGCTTGGATTCCATAAGTTGCAGAAGACATTAATTATAACAAATTTTAACACTGTGCAAAGATCACAGTGTGAAGTTAGCTGGATTTTCGTTTTTCGAAATCGGCGAATAACGAAAAACTACTAGCTCGTTTTTCGATAATGGCAAATATCGAAAAACTAGCTATCCATTTTTCAATATTCAAACTTGAATCTCGTAAAAGCAGATTGAATGACTGTATATCTACAGAATGTCCCCAAAACACATTTGATTAAATAAGTTTACTAAAATAAACTAAAGATATCAGAAACGTGCGGTGAACGTGAACAACCTGGAAGGGACGCGAATATAAGACTATCTGGTATTCCCGAAGACGACGAAAAGCATGTTTATAGTAATGGTGGTAGGTCTGGCCATTGCAGTCAAAATTACAACAACAGATAATACGCAGTTATAATAGATATCAATTGAAATAACTAACATTTTAAAGATAAGCATAAAGTAAACGTGGTTGTTTTTCAAATTTGAAAAAAAAAACAGAAGTGCTTCCTGTTCAGAATCTAGAAAAATAAAATGCTAATGCTAAGTTTCGTGCTCTCATGACAAAATTTGAAAATGTTTAATAGACAACTGTAGCCCTATCGCGTTCACAAGCCAATTGTTAGCGAAAGGAGGGCAGTATTGCCAAACCAGATAATTATTGGAAATATGGGTCATATTATTACTTTGATCATTATCAAGGAATTCACAATTGTTCTCTTTGTTAGTTCACTGATATGATAGAGAAACGTTTCGTACAAAAGTTTTTAGTTTCGATTTTCTCTGGTACTTGTTTGGTTTTTGATCGGTGCTGCAATATCGAAATTGAACTAGTAGTGGACAGTAACGTACCATTTTACAGTATAAATTACGGGTTTGTGTCGTGACTCACCTCACACCACCGTTTAAATGAGCTCTAACGCACAGTTTCACATGGATCTTTTGCAAATAAAGCATCTCAAGTATTATAATATATAAAACTACAACAACAACAAAAAATAGTTGGTAATTGCAGGAACTTATTTACATATAATATGATTGTTTGTCCGAAATAGAAAGCATAATAGATTGAAATTAGGTCCTCGCTGATCATCCACGGAGTATCAAATATTATTAAATAAGAGTTTCCTTTTTTTGTAGTAGGCGTTATACTAAAACTTATGTTAAAGTGTCAATAGGGGGTGCCATCCCCGAGTTTGCACTTGTATTTATTCTGTATCGAGTAGAATCACGCAAATTGCTACAATGTATATGATATACAAATAATACTTCACATGGATTAGTCACTTTAAAATGTCCCAAAGTTCTAAAAGTGTGTATAGCTATATTTTCCTGTCCCCACACTATTGACCAATAATCAAGTGCCTTTCGGATTTCGGGAGAAAGGGGTCCATTAGGTACAAAGATGTACGAATCGTGAGAGCCGAAATAGCGCTTTCTATTGCAATTATTACTGATATTTCCCATATCACAGTTTTTCTCTTGTTTGCCATGTCTTGTTAGAATATACATCAGCTTCTTAGAAATCAGGTCATCTTTGTTGATGAGTCTGAATCCTTCTCCGGGATAAACATCAATGGGCGTATACATGGCGATTTCTCCTTGAAGCTTCTCATAGGCGAAGTCAAAATACGTGACATGCTTTCGCGGGTCTTCAACACGATTAAACACTAATTTGGTCGTATTAATTTTAACGTGTGCTTTAACATAATCGACAACATTGGACTCGTTATAAAGAAAATGAACACGATAAACACATTCATGATTTAAAGTGTTCTGTAAGCCGGTTATAAATTCTGACATTCGTTCTTCAATTTTTTCTATCGTAGAAGTACGGTATTTCTTGGTCTGTAAATCTTTCTTGGTTAATAATGGCATGGTAACTATGGCGTAAATTTGAGGTAATGGCTGATTAGTTGTCATCTTCTGTTGTGGTGGTAACACCTTATTAGATGTCATCACCTCGTCTAATGGTTGCGATTCTTTGACATGATTTGCTTTCATTTCACCCTTGTTGGATTCTGCATGATTGGTCAAATTATATATTATGGCTAAGATCAGCATGAGCAAGAAGAATATTTTGAGTAAGATGGCTTTTGACTTCATCTGAAAAAAAAAAGAAATGAAATTGCGTTTAATGAAACGTCAGAAGGCCGCTGCTATATTACAACTAACATACGACGATGTTTCCCACAAGCCCCCCCCCCCCCGAAACAGTTAATAGACAGTTAATAAAATCAAAGGGGTTTGCTCTTTAGCACTATTAAACATACGTTATGCAAGAGCTAAATCTGATTATTGCAAGATTATAAATTTACACAATTATAAATCTTTATTTACACAACAAGCACAAAATCAACTCTGTAGACCCACGGATGGCTTGGATTCAGCTTGGATTTAAACAGGATTTTGTTGACTGATTTTGTTGACTGGCGTTGTCAGTGGAGATTAACCGTTAAGCAAGACTGACACTTGCACGATTCCGTGGCACGCATTGCACGACTCGAGTTGGCACGACACCCTCCGATTTGCGCAAACTCGTCGTGCCAATGCGGGAAGTGCGTAAAAAATGTGCAAACTACGCGTGAAATCGTCGTGCCAGTTCGTGTCAATGTGGACACTGATGGGGACGACTAAATCGTGGCTAAAAGTCTTGAAAGTGTCAGCCTGGCTTTACGTTGATGCCATACTCCCGAAAAGTTTAGATCGATGCTAAATTCAAAGTCATCCATCCCACCGAGACTTTTCGACCTAAAAAAATAAGGAAAAAAGCTCATTTTTTCACCAGTTTACGACTGTCTGACCGTGTGCAAACATTGCTACAACGGATGAAACTCTCCCCCCCCCATTGATATTGCAACCGTTAATTCAACCTGTCAACAGTTTTTAGTTTCAAAGCCTATTGGCTCTGACAGTAATTTAGCTGCGGCGGAAATGTGCACTGTGCGAGCACAAGCGATTTTAACTAAAATCTATTAAAATTGCATTTTAAGTTACAATCAATCTTCGTGAAACGCATAAAATTTAAAATTTCATGTTTAGTTTAAATCTGTTTTAGTGATTTTAGATTAAGTTTTTGTGAAACAGGGCCCAGATGTCATAGAAATTATAAATTAGATTTTTATTTACACAACAAGCACAAAATCAACTCTGTTGACCCACGGATGGCGTGGATTTAAACAGGATTTCGTTGACTGATTTAATTATAAATAGCGTGCATCGTTAGAGAAGATTCACCGTTACGCTGACGTCATACTCCCGGGTCGAGGCCAAATGATAGAGTGTACGAAGCGAGGCTGCTGTTGAGCGAGACCTTAACAAATGACATCTTAACTATTTATAGTGCAATAAACTAAACACAGATAATGACAAATTATACAATTCCCGGAGACCGTGTGATGACTAATACAGATGGACAGGTCTTCTGACTTAATAATATCAATACACCTATAGATTTATTATAATATTATGTCCTATTGTTACACCAAGACCCTATATACTGTAGAGGTTATACCGTAGTTTGTAAAATATATTCTGATTTATGTATTGAAGTTGTTAGCTAGTACCAGAGACAACAAGAGCTAGGCTAACAAGAATACGTCTGGTGGTTAAAAACGAGAGAAATGACATCATTGTCTGATAATCCCATGAGTTAGAAACGTGGTTAGTCGCTCTCCTAGGTGCCCATATAAGTACACTGCCTTGAAATCCAGGGTAGCGTCTGTACAGCTGACCAATCCGATACAGGAAGCACCTGGTCCCCAGGGCTCAATTCTGACTCATGCATGTAAACTCTGAGACGGTAGGAAATAGATACCATTGGGAGGCTAGGAACACCACAGCCTTCCCGACTGAGAGGCGAGGAAATACCACCCCAGAACACAAGCTAAGAAAAGAGAACTTATATTTAATGTCATAGCTATGGGTGTAGTTTCCTGTATTATTTAGATAGGTATAAAGAAACATATTTAACGTAAAACGTGTTCTAGAGTAATTAAATTGAAGATCGGAATACTTGATCATATCATAAACAACGTGGAGTCCGACGAAATCCCTAGACGATCACTGTCAATCTGTCTCCCCATAGCGTCACAGACCTCTTTTAATGCCGAGACACAGGATAGTGTAACACTATATTCAATTGATTTAATGCATGCCACAAATTTACCTTCACTTATTTTGTCCGATTGTTACACAAATCTAAAAAGGTAAAACACAAAATCGGACATGATGACAGCAGGCAGCAGAGATTATGTAGGTGGAGTTAACGCCTGTCAGTCAAATGATCGGCCATATTAAGAATCGGTGAAGATGGGTTTAACTACCATTTCTAGTCAAAAATTACAGCGATGATAACTATGTTCAGAATAAAGTAATTTGACTGAAATGTTCAATATATTCTTCTTTCATCATTTATTTTTCTAACTCATTATAAAATTCTCCCATAATGTATTTTTAAGTTAGTCAGGTCCACGGAGAACTTATGACGTAAGTAGGGTTTCCTATTAAAGTACAGCAACACAGTTATGAACTGTTATGGATTTAATAGATACAATGGCAGAGAAAGTTCGTCCGTTTTTTCCGGCGTGGTTCCCCCTTGTCAGTGATGCAGGACGGGATACCTGACAATGACAGCTTTCTCGTCG
Source organism: Patella caerulea (assembly GCA_036850965.1). Lineage (NCBI taxonomy): Eukaryota > Metazoa > Mollusca > Gastropoda > Patellidae > Patella > Patella caerulea. The sequence continues at coordinate 18,536,184 of JAZGQO010000002.1, read as the reverse complement.
TTCGGATGGACGAAAATCCGAGCTCCCACTATACATTGACGTGTACGTAAAAGATTCCTTGACAATTTTCCCTCATATCACACTGTATGGCATATGCCCGTCTTCAATATTGTAAACGTGCGCTTTTCGGTGGGTTTTATTTAATCTGAATATAAAAGAGATCCAATATTGTTGATTCTAAGTAATTTATTAAGTGAAGATCAATTATTAAAATTCAAATATTGATAACAATATAACATAAATACAATGTATAGGGTGGTGTAGCTTATAATAATGTATGTAGTGGTCGAGGGTAATTCTATATGTACCAAGTCCCACTTGGTTTTCCAAGGCGTCCGCAATCTATAACAATGTTACCTATTTGAAGTCTAATGCATATTCTGAACAGTAGCCACGGCAAATCGCCTATATATAGGTGAAATCCCGCTGGTAGCACGGGACTCTGTTGAAAGGCGGAAGTAGTCCCGGTTATCATGACGGAGATCTGTATTCTACAGAGCAAAATCACAACATGTATATATACATAGGGTGGTGTAGCATATAAAAATAAAAATAATAATAATATTTATGTATAATTTTACAATAAAGTAATATACTTCAATAGAGCTAACTCGCTTGTGACGAGGTACAAATTACTGGGTATCCAGACAACTCATCCTAAAGACAACTCATCCTGTAGTGGTATGTCCCTTTAAATATCTTAAGGCCTATAACTGTCTCGTCATGAATATGTATATAACTGGTGCACGCGCACATCCGGGTAATTGGCGACGGATTGTCGTCGCATGGTATGAAGCTAAATAAACGTCTATCTATAATATTAGTCTTGCCGTATCATCTATCGGTAGCCATCATGGGCAGCACTAACACATTCCATCTTTAAAGATGAAGAACCCGAGAATTTGATTTCGGACTTTAATTTCGTCGATGAAAAAAGTATATAGGTATTTTCATCAGTGAAAACGAAGCTCTCGTCAACGTGGGTTGGTACCTATGGACTCGCCATTGTAAAAAAATCGGCAAGAATTTCCGCTCTATAGGAATGGTTTTAAGCTCATAGATTTGATTCATCATGAATAACTTACCTCCTCCGGCATGTCTCAACCTCCAGGGTAATCTAGCAGCCAATTTTAAACAGTTCAAACAGGGATTTAAAATTTACCTCGCCGCATCAGGGTTAGACAGTAAATCGTTAAAGGTCAAGGCTCGCATTCTTCTCCATGTTATTGGTCAGCCAGCTGTCAAAGTCTATGATGGATTTCAGTGGGGTGACGGCGAAAATCAAGATGACCTGGACGACATATTGAAGAAGTATGAAGAATATTGTATTCCTCGGAAGAATATTACTTTCGATAGACATCAGTTTAATACCAGGAATCAAGAAAATTCTGAAACTTTTGATTCGTTCTATCTTGCTATCTGTAACCTGTCAAAAGAATGTGAATTTGGTGAACTTGTTGATTCGCTCATTAGAGACCGTATTGTATGTGGTATACGTGACAACAAAGTTAGGAGAGATCTTTTGATGAAACCAGAACTTACTCTTAGAAAAGCTGTGGAATTTTGTAGAGCTGCAGAAGTCAGTAATCAACAAAATAGGAGTTTTCAACAAGAGAAATCTGTGGTAAATGAAAGTATCCATCAGGTTAAAGCTGATCATGGTTATGGTGGTAAAAAGTACCAAGGTAAACAGGGGTTTTCATATAAGAAGAAATCAACCGTTGGGCGCTCAAATGCTCGGTATAATAATCATAGAAAGCCAGATCAGGGTCAAATGTATCATAATGATAGTAATGGCAGTAGTGGTAGTAAATGTAAATATTGTGGAAAAGAAGCGCACGGTAGAAGATTTTGTCCAGCGAAACGTATCTATTGTAGTAACTGCCATATCAAAGGTCACCACAGCTCTGTATATATGTCAAGGTCACAATCAAACCGAAAAATGGTTAATGCTGTTCGGGACGACGACGACACAGATGAAGGTGAATTTCTTGGAGCTATAGATCAACTCGCTGAAGATGGTGAATCGACTCAAGATGATTGGCATGTCGCGGTTAAAGTAGGTCAAGCGCATATCAGGTTTAAAGTAGATACGGGTGCCGATGTGACGGTTATACCCAAGTTTAATTTCAACAAGAGCTTTAAAGGGCAACACTTACTTTCTACCAATCGAATTTTGAATGGTCTAGACAAGCTTCAACTTGAGACTCTGGGATATTTCCATGCAGATTTAAAGTGGCAAGGTCAAACTCACAGAGAACTAGTCTACGTCATAGATTACCTAAGTACTACTTTATTAAGTAGAAGGGCAAGTCAGTCGCTTGGTGTTGTTTTATTTCTGGGTAAATTGTCTTCCATAGAAGAAGAATTCCCTGAACTTTTTAAGGGTTTGGGAAAACTTGAAGATCCTTATGATATAGAATTAGCAGAAGATGCCGTTCCCTATTCAGTTAATGCACCAAGAAGGATACCTTTGCCATTAATGCCTATGGTAAAAGAAGAACTTAAGCGACTTGAAGATTTAAAGGTTATTACTCCAGTTGACGTACCAACTCCATGGTGTGCTCCGTTCTGTGTTGTACTAAAAAAGAATAAAACGCAAGTCCGTGTCTGTGTTGATTTGACTAAACTGAATAAAGCGGTTAAACGGGAGCGTCATATGCTTCCTTCGGTCGAACATGTCTTGGGTCAAATGACGGGTGCCAAGGTATTTTCCAAGCTCGATGCGAACTCAGGATTCCATCAGATTGAACTTATGAAGAAATCATCACTGTTAACTACCTTTATGAGCCCTTTTGGTAAATATTGCTACAAGAGACTACCGTTTGGAATTTCAAGTGGCCCAGAATTATTTATGAAGAGAATGTCTAAAATCTTAGAAGGTCTTCAAGGTGTTGCATGTCTAATGGATGATGTTGCTGTATATGGTTCATCTTACGCCGATCATGATGTAAACTTAAGAAAAGTTCTAAATAGATTTTGCGTGAACATGGCTTAACTCTTAATAAATCTAAATGTGAAATTAGAAAAACTCAAGTTAAGTTTTTAGGCCAAATAGTAAGTGAAAATGGTGTCCAGGCAGATAAGGACAAGGTGACTTCTATTAAAAATTTTCCTCGACCTAAAACTTTTTTAGATATTCGACGTTTACTCGGTATGGTTAATCAGTTGTCAAAATTCATTATTAATTTAGCAGAGATTACTAAACCGCTGCGTGATTTGCTACATATATCCAAAACGTGGGCATGGGATACAGCTCAAGAGAAATCGTTTCAGGAAATCATTAAAGTATTAACTGATACACCTGTGTTAGCATTATATAATCCAGACTTGGATATCAAAGTAAGTGCAGATTCCTCATCGTATGGTCTGGGTGCAGTTATTTTGCAACGGTATTCTAGTGGTTGGCGACCAGTGGCTTTTGCGTCGAGAAGCCTAACAGAAACGGAACAAAAATACGCGCAAATAGACAAAGAAGCCTTAGCCTTTTTTTTTTGGTCTTGCGAAAAGTTTCAAGATTATTTAGTTGGACAAAGAACATTTCTTATTGAAACTGACCACAAACCTTTAGTCCCTTTATTGGGTACCAAAGACTTAGACAGCCTTCCTATTAGAATTCAACGTTACAGATTGAGGCTAATGCGTTATTCATACAGCATTGTTCATGTAGCAGGTAAAAATTTGTGTATTGCGGATACATTATCACGCGCTCCCTATTCTGAAGCAACGGAAGCAAATCTTATTTTCCAGAATGACACATGTTTATACGTTCATACAATAGTATCAGACCTTCCTCTGAAAGATCAACGCTTGAATGACATACGTGCTCAACAGGAAGGGGATCCAGTTTGTAAAGATCTAATTTCATTATGTTTACATGGTTGGCCTTGTCCAGTTCATAGTGTTAAATCTCATCTTAAAGCATATTTTGCTTATAGAGGAGACCTAACTGTAGTTGATAATTTGTTGATGTGTGGCACTAGTATTGTCATACCTAAATCTCTCCAGACTGATATTCTTCGTAAACTACATGAAGGACACCTCGGAATTACGAAGTGTAGAGATCGCGCGAAACGTTCTGTTTGGTGGATAGGACTAAGCTCTCAAATATCAGACTTAATTTCAAATTGTGCTGTATGTTGTAAACAAGCTGTGAATAAGTTTGAACCATTAGTTCCATCAGACTTTCCTGAAAGACCATGGCAGAAAGTTGCATCGGATTTATTTGAATTTGAAAATAATAACTATTTGCTTGTCGTAGATTTTTATTCCAGGTACATTGAAGTAGCTAAGCTTTCCGGACTGTCCTCAAAGTGTGTCATTAATCACCTAAAGTCAATGTTTTGCCATCATGGCATTCCCGAGAGTTTCTTTAGTGACAACGGTACGCAATATGTGTCTGCAGAATTTTCAGATATTGCGAAGAACTATGGTTTTACTTGTGTGACAAGTAGCCCAACTCATTCATCTGGTAACGGTCAAGCGGAACGAGCTGTGCGTACCGCTAAAAAGTTAATGTTATCAGACCACCCTGACATAGCATTTTTGAATTATCGTAATGCACCTCCCCACAATGGGTATAGTCCATCTGAGTTACTCATGGGGCGACAATTGCGTACCGCTAAAAAGTTAATGTTATCAGACCAACCTTACATAGCATTTTTGAATTATCGTAATGCACCTCCCCACAATGGGTATAGTCCATCTGAGTTACTCATGGGGCGACAATTGCGTACTAAAATACCTGTTGTTTCTTGTCAGTTAGAGGGGAAAAAGATAGATTCTAATATTCTGTCAAATCGTGAAGCCGTTCTTGGACAACAGCAGAAAGATAATTTTGACAATAGACATTCTGCTAAATCTTTAACTCGTCTAATGTGTGGCGATTCCGTGTACATTAAAGATCGTAAAGAGACGGGAACTATTAATAAACAGTTTAATGATAGGTCTTACATTGTGTCTACTGATAGTGGTAAATTTCGCAGAAATAGATTTCACTAAAACAAAATGCCAAACTCAAGTAATGGCAGTAGTGTGGAAAATTATAAAATTGTACATCATAAGCAGTCTAAGGTTCTCCACAATAAGGAAATCAAAAAGAGATATCAAACCTCCTAAACGTTTTGTTGACATGTAAGTTTTAAACATGTTTATACAATGTTGCTGCAATTGTGTTTACTGGTGATAGGTTTAAAGTGACTGTAACATTATCTAAAATTTAAACACAAAATAGTGTCTGTCTTATTTAGTTTACTTGTCAGATAGATTCAAAGGTGTAATGATAGATTTTGGTTATTAATATAGCATTATAATACTGTCCATCAGTCATATAAGTACATGTATGCTTTTTGTTGATTTTGTAAATCTTAGAAGGGGAGATGTAGTGGTATGTCCCTTTAAATATCTTAAGGCCTATAACTGTCTCGTCATGAATATGTATATAACTGGTGCACGTGCACATCCGGGTAATTGGCGACGGATTGTCGTCACATGGTATGAAGCTAAATAAACGTCTATCTACAATATTAGTCTTGTCGTATCATCTATCGGTAGCCATCATGGGCAGCACTAACACAACACATCCCAAAGACAACTCATCCCAACTTTAAAACATGGGTGGAGATAGAAATGGTTCCACTACTGATGTCTTCCGTCTTACTCCAGGCACAGTAGTTGCTTTTCCTACAGAGTTCCTTTGTGCAAGTTTTTTATTAGTCACATGACTACAAAAAGTTTAGTGGCAGATAGCTCCCTCAATTTACATGGAAGACACACGTGCTACTAGGAATTAACCATCTTTCATGCGTTTTCTATGGCGCTCAGTATATGATTTGATGAAACTATTTGTGATAGAATTACTTATTCCAATACAAACTGGAATGATATGTGTTGACAGTTGTGCGTTTGAACCTATTTTAACTTGCGTAATGGTTCTTAGACTGTAACACAGTTAAGATATCAATATGTTATCTTAATAAAATTGATTTTGTTCTTAGTGTTTGTTGTATTCAAATTGATAGTGTTGTTGTAATAAATTGATGATTACTGTTTGTATTACTGTTTAGTACTTTGTTGTTTTAACAGGTTGGTAGATGTGTTTGTTTTATTCTTTGATCATGAAGCACTTCAAACAAAATCAATTAACAAAACAACAACTAACTAAACTGAGTGGTAGTATTCACCCCCGTTACAAAGTAATTAAGCTGTATAGTTTGTGAGTCAGTAGTTCGCCCAAGACAGGAGGCTGCTCAGTGTGAAAGGTGGCAGCATAGAACTTGTAATACTGGTACTCCCTTTCGCAGAAACCGAGAAGAATATTGGATACTAACATCAGGTACTGCCACCCTTTATGGATGCAATGACAATGTAGCCAGTATAGGAAATTTATCAAGCCCGGCGTGTAGCGATGTTAATGTTATGACCTTATTCTCAAAGTTTCGTCGTCGAAAACGCAGTCATGGACATCGTCGCTACACACCACCTAAACTCAGCATTATATCACTAGATGCCCTTTTGAAAAAAAATTCAAAAACCACTAGGGCCATACCATATCCGTACTAAATTATATTCTATTCCACTTACTATTTTGAAATTACTTAAATCGGAATGTTTGGATTCAAATTGTACTGACCCTGCATCCACTGAATACAGGGTTGTATCAATTGTTCTTGACATTGCCCATCGTCGTCTTGACATTGCAGCTGAGCCCGATGCATCTATTTTTTTTTTAAATTCAACACTATATTATTAAATTTAAAACTCAACACTATTGTATTAAATTCAAAACTCAACACCACTGTCTATTGTATTAAATTTAATAATATTGTATTTTTCAGTTTTATATATCTAGAGCTCAATATCACAGTATGGTAAAAGAATTTACAACGGTGGCCTTCAAATGTTGTACAAGGAAGCGGCGCAGTTACCAACACAAATCAAAATGATATCAGAAGGGAAATTACAAAGACATCAGAAAAAGCAAACAAGAACAACACACTGCAAGTTATTTCAACTTTGGAATTCATACACCAACCAGGAAATCAGCACCAACCAGCTATTAAAAAGATGTGGAGGATATATGGACCAAACCGAAGGACGGACAGACTAAATTATTAAATGACTGACTGAAGGACAAACTGACAGACTAAATGACTGACTGAAGGACACACTGTCAGACGAAAAACATATTTATAAAAATGTATTAGTTGATGTTATAATAAAATTGATATTGTTCTTAGTGTTTGTTTTATTCAAATTGATAGTGTATATATATTGTAAAATATTCTCAAGTAATAAATCATCTCAATTCTTACTTTTCTGTTTATTATTTAATACTTTACGTAGATGTAGAAATATCTATTAAAACAACACTCGATCCTACTATAGACCGGGAGCCCAGAGGGTCGAACTTAGATGAACGAGGTACCAATATCTGACCATATAGGCATCTACATACTAACCTGGGATGCACAGAAGTGGGCGTCTGCCGGGGCCCAGTCCATGGGTGTGACCCTGGTGACCCCTATAATGACCCCAAAAATGGGTTATACTCATACATTCGAGGTACCGGTCAAAACCAATTTTAAATGAAAGAATACACTCTACGGAGTACGAAAATGCCCATAACAGACTTTGGCCCTGGGATGGCCCAAACTGACACCCCAAATACAGATCCCAGAGGGCTTGAAAAAAAATTATATTCATAGATTCGAGGTACCAGTTGAAATCAATTACAAATGAAAGAATATATCCCACTGGGTACGAAATTACCCATAACTGACGATTAGACCCCTGGGGTGGCCCAGACTGACACCCCAAAGCCGAAGGGGTGGGGTGGGACAAAAATAGGGTTTGCTCATACATTCGAGCTACCGGTCAAAACCAATTTAAAATGAAAGAGTACATCTCACTGAGTACACAATTGCTCATAACAGAAGATTTCGGCCCTGGGACATCCCAAAGTGGCACACCATCCCAAGGGTTTAAAAAGGATCATATTCATGCATTCGACTTGATTTATTTATTTATTTATTCTTCAAGTAAAGATTACAACATGACAACAATAAATTAAAGTACATGTACTAAGAACTATGAGCTGCATTGTATGATCGGGAAAGTGGCAACAATATAATATATTAAGTTGTGCATATAAAAAAAGACGTTCTGATGCATTGTATGATTGGAATGAGAAATGAGAAGTTTGATAGGTATGATGTCACGAAGAGACCTTTACTTAGGACAGCCCAAAAAGCTTGACGTAAATAATATCTATTGCTTATTTACATTGAGGTCCAGGGTTGTCAAGGTCGCGTCAGGTCATTATTTGGAGACAAAATTTAACAACTAAGCCATCACAGCAATGTATCACTAATAATTAAAAAATAGTTTAGTCTACATGTTATACATCAACCAATTTTACTAATAGTAGATAATCAAGCAGTTAGGCTTATCACAGATTAATTTTGGGTTAACAATAAATACTCTTGGTTGCAGCTTTAAAGCTGTATAGTGATTCTAAAGACTTAATATCATTCGGTAAATCGTTCCAGATACTTATGGCTGTGTAATAAAATGATGTGAACTGATCTCTACCCGCCCATTTTGGAACAGAAAAATTGGATAAACTATATCTTGTGCCGTATTGATGAGTATCTCTAACACATTTGAATTTTGATTTAAGGTATGATGGACAATTATTATGAGAAATATTATGTACATGGTTTAGTTTTAACTGTTTAACTCGGTTTTCGACATTTAGTACTTTGAAATCTGAATATGAAACATGATCTCTACGTCCAAGCTCATGTATAAATCTAAGGACATTATTTTGAACGACTTGTAGTTTATTTTTAAGTGATTGATTCACACCAGAATACCAGGCTGAGCAGGCATAATCAAAGAGGCACTGAATAAGTGCAGAACAAAGTAATTTTTTTTTACTTAGGCATTTATTGTAGCGAAACAGAAATTTTAATCTTGAGTTTGCTTTTTTAACAATATTGAGTTACCAGTTGAAACTAATTTCAAATGGAAGAGTATATCCCACTGAGAACAAAATTACCCATAACAGACGATTGGACCCTTGGGATGGCCCAGAACAACACACCAAAGCCGAAAAGGGGTGGTTGGGGATGGGGGGGGGGCAAATAGGGTATATTGTCCATAACAGAAGATTACATGTGACCGAGTACGGAATTGTCCATAACAAACGCTTGTGACCCTGAAACGACCCAAACCGACGCCATAGTTATGACCCTAGGGGCTTAAAAATGGTTATATTCATACAATCGAGGTACCAGTTGAAACTAATTTTAAATGAAAATATAGACCCCACTGAGTACAAAATTGCTCATAACAAATTTACCCCCCCCCCCCACATTGTTTTTAAATTATCTGTTATATATGATCCAGGTTAATTGGTTTCCCTTTAATAGTTTTAAATACATTGATATTGATAAATCAACAGGTTGATAGCCCACTGCCTTTTAATGCCTGAAAGAGTTTCAGCTGTGATGGTTCAGTTATAAATGGCCCCCTAAAGGAAGGTCTTGCGTTTTTATACGCCCACATTTTCATGTGGACGTATTGTGTCGTCGCCCCTGTTTGTGGACTCCCTACAGGTCACAATTCTTATCCGATTTTGACGAAACTTGAAATATAGGTTTATCCCCATAAGATCTCGGTTCCTCTCGATATTGGCATGTATCGGATCGGAACTTGATGGATTATGGCCCCTGATTGCACAAAATATCATGTTTTTAGCTGGTGGACCCTATAGAGGTCACAATTTTGAACCGATTGTGATGAAACTTGACATGCATGTTTATAACCCCAAAATCTTGGTTCCTTTCGATATTTGCGCCCATCGGATCGTAACTTCCTGAATTATGGCCCCTGTTGGTCCGAAAAATCGCCCTTTTTAGCTTGTGGTCCCTCTGGAGGTCAAAATTATTATCCGATTTAAAAAAAACGTTTGATTATATCACCGTTACATGGTAATGAAGGTTGAGTTCAAATTTCGTGAAAATCGAACCAAAATTGACAAACAAAATGGCCGCCGTTTGTACGCGAACAGTGTGAAAATATCAAGGTTGTGGACCCTATAGAGGTCACAATTTTGAACCGATTTTGATGAAACTTGACATGTTTGTTTATAACCCAAAGATCTTGGTTCATTTCGATATTTGCACCCATCGGATAGTAACTTCCTGAATTATGGCCCCTGATTGTCCGAAAAATTGCCCTTTTTAGCTTGTGGTCCCCCTGGAGGTCCCATTTAAAAAACCGTTTGATTATATCACTGTTACATCGTAATAAAGGTTGAGGTCGAATTTCGTGAAAATCGGACCAAAATTGACAGCTGTTCTTGTGAGGCCATCCATCCGTCTTCACTAACAAGGGGAAACCACGCAAGAAAATCTAGATGAACTTTGTCACCCAATGCAGGAATCAAACACCCAACCTCAAGGCTTATCGAGCCAGCATCTTACCCACTTAGCAACATGATCCCCAGTCAAATTTGAAGCCTACTGAAATGCACCTTTATAACCCAAAGATCTTAATTCATTTCGATATTTGCACATATCAAATTCTAACTTAATGATGTAGGAAAAATCACTTTCGGTATTGCTTGTTCTCTATCCATCTCTCGAAAATGTGGGCGTATCCTGCCTGGCAGTGCCAGCCTATCTTTATTGTATTTCATTGTTGTGTTTGTGTTGCATGTTCTTTGTATATTTGTGTACTATTTATATATTTGCATTGTCTGTGTTATCACCCTAGGTAGGTGTGGACGTAAAACCCCAGGAACGAGCGAACATACATGTATCTGTATCATTTGCTTGATAACGTCGAGAGTATCCTTGTGGAAATATTGTTTAGTACCTTGTACATGTATATAGACGATTTTGGTCTAAACTGACACTCTAAAGTTTACATCCCTAGGCTTGAAAAATGTTATTCTAACAAATCTTGACCCCCCGCCCACTTTCTAGATGGAAGTAGATGTAAACCCCAAGGAACGAACTAACGTATCTGCATCGTTTGCTCGTAGAAACGTCGCTTAGTACCTTGTATGAAGATGATTCTGGCTCTGAGATGGTCCTAACTGACATCCTATATTTTTCTCCCTAGATTTGAAAAAAAATATAGTTTTGCCCCCCCCCTCCACTTTGATTTGCCGAAAACTGCATGAAATGTTCTGGGCCATTTTTTGAAAAAAATTGTACAAAGCCGATGGTTCCATAAACTTTTCTACACTATTGCAAACGATGCTGCAAGGCCTGGATGCCGGCCAGGAAGAATCTTATTTCCCGCCCCCCCTCCCTAAAAAATTTCACATAGCTGAAATGGTTAGTCCTTTCAGTGGCAGGTATTTGATAGTGAGTTTTGTCCATTTCTGGTGATTCCTGATGGGTTAATCACAAGATGGTCTGGTATGAAAACAATATTAACACTACAGGTGCAGTTCTTATGTCCATGATTGTACTTGTTGGTGACAAACGTCTGTTTCAATCTGGCCTCACAATACCATTTTATGCATTTTGTAAGTTTGAATCATCATCTTTTATGGGTTATTTCGTTATCAGCGAGATGTACACTTTTATTTTAAATCAAATTGAACTGATACCTCGAATGTGTGAACATAATTTTTTTCGAGCCTCGAGCTCGATATTATGGTGTCAGCTTGGCCTGCAGGGCCGAAACCAACTGTTATGGACAATTTCGAACTCCATGTACTCTTCCATTTAAAATTGGTTCGACTGGAACCATCGAATATATGAGTATAACCTATTTTTGACCCTCCGGCTCTGCGGTGCATATTTAGGGTGTCAATTTGGGCCGTCCAAGTGAGATGTACTCTTTCATTTAGAGTTGGCTTTGAGCGGTACCGCAAATTTGGGCGTCAATTTGGGCCATTCCATGGGCCCAATCGTATGTTATGGACAATTCTGTAATCAGCGGCATATACTCTTTCATTTAACATTAGTGTCTACTAATAACTCGAATGTATGAATATAACCCTTTTTAAGCCGCCCAGGGAGGATGGGGGTTCATATTTGGGGTGTCAGTTTGGGCAGTCCCAAGGCCAAAATCGTCTGTTATATGGGCAATCTCGCACCCAGTGAGATGTACCCTTCCATTTAAAATTGGTCTTGACTGGTACCTCGAATGTATGAGCAAACTCTATTTTTGCCCCACCCCACTCAGTTCGACTTTGTGGTGCCAGTCTGGGCCATCACAGGGATCTAATCGTCTGTTATGGGTAAGTTCGTACTCAGTGGAATATACTCTTCCATTTGTAATTGGTTTCAACTGGTACCTCGAATGTATGAATATAATTTTTTTTTTCAAGTCCTCTGGGTTTCATATTTGGGGTGTCAGTTTGGGCCATCCCAGGGCCAAAATCGTCTGTTATGGGCAATTTCGTACTCAGTAGAGTGTATTCTTTCATTTAAAATTGGTTTTGACCGGTACCTCGAATGTATGAGTTTAACCCATTTTTGGGGTCATTATAGGGGTCACACCCATGGACTGGGCCCCGGCAGATGCCCACTTCTGTGCATCCCAGGTTAGTATGTAGATGCCTATATGGTCAGATATTGGTACCTCGTTCGTCTAGGTTGGACCATCTGGGCTCCCGGTCTACTAATCGTATTTATCCGATGTAAAAGGATATAATTCTAAGTCAAAAGTTAAAATAAAAATATATATAAAGTTTAAACATTTAAAATATACACAGAAGCTTACGGTAAGCTGCTTACCTGAATATAAAAGAGATCCAATATTGTTGATTCTAAGTAATTTACTAAGTGAAGATAATGGTAAATCGTTCGTTCGTTCGTGGGGTTTAACGTCCACTTCCACCTAAGGTGATATCGTAGACAAAATGGCGAATGTTTAGCTAGATTATTTATATCTTCCAAACGTCTCGGCAAATATTAGGGATGCCACGTGTTGGATTAAACTCATTTTTGATAAGTGGAAGACGATTTACGAAAGACGCTCATTAATCGATACGAAATCTGATTGGCCGGAGGATCTAGACTCGCTTGACTTAATATGTCAGGTAACGACATATCGAGTAATAGCGCCAGTTTAATCCTAGCTATTATTTTTAGTTCAGTTCAGTTCTTTATTCCTTGGGCTAACAGCCCACCAGATACAATACAATATACAAGTTTTTTTTATTCACATAGCTATTTTGAAGTAAATAGCGAAAGAGGTACCTCAGGGAAAAGAAACGTCAACAGAAAAGTGTCTTACCTTTCTCTTTTATAAATACATTGGAAGGTATTTTTTTTAAATATGAATAACATGTTTGATAGTAAATATTATATCATTTAGCATCAAATATGGATAAAATAAGATTAAAAATTTAAAAAATGTTCAGAAAAAAACAGAAGCTCAAAAATTTGAAAAATCACATAGTTGTCAGGTCCAGGTGTGCCATAGTCTAATAAGGGCGTTCCTGTCATGTACCTGTGAATTTAACTTGAAGATTTCCATTATTTATAGACATTAATTCATTAAATTTATAAACAGTTGGGTGAAGTGAATAAAATTTAGTGATATATTTTGTTCTTAGATGATTTAAAGATTTACAACACAGTGTAAAGTGAAATTCATCTTCTACAGGCTCATGGCATAATTCACATATTCTATTTTGTGTTAATATTTTAAAATATCGACCTTTCTCAATAAATAGGTCATGTGAAGTACACCTGAGCCTGCAAAGGGATATGCGATACTTTGGTATATAGAGGTCACACTTTTGAACCGATTTTGATGAAACTTGACATGTTTGTTTATAACCCAAAGATCTTGGTTCCTTTCGATATTTGCACCCATCGGATAGTAACTTCCTGAATTATGGCCCCTGATTGTCCGAAAAATTGCCCTTTTTAGCTTGTGGTCCCCCTGGAGGTCCCATTTAAAAAACCGTTTGATTATATCACTGTTACATCGTAATAAAGGTTGAGGTCGAATTTCGTGAAAATCGGACCAAAATTGACAGCTGTTCTTGTGAGGCCATCCATCCTTCTTCACTAACAAGGGGAAACCACGCAAGAAAATCTAGATGAACTTTGTCACCCAATGCAGGAATCAAACACCCAACCTCAAGGCTTATCGAGCCAGCATCTTACCCACTTAGCAACATGATCCCCAGTCAAATTTGAAGCCTACTGAAATGCACCTTTATAACCCAAAGATCTTAATTCATTTCGATATTTGCACATATCAAATTCTAACTTAATGATGTAGGAAAAATCACTTTCGGTATTGCTTGTTCTCTATCCATCTCTCGAAAATGTGGGCGTATCCTGCCTGGCAGTGCCAGCCTATCTTTATTGTATTTCATTGTTGTGTTTGTGTTGCATGTTCTTTGTATATTTGTGTACTATTTATATATTTGCATTGTCTGTGTTATCACCCTAGGTAGGTGTGGACGTAAAACCCCAGGAACGAGCGAACATACATGTATCTGTATCATTTGCTTGATAACGTCGAGAGTATCCTTGTGGAAATATTGTTTAGTACCTTGTACATGTATATAGACGATTTTGGTCTAAACTGACACTCTAAAGTTTACATCCCTAGGCTTGAAAAATGTTATTCTAACAAATCTTGACCCCCCGCCCACTTTCTAGATGGAAGTAGATGTAAACCCCAAGGAACGAACTAACGTATCTGCATCGTTTGCTCGTAGAAACGTCGCTTAGTACCTTGTATGAAGATGATTCTGGCTCTGAGATGGTCCTAACTGACATCCTATATTTTTCTCCCTAGATTTGAAAAAAAATATAGTTTTGCCCCCCCCCCCCCTCCACTTTGATTTGCCGAAAACTGCATGAAATGTTCTGGGCCATTTTTTGAAAAAAATTGTACAAAGCCGATGGTTCCATAAACTTTTCTACACTATTGCAAACGATGCTGCAAGGCCTGGATGCCGGCCAGGAAGAATCTTATTTCCCGCCCCCCCCCTCCCTAAAAAATTTCACATAGCTGAAATGGTTAGTCCTTTCAGTGGCAGGTATTTGATAGTGAGTTTTGTCCATTTCTGGTGATTCCTGATGGGTTAATCACAAGATGGTCTGGTATGAAAACAATATTAACACTACAGGTGCAGTTCTTATGTCCATGATTGTACTTGTTGGTGACAAACGTCTGTTTCAATCTGGCCTCACAATACCATTTTATGCATTTTGTAAGTTTGAATCATCATCTTTTATGGGTTATTTCGTTATCAGCGAGATGTACACTTTTATTTTAAATCAAATTGAACTGATACCTCGAATGTGTGAACATAATTTTTTTCGAGCCTCGAGCTCGATATTATGGTGTCAGCTTGGCCTGCAGGGCCGAAACCAACTGTTATGGACAATTTCGAACTCCATGTACTCTTCCATTTAAAATTGGTTCGACTGGAACCATCGAATATATGAGTATAACCTATTTTTGACCCTCCGGCTCTGCGGTGCATATTTAGGGTGTCAATTTGGGCCGTCCAAGTGAGATGTACTCTTTCATTTAGAGTTGGCTTTGAGCGGTACCGCAAATTTGGGCGTCAATTTGGGCCATTCCATGGGCCCAATCGTATGTTATGGACAATTCTGTAATCAGCGGCATATACTCTTTCATTTAACATTAGTGTCTACTAATAACTCGAATGTATGAATATAACCCTTTTTAAGCCGCCCAGGGAGGATGGGGGTTCATATTTGGGGTGTCAGTTTGGGCAGTCCCAAGGCCAAAATCGTCTGTTATATGGGCAATCTCGCACCCAGTGAGATGTACCCTTCCATTTAAAATTGGTCTTGACTGGTACCTCGAATGTATGAGCAAACTCTATTTTTGCCCCACCCCACTCAGTTCGACTTTGTGGTGCCAGTCTGGGCCATCACAGGGATCTAATCGTCTGTTATGGGTAAGTTCGTACTCAGTGGAATATACTCTTCCATTTGTAATTGGTTTCAACTGGTACCTCGAATGTATGAATATAATTTTTTTTTTCAAGTCCTCTGGGTTTCATATTTGGGGTGTCAGTTTGGGCCATCCCAGGGCCAAAATCGTCTGTTATGGGCAATTTCGTACTCAGTAGAGTGTATTCTTTCATTTAAAATTGGTTTTGACCGGTACCTCGAATGTATGAGTTTAACCCATTTTTGGGGTCATTATAGGGGTCACACCCATGGACTGGGCCCCGGCAGATGCCCACTTCTGTGCATCCCAGGTTAGTATGTAGATGCCTATATGGTCAGATATTGGTACCTCGTTCGTCTAGGTTGGACCATCTGGGCTCCCGGTCTACTAATCGTATTTATCCGATGTAAAAGGATATAATTCTAAGTCAAAAGTTAAAATAAAAATATATATAAAGTTTAAACATTTAAAATATACACAGAAGCTTACGGTAAGCTGCTTACCTGAATATAAAAGAGATCCAATATTGTTGATTCTAAGTAATTTACTAAGTGAAGATAATGGTAAATCGTTCGTTCGTTCGTGGGGTTTAACGTCCACTTCCACCTAAGGTGATATCGTAGACAAAATGGCGAATGTTTAGCTAGATTATTTATATCTTCCAAACGTCTCGGCAAATATTAGGGATGCCACGTGTTGGATTAAACTCATTTTTGATAAGTGGAAGACGATTTACGAAAGACGCTCATTAATCGATACGAAATCTGATTGGCCGGAGGATCTAGACTCGCTTGACTTAATATGTCAGGTAACGACATATCGAGTAATAGCGCCAGTTTAATCCTAGCTATTATTTTTAGTTCAGTTCAGTTCTTTATTCCTTGGGCTAACAGCCCACCAGATACAATACAATATACAAGTTTTTTTTATTCACATAGCTATTTTGAAGTAAATAGCGAAAGAGGTACCTCAGGGAAAAGAAACGTCAACAGAAAAGTGTCTTACCTTTCTCTTTTATAAATACATTGGAAGGTATTTTTTTTAAATATGAATAACATGTTTGATAGTAAATATTATATCATTTAGCATCAAATATGGATAAAATAAGATTAAAAATTTAAAAAATGTTCAGAAAAAAACAGAAGCTCAAAAATTTGAAAAATCACATAGTTGTCAGGTCCAGGTGTGCCATAGTCTAATAAGGGCGTTCCTGTCATGTACCTGTGAATTTAACTTGAAGATTTCCATTATTTATAGACATTAATTCATTAAATTTATAAACAGTAGGGTGAAGTGAATAAAATTTAGTGATATATTTTGTTCTTAGATGATTTAAAGATTTACAACACAGTGTAAAGTGAAATTCATCTTCTACAGGCTCATGGCATAATTCACATATTCTATTTTGTGTTAATATTTTAAAATATCGACCTTTCTCAATAAATAGGTCATGTGAAGTACACCTGAGCCTGCAAAGGGATATGCGATACTTTGGTATACAATAATTTAAATAGCTTTCAAAACAAAAGTCATTTTTAAAAAGGTTATAATACTTTAGATTAGATAGGTTCCTACGTCTCCCATTGATGTATTGATCACGTAGGCAAAGCATTATAGGACCATGTTTGGGTAAACAACACAAATGGTTAGTCCAGATGTAAGATAAACCTAGATTGTCGAGTAATGATTTAACTTGATGGGCCCAATTATTCACATTTTTGCGTTTAGTAGAAAATAGGGAAGAAAGGCACAGATCAGAATACACTTTATAAACAAGCGAGCCGTGGTCTGTAATGACATGGCACCAGTATTTAATAATTTCTTGAAGACAACGGACTTTTAAAGCCCCAATAACACTCTTGTTGTAACTGAATAATATGTCCCAATCTTCAATCTGGTCAACAAATCGTATTATTTTAGAATATTCCAATTAAATGATGATATAAATTTCATCTTAACACACCTATTTTAAAAAATAACACACCTATTGGAAAAATTCAACCAATTGATTTGAAAAGTCTAACGTAAACCTTTTCAAATGTGACTTGGATTTTAAAATATTTTCGAACCCAATGGACAAGTAAAATAGGTTGTAATGAATAATTTACACAACAGGTAGGACACTTAAACATCTAGTACTTAGAATAAGGGTATTATTTATTTTCTGGAGCTACCAAGCAAGCAAGAATGTTATTGTCCGTTTAAAGGGGGCCTACCCAGCACACCATAAACAACTGCGGTTGGTGTTGATTTACGAATAGCAAGAACTCTTTTACAGAATTGCAAGTGTAAGCTCTCGATATCTAGGGAACTATTAAGACTCCGAACTGAGGATGAATACGAGAGAATAGATTCTACATAACAACCAAACAAAACCAACTGCTGTCTGACGTTAACATTAACTTGATCAAAAACATTATAGGGGCTATACAGGGCTTTTGACCCTGCTTTTGCCACTAATTCTTGATGAATATCCCATTTGCCATTAGAGGACAATGTGACTCCTAAATATTTGAAGGAGCCTACACATTCCACAATATTATCATTATATATACAAAGTTATAATTAGATGAGTCATACTTGTTACCCTTTTCAAATACGACAATTTTTGTCTTGTCGACATTTACAGTTAGGTTCCAAATAGAACAATATTCAGACAACTTATTCAGCTGATTCTGAAGACCATGCAATGATTTGGATAATACTGTAGTGTCATCTGCATTTATGAAGCAAAGCATGAAATGATTAAATTCCCTATGATCACAGGGTCAAAAGAGTTAGCATTCATAAAGTCATCAAACTCATTATGAAAGAAAAGGAAAAGTAGTGGAGAGAGGTTATCTCCCTGTTTAACACCACACCTCGAATAAAAATAATCTTAATGTTGACCATTACGAGTTACACATAGTTTAAAATTTTCATACATGGACTCAATAACTCGTATGACTTTTCCACTGACTCCATTTTTACTTAATTTATGGAATAACAAATTTCTGTCGATATTGTCAAAGGCCTTACTGTAGTCGATGAAGGCACGGTATATGTTTATGTTTATTGAATTTGATATAGCGCTCATTATTACATCTTTGATGTATTCAATGGCACTTTACATGAACAACGGATATACAAACACACCAACACACAACACAACACACCAATTAAATTAATAAATACATAATAAAAGTTATTTGCAGAAAGTTCTTTGATATAGATGTGTTTTCAAAGTCTTCTTAAAACTTTCCAAAGAAGAACACTCTTTTAGATTTTGCGGTAGTCTATTCCATAGTTTTGGTCCAGCTACACTAAAGGATCTGTCAGCAAAGGTTTTATATTTTGTTTTTGGAACATGTAAATGCTGGGTGATCGACGATCGTGTGGAATATCGATTCGGGTTATTAATTAAAAGATCGCAAAGGTAATCTGGAGCATTACTGTTCAAACATTTATATACCATGAGTAAGGTTTTATATTCAGCACGGACATGAATTGGGAGAAAATGAAGTTGTTTTAGGGCGTCAGATGAACTGGAGAATTTGGATTGTCCAAGAATCATTTTGGCCGTAAGGTTTTGCACTCGTTGAAGAGGGGCAAGTGTTGTTTTTGGTAAATTCACAAAGAGACCGTTACAATAGTCTAAATGTGAAAATATGAGGGCGTTGGCCAGCTTTAAACACGTCGGTCTGTCCAAATAGTGTCTTATTTTTTTTATATTAAATAAAGATAACGACGCAGCACGTGTCTTGGCTGCAACATGAGACTTCAGGGTTAGATTCTGATCCACGGTGACTCCAAGAACTCTAACTGATGTTGATCTGGGTACAAATACATCTCCGATTTTTATCATGGGTGTAATACATTTGGAAAGAGCCCGTGAACTGCCAAACACAATGAACTCTGACTTGTCGTCGTTCATCTTGAGCCTATTCATCAGCATCCACTGTTTTATGTCGTCCATTGTTGCTGACAAATCCAAAATGGATTGCCCTTCGGACGCATGATCACCAGCTTTAAAACAACTGTAGATGTTGTGATCGTCAGCGTAACCAACCAAAGCCTGATCTTTACCCACAAAGTACTGTAAAGTGCTGGAATAGCAATTAATAATAAGATAGGACCATTTATGCTACCGTGATGTACGGAATAACTTATATTCACTGGATCTGAATACGTGTCTTCAATCTTGACTTTAAAGTTCCGATCACTCAGATAAGAATGGTCCATTTTGCTGCCGTTTCGCGCATGCCGAAGCACCTTCCAAGACATCAAGAAGTAGTTGGTGATTGACGGTGTCAAATGCGGCACTTAAGTCAATCGCAACGAAGGGGGATAAAAACTGTTGTTCCATGGTGTGCAGAAGATCATTATAAATCTTCAACGTCAAAGTCACGGTGCTGTAATTAGCACGATATGCACTCTGATAAGGCGGGAGTAGTTGATGCTGATTCATGTGTTGGGTAAAGCTAATCATGGATGCTTTCTCGTCTAATTTAGACAAGAATGACAGGTTGCTTACTGCACGATAATTCTTTTTCTTTAAGGTCAAGATTTTTTTTTTTCAACAAAGGATTAATAATAGCTTGTTGGAAGATGAAACGGCGGCCATGACGTCGTGCGAACGGCACAACATGGACTGCCAAGATGTTGTCCCGGTAGTACTGGCCTGTAACACGCCCTGCAACAACATGTAAAGCCCTTCTTCCAGCAACAGTGATGCCTCCCCACACCATAACAGAACCACCCCCAAATCGATCATGTCTCATGACGCTAACGTCCTGGAAGCGCTCGTTTCGACGACGGCACACCCTCCTACGTCTGTCCAAAAATTCAACAGTGAACCTTTACTCATCTGAAAACATCACATTGCTCCAGCGTCGATTATCGCAGTGTTGACGACCCCTACACCAACGACGTCTTTCCTGAATGTGATGATCTCTCAAACAAGGGATCACGCGAGGACGTCGGGCGCGAAGGTGACCCATATGCAGTCGATTCCGAATCGTCTGGCCACTCACTCTCACACCAGTGTCTGTTTGAAGACGAGCGCTGATCTGATTTGCTGTGATGACACGATTTCTCAAGGCCAAGGTACGGATAAATCGATCCTGGGGCTTGAGTTGTCGACCTTGGTCGACCTGAGCGTGGTCTGTCCTGTACAGATTGTGTATCACGGTATCTGGACCATAGCCTGCTTATGACAGACTGAGAAACATTCATCGTCCGCGCCAAAACCGCCTGTGTTGTGCCGATCTGTAGCATGCCAAGGGCACGTAACCTTTCATTTTGAGTAAGCCGACGCATATCAAAATTTGTTTTCTGGTCACTAAAACAATTAAACTGATGTTTCCACTCTGGAATTCAATGCCACAATGACTGTAACATTCAAAGTCAGAGTCGTGCAAATCTTGGGTTGGACCCCCATGATGATCCCAAGCATCACCTGCATTCCATGCGGTAGCTATTGGTGCGTTTGGGCGTCACATGTAACTGGAAATGTTTCTTCTGTTAGGTTCTATAGTGACTTTTTTCGTAGTCATTTCCATATTTTAGTATTATGCCCCCAAAATCAAATATGGCCTACTATTTGTGAATAGTATATGATACAATTTTGATCTTTCACGAGGAATATAAATGCAACATATACAATAAGTCTACATTCAGTAATAAATCAGATAATTTACAAATAACAATTCCATAATCATGTTGCTCTATAATACTAAAGTTTGAGTTCAAAGATTTTTTGCAAAACACAACAATACCGCCTCCATTTTGACATTTTGATCGGATTATTAAGTGTTTGTCATAATTTGGTATACAAAGACATACAAATATGAAATTATTTACATTTTAAATTTTTAAAAGGTTGTTGTGTATGGGAGAGTGGACAATGCATTTTTTATTTCTATTTAAGATGTCAATTTATACTGTTAGATTTGGAGTAATTTGTTTCTCGATTCAAAAGTTATTGACAGATACTTGTCAATTCCTTAATATTATGTACAGTCAGAAGTTGAATAAATTTATATACATTTGGGTTAGTTCTATAATATGGTTTAATATATTTACAGCGGATATCTTTATATTTTTTACATATTAGTACAAAATGGTACTCATCCTAAACATCGTCATTATCGCAAAATTGACATAGTCTTTTATTTTTAGCAACACTGTTGTATCTACCAGTTTCTATAAATAAGTTATGGGCAGATAAACGGATTTTTGAAATACAATTAGCATATCTATATGGGATGGATTTGACCATATAATATTGTAAGGTAAAATTTGAAATGAAATGCTGATAAAAGAGTCCTTTTGATGAATTAAAAATACGTTCTATACATAATTGTTTAAAATTATCTAAAATTCTATGCTTAATGCTTTTGAAATATGATGAGTTACATGATTCTCTATGTTCCCAAATATAGCCTAAACCCATTTGAAATAATTCATTCCTTACATTTATAATCCATTTACTTTTGTTATAGTATACAGTTATTACATTCAGATGTTTAGTCATTCATGTCTTATCATATCTCTTGGAAAAACCTTTTTCCTGCAGAGTCCATGTACATCATAATTATCAAATTATTTGGTGGTTCTCAAGATCTATTATTTAACTTTTATATAATTAGAGTCGAATCATTAATTGTGGTTTCCTACAATCAAAGGTTCAGTCCAAGTTTAGAAACTAAGAGGATTAAAAGTTACTTAACACTGACGATAAGGGTTAGCGCCGTTAGGTGGTTAGTTAGTTACCGAGGCGAGCGGACGTGTAGTGTTGTCGTCCAGTGTTCAGTCATCCGTACAAACCGTATCTTATATTGCATATCTCAACTAAAATATCAAAGAAAACTTTTAGCGTTTATTTATTTAAGAATAATAACATTAATACATGTGTGGAAAATTTTGTTGTGTCAATGGATATCGCCGATTCAATGGATTTATCGACTTCCGAAACGTATGTAAGGATGTGATGACAAACACTGTGACACCAACTACACTTGTGATAGTGTGGAATTTTGGTGTTTTAGTTATATAATAGGTTTTAGTCTACACTGCACTACACTGACAGCAGCTTAATAAACAATAACAAACTTTCACTTTCATCTGATCTTTGAACCCTTATATTCATAGTCACTGGATGTTCAGCTTCTGGACAGGTCTTTGTAACAACATCAGTGACTATCATCTCATCGTCTCCTTGGATACTTTTCCAAGCTAGTGGAAGTCTTCCCCGATCCACTATCACAACATCGTCATCCTCTTCACTTGACTCTACCCCCGGCTCTTGAATGACAGCCGTCTTGATCCTGGGTTTAGGTACTGGTGCAGCACTATCGGGTAAATTGAAAGGAATGGAACCAATTGGAAGAAGATTATTCCGATGAAGCATCCGAATTCTTCCAACACCATCTTCTCGTTTTACCTCATAGACTGGTATATCGGGATTGGGTTGTTGTATCACCGTATAGACCTGTTCTTCAAATTTATCCGCGATCTTGTGGCGTCCGTCTTTAAAAACTAATTTCTTCACTAATACTCTGTCGTCTTGTTCTAATACTGACTCTGTAGCTCTTCTGTCATAATTCTTCTTTTGTTGTTGCTGAGATCTTCCGATGGTTTCTGAAGCTAATTGATATGAATATTCCAATCTCTTCTTAAGGTCTTGCATGTAGGTTCGGTATGATGTTATTTCCGATTCGTTGACGATGCCAAGTAACACATCCACAGCAAGAAGTAGCTTCCTCCCAAACATGAGACGAAATGGTGAAAAATGGGTGCTGTCATGCTCTGTGCAGTTATAGGCATGTACCAGGGAAGGCAGATACTGTTTCCAGTTTAATTTCTGTTCTACTTCCAAAGTTCCCAGCATGTTTAATAGCGTCCGGTTAAAACGTTCGCACATTCCATTTCCGCTTGGGTGATATGGTGTTGTTCTGGTCTTACGCATACCTGTTAATTTGCAAAGTTCTTGGATGATGCGGCACTCAAAACTTCCACCTCGATCACTGTGTATCCTTTTTGGAAATCCGTAATGGACGATGAAATTGTCGAAAAGGATCCTCGCTGTTGTTTTGGCATGCTGGCTTCTTGTTGCAATCGCCTGAGCGTACCTGGTAAAATGATCAGTGATGACTAAGATGTTCGAATATTTCCCTTTACACTCCTCTAAACACAAATAATCCATACAGAGAATCTCCATAGTTTGTGATGATGTAATATTCACTAGTGGTACTCGAGAGTTAGTGGAAGAATTGCGCATGAGGCATCTCTTGCAAGATTTCAAATATTCGTCGACATCTAAATTTAAATTTAAACATATTTTATTGTTCTAAGTAACAAGTGGATAAGGCACAAGTTTTACAACTTAGAACGCCATCTCCAATAAATACATAAACAAATAATCGCATTCGAACACTACATTTGTAATCGAATCATTTTTTGCATATATGAGTATGAAGAAAGGAAAATGATTTAATAGTGTCGCGAATCATTCTGACCATATACATTATATTTTCATGTAAGTGAACTCAAATTCTCAGATAGAGAAATTCCGGAATGGAGCGTGTTTAAATTATATCATTAGAGTTTTGTCTCAGATTCGTGACACTAATATAACAACGATGTGTGACAACGGTGTGTGATCGTCCAACGAGCCTAGTACCTATCTTTAAAAAAGTTATTATGGGTAACTATCACAAAAACAAAAATAATACTAATAATAATAATAAAAGTAATAATGGTGATAATAGTGAGCATTATTTATCTTTAAGTATGTCACTTACAAAAGCGACCTGTATTTTTAATATATCTCTGAACATGTAAAAAAATATGTATGTTAGATTCGTAGTTTAGTAAATCGTTACCAAACAACAAAAGATCAACATTTAGTAGTGAATCATCTAATTGTAACATTTTCAATTCAGCTATCATGGCATCTCTGTGCATATTATATTTCGAACAAGACAATAAAAAATGGTTTGCGTTTTCGATATCATATCCACATGAGCAAGCAGGATTATCAACTAAGTTTACATGAAATAAATCGCCATTTAAGGCACTGCATTTATTACGCAGCCTGCAGTGTAAAATATTTAAATATGGATCACCACATGTAACATAGGTAGGAACTTTTGCAAAATGTTGGTAATTGTCTCAATTGTAAATCTAAAGAGTTCCACAATTTAACAGTGGATGGAAAAAAGGAATTTTGATATGCCGACAATCTGATTAGACTCTGACTCAGATCTTGGGAGTTGCGCAGATCATAATTGTTATTTTGTGATACCATATCTGGTACAAGGTCTGTGAGATATTGAGGTGTCTGCTCATTTACTATTTTATAGAATAGTGATAATTTCCTGACCAGCCTACGGGTTTTTAGAGTTTCCCACCCTGACTCTTTATAAATGGATTCAAGACTCGCATAACTTGTTAAGCCCGTTACAATTCGAGCTGCTTCAGTTTGGAGCTTTTCTAAACGCTCGGAATTGACTTTTCCACAATTGTCCCACACTTCCGAAGAATATTCTAATATTGGCCTGATAAATGTTAAGTACATTTTTTCCAAGTATTCTCTCTTTAATTTATATTTTAGTTTCCTTAACACGTTTAACTGTTTCGAGGCTTTGCCAATCATTTTATCAATGTGGTTAGTCCATTTACAATCGCTACTGAAGATAATTCCTAAATGTTTATGTATATTGACAGGTTTTAGTATCGTTTCGTCAAAATCAAATTCCAGATTACTTTCCACGTTCGTTAAACTAAAAACCATTATGTCTGTTTTGTTAGGATTGAATTTAACTAGCCACTTTTTTGACCACTCATTTAAATAGTTTAAATCTAAATTAATTATATTTTCCAAAGTGTTGTAATTAGAGGCCACATGTCCAATAGAAGTGTCGTCTGCGAAAAGTCGGCCTAATCCTACTGTACCATCGGCAATATCATTGATAAATATAAGAAAAAGTAGAGGTCCTAATACTGACCCTTGGGGCACACCCGCTTTGAGCTCGCGAGTGTCGGATAATGCTTCTTTAAGTATTACTTTTTGAGATCTATTTGTCAAATAACTATTAAGCCAGGTCAGTAAGTTTCCTTTAATCCCATATCTTTCTAATTTTAATAGCAATCCTTTTATCCACACCGTATCAAATGCTTTACTAATATCAGCATACGTCATGCTAGCTTTTTGTTTCTTTTCAAGTGCACATAAAATTTCATGGTATAGTTCGATAAGTTGATGAGTAGTGGAAAAACCAGGTATAAATCCCGACTGAAATTTATAGAGCAGCTTATTAGAAATCAAATGGTTAAAGATATGTTTAAATATTATCTTTTCAAATAGTTTACTCGTACAGGATAGAAGAGAAACAGGTCTATAATTACTTGGCAACGATTTATCCCCATTTTTAAATAGAGGAATAACATGGGCAAGTTTCCAGTCTATAGGAAAACATTTATCGGCAAGAGATTTGTTGAAGAGCATGCAAAGTGGTTTTGAAACTTCATGTGTGGATGCAATCAACATTTTATTACTTATAATGTCCCGTCCCACAGCTTTATTAGCATCTAACGTAGAAATGGCATCAACTTCTTCCAGTTCGTTTACAGTTATATGAGATAATTCAGTTGCACATCTTTCTTCGAATTGGGGTAGATCTACACGCGAATCGCTTAAATTTGTAATAGAGCTAAAGTAATTATTCAGGATTTCAGATTTCATACTAGATTCATATTCTAAGTTTAAATTGTTAAATGGATCTTTCAAAGGAGGTAGGTCATTTGAAGGGCGCTCATTTTTTAATAACAAATTAATTGTTTTGTAATATGCTTTGACATTTGTGAATTTCATTTCATCCAGATTATCATTGATATTTGAATAAAAACGTTGTTTTGCTTGTTTTTTTTAGGTTATTGACCTTATTTCTTTGTTTTTTAAATTTAATTTCTAAAAGCCGATTTTTTGTTCTAAGAAAATGTTTCCGTAATCTATTCCGAATTCGTACTTCTCTTCTAAGCCCCGAGTCAAACCAGACTTTGTCGTCGCTGCGAATGGTTACCTCCCTTTGTGGAATATTCCTTTTCGCTATATCAAGAAAGGTTTCAGTAAAATTCCTAGACGCCGTGTGGATATGGTCCGCATTAACAATTAATGCGGTCCAATCTTGTTTTTCAATATCTTGTTTCATAACGTTAAAATCGGCCCGTTTATAATCCCATACATTGCGCTTAAAACACTTGCTGTTAGTGAAACCACATTTAATTGTTACATAAGTACCATCGTGATCGCTAATTGCTCTATCGATCGTTATAGTATCTGAATCGATAACCTTTATGGAATTGGTAATAAGAATTGGGTCCAGTAAGGACGTAGCACCTGTACGTGTATCAAAATGAGTCGGTTTCTTAATCGTATTTTGTAATCCATTTAGAACAATAACATCACTCACTTGATGTGGCAGATTATCCGCAAAGTTTTTATTTAAATCACCCAAGCATATAATATTATTATTTTCCTCCAAGGCAGTTTTTAACATTTGATCAAAATAATGCCAATAATAAACATGAGCTTGCCTTTCTGACCTATAATTTATGTTTATCAAGACAGTATGGATTTTTGTTTTTAATTCGAACCACATACTTTCAACTAAATTATGTTCCAAATCGTTTCTTCTGTTTATGTTTATGTTGTTTTTATAATACATTATAATGCCACCTCCTTCGGAATTTCTATCTTTTCGTTCGGGAATTTCAAATCCGCCAAGGCGGATATCGTTATTAGTAATATTTAGGTCTAAATGTGTTTCTGTAAAAAACACAACATCAAATTCTTCAACATAATTTATAATGTTGTTGAGTTTATTTCTAAGGCTTCGGATGTTGCCATGAAAAATTGATATTGAACTTTTATCAGGTTCGAGTCCGGGACCTGGGTTTAGTTCTATATCACCTGACAACATAAATAAATTTTTTAGGACAACCGAAATTGAAAATAGCATAAAGTTTGGTTTACACTTATACAATACCCTCACTTTAAGCTTAATAAAAGAAACTATTAACCAACAAAAGAAATTATTTCGTACAACTACATTGCTCACTTTCCTGAAATTAGTCATGCCTATTTTGTGATAAAACAATCCAACTGCAACTCTATGTAGCTTTACATTACTACCCATTATCAAATAATAGCCTCAACTTCAGAATGACACTGCAGTTGGATTGTTCATACACACTAGCATAAAAATAAGATACATATACCACGGCATACAATTTTGGACGATCACACAAACATAAAAAGAAAAAAGGCAAAAAAATATGTACAAACTTAAAACGTCATTGTATGACGTTTTTTTCATTTCCGTCTAACGGTTTACGGCGTCAAAAGAGGAGAAAAACATTATAGGTATTTTGATTCCAAGTTACTACATGCTAGATAGTATACTATTCTTAAGGGAGCAGTTTAGCAATAACCATTAAGATTTTGATATTCGATTTTATTAAAATATATTATACAGTTCTGTTTTGTTTTTTTTTTCCAATGGACCTCCAATGGAGGAATTTTAGCTCAATATTTATGTTCAGCGAGGGATATTTGTAAATGCAATTTATTTTGAGCTACCATAGTAAACGATAAAGCATAATTAAATTTCAAATGTATTCATAATTACCAATAGGACGTGAAGCGAATGATCTGATAATACTGATAACATTAAAACACACAATCACGTCACATGGCTGAAATGTTTATAAAGAGAAGCACGTGCATGTTTAAGTCGCGTTTAACTGATATGACCGATAACGAACTTAAGTATTAATTAAGTCGGGTTTAACTGATATGACCAATAACGAACTTAAGTATTAATATAAGTTTTTAAACAAAATAATAAAAAAAGAACAAAACAAAAAAACAAAACAAAAAAACCCCCCCAAAAAAAACCTTCAACATATATACATGTACATGATTCGACCAGTTAATGATTAATAGTTTTATATAAAGTGATACTAACGTGTGTCTTCTGTCAAGACTTCACCACCAACAAAATAATAATAATAAATAATAAATAAAAAACTCATAGAACAACACCGTATATTCGTGATTCGACCAGTTACTGCTAAATGGTTCTATTGAAACTGACACCAACATGACATGTCTACTTTCAAGACTACCATCAACAAAATTATATAAAAAAAAAAAACAATATAAGAAAAAAAAACAACACATATAATATAATATTATACAAGTGCATGATTCGGCAAATTAGAAATTGTTTGGGTTTTCATTTAGTAAACTGTCTTCATCGTGTGTCTTCTGTCAAAACGTCACCACCAAGATCATAAATGTCTTGTAATTTTCTAACTGTTTCACTTTTAGAAGATTCCGATCTTTTTACAACAATTGATCCATCGTACGTCCAGAATGAGTGAATAGTGTTATTTTTTCGGAGTCCATTTAATCTTTTCATGAGGTTGTATCTGTGTCTTGTTAGATTTTCTGTTATGAAAGTTTTATCTGGGTTGTCCTTCAAATTCTTTTTTTGATTGATTATCATGTGTCGCTGTCTGTATGATATAAACCTGACTATTATTGAGATCTTGTCACCGACAGGTTTCCCAATTGGATGGCTCCTACTTATTTCCCGGATGTCTAACTTTACGCCTAATTGTTTGTCACAAATTTCTTGGATTATTGAATCAGTATCCACTGGTTTAACAATATACCCGTTTGCGTCAACTGGTACCTTTACATTGTTAAATCTCAGACTTGTTCTGCGAGAATATTGTTCTTGCTCCTCCAGTCTTGACTCTACCTCTTGCAATTTAGTCTTTAATGAATCAATTTCTGTTTTATGTTGCTGCAGCTCATACTTTTTGAGCTCGATTTCCTTTCGGTTTGCCTCTATTGTTTCAATATGTGATTCCATGTGTTGATCTACTAGCTGGAACAACTGAGGTGTAATTAAGTTCATGACTTTTTCACTTATTAGTGGTATAATAGAATCAATAAATTCTTGATTTTTTAATGTAGCACATACAATATTAGATAGTTGAAATATTGTTTCATCTTTTTGAGTTGTTGCTGTCACGGCACTCGCAGTATTGACTAGGTCACAAGTTGTGTCTTTATGTGGACTGGAGACAGGACTGTCTGCATTTGACACACATACCTTGTGAGGGTCATTTAGCATTGTTAGACGCGCTTGCTTTTCAGCCTGCTGTAGCGATGGGGATGTGTTATCGGGACTGAAGTTGGCTTCCCGTTTGTTGATATCTTTTTTGTCACTGGGCCTTGGGGTTTGAGTTAGAAACTTGTCTAATTTGTTTTGTTTATCTTTGTTTACCTGGTCCGCCATATTGTTTCAGTAGAGCTTTGGGTCAGTCGATAAAATAAGTTGGATATTTATCTATCTGTGTGTCCCTTCACTTTGTTTACATCAACCAGAATATCATCCAGTTACTCACCCCTAATATTTTTACATTTGGTTTAACTTGACATTGTTATGTATGTCTAAAAACTCATTTTTCTCAACTTTTGATGAGCCGGATTTATCAAACCTTCATACTCAAGGGCGCATAACTCTCAGTATCTGCAGACATCCGTGGCCAAAATACTCGTTCTTTCAGAAGTGTTAAAGTTCTGTCACGACCCAGGTGACCTACATCGTCATGGCAACCTTTTAAAATAGACAACTTTTCAGATGTTGGTATAACTAGCTGGTGAATATCTCCATCATTACTTGTAGATTTTCTATACAGGACATCATTCTTGACAATAAGCTTGTTGAATTCCCTTAGGTAAACACCTTCATCCCTTGAAGATGGGGGTGATGTCGGTTTACTCTGTCTAGTTACTGCCGTGTAGATGGGACCAATAACCGAATCGCTCTTTTGTTTCCTAGACCAATCCACAAAACTGTCTGAAGATGACAATTCCTGTAAAGATGAATCCGGAATTACTTGAGTTGCCAGAACTACTTGAGTTGCCAGACATTCAACAAAACCGCTGTCCAATAATGATGATGGTAAAGCTTTGATGATCTCAGATGATATACTGGTAATTTCTTCTTGATGATCTGATGTTAGCCTGGATAAGCAATCTGCGTCGATGTTCTGACGTCCAGGTCGATATTTGATGTTAAATGTGTAGTTTTCTAAGGCAGCCAACCATCTATGTCCAGTCGCATCTAATTTCGCAGAGGTGAGAACATATGTTAACGGGTTGTTGTCAGTAAAAACAGTACAGGTGTTTCCCAGTAAATAGTGATGAAACTTGTCAGCCATAGCCCACTTAAGTGCCAAAAATTCCAATTTATGAGATGGATAATTCTTATCGGACCGTGCTACTGGCGTAAGCTATAACCCGATCTTTACCGTCTTGATGTTGAAACAGTATGGCTCCCAAGCCAACACCACTGGCGTCTACATGAAGAATGTATGACTTGGTGCTATCTGGATAAGCAAGAACTGGAGTGGTTATCAAAGCCTCTTTCAGATGTTCAAAAGCTTGATCTTGATCTGTCTTCCACTTCCAGACGTTTGGTTGTTCTGTTTTCCCTTTTCTCCCCCTGGTTTTTGATGAAGTGGTTCCAGTCAATAGTTCGTTCAATGGTTGTGCTATCTTTGAAAAGTTCTTGATGAATCGCCGATAGTAGCCTGCAAATCCTAAAAAACTTCTTAACTCATCAATGTTGGTAGGAATCTTCCAATCTGTAACTTTATTGACTTTCTCTGGATCAGTATGAACTCCCTCAGATGACACTACATGTCCCAAATATTTGACCTTGGTCTGGAAGAATTTGCATTTCTTTGGTGCTAGCTTTAAACCCCATTCTTCAAACCGTTGAAAAACTAACTGTAACCGTTCTAAATGTTGTTCATATGAGTCCGAAAAAATGATGACATCATCCAAGTAGATCATACAGATCTTGAGGTGAAGATCGCCAAGACACTCCTCCATAAGTCTCTGGTAAGTTGCCGGCGCGTTGGTCAATCCAAAGGGCATCCTATTGAATTGGTAAAAGCCTAGAGGACCTACGGTGAATGCTGTCTTACATTTATCAGTTGACTTTAATTCGACTTGATGGTAACGACTTTTCATGTCCAAAACTGAAAAATATTTCGCACCAACTAAGTTGTCTAAAATCTCATCAATGTGTGGTAGAGCATACGCATCTTTGATGGTTCTTCTGTTTAGCTGGCGGAAGTCAACGCACATACGGAGAGAATTGTCTTTCTTACGACACAAAACGATGTTAGAAGACCAAGGACTATGCGACTTGGTGATTATTCCACTTTTAAGTAAGTCTTGGAGGTGGTTTCTTACTTCATCATACATAGCCGGTGGTATTAGGTCGATGTTTCTGTTTGAATGGTACGTTGTTTTCTAAGTTAATAGCATGTTTAACCAGACTGGTACACCCAACATCAATGTCACTACTTGAAAATATATGTAGCCATTTCTTCATAAAATCTGATGCTGCCTGATGTTCCTCTTTAGTCATGGTGTCATCAGCTAATACAATCTTATCCAAAATGGTTGGTTCTTCAGGGACAGTGGATTGAATGCTCGATGAAGTCACGTGATGCGGGTGATCAACTACGGTAACTGGTGTCAGTTCACAAACTATAGCACTGGGTTGAATTAACACCGGATACGATGACAAATTTGAGACTGTGACCGATAATAAATCCTTGTTACCAGGTATAAAATTCACAAGAATTGGAGCTATTTCTAACGACGCTGGTAAATTAGACTGTGATGAAGTTTGACACAAAGCTTGACACGACTTAGATGAAATACTTTTCACAAAACACATTAAAACTATAGACTTGTTACTATGTAGTAAAATAGATTTTCTTTCCGCATATTTAACAATACCAACACGGTTATCACATTTATCTTTACTAGCTTTGTGCTGAATCTGCATGCACTGAAAGGTTAGTTTCCATGAATTATGCTGAATTAACTTACAAAAATTAACACCATGAAGTTCCTTTGCTGTGTTCATAAAAGGTTGTAAAATATTAGTACCTAAAATAACTGGTATTCTGTTATGAAAATCGGTATCAGGAACAATTAAAAATATACAGGTTAACGACGTTTCTGAAATGGATGGTACGCATACATCCGCGTGTGTCCAACCTAAATATGGTAATTCATGACCTCCTGCACCCTCGAGCTTGATGATATCGCTTAACGATTCTAACACACATGTATCTTCAAGATGCTGTTTAAAAAATGAAAATCCGATCACAGATACCTGAGAACCACTATCAAGTAAAGATGAACAAGGTATAGTATTAATAAAAATATCTGAGGTGTTGCTCTTTCCAATTAAGTCATTAGGGCTGGAACCCACATCTAACGCCTGCCCCTTGACGCCGATGTCCTGGAGTTTAAAGGTTTCTTTAAATTCACCCGACAACCATACTGCACATGACCCTTCTGTCCACAGCGATAACATGTTGGTTCGTATTCATTTTCAGTAGAAGTGTTAGATGCTGTACGAGTATTTGTCTTCAGGCTCTTTATTTCTTCCTGTATGCTCTTCATAGTTGTGGCCAATGATGCAACTAATACTTTCAAGTCGTTATCACAATCGCTGGGTTTTTCTGCTGTTGTCATCTTTAAAGAAGCGGTCTTTCGAGGTGTGGGGACTGGTAACTCCAGGTCATGTTCAATTTGTCGCACTGCTACTAGAAGTTGGTCGTAGTCCTGTAACGAATCAAATTTGTGAGCGGCACGTAACTTCAAATCAGCTCGTAAACCGTGGTAAAATCTAGTTCTTAACATGGTGTTACTGTCGACGATGTTTACTTCTTTTCTGTCAAGAGCTTTCTGTAACAAATCTTCTAAGCGACATCCCCATTCCGCAACAGCTTCTTTCACTCCTTGGGGTGTAGAATAAAATTCTGCAAGGATCTCCTGGGTCTCACCAAATACACCATGTAGCTTGGACAGTAACTTCGCAATAGTTACCCCATGGCCTAACCTCATAGCCACCTTAGCTGCTGGACCCTTTAATGATTTGAAGACAGCCTGTCGAATCGCTTCAGCACCATAATTCGAGTTCAGTAACTCTTCGACTTCAAAAGTCCAGACATCAAATGTCACTTCAGTCTTAGTACAAGTATTTTCTCCCGAAAAGAATGATAACTTCGGTAGGTTGGGTAAATACTTGACCTCACGCGTAGATGTATCTTGATCGTTATTAACAGGAGCTAGTTGAGGTGGGGGATCGGATTGTTGTGTTCCACAAAATTCCTTCATCCAACGCACAAGTTCTTCTTTACTCCTAGCCTTCGGTTTAACTCCCATCTCCTGAAACGACTTAAGTAAGTCATCGGTTTCTTCTTCGGTAAAACCACCGGTAGCCATAGTGATATGATGAATTTATAAGTTGAAAAACGGAAAATCTTTGCGCAAAACACAAATAAAAACACAGGAGTTTCAATAACAAGTTGAAATCGCAAATCAATTCAATTCACAAAATGCCGAACAACAACAACTCGTCAACTCAAAATTCAATTCCAAATCACTGAAGATCCAAGAATATATCACTATGTAATAACACAATCCAAAACTTAAAAATAATCAGTCACAATATATCAGAACACGCAATATCACAGTACGGTATCAAAAATTGCAGTTAACACCCACGCAACTCAAAATAAGTTGAAATATAACACTGGTATTCAAAATACCCACAATATTTCAAACTAAACGCAGACTCTCAAACAAATTTCAAAATACGACAAAGTCAGTACACAATATTATCACAATTCACCAATCAACTCAATATAAAACTCAAAATCAGAACTCAAAATCAAAACTGCGAATCCCCAAATGGACAATCAAATCACAAAATACAACAACAAACAAACTATGCACCAAAATGCACTAGTTGAAAAATACAAAATATAAACAAAATCCAATATACAAACTCAAAGAGTCTCGACCAAGGAGTATCACAACACCAAAATACTAAACTATCAACGATATGTGCTTTCAACGTGTATGTTAATCTGAAATAAGAAACGGAGGATAGCTGAAATACGGAAAGCTGAAAAATGAAATTTGCAAGGCAAATGGTATGCGTGTAACCTATGTAATACTAAACAAATCCCAACCCTGAAACGGAATTACTCACACAAGCATACAAAAAAAATAATATATGCGATATGTAATATGTGTAAGGTATGTGTAGATGTAACTAACTAACTATACTATACTAATAATTAATCCTAAGTGAAATGCATAAAAAATAAAGTTTCGAAATAAGGTTGAAATGAAATATGAATTTCAAAATACGAAATGTAAAAAGGCGAAGTTTCAATTAAACAAGATCTAAGTTTCTCAAAGTGAATAAATTCCAAAATTAAATTGAGTTCTAAAAACTAATAAAGTTTCAAAGTCAAAGGTTAAAAAATAATTACAAAGTTTTGAAAAAATTAAACTTGCAAAATCTTTTTCCTAAGTTTCCCAAATGTCAACTAAGTTTGGAATTAATCAAAGTGAAAATGTAAAAAAATAAAGTTTCAAAATATGTAAATAATTTAAGAGACAAAAATAGAGTTATCTTTTCTTTTTTTAAGTAATGTTGTCAAAATCTAAGCTGCTGACCCAGTCACAGTGACCTTTGCACATGCAGTGTACAAACAAGGTCAGGTCAATAGGTCACTTAGCTAAAATATGCACAAGAAAAATCAAAATTTAAAGTGGCTCTATTCTAGTTTGTAAATGTAAAATGTAACTAATACGCACAACTGATATAATGCTATTATTATTGCAATACAAATTAGGGATATTAAGTAACAAGGTAAATTACAGTAAACTCTGCAGCGAGTGAAAAATAATGAATGGGGTGGGGCTTCTGAGATTCAATACCTCACTAGAAATGACGATCTGTCTAAACTTGCAGGTTTATAATTTAATCTTAGATGAAAATATAATGCAACATGTAAATGAAATTTATGTAAAAAAATGAAATAATATGTAATCACCCAAAATCCACGAATATATCCAAAATAACAACACTTTAAATACAGATGAACACTGTATCTGTGTATGTCTCTAAGTTCACATATAATAAAACACACTGCATCTGTGTGGATGTCTCTAAAGTTTATATGCACAAATCTGGATACAACAGGGTGGATACACGGTGGTAGCTACCATACGCACGCATAAACATTTACTGCATACGTTGATAAAATACCATAAACCATAGATATACTTGTTGTACCATTAAAAAACCATTTACGTTGAAATACTACTGCGTTGAAAAACCATTTACGTTGTGATGATCCTCAGTCCCTTATCGGGCTCCAAAAATGTAACCGTGTCCAATGCAAACAAAAGACGAGGTCGTTTAAATCTTTATTATAAAAAAACCCTGTAAAAATATACACACATAGAATTAACATCAATAACATTTAATTTATAATACATATAATACACTTTAAAATAGTTCCACCATTACACTGTATTACTATTATATCATAAGACTATATATTTAATTCTATACCATACTCATATCTTTACAGTAATAATGATCTTTATATCTCTAATTATTTAAAGAAAATACTTATATATAAAATAACATACCCTAAAAGGGGTTTTAAAGATCTCATATTTGAAACAACACTACCATATATAATTATCAGCTAGAAGGTATCCTATATAAATAAATGATTCTATGATTATCTTGTGCTAAAACTAAACCTAAACTTAATTACTAAATGATATTACTTATTGCTTAAGAGCTGTAGAATATGTATAAATGTATTTTACTGTATTTGTAAAGAATAATATATGAAATAACTAATTTACACATCTTACATTCACCACATCCCCAGACAATACCAATGATACTCAAATACACATACCTTTAATTAGATCAATGAAGACTTGACCAAAAGTATCTTCAGAAACTGAAACAACTTATAAACTTTGATGCGCGAAATACAAGTTAAAGATTTAGAAGGTAATCTTAACAATCCGACACACTCAAAATCCTAAGTAAAACTGAATTTGATTGTTACACCTGTAACCCAGGAAGTTGGGTTTGTTAGGAAAAGTATCCAAGGAGATGATGAGATGATAGTCACTGATGTTGTTACAAAGACCTGTCCAGAAGCTGAACATCCAGTGACTATGAATATAAGGGTTCAAAGATCAGATGAAAGTGAAAGTTTGTTATTGTTTATTAAGCTGCTGTCAGTGTAGTGCAGTGTAGACTAAAACCTATTATTTTTCTAAAACACCAAAATTCCACACTATCACACACTTACTGACGAAACAAGTCATACCCGTTCTACAAGACAAAGACTTTGTAGTCAGAAGAGAACATACGATGATGACGATTTTAGTGAAGATAATAACGCGAAGAAATCAAAATTGTATAATAAGTAATTCTGATACGTCACAATTTGATCAACTCATTAGCATGGTTGCTGAACTGGGCTCTCAAGTAAACTCTAAGATAAGTCTTGGTCATCGCCAATTGACTGAAAGTATGGAAAATATGGAGAACAATTTAGAAAATAAACTCTCAAACATTATTGATGCTAATTTGAAAAGTGAGTTGAGCCATCTAGAGAATAAGATTGGCGAGGAACTGAAGGAAACTGTTTCAAAACAAATAGAATCAGAGACAGTGAAAGTAAGGACAGATTTTGACAATAAATTTAAAGCTTTGGAAAGTGAAACAAAAGAGGAATCAAGATCATTAAACTTCGTAGTTAAAAACTTAGAAAAATGCGAAGGAGAAACTAAAGAGTTATTGTTGGATAAAGTGAACAAATTAATCAGCGACGGTCTTCAAGTCACAAACATTAACATAGCTCATGTTGAACGAAAGAAACTAAAGAGTAGAGTTCACCACCAACCTACCCAAACTTCACCAAACACAAAACCAGGATTAGTCATAGTCACCTTAATTAATCATGATGACAAACTCAAGGTTATGAAAAGAAAAATATGTTTGAAAGACGCGCCAAGTTATGGCAGTGTTTACATTGAAAGTGACAAGTCATTAGAAGAAATTAGACAGGAATCAAATTTGAGAACTGTCTTAAAAGAAATTGGTTAAGATAAGAAGTATGTAGTCAGAGATGGGCGAATACTCAACAAGTCAACATGATGTCATCTCCGGTTTGGTGTCTGGAATAGCCGTGGTTTTTCTCACAAACAAAATGGAAGCAATGATTTCAAACATAGAACTTTACGATTTGCGAAATGTGACATCCTAGGTATTTGTGAAACGTTTTTGATAGGAGAACATAAAATTAATTTACCTGGTTTTAAATGATATGCACATAACCGACAAAAACTTCATAAAAATTCCCGGAGGGGAAGTGGCGGTGTGGGGTTTTTAATCAAAGAGGAACTTATTGGAACTTGTTTTAATGTGTCTGTTTTGGACTCAAGTGTTGAGGATATTTTGTGGGTTCATATAACTGGAATTAATTCAACTTCATAAATATGTGCTGCTGTTTGTTATCTTCCACCACAAGGCTCGACCCGACCTACCGAACCAGAAAGTTTTTTTGAAACTCTACTTAATTAGGTTTACTGTTTCCAAAATACTGGTGATGTTTATGTAGTGTCGAGTGGTATTTCTACATCAAGTACCAAGTCCCACTTGTTGTTCCAAGGCGTCCGCAATCTGTAACAAGTTACCTATTTGAAGTCTAATGTATATTCTGAACAGTAGCCACGGCAAATAGGCTATATATAGGTGAAATCCCGCTGGTAGCACGGGACTCTGTTGAAAGGCGGAAGTAGTCCCGGTTATCCTGACGGAAATCTGTATTCTACAGGGCAAAATCACAACACACCTCCCCGTCTTTATTTTAAAGGATTGGTTCCTGGTTCTGAAAAATAAATCCTACTCTTCACATTCACACTAGTAACGGTATACAGGTACACCGTGTCATTCACGCGTCAATCAAAATCAAATCGGTTATAACTTCACCGAAAAAATCTACATACACACAGCTATTTCACGGTTTACAGGAAAGTCACCGTAAGGCATGGACAGGTAAATAATCAACATCGTAATGTTGAAAACATCTTCGCTTTAAATTTTGTTCCTTTATTTCGAATGAAAGATTGAATCTTATTTCTTAAACTCCAAAAATAGCATTTTATTCTGGACAGATATTCTTGGATTCGCAACAAATAGTGCATGCTGACTACAGTTGGTCGCGCAGATCGTTCAAACAAATTCTCGGAAATAGTTAAAGATCCAGACGTACACTCAGTTAATTGATTGTAGATATTACACCGTGAGATAGTCAACGGTGAGGCAAAGTTACAATTTGTAACTTCTGATTCGTAATGCGCATCCAAAACATCGTCGATGGTGAGCAAATCATCAATAAATAAATGGCGTTCACATTTACTGGATCACTGTGAAGGGTCAATGACAATTTATCTTTGAAGAATCTGACACACTGCTTAATCAGTTCTGCTATGAACAAATTCATGTCTTCTCGAAATAAATGTTTCTTCAAATTTACGGGTAGGCCTACAGCCAAATAATGCATTGGACTTCGGACCATTTATCTATGGTAGATCTGTTTAACTCTACTAATTTAAGTCTAGGAGGCTTTTCGTTTTGTTGCTCAAAGAAACTATCCGAAATTGAATATTCCCCAGCGGTATATTCCGTAACAACTAAAGTTAATAGACCGCGAAACAGAAGTCGCGTTTGACAATTTGTTATCGAACGCAACCAGTTCATAACTGAATTTTCAAACGCATTAAACTCGGGAACCTCTTCAACTTTTGGTAATTTCTCCTGTAACTCTTGACTGCGAAGATTTTAAAGTCTTGTCACTTGTTGACTTTGAGCTTTTAAATTAAGCTGACCGATATAATCTAAATGATTACTGTGGATGCACGTCGTAGCTAATACGCACGTTTGCTTAGTTTTCGCGGAATCGATTGAGTCGATTCTTGGAATGACACCGGTTGCAACGGTATCCTGGAACTTTTGATCACCCCACGGGGTGGTGATATTTGTTACATCACCGTATAAATCGGTGTTAGTGAAACCGTTCGATGCCTTAGCGGTTTCAAAACTGGTCATCGTCCCGCGTCTAGTCGAAGTTTCAGATATTCCGAAATGCGATTCCATGGACAAGCTTGGGACACAAGGCTTGCCTTCTTGATCGAGTTCAAGTTTTAATTCTATAGCAGCCCGTTCATTGACAATGTGTGGGTCGCACGTTAAATTCTCTAGAATGAGCTTAGAGATTGGAGTTACCAACTTGAGCATTATTTCATGTGACCGATGAGTTATTTCTGAGAAATTAAAAATATTGGTCAACTGACGGAACTGATCAGTTAATTTTTCAAGTTTGGTAATGGCGTCATCCCACTTCTGGTCCACTCTGTCATAGCGCTGCTCTGTGTTTTCTAAACATTTTTGTTCGGACGAGGTCATGGTCTGTGATTTGGGAGTTTCGGCTTGGGTTTTGGTTGCTGCCAGTATATTATCATTAGGCCTATAACGATCAATTCTTTGGGTCGGTGATGATCGATTCCGAAACGAGTTTGCGGTCCTGACACTTCTGCACGATTGAAACATTCCTGGAGCTTAGTCATTAGTTCAAAGCATGTCAAATTGCCATTACGTGAAAGGACAATCCTATGAACGTCGACCGCATATCCCTTTAAACAAAAGAACAACTGTTCCTTACATTCCTGATCTGACCAGGACTGTGATATGACAAACCGGGTAAATTTATTTGCAAAGTTTGGCCAGTTCGAATAGCCGTCATAAAACAATGACTCTGGGATGTTACGACACCGTCGAGATCGGTTAAACGTACTGTAATTGTTACCCGTATGAAACTGGAGGGGTGAGGAATTGCCACCGGTGGACGACGTTGGAATATGTCGCCCATCTAGCCATGATGATCTCATTTTTCCATCATCATTTCTTTACAAATAATGGTGAGGTAATTGTAAACAAAGTTGCAATCGTATTCCAACCACGAGCAGGCACACAGTGTAAACACACAAAGCCGCACGTGCAACTCGCTCAATAAAGTTTCAAGTTTCAGTCTATTCGATTTCATGTTGGTGCGCTGAGGTTAGAATGTGTAAACGGTGAGGAAATCCAATTGCAAAAAAAAAACAACCCAAAACAACTTACCTAACTTGCCTATAGTGGACAGTAACGTATCATTTTACAGTATAAATCACAGGCTTGTGCCGTGACTCACCTCACACCACTGTTTAAATGATCTCTAACGCAGTTTCTCATGGATCTTTTGCAAATAAAGCATCTCAAGTGATATCTATATATTATACATATAAAACTACAACAACAACAAAAAATACTTGGTAATTGCCGTAAAAGAAACCAATGTGTCATGGGACAACATTCATGGACAGGTCCAAGCATAATGGTTTAGGGTTGAATCGGGCTGAATCAGAGAGTGGGTCCTGTGGTATTCCAAAATCTTGGTCCAAGGAGAGGAGGCGGCATCACAGCAGTGCAGCAGTGTCCTACATCTATCAGGCTCTCAGACTCCACGACATACCACATTTCGCACGTCATCGTAATAACGTTTTCGAACATGACGACGCCCCTACCTACACCGCCAGAGTTACTCAGGACTTTCTTCAGCAGAACGGCGTCAACGTTATGCACTGGCCAGCCTTTAGTCCGGCCTTCAACCCGATTGAATATCTTTGAGATGAAATTCAAGACCATGGAATGCGCCAGGTGATTTCTGCGTGTGGTTGCAGGTGCCAATGGCGTTCAGCAATCGTTTGGTCCACTCCATGCACAGACACGTGCGGTGAACACACGATATACTGATGTGTAGACTGTGTACAGATTCTAAACCTTATTGTAATGTCTTGAAATTGGGATTAATTAATCACAAATGTATCAACATGCTGTTCACAAATAAAAGGCTTTGCCCCATTTAGTATAAATTGTCTCTCTGATTTTGAAATCGTACTGACGCTTTTTTTTTGCTGTTTAGTACACACACTAGTAATAATATGCAAAACAATGTAATTTATATATTATATCCTTCTCCCCTTGTTAATTGAAATTTTTTATCCGGTACTACCATTTGTAGTGTCGAATGGTATTTCTATAAGTACCAAGTCCCACTTGGTGTTCCAAGGCGTCCGCAATCTATAACAAGTTACCTATTTGAAGTCTAATGCATATTCTGAACAGTAGCCACGACAAATCGGCTATATATAGGTGAAATCCCGCTGGTAGCACGGGACTCTGTTGAAAGGCGGAAGTAGTCCCGGTTATCCTGACGGAAATCTGTATTCTACAGGGCAAAATCACAACAAAATTATATAATAGCGAACACGCAGATCCACTTGAAATCCCAGAATTGAATAATGTTGACAATCCTAACTGTGATGTGCTTAATCATGAGATATCCAAGGAAGAGATTCGGAGGGCAGTGAATGAACTGAAACCTAGAAAAAGCTTCCGGCTATGATCAAATACCAG
Organism: Patella caerulea; assembly: GCA_036850965.1. Classification (NCBI taxonomy): domain Eukaryota; kingdom Metazoa; phylum Mollusca; class Gastropoda; family Patellidae; genus Patella; species Patella caerulea. The sequence goes on along the minus strand of JAZGQO010000002.1, from coordinate 18,493,756 downwards.
CGGAAATTTTGAAAAATGAGACTGCTGTAACAATTCTCCATGAACTGTGTTCTCGCTGTTTTTCTTCTGGTGTAGTGTCCGACCAGTGGACTGCAAATGTTATTCACCCAATCTTGAAACCAAATTCTGATGATAAACAGGTATCAAATTATAGAGGTATATCATTGATTTCTGTACTGAGTAACGTGTACTGTCATATTTTAAATACGAGATTAACTAAATGATTAGAATTTAATAATTTGATATCTGATTGTCAAAATGGTTTCAGAAAACATCGGGGGTGTTCAGACCACATTTATTCACTATATAACATAATTAATGATAGAAAAATGAGCAAAAAATCAATATTTATATGTTATGTTGACTTCAAATCAGCATTCGACGGTCTGTTGCATAAATTGCAGGGTATTGGTATAAGTGGAAAGATGCTTGAAGCTCTTAAATCACTATAAGATCATACAAAATGTGCTGTACGGGTTAAGAATCAACTCACGCCATGGTTCGGTATCGAGTCAGGTGTAAAACAAGGCTGTTTGATATCACCAACTTTATTTTCTATATATATAAATGATTTAGCAAGGGATATTACAAAAATAAACTGTGGTGTCCAAATAGGAGTCACTAATGTTTCCATATTGTTATATGCTGATGATATAGCCCTGATAGCCCCAGATGAACAATCCATGGAAAGCTCTTACAAGTGCTTTCAAACTGGTGTGACAAATGGAAAATGAACCTTAATACGATCAAAACCAAAATTGTTCACTATCGTGTGTCCACTAAAACAAGATCATGTCATGCTTTTAAATGAGGTAAACATGAGATTGTACACAGTGACACCTATCGTTATTTAGGATTATGATTAAATGAACATTTAGACATGTCAAAAACTGCAAAAGAACTCGCAAATTCAGCCAGTAGAGCTTTAGGTGTTCTATGCACTAAATTTAAATATTCTGGTGGAATGTCCTATAAAGTATTTACGACTCTATATGAGGCTTTAGTCGAGCCAATATTGTATTATTGCAATGGCATTTGGGGAACACGGTCTTATTCATGTATAAATTCAGTACAAAATAAAGCAATGAAATTTTTCTTGTGGATAGGTCCACTTCCAACTTATCAGTTAGAGGTGATATGGGCTGGACAAGTTGCTTCACTAAACAAAAATTAGAATGTATCAGACAACTCTGTAAACTGTATCGCCTTGATAACAATCGCTTACTATTTAAGATTTTTTCATATTTATTTCGTTGTAAAAAGAAAAGGGGGTGGATAAATAGTGTTTATAAGTTTGTAAAAACTATTAATATCAATAGTATTGTCTTGAATGGTAATATTAGTGTAAAATATGTCTCAAATGTTGCAAAGTGTAAACTAAGAGAACTGGATAACAGTGAGTGGATATCAGACGTTTTTGCCCATAGTTTTGGAATTTTATGATTTTGGACAAGGAGTAGGATCCCCTTCCAACCTCGCCTGTCCTCTGGTTTCCTCCAACTGCTAAAGAGAGTGTGTGTGTGTATGGGGGGGTAATGTCCATTCGACACAAACTAGGTCATTTCGGGACTAACATATGGTTTAATTTTATTTCAATAATCGCTTGCGCGTAAGGATCTTTAGCAGTGGGAGGACTCAGAGAAAACCCACGATGTTGGACAGGCGACACTACTTCTTGTCGCGTACAAGGGGGTATTCGAAATCACGCCAGTTGACTCAATGACATGCTTTACGATAGAGTGCGCACGTGCTAACAAATCGACCTGCCAACCCTCCAGCTCAACGAAGTATTATTGTATGTTACGAGATCGGCATCGTCAGGTTGTCTGTCCTCTGGTTTCCTCCAACTGCTAAACAGAGAGGGGGATGTGGTTTAACGTCCACTCGACACAAACCTGGTCATCTCGGGACTAACATATGGTTTAATTTTATTTCAATAATGCACTTGCGCGTAGGACTCTTTAGCAGTGGGAGGACCCGGAGAAAACCCACGTCCTTGTCACGTACAACGGGGGATTCGTAACCACACCAGTTGACTCAATGGCGGGCTTTATGATACAGCGCGCACGTGTTAACCATTCACCATCCACCCCTACCCCACTACTAAAGACCCCCTACGCCCAAACGAATTATTGAAATTGAATTAAACCATGCGTTAGTTTGTGTCGAGTAGACGTTAAACCCCATTCCCCCTCTCCCTTCTCTCTCTCTGTTTCTCTCTCCCTCTCTGTCTCTCCCACACACACACTTCTTTGGCCTATCCGATAAATCAGTGTGGGACGACCTTGAAACAAATTAGGTTTCTTTTTCAAATGATTGACCCTAACGGGCTTCTCCGTATCTTGTAATACAAGAAAACTAATTTGGCTATCTTGTAATTACAAGATGGGCTTTTTTTCATTTGATTGACCCCTATGGGTTTCCGTAAGTTTGTCATTTGACATGACACTAAATAAGGGAAAACTAATAATTCCGAATTTGTATGCTGACACATGGCACCCATGGGGTATTAAACATATTCGAGACGACCGCAATTTATAATGGTAGTGGTACGATACGAGACAAATTCTCTTGGACCTCTGTTTGAAAGAGGTTTCTATAAGAATTCAACCAGTCCAATAAGCTTGGGAATCCTCGCTAACATAAAGACTAATTCCGCTAGGGTAAAATTCAAAATTGGGAAGATCGGGGGTGGGTGGGGGCTCCTTTGGCCGGAAAATGATAACGTCTCTTACATAGATCTATATATTGAAATATAGGTTTTGGCGTCCATACCAGCACAGTAAACAGATCGTATTTTAGTAGTCTAACGAGTAAGGTGTACGTGAAATATGTGGAGGCTTGGATTCCATAAGTTGTAGAAGACATTAATTATAACAAGTTTTAACTCTGTGCAAAGACCTCAGAATGAAGTTAGCTGGATTTTCGTTTTTGGAAATCGGCGAATAACGAAAAACTGCTAGCTCGTTTTTCGAAATCGGCGAATAACGAAAAACTACTAGCTCGTTTTTCGATAATGGCAAATCTCTAAAAACTAGCTATCCATTTTTCAATATTCAATCTTGAATCTCGTAAAATCAGATTTAAAGACTGTATATCTACAGAATGTCCCCAAAACATATTTGATTAAATAAGTTTACTAAAATAAACAATAGATATCAGAAACGTGTGATGAACGTGAACAACCTGGAAGAGACGCGGACATAAGACTATTTGGTGTTACAGAAGATGACGAAAAGCATGTTTATAGTAATGGTGGTAGGTCTGGTCATTGGAGTCAAAATTACAACAACAGATAATACGCAGCTATAATAGATATCTATTGAAATAACTAACATTTTAAAGATAAGCATGTAGTAAACGTGGTTGTTTTTCAAATTTGAAAAAAAAAAAATGCTTCCTGTTCAGAATCTAGTAAAATAAAATGCATTAGCTAAGTTTCGTGCTCTCTTGACCAAATTTGAAAATGTTTAATATACAACTGTAGCCCTATCGCGTTCACAAGCCAATTGTTAGCCAATTGTTGTATTGACCAACTAGATAATTCTTGGAAATATGGATCATATTATTACTTTGATCATTATCAAGGAATTCACAATTGTTCTCTTTATTAATTCACTGATATGATAGAGAAACGTTTCGTACAAAAGTTTTTAGTTTCGAATTTCTCTGGTACTTGTTTGGTTTTTGATCGGTGCTGCAATATCGAAATTGAACTTGTAGTGGACAGTAACGTATCATTTTACAGTATAAATTACGAGTTTGTGCCGTGACTTACCTCACACCACCGCTTTAGCGCACAGTTTCTCATGGATCTTTTGCAAATAAAGCATCTGAAGTGATATCTATATATTATATAATATATAAAACTACAACAACAAAAAATACTTGGTAATTGCCGTAAACGCGTTTATAATTGAAAGAGTAACTTATTTAACTATAATATGATTGTTTGTCCGAAATAGAAAGCATAATAGATTGAAATTGGGTCCTCGCTGATCATCCACGAAGTATTAAATATTATTAAATAAGAGTTTCCTTTTTTGTAGTAGGCGTTATACTAAAACTTATGTTAAAGTGTTAGTAGGAGGTGCCATCCCCGAGTTTGCACTTGTATTTATTCTGTATCGAGTAGAATCACGCAGATTGCTACAATGTATATGATATACAAATAATACTTCACATGGATTGGTCACTTTAAAATGTCCCAAAGTTCTAAAAGTGTGTATAGCTATATTTTCCTGTCCCCACACTATTGACCAATAATCAAGTGCCTTTCGGATTTCGGGAGAAAGGGGTCCATTAGGTACAAAGATGTACGAATCGTGAGAGCCGAAATAGCGCTTTCTATTGCAATTGTTACTGATATTTCCCATATCACAGTTTTTCTCTTGTTTGCCATGTCTTGTTAGAATATACATCAGCTTCTTAGAAATCAGGTCATCCTTGTTGATGAGTCTGAATCCTTCTCCGGGATAAACATCAATGGGCGTATACATGGCGATTTCTCCTTGAAGCTTCTCATAGGCGAAATCAAAATACGTGACATGCTTTCGCGGGTCTTCAACACGATTAAACACTAATTTGGTCGTATTAATTTTAACGCGTGCTTTAACATAATCGACAACATTGGACTCATTATAAAGAAAATGAACACGATAAACACATTCATGATTTAAAGTGTTCTGTAAGCCGGTTATAAATTCTGACATTCGTTCTTCAATTTTTTCTATCGTAGAAGTACGGTATTTCTTGGTCTGTAAATCTTTCTTGGTTAATAATGGCATGGTAACTATGGCGTAAATTTTAGGTAATGGCTGCTTAATCGTCATCTTCTGTTGTGATGGTAACGGCTGCTTAATCGTCATCTTCTGTTGTGATGGTAACGGCTGCTTAGTTGGTATCTTCTGTTGTGTTGGTAACGGCTTATTAGATGTCATCACCTCGTGTAATGGTAGCGATTCTTTGACATGATTTGCTTTAATTTCATCCTTGTTGGATTCTGCATGATTGGTCAAAATATATATAATGGCTAAGATCAGCACTAGCAAGAATATTTTGAGTAAGAGGGCTTTTGACTTCATCTGAAAAAAAAAGAAATGAAATTGCGTTTAGTGAAACGTCAGCAAGGTCGCTGCTATATTACAACAAACATACAACGATGTCCCCCCCCCCCCTCCCCAGAGACAGTTAAATAAAATTAAAGGGGTTTGCTCTTTGACGTTTGAAGTATTTGTAGTTTAAAATATTTCCTATTAAGTGTAAATGGGTATTAAAATGAATAAAATGCATCATTTTGCCCGAAGCCGTTAGATGTTATGTAAACAATGCACGAGCCGTTGAATCAGTGACTGACAGACGCCGCGTGAAGTCAATGCACGTGTTGTAGACAGTAATCTGTGACAGAGATAATTCGTTAGTAATTCTCTTTGAAAAAAATTGGAAATTAGTAAGTCCAAAAAAACCTAATATCCGAATGAAACTAGCTTATATGCAAAAGTATTTATGCATTACTTTACAGCAGTGGTTGTTAACCAGTGTGCCGCGAAATCTAAGAAAATGCGAAAAACTACAAGATCCTTATTGGGTATTGAATGGTGTGTACTGGTAGGTTTATAGCTGTGTATTTCTTTATTTTGTTTGAGTCAATCAATGTGTCTATGACTAGTCTGTGTGTACGGCTGTAGCTATGCCGTCTATGACTTGCCATGTTTTTATTTGCAAAATTCAAATATGTTCCTATATATTTAGCCAAGTGTGCTGTCACTTGTTTATATGTTCCAATATGTGCCATTGATAATATCGATTTAAATTTTTTTGCAGAATAAATAAAAACGTTCATAATTATAGAAACATTTGAACGGGGATGTAATAATTAATGTATCTAAACATTATAAACTAAATGCAAATAATTATATAAAAGCGAACAATTATAAAACACAAGAGATCTAATGCATAAAACATTTCTTACCGTAAATGACAAGAAGACAAGGCAGTTGGTAAAGTATAGGAATCTCTGTTCGTTCCTTAATGCTTAAGGTACGCTTACACCTTGGATAATTTCAGTTCTTCTTCTATTTGTGTTTAACGTTCGCTTCCATCCAAGTGATATCACAGTTCGAAATAGCTGCTAGTCGTGTCTGGGGTTTAACTCCACTTCCACTAGAGGTGATATCGTAGACAAGTGAAATAGCTTTATAACATGAACTTATTTCATTTATCCCAGAATACTGTTTGCTGTTTCCATGACATTACCTTGGGCTATGATTGGTTTGTATACAGATTAACCTAATAAGCGCCATTGCTCAACCCCACTTACCCTGCCAGCTTTGATTGGATTAGCCATCCTATTGTTTCACTTAACAGTAGAGTCTGAGAAGCTTCACTCAATCACCTTCCTATTAACTGTCTTTCTTAATCACCTAAACATACATTATGCAAGAGCTAAATCTGCCTATTGCAGGTCTTTCTTTTAGCCTGAAATGTTATTTAAACTATTAAATAGACATTAATTAACTTATCCACACCCTAATCGATATTCACTTTCAGTAATAAGAAAAATTCGAATATTCAAATATTGGTTAAAGTCAATTAACAACGTTAGTATAATTCTGAGACGACGTTACAACGCTGGATAGATAATGCTAAAAAATAATTATTTAGGATAAAAAGGTATTTGGGAAAATAATGGTCTTGAAAATACTAAACGCACATTGTCTATAATAAAACTTCGTCTATTTGAATTTTTAAAACAACAATGCCATAAAAAAACCATTGAATCGTCATTATGTCACAAATATATTGTAGATACGTTTACACTCCAGTTTTACCAAACTAAATCGATAAATACGAAATATATACGTGAAATAACAAGAATATCGAGAAAGGCAGTTATGTTAAAACGGTTAGGAAAGATAGATGTCGAGATCGAGTACCATTTTATTCGTATTTGTCCCAGATACAAAGACCTACGATATAAATTTATAAAACAATATTATAGTAAACACCCAAGTGTTTATAAACTATTACAACTCCTTGCCGCTAAGAACACCACAGAATTAGAGAATCTAGGTAGGTTTCTATTTCTAGCAAATAAGAGCAGATCTGAACTAGTCTTTAAAATATAATCACCTCTTTAACTCTTTTTTTTGTACATCCCATAAACGTACTCTCCTTGTATATTCTGTATATATTTTCATTGTATTTTGTATGTTTGTTTTGTATGTATTGTTGTATCATTGTATCGTGTTTTAGTCGATGGGTTTTTGACCTAAGTAAATACAGAACTAGAATTAGACCACTGTCATCATTGTTTTCATCAATATTAAAAAATAATAAGTTATTCTTCCTAATTTCAATATTATGGTGTAAGACAACTCTCTTCGAAGGCTATCGATTCTATCATTTTCCTCTTCCAATTTTTGAATTGTTCATCCAATGTTTTCAGTGAGATTTGTGGTGTTTACACGAAGCTACCTCAGAGGTTTTTTAATAGCTGAGACGCTGGAGGCACCAGCCTCCATGCGAAAAAAAATTAAAGAAGCTGAAAAAATAAAACGGGTGAAAAATGCTGAAACCGATGAGAAAAATGAAAATGTATCCTATTTAGAGAGGGCCCTAAAGGCAGACAAAAGGGCCATACGTCTGACACAGGGGTCTTTCTGGCCAGGGGAAAGGGCCCCCAAGTCCGAGTCAATCCACTACTAAATGACAGTGCAGTCATAGCAATTGCATGAAAATCATCAATCAAGAAATCAGTCTTTCTGAAAACCTACTAATAAGCTATTCAGGACGAAGATGGTTAGGCCGTCCAGTTGGTCTGACTTGGCGGAGCGATCATTTCTTTAGTGCATAGATTTCAGGGATTACGCGTGTTGCTTGCACAATAGGGCCCACTCCACCATATTCCATTAATGATTTGTTTCGGACTCAGGCTTCTAGGGGCCTGGAAGGATATGTCAGAATGCACCAAAATGATTTCTAATTTGCAAAATTTCTCGACCTCCGGACCCCCCCACTCCCTGAAAGACGGTCCTCACAATAGTATTGACCCCGCCATGATAAACCTTAAAACGCCCCTGAGCTACGTCGTTTCTATCTCCAAATAAACCAAATAAATACAAATTTGTAAAACGACGATCTAATTCGCTTAGTTTATTTTTGATGACATCCAAGGAATCAAGCTTGGCTAATCTTCTGTAGATGTCAGAAATAAAGTCCGAAGTGGGCCCTGCAACTTGAAATTGGTTATGATTGATATGCGGCGGATTGTGAATGACTCAAAAGTTGTGTTCATTTAAAATGAGGCTAGTGAGTCTAATTTGTTGTCCTGTATTTTGTAAACTGGATTCTGTATTTCCACTGGTATTGGCTGTCGCCATGATGAACGGGGTGTTCTCATCCAGCTCAAAATATTGATTAAGGGGATTAAGGGTTTAGGGCTGGGGGATTATGGTCTGTAGCTGAAATGTATTCACCTAATTACATATGGATTAACCATTTAATAAGTGTCATGTGAACTGTGTTTAATAAGTGTCATGTGAACTGTGTTTAATATCTATAAACTTGTTACTGTGCTGACTGAAATAAGAATTGTACAGCTCAGTGCTAACGGCATTTCCAGGCCAAAGAAGAAAGCCTACCGTCAACTAGAAGAGAGACTTCAAGCATTGAAAGATCAGTTCCGAAATTGTCAAAGAGGCATCATGCTTTATGTAGATGCGGTATCTCATCTTGTCCATTTAGAGTAAAAAGTATGAAATGTTAATATTATTATTATTATTGTTATGAAATGGTAGTTTACTTGCCCATATGAAATATATATTTTTAATGTTGATGCTCATTTCATAGTGCTATTTTTTTTTATATTAAGTTTTTTCATTTACATTAAAATAAACATGTTTTATTATAATAAATGTTGAATAAAACATTATCAAGTGATTTTGTTTTACTATTAGGTTTAACCTAATGAAATAAACAGTGCCCAATGTGAAACAGACTACAGCTAATCCTTCTTTAGAAATTCCAATTAACACCTTAGTCACGCTAACATGATTATTTAAGTTTTGAGCTGGGTGAAAATGAACCTGATGAACACTATATGTATACAAGCGCAAGGTAAACAAAGAATACTTCACCTGATCAGGTATACACTAACTTCAATCAGTAATTTAGTCAAGCTGTGTTAATATAACCTGTCTTTATTTGCTACAATTTAATTTATGTAGTCTGTCAGTAGTGCGACTACTAAAGAACCCACCACTTATATACTAATTGGGCTTCATCTTCTCCTGCTATGGGGATCACGTGGCTAAGTGGGTGAGACGCTGGCTCGCTAGCCTGGAGGTCGAGTGTTCGATCCCTGCATTGGCCGATAAAGTTCATCTCGATTTTCTGGCGTGGTTTCCCCGTATCAGTGATGCAGAACGTAGGGCCTGACAAGGACAGCTGTCTATTCGTTCGGGTGGGACGAAAAACCGAGGCCCCGTGTACACATTGGCCTGCACGTAAAAGATCCCTTGGTAGTTGAAATTCGTAAGAGTAGGCCGTAGCGCCGCTGCCCGGTCAAAATTTCCCTCATAGTACACTTCCATTAGCCCAGTTTAGGTGAAGGAAAGTAGGACGTTAAACCCCATTTCATTTGATTTCGTTCTAAAGCTATGCTTATAAATTACGACCGGGAATGAATTATTAAAACGAGGGCTTGGTAATTATATGTGGAAAAACTCATTTCAGAAATACGACCTAAAAATTTATGTCCGTTAAGATTTCTGTTAGAAAAACACAGTTTACAATGACTATTTATTTACGCAGGACTCCGGCAAAAATGATTTTGGTGGTATTAATCTTGTGCCATTGGTTTCGGTTTGAAAGTATTTAGAGATCTTGAATGAGTATTCAGTGTCTTCACTTTATTTGTTCCATTGTATGAAAGAATTGCAGAAGATGTAATGTATGACATTATATACAGGTGGGTTGGTTTCCATGTTGGTTTCATGGGGGGTATAATGTTAGCTTTATATTAAGATTAAATCATGAAGATAAGATATGGCATGGCCATTTATAATTTTATAAACAAATTTGAGTTTATGTCTCCTCCGTTTCGCGTAAAAATGATCTCATCTCTTCATGTAACTGACACCTTACAACATCACATGTGGACCTAAGAGCATCGAATTGTATTTGTTCTAATTTGTTTACCATTTATAGTTGATCGTACTGTTCTCCCAGTCTCCAGATGGTGTCACAAATAGTGTAAAATGAAAAAAAAAAGTATAGATAAATGTTTGATTTGAATTTATTAAAGGAGCAAAGTCTCTAACTCAATATTTTCCATAATATTCATAATCAAAAACAAGAATAAGAATTCAATATTGATCATTTTCAACCAATATTGATGTCGTTATCTTGCAGTGAAATTCTAGGATCCTAATACCAAATATTCAAGACACTTTTAACATTTTATAATTAGTACACGTGTCGTATACCCTATGGTTTGTAATGAACAATAAAATCATATCCTACAACACAATTTTAAAGTAATTGAAAGGCTGAAACGATAAAATGATAAATTACAAAATTATGCAGAGGAAGCCTTATGATAACTATTTTTATGAAATATCTTTCATGTTGGTGCGCTGAGGTTAGAATGTGTAAACAGAAAATCGGCGACGGCGCCATTTAACATGTAACTATATCAGCTAATACCCAATTGCAAAAAAAACTAAACTTGCCTAACTTAAGAACAAATCTAAATACAAGGTATATGTATAATTATATTTATATATTATCTACATTATAGTTCGACATTAATGCAATAATCAGGTTATATACTACATGTATATTTTTCAATATTGCAAAAAATTTTCAAAAAACCCTTAAAATATATGTTTCTATTAAATACTATACAAAATATTTCACAATACTTCAGTAATCGGAATGTGTATTATATTAAAATAAATTCGTAAATATGATATTATACAAAATATTTCAAGGAAATATAAAATATTTCAAGGGAATATAAAATATTTCAAGGAAATATAAAATATTTCAAGGAAATATAAAATATTTCAGGAAATACAAAATATTTCAAGAAATACAAAATGTTTCAAGAAATACAAAATATTTCAAGGAAATACAAAATATTTCAAGGAAATACAAAATATTTCAGGAATAAAGCAATACTCGAAATATACATTATCGAACTTGAATAGCGATGGCCACCACTGTTTATATAATTGATGATTGTTTGACAGTCTTTATCAGTAACAGTTTTTACTGTTACTTTTTCTGGACAGTTACAATTGGTCGGTGATATTGTCATTGTTGTCGGTTCTGGAGCAGTAGCTTTTCTCAATGATTTGAAGAATTTAGAAGCGGATGTACTTTTTCTGGCCAAATTTCCGGACGAATAATCTATGCTAAACAGTCCATTTTTTTCATTGTATCCATTTTCCCACGTGAACCCATCTATCAATGGCGAATACGTGTAACCCCCAACAGTACTACAACCGTCCAATTTAATAGCTGAAATATATACGTTTGAGAATTAAACCCATACTAATAAGATCTCGGTCTTTTTTGTTTGTTTCTATTTAAGTTAATTGCTGATTATTAATCTTTAATAAAATAGTGTTCCCCAAATTATACAAATCCATATGAAACTGTAATGCGTTTGACCTCGCAAGCTTTTTTATAGATACATCGGCCCAAATTCTACTTTAATTATCAAAATACTGATAATATGAGGGTAGGGGGTCCAATCAAGCGATGGCACTTGGGTCACAAAAGTTTCTTAGTAGAACGTAACCGCGAATCAGCACCACATATTTCTGAAGCAACGGTTGCGAGTTTTACACTATCTGGATGCTGCAAGATTGCTTTACAATTCCAGAACTTAAAGTTCCGTTATCTCCATTTACTGCACACATGTGGGAAGTAGCGTTCAAACAGAGTTTATGTCATATACACGCTCAAATCAAATAAAGCGACCCCCACGGAAACATTGACATTGAACGAGTCCTGTACTTTGCAACTTGATTATCACATGTGGACATTTAGAAGGAAATCGTCAGGCATGGTATTTGCGATGACCGAGGAATCTGATAGGCTATCAAGCTAGGCGAATACTCAATCGAAATTAGTGCCGCAATATGCAGGGTATGGCGTGAAAGAATTGATAAGATGTACAGTGTTAAAGCGAGTTGAAGATGCCAGTACCGTAAATAAATTACCTTTCAAGATTTCGTTAGTATACAGTTTGATATACGTTGTCCTATCTATGTTATTCTTCTCGGCTGTTTCATCCGATATACCATTACCGGATATGAATATACGAATGTTTCCATATCTTTTGGTTATCGTTCTTAACATCATTCGTATTCCACGAGGATATACCATTAACCAATCTGATCCTGGGCTGCAAAATTAAGAAAATAATACAATAGTACTATAATAGCACCACAAAAATGCAAGTCGTGTAATTTCTAAAACATCCGAGAACTAACCTCCGAAATGTGCTTCTCGTTTGATGTTTGAAATACTTTTGGTATCAGTGACAGGGTGTCATAAAAACATTTCGCTACACTACGACTTGTAATACTACCCTGCCAAAGTACCATACTTCATTTTCAACCAACCACCCCCCAATTTATCTCAACTGATTTATATCAATGTTTTTTTAAAGATCGCACCATACGAAATCGCATAATTATGTTAACTTAAATATATTTCGATATTCGGAATTAAACCACATGACTACCAAAAATGAAATTGTACATTGAAGTTGAATAAAACCAGGCGACAATCAATGAATATAAGAATACAATACATCTATTTCAATAATATATGCTGTGTCGTAATTTCACACACGAACAGACATAGTACCTAACCATGTGTGTGTTGGGTGTGTGGGGTGGGGTACAAGCAGGGGCGGATTGGGTCCGAGAACCGGCCCGGACTCCCATGTCGGAGCGGCCCCTTTGACTGACCGCGTAGCCCACACGGGGGAGGGGGTATGGGCTCTCCTCCTGGAAATTTTTGAAATATGAATCCCCAATATGTGATTTGGTGGCATATTTGATTATCATCTCTGTCAAATAATATATTTCATAAATCGATTAATTTAAGCCAAAACCCCGACCTGCAAGTAATTTACAACCATCAACTTGTGAAATTATCATATCGTCATAATTAATTATCGTATTTATCATTGCATCGTCAAGAGTCAAGAGAATTTAACTGGTTAAAAAACGGGACTAGTTGAGAAAATTTTGACCATTTGATTAACCAGTTAGGAATATTGATTAAGTAGGAATATTTTCATTGAAAAATGCCCCATATTTCATTGCCGGGAGGGCTAGTTGATTCCTCCTGTGATGGAAGGCCACGAGACACATTGGTACAGAGTGACGAAAGTGAAATTCATAAAAGTTGCTTTTAGAATTTTGGATTCTGGCGTGTCCCCACAAAAAGGTTGCAGGTGACGTAATAATTAGTAAATTTGCGGGCGACAGTGTCGGGTGAAACCGATGAAATTTTCGGATGAAATTCGAAATCCACATTGCAGGAGAATTCTGGCCCACACCCAGCACACCTGACCCAGAAAGTCTATTATACCAGCCAATTCCAGAATCCAGTGATGCCGTAGCGGTCCGTTGACGCCACCGGCCACACACAACATGATCATCATCGCTATTTTTCTTTAATTTTTGTCCGCCCGGCCCCTAGAGTGATCGTCCGATGAAAAGTGACGTCTTAAGGCTGGTTACCAATTAAAATAGAGAATAGAATTCAACTAGAACCCAAGCCAATGAAACGGTCTGTTACGACAAGCTTTAGGCTTATTTTGCCCGGAACTGCGAGAAATCCAATAGTAACATAAATGCTGATTGGTTAATCAAATGTCTGACATCATAGGGTCAAAACTGCTCCAACTATAACTTGTCAAATCTCCATGTAGTGTATGCCATCGAAAGTATGAAAAAGGAAACTAAATATAGAAACAAGACTTTAGGTCTCCTTTAAACCATCACGTCGAATCATATCAGCCAGAAGGCTTTTAAAGACAGTGTGATTTACGTTTAAAAATCAGCATGGAAAAATGTAAAGGCAGTTGACCAGCTGCTGTCCAACCAAAATTAATTTGAATCAGATAAAAATGTGGCTCCTAATCTTTAATAACAAAAAAAACCCCAAGGTTTGAAATTGGGAAAACGAAAATCGCAAGTGGGACAAGTGGCATAATCCCGAAGCAATGGCCCGAGAAACCCCTCTCTGGCCATTACTGGAATAGCGTCTGTTTCTTGAACTTAAGTGGGAGTGTGTCTATTCTTTCCGTTCAATGAAAGCTATATCACTTAAGTACAGCAACATGACAGTCCTACGTTTAATCTGGGTCTTCCCTAAAACATTGGACAGTGATTTAAGGTATTAAAAACGGTGAAAGTATGTTCGTTTCCAAACAGTATTGTTTACATTTCATTCGACTTGATAGCCTCGTTTGTCACGCAATTAGTTTTACTGCTTACTGCAGTATTCTGCTATGCACGGGTTAATTAGGCATAATACAATCGTGAGCCATGACGTAACGTTATGTAAACATATTTGGTCCAATATTGGCACTCGTTTTAAATGTAAAGCTTTTGTAGGGCAGCTAATTATTGATTGGTAGACGGACTACTGACCAATCAAAATTTAAAACAACAATATCCACTCATAATAGCAGTGTGTAGTGGGATTACCTCTAATCAAGCGAAACGCTGAGCGGAGTATGGACTAGTGGTGGTCGTGTACTATATTATAATACACATATGAATTATATCTAACGACATGACGGGTTTATATGAGTGCAGGAAAACAGTGCAGTTTCATTTACACATCCTATACTCCCCGTGTATCTAAAATGTATTTAGATTTACTTTCACTAAGCATAGTAAAATTTCCGTGATTTTTGGGTATTTACTTTGGAGAAATATATTTGCACAATGGTTACGTGAGGAGTACGTTTAGATCAAAAGAAAATTTAATATACGCTGAAAGAGATATGTGTGTGTGTGTGTGTGTGTGTGCGAGAGAGAGGGAGAGAGAGAGAGAGAGAGATGGGGTTTAACGTCCACTCGACACAAACTAGGTCATTTCGTGGCTAACATGTTTTTTAATTTATTTCAATATTTCGCTTGCACGTATAGGGGTCTTTAGCAGTGGGGGAGGCGGGCGGAGGACCAGGAGAAAATCCGCGAGATTGGACAGGCGACCCTACTCCTTGTCACAAACAACCGGGAATTCGAAACCACGCCAGTTGACTCAATGACAGGCTTTATAATACAGCACGCACGTGCTAACCACTCCCTCACCCCTGGAAGAGATGTAAATCTTTTATATATTATAGGGATCGACCATGTTTTAATGTTAAAGCACGTGAATAGTTATCATTATGGTGGATGGTATATATACAGGATATATGATTGTCTTATACCAATATATATTACCTCGGCCAATCGTTATTGAAGCTTAGTGTGACCTCCTTGTCATCATAAAATGACGGAGGGGTAGATCGAGGGAGTTTAGTTTCGCTGACCAAATATGTTGTGTAATGACTTATACCAAGAAAGTCAGCTGAACCTGAAATTAGATGTGATATTAACATCGCTTAATGTAAAGCAAGAAATCTGACTCAGAGAGACAAGATAATACTATCACTTAAAGGCTCAATACCACGTGTTGTAACTGAATATTATGTTCAAATCTTTATTCTGGTCAACAAATTGTATTATTTTATAATATTCCAATTCATTGGTGATACAAATTTCAAGTAAACTAGAATGTATTGGATAATTTTCACAACAGGTATGGCACTTTAATATCTAGTATTTAGAATAAGGCTATTAATTATTATCTGGAGCTGCCAAGCCAGCAATAGTGTTACTGTCCCTTTAATGTGAAACAAGACACTAACGCGCAGTGAAATCAATGTGACATGAAAGTAGTATTAACACGTATTAAAATCAGTGCTTCCGTCAGAATAGTAGGATATTAAACCCCATTCATTTCATTTTGCCACAAGCCTTAAGCCAGGCTGACACTTGCACGACTTTTGGCCACGATTTTGTCGTGCCCATCAGTGTCCACATTGACACGAACTAGCACGACGAGTTCACGCATAGTTCACAGATAGTTAGCGCATTGTTTACGCACTTCCCGCATTGACACGACGAGTTTGCGCAAATAGGACGGTGTCGTGCCGACTCGAGTCGTGCCAATGCGTACCACGGAATCGTGCAAGTGTCAGCCTTGCTTAACACTACCCTTGTGTATGTATAGTGTCAGCTTGCTATCACCATAATACACTATTTACCAGACAGTGAGATCAATATGTTATCATGTCTTATAATTAATCGCCATTAATAAAATTGCTGTTTTAATTTGAGGTGGTTACTCTGGATAATATTTTCACTTAAAGTGGGCCACGGCGACTCCGTGTAAAATCTCTTGATCATTAACCGGTTTTTGGTTTCCTTCACGGTTTTGCCGGGCCTATCGACCATACACCAATGACAAAGAGGACCCGCACCGGAAAACCCCCAAGGAATTTTTTCGGCCAACCATCGAAACAGCGTTATACCTACTGAGACATACCCCCCCCCCCCCTGCGTTTCGTCAAGGTGTGTAACTTTAATTTTAAATATATCTTATGTGAATGCAGTTTCACGTACCTCTATTCAGCTCCCTTTCTCTTTGAGTAAATGTTGGTAACCTTGACCCGGTTATTCTGTTTTTCATCTCAACCGGGTAATCGCCAGTTTTGAATATGGGATCACCAACCCAGCCATAATCAAACTCAATATTTCTTAGAACAGCATCATTATCAGCGGGATTTCTAGAATCTTTTGGAATATACCAATCTCTTCGTAATGATATTCCGACATAACCTATATAAACATAGTTCTGGTTAGTCTCGTTTTGATTTAGTCTAAACGAAGATAATACAACGATATTGTTATAGTAGACTCCTACTGTCCAGTAAACTACCTTATGATTATTGTTTGACCGAATTCACCAATTGGTAACTATTAATTTGTGCGGTACAACTACGTTTACTTACACGACTAAGTAATTAAAAAACGGCTCTATATTTCGTTTCGCTTTTTATACTTTCGATGGCCTACACTACATAAAGATCTACCCGGTTGTTGCGATGGGTGACTTCAGACGTTAAACGAGCGGCATTTGACCCTAGGACGTCAGATATTTGATTAACCAATCAACATTGCTGTTACCGGTGGATTACCCACAGTTCCATGTAAAACAAGCCTAAAGCTGTATAACAGACAGTTTCATTGGCTCCTACCTCATACCATTCAGAACACCTCAATGATAATAATTCTTTCAGATCCTAGTGTAGTAAAGACAAGTAAAACGAATGTTTTGAACTATGAAAACGAAACGAAATAGGATCTGTGTTTTAATCAGATTTTTTACACGAGAGATATGATTTATCCTATCGATTAAATTTACACGAATTGTTTTGGACTGAAGATATAGGTAAGACTAAAATTATTTCTATTTACCGTTTTGTTTACGTTTAAATTCCGTATAATACATATGATAAACACGTGCATGTGCCTTTATCATGTTGTGTACAGCCAAATACATGTCACTGGTTCTTCTCTGTTCGCTACCTGGAGGTAACTCGTCTGATTCGTAAGCCCAAAACGCTGATTGTTCCGGTTCAGTCATAGTTACCCAATTTTTCACCTAAAACAACAAAGAAAGTAACTTAAAATTCGGTCACCCATTCACCCATGTTAATGTCTCCCTCGTTTATTTTTTACGGTGATAATGATGAGCGACTGTAGTAGTATCTACTGATGAAATATCGAAAACACCCCTTTATTGGTTGGTCTAAATTAAAATTAAAAAAAACCCTAGTATTGTCCGTATAACATAAAAAAAACGTACAACAAAAATAAACTTACCACATCCCCAAAATTCTGGAAGCAAATTCTGGCGTAATCCACGAACTTATCAATTGTAGTCTCGTTCAACCATCCACCATATTGTTGTTCTAGAACATTTGGTAAATCCCAACTGAACAATGACACTGCGGGCATTATCTTGTTCGCCTTTAGTTTGTCGAAGATGTCTTTATAATAATCTATACCTTTTTGATTTACAATATCTGCTGTACCCATTGGTAAAATCCTGGACCATGATATGGATTGGAAATAGACTGAAGCCTGTTTGTGGAAGTTTAGAAAGCAATATTTAACATTGTGACAAAAAATGTTCGAAATATAATTAAAAATAATTAAAAAAACAAAAGGATATACATTATTCGTTTTCTGGTAATTAAAGAATGTATTCTCTGTTCTTTGATTGGAAATAATACTATTTAATAACACCGGAAATCGTGAAGATGTATCGATTCTGCATGCGCATTAGAGACCAGCGAGCATGTTGAACCGATTGAATGGACAATTTCGGTTTTAATTAAAACTATTTTTTGCGGATGTTACAATAGGGGTCATTTGTGAATATATATTTAAGACTATGGAAACCGTCTTGGAAATTCATGGTTTTCTCTTTTAAAATGTCGGCCTAGAACGTTCTGAACTTAACGAAATGCAATCGAATGTGATGAAATTAAGTCTTTTTTTACAGTTCCACTAATTCCGATCAGAGAAATCGTTAAGTAATAAAACGTTTCAGCTATGGCGATTGGTCGAGATTTTATTATACTCAATCAAACGATTGAAATCGAATTCTCTCAATCCCAACGAATAAAAATGAAAATGTCTGTCGCCAAGACACGTGCTAACTGAATATGATACAATTTCGACAAACCACCATAGCTAATATGTTTAAATATGTCACAATTAGGCTAGCACAAAACCTGGTAGTGAGTGCTCAGAACATTCCAAATCGAAGGAATTCCATTCGAGTTACACATGGAATTCAGTTCCTTAACAGTTCTGCCAGTGACGTAATGAAGTTATGCCTCGGTATACTTACAACAAATATTAGATTACTTGTATTTTACATGAAATCAAGCAAAGTTTACCAATTTAAGGTGGACCGAATTTGAAATCGCTCAAAATATTATTATCGTTTACGTTGTTCTATACATAGAATGTCTTCAATATCTAGGAGAAAACAACCCCAAAGTCGTAAATTGTTAGTAGCCACATAATTTACTAGTGTTCTTACCGATATCTGTTTTAATGCCTCAATGTCCTCAGTGTATCTATGGTAACTGTCAGCAGCGACATTTCCGTTAGAAGTGTTATGGAAAAAAGCATCTAAAACACTTTCACCCTTTCCTGAAATAGCAGAAACCGTAAGAAACTTTTCAGATGTACAATAAGTGGATGGATATACACCGACTGATTAGAGTGAATGGGGGGATGAAATACCATCATAGCCCCTTTATCGTCTGGTAATAAAGTGTTGTCAGAAGCCTACCCACAAGTAAACAATCTAATTATAATACAGATCTGTTTCAATTCGTTTTAGATACTTTTGATGACCTCTACTGCATGAAGATTTGATCAATTTGAGTGAAAGGTCGCATAAGCGGTCATACGAGCAGCTTTTGACCCCATGACGCCAATGACCATTAATGTTTCTAGCGGGTTACCCACAGACCGTTTCATCGGCTTATCCCTCACATCATTCAGAACGCGCGTCATATAACAACTCCTCCAGAACCTAGTGTATTAAACACAAGTAAAAGGAGATTTTGAGCTATAAAAACGAAACGAAATATGATCTGTGTTTAATCAGATCGCTCAGTACTGAAATGATTGTCAGACGCCCACGCACAAGAGTTGTCAGCACATACAGTAGTTATAGAGTCTTGCCTTACCGTCAGCGTTCCAACCACCTTCGATTTGATATGCTGTTGTTGCAGCACCCCACATGAAATTCTCTGGAAAATCTTCTTCTAAATATTCATCTTCGTAGGGCATCTTCATTGTAGCTTTTGGGTCTGTCTTAGAACCGTTTATAAACCCGTTATCTCTGACAATTTCACGAATCAAAGCAGCTGATGCTTTAGGTTTCCTTGTGCGCTGAGGATCAGAGAAATTCACTTGATAAATCCCAAAATATTCAGTATATCCACTTTGCCATTCAAAGTTATCCATGACAGACCAGGCAGTATAGCCAATAACGTTAACCCCGTCCAGTTTCACGGCTGAAATAAAGTTTTAATAAATAAATTAACGTTACGTCAAAACAAACTAGGGTGTTGAATTTAAATTGCGTCCCCTGTTACCTGTTCAGAACGATTGGTGCCCTTACCTTTTAGAACTTCGTTGATATAATGAGTGTAAAAATACACCCGACTGACATCATCCAAAGTCTGGTTATTATCAGAGACTCCATTTTCTGTGATGAATATTTCTCGGTCTCCGTAATGATTTTTCACCCAATTTAAGATTTTCCTGATTCCCCATGGTACAACTTTCAACCAAGATGAACCAGAACTGAAATGAATTTCTGTTTTAGTAATATAAAGAACTTTTGGGGAACACGAAATGAACTATATGTAATAGTCACGTGAAAGAAAAATAAAGACTTTTTGTGAGGTGTAAGAAACCGTCCATACATTCAACAGCAATTTGAATAATACGAGTTCCGTTCATCATGGGGGAAGGAGGTCTTTGTTACTTACTACCTGTTTTGCGCATGGCAACTCTTCAATATGCCCCCTCCCGTCCCATACCCCCCTCCCCAACCCGAAGCATGAATAGGAGACAAGCGGTTAAAAACTACACAGGTAAACCCATAAGGATTACGCCACAAGTTATGCTCAGTAATCAGCAGCATAATATTAAGAATTAAGACGATGGTTCAGAAAGAGACCTCACTGAAATGTGACGACTGATATCACAGCCGCAACAATGAACAATGTGCAGTCTTACCCAGGCCAGGAAGGGTCTTTATCGTCCCAAGCTCCACGATCTGTCCAATAACTACCGTCTTGTTTTGCTATAACTTCTGGATCGTCGTTAACAACCCTGTTTGTTGTATAATGGTTCATGCCAAAAAAATCAGATGTACCTGGAACATGGATAAAGATTTAAGGGAGTAAAGATTCTGGAATTAGACCAAAATAAATATATGGAATTTGGTTGATATTGTATGTGTTTTTTCGATATTTAGCAAAGCAAGCTCCATACAATTAAATGTTGGACAGATTAAGCTGACCTTTACTAATATCAGTTAAATCCCAACTTGGACCAAGAACTTTATAAGCATCACACAAAAGTTTAACATCCCAAATAAAAAAAGACCCTGTCATAGTTTATGAATCTTCTGAAACCCCCGTTTGATTTCATTACAACATTCAGACTAAAAGAGTTATTCGACAGAAATAGCATCCATAGTTCCAATATGGACTCTTTAAACACACAATTTTAATCCGCACTTTAATTCTAATTGGAAGCACTGCCTTATAACGAATGACACAATATATCATAAAAAAAAAAACGTCGTACATTTTTTTCTGTTACCAGAATTTCATCAGAGCCCGACATTTTGGATTTCATTGAGAATCGTCGAGCTTACATTCATTCTAGGCCACTATGGCCTTTTATTCATCCACATATAAAACTGAAGAATTTTAACGCGGCAGCTTTTCCGTCTAATGTACTTCAATTTCCAACTTTCAGATGCTTGCCAATGTTTAAGGCGAAGATTTCCCTGCAAACCCCAAAGGATCTTCTCGGTCCACACAAAGGTTTGAATTTATGATGGTAATGACTTTTTATTACCGTTTATCCGTTGTTTCTCTTCCTCTGTGAATTCTGGAAGTCTGGATTCAGAATAATTCTGGGCCAAACTATTGCGTCTCACTATTTCCTTCATAATGGGTGGATAGTCTCCGTTAACGTAAATGGGATGAGCGTACCAGCCGAGAAATGTCTGTATGGACGATTCGGAGGCTTCCCTGTGCTTTTCGTTGTATATATCTTGAGGCTGTGACCAGTCGATATTTAAGGTTACACCAATACGACCTGAAATTAAGTTTCTATTAAATCTGTTTTACTTTTGACATACTTTTCTTTATTTGTCCAATAATAAAGTAGAAAAGGTGAACTTGGGTTCCAGTTGTAACATTCCAAAGCGCTTAAAACGTCCCAATTACAAAACGTTCAGGGAAGGAGATGTCGATGACTATGTGGGTATTAGCTTTCACTTGGCACGATTTCGATCCTGCATGTAACGAGTGGAATCCTCCGAATCATTGAAATAACCTAGATTTTAGATCTGTTGAGTGTATTCCCCCTACCTGTTCCATTATAAACATCATGGTACTGATGATAAGCCTCGGCATGAGCTTTTATAGCATTGTGAGTTGTCAGATATGGGTTTCTTGCCATGTCAATAATACCAGGGGCAAACACCCCACTCCCGTAGCCCAATACCGTAAAAACCCACGGTTCATTCAGTGTTAACCACATGGGCACCTGCAAATATAGCATTAACACTGCATGTATCGCAAATCATAATCTTAAAATATGTATCTCAAACTATGAGGAAACAAATGCCTTTACATTTATTAATAAAATAATAATTTACACATATGACAAAGCGGCAACTACTGAGCGTGTAATACTACACAAACGATCGCCCATATATACTGTTGCTGCTAACTAATAGGAGCGACGTTTGTATTTGCGAGTTATCAAAAAGGATTCGCTAAAAGATCATATCTGTAACGTTACATATCTGTAACGTTTTGGTAACAAGCAGTTTTCCAATTGATGGCATGTGTTAAAAGACGCGGGTACCAATGGGAGATATTTTAAATATTAAACTGGCTACATTTCCAATGGGAAATATATTTGTGGATGTCACGTGTTACCAAAGACCACAGTAATCAATTCTGAAAGATAAACTTTGATGGGTTAAAGTTACATTATGGGAGATAAGATAGAGAGATGGCAGTTCTCACTATAATAGTTAAAAACTTGATCGTGTAAAGGTAATTTGCTGAAAATTTCAGTCAAATTGATCCACTATTAGCCGAGAAAAAAGCGTTTGAAATATTCACATAGCCTCGGTCATCATTACTCAAATCATTAATATAAACAGCATAGTCTCAATTATCCACTTGATTGATTTAATTATCAACGGCCATTAAGCGGCATATAGGATTTTAATCCGCCATCATCGAAGGCTAGCCTTGACATCAAGAGTTTATTATGGTTTGGATATGTTAATTAATGTCTAATTGATTATTTAGATAACATTCCAGGCCTAAAGAAAGACCTGTAATAAGCAGATTTTACTCTTCCATAATGCTATTTTAAATACACATTATGGGAGATTAGATAAAGAGCTGTCTGTTCTCACTATAATAGCTAAAACTATGCAATGAAAAGGGAACTTGCTGAAAATTTCTCTCAAATTGACCCACTTTGTAACAAGAATTTAGGATTGAATTTTAGGTCTAGCCTCGATCATCTTTTCCAAAGTGGTTACGATACAAACATAGTCTCGATTATCCATTTCATAATTTAATCATGATTGAAAGTTGCACAGCAGATCGGATCCTAATCGGGTAAATAGCAAGGTGTGGATAAGTTAATTAATGTCTAATTATTAATTTAGATGATATTTATGGCTTAAAGGCAGATTTAGCTCTTACATAATGTAGGTTTTAAGGATAACTCTTTTATATAATGAATGGTGCCTTGCTGGCATCGACCTAACTTATATCCATTATCATGTAAAGAACATATTTCAGTCCGCATCTATGTTAAAGTTAAGTAAGGACATTGATCTATTAGCAGACCAAGTTTTGCTTACCCTGTCACCAAACTCCTCAAAGCAGAGAGCAGCATACTCTTTAAACCAGTAAGCAATGGATTCATTCAGCCATCCGCCATGATCTTCAAGGGCTTGTGGTAAATCCCAATGGAAGATAGTGACCACCGGTTTAATGTTGTGTCTTAATAGCTCATTAATCAAATTATTGTAGTAGTCTATCCCTTTTTGGTTCCTAGTTGCTCGTGTTCCGTCACTCATAACACGAGCCCACGCTATGGAGAACCGGTATGCTTGGACCTGAAAATAACATTCCAGATATCAAAGATCATAAACATTTTAAAATATTTCACAAAATTGGACGGATACAAAATAAGAATATTGTCTCTCGATATGTGTCATTAAGTTAATCAAACATTACCTGTCTTTCCAATATAATACATGGTTACAGATACATATACATAATGAATCATTGTATAGTATATATTTCATTTGAGCCAATGAAGAACAATTAAGGTACATCTTTTTATGTTATGTTATTAATATTTCTATATTAATAAGTTATTTGGTATGGAATTTGAGGTACAATACTAATTGTATATACATGTAATCTATTTCAACTTAGTACCACATATTCGATAATACTATTTGTGAAAATATGTTTCTGCACTTAATAAAATCTAGAGATAATAGTTCGTCTCGCCAACGAAGCGCATTGCTCATATTTACCGCCCCTCCCCTTCCAATTCCTTTTTTAAGGAAAATTGGTCCAAAGTATTAATATGCTAAAATTAAAGTGTCATAGGTGCTTGGATTTGTAAAATCATTGGTCTTAGATGATGAGGTTTAGAATAAGGAATGTCAAAATGTTAATTCCTACCCCCAAATCGTCAATGATGGCAACATCGTCTTTGTATTTGTGGTAGCTATCACAGGCTACTTGTGGTGTGGCATTTTCTTTACATCTACCAGCGTTAGCGAAAGTATCCCAGATGCTAGGTCCTTTCCCTGAAAAACACAGAAAGCTAGTTATAATAAAGAAACATTCATTTTTCATTTGATATTAATGCTTTTTAAAGTTCTCCCTAAAAATACAATTTTCTGCATCTTTGGTTTTGATTGGTAGTTTGTTTTGAATTCGATCAATCACAAAGTTAATACATGTTTTGGATGTGTTTTACCGAATTTTTCGACTTCCAAAAAGTTGAAATGTTGTCTTAAATGATTAAGGTTCCATCATTTGTGGGCAAATGTTAATGTAACTGTAAGTTTCATTCAAAAGACCACATACCGTCAATGTTCCAAGCTCCTTCTATCTGAGCTGAAGATGTAGCAGTACTGAATATAAAATCTTTGGGGAATGTGTCATAATAAAACTGATCTGTGTATTGTGGTGCAATACCCCAACCTCCTGCTTGTGTAAATCCTGGATTAAACGCGTTTTCTTTCGTTAGAATTGAGAACCAGTGTGCTGAAGCTCTGGCGCTTCTGTTACGTGCCATGTCATCAAAATCAACTTTGTAGAAGCCGTACTTATGTTTATAACCGGAACTTCCTTCAAAGCCATCCAAGAGAGATCCACCGGAATAACCTTTCACATTACAGCCATCCAAATTGATTGCTGTGGGAAAAACACAGATGTTTTATGAATGAACTAAAGTTGCAATTTCATATTTTTAAGTTATATTTTAAAATGTATTAAAATAAAGCCCTAAATAGTAAAATAGATTGTATCTATAAACAGTCCTGCCTTGTTCAAGAATAATCCTACAATTCACTATTGCCATTTGAGAAATTGGCAAAAATATCATTTTCCTCTTCAAATTCAAACGTTTGAAGAAGGCATTCCATGGGGGTGAATGGAAATACAAGGGAGGTAATCGTGTTATTATTTCCTGTGTTACTGATTTTATGTCTGTGAAATAATGCCCATGATCGAATAATAGTGAGTCGACAACCTTTTGAGCAAAAGACAGAGAAATAATTATTTTTTGACTTTCTAAGAAAATATGAAATTCCCGCTTTAATGCATTTACATTTACAAGAGGGTAAATTACATTTACAAGGGGGTAAATCACATTGTTTACTAATAAAACGTATACTATGATGTCATAGTCTTGATCTTATAAACAAAAGGATGAACTGGCCAGTCTAACATCATGGGCTGCCCTGGTCACTAACCAGTTCGTACTGGGGCAAGAACAGTTTTGGTCAATCAAAATGCCATTTGCTTGACTCCAAATAGGACAGAATGGACAGAAAGGAAGTGTTTATGTAGTAGAGGTTAACAAAAAATAATAGAATGCAGATTAAATTTCAAGGCCCGAACTACCTTTAAGGACACTGTTTATGTATGTTCGATAGTAGTGCATTCTGTGTTCATCAATTAAAGACCCATTCGTATCAGGAAGTCCATTTTCTGTGATATAAACAGCGGGATTGTTGTACTGATACTTTATCCAGTTTAAAACTTTTCTCATGCCAAATGGAGTTACTTTAACCATACCAGAGCTGAAAGTCCAAGAGAATTTGGAGTTAATATGGATTTACTGAATTCCCTGTCTCGGGGACTGTCGTAATATCCAGAAAATAAAACTAAAAATAGATAACAACCGATTAGTCGAAATGTAAATTCAATCGCGCGTCGATTTTTCTCTTCAAGAAATATATAACCAAATAAGAAATCACCGGCGCCTTTAATATAAAGCATCCCATCTATTTTTGTTCGTTCGTTTCTGGAGTTTTACGCCCACTCCCCTTCCTTTAATCAACACTTATATTTAGGGGAAATATATCTGGTAGTCCAAGCTGTACACACCCAATTTAAACTTTTATTCAATAAATTGTAAAGAAAATTGCATTCAGAGCATATGATGCGCGACGATGGACAATATTGCTTCTTATTCGGCAATGACGTATTATTACCCTTAACTCAGATGTTTTGATGTGAAGAATTCACACACAGAAAAGAAAGCGTGTTAATTCTTACCTTATCCAAGTTGGATCATCTGATTTCTTTACATCTTGGTCGTTATAAAAACTGACAGTGGCGTTGTCAGGTGATATTTGGGAGCTAATCAATGTGGAAGTATACATATTTACTCCAAGAAAATCATAACTGCCTGAAATTCAAGACAGTATTATTAAATAATAATATATGCATTTAAAATATAATACACCAATTTATAATGCACTGAATTCAAATGGTTCATGCCATAAAAAAACAAACTAGTTCCAACCAAATTGGAATTGAGGTTGTGGCGGTCGTCGTATGTGTACTCTTTTTAAAGCATCCGACACCAGAAAGCATCGTCTCTTATCGTGAGGTATTATAACCAATTGTAGTTTATTTATGAAAGCTATATCAACATTACAGATTATATAATCTAGAACAGAATAATTCCCGCACCCATACCTTTGATCAGTTGAATTTCTGCGTCTGTAAATTCCGGCAATCGACTGTCAGACATGCCCGCAGCTCGACTTTTTTGTGCCACCTGCTCATATAAAACCGTTGGCCAATCACCAGTACCCAAGATGGGATTACCAAACCAGCCACTATTCATCTGAAGATATCGTTCTGCTGCTTCCACGTCCTTGTCATTATAAGGATTCATTGGTTCCGCCCATTCAAACTGCAAAGCTATACCGACTGTTCCTATAATTGAAAACGTAAAACAAAATAGTATTACCTTCAAAGCGATTAGGTATTATACATTAGAATTTCTTATCTTCAAGGTAAGATAACGATGTTCGTGTTTTTGATTTCAAATATACTATTCAAAAAAAGGAGGGGATATTTGATTTTGGGGGCATAATACAACAACAGAACATCACCACATTACCTTGGCCAGCACTGAGTCCCGACCTCTCCCCCATCGAGCATGTCTGGGACATGCTTGGACAGAGGTTACGTCAACGTCAACAACGTCCTGCCAATGTCCAAGAACTTGCTGCTGCGTTGCATCAGGAATGGGACAATCTGGACCAAAATGACCTTAGACGAGTCATTAGGAGTATGCCACGTCGGATGAATGCTTGTTTGGCAAACAGAGGAGGATTTACCTGTTACTGACTTTGTTGTGATGCTGTGGTAACTTTGCTGTTTGACCCCGGGTATCATTTTACCCTTATAATGGTCAGTCTGTGCCTTACTTTATAGTCTAACCATCATTTGGAATAAATCGATGAATGTGAACTTCATTTCATTTTGTCATTTGTTTCTTCGTCAGTTTCATTAGGTGACTTTAATAACACTTAAAAATCAAATATCCCCTACTTTTTTTGAATAGTATATATTATGGATGATATTGAGTGAGATGTTTAACTCCTTACAGAGATTGAAACTAACAGATTATATATATATATATATATATATATATATATCACACGTACTTGAAGGGATTAAAATAAAACTTCTTACTACTGCTTGGCTATAATAGTATAGTATCTAAGTAATAGTATACAAGGTACTGCAGAAGGCATCTTTGTTATGACTTGTTTATGATATATTGTCTGTTGTCATCTCGCAATACTCACTAGTTCTAACACTTCATGTCATTTTTATTGCCAACGAGACTTTATTTGATCATTATTCACCTTCCGATGTAATGAAATTGGTCCTTTTACAGCGTTATTAATAACAAATCAAACTTAAAAAGCTATCACGTATCGATATTCACGTGATAGAACTTACGTAGCGAGGCCGCTGTTGAGCGAGACTTGATCATCCAGTTCCTATGCACATATCGAGTAATGATAGGTTTTTAAAGGGACTGGGTGATACAGACTTCTTTTGACCTTATTTCGGGCTACTTCCGGGCTAGCGAAGTTGAATGTCGATAAGTGATACCTCCTGTGTATTACATAAGAAGGACGACCTGTTGAAGTTTTGTGTATTCTGTAATCCCTTGGGGGTCGGCGGCGGGAGGCCGAATGATTTATTACGCTTACGGTGTATCAACATGTTTGCTCTCTCTCTCTCTCTCTCTCTAAAATTGTCAGATATCAGTTTTTTGGAAGAGTTTTTTCAGATCGTTCACTCAATCTTCCTCTTATTTAAACGACATACATCTTCCATCTTCCAAAGCAAGGGTAGTCGGCTATGGAAAAAGAGCTGTTATGTGTGCAAGTTGTGCATTTGTGGGTGATAAAGAAATGCGTCTTTTTTATGCCTCCGAAGATATCAGATATAAATCGAAGGATATTAGTTTAATGATGACCATGGCTCAACCCTCGCCAGCAAAAGTACAAATATAATTGATCAGAAAAAAATGAAATACAGTATAATTTACTGATACCGTTCTGCTGATTTCCTCATACATACCGTTCTGTTGATTCTTGTATAGACTTTCGTAACGTCTGTAAGCCTTGGCATGTGCCAGTAGCAGGTTTTTAGATACCGTGTAAGGTGCTGTACCAAGATCGGTGTGATATGGTGGCTCGGTACCACTTCCATAACCAAGAACTGCTACTGCATGAGGATTATTAATTGTTATCCATTGTTTTACCTACGGATTAAAAACGTCAAGTGGCCCAATATATCAACTTGTTAGGGTGTGTGTTAAAGATCTTTTTAGTACATTAAATAAATTTAGAATTTATTTTTATTGTAATGTTTCTGGAATTTTGAAAATATATACATGTATATAGCATAAATAGCAAAATGGATTTACATAAATTATACAATCTTTCAGGGTTTTTTTAATATAAGAAAACATTAAATTCGACCAAACTGCATCTCTCTGGGCAATCTTTCTGATATTGAAACCATTCCCCTAAAGGCAAACAGGAATTATAAACTGAACGTACCTGAGGCCCTAACTCTCTAAAACAAGTATCAGCATATTCAACAAACAAGTCTACCGTTGACTCGTTCATCCAACCTCCTTGATCTTCTAGGACTTGGGGTAAGTCCGATTGGTAAAGCGTCACAAACGGCTGAATTTGGTTGTCCAATAATTCCGTGATAAGGTTTCTATAGTATTCCATTCCTTTCTCATTAAATGACGAAGAGGTTCCATCTGGGAAAATTCTTGACCATGCTATTGAAAACCGATACTGTTTAACCTGAAGTGATGACATACGTGAAAAAAAATTACATTATCACAAGTGAATTATAGTGATCAGGCGCGGATCCAGAGGGGGTGGGTGGGGGCCAGGGGGTCCTGACACCCCCCCCCCCCTGCTCAGGCGTGAAATTTTTTTTATGCGAATTTATTGGCGACTTAGACCCGTAATTTTGTAATTTACCTTCCGGAAATACGTCAGAATGAAACAAATTGAATCTAATTTACCAAATTTTTTTCTGGGGGAGGGCCCAGAAAACCCCCCGTCAATCGGTTGAGCGCAATTAGTTAAGCAATTATCAAACCTAGACCCCCCCCCCCCCTGCAAAAAATCCTGGATCCGCGCCTGGTGATAGAGAGTAAGCGATAAGGAGGGTGGGGTGGGGCATTGGGAGATGCCATCTACCTGAATGACAGACTTATTTAAGCGAAGGCGAAGGTGTATGAACCTTCTGTGATTGATGCGACTAGCCACCTCTTATGACGCCCCCGCCTCACACTCATGATAATATTAAATACTTTTCAATGACGATTGGCGAGAATTTGTTCTGTTCCGACGGATATGTCTACCAGTGATTGCCACCTATTTGTGTCCCAAGTGATGTCATGTAATATGATATTTACCCCAAGTTTTTTGATGAGTTGAACATCCTGTTTATATTGATGATACTGGTCACTACTGATGTCCCCTGTTTGTCCATTCTCTATTTTACCCATACGACTAGCAGTATCTAATATGCTTACACCTTTACCTAAAACAAGATATTAGATATTATAGAATATTCTAATAACTAGAACAAAGTTATGTGTGTAAACTTGACAATATATTTCCGCCAACCATTTTTATAAATAATAGGTTCAACATCATTTAAAATTTGTCGATCGTGTATAAATAAGACAATAAAATACCATTAACCATCACTCAAATGAAATGAGCTTAGGCCTTTAAACCCCAGTTCTTTCCAATTAAAACTGTCTGGTTAAAGCTGGGCTATAATAGACTCGGAAGCATTTGGATAGTGCGTTTTGGAATTTTTCATTTTCCCACCCTGCATGATGATTCGTAATTTAGTTTGACCGTTACTGCTTTATTTCTAATTCGGTTTATAAATCATTTAAATTGTGCTGTTTAGTGAAACATATCAAGCAAATACTTTTATCTTTCTAAGTTTTTTATACTAAAATTACAGATAATTACAATCTTATACTTGAAAATACCAACCAGCTTCACTTGATGCTCCTTCTACTTGATACGCCGAACTTCCAACTCCCCATACGAAGTCATTGGGAAATTTTCCAAAGTAGATTTTGAACTGATCGGAGTAGGGCACAACACCCGATTCCATTCCACCTGGACCTGGATACCCCCTGTGGAAACCATTGTCTTTGATTATTCGAGAATAATATCTCGCTGATGCTTTTGGGGTTCTGGTTCTGTCTGTGCTGGTAAAATCTACGTGATGTAGACCGTATTTGACACTGAAGCCTTGAACCCATTCGAAACTGTCCATTAGAGCTGTGGCAAAGTAACCCTCGACTCGACAACTGTCTTCATTTATTGCTTTTGTGAAAAAATAATAAAATAAGATAAGATACGATAAGGTAAGATAAGGTAAAGTAAAATAAAAAAAAAATAAAATAAAATAAAATAAAAAAAAAAAAATGAAATAAAATAAAATAAAATAAAATAAAATAAAATAAAATAAAATAAAATAAAATAAAATAAAACAAAACAAAACAAAACAAATGAAGATGAAATAATAAAATAGTAACTGGGAAAAAAATAAAGGGAAAAAATTAAAAGAAAAATAAAAAAATAATAAAATAAATAATAAAATAAAAAAAATAAACTAAAATAAAAATAATATAATACTCTGGACGATATATAAATTTACCTTTCAGTACTTGGTCGATGTGATGTTTCATATAGTATACTCTGTGTTTATCTTCAAGTGTTCCGGTCATATCACCAAGACCAGCGTCTTTAACATAGACTGATAGACCACTGTACTGGTCCTTGATCCAGTTCAAAGCTTTTCGTAAGCCAGTCGGTGATGGGTGGCTGAAAGAACATACACTGTTACATAAAAACGATTAACATAGAAAATTATTTATGTGGCGGTTAGATGACAATATGGGGATCATAATACTGTCTAATTAACAATTTATAGTTTAATGTTTTTAATAACATGTTTCTGAGTTGTTTGTTTTAAATGCAAATTGGCACGTTGATTATCAAAAATTTTCCTTTTTTTTAAAAAATTCGACCGATATCTTTTCGAAGGATTCTATAATCGAAGACAATAAATAAGTTTTATACTTTCTATGGCATCCACAACATGAAAAACTCACGAGTTGTAAAGAGATTATGCCAGGTTTCATACGGGCGGCTTTTGATACTATGAGGCCAGGCATTTGATTAACCAATCAACGTTAAAGGTTTCTAGTAGGATATCCACATTTTCGTGCACCTCCGTCAAAAAGTCGCTGGAACTGACCGTTCCGTTGGCTAATGCCTCACATTAAACAGAACGCGGGTTTATATGTATCTTACAGATTCTAATGTAGTAAAGCGGAATTTTGAACAATAGAAACGAATCGAAATAGGGTCTGTTTTTTAATCAGATTTTGATATTTAGTGTCATTATACATACCCCATCCAAGACATGTCTGGTTTTGCTAATACGTCACAGTCACACATATACGACGGTGGATCACAATGGTTAACCTTAACGGTTACCATTTTAGAGGAATCATACCGAAGTTCAAGAAAATCGATGGTATCTGTAAATCCGAAAAAAAAATAAACCAACATTGACTTTGAGCTCCTATATAATAGAAATTCGACGATGTGAGTCATCCTCTGATGAAAGTATTGTTGGAATCTGTAACACTCGCTAGTACTAAAATAGAATTCCCGGAAGGTATCTGTTAACATTGTTTGACACGTTAAAAGGAAAATACCGATACTATCTGAACAGTATGCTATACCGGAATGTTTGATGAAAGCAGCTGAGAAATAGAATTTCGGCAATTATCGGGCTGTGGATTTTGCTAATCATTGCATTGTGGTGAAATAATATTATTATGCTAGTGCAAACTGCGTTATATCTTTGCGAATGGGGTATTGTTACGGTATTTGGATGTAATGGCCATCAACTTTGGTAATGAAAGATCTAACTATACCTCGGTTATCCCGTATTTCATCTGCAGTGAATTCTGGCAGCCTGGAAGGATTGTCTGGAGTTATTTCCCGTGTTTTGCTGTTGATTAAGGTCTTCATAATGTCAGGATAATCGCCATTTACAAAAGGGTTAAGAAACCAGCCAAGTTGAAACTGCATTGCCCTCTCTTTGGCATCCGTATCGATTACATTCGAAGAGTCCATAGGTTCAAACCAAGAAGATCTAAGTGCGATCCCAATATTCCCTGTAAAAAAGTTCAAAAACAGAACAGCTATGTATGAAAAGTGAATGAAATGGAGACATATCGATATTAGCAGTAATCAGAGGGTACAAATGTCGCTGCTTTCACTACCTTTTGCTTACGTTAAATAATTCGCATATTGTCAGTAAAAAAAGCATGCTTACAATATTGTAGCAAGTAAACACATTCTTACAGTACAAAAACATGCTTTCAATACAGTCAGTAAAAGAGAAAAATATATCAATTTTATATCAAGTCAAAGGTATATACCACTGAATGAATGCAATGAGGATTAACGTCCAAGTTTTCTGCTCCACCCGATCTATTGAAGGACGACAAAAACATCCCAGCTTCTCAGCTTTTACGGGTTCTTTTACTTATGTGCAATACAGGGGTATTCGGGTTTTTTTTGTCCAATCCGAAATGCTAGGCAGGTCCTCCATTCTGCATTACCGAAAAGGAGAAACCGTACTGGATACTCCCTGAATGGAACCCAGAGCCAGTGTGATTTCTTTTTACTGGTAATATAAACAGGAGGGGTTGTTAAAAGGCTGTTTAGCAGAGACAATGAACAAATATAAGGCATATGGAAAAATCAAATCGTTACACACCCGCCAACCCTATTGATGACAAATCGGTGCATACTGACAATCAGAATTCCCTAAGCAACGATCTTACTGTCTTCTACCAAGGACATTTGGGGTTGGCTGGACTTGAGTACCCTGAAATAGGCCAAGGAAGAATTTTCTTTTTCAAGCCGATTCCCATTTGGCACGGCTAACAAAGAACGTGTTAGCTATTTTTGCATTGGACGTATTGAAGTCCTGTTGATCGCATTTAAACGCATCCGAACGTATCTGCATGTACCAGATCGTGGAATCAATAGTGACAAACTTATCACGAGAACCTAGTTTATCGTAGCGTAGTAATCTACACTACCATGGGGCGATGTTGGTAAAATTAAGCGGAGATAATATTCATAAAATAAGAAATATATTACCTGCTTGGTTACTATAGACTCTGTTATAAGTCCTGTACGTGGCTACGTGAGCTTTTATCATATTGTGTGCAGCTGTATAGGTGTACGTCCCTGGTCCCCACAATCCAGGAGCAATAGAACGGTTACCGTATCCATTAACTGCTTCATTCCACGGATCATTTAGAGTTATCCAATGTTTAACCTAAAGTTTAAATAAAATTGACTGTATTATTAAGTACGTCCCCCGAAAATAAATTTTCCACGTCACGTTGGAACCCCAGACATCAATTTTTCATTAAACATGGACATTCTACGTGGTCATATTGACCCGGGACATAAATTCAATTCAAGAGTGCATTAACCTGGGGCATAATTTCGACATTGACCTGAATCCTAACTGCTACATGATGGATTAAACTTTGACATAAATTCTGCGTACGTGTATTAATCTGTGACATATAGGTTCTATGTGACTGCATTAACAATGAAGCATAAATTCAACGTGAGTATTAATTCAATGTGACTACAATACCAATGAAGCATAAATTCAATGTTAGTGCATTAACATGAAGCATAAATTCTTTACGCGGGTATAAATTAAAATTAAGTGTGAGTGTACTAACCCGAAGCATAAATTCTACGTAACAGAATAAATAGTGAATTGTTGAACAATCTCGTGTGCTTGAATCATGTTTCTAAGGATATATCGTCGCATTAATGGCGAAATCACACAAATGTCAAATACCAATGGCATTTAAAAACCACAGCGTTATGGAATGGAAATTGCAATGGAAAATAACATGCAACATTATGCACAGCTGCATGCTATGACAATATCCATTTAAAACCCACTTACAAAATTTCAATATCGTTTGAAAGGGCATTTATTTGGATAAATTATGCAAGTGCAGAATTATTGAGTAAATGTCTTCAAAATTTTGCAGGCATCTTTTTTTCTGAATTTTGTGGTGGTTATATTAATTCACGTCTGCTCAAATGACATAACCCTAAACTCATAGAGACGCCACAACGACAAGTTTAGTCATAAACGCCAAGAACTGAAAACGGCGTTCCTGTTGTCAATAGTAGCCAGAGTATTGCCAAAAGTGACCGAAATAGAAAGAAAGATATGTTATAGATATGCACGTTTTACACAAATCATGCCGGTGAATAAATTCGGACTTTTGTTTTAGTAAAGGTTGGTATGTCCAAATAAGGGTAGAATGGATGGGGGGCTTTAAAAGTACAGATTGCAATTCGCTGACTTTACTCTAGCGTTTATTAACAGAACTCGAAATAGAAGCACGCAATGCTATTGGTATTGATATGTAATCTAGCAGTATCTATCCCTTGAACTGGATATTTACGATTTATGAGATGTCATATGTTTTAAGGGTTTACTTACATCATGTCCAAATTCGCTGAAGCACGTTCGGGCATATTCAACAAAATGATCATTTGTATCATCATTCAACCATCCACCACGAAGCTGTAACTCTTCTGGTAAATCGTTATCATATAAAGTCACAATCGGCGTTATGTTATACTTTTTTAATTCACTAATCAAATTTTTATAATAGTTGACGCCTTCCGTATTGACAGAGAACGATCCAGTTGGCCTAATTCTGGACCATGAAATAGAAAATCTGTACGAATTCGCCTATAAATGAGAAAAAAAGACATGTTTTAGTTATAATTTTTAAAACAAGGCCCTTAGTTTAGGACGAGCGTATTGCACAACTCCATTTTTTCTTTGTTGAATCTTTGGAATAGGGCGGAAACAGTGACCAGGAGAAACCATACGAGATTAGGTAGACGAGCTCATTGCCTGGCTGGGGTCGAAGGTCGAAACTGTACACTCGACTAAATGGCAAACCGCCAGAATTAATATAGTGCCCGGTATTAATTTCTGGAATTTGGTAACCTTTAAAAAATACCGCACTATTATCTAATATTCGTTGATTCATCGACTAAAATAATAAAAGCATTGCAATGTGTGAAGGCCGAAATGTTTTTTGGTAATTCTTATAACTGATGCGAATGTGAACCTGTGTGGAATTTATTCCATCAAATCATGAAATCGTTCCTACGCTCGGCATACTACATGTTGTTATCAATGTAGCCAGGGAAATAAGTTACGGTAGCCAGGTTTTTTACATTAGTTTTATATGTTTAATTTTAATGTTACCCCAATATTTTTGAGTAACTGAACATCTTCTTTGTATTTATGATAACTGTCACACGTCACTTCTCCTGTTGATCCGTCTTGGATATTTCCAGGTTCTTGTACGTATGCATCCCATATATTGGAACCTTTACCTACAATAAAAAGATTTCATGACTCTAATCTGCGGATACATGTACTAGATTGAAATTCTAGATGTAATCTAAAACTACAAACCAAGGAAATCTTTATCAAAAAATATACAACATTGCAAGGCAAAAAATATAAGATCACAGGCAGATTTGTAAAGGAAGCAAAAGAAAAATGATTTAAATGGTTATTCAGAATTGTGGTCTATTTTTTACAAATGTTTAACCCGACAGAGGCCTGTTACAGCCCATATTGCAAGCAATAAATGTAATAATTGTAATACCATTTCAATTAACTCCTATTGTAATAACAACCACTTTTGTAATAAATGCAATAATTGTTATAAAATCTTACCTAACCCCTGTTGTAATAACCAAAAACAACACTATTCGTTTTTCTATATTCAAACTTGAATCTCAAAAAAGCAGATGTAATGGATGTACAACTAAAGAATGTCTCCAAAACGCATTTGATTAAATCAGTTTTGCCAAACGAACTAAAGATATTATAAATGGGGATGCCTGAGCAGTGGATTCACATTAAAAATGCTATTTGTTCTTGTTTTTTTTTGTATTGCCGAAAATTATGGAAGACCAAACAGCTCTTTATTCGGTATTCTTAGTTCTTAGTTCTAAATTCATAGTCCTTAATTCTTACTTCTTCATTTATGGGGGGGGGGGGGTCGGGATGGCCTAGTGGTCTAGAGTGTCGCGCTTCGACCTCTAGCTGGCCGGTCACCTCTGGCTTGCGGCTGTGGTTTCGAGCCCTGGTGTGAGCGTATGTGGCATGGAGATAGGGGCGCCTTCTCAACCTCGTGAGTTCCCTCCGGGCATTCCGGTTTCCTCCCACTGCCAAAGACCCCTACGCGCAAGCGAATAATTGAAATAAAATTGAACCATATGTTAGTCCCGAAATGACCTAGTTTGTGTTGAGTGGACATTAAACCCCATATCTCTCTCTCTCTTCTTCATTTATTGTCGTATTTCGACATTAATACACTAAAATTAACATTTTTTGCAGGGGGGGGGGTCCAGGTTTGATAATTGCCACCGCCATCATTACCGGGGGCTTTGGGGGCCCTCCCGCAGAAAAATTTGGTAAATTAGATTCAATTTGGTGCATTCTGACGTATTTCCGGAAGGTAAATTTCAAAATTACAGGTCTATTGTACTAAATGTAATAATTGTAATAAGATATCAATTAACCCCTATTGTAATATCAACCCCTATTGTAAAAAATGTAATAATTGTAAAATTTTGCTTAACCCCTATTGTAATATCAACCCCTATTGTTATGTGTTTTACAATACAATAAATTCGACATCTAAATTTAAGTCTATGGATTTTGATCACCATTTGAATATCAGTATATAGGAGAAATGGTATGCGTTTATACTGCATATTACAATTATTACATTTATTACAATAGAGGTTGTTATTAAATAGTGGTTAACACAGGTCTATACTCTTCGTTGATTTTTCACAGATCTTTAACGTCATGTCAGTAGAATATAATGGTACACCGAGATCGAACCCAGACCCATTTGGTTTGTGAGCCAGTATAATATTCACAAAGCCACAGTGGCCCTCAATAGCTGTTCTAGTGATACGGCTGTTAGAAGTCATAATGAACAATATGACATAACTATAAACGTGTTTTTGCTATATAAATTTCATAAATACAAGTGGTATCGGATGTTCTATTAGCTGTATGCATGCAATGTGTGGCGCATTAAATCGGTCACTAATATTAGCATAACTGACACAGTATTTAAGAATACAAAAGCTTGAAGATAACCCGTGAATAACCTGCACAGTAACCCGCCAAGGGACTTAGATACAGTGTGCTTAGCTATTATTGAGTGCTTATTCTTGGTCTTTGATTTTTATTCATTGATACACGTACGATGACCATACGTCCGGAATCCGACCACCCGAATCAGAACGATGTAGTTTGAAGGTAATTGAACACAATCAATTAAACACAAAAGAAGTTACATTTATATAATGAATCTCATATCGTTTTCAAAAGCAACACAATACAAGAGAATCATTGCATGAAATGTAGCTCCGATTAAGACCTCCCGTGTTTAATATGCGCTTTTATAACTTTTGAAATAGTTTAAAAATAATCCTTACCGTCTGTCATAGAGGCTCCCTCTACTTTATAAGCCGATGACGATGCACCCCATTTAAAATCCACGGGGAAAGTTCCAAAAAGAAAAGGATCCTTTTCACTTTCAGCTACACATTCCCGAAAGAATATGAAACACACAACAAAGTTTATAAACCTTTTCATTTTGTGGTTCATAAAACACAACGACCCTTTCGAGAGAATTATTTCGAAAGAATAAGCCAGCGAAAACAGATCCACGGCTTTACTCGCAAAGGCAAATATGCTATGAAATAGAATCGGTTTATGTTACGAATGACGAAGGTCATCTTAACAAATGTAAATTTGCCTACTTATAAACAGATCACCGATACAACAGTACAAAAAGAAGACAGAAAACGTTAAAGGTCGATTTTTAGACAGTCGATATTTCAAAATACAACTGCCGATTGGAAAAAATGCACAGGAAAATATTTTAACGTATCCACCATAGTGTAGCAATCTACACTTAAATGTTTGGTATTTGGCAAATCCCAGTGAATAATTTGAAAGTTTTTATGTCATTACCCTATTAGAGAGCCTAATTTACAACGAGTAAATACAACTTTTAACAATAATATATTATAGATGTGCAGTAGAATAAATGTGTAGACTAAAGCCAAAAAATGTATGCACTTCTCCAAGGGAATAAAATCCCAGAAATTATTGTTTAATTTCATTTCAATAATGCACCTTGGGGTCTTTATCTGTTGGAGTAAACTGGATTGGCGACACTACACTTTGTCACGTACAAGCGCTGAATCGAAACCACACCATTTGATTCAATCACAGACCATATGAAAGTACATGTAGATAAGGATTTGGGAGTGTATGACTACATCAACATGGAAACTCAAAACTTGTATTTCTTGGGATTGTTGCCAATTATAAGTTGAATAGTTTTATTTACTAAAATATATCTTGGACCACCCCTTTAAAATGTATATGTCCAAATCACGACATTTACAAAATCGAGAATGGTTTGTGTCACGTAACAATAATAATAATGCAAAATTTCTAGAAATATAGGCTACATTCATTTTTTTAAAAAATATTCTCTTTGTATCCCTACAAACATTAGCAACTATTCACAAATCAACTCGCACAAATATAACTATAAAATGACAAAGCTTTTCTTTGGTATATGCCATCATCATTTTATTGGATTGACTTGGATGACATGGCGAATCCCTCCCTATTCAATAGGATTATCAATTGTAGATTATGCATACAGTTATACCAAACTGATCCCGCAGTGAATATTCGCTTGGCCGCTACAATCCCGCAGTGAATATTCGCTTGGCCGCTACAATCACTGATAAGCATGACATTGACGAGGCTTAATGAGTACGGCATATTAACATTTTTACTCCGACAAATTAAATTCTCAAACATTTTTTTGAGGTAAAATAAAAATAAATAAAGACGTTTGAAGTATTTTTAGTTTAAAAATATTTCCTATTTAGTGTAAATGGGTATTAAAATGAGTAAAATGCATCATTTTGCCCGAAGCAGTTAGGTGTTAAGTAAACATTGCACGAGCCGTTGAGCCAATGACTACGAGGCATGCAGTCAACGCACGTGTTTTGGACTGTCACCCGTTACAGGGATAATTTCATAAGTAATTCTCTGTGAAACAGGTTGCAGTCATACAGTGTACACATTTAACAGCCACGTGGCAGTCTGCTTTAACCAGACGGTAATTTGAAGATTTAGATATTTTATCTATTGCTCGACTTTATATTTAAGTAAAAGTCCCGACTGGACTAATAAAAACGCCCATACACCATACAATATGCTAGAGGAAAATTTGTAATGATTTAATGACAATACAAATATTAGGAGAAAACGAAACTAAAACATACACAATCATGTTTTGTTTAAAATTACAAAACTTAGAAATCTGGAATTAATTTTTTTGGAACAGCACAACCAAGTACTTTTGAGTTATAAATAAGTCTTTTTTACTGAAGAAATAAGGAGGAAATTTTTTACAGGTTTACCTCGAGGAAAATAAACTAGGTGTGTGGCTTTACTTATTAAAACAGTGATTAATGATCAACAACATTTGAATCTCATGTTAAAGTCAATGCTCTGTTTAACACGTAGAATTAATACAGTTTGGAAATAAACTAAGGATTAACATCTCATCAGTAGTCGTTGTTCGTTTCGAGTTAGTGAAGGTCGATGACGACAGCGGAAATATTATCCTGCGAAATAGGTCGCTTAACGATAATTTGTTTTTGTCCCACAAAAAGGTAAATTCGAAATATTTAAGTCCACGCCTTACTAAGTACATAAGGATCACTCCACACGCAAACAAAGCTGTTAATACAAACCTGTGCCATTTGATACTATTTTACATGCGTAGTGGTGAATAATTTATTGTAGATATATCTTTTAATCCTGTTATTGATATCAAGTGTTCTTGCTAAGAACTATACAGAACGCTTAATTGTTGGTCATTTTTCAGCTGAATTTGCTGAAACTGGTTGCATCAACTATCTACCAAGTAGAAGGGGTATGGAATGCATCAGTTTTGTTCTTTTTTATGACATTAACGTTGGCATTTTAGAAGTGTGTGTGTGTGTAGGCGTGTGTGATGGTGTGTGTGCGAGGGGACGGGGCTGCGTTTTGTTGTGTGTTACACAAGTTATTCCTGATCAAATCTGAAGCAAGAACTCAACTACAAAAGGGAATGATATAATCAAGCTATCATTACCAGTTTGTGTCATAAACCCTTTGTATTAAACTGATTTTTGTATTAAACAAGTGATTTAATGATTTATCTCCATCGCTGTAACAAGTTATTGAATGCTTTTCGTAGTGTTCTATTTTTGGTAGTTGTTTATATTTTCAGGTAAGGGTAGAAGCATATGCGATGTATTCGCTCACCAACCCGGGCACATTAAAGGGACAATAACACTTTTCCTGGCTTGACAGCTCCAGAAAATAAATAATAGCCTTATTCTTAGTACTATATGTTAAAGTGACCTACCTGTTGTGTAAATTATTCATTACATCCTATTTGAGGGTTCGAAAAATATTATAAAATCCAAATCACATTTGAAAAGGTTTACGTTAACCTTTTTCAAATCATTTAGTTGAATTTTTTCACTTTTTTGAATTAAGTGTGTTAAGATGAAATTTGTATCATCAATTAATTGGAATATTGTAAATTTGTTGACCAAAATAAAGATTGGGACATATTATTCAGTTACAACAATAGTGGTATTGAGCCTTTAAAGATGGATCGACGGGAGATGTTTCGGATGTAGTCTCGGTCACCCAGAACCCCTAGTCTTCAACGCACGGAGGGTCTGGGTCTGTTCTCAATTTTTGACGAAAATTACTGGATTTTGCTAGATTCTATAAAGCGTGGTTGAAATATATCCCACAATTCACTTGGCACATCTATTATTAGAAACAAAATAGAGACGATGAAAAATTAAGAAAATTGTGAGAAGCCATGCGTCTGATTCATGACGAGAGAAAATTACCATTTCAATTGAAACCTTTACAAACAAAATTTTAAAGAGTGTCATCGTTGACAAGCGAGCTTTTATGATAGATTCAGTACGTGGTAACTTAAAAGACTGGATAATCCAGACAATGACCTATTTTCCGCTAAATTTTGAGGACCCATCCAGACTAATATTCGTAGAATATTTGTATGGATGATAAGAGACTATATCGGATGAACAATATCATAAATATAAAGAAGATGTGCAAAATTTAAAATTTGTTGGGGCAAGATATCATGGTTTCATGATTTGGGGGTATAGCTACCCACACGTCGGTCATTAAATAGGTCGTTTATATAATCCGTATATACTTTGCTTGTAAATCGTGCAATATATACATGAGGTAAATATCAGATTATGTGTATTAAGTTCTTTATCTATATATACACGGCGATTGTCCTTATATCAATTGTTTACATAGCAACCATAGTATGAGAAATATATCATTTTGTCTACTACATACACGGAATCAGTATCATCCGATCGTGACCATATCATTTGATAACAGATCTATCGTGCAAACATATATAATTTTGGCAATAAGAACCAGTACATGTTTACATAGAATGCATGTTTACATAGAATACATTTAATTGCAAAACTTCCATATCATGAAAAATAGGTAAAATTCAAAATTGAGATCGACCAGAGAGTAAGACTTCGGCTCGCTAAATAGGGCTTCTTGGATTCGCTTCCAGTTGAAACGATGCTTTGGGATCTCCCCTTGTCAAGACGGAGGTCCCAGCAAGTTCAATGTCTAGTCATTTGAATGAGACGAAAAAACGAAGCGCTGTGTACACAGTGGCATGCACGTAAAAGAACCCCTGACAATTGGAATTAGAAATAAGAATACAAACCGACGCCGCTGTTCTGGTAAAATGCCTTACCTAACACTCTGAATATGACGAATGTCGTCATCATTAAGCAGTCGGTGCTGAATAGTCGGAAAATAAACCGCATATCATTTCATGTCTAGGACACGTCTTTTAGTAAATGGACCACATTTCACTTTTCTGCTCAACGTTTGTTTGCTGTAACTATTTGCAACACAGCAAAACATACCTGTTCGTTTGACGTACATCATAATAATCAGGAACACCTTATAATTATGTAAATCTGATGTAAATAAGACCGGGGATGAAACATATATGCAGACGACACACAC
Organism: Patella caerulea; assembly: GCA_036850965.1. Lineage (NCBI taxonomy): Eukaryota > Metazoa > Mollusca > Gastropoda > Patellidae > Patella > Patella caerulea. The sequence continues at coordinate 18,450,354 of JAZGQO010000002.1, read as the reverse complement.
CTTGTCACGTACAAGCGGGAGATCAAAACCAAGGTCAACTTACATACCTTCTGGCCGATAGAACATGCATTAGACTATATACTGAGCAAGTTGGACTAAAAACCAAGGTCACGAATACACGTTGGCTCGTATTGACAGTTCATATTCGACAAAAAGTTAAATGATACTCCACTACCCGGGCAAAATGTCCCCCCCCCTTATGCATCGGCATGGAGGTTTTCGTCTTCATTATCCTGGCCCTTCAGATAAGTAGGACGTTAAACTCGATTTTATTTCATTTTATTAGATCATTCTCTAATATACGCGAATAAACAAGCATTAATATGAAGACACAAGGAAGGTTTGTTTCCCGCGTTCATACAGGGAGTAGTATTTTCAGGCACCGAAAGCCTTATAATAACTACTACAATGATGAAGTAGCTTCCACTATACCCATTTCAAGTATTTATTTTATTATGTAGGTGCCTCGAGAATGTTTAAACAGCATGGAAATCGGTGATCGAGGCGCCATATTTTTTTTATCACGTCATATATTTAGCTGTTATCATAATCACTACAATGAATTAACAATCGAAACCTTACACTAATTATGGATTGCGGATTTCGGAGAAATGTCCCGAGTCTCGGTTTAATTTCGGCTTATGCTTTGGGATTTTTAAAGATTCTCGGAAAATTCTGTTTTTCCCTATAGATTAGTTTCTGGCAAGAATGAATTTCAGTATTTTCTCATTTGATTTTATGTTGTGGGTTATGCTGACTTCTTATGCAATGAAATGAAATTGGGTTTGACGTCCTACTGTTCTGCTCCGAACTGGGCTAATGAACACGGACATGCGTCATAAAGTGTGCTGTGAGGGGAAATTATTTTGTGGAAGTGGTGCTTTTATCTATGACGTGTCGATTTTTGAGATTTGTAGACAAATCATGGTAGATATATTAAATTCGTATCCATAAAACATGTACTGCTTCAGCCCTAGGTATATTAGTGAACAAATCAGCCACACCATAACTTAACTAACTGTCCAATCCCATCGCCTTCTTTAAGTAGGTATATTAGTGAAAAAATCAACTACATCATAACTAATTATCTGGCCATTCCCATCGTTTTCTTTAAGCCTTTCACATAATTCACATAATTTGATATAGGAATTAGCACTGGTTGCATTAGGCGATAGCAATTTACAAATATACTGTGCGGTGTTATAGTACACTGATCCATGAGAGCATGCTAACAGTTTAATTTTGATATGGTCTTTGTGAAGTTTCACCTGTACTCATAAGGTTTCGTTGGGTGGAATATGTTTAGTTCCTCACGAAGTTGTTTGTCTATTTTATTATTGCCCCGAAGGGTTTTTAATGCAGGGATTTAAGTTGTTTGTTGAGTTTAACTGTGGTGTCCTTCTTTAATAGTGTTCCGATTGAACTGTCTGTCAAGGCGTTGTTATATATACTTGTTCTGTCAAATAGCAGGTATCTATATTAACACTATGGCTTTATCGTTTGTATTAACATTGCTAGAATTTTTGCTCTTATAATTAATGATCGCATAATATTTCATTAATAAATGTCTTTGTCAACAAAATGCATGTGATGCGAAATTTACCTATTGCATCATTTGGCTTAATTTAACCAATCATATCAGCAATTGCACAGTTTCGGAGTCATAAATAAACTAGTATTTGAGTGATGTCCATATGTCCTATAAAAGAAATCATGGCAAACTTTTAAGCCAGATTTCATAAGATTCCAAAGAGATTACCATCTGAGAGCCTAGAGAGCAGCTTGATTCCAGAAGGGAAAATAGTTTTTATCAGCTGAAGCGAGTCTGCCTGGCTGGCTAGGGTTTGATAATGACTTGTATCTATGTATCCGGATTGTTGCATTGTTATTCCTACTAAGACAAACGTCTTAAGAAAACCGTAAGAAGTAAATACACAACGTGAAGGGGAAGTAAAGGTGGCGACCGGATATGACCCCCCCGCCAGCTCTCCACATCTGACAGAAAGGCCCATGGTGCTGCACATTATCGACGGTAACTATTGACGTCACTTTATTTTCCCCCAGTTCTTAGATTGCCATGGGTTCAGTTTAGTTACGTTAAGTTTAGTTACTGTTGTTTTCTTTAGAATAGTCTTGATTTGATGTCGGATATAATCTATTTTACCATTCGAGGCCAGTTGCTGAAGACCTTTCTCTACATTGGTTATGAAATTTTAATTGCGTGTTTGTTGTTGGTTGATGTAAATTCAAGACCTTTCGATAGATGGTATATCTGGTCATATGTACGTTTGTAGGGAAAAGAGGTTGACCCCACTATTTGCTTTAAGTGTTCTTTATTGCTTTAAACGCTGCTTTGGAGTTCTCTGTTTAATCAGCTGGGAGATGGTTGAACATCTTGGTTGAACATCTAATTCTAATTTTAGTTTATCTGCTGCTTCTGATAACGTTTGGATAGCCTGATGGTGTTAAAGTTTTCGATAGTTTTTTATCCCGTTTTAGTAATTTGCAGGGAATGTTTAACTTTCCTACGATGCGAGATCCGGTGTTTTAGTGTAATCTTTGACTTGTAACTCTGAGTATTTGATTGGCTTTAGAAGAAAAAACAAATGACTCTGGACAAAGTTTTTATAACGACAGCGTAACAAAAAGATTAAACTGGATGATGATTTGCACAATTTCGATTGCACACATTTGAGTTACTTAATCACATTTAACGTATCATCCTTATATGCATACACGTGAAATGTATTTCTATATGTCATATAAAGATTGTCATGTCATAATAGCATTATGTCATATGTCTAATAGCATGAATGTCATGTGTCTAATATTATGTCATATGATGGCTAATGTCTTATATCATGTGGGGGGTTGGGATGGCCTAGTGGTCTAGAGTGTCGCGCTTCGATCTCTAGCTGGCCGGTCACCTCTGGCTTGCGGCTGTGGTTTCGAGCCCTGGTGTGAGCGTATGTGGCGTGGAGATAGGGGCGCCTTCTCAACCTCGTGGGGTTCCCCCGGGCACTCTGGTTTCCTCCCACTGCTAAAGACCCCTACGCGCAAGCGAATTGTTGAAATAAAATTGAACCATATGTCAGTCCCGAAATGACCTTGTTTGTGTTGAGTGGACGTTAAACCCAATCTCTCTCTCCCTCTCTCTCTCTCTCTCTTATATCATGTCTTATGATATATCTATATCTAACAATAATTACCAATTAATTGCCAAACACCAGTTTGCCAAACTAAAGAAAAGATTGAAATAAAAGGTAAAACGCATAAGTATATTTTATATACATAATAGTTCAACATTATCAGAATATATATTAAATATATACTTTCTCAGTAAATCTAAAAATATATTTTGCTTTATATTGTAACAGTAACAGAGATCGGAATATATATTATAGTAATGGAGCAAAATCGCTAGAAATTGACACTTTCTTCGAGGCCCTTTTTTGCAAATGACGTTGAAACGCATTCTGGTACAATTCTGTTACCAATAGTAAAATGTTTATTTTGTCGTAAATATTCATATCAGAAGCCCATCTTTTCCCGGCAACATCAATGTTGATTTAAATTGACAAGTAATTCATGTTTTCATTGTGGAAGAATTTGAATGATATTGATCATGAGTTAGCTACTTTAAAATAAACATAAACTATGATATAACATTGTACAAATATTTCAAGGAAATACAAAATATGTCACGGAAATACAAAATATTTCAAGGAAATACAAAATATATCCAGGAAAAACAAAATATCTCTAGGAAATACAAAATATTTCCAGGAAATACAAAATATTTCCAGGAAATACAAAATATTTCCAGGAAATACAAAATATTTCCAGGAAATACAAAATATTTCCAGGAAATACAAAATATTTCAGTAATACGGCAATTCTCGAAATATACATTATTTCAAGGAAATACAAACTATTTCAAGGAAATACAAAATATTTCAAGGAAATACAAAATATTTCAAGGAAATACAAAATATTTCAAGGAAATACAAAATATTTCAAGCAAATAAAATTTTTTTCAGGAAAATACAAAATATTTCAAGGAATATACAAAATATAATACAAACTATTTCAAAGAAAGACAAACTATTTCAAAGAAATACAAAATATTTCAAGAAATACAAAATATTTCAAGGAAATACAAAACATTTCAAGGAAATACAAAACATTTCAAGGAAATATAAAATATTTCAGGAATAAAGCAATACTCGTAATATACATTATTGAACTTGAATAGCGATTACCATCGTTGTTTATATAATTGAGGATGGCTTGGCAATCTTTATCGGTGACAGTTTTTACTGTTACGTTTTCTGGGCAGTTACAACTGGTCGGTGTTGTTGGTGGCCTGGGTTCCGGTTCTGGCACTGTAGGCGTAGTAGAAGTAGCATTTGTCATAGATTTGAAGAATTTAGAAGCGGGTGTACTTTTTCTGGCCAAATTTCCGGACGAATAATCTATGCTAAACAGTCCATTTTTTTCATTGTATCCATTTTCCCACGTGAACCCATTTATCAATGGCGAATACGTGTAACCCCCAACAGTACTACAACCGTCCAATTTAATAGCTGAAATATATACGTTTGAGAAGTAAACCCATACTAATAAGGTCCAGTTTATTGTGTTTGCTTCTTTTTAAGTTGGTTGCAATTGCGTGCTGATTAATACGTTTTAAACATATATTTTGCAAAAGCTAAATCTGCCTATTGCAGGTCTTTCTTTAGGCCGTTAAGTTATATAAACTATCAATTAGACGTTTATTGACAAGACCATAATCTTCTTTCGATGACATCGGATACTCGGGATTTTAACTAGAATAAAATTTCATTTTAAAATGAAAAAACGAGACTAAGTCTCGAATATACCAGTGTCCTGCTTATCACTATGCACACTTCTTGTCAAAATTACAAACAGTGACAACTTGGCTATTTCTGAGCAAGAATGGGCAGCTCTTTATCTAAATCTTACATAATGTATTTTTATAAGGGTGTTCCCAAACTTATGTAAACCCATTTGAAAATATAATATGTTTTTGCTCGCTAGCCAAATGTATAAAACAACTCATGCGTGTATTTTACGTGGCAAACTGTTTAAGATAAAAGAACTCAAAATTATACTTATAAATGACCGAAATACCGACAATATGGGGACAGTCCAATCTTGCGAAGCCTCTTGCAGTAGCTTCTTAATAGATTTTTCAGATAAATTACCTTTCAAGATTTCGTTTGTATACAGTTTGATATACGTTGTCCTGTCTATGTTATTTTTCTCGGCTGTTTTATCCGATATACCATTACCGGATATGAATATGCGAATGTTTCCATATCTTTTGGTTATCATTCTTAACATCATTCGTATTCCACGAGGATATACCATTAACCAATCTGATCCTGGGCTGCAAAATTAAGAAATATAATTGTACTACAAAACGGCGAGTCGTGTAATTATCAAACATCTGAGAACTAACCTCAGATTTTATTACCAGGGAAGAATATTATTTCGCTTTACGTAATGTACTTATATGTTATATCTAACGACAGTGTTTTTGGGCTTGTACGGATGTGCATGACAAACGAGCGTTGGTTGTTGTTATCACTTTGACCATAGTTTAAAAATCAATATTTTCATTTTCAAACCATACCCTCCCCATGTATCTAAAATTGTTTTTATATTTACTCAACGTAATATTCCGTAATTAGTGGGTATTTAATTTCGAGAAGAATGTTTGCTCGATGGTAACGCTAAATTTTGGGAAGAAATCAAAAAGAATTGTTAATATGCTGGATGACATATGGATATTTAATATAATAATATAAAGATCGACAAGACGTTAGTGTTAAAGAGCATACATAATTTTTTTTTGCTATACAATATGTTTTGATAGGAACTGGATTCGAGAACGGACAGAAGCCTATTGACCCCCTTGTGGTGGATGGTATACAGGTTATATTATCGTCTTATACTATATATATTACCTTGGCCAATCGTTATTGAAGCTTAGTGTGACATCCTTGTCATCATAAAATGATGGACGGGTAGATCGAGGAAGTTTACTTTCGCTGACCAGATATGTTGTGTAATGACTTATACCAAGAAAGTCAGCTGAACCTGAAATTAGATGTGGTATTAACATCGCTTAAAGCCCCAATAACACTCTTGTTGTGACTGAATAATATGTCCCAATCTTCATTCTGGTCAACAAATCGTATTATTTTAGAATATTCCAATTAAATGATGATATAAATTTCATCTTAACACACCTATTTTGAAAAATTGGAAAAATTCAACCAATTGATTTGAATAGTCTAACGTAAACCTTTTCAAATGTGACTTGGATTTTAAAATATTTTCGAACCCTCTGGACAACTAAAATAGGTTGTAATGGATAATTTACACAACAGGTAGGACACTTAAACTTCTAGTACTTAGAATAAGGGTATTATTTATTTTCTGGAGCTACCAAGCCAGCAAGAATGTTATTGTCCCTTTAATGTAAAACTAGAAATTAACGTGTCTGGAAATCAATGTGGTCTATGAAAGTCGTATCAAACGCGTATTGAAATCAAGACACTATTTACCAGATAAATTGCTATGTTATCATGCAACGACTTGAGATTGCTATGTTATCATGCAACGACTTTGAATAGCCTCTTATTACTAATCGCCGTTTATTGTTGTGTTGTGTTAATGGGGTGTTACTTTTGACATTTCTGTCCCTTACTGTAAAGTCTTTGGCTTGCTTTCTCAACCTAGTGGGTTTCCTCCGGGCACTCCGGTTTCCTCCCACTGCTAAAGCGTCTACGCGCAAGCGAATTATTGAAATAAAAATTTCCCGAAATGACATAGTTTGTGTTGAGTGGACGTTAAACCCCATTTCTCTCTCTCTCTCTCTCTCTCTCTCTCTCTCTCTTTGGCTTGCTAACCAAGTTTGGGTTTCGCCCCCGGTTAAGCCTTGTTTTTGTCCCATTTTGACAACTAAACACTGCCCTTTCCAGGTCATCCAACCGACACCAATCACAAGGAGGAGACGCGCATTAAAACTCTCGAAGAACTTTCTCGGCCAACTGCAGAAGGGAAGCTGAGGTCTCTTAGTTAGCGATTCAGCCTTTTACTTACCGCGCAACCACAGCCCTTCCTCCCCATAGTGTGTAACTTTAAATATATGTGATGTGAATGCAATTTCACGTACCTTTATTCAGCTCCTTTTCTCTTTGAGTAAATGTTGGTAACCTGGACCCGGTTATTCGGTTTTTCATCTCAACCGGGTAATCGCCAGTTTTGAATATGGGATCACCAACCCAGCCATAATCAAACTCAATATTTCTTAGAACAGCATCATTATCAGCAGGATTTCTAGAATCGTTGGGAATATACCACTCTCTTCGCAATGATATTCCAACATAACCTACATAAAAATTGTTCCTGTTAGTCTCGTTTTGTTTTGGTCTAAATGAAGATAATACAATGGTGTAATGATTAATATTGTTTCAGTAGACTACCAGGAACTATTGAACGACTAAATTCACCCATTGGTAACTATTTACCTATGGTACTTAAAAGATTGGACCATAGAAGTAATGGAGATATAAGTCAGTATAAGGTAGTAAGGTAATGGACAATAGACGTAATTATAGAGAAATGGACGATATATGTGATTATAAGGTAATGGGGACTATAGAAGTAAATATAGGGTAATGGAATATAGAAATCAGTATACGTAATGGACGATAGAAGTAACTATAGGTAATGGTCTATAGAAGTAAATATAGAGTAATGGAATACAGAAATCAGTATAAGGTAATGGACAATAGAAGTAACTATAAAGTAAAGGTTTATAGAAGTGAATATTATAGGGTAATGGACAATAGACATCAGTATACGGTAATAGACGATAGAAGTAACTATAAGGTAATTGACTTTAGAAATAAAAATACGGAATAAACTACAGAAATAAATATAGCGTATTAATAATAATACCGATGAATATTTATGTTGCGCGCATTCCATCCAATCAGTATGCTCATAGCACAGATTTGTTTAGCTTTTCAGTCTTATAGTTTACTCTTTATAATAGGATTCAAACATGTGAGATTTTAGTTTTGATTTGAAAGTAAGGATATATTGCGAAGGTCGAAGCGCGGCACTCTAGACCACTAGGCCATCCCAACCCCCATAGGATAATGGACAATACAAGTAGGTATATTGGACAATGTAGCACAATCCCCGCTACAAGTAAGTTTATTTACATGAGAGTTTATTTATCCTATCGATTAAATTGCTTTGGTCTGAAGATATAGGTAAGACTAAATTATTTCTATTTACCGTTTTGTTTACGTTTAAATTCCGTATAATACATATGATAAACACGTGCATGTGCCTTTATCATGTTGTGTACAGCCAAATACATGTCACCGGTTCTTCTCTGTTCGCCACCTGGAGGTAACTCGTCTGATTCGTAAGCCCAAAACGCTGATTGTTCTGGTTCAGTCATAGTTACCCAATCTTTCACCTAAAACAACAAAGAAAGTAACATAGTGAAACGACACTTCTCCTTGTCATGTACAAGCGGTAAATCCAATCCACGCCACTAACTCAATTCTAATCGAACGCGCATGCGTTAGAAATTCGGGCTCCCCTTTATTGTTTGGTCTATATTAAATAAGTAAACAACATTGTTCAATGCAATCATTATCGAAAAGCAACTCTGTAGTATTCTACGTATAACCTAGAAAAGCGTACAACAAAAATAAACTTACGACGTCCCCGAAATTCTGGAAGCAAATTCTGGCATAATCCACAAATTTATCAATTGTAGTCTCGTTCAGCCATCCACCATTTTGTTGTTCTAGAACATTTGGTAAATCCCAACTGAATAATGACACTGTGGGCATTATCTTGTTCGCCTTTAGTTTGTCGAAGATGTCTTTATAATAATCTATACCTTTTTGATTTACAACATCTGTTGTACCCATTGGTAAAATCCTGGACCATGATATGGATTGGAAATAGAATGAAGCCTGTTTGGAAAGCAATATTTAACAGTTGTGACAACATATGTTCAAAATAGAATTAAAACTAATGAAAATACAATAGCATTTGTTCCTGGTATTTATAGAAAATATACTCTGATTGGAATAATACAAGTCAATAACATGCGAGTTGGTGAAGATATGCCAATTCTAAGCGCGCACTATAGAGACCATGCAGATTCGAGAGCGAGTTGAACCAACTGTATCGCTTTTGGTTTGAATTAGAATTAATTTATTGCTTACATAAACATTTTGCGTGTGTTACAAAGGGGATTATTTCGGAATACATATTTAAGATTTATGGAAACTGGGCTGAAAATCACCGGTCTTCTCCTTAAAAACGCGCTCCATTATCAGCGCAGAACATTCTTTACTAAAGCGAATGTTAATGAATGGGACGGAATTAGATCCTTTTTTACATCTTCGCTAGTTCATATCAGAGGAATAGTAAATTAATGAATTTCGCCAACAAATCAGAAATTGAATGCTCTCAATCCCCCAATTAAACATGCAAATTTTTTGCGACAAGGCATGCGCTAATACTGTCACCAAACCTAGTAAACGGTGCTCGGTTGTCAGTCCAGAACATTCCGAATCGAAGGAATTCCATTTGAGTTAAAGGCTGTTCCAGTACCCCAAGCAGAACCGGGAATTAATCAAATTATACCCCAGTAATCGAGTACACGTTAGATATTTTCTTGTATTGTACATGAAATCAAGCAAAGATTACCAATTTAAGGTGGACCGATTCTGGAATCACCCAAAATATTATTATCGTTTACGTTGTTCTATACATAGAATGTCTTCAATATCTAGGAGAAAATAATCCCAAAGTCGTAAATTGTTAGTAGCAACATAATTTACGAGTGTTCTTACCGATATCTGTTTTAATGCCTCAATGTCTTCAGTGTATCTATGGTAACTGTCAGCAGCGACATCTCCATTAGAAGTGTTACGGAAGAAAGCATCTAAAACACTTTCACCCTTTCCTGAAATAGCAGAAACCGGTAAGGTGCACACTAATACATACGTTAATACAAGCGTTACCGGATTAAAGCGAAAGAAAGAACAAAATGCTGCATGCTCTAACGATCATATCCTGCATTCTCGTCATGGATTATCATCGTCTGGTAATAAAGTGTTGTCAGCATATAAAGTAGTGTCAGACCCCAACCCACAAGCATTGTCAGCATAGAAAATAGTGTTAGACGCCCACCCACAAGTATTGTCAGCATAGAAAATAGTGTTAGACGCCCACCCACAAACATTGACAGCATAGGAAATAGTGTCACACGCCCACACTCAAGTGTTGTTAGCATAGATAGCAGTGTCAGACGCCAACACACAATGTTGTCAGCATAGATAGTAGTGTCATACGCCAACACACAAGTGTTGTCAGCATAGAAAATAGTGCTAAACAGGCACCCACAAGTGTTAACAGCATATAAAATTATAGTAAGAGAGAGTGGTGCCTTACCGTCAGCGTTCCAACCACCTTCGATTTGATATGCTGTTGTTGCAGCACCCCACATGAAATTTTCTGGAAAATCTTCTTCTAAATATTCATCTTCGTAGGGCATCTTCATTGTAGCTTTTGGGTCTGTCTTAGAACCATTTATAAACCCATTATCTCTGACAATTTCACGAATCAAAGCAGCTGATGCTTTAGGTTTCCTTGTGCGCTGAGGATCAGAGAAATTCACTTGATAAATCCCAAAATATTCAGTATATCCACTTTGCCATTCAAAGTTATCCATGACAGACCAGGCGGTATAGCCAATAACGTTAACCCCGTCCAGTTTCACGGCTGGAATACAAGTTTTAATAAATAAATTAACGTTACGTCAAAACAAACTAGGGTGTTGAATTTAAATTGCGTCCCTTGTTATATGTTTATGTCACCAACCCTTCACATTTGAAATTAAGGTTAGGCCGCAGTGTCACTGTCCGAGCAAAATACCCCCCCCCCCCATTGATCATTGTATCACGGTAAAATATCCCCCATTCATCACGCATGCGTTTTCATTACATTACCTCATTCGCAGCAGAACAGTATGGTGTTAAAGCGCCATTTTATTTCATTTCAAACCGCCAAAAAACGAGTGTTTGGTCTTCATGCATATTCGCTGATATAACGATGGTTATCTTTTTCATTACTATTTAATTGGTTTTGTAATTAATCAAGAAGGGGATATGCGTGGGGATTCTATATTAATCAGATTAAAGATTACATAAACTGCCATCTCTTAAAATATCCTTACAGAAGTGTAAAATATTTAGAACGATCGGTGACCTTACCTTTTAGAACCTCGTTTATATAATGGGTGTAAAAATACACTCGACTGACATCATCCAAGGTCTGGTTATTATCAGAGACCCCATTTTCTGTGATGAATATTTCTCGGTCTCCGTAATTATTTCTCACCCAATTTAAGATTTTCCTGATTCCCCATGGCACAACGTTCAACCAAGATGAACCAGAACTGAAATAAAGGTCTGTTTTAGCAATATAAAGAACTTTTGGGGAACAGAAATGAACTATACTCAATAGTCACGGGAAAGTAAAATAAAGAAAACATTATACTCAACAGTAATTTGAATTATGTCTTTGTCTAGATCACATGCGTTTGGCGTGGGTGTTTGGGGCGCTTATTCCCTGTAATGTATATGGAAACGTGGCCTCACAGTCTAATTTAACCACCCCTAAACCACAGCATGGATAAGACGCAGCGATAAAGAATACACAGAAGCTGAGCTCGATAATCACCATAGTTTGCAGACGATGGTCCAGAACAAATCTATATGTAAATATGATAAATAGGTAAACAAAACAGACCGTTTCCACATTGTTGTGATATCACAGGCGCATCTACAGAAATTGTATATTCTTACCCAGGCCAGGTCGGATCAGCATCCATCCAAGCTCCACGATCTGTCCAATAACTACCGTCTTGTTTTGCTATAACTTCTGGATCGTCATTAACAACTCTATTTGTTGTATAATGGTTCATGCCAAAAAAATCAGATGTACCTGGAACATTGATAAAGATTTAAAGGAGTAAAGATTCTTGAATTAGACCAAAATAAATATATTGAATTTTTTTGATATTGTATGTGATACTTCGATTTATAGCAAAGCAAGTCCCATAAGATTAAATGTTAGCAACACCCCAACTTGGATCATAGACTTTATACATCTTTAATTTTTATGACGACCGATTACCTTCCCATAAAAGTATAACATCCAATGAAATCGATGTTTTCAAATCGGAAATAAAATAGACCAGTCATGGTTTTAGAATAATCCCAAGACCCTTCAATATCATTGCAATATTCAGGCTAGAAGAGTTCCAGTATGCAATCTTGGGACACGCTATTATATCCAACATAATATAGATCCACATTTTACTTGTAATTTGCAGCACTTCATTTACCCAGAAACTATCAAACAAATTACTATGAAAGTTTCACGGACTACATAATATTACGCAATAAACGCAGTACATTTATTTTTACTGTGTTACCAGAATTTTATCGGAAGGTCCGACATCTTGGATTTCATTGAGAATTATCGAACCCCCATTCATTTTTACTGTGTTACCAGAATTTTATCGGAAGGTCCGACATCTTGGATTTCATTGAGAATTATCGAACCCCCATTCATTCCAAACGACAATGGTCATTTATTGACACAGCAGCTTTTCCGTTTCATCTAAGAAACAAATTACTATGAAAGTTTCACTGATAACATAATATTACATAACAAATGCCGTACATTTATTTTTCTGTATTACAGAATTTCATCGGAAGGTCCGGCATCTTGGATTCTATTGAGACTCTTCGAACCGAACCCCTATTCATTCGAGACGACGATGATCATTTATTGACGCAGAAACTTTTCCGTTTATTCTACTTCGATTCCCTAATTTTAGATGCTTGTTAATGTGTACTATGAAGTTTTCCTTGCAAGTCCGCTTGACGACCACATCTGACAATGACGAATTGGCTCTGAAAAGCCCCATATGATCTTCTCGGTCCACACAAAGATTCGAATTTATGGTAACAATGGCTTATTGAAATTTGATATTACCGTTTATCCATTGTTTCTCTTGCTCTGTAAATTCTGGAAGTCTGGATTCAGGATAATTCTGGGCCAAACTATTGCGTCTAACAATTTCCTTCATAATGGGTGGATAGTCTCCATTCACGTAAATTGGATGAGCGTACCAGCCGAGAAATGTCTGAATGGCTGATTCGGAGGCTTCCCTGTGCTTCTCGTTGTATATATCGTGAGGCTGTGACCAGTCAATATTTAAGGTTACACCAATACGACCTGAAATTAAGCGAATTGTTAAATAAAAAAAACTGAACCATGTGCTAGTCCCAAAAGTGAACTCGATCAGAAAGAATAAGTATACGGCATCACTATGGTTTCGTTTATCTTACAGATGTAACATTCCAAAGCGTTTTAAGCGTTCGGGTAGACTGGGCGGGGCATGACAACGTGCGTATTAGGTCACAGTCTGTCACTTGACACGGTTTTGATTCTTGTATCTAACACGGAGTGGGGTCCTGCGGTTTTCACCCACTATCTGAATCATTGAATACGACCTGAAATTAAGCGAATTGTTAAATAAAAAAAACTGAACCATGTGCTAGTCCCAAAAGTGAACTCGATCAGAAAGAATAAGTATACGGCATCACTATGGTTTCGTTTATCTTACAGATGTAACATTCCAAAGCGTTTTAAGCGTTCGGGTAGACTGGGCGGGGCATGACAACGTGCGTATTAGGTCACAGTCTGTCACTTGACACGGTTTTGATTCTTGTATCTAACACGGAGTGGGGTCCTGCGGTTTTCACCCACTATCTGAATCATTGAATACGACCTGAAATTAAGCGAATTGTTAAATAAAAAAAACTGAACCATGTGCTAGTCCCAAAAGTGAACTCGATCAGAAAGAATAAGTATACGGCATCACTATGGTTTCGTTTATCTTACAGATGTAACATTCCAAAGCGTTTTAAGCGTTCGGGTAGACTGGGCGGGGCATGACAACGTGCGTATTAGGTCACAGTCTGTCACTTGACACGGTTTTGATCCTTGTATCCAACACGGAGTGGGGTCCTGCGGTTTTCACCCACTATCTGAATCATTGAAATGACGTAGACAATCTAGTTAAAACACAGATCCTATTTCGTTTCGATTTTATGGTTCAAAATGTCGTTTTACATGTTTTTACCACCTAGGATCTGGAAGAGTTGTTATCATGGTCTTGTTCTGGATGATGTGCGGGATTAGCCTACAAAACGGTCTTTTACGGCGAGTTACTGGCCTTTTGATACACGGAAGTGTGGATAAACTACAAGAAAAGTCAACGCTCGTTTAACCCCTGAGGTGAACTTCCGCTTTAACTTGTCAGATCTTCATGTATAGGGTAGGCCATCGAAAGTATATAAAAAAAGAAACGAATTATAGATTTGTATTTTAATCAGTGTTTAATGGAAGTTATATCTATTCGATTAACCCACATTCCCCTCACCTGTTCCATTATAAACATCATGGTACTGATGATAAGCCTCAGCATGAGCTTTTATAGCATTGTGAGTTGCCAGATATGGGTTTTTTGCCATGTCAACAATACCAGGGGCAAAGGTTCCACTGCCGTAACCCAATACCGTAAAGACCCATGGTTCATTCAGTGTTAACCACATGGGCACCTGTAAATATAGCATTTAATACTGTACCTATTGCAAACCATATCCTTAGAATGTGTAGCTCGAACTAAGGAATCCGATTCCTTTACATTTATTTATAAATTTATAATTTACACAATAATTTATACAAGTTAATTATGACAAACGTCAACTTTGAGTCCACATAAATTTGCTTGTGTAGTAAATAGTGGAGGCGACGTTAACATTTGTCAGTTATCAAAAGGCTTCACTTGAAGCACATGGAAAGCCATATCTCGGAAGATATTTGAAATATTAAACTGGCTACATTTCCAAATGAAAATTGAACACCAAATGGGATCCTCATTCAGTAAATATAGCAGACTATCGATGACACCAAGATTTGATTATAGTCTAGATCAGCTAATTAATGTCTAATTGATATTTCTGGACTAAAAACATTTCTGGCCCCAAAAAGTCCTGCAATAGGCAGATTTAGCTCTTACACAATGTATGTTTTATGGATAACTCATTTATATAATGAATGGTGGTGCCTTGATGGTATCGACCTAACTTATACCATCATGTAAAGAATACATTTCAGTCCGCATCTATGTTAAAGTTAAGTAAGGACATTGATCTATTAGCGGACCAAGTTTTGCTTACCCTGTCACCAAACTCCTCAAAGCAGAGAGCAGCATACTCTTTAAACCAGTAAGCAATGGATTCATTCAGCCATCCACCATGATCTTCAAGGGCTTGTGGTAAATCCCAATGGAAGATAGTGACCACCGGTTTAATGTTGTGTCTTAATAGCTCATTAATCAAATTATTGTAGTAGTCTATCCCTTTTTGGTTCCTAGTTGCTCGTGTTCCGTCACTCATAACACGAGCCCACGCTATGGAGAACCGGTATGCTTGGACCTGAAAACAACATTCCAGAAATCAGACTTAAACAGTATGCGACGAATATTTCGTTTGAGTATGGTATTACACACCTTTTTTGCAGAACTTTATTAGCTTCCTGTCAAAATAAGCCACCATTTTGAATGTGTCCCCTAGCGGAATTAGTCGTGATTTTTAGGATCGATTTTTAGGGGGGAGGGCAGTGGGTCGAATTCTTATAGAAAACATCTTCAAACCGAAGTCCGAGAGAATCTGTCACATATTTTACCCCACTAAATAACCAGAAAATGGAGTAAAAGTATTCGACGAATGTTTCTTTTGAGTACCGGTATGGTGGATTACGTGACATGAAGTTTAATATCGTTACTTCCAATCCCCAAGGATCACTAACTTGGAAAACTTTGGATAAAGACAAATCAAGAATATGCTTTGTCGATATGTATCATTGAGTTAATTAAAGGATATGATACTTGTCTTTCTAATAATATATAAGGTTACAGATACATATACATAATGAATCAGTGTATAATATATTGTAGTATATACTTCATTTGAGTCAATGAAAAACAATTAAGGTATACCACTTTATGTTACGTTATTAATGTTTGAATTTCTATTTCTATATTAATATACTATTTTTTATGGAATTTAAGGTACAATACTGATTGTATTATATACATGTGATAATACTATTTGTGTGTAGACAAAAAATTGTCTTTCTTTACTTAATTGTATTTCTCGTCCCACACAGCACAACTTAGATTGCCCAATCTTATGTGTCATTTCGTTTCACCAGTAGGCCTATTACATTTACCCATACGCCCGCTCCACCCGATACCTAAGTAAAATTGAACCAGAAGATTAATATCCCAGTTGATTCAAAACGTTAACATCAAAGTCTAAAGTCCTTTGTTTCTGATGATGAGGTACAGGATTTGGAATGTCAAAATGCTGAATCTTACCCCCAAATCGTCAATGATGGCAACATCGTCTTGATATTTGTGGTAGCTATCACAAGCTACTTGTGGGGTAGCATTTTCTTTACATCTACCAGCGTTAGCGAAGGTATCCCAAATGCTGGGTCCTTTCCCTGAAAAGCACAGAAACAAATGTTAGTTATATCACAGAAACATTCATATCCATGAGTGCCTAGTATTCAATTTGTTAATAATGCTTTTTCAAATTCGCCCGGAAAAATACAATTTTGATTGGTAGGTTGATCTGGATTCGACTAATCTGAGTATGCGCATTTCCAGCTACGAATTATCACATCAGACCACGACGAAGTACAGTAAAAACAGAAAAAAAGGCAACGAATGCTTTTAATTAGATTGATACTTGCTTGAGGATATATAGTTTTCAGTATGGGACAAGTTTCGTGCCCTATAAAGTATCCACTTGTGATTTTGTTAGGAATTTTATATAGTTAATATTAGATGTGTTTTACCAAAGTTAAAATATTTGATTTCTTTCATTTGTGGGGAAACTAGTTTTTGTAGTTGGTTTCCTTCATAAGACCACTTACCGTCAATGTTCCAGGCGCCTTCTATCTGGGCTGAAGATGTAGCAGTACTGAATATAAAATCTTTGGGGAACGTGTCGTAATAAAACTGATCTGTATATTGTGGTGCAATACCCCAACCTCCTGCTTGTGTAAATCCTGGATTAAATGCGTTTTCTTTCGTTAGAATTGAGAACCAGTGTGCTGAAGCTCTGGCGGCTCTGTTACGTGCTGTGACTTCAAAATCAATTTTGTAGAAGCCGTACTTCTGTTTATAACCGGAACTTCCTTCAAAGCCATCCAAGAGAGATCCACCGGAATAACCTTTCACATTACAGCCATCCAAATTAATTGCTGTTGAAGAAACATTTATATATGAATTAATGCATAAATAAATAAAAAATACGTAAAGGTGAAAAAAAAATCCCAAGGGGGAAAATTACATTTACAAGAGGCAAAATTACATTTTTTACCAATAATACTTAAACTCTCATCTGTTTAAATCTTGGAAGCATTGCCGGAACAAGTCAGATTTCGTGTAGTCAAATGTCTGGGCAATACGCATAGATAATGAGATAGGTAATAATGTTATTTAAAAGATAATGATAAGTTGGCAAGTTTAACACCGCTTCTAAGACGTTTGTGTTCAACTGGCATTGGCCGCCTTAGTCACTAACCAATTGGTGCTATCTGGGGCAGGAACAGTTGCCCGACACCAAAGAAGACAGCACAATGAAGTCTTTACCTAGTAGAGGTCAACACAATAGATGAGTGCAGATTAAATTTAAGTTAGATTTAAAGACCCGAGCTACCTTTAAGGACACTGTTTATATACGTTCGATAGTAATGCATTCTGTGTTCATCAATTAAAGACCCATTCGTATCAGGAAGACCATTTTCTGTGATATAAACTGCGGGGTTGTTGTACTGGTACTTTATCCAGTTTAAAACTTTTCGCATACCAAATGGAGTTACTTTAACCATACCGGAGCTGAAAGTCCGAAATAATTGGGATTTAATTTGAATTTACTGAATTCCCAGCTCTCGGGCACTGTCGTAATACTCAGATTTTCTTGCTTGATCCAGAAATAAAACCAAAAATAAACCTAACAATATGCATAATTAGCCGAAATGTAAATTCAATGGTGCGGTGATTTTCTCTCTTCAAGATATATATATATCCAAATAACAAATCACTCGTACCTGATATAAAACACCCCCTTAACTTAAACTTTTATTCAATAAATACTTTAAATAAAGGAAGCTACATCAGATTGAATTAACCGGATGAACGTCATGATCAACTTGAAATATTCTACCTCAATTAAACGCAGAGTTGTTATGTTCCAAAGTCCTGACCAATAAAAATGCTTATCGCTCTGTTTACCCTCCGGCGATAATGTTCATTATCAAACTAAGTCAAGGTATTGGTGCGATAAAACTATACACCAAGTTTCATCATTCTCACTTAATGAGAACTGAAGTTATCGTGTCCCAAGCATCAACCAATCAAACTGCTTATCTCTGCTTACACTAAGCAGAAAATGCTTATTTTCTAACTCCATCAAGTTATTGACCTAATAAACACCTACACCAAGTTTGAACATCCTAGCTCAATAGGAAGAGAGTCATTGTGTCAAAATAAACCGATTTAACTCTGATATTTCGGTGTAAATAATTCACAGACAGAGGAGCAACCGTGTTAATCCTTACCTTATCCAAGTTGGATCATCTGATTTCTTTACATCTTGGTCGTTATAAAAACTGACAGTGGCGTTGTCAGGGGATATTTGGGAGCTAATCAATGTGGAAGTATACATATTTACTCCAAGAAAATCATAACTGCCTGAAATTCAAGACATTATTATTAAATAATAATATATGCATTTAAAATATAATACACCAATTTATAATGCACTGAATTAAAATAGTTCATGTCATAACAAAAAATAAACTAGTTCCAACCAAATTGAAATTGATTGTTGTGGCGGTTGTCGTGCAATAGGCAGTGTGTCAGTTTATTAGTGAAAGCTATTATTAACGTTACAGATTGTATAATCTAGAACAGAATAATTCCTGCACCCATACCTTTGATCATTTGAATTTCTGCGTCTGTAAATTCCGGCAATCGACTGTCAGACATGCCCGCAGCTCGACTTTTTTGTGCCACCTGCTCATATAGAACTGTTGGCCAATCACCAGTACCCAAAATGGGATTACCAAACCAGCCACTATTCATCTGAAGATATCGTTCTGCTGCTTCCACGTCCTTGTCATTATAAGGATTCTTTGGTTCCGCCCATTCAAACTGTAAAGCTATACCGACTGTTCCTATAATTCAAAACGTAAAACAAAATAGTACTACCTTCAAATACATCGGTAAGTTGGGGTCAACGGTCACTCGACACAAACTACTTAATTCGGGACTACCATATGGTTCAGTTTATAAGATCAATTTGCTTGCGCGCATATAGTGGTGGGTGTGGGACGACCCAGAGGAAACCCACCCACAAGACATTACTCCTTGTCATGTACAAGCGGAGAATCGAAACCACGCCACTTGACTTAATAACACACCTTATATTACAACGCGCCCGCATTAACCAATCGGTCACCCGATCAGGCGTGTAATGGATAAGAAGGGCATCAGTATAATCGATTACACCTGCGCCGGATGATTTATTGCATTTGTGTTGTATCATAAGGTTTGTCATTGAGTCAAGGGCGGGGTTACTTACACGACAAACATATTCCAAGGAAAGGTTAGTCGGCTATGGGTAAAGAGGGTTTTATGTGTGCAGGTTGTGCATTTGTGGGTGACAAAGAAATGCGTCTTTTATATGCCCGTGAAGATATCTGATATAAATCAAAGTTTAATGATGACCATGGTCTGTACGCTTTCCTACAAACGTACATATATGACTGACATTAGTAACAGAATGACCAGAAAAAATAAAATACATTGTAATTTCATCGTTCACTGATACCGTTCTGCTGATTCTTGATACATACCGTTCTGCTGATTCTTGATACATACCGTTCTGTTGATTCTTGTATAGACTTTCGTAACGTCTGTAAGCCTTGGCATGGGCGAGTATCAGGTTTTTAGATACCGTGTAAGGAGCTGTACCAACATCCATGTGATATGGTGGCTCTGTACCACTTCCATAGCCAAGAACTGCTACTCCATGAGGATTATTAATTGTTATCCATTGTTTTACCTACGGATTAAAAACGTCAAGTGCACAATGCGTCAACTTATTACAGATCTATTTAGTGAATAAAATCTATTAATTTATTTATGAAAAACAGTATTTTGTATTGTACAATTATTTTCAACTGGGTAGCTTTTACTGCTAGATTTCGAAATGTAAAACTTTGGTAACTTCGTTAAGATGCTTGATATAATTTACTAATGGCACAATATTTTGAACATCGATACACGGCTACCTTACACTCAAATCATAAATTGAACGTACCCGAGGTCCTAACTCCCTAAAACAAGTATCAGCATATTCAACAAACAAGTCTACCGTTGACTCGTTCATCCAACCTCCTTGATTTTCCAGGGCTTGGGGTAAGTCCGATTGGTAAAGCGTCACAAACGGCTGAATTTGGTTGTCCAATAATTCTGTGATAAGGTTTTTATAGTATTCCATTCCTTTCTCATTAAATGAAGAAGGGGTTCCATCTGGGAAAACTCTTGTCCATGCTATTGAAAACCGATACTGTTTAACCTGAAGTGATGAAATAAATCCAAAGCGAAATTTGGTGAGAGAGAGAGAGAGAGAGAGAGAGAGAGAATGGTGTTGTGTGTGTAATTTGTGTACTGTTTGTCATGTGATTGTCATGTATGCTATCATGTGTCCCAGCAATATCACGTAATATGATATTTACCCCAAGTTTTTTGATGAGTTGAACATCCTGTTTATATTGATGATACTGGTCACTACTGATGTCTCCTGTTTGTCCATTCTCTATTTTACCCATACGACTAGCAGTATCTAATATGCTTACACCTTTACCTAAAAACAGGATATTAGATTTTATACAATATTCTAATTAATAGAACAAAGTTATATGTGTAAACTTGACAAAATAGTTTCGCCAACCCCAGTTCTTTCCATTTAAAACTGTCTGGTCAAAGCAAGGATATATTAGTATTCTTAATCAGTAGAGTTGCTATGCATTTTTGAATTTTCAAATTTTTCCGCCCAACATAACGAGTTATAATCTGGTTTGATCGTTACATTAGCTTAGTAAAACATATTATGCAAATACTTTTATCTTTCTTGTCACCAAATCGACGAGGTATTATAATTGTATACTTGAAAATACCAACCGTCTTCGCTTGATGCCCCTTCTACTTGATACGCCGAACTTCCAACTCCCCATACGAAGTCATTGGGAAATTTTCCAAAGTAGATTTTGAACTGATCGGAGTAGGGCACAACACCCGATTCCATTCCAGCTGGACCTGGATACCCCTTGTGGAAACCATTGTCTTTGATTATTCGTGAATAATATCTTGCTGATGCTTTCTGGGTTCTGGTTCTGTCTGTGTCGGTAAAATCTACGTGATGTAGACCGTATTTGACACTGAAACCCTGAACCCATTCGAAACTGTCCATTAGAGCTGTGGCAAAGTAACCCTCGACTCTACAGCTGTCTTCATTTATTGCTTTAAATAAAATAAAATAAAATAAAATAAAATAATTAAAATCAAATCAAATCAAATCAAATCAAATCAAATCAAATCAAATCAAATTAGTAAAGTAAAGTAAAGTAAAGTAAAGTAAAGTAAAGTAAAAAAGTAAAGTAAAGTAAAGTAAAATAAAAATGTGGACGATGAATAAAGGTACCTTTCAGGACTTGGTCTATGTGATGTTTCATATAGTATACTCTGTGTTTATCTTCAAGTGTACCGGTCATATCACCAAGACCAGCGTCTTTAACATAGACTGATAGACCACTGTACTGGTCCTTAATCCAGTTCAAAGCTTTTCGTAAGCCAGTCGGTGATGGGTGACTGGAAGAATACATACATGTAGTTTATTGTTTAAGACAACATGGGGATCATGACACATAAACAATTTAATGTTTTTAATGTTTTTTAATGCAAATTTGCACATTGATCATTTTGCTGTTTTTAAATTCGACCGGTATCTTTTCGGGGTGATTTCTAAAATTTAAGAACAAATCAAGTCCAGTCTTGTCAAACTCTTAAATGTATACACAAGTTTAGAACATATATGAACTTCCCAACTTGGTAAAATTATCGTATAATCTATAACTATGCGAAGCGGTTATTTTACAAGACGGTAAAACGTGAGCGGGGTTTGTACATAAACTACGCCGGTACTCTAATCATATTCAGATGCCCAAAAAATAAATTATTGTTTATGCAAAGGTGACCAAACACTAATTGGCCAATAATGCATGGGTCTAAAATACAAAAACAATATGGCAACAAAGCCCCAACAAAACACGCTGCAGTTGCACTGTTCAGGCGACAATGGGAAAACTGAGAAGGTATATGTATCAAGTTCGGATGAGACGATAAAACCATAGAAATTTAAATTAGTGTTTAAATGACGTAAGCAAATTGTTGACGGGACGTTGTACACCACCCCATCCCTTGTATTCGGATTAGATTGAGTTTTTCAAGCACAATGGCGGACAAAAGGAATAAAATATAAATCAGTGACATTTAGTGTCACTATACATACCCCATCCAAGACATGTCTGGTTTTGCTAATACGTCACAGTCACACATATACGACGGTGGATCACAATGGTTAACCTTAACAGTTACCATTTTAGAGGAATCATACCGAAGTTCAAGAAAATCAATGGTATCTGTAATTCAGAACAAGAATAACCAAACATTGACTTTGAGCTCCAATATAAAAGAAATTCGTCGGCTTGGGTCCGCCTCTCGCTAAGTATTGTTAGAATTCATAACACCCGCTAAACCGAAAACACAATTACCGAAAAACATCTTTTAAAATCTAAGTATTGTTAGAATTCGTAACACCCGCTAAACCTAAAACACAATAACGGAATGACATCTTTTAAAATCGGTTGACATGCTGAGAGAAAAATATCGATTCTATTTGAACAGTATGCTTTATGGGAATGCTAAAAGGAAGCAGCTGATAAATAGAATTTGAGCTATTTTCGGGCTGTGGACTTTGCTAATCATAGAATTTTGATGAAATTAGGTGCATAATATCTTTGTATAACAGTTCATAATGTTTATGCGAATGACCCTTGGTATTTGGATGTAATGGCCACCAACTTTGATAACGAAAGATCTAACTATACCTTGGTTATCCCGTATTTCATCAGCAGTGAATTCTGGTAGTCTGGAAGGGTTGTCTGGAGTTATTTCCCGTGTTTTGCTGTTGATTAAGGTTTTCATAATATTCGGATAATCCCCATTTACTAAAGGATTAAGAAACCAGCCAAGTTGAAACTGCATTGCCCTCTCTTTGGCATCCGTATCGATTTCACTCGAAGAGTACATAGGTTCAAACCAATGAGATTTAAGTGCGATTCCAATATTCCCTGTAAAACAGTTCAGGTATGAACGGAAAGTGAATGGGATAGAGACTTATCGATCTTATCACGAATCGAATGATGCCAATGTCGCTGCTTTTATTTACATAAGAAATAAAATAGCACGCATATATTCAGTAAAAAGCATGCTTCCAATATTATTATAGTCAGAAAAAAGTACGTTTACGATAATGCAGTCGGTAAAAATCATGCTTACAATATTATAGTCAGTAAAAAGCATGCTTACAACATTATAGTCAGAAAAAAGCACGCTTACGATAATATAGTCGGTAAAAATCATGCTTACAATATTATAGTCAGTAAAAAGCACGCTTACAACTTTATAGTCCGTTTAAAACATGCTTACATTATAGTCAGTAAAGTAGTAACGTATATCAATCAGTTACAAATTCTATATCAAGTCAAGGGTTTGTGCTAGTGAATGAATGAATTGGGGATTAACGTTCACGTTTTCTGCTCCAGCTGGTCTATTGAAGACGGGCATACGCCAGGACAACAATAACATTACAACTATCAAAGGTTCTAGGTGCAAACCGGTATTCGGGTTTCGTACAGCTAGACACTGTTCTCCGTGTCCTGCATCACTGACAAGAGGAAATCGCGTTGGAAATTCCTGGGATAGAACCCGCATAACCTGGATATTGAACCAGCACCTTACTTAATGAGCCACCGTGATTCCTTTGTGCTAAGGAAGTTGATAAAATTAAGCAGAGATAATAATCAGAAAATAAGAAATAATATATTACCTGCTTGGTAACTAAAGGCTCTGTTATAAGTCCTGTACGTGACTACGTGAGCTTTTATCATATTGTGTGCAGCTGTATAGGTGTACGTCCCTGGTCCCCACAATCCAGGAGCAATAGAACGATTACCGTATCCATTAACTGCTTCATTCCACGGATCATTTAAAGTTACCCAATCTTTAACCTAAAGTTTAAACAAAATTGACTGTGTTGTTGGGTGCGTCCCCCAACAATTATTCACATCACACTGTAGCCCCGGGCATAAGTTCTGCATTAAATTTATACAAATCATGCGAGTGATAAATGATCGATTTAAAGTAAAAGTTGTTTATGTTCAAATAAGGGCAAGACAGGGGCAGTTCATAGGAACAGATTAAGACATATCAGATTTTCAAATCCGACTTTTACAAAACTTTGACTTTAAATTTGCGTCTTTTAAACATACATTATACAAGAGCTAAATATGCCTATTGCTGATCTTTCTTAAGACCTAAAATGTTATCTAAATTATTAATTTATTAGACATTAATTAACTTATCCAGATCATTTAATCATGATTTAATCACATTAAATTAAGTAATGATGATCGAGACTAGGCCGAAAATTCAAAAGCTACTATCTCGGTTCAGAGTGGATCAATTCGACTGAAATTTTCAGAAAATTCCATTCACATTATTTAGTTTGTAACTAATATAGTAGCAACTGTCATCTCTTTATCTAATCTCCCATAGTGTATTTTTAATCGAAAACAGTACGCTGTACCTATATGATATATTTTACTTACATCACGCCCAAATTCGCTGAAGCACGTTCGGGCATATTCAACAAAATGATCATTTGTATCATCATTCAACCATCCACCACGAAAGTGTAACTCTTCTGGTAAATCGTTATCATATAAAGTCACAATCGGCGTTATGTTATATTTTTTTAATTCACTAATCAAATTTTTATAATAATTGATGCCTTCAGTATTGACAGGGAACGATCCAGTTGGCATAATCCTGGACCATGAAATAGAAAACCTGTACGAATTCGCCTATAAATGAGAGAAAAAAGACACATGTTTAAGATGCAGATTTTAAAACAGGCCTTAAATTAAAAGTTCTAGTCGACATCAATGTTCTGAAAAACTAGGTAGGTTTAGGACCAACATATGATACAACTCCATCTTTTCTTTGTTGAATCTGTAGAATAGGGAGGAAGCGGTGAGCCGTAGAAGACTCCACGAGGTAAAGTAGACGGCCCCGGGTCGAAACCGTACATTCGACTCAATGACAGTTCCTCGCATTTATGATAATACTCGCTATAGATGTCTGGAATCTTTAAAATAAATATACCTTTCCTCATAAAAGGAAATTCTTTGATTTCGTTGACAAGACAAAAATATAGAGCATTGCAATGTGTGAGCATTCAAATGTTTTTTGGTAATTCTAATAACTGATGCGAATGTGAATCTGTGTGGAATTTATTCCACCAAATCATGAAATCGTTAATACGCTCAGCATACTACACGTTGTTATCAATCTAGTCAGGGAAATATGTTACACTAGCCAGTTTTTTTACGGTAGTTGTGTATGATTAATTTTAATGTTACCCCAATATTTTTGAGTAACTGAACATCTTCTTTGTATTTATGATAACTGTCACACGTCACTTCTCCTGTTGACCCGTCTTGGATATTTCCCGGTTCTTGTACGTATACATCCCATATATTGGAACCTTTACCTACAATATAATGATTTCATATTATGGAAGACCAAGCAGCTCTTTATTCAGTGTTCTTAATTCATAGTCCTTAATTCTTATTTGTTCATTTGTTGTCGTTTCGACATTTGTATTATACTAAAATTAACATTTGTATCTTAGAATCAATATTTGTTTTACAAATCAGACATTTGTCGTATCAGATTTGTAAAATGTATTTTGTTTTAATTTAATTTTTTTTTTTAATACAAAGAAAAAAATATTTTAGTAAATCATAAACATACAAGGAAAATTAAATCTGGAGCAATAAATTTCTAGATAAAAATCTCCAAATAAATTTCTCCAATAACATTTTTCCAAATATTGATTTTAAGATATAAAGGCTAATTTTAGTATACAAATTTTGAAATACGATAACAAATGAATAAATAACTACGAATTAAGAAATAAGGACTAAGGACACCCAAGAGCTGTTTGGTCTTCAATATTATGACTGTACATCATATATCAGATTAAAATTCTAGATGTAATCTTAAGCTGCATATCAAAGAATCTTGATTTATAAATACACAAAAATATAAAATCACTAGAACATTTGTGAAGGATAGAAAAAAAAATGTTATATTATGATGTGATAGTGACGTTCTCAATACCCAGGGTAATATTGAGACTTATGGTGCTCCAGTACGGTCATTCATGAAATAGGTCTATTTTATAAATATTTGACCTGACAGAAGTCCATTCTTCATTGATTTCCCACGTCAAGTCAGTGGTATATAATGGTGCATTTGGATCGAACTAAGAACCACTTGACCTTCTTTAAAAGGCATTTAGTAATTGCACAGTAACACATTAACACTTATGGATTAACAATTACTGGTTTATTAACATGCAACGTTCGACGACGATACTCACGTCTTTATCAATTTGTATGTTAATAAACCAGTAGATAAAGACGAGAGTATCATCGTCGAACGGTGCATGTTAATAAACCAGTAATTGTTAATATCCATAAATTGTGAAGAACCACTTTTTGATTTGTTTTGTTTGTGGTCTCTTAGTATGATGTCTTATCTGTATATTTGTTTTTTTGTGTAGAATTGTGTGTGGTGCAGTCCCCCTGCACTTACTATTAGTGAACCAGTATATTATTCTTTAAGCTACAGTGACACTCTTGATACGGCTAATATGTCATAATTAACAAGACACCGTAACTACAAACACTACCTAAACGTCATCATTTTAAAAATGGTATCGGATGTTCTATCAGCTGCATGCATGCAATGTGGTGTGCACTACACCGAACAATATTATTAGCTTAACTGACACAAGGGTATGGACTGTATTTTGGATATACAAAGGCCTCTAGTTAGAAGATAACCTGCATGCATGCAATGTGGTGTGCACTACACCGAACAATATTATTAGCTTAACTGACACAAGGGTATGGACTGTATTTTGGATATACAAAAGCCTCTAGTTAGAAGATAACCTAATGAATAAGCCCACTTAACAATATTCCACCAAGTCATTTAGATACAATAATACTCCCAGTGTTCTTAGATATTACTGAGTGCTTATTCTTGGTCTATCATTTCTATTTATTGTTATATTAATGGACACTGTTAATACAATCATTGACCATCCCTCCGGCATCAGATCACCCGAATCAGGTTGATGTAGTCTGAAGTTAAATAATTACAACAATAAACTATATTACTGCACCGCATTTAGAAATTGAACACAATGAATGAAACACAAATGTTTGTATTTTTATCGGAGCTATGTTTACAATGATTCTCATGTCGTTTTCAAAAATAACACAATACAAGATTAAGACCTCTGGAGTCAAATATGAATCAATACATAATATTATGCGCATTTATACTCTTTGAAATATTTTATAAAATAATCCTTACCGTCTGTCATAGAGGCCCCCTCTACTTTATAAGCCGATGAAGATGCGCCCCATTTAAAATCCACGGGGAAAGTTCCAAAAAGGAAAGGATCATTTTCAGTTTCAGCTACACATTCCCGAAAGAATATGAAACACACAACCAAGTTTATCAACCTTTTCATTTTGTGGTTATCACTATGAATATATGGTCTGTCTTAAAACACAACGACCATTTCGAGAGAATTACCTCGAAAGAATAAGCCAGCGAAAACAGATCCACGGCTTTACTCACAAAGGTAAATATGCTATGAAATAGAATCGGGTTACGTTACAAATGACTAAGGTCATTTCTATGTAAATTTGCCTGCTCATAAAGAGAGCACCCATAGTACAAAAAAATGACTAAAAACGTTAAAGGTCGATTTTAGGCAGCCGATAGTTTAAAATATAACCATCGATTGGAAAGCATGCACAAGGAAAATATTCATTATATATTATTAAGATAATAGGGGTCATGCTGGCTAAGTGGGTAAAACGCTGTCTCTCTAGCCTAGGGGTAGGGTGTTCGATTCCTGCATTGGCCAAGAAAGTTCGCTCATATTTTCCTGTGTGATCCCACCTTATCAGTTATGCAGGACGGAGGGCCTTACAAGAAAATCTGTCTAGTCCTTTGGATGGTCCCTTGTACACATTGGTGTGCACGTAAAAGACCCACGACAGTTGGAATTCGTTATAAGAATAGGCAGTAGCGCCGCTGCCCGGGCGAAATTTCTCTCATAGCACACTATATGTCGTATGCCCGTCTTCATCATTTGAACCCAGTTCGGAGCAGAACAGTAGGACGTTAAACTATATTTCATTTCATTTCTACAAAGATACGTCGTGGAGAAAAAGGTATTTTAACATATCCACCATTTTGTATCAATCTACACTTCCATGCTGATAAATGGGAGTTGATTAAATGTTCGACATTCTGTAATAATATTTGGCTAATTCCAGTGAATAATTTGAATTATTTTTTTTATGTCATTGCAACAATTAGGCTTGATGGACCAACGGTATATCGTTAATAATAGAACAATATTTTTTCTAAAATTCATCGTTCTAATCAGCGGACAGGTTAAATTGACCAGTATGAGTAAGCACTTCAAGGTCTTATGGAAATTCACTTTAATCAAAACACAGAAAACACAAATTGTATTTTCTTTTAAATCTTCAAGAGTCCTAATTTCAAAGTACAATACCACGTCACTTCTAATTCATAAAGTTCGGTTTCACTTTATACACTTTATATTCTTCATTCGGTAAATTGAAAAACCATTTCCTCATCTTGGATTTTAATTGGTGTGTTTCAGCTTCCCTGGTGTGAGCATTGTGGCATGGAGATAGGGGCACCTTCTCAACCTCGTGGGTTTCCTCCGAGCACTCCGGTTTCCTCCCACTGCTAAAGACCCATACGCGCAAGCGAATTATTGAAATAAAATTGAAACCATATGTTAGTCCCAAAATGATCTAGTTAAACCCCATCTCTCTCTCTCTCTCTCTCTCTCTCTCTCTCTAAATCTACAATCTACAACACCAAATCTCCTTAGCGGTCAACCCCTACAAAATTATGATAAGGAGATTTACAAATGCCCCCCCCCCATTGTGCCTGGAACAAACATCTCCAGCCATTTAATTGCCTGTCTGACTCCATCTTAATCTTCATGTCCTACTTCTATCGAAAGAAGTAAAGACAAATGAGTTTAGTGAGTGGAATCATTTTAGTTCGGGATTTCCCTATTACTTGTATATTTACCACCTGATTCATCCGCCTCAAAATCTGGCCTGAAAATCCCAAACTTTCACGACCGGGATTGAATGAGGACCGTCCGGCACCCGATAACATTTATGAACTATATATATAAAACCAGCGAAATCAATTAACAGCTTTAGTTCAGAATGAACCATCATGATTAGATTAAAATTTATCAGAATTATATTTTTTTTTAAATGGCCACAGCTGAATGTCAGGGGCGGATCCAGGAATTTTTGCAGGAGGGGGTTTGCCAGGTTTCTGTCACGGAAATCTGCCTTCATCGTCTCTAAATTACATAGGCATACATACAAATTGGGCTTTTTAAACAGAGAAATCATTTTTATACTAATGTAGGATCACTTTGTGGTGTAATTTCATTGATGCAAGGCATTCTTTTTTTATGTAGCTGGATCCGCCCCTGAATGTAGATATCAAACCTGCTAACTCATCATTTTAAGTGTCGACATAGCATTTATGAACTGTACATATAAAACCAGACAAACTAATTTTAATCAAAACACCTGTAGTTTAGAATGAGCCATCACGATTCAAATTTATCATAATTTTAAAAAAATGGCCAAAGCTGAAAATAGATATCAAACCTGCTAAGTCATCATTTTAAGTGTCGATATACTGTTGCAAATTTTGTTATCATGATTTCAAAGAATTTTATCTCATCAGCAACGGAAAAATTTCATTTAAAAGTTTATATGTTGCTCTACTTATTGTTAGTTTTCGCTGGTGATCCCAAGCGACGGCAAAGGTAGGTACTTTCTTTTAATTGATTCATTATAAGCTGGCATGGAAGATTCTGCAGAACTGATGCCACTACAATTTAAAAATACACGGTTTGCACACAAAATGACTTTAAGCACCTGAAGTTTTCATTATTTTCACAAATTTCAATGAATTAAGGGTTGCAACCAATAACATGGTGATCCAGCAACCATACTGCCATTTCGTTAAATTTACTGGCCTTGATCACTTAGCCAACGTGACTCTCTACTTTTGCGTTTTAAATAGTCTTCTTTTTACTGAAGAAATAAGTAGGGCAGTTTTTACAGGTTTTTCTGAATCGCAGAAAATCAACTAGGTGTGGCTTTGTGTATTAGAGCAGCGATTGGATTATAGATCAGTAACATTTGAATTAAGAATTAGGTCAGGTTCAAGACGATTCTGTTGTTTAACAGTAGAAATATAGTTTGAAAACCCCCCACCAAGTATTTAACATCGTATAAGGTCGATGAGTACTGAGGCAATATTATCTATCCATATAGGTCGCTCAAGGAGAATTCAAGATAAATAAAGCAAAGCTCATATCCCACCGTACGGATTTGGTAGCTTGCAGACCAGAAGCCGGTTAAAATATTGTCTATGCAGTGTATAAGGCCAGTCTTATTGCGCGTAAGTCTCACGCGCTGGTTTACTCAAATTTCACCCTTAGACTGTCCATAGTAGCACGCACGGCGGGTTGTGGGATAGGTGTTACTAAGTACATAAGTACGACTCTACATGAAAACAGAAACCAATAAGACAAACCTGCGGACACATGCTACAGATGCCATTTAATACTGTTTGAAATGTTTAAGCATGAGTATACATTGTAGATGCTGTATCTATTAATCCTACTGTTAGCATCAAGTGTTCTTGCCAAGAACTATACAGAACGCTTAATTGTTGGTCATTTTCCAGCTGAATTTGCTTTCGGGGTTGCATCGTCGACCTACCAAGTTGAAGGGGCATGGGATGCTGACGGTAAGATAGTATTATAGCTTACATTCAAATTAGTTTTGCTCTTTTAGGACATTCATGCTGGAATTGGTAAGGTGTCTGTGTGTTTAGTGCGGGTGGGATGACGGTGATGCGTTTTAGTGAGACTTCATTATCTAATATCTAGATGAAAAGTTAGTTTTTTCCAATCAAATATGGATGAGGAACAACGAAAGAAAATATATTGACAGGCTGACATTACCGTAATCAAACCCATGAATAACGCAATGCCTAATTCGTGAAATATTTCTGGTAAACGTTTTCTTGTGCTTTCCTATCTTATGGTACATAGTTAAAACTTGTCTCTTGTTGTGGGGTTCTGGGTTTGAACCCAATATCTTTTTTTCACGATTTTAAGCAGTCCCATGTGAGACGTTTTGCACGCGAATTACCTGCACCCTGGCTCTTTAAATACAGAATAAAATTTCAACATTCATCACTTCGGAAAAAAAATTGCATCGTCATCGACTTTCCAGACAGCAATGGGCCGCAAATCTGGGTTATCTTCACAACACACCATGGATAAATATCTTCTCGGGTGATTCCCGATTCAACCCCAGATTCCCTGATGGACGTCACCGCATTTACCGACGTCCACATGAACCCGATCGAACACCGTTGGGATGAACTCAGGTCGTGCCACCACGAACTGTTGCAGAGTTGGCACAGGCACTCAAAAATTATTTTCCAACAATCCTACATGTAGTGAGATATCTTTGTCAGTCCATGCCAAGACGACTTAAGGCATGTGTAAGAGCTGAGACTTTAGTTGAGAATTTACTCAACTTTCAATCACTATTTATGAGAAATATCTTTGACTCAGAAACACAAAACTTTGCACATAATTTCTTATTGATGTATTTGATACATAAAAACAGCAAAGGTTTTATAAAGGGCAATATTTTAGTTAGGGATCAATATTAGTAAATTCTCAACTAAAGTCATAGAATGCTTTGTGAACTCGGGGCCAGATATTGACTCCAGCTGACCACTGCCCTGTTTCATGGTTCTCTGACGTTTCAGTTTGGTGCATTTGTAGTGAATCCTTTCCTTAAATTATTCACAGATGCTTGTTTTCTCTATTTTGTCAATTGCTATGTTCATTTGTTAAAAGTTGTTGCAGTAAATATAAACTTTAAATTTGGCATTGCGTTTTAATGGCTTTCAGTGTAGTATTTGTCATGGACCTCAAGTATTAAACCAATTTAATCACGAACATATGATTGGAATATTGATGTAATTTGATTTATCCTCGATCGCTGTAACAAGTTATTGGATATTTGTCATTACTTTTCTATGGTTCGTAGTTGTTTTTATTTTCAGGTAAGGGTAGAAGTATATGGGACGTATTCGCTCACCAACCCGGGCACATTAAAGATGGGTCGACCGGAGATGTATCGGATGACCAATATCATAAATTTAAAGAAGATGTGCAACATTTAAAATGGCTTGGGGTAAGATGTCATGGTTTCACGAGGTCAATTCGCGACTAACATATGGTTCAATTCTATTTCAATAATTCGCTTATTTATTGATTTCGATAGGGGACCCCACTTACTTGTCACGCAGAACAGGGCGTCGAAACCACGCCAACTGGCTCAATGACAGACTTCATAATGCAGCGCGTACGTGCTAACCAATTTTTTCTCCTTTTTTAATATTAAAATTCGGAGATACATACATTCAAATGTGTCATATTGGTACATGTATAAAAGACAATTATATCGCAGACTCAAAATAGACGATAAAACTATAAGTATATAAATAGTAAATATATCACAATTTCTTTAACAAGGTTATTGTCTAATACAATAGAAGGGATAAAGGACAAACAATTTTCATGAAATTCCATAGGCTTAGATTTAAAATATTAAATTCCTTTTTAAAAAGCTCTAGTAAATGAACAGACGCATTCGTATTCATCATTCAAATACGATGTATATAAATAGCTTCTCTCAAACAACTAAAAACACGCGCTAACCATTCGGCCATCCAACCCCGAGGGAGATAGCTATAATTCATGTCGGACATTAAAATATTGTTTGTATAATTGGTATATACTTGCAAATCGTGTAATATGTATATGAGACAAATTTCAAATTATGCATATCACATTCTATATGCAAATACTCGTCGATTGTCCTTGTCAATTATTTATATAGCAACTGCAATATCATCTGATCGTGACAGTGTCGTTTACTAATATATCTATTGCACATACATGTTTAATATTCGACACAATCTCCACACGGTAAACATTTATATAGAATGAATTTCATTTCTAAAACGTCTATATCATGCCTTTGAGAAAATGGGCAAAATTTAAAATTGGGACACTTAAGAGAGTAATACGTCGCTGGCTCGTTCACCAAGAGTTCTGGGGATCTCCCCTTGTCAGAAGTGCAAGACGGAGGTCCTGGTAAGGACAGTGCCTAGTCATTTGAATACAAGATCCCTGTGTACACACTGGAGTACACTTAAAAAAACCTGACAATTGGAATACGAATTAAAAGTAGGCTGGTGCCAATGTATTAGTAAAATGTCACTTCTACCACACTGAAAATGCCCGTCGTGGTTAGCCTGCCTGGGTAGACTAGTAGAACGTTAACCCATGCTTCATTTCATTTCAAACACTGATTACATTTCATGCAATCTGATTAAGATACATATCTATATTTCGTTTCGTTTGGTTTATACTTTCAATCCCTTATTACATAACACGAAGTTGTACTGGAAGGTCGTGTCCGGAGTCGTACGGGTGGCATTTGACCGTTTACTGCCGGTCATTTATTTATTAATCAGCGTGGACGTTTCTAGTGGTTAACCAACAGTCCCATGTATGGCAGGCCAAGAAATTGCTGTAACAGACCGTGTTATTGGCTAATCCTTCACTTCAAACAAAACGCCGGCAATATACCATCTCTTCAACATCCTAGTGTAGTGAAGAAGATTGAAACTAAATTTTGAACTATAAAAACGAAACGAAATAGGATCTGTGTTTTATTCTGACATATAAAAATAGAAACAGGATCTGGTTTTAATCAAATTGCATTTCGTGTCTAGGTCTTACGTTTAATACGTTTAATAAATGTGCCAGAATACTAGAGAGAGAGAGAGAGAGAGAGAGAGAGAGAGAGAGAGAGGAGAGAGAGAGAGAGAGACAGATGGGAGTTAACGTCCACTAAACACAAACTAGGTCATTTTGGGACTAACATTATGGTTTCACTTTATTTCAATAATTCATTTGCGCGTAGGGGTCTTTAGCAGTGGGAGGGAACCGGAGTACCCGGGGGAAACCCAGGAGGTTGAGAAGGGGCCCCTATCTCCATGCCACATACACTCACACCCGGGCTCGAAATCACAGCCGCAGGCCAGAGGTGAAGCGCGGCACCTTAGGTCACTAGGCCATCCCAACCCCCCGTCCAGCAAATAGCAATGTCGATTTTTCATTTCACACCGCTGACCTAGGGTGATATAACAGACACGTGTTTTCTAAAAAAACGTTCAAGAGGAACGAACCTGTCACACGCTAGGTTGGTGCTTAGTTAAAAGTGCATACTTACCCTTTGAGTAACATTGTCCCAAATACACTATCTTTTTTAGTAAGAGCATCCCAGTTAAACAATACGGTATCTTCTTTGTAGGTAACTCACTACAGATTGTCAATAGCTTGGACACGGCTTTTACCTGATGGAACGATCAATAACATCAATCAAAAGGGTATAGATCACTATAATGCTGTAATTGATGAGCTCTTCAACAATAATATTGTACCTTTTGTTACCCTGTTTCACTGGGATCTACCACAAGGACTCCAAGACTATGGTGGCTGGGAGAATGATACCATTATTGAACACTATAAGAACTATGCCGATCTTTGTTTTAAGTCTTTTGGAGACAGGGTAATTATTTTTTCCCTCTTACTATAAAGCAAGAAGTGCAGTAATTACCATTTGCATTAACCAACGAAATGATCTGTTTAGTGGCAGAGGGTCTGACAAGGAATGTGTCTGGTAGGTCGGATGTGACCCCGTGTGCACATTGTCATGTATGTAAAAGAAACCATGACAGTTGGAATAAGAGTAGGGTATAACGGCGCTGTCCGGGCAGAATGTCTCACATAGTACACTGCATGGCACACTCCCGTTTTCATTGACCCAGTCATTGCAGAAAAGTGGCGCGTTATACTCAGTTTCATTTCAATTCATTTGTAGGGCGTTCCAATTCATTTGTTTAGTCGAGCTTTACGCGAATCGTCCACAAAGAATTGAAATGTAGATTTGTATTTTGATAGATTGGTTTGATTGGTAAATGGATTATCAAAAAGGATATTTTCTTAATATCTTGCAGGTGACAAACTGGATCACTTTTAATGAACCATTTATTACCTCTTGGATGGGGCATGAAACCGGGATAAACGCACCTGGTATAAAGGACGTTGATGCAGAATACAGAACCGCTCATAACCTAATCCGATCGCACGTCAAGGCGTATCGACATTACGATCAACGTTACAAAACTGCTCAAATGGGTAATGTTTTAATTACCTAAATATTTAACCGACCAGTAAAACAGAACTTCAACGTTTGGCACTTTTTGAAGCCAGAAGCTGAAAAGAGTATAACGTCTTTAAAAGCTTCTCTGGGCGTTGACTACTTATGCCTTTCAGACTGTTGTAGTTTAATATTAAATTCCTGCCAAACCATCACTATGTAATATATTGTCCCAAAGACATTGACCCTATAGGTACAAGAGTATCATATTTTATTCATTGCCCTTACTAGAAAACGTCCACCCTTTAAATTTCAGGGCGAGTTGGAATAACCCTAGATACCGAATGGAAGGAACCACGGACAGAGAGTCCTGCTGATTTGGCCGCTTCTAACAGGGCAATGGTTTTCAGGCTTGGTTGGTTTGCTAATCCTATAGTGTATGGTGATTATCCAAAAATAATGAAAGATAAGCTTGCGGAAAGAAGTAAAATTCAAGGACATGCTGGGTCACGACTTCCAACCTTTACTGCTGCAGAAATTGCTGAAAACAAAGGTAAAATGAAATGTGAATGTCTTTACTTGTGTGGTGTCCGTAATTAGTATACTTTCTGTAATGTGTAATGTCTGTAATAAGTAGGCTACGTTTTAATATCTGTAATTAGTTGTAAAATATATGTAATCTTTTGTAAGTTGTTTCTAATTACCGTTATAGGTTTATAAAAGCTAATAAATGAGTAACGAAATGCGACCTGAGCTATCCTACCACTACATGTCACTGTCGGTTTAATTAACAACCTTTTTTTATTACAGGAGCACTGGACTTTTTGGGTATAAATCATTATTCCACTAATTTTGTACAATCGACGACGTCTGACAAAACTAAACCAGGATTCTTCAATGATCAAGATGTGGCTTACATCTCAACTAAGTAAGTATTAAACACAGACATAATTTTAATAGTGAAAGAAATTAATACTATTATAAATACGGGGGTACAGAAGGGTCTGTCATATGCCCCCACTGCTCGGTATATTCCTGGGTCTACAATGTGTGTGTGTGTGGGGGAGAATGGTTAGCACGTACGTGCTGCACCATACGGTTTACAATTGAGTCAACTGGCTTGGTTTCAATTCTCCGCGCTGTACCCGACAAGAGGTAGGGTGGCTTGTCCAACCTCGTGACTGCTTAAAACCCGAGCGAATTAATGGAATTAAATTGAGCTATATGTTAGTCCCAAATGACATAGTTTTTGTTGAGTGGACGATAAAAACACTCCCCCTCTCTTTCTCTCTCTCTCTCTCTCCCTCCCTCCCTCCCCACCTCCCAGGATACAAGATTCACACTTAATCTGTAAGTAAAAAAATGCCAAAAGTAAGATTTAAATTAAGAAGCCTATACAATTTATTCCAAAATCGGAAATGACAAATGATCATTATATTTTATCAAATAGCTAATATTAAAATAGTTCCCCCTGACTCTATGAAGTTGAACAGTGGGACTGTGACGTTAAACCCTATTACTTTTAATTCGCGAACTATTCAGGAGCGGATCCAGAGGGGGTTTGCTTGTCCCCCTCCCTGCTCAGCTCATAAAAAAAATGATGCCTTGTGTCAATGAAATTACTTCACAAAGTCATCGATCCTACATCAGTTAAAAATGATTTCTCTGTTTAAAAAACTCAATTTGTATGTATGCCTATGTAATTTAGAGACTGTGATGGCAGATTTCCATAACAGAAACCTGGGAAACCCCCTCCTGCAAAAATTCCTGGATCCGCCCCTGCTATTTTAAACCTAACTACATTTTCTTATTCATCTTCCTGTTTTTCAGCAAATACGCGTGGGGATTAAGAAAATTATTGAATTATATAAAAACAACGTATGGTAATATAGATGTGTACATAACAGAGAATGGTGCGGCTGATTGTGGCACAAACGAGGATCAAGTACGAGTTGACTATGTCAAAAGATACCTTAACGCCGTTCTTCAAGGTATGATAATCCAATGGCGCTTTAAAGCTAGAATGGGTATTTATATCTTATTGATTATTGAATATTTAAGAGAGATTGCAGAAATATTGGGGTTAACTCTCATCTATAACAGTTCGGAAGGTAGTGTACGATGGAATCTTATAAACCCGACATGGTTAAGCAGTTGAACCCACGGCTTACCAAAAATCACCTGCACACACCTTCATCATTGAAATAAACTTGATACTTAACGATTTACATAAAAATCGATTTTATGGGTGTTTTCGTTTTAATCATTTCAACGACTAATATAAAAAATAAATTTGCTCATCTTCCTTAAATGTTTTTTCCTTCTTCTTTTTGCAGCAATACAAGATGGCTGCCCAGTTAAAGGTTACTTTGTATGGAGTTTGTTGGATTCTTTTGAGTGGAATAGTGGGTATACCGTGAAAATGGGCCTATTCCGGGTAGATTTTTCAAGACCCGATTTACCACGGTATCCCAAAACTTCCGCCTACTTTTATCAGTCCATCTGTAAGGAGAAAGGATTCACACAAAGTATCTTGGACTTCAGAGCATGTAAGTTGTATCACTGCTGTTACCTGTTAACTGAGATCGTAAAACCCGGACACCAGCCCAAAACTACATCACTGTATTGCAAATGGATAACTGTAGCCACAATAAGAAAGTGAGAGACATAGAGGGGAGGGGAGACAGAAAAAGGGGGTGGGGGCGCCACCTTAACTCAACTATGGGACTATGGGAGTCTGTAAGAAGTAAAACGCATATCATATTTTGTTTCGTTTTGTATAGTTTAAAACTTATTTACTTGTCTTTACTACACTAGGATCTTGGGGAGTTGTTATGTTCTGGATAATGTGAGGGATTAGCCAATGAAACAGCCTGTTACGGCGTGGTTTTGGCGTGAGGGTAAACCACTAGAAGCATCAACGCTGAGTGAGACAGGGAGAGTCTCGATCTTGATATTGTGAGCTATAAAATTATATGACGACTGTTCTAAAAACCTTTCTAGAAATGTCAAAATAATGAATTCTCTATTATTTATAGTTGCTAAGGACAGAGATGAGTTTGTATACGGGCAATTTCCGGCTGGTTTTATGTGGGGATTGGCCACAGCAGCATATCAAGTAGAGGGTGCATGGAATGAAGACGGTTAGTGTTACTCTAGTTTCATTTATATTATTATTTAACACGGGACAACAAGAACCTAACCAAAAAAAACTTTTGAGCGTATGAAATAATTTAGAAGTCTATATTGTTAGATTTCCAAGTGAAACATTGTTTTCAGATGAAAAGGTACGCCTTCTAATATACGTATTTTTCGGGTAAAAGACAATGCATCAATACAGTACAGTATCAGAGGGAAAATAAAAATTAACCAATTGCCTAAATTAAACATATCGGTATTTCGTACAACAGTATCCGGGTTTTTTTTTGTTACAATCATCTCCTCATCAAGGTTCCATACATCACGCCAATAGTATATGTCTCTTAACCTCTACATTATTCCCACAGTATGATTGTGTAAAAAAAAAGTTCTTCTCTACTCGATGACCTATATTGATTTTAGTATACATAATACTTGACCGATTTGGTTAAAAGTGCAACTACAAGTTTATGTATGTTGAGAACATGGCAGGGGTTAACACCAATATAATTATGGTGCTTTATAGACTTAATAAATAATTTTAGGGATATGTGCGAATGGTGTATTATTAAAGAACCGAAATAAGCAATGGCTACATAAGTGTTAAACATGTCAGACACAATGACAGGGGCGGATCCAGGAATTTTTGCAGGAGGGGGTTTGCCAGGTTTCTGTTACGGATATCTGCCACCATCGTCTCTAAATTACATAGGCATACATACAAATTGAGCTTTTTAAACAGAGAAATAATTTTTATACTGATGTAGGATCAGTTTGTGATGTAATTTCATTGATGCAAGGCATTATTTTTTTTTATATAGCTGAGCAGGGGGTGGGGGGTGGCACCCCCCCCCCCTCTGGATCCGCGCCTGAATGACCGCTTAAACAATGTCTTAAAGGGGATAAATCGCTAATATTTCAGACCTAGAAATTGCCACAAATGGGTCGCAACGCATATAATAATGTAATATGAATGTATACAAACTGATTTCGTTCAATCGTTTTCGATTGTACTCTAATTTCAAATCAGTTATGTTTGGCGAAATAAGCCAGCAGTCCAAATCAAGCGCAAATTTATATTCCAGTATACATACGCCGTTTGATTTGGTGCAATGTGTTTAGCCTCGTCCCTCGAGTCTCTTGTTACATAACAAGGGACTGAAACGCATTATGCTACACGATTCGTGTACCAATGGTAAAATGTTTATTTTGTTTTAAATATTGGATATCTGAAGCCCATCTTTTCCCGGTAAGATCACAGCAACAATGTTGATTTAAATTGTCAAATAATTCGTGTTTTCAATGTTGAAGATTTTTGATGATATTGAGTTAGAGACGTGGCTACTTTAAGTAAGATAATACTACACAAAAACTTTAGATACGTAGATAACGGCATAATTTGACACCCATTCAACAACTGATATTGCATTCGTAGGACAAGCGCATACCATACTTCTAAAACTAAACAAATACGTCCAGGCCTTGACCTTCAACATGCCTTCACTCAATCTGTTTCACAGAGAATTACTTACGAATTATGTCTGTAACGGATGCCTGTCCAAAACACGTGCGTTGACAGCACGCCTCGTAGTCATTGGCTCAACGGCTCGTGCAATGTTTACTTAACACCTGACTGCTTCGTGCAAAATGATGCATTTTACTCATTTTAATACCCATTTAGTCTAAATAGGAAATAGTTTTTAACTACAAATACTTCAAACGTCTTTATTTATTTTTCTTTTACCTCAAAAAAAAATGTTTGAGAATTTAATTTGTCGGAGAAAAAAAGTTAATATGCCTTACTGATTAAGCCTCGTCGATGTCATGCTTATCAGTGATTGTAGCGGCCAAGCGAATATTCACTGCGGGATCAGTTTGGCCTTGACTTTGTAACATAAATCATAGATAGCATTTTATAATTATTATAAAACACAGGCGGAACACATTTAAAGGGTGGGGGGTAACCTCTTGGATACAGACCAGTATAACATCTTGACTTAAATAACCATTTTCGATTTGACATGATTGTGATCAAACCGCATATCTTGCAAAAGTTAAGATAGAGTGGTATTCAGTAGCTGGACAAATGCTTGTAGTTTCCATATATAATTGAATTAATGGCAATTTTAGTTATTTGAAATGAATTAAAAACTATATTTCGACTAAAAGCTAAATTTAGTTATTTGAAATGAATTAAAAATTATATTCCGACTAAAAGCTAAACGCTTCTGTAAACTAGACCATTTTGTCACATACTATAACTACTACTACTACTACTACTATCACTACTACTACTACTACTACTACTATCTGGTGCTTTAACGTCTGTGTCCAAAGAAGTGATATCACATACGATACCTCTCTTCACTTATAATCGTAGACTTGACCCCATTACTGATGATATACAAATTGCACTCTAAACAATGTTCATATAAAGACTGTAGAAGTAGTAAAGCGATATTATAATACGCTAGCCCTTGAACTGATTACACATTTCAGACAAATATGACAATTCGGTATAACATCCACCACACCAATTGTTTTTTGTTGTACTTTCAAATAGTTTCTTAAAATTCTAAAGTATCTAGCCGTTTATCTGAAAAAAACCCATAAACAGGCCATTAAATAGATTTGCATCAATTGATTCTAGTTTGGCTTAATATGTTTACTTTATTTAAGCCCCCCCCACCCTCCAACGGGTAACGTTTTAGAGTTAACTGAATCAAATATGGTCTGTCATTGAGTCAACTGGCGTGGATTCGATTCTCCGGTTGTACGTCGCCAGGAGAATTGTCACCCTGTCCAACCATGTGCGTTTTCTCCGGGTCCTCCGGTTTTCCCCACTGCAAGCGTATTATTGAAGTTAAATTGGACCATATATTAGTCCGGATATGACCTAGCATGTGTCGAGTAGACGTTAAACCCGACCCCCCTCTCTCTCTATATATATATATATATATATATATTATTAGACTGTTAAACTATTGTAGGTAAAGGACCTAGTATATGGGACGATTTTGCTCATCAGTCAGGTAGAATAGCTAATGGTGATACAGGAGATGTAGCTTGTGATAGTTATCATAAATATAAAGAAGATGTTCAGATGTTGAAACATGTTGGGGTAAGAACACGCATTTTCATTGTACATAAAACTATCTTATACATTTGTATTGTGTAATATTCTTAAAGCCTCCGTTGTCTTCATTTCAATTAACAAGGTTGTAAATTTTTAAAAAATATCTATCCGCGACTGTTGGAACCACCGGGACACGCGAAATGCTAGAATATCGTGTGATCCATCGGGCCCATAACAGATTACTTTTGTATCTTTTGATTTTACTATTTTTTCTCTAGAGAAACATATCTTCTAAGTGAGAAAATCTTTAGTAACAGACCATAAAAAAACCCAAGTTCTCAGAACT
Organism: Patella caerulea; assembly: GCA_036850965.1. Taxonomy (NCBI): domain Eukaryota; kingdom Metazoa; phylum Mollusca; class Gastropoda; family Patellidae; genus Patella; species Patella caerulea. The sequence goes on along the minus strand of JAZGQO010000002.1, from coordinate 18,407,674 downwards.
TTAACAAGTGAACCTGGACGTACGAACATACAAAAGATAAAATATTTGAAATAAAAATGAACCATCTTACTATATTCGTTTCGTTTATTTTTCAAGGTAACATTTTACCGATTTTCTATTGCTTGGTCTCGGGTGTTACCTGATGGTACACTCGGTTCTTTAAACAGCAAGGGCATCGATTACTATAACAGATTAATAGATGAATTACTGGCCAACAACATCACTCCTTTCGTCACATTATACCACTGGGATCTACCATCAGCGTTACAGAAACAGGGAGGCTGGTTAAACGAGTCTATCATAGATCGGTATAACGATTATGCTAAACTCTGCTTCGAGAATTTCGGTGACCGGGTAAGACATTTATAATGTATATCAAAATAAAAATGGTTGTTAGGAAACATTTCGAGTTAAAATAAAAATGTATCACCTTTGAAAGTCAGGCGTTAATTTGGTCACTCATTTAAACCCTTTCGTATTTATATCGAAAAATTTGCGATTTCTAACGACCTGGAAAAAATGAAAATGGGGAGACTCAATATATCTATTTAAGACCTCTATTTGAATAGAGAAGCAACATCAGAGGCGGCATGTTCGAGCTGGCAAGTGACTACTAACTGCATACTTGAAAGCGACAAATGGCGGATGGTTTAACACATATGTACAAAAGCAGCAAGATCAGATACGGCATATGCTCGGAGTGGCGTGTGATTACTATATGCGTCCTTGAAGCGGATAAATGACGGATGATTTTCAACAGTGTATCTACTATATAAATCTTATGTTCTTTGCATGGTGCTGTTACCACTAGCTTTTATGGTAAAATGTAAACATTGTATACTCATTAGTATGTCGAATTCTTATTTACAGGTCAAACTTTGGCTGACCTTTAACGAAGCGTATGTGATTTCTTGGTTAGGCCACGGCATTGGTATATTTGCGCCCGGCATTAAAAGCCCTGGGACCGGTGTTTATCAAGTAGCTCACAACATAATTCGATCCCATGTCAAGGCTTATCATTCATACGACACCCTCTTCAGATCGAGATTCAACGGTAAGCATATTTATTTAGATTATAGATCAACATTACATAAATACGTACGTAAATCTAGGTTAAATATACAATAGCCCCATGCCTAGGTTCGGCTTATTTTGAGGTCAGTTAATTTACCAGGAGGTCCCAAGAGGGCCGATGAAGTCTAGTCTCCCATTGTCAGTGGTAAACGGCGGAGGGCCCTTAATATATACAATTACCAACATTTTACATTTACCGGCGTTGTTTCCTCTTGTCAGTGAAGCAGGACTGAGGGATTGACAAAGACAGCTGTCTAGTCGTTCGGATGGGACGAAAACCCGAGGTTCCGTGTAGGCCTACACATTTGCGTGAACGTAAAAGATCCCCTGGCAGTTGGAATTAGACAGCACCACTGCCCGCGAAAAATTTCCCCTCATAGCACGCTGTATGGCATATGCTTGTCTCCATTAGCCCAGAATAGGAGCAGAAAAGTAGAATGTTCAACCCCATATGAGTAGGTCGTGTCACCTCAATGAATAGGTCGTGCCACAGCAAATTACATGGCGTATGGTGCTCTAAATTAAGCCTAAATCCCCATTTAATTGACGAAAATTCTTATTCGCATTAACCTGAAGTAATCTAATGACTTGATCTTAAACTGCATTTTCTCCATCCATTTGTAAATTACGTCTGTTAACCTCAAAGAGTTGTGGTTGAGTAAAAGTTTACTGCGTATTACTCTATTTATGACAGAAAGCGTTTAATCCAACAAAATTTGATAAACTTAGATCCGCGCAAAAAAAGGATAATCAATGTAAAAAATCTATGATCTGCGGGGCCTCATTGCTGCTGAGCACATACAAAGGGAGACAATTCAGTAAATAAATGAATTGAAATGAGTTTAACGTCCTGCTGTTCTGCTCTGACAGAACACTAGTGTGCAATAAGGAAATTTAATCTTATATCGAATTCCGACGACCACCAGCAGTGGGAGGAAACCGGAGGACCGGGAGAAAACAAACGACGTTGCACAGGCGACCCTGCTCCTTGTCGCGTACAACCGGGGAATCGAAAACACGCAAGCTGACTCAATGACAAACATAATGATACAACTCGCTCGCGCTATCAATCCTAACTCCCCGAAATATAAGATAACAAGTATAAAAGTGTGTATGCATTCCGGTAAAATAACAGTATGACCCGCGGAAAACAAGCTGAACACTAAAATTGTAACTCAAATGCTGAAATGATGTGAAATTGTGATCAACATTATTCAGGTCTATTAGCAACTAACATTCTGTGTATTTAATGATAATAACACTGTTATGCGGTAATCCGTAAAAACAACGCTGTCTTGCATTTCGTCATCTTCTAACCGTATATTAAAGGGGTTGCGTTTTTATGTTGAGACCATCTTTTGCAGGTAAAGTTGGAATTACATTAGATATAGAATGGAAAGAACCGTTCACCATGTCTTCTGATGACGGTTACGCAGCTGAAAGAGCTCTTCAGTTTAAATTAGGGTGGTTTGCTAATGCCATATTCGGTAATGGCGATTATCCAAGCGTCATGAAGCAGTATGTGGCAGCAAAGAGTAAGAGTCAACATTTGTTGAAATCCAGATTACCAGAATTTACAGATGATGAAAAGAGAATGAATGCAGGTTTGTATTTTAAATGACACAATCGGTTTACTAGCACAGGTTCTTCATCCGGTAAGATGACTGCTGTTGGTGATTTTGCTCATTGCCAGTTTGCCTTGATGTGGGACATTTTAACATTGGTTAAAGTCAGAACGGCCGTACTTTTGTTGGTTTTCGATCCTGCGGCGATTTAGAGGCTATAGAGAATGAAATCATTTAGTCCAACCACCATCCTGATGTATTGTACATTGTCCATAAGCGTACATTTTATCCTACGTGTCAGGAAAACATTTACAAATGTCGGTACCTTGGTAATCCGTCATTTTGTTTTCAACAAAAAGATTTCGGAGTAATTTTACGCCAAGAACGAAGTTTGTCAGTACGATTCAACGAACACGTTAAAGATGCGTTAGACTATCCCGCGTAAATATTGCTGAGAAATAAATTTTTCACAACTTGATTCAGACGAAGAACTTTCAAGAAGGTTCAGCGAACGCTTGAGAAAGGGACTTGCTCTATGATGACCTGCGATTGGTTTTCAATTGTAAAATACGTAACGGTTATTTTATAAAATGATATTGTTCTCATGTAACGTATTAATCCATCTTTCAAAGCATTATTACGTTTAGATACTGCTCCCCGATGCCACCCTGCACGTAAGTGGACCCAACAAAGGCAATCGCTGTTATAATCATAGTACTCAGATTCCATAAGAAGTTTTTAATGCCGCATCACCACAAGAACACTAGAAATCTCGCTATTTTTGGCGTATCTGGGACAAAGTGTTTAGTGTGTTAAAGTAATGAAGCTAAGATCTTTAGGTAATGTCTTCTCGATTGCTGCATTGATATTTAATTTGTGTCGTCTATTTTTGTAGGATCGTATGACTTTCTCGGTATTAATCACTACACAACCAATCTCGTGTCTGATGTACCTAATACAGATAGTACCCCCAGCTATGAACGTGATCAAGATATTGAGACAAGAGAGGATCCATGTTGGGAAAAGTAAGACACGACCTTAATTTCATTGCTTTAGTACATCATCGTTACTAGTGTTTCAGAAAATAGTCCGAAACCGACGGGCACATTCTGTAGGGGGTTTATTGGTTTGATCGGTCATCGTCTAGCTTATATGAACACTCGCCTAGGTCATAGGCCGTTTGTATCCATCATGGCGGGTTGTCGAATGGCAAGAGCTTTTATGATTATGTTAAGAGACCTGTACCTAAATAACTTGTACGCCTTGCCTCGTCCCATACGAACATGTGCTCTCCCTTACGACACTGATAAAGGGAAACCACACCGTAAAATCACGAGGAAGATTCTCCTTCAACACCAGCGTCTGACACACTGAGCCACTATGTTCAACTACTGAAGATAGTGATCTAGGAAATTGAAAGGTATCTAATTAAGAAAAATGAAAATTGTTATAAATTCAACACACAATGGATGATAATTATTTAAAAACCTCAACCATTTTTTTCTTTTTTTTTTAAATAGCCTGTATAAACTACGCTATACGTTACCTCGTGCTGTCCTTGATTTATTTTATGTACCAACCCTCTTGCGTCACGTGTAGACTTCTCTTTGGGATCCCGCCGCTGTATTAAAATGGCTGCCAATATAATGGCTGCCACTTCACTCACAGCATATTTCATTTTCTAGTTTATATGTATTCTACATTTTTCCATGTTATTCTCAATAAAAAGGAAACTGAAGGTCAATATACCGATCTGTAATATTTGTCTATCAATCATATTTGCAAAATTGAAGAATTTTTCCGACCACCATCTACCAAGAGAAAATATAGAATCTTTTGGGGATTTTTCAGGACACCTGTTGATTGGCTACGTGTTAACCCATGGGGTATTAGAAAATTATTAAACTATATAAAGTCACGATATGGTAATCCAACTGTATATATAACCGAGAGTGGTAGACCGGATGTTGATGGCGTAGATGATCAAGGAAGGATCAGCTATTACAAGTCATACACCAATGAATTGATGAAAGGTGAGCATACTTAATTCAAAATTAAAACAGATACCGTGTGTTGAATGGAGAGGTTAATATGGTTCGTGATGTACCTACTAAAAGAGCTGGTTGTTTCTGCAGTTAACTGGGACACCAGACTTCCAATTACAAACTGACACTTCATTTAGTTAATTAAGTGGTGAAGGTTTTACTTGTGGAATGGAATGGAATTGAACTTCTGGCCTAGGAAAACATCTATCATTGCGATGCAAACATTCAGTTATGTTTTGTGTGGTTACACGTACATTGAAATGCAATGAGGTTTAACGTCCCACGGTTTAGTCCCGACTGACATTAGAGTAAAGTAGAATGTTGACAGACAGTGGCATTTCCGACTTATTACTCACGTGCGTTGTTTTCATTTGTCATCCAAGCGACACCCCTAAAATCGTCGTATGTCTTTAAGTGGATGATACTATAGTGGATGACATGAAATGGGATTTAGTGGTCTACCTTTAAATAAAGATTTAAATATAAGATTTGGTAACATATTTTTATCGTATTAGTTGGATTATCTAAAATAACTTATGACAGCCCTTTCTTTCACTATTAAAGCATTGAACAGACCTTGAATAATTTCAACTTCCTATTTCCTGAGTTACCTCCCTTAGAGCAGACAACATGTTTAGTAGAAAGACTGCAACAAAAAGATCCTTGTTCCCTTCAAAGACAGGTGTATTTTTTGAATGACTTATTTGTAAATACAGTAATTCAAATAAGCATTTAGATAAAGAGCTGGTCGTTCGTGCTATAATATTTCAAAAGTAGATACCGATAGATGAATATACGCGAAATGTCATTTTATTACTTTATTCTTAGAGAAGATAGTGTTGGACGATGTAACGCAGATTGCTTATTATCGTAGCAACGGTACTGGTAAAAGGAGACTTATTCACGGCTGTACATTTTATCGTTCAAGTTTGAAATCCAGTGGGCGTTTTATCGATTCATAGCTCTGCCATCCGATGCATGTCTAATTTATATCTAATATAACATTTGAAGCCACAATAAAGACAAAGAAGTTATGTTCGCTTCACTAAACACGACACTAGTCGATTGACAATATGGACAAAATGGTTATTATTAGAGTTTCAAGGAGCTAAATCGTTAATATTTGAGACCTAAATATTGCCACAAATGGGTTGCAACGCATATAATAATGTAATATGAATGTATACAAACTGATTTACATTCAATCGTTTTCGCTTGTACTCTAATTTCAAATCAGTTATGTTCGGCGAAATACCCCAGACATTTCAACCAAGTGGATATTTCTAGTGTCTGGTTATTCCAATCTACATACACCTTTTGATTTGGTGCAATTGTCTAGCCTTGTTCTCCAAGTCTCTTGCTAGAACTGGGGCTGAAACGCATTATGGTACACGATTCGTGTACCAAGGTAAAATGTTTATTTTGTCTTAAATATTGGATATCAAAACCCCGGTAAAATGACTACATCAGTGTTCATTTAAATTGACAAATAATTCGTGTTTTGAATTCCGAAGACTTTGGACGATATTGAGTTAAAGATTTAGCTACTTTAAAAGCTCCGTGAACGTATAACGTCGTGGTACATTAAAATTCAAATAATCGTAGAGTTTGAAAATCACATCAGTATGTTGTTTATTTCCTCTCTCACTATTTCAGCTATAAATATTGATGGATGTAATGTGAAAGGTTATACAGGTTGGTCCTTGATGGATAACCTTGAATGGTCATCCGGTTACTCTCTTAGGTTTGGAGTATATTACGTCAACTTTACGGATCCTGCCAGACCACGTACTCCTCGAAAGTCTGTGGATTTCCTTAGAAATTTGTTTTCAAATAATGGATTTTACAAACAATAGCTCTAATAGAAATAGATATCAAAACTGTTTGAACAAAGCTACTGTACATAATTATTTACCTAAACGGTTATCGTGAATAATACTATATTATGTTACTTATTATCAACAAGACCATGTCAATGCAAATAACCCGTTTATATTACTTAAAACATACCTTGTTATATGACCATTATAATGTTAATTTGAATAAACCACGAAACGTTAATGACAGGGACCTATAGACTGTCAGCATGTACCAAATGACCCATAGCATTTAATAAAATATAACCCAGTATTCCAGGCAGGTTAGGTATACCTTGTCCCCTAGGGCTACTTAAAGATACATTATGGGAGATTAGATCAAGAGCTGGCAGTTCTCACTATTAATAATTAAAGGAAATTTGCTGAACATTTCTGTCAAATTGATCCACTCTGAACCGAGGTTTGGCCTCGATCATCATTACTAAAGTCGGTACTATAAAAACATAACTTAGATTATCCATTCCAGATTTAGCTCAGTGCGTACATTATATCCCCATTCGTAAATGTCGCCACAAATCTACGAGTGTATGAGGTCGTATGTTACATATATGAATTTTCGGGACTGGGTCTAATGTGGGTCAGAGATCACAACCTGTCAGACACGGGGATGAGGACTGCGAATTCCTTTTTTTCCGTTCCGCCATTACTGCATTGCCTTTCAAACATAACAGGCTCTTCTGACATTACTGACATTTTTGTTGATATAACCATCGGTGGAAGTGGGCATTAAACCGTATTATTTAAAGAACCAACACTCGAAAATCACACGCTTACTGTGTCATTGAATGAGATTAGATAAATAGCTGAGAGTTTTCGCTATAATAGTTTAAGAGAATATTTTGAAAATTTCAGTCAAATTACTTTACTCTCAGCCTAGGAATCGGCGATATAATTCAACAAAGTCTCGATTATCCATTTAAACGGCATTCAGCACAAAACATATTAGAGTCCATTAAATATCACAGATACCCGATGGCGTCGAGAGTAATTTTGGTTATTTAATACGGTAACCGCATTCAGCACAAAACATAATATTAGACTCCACCAAATATCGCATGCACATGATGGCATCGTGAGCTCATTATGGTTTTGGTAAGTTAATTAATCTCTAATTAATAATTTAGATAATATTCCAAGTCAAAAGAAAGATCTGCTATAGGCTCTAATGGTTACATCCGCTTTACAGATTGTGTCCGCTTAACAACAGCGTTAGAACTAGTATAGGCAGCGATATCACCTGCTTGATACACAATGTACTACGCTAGTTAAAAACCAGGACATGGTCAGGGGAAACGTTGGTGTCGTAGCTGCACCTTATTGGCTTAATATTTAGTTTTCTATCGCATTCAGCTTAGTATTTAACCAACTAATATTCCCGCGCATATGATTAACAATTAACTTCGCATGCAAGGACTCATCTGATAGTATCGAATTCCCGCATTCAGACACTGGCCCATCTGTTCGATGTCGGTGATTCTCTGTGCCGGATGATGTAGATCCCGAAGCACATCGCACCGAATCCATTCCTAGCAATGTTTTTCCATCTTGGCCACAGAAATGTTTGGACGCCTGTGGGTTAGTCCCGTTATCAACGCAAGGACGAGCAGGGTGGAGGTGACTTAAGTTTCGCTAAATATCCGTCCTCGGATGGCACGATGGAAGTTCACTCACCTCCCGAAACATGACTCTAGGTCACGACTTTCGTCGGTGGGAATGAACAACAACAACTACCATTCTGGTAAACATGACAAAACTTTGACAGACTCTAATGCGGCACATGAAAAGCAGTAATGACATCGACCACAAAACTGGCGAAGGTGGGCGAGAGAGAGGTGGAGCGGGGGTAACGTCCAATCGACACAAACCAGGTCATTTCGGGACTAATATATAGTTCAATTTAACTTCAATAATTCGCCCAGACGCGGAGAAAAGCCACGCGGTTGAATACCCTAACCACCCAAGCAGACTCAATAACAAGTCTAATGATACAACGATTCGCCCAAACCTGATAAAACAATAGCAAGATTAAAAAATTAATGACTGTTTACAGTTTTGTTCCAATGAGTTTTTAGAACATTTATACATTATTGATTATGACATTTCTAAATGGGAGTTTGAATAGGTTCGGAAACCGCTGAACTTTAATGGCGATTGATAGCAAATAAACATGTATAGATTACGAATCCTTTGGGGGAGTAGTCACTATTTCCAACAGTCTATATGAACATTTATTATCAAAGATAACATAATATATTTACATGACAGGAGTGGAATTTAATTCAAAATGTTATTATAAAACACCAACTAATGGAACTGGGGAACTCGTGATTATAATTATTATAGGTCATCATCAATGGTTACAATACATCTGAACAAACCAAGTTGTGTAAATAATATATCCATTACCATAGTGACGTAGCTTTACGTCCAATCGCTTTAGTATATATATCAAATATCTTAAAATTTGGTCCAAAAGTGGGTGGTTATATCCAGAAATTTGCTACAGACTGTTTGGAAAAAGGCATTGTGATGTTTATGCTGCAAAGCGTGTGGATTCTCCTGATTCTGTTAGCCCGTTCACTATGTTTTGTACATGGAGCTACGTTTGAAGATCTTAAATTATTACAAAAAACTCTTTTTACAAACTACAGTAATTTACTGCGACCAAAGTATAATTTCGGTGAAGCTACTCTCGTTGGATTCAGTATGAAAATGTCTGACGTTATTAATTTGGACGAAATTCAACAAATTTTGAAGCTATTTTGTAGTTTTCAGTTATCGTGGACAGACGACTTTTTGACGTGGGATCCGAATTCATTCGGGGGGTTATCCAAGATACAAGTTGATTCTCACCTCGTCTGGAAACCGTATATAGATCTACTGAGTTCTTTAGATGATTCCGATCTGTTTGCTGAAAAGAATGCCAGATTGACGGTTTTTAGTAACGGAACAGTTCAGTGGTACCCCCGTCAAATAATAACTCTTAAATGTGACTTGAAAGTGGAACGATTTCCGTTTGACAGGAGCACCTGTAACATTGTATTTGTGCCTCTAAAATACACAAGTGATGAGGTTCAGCTTCAGGAACAAATGGACAGAGACAATTATCATATCAAGGTCTACGGAGAATGGGATTTCAATATCTTGTCTTTTGCAGTTTCAAATCTCAAATTTGATGACACAGAGAACGTGGTATCTGCTTTTAACGTATCGATTATATTTAGCCGCACGCCCTTGTTCTTTGCAGTCAGTGCACTGTTCCCCGTCGTACTTCTCTCCTTCCTGAACGTGTTTGCATTTTGCCTACCGGACAATTCTGGAGAAAAGACTTCATTTTCAATCACATTATTGTTGGCTTTAGCGGTATTTCTGACGTCCATTGGAGATTCGCTTCCCAAATCTTCGATGACCGTGAATTACATTACGGTGTACATCACATCTTTGTTGGTCATAAGTTGTCTGATAGTAATGACTAATATATTTTTGTTGTACTCTTACCATAAGCGCCAACGAAAAGAAGATTGGGAACGGAACAATGGCACAGCACAGGATACCACTGACAATACACGGACGATTCACACAAAACTGAAGTGTATATGGAACAGAATAAGATGCAAGTCCAAATACGACAGTAAAAGCGGTTGCACTATTGATATGCTGCTATTTTTGTTTTATCTAGCTGTATGGGTGACTGCAACATTTTTTTATATGACTTACTCAAATGGTGTGGATTTCGGTCTTGACTTACGGATTCGTGTCTAATTCTTGTGTGCCGTCGTTTGCGTCCCTGCTTGTCGGGCCGTCCGAAGATGCACATAATTTTTTTTCTGTACATCTTACGGGTAACAATTGTATTCTATTATGATGAAAATAAACATATTTGTTCATATCCCAAAGATCTCGGATCATAGTTTCCTGCAATGGTTATCTAGTGTAAAAGCTACAGTCCCTTCTTGCCAGTATTACACTGTTTTGTAAAAATTACAAGTCTATAATTATGGCCTATCGTTAATCCTATACATAGCTGATATATAATTTTAGAACGTGTGAGATATTTTTTTTTATTTTATCAGAATATGCTGCTATTAATTTTTGAGTTATGCCACTGGTGAATTGGATTATTATAAACTTGCATTACGTTTGTTGTGACAAAATTTATATACACTGCCACATTTGTGTGACAAAATTTATACAGACTGCGATATTTATGTATGTATATTAATGTATTGTGATAAAATCAGTAATATCTTTATATGTGTATAAAAATAATGTATTTTGTATATCTTATGATTAAATAAATATTTGTGTGACAAAAAGTTATACAGACTGCGATATTTATGTATGTGTATATTACTGCGTTGTGATAAAGTCGATAATATCTGTATATGTATATAAATATATGTATTTTGTATATATCTGTAATAAATATTTTGTTGTGATCAAATCAATGTAGTCTGTGATTTTTGTATATGTGTATTATTAATATATTGTGATATAACCTGAGAAATGTGTATAAACAAAATGTATTTTGTATAATCTCGTCTTTAATACCACACAATAAAGTCGGGGTGGTGCTGAGCCAAAGTATGGCCTTTAATAATCCCGATTTCTCCTATTGATTAGGTTATTGGTCAGTTACGCCCACTGACGCAAGGAATAGCCAAATATGGGGAGAAAATATCTGGAAAATTTACATTTAAATTACATGTACATAATATCAGTTTAAGACACAAACCTATGGTGTGTTTATGCTAAGCAGTCAGTATCTCTATTTTCCGTATAAATCATTACCTGTAACTTGTTTATAAAGTTGGAACCAATATCAGCCCAAGGACACAATATTGTTACAAAAACTTAAAATAATGGGTTCAGTGGGAGGGTGCGTCTCGTCTTTTATTTCCCTTTTCTATTACAATTATATGAGACGAGGCTTAAAATAGACATTTATTGTAGTATCTAGTTGTTCGGATGGGATTTCAATCGCAGGTTACATTTACAAAAAAACCCTTCACAGTTGGAATTCATTTTATTCGACGTTGCCTCTACCGCCCGATCCAAAAATTATCCAGAAGCAGCAGCACACGCTTACTTTACATCTCCACTACTACGACTCTGGTTATTCACGGGGTTGGAGACGTACTTGGACTGATGGCGACGTAGTCTAAGTTGTGACGTAGTTCGCTTTATAGTTGCAGGGGTTTGGGGATGCGTTATCGGTTATGTATTTGTGCGGGTTGTTTGAGACGTAGTGGGACTGGTTTTTGAGAAATAGTGAGACACCTCTTATGGCTGGTTTTTGGAGATGTAGTTGAAATTTTGTTTTGGAAATATAGTCGGACTTGTTGCTGGTGATGTAGTTGGAGAGGTACTGTTTTTTTTTGGCGAAGTAGCAGGACTGGTTATTGCATACGTAGAGTAGGATGGGTTATTGACGTGATATGAATTGTCGTTGGGGAAGTAGTTTGGTTGTTGGTGATGCCGTAGGACTTATAGTTTGAGAGCTAGCAAGGATGGTTGTTGGATTTGTTAGTGTAGTATGACCTGTGGTTATAAGGGTAGTTGGTTTAGCGATTGGTGTTGTTTTGGGACTCGGAGAGGTAGTTGGACTTGAGTTGATAGACGTGGTAAGATTGGATAAGAATAAGGACTTGATTGAGAAATGGGAGGATGTGTCGTTATACATGTAGACGTAATGGGACTGGTTTCTGAAGATTCGTTTTCATCTGTTGGTGGTTGAGTAGCATGACTTGTAGTGGAAGACGTCACTGACGATATAAATGTTATCGAAATGGCTGGTTCAGTTGATCGTGGCAAATTAACATATATTTGATTACATATTCGTATAAGTTGATCAAATTAATTCCCTGACATTCCAGAGTTTATTTCGCTACAATTAATGTAGCACTGACTACGCATTAAATACGTGCGTCTATCTGTGTAAAATCTTCAAAATCTGCGCTTTTACACAGGGTGTCACGGATATCAGAAAGCGCGAATAAAGCATGACAGGCATCTTGAATGGAGCGGCAATTGTCCGATGGTCTTTAATGGGGATTGAACTGCCTTTTCGGGTCATGCTAATATATTTCATTTTCCCAACAAGTTTAAATTTAAAGTAGCCAAGTCCCTTAACTCAATATCATCCAAAGTATTCCACAATGAAAACACAAATTATTTGTGAATTTAAATTAACATGGATGTTCTTATCTTCCCGTGAAAATATGGGCTTCTGATATCCAATATTTAAGACAATAAACATCTTACCATTGGTACACGATTCACGTACCATAAGGCTTTTCAGCGCCATTTGTAACAAGGTACCCTATGCACGAGGCTAGACATATTCCACAATGCATGTCAAACGATGGCGACACATTTTTATGTGGAGAGCTTAGACTGGAATAACCAGATACTAGAGATTGCCATTTGATTGAGATCTCTGGCATATTTTGCTGAAGATAACTGATTTGAAATTATAAGAGTCAAAGCGGAAACGATTTAATGAATATCGGTTTATATACATTCAGCGTACATTAATATTTGCTTTGCGACCCATTTGTGTCAGTGTCTAGGTACCAAATATTAGCTCCTTTAAGTCGATTATGTGATTGTGTTTTGAGGTGGATAACTGTTCTTCTCGAACGTTTTCTCTTACTATTTTAAAACAATGAAAAGGCATATTAAGGGTTACCCTAAAAGTCCCAGTGATTTAAAAATGCATATGAGATCCACAGATAGTTATCTTAATTTTCACGTTCTTTTCATGTCTTATATCCCTACGTCTTATTTAAGAGATTTTGAATTTCTCCCCTTTTTGACATAAGAATAATAGTATTGGTTTGCATTAACCTCAACATCGGAGTGACCCAAAAAGGACTGACATTAAGAATAGGCTGATTTGAGACCGATGCTATTCTTTAAGGTAAATCACAATAGAGGACGAATCTCTGACAAAACACGCAGTCGTCTATTTATTGTCATATATTGTAACCTGATCGCATGATAAGTTGATTAACCCGGCTATAAACTATAACACATCCTTATGGAAGAACAATTACTGACTTATTAAGGCAACGTTTCGAAGAGTATTCTCTCAACTTTCTCCAGCAAGTACAGCAACAAACTGGTGGAGCAATTATATATAGACAAGCACTGACAACAATCAGAAACCATGCATGACAACAACAAGATCAAAGGCATGATAATATCATATCAAAGGTAATGTGCATATGCAGGATTTGTGACACCACTGATAATTAATTAATATTTGAGATATTAATAAGTGATTATATGGGTAAACAATTAAGCAACCAATGATGGCAAATCAAAAAAACCATACATCAAAGGAATAGTAGCGGATGATAATCGGTAATGACAACACGATAAACAATAAACAAAAGGGAAACCATACATTATACTAAACATCTGAGAAGTAGTAACTCCAGATAAACTAAATGGGGATAAAATATTTTGACCATAATAAACTTAATTATAAAATTTGATAATTAAAATGCAAAAAAAAAAACAGAACAATCCCCATGCACCTATGTAAGCAAAATATTTTAATAGTCCCACGCTCTTCCACCCGATCGGCACACATACATTTAAACACATATTAAATAAAAGAAAACAGTTGACTGGTTTACTAAATGAAAATTAGATACATGCCCATAATTGAGTGGGATATAATTGGTAAATTATGAATATTTTAAATTCACACCACAGCCCTATCTACAGGCCCCCAAATAATTATAGTACTACACATTCCATCAGATTTAGTTCTACAAGAGGGTAACAAGTATTTTCACAAATAATACACACGATTCACGAATAAAATAAGCTGAAGCACGTAGGAGAGTCTGAGGACGTACACTTCAGTTTGGAATTAATTCATTGGGAAGAATATTCCTGTGTTGCGATTAAGGTCTGGTTTGGACCTCCTGATATGTATAGTTTCCATGATTTTCCGTGTCTTTTTGTTGTGTCGGTTTATCGCTAGGGGTTTGGACGATTGAATTTTATGGCCTGGATTGGACTGAAGGTGTTGTGCAACTGCTGATTCTGCTGTGGAGGACCTTTAATTATGTTGGGCGGGTCTTTTATGTAAGGTTTGACGGGTTTCTCCAATGTATGTGCTGACAAACGTGCACACAACTTCATACACACATCCTCTTTATGGCAGTGGAATAGTGGGTTGGATCTTACCAGTAGCCTTCGTTTGGTATTTGAGTGTGCGCCCTGTAGAAAATATAAAGATGACTTGGATACCTGTCGTTGTGAGTAGCCTTCTGATATAGTACGATAACTTTACTTGAAACGGGATAGTTATTCGCATATTTGGCTTTGGCTGTTCAGCAACGGTTTTTTTTAGTTTCTTTTATGGTGGATAGTCATTCAGATTGGTAAGTATACTTTTTATATAATTGAGTTCACTGGTGAGGGAATTGTCGTCACATACCGATGAACGTTTTAGTCCTGATCCTACGACACATCAAACCATCACCATATTAAATGCCAATCCAAATGGCCACAGTACTCATTTAATTTCCACAGCCTCTCCCCCAAAAGCCATACCATACCTAAGCCACCAGCAATAATCGCATGCCCTAACCCTGCAGACTAGAACTAGAGCCAACTATTGAATCAAGTGCTAATTCTCGTCTCGCTGATCATCTGTACACTTTCCTTACCGCCCACCTGTAAAGCATATATATTCACCAAAAGCTGACAAAATGTACACTCAAAGCCTTTTTTCCATTGTATAAAAGGGGGACGGGGGTGTGAAACAGGATTACATTAGAGCAGTGATTCTCCACCAGTGTGCCGGAACACAGGCGCGATCTTTCTTATTTAGTTTGAGTCATTCAATGTGTCTATGACTATTCCGGATCTACGGTTGTATGCCGTCTATGACTTGTCATGTTTTTATTTTGCAAAATTCAAATATCTTTCATATATATTGAGTGTATGTTTGTGTAAATCCAAGCTTTATTGAACACTCGCATCACCCGCAGTGATATCGGCAATGGAAACTGATAGCTCTGTAAATACTTAGACATAATTTCAATAAACACGTGTAGATGACTAATGCGTTCTACAAGTTCATAAATACATTAACTGTCAGAGATATGTCGAAGTTAATAAATAGCATATTACTCATATTTACATGATGGGGCAGAATCCAATTGCAATTATTGCTAGAACACGAACTAATTATTTCATGTGATCATGCATCTATGTTTCAACAAACAAGTTTTAAGTCAATGCTATATCCATTAACCCATAATGGTATAGCTACTTGATATATAAAAGATAATTCTGTAATTTTTTCAAATAAAAGGTAAAGGTGGCTGTGATCTGGTGATATTCAGAAGCTTGATGCGTTTTATTATTGAACGTCATATTTCTAGAATACTGCTCGGAAAATAACACTAATATGGTGCAAAATGCGTTTATTTTCCCAATCATATTGACTGGCTGTCTTGGTTTGGTGTACGGAGCAACGTTTGAAGATATTAAGTTACTGGAAACAACTCTGTTTACAAATTACAGCAATTTACAAAGGCCCAGTTATAATTTTAGTGAACCAACTATCGTTGAATTCAACTTGAATGTTTCTGACGTTATTGAAATCAACGAAATTCAACAAATTTTGAAGCTATTTTGTAGTTTTCGGTTAACATGGATGGACGATTTTTTGAAGTGGGATCCGGATTCATTCGGAGGATTATCCAAGATACAAGTTGATTCACATCTCGTATGGAAACCTTATATAGATCTACTGGGATCTTTAGATGATTCTGACCTGTTTGTTGAAAAGAATGCCAGATTGACTGTTTTTAGTAATGGGGTGGTTCACTGGGACCCAAGACAATCAATAGCTATTAAATGTGAACTGGCAGTGAGCAGATTTCCATTCGACACCAGCTTCTGTTACCTTATATTTGTACCTCTGAAATACACCATTGAAGAGGTTCAGCTTGAGGACGGAATGGGCAGCGAAAAGCCTTATAAAATTGTCCACGGAGAATGGGAATTCCATTTTAGTTCTTTAGGAAATGCAAATTTCAAAATTGATAACGATAATGTTGTATCTTCTTTAAAAATATCGATTCAATTGACGCGTATTTACATGTTCTTTTTAGTCGGGGCACTGCTTCCTATTGTTATTCTCTCCTTCCTGAACGTGTTGGCATTTTGTCTGCCGGATGATTCTGGCGAAAAGACCTCCTTCTCAATCACCTTACTGTTGGCTCTAACGGTATTTTTGACGAATATAAGTGGTTCTCTACCAAAATCCTCATCGAGTGTGGCTTACATTACGTGGTACATCACATCTTTGTTAGTTACAAGCTGCCTGATAGTAATGACTAACATATTTCTCTTGTACTTTCACCATAAGCGTAAGCGAAAAGAGGAATGGGAACGGAATCATGGCACAGCCCAGAATTCTACTGCTCCTACACGGATTTCGAAGATTCTTAAGAAGCTCGAGTTTATATGTAACAGAATAAGATGCAAGTCCAGACACGACAGTAAAAGCGGTTGCACTATTGATGTGGTGATATTCCTGTTTTTCCTTATTGTGTGGCTTGGGTTAACAACCATATATATTGCTATGACTCAACATAGCATGGATTATCAGCGCCTTCTTTCCTAAATTGTGTGTAAAGACTTACCGTTACTAGTCATGGTGTGTAAATATACTTAACGTTGCTAGTCATTGTATGTAAATACTTACATATGCTAGTCTTGGTGTGTACAAATACTTACCCGCTGCTAGTCATTGAACATTTTATTCTCCCAAGCGGAACCATGGAATTTGCAGGAGAAACATTGACGTCACTGTATTTAAATATTACGTGTTGCTAGTCATTGAATATTCCAATCGCCAACGCGGAACCATACACCTTGTAGACGAAATATTTGTTTACCCCTTAAATTGACATATTAATTATGTGTATGTAGGTTTATGGTAACTCGAGTGGGAAGAAAACCGAAGTGCCGTGTTCACATTTGCGTGAACGTAAAATAACCCGTGACAATACAGGCGCGGATCCAGAGGGGGGGGGGGGTCCAGGGGGTCCGGACCCCCCCCCCCCCCTGCTCAGACTTGAAAATTTTTTTATGCGATTTTATTGGCGATTTAGACCTGTTATTTTGGAATTTACCTTCCGGAAATACGTCAGAATGAACCAAATTGAATCTAATTTACCAAATTATCGGTTGAGCGCAATTAGTTCAGCAATTATCAAACCTAGACCCCCCCCCCCTGCAAAAAATCCTGGATCCGCACCTGCAATATAATATGTGTAGGACAGTCTTCATTAGCCCAGTCGGTTTAAAACAGTATGACGTTAAATCTTATTTTATTCCATTTCGACTTACAGTCAGTATTTATTTTCTACCAAATCATGTTTGTGTTCTGAATTTTTATTCATAATCAACATGATGGGTTCGTTTTGCAAAAGGAATTATGCAAAACTGTCCAATTCCCTACACTACTAAACTAAAGAGTATCAATCCGAGGGACAATAATAATAATATATTATAAAACGAGGAAAATATTTCATCGACAATTTTATTGCATGAGAGTACATACTTACCATCTACGTTCCCGAAGGCTATAAAATTACAACAGGGCCCAGTCAAGAAAGGTTTTTTTTTTAAGTCAAAATTTTAAAAATTTATAGTTGGTAAAAAATAACTTAAGATTTTCGATTATCTGGATTTGTTTAGACTGTCTATATATAAGTGACGAAGCTTATAGGCCTAACCTGTAACGCTTGTCATATTTTTATTTTATTTAAGTACATTACTTTTGTTTTTTTTTTCAAGAAGAATTGAGTGGAATTCGGCAATCTCCCAAAACGAACCCATCGGTTACACATTATGGTATAAATTAATAAACCGATGTAAAATGCTGAGTTACAGAAAATGAACGCATTACCTGGAATTGCGTTAATTTGCTTTGTTTTTCTAAATTGGCGTTTGGTCGTCGGTTGACTTGTAATCAATGACAAATTGTTGACAGAAATCTTCTGGGTTTAAACTTCACGGGTTCTTACTCATGAAAACTGAAAAGTAAGGAAACGTCAAAGTACCTTTTCACGGATTTATCCATTTTATTATTCTCAGAAAATGATACAGGAAATGGCTATGTCTATATTACATGTCTGCTAATATATACTCGGACTGGAAGTCTAATCTACATGGAACCGTCACTCCGTTTTCACGCAGAAGCAACACAAAGTTGCCAAATTCTTTCATTAGGGGGAGGCTGAGATTCTGAAAGCGCTCAAAATATTGATCAAAACTAAGCAATTGTAGTTTGAGTCACCACGCTAGTCTTGTATCAAAGGGTTGGACGGCAACCAAAACAAAGGCCTTGCAGATACACAAAATTATGATGTTCGTAATGTTGTTTTATGTTAAACTTTGGGGTATTTTGGATTTATTGATAAAACTGTACTTGCAGTATCGGCGTTTTATGAATGTATTCAATGTAAAAGTCCTTGGGGTTGCTTGTTAATTCAGCTTGGCACCAGAAGAGAAAAACAGAACTGCAAACCCAAGTATGGAACCTGAAATTGTAGTTGTCTCCCTGTAATCAGTGACGAGAGTAATGCTTATAACTGTGCAGTTGGCAACCTAATTGTGAACCCTATTTATCAAAGAAGGATGCGCGTTTATGATACGCGAATAGTGCAGGTGTCTTATCAATACTAATGTATCTCATACGAATACTGAAACAGGAACCCACAGCTTTGCCAGACAACACCTTATATAAGCATTTTGAAGCCTACGGTAAGCTGTGGTCAGGACCAGGGAAGGAAACAGCACGTAAATTTGATATAAAAAAAAATACTTTTGATGACCCGCCGCTACATTAAAATTTGATCAGTTGTAGAGAGAGGTCGCGTCGTGGGTAATAAGAGCGACCTTTAACCCCATGACAGTCTCTCCTTAAATCAATTAAAACCTGTGTTCAAATTAGATATTTGGAAATAAACCGCTGATGTCCCAAATGGCTATACAGAAATAGGTGATCGCACTAGGGGCAAGTCCGCACCCCATTCATATCTCCCGCCTAGAGCATGATGGCGAAACCGCCGTAAAATTGATTGGTCACCTGACCGATACGATTGTTTTACGTTCAATATGGTGGACATGAGAAAATAATTATCGAATTTATGCAGCAAATTTCTTTTTTTTTGTCCTGGTGAGTAAATTTTTAGTAAAATTCTTAACACATGCTTGGGGTTGAAAACCAATGTTTTATATGTGAAGTATGATAGCGTATGGCAATTTTGGTATACCTGGAAATTAGAGATATCCAATCTTACTAGAAAAATACTGGATTCCCCGAAAAACAGGAGAAAAATGTAAGAGTTCCCTTAATCGACAGTCAGAAGATTAGGAATATCTGCACGCGTGACGTCGAAGGCTACACGCGAACTTAAGCGCTTTGTGTACATGTTGATAAACTTTGTGAAGAGTTAGACGTACACCACTTTCTGGGATAAAAATCACAGAAACAGACGCGGGCAGTGGATAATCCGAGAATTTAACTAGGATTCGTAATTTGTAATAATTAGTCAGCGATTACTGATATCGTCTTGTATATGCAATGAATTCTCCCCTGTCTTCGCCGCCGTTGCTATAGGCACAGCGAGCAGTAATCCCCTGACGCAAACATGCCCTCTTTTGATTGATATTTATAGCAGGGTATACTTGGCAATTACAATGTTTTGAGAAGGATTTGAAACAAAATCATGACAAATTAATTAGTTTGTAATATGTTTTTAGTCCAAATAAAATAAATTAAGTACGAACAATCCAAACTATTAGACAAAATTCGAAGTCCTAAAAAAACGTTATAGGCAACATAGTGTAATCAGCAAATGGACTGCTTCCCGTGTACAAAATACACGACAAACAGTGGTAACAGGACTGTCCGGAAGAGTAAGCTTACCTGCCTGGCGCCACACCCGCCACAACTGCATCGAACCTATTAGACGATCTGTCTGTAAAATTGCGTGATTGGCCAATGAACTATCGGTATGCAAAATGCACGTGATGAACAGTGTTAACGATGTAGTAGCCATAATCAATGGGATAGTAATAGTATACGTGTCAATTAAATATATCAAGAAAAATAGCCGGGAGAGACACGTTATATTTATAAATAAAGTTAATATGACAGCCATAAAGCTTTTTAAATGTTTATTGTGCAAGTATCCTTGTAGTTGAAGCTAAGATGACAAATGCCTCGATCTACTTAAAAATTCAGAATAAAAGGAACAAGCTCTCGCGTAACGAATTAGCTGAGACACAAATATGTCATCAAATCGCCCAGTTTGTACCCGGGAATGTGTCTTTAAAATATAAAATTGCATTTGACCTATGGTACCTTAAGTAATAATGCGCTTGCTGTTCCATTTGTCGTCATCGCCCTTAGTTTCATTGCGACATATCGCCATCTGTAGGAAGCGTTGCTTGAACCTATCGAACAAAAAAAAAAAAAAACAAAAAAAAAAAAAAAAAAAAAAAAAATCCGACGTGTCCCGTGGTCATGCTGTTTAATTTGATACCAAATTAACATACACACTTACATACACCCATATTAGATTTATTTATATAGAATACTACGTTTGATTAAATGTAATTTACTTGTAATATGACTATAGAAAACATGTTTATTTCTACCAACGATGCAATAAAGATTGACATTTTGAAGCAATGTCCAAAAGAACCATTTATAGAAAATCTACGCGTAATTTTAAATGCCAAAGTACGTATTAAACGGATTTATTAGATTTCTGGAATGCCATTAAGAAGGCGTTAACACAATACACAAATCTATATGGATTATCGAGAATTTCAGTATAAATGTACGTTATGAAATATGTAGATTTTGACAATAAAAATGAGACATTTGACTCTGCATAGACATTATCCAGTATATTATAATGCTATATTTTTTTCAGTATAATGACACGTGTTTTATCCATCGTCTATTTCTAGCCTTTATGCATAATTTTAAATGGCTTTTAAACATCATGAACCGCCGTCCCAATAGTAAGGTCGTTGACATTTACGCTACACTTAAAGGTTTGATATGAGGTTACACGTCGTATTGTTAAACCACCCGAACTAAAGAAGACAGACATCCCCATAGACATTGTTTCTGTCCCATCTACACCACTAGACGCATGGTCTTGTCCTCGAGAGATAATTCCCTTGGTTAAAGCCCCCGCCCTTCTGGCGATTAGGCACCATGCTAATTGCGCCACCGTCGTTTTAAAGAAATGTGCTGGAAAGTAGGACGTTACATCCAATGTCATTTCAAAACGGCTGTAGTACGAGT
The DNA here is from genome assembly GCA_036850965.1 of Patella caerulea. Taxonomy (NCBI): domain Eukaryota; kingdom Metazoa; phylum Mollusca; class Gastropoda; family Patellidae; genus Patella; species Patella caerulea. Next base: position 18,385,743 of record JAZGQO010000002.1, on the reverse strand, counting down.
AAGGACAAAGCGTAGGATCACCGGCCTTTCTGTCAGGCGTAGAGAGCGGGATCTTCCAAGACCGGTCGCCACATCCTACGTATGACCCATGCATCCTTTCTTACTACACATTTTAGTAGCCCCGCGATCGTCTAGAATTTGTCTCCTGATGTCTTTGCTTCTCTTCACGTTGTGTATTACTTCTTACTGTTTTCTAAAGATGTTTGTCTTACCGGGAATAACAATGCAACAGTTCGTTTTTAGATTTTATATATACCAAGCTACCTATAACATACATGTAGAAAAAAGCTTAGTATAATTACAATACTAAAGTCATTCTCAAACGCTAGCCAGCCAAACTCACTGGACGAGTCTGCTGGATGAAATTGCTACTTCTTTCCCCTTCTGGAACCAAGCGGCTGTATAACAAGAAATTCTCACAATTATGATATATTTGTAGCATTGGGGTCTGGACCTTCAATTATCTAATTGGACAACTATGACGTATATAATTAGAACGACTGGTTCATCAAGCCAACCGACGCAATAGGAACATTTCCATTCACGTGTAATAATACATGAATCTCATTTTCACAGAACCAGCTAATGTTTACCAATTTATAACTCTTTTTTTGTGTAACCATCTGTCACTCATTCGCTAACTTGATTTAAGTAGCCCAAATTAAGAGCAGAAAAGTAGGACGTTAAACCCCATTTCATTTCACTGATTTATGTACATATATGTGAATCTAATAATTTGCTAAAGACATTGATTATTACAATATAAGGCCATCTTATTTCTAGAGCAAAAATTCTACAATATTAATACAAAAGGTATGTATTTATTATTCACGGTCTCATTAGTTTGTACTTTGATTTCCGTAGGAGGGTTCATAGTAATGACCACCAACATAAATCGTGGTATCTAAACCGCCTTGTCGGAATAAAGGTCCCTCACTGTAGATTGTATAGAACGGATTGGTGTTTTTAGTACAAGATAATGTGAAGGATGTAAAGACTCGAACCCAACAAGTACTTATGGCTTACATCTCGAGTTTACATCATATTCATCTCTACTTGATGAATTGTCCATTTAAGCTGACGTGGATGAGCCGTAGTGTAATGTATCCTCAAGGGTATTTTATCAATAAAGGGGAAATTGATATCTTGTATACTTAGACCTGTAGCTACATGTATCTCTATTGATTTACTATAAATGATATGATGGCGAGAGCCTGGTCGTAAATCCCGCTGGACATATACGAACAATCGATGACAATATGACGATAGCTAAAGAGGCACCCTCAACGGCGGACTATTCCTATGCGATCCACTCGGTCTTTAACGGGGCGTAGTTGTATTGTTTTCTGGGTGTATACCTTGGGCAAATTCACAGCCAATGTGCGTCAAAAGAAATCAACCGCCACAGTACATTAGGGATCTAAGTGCGAAAGATGGATCTAATAAGAAACATTCACAGGATGGGGGTGTTTTAAATTCTAGTTTCACTCAAAGTACCCGTTCGTAATTTGCATTTTGGGAAGTATAGGTGTTTCCAAGTCTTTACCCACGCTATAATGTTCTCAAACTTGTTATTGGATTTGTAATAAAGAAAATAGAGAAATCAACCGTATAGCTAATATCCTGACTTGAGTTCATTCGAACCCAAAACAAGCTCATCAAAAGATTTCAGTGAAGATAATAGGTGGCGCTGACACGAGATCATATCTCATTTATATCGTCTGCAGAGGATGATGAATGTTGATAAATTTTCAATTTTTAAAATCGTTGTAAATACACCTTGATTTCCCCAAACACCCAAATCACGGCGAAAGCCATTATTAAATATGTTATGTCAAATGATTAACTCGATCACCCGACGAAATCTCTAGGATTGTCGCTTTAATAATCTGGCGCGTATCATATCTTGATTGTCTTTAGCCTGACTGGTTATCTGCTCCTGGCCTTCCACCCCCGCTTATAATAGTTGTAACCTGTTCGCTTGATTGAGCTAAGTACATGACTTCTGAGATATCATTAAGTTTGGGTATTAGTTGTGGTATCTTGGGACGATTATACATCTATTATAAACTCTTAGGTGACCAGAAATAACTTAATATACCTGTCAGTTTAATGCCCTGAATCATTCGCCTGACTCTTGATTAGAGTCAACACCCATACTCAAGATAAAGATGTACAGTATGTATAAATTACACGAAGAAACTTTGCTTATGCAACGATTTTAAATTAAAGGATTATTAATTTCAAAAGCTTTCAAATAGCATAGCATGAGTACCGCCATTGCCTTGCCTAGCAAAACCAAGGTTGGTGTGGGAAGTAGTTCAGATTTAATTGGGGGTTGGATGACCCAATGGTTAGCACGTGCGCGCTGTATCATAAAGTCTGTCATCGAGTCAACTGGTTGTACGTGACAAAGAGTAGGATCGCCTGTCCAACCTCGTGGGTTTTCTCCCGTCCTCCGGTTTCCTCCACCGCTAAAGACCCACACGCGCAAGCGAATTATTGAAATAAAATTAAACCATATGTTAGTCCCGAAATGACCTAGTCTGTGTCGAGTGGACGTTACCCCCCCCCCCCATCTCTTTCTCAGATTTAATTCACATGATTTCCGTTTTTGGACTCAACCAATATATAACATCCTCTCGGACGCCAAAGTAGTCCTTTGACTAATTTGTAACTGGCGCTTAAATATAGGAAGGGAATTGACCACCCTCATGCCCATAAGCGTCATTATTTCTTAATGGGTCCTTCATATAATTACAATTATAAAGATGTGGTTATTTTGGACAGACAAATCTAGTACCAAAAATATACTCCGCTTTAAACATTCCATTAAATTCTTTTCAAGTGTCGTAAAGTTACTTAGCAGATTATTCTCTTCCATCTTGTAAGAAAGAGGACTAGATGTTTAAATGACGCCCCCGCGACACTTTGTTTTAATTTAAAATTTATAAACTCACACTAAAGAGCTTTATTGGTTGAAGCAGACGTTGAGGGAACGATGAGATTTCTTAAGATAGCGCCGGTTTGCAATTTTCAGTCCGTCGTTAATCAAACCAAGCTGTTTTTCCATTTGCCTAAGAATTCGTTCGTCGCCTTAAAGGTACATTATGGAAGAATAAAGGGTTAGCAGATCCCACTATACTAGATAAAAAAATAAAATATGTAAAGGTAATTTGCTGAAAATTTCAGTCAAATTGATCCACTGTGAAGCGAGATTTTAGTGATTGAAATTGCCACCTAGACTCGATCATCGTTACTATAATCAGAACGATTATTTACTTAGTCTCGATTATCCATTTTTGATTTAATTATCAATGAGCGTTAAGCAGCATATATCAGTGTAGTTCAGTCAAAATCGGAGGCTAACGTAGATATCGAGAATTCATTGTGGTCTGGATAAGTTGATTTATGTCTAATTAATATAGATAAAATGTCAAGCCTACAGAAAACCCGTAATAGGCCGATTTAGCTCTTGCATAATGCATGTTTAATAATATGTCATGGTTAATCGGGGCGACATTCCACGAGTGTTGTTATTAAAATTCGTACAGTCAAAGTTCAAAGTATTGGGTGAAATTACTGCATGCTTGTCACGAAGAACACCCGTGCACCGTAGCTAGATTGACCAGTACATATAAGTAGAAAGTGAACATCTTACATTTCATGTAAATGGTGATGATCACTGTCTTTTTTGTACTTTATTTTGAGATTATCCAGGCGACGTTTCCTTTGTTGCCGTGAGAGGTTGGATTAATACGGTGTGCCGATTTGATTTTTTGATGGTGCACCCCACCCCCTGGGATGTTCCTCTAACCTTTACAAGCAGTCCTCGAAATTATATTCTGTCTAGCACGCCATTAAAACTCAGGAAATGCACTGCTGCGTCTCTACGACATTTTTTTGTGTCATATGTACAGGGTCCATCATTGTAACACGGTATTCGGAAAACGGTTATTCATTCATTAATTGTACCAAAAACAAAGACCCTCCCAATGATTTTCAGTATCAATTTATCTGGTACTAATATCCCTCTGTGGTACTCCCACGTGAGTGCGCGATACATGAATTTATTTTTTCGCGATTAAACATAAAGAAATGGTATTGTGTACAAGAACGAATCATGTGGCACCGAGATAATACAATATTAAGAAATGGTTTGTCTTTGCGATACAAGGGAAGTAAATGTAGCTAGATATGTGGAGTAAGTGTGGTAAATGTGTCGATACCGACTTCAATCTAAATCCACATTTTTTGGCCTATAACATGTCTTTGAACAACATAATATAACAAAATTTGCACCACCAAAAATCTGGCCTTCCCTCTGTGTTTGCCCCCCCCCCCCGCCCCAAATAATTTTCGAAAATAAAAAAGAAATGTGATCTGGCCAGCTCTATTTTTGGCGACAGGCGGTAACTGTCAAGCTCTATTTATTTCGACGATCAATGCCTGAAATACTGCCAGACTGCATTTCGGGCAGTCTGCTTTTGAAATTATTGGGGACTTCGTTGAGTTTCATTTGACACTTCCCTCTCTGGGCCCCGCCTTCCATTAGCCCAAGTTAGGTGCAAAAGAGTAGGACGTTAAACCCCATTTCATTTCATTTCCTCTCTGGGGTCGGAAAGACTAGTGAGCTGGCCACAGACGACATCCGATTAGCTCTATTTATCTCTTCGATCGGCGCTTGAATACTGCCAGGCAGAATTTCTAACAGTCTACATTTCAAAATTTTCTTAGGCTCGTTACTTTGGTGCTCACAAAGGTACTTCGTTGAGGTTCGCAAGTCCGTTCGTTTGACAATTTACCTTAACGATCATTGGCTGAAATACAACAGGCTGCATTTCCGGCAGCCTGTTTCTCAAAATTCTCGGGGTGGGGAGCGGGTCACTCGTGCCTTTGCACCCTTAACCTTTGACTTTGCCCCTCCAACCACCGATGGCTGGCGCCACCACGCGGGTTAATAACATATATACACACATACATTTTAATAGCTACACGATTTTAAAGCAGCATGCGATGTTGAAGAGGAAATAAAATGAAGTGGAGTTCTGCACCTAACCTGGGCCAATGAAGACGGGCATACGCCATACAGTGTGCTTTGATGGACATTTTGCCCGGGCAGCGGCGCTACGGTCTACTCTTATATCGAATTCCAACTGCCAAGGGATCTTTTGCATGCACACGGTGTACACGGGACCTTGGTTTTTCGCCCCATCCAAACGACTAGACAGCTTCCCTCCGTTCTACATCAATGACAAGGGAAAACCACGCCGGAATGTTGAAGAAGAATAACCCCTCGGTTACGCACACTAGCAATGCTAATAAATGCAGCGACAGTGCTATTTGTTACTGGCGGCCCGGTCAAATCAACCTACACTAAGACATGTTTTTTTATAAACGCGGAAAATTCTAGATGACTCAAATGATTCATGATACGCATATATTCGTTAATAATGTACATGCATTGTTTTTATACGGCTATATTTAAAGGGGTAGACTCGTGTATTTTCATATTCTCGAAAAGAAGATGATTACCGCTAATCAGATCTAGATCTTATGTTTCTATCCTTATAAACTATTAAAAGTTCAACCAAACAGGTTTAGTTTCTTAGGCATACTAAATACACTATTAAACAAGACTTCTGTGTTAGAATTTCAATCCTTATACGCCACCTCTTTCCGCTAATACAAGAATATGAAATATCATAATCGAGGGACGAGCGCAAGGTATCACAAACCACTATAGATGCAACGTTGCGGGTATGTAACCGACTTACACTGCCCAATTGGTTATACCATTCTGAATTAAGCCTGCTTGACTACCAGATAATGCAACCTGTGCACACGAAGCGTTAAAACATATTTTTATACATTTATGAAAATACTTACGATCTGATACAACGTATGACGAATATCAATACACACTATAGATCTTCATATTATGGTTAATAAATTGAAACGAATACTAAACATGATACTTTTTAGAAATGGTTATATTATGTATTCTTTGGTTTTGGAACATTGGTATCTGTCATAACATCGACAAGGTTTGTTTTCCTACCATTTTGAGGACGACAGTTATGTGCGGGGGTTGAGTGATGAATTGTTGAGACTGCAGATGTGGTGTCGGGTAAAAATGTCGTACTGTCGTTTAAAAATGTGCAACCTGTAACGTCACGGAAGCAGACAGACTGCCAATTAGTGACACTCTCTCATTTTTTTTGATATACGCGCTCCGTGGGTGCTTATAAAGAAACCAATGTTTTTCTAGTAAGATTAGGTGTCTTAGCTTTCCATATTTACCAAATTTGACATACTCTTATTGGAAATAACCACCCGATAAATACTTTTGTGGGAAAGTACCTTTAAAAGAAGACGAATATAGCCACGCAAAGCATGGAAATGTATACCCACATAAAAGCTATATACCAGCAAGTTACCCGAATGGAAATCTTAGACGTTGCCAAAATTTAAGAAGAATCTATGATCCTTCAAGATATCTAATCTCTATCGTGGGTTAACTCTGAAACGGAAAGTCGTAGAATACTGAATATTGATAGATTCGTCCTCTCATGACCAGAATAATTCACACTAAATTTGAAAGAACCGGTTAAACTCTCCAAAGGAAAGCAATATGGTTATTCATAACCTGTTTTACATTCAATATTAAAATTTGCTTTGTAATTTCAAATCAGTTTCTTCGTTGAAATGCGTGAGCAGTCCAAATTGAATTTCAGTCGTTGGTCCTGGTTAGTCCAATCTACAAGTTTATCTTGTTCTTTCATATAAGCTATTTTAAATTAATTCCGCATTAACTTGTGGGGTACGTTTTGATTTGTTCTCCTTCTCAATACAAATGTGCTTAAGACCATACAGAACCCGACGTCAAGAATATATTTTAAGGTGTTCAGTGTGCCTTAAATATTGGATGGTAACAATAAGATAGGTTTTAGCCCACCAGGCCAGCGATCTTCTTGGCATTTGTCATACCCATCCATTTTAACATTTTTGACATGTTCTTTCGAATTGCTCGATAGATTTCATCCTAATTTGATAGGCCTGATCCTTTAGTAGTGCAGATTTGTTAAATGAAGTTGATTTTAACGTGATCGAATTGGATACGTGTGGTGCCAGGGAAGTGCTTGTACAGATTGGTTTAAAAGAAGAGGAAAATTCTATAAAAGAGTCTTGTTTTAGATGCAACAACTATGCAGATCATACAGTAAATTGCAAATCAATAAATATTTGTTTGAAGGGGTTATATAAAATGCCATGTAATTTGTTGTAGTTTCAAACAAAACACAAATAACGGAAAACTCGTCGGATTCATGAAGCGATCATAAAGTCAAACATGTAGATAAGAAAACCTCTCAAGAGTCATTAAGAAGTCGACCTTATAACGTTGAAGCTCAAATGCCATATATAATGGAACACAATGTTAATTGGCAGTTTATTGAAACCTTGATAACCATGGGCGTCAGATTGTAACTAAATTGCACAGAGCTAGTCAGTCAGAGACCCTGGTGGTCCCTGGGGTGTCTACACAGAGAAAGACAATTTAAACACTCCCAAATTAATGGTGTAAATGATGCAATAAATTACACACCGTAATTAAAACATCCCTCTAGTGTGGTTTTAAATCATGGAATTGATAACGTATACTTTACCTATATTTCAGGATTGTAAAATGTATTGAACAACCTGCAACGTTACTATGTCGGTAATGGGTTGAGTTACTTGTTACACGTAGCAATGCGTTTAAAGTGACTAAGGCACTAACAGGTCCGTATTACCGAAGACCATAGTTTTCATTGGCTGATAAACCGAGTTTTTGATGTATTAAACAGACATTAACATGCATTACAGAAGAGCTAAATCTGCCTATTGTTGGTCTTTCGTAAGGCCTGAAATGTTTTCTAAATTAATAATTAGACATTAATATCATGATCAAAACCATAATCAACACTCGGTGTCATCGCTAGCTTGTGATCTTTAGCGGATTTGAATACATTTCGTGGTGGATAATTTAACATAACCAGTGCCCGCTAGGCAGGATACGCCCACATTTTCGAGAGATGGATAGAGAACAAGCGAAACATTTCAGACAAACAACGAATAGTAATGATAATAACACAACTCAAACATAAAGCTGTAATACATATTTGACATCAGCGAAACATAATACAGTTTTTGATAATGAAATTAAATAAGGTTGAATTAGAAATTTATACATTATTTACATAAATTATTCAGTAAACTGACATGAAAATGGATATCTACCCTTATAAAAACGAACGCGAAACGACTGGTTTGTTTTTCGACAGGTTCGTAGACTTTTGCTACAATCAAGGTCTGGTCAGATAATTTGAAATCGTGGAAACCGTATGGATTAACCCACGGATGGAGTGGAATGGAATGGGACCACCGAATGGGACCGACTCCTGCTCTTCGTCAAATTTAAACTACAAAGTGTTCTACGACGTGTAAGCCGCACTATAAAAGGGGTCTCGTTTTTTCGTCCGATACCATCAACTACACGTTGGTCCTTGTCACCCCTCCATCGTACAATGGCAAGGGGAATTCACATTGGAAAACACTGAATACCGTTCTCGCCCAAAACAGGTAACCTTCTACTTGTGAGCTAGCGCATTGCAGGTGATCGAAATTACATTACAACACGTTGCAAGATTAAGGGACATTTAAACCGACATTTATTGGGAGTTGCCTGGCCACTCCTATCTGCGTTGACGTTAAACTGTTCAATTTATAATAAATGCATTAATAATGACTTTTTTATGGTCATGATTAAACGATAAAGGAATTAAGTGCTTTGATAGCTGACTAAATGCCTTCCTTTATAGGCATGTAGAAGTCAATGAGATAGGTTATAAATATCTCTAATCAATACGTAGTGAAGATCTTACAAAGGGAAATAATCAATGCTTATAAATATATTTGGATCGCTAGTCCGCGATCGTTATTGTATCAATATTAGTTGTTTACTTTCATTAATCGATGTTCTATTTCTAATTTCCATAACATTTAACAAGCAAATTGCGTCTAAAATACCTGTCATTATTTCTCTACCGATATTTTGTCTTGGTGACAATACATGACATTAACATGGTGGCCATTAGTGTATCTATGAGAATAACTGCAGGCTATGGTAAGGATAAATTCAACCACCAAGAAAGTAAATTTTACACCAACGCATTTCACTATAAAAGATCTTAATAAAGCGATCTCTGCAAATCATTTGAATGACAGCCCGTCTGTAATCTAATTGGTATTTATATGTAATAATAAATGTCTCACAATTTAATACCCCGATAAGTCGGATGGAAAAGTAATAAACAAATGTTAACATTTTTTTTGGCCAGTCGTTTATACTTTCCAATACATATGTCAATTTTTTTCTTCTACCCAGCAGTGGATGGCCGAATGGTTGTCACGTTCGCGCTGTATCTTAAAGCCTGTTCTGGAGTCAGCTGGCGTAGTTTCGAATCCCCGGTGATACGTGACAAGGAGTAGGGTCGTTTGTGTTGAGTGGACGTTACACCCCACTTCTGTGTGTGTCTCTCTCCCCAGCAGCTTCTGAAATTCAGCTGCAAACCACCGTTAAACATAGCTATAAGTGATATCAGGAATTGTGCGCGGTGGATGCTTCTCATTCTGTAACACATGATACCACTTTTCAATTGAGAAGTTCAAGTGGCTAACACATTATTTATTATATATAGAGAGAAACCTTGGCGAAATAGGCTAGAGTATTACTCTATCTCTCCGCTTCTGATATTTACCAATCTAATCAACTGTGTTATCTTACCCAACTTATATCATCGATTAACGCTTCAGCTCAATAACGCGTGGGTGCTACATGTTTCTTTATATAATAAAACGCTATTTAATCAAGACTACAGCCGACAATATCCAGTAGGCAAATCAATGAAATAAAATGATATTGTGATCCGTTTCCAGAAATGCTATTTAATTGATATAAATGAAATAATGTAGTCTAGCCTATGCTGTTTGTAGACTATATTAGGACTAACAAGTACAATTTTATAATTGAACTTCCAACGCACTAATATGCAATTTTCTAAAAATGGGATACTGGAAGGCTTTTGCTGTTTTCTTTTAAAATAGGATACTGGAAAGCTTTTGCTCTATTCTTTTAAAAAAAGTTGTTCATATAAGGTCTTGAAACAGGCAACTACAGAAAGGTTGTCCAATGTAGCTGCAAAGCCAAATTACGCCGATAACACTGTCCTTTCCTGGCTAAACCAAGGCATTCATGGGAACATGGCTTTGCTCCATACGATTTTAAATTCCGATATTTGATAGGGTTTTATTATGTCTCAATGCCACCAAGGTTTCAAAACCAGGAAAAATCTGTTATCGTGTTCACACGCTTTACCAATCAAATAATTCACATTTTCTATTATGCGCATGCATCTGGATACGGTCCCATTACATTTGCATCAGATCGACTTTTAGCCGTCAAACAGGCCTAATGAATGAACAATCCCATTTGAAATAGCTGGTGCAGGTCACGGGCGGATTGGGGCCGGGAACCGGCCCGGGCTATCGTGTCGGAGCCCGGAAGAGGGGTCCGATGGCTCTCCCGCCCGGGAAAATGTTGAAATAAGAACCCCAAAAATGCGATTTGATGGCATATCTGATTATAATCTCTGTCAAATAGTAGACGAATTGGACAAAATATTTTTTTTCTCATTTTTTGTCCCCCCCCCTGCAACATGCGCCCACATTAATTGTCAGCACATACAAAAAATGTTGAGTAGCACGTAATACTTCCTTGTATCATAATGCCTGGCGTGGTTTCGAATACCCGGTTGTACGTGACAAGTAGTATGGTCGCCTGTCCAACCTCGTGGGTTTCTCTGAGTATTTCCCCCACTGTTAAAGACCCCTACGCGCAAGCGAATTATTGAGATCAATTTAAACAATATGTTAGTCCCGAAATGACTTAGTCCCGAGTGGACGTTAAACCCCATTGCTCACTCTCTCACGTACTACTTCTACTCAGTATTGCATATAACAGGGTTACCTGACAACCCACCTACCTGTTCGTATCGTGGTACATTTTACTTACATTGTAAGATAGATAATCTGTACCTCCAACTAATGTTACGACCCATGTATTGACACACGACTGAGCAACAGATGATTCGAACTCAAATATCTGGGTCGATACGATCAACATGAACTCTGAACATTAGGAAGGATACCTTGGAAGGATGCAATAAATCGTTACAACAATAAATCGAGAATCAAACACAAGAAAAGCATTTAAGTCGACATCAGATAAACCTTGATTCGGTCACTCATCAGCAGCAAATTAATTCTCCAATAAACTTTACAATTCGCTAATTGTTTGAAGAGACATTACCGACAGTGTCCGTAGGATTCGTTTCAAGTTTTATAGACACGAAGAATCAATGACCATGTCGCTGGCTGACAAACCATGTGTTCTCGGCTTGCATACCGACGATGGCAAGAAACGTTGGCGGTAGAGAGCGGGAACAGGGGGTGGGGGTGTAGCGGATGGTTATCATGTGCACTCTGTATCATATGGTCTGTCATTGAGTCAACTTGCTTGATTTCGATTCCCCGGTTGTAGGTGACAGGGAGAAGGATAGCCTGTCCATGGACAGTTAGTTAATTAATTAGAATCATGTACAATGCAGAAATAAAAATCGAAGGTCTCTTTTGGACCTCATGCTGGATATCACTACTAATCTGTAGGACAAACGAGTGGACATAGAACACACGGAACACCTAATAACAATTTACGTGGAATTAAATAGTCCATAAAGTATATTATTTAGTACCATGTATATATTGTATAAAAAAAAGCCGAATGTCTCTTTTGTGCGTCATGCTGATTATCTCTACTGATCTGTTGGACAAAAGCCTCCCACAATTCATGCCATTCACAGAATGACAAATTCCTCTTTATAGCCATATAAATAAATAAGTAAGTTATATGATTGAGCTTTTGAGAAGAGAGGCTGTTTCGGCCGATGATAAGATCTGAGACCAATACCTCTACAATAGACATAACGTCAATTACAACCACTCTGTGAATAGATCCTAACCCAGACACTCCGCTCTTTCCACTTCTCTCTACACTGGTTAATAAATCCAGCTGATAGCTGCAAGGACTGGTGACCGGTTACATTAGATTTGTGAGCCAAAAATAACTAGAAAATTGGACAAACTGTGGCTAAATATAAACGACGAGGATCTGAAAGGCCTTTTAATTCAATGAGGCGAATCGAATGGTTCTGTAGATAATAAAAAGCGAACAGAATCTCAACCAATTCTTCTTGTCTCGAGTCGGAATTCTATTACCACGACCAGTTAAATAATTATACTGCCTTCAATTGCTTTGCACTAACATTATATCCAACAATCGTGAATGGTTAATTAGAATTAATCCTTTTCGATACTGCTATCACCAACGAGCAAAACTCGGCATCGTTAAGCAACCCACTCTATAAAGTACTTTTGTCAAACCTTAAGTAAGTACACTTCAAAACAATTTATTTCTATTGGAGTGACGCACATTCAAATTTTTTTTTTTTTTTTTTTTTTTTTTTAAAAAAAAATAACAATTGTCACATTTTTAATAATAATACTCCAAGACAATTCAGCAACACTAGAGTGACGCACGTTGAAAAGTACTTTTGTCAGTTTTTATTAATGATACTTAAAAAGAATATATCTATCTTTGTATAACATTTTCATAATAACATTGATGTCAATAAATAAATACGTTTCCACAATAGTCATGATGATAAGACATCAAATCTCACTTATTTGGTGTTTGTAAAGGGCAGATGATGTTGTGGAAGAACTTTTAATAGCGTACTGAGAGAGGATGGCAGCGAAGGCCCCGGGCATCCGAATCACTGATCAAGGGGTTTGAGTTTGGATGATGTCCGATCAAAGAGTGAAAGATATAATTTTATTTTTAAACTTACAAGCTATCCTGCTACTTCTGTTTTCAAATATTTACAATGTTTCCGTTTCCCACATCTCTGAATACTAAGGTCTTTATTTAAGTCCTTGGGACATAGAAACAAAGGATATGATCCCGGGCATCATGACCAATCCCCTGAATGCCACTGGTCCCTGTAGATAGATGTCATCTTCCGGAGACAAGTTTCTAACAGTAACATATCCACACTAAACTTTGTCACGATTGCTTTTTAGTTCGTATGCTTTTAAAACCCAGTTTATGACAGCTTTAATCCCTGTGCAGGAAGTTTTTTAAAGTCTACTTTAAATCACATTGACACCGATTATTGAACTGCGTTTCAGTGGTCAGCAAACATGATCGGATGCCAATATTAGCATATAACTGCAATGATTTTGTTATAGTGTATCTTTGTGTATATTTTATTATATAATTTTAGGAAAAGTAGTAATTGAACAATATCCGAATTGATGTCTGATTATAGTTAACACTCGCTAACGTCCACTCGACACAAACTAGGTAATTTCGGGACTAACATATGGTTTAATTTTATTTCAATAATTCGCTTGCGCGTAGGGATCTTTAGCTGTGGGAGGAAACCGGAGTACCCGGCGAAAACCCACAGGTTGGACAAGCGACCACGTACAGCCGGTGATTCGAAACTACGCCAGTTGACTCAATGACCATTCGCCCCCCCCCCCCCCCACCTGGACTCAGTATTTATTCAGAAATAACGTGGCAACACAATACACCAAGTTACATTTAAGTTGGAGATCAAGAGTATCTTTCATTTCTACTTCAGATACTGTAGCCCCCCCCCCACCGCTTATCCCTTAGTCACGTGTTTTTCTTTTTCAGGTCTCCCTGTGTACTTGATACGGAACTGTGTACTCGGTATACCCCTCTAGAGACGAATTAATTGTTCAAACATCTACGTTTTTCCGAAAATAAATTATTGTATAAAACCCAGAAATTGAATATTATATACAAGGACGTTGCATGGTAATACTGTCCGTTTTAGGGGGTGGGGGATTCAAAACATCATTACAATTATTAGTATGTAGAGCCTTAATCAACTGTAAATTTTATTCATAAATAATAGTCAGTATTGCCTCGGCTTCTTTAGATTAGCTCTCAAACCCTACAATTTTGCTCTCCAATATCGGAACCAATTGTTTTTATAACAAATGGGCAACTCAATATCATCTAAATAATGAACATTGTCCAAATAGATGTAAAGCTTCTGGCCATTAATTGAGATATTTCCTCAACATAAAACTTAGTTGTCATCGCGTTCAAAAACAACAACATAACTCATTCACCCCGTCACATCTGAAATGGTAGACGTTGATGTCTAATAAGTGTAATAAGCTAATCTCTTTGATATAACCATTTTAATTCCGTAATAAATAGATATGAAACTCTAATCAGAGACTTAGGACATTCTTTTTTACAAGATGCAGTTTAAAAGGCTCAAATCGCATTGAGTTAGGACATTACAATTATTGAATAGTATTATTTCGCTAAGTGACGTGTCTAATTCGGCACGATTAAATTATTTTTGTTTTGAAAGATTTAAAGTAGCGTTGTCTCGAACTCGTTATCACCCAAAGTCTCTGGCAATGAAAACACGAAATTTTTGTCAATTTAAAGAAACATTGTGATTGGCATCTTACTGGGAAAAGATGGGTTTCTAATTTCCAATATTAAAGACAAAATCAAAAAAAAAAAAAAAAAAAAAAAATACCATTTGTAACAAGGGAATCAAAGAACGAAGGTAGAAATATTCCAGAAGTCATGTCAAACGATGACCTCATATTCTTTTTGGAGAGCATGCGCAATAAATACTATCGGTGTACACTGGGATAACCAGGCACTAGAGATTACTATTCGACTGAGACTTTTGACGTATCTCGTCGAGCTGATCAGAAATAACAGTAAAAACCTAAATGATTGAATGTAAATCAGTTCATCTACCTTCATATTACACTAGTATATGCGTTGCGACACATTTGTGTCAATTTCCTGGAAACCAAATATTCGCCATTTCGCTCTATTAAGTGAACTTAATGTGATGAATAATAACGTGACTTACATTTCTGGCCCCCTGTACAGACAAAATACAAAATTAGTTACATCTGAACACCTCCCGTATCTATTGACGTGGAATTATCACAGCTTATCATCACTGAAAATATCTACATGGAGGGCTGGCCATTTTTAAAATGATAGCTCAAGATATTCTATTTTATTCGACTCTGACTAATCATGACGTCGACTAAGACTATCATGGCGTCTTATGGTTGCAAAATTAAGAAATCTGTCTCCGATTACGATCCTTGTTCTCAATAAGGACTGGGTATTAAACATGGGGGTAATCATCCATTTCAAAAATCAACAGGACAAAAGTTCAGTAGCTTAGAGCGTTGGTTGGTAGCAAATTATGGAATGGATATAGATCGATCATATCGGTAAACAAATTTCAGAACTTGCAATGTCAGAAAATTGCTGGTAACATGACACCCCAGTAGTCTATGCGTGAAGTTGGTATATGGGTAGAAATGAAATGAAATAGAGTTTAACCTACTACTGTTCTGCACTTAAAGTTCGAATAGCATTTTTTTTTATGTTATATTTTATTTTTAAAATGTATTAAAATAAAGCCCTAAAATAGATTGAACCTATAAACAGTCCTACCTTGTTAAAGAATAATCCTATTAATCCTATAATTCACTATTGCCAGTTGAGAAATTGGCAAAAATATCATTTTCAACTTCAAATTCAAACGTTTGAAGATGGCCGTCAATGGAGAGGAATGGGAAAACAAGGGAGGTATTTGAGTAACCATTTCTTCAATCAGCCTGCGTCAGCCTTTCTAATGCCCAAAAAAGTTTGCCCATGAACGTATAATAGTGAGTTGACAACCTTTTGAGCAAAAGACATAGAAATAATTATGTTTTGACTTTCTTAGAAAACATATTGGGAGAGGCGGGGTTGATATTTGCTTGCTTAGACGCTGTACTGTTAAATTCAATATTAAACTATTATACAGGGTATGAACTGGACAGACAAGGCTCCGATAGAGCAGTATTTTAATATGTTTACTGACCGGTATGTATTTATGTGCCACCAGGTCATCGGTCGTTTTGCAGTTTCAAACACTACTGACCTCCACGCGGATACCAATCTGAAAAGGTCGATTCTCATTGATTTGACCATAATTCTATTATTATAACAAACCTAAAGTCGCTTACATTCAATAACGTTTTGGGCAAGGACGGGAACTCGAGGAGGTGCATGTGGGGAAGGAAAACAAGCTTGACGTCAATGTGGGATTTTACGCCACCCTAACATCCACACTGTTTTAATTAAGATATATATTAAAACCAAAATTAGAAACCATGGTTTTGAAGGATATTAATATAATAATAATCTATAAATTAATCTATACTACCGAACGTAGCTAACGGCTTATTGGAATAAACAACCCCATCAAACATAAACACTATATCTAGGGACGAGAATAAACCCATGTTGATCTTGCTCCGAGGCTGTGTGTGGGCGGTTGCAGGATCATCCGAACTTCCAAAAGGTCGACAAATTTAAAACACTTGTAAAAGGCTGTGAAGCATGCCGAATATCATGTAAAACGTTCCCTCGATACACAATAACTAAATATCACGGAGTTCAAATAATGGATTTCATATTCATGTTCGAAAATACAGTATCATGGCAAAAATCAGATCAATCACAGCGTAATATGTACTCATTCATTTTTGTAAAAACCCAGTGTGTTTCGCTCAGTGTTTTAACAACTGAAGGTGTAAAATGATAAAGGCTAAGCTAACATAACAAATGTCATCAAAGCTTGATATAGATTAAACAATCGAGTGTCATTTCTCATTACAACTAACTCTACGTGCCGAGTGTAATGTAATAAATTACCACATGGCCTTTTGATTTTTATCATCCTCAACAAAAGAAGTGTCAGACAATCTTGTGACCTTGGAAATATAATATTGTATTGTGTTCTCTTTAATATGTCAATAACTATTGATAATTATTGTTTTTAATCTATATCAATGGTTGTGAACGACTGATTGGTGCGCCGCATTCAACCACGTGCTCCAATGTACTGTCTGTAAATGTCATAGGCGTACGGGCTCGATGACAGTTGTGGGGGGGGGGGCAGAACCCGAAATGCCCGAAAGAAATTCGGGTTTACAGACAGCGGCGCCGGGGCTTACCTTGTATGGAATCCCCAAGAAAATTTTGAAATATTTGACGTTTTCAAACGCGTTTTCCTGCTATTTCAGCCCGCGCAAAGCAACTCGTCTTATAAGCCTATGTTAGGTGGCTGGCTCGAATTCCAATCAACAGATGAATCGTTTGCAGTCCACGAAGACGGGACCGTTTGGAGAAAATTACGAAAATTTAACTGGCGGAAACGCGTTTCCTTGATATTCCAAAACTGAATACAGTTACTTCAATGTGGTCCAATATAGCCTACCTGGCTGACCTGAATCCCAACCAAACAACCAGTTGTCGCGGGATATTAGGACTTCCCCCCCCCCACCCCCGAGAAAATTTTGAAAATTTAACCACCGCAAATGCGTTCAGTGCTATTCTAGTTCGTGTAAGCAACCCCAAAAGTGCCCAATGGTTTTGTAACCGAACTCTCACTCTGAATTCCTCCCATCCAACCAGACTGTTGCGTCTTCATTCACAAATAATAATCGATGCCCGAAAAATGCGGTGCAAAGTAGAGTGACTCCAGAAAAAAAGTGTTTTAACCCTAGTCATCTCATTACAAATTCGTGGAATTCAATTAAAAGAAAAGTAAAACTAATGTTTTATTAACGCTCGATGACGGTAAGTTCGAGGCAGAACCCGAAATTCCCGAAAACATTTCGGGCTTACAGACACAGGCGCCGGTGTTCTTCGAAAGGAGAAGAAGCTGAGCTTACCTTGTTTGGATTCCCCCAAGAAAATTTTGGAATATTTGACGGCCGCAAACGCATTTCCCTACTATTCCAGCCCGTAAAATTAGTGCTTTATTAGATTTCGGGTACTTTATTTTGCCATGTAGATGAAATATATTTTTTTTCAAATTACCCGACTGTCCGAAAAGTCAGATTACCCGAAAATTAGGGGTCAGCTGACACGCCCCCCCCCCCGCTCCACACCCCCCTGGCTCGTACGCCTATGGTAAAAGTGCAAGTAATTTTAACTATTAGCACAATAATATGACATTTAAAAGTGCTAATGAAAACCATATTAATCCACGGTGATACAAGGTTTTACCAGCGTCATTGGAGCTCATCAAATGAAAACAATTTTCTAAGTCAGAACACTTATGAATCGAATCAACAATCCATTTAAAGTCACGAAAACGATGGCTTTGTCTGGGATATCACTTAGTAATTGGAAGCGGTCATTAGCGGACCATTCTAACCTGGTCATAGTGCCTTATTTCGATTGTGGCACTTCTAAGGCTGACAAGCAAAGAACGTGCGAGTAAGCCTACTCGTGTGGATGTGAGGCTGGTTAGAAAAATTAAACACATGTAAACAAAATATTCCATAGAAACAGACATATGCCACTAACTATTGTAATCGGAATACTCAGAGTGACATGGCGATTAATGTTTGCACCGGCTAATAAAGGCAAATTATGCCCCGATAACGAAACTACCGCCTACTCTTAAACTACCAACGGCATGTCAATGACAATGTGAACAAGGTTCCTCGGTTTTCGTCCTATCCGAACAACTACATCTTGTCCCTTGCGCTATACCCACCACAAAGTGAGCACTTTTCCCTGCATGTAACACATAAATCTGCAGAAATCCAACAAGAGATTTGTGAGCTATAGACGTCACAATTTACCCTTCAAAATGCCATGTTTAATCCCAAAATGACCTACTTTGTGTCGAGTGGACGTTAAACCCCATTTCTCTCCTTCAAAATGCCACGAATTCCCTGTCCAGAAGGGAATATCCATGGAGAACATGACGTAATAAGTTTATGTGGGTCTGTTTAATAATGGGACCTATTAACTTAATAGTTTCATTACATTTACAACAATACCTTGACTAAGTTTGACGATGAACATTTTCTGTTTAGGTTAAGTAGGGATTTCAATCTGATTGGTTGAGACTTTGGAAGACAATAACTTGATATCTTTCTAAGTAAGTTAAAATGTTCAACTTATGTGTAGGTGTCCATCAGACAAATACCTTGACTGTTTTCGATCAAGTTCAAATTCCACTTAGACAAAGCAGAGAGATGAACACGCTGAATTTGGTTCTAATTGACTAAGAAAGATGAAACTCCGAGTACAATA
This sequence comes from Patella caerulea, assembly GCA_036850965.1. Taxonomy (NCBI): domain Eukaryota; kingdom Metazoa; phylum Mollusca; class Gastropoda; family Patellidae; genus Patella; species Patella caerulea. Next base: position 18,366,395 of record JAZGQO010000002.1, on the reverse strand, counting down.
CGTAATGAGAATTGTCTGCTTAAGCGGCGAGCAGTTTGATTGGTCAAGACTTTGGTACGTAACAGTTTTAAATTGTGGAAGTCTTGATGCTTAACAAAATATTAATATAGTATTACAGATCGTTACCGGGCAAGATACGCCTACATTTTGCAAGAGATGGATAGAGAGAGAGAAATGGGGTTTAACGTCCACTCAACACAAACTAGGTCATTTTGGGACTAACATAATGGTTTAAATTTATTTCAATAATTCATTTGCGGGTAGGGGTCTTTAGCAGTGGGAGGAAACCGGAGTGCCCGGAAGAAACCCACGAGGTTGAGAAGGCGCCCCTATCTCCATGCCACATACGCTCACACCAGGGCTCGAAACCACAGCCGCAAGCCAGAGGTGACCGGCCAGCTAGAGGTCAAAGCGTGGCACTCTAGACCACTAGGCCATCCCAACCCCCCAAGAGATGGATATAGAACAAGCTAAAAAAATGTATTTCGTACAATCAGGGGTCATAATCCAAGACGTTATGGCCTACAGGCCCGGATCTAGAATTTGGTCGAGATGAGGGGGGGGGGGGGGTACATTGGAGCAAAGGATACTCATTCCAAAAGCAATTGTATACGTTGCAACCTTGGGAATTGTTTAGGCGGAGACAATGTGAAAATTTGTGTTACTATCATCTTTTAAAGAGCAGGTATGTGAACTACAACAGTAACAAAGCAAACGAAAATGAAAATCAACTATGTCACTGATAGAGGATTTTTTTACTGGGGGACATGGAGAAAGTCCACGGTGTTATGGTCAGGCAACTGTATCCCCTTTGGCCTGCAGACTGAGAAACCACGTCCATTGACTTAATAGCATCCATCATGATTCGAGCACACTTGTTAGACCGTTCGGCCACCATACCCCCAAACTTGTCTTTCAACAAGGCAAATCAATTTACAATAGAAAATCTAGTGAAATCGAGATTTTTTGACCCAAATTAGAAAGGTGTGGTTATTTTAATGGCTTACATTTTTAGATATTGTTTGAGATTATGCCACCATTTTTTGTTAATTGTTATAACAGCTTCCCTTGGTTGTGTAGTCAGAGACAAGTGTTAAAACAAAACGTGGTAATAAAAGTTAAATCTGGAAATGAATGATGTGTTGATCATATGTTTATTTGTAAAGATTCTATCTTGGTTATACCGATAACATATATATCTTTATCATCTCTATCCCAATAAGCCGTTAATGCCGACAACAGATACACCTTTTAACATCTACATCTCAATTAGCTGTCGACAGCAGGTACAAGAACACATCTCCTCCGGTTCCAAAAAGATGAATTTCTCACGAAAGAATCCACACCCACACATTGCTGTCAGAATAGAATTTGCCATGATTATGTTAGCAATATTCAGACTTATTTACAATATTTTTTAAACATATAACATTTTTTAACCAAAGTCTACGGCTTGCCCCCTTGATCTGTAGTGTGTCGTGTCCGCAGGTTAATCTTGCCGATTTTGTTTTTTCCGTGTGTAGCCCCCCCCCCCCCCGAACTCACCATTAAAGGTTGCAGGCAGCAAGTGACGATTTTTGGGGGTGGGGATGGGGTGGGTGGTCTATAGTGTCGCGCTTCGACCTCTAGCTGGTCGGTCACCGCTGGTTTGCGGTTGTTGTTTCAGTACCTGGTGTGAGCATGTGTTTACTCCTGGTACTCCGGTCCCTACCTCAGGAAAGACCCTGCACATGCGCTAAAATAATAAAATTGAAAATAGACAACTTGTCTGCGGTGAAAGCGGATGTTAAACACCAAGTCCTATTGCCAAGCAGTGTTCATCATGTTCATAATCATCTACGGGTCGTTCACCTTTTGCGTGTACCCGAGAGTCCAACGTATATGTCATCAAGTGAGGTATTTATTCAGTCAGATGTGAGCTGGTTAAATAAAATTACCTCGTGATTTTCACTTTTCATAGCGCAGTGATTACTCGTCACCAATTGTCCCACCTTGGCGCCTTTCCCAATATATGTATAGTAGTAGAAGATATGTACCAACTACGCCGTATTGACAGGGAGTCGTCCAATGGATGTTACCGGAACCAAACGAGTTCTTTGCGCTAAAGGAATCAACACCCACTTCAGCAATATGATCAGTGTCCAGAGGATGTTATTGTTAGTGATACACATTTTCAGGGAATATAAAATCACTCTCAGACATTGGCACGAAACTTCAGACGAAATAAAATGCCGTAGGTTTTTTAAGTCTGTCTTTTCAAGAGACTGGAGTGTTATAATGAGACGTGACGACATTCTCCTGTATTATATGATCATCGAGGGTGTTCGCATGCTATTATCTACGTTACGGAGCTAACCACCTTATCAGGCCCCCCAGGTGGAAAGATCAACGATCTACGAGCTCATAGACTAATGACGTCAGCTGTTTATGTGCTTGGCGATGAAGCGAAACCGAGGTTTTGTTTTCATTTCATGAAAAAGTCAGCGGTTAAATGTTTTACCTTTTCTTACATCCTTTGATGTCTTACCGACACCGATATTGGTGGTGCACGGTTACAAGTTTAACGTATTTTTTCCTCTGTAGATTTTGGCAGTGGTTGTGTTAGAGAACTTACGTTAAATAGCTAGAAATTCACTTGAAATTTGGCTACTGTAGCTAATCGGTGTCTATGGGCTAAACAGACAGACGCAAACATAGGTAGGAGACAATGACTGTTCATTAGCGATATATCGAGTGGTTCAAAAACACTCCAGTACACCATTTTAAGTAGAATAATTCAACAGTATTCTACCAATGCCATTAACATTTAACATATTGTACAATATGGATGTTTGACAAATGCACTCCAATATTTCCAATGTGGAGGGGGGGGGCAATGGGACATGCCTTGTGATACAGAGTATTGTCATTGAGTATGCATAAACGCGCTAGAGATTATCATCTTTCAAACCCACCCTAAAATAAAATGACATATGGTTCTTTTTCTAATTGGCTTGGAGAAGGTTTACGCCATGCAATGTGCTTCGTCTTCTGTGTTAGTGTTTCACGTCCCATTCTACTGAAGGTGATATCGCAAACAAGTTGTCTTATATTTATTTTCCTATCGCAGAGTTCTTTCCTGTCAGTAAACCCCCGAGCTTCAGAAGGCGCTCCTATCTTCAAGTCACGTGCGTTCACATTCAGGGCTAGAAACCAGGACTGCAAAGCAGAGTTGATCGATCAGCTGGAGTTGGAAGCAAGACACGCCCAATCGCCCTTACAGTGCGTTATTAGGGACTGAATTTCAACTGTCAATGGTTCCTTTACGTACACGGGACCTCGGGAATGCGTACCACCCGAACGACTACACTCTGTCCGGATGAACCTTCTCGGCCAGCACCGGGCGGAACACGGGACCTTTAGGTTAGCGAGTCATGTTAACAGAGACCTGAGCCATTCTGAAGCGTTGCGTGAGTGTATACACCGTTGCACCTTAAAGATGCAGTCACAAAATTTCTCAAAAAGTATTTCCTTCGGACACTATTCTGTCAATAACTATGATCCATGTTGAATATGTATTTGAAAACCAAAGATCACACAAAACACACCAAATAGCAACAAACAACAATTTATTTTCAAAATTTGATACACCGTTTTTATCAGAGTAAACCATACGGTAAAATGTAGTAATACTTTAAACATGTTTTCTTCGCAGAAAATGATCGAATGAAAAGCAATGATACCGTATTTAATTCTTGATACATTAGAATATTTATTATATTTATAAATAAAAACAAAACAGTTTAAATACTGTCTTGATACACTATCAACTTAAACACAAAAATGTAAGACAATAATTTTTAAACCGAATAAAATCCTATTAACAAAATTCCTTAAGCTTAGATTCAGACCTGTGAGATAAATTCAAGACTAGGTTTCGTTCCCAGTATTTCTGTAATCTCATTTTCTAGACTTGCAGACAGCTCGAATTAAAATAGCCAGCTAGGTGATCATGGTCATATTTCATGCTAGACAAATAAACAGAATTAACGCATGCCCCTGTAGCTCGAATGGGTATCGTGTAACTACGCCATTGGTAGCAATGGGACCGGCATTGTTTAATATTTATCAAATATGTTATTATAGTCCCAAACATCAAGTTGTATCACTAAAATAAGCCCATTTATATCAAGGGTAGCCAGCACTGCGTCAGGCCATCTGTGTATGCTTAAGAATCGGAAAAAGAAACGGGCCGTAACAATCTAGCGAATTAACAATTTACATTAAGACCTTGGTGACATAAATGTACATCTTATACCAATGTAAAAGTTTAGTTGTGTATGGTTTGACATCAAATATATTGGTATATATATAATAATATAATGAAATCTGAATGAAAACTGAAACCTAGAGTTGAGACACCGTATTTATCTGCAAATATTATTGGCAATCGATGTCATGTGCATTGATCAAGTCAAGCCTGCCGCTTACAGTATTTCTGAATCTTAAGTCGAAAATACAAACCATAGAAGGTTCTTTCCTCCTTTTGAGAATCTTTGGATTTATTCATTTAATTTTAATTAAATCACTTTGCCAAATATGTTGGTCCCTAAATATATATGATCAAATTACAAAGAATATTTTTAAGAAAAATACGGCATCCGTTAAATGAAAATAAATGAAATCACATCAAACTAAATTGTTCAATATTCGTCAAAATAGTATTTTAAAACTTTATGCATGCTGTAATGGGCATGAAACACGATAACACATAAAGAATATTGGCTTATTATATATGTGATCCGTCCTTAACAAAAACATGCTCATCAGAAATAGTTTCAAGAAAACAGGATGTTTTTCTTTTCATTTTAAGGTAAACTGCAATGGAAATCCGTGACTCGGTTGAATATATAATTTGAACATATTTTTTTTCCGGAAGTTTTTGTAATCGTATGTACATTCAATATAATATATGATATATCCTGTTTTACAAGCGATATGATTAACGTTGAAAATACACAAAAATACGTAATATTGTCCATTATGATATTAACCTCGAAAGGGAGGTACATATTTAGTGGGTCAGATGTTGCTATGTTCCATTCGATTAATGTAATGGGGGAGATATTGTCTTTTTTCGGGCTTTAAAATGTCGTTCAAATCACTTTACCAGTCGATTTATCAAAAATTACTATTCGAGATAAAATATAATATGTACCTTAAGTGGTCATGGAATAGTAGGATGAATGCAAATACAAACAGAAATCGAAACTTCAGATTGCGTATTTTGTTTGGGAAACAGTAGGAATTTCTTTTGTTGTTAATAATTTCAATCGTCGCCATTTATGTTACCATGGAAAAATAAATGTCCCTCGGTAAAACCGAACTGGAAAAGAGTAAGATATTCGATAAATCCAAACTGGAAAAGAGTAGGATATTCGGTAAAACCTTCCGAAAATACCATGCCAATGTACAGTGTATGTAAATCGGAAATAGTGTACTGAGCTATACACCACTAAGAAAACAATTAAACCGCAGAGAGCTGATAGCAATTTAGATCCCAGGTCTGGTTATCCGCCTACATGTCAACTTGCACATTGGTCAATAAGTAACTATATATATCTAATATAATATGTCCAATTTGGGGATATCGGAATAGTTGGATTTCTAAATAAATCCCTTAAGACCGATAAGCCGAGTCATTAATTATCCATCATGGTATCAGAATATTTTTTAATTATAGGATCTGTAGAAGAATAATTTGTTTGCACTGGAGATACCCGCAAACATTTAGTCTTGTATTGTTTTAATATACACTATAAAACATTTGGGGTTAGACCACTAAATGAATACGGTAGTCGACAGTATGCAGATATGGAGACAGTCACCAAGGTGTTTGTAGAGCTGAGTATTATCTTAACCACAGACATTGTATATTTTATATCCTACAGAAAATGAGAACCAAATGTGAAATGTTAAAAGTAAAAGTAAATTTCAATTCTTAGCAGCATAACGAAAAATTTTAAAATAAACCCTGCGATGTATTAAAGTTATTTTCATAAATGCATAAATATATTTATTAGACGATAAGGCCTAACACAGCACGTCTGAAAGTAGATAAACGGTTTCAGCGAACTGCCTTATAGGTCTTGACAATATAGAATAATTTAACAAATGAAATACTCTGAAATGAAAATGTAAACATAATACATGTATAACAAATTAAAATATAATCTTAAAAACAACTGAAAAACAAGGATTGCACCGTCCCGTATGTAAAAGAATAAAGCATATTATTTTTAAGTATAGCTATATTCACAAATAGTTTTAAAATAAGTCACCACTTCGATCATAAAGTCCAAGTATAGGCTTAATCCTTTCCTTTATCTGTTTGCTGAAATTTTAAACATTAATTTGGTTTAAATCACACTTTTCATCATTTAAAACGGATTACTCCTTTAAAATATATCTATGAATATTGTCCACATTGTCCAGACAGTATTTTGAGGTCCACAAGTGCCATTTTCTCTGGGAGTGTTTTGGATCGTATCCGCCATCTTTAAATGGCGGCACTATAGATGTTGACTGACACAGTCTGCTTTCGTTACACAGATTTCGTTCCGATTTCCGTTTCCGATCCCTGTTTGTCGTCACCTCTACACCATGCAGACTGTATATTTTGTTCCTGGAAATAGTGCTTAGCGTATGCCCTCCTGGATATTTCTGATATCCGGCCGTCATCCACTGGAAGCCACGTAAGTGTTTGGTTGCCATAGTGATGATAATGTCAAGGTCAATATGTATGACTAACGATACCAAAAAGTTGTAAAATGGCTCGAAATTCATCTCGTTCTATCACCTCATCATCTGAAAAATATTTAAGATCAAAAAAAAAATTAACATATATGGAGATTTCTCTTTAAGAATGTGAGATCTACCGCCGTTCCTTCATCAAAGCTGGCTCTAAAGAATGGATTTTAATTTATCCTTGTTTTCTTTTTAACCGACAATAGAAGTTGGGCATTATTATATCGCACATCGTTGTATAGAATGAATAATATTTCAATTTTGTCTCCGATTTTTATACTATTTCCATCACCTCGCTGTTCTGCGAGCGATAGTTCTATATTAAAGTCATATCATAACGCCAAAACTCATTAGATACACGACAAAGTTTTAATATTCCCACAACTACTCATACTACCAATACAGGAAGTTGAAATAATGGGAAGTTCACGTAATTTGAACACCGTCTTCAAAGAAAATTTGTCATATGTCGACGTAGAAGAATAAAAAGGTAAACGCAAGTGCAACATAACTAAAAGAGGCTTGGCATGGACAAATACAAAACTGGCATTACACCTATAGATAAATTATTTGTTTGCGGTACTGCAACTGCGCACATCACAAAACCATCATATTATGACCTTCTGTACCAGGGGTCAAGGTTATGTTTTTTAAACTAGCACAAAACTCATTAAAGACCATACTCCTCGTAGTGTTTCGTTTGATTATACCTAATCCCACTAAACACTGCTTTAACGAAAGCGAATTTTTGTTCCAAATTATGACTGGTCGATGGTACTATTAAAAGCTAACTACGTAACAAAAGCATAACGCTTTAAAAGGGGCTCGAAATAATTGGACCATATATGTTTACATAACGTTACGGCATGACTCACGATTTTATTATGCCTAATTAACCAGTGCATAGCACAATACTGCAGAGGCTTTAGCGATGACCCAGATTAAACGAATGGCTGTCATGTTGCCGTACTTGCGATAGATTTGATTGGACGCGGGAAGAATGGACACACTCGCTCAAAAGCTCAAATATCCCAAGTCAATCCAGCAATGGTCAGAGATTTCTCGGGACATTGTTGGTTACAGATTATTTCCTAAACATTTCATCACCACTAACTGGAGGCATAAACAATATATCCTACGATTTGTGACCGAGAAATATTAAGTTGAACGATTTAAAAGCCATAACCAGTTATGGGTCACTTAAAAGATAAATGAATAGGGTAAGAGCCTATAGCTATGCTATCTCTATTTTTACTAATAACTGATCTTTGGCCGGTACTGAGAAAAAGAAAGAAATAGAAATGGGGTTTAACGTCCACTCAACACAAACTAGGTCATTTCGGGACTAACATATGGTTTAATTTTATTTCAATAATTTGCTTGCGCGTGGGGGTCTTTAGCAGTGGGAGGAAACCGGAGTGCCCGGAGGAAAACCCGAGGTTGAGAAGGCGCCCCTAAATCTCCATGCCACATACGCTCACACCAGGGCTCGAAACCACAGCCGCAAGCCATTGGTGACCGGCCAGCTAGAGGTCGAAGCGCGGCACTCTAGACCACTAGGCCATCCCCCCTGGCCGGTACTGACATTCGCCAGACTTTACACATACAGTTCATACTTTCAAATAAAAGTAAAAGTCTTGGTGGTGTACTAATCTCGACGGAAAATATAATATTCTGAAATCGGAAGATTAAATGGTAGAGGAAACCCAGGGCTCAAAGCTTGGGCTAAATGAACAGTCTCGTAATGACAAAAATTCATTGGTCAAGACTCTTTTGTCGTTGGATTCAAACTTTTTTCTGTCGCGAAGTCTGTTTTTAAACGGGTCTGGTTTTGAGCTATACGTGGCATATGACCGAGCATATTAAAATGGCATAGTTTCAGAACCAATATTTTTTGAAGCAACAAGGATCATTCTAAGCTGCAAAAGTTTCAGTGTTAGCTGTAGACTTACCATTCATGTCAAATAATCTAAACATTTTTTCAACAAAGGCTTGATCATCTCTATATCTGGGACTCTGGCGAGCCATAAATCTGGTAAAACTGACAAAACGGTCGGATCTTTTGGGCACGCTGACTCTTGGTACAGAATCTGAAATATATAAATAAAATTAAATTAAATGACATGGGATTTAACGTCTTACTGTTCTGCTCCCAGCTGGGCTAATGAAGATGGGTGAATTTCAACGACGATATTTTTCAGTGAGTAACTGGTATTCCTGTGAGTAACGACGGTACTCCCGCGCTTGCGGGTATCTCTTGTTATTCGTCTGATTTGACAAGATATATGACAAGCAACAAAGTTGCAAAAACGTTCAATTCCACTCAAGAGTATATGGTCGATAAGTATATGGAAGATCTATTATTACTAAATAAGCCTAGGTTCAGTCATTTTTTGAGATTTTATATAAGTTGACTGTTCTAGAGCATTCTCATTTTTTGACGACATTCTAGTTACTAAGGATATTGATCTACTAAAAACTGTATTAAAAAGTCGAAATATAATCATTAAGAAACTGTGAACAAATGTCTAGTCAACTTACTATCACTGTATTTTGTATTTAGATCAAGTTTGATTGTCCTTTGGGATTGGTAACTATCATTAACGTATGACTGTGCAACACATGGTCAATCATGGAGATATGTATCTATTGCACATTAATTGCAGTCTGTCAATCAGGAATCATAAAGTACATACTTCTCTATTTCAAAACTTACTCTATTTCATCAAAAGTACATCAACTAATAATTTTGGATATTAGTATTTACCATGGATCATTTCGGATTGAATGAGCAACATCGATATAAATTAACCTCTAGTGGGGCGTGTTACAATTAGCACCGGAAGTAGGTTTGTTTTTCGACAGTTGTTACTTGTAAAGAGACGGTTGATTGGATAAAATTGACGGCGGCAGGTGTATCATTATTAATGTATCAAATTATTATTATTCGTTTGATAACGGTTTTAGTGAGGTGTTTTAGAAATTTTGAAATGGAAAGTTTATTGGAATACCCAGTTTGATTTTACGGTCATCTAGTCACTTATATAACATTAGTAAGTTAAGAGTTTGATTTTGCGGCCACCTAGTCACTTATATCAAAAATGTTAAAAGAGTAGTTGTGAAATTTATTTATAAATGTATTTTTGTTTACTTGTGACACGATTTGTAAGGTGCCTCGAAATGTATTGCTTGCAAGACACGTCAAAATTTTGCAAGAGGCGGACAGAGAACAAGCTAAAAAAGAATGATTTTTCGGACAATCAGGGGCTATACAACGGAAGTTACGGTCCAAAACGCACAGGCTTCGAAGAGGACCCTATCAGACAAATATTATGACCTCACGAAATTCGAATTCAACCGTCTTTATGGCGTGATGGTAATGTATTTAAACAGGTTTTTTTTTAAAAGAAAAATAAAAAAATGGATACAAATTAAACCTCTAGAGACACAACAAGCTAAAATGCGATTTTGAGTACAGTCATGGACCATCAACCACGGTCCGATACGCGCGAATATCGACAGGAACAGAAACATACATTTTAAGTTTCATCAACAATCAGATATAAGTGTATCCCGTAGAATGTCCACAATCTAAAACGTGGTATTTCGTACAGTCAGCGGGTGATGACAGGTCCACATGAAAAATGACACAGGCTCGTTCGTTCGTTTTTGGAGTATAACGTCTACTTCCACTACGGTTGATATCGTATTGCACAGGTAATAATAACATATTTTATACTTTAACTGTAGTCGGTACACTCCAAGAGTAACGTCCCTTGACTATGAAAAATTATACACGCCTTACCTTAGCCCTGAATTAATTTGCAGAAATGCACGTAAAATAACACTTTGCACATGTATCAATAGATAAAAAATACCTATGTCACGTATCGATGAGACGTTGAACACATTTCATTCAAAATATTAAATTCAAACCCATAGTGAGCCAAGATTTTGGAACGTAAAGCCAATGAACTTCTAGCCAAACTCAGCGATAACTTTCTATATCGATATCTCATTTTAGCAAGGCTTTCATCATCTCCGTTACAATCTTGCTGATTCACATTTAATCATACGTGTTATCAGGTGTTCCAGTCACGCGACACCCATAAATTTGCTACGTATATCGAATATGATACAATGATATTTCCATAATCCTGTCTGTAAGAAATTGTCTATGGAGTGGCCTCTTAGTGTCATCTCGTGAAAATGTCAAATATCGAAGCTTTAAATACATTTTATACTTTAATGTGTCGTATTGTCGTAGGATAATTTTGAAACAAACTGTTATTATGTTCTTCTGAATTTAATATTATCTTTATTGTCATTGACGAAAAAATGTCGTTTCATTTGAGTACTTGAATGTGTTGTGATGAAATGTGATATGTCTAGAGCATGGGATAAAATCTGAAGATATCTCCATCCCTGTCTGTTTATAAAAAAAGGTTTTAAATTATCCACTTTTCATTTAGTGATACGCAAAGCTTATTAAATATTTGATTTATTATTTAATCTTAATTTAAAAGTGATATTTCCTTTTCCATTGATAAAAGGACGTACTATTTGACTTAACGAACTTAAAAATGAAGTCGAAAGAAACAAAATAAGGATTTAAAATACTAACATATTTGCATGAACATCGATTTTGATATTGCTCTTTGGAATACGAATTGTGTACCAAAACAATATAGCATACTGTAATCAAAGCTTAAAGGGACAATAACATTCTTGCTGGCTTGGTAGCTCCAGAAAATAAATAATACCCTTATTCTAAGTACTAGATGGTTAAGTATCCTACCTGTTGTGTAAATTATCCATTACAACCTATTTTACTTGTCCAGAGGGTTCGAAAATATTATAAAATCCAAGTCACATTTGAAGACGTTTACGTTAGACTTTTCAAATCAATTGGTTGAATTTTTCCAATTTTTTAAAATAGGTGTGTTAAGATGAAATTTATATCATCATTTAATTGGTATATTCTAAAATAATACGATTTGTTGACCAGAATGAAGATTGGGACATATTATTCAGTTACAACAAGAGTGTTATTGGGGCTTTAAAGGCGCTAAACCTTTAACTCAAAATTTCAATAAAATTCGAAATTAAAAGCATGAATAAAAATTCAATTATGGTTCTTTTCAATCAATAATAATGTTGATATCCTGTCGGGAAAATATTGAATCATAATTTTAAGACATAATCAACATTTTAAAACCAAAACAGTTAATACTTATTTTAGTAATTGACTGTTTTGGTTGTTCAAGCTCTAAAACTCTGATGCCACTATTGCCTTTACAGGGACGTTGTAGATAAGCGAGTACTATCCGCGCCGAATAATGCATAGACTGACGGATGCCTATGGCTGTGACATTAATTCTAGCATTTCTACGCTATACACATTAGATTAGATGATGTTACATCAAGAAGACTAATGATACATTATGGCATTGATATCACAGTGCAATTATAACAGTTGGATATGTTATTAGCGGTTTCTACATGTGTAGATTGTCTTCAAAAAAAAGAAACGCACATCGTTGTTTCGATGAATCTTTCTTGTTTTTAATGCCTTTATGTAAAGTTAAAAGAAAATTCATCATTGGTTTTAAAGGTAGGGTCATTAGTTGTGACTGGTCATACTTTTTTTCCGAAATTTGTTTTCGCTCGATAACACCAAGACACACGAGTTTAACAACTTCGCGAGCTATTCGCATGGAACCTATATCTAAGGTCTTTAAAATCCACGGGTTCTCGGTTCCCTAATCAGATGCACATGCAAACACTAAACGAACCAAGTGGTGCTACATCTGAACAAAGACACAACGCAACAACGCTGTTGGTCGGTTACAAGCAAATGAATCCCAGACAGATGTAGTCAGACTGTTAAATGTTTCCCCGTGTACCATTTCACGCCGACAGCAAAGTTGAACACATGACCGCCCAACCTCAGGTCAAACAAGAGTGACCCCACCTGCACTTGATCGTCACTCCCGGTTACGGTTCCCGACAGCGACCTCTATAGCAGCAGCAATTCCTCGATGGCGTAAAATCTCAGACCAGACAGTCGGTAAACGCCTACGTGAAGCCAGATTACGAGCGTTTCGCTTTTAGAAGAGTGTATTTACCGCAAATGTTTGAAATCAGAACATATATCCGGTTTGGTAAGAAAATAGGCTATCGATTTACATTGTTCCCATTTCAAATTTCATTTATTTAAAATTGATTGATGTGAAAATCCTGGTCAGCAGTTTTTTATTGTTACATAAATCATTGGAAGAAAAAAAGAAGATATGACATGAAATGTCCTACGTTTCTTCTCTAACCGTGTTCTCAAATAACACGCCACAGTGGCGCTGCGACCTTCTCTTGTTTCGAATCCCCCTTTCTTGGTTGGCGGTGTTTTGGATCAATCTTCTTTGAAATCCACGGATCATTTTAAGTGTGCCCTCAGTGTGTATAAGAGATCTCACTGATGTCCCAAAGAATTTTATTGACCATTGTCGAGTTTTTAATCAAGGGTAGTCTAATAATATACTTAATAGATAAATCATGACACATTGGGTATTACCCCTTTAGCGTAACATAAAAATCGTATCCATAATCATATTAATTTATCTTCTTGATTGCGATTTCTATTAATACCAATTCAATCTACATGTACGCGTATTGTATCTCCGCACAGAGGTAAATAGTGTATTTCTCTTGGGGGTGTCTCGTGGCGTTTGGTACAAGATTAGTAACTGACGTCTGCCGATTCGATTAGCACGCCAAAAGTTATTATCATGTACGATCTCATTTATTTAGTTATGAATTGATATTGTAGTTAATTAAATAGTTCCTTGGGGTTGATGTGTATTGAAAACGAAGTTTATTAAACGATAGTTAATGTAATATAATATACCATTCGATATCATCGTACTATAAATGTAATATTCCATTGATCTTCTCAGCGTATGTCCTTTCGCACTACCAAATGAAACAAATCAAAACGAAATGAAACGAAACGAAGTGAAACTAAATGAAATTTGAAATAATTAAACTGAAAGGGAAAGAAACGAAATGGAACAAAACAAAATGAAATGGAACGAAACAAACGAAATAAGTCAAAATGAAATGGAACGAAACAAAAGTAAATGAAACTAAACGAAATATAAGGAAATAGAGAGAAAGTAAACGACATTAAAGCAAATGAAAAGAAAATGAAATAGAAGGGAACTAATGGGAATAGAACAAAACAAACAGAATTGAAAAAAACGAAGTCGTACGAAACAAGAAGAAGTGGAAAGAAGCGTAGAAAAATTGGACTGAAGGAAACAAACAAAACGACATTAAACTAATACGGCTAAATTAAAGGGAGATTTCACGTAAATGTCATATTGTAATAATTTAAGTACCTTATTAATAATGATAGACCCTTTGTGTGTAAAGTAGATAAAAACGGAAAGTGAAGCGAGAAATGTGGCTAAATAATCGTGTGGTATTAGTTGCAGTATACAACAATTTGAAAACACGTTATATTCTAATTCCTGAAATTCGACTTCATTCCAGAGAATTATTCCGCGTCTGGAACTTTATGCTAAGTAAAATCCATAGTCCTTCAGTTTAACCCGTCTTTGTTGGACTAATTGAAGCAGAAGAGTGGGATATCAATCAAACCCCAATTCATTCATCCATGCCCATAGTTTCGTCACATTATTAGACACCCAAGCTCGCAAATGACTTGACCCCCCCCCCCTCTCTCCCTCTCCTTCTCTCTTTAAATATACATAGAAGATTTAGAAACATGACTTTAAAATCTCTACTCGTTCTTTACATAGTTACCAGATATAAAACAGTGACTCTTTAATATTCAAATGTAGGGGGAACAGGACGGTGCATTATATATATATATACTCCTCCTACTCATTCGTTCATTCTTTCTATTCTACGGGGACGCGACATTTTCTCTTCTTCCTAGAAGTGTCATGTCATGTATAATTCATGGTGTCTTATTACTCTTGGGAGTGATGTTGACAAATGATGAATGAAAAATATTAATAATCTCCAAAATATCGTTTCACGCCTTTTTCATAAATACAAAATGAAATTGGATTTAAAGACTGTGTGCTATTCAAAGGCTATGGAAAATGTTGCAACTACAATATTTTAAAAGTTGAAACTAATAGAAATATCAGTTCAGAAATGGTTCAATTCCGACCAAGATTTCCAAAGATAAATATAACGAATTGAAAATTCCACCAATCTATGTAACAAGAGCTCCATCATCCTTATTTGCTGTGACACCAAATTGATGTTTTATATGTTACTACAACAGCTGTGTGTCTGTCTACTTTTTGTTGAAGCCCAATCGTCGAACGTTCCTTTACATGCAAAACAACGAGAAAGCGGGTGGGTCACGGTTTTGTCCCCTTGTCATGAGCTATGCAATGCACCACCGACTGGAAAACTACGAGCAACTTGTTCGTTCAACGCCAGAGTGGAACCTGGAACCTCAGGCTTCATGAGCCACCGTGGATCATACAAAAATACAATCGCATTTTATCTTTTACAAACGAATGATGTATATTCTCAATCTGATTAAAACACAGATCCTTTTTCGTTTCGTTTTATATAGTTAAAAATTTCAATTAATTTGTCAGTACTACGCTAGGATCTGGAAAAGTTCTTATAGAACAGGCGCTCTGGATGGCGTGGGGATTACGCAATGAAACTATCGGTTACGGCGACCTCTTGGTGTGCGATGCACAGAAATGTGGGTAAACCACTAGAAACGTCAACGCTGATTGATTAATCAACGTCTGACGTAATAGGGTCAAAAGACGCTCGAACGACCACTAGCGCGGCTTGAAAGTACAACTGTTGTGTAGGTCATCGAAAGTATAAAAAAACGAAACGAAATATAGATCTGTATTTTAATCAGATTGTAGTGTATTTTAACAAACTGTAATGACAGAAGACACATTTTTAACCGGATAACGTTACCCTTTAAATAGCCGAACCCTTTATAGTTTTCATTTGTTATCTTTTAGTATCTATGTCAAATCAAAGTATGAAGAGCATTAGATATGAAAAGCAAACTACTATATTAATAATTTAGATAATATTTCAGGCATACAGAAAAACCTGTAATAAGCAGATTTTGCTCTTGCAATATATGTTTAAGCGTTTTTAAAATACGGTGTTGATTTAATAGTCCCCACAGCGCAACTCAAGCACGCAATGGTAAAGTATATAATATATCATTTTGGATAAATACCAATCGCACAAAAAATGAAATGAAATGGGGTTTAACGTCCTACTCTTTTGCACCTAACCTGGGCTAATGGAAGACGGACATACGCTATACAGTGTGCTATGAGGGTATTTTGCCCGGGCAGCGGCGCTACGGTCTACTCTTATATCGAATTCCAACTGTCAAGGGATCTTTTACGTACACTCCAATGTGTACATGGAACCTGGCTTTTTCGTCCCATCCGAACGACTAGGCAGCTGCCCTTGTCAGGCCCTGCTTCTGCATCGCTGACAAGGAGAATCACACCGGAAAATGGAGATGAACTTTCTCGGCCCCAATGCAGGGATCGAACACCCGACCTCCAGGCTAGTGAAACAGCGCCTTATCCACAAAGCCACCGTCCCCCCCCCCCAAAAAAAAAAAAAAATTACACAAGACTTTATCCCAAATCTGCAATGCATTCGTAACGATGGCTGCTGTTAATATGGCTTTTTAGTGTTGTGGAGAGGTTATTTCAATCTATTAATGCTATCGAGCTTCACTAATGATGTGGTCTGTGGGTAATTAAATTGTTAGTATGGGGGACAGGTTGACAATTAGAAACAATATCTCTATTTAGTCAGCTGAACAATCTCCGATGTGTTCTTGAGAATTGGAAATTGTTATACATGGATACTGTTGTACTCTTCACACGATAGCTTTTTTTTTAAAGGGGCTAAGTCTCGAACTGTAATACTCTTCACACTATAGCTTTTTTTAAAGAGGCTAAGTCTCGAACTCAGTATTTTCCACAAAATCACAAAGTAATTAGAATTCAATATTGATCAATTTCAGTCAATATTGATGTTATCTTACCGTGAAAGTATATGATCCAAATGTCTTATATTTAAGACATAATTAACAATTTTATAATTAGTACACGAATCGTGTACCCTGTGGTATCGGGCGCCATTTTTTAATGAACAAATATATTCATATCTTGCAATACAATGTGGGAAGTAATTAGTAAAGGCTCATTCACAAACGACGACTGCTGTTCAATTTGAACTTTGCACGAGTTTTACCAAACATAATTTATTAGAAATTACAATATTTTTGTCAAAAATTGCAAACAAATCACTTTGCATACATTCATACTACATCAAAAGAGCTAGATCGCTAATATTTGGGACCTAGAAATTGACACAAATGGGTCGCAACGCATAAAATAATGTAAAATGAATGTATATAAACTGATTTAAATTTAATCATTTATGGTCGGCGAAATACGCCAGAAATCTCAATCGATTGGCAAACTCTAGCGTCTAGTTATTCCAGTCGATATATTATTCATTGTGCATGCTCTCTGGATAAGAATGGCGTCACCGTTTGACATGACTTGTGGAATTTGTCTAGCCTCGTTCTTCTAGTCCCGTGTTACAAATGGGGCTGAAACGCATTATGCTTTATGGTACAATCGTGTACCAATGGTAAAATGTTTACTTTGTCTTAAATATTGGATATCAGAAGCCAATCGTTAAGATCACAACATCAGTATTGATTTAAATTGACAAATAATTCATGTTTTCAATTTTGATTACATTGAGTTAAAGACTTAGCTACTTATGTGCTTTTAGAACCATTTTTGTCTAATTCAAGGTTTCAACAAATAGAGAAAATGCACCCTTGAACATCGTGTTTATATTGACATATTTTTTAATACAAAAAAGTTTTATGATTTATCTCCCTTTTTCGTATGTTCCCACCCAATTTTGCTTAAATTACACCATCATAATGTAAAGAATCAACCTGTAATTTACGATAAATTTGTAATAAACAGCAACAACACATGGATGCAAACAATATCCGAGATAATGGCGGCTACTCGAAGTAGCTGTTAATATATCACCTCCAAGTCAACATGCAAGTACCAAACGACAGCGCTAACTGTCCAACAAGAACCCAAATGAATGTGATTTAAAAAATTTAAACTATGAGAATGTCTGTCCAATAATAGTACAATAGATTATTATCAAAAGACCGCCTTCCTTGTTGTAGGCGAGAAGTGGCTTGTATCGTGGTGTGTTGATATTTAAGGTAGTTATAGAAATTAAAGAAGGTATTTTATGAATATTTAATGCCCGCATAAAGACATTTGCAGATATGCAAAAGGTTAAAATAACATCTTGAACTATTTCCATCGTCTTATCTTTCTTTTTAACAGCATAAAATAATAAAAGTTTTATTAGTTTTACTTCATATCTGGTTAAATAAAAGAGATTGTCTCAGGTTATCCTTAAAGGCGAGCTAATATCTCATGCAAGTTTTATTTCCGATTAAACAGGTATCGCATTCCCGGAGACACTCAATCGTATCAATAGTTAGGAGCTACTGGGTCATTTCGGTACTAATATTCGGTTCATCTCATTTTCTGTATTTACAAGCAGGACATCTTTAGGGTTGGGAACGAAACTAAGGCTCTAAAGCTAAATGGCAGCTGTATTTCCTTCACGAATGCAATGAACCGAACCGCCATTTGGCTCAGTAATCGCAGTCAGAACTTTGGCTATTTTCAAGATCCACCCACCTTCCAATTAAAACGCATTAAATAATGAAAAAATTCCACATTCTTGTGACACAATAAAGGTTAAATGAAGTACAAAATAGATCCAATATGACGTCTTCCATTTGCGACCAGTTTCGAGGCGATGTTAACGATCTGTCATGGCGATTTTACTTTTGTTTATTTGTTTACAAACAATTTCTGGTTTGACAAAAAAGCACTAGACTCAAAATGACAACCATGTCCATGACAAGGCTTAGATCGGCACCACAGTTCATTGCAAACCCTTTTACCCCCACCCCCAAGTCTTTGTCCCCGACTGAATGCATGACGGTGTATCCTACATATTCAAATAGTTATATTTTTGTTTGGTCAATCGCTTTATATAACCGGCATAATGAAGACTCGTGTTTAAGAGAGAGAGAGAGAGAGAGAGAGAGATAGAGAGAGAGAGAGAGAGGGGGAGAAGAGAGAGAGGGGTCAAAATAATTGATAGTCTTTAATTTATAGTAGTTTCGTATACATAGATTGTCTGTTATTTATTCCACATGTCTGTCCTTGACCTTGACTGGTGAGTACCTTCCAATTAAAACGTAATTACCCCCATTAAAAATATTGATACATGTATATCTATATTATATATCGCCTACCTACTCACATTCCTTTATACCATGGCCCGAGTTGACCCGAATTACTGATCAACAGATGCCTGGGTTCAAATATCTCATCATGAGTGATCGAACAAATCAGTTTTATAAACTAAACTCTATTGAAACCGGTATTCATGTCTCTGTTAGCTACCTTATATTTCACCTTGTTTAATGGGGTTGACATTTCCAATGAGCTATCGAGCCGCTCGTATTCAATAAAAGAATCTTCTTTTCAGCTGATCTTGTTTGAAACGTGCGTCCGACCCGCGCGGGGATTCAACCATTACGCTATTTTGTGTGTAGTTTTTATTGAAATTCACTGCTGGAGGCCTGTATTCAAACATTAATCTGGTGTGACCTAGTACTCTTTGAGTCTGAGATTCGCAATGCCAATTTACTATTTAGTGTAACAAATTCATACATATTGAGCAAGAGACGCGTGTTTTATACCTTGATGTTCAAGAATGTTTAAGACTTTTCAACACGTTAAGCTCCAAATAAGTAAAACATTATGCGCAGAGCAATGGGGGGGGGGGGGGGCAGTGGACATCGGTGTTTGAAAAATAGAGGAGTTAATGGTGACTTGTGGCGCATATCCAAACCCAATATAAAATTCCATTTCATCAGCCATTTCGCCACACAGATGCTAATGAAAAGGTCACATGCTTATTCTCGCTATTTTTCAGGATTAGCATGCTCGTCCCGAAATGAGTTAGCTGCGTTTCTGTTTTTAAAGTAGTATTTTTCCTGATGAAATAGGCAGAATTCTTAATTGGTGTATATTTCGGGTCAATCAAATATGTTTGGAACACGATACGCAAAAACTAAATCTGCCGATGGCAGGTCTTTCTGTTGGCTTCAAATTTTACATAAATTATAATTTAGACGTTTATCGACATGACAAGTCTATAATCTACTCTCTAGATCATCGGATGGCCGAGATTTAGATGGATTAAAATATCCGCTAGATTTAAACATTTAACGACAAAATTAAATAACCGAGGCTACGACATGGTGGTCAAATTTCGCTGCTACGATAATAAACGTTCTACGTTATATCTAAAGTCATGCCTTAACTCAGAATCAAGTAATTTTTCACTAACTAATTTTAAAATAGCAAACATGTTTAGCTCTTTATCTAAATGCTACATTATGTATCTTTAAGGACAATGGCACACTTTAAACAGAAGTAGGAGTAGTGCTAACATTTCTTAAGATATTTTTATCGCACAGTCCCTTAAACATTTATAATATGAATAGCTAAAATTGGAGGGGAAATAACGAAAACAATAGCCAAGTGTGCAAAATGCAAAAAAAATTAAATCGATATTTTTCCGGAAATAGTCGATAATATAAGAGATCACGGTGGTTAAGTGGGTAAGATGCTGGCTCGCTTGTCTGGAGATCGAGTGTTCGATCTCTGCATTGGAGAAAAATTATCCAAATTTTCCGGTGTGGTTGCCCTTGTAAGTGATGCAGGGCGGACTAGGCCAGCTGTCTAGTCGTTTGGATGGTACGAAAAATCGAGGTCCCGCGTACACATTGGCCAGGTGGCAGAGTCAAGTGGCGTGGTTTCGATTTCCGACTTGTACATGACACGGAGTAGATTTCCCCGGGTCTTCTGGTTTCCTACCATTGCTAAAGACCCCTGCGCACAAGCGAATTATTGAAATAAAATTGAACAATATGTTAGTCCTGATATGACCTGCTTTAAGTCGAGTGTTTAAACATACCAAGATTGAAATGCTGCCTTTTTAGCTTTAGCATACATTATGCAATAACTATATCTGCCTATTGCTGACCTTTCTTTAGGCCGGAAATGTTTACTAAATTATTAATTAAGGCATTTATTAACTGATTCAGACCATAATCAACTCTCGGTGACATCGCTAGAATGTGATATTTACTGAATTAGGATCCAATTTGCTGCTCACAACTTTCATCCATGATTTAATCATGAAATGGTTTATCGTACCAACTTTAGTAATGATGATCGGGGCTAGGCCGAAAATTCAATCGATAAATTCTCGGTTCAGAGAGGATAAATTTGACTGAAATGTTCAGCAAATTCCCTTTACATTACGTAGTTTTTAACTATTATAGAGAATTGCCAGCTTTTTTTTATCCAATCTCCCATACTGTATCTGTAATATATTATATCATTTATTTCTAATAGTTAAACCTTTAAAACGAACATTTTCAAATATAAAAAAAAAATAATTGCCTGATTCGTAATCACAGGGGCAAACTACAAGATAGTTAACTTCAAAATAATTTTCGTTCATAAAATTATAATCTATACTTTAAATATTCCCAGCCGACTTAAAAGAAAATTAGAAATATTTTAGACACAAATTAGTTTGTTTGTTTAAGAAAACTCTGAAACGCTACAAATCCCAATCGTCTGAAAAGAAATGGTAATAATTTGCTGAAGGAAACGAGGAAACGCACTGGTAGTTTATTTAACTGTTAATGATTATACCTTCAGTCAGAATAGTTTTATTTGTTCCTTAATCCAAGGCAATATTTTCGTCTATGCAGCTTAGCGCAATTATTAGAGAAAAATATTGAGGTATTTTAATTGTATTGTTAGCCCACACAAGGCATATTCTTATGGGGGAGATTCAGTTTCACGGTACGGTACACCAAAAACATAAATGGACCTGAGTAACTAAATCAAGCATTAAAAGGTAAAGATAGTGCCTATTATCTCATCTGAAACTTTCAAATCACAATATTAAGCCGCTCGGGAATGATCGCTTGAATTCTGATCCGGTGGTTAGCGATTGGGTCAGTGGTCAGTCTGGTAATAACAGCGACTACTTGTTAGAGCAGAATGTTCATTCTTGAATTGTATGAACGACATAATGATCGCGACGATCATTTGGTACTATTAGTACGAATTGTATGTCGACCTGATTATACAGGCACTAAACACATCCAGGAATTATGAGACATGTGACCAACACCACATTAGAATTTAATCCTAATTTCACAGAGCTTAAAACAGTTTCACGAGACAAAGATAGAGGTAATCAAATGAGAGATTAAGGGAAAAATGGGGTTCGGAGGACTTGGAAAAAACTCGCGAAGTTTGACAGGCGACCCAACTCCTTGTCACGTACAACCGTGGATTTGAGTTTGCAAAAGAAAAGAAATGGAATGGAATTTTACGCCCTACGGATTCCGGTCCTACGTGGCTACTGAAGATGGGCATGCGCCATACAATGTGCTATGATGGAAATTTTGCCCGCGAAACGGAACTATGTCTTACTCTTATATCGAATTCCAACAGCCAAGGGATATTTTATGTAAACGTCAAAGTATACACGGGTTAAAATAGCATTAGTTGTCTAAGTAAAACATAAATGGTGCTAAACTGAAAGAATATTCAGATTCCCCTTACCGTTCCTTCCATTTTCAAAATAGAGCAGTAAAACGTTTAAATGTCAAAGTCAGAAAATATCGTTAAAAAATAATTTGATTTGATGAGGGTGATTGATTGAAATTTACAATTTGTCCAATGTACCTTTGGTCTTATCATCGGACAATGAAACTGATCCGCTAACATTATAAATACATTTTAGCGCGACAATAGCGTCGATCGTTGATATTAACTTTGTGTATTGGGGTTTATCGGAGCGTCAAACCAAATTAAACAGCCAAAGAATGACATAATAAACCTTTATCCAAAAATAGTCGTTAATCTAACCAAAACACCGCTTCGTAAATCACCCAGCATCAGCAAATTGTGATAGAATAGGATATTTACGACTTAAGAATACGAATAAGAACATAGCTAAAAATAATACAAACTTTGTGTTCGAACATTTATTAAATCAACACGGTAACATGTGAAACTAATTTTGATTATAGCTTATCCGTGTGACTCGATTTCCCAGGCGTTCAATATAAATCAATTGCATGTGATTTAATGTCTGGTTTATCAAGTATGATAACAAGGTTTGCAATGACGCATGGAGGGTGTAAAAACTACTGATGTCCATGTAGGTGGCGGCATCAGTGTTCCGGGTTTTAATTTAACCAATTTTCAATTCAATGAATAAAAAATCCCCGACTCATTTTGCATTTAATGAATTTTCCGTTTTTATGTCCAATAAAATTCTAGCACAGAACAGGTTTCGTGAAATGGATTTCAATCAAATGATGTAGTTAAGGGTGCAAATAAAGTCCCGGTCATTGTTTTTTTATTTTAATACGTAGACTATTTAAGGTTTCTCATTTAAAATTAAGTATTAACTTCCGTGTTTAAAAGAAAAAAAATGAATGAATTTATAGGATAATTTCCGTGTAGAATTGGTATTAGCTTCTTTTACTGCATTGGACATCTGGATTAATTACAAGAGAGGCATTAATAAAAGCTGCAAAATTTATGTACTAATTAAATCGCTAATTAAGTATAATAACTAAAGCCCTGAACGGTGTTTGAGGTTTTATAGCAGTTGAGATCATAGCGGAATTGCCCCTTCCCCAGCACTTTGTGACGCGATTGCTCGTTCCTTCCTCGGGCTGGTGAAAGCGATTAAGCGTTAAATAAAAACGATAAAAGAATTTATTTATAAGTGGATACAGTGGTTAACAGCTCTTCTTATTACCACATGTTTCATCCACCCCCGCATTCCGCCATCTTTCACAATCTCAATACCACCTAGATCAATGTTTATCAAATAGAGAAGCCATTTGGAGTTGATTGAAATTATATTAAGGTTAAACATAGCTGGAACAAATTGTCACTGGGTTCTGTCTATAGACTTAAAGTCTATAGTATAACGCTGAGTTTAAACTGAAGGTTAAACTTACACAATGCCATTAATTCCTTACAAGCCGTCTCATTGTGGCTATCAGTCGTCCAAATCGATTAAATGATGCTATTCACACACCAGTGACAAAGAGCTTAGTTAATCGTCCCCGAGTGTTACAGCATAGCTTTGTACCTTTTTACCAGTGAGCGGATGACTACATTGAACCCCAGCGATATCTATTAAGTTGACTATCTGTAAATGGTTAATCATAAAATGCCATTATTTTAAGTATAATGTTTACTATTTGGGAGGAACTTAATACAAAAATTGGCCTGGCGGCCTTTTGCTCCTAGGTCATCTTCTAAGAGTGTCGTCTTGTACAAGAGACAGAGCATCTTTACTGTTTTAAGAATACCCAATATCACTTTCCATCAGGAGGCCCAAGTAGTCAGCACATATATAGTACTACAAAATGACAGATTGATTTCTTCATGGAACTTTATATACATATGCAATAAAATTGGAACCATCTAGCTTGCTGGAGAATGAAACTAAACCAGCATTTGTTGGGTTGCCTTGTCGTGAATTTGAACAAATCTTTATGTCTAATCGTTTAACGTCCGTCTCCACAATGAGTAATATCGCAGCAGCAAAGTAGCAATTAAGTAAAGATAGAGACAAGACCTCGACATCCTCAGCAAATTCGACACTAAAATAGTCTAACCGTCCATTTAATATCGATACAAGATACTCACATCTCAACTTGATCTCCATCTTGTTAACTTGAATGGGATAAAACAACCCAGAATACTTTCTTAATCTATTTAGTATTGACACGGTGAGATGTGAACCATTCAGCGGGGGTGGCCTTTAGCTTTAATTTGTGAAGATGCTAATACAATTTCTCTAGAGAATAGAAGAACTTCGCTTGGCTTTAATCTTACCGTGTAACAAGCCTGTTAAAATTTATAAATTTAGTTCCCTTCATTCATTGAAAGCCACAATCGATTGGAAGCGTAATAAAGCAAAAATTTAAACACGTTTCCAAAAACTTTTCTGAAAAGCTACGTTAGCTGTAATCGGCAATTCTTGTCGTTGTTTCAAAGCGCAATGTCGTAAATATTAGAACAAGAGAGAGAAATAGAAAAAAGACAGAGGGAGAGGGAGAGAGAGAGATAGAGAGAGAGAGAGAAATGGGGTTTAACGTCCACTTGAAACAAAGGTATTTTGGGACTAACATAGGGTTCAATTACATTTTAATAATTCGCTTCCGCGTAAGGGTCTTTAGCAGTGGAAGGAAACCGGGTAAAAAACCCACGAGGTTGGATAGGCGACCCTACTCCTTGCCGCGTAACACATCCCCACCCCATAATAAAGCGATAAACTGTTCCAGATATTCTACAAACGTTGGCTCGGTGTTTTGCAGGATGTACGGCGTGCTTTTTTGCACACCTTTTCCCACCTTCTTCCGACGCGACTTACCCTTACTTTCTATTTAGTAACAGAGAATAAAAACAATTTACTTTAAATGTGCTCGGGTTTAATACGAAACCGGGGATTTTAACGTTTTTAGCTTGTCTTGAACGGTTTAGAAATACAGTTTGAAAGCTGAATTGCCCAAATGGGACGTTTTTGTCGATCAAAATGCTTGGAGATGTTTCAAATGATGTCCTATTTCATCCATCTTCGTTCGCAACCGACCAAGACATAAGACATTAAATGGCTGTCTAGTTCACAAGAGTGTGCGCGGGGGTACTAAGACTCTACTTGATGTCCTACTTGACCATAATGCAACATTAGGGAAAACTGTTTACCGCTTGACAATATCATTCTGACAGCAATGAATTTGAAATGAAGATACAAATGTATATCTCTCTTTTACAACCTTGTACCAACAGACAATTCTACATTCCATGTTATTGTATTCGATAATAAAAAGGGACTGGTAGTGTTTCTATTGCCTTAAGAAAATTGTGAAGTCAATGCCCGTTTTGCATATTATGATATAGACGATATTAGCTGGTGTTATATCGGTTTATGATGTAATTGTGATAAGCAGTTTAATCAGGTGTAGATTGCAAGTGTCTAATACCTGTCGATCAGCTGTTCGTTACAATAATACCATACACCTGTCCAACGAACCGACGAAGTAAAAGATCGTAATCGTATATGAATTAGAATGTATTGAACAAATCTTTTCTATTATATGGCCACATAATTCCCCATTGACTTTAATGTTAATTCTCGCCTCTTAGAATGGCTCTAACGTTTATAGGTACGCTAATTTGTAAAATAATCTAATAATTTACCCACATTTCTCAAATTCTTATCACTTATTTTGCAATTAAAAAACGCCCAAAAACAATTAATCAACTTTGATCATTTTCTCAGCGTATGCTATCGTTCAGCTGAACTATTAAAAGCGACGATTATTGAGCAGAAAGCCGTGTGGTACATGCTGACTATACATATATTACTCCTGATTATTTTCGAAGTTCCTAAAGCCGACATTTATTTCGTGATAACGATACTTTTATATCGAACAATTCCTTAAAGTAGGTATGGCTATATTCTTTGGTACATTGAAATAGACAAAATGGGTCAAAAGGCACATATCAATGAAATATGAATGAATATAAAATGATTTACATTCAAATATCATTATGCAAGAGCAAAATCTGCTTATTACAGGCCTTTCTTTAGGTCCGAAATGTTATCTAAATAATAAATTAGACATTAATTAACATATCCAGACCATAATAAACTCTTGATGTCAAGATTAGCCTTCGATGTTGGCGGATTAAATTCCTAAATGCCGCTTAACGACCATTGATAATTAAATCAATCAAGTGGATAATTGACACTATGCTGTTTATATTAATGATTTTAGCAATGATGATCGAGGCTATGTGAATATTTCACTCTCTTCGTTTTCGGCTATAGTGGATCAATTTGACTGAAATTTTCAGCAAATTAGTTTTACACTATCTTGTTTTTGACTATTATCTAGTTTTAACTATTATAGTGAGAACTGTCATCTCTTTATCTTATCTCCCATAATGTATCTTTCTGTTTTGAAAATTTATTGCAAATCTCTGATAATTTTTCGTTCTGTGAATACGTGAATAGTTCAACTTGAAAGAAAGGCCTTTTCACCTGCTTCGTACATTCCACATTTGGTTTAGAGTTGCGTTATTGTTTGTGAATCAGCCATTACTAATTGTCTTGTTGGATATTGTATTTCTTTGTGCATTACAAACAGCGATTTAAATCACGGAATACACGAGCCGTGTAAAGCTTACTCATTAGAAAATGTTTATTACTGGATATTAGGATGACATATTTTCACGGCAAGATAACAACGCCAATATTTATTGAAATGCACCACTACTAAGTCTAATTTTTGTTTTTAATTCTGAATTAGAGGTATATCTCCTTTAAAACATTTATTTACAGGGATAAAATCTTTCGTTTCAGTATATTTCCCATAATATACTTATGAGCTGATTCAATAAACGAAAGGTAATTAACATAGGTAAGTGCTCAGACAGTGCAAGAATATAATTATTAATATTTCACTAGATGAATACATTAACTAGCTATTTTAAACACTCGACATTCCGCTAGTTATAAAATACTTCTTAATGTCTTACTCAGCTGTCAAAACAACCCACACTCGTGCTGGTCTCTGGTGCACATAGAATTCAGACGATATTCGATTCTATTTAATGTTTCTAGCAAAGAAGAAACATGCTCAATGTTCTTAATTCGCCATAAAATTGATAGAGGCACTAGTTGTTGTGGGTATTAAATGGGTGATTTACCTCCCTCTAATACAGTGAATGACAAAATAAACGCCCTCCTTATTCAGACGTTGATTTAATCAAGAAAACAATCCTTCGTTTGTAGAGCAAACAAATTAGGTTGTTAATTTTGAAAAGCCATAGCTCAAAATTGGTTTTCTGTCACTGTGTTGTGAGATCATCTTGAAACATTCGCTTAATAGTCAAAGGAGTTAAATCGCTAACATTTGGGACCTAGAAAGTGACACAAGTGAGTCACAACGCATAAAATACTGTAATATGAATGTATGAACTGATTTACATTCAGTGGTTTTGTTTCTACTCTAATTTCAAATCACCTATGTTCGGCGAAATAAGCCAGCAGTCTCAATCGAATGCAAATTTCTAGCCGTTTGATTTGGTGCAATGTGTCTAGCCTCGTCCCTCGAGTCGCCTTTATACAACTGAGGCTGAAGCGCATTATGGTACACGATTCGTGTGCCAATGGTAAAATGTGTATTTTGTCTTAAATATTGGATATCAGAAGCCCATCTTTTCCCGGTTAGATAGCAGCATCAATGTTGATTTAAATTGACAAATAAATCGTTTTTTCAATGTTGAAGATTTTAAATGATATTGAGTTAGATACTTTAGATACATATGCGCAAGACGCGATGTTTTTTTCTACTATCTTTTGACATTTTATCTCGTAAGTAACTACATATATAAGATACGTGTATTAAAATTTAACATAAGCAGCTAAGAAAAGGGTGCATCGCTAAAAATGTAGGTTTCTATTTTTCGGCGTTTCTTTAGTCTTTACTATATTTTATGATACATATCATTGCTATTTAGATATCGTTTGGGGTTTATGTCTTAATGCACACTGTAGGCAATACAAGTTATAAAATATTGAAATTCTCGCCCTTTATTTTATGCTTACATTTTATTTATATTGGTTATTGATTTCTTGCTGTCTTTTAGTTTTGTTGGTGCTTTGTTACGCTTGGTGTATACATATATATTCGTTTGTTTTCTTCCTCTTTAACCCACTAGTTTTGTATTTATTTACTCTATGTGTACTGCGGGTTGATATTTTTACGTTCTGTGGGTATACTTGAGTTTTCATTTCAGGATGTTGTTAAAGATGCGGTATGTAAGTTGATATAAAGAGTAGCTAGGTCCTGGAAAATCTCAGCTCTACTTTATTCTGATGAATAATGTGACAATATAGCCTCCATTGTCAAGTATATAAGAAACATAGTCTCAATTATTCATTTAAGCATAAATGATTAAATGGCTAGCGTGTTCTAATCCAGTCAATATTTCCGCCATCCGATGGTGTAGACAGTTGATTATGGACATGACATATATGTCTAAACTGAAAATTTATATAACATTTGAAGGTACAAAAAGACCTGCAAAAGGTAGATTTGGTTCTAACATAATATATAATGTGGAATATATATCTATCTTTTGGTTGATCACGACCCGACTATATTCAAGGTTTTTGTTACTGTATTTGTCTTTTGGTTTCAAACACACCACAGCATAACAATTAATACGATTATTAATTTAAAAAAAAAAAACCAAAACGATTATTTTTCAACAATAAAATGATCAAAGAGCGCGAACTCACACAGACCTCCTGGCAGATTATATTACTGGATAACACATCTATTGACAAAGAGTGTTGAGATCACACCAGGACGTCCGGATGATTAAATGATTTTATAAGTGCGATTATGTTGCTGTACTATTGTTATTATTTAGCGACTGGCCCACGGCGTGATGTTATGTTCAGTACAACAGTACTCACGCTATGAACAATTCAATTATCGCTATTTCCAAATACCAAGTAACATTGAAATTATTATTCCACCTTCGGAAATCACTGGACTGGCAGGCATTGCTCGAGGATCAACTTCTGATAAAAGGTTCACAGTTGTTACAGTAGTTGTTCACACTATAAGCCTTCCTGCAATTTTACGCATTACCTACTACAGGAGTAATGTGCTTACTTAGCGTGGCGTAGGGGAGGGGTTGGATCATCGTAAAAGTGATGGCCATCGTCTTACCAGGTGAATAACAGAGGCCAAAAAAAATAAAACAATTACGCGATCAACGATATTTTGTCGACAGTAACCATTTATAATATATAACCAACCGGGGGTGGGGGTGGCCCAGTGGCCTAGTGGTCTAGAGTGCCGTGCTTCGACCTCTAGCTGGCCGGTCACCCCTGGCTTGCGGCTGTGGTTTCGATCCCTGGTGTGAGCGTATGTGGCATGGAGATAGGGGCTCCTTCTCAACCCCGTGGGTTTCCTCCCACTGCTAAAGAACCCTACACACATGCGCATTATTGAAATAAAATTAAAACCATATGTTGGGCCCGAAATGACCTAGTTGGTGTCGAGTGGACGTTAAACCCCATCTTTCTCTCTCTCTCTCTCTCTCTCTCTCTCCCTCTCTCTCTTTCTCTAACCAACCATTAGATTATCTTTACTACTGGTAAACTTATATTCGTTACCAAAAGTTGTATATCTTTATAATTGGAAACACCCTTTCCTTACATCCATCCTGATGTATAGTACATTTGAAAGAGATAGGGTTATCGGGCAACTTGTGAACAAATTAAAATTCAAAATAAACGGTGCTTAACGCCCAAATTTTCTGTCCAAGCCGCCACGCAGTATGCTATGAGGGAATTTTATCACGACACCGGCGTTTCTTTCTTCCAATTCTAACTGTCAAAGGTGATTTTACTGGCACTCCAAGGTGTACAAGAAATATACAGATAGAAATATATTAAGACTTTAGAAGGGCGCATACATGCCATATGCTTCAGGGAGAATTTTTTTTTAAGGTCGCTATGGCAAACAATCTAGTACAGCACACGGTCCTTAATTTCTTTACAAACTTATTATTATTTTTAAAGATATATTTTAAAGGAGCTAAATCGCTAATATTTGGATCCTAGAATTGTTCGGCAAAATGGCAATCAAATTGCCATCTTTAGCTTCTGGTAATTCCAGTCTTCTCCGATAGTATTTATTGCGCATGCTCCTCAGATAACAATATGTCATCACAGTTGGAATGACTTGTGGAATTTGGCTAGACTTGTTCTTCGAGTCGCTTGTTACAAATGGCGCTGAAACGCATATAATACACGATTCGTGTACCTATGGTAAAATCCTTTTTTTGTCTTAAATATCAGAAGCCATATTTTCCATGTAAGATCACAACATCAACTTTGATTAAAAACTGGCAAATAATTCTGTTTTCAATGAGGAAGACTTTGGGTGATATTGAGTTAGAGACTTGGCTACTTTAATAGGACTGGGATGACAGGTGTCAGTGTCTTCACACACCTATAGTATTACTTATCTTATTGGGTTTAGCACGATCAATTCAAACCAAAATCTGACATCATAAATTAATCTTACTCGAAATTTATTTTTACAAAATCAAATTTCAGGGTTAATTTGTACTTACAATTAAAGGCCAAGAATCGGATAACATTAAATCTGTCAAAAAATGTTTGACAATAGGACGGTAAATTGTGTCAAGATATCAGTGTATATTTCATGTCGGTCAATTTTGGATTAGCAGAAGTGAGTAAATTAATGTCGGTTTCGAGTTGTTCTTCAGTCATGGGTGGTCTAGGGATAATTCTAGCGCTTTGTGTGGTGCATTTCTTTTTTGTCGGAAGTGATCTTTGTTTGAGGGTTACATGTAGACATTGTGCGCTTCATGGTCCTTATCGGGTTGAAAACTTTATCATTAGGTAGAGTGTTAGGTTTAAAACTCTAGCTGGCCCGTCTTGTTTTCTTCGTTCCATGGTGTGTCGATAGGGGCGTTTTCTCAACCTAGTGCGTTGAATCAGGATATAAAAAAAACATGCGCAGGATATGGTAGAAGCAGACGTTAATCCACATTTCATTTAATTTATTTATATTTATGTCCCTCATGTATATCCATCATTGTTGGATGAATTTGAATCTGTATATTTAAATATGGGGAGCGGGGGTGAATTGGTATATTTGTAGTCGTTTACCACTATTTGGGTTAAAAGATGCATTATGTAAAATAGATTGTAAAAATGAATTTATTTAACATTTCAGTTACATTACTTCATTAAGAGCGAAGTTATGATTGTTTGGACAAGATTTAGCCTAAATAGTCCCGATTGTCTACTAACGTTAACTATTTTAACGTTAAATTATTAAATGCGTGGGTGATCTAATATATTTAATATCTCAGCCATCCGATGCCGTAGAGAGCTCATGTAATAAATATTTAGATAATTATTTACATTACATATGAAGCCAAACAAAAGACCCACAATAAGGAGATGTGGGCCTTTAATAATGCACCATAATGCATCTTTAATAATGCATCATAATACGTATTTAAAGGGGCTGAAACCCTAACACACGATTATCCCTAATCTTCGACATTACAAAACGAATCTAGATATCATATATTTCAATTAATATTAATGGGCGCCTGATATCTAATATATAATACAAAATGTATATTTTAAAATCAGTCCCCAGGGTCGGGTTCTCTGTGGTCTGTAGTGCTATATATGTAATGACAAGTATTAATGAAAATATTATGAGCAAATCATATTCCACACGTCAATGCTGAAGCAATTAAAATGGATGATCCACAAACAGAGGGAGAGTGGGTGGGGGTGGGGTTAACGCCCACTCGACACAAAAAAGGTCTTTACGAGACTAACATATGTTTTAATTTTATTTCAATAATTTGCTTGTGCGTAGGGGTCTTTATTAGTAGTGGGAGGAAACCGGAGGACCAGGAGAAAACCCACGAGGTTGGACAGGCGACCCTACCCCTTGTCACGTACAGCCACTAACCGAAACCACGCCAGTTGACTCAATGACAGGCGTAAGGGTCTTTATTAGTAGTGGGAGGAAACCGGAGGACCAGGAGAAAACCCACGAGGTTGGACAGGCGACCCTACTCCTTGTCACGTACAGCCACTAACCGAAACCACGCCAGTTGACTCAATGACAGGCTTTATGATACAGCACCCACTTGCTAAGCATTCGCCCCCCCCCCCCATCCACAAACAACTAAAAGATAAACTTGTAAACTGGAGTAACAAGACGAAAATGACTGAAATATAACTGATCAAAAATACAATGGACAATTTTAAATTTCGATTTAAATCTGTTTATACATTTATAAGTAGATTTTGATCATCTTTTTACAGTCCCAAAGAGATTTGTCTCCTTTCATAACTACCAAATAATACCACAAGTAAAAGAAAGGCATCTTGTTTGTAATGAGCTGTATTGAATTAACAGTGATGCCGCGTACGTGAACGATCGAGGTGGGAAGGTATAACACCAATATTACCTACATCGAACATTATTTTACCAACAACTGGTGAATTATTTAAACAGACCAAACTACTACTACAGAACTGGGAAGCAGTGTTTTATAAACTCAGTCTGTAAAAATATTCAGTATTCTAAAAGGAAGCTTTTAAGACTATGACTGATCTATAATGATTTTCTTTGTATATTTTTGGCCAGGATATCACTCCCTTGGTGGTGATTTGAAATAATCTGATATAAGTTTAAGTCATAGTATCATCAACAATATGGCTGCATAGACAGAAACAAACAGTTTGTGCCATGATGTGTAAAATGAGTGGGGGTAGATGGAATAACTAGGGAATTTAAGAATTAAAGGAAAACATATCCATTTTGTTATCTTGACTTGAGGTGGTATTTTTCACCTTGGTATTCAGGGTTATATATCAGGCGCGGATCCAGAGGGGGGGGGGGGTCCTGGGTCCCCCCCCCCCCGCTCAGCAGGCTCGAAAATTTTTTATGCGATTTTATTGGCGATTTAGACCCGTAATTTTGGAATTTACCTTCCGGAAATACGTCAGAATGAACCAAATCGAATCTAATTTACAAAATTTTTCTGAGGGGAGGCCCCCCCAAACCCCCCGTTAATCGGTTGAGCGGAATTAGTTAAGCAATTATTAAACCTAGACACCCCTCCCCCCTGCAAAAAATCCTGGATCCGCACCTGTATATGCCTATAGTGCAGCATCGGAGATTGTGTGCTACATTTGAAAGAATTCCGGTCCACTTTTACCAAATCCAGTCTAATCTAGTCTCACTAACAAATAGTTTGCTCATTTGAAAACACGATAAACAAAGAGCAGATGAGCAAAACAAGAAAGACGAACAAAATGAACAAAACAAGGCAGATGAACAAAACAAGGCACATAAACAAAATAAGACAGACTAATTTCAAAATAGGAATGCCTATAGGACATTGTTTACGATTACTAATCATTATATATAATACTACCAGAAACATGGGCGTCTGGGAATTGTCAGACAGATATATCAGTAGTTAATAACTATATATGGTGTTCACTTAACTCAACTATAGACAATAACAAAATTACAGTAAACAGAGAGCAATACATTCGCACCGAGATTGACTAAAACAATTAGTGGTCTGCATCCAAGTGCTGCATAGATTATCCTCGTTTAGAAGAGGTTTAACGTCCACTCAATACACACTAGGTAATTTCGGGATTAACATACGGTTCAATTTTATTTACCGAGAGGGGCCTTTAGCTGTGGGAGGGAAACTGGGGGACCCGGAGAACACCCACGAGGTTGGACAGGCAACCCTGCTCCTTGTCACGCTTACTCCGCCATGTGGCCGAAACCAACATAATATACGTAAAAATGAAGAATTTCGTATTATATGTAAATGAGAATCCATCTATGCTGACATCTGAGACGGGCACCTGCTGATATTGTCATTTGTACAACTGTCATTGGCAACAACAGGTGCATACTGGATAAATATAGCAACAATGCCAGCAAAAAGAGACCTTATGTATTTACTTACATGGCGTCTTAATGTGTACATGTCTGTTTGAGTTTGTAAATAAGTTCTGACACTGTCAAATTTAAGAATTCAACTCTTTAGTACATTCCATGTCATTCTTCACA
The DNA here is from genome assembly GCA_036850965.1 of Patella caerulea. Classification (NCBI taxonomy): domain Eukaryota; kingdom Metazoa; phylum Mollusca; class Gastropoda; family Patellidae; genus Patella; species Patella caerulea. The sequence continues at coordinate 18,331,621 of JAZGQO010000002.1, read as the reverse complement.
CAACGAGCTATCTCTGCTGAGAATAGATCTCTGCGCTGAATGACCGCCATATTAAAAAAATCAATATACGATTTTGTAGTGTGGTTCTAATCATCTTTATAACTTGTATGCACACAAAGACTAAATAAATATTCTCAATATTATTACATTTTCTCATTGGCAAGGTTCGTTAAATACCATTCTACTCTATATCTATTTAATTTCATTTCATTTCAAAATACTCACTGGGGTAGAGAGGAATGTGCATAGCTTCACGTGTGAACACCCTCGTCGCTTCAGGTATTCGAAAGATTTATACAGTAGGAAGACACCGCTCCCCATGCAACACCAGTGGGTTCTCAAAGCTTATCAATGTATCAGTTTGTTAGCGAACCGCCGACACGTCATGTGGTTAGCGAACCACCGACACGTCATGTGGTTATCAATAATGAACATTTTATTATGGAGGCGGTGAATAGATACTGTCCCCAAATAATGCATGGCCCGTTTCGTATATACCAGTACTATAATATATCCAAATATATTTTGCTTCAAGGTATACGTTTAGAAATCACTACCACCCCCAGCCCTCTCTCCTACTTTCCGCTCCTTAAACACTTTTTGTTTTCGTTTAAAAATGACATTAGATGATTCATAACATCTTATAATTGTTTTATATATATGAAATATATAACCATTCATCAATATACGACATTTTTAAAATCCAATTGATGTATTTGGTATTAGAAATACACAATTTGTATGTGATCTCGAATCTTTTGTATATCTTTATGTCCGTCTTCATTAATGTCGGTAGGTGCAGGAAAGTAGGACTTTAAACCCCGTGTCATTCATTCATTATCTATATCTTCGCCATTAATACGCGATATGTAGATTTACAAATGTAGTACTGTGTCAGTGTAAACCAACAATAGTATAGATATGCTTTCAAAATAAAAAGAAATGTACAGTGCAGTGGCGGTGCCAATAGGTCTGATCTGCCCTCGGGTGTGAACCCTTCCCACCAATAGATTTAAAAAATAAAGTGACATGTTTCGGTAATTAATACCTTCTACAGTGATTAAATCCGTCACATTTCCATTCAGCCTGAGATATGTCTTACCAAATCCTGGTGGATAAGTGGGTACGACGCTGGCTCGCTAGCCTTGAGGTCGGGTGTTCGATCTCTACATTAGCCGAGAAAGTTCATCTCGATTTTCCGGCGTGGTTTCTCCTTGTCAGTGATGCAGAATGGAGGGCCTGACAACGACACCTGTCTGGTCATTCGGATGGGGCAGAAAACTGAGGTCCCGTGTACATATTGGTGTGCACGTAAAATATCCCTTGGGAGTTGGAATTCGATATAAGAGAAGGCCCGTAGCGCCGCTGTCCCGGGGAAATTTCCCTAATAGCACACTGCATGGCGGCGGATGCCCGTCTTCCATTAGCCCGGGTTTGGTGCAGAAGAATAGGACGTTAAACCCGATTTCATTTCATTTCATTTCTTGTTGTAAACCTACTATAGACAATAACACGTGAACCATAGGTTTAACGCAGCAAGAATATTCATTCACTTTTTGATTCCCCGGCTTCGTTCGTTTGACACTTTTCTCTCTGGTCGGGCATGCTAGTGATTTCGCGAAAGGCGGTATCTGGTGAGCTCTATTTATCTCTACGACCAGTGCCGCAAATACTACCTGGCTGCATTTCCGACAGTCCATTGTTTAAATGTTTCTCCCCAAGCCCGTTCATTTGAAAATTTCCTCTCTGGTCGAATAAACTAGCATCTGGTCATCTCTATTTAATCTCTCCAGGTTCGGTCCCTGCATTTTCGGCAGTCTATTATTTTTTCTGAGAGTATTGCCCCCACCCATATATCCTCCATCTCTCGAACCAACAGCGCCGCCTCTATGAATGTATACGGTTTAAGTAATTATTTTAAACGGTAGAGAGATTATAACTTAAAATCGGGAGTTTCCCTGTTAAGCCACGTGAATTAAAGATTGAATCCCGAATCTGCTCCAAACATTACACTGATAGTGTAAACATGCACCGCTTGGTTGTTGGGAAACGTACGTACAAAATACAGTGTACATCTGACAAAGCGAACAACCACACATTGAACATGTGTTACAGAGTTTAACACAGCGTTCATAACACGTGTTTATTTCATACATATTTTTATTATCTAAACATAATCAACATTCCCACCTAATTTTGTCTGGACTTCTCTCAGAAGAATTGAGGAAAATACACAAAGTGATCTATTAACCTACGAAATATTTCAAATAAAATGTCTGCTTTATAAAAAAGTAAAAGACTCTCCCCGATAAATTTAGCTTTCAAAAGATTTCCCGACACACACGTGAAGGTTTTTCATTTCAATCTGGTACCCGTGACATTTGGGCTAGATCGGTGTGACAGAATTCTCGCCAACGTGACTTAAAACGACTTCTACGTGCATACATAGCGAATTTGTCACGGGGTTTCGCTTTTTGTAGCATGGGCAAGACGCTGGCTCGTTAGCCTGGAGGTAGCTTGTTCCCTGCATTGGCCGAAAAAGTTCATCAGAATTTCCAACATGATTTCCACTTTTGCACGACGGATGGCCTGACAAGGACAGCTGACTAGTCGTTCGGATGGGACGAAAGCCCGAGGTCCATGTACACATAGGTGTGCACGTAAGATATCACTTGGAATTTGAAATTCGATATAAGAGTTGGCCACAGTGCTGCTGCCCGGGCAAAATTTTCCTTATAGCACACTGCATGGCGTATGTCCGTCTTCGTTAGCCAAGTCGGAACAGAACAGTAGAACATTAAACCCCATTTTCGTTTCATTTTCATTTCGTATTTTTATGTTACACACTTCCGCTCATATAATGGGCCATAAGAAAGTAATTCCCGTTTGGCATTCTGTCGTCTGTTTGTCAGATTCTAATTGGATATCACATTAACAGCTTAATGTTTATTTAACAAACTATATCCTCAATATTTTATTTGACCTTTAATCATCTCAATACTGCATCTTAGATATTTTGTATCCATTACGTGGTTCAAATTTCACAAACAATGTGAGCAATATTGACCCTTCGTCCGTGGAAATCAATAGTCGATAAAATTGAAGGTAGTAAACAATCGGCCTTACTTTCTTCTTTGTTTTTATTCAATTTTGTCATCAAAAATGCTATTATATGCAGGGGGTGAGTGCGTGTATTTTTTCTCAAAATGTCGAACAAAGGTGCTAAGCATTACCACCATTTTAACCCCAATAGGGGTGGATCTAGGAATTTTGAAAGGGGGGCGCCGTAAAATGAGCGCACTGACCGTGGAGACGAGGCACGCCGCTGAGAGGGGTGGGGGTCCTCCAAAGAAAAAGATCCGTCATTTTCTTGCATCTGTAGCCATTTCAAGAGTTATTTGGCTGATATTTTTGTCTAAGTAAGCGTTCGAAACGGACATATTTGGGTCTAAGAAAAGGCACTTTCAGCAGTAAAAAAGGGCACAGTCGAAAACTGGGGGGGGGGGGGCTCGCGCTCCCATTGAATCCGCCTCCCAGAACTTCTGATTTCATCAAATTCTCGGATAACCCCCAACATCTCAAACCGAACGTGAGGCTGTGTCCACCTGGGATTCACCCGCCCCTGCAGCTGAGGTTCCCGGACACGCACCCGGTGACCATCATATATCACCTACAGTGTCTCGTAATATTTGAAAATTGTTAAAGCACTTGGTTGTTGACGATGAGTAATACACATGTTAGTGAGTGGGTATTCATGCATATTTAATATCTATTGATCACTAGGATTCATACAAAATAGGATAAGTATTAGTGATGAGAAAATACGTCCGCCTACAAGCAGACGTTATTATGAGTAAAGTAGTTCCCGTCATATCAAATCAACTTAACAAAGCCAATAATACTAGTAGAATCAATGCACGCTCATACGATTTTATTGTTTCACTTTCGTAAAGAGTCATTTATGACGTAATGCGTGTGATTAGCGTATTAACGGGTATAAAACAATAACCGAACAAGAATACAATAAGCTTCTATATATTTGTTTACAACGAAATACGAGATTAATCACTCGCGTTAGTACTAATCTTCTTTAAACTTTTGTTTTTTTCCAGATTGTGCCCCGAGCCAGCGGTAACTGATCTACGGAATGTCCAATAGAATACCGGGCGAACATTTATTGTTTAACGACTGGTGTCGCGGTTTGACACGGTACCCAGCTTACCTTGGTCCCTTATGCATTGTCAATTTTCCGGCGTTGTTCCCTCTTTTTAACTGTCTAGTCGCTTGGATGGTACGAAAAATAGGTCCCGTGTACATACCGGCGTGCACGTAAAAGACCCCTTGACAGTTGGAATTCGATATAAGAGTGTCGCTTTCCTGGCAAACTTTCCCTCATAACATACTGTATGGCGTATGCCCGTCTTCATTAGCCCAGTATGGAATTAAACTCCATTTCATTTCATTTCATTTATGCATTGGAAAACCCATCAATTTGGTTCTCTCTTTTCACATGGAACCTAATCAATCATAAAAATGAATTGATTTATCGTAGTCTTTCACTTTTTTTTGACTGCCACCATGGATGGCCGAATGGTTATCATGTGTGTGCTGTATCATAAGGTCTGTCATTGTGTCAACTGGCGCGGTTTCGTATCCCCGGTTATGCGTACAAGGAGTAGCGTCGCTTATCCAAACTCCGGTTCCCCCCGGTTTCCACCCAACGCGAATTATTGAAATAAAATTAAACCACATGTTAGTCCCGAAATCATCTAGCTTGTTTCGAGTGAACTTTAAACCCTATTTCTCTCTATCCCTCTATTATTGATATTGCACCTAATTACTATCATTATAAAATACTCTTCTACAGGGAATTTCGACAACTTGACATTAATATTATTAATAATATACCTTTGATTTGGTGTTGTATTTCTTTCTTTTTTTATTGAAAAGGTTTTTAATTTTTTTTTACATATTATTAAGCAGTAATTTGATAGAGCGCTCTTCTTTCACAGTGTGTTTAGGGGCGCTTTACAATATAAAAAAATATGATGCTTACAAACATATAAATAAATATAACCTATATAACATTTATATTAAAAAAAAGTTTAGCGAAAGTGAAACAATAACACGAGAATAAATACCAATATAACAATTTTAATTAAGCATTAATTAAAAACTAAAATAGAAAAGCATAAGACATTAATTTTAAGAGGAAATAAGGGTAAGGTCGTAAATTGCTGTTAGAACAAATAATATTATACAAGAGTTAGCGGAAGATAGTTCCACATGTTAGGAACTTCATCAGAAAAAGACCGCTGGCCATAGGCAACCAATCTTACAAGATGTGGATTTCAGGCAGGAGATGACCTACTGGACAGGTAACCTGCCAAAACTTAGACAGCCATATCTTAGACAGCTTAAAACAACAACATTTACGGTTAAGTGCACAACTAATCCTCAACCTGTTACCTATATTTGATAATGGAATAGTCCAAGAAAATCTAAAAAAAACCCCACAAAACTTAGCAAATTGTAACATTGGTATGTTAAAGCAGATTTATTAACAAGTACAAAATAAATATAGTACCATTTCTTTCATTTCTTTACTGATCAAGTTTTTACTTATATAAATAATAATAATTTTAATACTCTATGTTCACAAAAATATTCAATGCAAATGTTAACAAAGTGTCTGTCCGAGATGGATCAAATGGCCGACATGCGTCCAGATACTGAATCTTGGTTTTGTCACCTCGTAGAGGGTGTGCATCTGTGTGGTCTCTTCTCTTGCTCTCTTCCGTAGGTTGCGGAGGAACTTGTCTTGGTTGCTTCTTCAGGAGGGTGAATGTGGAGGGTGAATGTGGTCGCTGACATTCCGACAGAAGTCACCCACAGTGGTGCACTTTCCGGAACATGCAGTAACTACACATCGCCAGTGTGTGCAGGTCTGTCTCACTTTGTTTCTGTTGTATAGAAAACCGTCGAGGAAAACTTGCTATATGTATATAATGTGCATGTATATATAATATATCTCCAATGCTACGGTAGCCTTTAACTAAACTAATTACTGTACCGATATAATCCAGGTACAGGTCAAACGAGTCAAACTTTAGGGCTGCTTTTGTTTATTGAAATCAATAGATATATCGATATTTTAGACCTATTGTAAATCTTCCCCTTTTTCGAGATCTTTGACGAAGTTCCCTTTTTTGCCTTAACCACGTATAACAAATTTGAGATCAATATGGTGATTTATAACCCGCTACTCCAATTACATTTGATCCACCGAGTCCTTAGTTAATGCCGCGGTTTGAAAAGGAAGGCCACTTGCAGTTAATCGAAAGTGATCTTTTTTATGTGTAAGATTGAACTAAATGGTGCATTAGCCGTTGTTATGTTTTTATTGTTTTTAGAATATGAAATGAGTTGAAATAGAGTTGAACGCCCAGCTATTGAACGACTGTACGTTGTCTCTTGCCAGGCCCTCTAACATGATGAACTTTCTCGGCAAACATCGGAATAAAACACAGCAACTTCAAGGCACGAGCCGACGTCTTACTCAGAGAGCCACCGCGGATCTCTTATAGACAATATCACCCCCAGTTGATAACTATCAATACGACTTGTTTGGGTCGTATTGGGAATTTGTTCAGTGTGATAATGACAGATCTACAAGAGAACGAGTATGAAAATAATATTGAAATACAAACTTTTTTATTATCTTTTATATACAAACCATCATTTCCATATTCTGTGTCGTAGATATATATGTTGCAATAATATTGCCGACATTACTTGTTAATGACATACAAGCAAAATTCCATTGAGGTTTGATACAAAGAAAATGTTCATTCTCAGATTCGTCCCTTGACATATTAAGCTCAGTTGACAGAATCCAAGAAATTTCCATTTTGAGTCGCAAATGCATTTTAATTCCCTATGTGTACGCCCCAGCACAATGGTCAATATTGTGAATGGCATATCCATTTGATGGAAGCTTGTTTAATCTCTATGTCAACCTATCCCCCCCCCCCCATAAAGGTTTTTTTTTTTGTACATTCTGGTGTTATATGTGCAATAATCTTTAAATTAAACTAATACATATGTTTGGTAGATGTTGACAAATAAATATGAACACGTAAACAATATAAACTTACTTTATGAAGAAGAACAATACTTTCACCGCTTTTAATACCTTAAATCACTGTACTCACGTGATAGATTTGATTGAACGGGAAGAATAGAAACACTCCCACAAAAGCTCAAGTATCAGAAGCCAATCTATTGGTGGAGAGGGATTTCTCGGACCATTGCTTTAGGAACGGAATATGCTACACCTCCGCGCCCTGACTGTCTCTTCCGATCCACACAGGGCCAAAGATAGCATTGGTAAAACTCACCTGAATAAACATGACTCGGGCAACATCTGTATATTAATTTTGGTTGAAATCTAAGGTGCGCTGTAGCTGTCTTTTAACAAATAATAAACCCTATGACACAATCAACATACCTACCAAAATTGGTTGAAATTCGTTAAGCCGTTTAGGAGAAGGAATTTGTACCAAGCTTTACCGCTATAGAGTCCTACAACTTTGTTTCAACATATCTGAATTAGCACCACGTCATGTATCATTTATTGAGTACATTTATAAAAGAAGTCCAACACATCCAAATTAGTTCCTGCATTCCTACAAAGCCTTCTAGAAGACAAAAAGACACAAGATGCTCCTATCCCGAAACGAAACCTAAGCAACAATCATGCCGATTCTTATTCTTAAAAATGACCATAAAATAAAACGCTTTCAGGAAAGACATCAACACTATTTAAAATTTCCTTCTATGGTAATTTGGAGATACATTTCCTGAGTACTTACCTTAGACACAGACATTTCTTTCGTATAGAATCTGAATTCAGAAGTCTAAAACGCTTTCAAAGAAGACGCCAACAGTATCTAGATTTGCCCTTTTGTGGTGATCCTGTCGGCCTCGACTCTATGGGTTTGTTTCTAACCTCATTTAGAACGGGTGCTTATTTGGAGATACACTTCTCGAGTCTTTACCTCAGAGATACGAATGTTTCTTTCAGAAGTTTTCTTTGGCAAACATGATGCACGTTTAATTCTATACAATCCTTATATTTGTTCTTAGACTTAATATGTCTGCAATTTTTATGGTTATTTTTTTCAGAGACGTACAAATATGTATTCTAGAATTAGAACAAATGTTTGTTGCTATAGTGCCGAACGTTCTAAACAGGGACATTTAGGCAAAATCAAAAGCACAAATAAGAATTGCCCCGTGGGTAATTTGTGTAAAGAAATTTTAAAACTTCGTTTCAAATTTTGATTGTATCCAAAATAGCTGACGTGCATTTTTATATCTTCAAAGATATTTCATCACTTGTTACTTTCTAGGGCTCTCATATCAATCCAGCATAATACTGAGGCTTTCTCGATTATTTCTTAAAAGGCCTCCATATTGAAGATGGTGAAAAGGTCAAGCCGATTGTATTTACTCATTTAATGTGGATGAGATTCTTCCCCCGCAAATTTCTTAACAACACAAAGAGAAGACAAACAAATTGTGACCACAGAAAAAATAAACCCTCGGTTTACTTAATAGACCATTCAATAAAAACAAATAGAAAAACATGTTAGAAAATGAGAAGTGCTCTAAGCCACGGGAAAAAATATATTCACCCTGTCGATTGGTACACCATCTTTCAGTGCAACATCAATAGATGGGGTTCCCAAGTCAATGAGATACTCTCTTCGCATTCTTGATCCAACACCCATTGTTTCTAAATGCTTTGTATTAATCATGCTGGAGATCACGGCGGGTAAGTGGGTAGGACGCTGGCTCGCAAGTCTGATGGTCGTGTTAACGATCTCTGCATTGGTCGAGTAAGTTCATTCAGATTTCCTGACCGGGTTTTCCCCTTGTCAGTGATGCAGGACGGAGGGCCCGACAACGATAGCTGTCTAGTCGTGCGGATAGGACAAAAAATAAGAACCCGTGCACTTAAAAGATGTCTTGGTAATTGGGATTCCTCTCATAGCACACTGTATGGCGCATGCACGTCTTCATTAGTCTAGTTTAGGAGCAGAACAGTAGGACGTTAACTCCATTACATATCATCATCGTCATACGCGTAAAATGACGTAGAGACGATTCTGTCTTGTTTCGTATCACGTGTTGTATTAAGTCACAACGTAAACGGGAAGTCGGCGATTTGCAATTGTGGAAATCAAAGCTGTGTCTTGCTGCGAGCTTCTAAGATTCCAAATGTAAAAAGATAAGTTTTTTGTGCAAATGAAACGTTCTCAGCACCCAAAGAATTATTACATTCGGCTGTCTATATATTGCATTAACTCAAATGTTTGGTTAATCTTCGAATAATAATTATTTCTACAATACCTACAAATATGTGAATATAATGCGTCTTACTGTAAAGGCGGATGAGATGCCGTCATATGGGGCAACCGAAACTTATCTGACCAAGTTACGATAGTTTTTAAAAGATATCCGAGGAATGGGCAATATAATAAATATAACAATTCGATGACATAGAACAAATTGAAGACGCATGTACGCAACTGATTAAAACAAGGGATACAATTTTTTTTATTGAATGACCAATGTCGATTCTTGTTCCGATCAGCGGCAGAGTTCTGGGTTATAATTTAATTTCACTTGCTAAATATATAAGTTATATAAATAAAAAAACAAAGATTTGGAGAAAATCACAAAACCATAAAATTCGTTGACAAAGTAATTGTTCGTCGCTCTGGACTCGTACACCAATCGTTGCATTATAATATATTATATGCAGCAGCAAGCAATCTCTAGAGGTACGGTGTGTTTTACAAATCAGCGTCCTAAAATATCATTGCAAAATTGCTTGTACACATCCACACACATCCGTGATTTCAACAGAATCGCTGGTTGCTCGTTGTTTCAACAAACGGAAAAATCGCCATTGTTTGCTAGCCCCACTTTTAGTGAATTATGTTATGTGTTTGTTTAAAGTATAATATACTAATTACAATACAAGATTCCAGGTCAAAACGAACGGCAGACCTATCGGGAATTGTCGTGACGTCAATGCTATTACGTCACTGACTGCTGAGATTGATACAATTAAAAGACAAACATTGATAGGGAAAAAACCTTTATAAGTAATTAAATCCTTGAATTGAAACTTGCTATCATATTATCGAACATTAAATCAATCTCGATCATAATATTTAGGTCAATTTAATTCATTCCAATAATTAAATTGCCAAAAGAACTTAATTTTGATATTGTTGACGTCATCAAATTATAAATCAATCAATATTGAGAATTTGAAGTTGGGTTGATTCCTGGAGTTACTATTTATAATAACATGATACTCGAGATTATATATTAAATAGAAATTGATTGTCTAGTCAATACAATATTCAATATACTTATATAGCTTGATTTGGTCGTTTTAGTGAGCTAAAATCGAAAGTAGATGTAAGCAACGTGTAATAAATTAAGCGAAATAATGAGATTGTGAAATATATCGGAAATGGCATACCGTATTCTGTAAAAAGCAAGCACATCCTGCACCATGTACGACAGAAGTGGAATAACTTAATATGGGTTGAATTCAAACTAACTACGATCTTCGATGTCTTATACGAAGCTATGTCTTAACGAAATCCCGCTACAATATCCAGATAGAATAGTGTCAGAGAAAATCAAAAGCTTTTTATAATAACAACCTCAGCGTGATCCATATCCCAGTAATATAATGATTCAAAAAGAGTTATAGGATTTAAGTTCCACCCGACAGATTTTGCAGTGTACAGACATGGGTGTGGGACCACGTCGCTTGAAACCCCATCCAATACCCAAAATGGTCTGATATATGTATAAACCACACAGTGTTCTATGGGGGAACTTTGGCCTAGGGAGCAGTACTTTAAACTATTCTTATATCGAATTCTATCTGACAGGGGATCTTTTACGTTAACGCCAATGTATACACGGGAAGGTGTTCGTCCCACCCGAACGACTACACGTCGGAAAATCCCAATGAACTTCCTTGGCTAACACAAGGATCGAACACTTGACTTCCTTGCTAGCGAGCCCGAGTATTACCCACTTAGCCACCATGCCCCCCCTCCCCTGCTAGTGTCATCAAGTACGCCATGTCACGAACATGGCATCTATCATAACGTGTAGCCATTGAAGCTGTAAGGAGTTGGCGGAACAATACCAATCGTTAATATCAGTTCATTTCATTAAAATAGAATGATAAAGAATTGAAATGGTGTGATAAGGTTATCTTGAAATAAAGCACAGTTGTTATATATATGTATGTATATATATACTCCCACTTCCAGATTGTTATCGGCCCATCACACTGGATGAACTTCCTCTCATATATTATACACCTATCTTTTACTTACATGTATACGCATGTATATAAAATCACCTGTCGGTCTTTGACAGACTTGAGGCAGGTGAAACACTATGAGTAATTTTCTTTAATAACCAAGTTTTTTCTTTGATGACAAATTGATAATCAAAAACAGGCAAGTATAATTTGAATTTAAGGACTTTTTTCTGATTTTTTCTAAAATCGTTTAATTATATGTAAGGCGTTTTGGTGGGCTTCTTGAATGGCAAACGCAGTTCTTGGTAATAATTCATCATCCTGTTGTAACTCTAGAACTTAATACAAGACGAGAAATATAAAAAAGCAAAAGAAAAACTATCTTAAAGACTGATAAAAGCGAGTTGTAAATGTATCTTTTGGGTTAAAAAAAAGTCTATAACTAACCTACATTGTATTGGGATGGACTGAAGATTTAAATGTTATTCGAAATGTTTCATAAGATGAACTGGGCAACTTTCACTAAAGGAGGGGCTTCAGTCGTCGTTTCTGTCGTCCTATCCCAGGCTATTCAAACACACACACATCACCAAATACGAACCGGAATAGCTTATTATATGTCTTTCTTTCTATGGAAATAAAAGGTAGGGCACTAAGAGTATTCCACGCAGAATTAAATATATCTGACATTTATCCGCACAATTCTAGAAACATAATATCGAAAAGGTAGTTTTTCATTGGAATCGATTGATATTACTCCGCCTTCGTTATTCTTGGGAATAAAAGGAGGGGCACTAAGAGTATTCTATACAGAATCAACTAGATTTAAATATATTTGAGATTTCTCTGCGCAATTCTAGAAATATAATATCGAAAAAGTAGTTATCATGCGATTCATCTGGTATATTACTCCGCCTTTGTTACCCGCCTGGCGGAAAGAAAACAATAAGTGCTATGCTATCGGGTGAGTACAAATCAGTACATTCCTTTTGTAGGCATATCTTATAGTGGGACGCTTTTGCTTAATTTGGGGGAAAAAAATGCTGTCTAGACTATCGGGAACCAACCTTATCAATGACAGAAATTCTTTCATGAAAATCGGGTTATTGTCCTTCTTTATAAAAGGTCGATGTGGGAAGATGTAATTATGATCAACTGAATGTCAAAGATGATGTCTATATACATGTATACGGTGTATTAAAGGTAATTGACGGTATTAGTCGGGGCTGTAGAAAGATCGGGGATTGCCAGATAGAACTATTTATCCAATGGTTTACAACATTGACGTTTATACCTGGACAATCGTATCACATGCATCAATACTATTAATATGTACGTATAACATCCTACACCATATCATACCATGTCAACCTTTCTGAAGACTCTATCACCCGGACAGACAGGCATTTGTAAACGATAAAGTACAACGAATGCTTTAGCTTTATGAAATGATCAGTTTGTGTCGGGTTTTCTGGAAAGAGTAAGCATGTCCTGCCTACAAGGCTTCTCGCTTAATGATAACTTCTGGGCAACGATATTCATCACACCAGTATTTAACTCTGACCTCAGAGTACTATAATCAATCCCTCCCCCCACCCCCTCAACCATGTATTATCTAAATAATACTACCACCACTCCACTCCTCATAACATACCCAGAATCATTACACGATTCAGGTGACTGTTTCGCACATTTAGGATTTTAAAAGAGCTCAAACACATAGGGCTACAAAGAATAATTGCAGGAGTCACAAACAAGATTTTCAAAGTATCACTTTACCACATAGCCAGCATATCAACATTAAGTACCATGCAGCATACTATGTATATCAACATCAAGGATCATTATATATCACACTAAGTATCAAAGTACCAGGTATCACACTAACATATCCTACATATTAACATTATGTACTTCGTATCACAGATATCATACATATCAAGTGCCAAATATCACACCAAAAGTATCATTCTGTTTCACAGAGAATTACTTACGAATTAACTCTGTCACAGATGACTGTCCACAACACGTGCATAGCTTTCACGTGGCGTCAGTCATTGGCTCAACGGCTCGTGCATTGTTTACATAACACCTAACTGCTTCAGGAAAAATGATGCATTTTACTCATTTACACTAAATAGGAAATATTTTTTAACTACAAATACTTTATTTTTCTTATATATACTTCAAAAAAATGTTTGAGAATTTAATTTGTCGGAGTAAAAAAGTTAAACTCATTATTAAGTCTCGTCGATGTCATGCTTATAGTGATTGTATCGGTCAAGCGAATATTCACTGCGGGATCAGTTTGCAAAAGTATCACCACAATCGCCGATGAATTGCGGCCTTAATACTCGATAAAAGTAAACAAAAACAACAAATTATAATCAAAACCAAACCACTGTTTCATAATGTAAATGGCACTAATATACTGAATTCTAAATATCCCACTCAGTCCATGCGTTAATCTACAGCCTTCCATGTATCATATCTTTATTACATCTTTCTATGACAGATAACAGCAGTGAAACAGTTTACTGAAATAACCCCGCATGCATAAATACCCCACTTACACGATGAAAACAAGTTTTATAATCACCCGATTTGGAAGAACCTGGCGTCGTACTCTCCCATAATTTAATAACCACACTGTCAACTTTTTTTGAGTTTCTGTCAGTTTTTATCATATTTACTCTGTGTCCATGATATTTGTTCATAACAAAAGAAGTACTGTTCAAGCATGGGAGGGTGGGTGGTCGGATTGTTAGCACATGCGCGTGACATCACAAGTGGAGTGGTTTCGATTCCCCGCTTGTACCTGACAAAGGGTATGGTTGCCTCTCAAACCCCATAGGCTTTCTCTGCATGGTCCCGTCGCACCCCCCCCCCCCATTTCTAAAGATCCGTGTGCGCAAGTGAATTATTGTAATAAAATTGAACCATGTATTAGTCCCGAAAGGATCTAGTTTGTGTCGAGTGGACGTTACATCCCATTTCTATGTCTGTCTCAAACAAAACAGAAATCTTCACAAGTCCTGGATGCCCAGACAAGATATATGTAACAGATTCTGATACGAGGGTTAACCAACCCGCCGGCCACATGAAGTAATACAAACAAGAAGTGAAGCCGTCAAGTTCAAGTTCAAGAAACAATAACTTTCCATTTGTATTAAACGATTTATATATTTTGCAATGGTTCTTAAACATCATATTTTGAAATATAACCACGCCCACCACCATCCCACGCAAGTAAAGCAGAAATTGAAGAACTACGTGATATCCATGAATATTATGAGAAGTAGTATCATATGCATGTTCTATAAAGTATAATTACGGCACGTTACAGCAATGAAATGAAATGCGGTTTAATGTCCTAATGTTCTGCTCCAAACTGGGCTAATGAAGACGGGCATACTATAGGGGAAATTTATCAATGGCAGCGGCGCTAAAGCCTACTCTTATATCGAATTCTAACTGCCAAGAGATCTATTACGTGCACGCCAATGTGTACACGGGACCTCGGTTTGCCGTCCCATCACTGACAAAGGGGAACCACACCGGAAAATCTGGATAAACTTTCTCCGCCAATGCAAGGATCGAACACCGGAACTCCAGGTTTGCGATATAGCGTATTACCAACTTGGTACTGATGACGACTAATGCTCATTTCATACGATTCTTTGTTGTTTTCCTGATATATCCAGAGGGCTTGTTTGTAAAAAAAAGACCATTTAACCTAGATAACGGGTTGAACATATCTAATTGGCGGGAAAACAACAACACATTTTTTTGTCACTTGATCAAACCATTGACTTCAATAGAAAACAGACCACATGTTCTAAAGCGTTAGACCACTCGGCCACCCAATGCCATTGATTGGTTACTGTGAAACGTTTTAGTTTGTTACTCGTGTAATAACGTCTCTTTAACCAAAAAAAAAATAAACATTGAAGTACAGAAGAAAATGATTAGAAATGTTTTAAGTGGCTGTGTTGAAGTGATCGTGAATAGAGAAACTTGTCCTCAGGTACAATATTGGCAGCCTCTCAAGCTAACCGAATGTTTGTTTTTTTCTTTACTTGATGATAAACTGTTCAGTATTTTCTCTAGTTTAATAGTAAGGTATATTTATAGAAATGATTTGAACTAAAATAGTAAGTTTATACTTTATAATACTTCAACACCTACTAGGAAATACATAAAATAATATACATATCCACGTTTATATCTACATTTGCACACGAAGTTGAATTTTACTGTCATGTAGAGGTGTAATATGTCCAAGTAGATTTATATACACTACTTCAAAAATTGTTGATAGTCTTGGCTTGAAAACCCTTTTTAAAATGTTTTTAATTTACTTTGCTCTTCATAATTCCCCTGAATAATTAAAAAAAAATATGTATGTAAAAAGTGTTATTTGTCGCATATCTCGTTCTAGAAATGGAAAATTGCGTGGTAGTTGTAGAGTCTGTTTACCAACTAATTTTTATTAAACTGAAAAGTGTATCGTTTACAATGTGAACAACATTGGGTACCATATACATTACTCGCTATTTATTCATTCAATAATATTAATTTTAAAGTGATTGCTAATTTTATGCTTCATGAATTAATTTTAAAATAGCGAAGTCTATAACACAATATCACCCAAAGATGGGTTTCTGATATCCAATATTTAAGACAAAATAAACATTTTACCATTGGTACACGAATCGTGTACCATAATGCGTTTCAGTGCCATTTGTTTCAAGGGACTCGAAGAACGAGGTTAGACGTATTGCACGAGTCTGGAGAACATGCACAATTAATACTATCGTTGCACGAGGCGACAATGGCCAATCTAAGACCCCAAACAGAAACTGGTTTCTTGGTGCATAATTTTATTCAGCTTTATACAGTTTCATATATCGACTGAATAATACCCAATCAAATAATATTTGAGGTATCAACAGTGACGATATGAATTATAATTTTTGTTTTGAAACCATACAATTCTACAAATAACTTAATTGCCATTTCGATGTAGACTCGTGTTTTGATAGGGTCGGTCGAGTACCTAATTTCCTTTCAAATCTATACAAGAATGACCAACACAATAAGAAAGATGGAACTCAGAATAGATTAGACACTTGTAACCAGCAAATTGTTTAAAGGAAAGAGGAGGGGTTCTACAAGATTCCTTGTTTCCGATAATGTAATACTCGTAGTTTCTTGTCAAATAATAAATGTTGCCACTGTCTCATTTCCGGTCCATTTTCAGCATTATACTCGCTAGATAATTATGCAACAGTTCCGCACAAACGTTAAGGATATGGTCGAGGGGTCCGGAAATACTGCATGTATACGCACAAGGGTTAAACTCCAATTTGTCATAGCTTACCTTAGGATTCGTTGGATCTTTAATGTGCAGTGTGGTTTTCAGTTTAGCGTATTGTCTCTTTAAAATTTGTATATAAAAATGTGCTAGACTTGTTCAAGGTAATCACCAACTTGTGTAACTGTATTACTACTTGCTTTTCAAATTAAAATTTTAGGTCATCCAAGAAAGAAAAATTAGAAAAGTAGATTTTTTATTAATTTGGGTAACTCAACTTTGAAATGTAATAAGAGTCATAAACAAGAGCATCGTCGGGCACGCCCGACATCAATTTAATTGCAAAGGAGATTTTAAATGCTCAGATTTGCTACTTGGCAATAAAAGAGGGGGTGCGTTACGAGTGCTGTGTGAATTAGGCCAACTTGGTGATTTTGAACCCAATTTTGTAGAAATCAACCCACGAGACATCTCACAATTTACAATATCATATGAATTAGCTTATGAAAGAAATAAAAATTGGTAAAGACTTCCTATGATGTGTATAATTCCTCTGAGAACTAGATTAGGGAGAACATGGCGCCATTCATACTCCCCCACAATTTAACTCAACAGTTTTAAAACCAATAGAATTGGTAAAGACTTCCGACAAAAGATAGATATCTGACAATCGTGTCCTAGAACAATGACAATTGTACATGTATTCCAACGTAACAATCACTGTCAACTTGCTTCATGTATTTTTAACGAAGTGGGAGTGGGAGTCTGAAGAATCTGTTCTGTGTTCTGACTCATTTCTGTTGTGTCATTTTTATCAGACAGACATGGGTAATATTGAATAACTTATAGAAGGGATAATCATATAATGGTATGGAATTTAAAACAATGTGATTTCGAATTGTTTGATTCGGTCTATTGCATTTATTTACCAAAGGTTACAGGCCACCTCCCTTGTCTACGATATCACCCTCCTTGGTCTAGAAACGAACGAACGGGACTCGCCGAATAGAGAGAGAGAGAGAGAGAGAGATCGGGTTTAACGTCCACTCAACACAAACTAGGTCATTTCGGGACTAACATATGGTTTAATTTTATTTCAATAATTCGCTTGCGCGTTGGGGTCTTTAGCAGTGGGAGGAAACCGGAGTGTCCGGAGGAAACCCACGAGGTTGAGACGGTGCCCCATCTCCATGCCACATACGCTCACACGTGGGCTCGAAACCACAGCCGCAAGCCAGGCGTCAGCTAGAGGTCGAAGCGCTGCACTCTAGACCACTAGGCCACGCCGAATAGGGAGAATGACACATGGTCCAGTAGAACAGAAACGTTGCATTGTCTACGATATCACCCTCGGTGTAAGTGGAAGTTAAACTCCAGAAACGAACGAACGGGAGATTTGCCGAATATGGAGTACGCAACATGGTCTAACAGAACAGAAACCTGCCTGTACAAAATGATCTTGCAATGTATAATAATTATGCCATTTATCTGCAACTGGATGTCCCAGATGATTGATCATTGTATTTATGGACTTAAATGAACTTGATATCGGAAGGTTGAGTTATTTGGCTTAAATATCGATACTGATTTGCAATAATTGTATACAAAATACGGCGCGGTCATATTTAATAAGGGAGCCATGGAGACTCAGTGGGAAAATCGTTGGCTCGCAAAACTGGAGGTTCCGTGTTCGTTTCATGCGCTGGCCGAGAGAGTTTATCGGGATTTCCGGCGTGCCCCATCCGCTCCCCCGCATTGTCAGCGGTGCAGGACGTTGGACTTCGCAATAGACAAGATATAATCATTTGAATGGGACAAAACCGTTTATACATTGGCGTGCACGTAAAAGACCTAACAGAATGTGACATAAGAGTAGGCCGTAGCACCACTGTCAAGGCAAACTTTCCCTCATAGCACACTGTACGGCGGATGTACGTCTTCATTAGCCCAGTTTCGGTGCAGAAGAGTAAGACGTTAAACCCCAATTGATATTTAAAAAGCTACAAGAATTATCCTTTTAAATATGTGTCGTCTATGACGCATCAATATGTGTCAATTACCGTCCAGAACATATTTTACAAATCATAATTATGCTGTAAAAGTATGTAACATATGAAAATATTTGTGTTTGGGGGCAGTCGAATTATAAAAGAATGTCTTACCGTATGGTGATCTATAACTATTTCTACTATAAGAAGCTCGTGGATATGATCGTACAGGAGGCAAATAAAGACCATACGCTGATATTAACAATCCCAGTAACACAAGGCACGAGTGACGATATACGCTCTGTAGCATAGCTGAAAATACAATAACAATAATTACAACATACCCCTTGTAACAAAGCTGAGACCATAATAACACTAATGATAATTACCGTACGCATTGTAGCAACAATACTGATATTGGTCATATATACCCTATGGCATAGCTGAACATCATAACATAATTGATAATTGCGGCACGCTTTGTAGTAGCTTAGCTGGATATATAGTAACAATAATAATATTGCTGATTTACGCGTTGTAGCAGCATTTACAATATAATAGCAATATAGATATTGATGATATACATCCTATAGCATATTTGAAAATATAGCACTATGCATCTGGGAACGCTTAGTAACATAGTTGACTATACAATACCAATAATTACTACATAACATAGTTGTAATAGTTTGTGATATATTTTTTTAAAAACAAATTAAACAAAGTTTTCCTATTTTTTTTACTTCTCCAATAATATAACAATTTGTTAATAACGATATGTACCTTGCAGCATATCCGAAATAAATATTGTTAGATATAAAAATGATAATCAACTTTTTTATTACGATATAGTTGACAACAATTGGTAATGATGATATACGCTCTTTAGCAAGGTGGAATGTACTAATGATTGCAAGAGCAAAGTGGAATGTACTAATAATAGTAAACACCAAAATTGAATAAACATAATAAGGTATACGCCCGGAATCGTTGTTCTTTTCTGAAGAAAACAAAAAGATATTGCGTTGGGGGTCTTAAAACAGGAGAGGTGTGTGACTCTTACACCCTTTTGATGGAATGTAATTTACAAATTAAATTTGTTATGATTTTTTTGCCATCATTTTTAAACATGATGCGATGGAAATAAATAATATATGTATAATAATGATAATCATCTTTTTATTGTTGTCAATATTCGTGGAATGTTTACATTTAGAATCAATGATCATATCTCTTGCATGAAATGTCAAAAATTACAACTAAGTTGAAATCAATAGAAACTTCCAATAAAGCCACATCAAATAAATTAAGGATATTTTTCATGTAAATATTGTTTATTAATATCAGAGTGGAAATCACTAAAAAGACAAGGACACGTGTTTAATATTTTACAGGATTAAAGTGACGTTTTAATTAAAAACTCTAGTGCAACTTCGCTGGTTTTTATGGCATATCAGATATAAATAAGGACATTGATCTAAAGATAAAATATAAAAAATAGAATGACACCGGTGCGGATTATAGGAGAACACTAGATCGGAGACGGTCCTACGCATATTATGACGTCATATATGTGATTGTGGGTTAGGGTAAGGATTAGGCTTAGCCAAGGGTTAGGACTAGCCCTATTTTACATTTCGAGACATTGGCGAAATCTACAGGATCTAGCCCTTACCCTAACCCTAACCCACAATCTATAAATGACGTCATATGTGTTAAAATGCGCAGTACCGTCTTCTATCTAGCGTTCTCCAACCGGTGCGCAATCTGATTAAAATACAAATGTATATTTCGTTTTTTATTTAAATATACTTTCGATGGCCAACACTACATGAAGATCTGGCCGGTTGCAGTGGAAGGTCACGTCAGGGGTCATACCTGCAGTTTTCATCCCTATGACGTCAGACATTGATTAATCAAACAGCGTTGACGTTTCTAGTGGTTTACCCAGTTTCGTGCAGGACACGCCCAGAATTCGCAGTAACAGACTGTTTCATAGACTAATCCCTCACATTATATAACAACGCTTCCAGATCCCAGTGTTGTCCACGAAATATAAAAAAAATACGAAACGAAATATGATCTGCGTTTTAATTAAATCAGATTGGCCGGTGGGTGTACTGAAAAATCAGACGAGGTTCGCTGTCTTGGTTGATTTTTTACTCTTTAATTGCAACCAGAGCAGTATGTTGTCTTAGGAGTAAGAATCAGCTTGCAGCGGCGACAATAAAATTATAGGAATGGCCATAGAGGAGTGACTGGTTCCACCCCGTAACATCGGGTGGGTTGCGTTTGCCGGGGTAACAACACCATCTCGCTAACCATCGTGGGATACATCGGTATTTGCAAGCAACATCCGAGATACTTATTTCCAGGGGGCAAAACCTCGTGTGTCATTGTCACTAGTAGAGCAATCAAGCAGTTGGAATCAACTATGGAAGGATTTCATTGCCAATACTAAATGCTCTTCTAAAATGTCTTTTGACATTGATTATGTGTAAAAAGTAAAACTAATGCAATGTATACACTTGGATATACAGTATAATGGAAAATTAATATAACAACTTTAATTTACCTCTTATTGGAATTCCTTATGCACTATAGTTTATAATTTTAATAAAGTTCGTTAAAGACGATGTATTTCATATCATAATTGGCTGCTGGATAAACCGGAAAAATAGATTATAATACGCACCTAGAAATGGTATTTGATACGTATTCGGATTATCTAGAATATGAATCATATCTAAGTCGTATCTAAGTTTCAACGCAGTTGCTTATCCTATAGATCATATCGTTCATCCCTCATTAACATGCTATCAACACCCTCCATTCTTATCACAAAGGCAGTCAAATAATTCGAATATCATTTTGAAGTTTATAATGCTTTGAGTTCACAAGAGGGCATTATTGTTATACCCTTGTATTTTTGTGTTTTTGTCCGGGTGAATACTACGGAACATTTAAATAGAAATGTAAATAAAAATGTTCTCATCGCTGAGATTCTAAAAGCAAAGTAATAACTCCTGACATTGATATAACAATAGAAAGGTGACTGTAATAATATTTTAGTGAAGGGGCGGGGGGGGGGGGTCTAAGGTGAAGGGTCCGAACTGCTGCGCTGCGAATAATAATATATGCAAGTGAATGTCCAATCTTCTGGCTGTAAATGACAAATGATAGTTTACGGTATCCCCGTCCTAATCAAGAAACAATTTTAACATACATTAGTGGGAATTTGGGGTGCCAAATATTTATAAATAAGAGCCACCTCAATAATTCTTTGCTTTACAGTCGGGTACATTTGACTCGAGAGCGCCCCCACAATCTAGACTATTATTATACTTACAAAATCGTTTTAAATAAATCATTGTCTGTCATATTTTTTCTGTTTGGACAAATCGAAAACAAATTTCCAGATTCAGATTGCTGTTACACCTTTTCTGAATCCTTTGTCCTTTATATTTGATTTGCTACATATACAAGCATTGGTGATTTCACACTGTTTACTGACTATATAACACATTGTCTATTTACTGTTCGATTGGTAATACTGTTGTTCTATGGTTTAATAAATAGTGATTCAGCACTATCAAATATTATTACATGTATAGTTTCAGAGCATGTTGGTTCATTTACTCTAAAGTCTGAACAAACTCTATTTCACACCTTGCTTGTAATAAACGCGATCTGCTAAACTAATATCATACCGTCACATTCAACATGTCTCGTCCGAACATGATCCACAGGAAAGTTTTTATATATACAAAATAAAATATGCAGAAAGATGATGCTATCGATACAGTTATATTTTATATCCCGTGTCGGCCAAAATAATCTTTTTTTTATCACTATGAATAAAATGTCACTATATAGTTATTGAAATCTTACCTATGTATTTGAAATCACCTCCGGTAAAAACAAAATCCATTATACAATTAAATAATTCAGAGAATAAAAAAAACGTATTGAAAATTCAACCTATTTGCGTGTATTTACACAGAACTCATCACGTGTTTGGATGAAATCGATGAGAGCTGACTTGGGGCTTGGTAGAGAGTTTGACAACCACGTGTTGCGACCAAACCAACGCGCGATCATTTCGATCGTTTGAGTTGGGGCAACGAAAAATATCAACTAATAGCTTATTGATATACAAAACTTGAATTGTCGCGAGAGTCACACATCGTTTCGATAGACACATTCTCTTTAGTATACGCGATGAGTGACGTAATTAGCTTCCAGTTTGGTATTTCCCGACGTCAAAGTTTGGAATATTTAATTATTCAATGGATTTTATTTAACCGGAAGATATTTCAAACATTATGTTTAAGTCTTTAAGAAATTATATTTATAGCACGGCTTCTCTATACGATTTCTGCTAAAAATGGCGTAAATTATCAAAGGTGTGTAATAACATTGCAAATGTCAGGTTCATTGCACTGCTAAGCTCCCTCCCATTAGAGCTAAAACAATCTGCTTATTCAACAAAAAGAACAAAGGAAGATTCTATGTTTATGTTACCACTTCAGTTAAGCAGTTGGCCGTGACAAAACAGATTGTGCTCTGCAAGTACAATTACGCTATTCAGTTGAATTTATACTACCAGTGTTTCTTTGGTTTAAATTCCACGCCTGTTCATCCTCGTGCGTTTTCTATGGGGCTTCCGGTTTCCTCTCACTGCCAAAGATGCACGGGCAGATTATTGAGAGAAAGGGAGTGCGAGAAAGATTAACGTCCGCTCGACACAAACTAGGTCATTCCGTGACTAACATATGGTTTAATTTTATTTCAATAATTCGCTTGCGTGTAACGGTCTTTAGCAGTGACAGGAAACAAGAATACCCGGAGAAAACCTACGAGGTTGGCCAGACGATCCTACTTATGTCACGATACAGCGCACACGTGTTAACCATTCGGCTATCCCCCCCCATATATTAGTCCCGAAATGACCTAGTTTGTGTCGAATGGACATTAAACCCCATCTCCCCCTCTCTTGTTCTCTCACTATCTCCCCCTCTCATGGTTCTTTACGGGGTTTCGTCTCGTCTCGTACATTTCCTTGTCCTCTGACCCGCACCACTACCATAAGGAAACCGAACCAAGGAATTGTCCCTCATACTTAGCAATTCACAGGGAATAAATAGCCAATTTTTTGTCGTCCTTTGTGAACATCATCATAGACCACCGAACAAGGCGCTATTTAGTCTGAAAATTTTATCACCTAAGTAATTAACTGGACCAAGCTATTAATAAACCATTTGCATTTATTCGTGACTTAAAAGGGAAATGGCAAACACAATAAATATATATTTAAACAAATACGGGATTTTCTTGATGCTAAAAATGTCCAGCTAACACGCTATGGGGTAACAAATTTAGAATCAAAAGGGATATCTCCACTTTGTAGAGCTAATATTGATATTAGAATTAGGAGTCGACAATGTCTATCTTAAAGAATGCTATATTTGTTAATGAAGGTGGAAAATAGGAATATTAATAACGAAAATAAACGATAATTCATGTTCAATGGTCTCTTTTACCTCCATATTTATACATTTACAAATAAAATCAATGTACTTCCGGTAATAACCGGAACACGCTAAAGTGGGTATTTAGGATTGTTTACATTCAGGTGACGTCATGGTTATCTACGGCTCGTAGCAGAAGCGTGGGATGAAAGCAATTGTAATGCATTGTGGTGCATTGTTAGATACTACGAATCTAATATTTTGGTAATTTATAGTTTTTACTTTTTTACGAAAAAAAAGCAGCATAGACAACAACATCCTGTCGGTATAAAAGCCTTCACAACCATAAAATCTCAGTTAAAGTATTTCAAACAGATTATAATCTTTTTGATTGTCCAGTAGACTACACGAAGTAGAACGAATTCACACGAATACCTGTGTGCATGGATTTGTGGATTAAAAGGCAGTCATGATGCAATCATGGTGGCTTAAACATGCATTATGCAAGAGCTAAATCTGCCTATTGCATGTCTTTACTTAGGCCTGAAATGTTTCTAAAACATTAATTAACTGATCCAGGCCTATTAAATAGATTAAAACGGTTCAGCAATACTTTGATTTAATCAAATAATGCGGAACGATACTTAGCTTCGATCAACCAGCAGGGTGGTTGAAATTATTGCACACATCTGTCAAACCTAATATCTTCGCTTGCAATAGAGTAATTTGAATGAAATTTTCAAATTATTAATTTTACATTATCTACTTTCGAACAGTTATAGAAAAAATGGCTAGTTCTTTATCTGAATCATACATAATGTATCTTCTTACACTTTAATAATTCCTTTTGATCAGTACCAATGTTTCTTTGGTTTAAATTCCGCGCCTGTTCATCCTCGTGGTTTCCTCCCACTGCCAAAGATGCACGAGCGGTTTATTGAGAGGGAGAGGGAGAAGCGGGGTAACGTCCACTCAACACAAACAGGGTCATTTCAGGACAAACATTCGCTTGCGCGTAGGGAGGAATCTAAAAGATGGGGAGAAAACCATGCGCCCCTATCAACACCACGCCAGTTAACTCAGCGACAGGCCTTATGATAAAGCGCACACGTGCTTACCATTTAGCCATGCACCCGATCGTATCAGTACGAAGCATGATGGTACCACTGGTTCAGTAAGAGACGGGGACCAGACCCCTCGCTATTGTCTCGTCAATATAGTTTACCAGAAAAGCCAAATTGCAAAATAACATCAATTTTAAAATTTGGTGTCCCTTCCTGCAGCTTCAGCATATGTACGTGGTAGGTTTGCTATTTCTACAAGATCTGGTAAATTCGTGACATTCGTATGGCAGTGGCATTATAATCAACGTCATGCTGATAGGAAGGCAATGAACGTATTGGAACATCAATCACAGAATTACGACATATGAAAACTATTTATGCTGACTTTAGTGAACCGAATCATTCGTTTATATCCCTTTGAACTGTTCTTTGTATTAATGTCGTGGCCTTCAGCTGTGGTCACGGAAGGGAATTTTTAAGTGCATTCTCCATGGTGACAAATTATAACAAAAAACACAACAGACTAGAAAAGCAAAACAAACTTTTATTTATCCGGTTACTTAGGTTATTTCTTTCTTTTCCCTCCGTTGGTCGTGTCTGTATTTATTTTATTTGTTTGACATGTAATTGTAATTGTCTACCACAACCCACATTCACCTTTCATTTTCAAAAAAATAAAATGTAAATCCTGTTCTAATAAGTACTAGACAAATATCGAAATGCCGGATATTGTGAAAGATGCCCGAACCTACCCATTTCATCGCCCAGACAGCTAGTATAATATCAGTACGTTTTGTAAAACAATTTAATACCGGACACATTTAAACCGTATCAATCCAGCTGAATCTATTGCTGATAGAAAATTAATCGACGAAGCAAGACCACGCGATATCACTACTTATTGTTTCTGGATGTTATGACAGACAGAGCAATTGAAACGATGCAAACCCCGTGACGTCTTCAACTGAAACCCGTGGAATGGGGTCCAGAAAATAAATCGTGTATATCGGCTTGAAGTTGCAAAACCAAAAAATGCGATTTTTGCTGAAACGTGGACATATTACATATAGAACATAAATATCTGGGTAAAAGTTTTAATCGGCGAAACCCTTCAACACCGCGTTGCAGTTCTATGTAGGGTTTCTCGCCTTTTTAAAAAACGGTAAATTGATTTAAGGCAGGGCACCATGCTACACTACAATTACATAAATTATCAGTATTAAGCGCGACATGTCACTGAGAGTTGCATTTTAAAACTGGCTGACCTGGTTGCTGGCATATCTCTAACAACGCTTTGAGTCGGAAAGGGGGTGGGGGTAACATCCGGTCGACCTACGCTAGGACATTTAAAGACTAACATTTGTGAAAATTTTAATTCAATAATTCTACATCGAAGGGTTCTTCAGCTGTAGGAGAAAACAGAAAGACGAGAAAAAAAAACCCATGAGGTTGGTCAAATGACCACATTCCTTGTTACAACCCTAGTTCGACAGATTTCAAATTCAAGTTTTAAGAACTCTTATAATAAAGAAACATGCGGAAACTGTTTATTAATATGGAAATGTGATTATTAAACTAGGTATGCTACTAAATTATCGGACTGTTGATTCTGGTGGCATTTGGCCCAAAGGTCATCTTCTACCCAGAAGACGTCGGTCTCTGAAATCCAAGTCACACAATTGGTCTCGTTTGATATATAAAGTCGGAACACTCAGTACCATTTTTTTATTTGAGGCATCCAAGGCTAACGATTGGATACAGCTAACTGACATATTCAACCAATTTTCTTTGAAATTTAAGATGCTGTTTAATTTGTTGTGTTCATAGTTCACTGTACAAAGACAAATATACTTTTATAAAGCTGTGTAGTCCAACAGACGTAACATTGACATCGTTTCTTACCCACGGGGCCAGTCGCCCACCCATATTCTCATTCTATCAAAAGGGACAAGTATTGTGCTCTCTACGGATTATTAACTGAATGTATGTTTGTACAAAAAATTATGGGGGTATTGTTTTTTCTTTGTAAGTGCCGGGGGACCACAATACGCAAACAAAACCAATAAGACAAAGCTGCGGACAAGACAAATCCCAATGACACTGCGAGACCTAACAACAAATATCAGATAAAGTAAATGTAGTGGAAAATCTGTCACATTATTGGGTTTTAGACGTTAGATTTGAAATAACAGGTGGCATTTTCCCCCAAAACACGAAAAATATATTCCATATGTCAGTTTTTATGTAAAACAAATGAAATGATGCCCAGCTTTCTTCCTTTTGGAACCAGGTAGGTTAATAAAGAAAAAGCATAATAATTTGCCATACAATGTGCTATGAGGGAAAATTTGTCACGAAAACGCCGAATTTCAAATGCCAATCATTCTTTACGTGCACGACGACAAGTAAATGGTTGTATCTCTATTACCACTCGGCAAACCTCGGAAGATTTCGGACAATCTAAACTCGGCTGTATGATGAATTCCGCCATATTGGAACTACTTTAAAGGTCCCGACCTATTCGACCGATCCAGCTGTAAGATAATGACGAAATTACACTTCTATTCTGAGCTGAAGGAATGGATAAAAAATAATATATTCTCCTTTCATTTGATAGACATAACGTTGGATTTTATTGGTTGATAAATAGAGACTGTTATCTTTACTCTAAATAGGTTTCCAACGAACAGGTTGCAGCTCGATCGGTCGAATAGGTCGCTAGCCGAATAGGTTCCCAATTTGTGTAATGGCGTCAAGTTTTCCTGTTAAAGTAAACCGGTAGCCGCATCGCAAATGTATGGGCGTAGGTACATATCACTTACTGTCATACATCCGAAACTAGATGTAGTTTACGGAATCTGTCGAGATTAGCCGAGTGTCTCTATTACGACAATGGGTAAAGAATACGGTGACATTCAAATACTAACGGCCTCACATAACAACTTTTGGTCTTCGAATGAATTATCAGTGAGCAGAAATTCGACCGGGTATCTGTTTTCACTCATATCTTCAGTCAGTTATAAAAGGATAACTTGTGTTTTTCTTCTGTGTTCATTACTTCCCGTTCTTGAAATCTCCATAACGCATCTATCGTAGCAATGATAAATGTTTTGTTACGTGTTTAACCTTGTTCTCTCACAAATGTAATAATGACTGACACCAATATTGTACTTTAATGTCCCCGTCATCCGATAATCTAGAGATTATAGACGTGTCATGTTCATAAATGTCTAAATAATAATTTATATCACATTCAAAGTCAGATACAGCCAGTGCTTAGCTCTTACTTTAACATGAATTATGCAAGAGCTAAATCTGCCTATTACAGATTTTTCTTTAGGCCTGAAATGTTTTCTAAAGTATTAATTAGACATTAATCAACTGATCCGGGCCTTAATCAACGCCCGGCGACATCAGATTTCTCCTATATTATATAGATTACAACGGTTCAGCGATACTTTGATTTAGCTTCGATCAACCAGTACGGTGGTTGCAATTATTGCACACGTCTGGCAAACCAGAATTAAATTTTCAAATTATTAATTTTACATTATCTACTTTCGAACTATTGTAGCAAGAATGGCTAGTTCTTTATCTAAATCTTACATAATTTATCTGTAATGCATCTTCTGTTCACTTCCGCCAAAGCCGATTTATTCGTAAAGCTCTGGGAGGAAATTCTATATGGTAAAATGTGTATGTGCGAGTGTGTAATCGTATATTATGAACTAATACATCGAGCAGGTGCTCGCTAAAGGATATGAAGAAGAATTGAAAACCAAGAGATAATTTGATAACACACATCAAAGTAATATCTAATCTACTTAATAGAATGCTATAATTTATCTGGCTATAGATTTAATGAGAGTCCCACTCAATTCAACTTTAATCAACTAAAGGTTCACGGCCTTACACGTTCATGTTTGCATTTTATTCATGTACCAATCTATACAATTTCCTTGGCGAAATTAAACCTGCAGAATATAAACATTTATTATACGTTATTATAAAAAAAAATGAACTGTAACATTGAATGAACGTGTGGGAACCGATTGAATGAATGGCGGACACCTGTACGATGATATCTCTTAATAGGGATCAGGTGCAGAAATCGATTCCTAGCAGTTAAAAGACCGTTATATAACCGGTATTTTAGGAATGATATGCATAAAAAAAAATGAACAGTGTGTTAATTTTGTCAAGGGCGGGGTGGATGGTTGTAGGCATGGTGATGGGTGTGGTGTACTACTGACAGTATATAATTAACTCATGATTAAAACTTTCGCTTGAGTTGAAGTAAACAACCAAAATATTAAACGATACGTATTATTCAAAGAAACGCATAACTCGATTGAGAATCGAAGATGCAACCGCGTGCTTTTAGTTTTTTCTCCCTGGATGGCAACGCTTCAGACATTGAATAAATGAATGAAATGGAGTTGTACGGTCCTGGTTAACAAAGGCACTGCTTCGTACCTAAAGGCACTGGGGTTTAACGTCAATTCGACAAAAACTATATTCTTTCGGGACTAACATATGGTTCAACCTTGTTCCATGAATGTTTTGTGGAAACCATGCGAATTGACTCAATGATGGACATTACGATGCAACGCGCACGTGTTAATCATTCGCACCCCCCCCCCCCTGCCTCCGGCGTTCGTAGGTTTTACCTTGATCTATCTGTTAATTTGTTCGAGCTCCAACTGCAAAGGTGTACATTGGACCTCAGATTTTCGTCCCATCGTTCCCAGACAAAATGTCATTTTGACAGACAAACAAGAATCAATGCGTTTTGTTTCGTTTAGCTATAATAAGGATTGTAGCTTTTTTCTGCTGAATATATTTCCTCGTATCAATAAGAACCGTTGCTATTATGGGTATGGCAACAGGCGAAACAGTTTGCTTGTACCGATTCTAGACAACATGACCATGATTTGTTTAGAATTTATTTTAATATTGATATCTTTTGATACCTCATCCGTTCATGTTTACGATTAATATCCCTATATATCTGCGGATGTTGTCTCTAGCGCCGAATGACAAAAATACTATTTTTAAATGTTCATGACAAAAGCAAATTGCCAATACAAAATGCACTATCTATTCGACGCAATTTCCCGATAATTTTTTGTTGGGAAGGGGGATGTTTATTATGGATGGACAGATGTTGCTCGTATTTATGCCTTTCTAATCATTTGATCTATGTCCATGGGAATTGTGGATAAGGCGTTGCATCAGTGTTTCGAGTGGACGTAAAATCCCATCTCTCTCCCTCTCCCTCCCTCGCACCCTCTCTCTATCTCATATGCTTGCCAGTGAACAGTGATCGTAATGAGCATCTATAGTCACTAAGTGAAAACGAAGATTATCCTTGTGGTAATTCACGTTTTCATTTTAGATAGTTAACTACAAAGTTAAGTAAAAGTAAAGAAAAGGACTAGCCATTACTCTGCTGTTGGTGGGAAAGCCAAGTCACGTTTGATTTGAGACGCAAAGATAAGTTTGAGAATAACTCATTAAAAATATTCAGTTTAACACGTTACATATATGGTTTATAAGTGTTAAAGGGACACAGGATTATTTTTTTTAATTATATGTGTATATATAATTATTTTTTAATTATATATACACATATACGTATGTAATTAAACACCTTCAGACCAATTTATACACGAATATCTGATATAAGTACTGTTAAATAATAATTAGTCAGGTGTTCACTGGGTTGGGCTGTTCACATAATGCGTTGATTTCGAAATAGCCCCCCTTCATTACGTTTTGGATATCTCGAAGTAACGCCCGCAATGATAAAATTACGCGGAAATTGATTGAAGTAACTAAACAATCCATTTCCTATGTTATCAGATTTGCGGAGGGGTAATAAATCCGGGTTCGAGATTATAGTGTCGATCTG
This sequence comes from Patella caerulea, assembly GCA_036850965.1. Classification (NCBI taxonomy): domain Eukaryota; kingdom Metazoa; phylum Mollusca; class Gastropoda; family Patellidae; genus Patella; species Patella caerulea. Next base: position 18,300,499 of record JAZGQO010000002.1, on the reverse strand, counting down.
AGCAGGGTTTAAAATGATTATTTCCCCTGTCTCCATCGGGAAATCAAAAATAAATCACATTATGACATGAGGACCTGTCAAATATGTCTACGAATCAGCAAACTTATAGACGACAAAATAAAATAAATAAGATGATATAATATGTTGAGGATAGGGTGATTAAAATGTTTTCTTGGGTTATAAATGGCGAATGACCCAGTCGGTCAGTAGAGATATCAAGAGAAAGAGACCTAATGACCTGGCTTATTATGGAAGTTGAAATCAAATGAAATGTGATTAAACGCCCTACTCTTCGGTACCAAGTAGATTAATGAAAGCTATAAGGAAAACTATGCCCGTCTGTCAGGGGATCTCTTGTGTGTACGCCAATGTATACACGGGACTTCGAATTTTTCGTCCCACCAAAAACGACTATACGTTGTCCATTATTGCCAGGCCCTCGGTTCTGCACCACTACAAGGAGGAACCACGTCGGAAAATCCTGATGAACTTTCTCAGCCATCCCAATAATCGCTCAGGTTAGGGGTTGGGGTTAGCGAGCCAAAGTTTTACTTACTGAGTCACCGGGGTTTCTCTTAACATTTTGACAATTAATGCAAACTATGTGAAAAATAATGCATTATTCAAATGCAAATATGATCGGTTATATAATTGTAACGAACGTCACTCTCGATATGTTGAACACATGGAAATCTATTTTAAAAATATAATCATATCCTTATAGTGACACCTCAAAGAATGAAATACCGGAAACTTAAAGGACCATATCTCATTGATGACCGCTTAATCAACGCTGAAATGTACTAGGATTGATTAATGAACATTTAATTAATCAGTAGTGGATAACCGGATTAAAATGTGATGGCATTTACGAAACTGCCGTAAACCAAATCGACAAGAACGATATGATCGAAACTAACATTGTTTGAGTAAAATGATCATAGATTCAAATAAAGACCATAAAAAATTAAAACATCAAAATAACCAAACTAGTATTCATAAAGTAATATGAATTCAATGAACGGAAGTGCACCATTCAAAATCATGCAAATGATAATCTATAATCAATAACTTTAAGTAAGTTTTGTTTCTCTCCTACAATAGTGATACTCCTTTCAATAGTTGGCACTATCCGTAGAATCATCTGTAATCTCTACGATAATAATATATCCTGGTGATGCTGGCTCTTGCTAGAAGTTCATTTCAAGGAATATTACCATGGAATGTGCGATGTGGACAATAGTTAAAGGGACTATCTTGATTAGAACAGAGTCTCAAAAATAAAAGTATGTGTACATATGAAATTTAAACACTACAATATATGGCAATGGTGTATTTACCTTGTCTTCAAATTTCAGCTCCAAATGTTGAGTCTTTTGGACCTAAAAGTCAAAACCGCTTATCCGGATAAGTAACTCTTTTAAGATTTTTGCGTTGGGTGACCCGGTAATCGATTGTCGTTCTTTTATTGGTCTTTACAATGCAGGGCCCACGTGCTGTACTTAATAACGAAAGGTAAATTTCACCTACACATTATTTTTATAAAATAAAAGTCTGGTTTAATCCAGAAACTGTATAACATAGCTTGGAACACCGATCTCCATTTCCAGATGAAGACTAATGGGATTAAGTAGTTTAAAAACGTATCACATATAATGAGTTAGTTGCTCGGTCCGACGTGAGAGAATTATGAGGGTTTTAACACACAATTAAGCAGTTTTTATTCGCCGGAATATAATCGAAATTTGCCCTTTAGCGATCGTCTAAACAAAATGACATTCATTCAATGTTTATTAGCTGGAGTACAGATATGGTTGATTCAAGGTGGGCTAGTATATATTGGCATTGAGATACAGTTAAATATGTTTATAATTAATGGCAAGGAAATGGGTAATTAGAGACCCGCTGATTAAAAACCTGTAATTTAGATAACATTCTTGCAAATACTCACTGATAAGATTCTCTAGATATTTTAAACTTAAAATAACACATCACAAAATGTAAACATAAATCTTCGTAGTATTTTTGTATATTTCTGTTTCATGGATTACTCTTTTAAGAAGAGCTGATAACACCTCTCATTTGATAGAATCACAAACGTTACACGCATTAGTACCAATGTTTTGTTTAGGATCCCACCGCTTAAAAGAGAATGTAACACATGCGCACTTCATTTTGGAACTGTCACAATTGTCCAGTCCGATTACATCATGATAACAAATTGGGAGATGCCAATAGAATTGTAGGCCGGTTGGAGAGGTTTGGGTATTTCCGGAGGTCAAAATGGACGCTTTATACTTTGGGGAATACTAAACAGAACCCTAACCCATTTAAGGGAGGTAAATGGTAAATTGGATTAAGTTCATTCTTCTAAAAAGGGTTAGGGTTAGGCCTAATATTCCCCCAAATTCTCATTTATAGAAAGCGGCCATTTGGGTCTCCGGATACATCCGAACCTCCCCAACTGGCCTTCAATTAGCATCTTCCTAACAAATTGAGTGACAGTTTTGGTATTACATACCGCTGATTGGATACCACGGATAGTGTCTAACGTGTTTCATTGGCACCGGATACCATCCGCTTTTAGTCAATATTTTGATAGATACGTGCGTAGAAATGTTTTCTGGAACCGCAAGATGTCGTCTTAAAGATGAGTATACAAATTAGTAGACTATAAGATAAAGAACTGAAATTGGAAACCATGTGTGAGCAAAACTTCTCCTCGTTGCACCACACATTGAATCCGAGAAATAAAGATATCACAAAATTCTGAAATAGACCTAATAAGTATTAGGTTGACGACACCTTAAGTAAGATTATAGTTTGGCGCACAGACTTCAGTCAAATGAACAATTCAATGAGCATTATATTTCATGGATGCATGTCGTGTTTAGCCCCGATCCTCTAGATTCCCACAATCACGATTCGCGCTACGAAAAAATCGTGGTTTTAATCATCGAGTTATTATGGTGATCATATATAAGGTGTTCGCATATACTGTGGTCAATCGAAGCAAGCGTATCGAAACATATCGAAACGTATCTAAACGTACCAGATCGTGATCACAATACGGACAATCGCATCGTAATGCATAGTACGACAGTGGGAACCTTTAAGCAATTACATGTAGCTCCATTTAACACAGGTTACTGACTGTAAGCGAAATGTCCTTTTATCATTCTTAAAATAATTGGAAGATGAAAAAAATGAAATGCTATGTGGCTCAACCTCCTACTTTTATACACTATGTGCGGGAAATTTGTCCCGACAGAGGCTTTCCAACCTCCTCTTTCTCGAATTCCAATTCTCAGGGTTCATTTAGCACACGTTTGCACGTTTACACGTGTCTTGTGTTTTATTCCATCCCTAACGATTAGACGTCGTTTCTAATCATTACCTCCGTCCTGTACCTCTGAAAAGGGACATCAGACTTGAAAATCACGAGGAATCAGACCGCTATTGTTTCCGGAACCTTCTAATTAGTGAGTTAGCATTTTACTCACTTGTTGAAATTGCTGTGTCATATTTCAATAACCACCTATTCGACACTAGAAATAATTATTTTCTTTTAGTAGGAGTGAATAATGGTATTTTAAAATCGGATTACTGGTAATAAAAAGAAAATATTTGTTTGTATTTCTTCTTAATAATCTTTTCGTTTGAAAGTATTTTAACATAAAACTAATTAATTAAAGCTACTGTATTTGCCAGTCTGGTAAAGCGACATTGTCTTCTTTCGTGTTCACTTAGATATCTATTTTAATATTATCTATAATGGTATACCAGTACTATTTCTTATTTGCAGAAAGATTATAACATGTTTATGTTAAAAATCGTGAAGTCTGTGAATGAGAATACGATGTAAGCTCTGCACAGATCTTCCCACCTTAAAGCCAGTGTGAGCCATTTGCATTTTTCGGAAAATGTTATATTTTTCAAGGCCAACACTCAAACTGATCAGTTAACATTTAATTTAAGAAAACAAATTCAAAATATCAACGGAGATACACTCTGGGTCGGATTAAAAGAGGCGATAATTTAAGATGGTGCTGGCGTGTTTAGAAAAACTACGTTCGGGTGGCCTAGTGGTTTATGGTGTCACACTTCAAACTGTAACTATCAGCTCACCTCTGGCTTACGATCGTCGATTCAATCCCTAGTGTGAACGCTTGTGTCGTGGGTATACCACGGGTGAATTTACTAAGCTAAAGGTTTTGACCATATACAGTTATCGTCCACCGAATGTTGCGAAATTTGAAACATGTCATGTGTTATTTTATCCTCCTATTCCTTTTATTGATGGAGCTTTTGTAGTTTGCAAGAGATTAGCAATTCCTCGGTTAAATCAGCATTTATAATTTATCTATTTTTAGACAATGGCTGATAATGGAAATTTTGACAATATTATAGTACAAATGATTAATAATTCCTAAAATAATAACTATTTATGACAATGATGATTTAGTTATTTTAGACGCTAATTGGCCCAGTTAAATGGCAAGGGTATGATAAAAGTAGTAATGATGGTGAACAAGGCGCAATACATATATAGTTTACATTTTATTTAACTGTTCTTCGTAAGTTGTTGAATGAAGATATTTGCTATTGTTCCTGGGGTTGGATGGCCTTATGGTTAGCGCATGCGCTTTAACTCATAAGATCCGTCAACCACTTGGCAAATCTCGACAGATTCCGGAACCTACATCTAGTCTCGGCTGTATGACAGTAAGTGATATGTACCTACGCCCATACATTTGCGATGCGACTACCGGTTTACTGTAACAGGAAAACATGACGCTATTACAAACAAACAAGACACCATTGGCGCAGCCATGTTTCATCCGGGGCCTTTGAAGTAGTTCCAAGATACCATAGGCGCAGCCATGTTTCATCCGGGACCTTTAAAGTAGTTCCAATATGGCGGGATTCTAAATGTAGGTTCCGTAATCTGTCGAGGATTGCCAAGTGTGAGTCAGCTGGTGTGGTTTTGATTTCCCGGTTGTTCGTGACAAGGGGTAGGGTCACCTATCCAACATTGTGGGTTTTCTCCGGTTTCCTCTCACAGACCCCGATTTGCCAATCGTGCATTATTTATACTAGATGAATAAATGTTGGACTCGCGTGAGATATGTCATTGCATAGCACATGCAGGATAGTGCCCGCTTATTAAGTTGTTTATATAATGGTTTTCGTTTTAAGACATTACGTAATGTATTGAAACAACACTCGGGGCTAACACCCTCGTGCAGCATAAATATGTTACTGTTTCGTCCTCAACCATTAAAGTTGGACGTTAAACCCCATTCCCATTTCATTTCTCGACCATTAAACCACACCTATGTGACAGCTATTAGAATGTATGAAAGATTTCACCAGTGATTATTGTGATTTGGCGACACAAAGACCACACGCTATATTAAACAAAGAACATAAACCGTACAGACATATTAATGGGTTTAAGATATTCCATTATAATTTCAGATTGATCATCTCTAATTGTCATCGTCTGAGAAGAAGCACCCTTATTAATTATTCTCAATTATACATATGAATATATATCTGTAATTGTCAGTTTAAAACAAATTATCCCCAGAACCTATCTCTATCGGTACGATGATTGAAAGGTATGCCAGTTTTAACTTCTCGTTAATAAGGGCTTTGCCTCTGCATCAACTGGGCTATATAATAAAGACGATCATAATTCCACGCAATGTCTGAAGAGGGAATTTTTGACAAGACAGTGGTGTTTCCGCCTACTCGTATTCGAATTCCGGCTGACAAAGGTTCGTTTAGGATACGCCGCGGTGTCTTGCTGCCAGTGGTATATAGGAACCTCAGTTTTTGGTAGCCTCCAAATGACTAATAACATTTCCTATCAATCGGCCTAAACTGGTTTAAAACGGTTTAAGTCGTGATAATTATTTCAGTGGGAAATCTTTTAATGGATCATAATCTTCCTAAATAACCACCTTATATTGTATCTTGTATTTCAAATTGTCTTATATATTTCTCAAGTATTCTTTGTTTTCTATTTTTCATACATCTTATAAATTGTAAATAATGTCTACTATATTGTTTGTTTATATACTGATAAATTATACGATTAATGCCATAGGTAAAGATCTTTACATATAGACTAAAATGAATCAGTTATAGGAGAACCTTTCTACAGCCCGTCATTAGGAGATCAACTTAGATCACATTCCTAAAGATAAACTTAATGTACTCGTATGTGGCTATTTTGAGACACCCATTTATGTCAATTCCCATATTTGAGTTTATCTACCATTAATTAAATGAGATTTAACATCCTACAGCTCTGCCCCGAACTGGGTTAATGAAGACGGGCATACACCATACAAACACTACGGCCTATTCTTATATCGAATTCCAACTGTCAAGGAATCTTTTACGTGCGCCAATGTGTACAAGGGGCCTCAGTAAATCTGGGTCACTTTCTTGGCCAATGCAGGAAATTAACATCCGACAATTAACCACCGTGATCCATCTACCATTAAGCAATGACCAAGTTTGTTAACATTAATAGTGTCCGGTGTTAGTTAATTCATTACGAATTATATAATTTTATTTATACTGATACAGGAAGTGCATTTGTACAATATTCTTACGCTCTTCTAGGTTTTGGTGTTTGCTGCCGCACACCAAGTATATGTTCAGTTCTCTTGCATGGCTACATGTTCCTTAAGCAACGTCCGCGAGTTTTACAAACATCTAACCGTTGCTTCAATGCTCAGCAATTCCCGAACATTTGCGCCCGTTGTGTTTACACGTGACTAATTAGCATTGTCCAATCAGAGGTCGTGACAAAGAAACAGAAACGTCTACAGCCGTTGAAAGGTTTTTTTTTCAATTGAGAAACTCGCGGAAAACCAATAAAAAAAGCAATTGAAGCAGTTTTGGGAACTAAAGATGTGTTTTTTGCAGGAAAACCGGCAGTGGCAAGTCTCTTTGCTATGAATGTGTTCCGATAATTATCCGATATTTTTAACGAAGAAATCCGATGGACTCCCAAGCTGGGCTTATTACCCAATCAAACTTAGTGCCGAAATATGCAGGGTATTACGCTGGTAAGATGTCTGTAGTTAAGGCGAGATCAAGCCTGCTTTTGTATGCCGTATTTGTTGTCACTTACCATATCATGTATAGTTCTCTTGCATGTTTGGTGCTCCTTTTGATAGTATTCTATTTGTTTTTGTTTGTTGCTGTGGGTCTTCTTGTACTTACTATTAACATAACTCCCAATTTAATTTTTGTGATGGTACAAATGGCCTTGAGTGAAGTCGATTTATTAGTTTGATATTCTATAAATGATCGAATCAATCAATAGTTCTATATTCGAATTACAAAGAACATATTAATAGGTTGTCTTTTAGTTTAAACAAACTCTGAAAGACAGCCGTCGGTCATAGCGTTTATACTAAAAATAGAGAAGCGGTATGTTTTGGTAATTGTCTTAAGCGTTTGAGTTCAGAATTATCAAAGCCCGGCTGAGACAAACAATAATATCAATTACCAAATGAAAAACAGAGAGAGAGGGGGGAGAGAAAGAGATAGGGAGAGGAGAGAGAGAGAGAGAGAGGGGGGGGGTAACGTCCACTCGATACAAATTAAGTCACTTCGGGACTAACATGGTTTAATTCTATTGCAATAATTCGCTTGCGCGTAGGGGTCTTTAGCAGTGGGAGGACTCGAGAAAAACCCACGAGGTTGGACAGGCGACCCTACTCCTTTTCACGTAAAATTGTGTCCAAACAGAAGTGCTACGGCCCAATCTGGTTCCAAATGTTCCGCTAAGTGCACGCAAAAGTGTACATGGGACCTTGGGTTTAGCGTACCACCCGAAAGACAAGACGCTGTCCCAGACCATTCCACCCATCCAGCAAATCTTGATATTTCACTACCCCCACCCCCATCGCAAAAGCAAATCATGCGACAGAAGACACACCTAAGAAAGATTTTTAAGAAATAATCATCGCAGACCACACCCATAAGGGATTAACGAGTTGGCTGCATTTGCTATTGAAGCAACACAGGGGGTCAAGATAGAGCTTCTGTCAGCTGAATATGAAACAATAGTTCAGACGTTTTATGTTGGAATGTACTTTTCGAGAACAGCGGGATTATTGATCAAGTTGTTTAATACAAAATTATTTTCTCATTGGCTTTGATATATAATATAAACAAATTGGGGCGTATTGGAATATTTAATTGCACAATGGATTTTATTTAACAGGAGTTGATTTCAAAAACACGGGTAATTCTGCATGTATAATGACGAAAGTTGAATATTATGGGAGATTAGGTAAGGGCTGACAGTTATCTCTATAATAGTTAAAAATGTAAAAAGAATTTGCTGAAAAGTTCAGTCAAATTGTTCCACTCTGAACCGAGTATTTAGCGATTGAATTTTGGACCTAGCCTCTATTACCATTGCTAAAGTTGGTAGATAAAGAAAATAGTCTCGATTATACAGTTCTTACTTTAATCATAAATGAGAACTGATCAGGTGATCGGATCCGAATTCAGTAAATATCGCAGACCAAAAATGACATCGAGAGTTGATTATGGTCTGGATAAGTTCAGTAATGTCTAATTAATATTTTAGATAACATTCAGACTTAAAGAAAGACCTGCAATCGACAGCTTTAGCTCTTGCATAATGTATGTTTAAGTAGTTTGTTCATAATCGAAGAAATTCGTTTAAAATTGACTAAGGTTGAGACAGTAGTTATTAATCCTTATTGTCATATTCCATCATCCCGTCCAGACACAATGTTACCCATTATTCAACATCAGCCAGATTATTATTGGCTGACAAATTAATATGTTGCTAAGAAATCGGAATGCTCGTACACCACTTTTTACTTCTTGTATAATGTTTAGAGTAGCAGGTAGAATCATTACAATGGCATACTTTAGTAACAGTCTCTGTTTCTCCGCTTATCTACAACTGTAACGTTGGGTCAATAGGTTAAGCGGTTGTACAATTACAAATATGCGATTGTGCTTGAAATAGCCTAGATTCCTATTACTAAGTCCTGTTTCTAACACATTTTCATGACATTGTCATGCTACAACGTAAACAGTTTCATGATAGTGTCATAGCGTACATGTGTGCAATCCAGATCTCACGACAGTGTCATACTACAGCGCACATGTACGTAATCAATCTAATGGCAGTATCACAGCGTACATGTGTGTAATTCTTATCCCACGGCAGTATCATCATGATACAGCTATATATTTTTCTTACTCATGTTTTCAAGGGCATGACCCCTTAAATTAAAATATTCCTTGAGGATCGTCTTGACTCGGACAGGAATTCAACCGCTGCAGAAGGTCATTTTGCGCCATTCCGTACTCTATTCAAACCACTCTATTTAGCCTGTGGACATTCAGTTACGTACGTGACTCATCATCAATTAACAGTCATGTTTCTCATTAGAATGACATCCTTTAAATCTCTCAAGAGCAGCATCAACACTTCTTAATCTGTGTCTGGTCACTGTCGTCACTGCTAGTGACACTTATTAGCAGTGGACACTCTTAGAAGCGGTAGCCATTTTGCTCTAATAAAGGGACAATCTCGATTATATTTTTGAGAATTAAACTGCATAATTTTGTGTTAAACACCCTTAAAATCCCTATCTTACAGTCGAGCATCTAAGTCGATATAAGTGATAGGTTTTCAAGCAAACTAAAACCGTCAGTCTTCAACTGTATTATTCCGTGGATAATTTATAAAAATAACGTGTTTGTGAAATTTACCTTTCGTTATTAAGCAAAGCACGATGGTCATTCACTGTATAGACTTCTAAAGGTACGGTCATCGATTATCAGATTACCCAATGAAAACATTCACCCGAAATCTTAAACGTGTTACGTTTCTGAGCTGAGTTTTTGAGAGGTAAATACACCATTCCTCTGAATTTTGCCGTTTAAATTTCATACGTACTCGAATGTCAATTTTTTAGACTCTTCTAAAATTGGTATTTAAAAGTGCTTAACCTCTTTAATTTAAGTCGATATAAACTATTGAATTGGGTTGAGACCATGATTTTGCAAACTATGGCGGCTTAAACTTTTGTTTAAAAGATTAATAAGCTAAAATCGGCTTCTTTAGTTTCCTTTTTGACTTACTGTGTCGATAACTGTGTTATTTATAGACGTTAAACTAGCTCAACATGTACAGAACACAAAACAAATCAATATATACATTTTATTTTTCGCAGATTCATAAAGGTCCAACCATTTTAAAATACGACCTTCATAAAATATAGACTTAGTTTTATCCACAAGAAATATCTCAAAAGCCGTGTAATCTGTTAAGTTGAGTACACAAGAGTTAATTAAAGTTGTAAATAGGAAGATAGTAAGCACCATGTTTCAGTGCTATCCTGATAACTTGTATACTAATATAGAACTAATAATACTTCATATATATTCGCTGTAAGTAAGATATCTATTGGTAATATACTACGCATCATGCCAATCAACGAGTGAAATCGGTTCCCACTTCAGTAGAAAGTGGTTTGCCCTTTTACCTTTGGGTTTGAGTCTTTTATGTAAATAAACAGATTATTTAAGAAGCCTATTGAAATTAAAAGACCACCAACAAGAAGATTCACAGAATCTCAAACAAATTCGACATAAAGCAAAATTAAATGGTTTTATTGTGAATTCATTTAACCAATCAGACAATGAATATCAAATTAGGAATATTCTAAAAGATAATACTAAACTAATCCTATCACCCATAATTATGTCATGAAAATGATATATATGACATCTGTTCATCCCCGAACATCACGTCATATTCTGTCCATTTTATTTCTTTTTACACCTTCAGGATATTTGGGATTAACAGCAAAGCGCACATACAAAATGTTTAAACCTCAATATGCGTCATATACGCAATTCCTTGGGCTGTAATTTCACAGAATTGACGTACTTAAGCCAAAATATATGGGATGGACAATAATTAAAGACTAGTTTTATATCCAACTCATTATTAATCAAATATCAAATGAATCACTTAAAGGAATGAGTCCATGGTTCGATGCCAGTGTTCAGAATGTTCCCTGGGATTTTCCAGCTTAGTGTCTCCTTGTCAGTAGTGCAGAGTGGGGGGGGGGTCATGGCAAGGACAGTGTCTTGTCGTTCGGATAGGACGAAAATCCGAGGTCCCATATAACCTTTGCACGTCAAAAAACCTGAATGCTGAGATTTGATATAACCTTTGCACGCCAAAAAACCTGAATGTTGGGATTCGAAATAGGAGTAGGCCGTAGTGCCGCTACCGGGTAAAATTTTCCTTATTGCCTTCTTCGGTAGTCAAGTCGGTGTATTGTTTTTGTGGTGAGTTACCATTCTAAACAGGTATGTTAAAATTATAATATAATGTGGGACCTTCGAAAGCGCAAAATCCGTTTACATCCCAGAATCCCAGATCAATGGCTCGACCAGTTCGGGTATAGTGAGTGCGGTCAGAACTTGGGGTATCTATAAAGAGAAAAGGGTATTATTATTTCAAATTATGGGAGGTGGGTATTGTCAGGCGAAGAAGCATTACAAGGGGGTGTTTTAATCTGATATGGAGATTCTTATGTTTGAAATCTACTGGAAATGAAGATCACGAGTTGCCCTATATCGATACAATAATTCCCTAAAACTTTGTATATCTTTTGAGGTTATCTACATGTATTTGTATTAGAATTAGTTAACACCAGCCCTACCACCAGTGTCTCTACAATTTGAGGCGACTATGCGGAGTCGAGATGCGAACTTTTCGGAATAGGAGACAGGTGAGATAACCACTAAAACATCCTAGGTCGAAACACCACCGTGATATGTATTTAGGAGACACACAACCACCGACAGATTTGACCTAGTGCTCAACCTAAAACTATTTCGAACACCATCAAGAAAACGACTTGATGGATGCTAAATACATCAAAATAATAAAACATGTGGAAACCGTGTACTATTTTTCTGACTTTGTAAATAAAAAATATACAACTAGTTTTTGTGGAACGCACAATAACCGCAAAATGAATACCACGAATTCTTGAAATTTAAAGCATATTTTATCAAAAGAAAATGAAAAGCCAAAAACATGTAACTGCATGTTGTGATGTAAATAAGGCCAATGCGTTAGAAGTAGTAAACGACTTAGGTAGGCTTATCTTCTGAGTTTTCGTAGCAGTCAACAATCAGTGTTGAACAGTTCAACATTCCAATATCGTGTTTTTACTTAAAAACAACATAATACTCGAAATTCTAGTTTAAATAGAATTTTATTGTTCAACATTGACTTCCTGCGGTTCATGTTCTTCATTTACGACAAAACTAGAGCATATTCTTGGCAAACTCATCAGTGATGTCACTGTTATAGGATAACTATTCTCTTCCTATAAACACATAAACTATTGAAAATTGTACTCTCAAGGACAACGCATCATCATCAACAAACCTTTGCATATTAGACCCTAATTAACAAGAAGATACCGTTGGCATGTATTTCAATGATCAAGCAAGAATGGCTTGCTGGTCGGTATTTCGCTCTTGCCTGTATTAAAAAGGTCACGTGGCCGACGAGTTAGGTGATCAGTTGGTCTAACGTCTGGGTCCTTATTCAAAGGTTTTCTAAAAGTTAAGTAAAGATACTTAATTTTCCCACTTAACTGGCTGTATTACCTTAAATCGGTATTCAAGGTTGTATATTACATATACTTGGCTATGTGAAAACTTAACAACTGCACACTTAAATTATGGAATACTACCATTCGCCAAAAAACATGAATTTTCAATTTATGGAATATCCTCCATTGCCAAAAAGCACGAATTTCTAACATTGTTAGTAAGTTTTACCCCCTTAAGAGCATCACTATACTCTATTAAATTCTTAGTGTACATCACCAGGAAAATGTTTGTCGAAATTATATTGTAACCCATGAAAATAGTATGATTATAATTTAGGATAAATTATGATAGTGTGCATCCTTTGTCGGAACAGCTCTTTTCATCGACTTTTTTTAACAAAAAGAAAAAAAATCCATTCCAGTGGATCACAATAAATATTGGTATTATAATGATGGATATTTTAAGCTTTAATTTTTAAACAATATTTCGCGAATAGAAAACAATATATCATTAGCAATACACACTGACCCTTGCCTTCTAAGTTAGACTCCACAAATTATACAGTGTTGTTTATAAATCTATCATTGGAGAAATTCATAAATATTGTGTGACTACCTCCATTTTAGATTTTGACAGGCCTGACATTGACGGTACATTATGTGTACGACATATTCATGTTGCATTATATTTTACCTAAATAAACACTACCGATTATGTATTTATGGGAATGAGTTGTTAAAAAAAATAGATCATGCCTTGCTTCTAGCGGTAGTATAAATAATTTCTGAAATCTATAAAGCCATGTCATCACAAATGAATTTAACTTCATCATATGACATCCATGTAAACATACAAACATAACATGATAAACGAACGGGAAAAATATCCTCAACTATCTCGGTGGTAATAACCTTAAGCCAGGCTGACACTTGCACGAATTGGCACGACTCGAGTCGACACGACACCGTCCGATTTGCGCAATCTCGTCGTCTCAATGCGGGAAGTGCGTAAACAATGCGCAAAGTATGCGTGAACTATGCGTGAACTCGTCGTGCCAGTTCGTGTCAATGTGGACACTGATGGGCACGACAAAATCGTGGTCAAAAGTCGTGCAAGTGTCAGCCTGGCTTTACACTCTATTATGGCACTACAACATCAAAGTTGACGACAGAGAGAGTGCACTCGGCACATGCTATGCAATTTCGGAATTAGTATGGAACAGTTATATTTCAATAAATCGTATGCGATTAGGGGTCTTTGGCAGTGGGGAGGAACGAAGAATATAATATTATAAACACACACAATAGCCATTGCATGATCAATCATGACAAAATGCAATGGAACCACAAGTGAAAAAGTCTCACAAACTGTTATCAGCTGTCGTTGAATGTGCGGAATGAAAAAGACATCGCTCATTCGACCAGTGTTGAGATGGTAACACAATCATATAGCTTTAACCAAACCATATTTTATGTAAGTTACTATAAATAGATATTTAAACTAACAATAATTACATCATTAAACGTCTATCATTTTTGTTTATTCATTAAAAAGAAATATCCGCTTTATCAATATGAGAATTCCCCTGAGAGTATTGCAATACTCGTCTGCCATTTTCCCTTCACTTGGTATTTGATGGTTGAAAATATCAACGAGTTCTAATCAAATAAACTTGCAATCTTTTGGGTGCTTTAGCCGTCATTTTCCCATTGTTTATGGCCCCGTATAATTCCATTAAATTATTTTCCTTGATAAAGGGGCGTGGTTTTACATTTATTTGCTGATCTTTGATATTTACAACAGGTTTATCTTTCAATATAAAATAGAACAGATATCCATTCAGTGATCACGGCTGAAAATAATGAAACTTTCGCTGTAGGATGACAGGAGGCACGTCTAGTGACGTACGTGTATTTATTTTTTACTTTCGGGGACTTTAGCACAGTAGTTCAAAGATTATGGGAGCCCGGCAAGAACATGGCGTCTAGTTGTTGGCATGGCCCATGAAGATTACGAGAGTCTGCCTAGGAAAGGGTTTTCTAGTCTTTGGGATGGTGCGAAAAACTTGAATGGCAAAATTTCATTAATAACATAGATATATTTTTAAAACCTGGTTTATTGTCCCCAGACCGTTTAATCTAATTTGAATATGTGTAATCAATTTAAAATCTGGTTAATTAACTATTGAATACTGCATTATGTAATCTGGGTAGAGAACATTTGGAACCAAATACGTATAAGCTTAATCAAAAGTCCCATAATGGGTAAGAATAAGAACAAGGCTGGTTACTTCTATGGGATTCTATGAAACTTGGTGGAACTGAATGCGATAATGATAAATGTCAATACAAAAGATGTGGGTACTCGAAAACAACAAATTAATCCGATAATCGGAGTAATCAGGACTGAACAGGAGAGCATCCGACCCTTGTCCATATTGAATGAAAGGGGGTTTAACGTCCTACTTTTCTGAATCGACTGAACTAATGAAGACGGACATGCGCCATACAGTGTGTTATTAGCTGTCCCTTGCCAAGTATATTTAATCCGATAAATGAAGTAAGTGGGAGCTGTACCGGAGAACATCCGGTCCATAGCCATAGCAGTTGACAGTTATTGCATTTGGTTAAGCGAAAAGCGATCATAACCAAGTTGAGTTGACTGCGTTCACATCCCAGAGGATGAGGTCTAGCAGCTATGTTTCTGGTAAGTTTGACGAAATAATCCAGTATATTCGTATCTAAATCGACTGCATGGCACGTGAGATTCAGAAAATTATTTTTTACTCTTGATGAGTTCTTCAGCAAATCTACCAGCGTTTTAAAATTAATTTGTGTATCAAAACTGGTATTTATCTTGTCAAGCATCCACGGCATGCCAATCAAATCATCTGGTATTGAGTGGTAATTCAGATTTAATACAACTTTCTTGTAAAGTACTTTCATGATATATCATGGCTGGCTTAGTTCGGAATCAAATGAAAATAGACATGTCACGCCCTAAAAAGCGCGTTACTTACTGAGCTACTGTGGTTCCCTCGAAGTTCAGAATCAGACAGCAAGTTCCTAGCTCGTCAGTATAGGATTTTAATTTATTTAAACAATTCGCTTGCGCGTAAGGATCTTTAGCTATGGAACGAAACCGGAGAAACGGGAGAAAACCCACGATGTTAGACAGGCGACACTATTCCTTGTCACGTACAAACGCGCAATCAAGACCACGCCACTTGACTCAGTGACATGCCTTATGATACAACGCGCACGCGTCATCTAAACACCCTTGTAACATGGATAGTAGTGATAGGTGTTGTGCACAAGACATGTTATGCTTTCACTGTGAAAACTGATATCCATAAACCTTTTTTAAAAAATTTATCAGAATACTTTCGGTTTTTAATAATACTCGTATGTAAATAGTAGTGTTATGTGCTGTGCACAAGATATGTTATTGAAAAATCCTTTGAAGTACCGGATATGCACAGGGGCGTTTTAAGGTTTATCATGGCGGAGGCTATACTATTTTGAGGACCCTCTGTCGCGAGGGGAGGTTCTTGATTGATGAATTTCATGCCAATGCAATGACTGCATTCTCATTCAGTAGTGGATTCAACAGTAACAGTGTATAGAAAACGATTGACTTGATATCGGAGGCCCTTTCCCTTGGCCAGAAAGGGCCTTTTGTCAGACGTGGGTCCCTTTTGTCTGCCTTCAGGGCCCTCCTAACTAGGGTACATTTTCATTTTTTTTCATCGGTTTTAGCATTTTTCTTCAGTTATTTCTTCAATTTCTTTGATTTTTATTTCGCCCGGGAGGCTAGCGCATCCAGCGCCTCAGCTATAAAACGCCTTTTGATATGCATAAAGACATGGAATTCGATAAAAGAGTAGGCCGTAGTGTCGTGTCCGGGCAACACTCCCCCTTAGGACACTGTATGGCGTAAGTCCGTCCTCATTAGCCCGGAGAACGCTAGATCGCAGACGGTCCTACGCAAATTGTGACGTCATTATGTGAATTGTGGGTTAGGGTAAGGGTTAGGCTTGATCATGGGTTAGGGTAAGGGCTAGCCCTGTTTACATCGCGGGACTCTGACCAAATCTACAGGTCCTAGCCCTTACCCTAACCCTAACCCATAATCTATATATGACGTCATATGTGCTAAAATGCTTAGGACCGTCTCCGATCTAGCGTTCTCCCATTAGCCCTGTATGGAGCAGAACAGCAGTAGGACGTTGAATCTCATTTCAATTTATTCCATTTTTGCATAAAGACATATTATGGTTACAACAATGATCAATACTGTAAAACGGTTTTGGGTGTGGCAAAATACTCCCACGTATTTCTTGCAATCTAAATATTTTATTTATAGCCTTTATCGCCTGTTGATCAAAGATAAGGAACAAAAATAAAAACACTATAATAGAATAATATGACTACTCAATCGAAACGAACCTTTAATAACCATGAGCACAAATATGCCATTTTATAGCTTTGAACAATGAATACAAATAACCAATAAAGGTGGTATTATAATACCGATCAATTAAGCAATTAAGTCATTTTTCTATTCGTTATAGCTTTCACCGTAGTACAAAAAAATATCGAATTTGTTGAAAGTCGTTGTTAAGCTTTCGTTCATTACTTGTTGATAATAATTGAAAATAAATCATTTGTAACGGTTTTATTAGGGTTTTAAGTTATAAACATTTGGAAATCTAA
Source organism: Patella caerulea (assembly GCA_036850965.1). NCBI lineage: Eukaryota > Metazoa > Mollusca > Gastropoda > Patellidae > Patella > Patella caerulea. The sequence continues at coordinate 18,283,121 of JAZGQO010000002.1, read as the reverse complement.
AATAATATTTGCTTTGTGGATCTCTCTCGATATTATTTTTTTCTTTTTTCTAAATAAATCTTGATTATCCAATAATTAATTAGATTGTTGGGCATTTTATTTTATTTGGAAATCAAATGCAATCCATTCCGTGGAAGACAGCAGTTACAACTAAACTTAATTTAGTTATTGGGTGTCCAAGCCCGTAGTTAGCGGAGGGCAAGGGTTGCAGGTTGGTTGTTGGCTTCGTATTGAGTCCAATGGGAAGGGCTACGAAGGCGCCCATTGAGGTAACCGATTCATTTCTCAATGGACCAAGGCATCATTGGGCGTGCCGATTGTTTCCAACGGAGGCAACTGTCCCTGTAGCGGACAGTGTATGTTTGACCTTCGGAGATCAGACGACGACACTTCAGATACTATAGATAACATTTTAGTTTGTCGTTAGCTAAAAACCATTCCTAATTTAGATAAGGACCACATAAGTTCTTAATGTGAAACTTAAAAAAATATTGTAGTCCCATTATAAACAAACAATAACTTCACGCTACAGAGACAAATCTTAGAGAAATCGATATTTGTTCTCAAGGTGAAAAACAATAACTTCACCTTTCTGTGACCGGAGAAGGAAGACAACGTTGCGATTTAATATAGTGTTAAATGTGAAAAATGCATTAACCCTGACTTGATCTCTGTATGGAGGGAAAAATAAACTTGGAAAGGAAAGGAGGAATTGGCATTGTTTCTATCAATATGAAGGGAAAGCAGACTTCGCCTTTCTCTCAATGGAGAGGACGGACAACATTAACATGAACTTTTACCTCAATATGTAGGGAAAACAAACCCGACCTTTCCCGCAATGGAGAAGACATGCAGTATCAACTACTTCTTAATGTGGGCATAAAACATTAATCTTGACTCGATCTCATTGTGAAGAGAAAAGAAACTTGGTTGTGCAAACCGTGAAAATGTGAAAATAAAACCCCGACGTTCTCTCGCCTGAATTATGGTAAAATTTACATTTTTAAGGGAGCTAAAACCTTTTAAGGGAGCTAAAAAAAATGTCAACATTTCGATTTGCTCTCGATGTGAACAGATACAAATTTCTGGGCAAATAAAAATTAACAGCTCTACGATGTAAGCTGTGGGCCAATGTCTTTATTATTGGCACATAATCCACTAATTTACGACTCAAGTATGCGATATTACGCGTACCTTCGCTCTCTTTCATTCTGTAAACCCTTAGAGATAAAATGAAATGAAATAGGTTATAACATCCAACTGTTCTGCGCCGAACTGGGCTAATGGAGACGGGCATATGCAACACAGTGTGCTATGAGAGCCATTTTGCCCGGACAGCGGCACTACTGACCACTCTAATATCAAATTCCAACTGTCAATGTGTACAACGACCTCGGTTTTTCGTCCTATCCGAACGACTAGACAACTGTCTTTGTCAGCCCCTACGGATAAAACACAAATCTTTTTATGTGATAGATCAGGAAGTGCTTAAATATGTTTGTATCTTAAATGATATTTAAATGCTAGATGTATAACATTTACAATAAAATATGCATCCGAGAATATCAACAATGCCGATGCTTGAATGATAAAACCTGATCAGAACACAGAGCATCGGGAAAACAATTCTTCATCATATAAGAGAAAAAGTCCCTTATGACACATTAATAAGTATATAATGTAAAATAAATTCATCATTAGATTTGTCAATATATAACAAAGGGATTGAAGTGTTTGTACATGGTCATGAATTATAGATGAAGAGTGTCTACGACGATGTACGGCAATATAAACCGTGCAATAAATGATTTCAAATTAACGCATTAAAGAATCTGTTTGAACTTTTAACAACATGTCGCTACGATAATGTTTATAAATAAAAACTTTAGTACACATATCAATAAGGTGCCAGTATTGGCAATAATAAAGAATTGTCAATCGCTACAGTCCTTAGGTGCGCTGTTTAATAAAATAAAAAGATTGCATTGATTTTATGATTTTTTTTTTTTTTTTTTTTGATCCCACGTGATTTCATTGAATTATCACGCCATGCATTTACAACAGTAAAACGTAAAGTTACAATAATTTCAAAGAAAGAGCAAATTACTTTTAAACAAAGGGTCTGTTTTCGAAGGGACATAACTCGTAAGGATTGTTGTAGATCTGACCAATACGTCTTTAACAAACCCAATTTGTCAGTTGTTAACAACGGTAAACAATTTACGTCGCAGGGTCAAGGTTCTTTCTCTACGAAAATGTTCGTATGACCTTTGACACTGAACATATATACACCATTGTCGCCATATTGTCCGAAGACAAAACGAAAGCAATTTGGACTTGATCTAATTTGGAAGAATTATTAAATATATTTTCTCCAATTTCTTTCTTTAATTTCGCAATGAGGCACTCACCAAACGCACCTTTGCCCATGGCGCACGGAGAACGCATGGAACACCACTGTAATAAACATAAACTGCCTCGTGCACCCATTCCTACTTAAAACTACTGTACATCCGAAATTCTACAGAGTAACGTGACTATTGTTTGGGCGCCTCAAACATGCCTTTGAGCGTGGTTGCATGGAGAGAACGCTTGCAAATTCACCACAATAAACATATCAGCATTAACTGTCTCGTGCACCCATTCCTACTTAAAACTACATGTGTCGATATTTGCCACGTCCGAGGCGAAAGGTTGCGGAGAATGCTTGCTACACCACAACAATAAACATAATCTTATAACTACATGTAGCGATATTTGCCTGATCCGAGATATATACAGTAAAATGACACCAGATGCTCTGGAGAAGTCTATAAATACGTGAAGTAATTCTATTTAATTATGATATTTCTATTTAATATGTTAGGTGATAACTACCTGCCGTTAATAGTCTTTGAAGTTGGCATGAGTACGTTCTCTGGGTACACATTTACTAACGGCAAGACATGGTTCTATTTACTTGTAATCTAACCGAGATGAAACTCAAACTTATTATACATAGACCAAAACATGGAGCAGGGTCGATATTCGCACATAATTAAAATCTAAGCGAAAAACCCCTAACCCTAATCCAAACCAATATAATATATACATACACCAAAAACATGGAACAGGGTCGATATTCACACATCCTTAAAATCTAAGCGAAATATTAGAAATATCACATTTTAACCTCGCACTATTCGTTAAAGCCATATATTTAAACTTGCCAATGGGTGATATAAAGGTAAGCATGTTACATCGTGCAATTCTCCCGTTACTAATGAAACAATTACTGGAGCTGAAACTTCCCGTAAAATTATAGTCGCATATACATTGAAATATATATCGGATATTCCATAAATACTGAATATATTGTTCACGTTTACTTATCTCCGCCATGTCCAAACACACAGTACATTTTTATAAGTTCATAATAATGTATGATACATCCAAACCATTGGCGTTTTTACGGGGTTAAGGGGCGGGGGTGTCCAAACCCTACCCATTTCGGTGTAAAAAATATTTATCAGACACGTCCATTATAACAGTACATAACACTCTTAAATCTACATATAAGACACAGTGGACCCCCCTCACCCCCCCCCCCTCTCCCCTACCCACTGCCATCCCCTATCACCAATTCCCAACCTTTCTAGTGTCAGTCTTCCCTACTCACAATAACAAATGAATGCCGCAGTTTAAAAATCGATATTAAAATGTTTTATAACAATAACTCATTAAAAAGTACATGAATTGGAGATCTGGATTGACACGATACACTAAATTAGATAAATTAAATTGATATTCGAGATGAAAAATAGATGTAAATAGAACATCGTGTAGATTAAGAATAGCAGTACACTTACTGTAACCTGTACACTGTCGACCTTATTGCAAGATTTAACTATGTATAATCTCATATCGAGACCACTATTGGGTACAGATCTTGCACACACGATAACCAGTATCTTAAGAGAATGACGACGGTATGACATAATGCCCACCTTGGAAAAGTTGCCGGACAATGCAAGATAAAGCATTGCCCGACAGGTCCTAATTAAATAGGATCTTTTAGCTTACCAAACTCCGAAATCTGACAAATTATGAACTTATTACACAGACATGAGCCAACAAGGACCGTCGCAAGATATCGCCTGGTACATTATGGTTTGGGTTTTTGTAATTAGCCGCATGTATGCCCTTAGACAACCAGGTATGCAACACCCTTTTCTCCCTCAATTAATTTTGCTGTCCATGGACCTGGTAACTTGCAAGCGCTTGTTTTGTAACATGTTGGTTAAGCGGTTTGGTACACCATGAGGTAATGTTGATGCATCCTCCCATGTAGTGAATTCCGAAGATCTTTTGAGTGAACATCATTGAAAGTAATTGAGAAGTCGTGATTGTTGAAATTTGGAAGAGCTGTTATATATTGCGTCTCCTATAACGTATAGCGATCGTGACAGTTAGGAAACCGAATAAGAGAAGCTGGTAATTAATACCTTCAACGTACGGCACATATTGTTAATAAAATTTATTGATGTTCCTCCTCCCTAAACAACAAAATGAATTCCGGTCCCGATGAATGAAATGGGAGTTAATGCCCCACTTGTCTGCCCTGACTGGGCTAATGAAGACGGGGGTAATGTCCCCAACTATACATGCCGGAATGTTGAATGAAACGAAATGAAATGGGGTTTAACGTCCTACTATTCTGCTCCGACTGGAATAATGAAGACGAACATATGCCATACAATGTACTATGAGGGAAATTGTGCCCAGACAACGGCGCCTTGGCCTACTCTTATGTCGAATTCCAACTGCCAAGGGATCCTTTACGGCCACGCCCATGTATACAAAGTTTTACTCCTTGTATAATATTCTCGTGAAAAACAAAATCGTTGCAGAATGTTTAAGTTGGTGTGGTTGTTAGGCAAAGAATATCTGGTTGATTTGCCGAAACGTTAATCACCAGTCTGATTAGTTAGAATCAATAATCTATGGGGGAGTATATGATAAGGATACCAAAAATATACAATTGTAATAACATATAAACATGAAACCAAAATGGGACCAGTTTCCTGAAAATCAAAAAGTTCGTGAAAACTGCGTATCCGAAAAACAAAAGAATAATCCATAATTCGTTATCCATGGGTATCGGTTATTTATAAATATACATTGCTTACCTATGGCCGCCTCCGTTTGGTAAACATTCCAATATATTTTCCAAAAAAAAAATCACAAATTTAGAGCTCGAACCGTTTATAAGCTTCCAACACCCATCACTGCAATTAAACTGTTTTAAAACCAAGAAAGATAAAACGCCGAGATATGAGAAGCGGGAACAGGCGCTTAGTCAAAAACTCAACTCGCAAGATCTAGGTAATTTACCTATAACGACTGCATTAATACTCTACATTAGCTAGTTTGTATTCTATTTATTAGATGCGCAGCACAATTTTCTCGATCTCCGATATTATCTGTTAAATTCAATTCACTTGTCTTGACTGTCCAGTTGTAGCCGATACGAGAGTTTATAAATGTTGCATCAATGTATCTAGTATAAGCCGGAGAAGAAAGTGCGGGGAGTATTACTCAAAGCGTGTTCGCTATCCACCAACAGTTAAACGGACTGACCACGTATAAATGTGTAGGATGCACTGTACGGGCGTCGTGTCCAATAGAAAACAAACTCCTCTCTCTTGCTCTTTCATATAAAACAAAACGAATCTAAATCACAAACCATTTACACTTTCTGACACTTCTCCCACAACTTTTTATCAAACTTAATTCATCTTCTGTCGCTCCTTTCAACCAAACTGAAAAACGGTTAAACAAAATTGAAAGAGTCTTACACCAAATTTTCTAAGTACGAATAGGAACTGATAAAATCCAAATCGCGCTTGTTCGTTTGTAGTGATGAGTTTTCTTTAGCCAATAAACAGAGATATTATTGTTTAAAAACTAAGTTTGAGCTAAGTGATCTAGTGAAATCTAAGATCGTCATATTAGTGATCCGGGTGGTATTTTTATAGATAGAATGGTTACTATATACAGAACTCAATCAATAGATCAAGCTTATAGGAATATTCATCAACGATACGATACGATAGATTTTATACGCTGTAGCTTTGGTCACATACTCTAGTCTAGGTAAGCTTGTTTAATGAGAGGAAGGTAATACGCTCTTCCTTTCCAGTCCATTCATAGCATTTGTCAAACACACTATAAGCTCATGTAGCTTTTATTTGAAGAACAGCGAATTGCTGTTATCCCTCGTTATTCTGACAAATAATAACGCAACTTAGTCTGTATTTCCTTATTTAAATAGTGTTTTAGGTGATTATGTTTAAATAGAGTATTATTAAAGTCTCTGGTAGTCATTATTTGAGCAATGTTTAATTCCATGCCAACCATAGTATTTCTAAAGCCAAATCTTCAAACGAATATCAGTCCCGATATGATCCAAATCTGTTGAGTATTTCCAAAGATACGATGAATTGAAAATTTTGCCGTATTCGATCCGCAGACGATGCTACGTGATATGATCATTGTCAGAAAAATGAAAAAGACGACCTCCGGCTTTAATGTAAAATTGGATGCTTTGAAAATACTTTCAACGCTTGATAAAATTTTTTTCTGTTTAATATACTTGACTCTATAAGGGAACGGCGGTGGCTCAATAAGTGTGGCCTTGGGCCGCTAACCTGGGGGTCCTGTGTTAAACTCCGTTGTTGGCCGAGTTGCCCCCACCCACCCCTTGCCAGTGAGTAATACAGGACAGAGAGCATATTAAGGAACAACGTATAGACATTCGGGTGAGTCGAAAACCCGAGGCCAGGTGTACACATTGGCATGTACGTAAAAGAACCCTTCCCAGTTTGAATTCGATATGGCTACTTGCGTTCGGACGTTAAGGAAACCAGAGATAAAATGTAGTGTGACGTATTGACCGTCTTGTACTTTTGACTTTTTGATAATTCGATTATCTTTATACTCACCTTTTCCCAACGTCAGATGAATTTTGCCCAGACCGCGCCGATTACGTTTACTCTTTATCAACTATCAAGGGATCTTATATGTGCATGAGTACAGTGTATACATGAGAGAGAGATGGAGAGAGGGGGGAATGGGGCTTAACGTCCACTCGACACACTTGGTCATTTCGGTACTATTATAACATATGATTTAATTTTAATTCCATAATTTGCTTGTGCGTAGGGGTCTTTAGCAGCGGGAGGAAACCAGAGGACTCGGAGAAAACCCACGGGTTTGGACAGGCGACCCTACTCCTTGTCACGTACAAATGACGATTCGAAACCAAGCTACTTGACTCAATGACAGGCTTTATGATACAGCACGCACATGCTAACCATTCGGCCATCCAAACCTTCCGCTCCAGGCAGATGGGACATACACACGACGTTTCATTTACACATTGGCACCCACATAAAAGAACCCTTGGCAGATGGAAGGCTAAGCGGAAATGCCACTGTCTGGGCAAAATTTCCCGTCTTCATTATTAGCGCAATTGGAGCAGAAATCCTGTTTAACATAGTTTCCAAATCGACTGGAATCGAAATGATTTCATGTGCACGTATGCAAATACTTCGCCATTATTGTTTTATTCATAATGCAAGATGCCATAACAGATACACCACACGTTATATTCTGCAAATGACATAATTATAATGAATAGTGTTGCCGCGGCATTTAACACCACGACTATTCATTGTAATTGCCTGTCTGATGCCAATGTACGACTATTGTATAACTCGTGGCTTACTTACGCTCACACTATAAGTAAATACCTAGCGTAAGGCTGCCAGCTCAAGTGACCTGTAAACTCAGATTAAAGATATACTTTTTTCATCATATTCTTATTCTGATTGGCAGCACCATGTGTGCAATAATAAAGATATAGACCAACTTTTCATTCTGATGTCAGCGGTAAACAGCAACATTTATATGCAGTAGTTTTGGGGTGTTAGATTATGTTTGTTTTGTGAGGGTAGGGAGCTGGAGGGGTGAAAAGTGGTTTAACGCCTCGCTGTTCTAATGAAGACGGTCATACGCCATACATTGTGGTGTAAGGGAAATCTGGCCCCGATAGCGGCGCCACGGCCTACCCTTATTGCGAAATCCAATATGGGTTATTTGCGTATCCAATGTCCTTGTCAGGCTCCCCACAAACCCGTGGAAACCGCGCGGAAAATCCATAAGAACACTGGGAGAGAATCCGAGATCACCTTGTTAGGGTCCTACTCACTGAGTCACAGCGACCCCCTGACTAGGTAGCTAGTACCGTAGAAATTCTCAATGTTAATATATGAAGAAAAACCAGTGTTTAAAGACCACTCGACAAAAACCAGGTTATTTCCATACAAAAATATGATTTAATTTTATTTCAATAATTGGTTTGCGTTCAAAAATCTTTTAGCAATGGTATTAAACCGTGGGGGGGGGGACCAGCATAAGACCCACGAGGTTGGATAGGCTTTACAAACCGAGATGTTGGCGCCGTGATGACCCCCCTCATTTCGATTAAACGGCTGTTTGTTTGGACCAAATAGCGTGAATTGTCTGAAAAGTGTCGATGGTCAACCGAATATTTCGATATCGAGACACCATTTTCATGACGCCAATGCGCGAGCGGTATGCGTTACCAACCAGACAGCGAATAATCATGTGTGTCCAGTCCAATATTCGTAGCAGTTTAAGCGTAGACAATTTGGTCTGGAGCATTTGAGACCCGAATGTTCAAGTGCAACATATCTGTTACCCATGTGAACTCATCAAACGAGAAGTTGTGTCAGGTGCCCTAGTAGTAGAAAGAGCAAGTATATCATGCCTCGTTCACTACTCCGTGCTTAACAACCTCTGCACCAGCCGAGCTAACAAAGATGGGCATATCCACAAAGTATGCTATTTGAGATAATTTTCTCGGACAGCGTCGTTTCCGACGAAATTTCATCGAATTGCGAGTGTAAGGGTATCTCAAGTGCGCGTCAACGGGAGCACTGGTGGATCTCCATACCATCCGAACGACAAGACCACTTTGCCTTGCCTTCCGCCCTACACCACATACAATTGGAAACCAGGTTGGTACAGTGTAAGTACCGTGGCTTCAATTACACATCCTGCGTGGTTTGGGCATGGATTCTAAGGCAAAGCACCGAATGACTGATTTCCTTTCTGTACCAAATATATAACCCAATCCTCTCAAGCTGTCCCATAACAGATCCCTTGAATTATTAAGGGGAAATCGGAGCAATGCTGCCCACGCTCCGGATCAGAGATCGATTTCACTCCAAGTCAACACAAACAAGAATTTCAAGATCACGTTAATTGGTTATTGCAGAAGCAATTCTTGTTTAAGTAGAAATCTGAAACTATTGTTTCTTAATCGGATCATTCAGTTTAATTAAAAGGGGCGCTTTATTACAATGTTTTTAAACTAACGTACTACCTACGTCCGTACAAAATTGATATCTTTTAGTGGCATGGAATAGTTGCTAGTATGGCCTGTAGTAATTCTCATAGATACATTAATGGCCACCATGATAATGTTATTTATTGTCACCAAGACAAAATATCGGCGGAGCAATAATGACAGGTATTTTAGACGCAATTTGCTTGTTAAATGTTATGGAAATTAGAAATAGAACATCGATTAATGAAAGTAAACAACTAATATTGATACAATAACGATCGTGGACTAGCGATCCAAATATATTTATAACCATTGATTATTTCCCTTTGCAAGATCATCACTACTGCTGGACTATTGACTTTAACATGCATTTATGGTTTAATTATAAAACACTCTCGATATTAATGCATTTATTATAAATTTAACAGTTTAATACATATGGTCACAAACGTGCACGCACAAAAAATGGTTAATTATGCTAATTCCGCGTGTAATTGAGAAGCCGCATCAAGTTGTTGTGGTTATGATTTAGCTCACTACCTACTGCACCACTATACATAACATTTCTGGTAATATGTAAAGCATTTGTTCTGTGTATATTTAAGGTGAGTTACCATATTTGTAAGGTCTTGTCAAATATGGACTTTTCAATAAACTTACACCGCCTGTTTATGTTGAAGACACATGCACGATGCCAGAACAATTGTGCCATTTTTCAAGCAATCTGTAATAAGTTGTTGTGGTCATGATTTAGCTCACTACCTACTGATGTAGAAGTAGCATCAAGCATCCAAGAAAGAGTAAGCATACCCTGTTCCGGGCATGATATCCCTCACTACTTCAAGATGTGGAAAAACACTTTAGAAATAGCCCCCGTGTAATTGCCAATAGTCCATTTACCGATACAGTTGTTTAAATATTGAAAAGAATGTCACAGTACACAGAAAGAACATACCAAACCAGTATCATGTATGTAGGTTCAAACCACAATTTATTATAGACTTGCCCGATACCCAACTTCACCCGGACCCAAGATCTGCGTACTCGTCTTCCTTTCTCGCACGCTTTCCTGCTACTATTATTCAGTATCATAACCATAATAAACACCGTTAACTATTAAGTACAGTAAATCAGTTCACTGTTGATATTTGACTTTGCTAAACTAATAAATGATCCTGGCCTTCATAAATCATGACCTAAAACATGCACGGGGTCATATTGGTTAATTTATTACCACATGTAGTAATGCATTGTGACGACGAAGCTTAATGGGCGAACCCATGTAAACATGCACATTTTGATTTTATTAATATAGAAGTTTACATAATTTACCATTGAACCATGACTGAGGTTGCAATAATTGGTGACAAAGTATCCATTAACGTTACATGTGAATGGGTATGCTCGATTTTCATGGAACAACTGATACAATTTCGCGTTTGAGGATATCGCATAGCTAAAGTCAAATGTTGTACTTTTGTAGTAGTGTGGCAAATTCTACGGCTTTAGTTTCTCATTTGCACGCAGCAAGTCATCAGCGTCAATTTTATGCGAGAACATGCTCATTTTATGGTGGCATTTTGTTATGCATTTGCCGGTGGACGTGGCACATGGGTATCTGATAGCCGGAGTGGCTTTACTTATCTATTCAATTTTAGATAAAGAACTGGGTCCGGTTGCTTAAAGCTCCGTTAACTTTTAACGACCCGTTGACATGGCGATAACGGATCGTTAATTTTAACGGAGAGAAAGATTGTTGCTGGACGCCCCGTTAACTTTAACGTGTCGTGTTGGGCTCCGTTATCTGTTTAACGGTGGCATTAGTGGGCTGTCAGTCGAAGTATCCCCTCAGCAAAAGGTCATAGATTACCAGTGTAATTTTCTATAGAACATTCTAAAGGGTTGGGCGATGGGGGGGGGGGCTATTCCATTTCCTGTTGCATGAAATCCTATAGTATTCTACATAATTTGAGAGGCCTGTAAGAAATAATGGCAACAAATATTCTGTAGTGCAAATCACATCATTTTAATGTATCATAAAATCATAATTTCTAAAAGAAAAACTAATGTAGTCTATAGTGTTTCGGGTAGTAAATTCTACAGTTATCTTTTTTGACTTTAATCAAGTTTTATGAACAGACAGCACAGTTGTCCCACTGTCTTCAGTTTCTAGTTAATACAAACTTCTATGAAGTTGTTATACATACATTGAATTTAAAAATTCAGTAAATTAGCAAACAGTTTTCTCTTGGATGAACGTTAATCAATGCATTAGCTAACGGATAATGAAATTGACTTTCCAGAAACAGGAATTTAACGGACCGGCAACAAATGACACGTTATCATTGTTTGAATATGTCGAAATTGTTCATTTAATTTTGCTTTTTAAAATTATTGAAGGTGTCTTCCGAGTACAAACTGTGTGATTTTATGATACATTTCGAGCTTGCATTTGTAGTTAGTAGATGTCCATTTACCATAAATATCGAAGTCTTAATTGTCAGCTTCTACTAGACCATTATTGATTAGATCAACAAACACGAAGCTTCATTTACGTTGACGAGCAGACAGGTGCAAGTTAGTAACGCCCTTGCATTTTTTTCCTGGAGGGCACCGTGATATTTGTTTATGGAATCCAGTATGTTCTAGAAAGACGGGATGCATACCAAAATATGCCATGTTTTTATTGGAAATAATTACCATATAAATACTTTAAGGTATTTAAATGTCAACAGCGAAGAGTAGCGCCCTACTCATCCCCGTCATGAACCCAACTATCGCCCAACAGATACGGATTACGAAGTTTCTCTGTATTTTTAGGTAAAAATCGGCTACTAGCTTCGATGTTCGTTGGGTGGACCCCTTTAAACGAACTTGAGTCACGCAAAACCATGAATTCAACTATCGTCCAACAGCGACGGAATAAGGAATTTCTCTTTGTTTTTAGAATAGTCGACTACTAGCTTCGATGTTCGCTGGATGGGCTCTTTTAAACAAACTTGAGCCACGCAAATCCATATTCCTGCACCAATTAACATCAGAGAAAGTCATTGATTCAGAAACAATATGGATAACCCCCACCAATTACCCAGTTCCTTATTCGTGGCTTGAAATATTTTAACCCGCATTATCACATCATGTCCGGTTTTTTTTACACAAGATCTAGTGTTTTTTTATAAAAACAAATGTCGGATAATCGAAGCAGAATAAAATAAGCATGATTTTCAGGTAATTGGACAATATTTGATTGCCCGTGCAGACACATTTTGTTATCTTATAAATGACGATTTTTAAAGATGTCGGGTCGGTATTAATCTCCACGAGATACCTTTCCTCAACCCACACGATAGTCTCGTGTTCGCTTGTTTACATATTAAATACCAATCAACAATGTCACGATTTGTTACAAGAAGTGGCTAGCTCTGATCAGATTTTCACAAACCTAACACTTTTTAGGATTAACATTATTCTTACATATGACAATCATATATGGCAAATTGATCTAAGTTCAGAAGAAAATTCTAAAGACATATGACCAACCCGGAAAATACATAATTATGAAAAAGTACGAAAATGACAAGAGAGCAGACAGTGACTATAAATAATAAGATGCTTTAATGAAGAAAGTGAATCGGGGTTAATAAATAATTAATATCCGTGATACTGAACAGACTTAGGTGTGGGTGGGTTCGTATTATTCAACCAATTATCGTATTGCTTAAAGCGATGTTCTTTGAAGTTATTAATAATATGGTTAATTTTAAACTGAAACTATGACACATCTTATGAATAATAGAATCCAATCAGGTTTTAAAGATGCATTATGTAAGATTTAGCTAGAGGACCGGGGCGTTACAGCCATTATAGTCTAAAAAAGACAATGAAAACTGAATGTATTAAAAATTTCATTCAAATTCCTTTAGTTTAAGCGAAGTTCGATTTTTTGAAAGATTATCGTTTGTCATTGTCACAATGACAAACAAGATCTTGATTTTCAATTTTAACATTACCGATTAAATTATTTCCACTTAACTACTTAATATCCAAAATAGCCGATGGTCTAGAGAGATGATAGTGGGCTTGGCATGTGAATAAATGTCTAAATATACATATATGGAGATTTATCTCTTAGGCACGCTTTTCATGTACGTGTTTCCGTCGCTAAAGGTAGGTCTAATGCAAATGTAATGTGACCGTTTCCATGAGCGTTTCGATGATTTACTTTTCCGCAGCTTTCCCTGTATGTCCTACAGAATGCTTACTTTCTGACGTATAAACACAGGTTCTCTCCCACAACCAAGTCAAATCAACTGCTCTTGGTTTTTTGGGTTTTTTTTGCAAATTCAGCTTGCATTGGCAGATGTGTTTGGACATAGTGTTATAAGACGGCGGCGATTGAACATAGCAATTTCGGACTACAGAGAAATCCAAACTTCGATTGGCTGTAAGCATAAAGATATTAGGATTACAATTAATCCACTGAGAGCGGATTATCTAGTTGTTATCATTATTTAATAAATTAAAGGGGTTTAACTTCATTTAAGGGTTATTCTGCAAACAAAGACGGACATACAATGTGTTACAGGTTTTTTAACGTTTACATCGGAATAGATGCTGCCGTTGCTCTGTCCTACGCCCTGCATGACTGACAAAGAACTATCGGGCATATTTTATCTTTATTAATATGCATCTTATAATTAAGATGAATTCTTTACGCTGCTGTAGCTAAACGATAATAGTAGGACGTTAAACCTCATTCCATTTTTTTTTTTTTTTCATTTCTCCACAGTAATCCACACATAAAGCCTGTGCACGCGGGGACTTTTTTTTAATCTTGCGACGCGTCGGTGATTTTGTCATTTTCCCATACTTTAAATCCATTGTTGCAGCCCCCCTGCACTTACTATTCAGGGAGTAGATAAAGAATAAGATCACACGCATCATCAACTTCGGCTTGAGGTTTGGCCGATGACCCAAGAATGTTATAAAATCAAAGTCTTTGAGACAATATTTCTACACATTTAGGTGCATAAATGTGCAGAATTAAAGCGGAATGAGACCACCCACGTCTAGACAAGCGCCTGACTTGTACATTTAGATAATATTATTCAGTTGAAAACTTAATTTAAAAGCATATCGCTTTTATCTACATACAGATCAATACCAAATAAAACCATCTTTACTATTCCTTCAACCTTTCGTCAATGTATTGTTAAGAACACCTTTCAAGTTAGCAAGAGAATTAGTTGCTAATTAGTCAACGTTGTACTCCAGAGATTAAAATGTCATATATAGAGGAATGGAATCCTAATTCGTGTTTGTCGTTAGCCTTTTATTTATGCAAACAATCCTAACCAAGGGATTTCTAAGGACACTATCAGGTTGTAACTAAATTACATAGACTAATAGATCGGAGCTTCGCGGATCCCTGGAGTGTCTGGACAGACAATGATCTGTTAGACATCATGCATCAAATATAATGCAAGTAAACTCCCCTTTGTATTTATTTTTTCAATATTATCAAATGCAGATCTATTAATTAATTAATGTAAGTTAGTAATACACAGGATACCCCATCTGTTGGGAAATCATGACAAGTGTCTTTTGTTCCTGAACTTGAAAACATATTTTGTAGAACCGCCTACACCATCCGACCAAAGCCTACCAACGACTAGGGCTTTTCTTGATATTAATATTACTACGCAGTAGTCTGGTTTTCAAGGAACACTTCGAGCTCATAGAATTAGTTTAATTGTTTCAAACGATGTGCTTTAAGTATTTACCATAGACAAAGGAATCCTTACGTAAAAGCATGTCTCGAACCATATTCGACACCTTGGGCCAATCAATCTTATTGTGTCTCCTTCTAGAGTAATATGACGAACCTATTCTTTATTTTTTAATTTTTTTTAAAAAAAAAAGATAATACTTCAGGGGAGACAAATAAACATTTCATTTTTTTGAAAATTCAAATTATCTCGTCATATTTTGTTTCTTACGTATTATTATTTATGTTTCCATGGTTTCCTGTATAACCTGGCAATTTTAAAGGAGCCAAATCTCTTATTTTTGGAATCTAAAATGAAAGGAAATTATCCAAAAAGTACACAATTCAAATTGAATGATAGTTAATTGTAACTGGTCCGTGGAGTCTACATCGGGTGTACGGCTTGTCATTGGACTTCCACACTGGTGTTCATCAAGGCGCCTCATTACAAATGACGTCCGATAGCATTTAGTGCGCAACCTTGTCGAACGAATTAAACATTATTCATCGTGTTCTATTCTAAATGTTGATTTCATTTATAACCTGTAAGTATTAAAGGAGTTAAATCTCTTACTTTTGGAATCTAAAATGAAATTAAATGATCCAAAAAGCGCACATTAATGTAATATGAACGTATACAGATTGAATTACATTTATTTATTTTTACAAAATTTGATCTAATCAATAATGTTCGTCGAAACAATCTGTTTCACAGAGAAATACTTATAATATCTCCGTCACAGATGACTGTCTTCAACACTTGCAATGGCATCACGCGGCGTCAGACATTGGCTCAATGTCGCGTGCTTTGTTTACATAACACGTAACTGCTTCGAGCAAAATGATGCCTTTTACTCATTTTAATACCCATTTACACTAAATAGGAAATATTTTAAACTAAAAATACCTCAAACGTCTTTATTTATTTTTCTTATACTTCAAAAATTTCTAAATTCATACTCTTTGGAGTGTTCCGTTTGATTAGAGGTAATCCCACTACTCACTGCTGTAATGAGTGGATATTGTTGTTTTAAATTTTAATTAGTCAGTAATTAGACTAACAACCAATGACTAGCTGCTTTACAAAAGCTTTACATTTAAAACGAGTGCCAATATTGGACCAAATATGTTTACATAATGTTACGTCATGGCTCACAATTTGATTATGCCCAATTAACCCGTGAATAGCAGAATACTAATTGCGTGACAAACGAGGCTATCAAGTCGAATGAAATGTAAACAATACTGTTTGGAAACGAACATACTTTCACCGTTTTTAATACCCTAAATCACTGTAGACAGTTTTAGGGAAGACCCAGATTAAATGCAGGTCTGTCGAGTCGAGTTGATTGAACGGGAAGAATAAAAACACGCTCTCAAAAGTTCAAGAATCAGAAGTCAATTCAGCAATGGGCAGAGAGGGATTTCCCTGGCCATTTCTCCAGGAATATGTTCTAAATTTAAAAGTAAAATCCTTTAAATTGACTTCATTTAAACCCTCGGGACAGTGACTAATCCTTTCTTTCAGAGCATTAATCGTGTGCTATTAAAAGGTGACTAGCCAATGATGAAACGTTATGCCATGCTAATGACATATTAATTTATTATAATCCCATATTGTCTATAAAACTGCTATAGATTTAAAGTGACTGCCAATATGACCTGTCTCGTGAACACGCCAATCGCAAGATTGACCTATTAAAGATACATTGTGGGAGATTAGATAACGAGTTGACAGTTCTCGCTACAATAGTTAAAAAACTAGCTAATGTAAAGGCAATTTGCTGAAAATTTAAGTCAAATTGTTCCACTATTATTATCTTAGAACTAAGCGATTGAAATTTCCGCTTAGCCTCGGTCATCATTAGTAAAGTCCATAAGACCAAACCAGTAGTCTCAGTTATCCAATTTTAGTGGTAAATCACGAAGGAAAATATTTCAGCAAATCGAACTACAATCCAACAAAAATCTCATGCTAGCCTCAACATCGACAGTTGATTATGGTCTGAATAGGTTAATTTAATAATTTTATAACATTTCAGGCCTACAGAAAGACCTCCAATAGGCAGATTTTGCGCTTGCATAATGCATGTTTAATTGTTTTATAATTTACCACTGTTTTATATCTTATATTGTAAATTATTACATCAACCCATTCAACACTTGATAAGAAGTAACTCTCTCTATATATATTCGTGATGATCTGCGATATAACTTCGGTGGAAGCGGAAGTTAAAAACCATTTCACACACATAATTCCTGACGTTTAGGTATATCCGACATAGTAGCATTGGGTACTAGTAGGTTATTAGTAGCCCTATTAGTGTATGTAGATAATTATCATAAGTTTCCAGTATTAAAGATTTGAAGAACCATTCCAGACGCTGTCTTATATCTGAAGGGTATATATAAATATACGTTCTATAATTGAACATATTTTATTTTTGAATGTGATAGTCATCGAATCAAAGGTAAGATAACTTAAAGTTACTTTCCCAGAAAAGTATTTACCGGGTGATTATTTCCAATAAAAGTATGTCAAATTTGGTATATATGTAAAGTTGGATACCCAATCTCACTAGAAAAATTCTAGGCCAAATTGTCAGGGTATCACTGACAACCTGGCTGTTACGTAAGCGGTTTTTTTCCGTCCACCGGAGCCTGGTCTTATGACGTCATATTGTGGATTGTGGGTTAGGATAAGGGTTAGCATAAGGGCTGTGGCCTGCAGATTTCGTCACAGTCCCGAGATGTAGACAGGGTTAGTCCTAACCCTAATCCTGGGCCAAGCCTAACCCTTATCCCAACCCACAATCCACATAAGACCAGGCTCCGGTGGATGGAAAAACGTTTACCTGGCTGTTATCTGCAATGTTATCTGCCAGCTTATTGTGTGCCCGCTTAAGTGAGGGAGCGTCTGTTATTTCTTGATCAATTAGGCGGTTTTCGGAACATTGATGGGTGTCAACGTACATAAGACTCTGAAATTAAACGACAGAAAAATAAGTTGACAGAAATAATTAACAATTTACTAGGCCACCATATCTATGGTAAATGTAGGTCTATAGTAAGTAATCATAAATACATTCTGAAAGACGGACCCTCCCACAATGAAGATACGTTGACAGACATTGCGTCAAATAACAGCTTACATATAGCTATAGGTATCTCGGTGAATATCAATAATATCATCAAATCACAAAGTTTGTGCCTGGGAATGTATCTTTAACGCTCGTCCATTCATTGCCTTACAGATGTTATACTGTGTCTACGTTAAAATGTTAGACTGTCAACAATATTCCTTGTGAAATGATATCCCATGGGTTTTGGTAACAAACATATTTTTGGGGTTTGAAAATACTGTCGGGGCTATATATTTCAATGTCATAAATTCGTAATGTAATTCCTTAAACCTCTTTTCTCTGTATTTTAACATAACATGTTTAACACGACCCTTTTAGTTGAAAGGATTTAAAGTGGAACAACGCATAAAAAGTGTTTTTATAAACCTTTTACAGTAATTTTAATCGCCGATTAGTCGCCCTGTATTACACAATGACAGATGTCATAGAAGCGTCCTGCCATATTAAAATAGTTTAAGTGATTGTAACATCAACCTGTTGCTATCAACATACCGACTTAAGATCTTGGTAGCATTCGTTATATCATTGTGTAACTTTAACTTGTTGTTGGCATGTCTTATCTAACTTTCTTTGTCTGATAAACTATATTGAATGTTAAACCTGATATGGTGCATGATACATTAGACAGGTGTCTTGTGAGCTCCTTTGTCTAGAATACTTTTATAAACTCAGAACAGAAGCGAATCGTCAGTTAGGTCCAGGGAGCTCCAGGAGGTCAGGCTAGGCGGGCGCTTAGATTAAGGTACCTCATGGGTACTAATCGGGTCTAGGAGTTGGAGACGAGACGAGAGCTTCTGGAGTTATCACACTCGTGCTAAGTCAAGCCAATACATGACTCCCTCCATATAGGTTAGTTCTACGGACGTTTACATTACGATGTTTGTACATAATATGCAAGAAGCAGAATAAAAAGGATTATTAGAAGTTATACCAGTGTTGTCATCCACTAGTTGTTTTAAAGAACCAATACTGTCACACCTGACCCTTTATTGAAAATCGATTTTTATAAAGTAGTCTATGGATAAACCAGACCGGCTATGTATTATCTTGGGTCAAACATTGAACATTATTATATTGGGGGGGGGGGGGGGGGGCGAGAAATTGGCTATACTGTTTGGCCCGCCCGACTGGGCTAATGAAGACAAGCATATGCAACACATTGTGCTATTGGGGGATTTTGTTTTACAGGAGAGCAAGGCTTCGGCCTTCTCTTATATTCCAACTGCCAGGGGATTTTTTTACGTGGACGCCAGTGTATACAGTGTATACACGATCCGAACGAATATATAGATATCCTATGTGGGGCGGTGGGAACGGGGGCTCCATTATAAGTGGATTATAAGTATTTGGGGTTTCGATCTAACATTTGAACTTGACAAAGAATAAGGTCATCAAAGGTTTTGAAATAAAGATTTGCGATATCTTACTATCAAAATGACCCGATAAATTCCTCATACAAAAACAAACTACATCTGGTTACTGTTCTCTTAATCCACGCATAGAAACAAGATGGCTGTCTGAAGATGTTACAAACAAAATAATCACTTTGATCCAATTGTCTTTTGTTAATACCACAACTACAGACGATATTAGAGCCACCCTTAAGTCCTGTGTGGAGATATAAGCCGTAAGGGTAGATTAAAACCCCCCAAGAAAAATGTACGCTTCTAGATATATATCCTTTTATTATTGAATTCAGGAAGCCACCGAATTTTAAAAAACTACGCATTCTTTTTATTTAATAAACATGTCCGTAAACATTGCCAGGGGTGTCATAATACGGTTTTAAAAACTCCGTTGAAAGGAGAAAGGTTTCATTTCGTCTGTATTTAGTGTTTTAATTTCAAATGGCGTGTCTGACAATTTGTATTAATATAATAAAATATAGCACCGTCGTTCCTAAGGGGCAATAAAGTTCAAATTAGTGTAATTAATACATGGACTTTGCAGATGCGGCAAAATAGAATCAGACGTTTTAGACAGAGTATATAAAAGAAATGAAAAGGGTTTAACGCCCTACTGTTCTGCTCCTAAACTGGGCTAATAAAGACGGGCATACGCCATAAAGTGGGCTAGGAGGGCAATTTTGCCCAGGCAGCGGCGCTACGGCCTACTCTTCTATCGAATTCCAACTGGCAAAGCATCCTTTGCGTGGGCGCCAATGTGTACACGAGACCTCGAGTTTTCGTCCCGTCCGAACGACTAGGCTACTCCCCTTTTCAAGCTCTCCATCCTGCATCACTGACAAGGTGGAAACCACGCCGGAAAATCCAGATGAACGCTCTCGGCCAATGTAGGGAACGAACACCGGATAAAAGAAGTCGACCCCTTGAACACCACTCGTCAACATTACTTACAGGTAAGCATGTAATTTGTGAAACTAAGGCGTTGGGCCGATTGAATCGATGTTATTACTGAAATATGCCGATCATTATTATGTAGTTATCATTTAATATTTTAAGAAATATTTCCCATTGCTGCGTTCATTTATGAATGTATATATATCATAAATGTATATATATATACAAAGCGATTTTATATAAGCTGAAAAAGGTTGTTATCGTATCCTATATTTATCATATAAATTTTGTGAATTTAAATGAATAAAATATTGTTTAAATAAATAAAATACATGTATATATCAAGAAGTTTAATTATCTTGACATAGATAGTATAGCTTTGTCTAAACTGTTTGGACTTAACATGTCCAAATTACGTACTCATGAATTTTTTTTATAATAATATACTAATAAGGTAGAATTCACATCTTATATATAAATATGAGTTGCCAGGCAACGAACATATACCTTGAAGTCGTTCGAGCAAAAAATCCGGATAATAATTAAGCCTTTAACAATATTTGAAACCAAAGGACAACAGTTTGGGAAGCTAATATTAGAAATCGTTAAATACCACCTCATTTCTTCATCATTTCATTATGATAGCCTGTGTAGATTGATTACAAAACGATATGTTAATAATTGCAGCTTACGAGGAAGTAACAATATTTTTAAAAAAAGGGGCACAACTCGGGGGGGGGGGGTATTAAAAAGAGGTGAAAAACCAATATGCTTTGTTATTACTTTAATAAGTTTGACTTAGCGTGTGCCAAACATATACTGGCTATTGTAATGTTCTTAACTCTGTGCTTGAGAAAGGCAAAATAAATTATTTGCATCCCCTCCATCGGCTGTTCTTCTGTTTGCTCAAGGTTCATTGCCTAAGCTTATGACTACATGTACATATCCCCGATATCACCGTCGATCACAGTTTCAAACCATATTCTAATGAGGGAGTGTATGAAATTACCATCACTACACAAGGATCATCCTAAGAAGCTTTCTCCGTGTCCCTGCGTCATATTCTGAATAACTGAAACCTAAAACATTGCGAATAACAACTCGTACTAGACAAGCCTTCATATCAAATATGAAACAGCCTTAAACGAAGTCGTAAACGACCCTAAGGGCGTGTTTCGCTGCTAATATTATTAAATCTTTTTGCAGCTTTCGACACAATATACGACCAAAACTGTTTTCCAGCTTCATAATGAGTTTTGTATTAATAACACTGTTTTGGCATGCTTTCGATTTCGTCTATTTCACCTTCAGTCCGTAATTGTCAACAATTGACAAATCAAAATGCGTTGTTCTAGCGGTAGGTGTACCTCAAGATTCTGTTTAGAACTCGAATACGATGTATACGAAGCAGCTTGAAAATGTTTTAAATCAAAATTATGTGTGTAGATTCATTTATTCTTGGATCAGATTAAACAGAGGTGCTTACAAAAATGGCTACATATTACCGGAAAAATTAAACCTGGGATGATTTGAAATCGATTGAAACCCCTCGCTATCGAGATGTTAAATTTCCACAAACATCATAGGTAAACAATTTAGGTGTACCATTGGATTGTGTCCTGGTCTTTATAAAACAGGTTGGTGATCTTCGTATAAAGTTGGTACTGTCAATTGAAAAACATCAATTCTGGATGATATTAGTATTCTGATTGTGTCTAGATGTAAAAGTCTATTGTATTTGATTTGGAGTTGTGCCCCTTGGAGATAAGACAGCCCAACTCACGCATGCTGTTAATTGTAACATGTCTCTTCATTCATAGAATATATTAATGTTCATCAACTGATACATGTTTGTATTTATTTATAACCACTCGGAGATGAACATACCATGGCGCTGCGAACTAAATAAGGTATACATTACCGTACATAAAGAATAAACGGTGTTGAAATCGTTTTTTTTTTCTGAAGACGGAAGCCAAAATGTCATGCAGTAAACTTTGACCCAAGATGGCCGCGCCCATGACGAAAGACGCCGAATGTTGACGACTGAGTTAAAAGCTAAAATTTTGAGTGTTTTGAAGTAATTAAACATATACCATGAGTGATTCAGAAGAAATAAACACAGCCAGACGTGACAGGCGAACAACAACAAGTACTTCGTCGCAAGTTACCCTTGATTCAGCTACAATTTCTAGTATTGTTGCACAAACCGTTTCGGCAGTTTTACAGTCGACGCAGTTTGGAACTGGTCAACGGCAAAACAACACAGCGGATGTTGATAATAGAGAACAAGTCAACAATGCACCCGAGAAAATTCCTTGGAATTTATTGAAAACTCTATGTCCAGAGAAATTAGATGTGTTATCATCTTCACGACTACGTCATCGTACATGGGAATCTGCATTTCGTTCTTTCGTCCGAGAGGCTAAAATTGACAATAAAGCATGGGAAGTAAAGATGACAGCATTTCAAACAGCTATGATGCCAGAAACTTTTTCTAAAGTGAATGCTCTAATACTTCAATTACGACCAGAAGAACAACATAAGTTTGAAAGCGTTTTAAACATTGCCAAGGATCTCATAGAATCTAGTCGACCTGTATGGGTTGCACGACATCAGTTTAATTCAACGGTACAGCGATCCGATCAGACTGCACGACAGTTTTATTCCTGCATAGCCGAGATATCTGAAGACTGTGAATTTTCAGAATCATTTTGCACTGAATGTAAACAAAGCGCTGTAGATCTTCTTATTTTAATGAAATTAGTCTTTTCCACCAGGAGTGAAGATGCCCGTAAAGAAATGATAAAGAAGACGACATTAGATGTGGCTACTGCC
Organism: Patella caerulea; assembly: GCA_036850965.1. Lineage (NCBI taxonomy): Eukaryota > Metazoa > Mollusca > Gastropoda > Patellidae > Patella > Patella caerulea. The sequence continues at coordinate 18,259,658 of JAZGQO010000002.1, read as the reverse complement.
CTACATGAATTAGAAGCTGATGAGAATTTAAAGAAAACACAATCTGAGTTAGACAAACCTCATCAAACTGTGAATAAAATGGGTTCAAAGAGAGAAACTTTAAGACGACCTCAGAGCAGAAATCGTCAAGCAAGCCGATCCAAGAGTAGTAATAGCAGATATAATAAATGTAATTTTTGTGGTTACAATGAAAAACATCGTCAAACGGAATGTCCAGCGTTTGGAAGGGAGTGTCGAAGTTGTAAAGGAAAAAATCACTTTTCGTCTGTATGTCGCTCTAATCCTAAAAGAGATAGACTATCTATTTCAAATGTTGGCAAGAAGATGGGTCGTATTGTTTCAGCTATTTCGCAGACAGCTGCAGAAACAGTTCAAGTTGCCATTGAGGGAAAATCAATTAAGGCTGAGATTGACACTGGTGCTGATTGGTGCTGTGCTCCTGTAACGAAGATTACAGAACTGGGTGAAGATATTCATAATCTAATTACCCCAACCAATGAAATGATTAATACATACAATGCAAGTGGAAATCAAATGGATGTCAAAGGATACTTTGATGCCACAATCAAGTTTGGTGACACTGAAATTACATGCCCATTAGTATTTTTCAATGATTTGAATTCATTCATACTGTCTAGAGATGCTTTAGTTAAATTAGGTATTGTAGTAATTAATTACAAACCACCAAACACCCACATAGCTAAAATAGACACAAAGCAAGACAACAGACAGAGAACTACATTAAATGTTGTCTTACAGCCGCCAGAACGACTGAAGCCAGTGGTAATGAACTCAAGAAATTGCCAGGTCAATAATGTTCAAGTTCAAAGTAGTATCGGGTTGCAACCTGCCGATCAAGTGACTTTTGATGACATAAAACATGAATATGCAGATGTCTTTTCCGCTCAAACTGAACCGCTTAAAGGGGGGCCTTTTCATATTGAACTTGAAGAAAATGCTGTGCCAGCGAAAGTATTTTTCCCTAGAAATTTACCAGTAGCATATTACGATAAACTCAAAAAGGAGCTTGATCAGTTACAAGCAGATGGACACATTTCTAAAGTGACACACCCGACAAAATGGGTGAGCCCGATTGTGATCGCACCGAAAAAGGATACTGAAGATATTCGAATGTGTGTTGACTTTAGAAAGTTAAATAAATACTGTAAACGTGAATATTTTCAATCACCTAGTGTTGTTGACTGTGCTCAATCGATTCAGTCCGAATCTGCTGTGTATTTTTCATCATTTGATGCCAAGAAAGGTTACCACCAAATAGCACTTTCTGAAAATTCCAAAGATCTAACAACTTTCCTCACGCCTTTTGGAAGGTTTCGTTTTGAAAGAGCACCATTTGGAATTAATTCAATCCCAGAACATTATAATCGGCGTATCAGTGAAGCACTACAAGGCTTAAAAGGGATATCAAGAATTGTGGATGACACATTAGTTTATGGTAAAGACAGTGCTGAACATTTACAAAATGTGCGACAGTTTTTACAGAGATGTCGAAACGAAAATATTCGTTTGAACATTAAAAAAGTTGTATGGCATCAGACAGACATAGAATTTGCTGGTTTGAAAATTAGTAAAGATGGTTATTCAATACATGCTAAAACGGTAGACGCTATTTTAAATTTTCCTGAACCAAACAGTCTGAAGAAAATGAGGTCATTTCATGGTCTAGCGAATCAACTTTCACCATATGACCCAGAATTAACTAAGAAGCTAGCCCCTATCCGACATTTGTTGAAAAAACAAAATGGTACATTTCAGATGACTCCAGATGAAAAGGAAGCTTTTATTGAAGTCAAGAAGCACCTAGCATCTCCATCGACTCTAGCATTCTTTAGACCAGGTGCTCCATTACAGTTATATACTGATGCTGCTTGTATAACTGGATTCGGTTTTGTACTCAAACAAAAACAAGTTGATGGTAAATGGACACCAGTTGTTGTTGGCAGTCGAAGTTTAACAGATGCCGAAACCCGGTATGCTCCTATTGAGAGCGAAATTACAGCTTTAGCATGGAGTCTGAAAAAAGCCCGGAAATTTTTACTAGGAGGTCCAAAATTCACAGTGTTCACTGATCACAGACCACTAGTGTCTCTTGTTAATTCAAGACGATTAGACGAAGTTTCCAATACACGAATTCTGCGGAATTTATTAAAATGTATGGATTTTAATTTCACAGTAGAATATATACCAGGATCTGTTAATATCATTGCTGATACTTTTTCCAGAAATCCTGTTTCAAAACCTGATAATGAAGACATTGAGGAGTCCCAAGCTACTTCTTTTTACGTCAAAGCTGTTCAGACCGCATCTATGGACCAAGCTCAATGTACATTAGATTTAGAAAACATTAAGAATGTAGCTCAGAATGACCCTGAATACCAGTTATTGAAAACAACTATTCTTAATGGTTTTCCTGAAAACAAGAAAGATTTGGATGAATCGATTCGAGAATATTGGAATGTCAAAAATGATCTTTTGATTAGTGATGATGACTTTATTTTATATGGTGTTAGACTGATAATTCCAAAATGTCTCAGATCACAGATTCTAGATGAATTACATTCTGGTCATAGAGGTATTGTTGGCATTAAGTCCAGAGCTAGACTTGTTGTGTATTGGCCACGAATTGACTTTCAGATTGAACAAAAATGTAAACAATGTTTGATGTGTATTGAAGATAGGCCAAGTCAACCGAAAGAACCAGAAATCCATTTACCCAGCCCACAAAGGTGTTTTCAATATGTATCTGCGGATTTTGCTGATATTGACAATATAAAATTTTTGATAATCACTGATTGGAAAAGTGGTTGGTTTAGTGTTTCGCGAATGTCTCGAACCACATGTGATTTAACAATACATGAACTACGAAACTTTTTTGCTGATACAACTGTTCCTGAAGTCTTGTTTACCGATAACGGCCCACCGTTTTCCTCAGCAGACTTTACAGACTTTTGTCAGCGATGGGGAGTGAGATGGATATCATCATCTGCATACTATCCTCAAAGTAACTCTTATGCAGAAAATGGTGTGAAACAAGCAAAAGCGCTACTACGAAAATGTGTTACTAAAGGTAAAATTGATTTTGAAAAATGGACAAAAGGACTGTTGCAAATACGTAATACTCCTCACAAATCGACTGGATTATCACCAGCAGTATTGGTTTATGGACACTCAGTTCGTGATACAGTCCCAGCTCATAAAAGTGCCCTATCAAAGGACTGGCATAAAGAGCTCAGTAATTATGACAAATACATTGCTAAGGAACGTCAAAGAATTGACAAACTCAGACCGGGAATACTCCTTCCAGAACTTAAAGTAGGTTCGCCAGTAGTTATTCAAAACCGACTAACTAATCGCTGGGATAAATATGGTATAATCCAAGAATGCAACCGTAATGTTCGGAAATATCTTGTTCGGTTACCTTCTGGTCTGATAACAGTTCGTAATCGTAGAGATCTTCGGTTACGACATCCACCGAAGAACCAGAATGGAGGTACATCTTTATGGTCTCCAGTAATTAGCCATAATGTGGTGGATCAGAATAGTACATTAAAAAATCATAATAATATTGGTTACAATGTACAACACCCAGCTGTTCAACAACAGGATGATAGTGACTCTGACAGTGACAGTGATGATTATACGAATCAACAACCTATGGTCAGGGTAAAGGAACTTCCGAAGCCAGAACAAAATGTTCCTGATAAGATGCCACCACCAATACTCAAACAATCATCATCTACCTCACAAGAAATAACATCAAGAAAGTCAACACGTTCTAGACGTGTACCAGTGCGTTTCGCGGATTATAAACTGAAATAATAACTGTTGTTCTTTTAAAGTATTCGCGCAACGTAAATACCTAAATGACATTTTAGTACATATTAGTAATTTAATCAGAAAATATCTGAATATGTATTTAGTTTTAGAAGGGAGGGAGATGGATGATATTAGTATTCTGATTGTGTCTAGATGTAAAAGTCTATTGTATTTGATTTGGAGTTGTGCCCCTTGGAGATAAGACAGCCCAACTCACGCATGCTGTTAATTGTAACATGTCTCTTCATTCATAGAATATATTAATGTTCATCAACTGATACATGTTTGTATTTATTTATAACCACTCGGAGATGAACATACCAAATTCTATCCACCATGTTCACACACACACACACACACACACACACAGGATTCGGCTTCAGCTCTAGTGCAATTGTTGATTCTATCCCACATGAACTGTTGTTATAGTCTTCTCACCGACCTATCTCAAACCCAACTAAATCGCCCCCAGCAAATCCAAAATCTCACAGCAAGAATGGCCCCAAGATCTCCATATCGTTGCCAAATAACGCCAGTTCTGGAAAGCCTTCATTGGTAAACAGTGCTCAGATAGACCTTAAAGTACTCTACATACCAAGGAATAAATAGAGACTGGGGAGGCCCCTGATTACCTCTGTGAATTAATTCAACGGTATATTCCTAAAAGGAAGTTGCGTTCAAATATTCTCAATCAGCTAGTGATACCAAAGTGGAAACCTGAAATTTTTGGACAACGAACGTTTGCTGTTGCGGCAGCTGAAAGTTGGAATTTCCTCCCAGTGGAACAGCGTTTTCTGAATTCCTTGTCAATCTTCAAATCTCGATTAAAAGCCATCTATTCAAAATTCACTTCAAAAAGTGACAAAAAACTTAGAGTTAATGAACTTTTTGCAGATAATTTCCATATGCGCTATAAGGACATCTTGTAGATTTATTCTTATTATTATTAAGTGTAGGGGTAACACACAACACACAAACAAATATCAAATATACGTCACTTCATGTGGGTGAAGTCATAACTTGTCTTGCAGTGGGTGGCCACTCCAAAACAAATTTTCCTTGTCAGTTCTGTAAGAGATTTTCATGCGGGGGTTTCATGAAGAATAACCCATTTAGGTAAGCTCTTCGTAGGCGCTTGGTCCTAATCAGACCTGAACACTTAGAAATAGTCACAAAGGGGATTTGCGTACGTTTGTATGCACACATAACTAAAGTCAGGTATATTATTTCAGACATTTTGTTGGAAGTGTCACTATGAGACAAAAACCTAATTCATTGACCACCTCTCTACGATTTAAAGACTTCAAGCATTGTACAAATGTTTTTTATTATTATTTACGATGAGAATTCCCAATACAGAACGAATTATTAACACCCTCATACGTCTGTTACAGTATCTAATTGAATTAAATAATAAAAATATCTCACATTCACGTAAAATCTCATGATGCAAAGGTGGCTGTTAAATAAAACTGTTTTGATACCTAACGAGACACACAAATATAATTATGCTAAATCCTCATGTCATTATATAGAATAAAAGACGTATATTGATTATTTGTTGTTTTATTATTTTGAAGGACTTATTTTAACATGGATGCATCTCCTAAATGACAGGTAACATAATTCCTTTAAACTGTTCGAGCAAACATACCGGATCATCTTTTTTAACAGTATTCGAAACAAAGGTGAACAACTCGGCCATTATTCAATTCCATTTCTTCATTCCAATATACTGGGCGCCATAGAAAACGCATCACTTAGTTTTTCGTATAACAAAATGATCCTCTAAACATATCTTATTTATTTTGCTTCTTAATGTGAACAATATTCTAATGGGAACACATCAATAACAACACATTTGTACACTTATGGGTGTATAATCTGTAAACAACGGTACAAAGTGGGAGGGGTCAAAACCAAAAGTACGACAAAGATAGTTAATTGTCAGTAGCGCGTGTGTCCTCCACTGGCTCTAATGCACGCTGTGCAGCACAATTAACCATCTTTGTCGTACTCTTGGCTTTGACCCCTTTCACTTTATAACGTCCACTCGATACCAACTACGTCATTTCGGTCGGTACTAACATTCTTATTTCAATAATTTTCTTGGGCGCAGAGGTTTTTAACAGTGGGAGGACCCGGAGAAAAACTCACGAGGTTGACAAGCGACCTTAGTCATTGTCACGTACGACCGGAAAATCGAAATGGTACAGCGCCCACATGCTAACCATTCGGCCACCCAAACACCTTACATTGCATGAGCATATGAAACAGGAATAAACGCTTTGGTTTGCATCCATCCCTTTTTCCGAAAAATCTTGACTGAACCCCAGTTGCGGAACACTTTGGAACGAAGTCGAGGCTTATTTAATAAAAGAGTTACGCGGGCGCTGTATTGGGTGTCTGGAAAAAAAGAGCAGATTGGTTGGTAAATTAATTAGAAGAATACACTGCTAAGTGATTGTAAATATGAAGAACCCCCGTGACTTTTCTGAATGTGGGCAGCTAGTGGCGAGGGTATGATTAGAATCGGATTCTGCCAGTCCGCTATTTGGGGAAATTTGGGGACACCTATTACCTCTGTATGTCGTGTGTTTTACACGGTGAACAGCCCATTTTCGGATTACACTATTTACCTTACCGGGGTTTTTTTTGTTAGGTCTGATGGTCATTTTGTTTGTTTTTCCATTTGTTTGTTTGCTTATTATTTGCTTTCAAATCGTGAATATCCGATTTATAATATATCAGTAAAACGTTAACGTCCCTAACTCTGTGTTAAATCTCGGTTTCTGTATTTTAGCGAAGTGACCTCCAGTTACCCCAGACTATGTATCTTTCATAACTTGTCGCTATTCCTGACATCGATCGATCACACTTTCAAATCGTATTCTAAGGCGGAATCGTATCAAAACCTATTGGCACGATACTAGGGTCAATATAATTTAATTTCAACGTAAGAAGCTGACTTTTGGCTTACCATATGCTCCTGCTTCCTTTTCTGGGTATGTTAAAAACTAAAATAAATTTGAATGGATGAATATGTATGATAAAAAAAAAAATTATCGAAAAAAAAATCTTTTATTAAAAATATGAAGTTTGGTATAAGCAACGAACACTTATACCATGGACATTGGTATTTAAGAATATATCAAATAGTTAGTTTTGAAGTACCACACTACACATAAAGAAACAGTACAGACATTGCAAGCAACTGATATATCATTAATCTAGAAACTTCACATAGTTTGCGTCATTGCTTTAATTGAAGAGGGTAGCCACTCCAAAAAGAAATGTTCTTGTCAATTCTGTATAAGAAGGGTGCGATTGTGACCAGAGTTTTTTATGCGGAGATTCATATCCATACCGAAGACGATACCCATTTAGGAAATAAGTAAGGTAGCTCTTCATGCGCTCTGTCCTAATCAGACTTGGAACACTTAAAAAGTGTCACAAAGGAACATAATTGTTTTATACATTTTGTCTGAAGTGTCACTGAATGAAAAAAAAATAATAAATGATTGACGACCTCTCTAAAGTTTAACAACTTCAAGCTTTTTAAAAAACATTTTGTATTATTTATGATGAGAATTCCCAATACAGAAGAAATTATTAACACCCACATTTGTCTGTTACAATATTTAATTATATTAAATAAAATATGTCTCACATTCATGTAAATTTATCATGATGCGAAGGAGGATGTTAAAAAATATTTTAACACCCAGTAAAGACACGCAAATAATAAAGTATGTTAAATCCCCGTGTCATTAAATAAACTAAAGGAAGTAAATAGATCACTGGATGTTTTATTACTTTGCATGGCATATTTTTATATGAATACGTCTCCCCAATAAAATGGTAAGTGTAACTAAACCCATGCGTTCGTGAACCAACATATTATTTGGCTGGCAAACCTGAGCGCAAGCTTACGATATAACAACAACAGTGAAAATCGCACGAATGCATAGTCTCTATCACGCAGGAAAACTTTCTACGAATTGGATGCGTTTTAAACATTTGAGAATAATAGGCCATTGGCTAGATTTGTTTGAGGTGACGTGAGGGATTAGCCAATCAAATGGTCTCTCACTTCGAACTCTTATCGTGCGGTGGATGGAACTGTGGGTTGACATTCTCGGCGATAGAAAACAAAGAAAAACAAGAGCGGCTTGGTTAAACGAAGGACTGGCATCTTAGGGTCAAAAGTCACTCGTATAACCCCGACAGGACCTTGCACTAGAACCGGTCGCAGCCTCATGTAGTGATGGCTATCGAAAATCTAATGAAACGAAATTGCTAACGTGTCGTTTCTTAACGGTCCGTTAAATTTCTGTTGCTTGAAAGTCAATTTCATTATCAGTCAGCTAATTGATTAAAATTACTCCACGAGAAAACTGTTTGTTCATTGGCTGAATTTTAAATTTTTAAATTCAATGCACATGTATAACAACTTCATAGAAGTTGGTAGTAACAAGAAACTGAAGACAGTGAAACAACTGCGCAGCCTGTTCACAAAACTTGATTAAAGGCAGAAGTTACTTCAGAAAACACAATAGAATACATTATGTTTTCTTTTAGAAATTTTAGCATAAATCTGTTGGAAGAATTATGGGTTTGCACTACAGAATATTTGGGGGACATTATTTCCTACATGATATAGGGAATGGGATACCCCCGTCCCCTGTCCCATCGCCCAAACCCCACAGAGAATTACATTGGCAATCTATGACATTTTGCTGTCGGAATACTTCGACTGACAGCTCACTTATGACATCGTTAAACAAATAACGGGGTCCGACACCTCCGTTAAACATACCAGCAAGTTAACGGCATGTTAAAGTTAACGGCAACAATCTTTCTCTCCGTGTTAATGGATCATTAAAAGATAACGGGACTTTGAGCTACCGGTCCCCGTACTTTAATCGAGATTATCCCACCCTCCTCCATAGACTTGATCAGTTACTGTAAAAGTTCTTGTCAAAATAAAACACTTGACAATAAATCTACTGGGAGTAAAAAAAAAATAATTACAAAATTTATGATTTAAAATGATTGCTATTTCCAGTATAAGCGATAGACCTTAGCCTACTGAAGTGGAAAATCATTGTAAATTACAATTCTTTTTTATTGTTTAAATGTTAACAGATACACGACAGAGAACCTACATATCCATAAATACGGCTTGATTGACGATGACGTAAACACCAGACATCGGGCTATTAAAACGTCATAAGTCGAAGGCCACTCCACCGCTTACTTCCGTCCTCTCCCACATAATATTGGGTCACCCTACACCCGAATATTTGTACCTGATCAGCGATCGCAATATGGCGTTTAATTAGAAAAACTAAATAGTGAAATATTAAGAGTTAATGTAACGTACATAAGTATACAAAAGTTTCCCGTTTCAGTAATACTCGACCATCCCCAGCCTACGCCCGAACACACCCTTGGGCCCTCAATCGGTTTACTGAGTCTATTCATACATGTATGGTTTTCAAGTACATTAAATAATAATTCTAATAAACATTCAATTAAGAAATTGGTACATATATAAAAATAATATGTTCGTGATATTTGTCTTCCTACTCAAAGTCACAGTACGCCCAACAATTTTTTCATTATTTTTTTTTAAACAAACACAAAAACCTATTATATTGTCGTTTATTAGAGGGCGCGGAACTAGAACACATAAATCCTTTGCAATGGCAGTCCTTTGCAACATCATAACGTGTAGTTTCAGTGACAGCAGACATACTAGAAACAGGCAGCTAGTCGGCATTTTGTCCAAATCGCCACATGTCGGCCCATTTCGGGATCCTTAAAGAACGTAAGTCCTTTATACAGATGCAGAACAACCTTGTGGGCCTGACAAGGACACATGTCCTTGGATAGGACGAAAAACCGAGGCCTCGTGTACACATTAGCGTACACGTAAAAAATCCCTTGACAGTTTGAATTCGATATAAGATAGGCCGTTGGGCACGTTTTTCCTTATAATATACTGTATTGCGTATGCACGTCTTTATTAGCCTAGTTCGGATCAGAACCGCAAGACGTTAAACCTCATTTCATATCACCATGTAGTCTCAATTTTCAAGTATCGCTGCTACGATATAAAAATTGTCTCGATTGTCCATTTTAAGTTAAAGTATAAAATGGCGATTGTGTTTTAATCCATCAAAAATAGGCTTCATATTTGATTATGGGCTTGCTATATGAATAAATGTCTAATGAATAATATGAATAATGTATCTTTAAGTGTCTTTAATTTTTACATTAAAGGCGCTGCGAACCTAAAAGCCCTCATAACACCCAAGTGCGGCCAAAGGCAGGTCTTCCCGGCGAGTGACCCTGACGGTCCAGATCGTGCAGGATCAACTCGCTCCTTGCCAGGTTCAACGTGACCTTGATCAGAACCAATCGACCTAATTAAGTCATAACACGACAAACTCGCTTCATTCCATATACTATACTACTGTCCAGATCCATCACGACCTCTGAAAATAGTATAAAAAGATCAGGAATAAGCTTGTGGTTTCATATTGTGTCTGGATATTCAAGAGTGAACATCTCCTTGTTGCATCGCATCAAGATTTCGTTCAGTCGTGTTCAGGTCGCGTTGGTGGTATTGAAACGTATTGAGGTCTTGCTTGATCGCATCGACATGAAATGTGTACCGTGATTAAACCCACGTCCGACCGGGTGATGTCCGTAGTGCGCTGCTGCGTCCATAGGGCGAACAGAAAATGCACAAGGTCGCCGGCAAACGTGAATACAACGCGAGAAAAAATACAAAAGTTTCGTCCTTATCGCATATCTGCAACTATACTGCATTCTCACTGCACAGCCGCCATGATCTATCCGTGCTTATGGCGTTTCTATTGAGATCCATCGGCTTGGCAAAGGCGATATTATTATCGGCGAACCCTCGACTCACTTTCCACGCTCATGGGGTTCTTACCACACGTCTTCTACATGTATCACGTTATCACTGACTAATCTGGTCAGAATTTTCGAAATTTCAAGATGACGAGATTCACAATGATGTATGAACTTTGAATTGCCATAGGCGCACTGGGAGCCCTATGAGGACGTGGTGCAATCTCGCAAGTGTGGTGAAATCATCGTAACATCGCCATAGCAACTCCTTAAGGACTCGGAACGCATGTCAGACACGCGATTGCTACAATTTCCGCAACTTCTTTGCCGCGTGTGTACTGCACGTACTACGCCCATCGATATGTTACCACGCTTGTCGCTCGACCGTCGCAACCCCACTACGTTCACACAGCTTTCCAAGTCAGATCATGTACCAAACAAACTAGGCGATCATTGGCGAAGATAGAGACCTCAGCACGATATCTGGCGTTGCCATCACGTTTTACCACGCTAATGACAATCTTAACGCGCTCTGAGACCATTGTTCCAGGGTATTACAACGCGACCTGCTAGAAATTATGAGCCTCCTTAGATCAACCAAACTTTTTAGATCTAAATCAGATCGAACGTTGGGCTGACGGTGACCTTATAAATGTAACACGACGTAGACCATCGGTTTAATTCGCATCCTACCCAAGGCGCACATGTAGACTATGTCCACAGCAATATAGTCAAAACAAATAACAAAACAAATCTATCGTTCTCTCCTTTCATTAAAGTTTGTCATTCACCAAATTAGTTGTCCGTCTTATTGGAATTTTTTAACAGGAACGCCATTCTATCAAAGTCGACTTTAACCAATAAATCTATTTCTAGTGAGAATTTATAAAGTTTAAATTAAAACAAAGCGTCGTGGGGGCGTCATATATATATACCCGGTCTTCTTCTCACCGAGATGGTAAAGAAATGAGAGAAAATAGGACTTAACGACAGTTTAAAGATTTAAGGGAATATTAATGGAAGATTATTTCTGGAAAATTTCAATCTTTTATATTAGAAAACATTTCCAGAAATAGCCTCGCCTGTGCAATTATCCCAAGGACTTGCTTAAGAAAATTAATGACATCAAAGGAGTCATTCCTCTCGGATTCCGCTTGTCTGTGTCAACCTGTAGGGTTAACTGGACACAACGCACAGGAAGCTAATCTGCACTATTGCTCAGTTTAAGACAGTTCTGACTTAAATCATTAAGACTTAATGTCGAGTTCTGGTCAAAGTCATGTCGTTGGTTGGTTTTTAATAGCGACAGTAGGTAAACACCCGTTGATATTTGCTGATGTTTTGGGGGCTAGCACTCATACTTAGCCCCAACTGGGCATTTTTTTTTTGCCTCATGGATGTACTGCAGATGTCAATTGGTGAGCCTCGGAAGGCACACACAAGTTCGAGAGTGTTACGAACCCATCGGGAAAAATTTTTTTTTTTTGCATCATGGAAATTGGTGAGCCTCGGGAGGCGTCGGGCACACATAAGTTCGGGAGTTTTGCGAACCCATCGGGAGAAAATTTGTTTAATTCCATTGCCGATGATTTTTCCCCAGTGGGGCCTAGTGTTTAGGAGATAAACACTTCCTGTTTCGCACTTGTTTAAGCCAAACTACTCACTCATTCGAAATGTAAGAGAGAGAGGGGGGGGGTAACGTCCACTCGACACAAACTAGGTAATTTCGGGACTAACATGGTTCAATTTTATTTCAATAATTCGCTTTCGCGTAGGGGTCTTTAGCAGCGGGAGGATACCGAAGGACCAAGAGAAAGCCCACGAGGTTGGACAGGCGACTCTACTTTTTGTCACAACCGGAGAATTGAAACCATACCAGTTGACTCAATGACCTAAGAAAAAGAAACCCAACCCAATTTTGGCAAAACTTAATGAAGGTGGTAATGTCTGCTTAGACAAATCTAATGCGGTATGCTCTGTTGCCGATTGCCAACCCTTCTGCCCCACCCCTCCGCGACTTACGTCATTGGTTTAATTTGTATTTCACCTCAGGAATATTTCTAGCAGTAACACCATTCTATCTTAGTCAAGAGGCTGCGATTTTTAGCGGATTGTTTTAAAATTTGATGTGAAACATTGGTGTTATTAGTGGACGAACTCTGTTGAAATTTAGTTCATGGGTATCCACCCCCACCCGGAATACATGGTAAATCAGAATTGTTTTGTCATAAATTGGTGTACAGCATTGGGGTAAGAGTAGCTCGAACCCTATCTATTACCACTCTCTCATTTCAGATTATCCCTTAGAGATACACTCAATCTAATTAAAATATAGATCTATATTTCATTTCGTTTTTTTATACTTTCGATGGCCTACACTCATGTAGACCTAACAAATTATAGTGGGAGCTCGCGTTCTACGACGTCAGGTATCAAGCACGGGATATTTGACCCGATAACGTCAGTCATTCGATTAACCAATTAGCGACCGCTTTTTAAAATCTACTTTTGTTTTGTTTTGATTTCTATCCGCTGGTAATATTTACCCACAGGTCAAACGGTCGATTCGACAGACCATTTGATTGGCTGACCCCTCATTTCAGGCAGAACACGACTTAAATAACATGTTTTCCAGATCCAAGAGTAGTAAAGACAAGTAAAAACGAAATTTTGAACTATAAAAAAACGAAACGAAATTGGATCTGTGTTTTAATCAGATTGAGATACACTTTAAATCAGATTGGTTTTTCATAAATTTGTGTTGTGTAAAGCATTGGGATTATGGGAGGACGAACTCTATTGTATCCACGACCTTCCGATCAAGAGCCCCCCCCCCCCCACTAACATCCACAAGTTTTATTTTAAAATTGAATGCGTGAAGCATTGTGGTCATTGGTCGACGGGATAAATCGTAAATCGATTTATTCGTTAAATCGAAATACTTATCTCGCTACAACAGAGTAATATTTCGTTGTAGCGAATTAACATTTCGTTATAACGAATAATTTTTATTCATTCGTGACCACATTCATTTTCTAAAAAAGGAATCTTTATATATAGTTGTTTTTTAATTCCCTTCGACCGTGGTGTATGACACATAGAGCTGAGACCTCTTTAATGATCTTTTCTAACATGCAGCTTTAGTGAATGATAAATATTAACTTAGAAAATATAAAAAAAAATATGATTTATGAGTCAAAATAACAAGGAAGGCAAGGCGTACTTTTCAATTGTATGAGGACATAGAAACTCTCATTACTGGATTTTGTTTTTTGGCTACAGACACAGTTTTCGCACATTTGTATAGGATTTGTGTGCAAACGTTGTCACAACAGTTTTTATTTTTTCCCGTTGATTCCAGAATTCCTTCTGTTAATCATACCGAGTGGTTCCTATATAATATAATAACATAATAACTTAGAACGAAAATTTAAAGATTCAGTAGATGCAAGAGATCGGTCTGCCAATTGTGTCTTTTTGGCTTCAAATGTTTCACGAGGGCTAGCTGAAAAGTTCCTAATCTGAAAGACCGATTGGGAAAGATCAGTAGATACATAATAAAAATGAATAAAAACTATCAATAACTCATACAAATCTCAATTAAAAATATACAAATGTATGCCTGTAAAAATATTAGTTTGACTAATGGTGTTATTATTGTCTTCATACCAGACTATCTTGTGAACCTACCCATTGAAATCATCAGCATGGATAACAGACTATTGGACTGTCTTCACGTTCCTGCAAGTGACAGGACTAACTCAGACACGTATACCGTCGACATGGTCTCCACTTTAGTGGATGATGTCCCTTCCTTTTCCACAGTAAAGAAGTGGGCTGTAGCATTTAAACATGATCAAGAGAGCCTTGGCAATTACTCGCGTCCTGGGTGGCAATTAACAGCAACCATTCAAGAAAACATTAAGCAAGTACATCACCTGGTGATGACCCATCGACGACTGAGCACACAACATATTGCAAAAATTGTGGGATTTCTCCTGAGAGGGTTGAGCACATTATCGCCAACAAGTGTTTGCAAGATATGTAGCTCTTGACTGTGGATCAGAAACGTTGGATCAGAAACGTGTCTCGTGAAAATCTATGCCGTTTTAAAGTACATGTAGATCCTAAGAATATATTTGGTCAGATTTGTAACCATGGATGAGACCTGTTTCCGAAAATTAAAACGGAACTGCCCGGTTGTCATTTTCCTAGTAATGATGACGTTATGTCAGCTGTGAACGACTTTCTTTAGGGTAGCTGAACACAATTTCTTCCTGACCTGCACCCAAGAATTGCAACATCTTTGGCAAAAGAAAGGGACTATGTAGAAAAATAAATAAAAAAGCAAGTCATTCGTGTAGGTATAAAAGTTTCCAGTCAGCCCTCGCATAAACTTTTATTTAGCAAGAATATAATCAACTTTCTAAAAGCATAGGATGGTCGACATTTAAATGGAATGAAACACGGTCGCTATTAAACATACATTATGCAAGAGATAAATCTGCCTATTCCATGTCTTTCTTTAGGCCAGAAATTTTATACGAACTATTAATTAGACATTTATTAACAAAGCAATACCATAATCAACTCTCGGTGGAATCGGATATTCGATACTAGATTAGAACGGTTTGTCATTTAAAAATTCAATTTAAAAATGAGAAAGCAAGGCTTAGACTCGAATATACCAGTGTGCTGGTTACCACAATGCACATATCTTGTCAAAACTACAAACAGTGATAACTTGGTTCAGAACGTAGTAATTTGAAATTTACATTATCTATTTTTGAGCTGTTATGGGAAGAATAAAAAGCTCTTTATATAAATCTTACATCATGTGTCTTTCAATAATCTTATTTTCAAATGGTGGCTCGATTGTCAAGTGCCGTTTCTACGATAATAAACAGACTATGCTACATCTCGTCAAAACTTCAAATACTTATAAATTATTAAATACACGTAAATTCATTTTTCATGATCTATTATTAAAATGTTATAACCAGAACGGTCAGCTCTGTGTCTAAATCTTACATAATGAATCTTTAGCAATATGTCGGGGTTTTGCGGACATAGCGATATAAGTTAGTTAGAGTTTTAATGCTGACGCCCATCACTACCGGTAATTCTCGTATTTAAGCCCTGGGCTTAATTTCGAATTTGATCATTTCAGTGATAAACATCTATTCTGAAATTAAGCCCTTTAGTGTTTAAAATGTCACCTGCAGTTGAGTCCAATGAGTTTTAAAATTGTGAAACTCTCTCACGGCACTAACAGTATAATGTTCACCAATTTTACGCGACTCCATCAATGTCAACACATGTGATTCGAAAATTTAAAAGGGATGCCACTATAAAATAATTCTTAAAATTTAACCCGTGGCCTTAAATTCGAAATGTAAACTCGTTATTAAGCCTATTTGCCTAATAACGACAGAGCTTAAATACGAGGATTCCCGGTATTATGCGGTTAAACGAACAGCTGGATCTGTATCAAAGCGTCGGGTGTTCGATCCCTTCATTGGTCGAGAAAGTTAATCTCGATTTTCCGGCGTGATTTCCCCTTGTCAGTGATGCAGAAGGAGGACGTGACAAGGACAGCTGCCTAGTCGTTCGGATGGGACAAGAAACGAAGGTCCCGTGTACACGTAAAATATCCCTTGGCAGTTGGAATTCGATATAAGAGTAGACCGTAGCGCCGCTGCCCGGGCAAAATTTCCCTCATAGCACACTGTGTGGTGTATGCCTGTCTTCCATTAGCCCAGGTTAGGTGCTAAAGAGTAGGACGTTAAACCCCATTTCATTTCTGTATCAAAGCTAATTGGTAAGGAAGTGTTTGGGTGACCGAGGGGTTTAACGATACACAGTCTACAAATTGCTTGGTCTATTTCATGTTAGGGATGACATGTTAATGGTCATGGCAGTTACCAGCTAAGTTGCTTCAATACATCCGTACAGCATTCTTCTCTCAATTGCCTTTTGTTGAGTTTCGCATATTGATAGTTGTGTCATTTTCAGATATCGCCCCAGCCAAATCGTCAGGTCAAAAGACAAAGAAACCTTTACTTTCGTAAACTATATAATATTGTAATAATCATTTCAATGGGTTGATCTATAAAGAATCACTTTACTTTCTGAGTCTGACCAGATCTAACACAATGAATGAATTTGTCTAAAGCCTTTATCAAGCGAGACGTCTTGTAAGCATCTGAGTGCGCCGCCATTTTATGGCCTCTTTATTAACAAACCATCATAAACGTCATAGTTGATTGACAGACTAAAATAATCATATAAAAGTCGTCAAGATCTATTTTAGACAACCACTTCTCCATATTGAAACATCTTGTGACATAAGTTGTTATCTGCCACCTAAAATACCTCATGATTATTCTATTTCCGGGTCAATTATATCTCGAAACCGGTGGAGGAACCCATAAAATCTCATTGACTTTCGCGAGAAAGTAATAACCCGTTTGGCTTCAGTGTACCTTGATATTGGCGTGATTTCGTCATGAGCGTAAAAGACCGCCATACCAGTTAAATATTAACCACTATTTGTCTTCCTGTTACAGTCTATATCCTCACAGACAGATATAAATATTATACCTTATTGAATTAATCTAGGTTTAAACAGAATTCGTCTCTAACAATTCATGTATTATTCTAGAGATAAAATAAAACTAGTTATGATATCAGTGAGTTAAACACTTTAGATGTCTGGACGATCGTTAAATTATCAATAGATCATGTTACTATTTCCTCTACAATAGTGTTATTCAAATTGATCTCGTTATGGATTAGTGCTTAGCGAGTGGATATGATTGTACGTATGTTGCAATGGTATCAAATGAGTACTTGGAAGTAAATTCTATAATGTTTTGTTGAGTCAAACAGATCGAAACGATTAGAATAATTCAAGGTAACCTAAGGTAACCTTTACTGAGACTCTTCAATATCTGGCGGCAGATAACATTATTAATTTCAAATTGTCAATGCCGACATTGCCCTTGAAATGTTGTGTTGAGTCATGAAGATTGAATCGATTAGGATAATTCAAAACAACCTTTAGCAAGACTCTTGAATGTCTGGAGGCACGTAACATTATTAATTTCAAATTTCCAAGTATGTGAATATTTGTTCCCTAACACAACACCTGTTTATATAAAAGATGTAATCTTAGATCTGAGTCCAAAGCGAGCAATAACTAAAGATAGGCTGGCACTGCCAGGCAGGATACGCCCACATTTTCGAGAGATGGATAGAGAACAAACAATACGGAAAGTGATTTTTCCTACATCATTAAGTCCTGTATTTCATACTGTATTGGGAGCAGCCATTTTGTTGGTCAGTTCCAGTCTGATATTCATGAAATTCGAAGTCGACAATGATTATGGTGTGACGGTACACAACCTAGAAATGTGACTTTTCGTCAAAATCGGATAAGAATTGTGACCTGTACAGAGTCAACAACCATGATATACCATATCTTTACACTATTCGCGTACAAACGGCGACCATTTCGTCCGGCAATTTTGGTACCATTTTCACGAAATTCGAATAATTCAGGAAGTTACGATCCGATATGCGCAAATACCGAAAGGAACCAAGATCTTTGGGTTATAACCATGCATTTCAAGTTTCATCAAAATCGAATTAAAATTGTGACCTTTACAGGGTCCACAACCTTGATATACCATTTTTTAACAGTATTCACGTACAAACGGTGGCCATTTTGTATGGCAATTTTGGTCTGATTTTCCCGAAATTCGAACTCAACCTTCCTTACGGTGTAACGGTAATGTAATCAAACGTTTTTTTAAATCGGATAATAATTGTGACCTCCAAGCTAAAAAAAAGGCGATTTTGCGTATAATCAGGGGCCATAATTCAGGAAGTTACGATCCGATATGCGCAAATATCGAAAAGAAGCAAGACCTTTGGGTTATAACCTTGAATTTCAAGTTTCATCACAATCGAATCAAAATTGTGACCTCCACAGGGTCCACAACCTTGATATACCATTTTTTAACAGTATTCGCGTACAAACGGCGGCCATTTTGTATGGCAATTTTCGTCCGATTTTCCCGAAATTCGAACTCAACCTTCCTTAGGGTGTAACGGTGATATAATCAAACGTTTTTTTAAATCGAATAATAATTGTGACCTCCAAGCTAAAAAAAAGGCGATTTTGCGTATAATCAGGGGCCATAATTCAGGAAGTTACGATCCGATATGCGCAAATATCGAAAGGAAGCGAGATCTTTGGGTTATAACCATGAATTTCAAGTTTCATCAAAATCGAATCAAAATTGTGACCTCCACAGGGTCCACAACCTTGATATACCATTTTTTAACAGTATTCGCGTACTAACGGCGGCCATTTTGTATGGCAATTTTCGTCCGATTTTCCCGAAATTCGAACTCAACCTTCCTTAGGGTGTAACGGTGATATAATCAAACGGTTTTTTAAATCGAATAATAATTGTGACCTCCAGAGAGACCACAAGCTAAAAAGGGTGATTTTTCGGACAATCAGGGGCCATAATTCAGGAAATTACATTCCGATAGCCGCAAATATCGAAAGGAACCAAGATCTTTGGGTTACTAACATGCATGTCAAGTTTCATCAAAATCGGTTCAAAATTGTGACCTCTATAGGGTCCACAAGCTAAAAACTTGATTTTTCGTACAATCAGGGGCCATAATCCATGAAGTTTTGATCCGATACATGCCAATATCGAAAGGAACCGAGATCTTTTGGGGATAAACCTATATTTTAAGTTTCGTCAAAATCGGATAAGAATTGTGACCTGTAGAGAGTCCACAAACAAATTGTGGACGGACGGACGTCCGGACGGACGGACGGACGTCCGGACGGACAGGGGCGATGACATAATACGTCCACATGAAAATGTGGGCGTATAAAAAATACATAGGTTTAACAATCTCCGTTAGCTTGAAGTATTAATGTGGTCGACAATTTCCCCTTCGTAGAATACCTGATAATCATGCTTCCCTCTGGTAATGACCAGAATTAACGAATATGTGACTTAATTAATTGATCAATAAATATATGTGCTTGTTGAGTGCATCCAATCATTTTCAATCCAAGGTGGTAAAGAAATGAGAGAAATAGTTTTCTAAGTAACTAAACGAAGGTTTAAAGATTTAACGGAATATTAATAGAAGTGTATTTCTGGATAACTCCAATCTTGTATATTAGAAAACATTTTAAAAACAACGACGACTTAAGCAGATTAATTTCTTCAAAAGTGTAATCTCTCTCGGACTCCGCTTGTCTGTGTTAAATGAAAACAATTCACGGTGAAAAAATCGAAACTGCTGTTCACTAACAGCTTCATAAAATCATTGATATTAATACTTGGTGTTCTTTTCCGTTCCCTGTCGAAAATTCCACTTGACAATACCACTGTTTTCCATTCCCTTTTAAGTCTTCACTTGTGCTAATGCGAAATAGACAGCAGATGACCATGAGAATATTAAATTTCGCGCGAAGATGGCCCCGAAAACCAATTAACAAGTAAGTTCAATGCCCACAGACGTCACACGTTGACACCCAAACCATACGAGAAGGTATATTTTCTATAGTAGTTATTACGCGCAGGAAACACGAAAAACACACGATGGCTCTGTATAGTTGTTCTGGGTTAACACGGGAAGATGCTTTATCGGCCGTCACATTCTCTCGAAATTGTCATCAGGTGGTCACACGATGAAGTAAATTCGACTTTGATCGTTAAAAAATCGGGCATTTGTGGGGGCATCTTAAGTCATCGTTACTAACTGCGAAATTTTATCAAGCTCCGAAAGGCATTATGAAGGTTCATTTTCTCCTGTCCATTTTGCCCGTAATAACACCATCGTGAAGGCATTGTGAGCGCTTCGCGTAGTCGCATTGCCTTCCCAAGTCAATCGGTCAGAATTTTGTTTACTTCGTATTGTGTTCGTATGGACAAGTGGTTGTCATGCAAGATATGCTCACATTTTGCAAGAGATGGACAGAAGTGAAGCTAAAACATCGATTTTACATACAATCTGGGGCCATCATCCACGAAGTTATGGTCTGATATGCGCGAATATCGACAGACACCGTGATTGGTGGGATATAAACATACATTTCAAGTTTCATCAAAATCTGAGATAGAAATTGTAACCCCTAAAGGGTCCACAACCTTTTGCACTATTTGCATACTTTGAGCATTCATTTTGTTCGTCAGTTTCGGGCCGATATTTACAAAATTCGAACTCAACCGTCATTGTATTGTTACGATAAAACGTTTAAAGTTTTTAATCGGATAAAAATTAAGATCTCTAGGTGGAACACACGCTAAAAACTCAGTTTTTTTTTGTACAATCGGGCGCCATAATCCATGATCTGAGGGCGATGAACTTTTATTTCAAGTTTCGCCAAAATCGGATAAAAATTGTGAGCTCTAGAGTGTCCACAAACAAATTAGTGAGGGACGTCCGGACGAATTGGGACCACAACAATATACATGAAAATGTCGGCGCATAAGAATACCCGATAGCACCGATTATCAGACGGAGTAACGACGAAGACGATACAATTTAAAAATATGCCCTAACGATGACCGTATGAAGTCAAAATGGACACATGAATTCATAACGAAAATGAACCTTCACAAAGTTTGCTAGTGCCCAAGAAGTTGCTGTCGGGGCAATAAGACTATTACATAGTAGGTATTTTGCAAGATTCAAGTTTCTTGGGCTAAGTCACAGACATTGGCCTGTATAAATTTCTAATAACGTTTTATATAAGGAAGAGCGAAGTTAAATTTTCCATTAGACATCATCTAGCTTTCCTATAGCCGTATGACTAGACGACTTCCTAGGGGGACATCATACCCACAGCCTCCAAGGCCTAGAGTGAAAACATCATTTACTATTCTGGGAAACACCGCTAAAAAACACAAGCAAGGGTACAGAAACGTATATTTAGCTTATATTCTATGGCATGGCTGTGTGTGCAGTTTCCTGTATATAATCATTGTATTATGCCATAGGGTGACCCTTGCACTTAAAATGTCTCTACAGAAAGTTGGTCTCGACACGGCGAATGACCACGCTTATCTCAACTGACGATCCCTCACTCCGCAGTATGATAACTATCACCTGTGTAGTCTATGAGCTAAAGGAATGGATAAAAATAATATATTCTACTTTCATTTGATAGACATAACGTTGGATTTTATTGGTTGATAAATAGATGAGTTAAGGCGACTGTTGTCTTTATTCCAAATAGGTTTCCAACGAACAGGTTGCGGCTCGATCGGTCGAATAGGTCGCTAGCCGAATAGGTTCCCAATTTGCGTAATAGCGTCAAGTTTTCCTGTTAAAGTAAACCGGTAACCGCATCGCTAATGTATGGGCGTGGGTACATATCACTTACTGCCGTACAGCAGAGACTAGATGTAGTTTACGGAATCTGTCGAGATTTGCCGAGTGATAGATGGTTAAATGGTCATATGTTAACCAACGAAGTGGTCACGTATTAAATATATAAACATACAGAAATGTTGCAGTGTAGATATAACCTGGAAGTTTTATACTCAAAGTTAGTCCCTAATTGACTTTGATGTCACAGCCCTCTCTTTTTGGAGTCCATGACCCGGATAGTTTTACATCTGTCCCTGTGGTGTCACCTATTGTCCAGTTTTATTTTTAATCAAAATTACTTATAATACAAAATATAAAACCCAATCTCTGGTGTTTTTGGTGTTTTTTGTTTGTTTGGGGGGGGGGGTGTTTCCAGTCACGACAGGACAGACATGTTTTTGATTTATTGTTGAATATAATCTTTATACATAGCTCTTATTTAAATTTCCCCACGTGTAATTTATGAATAAAGAGAGCTGGGACTCCTTTAATGATCGTTTGTAAAATGTATTCGTGAATGATAAATATTAACTTAGGAAATAAAAAAAGAGAATTATGATTCCAAGTAATGGGGAAGCCAGGATGTCGTTTTCAATTGTATGGGGATATAGAAAAGCTAATGACTCGGTTTTTTTTATTTTATGTCTCGAGACACAGTTTTCGCACATTTGTGTGGGATTTTGTGTACCACCGTTGTCACAAAAGTTTTTTTTTCTCTTGATTCCGGAATTTACAGACACATTACTTCTATAATCTATAATCACAACAAGTCAAACACTCTATCGCCTAGATTTAAAATTTAGATGCATTTTGTAAGAGCCAAATCTTCCCATTGAAGGTCTATATTTTAACTTCAAATGTTATATTAACTACACAAGTGCCGTTGCAACATTAACAAGCCAACAGTGAGGCCGATGGCCCCCGCCGAAATCCCCAAATAAATCGATGACACATATTAATTAATCACACATTAATCTTTTCAAAAGTATGGAGCGATCAAACTATACAGTAAGTTTCATCACTCTTTAATAGATAGAACCAAAGCATCAACCAATGCTTAGCTCGAAATGTTAATCATTGACTCAGTCAAGACATTCACCCGATGAACATCTACACCAAGTTTAAACATTCTAACTCAATTAAAAGCAGAATTATTATGTTCCAATGTCTTGACCAATCAAATCGTTTATCACCCATTATATAGCCTAAGCAGAAAATTCTCACCATCGAACGTAGGTAATTATATACTATCCCAAAAAAGAAACGCAAGGTTACATTTCGTCGTCGGTATATCCTGGCTCTACCATCGCCTTGGTTGCTGAACCAAACTGTTCTCCAGTGTTGCTGTGGCCATACCCTCAGTGTCTGAACCCATTAAAGTTGGATTTCATGGTGTCGGCGTATTTCAAAACAGAAGCTCTAACGGGGAAGATTGCCTCGCTATTCGGTTTACGGACTGTCTGTTACGAGATTTCACATCGTCCGGGAAATCCTGCTGCAGCAGAGGTCGCTGTTGAAAACCATCTACGCCAATGACGTGACCGGAAGTGACGATCCAGGACAGGTGGGGTCAGTCTTTTTTGGCCTGAGCTTGGGCGGTCACGTGTTGAACTTTGCTGTCGGTACCTATCCCAAAGGCGAGAAATGGAACTAAGGGAAACATTCAGCAGCATGGCTACACCTGTCTTGGATTCACCTGCTTGTAATCGACCAATAGCGTTGTTGCGTTGGTCTTCGTTCGGATGTGGCATCACTTGGTTCCTTGAGTGTTTACATGTGCATCTGATTTGGGAACCGAGAACCTCGCGATGACGTTAGATGTAGGTTCCATGCGAAAAGCTCGCGAAGTTGTTAAATTCATGTTTCATGGTGCAATCAAACGATAACGAATTTCGACAAAAAGGATGACCAGTCACAATTAAAGTTGGATTTCATGGTGTCGGCGTATTTCAAACAGAAGCTCTAACGGGTACGCTTGGCTCGCTATTCGGTTTCACGTAGGCGTTTATGGACTGTCTGGTACGAGATTTCACGTCGTCCGGGAATTGCTGCTGCAGTAGAAGTCGTTGTTGAAAACCATTTACGCCAATTACGTGACCGGAAGTGACGATCCAGGACAGGTGGGGTCAGTCTTGTTTGGTCTGAGCTTGGGAGGTCACGTGTTGAACTTCGCTGTCGATACCTATCCCAAAGGCGAGAAATGAAACTAAGGGAAACATTTGGCAGCCTGGCTATACCTGTCTTGGATTCACCTGCTTATAATCGACCAATAACGTTGTTGCGTTGGTCTTCGTTCAGATGTGGCATCACTTGGTTCCTTGAGTGTGGGAACCGAGAACCCCGGGATTTTAAAGACCTTAGATGTAGGTTCCATGCGAAAAGCTCGCGAAGTTGTTAAATTTATGTTTCACGGTGCAATCAAACGATAATAAATTTCGACAAAAAGGATGACCAGTCACAATTAGTAACATTACATTTAAAACTAATAATGAATTTCTTTTATTCTTACATAATGACATTAAAACAAGTAACATTTATAGAAAGAACGACTTCGTGTAAATAAAAATTGATGAAAATGGGTTGTGCGTTTCTTTTTTTAAAGAGTATATAATGAATCTATAAGGGTTTCGTCGCTCTCACTTCGGTATATCTCAAGTTATTGTGCCCCAAAGAATCAACCAATCGGATAGCTTATCTTTTTACCTGGACACAAAAAAGTGTATATTCGAACTTCATCAAGGCATTGGCCTAATGAACGGCTACATCAAGTTTTAACGTTCTCAATTAAAAGGAGTGTTATTGTGTTCCAAAGTCTCGACCAATCAAATTGCGTATTTCTCTGTTTACTGGAGCAGAAAATGTTCATTGTTAAACTCAGTCAAGGTTTCATCATTCTGACTTAATTAGAACTAAAGTTTTAGTGTCTCAAAGCATCAACCAATCAAACTGCTTATCTCTGCTTACCCTAAGCAGAAAGTGTTCATTTTCGAACTCCATCAATGCATTGATCTAATAAACAGCAACTCCTAGTTTGAATATTCTTGCTCGGGTTATTGTGTACCAAAAAGTGTGACGGACAGGCAGGCAGGCGGACGAACTCATTTTAATAGTGCCCTGCTTTCTTCGAAAGACGGGAGACAGTAAACAATCTACGCTACTTCAAACACTGATAACTTGACTCAGAATAAAGTTATTAGAATGAAATTATTACAATATTCATTTTTCGTTATGTAATTTTTAAACTGTTATAGCTAGAGCGCCCAACCCTTTATCTAAATCTTACATGAGGAATCTTTAACAACGGAGCTTCGCTGGCAAAGCTATTGATTGCCTAAAGTTTTAATAGTAGGGCCTAGTAGTTCTTTAATAATTCGCTGGCAAAGCGATAGAAGTAGATTAAACTATACGGTTAAAAGATCAGCTATGGGATGGGTATGAGCGAGGGGTCTAGCAATCCCAAGTTTCCAAATTGCTTGGTATATTTCATGTTACAGGCTGATTTTTTTCAATACACCAGAGCAGCTTAAATATAATTTATAACACCATCAAATTCAAAGGCTTTCTTCAATAATTGACCATTTGTTTGGGTTTTGCAATGTTTATGTAGTTATGTCATTTTCAGCACTTACAACATCGTTCTAGTCAAATCCTCAGGTCAAACAACAAAGAAAACCTGATAAGTTTCATAAACTATATAATGTTGTAATAATCATTTCAATGGGTCGATCTATAAAGAATCACTTTACTTTCTGACCAGATCTAACACAATGAATGAATTTGTCTGAAGTCTTGCATCAATCGAGACGTCTGCTAAGCATCTTAGCGCGCCGCCATTTTATGGCCTCTTTATTAACAAACCATCATAAACGTCATAGTTGATTGACAGACTAAAATAATCATATAAAAGTCGTCAAGATCTATTTTAGACAACCACTTCTCCATATTGAAACATCTTGTGACATAAGTTGTTATCTGCCACCTAAAATACCTCATGATTATTCTATTACCGGGTCAATTATATCACAAAACCGGTGGAGGCACCCATAAAATCTCATTGACTTTCGCGAGAAAGTAATAACCCGTTTGGCTTCAGTGTACCTTGATATTGGCGTGATTTCGTCATGAGCGTAAAAGACCGCCATACCAGTTAAATATTAACCACTATTTGTCTTCCTGTTACAGTCTATATCGTCACAGACAGATATAAATATATACCTTATTGAATTAATCTAGGTTTAAACAGAATTCGTCTCTAACAATTCATGTATTATTCTAGAGATAAAATAAAACTAGTTATGATATCAATGAGTTAAACACTTTAGATGTCTGGACGATCGTTAAAATATCAATAGATAATGTTACTATTTCCTCTACAATAGTGTTATTCAAATTGATCTCGTTATGGATTAGTGTTTAGCGAGTCGATACAGCTACAAAAACGGAATGTTCAATTCTGAGAACAGTGCGACGATCTGCAGGATTTACTTCACAGATGAGTGCAATCAAGGGTGTCCTACAATCTGATTCATAGAGAATTACAAAAGTCTTCTGATATCTCTGTAAAAGATGACTGTCTTCAACACGTGCAATCACATCACGCGGCGTAAATCATTGGGGATCAAGTAGATCGATGAGATGGAAAATATTATGTCCCATTATAAATACGTTGCAATATAAAAAAAGTTTCCTTTCTAAGTCGATATTAAGAAACTATTTTAAAACGCTTGGATTAAAATTGTCACCTCATTTTGTTTATGAGAGAG
Source organism: Patella caerulea (assembly GCA_036850965.1). Lineage (NCBI taxonomy): Eukaryota > Metazoa > Mollusca > Gastropoda > Patellidae > Patella > Patella caerulea. The sequence goes on along the minus strand of JAZGQO010000002.1, from coordinate 18,232,758 downwards.
GATATGAAGGGGAGAAGAGTACAGTCAGTCATTCATCCTAATCAGTCAAAACAAATTCATATCAATCTAAGGGAGATAACTATATTGTTAGATCTGCCTCAGAACTGGGTGTTACACGATTACACGATTCCGATTAAAACCTAAGGCCGGGGGAGGGGGTGTTCCAGGGGCCTCGGAAGTTCCTGGGGGTCTAAATCGTCAGAGACGCTTTCTGGGTGATTTCCGTGGAATAAAAGTACTCCCCAATGAAGTGAAATTTTATGTTATTTCTATTCCAATCCCTTACCCTGCAAACAAAGCGATGGTGGTTTCCTGCGATGCTAAACTTGACAAATATACTGAGCGCCATAGAAAACGCCTCACATTTTCGTATAACAAAATAATCCTGTAAACATATCTTATTTATTTTGCTTCTTATTGCGAACAATATTCAAATGGGAACACATCAATAACACATTTGTACACTTATGTATGTTTAATTTGTAATGAACGGTACAAAGTCAGAGGGGTCAAAGCCAAAAGTACGAAACAGATGGTTAAATCCATGCTACGTCGCTGCACGCTGTTGCTGCACAGCATGCGTGAGAGCCAGTGGAGGACACACACGCTACTGACATCTGTACCGTACTTTTGGTTTTGACCCCTCTGACTTCGTACAAAACCAAAAGTACGACAAAGATCGTTAATTGTCAGTAGCGCGTGCCCTCCACTGCCTCTTACGCACGCTGTGCAGGACAATTAACCATCTTTGTCGTACTTTTGGTTTTGACCCCTCTGACTTTGTACCGTTGATTACAGATTAAACATCCATAAGTGTACAAATGTGTTGTTATTGACATGATGTGTTCCCATTTGAATATTGTTGACAATAAGAAGCAAAATAAATAAGATATGTTTACAGGACCATTTTGTTATGCGAAAAACTAAGTGATGCGCTTTCTATGGCGCTCAGTATATATGCGTAATATTACCATGGTTGTGGACACTCGAAAGGTCACCATTTTCATATGATTTTGATGAAACTGACAATTTATGTTTATGACCGAAATATCTGGACAGTTTTAGCTTGTGGACCCTCAAGACCGCGCAGTTTTTATTTGAATGACAAAACCGTTCAAATATACCGGCATTGTGCCATAATTACGGCCGCGGTCAAATTTCGTAAAACAAAAATCGGGCCGAAACTGCCCGACAGAATGGCCGCTACATCCAATTTCGATACATCCCAAAGCTTGCGGTACCCCTCTAGAGGTCACTATTTTTTTTTATCTTATTTTCAAAACCGTTCAGGATCATCGTTACATCATAATTGTGGTTGAGTCCAAACTTCCTGAAAATCGGACCGAAACAGACAGTCAAATGGCCACTCCGTTTTACACAAATAGTATAAAAAGAATTTTTATCGGATTAATTTGAACTTAAAACGAGTATCACTAGCTCTTGGATGAGTTCAGTGGCGCCCTGCCTTTCAGCAGAGTATGATTTTGAATAAACCGGTCCCAATACACATCTCTGGGGAACACCAAAATCCAGAACATTGATTGAGATGCGTCAATAATAATACTTCCGTGCGTCTCCGGACATAACCTATCGAGTTTCAAGTTCCCGAGTATGACTGGTTGACCTTTCGTGACAAATGCCCTACTCCAAGAAAACTACCGTCACAGATTTTTTCCGATCTAAGCTGCATACAAAGTGGGCCAGATTCCTCACTGTGCCGTTTTTTGTATGCTGCAATCACTTATACCGGTCGTGGGGTAGCAGGAAGGGGATCCTTTGGATGACCGAGAGATCCTAATGTCACTATTACTAATGACGACAATGCTAACAAACAGTAATATTTTATATTTTGATAATTCACATTAGAGAAATAGGGGGAAATCATAACCTTGACACCCATACATTGGGTGTGAAGACAAACCAATACTTTTTATTTTAAGTTTTAATTCATAAATAATATAAATTATGGAATGTACAATAATGAAAACATTATTATAACTCTGTACACATTGACTCTATTATATTTTGGTGGGGTGAGTGGTTAAAAGTTGTCTCTGTTCCCAAATTAAAATGATGAGAGATGATGAAAGAACTGAAATGATGCAGTATGTCTTATTGGGGTGGTTGAGGGATGATAAAAAATGAAGAAGGACGACATGAGAGACCATCATGAGGATGTAGATGTTGATCTGTTGTAAAAACAAGTAATAAAATTATCTTTCTTCTTATTATATGGCTTCATCACCTGTTATAATATAAAATAATACTGTATTAGTATCAATATACATATAAAATGATTGGTTTAATAGGTGATTTTATTGACTTGGTTGTCACTCAACATGTTGCCAAGGTGAGAATATTACACGATTTGTTGCCAACAAAGCGACAACTTGAGCAATCATATCATATATGTCAGATATGACATGGCGACATAAAATCTCTTGCAACTGGGTAAATATTTTCCATACATAGAAGATTCGCCCAATTTAAGCTTGTACCCGATTATGTTGTCGCATTGTCATCATGGACAAAAACAATATTAATTGAAGCGCATCGACGACCAAAATGCATTTTAAGGTATCACCTGAAGAAACACGTATGTGACAGTGTATATTTTTTGTGGTCGACAAATTGTTGTCTAGTGTGCTCAATCCACTTAAATTGGGGCTATATTTGTCACCAAACACATCGCTAAAGTTCTTGGGTAGTGTGCGCCAGGCTTTAGAAACTTTAATAAATTAACTTTACCTTACACCCAGCAGATTCTGCCATACCACAAATTTTATCTACAAATTCTTCTGTTTGTTCAGTTTTTAATTCTAGCATAAATCTGGCTGTTTCTAATATTAAGGTACATTGATCAGCAAATATACTGGTTATATCAGGTTTTAAATGATGAACCATACTGAAATTAAAGTGAAAAAAAATTGGGAATCACAACCTGTGTGAATTCACAGACAAAAATGCGGTTTTACTCCCACTTGGCACAAACTAGGTCATTTCGTGATTTAAAAAAATGGTTGAATTTTTATTTCAATAATCCGCTTGCAAGGGTAGATAATGATGTTTAATATCCACTCACTGGTATAATGGTATATTTTCGATTCAATAATTTACTTGTGTGCAGTGTTATTTATAAATCAGAGAAAACTTGGGATAACACATTAACTTAGCCAGATCCACTCAAAGCAAACTAGGTCATTTTGGGACTAACATGGTATTTTTTTTCAATAATTGATTAGGCAGATTACCCTGCTCCTTGTCAAGTACAAGTATGGGATTGATGCCACTTGACTCTGGGACAGACCTTATCATCTACAGCAGACATGGGAGACCAATTGGACACTAGTCCAACCACCCCTAGATGTACAGGTACACATTATGTTCTCTTTATATACTCACCTGTTAGAGAAGAAGACTAGATGGAATAATTTATTATATTTAGATTTTTTCTTGATATCTTCTATATAATTTAACGGTAAAAATGTTATCTTCACATTCTCTACTGGTATAGGATCTGAAATATAAATAATCAAACTAGTGAGCCGTTTCATCTTGTTGTTCATGGAGTCAACGCTCTTCAAAAACACAGCACAAGGCCCTGTCAATTTATGTATGATCAACATGAACTTGCACACTTGTTCCATGTACAGGCTTCAGAATTCCATGATCGTGTCAATGGCATCATGCTCTGTTCCTGATCCATGCTTATACTTGATGATTTGGGGGGGGGTTGGGAAATTACTTCTTGTATTTTGCTAATGGAATTGGGTAAAAGCACATAGATCGATGTGTTTATAAAAGGATTGGTGGCTTGGTATATGCCTTTAATGTTTTTAATAAATTAGTTCATACCCATTTTAATTAGTACAATTAATGCTTTTATAACACATATAATGTGACACATTTTATTAGCCAACAACTACTAACCATACTGATTATCTGCTGGTCTTGATTTATCTCCATTGGTTACCGATGATGTCACTTCCTCTTCTGTTTCCTCCTCATCTTCTTCTGTGATTTCTAATTAATAGAATTACAATTATCTAAAATGATGAAAACTATTTATATTAAACTTTTATTTTGTAGAACATTTACGACTCTTTTTGTGTCTCCCATAATTCAATTTACAGCTTGCGCAAACCTTGATTAAACACACCATGTCATTTCCTAATTTACAGCCAGAGAGAGAAATTGGGTTTAACACCCACTCAACATAAAGTAGGTCATTTCAAGACTAACATATGGAATAATTTGATTTCAATAATTTGCCTGTAAGTAGAGTTGTTAATAGCAGTGGGAGGAAACAGAGGACCGTGTGATAACCACAGATGTTAGACTAGCGACTTACTCCTTGTCACATATGTACAACTGTAGGATAGAAACCAGGCCATTGACTGACATTATGATCTAAAGCACGTATGTTACATGATTCGGTTCCCCTTCAGAACACTGACAAATTTAATTGGAATTTTGAACTATAAACAATGAAATGCAATACAATCTGTATTACATTTGTTGTACCGTTTGTTCTCTCTTTGTTTTTGTCTTCAGTTTTCCTCCCTTATCTTCTATTAACATTATCATGTATTTAATCAGGTTATATTATTTTAGTTATTTCACCTTGTAATTTTGGTTCTTCAGGTTTTGATTCTGTCGTTGGTAAAATATATTTCTCTTTATGAACTAATTCGTAAAATATTGATGTAACATTAAACTCTGATACATTCTCTGATGTCTGAAGAATAAAGGTAAAAATCATAATTTGGTGAACACTGTATTATTCAAAAACTCTAATATCGACTTTTTGACAAATATACTTTTCATGAAATCATACAATAAATTAGAAGTCACTAAAAAAGACCTGCAATTGGTGGGGGGGGGGGAAATAGCTTTAATACATCATTAATGAAAGTCTCAGTATTGCTCAGTGTAATATATAAATACCTTTGTATACAATTCGTTGGTTTTCTTAAAGAAGGATTTTTCATCAGATTCAATACCAAATGTTATAAATGGACTGACGATCATATCTCCCCAGTAGCCTCTTCTAGCATGACGCTCACCTTCCTGTTTAAATATCATACCAGATGCTAGTGTTTTATTAGGAATATCGTATGTTCCCTCTCTGATAGTAAAGGCTATACCAGAATCTCTCCAGTTACTATATTCTGTTTTATGTATAATATCAGCCTGAAATAAAAACACTGACTATGATGTCTCAATTAGCAGTCTAGGTGTATGGCTTTGCTTAGTTCCTGGAATTCAAGGGAAACCACATGAACTAGTTCTTATGGTACTAGCCGACAGTTAATGTAACATACTCCATTGCTTTGTTTATTTATACTAGCTTAATTCAAGGGAGTAGATCTTGACAATAAATTTGATCCCTGAAAATGTCCAGATTTTAAAAAGAGAGAGAGAGAGAGAGAGAAATGGGGTTTAACGTCCACTCAACACAAACTAGGTCATTTCGGGACTAACATATGGTTCAATTTTATTTTAATAATTTGCTTGCGCGTAGGGGTCTTTAGCAGTGGCAGGAAAACGGAGTGCCCAGAGGAAACCCACGAGGTTGAGAAGGCGCCCCTATCTCCATGCCACATATGCTCACACGAGGACTCGAAACCACAGCCGCAAACCAGAGGTGACCGGCCAGCTAGAGGACGAAGCACGGCACTCTAGACCACTAGGCCATCCCCCCACCCCCCACCCAGATTTTAAAATGACAAGTTTACATAAAATCAAAAACAATTCAAAACATCAAAATGGATTCGTTGCCACTTTAGATAAACGCACAAGTATTTGAATTCTGAATGAAAAGTGTCATTACTTACCCCAGCTTCCGCTAATTTCATGTGATAATCCCAATCATACACATTTTTCTTAGAATCGTATCTGACACCCAGTCTATTCCTTTCACGTAAATCCCTAAAATATGATGAATTTAATTGTAACATCACATACTATTATTATAGAATAGGATTTATCATCATATCAACTTTGGTCATAGTAAGACAATATTTACAAAGAATCATTAGTGCTTTATTTGGAGGTCTTCAGAGTTTGATTAAATCTTGAGTTGACTTTATTTGTTCTTGTAGCTACATTATAATAAGGAGTGATAAAAAATTGAAACAAATCTGCCATAATGCCATTGAAATATGGACATTTAAACTTTTAATTTTCAAATCATACTATTTTAGTGTTTTTTAATCTTTGAATTGTAAACTTTTGTTAATAGCTTAAAGAGAGGGAGAAAATGGTTTAAGCATCCACTTGACAATAACTAGGTCCACTTGGGAACTAACATATATTTTAATTTTATTTCAATAATTTGCTTGCGCGGAGGGGTCTTTAGTAGTAGGAGGAAAGCAGAGAACTCAGGGGAAACCCACCAGATGTGACAGACGACCCTACTCATTGTCACTTACAAGCAGGGAATCAAAACCATACCAGTTGACTCCATGACAGATCTTATGATAGTACAATGAAAACATGCTTATCATTCGACCATCCAAACCCCCCTATTCTCAGTTTATAACTTTCCCTTTAATACCTAGACTAGTAATACACAGTGCAAACCATCAATTAACATGCTTACCAGCTCTTAGCGATATCAAATACAGATTTATCAGGATTTCTCCAAAATTTAAATATTCCTTCCAAAAAATCTCTTTCTTTAAACTGTAAAAAAGAAAACAGGATAAACTATGTGGGATGGATCTAACAAATAGATCAACTTTTCTCTGAGAAATTATCATTGGTCATTGGATGTTCCACTGATCAATCACATGCTTTGTTTTAAAAATATGTATATATTTCTTACTTTCAGTTGCGATAAGTCAACCATGTTCATTCTTTTTTCCAGATAATCAAAATCAGTCACCATTCTGAAACACAAATAAAATCTATTATTAAAAATTTTTTATCATATAAACTTACTGGTTTTACAAGTTAAACACCTCACATCCTGTGAGTTTGTGTAGTAAAGAAGGAGAAAAATGTTTGGTATGTTTCTGTACAGAAGGATGTATATTTCTGTTTTAATCTTACAGATGTTATTGATAGGACAATATATAGAATATTTCTGAACACATCAAAAGTTTTCCATCTTCATTAATGCAGAAAAGTAGGATATTAGAACCCATTTCTTTTCATTGCATCAAAGTTACAGGCATCCATAAAAAAATAGAAAACTGTCATAGATAACAAAAATAAAAAAATATAAATTTAACAAAATGTATTAAAATCTATTTTTTCCTCAAACAGATTTTTAAATTCAGATAAAACAAACATCAGAAATTTGGTGTCTACATCTTGGGTATAAATTATTATATACAAAATCACTGTGTCAATTTCTTTACTTACTTGATAAGTTCAGTAGACATTTTTTCAACATATTCACAAGATTGCTGTCGAATATATGTATTTCCAAATATTTCCAAAAATAGTTCTGTCTTTTCTGCAAATGAAATGTAAATAGATGAATTTTTGATTCCAAAATTCATTTTATTGCATTTAAGGGCGTTGAGCAGTCTAAGATTCGCACTAACTTTTCAACGCCAATCTTATTAAGTCTTTGCAAACTTGTTCCACTTATAAAATAACTCAGAAAACTCTCGAAAGTCGCGTCGTTTTATGTGTAACAATGGAGATACGAGGCGGAGGAATAAAACTATTTATAGCAAACAAGACTGATTCCCCGACCTAGATAAGGTGTTGAATAAATTATGACGTCGTGCACGCCGGTCACGTGATCAACACAGACGTGGCTTCAACGGGAGTGGAAGATGTCACGTGACCAGAAGGAATTCCCTGTATGACGCTATTATCCAGGTCTATTTATCTATCACGAAAGGAACATGACGGATTTTTTTTTTATGGTCAAAGATTACTATTTTTTGAATGCATAACATGATTTAGAGTGCGGTGGAGTAGTGCAGTGAAGTAATTATTTACTTTTACATCCGAATTGTTGTATTTTAATACTTGTTGTCGACGTATTCAAAGAATTAACCCAAAATCGCAAAATCTCGTTTGAAGGTAAATAATGAACAACAATTTTAAAATACTTTGAGTTGGTATTTTTTAACGTTTTTGGTGTCGAAATGTAGCTTATAACCTCCACTTTCGATCTACTGGTGGGATTATCAATAAATCTTTTGAGCTTGTACTAATAGAATTTCCAAGAAAACGCATCGTTTTTTTGCGTTTCCATGGATACAAGACAAACCACAACCTATAGCCAAAAATTGACCAGTGTATTTTTGGGACTTGCTATTAGCATTGTTCATGCGAAATTTGATGAAAATATCTGCAGGCATAACTGAGAAAATTCTACTTTTGTTGTCATCAGTACCCCTTTTTATCATGCTTTTGGGCCAAGTTTGGAACATAGTTGGTAAATAAAATTGGTATTTATTTGGTGATTAATATGTAGTTTATCACCCCAAATAACAAAAAATGTCATATCTTATCAACAAAAATTACAGTGCTAGCTTTAAAATTTGCATTTTAGACTACTCAACCCCCTTAATAATATGATAAAAAATAATTGCTGAAACGTTGTAAATTTCATGAAAATAAGAAGTGCAGTCAGAAGGAAACATACTGACTGATGCATGACACTCATCACCTTAACTTCAAAAACTGCTTACCTTGTAAACCCATTCTATTCTGTGGTTCAAGAGTTATATTAAGTAACAACATATCACGAGCATACACCTCTAATGCTGATTCAATAACATAAAACTACAAAGAAAAATAAAACAGATTTAATTATATAGAATGATGAGGGGGTCAAAGAAGGCTGCTTCAAATTGGTTTAACAAAAATGTTAAAGGCATGGGCGTAAGAAAATGAATTATACCCATTGCAGCAGTAGAATGAATGAATGAAATGCGAGTTTTACAGAATGTCAGGTCAAATGCGCTATATTGCACCAGCAGCAGTAGAAGCTGTGGCATTGATCATAATATCTTACAGAAATAAATAATGAACTAAATAGTCAAATAGTTAGACTGTATTGCTAAAGGAAATTTCCATATTTGAACTCTGTCACTGCAACATGCATACAAGTCTTAAGATTAAGTCCATATGAAATTTGTATATTGACAAACAGTTTAAGCCATGTCATAGCGAGTGTGAACTAGTCTGTATTTTAAAAATATGTATTAACAAATAAAACATTTACATGTAATTTACGTTTGGGATGTCTCCATGTGGATGATATCGTCTTTAACAGATGACGTACATCGCCAGCACCAACTACTAGAATCTTCAATTCATCTAAAACACAATCAAAACAACATTTACTGATGAAAAATGGAACAAATACCAAACAAAAGGTAAATTTCACCTACATATTATTTTTTTTAGAAAAAAGTCTGGTTTTATCCAGATACTGTATAATACAACGGTCTTTATTTCCAGATGAAGACTGTCAGATTTAAGTTATTTACAAGCGTATGACAAATATCGTGTTAGTTGGTCGGCCTTAGGTAATGGGTTTTAAGGTATTTTAACACAAAATTAAGCAGTTTTATTCATCAGAAAGTTATCGGGATCGGCCCTTTAAGTTGAAAATAACTGTTTTTACCCTGCTGATTATGGAGATTAAGATTAATCGATATCTGCATTATTATGGAAAATACTGTAAAGGAAAGCAATTAAAAAAAATTACCAGGACAGGCATCTTGTGATATCTTCAGCTTTTCCAGCTGGTCTGATATCCCTGTAAAAGGAAATAATTCATAATTGTTGACGATGAGAAAAACTTGCGTTCCGGTATGAAATTATTGTCATTGAAATATATGTTCGCTGATCTAGGAACTGATAATTGTGACAATACTTGATTGCAATTCTGGCAATTTGTTCCCATCAAAATGTTTCAGGTTCACTGTCGTCTTGTGCATCCTACAAGCAAAATGTGACAAACACTTTTTATTATTTAATTAATATGAGGCGTTTTTATCGACCACTGATTAGACAAAGTGATTTGCATTCAATCACATTTTCATCTTAACGTCCATCTAATTCAAATTGGTTACCCTAATCAACGAATTTATCGACATCGATTTCCGAAGCGATTACATCAAATTGGCAAATCAGTTCAGGGTGCGATTTGAAGATTTGATCGGGTGGTCACGTGTTTTTTTCAATTGTGTCCAGCCACTACAGCTAATCGGAGCATTTAACGAATGCGCCAAAGTACTTTGAAATCGACTAAATTGTCACATTACATCTATAAAAAATTCAAATCAATTTGGCAAGTCGATAAAAAAGCCTATAGTGTTGTCGCTATGATGTGTGTGATGCTGCTGATCTTGCTGGCGAGATCCACGCCACGGGGGTAGGTCAGTGTGCTGCACATTGGTGGCTTTTTTTCGAAAGGAAAGAGATGTATAATTCAAACCTTTCTGTTGTAAATCTAAAGCAGGGCTAAATCCCCACCATGTTATGCTACCGAATCCGTCCGTCATTGTTCTTCCTTCTTCATCCAACGCAAAGTACGTTTACAGGATATGTCACGTTAATTTTTGTCTCCAACCGACTCCATGTTGTAAACATTACAGGCGCGCAGCAAATGTTTCACAGTGAAATAACCTGTAAAAAATAGTTTCTTCTATAAAAAGATCATCAAAGTGATCATTGTTGGATATAAGGTTTGCTCCTTCACATGAATGTATTTACTTTTCTTCTGTTTTGAAGATAATAGTTATTTTCTTGTTATTTACTGCTCTACTAGACAATATGGCTGCGCCCATGAAATAATGTTTTGAAATTGTCACTTCTTAGAGTTTACGACAAAAAGTTTTGTTACATGTATATCGACTAATTATGTCTGCCAAACCACTTAAAGTGTAAGAACCTATTTATTGTTAATTTTTCTAGTAAATAATTTTCATCTGTAAAAAGAAATCTGAAATAATAAAGTTTATATAATAAAGTACCGATACCGTGTAATAAAAAGAATTACGGTACAATATTAATATATATATTTACAAGCACTATGACTAATCAAAGGCAGTGCTATCCGGACAGTGAAATACATACTGAATTATGAATATACATGTATGATTATAATGATATGGTATTGATTATGTCCTGGGTTCCCATCCTCTAGGTTGGAACCCTGACTGTCTGTGGTTGCCAAGCACTTTTGAGGGGTTGTCGGAGACTACTCTGAAACTTTTAAAAAAATCATAATGTTTTCATGAAAATCATAGAAATCTCTAATCTATGTAAATTGTCTTACCTCATTTTTTTTGTAAAGATGTAAACAAAAAGTTGTCAAAAATGTAAAAAAAAATAATGATAATGAACATAAAATAGTAGCCTACACAAATTAAAGGGGTAAAATGAGTAGCTACATACATACAAATGTACATGTAAATGGTACCAATTCTGCCTGGGCCAATTTTTAGTTGTGGATGACGTACTGTCGTAATATTAAGAGTGCTTAACTGTGGACGAGTTTGAATGTGAACTGAGAGACCTATATATAATGATATATATCATTTGCAATCTAATAATTTCTCAATATTGTTAGCTTGGCTTGTGGTGACGTGGAAGGAAGATTTTCCCAGATTTTCAACAGAGTCTCAGCAATTCAGAAAAAAAGTGGTCCTTTTGATGTAAGATTGAATTTATTAATGCTTAGATTATCTCTTTGTCTGTGACATAACAACTTAATGCATGATGCACAGATGTATTCAACATCCAGATAAATTCATTGCAGGCGTAAACAAATACATATATACGTTAAAGTGATATCTGTAGTGTCATCGTCGAAAATTTGCTTGTTAATCAACCAGTTATTGATATTCCATAGATTTTTGGCGTAAAAAACTAGATACATATCTGCTATTCATATTAAATATATATTTGTAATATGGCTTGTTTTGTATCCAGGCCCTGTTTCTTGATATTTTAAGTAAGATAAAAAATTAAATTTTAGTAATTCGATGAGATAATATTACCGGTTGATTGATTTTAGTGCTTAGCCAATCAAAATTGAACTATCTACTAAAATTTAGATTTTATCTTAAGTTAAGATTTCGGGAAGCAGGGCCTTGTTCTTTATACCATTAAATTGTACAACATTTTCATAATAAAAAGTGTTTAATCCAAAAATATAATATAAATATTATTAATACAAAGACAGTCACTTAGATATAGTAAAGCTTCACATACTAACAAAACAATTGTAACCAAACTTGAGATTGATATTTAAGGATTTCTTTCCTATTTCTTAGTGTGTTTATTTATCCACATTTTTTATTGTTTAATCCAAAAATATAATATAAATATTATTAATACAAAGACAGTCACTTAGATATAGTAAAGCTTCACATACTAACAAAACAATTGTAACCAAACTTGAGATTGATATTTAAGGATTTCTTTCCTATTTCTTAGTGTGTTTATTTATCCACATTTTTTATTGTACTGTCTTTGTTCCGTTATGTTATATATTTCTGTTCACTGGTATTTTTACAGCTTTTACTTTGTGTGGGTGATTTTTTTGGAGATAATGACACAGAATGGAAGGATTACAAATCTGGAAAATTAAAAGGTAATTAATATTGAATTGTTCCTTCAGGATATATCGAGTTTGGTTCCCACCTGTATGGATCCTTTCTGGCCATAATTTCTTATATCGAAAGATACAGAAATGGGGTTTAATGTACACTGGACACAAACTAAGTCATTTTAGGACTAACATTATGGTCTTTATTAAACCCAGAGAAAACCCACGAGGTTGGACAGGCTTTTCAAGAACAACCGGGAAACCATGCCAGTTGAGGCAATGACGGAGCTAACAATACAACCTGCACACACTATCCATTCGGTCATCCAACCCCCTTCAACTGCAAGTGACTCAATAATAATAGTAGTTTAGAAAATTTGCCTTTAATTTGAATCCTCTTTCTTTTTTAGTCAAAATTAGAAACATTCTGCACCTCTGACCTATCTACTTCATAGCTCAAGTTGAGTTTATTGTAGACAGACATCTCCTGAGTTTAGTGTGAATTAGATTAAATTTAATACTATTATTTCATATTCCAGTTCCCATAGCAACACTGATTCTTGGTGCTACAAATGACAGACAGGCTTCATATTATACAGAAGATGGACAAGAGATGTGTGAAAATGTCACGTATTTAGGTAAAAGAAAATATTTTGTTTACTAACAACATGATTCTAGATAACTTGGAAAAACGTGTAACCATTTGTTACTGGTACCATCCATAAGAGGGATAGAGTCCTGTAACAAGCTGATGTAGCATTAAATTTGTAGTGACATTCTTGTTGAGTTTTGAGAATTTTGGGGAGGAATATTGGAATGGTTTCCGGAGCATATCTCATATATTGTTGCAGATATTCTTGTCCTGTAACAAGTTCATCAAGCTTGTAATTGTCGTGACATTTGGGTTAAAACAAATGGAATCACATTTGGCTTAGTTTTTATATATTTTTATATGTAAAGAGGATGTTTATGACAAAGTTTTCTTGTTATTATTTGTTAGTAAACAGCAATCTATATCATTGGCATAAATGACAGGTCATATATGTACCATTGAAAGACCTATAACAAATAAATTTGGTGTATTTTTTTTTGTATTGTTAGGTAAAAAAGGAACCTACACAGAGAGTTCTGGACTTCAGATAGCGTATCTTAGTGGATTGGAAAGTAGTTCTGAAGAGGGAGATAACTCTCATTTTGGTAGAAAAGATACAACCGGTTTGACATTGCCAGTGATAGCAGACACCAAATATAAAGGAGTTGATATATTGATTACGTCACAATGGCCTAAAAATGTTCAAAAATATGCTTCTGCAATTGTAAGTTATTCTTGGGTAGTTTGCTGATTGATATTGTTTTTGAGACGAAACAAAAATGTACAGACCCATAATGATTAGGAATTTCTAAAATGTAGGCAGTATAATACCATATTCAACATTCTTTAAAGTTACATTATGGGAGATTTTTATAAGGAGTTAGCCATTCTTGCAATAACAGTTCAAAAATAGATGATGAAAGAAGAATATACTGAAAATTTCAGTCAAATTACTTTATTCTGAACATAGTTATTATCAGTGTAATTTTTGACAAGAAACAAGATTAATTCCATCGTCACCGATTCTTAGTATGGCCGATCGTTGATTGACAGGCGTTAACTCCACCTACATAGTCTCGATTATCAAGCAATGTTTACAATGACTGTGGTACCGTAAGCGCATTCGGTTTGAGACGGGGCTGCAATTCAATTTCTATTACATTTATTATTTACTAGAAATAAGAATTAAGACTTTTAATATATAGATAAGAAAAGAAAGTCTGCGACAGGATTTTAAAGTTTTAAAGGAATGGAACAAAACAACGAGGCAGTATTGTAAATAAATTCTAATAAATAGCCAACTTCTTGCGTTGCCTGCGTTTTCTCTTTTGTACTTCAGACAGGCCTAAGTGACTCCCTAAGCAGACGAATTGAAAACAATGAAGCGATGGGGTTGCAATTCAACTGGGGTATTATTAGCTGCAATGTTTATCAATTTCCATAATTTTACTGAAACGCAAGTGACAGAAGCGCGTATAATAACGACAGTGTGTATTACAGGGAAGGCAGTGTGATGAGCTGCTAATTTCCGGACGTATGATGTAGTCAACGTCACGAAGAATCCCAGCCCACGACGCCATTGTGATTAAATCAATCAACGAAATCCTGTTTAAATCCGAGCCCAATCCAAGCCATCCGTGGGTCTACAGGGTTGATTTTTGGCTTGTTGTTTAAATACAGATCTAATTTATAATTTCTATGACCTCTGAGGCCAAAAGGAAGACCGACAAAAGTCAGTTTTTGCTCTCCAATATTGTATCTTTAAATTCATGACTGGAATTATCCTGATTACAATCCTGTCATATATTTTGTCTCTGGGAAAATATTATATGTTATGCATATCAAAAAATATTTCTTTAATCAGGAAGGGATTGAAGATGGAGATCAATTAGGATCTGAAGCAGTAGCAGAAGTAGCCAGATTATTACAACCACGCTATCATTTTGCTGGGTTATCAGGCATCTTCTATGAACGACAACCATATAGGTAAGATACAATTCAATTTAATAAATGAGGAGGCCATCAAGTGTTTTAAAGGTAATTCTAATAATCCCATTGGATGTTGGGGGGCCAAATCGTTTAATGTGTGCCTTAATATCATAAAGTTTGTCATGGAGTCCAGTTTGTACGTGACAGGGAGTAGGGTCGTCAGTCCAACCTCTTGCCCCAGTTTCCCAGCATTATTAAACACCCTTACGCATATTTATTGAGTTAAATTTGAAGCATATGTTTATTCCTGAAATGAACTAAGTAAATATATGTTTATATGTCAATATATATTTTCCAGTGTATTATAAGTTTAAAGTGATAACAAAGGTCTTTTTGTCAAAAATACAAGACTACTTAATCTATAAAATTGCTATGTCTTTAAAACATCATTTATTTGAGTTAATTTTGTGTGGAATCGAACTTGGCATTTTGAAGCTGCTAATGTAATTCTGTTGGGGTTTTTTCCTTCAGAAATCATAAAGTAATAGCTGAAAGTTCACGGCATGCAACACGTTTTATTGGGCTAGCTAAAGTTGGAAACAAACAGAAGAAAAAGGTGAGTTTTTATAGAACATGAAAATAATATCCATACTAAAACACATCAATAGTTTTATAGTGACTGTGTTTTGTACACAGCCTTACTTCATGTTCCTACAGTAAAAACTAAAACTAGTGAACAGGCCTTTGTTTACACATCTGCTAATGTGTGGAATGAATTACCTACTCATGTAAAAAACTCTCCTAATGTTGTATTTTTTTACAAAAAAATCTTAGAACGGAACATGCTTTTAAACTATGAACATGTGAACTTTTTAATGTTTTAGAACTATTTCTTTTACATTGTATCTATTTCAATTGTGAAGAGCGCTGTGGAGCAGCAGGTTAGCTGGAGCACTCAGAGCTATACAAATTGATTATTTTTATTATTAGCATGCAAGCCAGGGCCACCTAAAATCTTCACAAAAATTATTAAAAAGTCTCTTTTTAATCCATTTGAATCCAAGCTGTGATATTTTCTACCATTGATATTTTGTTTTCTTAGTTAATATTAAATATGCAATTTAACAAACAGATTTGTCAAAATTCAGGGATAGAATAAAGTCTTTGCAATATCCGGAGTCATATTACATATGTAAATATCTTTTCAGTTTCTCTACGCTTTTAATGTTGTGCCACTGAATAAAATGGAATCTGCTGAATTAAATAAAACTCCTCAAGATTCAACAGAATGTCCCTTTCCGATGTCCAGATTTTGGTCCTCAAATCAGGTAAAAACGTTTAAAATTTAAATAGACATATTGATGTATGGGCTGTTCATATCTTTTAGAATCATTACATTTCCTATTGTGAAACCTTGTAAACGCCATAGCAGTAAAAGTCATTATTTGATCTACTTTAGTTTTGTTTTCTTGAGTTTAGAATAACATAAATCTTCGATAATTACTTGTAGGAATAATGTTATACAACTATTTATTTTATATCTAGATAGATGATACAGACACACAATTTTTCTACAACATGTCTGGTAAAAACAAACAAGGAAGCAAACACAAGTCAGATTTCAAAGATGGTGGGGATCGAAAAAAACAGAAAAAACAACGTGAGTTTTCTGGTTGAAGCTTTAATCCTGGGGATTTATTGTGTCATAGTAAATGTTTCTTACTTCTCTTAGATGTCTGTCTTCTGTAACAACTATGTGTAGAATATCAAATTAAAGCTACAAGAATACAGGTCATTTTGAAAGCTGGGCTTAACAAGTGGAAAAAACAAAGAGTTACAATCCAAAATTTGGATGGGGAGTACAATGGTCATTCAGTAACCTTTTGGAGAAAAAATGCAGTACATAACCTGAATTTACACAAATGTAAATTTTTTATTTCAGCTCAAGCAACAGGTCCCTGTTGGTTTTGTTTAGGAAGTCCAGAAGTAGAAAAACATCTAGTTGTTAGTGTAGGAACAGAGGTATAATTATATATATTATAATATCAGTATTGATTATCAAGCATTACACATTTTTTAAGGGGTAAGGGCAAGGGATGATATTAAAATGTTGATGATTTATTAAATCCAAGGAGGATGGGAAGAAGTCCTTGGGTATGTTTCCCATCGTAGAGTGGATGAATCATGAGTGCAAAGTGGCCTGTTTAGTTATTGGCATTGAATAAAAGAACAAAGTAGTCAAAATGCAAATTGATATACTAAGGTTGTTTGAATGGAGTTACGTCCACAGTAAAGGTCTTTGCAGTCTGTTATCTTTGCAGTCGGTCATACCTATTACCTAATGAGGAACATCAGCTTAATCTCCCTTGTTTTCAAATATCTTGGCTTTCAATCTTTTGGAATTTTAACTGAGGTTCTAAGTTATTTTGAGTGGCTGTATAACTGGTAAAATGTTGATATCAAGTCTCATTCCATTATGTATATGAATGAATGCAAACTTGAAGTTTCTGAAATACTTTGTGAGATTTGATGACTGTATACAGAGTAAATAGTGATGAATTGTGTATATATTATTACATGTTTTATGATAACTGTTATTTATTTTCTATAATTACTTGTATAATTTTAGTGTTATGTAGCATTAGCGAAGGGTGGTCTGGTACCAGAACATGTTTTAATTTTACCAATTGGTCATCATCAATCAACTGTTTCTTCACCACAAGATGTACGAGATGAAATAGATCAGTATCCTTTAGTAATCTGACTTTAGTTATCTAATTCTGAACAGACAGGATTACCTTGTTGTTGTCTTTAATCCATTAAGTGATGTAGCAAAAGATTAATTGAATAAGCTAAACTATAGTTTTGTTGAGTATTATGTTCATTTCAGAATATATGTTTGACAAGAGTGTTGATAATGATATTATTGTAATTCCATTCCTTAATAAATATTAGATATAAATCTTGTTTAAAGAAATGTTTTAAAGATCAAGGAAAAGGTGTTGTTTTCTTTGAAAGGAATTTTAGAACACAGCATTTACAAATACAGGTAGCAGAAAAATATTTGTTTAATTATATTTAGCTGGAGCAAGTAAACCAAAAGTATACACTGCACAATTAAACTCTTCTAAAGTACTGAATACTATAATTATCATTTTACCATAAATATTTTAGTATACACTGTAATATGGAAGACAATATGGAGAATTGATCAAGAAGCTATGCTCTTTATTTATGTTCCCACTATAAAATTAGATGGCATTATTGAAGAGGTGTATTTGAAGTGAATTATTTCAAATTGAACCTATATGTTAATTTTGCTTATAACAAAATTTGAAATCACTCTATGACGTCAAACTCCCAAGATGAAAAACATCATTTGAATGCCCCAAATTTTGTCGTCTTATCACACACTTATTAAATGTTCTCTAAATTAATATATTGTATTTTAATGTTAGTTTGTAATGATCCAATTTATATTTCTCATAGGTTGTACCAATAGGAGGTAGTGCTATTCAGGAAGTCAAAGATACGTTCATGGAATGTGCTGAAAGTGAAAGTATTTCACTTGATGAGATTCCAAAACATTCAGATTTAAAACAAATTATTCCTGTTGGTGTTCCATATTTCTATGCTGAACTACCTCTAGGAGATAAGCTTCTACATCGAATCTCTAAGAATTTCCCTTTACAGTTTGGGAGGTGAGTTTAAGATTATCTTCTCTTTGATGCATCAAGGGAGATAATAAAATGTGTCAAGGGAGGTAATACATCATTATCAGCGAATGGGATTGACCATTTCCTAGGAATCTGTTGTCTGATTTCCTGAATATGTATCTTTACCCTTCCACCCCAAAATCATGAATGTTACCCAAAACCTGGTAGAAATTCTAATCTAAAACCTATTTAAAATTGCAATGCAAACCGGGGGGGGGGGGGGTAAAAGAGAGAGTTGCTATTAACAGACAAACTGTATCATGATATCAGGGGAAGCAATTAGTAATCTTCATCCATCTTAACTTTTTGTGATAAAACATTTTGAGTCATATTTAATCATTTTGTTTAATGAAGATCATTGTTGAACGAGCTAGCCAAAACCTACAAAGATTGGATCATATTTTTATTAGTTTATTTTTGTGCTGATATGTTCTAGTGCTACTCAAATTTCATCTCTTCAATCTTACAACTGAATAGAGATGTATATGTGCACTAATTTTGGAAAAAATGTCACATTATTTTGTGTATTGTAGAGAGAGAGAGAGAGAGAGAGAGAGAGAGAAATGGGGTTAACGTCCACTCACACAAACTAGGTCACTTTGGGACTAACATATGGTTTCATTTTATTTCAATAATTCGCTTGCGCGTAGGGGTCTTTAGCAGTGGGAGGAAACCGGAGTGCCCGGAGGAAACCCACGAGGTTGAGAAGGCGCCCCTATCTCCATACCACATACGCTCACACCAGGGCTCGAAACCACAGCCGCAAGCCAGAGGTGACCGGCCAGCTAGAGGTCGAAGCGCGCCACACTAGGCCATCCCAACCCCCCTTGAGAGTTGCTATTAACAGACAGACTGTATCATGATATCAGGGGAAGCAATTAGTAATCTTCATCCATCTTAACTTTTTGTGATAAAACATTTTGAGTCATATTTAACCATTTTGTTTAATGAAGATCATTGTTGAACGAGCTAGCCAAAACCTACAAAGATTGGATCATATTTTTATTAGTTTATTTTTGTGCTGATATGTTCTAGTGCTACTCAAATTTCATCTCTTCAATCTTACAACTGAATAGAGATGTATATGTGCACTAATTTTGGAAAAAATGTCACATTATTTTGTGTATTGTAGAGAGAGAGAGAGAGAGAGAGAGAGAGAGAGAGAGAGAGAGAGAAATGGGGTTAACGTCCACTCACACAAACTAGGTCACTTTGGGACTAACATATGGTTTCATTTTATTTCAATAATTCGCTTGCGCGTAGGGGTCTTTAGCAGTGGGAGGAAACCGGAGTGCCCGGAGGAAACCCACGAGGTTGAGAAGGCGCCCCTATCTCCATACCACATACGCTCACACCAGGGCTCGAAACCACAGCCGCAAGCCAGAGGTGACCGGCCAGCTAGAGGTCGAAGCGCGGCACACTAGGCCATCCCAACCCCCCTTGTGTATTGTAAATAATTACAAATTTATTTTCAGGGAAGTGTTATGTGAATCTGGTGTATTGAACATGCCAGAACGGGCAGATTGGAAGAACTGTAAAATCAGCAAAGAAGATGAGACCACAATGACAGCAGACTTTAAAGCTATGTTCAAACCATATGACTTTAGTTTATTATGATGGTTCATCTTCTTATGTTAAAATGGAGATAGTCGATAAAAAGCTGTGGGTAGGAATAATCAGTCCAAAAAATGTTTTGATACATATGGAATATGGAATGAAGACAGCCATCAAAAGCTTATTTTCCAACAAATTTCCCGTATAGCACACTGTATTGCGTATGCCCGTCTTCATTAGCCCAATTGGAGCAGAATAGTAGGATGTTAAACCCCATTTCATTTCATTCCAGTTATTTGCAAACAAAACGAATGTAGAGTGAAAATATTCACACGCCATATGGCATAACAAACCCAGATGTCTGGTGGGCTATTATAACAAAAGCAATTGTCTAGTAATTAGTATCTTACTTGATGAATAAGTTTGTGCTAGAGACTATTGTGTCCAGTTGATCATCTAATTCATCTTTGTATCATACTATCTAAAGTCATTCCTGTCTCATTTATTTTTAATTTTAAAGGAAACATTGCCAGGTCATGTCAATAAGTGACATATTTGAGATGTCAGTCATTATGGAAAATCCCACTGAATATCTGATTTCTGCTTCCTCTGTTCAGTCTATTTATAGAAAAAACCAACTAATTGATCAAATTAGTTCAGTATTATTATATATCTAATATTTCTGAAGACTGGAAACCAGTTTTAATATTTCATTTTACTGTTCATTAGGTTCTCGACATCAAATTTACACGCACGTCAGTTTTGCTTTTAATCCATTATCAACAGAGCAAGTATTTAGAAATCAAATTTATTGTATAATGTTATTTTATTTTTTTATTACCTGTCAAGAAAATTTCTGAATACATTTTTTCACACTATTTTAATAAAAGATGTTATGTTTTTACAAAAAGATTGGATTTTTGACTTATTATTACCATAGTTATTTTTATGTTGTATCATAGAGAAGTGGGGTTTAACGCCCACTTGACACTAACTAGGTTATTTTGGAAATAACATGTGGTATAAGTTTATTTCAATACTTTGCATGTGCTTAGGGGTCTTTAGTTGTGGAGGGAAACTGGCAACCCTACTTATGGTCACTTACAAGTGAGGAAGTAAAATTACATCACTTGACTCAATGACAGACCATGTAATGAGCATACATTATTCTTGAATAATATCTCTTTAAAATAAAAACCAAACATAGTAACCAGTACTATTGTATATATTCTTTTACCATGATCAACTGATGGCCATCAAGTGACTATTTTCTCAGGTCTATGGAAATTTCAAGTCTAAATCACAAAATAAAATGAAATGAGGATTGATATCCTGCTCCTAACCGAATTCAAACTGCCAAGAGATCTTTTACGTGCATGCCAATGTGTACACAGGACCTTAGTTTTCCATCCCATCCAAACGACTAGATAGCTGTCATTGTCAGGCCCTCCGTCCTGTATCAATGACAAGGGAAACCACGGCAGAAAATCTGGATGAACTTTCTCAGCGAATGCAGGGATCTAATACCCGACCTCAGTTTTTCATCCCATCCGAACAACTAGACAGCTGTCCTTGTCAGGCCCTCCATCCTGCATCACTGACAAGGGGAAACCACGCCAGAAAATCTGGATGAACTTTCTCAGCGAATGCAGGGATCGAACACCTGACGTCTAGACTAGCGAAAAAGTCTAACCACAAATACAGGTGTTTTGAATTAAACAACTTCTATTTTTCATAATCCAATGTTAACATAAGATTATCTTTTTATGTTCTATTTAGAATTAAGTCAAATACTAGCTTTTTATTTATTTTCTTTATTGAATACTAATTGCAAACAATTAAATACATCATGAAGGCTTGATTTCAATATTTGCCAGTTCTAACATTTCCTTTTCAGTTTAAATGTAATTTTAACAATACAATCTCTACACACAAAACTAATCTTCTTTTTTATCACGTTGTTGGCTTCTTGAGACTGGATGGTTGAGGCAATCTACTAGATAACATTTCAACATCTAAATCGAAGAATGTCATATCATTATGACCATAATATTCTGGAACTTGATATGATTTATTATCTAATTTCTGAGCTGTAGGAGCTGAAATAAAATTATAAAAATAAAATCATTGTAAACCCACTGATAACCATTTGTGGGTTTTGGATCCCTTGAGAACAAATAGAGGCCTAGGCCTTCTGTTTGTATAAGCCAAATCTCTAAAATTAATACTAGTACATGTATCAGTGAAAAAATGGCTCAATTCCATTCGGTAGGCCCATGAACCTTATAACACATTATAAGGTCCATGGTAGGCCCAATAACAAAAGTATAAACAATTGAACACTTCACTATTTTGATCATTCTCTGCAGACAATATAAACAAGCCTCTGTCAAATATAATTGTTGAATAAAATCATTTCGATCTCAATTTGATCTAAATGAATTACAAGCTGGGAGATTATCTAACACTGATATTATGGTTATGTTTTATCCATTAAATGTTAAATAATCAGCCAAACTTAAGCTGTGAAAAATCAGATATTCTCTAAAAAAAAAAAAAAAAAAAAAAAAAAAAAAAAAAAAAAAAAATGCAAATGACAATTAATAACCAACTAATTCAATTAGTTCTATTTTATTTATTATTAGTAGCTAAGTTGGCAAAGGCGTTTTATAGCGGAGGTGCTGAAGGCGCCATGCCTCCTCGCGAAAAAAATCAAAGAAGTTGAACAAATAAAACGGGAGAAAAATGCTAAAACCGATGAGAAAAATGAAATGTATCCTAGTTAGGGAGGGCCCTAAAGGCAAACAAAAGGGCCCCTCTGGCCATGGGAAAGGGCCCCGGCGTCAATCGTTTTCTTTACACTGTTATTGTCGAATCCACTACTGAATGAGAATGCAGTCATTGCACTGGTAGGAAAATCATCAATCAAGACCGACCCCCCTCCCCCCGGACTCCTGCGAAAGAGGGAACTCAAAATAGTATAGCCTCCGCCATGATAATCCTTAAAACGTCCCTGTAAGTTGGCGATTCTAATTCTAATCTAAACCTGTTTTCTTGGCTGTCTTCTTCTCTTTAGTTTCTTTTGTCGCACCTCCATCAGCAGACTTTACATAATTTTGCTGTGAAATACAAATTAATCGGGGTACCTGTAAAAAAAAAGAAAAATAATAAATACAAGAATACTACCGTTATTGCGTTAATCCGAAAAAAAAACATTAAAAAATAAAATAACACCGACTTTCAAGAACTGATTATCTCCCTTGACACAGCAAGATAGCCACAAAACTTATCCACTTAATTGTTGTCTTGAAAACTTTTTGGAAACTAATATGAACCCTGTCAACGAAAACCAATACACTTCTACTAGCAATATCGATTAATATTCCATAATGTCAATTTTTACCGAGCTATTTGCCAAGCGATTTATGAAGCGGGTCGGTAGCATTTTGATGTTTCTGAAAGTCGTCGCTATGTGGCGCTAGTGGTGAACTCCGTGCAGCGGAAGTTGTAACCCTTTCTCGGTCTTTTCCTGTTAGAGGCCACCATGGCGGAGCAGGTGCGTGAAAATTGGTTGACAAATAAAATAAACGAACCCCTATTTCTACAACGCAAGCAATTTTAACTCTTCGAAAAGGCTTGCCCAGTTAAACACTTTGGTATTTTCCCATCGGAAACGTGTTATTAATTTTATGAGGTTTCTAAATTATACCCAGAACATTTATAAACAAACTATCGTTTCAAAATTCAACACGTGAGTTGTCTGAGATCTACAACTGGTTCAATATAGACAAATGATAATAGCAATTCAGCAGCACTGAAAATGGGCACTAAAATATATTAAATCTAAGTGTTACTTTTTCATATGAGGAAAATTTATCCTCCGGAATCCATGACTCTCCTTCGTGTTGTCCTATTTTACGAGACAAGTTATTTGCATCCAATTTCGAAGTGTCCACCTTATATTCTTATAAGAAAGTTAGTGGAATTTTACCACTCGCGACTGTGCATGATGGTCTAACTTTCTATTCATTGTTCTTCAGACAAAAGTAGCATTAATTAGGGACAATTAATTTGGCATCAATTGATATATGGCTTATCAATTGAAGCTGTACAGAATAGTTGGAAGTTCTTGTTGTCGTCCCTAGTTTGAGAGAAAAAATTGAATTCGGTTACATACACAAGCACACAATTCATAGATTTTATTGCCTAAATATTAGAAAATGCACCACAGATATGCAATGTCCCCTCAAATGTGGGGCTTGGGATGGCCTAGTAGAGTACCGGGCTTCGACCTCTAACTGGCCGGTCACCTCTGGCTTGCGGCTGAGGTTTCGAGCCCTGGTGTCAGCGTATGTGGCATGGAGATAGGGGCAGAGGTCGCAGTGGATCAATTTCAAGTTGCGTAAAAATACGCAGACATTCCAAAATTTCGCGTTTTTGCCGTCTACATCTGCGTGACTTCGAACATCTCAAAATACTCAATAGAATCGAGTCAAGTCGTCTTGTGAACAAACCTATTATAAAAAGGTCCTTATTTCATTGATAGACATACTGCATTTAATCTAATGACGACTGGAGGTTAACGGCATCGGCATTAGATCTATGGTTGACGACGCAACGATTTCCATCTTTCACTTCGACAGGAAGTAAAGAGAAGACTATCGCTATGAAAGCAAACATTTGATTGGCTGAATGTAAACAGGATACTGTGTCCTAGCCAATCCAAAGTCTTGTATGACATGCGCTTTATTGCTTCCAATGCCGCAAAATAGGGGTGTCCCAGGAAAGCTACGTATAGAAGGCTTCGACTGCTATGAACTTATGAATGAAATAAGCGGAAATATAAAAATCTACGGAGACTACGTGCAGTAGAAGTGTGTAAAAGAAGCGTGAGGCACATAAATTGTACGACGTAGAATAATCTAGTTAAAGTAGTTTTATTCTCATGTCGGGAAATTTTCTGCGTATAGATTACGCAGCGTCCATTAATATTTGCGTTTATTTTGAAAAAAATACGTGGATTTTTGCGTGACTGCGACCTCTGGATAGGGGTGCCTTGTCAACCTCGTGGGTTTCCTCCGGGCACTCCGGTTTCCTCCCACTGCTAAAGACCCCTACGTGCAAGCGAATTATTGAAATAAAATTAAAACCATATGTTAGTCCCGAAATGACCTAGTTTGTGTTGAGTGGCCGTTAAACCCCATTTCTCTCCCCTCAAATGTAATTAGATGGGATGAGAATGTTGAGAAACATGAGAATGTTGAGAAACATGAATTTATGTTGTCTGTGGCAAGTATGTGTTATAAAATGTTGCTTTTCAAAAATTGTTACTACTACCCTCAATTATCCCAAGTTATCTGCTTTATCAATGAAGCATTTATTTATTGACGTGACCTTCTAGATCTACAAGGGGACTACAAGTAGTTATGGCAGTACCAGTACATTGATTTAATATAGAAAATACATCTAATATCATTCATTACTTGTCTGTTTCAGAACCAGAAAGCTTTTCAAAAGCAACATCATGTATTTGGTTACAAGAAACTGGCTCTAGTATCTGGCAAAGGTAAAAACCTTCGCTATGTGAAGAAAGTTGGCCTGGGTTTCAGAACCCCAAAAGAGGTGAGATCTTGATTATAAATTTGTTCAACATTGAAATGGGATCAATCTACTTACAATTTGGGTTAGGTTTGTTAGACTATATCCACTAGTCAGAGTTGTGGTGGTACGTGGTGAACAGACAGGTTTCCTCGGGGTCAGATATGCTGCAAGAAGAACTTTGTGTGAAAGATTGCACTGTTGGCTTTGGCTAAGTGTCTGTTCAGATAATTATACAGTATGATAAATGTTATGATGAATATATCATGACGGTCTTCCTATAAAATACTGAGGACAAAACATGATACTGATACATTTAATGAACCTTGTTTGTGTAAAATAAATTATCAATCTGAAATCAGACATGTTGAATATTGTATTTCCAGTAGACAACTCGATTTTGCTATGTAACTAATTTCCTCACAATTGACTATTTTCGTATAAACAATTAAACCAAAATAGTAAATAAATTGATTTCCAATATGTACCTTATACTGTTAAAATGAATTTTAATTAGTCCTGCCCCCCCCCCACCACCACCACCACCACAATTTCCCCTACTGTCACATATTCATTAATACTATTCAGATTTTGATAAGACATTACCAAATGACTTTCACTAACTAAGTCAGTTGAGAATTCAACATCAAGGTCAATTGCTTATGATGAATATATCATGACGGTCTTCCTAAAAAAAACCATGAGGACAAAACATGATACTGAAGCACAATAAATTGATTGTTTAAACAGTATTTCAAAAATATTGTACAAATTAAACATATGAAGAGTAGAATACAATAAACTTGTTATTGTTCATGTTAAAATAACCTATGCATACATTTTAGTCCAGTGCAATTATCATTACATGTACTCATGTTTTCATTATCCTGGTAGATGCAGAAAAATAGAAAGAGGTTGGGTGGTTGAATGTTTGGATGTTGAGTCCAGTTGCTTGGTTTTGATCCCAAATGTGGAAGTAACAAAAAAAAGATTGCAAACAACATAAGTAGTGGACTTCACCGAATTCTCGTTTTCACCCCACAGTGCACCGGCATACTATGGAAATACAGTTGAATCAAGTGTTAGGCCCAACATGACCTAGTCTGTGTCCAGTACGTGTTAAACCCCTTTTCCCCTCTCACAGAAAAGAAGGATGCAAAATCACATTTCATCTTTGAACAAGTTGATATTATTTTAAGTCTAGTTAGAAATTAAGAATATCTTAATGATTACTGATATATCTGTTGGGTCAATAAATTCATTTGTTTAGAAATTAAGAATATCTTAATGATTACTAATATATCTGTTGGGTCAATAAATTCAATTGTTTGTGATGAATATATATATCATGACGGTCTTCCTAAAATCAATGAGGACAAAACATGATACTGAAACAAGACATTCAGATTTCTCCTGTTTTTAGTCTAGTTCAGTAATTGAATTTAACTCTTAACTCATTTTACATGTATGTTTGGACACTGATGAACAGTGAATATGCGCTAGGCCGCTACTGTCACTGATAAGGATTACATCGACACGACTTCATGAGTCCCCAATAATAGCTTCTTTCCTCAGACAAATTAAATTCTAAAACGTTTATTTTTTATGTATTACAAAAATAAAGACGTTTGAAGTATTTGTAGATATTAAAATATTTCCTCTTCAGTGTAAATGGGTATTAAAATATTAAAATGAGTAAAAGGCATCATTTAGCTCGAAGCAGTTACGTCTTATGTAAACAATGCACGAGCCATTGAGCCAATGATTGATGCCGCGTGGTGTCTTAATGCATCTTTGACTGAGATATTAGAAGATATTCGTAATTCTCTGTGAAACAGATTGGTATGTTTGTTCAAATTGTTTATGATGAATATATCATGACGGTCTTCCTAGAACTCCATGAGGACAAAACATGATACTGAAACATGACATAAAACATTCAGATTTCTCCCATTTTCAGTATAGTTCAGTAAATTGAATTGAACACTTTTAACTCATTTTACATTTACCTTAGTTCAAAATGTTGATGATGAATATATCATGACGGTCTTCCTAGAACTCCATGAGGACAAAACATGATACTGAAACACAAAAAATTGAAATATTTAAAACTTCACTAAATAACTTGGTGTTTGTTATGCTGCTGATGCATCAAGGGAGTTAACCCAGTCGTATTATTTATAGATTGCTGTGACAAAAGAATTATTTAGCCTCTTTTAACATTAACATGTTGATAGATAAACATTTGATTTTATATAATTCGATGAATTATATTTTCAGGCTATTGAAGGTACCTACATTGATAAAAAATGTCCATTTACTGGCAACGTGAATATCAGAGGTCGAATATTGATGGGCGTTGTACAAAAAATGAAAATGCAAAGGACAATTGTAATTAGACGAGATTACATTCATTATGTAACAAAATATAAGAGATTTGAGAGAAGACATAAGAATATGTCAGTTCATCTTAGTCCATGTTTCAGGTTAGTAAAGACAGTTTACTACTTTTCTTTGCCTGGCCTCAGTTTTACAGATGTAATGATGAATATATCATGACGGTCTTCCTATAAAATACTGAGGACAAAACATGATACTGATACATTTTCTGCTTTAATTGTTGATTGGAAAGTAACAGTGAAATTGGTGTGGATTGTATCAAAGTACATTTTGATAGACATAAAAGATAACACAACTTTAGGTAGCTAATCAAGTACACACACGACCAGCAATTCCTCAAGTTGAATGCTTCATGATTGTGTGCTTAAGCGACAAAAAGCTGATTTTGGCCTTAAATGTTAAATATAGATCAATTTAGAAAATTATATTAAGCACAATGAAATGAAATACGTTAATAACATCAGGTGTAGAAGAGTAGGACGTTAAACCCGATTTCATTGCTACAGTTGTATAATATTAGATACATGTGCATACAGTTACAAAATGCTTTCTATATTCTGTGAGAGCTTTCACCTGGTTATACATGTATGTGTGAACTTGTGGGTTTGTATGAGACATAATGATTATATAGCTCTGTATAATGATGAATATATCATGACGGTCTTCCTATAAAATAATGAGGACAAAACATGATACTGATAATTCAGAGTTAAATAGCCAAATCTGTAAAAAAAAACAATTGTTACATTCACTGGTTCAAAAGTTTATTGATGTTGTCTATTCATACTCATAAAGGGGGTTTGGATGATGGAAAGGTTAACATGTGTGAACTGTATCATGAGGTCTGAGTCAACAGCGTGGTTTCGAATCCCTGGTTGTATGTTACGAGGAGTAGGGTCTCCTGTCTAACGAATTATTGAAATAAAATTGAACATAGAGTTAAACCTCATTTCTCTCGCTCACACATAAATTTTAATGTAATTTTTTGAAAAACGTGCGATAAAATGTACTATACAACTGTAATGAACAATTGTGTTATTTTGGGGATTTGCTGAAATCCATGATATTTATTTACTAAGTTTCCATCTAAGTAATTGTGTATTCATATTTTTCAGAGATGTTAAAATTGGTGATACAGTGACTGTTGGAGAATGTCGACCTCTTAGTAAGACTGTTCGATTCAACGTTCTTAAAGTTACAAAAGCTGCCGGAAGTCGAAAAGAATTTATCAAATTCTAAACTGTAAAAAAAAAATAAACGTAAAAAACCAAAGAAATTGTTTGTTAAAAATGCAGAGAAGTAATATTGGGTGTTCAGAATGGATTTTACATAACTGTTTTGACCCATAGACAAGGTATGAATTATAAGCCTTGATAATGAACATTGGTATGGTTCATTGGCTGATGGTCAGAATTGCAGACGGCTCACTAAACTGGGGGGTGGGGGTCAAGTGTTCCATCCTGGTAATGGCTGCAAAGGTTAACCTGTATTTTCTGGTGTAGCTTTACTTTCTCAGTGGTGCAGGACACACGAACAAACAGGAGACAACATATAGTTGTTCAGATGAAACTGAAAACATGACTCGAGTACACATTAATATGCATGTAAAAGGACCCTTTATAAGTTTGAATTCAATTCAATATAAGAGTAGTCAATAGTGACGCTGTCCAGACAGAATTTCCTTCAAATTGCACTTTCTGGCGTATGGCCATCGTCTATGACGGAGTTAGACGTTCTGGCATGAAACCCCATTTCATTGAACATATGCAGGGTCTGGCAGGGGACACCATATAGTTGTTCATATACGGAAAATGGGTCTCTCATACACATTGATATGCAGGCAAAAGAAGCCTAGGTAGTTGGAATTCAGTATAAGAGTAGTCAATAGTGCCACTGTCAAGGCACAATTTCCTTCATGGTTCACTTTATCTGGAAGACACATCTTAATCGAGCAAGACAGTATAACATTAAACCCCATTTCATTCTCAGTCGATGTTCATCATTTCACTGCACCCATTGTTTGGTCATTAAACAATGGGTCCAGTGCAATGATGAACATCGATTGAGGTTTTATGAAGGTTTTATTACCATGAAGATGCTTAATTAGTTTCACAGTAGATCCGCCCATGTCAATTCATTCATTTTCGTCTTCTTCATTCAAATGACTACAGCTAACACAAACGTACATTAAAATACACAATATGTACCCAGTATCTAAAATTGTCAATACAACATTCGAATAACCTGGCTACCTTCAGTAATAGTCTGCCAAATTCAAAGTTTATTTACTGCAACAACATTTAACAAATGCACAGAACAATTGACAAAATCGAAAGAACTAGCATGCACAAAACCGAAACTCGGAGAACCATGAAATAAAGCAGTGGTCAGCTGAAGGATATGTCCACCCTGAGCTTTAGCATGGACTGGCACAGGTGTCTCACTACACGCTGTGGGATATTTGTATTGCCAGAATTTAGCTGACTGGAACCTGTTGCACAGATGCTGTAGTCGAATGTGGCGATCTTGACGGGTTTGGCTTTTTTTTGAGCGTGTAGTGAGACATCTGAGAAGATGACATTTCGACGTGGCGCTATGGATGTATTCTGAAGCTACCCCTGATTTATGGCCCATTACTATCTGGCAAGTCGATGACTGCAAATGGATTTGACCATGGTAATGTCGACGGCAACCTGATGTCTTCGGACTGTTTGAGGGTTGACCTGACGTTGCTGTGTTCTAAACAGTTCCCCTGACAGTAGCATTTAGCTGACTGGAACCTCTAAACAGATGCTGTAGTCGGATGTGGTGATCTTGAACTTGGTAACAGTGGCGCCCCAGGTCTAGATCGATCGGCATCTCTTCCAGTGGCATGGAAGCGTTGTATGAGGCGAGCAATGGTACTTGGACATTAAAGTGTCTGGCGACAGTTACCTGTGAAGACCTCAGATCCAGCATGCTCTGTTACATACGACACACCTGTGCTTGCCTACTCTACGACACACCTGTGCTTGCCTACTCCATGATCAAACACGATAGCAGATGGCTTCCATCTTTTTTACTGACGGTACTACTTATTTTAAGACAGACTCGGCTTTCCAATTTATAATATCTACGTCATTGGGGATTTCCAATTTATACTCACTGGTTGCTATGACCCGCTATGGCGTTGTCTAGAAACGCGCGTGCTCGCGTTAGTTTAAAATTTTTGCTATACGTTTAACATGGACTATTTGATGTAATTTGCCTGATTTGATTTGGCCCCATTTCCATAAATTTAGGTTGTTTTTTAGAAATTTTTAGCAAATGTTAATCTTAGGTGTTTTTTAATTCTAGCCGAAGTAAATTTTTTTACAATTTATAGCGAGTTAAGTTATCGTCTCTAAGAGGCGGGCGTAGTATTTTAAATGGCGGCCATTTGCCATCATGTGTATTCTTGAAGTAGGTACACATGATGTAATCGTAGGTACACATGATGTAATCGTATGGCTCTGTTACTGTTTTCTTGTGTAAGGCGTGGCATTTTTCTGAAGTGATGAATGTGTTTAAAGGGCCGGAGTGCAGAAAATTCACGTGCAAAACATGGGACTGCTCAAAATCGTGAAAAAAACCCGAGAGTTATTTTTGCACGAACAAAGTTCAATGCCGAGAACTGATTTTGGATTCAAACCCAGAACTTTCACAAAAGAGACCCATCACTTATGTGTGCCATAAGATAGGAAAGCCCAAGAAAACATTTACCACAAATATTTCGCTAATTAGGCATTGCATTTTAATGTCTTTTAGTGTATATTAAAAGTTTGCGTTAAAGGGCCGGAGTGCAGGGAATGCACGTGCAAAACGTGTGACGTGGGACTGCTTGAAAGACAAGTGTTGCGTTCGCACCACAGGTACTTGGGGACAGGAACGCCCTTATTAGATTATGGCACGCCAGACCTATATAATAGAGTCTATAACTTCTGATGTATTTTCTCTTTTATAAATACATCAGATGGGTATTTTTAAAAATATGAATTACATGTTTGATTATTATATCATTTAGCATCAAATATGGATAAAATAAGATTAAAAATTTTAAAAATGTTCAGAAAAAAACAGCAACTCAAAAATTTTGAAAAATCATATAGACTCGATCTATCTATTATTATAGGTCTGGTGTGCCATGGTAATAAGGGCGTTCCTGTCCCTGAAGTGCCTGTGGTTTGCACGAACAAAGTTCAGTACCAAGAACTATATATAATATTGGATTCAAACCCAGAACTCCACAAAAAGAGACCCATGACATATGTGCCTAGTTCAGAGACTGTCCGATTCAATCACTGTCGAAAATAATTTGACCCCCAGTCAATTTTACTGGGTAACTTGTCACTGCTAAACATTGGGGTGTCAAACTGTGTGGACGCCAGTACAGTGTAAACGAACGTCTTAGAAAATAAGACCTTGCTGCTTACCTCGCTAGAGTAAGTATGAGCGAAATAACACGCTGTTAAAATTACGTCCCCTACTATGAAGTTACCTTTCCGTCGCCATGACACAGCGTGTTGTGTTGCTCATGGGCCTACTGACTCTTGCGAGGTAAGCAAGGTCTTATTTTCTCACTTAAATGTTCCTTTACATTGTATGCACGACCAAGAAAATTTTGAAATATTTGACGGCCGCAAACGCGTTTTCCTGCAATTCCAGTCCGTAAACTTAGTGTTTTATTAGATTTCGGACACTTTATTTTGCCATGTATTGAAGATGTATAGATAGATTACATGAAAAGATGACATTTTTATTTAAAGTTCTCAGGCTAATCCGAGACCCCACAAGTTTTGTTTCGAGTTTTTTTGGTTTTATTTGTGGGGTTGATAGTGTCAAATAGGCTCTTGGCCTATTTATGAAAAGTAGACGATGAAACACGTATATAAGTTCTTGAGGCGTTTATTCCGATGAACTGTTACACAAGAATCATGTCCTCACCAAGAGACAACCTCAAGCTAACTGGAGTATACACTCTCTCACACATACATACAACCTTACATTAAAGGGACAACACATATAGTGTCATTACTATATGACATCCCCCTCGCTTAAAGCAAAGGCCTGCAATATGTAGTGCAATACAACTATATTTTTAAAGAAAGCAAACTAAAATAACATTTATACATGAAACTATAATACACAAATGAAAATTGATGACTATTAATATCTAGTGTGTTCAAAATGCTCCAACCCTACAGTTAACATATTCAGATCAATATAACAGTGTATATGATAATTAATCGTGATATTTTATAAATACCAAAAAGATGACAAAATACAATTGAATAGTAACAGATATCGGGTTATGAACACAAAATTGTCAACAACAATTCTCAAAATCGTCCTCTTTAAATGTGCAGTAGATGATAAAATCTTTCTGTACTCCCTATGAGGGGAATTCTCTTCTCGTCAATATATGTCATGGTGACATTGAACAGATCGGGGGAAGAGGTAACATTAATCCATTCATACGAACATTTCCCGTGTGCATTAGGGATGCCAACAAGAACATGTAATTGTCCTTGTTTAAAACTTGCCTTTGAGATAACCATATACATATGATCAATATTAGGAACCTGAGATAGCAGATTGCACTGCTGCTCTATCTGTGATGATGATAAAGCATTAACAGAGGCTAAATGATGATTTTCAGCATAGTGATTTAGGCAAAGTGAAGTATCGACAGGAATAGTAACTCTATTGCAGATATGGGAACTATCAGACCTAGATAAAACATTATTCAGTTCATCTGTGAATTCCAGGGCATTCTCACAAGTTACTGAATTTACAGTATGTGAAGCTTTACCTAATTTCTGCTGCAATTGATCAATGTGTGTAATACGTTCATTGAGATTTGGAGCACGCACAAAACAAGGTTTGAGGCGGTTAATAGAGAACACATCTGGAAGAACATGACCATCCAAAGTAGCAAGAACATAGTGGGTCCTGTCTAAGATTTGGTGTATCACGTAAGGCCCACACCAATCAGCTTTTATTTTGCGAGACTGAGCAGTGAGGATTGATGATGTTGGCTTAAACATGTAGACCAGCTGACCTAACCCATATACAGGATTTTTGCTTAGACAATGTGAAATACTGACATTTTGGTGTTGCTGTTTCTGCTTCTGAAGTTCAAGTGCCATCTTTGAAAAGTTGTCAAATTTGCGTTTTAGATGTGAAACATAATCATCGTAAGAATGTGAAACACCGTCAAACTGCCACTTGACATCTGTTAGGCTTTTAGCCTGCTTTCCAAAAGCTAGTTCAAAGGGACTGTGGTCACCTAAATGGGGAGACACAAATGAATTGTAAGAATAGCAGCATGTGCCAATATAGCGCACCCAATCTGTACCATACTGATTAAGGTTGACTTTTATGAGGTCAGAAATGGATTTGATATGACGCTCCACTAGAAGGCTTCCATGGTTCTCAACACTTACTGTCTTTTGGCTGATTCCCAGACAATTACAAAGTGTTGAAACAAGACTACCAGTCAAAGAAGCAGCTGCATCCGTAATGATGATGGATGGAGGACCGAAAATACATACAACCTTTTGGATTAAAGCTTCACAGATGGATTCGGCATCTAACGTTTTAAGGGCAGCGCAAACAACAAAGCGTGTAATCTCATCGGTGATAACCATGAGATGCCTAAAACCCGAAGGAGAGGAAGGCATGGACTTAAAATCAATGCTTAACCGATCAAAAGTGTGATACTCAGAAGGGATACGAGGGTGGAAAATTCTTAGCTTGTCGGTTTTCCCTTTAAACTGTTGACAAGTGGAACAAGTCTTGATATAAGTGGAAATTGTCTCAAACATACGGGGAAAATAAAAACATTTGCGCATTGTGAGATATGTACGCATTATACCCTGATGATTACTAAGACGACTGTCGTGGTATAGATTAATGAGACTATCACACATACTTTCGGGGATTGCCAATTGTAGTGTAAAGTTTTCGCCATCTTTATGAATGATAAGGCGAAATAAAAGGGAGTCGCATAGAATATATTCCTCTGACTTGATCTTTATAGACTTCGCAGCCTTTTTGTCACTAGGAAGGATGCCGTGGGAAAGATAATCATAAACAGGCTTAAAATAAGGCGATGTTTCTTGTGAAAGACGTAATTGGTTTGCGTCCAAAGATAAATTATAATTTCTGATTATCTTCCTTTGAATGATCTTCAGCAACTTGTTAAGTTCCCTTTGCTTTGGAAAGTGTGACTTAACCATATCATCACAGCACTGAACAACAGGCTTTGGGGGCACACATAATTCAATGGGAATTTCAAGATCCTCCGAAGATTGTTCAGCGTATGTGTTATCTACCAAACGTTCCTCTGTAGGAATGTCGCAAGGAAGGGATGAAGCATTCACCCTTCTGTGTGGTCGATCTGGTTGTGGAAGTGTGTCGATAGAATCAGGAGGACTCATACTTGATGAGGAAGGAGGATTGACCTTTGATGAAGAAGGAGGATTTACCTGCACAGTTGGGGCGGGTGGGGTGGACCTAGGCGGGAATATATTAGGAACATGAATGTTTTTCTGTTTTGCATAGTTCCTAGTAACAGGTCTCTCCTTTGGTTGAGTAATGGGGAAGGCGATCTCAGAGAAGCTAAAAGCTGTCGGGACTATTGTATCAATCTCTAAATCAGAGTCTTGAGCAGGACTGCGTGAGAGAAAGTCTGCGAGTACCATTTCAGAACCCTTCTGATATTTTACTTTGAAGGCATAGGCGGACAACTTAACAATAAGTTTTTGAAGACGATTCGTGCATGGTTCACGCTTTGACTGAAGCAGGGGTACAATTGCAGCATGATCAACTACAGCGTCAAATTCAACGCCCTTTAAGAGATGCTGAAAGTTTGTTATATTTATAAGCAAGCCGAAGAGTTCTAACTCTGTTACACTGTACCGTTGGCATGCAGGTGGTAACCTTCTACTGTAGTATCCTAAAATGTGTTCTTCATTGTCCACAAGTTGAGTAAGATACGAACCTGTAGCTAAGCGTGATGTATCACTATATAAAGTAAGGCGCCCGACACTTTGGGGTAAATGAAGAATAGGTGGTTTGACAAGAAGTGCTTTTACCTCTTCGAATGCATCTTCATGCTGAGCTGTCCATTCAAACTTAGCTTTCTTGTTTGAGATCTTGTGAAGTGGTCGCAGAACAAGCTGTAGTCTTGGCATAAAACTGGAGATGTAGTTTACAGCTCCAATAAAACGTCTAACCTCTTTAGAAGATTTAGGACGTGGTAAATTCCTAATTGCTTGACATCGATTAGAAAGGGGTTTTATGGTTAATGACCCATTTTTGTCTGTAGAAAGAATGTGGCCCATGTAGGTAACTTCATGTTGAAATAAAGCACATTTATGAGGCGATATCTTGAGGCCATGCTTGATTAAACAACTGAGGACAAGCTGTAGGTGAGTCTTATGGATTTCAAGATTTGGGCTAAATAGAATGATGTCATCATGATGAGCAATGCAGAACTTTCTACTTTCTGGAATTTCGGACAAAATTTTATCAATGTGGGATTGGAATATGGCAGGGGAAATGCTTAGGCCCT
Organism: Patella caerulea; assembly: GCA_036850965.1. Taxonomy (NCBI): domain Eukaryota; kingdom Metazoa; phylum Mollusca; class Gastropoda; family Patellidae; genus Patella; species Patella caerulea. The sequence goes on along the minus strand of JAZGQO010000002.1, from coordinate 18,195,838 downwards.
GTGACAAGCGTTTGAAGAAATAATGCTTACCACCGTGGTACGATGAAATGCCAGTATACTGCCGAGCATTTTGTGACAAGGGCAATGCAAAGAATGCTGACTTTAAATCGAGACAGCTTAATACTGTTGCTCCAGAATGACCAATGGTGCGTAGTGTTTCAGACAGGAGAGGGAATGGATGGTTCATACGTTTTATACGAGAGTTGAGATAGCGGAAATCTACAACAACACGCTTCTCAGTTGTATTTTTCTTAGGTAGAATAAGCACCGGTGAGGTATAGGGTTGGTGTCCCTCTGTCAAAATACCGAGTTTAACTAATTTTTGCAACTCTTTGTCAATAATGTACTTCTCATTGTCGGTTGTACGATATGGTCGAATGTAGAAAGGCGCTCTGTCATTAACATCAATGTCGATCTCCAGATCTTTACAGTGGCCAATTTCACCCTGTAGACTAAATGCTTCTCTGTGTTGCCTAAGAAAGCGATGGAAGTCTGACTGTTGGTTAGGTGTAAGAATGCTCTTTGAAAGATCAACTTGTTTCTCCAATAAGTTGATATCTGTGGAGATATCTGAAAAAGATTCTTTGTCCACAACATCTATGCTCTCACATGCGAATATGTGGTTAAGTGAAAGATATGACAAGGGCCTAGAAGCTTTAATACGTAAAGTCTTCTTTGTAGAATTAGTTATGGGAATAGCCGCACTATTTCTATTGAGAGAGACAAGCATTAATGAAGGACAAGAATCAGATAATGATGATTCTGCTTTAAGAAGAATCTCCCGATTCTTTACAACTCTAGGTACTTTACCATGAACTATTACTTGTCGTGTGTGGTTGGGCTTTATATAAACATCATGACTGGACGAAAAGGCAATTTGTCTGGATTTACAGCGAAAAGTATTTGACTTAAAGTCGAGTACGCCATGGAGATGAGCCAAAGTTTCCTGTCCAAGAATAATATCAATTCCTACAAGATTTTGTACAATACAGGCCTCAACGGGAAGTTTGAAGCCTTGAACAACAACAGGGAACTTAATCGAAGAAACACAAATTAGGGTAGAACCATTACCCATACGAAATTGCAAGGGTTTATCTAACATATTTACAGGCAAGCTACGTAAGTACGCAGAAGATTGGATAGCTGATGACGAAATCAGTGTCTTAGATGCACCACTATCAAACAAAAGAAGAACAGATTTTCCGTCTGTAAGAGAACCTTGACAAAAATTATGACAATCTAAACTGATAGAAACATCTTCGGTAGAACCGGGTTGAGAACACGTATTTACAGAATTTGGCCAGATAGAATTCAGGGATACACGAGGAGCATTATCGGATATCCCTGTTTTCAAAAATCCGAACATTTGCCATTAACAAAGTTGCGTTGTCGGATGAGCTTCTGGCGCTCATAACAATACTGCCATGCATGTCCTGGTGCAAAACAAAAGTCGCAGAAAATAACTGGCTTCCTAGGTCTTGAGGGTAAATTGTAACCATCATGTGGTCGACGCGAAGGGCGAGCGGATTCCGTAGAAAACTGTTGATTATTTTTGTGTGGTGAGGAAGGATACGACCTATGAGGTGACTGAGATAAACGTCGACGCGCGTACGGGGACTGTGAAGATCGTCGGTGTTGTGAATATTCCTGATGATCTGAAGAATACCTATGAGATGACTTCCACTGAGGTGATCGAGAATATTGTCGTTCGTAATGCTGTTTGTGGTGCGGATGCGGTGAACGTGACATATGACTATGGTCTTCTTTTAATGTAAGATTGTCAAATGTATCTTCTAGGGCATTGCGACTATTGGTAGCAAAAACAACATGGCGCTCCTGATTTGCAGAACACGACGGAGTACCGTGTGCATCGAAGAAACGTTGCGCCTTAACAGCAAGTTGGTTTACTGGCGTATTATCGGTACTAGACATTATCACCGCTTGTTGGCAAGCCAGTGGAAGAATGGATAGAAAACGATCCCGAAGGAGATCGTCATTGTATTTGAGTCGCAAGGCTAGGCGACGAAGATCTTCCAGGTTACGAATGGGTGATTTTGTACTGTCATAAACAAGAGTCGAAAACTCTTTATATAGACCGAGCTGAGTTTTCTTATTGGTGAAGCGGTCCAGAAAGTTTTGTTTCAAGTCATTAAGGGAACGAAATGTGAGCCCTTCGATCCAGAGGCGGGCTTCACCCTTAAGCGTCTGTCTAAACAGACTAACAATCTCAGGTAGATCAGCGGTATCAGGATCGATCTTGCAATAAGAAAGGTAATCCTTAAATGACAGAAAGTGGGATAAGACATAATCAGGATCAATGTTGCTACCATCAAAACGTTCATAAAAGGGGTGACGCTCCATAATGGTTGAAATCAAAATAGTAACGGACAGTGGAAGTGCGACAGACTATGTATTGATGGCGACGGACGGATGCGTACATGTATACATTATAAGAAAATGCAATATAAAATCTTAGTATAAATATAGAATAGGATATAGAATAAATGAATTAGGCCTAGTAAGGTTGCAATCACACACCCGTCTATAAATGATTAATGGTTAAAAAAAACACAAATCAAAACAAAACATTCGTACACAAACATTCGTACACAAACATCCAAATTTATCAATTCTACAACTAATTCACATACAAGTAATTGAGAGGTATTTAATTTTTTTTTTTTTTTCGTATGAATTGTCACTTTAAATTCTAGGTATTATGACCTCTAAACAATATAGTAAAAACTGTTGAACAATAGTCAAAAATTACGGTTATATAAGAGTTAATAATTCACAGTATATCAATCAGTCTCAGTAAAATATAAACAATAGTGTATGGTGACTTCTATACTATAGCCAGGTGCAGAAGATTTGGAACTTGACAGTTAATACAATGTATCGATGGGGTTCATCTGTCATTAAGTGCAGGTCAACTTCGGCCTATTTTGCTTACTTTACTATACATGTACTACACGAAATAAATCGATAAATGCTGTAAAAATGGGCCTAATAGTACACAATAAATGCTTTAATAAGCAATGTTCAGATAATGATAAAAAAAGTATTCTGCACAAATTATGAAACTGATTTTAAACAAACAGTAAAAGAAATCCACACACGAAGTTCACTGTTATCCCAGAAGTAGAAAATAAACTGCGAATCCGAATATGAAAATACACAAATCGGAAATCCTAAATGTACTGCAAATTCAATATGAAAAATCCACACACAAACGAATTCTTTATAACCTGCATATCAACTATAAAAATCCACTCTTCACAAAGTTCCGTGAACCAGATACACTCCTAATCATGCAGATTTCTTAAAAGTTATGTCACATTCTTCAATTTGAAATTAATCAAACTTGGATAAAACATTATCAAGTTAAATAATCACAAAGTTCTGTAAACCGATAAACTTCTGAATGCAGAGTTGAAAGTCATGTCACATTCTATAACCAATCAGTCAAACTATGACATAAGTATTCAGAATAGTCACAAATCACAGTATTCCATTATGATTTACCAAACAAGCTGTATAAATTCCACTTCATGAATAAATATCCACCATGAGAGTGGGATCATGGCAATCTCCACCATGTCAAATAGGCTCTTGGCCTATTTATGAAAAGTAGACGATGAAACACGTATATAAGTTCTTGAGGCGTTTATTCCGATGAACTGTTACACAAGAATCATGTCCTCACCAAGAGACAACCTCAAGCTAACTGGAGTATACACTCTCTCACACATACATACAACCTTACATTAAAGGGACAACACATATAGTGTCATTACTATATGACAATAGATGTAGCCTAACAATTAGCCTACTTATCAATGGTAATTGGTAACTAAAATTAGGCTGCACGCTTAACTGATTGGACTATTAATTTTTCCTCCATAACATCAAAATATGTATATTACAATCGAAAATTCGGAAGTTACGCTCAAATTGCGTTTAAATTTGCTGAAAATTTAAAAGTACATTCACTTTCGCGCACTTGTAAATCACGTGACTAAACGTCCTTGAGCTCTGCTTGAAGCAATGGCGAACCCCATATAGGTGCCTTGAACGGGGTTCATTATGTCGAGAAAAGGGGGACGAAATCGGGGGAAAGATGGCGGCGCCCATGACGATACACATGAAAGCACCACAGAGGCCGAAGAAATTGAGAGTAACGGATTATTGGATGCCCAGTACTTGCCTAAATCAATCAAAGATAATACTGCTGCCACTACTATTTGTCTTCAAGATGGCGGAGTGGAAGGGAATAGCGAGGGATTGGGTTTGTTGGTGTCTGACAGCGATGATTTGGAGAGTTATGAAAGATCGGTGATTGAAAATAATACAGAATGGTTAAAATCAAGATGTCGTAGTTTAGAAGGAGTGGATTTTGATATCCCAACTAGTAGTCACGATGACATTTTAGATCTAGAGGTGAAAGAAAAAGACATGGATGGTGGCTTGTTTGAGGAAATGGACACCATCACAGGTATTGTTGTAAATTGATTGGTCCAATCTTATGTGACGTCACCGATGTAAACAAAAAAAACTCATTTTGCGTATTATTACATTATGAGGTATTATATAAAATCAAAATTTGAAATGAATTTACATGAAAGATTAATTTTACTATTATTATGTAAAGGGACAATAACATTCTTGCTGGCTTGGTAGCTCCAGAAAATAAATAATACCCTTATTCTAAGTACTAGATGTTTAAGTGTCCTATCTGTTGTGTAAATTATCCATTACAACCTATTTTATTTGTCCAGAGGGTTCGAAAATATTTTAAAATCCAAGTCACATTTGAAAAGGTTTACGTTAGACTTTTCAAATCAATTGGTTGAATTTTTCCAATTTTTTAAATTAGGTGTGTTAAGATGAAATTTATATCATCATTTAATTGAAATATTCTAAAATAATACGATTTGTTGACCAGAATGAAGATTGGGACATATTTTTCAGTTACAACAAGAGTGTTATTGGGGCTTTAAAGTTCTACTTGCATGAAATTTTACAGATATCATCAAAACTTTAGAAAAAATATATTTATTAATTAAATAAATATTTTATTATTAAGATTAAAAATAATAGTATGTCCAACCAAGTCCTACATTTTATAACATAGTAATGTTATAGTATAGTATGTCGCTGAAAGAAAAACACAGAAATAATAACTGTACCTTTTCTTGAAATAATTAAAGTTTGCGTTCTTTTCCCAAGTGACCGTTTTGAAATTATTAGTCTACATGTACTGGTAAGTGTAATTTTCAAATGTGGGTAACAAAAATTCATTCAGTAAGTTAGTCATGTAGGCCTAGTAAGTCATTTCACATAGTTACTGCCATAATGCTACAAAGATTTACAATGAATAAATGATTACCATTGTGGGAAATTTTATTTTAGGAGATGATGGTGAAGACACACCAGTAATTAGAATCTGTGGGAAAACTGGTGTTTTGTCAACCTCAGCTCTCAGTGTTTCATCGGACAGACACATCCAAATAGCACCTCTCAACACTTCAAAAGACATGGGTAATTCAAGTAATGAAACCGATGGCTTAGAAATGGAAGATTTACAAATGGACAGTTCAGATGAAGCAAATAAAAGTTCTGAAGAAGATTTCAGAATCCCCAGTGCTATTCTACTTTCTGCTCAAGAACTGGAATCTCTTCAAGGTCAAGGTTATGTGTTTGACACTTTAGGTACTGACACCTTGATGGATGGGACAACAAAACTCATGACAATGTCGGACAATCAATCATCTTTAAGTGCTAATTCATCTGTGATAACAAACTCTGCTGAAGCTAAATCGAACGAATTAATTCAACAAACGAATACAGAACATGGTGTTCCAACTATAAATTTAACAGGAAAATTGTCCAAACCTGAAGCCATGACAACAGTTATACCATCAAGTACTGGTACATATGTTGTGGCTCAACCAGACCCCACAGATTCTACAGAAAACTCAGCTCAACCAAACCTTACACTGGCAACTATTTCAATATCGACAGACAAGGTTGCTAACTCAACCCAGATTCTTGTTAATACTAATCAAGGGCAACAACTCTATTTAATTAACACAGCAGATTTAACACAAGCAACCAATGCTCTTCAACCACTGACTAAGCCTCAGGAAACAAGTGTTAGTAATAGTCCCGTTAGTCCAGTCTTGACACCGTCACCATCATCCATGATGTCTGTGAATCAGCTTCCGGTACAACTTCAAGGAACAGGTGCAACTTGATTGTTTATTTTTTTTTATATCTTTTCCTGAGAAAATAGTCACTGTCAAATATCCCTGACTCCTTATATTATAGTATAAAGATTTAGACTGTTCTTAAGAATGACCATTACTCTTTCTTGAATCCATAGACCACTAAGCTGAAGTCTTTGAAACTTTAGTCAATCAAAATAATTTTAGGTCAGAAGTGGTAATGAATGTCTTTTTTAAATCTAGTTAATTTTCATGGTGTAGGTACAGAGTAGCATTTGTTCACTGAGCAAGCATCAGTAATACCAGATACCCATTCACATGCAGGAACAGACAGAATGGAGTTTAACTGTATTTTTGATTCCCATAGTTTATAATAATAATATTTCCAGGACATTGGCATTGTTGTCTTCTTTTATCAAATTCCAATTGCGGTTGGATTTTATACAAGCTCAGCAATTAAACATTTTTTTCTGTTTTCAGGTTATTTATTATTACCAATGAATTCTGATAATAATTCCCAAGGAATGGTTTTATCAATGGGTTCATCATCATTAGATGTAAGTTTTACATAATGATTAAAATAACTTAGAAGTTGCTCTAAAAATTACTCAAGTTAGGCCTACATAATGAATATACAAGACAGATGTCATGAAAAACCCATTGAAAGATTTTTGGGGTTACAATTGATTGTGTTTTTATTTTTCAGAGAAGTCCAAGTAAAAAAATCTGGGTCTGTCCAGAAGAAGGGTGTAATAAAGTTTTTCGTAAATTGTCAAAGTTAAAAATACATCAGATGAGGCATACCGGTGAACGACCTTATAAGGTATGTTAGAATTCTTGCTTGAACACCTAATCATTTTAGATATGGTTTAGAATATGCACAGACAACAGATCTGTGTCATGAAAAATGTTGATCATCATTATTACGTTTCCATCCTGGTAGACGACTTTCATTAGGAACATTATGATTGCATATTTTAAGAAGTATCCACTCTTTATAGATGCCTGATTGTGATGTAATAATACAATGGGACTGGGAAGATTAATCATCTACGTGGATCTATATCTATATAAATTATTTGTAAGTGTAAATTATGTTTGTATTTTCAGTGTTCAAAGCCAGGTTGTGATTGGGCATTTACTACAGCTTATAAATTAAAGAGACATGAAGAAGCTCACGGTGGTAGAAAAGATTTTATTGTAAGTTTTGTTCTTATAAATTCAGTAGTAGCACCACTATTACTACAGAATAAATCAATTAGTCCCATACTTTCATTCTTCATCAATCAAATTTAAAATATCATGTAGAATTTTATGTTCTACACTTTGACATCGATTGTACTCTGCACTGGTTCTACACCCAAAAATCCACGATTTTTCAGCATTATTCCTAAAAATTTTTTTTTTTTTTTTTCAGTGTGATTTTGAAGGATGTGGTAGAAAATTTACAACTATCTATAATTTAAATTCACATAAAAAACTTCACGAGCGACCGTATACAGAGATTTGTCCTAAATCAACATGTAGACAGCAATTTACAACCAAACGACAGTTAGATATTCACATGCGCAGCCATTCAGGTGTTGAAAAAAATTACAAGTAAGTTCAAAGTGTTATGGATCAAGGCCACCGCCTTTTGAACAAATCACATATTATGAGCTATAGCTTGATAGATACACAAATTTTGAAAAGGTGCTATGCTTATGCACCTTGAACAAAGGCGGTGGTATCTGACAATTAGTCAAATATATGTAAAACAGACATGTTTTCATATTCAGTTGGCACATGCTGTTATCAAGGCCTGAACACACCAGTCGCTGACAAATAACTCTTACATGATATTCACTATTTGTCGGATCAATGCAATTCATCACCATTTTGAGGACGAAGGGCCTGACAAGGACAGCTGACTGGTCCCTTTGCTTGGGACCAAGAACCAGGCTATTGTGTCACAATTTTGGAAGAAATAAATGTCTCAGTTTAACTGTACATCTCTCAGCTTTATGCACCTGTGCAGTAGTTATCCTACAAATGATCGTATGCCATAGCTTTGACATCATTTATTCCAGTCCCTTTGATTTTAATTAATAGATATATTATATAAATATTACAGGTGTCCACATGAAGGATGTAATAAAGTATTTTTCTCTAAAAATTGTATGGGTTCACATGCTCGAGTTCATCTTCAAGATCGGGAGGATCTACAGTGTAAATTTGAAGGCTGTGGTAAAGTGTTTGATAAATTATGTCGTCTAAAGCAACACACGAGGCAACATACAGGAGAAAAACCTTATGTCTGTCAAGCTGAGGTCAGTAGTTATTCTTCTCTTGTTTTAGGGGATCCACCTCATTTTTAATGCAGTTCATGTTATTGTGAAAACTATTTTTTCTAAGATAGATCAGTTTATTGTGTAGACTTCTAAAAGGGACTTGGTAATGACATTGTACTTAAGAATAGTTCATTTTATTGTGAAAAATATTCAAAAGTCACATGATAATACATTAAAAACAAATGGAGCAATCTGTAACATGGATTCATTGTTGATTCGTTAATTGTAATAATTGAATTGTAATTTGCATTTATGTGTCATTCATCTTAATTTTCAGGGTTGTAATTGGGCTTTTGCAACTGCCAGTAAATTAAAACGACATTCGGCTAAACATACAGGTGTACGTAAATGGACATGTAGCATTTGTTTAAAGGCATTTATGCGTGCAGAACATTTAAAAGGTCATATGGTAACACATTCTGGTGATAAGCCTTTCTCTTGTCCCGTAGATAGTAAGTTTATACATTTATCTTCTATCAAAATAATCAATCTGTCATCATCTTTACTCTTACTCTGTTGACAACGCTCACACCTTTTTCTCAAAAAGAAAATGTTCATCGGGATTTTCTGACATGGTTTCCCCTTGTCAGTGGTGCTGGGCGGGGGGGGGGGGGGTCTGACAAGGATAGCTGACTAGTCATTTGGATGAGACAAAAAAAAACAATGTCCTGTGTATACATTGGTGTGCACGTAAAAAAAATCCCCTGACAGTTAGAATTTGATGTACAATTAGGTCATGGTGTTTTTGCCTGGTAAAATTCCCCTCATTGCACACTGTATTGCGTATGCCCGTCTTCATTAGCCCAGTCGGAGCAAAACAGTAGGATGTTAAACCCCAGTTTATTTCACTTTTCGAATGAATTACCATACATCAAATATGGATCTGTCTGCTGTATGTGGGAATGATTATTTATTTTGAATTATGTATTGTTTCAGATTGTTTAGCCAAGTTTACAGCGAAGGGTAGTTTATATGTGCATTTAAAACGTCATGAGTTACATGATAAAAAAATAACATATCATTGTCCTATTGACGGCTGTCTTAGTCATTACAACAATAAGAGTAGTCTACGAAGTCATATATTAAAACATTATCTCAACACACCTGCAGGTATGTCACATGAATTCATTACAATACAGATCTAATTTGCTTTATTTTACTTCGGTATATCAATTGTAAAATATTAATATTTGTTTGAATTTAGTATTCACAATATGTGGAAAGAGTTAATATAGAATTTAATATCCAGATCCTATTTGCAAACAGGTTATTGTCGATAATGAGTGGTAAATGTTGGGATACGATGATTTGGGATCAAAAAAATTGAGGCAAACCCATTTACATACTGGAAAATGCACATTAAAGAAGCCTTGGCAGTTGGAATTTGAGGGAAAGAAGTTGGAAAGCAGTAATCATACTTTAGACTCGAACTGACTAAAGTAATTGTCCATGAACTGTTAAATTCTAAGAATAGAAAAATTATTGATAATTTCGTCTTCCAGTGGTTTTACATTATAACAATTTTATTTGTAATTGTAGGAGGTGATACTAGTCATCTAGATTTAGTGCCGTTATTAACGGGGGATGACATGTCTGATTCAGCCATCGATAATCTAATATCAACATCAGCTAGTGATAGTTCAGCACCAACATCTATCAGTAAGTTCAGTTTATTTCTATACTCTACAATATCTTCAAAAGATGGCAACAGTTTTGATTTTAAGTTAAGTATTTTTCAGTATAGAAAATTATGGTGTGTCTTCATATTAAAATAATTAGGCAATCGTCATGAAATAAAGCACAAAGTGTAAAATAAATACTTAAATTTTGTACCACACATTGGTTATTATGAGTTCAATCATATGTTTTTTGAATAGATCTATTAAAGTGCTGTGAATATTTGGTTTCTATTGAATACCAAATATTATTAACCGAACCCGCATTGACTGTGTATTGAGTTTAAAAAATGTTATAAATGTATATAAATTATTTTCCAGGTGTATCTATACCACAACTATTAACAGATACTGGATCAACAAGTTTAATTAATACAGGTGATTTTATAAATACAGGTAAATAGTTTACTTACTGTTAATATAGTTGATGGGTTATTTCCTCTGTCTGGTTGATAGAATACTTGATAAACGATTTGTTGTAGCCTTGTGCTCAAATTCATCACACTTCTGCTCGTGCTATATTAGTTATCAGGATTGCCAAATCTGTAACAGGGCACAAATACTTGTTAAGTGATTGCAGTTCCATCAATTGAGAATATTATACTGATAACCAAATACCTAATAGTTACATTGAATATAAAAGACATTTTTGTGTATGTTTATTTTAGCTGTATTAACGGACACAGTGATGTTAGCAGCTGAGACAAGTAGTGATCAATCTTTATCATCGCCACCTAGTGGTACAACTAATCATATCATTACAACATTACCAACAACATCATCCAATAAAAAATCAGCGAAAACCAAAGTGACATCTTCATCATCTACAGATTGTAAGTAGAGTTTATGTGCTGTTACATAAATGTTCAAGGGGCAATGTCCATTATTGGGACCTGGCCAATGACTGAGGAAATGGATCAAGATTTTTTAAGACTGGATATCCACTCTTGAATAGCATGAACAAACACAAACCTCTTAATGTTTAAGTTTCAAAAAAGAGTAGGAATAATTGATAGAAAATGATAACTACATTTGGCCTAGTGCCTTGGAATTCATTATGCTTCAACCAAATCAATTTAATTTGAATTTCCAGTAATTGTGCATTGTTTTGTTATTATAGTACCGGCAGTGATAAGTCGAGTTGCTTTAGAGAATACAAGTGGTTCCGCTCGAACAGATTATCGTAGTAATCATATACTTAGTGACAGAGCCAGGAAACGCTGGCATTCTTTAAGGGGTGGTAACTCTGATACTACAGAGATTGAAACTTTACAAGGTTTGTAAAAATATTTATTTAATGATCTTTAGGTTTGCATGTGTGTTAATTACATTAATTTTCATCCTCAACTATTTCTGGATTTGATATTTGTTTATTTTTTGCAATGTCTATTTTCTGTCTTGTTCACAGGGTTATCCTTGTACATTTTTGTTTTGCGTGTAGTGCAGTCCTACTACCCTAACTATTTGATTATCTTTAATTTCAATGTTTGGGGGAGCAAAAAATTTGTGTTATGTAAGCATGGTGAACAAGCCAGAACACATACAGTTTGAATCGACATCAATATTCTGTTCCTAGAGATAAAACCTCTAAATTAACAATTGTTTTATCTTATTTAAAAGGGCCATGGATTTATTGTGTTCCACAGTATTCCATTTATCACAATAACATAAAGCTATGTTATCATCACCTTGGGCAATTCATGTTTTGTTTGAGAAAGATAGACATCTGAGCACTTAGATTTTAACATGGTTATTATATTGTGTTTTTTAGAATCTTGTGATAAAATCAACAGCTTAGTTTTACCTACATTAAGTACAGATTTTACGTCAACAGAAATCTCAAATTCTCAAGGTTTATTGTTTCGCGATCCAGAGACAGGCATCACATATGTTCAGACACAGCTATTACAGGTATTTATCGTTTTTAATTTCAAAGATACATTAGAGGAGATTACATAAAGAGCTGGCAGTTCTCACTACAATAGTTAAAAACTAGATAATATGAAGGCGATTTGGTCCACTTAGAACCAAGAATTTAGCCATTTCATGATAAATGAAAGTTGAGCAGCAGATCAGGTCTAATCCAATAAATATCACAGGGTAGCTATGACATAGAGAGTTGATTATGGTCTGGATAAGTTAATGTCTAATTAATAGTTAAGATAACATTTCAGACCTAAAGAAAAGACCTGCAATAGGCAGATTTAGCTCTTGCATGTATGTTTAAAATCTTCTTCAAAAACGTGAGATATTTGGGTAGTTGTTGTGTGTAGTTCAGAATTTCTTTATGGACTGCTTGGACAACTTAGCTTCTATGCACATGTTGCATTACCTGGCAACCTATGTTAATGCTGTTTTTAAATAAAATGTATTTGCAGGATGATCCACCTCACCCTGAACTTTACTCTGATAACCTGATGGATACAGACGACTCACTGTCTCTCCACGACAATGAGACATCAGTAAACCTTGGCATTAAACCAGAATATACAGGAACAACTATAAACCTACAAGATTTGGAATAAACCTAGCATCATATAATGGCAAACTGTTTATCAGGACTGGAAAAAATTACTGAAATAGGAATAAATCTAAGTAAATTCTCTCCTAGGAGTGACTCTGCCAAAAACAAATTTTGTGTATTTGTATGAATGATCTCAAAGCTAAAGGTAGAAAATGTAATTCGATGATTTTGTTTGCTATGGTTTCTCGTATTGTTGCCCTTGATAATCTTTGTTTTTTTCTAAAAATGGATGTTATGATGTATACCAATTTTAAAGCTATACGCATAAGCCATTTCTTATGCTAGATGTGTATGTCACATAACAATTTAAAGGTCTTTGAATACAGAAGCTAAATTTATGCGTTCTGGTTGTATTATGAATAGACTATAAATCTTGAATGTTAATTAACTGAATTATGATGTATTTTGTATTTATGTACATTTTATGGTTTGTTGTGAAATTATGTAAAATTATTACTGTGTGTAATATGACTCAGTCATACTCTGTCGTTTACAATATGATAGACATACAATTACTGGTATGATCAACTACAATATCATACACATACTTACTGTTATGATCAACTACAATATGATAGACATACGTTTAGGTATAAACAACTACAAATTTTTATTTGTGAGGATAACAATTATAAGGGGATTTGTACCTTACAATGTCTATGACAGTTTGATGAATTCCAACAATTTCCTTTCCGATGTGTTTTTCCCTTGTCAGTGGTGCAGGATTGAGGATCTGACAAGGGCAGCTGTCTAGTCATTGGGATGGTATGGAAAACCAAGGTCCCATGTATGCATTGGTATGAACGTCCCTTGACAATTGGAATTCTCTCATTGCACACTGTATGGCGTATGCCTGTCTTTGATAGCCCAGTCGGAGTAGAAATGTAGGACGTTAAACCCCATTTCATTTTGCAATATAATTTATCAAACTATTTATGTTTATTAAAATGTTGAAAGTGATGTGACGGGCATGTTCTACAGAAGAGTGTTCTTACTCTTTTAAGAACATCTGATACCACTTTTATTTACTTGATAAGTTTACAAAAATCTATTCTATTGAGTTTTTTTTGTGTTAATTACATGGTCATTTAGACCCTAAAGAATATTAACCAAAAGCCTAACCCACAAATATGTCCACCAAGCATGTTTTATATATTGAAAACTAAGAGTAATGACATCTGGTCAAGTTGTTTTATTAACATATTATAACTTTAATCTGGTCAACTAGAGTTTATTATATTATCAGTGGGATTTTCTTAAGATTTGTGTCTTCATTAGCCCAGACGGAGCAAAACAGTATAATGCTAAAACCCATTTCATTTCTCTTAGTGATTATTTTTTATTTCTATGTGTTCTCAATCACCAATTTAGTCACTTCATATCTAGAGAATCGTCTAAGTTTATCTGTAATTGTTTGATATCGATTTTTCCTTTTCTCTATAAAGTAAGGTATTTAATCCCACTGATGTTATATGTCTGGTTGACACAAGATTAATATTATAGTTTATATTAATTGTATAAAAAAACAGATTTAAATAAAATTTGTATTGTTATTGTTTATAATAAAACATCTTTAAATGGCATTGTTTATTTTGTGTAAATTTCCCATCATGAGCCCTGTCGGAGCAGAACAGTAGGATGTTACATCCCATTTCGTCTTGTATAAATTCAACGTAAGAGCCAGGCATTTTACTGCACATTATCTACATCCATATTGGGCTTGCTTGATAGGTACGCCAGTCGGGTTAACAAAGCAAATCAAGTGACCCGACTGATAAACAATATGATGTTAGATAATATTACAATATTAACCGTTTACATGACATGTTTTAATCAAAAACATTATTTTTTAAAGTATAAACATTGGTAAGTGACCGTAAAATAGTAATATTACTGAGAAAGAATTAATGACCTGAACATCTGGTTTTACAAAGCTCTGATTCAATTTCAAAGCATTTGGTTTAATTTTAGCGCTTAAAAATTAGTGTTTCATGGCATTCCTAAATAACCTGAGTTTTATCTTGTTGGACAGCCGAACTTCTGGTTAAATCAAGTTACCTCATTGTAGAAACTGCCAAACTGTGGTCAGCCGGTATGAACAAATCAACCAGGGCTATTGTAACATACAGGTTTGTTGGGCCTATTTGGGAGAGTGATAATTCAACCTTCACTTAAAATTCTGTTGTCAAAGAGGGTTTTTTTTCATGGATGACAAAAATAATGTGCCATCTAAACTGGGAGGTACACTTCTCTTATTTATTATCAGCCCAGGCCACTGGTACTACTACCCTGACTAATGAAATGTGATTTAATGTCAGCTCCAACCGTGCAATACTGCACCAAACGTACCCTGACAAGTGGGAACATTGAATTATCCCAATGGTTCTTCTCAGCCAATGCTGGGATTAAAACCAGGGGCATTACACGTACAGTCATTACGTTCATTTTGATCAATTGTCAATGTCCCGATGCATTCAATTCAGTTCAGAATTTTCAAAGGGGTGTTGAAATTTCAACGATCTATGCTGTAAATGCGACTGAATTGAAGGTGGGGGTTATCTAGCACTTGATTTTATGTTTTCTTAATTAAATTTTAAAAAATAATCTGAGTACATATAATTGTTGATTTGAAAATTTGGAAAAAAAATACCAATGATGCATCGTTACTTTAAGCACCATAATACTAAATGAAAGACAACAACTTCGTATAGTGTAATATATTTAATGAGTAAGGATGATAAAAACTGGGTATCCACTAAATGTTTTTTCTATAACAACTAAAATGGTGTATAGCTATTATTTGATGACTCAGAATTTCTTTTTTATCTAAATTCTGAAATGTGATACACATATTTATTCTGCACCCAAGAAACTTGGGAATTTCAGTACAGTTCTTGATCATCATGACATAAATGCACAAAACAAAACAGAAAACTTTATCAGTAAACAAACCAAACAGTTTTGTTTCATGAAACACTTCCCAAAGAATTCTCTCTTGTTGCAGGATCATCCTCGAAAGCATCATTCCTAAGAATGAGTGTGGTCACTTTTACATTCCTAGGATAAGTTTAAAGTGTTCTTACATTCCATATTTCAGAATGTTTTATTGAGCTTGATACAACAAATCAATGCTTAATAATTGGTGTGACATATTGCTCCACCGATAATTGGATCTCAAGGTCTACAATTTTGTAAAATCCGGTAGTTCATGATCTTTATTTAGCTTGAGGGTCTGTTCCGTCTAATGATTTTAACAAACGAAATAAGGCTGCTGCTTCACGAATCCGACTAAATTCAATACAAAAAGCTTGCACTTCTATGAAAATATCCTGAAAAAGAACAAACTCCACTAAATTTTTATTTTGTCGTTTGTGAATCAAGATCTCATAGTTTCACAGCAAGTTAACTACATCAACTATAGACATTATAGAAACATAGCTTCTGGTACCTTATCTTATATGGCTTACTAAATATAAACATAACAGAACCATAGATACTAGTACATAATTGTCCATTGCAATACTAAATATAAACATAGTAGAACCATAGATACTAATACACAATCCTCTGTGGTTTGATGAGACATCAGTAAACCTTGGCATTAAACCAGAATATACAGGAACAACTATAAACCTACAAGATTTGGAATAAACCTAGCATCATATAATGGCAAACTGTTTATCAGGACTGGAAAAAATTACTGAAATAGGAATAAATCTAAGTAAATTCTCTCCTAGGAGTGACTCTGCCAAAAACAAATTTTGTGTATTTGTATGAATGATCTCAAAGCTAAAGGTAGAAAATGTAATTCGATGATTTTGTTTGCTATGGTTTCTCGTATTGTTGCCCTTGATAATCTTTGTTTTTTTCTAAAAATGGATGTTATGATGTATACCAATTTTAAAGCTATACGCATAAGCCATTTCTTATGCTAGATGTGTATGTCACATAACAATTTAAAGGTCTTTGAATACAGAAGCTAAATTTATGCGTTCTGGTTGTATTATGAATAGACTATAAATCTTGAATGTTAATTAACTGAATTATGATGTATTTTGTATTTATGTACATTTTATGGTTTGTTGTGAAATTATGTAAAATTATTACTGTGTGTAATATGACTCAGTCATACTCTGTCGTTTACAATATGATAGACATACAATTACTGGTATGATCAACTACAATATCATACACATACTTACTGTTATGATCAACTACAATATGATAGACATACGTTTAGGTATAAACAACTACAAATTTTTATTTGTGAGGATAACAATTATAAGGGGATTTGTACCTTACAATGTCTATGACAGTTTGATGAATTCCAACAATTTCCTTTCCGATGTGTTTTTCCCTTGTCAGTGGTGCAGGATTGAGGATCTGACAAGGGCAGCTGTCTAGTCATTGGGATGGTATGGAAAACCAAGGTCCCATGTATGCATTGGTATGAACGTCCCTTGACAATTGGAATTCTCTCATTGCACACTGTATGGCGTATGCCTGTCATTGATAGCCCAGTCGGAGTAGAAATGTAGGACGTTAAACCCCATTTCATTTTGCAATATAATTTATCAAACTATTTATGTTTATTAAAATGTTGAAAGTGATGTGACGGGCATGTTCTACAGAAGAGTGTTCTTACTCTTTTAAGAACATCTGATACCACTTTTATTTACTTGATAAGTTTACAAAAATCTATTCTATTGAGTTTTTTTTGTGTTAATTACATGGTCATTTAGACCCTAAAGAATATTAACCAAAAGCCTAACCCACAAATATGTCCACCAAGCATGTTTTATATATTGAAAACTAAGAGTAATGACATCTGGTCAAGTTGTTTTATTAACATATTATAACTTTAATCTGGTCAACTAGAGTTTATTATATTATCAGTGGGATTTTCTTAAGATTTGTGTCTTCATTAGCCCAGACGGAGCAAAACAGTATAATGCTAAAACCCATTTCATTTCTCTTAGTGATTATTTTTTATTTCTATGTGTTCTCAATCACCAATTTAGTCACTTCATATCTAGAGAATCGTCTAAGTTTATCTGTAATTGTTTGATATCGATTTTTCCTTTTCTCTATAAAGTAAGGTATTTAATCCCACTGATGTTATATGTCTGGTTGACACAAGATTAATATTATAGTTTATATTAATTGTATAAAAAAACAGATTTAAATAAAATTTGTATTGTTATTGTTTATAATAAAACATCTTTAAATGGCATTGTTTATTTTGTGTAAATTTCCCATCATGAGCCCTGTCGGAGCAGAACAGTAGGATGTTACATCCCATTTCGTCTTGTATAAATTCAACGTAAGAGCCAGGCATTTTACTGCACATTATCTACATCCATATTGGGCTTGCTTGATAGGTACGCCAGTCGGGTTAACAAAGCAAATCAAGTGACCCGACTGATAAACAATATGATGTTAGATAATATTACAATATTAACCGTTTACATGACATGTTTTAATCAAAAACATTATTTTTTAAAGTATAAACATTGGTAAGTGACCGTAAAATAGTAATATTACTGAGAAAGAATTAATGACCTGAACATCTGGTTTTACAAAGCTCTGATTCAATTTCAAAGCATTTGGTTTAATTTTAGCGCTTAAAAATTAGTGTTTCATGGCATTCCTAAATAACCTGAGTTTTATCTTGTTGGACAGCCGAACTTCTGGTTAAATCAAGTTACCTCATTGTAGAAACTGCCAAACTGTGGTCAGCCGGTATGAACAAATCAACCAGGGCTATTGTAACATACAGGTTTGTTGGGCCTATTTGGGAGAGTGATAATTCAACCTTCACTTAAAATTCTGTTGTCAAAGAGGGTTTTTTTTCATGGATGACAAAAATAATGTGCCATCTAAACTGGGAGGTACACTTCTCTTATTTATTATCAGCCCAGGCCACTGGTACTACTACCCTGACTAATGAAATGTGATTTAATGTCAGCTCCAACCGTGCAATACTGCACCAAACATACCCTGACAAGTGGGAACATTGAATTATCCCAATGGTTCTTCTCAGCCAATGCTGGGATTAAAACCAGGGGCATTACACGTACAGTCATTACGTTCATTTTGATCAATTGTCAATGTCCCGATGCATTCAATTCAGTTCAGAATTTTCAAAGGGGTGTTGAAATTTCAACGATCTATGCTGTAAATGCGACTGAATTGAAGGTGGGGGTTATCTAGCACTTGATTTTATGTTTTCTTAATTAAATTTTAAAAAATAATCTGAGTACATATAATTGTTGATTTGAAAATTTGGAAAAAAAATACCAATGATGCATCGTTACTTTAAGCACCATAATACTAAATGAAAGACAACAACTTCGTATAGTGTAATATATTTAATGAGTAAGGATGATAAAAACTGGGTATCCACTAAATGTTTTTTCTATAACAACTAAAATGGTGTATAGCTATTATTTGATGACTCAGAATTTCTTTTTTATCTAAATTCTGAAATGTGATACACATATTTATTCTGCACCCAAGAAACTTGGGAATTTCAGTACAGTTCTTGATCATCATGACATAAATGCACAAAACAAAACAGAAAACTTTATCAGTAAACAAACCAAACAGTTTTGTTTCATGAAACACTTCCCAAAGAATTCTCTCTTGTTGCAGGATCATCCTCGAAAGCATCATTCCTAAGAATGAGTGTGGTCACTTTTACATTCCTAGGATAAGTTTAAAGTGTTCTTACATTCCATATTTCAGAATGTTTTATTGAGCTTGATACAACAAATCAATGCTTAATAATTGGTGTGACATATTGCTCCACCGATAATTGGATCTCAAGGTCTACAATTTTGTAAAATCCGGTAGTTCATGATCTTTATTTAGCTTGAGGGTCTGTTCCGTCTAATGATTTTAACAAACGAAATAAGGCTGCTGCTTCACGAATCCGACTAAATTCAATACAAAAAGCTTGCACTTCTATGAAAATATCCTGAAAAAGAACAAACTCCACTAAATTTTTATTTTGTCGTTTGTGAATCAAGATCTCATAGTTTCACAGCAAGTTAACTACATCAACTATAGACATTATAGAAACATAGCTTCTGGTACCTTATCTTATATGGCTTACTAAATATAAACATAACAGAACCATAGATACTAGTACATAATTGTCCATTGCAATACTAAATATAAACATAGTAGAACCATAGATACTAATACACAATCCTCTGTGGTTTTTCTCAAAGAATACTAAACTGAATGTTCCAGACAATATATAACCCTATTTCTAAAGTATAAAGACAATACGTACCCTGACGTCTATGGTTCTGTTCCGTATTAATGATTGTAGAAATACACAGACAAGACGTACAAGTCTATTCTGCATGTATTTATCTTGTATGGTTTCACATGTTGATATACAGTTAGATATATAAAGATGTATAAACTCAGGTGGTAATTCAACTTGCTGTAATATATAATTATACAGTAACAATCACTATGGTAGAAATATAATCACTCTGGTGTGTATGAATGATACCAGATAGAAACATAATCACTCTTGCGTGTATCACTACTACTACTACTACTTGGTGTTTAACGTCTGCTTCCACATAAGTGATATCACAGACAACGTGTATCACTGTGACACCAGGCAGAAATATAATCACTCTGGTGTGTATGCATGTGACACCAGGATGAAACCTAATCACTCTAGATGTGTATGCATGTGACACCAGATAGAACATAATCACTCTTGTGTGTATCACTGTGACACCAGGTTGAAATATAATCACTCTGGTGTGTATGCATGTGACACCAGGTAGAAACATAATCACTCTGAATGTGACACCAGATTGAATATGAAATCAAAAAGAAATACAATCACACCGGGTAGAAACATTATCACTCTGAGGCATATGAATATGACACCAAATAAAAACATAATCACACTGGTGTGTTTTTGTGAAACATGAGATAAACAATCTTTAATATCCTAGATTTTTGCACCAAACCACTATTTGTAATACAAAATCTATTATATTGGGGATGTGTAGGTTTAAAGCTTGATGATAATATAAAATATACTTACAGTTGTTAATCTGTTGACTACCTCCATAGAATGTAAAGACATCTCCATATTAACTAACACCGAGAAATACCTGGTAAAAACAATGTGAATTAAAATAAGATACATCATGAAATGTACATAGCCTATTCTGCAATAGATCTCAGGCTTCACCTTTATAATATTCCTGAAGCAATGGTTATAAGCAGTTTCTCATGCTCTTTATTAAAGTTTAGACAATACTTACTCTGTAATTTGATTAGATAACATAAGTTTTAACAGGGCTTCTATCGCAATCAATGGATTCTTTTCTACTAAATCAGGTAACTGAAAAATAAAAAATAAATGCAATTTTAAAAAACATCAAATATGCTTTTTGCCACCACCCTTTTCTTTTCACGTTTATTGTAAACACTCTCTGAGGTTACAGTTTCTTTCAAACTTGCTAGCTTATTTGATAAGTCAATAGGAAGTACATGTAACCCTACAAAATTCATAGTAGTCAATCAAATGAATGGTAAGCATGGTTATCAGCCCGCCCCCCCTGAACTCTGAAAACTTAAAAAAACACCTTTTAAGAGAGAGAGAGAAATGGGGTTTAACGTCCACTCAACACAAACTAGGTCATTTTGGGACTAACATATGGTTTTTAAAAATTTTATTTCAATAATTCGCATGCGCTTAGGGGTATTTAGCAGTGGGAGGAAACCGGAGTGCCCGGAGGAAACCCACGAGGTTGAGAAGACGCCCCTATCTCCATGCCACATACGCTCACACCTGGGCTCGAAACCACAGCCGCAAGCCAGAGGTGACCGGCCAGCTAGATGTCGAAGCGCAGCACTCTAGACCACTAGGCCATCCCAACCCCCCCAAAACACCCTTTAAAAAGCTCCTGGTGGGCATAATATATTGCCTGGCAACGCTGTTTTTTTGTTCAGCCATGGAAAATAATTATACTGAACGAGCTTAAAATATTCCATGTCATAAACTTTGGGTGGTTGATAATATGTTTATCATGGTAACCAAGAGATTTATTTACTGACTTCATTATACTGACTTCACACAAATGGTTCAAGATATATTTATTTTACCTTTGTTGGTGTTAATCCAATCTGATAAACTAATTTAGGATCTTTTTCAAGTTCAGCCAGTATAACTCTTTGTGTTGATGGCTGTAACTGGGTACGGAAAGCTTCTACCATCATTCTTCTAACCTTTGAACCTGTAGAACTTGTTATACCCATAGTTGTATCCCACAATATATCATAGTCTCCTACTGTAGGATTCATCCACACTAACTAAAGTAAGTTATAACAAAGGTAATAATACATTAATCGTCTTTCCATAGATCAAAAAAAATTTATCGCGTCCAGCCATTGCATGGGGTTAAATATACTATATTATGGTCATCTACAAACCTATTGAATCTTACAATCCTTCATATTTCTTAAATATAATTCTACCAAATATACATGTACACTTGTTTAGAGTATGTGACGTCAAAAAGATTGTAGGTACCAGAGCTTAAAACTGTTGAAATTAATGTACCTTTTTAACTAATTACTGATAGAATGATTAAGAGCGGATTTATGAACTACAAAGACAAATTAATCTGGCTAATATACTTATTACGACTTTAAATGCACCATGATCAGATCTGCATTATGTCAATTTTGTTTTGAATTTGCTATATATCGACCTTGAAATTCTTGTGAATTCCAGCGACAAATCAAGCAAATTTGTTTTCTTCTAAAGCATCTAGGTTCTATCCTCTAGAATTTTTAGGCATACATTGAATTATGCACCAAATTGGTCAACAACTTACTTCATCTTCTGCCATATGTAAAGGTGGTGCTAGCCGTATAAATTCTGGTTTCATGGAGTTTTCAACGGGAGGATTTGGACCCGTCAGTAATTTCTCGATAGTCTGTCTCTGAACATCGGGATTAATCATTCCTGGTTTATTAAACTGTTCAAAACTAAATACAAAATGAGACTCATAAATGAAACATACTGCAAAAATATTCTGAAAATATTAATATTTTCAAAGAAACCAGGGAAATATTTTCAAAGTAACAGGGAAAATATCTTCAAACTAACGGTTTGAATATTTTACAAAAGAGAGTGGAATGGGGTTTAACATCCACTCAACACAAACTAGGTCATTTTGGGACTACAATATGATTCAATTTTTATTTCAATCTCAGTGATCCTACTCCTTGTCATGTACAACCCGGGAATCAGTTGACCCAATGACAATCCTTAGAATACGACAGGCACATTTTACAAGAGAAGAAAAAATGTTTTCTTTTTTTTTTGTTGAGAAAGTTATAAATACATATATTAAGACCAAAGTGTACGTCAAATTTAACACCTTTGAAAATAATCAATTCTTAAACACATGTTTGTTGACCTATAATAAATTAGTTATTAGTTTTACAGTATTTTACCTGGATGGTTTATTATCAGGATCTGGTATAACACATGGCATGGCAGCTTTAGAAAGATGAGATAACTCTGATTGTTTTTCTACTAGATTTACCTGTAGACCACTGATATCACACTGTAAAAATAACAATCAAAGTTGAATCTGTATGTTCACTAACATTACTCACATAATATATAGATTCAAAGTTAAAGCCACACCTACAAAATCCTGTTTTCTACGTCTCAAGGAAAACCAATCAAATACATTGCCTTTCCCAAAGTTCTTAGCTCAAAAAACTTGTTTTGATTTTAATTCTTTAGTGAGGCTATTGATCAAAACAATCGAATTGGTGTGCCCAGGCATACATTTGGCCATATTATATGCTAAAACACTTTTGACATTAACTCCAAATTCCCCATAATGCCATTGAGGAAAACTAAATTGAAATCCTTGAATGATTTTTCAATTCTGATGGTCAACAGTGTCCAAATATTCCCTTTCATTGTCCAGTAAAAGTCATTCAAAGTCAGCATAAGTCATACAGCCTAAGAAGAGAGTATAAATAAAATATATACATACTGGTTGTGAATTAACATCCATCTGTAATATCTGTGTACAGGTTTTCTTGAACATCTACAAAACAGACACAGACTAATAACATCTAATGCCATATCACAGATAATTTAATACAAAAGTAATGGAGTTTGATACCTGCCATTTTTAGAAGTAAAATACATGTAGTTATTTTTTCTATATCTATAAAAGGAGAACTCTGCCTTTTATATTTATGGCAATCTATTCACTGTAAAAATGTGAACCTTGATTGTTTAGTCCATCCTAGGCAACATTTTAAGTGTCACCACTGCAGTTGTTACCTACGACAATACAATACTGGATGATCTGAATCTGATGCTTATACTTCTCTAGTCTTGGTCACCCAGTATCTTTAATTCTAGTCTTTAACATATGGAAGGTCTGGGACAGTTATCCGTTAGACTTTGTTTATGATAATGTAAAAGATCAGATAATCTATCCAATGACCTATTATTCTCAAATGTTGACAACACATCCAGACTAATATTCAAAGAATATTTTTCTGGATGATAGTGACTAATAATTCAATATTTCTGATTTAAAAGGTAGCTACTGAAATTTTTTAACTTACATCTTTGGTTGGACTAGTAATGAGTTGTGATAAAAATATGCGTTCCGGTGGAGAAATGGCTGGTATTGCCCAGTGTAGATCATACTGCCCAGCATCAGGTTTATCACTTGGTGGATTCTACAACATCCAAATAATAAAATGTAAGGAAATGGTTCATGAAAACAGTCCCATAAAAAAATAAAATGGGGTTATAAACATCCTAATTTTCTGCATCGAATGGGCTTATGAAGACATTATTCCCATAGAGCTCAGGTGGAGAAATCAAGACTCAAGAAGTTATTCTGATGAACTTTCTGCCTTATTTACACAAAAAACATACTGTTGAAGTATGTTAAAATAATGTCAGGTACTATCGAAACAAGTGTCAAAGTTCTCAAGTTTATAAATACTCGTTAACAGCATCCCTAGTCATTTTATTAACTTTATTAGGCAGATAGCCTTCTTAATGTCACATAAACTGTCATTATCTCATGATGTGTTGCCAAAATAAACAGGAATTATATACCGGTAGTGTACAGCACCAATTATTTCTCCTTTCAATGATTGTAAGTAAACAATATCAAGTTATTATACATACCAAAAGATGAATAAATACAGGTGCAAAAGGATTAACAGAAACATTGTCTGTTTTATACATGTCATATAAGAGATAAATAGCAGCTAATTTCTGGGTGGGGTGGGGCAATAAATCACGGTTCTGTAACAATAACACCTGAAATATACAAAATATGATCAATATTAGTGTGATCAACTTAATATAGAAAGGGAATTTATAATTCATAAGATAAATAATCAAATAGTAATCGCTATCTTATTACTGTACTGTACTTAAAAAAATCAATATCAATTGTTATTAATAATAATCAGGTTTCGAAAATCTGACTTTAAATGTATTTGGCAAAATGTCAGGGATTATTGAAATGGTATCAAACATTTCAAGCATTGTATCTAACATGCATTAATAACATCGATACAAATACAGACGAAAGGACAATTCTGTGCCTGACATAATGACAGGCACAGAGGAATTATGCCTAAAAATCCCAGAATTTGTGGCTGACAATGTTCACTTCCTACATGAATGTAGGCATATTGCCAGGTGACATATATGTACTTACTATTGCCGATCCAACTTTGAAATGGTCTTGTTTTGTAAAATAATGGTGAAAACTAGTGGATAATGCTTCGAATGTTTGAGTCTGTGTGGCATCTTCAGACAGCACACTAAAAGAATGACAAATATGTTTAACATGATTATTACAAAGCAAATGATACCTTATCAAGCTAAATGTTGCAGTTTTATGGCTGTGGTCTGCTTTGATATAAATAAGTTACCGGTATTTGAGGTATTTGGTCAACAAGTTTGGAACCTAAAATTGTCTATTGGTCCAGTGAACACTCTCACAAATGGACATAAAAATTTGGTTTTTTAATCTTTAAATACCGTAGTTTGTTTAGTCAGGCTTTCTGTGAGGAAGGCTAGCAGTGGGAGGAAACCGGAGTTTCCAGATGAAACCCACGAGGTTGAGAAGGCGCCGCTATCTCCATGCCACATACACTCACACCAGGGCTCGAAACCACAGCCGCAAGCCAGAGGTGACCGACCAGCTTGAGGTCGAAGCGTGACACTCTAGACCACTATAGGCCATCCCAACCCCCCATTGACGGTATTTAGAAGACAGCAAAAGCGATTAAGAGTAACAACCCATTATTCAATTACTGGTATCAGAAATTTTTAAAATTTGTTTGGCTTCTAGTTTTGCCCAGTGCTAAGGTTTTAGTATATTGAAGTCAATGTCAATATCTTTTTTTTTTGCGTCTTCTTTTTTTTTTTTTATCAATTTTCTCAATCGGTAAAAACAAGTGATAAATTTACTTGTCTGATCAGACAAGTGAAATTATAAGTCATGATTCTCTATCACATGACTGTTCAAATAAAAGACAACTTTCAGTCACAGTTCATGATGCAATAATCATTTTGGTGGAACCGGTAGACCTATCCATTTTCTTCTTTCGTTTTATAAAGAGAAAATAATCCCACACTATGCGTTTCTTTAATCCACAAACATGATTTTAAACATTCTAGGTATCTGTTTTGAGCAGAAATATTTTACTATAATTCTGAGAACCCAATCACTTTGAAAAATAGTAAATTCGACGAGAAAACAGCGAAAATAATCACCTCAAAAGTGAAGCAAGTTCTTTCAAGGGGAGCGCCATTTTTAACGTCACGCGAGAGAATGTGAATAACCATAGTTTTGCTGACGACGTAATTATTTCATTTGTTTGCAATGCTTATTCAAATA
This sequence comes from Patella caerulea, assembly GCA_036850965.1. Lineage (NCBI taxonomy): Eukaryota > Metazoa > Mollusca > Gastropoda > Patellidae > Patella > Patella caerulea. The sequence continues at coordinate 18,169,126 of JAZGQO010000002.1, read as the reverse complement.
TTTATTGTTTAATAACAATGGAAATATCTAATGGACTCGATCAGTCGTGTTAGTCTAACGCTTCTAATGTGGTCATAATTAACGATTTATTTATGTGTTTACTATTGATCACGTGACCTAGACGAGATTGAGATTTCTGAACTGAAGCCGTCAAGATGTCGACGATCAAAACCGTCGGGGTTTTAGCGATAATTGTTGGATGTTTTGCTGTTCTTTACCCACGGTTTATGCATCCCATTGTTTTAAGGGCTTTCGGGATGCATAAAACTCATGACCCAGGAGAAGAAACGCCGTGTAAGTTTTGCATTTAGATCTACTAAACAGTTCTGGTTCTTGACAGTTGAGATCAGGGAAAGTCACTCCCACGAGCGAGCCAATATTTGTAACAGTTTTGAATATTATATTCATAGCTAATTATTATAATGATTTAATATTCTTTTTTTTATATATATATATCTATATTGTAGTATGAGAACTTTATTGTTACTATTTCAATAATTTGGTCAACATATATATAAAATTTGTATAGTAGTAACACTGTGTTTGCCAATTAATTATATAGGGTACGGTACTTAATAATTAGGCTAATGATGTCATTGTCATGAATAAAAGTAAGATATGGTGTACCTGTAGATGAAATTCAATAATCTCTATTATATGACTGTTTTATTGTATAGATATCATCATTAACTTTTTTACCGAAAAACTCTTCACGTTTTTAAAACTGTACTTGGATAATCATAATGCATCCCTATAAGGCTAAATGGTAGTATTTAGTATAACTGTTGTTGACTTAAAAAAAGGGAAGCATCCAGGGTGAGGTTTGTTCTGAGAAATACTGGTAGATGGTTGTAATTTTATTTTCTTCTGATATCTTTCAGTATAGTCAACTGACGTGGTTTCAATTCCCCGGTTGTACGTCACAAGTAGTAGGGTCAGCTGTCCATCAACCTCGTTTGATTTCTCTTGGTCCTTCGGTTTCCTCCCACTGCTGTGTTAGTCCCGGGATGGAGGTAGTTTGTGTCGAATGGACATTAGACCCCATTTTTCTCTCTTTCTTTTAGTATATCCACCACATAAAATGGGTGGTGATCCAAGAGCTAGAGCCAATGCTCGACCAGATGGGAGACAACATATGAGGGTAAGTATTGATAACAGACCATGATCTGTTCAGTAGTACATTTTCGATTCACATGGACAAATCATTATCATTCTGTAATAAAGCCTGAACTATACCCCCCTCCCCCGATCAGCCATCAGAGTCAATCCCAGTTCATTGTAGATGTCTGTTCACTTTGAGCTGTAATTTACTAACAATGATTGATCCGGCTTCAGGACTGATATTTCACTACTGGTATTAATATTAGCAGGTTCTCCTGTCGTCCGTATATATGTTTGTGCACAAATATGACACCTTAGATTATAAAAACGATTAATTAGTGTAAACTTGTCATTTAATAATTCAATTAATTCTGGCTGCATAAATTTGAGAATACTTATTGCCCAGATTGTTGTGATAGTAAGTTGCATGTACCTTAGACTCTGGGATAAAGGTATCTCTAAGAACTGCTTTTGAGAAAAAGGAGGCTAAATAATTACGCCACCGTTAGTAGTCTCTGTGTCATAGTCCCTTTAAATATAACTAGTGGAATTTCACTCACATTAAACTTAACCTGTACATATAATATAAGTAGGAGAGCAGCCATCAGCTCACTTAGAGTCACCTATTATCTTTATCAAATGTTTAATGTCATTTAATTTCAGCCAGGGCCACCTCCTGGTTTAAGAGCTTCTGTAGACATGGAAAGAGAAAGAGCACAGCAGGGTGGTGGGCGTGGCATGATGGGTGTGGTCCTTCCAATGTATGCTGTAGGAATAGTTCTCTATCTTATTTATACATTAGTTAAGGTAAGCATCCTATACGTACAAAAACTGTGCTAGTATACACCAGAGATGTATGGAACCACAGTTACTCAGTGAGTAACTTAGGTCCACCAGTATAAACATTGGTGTGCTCAACGAAAACAACCCTTGACAATTGGAATTCAAAATAGCCCAGTCAGCGCAGAAAAATTGGACATTATATTTATACCCCATTTCATTTAATTTCCTGAACAATTGGTTATGTATTTATTTACAGCCTTTTAAACTTGACACTTTCTGTTGCTGATCTCATTCATGCATTTTTCGGAGAGAGTGTAATCCAAACCTGTTAATTATTTTAATAATAGGTCTACACTATTCCAGAGGGTGTTGAATGTAGAACAATATTCAATTTACCAAATCATCTTTATGAATACTGAATAAAATTAAACTAGTTTCGACTGATATTGTAGTTTGCAAGGGATTCAGGACGTCTCTAATGATGATTGACGACTTTAAATATGAGTATGTAATATGACTGTTAAAACCATAGCTAAGTACAAACCAGTGTGGAGCCTTACTTTATCTCTTTGATTTATTTTCAGGTGTTCAATAAAAGATCTGAAGAAGAATCAGGCTCTGAAAATGTCCTGGCTGATTATCTTCAAAAGGAAACACCAACATTCGATGCAACAAATCCTCTTGACTGCAATGCAAGTATGGAAGAATTCATGAAACGCCAGAAAAATAATGAATTAGAAAAACTCCTTGTTAAAGCTGATGATAAAAATATCAGTGAGTTGACGTCCAGGTGGATTGTCTTTGAATCCACCGAGTCTTTTACAGTAACCCTGTTTGGTGTTGTGTATTTGTTTTATCATTTAAATCTTTTAACTGTCCTGTCTGCTAAAATTTCTGCTACTTTATATCCTTGACACACTGCTTAAGAAATGAAATGGGGTTAAACATCCTGCTGTTCTGCACCAAAATGGAGGTAAAGGAGATAGACCTTTGCCATGCAGTGTGCTATCACAGAAAGTTTGCTTGGACAGCAGTGATATAGGCTATCATTATTTCACATTCCAACTGCCAAGGCTTCTTTTATGTGCATGCCAACATGTAGACAGGACTTTGTTTTTTGTCCCATCTAAACAACTAGACACTGTTTTTTTACAATGCACCTCATTCTTCACCACTGACACAACTCTGAAAAATCTTGATGTACTGTCTCGGCCAATGCCTGAGATCAAACCCTGAACCTTCCGGTTCGTGAGCCAGCACCTCACACACTGAGCCAACACTGAGCTGTAGAATCCTGTGCATGCAAATATTCTACAGTATAACATGTATATTAATGTGAGGAAGAAACCATGTATTAAATGTAATCTGTTGCCATTCACATTAATTTCACTTTACATTTTTATTTTCTTTACATATTATGGTATAGTTGCACTCATAACTGTTTTAGCAGGAGTTTCGGTATTTAGTATTTTTAGTTTTAAACCATTGTTGGAAAATTGATCAAATTCGTTGAGAATCAAAGAAAACAGGACAACTACATCATGCCTGAGTTGTAGTCGCTTTAGATGCAGAAAAGTAGGACATTAAACCCAAATTCATTTCATTTCAGTTTTTAAGTCATTGATAACATCTGCTTTCTATATCCTCACTTTACTGTTAAGAGAGGGATCTTCATATGGGACTGCAACCTTTCGTGTCTTGTGTGCTTTTGGAGCAGTTTATATTTATATGTACACCCAAAAACCTTTGATGAATGAATATTTCTCATATTAAATTGTTTGTTTCCATGGAAACATATTTTACATAATTTTCAATATGAAATTGCACAGGATGTTTGTAACAAGTACAAAAGTAGAAAAAAATTAATCAGAATTCCAAATTAGCTTAAGAATTTCCAAAACAATATATGTTCTAAGCATTCTGTCAAAAAATCTTTTAATATTTTTACTTATAGCAAGTGTTGAAATGAAAGCTTTGCAGAAGCGACTAGAGGAGACAGAAGCTCAAATGTCCAGTATTTTAAGAGCGATGCAAGCCGTTTCTACAAAGGTTGATGATGTAGCAGCTTCTGACCCAGATTTACAAGATGCGATGAAGGAATCGGCCAAAGAGGCAGCCAAATCTACAGATGAAAAGACAGACAAAACATCAGATGAAAAAACAGAAAAAACATCTGATGAAACATCTGACAAATCATCACAAGAATCCGCTAGTCCAGATGTAAGTTACAATTGAGATGGCAGCCACAGTGTCTCAATGAGGTTTTGGCTTACTACCAAGGCCCCTATTTCACAAGACATTCTCAGACTTAAGTTAAGAATATACTAAAAATTGTTCACCTAATTTTAACTAAAATATAGCCCTTTATAAAACTTTCGGTGTTTTAATGTATCAAATATATCAACAAGACACTATGTCCACAGATTTGTTTCTGGATCAAAGATATTTCTTATAAACAGTGATTGAAACTTGAATCTGAGAATGCTTTGTGACCTTGGCGCCAGGTAATGAACAGATGCCAGTCATTTGGAAGGCTAATAAACCAAAGTGTGTTACAGCCCTTGGCAGTCATGTGTAGGTGGAAATACCACTTTCTAGGCAAACACTGTATGATGTCTGCCTAACACTGTTTGCTGGTTTGGGCAGAACAGTACCAGTTTCTTTCCACTGTTGGAGACCCCAAGTGAATAATTGAAATAAAAATGTCATCTCTTATTTACAAAATTACCTAGCTTGTGTTGAGTCTCATACTCTATAGCAACTTGTGAAAACACTTCACTAAACCTTTCTCTTTGATTACAGGGTGAAAGACGTGCGGTATTCTCTGATTCCAGCCCTGATCTCGCAAGTTTTGAAATTGTTGATCGAAAAAAGGGAAATCAGAGCGACACTTCCAATAATACAGAAGATGACATCTCACAGTCTTTATGTTCTGAAGTTGAAAACATTGGAGCTGGAGATTTACCTGAATCCGAAATCAAAATGAAAGAGTCAGAATCTACTGAATCATGTAGCGGTGAAAAAGACAATAACATGGTGGCACCAGAATCAGAACAAGGGGAAATAACTGATACATGCAGTGATCAAGCTGAAGGAGCTACTGAAGAATTACTGCCTGAAGCAAAAACAGAGGAGGTGAATTCAAGTGTTCGACATCGTAAAACAGAAACAAGTCCTTAGTAAAATGTGATAATCCAGACAAAGTGATGAAATGAACTTCAAGATGAGTTGTAATGTTAATCATTTTATTTATGTTTCGTCTTTATTGGTCTTCACTCAAACTATCAAAAATAGTTGATCAATTTTCGGTTGAGCATTTTGACACACCATGTGGCTTGTAACTAATAGTTGTATTTATTTTTCGTGTGAGAACTTGTCAGTGTTTTTTTTTAATATCAGTTCAATTTCATTGTGACTGGGGCAATCTTCAACATTGTTACCACAATAAACAGGTGATTTTAGGTCAGTTATTACTGGTACTAGAAATATTGTGACTATTGGGGCCTATTTCAGGAAATCTTTAAACTTTATATGACTGGTATTGTGTTTTTAATGTTTATTTTAAATTCTTCTGTTATTTGTGCAATAATTGATCATTATGTTATTTTTAATGGACATACCCGACCGCTTTATTTAATTTTTAATGCCAACGTACATCGATATTGATGTATATCGCGGTCCGTCCACAGTGATTTTGAATGATTGTTTTTTTTTTTAAGTTAACAGGGATTGTCTATTAATAATGCTTAATCTCCTTTCCATTTCCTCCCCTGTTGTTTATTCCCCGGTTGTATGTGACAATCTCATGGGTTTTCTCTGGGTTCCCTGATTTTCCCCAACTGCTAAAGACCCCTTTGTGCAAGTGAATTATTGAAATAAAATTGAATCATACATTAATCCCGAAATGACCTAGTTTGTGTCAAGTGGATGTTAAACCCCATCTCTCTGTATCCCCAATTATTTATATTTAGATTCATGAGATTCTCTATGAAATTTTTTTAAAATTTGCGGAATTGATCTAGGATGAATATATTGAAGTTCAGAATTTTTCCATCCTTAATTTTGAATTTGCGGGTTTTGTTTTCTCCCCATTCATATTCCTTAAATTGTCTATGGATAGTTTTAAACATGGTGAAATTATTTAAGAATTGGTGGCATTGTTTAAAACATGGTGGTATAGTTTATTGAGATTTAAGAAAGAATACCATTGAAATTCAGAACAAAAATTTTGGGCATTTTTTTACAATCTACGTTTTGATGTTTAAAGCATGTGAACACAAAACATGACACATATTCAATTGAATATTTAAGAAGGTAGTAGCATTGGGTTTGGGTTTTTCCAATCACAGTGGAGTTATCTTCCCAATTATATTCAAACTTATGATACATTACTTAGTTGTGATGATTCATCAATAATAAGATTCTGTAAAGACTGAAAACCTCTTGGCTAGGACTTTTGTTTTTGATTCAAGCTATTTTAATGGTAGAATAAATTTTAGTTCATAATGTTATAATAAGAAATCCAGGAATCTGGTATTTAAATCCATACTTGCTGTATGTTACAAGAATCTCACATTATTTATGCATGAATATTTTACCTATGTATCTGTAAATAAGAATGTTTGTCATTTATTTATTGTTTATTTTAATTTATTTATTTATTAGTACATTTGTGTATTTTAAATGATGCTCAGAACCAACTCTGTCTCATGTATGTATGTTTTTTTAAAAACCTTTTTTTGTTTACATGTGTCTTATGAATTCCCAAAGTATTTTGTATTTAGTACCAGTGTGTTTTATGTATTTTACATATCTTATAGTATAAGTATTACAGTATCTGAAAAACCAATTATAGCCACTTTGTCATTTACATTTTTCAGACAATATCTAAAAAAAATGCCCTAGAATGACCAACTTATCCAACCAATAACACTGGCCTTCTTCGAGTTCGGTATTTTTGACCAGTGAAATTCCACTAAGTTGTGTTGAACTTATTGATAACCTTTATAAGCTATTCTGTGTATGGCTCTTAATTAATCTTAAGATATTCAATTGGCAGATGTCTCATACAATCTAATTTGAACGCCTCTTATTGACCTGTATAGTCTATCAATTCACGGCATATCGAACACAAATCATGGTTTTGTACCATGATCTCCAAAGGAATGATGCCTGTTTAAGTACTGGTAGTAGATTAGTTTTGTCAAATGTACTAATAATATCAGATTTTATTCAAATAGTTTACATTTAGGTTGAATTATAGGATATTCAGTGATAAAAAATATAGAGAATCTATCTACACATGTTTTAATTACACTTTTAACTAGTTGAATTTTAAATATTGTATGAACGTTATAATTTATGGAATTATTTTCATAATTTATTGAACTTTGTTCATACTTAATTGAATAGTATGCTTAATTTATTAAAGTTATTGATTTGTATTCATTATTTATTGAATTGTATAAGTTATTGATTTGTATTCATTATTGACTGATTTGTATTCATACTTTATAGAATTGTATTCATAATTTATTGTACTGTATTCACAACTATATTCATAATTAATGAACTGTTTTCATAATTTATTCTATTGTATAATTCAATTCATCAGGGTTCATACAGTTTTAAAAAGTCTATTGTTTTTTACATGTACATAATATATGAACACAAATGTCACCTCACTAGTCTATGTAAGGATGTCGAAAACCAGATAAATATTCTTTAATGTGTATGGCCAATGTGTCTATATTTACAGTGCATCCTGGATTTTTAAACTTATCATTAACAATGTTGAAATATACCGTGGAAACATTCTCAGATATAACTTCCTCAGACTTCTCTGATGTGCTTTCCCCTCGTCATGGGAGGGTCTTACAAGGACAGTGTCTAGTCTTTTCAGATGGACTTTGGCATTTACCCTTGGCAATTTGGAATAGAGTAGATTGTAGCTCTGCTGTCCGGGCAAAATGTCCCTCATCATAGCACACTGCCAATCTTCATTAGCCGAGTCGTTACAGAAAAGTAGGAAGTTTAGCCACATTTTGTTTTAGATATAACTATATGAACCCTGTTTAATGTTTTGATCTCTTGTTTATATGAATTACAGGTTTTAAATCTTGTTACATGTTGAGTAATAAATACACTTTTCAAGCAATTTTTCATCAGATACAGTAGTTAACATATATATACGGTACTAAGTTGAAGTAACATCTCCACATATGTGTTCAAAACCACATCCCCATAGACCTTAAAACGATTAAAAGAGACAATATCTAGGCTACGGTAAAGAATAATATGGATAAGCTTAGTGTGCTGTGTGTACAAACGTACCCCCTATCTTTTTGCTGAAGATGTAATTACGAACATTATTAGATCATTAACCATTGCTGCACTTTATTTGATCAAAAACATATTCAAACGATTCATACGTGAACATAGACGGAGGAGCGGATCTAGGAATTTTGAAAAGGGTGGGGCGCGCCGCAAAATGAGGACACTGACCGTTGAAAAGGGGGGGAGGGCAAGAAGATTATCCGTCATATCCTTGCATCTGTAGCCATTCCAGGAGCTTTTTGACTGATATTTTTGTCTAAGTAAACATTCTGAACAAACATATTTGGGTCTGAGAAAAGGCACTTTCAGCAGTACAAACGAGCACTGTCGAAAATTAGAGTGGGTGCGCGCCCCTCGGCCCCGCCCCTCCTTCCCTTGGATCCACCTCTGTAGACGTGAAGTATAGAACACGGTAACGGGACTATTTTGATCTGCGTATGTATCATTCGCAACTAGACATATCTAAGCAGCATTTCCCTCATTTATGACCAATTGTTGAAGGTGATTTTATTACCCACCCTTTGAGACAACAACTGACGAAAATTTGATCCAATTACTTCAAATAGCAAAATTAGCTAAACAAATTGATACTTTTCTACACAGAAGCACATATATTAAATAACAACAAAGGTCTTGAATTAAGATTTATCTCTACATCACCCGGTGTTCCTATCTGTGCAATTTTATCCCCGCCCCTCCATTCGTTTAAATCGTTTGACAGCATGCTTGTATATGAAACATCCATTATTTTTATAATTTATATGTGTTTTAGCTGTATGGTATATTATACAATTATCGTTTATTACTGGGAGACGTTTCGGCTACAGAAGTCTAAATTGTCAAGACAACGCTCTGCAATTTTATAGAGTTGTAACCTGTATATTCCATTTGGATTACTAAATGTCATTGAAACAATTTGATATCGTACTGGTCCGAATTATATACAAATGTCCACAACCGTTACTGTGGCCAGTATGGTCCCCCGTACAATTAAATCTATCGCGATTTTCCATTTTCGTAAACACGCCTAGAAAAAACCCATTGTATAAATGTCGAACCCTGTCATTCGTATTATTTATTCACAGAGCTACCTGTACATATAGGTTAAAACAACATTATAATATAAAGGGCGTTTAATCCTTCAAACGGTGAGTATCTAGTAGTCGTTCGTGTTTTATTTAATTAGTGTCTAGTTTGACTCAGGTGAACAGTACGACGTCGTATTCTGGTCTGTCAATAGTCACATGGTATTCATGACCTAAACACGTTCATGATCTTGCTACATGAATGGTAAGTAACTATTTTATAGTTTGTCACTATCTATCAGTTTAAACACATTTATATCGAGAACTATTATTCCTAACCAACGACGTTTCGACCACGGCCCTGCTGTATTTATCAAATAAGATAAATCGAAACGTCGCTAGTATATAAAATAGTACGCAGTTATAAAAATGTGTTGTATCACTATAATGCCACTCAAGGAAGTATTTGAGCAAAATCAAATTCATTTGCAGCCCTGGATGAATGTATCACCACTATCATAGTAACGTTTTTAGCCAGATTTGCGTTTGTATATTTTCTAGAGATCCGTGGGAATGGCAAATAGAGGATGCTTTAGGCCTGAAATATTATCATCTAAATTATTAAAGATATATTATGGGGGGGGGGGGGTAGATAAAGAGCTGGCATTTCAAACTATAATGGTTAAAAACTAGATAATGTAAAGGGAATTTGCTGAAATAGGCTGATTTAGCATAATGTATGTTATGTCAGACATTAATTAACTAAACGAGACCATAATCAACTCTGCATGCGATATTGTGTGGATTCAAATTGAAATACGTTTTCCACTGAAGCAGTTACAGTAAAAATAGAAGATCGAGATTTTGTTTATTATCGTAACAGCGATATTAAAAACAATCGAGGCTTGCCTATAATTATATCGTTGGCACAGAGTAAAGTAATTTGACAGAAATTTTTAAATATTACAGCGACAACTGTCAGCTCTTTGACGAATCATATCTAATGCCCCTTTAATGTGTTAGCAAGCAATATATCCCGCGTTATACAATGTTCGGTAATGGTGAATTTCACAGAGCTTTTTCTAATTTTAACATGTGTCTCAGAAAAGCTGTAGGCTAGCTTATATACTGGGGTTCGTTGGAGAACAGAACTAAAGATTTGTGGAAAAGGAATTTTGGAGGGATATCCCCCCTCTCTCTCTCTGCAATACAAATGGTCTCCTTGTCAGTGATACAAGATGGATGGAGGGCATGACGAGAACAGCTGTCTAGTCGTGCGGATGAGACGCAAAATCGAGGTCCCGTGTGTACATTGGCGTGCACGTTAAAGATCCATCGGCAGCTGGAATTCGATATAAGAGTAGGCCGTAGTGTCGCTGTAGGACATTAAACCCCATTTCATTTCATTTATCTCTCGCTCGCTCCCTCTCTCTCGCTCGCCCTCCCATCCCCCACGCAGATATCGACAACATTGTATTGAAATCAATAGAGAACTCAGTGAATCGAACAACAACATTTTTCTAGGACGGCTGAATGGTTCTAGGAACGAACATATCCATTCATTATGATTTGTATATAATTGAACGCAGGTTTGCTAGTTCTATACATATTGTTAAAGACACATGCGTAGATATATTAGTCATACTTGAAAAAATCTGAATGGATATTTGAAGAACTGACATCAATTAGAAAACATAATGAATTAATATGATTTATTTCACATGAGAACGTGTAGTTATTATAATAAACTCCAATAGACTCGTCAAATAAATAAAAAGATTGGCCTACGTATCCATGCACAGCCACCTGAATTGATATTAAAATTAAGGCTATTGTTTTTTTTCTTAGAATGTCTATGCGTAGTTTGTATATTCTACAGGGTTGTCTTGTCTTGCCCGTTTTGTTTGGCGTGTAATGTCTTTTAATATAAGTTCCCATTGTTGACATTGTTAACATTGTTACTGCTTATTTTCTCTTATGACCGACACGTATTTTAAGGGCGCGACCAAATCTAACCGGATGCCACCAGCAGATGACACTGTATATTATATAGCAATTATTGTTTTGTAAATGTTATGGCGACACGAAAGTATATTAAACTGATTGAGTCATAGGCGTACGGGTTCGATGCCAGTTAGGAAAAGTCAGATTGCCCGAAAGTTAGGGGTAGCTGTCCCCCTCCCTGGCCCCCTACACCCCTTCTCGCACATGGGTTGAGTTGTGTTGTAGTCACCTTAAAGCGCTTAAAGTGGGCGGAGGGGGATACAAATTCAACGTTCCCTCTCTCTACTAGAGCTGGGCGATATTTCGGTATTTCGATATAAAACCGTCACGAAAATAAAAACCGTGAAAAATACCGTCTTTAGAAAAATATCGAAAAACCGAACATACCGCGATATATACCGAACAAGGCCGTCGTGATCGGGGAAAAAATATTTGACGAAAACAGTTGACACTTTTTGACATAGTACTTGTGTTTTATAGTTTAATTTAGTATCCCTGCATTGAATAATGCATTTTCAAGAAGGTATACTCTTGAATGGGAAAGAACGAGTTTGCAAGGGTAAACAAAGTCCAATCGTACACGTAGCTAAGAACAAAAACTTTTTTATGTTGTTTGGGCTTCCTTCATTCGAAATACATGTGCTTTTAATTTGAATAAAATATTATAATTAATATTTTGAATATTAAAATTGTAATTAAAAAAAAAACTTTAGAAAGTTTTCATGGCTATAGATCTGCGTTTGAACCAGCTTGAATTAATGTTTTGTTAATTTTGTACTGTGTATGCTAAAAATAATATTGACTAGAAATAATAATATTAGGGGTATTTCCAACTTTTTATGCATGTTTATTTACATTTAAAAAGTTATAAACTGAAAGTATTGACCTTTTATAAAATATCGCGATATAGTGATTATTTTCAAAAAATATCGCGATATCTGTTTCTAGGTATATCGCCCAGCTCTACTACTATCTTCGTTTGTATTCGAGTGGACTTGGTAGTGCACCTAAATTGTTGGGACGCTGCAGATTAAATCGATATGTATTTTTTTTTCACAACCAGTTACTGAGTCGAAATAACCTTCGTTTTTCAATGCGAATATGTTCCATGACATAAAATTATTACAACACGCCACAATAGGGAGTAAGGTTCCAAGCCCAGATTGTAGCTGGAATATTACCAAACGCCCACCTTTTGAGCTCTCTGTTAGTTATCTCATGGACCTTATAAGATCCACGGTTATCTCTAAAACTTCCTACACGATTCAGTAATATTCTAGCCACCATACAGTAGACCTAACACACAGGCACTTGAAGGGATTAAAATAAAACTTCTCACTACTGCTTGACCAGGGGCGGATTGGGTCATCGGGGGATCGGTCGGACAAAAAATGAAAAAAAAATTGTCCACTTCGTCCAAAAAACCCCTTTTTCTGCTGAACATTATATTGGGGGGTTGGGGGTGGAGGTATTCGACCGGCCATGGAGCGATAATGACTATGTTGTATGCGGTCGGTGGCTTTAAAAGGCCGTCACGCCATCACTGGAATGATTATTTCACAGGTTGGTGGTTGTAAATTACTTGCAGGTCGGGGTTTTGGCGAAAATTAATCGATTTTTGAGATATATATATTTTGACAGAGATTATACTGTAATCAGATACGCCACTAAATCGCTCCGACACATGAGCCCGGGCGGGTTCACGGCCCCAATCCGCCCCTGTGCTTGACTATATAGTATACTATACAATATAGTCAAGCAGTAGTAAGAAGTTTTATTTTAATCCCTTCAAGTGCCTGTGACCTAACATTTTGACTATAGTAACTTACGATGCCAATCATTAGGTTCATAGTAGATCCGCGCGAGGAATAGAACTATCCCCTGGAATGCCCCCACCCCACCCAACACACAACACCTTTTGTTATTGTTCTGGTATGTATATTGTCTGCGAATACAAGGGATTGGTATATGGCGAGTTTGTGTACACCATATTGGGTTTAATTTGTAATTGAATAACTGTCGCCGGGACGACATTCCATATGAGTGATATGGAAATCATTTTAGAAACGTACCTCCGCTTTTCTTTTGTGGGGTGGGGGGCGAATAGTTAGCGCGTACGCGTTGTGTCATAAGGTCTGTCATTGAGTTAACTGGCGTGGTTTCGATTCTCCGGTTGTACATGGCAAAGAGTAGGGTCGCCTGCACAACCTCGTGGGTTTTCTCTGGATCACTCAGTCCCCCCACTGCTTAAGACCCCTACGCGCAAGCGAATTGTTGAAATAAAATTAAACAATATGTTAGTGCCGAAACGGCATAGTTTGTGTCGAGCGGACGTTACAACCACCCTCTCTCTCTCCCTCTCTCTCCTCTCTCTCTCTCTCTCTCTCTCTCTCTCTCTCTCTCTCCAAACGGTAATTGTTATAGAACTGTTTTTATTCCAATGCGTTTAATTAATAAAATAAATATCATTTAAACAGTATAAGATAGAGCCTTATGTTACTTTGTTATGACTATAAAGCTTTATAATATAGGTATGGTTAGAGAGTAATTGTATGTTCATGGAAGTTATTATGCTTTATACACAGTAATCTTATTTAATGTTTGAGTTGTAAAACTAGTTTAACTTGATTCGAAGATACCAGGACAGGTTCGAAAATATGTAAGAGATTAGTAATCAGTCATGCAGTAATGGCTTCAGTTCTCTTTGATGGATATCAAACCACTGCATTAGAAATGAGAATATATTAAAGACGTCTTTGTGTTTGAAGCCCTTTTTATTTTATGCTTTAAAATATGAATCGACTGTTAAGAACTGAATAAATGTAATATCATATGCAGGGGATGTGGGAGAGGGAGTTGGATTTCATCTGAAAGTTTTGAAAAATTCCCAGTGAATTTCGCGATCAGGATAGGTCTTGAATAAGGAAACAAATCAACAGAAATGATTATCGCTCAAAAATGTGTGGGGGGGAGAGAGGGAGAGAGAGAGAGAGAGAGAGAGAGAGAGAGAGAGAAATGGTGTTTAACGTCCAAGAAAACCGACGACCCTACTCCTTGTCACGTAAAACACGGGAATCGAATCCACGCCAGTTGACGCAATGGCAGACCTTATGATACAACGCGCACACGCTAACCCCCACCCCCAGAAAAATAGGGAACATTGGATATTGCTAACTTTGAATGAAAAATATTTGACGTTAATTTTCGAATTTTTGAAAAGTTAGTGGTGAGTACCTTGTCAGATTCAACCAAACTAACACTTTATTTTAGCCTACTGTGAGTGAATCAAAGCTAACAGTGTCCTTTAAAGACATTCAGCTGAACAAGTTCTATTTGTTTGTTTGTAAACAGCTTAAGACAGGTTGTAAAACGACAGGAGTGACTACAAGTGTTTTATGAATCATTGACACTCTTTTAAATATCGTGATATAACAAGTGTACCGTTATATTAACAAATTATTCAAATTGTTAGTGATATTTATATATATATATGCATGGCTATATTCACATGACATTGTCAACCGTAGGCCCATGACTTGTGCTGCAGAGGTAAGTGACATGTCGGATAATGGATACATTTTTTGTTGTTGTATTTTTTAATTTAGATTCCACTGATATTTTAGATCAAATTATATTGACTTGCATTGTCTGTATAGTTTGTGTTATCGGTTTTGTTTGTGTGTATTGTGGTCCTCCTGCATGTTACTTATTTCAGATGTTTTTTATCCTTGCCCTAAGAGGACGATAAACCGAGGTCCAGTGTACACATTGGCGTGCACGTAAAAGATCACTTGGCAGTTGGATTTCGATATAAGAGTAGGTTATAGTGCCGCTGTATTGCGTCTGTGTCTTCATTGGCCCACTCGGAGCAGACCAGTGGGACGTTAAACCCTATTTCATTTAATTGCATTACTCCAAGAGAAAACGATTAAATTTAACGACAGCTTCGCATACGTTTGATCACCTACGTTTCCGTTAAGTCTCGTTATCTTCTCATCTATATGTTGTTATACATGCGCATTGCGAACCTTGATTTAATTGCATTGCTTCTGTTATATTCCCTTTAGTTTGTTCTGCTTGTGTTTTAATGGACAGTTATCCATCATAGTAGGACATTAAACCCCACTTCATTTCATTTTGTAATAATATTATAATAGCGTCATATCAATGTTTAAAATCTGGTTTCTAAGTCAATATAGAAGTGAATAGTTATTTTGATATCTTTTTTATTAAATGTAACTGATCACACCTAGTAACCCAGCTGAAGCTATATAATATGTCGCCATGATGCTAATAAAAGCTTCGATCAATATGGCAAACGTTTCTGTATGCCGACATGGCAAAAAGATCATATTTCTAATTTAATATTATTTCACACAATATTATGAAATGAAATGAAATGGAGTTTAACGTCCTACTGATCTGCTCCGAAGTGGGTTAATGAAGACGGGCATATGCCATACAGTGTGCTATAAGGGCAATTATAGCGAATTTCAACTGTCAAGGGATCTTTTACGTGCACGCCAATAATATGTACATGGGACCTCGGTTTTTCATCCCATCCGAACGACTAGACAACTATTCTTGTCAGGCCCTCCGTCCTACATCACTTACAAGGCGAACATTTGTATTGCAGTGATGTTACTGACAAAACAAGGATACAATACTTCATATTATTATATAATTTATCTTCATTTTCTAATTTCAGGTTAGGTATAGCGTTTCTTGTTTGATTTCTTATGGACAGTGAGGTCTAATACGTTCCAAAATGGAAACGGGTAAAATTGCTGGAAATGACGCGTTGGTTCCATTTGAGGATTTTGACCAGGGTCATTTACCAGAAGAATGGCGACATGAAGAACTTTTTGAATTGATTAAAGACGCTGGGAAATTGGTAGTCCGAGTAAAGGTTACGACTGAATCTGGCGAAGATCTGTATAGTTCGGGTCTGGTGATCAAATATGGTGGAAGTTTTGCAGTTCAAACAAATAATAAATTTATTACAAATGTCACCATGGCAACCGGGTGTGAAATTGAATTTAGTTATGACAAAGAGGACAGAAATGATATAATAAAATGTGTAGGAACTGGTCTAGTGGAGACTTCAAAACTACTGGACAAAACTCTCGTCTCGTTTGAACCAATTCCTGATTTTCTGAATGAGTTAAATATAATGGACGACAAGTATTTTCTTCCTGACATCGAAACCGTCAACAAAGACGGTGTTAAAGAAACCGCGACATCTTTAATAATGACGTCATTGTCTCAGAATAAGGCCTATCTTTTCCTTCCAGAAAACGAAGACGTTAACAAAAAGGCTGATGTGAAAATGCGATTCTGTGACGGAACCGTCAGTGACTTAACTAGTAATTGGATAACATTTGAACCCATTCCCGACGAACTGAAATCTAATCCCCACCACGATGATTATTCTACTTGTAAAGTTCTGATATGTACCACTGTAGACGGGCGTACCGTCGGTGCCACCACAGAATTCTTCTCTGGTCAGATAGTGTTGGAGATGCCACAACCCGTTACTTTGGAAGAGGCAAAAAACTCTGCTATATATTTCTACGGCGACAACGACAGCGAGTTTTTAGGAACGGGGTTATACTTTAAAAAATCGATTTTAGAATCGGCCCGCGCAATTAATGGCCTCGAAATCAACATTCCCAAAGCAGACACAACCCCAGAAAATGAACTCTTGACGCAAATATTTAACTCATTTTGGTTGCTTTCGTTTAAACCCATACCAAATCCAATTCAACACGACATGTCTAAAAGGAAAAATATCTGTAAACTTTTAGAAAACGTCCCAGGAGGAGTTGTCGTTATTGGACATCCCAACGGCAAAAGAAAAGTGGCTGCCGTGGGTCGGATTGTAAGGAGTGGAATATATCATGATAAAGAAAATGGAGATATTGGTTTTGAAATAATTTTTGAGGCTAATAGTGTTAAGCAGGATTTGGTAGGTTCACTAGTCTTGTGTTTACGTACCGGGAAAATATATCACCTTAAGGAAGTGTTATCGGCAAATGGCGATGAAGAAGCCGATACGTGTCGTGCTGTGTTAGGTATCAGACTAGATCAGCTTTTTAAAGTGAATAAACCTAAACGTGATTAATTTTTATTATTTCTGGGGTTAAAAAAAAACAAAGCCTTCCAAACAAACAGGCCTGTGTAAAGATGTGTCGGGAAAGCTTATTAAAGATCGGGTTTAAAATTGCGTGAAGTATTTTTTTTTTATCTGCTTTCTTCTCTTCATTTGTTTCACATTAAACATTTGGCATGTACGTTATCTCGAGAGTTATTTATTTTATTCTAATTTATTCTATTCTATAGTTTATGTATTCATATGCTATTTTGAATCATTTTTGTCGGTTATGTGTTATTTCTGTCCCTCTTAAGTCCATTATGCTAATTTGAAAAGTTTGTTTTTATATTTTCTTAGTAAATAGTTTACAATATGTATCCGGTTCTTGAACCAATCTCTTAAAGTGCAAAATAATAATGTTAATGTCATCTAATATTCGATATGTCTTATGAAAATACACATACATGTATGAATAAAGAGGAAACACAGTATTATTTGCATTCTTATTTTCACTCGTGTTTTCTTTCGTACAGAAGCGCACATATTCTCATTTAACAAATTCATAACGGTTGATGTTTAAAGTCTGCTTCCAGGATATTCAGACAAGACGGCCCCAAACATGATTTCTATCGATGGCCGTGTTCTCCCAAGCAGAATTTGGGGACGGGGGTTGGATGGCCAAATGGTTAGCACGTGCGCACTGTATCAAAAAGGCCTGACATTGAGTCAACTGGCATGGTTTCAAATCCCAGGTTTTACGTGACAAGGAGTAGGGTCGTCTGTCCAACCTCGTGGGTTTTCTCCGAGTCCTTCTGTCACCACCCCTGCTAAAGGCACCTACTCCCAAGCGAATTATTGAAATAAAATTAAACCATGCAAGTCCCGAAATGACACAGATTGTGTTTAGTGGACGTTAAAACCCACCCTCCCTCTCTCTCTCTCTCCCTCTCTCTCCCAAGCAGAATTATCTTCACTAGCAGACGCACAAGCTGGATAGCTTTGTGGAATCATATCAACGTCTACAGTAATGGCGCCAGCCGCTGGAGGTTAGAGGGGCAAAGGTGGGCCAAAGCCCAATTTCAACTAGGGTTATGGCGGTTTCCCTTAGAAATTGTTCAAAAACAGACTGCCAAAAATGCAGTCTGACAGTATTTCAGGCACTGATCGTCGAGATAAATAGATTTTACCAGATACCGCCTGTCGCCTGACCACTATCTGATCAGAGTGGAAAATGCCAAACGAACAGATTGCAAACCTCGACGAAGCCCCATCATAAGCGCCAAAGTAGCGAACCCTGGCGGATATAGGGGACATCCCTCAGTAAATGTTTAAACATAAACAGTCGGAAATGCAGTCTTACAGTATTCGGGCACTGATTGTCGAGATATTATGGGAGTAGGACAATTGCCGACAGGACAACTTCCGGGGGGACAACTGCCGATGATATCATTATTTTTCTGTATTTACGTCCTTTATTTTAAAAAATAACCAATACTTAATAACTTTATTATTATCACATAGGTTCAGTTTGTTTAACACATAACCTCTGATTGGCCGCTACTGTTCACGTGTCTGTGGATAACGTAGCTATAAGATCGGCGATTGTAAAGTAATCTAGTAACGTCATGCTCATGATTGAATATAGGAATAACGAGTGCTGTACAAGGTTGGGACTGAACGTGTAAACATGAAGTAAACTGATCTTTCTCGCCTGGTGCTGTTTCCGTCTCTCTACTATTTATAGGTCCGCTTTCCTGACCGCATGCTAAACGACAGGAAGACCTGTAATAAAGTCTAGCGGGGTGAAGTAGAACTGCTGTTAGAATTATGCCTTGTGTCAGATCCTTTGCACCGAATATCTCACAGGGTGTGTGTGTGTGGAGGGGGGGGGGGTCGAAAGAGTGCGCTTTAGGCCCGTCATCGAATCAGTAGTCGTGATTTCCATCCCTATATGTGACACGCAGTAGGCTTCAAACCAGGGTTGTTTCCCCTTGCATAGCGTAGATTATGTGTGATTTAATGGTCGAGAGCGAGACATTAAGTAATATATAATTATACTGCACGAGGCGTTGTTTCAATATATTACACAATGTCTTTAGCTCGACACCATTAAACAACTTAAAATACAGAATTATCCCGCACTTGCTATTCAATAAAACACGTCACACGAGTCCAATATTTCATTTAGTATAGATAATGCACGAGTGGCAAGTTGCCTGTACATTATTGGAAGTAATGGACACACCAACATCAAATGATGACGTTACATCTGTAATTTAAGTGAAATTCTTAGTCGAGTGAAACGTCGTACTATACCTATGAAAACAGCAACTTAAATGTGGTCCAATATAGTATACCTGGCTGACCCGAATTCCAAACAACCAATCAATCGTCGCGGGGTATGGAGAAAATTTTAAAAATTTAACCAACGCTTCTTTTCTTTGCTGAATACAATAAAAGGTCCAGGAAAATCAATTTTAGTCATCTAAAGCTTTACCCACTTTTAAAAAAATTATCCACTGCCTAAAATATGCAACCATCTTGAGAAATTGCTTTCGTATGGATCTACGTAATATTGGAGAAGGAAATTATAAATTCTAAGCATAATTATTTAATTTTTAGCATAAGTAAGAATCGTTTGAAATATTAGTAAAACTTGAGTTTGATGGGTTTTGGTATACGAAAACTA
The DNA here is from genome assembly GCA_036850965.1 of Patella caerulea. NCBI lineage: Eukaryota > Metazoa > Mollusca > Gastropoda > Patellidae > Patella > Patella caerulea. The sequence goes on along the minus strand of JAZGQO010000002.1, from coordinate 18,149,094 downwards.
TTTATACCTTACGAACTTACCCACAAATTTTAATATTTGTGATTCACATTCAAAATATGTCGGACAAGGTCTTCCCTTTTAGTTAAATGGTTTTGTTTGTTTTTTTAAATAGGAAAGTCATGGAAGAAACATTGCCAATTTTTTCTCGTAGACAATTGATTCTTTCTGACTGGATCAGTAGCATATTATGTTTGATAGCAACAGGGGAAAAGAAGAAAAGAAGTTACAATTACATTACGTTAACTGCTTTCAATATAACTGTTTCCTTTGTTTTGAAAAATGTGTATTATTTCAATGTAAAGACTATTTGGTTTCAGAGGAGCTAAATCGCTAATATTTTGGATCTAGAAATTGACACAAATGGGTCGCAACGCAAATAAATAAGGTAATGTGAATGTATAAATTGATTTACATTCAATCGTTTCCGTTTTTACTTTAATTTCAAAAAATCAAATCAGTTTTTTTTTCGGCGAAATACGCCATTGTTTTGAAAAATATGTATTATTTCAATGTAAAGACTATTTGGTTTCAAAGGAGCTAAATCGCTAATATTTTGGATCTAGAAATTGACACAAATGGGTCGCAACGCAAATAAATAATGTAATGTGAATGTATAAATTGATTTACATTCAATCGTTTCCGTTTTTACTTTAATTTCAAAAAATCAAATCAGTTTTTTTTTCGGCGAAATACGCCATAAGTCCCAATCGAATGACAATCTAAAGCGTCTGCTTATTTCAGTCTACAACGATAGTAGTTATTGTGCATGCTCTCCAGATAAGAATATGTCTCGCTTCGTTCTTCGAGACCCTTGTTACAAATTATTAAATGACGCTGAAACGCATTATGTACCAATGGTAAAATGTACGTATTAGATATCTGAAGTCCATAAGACTGACTCAACCTCGTGGGTTTCCTCCGGGCACTCCGGTTTCCCCACACTGCTAAAGACCCCTACGCGCATGTGAATTATTGAAATAAATAGTATCATGGTATTATCGACGCCTTTTATTTTCCCTTGCTTTAGACACATTATGACTTCCCAAACACGATGTACTGTTGGGTGAGGAGATTGCTTGTCCCTTAGCCCCATACACTTGGGCGGTGACTGATATCAGGGCTTCTTGATCTCCATCTGCTCGCTTCCCTCTCACCATCGCCGTAAATGTCCTCTGAACCGAAGTGTCTTCTAAAAGCTGTGCATATGGCCGAACCTCTCCTTTTCTGTGAAAAGCTGATGCGTAGTCTGACCCTATGTCGGCTTGGAACCTGGTAAAGCATCCCAGATGGGTTGTATATATTATTTGTTGATGATATTCAAAAATCCCTCGAGATGTGTGAATTTTTCACCAAAAATGAATACAATTGGGTCACATCTGGATGGATGTTGGAATGTCATTAATATAAGCTTTACACAGAAAGGGAAAGGTTCAGCCATATGCACAGCTTGTAAAAGACACTGCCTGACTGAGACTAGACGAAAGCTAGCAGATGTATGGGACTAAGGGACAAGCAATATCCTCACTCAACAGGCGCCGCTAAGCCGTTTTTGGGAAAACGTAATGGGTCTAAGACAAGATGTAAAAATCTTCTTGAGAAATTGAAGGGCATCGATGGTAGCACGATTCCTCCCTGCAAATTAGAAGTGTCACTACAGATCAAAAGGGCACTATTGGTCGCAAAGATGTGGCAAGGGCTGACAAATCATGAATTAACTAGCACCCATCGCTAAAAGATGGCTGGGGGTTGAGGGAAGGATGGTATGAAATCATATTAATGGTCTTAAACTCCGGGAGTCATTGGTTGAAGAGGACATAGGGGAATCTGATCAGGATACCTTCGACATTGCTTCCTCTGAAGAAGACAGTTGCCTCTCTTATGTTAGTTTTTGGTTGATTGGGTCCTGTTTGATGTCTGCAATAACATGACATAGATCAAGAGGAAACTTAGCATTCCGGCCATATTTCACTGCTTGTCATCGCAATTTATTCTCAATTGATTCGCGCCAGGACTGTCACATTGCCAATTTTATCCACAGTTAGTTGATAATTAATTTAGTAGCTCGTCAACCCCCTCAGAAAGTTATCTCACATTTCGCGCACTTTCTGACGCGGGAAAAGAACATCGAGACAACCGCGACGACATTGTGCCTATTTTGAAAGAAAATCTGTCATTCGAATTCTTTAAACATGCTTAAATTTCCAGGGAGACGAGAACGATGCCCTGTGACTTATGCTGAATTTAAGAGCTCCTTTATGGATCCCCCCACAAGTCCCGTCGATGCATTATTTTGTAGCAGTACAGTTAGATACTGTCTTAAGCCACACCCTTCTCCCTACATTAAACTGAAACATATTCATACAGGACATTTCTGATAATCAAATATTTATTTTTTCATACGTACAGATATATACAAATTATAAAACCAAACAAGATGGTTCGCTAGTCAGCGAAACATACGCCCACTAACAACTAAATCCTCCGACATTTTTAATAAAGACCCACACTGTTTACAAAGTACGTACAATCTGACTTTGATGACAACTTGCCCAGAGGTTTAATTAGTTCCACCACCTATTTCAAAAATAAATTAGAAACAATTCGTATATAATGACCTGTAAAGAAAGTGTTAACAGGGGTTTCAAAATCGTCCCAGCATGTTTTAAAACAATATATCTAAACATCGGACTTGTGATTTAACCGAGTGACAATAGGGGTGATAACCAATGATAATTTTGAAAGACGTTATTCCCCAACTATAAAGCAGACAAATCCCAGTATAAAATTGATTAACTCAGACATGTAATAGTTGGGGAGGGGGTAACTTGAGTGCTATTCCTCAATTTTTGTCGTAATGACCGGCCAAATAATTTTAACATATTTGCAAAACTAACACAAAAAATGGTATCGTAGCCATCCCAGTTAAATAATCCTAAACATTTGAAAACAAACCTGCTACGACTCTTTATACGCACGTGACACATCCATTACCAATCAGATTAAAATATACAAGTATTTCGTTTCGTTTTTTACACTTTCGGAATTTTGAACTAAAATCCGAAACGAAATAGGAACTGTATTTTTAATCAGATTATCAGTACAAGAATTTTGGATAGACGAAAGGACTGTGTTGATAACAATATACAAACACATTAATATTTGTGTGTATCAAAAACACGGAGATTGGTAGCTATTTGAATGGTTAAGCTGCAAAGATTAGACCAAAGAGATCATGGTACCAGATTTAATATGTTGTAATACCAATAAAATATTTGATAAAATATCATACATTTAGATTATCATTCTTTCTCAAACATTCTTTGTTGCTTAATCTAATAAAAAGGTGATATGGAATTGACATTGATATGGATTCTCGACAAAGATGGCATTGCGTAAAGTTAGATTCGTGCTAAACTTGTCTAAGAAAGGGGTGAGGAGTTAGCACCAAAATGTCCCTATTAATTAATTTGAGTTCTGTTTATCTTGGCTTCTTGGGCGAACCGACGTTAACTGATAGCCTAGAAGTGTAGAGCACATTTATGTTATTATTTCTAATAATTAGCACTAATCCACGTATTTTGGCAAAATCACATAATGTACATTAAAGTGCGTATATCCCTAGTTCAATATTATCGGACATTAAAAACACAAATTCAGAATTTACATTACAAATGTTAAGAATACCAGAAACGGTTCCAGGTATGGCACGCTTCGTGGGTTTTTTTGTTTTTTTTTTTGTAGTGTAAATGAGTCAAACTTAAGAGTGCTGGGCCTGGTGCGGTGCTAATATGGCCCATTGATGTGAGGTGGTCTCGGAACGGTACCAGGAACGGCTCGCTTAATATTTTCGTAGTGTAAACGCTAACCGGTCTGAGCACAAATTACTGCGCATGGGCGAAACAAACCTTGACCTTTCCCCCGCAAACTTTGACAGTTCTGTCAAAATGGCTGCTCAAACTAAATCAGTCATCATAATTGTTTTCACCTGGGTAATTTGTACAGGGACTGAAAGTATCTTGTCTGTGATGAGTTCCACATTTGGCGTGCATGACAAGGTTCTGAGACCGGTTATTTTAGAGCAATATTAACGGGTCAATTTCTTGAAATTTATCGCGGCCTGGTATCGTACCCAGAACGGCACGCTTATTGCGGCCTAGTGTAAACGGGGCTTATGGTGTTTTGCGTCATTGGCAATGAACAAATCAAAACCTTAATTACACATGGGGGATCCACAAACGATAAAAAAGATGAACTTGTTGACTGGCTTAACCAGGCCCAAATAACGGTTACTCAATTTTGACTGCTTATAATACTTATTTGATCGAACATAACTGATTGGAAATCATAAAAACAATTTAAGACATTGATTTTAAATCAGTTTATATACATTAATATGTACCATTCGTTCCATTTTGTTCTACCTAAGGACCAAAGAATCTAACTATACACCCTTTAAAAATTCCATAAGGCCAGAACACTTTAATTTTGTGTTTTTCGGTGTCGTCATCTTTACAAAAACCACCCCATTCGTAATTGTTGTGTGATGTTTGCTAAAGTTTCAAAAGTTGGAACAAAAAGTTTTTGAGGAAAGTTTCCAAATGTTTGTTTTTAAATCAGATTTTTGAGCGAAGAAATTTGAGTCGGGATTGTTAATGGATGTTCCCGAAGAACAGAAATTCAAATTGGTGTGGCCTAAGACACATTGGATGCTGTCTATAGATCTTTTCAAATCGCAAAAGCCTGCACATGGTATCAAATGTCTGTAGTGATTAACTAAGCCTAGTGATGATTACTTGGTGTGCTAGAATGGTAAAGGCCGACACACAAAGCACACAAATGTATATTGTGAGGTAGGAGGTTTAACGTTTTCGGTTAATCAAAGTCATTTTACTAAGATGAATGATCGTGACACCCAAAAAACTTAACTGTATTGTAAATATAGATAGAATCTGATTAAACCACAGATACTATTTCGTTTCGTTATTTTATAGTTCAAAATTTCGTTTTACTTGTTTTTCACAACACTAGGATCTGAAAGGGTTGTTATATAACTAGGTTTTCTGACTCCGTATGTGGAATTAGTCAATGAAGCGATCTGTTACGGCGATTTCTTGGCGTGCTGTGCACGGAACTGTAGATAAACCACTAGAAACGTCAACGATGACTGATTAATCAATGTCTGACGTCAGAAGGCTAAAAGCCGCTCGTGCGACACCTGACGCGACCCCTACTGCAAGTGGTCAGTTTTTCATGTAGTAAAGGCAATCGATAGTATATTAAAAAAAAAAAAAACCAAACGAAAACGAAATATTGATTTGTATTTTAATGAGATTGATTTAGATATGAAATCGAGTCAAGGGCAGTTTATATATGTTGATATAAAATGACGTAATTTTGATGTCTAAAGACAAAGTGTTCTAGAACATTTTCAGTTAATTTTCATAGAAATAATTGTGCGAGTTGTTAACAACACCTTACCGTCTATTAGTATTAATACGATAAAGCAACCAGAACTAACCTACCGCTTAACGTAGTAGACGAATTTCTTTGCTTGCGGAAGCAACCGGAATTACTGAAAAATCAAGTGCACCCATTTGCCCATTTTGTAATATCACGTGATATTTAGCAACAGATTACTTGATAGTGTATACCAAGCCATTGATGCATGGTTTCGCACTGGCGAAAAAATAGATATCCGTTGTCGTCCCAATGCCGCGCACAAGGGCGGTTTCTAGCAATATGGCGCAAATAAAGCCGCTTGCAAATTGCCCGTGTGCTCTTCTTTCAGATGATAAATGTGAAATTATAACACATATTATGCCGATTATGTTGCATGTATGAAGTTTCAGTTCATTGAGTATGTTCACGTTTTAAAATATCACTGGGGGTTTATATTGGTTTAGTGTGAATACAATGAAGGCAATATATCGGCATGTCAGGAGATGTTATTGGTGTGATACGAAGACACAATAATAGGAGCACAAGGTGTCAATGGATGTTTCTTGCTAGAATGTTTATATGATATGAATACAAATTTGAATAATTATCACGACAAAATATATATTATTTCACATATTGATAAAACACAGGTGTCATTGAAAACAATCATGCTTTTAATTTGTCCAAAATTTGTAAAAAAAAAAAAAAATGAAGAAATATCTTTTTCTTTGATTAGCAGCCAAATCAGTATACAGAAACAACCGTATTATGTAGTTGGCCTTGTTGTCACACACACACACATATATCTTGGCTTTTGCTTGAAGCACAGGTCACCGAGCGTAGGGACAGATTGGTAATCTCACCTGTCCTATAACAATCCACAATATGAATCAAAGTTCTTAGTAACATTACTCATTTTCCTTCACTAGTCCTTGATATAAGACATCTTCGACGAGCAATGGGTGTAAAGCCGAGATGTGTACAGGGTCTTTTTTTTCAAAATGGTCGACGATTACCGAATGGATTGATCGGTGTTACAGTAATTTGGATGAAGTGATAACAAACAAAATGACTATAGACAATAACAATAGTCCCGCACAAAAAGCACACGATAATAGTCCTGCTGATCGTTTAGGTCCATTCTGAAAAGACAAAAACCGATAAAATCAATGGATAATTGAATATTTAGAAATAATTACCTGATTTTATTCTACACATTCATCGACATAATTGGATAATTTGTCAGGAAATGGAACATTTTTGTCCTTATACAATTTGTCCCAGACACCCATTACTGAAATTGGGTGGATGCTGTAGACACCAGTTCCACTTATTGGAAGGGGTCGTAATGACATTTTCTGCTACTTCAAGATATTTGAAGTTATCGGAATTATTGTCATTTTGGTTTAAAAATAGAGAAGATAGGGGTTCGGAATTATTTTCAAAACAAAGTCCCCGGTATTGTGTAAGACAAAACACGGGAATCAATTTTGCTGGAATAATCTGCTATTTATGGTAAAATGACCAGGGAGAAGAGAAAGACACATTTAATGCCAAAGCTGCGTGTAGATTAAAGTGACATAATGCTAAAAATCTAGGATTTTCCCTTTTATATGTGCATCCATACTCATATTACCAATTGTAGCTCATAAACATATAAAGGGTCGAATCAACGAAAGATAAATTTAAAATATTTGCATTTGCATTTTTTTTTAAAAACAAACCTGGGTGAAAATGTTTCGGAAACCAGTGCTTGTATCAACAGTGAAAAGGGGGGGGGGGCACATTCCGGCACTTGCCCCCCCCCACCCCCCCACCCACATCACACACACCTGGCTACATCCCACTCACCCTTCCCCTTTACCGAACCCCTGTCATTCAAACCGTTGCTACGAAACCCTCAAAATGTTGAACAGTTCTGCAGTTCATAGTAAAGGATCATTTTACTTACTGCATTGCTTTTATCGACCGGTACGGCCTGTACTTTTCCTTCTTTCCATACATATCTTACAGTGGACATGGAGTCGTGGAAAACAAGATTACAGTTCTTATAGGAATATTTACTTCCAGGTGTCGGTGGACCGTTATACTGATTGTTCACGTCTATACGACTTAATAATACATAGTCACTTGAATGGCTACGTGTTTCCTCATCCCTACTGTTCGAGTCTGGGTTTATGTTCACTTTTACGTCACTGCAGGCGGCATCAGACATTAACGGAAGTTCACTTCCGGTGGCATCGCTTGTCACGTGACTGGGATATAGGTGAGCCTCGCTATAAGAAGGCGGCTCCACATTTTTTCTGTCCTCTGAAAAAGATAATATTATAACTTAATATATAACTGATAAGTTAAACGTCAATCAAACATCACTGTCTTCACAATTTCTCTACATGCAAATATCGGACAATTGTTGCCCTAAAATGTTTAGAATCATGGTATATTTCTAGACCAGGAACTGGTTCCCACGGGGTATTGTTCAATGTTCATGTTGTTGTTCTTTCGAGGCGAAGCATAAGACTCCGCCAATTGAAATGCGATCGAATTCAAACCTGGCATGATTGTTCCTTGGACATGGACGGATGTCGTTTTTCTTTTATATAATACATGAAATTTCCAACATGGCGTCGATGACGTCATGCTCGGTTCCTGGTTCAAAACATGCTCTGAAAAAGACCAGATGACATCTACATATAAAATTGCATTACTATAAATTTGAACCCTCAATTATGTATTGAGATCCGATCTGGGAATTTGATGGGATATAAAAACAAATCCCCCTTGATGTTAATGTCAGTAATAACGCTATCATGAAACTCGGATTGCATTATATCATGGTGTGTCTAGAAATCACAAGTCCTCTCCAATATCAGAATCTGTAACACAAAGTACTTGAAAATCGACAGTAATTGTAGGCTTTGAAACAATACAGGGGTATTGGCGCTTTGGGTGTCCCCGCATGTTGGTCATATATCCCCAATTGGTCATGCCATCTCAGCGGGCGTTTTTGCATGTCGGTAATTGACCACGCCACCGCTGAGATATTGCCATTCTAGTGTGATCAAGTATTGGATCAGTTTCAAGGGGTTTTACCAACTTTTACCTGTAATTAGGTGAATATGATGCTGTTTTGAATATGTTTTTCAAAACATTAATCACAATTATTGTCTTAATGCCACTTTAATAAGGTTGTACCCAGGGAACCAGGTACTTAACGTTGGGTAGTATCAAAATTCTATAAGCATACTTAGAATTTTCAATGTAAGAGTTAAAATGTCGGTCAACTAGCTTCGTGTCTGACGTAGACTGACATAGTAAGTCTTGTTTTTCACGGGATCAGTGTTAGCCACCTTTACGAAACATTTATGATGGAAACATAATAATATGCATTCTGCACTCAAAGCTCCATCTACTTCAGTCCTCGAGAATAGATCTCTACCCTAAATGGTCGCCATATTCCAAAAATTACCATACTGATTTGTAATGCGGTTCTATAAAACTGTCATACAAACAAAGACTAAAAAAACAACTTTTTTCAATTTTATTAAATGGAAGCAGAATAATACTCAACAAACTTGGTTTTATACTAAAACTGTAGATTTAGGACTGAAAATGTCGGTCAGCTAGCTTAGTGACGGTCCCCAAGCGGGGCTAATAGTAAACAGACAGTCTAAGTTTAGCACACATGTAAATAAAATCTAAATTTTATTCCGCTTCTAGAATATTTAATAATAGTAATGTATGTGTAATAAATACACAATTAACCCAGAAACGACCCAGAAACGTCTACCAACTAACAATTCGAAGCTAGATAACAAGCTTCTACTTTCTTTATTTATGATTCCAAATAAAAATCAAATAATGACCATGCTAGAAATGTCGCAGCATAATGGAATTTATCAATTTACTTTTTCAATTGAAGTCTGGATGATCCAAACAACAAGCACCTGTCTGTGAATATGATAAATTACCCAGTCGGAAGCCAATGCCATCAGTATTAATAACCGCAGATATTATTAGACGTAATATTGAACAGAAATAAATCATTCGAGTGGCAGATTTATCGAACAATTCATCCTCGCTACATATCAACCCGACAATTTCCAAAAATAGTCACACATTCTCATTACCTCACCGAGTGGCTGCTGGACACGACGGCACCAGAGTTTCTAAAATAGTGCAGGAAGTCCGGAAACTGATAGAAGAGGTAAATGGTGGAAAATAATTGATCTAATCTTTGACAGAAATATACATTTTGTTTAGTTTATATAAATTAAATTGCGTAGAGCTACATTCTTTGGAAGCTTAAAATAGAAAGAAATTAGTCTAAAAGTAGGTATTAATCAAATATGAGTGTATATATATAAAGTGGTTTACATTCAGTTTTATTGTAATTTATTATCAATTATATTCGGTGAAATGTACACAAACAGTCCAAATTAAACAACAGTCAATTAGCCCCTGCCTAGTTCATTCTACATGTTTTTATTATTTTGTTGTTTGTGAACCAGCCCTCTCTAATTACTTCCGATTTTGAGTGGTTGGATGGCCGTAGGGTTAACACGTGCGCGCTGTATCATAAAGCCTGTCATTGAGCCAACAGGCGTGGTTTCGAATCCGCGGTTGTACGTGACAAGGAGTAGAGTCGCCTGTCCAACCTCGTGGGTTTCTCCGGGCCCCCCCCTCCCGCCCCACTGCTAAAGACCTCTACTATTGAAATAAAATTGAACCATATGTTAGTCCCGAAATGACCTAGTTTGTGACAAGTGGACGTTAAACCCCACTTCCCCTTCCTTCACTTCAACTTTTTTTCTCTGCGTTATGTTTTTATTTGTCCTTTGTTCATTACAAATGACATCCGAGACCTTTATGTCCTTAGAATACACGACGTCGTGTACTGGTGTTATAATATATTCACTGTCTTAATTTTTTGATATTAGGATCACATATTCGTACCATAAAACAACATCAATATAGATTGTAATGGACCAATATTGAATTCAAATTCGTGTTTTTAATTTCGAATATTATCGATAATATTGAGTTAGAGACTTAGCTCCTTTGGCAAAGCCTCATTTTTATGTACTTTGTCGACGAGTGTTTATAGACTCATATGCGATTCCTTATTTGGAGATTATTTCCCAACGGTTGTTTCAACCACCGTGAACATTTTGGCTTTTAATTTGACCTACCCGCAAACTCGTGTAAATCAAAGAATATCGTTAAAATTTAGGACTGCCTTGGTTATGCTTGAACTCCACCTACCTGTCTTCGTATTCATACCAAGTTTAAGCAACAAAATGAACTAAATATAGTGCCGACAATTTGTTTTTATAATTAATAAATTTAATATACTGAAGTAAAAAAAACAATTATTTCTCAAATTCCCAGCAAACAATTTGATCACAATCGATATTTTTTAATTACCTGAATTTATTGAAGGTTTTTAATTAGTGATAGATTGATCACGTGCTTTCACGCACTTGCTAATTTGGTTTTTTTGAACATTTTGGCTTTTAATTTGACCTACCCGCAAACTCGTGTAAATCAAAGAATATCGTTAAAATTTAGGACTGCCTTGGTTATGCTTGAACTCCACCTACCTGTCTTCGTATTCATACCAAGTTTAAGCAACAAAATGAACTAAATATAGTGCCGACAATTTGTTTTTATAATTAATAAATTTAATATACTGAAGTAAAAAAAACAATTAATTCTCAAATTCCCAGCAAACAATTTGATCACAATCGATATTTTTTAATTACCTGAATTTATTGAAGGTTTTTAATTAGTGATAGATTGATCACGTGCTTTCACGCACCTGCTATAGATTATTTTGATTAATAAACCTTCAAACAATAGTTAATGCAAATTTGGTTTTTTTTATTTCGTCGATATATTATTCCAGGGACATATTCAACGATAAGACTCGTTGTTAACTTTGTAGAACACCTTTAAAGCACAAAGAATTTGATTTTACTATAAACGTTTCGGTGTTTCAGTTTCAGACTGATAACATCTGGCGTATTTCCGAAAATTGGTCCCAAATCGCGACACCGTTAAGTCTGGCAAGAGTTCTGGGATATAACCCGAGAATTGGTCCCAAATGGAGAAACGTTAAGTTTGGTGAAAGTTCTGGGATATAACCCGAGAATTGATCCAAAATGGCGACAACGTTAAGTTTGGAGAGAGTTCTGGGCTATTACGCGAGAATGAGTTCAAAATGGCGACAACATTAAGTTTGGCGTGAGATCCGGTTCAAAATTGTGACGGCGTTTAGTTTGGCGTGAGATCTAGGCATTACCCGAGTATTAGTTCTGACGACAGCGTTAAGTTTGGCGTCAGATCTAGGGATTATTCGCGTATTTGATCAAAGATGGAAACAGCGTTAAGTTGGGGTGAGGTCTTTGATAAAACCCAAAACACTGAGACTAGATTTCTGCTCATTTAAATGTCTACATTTATGTTGGATTAAAGTGGAGAGAAGCCAAACAGCGGCAATGCTTCGTACGTTTGTTGGTTCAACGTACATGTCGTTGAATGTAAGAAAAGAAAATGCTTTGCGTTAGAAGAAGCCCCCCCCCCACACACACACACTCGGACATAATTCCCGATGTCTTGATCTCTACCGTACTGTTGACGTCACAATATCATAACCTGAGCTAACTTTGGAAATATTTTAATATGTCTACGACTTCCATTACATAATTTAAAATCTAACACAGTATTACATTTCACAAATATTGACTGAAGTAACCAGACATTTCAATTTTCTTAGAAAGGTTGTTGGGGTATAATGACAATACTCAAAGATAAATGGGTCTACGTGGTAATGAGGCATCGATCAGCCATTTGCGCTTTAAAGGGTCGTGTATGTTATTAACAAATAATTTTCAAGTTGACGTGGTTTGAGTATACAGTCAGATTTAGGGGTTTTATAAGTTTGAAAAGACTCTATGCGTGATTGATTCCTTTGCAACTGTAATATTGTAAAATTTGGATGCCAAGTAGGAATATCAGTCCAAAATTTGTGATAGATTTGGCCGTTAGATCCAATACGAGTCGAAGACACAGTCGTTTTGAAAGAAATCAGAGGTTCCCTCGGTTTATTTTGAATATGATGTTACACAAACCATAATGTTTGGTTTCATATTATAAGTTGTGATGTCTATAAATAAACCACTAGTTTAAAAAAAGATCCACGGTTCTCGTTTTCATTTTGTAGGTTTATTTTGGAATTGGTTAGAGGCACCAGTCATCAAAGGCACTTAATATACCTTAGAAATTACTATATATATAACACCTAGAACATTGCATTCATTCATAAACACGGTAAAAATAAATGTTTTATTTTTGTCATGTTTACGAACACGTTTAAATAGCTAAATACATCATTTATTCAAAATTAGAAACTATACATTCCGTATAATCAGCAATAAACATCAAAGCTTCTGCATAAATAACGTTCTTTATTGTAAACTTTTGTCGCCCGAATTGTACTATGACGTCAACATATACAAAAATTACGACACAAAAATTAAAACCGTTATGCAAAACAATGCATCCGTAAACAGATACTGATCTAAGAACTGTGAGCTATTTTGTTTACCGAACCTGTTTTATACAAGGAACCTTGATCGAGACAATAGAGCTGTCAAATGTACTTTAAAACTTGTTGGCATACGATTATCCCCAATTCTATGTTCCAAAAATAACTGACACTCCAATGTCAGCATCACCATTCCGCCTCGCTGTTTGTTTTAACATGGCTGAAAATTTATTTCCAAGGGTACTCTCCACACCAGTGCCGTATGTAGGATTTCAAAAGTGGGGGTGCAGCAGAGTGGTGGGGAGCCATAACCTCCACGTAAGTTATATAAGATAGTGTGGATTAGGGCAAAGAACCCATTGGCGTGCTGGCGGCGCCCTTAAAAATGACCGATTGATGACTGCCTAAAGAGCATCACTGTCCGGACCCCCCCCCCCCCTGCTCAGACTTGAAATTTTTTTATGCGATTTGATTGGCGATTTAGACCTGTTATTTTGGAATTTACCTTCCGGAAATACGTCAGAATGAACCAAATTGAATCTAATTTACCAAATTATCGGTTGAGCGCAATTAGTTAAGCAATTATCAAACCTAGACCCCCCCCCTGCAAAAAATCCTGGATCCGCACCTGTGTATTATTTAATAATTGAAAAATTATCAAATTAATTTTTGGGATGGGGAGAAGCTCCTTATTCTCGGGGGGGGGGGGGTGCAATGCCCCCCCCCCCTGCACCACCGGCCGGCACGGCCCTGCACCACCCTTATAAATAGAAAATATAATTTTATTTGTGAGTTTGTGTCTAAGAAGTGGGTGATTACAAATAAAAGAAATATAATTCCATGTTCGAGTAGGTTTGATTGTTTTTGACAAATAACTGACAGAAGACACTCTAATTGAATCAAGAAAATGTACTTCCTTTTTATTGACGTCAACAGTTATTGACGAAGCATCATTTGTTCAATGCGCCGAAAGCTTAATCATTTATCTCGACTAGAATCGGTATCACTTTCTGTGCACTTATTACTATTTATAACAGGATCTATTTAAAACAAGACTGCTAATAAGGACCGAAGTCAGTAAAGATCGCAACAGGTTGATGACTGACGTCAGCTCAGAAAGTGATGACGTATAAGTTATTTGAGTAATATACGAAAATGACGCAACAACCCTAATCCAGTAATGGTTTTATTACCGATAAGATCAAGCGAAGATTGTCTTGATTAAGAATTGCAGATCTAAATGATTTTTTTAATGTTTTTGCTATTTGTTCTACCTAAAGTCTATTTGTCTTGTGGATAAAAACTGTTTATCCACGAAACGATGTTAAACAGATTAGTCTAAACAAATAACATAAGTTTAGCATGTTATTAGCCAGTAAAATTAGCACCTTAAGTTATTTTAAGCGTTAGACGCGAAACAGATCATTTTACGGTACCAACTGTGAATGAATGTAGCGGAAAATGAATGCACTAAACGTATAATGTTTGTTTTGGTATTTCAGTTTTGGATCAGCCGAATGCGTGATTTTTCTAGCTATTTATGTTCAATTAAAGGTCAAATCTTTGAAGTACAAGTCAAAACATAATTATGAGGACATTAAGACATATTGATCACTTCAAAACATTACCCGCTCTTTTTGCATAGAGATTAGAATTGTTTGTGTGTAGTCTCACAAAATATATATAAATAGCGACAAAATTTATTCCCACAGCTGCGAGTCGTAAAATATAGATTGGCATAGTCTAATTAAGAAAGTACTTCCTTGGTTAGTAGGGAAGTCATGCACAATACTGATACAAATTCATATTTTGGACATTCCCTAAAGTCATCTATAATTCATACCATTACCACTCACATTAATTACAACAAAATCCACCAGTTCGTCATTTTTTTTCGCATGTCTTTGGTATCCATTTTTTAAAACAAACTTAATTACAACAAACTCCACCAGTTCGTCATTTTTTTCGCAAGTCTTTGGTATCCATTTTTTAAACGTCACGACACCCCTTTGCTGGACTAAATGAAGGAATCTGTGACAAATTACGATTAGTTAATAAGCACTTTAACAGCCAATCAACTTCAGTGTAACACGATAAACAAGATTAACCAGACCCATATTGTTTTATATAAGAATCAAAGTGACATCCGTGACTGAATCATATGTCACCTCTTTAGCAAGATACAACAGTGTTGTGAGTAGAATCAGAAGAAGAAATATCACGAGGGGCATGGTACTTTGTCACTGCCTTTGAATGCCGGTTCAACCAGTGGACTCAATGGCAGACCTAATGATACAACGCGCACGAACTAACCATTCGGCCACCCAACCCCCGCAGGAGAATAGAAAATAGGATTGTTGTGGTTCTAGTCATATATAACACCACACTGTAGTTTGTAGCTATCGCGAACACGGCAGGGTGTGTTAAGGTTGTAGTCATATAGAAAAACAAGCTTATGGTAGTAGGTTGTAGCTATCCCGAACAGATCAGGAAGTGTTATGGTTGTAATCATGTAGAACAACAAACGTTATGGTTGTAGTTTGTAGATTCTTATAGCCATACCATATAACACGGGTGGTCAAATGCATTTCACGGCGATATCACTTCGGTGGATGCCGAGGTTAAATGAAGCTATTTCACACACATGCTTCTTGCGGTGTCTAAACTAGTGTCTATCTGGAAAGCATATTTTTTCTGAAACATTTGCAGGCTTCACACAATTGTTTGGATACTTTTATATTCGTATGTTTATCACGTCTCAATAAACGTGACGGCGTTGTTGTCACGAAGGTTAGTGGTTTTAACATTTGAGTAATATTCACAGAGGGACCAGTTTGTAATTACACAGACGGACAGCTAAACGAGAATTGACAGTTATTCGTGTATACCGTTGAAACAGTAGACAAGCCAGTAATCAAATTATTACTCTTAGGAGGAATAAAAATCAAATGAAATCAAATGGGGGTTAACGTCTTACTGTTCTCCTCCGAATTGGCTAATGAAGACGGGGAATCAAAATGAAATTTGTTTGCTGCTAGGAACAATGCCATACTACCCAAGTCAATTCTCTAGCAAGGATGTGCTACAGATAACTTCAGGACAAATCGCCAGCATCGACCAATTGGGGAATGAAATCTCCAAGCAGCCTATGTTTGACGTAAAGACATGGACCTTGTGGTTTATGCTCAAACGTAATCCAATAACCTAATTACATGGATGTCAATTGGGACATTTTACTTCATTCATTCATTTCACCAATAGACCCCATCTCACTCCGTCACTTGTCTAAATCTAGTAAATTAGATTCCTTCTTTCCTTTTAACATCGATATTTCATTCAGACATACTCTCATTAATACTTTATCTATTCTCACTAACCTACTTGAGTTATTTTAAACCGTCTATTTCCTGTTTTTTTTCATGTTCTTAATGACACACGCAAACACATCACAGCACTATTTGCAGGAGCGTCTGACGAATGAGTAACAGGGATCTCCCTCGGAGAATCAGCATTCACAAAGATCGAGCTCTTTAAACCACCAATTCGTATTCTTCTATATAAGGAGAGAGGGAGAAAGAGTGAGGGAGAGAGAGAGAGAGAACAAGCGTATGTGTCTTTAACAGTGGGGGTTGGGGGTAACCGGAGAAACCCTAGTCCTTGTCACCTACAACCGGGGATTCAAAACCACGTCAGATCCTATGATACAATACACACGCCCTAACCATTTGGTCATACCCTACCCCCTTTCAATGTACAACGAGAAACGTCTTATTTGACACCACCAACCTCAATATTAAAGACGAACATACGCCATGCAATGTTCTATGAGGAATATTATAGTTTTCCTGTGACCGGTTGCTCAAAAGCTCCGTTATCATTTAACGATCCGTTAACTCCATGATAACGGATCGTTAACTGTAACAGAGAGAAAGACTGTTGGTGGAAGTCCCGTTAACTTTAATGTGTCGTTAACTTGGTGTTATATTTAACGGGGGTTTGGGGCTCCGTTATCTGTTTCATGATGGCATTAGTTGGCTGTAGCAAAAAGTCATAGATTACCAATGTAGTTTTCTATAGAACATTCTAGAGGGTTGGGCGATGTGGGCCTATTCCATTTTCTATAGGATGAAATTCTATGCTATTCTACAGAATTTTGGTGGCCTATAGGAAATAATGGCCCCGTAATTCTGTAGTGCAAATCCCATAATTTTTCCTACAGATTTACGCTAAAATTTCCAAAGGAAAAAAATAAAGTATTCTATAGTTTTTTCTGTTGTAAATTCTCAGCCATCCTTTTGTCTTTAATCTAGTTTTGTGAACAGACTGCACAGTTGTCTCGTTGTCTTCAGTTTCTTGTTAAGAGTAACTTCTATGAAGTTGTTATTAAATTTTTTAAATTCAGCCAGTGAACAAACAGCCTTCTCTTGGATTAACTTTAATGAATCTGTTAGCTAACGGATAATGAAATTGACTTTCCAGCAACAGAAATTTAACGGACCGTTAACAAACGACACGTTGCAAAGATAACGACCCGTTAGAGTTTAATGGATCGTTAAAATAACTTAGTTTTGAGCAACCGGACGACAGGACGACAGGTTTTGCAGCCCATTCAAACTCCCAGATAAGGAACTGTCTTGGCCGACTGTGGGATCGAACCCTGGGCCAACTGGTTAGTGACTCATGCTCACTGAAATATCTGCAGGGCTCAGTAAGTCAGAAAATAACTACACTGTACCCAAGCCTTTGCATACTTATAAATTCAGTGGAATGATGGTTTAACGTATCCTGTTGCTCTGCACCGACTGGACTAATGTAAGTAAGTAAGTTTATTGCACAGAAACGCCTACGGGGAAGCAGCATGCAATTACAAATGAAAGGAAAATCACATTAGAATGAGCATACATAGACATAGAAGAAAGACGTCCTAAACTGTGTTCGCTGTGTGTGTATTGTAGACGGACATGAACATTATTCTTGTATATGTATATATATATACAACCCATTTCCCAATATTGGGTATTCCGGATCTCTGTGACATCCGACATATTGTAACGATCCCGTATGATGTCGGATTTGACAGAGTCGACTGTATGTTCAGTTGCACCCTTCAGGAAAACGGGGCCGTTCCACCCCCTTCAATGACAATGCCACTTTGCTTCCAAATTGTACTTATAGTTCCCAATACTTTCAGTTGGACCTTTCTGGAAAATATCCCCCGTCCCTTTCTAAGGCAACATCACTGCCTGCACTAGGTGCCCTTAACCTAAACAGCACTTCGAGTACACCTCGCGACAAACGATTGTACTTTAAAACACCAAACACGGAAGTTGAGCAAAGATTGTTCAAACGCACGAGTGACTTGGAGGAATCACTCCATAAACCGCCTACTATGTGGTTATCGATTGCTGTGGACTAGTTGTTATTCAGCATTCCATCAGTCTGACGCTCACTTATTTATCTCTATTAAAGTATGTAGAATCACCATGTTAATCAGATACCTCAGTCAATTACAAGAGACTTTATGTAGGGCGAAACTAAGTGAACATTTTAAACTGGATTCGAGATAGCTGAGTTAAAGGTACTCACTGTACTTGTTCATAGCTATCATCTTTACATCAAAGTATTTTAGCAAGCAACCTAATGATAATGTTAACCAGCTTAAGACTAAGTCACCAACTGTACCATGATAGGTAAATAAGCTATCTTGAACCGTCGCCTGTCTAACCTCGTGGCTTTACTCCGAGTACTCCGGTTTCCTACCACTGCTAAGGATCTCTACGCGCAAGCGAATTATTGAAATAAAATTAAAAACAATATGTTAGTTTGTGTCGAGTGGACGTTAAACCCAATTTCCTTCTCTCTCTATCTTGAACCGTTCTTAAAATACATCGTGATGCTCAGACTGGCGGATCGCTTGTAATATCACTTAGGTCGACGAGCAGTATTAAAAGAAAAGACCGGAATTTAGAAAATGAAAACAACTCATTTCTAAAACTGATCACAACATTGATCTTGAATTCGGTATAATACAAAATAGAGACAAGTTTACGATAGAATTGTTGTATTTACTGCTTCAGCACGATATCTCTTTTATTAATAGCGGGAATTAAAGTATCCCACAGCGGTCAATAAAGGCATATAATTACATTATTTAATTTCCATATTCATTGCCGAACCCACGAGTTGCTGGCCAGGTTAATTAGAAGACAGGTGACAGGGATGCAAACTAGAAAGGGTTCATTCCAATTGACCAAAACGTCTCAGTGATGAACATGATTTCCTGTATGCATAATTAGACTATGGATATTCAGCCACACAACCGTGTTACATCATCAACATAAAGAAACTATTGATGTTTGTATCCCTTGAGATTGTAATATGCAAATACAAATATATTCATGTCTATGGCCATTTTCTTTCTTCTGGAACACGCGAGGGAAATGAATTAAAAGAAGGCGAATTGAATTTCTTAGCCCCCGTGTATATAACCTAGATAAGACAGGAAATTGATAGAAAAGTCGTTTAAATCATTTAGAATCAAACTTTCAAAACGTGTGCATCGCAATGTTCGCCTTTAACAAGGCTTTATTATTATTATGTAATGACATGTATTTTCAAGGGGCTCTTAAAGTCTTGTACATCCCTGCACCAGTTGATCCATCCAAGAATAAACGGTTTAAATTGTGATATATAAATAAACCACTTGAAAACAATCCAATAATCGTAGACCAATGATAAGGGAAGTCTGGAAATAGCTACCCGGTATAGAACGGAATCCGCCGATCGGAACTACTCGATACTAAGCTTGGATGAGCCAAAAGATAATTTAAGACTTCTTAAAAACATTTCCTTTCCTCCCAATCTTTGGTTTTAAAGAGCCGCATCGATTTAACTATCATCATTAACAGGTGTCCGGTAAAGGTAGGGTATGCTATGCCCTTTTATGCGATGGCGCCATTTCGCATTTAACAATATCACATATTTTATCAATACAGTGTTTACAAATCGTGGCCTCGAAAGGGCTCTGTAAATAAATTTGTTACGTTATTC
Organism: Patella caerulea; assembly: GCA_036850965.1. Taxonomy (NCBI): domain Eukaryota; kingdom Metazoa; phylum Mollusca; class Gastropoda; family Patellidae; genus Patella; species Patella caerulea. Next base: position 18,129,056 of record JAZGQO010000002.1, on the reverse strand, counting down.
ACTTCCGGTAGCCATTAACCTTAGCACATATAACATCAACAAAATTTGTGATTTACGTCATTATTTATATGTGACGTAAACACAAATTGTACTCATCATTGACGAAAGGGGGGTTTAGAAGATACAAATATTTATAGAATGATTTTGAACGTTGTTTAATTCAAGCGAACTGTGGTAAAGATAGGTATAAACAGAGCGAACGCTGGTAAATGTTGTTTAATATAATCGAACTGGGATGGGAATCCGTATAAACATCAACCTGACACTGTCTTACAGCCAGATATATATAATATAAACAGGTGTTTCTTTCTTAAAGAGATTTAATATTAAAGAAAATAGACCAGTTGGTGAAGGAATTAATGTTCTCCAAATTGTATCATCGTATGAAATTGACAGCAGCACCTGGTTGTTTTAGTGGCATTTAGTAACTGGTTGAGGATGATGTATCTTGTAAATAAATCAGTTATTGGTATTACGACAGTAAACGAGGTTTAACGTAAACAGAACAGCTTAAAGGGGAAGACCAAAGATTTTCAATAAGGTTTTCATAAATGTTAAATGTATTTAGAAATAACTACCCGGTGATCTAAACTATATCGCGACGTGAATTTTATCGCAGCGTACAGTGCTGTATTAGTGAATTTACGCAACGACTTTGTGTTTTAAACGTTAAAATTCATAATTTCCTGCATATATTATCCTAATGTATAGATTTTTGGCCAAACTACGGCGCTGAATAAAAGAGAATGAACGAATTAAATGAATGAAAAGGGGTTTAAAGTCCTACTGTTGTGCTCCTTACCTAGGCTAATGGAAGACGGGCATACGAAATACAGTGGCCTACTCTTATATCTAATTCCAACTGCCAAGAAGTTTTTTACGTGCACGGATTTAATAAATTAATTTCTCGCCTAAAAAAAATTTTTTTCTTTGTAACAGAGAGAATAATTTCTAAATATACGTTTAAAATCTATGGGAACATTCTTAAAAATAATTGATCTTCCTCTTTAAATGTTAAGTTGAATATCAAGAGCGGATTTGGATTAGGGACCAAAGCCCAAAGAGCCCCTTCTATCCACATGTGTTCCTTATTAAATGTAATTAAAATGGAAAATTTTCTTTGTAACAGAGAGAATAATTTCTAAATATACGTTTAAAATCTATGGGAACATTCTTAAAAATAATTGATCTTCCTCTTTAAATGTTAAGTTGAATATCAAGAGCGGATTTGGATTAGGGACCAAAGCCCAAAGAGCCCCTTCTATCCACATGTGTTCCTTATTAAATGTAATTAAAATGGAAAATTAAGAAAATATCTATTAAAACAACCATAATAATATATTAGATGCATAAATGGCATTTATTCGGTATGTTTTGGGGAAATGTGTCCTTTCTGGAATTAGTCCCACTCCCTTCCCAAAATTCTTGGACTCGTGCTTGATTAAATTATTGATTCCAATCCTCACATATAAAACAGTCCGATATTTTATTATCTTGTACCGTGGTAAGTTAATGGATTTTAATGTTTTAAATACTACGCATCTCCAACTCAACAATAAACATAAAATGTTGCCAAGCCATATTAAACCCAGAAAAAGACCCAGATAATGAAAATTAACATAATTCGAATATTGGAACTTTTTCACGATTTTTAAATGTTTTACAATGCCCTAGTCGCAGTCTGGCTTTTTTCGGATTTCAATTTTACTAGTCATTCGTTGATTGCCTTTGGACGTAACAAAACATCCATTTAGAAACAGAATTGATGTGAGAAAATCAATTTCCATTCTGTGTACAAAAGATGTTTAAGGATGGTGAATCAATTTCCGAAATGTCAATAAATATTACTGTTTCTTTTTTTAGACGAAAAGAACAAAGTGAATGCATTGATCACTACAGCATTAAACCCTTAAAAGGAATCTTAAACCTTTAGACATTTTTTTTAATTTTGAAAATATTACAGTCAATTTTACTAAACTATTCTCTGTCAACTTTAAAGATCTTAACAAAAGCTAGGTTTCGTTAAAGTACCTATTCCATATAATATTTGAAAACTGAAATATGATACTGAGAGATATTCTATCCTGGGGATAGATACCCTGTTGGCCTCATCAAACTTTTTTTTTTAAAAAAAGGATATCTGTAATGTTGACAAAACTATATATTAACTAAGTTAGTTATTGCAAAACGTCAACCATTGAGTTTGTCGTTGATATCTTAGCGCGTGCATTAATCACCCATCAAAGCTATTGTCCATTCATTGCCTTGAACCAGAAGTTACAAAAGCTTAGCATCCATTCAAGTATCCCGAAAAATATGATTTGAAGTTTAGGACCAATCGAATGTTATGTCTTTAATTCGTGTTTTCAACATGATGAATATTAAAGTAAGAACAGACAGCTCTTCATCTAAATCTTGCATAAGGTATCTATAACTTAAGAAACGGTGTAATATAACAACACTTTAACAACATTTCATAGAGACATTGCCATAAGATCACACGGTCGATTTAAACTGAATTGAAGGTCACAGAAGAAAAGGTTCGATAATCTTTGTGAAATAAATCAGCCCAGAAGGCGTTCTGCGGTCTGTCTGTGTCTGCCACTCTACTTAGATAGTGTGCATTGATGACAAGGATAAGAGATGCCCAATTTTCTTAACTCGTGGGTTTCCATCAGGTTTTCAATAATTCTGGCTCCAATGGTGTTCCTATTATTTCATTAACTACAACGTAAACGGTGGGATAACCCAATAAAAATATGTTCGAAAAATTCTGAATTTTGACAGAGTGATCCACCCAAATGAAAAACTGTTCAAAAAATTCCAACAGATCCATATGGACGATAGAAGACGATGATGCGCGTATAAACTCAGATGGAAGTAAATAACTCCTTACCCAGTGCTATAAGTACTTGCCTACCAGCAAACTTCATAGGATCTGTTTGGCTTGTAGACGCAACAATATCCAATACTGTAATGGAATTCCACTCTTGTCTGGTGGCTTTTTGTTGTAAAACTTGCTTTAATATTGTGTAATCGCCACTGCGTTTACTTTGTTAATTTCAGATATATTGTTGAACCTTTAATACCTTTAGGGGAGGAATTGTGAAATTACCAATAATTCATATATCTTACAAAAGAATAATATCTCTACCATTTACAACTCCATTTTACTACTGATTGGTTATTATGAAACGTTTCTGCGTTTCTCTTAATGTTGTGTAATCACAGTGCGAGATATACGTGTATTGTGAAACGGTACTGCTTTTGTCCAGTACAGATTGCGACATCCCCGGTGTTGGGTATTGTTCATATCAATACAACCATGCTAATTGCGATAATAAACATACATAATGCAAGAGCTAAATCTGCCTATTAAAGGTCTTTCATTAGGCCCGAAATATTATCTAAATTATTAATTAGACAATAATTAACTTATCAAGATCATAATCAACTCGCGATGGCATCGCTAACCTGCGATATTTATTGGATTACGTTCCGATATGTTGTTCGACTTGCATTCATAATTAAATCAAAAAATGGATAATCGAGACTATATTTTATACTACCGACTTTATTAATGATGATCGAGGCTAGCCCCAATATTCAGTCGCTAAAAGCACGGTTCGTAGTGGATCATTGTGACTGAAATTCCCAGCAAATTCCCATTACATGATCTAGTTTTTAACTTTTATAGGGGGGATTATCAGCTCTTTATCTAATCTCCCATAATATATCTTTAATATACTGTATAGCGTAAAGATTGAAATACTGATTTTAATTGGAGATGCTAATTGTAAGCCGGTTGGAGAGTTTCGGGTGTTTCCAGAGACAAAAATGGCCGCTTTCTATAAATTAGAATTTGGACGAATGTTTAACCTAACCCTAACCCTTTTTAGAAGAATGCACTTGGACCTAATTTACCTTTAGACATCGCCATCAATTCTGTTAACAAAGTAAAGCAATATATCTAAAATGTAGTAAATTAATTATCAAATGATAATAGACGTCCAAATTAACTTCCCAAGAATACTGTGAACACATATACACTCAATTACAAATGGTTCATATGGAAGTTAAAAGTTTAAGAAGATTATCTTGTAAAGATGTACACGATAATTTATAAATTAATGGTACAAAAGCCAGTAATTCGCCATAGTCGTGTTATTAGGATAACGCCATTTATAAAACAAAAGAAGAGCTTCAATATCCATACGCCAAATCTCGGAAGGGTATCTCCGTAAGTAGAAGGCCCATAAAGACATATCACATAGCAGTGAAATCTTATGGAAATATCGATTGTTTTGGACAGCCCTGGAAATTTCCATTCATGGATTGTGTTTTAGCAGTGTTCTTTTAATTAGCCTTGAAATGTCTGTCTAGTTATCTGGGCATATGTATCAGTAACTGCGTAATAGATCAAATACGATCCATGACTCAATGATCAATATAACTGACGCGTAATTTGTAAAACAGATAACGCTGTTTGTAAAACGGGTGTTGGCCACAAACACAATGTATGTCCACTTCTGGCTTTGGAAAAGATATCTTCTCTCTCGATGTTAAACTCCAATCATATGGAATTAAGTACAATATTCTGTAGTACAAATCGTAAATAGCATTATTTATACATATACACATAAATATTCTTATTTTTAAATAGTATCAAAATGTAAATTCATCAGGATTTCGTTAACGTGAAGTATAATGAAAGGGGATTTAAAGCCCTACTTTGCGAGCCCCCACGTCCACTAGACACAAACTAGGTCATTTCGGGAAAAATACATGGTTCAAATTTATTTTTTATTTCAATAATTCGCATGTGAGAAGTCTTTAGCATTGTGGGGGAATCCGGAAGACCCGGAGAAAACCGTTGGACAGGCGGAGAAAGCTCTCGATCAAGCGATCCTTCACTCAAAGACAGACCTTTTGATCTAAAGCCCGCGCGTTCAATCTACTCGGCCTCTCAAACGACCCAATACCCCGCAATATTTTACATGTCATTTTCTTGGCTTCGTATTCTCGAGTATATAATACCCACGTCTTACTTGCAGAGATTGCCTGTCTCAGACAATTTTAGGTATTTTCATATTAACACATTCCTGATTTGATTCGCGACGTTTTCGAACACCCATTTAGACGTGTCCATATCAAAGGTTTAATGTATTGCGTCAGATTTAAGATAACAGATTCTGAAATAAACAAGAATAGCGAAATTAGAACATATCGAAATTACTGTTTTCTCGCAGATAAAGCTTACAGGATGGCAGCAGATTGGACGGTAATGGATTTGTAACTAATTTAGGAGCTGGAATGTCTAAAAATAACTCCATCCGTCCGCAACTTCTCGTGATCAGTCGCTATACTGTTTGATAAAAATAATATAATGGGCGATTAAAGACCCGACTGTGATACATTATCAGATTTTATATTAAAGACACAGCTCACCTAATTACTAGATTTTTTTTTATTATTTTGGATGGACCTAATACATTCACAGGCATAAGTGCCATGTTACGATGAAAGTGCAAGTCTTTTCTGGTGCAATGAAATTTGATGTTGATTATTTACAGAACGCGTTTAGAGGCTCCAGATGACTCTTAATACCGTCACCTGCAAATTATGCTATCTACGAGGCCACTGTGGCTCGGCTCAGTGAGTAGGACATTGGCACGAAAAAAAATGACAGTTCATCTGGATTTTCCCGCGTTGCTCCGCCTAGTCCATTTTGCAGAACGGAACCCGACAAGAGACTCTCGGAAGGAACGAACAACCGAGATCCCATGTATGAAGGCACAAAAACCCACAACAGTATGAATTCAAATAAGAGTAGACTGAAGTACCGATGCCCCGGAAAATTCCCCCATAAGATTTTGTATGGCGTATTCTCGTCTCCATTAGCACAGTCGGTGCAGAACAACGGAAAGTTAAACTCCATTTATTTCATTTCTCCTGGCTTATATAAATATGACAAAACCCTAGCCACAATATGCTTTGGGTGTTCATACAGCCAAGATTATTAGCATTTTCAAAATGCAAAATAGAGTTTCCGTTTTGGACGTTTCGGCGAATTGGAACAAAGTCGATATGAGTAATTGGAGTAATTACAGTGGTTTGTTTCGTATAATTATTGGGTTTTAAAACCACATCTGGCATCTCAGAAGGTTCTCTGGTATCATCTACAGAAAGGTAATTATTTTTTTTATAAACATTGGCTTCCATAACATAGATAACAAATGAAGATATGCTATACACATTAATACGTCAAGCTATATGGTATATTACTGTTAGTACGAAGTTTGTCCAAATGTTTTCGGCCTTCCTATGCAATGTGCGATCTATATGAAGATTGGTATACCCTGGCATGCCACCCCTCGCCCCTTCCCCACAGCAGTGATAACCGCATCATTCGTCAGACATATGCGGCCCCTTTGAGTTATGGGAAGCTGAATCTGGAGAATAGGCTGGGTGAGAAAGGATCTTGAAGTCACTGGGTGTAAACTTGATCATTGTCCTGCAGCCGCCAGACACCTCGACGCCTTTCTTGCGTAATCTGTACTATGTATGGTGGAACCTTCTTTAGCTAATTACGTCCCTGGGAGTCACGTTTTGTAACTGCATACTTTTGACTTTTTTTTCTCTTGGTCAAAGTGATGAACCCAACTATTTCTTTAGTAACATCAGGACCCAAGAAAACACGCGTTTCTCTCCGATAATCCTCGAGAAGCTGTTGACTAACCATGATTCTCTGAAATGTTTGTTCTTTAGTCAACGTTCTTGGCACCCAACGGACAGATACCTGTCCAGATGCAAATGTTTATGGATTCTTCATCCCATTGGTGTTTATTTGTATTGTAGACTATAGCAGCTAACTGGCAAACGGAATCAACTTGTGAGTATTCACTTCACATGGGCCACGCGGGCGATCGTGGTTCGTCTTCAGTGGTGGCCCATTGTAAATGCAGCAAACCACAGTTTGATTGTACTATACGTCGCCTAATCTTTGTCTCGTGTCTTCGTGAATTTGATTTGTTGAAATCATCTTCAATGAAACTACGAATGATGGCTCTGCATTCGACTGTCTCCATTTTGAGAGCAAATGAGAGGGACATGCCGTTTGACAGCTGCATTGGAAATTATAACACGCGGAGTACAGCATGGGCAGATTGATTGAGTTTGACAATCCGTTCATGGTCAGTTTTGACGTATTAAGGAAACCTCTCGTACAAAGCAAAATTTGTAACGATTTGAGAATAACATACATTTCTTGAAGTGAACATTCATAGCCCATAATAAAAGATGTCTTCCAGTGTATTCACTCTCTTGTCTATTGTCCAATAAATACGCAAGCAATGATGTCTAATCCAGTCCCCAGATAGTTTTTAAATACAAACCAAGGAATAATAATCCATTAGCTTGATTTAAAGGTTTCTGATTTTGACACCATGGCCTAATGGGAACACTTCACAAGTCCGGCTTCACTTGAAAAAGCGCAATATCCACTCAGTTATGTGTACATACATGATAATTCAATAATCGGCTGCTGTGAGGTGATTTACATTTACAAATACGGAAAAGAAACAGGTCCCTCTAGTAACAGATGCCGCTTTAATCTGGCACTCGAGACACATGTTCGTTCAATACAGAATAATACGTAAAATATTTAATAAACATCTTTGTTATGGCATGACTATAATACATATAAGTATTAAAAGCATGCCTATTGGATACGAGATATGCCGCGATTTTTGATTTCCATTGTACGTGAACAAAATTAAACCATGTGTTAGCCCCGAAATAGGGAGAGAGAGAAAAATAGGGTTCAACGTCCACTTGACAGAAAGAAGGTCATGGTTCATTTTTAGTTCCATAATTTGCTTGCGCGTAGGGGTCTTTAGCAGTGGAGGGAAACCGGAGGACCCGCAGAAAAGCAGCGAGGTTGGACAGGCGAGCGTACCCAGTGGACTCAACGACATACCTAATGATATAGCGCGTACGTCCTAATCATTCGCTCCCCCCCCCACCCAAGTCCCGAAATAATATAGCTTGTATTGAGTGGACGTTAAATCTCCTTTCTCCCCATCTAACAACATCACCGATATCATATTCTTGTCTATTTATGTTGCTTCAGATTTTGATATTTTGTATTAGCTTGAAAAAGTTGAGAGAATACGGAGAGAGAGAGAGAGAGAAATGGGGTTTAACGTCCACTCAACACAAACTAGGTCATTTCGGGACAAACATATGGTTTTAATTTTATTTCAATAATTCGCTTGCGCGTAGGGGTCTTTAGCAGTGGGAGGAAACCGGAGTACCCGGAGGAAACCCACGAGGTTGAGAAGGCGCCCCTATCTCCATGCTACATACGCTCACACCAGGGCTCGAAACCCCAGCCGCAAGCCAGAGGTGACCGGCCAGCTAGAGGTCGAAGCGCGGCACCCTACACCACTAGGCCATCCCAACCCCCTTGAGAGAATACGCTTCGAAACGTCGCCTAAATAAATCGGTGGCAGTTTTTCCATAAGTATGTTTTTAGTTTATCGCCGATATCGATAGTCAATATAAGAAAAAAAATGTGCCAATACAGCAATATAAAATGAATTCAGACAATTAGTCAGCATTTCCCGTTAGAAGGCAACGTAAAAATTTCAAATGTTATATTTTGCACCATGACAGCCATTAGGAGATTACATATAGATTTTGTTTAGAAGAGTGTATAAACACAAGGCAAGCTTGGCAGCATTTCTCACCGTAAATTGATGATCCAATATGTGGTTGATGAATTGATATAATATCCAGGCTTTCTGCTGGGAATTAAAGAACATGGAAGTCACGGAAGTTACGTTTAATCAATAAATAACAAACTTGTGCCATTGACGGGCGGTTGTGTTATTTCAAGATGAATCATACAATATTGTTATATCATATTACTTAAAGGGATAGTTGCATATTCTCTCAGAAAATCAAAACATCAATATTTCGTTATATATTGCATAACATATGTTGTCAAAACACTTTTATACAATCCTTAAAATCATTCTCGCACTTATAATGATAATAACCTAGGAGATAATACAAAATTTATCGCCCTTGTTCCTATAAGTTATATGGAAAGCTTAACGCTGACGTTTCAATTTTAAGATTATATATTTTTGCCAAATAGTGCATTGTATAAACGTGTTGGTTTTAAAGCTTTATTTTAACATATTAAAGCTTTAAACACTGCAGCTATTAAAGCAGCTAACAGGCTGATTGAGCAAGCTCTATGCAGTTAAATTCGTGTTATGGAAGATTAAACGGAAGACGCCTTTTTTTTAGTCGACATTTGAACACAAACTCAGTTCTATTTGGCTTATCTATATACATAAAATTTGTTATATCCCAACACTTACTTTATCTACAAGCAGAAATTCTCCGCGAAGATAAATGTCAGATAAACACATCCAGATCAAATGAAATCGATCGGTTTATTTTTAATCACAATCCGAGCAACCTAGCCATTTTAATTATTTAAAATTCTTTTCGGTAGACTTTGCTATATTACCCTCTTCATTTAATACTACGAAGATTTTAGATACCATCCGCTTGAAGCTTTTTACATTCTATTTGTCACCAGTTTGTAGCTGAGAGCTATCATAAACGAGAAAAACAGATTGAGAGATATCGGCCAATTAGTAAATTGATTCAGCTGGGCTTGTTAACAAAGATTTGCCGATTTCGTTCTATTTAGAAGAAATATGGGGTTGATCGATCGTAGTTCATTATATGATAAGAGATCATCATCAGATTTATGGTACATCTAAAAACAAGGTGGTTAAATAAATCTGATATGATACGATGGATTTTGTTAACCTTTGCTCAAAAAAAAATATTAAAAAAATTATTACTAGATTAGATATTTTTGGATTAGATACAGTGAATATTATTCATTCAATGCCTGTTTATGTGCAGCAGTCGTTAACGTGACCAAGTCTTTTGACTTATTTTTTGTGGATAGTCTACTTAGCGATAGGTTGCCAGGCAAGGAAACATACGCCAACAACAGCTTAGTCGTCCGAAGAGTCCGAAGAGTCAACAAGTGTTGTCGCCAATTATCTTTTTTGTCAGAAATGAAAACATTTACAACACACTAAATCCCGATTAAGCGTAACAACTCATTTGGCTTCTAGTTCTGCCCCAATGTAACATTTAGCATGCAAAACATTTAATATCAATTGTCATAATCATTGAAAATCGTTAAAATTTGATAGACTTCTTCGTCTTATGACCTTAAACACTGTATAAATATAAAGTCACTCAGATCTTACATTTAGCCTCTATAGTGCTCACAAGATTTTCAAAGTGATCAAGGGCCAGAACTCTGACTAATTATCGCAAATCGGCTTCTTCGTCTCCAAACTTTAAACGCTGTGTTTAAATTTAAAGTCAATCCAATCGAATATCATCGTTAGCCCCTGCGCGTCAAAAAAAAAACCAACAAAAAAAAAAAACCAAAAAAAAACCAAACAAACAAAACAAAAAACAACAAAAAAAATCAAATGGACATCAGACACCCTAAATTATACCAAACAATATATACCCCAACTAAATAAGATTCGCGAATAGTTCGATTATGTTCCCATGGGAAAACCCGGAATGATATAAACAAAACTCGGTGAATTATTCAATATTTCTTAATAATACAAAAAGTAATTCAGACCATTTCTGTCTGAGATAATTGCCAAGCATTAGTCTGTAATACGATAAGTAAACAGTACCCAGATTGATCATTAGTTGTATAAAAGAGTTTCCATCGGTTGCTAATTGGATGGTTTACTGTATGTATTAATCGTAAATGCCACAGGTGAAGAAGAATAACACGGAATGTCTTCGATATCACCGTTGGGGGATTGTCTTCAGACGTGAAACCCTTACTCAGTGGTACATAAACCCAGAAGCACCGGTTAATAGAATGCTATCACCCATGGGTTATCTCGTACAAGATATACGACCCAGTATCGATTCGTGTTAGATAAACATACATGTGGTATTGGCGAACATGCAATATAAAGTTGATATTTAAAACAACGTACATGGAACGGCCAAAAGTTTATGTAAATCAAATGGAATGAAAAGGAGTTTAACGCCCCCCCCCCCCCTACTGTTCTACTTCTAAACTGGGCCAATGAAGACGGTGCCATGAGGGAAATTTTGCTCGGTTTTTCGTCCCACCCGAACGACTAGACAGCTGTCCTTGTCAGGTCCCCCGTCCTGCATCATTAACAAGGGGAAACCACGTCGGATAAACTTTTTCGGCCAATGCAGGGATCGAACACCCGACCTCCGGGATAGCCAGCACCTTACCCACTTAGCCACCGTGATCCCCAAAATTTAATACAACTGTCAATATGCTCAAGAATAATTTGAAAAGAGGATACAAAAAGAGCAATCGCAAAGATAAACAGGCTGATAAATCTATGTACCTGTTGGATCAAATAAGTATATCGAAGGGGCGTATTCACCTTCATAATGTTTCGGGTTAAAACAGCCATTATCAAATAAACTTAAAGATACATTTTGAGAGATTAGATAAAGAGCTGGCATTTCTCACTATAATAGTTAAAAGCTATATAGTGTCGGGGAATTTGATGAAAATGTCAGTCAAATTGATCCACAGCGATTGAATTTTCGACCTAGCGTCGATCAACATTACTAAAGTTGGTACGATAAAAAAAGATAATCTCGATTATCCATTTCATGATTTAGTCATAAATAAAAATTGAGCAGCAAATCGGATTCCAATCAAGTAAATATCGCGGACTAGCGATGAAATCGAAATTTGATTATGGTCTGGGTTTTCTAATTAATAATTTAGATAACACCCCAGGCTTAAAGAAAGAACTGCAATAGACATGATTAGCTCTTGCATAATGTATGTTTAAAGCATAACGTCTTACAATGGTGTTTATAGTTCTTTTAGAGAAGACATAGCAATTAATCTTGAAATAAAAAATACTTCCTGTTTTGCGTTAAACATAATATCATTCCTTTGCTGTTTTTTTTTTTTTTTTTGTAAAATATGTATTTCAATTTTTGTATGTTGTAATTGCATGTTGTTTTTTGTTTACCTGTTTTAATGTATGTAGAATATATTGGCGCCAATTTCATATGAATTACATTGTTAATATGTACGTGTACAGTTTTACGGTAGAAATATAAAAGTATAACCAAAGAACCGTATCGTCAGTTAAAGGAGATGTATCTCTAACTTAATATTCGAAATTAAAGAAACGAATTAAAATTCAGTATTGGCCAATTTCAATCAATATTGATAATGTTATCGTATGGTTTCTTGATATCCAATATTTAAGACACAATCAACTTTGTTTAATCAGGACACGAGTCGTGTATTCTATGGTGTCGGGCTCCATTTTTGTAATGAACAGATAAAAACATATACTACAAAATATTGCGGAAATAATTTGATAAACAAACGACAAAATGATACTAAAAATTCCGCGTAGAATTGAATAAGGTCACAAAATAGACTGCCGTTCGAGTTGAACTGTAAATATATTTCACCAAACATAGCTGATTTGAAATTCAGTATTCTTTTCAAACAGTGAATATAAATCACTGTGCATACATCCATATTACATTAATATTTGCTTTTAGGACCATTTTGGTCTATTTCATGGTTCCGAATATTATGTCATAACGCCCTCTAAAATAGTAGACATGGTTAATTAGTAAGACTCTTTTATCAAGTCCTGCGATACCTTTTAAGAAAATCCAGACTTTCAATTACCTTGTTGGTAACACGACCCTAAATGTGTCTGGATAACGCGTAGAGGTGATACTTATACTTCGATGGATACGACACGATAATCAAGGTACATAATCTATTAATTAAATCTAGCGCTCATTTCCGAACGGCTAAGATATTGGTGTTTGATTTACATTTTTCATCCAGTATGTTATCAGCGAATACCCTGTTAACCCCTTGTCCGTCCATTTACATAATGAACTCGTCCAAATGGGTCTTTAGCGGTGGGAAGAGACTGGAACTATATTATTTCGAGACTAACATATGGTTTAATTTCATTTCAATATTTCACTTGCACCCAGAAGTCTTTAGCAGTGGAAGGAAACTGGAATGTCCGGAGAAAACACACGTGATTGGACATGCGACCTTACTGGCCATCACTGGACTCAATGACAGCCTTGCATTTGACCGTTGACACCCCCCCCCACCTCCAACAATGGGATAGATAACACAATTAAATAGTGGTGGTAAACGATAACCAACGAATATTCAACCCCCATCCCTCTTCAAACATTATTGCGCATCTTTAATAGCAATTAGAAGAAGGTATAAAGCCCAGTATATTAGTTTAACTATTTTTATCACCCAATAACACATTTGACATTAGATATCTCTTGTGCGATATAATACATAATCTACTGCGTATCTCCTTGCATTTGTTTGGTCAATCAAAAAGGAACTACTTTCTTTTATTTTAAAGAAACCATTTATTTTAAATAAAAAGTAACTTATTTTTTATTTTTATTTAATTGAAATAATGGAACTTTACAATACGTAAACTGCCGTGGAAAAAAATGATGTATCACTACGCTGTAATGTAATCAGATTCAGCAAAAGTGAGATATAAACCAAAAAATTATATTTATTTATTTGTGCTATGTAAGAAATGGGTGAATGATAAATAAAATCCCCGGCTCGTCTTATTTGATATATAAAAAAATATCAACACTCGTTGATAAAGTAAAAAAAAAAAAAATATAAACTCGGCAGAGCATCTGTCTTTTTACTTTATCAACTTGTGTTGATATTTTTTGATATCCAAAAAGTCTCGAAGGAGATTCTCTATATATCACATAAACCAAATCATTTGCTCGTCTTTTGTCTCAACCACGTTAAATAGCAATTAGAGAATCACATTACACCAAATTATTTTCTAGTCATCAGATAGCTAACTAGTGGTCACCATGCCCCAAGCGAGGCAACAAGGACAGTGTCATTTACTTTTAATATCATCATTTCATTACAATATTTTACATACTTACGATTGACGTAGGAAAATAATATTAATTATCTCATTTAATATTGTTGTTGATGTATATAACTTACAAATATACAACCATTATGTTATTGTTGTTGTATGCAACTTAAAGTTCTACTACAACTATACTGTTATTGTTGCTGTATGTAACTTAAAGTTATAACTATAATGATAATGTTATTCATGATGTATGTAACTTAAAGTACAACTATACTGTTATTGTTGCTGTATGTAACTTAAAGTTATACTTTATACTACAATGATAATGTTATTGATGATGTATGTAACTTAAAGTTATACTACAACTATACTGTTATTGTTGCTGTATGTAAGTTAAAGATATACTACAATGATAATGTTATTGATGATGTGTTTAGCTCAAAGTTATACTACAACTATACTCTTATTGTTGCTGTATCTTATTGTTGACATTTAGTAACTGGATAGAGCAATAAACTATAACACATACTTATGGAAAACATATTAGTGTTGCTGAATAATATTAGTGTTGCTGAATATAACTTACAGCCATACTACAATCATAATGTTATTGTTGCTGTATGTAACGTAAGTCATACTACAATCATAATTTTAATGTTGCTGTACGTAGCTTAGTCATATACTACAATCATAATAATAATACCAGAAGATGAGTAACCGCTATATTATCATTTGGCACCAGTGTGTTACTGATGATTGACTGAAAGATGAATGAACAGATCCAAACGAATGAATAACTCTATTGATTAGGATATGGATCGCTTTGGACTAACAGATATTACATTGGTGCACCAGATAACGACTCCTTGGCCAGAATGTCAGATGATTAATTAATTGGCTGACCCTTAGAAAGTCTTCAAATGACATTCGGTTAGTTTTGTATAGGCACTATAGTACGATGAAAGAAGATAATTCAGTAATGTTTTAATATTATTGTGTAACTGATAATGCCACAGATTAGACAACGTGTGTTTTAAACTTGACTATGACTGTCATTGTAAGCCTCATGGCGATATAGTGTTATGTTTGTTGGCTAATCAGAGGTTGCTTCAAATATATATGACATATTTTAACGTACGATTTGAATATTGGTATTTTTCAAATACCTGCCAATAAAGCATGATTTTACGATTCAGGATCGAAATCTTTAAATCACTATATAGATTAAAGTGAAGATAAGTGGAAATATGCTTTTCGACTAGAAATGTTTGAAGTGTCCAATATCATAGATCATAGTTAATTTCAATCAACACTACACTATATGTATGATACTAGATGTAGGATATACAGTAGACTTGCACTCACCATTTGGCTCGCTCATGAGTTCGACTAAATCCCTCTTAACTACATATAGTACGTCATTGAATCATTACTTCGTGGTTAAACAGTACTAGTCGGGGATCACTGACGTTGTAAATCCCGCAATATGTTACTAAACGCGTGAGAACGATCCGTCTACTCACTAGCTAAGTTTATCAATAAACCCGCGGGAGAAAGTACCACATTTATATTTCTGCTTCCAATGTTGCTAAGCAACGCGGCAAAATTATCACTTTTCAGAATTTTTCTTTTTTCTTAGCACGCGGTACCAGACTTAACTACGATCTGAGATAAATACTACGGCGACTACATCATGCAGTAGTAAGTCGGTTTGTGTATCGTTTATCAACTAGTTTATAAACAGACCAAGAAGATTAGACAAACGTGAGATAGTGGACAATAACACAGTAAGATCTAGAAAATATCGAACAGTCTAAAGGGAAATCAATATTCTTTTTTATGGCCTTGCTCTTTTCGTGTTATTGGAATTTCTGGTTTCGTCATAAGAGTACACACTCTCTCTCAATGTAATATGTGTCAACTTTCGGATCAGTATTTTTATACATTCATATTTAATTTTGACGTGCTATAATTAACATCCGTTCACAGCGTCATTGGTTGTTTCAAAAATGAAATGGAATGGGGTTTAACGTCCTAATGAAGACGGGGATGGCTGAAACTGACAGCAGTGGCGTCATAAACCTCAAGTAGTGCCAAAGGTCGAATGGGTACAGGCGCGGATCCAGGATTTTTTGCAGGGGGGGGGGGTCTAGGTTTGATAAAAGGCACTCAACAAATTAACGGGGGGCTTGGGCCCTCCCCCAGGAAAATTTGGTAAATTAGATTCAATTTGGTGCATTCTGGCGTATTTCCGGAAGGTAAATTCCAAAATTACAGGTCTAAAAGTCGCCAATAAAATCGCATAAAAAATTTTCAGGTCTGAGCAGGGGGAGAGGGGTCCGGACCCCCTGGATCCCCCGTCTAGATCCGCGCCTGGGGTATCTGTGAAAATGAATTTTTAAAAAAGAGAAGTGTGTCGAATGTTTTGTAATATTATGATGATATAAACATAGTTAATCCCGGACAAATCTACTGGAGATAAAATGAATGTGTCCCTAAGCTGTTCACCGAATTCTTTAATATAAAGTATATTCCAAAACCCAATTGATCGAAAAGCAAGTTGTCGAGCAAAGCTTATACTGATTCTGTAAGATGATATCTTATGTTTGTCTTAGACTAGTAATGGCTTTACTACGGAATACCATCAGGGTCAATCAAATAAAAAAAATAATCTAATCATCTTGTAATTACAAGATAGCCATATAAAATGGTTATCTTGTAAGTACAAGATACGCAGAAGGCCAGACCGTGAGTAATTCATTTCAAGGTCGCCAAACAGCACGTACATTGATATATCGAATAGCTCGGCCAACGCCGTACGTTATTTTGTTTTACACAATCGACACATTCGTGTTATGCCATCATTAATATTATTTGTTACATCCATGCCCCCATACTCTTATTTACTTCATTCCCTCACCAACTTAATACACGCATTGATATCATTTATTAATATCATAATTCATAAAGTCCACGCTTTCATTAAAGGTACACTCATTAACTTCATACCCACGCCGACTTCATACGAGCATTGACAGCATTTATTAATATCATAATACATAAATTTCATGATCTCCTTAAAGCTATAGAATGCTATTTATAATTTTCGGAAAATACCTTTTAAATTTTGATTTTTAACCGTTTTTGTTTTCATTTGTTTTGAGTTTACATATTTTTATTGCGTGCAGAAGTCAACACGACCGAAAATCGCAAACCGACGAATCTGAGATTCTTGAGATCCGAGAATATCTTTGGGCATTAAATACTAACATTTATTAATTTGTGCTTTAATATTTCATACAACTACACCAGGACACCCACTACCTAACATAACTTAACCAGTTTATTTGTTTCTTATGATACCTTTCACTTTGACAAGGGTCAAAGTTCACGATAGTCTCATTCGCTATTTCGTACGAAAAGAATATCAATGTTATTTCAATTATCATTTAGACATATATTTACATGATAGTCAACAATCAACTTTTCGTGCTATTGAATTGGAATTGATTACAACTTTCTCGCCATTTAATAATTTAACAAGGGACCGGATAATCGAGACTTTGTTTATTACCGTAGCAACGGTGCTTCACAATGGAGACTGTCTTGTGAAATTTGAAGCACTCATAACTGCGATCAGAATAAAGTAATTTGACCGAAATGTTCAATATATCCATTCCTTAATTATCTTATCTATTGAGGTACTATTGTAGACAGCTATTATCCAAATTACATAATAGCCTATCCATTTCATCCGACGAATTTTAGCATAACACCACTGACAGCAATCCCCATTCTAGCACTTCTAAAACTTTTGATATATTTTAAACTATTAAAAATGAAAAAAGAATTTTAAAAGACATGAGAAAATTAATCAGCGATTTGTTTTCGAAATTTACGAACAGATAATTTGAATATCGAGGATTTTCGCAATAAACAAATCCACCGAAGGTTTAATTTCCTTCAGAATCTACGACCAGAAAATTAAAACATGGTGAGACCTAATTGATAAGGCCAATTTCAGGTTTGGTGGAAGATCACAAGATGTAAACACAAACCTTGGACCTAGCCCTAACGCTTACCCTCCCTAATTGACAATCTTGTCAACAATCACGTGCCCTAACCCTATTTACATTTCAGCGGCATTGACGAAAATTGAGTTGGCCTTAACAAGTAGATCTAGCTTTTCGTTGGTTTCTGGGGTTTAACGTCCATTTCCACCGGAATGATATCACAGACAATATTCTCAAATATTCCATCGTAAACCGGGAGATAACTCCAAAGTTTAAACTCGAAAATGAAATGGAATGGAGTTTAACGTACTGAAATGAAATGCGGTTTAACGTCATTACTGTGCTGCTCCTAAACTGGACTAAAGAAGACGGGCATACATCATACAGTATGCTATGGGGGGAAATTTTTCCCGGACTGTTTTTTTTTCGACTCTATTTATGTACTGCACTTGACTGATTTTCTTGACTGAGACATTTGACTGATTTTATCGACTGGACGAGGCCACATGAAAATGACAAATACGAAATACCCCACCCCAAAACGCATCCCTACCCCACTCACCCACACAATATACCCACCTACGTTTTACGGTCATATATAGGATTTAGGGACTCTATTCTTTTAGAGGTGGGGGCCAAAAATATTACAATCCATTTAACAATCTACGGTCTTTATATTTAGGCTGTAAGTTAGTCGTCATGACCATTTCCCCCTGTCCGTTTTGATCAGACTCCTGAACATTGAAGACAAAGTCATATACAAATCATATATGTGATTTAGTTTTCGAACTCTGGAAAGCTTATTTTTTCGACAAAGGATTTAGGAAAGGAAATGTGTATATTTTGAGAGACTGACTTAATATGGGCGCACCATTCTGGCATTCATCACAACATACCACTCGGCTAATCTCGACAGATTCCGTAAACTACGTAGACTACATCTAGTCTCGGATGTATGACAGTAAGTGATATGTACCTACGCCCATACATTTGCGATGCGGCTACCGGTTTACTTTAACAGGAAAACTTGACGCTATTACACAAACTGGGAACCTATTCGGCTAGCGACCTATTCGACCGATCGAGCTGCAACCTGTTCATTGGAAACCTATTTAGAGTAAAGACAACAGTCTCTATTTATCAACCAATAAAATCCAACGTTATGTCTATCAAATGAAAGTAGAAAATATTATTTTTTATCCATTCCTTCAGCTCAGAATAGAAGTGTAATTTCGTCATTATCTTACAGCTGGATCGGTCGAATAGGTCGCTAGCCAAATAGGTCGCCAACTTGTGTTTGGAATGGGCGCAGCCATGTTTCATCCGGGACCTTTAAAGTAGTTCCAATATGGCGGAATTCATCATACAGCCGAGTTTAGATTCCGAAATCTTACGAGGTTTGCCGAGTGCACAACATACAAGAAAGGACACGGCTATAAAGGGAGGTAATTCAATATTGCCAGGTAGGATGCGAACCACAAAGGGGTTTCCCATGACGTCAATGTCAAATTCTCTATACCTGACATGAGCATTAGGATCGCCACAATGAGAGTTTTGAGCTACAGTCAGGACATCTGTGTAGAGGGTCAATCTCGGATTTCTAACTTCGGGGTAAATAAAAAGGAGCTTAAGTATTTACAGCAAACGATAAAACGTGAAGATGTACCTATTTACCTTTAAATTTCAAATGAAGATACTGAACCATTTGGAGTGACTTGAGTAACTAGAAGATCATGGCGAATTTACTTACCGCAAGTATATAGACCTGATTATTTAGGCATTTATCCAGACGGGAATGTGTGCTCAACTCCTGGTGAAAATTGAAAAGTATCACACAGCTTAAAATGGTTACACAGGACCAGAATTGAGGATACAGATTTGGAAGTAATATATATTTCGGGATTCTTTCTACCCATGTTTTCATTAAGGAATAACTGTTTGCTTCAACCTATTCTAGTTTTACAACCTTTTCCATGAGCCCAAAACCATGAATTATGGGCAAAACCAGCCTATGTATTTTAAAATCTGTTTCATCTACTTAAAAACAAAACATTAAGAAATTTCAACATGCCAATGAGAGAAATACATTATCAACGAAAAACTTAGACCGAAATGGCGTATTCGAAAGAGAATTGAAATTTGAATTTTTTGTCAGATTTTAGTGATTATTAATTATTTTGTGGTGTGTTGAATTATATGGAAATAATCAGACATTACTTCGAGAAATTCTTCATGACATGTACATTTCTGAAGTTGGTTTGTCAGATCTTGCCTTGTTTAGTTTTATCAACACATTTCAAGATTTTGGTGCTGTCCGAAAATAGTGGCATGCCAGTTTCTTTACTGATATAAAAGTTAAACACTCTAAACTATGATTTATAAAAGTTACAGACCCATATAAGATAAGAAATTATCTATTTAAATGTAAACAAAAAAGAGGTTGAACTTTGCCCAGAAGGCGTGATTTTATTTAAGGACAATGGACTTAAAAATATACATTGGCTGAATGACAGGAACTCATTGCATACGTCACTCTACTCACGCAAAACTTTAGTATAAAATAACCTTGTCAACTTATCATGTTTGAAAAGGTGTTGTGTTTCACCTTTATTCTGTTGTGAGTATGTTGGTCTGAAAACAAAATAGTCGGTCTCAAAATAAGTGCAGTCACTGCAGTCGGTCTCAAAATTATGCATCGACAACTCAATGAATTGATGTAAGCAAACACTGCCAGAAAATATCCCGAATACTATGTATTTGGGTGAATCCGTGAGCCTAAATTGCATAAGTCACACTAAAGAATTGCAAAAATAACCATGTCTGCTTGTCATGTTTGTAAAAATGTTTGTCACTCTTACTCTGTTGTATGTTGTTCTATGAGATGTTTTCCCCCATGGCAAAAAAAGTAGTCGGTCTCGAAAAAAAGTACTCACTGCAGTCGGTCCCAGACTAAATGAATTAATGAGGTAACCAAAAAAAAAAATTAAAAAAAACGTCGAAAATGACAGATAAGCCTCAAAATTCTGTCCCATTTCTTATCCGCTCGTTAACGAGAATTTGGTTTCATTTGCCATGACATTGATTACAATTTTCAAGCCCATTCCCAAAAACGTAAAAGCTCGGTTACATATCTGAATTTTTTTTTGCGCCTGCGGTGCTCGATTCCATTTTAACATTCTTCCACACGTCTATTGTTTTATAGCCTGCTGCCTCAGCACATTCATATTTACGAATACAGTGAGCTGCCCAGTTTGTAGTACCACTGGTATGGGACGTGGGGGGGGGGGCAGACTGTACAAATGTTCTGTCTACTCTTGCAAAACAGATCTCGAGATTCTGTTCCATTGACTGACATCAGGTCCACTCGTCCACAACAATTTCTGACAGCGATGACCTCAATTTTTCAAAATGTTCTCAAATTGCTCGGTGTTATAATAGGCACAGCCATCATATATATAAAACACATGTGAACTTAATGTTATAGCCAGTATTTTGTTGACATGCGTTTGAAACCGCCCCAACAACCCCAATATTCTCAGTCACTAGATCCGCTACAAAACTCGCACCTGTGGTGCTCGGCTCCTGACTGCGTCAAGTCACTCGTATTGGGGAGGGGGCATGTGCATCAGTCGGTCGCATTTTGGTTACCCCCCCCCCCCCCCCAAAAAAAAACCAAAACAAAATCGTTATATCCTCCCCTGTTGAATGAGTACAGGTTCATCTTATAAGTAACAGGGGACTTAGGACCTGGTAACTGCATGACTCAGTGACAGACCTTATGATACAACGTGCACAGCTAAACCATTCATGTGCACGTAAAATTACCATTGAAGGTATTGAAAGGTGGAACTTCCTGCCTGGAGTCCCGTTGTATGTAGCCGTGGGCCTGGTAAAGGAAAAACATTTGATCATTCGATTGGAACGAAAAACCGAGGTGCATCCGATAGCGTTCACGTAAAATAACCCATGAAAGATGGAATTCGATAAAGTATATGGAAACGCCGCTCATCGAAAATTATGTTAAATCTCATTTAATTTTTATACGCCTAAATGGAAATGTGGTCGTATAATATAATATTATCGACGTCCCCTTCCGTCCGTCCGTCCGTCGTCCACAACTTCTTTAATTATCTGATCAGTTTGAAATTTGTGTATATCGTTTTATAAGTGAGACAGTTTCTAGAGTTATGACCCTTGTTTCGCTCTGTAGAGCCGTGTGAATGGTCTAACGACTAAAGTCGTCATCCGATGGGTGTGAAATTTGTATACGTTATCGACATTAGCAAAACAAAGAATCCTAATGAATGAAAGCAAATGCTGTTCATGACTTCTAAAGATAAGGCCCTTGGTTCGATTTGTTGAACCTAGTAAACATTTGATCTGTATGAAATTGGTATTATGGCCACAGATCACTAATAATTTCCCCCATTGACTTTTTAATGTTAATTCGCGTTTCTTAGACGTACAGTTGGAAGTTAAGCCCATTTCATTTCATTTCATTTTGCCGTCTGTACGGACGAGTTAGCTGCTGCGGGCATTTGTATCATTGACTAGCAACCTATCCTTATAAACTGTATAAGCCAACATACAAGTTTCATTCCACGAGCCATCCATTATCGTCTTAATCACTATATACGGATCAATATACGTCATTGATACCAATAGTGCATGCTTAAAGGGGGGCAACTCTGTTGGTATTAACCGACAGTAGGCCTATACATATTGATAGCAATTCTCCCTTTCTCCTTCAACCCCTACGTCTCGAACCTACGTGTAGTTTTCGTGGATATAAGTGATTTCTAGGAACTAGACCAGGAAGTAAACATACATGAATTAGGGAAATCCCATACGAAAATAGCATCACATCCTAAGGATTCCGTTACCAAATTTAGCCTGTATTTCTGATATATAGGGCCTCGGATATTCACTGGGGTTTGGTTAAAAGTTTATAAGGGTTTTTATTGCATAAATACTTTATTGAACAAATACTTTATTGCAGAAATACTAGTTTTATGCACTACAATATATCTGACACAAATAAATGTGTTAGAAAATAAATAGTTCGTCAAACACTAACACTTAAGATCCTGATAGTATACATAATTACTGTGAATAATATAACAAGAATAATGGCCATAGCTCTCATAGTTACCACAGACCCAACACTGACCTACCCATAGTAATAGATCGTTCGTCAAACTCCCTGAGAACCATTGAAATAATGGTAAAATAACGCTTATAGCGTTTACATCTCAGCAATGGCTGGGTAGATCTGTCTCACAGTCTAAATGGAAATGTGTACACGGGACCTCGGATTATTGTCCCATCTGAACGAATAGACAGTTGTCAGGCCTCCAGGAAGGCGAGCCAGTGACTTACCCACTTAGCCAATGTCACCCCTGCGGTGTAAATGGAACACCCAAAATCACGCCAAACTGGAAATGATATTTTTACCAAACGACCAAAACCTACAGCAAACCAGTGCTAATTTAAGTAATGGAGTGATGCCACGAATACCAAGAACATTATCTGAAAGTCACTTAAGGTAGCCTTATAGTAGAAATTTCTAGTGTCTGGTTATTGCAGTCTCTAACCCCAAACCACCCAAAGTCTTACTGATATCTAATATCTAAAACAAAATAAATAGTTTACCATTGGTACACGAATCGTGTACCATAGTGTGTTTCAGCATCATTTGTAACAAGTGACCGACCATGTGCAATAGACTGGAATAACCAAACATTAGAAATTTCTATTAAGTTGGGACTCGCTGGCATAATTGTTTTGAATTAAGAGTCAAAACAGTGTAAATCACTTCATATATATTATATACAATCAGTTTATATTATTATATATGCTGTGACCGATTTGGATCAATTTGTAGGTCCCAAATATGAGCGATTTAGCTCCGTTAATTATCAAATATTCAAGAACTAGTTCACTTAGAGTAATATATTTGAAACGGGCGTTCGTTGAACTCCTCCTAAACCTCAAACTAAATCCAAATATGCAAGGTTATTGTCTAATGATACAAAAAAGAAATAAAAAAATAAACAACATACAAAGTCAATGGCCTGAGTTTTATCAAGTACGCCTGCACCTATCATGGCTGACTACGTGTATCATCGGTAGTTGTCTTAACGGATAGGCCATTGACTTTATCCAGTTTACAAAATAAGATAGCAATACATTTTAAAGTGGGCTGAAACCATCAATTTAGTATTTTTTTTATGTTATATACTTTTCAGAATCTCTGACAACAGGGGCAAATAGAGATTTCTTACAATAAACAATTAAAACACCCTTTTTGATAACATATTGGTCTAAAGATTATTGAAATCGGCCAATCCTAACGGGGAAATTTCAATAACTTTCTAGTGATTAATTGCCGCCATGTTGTTTTTCGTGCTTATGACGTATAAACGTTTATATTTTAATCGTTTAGATTACTATAAAAAAGAGAATACTTCCTTATTTTTGTTACATTTTAAGGTACTAACGTGCTTAATTTAGTTATGAACTGGTTTGACTAAATAAGTGCGATAATTGGTCAATCTTTCTACAGGGTTAAATTATTGCCCTGAAACATAAAACGGAAGTCGGCTTGTTTACTCTTTCAACTTTTAGTTGAATATAAAAGTAGTTCCCCCGATACGGCCAATCGAATCGATTTCTCTCTCAAACTTAACTAACTTTGCTCCCTAGGCTACCCACCGTGGATAAAAACCCGAACAGATTGCACAGCACCTACTGCAAACTAATGTTGTACAAACTATACATATTATACATGTCGATGACCAGTTTTTAAGTACACAGGGCGAAAGGCTGGGGTAATTTTAATTGTTCAATTCTAAAACATGGACAGCGAATTTATTTAAAACATAACAGCAATTCGTGATGCAGGGCGGGTGTCCTGACAAAAACCGAGTAACCGAGATCTCGTGTAAGGGCGAACTTCCCCTCACAGCTTACTGTATGCCCGCCTCTATCTTACCAGTTGGTCCAGAAAAGTAGGACATTAAAGCCCCAATAACACTCTTGTTGTTACTGAATAATATGTCCCAATCTTCATTCTGGTCAACAAATCGTATTATTTTAGAATATTCCAATTAAATGATGATATAAATTTCATCTTAACACACCTATTTTGAAAAACTGGAAAAATTCAACCTATTGATTTGAAAAGTCTAACGTAAACCTTTTCAAACGTGACTTGGATTTTAAAGTATTTTCGAACCCTCTGGACAAGTAAAATAGGTTGTAATGGATAATTTACGCAACAGGTAGGACACTTAAACATCTAGTACTTAGAATAAGGGTATTATTTATTTTCTGGAGCTACCAAGCCAGCAAGAATGTTATTGTCCCTTTAACCCATGGTCCATGACATTCCATTTGAATTCGTGTGTGATTGTTTCGCTTTATTTATTCACACTTGGAGTTTATAATGACTAAGGCGGTTTTTTGTACCAGAGGAAATTGGATATGGGTGTTTACTATGCAAGTTAATTATTAAAGATGCATTGTGTAAGATTTAAAAAATAGCAATCCGTTCTTGCTAGATAATGCTACTGAATATAGTAAAGATGTCAGTTAAATTACTTTAGTCTAGGCGAAGTTATGAGTGTTCGAAGATTCTACAAGATAGTCTCGATTGTCAAGTACCATTGTTACGATAGTAAACAATGTCTAATCCATTTGAGATCACGGTCATCCGATATTCTAGAGATATAAGTACGGGCTTACCATGTGCCTAAATACCTAATTAATCATGAATAAAACATTTAAATCCCCCAAAAAGAGAGACGCACGATAGGCAGAATTAACTTTTGCATTATACATTTTAAAAGATACATTATAGAAGCGCTAAATCTGTCTATTGCAGGTCTCTCATAGACCCGAAATGCTATTTAAATTATTGATTATACATTATTAACTTATCCAGACTATAATCAACTCTCGATGTCAACCGAAGCCTGTGATATTTACTGGATTAAAATCCCATTTGCTGTTCAACTTTCATTCATGATTTAATAATCGAGACTGTGTATTTTATCGTACCGACTATAGTAATGATGATCGAGGCTAGGACGATAATTTTCTGTTCAGAGTGGGTCAATTATCGAGTTTTTAACTATTATAGTGAGAACTACCAGCTATTGATCGTATCTCCCATAAAGTACCTTTAAAGATCATTAACGCTACTATGAAATTTTAACAAATAGTTATTTGTTTAATTAATAATGGTTGGCATACGTATAATTCAATAGTTTCATTAAACTAATTGAATTTTACATACTACTGTTTTATTATAGCAGTAGACATTCCTGCTCAATGTTCACCGACTTAAGTCTCACTTAGTAGCTCCAGCGTACAGGCTTGTTGTTTAAACTATGTAACATTAATCATCACTTTTTTATGTAATTATTTTCTGCAAGGTCACTACGAGAGTGAAAACTGTAAAAAAAAATGAATTCTCTTGCTAAAATACTATAAAACATCACTACTATGAAGACGATTCTATCCAGTTTTATGTACATGAACAATAACAAAGTAGAGTTAATTGTGATTCTACAAACCAGAATCCCCCCTTAAGTGCCCTTTGCGTTGGTATTTTGATTTTGTGTACGTATTAGCATGACAAATTTAATATTTTCCGAATTTTTTTTATGCAAATCATTTAATATTGTTCAATATGAAATTATCAAATGTTAAATGAATTGCAGTATTATTGAATTTAATAGTATTAAATTGTTAAATCGCAAGAGATTTTGTCATTTTTTTGTGTTTAAATGTAAAATTATAAAATGTTAAAAATTAATCGTAATATGACTGAATTTAATAGTATTAAGTTGTTAAATCAGAAGATATTGACTACATATATTTTGTGTTTAAATCAAATATAAAATTTTTAAATGTAAAATAAATTGTAATATTACTGAATTTAATAATATTAAGTTTTCAAATCTTTAAATCCGAAGAGACTGACAACATTGTGTTTAAATTTTCAGTTGTTTGAGACTGTCTGTACTCTAGATAATCTAGTGCGATTGTACTGGAATATTTGGTTACGTAATACACGCAATATAAAAGGCATTTCATGAAATTAACCCTATACAATATCACCCAACATGTGGTAAATATGAAACAGAATATCATATATTAACCCCTGGGTCGTTTTCTTTTAGCACTTTACATATTTGACACAGAATTCATTGTTTTCAGATCACGTTAACACGGATCAAATGATCAAAGGTTGTTTTTCTCCAGACGATGCAGTTAGTCAGTCAGTCATAACCTCAAAATTAAGCGTTCATCTTTGTTTTTATAGAAGTGCAAATAAAAATGTGTTAATGAAAGTGTACACTGCCTTGAAAAACACACGGCTTAAGAGATACCCATTTCAATAAAATAACAACTAAGTTCAGATCGCCTTACACAATTCATTAACCGAGAAAGAAATGGCTAAAGTTCGTTACGTTCAAATTCCACTTACATTTCAGTAAATAAAATATTTCAATTTAAAGCTAAAGCTGAAGTTAATGAAATGAAATATAAGGGTTTGATCATTTCAGTTTTCTGAATCAATCGGGTGACGTTTTGGTCGACTCTGCCATTAGACTATTTTATGTGGACGCCAACCGAATCTGGTTCTATACCACTGACAAGTGATAACAACACTGGACATTTTCGTGATAGTTTCTCAGCCAACATGGGATGGATCAATCTCTCTGTCACAGTCAAACGGAATGGGTCTTGTTATAAAAGTATGATATTATTAACCAGACGCATATTAGGCCTGCATTGACGTATAAATTTTGGTAGAGAGAGAGAGAGAGAGAGAGAGAGAGAGAAAATGGGGTTTAACGTCCACTCGATACAAACTATGTCAGACCAGGACTAACACCACATGGTCGATGTCTTTAGTAGTGGGAGGTAAAAATTGAGGACCCTGAGAAACTCCACGTGGTTGAAATGCGACCCTACTCCTTGTCACGCACAACAGAGGAATCGAAATTACGCCAGTTGACTCTATAACGCTAACCATTCGACCAGCCAGATAACAGAGAAGAACATAGATCAACTAATTATAACGTTTAAACATTTGTAAAAGAGAGAGTTGACTAACATCAACAACACATAGACGAACATTGAAATCACTTAAAATGCTACAGGAAATCTAGTTGACTGGCTGTTAACGATAGGGTTAACGATATCATTAACCGCACACTGCGGGATCATAATACCAAAAAGAGTCACCATAAAAATGAACGGACCGAATCAGCAGGTGAATTTTTCTTTGCCACGAATATTACATTGGGAACAATTTTGACGTTAATGACGTTATGAAAGTAGCAGGGGGCTCTAAGGGATTGGATGGTTTCTTGTCATTTCTATTGCATATAAAGCTAAACGGAAAAAAAAAAACACATGATCACCCACGCTTGATTTTGAGATTTCCAAATTAGAACCCCCTGGCTATTTCTAAATTATCCCTGTCAAATTTATAGTGATGAGAAGGCGAATGGAAGTTATACTCCTACGTCCATGTCAATTGCGAAGAAATAATGCCTCTGACATGAACGATTAAAACTAAGGATGGTGTCCATGCCTATATTGAAACAAAGGCCGGATAATGATGACAGCTCAAATCAAAAGATTGCTAACCCATTTCAATTTTTATATAAACATGGTAGCTATTTAAACCACGGGATCGCTAACAAGATTTTGTAAAAAGGGGAAACACTCCTGGAAACAATCAGGATAACAACAATCCAATGATATCTGAATGTGATCATCGATAATATGCTACAAGTTTCGAAATACAGGACATAGCCAATAAAAAAATAATCATAAAATTTGTTTTGAAAATCTCTCGGGTTTGCTTTTTCAAAAAGAGTGAAGAATTATTATCAATTTCTTCAGATAGATTTGTTGTTAAATGAGATTGTTAAAGTGGTAAAGAGTGGAGAATTAGTATCAATTTCTTCAGATAGATTTGTTGTTACATGAGACTGTTAAAGTGCTAATGCTAACAATAATAATAATAATAATAATAATGCTTTATTTCGTACTCATAGTACACAATACAATACATAATTTACAGAATTTACATAATTATATACATATATGTAATATAACTAAACTTTTCTCTATGATGTACATAAATAGTTGATAATTTCTTCAAGGTTTCTAGCATCATCATAGTTTAAATCGTTATATTTAATAAATTCTCTTATACTATTTCTGAGTTGGATGTCTTTATCAGTAATTGGACATGAAATGGCTGTGGCGATTTTAGGTAATTTAAAATTACACAGGTCATATTTACATAAATTATATTTCAAACAAATAAAATTGATACTATTAGAAACTGCAGACTGGCTTCCATACAGAGCATGTTTACTACATATGCTTAAACATGTGTTACTGCTATTATATGAACTAAGATAAAATCTTAAAAATCTTTTGTGTAATTGACAATCTATAGGAACATCATTACAAATAATATGTAAAAGATTACTGTGTGTACGTTGAGAAATACAAAATAACCGTCTTATAGTTTTACGCCATGCTGTATAAAATAAATGAATGCTTTTATGAGAATAATCCCAAAGGTGACACCCATATAATGGCATACAATATGTTTTAAACAATTCATATTTAGTGACAGATGATACAAGTTTAAAATTCTTTAGGGTTACATTTACTCTAACTAAGAAGTTGTTAACACAGTTTAATAAGTGTTCAGATTTGGATGCTGAGTTCAATGTGTTACCCAAGTGATTATCTGATGACACGATCTTAATGACCTTGCCATCCAAATATATATCTTTAACAGGGTTGATACAGTTTTGATTAAAGGGGAATAGTAGAAGTTTTGTTTTATCTGGATTGAACTTCAGATCAAATTCTTCAGAAAATTGACTTGCTATGTCTAGCAGTTTAGTAAGAGCTTGTCTGGTAGGTGTGACAAAAGTAATATCATCAGCGTATGCTAAAGCGTCGACATAAACATGACCTATATAGCAGCCAATTCCATTATTTTTACACCGAGACAATAACTCGTCTAAATAAATTGTAAACAATATCGGAAACAAAACCCCACCCTGTTTGACACCATTACCCACATTAAATGTCCTACTAGTTGTGTCGCCCCATTTGACTCTAATTTTCTGATTTAAATACATATTTAAAAGAAATCTTGCAATTACAGGACAAATTCCTCGAGATAATAATATTCTAAACAGTTTTACATAATTTACACGGTCAAATGCCCGTGTTGCATCTAGCAGTGCTGCATAAACATCAGATTTCCTGTTATTATAATATCTTATTGTTTCATTAAGTACAAATGAACAATGTGAAGTTGAGTGTTTTGCTTTAAAACCAAATTGCAAGTCTGAACACTGAAATATGTCTTTGTTTTGTTCAATCAATATCCAGTCAAAGAATTTACCAATTATGCTACTAAGAGCAATGCCTCTATAGTTACTAGAATCATTTAAAGACTTCTTCCGGTTCTTTGGAATGGTTATGATTGAACATAGAACAAAGTTTCTAGGAGAGAAGCCATGTACTATCATGGAAGTTAATAACATTGAAAAGTGAACAAATAAGGAGTTTGAAGCATGTATTATGTGATTCGAAGTTTGGCCAAGATTACCATCCTTTTTACCATGTTTCAAGTGCTTTACAGCCTTAATAACATCGTCCGCACACAATACACGCTTACAATTGCAATTATTATGTTTATTTATACTATTTCCAATTTCATTCTGAAGATTCAACAACGAAAGTCACCGAATTAAATAACTCGTCGTACTTATTACTAAATAGATTACATATATTCTCTGTTCCTATCTTACCATCAATCGTATTAGGTAAAGAATTACATGACCCACTTATTTTCTTAATTTCATTCCAGAAATCTTTATGTCTATTTGACATTAAACTGTCAGCAAGTTTGTTTGAACAAATTATATCTTTGTTACGCTTAACCTGTCTCAATACATAATGGTATTTAGCCCTTGTAGACCTACGTATTGTAGCTAAAGTGCCAGATTTGGGGGAATTGTTGTCCTTCCATAGCTGATGCCAAAATATAGCCGTATCCCGAAAGTCCCTGACCTCTTTGTTCCACCCAGGAATAGTGCCACCCATGCGTTTATTTCCTGTTTTTTGGATGCATATTTCACCAGCTTTTAGAGTGATACAGACTAATTCATCAAAATAAGTATCTAATTCACTATTATGATTGGAAAACGTGTGGCTTTTACAGTTTAAAGCATCAATTGGGATATATAAATCATGTAAAAGCACATTCAATGTGTGTTTATATCTTTCTATATGTTGATCTGTAGCTTCATCCCATTTCAACTTTTGGCGGCCATCTTGACTCGCAGATGACTTGTCATAATAGTCAAGGGGGATATTAAGAGACAAACTAAGAACTGAATGATCAGAAAAGTTATCAAAATCATGCACAGATTCATGACTTACAATGATATTTAACAAATTTGGGGTGAGGAAAAAGTGATCAATGATAGATCTACTGTTGTTTATTTTACTTTCATAAGTATAAGAAACATGACTTGAGGGGTGGTTATAGGCTCTTTCTAAGGTACAGTCAGACATAAATTTAAGAAGGTTCTGTGTCTGTTTAGAAGTGGTTCGTGTAATCTCAGTATTGAAGTCTCCGCCAACGATTAAATGATCACTTTGATTCTCGTCACATAGTTGTCTTATCTGGTGAAGGGTGTTCTGGAATTCATTCATGTTTACACTGTCACATGGCATATACACATTGCATAATAGAATAGATATGTCACCACACTGAGCTAACACGCCACAGATACGTTTTGATTCGAATAAAATGGGCTTTATATTGCACAACAGTGTGTTGCGCCACAATATCGCACACCCGCCATAAGGCCGGCCCTGAATAAAAACACTACTATCCATACCTGATGTTCCATGAGCTGAAATGATTGGGATGTTAGACTGTAATACTGGAAGTTGCTCGTTTAGCAGCCAATGTTCTTGAATAAAGACAAAGTCATGAGAACGACACAGTTTATGTATGTATTCGATTCTACCTGTACCGAGACCGTGGGAATTATATGTTGCTATGCGTAAAGATGTCACTCTATTGTTCTTATGTGGTTATCCACTCTAGGTGGGTCATATTTTCTGATACAGACTCCGCTAGGCCATAATTCTTCATTAAATAGTTTCTGGAATTCTGGTAGGAGGACCGTTAACTTGAAGGATTTATATTTCGCATCAGGGTTCGATATGCACATAAGTTGAATAACATTTATTCCATTGTCTTTAAGATAACTCGATATCTGATTGTCCTCAGTGTTTTTATCTACATGGTATATAAACAAGTCCTGATTTGGATCGGCACCACCTTTAAATGTTGACTGAGACCTGGAGTTCCCGACGATAAATCTTCTTCGTTTCCTTTCCTGTCTTTTCAGAGTTTTTGCAACATGTGGAGGGAGTTGAAATTCGTCTTGGGCAGCGTCAGCAGTGTCACTTACGTCTGATCTGATACTATCGATATCTGCATTGGCGTCCGATGGGTATTTCTTTCGTTGTTGTTTATTCTCTTGTCTGTCATGATGACTGAGAACTGGTGTGTGCTTTAATATTTTCTCTCTAGGTTCAGAGGCAGTGGTTAAAGTTTGGGGAACAATTATGGACGATATTTCTGCGTATGACTTGTGAGGCTTTGATGCTAAAGACGTTAGTTGTTCTTTAATACTCACATTTTCGCAGACTGTGCGTTCCAAGACCTTTTCTCGTGAAACGGAGATAAAAATCTGGAAGCGATCATTGAAAAGCGATGAACATCAATCAGATTGTTCCTTTTATTAAGGTAAATATTGCAATATCATAAACAAAGATCAGAAGATAGTTGCAGCCATCAAGGTTCCAAAAGTAGGGGTAGGGGCGCACTACACGCCAAACATAGACAAGACCAAAGGCAAACTATGGCAAGAAATAAGCAACAAATATCAAATCAAGTAGCCAGGCGTATCACAACTAATACTAACTAGAGATGTGAACGACCGGCCTATTCAATTGTTGATGTTTTGTTTATGACAAAATTAAGTCGTGACTTTACCATTTCCAATTGACATTTGATTGTTCTGGTTAGGTCAGAGACCCCAATCTTTTCAGGTGTCAGTTGTCATCTATTGTTAGAATGTTGATATATGTGGGCCATCTGCTTTAAGATTCAAAAAAAGGGTCAGTCTGAAATGAAAATATCCAATTTAAAGTACGAAAAAAGAAAAGCAAGCAAAGAAAATCCCCTGTATTTGATATGTCTGTAATACTGTGATTTCCTGATGCCTTTGATTGGCATCATAAAGTGTTTATGCACCTCCCGATATTCGCTTCATAACTACTTTGTACTACTATTATCCAAAATCTGCAATAAGGTGTAAATGTCAAGCCCTTTTCATAAGTACTGGGGTGCAAAATGACCAAAAATAGGCATGACAAAAATGAAAAAGTATTATCAACAAATAACAGGAATCCTGCAAAACGTGATCATTGGAACCAGTCAACAACTGTTGAAATATTGCAATCTCTCCTTGAATTCCCAACACCAATACCTACAGCCGGGTGTAATTAAGAATATCGAAGCATACATCGACCCGAATCTATTCTTTGGACCACATCTAAAGTCAATAACTTCAGCTTCCGTTAATCAACTCCATAGATTATAAGCCGAATCAAGAAATATCTCATCACGGATACTATGGAATTTCTTATTCATTTGTTCATCACGCAATAAACTAGATTATCACAATGCACTTCTATACAATATACCAGAATATCAAATCAATCAGATACAGAAAATCCAAAATTCAGCAGCACGATTGTTAACGGGCAGCTGAAGGTGCAACACATAACACCTATCTTGAAACAACTCCATTGACTCCCCATTAAGCAGAGAATTGTGTTCAAAATACCGCTGCTTACTTGCAACGATCTCAATAGTTTGATACCGTATACATGTAACAGAACATGGCGGTCGTCAGACAAAAACCTATTGACGGTACAATTAATACATCTCGAAACAACAAAAGTATCTTTTTGGTTTACAGCACCCTTCTTGTGGAACTCCCTCCATATCATGCGAATAATATCATCAATGCATACATTAGGGACATGCGTGGGAAACTGTATGTGCGCAAAACTCGACATGGAAAGCGGAACCACCCAAGGTTCCGTCATTAGCCAAACTCTTTTCAACATCATGAAAAACGATCCTCCAAGTTATTATCGTCGGGGGACAAGAGATAAAACTTATTAACACAGAATGGTCTCAAAAGTTACATGGACGAATCTAAAATGTTCACAAAAGGAGAAACCCCAAAAGCAAAGCTAAACACCAGGAAAGAGTTACGTGAAAATTATTCTGTGTGTTTTCCACGGAACTGATGACCATTGGAGACTTGTTACAAAGATTTTTGGAGATTTTCTCCTCAAAAATTGCCCTTCGTTTGTTCTTTCCTTCACGGGTTGTCTGAAGTGCTCACACAGATTCACAGACACGAGTTGACTGGGACGTACCTTAATGTAATAATAATAATAATAATAATATTTTTTATTTAACGCCAATTACATCAACAGATCTCAATAGGCGGTACAACATAAACATAAAATCAAAAGCAATAAAAATTATCACAGAGCATGCTGAATAAAAAGATGCACGTATATAATGAACATTTCCGCTAAAAGTAAATAGACAATTAAAAGAGAAAATTCAGAAAATAGTTTAAGAACAAAACAAATTTTAAATTGCTTAAATGACTCAAATATAATAATTAAAACTGATAATATGCTATGCTAAAAAGATGAGTTTTTAGTAAGGATTTAAAAGATTCAAGTGATGGTGCATTACGGATGTTTAAAGGCGTGGCGTCCCAAAGACGAGGGGCGGCAACAGAAAAAGCTCGCCTGCCATAAAACTCCTGTAGAAGTATCTCTTTCGATAGGGAACACGAGACGAAAATACCAGAGACATATGACCCAAATCTTAGAAATAAGGACGTGTGCCCTAATTTTATAATAATAAACTTGTCTTGATAATTATTTTGACGACTACATGAAGTCATTTATTTCTATTTGGACAATTGAAATGCAACCTAATGTACATTTCAAAACGACGCCCAAGTGTTCCATATGTTATAGTTTATTAATCAACCCCTTCGTGATTCCCCAATTCTGAGCTATCACCTCCTTGGTTTTCCAACGACCCCCATAAACCGTACAATTGAAAATCAGATATGGAAGGTTGTTTAACATCCCAATGTTTTGCACGACTGGGCTATTAAGACGGACATACGCCATACAGTCTGTCCGAGCAGCTGCACTATGATCTACTCTGATATCGAATTCCAACTACCAAGGGATCTTTTATGCGCACGTCAATGTATACAGGGGTCCTTGGGTTTTCGTCCCATCTGATCGACTAGGCCGCTGTTCTTGCCAGACCCTCCCCCTGCATCAATTGGGAACCACACCGTTAAATCTGAATGAACACCCGACCTCCAGGTTAGTGAGGCAGCGTCTTACCCACCCGGCCATCGTGATACCCCATGACCAATGGACACTGTGTTGTGAGTGATATCACAGATTTAGAAAAATCATAATATAGTGTTATAATGAAACAAAAATTACCGGTGATATACAATATCACTAAATATTTCTACGTCGTCTCCCACAAAATAAAAGTAGGGCGAAAGTTATTTTTAGTCTTTCTCTTCCTTTCCCTTTTCCCCCCTTTTGCATGGCGATTTCTGTTGAGATTTTAGTGTAGAATCGAAGAAAAGGGTTTGAAAATACCTTTTCTGCCAGGTTTGTGTATCTCAAGTTTTTCATAAAGAACCTTGGACAAGAGTTTGCCACATGTTGCTCCATCCGTGGCAGAAAGCGTTCTACCCAACGAATATTTGGGGAAAAGTTACAACCGGTCTAAGCGACGAGAATTAACATTAAAGTCAATGGGGAAATAATTAGTGATCTGTAGCCATTTGATTTTATACTACTTTTCCAGTAGTGAGTAGAACGTTGGATCGCTAATCAGGCGGTACCGTGTTCGATCCCAGCGTCGGCCGAGAAAGTTTTCCTGTTAACCCCCACCCTTTGCCAGTCGTTCGAATGGGACAAAAACGAGGCTCCGTATATATATTGGCGGGCACTTAAAAGTGCCCTTAACATTTGACATCCAAAATAAGAGTAGTCTGTAGCGCCGCTGACCGGAGAAATTTCTCTTATAGCATACTGCATGGTGAATGGCTGCCTTCAATAGCCCAATAGTAGTGAGAACGTGCCCTTATTCTGTCTTGGGGGATGTGACGCAACCCTTGGGTTATTTGTCACTAGTTCTCACAATGTTACCTAATAACAAGAAGAGATTGTTAACACATAATGTCTTTAATTTCTCAAGAGATAATAATGATCTTAATACAAAATATACTAATATGCAATTATGAAAATGTGTAATAATAAACTATGCAATTATAATAATATGAAATATGCAATT
Organism: Patella caerulea; assembly: GCA_036850965.1. NCBI lineage: Eukaryota > Metazoa > Mollusca > Gastropoda > Patellidae > Patella > Patella caerulea. The sequence goes on along the minus strand of JAZGQO010000002.1, from coordinate 18,092,469 downwards.
ATGAAACATGCAATTATGAAATATGCGATTATGAAATATATGAAATAATTGCATACTAAGAAAATTACACAATATATATAAATATGACATCATGTTTAATAATAAAAATAATAATTGTAGAACGCTGATGCGTGATAATTAAAAAGTTTGAGATGCTTTCTCATTATTAACGATGGTTATGACGTAACCATATTACTCGAGATCTGAACATGAACTCGTAAGTTATTTGTTCCTCACATTCGATATGAACACGAAAGGTTATTTTATCGAATGTGAAAGATCGCTAATACTTCATACAACGGTATAATTATTGATGATAATTAGCATACGGCTATTGTATCAATTATACCTAATATGGTATCTAGTTTATACGTTACAATTTAAAACAAAATATATTTGAAATATGTAGACATTAAACCAACATAATACTTATTATAGTTGGACATAAACTAACAATATAAATTTACACGGAAAGTATATCAGCGTACTATATACAGCTGATGAATATAAAGAAAATGAAATATATTGAACATAGAATGACTTACCTAATAACAAGAAGAGATTGTTAACACATAATGTCTTTAATTTCTCAAGAGATAATAATGATTATGCTTCTTGAGTTTCTGGGTTTATATCCTAATTTTGGTTACCATAGATTTGGTTACCGCGTATTCTAAAGTATTTAATCCGTTTCTAATGGAGAGGATTATAACCCAGACTAAGACATGTTAACAACCAAAGTTTAAGTGGACAAGAGGGATTATCAATTTAAAAGAGGGCTAATGGCTTAAGCTTTAATTTAATTAATTAATTGTTAGTGTACAACTATTATATGTTTGTTGCACACTATGACAATACCCTCCCGTCCAGAAGAAAAAACTTTTGTCCGCAAAAGTAGTCATTCTATGATCAGAAACATAAAACAAAATACAACATAATAGTTACAATTGAAATATAATGAAATTATTAACAAAACAACGAAAAAAAAAAAAAAAAAAAAATATATATATATATAGAGTGGGGGAGATATTCATGTGCAAAACATTTGGGTGTAGAGATGTTAATTCTTATTCTAAGCAATTCAGCTGCAGGACTTCATATATACCATGATGCGAAATTAAAATATTCACGGCAAATGGCTGCGAAAGGATGCTTCGAACTCGCTTGGCAGTGAAAAGGGAACACTGTAATTTATTTGGAATATTTAATGATTGTTTGGTATATTTATTAGTAATTTTGAAATTTGGCCATGATACAGCCAATGAGGGCCTCATATAATTGCACACATAAAGGTTCCTTATGCTTGTTGGGGGTTGTATGTCCCAATATGATGGGCAAAGCGATAAGGATAGAATTGGTAACAGCTCACATAAGGACCCGGTGGTAATCTCTAACAAGATTATCGTATGTTGTTGTTTCGGTTTAAACATTTTATACATTATAACCATAAGTAAAATAAAACATAGTGAACTAATCATAATTGGAATATTCTCATAAAAAATTGAAACATCATAAGTAATAGATGGTGATTTGGTGGGTGTGGGGAAGTTATAATGAAAGGCAGGTAAAGTGGCGGACCTAACTTGGGCGGCATTAGTTAGAACAGCGAGTGCGACTGTTAATGACCGTATTTTTATAAACATTAACATCATTATAATAAATACAACAGACGATATAACAAGCGCTGCTAACGATATGATGGACTTATCGCTAATCCAAGAAGTTGCTACTTTAATTTGACCATCAAGCAAGGATTCAATTAATGTTGGGAAAATCGTTTGGTTTTCTTTGACACTTTTAGCCATCCGAATAAGGCTTAAATGGTCTTTTTGATCTTTAGCTACTACTTTGTTAAATTTGTTTGAGTATATCTCAAAATGTGGAATATCAACTACTATAGGTGATGGAAAAAGCGTATCGGGACTTATGTGACCGAGTGCAGATTCATTGAAAAAATTTTGAAGTAAAGCTAAGTTTATAGGATGAAGAATAGAGACATTGCCCGATGAGTGGTTACTACATGTTCCAAGTGATGCTGGTAACATCTGACTGTGAGTTTTTATTGAACAAAGGCATGGCATATGTATGATGCAGTATGTACATCCATCTATCTCTCTTTTGAATGTAGGGCAATGGAGCGTCAACGAGGGGGTGTTGTACACTAATACTTTGGCTGGTGACAATTCTATCACGGACGAGAAAAGAGGCTTCAATATGAATCTAAAGTTACATAATTGGTGCACTAACCTTTTATCATTATTGAATAAGGCAGATTCGCAAGTACCTGATGTTGACATGTTAAATGTTACCTTAAACGGGCAATGGAGAATAGTGGTTCCATAACATTGTGCAAATTGTGCAGTGTTCATATTAGCATAATACTTGGTGCTATTAGAAATTACAATAAATTCAGAATGATTAATTAATTGGGTGAAGTGCTGTGCCGATTGGTTAACAGGAACGGGGAATGTGTCCAAATTATATATATTAAAGGTGTCACCTAATTGTGATATTGGGAATTTCAATGTGATGTATAGCTTAGTTGCCGAGTGCCTCGTGTATAAAAATTTCCCATGATTATAAAAGAAATGAGGGTCCATTTGGGTTAATGTGAATTTGTAATGCTTGGTTAATAATTCTTGAATGTGATGAAGAGTTTGTGATATAGTGTTGTACGGGACCATAAATGGTGATAACTTGCCTTGAAGTAAATCTAACATCCCTGATTTAAATTCATCAACCCTTTGTTCGATCAATGTAGCTTGCTCTATTTGATCGAGCATTAAGGATGTCAATGACACGAATGCATGTTGGAGGCTCTGATAAGACGCTTCTATGTTTTGAGAAGCATAGCGAATGGCCTCATGATTAATCTTGATTCCTTCCATGGCGTTGTTGAATCTTGAGTCCACCTTTGACATGAAGGAAGAAAATTTCCTTCCGTCTTGTACCACTGTATTGGCCATCTGGATATTTTGTTTTGTTAAACTATTTATGTGATGAGCCAACACATTCACATCCTCCATAGCGGTGCCGAACATAGATTTTGACAACTGTCCAATAAATCCCAGCAAAGCTCTCTTGGAGCGTTGATTCGTTGGTAATGAAGTAATAGGTACCATTTCCAATACTTGGTTTCTGGTTTCGTTTAATCTGAACGCACATTTCCGCTTTATGGAGTTGATCTGAGTTTGTATTACTCGAAGAACATGACACGTGTTATTATCAAGATGACATCCACCAATAGTCCTAAGGTGCATTGGGGCAGGAATGTCTATTTCATAGGTGTGTAACCAGTATTCGCTTGCAAATTGAACCGTGGCAGAATGTTGAATGAGTACACCATAGTTTAGTCTTTGAATAACGTCTGCTGTCGCTGCTGTGGTTATCGATTGAAGTAATACACACGAGAGCAGGAATAAGCTCGAGAAGAAGCCTAAAAAAAATAATTAAAAAAAAACAAAAAACGATAAGTATGGGCTGTAGCTTGTCTGAAAAAGGAGCGTAAATGACATCGCGAAGATGTGAAACAATTCTTGCTATGTGCTGTTTAAAAATATATATATATATATATATATATATGTTGCGCTGAAGGAAGTTTTGATTGAGACGAGGGCGTGTGTTAACTGTGGAAATATTTTCGCTTTTTCTTCTTTTTCCTTCGCCCGTCATTCCTGTAGTTTTCGTCAAAGTGTGTCCTTCTATGTTGACAGATATTTGCAGCTGGCACCCACGCAGACGGTGATTTGAAATGTTTTATAAGATATTCCACTAGCCCATTCACTGACCGTCGTTTTAGAATTTTGTAATCAAGATGATGTTCGTCCGGTGTATGAGTGGGTAGTTGAGTTACAGTACTTGAGGTAAGAGTGTCTTTGATATCATTAGGTTGGCGTAAGTGGTACTCTTTAAGCCTATTGTGATTGACTAACCCTTTCTTCACCTTGAATGTTTCACAGTCTCGAAGTTCGTAGGTATTGTTAGGTCCTAATCGTTCAATAGCATACGGCCCTTGGTACTTTTTCATTAGCTTTGGACAAAGACCTTTTGGTACCGCTTTGTTGTGTAAAAGGACCGTATCTCCTTCTGTTAACTTGGGCGACGCAGTGTTTTTATCATAGTACTCCTTTGACTGTTGTTGTGCCGTGTTCATGTTTTCTGTTGCTATGGCTTTGGTAGCTTTGAGATGTTCCAGTAGCTGTTTCACGTGAGCGGCTGCTTCTCGTCCCAACGAATCATTGGGCAGGATATTGACATCATATGGTAAAAGCATCTCCCGTCCAAACAAAAGATAGTGTGGCGAATAGCCTGTTGATTGGCAAGGCGTGCTCCGTAAAGCCATCATCACGAACGGCAATATTTCATCCCAGTTATCCTGTGCGGCATTTGCATACGTTCGTAATATTTGAGCGATGTCTTTATTCCTTCTTTCGCACACGCCGTTAGTTTGTGGGTGATATGCTGATGTGGCATTATGCTTAATGTCGTATATCTCGCATATTGCATTGACCAGCTTGGAGGTGAACTGCCTTCCCCTATCAGTAATTAGTGTCCTTGGCGCCCCATAACGAGTGAAGACTTCGTTAACTAGTAGTTTAGCAACTTCGGTGGCTTCTTGGGTTTTCATTGGGAATGCTTCAGTCCATTTGGTGTATGAGTCAATTGCCAGCAATACGTATTTAGCATCATTCTTCGATTTGACTAATGGTCCAAGTATGTCGACATGAATTCTTTCAAAGGTTCCTTCTATTGGCATAGGTACCATTGGTGCATTTTTGGCATGGCTTGGTTTGGTTCTCTGACAAATATCGCACGTTTTAATGTAGTTTTCGATGTCTTGGTACATGCCTGGCCAAAAATATTTTTGTAAAATTGAGTGACGTGTTGCATCTCGTCCTAGATGACATCCTCCGAACTTCGAATCATGATATGCCTCAAGTAATGGTAATCGATCAGATTCTGGAATCGCCAATTGTGTGATCATAGTACACCTGTTCTTCTTGTTGCCTCTATGTTTGGCTTGGTAGAAGTGAAACAGAGTGCCATTCAAAAGGTCATATTCCTTGGCACGTCCAACAAGGCCGGTGATCTGAGTATCGCTATAATTGGCAGGAATTTCCGCTTTTTCGAGATAGTTGAAAATTACACCTAATTCCGGGCTGTTCTTTTGTCTAGCGCTAATATCTGGAAACGTCCGTTCTTCTTGTGGTTGTACTGCAGCAATAAGGTGCTTGCCATAAGAAAATGTGACTTCAAAATGTTCTTTGGCTACTGAATTTCTACTGTTGGTGTTCTCTATTGACTTAAGACAAGCTATAATTTCATCGGCGTCGCTTGGTGTGGTCGGCGGGGGGTACTGCCTTCTTGACAGAGCATCTGCATTTTGGTTCAATTTTCCACTCCTGTGAAAAAATTCGTGTTGGTAGCCTTGTAAAAACACAGCCCACCTTGCCAAACGTCCAGTTCCACTAGGCTTGCAGGTTTTAAGGAAGGCGACCGCTTTGTTGTCTGTGTAAACTTTGAATTTGCCGTGGGCCAAATACGGTCGGTAGGTTTTTATTCCTTCCAAAACTGCAAGGCATTCTTGCTCGGTGATGGACCATTTCTTTTCAGGCGCATGGAGAGCTCTTCCACCATAGCAAATAACTGTCTCTTGTCCTTTATCATTCAGCTGACCAAGTATGTAACCTAAGGCTTCTCCACTTGCATCCGTCGTCAAGATGAACTCCTTGTTGAAATCAGGATAGGCCAAGATAGGTGCATTGGTCAACGCCCGTTTGAGACTATCGAAGGATTTTTGGCATTCATCTGACCAAACAAACTTGGTGTCATTCTGTAGAAGCTTAGTTAAAGGAGCTGCTATTTTAGAATAATTGGACACAAATTTCCTATAGTAGTTGGCGAGTCCTAAAAATTGACGAACCTTTTGTTGTGTGTTTGGTGCTGGAAAGGTATTTACTGCTTCGACCTTGGATGGATCAGCGTGGATTCCTTCTTTACTAAATATGTGTCCAAGATAGGTAACTTTTCTTGCCGCAAAACGACATTTGCTAGGTTTCAATGTGAGACCGGCTTCGTGAAGTTTTGCAAAGACTTCCTTGAGGTGGCTCAGGTGTTCTTGAAAATTCTTGGAGAATATTATAATGTCATCTATGTATATCAGGACATATTTCCAATTCATCTGCCGAAGTACTTTGGACATCGTAGACTGGAATGCCATGGGAGCGTTTTTCAATCCAAATGGTAGACGATTGAACTCAAAGACGCCTTCTTGAGTGATGAATGCGGATTTATGCTTTGTTTCGGGATCTAGTGGAATTTGCCAGAATCCACTCGCACAGTCCAAGACAGAGAACATTCTTGCCTGAGACTTCCCCACAGAGTCTATAACATCATCAAATCTGGGAATAGGAAAGTAAATAGGCTTTGTGATCGCGTTTAATTTCCTATAGTCCACTGCGAATCTGTAAGTACCATCCTTTTTCTTAACCATCACTACCGGAGAATGCCACTGCGAATCGCTTTCTTGGATGATATTGCCGTGTAGCATCTCCTTCACCTGTTTAGCACATTCTTCTTTAACTTGTATTGATTGACGGTAAAAGGGCATCCTCACAGCTGCGGCGTCTCCAGTCTCGATTTTGTGTTGATGCATGTTCGTTTCTCCTAATTCATCCCAAGATGTAGCAAACACATTTCTTTGAGTTTGTAAAAAATAATTTAACTGATCTTTTTCTTTTTGGGACAGATCCGAGTCTTCTAAATCAAAGTTAATATCGGTTTGCTTGGAATGCTCAATGTGGTTTACGTGCATATTTTTGTTAGTGGTGAGACACGGAAGTTGTGAGTCATGTAATGGTGTTATTGACGCTAATATAAAATTCTTGGGAATGAATATTTGTTCATTTGTTGGGTTTAGAATACGCATTAAGGATGTTTTGTTCTTAGGTTGGATTATGCATTTAGCACTCAAAAATCGGGATTGTTCCGTAACTAAAGGTTCTAGTAGTAATACTGAGTTTGCATATACTCGAGACAGCACTATGGGTATATCACATTCCTGTCTAGGTGCTAGTTTACATGTAGTTGATGACCTGGCTAAACCAGCCTTGCATTCAATAAGTGCTACATGGAAAAGACCGTCTTTTAGTGAAACTGTGCGGTTATTAAAGTCAATTTGTGCTTCGTTATGCGTGAGAAAATCAATACCCAAAATCATTGATTGGTGCAGTTTGGTAAAAACATGAAACTTTTGTTCAAAGGTAACATTTCCTATTCGTACTGGAATTATTTTAGTGCCTAACACAGGGTGGGTTTCGCCACCTACACCAACGATATTACTGAATTCTCTTTTATTCAATTGGTCAATTGAAATGCCTGTTTTCTCCAAATAGCTTAGTGTACAGCACGACACACTGGCGCCACTGTCCAATAACGCACTTGTACGGATTCCTTTTACACTTACTGATATAGTATAGCGCTGTAAGGGGGCTACTAATTGCACATTTGTTGTTTTGTTATGCCTGCTCAAAGACCTTGAGTCAGGCACCTTATTTCATTGGGGATTGGGGTTACGTCTCCCCACAGACTCACACAAATTTGTATGATGACCTATCTTAAAGCAGTTTTCACATCTAAAATTAAAATAATAGCATTTATATTTGGGAAAACATGCCCCAATCTTACCACAACTACGACAACGTTCTGTTGACTGGTTTCGGTGGCTTGATCTGTCTACTCGTTGCTGTTTCTGGTAGGACTGCTGATCTTGGTTCTGGTAGGACTGTTCATTATACCCCCATTGTCCTTGGTTTTGATGGAACTGTCTTCTATTACGCTGCGTTGATCTGGTATTTCCTCTATAGCCCCTATCCATACCATTATCAGTTGATGGTTTGTGAATTTGGTTTTCTACGATGGTCTTCAATTGACTGACGGCCATCGTTAATTCTGCAATCTGGTCACTGGTATCCACGTGATTCACATGTGGACTATCCATATGGTTGCGTTCCACTTCTTTGGCCACTTTCCTCAACTCCTCCATATTTTGTGGAGATTTATATTTAACCCACTGTATGAGGTGTGATTTTAAGCCTTTGATGGCATAGGATACAATCATCGAATCACTGATATTGTACCCTAGTGTCTTTTGTTCCACTCTGTCAAGATATTCATCGACACACTCACAACCATTTTGGGACACATCCAACACACTACAGTCAAATGTTTTAGATTTTGAAAATCTGCTTTCTAATCTGTCAAAATAGGTTTTAACAGGAGTCGATTCGAATGGAAGAGGCAAATTATCAAAAAATTTCCTTGCTGTTCCATCCAACAGCGAACAAAGTGCTTCTTTTTGTTGCATCTCATTGTATTTCCGAGATTGGAAAATACATAGTGTTCTTTCAGCCCATACACTGAAATTTTGGTCTGGCAAGCCGCTGTATTTGCTCATACAAAAATGGGATTCCGCCATTTTGTCGCTTGTATGAGATGTGTGGCTTTCTAACGAATCTGTTTGAGCAGCAATTTCAACTTCAACGTCTATATCCAAGTTGTTCCTTGTTTCTATGGTTTGTTCGTTTCCGGTTCCACTTCTTAGTCCGTAAGGGAAAAGTTTTGGATTGGCGCCTTTGTCTTCAGCTGTTTTTGGCATCTGGTTTTTATTCCTTGTTCTTTAGGCTGTTCGGGATCGAATGGCCTCCACCAACTGAGAACGTGCCCTTATTCTGTCTTGGGGGATGTGACGCAACCCTTGGGTTATTTGTCACTAGTTCTCACAATGTTACCTAATAACAAGAAGAGATTGTTAACACATAATGTCTTTAATTTCTCAAGAGATAATAATGATCTTAATACAAAATATACTAATATGCAATTATGAAAATGTGTAATAATAAACTATGCAATTATAATAATATGAAATATGCAATTATGAAACATGCAATTATGAAATATGCGATTATGAAATATGCAATTATGAAATAATTGCATACTAAGAAAATTACACAATATATATAAATATGACATCATGTTTAATAATAAAAATAATAATTGTAGAACGCTGATGCGTGATAATTAAAAAGTTTGAGATGCTTTCTCATTATTAACGATGGTTATGACGTAACCATATTACTCGAGATCTGAACATGAACTCGTAAGTTATTTGTTCCTCACATTCGATATGAACACGAAAGGTTATTTTATCGAATGTGAAAGATCGCTAATACTTCATACAACGGTATAATTATTGATGATAATTAGCATACGGCTATTGTATCAATTATACCTAATATGGTATCTAGTTTATACGTTACAATTTAAAACAAAATATATTTGAAATATGTAGACATTAAACCAACATAATACTTATTATAGTTGGACATAAACTAACAATATAAATTTACACGGAAAGTATATCAGCGTACTATATACAGCTGATGAATATAAAGAAAATGAAATATATTGAACATAGAATGACTTACCTAATAACAAGAAGAGATTGTTAACACATAATGTCTTTAATTTCTCAAGAGATAATAATGATTATGCTTCTTGAGTTTCTGGGTTTATATCCTAATTTTGGTTACCATAGATTTGGTTACCGCGTATTCTAAAGTATTTAATCCGTTTCTAATGGAGAGGATTATAACCCAGACTAAGACATGTTAACAACCAAAGTTTAAGTGGACAAGAGGGATTATCAATTTAAAAGAGGGCTAATGGCTTAAGCTTTAATTTAATTAATTAATTGTTAGTGTACAACTATTATATGTTTGTTGCACACTATGACAATTAGTTTGATGTAACTCTTGGAAACTAATACCCCCCCCCCTCCTTTGTTGCATTGCTTCCATTATTGTATCGCTATAGACACGAGTCTGCACAGCGTATCTATTTATCACATTTGCTGTTTGAGATGTTTGTGTATATTGTGTCTTGGTCGTAGTCTTGTTTTGAGTAATTGTTATGTTTGGCGCGGCCCCCAGATTTAGACATTCTAACCATTTAAAGAGCTTTCGTACTTATTCTCGGGTTGTTTATTATCTCACGATACACAGACGTTGCTAATTTCAAAATTAGCGTTGCACCTGAAAAATGTTCAGCTTTTGATAATAGGCGTAAGATTATTGGCAATAAACATATTCTACTGGTTTACTAGTTCCTTTAAGACGATGTCCACTGACAGTTCCTGTCGGACCTTATATAGCTGCAATATGAAAATATGGTAAAATACCGCTCTTCTCCACCTCGCTTCTCACCATGATTCTATATTTTCCACCAAAAGGAATCCCTTTTGGCACAAATATTCAATAATTCAACACTTTTTTCAAGCTGAATTTAGGGATGTAATAAACATACGGTTTGCGCATGTTCGGGTCTCGTAATAGCTTTTCAGTTCAAACGTATTTTGTGTATGTTTTTAATCGCATAATTGTACTTGAAAATAGTGCTTAATCATTATAAATATGTGCCAGCTGTGGCAAGAAATGATGCCTATAGTGAATAAAGTGGAAAAAGGGTGAACAATAGTAGGTAAGGATTCAAACATAGCCTTAAACAGAGGTGGGGAAGAGCGGTATTTTCATATTGCAGCTATGTAAGGTCCGACAGGAACAGTCAGTGGACATCGTCCGCTAAAAGAACTTCCGGTTTACGTGCCAGGCAAACGATATCTTAAATTCTTGAAAAGAATGTACCCCCTTTTCACCGTCGATGGAAATACCCCAGTGGCATTGTCTGGCAAGGTCCGATGCAAGCTTAATCTTTTTCTAGAATGACAGATAATCGATGATGTAAATAAATTTATTGCAATGTCGTAACGCTGCTGAAGATTGGTCCGTACTCAGCCAATAGCTTCATCTCTAGACGCCTTTTAAATGAAATGAAAGGGGGTCTAACATCCTACTGTTCTGCTGGGCTAATGTTTGAAATGAGAGAATGTAGCCCGTGCAGCAATACTATGACAATTCAAACAGTGTTTACATGCACGTCAATGCATACACAAGTCCTCGACTTTTCGTTCTATCCAAACGACTGGACAGCTGTCCGACTCCATTCTGCACCCCGACAAAAGGAAGCCACGCCGGAAAATCCCGATCAATCAGGCGACTTCCATGCTGCAGTCACTTTTAGCTCCGATCAGTTTAGCTGTACTTTAAAGGACGGTATGATATAGCCAGAGATATGACACAATGCCTTTTTGTAGAATACATGATGTCACGCCGCAACCTCCATTTAATGTAAAATAAAGCGAAATCGATACATATTTTAATATAAAATCAAGCAAAATTGATACCGACCCATAACCGATGGACATTCTGTTGGAAGTGGTATCACAGATTTAGAAAACTCACATAGATAATTGTGTTAAAAGTAAAACAAAGAATACCGGAGACAGGTGATTAAGGAAATATATCAGACAATGGGGTAATTAAGATCCATTAAAATATAGGTCACTGAACTAAGTAACACTGATTTAGCACGAAGTATTAAACATTTACTGTATTGGGCTGAACTTATCAATTGTGAAAATGATAATATTTAAATGAACTGAAATGCCACCCTAATGTACATTTCTAAACGCCGCCCAAGTGTTCCATATGTTATAGTTTATATTACACAACCCCTTCGTGATTCCTCAATTCTGAGCTAACACCACCTTGGTTTTCCAACGACCCCTATCCCCCGTACAATTAAAAATCTGATATGAAAGGATATTTAACTCTCTATACTGTTTTGCACGACTGGGCTATCTTAAAAGACGGACATACGCCATACAGTGTGCCCGAGCAGTGGCGCTATGACCTACTCTGATATCGAATTCCAACTACCAAGGGATCTTTTATGCGAACGTCAATGTATACAGGGGACCTTGGGTTTTCGTCCCATCTGATCGACTAGGCAGCTTTTCTTGCCAGACCCTCCCCCTGCATCAAGGGGGAACCACGCCGTTAAATCTGGATGAACACCCGACCTCCAGGTTAGTGAGCCAGCGTCTTACCAACCCGACCATCGTGATCCCCCATGACCAATGGACATTGTATTGTGAGTGATATCACAGATTTAGAAAAATCATATAGTGTTATAATAAAACAAAAATTACCGGTGATATACAATATAGACAGTATAACATAAATATGGGGTAAGTAATTTAAAGATACATTATGGGAGATACAATAAAGAGTTGACAGTTCTCACTATAATAGTTAAAAACTAGATAGCGTAAAGGTAATTTGCTGAAAATTGCAGTCAAATTGATCCTCTATGAGCCGAGAACGAAGAGGATAAAAGTTCGCATAACCTCGGTCATCATTCCTAAAATCATTAATATATACAGCATAGTCTCGATTATGCACGTTTTAAATTTAATTATCAATGGCCGTTAAGCAGCATATAAGAATCTAATCCTACCAACATCGAAGGCTACCCTAGACATCGAGAGTTTATTATGGTCTGGGTAAGTTAATTAATGTCAAATTGATAATTTAGATAACATTTCAGGCCTAAAGATAGAGTTGTAACTGGAAGATTTAGCTCTTGCATAATGCATGTTTAATAGTTCTTGTGTATAGTTTAAAGTGTAATAATGGCACGTTTACTTTCAAGTTTTTCTTAATGAGCGCCTTTCGCCCTCTATTTCATTCCCGCACCCCACCCCGACCCCATGCTGCCAATTTTTTCGTGAATCGTGATCAAAATAGTTGAACTACACAAAACGCTTACAAGGGACTTTTACCCCGAATCATCCATTTTATTCACTATATTCACTAAAGATCTGGGACTGTCCCTTTAAGAAACATGTTTAGATAATTATTGTAATATAAGATGTACGATTTTTACATTGAACAATGTTCCTATTAACCTGCTGACATAGCATGAAATTAATCTTGTCATCAGATAGCAAACAAACTCGTCTTACTATTATCACATACAATCCAGAGGAAGCAGTCAGTCGTTATCAATCATCGTTCCATTAACACATTACACCAGTGCTATTGTGTTTCTTACCATAAGTGCTACACCCAACCCGTTGGATTACAAAGGGCACCCGAAGTATTCTTGGCACGTTTCTTTTTTTTTTATTTCAGTGCTTCTGAACTCAGAAAACTGACAGGAGCATTTCTACCATAAACCTTAAAGATTAGAACTTAAATGTTCACGCTAGATAAATACATAAACAATAATAAACTCATATATAACAGAAGTTATATGTTTACGGTCGATTAATATTTGACTCCGTGAATAATATCTGGAGGTCTCGTGTTCTGTCTCTGCATTGTTCGAGAATGTTCAATGGAATTTTCCGGCTTTGTCCACCCTTGTCAGTGGTACAGGGCGGAGGAAGCGATTCAGTTATCAATGAGCTACGGATAGGCCGAATTGCATACAAATATGCCGAATTCAGTTACGAATGATGTCGATAAAGCTACGAAACTTTTATACGATATTTGGCTCTACGATATCCACGAATTCCGAAAGCATCCACAAAAGTTTAAAAAAAAACATAACACAATACGAATGTGTAAGAACAAAATAAGAATCACCCGCCAGCTCAAAGAACCGTCATACGATTTTATCTAGGAATCGGAAAAGTTTGGATTTGTGACGACGACGACTCGTAGCATTTGTAGCCGTATGAAAGCTGGCCACGAGAGATTTTGTTTCAAAAATCACCTACGAACTTCAAGAAAAGTCTAAGATTTATCTAGGAATCGGACAAAAATAGATTAGGGGCGGTTCGTGGCATTCGTAGTCCACATGAAAGCGGAGTATAACAATAAACGCGCATGTAGTTTAATTTAATCTTCTCTTTCTTAGATGGATACTATGGATCTGGAAAATCTGTCATTTCAAAGAAAAATTCGTTTAATTGTTAAGTTGGTCGATATTTGAACAGTATGTGACCAGTCATCCTTCCATATATGCTGAATAATGGAGGTATAGACTGGTTTGTCTGAATTACTTGTTTCTTCAAAGAATGGGACACAGACTGTCAATAATAGGCCATGAAAGGGTTCCGTTGGCTAACTAAACTGGATGTCAAATGTTTTGAGGGGCGGAGCTTAGAAACCGATTTGAAGCTGATTAATGGCCGATGAGTTTTACCAGCGATAAACGAAGGGCAAAGTTATCTCTCGGATCGAGATCGATAACAATATCATTATTGATTGAAATGAACCAAAATTGAATCTTAATTTATGTTTCTAATTTTATATATTTTGGATGATAATAAGTAAGAGGTTTAGCTTCTTTAATGCGCTTAGTACGTGCAAACTTAGAGACGTTTTTTTTTTCTATGTTCTCGGTTATTTGTTATGTGAATCCATTTCTGTACTTATCTGCATCTTAATGTAGTTTAGCATTACGCTCTGTTGGAAAGTAGATTAACAAATAAACAAGCAGGCATTCTTTTCAGAAATTTAATATCCATGAACGAGATTTAATTCTGATTTCAAGTTCTTGTGTACCCGCTACAATGTTAAACTGGGCTTGGGTTATTCGTGGTCAGAAGCATTTGGGCATGTGAAACACTGGGTACTCTTGTACCACTGGGAACCTAGTTATTTAACCTTAACGCACCGCCATTTGATGACAAACTAAATTTCTTTAAGTTAATACAATATTTGATTATTACAAGATGCCCGTATTATTTTATAGTTAATGCCTCCAGCTTCGGGTTTCTGCGTCTTGTCTTTTTAATATTTTAAGCTCGTTAATATACTGATATATTATATTTTCTGCTGCGTATTTTATGAACATTTGTGGTAAACAAGTTTTCTTGTTCATTTTAATGTTAATGGATTAATGACATTATTTCAGTATGATCTAAAGTCATTTTTAATTTCTTAAACGTGAAATTCCAAAATTTGTTATATTTCTAAACCGTTTGTTTGAAAATTGGTCTCACATGATTCGACAATTTTACAGATCTGAAATATTTTGATAATGTTCGATTTCTAGCTTAATTTGTTATTATTGCTGTTCTAAAATATTATATAATATCATGTGATAGAAATCCGGAATAATTTCGCAATGTTTCACTTTTGTAATATTTACATATTTTTCTTGGGTGTTTACAATTTATAGTATTAAAGGGGAAGACGAAAGATTTTCAGCAAGGTGTCCTTAATGAATTTTTAGAAATACCCCCCCCCCCCCTGTAACACAAATAAACTATTTTTTCGTAGTTTTAAAAGGGAAGGCCAACGATTCTCAGCAAGGTTTCCATAAATATTAGTAAACGAGAACTACCGTTTCATTTATAAAATTGGACTGGGGTACATATTTACTACCAATCAACTACCAGGACAAAAATGTAATATGACGAAATGATACACGTCTTAATTCCTGGGTGACTGAGGCTAGGTAACTTACCGGGGATTACGTGGCTAAGTGGTTCAGACACTGGCTCACTATCCTGGGGGTCGGGTGTTCGATCCCTGCGTTGGCCGAGAAAGTTCATCCAGATTTTCCGACACTGACATATTTATGCAGTCTCTTTGGCCCACGGTAGGATTTGACTTCTTAACATTCTGAGTAGGAATGCAGCACCATTATCACTCCACTCGACTATCGCGGGCCCAAAAAGAGAAATTACACACGACTCCGTGGTTAGCACCACAAATTTTCTTTTGTTTTCATAACTCATTATTTTTAACTGTTTGGAAGAATTTTGCGTGTGCAGCATAACCACATGAGATCGACATGATTTGATATTGCAATATTAAACTATTTCTCTAAGACATTATAAACACTAGTGTGTTTTCATTGCCTCTCAGTATAGATAACCCATATATTTGAATATAATATATAAAAAATAATCAAACCTGCTCGCGGTATATACTATTAAAATATCATAATGTTTTTTTTTCGGAAATTTCTGCTCATTAATAATCCTTTCGAAAAACGAAAGTAGTTATATGGGACATCAAGAAGATATCAGACGATTCAATAAAGTAATTGTGTGTCATTAGCTAATAGAAATAGACCGTACGTTCCCTTGTTTGTATTCCTTCTATATCTTTTTCTGTTTTAATTTCGCGTTCTCTTATCTAGTGGATACTTTTTACGAATTGTCAGATATCCTCTCACACACAAGTTTATCATTGAATAAAATGTACAAATCATATAGCTCAAAACATCGATAGAGACGTGTTCGGTTGTATTATCTCGAGCGCTCGACTTTGTATCTTGATAACGATATAAGAGGATAAGAGGATACTTGTCGAAACGTCGTGCTCAGAGAGAGAGAGAGAGAGAGAGAGAGAGAGAGAGAGATGGGGTTTAACGTCCACTCGACACAAACTATGTCATTTCGGGACTAACACATGGTTTAATTTTATTTCAATAATTCACTTGCGCGTAGGGGTCTTTAGCAGTGGGAGAAAACCGTAGTATCCGGTGAAAACCCACGCCAGCTGATTCGTACAACCGGTGATTCGAAATCACGCCAGCTGATTCACTGGCAGGCTTTTTGATACATATTCGGCCATCCAACTCCCGCTCATAGAATAAAACCAGTGATTGTTTCCAATTATATTTGTGTTCTCCACGCAATAACTTTTATCTTTCCATTAATTTTAAGTTAAAAGCGATGTTGTCTATTTCATCGACTCCGTGACCATAATGTACCTTTTTTCAGCTAACCGCTGTTGTTATTTTGACTGATACGGGTACACATACGTTCTTAGTTTTCCAGGTTTGGTGTATGGAATACTGGATTGACAGTGTGCCTTAAATGCAACTTCTGGTTAATCTTTACTACTGTTTTGACAGACACAAGTGCCCATACATTCTTTGGTGTACAAAAGTATGCGCCCAGGTATCGACCCAATGACCTAATCTCTTTTCTTTGTATTACGTTACCCTTAATGTTAACATTAAAAAACAGGTCGTCTGCACATGGCGCGTGCGTGTTATTAAATACATTGCTCAAGGCCATGTAGAATTAGTGTAGCCTTTGTTAACAAGTTGTAAATTATTTCCTTTGGGTCGTAAAACAAACACACCATAGTTCACTAGGTGAACTAAGCTACATACGAAGAAAACATAAACGAATATTTCATAAACAATTTTTTTATGTACGAAAACATCTTACAGGGATAAAAACCGTAAGTGCATTATTATAACTTTGACATATACCTACAGGACATTAAAGCCGCACTTCGTTCCATTCCCGTGGTTTACGTATTTAGCTTACATGAATATTGGTGGGCTTAATCTATTTGTTAAGACCAGTTCAATTTTCGTCAGTGTATCTGAGATGTAAATAAGGCATTGTTGGCGAGATTGTTGGGTAAGGTTAGTGTAAGCATTATGGTCCGGTCCAAGGAAAGAGTTTGGGTTGGGATCACGGCTACATCCCGTGGCCTTTGATCAAACTTGAAGTTGGCCTTATCCAATAGATCTAAACGTCATTGATTCAAAACCTGGCGTGTAGGGTCGCCTGTCAAGCTTCGTGGGTTTTCCCCGGGTATTCCGGTTTCCCTTCCACGGCTACAGACCCCTACGCGCAAGCGGATTATTGAAATAAAATGAAACCATATGTTAGTCCCGAAATGACCTAGATTGTGTCGAGTGGACATTAAACCCCATTTCTCTCTCTCATTGATTCACGTGGTGTGGTTTAGGCGCAAAGTTATACATGACGAAGAGTAATATCACATGCGCAATCTAGATCAAAAGCGTTTCGCGAGTCTTAAGCCCTGCACCATGGACCATTAAATCTGTCGCTATTTCTATATATAATCTATTTGGAAAGTCCCCAATACACACAAATCACAACATATAGAAGAATAGAAGGACGGGGTGGGGGAGAAGTGAGTTCACCGGAAGTGTGAATGGGTCGAACGTCCGAATTACGTATACGTGTCAATCGAATGTAACTCCACGTTGTTTTATAAATTAAGTCTGGGCTTAGGTCATATTTATCTAAGTACCAATTGTGTAATCAACGTTAAACTATTTGGGAAGATTCATTAAAAAAGAAATCTCAAAAAAGTCTTTAATACGCCATAATAAATGAAATGAAATGGGGTTTAACGTCCTATTGTTCTGCTACGACCATCTTTTACATCGAATTCCAACTTCCAAGGGATAATTTACGTACCCGCCAATGTGTACACGGAACATTGGTTTATCGTCCCACCCATGCAACTATACGTTGTCTATGCCAAGGCCCCCTGTCCCACACCACAGACATGGAGGAACTACGACAGACAACCCCGATGAACTTTCTGAAAGTCACTCACGGTGTCACCATGACTCCCCTCTAAAGGAAAAATGTCATTATCAATAACGTAAGCGGCTCTGTAGTGGTTTAGCGTATGCTGTGAGGGAAAGTTTGCCCGGACAGCGGCACTACGGTCTAAGGGTTCTTTACGTACACGTAATGTATACAAGGGACCTCCGTGCGACTATACGTTGTCCCTAGCCGCGGCGTCTGTTTTGCACCACTGACCAAGGGGAATCACACTGGAAATCTCCATGAACTTTGTCAACTAACCCCGGATCGAACACGGGACCTCCGTGTTAGCTAACTAATTTTGTACGCACTGAGCCACTACAGACCCCAAAAGTAGATTAGCAATCAAAAAATAAAACGCATTATTTTAATCAGACGTAAGTAGACGACATATGACGTACTAACATCAAAGGACAGATAACTCAGACAAAACATTACACATGTGAGTTGAATTATGACTAGAATTTTATATAAAAGAAACATTTATTCTATATACAAACAAAATTGGAGGGTAAACTTACATCTTTAACGAGAACTAGGACGCAACAACAACACTTAAATTGAAAGCACACAACGCCATTTTTGACACTATTTACAAATACTTCATTATAAAGGTGAAATAATAAAAACATGAGTTAGTTTTTAATAGCACCAAACTCCATACTTCTATTAACTATATGTTCCATTAAAGGCACGACATGCCACAGGCCTTTTACGTATATATTTCAAAAATTAAAATTGTGTATTGTTTTACTTTGAAAACTATTGATATTAGTATTCGTGTATAAGAAAATACCTTTTGAAAAATGGATTTGGGCCTGTTTCACGAAATTTTAACTAAGATAAAAATCCTAATTGTAGTATTTTAATTGGATTATATCAGATTAACGTTAGTGCTTAGCTATAGTCAACATTAAAGTATCTACTAAAATTTAGATTTAGCTTTATAGTTATGATTTCGAGAAACAGAGCCCTGGCTTGTAACACGAAGATACAGATACTATTAAATATGGAAGCCGATAAGCACCACTTCGCGAGATGAGGACCATTCTTGAATGTGCATGCTCACTTAGTTAACGAGAAAAAACGAAAGGCACGAAGGGGTACTTATCGGTTTCCATAATTATAAACCAATAACTTAAAGTGACCATAACTTAAGTTAAGAATTCGGGAATTTTGAAGAAAAATACTTTTTACATTGCATGGTCGACAGGAAACCATCGCTGGGAATGGTAGTTGGTTATTGTCTCGACTATTTCCTAAGCAAATACCTTATACTTCAAAATGTCAACGTAGGTTACGTCACAAAACGAATTGCGCTCAAAGCAATATCGGAGACACTTTGATATCGGTTATCATCAAGAACAATTTCAAGTATTCTGTTGCACTTAAGTTTATATTAATAAGTCGAGGATGTTCGAAGAAGAAAGTTCAAAAAGAATGTTCACTTCCTGACAAATGAGTCTACATCTAATGACGTGTGCAAAAATGTAGACATTATTAATTAAATGCAAATAATATCTTTGGATTTTCCGGCTTGAAGATGGAGTATCTCCTATTATATTTCAATCTTGATGACAATAATCAAAATAAAGTACAAAAATGTCGAAGCAGCAATAATACATTTTGTGTGACATACAAGTTATACATGATATATAATACAGATGATATGTGAGTATGAGATATAATATAAATGAGCAATATCGGGATTGAAACAATGATGTTATCATTTTACGTAATATAGTTTCTGTCATGCGTATAATGTGCCTGCATGATGGTATACAATAGAACACAATGTAAAATATCTGCAACGAAGAACATAATATGAATACTGACCACGATGATTGGTGTATCGTGGTACAGACCTATTCAATACTAATTGAAATAAATATTATATACGATAACATGCAAGACTAGCAGTACAAATACACCCAACTCGATCTGTTTCCAGAACAGTATCACGGTAGGACTTTTATAAACAGTCGAGATTCACTAAGGGCGCAAAATACTCATGTTTAAACGGTTACACTATAAAGTCGAAATAGCAGACCTTTAACTCTAATCTCAATTCTTAGGCCCTTTTACTGTTTTTCTGTGGACAAATTTTAACACTGGCATTTTTTTATGATTTTAAATCAGTAATCAAGTTAGAAACCCTAGGAAATTGAATATATAAGAGAGAGAGGGGGGAGACTGGGTTTTACGACCACTCCACGCAAACTGGGTCATATCGGGACTATCTCAATAATCGCTTGCGCGTAAGGGTCTTTAGCAGTGGGAGGAAACCGGAGGAGCCGGGGAAAACCCACAAGGTTGGACAGGCGACCATACTGCTTGTCACGTACAACCGCGGAATTGAAACCACACCAGTTGACTCAATAACAGACCTTAGGATACAAGGAGCACTCGTTACCCTCCCAGAAATCAAAACTAAAAAGATTTTCAGACCGACCAACCCTATTGTGGGTGCTAAGTAACCATAGACACCGACGTGGGTGCTAAGTTCCTTGGTCTTTGTCGAATACATGTTATGTCTTATACACCTCCTAGCTCAAATTTAATAATATGAAATGGATGTGGCACAATATTGCATTGTTAATATATCATCACAATATGAAATGAAAGTGGCAGTTAATATAAAATCACAATACGAAATTGGTGTGGCAGTAATCGATTATATATCGATCATTAATATATACAATTGGTGTGGCAGTAATCGATTATATCTCAATTGTTAATATAAAATCACAACTATTGGTAATATATCGACTGGTCGTATCAACAGATTCGTAGTCAGTGTGCACACAGTCACCAATGATTAGAATCTGTATACTATTGAGGCTCTGCCATTCGGGTTCAAAATTTGAAAACTTGCAACTCTTCTGGCATCACCTGGCACGCGCGACTATACTTGACATTAGCGAGAGTTTTATTTATTTCACTAACAATGGCCTCCTTTTACAGCCAAACAGTATCCTCGGATGGCCGTTAAGCGATAGTTCAGTAAAACATCTGGATGCATTGCGAATTGGTTATTCCGTCTCACCTAGAAATAACCCCTCATATCAGCCTTATAATATGGCATTATCAAAGTCGTGTTATATCTTTGATGGATCATTTGGTTCCAATAGTCGATAACCAAAATTATGGTCGTGCCCTTTCGTTAAATCGGAATTTTAGGGGAGTGATAATTTTGTTGATTATCTGCATTTCACACTTCATGTCTTCACTATGACAATATTTAATGTCGAAATTCTGCAGCATCTGGAATAAATAGAACAAAACATTTTAGGTCTTTACACAAAGACAATAACAATAGAAAACAGGATCCCCGTTCTTTCCCTAATTTGTTGAATATTTTTGTATAATCGAGACATTTCTCTATAAACGTTTCAGCAATGCACAGGTTGTGATTGGTCGACGAAAGGTTAATCTACCAATCAAACCGTTATCCCAATTTAATCTTCCAATCAAACGGTTATCCCAATAGTCAAAATATATATTTTTATATTCTTACCTTTATCAAACAGAGGGATGCTTCCTGTTCGGCTACACGTCGTCCAGGGCACGATCTAGGACCGAAACCAAACGGAAGTAAGACATGGGGATGTATGGGAGGATATTTGCCATTTCTTAACCATCTTTCTGGTATGAATTCATCTGGATTAGGAACATATTGTGCTTGTTTTCCAACCCATTCGTTATGTAATACCACCATCGTCTATGAAAATGAATTACAGGATTACAATAAAAAAAATAGAAACACAAAAAATCAATGATATCTCAGAATTGTCAGTATGAATCTTTAAAAGAAAATAGGCCGATTGGATATCATGTAAAATAATGAATGACTGAAAACATGTCCAGTAACGTTCTCGCCAGAAATTCACATAAGGAAGATTATACACGATTACAGATGGGTGTGGCAACATGGACGTCTTGTGACAAGACAATAGTAGTATTAAGACTAGCAGTACGCCATTGCTTTTAATTAGACGCCACTGAGTCACAATGTGTTAAAATGTGTGTATGCCACATGCAATTAAGATATTTGTAACAAACAATAGATTTCAGAGATTAGAATATACGTTCACATTAAAATAAAGAATTCAATAATCATATGTGCGCCAATGGCATTGATGTCGAAATGGCACTGATATTCGCAATGCCAATGCCTTAACATTGAAAGAAAAGTTTATGATAGACCAAACCAATTAATTGTTGTACGTTAATTAATTCTTTGGAAACGGAATCGATCTTGTGAAATTGATAATTCTAATGAAGGTATATTTCAAGTTTTATCAGAATCCATCCATAAGTAAAATTATTGGAGTTTCAATGGATTTGGAAATCAGATTGCAGCCTGGGTGCGGTTGGTGTTATATTTTAATTGAGTGACTGTAATTACAAAGGTACGTCTCCGGTTTCAATGGAATCCTATAAGATTCAAAGACTTGTTCACAAGAACGAGATGACTGAACGATATAAAATATTTACCCCAGCAGGAACGTCATAACCACTAAATGTTGCTTCAGTAGCCAGTGTTCGCAAGTTTCCTGCGGATACTGGAGTTACTCTGTAATAAAATAAGATAAAGAACTTACACATTGATAGTGAGTTAACGTCAGTAACATTATTCGAGACTATATGTGGTATTGCATGTAACGCCAGAGAGCCCTACTTGGCCTAGAGCTTTGTACACGAGAATTTACCTTCGTGTACCACCCCAACAACTAGACATACACTATAAAGTGTTACACATAGCCGAAACTGGATCCTAACGGTTTTCCATGAAGTGAAACTTATAAACCATAAATTTCATTGTTCGAGTCGTAATAGTATTTAAAGATTCAAATTCTTAGAAAGCATGCTTACTTTTCCTAAACACCTGCTGCGGCTGATATAAGAAGTAAAGGGGTGTGTCTTTTGTCGTGCATTTTGTACACGGTGAACAGTCCATTTGCTGATTACACTATCTTGACATGTCGTTTTTTTAGGACTTCGAACAGTATGGTTTGGATTGTTCATACTATACATACACGACACAACATATTTCCAACCCGTATGAAATTTCTACCAAGAAAGCAGGTCCCAAGCATGACCCCGGTCACTTCATGGAGTTAAATGGGTGTGGTCCATCTACCCACCTTAAAGATTCTTTAATTACAGCTTTTAAATATGGTAATCTATCAAAGTTCTCTGAAGTTATCTCCCTTGCTTGACCAATGACTTCATCGATTTCCTGTCTTAAGATGGCCATCTTGCTGGGATTTTTACATAAATTATACATCACAAAGCCAATCAAATTGCTTGTCTGTAAATACATTAATACACCAAAAATAATTCAATTGTCCATATTGACTTAATTCGCGCATTGGTGGTCATCGACAATGAAGGTTTATTCTACTGTTCTAAGAATCAAGATGTTTATAGTTTTTAATTATACACTACAGCCCAACCCCCTCCCCGGGGTTTTATTAGAGCAAATATGGCATAGAAGATAGTCGCCAGACAATTGAGAAACATTTATCGGTACTCACTGTATCAACACCACCGAAGAAGAAATCACCTATCAGCGTAAAAGACTCTTTGTCTGTTAAAGAAGAATTGTTCAGATGGGATGGGAGATTTGCTTCTTCGTCGTTATCTTCCTGGATTTCTTTGGATTTACAATACTCTATCGCTTCTCTTGCATTTTTAATTGTTACTCTGGAAAGAAGAATTTTACTATAAAGCAAAATGTATTTCATAAATAAATACAGATTAATACGGACAAAATAAGAATACAAATCCACATTAAAGGGGCCAGTTTGCCCCTGTCTGTAATATCACTTCGGTGGAAGTGGGCGTTAAATAAAGCTATGTTTTCGAATTATTAAGCATACATTGCGTCGAGTAAATGTGAAGATAGTTTAGACTTCAGACGCAACTATATAACCAAACTACACCAGGAAAGGTAGCATTAGGGACCCATTTATTAACAGAAAGAACGAAATGGGGTTTAGCGTGCTAATGAAGACGACGATACACCATGCAGTGTGGTATGAGGGAGATTGGCCTTGACACCTTTCTTTGCCAAACCCTTCGTCCTGCACCACTGATATGGGGAAAGTAGGCCGATAATCACGAACAACCATTGTGGTTTCACAGAAACACCAGAAGACTAATTTTTTACGGTGTAGATCCCAAAGAATAGGTCCAGTACTTACTCATTTATATAAGACTGAGCTTTGCATAGCTGTTTAAACATAGGTGTATCATACAAATTGTAGAGAGGTAGACTTCCCATCTCTGATTGTGTTGCAAATAATACATCATTTACTGAGTTAATAAACTGTTCGGCCTCACTACCGGGTTTACTGTTGATCTCTAGAGCACCCAGACGCTTGTTGAAACACACCACAGCAATACCTACAAGAGTCAAACAGTTAAAAAAATATTTTCATTGGGGTTATTTTGTACATTCCTTCCGTTTTTTTTTCAAAAACAATATTTTCAGTTTAGATTTGTGTATGAGAAGAGATTGGGGAACAGACATCGCCTTTATACCCCTCTCGCAGGTTGACGATCGACCACGATCAAATATTTGGCCAAAGGAATTCTGAAACGTGAAAGTCATCATGGCTGCATCCTGCATACTCAAATCCTGTCTTTACTCGAGTGCAGTTATGGGGCAGAGCAAGATTTAAGCTCACAAAAGAACTTCACGTGATCGCTGGTACTCCCATACTCATTCAGGGTACGCCATCAATGATGGCTAAATCTGGACAAACCGTGTAGCTTTCAATATTTTAAAACAATTTATAGGACTTACTTTCCGTGGCATATCTGTACAGCTCTGGTAACAAATCCTCAACAATGCCATCGTTGTTCCGACTATGTCGTAAGAATGTTACGAAGTCATCTGCTACTGGATTTTGTCCGGGAAGATATGTTCGAACAGATTTGGGTTTAGCTATTTTGCCCTGAATTTTACTTCTCTTTTTTTGCCAACTTTCACCAGAGCTACAAAAACCGGAATAAAAATATTAGTGAGGTAAAATATAACTAATATGTCGACAATCAAGATTTTAATTTGAATACGATGCCTATTTAAGCCATTCTAAATGAGTTAAATATGCCCATTGTGTCAACCGAGGACGGCACGCGAAATTCTTCAAGTGTTTTTGCGACATTCGCTGTTTCTTGTGAAGCATAAGATGTCCATTGAGTTACGTAGTCGTATGATCTCTTAAAGTCTTTATTTAAAAATTGAAGCTACAGTATGGTTACATTGAGTGACGTAATACCATGATCCCTTAGTCTTAAAGTCCATATTTAAAAACTGAATCTACAATATTGTTAGATGAGGGGAATCGCCGTTTTGAATGATCATTTGATAGCACATGGTCAAGCATATTCATTAGACATTGCCTGCATATCAGCTAACATAATAGCTTTTACCATTATCCCTTTGATTAGACACCTTTCAACTGATAACCTGGTCCTGCTCTGTGCACGGCACACATTACTAATTACAGCTTACTGGAGTAAACGTTTGGATTTCAGAAGCCAGAGCTTCTTGTATATAGCTTGGGGCTCAAGAATACAACACTGAAGAAGTACTAATGTTTTAGTATACAACTAACTACGAATACGACACATTTATAAAGCCTGTTAGATCTAAAGAAAAATATAAAATGCAGAATATGAAGCGAATAACGAATAGCAAAACATCTGATTTTATTGCGTTAAAAATGACCTAAATTACCTTGTGATGATGCCATGTACCCCATCGTTATATTTATTGTTAAAACGTCTCAACATGAAAAAGGAATCCCGGGTTGGGTATTTGCCTTCGTTCCGGAACACTTCGAGGAAATCATCTGGGTTATACAAATGAACAATGTGGAGGCCACCTGGAACAGCTTCATGAACTACATCACCATACAGTTCTTGTAGCTTTGCTAATTTATCATACCATGACATACCATATAATTGACCTGGAAAAGAGTAAGGCATTTGTTAAAAACATCAGAGACGCCGAACTCTGTCACTTAAAGAACTTTTGCGAAATGCCCCAGAGTTCCAATATGTCATTCTTTTACCAACACTTTGAAAGCATTTTCTATAGATTAGTACCACGGTTTGTGGGATATGGAACCATGATTAACGCTTTACTTCTCTACACCTTCTGGGTTCATATAGACAGGTATACACCATGCATTGTGCTATGAAGACCATTTTGCCTGGACAGTGACGTTTCATGCTACTCTTAATATAAATTCAATAATTCGAAAGGTTTGAGGTATTTTCCGTGATGGCAACGACATTACAATATCACAGAGCGCCCTTATCTGTGATATAATAGTAATAGTTAATCATATTGCAAAAGGGCATACATAGAATAATAATTACTATATAACGGTAATGAGAAGTGCACGTAGAATAAACTCAGTAGAATGTAATTGTACCGTTCGACATACAAAGCTTCGAAATAGAAAGTTTCGAGACAAAAATGTATGGTGACTAACATGCGCTACCTTATAAAAATTGTATAATACCGAGGAATCATTTGAAATATTTGAACTGGCTGTAGTATGTAATGCATTCAAATTACTTTCTCTCAAAAAAGAAAGGGATATATTTTAAAACCAAGGGCGCCATTAGATGTAATTTTGACATCGTTTTCCATCTAATAACTACACTGCCCTAGTCCCGTGATTTAATAGCTACTCTGTAATTTGGATGATAAATTGCGTCAATGTCATGTTATAATTTAACTGGATATACACCGGACAAAATTCCAATGAAAACAATTATTACTGTTTATTACGGAGCAACGTCTCGACTAGAATTCTTTTTTCTTTATCTCTGCTTGAAAGGGACTTGGCAATAATTGTATGCCTTGGAATCGTGTCTTATGTATGTCACTTGGAAGCCAAATCTATGTTATTTAGATCAAAGGAACTTTTAAAACGTGTTTCATGTACTGTATGGACCTTTAAAGGAACGGCAATAGATTACTAGGTCAACAAACGAAAACATTGACCAGAAATCTTAAAAGGGTTACGTGCCCGGATAAATGGTTTTGACGTTCACGTCACAACAACTCAATATTTTGAGCTTAAATTTCGAGACTTTAAGACATAATACACTATTCCTTTATATTTTGGCGCTTAAATTTCATACGTACATGGACTTTTATGTCAAAGACTCTGTTAAATACGGGATTGTCCCATTAATACTGCAGGCGTACATGTTTAAAGGTAGGTAGATACCCAGTTCAGAGAGCAAATCAATACATTAATATGGTCATATTGAAATTACTAACCTCCTGGGAAATACTGGTATATAGTTCCAATAAGCGGAAATGGTTGAGGCCCCGGGATAGCCTCCAGACCGCGAGTAATTTGAGCTGGTGGTATTACATTTATAGAAGATGTATTGAATGAAGTCTCGGCAACTGCTGGTTGAAACGGACATTTTGATAATTGTGTGCTGGTCGTCGCATCATAAGTACATCTTGACACGGCAGTGACCTCTGGTGAAGTGTCGTAAACACGTCGTGATAACGATTTAACATTGGTACCAACGGCACGGAGGAGTTGTCGTTTTCCAGACATGGTTCTTTAATCTGGAAAAAGAAAATGTAAAAGGATAATGGCGATAAACTTAACTGTTTCTATTTCATTCTTTCAATATTCCATTCGTACATTTCTATTATTTTTAGGTTTCTGTAAATCTCTCATTTTAATTAGACTTTAAGCTACAATCTTATGCACAACGGTTGCCAGCTGACATTTTATTTTATTGCATTGTCTTTTTTATTTGAATTTTTCCTCTTTAATTGTTATAAGTATAACGTTAGTACACATTGATAATTCCTTAGATACTTTTTATTATAAATTTTATTTTATTGCAATGTCTTTTATTTTTTTAATTTTTCCTCTTCAATTGTTATAAGTATAACGTTAGTACATATTGTTAATTCCTTAGATACCATTTTATTATAAATACCGATGTGTACATGTATATAGCATTTTAGGTCAATGTGTACACGGGACCTCGGATTTTCGTCCCATCCAAACGACTAGACAGTTGTCCTTTTCAGTCCGCTCAGTAATAAAAAGTAATTGTATTCCACAGAATTGTGACCGGTATATTACAGTTCAATTACGAATTGAAACAATTTACCCTATATCAAAAGTAAGATTAAAACTCTATTATATATATAAAACTTTTTCACAAAAGGACTACATTATTTGTCAATTACTAGCAATGTCACTTATTTTATGAAACTCTTCAGGTAAACAACATTTAGATAATATCTATATCCTCTTAAGAAACATAAAACTTTAATCAGTATGACATATAGAAAATTTTATGGTCTCTTTATTTCTTCATTAAACCTTAAAGTTATAACTTTGATAATGTTTTTGGCCATTCTAAGGAACCATATTGCGAAACGTACGATTTCATGAAATATTCAAGATAATTATCAACTGAATTATAAAACTGATATTCTCGGGTATCTTGATATTTGCCATTAAAATCTACTAATGTGTAACATTAGAATATTATGTTTTTCAATGATTTGGATTGCAATTTGTATTTGAAAGAAGGATCGAATTACTGGAAAAATAGCGCTTTTCAAATACAGATTCTGTTTCCAATTTGCACAGGTTTAAGCGTACAACGGTGCTCAGACTTTGAGCAAATGTATTTTGAACATATAGAGTATTTTAGTTTAAACATGATTGAATTATTTCGCGTCGAAACAGTTTGCTGTATCAGGTATAAGCACACCCTGACTCATGCACGCAATCCGTCACCTGCAACCACTGTATGTTGGGTATTTTGTACACGGTGAATAGACCATTTGCTGATTACAGTATTTCGCCCATACCGTTTTAGTAGGACATCGAATTTTGTCCAATGGTTTGAATTGTTCGCACTTAGTTTTGTTTAGTGTGAACACCTATAAGAATTCGAAGCAAGCATTTTAGAAAGAGAACGGACACCATAACTCATGCATGTCTTCTTTATATAATTCCATCCCAACGAAACCTAATTAAGTGGTGGGTGCAATACATGAGATGGACATTCATCTCTTCTGTTAATTAACTTTGCAAATATGCAACAAAAGAAAAATATTAAAAAAATTCGGACAATATATAAATTTGCGTGCAACTTATTTCTGGCTATGTACACCGCTGCAAGCATTGGGAGCTCAAATTGATAATTATTCAACGAAAATGGCGTTGTCTCAGAATGCAAACAATCTTGAAGAAACGTTTCGCTTGCCAGGATTTTCAGTGGTTCATAGGTATAAGGCGTCATTCGTTTAAAAGTGATGAACAAGTCCTAGATCTTCCTAACCCCAAACACCTTTTTATGTTTTCGTTTTCTTCTTGCCAACCTTCGACACAATATCATATTATTCTTAAGACTTCTTTTTTTAATATTATGAAGTCAAAAGTCGCGAGTGCACTGTAAAAAAATTTCCATTTTTTATGTGGCCGAATTCCGTAGTTTAACACCTTTTTTCTGTTAATTGATGGATTTTTTTGAGAAATTGTGTTAAAAGAGTGAATCATTTCTTCAAATAACGTGTTTTATGTAATTCTGTGGAATATTCAGTATTAAACAGGAAATTTCCGTGAAATTTAGGGATATAGTATTTTATTCCCTTCTATAACGGACTTAATTCTGTTATTTTACGGAATAAACTGTGGAATGGCAGGAAAGTTACGTAAAATTTAGGGATAAAATGTTTTATTCCATTATATAACGGACTATTTCTGTTTTCAGATGCAACGATAAGAAAGCGTATACATAATATAATCAGTCCTAATAATTATCATTTTATAGTATTCATTTCAATTTATCAACCATAATATGAAGGATCATATTGTGTAAAGTTTGGTATATTAAAAGTCATGTATTGCTAATTTCCATTATTTATAAGATCTATAAAGTGTACTCCCATTCATCATACGGTAATCAGATTGTAAGTATTTTCATAAATATGTAAAAATAAGTTTCAAAACCCTTGAGTAAAGGTTGTATTGTCTGGTAGTCAAGCACGCTTCAGTCTGGATATTATAACCGAATGGCCAGTGTAAGTGGCAAACTTACATCTGAACGGTCCTAACGCTGACCATTAAAAGTTGTTCGACACGCCCTTTACTCGATGAGGGTATTCTTATTATAGCGGAAAGAGGTAAATTTCGTCAGCGATAGCACTTCGCCGGAAACCGACATTAAATAAAGCTACTTCGCACACGCATACGAGTCAATGGTTAATTCATTGAAATTCTTATCATTTTCGAGTCTAGGGAACAAAAATTACCAGGATTTATTTTTCTGTATTTGAAAATGGAATTTATGTTAATTGAGGGAATTTCTGTAAATTACAGGAAAAAACAAATACGGAGAAAATTTTCCTGGTAATTTTTGTTTCCGGAATTTTTTCCGTTTTTTTTCACGGATATTTTTGTTACAGTGTGACCGATTTAATCTTCCAATCCACCCCAATCGTATATAGGCTTTATACTATTAACAGCTCGACTTGGATTAATTTCAAGGTAATTTTAAATTCAGATTGACCGAATTTAATAATAAAAAATGCTTTTAACAATGTACTTTTCCACAAGATTACTTTTATATTGTACAAGTCTTTTTATCATCCCTTTATTATGGAATATAAGACCTTTAAATCGGTGACATAATTAACGTATACAAGAAAACAGATATTTTTTTATGGTCGACTATCAAAATTTTGCTCTACTTTTAGATATATAAATATTATGTTTTTGGTATTTTAAGTCGGTAAAGTACATAATTTCACCGTCTGTTTGCTTTAGTAGCTTTTAATAAAGAGCTTATTTATAATATGGTCCTAATGTATCATAAACGCCAAGTGTGGTCGACCATTACATGCCTCAAAACAGAGTGCACATGTACCCGGCTTCACTAATTCATCACACAAGTTTTACAAGGCTTTGTTTTATATAAAAATATTGTAATGTGTTGTTTGTTTGTAATACGAGAGTTCAACATATAAAAAATGTGAATTATTTTGTAAAACCTTTAGTATGCATTTTATAATCAGATTGTTATTTCAAACAGATCTATTTCAACATGTATTCATCTGGCTAGCGAAGTAAAAACCCGCCAGTGAAGTGTATTTTGTTTCCACAAAAGAAGCGCTTTAAATCCGGTCATGACCTAGGATGAACATGATGGGAACGTAGTAAGATAATTCGTAAATAGCTTTCGCCATATTTTACACATTCTGAGCGCAAAATTCTGTAATATAGCATATTAGTTTCGAGATTTACGTTGTTTTTAAACATAAATATTCTATTGACTTGGGAACTTTTTTTGCGATTCTACTGTCCGACTGCGACGAAATGAAATGAATGGGGTTTAACGTTGTACTATGTAGCTCCGACCGGGCTAATGATTCAAATCGCAATGCCATATGATCCACTCTTACATCGAATAATTGTCAAGGGGTCTTTACGTGCACTGCAATGTATGCAAAGAGGACAATTTTGCACGAACAGCGGCGTTACGTTCTACTCTTATGTCGATTCTAACTGCCAAATTATTTTTCACGTGCATGTAAATGTTAATTTATAGCATATCTATGGCATATAACTCCCGATTTTAAATAATTATATCAGTAAAGAGAGCACAACATGTTAAATAAATTTAAAGATGATTGGCGTTGTGAGGTTTTCATTACGCCGAGGTAAAATTTCATAAACCTACATATTGGTGGAAATTATATTCTTCATAAGGCATTCGAGATTGGCGAGAATCGGGAGTATAGAGCATTGATGTATAAAATAATTCAATATTTTCAAATCAGTGGTTCGACGCCTAAATCGTGCTGAAAAAAGTGATTTACCTCCCTTGATTATCGTTCTATCGTTTCGGTACATCAATTAAGAGAAAACTATATATCAAACCAGACGGGGAGATCGGAAGAAAATACATAACCAGATTGATAAAAAAAACTACTTTAAACATCATCAGTGTGTCAAAGTTGGCTTAGCATCCGATATTCAAGAAAACCTTCACAATGAATGCGCTAAAAAATAAGAACTAATATAACTTTGTGAATATTATAAAAATGATATTTAATGAAGCTTTAAAAATGGTTTTTTAGATGCATACCTTCACCAGCGTTTCTCACTTTTCTGCTCGAATGTTGATACAGGCTGCACCAAAATAATTTTAACTATTCTGATTGTACATTCCGGAAAAAAATATTAAAGTATTCGCATTTCAGAAAAAATGTCACAGAAGCATGTTTTTTTTTTGTTTTTCTTTTTGTCTTGATAAGTCTCCAATAAAAACTTTATGCTTCTGTGACATTTTTTCTGACATGTGAATACTTTAATAATTTTTTCATGAAAGTACAATCACTGTGATCGGAAATATCTTTTGCTACCAATTTTACATCGGAAAATATACTTCGCTATTTTATTATCTATCGGAGAAATAAAAAGAGCAATATTCCAGACTAAAACTAAAGTCATACTGACTTAAAAATTACTATACACCCGTTTGTATCCATGAACATCATCTTGGTATTTTGCTTTAAATGTCTGGAATACATTCTAGTCCTTTATTTGCTAAATTTAAATTAGAACAAAAACTGTTAGTAGTTTTATTCGCTGTTTTTGTATATCTTATATCTTTGTAAAAACACACGTTTAATCACAACCAAAATCCACATTGAAATAAATGTTCAATACGTTTTTATTTTAGGTTCGTATCACAAATTCAAATTTTATAATTTCCTAGCTTATTCAAACTTTTTACCTGATATGATCCCTTTTCTCTTTAATCGAACCTTCACATTGCAAGATTGTCTCGGGAATGCGACAGAGGTGTTAGACAATTGTCTTAAATATTCAAGGAAATCGGTTACCAATTACTTGGTTGATACCTAAATCTTCACATATCGCAAATCTTTACATGGGTCCACGCGTGTGAATATCGACAAATAAAGGTCTTACGCATCTCTTAACTGGATATATACATAGTTACATTAAAATGGTTATTATTCGTCCTTGTTATTACCTATCCCTTTAACCCTGATACGACTTCCATACCTGATTCACAGTAGGAATATTTGGTATGTTGCGCAATAGTTTCACAGTCCAAACTTTTTTAAAAAGACTAGTCCAATAATGTCGTTGAAATATAGTACTACGAGAAGTAACAGTAGCACTAGCAATCCGAATGACATCTAAGTATATATAGCACAATGCAGATTGACTTTTAAACAGAGAGGGTTTTTTTTTTAACTAATTGCAATATGACTTATTCCTGCAATTCAACTGTTGCGGGGACGCACAGAATTATTATGTTTTTGACCTTTAATGTTTTTCTTTTATTTTGCTGGGCCTAGTAACTATTTAATCGAAAGACAAAAAAGAAATTGATGGATCCTTAAGCAATGTCGTTTAAATGCTCCCAGACCTTATTTTAGTTAGAGCTTTTGTTGCAGTAGTTTTGTCGAAGCCTTCGAAAAATTATAATCTTGTCCTTCAAGAGTGTTCGCAATGTTCACCTAACACATTCAAAAGAGAAAAACACAGGGGCGGATCCACGATTTTCAGAAAGTGGGGTGGGGGCGTGCTGCACCCACCTGGGAGTACGAAGCCCGACCCGTTATTTTTGAGTGGAAAATGCCCACAAGGACTAATTTCATACAAGTACTGTAAATTACGATTCCCAACCCAAACTATTTTGTTCTCCTTTCCCGCGAGAATATTTGGAGCTAAAAATTGTTCGCCACCTCAAAAAGAGAGGCGTGCGCCGGGTGCGCCCCCTCTGGATCCGCGCCTGAAAAACTACTTAAATTAAAGGAGCTAAATCGCTAACATTTGGGCCCTAGAAATTGACTCAAGTGGGTGGCAACGCATATAATACGGTAATATGAATGTATATAAACTGATTTGCATTCAATGGTTTCCGTCTTTACTCTAATTTCAAATCAGTTATGTTCGGCGAAATAAACCAGCAGTGTCAACCGAAGGCATTTTTTTAGCGCCTAGTTATTCCAGTCTACATTCGCCGTTTGATTTTGTACAATGTTTCTAGCCTCGTTACTCAAGTCTCTTGCTAGAACTGGGGCTGAAACGCATTACGGTACACGATTCGTATACCAATAGTAAAATATTTATTTTGTCTTAAATATTGGATATCAGAAGCCCACCTTTTTTCCGGTAAGATCACATCATCAATTTTGATTTAAATTGACAAATAATTCGTGTTTTCAATGTTGAAGATTTTGGATGATATTGAGTTAAAGACTTAGCTCCTTTAAATTAACCCTAGTAGTGTGGTGTGAAGATCCGATTTAATCAGATAATCTCAAACACGTGACTTCAATGGGTAATTTAATAAATAGGAAATATACGCACGATAAGTACAAAGTTTACAACTGTTATAATATGATAAACCTTTTGTGGGCCACTTAAGATCAGGTACACTCGTGTAGGAGTGACATCCTTCACATAGACATATCGTTATAATATTAAAAGGCATGTGCATGTAAGATGATCGGAGATTTACGGGCGACACGGAAGTCAGACTGTGATAATACTCACGATTAGTACAAGTGGAAAATCCCCGAGTTTTGCAACTCTAAAACAGAGAGAGAGAGAGAGGGAAATGGGGTTTAACGTCCACTCAACACAAACTAGGTCATTTCGGGACTAACATATGGTTTTAATTTTATTTCAATAATTCGCTTGCGCGTAGGGGTCTTTGGCAGTGGGAGGAAACTGGAGTGCCCGGAGGAAACCCACGAGGTTGAGAAGGCGCCCCTATACGCTCACACCAGGGCTCGAAACCACAGGTGCAAGCCAGAGGTGACCGGCCAGCTAGAGGTCGAAGCGCGGCACTCTAGACCACTAGGCCATCCCAATCCCCCAAACTCTACGGCCTACTCTTATATCGAATTCCAACTGCCAAGGGATCTTTTATGTGCACCCCAACGTGTACACGGGACCTCGGTTTTTCGTCCCACCCGAACGACGAGGCAGCTGTCGTTGACAGGCCCTCCTTCTGCATCACTGACAAGGGGAAATCACGCCGGAAAATCGAGATGAACTTTCTCGGCCAATGCAGGGATCGAACATCCGACCTCCAGGCTAGCGAACCAGCACCTTATCCACTTAACCACCGTGATTGAGAATCAATCGAGTGGTGTGATTTTGTTTTTTTCCAGATGGCGGTCATTTCAAAAGATAACAACATAGCATGTCCGACCTCTGTTAAAACACATTTTGGTTAAAAAAAAAAAAACATTTTGTATTCTATTTCCTGAAATCGAATACTTCAATACCAGTTGTTCTTGGCTTTCGAAAAGAGGAGAGGATCTTAGCCAAAATCATACAATAAATGATTGGGATAAGGTTGAGTTTTACAAAATGTTTTTAAAAAATTAAAGACAAATTTTAATGGCTGAGAAGAGTCATGCATTAATTAAACCCATCGGAAGCCACCAATACCCAAATCTGAGCTTTGGGTTTTTCCACGAAATTTGAAAAGAGCATACATAACCAAAGATTTTGTGTTTTAATACGAATGGCATTAGCCTTACCGTATCTACCTTTAAGCATTGGTGTCAACTGGTTCGTCTGTACTTCATTACTCTGTGAAATATTGTTATCGAGTGAAGAATTGGCAGCAGTATATACATACAAATACCTAACTTTCATCTAAACACACGTGATACAACGTGGCCGGTTGACAGAGTGATTGTCCCAAAAACGCATTACAGGGTTCGAACAAAAGATAAAAATCTGGGCTTCGGCTAAAGAATGATTAGTAAGCAAACTAAACCTTGCGATTGCATGATGATATTCCCACAGATTCCCTTTTTTAGAATGTATCCATATGTTCATAATGATGTAGCATTAAACTAAGAAATAAGATACCTGAGAACTGCACTTCACACGTCTATGATAAAGCAAAAGCGCAAGGAAAATAAAGATATACAGGTCAGGTCTTTCGATCGTTGTCTTTTTATGACAAACACACAGCTACTATTTTGTAACCGACGAGAATAATCCCCCCTTCGTCTGTTGAATTAATAATCATATATATATATACCACAACCGATTTTCCAGTGCAGTCATTAAAGCGTGTATTTTGTAATAACAGTGTCAGTCCGAGATGCCAACGGTAATAGAAGTGGGTCTGTCATTGACACAGTTAGCATGGTTTCCATCCGAGGCGTGCACATGGCAAATAGTACGACCCCCCCCCCTTTCTCTCTATACTATGTTAGCAACAACCGTTCTTAACCGTGCTTAACTAAATCGTCCTATTTCCTGGCTTCAAATATTAGACAAATTGTTATTCACATGACCAACTCCCAAGACCATTGGATGACTAAGATATAGAGTGGATTAGACAATATATGCCACATATCTTCCTTTATCATCGTGGCACTAATCCTTGACAATGAAAGTCTTTTTCTTGTTAAAATCAATGTTGATAAATCAGAATTATTGTTAGCTGGTAGCGCGAAGATATCTAGTACTGGATGTGTTCCAGTAAAACAAACTGTTGGTGCAACTAAAATTCTTGGGGTGTATCTGGGACCTGATAAAAATTTGTGTGAAAAGTTAAACTGGGAGTCAAGGATAGTTAAAATTTCCAGGATTTTAAATTTATGGAGAACAAGGCAGCTTAATGTAAAAGGAAAGGTTGTGGTTGTTAATACGTTGTGTTTATCAACATTATGGTACATTCTCCGAGTTACAGAGATTCCACTGTGGGCTCTTCGAAAAATTGAATGTTCAATCAGGCAATTCCTGTGGTGTGGCAAACCGTCTTTAATCAAAAAGAATATCATTTGTGGTGGACTGAATCAAGGGGGGCTGAATCTCAACGAAATATTACTGAAACAGTTGTCTTTTAGATTAGCATGGTTATCAAAATATCTTAAATGTCGTAGTGATTGTACCTGGAAATTGTTGATGACACACTTCCTACGGAGATATAGAGACTTCCTTTGTTCTTTTGAATTATTATTTATAAAATATAAATCTATTCATTTAAAGTCATTACTATCTTTTTACAGTTCCATGCTTTTGGCATGGGATCGTTTTTGTGATGGAAAACGTCCTCTGGTTGAGTCATATAATGATGTATTAAATCAGCCTCTCTTTGATAACCCAAATATAATTCATCGTTCCAAATCCTTATACTGCAGAGACTTTGTAGTATCAGGTATTGTGAAAATTGTAGATATTTATTATCAAGTAAATCGTGGGTTTTTGTCTGCAGATGAAATGTATTTTTTTAATTAAGAGCCTAGTTCTAGAGCCTAGAGGCTTCATGGGTCAGGGTAAAAAATCGGCATTCTGCACTTTTGAAAGCATTGCCGAATGAATGGATTGATATCATTAAAACAAATGCTCAAGATTCATATGATCTGAGGTACTCCGTTGATTTTGTTCCGAATGTTCAGGATAAAGATTTTGTCTTGACAGACATAAAATCTGGTTCAGCATATAAATTTTTTAGGAATGCATTTTCTGTTAAACCTAAAAGTCTGGATTATTGGGCGGAATTAGGTTGTGATGATGATTGGCATGCAGAGTGTTTGGAAGTCGGTATTCCACCCATCCAAATGCTCTGAATTTGTAGATACGGATTAAAAAATTGTACACAATATCGTATGGACTAATTATAAGAAGTGTAAGGCTAAATTAGTTATGGATCCGTTTTGTACGTTATGTGAAAATCAACGTATTGAAACCTTGCGGCACATCTTACTAGACTGTAAATATGTCAAACCATTACACGAGCTCATATATGACATGATTCAGGTGAATTTTCAGAGCAAAGGGTTTAACAGGGATGATTATGTGGTTTGGTTTATGTTTGGATATCCTGTCAGAAAGGAAGCTGATAATTTATTTTAAGTATTTTTATTCTCGGCTGCTAGGTTGGCTGTTCTTAAAAGAGGGTTGTATTTCTTAAAGCAAAATCACAAGTTAGAAATAGTGCAGTATTTAAATCCATTTTAACAGATCCTATGAATAATGTTTATTTTTACATGAAACATCATGGATTATTACATAAGTTTCAACTATCATACCAAATAAATCCATATATATAGAAATTGTTGATGATAAAATCCTTGTGGAATTTCATTAAAGTTGCATTATGGGAGATAAGATAAAGAGATGGCAGTTCTCACTATAATAGTTAAAAACTAGATAGTGTAAAGATAATTTGCTGAAAATTTCAGTCAAATTGATTCACTATTAGCCGAGAAAAAAAACGTTTGAAATATTCATAGCCTCGGTCATCATTACTCAAATCATTAATATGAACAGCATAGTCTCGATAATCCACTTGATTGATTTAATTATCAACCGCCATTAAGCGGCATATACGATTTTAATCTGCCAACATCGAAGGCTAGCCTTGACATAAAGAGTTTACTATGGTCTGGATATGTTAATTAATGTCTAATTGATTATTTAGATAACATCTCAGGCTTAAAGAAAGACTTGTAAAAAGCAGATTTTGCTCTTGCATAATGCAATTTTAATAGATTACTATTATCATATTTTTATTTATATTATTATTATATGTAATATTTTATACTTTTAGCCGTTGATTTTATTATCAAGTATTTTTTTATATTTTTGTGGTGATTATGGTGATTAATAACATAATAATAAAAAAAGTAAGCAAACTAAACCTTGCGATTGCATGATTTTATTCCCACAGATTAGTGACAATGATTCCCTTTTTTAGAATGTATCCATATGTTCATAATGATGTAGCATTAAACTAAGAAATAAGATAGCTGAGAACTGCACTTCACACGCCTATGATAAAGCAAAAGCGCAAGGAAAATAAAGATATACAGGTCAGGTCTTTCGATCGTTGTCTTTTTAAGACAAACACACAGCTACTATTTTGTAACCGACGAGCATAACCCCCCCCCCCCCTTCGTCTGTTGAGTTAATAATCATGTATATATATACCACAGCCGATTTTCCAATGCAGTCATTAAAGCGTGTATTTTGGTAATAACAGTGTCAGTCCGAGATGCCAACGATAATAGAAGTGGGTCTGTCATTGACACAGTTAGCATGGTTTCCATCCGAGGCGTGCACATGGCAAATAGTACGACCCCCCCTTTCTCTCTATACTATGTTAGCAACAACCGTTCTTAACCGTGCATTACTTAAGAACTAAATCGTTCCATTTTCCTGGCTTCAAATGTTAGATAAATTATTATTAACATGACCAACTCTCAAGACCATTGGATGACTAAGATATTGAGTGGATTAGACAATATATGTCACATATCTTCCTTTATCATCGTGGCACTAATCCTTGACAATGAAAATTCTTTTTCGTGTTAAAACTTCAAACATCCGTAACTTCGATCAGAATAAATTAATTTCACTGAAATTTCCATTATCGATTGTAAACATAAAACAAGGACGAACAGCTCTATCGAAACCTGACATAACGCATTTAAGGTGAAATGATAATATTTAGTCTAAAATCATCCGAAATCTCGTTTTTAAAAATATTAGGTTTACATTTTGCAGGCTCTCTTTTCAAAAAATCATTTTTTTTTTTCGAAAAGCATAATTATAATGTAGACTACGGAGGTGCTATTTTTCATTAGCTAATTTGACGATAAACCAGTCCATCACTGAGATTACTGATGCAGCGAATAAATGTCCATTGTATTAAACAATGACCTAAAGAGAGAGAGAGAGAAATGGGTTTAACGTCCACTCAACACAAACTAGGTCATTTGGGGACCAACATATGGTTCAATTTTTATTTAAATAATTCGCTTGCGCGTAGGGGTCTTTAGCAGTGGAGGGGGGCACCTGAGTGCCCGGAGGAAACAATGACCTAAACCGGGTCAGAGGCTGAAAATATATGTTTTTCTTTCATTAGTAAAAAAAAAGAAAAAAGGCAACGAATTATACCATAATAAATGTTTAAATCAGATGGATGCACCTAGATATTGAAGAAACATGCTTTTGTTATCAGCGGACCGAGGTGGCCCAGTGAGTAAGGCGTTGGGTCGTTAATCAGTAGGTTCTGTGTTCAAACTCGGTGCTGGCCAAGAAGGTTCATCGACATTTTCTGGCGTCTTTTTGTCCAGTGTTGCAAGATGAAGGGTTTTACAAGAGATAACCATAATAATAGTAACGTCGAACTGGCGGAAACATCGGTGTCTAGAAGAAACTTTATATTCGTATCATTTCCTTCTCTCTCCCAAAATGTTGCTATAGGAAAAATGAAACCGTTTGTTTGGCACTTTAAAGGGACAATAACATTCTTGCTGGCTTGGTAGCTCCAGAAAATAAATAATACCCTTATTCTAAGTACTAGATGTTTAAGTGTCCTACCTGTTGTGTAAATTATCCATTACATCCCACTTCTACTCGTTGCCAACGGCAACCTTTGATGAAACTGTCCTGTTCATTTCCAATACATGCATAAAAGTAGCCGTGTATCAGAAATGAACAGTACACTTTCGAAAAGAGTACTGTTCTTTTCTGATACACGGATACTTTTATACCGTATATGAAACTTATCAAGCAATAAGAAGCGGACGTTTAGTCCGACCCAGATCGCGAAGACAACTAGTTCCATACTGCAGTCGGCTAAGGTACATGAGACAACTAATCAAAATCATAGTAACAAAACAAACCGGTAGGAACTACACGGCAGTGCAAAGATATATACAATGACATTAAATCAACATAACAACATATTACGAAAAACAATTATTACACATATTAATTGGCATCTATTCCATAATTTGGTTTGATTTATTATGCAAAACATATAAATGAGAATATTGAATAATTATTTTAACTAATTGTGATTCTCTTGCTAGACACTTCACAAGCCTTGAAAATAAGCAGGATATAAAATGAGCGCCTAGAAAGTTATAAATTTCATTACAATTAAATTTCAACGGACGAACCATGCGCCGATGCATACTTTTACCAGGAACGACCCACGTTTCGAATTTCCTTTACACTACATTTAATATCATCGCAGTCCTCTACGCCATAGACAAATTGTTTTGACGATGTGGTCTAAACAAACACGTGGCTGTTTCACGCTCGGGGTTTCACAACATGACGCACGTGTAAATACTACCATGAAATGTAACGTGAGGCACAGAAAGGGATAAATAAAAGAGCTGAAATTATTTGTCACTTTTCGGTTGAAACGACTCGATAATAAATACTATTTTTCACATTTTGCTTCACAATACTCGATAGAAACGTGATGTAAGTAACTTATTAGCACCTTTCCTCGGTGTATCGGTGAATATCAGGACAGTTTTGGTCGTGGGCCGCCTCGGCTCCGCCTCGGCTGAGCCCCCGACCAAAACTGTCCTGATATTCACCGATACACCTCGAAAAGTGTGCTAATAACTATTACTTACAACCTATATTACTTGTCCAGAGGGTTCGAAAATATTTTAAAATCCAAGTCACATTTGAAAAGGTTTACGTTAGACTTTTCAAATCAATTGGCTGAATTTTCCAATTTTTTAAAATAGGTGT
The DNA here is from genome assembly GCA_036850965.1 of Patella caerulea. Taxonomy (NCBI): domain Eukaryota; kingdom Metazoa; phylum Mollusca; class Gastropoda; family Patellidae; genus Patella; species Patella caerulea. The sequence goes on along the minus strand of JAZGQO010000002.1, from coordinate 18,050,625 downwards.
GTTAAGATGAAATTTATATCATCATTTAATTGGAATATTCTAAAATAATACGATTTGTTGACCAGAATGAAGATAGGTGTGTTAAGATGAAATTTATATCATCATTTAATTGGAATATTCTAAAATAATACGATTTGTTGACCAGAATGAAGATTGGGACATATTATTCAGTTACAACAAGAGTGTTATTGGGGCTTTAAATAATACGTTAACGTTGGGTGTCGTTCGGCATTTTTTAAAACGAAAAACAAAACCTGATACCAAATCTTTAAATTATTTAAGAATTGTGTAAAGTTGACACTCTTGTAGTTAATATATCTAGGTACACACGTCCGCACAGGTATGAGAATGATAAATGACATGTCAAATGTGTTATTATCTATTTGAGTTATCTTTATACAGGTTGGGATTCCACACAATACAGTGACTTAATACTTCTTAGGGGAACCAAGCATACCTCAGATTACATTACCGGTCGTGTGTACTAATAATCTTCATCGTTTTGTACTTTCATCTACATACATGCCATATGTATACACCGCTACGGGGTTGTTACACCAAATAACGTTGGGGCCAAATAGATATGCAGTAGACGAAGTCTGAAGACAATAGAATCAGATTCCAACCTTCTGAGCAAGGAAGAACAATTACCAGTGCCCCAAATTCTCCGCTAATCATTTTTGTTTCATATGATAAATTGATTCATTGTGTATTATTGGTATGCTTGTATGTAATATTGACCTCTGGTGATGACACAATCAGCTAATATTCAAAATTAATGATCGATCGTGGAGATTAAAGACACAATTACACCGTCAACTGTATTATAAAGTTAAGAAAGCATTATAAGCTTCCGCGCAAAGCAATGTACTTGAAGCCCTACATACACAACAACTCACAGGATAGGAACAGAAGGTTCTGGTCCAACTTTATTAAAATACGGATCTATATTTCGTTTCGTGTTTTAAACTTTCAATGGCTTGTACAACATGGAGATCTGACCGGTTTTAGTGGGTGATCTTGTCAGTCAGTGGTCAATCAGCGCTGACGTTTCTAGTGGTTTACCCAATACCAACAGTTTGGTGCATCGCACACCGAAAACTCACCGTAAGATGCGTCCGTTTCATTGATCAATCCCCCACATCCTCCAGAAAGCGGTTTTATATAATACCTCTTCTAGATCCTAGTTGAACTATAAAAAGCGAAACGAAATATGATCTGTGTTTATGGTGGATACAAATTAAGATATGATTACTGTATTGGTACTTTCAAAATAATGGGGCTCAGTGAGTAGGACGTTGGCTCGTTAACCTGGAGGTCGGGTGTTCGATACCTGCGTTGGCCGAGAAAGGTCATCAGGATGCGGGACTCGGGCCCCGGCCAGTGACAACGTATATAAAGTCAAAATCGAGGTCCCGTGTACACTTTGGCGTGCACGTAACAGATTCCTTGAAATACATGCCGTACACAAACGTTTGAACAGCATGTCACAGCATACAAACGTGTAGATTAGCATGGGCCACTTGTGCTCTTGGTGTGCACAGACGAAACTGTATACATTGGCTTAAAATTTACAACTCGAGGGGAAAAACAACAAGTTCAGCCATACTGATCATCGGTCTTATGCACTAAAGTCACTTCACCTATTTGTACTTTTATCTAAGGAACACCTGGACACGTTAGCCGTTTGGTTGTGATAAGCGAAGCAGTGGAGCATATACATTTCATATAGTGTTATGATGACACGTATTACTCCCACTCGAGACATGAACTAAAGTTGACACACTAATCACCACTTGTCATAACTTCTATTATTTAAGTTCTTATATATCTATCCCAGTCAATTTGACATTTTCAATTCGATACGACATGCTGTTTTTTTTATAAGGAATACTTCAATACGAAGTGGCAAGGACTGAAGTTGACATATTAACGACACCTTACATAGCTAACCCAGTTAATTTGACATTTCTAATTCTGTTGTTGTTCTTCTTAGCGTTTAATGTCTGCTTCCACCGAAGGTGATATCGCAGACAAGTCTTAGCGGACGCGCAGGAGTCTTTCCTGTGGGAGGAACTCTGTATTGAGAAGCTGCTTTCTATAAGGTTTCGTTTAGACGAATAGACGTCACATATTTTGATGCAATGCCCGATGGGATTGTTACAGGCATCAACAAACAGTATGACGACGCTAATACGGACCTTCTGTCTGTGATAATCGTGTTAACAAAAGTTTACAAGCATTGTTTTGGTTTTTTTGGGGTTTTTTTTTTGAAAGATATAATACAGAAGGTACAGGAGAATATAGAAAACTTTGACTTCAAATAGATCACGGTCTAAAAACGAACAGGAAAGACACGATGTGATGGACGGGTGTTAAGAGATTTAACTGAAATTAAGAAAGGTGGCAAATGGTAGCATATTAAAAAGTTGGCTTTGACAGGTTAATCTAAAAACAAAAACCACCGTATTAGCGTGGCACTATGAGGTCATATCAATATTTGAAGTTCGACCATCGATGCGCAATTCCAGGAACCAAAGTACCAAGTTCTATGTATATCGTGCACGAATTCGCAGAGACTTTGGTTTTTTCTCCAAGAGTGTTACATCTAAGACGAACCGGAACAGCATACTCGGAACTGTAGCTTTTGGGAACCAACAAATATTGTTTCAAACAAGCCCAGAGTTTGAAGTAAGAAACCACATTAAATCAGTTATGTAAACCGATGCAATCATTCTGGTTATTGATGCATGGATATTGGGGGGGGGGGTATGGCCGAATGGTTAGCACGTGCGCTCTGTATTATAAGGTCTGCCATTGATTCAACTGGCGTAGTCTCGATTCCCCGGTTTACGTTACAAGAAGGTAAACCAGGCTGAAAAATCCCGGGAAATATTTTCGGACATCTGGATCGAACCCGGGATTCCTTGGTTAGTGGGCCAGTATCCTAATAAAGTCAGCGTCGCCTCCGCAATTATGTTATAATATTCGCTAGTTTGCTTGCAGTAAACGATGATTTGATTTGAAGTATTTATTGTGAAAATAAAATTGTCATCAGTATAAAGGCTGTTGTTGAATTGATAGCAAATGAAAGATGTTTTTTTCATAATTTACATTATCTTATTCAAATCATTATATTCATTATCAGTTCAAATGTAAATGAAACGATATGAAATTAAATGGGGTTTAACGTCCTACTGCATACGCCATACAGTGTGCTATTGGGGAAATTTCGCTACGACACGAGACCTCGGTTTTTCGTTCAGCCAGGCCAAATCGTAATGGAGAAACGGACGAGCTATAAATATTTCAATTAATTACTAACCAATATTGCGAAATAAATTTGTCTCCGAAAATTTTGCGACGTCATTTCTGTAATGGTAAACCTATATTGCGAAACAAATTCGTATTCGATGAGGTCATTTATATATGTGATCATCATTTAGCCTACATTCAGTATTGATCACGATATACCTATATTGTTACAAAGCTGTGTGGGAATATTGATATTACTTACATACACCTGTTCCGATTCATATTTCCGCTGCATTAACATAATTTTAGCCGAAGGCCATATAAAAAGGTGTATGCCTAACTTAAATGGTCACGTTTGCAGAACCAATGACAAATTTCGGCCCGTAGACAAATAAAAGGAAGATATATACCAAAAAGAGAGAGAGAGAGAGAGAGAGAGAGAGAGAGAGAGAGAGAGAGAGAGAGAAATGAGATTTAAGGTCCACTCGATACAGACTAGGTCATTTCGGGACTAACCCCCCAAAAAAAGAGAGATAGAGAGAGAGAGAGAGAGAGAGAGATGGTTTTAACGTCCATCTCGACACAAACTAGGACTAACACTTGGTTTCAATTTTATTTCGATAATTCGCTTGCGCGTAGGGGTCTTTAGCAGTGGGAGGAAACCGGAATGCCCGGAGGAAACCCACGAGTTTGAGAAGACGCCCATATCACCATGCCACATACGCTCACATCAGGGATCGAAACCAGAGCCGCAAGCCAGAAGTGACCGGCCAGCTAGAGATCGAAGAGTGGCACTCTAGACCATCCCACCCACCCCTCCCCCTATACCATAAATGTTACAAAATTGGGGGGATATATAATTGCATACCCTCACGACATCAATTAGCAATCTTATCATAGGGCTAGCAGACAGTAAAGACTAACGGACAGACAAAAGTCGTTAGGAAGTCATTAATCATCACAGATGTCCTGAGTTACGCAAGATCCCTGAATGATAAAGCAATCTGCAAGGGAAGCTTAATCTGTTATTATATAATGACCAGCTGCCAATCCCGGTCCTAATATAATCTGAAATATAATACCTGGAATTAGTTGATTGGCCAATAACTATATGTCCGTCCAGGTTATTGACCCACCCCGACCGGATACTGACCAATCAGGTTACGATGCATGGGTGTGGTATCAAGAAACCAAGGCTGGACATGGATTCGGCCCAGGAATTAAAAGATTAGACAAACCGTTTTGGGATTAGGCAGGTCCAGGAGGCCATGCTAGGCGGGCGCCTAGTTAAGGTACCTCAGGAGTACTATAGTCAGGTCTAGGAGTCGGAGACGAGACGAGAGCTTCTGGAGTTAGCACACTCATGCTAAGCCAAGCTAAGACATTCGACTCCCTCCATTTAAGTTAGTTCTACGGTCGTTTACATCACGATGTTTGTAGCTATTGTAAGAACCCGAATAAAGAATGTAATACTGTCACATATAAATTGATGCCGTAGACCAGAGAAACGATTGAAGTCCTAACCACTAGAAGTTCACAGGTCACCAACGGGGTAAGTCTTTTCTAATCCTACCATGGCGAGGGTGGTAAAATGACATTAGTGCTATGTATTATAATTTAACTGGAAATCTGCAGTTTATCATCACGCGTCGTTAAATATCATGGTGTAGTTACTAAATTTAATATTAGCAAGTAGTGGAACAGGAAAATGACGAAAACAAAATTGTATATATATTATTTGTTTTAAAATGCGTCATGTTGTTTTTAAAAGATTATGAATTATAATTGTTTGTTTTTGAACACATATTTTGGCATTTAAAATTAGTATTAACAGGTTTATATTGCGCAGTAAAATGTTTTGTGATTGTTTAACTAGAATTGAGTTAACAATATCGTAATTAGGAATTTTACATTCACAAAGTATTAACGGGTTTATCTCTAAGTTTTTTTCGTTTGTTTTGTCTATACGTGTATATTATCCAAATAGTTAATGGCAAAGGCCCCGATATTTACGGGTGAGATCTTTATTTGTAATACCCCAAATATTTAATGGGAAAGACCCGATATTTACGGGATTAAGATTTTTATTTGTAATACCCCAAAGTTTTAATGGGAAATGCCCCGATATGTAACGGGAGAAACTTTATGTGAAGTGGTTTAACCCCAGGAGGGTTGTGCTCGGATTTAAGAGCGAACGTATTGTCTTGTTTTGTGTTGTGTTTAAAAATTATAGAGATAAACCGTTAGTTCTTTCAAAAAATGTCTTATTTAAGATTGGTTAAATGTGTTCAGATCATTCATTATTCTTGAGATAAAACAATATGACTCCCTAATTTCAATTATATCCATGTAAATAATACTGTGAATATCGTTAGATCGTTATCTAAAGTCAAATCTGTTCCACTTGCTAATTTGATTAACTATTAATTAAGTTCACTCCATGATATGATACGCAGATGATCAAACTTCGGGAAGCAGTTATAATACTTTTCATAGCACGTCATAAGACCGTTGGGCCAAACGGTATGGAAAAGGAAAAGATTACCGAACAAATGGTGGCAAATAATGCCAATAGTGGATCTACACAAAGCAGGGAAAATTCTAACCCCTCGCCATTATCGGAACCGGAACCTGGAACAGAAGAAGTAGAAGTAAAAGAGGAAGGGCATCAATTGTACCCTTCCCTACAGTTAGCTACGACAGCGAAGTAGCGGTCAAAGAAGACGAATACTCTTTGTACTTCCCTGCAATTTTGCGCCTTATTCGCGCATCTATCTGCGTGTGTGAACATCAGACCAGAGTGCCCCATAATATGTGAATAATTAGAATAGTGTGTGTTCGTGGTTCCAGAGTGCAAAGTAGTTTGTTTCGTGATTCCAGACTCCACCATATATGTGAATAATTAGAGTAGTTTGTGTTGTGTGATTCCAGGATCTCGTTTGATTTTTTGTTTTTTTGCATCGACCCACGTGTGTGACGGGTGTTGTATATATAACTTTTACGTTCGTGTGTTTATCGTTTTCCTTTTGTTTATAGACATTTTTGGATATTATGACATTTTACAAATGCATATATAACTGTTAAATTCGTGTGTTCATTTACATTTTCCTTTTGTTTATAGACAATTTTGGATATTATGACATTTTACAAATGCATATATAACTTTTAAATTTGTGTGTTTCATTTACATTTCCTTTGTTTTTTTTAAACATTTTTGTATACATTTTACAAATGTTTATCTTCTTTTCTTTTTCTATTTTTTAGTTCCATTTTATTCATATTGTAATTAATATTGTAAACAGTTTTAAAAAGTTATGCAAAATAACTTTTCTTTGGCAATGTGAGGAATGTTACAAAATTGGGGGGATATATAATTGCATACCCTCACGACATCAATTAGCAATCTTATCATAGGGCTAGCAGACAGTAAAGACTAACGGACAGACAAAAGTCGTTAGGAAGTCATTAATCATCACAGATGTCCTGAGTTACGCAAGATCCCTGAATGATAAAGCAATCTGCAAGGGAAGCTTAATCTGTTATTATATAATGACCAGCTGCCAATCCCGGTCCTAATATAATCTGAAATATAATACCTGGAATTAGTTGATTGGCCAATAACTATATGTCCGTCCAGGTTATTGACCCACCCCGACCGGATACTGACCAATCAGGTTACGATGCATGGGTGTGGTATCAAGAAACCAAGGCTGGACATGGATTCGGCCCAGGAATTAAAAGATTAGACAAACCGTTTTGGGATTAGGCAGGTCCAGGAGGCCATGCTAGGCGGGCGCCTAGTTAAGGTACCTCAGGAGTACTATAGTCAGGTCTAGGAGTCGGAGACGAGACGAGAGCTTCTGGAGTTAGCACACTCATGCTAAGCCAAGCTAAGACATTCGACTCCCTCCATTTAAGTTAGTTCTACGGTCGTTTACATCACGATGTTTGTACCTATTGTAAGAAGCAGAATAAAATTATTATTAGAAGTCATACCAGTGTTGTCATCCAAGAACCTGATTAAAGAACAAATGTAATACTGTCACATAAAGCATGTCTGTCAAACCATATAGTGATGCACAATTATAAATTCACGGGTTTTTGGTTTTTTTATTCCATGCCGACGTCTTTAATTTTGTTTAAATCATTTTAAGATGTCAGACGAATAGCACATTTAGATCCATGAACATGGACATCATAATGTCTATCACCGAGTCACCCCTGGCGTGGTTTCGATTCCTTAGTTGTACGTGACAAGGTGCAGAGATACCTGTCCAACCTCGACGATTTCCTACGGGTCATCCGATTATTGAAATAAAACTGAACTTTATTTGTTAGTCCCGAAGTGGTCCAGTTTTTAATCAGCAAACGTTAAACCCCATTTCTCTCCCCACGAACATCGAAGCCAGGGTTGTAACTAAATTATGTAATGCCCACTTACATAGATTATTAATTGTTTGTATTTCTATCTAGCCCCCATCCCCGCACAATTGCTAGCTAATAAAAAGTTGAAAATGCAATATTTCTATAAGCGGTGGGACTTGATAATGAATTTCTTATCCGGAGATGTAGATGAATTTACAGTTAATGTAAGTCACCCAGCGGGAGTAAATTAAGTATGTTGAAGTCGTTCTACATTTTAGTATTGATATCATTCAATTACACTCGGCGAACCTCGGAAGATTTCGGGAATCTAAACTCGGCTGTATGATGAATTCCGCCATATTGGAACTACTTTAAAGGTCCCGGATGAAACATGGCTGCGCCCATTCCAAACACAAGTTGGCGACCTATTTGGCTAGCGACCTATTCGACCGATCCAGCTGTAAGATAATGACGAAATTACACTTCTATTCTGAGCTGAAGGAATGGATAAAAAATAATATATTCTACTTTCAATTGATAGACATAACGTTGGATTTTATTGGTTGATAAATAGAGACTGTTGTCTTTACTCTAAATAGGTTTCCAACGAACAGGTTGCAGCTCGATCGGTCGAATAGGTCGCTAGCCGAATAGGTTCCCAATTTGTGTAATAGCGTCAAGTTTTCCTGTAAAAGTAAACCGGTAGCCGCATCGCAAATGTATGGGCGTAGGTACATATCACTTACTGTCATACATCCGAGACTAGATGTAGTCTACGTAGTTTACGGAATCTGTCGAGATTAGCCGAGTGCATTCAATTAGTATCATATGGTTCGGTACATGTTGACATCGATACCACTTATTGGGGTTTTCGTATATTTTAAAATGCAGCTTATTTTTTTACTATTATATGTTTTGTGGAGTTTGCATGGGTCTTCTGTGTGTGTATATAATTGTCATGTTCGGTGGAGGTTTTACGAATCTTCTTGTTCTAGGCAATGGTTATGTTTGGTGGAGTTTTCACGTATTTTCTAGGTTTCTAAACAATGTTCTGTTTCCTATAGTTTTCATGTGTCTTATAGGTCTCTTGATAATCTAGATATTTCTGGAATGGGGTTTGGATGACCGAATGGTTAGCGTGTGCACGCTGTATTAACGGCCTGCCATTGAGTCAACCGGCGTGGTTTCGAATCCCCGGTTGTACGTGGCAAGGGGTAGGGTCGCCTGTCCAGCCTCGTGGGTTTTCTCCGGGTACTCCGGTTTCTCCCCACTGCTAAAAGACCTCTAGGCGCAAGCGAATTATTGAAATAAAATTAAACGTCATGTTAGTCCCGAAATGACCAAGTTTATGTCGAATGGACGTTAAACCCCATTTTTCTCTCTCTCTATTTCTAGAATACGACTTGATACTGATTATGAAATTTGCCCAACCGCATCCCATTTTTTCGTTTAATCTTTAATTTTTCCTTTCCCGGGTATTAATCCAGGTAATCCAAGCCCATGGATTACGCGCCGTAAAATGTTAATGTCTGTTGTCTGATTATCAATCTTTGTGTGTCTTAGCGTAGTTTAATCCGTAGAAAATGAGATATTTGGCGAAACATGCGAATAACAATCAGCGGCTTTCAGATTATTGTCTTGTAATGAATATTTCATTATAATTGAAAACTCTGCTCAATTGAGACAACTTGAGCCCGGTGATGTCGCGTTATTTCCAAATTGCAATATCTCAAGAATTATATTCAAAATTTATAAATTTAATAGCTTGTCATGTTAGAGAATAGTAAAACACGAAATTAAATGGGGTTTAACGGACTAGCCTTTTGCTCAATCTGTTCACGGGACCTCGATTTTTCGTCCCCTCCGAGCGAATTTAGACCAGGCGCGCGCGAGAGAGAGAGAGAGGGGGTCATTTCGGGACTAACACATGGTTTAATTTTTTTTCAATGAGAGAGAAAGACCCCCACCCACCCATCCCTTCCCCACCCCAAACATGATTCTAAGAAAATCCTAAGAATACCATGGCGTGCCTGGGCAATGTTTTTACTACATTACGCGCTAACCAAAAATTAGTCTCAAATTTTGCTAACTAAAGTGTCTTACGGGGTCATACTGTTCTAATCAAGCGTTATATGAATTTACGTCAATTATTCTGAAAAAAGACAAACTCTAACTGTTGCCTGAGACTTTGACACTAAAATTAATGGAATTGTCGATATTATTAGGAATAATAATTGCATAATTGAAACCTTGCTTAATATAGAGATATTTGACTATTGACTGATTAATGGCTATCATACAATATTGAATAATTGGACATATTTTCATACGTAAAGGGATGGGGGGAGAAATGGGGATTAAAATCCACAGGCTACCCTACTCCTTGTCACATACAACCTGGGAACCGAAACCCCGTAGTTGACACAAGGACAGACCTTTTGATTCAGCACGCCCGTGTTAACCATTCGGCCACCCAACCCCCCTAATATTATACAAACAAAAAATTATTCTGTCAGCGCTCTGAATTTAGTGGTATCACATGTTCTCGGTAGAGTAAGCATAAAATACATGCTCATACTATTAGAGGATATCAAGTATAAATATATATGATTATTTACCTGAATTGAATCTGTTGACCAGGCAACTTGCTCACATCCATAAAATAAATGAAATGTAGCTTAACTTGGTTTCTAATTTACTTATATATGCACAAATTCTCAAGAAAATGTAAATCTGCCAGACACGTGCATGTCCATCATGTGAACACACACAAACTATCAACCAATAGAATGCCAATATAGTGTTTACAATATTTATCGATATCTAACCACCAATGAAAATCCAGCGTTAGCCAGTCATTCATAAATGTGTGGATATTGCTTCATGTGCTTCATCACTGGTCTACTACATAACACGTGTCCATGTATTGTTCTACATATATACATCAAGCGGTTAGTCAGGCCTTCTGTCTACGATATCACCCTAGGTGGAAGTGGACGTTAAACCCCAGTAACCAACGAACGAAGTCAGGCCAGTTGTAATAATTTGAAACTAATTCCATACTCAGGCAGGGTTTCGCGTACGGTTTAGATTAAAATGTCTATCATTGATGCTGGTGGCGTCTGTCCAACATCTTCTCTGGCTCCTCCGAATGCCCCACACTGCTAAAGACGCCTACGCGTAAGCGTATTATTGAAATCAAATTTACCATGGACTATTGCCAAAACGACCTAGCTTGTGTCGAACTGACTTTACACCCACCCCCACTTCCAACACACATACTCCCATCCGTTACCAGGGGCGGATCCAGGAATTTTTGCAGGAGGGGGTTTGCCAGGTTTCTGTCACGGAAATCTGCCATCATCGTCTCTAAATTACATAGGCATACATACAAATTGAGCTTTTTAAACAGAGAAATCATTTTTATACTGATGTAGTATCACTTTGTGATTTAATTTCATTGATGCAAGGCATTATTTTTATTTATGTCGCTGAGCAGGGGGGGGGGTGTTGGACCCCCCCCCCCCCCTGGATCCGCGCCTGGTGACCACAAATAGCTCTTTATTGAATTATTGAAATGCAATCTACCATTTTAAATTAATCCCAAAATGGCATAGTTTGTGTCGAGTGCACGTTAAACTCATTCCCCCTCCCTCTTTCTGAAATCGGTACACTCCACTTTAAGCAATACAAACACCATATCGATTACTCTGCTTTGTGTAATATAAATACAATTTGTGAAGGCGGTATGGTTTTCATATACGTCACGTTGGTGTATATTAACTATACACTTAAAACTGGACCTTTGAGGTTAGTTTTCGAGTGACAATGTATGCTTTTAAACAGGGAGGCCTCGCAACGAATGTCCTGCGCGTGAACAGTCTTCTCTGACCTGGTATTCCCCTGATGATCGTTATTAGTAACACAAAACAGCACGAATTAGGTCTATGACGTCTTCAGTTCGGTAATTTTCGGCAAAGTCATGGAAAATGTCAAATATTCTGTAAATTGCACTTTCTTTTCGATAGATTTAGAGAGTCGATTGGGCAAAATGCGGTAGTTATTGTGTCCGGAAAGCGACGTTTGCATATACTCTTTTTCGAATTCTAGAGTGCTACTATGTGCACTATTTAGGCGCAATCTTCACCCCTCGCGCAGATTGCAATCTGCGCTGTCGTGTTGCGCCGATTGCATTTTTAGATATGTTAGTAGTCTGCCAGACATAAATATATACATGACTTGTCCCGATCGGCTTTGTAGTGAAATTTTTAAAAATTATTACATAATTAACGTGTCAGCAGTATCTCTTAATCGGTGCAGACCACGTGACTGAATGGCAAAAATATTTGCTGTAGTTTGATAGATATCGCAGCTGTTAATCAATCAACCAATCAGATCTATGGTAAGACTAAATAAAGATATTTCCAGCAGACGTAATCACCAACCAGTAATTGTTTACGATGTCCATGGAAGCGGACGTTAAACCCCAGAAACGAAAGAACCATCAGCCAGTCACAATGGTCAAGAGATTTGCTTGGTATACATCAAATTCGGACAGTAGATACCTGCAGAGACTTACAGAAGGGATACATTCCTTTCCGTATCGCCTTGCTCGTACTTGTACCAGTAAACTGACGGCCGTAAATTTCATTAAAATAACTTATAATACTAAGACAGTGATCTATAGTGAAATATCATCTTGCACCAGTAAACTGACGGTCACAAATTTCATTAAAATGACTAAAAATACTAAGCGGATTATTCTCGCAGTAATCCATTAAATTGCCCGGACAAAGTTTACTTCGCGTGCGCAGATTACTCATCGGAAATTAGACGGGTATTCGCGCATGCACAGAGGCTATTTGTCCGAGGAGGGCAATCTGCGCTCAACATATACACCGGACCCAGTTTTTGCACCACCCGAACAACTAAACATATTGCATTTCAGACCCATGGGCGCTACGCTACTCCAGACAATTTGGAACTGAGTTAATTTGAGGAAACCATGCTTATAGTCTGTGACATATAGCCTAGGAGTAGTATAGCTTAAGAAGTAGGTTTGTTAGATATCAGACGGCAAATACCGAATGAAACATGTAAGGGAGCTAAATCCATCCGTAATCCGTCATAAACAGATTACTTGATCACAAGTACGTTATGGATGGTCGCCGGGTAATGTTTATTCTAGCAGTTTCTCGAGAGAGAGGGAGAGAAATGGGGTTTAACGTCCACTCAACACAAACTAGGTCATTTCGGGACTAACATATGGTTTTAATTTGATTTGAATAATTCGCTTGCTCGTGGGGGTCTTTAGCAGTGGGAGGAAACCGGAGTGCCCGGAGGAAACCCACGAGGTTGAGAAAGCGCCCCTATCTCACACCAGGGCTCGAAACAACAGCCGCAAGCCAGAGGTGACCGACCCGCTAGAGGTCGAAGCGCGGCACTCTAGAGCACTAGGCCATCCCAACCCCCCGCAGTTTCTCGAACATCAGATTTCACCTTTCGTTTGCTAAGCTAAAGATATTTGTTGGACTTTTGCATTATTAAACTCAGTTGCCATTGACCCCGCTGGATATTACGCTAGAGTGACGTGTTCGGTTTTAACACAACATTGTTACATTTAAATCTATAAGTTTTCAATATCTTTTGGGGGTATTTTCCCCGAGGTTACTTTCTACCAAAAAACGTCGGTTTCTGAAATTTGAAAGTTCAACCCATTCCCATTCCCTTAGCTATAAGTTGTCGGGTATGATTACTTCTCAAGAACATATCAAAACATTTTTTTTGTATCTAAATGGAAAAGAAATGGTGGTTATAAACGTCCTATTGTTCTCGTTCCTGACTGAACTAATGAAGACGGGCATACGCCATACAGTGTGCTATGAGGAAATTTTTGTCTGGGCAGTGGCCCTATGGTCAACTCTTATACCGATTCCAACTGTCAAGGGATCTTTTACGTGTACGCAAATGTGTTGACTGTACCTAGGTATTCGTCCCACCCGCACGACTAGGCAGTTGTCATTTACAGGCCTTCCCTCCTGCACCACTGACAAGAGGAAATCACGTCGGAAAATCCCGATGATCTTTCTTGGTCAGTGGAGGGATCGAATTACTTAAATGGACAGTTCCTCAGAGTTTTTCCAGGCATATTTCTCTTACCGTCTAATCATTCGTATAGGAGGAAAAACCTATGTCCATTCATGTATTCATTTGCATACACATAAACGAACTCTTGACGGAAATGACGCTTTCCGGGGAAAAGTTTGCTTGAAATGCCAAACCTCATGGCGCATGCTGGTCTACGATATCCCGTTTTTATTGTAATCAACGTTAATGCTAAAACCCATTTGTTGAATAATTGAAGTATTTTAGGTGTAAGGATACCTTGGTATTATTCCCAATATGGTTGTTGACATTTTCATAATGACTTCATTACTGTTACTTTTGATTCTATTCTCTTTTATCGGCATTCGGTAAATGTTTCTTTGTCATTAAATCTAATTTACTGATCATGTTTTTGTATTAAACAGTGTTATGATGAATACCTGTAATGGTTTAACTGACCTTTAAGAAACTGTTACACGGTAAGCCTGGACTCATTTCACATTTAAAGTAATACAAGTTTTTAGCTTCGTGTAATAATACTAATAATGCTTTTCTTGGATTTTGGTCATTATACTGTCTTTCAACATTTAAATTACCTGCTAGGATGCAGGGAACATCTGGTGGGTTTCTATGTTAACAGTCAAGGTGAAATGGTTTATTAAAAAGGCGACAGATGTCCCCTTTTTAGTCCAGACGCACTATCGTACTTGTATACGAAGGCAGTTTACTTGGCAAGATTTAAGTAAATAACCGGTAGATGGGGGGAAGGGGCGCCGACGCAATTCCTCCAATTGGTTTCAAGACGACCTTTTGTCTTATTATTTATTCGAATATGGACGATTTAATTTACGTAATTTTAGTAGCTTACTTACGATAGGACACAATGCCTTATTCTCAAACCACAGCCTACCTCATGAAAAAGGAACGCATTGATAGTCAGGTCGTAACATTTGATTCCACCTTTCTCTGGCAAAAGGGAAACATGTCTTTTCGCCAATCCATGTAATTAATTAATCACCAGGTATTATTTTTGTGGTGGAAACGGTCTTGTTAGAGATAATCTCACCCAAACATTGCTGTAAAGGAAGCAAATTTCTGTTCCAAATTATAAATGGTCAATAGTCCGTTTAACAACTAATAGCTAACTGCGTAACAATATCATCACGCGTTGAACAGAGCTCCAAATTGGAGCAAATATGTTTACATAACGTTGCGTCATGGCTCACGTTTTTATTATGCCCAATTAACCAGTGCATAACAAAATGTTGCAGAAAAACTGATAGCGTGAGAAAAGAGGCTATCAACACAGATACAATGCAAACAATACTGTATGGAGACGATCAAAACTTTCACCGTTTTTGATACCTTAAATCATTATCCAAAGTTTTATGGAATAAACATCCCATTCTCCCAAAACCAGGGCGGAGGGGACATTACCTTATTTGGTCTACCAAACACATGTCATAAACAGAGAGAATTTGGTTGATATCACTGTTATATATATATAGAAATCTGTCATTAAATTTTCATTGATATGTGGGATATGACTCTACATAGAAAGTGTTAACCAATAATTAGTTAAAGATACAATATGATTTTAAGGGCCAACGTACTACAACATTGATTAACCGGGAGGAATTGAATTAAAATGAAAGAGCGGGGAAGATATATGTGTTTCTCATCCTGATTGATCATAATTTGATCATAATTTAAAGTCATACACTTTGGCAACGTGATGTTGGCACGTTATTCACGAATAAAGAATAACGCGTTCGCTCGTTATTTGGGATTCACGTATAAGGAATAAGGGATAACGAGCCAGTACGTTATTCGGGACCGGGATTCAGCACTTAAACAGGCCAGCATACTTTGCCTCCGACCATTTCTTCGCGACCCCCGAACGTAGGGGTTGCTCAATAATGAATATTGAGCCAGTACGTTATTCCTGATTCGGGATATATATTCAGCAACAAAACAGACCCACCCTCTTAAATCCGATAAGTGAACGTTGGGTATCGGACAAGCAAGAGGGTGGCGTGCAAGAGACGTCGTCTCCCATAATCACCTGTGTTATTGCCGATTCTCGGATAACGTGTTCGCTGGTTATTTTGGATTCGCGAATAACGAGACAGCACGTTATTCGAGATTTGTTCAGTAAAACTGATCGGTCTACCTCCCAACCGACCATCAAAAACACTGCTTTTCACAAGTCCGTCTTCGTGAACCCGGATCCAGCAGAACAATTTGACCTTAAACTCTAGATATTTTTTATAATGTATTCTATTATTACACGTGACTTCAATTGTTAAAAAATATCATATTTATTCATAACACGGAAATATACAATAAAAATATAATCACTGATAAAAACACCAAAGAAATTATTTTTTTAAAAAAAAAGAAACGGTGATCATGGTAGAGCCTCGGGTGAAAAAATATTATTTTTACCTTTGTTTTAAACATGTCACGACCGACAATATGATACTCCGGTGAGAATCAAACACAATCATGGCAGTGCCTCGGGTCAGAATATTAGTTGTTGTACTATTAAAAATGTGTTGCGGGCGATGATGCGAGCGAGATAAAAGGAGATGGTGGGAATATTAAAATGACATAAAAAGTTATGAAGCTATAACCCAAATATCTTTCACGCACCACAGACGTATGACAGGCTACAATAACCTTTTATTGTCATACCGGATGCAGAATATCCAATTCAATAAAATCGTCTCTCGAATGGCACACCATACGATATAGGTCATTATATCAAATAAATACCGCCGTTTCCTGAATCAGAGAAAGTAACAATAAGCTGTAAACAGTAAGCGATATTTAAAAAGTCAGTGACTTGCAAAACATCCAATTATCGATAAAGCAGCAGTCATCTATGATAAAAACTAGAATGATACATTCAACCCATGTTGGGCTTTCACAGAAAAGGGGACTAGTTTGATTTTTAGACACTTTGAAGAAAGTATATTATACTGGTATATGGAATACAATTACTGCTTATTACTGGGCGATGTTTTGACTAGGCTTCTCTGAGCATTACCAAGCAGTAATTGTATCAATGCTTGATAAAAAATAGGTTGCCAGGCAACGAAACATACGCCCACACAGCAGCTAAATCGTCCGGGCAGTCAACAAGAGTTATCGCATATTAAGTAATTATCAGAAAATCATTAGAATTTGTTTGGTTTTTATAAAGTTCTGCTCCATGCTAATGTAAAGTATACGAATCATTTAATATTATGGAATAAGCTGTCACCTCCACTGGATACGAAACATTTAATATTATAGCGACTTTTCGTACAATCAGGGGCCATAATTCAGGAAGTGACGATCAGATATGTCCAAATATCGAAAGGAACCAAGATCTTTATGCTATAAACATGTTTTTCAAGTTTCATCAAAATCAGTTCAAAATTGTGACCTCTATAGGGTCCACAACCTTGATATAACATATTTTCACACTATTCGTGTACAAACAGCGGCCATTTTGTCCGTCAATTTTGGTCCAATTTTCACGAAATTCCACATCATCTTTTATAACAATGTAACGGTGATATAATCAAACGTTTTTTAAATCTGATAATAATTTTGACCTACAGAGGGGCCACAAGCTAAAAAAGGCAATTTTTCGGTCAATCACGGGACATATTTCAGGAAGTTAAGATCAGATGGGCGCAAATATAGAAAGGACCCAAGATCTTTGGGTTATAAACATACATGTAAAGTTTCATCAAAATCGGTTCAAAATTGTGACCTCTATAGCTTGATATAACATTTTTTCACACTATTCGAGTACAAACAGCGGCCATTTTGTCTGTCAATTTTGGTCCGATTTTCACGAAATTCGATCTCAACCTCCATTACCATGTAACGGTGGTATAATCAAACGTTTTTTAAATCGGATAACAATTTTGACCTCCAGAGGGACCACAAGCTAAAAAGGGTGATATTTTGGACAATCAGGGGCCATAATTCAGGAAGTTACGATCCGATGGGCGCAAATATTGAAAGAAACCAAGACCTTTGGGTTATAAACATACATGTCAAGTTTCATGAAAATCGGTTCAAAATTGTGACCTCTATAGGGTCCACAACCTTGATATAACATTTTTTCACACTATTCGCGTACAAACGGCCGCCATTTTGTCTGTCAATTTTGGTCCGATTTTCACGAAATTCGAACTCAACCCCCAAAACTATGTAACGGTGATATAATCAAACGTTTTTTTGAATCGGATAACAATTTTGACCTCCACAGGGAACACAAGCTAAAAAGTGTGATTTTTCGGACAATCAGGGGCCATAATTCAGGAAGTTACGATCCGATATGCGCAAATATCCAAAGGAACCAAGATCTTTCGGTTATAAACATATATTTCAAGTTTCATCAAAATCAGTTCAAAATTGTGACCTCTATAGGGTCCACAACCTTGATATAACATTTTTTCACACTATTCGCGTACAAACGGCGGCCATTTTGTCTGTCAATTTTGGTCCGATTTTCACGAAATTCGAACTCAACCCCCATAACTATGTAACGGTGATATAATCAAACGTTTATTTGAATCGGATAGCAATTGTGACCTCCACAGGGAACACAAGCTAAAAAGTGTGATTTTTCGGACAATCAGGGGCCATAATTCAGGAAGTTACGATCCGATATGCGCAAATATCGAAAGGAACCAAGATCTTTCGGTTATAAACATGCATTTCAAGTTTCATGAAAATCGGTTCAAAATTGTGACCTCTATAGGGTCCACAACCTTGATATAACATATTTTCACACTATTCGCGTACAAACGGCGGCCATTTTGTCTGTCAATTTTGGTCCGATTTTCACGAAATTCGAACTCAACCCCCATAACTATGTAACGGTGATATAATCAAACGGTTTTTTGAATCGGATTACAATTTTGACCTCCACAGGGAACACAAGCTAAAAAGGGTGATTTTTCGGACAATCAGGGGCCATAATTCAGGAAGTTACGATCCGATATGCGCAAATATCGAAAGGAACCAAGATCTTTTGGTTATAAACATGCATTTCAAGTTTCATCGAAATCGGATCAAAATTGTGACCTCTACACTGTTCACAAGCTAAAAACGTGATTTTTCGTACAATCAGGGGCCATAACCCATGAAGTTACAGTCCGATACATGCCAATATCGAAAGGAACCGAGATCTTAGGGTGATAAACCTATATTTTAAGTTTCATTGAAATCGGATAAAAATTGTGACCTGTAGACTGTTCACAAACAATTGTGGACGGACGGACGGACGGACGGACAGGGGCGACGACAATATACGTCCACATAAAAATGTGGGCGTATAAAAACTAGAGAAGCCTAGTCGAAACGTCGCTCAGTAATAAGCAGCATTTGTATTCCATAGAATTGCGACCTGTATTATCCAGTTACTGAATGCCATTGAAGCAATTCAAACTGAGGAAGGTATATATCGAGTGCGCTATTGCATGACATTTACAAGAACACGTTGTTCATCGACTTCTGTCGATTTCTTTGCCTATGTCGAATATACCCTGTTATAGTCAATTTCATTTAAACGTTAACAATGTAAATTGTTTTCGCAAAACAAATACATTTTTATTCAAAGGCCTTCCGCCATTATTGATGTAGGACGTAGGGCCTGACACGAAGCAACGTCTGCTCTGTACCGGGTCCCATGTACACAATGGCGCACACAGATGGAATTTAAACGGTTTTGGGACGCACGATCTATAAAGAATCCCCTTCTTTATAATTAGTCCAGTAAGTACCAAAATTTGGACGTTAAACCCCATTTCACTCCACCATTATGGCGAAGTGGGTAAGATGCTGACTCGCGTGCCTGGAAATGAAAAAAAATGGGGTTTAATGTCCTACTGTTCTGCTCCGAATTGGACAGAACACACACATTTGTTAATACCTCAGATGACTTAATATGACCACTGAGATTTTTGGGCAATGTAACAATATCAATATTGACTTAAATGTATCTATAAAAGGGGGAAAACCCACAACAATAGACTTTAGGTGTCATATTCCTTTGAAGGGTAGACTATCGGTTACACTATGTTTGTTTTTAGCCTAGTTGTTCAAAAATTTGTAGTCTATTAAGACACGAATTGTCAATAAAAATATATAAATTTCGGTCAATTTATTTCAGCTTAGTCATCTAGAACTACGGGCAAAAAATGATTAATCATTTCGTGACCTTTTCCAAATTTAGAAATCTATTTTCTCCAACTGTGGAATGATATAATATTTTAGGTAAATCCCTACCTATACATGGCAATATAACAATGGCATACGTCTTCTTTATGGATTCATGGGCAGGTAATTAAATCCACTGATGAACATTAATGACGGAAATACTGTTGGATAATGACAAAGGAAGCCCCGGTGCTGAATATAAATCACAACAGTCATGTTGAAAATAGATCTCTTTTCTTCTGGGAGTATCAGCTTTAATGGCGAGTACCAAATGGCTAACTATGACGTGCGGCATGCAACCTGTCGAAAATCACATACGTTTCCACTTTTCATTGGACTTTTATGGTTCTGTCATTCTTTTTTTTCTATATTTAATATCCCATAACTTATTTACCGTTACCCTTTCGGATTTTCATTGGCGTTTATATTATATCATCAAAAAATTTATTTTTATAAAGCCAGAATGTCACACTTTGTTATTATTTTATTTATGAATGTTACCACCTAAGATATTATTGTGTACCATTCAAACATGTTCACCTTAGTGTCGAGGCAGGCGACAATAGACAATAGCACGACAATAGCAACCCTTTCGGCTAACAAATTTTTATTTACCTTGTTTGTAGGATTATTGTGCATGGCCGTTCCACCTAAAATAATACGCCGCGGTGATGAAAAACTTCCAAGGTTTTGACGAATAGATGTATTTTTGACAAAGAAAGATCGTGACGGCTGATCCCACATATCTGTAAACTATATCATTTTAAGCCAAATGTTGGAATTATTTATCGACAACACGTTTTTTCGAACAGACATGATATTGAGTTGAAATTGAAGGGGATTAAACGAAAGTTAAGGGGAAGCGGCTATTACATGTATGTTGTTTCTTATACCGTTCATTATGACTGAAAGGATTTTTCGATTTTCGATTGTCCATCCTCGTGGGGTTTCTCCGAGACCCCCTGGTTTCCCCCCACTACACCTACGCACAAACGAATTATTGGAATAAAATTGAACCATATGGTAGTCGCGAAATAACATACATGTAGTTTGTGCCGAGTGGACATTAAACTCCCGTCTCCCTCTCTCTCTCTGAAAGCATGTCGGACAAGATACTTCCCCCTCAATTTCATCATCTCGCTAGTAAATATACTATTAAAAAAAAGTAGGGGATATTTGATTTTTAAGTGTTATTAAAGTCACCCAATGAAACTAACGAAGAAACAAATGACAAAATGAAATGAAGTTCACATTCATCGATTTATTCCAATTGATCGTTAGACTAAGTAAGGCACAGACTGGCCATTATAAGGGTAAAATGATACCCGGGGTCAAACAGCAAAGTTACCACAGCATCACAACAAAGTCAGTAACGGGTAAATACTCCTCTGTTTGCCAAACAAGCATTGATCCGACGTGGCATACTCCTAATGAGACGTCTAAGGTCATTTTGGTCCAGATTGTCCCGTTTCTGTTGCAACGCAGCAGCAAGTTCTTGGACATTAGCAGGACTTTGTTGACGTTGACGTAACCTCTGTCCAAGCATGTCCCAGACATGCTCGATGGGGGAGAGGTCGGGACTCAGTGCTGGCCAAGGTAATGTGGTGATGTTCTGTTGTTGGAGGTAACCTGTAACGATCCCGGCCCTGTGACATCTTGCGTTGTCATCCTGGAAGATGAAACGGCGGCCATGACGTCGTGCGAACGGCACAACATGGTCTGCCAAGATGTTGTCCCGGTAGTACTGGCCTGTAACACGCCCTGCAACAACATGTAAAGCCGTTCTTCCAGCAACAGTGATGCCTCCCCACACCATAACAGAACCACCCCAAATCGATCATGTCTGATGACGTTAACGTCTTGGAAGCGCTCGTTTCGACGACGCCACACCCTCCTAGGTCTGTCCAAAAAATCAACAGTAAACCTTGACTCAACTGAAAACATCACATTGCTCCAGCGTCGATTATCCCAGTGTTGACGATCACTACACCAACGACGTCTTGCCTGAATGTGATGATCTCTCAAACAAGGAATCACGCCGGGACGTCGGGCGCGAAGGTGACCCCTATGCAGTCGATTCCGAATCGTCTGGCCATTCACTCTCACACCAGTGTCTGTTTGAAGACGAGTGCTGATCTGATTTGCTGTGATGACACGATTTCTCAAGGCCAGGGTACGGATAAATCGATCCTTGGCTTGAGTTGTCGCCCTTGGTCGACCTGAGCGTGGTCTGTCCTGTACAGATTGTGTATCACAGTATCTGGACCATAGCCTGAGAAACATTCATCGTTCGGGCCACAACCGACTGTGTTGTGCCGATCTGTAGCATGCCAAGGGCACGTAACCTTTCATTTTGGGTAAGCCGACGCATATCAAAATTTGTTTTCTGGTCACTAAACCAATTAAACTGATGTTTCCACCCTGGAATTCAATGCCACAATGACTGTAACATTCAAAGTCAGAGTCTTGGGTTGGACCCCCAATGATGATCCCAAGCATCACCTGCATTCCATGTGGTAGCTATTGGTGCGTTTGGGCGTCACATGTAACTGGAAATGTTTCTTCTGTTAGGTTCTATAGTGACTTTTTTCGTAGTCATTTGCATATTTTAATATTATGCCCCCAAAATCAAATATCCCCTACTTTTTTTTAATAGTATGTGATCATAATCGACTTAAAGCCTAATACGTAGCATCAGCTTTTTTTCCCTAACAAATTGTTTTGAGCTTTTCCAGTGTTCCACGAGATAAATTTTTCCTGGACAACCTAAAAGGGATATTTAACATGCTCACAATAATAGTATACATACACGGATGAGGGAAACCCATGTAGGAATATCCCGACAACAGACAACTATATATTTATTGTGTTGTTTGTTGAAATTGACCTCATGTACACATCTTGTTAAATATAAAATGTATCAAGAGCTCTCGGTATAAATATATCTCCGCCTCTTCTTTTTAAATATACATCAACAATCGTTCAACCCCCTTCTATTTAAATATAAAATATCCTGACATGCAATAATATAATAAATCTCTTATTCTTCTTTTTGAGGTCAAGGTAAAATGACAAAAAATGTCAAAACAGCTGTAATGGGGGATCTCCGCAAAAAACAAAAAAAACAAAAGAAACATCTTTAGTGCCTCTATTGTTGGTATCTAAATGTGCATGGGGTGATAAACAAATGGAAGAAAATAAAAAAATAATGACTTTGAAATTTATAACTTTGGAAAATATGAAGCAAAGATACCGTCCAGCACTGGGCAGGGTAAACAACATGCGAAATCAGAAAATCTCACACATGTCTGAAAATATACAGTACAACCACCAAGACGTCAAAGTTTAAAACCTATCCTTGATTTAGCATACCAAGTCAATATATTCAAGCGTTTTTTTTTTTCTTCAAATATCCTCCATTTTTTAAAGGGATAACTTTAAATCTTTTTCTACGGCGTAGCATTATAAACATCATTTGGATTAAATATGTCGCATCTATATGAATAACAAATACTGCATAAAATCTCCTCGAAACTGGTTTTGTCCTTCGGCTATTTTGATAATGAATACACATTGTTAACATTTTAAAATTTCATAATTCACCGTTTGAAGCAATTTGCCTGTATGTATAAAAGTGCACGGAGAATTAAACATTTGGCGTATTTATTTAGTTTACAGTAAAATATTTTGTAATATTTTTTTTACAGTATTTATTCACACTGAACACATTGTTTAATCTATGTTAAATTGTACACTAATAGTCCACTATTGCATGTTGGGGAAATTTCCAGCTGAATGATTCATTGTAAAATGTGAATGGTAGAAATGGTACTCCATAGAAAAGAATTTGCTTCACAAAAGCTAATTGAAGTAACAAATTTTATTTCCAACACTCAAAATAATTATATTATTCTAACTTCTAACAAGTATGAATAATTATTTATCGACAATTTACAAACAGTTCTGTTTTCATTAATTTATAGATGTCGATGTAAACAGATCGATGTGACAGTTCTTGCAAAGGAGAGAGAGAGAGAAATGGGGCAGAACGTCCACTCGAAACATGGTTCAATTTTATTTCAATAATTCGCTTTCGCGAAGAGGTCTTTAACACTTCGAAAATTCACTAAGTTAAAGTTACATTATGGGAGATAAGATAAAGAGATGGCAGTTCTCACTGAAATAGTTAATAACTAGATAGTGTAAAGCTAATTTGCTGAAAATTTCAGTCAAATTGAACCACTATTAGCCGAGAAAAAAGCGTTTGAAATATTCACATAGCCTCGGTCATCATTACTCAAATCATTCATATAAACAGCATAGTCTCGATTATCCACTTGATTGGTTTAATTATCAATGGCCATTAAGCGGCATATAATAATTTAATACGCCAACATCGAAGGCTAGCCTTGACATAAAGAGTTTATTGTGGTCTGGATTTGTTAATTAATGTCTAATTGATTATTTAGATAACATCTCAGGCCTAAAGAAAGACCTGTAATAAGCAGATTTTGCTCTTGCATAATGCTATTTTAAACAATGTTTACGTTTATAAACGGCGTAGTGTTTTATTACTAAACGGAATACGTCATAATTGTGTTTATATGAAGCCTTTACTTATCGATAATATACTTTTCTGGTTTTGCGTCATCGCGATTGGGCAAAAAAGAGAGGAAATTGAAACGACTACACGATTTAAAGGGAGATTAACAGTGATATAATTTTACCACAAAAACCGAAATGATGAAAAAATGATTTAAAAAGCCAGAACTGGATCTTTAAACTCATCTTGCGATCCCTGAGGCGTAAATTTATGGTGAAAATAGCACATAATTTCCAATAGACGTGGTTGCATAATCATATCATTTTTAAAGCCCAGGTCACTGCGTACTTTTAAAGTGAAAATGACATTTACCGTTTCCAACCATTACTACGCGTTCAAGTATTTTTTTGCTCAAGTTTATAATTGTCCTAATATGTGTCATATTATGTAACACAATCTTGACACACAAATAAACAAATGAATCTTTATTCTACAAGTTTATCATTGAATATAACGCACAAATCATATAGCTTAAAACATCGGTATAGAGACGTGTTCGGCTGCATTATCTCGAGCGCTCGACTAAGTATCTCGAGCGCTCGACTTAATTATCTCGAACGCTCGAGATAACAAAATTTTTTTGCGTGTCATAAATCAGCCTCCGTATCGGGATGCCGATCTATAGATTTTTTTTCCTCAGAAATATGGGACGAACTATCAAAAACGTTGGTAGGCCTACAAGTTCTTTCAAATTATTTGAACAAATTTTATTTTCATATTGATAAGTGGAGATTGCATTATAGCATTGCAACTAAAATTATTGTGTTGGTATCAATTTGCTAAAAAATAAATGTTTATTAATGTTTTTTTTACATGGACTGGGATATTTAAAATCTTTTTTTTTTTTTTTTTTTGTCAAAAATACCTTTAAATATATTTCTGGTATTTTCAGTTTTTTTCTACATTTCATAATCCTCGCAGTGTTTCGTTTGATTAGAGCTAGTCCCACTACTCACTACTGTAAAGAGAGAAAATTCTTACTTTAAATTATGATTGGTCAATAGTCCGATTAATAACCAATCGCTAACTGCGTTACAAAAGCATTACGCTTAAAACAGAGCGCCAAATATGTTTACATAACGTTAATAATTTGTAGTAAAACTAATTGCGTGACAAACGAGGCTATCAAATCAAATAAAATGTAAACAATAACATTTGGAAAGGTACATACTTTCATCGTTTTTAATTACTTAAATAACTGTCAAAAGTTTTAGGGAAGACCCAGATTAAACGTATAGGACTGTCATGTTGCTGTACTTAAGTTATAGATTTGATTGAACGGGAAGAATAGACACACTCCCTCAAAATTTCAATTATCAGAAGCCATCCAGCAATGGCCAGAGAGGGATTTCTCGGGTCATTGCTTCAGGTATATGTTTATATTTCTACGAACATTTTGTTGGTATTTTAGGAGTTAAAATTATAAAGCTTAGCTTATTTTATTAAATTGTTCATTGAGTCTTATTTTATTTAATGCCCGGTTTGTTGGTTTTTCATTATAAAAATTTTATTATTCAAGTTGCGTGTGTCGTTTATTTAAGATCTGTTTCATGTAAACTTTTCATTCATATACCTGTATATTCTTATTTTACAGAATTTGAGAAGATAATGGTGGACTTAATGCTTTAATCTTGTGTAATTTTACAGCTATACGAGTTCACCTAAGATTTCTTCGGAATTTAAAGCAGCATTACAAATTATGCCGCATTTACATTATAAATATAACTTTAAAATGGTCATTTTTGTCAATGACAAATTATACGAAAATAAACTTAAAAACAATAAAACATCCCTAATGAAATAAACTATGTGAATATGTGTGATTTAGAATCTCCCCAAACGATGGAATGCTGAAATTACAGTACCCGCAATCATTTTCAAAACCAAATAACATACCTAAAGTAGCTCTCACGACTCACATCCATGTCAATCAAAAATATACCCTGTCTGGTCAGTAAACTTTCATGGCATGCTCTCTGTTTCTATAGCTCCAAATATCACTACATGTATTACACAAACTATGTTGGCGAGTTTACAAATCAGCATCGAAACTATCCTTCTTGTAGGCATACCTATATTGTACATCTGTGAATGGATGTGATTCACGTATGTAAAATTAATTAACTGAGACACTAGAATGTCTGATACCACTTTCCATTGGAAAGTTGGCAAATCAAGCCGCCTGCTTAACAGATTTAGCGGTAATTAAGGAATTTTTATACTGTGTTTAATTTTTGAGAAAATGAATTCAAAATAAACCTTTATTTTATTATTTCTTTTCAGAAGTGAGGGAATATTTGTGTAATGAATGTAATAAACTGAAAAGTAATTAAGGATGTTTTTTTTAAAAAAAAAATATAATAATAGGTGTGTATAGCAAATTGTAAATACACAATATGTAATTTGGATTACTCCGTATAATGTACTTACATACCTGCATATTTTATAATAGACTAGAGTTATTATCATAATATTTTTGATGTCATCTCATGAATATGAAGGCTATTAGTAGCACAGTATGTTAAATGCATTCACATATGTAGCTTCGTGTACCTTGTCACGTAGAAGCTCTATAGCAATTACTGATCACTATGTCACTAGTGGTACATCATACAGTTACTGCCATGGAAGTGGGGCATGAGACGAAATGGTCTTTTGTTTACAAATTATTTTAAAACTTTAAGAACCTATAATTAATTATGTTTTGATTTAAAAAAAATCAGATTTCCAATCTTCGTGGTTGGGATTTGTTTTATTGGCCAACTTTTAGCTAATTTAATTTCCCAGTGTTTTCATTTATAAAGCTTCTGGCTGCACGGTCCTGATTCTCCTGAATTTGCTTCATTATTTCGTAAATATTTATTTCGAAGAGATTATTTTGGATTTTCCTTTTTCATTGTTCTGTATCATTCCAGGCACATTTAATTACGAACATATAGGCATTACATCGTAGAGGGTTCTTGGAGGTATCGTAGTTTAATCGGCATCAATAGTGGAGAGCGTAGCATATTTGTAATTAGATTCGAAATATTCGTCACTAAATTCGAAATATTCGTAAGCAATTTGGCATATTCATAACCCATTCGTAACTAAATCGGTTCAATTCATCGATTCTTCATTTCCCAGAAACCGAACCTTGACATCTTTCATATTTTTCACCCAATTAATCACGAATAATCGTAACTCTTTGGTAAAACATTCGTAACCGCTTCGTAGCAACTCCAGATACTCTACACGATCTTTTTTATTTATTTTTTTGTTGAATCGTCATGAATTTCGATTCGACAATAATCGGGCCTGTTCGTATCATTGGTAGTCCAAGTGAAAGCCAGGCATTACCATAACCATAACAATGAGCTAAACTGTATAAGAATTACCCTGTCTCGAATAATTTCGTAAATAATTAATAACCGCTTCTTTTGCCGAATCACCACGAATTTTGATTTGCCACTAAACGGGGCTATTCGTATCATTCGTAGCCAACGCGAAAGCCATGCATAACCACAACCTTAACAATGAGCTAAACTTTATAAGGATTACCCTGCCTCGAATAATCGTAACTCGTTAGTAAATTATTCATAGCTGAAAAAATTAATAACAAAGTTGTCATAGCGTGAATAATTTACTGACATAAATTATATTTTAATTTTTCCTACCTTATGCTTTGTTAATTTCGGTAATTTTAAAGCGTCGCACTTTTGAAGATTTGTTAAGACCGTCTACTCTCGCAAGAATTTTTATAACAGGTTGATCGACGGGCTGTAATTTCTATACGTTTCACCCACACGAGATTCATATGAAAGTTTGGTGCGAAAACTTTGCGAATTATTTCGGGAGAGAAAATGAAACAAAAAAGCGGACCTGACGATTTTACGATCGACTGAAGTTTGTGGCTCGTTTGTATTAAATGTCAATCAAGTGGGATTAAAAGTGTGACTGAACTCATTGACAGAGAAACTAGCTTAAAGATACATCACTCTAAACGAAGAGAAAAACGAATACTCGATTGTCAGTCCTTCCAGGGGCAGTCTCGGACTAGCTTTTGACGTAAATGCCATGGGGAATAGTCTATTCAACTCAATATCTAACGATGGTCTGGAGGGTTGATCTAAGGTTTGTCTAATGAAAAAATCTAGAAAGGGTTCGACAGTAGACAAATGAGGAAATGGTTCCACTACTGGTGTCTTCCGGCTTGCTCCAGCCACAGCAGTGGACCGTCCTTTAAGCAAGTTTTGTGGTCAATTGACTAAAATTACTTCTTCCATGCAAATTGTTGAGATATGTAGTGTCAATATTGCAATTGAACCTAATTTTACTAACCCAAAGTCTCGAATAATGTATCAATTACAGTCGTAGATAAGAATTACCACGGCTAAAAATTGCAGCTATAGACTAGTGTTGAAAAGTTTAATGGGTTTTCGTGTCATGTTAACAAAATATTGCGACCATTTGCAGACTGACATAGTTTAATTATCATTTCTAACTGTTGACGGGTTTCTTTATGTTTGCTATGTACACTTTTCGCGTCTGTTTTGTAGGCGCAGTGTCTGTCAAGTGAAGCTGCTCGTAAAACCCTCCTGTATTCAGTATTTTCGTTAGCTTGATATCAAGGCTACGACCACAGGCACTTGGAGGGATTGAAATAAATCAAAATAAAACTTCTTACTACTGCTTGACTATAATACAACAATACAATGTAATTCAGACGCCATCTTTGTTATGACTGATTTACCATGTATCGTCTGATATCATCTCACAATACCTACTAGTTCTAATACTTCATGTCATTTTTATTACCAACGAGACTTTATTTGATCATTATTCACATTCAGATGTAATTAAATTGGTCCTTTTACAGCGTTATTAATAACAAATCAAACTTAAAAGGCTATCATTTATCGATATTCAACTTGGCGAGCCCGGAAGTAACCCGAAATAAGGTCAAAAGAAGTCTGTATCACCCAGTCCCTTTATAAACCTATCATTACTCGATATGTGCATAGGAACTGGGTGATCAAGTCTCGCTCAACAGCGGCCTCGCTTCGTAAGAGCCTATTAATAACAATGTAAAAGGACCAATTTAATTACATCTGAATGTGAATAATGATCAAATAAAGTCTCGTTGGCAAAATAAAATGACATGAAGTGTTAGAACTAGTGAGTATTTTGAGATGATATCAGACGATACATGGTAAATCAGTCATAACAAAGATGGCGTCTGAATTACTTTGTATTCTTGTATTATAGTCAAGCAGTAGTAAGAAGTTTTATTTTAATTTATTTTAATCCCTTCAAAGTGCCCGTGGCTACGACAGCCTATGAGTCTCATCAGCAATCGTTACGTTTTATTAAAAACTCAGTTACATTGGTATTATTAATGTCAGAAGGGTGGGGAGCTTGGTTTATTATTAGTAGTTTAAGTTTACAGAAAGGGATACAAAAAATGGGCCTAACCAGAAAGGTTGCCACAATGATATTGGGCAACTTTAGTAGAAGATTGACTTTAACAACAGATTACAAAACAAATTCTCATCTAAACAACACGACTGTCTAACTTTAATGGGATCTCACAAAGCCACTTCCTATTTAACAAACAGATTTACCAACTTAAATGATAGCTCTGAAGACGAATGTCCAACTTAACAAGACTGGTTAACTTTCATGGCAGCGCACATAGTCCATGTGACAGACCGCCGATTTTGGAGTATCATTAAAAAATTGATGAATAAATTCAACCATGATTTTCAGTTAGCCTGGTGCCTGAAGTGTTCAAATTTGGTTGATGGACATCCCTGTCACTTCGCGAAATGCCATTTTGGCGGCCATCTTTAAAAACGGCCGCCGTTATTCAATGAAATTGAGTATGTCTGGCAAACCTTCATAACTCCTCGACCGGTTGGCCCAGAATCTTCACAATGACATTCTACATCTTCTGCTATATGATACATCCTGTTGAATTAATCATATATTTTCTAAATCAACAGGTTATTTTGAAAAAAACATCATTTTGGCATTTATTTTATAAGCTTACTACCAAATCGTGGTCAGATTAATTTTAGCTAACTTATATACGTGGTCGTCTTAAGTTATTCATTTGGCATAAATAAACATGCTTTTACTACCAAATCATGGTTAGAGTAAGGTCTTCTTAAGTTATTCATACAGCTGCGGTGACCGCAAGCTCAACAAAAGTCTTGCGTAGATTGTCGGTTTTAAAATGTTTCTATGACGTCATTTTCATTTCGGGTCTGTCCGAAATCCAAAATGGCCGCTAAAAGAGATTGGGTTTTCGTAGTCATTAAACTTAAAATTAATCTCTAAAATTAGTTCCCCAAAATCCAAGATGGCGGAAATTCAAAATGGCAGCCAGAATTTGCCTAAAGCGGACGATGCTTTATATAATCGTCATTTTATTGTTTGATATGCCTTGATGTGGTGGTGTCACTGAACTTAAATACAACCTTTAAAATAAGAGTTTCCAAAATCCAAGATGGCGACAAGACTTTATCAGGTTTTCAGGGCCACTCTACTTGAATATTCCCTCAAGAATGAATTTTGAATATCGTAGATGATTGTTTAGGATCAAAACTGGAGAATCGTAAATCTTTGTCTTTGATTGACTTATTATAATTGTAACAGCTCAAAATATTCATACTGTTGTGTGATAAATACCATCAGTTTTAAGAGGAACTATTAATCTAAAAAAAGGAACTTTTTCTTTTTTTATGATGTCTGTTTATAAGTTTACTAACAAACCTTGTTCAAACCCACATAAGCGATAACAAATAAGCTCTAATATGAGTGCCCACATCCAAGATAGCGCAAAATTAAAATAGCGGCCAAGATTTGCTAAAATGGTCAATTTGTCAGATAAAAGTTATTTCACTGTTTGATATGGCGTGATATCCAGTTGAAAGGGGTTTCACTAGTTTGCAGTCTTACTGAACTTATAATTAACCTAAACAAAGTTTTGAAAATCCAAGATGGCGAAAATTCAAAATGGTGGCCAGAATTTCCGTAAATTGACTGATTTGTTAAGATAATCGTTAATGTTCTGTTTGATATAGCTTGTAATATCTCTTTGATAAGATTTTCAGAGTCACTGAACTTGAACAAAAACCCTCAATGCTGATCATGCTAAAATTGACACAATCTTCAAAGAATAAATCCGTCTTATCTGACCCTCCAGTCCTACCCTATAAAGGGACATCTGGAATTGATTATACTGAATTTCGCAGATCACAAGACATTCCATCAAAATAATGAGGTATTTTAATTTCATCTTCCATGCCTTTGCACCATTTTTAGCGGTGTGAGAATCATTTACGATATATTCAGTTGTTAACAACTTAAATTCTCCAATTGTCCAGAAATGGTAATAGGCACAACCCTGTTATTGAAATGATTGATATTTTGAATTAGAACAAAGTATGTTCATAACTGCAACCTGTAGAGTATTTACAGAAAAAAATGAATAAAAAGGTAAGGTAGACAAAAAGAACAAACATTAGGGGGTTAGACATGGGCCAGTATAAAAACATACAACCCTGTGATGGATCATGCCAAATTGGATCCAAATCTATTAATAATTGCAACCTGTAGATTATTTACAGACAAAATATAAACAAAAGGTGAGTGTGGTACCGCCCCAAGAGAGAGAGAGAAATGGGGTTTAACGTCCACTCGACACAAACTAAGTCATTTCGGGGATACATATGGTTTAACTATATTTCAATAAGTCGCTTGCGCGTAGGGGTCTTTAGCAGTGGGAGAAAACCGGAGTGCCCAGAGGAAACCCACGAGGTTGAGAAGGCGCTCCTATCTCCATGCCACATACGCTCACAACGGGGATCGAAACCACAGCCGCAAGCCAGAGGTGACTGGCTAGCTAGAGGTTGAAGCGCGGGGTGGGTGGGTGGATCATGCACTAATATCAATAGTTGTCTTACTTAGGGTATAATGAAAAAGCATACCAAGTTCCAAGATTATCCATTCAGAATTGTGGCCTTCGGGCGTTATACACAAAAACTGGGGTGGGTCTTAGCCCGGGGTCGGGACTGGCACCAAATTAAACCATTGCCGTTATAAGGAATACATATGCCAAGTTCCACGATGATCCAATCAGAATTGCGACCTGTATTATAAACACAACAAAATTGGCTTGGCTCTGCTCCAAAATCAACAGCCGTTGTCCTTAGAATATAAGGAATACATATGCCAAGTTCCAAGGCGATCATTTAAGAATTATGGCCTGCAGATTATAAGGCATAGGTATGCCAAGTTTTCAAAGGCTGTTTAGAATTGTGCACTGTATTATAGGCGACATATGAAAACGCTAAACACACCGATACACACCAACGGTGCAGATATGCTTTATCGAGGTATGACGTATACACGTCCTTTTTTTTACAAATATATCTATTTTGGGTTTAAATCCTTATGTGTGTCCTCAATAAAGACCATACACAAATCCACACACACTCATACTCATAGATAGTTATGAATGTGGACGTATAAAAATGGCGGTTATCTGAAATATCGTTCAATTTTGGGGAAAGTCATGCTGCCATCCTGTAGTTTAGCAATATTGGATTTTAGAAACGTTGATGTAAGAGGTTGTATTTATGAGTTCAGTCCATCACATGGCATATTACAATGCATATCAAACAGTAACATGACGATTATCTGAAGCATCGACTATTTTCGGCAAATTTTGACTGTCACGTTGTATTTCAGTTCAGTGACACCACCACACCTTTAAATGACACATTTCAAGGCATATCAAACAATAAAATGACGATTATCCGAAGCATCAACCGTTTTAGGCAAATTCTGGCTGCCATTTTGAATTAATGCCATCTTGGATATGGGGGAACTAATTTTAGAGATCAATTTTAAGCTTAATGACTACGAAAACCCAATCTTTGATATATCACAAGCCCTTTCTTGTTTTATACTCACCCATCCCAACAAGAAATTCATTTTTCGTCAAATGTTGGCGGCCATTTTGGATTTCGGCCAGACCCAATGAAAATGACGTCACAGAAGTGACATAATTTCAAAATCGTTTTCAATAATGAATTTTGCCTAAGAAACAACCCGTCCCTTAGCCCGGGGTCGGGACTGGCACCAAATTAAACCATTGCCGGTATAAGGAATACATATGCCAAGTTCCACGATGATCCAATCAGAATTGCGACCTGTATTATAAACACAACAAAATTGGCTTGGCTCTGCTCCAAAATCAACAGCCGTTGTCCTTAGAATATAAGGAATACATATGCCAAGTTCCAAGGCAATCATTTAAGAATTATGGCCTGCAGATTATAAGGCATAGGTATGCCAAGTTTTCAAAGGCTGTTTAGAATTGTGCACTGTATTATAGGCGACATATGAAAACGCTAAACACACCGATACACACCAACGGTGCAGATATGCTTTATCGAGGTATGACATATACACGTCCTTTTTTTTACAAATATATCTATTTTGGGGTTTAAATCCATATGTGTGTCCTCAATAAAGACCATACACAAATCCACACACACTCATACTCATAGATAGTTATGAATGTGGACGTATAAAAATGGCGGTTATCTGAAATATCGTTCAATTTTGGGGAAAGTCATGCTGCCATCCTGTAGTTTAGCAATATTGGATTTTAGAAACGTTGATGTAAGAGGTTGTATTTATGAGTTCAGTCCATCACATGGCATATTACAATGCATATCAAACAGTAACATGACGATTATCTGAAGCATCGACTATTTTAGGCAAATTTTGACTGTCACGTTGTATTTCAGTTCAGTGACACCACCACACCTTTAAATGACACATTTCAAGGCATATCAAACAATAAAATGACGATTATCCGAAGCATCAACCGTTTTAGGCAAATTTTGGCTGCCATATTAATGCCATCTTGGATATGGGGGAACTAATTTTAGAGATCAATTTTAAGCTTAATGACTACGAAAACCCAATCTTTGATATATCACAAGCCCTTTCTTGTTTTATACTCACCCATCCCAACAAGAAATTCATTTTTCGTCAAATGTTGGCGGCCATTTTGGATTTCGGCCAGACCCAATGAAAATGACGTCAGAGAAGTGACATAATTTCAAAATCGTTTTCAATAATGAATTTTGCCTAAGAAACAACCCGTCCTCAAATATCGTTCCGGTTGTGAGTCCCCGAGTTATACAGTCACTCACTATGTTTATACACTGTCCCGTCGACGTTCAAAATTTTAAAATTAACAATCTACGCAATACTTGTGTTGAGTTTGTGGCCACCGCAGCTGTACAGAGACGGCCATTGCGTGTATTTATGCCAAAAGAATAATTTACGAAGTACACATACATAATTTTGCTAAAATTACTCTTAACAGTAAACAGTGATGTAATAGTAAACTTAATGAAGGTTTCCCTGACGCGCTTAATTTCAGTCGAATAGTTGCGGCGCTTAAAGATGGCCGCCAAAGTAGCATTTGGCAAAGTGGTCCGGGTGTCCATGAACCGTATTTGAAAACATCAGACACCAGGCTAACTGAATTTATTCATCAATTTGATAATGAAAATAATTATGTCAAATGGACTAACGAGACAAGTGTGTAACATGACACTACGATTGGCCAACTTTAGTTGCAATTCACAAGAGAAGTGCTTGCTTTTAGGCCAACTGTAATGACAGCAGACAAGACGAAAAGATTGGCTAACTTTAAGAGGAGTGGCTTATTTAACAAGAATATTAACTAACTTTAATGGCATTGCGTAGGCTGAGTTGCCAACTGCACTCGAAGATTCACCAATTGGCCAAGAAGAAACACCAACTTCACTATAGAGGCTCACAGGGAGAGAGAGAGAAATGGGGTATAACGTCCACTCAACACAAACTAGGTCATTTCGAGACTAACATATGGTTTTGATTTTATTTCAATAATTCGCTTGCGCGTAGGGGTCTTTAGGAGTGGGAGGAAACAGGAGTGCCCGGAGGAAACCCACGAGGTTGAGAAGGCGCCCCCATCTCCATGCCACATACGCTCACACCTGGGCCCGATTCCTAGGAATTTCTTAAGTACGTTCTTGTGCTTAGATTTTAAGTAGACTTTGCAATTAAGTAAACTTACCTTATTTTGTGTTCCCAGAAAATTCTTAAGAACGTTTCAGCCCAGTTCTAGCGAGAGACTCGGGAGAACAAGGCTAGAAATATTGCACCAAATCAAACGGCGCATGTAGACTGGAATAACTAGACGCTAGAAATTTGCATTCGAATGACACTGTTGGCAAATTTCGCCGCACATAACTGATTTGAAATTGGAGTAAAAACGGAAACCATTGAATGTAAATCAGTTTATATACATTCATATTAGAGTATTATATGCGTTGCGACCCACTTGTGTCAACTTCTTGGTCCCAAATGTTAGCGATTTAGCTCCTTCCAAGTTGCCTGCGTTTGTGTTGTTTACCAATTTGTAAATAAATAAAAAAAAAATTAGTATAGAAGCGAAATATTCTATAGCATTCCTGTCGAGAATATATTTCTTAAGGATTTTCCGTCTTCCAAATGTCTCTTAGGTATCAAAAGATGTAGTAAATGCCGTCGAATAACTAACTATACGGTCAGCCATATTGTTTGAAGCAGAAACAGGCTTAAGGTTGGTAAGCAAGCCCTATACCTTGCTCGGGACTTGTGCTTAGATTGACAATTGTAAGAACGAAGTTGTGCTTAAGTTTTTTCTTGGAACACATAATAACGTGCTTGTGCTTACACTGAAGTCTACTTAAAATCTAAGCACAAGAACGTTCTTAAGAATTTTCTGTTAAAACGAAATAAGATAAGTTTACTTATTTGCAAAGTCTACTTAAAATCTACATGTAAGCGCAAGAACGTGTTAAAAAAAACTTTATGAATCGGGCCAAGGAAAGGTGTTCGATCCCTGCATTGGCCGAGAAGGTTCATCCCCTTGTCAGTGATGCAGACGGAAAAATAAGGTCCCGTGTTAAAAATTGGCGTGCACGTCAAAGATCCCTTGGCAGTTGGAATTCGATATAAGAGTAGGCCGTAGCGCCGCTGCCCGGGCAAACTTTCCCTCATAACACACTTTATGGCGTATGCCGGTCTTCATTAGCCCAGCTTACGGCAAAACAGTAGGAAGTTAAAAAATATTTCAATTCATGTCATTTGTCAAATACTTCTAAATCGACTATTTGAAGTTAATGTCATTGATCTATTTATAACTCTATATGCAGACGAATTTACGGTGTAATTTGCGTACCAAATTTGTTTTTGTGACGCTAAAGAGCATCTTAGTCTCAATTTACCAGTCACACTGTGCTTAGACTCGTACTTGGCTTGATCTTACGTAAGAACGGTCTTGAGAAGTTTCTATAGAGACGGTATTTCATAAAGTTTCTTACGTAAGCAAAAGTGAAGCATAACTTTGTGCTTACTTTTAAGAATTTTCTAAGAACCGGGCCCAGGGCTCGAAACCACAACCGCAAGCCAGAGGTGACCGGCCAGCTAGAGGTCGAAGCGCGGCTCACAGGGATAGTGACTTATAATAGAGACTTTTGGCAAGCGTAAATTTCTGGTCCGTATCGCGTATCCGTATCGATTTTGTGTGTGACGTCAACAATGCTTGTGTATTTCTCATACGTGATATGGCACACGGATACGGCAGCACGTATCGAACAGCTTTCATACGGAAAAGGTCCATATAGCATCGTCGTCTTTTTACCATACTTTTTGCTACTTTTAGACGCTGAAATGTTGTATCATAATAGACACTTGACTAGTACTGAAGATCTTGGTAGATAACTGCCACCATGCTGTATTTGAACTAAGCTCAGCTCAGCTACCCATATGTACACGACGCGAAAATTTGCCAAAACTCTAAAACTACATTGACGCAACGTATCACGTGGCGATACGGATACGGAAAATTCCACTTGCCAAAATTCTCTATTGTGTGGTGATCTTTACTTGAAGACGACCTTTTCTTCAAGATCCAACTGGCAGGGGTTCTTTTACGTTCACGCCAGAACTTGTTTGGCCAACACTGGCCACCAATCCGATATCTCAAAGTTGCTCACGAAGTCTAAGACGAGACGGAAAATATAAATAAAAAAAATATCTCATAACAGGTCTCCAACGAGCTCCGCATCAACCAGTTCTTGCACAATGATCCATCAATAACAAAATGACGTGAATATATTTAACTAACTTATTGAAAAATATTATGTGATAAATCTATGACATTCATATACCCATCCTTGAGATACATTTAACCTTTATTGACTCAAAGGGACAAAAAAGACATAAATAAAATATCATGTACATTAATACAGATTTGACACTCGATATCACTTCTGAGGAGAGTGTAGGCGAAGTGAAAAGTACGGAAGCGTATTTGGGCCAAATTAAGGTTGACTAAGTCCAAATTAAGAAGACCTAATTCCTAATCGGGAGATAGTTAGGAGATAGTAACATCAGCATCTAATTAGGAGATAGTAACTCCCAAATATGACTCCTAAATAAGACTAAATATTTGTACCAAACAAGAATATAAACGCAAGGCGTGGAAATGCGTACACGCAGCAACTATTGTTGAACAGCTATAATCTAAAGTAAATCATGGATCTGATGTGTTGCTGAAGTTCCTGCACAGACAACAGTTAAAAGAGTAGAGTCTATCGCGTTAACGCGGTTTTCAGAAAAAATGGGGATTGCTCCAGAATAGAAGGTGGTTGAATGCTGAATATGAAGATCAAACGGAATTATACAAATCTGAGGCTTAATTTTTGAAAATTAGCTACAATATTTTAAAACCATAATTTAAAAAAGATAAGCGCCGTAGGCAAGATAAGTGAGGAATGTAATTTCCATTTTTATTTGTCTGCAAAGGGCATATTAAATGTAAAAATAATTGTGCCAGGAAAGCGGAAATCTAACTGCCAAGCGTTCCTTCGTGTACACGGGTCCTCGGTTTTTCGCCCACCCTGCACCAAAGACAACAGGGAACATTGCCGGAAAATCTAGATGAACCTTCGCGGTCAACATAGGGTTCGAGCCCTTTAGGATAGCGAAAGCTCATTGGGATATTCCGACGTGGTTTCCTCATTGTCAGTAGTGCAGAACGGAGGACAGCTGTCTAGTCGTTCGGATGGTATGAAAACCAGAGGTGGCTTGCACACATTGGCGTGCAAGTAAAAAATCCCTTTGCAGTTGGAATTGGATATAAGTGTAGGCCGTAGCGCCGCTGTCTGGGCAAAATCCCCCCTCCCATATATGCCCTATATGGCATATATGCCCTTCGTCATTAGCCCAGATGGAACAGAATAGTAGAACGTTAAACTTGTTTCATTTCTCCGAACCTTACGCCGTGTACTTTCAAATACTCAATTAGAACTCTCGAAATATGCATTTTACAAGTTATATTATGCACAACTAAGAATAGAGGTCTCATTATTGTCTTTGTTTCGTATATAGATCATGCTTTATTGCTAAGAGAATCCAAAGCATCTTCCTCATTGAAAAAAGGTTGAACATTATTCATGTATATAGTACGCTTTGGTATTGCAAATATACAAATGTCATAATAAATGTCACTGTATCACGGGTCAATGGACTGATACACTGAATATAGGTTTATTATTTTTCTTATGCAGGACAACTTCAACAGTTATTTTAGGTTAAATTTTGTAGTCTATGTTCGACGAGCCAAGAATCCAGATACATGATCTCTTGAGCGGAGCGTTGGAATTTCAAAATTGTGACGTACTATCAACTACCTTATCCAAATAGGGATATGAATGGAGGAAGGTATGGCTGGGGGGTACAGTTTTCTCCGAAAAACCTTAAAGGAGAAGGACCAAGAACTGCGACTATATTTGGGTTATCAGACTTTGACTAGTATGCCTTTATTCACATCTAAAATTAGCCTAAAGGTAACTACTTCAATGCACCGAACAGAACCCCATTCACAGAATTAAATAACCCCCATAGTATCAAAAAAATTGTGTCGGATTTTTAAAAAAATATCTACACGAATTTGTATTTTTTTTTTTGCATTAACACAACTGGTGTTGCTTTGCAATGCATTAAGACAACTTACGTAGATTTATAAAATCTTGTGTTTTTCCATATAATTAACACAAGTAATGTGTACCGTCAACAAATATTTTGTGCTTTCAAAAAATAACCCCATGAAAAGTCTGAATTCGGGGGTTCACAAGTTAAAGAAAGGTAATCAGCGCACGGCTCAATTCAAAGCTCGGAAATTATGCTATTCGTTACAGGAAATGATTAAGTACTAACTAATCAACTGCTCCATTAAATGAAGCCACGAACACAAGAATTCATAACCATTTTTAAAAAACATGTAAGGTTACAGAAGTTTTGAAACCATATTCATGTCCTTTAAATCACGGTAGACACAACTTTATGACAATGTCCACTGTTTATTTTTTTACATTTATTTTACTCAGACAATAGCCAGACCGACTGTAATGGTAATTGGTGTTGTCTTTAGATAAAAATGTCTGCAAGTTGTTGATTTGTATTGACCCGGTAAACTAACAGACCAAGGGAATACATAATGTACATGTGAATTTGAGCACCTTGCAATTGTGCCTTGGACAAACATTAAAGGAGAACGCTATAGTAAAAGTTTAATTTTATCGTTTTGTAACGTATTTTAGATTTTTTTGATTTTTCAAAAACAAAAACAAGTTTAAGTAACAAAATGAATGAGCACAAACATAATCAGGCGTTATTTATTTACACATTTTTACTCTTTAAGCCTGGCGCACACTACGCGACGACATAGGCGATTTCGGTCGCCGACGATGAAAAATCAAAAAATCGCCTAGTGTGCGCACTCAATCGCAAGCGATTTTTCGTCGACAGCGACCATCGCGGCGATGGTCGCCGATATCAGACTTGTTTGATATGATCGCTAAAGTGGTCGCTTCGTTGGCGATCAATCGTAAAGTGTGCTCACCTCGGCGACGGGTTGGGCGACAGACAAGGAAACAAAATCATCTATATAACCAATCATTTTGAGTTATTTGTCTCATGTGACATAAACACACAATATGGCTTTACAAATCTTTAATGAGACAGTTGGACAGATGAAAAAGAAAGCCTGCTGACTGATTTGTGGTAAATATCGATCTCTGTAGGCCTACCTTCCAATGTACATAACTCCATTCATACTTATTACTGTTCCCACCCCATCCCCTAAATGAGGATCTCACTCTTCCAGACACCTGTTACCGCTGTTTGTCGTGTATTTTGTACACGATGAACAGTCCATTTTATAGGACTTCGAATTTTGACTAATAGTTTGGATTGTTCGTACTTGGTTTTATTTTATTGATCACATTCACTCTGCCTCCAATCATCCCGGTAGGCTTATCTACAAGGTATCATATTATCATAGTCTAACTTATCATAGTCTAGGCGTCAGATAATCTGCGGTTAATTAATCGAGTATGGCCTAGGCCTAGATTGAATCTCACGAAGGTCAGCTGCCCGGAGTTTACTCCCAATGAAGTTATAGTTTACTCTATTATCCCACTCTGTTCAAAATGTAGCCAAGTAGGCTAGTTTGAATTCTAATATCATTCGCGGGTGCCTAGTGTACCTACTAGTACTACCCTCGTTAATTTTATAGCGTAAAAGCCAAGCTGTCGTGTATTTCTGTCACAAAATGGTATTTACATTTGAAGATAAACCTTTTCTGTGTCAAAATTAAATCTTTATTATAGATAGAATTCTAATTAATTTCCAGTTTTTGAAATACAAAGGCGCATGAAATCTCTTCGTACACATCATCATGTACCAAAATAACATTAATTGAAGTTTTTGACGTGCTGACGACGTAAATACTGCCATTCTGTGGTGTCACATGACGAATCACGTGATCTGTTATAGTTTGCGGGATCGCCGAAGTCGTCGTGTAGTGTGCTCACTCCACCTAAATTACGGCGATTTTTGTCGCCAAACTCGTCGCTTCAGTTGTCGCGTAGTCTGCGCCAGGCTTAAGACAGTCTTCTGTGGTGACATTGTGATGTTTTGCACAACAACAACTAAATCGTATAGGTATTTTACTCTTTTGTGATATATTTCATAAGATATTTGCAAAACTGTGTTATATTATTGGATTGTATACAAAGGGGACACATGAGCATCCCAACTTATCAATTGTACTCACTAACAACCTTTAATCCACCTCAACTGATCAATAGTAATCACCATTCCCATTATTTTCGAAGTTGAGGGGTCAGAGCACACTGATTAGCAGTGGATATTCGCCTGGCCGTTACAATCACTGATAAGGATGACATCGACGCGACTTAACGAGTCCTCGGTATTAACTTGTTGCCTCCGACAAAATAAATTCTAATAATCTTTTTGAAGTGTAAGAAAAATAAATAAAGACGTTTGAAGTATTTGTAGTTTAAAAAATATTTCCTAGTTAGTGTAAATGGGTATTACAACGAGTAAAATGCATCATTTTGCCCGAAGCAGTTACGTAATATGTAAATAATGCACGAGCCTTTGAGCCGATGACTGACGTCGCGTGATGTAAATGCATGTGTTGAAGAGAGTCATCTGTGACAGAGATAATTCGCAAGTAATTCTTTGTGAAACAGATTGGGGTCAGGGGTGGAAAGCAATGGGATAGAAAGATCAAAATGATTAGAACTAACAGAATGAACTTACACAGGGAAGTCTACTCCTCTAATGTTTACTGCTGTGTAAATACAAAATCTCTGATTCTCTTAATGTGTGTTTACTTAATGCACAATCTTGTCAAAAGCAAAACTGACGAATTGCAAGAATACATATACTATAATGATCTTGACATCTTCGTTTAAACTGAAACGTGGTTAAAGTCACTAGGTAACTTTGTAATAAACCAACCCACCCCTGTAAATTACGAGTGTTCACTTTCTAAAAGAGAATGTGGGAATGGGGGTGGTATCGCCGTTGTCAACAAAAGGCTGATGCGTCCGAATTTAAGAGACATTTGCATAATAATAACCTGGATAAGAAACAAACATCAATACGAGTCTTGCGGGATCTAAGCGCTGTGTTGTGACACTATAGACCACAAGTCATACCTTGAAAACTGTACACAGACATTTGTTATCAAAGGTTTCCCATCGAACCCAACGGCTTTAAGGTATGGCGTGCCACATGGTTCCGATCTTGGTCCTATATTATTTACCACATACACAACATCTTTATGAAATGTCATTCGTGAACATGGTCTTAACTACAGATGTATCAGTACGGCGGCGACACTCAAATTTATAGAGCTTTTAAGCCTTCGGAACCATCTGAATAATGCAAACTTGATGCCTGTTTATCAGATATTCGTAAATGGACGGATTGTTAAAACTCTTAACGATGACATAACAGAAAATTAAAGTCGACAACAACCAGCAAGTTTCCTTAATATAAAACAGAAAACTATCAAATTGGAAATATATCTTGAGATGAATAAACAAATTATTTTTGATGTATGATAACAACAAGGAGAGAACCGAACCATACCTTTTGAATATTAAACCATCAAATTATTTAATAAAATGAAAAGAAATAGGGTTTAACGTCCTACTGTTCTGCCCCGACTGGGCTAAAAGGACGGGCATACCTCATACAGTGTGCTATGAGGGCAATTTAGCCCGGACATTGACACTACGGTATACTTTTATATCGAATCCCAACTGTCAGGGGATCTTTTACGTGCATGCCCTGCGTCACTGACAAGAGGGAACTACGTCGGAAAATCTGGATGAACTTTCTCGATGAAGGGATCGAATACACGACATCCAGACTGGTGTGATTGTAAAGACTAATAAGTCATCTGTTTTTTGTTTGGGTTTTTTTTTTTTTGGGGGGGGGGGGTAATGTTTAGTATCCTTCCTTAACTGACATAGGAAAACTATGCCTGAAAATCCAAATGAACTTTCTCCGCCAATACCGGGATCAAAAAAGGGCTTCCATATAAGCGAGCCAACGCCTTTTAGTCAGTCATAAGTCAACCACCGTGGCACCCCTTGCTTATGAACTTGTATATAAATATTTTATACATGTTATTTAATATTTGCCATTTTCTCGGACACGTGTATTTCATTTATTTTTTAAATAATCTTTTATATTGGTGCTTTTAA
This sequence comes from Patella caerulea, assembly GCA_036850965.1. Classification (NCBI taxonomy): domain Eukaryota; kingdom Metazoa; phylum Mollusca; class Gastropoda; family Patellidae; genus Patella; species Patella caerulea. Next base: position 18,006,885 of record JAZGQO010000002.1, on the reverse strand, counting down.
CATACAATGAGCGCTCATATTATGTATAAAAATTCCATGCTATGTTTTGTTTTCTTAATGAGGAAATATCACTTTACGGCTTCTGCAACAGGGTATATTATTTTGATTATTTGTTATGTGTATCTAGTTAATTCTAGATTCCTCACAAATCAATAGTAATATGATTTAAAAATAAAGCCCATCCTATGCATGCCAAATATTTCTAGATGCCTTACAAATCACTTGTAATATGATCTGTAAATTAAAGTACACCCACTGTTGTAAATGTCTGTCATATTTTATCATTTGTTTTTTTGCGCTTTTCAGTTTTTGAAAGTTTTAAATTTTGGGTATAATAAATCTTATTTGTCAGATATATTTAAATTTTATGTTCACACTTTATGTGATACAATTCAAACAGGCTTTTTACATTACACAACAGACTTTCATTTGTATTGCAATTAACTTTTATTTATTAATATTCCAAATGTATCAGTTCTTTCTTGGACTTTCTTTTCAAATTAAATAGCTATTTTAAATTTGCGATTGTTGTGGGGTGGGGGTCATTGGAATTAAATTTATTTTCATTTCTCCACAATATTCAATTTAGCAAACAAATTTATTACTATGTCAGTATCATTACAGTTAATAGAGAACAAAGGGGGGGGGGGGTTGCATGGGAAAGGTTGCATTTCTGGATATAAATTGGTAAATTACAACAGAAGTTTTTATTGGTGGCTATACACGAGTTTGTATTAAGTTTGTATTAAATGACACCCATTTTAAAAATGTAAACAAAATAAAGTTTCAGAAATTGTAACACAAGTAACAAGTTTCAGAGAATTTAACATTTAACTTTTCTCACGGGTTTCAATACAAGTTTGTGCTATTTCATCAAATTTTAACATAAGTTTATGTTGTTTCAATTTTATTTAAGGGCCAATTTTAGTTTAATAATTCGCTTGCGTGTAGGGGTCTTGAGTAATGGGAACAAACCGGGAAATCGAAACCACGCATGCGTGCCCCCTTCCCCCTTTATGACGATGTAAGGGACATCACATATCGATGGAATTTCGATTGATTATAAATTTGTAAATACTGAAAGGAACTAAGATTTTTGGATTAATATTATAAATTCAACCTTTACGATATTGTAGTTTGTAATGAACGAATTTTATTCCGTTACAGGAGATGCGTCAATTAAATAAATGATTTTAAAAGTATGTAACGAATTCTTCGAATTATAAATTCAGGCGGGGATCCAGAGGGGGGGGGGGGGGGTCCAGGGGGTCCGGACCCCCCCCCCCCCCCCTGCTCTGGCTTGAAAATTTTTTTATGCGATTTTATTGGCGATTTAGACCTGTTATTTTGGAATTTACCTTCCGGAAATACGTCAGAATGAACCAAATTGAATCTAATTTACCAAATTATCGGTTGAGCGCAATTAGTTAAGCAATTATCAAACCTAGACCCTCCCCCCCTGCAAAAAATCCTGGATCCGCTCCTGAAATTATAAAAGTATTACCATTATTTTAGTATGAAGTATGATTGTCTTCAATCCATTTCAATTTTGAATGAATCCCTTATTACCCTCTCTATTGATTTCGATCATGTCTTAAAAGACCTGATAATCTAACCAATGACCTAGATATCTCATAATTTAAGGACTACATCCCATTAAAACTAATATTGGTATAATACAGACTAAAGTAGCAGGGAAGAATCCAAGGTTGTTGACTACGTCGATGAATAAACGTTGTTGTGTATAGAATTCATCGTGCATTATCAGTGATCGCATTTGTGCGTAATAATATGATTTATCCAGCACTGGATTGGTTTGTTCTTTCCTGGGAATTTATATCCGTTTTAATCGACGGTGATATCGCAGATAAATGTTTTCAAAGAAACTTGCCACAAGAACTAAAAGGCATTACCTAACAGAATCGGTTGATAAGAACAGCGCAGCGAAGACGCCCATAGTCACTCCCTTACCATACTACGCTGGCAAAGACCCGACACACCCTTTCTGCAACCAATCAGATCGCGCTACATCGCTTACACGCTCCTAACGAAGTTCGCGCTACGCGCTCATCACGCACAAACTTTAATTGGAACGTTATAACAACTTGATTGGGGAACACTGGGCGTTATGCATTGACAAGGACGTGTTAGAAGGGGCGTGTGGGGAGTGATGTACGCGCATTAAAAACGTGTAAAAGGGCAAAACCTCTGTATTGAGAGCAGAGTTGCCTTCTCTCACCTGTCACCGCGATCTGTCCACGATCTATATAGAATATTTGCACGTAGAAGGCGCGTGGCGAGGTCTATGTTATGTGTGAAAGGGGCTAAAGTTAAATAAAATGAAATAGGGTTTAACGTCTTTATTTTCTGTACTGACAGGAAATGTAACTTGTTTCGCAAGTTTGTGTGTTAAAATGTTCACTATATATTGGATCAATTTGTTGTTACAGGTATGACTTATTAGACATGCATTATCTTGTATTACGTGATGTCTAATTTTCTATATGCCATCTTGGTATTATAGCTAATTGCTGTTATGACGTCAATTTGTCTTACATTATAGTGATGTATAGTGTGAAGCAAGCCCAGTGCCCGATTTAGATTACATGTATATGGAAGCCCATTATCGCAAGAAAGCGAGCGAGCGAGAAGTCAAGTGTGCGAAAACGCGAGGAAACAGGGCGAGAATGCGAAGATCTTGCCTCAAAACACGAGATTATTTTCATTTTGAAAGTCGGCCCTCGACTTGGCAAGGGACAAAACATGGTTGGGATAAAGAAAAAAGTGTTCCCGTGTCAAACTGATCCCGCAGTGAATTTTCGCTTGGCCGCTACAATCACTGATAAGCATGACATCGACGAGGCTTAATGAGTACGGCATATTAACTTTTTTACTCCGACAAAATAAATTCTCAAACATATTTTTTGAGGTAAAAGAAAAATAAATAAAGACGTTTGAAGTATTTGTAGTTAAAAAAATATTTCCTATTTAGTGTAAATGGGTATTAAAATAAGTAAAATGCATCATTTTGTCCGAAGCAGTTAGGTGTTAAGTAAACATTGCACGAGCCGTTGAGCCAATGACTACGCCGCGTGCAGTCAACGCACCTGTTGTGGACAGTCATCTGTTACAGAGATAATTCGTAAGTAATTCTCTGTGAAACAGATTGGTCCCGTGTACGTAATGGAAATCAAGTTCATCGTGATTTTTCATGACTGGTATAGGGTGGAGGGCCTGGCTAGGGACAACATATAGTCGTTCTGACTAGTATCAGTAACATTTTTAAAAATATTTTCAGCACAATTTAAACATCTCGGCATGGATTGTGAATCTTGCAATATTATTCATCCACTGAACGACGATTGGAAATAGATCGTGATGCAAATAAAATTGGGTTTAACGTCCTGCTGCTTCCTTCCCGAACTGGGCTAAGGAAGACGGGTATACGCCATACAGTGTGCTATGAGGCAAATTTTGCCAGGACAGTGGCACTGCCGCCTAATCTTATATCGAATTCCAAATGTCAAGGGATCTTTTACGTGCAAGCCAATATGAACGCTAGGCCTCGGTTTTCGTCCCAGATCGCTCTTCCTGGTGATAATGTTATATAATAGTTTTGTATATTTAAATGAAGGGAAAAGAGGTCCGTTAGATAACTTTCGACGTTTAAAACCTTGTCAATGACATTTATTATCCCCGAACTATTACAATACATTTTGTTACTTTCTATTTGTGGAATGTGAATATCTTTTATAATGACATACACTTGAATAATCAAATCTGTGGGTAACGCCCCCTTTTTCGAATTGATATTTAGAACCACTGCTCATCTTATTGCTGATGTCAAGCACGATCGACATTAAACGTGATATTACTATGCTTGTTCCTTAAATAATTGTACATCGATGGTTCAGTTCAAAGACCATAATAATATAGTACTATGAAGCTAAATTCGCTACAGGCTTGGGCTGTCACAATGCACTGTTTTATCTACTGAGGGGGTTGGGTGGCCGAATGTTTAGCGTCAGAGCGCTGCATCATAAGGTTTGACATTGAGGCAACTGGTGTGGTTTCGATTCCCAGTTTGTACGTGACGAACAATAGGGTCGCCTGTTCAACATGTAGGTTTTCTCTGCGGGTACCACAGTTTCCTTCCACTGCTAAAGACCCCAAAATGACGAAGTTTATGCCAAGTGGACGTTAATCCCCATCTCTCTCTCCCTCTCTCTCTCTCTCTCTCTCTCTATTGTTTATTAATAGTGATGGTAAGATTTGGCCGTGGATTTATTGTAATTTTTTCTGTTGCATTCTAACTATTGCAATTTGTTATGTCACACTATCCTTTGAATAATGACTATTCCAGAGCAACGACATTGTGAAAGACATGGTCAAGGTCGTTTGCGAAATGAATAAAAAGATGAAGCAGAATAGCAAGGGCATTCGGAACAGCATGCTTGCCCAATATTGTTTTTTTTTGTAAATTTCACCTTGACATAGTGGCATAAATTAATAAAAGTCAGTGAACAACTGCTGTAAGGCAGTGTCCGAAATGTAAAAAGCCAATGTTAATTTGTTTCAGCTCTCTACTAACCCTTGTTTATGTCGTAAAATAATTTGGGTCAGTGTTACACAATCTTTCTAGGTATGTTAACCATCATCAAAGAGACCAATCATCGATATGATCTTCTTCCAATTATCAAAGAAACCCATCTTTAATCTACCCTTGTGCGTATACAAGGGGTATTTTTGGACCCCACGACCATATACTTAACGTTTGTGAGAAATTGGTTCATAATTGTCTAGCGAGAATTTTATACATTGTCATCTACTTAATTTCGAGTATAATGCTGTAAATAGAATGGAGGTGAGGCAGTGGCAACATTCATCATTTGACAAGAAACTCGAGTATTACGTTGTCGGTTACCAGGGGTCTTGTGGACCCCACTCCCCTTTCCTTTCAAAATTTTGCAAGTTACAGGTGTCTAATCTGTTCTGCAACCAGTGCTAGTTTTGTATTAGAAATCATTCTTACTGATGATATTGTTTTGGTTATTCTGGTAATCTAGATCTGAGCGCAAATCAAGGTACACTACCAACCCCATCAAAAGACTATTCTGCATGGAACATGACAATTACGATATTTTTTAGATTTGTATGGTTTCAAAAAAATCTTATAATTGATATAGTCACTGATAATACCTGAAATATTTTGATCTAGCCTGATTGATTATTGTTCAGTCTTGATATGAAGCTGTAGTTTGATCGTATTTGAATGAAATTATTCATCCAAAAACCTTTTTATACCCCTTGTTACCGACAACGTTTTTCGTGCGACGTGTACGCACAAGGGTTAATCTAAAGAGACGGACTGTCTCTTTAAACGTTATTCAGACATTCTTTGTCTCCTGGGGCTTAATGCGTTTAAAAAGAGTACATTAAGGTTATTGGAATTTCTCAGAACGCTTTATTAAAATGCCAAACATATATCTTCACAAGTGAAAGTACTGTATGTAACCTAAAAATAAGATGATATATCGTCGACAGACCAGTTGATTAAGAGAGAGGGGGAGGGGGGCTTTAACATACACTCCACACAAACTATGACATTTCGGGACTAACACATGGTTCAATTTTATTTCAATAAATCGCTTGCGCGTAGGGGTGTTTGACAGTGCGAGGAAACCGTAGGACCCGGAGAAAACCCATGTGGTTGAACAGACAGGCGACACTACTCCTTGTCACGTACAACCTGGGAATCGAAATTCCAGTTGACCCAATCACAGACCTTATGATACAGCCCGCACGTGCTAAGTGTTCAGTCACATTCCACTACCCCACCAGTTGAGTAAGCATTCAGGTTCTAGAAATATGGTTTCGATTGTGATGTATTATATAGTTGATTTTTTTCACAGTAAACGATGCCAGTTTAATTCGTTTTCCTTTTCTCTTTTTATTGCAACCATTAAAATTTGGTCCACTTCACCAGTTGAACTAGAAGAAAGACCATCTTCACTGTCGAAGCTCACGGAGGTAGTGACGTGGTGGGTTGGCATGACCTAATGGTCTAGAGAGCGGCGCTTCGACTTTTAGCTGGCCGGTAACCTCTGGTTTGCGGTTGTGGTTTCAATCCCTGGTGTGAGCGTATGTGGCATGGAGATAAGGGCGCCTTTTCAACCTCGTGGGTTTCCTCCGGGCACTCGTGTTTCCTCCCACTGCTAAAGGCCCCTACGAGCAAACCAATTATTGAAATAAAATTGAAACCATATGTTAGTCCCAAAATGACCTAGTTTGTGTCGAGTGGACGTTAAACCCCATTTGTCTCTCTCTCCTCTCTATCGGATAGTGACATAATAATGTGTGGTGATTTTTACTTGAAAAAAAACTTTTCTTCGAAGTCAAACAGTCAAGGGTTCTTTTACGTTCACTCCAGAACTTTCTTGGCCAACACCGGCCACCAACCCGATATCTCCAGGCTGTTCACGAAGTCACTGCGACTCCACTAAGACAAGACGGAAAATATAAATAAAACAAATTTATCATAACAGGTCTCTAACGAGCTCCGCATCAACCGATTCTTGCACAACGACCCATCAATAACAAAATTACGTGAATATATTTACTTATTGAAAAATATTATGTGATAAAGTTATTTTCATTGTTTCACTTTGTTGCGCCCTGTGGACTCGCTAACGACGAAAGTGAGTAACCGATCTGTATGAAATTTATATGCATCATTTGAATTAGTAAAACAAAGAATCCTATTGAATTTCAGCAATTTCCGTTAAAATTACGTCTACAGAAATGACCCTTTGTTGAACCCTATGCACGCCCTAGAGACAAAAATTATCATCCAACCAGTATGGAATTTACAACGATCATCTTAATTAGTGAAGCGCAGAAGCCCGTTAAGTACTTCTACAGTTATGACCATTGTTTCACTTTATTGGACATTGTGTATGTCCAGACGACAGAAATTATCACCCGATCTCCCGATCTGTATGAAATTTATATGTATCGCTTGGATTAGTGAAACGAACAAGTCTGTTCAATTTCAGCTATTTCCGTCAATTACTTCAAGTGTAATGCACCCTGTTTTATTTTGTTGAATCCCTTTGGCATCTGTATGAAACTAATATATTCATTATTTTAATTAGAAAAACAAAAAAGCCTGTAAACTTTCAACAATTTTTGAAACTTGCTTCCAAAATTAAGGCCCTTGTTTCAGTTTGCAGAATCTTTTGAACCCTCAAAGGACGGAAATTATGATCTCATCTGTATGAAATTTACCTACGAAAGAATATATATGAGACAACCCTACTCGTCTCATCGGACGAGTTAGCTGCTGTGGGCCTGTGTTTGGCTGCCTAGCAATCTATCCCTTTTCTTTGAAGACTGTGTGTGATACATGACAATAGGAGTTTGTAGTTCAGTTGTACTGGTGTAAAAGATTTTGGGTGGGGCACAAGATGGAGGTTAATTCCTATCGAATTATTTTTAATTTAGCAGACTCTCTTTAAGAGGTATTAAAACTGTTTTATTTTATTACAATTATTACATAGGTATGTTTGTAAAACCCATGGGATTTAGTTCACGCAGTTTTTCGTGTAATTAGCTCAGTACCTTTTTATCTGTGGCGACTTGTTAAATAAATGAGCATAGCTACCTGTTTTAATTAACAGAACGATGGTATTTGTTATTTATGACTAATTCCAACAAATTATACAAAGTGATAATGGCTGATTTTTGTACACTTAATTTGCTTTATGGTAATTGTGACATTGTGAACCCAGATAATGAGGTTCTAGTACAAGAAGTAATCCAGGGCGTTACATGGCATCACATACGAGATAAAGCTTGAAAAAAAAACAACAAATCTACGATAAACACTGGCTTACAAACTCTTTTCATACAATTGCAAGATAAGTATTATACGGGAACAGAAGCTAAGTCAGCCAACTTGGTGTTTTTGTCCGCATCAATAATGATCTACTTCTTCGGGTTATTTTCCATACAAATACAAAGATGTCGTTGCCAGTCCCCATCTCGAGAATTACGGACATGTGTCGAACCTTTCATTCCTCTTTAAATATCATAAGGCCTGTCATTGAGTCAACAGGTGTGGTTTCGAATCCCCGGTTGTACATGACAAGGAGTAGGGTACCCTGTCCAACCCTGTGTGTTTTCTCCGGGTCCTCCGGTTTCCTCCCACTGCTAAAGAGAATTACGGACATGTGTCGAACCTTTCATTCCTCTTTAAATATCATAAGGCCTGTCATTGAGTCAACAGGTGTGGTTTCGAATCCCCGGTTGTACATGACAAGGAGTAGGGTACCCTGTCCAACCCTGTGTGTTTTCTCCGGGTCCTCCGGTTTCCTCCCACTGCTAAAGAGAATTACGGACATGTGTCGAACCTTTCATTCCTCTTTAAATATCATAAGGCCTGTCATTGAGTCAACAGGTGTGGTTTCGAATCCCCGGTTGTACATGACAAGGAGTAGGGTACCCCGTCCAACCCTGTGTGTTTTCTCCGGGTCCTCCGGTTTCCTCCCACTGCTAAAGACCCCTACGTGCAAGCGAATTATTGAATTAAAATTAAACCATATTATGTTAGTCCCGAAATTACCTAGTTGGTGTCAAGTGGACTTTAACCCCAATTTCTCTATCTTACATATATTTAAAGTTCATCGGAAATTATATACCATTTGAGTAGAGTTTCAATCAAATTTTACTGCGATTATGGTGGTGATAGTGATCGGCTGTGCTGCATTCACTATGACAAACTTGTGTCCTTGACACTGTTGCACTTGTTTATCCCGTTCGACTCGACGGATTGCTATCTGTCACGGCCTTGCTCTATATTGCTTCTTGTCATCTGACTGATATACCACAGGATATCATTGCCAACAAAGTCAAATCTAAATATACAAAGCGTGTGGTGCCTAAGGGATCCTTTCCCGGGCCATTATTGTTCGTACTTTTTGGGGACCTATCCATCAGAGTGATACCACTGCTGAAAGTTTTTAGTCGTTAGTGAATCCAGCTGGTATTGCGTTTCCCGCCGTGTAATGAAGGATCCATCTCTAACTACAAACAAACAGCCCCAAATAAGCACCTCACTCGGCAAACCTCGTAAGATTTCGGGAATCTAAACTCGGCTGTATGATGAATTCCGCCATATTGGAACTACTTTAAAGGTCCCGGGTGAAACATGGCTGCGCCCATTCCAAACACAAGTTGGCAACCTATTTGGCTAGCGACCTATTCGACCGATCCAGCTGTAAGATAATGACGAAATTACACGTCTATTCTGAGCTGAAGGAATGGATAAAAAATAATAAATTCTACTGTCATTTGATAGACATAACGTTGGATTTTATTGGTTGATAAATAGAGACTGTTGTCTTTACTCTAAATAGGTTTCCAACGAACAGGTTGCAGCTCGATCGGTCGAATAGGTCGCTAGCCGAATAGGTTCCCAATTTGTGTAATAGCGTCAAGTTTTCCTGTTAAAGTAAACCGGTAGCCGCATCGCAAATGTATGGGCGTAGGTACATATCACTTACTGTCATACATCCGAGACTAGATGTAGTTGACGTAGTTTACGGAATCTGTCGAGATTAGCCGAGTGATAAGCACCTATATCCAGTTTGTAACTTCCATCTCCGTCATCTACCAAGTGTGCCACCCAAAAAGTTCTCAGTCCGAAACTTCTAGGCATTTAATAAATAGCCTAAAAATAATGCAGTTGCACCAAAATCTTCAGGGAACATTCTCAATTATATACAATGGTTAGTAGAGGCTCGGGTCAAATTTAATTATTAGAATTATTATATCTCTTTTAAAAAAAATTTTTTTTTAAAAAGAAACAAAAAAACATAAAACAAAATATTAAAATTAAAGGAGCGGCAAACTGTGGGTATGTATATATAAATGTTTAGTTTTTGTTTCAATTACAATTCATACGCTGTATGTTATTATATAAATGTTATGTTTTACATAAATATGTTATGTATGTACATCACAAATAGACTTATTTATGTAAATACTAGATAACGGGGGGTGGGGTGGATGGCCGAATGGTTAGCGTGCGCAGGCTGTATCGTACGGCTGTCAATGAGTCAACTGGCGTGGTTTCAAATCCCCGGTTGTACGTGGCAAGGAGTAGGGTCCTTCCACTGCTAAAGACCCTTGCGCGCAAGTATTAAACCCCATCTCTCTCTCTCTCTTTCTCTTTAAATAATCTTGGTCAATTGACCGGTAACGCAATATCATTTTTTTTTTCAATTTGTGTGTTTTTGTTCACAATAAAGGAATTATTTTGGTATCCAATATACCTATTTACAAAGGGAGAATAAAGCATTAAGGTGAAACAGATTAGATCTAAATATATTTTCCATTGATCTCTAAGTCTAACCACTATTTGGCTTTTATCCACTCTATAAAAGCTCATTTAGTCAGCGACAATCGACAAATATTTAGCTAACTTTCAGCATATTAACGGGGTGTTTTTATAACCGCATAAAGAAAAATCCATTGATGACAACGAGGTATAAATAGATTCATATTTCCTCTAAAACTATTTATTTTATACGAAATGAACCATAATTAAAGGCAATGACATGTTCGCCAAGGGGATGTTCCACTGTCACCTTAAGGCTTATTATGCTAAATGTGTGAACTATTAAACTTCGAATATTTGATTTATTTCCACTGAAAATAGTTAACATTCTGTTATGTCTGATTTTCTGGTTATAATTATTTCCCGGTATTGTCTTTTAAACATACAAGAATAAAGTTCGTGTGTTGCACATTTACTATGGGTAAGACCACAGTACAGGTACTGCAGTTAGTTATGCAGTTAATAATATGTACCCAGAGAATAAAAAAAAAGACGAGTTCAAAAAAGAGATGTCTTGTTCAGTTTAAAATACATTGTATATATAAAACAAATCTTTCTTATTTCATGAATTAGTTTGTGTATTGCACATTACGATATTATTATTATTGCACATTACGATATTATTATTATTATATAATCTTTATATGATGCTTGTATACGTTCTGCATTGCATATTCCGATATATTATTATACTAATTATTTGTGAGCATATTACATATTTACGACATAATCTTTATAAGATGCTTGAATAAGTTCGTGCATTGCACATTACGATATATTATGTATACTAATTATTGGTGAGCATATTACATATTTAGGATATAATCTTTATAAGATGCTTGTATAAGTTCGTGTATTGCACATTACGGTATATTATGTATACTAATTATTGGTAAACATATTACATATTTACGATATAATCTTTATAAGATGCTTGTATAAGTTCGTGTATTGCACATTACGATATATTATGTATACTAATTATTGGTGACCATATTACGATATGATCTTTATAAGATGCTTGTATAAGTTCGTGTATTGCATATTTAAAATATATTCCTTTTAATTTGCTAAATATAAGTGGGCGTGTAGCAAATTTACAACATATTCCTTATAATACACTAATTATATATTCTTTATAAGGGACTAATCGTGTATTCCATATTGACGACATACTCTTTATTGGTTTAAAATGCATTAGTTTTCAGTTCGTCTAGGATACTCAAACGCTTATATAAATATTTTTCTAAACTATACTATTGTTATCAGCTCGTTAACAATTAGACGCGACTGTTTTCATTCATTTACATCATTCGCTTTCATACTAATATTTAAAGCCAGCGTCATCTATGATTTTTCTTTTTCGTTCAAATATTTTTAAACCTGCCTGAATCGAAGCAGGGCATTATCTTTCTTGATATTTTTATTGTGTTTTCTGATGTTAAATAATCAATCCGAGTATATTTTAACGTTGATTAAACCGCGGAAAATTCGATGTTTTCCGAAATATACAAATGACGCACACAGACTTTAAACATGATCGAATTATACAAATTATTCTATATACGAAGTAAATTCTCTTTTTATATAAAGTCAACTGAAATGGCCGGATATAGCTACAGTGTAGGTGTAGCCACTTTATGATGTATACGCAATCATTAATAAAATATTAGTGAATCGCCACATTGTCTACGTCACGAAAATAGCGGCTTTCAATTCACAGACAGTAGCTTCCTATTTGGTCTTTGCTGATACATTTGATTTTTTTTTATTAGCCACGATGGATATATAATATAGCTAAATTTGGATAAATCAATTAAAAATTCCAAAATTATTACATCATTTAAAGGACATTTTTTTCCGCGAAACAATTTAATTAAAGAGATGAAATTCACGGATAATTGCATACACGATATTTCATAGGGAATAATTAATTTGTGTTCGTATCATTCATCCATATAATAGGAACACCTTAAATGTTAAATGATATCGGTACATATCATGATACATGATTAATTTGTGTTCATGCCATTCATCCATAGGAGTACTGTAAATGTTAAATCATATCGGTATAGATCATAATGAATAATTAATTTGGTAGCATGTCATGTTAAATCTTATCTATATGAAATATCTGTTTATCTACATTTCTAAAATAACCTATTCTAAATTTAAATTGGTCTAAAACTTACAAATTACTGATGTTCAAACTAATTAAGATGAGTTGACCTGCTTTTGTTAGATTTCTCGTTATTTATGTTACCTTATCGGTCCAGTTATAAAAGTATAGAAAACCAGATCGTTTACATTATTTACCACAAAGGTTACCAGTGTGCTATGTTATGTAAAGTATTTTGATTATTTAATTAAGTACATCTGAGTATAAATTGGTTGGCTTGTACTACGGAAAAATAGAATTATTGTTGCATTATTTATTTAAAGATGCGTTCATAATGTATAATCTGTATCTGTATGATATGGTATATACATGTACTCTTCAAAAAAAAGAAACGCACAGCCCATTTTTCATCCCTTTTTATTAACACAAAGTCGTTCTTTCCATATAAGTCTTACTTGTTTTAGTGTCATTATGTAAGGATAAAAGAAATTCATTATTGGTTTTAAATGTAATGTTACTAATTGTGACTGGTCATCCTTTTAGTCGAAATTTGTTATCGTTTGATTGCACATGAATTTAACAACCTCGCGAGCTTTAAAATCCCGGGGTTCTCGGTTCCCAAATCAGTTGCACATGTAAACACTCAAGGCACCAAGTGATGCCACATCTGAACGAAGACCAACGCAACAACGCCATTGGGCGATTACAAGCAGGTGAATCCAAGACAGATGTAGCCAGGCTGCTGAGTGTTTCCCTCAGTTTCATTTGTCGCCTTTGGGATAGGTACCGACAGCGAAATTCAACACGTGACCGCCCAAGCTCAGACCAAACAAGAGTGACCCCACCTGTTCTGGATTGTCACTTCCGGTTACGTCATTGGCGTAAATGGTTTTCAACCGCGACCTGTACTGCAGCAGCAATTCTCGTACCACATAGTCAGAAACCGAATAACGAGGCAAACGTCCCCGTTAGAACTTCTGTTTTGAAATACGCCGACACCATAATGGGTTCAGACACTGAGGGTATGGCGACAGCAACACTGGAGAGCAGTTTGGTTCAGCGCCGTGTCGCTGTTCTTGTTGCAACAAGGCGATGGTAGAGCCAGGATATATCGACGACGAAATGTAACTTTGCGTTTTGTTTTTTTGGGGAGAGTATAGTTTGGCAAAAAACATATTCAAACCATCTCCTCTATCAAACACTATATCCCTACCAAGTCGTAAAAAATATATTTTAAGCTGTCTTGTTTGGCATATGACTTGATAGGGGGAGAACTGTGTGATTTGGTGATATATTTGAACTAAATACATATTCAAACTATTGTCTTCATTTTTATACGTCCACATTCATAATGTGAACGTATTATGCCGTCGCCCCTGTCTGTGTGTGTGTGTGTATGTGTGTGTGTGTGTGTGTGTGTGTGTGTGTGTGTGTCTGTGGTTCGCCTACAGGGCGCAATTCTTCATGGATTTTCTTCAAACTTGGTATACTTATTCCTTATACCCCAAGGAAGATCCCTATTGTTTTTGGGGCATGCCCGACCCCCAGGGGCCGAGCGACGCCCATTTCTAATATTTGTTTGTTTGTCGTCTACAGGCCACATTTCTTAACTTATAATCTTGAAAGTTTGCATACATATTCTTTGTACCCTAAGGAACATCCCTATCGTTTGGGGTGTATGCCCCACCCCCAGGGGCAGAGCCACGCCCATTTTTTTTTCGTGTGTCTTTGTGTCGTCTACAGGGCGCAATTCTTGCTGGATTTTCTTCAAACTTGGTACACGTATTCCTTATACCCTAAGGAAGATCTTTATTGTTTTTGGTGCATGCCCGACCCCCAGGGACAGAGCCACGCCCATTTCTAGTATGTATTTGTTTGTCGCCTACAGGCCACATTTCTTAACTTATAATTTTGAAACTTAGCATACACATTCTTTGTACCCTAAGGAACATCCCTATCATTTGGGGTGCATGCCCAACCCCCTGGGGCAGAGCCACACCCATTTTCTTATCGTGTGTCTTTGTGTCGCCTACAGGCCGCAATTCTTATTGGATTTTCTTTAAAACTTTGTATACTTACTCTTTATACTCTAAGGATGATCCCTATCGTTTGGGGTGTATGCCCCACCCCCAGGGGCAGAGCCATGCCCATTTTCTTTTCATGAGTCTTTATGTCGCCTACAGGGCGCAATTCTTACTGGATTTTCTTCAAACTTGGTATACGTATTCCTTATACCCTAAGGAAGATCTCTATTGTTTTTGGTGCATGCCCGACCCCCAGGGACAGAGCCACGCCCATTTCTAGTATGTATTTGTTTGTCGTCTACAGGCCACATTTCTTAACTTATAATTTTGAAACTTAGCATACACATTCTTTGTACCCTAAGGAACATCCCTATCATTTGGGATGCATGCCCAACCCCCTGGGGCAGAGCCACACCCATTTTCTTATCGTGTGTCTTTGTGTCGCCTACAGGCCGCAATTCTTATTGTATTTTCTTTAAAACTTTGTATACTTACTCTTTATACTATAAGGATGATCCCTATTGTTTGGGGTGCATGCCCAACCCCCAGGGGCAGAGCCACGCCCATTTTCTTTTTGTGTGTCTCTGTGTCGTCTAGAAGCCGCAATTCTAACTGGATTTTCTTAAAATCAGCGTGGTACTTGGTTTATGTATTCCTTATAGCCTGAGGGCGTCCACTATTGATTTTGATGAATGTCCCGACCCCCAGGGGCAGAGCCACGCCCACTTTTTGCCTTTAGTGTTAGGAAGGCACAATTCTGAATGGATTATCTTGGTATAGTTATTCCTTATACTCTAAGGACGACAACTATTAATGTTGGTGCACGACCCTCAACGCTAAACAAACCAAACGCCTAGCCTTCTTGACAAATTACCATATTAATCAAAGCAGGAATGTGGACGTATATTGTAGCGTTAGCGTTATGTTTTTAAAAAAAAATCATCATATTTATATTTTAATCAAAAGGAACTACCCCAAGCCATAAAATTATTTTAAGCAGCCTTGTTTGGATTGTATTGGTCGTTCTCTGTCCATTTACCATAAATATTGACGCCTTAGTAAATTCTTGTTTTATGCCCTGGCAGCCTATTTTCACACAGTTTCATCACGGAGTCTGCTGTACATTAAGTCCATCATTGTTCTTGCAAGCGCTAGTTATGCGCCTCATGGATGTTTTCGGGGAACCAGTATTTTTCTAGGAAGATTATGTGTCTCTACTTTCCGCCCAATTTGACACATTTGTAATGAAAAATAACTATACTATAATACGTTCGTGGGAGTCCATCTTGTAGACGCATAAAGATGGGAATTTGACTAACATTTATTCTGATTATGTGATAGTTGAACCCTTCGTGTATTAATATTTGTTTTAAGTTTTGCAGGCTGCTTAATCTGATTGGTACACATCATGTAACTCACAACGTGACTTCCTGTGGCCTTAGCATCTCGATACCAATGACCCCCAGCAAGTATATTATTATTTTATCAGACCCGGATGCAGGATTTTGTCGAGGGAGGGGGAGGGGCAAAGGATAATATGTTGCAACCTCAGATTCATTGGGCGAAGACAGACGAAAATCATGTTTATATCACCTATTAAAGAGCAGATATGTGAACTACAACAGTAACAAAGCAAACGAAAATGAAAATCAACTATGTCACTGGGGCTGAGGTGGGAGTGGGGGGGGGGCGGCCCCGGCCCCCTGCCCCCCGTCCCCTGGATCTCCGCTTGTTTATAACAATGTGTTTATTCAATTAATTATTTTAATTAAACTTACCGCCTTTTCTGAACTGTATGTAATTCTTTGTTTGGAGTTTTCCCGCATATATTGATATAGGCATTCCTTTTTAATGTTAGTTTTTTTAAAACACCTTTTACGGAATCTGACATATTTATTTGATTGGGGAAAGATTAGCTGTGCGTAGGCGACGACCTTTCTGCTGTCTTGTAATCTCCATTTGCAAGTGTTAATATTCGCACGTGTGACAGTGAAAACAAGTTTCAAAACACACAAATGGTGTGTAGGTCATACAGTATGAATGATAAATGACAAATTAAAAAAAAAACATTGCATACTTGAAAGATAAAAGTATAAGTAGTAAATGTGTAACAAAAAAAAAGATTAGCCATTGGGACGTTAAAATAATTATAAAGAGATATCATAGAGTTTAACGTTCGCACAGGTCTTTAGTAGAGGTTAGATTAATTTGAGTTCGGTCAAAGGTCACAAAATGTAAACAAAGCCAGCCCTAATCCCAAAACTAGCCATAACCCTGAACCTACGAACTCGACAATAAGCATGTGTCATTATTTGCATTTCGGCGACCTTGGCGAAAAGTGAGCTGGCCTTAACAAATAGATTTAGTCTTTAAAAGTGGGGGAAAATTCCCCTATGATCTAGAACGCACGCGTCAGATTGCCCGGCCTTTTGCTGTTAGTAGGTTAAAGATTTCAATCTGGGTCCTTTTTAAACACATATAAAATCATCAAAAATTCCATTCAATGCCAGATAGCTAAAATCTAGATTCCATAGTATCTAGATCCCTTTATTAGAGCGCGTGTCCGACCACTCGTCGGCCTTCTGTATTGTAGGTTATAGCTTGGGTTTTGGGTTGTTTTTTTTTTTAACAAAGCGAACTCGTTGTAACCGTAACCAATCCAACGCAGGCGATAAATAATATCTTGATTCCATATTGTTTGCCACTGTATCATTATGAAGTCTTCCATGCCGAAGTTTCTTAAGAGGGCATGTATGATCCACCAAGAAAATCTTAGTCAGTTTGATTTTAGACACTGTAATGATTAAATGTAACGGCCACAAGTTCACAAAGTGCATACTATGGTAGTTGTTTTGGTGAAGGATTACAGCTGTCCCCTATTGAGCTGCAATATAAAAATACCGCTCTAACCTCATCTCTGTTCTACGGCTATTTTGGAATCATTACCGTCTATCTTTCAATGTGATTCTTCTGTTTACACCAAAACTAATCATTTAATAATTATTTATAATAATTTAACACTATTTCAACAAAAAAAAAAGAAAAAAAAACAAAACGTTTGAATTGGTACCCCATTATGAAACTCGCGTTTGTGCAGACATTTTGTTACGGAGTTACCCCCCTTTTCCGAAAACATTTTTAAAGCGATATAGGCTATAACTTGTAACAGATTTATTTGGGTCACCAGCCATTGACCCTATCAAGATTAAGCGTTCTGTGAATCCTCCACCCCGGATTTACCCCTCTTTTGAACATGTTAGAGGTTAGAGATTTTACCAGATGTTTGTAGAATTTGGTGTGAAACATTCAAGTCATGGGGAGTTGAACTCTATCGATATTCAGCGTTCCACGACCTTCTGGTCCGGATTTATATCACCGTTTCCAAACAAACCTTGTGAACGCGATAAAAGCTATAATTTGTAATGGGTCTTTTTCATTGGGTCATTGATCCCTATCGATATTCACAATCATCAGCCCTCCATTTCTAAGTTAACCCACTGCCAAAAACCGACTGTGTGAACGCGATAGAGGCTATATAAGTTTAAAAGAAAATTCTAAATTTGGTTGAAAGCAATGGGGTCATAATAAGTAGATGAACTCTATAGATTACATTACTTCAAAGATCCTAGATCATTATCAACTTTGCTCTACATCCATGTCAAAGATTTCCTTATGGATAAATTGCAGTTGAGACAAAGCTGCTTTGTGTGGGAGTATTACACATTTTGCGTGACTACCTTTGCCTATGTCACAATGAAACGGAAACAGGGTTAGTTTTAAAATAAAGGATGGTGTGTACTTCTTTAAGAAAACCATAAGCTTCTTATTTCATTCATTATCGAAGATGAATGAAATCATTTAGATATTCTGATAGATCTGCCTTTATAATCCCATTAAAATTAATAGTGCGAGTAAGTAATCAATTTGTAAGGCCAACACAAACTGCCAACTAGTAGTGCCACAAGTTAAATCATTCACACGATCTGTTATGGCACCCAAGCTAAAAGCTGGCATTTGTGGTTATTTTGGCACATAATATCTGTGCCTTTTGGTTACACTTTTAGCAATGCGTGGTAGGTGTTGTGCAAGAGTAATACACTGCTTACGCTTGATGATATTAGTATATCACGGGGAGTCCTCTCTGGGAAAGTCAGCGTGCGATTATACTGATTTGACTCGATCGTTGTTGGAATTTGTCAATCAAAAATTAGTCACATCGGACAACCCAAAAGTAAATTAGGCCAATCTAATTTCGCCATTATCAGTTCCTTGTCCATAATTTTAACCGTTGCATTAACGTCAATTCGTTTCTAAGGACGAATATCGAGGCTAAAGGGTTGTTGGCACCAGAAACAAGACCCCAAACACTGCTCATTTTATTGTTCTTGCTGTTGCTTTTCTCTTTTTTTGCGGACGGGAGGGAGTGGATGGGTGAAATGGTTAATGCATGCGCGTTGCAACGTAAGATCTGCCTTTGAGTCAAGTGGCGAGGTTTTGATTCCCAGCTTATACGCAACAAGGAGTAGGGTTGCCGGTCTCCCTCCACCGCGATTAAGTGATGCTTGTTTTCTGGTCCATAAATACGCCCAGCATGTTTGTTTCAATCTTCTAGATATGTATAATAATGTTATTTACTCAATTTTAATAGGGAAAATGTTAATCGACCTTCTGTTTGATTTTCTTTTTTCAAAATTAATGCGAGGGCGTATTTTCAGTTTAATCACCTGTCTTATTATCAATAATATATATTTGTCAACAAGTTACAATTCTTTTCATCTGTAAATGGGTGCACTAATTAACTGTGATCTACTCGATATGTTTTTATTTTTAACATCAGTGCGTATGACCGCAGTACTGTCTTTACAAAGCTAAAATTAACTGGGCTTTTAGTTCAGGTCATCGCCATTTGCATTTGGGGGTTAGCATGAGCGCGCTGTATCATAAAGCCTGACGTGGTTTCGAATCCCCGGTTATACGTGACAAAGAATATGGTCGCCTGTCCAACCTCGTGGGTTTTCATCGGGTCCTACGGTTGCCCCCCCCCCCAATGCTAAAGAACCCTTCGCACGAGCGAATTATTGAAATAATTAAACCATATATGTTAGTCCCGAAATGACCTAGTTAGTGTCGAGTGGTCGTTAAACTGGTTATTCGGTATGGAAGATTCTTGAAAACTCTCATTGAACTTATGCGGTACTTTTTTTTCTGCGCGAACTACAAACTCTTAGTTTTGATGTGTAAGTCCCCAGTACGCGTGTGTCGGTTCCTGGATAACTATGGCTGCTACATATCCGGTCGAGGGTATGGATATCAAGTCGCCCATTCAGGTTGAAATTCCTTGTCACCCACTTAATTAAAGTTCCAATAGCATATTTTTAAGTTATATTTTTAAAATGTATTAAAATAAAGCCCTAAAATAGATTGAACCTATAAACAGTCCTACCTTGTTAAAGAATAATCCTAAATTATTAATCCTTGGCAAAAATATCATTTTCAACTTCAAATTCAAACGTTTGAAGATGGCCGTCCATGGAGAGGAATGGGAAAACAAGGGAGGTAATTGAGTAACTATTTCCTCAATCAGCCTATTTTAGCCTTTTAATGCCCCCAAAATTTTGCCCATAATCGTATGATAGTGAGTTGACAACCTTTTGAGCAAAATACATAGAAATAATTATGTTTTGACTTTCTTAGAAAATATGAAATTGGAACTTTAAAATAGTTATGGTGATTATTTACCAATAATTCAATATTTTGATTTGCAATTTTAAGGCTTGGTAAATAGCCTGTACCGTCAATATGGAGTTAATTGATAATCTAATATCTAATCATGAAATCAAAAGCAAAATTTCCAGGGTAGAAAAGCTAATATGCTGGCTTGGATAAAATCAAATTAACAAGATGGCCATCAAAAAACTGTACCCACCACTTACAGGCCGCGCTGATATGTTTGAAATATGTATCATTTCTGAACGGAATTGAAACATTTTGAAGCGATATACTCTTTTAGAGAACAACTTTCACAATATTGTAATTTGCAGAGTACGCACAAGTAACAACAATTGAAATGATATGAGGTTTATTCAGGTGCGGATCCAGGATTTTTTGCAGGGGGGGGGTCTAGGTTTGATAATTGCTTAACTAATTGCGCTCAACCGATAATTTGGTAAACTAGATTCAATTTGGTTGATTCTGATGTATTTCCGGAAGGTAAATTCCAAAATAACAGGTCTAAATCGCCAATAAAATAGCATAAAAATTTTTTCAAGTCTGAGCAGGGGGGGGGGGGCGGACCCCCTGGACCCCCCCCCCCCTCTGGATCCGCGCCTGGTTTATTGCCCTACTGTTTTGCTCCAATTGGGCTAATGAAGACGGGCATGTACGTCATACAGTGGGCTATGGGGAGATTCTGCATGGACAGTGGTGCTATGACCTTGATCTCGTATATGGAATTCCAACTGCCAGAAGATATTTTACGCACACACCAATAGTATGCACACAGGACCTCGAGTTTTCGTCTCATCCGAACCACTAAACAGCTGTTTTTGTCAGGACCTGCACCACTAATAACAAGGATAAGCCATGTCGGAAAATCCCAATGAACGCAGTTCTCACGTCTGACGGCTGAATCACCGCCCACTCTTCTCAATTAACAATCAACGCCTTTATCTATAACACCAAAGTGTGCTTCTTTAAAGGTCATCAACGTACACTAGTTATAAGTGTTGGAATCATCCGATATTGGCTATAGTAAATTGAATTTATAAATGATAAATACTCCACAGGCTAGAAAGTGCATTAGCGAGTCATTTTTACCCACGATCTTGTGTTTAGAAGTTATTTGAATCTGAGGTTAATGTGCTAAAAGCCAGGACCAGAAACACCCACGCTTATTCTTACATAAGTTCGTCTTCCTGATAAATATGGCACTGCTTTGTTGTTCTCAACCGTACAATTAATTTCGTCAGTTTGATTGTGTCTTGAATATTTAAAGGAGCTAAACCGCTTTGATTTATTTTTCAAACAATAATAATTTTTGTGATGTTTTCTTTGTTTCGAAATATTACGGTTGTACGTGGCAAGGAGTAGGGTCGCCAGTCCAACCTTGTGGGTTTTGTCCGAATACTCTAGTTTCCTCTCCCCCTGCTAAAGACACCTACGCACAAGCGAATTATTGAAATAAAATCAAACCATATGTTAGTCCCGAAATGACCTAGTTTGTGTCGAGTGGACGTTAAACCACATTTCTCTCCCTATCTCTTTAAAATATTAAGCGGAAATCGGTTTGTTTAGTAATTTTAGTTTCACTTTAGGCTTACTGTTGACGAAAAACGATTGTGATAAGTTTTGTAAAATAAACCAGTTAAAGCTTTGTAGAACCCAGTTTGAACATTTATTGCAAAAATTTTATCTGAAAATCTTAAATTGCTTTCTATTGAATGCCATTAGATATGAAGTTTAGCGTCCTACTGTTTAGCTTCTATATTGAGCTAATACCACTAGATAATAGATTACAAAGAAAATACAAATATTCCGTACATTCTCGTGCTTTTATTTATTCAAAACTTAATAAATACTCTTATCTATTGACAGTCAATCATTTTTTTTTTAATTGTTGATTACCCCCCCCCCTCCATTAGTCTCACATTACAAATTTTGATCTTCGTGCGAAGGGATTATCAGTGTGCGGAAATTCGCCCGTGTACCCGTTACCACTCGTCACTTCAGTCAGTTACATAAAATAATAACTCGTGATTTCATTTTGCTTCCGTCACTTCCGTTTATTGAAAGCTTCATTGCGCATCTATATCGTAACAATGATATGTGCAGAAAAATAGGACGTTAAACCCCATTTCATTTTATTTCCAAATACGTTTACGATGACAGATTTTTCAATAAACGAAAATGCCACCAACAATAATTAATTTATTTTATATTTTGACGACATGAGTCACAAAATGTGTTTAAAATTATAAGTGCATATATATTTTAAACACATTTATGTATATATATAATATACATTCATAAATAAATAAAAAATACGTCCAGGTAAAATGTAGGGCTCCACTTTACTTCAAATATAGGTCGCATGTTCTGAAATCAATTTTCACATAAGTCAACAGGTATCTGAATCACAACTGACATTTACGACACTCCTAAACCCAGCTGTGTTTCAGAAAACATGGATTTGTATTCGATATGTAATTAGGCTTTACAGATGTTAGTAATTTCTTTTCTTACTTTAGCAAGACATCGAACTTTCCTTGCTTTGCCTTGCACCAGCCTACAGTTCTAATTGTATTTAGTTCTAAAATATTTCGTTGCTTAAAGCCCCAATAACACTCTTGTTGTAACTGAATAATATGTCCCAATCTTCATTCTGGTCAACAAATCGTATTATTTTAAAATGTTCCAATTAAATGATGATATAAATTTCATCTTAACACACCTATTTTAAAAAAATTGGAAAAATTCAACCAATTGATTTGAAAAGTCTAACTTAAACATTTTCAAATGTGACTTGGATTTTAAAATATTTTCGAACCCTCTGGACAAGTAAAATAGGTTGTAATGGATAATTTACACAACAGGACACTTAAACATCTAGTACTTACAATAAGGATATTATTTATTTTCTGGAGCTACCAAGCCAGCAAGAATGCTATTGTCCCTTTAAAATAACCTTCTCGGTGTGTCAAGGTGTTCGGATGGGCATAAAAATAATGACCCTTGTACAATTTGGGCGTGTAAAAAGACGTTGCATGTCAGTTAAGACTTAAAAAAAATAGGCGGATAATGTAAAGGGAGTTTGTTGAAAATTTCAGTCAAATTGATCCACTCTAAACCGAGAATTTGATGGTTGAATTTTAGGCCTAGCCTTGATTATTATTACTAAAGTCGGCACGACAATAACATAGTCCCGATTATCGACTTGGTTTTCATCATGAATGAACGTTGAACAGCAGATCGGATCCTAATCCAGTAAATATCACACGCTAGCGATGACATCGAGAGTTGTAGAACATCTAAGGTCTACAGAAAGACCTGCAATCTGCAGATTTAGCTCTTGCATAATGTGTGTTTAAGTTCATGTGCTGTTTTTAACAAAGAAACGAAATCCACTGCCATCGTTATTACTATACTAGTTATCAGTTGTGGGACAGCGGTATCATGTCGTGCTTGAAGAATAGTAATTAGCCATAATCGCATATCAAAGCATATAGAACGAATGAGTTCTTGAAATTTTGGTACACAAACATAAACATTCGTCTAAGTGAAGAATTCGAGCTAGAACAGGTCATCTGGTCACAGCGCATGCGTTGTGAAAGCTGGCATAAACTAGACAGATGTCCTTGTCAGACCCTCCGTCACTGACAAGGGGGAGAGAGAGAGAAATGGGGTTTAGCGTCCACTCGACACAACTAGGTCATTTTGGGACTAACATATGGTTTTAATTTTTATTTCAATAATTCGCTTGCGCGTAGGGATCTTTAGCAGTGGGAGGAAACCGGAGTGCCAGGAGGAATCCCACGCCGGAAAATCTAGATGGTCGTTCTCGGCTAATGCACGGATCGAACACCCAGCCTCTAGGCTAGCGAGCCAGCGTCTTACTACCCACCGTGATACCCCTGTGTAAGCAGACACAATGACATTATGTAGGATGCACATTGTGGTCACGCCTGTCATATTACACAACGACTTCAATTTAGTAAAGGTGAAATGAAATGGGGTTTGACGTCCTACTATTCTGTTCCGGGTGGGATAATGATGACGGGCAACGTCATACGGTTTCAGCGGCACTCTTATATCGAATTCCAACTGTCAAGGGACCCTTTAAGTGCATGCAATATACACGGGACCACAGTTTTTCGTCCAACCATAACGTCTCTGTTACTCAACTACATTCGAGTTAAAACGAGGTATTCGCAGTTTCGGTTGCGACATCAGTTAACTAGCGAAATGCCACAATCAATGTGTACGAAATGGCATTGCCGGAAAAAAACGCAAATATAGGTGACTATGTGATTCACTTTTCCATTCCGTTTAGATTGTAATTAATTATTTTTAATCAATAAATAATCCGGACAATGTCGTTTTAAATTGTCAATTGTTATTTTAGGTCGATATCTAATAAACTACAAAAAGAATAATAACGACGAATATAAAACATTTTCATTCCACTTCATGAGTAAAACTTATTTATTAGATTGAAACACCTTTATAATTTAGTTGCGAAGGCGTGTAGTTATACACACATGATATAACCGATTGTTTACGTGGAATTGTGACATTAATTTCCGGTGTTAATTCACAACATGTTTGAATGAAATTTTGTAGATTGAGTTTTTCCGAGAAATCTATAATGTGTGTGTTATAATATATATCTTTTTACAAACAGCTGTGTCAAAATCAATTCAGATAATACCGGATACAGTCATAAATAAACTTTTGAAAATGATGAAATGCTATAAGCTTTTTCAGATACATTAATATAATTTCATAAAAGCGTATGATTTTAAAGCAACTTTAAAGAGAGAGAGAGAGAGAGAGAGGGAGAGAGAAATTGGGTTTAACGTCCACTCAACACAAACTAGGTCATTTCGGGACTAACATATGGTTTTTAATTTCATTTCAATAATTCGCTTGAGCGTAGGGGTGTTTAGGAGTGGGAGGAAACCGGAGTGCCCGGAGGAAACCCAAGAGGTTGTAAGATTTAGAGAAATAATTGTCCGTTCTTGCTGCAATAGTTCGTTTTTTTTGGCGTAGCAACGGTACTTGACAAGATTTAAACATACATTATGGGAGAGCAAAAACTGACTTTTGTCGGTCTTCCTTTGAGCCTCAGATGTCATAGAAATTATAAATTAGATCTTTATTTAAACAACAAGACCAAAATGAACACTGTAGACCCACGGATGGCTTGGATTGGGCTCGGATTAAAACAGGATTTCGTCGACTGATTTAATCACTATGGCGTCGTGGGTGGGGTTTCTCCGTGACGTTGACGTCATCATACTTCCGGAAATTATTCATAAAAGACAGTGATGACCGAGGCTATACACAAGCTTCACTAGACACCGTTTAAACATTACTTGATGATCGAGACTATGTAGGTGGAGTTAAGGCCTGTCAATCAACAATCGGCCATAGTGGGAAAAGGGTGTCGATGATTTTAACTACCATTTCTAGTAAAAAATTATAGTGGTAACAACTTTGTTTAGGATAAAGTTATTTGACTGAAATTTTCAATATATTCTTGTTTCAACATCTATTTTTGAACTTTTATAGCAAGAATGACTAACTCCTTGTCAAAATCTCGCATAATGTATCTTTAAGCTTATGTAGAGAGATGATAGTAGCCGTGTCATGTGAACAATTATGTCTAAATAGACGACTAGATTTGGGGATTTCTGAACCGATCTATAGAGAGAGAGAGAGAGCGAAATGGGATTTAACGTCCACTCAACACAAACTAGGTCATTTCGGGACTAACACATGATTTAATTTCATTTCAATAATTCGCTTGCGCGTAGGGGTCTTTAGCAGTGGGGGGAAACCGGAGTGCCCGGAGGAAACCCACGAGGTTGAGAAGGCGCCCCTATCTCCATGCCACATGCGCTCACACCAGGGCTCGAAACCACAGCCGCAAGCCAGAGGTGGTCGGCCAGCTAGAGTTCGAAGCGCGGTACTCTAGACCACTAGGCCATCCCAACCCCCCGAACCGATCTATAGATAAAATGAGTCGCAGTGGCTCACTAACCAGGTCTGTAGTTGCCGCAATGATCCCATCGTCAGTGGATGCAGCGCCTGTCTAGTCGCTCGGATGAGTGCCAAGGTCTCGTATAACCATTGGCGTGCAAGCAGTTAGAACTCGAAATATAACTAGACCGTAACGTCCGTGTCCGGACATGTTTCCGCCACAGTACACTGTTTGGCGTACGACCGTCATTTCATCCGCACCCTCGACTCAGAAAAGTAGGACGTTGAACCACATTCCATTTCATTCATTTACTTAGATAATATATAGCTAGACTAGAATTTTTTTCAATTGAAATATCAATTGGAATTTTCTTCTAAATATTCGAAAGAATGCTGAAAACAAAGACTAGGGTGCATACATTATTCAAGAGTTAAATATTCCCATTGCGGGTCTTTCGTTAGGTCTGAGATGTTATCTAAATTATTAATTAGACAATAATAACTCTTGGTGTCAACGCTATCATGCGATATTTACTGGCTTAGGATCCCATTTGCTGCTCAACTTTCATTCATTATTTAATCATGAAATGGATAATCGAGACGATGTATTTTTTATCGTAGCGAGTTTAATAATGGTGATCGGGGCTAAGCCTTAAAATCAATCGCTAAAATCTCGGTTTAAGAGTAAATCAATTTGACTGAAATTTTCAGCAAATTCCCTTTACATTATCTAACTTTTAACTATTATAGTTAATACTCCATAATGTTTCTTTAAGAGCTGAATGATTTTACTTTCTTACCTTTATTAACCACCGCCTGTAATTTGAATCAATATTTAGATATATATATATAAATTAGCTGAGCCCGCGGTTATGTTCTAAGAATGTTACAGCTTTCTGTGTTTTATAGATTTATCGTAATTAACCCTACCCACCCCCACAGTACATGTATATCAAATCAAGCTACGTTAAACTTTTATGAATTTGTCACGAGAAAAACAGTATTTGACCCTGGGCGGTGTAAGTTAATTTACAGCTTGGATTCAGGGTAAGGGAATCCGAGGCGTGGGACGATCAAATCCTGCAGCTATAAAAAAATCTCAGAATAGATTCTTTTAATTTCCTACAATACAATTAACACGTATTAAGTATGAAAATATACACTATTGGATTAAACGAATAAAGCCTAGTGTCAAGTGCGTAGACAGACAAGCCCCGAGGACAATTTGAAAAAAATAAATTCGATTTAACAGAAGTTAGAAATATCGAAGATTTTGTCAACTCCAAAACCTGTTAATGTATGAATGATCGCATTTCCAAGCGAACTGGTTGCATTATCGCCAGTCTACCAGCCGAATTCTTGCTAGAGAATTGAAATGAAATGATGTTTAAGGCCCTACTATTCTGCTCCGAACTTGGCTAATGAAGACAGGCATACGCCATACGGTGTGTAATAAGGGAAATTTTGTCCGGACAGCGAATTCCAACCTTCAAGGGATCTTTTGCGCGCCCGCCAAAGTGTACACGTGTTGATGAGACTCCCTACCAGGACCCCGCCCTGCATCACTGACAAAGGAGAACCACGCCGGAAATGGTTCAATTTTATTTTAATGATTCGCTTGCGCGTAGGGGCCATTAGAAGTGGGATGAAACTGGAGGACCCGGAGAAAACCCACGAGAATGGATAGGCGACCGTACTCCTTATTACGTGCAACCGGCGAATAAAAACCACGCCAGATGACTCAATGAGGCAGATCTTATATACAGTGCGCCCGGCTTGGCAGTTTAAATGTCAACCCTAAATATAACATACGTTTTCTTTTATGATTTTAATTTTGCACTGTATACCATTATGCTTTAATATTGTTATCATAAGCTTATCACCTCATAGTTATTAAAATAATTAATCTGTTATTTCTGTCTCAGATATAATTACTTTATCGTTTAAAATGCACCCATGCCTCGACTTATACGAGACTTATACTGTCTATTTACAATTAGCTCCGCTTGAGAACAGACTCGAAGCTGCTTGACCAACATTAATTTCCAAAATGGACGTTTTTATTCGAAAACACTAAGTATACATCGTCAATTGTAATAAGTATTTATTCTGTTTCTATTTAATAAAATTTAAAATATCATTTTCGTCTTTGCATGAATAAAAGATGTAAAATGGATTGTAGAATAGTATACTATCTTTTCAATATGGCTGCCGTTCATAACAGATATCTATTTACAATGTTGATAGTGCTCTGTGTGCAGAAAATTGTTCGACTGTGTTATCACATAGTATATAATATAATTACCATATCTTTTAGTTCTAAGTTGGCCTTCCCTTTGCATGGGTTCGTAGTTTTAGTTTATCAATTTGTTCCTCCTTAAATAACTTTTTATCTTAAAAATATTGTTTTTATTGTTCTGTGGGAACATGGGATCAAAGTTTATCCTCCCTAATTTAACTTTTATCATTAAACTAATTCTGTTTAATGTTCTGTCCGAAGCAGTGTGGCTATTTATAAAAATTGTGATAGTGTAATAGTGTACGGAGGTGGAGAATTCACGAAATTATACGTCTAGATAGCTGCGAATAATTATTCTATTGTCAGTAGTGTCTACCAAGGACATTATACATTTTCGGAAAATATTGGCGTGGGTCAGACACATTTCTGACATTGTCTAAGTCAGTCAATATCCAAACCATCCAATGGGATCTCAAGTCAACTGTAATAGTTAATTTGTACGAAGCTGAACAATTCCCGAAAGCTGTGAATAATTCCATTGTCAGGCCTTTTGTGAGTAACATCCTGAATTTTCGGAAATTTCGACAAGGTCGGACATACTGCAGACATTATCGAATCGCTCAATGTCCAGACCATCAAATGGTCTAGAGTAGAGAAGGGTTTGTGATTTTGGTCTTATCGTATGGATAAACGCCTAAATAATAATTTACGTTATTTTTTATAAAGTCAGAAGCCCCTGCTGTAATAAACAAATTGAACGCTCGCATAGTGCCTCTTTAATAAAAGGACAATTTTGGTGTCTGTCATTATTACGTATGTGATAGAACTGGTTAAATACATCCCAGATATAATTTTAACACAGAGAGCATAGCTACGATAGGTGAGTAATAAAGGTTTCGTGAATCGGAAAGGAAACGCCAAAGGAAAACACGGATAATGTATTTAACCGGTTCTATCACATATGTAATAATGACTGACACCACTATTGTCCTTTAATATATTCAAATAGTAACGTTAGAAAGATAAGCATGATTCTGGGGCCTATTTTACAAAATTTTAACTAAGATAAGATCTGAATTTTAGTTATTTGATTGGACAGTATTAGATTGATTTTAGTTCTTAGCCAATCAAAATTGAAGTATCTGCTAAAATGTGGATTTTATCTTTAGTTAAAATTTCGTGAAACAGGCCCAGATCTTTATAAGTGTAGATTCTACCAAGACACATGTAAATGCTTTGATCATCTCTCTTTTAGACAAAAATACATTAGCTGACTCGAGCACTGAACACAGCAATAAGTCTATTTTACACTGTCGAGAACAATTGATATCATAGCTAAATAAGTTAACAGTTTCTCTAGGTTTGTTCCATGACTGCGACATGGCGTGCCCTTGTCAGTGTGAAGGCAGGGTGAAGGCAGTTAGAATTCGATATAGTGCCGATGCCCCGGCGAAATTTACCTCATAGCACACGGTAGCAGAACAGCAGGAAGTAACTAAGGCCTTCTCTTATTTTGAATTCCAGCGACAATGAGTTCACGGGAACTGAATTTTACATTCCATTCGAACGACTAGGCCTACAGTTTGAACTGTTGTCATCCGTACTGCAGCACTGTCAACGAGTAACCACGCCGAAAAATTAACTTTATAGGTCAACACCGGGATCGACCGCTGGCCCAGTTATCATATACAACCTTATAATTTTTGGAATAACTGCTTATAATAAACAGTTTTTTAAGCAATTTAATTTGTTATTTCTTTCGTACTTGGAGCAGTATGGGTATGAAATGATGAAAATGGACAATTATATGGCCTTTAGAAAAATTGAGTTGTTCGCCCGTTTACAACCGGCTTAAAGGGACAATAACATTCTTGCTGGCTTAGTAGCTCCAGAAAATAAATAATACCCTAATTCTAAATACAAGATATTTAAGTGTCCTACCTATTGTATGTAAATTATCCATTACAACCTATTTTACTTGTCCAGAGGGTTCGAAAATATTATAAAATCCAAGTCACATTTGAAAAGGTTTACGTTAGACTTTTCAAATCCATTGGTTGAATTTTCAAATTTTTTAAAATAGGTGTGTTAAGATTTATATCATCATTTAATTGGAAAATTCTAAAATAATACGATTTGTTGACCAGAATGAAGATTGGGACATATTATTCAGTTACAACAAGAGTGTTATTGTTAAGGCAAGTTCAATTTTCTTCAAGGTCGCTGGGATGTAAATAAGATTAGGGCACGTGATTGTTTACATCTCGTGGCCTTTGACCAAACCACGTGATGTAAACCGGGCTGCCGCTAATCCCAACCCTAACCCTAGCCCTAATTCTTACAATAACCCGAACCGTTCCTACATCGCAGCGACCTTGACAACAAGATTCACCTGTTTTCAACCGGGTAACACGTTGACAGAGTGTTACAGCTCTACATGTCATATTGGAATTGAATTGAAACAGTCGAAGGGAAATAACTCTATTTTTACCAAACATTTTTATGCATACAATGATAAACAGTTGTGTTGTGGGACTAACAAAACATATGCCAAGTAATGGGCTCTTCAGCAAGTGGTCGACAAAGGCAGTCACATGCTGACTGGTAGCATTTGGGCACAAATTACATTTTGTTAAACCCGTAAAAACAATTCAATCATAAATACAGTACATCCTTACGATAAATCACGAAACTCTGCGAGATACATGTATATTTCTCTTTGGCACAAAACGTTTTACTGATTACATGTCCACAAAAACTGTAAAAAGGAGTTTTGAAACAAAAGGCACAGCGCTCTGAATTTATAGTGACATTATTCACTATTCTATAGCGCAACGAAAGAAAGCGAATTAAAACTGGCAACCTTGGGTTGTTTAACGTGTAGGCCTACTTTAACTTGTCAGGAACAGGCAGATTTTACTTTCTAGAAGTGAAGTCTTGATACCTGAGAGCTGAACTTGAACGATTCCTAAGGTACCTCTCGGCCAACGCTGAGATACGAACCACCAATATCTCTACCTGTGAGACTTGTACAATATACCGGTAAACTTTAAACCGTGAAATTAAACTTCTAAGAGTTCCATCAATTCGATCAAATCTCTTCCGGCAATTGACTCCAGAGTGAACATGTACAAAAGCAAGAAAATATGATTATTTTAGAACAAAGACAGGTTGTCGTTTCAAAATATTTAATTCATGAAGACATATCATAAATATATCAGGTATTTATTTTAACAGACATATTCAATAACTTTACTCTTATCAATATATATATTTATCTACAAACATACTATAGTATACATAAATAAATTCATATCAACATTGAAAAAAATTCTAATGAAGGGGATTTCTTGCATTCTGTATTCTTAGTATAAATATACACTATTAATGCGTTTGGCTTTCACTAAATATATTCAAAATTTAGAGATACTTTAAGGAGATATGAATTTTTCGAAATACTTTTATATTAGCATTTCGAGATCGAATTGTAAGTATGTACGACAGTTAGCACTAAGATAGCTTTATTTATCAATGACCCCAATATGCCTTATCTGGGAGAATTGTTGGGGTTTTTTTTAGCACGAATAACATGCTTTAATAGCCATAGATTCTCAAATAGACAGCACAAATACGATAAGGTAATGATAACAAAATTTATTAATTTTATCACGTACTGCATTTAACACTATCTTGTACGTGGCCGACATTATAAATATATCATATTATAATGATCTAAATCTAGCCATATAAACCGCCCACAAATCTTTGGAAACTTAACGCATACATAATTTATTGACGGAATGCCAAACCAATCAAGCTCTACGTATTAATATATATTTTTCATTTCGCAGATTGTAATGTTCGTTTATTAATTGAAGTTAATTCACATTTGGTGAGGCACCATGCTGTGATGGTTGTTTATTGATTAAAGCTACTCACATTTCGTGAGACACCATGCTGTAATGTTCGTTTATTAATTAAATTTGGTGAGACATCATGCTGTAATCTTCGTTTATTAATTAAATTTGGTGAGACATCATGCTGTAATCTTCGTTTATATTTACAGTTAATTCACATTTGGTGCAAAATCATGCGGTCATTTCACATTTGGTTAGACATCATGGTGTAATGTTCGTTTATTAATTAAAGTCAATTCACGTTTGGTGCAAACTCATGCAATAATTTTCGTTTATTAATAGAAGTTAATTCACAGGTTGATTCTCCATTCGTAAAATCTCTACAAACAGGGGCAGATATAAGGCGCTCTTCTTCATTTTTAATTTCAGGACATCGTAGTCTATTTCTGTTTTAGTAGCTTCTTGTAGAGTGGTATACAGCTGCTGATAATGTTCCACGCCAAGTTTCCGTTGTAAGTACGTATTAAGTATAGACAAAGCGGCACTCGAACTCTTCATACCCTGTAACAAAGCTTGGTACAACACTCGGTTATTCTCATCATTCAGCTGACATTCTATAAATATAATGATAAATTGTCAAATGTAGAGTGAGAAAAATGGGGTTTAACGTCCAGTCACCACAAACTAGGTCATTTCGGGACTAACACGTGGTTAAATTTCATTTCAATAATTCGCTTGCACATGGGGTTCGTGCGAGTGGCGTTTAGCGTACTCTTTACCCAGGCGCTTATCCAGAGAGGAGGCGGATGGGTCCAAAGGGTCTGCCACACCCCAGCCTGCTCAAGCAGAACATAGTTTTCATATGCTATATTCATCCATGCATTAAGTGGCTAACCATAGCTGGCATACCAAACAAAAGTTGGCAGAGGAGGTAGTTCCTCTTTGTAGTATTTTAGATGGGTATTGGAAAAGGAAACTAAGTCGACTAACCATGTCTCCTGTCAATATCGGGTACAGACAGGCGAGGTCGATCAAGTGGAACCCGGAATGTTGTAGAATCTATATCACTTGATTCACTGGTTCTGGTGGTAGGTTGTGAATTATCTCCTGACTGACTAGGACTAAAAACTTCATCTGAGCATCCTGAATCATTTTGATTCCCAGCAAGAGAGTTCAGGGGATTCTTGTTGATATTCATGTTACTAATTATGTGCATCCTCTCTCTACTATCTCGGCGTCTTGGTACTGGCGTGTCATTATTAGTGCGCTTCCAGCTTTTGTCATTAGATATATTTCTTAAATCTTCCACGGAACCAGTGCTTTTCATAATAGATTTATTCCTATAATTGTGATCATGTATAGACTTTGATCTGATATTAGCAGAAATTCCTGATAATGATTTTGAACGTATTAAGTTCTTCCTCGCCATTAGTTCATGTGCCATGGACGCAGGATTTGTCTGAGTAACCTTTTGCGCGTGCTGAGCTTTGACTTGAGGCACCTTTGGTTTCGGGAATAACGTCATAACCGGAGGCGGTCCTGGGTCCTACAACGAAAATGAAAGAATACATTTACTTATGATCTTTATACATTATGTGCATGTCCGCTGTTGAT
Source organism: Patella caerulea (assembly GCA_036850965.1). Classification (NCBI taxonomy): domain Eukaryota; kingdom Metazoa; phylum Mollusca; class Gastropoda; family Patellidae; genus Patella; species Patella caerulea. Next base: position 17,972,933 of record JAZGQO010000002.1, on the reverse strand, counting down.
GTCACTACAAAATAAGATTTTAATACTAGTATTTAATGCTTCTTCATGTCATATTAAGGTTCAAAATTTTTCTACGATATTGCAAAACTTAACTTATTAACATGGTACATTTTGGGGCCCCTTTCTACAAACAAAGCCCATTTTATAACAGATGTATATCAATGTATCGTACGATAATCAAATTGCGTAACTCTAAATGAAAATATTATATTATGGTACCTGGTTGCCGACATTTAATTTCATCCCAGGTTCACAGGAGAAGGCCGCTCGTTGTTTCTTAACAATATCCTTCATATGGGGTGATATGGTCATTAATCGAATCTTTTTAGGATTGGTCACACAATAACATGTTGCGGAATCTGAACAGTTCTCTGGAGTTGTCTACAAAAAAAGACACAAAATATTGTACAGCTGCTTTGGTACCATTGGCTTGCGACAGGGCTAAAGGTGACTTTTCCGTTACCCACCAATGCGACAACTTTAACACCCCTACAGAGACGTCACATTTTACAACATCTACTTTAGTGTGTCGTGGTGATATTTGACGCGGTTATTTGCATTGCCCGGCTCACTATATTTGCCAGCCAATCAGTACTTAAAACAAAAACGTTGGCTAACAAATGCGTGAGTTGGCTAAGAAGTTCAATTAACTCTTGTACTGGAGGGTGCTTCAGAGGCGGATCCAATTTTGGACAGTGCCCGTTTTTACTGCTTAAAGTGCCTTTTCTCCGACCCAAATATGTCCTTTCCAGACACCATCTGAAATAGTCCAATTGGTGCTTTAACGTAAGACATGTAAACCTTTATCAATCCATTGTTTTTGATTGAATATTAATTACAGCATATACCAAAATCCTCTGTGCGTTGCAAGGTTTCAAATTATCAATGGGGCGTTTCGGAATTATATTTGCTAGCCGAATAATAAATGGTAGCAATATTTGACGCCAAGGAGACAATTTTATACGAATTCGAGTATGATGGAACTTAATAGTTTTAAAATAGTCCGGTGTCATTTGCTTACATCAGTGGATGTGTTGTAATTTTTTTGACAAACGGGTGTGCAGCAGGCTTTTAGTTCTTCTTCATCATCCATCGTGTTATCATGACTTCCATTTGCGCCAGTATCTATTATATTCTGATTTTTGTCTAACTGAACTTTATTTTTATCAGCAACCTGTAGAAAAAGTAAAACTTGAATAATTCAAATAGCTTAGAATTTGTGGTGTACTTTCATGCTAACTCAGTAATCGAAATAAACATAATATATACATTTGTGATAATGGAGTCGCCTCCCTTTTTTGAAATTTAGTAATTTGTTTTGAGAGGGAGAAATGGAGTGTAACGTCCACTCAACACAAAATAGGTCATTTCGGGACTAACATATGTTTTTTTTAATTTCATTTCACCAATTCGCATGCGCGTAGGGGTCTTTAGCAATGGGAGGAAACCAGAGTGCCCGGAGGAAACCCACGAGGTTGAGAAGGCGCCACTATCTCAATGCCACATACGCTCACACCAGGGATCGAAACCACAGCCGCAAGCCAGAGGTGACCGGCCAGCTAGATGTCGAAGCGCGGCAGTCTAGACCACTAGGCCATCCCAACCCCCCAATTTGTTTTGAAGAACGTTATAAGGGCGGGGAGGGGGGATTAGCCCGATTGGGGCCGCATAGTTGTATCATTGAATAAACTGGCGTGGCTTCGATTCCCCGGCTGTACGTTGCTTTCAAGGCCCCTCCACCCCACCCGGTGTTTTCCCGAATTGACCTAGTTTGTGTCGAGTGGACGTTAAGCCCCATTTCTCTCTCCCTCTCTCTCTCTCTTTAAGAAATCTGAAGCGCTGTATCATTTGTAAAGAATCTGAAGCACTTTAAGAGATCAAACATGCCCTAAGTGCGACAAAATGTATCATTGTGGCATCTTCGCCACTGCCATATAGAACGAAGGTACAGACGCAGTAAAAATCAACGCAAAGCAGAAAGTAAATAAATATTACTTGTTTAGCACATTTTTTAAACTGAATATTATTGTTACCTCCTTCAATTGTTCATTATCAACAGCGTCACTATCATTATTGTTGATTTCAGCTGGAGACTCGTCGGGCTGTTTCTTCTCGGTTTCTTCATTTTTCTCTATAGGGATTTTTCTGGGTGCTTCATTGGGATTTGGTGTGGACGCCTGATATTTCCTCTCCAGAATAAGACGTTGAAGATTCTGGGTGTACTGCAGAACATAAATCTGTATGGCCGGTATGGATAGAATTTGTTCCGCTGTTGGGCGACTGTCTGCATGTGTCCTCAATAATACTGACACCAAGTCTTCTAACAATGGCCCATAATGCCTGTAGAAATAATATAACGATGAGAGCAGGGAAGGAGAGAGAGAGAGAGAGATAGAGAGAAGGAGAGAGAGAGATGGGCTTTAACATATACTCTACACAAACTATGACATTTCGGGACTAACACATGGTTCAATTTCATTTTAATAATTCGCTTGCGCGTAGGGGTCTGTAGCTATGGGAGGAAACAGGGGGGACTAGAGAAAACCCACAAAGGTGGACATATGGGGAATCGAAACCCCGTCAGTTGACTTAATTGCAGACCTTACGAAAGTAAGCTCACGTGCTAACCATTTGAACATACAACCCCTGCTTGAAATAAATACAAACTAAACCACAAGAGAATAATAATATATTGAATTTATACCGGGAAGTTCGCGAATTCGGTACATCATGAAAAAATAGCCGTTTACAATCTGATGTAGCAATGGTTAAGTTAATGAACATTATAATGCTCGTAACCACTGCTTTAGAAATAAATAAGTCAAAGATTATAGTGATATATCGAAGTTTATAGTGATTCACAATTAAATCAAAGATCTATATTTCGCTCCGGTTTTAATTTTTACCCTAGTCTGGAGGTCGGATGTTTGATCCCTGCATTGGCCGAGAAAGTTCATTCAGATTTCCCGGTGTGGTTTCCCCCAGTCAGTGATGCAGAATGGTGGGGCTGTCAAGCACAGCTGTTTAATCGTTCGGATAGGACGAAACACCGAGGCCCCGTGTACAAATTGGCGGGCACGTAAAATATCCCGTGGCAGTTGTAATTCGATATAAAACTAGTCCGTAGCGCCGCTGACCGGGCAAAGTTTCCCTCATAGTATAGACCCACCTCCATTAGCCCAGTTTAGCAACAAAAAAAAAAAATAGTTGGGACGTTAAACCCCATTTCATTTCATTTCATTTTGATTTCTACAATTATCTTTGAAGTGTAGCTAAAATCATCCTTGTACTGAACGCACTTTCTGTGACTGGCTCATTTAGTGGTAATTTCGGGTCAGTTAAACACATGCCGTAAGATACAATTGTGTTGTAAATGAGGAAACGATTTTTTAAAGAGTAACGAATAAATTTTAATTTCGACAATGACGCAGCGACCCCAATTTATTCGGATCAACTATTTATGAACCAAATTGAAACCGAACGAGGCTACTGCCCTGTGCAGTTTTCAAAAATTAGAGAAAAATACTTATGGAATAAGAATCTTTTAAATAATATAACTGAAAAAGTTCTTACCGTGGAATGGGTTCAAAACTACCAGAAAGTATGGTCATCACCTGTGATGTAAAATCCGCAGCACGGAAAGGAACCCGTAAACAACACAACTCATAGAGAATACAACCTAACGCCCATATATCACTTTTGTGATTATATCTTATATAATGATAAGGAATTTAATTCATAAAAATATTCAGGGGGAGGGGTCTATATGACTGTGCTGTGGACATCATGGCCTTGGTTGGTATCCTCAATTATGGGCGTGGTTGGTAACCTTGTTAAGTCGTACGAACTGTTCTTTGACAAGAATGCCTCCGTCTCGAATCGCAATGTAGGTGCAAAAGGAATTTCGACATTTTAAGCCTAACTCTCAATTTTCAGAGGTCTATCGTGTACACATTGATGACATTCCATGTATGTAAAAGAAGCTTTGGTAGTTGGTATTCGTAAAAGGAAACACAAATAGGCAGAGACCTAGCTGTTCTGGCAAATTTCTTCTGTCGTATTGTACATGTAATCTCAGAAATGTAAAAAAAACCAAAGGGTAATAACTTCTCCAGGAGGTAATGGAGTGGGACTACTTACTAAAATGCAATTGGGGTTAACGTTTGACTTGTCGGTGTTACCATCCTTGGTAGGAGCGGATGCAAAGCCTCAAACGGATTTTAACGCCCTACCTTTCTACACCAACTGGATTAATGAAGGCCACGTGGCATACTTAGGTTGTGTTCTTCGTCCTATTCTGGCGGCTTTGATCGCCATGCACTTATGACAACTAGAAATGGATGTAAATTCCCTAAAACTTCCTTGGCCAACCCCATGATTTCTTGGTCAGTAAGATAGAAATATTATCACCGAAAAAACGACGACCCCACCCCACTCTCCTAGCTATTTATAAACTCTCGCAATATTATCAACGTCCATAATTATTGGTGACCTTTAAACAAAATAATTAGTAAACATCTCTTTCCAATATGTGGTCTACCGCCTTAAGTCTCGCTAAAACGGTTGTCTAACATCATATTAATCTGTTTTGTATATGAGAGCACATTTGGCGGGTAGGGGAGGTAGGTGGTGTGATTGGTTTGTTTTTGCTTTTAGTGCACAGGAAACTTGGATTATATTTACCCATCTGATGAACATATTAGTAAAGGATACGGTTGATTTTGACAAATTTCTGGACTAAGATAATATGGAGTACCAATAACTGTCATCGCAAAATCGGATTTATCCTTTAATACTCTGGCGATTCCAAAATCTCCTAGCTTCAATATATCCCCCTTTGTCACAAATATATTCTGTGGTTTTAAATCTGTAAACAAAAAATAAACCATACTTTATTTATATTTGGTAACAATCAAATTGCCGTACCCGTACCACTACTTCCGACTATCTTGTATTTAAAGGGTTAAAGATTATTACTCAATTTGGTAACACTTAACTTGCCGCACCACCACCCACCACTAATTTCGACTATGTGGTATCTAAAGGATTAAAGAGTATTAACCCATTTGGCTACAATCGAGTTGTCGCCCCCCCCCCCCCCGACGAACACTACTTCTGACTGTGTGGTATCTAAAGGGTTAAAACTTATTAAACAAAGATGTGAATGAAAAGTATTGTTGTCTCCGGGAATTTTGATGCGGTGCTACAGCTATATTTAGGTTTTTGAGTGTGTCCAGTTACATAAGCATTGTTATTATTATTATCATATTAAAGTGAAACGGAATACACAGTTGGAGCATGGACGAAGACATTAAACCCCATTTCATTCATTCATTAGAAATGGATTATGGGGTATTTTGCAATTGTCTTACCTCTGTGGAGTATATTTTGGGAGTGGATATACGCCAAGGCCATGTTAATCTGAACAAACCATGTTAATATTACATCTTCTTTAAAATGCGTGCCTTTTTGGTCGTCGATCTTTTTACTTAGATCTCCTGAAAATGAAAAGAATATATGTTAACCCCATTTCGCAAAATCATACATTTATGGGCCGTTCTATTTTGAGGTGTGGAGTTATAAATAGTTTTATTATTATTTCGAAGTGAAAGACCGAAATGAATGAACACGCATCATCGATGATATAAATTGTAAATAATATATAAAAAATCAATACAAACTATTTTTTTTCATTTCAAGCAACGGCCATACTATGTTTTATATTCTGTCTATGTTCAATGGTCGATGACATGGGTTACAACAAAAATTATATTCTTTTAAGGGAAGCTATGAATCTGAATTGCAACGTAACGTGACCTTTAATTAGGTTTGGGCATGAATAAGAACCGATTGTATTTTTCTGTATGAGTATTGATTGTTCAAAATATACAAACAATTGCCACTGAATATGTCTAGCTACATGAAGCTTTCAATTTTTTTCTAAGCGCAAATTTCTAATTTTCTTTTCAAATTACCACATGCAACACTAATACCCTTATAAGAATCAATTTAGAATAAGGTCAACGGTTATAAAGGACATTATAAAATAAAGGACACAAGACAAAAAAAAAGAGTTTCAAAGACATAAAACGTCAAGATTTCTTCTTAAGGAAATGTTCGTATATTACGTACTTGCAATAACGTAACACATAAAAGGTTAGCTGTGTGGGCACTTTATGTTTTGGAGTCCTTAACAACACTTACGCGTGTTTATATTGGCATTAAAGATAGCTTTCTTTGAGAATGGCGAACCATATTATATAACCACTGAATGGAATCGAGTTTAACGCCTTGGCAACACGACAGTTAGGTTATTTCTGTAGTTGCGCGTGTAGTGCGAGAGGAGGGGTTAATTTATCCCGTATATTCCTTAGATTGACAATTGTAAAGTGTTCGTTTATGTACATGCCAAAGTGTAAAACGGAACACCCGGAGGACAAGGCACATCTTCACGAACAGTAAAAAAACATTTACACAAAACGATCACAAATAATTTTATAATCAAGAGTTATTTATTACACAGCCTTATTTATTACACAGAAAAAAACTTTAAATTTTAACATTGTAAATAAACGATTTCCAGTGATGCCAGGCAACGTGAAGGTTAATTTGATTGATCAAAAAAGTGACTTCTAGTCGAAAATTCGCCCATTAATAAACACTAATTGATTTCCACACAACTGGGTCCATAATTATGCAAAAGGATGACCGAACGGGTGACTTGATTAAACACCAAAAAGTATCTTTAATTAACGACTTTTAAAAGCCACAATTTCCAGCGCATACATGGATATATTGGCTATGAAGGTGGCCTCTCGCGTTATTAATAATTTTTTCAAAAGTATATGGCTGAGAATAAATGTTTGGACGAAACCAACCCACCAATCAACGTGAGCAGACGTAATGGTTTTTATAATGGTAGTCGAGAAAACATAATTATCATAATCCATGTTAGCAGAGAAACGATTGGTAATCTTCGCAAACTGAATATGTTTCAGAACCGTACCTTTCACGGCAGTCACCAACACTAAAGTCTCTTTAATGGTACTCTTTCCTTCGGAGTAAACCACAATGTTACCGCGAAGTAGGGACTCTTAATGGGGTTGTTAATTATTGCGGTTACAAATCAATGCTTAGTTGTTTGTTGAGCAAACCTGTCAAAACATACAAATCCTTCAAAAGAAGAACCAATTAAAATCTAATTTTGGAATTATTTAAACAAATACTTTCATTGGTTAGAGACTAAGTTCTTGTAACGTTCTCGTTGTAGCGGTAGATAACTAAAGTATTACTAAAATCTGATTGGATATAGGAACAATAAATACATCTATTAAGTGTCATGTACGGGGTAGGCCCGTAGCTAATGGGGGCGGGACAAGAGGGTCATGATGGTCGTTGATTTCGTATTGCGTCCAATGGAAAGAGTGCCAAAAAAGGCGCCTATTGGGGTAACCGATTCTTTACCGAATGGGTGACCGATATGTTCCAGGGGAGTCAGCTGCCCCTCTTGTCCCCAGCTAGCTACGGGCCTTTGGGGGCATTTAACGTTACCACCGATATCATTAATTTAGACCTAAATGGAAAACTCAGATGGGCGGGGAAATGGTAACGCTTTAATCATTGCACCAACTGTAGAAATCAAGACGAATATGGTTTAACGTCCTACTTTTCTGCACCGATTGGGCTAATGAAGACGAACATACGCCATGAAGTGTTTGTGCTATGAGGAAAGTTTGCCCGAACACTCGACTTTAAATTCCAATTGTCAAGGTTTATTTTACGTGTAGGTCTACATCGGGTATAGAATATCCTCGTCCTTCGGTCGGCACCACTGACAATGGAAAACCAGGTTGCAGCCAAACAATTTTCCGATGTGGTTTCCTCTTTTCAGCGGTGCAGGACGGAGGGCCTGACAAGGACATCTGGCTAGTCGTTCGAATGGGACGAAAAACCGAGGACACGTGTATACATTGGTATGCACGTAAAAGATCCCTTGGCAGATGAAATTTGATACAAGTGCAGGCCATAGTGCCACTGCCCCATCAACAATTTCTTCATAGCACACTGTGTGGCATATGCTCGTCTTTATTGTAACAGTCGGAGCAGAACTGTAGGACGTCAAACCCCATTTCATTTCACTGCAACCACACAATGTTGCACGTTGAAGTCAACTGTCATTTGGTGCAACGATTTAAGTTAGACCATTCAATTCTTGGATATTTCAAATACCAGAGGCTGGGTTGTATTCTCATGCTGTCGTTTATTACAAATTTAACGTCCGATACGCAAGAAATGATAGTATGGACAGGTTGAATTCTACTGGGCTAATGAAGACGGACATACGCCATACACTGTGCTATGACGGGAAGTTTGCCCGCACAGCGGCACTGCAGCTATCCTTGTCAGGCCCCCCGCCCTGCATCATTGACAAGAGGGAACCAACACGGAAAATCTGGAAGAACTTTCTCGGCTCATGCAGGGACCAAACACCCGACCTCCCTCGCTAACGTCTTACCCACTAAGCCACCTTGACCCTAATTCGGATTAGATAATCTCTGCTGTATACTACAGTGCTCAGTAACACATTCGGATCTATATTAAAAACAACAGAAAGATGCTAATTAATTACCCGATTCGGCATATTCCATTGCTATAAATAAACAACCACCATCAATGAAGGCTCCCAAATATCGTATGATATTCTCATGTCGACATCTGGCCAATACTGTCACTTCAATTATGGCTTGATCTATACCTTTCTTTGTCATATCACTCACTTTGATCTCCTTTAAAACACATTTCTTGCGACTAGATTTCATATTTGCTAGCCATGCCGTACCAAACGTTCCGGAGCCCAACACTTCAAGTTTTTCGTATTCCCCCGCCATCATTACAACTAATATTGTACAAACTCTCTGTCAAAAGATGTGTGTTGAGCAGGGCTCACTTGATTGTTGTACTCACATTACCCATGTTTCATTTGCTACAAAAACACACTACTTATGTCTGGATGATACTGTATATTATGTAACTATACCATTTTTGTCCAGTCGCTTTCTTAAATGAAGAGAGCACTCCACGCCTATTTCAGAAGAAACCTACTCAACCATATTATTTCAACAAGCAATGAATAAAATAAATAATTTTGACTTAACAGAATACATGCAGTTGCAGGTGGGCCATTAAAAGTGTGTGACTTTATGATACAGTGCGCACGAGCTAACCATTCAGACATTCAATCACCCTGCCTCGTTAATACGAATTAACAATCCCGCAATTATGACCGATTTATTTCATAATTACGACATACCGCCAGAATAGCCCATTTAATTGAACCCGTTAAATGATATGAGCACTTTAACCAATTATCTGCTCTTGCTACGAAAAAGACCCAACTTAAGACCAGTATTAATAGGTGGGTAGAAATAACAATATGAGATGGGGGGGGGGAGCTAGAACAAACTGCAACATAAATCATTTCTTTGGGAACTGTTCAGGTATGGTCTCTAGTACAACCATAACAAAAGCGGCCATTATTGGTCTTGAGGAAATTTCATAATTAACATAAATCCAAGATGGCCGCCGGTGAGCGAGAAAATCGCCGAATTCTCCGAAAGCGCATCTTCAAGAGAAGGCTTGTTCTCGCCTTAACTAAGAACATCGCACCACTGTGTTTTTAGGGTTTCACACTGCGTAGCTTGTGTGAAACACTATTGTTTTTGTTAAAATTATTATTCTTATTATTATTCTTATTATTATTCCAATTCCACTTTGACTATATCTCAGCAACTACTTGTCGCATCGTTACGATTTCTTCGGTTTTACTGGGAAAGTGGGTGTGACTTAGAGGATAAAGCTATTTTGAACGTTCTGCGACAATGCGAAATGTCCGAAATCACCGAAGTTATCGTTTTTGAAAATATTGCAGTAATTTTAACAATAATCATTGGATTTTAACTTTCGATACATTTTTGCATAGCCTGAGACAGGGCACATAGCTACGCTACTTTCGATTTTTGATTTTCGGCAAATCTTCGAAGATATTAGGCGCCAAATTTCGAAAATTTAAAATTTTACAAAAAACTTTTTTATTTATGAATAGTTTTTAGTCGTGTTGTGCACAGAATTAAAGAGTCATCTGGCTAGCGCAAAAATAGTAAAAAAAATTGTCTCAGTAATTTTCCTTGGCCGCCATTGGCTAATTCAGTTTTTCAGTCCCAGATTAATTTTTTATTGTTCGATTTGTATAAAACAAAGTTCATATGCTTCGTTGTCTCATTTGCCATTTTTTTTATTACCAAAAGTGTTATCTGTCGGCACCGGAAGTGGCATAATTTTACCAAAAACTACAATTTTGACAGTTATTTTCTTATATCGAAAACAAATATTATTTTTTGGAAAAATTATTTGACTCAAAGAGCGTGCCCTTTCAAGGCGCAAAAAATGTTGGAAGCAGTTTTTTTAATTTCGATTTCATTTTCGAGCAAATTCGATTAAGAGGCTAAAATGGTGTAAAATTGACCTATTTACAACCTATTCAGGCTTTTCAAATTTTAAAATATTTCTTTGTAACTTCTATAAACTTGTAGCTATAATCCATACGAAGAGAATGTAAGTGAAAATTAGTTTGTAATATAAGCAGTTGCCGAGAAATAGGCAATTTTGCATGAGTCACTTTTCACGTAATTTTGGCTGTAAAAGAATCAATTATTATTCGATTTTCAATTTTCTTTCGCCATTGGATGCCTAATGCCATAGTGGACTATGTCAAACCATTTTACCCCTTGCGCTGCCACCGGAAATGACACCATTTGCTCAAAACTCAAATTTTAGCCTTCAAAAAACAATATTTTATTCAAATGAGTCGTATTTGTTATTTTTTTCAAATTGTGATTTTTGATTCTATTGATCAAATAGATTGAACCCATACGATCATACAGATTCCACAAAATGGTTTCTAACTTGTACGGTTGCAGAGAAATGGGCGATTTTCCTTAAGTCACTTTTCAAGGTTTTTGGTCTATAAAAGTGTCAGTTATTATTCGATTTTCATAAAATTTTCACCATATGATATCTTGTGTCATTTATGATTTCATAGAACTAATTTAACATTTTCAGTATCACAGGAAGTAATGTCATTTTGGCAAAAACTGTATTTTTAGCCTTCAAAACCGATATTTTTTTCAAATGAGTCTGATTTGTAATATATTTCAAATTATGATATTTGATTCCAATCAACAAATGGATTGGACCCATACGATCATATAGATACCAAAAGATAGTTTTTATCGTGTACGGTTGCCGAGAAATAGACGATTTTCTACAAGTCACTTTTCAAGGTTTTTTGTCTATAAAAATGGCAATTCTCATTCGATTTACATACAATTTTCGCCATTATGATGCCTTATGCCATTTCTGATTTCATAAAACTAATTGAACATTTTCATTATCACCGGAAGTAATGACATTTTGCCAGGATCACTTACAAGTAACATATATATAAAATGAATTGATATTGCTGGATTTGGTTGATTCTTCGTCCATTTTATTTGATGTTTACAATGCTTATGTGGAAACCTGTTTGATGGTTTCATTGGTATCGGAAGTGACATATGTTTAAGGGTAACGTGGCACCGAAAGTGACGTGGCACCAGTGAAACCCGTCATTCCTGCATGCAGGTCTAGTTCTTCTTATTATCGTTCTCTTGGGTGGGCGTGTGTCGTAATATTGTGCCGTTTCTTATTCTTTGGGTTAGCTTTCTTTTCGGGTTCTTTTTACTTTGTATAAATCCACGCACGGCGCTATAACAATACCGTTCCGTGATTACCGATATCTTTTTTGTAAATATATATATAGATGTGATTACCAGTATTATTGCAAATATTTATATTATCTTCTAACGTATCATTACCAATGTACATCATCAAATTTTTATGTGTATGTGTGTTTTCCTGTTTATAGCTTTGCTTGTTGTTTGGTTTTTTTTCAATACGTCCCAAATATTATATCTATGACCCTCTTAGTTTCTGGTGATATTGAAAGCAATCCTGGCCCTCCCCGCAATTTGTCTATTGTCTATCTGAATATAAGGAGTCTTCGCCACAAAGTGGATATTTTAGCAGCTGAACTATCTGAAAAATTTGACATTATTCTCCTCACTGAAACATGGCTTGATAAATCAGTAGACACCAACACATTACTACTAAGATCTTTCCACGCACCTATAAGAAATGACAGGACGTACGGACAGGGTGGGGGTATTGCGACTTACATACGGAACACACTTTCTGTGAAAAGAAGACCTGACCTGGAAGTCGACGGTACAGAATGCATATGGTTACAACTAAATACTTCATACAAAACTATTTTGATTGGTACATTTTATAGACCTCCAAGTTCTACTGCCGAACAAAACAATAAAATTTTTGATTCGATTGCTAAGTCAGCATGCGATAATGTCGATAACTGTTATATATTTGGCGATTTTAATATCGATTTTATGATTTCAACTCAATCATTTTTACACAATGCAATGATACTCTTTGATTTTTCCCAAATAAAACTCCAATGCGATTCGGAAATTATAATAACTCACTTATAGATTTAATTTTAACTAACTGTCCTAACTATATAAAAGAATCAGGCTGTCTAGATAATTTTTGTAGTGATCATTGTCCTGTGTACTGTCGACTTTCATTTCAGAATCCAAAATTAACATGCTACAGACGAATTGTTTGGCACTTTAACAATATTAATACAGAGGAAATGAGACGGGACGCTACTGACACGGACTGGGAAAGCTTAATTAACACAGATTCGATTAATACAGCTTGTGTTAACTTCACAAGTGAGCTGACAAGGCTAGCAAAAAACACATTCCTAATAAAACAGTAACTATTAGACCAAATGACCAATCATGGATGAATAATGCGATTCGAAAATTGAGTAGGAAAAAAAATAAAATACATAAAAAGGCAGTCCAAAGAAATTTAGAATCAGATTGGCATAAGTTCAGAACTATTAGAAATGAATATATAAACCTAATCAGAAATTGTAAAAAGGAATACTTTGACAAAATTGCAATAATTTTGGAAGTAAAAATTGGTGGGGCCTTGTCAACTCATTTATGAAAAATAAACGTGCTGGCACTAGCAATGAACTGCTCGGAGTAAACCACAATGTTACCGCGAAGTAGGGACTCTTAATGGGGTTGTTAATTGCGGTTACAAATCAATGCTTAGTTGTTTGTTGAGCAAACCTGTCAAAACATACAAATCCTTCAAAAGAAGAACCAATTAAAATCTAATTTTGGAATTATTTAAACAAATACTTTCATTGGTTAGAGACTAAGTTCTTGTAACGTTCTCGTTGTAGCGGTAGATAACTAAAGTATTACTAAAATCTGTTTGGATATAGGAACAATAAATACATCTATTAAGTGTCATGTACGGGGTAGGCCCGTAGCTAATGGGGGCGGGACAAGAGGGTCATGATGGTCGTTGATTTCGTATTGCGTCCAATGGAAAGAGTGCCAAAAAAGGCGCCTATTGGGGTAACCGATTCTTTACCGAATGGGTGACCGATATGTTCCAGGGGAGTCAGCTGCCCCTCTTGTCCCCAGGTAGCTACGGGCCTTTGGGGGCATTTAACGTTACCACCGATATCATTAATTTAGACTTAAATGGAAAACTCAGATGGGCGGGGAAATGGTAACGCTTTAATCATTGCACCAACTGTAGAAATCAAGACGAATATGGTTTAACGTCCTACTTTTCTGCACCGATTGGGCTAATGAAGACGAACATACGCCATGAAGTGTTTGTGCTATGAGGAAAGTTTGCCCGAACACTCTACTTTAAATTCCAATTGTCAAGGTTTATTTTACGTGTAGGTCTACATCGGGTATAGAATATCCTCGTCCTTCGGTCGGCACCACTGACAATGGAAAACCAGGTTGCAGCCAAACAATTTTCCGATGTGGTTTCCTCTTTTCAGCGGTGCAGGACGGAGGGCCTGACAAGGACATCTGGCTAGTCGTTCGAATGGGACGAAAAACCGAGGACACGTGTATACATTGGTATGCACGTAAAAGATCCCTTGGCAGATGAAATTTGATACAAGTGCAGGCCATAGTGCCACTGCCCCATCAACAATTTCTTCATAGCACACTTTGTGGCACATGCTCGTCTTTATTGTAACTGTCTGAGCAGAACTGTAGGACGTCAAATCCCATTTCATTTCACTGCAACCACACAATGTTGCACGTTTAAGTCAACTGTGATTTGGTGCAACGATTTAAGTTAGACCATTCAATTCTTGGATATTTCAAATACCAGAGGCTGGGTTGTATTCTCATGCTGTCGTTTATTACAAATTTAACGTCCGATACGCAAGAAATGATAGTATGGACAGGTTGAATTCTACTGGGCTAATGAAGACGGACATACGCCATACACTGTGCTATGACGGGAAGTTTGCCCGCACAGCGGCACTGCAGCTATCCTTGTCAGGCCCCCCGCCCTGCATCATTGACAAGAGGGAACCAACACGGAAAATCTGGAAGAACTTTCTCGGCTCATGCAGGGACCAAACACCCGACCTCCCTCGCTAACGTCTTACCCACTAAGCCACCTTGACCCTAATTCGGATTAGATAATCTCTGCTGTATACTACAGTGCTCAGTAACACATTCGGATCTATATTAAAAACAACAGAAAGATGCTAATTAATTACCCGATTCGGCATATTCCATTGCTATAAATAAACAACCACCATCAATGAAGGCTCCCAAATATCGTATGATATTCTCATGTCGACATCTGGCCAATACTGTCACTTCAATTATGGCTTGATCTATACCTTTCTTTGTCATATCACTCACTTTGATCTCCTTTAAAACACATTTCTTGCGACTAGATTTCATATTTGCTAGCCATGCCGTACCAAACGTTCCGGAGCCCAACACTTCAAGTTTTTCGTATTCCCCCGCCATCATTACAACTAATATTGTACAAACTCTCTGTCAAAAGATGTGTGTTGAGCAGGGCTCACTTGATTGTTGTACTCACATTACCCATGTTTCATTTGCTACAAAAACACACTACTTATGTCTGGATGATACTGTATATTATGTAACTATACCATTTTTGTCCAGTCGCTTTCTTAAATGAAGAGAGCACTCCACGCCTATTTCAGAAGAAACCTACTCAACCATATTATTTCAACAAGCAATGAATAAAATAAATAATTTTGACTTAACAGAATACATGCAGTTGCAGGTGGGCCATTAAAAGTGTGTGACTTTATGATACAGTGCGCACGAGCTAACCATTCAGACATTCAATCACCCTGCCTCGTTAATACGAATTAACAATCCCGCAATTATGACCGATTTATTTCATAATTACGACATACCGCCAGAATAGCCCATTTAATTGAACCCGTTAAATGATATGAGCACTTTAACCAATTATCTGCTCTTGCTACGAAAAAGACCCAACTTAAGACCAGTATTAATAGGTGGGTAGAAATAACAATATGAGATGGGGGGGGGGAGCTAGAACAAACTGCAACATAAATCATTTCTTTGGGAACTGTTCAGGTATGGTCTCTAGTACAACCATAACAAAAGCGGCCATTATTGGTCTTGAGGAAATTTCATAATTAACATAAATCCAAGATGGCCGCCGGTGAGCGAGAAAATCGCCGAATTCTCCGAAAGCGCATCTTCAAGAGAAGGCTTGTTCTCGCCTTAACTAAGAACATCGCACCATTGTGTTTTTCTTCTTATTATCGTTCTCTTGGGTGGGCGTGTGTCGTAATATTGTGCCGTTTCTTATTCTTTGGGTTAGCTTTCTTTTCGGGTTCTTTTTACTTTGTATAAATCCACGCACGGCGCTATAACAATACCGTTCCGTGATTACCGATATCTTTTTTGTAAATATGTATATAGATGTGATTACCAGTATTATTGCAAATATTTATATTATCTTCTAACGTATCATTACCAATGTACATCATCAAATTTTTATGTGTATGTGTGTTTTCCTGTTTATAGCTTTGCTTGTTGTTTGGTTTTTTTTCAATACGTCCCAAATATTATATCTATGACCCTCTTAGTTTCTGGTGATATTGAAAGCAATCCTGGCCCTCCCCGCAATTTGTCTATTGTCCATCTGAATATAAGGAGTCTTCGCCACAAAGTGGATATTTTAGCAGCTGAACTATCTGAAAAAATTTGACATTATTCTCCTCACTGAAACATGGCTTGATAAATCAGTAGACACCAACACATTACTACTAAGATCTTTCCACGCACCTATAAGAAATGACAGGACGTACGGACAGGGTGGGGGTATTGCGACTTACATACGGAACACACTTTCTGTGAAAAGAAGACCTGACCTGGAAGTCGACTGTACAGAATGCATATGGTTACAACTAAATACTTCATACAAAACTATTTTGATTGGTACATTTTATAGACCTCCAAGTTCTACTGCCGAACAAAACAATAAAATTTTTGATTCGATTGCTAAGTCAGCATGCGATAATGTCGATAACTGTTATATATTTGGCGATTTTAATATCGATTTTATGATTTCAACTCAATCATTTTTACACAATGCAATGATACTCTTTGATTTTTCCCAAATAAAACTCCAATGCGATTCGGAAATTATAATAACTCACTTATAGATTTAATTTTAACTAACTGTCCTAACTATATAAAAGAATCAGGCTGTCTAGATAATTTTTGTAGTGATCATTGTCCTGTGTACTGTCGACTTTCATTTCAGAATCCAAAATTAACATGCTACAGACGAATTGTTTGGCACTTTAACAATATTAATACAGAGGAAATGAGACGGGACGCTACTGACACGGACTGGGAAAGCTTAATTAACACAGATTCGATTAATACAGCTTGTGTTAACTTCACAAGTGAGCTGACAAGGCTAGCAAAAAACACATTCCTAATAAAACAGTAACTATTAGACCAAATGACCAACCATGGATGAATAATGCGATTCGAAAATTGAGTAGGAAAAAAAATAAAATACATAAAAAGGCAGTCCAAAGAAATTTAGAATCAGATTGGCATAAGTTCAGAACTATTAGAAATGAATATATAAACCTAATCAGAAATTGTAAAAAGGAATACTTTGACAAAATTGCAATAATTTTGGAAGTAAAAATTGGTGGGGCCTTGTCAACTCATTTATGAAAAATAAACGTGCTGGCACTAGCAATGAACTGCCGCCTCTATCAGTGAACGACAGCCTCTATCAGTGAACGACACCACATATTACACACCTTCCGACAAATGTAACTGCCTTAACGATTTCTTTATTAGCCAATCTAACATTGATAGCGACAATGCACAACTTCCTGCACTAGAAAGAATACCCAACTCATTAACTACTATTATCCTCAACCAGAAGGAAGTTGAAGACATAATTACTACTATTGATCCCTCGAAAGCCAATGGTCCCGATAACATCAGTGGAAAACTAATAAAACTAATATCCAGCGAAATTTCTGAACCTCTATCTAAATTATTTAACTACTCTCTTTCGACGAAAACAGTACCGAACATCTGGAAATCTGCCAATGTAACTGCCATATTAAAAAAAGGTGACCCATCAAATTGTGGAAATTATAGACCCATATCTCTACTTAGTATCCTAGTTAAAATATTCGAAAAATGCATCTACAAAAATGTCTTCAACCTCCTAAGGGAGAATTCTGTCCTAACTAAACTCCAGAGTGACTTTTTGCATGGTGATTCATGTGTTTACCAACTTACATATATTGCACACTACTTTTGTCAAGCCATTGATCAGGGATTCTATACGAGAGCAGTGTTCTGTGACATCAGTAAAGCTTTTGACAGGGTCTGGCATGCTGGACTCTGTCACAAGCTTGAAGCTGCGGGGATAAGGGGAGACATCCTTCAATGGTTTCACAACTATTTAGAGGGAAGACAACAATCAGTTGTTGCTGGGGGTGTCTCTTCCGCCGCAAAAACCATTCTCTCGGGCGTGCCACAGGGCTCTGTTCTCGGTCCCCTTCTTTTTCTCATTTATATCAACGACGTTGTGAATGATATTTCATCAAATGTTCGACTCTTTGCTGATGATACTTCCCTCTATCTAAAAATTGATGACCCTACCGAATGCGCGAATATTCTAAACAATGACCTGAATAAAATTAACGCGTGGGCTAAAACATGGCTGGTATCCTTCAACCCACTGAAGACCGAAACACTAGCACTGACAACCAAACAAAATCCCATTTTACCTACCCTGACTCTAAATAATGTTCCCATCAAGGAAGTCCCCCATCATAAACATTTAGGCTTGACATTTCAACAAAATTGTAAATGGAACCAACACATTAATGACGTTATAGAAAAAACCAGCAAATCTGTCAATTGTTTAAGATCCCTTAAATACAGACTTAACCGGAAATCGCTACAAACCATCTATACCTCTTTTATCCTACCCCATTTTGATTATTGCGACGTCATCTGGGACAACTGCACAGACCAACTAGCTAACAAATTAGAGCACCTACAACTGGATGCACTTAGGTCCATATGTGGTGCTGTTAAGGGTACCAGCCATAGACTGTTATATAAAGAAACCGGTTTTATTACGCTAAAAGAGAGGCGCAGAAGACATAAACTCAAATTCATTTATAAAATTATAAACGGCCTTTCTCCATCCTATCTCCATGATTTAATCTTGACAAAAAGCGAACACTATAATCTCCGAAAAACAAGCCTACCCGAATATAAATGCAAAACAAATATCTTCTATGATTCTTTCATACCATCGTCAAAATGAGAATGGAACAAACTAAGTTCGGAGACAAAAAATTCAACATCTCTAAATATTTTCAATTCGAAACTCATGGCTCAAGATCCGATACCCCCTAAAACATTCACTTTTGGAACCCGTGTAAACTAAATCATTCATTCTAAACTGCGTCTCTCTTGCAGCAATCTAAACGGACATAAATTTTTACGCCATATTTCTGATAACCCATCCTGCAGATGTGGTCATCAATTTGAAGACACTGAACATTTTTTATTGAATTGCTCCTTATATTCAGATGCCCGAAATAATACAATAAATAATTTACCTACTATTCACCGAAATACTACAACCCTATTGTATAGAATTGACAACATAGAAAACTCATTCATTATCTTTAAAACTGTTCACTCGTTTTTCGAAATCACCAGACGATTCCAGGGACAACTATAACCATATAACCATTCATTGTAAATATATTTTCACTTGTACATTATTTGCCTATTTGCTTATTACTAAACTGTAAATCCATTCCAGAGACAACTATAACACACTCACTGTAAAATATTTGCACTTGTACATTGTATGTTTTTTTTTGTAAATACATGTATCTATATCTGACAGGGAGAAGGGTTTAATATAGGCTATGCCTGTTCCCCAATCCCTATTCAGATAGAAATCTGAATAAAAATATTGCTAATTAAAAAAAAAAAAAAAACTGCTGGAAACCATAAACCGCTGCATATTTGTTTTTTTGTATATAAAAGAACACATTTTCACCCAAACTGAAACTATATATCATCGTTCATCTATAGCCCAGGGGGTTTCGTGTTTGAACATAGTCTCTACCTCCAAATGCAGATGCTGCAGAATAGTCCGGTCAAAATATTTAAACCCCAAACGATTGCTACACACGGTTTCTCGACTGATACCCCCGGAAAAGTGTTTGGTTTTTTTTTCAAGATGGCGCTAAAGTTGGCCACCGAAACTTCTTAATGATCTAACCCTGTAACTATCTACCCAGATTTTATCTTGGTGTCTATCAACAGGTTTTTGGAAGCAGAGAACACATTAAGATCATAAAAAATGTAGGCCTTGAAAATAATCCATTGCAACAGTTCGGGGGGAAAATCCTCTCGATGCAGCAGCAGATGATATGAACTCTCCTACACTGCTTTATGTGGTCCTTGCCAAGCTAAAAACTGTGACAATCCACACAAGAGGTCGATACCGAGGAGGATGACACGCAAAATTGAGAAACCTTTTGTAGCAATATTTTGGGGGTGGAGGGGGTATCCATATATCGACCTGACTAGAATATCACAGCTACCGACTGTACCAGCAGGTTTAAAGCTGGAGTAACATTGCACAGAACTAAATCCAATTGAGGATGACAACTTTCGACAACAAAATGCGTTGCGATGGACAGCCCCTCATGCACCCGAATCACCCCTGGAAATCATACGTCATTTGGGTGCACGGTATTGGAACGGTTGTTTAATTCGGATAAAAATTGTGGCCATTTATGGAACCACAAGGTAAAAACGTTATTTTTCGTATAATCCCGGAAGTTACTGTTCGATGTGCGCGAATATCGAATGGAACCAAGAAGCATACATATTAAGTTTCATTAAAATCGATATCGTTAAAATCTGCCAAAATATCTGAAATACTTGAAAGGGCTACACAACTATTTTTGTTGGGAAATCATAAATGAAGATGATGATGAATTAGATTATTAAAGTCATCCTTAAATTAGGAGGAGCCTTTAAGAATAGTAATATCGCCACATAGAGTATAACTGAATTCACATAACTGCACATCACTCCACACAGAAATCATCACATCTAGTAGTGACTAAAAGTAGAGACAGTGACTAAACGGAAGTGGTGATGGATACCTGTGGTGTTATACATTACACACTTTTTTATTCAATGTGTTTAGCGAGTTCAACGTGCATAGTGCATACTGGTGCTAGTGGGATGCGAGGTTTCGTTCATTCGGCATACCCTGGATATGATTGAAAATAAACCAGTTGCACGATTATTGCTGCATTGTTACACCACAACAGCATATTGTTCAATTAAATTTTCAAAAGTATTTATTCGTTCAAGTATTTGTAAATAAGAAGTCGAAAGTTTGATTGGGATTGCGGGGGGGGGGGGCTTCTGTTGCTTCTATGGTTTCGGCAAAGGGGAGCGCTGAAACTCGGGGTCCACTAGTCCACCGCTTTAACAAATACTATACACATAGATAGGTTTCAAAACAAACTGCAGGTATGGTGGCTGATTGGTATCACGACATTACTAGTATTGTGTGAACTAAATTACAAAATTTTAAGTAAAGGTCTTGTTTCTGTTCTCTCACCAACATCAATGATGTTTTTTTTTTATTTTATTTTGCACCTTTAATAACAAAATATTTGGTTCCTACAGACGGAACCATTTTCTGCACAGCTACAAAATCATAAAGTACACAGAGGCCATTTTTGTTCCAGGTAAATGATCTACAGTGGAATAGATTAGAACATTCAGTACTACAAGAAATTGCAGACTTAGTTGAAATGGATGTCACTGATTGAACTGCTTCTGTGTGTTTTAATCCTTTCCTCTTGGTGATGTGGTGTCGATCTCTGGCGTTATTCGATGGACAGTTGACGGGTGGTCCTGGAATTTTAGATTTGATACGTATGAAAACTATATCCCACACTTGGGCAAAGGGGTTTCAGAATAAACAGAAATTGCAAAAAGTCAGTTTTATATACTGAGAAAAGTTCTTCAAAATTAGGGCAAATAGTAATCTGAGTTGATAAAACACCTTCAAATATATGTAAGCTAAATTTACACGGAACTTTTTCTTGGAGATATCTACGTTGGCAATCAAAAAACTACAACCGTGTGAATATAATTATTTACACGCTTGTGTAAAACCCCTGATCTGATGGGTCAAATAACACTATATCGTTTACAAAGAAACTATTAGATATGCTGATGCAGCACAGCATTAAGAAAAGCTAATATCTTATTTTTCTCAGGTTGTATCAGTGATTACTAGTAATGGGGTTTTAATACTTGTATTTATTGATAATTACCTACTACGGTGTTCCGGAGGCAAACCTGTTCGACTTTCTTACCAATCTTTACGCCATCACCAAATATGTCATTGAACAATACCAGACAGCGCATGTCACCATAGAAGCCAATTACTTCAGATATCACCGGCCCAATACTTAAAAACACATCGGCATTCAATGTCGTAAATTCCTGACAGTAATTTTTGGCAATGTAACTACTGTTGTTAACCCAAATGATCCAGTTATTAGTAATATTGTCTTTTTCAATAGCGAGTAGTTGCCATTCACCCATCGTCAAAACGTTGTAAACATCAAGAGTTGCACAATGGCGACGTCTTTGGTCTACTTTATGAAATGCTGTAAATAGTACGTCATCACCCCTGTTACCTAACATAAACAAAGTATCAAACCGTCCATCGAAACGTGCATCAAACACGGACCCCGTCGAAATATCTTTGGGAAAGATGTAGCAGGCAAAGGTAAAGCGCCCTCTGAGATCGTTATACTTAACTGTCATTTCAAAAACTGACAGAACTGACCCATCTAAATGCATCGACGCGTGGGGAAGAGTGGGATGCGTTCGACCAAATCGGGGACAAATTATGTTCCTAGGATTCATCATTGTGATAACATCATATCCATTAGTCGTGTTATCCATTGGCCAAAGATGTAAAGTTACTGGATAGTCTTCTGTTTGTTGAGTAGAAACAGCTGTTGTAGTGGTTTCCGTAAACCATATGGTTGTAGGCGAACCTGTAAATAACAATAAGACGCCCATTAATTAATACATTCGTTAATTTGTATCAAATACAGACGAAACCGATCTTTATTTTCCATCCACAGTTGAGACAACTTCGACGATAATCTGACGAGAAAATAATCAGCTCACACCATCCCAATGGAATGACGTTAAAAATATATCATTCATGTGAACGTCCTCGTGCAGTTTCAATATATTGCTCTCGGCACATATAAACCCCTATTCAAACAATCACATAAACAAATTAGACACTCTCCCACGCGTGCATTTCACGCAAATCGTGATGCGAGTCTAATATTTCAATAATGTACAACTGGCATACGTCATCATCTGCATTTTAACTTAAATACAGACGTGACGTCATCCTTTGATGTTGGCATACTATTATTCAAATAAACGCACATTATTTACACCAGTTGAAATATTGGACCTGCGTGACGTATTTCATTGAAATGCATGTGCTGGGTAGTGTCTGTATGTTAAGTTGTTTAATGGCGTCTTGCTTAATTTGTCCACAGTTCGACACAAGTATATTAAACTGCATTCACAATACATGCGCATTCATTTGCCTGGTCGGCGTCACACTGGATGTGCATAGTTAACAAAGTGATGGCCATGCATATCCAAGCTAGATGCGCCCGTCATTCACAATTTCTTGAGGTGAGCAAGTCTTCATCAGCGACTCTGAGTCTTTCATCTTCGGCATCTTGCCATTGAGATAGATAGTGAATAAGGGTGATTACTCCCTTGGTCGCGTTTGTTATGCGTTAACAAGTAGGCACATGCGCTTCACTCTCTGGTCTGCCCTACCCCTAATGTCTAGGCCTTAAATGAACAGCCGTGATCTGAACACATATCGGACAAGCGTTCGTTATAATTACCATGATTAATCTTGTGGTCACCCACAATAAAATGTAATAACTGAAGTGTAATGTCTCTCCAATCGCATACTTTGTATTTAATGGGATCAAGTAAGCAGTGTTCTTTATTGTTACCACGTCAAAGCTTGGACAAAATAATAATCCTTGGTGTGCAATGAGTATTTTAGACGAAATACAACCCATTTGCGAACGATTAATTTCAATGTATTATTATGTGTAATTGGGAATGCTACTTAACCGACGGTTGTTAATATTTTAGGCAAGCGTGACATTTCGTTGCAGAGTACAATTTTAAAATAATGTCGAGTTTTTTTTTTCGAAAAGTATGTATAATGTGTAGCAAAAGAAATAACTCCGAATTTGATAATGCATTTAGTATTTCACAAATACCTCATACAAGACTGTCGTGCAAGACGGGAATCTTAATTCAGCACAAGGTCCGTAAAGTTTCAAAAAGTATACTCACTTGGAGAAGAATTCGGCCAGTTTATTTTTCTACAATGTGGTATAATATTTGCCACATCAAAATCATTAGCATTCTGGTTGAAAAGACCGCCACAGGTAATGAAACCTTTAAAAGGTGGAGATAAGGGATTAGAAGGGAAAGATGAACCGAAACGCAGTTTCCCAGGAGTACATAAATTATAACTGAAAGAATGGACAATTTTTTCCTTAAATCCATTAATGTAAAGTCTAGTTTCTCCCGGGTTATACCCGTTCATCAACGTAACTTGGGTCCATTGTTGTAAAGGAATATTATAAGGTCCCTTTCCACTAACAGGCATTGTTATTACTCCTGCCGATGGGGTGATGATAAAAATCTTCAAATTTCCATCTTCTAAGGTGATGTAGAATTCCGTTAACTGTGCCAAAGGTGTGGTATCAGACTTATAATGTAAAATAATTCCATTCCTATCTTCGGGGTTGAAAAGGACCGAAAAGCCAGGATGGAGGATTGTGTCGGGACCTGTGCTCATGGGAACGACAACTTCAGCATACGAGTACGTCCCCCTATCAAAATACATGGAATCGTAAAGTAGACTAGGGTGTCCAGGTCCAACTGTAAACGTCTGGTTGATCTTTGGAAACACTGCGTCAGCTTGTTTGACAACTTCGTAAGCTAATGTCTCATCACTCAGTGGCCATAAATAGATTGGTGGATCTAACGAAGAGCAGACAACAGCGACTGTAGCCATTACTGAAATGTAAATGGTATAACACTATAATTGTTAAACATGAAATTTAACTGTAATTAATATCCTTTATTTTAGCGTGTCGTCTGGTTTTCAACATGCGAAAAATTCGATCTTTAAATTTTGTGTCAGTTTATGTCACTGGAATAGGTAATTGTCAGTTATCTGATCTGTCGATGAGAATGTCCAGACGTTTGATTAGACCTATTCCCACAAGTGATGGATCTCTCCCGGCCATTGCTTCCGGAGTATGCAGACAGACATGCAGCGCGTGTTTCATAAGAACTGTTTAATGGTGTTGGTGGAACTCGTCTGCAGACTCAATCATACTGACTCTTCTATTTTCCCTTTTCAGACCAAACAGATTAGAGAGAGAGTGAAATGGAGTTTAACGTCCACTCAACACAAACTAGGTCATTTCGGGACTAACATATGGTTTAATTGTATTTCAATAATCCGCTTGCGCTTAGGGGTCTTTAGCAGTGGGAGGAAACCGGAGTGCCCGGAGGAAACCCAAGAGGTTGAGAAGGCGCCTCTATCTCCACAGCCGCAAGTCAGAGGTGACCGGCCAGCTAGAGGTCGAAGCGCGGCAATCTAGACCACTAGGCCATCCCAACATGCTCCAAACAGATTAGAAGTAGTTGAAGACATCGGTTACAGTGAAAATGGACGATGTGGGTAAGAGGTGAGAAGGAGATCGACTAGACCTGATGGCTGGTCTACACATGAGTTGGTTGCACAGCAAGGTGTGTCCCTAACCTACATTCGTTCACAACAAAGCGGGCATAGTTGAAATGTCTTAAATGAAATAAAACCTAGTTGATTCAAATCAACATTGTAATAATACTTCCGGTTTTCGAAGTTACAATATTTCCGGTTTTGGCAAAACCGACAGTCTGTGACTTCCGACATATTGTAACGATCCCGTACGATGTTGGATTTGTACCAACATCTCAAGCTATTAAATTTAAATGTCAGGTTTTGGTTTTGATCCCTTTTACTTTGTACCGTTGATTAGAGATTAAACACCCATAAGTGTACAAATGTGATGTTATTGATGTGTTCCCATTTGAATATTGTTCACAATAAGAATCAAAATAAATAAGATATGTTTACAGGATCATTTTGATATACGGAAAACTAAGTGATGCGTTTTCTATGATGCTCAGTATATTTCAAAGATACATGCATATTATGGAAAATTTCAAATCACTAAGTCTAAGCAGCGAGAAAATCAGATGGCATCAAGAATTGAATAGGGTCTGGTCACAAAGCTCAGCTTAAACGGGGCGAGATCCTGGACCTGATTAGAATCGCGGGCCCCTAACGCGACGAAAAGCTTATTTCATATTCTTTTGAAAGGGACGCCCGCGTAACACACAATAAAACGGTCTGTAATACAAGAATAATTACATATTATATGATCACACAATAAATCTATTCAGTTTCGAATTGCATACAATGCGTGGAAATGACATAAGCTCACAAAAAGGAGCAACTTTCATCTGGAATTTGATTTTTTTTCTTTTTGCCATGAACCGCGTGGCGCCTTAACCGCGGGGCCCAGACCATTCTGACCCATGCTTTGTCTGGTCATGTTGATAATAAATGACTAATTAATAGTTTATATAATAAATAAGACAGACCTGCAATAGGAAATTTAACATTTGCATAATGTATATTTACCAATCAGGTATTAGAAACCTATTTATTATCGTGACGACGAGAAAGAAATAAAAAACGCAACTTACCAAATACTTTAGCCAAAATATTCATTGCATTGGTTGGGGAGTATCTTCTGAACTGTTGCAAAAGTTTTCACCTCATAGTAACACGTCAGAGCTTGATATCAAATCCGATCATACCATTTTTGAAATTATTAATTTATACGGAGATTATTAATATGTAATCTTGACGATTTCATCTCCGGGTGTGATCAATAAAATATATTGATTTGCTACCCTTTTATCAATGAGGTAAGAAAGCGTTAATTATGTGATTTAATTGGCTTTCTTTTTATTCTCGGAAATGCAAGCAATAAAGAAATGCCGTATCCGTATACCAAAGTGTAAACTCTTTCCGGTATTGTATATGCCACTTCCTTATCTGCTTATAGTTTGAAGTAACCCATGGATTAAGATTCTTTTTTGTTGTTTTTGTTTTTAAATGAGATTGAATGAAATCTTTCTTGAGAGAGAGAGAGAAATGGGGTTTAACGTTCACTCGACACAAACTAGGTCATTTTGGGACTAACATGGTTTCATTTTATTTCAATAATTCGCTTGTGCATAGGGGTCTTTAGCAGTGGGAGGAAACCGGGATGCGCGGAGGAAACCCATGAGGTTGAGAAGGCACCCCTATCTCCATGCCACATACGCTCACTCGAGGGCTCGAAACCACAGCCGCAAGCCAGAGGTGACCGGCCAGCTGGGGGTCGAAGCGTGGCACTCTAGACCACTAGGCCATCCCAACCTCTTTGGAGTAATCAATGCAGTATATGGAAGTTTTATCACCACAAAGAGCCTAACATGCCACTAACTGCTGATAAAACATGCCAACAGTTAGGCTGTTGTCCTCCGCCGCAATTTCAAAAAGAAATAGATGACATATTTATTACCTGCACATTTATCTTCTAGAAAAGTATCAAACAATCAAACTGATCATCTCTCAGCCTAAGCAGAAAATGTTGACAATCGAACTGTCAAGGTTTTGAAGTACCTGGTAGTGAAACATTACACTAAGTTTTCCTACCAGGTAGAATCAAGATTTTCTAATTTAAAAAAAAAGTTTAAACATCCCACTTCAATTACACACCGGGTTGTTATGTTCCAAAGTTTGAACATTCTACTTCATTTACAAACTGAGTTTTATGTCCCAAATTGGTTATCACTACTAATTATCATCGTTGAACTTAGTCAATGTATTGATACACCCAGAGTTTCATCCCTCTAACCAAATTAGAACCAAGGTCTCAACATATCGAATTGCTTATCTATGCTTAAAATTAGTGGAAATTGTCATGCCCCACCCAGCATTAAACACCCACGTTTGAACACTGTATCCCAATTAGGAGAATTATTTTGCTCCAAAGCCTCAACAACTAGACAGCATTCTCTATTTATCCTCTGTAGAAACTAATCACCTTCGCACTTAGTCAGGGTATTAATGTAATGAAGCCATACGCGACGTTTCATCACTCTCACTCAATTAGAATCATAGATTAGTATTTAATTATTTTTATTTTTTTAAAGCAATAAACATTAAGATTTAACTCCGAATATATATATTTCGATATATGTAAATATCAAAAAATATTGTGGCTAAAAATACTTTCCATTGGAAGCGATCGCAAATCAAAAGCGCTCACAAAAGTATTTTCTGCATTTAAGATTGACACTTTTGGTTGCTGTGTTGGTTCTGAATTTTTGCTGTTGAACTGAAATGAAGTCATATTCGTACTGAAGCCCATAAGGGTCAATCAAATGAAAAAAAAAATATTCTGACTATCTTGTAATTACTAGATAGCCTATCTTGTAATTACAAGATAGCCAAAGCCCATAAGGGTCAATCAAATGAAAAAAAAAATATTCTGGCTATCTTGTAGTTACGAAATAGCCTATCTTGTAATTACAAGATAGCCTATCTTGTAATTACAAGCTAGCCCGTTAGGGTAAATCAGATGAAAAAAAAACTAATTTATTTCAAGGTCGTCCCACATTGATTTATCGGATAGTTATAGGCCAAAGAAGTGTGTGTGTTAGAGAGAGAGAGAGAGAAAGAGAGAGAGAGAGAGAAATAATAACAAGATAGTCAGATTTATTTTTTCATTTGATTGACCCTTATGGGCTTCCGTATATTCGAGCTATATATAACTTATATAACTGCATGTATTATAAATCGGGTTAGCTGCTGCTTTGGTGTCATACAGCCACTCGGCAAACCTCGTAAGATTTCGGGAATCTAAACTCGGCTGTATGATGAATTCCGCCATATTGGAACTACTTTAAAGGTCCCGGATGAAACATGGCTGCGCCCATTCCAAACACAAGTTGGCAACCTATTTGGCTAGCGACCTATTCCACCGATCCAGCTGTAAGATAATGACGAAATTACACGTCTACTCTGAGCTGAAGGAATGGATAAAAAATAATATATTCTACTTTCATTTGATAGACATAACGTTGGATTTTATTGGTTGATAAATAGAGACTGTTGTCTTTACTCTAAATAGGTTTCCAACGAACAGTTTGCAGCTCTATCGGTCGAATAGGTCGCTAGCCGAATAGGTTCCCAATTTGTGTAATAGCGTCAAGTTTTCCTGTTAAAGTAAACCGGTAGCCGCATCGCAAATGTATGGGCGTAGGTACATATCACTTACTGTCATACATCCGAGACTAGATGTAGTTGACGTAGTTTACGGAATCTGTCGAGATTAGCCGAGTGGTCATACAGCGATACTGTGCAATGGACCCAAGTGAGCCCATAGTATTAAAAAATTATAGGTGAAGTTTGTCGGTCGCTGAGATATTACTTTAATATAAGTTTGACCATCATAGGTAGGCTAATGAATTAAATAAAACACAGAAATAATTGCTAACAGAAAACCGTAAATGTGCGCCTTAAACAGCTCCCTCCACCTGGGCATACTCATCGCGGTGTTTCGTTTGATTAGAGCTAATCCCACTACTCATTGCTGTAAAGAGAGAAAATACTTGTTTTAATTCAAACAATGATTGGTCAATAGTCTGATTAACAACCAACAGCTGACTGCATTACAGGAGCATTCGGCTTAAACCAGAGCACCAAATTGGACCAAATATGTTTACATAACATTACGTCATGGCTTATGATTTTATTATGTCCATTAACCAGTGCATAGGGTGACCCGTGCACTTAAAATTTCTCAACAGATGTCTGATTGAGCTGGCTAATATGCGCGTTTCTATATTCAATTTCTTGTTCCAGTTTTCTGTTATGATTCGTAAAAAAAGTAGTGTTGATTATCACGACCTGTCAATCAGACATAGAATGTTCGGTACACAAGTTAAGCGAGGCTAATTTCAAAGCAAGGGTATGTAACCTATCTTAGTATTGTGGTGTAATTGTCAAGATATTTGGAGATATTCATTAATGGTGGGTTGCAGAATCATGCAGTAAAACTAATTGTGTGACAAACGAGGCTATCAAATCGAATAAAATGTAAACAATACTGTGTGGAAATGAATATACATTCACCGTTTTTAATACCTTAAATCAGTTTCCAAAGTTTTAGGGATGACCCACATTAAACGTAGGACTGCCGTGTTTCTGTACTTGTGATAGATTTGATTGAACATGAAGAATAGACACACTCTCTCAAAAGTTCAAGTATCAGAAGCCAATCCAGCAATGTCCAGAGAAGGATTTCTTGGGCCATTGCTTCAGGAATATGCTATCTGGGCAGACAATTCCCTCTTTAGCAACATAAATCTGACCATTGAAATAAAATTATTTATATCAGTATTTTATGCTAAGCTGAACTCGCTCCCTGGACATTATAGTCACTGCGGGCAAGATACCGTAAAAGTATTTTCAAATGTACTGTTTGCCGGTCACTAACTCTACGTTTATCTACCCAAGAAAACTAACTCAAAATAAAATATATTTTTGGTATATATACATATAAAAGTTTCCTGCGATTGTTGTGTAAAAAATTAACGAGAAGTCGAAAACAAAATGAAACTGGTAGTTTTTGTTTAAAGGGAAATAACTCTTGAGGTCGATAATGATTCCTTCAATAACTTTAGTCATATTTTTCACCAGTAGCTGAAATTTTTCAGCATGATTTTACATGCAAAATTTAATATAAATTTGATATTATTAAACAAATATTTGAAAACTTAATAAATTATAGTTAATAAGCGCTTTGACTATGTCCATATATATCTTCTTCTGTTTTTAAACATCTGTTTCCTATGTACAATTTAATTCTTATCAAATAGTATTATATAATTATTTTAATCCTAATCTTGTATATATGTTCGTTATTCTACTTTAACTTTAGTCTCGTGACCGGCTCGCCCGTGCGATTCCTATCTCGTTAATATGACCGTTAGCTAGTTTATTAAAAGTACAATTTTAACTATTTACCCGAGTTTTCGTCGTTAGTGTTGGAATAAACTACTACCCCAGAAAACAACACTTAGGCAATATTGATAACTGTCAGCTCTTTATCTAAATCTTAATCAATACCGCTTTGTGTGCGCGTGGTCTTTTACCCTTCAAATTTAACAAATTTTAATATGATCAATAGTTCGTCGCCGTTCGGTTGGTTGTGATTTAATCTATTTTATGGTTCAAGCCTTCAAGTTCAACCATTTCCAACAAAAGCACAAATGTGAGTGGATTGTAAATACATCTCTTACTCGACATCTTGCAAAAAAGAGCTACACTCCTTTTAAAAGGATTAGAAATGAAAACAATACCCAAAAGAAATTTCAAAATAAAAAAGATATATATTGGATATTTTACACATAAGTAGTGTTTCCGGATATACAGAAGGGTCTTCGTGAACAAATATTGATCACAGCGTATACGTTTCGAATGATAAATTGCTCAGATACTTTTACCACACAACCAAATAAAGATAAGAAAATCTAGGGTATTTCATAATACACCTATTAACCACATACAGAGTATTTTTATATCAAATATATGAATACAGGTCGATAAGGCCTTAAGGTAAAAACATATCTAAAGATAATATTTCCCGTAGTCTATATTTTACAAGACAAATTTTACACATCTTGTTAACAGCTATCTTGTTTTTAAAAGGTACATATAATTTTAAAGAGCCAATCTCGATAACATTTTGGAGGATAAAACTGCTTAATTGTATGTTAAAATCCCTTAATATCTTCTACCTTAGGGCCGAGCAACGAACTCAATATATGTGATACGTTTTCAAACACCTGAAACCTGTCAGTTTTAATCGGGGAATAGAAATCTCAACTGTATTTTGCGGTGTCTGGATAACAATAGACTTTATATGTATGTTAACTTTACCTTTCGTTATCAAGTACGACACATGGCCATTCACTGTATAGACCACTAAAGTAACGGGAATCGATTATCAGGTCACCCAACGAAAAATTTGACCCGAAATCTTAAAAGTCATACGTGTCCGGATAAGCAATTTTAACATCACGTCCAAACGACTCAATAGTTTGAGCTGCAATTTTGAGACCGCCGTTTGTGAGATTTTGTTCACATCGGGGTGGTTCCTTTAAAGGCCATATCATGTCCTTTGCGTTAGACATTAAAATAGATGAAAATGTTCCCCAAAATATACGAATATTAATGTAACATTAATGTATCAAAGTGGTTTGCATTCAGTTTAAAAAGAAAAGATTGTAATTTCTAATAGTAAGTGCGGGAGGACCGCACTACACGCAAAACAAAATCTATAAGATTAACCTGCGGAAAATATCAATTAAAGTGAATGGATCCGGGGGCCAGCCGTAAGCGTCCACTGCGCCGTACTGTCCGGGGTCTGTTATGGTACAGTCTTAACTAAAACATGATTTGCGAAAAAAAGGGGGGAAACAGAAATAAAGCGACCGATATTGCCAGTGGTCGTCTCTTCAATGGCGATAGTCTGCCAGTTGACGTCAGATGTTAGAACGTCAAACAATTTCAAATTTCAATAATAAGGGCGATAATCCATATATTGAGTTGTTCAACCTGACAGACAAGACGTTAAAACATCTTCAGTCAATTATACACTTCTATATTTAATATTTCATGTCGTTCGTGACTCGGCCATTACGTATTAATTCCGCGATGTCTTGGGGGATATGTTTTTTTTTCGTTTATTACAAATTAATGACACCCGAACCCATAAAATACACGACTGGTGTAGTGCTTATATAAATGTTGATTTGCCTAAATTAATGGATATTATGATTCCATATTTTCACGGCAAAATAACATCAATAAATATTTCTAATTCGTGTTTTTACTTGCGAAGATTATAGATAATGTTTAGCTCATTAAAGCATTTGGGCAATTTCAATGTTAATATTGTTTCATTGTCGAGTACTAAGTATTTCATGTCAGAGCTGCAAAATAATGATTATGATACAGGCAACACAATTCAACATAATATTTATAAACCTGCGTTTTCTAAAATTGTAATGCAGGGTCGGATCCAAGAGGGGGGGGAGTATGGATGTCAAACCCCACCTTTTCCAGTTACATCAAAATATAAACGACACTTTATGGGAAAGATGTAACGGCCGTGTGTTGTTTCCTTTATCACCAGATGGTGGGATAGGATCGGCATTCAAATAAAATAAAATAAGTACGAACAATCCAAACCATAAGACAGAATTCGAAGTTCTAAAAAAAACCTTATAGGCAAAATAGTGGAATCAGCAAATGGACTGCTAAATACACGACAAACAGTAGTACAGGTGTCCGGAAGAGTAAGCTTACCCTGCCTGGCGACACACCCGCCATAGCTGCATCCGAACTATTAGGCGAAATGTCGGTAAAATAGCGTGATTGGCCAATGAACTATCGGTATGCAAAATGCACGTGATGAACCGTGTTAACGATGTGGTAGACATAATCAGGGAGACAGTAATAGTATACGTGTCAATTAAATATATTATCTAGGATAATAGCTGAGAGAAACACTTTATATTTACCAATCAAGTCAATATGACGGCCATGCAGAATGAACGTGATGAACTGTGTTAACGATGTAGTAAAGATAATCAGGGAAATAATGATATAGGCATGTGTGATATCACAATTGATTTGCGTCAATGTAATCGAATCACAATGTGATCTTATTAATTCATTATAAATGTCGTATTTCTGTCTTTAAAAAGTGTGTGTATGCCTACGTAATTTAGAGACGATGGTGGCATAATGCAAATTTCCTTAACAGTAGCCTGATAGACCCCATACTGCAAAAATTCCTGGACCAGTCCCTGTAATGGTGGCTATGGACCAATCTCGAAACCAGAAAAACTTTTGAAGAAATTTCTCTGGTGAATCGGGGTAGCCATTTTCCCGGAAGGTGACATGTAATTCCTACGCGCGAAATTTCTCGTTTATTTGCGTCGTACGCCCCTAATTTTACGTGCCTGGATGACCGAATCACTTAAAAATATACCCACGCGTAGAAATATAGATCTTTACAAAAACTTGAATTTGTTCGTTTAGGATCATTTTTTATGTCAGCGAGTTGACTTTGACTCAAGGATCATTTTACAACAAACGAAACGCCGATCCGACCTCTAGTTTCAGAGGTCAGAATGGGCGGGGCTTAGGTTTGGAAAAAATGGACGGTCTAATGCGCCAGAGGCCATCGGCTCCGCGACTGCTTGGGCTATGGACATCTTTTCTCGGGAAAATTTTTAAGCAGGTCGGGCCTTCCTGGTCGTGCTTACGTACCTGGATATTGATTTGAATTTAATTTACAAAAATAAAGCCAATTCACATAATCAACCCTAGTCTGTGATACTTCTCATTTTCCTGGACCTGGGGGCATTTTCATTCTGTAACACAGAATTCAAGCACTTATTCGGATCTAATTCCAATTTCCCCAATAATATATTAAATGAAATCTTAGGTTGGTTATCTTCGATCTATTTCTATAACGAACACCGGTAACGCTCTTTGTAGCCTTTAACGTTAATAACACATGGACAAACACGTTTATCAAAAAAGCAACACAGCTTGTATATTTCTATCGATCATATATTGACAACTTTTAAATGATTTTCATATTACTTGAATAATCAATAATTGTTCAATATATAATGTACATTGTTAATTTATCAGCTAAAAAGGCTTATGCCATATCCGTTGTCCGTCAACTGTTAACCTTTCGTGAGTTCAACTCGGGACTGCTTGTTTATTATACCATGTAAGCTTATTTTTGAATATTATACACGTCTCCGGGTTAGTTGGTAATATATGGTCGGAGTTAAATAACTATTTAATGTAAGGAATCAACATTCGCCCACTAACAATACAGTGTCAGATCAGCTTTTGATTATGATACCCGTCTATAGGTAACTATGATCACTAAACACTGTAATTTTCTGGCTGACGTAATTGATAAATATTGGGTCTCATGGAACATTGCCGATGCCGACTGGTATACGAGCAAAGTTGATACAATCTCGAACTGTTGCTTCTTACGAAAACAAAATACGCGTATTATTTGTGAACGCTATCGGCGTCATTTGATTGATCTGTGGATACTGGATGGGTAATAATATACTTATTTGAATCGGATAAACACAACACCCCACCACATACACAAGTAGGAGAGGGTGTTCGCTGGTTCGCCACTATAAAAATACTATATGCGTATGGTGGCTGTTTGGTATCAGTCTTGGTGTTGTATTTCATAAGGCGACAACCCAATATTATGTACATTGATCCCAGTGTTGGTCAAGTAATCTCCCCGGGATTTTTCAGCGTGGTTTCTCCCTTTATATATAACGACGGGTCTAGTTGTGTAGATTGGACAAAGCAAGCTCCTGTGTTAACATTGGCGTACACATGAAATAACCCTTCACAGTTAAAATTCGATGGAGAAATATCACTGTCCCTAGTAAATGTCCTTCATAGAACTCTGCATAGCGCATGTCTATCTCCAATAGTCAGATTGGTCGGAAAATTAAATGAAATGTGGGTTAACGTCATATGGTTGTGCTCCGAGTGGGCTAATGAAGACGGGCATGCGCTATACTATGTACCATTGTGAGTGTGGCTCGCTGGCCTGGAGGTCGGATGTTCGATCCCTGCATTGGTCGAGAAAATAATTCATCTCGATTTTCCGGCGTGGTTTTTCCCTTGTCAGTGATGCAGAATAGAGGGCGTGACAAGGACAGCTGTTTAATCGTTTGGATTGGACAAAAAAAAGAGGTCCCGTGTACACATTGGCGTGCACGTAAAATATCCCTTGGCAGTTGGAATTCGATATAAGAGTAGGCCGTAGCGCCTAGGGCGCTAAACTTCATTTCATTTGTGAGTGTGGATCCGTCGTGTACATACCACCATCGGGGTTAGTATTACATTTCATTGTCTGTCGGGGTTAGTGCTTTACATTTCCTTGTCAGTGTGGGTACGTTAGTATAATTAATGGATATCGGCGGACTAGTGAGCATTTACCTACAAGCAGATGTCATAATCGCAAATCAATTCATGATTGAATTTGTTCCTTAGTTATTCAATTATTCAGCGATATTCGTGGCGTTGTTATAGATCAGTTATGAGGAATTGTATATTTTAATACAGCTGTCCAATTCAATAAGTGTGCCGTTAATTTAGCAGGGTTTTTGTCAAACTACTACAGCCGTTTTTAATGTTATGTTTCAGTTTACGCTTGGGATTCAGGTATTTTATAATTGTTTATAGATATATTTCTGTAATAATTTTGCTACCGATCCAAACATTCCTTAGAATTAATTCAGAAAATGTTATAGCTAACATTTCGATTTGGTAAAAGTTTGGTAAAAGCGTGGCGCTTAACCATTAGTTATCTCCATCTTCCGTTGGTAATACACATACTACAACATAAGATGGTGATTCTTTCCCATTAAACATTGGGTGGATGGGTGGGACGTTACCGGACTGTTGAATTGATAATTGCTGAGTAATATATAATTTTTGCCAAAAACAATGCTTGAATTAACAAATTTTGAAACGTCAGACGGTGATTATGATATAGGGGTGGGATGGCCTAGTGGTCTAGAGTGCCGCGCTTCGACCTCTAGCTGGCCGGTCACCTCTGGCTTGCGGCTGTGGTTTCGATCCCTGGCGTGAGTGTATGTGGCATGGAGATAGTGGCGCCTTCTCAACCTCGTGGGTTTCCTCCGGGCACTCCGCTTTCCTCCAACTGCTAAAGACCCCTACGCGCAAGCGAATTATTGAAATAAAATTAAACCATATGTTAGTCCCGAAATGACCTAGTTTGTGTTGAGTGGACGTTAAACCCCATTTCTCTCTCTCTCTTAGAATTAACATCGTCCAAAGCGACGCGATCAGTTGCGTGTATATTATGATAAGTATTAAGTATCTTGAAGCACTGACAATGACTTGCTGTTTGATTGTTGATTAAAAAGGTAAGAGTTTCTATAAGCCCACATTTTCATGTGGACGTATTATGTCATCGTCCCTGTTCGTCCGGACGTCCATAATTTCTGGACACAATACAGGTCCTAATGTTTATCTGATTTCGAAATATAGGTCTTATCTCCCAAGGATCTCGGATCATTTCGATATTGGCATGGATCGTAAACTTCCTAACATGTGGCCACTGATTGTACGAAATATCGAAATTTTATCGTGTAGCCTCTCTAAAGGTCACAATTATTATTGTATTAAAAACACGTTCCAATATATCGAATTTCGTGCAAATCGGGCCAAAATGAGCGCCCTTCGTACACAAAAAGTCTAAAAATAGATATATTAAGGTTGTAGACCCTCTGCGGGTCACATTTTTGATGAAAGTTGAAATACATGTTTATAACTCAAAGATACCAATATTCGCGCGCCCATGTCAAATAGTAACCGCCTGAATGATGGCCTGAGTGTGGCCCCTCGAGAGGTCAATGTTTATCCTGTTTAAACACAAACGTTTTAAAACACCAATCGGACCGAAACTGTCTGACAAAATGGCCGCTCCTTGTAAGTTGTAAAAGTATGTAATACCAAGGTTGTGAACCCTCTAGACGTTACAATTTTTATCAGATTTTGATGGAACTTAAAATATATATTAATGTCCCAAAGACCATAGTTCCGTTCGCTTATTGCGCATATCAGACCCCAGAGGTCTCAATGTTTATCCGATTTTATCACTGTTACTCTACAATGATGGTTGAGTTTGAATTTCAGAAAAATCGGATCGAAACTCCCCGAAAAAAGTGACAGTTCTGCGCAAATACTGTATACCACTAAGGCTGTCGACACTCTAGAGATCACACTTTTTATCCGATTTTGATAAAACTTAAAAATATGTTTATATCCACAAGATCTAGGTTCCTGTAGATATTCAAGACTATCGGACTGTAACTTTCTGGATTATGGCTCCTGATTGTACTATAAACCGCTTTTGCAAAATGTGGGCGTATCTTGCATGAAAATCGTTGGTTTTAAATGTTTATACTGTTCGTATTTGCGATGTTAACATCACGGCACACTAATGATCCGATGCTGTGCTCAGTTTGAAATAAAATGCTATAGGGCTTAGAAGGGGTTCGCTAGCCGTGTTGGTCGAGAATGTTTATCTCGGTTTTCCGGCGTGATTCACCCTTGCCAGTGGTGCAGGACCGAGGGCCTGTTAAGGGGAGTGTCTAGTCGTTTCAATGGGATGAAACCTTAGGAACTGTGTGGTCTACGCTTTAGCGTGCACATAAAAAGAACCCTTGACAGTCGGAATTCGAAATAAGCATTGCAAACCACATGTCCAGTCATTGCAGAGCAGTTAGACGTTAAACCCCTTTGGATTTCCTAAACCAAGAAAGCCAATATTCAAACAGATTATTGTTGGGGACTATGTACTGGTTGTCTTCGTCCTCTACTGAGCACCACTTGCTAATGTCTAAGCCGGTGTCACCTTTATGTATATAGCGAGTGGCAGTAATGCTGCAGTGTGTATCGTAAAGGCGCGTTTATGTTTTTGCAAAATGGTTGTTCAATTTCCTGATAGTCTTTTGATTGATTACTTTTAACGTATAGTCCTTTCAGCTGCAGGCAGTAAATAAAAATCCCTAACCTCGAATTCACATCAAATTGTTGCATTACTTCAAGCTGCCACGCGTACAACCATAATAGCTCTTCGCCAAGTGTGGACTGGATAATACAGAGATCATAACCGTCTATTGAAGTTACCTTACTTTATTACCATGGCCGGTACCGTATATTTCAAAAACGCGTTTATAATAACTCTGAACATGTATTACTTTTGCCTATTTTTCAGAATTAGATATTGGGAAGAAAACACCCAAAGCACGAAAAACGTCCATGATGGTAACTCTGAATATACATCGTAATATAATTATCCACGTCTGTCTCTTCTCTGTTATCATTTTACTGAGTTACGTAATTTATATACTGATTTCAGAAAGTCACCCGCCAAAGGAAACTAAGACAGAACTGGGAGGAAGCTATGAAAACACATCCACCATCAGTTCAACAACTTATAAAACTAGATTATGGCCAAGGCACATCACATACACACATTACCCTTTAACTATCTCAAGCCCTTACGTCATAAATAGTCCCAACGTGTGCAAAAATGTTAAAAACCTGGCATTTATAGCAATAGTCCACACAGCTACTGACCATTTCCAGCGTAGACGCCTCATAAGAGAAACCTGGGCTAATAAAAACTTGTTTAAATCTATATCAACAAGGATCGTATTTGTTTTTGGTTTGACTAAAGATAAAGAAGTGCAGGCGTTACTGGAGAATGAACAAGTAATACACGGTGATATCATTCAGGGAGATTTTCTCGATCATTATCATAATCTAACCCACAAGGGCGTTTTAGCCTTTCGATGGGTTTCTGAATACTGTAGCCATGCCAAACTAATTGTTAAAGTTGATGATGATATTTTCGTTAATCCCTTTTTGTTAATACAAGATTTATTACCAAGTTATAAGAATGTGACAAGATTTATGATGGGTCATCTTCGCCGTAAGGGTACGAGTTGGATTATGCGCGGCGAGACCGATAAATGGTACGCTCGAAAACAACTATTTAAAGGTTATATTTATTACCCAGTGCCTTACTGTAACGGATACTTTGTACTCATCTCTCCCGAGATTATTTCAGCTTTATACCGTGCGTCAGCTTTAACGCCATTTTTCTGGGTTGATGATGTGTATCTTTATGGTTTACTTCCTTTTAAAATAGGCGGCGTGATTCACAAAGACATTCGCGGGTACCTGTCTCTAAGTTGGAGCGAAGGTAAGCTTTGCTATATGAATCCGAAAACCTGCAAACTAGTAGCAGTCAATGCGCGGCAACCCGAGTTAGTGGAAGAGATGTGGATGCAAATTTTGAAACACTTATCAAAGCAACAAAGGGCGCTGATAAATAGAGATTTTATTATAACCAGAAAATGACGTAGTCTCAATGTTACAAGTATATGTTTTGGTTAAATGTTATTCTCTATTAAAATCGCCAAGCTGCCTCAGAAGGACGTCCAATAAAATTATGTTCGACGACCCTCCTTGAATTTTGTGACGGTTGTTTGGGTGGTATCTATTCATATTTTGGTAATGCAGTTGGGTAATCGCATGATGTAGAACCTTTTTTATCAACTGTTAGACCACCAGCAGTCGAACAATATTTTCACCGTTTTTGTCCGAAGTTTTAGGGAAGACACAAGATCAACGAAACGGACTACCATGTTACGTATTTTGTTTCAACAAGCTGCACAGAACTTCTAACAATGGTACCCCGGAGAGGTGTAATTTTACACCGACACGCTCCATCAAAAAATACCCCAAAACATTTACCGGGCATTAATTTTGAAATATTTGTTCAGATATTACCAATGGCGTGATCCGTAGTTTACACAACACTCCGACAAAGAATCAAACATGCCAACTATCGGTTAATCTTTCCAAAAAAGAATATGATTGGATATTTCGGAACGGTTGACTGACCGTGTATCTCCCCACTGAGCTGCAATATGAAAATACCCCTCTACCCATACATCTGCTCTACGGCTATTTGAACTCAATTTCTTCTATTAATCTCAATGATCATATTTTGTTCGCCTAAGATAATAATTTATAGGTATAATTTTTCTATGAAAAGTCCTGAGTTGTTTAATTACTGTTTATCGGGCATTTAGTCTCGACTGTATAATTTATTTAATGCCGAACGTAAATAATTTATTGTATATCAGTCTATAGCGGCAATACTTTAAACCGGAAAACACTAAATACCGGAAAGCACCCTAAGTGGGTAACCCGGAGCCTGGTCCTCTGTGTGTGGGGGGTAGGTTTAGTTTTTAGTGTGTTTTCCGGAGGATCAGGCTGAGGTTGCCTATTTAGGGTCTTTTCCAGTATATAATATAGCCCGTCTAGAGTCCAAATTCATTTATTCTGTGCCAAAATAACACTATTATGATTCAGTATATTTACACTTTCACTGCGGAGCTTACACAGACGGGAATATGTGCCCCGTTGACCGTTTTGGTCAATATACTGAGATTTGAAAAAGATATCTATTTATTTTTTTGTAATACCTGTTTTCAAATGTGGGTTGTAGTTGCATTACTCAGACTGTCACAATCTTTCTTTATAGTCCGGTATAATGTGATAGATATACATGCATAATGTATAAATTTTAAGTGTGTCCGAATACTATCTGGCATGTAAGCAAGCTGTTCGTTATGAATTCTAAATAAATCGACCCAAAGTGAGTTGGGGCGTTTTCTTTGATATTGTTTTAATATAATGCTTCTAAACAGCGCAAGGTTGAATTTCGGCAGGGTTGTTATTAGACATGTTCAATTTATGTAAAGGTGGATTAGAAACAAAAATAGCTCAAAAAGGTGGGTGTTTTATGTTCACTTTAGACTTGGTACACGTTATAGCCGCATTAAAAAGCCAAAGAGAATCACAGTAATCAGAGGCATTTCAGAGCTGTGTTTGATTTATCTATTATATAACTGACATGGTTCGTAGATTCAATCAGAGCATGTTTATGTCATTAAGGTAAGAATATTATATTAAAGGTGCTTTGATATTTAAAATGATTACCTCCTCCCTTTCAGGGCTGTGTTTTGGTTTTACATCGTTCGTCAGTAAATTCTTAATCATGGCCACCATCTTATCCATTCTTAAGAGATCGTTTTATGCCTGTGTCACCTTTGTAATTGCGGTACGCATCTATCATGTATATATTTCCTTTGTGTCAGATGCTAAGGCAAATCATCGTATCGCTACATTTAATAGAATTGATCAACCTGGGGATACAGTTATGGCCAATACTACTATAGCACCACAACAGAACCAATCCAACAACTTGTCATTTAAATCTACCTGGGACTATAAAATCTCAACTTATTATCGAAAACGACCATACCATGGAAAACGAACTTTATATCCATTAACTTTAACTAGTCCTTACCTTATAAACAGTCCAGACGTGTGTAAAAACGTTACAAACCTAGCCTTCTTAACCATCGTTCATACTGCTACCCATAACTTCAAGAAAAGACGCATCATTCGTGAAACGTGGGCCAACAAAAACCTGTTTAAAAACATATCAACTCGGATCGTATTTGTTTTTGGTTGGACGAAAAATAAAATTATACAGGATTTACTCGTTAGGGAACAAAATATACATGGCGATATTGTTCAAGGAGATTTTCTCGATCATTATCATAATCTAACGCATAAGGGCATTTTAGCTTTTAGGTGGATCTCCGAGTATTGTAACCATTCCAAGCTGATTGTAAAAGTTGACGATGATGTCTTCGTGAACCCGTTTTTGTTAATACAAGACATTATTCCAAAGCATAGGGACAGTGATAGGTTTATGATGTGTCACTCACGCGGATTGGGTTCCAGTGGAATCATGCGTGGAAAATTGTATCAATGGGGTGTAGAAAATGACGAATTCAGAGGATACAAAACATTTCCTGTTGTGCACTGCTTTGGTTTCTTTGTTATTATTTCTCCAGACATAATTGAATCTCTATATCGTGCTTCCTCTTTTACTCCATTTTTCTGGATTGACGATGTATATCTATATGGCTTGTTGCCGTTTCAGATAGGAAATGTGAACCATGAAAATATAGAAATGAACATATCGCGGAACAGTCACTATGGCAAGCAGTGCTATCGCGATTTTAACCCATGTCATATAATGGTCATTACTTCTCCGAATATTGATACACACGAAGAAATATGGAGAATGATACTGAAAAATTTAACTAAAGAACAAAAAGAATTGGTTAGGGATGAATATATATCAGGTAGTAGTTAGTTGAAGCATGTGCTATGTATGTCAAAGGGACATCAAGGTGACTGATCAGATATAGGAATATTGGAAAGAATAAAAACCAGCTAAATAGAGTTTCGCGATAGACAATATGACGGACAAAACTACACCTGGCCAGGCTGCCGTTTACGTGGCTTCCGTATAAATCAGCCAAACCCGTCACAATTTGCGTATTATGTTACTTTTAAGATTCGCATAAGTCATCAAGAACATAGTCCAAGCGACCAGTTTAATTAGTCCGCACATGCCACATTCCTGTAATCACGACACCGATGTCAAAAAAACCCAACCAACATTAGACCGAAAAGATATTTGACAGGAAGAGGTAATTGTGAAAT
This sequence comes from Patella caerulea, assembly GCA_036850965.1. NCBI lineage: Eukaryota > Metazoa > Mollusca > Gastropoda > Patellidae > Patella > Patella caerulea. The sequence goes on along the minus strand of JAZGQO010000002.1, from coordinate 17,929,835 downwards.
GATACCAAGTTACCTACTGTGCAAACTTATCTGTATTAGTGAAATATAATATAACCCCTTTTATCTGAGATTGTGGCTGTACATTGGGTAACGGTCGGCTAATGTAAACCAATTTTAATAATAAAATATGCAACAAAGCGCTGTGATAAGCTTTTACATTATTTTTTACTCTCACGATTATATTGCCATATTCCCTATCAGTCTGTGTTTACATCATTGTGTTTTCAAAATGTCCTCACACATGCAGCATACAATACCTACCTGGCAATTCCAAATAACTCTCGAATTGTACATATTAATGGATTTTTAGAGTCAACCGTCTAATAAACGTTGATTATGAGGGTTAGCTGATAAGACTGGGGGGGGGGGGGTGTCACGGTGGCTATGTGGATAAGGCGCTGGTTTGCTAGCCTGGAGGTCGGGTGTTCAATCCCTGCATTGGCCGAGAAAGTCCATCTCGATTTTCCGGCGTGATTTCCCCTTGTCAGTGATGCAGAAGGCCTGACAAAGACAGTTGCCTAGTCGTTCGGATGGGATTAAAACCCGAGGTCCCGTGTACGCATTAGAGTGTACGTAAAAGATCTCTTGGCAGTTGGAATTCGATATAAGAGTAGGCCGTAGCGCCGCTGCCCGGGCAAAATTTCCCTCATTGCAAACTGTATAGCGTATGCCCGTCTTCCATTAGCCCAGGTTAGGTGCAAAAGAGTAGGACGTTAAACACCATTTCATTTCATCTGATAAGACTGTCTGTGTGTCGAAAACATAAATTATCTCCGCGCAAGTTCTCTCTCAACCATAGACGTAGTAAGGACAATAACTGTGCTTATGTTTTGGCGACAGTGTCAGTCGTTATCTAAATATATAGAGAGAAATAGGGTTTAACCTTCACTCGATACAAACTAGGTCCTTTGTAACTAACATACATATGGTTCAATTTTATCTCAATAATGCACTTGTGCGTGGGGGTCTTTAACAGTGGGAGACACATAGAAAACCCATTAGACTAAACCAACCCCAGCCGTCATTTAAATACATGTAGTAACACTATAATGGCACATCAGTTAGCAGAACCGAATAGGATGTTTAGCCCGGTGCTGACTAGCATAGGGTTTTACCGACCAGCCATGATTGTTATACCAATATGTTCTTATTTTTCAGAATCATAATACGGGCAGCAACTTCCTCAAAAAGTGTAACTGATCAATATGGCTACAATCAAATTGTTTCTGAAAACAACCATCTATACATCTGTCATCTCCGCTGTCGCACTTTTAAGTTATTTAATTTGTTCGCAGATTTTAGGAGGTGGTGCACATTTTGGTGAAGGTCTAGTAAATGCTCTTACGCAAAAAGCTGAGGATTATGGTGACCCTTCTGGAACTCCACAACTCCATGTGACAACTGAAGCATTGCATGTAATCAAGCACATACGAAAACATCGTGGCAATAAAACTCTATACCCATTAACATTAAGCAGTCCATACCTAATCAACAGTCCCAACTTGTGCAAAAACGCCACAAACTTGATGTACGTAACTATTGTCCACACCGCTACCACCCACTTCACGAGGAGACGCATAATTCGTGAAACTTGGGCAAATACAGGCCTGTTTAGAAACATATCAACAAGGATCGTATTTGTTTTTGGTTTGACTAAAGATAAAAATGTACAGGCGTTACTGGAGAATGAACAGGTTATAAACGGTGATATCATTCAGGGAGATTTTCTCGATCATTATCATAATCTAACACACAAGGGTGTTTTAGCGTTGAGGTGGGTGTCTGAATACTGTAACAATTCCAGAATAATTGTTAAAGTTGATGATGATATTTTCATGAACCCTTTTCTGCTTCTGCAAAATATATTACCAAAATATGAGAATAAGAAACGCTTTATTTTGTGTCGTTCACGAAGGCCGGGGACAGCTTTTATCTTCCGTGGTAAGTGGCAAAAATGGAGCGTGCACAAAGATGAGTTCAAGGGATATGGTTTTTACCCCCATCAAGACTGCATGGGATTTTTTGTTATTATTTCGGCTGACATTATTGAATCGTTGTATCAAGCTGCCTACTTGGCGCCATTTTTCTGGATCGACGACGTTTACCTGTTTGGTATTCTGCCATCTAAAATAGGTAACGTAACGCATACAGACATACGGGATACGTTTACCGGCATAACGCATGGTAAAAAGTGTTACACAAATCCTCAGTCGTGTAATGCGATGGTGATAATGGCTCACAACTTAGAAGAAACTAAAGAAGTGTGGATTAACATTATGAAACATTTAACTAATGAACAAAAGTCTATGATTAATGATGACTATCTGTTGAAGTTACATATTAGATAATCTCACAAATATTTGGAGTGAAAGTCATTGTTTTAGGTAAAAACGTCGATCTGTGGTGCTGATACTACTAGTGATCTGGTAGTTTTACGGAAGTTTTGGTTCCCCAAAGATGAAAAGCAACGGTCGATTAGATATTTCAACATAACATTTACCTGTGTGCGTAAAATTTTGACCAAAAGCATATTGTCCTATCAAATCAATCAAAAAACAAAATTCAAACGAAGTCGATAATTTTTAAATAACTTTCGATGGACTTGAAAACTGTCAGGAGAGGCCGGTGCCTTTAGCGTATTGATATTTTCGATTTGTGTCACAAGTGTTGCTTGATAAAGGATGGCCATGTTTCAAAATACGTAGGGCGTACACCAAACTCAGTAGGCGCTGTCCCGGGGTTCCGATAGGCAAGACAAAACAAAATGTCCTGGTGCCGCTCCAAAATAAATCAATAGGTCAAGGTTAGTACAATCCGGTTATTGAAATGATTGAACATGCCGAATCTGTAAGTATTCACGGTGACAAAAATGTCGGCGTGCAACAAAATTCACTTTGTACATGAAAATGAATTGAAACGAGGTTTAACATTCTACAGTTCGGCTCCGAGTGGCCTAATGTACTCCCCCTATTTAATATTTGTCGAAAAAGTATCGTCCTCCAGTCAATTTTACTAGGCAGCTTTTCAATCTCTCGTGAAAACCTGAACAGTGTCAAAACTCACAAATTTACGTAACTCCGCCATATATGACGAAACGAAATTTAGGTAAGCATGGGGGGGGGGGGAAATTGTAATAAGACCTACGTTCAAGGCTGATGAAGACGGACATAAGCCATACAGTGTGCTTTGGGGTAAATTTTGCTTGGACAGAGCGCTACGGCCTACTCTTATATCAAATTCCAACTGCCAAGGGATCTTTTACGTGCATGTCAGTGTGTACAATAGACCACGGTTTGTCGTCCTATCCGACGACTAGACAGCTATCCTTATCAGACCCCCGTCCGGCACCAATGACAAGAGAAAACCACGTGACCTTCAGGCTATCGGGACAGCGTCTTATCTACCGTGGTTCCTTTACTTTGGTAAAAGTATGGGTCGACATCAAATAAAATGGGGACCATGTCGGCATGTATCGGTGTTGTGGTTAACTCTTCCAGTTGTAGGTACTTGCCAGTTGTTTTCTATTTCTGGTGTTGTCAATGACGATGGTGTAGCAGTTCTTATGTTTCATTCAAGGATTGTGCTTGATCCATGCTTTCCGGGTTTCAAGCTTTTCAGCGCTCATACGATGGCCTGGATCGGTTAATTAATGTTAAATTAATAATTTAGAAAACATTTCAGCCCTAGAAAGACCTACAATAGGCAGATTTAGCTCTTGCATAATTATTTATATTTAGTGAATTGAGTAAATAGAAGACATACCGTTAAGTGGCACTTGAAAAATAGACGCCTTCTCGTATTGTCAGCACACAGACTTTCGTTTTCAGTTTTCAGTAAATCAAGGGTTTACAGCAGAATGCGCGATCCCTATTTTTGGCGTTCGCGGTTTTCACTTTTTAAAAAATCAAAGATATAGAACAATCCATAAGTTATCCAATTCTATCCCAATATTTTTTCGGTTCATTGTTCTTGATTTATACCAATAGAAAGGGCCATGTATTGTTGCAGTAACAACAGGGTCATTAAATGGTCTGATATAAACATAATAAGCCATTATCTATAAAGGTGTTAAGTGTCATTTCCAGACATTTTATCTTAAAACTTCACATTATTCTTGATATATTCATGGCTTTAATCAGAAAGGTCTTTTGTTGATAAGGTATCCCAGACACCAACCTGAGGGTGTATATATAGTCCCAGCGATTTGCAATCAAATTTTAAGTAAAATGAATTGTTATTTACCTGAATACATTTTTTCACCAACCTGAAAGGGATGGAACCATGGAGATTTACCCTGCTACATTTCTGCACTAATCGGGAAGAGGTCGAACCGTGGAATTCCTGGTTAATCATCTGGAACCTGGCTGGTGGCTGCCATATTGAATATCAAATTGACCATCAACATGATCTATATTTGTTCAATTCTACTGAATTTAAGATAGGATATCAAGTGTCTATGTCTATATTTTCAATACCATGGAAGATCATAATATTGTGTCTAGTTGTTGGAATGTGACGAAACACCGAGGTACCTTGTACACACGCGGTGGCGTACATTTGATGCGGACACAACGGTGTATCCCGGTTGTTGCAAAGGCGTAGAACGGTAAACATTCCTTTATGTACTTTTGAAAGACACACGTATTGCTTCCTAACTGCATGCACTTGACCAGTCATGGGGAAACAGCAGTTTTGCCGATACTAGTTTTAGTCAATATGTAGACGTCGGCAAACAAAAGACTAGCCGCTTCCAGTAAGAATAACAGACATCGAACACACGGTACCATTCCATTTAAGAGTGTGAGAACCAAATATAAAGGTTTTTAAGTGGCCGGATATTCGTCGTTTTGTTATCTTTCTGTTCGATTTTGTTTTGTTTTGAAATGAACTCACCATTTCATTTATATGCAGGTTTTCTGACAAGGTAAATAAACGTGACCGAATTGTTTGAGTACAAAGTAATTTAACATGTTTTTTAATGTAATGTTTACACTGTGAAGGTATTTCCAGAGAAAGAGTGTAACATGTATCCTGTTTGTTAAATATCAAAAATACTATCTGAAGTATTATCGAATAGCAATAAAAATATATGAAAGAAACAAACACATCCTTAATATCACAAAGACACGTGATAAAACCGGGCCCATCCTTTTAAGCGTCCTCGTGTGTTGTCATTTTCGGCAAATATACAGACCTTTTTATCCAGCCATTTACGTAGCATAGCATTTGGGGACACATAACCAATCCCCCATTAAAACTGAAGGTTTGTATTTATCCGAAAAGGTATTGCAGGGCTTCAGATAGTTCCTTCTAATGGCAAGTTTAAATGAAAACTGAACTGCACACTAAACAAAACTGACAAGACAACCCTGTGGTGGAGACAAACGCCGTAGCCATTGTAATAAACAAACAAAAACAACATTTAAAATCCAATCAAGTCCTGGTCCTGTATTGATGATAAACAGTTCATTCATAAAAACACGCTTGAACATAATTAAACATACATTATGCAAGAGCTAAATCTGCTACATGCAGGTCTGTATTTAGGCCTGAAATTTTATCTACTATCTGTTCGAAAAATGCTTACCATGCCTCCTTTTTTTAATTAAAATGGCTAAAACTTTGTGACATACCTAGAATTGACGTCCCTTTGATTGTTTCCCTTAGCCTAAATGACTAGAAGTCCGATAAAATCCAGTATTCTCTTGTAAATTTCACATATTTAGACATTGTCACTTTCTCAGGGTGTACTTAAGGAGGGTATGGGGGACCTACCCCACAAAACTTTGAAAAATAGACTGTCAGAAATGCTGTCTGTCATTATTCAGTCAGGCACCGATCGTCGAGATAAATAAATTTGACCACATACCACCCGTTGCCTGATCACTAGTTTACACGATTAGAGATCAAATTGGCAAACGAACGGACTTGTAAACCTCAACGAAGTATCTTTGTGGGCGCCAAAGTAGCGAGTCCTTGTGGGGTTTTGGCCATGTGACGACCTTCCTAAGAAAATTTTGAAAAATAGATTGTTGGAAATGCTGCCTGACAGTATTTAGACACCGATCGTAGAGATAAATAAAGCTGATCGGATGTCGTCTGTGGCCTGATCACTAGTCTTTCCGACCCCAGAGATGAAAGTGTAAAATGAAACTCAAATCCCCAATAATTTGAAAAGTAGAATGCCCGAAATGCAGTCTGGCAGTATTTCAGGCATTGACGTCGAGATAAATAAAGCTTAACAGATACCGCCTGTCGCCAAATCACTAGTTTGTCCGACCAGAGAAGAAAGTGACAAACCAGGCGCGGATCCAGAAGCTCAGGCTTGAAAAATATTTTATGCGATTTTATTGGCGATTTAGACCTGTTATTTTGGAATTTACCTCCCGGAAATAGATCAGAATGAACCAAATTGAATCTAATTTACAAAATTATCGGTTGAGTGCAATTAGTTAAGCAATTTTCAAACCTAGACCCCCCCCCCCCTGCAAAAAATCCTGGATCCGCACCTGCAAACGGGCGGAGTGAGTGACTCAAAGTTAATGAATATTTTTGCCACTATATTTTGTGAAATGAACGGACTTGGGAACCTCAACGAAGTCCCCAATAATTTGAATAGTCGACAGCCCGAAATGCAGACTGGCAGTATTTCAGGCATTGATCTTCGAGATAAATAGAGCTTAACAGATATGGTCTGTCGCCAAATCACTAGTTTATCCGACCAGAGAAGATGGTGTCGACCGGGCGGAGTAAGAGTGACTCAAAGTGAATGAAAATTTTCGCCACTATATTTTGTAAAATTGACTGCCGGGAATGCAACCAGGTAACATTTCAGACAATAGTCGTTGAGATAAAAAGAGCTGGCCAGGTCACATTTTTTTTACCTATAGAGCTTTAATTGTTTCAACGGTTCAGCAAAACTTGATATACTAGGATTATTATAGGCTTTGTATCCCTCTTTAGGGAGCGATTAAAGACAATGTCGTCTTATGTATGCAATGAATTCTTTTGAGAAGGATTTGAAGCAATATTATGATGAATTGATTATTTTGGAAATGTTTTTAGTCCATATATATACCATTAAATCACTCAGCTTGTATCTTTAATATCTTGGAAATGTTTTTAGTCCATATATATACCATTAAATCACTCAGCCTGTATCTTTAATATCTGCCATGCACATTTAATTAATATTCTAATTACCAAGTTCTGCCCCAATCGATCAGAAATTTCCAGGTGAAATTTATAATAAGACTATAAAATGAAACGCTTACAGAAAAGATGTACTTAGTAACGAAAGGAGCTTGGATTATATGTACATGCAAGTACTTTGGAAGTCAAACAATTTTTATCACCATGATGATGCATGTTTCAACTATTTTGTGTAAGTTTGTTTTGCTATTTGTGAAAATGTAAGAGACCTCTGCCCCTTAAAAAGTATTTGGGTTAGTGAACTAATTTAGTTATTTCGATTTCACTAAGCTAGGGTCAAATTTATACATCTTGTATTTGATTAATGAATTTTGACTGCTACCTTAAATGCAGCAGCTGAAGTTGTTTAAAATTACCATTGCCACCAGAACAGCAAATAGAAAAAGGCTATTTTTATGGTTATCGACCTGTTAAGTTAGCCATTTAAAAACAAGCGGTTGCCATGCATTTTACAAGAGATGGACGATAACAAGCTTTTTGAGAAATTTGCAATCAGGGGCCATAATCCAGGAAGTTACCATCCGATACGTTTAAGTATCGAAAGACACTCAGATGTTTGGGTTATTAACATATTTTTATAAAATGCTTTTTAAAATCGGATGAAGAGTGTCCTCTACAGGGTCCTTAAATTAAAAACGCGATTATTTGTTCAATGAGGGGCCATAATCATTTAATTCACATTGAATTATTTCGGAAATACAATTCTGTTAAGCAGTGCACACACTAGCCCATTGGCGTCGAAATTCGCCTAGTGTGTCCACTATCGTTCGCCAGAATCGAACAGGTTTGATATATTCGGCCGAATTGAATTCGCCTGATGTGTCCGTTTCGTCGAAGCATTTGGCCGAATGTATAATTCATTAGCCAATCACCACTCATATCGAGAAGTCACGTGTTTATTTGAAGACATTGACGCACTCGGCAAACCTTGTAAGATTTCGGACAATCTAAACTCGGCTGTATGCTGAATTCCGCCATTTTGGAACTACTTTAAAGGTCCCGGATGAAACATGGCTGCTCCCATTCCAAACACAAGTTGGCGACCTATTTGGCTAGCGACCGATCCGGCTGTAAGATAATGGCGAAATTACACTTCTATTCTGAGCTGAAGGAATGGATAAAAAAATAATATATTCTACTTTCATTTGATAGACATAACGTTGGATTTTATTTGTTGATAAATAGAGACTGTTGTCTTTACTCTAAATTGGTTTCCAACGAACAGGTTGCAGCTCGATCGGTCGAATAGGTCGCTAGCCGAATAGGTTCCCAATCTGTGTAATAGCGTCAAGTTTTCCTGTTAAAGTAAACCGGTAGCCGCATCGCAAACGTATGGGCGTAGGTACATATCTCTTACTGTCATACATCCGAGACTAGATGTAGTTTACGGAATCTGTCGAGATTAGCCGAGCGGACATTGACGCCGCCATGATTAAAATCAAGTAACGTGAAGGGTGACGCAATCAGCTTGTGTATCCACCCATTCGGCCGAATGATTCGGCTAATGTGTCCTCTGCTTTTCAAAACAAACGTATATTCTGAATTATTTAAGAAATACACAACTTTTATCCAACAAACGAGTGTATTTTGTTGATATTGAACACTACTGAAACACTATCTTACGACAGGGGGGGGGGGGCTATATGATTTATATTCATTGTGAGTTAATATCTGTAATACACACCAGAATGGAGAATATTGAAGATATAATCAACATTGTATATTTTGATCAACATTGTTCATGGTCCTCAATTTGAGCTAGTCCTACACTATGCAATAGCCTCCCTGTACCAATTTCCCATCCATCTCATTCAAACAGCGGGCGTGTAAACCGTTTGGTCAATTTACGTGTGAAGGCTTTAGGTCACAAGAGGACAACCCCGTGAATATCAGCGTTCCAGAATTATGCCCCCATCCTCGAAAACCTTGCGTTGCGATACAAGCTGTAGCTTTTAATGTCTGTTTTTTTTTTTCAAATGTGGTTTGAATCAGTGGGGTCACGAGAGGACGGGTCCTATCAATATTCAGCGTTCTACGACCTTCCGTTATGGCGTTTCCTCTCGTTCCATTTTATAGCTACCGTTGTTACTGACGTGCGGGCATATTTCCATGTGTATCTCTACAAAATTTCAACATTTTCACTTTCAAGCTTCTTGTTTTGTTAACTGATGTCTGGTATAATTTCATGCATGCATTAATATTAAGGAATGTTTTCTATTCTAGTTTCAGTTATCATAACAATCAATGTTGTTACTGGTATTTTAAGTCCACCAAAATATTTATGGCCATTGAGCGGTGAATCATTTTCTTTCGAAGTTAAAAATGGACGCGATGGTCAGTTTCCAGGAAATTACGATTGTTTTACGGTTGGACCAGGATACCCAAATCTATCATTCAGCGCCATGTATTTTGACCGATCGCCGAATTCTTATGCGGATGTGTCAATACCTTCAGTTCAAATCTACAATGTCGGGTTGTCTGCCCTTTTCTATCCTATGGACGGCGATGGGGTTATTTTTCATTACAGATCGGATAATCAAGCTCCCTCGGATTATGTTACAGAGATGAATGTACGGTTGGATGGCGGAAAGCTGAAGGCATCAATAGATACCCAACAGGTTGGGGTCCGAAAGCTAGACTTCCCACTTCAGACTGTATCTGATAATGTGTGGTCTATGGTAACGTTTACTAACTCGTACTTGGGTACATCAAGTTTATATATAAATACATACACAGAAAGCATCACTCATGGTTATAGATATCCTTTATCTACTCCTGGGAAGTTGAGATTTGGTGCGTCTCTTAGCAGTTCCTGGCCAGTATCACTATTTAAAGGTTTCATCACATGCGGTGCTCTGTATACTGTTGCATTTGGATTTGATCATTTCCAGGACATGTTACAACATTGCACAAAATCAAACTGGCCGAACACAGCACCAAGTAAGTGTCTTTTACTGACAGGCATGCTTGATATTTTCAAACTTGCGCACGGCGTGGGTGAATAATTGAGTTTTTTATTACCTGTATGTTTAAGTAAAATGTTTCACATACAATTTCAGCGTTGGTTGTATTTTCACCCGTGCCTTCAAAAAGCCCAATTTGATTGAAATACAGATCTATATCCCATTTCGTTTTTTATACGCCCACATTTTCATGTTGACGTATTATGCCGTCGCCCCTGTTTGTCCGTCCGTCCAGAATTTGCTTGTTGACACTCTACAGGTCACAATGTTTATCCAATTTCAACGAAACTTGAAATACAGGTTTATTTCCCTAATATCTGAGTTCCTATCGATATTGGCATGTATCGGACCGTAACTTCATCGATTATGGCCCTTGATTGTACGAAAAATCGCGTTTTTAGCTTGTGGACTCTATGGAGGTCACAAGTTGGAACCGATTTTGATAAAACTTGAAGTGTGTTTATAACCCAAAGATTTTGGTTCAATTTGATATTTGCGCCCATCGGATCGTAACTTCCTGAATTTTTGTCCCCTGATTGTCCGAAAAATCGTTTTTTTAGCTTGTGGTTCCTCTGGAGATCAAAATTATTATCCGATTTAAAAAAAACTGTTTAATTATATCACCGTTACATGTTATTGAAGAATGAGTATGAATTTCGGACCGAAATTGACAGACAAAATGGCCGCCCGTTTTACGCGAATAGTGTGAAAGTATGTTATATCAAGGTTGTGGACCCTATAGAGGTCACAATTTTAATTCGATTTTGATGAAACTTGCAATACATGTTTATAACCTAAAAATTTTGGTTCCATTGCATATTTGCCCACATCGGATCGTAACTTCCTGAATTATGGCCCCTGATTGTATGAAAAAATCGACTTTATAAACTTGTGGTCACACTGGAGTTCGCAATTATTACCGGATTTAAAAAAACGTTTGATTATAAAAACCAAACAAATTCTAATGATTTTCTGATAATTACTTAATATGCGACAACGCTTGTTGACTGCCTGGACGATTTAGCTGCTGTGTGTGCGTATGTTTCGTTGGCTGGCAACCTATATTTTATACTTTCGATGACCTACACTACACGGCGATCTGAATAGTTGTACTGGGGGTGGTATCAGGGGACATAGGAGCTGCATTTGACCTTATTGGGTTTACCCACATTTCCGCGCAGAGCAGGCGAAGCACTCACCGTAACAGAAAGTTCCATAGGCTAATTCAAATCACCTAGAACTCCTATTACAGAACAACTCTTCCAGATCCTAGTGTTGTGAAGACAAGTAAAACGACATTTTAAAATATGAAAACCGAAACAAAACAAGATGTGTGTTTAAATCAGATCGCCAAGCAACCCAAGCTTTTTGTTCGTGTAGCAACACACGCCCTTTCTTTACAGATGTGCGATAAAGTGTGTTTTTAAAATGGAACTATACAAACCGATACACACTTTTCAATGTTTGGTCATTGCATTAGTTGCATTCTCAGATCTCCAACAACAGTTTCAAGACTTCCGCGAATTAAATGGAGGTTTGGCAACCGCGATAACTGCAACATGATAATAACATACAAGTGCATTAATTAGTTACTACAGTGTTTAACCAAATAATTTGACAGCCGCAAAAAAGATTGTACTAAAATTATTACTTTTTCTATTCTTGTAATTGTTAGTTCCAGTATGCATAAAATGGTTTGAGGAAACGACTACAGTGTCTGTCACTACAGAACCACCTAAACGCAAACCAACAGCATTACATATCTGGCCCATGGATGATGCCACTGGTGGATATGATGTTGTTACTATGGAGAATTCAAGAAACGCCAACTATCTAAGATTCGGTGAACCCCATCCTTATTTTCCCCACAACTCAATTCATTTTGATGGTTCGGTTATGTCAGGCTTACAAACAACAATCAAATTTAATGAAATTTTTGGTAGCTTCACTTTGACTGGTTACATCCTCCCCCGAAGTTCAACATCGGGAGTCGTTTTTCAAGTAATATTTGTAAACCGTCTTACTACTCTGTTTAGAGTGTATGTTGACGAGGGCAATTTACTTTTTAAATCATTTGACTCCGTTGGTGGTGCTTGCTACAATGTTTCACTATCTGGTGCCATCATTGCCGATCAGTGGCAGCTCCTGGCCATCGAGAAAGGCGTTGTTACGAAGAACTGGGCTATTTTAATCGATTCCACTCGTTACCCCGCTAATAGCATATGTGGGGATTGGGCGATGAGTAATCAAGACGCTGCTGTCAGTGTTGGTGCCACTGTATCTGATGTCTTTGGTTTCTACGGAGATATGCGCTGTCTTATTATGTTTGATGGAATCTTTGATGAAGATGGTGTTGACACGGAAATGAAGGATATTTGTCTTGGAAACACCATTTCAGGTAAATCCAACTTGTATTATATAGGTCCATATTTTTACGAAATTTAGGTTAATATCTCGAAGAAAGATAGTGGTTGCTTTCAATATAGGTTCATATCGGATCGTAACTTCATTGATTATGACAGTCTTTATTTATAACCCAAAGATCTTCGTTACCTCGATATTCGCGAATTATGGCCCTTGATAGTGCGAAATATCGCGTCTGTAGCTTGTTGCACCTGATGTGACAAAACAAGTATTCTGACCAATCTGAGAAAAGGCTTCGCTAGTCAGCCGCTGAAAGAAATGCTATACACCTTGGCGTCAAAGGAACCAACGTGGCCCACTGAAGGTTATAGGCGTATTGTCACGAGACTGTTCAACTACCATAATTACTGATAGCCGACTGAGTATTGGGTTAGTTGATTAGTGATGGCCAAAGGGAACTATCTAGTTAGAAAATGAGCTTGACTCGCTTCACACACCATCACTATTATTATTAAACAGACATTATGCAAGAGCAAACTCTGCCTACTGTAGGTCTTTTTTTAGTCCTGGAATGTTATAAAAACTATTAATTAAACATTAATTAACTTAACCAGACCATAATCAACTCTCGATGTCGAGGCTAGCATGAAATTTTGGTTGGATTGTAGTTCGATTTGCTGCAATATTTCCCTTCGTGATTTGCCGATTAAATGGATAACCAAGACTACTAGTTTTGTCTTACCGACTTTAGTAATGATGATCGATGCTAAGTGGAACTTTCATTCGCTTAGTTCATAGTGGATCAATTTGGATGAAATTTTCAGCAAATTGCCTTTACATTAGCTGGTTTATTAATTATAGTGAGAATCTAATCTCCCATAACGTATCTTTAAATGAACACGCTTTCTAATTCCAGGAACACCATTAAACTTGTCATCTTCTGAACTGAGAAATCGCCGCCACATCCTCTTAAAAACGGACTATAGACATCCAGATGATATTCAATCAACCACGTCCATGATAACAAAATCATTGACATATTGCGCTGTACAGTGTTACTCCTCAGCCTATTGTAGATCATTTTCTTGGAAACAAAATGGTGGCTGTTTATTGTATGACTTTGTATCTGTAAAGGGATTGGTCACCTCAGTAGGCACAAATTATTATGCAATACGGAATTAACATTTGACGGACAGCAGATTTATATATACCGACAAAACCCATCGATTTCAGTAAATAATGTTCTTCTGAGGTGTATTCAACGAAAATGACGACGTTGTATATGGTTGATTGCCAAAATCAAATTTACTTATTTTAAACCTCTTAAAAATAAAACATATTTCTTCATGTGTAGCATGGTGTTTTGTTTCTACGTCAATAACCTATATGTGATAAGTATAGGTCCTGATATATTTAATTTCATGTTTTTGTTGAATACCTTCATCAATTTCGTTCATCGTGTTAGAAATGTGTGTGTAAGTGCCTATCGTTTTGTGCTCTGGGCCAATGACGACAGGTATACGCCAAGTAGTATCCGCTGAGGGAAATGTTGCCTGGACATGGGAAGTGCTGTTTATACTCTTTCTTCGAATTCCAGGTGCAAATCATTGTGTACATGGGACCAAGGATTTTCATCTTCCTGTTTTCATTAGCCTTGCCGGTGCAGAACCGTAGAACGTGAAACCCCGCTTCATTTTATTGTTCGTCTTAACCGTACACTCAGCTACCATGGCAAGACGTCCATCTAGTATCACTGACTTAGAACAAACCACGCCGGAGCTTTCCCCGCCAACACTCGGATCAAACCCGGGACCTACAGCTTAGCTAACCACTATCGTGGCTCCCTTTAATGTCAAATCTGTGGGGAAATGATTTATTTTTTACACCTAATTATTAAACCATAGATATTTACACACAATCATCGGGATCCTATGGAAACATACAGCACAGGCGTATTTATAACCTTCCAAACAAAAACAATGTGTGTTGCATGTACACACAAATACACACAGCTTTCTAGTTCATATCAATATTTCAAACTCATGAAAACCAGTGGCGAAGTTGTACGGCATTCTTTTCAATGTTAAATATGGCATAGGCTACATACTCAAATCCGAAGTTTCTTACAAGGACAGTTATTCATATATTTCTTTAAATTTATACTTTATACATTTTGGAATACAAAATGTATTTCTGAAATGCCTTGATACTGATTGGTCGGAAGGTGGTGTTTAATAGGGAAGGTATATTTATTAAGACAGCACTCATAATTACCCACTTTGGACGAACAGATAGGATCAAAGCTTCCATCCAATTACGTTCCACCACCTACCTACCAATAATTGAAAAGTCACAAGGTCGGCTAGATTTTTAAAAAACAAAATACGACCAGTATGTAAAGTACAGCTGACAAATTTAAACTTGAGCTAAAATTGAGCATAAATCGATTCTAAAACAACTACCTCTAAATGTATCCTGTTTCTTATTATCGATTTCTCAAATACGTACACATACAAATAAAAACATATCTCTGGTAAACATAATGTACTACATGAAACCAATCTGATGTTTGGGATAACCATATATTAAATATACATTATGCAAGAGCTAAATCTGCCTATAACAGGTCTTTCTGAAGGCCCCTGAAATTATTAATTAGATGTGAACTTATCCAGACCATAATCAACTCTCGATGTCATCGCTAGCCTGTGATATTTACTGGATTAGAATCGGTCTCTGCTCAACAATCATTGATGATTAAATAAAAAATAGATAATCGAGATTATGCATCAGACAACATCAGAGGATAATTATTTCAGACAACATCAACAATAAATTTGTTCGGCTTTTTTGGATTATTAACTTAAGCTGAGCCTATAACGTTTGGCGGTTACTCTTTTAATTCCGATAAATCAGGAGTATATTTATTATTTTAAACGAAGGCAAAACGAACTCGTCGTCTGGAAGAGGCCATTCTGTGGATGGTTATAATATACACCGGAAAACTACCGGAAAATACCATGTTGTACTGAATACCGGAAAAACACTAAAAACCGGAAAACACACTAAATACCAAGAAACACTCTTAAGTAGACAACCCGGATACAGGGGACCAGACTCAGGGTTACCTATTTAGAGTATTTTCTGGTATTTAGTGTATTTCTGGTGTTTTTCAGTCTTTAGTATAACATGGTGTTTTCCGGTATGTAGTATTGTCGCTGTGGATTCGAAATACCCTAGTCTCGCGTAGAAATCCGCGACGGTGTCTACATGTGGTCAATACGGAGAAAACACAAAATACGCCGCGGATCATGAATCGCTGAAACAATAAATATTTCACACTGCTTAACGTGTACACTGATTGTCTGTAAGAAAATTTATGGATTTTACTAGCGCGGTTTTCTTTATTAATCATTAAAATATTATAGAGCTTTCTATTTCAGTTTACCTGGATTTTGTCTGTCTGCCAATGTTATGAAAACTAATTTATACTTGCAATATAATGAGAAGCTACCTATCTAACAATAACAAATATAAATTTAAGATCAAACAAGAAGACTGAAAATCCAGATAACAATATTATGAGAAGCTACCTATCAACCAATAACAAATATATTTCATCAAAATTTAAGATCAAACAAAAAGACTCTAAATCCAGATAACAAGTAGTTGATATAGTTATCATTTTTTCGGTTGTTTGTATGAAAGATGTAATCAGACGAATGTTTTACATGCGTACTTTGAATGACATTGTCTGGTTGTTTTTTTCTTATTGATTTCTAAAAATGTCAAAGCTTTGTGTAACGACAGAAACATTTTCAAAAATCAATCATTTGCAGCACCTTGTCTAGAGGTCGGATTGATATTGAGTAAAAAATTAACTTTTTGATGTGCTACTATTTGTTTTCTAAAATTATAACAGTAATGGTGTGTTGGCGTCATGCATATACGTTCGATATTGAACAATTAAATCAAGGACTGACCAGGCATACTCGAACGGCAGTAACTTTGCTATGGTTAAGGAATTTATTTTGAGTCAAGTTCTTTTACGGCTTTGGTTCGGTGGTCAAGTGGGCAAGACGCTGGCTCGTTACCCTGGAGGTCGGATGTTTTATCCCTGCATTGCCCAAGAAAGTTCATCCATATTTTCCGGCGTGAATGCCTCAGCGATGCAGGGCGGAGGGCCGGACAAGGACAGCTGTCTAGTCGTTCGGATGGAGCGAAAAACCGGAGCATTGGTTCAAACTCCTTAACACACACTGTATGACTCGCTAGAAATCCATATACCAGCTATGATTTGGTGTATATGTGTCAAATTTCGTATAAAATGTATTTGGGCAGCGTTGCGAAATTTCCCTGATTTAGGGCCTTAATTAATATAAATGTACAACAAAAAATAACGATCAGCTGTCACGTATCTTTTCTTTTAAAACATATGAAATCGAAAGGTTGTTTTCAACATTACATTAAAGCTAACGAAACAATTACCAATTTAGAGCAAAATAACCCAATATGGAATAATGCTAGTCCGTAAGCTGGATCTGGATAACCAAATATGGAATAATGCTAGTCCGATATGGGTGTTCCGTAAGCTAGATCGGAGCCTATTAAATTTTGCAAACAAACAAATATGTGTTATTGTCGATTCTAAAGTGTTTTGAGCATATCAAATTTAGCAAACTAACAAATATGTGTTATTGTCCATTCTAAAGTGTTTTGTTTTTCTGACACGCCATCGATCGATCCGATACAATTAAAATTAAATCAATATGCCATTCTAGCTACACTACAAGCGCGGCTCAGTAGCGACACGAGCTTGGTCCAAGATGTTGAAAAGCAAAAGTACGAAATGATTGGTTAAAGTAAATTAACTTTCAACAATGATGATGAATGTTTTAACCATATTATGTAAGTTTTTCTTATCTCTAAATCTAACTAAAACTAGATAACAGTTTAATTTCTTTTCTTTCAGGTTGCAATATTACACGTATGCAAATAAACTTTCAATTAACACCGACGTTTTCCCTATTTATGTATAGCTTACTTCGAAAGTAGGCTTTGAATAAGGTTTTATTTGTTTTATTTATATGCAAATTTTATAGTTTTTAACATTTAAGATTAGGAACCAAGTCATATTTTAACGGGTTTGCTTGTTCGTTCCTAGAGTTTTACGTCCACTTCCACCAAAGGTGATGTAAACAATCGGGTATGCTACGCTAAGCGTGTTTATCCCTTAGCCCGATTCTCTTTCAATTTCCGACACAAACCCTGCGATATAAAACTCCAGAACAATTCTTGGACGTAACTTGATTAGTCAATTAAATAAAGTAATATTTCCTATAGCTAAGCAGAAGCGTCGTCATAATCGGACTGAATGTTAGTGTACAGGTACAAATACGGGAGACTGTCTGTGGGTTATGATTTTAAACTTTAAAAAAAAATGTTAGAAGTGAACATGAATAAAAACATTATTTAACGTGAAACAGGTTTTAAAATTTAAAAAAAAAATATGAATAAAAAAATAATTTGAGGTGACAGTATGGACGTTTGAAAATATTGTATGTAGACGAAAACAAACATGAAGACATGAAGAGCTGGAATATGCTAACGCATCTTTTTATTTATTAGAAACATTCATAGCTAAAAGCACATAACAAAGAGATATAAAACTTATTAGCTCAGCACAAGAATGTTTCGAATGAATATATACTTTTCAACTTTCAAGCTACATGTCTTTGTTGAACGATTTCTTAAATATATTTCAGTTATGCATTAATATCAAACGATATTTTATTTTCAGCAATGATCACAATCAATGTTGTTAATGGTGTTTTAAGTCCACCAAAATATTTATGGCCATTAAGTGGTGAAACATTTACGTTTGAGGTTCAAACTGGCGGAAATGTACAGTCACCAGCGAATGGTGAATGTCTTGCAGTAGGTCCTGGACACCCAACCCTATCATTCAACGCCATGTATTTTGATCGAGGAACTAATTCACATGTCGACATCACTATTTCTTCACAAACAATCAATGACATTGGGTTTTCTGCTTTTTTCTACTCTATGGACGGAGATGGTGTTATATTTCACTACAAATCTGACAATCAGGATCCCGCAAACTATTTATCAGAAATGATTGCATATGTTGAGGGAGGGAAGTTAAAGGCAGCAATAGATTCCCGTGCTACCAACATTCTTAGATTGGATATGCCAGCTGCACCATATAATATACCTGTGAATCAATGGAATATGGTGACTTTTACTAACTCATATAGCCCAGGTGTAACAAGATTATATATTAATACATTCATGGACTTCTACCCGCATCCTTTTAATTTGCGTTTGAGGACTCCTGGAAAATTAAGGTTTGGCGCAGAACTGACCAGTACCGGACTTGTATCACCATTTAAAGGTTTTATCACATGTGCTGCTCTGTATACTGTAGCCACTGGTTTTGATAACCAACAGGATATATTGCAACATTGCTCAAAGACCAACTGGCCTAATCCAGCACCAAGTAGGTGCCAGTTTTATTTACACTCATAATGTGATTTCCACCCCCACCCTCCTTTTCGGAGAAAACATGGTACTAAGAAAAGGGGTTTGTTTCTTCGTGGTACACGTAATAGCGGACACAAAAATCATTCTTTTCCGGAACCTTCCACTTTAAATTAGTTTGGATTATGATAACCGCAACTTGTTTAATGTTAAATATAAATATGGCAGGTTATAAGGGCAATCCGACAGACCAATCAACATTATGATGAACGGGTTGAAGCATGATGATTTTTAGTAATGCTAAGCAGAAATACGCAATTCGATTAGTCTAAACTTCGGGACAAAATAACTTTGTTTCTTACTAAAATATTCCTACTAGGAGTTCGTGTACTTGAATGCGTTTGGTGATCTCGCGGTTTATTAAGCATATTCTGCTCTTATGAGCAAGTTTATAAGGGAAAGAGATCAAGTGGGAGTTTAACGTCTTACCTTTTTCTGCCTGAGCAAGGTTAATGAAAACGGGGTGTTGGTTAGGCCATGCAAATATTCTGAGCAGAGACGAGTCATTGCCTTTTGGAGAATTGAGGGGACTATTATAAAATAAGATATACGCGATTTCATTAGTCCAGATTTTGGGATGCAATAAATCTACATATAACATATAGAAGGCCTGATATCCCAAATAGTAACGAATAAGGAATCTTAACATTTTACAAATTGTTAGTTTAATATTATGCGTCTACATGTTATGAAATAGTTTAAAATACAATGCGAGAGCAATGAAATTATTCAGGTCCCAGAACTTGTAAAAGATCTGTTAATTTGGGGTATAAAGATTATTTAACACTGAACATTTACTACATATATGTAATACACGTATCTGCATTTCTTACAGCTTCACCCTGTCAAACATGGTTCGAAGAAACCACTACCGCGACTGTGTCAACTGAAACACCGGAGCACAAGCCAGCAGCTACATATATCTGGTCCATGGGCGATGCAGTTGCAGAATACAATGTCGTTACTATTAATAATTCTAGCCACATCGACTGTCCTAGATTCGGAAAACCCCATCCTGAATTTCCTCATAATTCAGTCCATTTTGATGGTTCAGTTATGTCAGGCTTACAAACAAGAATCGCTTTTAATGAACTTATAGGAAGCTTCACTTTAGCTGGTTATATCGTTCCTCGTAGTTCAACATCGGGTGTCGTTTTTCAGCTAATAATGGAAAGCAGTCTTACTTCTTTGTTTCGAATTGATATTATTGGGGCTGATTTATTATTTAAATCATTTGATCCATCTGGTGGTGCTTGCTCCAGTGTTTTACTTTCTGATGTGATCACTGCCGATCAGTGGCAGTTGTTGGCCATTGAGAAGAATAATATTACCAATAACTGGACTATTTTAATTGATTCTACTCGCTATGCTGCTAATAGCATCTGCGGAGATTGGGCGAAGAGTAATTCTAGAGTTGTTGTCAGTATCGGCACTATGGCAACAGAGATCGTTGGATTCTATGGTGATATGCGATGTCTCATATTGTTTGATGGAATTTTTGATGAAGAAGATGATATTGAAAACGAAATGGAGGATATTTGTCTTGGAAACACTACTTTAGGTAAATATTATCAAACTACATGAACTGATATTTTCGTCGCTTTATCATTACCCTGAAGCACTTAACACCACAAGATGAGGCCTGGATTCAGATGTATTAAGCATCCTGTCGTCATTAGACCAGTCGGTAGAGAAAAGTAGGGCAATACACCTCACCATTTCATTTGTATTTAGCCCCGGTAATCACCATAAAGCGTTGACAGACGGGATGATCATTGACAATGGTTATATAATATAAAGTTTGCATATTCCGAATAAATGTAGAAAGGCCCGGTTATCAAATTAATAAACGTCACCTCGAATTGAGGATGTGCCTTGGTGTATGTTTATTTTAGACCAGAAAAGTAAAAGTAGAATCATTATATTGTCACCCGTCCGCCATAGTTTTGAAAAGACTGTATTTGTTAGATTTTGGTCGGCCCTCTTTGTGCCTTGGTGTATGTTTATTTTAGAACGTAAAAGTAGTTTCATTATAGTGTCACCCGTCCGCCATAGTTTTGAAAAGACTGTATTTGTTAGATTTTGGTCGGCCCTCTCGGAAGTCGTGTTGCAAACTTATTCATTGGTTTGTATTATCGCCGAAACTGGGAGAAATGCTTAGTTCATAGATATTCTTCAAATGGCTTTGTCATGGGAAACATTTCCAACTGCTTATCTATTTGTTCTATATTGTAATAATATTAAGCACTAATGAATATGCAATTATAAACATTATTTTTAGTTTATAAACACTATATGTTATTATTTAATGTTTATAATGTCTAATTGCAGGATCAAATTTAACCTGTTTCTCGACTACAACCGGAAGTCGCTATCATATCCGCTTGAAAACCGCTCATAAAGTTCCAGGTGATATTCAACCAATCACGTCCATGATAACAAAATCTTTGACATATTGTGCAGCACAGTGTTACTCTTCAGTTTATTGTAGATCATTTTCTAGGAGCCAAAATGGTGGCTGTGTATTGTATGATTTTGTAACTGTTAAGGGGCTGGTCACTTCAGTGGGCACAAATTATTATGCAATACGGAATTAAACGGCAGATTTGTATTTATCTAGGAAACGCATAATAATTTTATACGCCCACATTTTCATTTGGACGTATACTGTCGCTCGTGTCCGTCCGTCCGTCCGTCCACAATTGTTGTGGACACTCTACAGGTCATAATTTTTTTTTGATTTTCACAAGTACATGTATAGGTATACCTTCCGAAGACATCGGTTCCTTTAGATAATAATATATATCGTACCATAACTTCGTTGATTATGATTGTACGACAAATAGCGTTTTAAGCTTGGGAACACTCTAAGAAGTCACAATCTTCACTTGATTTTGTAGACCCTCTAGAAGTCGCAATTTTGATCCGATTTGATACAACTTGCAATGTATCTTTAATCGCGCATATAGGATTGTAAATTCCTGCATTAGGCCATAGATTGTATTAAGAATCGCCTTTTATTTAGCTTATTCTCTATCCATCTCTTACAAATGTGGGCATATCTTGCCTGGCAGACGCTTGATCTAAGGTGTATTCGATAGAAATGACACACTTGCATATGGTTGTGTGCTTGAAGCAGTTCATCCTCACAATTGCACGTATTTTTTGTGCTTCAAATAAATAATTTTCTTACTGTATTGCTGTTTTCTTACGGTCATAACACATCCTATTGCAACCATTTCATAAACTCGAGTGCGAGTATCTAGCACCAAAAACACGACTTGTCGCTTCCATGCCTTTCAGTTTCAGAAAGCTTGGAACTTAGCATGCTTCTTCCTTACATTCTTAAGATTATCCATATTGTTTGGTGCATGTCATACCCTCGGGGCAGAGTCACCCACAAATTATGGGTGTATCGTCTATGGGTCACGATTTTGAATGAATCATCCTGGAACTATTATTCTTATTCCTTGCCCCTAACGATTACCTCCATTGTGTTTGGGGCATGGCCTGTCCCGGCGATAGAGTTAAGGCCATCATTTTGGGTGTATCGCCTGAATGCCAGAAGTCTGACTGAATCAGCTTGGTACTTAGCATGCTCTTATGTACACCCCAGGATGATCACTTTTGTTATTGGAACATGACCATGAGGCGGTTTAGGGCCAACATTTTAAAAGAATATTATCTCTGTAAATACTATATAGGGGTCGCAATTATTAACAGATTTGATTTACATTCGGCATGACCAATCATTTTAATATTCATAATAGCTCCGTGCCTTCCTTACATTCTTAAGATTATCCATATTGTTTGGTGCATGTCATACCCTCGGGGCAGAGTCACCCACAAATTATGGGTGTATCGTCTATGGGTCACGATTTTGAATGAATCATCCTGGAACTATTATTCTTATTCCTTGCCCCTAACGATTACCTCCATTGTGTTTGGGGCATGGCCTGTCCCGGCGATAGAGTAAGGCCATCATTTTGGGTGTATCGCCTGAATGCCAGAAGTCTGACTGAATCAGCTTGGTACTTAGCATGCTCTTATGTACACCCCAGGATGATCACTTTTGTTATTGGATCATGACCATGAGGCGGTTTAGGGCCAACATTTTAAAAGAATATTATCTCTGTAAATACTATATAGGGGTCGCAATTATTAACAGATTTGATTTACATTCGGCATGACCAATCATTATAATATTCATAATAGCTCCGTGCCTAAGTCCCCAATGGTCAGTGCAACTACTATTGATTTGAGTGCATAACCGCCCTCCTTTTGTGTCTCGCGTACGGGCCACCGTTCTGGATGAATCATTAATGTTTGTGCAGTACACACCTTTGTGTTTTGTTTTGTTTTTTTCGGGGTTGTTGTGGTCGTTATTCTTAACCGATCGCATCGAAGGTTGGTACATGCCACTCCTTCTCCGCTCGGACGGTGCCACAGATTTAACAGTTATTCAAATTAAACATGCTCAATCATTTCAATAACAAGTGTGCTTAACATTCCACAGACCGTGAAGCATAAATCATTAGCACTTTTAAAAAAGCAGATGTCATTCTTTGATGTGTGTATGCCAGGCCCTTTTGTTTTGAACTATTTATATACATAAAGGACTTTATTTTTAGTGATGTTTTTGTCTGCGATACTTCTTTTCTATTTATGTATATAAACATAATATGTGGTATTTGTCACGTAAAAAATCACCATAAATGTAATATTTCTCTTTACTACCCTAAGTTGATTACTCAATTTTAGGATCATCTAGTCTTATCAAACATCATTGATACCATTTTATTTATTCCCTCGACCTCTCACCATAGGCGTTTTTATACGCCCACATTTTCATGTGGACGTATTATGTCGTCGCCCCTGTTCGTCCGGACGTCCGTCCGTCCACAATTTGTTTGTGGACTCTCTACAGGTCACAATTCTTATCCGATTTTGACGAAACTTGAAATATAGGTTTATCCCCAAAAGATCTCGGCTGCTTTCGATATTGGCATGTATCGGATCAAAACTTCATGGATTATGGCCCCTGATTGTACGAAAAATCACGTTTTTGGCTTGTGGACCCTATAGAGGTCACAATTTTGAACCGATTTTGATGAAACTTCACATGCATGTTTGTAACCCAACGATCTTGGTTCCTTTCGATATTTGCGGCTATCGGAATGTAATTTCCTGAATTATGGCCCCTGATTGTCCGAAAAATCACCCTTTTTAGCTTGTGGTCCCTCTGGAGGTCACAATTATTATTCGATTTAAAAAAAACGTTTGATTATATCACCATTACACCCTAAGGGAGGTTGAGTTCGAATTTCGGGAAAATCGGACGAAAATTGCCATACAAAATGGCCGCCGTTTGTACGCGAATACGGTTAAAAAATGGTATATCAAGGTTGTGGACCCTGTGGAGGTCACAATTTTGATTCGATTTTGATGAAACTTGAAATTCATGGTTATAACCCAAAGATCTTGAATTATGGCCCCTGATTATACGCAAAATCGCCTTTTTTTTTTAGCTTGGAGGTCACAATTATTATTCGATTTAAAAAAGCGTTTGATTATATCACCGTTACACCCTAAGGATGATTAAGTTCGAATTTCGGGAAAATCGGACGAAAATTGCCATACAAAATGGCCGCCGTTTGTACGCGAATACTGTTAAAAAATGGTATATCAAGGTTGTGGACCCTGTGGAGGTCACAATTTTGATTCGATTTTGATGGTTATAACCCAAAGATCTTGCTTCCTTTCGATATTTGCGCATATCGGATCGTAACTTCCTGAATTATTGCCCCTGATTATACGCAAAATCGCCTTTTTTTAGCTTGGAGGTCACAATTATTATCCGATTTAAAAAAACGTTTGATTATATTACCGTTACACCGTAAGGAAGGTTGAGTTCGAATTTCGGGAAAATCAGACCAAAATTGCCATACAAAATGGCCGCCGTTTGTACGCGAATACTGTTAAAAAATGGTATATCAAGGTTGTGGACCCTATAAAGGTCACAATTTTAATTCGATTTTGATGAAACTTGAAATTCATGGTTATAACCCAAAGATCTTGGTTCTTTTCGATATTTGCGCATATCGGATCGTAACTTCCTGAATTATGGCCCCTGGTTATACGCAAAATCCCCCTTTCTTTAGCTTATGGTCCCTCCGGAGGTCACAATTATTATCCAATTTAAAAAAAAAACGTTTGATTATATCACCGTTACACTGTAAGGAAGGTTGAGTTTGAATTTCGGGAAAATCGGACCAAAATTGACATACAAAATGGCCGCCGTTTGTACGCGAATACTGTTAAAAAATGATATATCATGGTTGTGGACCCTGTATAGGTCACAATTTTAATTCGATTTTAATGAGGAAGGTTGAGTTCTGATTTCGTGAAAATCGTACCAAAATTGCCGGACGAAATGGTCGCCGTTTGTACGTGAATAGTGTAAATGTAAAAATATGGTATATCATGGTTGTGGACCTTCTACAGGTCACAATTCTTATCCGATTTTGGTGTGACATTATCCTAAATGAAGAAATAAGAATTATGGACTAGGAATTAAAAGCTAAAAATTAAGAAGACTCAATAAAGAACTGTTTGGTCTTCTATAGGATAAGCAGTCGAGATCTTTTGGAGGTAACCCTATATTTCAAGTTTCGGATAATAGACGGAGGCGACGACAATATACGTCCACGTGAAAATGTGGGCGTATAGAAATGTGACGTAAATGTCGATTCTACAGAAATTTTTATGTCCGAATCGCCATTGATCGTCCTTGTATTGCATACAATTAAATCCATAAAATCTCATTCTAGCAACACTCGAGCGTCGACTAAGTACTTGCACGAGCTTGGTCCAAGATGTTTAAAAGTATGGAATAACTTTTAAGATTATATCACCAATGATGATGTATGTTTCAACCATATTCTGTAAGTTTTTCACGTCTTTTTCTATTTAAAACTGGATTACAGTTTCGTTTCGTTTGTTTCTTTTTATACCGGCTGTCAAATTACATTGTATCCTAACTGTCAATCAACGGAGTGTTCGCACAGATGTTTTGTTAATCTCTGTATAGGCTACGTAGAAAGTAGACTTTGGCTAAAGTTTTATTTTTAATTTATATGCATATTGTAAAAGATTTTCTTCTCAAAGAGCAGGCGTTTGTATGTCATGCTTGGCTTGTTTGTATGTTACTCGAATTCGGTTATAATTTACCCTGTGATAAAACAGCCCCGAAAAACTCATTCGGGTAACTTGATTGATCAATACGTCCATGTTCCAAATTAGTCCGGTGACCATCAAAACGGGTCATTTCACCACGTTTGTTAAGCTCAATTTCTCCCTAAGATCTCGGCTTCTTTCCATATTGGCATATATCGTACCATAACTTCATTGCTTATGACCCCTGATTGTACAATAAAAAAAAATAACGTTTTAAGCTTACGGACACTCTAGAATTTGCATCTGATTTTGATGAAACTTGAAATGCGTGTTTTTAACTCACCGATTTCGATTCCTTTTGATATTTGTACATATCGGGTCGTAACGTCCTGAATTATGGCCGTTGATTGTACAAAAAAATCACGTTTTTAGCTTGTCGTCCCTTGGAATATATAATCGTTGCACCCTAATGATTGTTGAGCTCGAATTTCGTGAAAATCGGACCAAAACTGTGAGGCAAAATAGACACCCTTCGTACAAAAATAGTGTAAAAATAGAGTATATCAAAGTTTATGGACCCTCTTAGACGACAAAATGTTGATCCGATTTGGAAAAAACTTGACCTACGTGTTTATAACCCAAGGATCTTAGTTCCTGTCGATATTCGCGCCCTTCGGATCCTAATTTCCCGAATTATGGTACGAAAAGTCACTATTTGTTTAGATTTTTCTCTATCCATCTCTTGCAAAATGTGGGCGTATCTTGCCTGGCAACTGCTGGTTTATTAACCAGGTCTAAACTAGATCTCATTAATTTATTAGTATCAAAAGATAATTTGTTTTCAGTGATGGTAACAACTACTGTTGTTAATGGACTTTTGGTGCAACCAAAATATTTATGGCCATTAAGTGGTGAAACATTTAAGTTCGAGGTTCAAAATGGCGGAAACGTACAGTCACCAGCGAATGGTGAATGTCTTGCAGTAGGTCCTGGACACCCGACCCTATCGTACAACGCCATGTATTTTGACCGAGCAGCTAATTCGCATGTCGACATCACTATTCCTTCGCAAACAATCAATGACGTTGGGTTTTCTGCTTTTTTCTACTCTATGGACGAAGATGGTGTTGTTTTTCACTATAAATCTGACAACCAGGATCCCGCAGACTATTTATCAGAGCTTATTGTGAAAGTGAAAGGAGGAAGTTTAAAGGCAGAAATAGATTCCCGTGCTCTCGATATTGGTAGACTGAAAATGCCAACAAAACTACCATATAATATACCCGTAAATGAATGGACTATGGTGACTTTTACTAACTCCTATAACCCAGGTGTAACAAGACTATATATTAATACATTCGTGGAACCCTACAGTCATCCTTTTATTTTGCGTTTGAGAACCCCTGGAAAATTAAGATTTGGCGCAGAACTGACCAGTACCGGACTTGTATCACCATTTAAAGGTTTTATAACATGTGCTGCTCTGTATACTGTTGCTACTGGTTTTGGTAACCAACAGGATTTATTGCAACATTGTTCAAAGACCAACTGGCCAAATCCAGCACCAAGTAGGTGCCAGTTTTTATTACGTTCATCTAGTATGGTTTTCATTGCCCCCCCCCCACCTCCTTTCGAATGGTGCTAATTAAATTGATATGTTTCTTCGTCTCGGTACACAAATTCGCCGACACTAAAGTGTATTTCCATTTTAAGGAGTCCTATATACAAATCAGTGTGGTTTTCTGCATGGAAATCTCGACAATCTGAATCGGCCTTTTTTCCGGCAATTTCTTTTTAAATTAGTTAGGATTATAATATGCGCAATTTGTTTTAGTTCTCCCGACGTCGAAGAAATAATTTTTTTTTTTTAGTCGTTCGTATGTTACGAAAACCGAGATCCCTTGTATTGGTGTGCACGAAAATGATCCCTTAACAGTTGGAATTCGATATAAGAATGGGTCGTAGTGCCGCTGTCCGGGCAAATTTCCCTCATATCACACTGTAATGCGTATGCCCATCTTCATTAGCCCAGCTCGGAATAGAACAGAAGGACGTTAAACCCCATTTCATTTCATTTCTAAAAATATGTCTTATTTATTATTGTATAATTCTATTAATAATGTTGATTATTTTGTACTAACTAAATCTATCTATCAACATACTGACTAACAAACTGCATTTGTGGGAGTGAGATGGATAATAGCTAAAATATGCTTCGTGTTCACTGTTGATGTAAAGACCCCAGTGAGTTTTAGCTCGCTCCATGCAAGCTTAATAGCACCCTGGATAATAGGTGACAAGATTTTGTCTTGGATAATTAACAAGCGGTTAAGATACGCCCAATATTGCAAGAGGTGGGCAGAGAAAGGGCTAAACAAATTTGATTGTTTGTACAAACAGTGGCCATAACCCATGAAGTTAGGGTCAGTTATAATATCGAAAGGAACCAAGATCTTTTGGATATAAACATATATTTTACGTTTCATCAATATCGGATAACAATTGTGGCTGCTAGAGGGTCCATAGTTTGGTATTACATACTTTTACACCATTCAAAATGCGATTGTTTCGTACAATCAGGATCCATATTCTAGGACATCACTGTACGATATGATCGAATATCGAAAAGAGCCGCGATACATTATAAACATACATTTCAAGTTTCATCGTAAAAATTGGGACAATTTAAAAAAGTGATTTTACGTACTAGGGGCCATATTCCTATGGCTATCGTTCATTTGAATCATATCTGCGTAAGTCCACGTTATGACTATCTTTTTCTACATTGGAAAAATAAGGTCTTCGTAATTTCTAGTCCACGTCATATGCAATATGCAGTTGGGAGGCCATCCACCCGAACAATCACAGTTAATATGTGTATGCGAGGTTTAAGCTCTATTCATATTTATGGCCGACAAAATGTAAACTACGTGTCTCTTATGTTTTGGCTATTCAGTAAAACGATTATTTAACAAAGGGGAAATTAACTGCATGTATCTGCATTTTTTACAGCTCCACCCTGTCAAATATGGTTCGAAGAAACGACTACCGCCTCGGTATCTACTGAACTACCAGAACACAAACCAGCAATAATATATATCTGGTCAATGGATGATGCAAGTACAGAATACAATGTCTTTACTATGGACAATACTAGCAACGTCGATTGTCCTAGATATGGAAAACCCCATCCTGAATTTCCTCATAATTCAGTCCATTTTGATGGTTCAGTTATGTCAGGCTTGCAAACAACAATCGCCTTTAATGAGCTTATAGGAAGCTTCACTTTAGCTGGTTATATCGTTCCTCGTAGTTCAACATCGGGTGTCGTTTTTCAGCTAATAATGGAAAGCAGTCTTACTTCTTTGTTTCGAGTTGATATTATTGGGGCTGATTTATTATTTAAATCATTTGATCCATTTGGTGGTGCTTGCTCCAGTGTTTTACTTTCTGGTGTGATCACTGCCGATCAGTGGCAGCTGTTGGCCATTGAGAAGAATAATGTTACCAATAACTGGACTATTTTACTTGATTCTGCTCGTTATGCTGCTAATAGCATCTGCGGAGATTGGACCATGAGTAATTTTAAAGTTGTTGTCAGTATCGGCACTACGGCAACAGAGGTCGTTGGTTTCTATGGTGATATACGTTGGCTCATATTGTTTGATGGAGTATTTGATGAAGAAGTTGACGAGGAAATAAAGGATGTTTGTCTTGGAAACAACACTTTAGGTAAATTTTATCTAACTTGGAATATACATAAATTTTTATATGGCCATTGTCTTTCTCATTTGATGAACCGAAGATGGCTAGACTCATACATAATAGATGTTTTTAGCGTCCCATCTTGAGTATAGCCATGTCGGTTCACAAAGGTAGACATTTAACCTCCCTATAAGTAAAAAGGATAATCAAATTTATACACTTTAGTATTATTATACCTTTAACGTACATTTGTGTATATGCCATGGCGTTTTATTATATTGTTGGGCATTGCTCACAGCGTTTGTGCATTTTGATATTTGTCCATGCGTAAAATATTAAAGGATGAACATATCTGAATTCAAAGCCGCGTATAAAACTAGCGCAGTAGTTGACATTGTCACCGAAACCGTTTTAAGCTAGTGACAGATTAAAAGGAGGAATGCTTAAGTTCATAGCTTTTAAACTGGGATGTCGCCTTCATTTTGGGGTTTTTAGTCCAAATCGTGCGTTTAAATTCATGGAACGAAATGACCAACTACTTATTGATTTATGCTAATTCTGAATGAACTTAAATTAAGAAATGATGTATCTGCAGTTATAAAGAATTAATATGGAGTATTAGTTATTATTAAATGTTTTCAATTTCCCATTGTAGGGTCGAATTTAAAGTGTTCCTCGACTAAAACCGGAAGTCGCTACCATATCCGCTTGAAGACCGGTTATAAGGTTCCAGACGAAATTCAAGCAATCGAAACCATGATTTCAAAATCATTGACATATTGTGCTGT
Source organism: Patella caerulea (assembly GCA_036850965.1). Classification (NCBI taxonomy): domain Eukaryota; kingdom Metazoa; phylum Mollusca; class Gastropoda; family Patellidae; genus Patella; species Patella caerulea. Next base: position 17,899,066 of record JAZGQO010000002.1, on the reverse strand, counting down.
ACAGTGTTACTTTTCAGCCTACTGTAGATCGTTTTCTTGGAACCAAAATGGCGGCTGTTTATTGTATGATTTTGTAACTCTCAGGGGGTTGATCATCTCAACGGAGACAAATTATTATGCAGTGCGGAATTAACATTTGGTGAACAGTAATCAATAGCAGATGGTCTTTCGAACCTGTTTCAAATAAGTACAACACTTACTACGTATTTGTATTACAATGCAATACTATAGCAGAAAATAAATGGTCAGTTATAAGTAGCGTACGTTCGTCCATATATCCAACATCCTTTGGCTGAAATCGAATAACGCTCAAAAAACCTATGGTGGCACCGTCAATTTGAGTTTACAGAATGAAGGAGTGAATAAAATTTGAGAATCGATGGATTAATAAAAGTGCGAGATAAGCACGTGTTTTGGGCACTGAGGACAAGGGGTTAACTTAGTACAAATGTTGCTGCTGAGCAAGCCATACGAAGAAGGTGCTTCGGTATACTCCCAACCCCTCCTATCTCCGCCTAAAAATACATTAAAAAGTTTAAACTATGCAATGATATATTTTAAACCTACAAATTAATTGGGACTGACAAAAACACACACTGCACTCTGATAAAGTATGACTATCACTTTCATTATCATGTTTATTCCCCTCTTGCATACAACCTTTTACAATCTGATGAAAAAGAAAATGATTTAAATTTATTTATTTAAGTCATAAAGACGTCATAGTATTCAGTCTTTACTTAATTAAATTTCACCCGAATGTTATACCCTAGAAGATTTGTGTGTCTTACTAAACATCGTTGCAGTATAATCGGCTTCCCAATACTGGTCTGTAGGACTGTGAATTGCGTTGAATGATATACTCCTCAATGTATTAATGTGGTCTGAATTGTCTGGGGGTCTACACTTTGTCAGCCATGCAAATTCTTAACCATGAAGTTATTTATTTGTTGCTTTTGTCGTAAGTGCATTTGGCATCATTTATTATTCTGTTTGCAGAGGGGAGCCACGGTGGATCTGGAGGTTGCGTCCTCCATCTGTCCAATGGCCGAGAAAGTTCAATGGCGCAGGGACTGGCGAGAACTATGGCTGAACCTGGAAATTATATACAAAGGTTTTTTTTATGATTAATGTTAACAGCCTAGGTTGTCTGTCGGCTGAACATCGGTAACTCTTTTGTTCCTGTGTTGCGGGTATAATTTGTTTGTTTTCTTTTTAATTTTCAACAACCAGCTTGTGTCTCCCTTTTCATGACCGACACGTGTGGCACTGGAGCCCCTGATAGGGCTGTATTTGCCATCACTCATATGCTCCTGTGTCCAGAAATATATAGTTTGTCATTAGATTTTGTTTGGTTCGGAGAAATAATCGCCCCAACCGCCGCTAACGAGTTAAATGAAACATTGTCTGACATGTTTGATTATACTATCATCTAATCACCCCACAACATAATAAATGATTTCAGTGTATTCCTTGACCCAAGAAACATACGGTTAGACACCAAAATTATCATCCTAGAATAAATACTATGGGAGCTAGATGTGGTAACCGTATTGGGCGCCATCTTGAATTTCTCAAAATGTCGAATGGTGACCGCGGTTCACCCGGCAGATTCTGAAAGAGGACACCCTGGGCTACTAAAATCAATCATAAAAATAACTTGGTATATAATTTCCAGGTTCACTCGAAAAATTGGATTTGGCAACCGTACTACGTATAGTCCTTTAGATGGGACGAAAAACCGAGGATCCGTGTACACGGTGACGTAAACGTAAAAGATCTTTTGACAGTTGGACTTCGATATCAGACTATGCTGTAGCACCACTGTGGATAAGTGAATAAGGAGCTGGTTCACTATTCTGGAGGTCGGATGTTCGATCCCTGCATTGGCCGAGAAAGTTCATCTCGATTTTCCTGCGTGATTTCCCCTTGTCAGTGATGCAGAAGGAGGGCCTGACAAGGACAGCTGCCTAGTCGTTCGGATGGGACGAACAACCGAGGTCCCATGTACACATTGGAGTGCACGTAAAAGATCCCTTGGCAGTTGGAATTCGATATAAGAATAGGCCGTAGCGCCGCTGACCGGGCAAAATGTCCTCATAGCACACTGCTTTGCGTATGCCTGTCTTCCATTAGCCCAGGTTAGGTGCAAAAGAGTAGGACGTTATACCCCATTTCATTTCATTTCCACTGTCCTGACAAAAATTACACCCCATTGTATACCATATGCCCCTTTTCATTAACTCACTCGAAGCAGAACAGTGGGACGTTAAACCCCATTTCAATCATCGACGGTTTAACATCGTTAAGAAAAAGACTTCACAACAAAAAGGCCCCATGTCTTCATAATAAGTCAACATTGGCTTACATCAAGCTGATGCTAATAGGATGACTTGATGTACATTAACGAAGTAGTTATATATGTACATTGTATACAGTGTGTGGGTTTTTTTTATTGTGAATGCTTTTAATGTGTCTTTATCGGTAGTTTGTGTAGAATACTGGTTTCAGTCATTAAAACAATCAATGTTGTTCATAGTCCATCAAAGTGATTGTGAACAGTGCACGGAGAGACATTTGCTGAGATAACTCTTATAAATGAGCACGCGTGTCCATAATAGTACGTGATGGTTGATAATACTTTTCAATTTACCAGGGTCCATCTATGGCTCCAGCTTTAATTATCTTTATAGCAAAGGGTAAAATAACGGATATTTTCGACAATAGCCAGGGATATAGTAAGAAGCGTGTGACTCGTGTCACCTGTCATGTTCCTTAAGTTACGAATGCGACTTTTGCCACATCTAGCTGTTGCTTGAAAAGTCTAAAATTCCGAAACGTTTTGTTAATTATCTCCCTTTACCACAGACACGGGCGAGTAGAGGAATAAGGTAGATTACAGCTTCTTATAGTTACAAGAACTCAACACCAAATAAAGGCAACCTAACTACCATGGAAGAACAAAGGTGAATTAGAAAGGTCCGGACTAAGATGTGAAGTGGGTCATCGTATGAAAAGCTGAAAGTTCAAGCAACTATGACATTGAATGAACTTTGAACCTTGCTACTCGATTATCGCGGCTAAGTATTCCAAATTGAAAAACGTGCAACTTGGTATTCGCCATGATGTTTTCTGTTGATGATCTTTTAAGATCATCAACAGAAAACATCAAAGGCTTCCCTTCTGGGCCAAACACCAAATCGAAATTACTGCCGAAAAATGTAGGGTATTACACGAAGGCCTTGATAAAATGTGTGGATTTAAAACGAGATCGAGCATTCTGTTGAAGATGGTTACGTGTGGAAGCAGTATTGGGCGTTCTTAGAAAGACGTCCGTCACACTTCCCGCATAGACGATGTAGCGTTTAATGAGGTATGTCTGAGTTCTAGGCTATTTAAACTCTAGAAATATTTGATGTAAAGTGCTAAAGAGTCTATATGAGCAAGGATGCAGGCCAGTCTACTTAATTAGTTGGGGGACCTTCGTGTATTGTTGTAAAGTAAAAACCTTTGTAAAGTCATACTATTGAACAGCTACACATGGTCAAAGAGTCTCGTCCGTTTTTGTGCTGTCGTGAGGGAGGATAGATACATCATTACACGATAGAATGCTAAAATATTGTATTCAGCCATTATACTTTTACAGATTTTGCTTTTTATGCATCCGTCTACAATTTGTTTGTAGACACTCTAGTCACAATTTTATCCGATTTCAACGAAACTTGAAGTGCATGTTTAATACCCAAAAGATCTTGGTTGATTTCGATATTCACGCATACTGGATGGATCGAAACTTCGTGAATTATGGCCCCTCTGATTGTATGAAAAATCCCGTTTTTGGATTGTGGACACTCTAGAAGTCACATTTGTGATCCAATGCATGCTTATAACCCAAAGAATTTGGTTCCTTTCGCACAGCGGATCGTAACTTCATGGATTATTATGAATTATGGCACAATATTTTTTCCTATTTTAAAAACGGTTTTAATATACATGTATCACCATTCCATCATAATGAAAGTTGAATTTGAAATTTGGGGAAAATCGAAATGAAACTGCCCGACTAAATAGTCGTTATTTGTATTCAAATTTGTAATTCAAAGGTTATGGACCCTCGAGAGGCACACTTTTTTATCCAATTTTGATGAAACCCAAACCGTATCGCTATATTCCAAAAATCTCCCTGAATGTACAAAAAATCGTTTTTTTTTTTTTTTGTTTTTAGATTGTTCTCTATCCATCCCTTGCAAATTGTGGGCGTATCCTGCCTGTCAGCCGCTGGTTAAGTTAATGTTTATTATAAGTATAGAAAATTATTGTGTACTCATTTAGAAGTTATTGTTCCTTCGTTACAGTAACACGAATAAAGCCGTCATATAGATCATTATGCGCATAAAGATAAATATCGATAGTTTCAAAGATAACGTAAACTCAAACATCAAATTTTAAGATATCTTCTTTGTCAGTTTTCTTTTCTTGAACTTTGTCTAGACATCATTGTTCTTCATGTAGAAAAGGTGCTCTTTCATGGAAACATTCTAGACAAATGCTTGGGGATAACATGCATTCGAGAATATAAAACATCGTTATTCAATTTATTTGAAACCAATAAAATTGATTTATGAATTTTGTAAAATAAATGTGGCGTTAAAGAAGTTGGTATTATCAATACCCCATGGGGCCATTCAACATAGTGCGTTTTAAATAAAACCCAGAGCATTAGGGTTGATTAAAAGGGTGTATGGCTTTATTGTTTGGAACCTTAAAATAGACGAAAATTATTGTAATTTCTATATAATCAATTATGTTACGTGAATACCATATAAACTGTAGTCTTTAACCGATTTGTTTTCCTATTTGGTTTGAAGCATTAGGGTAATGATAGTACAAATATTTAGTGTTCTGCAGTTTTCCTGTGTTTTGGGGTTTTGTGGGGATCTACTGAATTTGACTTCCGATAAATCGATATCACGCTTACGCTATTAAAACCAAAATATAACAGAATGAACATTAATTTATATTTATAACCGTGTATCATCATCTTTAACAGACAACAAAGGCAAACGAACTAGCACTGCCACCTGCTCTTGGTGATGTTCTGCTATGCAATGTTCGAGCTTTAGGTGGTGATGGGAATACATCAACAATACAAAACTTTTGAACCAGAAACCGAAAGTGGTCCATGATCGTTATGATAGCTTAGTTTCGCTATACAATCCTACCAGATTCAGAAGGCTATAGTTATAACAAATTATTTTTTTTCAAAGCACGGATTTTTATATCCAGAGGCACGTTAAAATAGGCATTGGCGTTCAGTGACCTTCCGTTCGGAGTTACCCCATTGTTCCGAAAAACTTGTAAATTCGATAGACGATACCGTGTTTAACTTATTTCAGTCAATTTTGGTGCATTCATACTGTGAGAGGGTAGACTCAATTACGTGATATCGGCAGTTTGCTAAAAATCCAAGTTTTCCTTTCGGACTAGCTCCTGACTATATGTTGCTGTTGGCTCTGTGCTTGCGTTGCTATCTTTTTAATATCGCCATCATTTAATGAATACATCACTTTGTATTGTCTTGTTGAGAGAGCGTGAGAGAAAAATAGCATATCAGAAGAATTTTCAAAAATTGTTAACCCACGTATACATAAATCAATATATTCCCAATAAATAAACCGTGTATATCCACAAAGGTAATCAATGTGTTATAAGTTAGAACAAAGTGATTCAAACATTTTAAATACACACTTGGTTTAATATTTAAGTTCAGATATATAACATTGTATTGTTTTTAGCTCAATATATTCCCAATAAATAAACCGTGTATATCCACAAAGGTAATCAATGTGTTGTAAGTTAGAACAAAGTGATTCAAACATTTTAAATACACACTTGGTTTAATATTTAAGTTCAGATATATAACATTGTATTGTTTTTAGCTCAGGTATATATTTATTTTAGTTGAGAAAATAATCGTTTATCAAGCTTAGATAATACTGGTCTTTCTTACATATGACACAAACAGGATAAAAATGTTAATCGCAAATGGTATAACAAATGTTATCAGAAAAGGCTAAACGATATGTTTGTACGGACTGAAATGCAAAAATGTCGGAAAGGTGTACATTTATTAATCTTAGAATAATTAAGAAACAATTTGAATTAAATGACAACATATAAAATCTGACCCCAATAAAATTATGACGAATTGGATATATATGCAACGTACAATCACCCAGAAATAATCGAAAAATACAAAATTCCGCGAAAAAAACACCAACGAGGCGCTGACAGGACAAAATGTAACGTGATTACTAAAGCGCAGTCTGTACGCCTGTTGTGTTTGGCCATTTTATGGGGTTATAGCATTAAACTTGCTACATAATATAATATTATCCAAGAATTTACTCAGACTTAGATATCTATGGTAAATGGGTAGCGAATAAAGACAAATTGTAGAAGCATGAAATGTGCCCTATTACATTAACCACACAGTTTGTACGTTTGAAGTCTTCCTTAAATAAATGTATATAATGGGCGATCATCGGATAATGTATTTTACACTGTAGAATTCATAATGATTTTTATGCCGACAATGGCGAAGAACAATTCCTATCCATTTATGATATTATTTCGTGACACTTCTGTTAATATTGTTTTATCCGGTGAGCTCACTAAATATTGAAAGAGTTTCTTTTGGTTTCTAACAATAGGCATATAAAACCAATCAGTTTTAGCATGGAATAGATTCCTTAAAATCGTTATAAGGTTATGGTTAGCCTAAATATAAACAATTAATATCTTTTAGACAGTGAGATATTGGCAACAATCATTATTATCCTTTTATAACGGAAACCATAACTTTTAATGTATCAATGTGAATGGTTTAGGAATATCACAGACACCACTATAGTTTTAATAATGTGTCGAATATGTGTAACACTACAGATAACAGACCATCAGCATAGGTTGTAGATCTTTTATTGAGAACATGGAATAGACATAGATCCGAAGGAGCTCTATTCAAGTCTGACTTACTGTCAGTTAATTCTGGCTTTATAAAGCATACAGCCATTAAGAATAATGATACATGACAGATTAACTTATTTGGAATTGAGAGTATAGTTTCTATAACTGCACTGCATCTTCCCTTTAATGTCGCGAAGTTCTGCCGAGTGTTAAACACATAGATCATGTGTAGGTTATAAATAACATATAAATAAATAAGATATTTAATGAGATCGTGCCTTTTGTCAAAACGAGCAGAGGTCATTCGTGTGTTGTCCGTTAATAACATATTGAACAGATTAGCAGAAGTTGTATATAGTTGAAAACGTCAAATATAATATAATGTCAAATCTAGCAAAGTTCTATGTAAAAATAACTTTGTCACATTCCTTCGTCACCCATGAGTTATGTACCAAAAGGACATAACAAACACAATTGAAAACGTCCAATATAATATAATGTCAAATCTAGCAAAGTTCCATATCACTTTGTCACATATGTCAACAGTTTTGATGATTTTTTCGTCCACTTCCGCCTCTAAACAGGGGTGAGGGGGTAACCGCTTATATACCACGCGCCATTTTGTTAAAATACGAGCCAAATTAAAGCTCTTGTACAACTTTTGTCCTTATTTATGTAAACACACATAATTAGTATTGTACATTATTAAATTTAAACCGAATACCTGATAAAGAGAGAGAGAGAGAGAGAAATGGGGTTTAACGTCCACTCATCACAAACTAGGTCATTTCGGGACTAACATATGGTTTTAATTTTATTTCAATGCAGTGGACTCTGTCAAATCCGACATCGTACGGGGGAGTTACAATATGTCGGAAGTCACAGAGTGTCGGAATACTCAGTTTTGTCGAAACCGGAAATATTGTAACTTCGAAAACCGGAAATATTATTAGGCCTACAATGTTGATTCGAATCACCAGAATGTTATCCCCTTTAAAAATGATAAACTTTTCTGTACATTCAAAATTTTCTAACATTAATTTTTATTTCATTCAACATGTGTAGGCATTTTCAATAGGTCAAGTCCGACGTTAATTTATTACGTGTTCATTGATAATCTGTCATTCTATGTCAAGGTCGTCGTCACACGGTCCGGTGAGATCCGTAGGGTTAACAAACATTGAGCTGAAGTGAGCGGACGTTACGTTCTTAGTGGCTGTTTTATGACCTTGACCCTCATCGGCGAAAGCTGCTTTAATTGCTTGCGCGTAGGGGTTTTTAGCAGTGGGAGGAAAGCGGAGTGCCCGGAGGAAACCCACGATGTTCAGAAGGCCTCCCTATCTCCATGCCACATACGCTCACACCAGGGCTCGAAACCACAGTCGCAAGCCAGAGGTGACCGGCCAGCTAGAGGTCGAAGCGCGACACTCTAGACCACTAGGCCATCCCAACCCCCCGAATACCTGATAAATAAGATGAATTTCGAAAAGTACAACGTGCCGAAATTAGAAATGCCTTAGGCTATTCAATTTATGCCCCCCCCCACCGCTCCGCTTCCAACCACTACAGGAAGATGAACCTGTGTCTTAAAAAACAATTATGCATAGCCGGAAATGATGGCGTATGTTGAAAATGCAAAAGAGTATTGACGTATCGCCTTTTTTATAAACACTATTTTTATTCAGATAAATAGGAATTGAGAAAAAGGCATAACCTATTTTAGCCCCTTCCCAACCCTATGTGTCAGATATAGATACGTATATTTACATTTTATAAACAAACAATGTGAAAAAAAATTACAGTGTATTATAGTTTTCTTTGGGAGGTATTTAGCAATCCAGAGGCACGTTAAAATAGGCATTGGCGTTCAGTGACCTTCCGTTCGGAGTTACCCCATTGTTCCGAAAAACTTGTAAATTCGATAGACGATACCGTGTTTAACTTATTTCAGTCAATTTTGGTGCATTCATACTGTGAGAGGGTAGACTCAATTACGTGATATCGGCAGTTTGCTAAAAATCCAAGTTTTCCTTTCGGACTAGCTCCTGACTATATGTTGCTGTTGGCTCTGTGCTTGCGTTGCTATCTTTTTAATATCGCCATCATTTAATGAATACATCACTTTGTATTGTCTTGTTGAGAGAGCGTGAGAGAAAAATAGCATATCAGAAGTATTTTCAAAAATTGTTAACCCACGTATACATAAATCAATATATTCCCAATAAATAAACCGTGTATATCCACAAAGGTAATCAATGTGTTGTAAGTTAGAACAAAGTGATTCAAACATTTTAAATACACACTTGGTTTAATATTTAAGTTCAGATATATAACATTGTATTGTTTTTAGCTCAGGTATATATTTATTTTAGTTGAGTAAATAATCGTTTATCAAGCTTAGATAATACTGGTCTTTCTTACATATGACACAAACAGGATAAAAATGTTAATCGCAAATGGTATAACAAATGTTATCAGAAAAGGCTAAACGATATGTTTGTACAGAACTGAAATGCAAAAATGTCGGAAAGGTGTACATTTATTAATTTTAGAATAATTAAGAAACAATTTGAATTAAATGACAACATATAAAATCTGACCCCAATAAAATTATGACGAATTGGATATATATGCAACGTACAATCACCCAGAATTAATCGAAAAATACAAAATTCTGCGAAAAAAACACCAACGAGGCGCTGACAGGACAAAATGTAACGTGATTACTAAAGCGCAGTCTGTACGCCTGTTGTGTTTGGCCATTTTATGGGGTTATAGCATTAAACTTGCTACATAATATAATATTATCCAAGAATTTACTCAGACTTAGATATCTATGGTAAATGGGTAGCGAATAAAGACAAATTGTAGAAGCATGAAATGTGCCCTAATACATTAACCACACAGTTTGTACGTTTAAAGTCTTCCTTAAATAAATGTATATAATGGGCAATCATCGGATAATGTATTTTACACTGTAGAATTCATAATGATTTTTATGCCGACAATGGCGAAGAACAATTCCTATCCATTTATGATATTATTTCGTGACACTTCTGTTAATATTGTTTTATCCGGTGAGCTCACTAAATATTGAAAGAGTTTCTTTTGGTTTCTAACAATAGGCATATAAAACCAATCAGTTTTAGTATGGAATAGATTCCTTAAAATCGTTATAAGGTTATGGTTAGCCTAAATATAAACAATTAATATCTTTTAGACAGTGAGATATTGGCAACAATCATTATTATCCTTTTATAACGGAAACCATAACTTTTAATGTATCAGTGTGAATGGTTTAGGAATATCACAGACACCACTATAGTTTTAATAATGTGTCGAATATGTCAACAGTTTTGATGATTTTTTCGTCCACTTCCGCCTCTAAACAGGGGTGAGGGGGTAACCGCTTATATACCACGCGCCATTTTGTTAAAATACGAGCCAAATTAAAGCTCTTGTACAACTTTTGTCCTTATTTATGTAAACACACATAATTAGTATTGTACATTATTAAATTTAAACCGAATACCTGATAAAGAGAGAGAGAGAGAGAGGGAGAGAGAAATGGGGTTTAACGTCCACTCAACACAAACTAGGTCATTTCGGGACTAACATATGGTTTTAATTTTATTTCAATGCAGTGGACTCTGTCAAATCCGACATCGTACGGGGGAGTTACAATATGTCGGAAGTCACAGAGTGTCGGAATACTCAGTTTTGTCGAAACCGGAAATATTGTAACTTCGAAAACCGGAAATATTATTAGGCCTACAATGTTGATTCGAATAACCAGAATGTTATCCCCTTTAAAAATGATAAACTTTTCTGTACATTCAAAATTTTCTAACATTAATTTTTATTTCATTCAACATGTGTAGGCATTTTCAATAGGTCAAGTCCGACGTTAATTTATTACGTGTTCATTGATAATCTGTCATTCTATGTCAAGGTCGTCGTCACACGGTCCGGTGAGATCCGTAGGGTTAACAAACATTGAGCTGAAGTGAGCGGACGTTACGTTCTTAGTGGCTGTTTTATGACCTTGACCCTCATCGGCGAAAGCTGCTTTAGTTAATTGCTTGCGCGTAGGGGTTTTTTAGCAGTTGGAGGAAACCGGAGTGCCCGGAGGAAACCCACGATGTTCAGAAGGCCTCCCTATCTCCATGCCACATAGGCTCACACCAGGGCTCGAAACCACAGTCGCAAGCCAGAGGTGACCGGCCAGCTAGAGGTCGAAGCGCGACACTCTAGACCACTAGGCCATCCCAACCCCCCGAATACCTGATAAATAAGATGAATTTCGAAAAGTACAACGTGCCGAAATTAGAAATGCCTTAGGCTATTCAATTTATGCCCCCCCCCCCCCCCCCACCGCTCCGCTTCCAACCACTACAGGAAGATGAACCTGTGTCTTAAAAAACAATTATGCATAGCCGGAAATGATGGCGTATGTTGAAAATGCAAAAGAGTATTGACGTATCGCCTTTTTTATAAACACTATTTTTATTCAGATAAATAGGAATTGAGAAACAGGCATAACCTATTTTAGCCCCTTCCCAACCCTATGTGTCAGATATAGATACGTATATTTACATTTTATAAACAAACAATGTGCAAAAAAAAATTACAGTGTATTATAGTTTTCTTTGGGAGGCATTTAGCAATTGAATTGTGATATAATATTAGAACACTTATTATGGATACAATCACTTGGTTTATTGTACTGCAACGTTTCAACAAGATTTTACAAGTCGTTTTCAAGCAAATACCCAATGTACAAATGAGACATATTACAGTTGAAATATATATATGTACAATCTACAATATTATTAATTAATGAGCTGTATAGAAAGGTGACACAGATATAATGTTGCTGTCTCTACATCTCATGTGTTCTAGTATTATATGTATTATAGATGACCATACAACCTTCTGGGGATTTCGAAAAGCGAATGAACAGTTTTAAAATTATTAAGTGAGTATTGCGTGTCGTCAATTCCGTGCAGTAAGATAGTAGTGTTTCGATGGGTGGATTATTCATTGTTTTATTAACGTCATCTGAAATAATTCAAGAGGCAGTTTTCAATATTTTCCAATTGATTACCACATTTATGAGTTAATTTTATCCAGGTCACTTGGTCGGGTAATCAATTTTTATACGCCCACATTTTCATGTGGACGTATTATGTCGTCGCCCCTGTCCGTCCGGACGTCCACAATTTGTTTGTGGACTCTCTACAGGTCACAATTCTATCCGATTTTGACGAAACTTGAAATATAGGTTTATCCCCAAAAGATCTCGACTGCTTTCGATATTGGCATGTATCGGATCAACACTGGCCCCTGATTGTACGAAAAATCACGTTTTTAGCTTGTGGACCCTATAGAGTTCACAATTTTGAACCGATTTTGATGAAACTTGACATGCATGTTTGTAACCCAACGATCTTGGTTCCTTTCGATATTTGCGGCTATCGGAATGTAATTTCCTGAATTATGGCCCCTGATTGTCCGAAAAATCACCCTTTTTAGCTTGTGGTCCCTCTGGAGGTCACAATTATTATTCGATTTAAAAAACCGTTTGATTATATCACCGTTACACCCTAAGTAAGGTTGAGTTCGAATTTCGGGAAAATCGAACGAAAATTGCCATACAAAATGGCCGCCGTTTGTACGCGAATACTGTTAAAAAATGGTATATCAAGGTTGTGGACCCTGTGGAGGTCACAATTTTGATTCGATTTTGATGAATCTTGAAATTCATGGTTATAACCCAAAGATCTTGCTTCCTTTCGATATTTGCGCATATCGGATCGTAACTTCCTGAATTATGTATGGCCCCTGATTATACGCAAAATCGCCTTTTTTTTAGCTTGAAGGTCACAATTATTATCCGATTTAAAAAAAAACGTTTGATTATATTACCGTTACACCGTAAGGAAGGTTGAGTTCGAATTTCGGGAAAATCAGACCAAAATTGCCATACAAAATGGCCGCCGTTTGTACGCAAACACTGTTAAAAAATGGTATATCAAGGTTGTGGACCCTGTAAAGGTCACAATTTTAATTCGATTTTGATGAAACTTGAAATTCATGGTTATAACCCAAAGATCTTGGTTCTTTTCGATATTTGCGCATATCGGATCGTAACTTCCTGAATTATGGCCCCTGGTTATACGCAAAATCCCCCTTTCTTTAGCTTGTGGTCCCTCTGGAGGTCACAATTATTATCCAATTTAAAAAAACGTTTGATTATATCATCGTTACACTGTAAGGAAGGTTGAGTTTGAATTTCGGGAAAATCGGACCAAAATTGACAGACAAAATGGCCGCCGTTTGTACGCGAATACTGTTAAGAAAAATGATATATCATGGTTGTGGACCCTGTATAGGTCACAATTTTAATTCGATTTTGATGAGGAAGGTTGAGTTCTAATTTAGTGAAAATCGTACCAAAATTGCCGGACGAAATGGTCGCTGTTTGTACGCGAATAGTGTAAAAAATATGGTATATCATGGTTGTGGACTCTCTACAGGTCACAATTCTTATCCGATTTTGATGAAAAGTCACATTTCTAGGTTGTGTACCGTCACACCATAATCATTGTCGGCTTCGAATTTCATTAATATCAGACTGGAACTGACCAACTAAATGGCTGCTCCCAATACAGTATGAAATACAGGACTTAAAGATGTAGGAAAAATCACTTTCGGTATTGCTTGTTCTCTGTCCATCTCTAGAAAATGTAGGCGTATCCTGCCTGGCAGTGCCAGCCTATCTTCTTATAAAGGGAAGGGTCATCATTTTTGATAAGATATCGACGATATGTATATAAATGAGAAAAGGGTTTGAACCTATGTAACACCGAAATGTAAATAATAACTTATAGATAAAGGTTTCATTGATTACAAGGTTGGGTAATAATTACTTCGAAGATGGCTTGTCGTCTTACTGCGCTTCACGTTGTGTATTTTGGTCGTGCGGTCTTGGTCCTCTGGATCTTGAGTCGTCTGCGGGTGCAAATACCATAAATGGCAGTCTGGTGTTGATTCTATGGCGAAATTTATGAGAACCGGGACATTCCGTTATTATCAATCCATATTAATATAATAGGATCGTACAGAAATTAGGAATTCGTAAGTCAAGGACTTCTCTCGGCGATTGTTGTGCCATAAAAACGTGAACCGTTCACAAGACCTCGCGGATCTTTTATAAAAACACTAAGTATCTCTAAAAGTCATCTTCGAAGATTAAATCTATATAATGTTAGTGATGAGCGAACCACTTAATAATAATACTCATAAATATAATTAAGTATTCATGGTATCAACATCTATTAACTCGGTGAGTAGTTTCACAGTCAGTAACCGACATCTAAATGCAGCGACCAAGGTTACTATATTATCATGCGAACAGAGCCCTGTCACAGAACACTGATCTCGTGTAGAATTCCTGGTCAATGACTTGACAAAAGTAAAGTGCGATATAATATGAAAGTTGGTAAACATTAGAAACCCCATGCAAAAAGCCACACTGAAGGTTAGTTAGAACAGAATTGTCCCTTAGGAAGTTGAAGACATGTTTATAAAAGATACAAATACTGCATTGATGCAATATATGGGATATATAATAATATACATGTTTATGTTTATAATGTAATCAACCAAAACATGGTGTATGCATTTATTATTCTTAAATGTAATCAACCAGAAAATCGTGCATGATACCATCAGCCTTGGGGTGTTTTGGAGTATATATTATTATATAAGAATTGCTAATAGGTATTATAATTTTGATAATCAATAACTGAAAGACCCTGACAATACAATTATCACAATAGAAACTGAAATATTTACAATAAAGATTAACAAGACGTAAACGTAGACGTGAATTATCAGGGGAGGTAATTGTCGCGGTGTTTCCGCAGAAGAAAGTCTTTCCGCGTCATGGGGACAACCGGGAATTCGAAACTATGCCAGTTGGCCGTTTTCGGGAATCTGTTTGTAAGAATAGTGGTTCTAATGAATAAAATGTGAAACGTTAACGGGGTGACGATGAACATGGGGTATGACAATATATATGGTTGTAGACTAAAAGGAAAATAAATTAATATGGATAACGTATTATGTCAAACTCGAAGATCATACTTCTAGATTTTCTGACTGACGTTTTGTTCGAAAATATGAACTACTCTGAAATCGCTCTGAAGCAAGTGAACATTAAACATCAAATTTTGCAAACTTTCTGTTCGTTTTATTTTTCGGTTGGAATGTTATTTTGGTCTAACATTGAAAGGCTTTGCTATTGTTTTGGATGAGGCAGTTTTCTCTCATTTTTAGAGCAAAAGTACACCGTAGTAGGCCTACACTTATATGGCGTCTAATTATTCAAATGATAGCAGTGAAAAACGACGTCAAGTCTCGTAAAGTTGGTCTTGTATAGCTGGAAACTAATAGGAGGACATCTAACTAGGACCTCATCCATACATATGGAGTTCAGGAAGAAGGACACTATTTGTTTAAATTATTGAACTGTTTATTTTAACTATGGAGTTCGTCTAATCTACACTGGTTACGGAGGTTGCATCTAGCTATATTTTGAAGTAATATGTACCTGATCAGACATAATACATGTGTATAGCAATAATATTTTTAGTAAGCTGATACTTGAATAATTATCCGGATGCGGACACTGTGCTTGACAAGACATAGATCATGCATGTAGGCGTGGCCTGCCTCTGTCTTTGTACGCCGTAAGCAATCGTCATGTTGATCTGCAAGCAAATTGAAATCAAGTATGGCAACTGTTTAAGCCCTTAACTTTATTTAATCATTTCTGTAGTTTAGTAATCGGAGTTCAACTTTAGGGTTGTTGCGACAAAATGCATGGACATGCGGCGGATGGCTTAAATTTGAAGAAGCGTGCGTTAAACAATCAAGAAGAAGAAGAAGAGAGACAGCGTCTACTCAACACAAACTAGGTCTCTTCGGGACTAACATGGTTCCGTTTTATTTCTTTAATTCGCTTTTGCTTAGGGCTCTATATAGCAGTGGGGGAACAGAAGAACACCCACGAGTTTGGGCAGGCGACACTACTTATTGTCACGTACAAGCGGGGTTCGAAACAACGCCAGTTGACTCAATGTCAGACATATGATCCAACGCGCACGCGTTAGCTATTAGCCCCACCCCTCCTCCACAAAGAAGATGGATATTTACTGTTTATAGTAGATATAAGCTACTTCAAACTTTGAAGCAAAGACATGGCCAGTTGCTGCGATGATTCAATTCAACATAACTTAATATTAAACGAAATTATAGGTGATCTTTACCGTGTATCGCATTGGAGTTTTCTCCCTTGATATTCTGTTATTCCTGACAAAATATGTCAATTTGAATAACCATTGACTGAATTTCAAAGGCAAAATGGTTTATGGGGGAAGTTAATATTTGTTGTATTTTGTATTATTTGCGGTTTCGTTTAATATATATTCTTCTCTTTTTTGGAAACAAAACCGACCATCAAAAAATGAATTTCAATAAAAGTTACACTACAATATCGATGCGGGGAACCACGTGGCTAATTGGGTAAGACGCTGACTCGGTGTTCGATCCCTGCATTTGCTGGGAGAAAGTTTATCCAGATTTCCCGGAGTGGTTTCCCCTTGTTATTGATGCAGGACAGAGGGCCTGACCAGGACAGCTGTCTAGTCCTTCGTATGGGACTAAAATCCGAGGTCTCGTGTACACATTGGCGTGCACGTACAAGTCCCCTGGCAGTTGTAATTCGATATAAGAGAAGGTCGTAGCACCGCTGCCCCGTCAAAATTTCCCTCGTTATGCACTGTATGGATGGCGTATGCCCAACTTGATTATAAGCCCAGTTTAGGAGCAAAACAGTAGGACGTTAAACCCCATTTCATTTCAATATCGATGAATACATATGTATAGGAATTGGTCGGAATGCTATTGCTTACGTTTTTCATTAGATTAGATGAGTCCTCTCAATTCATTGCATGGGGTGTTTCTAAATTTAATCTGGAGGGCATATTACTATATTGATAAGATAACTCTTCCTTTAATCACAAAAGATATTTAGGCGTCTGTTCATCACAGTTTTTCAAAGCTATTTTACATATGAAATAATATATTTCAATTTTGTTTATTAAATCATTGTTTGTGATTGAGAAAACTGTTTATCTGATAAAAACCTAGGTCCATACATGTAAAAGAACCCTAGACAGTTGGAATTGGAAATAAAAGTGGCACGTACGTAGCGCAGCTCGGACAAATTTCCCTCACAGTACACTGCATGGCGTATGACCATTTCATTGGGCAAATCGGTGTAACCCCATTTCATTTGGTCTGATACTTCGAAATATTTGATGTTTTGCAGTTGCCACGGAAACCACAAGAACAGTCAGTTATAGCAGAGGCGGATCCAAGCCCCCCCCCCCCCCACAATTTTCGACAGTGTCTTTTTTTTTACAGCTGAGAGTGCCTTTTCTCAGACCCAAATATGTCCGTTCTGAACGTTTAACTTAAGTCTGAGAATGTTTTGTGAACTCGGGGCCAGAGTTCCGGCAATTGATATACATGTAAATATATTTATTTACGATATGCAAGATTAACAAAGTGTGTGTGTGTGGGGGAGGGGGATAATTTAAAACAACGGGATTTTTATCGTCAATAATTATGTATCTTACAACCACGTATTGTAAGTTGTTTTTTTATTATGCTTTTTAATTGTATCATTCTAGCCAATAGAACCATAATGACTGTAAAATGAAATCTTAAAACAGTATAATATAGGAAACTACACTTTGAATGACCATACTCTTACTTCTCGCCAATAACCTCCATATGAGCAGTCATAGAAAACGCCTCACTTAGTTTTTCCTATAACAAAATGATCCTGTAAACATATCTTATTTATTTTGCTTTTTATTGTGAACAATATTCAAATGGGAACACATCAATAACAACACATTTGTACACTTATGGATGGATGTTTAATCTGTAATCAACGGTACTAAGTCAGAGGGGTCAAAACCAAAAGTACGACACAGATGGTTAATTCCATGCTATGTCGCTATACAGCATGCGTAAGAGCCAGTGGAGGACACACGTGTTACTGACAATAAAGTATCAAGTAGGTGTCCGTTTTATTTATACACATTGGTGTGCTTCGAATCAGTCCGAATGTACAATATTATCAGTAGGTGTATACAATATTATCTCTTCCTACCCGAGTTCCACTCAAATTGTTCGGGTTCTCACGCGCGGATCCAGGGGGTCCGGACCCCCCGCCCCCCCCCCTTCCTCAGACTTGAAAAAATTTTATGCGATTTTATTGGCGATTTTTAGACTTGTAATTTTCCGGAAATACGTTAGAATGCACCAAATTGAATCTAATTTACCAAATTTTTCGGGGGGGGGGGGGGGGGCCAAACCACCCATTAATTGCTTGAGCGCCTTCGCCCACCGCAATTATCAAACCTAGACCCCCCCCCCACCGCAAAAAATCCTTGATCCGCGCCTGGTTCTCATAATTGTTTACAACTTGTAACATTGATGCCAACCATAAAGTCGTGCAATTAATTACTTCTTCATTGTTCATGCAATGCAAAGCTAATCGTTTGTGTATCGTTGGCTAGTATTCGAAAATGTTTTATTAAATATAAAAATGCTCTATATGTAAATTGTATTCAAATATAATAATGAAGTACCGTCGATTTTATGTTACAAAATCCAAAAAATATTGCATTTGAAAATACGCCCTAGAAAGACTTATTTTTAATTTAAACAAACTGATATAATTCATTGTAATGGATACTCATTTTTATAATAAAATTAATAATGATTTCTATGTTGTTTTGATGTATGACGATTGGTATTCATCTATGATATTTTATTTCACTTATATTAATATTTGTATCCCGTAAACTTCCTATTTAATGAAAGAGTGTTTTCGTTAGCTTTCTTGGAAAATATATACAAAAGAAGGCTTAGGTTTTAATGTTGAACTCATTGCTTACAATCATGATTATATTATGACAAACACAAAATATAATACCGTCGATTGCGGGAGAGGTGTCTACCGTTTAAGAAATATTATTTTTATTTTGTTTATTGCAGTTTTAATCCGTATATCTTAAACGTAAGAAAATCGAATTATCACTGTTTTAAATACATCTAAGAAATATATATTTTTAAATTAAACAGGTTAATATAATGGTTTCTAGTGGGTATACGCATTAGCAAATTGCAAAATTAAAAATGGTTTTTATATTGACGTTAAGATAGTTTGCATTCTTCTATAAAAATTTTTGATGAATTTCAAATTAATTTTTTCCCTTTAATTTTACAATTTTTTTCGATGTTCTTTACATTATGTTGTTCTTATTCAATTTTTATAGAACAGATATAGTTACAAATTGTTGACAAATGAACATGTTAGCTTTCCTCTGTTGTTTTATAGCAGTGCAACTATA
The DNA here is from genome assembly GCA_036850965.1 of Patella caerulea. Taxonomy (NCBI): domain Eukaryota; kingdom Metazoa; phylum Mollusca; class Gastropoda; family Patellidae; genus Patella; species Patella caerulea. The sequence continues at coordinate 17,879,600 of JAZGQO010000002.1, read as the reverse complement.
TTGGTATGGGTATGGAAATCGACCGTCTCGTAATTTAAAGACAGGTAAAAAAGCTGAAAGTACACGTCAACCGTGGCATTTGCGTCCGAAATTCGAGTTCCTGCTCTAGAGAAATATAGTATTGATTGTCGTAAACGAGGCATGAAATAAAATGTTATACAATTGTACGATTTCAAAAACAATTACCACGGTGGGACACACATTTCCCAGAGCGGCGGGGGGGGGGGGGGCGTCGCATGTGCTATAGAACTGATAACTTTCCTTCAACAGAGTCACATTTCCTTCTTAGCCCGGCCCACTTAGGCATTAGATATGAAGATAATCTTAAATGGTTACTCGGTGGGAGCTTTTGACCCGCGGTTCATTTTCTGAAATTACTGTCCAAACTGCAGGAAAAGACTCGGACTCTATTAGTCATAAACAGCGATTTACTCACATGTCAGTGCCACGTCGATTTATTAAATATCAATTAGCAATTGCTTAATACATTCATATTTTATTCCTGTCAACCTATTTTCCAAACACAAAAATAAAGAGTTCGTTAATGGGCATCGATTCGCTTGGCAGTGAATTTTACATAATCTCAAATGTGAGTTCAGTCTGGAACAAATAAATAAAACATGTCGATTGCATCTTCGTCGTCTGCCCATCTGACGATTATCGCTATTTTGATTGTCGATGGGCAGTCGAGGCGATTTAGAAAGTCTTTTCTAAACTAGATGTACAGTACATTAGATGATTTGTAGTAACTATACCTTCCTCCATACTCCGCGCAGCGTTTCGTTTGATTAGAGGTAATCCCACTACAAGGGATTTCTCGGCCTATTGCTTCAGGAATATGACCTTCCTCTGGCTGCCATGATATGTATATGTTGGGGTTTATTCCTACTCCTGCGCAGTGTTTCGTTTGATTAGATCGCGCCATTGCTTCAGGAATATGGGGTTTATTCAAAATAATATGCCACCGATATCACTGTCAAAGTTAGTAAATAAAGATTGTTGGTGGGCGTATTGTTTTATACACATATTTCGATTATTATTTCGAAGAAAGTTTAGGGACGGATTTCTGCAAAACGATACCTGGATGATTACAGCAGCTTGCACGGAAGGAAAGCGTATCGGAGGCACCAGTAAAAATCTTACAGGCCCAACAATCGATGTTTAAATTCTCGACAATAACGCAGCAATTCCAGATGGGGATTTGAGCTTGTGCGCCCCCCCCCACACACATCGCACACACATATAACAATTGTTTTAAAACCTCGAAGGAGGCTAATGACTTTACATTTTCTTGTTCAATTTGGTGAACAATTATGATTTTGACGTGCAGAGGTCGGATAGGCAAACGGATTCGGGAAAAAAAAAGTCTTGAAATATTTTCACCATATGATTGTGGTATGTTGTATTGTAGAACTTATAACGCCTAATGACATCAGAAGATTTTAATGGTGTAATAGACAAAGGGAATGTTAAAGATAACAATTTAATTTGTGTCAATGGGGCGAGAATTATCAGTCCGAACCCTACCAACCCTTACAAAAATACTATGGTTATTTCCCTTTAATCATCCTTCTAGTCGCGATTGTCCTATATGGTAAATAGATCTTTTGGTATAGTCTCGGTTGTCACAGAAAGATGATTTTTATAAACAATAAATCTCTACGCATGCCCATTACATAATTTCCGTTTAATATTAGGAAACGAAGCTGAGTCCGAAATGTCCAACAGCTGATAACGTGAACTGGACTTGAGTCGACATTAATTTTAAATGGTTGTCAATTGAGGTGATGGTAAACTCGTAAATTAGCAGTGAATTTTTAATTGACTTCATAGTGAATATGGCAGTTGTCCTAACTACACATCAACTACAAAAACTATCTGATCATAAATACAGTGCTGAAGGCAGTTCATTTTTAGAGCCAGGGTTTCAAGTTTTTTGGCGATGGTTGGTGGAAAAAGTACCGTTATGGCTGGCCCCGAATACAATTACGAGTATTGGTTTAGCCATAAATATCATCACGACAATGATATTGGTTTTATATAGTCCTGACGCCAAACAAGACGTGAGTCATAATTATATTTACAAATTTCTTACTGCAACCACCATACAACAATATAATTAAATATCAGTCACAATGACAATGGGGCATGTTTTAAAGCCCCAATAACACTCTTGTTGTAACTGAATAATATGTCCCAATCTTCATTCTGGTCAACAAATCGTATTATTTTACAATATTCCAATTAAATGATGATATAAATTTCATCTTAACACACCTATTTTAAAAAAATTTAAAAATTCAACTAATTGATTTGAAAAGTCTAACGTAAACCTTTTCAAATGTGACTTCGATTTTAAAATATTTTCGAACCCTCTGGACAAGTAAAATAGGTTGTAAGGGATAATTTACACAACAGACAGGACACTTAAACATCTAGTACTTAGAATAAGAGTATTATTTATTTTCTGGAGCTACCAAGCCAGCGAGAATGTTATTGTCCCTTTAAAAGGAAACAAATGCGGACCAGCAGGGGTATCTTGTCTTCTATTTCTACCCGATTTCTGCCCCTGTGGAGAAAGGAAGATTTTCCAATAATGGTAATACATAGGTCTACTCTGTAATTAAACAATAGATAGGCCTAACGTAAATGGATTTTTACTTCAAACTAATTGCAACGGGCATCGATATTGAATCATCTTGAAATTAAAAGGATTTCTTAATAGTTACAGTTTCGAAATAGATTAGTGTGCGGCATAATGTTCTTATATATATACTTAACTAAAAGTGGAGTGGGGGGCGTAATGTATGGCTGATGTGTGTGCGTTTTATGATTATTATGAAATGGGCTGATGAAGACAGGCCTACGCCCGGGCAGTAGCGCTGCAAAATCTAACCTCGAATTCCAACTGCCAAGGGATCTTTTACGTGCATGCCAATTTGTACACGAAACCTTGTTTTTTCGTGCCATCCTATCAAATAGATAGCTGTCCTTGTCAGGCCCTCCATCCTGCGTCACTGACAAGGGGGACCACTGTATCATTCATTTATACGGTCTGCCTGTTATTGAGTGAAGTGACATGGTTTTGATTCCTTGCTTGTATGTGACCAGGAGTAAGGTTGTCTGTCCAGCCGCTTTGGTTTCCTGGAACTGCTATTAAGACCTGTACGTAGAAGCGAATTATTGACATAAAATTGAACCATGTGTTAGTCCCCAAAAGACCTCGTTTGTTTTCAGTGGACATTATTAACCCAATTTCTCTCTCTCTTATATATGTGTCATTAAAATATATCAATCTTCACCAGGTACCAGTAGGACTGTCTGTACTATAATTATACACAAATCAGTTGATCATTGATGGTACCCGTAATTTGCTTTCTCAGACTGAAATAATAATTGTGTGTCACACTCATAGTAACTTTAAAGTCAGTTGTGCCAAGTTAGGTTTCTTTCTCAGATTTAAAGAACTCAAGGGAGGTGATCAGACTGTATCCAATATCTTGGTGTTAAAATTGTGTTCTGCTTTGAGCCTTACTGGTGTTGAGTTAAGTGCATTATAATAATACATAATAACGCATTCTTATTATCATTATTTCCAGTTCTTTAGTTAAAGAACAATAAAGAAGTAAAATGACCGTAGAAAGATCATTCCCACCTTGACAGTCGAAATTTGATGTAAGAGTGGACCATAGTGCCACTGTCCGGGCAAAATTTCCCTCATGGCACACTGTATTGCAAATGCCTGTCTTCATTAGCCCAGTTTAGAATAGAACAACAGAGCGTTAAACCCCATTTTATTTCATTGCCCTACATGTACAAATACATACGTCACAGTGCTGAAGAGACTTCCAACCAAAGATGGTTAGATCAAAAAATGCGTACATGTAGCGATAGCACATCCACAATAATAAGGATAGCAAATTAAGCGTAGACTTCATAATATTATTATAATATATAATGCATCATTTCATGTGTAGATAGCTTTGGAATACAGGATATTCTTCATTTCTTGGTTGTAAGAAAGTTTTTTATAACACTGCAATACCACTGTATATATAACTTCCTTCTGAAATTTTCTCGTGACATGACATGATATACCATACTTAATTTATGCATTATTTTTTAAAACAGAAAAAATATATCTTTGAATATCATTATTTCTGAAGGTCAATTTGATGTCTTTTACATTATAATGTATGACCGTAATCCAGTTGCTTTAATAGTTTTGTGGTTGAAAATTCTTTTGACACATGGACAGCACAATGGTTTGCTTGAATAGAGAATTGTGAACAATGGACTGATTACAGTTGGTCCATAAGGTTCTCACTTAATAATTAACTGTTAATGTTCTAATATCAGACATTCATCATTAATTATCAATAGAACACTCATTATAATCCACTGTTAACGACTATGTATATTATTTATTATCCTGATCATGAGGTAACATGCACTAATTATAGTCTATACTTGCTTGAAAACATAGAGAGGAAATAGGCCTACTCTTTTCGAATCGTCACCTAAATAAATCAGTAATTGTTCTTCCATAAGTACATATTGTGGTTTATAGTCTATACATGGTTTTAAAAATTACATTAGCTTTAAACTTTAAGGCTCGAAAAATTGAGAACTGGGTCCCAAATAATTTCAGTCAATTTTTAAGACCAGGGCGTGGATGGCCGAATGGTTAGCATGTGCGCACTGTATAAGGTCTTTCATTGGCTCAACTGGCATGGTTTTGATTCCCCAATTGAAATAAAATCGAACCATGTGTTAGACCCGAAATGACCTAGTTTGTGGCGAGTGGACGTCAAACCCCATATAAAAGTAAGCCATTAAAAAGTGGGTCTTCATTTTAATAGGTATCTTTGGTCTGCATATTCTTATACACCCCATGAACTATAAGTGTCTACTGCATGTTGAGTTGTTTGCAGCCTACTTACTGGCTTGCAAACAAGACATGTTATACGAATGATTGTACCTAAGCTTACACACTGTTATGATTCAACATTACTAATACTAATACTATATAGTGATGATCTGTCAGTATGTTTGGACCTACTTATCACATCCTAACAAAGGTCATTCAAACAAATCATCTAATGGTTATCTTAATTAATGTAGACTTTAATGTGATAAATCATTTGTACTATCAAGCTGCTACCACTTACTGTATTAGAAATGTTCATTTGACTTCATTTGATTAGGGAGACCTTGTCACTCCAAAATGGTCAACACAATTACACCGACTCCAACATAATCCACATTGAGATATTTCTTGCTGTTATTGCTAATCTGTTAAATATAATCACTTCAAGCAAATGAAAAAACATCCAGAAAAAATCAATAGGAACCGAAACAAAAATATTTTGGTTAACCCGGTCTAATCTAAATCGACAATATGCTTTGAGATTTGAGCAGGAATCTTTATGTGTACCTCTAGTTTGTAGGCTATTGCATTTATACGACATGTAAGATCTATAAATCAAACTCAAGTCATAGTTTTCTTTTAAAAAAAAGTCAGTATTCTTCTAGTAATCATATATTCACATTAAATGCTAATTTTGCTATTCAAATTATCGATTCATTGTGAATAATCTTTTTTTCGATTCTCGACATAATGAATCTTTAAAGCAATATATTTTCCTAACGTTTGTTTAATTTTCCATATTGCACATAGGCCTACTGTCTTTTAATTTGCATCTAAGGACAACCAAAACTTCAGTTCAAATACATAGTAACTCTTAATTGATAAAATATTCAAAGGAGAATATTCAATCGATTTTTAGTTCGATCTGGTAAATTTTGTGTGAAATCTCTTTGGAAAAGTATCATCATCATCCCATACCAAACAAAGTTAACAGAATGCTATTGATATTGGTTATATACTGTAGTACGTTCATTCCGTTCTAATTCTGTTTACGGAGCACATATTATAAGCTGTTCAATTGTTATGAAACTTTGTTCAGAACATCAACATATACTTTTTAATTTGATTTAATGATGTGTTTCCATGGAAACAAATTTGAGCATAGGATGCTGATGACTGAGTCTTTTAGTTCTGTTTTTTTTTTTTAAGGTTCCTGGTTGGGCGTATATTTTATGTGGTCTTGGATTGTTTGCCTATCAATCATTAGATGCTATTGATGGTAAACAAGCTAGAAGAACTAAAACTAATTCACCTTTAGGTGAACTCTTTGATCATGGCTGTGATTCTGTTTCTACAGGTGAGTTGACTCAATGACCCCCTTTCCAATATCCTACATGTTTGGTACATTGCCTGGAATAAAGTTTGAATGGCTTACAAATGTGTAAAATTTAAAAGCAATGTCATACAGATCTGCTGTGATGTTAAAATCCATCCACTTTGCATTGCACTAGTGCTGCAACGATGCGTTGACCTCCTGATATGATACATATTCGGGTATGGACCGAATTGTGACATGTATACCACGGTATATAGTGGCAGCCCAACATTGCACATTATATGAATTTGTAAAAAAAAATAATATTTGAATGAATAACCAAAGTATTGTGTTGAAAAGGCCTTTAATCCCTCATGGCTGTAGTGTGAGGGTCACTTGAAACCTACATGTATGTACATGTAGGTATAGTAGAGATATAATGTAATGTCTGTAAGTAAGCCCATGATTCTATATATCTCCTTAAACATACATTATGCAACAGCTGAATCTGCCTATTGAAGCTATGTCTTTAGGCCTGAAAGGTTTTCTAACTTATTAATTAGACATTATTAACTTATCCAGACCATGATCAGCTCCAGATATCATCTCTTCACTAGCCTGCAATATTTACTGGATTAAGATCCCAATTGCTGCTCAACGCTCATTCATGATTAAATCAAAAAAATGGATAATCAAGATTTAAGACTGTTTTTTTATCGTACCAACATTAGTAATGATGATGTGGGCAATATCCCAAAATTCAAACTCTAAATTCTTTGTTCAGCAAATTGTCTTTACGTTATGTAGTTTTTAACTATTATAGTGAGAACTGCCAGCTCTTTATCTAATCTCCCATAGTGTATCTTTAACAAAAACTCAAGACTTACTCTGTATGAGTATTCTTGTGCAGGTGTGCATGTAGATTTATTCAAAGATAAGCAGTATAGCGTAATGAAATATTTAGTGCGTGACTACTGTTGTTAGCATTATGATTTTGAATAATGACAAGATGAAGATTATCTTTTATTATTAAAAAAAAAAACCCTGATGCCTAAAGAAGTTTTCTCATTATATTATTTTTGTAAAAAAAAAAACAAACTGGTACATTTTGTATGAACACCTCTTAGAAACTGTTGTAATGTAGTCATGTGCTAGTCTATTCGAAGCTCTGTTACTTTTCAAGAAATACTGACATTTAGTGTCTATATCAGAAGTCCTCTAATTCCACAAGTGCCTTGATAATCATGTCTTTTTTTGCTGATGTTGAATATTCTGTGAGCAATGAGATTATCAAACCACTCACCATTTAAATATTGAAATTCTAAAGAAGCAATACATAACCCGAATGGACAAATCCCTAGTAATCAATTATAGATGGCTCAATATGTACATGTACATTTGAAAATTTCAGAGATGGTAATTCTTCACATTTTGTCGTGAATTACATATTTAAACCCTCTTTTTTCTTTTTCAGCATTTGTTATGTTGGGAAGTTGTATTGCATTAAAATTAGGACATGAGCCAAATTGGCTTTTGTTTGAACTTGTCTCTGCCTCATTTTTATTTTATTGTGCACATTGGCAGACGTATGTCTCCGGAACATTGAGATTTAGCAAGTAAGTGTATATCTTTATTTTATCATGTAAGCTGACTTCCTCTTTTTGGAACACTTGGGTGACTTTTAATTCAAGATGGCTGTGAAATGATTTGGGATTTAGAATATCTTACAGTTGTGCAACGACAATGAAGATTGAAGATGACTCTGCGACAAAACATCTAAAAATTAAAGTGTTTTCAATCATATTTGTTGTGGTCTCATATTTTCACCTAAAAATGATTATTTTAAATCCCAACATATAAACCTAAACTATTCTCTTGAAAATTTAATTGATTATGTTAATGAGATCAAAATTTATATTCAATGATCTTGATTGAACCAGCTGTTACAGTGACTGCACGGCCAATTACATGTATTATACTTAAAATGCATATTTTCTCTTTGATTCTTGACACAGTGTATGATTTAAGCTATCACAAGTAACTAGAAATAATGACCTTCACCTTTGACAGTTTCCTTAGACAATCCTTAAGCCAATTCTATATTTTCTATTTGATTTTTGGCACATTTTGTTTAATTTGATTGAATTTTGCCTTCACCTTGGACCATACTGTTTCACCTTTTTTGATTTTGTTGGAAGGGTCATACTGTACAAATGACAGGTGTCTTGTTAGAGGCATAACATGCTTACTTTTCCAAGAACGCCTGATGTGATATTCTCTTGGATCAAAACAAATGTTCCATGTTTATATTTAAACAGTCTAATAGGTTTCTTATTTTTTTTCAGAATTGATGTGACGGAAGGTCAAATCGCTATTGTTGCTATTTATTTAATAACTGGTATTTTTGGGGAGGGAATTTGGGAATTAGAGGTACGTATATGTAACTGACGTGTTCATCTTTATATATGAGAGAAAATATTTGACAGCTTCATTCTTATAAACTATCTCAGTTAAATCTGTAGACTGCTTTGTAATACAGTTTGGACGAAATGCTTGTTAATTTCAATTGGAATATTGACACGGGAGGTTCATGGAGAGTTCAGCTTGACGAAATTCTCCCCCTTAGTGTTGTGTTGAAACCACATTTTCTCCCTCTACATCACAAATAGAAGTCAAACAAATGTGTTATAATTAGTGACCACTGTCAGGCACAAAGCAGGGTATGCTTAATCTTTCTGGAACCCCTGTTTTAATTCCACTGCATGTCACATTAATTTTGATGTACATTTTTATTTGTAGGTTCCACTTATCGGAAGTTTTAAAATGTTACCAATTTATATTAGTATTGGTGGCGCCTTACTTCAAATCAACAATAATTTCTCCATTATTTTTATGAAAGGTGGAATCGGTAGAAATGGTTCTACTGTAGCAGTAAGTCTATTACATTTGATGATCTTGATAAGGTTATTTTGCAGGGCAACCTCTCACCCAACTTTTCAATTTTTATTAGTTCTAAAAGTAAAATGTGTAAGGCTCCCACCTAAAAGTTTTGATTTTCTTGAGTCTTAGTGTATTTAATTTTGTAACAGATTATGCCACTTGCACTATTAGCTAGCGTGGTAAGATTTAATGAGGAATTTTGACAAGGAGTGGGGTCGCCTGGCCAATTCTGGATTTTCTCCGGTCCTCCGGTTTCCTCCCACTGAAAGCAAAATTATTGAAAATTAAATTGAACCATTTGTTCCAAAATGACCTAATTAGTGTCATGGATGTTAAACCCCATTTGCTATCTCTCCTTGTACTCTATTGATGTATAAACAAATTTTTTGATACAGACTTTTCTTATGTTCATGTTTTTTTTGTTTATTTCAGGGAACAAGTACAATATTTCCTGCATTTCCTATATCATTGGTGTTAATATTAGAGGTGATAATATCATATAAATCTCCATCAAATGTATTTAATAATAATCCATGTTTGTATGCACTTAGTTTTGGTCTGCTGGCAGCAAAAGTAACAAATAAATTAGTGGTAAGTACAAACATCCAGTAACAGACGGGCAATGGTAGTCATGTGATTATGTCAATGAACTAATAATAGAAATCAAATGGAGGGTTTTTAACGTCCTGCTGTTTTGCACAGACTGTACTTATGAACATGAGCATATGCTATGCAGTCCGCTATGAGCAAAGTTTTGCCTAGGCAGCGACGCTACAGCCTACTTTTGTATCGAAGTCAAGGGTTCTTTTGAATGAATTGCAATTGGTAAACAGGACCTTGGTTTCTATCCCATCCTTAATGTCTTTAGATTGTCCCTTGTCAGACTGTCTATGGGAATCATGCCAGTATATCCTGATGAAATTTCTTGGCCTACACTGGGATCAAATACAGGACCTCCAGGTTAGCGAACCAATGTCTTCTTACTCATTAGGACATTTTTATACGCCCACATTTTCTTGTGGACGTATATTGTCGTCGCCCCTGTTCGTCCGTCCGTCCGGACGTCCGTCCGTCCACAATTGTTTGTGAACAGTCTACAGGTCACAATTTTTATCCGATTTCAATGAAACTTGAAACATAGGTTTATCACCCTAAGATCTCGGTTCCTTTCGATATTGGCATGTATCGGACTGTAACTTCATGGGTTATGGCCCCTGATTGTACGAAAAATCACGTTTTTTAGCTTGTGAACAGTGTAGAGGTCACAATTTTGAACCGATTTGGATGAAACTTGAAATGCATGTTTATAACCCAAAGATCTTGGTTCCTTTCGATATTTGCGCCAATCGGATCGTAACTTCCTGAATTATGGCCCCTGATTGTCCGAAAAATCGCCCTTTTTAGCTTGTGATCCCTCTGGAGGTCAAAATTGTTATCCGATTTAAAAAACCGTTTGATTATATCACCGTTACATGGTTATGAAGGTTGAGTTCGAATTTCGTGAAAATCGGACCAAAATTGACGGACAAAATGGCCGCCATTTGTACGCGAATAGTGTGAAAATATGTTATATCAAGGTTGTGAACAGTGTAGAGGACACAATTTTGAACCGATTTGGATGAAACTTGAAATGCATGTTTATAACCCAAAGATCTTGGTTCCTTTCGATATTTGCGCCAATCGGATCATAACTTCCTGAATTATGGCCCCTGAGTGTCCGAAAAATTGCCCTTTTTAGCTTGTGGTCCCTCTGGAGGTCAAAATTGTTATCCGATTTAAAAAAACGTTTGATTATATCACCGTTCCATGGTTATGAAGGTTGAGTTCGAATTTCGTGAAAATCGGACCAAAATTGACGGACAAAATGGTCGCCATTTGTACGCGAATAGTGTGAAAATATGTTATATCAAGGTTGTGAACAGTGTAGAGGACACAATTTTGAACCGATTTGGATGAAACTTGAAATGCATGTTTATAACCCAAAGATCTTGGTTCCTTTCGATATTTGCGCCAATCGGATCATAACTTCCTGAATTATGGCCCCTGAGTGTCCAAAAAATCGCCCTTTTTAGCTTTTGTTCCCTCTGGAGGTCAAAATTGTTATCCGATTTAAAAAAACGTTTGATTATATCACCGTTACATGGTTATGAAGGTTGAGTTCGAATTTCGTGAAAATCGGACCAAAATTGACGGACAAAATGGCCGCCGTTTGTACGTGAATATTGTGAAAATATGTTATATAAAGGTTGTGGACCTTATAGAGGTCACAATTTTGAATCGATTTTGATGAAACTTGACATGTATGTTTATAACCCAAAGATCTTGGTTCCTTTCGATATTTGCGCCCATTGGATCATAACTTCCTGAATTATGTCCCCGGATTGTCCGAAAAATCGCTTTTGTTCGCTTTTGGTTCCTCTGGAGGTCAAAATTATTATCCGATTTAAAAAAACGTTTGACTATATCACCGTTACATGGTAATGAAGAGAGAGTTATAATTTCGTGAAAATCGGACCAGAATTGACGGACAAAATGGCCGCCGTTTGTACACGAATAGTGTGAAAATATGTTATATCAAGGTTGTGGACCCTATAGAGGTCACAATTTTGAATCAATTTTGATGAAACTTGACAGGTATGTTTATAACCCAAAGATCTTTGTTCTATTCGATATTTGCGCCCATCGGGTCATTACTTCCTGAATTATGTCCCCTGATTGTACGAAAAATCACCCTTTTTAGCTTGCGGTGCCTCTGGAGGTCACAATTATTATCTGATTTAAAAAAAAACGTTTGATTATAAAAACCAAACAAATTCTAATGATTTTCTGATAATTCCTTAATATGCGACAACTCTTGTTGACTGCCCGGACGATTTGGCTGCTGTGTGGGCGTATGTTTCGTTGCCTGGCAACCTATTTTTACTGAAGGATGTACATGTAATGACAATTACTGATGTCCTGGGGCTGGTTGCTCAAAGCTCTGTTAACTTTTAACGATCCGTTAACATGGAGTAAACGGATCGTTAACTTTAACTGAGAGAAAGGTTGTTGCCGGAACCCCTGTTAACTTTAACGGATAATGAAATTGACTTTAAAGCAACAGAAATTTAACGGACCATTACCAAACGACACATGAAAGATAACGATCCGTTAGTATAACGGACCGTTAAAATAACTTAGTTTTGAGCAACCGGGCCCCTGGCCTCTTTATCTTATCATCGACAGGTTATCATATGTTTCATTCTTTTCAATAATGTTCCTTTTCTTACATAAAGATTTGTCATGGAATACAAATAATTGTCTATTCTGTATTTTTCAGGTGGCTCACATGACTAAAAGTGAGATGGAATTATTTGATTTAGGTCTAATTGGACCGGGTATGCTGTTTTTAAACCAATATTTTAATTGTATAATAAGAGAAGATATTGTCTTGTGGCTGTGTTTTGTAAGTATTTCTTCAATTTCATATTAAAATGCTAAAATCACCATTACCAATTTGCAGGGAATCCACAAGACCTTACCATAAATCAATAAGAAGCAAGCCAACAGTAAGGCAGGCTTCCGCCATTTTAATATCAAAATTTATAGATGACGCTCATTAATTAATTTATCTTTGATAGAACTTGCACCATTAAAATTGTTTATTACTCTGCTTAACCTGAGCAGAAAGTGTTTATTATCAAACATAGTCATGGTGTCAATGTAGTAAATCACTCTTGCGTGCTTAAAATCAAAGTTATATTTTCAAAGCATTAACAAATTAAATTACTTACTTCATCTAAATCATAAAGCCCCATCAAGATGCTTGCTTTATCATCTTAGTATTTATGAATGATTTAATTTATTTGATTTATTTAACTTCTCAATTCGTACGGCGGCACTGTGACCTTCTCTTATGTTGAATTCAAATGTCAAGGTTTTGTTAACATACATGCAAATGTGTACACAGGACCCTGGTTTTTGTCCCTTCCTAACAACTAAACACTGTCCTTGTCTGGCCCTCCATCTTGCACCCACGAACAAAGAAACCATGCTGGTAAATTCTGGGAAACTTTTGACCAAAACCAGGATCTTGATTAGTGAGCTAGCATCTTACTGACTGAGCCATGAAGGCTCCCATTTACAAATGATTATTGTCATATATTAGTTTTTGAATGATAAATAATTGTGATAATGTGTTTATTTCAGATATGGTGTTTGTTTGATTTAATAAAATATTCCACCAATGTGTGTAGTGAAATCTGCGATTATTTAAATATTTATTGTTTTACGATCACCAGTAAACCTCGACCTGATAATACCGGAAGAAATGGAAAAACCAAATCCAACTGAAATCATTCTAACTAAAATATATTATATTATATAGAATAACAATAGTCCACAATATTTTATACCTGATACTATTGACATGCCCAAAATTTTCATTGGTCATCCTGCGTTACTTCGTGAATATTTGTTCTGGTTCTCGTAGTTTCCTACATCAGGGCTGGATTCACCATAATGCTTGGTTCCCACTATCTCGACCCGTGGAGTAATCATGTTGATGCTTTCGGGTTTTCTAATATATTGAGATCAGTTGTAGCATTTGTATCCGGACATAACTGCACGAACCAGATCGTGTATTCATCTGAAGCAAAATAAACATCGGGGGGCACGTCCGCTTTGTTAAAATAGCATTATGCAAGAGCAAAATCTGATTTTTACAGGTCTTTCTTTAAGCCTGAGATGTTATCTAAATAATCAATTAAACATTAATTAACATATCCAGACCATAATAAACTCTTTATGTCAAGGCTAGCCTTCGATGTTGGCGGATTAAAATCGTATATGCCGCTTAATGGCCGTTGATAATTAAATCAATCAAGTGGATAATCGAGACTTTGCTGTTTATGTTAATGATTTGAGTAATGATGACCGAGGCTATGTGAATTTTCAAACGCTTTTTTCTCGGCTAATAGAGGTTCAATTCGACTGAAATTTTCAGCAAATTATCTTCACACTATCTAGTTTTTAACTATTATAGTGAGAACTGCCATCTCTTTATCTTATCTCCCATAATGTAACTTTAAGTGACAAATTTAAAATGTGTAATTTAAAAATGACTGAAGGACTTCTCTTAATGATCTTTTCATTGCTTTGAAATATGTAATTCAAAAATGAATTAAGAACTTTTCATGAGCTCTGCATTGTTTTTCACCTTCCTTACTATTGCCGGCTTTTGAAAAATACAAATTTATTATATGGTTTATTATTGGAATTCATGTAGGCCTATACATGGGGGGGGGGAATGGCCTAGTGGTCTAGAGTGCCGCGCTTGAACTCTAGCGGGCCGGTCACCTCTGGCTTGCGGCTGTGGTTTCGAGCCCTGGTGTGAGCGTATGTGGCATGGAGATAGGGGCGCCTTCTCAACCTCGTGGGTTTCCTCCGGGCACTCCGGTTTCCTCCCACTGCCTTGATTGGTCTTAATCGGGACCTGTGTACTATTGCGAGAGCGTCCTGTCTCAACGAAAAAGTAAAGAAATTTAGATATTCTGTATGTTAGTCCCAAAATAAACCAGTTGTGGTTGGTGATTGTTTTAAACTCTAATCTGTCTCTCACTCTTTATCATGGCAGCTACATATGATTGATAATATCCTAAATAAATTTAAAATACAGTAAAAATTTTATGTTCAGAGAACAAATCTAAGAAATTAATTTGACTGAGGATAAGGTGTATTTAATATATCACTTATACAATATTATATTTGAATCGGGACTGTAAAATACTTGTGTAGACTAATGTTGTTCTATATGTTGTATTTTCATTTATTCGGAAAGTTGTATACTCACTAGGTGTAGGAGACAATAAGTTTTTATGTGTTATATTGTTTTAGTATGTTTATACCGGTAATAATAGGATATGATACGATATTACATATCCAGTATTCAACATTGCAATTGGCTGACAATATTCTCAGTGATTGCAGTTTGGGAGTCGTCTTTCATTCATGAAAGTGATTTGACTAGGTACTGGTAGTTACATTGTGGCTGTTCAAATTATATTGTGTGCAAGATTTTGACGTATGTCTGTCAAGCTATAACTAAATTATTGACGTCCTAACTTGAAGTGAAATTTACTCTATGTATGTATTGGATTTTCAACAATAAGGTGAATCAAAAGATTATTAAATGTGAAATTATTCAAAATTAAGTACATTTATTTTCTTGGTGAGAGGGATGATGCTTCTTAAAGTATAACACTGTTCAATTAGTATTGCTTTCTTCAACTTTAAAAAAAATCCCAGATAATGTAAGTATTCTAAGTTTTTGTGTGACTACTTTCATGAAATTAATTCATTAGGTTATTATGAGCTGAATCACTCCACGAAGCTAATTGTGATAATCAAGGGAGTTCACGATTTTAGATATAATCTAGCCCAGTGATCTTACATCATTTTTAAAGTTACGAGTGTAAAGCTGGTTGAACAAAGCTATTGGTTGTTGTTATGTGTGAAATAATCCCCATCACATCTGTTTCAAACAGAATCTTTTGTAATAATATAAAATATGGTATAGATGATTCAAAAAGAGTGTTTATTTTGATCCCCCTTTGAATTATTTCATGATTTAACAGTTGTTCTCTATCAAGATATATTATTCATATTACAATAACGAACAAAGAAATTTTAAAGAAAAATAAGAGCATAATGTAAATTTGTGTTTTATTTGCATGGTTTCCCTTTACCAACGAAATTCTATTAATAAACATATCAGTTAATTAAATCAATAAATTTTGAATAGTGTCTTTTATTTTTTGTTTTGTGCTTTAAGAAATAAATCATGTTCATTCCAAGACAGTAATTGTCACAATTTCAAGGTATTTAAATATATGTACTTTACCAAACTTTGACATGTGACATAAGTTTATGTGCTCTTAATGTTGATGCTATTTAAGTATTTCAAAAAATATTTTTCTCCCTAATGTCAATGATAGATCAGCTAATGCAGTCAATGTATGTGTATGTTTTAGTATTTTGATATCGATGAAGATGTTGAATTACTGATATATTCCTAATTATGCATTTATTTTATGTAATTATTTAAAAAGTCTGTGAACTCCATATACACCTGGTATCATGGTCACCAGACTAAATGGGTGTTATATACCCTGGCATTGTATTTATTAGACCTGTGGTCATAGTTCGAGAGGTATATAGACTAGAAAGTTAGGCCTTAACACAATGGCATTACCATTGGCAGTGAACAGGGATTCCCCTTCGCACCACTGAACCCATTAAATTCTAGTGAAACCATAGTCTACCTACGTCGCAAAGTAATGAATTATGCAAATGTAATGCATTAATATTAATGTTAGTTAGGGCTCACACATAATGTAATGCATATATTCAATAATGCTTTAATAATTAGTGCAAGAGTGTAATGGTAATGTTTAGAATTTGATTTGTACACCAGCCAACCAGTGCCTAATTTATTGCATTTCATTATTTTGTTGCATTTTCTGCAATCATGGTTGTTATTGTTTTGTTGCATTTGCTGCAATCATGGTTGTTATTATTTTGTAGCATAATTATTTATTTTTGTGTTAGTTTTGTAGTTTTAACCAGTGGTAGGCTGAAACAAATAAATGGATTAAGAACGGATTATGGAATTACACAAGAGTAAAATAGATGTTGTTAATCCATGATGTCAAATATTTTTCCCATATTGCAATTACCAAACCTTTTATGATTTTTTTAAATCATTTGTTGTTATTTTTAGTCCATTAAGGCATTTTGATTTTCAATAATTAACTGAAATTTTAGTTAAATTTTGATGGCCTAAAATTAGGTTATTGTTAATGAACTATTTTATATAAATTCCATAGTAAGTAATATTTTATTTTAGAATAGAGTTTGGGTCATTTGCATCATTTTTACTTGAGGTACTGTCTCAAACATCAACACTTGTGTCCAAAGGAATAACCCACGGAACAGGGATGATGGGTTAAAAATGATAAATTAAATGTTGATTGTTTAATATTGAATGATGAACATAAATATATAAACATTTTCTTATTCTGTGTGCAGGTAGGTGATTCTTCTGTAAGTTTTAGAATTTTGCAACAGTCCCTTAGCTGAATTTATACTTTATGATTTAGTATCAATTAAGACAGTAAATTGACATTAAATACTCAACAATCATTGAGTATCAATTTGGCTGTTAAACTGAAAAATACTTCATTATTGAGTTTCAATTTTGATAGTAAATTGAGAAAGAAAACTTCACACCGAAAATGAATCCAAATCAAAACTGTACTTGTATTTCTAAACTGTTATGGCTTTTCAGATGTCAGCAACATTTTCAAATGTTCTGTCAATGGATACTTTGATGTCTAATTTTTGAATATTGTGTTGTGTGGGAGTTTTATAGAAGCACCATACCTTTGTGGTACTAATGAATTACATGTTTTACATATGCATGGTTTAATAAATTATATTGAGATTAGATGCAATAAATTGTTTTCTTAAATTTGACAGAGCTTTTAACAGTAATAATCAATGAAAAAGTGTTAAAATGGGACTGGATTCAAAGGTTTTTTGTGAAGTTGATTGGAGCCTACATAGTAGTTACAAACCATTATGTATGATTAAAATTGAGTAAATGACCCTAGCAGTAGTGTAGTATTTAATGTGACAAGGATTTTATTAATAATATGTTCTCCGCTAATTTATTTTAGTAGTAAGCTTAGAAGTAGGTTGTTCATTAATAAGTAGTATATAATTTATGAGACTAATTAATTATTAATTTTATTACAGCACACAAGCATTGTTTTATATCATATATTGCATTCAGAATTACATAGTTGGCAGTCCTGAACATTATTAGGTCAAATATAAAAATATTTGTGTTTAACATGGTTAATAGTCACCTGAGCGACTTTTTTTTTTCTAATAAAAAATCTTCGACCCTAAATACTGTCTTCTCATTTCCCACGCCTTATAACTCGGTGAGATTTTCTCTCGACAGTTCAGTCACTGATATTTTAGTATTATTTTCAAAAATCTCACAAAGTAATTAAGCTATAAATGCTAGGAAATAGATAATAAATTCCTGCAATAAGTATAATGTGGATTATGCAGCCGACCATATTTTGAGGGGGGGGGGGCTATGTCATTGTAAACACAGGTATTTTATTTTCTTGGCTTAATGATGATGTACTGTAAGTAAAGGTTGTATGTGAATGTGTTCATCCCTTCAGAGGCAAGTTACTATATGGTAAAAGCAACTGTAGATTAATTTTAACATTTTATGTAAAATTTTGCTCTAGCAACCATAAATTATTTAAGTTAATTGGATATAGCTTAATACTAGTAAAACTTACTATACACTGGCTGTTTGGTTCAGCTTTTTTTTTTATTCTGCACGGGTTGGGTATAATGAGATTAGTTTATGGCATGATAAAAACTAGCATGTAAAATTAAATTGAACACTATTTATAATACACATTATTTGATTTGTATTTTCTTGACTGCAATATTCATTTATGGCGTGGTTTTGAAGTAAAGAAGATCAGAACAGTGCTTTCAAGCTCTGTGTATTTCACAAGATAGAAATTTATCAACAAAAAGTTTCAGCTTCAAAATACTCTATTTTGAAGAAATAAATCTGACAGTCCTAATATTCATAGTATTTGTGTCCAGTTCAATCTCTTCAAATATATTTTTAAAAATCCTGCATCCATAGAAAGGGTAATTTGATCTTTACAAAACAGTAAACTGGCATGGTTAACATACCCAGTGGACTAAAGATTTGAAAAAATATTAATTTACACTGTAAGACATCAAGTGAAAAGTGAATGTCAATGGAGGAAATATAAACACCAAAAATTACCAAACCTTCTGGCTCAGACATTCATAAGGAAAAGCTGTGCAATATTTTGTTGAGAAATTTCTTTATCTGTAGAATGATTATTTGAGTAAATTTGTGTTCACTGGTCATAAGTTATCCATGACAATATATGTTAATCTCCCCACCCCACTTACTTTCACTTGAATGATGGAATCATGGGGTTTTCATTGATTTTTCAATTTTTAGTATTTTATAATTAGGTTTTACTATACTAGAGAAATGTAGGGATTGTGAGAAAATTATTTAAATCCAACATGTTGAAATTATTAAATTTTGTTTAAAAATCCAAAGAGGGAGGTGAGAACTCTTGTATTTATGATTACATGTATGTATACTAATTACATAATAAATAAACTTCATAAACAACTATAGACTTAAGAGTGTTGTGTTTGGGATGTGGGTATAGCAATCATATGGACAAGATGTGGTCAGAATATAATAACTATTGTATAAACAGTTGGTGATTATGGACTGTGCAAGATGTGATCAGAGGGAAGAGAGAGAAATGGGTTTAACGTCCACCTGACAAACTAGGTCATTTCGGGACTAACATGGATTAATTTTATTTCAATAATGCACATGCACGTAGGGGTTTTTAGGATTGGTAGGGACCTGGAGAAAATCAAAGAGGTTAGACAGGCGACCTTACTCCTTGTCACGTACAACCAGGGATTCGAAACCACGCCAGTTGACTCAATGACAAGCTTTATGATACTTCACGCACATGCTGGTGACATGCTAACCATTCGGCAATTCCCCACGCCCCCCCCCCTCCACGACCAGAGACCAGAGGAGTAGGATCATTTGTCAAACTTTGTAGATTTTTACTTGGTTCTTTAGTTACAATAAACTGCTAAAAATAATAAGGGTTGTTGTAAAGCACTAGGCTCCAAACAGTATTTACGCGGATGCTGCTGACAAAACAGGTTTTAAAAACACAGAGACATAGGGCTGTCTAGATGTATAGGCAAATTATCTGTTGTGAAAGGTCTCCAGGTTATATTTTGGAACAGTTAACAAACACTGGGAACCATATGCAAGTGATCTAGCTGGAGAATATGAACAGTATTACAGTCTGTATGTCCGTCTTGCAGTGACATAGTTGACCCGATTTTAAACATGGGTGCAAAAGTTGAGCACCCCCACCCCATCCATGTGCTGATATGACATAAAAGGTACCGAATTAAAAGTTAGAACATTCGGTTGTCAGCAAAAGAAGTTTTAGTTTTATTGTATCCAGGCCATAGGAGTTTAGGTAGCATTTTTGATAACTAAATGTCTTGATTGTCAACACGTGGTCTCTTTGCCTTTGCCGGTTAACCAATATTATGTATGTCTACTTTTAGTTTGGTTTTGGAAGTAGGTCAATATGTCAATAAACCGGAAGCAGGTGCCCGGTGCTATTTTTACCGTTAGTAGGTCAAGAGAAGAGTTTCCAAAATGGCGGCTTACTGTTATTGAATTTTGGAATATTATTGTTTGTTTTTACTATATTTTTGTTGTGTATTCGTATCATTTGTGCTAGTTGCGTTATTGTTTCCACAATGGGGGATACCTGTAAACTGTTGTCACAATATTTTGTGCGTTTAGCATCGTTCCAAGGACTAATAAATGATAACCAAGCGAGTGACAGCGGTTGTCAACAAACAAGCGTTGGAAATACTAAAAAACAAAATGTTTCTGTAAGTGCTAGAACATCATTTATAAAGTTAGCGAGAGCTGGATTTTATTATGCTGGATCTGTTGAAGGTATTCAGTGTTTTGTTTGTAAATCGAAAGCAAGATACACAAATTGGCATAACGAATCTCCAGTTGCAGTCCATCGAATATTGAATCCCTACTGTCCATTTCTTCAATCAGAATCATCTTTGTGTTCAAGTGAAAATAACATTTGCAATAATTCTACCACCAAACAATCACCAACCACCGATGGTCTCATCTCCAATCATTGTTGTAGAAATAGTCAACAGCCAGATAATACTACACAGTTGCAGGAACCCTATGAACTAAATGATGCGCCAAATAC
The DNA here is from genome assembly GCA_036850965.1 of Patella caerulea. Classification (NCBI taxonomy): domain Eukaryota; kingdom Metazoa; phylum Mollusca; class Gastropoda; family Patellidae; genus Patella; species Patella caerulea. The sequence continues at coordinate 17,858,560 of JAZGQO010000002.1, read as the reverse complement.
AAATCCAATTCGACCAGAAGAAACACCTCCAAATGGTGGCACTAATCAGAATACAACTTTACAATCAATGAATAGCATTCGTAGAAATTTGTTCTCTACCAATCCTACCAGTAACCAATCTGATGTAAATGTTGATGAGAATTCAACCAACCAAATAAATGAATCAACAAATCATAATAATAATATCAGATCCAGATCAGGATGGTCTGATCATGTTGAAGAATATACAGGAGGAATTATGTTTCCTAGAGTTGGTGACAAGGTTTTCAATGCTTACGAATCATTTCGTATTCTTACATTTCCTAATCCCCAAGATTGTAAAGCTGCAGAATGGGCTGTTAATGGTTTTGTTTACATTGGCAACAACAATGTTCAATGTGTTTATTGTGCAGCGGTGACATCATATCAAAAACAATTAAACACCAGAAATGTCCATGAAAATATATCCCCAAAAGGTCGTTATTATTGTCCAATGGTCAGTGGAATTGATATTGGAAATGTGTCAAGAACATTAGAAGAGTTAGTAAGAAAGAAGTTGATTGATAAAAATAATAGACCGAAAAGTAGCAAAAATAGTTTTCCTAGTCTACACCCACAGTTTAGAAAAACGAAAGAAAGATTAGTATCATTTGACAACTGGTCAAAACAATATAAACCAACAAAAACCCAACTCGCAGAAGCAGGATTCTTCTATACAGGTACATATTTATTAACAAATTTTAATAAAGACTATATATAGAAATAATAAAAGCATCTGAATCCTGTTAGTGGGTTGACAGACTTTAATGATTTCAATCCATCTACGTGTAATATGTCATTTCACTTTTCTCTTTCATTGACTTATTATTATTTTAATGACACTAGCATAACGGTGCAATTCACACTTGCTTTCACCAATCTTACGAAATTCTGCTTTTTTTCAACGCTTTCTCACTTATTCGAATGATTGATATTGTGTACTTCATGCATTCAGACACCACTACATGCGGATTAATTATGCAGATCTAATGACATTTCACTTGCATCGTGCCAGTCAGAATAAGACTGCAAATTGTACTATGAATATGTCTACTGAACAGATACATATGTACAGTACATGTTTGTACAGGTATCTCATATCACACAAAGCTTACATTTGTTCAAGTAGTACCATATCTTATTGAAATAATTTTTACTGATTTTTACATGTACTTGTTTTCAGGGGTAGCAACAAAAGTGGTGTGTTTTTGTTGTGGAATATCTGTTAGAGATTGGGAACCAGCAGCAGACACATGGCAGCAACATGCTTTAATATCACCAACATGTTCATTTATAAAACTTATAAAAGGAGAAGAATTCATTCAACAAATGGCAGCAATACAAGTAATTTTTGACACCTGTCTTGAGTGTTGTCTTTGATAAATTTATTAACATTCTCCTTTAGGCCTACGTTGTAAAAATAACATGTAAACAGAAGATGTGATAAAACAAAATCCACATCATAACAATACATCGACAACCACTGAATCATCTGCAACTATAAATTTATAGCTGAACAAAAATGTAATTGCCTCCCTTTGATTTAGTCTTGCATGAAAAATAACAAACAAGCTTTTGTTAAGAAGTGGAACAACATTTTTGGCACCAGTTTTAATTTGCATGTAATTTATTATATAATATATTTTTGAAAATATTTTTTCAGCAACTGGTTGTAGTTGATCAATTAGTAACAGGTATTTAAAATATATTTTCTCTTACACCCCATAAAATAAAATCTATTGATTAAGAAACTGTACTATTTTGTCATTTGAGAATAATGTGATAATTATCTATTCAATCATTACATTATGTGTTCAAAATGGGGGCTGGGAATTTTGCCTGGACAGTGCCATTTCTGTCTACTCTTCTTTGATTTCCAACTGTCAAGGGTTCTTTTACATGCAAGCCAATATGTGCACAGGTGGACCTCATGTTTTTGTCCCATCCTAATGATTCTGCATACAGGTACTTTCCATGTCAGTCTTTCTGACACCATCTCTCTAAGGCCCATACTGTGATTCAAACCCAGACATTTAGTTGAGAGATCATAATCCCAGAGTGTTAAAAGAAATCTCCAAAAACATGTTTCCAGTGTTTACATATGAATATAAATCTTCAAAAATATGTTTTTAATATTTACAAGTATAGATATAATTAAACCTTTGAAGATTTAGTGGGGAGGGGGTTCCATGAAATTTCTCTCAAAATATTAAAATCATAATCTTGGAATCTATAGCATAGTCCATAAACTTTACTGATCACCCAGGAAGTAGATATTATAGTAATACATACATGTACTATTAAAAGATGATTTCAAATTCTATGATTTGATTATAAATTTATTTACATATTGTTTGTTTTATGTTTTACAGAGCCAGTGACATCAATAGGAGAATTAATTATACCTGATCCGTACCCTCCAACACTTAATACAACTCTACTGGCAGCTTATAGTACATGTGGGTACAACATATCTCCTACACAATTACTTCATCTTATACAACAATTCTTTATACATACCTGTGAGTAATATACACTCACTTTATACTGGGGATTAAGTATTATAAACTTTATACTTGATACTGGAGGGGGGGGGCTGAGTAATATAGACTCACTTTATACTAGGAACTGAATAATATAAACCACTTTATAATAGCGACTGAATAATGTCTACCCATTTTATACTGGAGATTGGTTATTAGTATTAGTTAATTTTAGACAAAAAATAATGTTTTATAACTTGCAGTATAGAATCTAACAACTTAGTTTAATTTTTTTAAAACTTCCACTGACCAGAAGAGCCTATGACCCCCAGGTTTAATTTTAAACAAAAAATAATGTTTTCTTAAGGTACCGTCTAAAATCTTAACAGCCCTATATATTACACTAATGTTTAGAAAGTTGTAAGCATTGTTTAGAATTAACAAAAAGCATATATTAATTACTAGGGCCGAAAGGATTCACCGGTGAACGGGTGTACCGCGATTTTTTCCATGAAAACGATGAACGATATTTTTTTTAAGAATATCGATAATCGCGATTTTTTTTTCAATTTAAGGTTCACGATTAATTTCATACTATATCGCGATATTTGTTCAATAAATGAGATATGTAGGACCCTTAGAAATTACCTATCAGTTCAGTTCGTACGTACACAAGGCCTAAGTAAAGAAGAAACCCTCGGTAGCTATAAATAGACTAGAAACAGCACGCGTCTTCTATAGGCCCGGGGATCCAGACTTCACAATCATTGCAAAACTGACCTACTAATTGCGTGCAAAATACGACTCGGAAACTGGACAAGACAATGTTTTCCATTGGACAAAATACCGGAAGCCATGCGTTTTACACCTATGAAATGGCATTTTATTTAACAGTCATTTCTTGTTGCGATGCTGGTGGCTCTTATTCGAATGAATGAAAAGCGTGTTGAAATTTTGGTTAACAGTCTCTCTTAGTCTTTCGACTATTATGTTCACGCCCAGTACTGGTGGTAGCAGTGTTACACTTGGTGAAGTTGAAATGGAAAAGCCACCCGCCCGTTCGATCGAAGCAAACTGATCCCGTAGTGAATATTCGCTTGGCCGCTAGAATCACTGATAAGCATGACATCGACGCGGCTTAATGAGTACGGCATATGAACTTTTCTACTCAGACAAATTAAATTCTCAAACATTTTTTTGAGGTAAAAGAAAAATAAATAAAGACGTTTGAAGTATTTGTAGTTAAAAATTATTTCCTATTTAGGCTAGTGTAAATAGGTATTAAAATGAGTAAAATGCATCATTTTGCCCGAAGCAGTTAGGTGTTAAGTAAACATTGCATGAGCCGATGAGCCAATGTCTGATGGCGTGTGCAGTCAACGCACGTGTTGTGGACAGTCATCTGTTACAGAGATAATTCGTAAGTAATTCTCCGTGAAACAGATTGCAATCAAAGGTGTGGGAGAATATTGGTTTTCCTGTTTCGTACTTCCTGTTTGAGTGTTTCGCACAAAATGAAAAATGTGCAAAAAATATTGGTTAAAAGTTAAACATAAAATTTTAATTTATCTAATAATAAACAATATAAATTTAAAACATTGTGTATTTTTTCTTTATTTCAAGAAAACTTTAGTCTATTTCACATTAATGGCGTGTGTATCGTGATGCACCCGTATCGTTGGTCTACGACATCAAGCTGTATCATATCGTGGCACAACGTATCGTTTCGGCCCTATTAATTACCACTGTTTAGTTTATATACAATCATTTAGTTATAAGGATAAACTTCTGGTTTACATTTGTTACGGTATTTAGAAACTAACTGTGTGGACTGAGAAGGGGGGAGGGCACCAAAACACAAGGGGATGCAAAATGTATCATTGTGTCAACTTCACATAGTCTGTGAAATGGTTCCTTCTCAACAGTCACTACCCGAAATACATTACCATCCATTGGAAAACATACACTAAATCTTAACCTACTGGGAAGTTATCTTTCTTTCCATAAATATTATATCTTTTGATTATACTTCAAGTAAAATTATCTTAATGTAAATTTCCACACCAAAAAAATGGCATATATTTTAAAAAAACAATACAGATTGGTGCACATTCAGTAAGCGAGACGTCATGATTAGTGTATATAGAACCTGTACCCATTAAATAGGGTGTCGTTCAGAATATCAGACTATCTAATGACATCGTGACATACAATACTCATTCATTGAGTCGGATATACATTATAAGTATACATTGTTGGATAAGTTTTTTAATCAACCGTATTCTGTTTGATGTGGAGAATATGTCACTGAAATAGCCAGTTTAGCCAAGCTATTTGCAAGATGTGTATGGAATTATGGGAGATACCTATATAGAGAACAAAATAAACAATAAATATAAACAGTTTACATCATTCAATTAATGGTCTCCCCTATCATGACCTCCCTATGTGGGGGATGCTGGATGAAATATATAATATTTGTGATGAAATGATTATGGTATTATATATTTATAGGTGGAAGATATCCAAGTGTTGATATGTTAAAAGCTGCTGTTTTAGCTGATGGTGAATTAAAGAAGAAAGACGACATCATTGATCTAAAAGATGAAGTTATAGAGACTAATTACAGACAGTTAGACAACTTAGATCAGGTGATGACTGTTAAAGATCAGCATTACAAGGCGGCTGTAGCTTTTCTTAACCAGCATCATAATGTTATCATTGATAGTAAAGAACAAGAACTGAACCATAAAGATCAACAACTGAACCAAGCCAGTCAACAACTGAACCAAGCCAGTCAACAACTGAACCAAGCCAGTCAACAACTGAACCATAAAGATCAACAACTGAACCAAGCCAGTCAACAACTGAACCAAGCCAGTCAACAACTGAACCATTATCGCTGCACCAAACGTCAACTAAGACAACACATAAGAGAAAAAGACGACCATATTGAGAACTTGTCAAACAGACTACAGACGGCTGTTGACAGACATAAAGCAAGGGAAGATAACTTACAACAAGAAAAATTTACTTTACAACAACAAATACAGACACAAATATATAGACATCAAACAGAACTAGAAACGCAGAAAGCTCAATTACAGGCTGAAATACAGAAATATGAGGAAGAGTTATCTAACTTAGTTACAGAATTCACCAGATTAAGATCTACAGGTAATGATGGGTTTAATTATTTTGCTTGTTTTTTTGTTAACGATGTGTTTCTATTATGTGTCTCTTCATTAGTGCAGTAGGTGCATAAAATAAGGATGTTTAACTCCATTTCATTCATTCATTCAATCATTCATTCTATTAGATGTAGTCTGCAGCTGTGTATGTTATTACAATCAAGTTAAATCTACACTTTAGATCTAAATATTGCTTGATATCATTTTATTAAAGAATATCATGAAGAAACTGTGCACCAAAATGCTTGTCTTTTTTATGAGAGAAAGTAGAAAGGTGATACAATACATTAAAACAATTGAATGTATTATTCTTACCTGTGTTTTATTTATTTTATCATACCTAATATACACTTGATTAACCTTACTACACACTGACATCAATGGCTGAATGGTAAGCATGTGCACTCTGAATCATAAGGTCTGTCATTGAGTCAACTGGTGTTGTTTCGATTCCCCAGGTGATTATGACAATGAGTAGGGTCACTTGTCCAACCTTGTGGGTTTGTCTCCAGGTCTCCCAACTGCTAAACACCCAGATGTGCAAGCAAATTATTGAAATAAAATAGGACCATATGTTAGTCCCAAAATGACCTAGTTTTTGTCAAGTGGATGTTAAACCCCCATTTCTCTCTCTCCCTTTTATTATAAATAGAAATTATATGAATTTTTAATTGTTTTATATTTTAGTTAATAATCGAGAAAATCAACCTGGTGCTGCAGTAATAAACCAACCTGACCCTGGTGCTGTAAACCAACCCGACTCTGCTGCTGTAAATCCTGATAGATGTCTAATTTGTTTATCTGAAACTCGTTTTGTTTTATTTCGACCATGTAAACATGTTTGTTGTTGTACAACTTGTGCTCCTCATTTCATGGATGCACCATGTCCCGTCTGTCGTACTCATGTACAGGATTGGGAGATTGTTTTTCTTTCGTAATTAAAATTATCTTTATTTATTAACGTTGTCGTTCCATTAAACCAGGGTCTATAGTTATCATGTTGTTAATGTACAGTGTAAAATTATTATATTATTTCTTATAGTGGCATTATGGGAGATTAGATAAAGATTTGACAGGTCTCGCTTTAATAGTTAAAATAAAGATAACCAGATATTACATTTTGAATTTTAGGCTAGCCTCGATCATAATTACTTAAGTCGGTACGATATAAAGCAAAGTCTCGATTATAAAATTTTACGTTTAATTCAATCTGATTAAAATACAGGGCCCTGTTTTTCGAAATCTTAACTAAAGATAAAATCCAAATTTTAGTAGATACTCCAATTTTGATTGGCTAAGCACTAAAATCAATTTAATATCATCCAATCAATGTTTTAAAAATTGAATTTCATCTTAGTTAAAATTTCGTGAAACAGGCTCCATATCTATATTTCATTGCATTTTTTTATACTTTCGATGGTCTACACTACATGAAGATCTGACAAGTTATTAATGAGATCATGTGAGAGGTCAAACTGGCGAATTTTGACCCTATGATTGTCAGACATTGATTAATTAATCAGCGTTATGTTTCTAGTGGTTTACCCACAGTTCCGTGCTCCAAAAAACCAAAAGATAGCCATAACAGACCGTTTCACTGTCTAATGCCTCACATCAGAACACGTGAATGATAACAACTCTTCCAGATCCTGGTGTACTTAGACAAGTAAAACAAAATTTTGAACAATAAAAAGGAAACAAAATATGATCGGTGTTTTAATCAGAATGTGTTCAATTATTTTTCAAAAAATGTATTCAAATCTGCTAAATATTGCGGGCTAGCGATGATGGTATTGAGAGTTGATTATGGTCTGGATAAGTTAATTAGTGTCTAGTTAATAATTTAGATATTTCAGGCTTTTTAAAAACTAAAGGGCAAAAGAAATGTTTATTGGAGTAGGGGGTGATATGGTAGATATTACCATAGACATTTGTATATTTTATAAGATAAATTGAATAACTTGTTATCGAAATTTGTGGATATTCTATTTAAGATGTGTATAAAACATTTAAACCAAGATTTGGAATAACATATTGGACAAATTAGTTTCATTTGTTGTGTGGTTTTCTTAAAGGCAGCAAAAATACCAATAGCCAGTTTTGTTTTCAAAAATTGAAAAAAAAAGTCTAAAAAAAATATTGTATATATTATGTACCTTAGATTTATTCTTGTCGTCCTTGTCATTTTATATATTATGTATATAAACATGTGTTCCTCATTTATAGAGAATCTCCTACAAGTCTTTTTATCTTTTTGATGTAAAAAAGGACGAGTAGGAGATTTGATTCATCTTCTGAGTTTCGTAGAAAGATTCATATTATGAGTATATATCTTTAAAGTTTTCTAGTTTTAGATCATGTATATAAAATTAATAGTGCTTTGGTCAAATGAATTTTAATTCTAAGTACAATATTGTATATATTATGTAAGGACTGTAAATAAGTATTATGATCGTTCTCTTCTTCTGCTATCTCGTTTTTGTCAATCAACTGTAAATAACCATTATCACCATTTTCTTCTAGTACTCTATGTTTATCATTTGACTGTAAATAAATATAATTACCAGTTTTTAATAGTGCTATCTTTTTATCATTCAACTATAAATAACTATTATTACCATATTTTTATCATTCAACTATAAATAATTACTGTATTATTACTATTTTCTTCTAGTGCTATCTTTTTATAATTTAACTGTAAATAAGTATCATTCACAAATTCTTATACTAATTTTATTGTTTATATTTATCACTATATACTCAAATTATTTATAGAATGTTTAATATATTTTGTAATTAATGATTGCCTTATGTTCAGGAACTCTCCATTTTATATAAAACATGAAGCAGCTACATGTTAATGATCAGTTATGGCTTCAATCAGATCAAGTTCATGAAAAAATAACCTTATTAGTCTCAAAAATGTCATTTCATAAATATTGCATTTAATAAACACTGCCAGTGAAACCATGCATTTATCGAATAAGGACTAGTTTCTCATTATTTTTATCCCATATATTTATCAAAAGAATTGGCATTTGAAAATAAGACTGAAAATATGTGCATCTGTTCTAATTGTATTTAAATTGTATGTAATGTAGTCTATTGTATTTCATTTTGTATATTATTTACTATTTGATATGGATTATATTATCATTCATAAAATCTCTCACAGTAATCTAGATTTATCTATTTTATTTTTTTACATTTTATATGAGAGTTTTGCATAGATATATTAATGTAATTTCTCCCTATTACTATGTTCCATTTATTGTCACTGGTTTCTTATTCTTAAACTTACTTTATTTCTAAAGGTAGTTTATATTTATTATACATGTATATATGAAAATCTACCCATATTGTACAATTTGTTCTTTCTGCATTTATTCATTTTTAACATGTTCCATTTGTTTTTGATCACAGGATCACTCAAACTTCGGTTCTTAGCAATGTACATGTCACATTTTTAATTTTAATGAAATGTTGATTTAGATACATGTAACAAGTATGTTCAAACATTAATATTGTTGTTTACATGTATATGATTTCTGCCCTTTTTAAAGGTATTTAATTAATCAATGTACACAGTTTCTCCATTAACTGGATTCAGCTATAGAACAATTATGTTGTATTATATATTTGTTTTATGTGCTTGTTCAGTTATTTATAAACATTGAACATGATTGAACATATTTTTTATAGTTAGAACAATACATGTATATCACACACATAGAAAATTTCGCAGTATACAATTACTACACAGTTTCATCATATTTATATATTTTTATCCTCGCCATATATAATCTGTGCTTTTAGAAAAGATTAGTTGAAAGGAAGTGGAAAATAAAAATTAAATTGATGTTTTAGTTGTTTAAAGGAGCATATTGGCACACTAAAATTATTTGTGGGTGTTCTGTTTGATAAATACTGTATTCCAATATGATCATTACACACTGGAGTGTCTGCTTAAGGACAGTTGCTGTTTGGATCGCAAGTTGCCTGTCTAACCTTGTTGGTTTTCTCTCGTCCTCACACTACTATAACCCCCTTTACACAAGCAAAGAACCAAGCCAGGGTTGAGTGGATTTTAAACCCCATTTCTCTTACTCGATTTAAAAGTCAAGATGTTCTTAATGTTCAGCAAAATAGTTATTTGGCTGACCAATCAATAACAGAGAAATAGGACACTTGAGATGAAATGGGGTTAGCATCCAACAACAACTAAGTTAAACATCCTACTGTTCTGCATCCACTTGGCTAATGAAGATGGGCATATGCTACACAGTTTGCTACGAGGGAAATTTTGCCCGGACAGCCTACTTTCATATTCAATTCCAACTTCAAATTTGCATGGACAGTGGCATTTCTTCCAGTTTTCAGTGAATTCAAACTTGTCACGGTTGTACTCCCTTTTTGGTTCTACCCGAACAAAAAGCAATATATGCCCTTCGGAATCAGGGGAAACCAAACAGAAAATTCCTCAGATCCTAGTCCTCTCACTACTAAATATAGTCACTATAATTCTTTGACCTGGTAGAAGCAAGGGAAAGAAATGAGAGTATGAATTGCTTGCATGCAGTGGACACCGAGTAACATCGCTCATGGGCAAGTTCAAACCCCGTTTATATTTTAGATATAAAAAAGAAAACCAAAACACTGTTGTAAGTTATATCTAGAGTTTATGTACATTATTCTACATAATAATCACACTTGATGGTGAAAGTTGATCATAATATTTAAATACTATTTACATGATATAAACTACGAATATGGCTGCACACACACAGACTAAAAAAATTATAATAAAAAAACTGTAATTCATTTCATAAATTACATTAAACTAAGGAGTGAAATGTCTCTTAATACCAACTTAGCCTTGCTTGTTTAAATAACCATGTTGGCGGCTTAATAAGACAACTCTCAAATTCTTTAAGACAGCACAATAATCACTCATTGTATATGTTGATCATATTTCTTTAAGTGCCTTTGCCAAATAATGTTGAATCTTTTCCATAGTTAGAGTCGCTTATTGTAATTTAAATCTCTTGCAAATTACATTATATTTACTGCTCAATTCAGTTCAACTCTTTGATATATTAGTGAGGGGTTTAACTTCCTACTATTCAGCACCAACTGGGCTAATGAAGACAGACATGCTAATGCTATACAGTGATCTGTTGGAAATTTTGATCCGACGGTGGAGCTACCACCTACTCTGTTTCAAACTCCAACTATCAAAGATTCCTTTATGTGAATGCCAATGTGTACATGGAACTTCGAATGGGGAAATTATGCCAGGAAATCCATAAAAATTGTCTTGTCCAACACTCGGAGCCAAGCCTTCCTAGACATTTAGGTTTGTTTTCTTGAATCTGAGTAAACACTAGCATAGGTTAAGCCATGAAAATTTGGATTCTTTCCAGAAAAGTCCAAAGGACAATCAATAACTTTACGATGAAATTAATATCAAAACATATCAAAAAAATAATGTCAACTCAATTCATTTTGATCAAACTCCAAACAATTTGTTGAAGCAATTTAAATAATTACAATTTTGAAAATTGAAAAAAAAAAAAAAAACACGCCATGCTTTCTTTATTTACTCTTTTCTTTCCTATTTTATCAATAAGGTTAAAAAAAGAAACTTGGTTTGAGACCACCTAGCATTATAACCGGTATAGCATTAATTGATGGTGTCAAATACAGGAGTAATGCATATGAAAACAAAACAATATTGAAATAAAATAAAACATTCCTTGCTTATTCAAAAAATAGGATAGGTGTATATACAATATATACATACATATTACAAGAATAGATTCTGTCAGCATGTTTAACACCATCTGAAAACAATAATACCACTACCAACATTTTGATCAGAACAGATATAATAAATCTACTGTTTTCCATTTCATTAAGAATAATATTTATATAGGAAATTGACCACATATACTGACCCTAAGTGTGGGAACACTGTCCTGATCTTGTCACTTACATGTCCTGGTACATATATTAATACATTATCTACATTTCATTAAGGCTTTATAGCTAATAAGAAATCAACATTTTTGTACTTCCCTTTATTGTGCATGAATACCAGCACATTGTCTGAAGCCTGAACAATGATCATCTAAGCACCTGATAATATGACTATAATGAACAAATTGTAGAAACAGTATATATGATTGTATAAATAATTTGGTATAAAATGTTCTATATTTATCATGTACATTCATCTCACTTTCTACAATAACCACACAGCACTTTTGTTAAAACATTAATTCTTTAGAAATTATGATCAATCTCTTATAATCGAATGTAACTTCCACAAAACTTAGCAATGTTGTTTGTTTTAAATGAATTCAACCATTAATCACTGTTTAAAAAGTTCAAACCATATGTTTCTGAATATATTTCAATGTATTCAAGCTTTATTTACCAAATTTTATAGATAAATAAAAATAACAATGCATATAAAATTCCAGCACATTTCTAAAATAGTAAATGTACATAAAATCGCTTTTTGATAATAACCTTGGGGAACAATATACTGATATATGTACATTTATGAATTCAAAAATACCATTTCAATTTCACTACACTGTACATTAACAGAGATTAAGTGTATATCTAACTAAACAAAATTCAAATAAATTGTTGCTACACGATTTCATAAACTAATCCTACGCAAATGAAATCTGGTATATGTGCAGCTAAGAATCTGTACATCATGCATAAATGAGTTCACATCACATATGTAATGTTCATCAACCATTGTTTCATCTGTATCAGTTTACTCACAATCATAATATATTAAGAATCAATTATTCTCCATAATAATGCATGGGATACAAATTAAACATTTAGACTCTTATAGTACATAAATTCATTTAAACTTAAACACATAAATTACACATACATCACATATATCTAACCTAAAACATTACTATCTTGGATATATTAATAGGTGCATGGATATTGTGATTATTAGACAATCACTGTCTTATCTTCAGCAGTACTGTACATAATCTATTCAAATTTCATGATGTAAATCTCCTTGTTAGTTTTTATAAAGCTATTCTTCCTGTCACTTACATGTCGTGCGGCTGCATACATACATGTACTGGTATGAATACATGTATCAGAACGGTTTTATAAACTCATCAATGGTAAGTAGAATTAAGCAGGTTTGTGTAGTTACAACTGCTGACTAGTCTGGTTATTCCCCCACTGTATTCAACTTCTGTGTAAGAACAAATTTTTCGACCTGGTCATTGGGGAAAACCCTTTCCTTTTCATGCACGAATTCTTTAGTATTTTCCTGATATACATTTTATGTACATGTGTAAATAACTGGTTCCGATTTGTGAATTCAGGCTGTATTTCATTCCATATTTCTTTAATGACATCACGAACCATACTTGGGTCTTACAGGAACAACCACTGGGCCCCGTTCTATCTGTCTTTTATTTCAATAATAAATAATAGGCCGCAATCCTACTGATATTAACATCACCGTGATGTAATTAACTTTTTATTGGCTTTGTCAAGTTTCTTTTTATGTTTTACTTGGAATTTATTAACATATCCTTCCACTAAAAGTTTCACTTTCATTGGGTTCACATCCTTTGCTTTACTGTGACAGATCTGATAATAAAGGTAAACAAAGAGTTTAATAAACATGGGCTGCCAGACAACACAACTTACACACACCAGCAGCTACCCCATCCAAACAGTTACAATAGCAAAGATTAAGATAGTTGGATTGGTGTATCATGGATTGAATAAAAGATGGACATAGTAACAGGGGCAACGAAAATATCTGATCTGAAACACTTCAATTTCCAGCAGATTCTAGATTTGTAATACCGGGCGTCACCGATTTTTTTTTTTGTTCTTTCCGAAAAAAAAAAAGTGATCTTGGTTTCACAAAACATTACCAGACTCTTGTTTAAGAATTTACTCAAAACTGTTTGCCTTACTTTAACTACAATATAGCTCTTTTTGGAAAAAAAATTGTTGTTTTAACGTATCACATACATTAATAAGAAATGAAATGGGGAATTCACGTCCTACTGTTCTGGTCAGACTGGGTTAATGAAGAGGGGCGGTCAGTATAGCCCACTATTATATTGGATTCCAACTTTTACGTACACGCCAATGTGTACACAGGACCTTGGATTTTACCGCCCATCCGAATGACAAACATTGTCCTTTGCCAGGCCTCTTGTCCTGACCAACTGACAAGGAGGAACCATGCTGGAAAATCCCGATGAACCCTTTCGACAATGCAGGGATCGGAGATGAAACGTCCAGTTTAGTGAACCACCATGTCTCACATCAAACATCACAGATATCTCTCATAAACAGTGATTGAAAGTTGAGTGTATTCTTAACTTTAGTCCTAGAATGCTTTGTGAAACCACAGCCTGATGTCTATGTTTAGAATGCAGTAATCAGATTGGTTTCAAGTACACGCCCATACCCAACTGGTCTCACAGTGAATCTGGTCGGTCCAATTCCTCCACGTTAAGACAATGAGCTGCCTTAATGACCTTATTATCAATATCCACCCTTTATTTAACCCATTTTGGACAGTAGGTAGTCAGACTAGAGAGAGAGAGAGAGAGAGAGAGAGATAAATGGGTTTAAATGTCCACTGACAGAAACTAGGTCAATTCGGGACTAATGGTTTAATTTTATTTCCATGATAATTCCATGACATGTATGAGTCCTTAGCAGTGGGAGGAAACCAGAGTCAGTACCCAGAAAAAACCCAGAGGCAGTCAGACTAGACAACATTACGCCATAGTGCGCTAAAATGTCAAATTCTTGTGTATGGTCGCTGGCGCCAAAAGTTACATACATATAATATATAACGACAATGAATTTAGTGCATATACATGTACACGTATGTAGCCTATATATTTTAGGATCTACGTGTATACATTTTCGGGTGTCTAATATTACCTTTGGCACAGCTTTGCGCAAAATTTCTTTGTATTCTTCTTTAGATATCTTCTTACTGCTATAAAATGGTTTTATAGCGAGTTTTACCTCCTCCACTACACGCTCTTGTAGATGTAATTTACGAACATACTGTAAAGACATAGTTCTGGGGTCAAGAGATTTTTTCGAATTGGATTTCTGAAAGAAAACGGTTTGAAACAACCTGGTAAGTTAACTAAAGAACAAAGAAACCATGCAAACAGAGAAAGCAACAAACAACAAGAAGCCAAAAAGCCGAGCAAAACATGACCAAAGCACAGTAAAACAAAGCCAGACAAAGCCAAGCAAAAGATTTCAAAAGTACATGTAAAAGGAGATCATTCCACAGTAATTCAGAGTACTTCTAAATGGTATAGACCAGTGGTTCTCAACCTGTGTGCCGCGAAATATTGAATGGCACACTAAGAAAATGTGAAAACCATGTGATCCAAATTGAGCGTTCATTGGTAAGTTCATGTACATGTATTTAGTTTGATTCGTTACAAGTGTTTATTACTAGTCTGCATCTATGGTTGTATGCCATCAATGACTTGCCATGATTTATTTTGCAAAATCAAAATATTTTTCATACATATTTAACAAGGTGTGCCGCTATTTTTTTTCATGTGTACCAAGGTGTGCCGTTCGCATAAAATTGTTGAGAACCACTGGTGTAGACTATCACAATAGTCTTGACTGGTATAGAGTTAACATTCATGCAATTCATGGACCTCAAAAACACTCAATGATGAGACAAGCCAACAAACCAGTTCTGATTTATTTGGAAAGTTTATAATCATTTATTAGGTACCTACACATATGTATCAGCTGATAATTTTGTTTGAGTCAATTTAGATGTAATCTTTAAATGGCATTCAGCGATTGGGAAATACATAAACAGAACACAATTTTCATGGATAACAATGACTGGTTTTATTCTAAAAGCACAATGTTTCGACAAGTACCGGTATATGTGTACCCTAATTGTTATTGTGTTTGATAACGATAAGATGATACTTGAATAAAACTTGTGATTGTTTCCTCATAAAAATTGTGCTCTGTTAGGTTTAAATGTGGTACCAAGATTCTCAAAGTATAAGAAGATGTATTCAAGTGGAACATTAATAAGCATGTGTATTTTATTTAAGTGGTACATTAGGCATGTGCATTTTATTTAAGAGGAACATTAAGCATGTGTATTTTTTTTAAAGTGGAACATTAAGCAATTGAATCTTATTTAAGTTGAACATTAAGCATGGGTATTTTATTTAAGTGGAACATTAAGCATATGTATTTTTTTTAAAGTCGAAAATTAAGCATGTGTATTTTATTTAAAATGAACATTAAGCATGTGTATTTTTTGTTAAGTCGAACATTAAGAATGTGTATTTTATCTAAGTCGAATATTAAGCATTTTATTTAAAAAGTGTAATGAAATGGGATTTAACATTCTACTATTCTGATTTTATTTAAGTTGAACATTAAGCATGTGTATTTTATTTAAGTTGAACATTAAGCATGTGTATTTTATCTAAGTCGAACATTAAGCATGTGTATTTTATCTAAGTCGAACATTAAGCATTTTATTTAAAAAGTGTAATGAAATGGGATTTAACATTCTACTATTCTGATTTTATTTAAGTGGAACATTAAATATGTGTATTTTATTTAAGTGGAACATTAAGTGTATTCCCACGAAAGGCGCAGTTACAGAGCGTGACCAAAATTTAACCTTCCAGCCAAGGTGCAGATATTGACTTGTCGGCTTTCATTTGAACAGAGAGATTTTGTTATTAGGACTCAATTAACGACGTTAAAGATTTTATGAATTTATGTTCACTCTGAATTTTATTCACCAATTAGCAACTAATGATTAAAATTATGAACATCATCAAATTATCCAAGTAGTGTTCACCTATTTGTTCACACTCAATCAGTGTCATTTTTAAAGATGTATAAAATCCTGTTACATTATCCGAACATAAACCAAACATTAAGCATGTGTATTTCATTTAATTGAAACATTAAGTTTGTGTATTTTATTTCAGTAGATCATTAAACATGTGTATTGTATTGCATTTAATTTTACGTGGAACATTAAGTATGTATACTTCATTTAAATGGAAGGTGAAGGATACATGTATGCGTTTTTTTCTAGAGTTATAACATCAAACCGAAAACAAATTACCAGCGGAAAATCTAGTACATTTTGAAAAGTGTAAAATCTAATAGAAATTGAAAGTTTAAAATCTAATAGAAATTAAAAGTTTAAAATCTAATAGAAATAGAAAGTTTAAAATCTGATAGAAATTGGACGTCTAAAATCTAATAGAAATTGAAAGATTAAAATCTACATGTAATAGAAATTGAAAAGTCTAAAATTCAACAAAAATTAAAAGCTAAAAGAGAAGCTGGTTATATTAATACTAATCTTACCAGGTGAATCAAACACCACACACAAAACAAACAATACTACAACATACTTCATACAGTTTGAAAATGGCCCAGTAATTAAGTTCAGTCTACACAATGTAAGATTTTGTATGTGCGTTTGTAACATACATGTATTATAGTGTAGACTGGTCTTAAGTGGGCAACACAACACAATGTTCACTGTGACAAGCTGGATATCTGCACTGTTTAGTAAAATAAAGATGGGAGACAAATATAATGTAACAAACAGTCTGCAAAATGTTGTAAGCTCACATAGTATACATGCTTCAATATACTCAAATAGCTATAACTTAAAAATACAATGTACATGTAGTTCAAACAATAGAGTTGAAATGGTTGTGGCATTTGCTACCACCATTGGGCTTAACCTAGGGAATATTTAAGTAATCTTTTGCATCTTGGAAGAATACATGTACTTGTTCATAGTTGAGAGTTGATTGAGAAGACTTTGTACGTACAAATTTTTGTAAATATTGTAAGCAATTCTTTCTCATTTATAGTCAACACTGGTGGACAAGGCATCCAGTAATTTTGCAAAGTTGTTCTGGTATTTGGATTGAACAATCTAATTAAAATATAGATCTATATTTCGTTTCGTTTTTTTTATACTTTCGATGGCCTACACTCATGTAGTTCTAACAAGTTATAGTGGGAGCTCACGTTCTATGACGTCAGGTATCAAGCACGGGACATTTGACCTGATAACGTCAGTCATTCGATTAACCAATTAGCGACCGCCATGCTTTTTAAACTCTACTTTTGTTTTGTTTTGATTTCTATCCGCTGGTAATATTTACCCACAGTTCCACGCAGGAAAAGGTCAAACGGTCGATTCGACAGACCATTTGATTGGCTGACCCCTCATTTCAGACAGAACACGACTTAAATAACAGGTCTTCCAGATCCAAGAGTAGTAAAGACAAGTAAAAACGAAATTTTGAACTATAAAAAACGAAACGAAATTGGATCTGTGTTTTAATCAGATTGTGGATTGAATTAACCTTCAATGGGTAGCCTACTATGGTAACCTTTTCAACACTACCAAACAAGTTAGCAAATAAACATTTTTTTAACTTTAAATATGTACTATTTTCACTAGCTGTGTGTAGTTTTGAACAATTATTAAACAATCAACTTCATAAATAGATTTTAATATCACCTTTTGCTTCTTAACCAAGTCCACAGCTGAGGAAGGAAATTCATCAAATCCTCTTCTTGAAGCATCATGTCGTTTCTTGGTCTTGGGTGAAGG
Organism: Patella caerulea; assembly: GCA_036850965.1. Classification (NCBI taxonomy): domain Eukaryota; kingdom Metazoa; phylum Mollusca; class Gastropoda; family Patellidae; genus Patella; species Patella caerulea. Next base: position 17,840,174 of record JAZGQO010000002.1, on the reverse strand, counting down.
AGGTAGTTGAAGCTCACATTCATCATCAGATGGAGATGATACATCACTGCTGTCAATATCAATATCCATATCAACGACTTCCAATGTTTCCGATTTACTGTCTGGTGGATCAGGAATCTTGAATATTCCTCCAGTTTTAGGATCTGGTCGAATACCAGCTAGACGAGCTTGCGTGTTGAGTAGACGATTAATTTCTGCAAGTTGGTTGAATCTGGGTTTACTTCCTATGGTTCCAGGGGGTGGCATCAGCGATGAACTATTCTGGGAAAGGGGAGGAAATGGTAGCGAAGAAATTAAGCTTGTGGATGAAGATGGTCTTTTGGAATCAAATCGAGATCCATTTAAAAAGTCACTACTAGTATTAGAAAGCCTTTGGTTAACGCTGGGAGGAACTCCTGTTCGGAATGGGAAGGAAAGATCTGGAGATTGAACTGTGGGGAAAACTTGCCCAACTGGAGGAAGGGGCTGACTTAGAATTAGCGGATTTAACAGACTTGTGGATTGAGAAATTGCAGGGGGTGGTACTGGTGGTACTGGCTGTATTTTTGTTTCACTTGGTTTAACGATGGCAATGGGTGATTTTTCAACAGAGGCGATAACAACTGGTTCTGGGTCTGTTATGGATTTAGATACTGGTTTGGTCGGGTTAACTAAAAGAATGGATGTGGTTGGTTCAGGTGGGGATTTGGATTTACTAACTGAATCAGAAAGAGTGGATTTTGGAGATGATTCTTCTTCAGCTGAATCAACTGTTTTATCTGGTTCAGGTGAAGCATCAGCCTGCTTTGGAGATGGTGGACGTATCGGTGACATATAGAGAGGAGATATGCGAACAGGACTTGGCGACAATGCTGGTGGAGCCTCAGGTGATTTTGCTAACTTGAACTCATCGTCGGTTGGATGTGCTGGGTCATAATCAGACTGATCATCCGAAATATTTCCTAAGCCATTGCTTTCATTATCAGAAGATGGAGATGGGGGTGATGGGGGTGACGGGGGTGACGATGGGATAGTGGGTTCATCAACACTCAAAGAAGTTGGTGCAGCAACAGGTGAAACTGCTGCAGATGGACCAGGAACTTCAGACTCTTCATCATCATCTTCATCTTCTATTTCTATTTCAACTGGTTCAAATTCCCCAACAAGAAGAGAATCACCTTCCACACTTTTAAAAGTCATTCCAGGAGGAACTGGGGGTCCTTTTACCTTTTTACTTTTCTTACCCTTTCCTTTGCCTTTACCCTTGACTTTGCCCTTTTTCTTTGTTACTGTTTCATTGCTCTTCTGTTTACTTGCTGATTTTTCAACCACAATTTCATCATGATTTTCTTTGTCCCGTTCATCATCAACAGCTGCAATGGGTATAGGTGAACGAGACCATGATCTGTTTTCAACAATTCTTCTATCTCTCTTGCTTCTTTCTGTACTAATGTCACGTTCCTTGCTTTTTTCTCGCCGCCGTTTCTTTGACTTACTGGATCGATGTCTTTCTGTTTCCTCTTCTCTTCCACGTTTTTCCTTTGTAGATTTGTCTCTCCTTCTCTCTTGAATAGGAGATTCTTCTCTGAGCGGGGATGTTTCACTTTCCTCTTCCATAACAGGAGATCCTTCATAATCAACAACGGATGATCTGTTCCAATCGAGTTCAACTTCAGGAGATCTCTTTCTATGCTCCCAAAATGGTGATTGCTCTTTTGACACTGATTTCTCACGTCTTTTGTGTTTTGATCGTTCATGTCTATCTCTCGATCTAGATCTGTAATGATCCTTGGAACTGGTTTGTACATGTCGTCTATGAGATTTAGAGTTCGATCGACTTCGTGAACGAGATGCTGTGGGAGATTTGTGTCTATGTTTCCGTCGTGATGAGTCACGTTCTGAACGAGATCGATCTTCATGTCGACTATGTGATTTTTCATGTCTTTCCTCCCTATCACTCCGTCGGCTGTCTCGTCTACTATGTTTAGAGGATTCACTATGTCTTTCCTTTTCACTACGCGATTTTTTGCCATCTAACATATCCAAACGTGATAAAACTGAACGTGAATATTCACCTGAGTCGTAACCTTTACTATGTTTTCGAGGGGATTTATTGTGTGAAGATTTTCTAGAATCTTTTTCTCGGCGCTCTGTACTATGTTCACGTCGTCGTCGGTGTTCGGAATCTCTCACTCTCTCGTCGTTGCTTGCTTCGCGACGATGACTTCGATCATAGTCTCTTACTCTTTCTTCGTGGCTTCTTTCGCGGCGGCGACGACGTCGTCGTTCTGAATCTTTGGCTCTTAATTCATGGCTAGATTCACGACGTCTATGACTTCTACGCTTGGACTTGCCATCACGAGATCGCACTTCACCCTCCTCCCCAGAGTCAGAACTACTAGAACTACTACTAGAATTGCTATTGCTATTTTCATGATGTTTACGATAAACACGTTTTGCTTTTTTATCACGATCCAACATTTCACCAATAGATATTGTCTTGTCTTTCCGATGACTGGGACTTGACTCCTTATTCCTTTTCTCCATCTCTGCTTTTTCCTTTTCTTTCATTAATTCCCTTATTACTTGACGTGCATCGAACTGAATTGATGTTACAACTTCTTCTTCAACTGGTTTATCAACTGTTTTGATCAATTCAAAATCAGCCTGTTGTTCTTCTTCATTGTTTTCTGTTTCCGAAAATTCAGCATAATTGAGTTCTGCACACGGTGAACCATACATTGAATCCATATCTTCCAAATTCTGATCTGAATTTTCATTTTCTCCAATTTCATCAACGACTTCCATTCCAGTCATGGATTCTTCAGAGTCTTCACCTTTCTCAGTTGCAGATTTCAGCTGGTCTGTTTCTTTCTCAGATTCTCCTTTTTCTATCTCAGATTCTCTCTTTTCTTTCTCAGATTCTCCTTTTTCTTTCTCAGATTCTCCCTTTTCTTTCTCAGATTCTAGCTTGTCCTTGTCTAACTGTACTTTTTCTTTATCACCGTTTTTTTTAGATTTTCTATTTCCTGTCCACGCATTCATTATTTCCGAATCAAACTCAGTTTCACTGTCAGTGTAAGGATCCTCTCTTTCATTTGCATATCTCTGATGATCGATTTTGGAAATGGTATCCTTTTCTTTTATCAATTTATCACTATCTTTCATCACAATTCGCACATCTGCATCTGCCGGTGACATATCTTTGGCTTTCCTGTCCATAATTTTGACCAATAGATCTTCGGTCTTCTTTTCAATATCGATATCACTGTCATTTTTTTCGGAAGAAGCTTTGAGGTTGTTTTCTTCATCTTCTGCAAACTTGTCATCTGGTTGTTTCACAGGCTCATCTCGGTCAACAGCTCCACCAGGCATACTCAGAGTTATCCTTCCTATTCTCTCAACACTACTGCTCAATGCTGGAGGTTTAACAACTTTGCTGGTGCTTAAAGTTCCTAGAATGACAAAAGCGTAGAATTGAGATAAAGCCAGAAACTATTTGCAGAGAACAAAATGAAACAAAATTGCAGAGTTCTGTCTGTCCAAGTAACAGAGATGGTTCATGAATTGAGACATTTCTTCAGACAATTGACCTGGGCCGGTTGCTCAAAGCTCTGTTAATTTTAAACGATCCGTTAACATGGAGTAAACGGATCGTTAACTTTAACGGAGAGAAAGGTTGTTGCTGGAAGCCCTGTTAACTTTAACGGATAATGAAATTGACTTTCCACCAACAGAAATTTAACCGACCGTTACCAAACGACACATGAAAGATAACGATCCGTTAGTTTAACAGACCGTTAAAATAACTTAGTTTTAAGCAACAGGCCCCTGGTCAATACACTTGAGTTGTATTGATAAAATTACGGATTCATGAACTCTAGTGAAAACAAGCAAAGATAACCTACCATCTCTATTTATAGTTACATCTTTACTATGTAAATGAAGCTTGCCCTGATCTTGCATGATAGAACCAAGAATATCAAACGGTGCACCACGATGTAATCCTAAAGCTGGTTTACTTGGTGCTGGTGGCACAACTGCCGGCTGTAGATTTGGAATGGGTTTCCTGTAATCAATAAATATATCTCAAAACTAAACAATGACTAAATTGTATGACATATAACAGAACAGATCTTTGTTGACATTGTGAACTGTTTGGGTTTCAGAAGCTTAGACAATTCAAGAAATTGAATTAATTGTGGGAGCAAGTTCATACCAGTATCTTCACTGGCTGTCTTCACTTAATAGTTAGAAACTAGATAATGTAAAGTCGGTACGTTAAAAAACATTAGTACTGATTATCATGAATGAAAGTTAAGCAGCAAATCAGATCCTCATCCAGTAAATATTGCAGGCTAGCATTGACATCAATAGTTGATTATGGTCTGTAAAAGTTAATTAATGTCTAATTAATAATTTAGATAACATTAACAAATTGACATGTTGCTCTTTGAAATATATTTAAACTAACCGCCTAAGAACTGAAGTTGGAAGTCGAACTGGACGATGGGATAACAACGCTGATTTAGAATATTTGGGTTGAGATGTTGAAGTAGTTGAGGCACTAGGTACAGCTCCAACAGTAGGAACTTCATTCATGTCATCACTGGAAAATAACAAACATAATTAATGTTGTTTTTCTTAGTCAGAATTTTAAAGAGTTTCCATTTAATTTATTTGAAAAATTAAGAGATCGATGAATTGACCCTTAAAAATAAAAAATATTACAATATTTTTCAAGTACATCTTAAACTAGTGCAACTTGTAATGTCAACTTACTCCTGAAATCCTATCAAATCATCTTTATGTCCTAATATAGATAAATTTGATGCACCAGTTTCTGGTCTCTTTTCGTCAAAAGATTTATCGCCTGTTTTTTTCTGTAGAGGTATAGTACGACCAACAGGGGGTTTAGATAATCCCAAAGTCTGGGCAATTCGACCTTTTACACTTGCAGACGTAGTTGTAAACCTTTTCAGATCACTTGCCGTTCGAACCTGAATGAAAATAAATTTAAATGTAGCTGCATAAAAATTGTCTTAAATCAACTGACAATTTATGATTGTCCATAACAATTATCTTAATTGAATATTGACATTTGACTTAAAATTGAATGTACATGTATGGTAAACACTAATTTCAACTGGAAAGGTTAAGGAGAATTGCATCCCTTCACAGAAGAAATGAGAACATGATATAATACAACTGCCGACGATATGGTGACATGTTTGGGGTTTCAGCTATTCCTTATGGTTGGTTAACAACTGCAGCAGCGACAATTTGTTGTACACAGACTCATCTCTTCATGGTATTTTTCACCTCAAGAACCCTTTAACATCCTGAATCACACTATAAACCTCAGAATGCCTCGTTCGGCATTTCTGTCCAAACGAGGTAAAAAAACTGCCTCGTTGTCTGGAGTTCCAAAACGAGGTTTTTTAAATTGCTGCTCATAACTATCTTGAAAAAAAAACACGTTTAGTAAACGAGGCATTTTTACCAAGCCTCGTTTTGAACAAAATACCTCGTTCCAAAAACAGGGCAATTTAAAAATCCTTGTTTAGGAACTCCAGACAATGAGGCATTTTTTTTACCTCGTTTGGACTTAAATGCCGAACGAGGACTGCATCACCTCATGTGTATCTTTACATTGGCCTTGAATTTACTAAGTCTGTTATGTTATTATTGTAGGTTGCCCCACGCCCACCATAAATAAATATCTCTTAATAGCTCAACAATTATACCACAATATTTATATATACAAGGGACTGTCACATCCGATCTCTGATTACTCTGTGAAATCTGACATTATTTTCATGTCCCAATTTATTTCCTTATTACCCGAGACAGAAAATCTCTTTTTAATCCTGACTCTGTGTGTTCCAGATTATGACATCAATCAGTCGTCCTGTCACATGATTTCCATTGAATCAAAATTGTATAATCAGGCCTTCAATCGATGGGTGTGAAGCAAGCATTGAAGCAATCATCAATCAATTACAGGTGAGATTAAAACTCAACGGGTGTGAAGCCACAAAAGATTAACAAACAATCACCAATCAATTATCGGTGAGATTAAAACTCGCCCATGTCGGTCTTTGTTGATTACTTTTATAATTTCATAATTTCTTGAAAGACAGTTGTGACAAATACTCAAGAATATTCACGAATTCAGTCGTAAAAATATTCCAAATCCTTGCATCTGTTACAATCTGATTAAAACACAGATCCAATTTCGTTTCGTTTTTTATAGTTCAAAATTTCGTTTTTACTTGTCTTTACTACTCTTGGATCTGGAGGACTTGTTATTTAACTCGTGTTCTGTCTGAAATGAGGGGGTCAGCCAATCAAATGGTCTGTCGAATCGACCGTTTGACCTTTTCATGCGTGGAACTGTGGGTAGATATTACCAGCGGATAGAAATCAAAACAAAACAAAAGTAGATTTTAAAAAGCATGGTGGTCACTCATTGGTTAATCGACTCAAATGTCCCGTGCTTGATACCTGACGTCATAGAACGTGAGCTCCCACTATCAATTGTTAGATCAACTGAAGATGACGAAAAAGATAAATTAACAACAGCCTTGACCTATTGTAAATGCCTACGCATGTTAAATGAAATCAAAATTAATATCGGCTTTGACCGAGTCCACTGTATATCAATAGTCTCTAAATAAACGAACATGTTGTTTAATAAGCTATGACCATTTAACCATAGATAAATAATAGACTGAAAAATAGTTCTTGGTGTCGTCAAAAACCTTATTCTAAGTTGTATCATAATTTGGGTAGAAATAAGACTTACCTGATAATTTCCTGCTGAATCTGGTGTATCAGAGGTTGTCTAGAAAAAAAAAAATACAACATATTGTTTATTGGCTATTTTGATTCAGACTTCAAAACCATATGCCAGAAAGGGATGGATGCAATGAATTTCAGTAGGCCAAAGCACAATAACTTTTTCCAATAAATATATAATTTTCACTGAATAACGAATTGTTAAATAATAAATTTTTGTGTGCATTGAGATCAAAGCAATTAAAATTACTGAATATATTGCAAAGAAAAATTATAGATTTCTAACCTTTTTAGTTTTCTTCTTAGTTTTCCTTTTATATTTTCTTTTCTTTCCTTTTCCTGTTTTACGTTTTGTTGTTTTACGTTTCTTCCTTCTCTTGGTTGTTTTTGTTGACTTAGTTTTTCTCTTTGTTGTTTTTCTCTTGGTTTTGCGTTTTTTGGTTGGTGTTTTCTTCTTTTTGACTGGTGAAGTGGTGGTGGATGTAGTGGCTTCTGTTTGGGATGTGCTCGGTGTTTGAATAGATGAGCTAGAACCTTCTGCAGCTTCTCCATCCATTATTTGTTCTTCTTTTTCTTCTTCTTCATCCTCCTCATCATCTTCTTCCTCCTCCTGAAATCATTAATCCAAAATATACCATATCTGATGCAATGGCAAAAGTAGCTTTAGCATATTGAATCCCAAATTTACAAATGATATTATTGTTCCTTATTGAGAGAAAGACAACCTGGAGAGAAGCCACGAGGTTGAACAGGCACCCTTACACCTGTTCCTTATTGAACAAAGGGTGTAGCTCAGAAATTTAAGTCATCATCCAAAACAGTTGTGTTTGTTTAATGATATATTTATTTCATAATTCACATGCAATTTTATATAAAACTTTTAATTCAAAGCATTTTCTAGCTTTCAATACCACGAGACTACAAAGACAGAAAACCTTAAACTGAAACAATGTTTGATAAATAACTTACCTCTGATGATGTCCAGAGCCCATTTCGTTCAGCTCGGTGACGCTGTATTCTTGCTCGAACAACTTCACTAGCCCGCGTTCTGGCGATACGACGTTGATATCGTAATCTTCGCTGAGTTGTTAATTCATCAGCAACTTCAGCATCTGGCAAGACAAAATAATCATGCAATTTTTAAAACAGTAGCACAATTCCAAATACTGATTTCTTTCACAAATCTCAACAACTATATTGCTGGATATGATTATTACTTGCTTTTGTCTTATGTTGAAAAACGGCAATCATAGATGCCACACAAAATTTGATAAAGACAAACTCCTCAAAGAAATCTGAAATAATGCCACTGTTAAAATTGGTTCAAAGACATTTATTTGATAATCTAAAATCATCTTTGCAGAACCATTTAGCTCAGTTACTATTACATTTTGTATCGTGATATTTTCCCTTCTGTATCACGATACAAACCGACTCTGTATCGTCACAACCCTAATTGAGATTCGTAAAACTTACCATGTTTGCTAGCACAATCAGGACAAAACCATTCTTCTACTGGGATGTCTGTCAATGGTGGTGTTAAACATTCACAATGATATCTATAATAAATCATAAAACAATCAAAAAACCTCGCTTTCCGATTCTAGGTATAAAGAAATACATTCTGAGAGTGCTATGTGCAGCCACCTTCCTTACAGAATGCTTACATGGTTTTGCTGACAGGAAAATTAGCCCTGCAAAAATTCATAAAAATTGCTGAATTTCAATTTATTGAACAAATTATGTCAGTGTGTCTGTATAATGTTGGGTGTACAGCTTCAATATGAAAATATAAACAATTATATTCCCAAGGCCACAAGTCAACGGAATTCTGTACCCATATACAAACAAAAAAAAATATTTCAAATTTGTTTTTATGAACTGACAAAAATCAACAAATCTGACATATTTCTAATTATCAAAAGTCACAACTACTGTAAAAGGGTGATGTGTGTGCATAATTTTATAAATGACTGGAAAGATTTATGATATGCTTCAGAACTAAACCAGGACAATTGATCAGCTAGATCAATTGTCAATGCAGCTCATGCCAATATTCCTCCCAAAATCTATTCGGGGCTTGATAGTAAAACATAAAGTGTAGACTAGATTACCCAAGATCACAGCCATCACAGAGTAGTAAACGATCTTCGTGATCACTTCGCCCACATACTTCACACACTGTTTCATCTTCTTCTTCATCTTCCTCTTTTAGTGTGTTACTATCTTCAACAGGTATCTTATTAAATTAACAAAACATGTTATTAATTCTACATGTACTATCTTGAAAATAACTCTTCTAGACCAGATATAAATCATGAGCAAGGGGTAAAGCTTCGAAGTTGCACAATGCAGAGATATTTATGGCTTGTACACAGAGGTCACAGTCACGCAAAAATCTGTGTATTTTACACATTTTTTTAAAAATAAACGCAAATATTGACGGACGCTGCGTAATTTACATGCAGAAAATTTCCCGACGTGAGAATAAAACTAGATTATTCTACGTCATAGTTTGTACAATTTATGTACTTCACACTTCTTTTACACACCTCTACTGCTCGTAGTCTCCGTAGATTTTTATATTTCCGCTTATTTCATTCATAAGTTCATGGCAGTCGAAGCCTTCTATACATAGCTTTCCTGGGACACCCCTATTTTTCGGCATTGGAAACAATAAAGCGCATTTCATACAAGACTTTGGATTGACTAGGACACAGTATCCTGTTTACATTCAGCCAATCAAATGTTTGCTTTCATAGCGATAGTCTTCTCTTTACTTCCTGTCGAAGTGAAAGATTGAAATGGTTGCGCCGTCAACCACAGATCTAATCATTAATGCCGATGCTGTTAACCTCCATCGTCATTAGATTAAATGCAGTAGGCCTACATGTATCAATGAAATAAGGACCGTTTATAATAGGTTTGTTCACAAAACGACTTGACTTGGTTCTATTGAGTATTTTGAGATGCGCGAAGTCACGCAGATGTAGACGATGCTGTTAACCTCCATCGTCATTAGATTAAATGCAGTAGGCCTACATGTATCAATGAAATAAGGACCGTTTATAATAGGTTTGTTCACAAAACGACTTGACTTGGTTCTATTGAGTATTTTGAGATGCGCGAAGTCACGCAGATGTAGACGGCAACAACGCGAAATTTTGGAATGTCTGCATATCTTTATGCAACTTGAAATTGATCCACTACGACCTCTGCTTTTAGATGTACATGTCTTCATCAAAGAGCATTGTAACAGGGGATTTAAAACTATCATGTTTTTACGTGTCTGTCTTCATCTCTATTGATTACTGTATTTAGACACATGTTTTAGAAATTTAACCTGGAGGTCGGGTGTTCGATCCCTGCATTAGCTGACAAAGTTCATCGTAATTCTTCGGCATAGTTCCCCTTGTCAGTGATGCAGGACAGAGGGCCTGACAAGGAAAGCTGTCTAGTCGTTCGGTGGGACGAAAAACTGAGGTGTCGTGTACATATTAGCATGCACATAAAAGATCCCTTGGCAATTGGAATTCGATATAAGAGTAGGCAAAATTTCCCTCATAGCACACTGTATGCCCGTCTTCATTAGCCCAGTTTAGGAGCAGAACAATAGGACGTTAAACCCCATTTCATTTCAGAAATTTAAGGGTTTTATGACAGAATAAATTATTATTTATTTTACAAAGTATTTGTTAGTCATACCCTTGAATGAACTTTATCTTCTCCTGGCTTCTTCACAATAATCAAATGATAGACTTGACGATCAACTGGGCATGTGTTTACATTCTGAAATATACATTAAAACATATCTAAATAGCCTAAATACATCCAAATACCAGACATACATGTACACAAAAGATCTTGAGAAAGTGTACAATATGGCTAGATCAATACAATTATCTACCCTAACATGGCTCGAAATGTTCACCTGTCTACTTGTCGCCGACAGGCGATTTTTTCGTCCGACAGGTAGCAAATAAAACTACCTGTCGCTTGCGACAGGTGGACTAAATTTTACTTGATGTTCAGTAAATTGACCACAATACTCATGTCCACGTCATGTACATGTAGGCCGTATTTATTTATTCGTAGAGTCGTTCTAAATACAAGAATTAAGAATTGAGCACGGAAATACCGCGAAAAGCCGCCATTTGCATTATTTACATTTCGCTCTGTCGCAGGCTACAGGTACTCAGTTTGGAAGTAGACAATTTTATAACAATGAATTTCACACCATCTACTCTTGTTTTCATCTACTTGGCACTAGTTTATAGCATTATGGAGTATTATATCTAAGTAAATTAAAACGTCACCTGAAATAATTCTACCGTAACGACACCTTGAAAGTGGCTGGAGTGGAAGGGAAATACACTCGGCTCGATAGATCGATGCCTCGTAAGTTCTTGTTTCTAATCATTTAAATAATTCACAGGACAATTCGACAAAATCAAATAATCAGGTCGGGAAAATATCTCGGATATTAATATAATTTGTACTGTAGCGTGAATATAGTCCCGATACATTGTATGTGAGACAGGAATTCCAGGTGGCGCTACCTGTCTTTCGCACGCGGCATATTTCTTACTGTGCGATGCAAAGAGGTGATTTGTAATACGGATATTTTAAAATTTGAATTCTACACCTCAACGTCGAACTATTCGATTTAGCACGGAGGTGTAATACCATGATAATTTGCGGAATCCACGTGGCTAGGGGTGATAGAAATTAGAATTGTAGTTGTACGAATCTTCGACTCGCTAGGCCAACGCAGATTCGCCGACTTTCAAGAAGTTTTAGACATTCCGATGTCGAAGAAATAAAAAGGTTTTTATATTACGATATTTATATGAAGCAATGTAATACGTCAATATCTAAACAAACGTGTGTGTAGTACACATGTATGGATATGTGTGATACTATATACTATTACTTAGTCTTTGGGTTTGACAATTGAGAGTGACAGGTTATTTACTGAAGCGACAGGTATGATGAAAAGCTACCTGTCGCTTGCGACAGGTAGCTTTTTTCAAACATTTCGAGGCCTGACCCTAATCTTACCATTCATGTACCCCAAACAACTGAGAATAGAATACCATGGCTTTAGTAATATAAATTTAGGCTTTATTCATGTATTTTCTGTAAATAATTACAGTTATCTGTGTGTACAATCCGAACATAATTCAAGCTATAGTGCCTATAGTTTCATTATATACAGACTAAGGGTTTATACATGTAAATTATACCTCCATGTACGTACAAGTAAGCCACACTTGGAATGACTGTGTTCGATTAAAAATGCTCGTACATGATAATATAAAATAGCACCTTACCATCCAGTACAAATTCACCTACCTTAGACCATTCCTGAATACATTCTAAACAGAAATTATGATCACATGATTCTGGTGTTCCAATATCTTGTTCTTTAAATCGTCCCAAACAGATTGGACAAGTTTCCTCTCCTTCTTCACAAGAATCACTTAAAACTTGAGAAGCATCTTCACCATCCTCATCTTCCTCCTCGCTGCTTTCATCATCCTCCTCATCATCATCATCATCACCCTCCTCTTCATTATCATCTCCTTCTTCTCCGTCTTCTTCAGAATCCCAGTCTGAAATAGATCCAGCATTTCAGATTAAGTCTTACAGTATTTCAGTAATTACATCCACTATACCAACCATCAGAATTTGTATATTTATCAACATCAGAAAGAATCATTCCCTTGTCCATAACTCAATAGACTGTACAATGATTAAACTTCCAAATTTTTTTTTACCCTGAAAATTGAAAATGATGTAAGAAAAGAAATCTGAATAAAAGTAACAACTCAGGAAATAATTATCAGAAAATCGTTAGAATTTGTTTGGCTTTGATATAGTTCTCCTCCATGAGGTTTGGTATACGAAACATTTAATATCATGAATTTAGCTGTTCCAGTTATCAAATTTCATTGAAAATCAATATACTTGTTTGTCTCACAACCTTAAATTCTGTATATCAATCTAAAGTCAATAGGATATTAATTTGGCCTCGAGAGCTTCCATATGATATTTTGAAGTGATTACAGGCCATAACTCTAGCAGTAATTATCGGAAATCGCTGAAAATCAATAGGCGTCTTCGTCTCATCGGACAGTTGGACAGACGGAGGGGACGACAATATACGACCACATTTCAATGTGTGTGTATAAAAATAAATGCTAATTGATAAACCTTCTTCCCCACTATCATCATCTTCTTCATCATCATCGTCTGCACTCTCCTCCTCCTCCTCCTCCTCATCTTCATCATTAACACCTTCTGCAATTTTAACATCATCTTCAACATTAACAGCATCCTTTTCCGTTTCCATTTCCCCTTCACTTGTGGGGTTTAGTTGGATGTTTTCAAGATCTACATCATTAACCTCCATTCTTTCTTTGTTCGGTCTTTCTGACAACAGTTAATGTCACTTTAGTTCAACATATATATATTTTCTTCAGAGTAATAAATCCTGAAATCAAAATACAGATAGGAATAGGACTTTATTGTAATGTATTGTAAACTAAAACTTGGAATAGGTCTATCTATGGTACTGTACCTGAAGGTCACAGAAAAATGATAATTTAATAACTTTTTCAAATCAAAACATACAAATGTAACAGAATGTGCGGCATTAACAACAAGAACTTCAATTTCTTATTGAGTGAAGTTCCATTTCTTATTGAATTATTTGTTGAGAGGCCATTAAGCAATCAATCATCATATTCATTGTCATAACCAATAAGTTTAGTTATAACATCCTTCTTACACTCCAGATGTACATCTAAATCTAAGATGTACTATGTTTCCAGCTAAAACATTTCGGAAATTTCACATGAGTTTAGATTTAGATTAGGAAACATGCCTACATGTTTATATGTAGGGTACAGTAAAAAAATTTGTCTCTGCGTGGACGGTACTGTGTTAAATCCCTACTAACTAACTCTCCCTTTTTCACTCACTCAGCAAAAATTTCCAAACAATACTTTGGTTCATGCAACCCTACAGTTTAGGATCAAACTTGAACCAGAACAAATAATTTCTCTTACACAATATGGTAATGATCAAACACAAATATATCCAAAAATATCTACATTATATATTGTAAATAATTAAATAAAAGATCGCAAAAAAAATGCCGTTCTAGAAATCCGCCATGTTTTCTTTCGAGTTAATGCCCGGATGTTCAGACAGCTGTCAATATTTTACTTGCGTATCTTAAATTAATTTCGAGATAACTATTTATTATCAAATTAACTGTGGGGTTATCTTTATCGTAGTACTAGATTATTACTTATAATAACTTAGAACGCATATATGTCAATAAATATACAAACATTTGTTATTCTAAAAATAGATGTTTTGCACACGGCCCTCATTGGGACGCTATATTTTTACAGATTAGCAGGTGCGCGAAACCCATTGACTATTTTCTGCAATAATGTGAGACTGGATATAAAAGTCTACTATTGCTAGTTTCGATTTCCGAATGTTGAAGATTTCATTCAGAGCTCCTGCTGTAATCAAACCTGCCGTTGTACTCGTTCGTAGAGGTACTTCTCCTAGTTTATATCGATACATACACCGAGTGACAGCAATGGATAAGCTATTTAAGTAAGTATGGTTTGTTAGTATTATACAACAGGTATCTCTACGCTCAAAATAACGTCCAGATTATTGTGACAAGTCTAAGTCTAAGTCTAATAAGTCAAGTCAATCACTATTTCAGTACGTTATAATATAAAGTATGTTTTTTTTTTCTCTTTTTATGTACCCGGTAGTATACTTTTTTTTTCGTGTATGTCTGTTATACCCATGCCACCCATGGCCCGTATACACATGAACATGTAACTGGGAGATAAGATTAAGAGCTGGCTATTCTCACTATATATTAATTATAGTTAAAAACTAGATAATGTAAAGGGAATTTGTTAAAAATTTCAGTCAAATTGATCCTCTCTAGTCTAAACCGAGAATTTAGTGAGTAAATTTTCGGGCTGGCCTCAATCATTCCAAAATTGGTACGATAAAAAATATAATCTTGGTTATTTATTCATTTCATGATTAAATCATGAATGGAAGTTGAGCAGCAAATTAGATCCTAATCCAGTTAATATCGCAAGTTAGCGATGACGTCATGAGTTGATTATGGTCTAGATAAGTTAATCAATGTCTAATTAATAATTTAGATAACATTTCAGGCCTAAATAAAGACCCACAATGGGGCAGATTTAACTCTTTATAGTGTACAGTGTACATATATGTATGTTTAATTAGATATGAGTAGCTACAGTATGTAAAGTGAAGTCGGTGTATAAGTCGATCAAAGTAACTCCTGTAATTGTTAATAATTATAATAATATATTTATTCGTACTCAGGGTACGATATTATACAATACATTTACAAAAATAGATATTTGTCTATAAACTTATAAATTTGTACACAGGTATTCTAATATACAGTTTAGATGAACTTTATTTTCATTACTACTATGAATAAGATAAATCATATCAGAAATAGCACCAGCAGTCATAGTAACATGAATGTTTGCATTATTTTCATCACATCGAACAACTTTGGACAGAATGCAAGGAATGTTTGTTACAGGAATGTCATATTTACAGAGGTTGTATTTAAAACAGATTAAATTTAAATTATTACAAGCGCTAGAACAACTTCCGTTGAGAGCTAGTAGGCCACTTATTTTGGTACATTCATTAACACTTTTGGAGATATTTTTAAAAAATTTAAGAAATCTTTTGAAGAGTTCAACATCAACATTAGAGTCATTACATATAAAATGGAGTAGGTTGCTGTGTGTAGGGGGTGCAGTTTGTATAGACGCCGTATTGATTTTCTCCATGTACAATGGTCTGAATAGTTGTGCAATACAAATATCATTATTATTATTATTATTATTATTTATTACAACAGAAATTTTCAATGCTATTGTTAGATAAGTCCCACAGTTGACAACCGTACAGAGGCATACAAAAAGTTTTAAACAACTTATAACGAATATCAGAATGAACATGTTTGAAACTAGAAAACACTATGTTGAACCTGGTTAAAAACTAACCAATACATTCATTTTTGTTAAGAACATGAATATAGTTACCTAAATGTCACTCTGAACGTGATATTTGTATAACTTTATCATTAAACAGTATACTCTTGATTTTAACATCTTTGTCTTTTGAGCTGAATATTACAAGTTTACTTTTTTCGGGGTTAAAATCAACACAGTATTCTTTAGAGAATTCATTTACTATAAGAAGCATATAGACGTCAGTGCATTACGGCTTGGCGAAATTAGAGTGATGCAAGAGCACCGACAAATACGTGTCCAATATGGCAACCCAACTTGCTCTTTTTTAGCCTGGTCAGTAGCTCATCTGTATAGATACAGAATAATATAGCAGTTTCCCTAGACGACATAACGTGATCATTCCAAACAGAAATTGTTTTTTTGGGAAGGGGGGCTTTTGCATATTCAATGTGATATAGTGGACTCAACACTATTGATACTAAGAAAAAGTAATTTATCAAAATAATGGGGATATGATTCGAAAGATTGTCACCCTGATGTAGAGATTTGTGTTTAGTTATGTTGATTCACTATCATATGACAGATGAAATGAAGCCACATGTGCAGACAATATAAGCATTAGTAAAATTTACTATCATACGACAGATGTAATGAAGCAATATATTGTGCAGGAATGCATTAGTATTACGGTGTATAAGTGTCTGGGCTTGTTTAATTTTTTATTCTTATGTCTTGAATAAATTTGTCAGGGCAGTGGCTACAACAATTAAGACATTTTTCTAATGAACAAATTGTTTGCTAGGTTTGCAACTGTAATATTTTCATAAATCCTTTTTTTTGAAAAATTGTATTAGTAATTTGGAGTTTGGCACGGTGTCTTTCCTGGAAATAAGAGATCTGTCACAGACATTGACAGTCACAAATTCAAGCACAATTCTTGTGGTTCCTGTCATTTTCTTTGGCACAGATTTGTCTTTTCTTATGTATTTTTCTGTTTGCTAGTGAGCTTTTCGTTTTATTTCCAAATCTTTAACTTATTATTATTACCGTAGGTTATCTCACGCCTTTCAATACAGGACTGAAATCATGCAGGATATACAAGAAATAAAACTGTTGGATAATGTCTGAAAGTGTAATATTGGTATCTTGACTGTTAATGTATAAAATCTTGTAATGTGTTTGTATCTTGACTGTTAATGTATAAATCTTGTGGTGTGTTGGTAGCTTGATTGCTAATGTATAAATCTTGACTTACATTTCTGCCGTCATGTGATAAGGAATTATCAAATGACATTAAGAGTATATAAATACTGATAATATATTACAAATAAGCAATAGGTCACACTTACAAAGTTCATTTAAGATCTGTGGGGTTATTTAGGTCACCTCAATGTATAAATTATAATTGGTCTTATATTTATGATGTTATTTTTTTTTCATAATGCTTAGTCATCTGAAACTAAATAATTGGCCACTGGACCTGACACTTCAAAATTTCCCATCAGCAAATAATTTTTTTATTCAGTATTAGATAAAAATAAAACAAAATAAAACCTGTCTGAATATTTCTTTGATGATAATACTGTATAATATGAGTATTGCATAGTTATATTCATTTGAAAAAGGGTCATTTCACTTGATACCTTATTTATATGTAACTTAAAATCTCCTTTTTGAATTGCTGTCAAATCATTCAGATGGTAAGAAAAAACAGTGGTTCACATATACATTGGTGTGCATGTTTAAGATCCCTTGGCATTTGGAATTCAATATGAGAGTAGACCATAGTGCCACTGCCCGGCAAAATTTCCCTCATATGTAGTGCACTCAATAGCATTCTCATAAGTCTAGTTGGAGCAGAAATGTAGGACGTCAAACCCCATTTCATTTCATTTCTCATTGCAATTTGTAGTCTCACTCCATTCCATCCTGGGGGGGTTGGGATGGCCTAGTGGTCTAGAGTGCCGCGCTTCGACCTCTAGCTGGCCGGTCACCTCTGGCTTGCGGCTGTGGTTTCGAGCCCTGGTGTGAGCGTATGTGGCATGGAGATAGGGGCGCCTTCTCAACCTCGTGGGTTTCCTTCAGGCACTCTGGTTTCTTCCCACTGCTACAGACCCCTACGTGCAAGCGAATTATTGAAATGAAATTAAACCATGTGTTAGTCCCGAAATGACCTAGTTTGTGTTGAGTGGACATTAAACCCCATTTCTCTCTCTCTCTCTCTCTCCCATTCCATCCTCTGGTGCATTTTTAAGGTAGTGTTGCCATCTCCCCTCCCCGGTTCTCATATCATATTCATATTTGTTTATTTGAATGTACATGTACCTCGTCATTTGGATTGGGTAGAAAAAACCTGTGTAAAGGATCCCTTGATAGTTGGATAGAAAACATTTTTGATTGATAAAATGTTTCTTCCATTACACTACAGTAACTACACATATAAATATAGAATAAAACTTATGTTCTTTTTTTCTACCAATGGTGAGCAGAAATCTGGTAAATTGAATGCTTAAAAGAAATGATTTTGAAATTGATTAAGTTATAAAATTATTCTGCATAGCTGTCTCCAGTATAAATCCTCCAAAAGTGCAGAAAGTTACTTTGTTCATATGAAATTGTCAGATTATGATTTCCAGTTCCAAAAATGAAGGAGATCAGAGAACAACCACATGTAGCTGATAATGTTCTATTCACAACCATGATTATTCTTTAAAATGGAGGTTTTAACTATATATGCCACAGGGGTTTAAAAGAAGTATTCATTCACCAATAGGTCTACATCCATTTGCATATCATCATTTGGGAGGTTGGATGGCCGAATGGTTAGCGCATGAGCGCTGTATCATTGGGCCTGCCATCGAGTCAACTGGCATGGTTTCAAATCACCTGATGTACGTGGCAACCTCGTGGGTTTTCTCCAGGTACTCCAGTTTCCTTCCACTGCTAAAGACTTGTACGCGCAAGCGATTTATTGAAGTAAAATTGAATCATGTGTTAGTTCCAAAATGACCTATATTGTGTCGAGTGGACTCTAAACCCCATTTCTCACTCTATCTCATATCATCATTAACCCTTTTCAAATCCATCTAACATCTGTCCTTTTACTTTTGAGGGTAAAATTGTCGTTATATTTTAATATTTCCATAAAATTGCAGAAGCAGAAGAACCATTACTCGCCGGATGCATATTTATTTTAATTTTAATTTTAATTTCTGTTTACAGATGCATTGACAAGAATGAAGAGAAATATGTTAAGTTATTAGCAGAGAGTGTTGCTATTCAGAGTATCTCAGCAGAACCAGAAAAACGTGGAGAGGTTCGACGTATGGTGGAATGGACAGCCCAGGTAAATCATTCATTATGAAAATATTAAAATATATATTTCTTTATTTCTCAAAACATTATTGACAACATTTGTTTTAAGGAATTCGTATTCAGGATTAATACTGGTATGTGATTTTTAGTGATAATCCCTTCTGAAAACTTCCAATTCTGAGCTCTTATAATTTGACCATCTCTATAAGTGTAATGAGTTTATTCAAGTCAGAATAATTAGCTTTTATTAATCATACTAAGTTTTGAATATGCATAACCATTGGCAACAAGACAAATACAAATATTCCACCAACAGATTGTGTTAAACAGCTTTGGGTATATTTTGACTTGCCGCTAAATATGAAGGTACATGGTGTGTGACATCTACAAGGAAGCAAACTCTGATCTGTAAAATGTCTGAAAAATTGACCAAACTTACGGAATGTTCTGTAACAGTTCAAGTGTCGATACTTGTAATATACTCAAACAATATCCATTATTTAATCTCAATACCCATTATTTAATCTCAAGAACGATCAATATATTTATTTATTGAAGCCATTCATACTTGTTGAATTTTTCTTTCAGAAACTGAAAGGTATTGGTGCCACTTATGAATTAAAAGAATTAGGGGATCAGACATTACCAGATGGAACTAAGCTACCTCTACCACCAGTTATATTTGGTCAACTTGGTAGTGATCCCAAAAAGAAAACACTGTTAGTATATGGTCATCTGGATGTCCAGCCAGCTAAAAAGGTGATTATTTATAATTTGCAGGCATAAAAATTGTGATTTTTGTTGTACCTGATATTGTCTGTACTGGGTGTCTGTCATCTGCAGTTGTAACATAAGAATGGATAAACAAGACTTTGTTTATTATTGTAACTACTATATTTATGACGATCAAGGCCATGTCATAATTGTAATGCAAATAAATCTAGGCTGGGCATGATGTTATTTTACTGAGACTTTCAGCATATTCCGTTTACATTATCTATTTAATAACTATTGTAGCGAGAACTGGCAACTCATTGCTGCTTTAATCATGGATAACTTATCATTTTTCATTTGATTTGATTTTAACAGGAAGATGGATGGGATACCGAGCCGTTTGTTTTAACGGAAGTCAATGGTAAATTATATGGTAGAGGTTCTACGGATGACAAGGTAAAAACCATTAATTCTTTTGCCACATGGTTTTATTTTACATATTATGGTTTTAATTTTGTTCTGGAGATTAAGATTATATTATTAATGTTATAAATCTAATGTGTATTCTTTTAATCTGTTAGTTTGTTCTATTAGATCATGTTCACAGATCCATTCCATCTCTGACAGATTTCAGTTTGTCAATGATTAATGACTCCTTTTAACCATTCTCAAAGGTTTAGTTAAGATATTGAATTATTAAACAATTTAGCAGTAATTCTCGTAACTTGTATATATTTGATCGTGTTGTGCTAATATAGCTGAATTTGTAATCACTTGTATATTTTTGATTGTGTTGTGCTAATTTAGCTGAATTTGCAATCACTTGTATATATGTGATCGTGTTGTGCTAATATAGCTGAATTTGTAATCACTTGTATATATTTGATCATGTTGTGCTAATTTAGCTGTACATGTATTTGTAATTACTTGTATATGTGACGTGTTGTGTTAATTTCTAATAAAATATGTATGGATTACAGGGCCCAGTTTTAGATTGGATTAACTGTATTGAAGCTATGCAAGAGATTGGTATGGATGTGCCCATTAATATTAAGGTAAAATTATTGTCCTGAAACAGTAATGAATAAAAAAGAGAAATGAGGTTTATTGTCCATTCAATAGAACCTAGGTAATTCCAATAACTTGTTTCAAATAATTCTTTATGTATAAAAATCTTGGAAGGGAGGGATAAATGGGGTTAACATACATTTGACACAAACTAGGTCATTTTGGGACTAACATATTGTTTTATTTTATTCCTATAATTCGCTTGTGCATGTAGAGGTCTTTAGCAGTAGGAGGAAAAGGAGGACCAGAAGAAAACACACAAGGTTGGATAGGCCAACCCACTGTTTGTCACTTACAACTGGGGAATCGATACCAAGCCACTTGCCTGAATGACAGACCTTATAAAACAACATACATGCGCTAACCATTTGGATGTCCAACCCCCATTATCTTTGAAGGAAACTGAAGGTCAAACTGTCAACAATGATGGGATGAAACTTTTTGCATACCTAATAATCGGCTGCATATATAGAAGATGCCAAAAAGGTAAAAGAAAACCAGAGCAAAAAACAGCCGGTTTATCAAACGTTTTTTACACAAGACAGACAAGAAATTTAATAAAGGTTTAATTTTGTTTCATGTTTCAGTTTGTGTTTGAAGGCATGGAGGAATCTGGATCGGAAGGATTGGACGAACTTGTTATGTCCCAGACAGATGGATTCTTGAAGGTAAATTTTTGCTTTTAGATTGGTCACTTTTTTAAAATGAATCTAAAGTAATAAAAAAAACGAGTAAAACTACTTTACACTTTATTTGCCAAATTGAAAATGTTTTTAAAATGACTGATCATATTATTATCACAACAAATCAACAGGTTTATTTTTATTGCATGGTAATTTTGGTTTTATTTTTATTGCATGGTAAAATTTAGTGATTTATTGTAGGGAACTGATCACGATGATGTTATATTTAATTGTAGACTCTTTATTTTTTATGTTCTTTCATGAGACTGATTATGTTTCATTTTATTATAGAGACCTGATCGTATTTTATTTTATGTTACATTTTATTATAGGGAACTGATTATGTTTCATTTTATTACAGGGAACTGATTATGTTTGTATATCTGATAATTATTGGCTAGGAAAAACAAAACCATGTATTACTTATGGTCTAAGGTAAGTTTTAACAGGAACTGGAAAAAATATATTCCTAAAGCAGTGATAATGGCAATCATACTTACACAGGTGATGGACTTTTTTAGTTCATATGCCACAATGTTTAATTAGTGAGAAAGTTAGGTTCGGACTCAACTATTTTCATACATGTAGCTCATTGTAGATGTATTTCGAGGGTCACTTATTGCCAGTTGGTGATGACAACCACCTCCACTAATGAAATCAGTTATGGTCACTTGGTAATTTATGATGTCATAGTAGTAAAAATGGCACTTCAGGTACTTCTTTAAATCAGCTGTTAATATTGTACTTTATCTATTTTCTAGAGGTATCTGTTATTTTATGCTAGAAGTGTCTTGTGCCTCAAAAGATTTACATTCTGGTGTATTTGGGGGAACAGTGTAAGTAAAATTTCTTTAATATATATTGTACAGCAAATGTCATGTGTCGAAAAAAAATAGTAGATGGTGTCAATAACTTAAATTTTAGAAGGAATCGATAATGATGACCTTGTGGCTGAAGATAAAAGGATTTTACAGGTTATATTATATAAACATATACTGAAAACTTTATGAATACAAATATTAACCCTTTTCAATTATTTTTTGTTTGAAGCCATGAAGCAATGACCGATTTAATCAAATTGATGGGTTCTTTAGTAGATTTAAATGGAAGAATACTGATTCCTGGTGTTTGTGATAGTGTGAAAGCACTTACTCCAGAAGAAAGTCAGTTATATGAACCTATTGAATTTGATCCAGTAAGTAGATTAAAAGACCAGTCTCTTTTTAGGGTGCAACTGTTTAATTATGACATTTATATATTTGTCAATAGTTATGATTTTAAGTAATCACAAAATTATCAAGTCACTAATGCAATAGAACTGAGTTACATACTGAGACCCTATTAATCATATCTTGCGATCATAGTGAAATGGCTCAATATTTAGATTGTTGTTTGATTAACATACACAAACAACAGGTCATAACGTAAAATGTAAGCTAGAATTAATTGCTTTGAACAATATATAGACCAGAATTTGTGAAAATAAAAAAAACATTTAATTGCTATGCTATTGAACTTTGTGTTTTTTCTGGAAGTTTTATAATTTATTCAGGATGATTATAAAAAAGATATTGGAGCCACAAAATTGATTCATTCTACAAAAGCTGAAACACTGATGCATCGTTGGAGATATCCATCCCTCTCCCTTCATGGTAAATAATTTAAAACTGTTTGCTATGGGTTCAGCTCATCAGGCGCGGATCCAGGATTTTTTGCAGGGGGGTGGTGGGGGGTCTAGGTTTGATAATTGCTTAACTAATTGCACTCAACCGATCAACGGGGGTTTTGGGGGACCTCCCCCAGAAAAATTTGGTAAATTAGATTCAATTTGGTTCATTCTGACGTATTTCCGGAAGGTAAATTCCAAAATTGCAGGTCTAAATCGCCAATCAAATCGCATAAATCGCTCATCATGTGTTTGTTAATGATTCACATCATCAACTGTTTTCTAAATATTCGTTTTACTAAATGTTTGTTAACTATTCACTTTATCCATCAATTTGTTTGTTAATAATTCATCTTATCAGCTAGTTAGCTGTTTGCTAAAGGCCCAGCTCACTAGGTGTTTGCTAATGGCTTAGCTCACTAACACTTTGCTAATGATTTAGTTCACCAACTGTTTGCTAATGGTCAGCTCACTAACTGTTTACTTATGGCCTGGTTCACCAATTATTTGACAATGGCTCAGTTTACTAATGGTTTAGTAACTTTAGTTCACCAACTGTTTGCTAATGGTTCAGTACACCAACAGTTTGCTAATGGTTCGGTTCACTAACTGTTTTTGCTAATGGTTAAGTTCACCAACTGTTTGCTTATGGTTCAGTTCACTAAGAGTTTTCTAATGCCTTGATAAACATCCCAATAACTTAGTGTTTATGATGGATAATTTTATTGTTTCATTATCATTACATTTTGTGTATGTTTTTCCAGGAATTGAAGGGGCTTTTAGTGAAAGTGGTTGTAAAACTGTCATACCGAAAAAAGTTATTGGTAAATTTTCAATCCGTTTGGTACCAGATCAAGAACCAGCAGAAATGGAAAAATTAGTCCGAGCACATATCAACAGAGTACATGCAGAATCAAGTAGTCCTAATCCAGTCAGGTACCACTTATGTTACTTATAGTTGTAACATTGGCTGGGCTATGAAGCAATTTAAAGCATCATTTTGTAAGAGTTTGATATTCTAGTTTGCTTCGTTGAACCTACGATACTAGTAATATTCTTGGATGAGTCCTATTGTTTATCACTCTTCAACAATCCTTACTGTAAACAAACATTATTTTGGTGGCCAACAAAATTAAAAATCACAATTTCCAAAGATTGAAATTTACAAATGGAAAGGTTTGTCATTACATTGCCAATCAGGTTATACTAAGAATATGGATCTTAATTGAATTTATACATGTTTTTCAGGTTAACTAATGCCCATGGTGGTCGACCTTGGGTCAGTGATTTCAATGATCCTAATTATTTAGCTGGACGTAAAGCCATGAAAACAGGTACGGTATAGACCATCAATTTTCGATTTAGATATTACTCTAGATATAGATATTATAAAATTGAAGTGATCTTAGGCAATTCAATCTTAAAGTGTTTTAAAAAAAACAATCACATCTGTCATATAGTGGAGATATATCTGTGGAGATATATCTGTGAAAGCTGTTCATTCAAACAATTGCCCACGATTCAAACATCAATCTACTTAAAACACAGATCTTATTTCGTTTCATTTTTTATAGTTCAAAACATTGTTTTACTTGTTATTTAACCCGTGATGTGGATGATGTGAGGGATAAACCAATGAAACTGTCTTGGTCGTGAGCCGTGAGTTGCACAGACCTGTGGGCAACTCACTTGAAACGTCAACACTTATTGGTTAATCAAATGTTTGACATCATAGGTTCAAAAGCCACTTGTATGACCTCTGACACGACCTCCCACTGCAATTGGTCAGATCTTCATTTAGTAGAGACCATCAAAAGTATAAAAAAAAAAACGAAATATAGACTGTATTTTAATCAGATTATGCAAATATTGATGTATTAATTGTGGTATATTCTAATGTGAAAACTCTTGCTTGGACATAATGCAGACAAAAGAATGAACCCAGAAATGGGATTGGTTATTTCCCTTAGATATTTAGCAGTGGTTAATCTTTGACGTCTGCGTCGTCTATTAATTCATAATTCATTGTTATAGTTCAGTTAAACATGTCCATTTAATATGGTGACTATTTTACGAGAAATGTTCAATTGAAATTATCCTTTGTATTAGGTAACTGTACGTAGCCAACATTTAACATTTCTGTTTCTATTTTAGTATTTGGTGTTGAACCTGATCTAACCCGAGAAGGAGGAAGTATTCCAGTGACGTTGACGTTTCAGGAAGCTACTGGAAAGAATGTTATGTTACTTCCTGTTGGTGCCTGTGATGATGGCGCTCATTCACAAAATGAAAAAATTGATAGAATAAATTACATTAATGGGGTAAGGAAGAAAAAAAAATATTGAATTCAAGCCACCAATTTTATTTTTGTGCTACAAAAGTCTATTGATTTTCAACCATTTCCATTAATTGTTTCGAAAAATATTAACCTTGACATCTTTTTCAGAACTGATGGTAGATCAAAATGATTACATTATCATCCAAATGAATTTATACAGTATTTTAGGTCCTAATTTTCAACAATTTCCAGTAATTGCTTTTAAAGTTATTGAATTTGAATTCTTCAAAAATATAGGGGATAGTCAAGATGATAAAGTCACCTTTCAAGTGCTTTTGAATTTCTAGACAGTATTTTTGTCCAAGAAGGACTTTTGGAGTTATTGCCCTTCGTCACTTGAGGGTCTGGTAACTCAAGTTATTTTCCAATTGATTTGAGATTAAAACACATTTTTTATGTGAAGAAACTTGTTGATCTTCAACAATTTCCCTGATCTCAGAAAATTTAAATCCATTCAATTTGTAATTATTCCTAATAATTACTTAATGGGTGATTTGTTACCCACAAAAGAATAAATATGCAACCACAGTTGTTAGTCAGTTAAATAGATTTTGCTTTTCCATGGGTTAAAGATGGGCAATCAAATTGTAATTTTTGTGTCATGTTTAATCTCTCAAGAACAAAGTTAGGTATTAAGAACGTATCCGCGAGAGCACCATGCAGGTGGTGACAGGGGTCATGTCACCGATTTCGGCCATATTTTCCATGTGGGATAGGTTAGGGCCCAAATGCACGCAAAAGCGATATTTGACCGATTGGACCCCTCCTTATCCTCCGGAATGGGGTTTGGAGTTTTATCCTCAGAAAAACGGCAAAAATCGATTTTTTTGAGGTTGAAATTTGAGAGGCTGCCTCATGTAAAACAATGGAGATACAATAACCTTATTGGGGTATAATATAGTCAAGGCTGTTCTCTAACAGTACATATTAGTTAAAGTTCGAAATCTGCACAGTGGTCCTTAATCAGACTGGATGCCAAACCCAATCCTAGGAACCATAGATTTGATACCCTAACTTTGAACAGTTGTAGCGCCCCCTTTGCGGGGTTGCGGGGGAAATGTGGTACCCAGGGAGAACAAGTATGACCAGTAGAATCGTATTCAAGAAAAAAATCCATTGCAGCCCAATGTTGTGGATCACAGTGAACGGTCAAAAATAGTGAAAAAAGAAGAAAATTTAAGAAAAACGGCGAATTTGATATATCTATCATATTGTATTTCTCGATATAGTCCGGCAGCAGGTCGACGAACCTGGAAATATAGTCCACCTAATATATTTTAATGGATTATATATCATCCCTGGCACCTCTGGGGAAATTCTATATTCAAGATGGCCGCCCTGAGGCATTTTAATGTTATTTACTTTATTTTAATGGGGTATAATTCGGAAAAAAATCTCTCGGACCTCGGTATGAAGGTGGTTTCTGTAAGAAGGTGGTTTCTGTAATTCCGCTAGTTGGCCAAAGTCATAATGGCAGCTCCTTTTTTGAGGTAAACTCATAATGTCCCCCTATACGGTGTGTAATATATTGAAATATAGGTTTTCATTGTCAATTTCTTCAGATATAAACATAAATACATGTTCAAGCAAAAAGTGTTGAAATCCGATGAGATTCTTCCCTTAATATTCTTATAAGGACACAGAGTATACACGGTCAAACACAATCAACTATCAGACCATCGTGAGTTGATAGCAATTTGTCACACATTGTCACATATTTGTCTTGTGCAACCTCGGGAATTTGTCTAACTCACCCTCTCTTGAATCACTGGAATACTCGCAATCGGTAGAACATTCTGATTATTCCCATTTCATGTAGTTATCCAACGGGGATGACATGTGTCATCCCTCATTCTACTCAGTTTTCTATTAGAGAAGGTGACACGGACTGGTGTCATAGTGGATCATAATTTATGCTTGACAATGACAATTCGCTCTCCGTAGCTTTTGTTCATGTGGCTCTCTGATTTGTGCTCTTAGTCAAGTGATACATAAGTTTTTATGTTAACGGCTCTATTATTTTCCATGGTCACTAAATTTAGTTATTTTGTTGAACTTGGGAACCATATTGGTGTTTCGTTCGGTCATGGCATATTTCACCATTCAGATATGAAATTTGGCGACCCCGAAAAAAATCTTGTTTGTTACATTATGAATATTGTTATGTCTTGCCAAATATGGCCACCATTTTGAATTTAAGCTCAATCTGGAATACTTAGCTGGAATGCACAGCTTTTTAAGGAAGAATACCCAAGTTTTTTGGATTCAGAGGGTCACATTCTGACAGAAATCACCTTTATATCGAAATCCGAGAGAATCTGTCCCAAATTTTACCCCACTAAACTAAAGTAAATTATCAGAAAATGCCTCATGACGGCCATTTTGAATTCTTTTAATATACTCAAGGATGCCAGGAGGGCATCATCCGGATTCTGAAACTGCACAGATTGAAGATATATAATACCCTAAAAACCTATCTTTCATTATATTACACACTGTTTCAGGAAACTTTATACATTTCCAGCCAAAATAAGCCACCATTTTGAATTTGGCCTCCTAACGGATTCAGTGGGTCAAATTCTTGTAAAACCCATCTTCAACTCGTGGTTCGAGAGACACTGTCACATATTTTACCCCACTCAACAACCAGAAAAGCTCTCATGGCAGCCATCTTGAATATTTAAATTTCTCCAAGGGTGCCGGATTCTTAATTTACACGTACTGAAGATATATGATCCATCAAAAACATTAGATGGACTAAATTTCCACGTTCAGGGTAAAAACGGGGCTTGGCTGCCGGACTAATATTATCGTTGTAAAAGTAAAATGCTATAAAAATGAGTAGAGGATATCGTACCAACCATAATACTGATCAGATTCGTCTAGATACTGTATAAAACAGTAGTGGGCGTGGCACCTTCATTGTCTACGATATCACCTTAGGTGGAAGTGGACGTTAAACCCCACGAACGAACGAACGAACGCCACCTTCATTTGCTTATGGAGGGGGGGGGGGCGAATGGTTAGCACGTGCGTGGTGTATCATAAATCCTGTCATTGGGTCAACTGTCGTGGTTTCGAATCCCCGGTTGTATGTGACATGCATTTAGAACTTTTCTGATGGCAGGGGCTCTTGCATGACTGGAGTCCAAACCTCACTGATCAGCACGCGTCGGCACTGTTGACACCATGTTTAATACTGAGAGATGGAATGAAGCAGAATCAAATGGCCTGAAACAGTGAATCAACAGTGAAGGAAAATATCATAAAGATCCAATTTTCACATTTTTACGGGTGCCACTGCTCATCCCACTATTGCGTTGCATCCAATTTTATTTTTTGTTTTGATAAAGCATGGTATGAACTTCATAACGACCGTATGAGATACTATGAAATACCTGCAAAGGGGGTGCTACAAGGATTTTTGGGAATGGTGTATTTTGCCCCTTAAAAGATATACCATTTTGACTGAGCTCTGAAACACCCATAATACATCATTTTCTAAAAATGGTGCCCATGTTAGAAAGTCGGAAACATGGCCTTTGCAATGAGAGCATGACAACTACCGTACATAACATATTTTATGAACAACGATATTTCAAACATTTGGTATTTTCAATGAAAATTCAATGAAAAAATGGCTATTTTCGAGTGAAAAACTACTGTTCCAGCTTTAGGCCCCGGGGTTGGTTTTGGGCTCTGGGACTTCACCACATTTATAACAATGCTTAGGAGGTCCAATAACCAGAGTAAGGTTAAAAATTTCAAACTTAGTACTTTGGCGTTTTTTTTCGAATTTTGCATGGTTTTCTCGCGGATTCATTCTTAAATCATTCTGAATTATTAATGGAATAAATTCAGTCATGAAATCATCATGGCTCCACGCAGTTTGCTCTGTGGTAAATATTTTCAATAATGTCATGTATAACTAAACCTGTATTTGTTTTCTTGCTGATATTATATAGAACTTTCTTTTTTTTCAGATCAAACTAATGGGTGCTTATATGGATGAGCTGTCTAAATTATAATATATTGATGAAAATGGTGTCACTAGATCACACATTCCTAAAGACCATCTACATTTTTACCACACATAGTAAACTATTTTGAAAATTAAGTTGATAAAAATCAAAAAGATGTATTAGGATTAGTTAAAAATCATCTAAATTATGTAGTGGTTGGCTTTTGTTTTTTAAAATTATAGCAATTTATTTAGGCAAGAAGAATATTTCCACCATATCAAGTAATTTAAATAATGCTGTCTCATACAATCATTAAGGTATAAAATATTGTTTTGTACAGATTTAGATTGTTATTATGAAAAGCTTTTATTTTTGAGAAATTTTTTATAGGTTAATATTGTTCTTTTGGGATCTTTTTTTTTTTGTTTTTGTTAACCTTATACCGTGGATTAAAAGAATACATCATGAGAAAAAGTTATAAATAATTTCATGGCTGTTACATATTTTGTAGGTAATCAGGAAACTTAGATGTTTTATGTTATAGCCAATAATTAATTCAAAATGCAAGACAACTCAGAGCATGTTGTAAGCACTACACAAAAGGATTTTATGCAATGTTGTAGTTTTGTAATATGAATATTCAGATTATTATATGATCCATTTTCATTTAGCAACAAAAAATAATTTTGTAAAAAGCATAATATATTTAGATAATCAACTTATATCATTTATATAATATTTGTAAATTAATATTTTCAAAAAGTTTGGTAATTAAATGACAATGAAAAAAAAAATGTTGTGCTTGTTTTGGTTTAAGAATCGCCAGGGCAAGCAAATACCTTGTATGAAAATTATGTAAAATACACAATTAGTGCTTCACGGAGGCAATGTAAATATCCATACTCATGACTGAGTCCATTACCCAAAACATTTTAACTGGCATAGTCAATATGAATTTTTATACCTGTTTTCATAATTAAACGCGGAGTACATGTTAGCCTAAATGCTTTCCACTTTGTTACATGTACATACTCGGCGCAGTGTTGCGTTTGATTAGAGGGAATGTCATAGAGGGATTTCCCGGGCCATTGCTTCAGGAATATGCCTTGCTACAACTTTTCTATTCTACCGCCCCCCCCCCCCCCCCCTCTGCAATCTTACAGACTTCACTGTAAGATGAAAACAAACTATCAACGGCGCTTGAAAATGTAATGAAATTGAGTTTAACTCCCCACTGTTCTGCTCCAAACTGGGCTAATGAAGACGGCCGGCATCCGCCATACCGTGTGCAGTGAACTACGAGGGAAATTTTTCCCGAACAGTGGCACTACGGCCTACTCTCATATCGAATACGAATTGTGAAGGGATCTTTTACGTGCACGCGGGACCTCGGTTTTACGTCCCATCCCAACGACTAGACAACTGTCCTTGTCTGGCACTCCGTTCTGCATCACAAACTTGAGGCCTTTCCATGCACAAATATCACATAATTTAATTATGATAATTAATTCGAATTTATTGTATATAAGCGTTTGACATAGGTTCATATATCGTGGTAGTTACTATAATGTAACGATAACTATAGCTGGTTATCGTTACAAGTGGTACAGTCTAAGACCGTTGACGCAAGTTCAAATAGGTTAAAACGCACAATTGTCATTACAGTTTGTATTAAAATAAGTAATCATATCATACATAATGAAGTCTTAACAACTAAAAGAGTTACCGAACAGTTTTTCTTTGTGGTTATGCGTTTTACAATTTCTTAGCGGTGTTCTTGTAATGTGCAGGCAGCCATGACACAGGCCAGTTGAAATCTCGCCAAATACCGCGACGCCTTAACTCCGCCCATCTTTTTCCATATAAGGCAATGCCTACGATACGCTGACCCAGCACAGATACTATAAGAGAATCTCGGCTGAAATGTCAAAGGCGCCAATTACATCCTTTTTTTGAACAATAAAATCTATTATCAGTTTTTGTTCAGGTTTGAGCGACAAATTTATGCCCAACCTCCCCAACACGCAGTCTATTATTGTTTCTGACATATTTTCCCACGCTAAGGTCATTAGCATATAATTACGGTCATATGCCATGTATGGAAGGGGCGTATGATCACGTGAGTTGGATTGCGCATGCTCTATTTGACTGGGCGGCCATTATAATTTCAGAACTTGAGAATTTTCATGAAGGGATTTGATTTTATCAAATCATTTAATTATGCGGTAAGGCTTCACCTTTATTTCAATGGGGAATTGATTTATTATATGTTAAGCTATGCGCAGTACAGTTTTGGGTTAGTGTCTGTGTAAATTAAGGGAGCTATAGGCCAGTAAACTTTTTGTAGTCATTTGACTACAAAACTTGCGCAAAGGAACTCTGTAGGAAAAGCCACTACTGTGCCTGAAGTATGACGGAAGGCATCAGTAGTGGAACCATTTCTAATATCGTGGCTGCTCTGGATAGTTGTTGGCATCTTAATCCAGTCATTTTGTCCAGCTCTTTCTTTACGTTTGGATTCAGAAAAGCATAAACTGCAGAGTACGATTTGATGACCAAATTCTAGCGGGAACTAATTGTGTTAATAAATCAGTCAAATAATCAAGTGCAGAGTGGTCGTTGATAAAATTAATTTATCTTAAAATAGATCCTGTGATTAATAGGAAGCCAGTGAAAATCTCTTAAACCTTTGCCCCGAAAGCCATGTGAACGCGATAGAGTCTATAGTTTTATAACATGTTCGTCAGTTGAATATGATTTAAAATATCAAGTCCTTTAAAGCAGTTCATATGACTACTTTAACGTTTAAATTATATGCAGTAAGTTGTCCATTAGAAGTTTTACTTGTGGTGGATGACTCTTCCATAATAAAAGTTACCCGAAAGTGGAAAT
Source organism: Patella caerulea (assembly GCA_036850965.1). Taxonomy (NCBI): domain Eukaryota; kingdom Metazoa; phylum Mollusca; class Gastropoda; family Patellidae; genus Patella; species Patella caerulea. Next base: position 17,807,682 of record JAZGQO010000002.1, on the reverse strand, counting down.
AGAGTCAGTAACACCGAACCGAACAATATATTAAATAATACATGATATCAAACATTATCTAATTATAAACACAAATTGAACAGATGTATGTACATTATCGATAGTATAAATGGTTATTTAGGTCCCTGTTTTGTTTTCCCCTTATATTTTATTATATTTTAAAAATCATATGATATGCCCTTTTACAATACCCATGTCATGAACGCTTGCCTATACTTAGCTGCTTTGACACCAGTGAACCCAGTTGATTACTTCAAAATGTATGATTGACAGCTATCTACACCTATTATAATTATAGCTGATTGTCTCCTTGATTAATCCATATATTAATCAGGCGTTAAGCCCAAACTAAAATGTAGTTAAAAACGTGCTTTCGTAATTTGATTTCACAAAATCTAAAAATTGTTGAATAATTGATTAAAACGATTTTGTTAGAGAAGTTATTAATGACAAGTACGGTAAAAACACAGAGAACTGTTGATTAAAATTAGCAAGAAATAATGAAACGTTTTTAAATGTTTTCTGTCATTAACTTAAGCATGACGTCTTAAAATGTTACTTCAAATTTTAATTAACAAGCTTGGGGCTAATCATCTATATTAATATGTAATCCATGATAATAAACATTTGGACATTTACTAGCAAGCAATGTACATCAAACTGTTTTCGCCAAACCTGATTGACTTACAATACACTCATTAATGACATACTTCACTACTATAAACATTGTAAAAACAAATCAATTAACAATAACTCTTAAGATGACACAGAATTCAAAGTTACAACATGTCAACTGACCATATATAACGAGAAGAAATATTGAAAACTATCATTCCATCGTCAGTTACTGGTGATAACCATCCATGAAAGCTTAACAGAAATACGTCCAATGTGATAATTTAAAAAGAATCGCGGTAAGTAACTAACCGTTCAAAATGATGCTAAAATCATGATGAAAATTCAGATATTTTTTGCAATTCAGATACTAAAAGAAGACTGAATACAATGCCATTCATTTCTAGATTGCATCTAGTATATTCAAATTTGTGCTTATTATATAAAATATTAGCACCCAAAGATGCTAGGGGAAACTGAATATAATATCTTGAAAATTCAAATCTGGTATAACGATTAATTATTCATATTTACTGTCTTATTATATAAAATATTAGCACTATAAGTTGCTGGATGTAAAGGACACAAGTATTTATCATTTGCTAGCATCTGATATATACATACTTATAACATAAAATATTAGCACTATAGGAAAAACCGAATTAAATATCACTAGGATATAGAAATGGCGTAACAGTAAAATATTCAGCATTTACTGGTATCTAATATGTACTTATTATGAAACATATTAGCACTATAAGATGCAAGGGGATACTGAATACAATATTATCAACATTTACTGGCTTATTATATAAAATATTAGCGCTATAAGATACTGGGAGTAACAGTCTGAATTAAATATCTACTTCGGGTGTAACAATTGAATATTCGGTATTTACTGGTGTCTAATACGCTTATTATATCAAATATTAGCACTATAAGATGCCAGGGGAAGCGGAACGTACTGTCATCAACATTTATATTCGTCACCACAATTAAGTATCCAGTATTTGCTGGTACCTAATGTTTGCTTATTATATAACATACTAGCACTATAAGATACCCGGGAAAACTGTTTATGTTGTCACCAGAGTCTAGAGTAGGCCTTTCAATTGAATATTCAGCATTTACTGGTATCTGATATTTGCTTATTACATAAATATTAGCACTATAAGATGCTAGGATAAGATGGATACAATATCTTTACATCGGATGTCCCAATTAAATTTTTACTGGATTATAATATTATATACTATACGATGCTAGGCGAAACTGAATACAATATCATCACGAATGTCACAATTGCATATTCGGTATTTACTGGTATCTAATACGTGCTTATTATATAAAATAGCATCACGAATGTCACAATTGCATATTCGGTATTTACTGGTATCTAATACGTGCTTATTATATAAAATATTAGCACTAAAAGATGCTAGGATAAGCTGAATATAATATCTTCAACATTTAGATCGTGTGTCACAATTGCATATTTGATATTCACTGACTTATTATATAAAATATTAATAATATAAGATGTTAGGGGAAGCTTAATACAATAGCTTATATGAGCTTATTACATAAAATATCAGCACTATGAGATGTTAGGGGAAACCGTTTAAAACATCACTAGCACTTACGTATGGTGTAACAGTAAAATATTCAGCATTTACTGGTATCTAATATGTGCTTATTATAAAACATGTTAGCACTATAAGATGCTAAGGATACTGAATGCAATATCATCAATATTTAGATCGATATTTACTAGCTCATTATACAAAAATGTTGGGAGTTTCAGTCAGAATTAAATATCTAGCATTTGTTATTATCTGATATGTGCTTATTTTATAAGATATTGGCACTGTGAGATGCTAGGGAATCTTAATACAATATAATGAAACTTTACTTTGGGTGCCACAGTTGAATATTATGTATTTACTGGTGTCTAGTATGCGCTTGTTATATAAAATATTAGCACTATAAGCGGAATACCCTGTGTTACATATTCAGTAACTACTGTTTGCTTATTATATAAAATATTAGCACTATGAGATGCTAAGGAAACTGAATACAAAATCATCACCGGGGGCACAATTAAATATTCAATATTCACTGGCTTATTATCATATTATTACTACAAGATGTTAGGCGAAACTGAATACAATATCATCACGGATGTAACAAATTGAATATCCAATATTTACTGGTATCTAATACGTGCTTATTATATAACATATCAGCACTATAAGATGCTAGGATAAGCTGAATGCAATATCGTCATTATCTAGATCGTGTGTCACAATTAAATACTCAATATTCACTGTCTTATATATATATAACATATTAACACTACAAGATGTTAGGCGAAACTGAATTCAAAATCATCAAAATTTAGATTGAAAGTCACGATTAAATATTCAGTATTCGCTGGTAACTAATACGTGCTTATTATATAAAATATTAGCACTATAAGATGCCAGTGGAAACTGAAAACAAAATCAAAAAAATTTAGACTGAAGTTCACGGTTAAAAATCAGTATTTGATGGTATCTAATACGTGCTTATTACAAAAAATATTAGCACTATAAGATGCTAGCGGAAACTGAATACAAAATTATCAACACTTAGATTCGGTATTCACTGGTATCTAATACGTGCTTATTATATAAAATGTTAGCACTATAAGATGCTAGGGGAAACTGAACACAATATCACCACTATTTAGATGATTTTGTATTTGTTTGAAACTAGATTTGTTGTCAAGATATCATTTTTACTATATTATATAAATTATTAGCACCATCAGATGCAAAGGGGAACTGAATAAAAGATCATCAACATTTCGACATGTCTTCACAAACAAATATTCAAAATTTACTGTGGTATCTTATACGTGCTTATCATAAAAGATATTAGCACTATAAGATGCTAGTGGCAACAGAATATCACTAATAGTTAGATTGGGCGTCCCAATTAAATATTCAGTATTACCTGGTATCTAATAAGTGCTTATAACATAAAGAATTAGCACTATCAGACGCCCGGGGAAACTGAACACAATATCAAGTAAGATTGGGCGTTACAATTAAATATTCAGTTTTTATTGGTATCTGATAAGTGCTTATTATATAAAATATTAGCACTATCAGACGCCCGGGGAAACTGAACACAATATCAAGTAAGATTGGGCGTTACAATTAAATATTCAGTATTTATTGGTATCTGATAAGTGCTTATTATATAAAATATTAGCACTATAAGATGCTAGGGGAAACTGAACACAGTATCATCAACAGTTAGATTGGGCGTTACAATTAAATATTCAGTATTTACGGGTATCTTATAAGTGCTTATATGTAATATTAGCACTATAAGATGCTAGGGGAAACTGAACACAATATCATCAACAGTTAGATTGGGCGTTACAATAAAATATTCAGTATTTACTGGTATCTTATAAGTGCTTATTATATGTAATATTAGCACTATATGATGCTAGGGGAAACTGAACACAATATCATCGACCGTTAGATTGGGCGTTACATTAAAATATTCAGTATTTACTGGTATCTAAAAAGTGCTTATTATATGTAATATTAGCACTATAAGATGCTAGGGGAAACTGAATAGAAAATAACAAACATTTAGAGATTTCGACACAGTATTTACTGGTATTATAATACTGAATACAATATCATCCCTAATTAAAGGCGACCTCGGAATTTAGTATTCAGAATTTAGTCGTATCTAATACGTGTTTATTTCATAAAATAGTATCACGATAAGATGCCAGTAGAAACTGAATAAAAAATCATCAATTTAGATTGAAACTCGTGATTAAATATTCAGTAATTGCTGGTAACTAATACATGCTTATTACATAAAATGTTAGCACTATAAGGTGCTAGAGGAGACTGAATAAAAGATCATCAACATTTCCACATATTTACTGGCATCTTATACGTGCTTATCATATAAAATATTAGCACTATAAGATGCAAATGGAAACTGAATACAGTACATATATCATCAACAGTTGGATTGGGCGTTACAATAAAATATTCAGTACTTACTGGTATCCAATAGGTGCTGATTATATAAAATATTAGCACTATCAGATGCCAGTGGAAACTGAGTACAAAATCATCAAAATTTAGATTAAAGGTCACGATTAAATATTCAGTATTCGCTTGTAACTAATACGTGCTTATTATATAAAATATTAGCGCTATAGGATGCTAGGGGGATCTGAATACAAATTCATCAAAATTTAGATTGGCATTAATTAATTATCCAGCACTTACTGGTATCTAATATGTGCTTATTATATGTAATATTAGCACTATAAGATGCTAGGGGGAGCTGAATACTATGTCTACAACATTTAGACCCGATTAAATATTCAATATTTAATGTGACTTATTATATAAAATTGTAGTTGTACAAGATGCTGGAAGAAACTGTCACAATTAAATATTCAGCATTTGTTAGTGTCTACGGTGTGCTATAAGATGTTAGGGGGAAACTAATACAATATCATCACATTTTATTACATTCGGTATTACAATTGAATATTCAGTGTTTACTGGTATCTAATGCGTGCTTATTATATAAAATATTAGCACTATAAGATGCTAGGGGAAACTTAATATATTATCATCAACATTTAGATTGGGCGTCACAATTAAATATTCATTATTTACTCGTATCTAACACGTGCTTATTATATAAAATATTAGCACTTTAATGATTTACACAACAAGACACAATAAGCAGAAAGCACAAAGAAACGAACAATTCACATTAAGTGAATGGATCCGAGAGCGGCCATATATAACGAGAAGAAATATTGAAAACTATCATTTCATCGTGAGCTACTGGTGACCAATATCCAAGAAAGCTTAAACGAAATACGTGCAATGTGATAATCTAAAGAAATGGGGTAAGTGTTTGTCCGTCCAAAGACTTCAGATCACTACTTTAACGTTTAAATTGTATGCATTATGTTGCCCATTTAAAATATAACCAGCATTTACAAATGATGTAACAGTAAAATATTCAGCATTTACTCGTATCTAATATGTGCTTATTATAAATCATATTAGCACTATAAGATGCTAGGGGAGCCTGAATACAATATCTTCAACGTTTAGAATAAGACATCACCAGCATTTAGATGGGGGCACTACAAGATGCTGGGAGTAATTGTAACAGTAACTATAAGATGTTGGGAGTAAAACTCACAATTAAATATTCACCATCTAGTATCTGATAAGTGCTTATTATATAAAATATTAGCACTATAAGATGCTAGGGGAAACTGAACACAGTATCATCAACAGTCAGATTGGGCGTTACAATTAAATATTCAGTATTTACTGGTATCTTATAAGTGCTTATTATATGTAATATTAGCACTATAAGATGCTAGGGGAAACTGAAAAGAAAATAACAAACATTTAGAGATTTCGACACAGTATTTACTGGTATTATAATACTGAATACAATATCATCCCTAATTAAAGGCGACCTCGGAATTTAATATTCAGAATTTAGTCGTATCTAATACGTGTTTATTTCATAAAATAGTATCACGATAAGATGCCAGTAGAAACTGAATAAAAAATCATCAATTTAGATTGAAACTCGTGATTAAATATTCAGTAATTGCTGGTAACTAATACATGCTTATTACATAAAATGTTAGCACTATAAGGTGCTAGAGGAGACTGAATAAAAGATCATCAACATTTCCACATATTTACTGGCATCTTATACGTGCTTATCATATAAAATATTAGCACTATAAGATGCAAATGGAAACTGAATACAGTACATATATCATCAACAGTTGGATTGGGCGTTACAATAAAATATTCAGTACTTACTGGTATCCAATAGGTGCTGATTATATAAAATATTAGCACTATCAGATGCCAGTGGAAACTGAGTACAAAATCATCAAAATTTAGATTAAAGGTCACGATTAAATATTCAGTATTCGCTTGTAACTAATACGTGCTTATTATATAAAATATTAGCGCTATAGGATGCTAGGGGGATCTGAATACAAATTCATCAAAATTTAGATTGGCATTAATTAATTATCCAGCACTTACTGGTATCTAATATGTGCTTATTATATGTAATATTAGCACTATAAGATGCTAGGGGGAGCTGAATACTATGTCTACAACATTTAGACCCGATTGAATATTCAATATTTAATGTGACTTATTATATAAAATTGTAGTTGTACAAGATGCTGGAAGAAACTGTCACAATTAAATATTCAGCATTTGTTAGTGTCTACGGTGTGCTATAAGATGTTAGGGGGAAACTAATACAATATCATCACATTTTATTACATTCGGTATTACAATTGAATATTCAGTGTTTACTGGTATCTAATGCGTGCTTATTATATAAAATATTAGCACTATAAGATGCTAGGGGAAACTTAATATATTATCATCAACATTTAGATTGGGCGTCACAATTAAATATTCATTATTTACTCGTATCTAACACGTGCTTATTATATAAAATATTAGCACTTTAATGATTTACACAACAAGACACAATAAGCAGAAAGCACAAAGAAACGAACAATTCACATTAAGTGAATGGATCCGAGAGCGGCCATATATAACGAGAAGAAATATTGAAAACTATCATTTCATCGTGAGCTACTGGTGACCAATATCCAAGAAAGCTTAAACGAAATACGTGCAATGTGATAATCTGAAGAAATGGGGTAAGTGTTTGTCCGTCCAAAGACTTCAGATCACTACTTTAACGTTTAAATTGTATGCATTATGTTGCCCATTTAAAATATAACCAGCATTTACAAATGATGTAACAGTAAAATATTCAGCATTTACTCGTATCTAATATGTGCTTATTATAAATCATATTAGCACTATAAGATGCTAGGGGAGCCTAAATACAATATCTTCAACGTTAAGAATAAGACATCACCAGCATTTAGATGGGGGCACTACAAGATGCTGGGAGTAATTGTAACAGTAACTATAAGATGTTGGGAGTAAAACTCACAATTAAATATTCACCATCTAGTATCTGATAAGTGCTTATTATATAAAATATTAGCACTATAAGATGCTAGGGGAAACTGAACACAGTATCATCAACAGTCAGATTGGGCGTTACAATTAAATATTCAGTATTTACTGGTATCTTATAAGTGCTTATTATATGTAATATTAGCACTATAAGATGCTAGGGGAAACTGAACACAATATCATCGACCGTTAGATTGGGCGTTACAATAAAAGATTCAGTATTTACTGGTATCTAATAAGTGCTTGTTATATGTAATATTAGCACTATAAGATGCTAGGGGAAACTGAATAGAAAATAACAAACATTTAGAGATTTCGACACAGTATTTACTGGTATTATAATACTGAATACAATATCATCCCTAATTAAAGGCGACCTCGGAATTTGATATTCAGAATTTAGTCGTATCTAATACGTGTTTATTTCATAAAATAGTATCACGATAAGATGCCAGTAGAAACTGAATAAAAAATCATCAATTTAGATTGAAACACGCCATTAAATATTCAGTAATTGCTGGTATCTAATACGTGTTTATTACATGAAATTGTGTTAGCACTATAAGATGCTAGAGGAGACTGAATAAAAGATCATCAACATTTCCACATATTTACTGTCATCTTATACGTGCTTATCATATAAAATATTAGCACTATAAGATGCAAATGGAAACTGAATACAGTACATATATCATCAACAGTTGGATTGGGCGTTACAATAAAATATTCAGTACTTACTGGTATCCAATAGGTGCTGATTATATAAAATATTAGCACTATCAGATGCCAGTGGAAACTGAGTACAAAATCATCAAAATTTAGATTAAAGGCCACGATTAAATATTCAGTATTCGCTTGTAACTAATACGTGCTTATTATATAAAATATTAGCGCTATAGGATGCTAGGGGGATCTGAATACAAATTCATCAAAATTTAGATTGGCATTAATTAATTATCCAGCACTTACTGGTATCTAATATGTGCTTATTATATGTAATATTAGCACTATAAGATGCTAGGGGGAGCTGAATACTATGTCTACAACATTTAGACCCGATTAAATATTCAATATTTAATGTGACTTATTATATAAAATTGTAGTTGTACAAGATGCTGGAAGAAACTGTCACAATTAAATATTCAGCATTTGTTAGTGTCTACGGTGTGCTATAAGATGTTAGGGGGAAACTAATACAATATCATCACATTTTATTACATTCGGTATTACAATTGAATATTCAGTGTTTACTGGTATCTAATGCGTGCTTATTATATAAAATATTAGCACTATTAGATGCTAGGGGAAACTTAATATATTATCATCAACATTTAGATTGGGCGTCACAATTAAATATTCATTATTTACTCGTATCTAACACGTGCTTATTATATAAAATATTAGCACTTTAATGATTTACACAACAAGACACAATAAGCAGAAAGCACAAAGAAACGAACAATTCACATTAAGTGAATGGATCCGAGAGCGGCCATATATAACGAGAAGAAATATTGAAAACTATCATTTCATCGTGAGCTACTGGTGACCAATATCCAAGAAAGCTTAAACGAAATACGTGCAATGTGATAATCTGAAGAAATGGGGTAAGTGTTTGTCCGTCCAAAGACTTCAGATCACTACTTTAACGTTTAAATTGTATGCATTATGTTGCCCATTTAAAATATAACCAGCATTTACAAATGATGTAACAGTAAAATATTCAGCATTTACTCGTATCTAATATGTGCTTATTATAAATCATATTAGCACTATAAGATGCTAGGGGAGCCTAAATACAATATCTTCAACGTTAAGAATAAGACATCACCAGCATTTAGATGGGGGCACTACAAGATGCTGGGAGTAATTGTAACAGTAACTATAAGATGTTGGGAGTAAAACTCACAATTAAATATTCACCATCTAGTATCTGATAAGTGCTTATTATATAAAATATTAGCACTATAAGATGCTAGGGGAAACTGAACACAGTATCATCAACAGTCAGATTGGGCGTTACAATTAAATATTCAGTATTTACTGGTATCTTATAAGTGCTTATTATATGTAATATTAGCACTATAAGATGCTAGGGGAAACTGAACACAATATCATCGACCGTTAGATTGGGCGTTACAATAAAAGATTCAGTATTTACTGGTATCTAATAAGTGCTTGTTATATGTAATATTAGCACTATAAGATGCTAGGGGAAACTGAATAGAAAATAACAAACATTTAGAGATTTCGACACAGTATTTACTGGTATTATAATACTGAATACAATATCATCCCTAATTAAAGGCGACCTCGGAATTTGATATTCAGAATTTAGTCGTATCTAATACGTGTTTATTTCATAAAATAGTATCACGATAAGATGCCAGTAGAAACTGAATAAAAAATCATCAATTTAGATTGAAACACGCCATTAAATATTCAGTAATTGCTGGTATCTAATACGTGTTTATTACATGAAATTGTGTTAGCACTATAAGATGCTAGAGGAGACTGAATAAAAGATCATCAACATTTCCACATATTTACTGTCATCTTATACGTGCTTATCATATAAAATATTAGCACTATAAGATGCAAATGGAAACTGAATACAGTACATATATCATCAACAGTTGGATTGGGCGTTACAATAAAATATTCAGTACTTACTGGTATCCAATAGGTGCTGATTATATAAAATATTAGCACTATCAGATGCCAGTGGAAACTGAGTACAAAATCATCAAAATTTAGATTAAAGGCCACGATTAAATATTCAGTATTCGCTTGTAACTAATACGTGCTTATTATATAAAATATTAGCGCTATAGGATGCTAGGGGGATCTGAATACAAATTCATCAAAATTTAGATTGGCATTAATTAATTATCCAGCACTTACTGGTATCTAATATGTGCTTATTATATGTAATATTAGCACTATAAGATGCTAGGGGGAGCTGAATACTATGTCTACAACATTTAGACCCGATTAAATATTCAATATTTAATGTGACTTATTATATAAAATTGTAGTTGTACAAGATGCTGGAAGAAACTGTCACAATTAAATATTCAGCATTTGTTAGTGTCTACGGTGTGCTATAAGATGTTAGGGGGAAACTAATACAATATCATCACATTTTATTACATTCGGTATTAATTATCCAGCACTTACTGGTATCTAATATGTGCTTATTATATGTAATATTAGCACTATAAGATGCTAGGGGGAGCTGAATACTATGTCTACAACATTTAGACCCGATTAAATATTCAATATTTAATGTGACTTATTATATAAAATTGTAGTTGTACAAGATGCTGGAAGAAACTGTCACAATTAAATATTCAGCATTTGTTAGTGTCTACGGTGTGCTATAAGATGTTAGGGGGAAACTAATACAATATCATCACATTTTATTACAAACTGAATATTACAATTGAATATTCAGTGTTTACTGGTATCTAATGCGTGCTTATTATATAAAATATTAGCACTATTAGATGCTAGGGGAAACTTAATATATTATCATCAACATTTAGATTGGGCGTCACAATTAAATATTCATTATTTACTCGTATCTAACACGTGCTTATTATATAAAATATTAGCACTTTAATGATTTACACAACAAGACACAATAAGCAGAAAGCACAAAGAAACGAACAATTCACATTAAGTGAATGGATCCGAGAGCGGCCATATATAACGAGAAGAAATATTGAAAACTACACTGTTAAAAATAATTCTGTAAAAAAACAGAAAAATTCTGGCAGCAGATTGACCAGAAATTTCTGTAATTGTTATTGTTTTTTAACAGACAATTTCTGTTAAGTCACAGAAGCATGTATCTGTAAAATTACAGGAAAAATCTGGTAAATCTGCTGCCAGAAGATTTTTTGTTATATCACAGAAGCATGTATCTGTAAAATTACAGGAAAAAATCTGGTAAATCTGCTGCCAGAAGATTTTCTGTTAAGTCACAGAAGCATGTATCTGTAAAATTATAGGAAAAAATCTGGTAAATCTGCTGCCAGAAGATTTTCTGTTCTTTAACAGAATTATTTTGGTTGAATATAAAACAAAATCATCCGTAAAAAAAATAATTCATTTTCCGTAAATGTAATTTTTCAATATGAATGTACAAATATATTAAACATGAATAGAAATTAAGAGCAAGAAATATGTGAATGGCTTCGAAGTTTGAATTTTCTGAAGGCCAGGTTTACTACTTTCTGCCGTTCATCTGTCCTCTTGCAAATTCTGTTACTTCCATACAAACCTGAAACAAAATGATGAAGCACTGCATACATGACTTGAAATCAAAATGCGTTAACTTTCCTGTATATGTCATGGAGTATCCTCTCGCCGAGATAACTGTTTATGGCTTAAGGGTCTTTGACATGTAGGGTCAATATAAGAACGGGTAGGTTTCTTGGCTAATGTTAATAATCCAGCATTATATTCTCTGAACCATCGCCCTTCTTACACTGTAATATTGTTTACTTGGTCGATTTCAAATTCACAATACAACACACATTTGCATGCATGGCCACTATGTGCATTGATCTTTGAAACTAAACATAAAAACAACAAACTAAACAGACAGTACAGAGGTTGGGTCTTTAAATCCAATAACATACGCAGTATCTACAATTAAGCTATAGATTTTCACACATAAATATTATTAGAAAGACTAACCTTCACACTTCAGTGTTGATTCTCCTCTGTTCTTTATTCTGCATCGTCAGTGCACATTCAAACATTCGCCGCCATAAGTTATGTCTATGACGCGCATGCGTTAACCGAATCCAACAGTATAACTATGTGAATTAACAGAACAGTACCTTTAATATACAGGTTATTCTGTAATGTTACAGATCTTTTGATTAATAATACAATTTATGTTGTTAATAAACAGTTTCTATCGGCTTATATACTGAAAAATATGTAAAAATACCGACGGTTCTGTCCAAAGACAGAAATGCATGTAAAATAACAGATTTTATGGTAAAATAACGAGTTATTTATCTCAAATCACAGATATTTCTGTGATAATACGGATAATTTCCTTCAAATAACAAAAAGTAGGGATTTTATAAACAGATTTTTTTTACAGTGTATCATTTCATCGTGAGCTACTGGTGACCAATATCCAAGAAAGCTTAAACGAAATACGTGCAATGTGATAATCTAAAGAAATGGGGTAAGTGTTTGTCCGTCCAAAGACTTCAGATCACTACTTTAACGTTTAAATTGTATGCATTATGTTGCCCATTTAAAATATAACCAGCATTTACAAATGATGTAACAGTAAAATATTCAGCATTTACTCGTATCTAATATGTGCTTATTATAAATCATATTAGCACTATAAGATGCTAGGGGAGCCTGAATACAATATCTTCAACGTTTAGAATAAGACATCACCAGCATTTAGATGGGGGCACTACAAGATGCTGGGAGTAATTGTAACAGTAACTATAAGATGTTGGGAGTAAAACTCACAATTAAATATTCACCATCTAGTATCTGATAAGTGCTTATTATATAAAATATTAGCACTATAAGATGCTAGGGGAAACTGAACACAGTATCATCAACAGTCAGATTGGGCGTTACAATTAAATATTCAGTATTTACTGGTATCTTATAAGTGCTTATTATATGTAATATTAGCACTATAAGATGCTAGGGGAAACTGAACACAATATCATCGACGTTAGATTGGGCGTTACAATAAAATATTCAGTATTTACTGGTATCTAATAAGTGCTTATTATATGTAATATTAGCACTATAAGATGCTAGGGGAAACTGAATAGAAAATAACAAACATTTAGAGATTTCGACACAGTATTTACTGGTATTATAATACTGAATACAATATCATCCCTAATTAAAGGCGACCTCGGAATTTGATATTCAGAATTTAGTCGTATCTAATACGTGTTTATTTCATAAAATAGTATCACGATAAGATGCCAGTAGAAACTGAATAAAAAATCATCAATTTAGATTGAAACACGCCATTAAATATTCAGTAATTGCTGGTATCTAATACGTGTTTATTACATGAAATTGTGTTAGCACTATAAGATGCTAGAGGAGACTGAATAAAAGATCATCAACATTTCCACATATTTACTGTCATCTTATACGTGCTTATCATATAAAATATTAGCACTATAAGATGCAAATGGAAACTGAATACAGTACATATATCATCAACAGTTGGATTGGGCGTTACAATAAAATATTCAATACTTACTGGTATCCAATAGGTGCTGATTATATAAAATATTAGCACTATCAGATGCCAGTGGAAACTGAGTACAAAATCATCAAAATTTAGATTAAAGGCCACGATTAAATATTCAGTATTCGCTTGTAACTAATACGTTCTTATTATATAAAATATTAGCGCTATAGGATGCTAGGGGGATCTGAATACAAATTCATCAAAATTTAGATTGGCAGTAATTAATTATCCAGCACTTACTGGTATCTAATATGTGCTTATTAAATGTAATATTAGCACTATAAGATGCTAGGGGGAGCTGAATACTATGTCTACAATATTTAGACCCGATTAAATATTCAATATTTAATGTGACTTATTATATAAAATTGTAGTTGTACAAGATGCTGGAAGAAACTGTCACAATTAAATATTCAGCATTTGTTAGTGTCTACGGTGTGCTATAAGATGTTAGGGGGAAACTAATACAATATCATCACATTTTATTACAAACTGAATATTACAATTGAATATTCAGTTTTTACTGGTATCAAATGCGTGCTTATTATATAAAATATTAGCACTATAAGATGCTAGGGGAAACTTAATATATTATCATCAACATTTAGATTGGGCGTCACAATTAAATATTCATTATTTACTCGTATGTAACACGTGCTTATTATATAAAATATTAGCACTTTAATGATTTACACAACAAGACACAATAAGCAGAAAGCACAAAGAAACGAACAATTCACATTAAGTGAATGGATCCGAGAGCGGCCATATATAACGAGAAGAAATATTGAAAACTATCATTTCATCGTGAGCTACTGGTGACCAATATCCAAGAAAGCTTAAACGAAATACGTGCAATGTGATAATCTAAAGAAATGGGGTAAGTGTTTGACCGTCCAAAGACTTCAGATCACTACTTTAACGCTTAAATTGTATGCAATATGTTTCCCATTTAAAATATAACCAGCATTTACAAATGATGTAACAGTAAAATATTCAGCATTTACTCGTATCTAATATGTGCTTATTATAAAACATATTAGCACTATAAGATGCTAGGGGAGCCTGAATACGATATCTTTAACGTTTAGAATAAGACATCACCAGCATTTAGATCGGGGCACTACAAGATGCTGGGAGTAATTGTAACAGTAACTATAAGATGTTTGGAGTAACACTCCATCTACTATCTGATATGTGCTTATAGCATGAAATATTTACACTATAATATGTTGAGTAAAACTGAAAAGAAAATCACCAGCATTTAGAAATGGTGTAACGGTAAAATATTCAGCATTTACTGGTATCTAATATGTGCTTATTGCATAACATATTAGCACTATAAGATGCTAGGGGAAACTGGATACAATATCATCACGGTTGACACAATTGAATATTCGGCATTTACTGGTATCTAATAAGTGTTTATTATATGTAATATTAGCACTATGAGATGCTAGGATAAGCTGAATACAATTTCCTCAATATTTAGATCGTGTGTTACAATTAAATATTCAATATCCACTGGCTTATTATATAACATATAACACTACAAGATACTAGGCGAAACATCACTAGCATTTACACATGGTGTAACAGTAAAATATTCAGCATTTACTGGTATCTAATATGTGCTTATTATAAAACACATTAGCACTATAAGATGCTAGGGGATGCTGAATACAATATCATCAATATTTAGATCGGGTGTCCAGATTAAATATTAGATATTTACTGACTCATTATACAAAATATTAGCACTATAAGATGTTGGGAGATTCAGTCAGAATTAAATATCTAGCATTTGTTATTATCTGATATGGGCTTTTTTTTTATGAAATATTAGCACTGTGAGATGCTAGGGAATGTTAATACAATATAATGAAGTTTTACTTTGGGTGCCATAATTGAATATTACGGATGTAATAATTGAATATCCAGTATTTACTGGTATCTAATACGTGCTTATTATATAACATATTAGCACTATAAGATGCTACGATAAGCTGAATGCAATATCGTCATTATCTAGATCGTGTGTCACAATTAAATATTCAATATTCACTGTCTTATATATAACATATTAGCACTACAAGATGTTAGGCGAAACTGAATTAAAAATCATCAAAATTTAGATTGAAAGTCACGATTAAATATTCAGTATTCGCTGGTAACTAATACGTGCTTATTATATAAAATATTAGCACTATCAGATGCCAGTGGAAACTGGATGCAAAATCATCAAAATTTAGATTGAAGTTCACGATTAAAAATCAGTATTTGATGGTATCTAATACGAGCTTAAGTATTCAGTATTTACTCGTATCTGATAAGTGCTTATTACATGAAACATTAGCACTATCAGATGCTAGGGGAAACTGAAAACAAAATCATCAAAATTTAGATTGAAGTTCACGATTAAATAATCAGTATTTGATGGACCCAATAGTGCTTATTACATAAAATATTAGCACTATAAGATGCTAGGGGAAACTGAATACAAAATCATCAACACTTAGATTCGGTATTTACTTGTATCTAATACGTGCTTATTATATAAAATATTAGCACTATATGATGCTAGGGGAAACTGAACACAATATCACCACTTTTTAGATTCAAGGTCTTGATTAAATATTTTGTATTTGTTTGAAACTAGATTTGATGTCAAGATACAATTTTTACTATTTTATATAGATCATTAGTACTATAAGATGCAAAGGGGAACTGAATAAAAAATCATCAACATTTCGACATGTCTTCACAAACAAATATTCAATATTTACGGATATCTTATACGTGCTTATCATGAAAAAAATATTAGCACTATAAGATGCTAGTGGCAATAGAATATCACTTGATAACGTTGAGAGAATACTCTACGAAACGTCGCCTAAAATACACTAATAACTGTTTTCCATAAGTATGTGTTTTGTTGTTACTCTATCCAGTTACTAAATGCTATTTAAAGATCAATATCACTAATAGTTAGATTGGGCGTCCCAATTAAATATTCAGTATTACCTGGTATCTAATAAGTGCTTATAACATGAAGAATTAGCACTATCAGACGCCCGGGGAAACTGAACACAGTATCAAGTAAGATTGGGTATTCAGTATTTACTTGTATCTGATAAGTGCGTATTATATAAAATATTAGCACTATAAGATGCTAGGGGAAACTGAACACAATATCATCAACAGTTATATTGGGCGTTACAATAAAATATTCAGTATTTACTGGCATCTTATAAGTGCTTATTATATGTAATATTAGCACTATAAGATGCTAGGGGAAACTGAATAGAAAATAACAAACATTTAGAGATTTAAACACAGTATTTACTGGTATTATAATACTGAATACAATATCATCCCTAATTAAAGGCGACCTCGGAATTTAATATTCAGAATTTAGTCGTATCTAATACGTGTTTATTTCATAGTATCACGATAAGATGCCAGTAGAAACTGAATAAAAAATCATCAATTTAGATTGAAACTCATGATTAAATATTCAGTAATTGCTGGTAACTAATACATGCTTATTACATAAAATGTTAGCGCTATAAGATGCTAGAGGAGACTGAATAAAAGATCATCAACATTTATACGTGGTTATCATATAAAATATTAGCACTATAAGATGCATATGGAAACTGAATACAGTATCATCAACAGTTCGATTGAGCGTTACAATAAAATATTCAGTACTTACTGGTATCCAATACGTGCTGATTATATAAAATATTAGCACTATCAGATGCCAGTGGAAACTGAGTACAAAAAATCATCAAAATTTAGATTGACGGTGACGATTAAATATTCAGTATTCGCTGGTATTAATTAATTATCCAGCACTTACTGGTATCTAATATGTGCTTATTAAATAAAATAATATTAGCACTATAAGATGCTAAGGGGAGCTGAATACTATATCTTCAACATTTAAATCCGATTAAATATTCAATATTTAATGTAACTTATTATATAAAATTGTAGTAATACAAGATGCTGGGAGAAACTGTCACAATTAAATATTCAGCATTTGTTAGTGTCTGCGGTGTGCTTATTAAGTAACATATTAGAACCATAAGATGTTAGGGGGAAACTAATACAATATCATCACATTTTATTACATTCGGTATTACAATCGAATATTCAGTGTTTACTGGTATCTAATGCGTGCTTATTTTATCAAATATTAGCACTATAAAATGCTAGGGGAAACTTAATATATTATCATCAATATTTAGATTGGGCGTCACAATTAAATATTCATTATTTACTCTAATACGTGCTGATTATATAAAATATTAGTACTTTAATGATTTACACAACAAGACACAAGCCCAAAGAAACGAACGATTCACATTAAGTGAATGGATCACAGAGCTGGCCATATATAACGAGAAGAAATATTGAAAACTATCATTCCATCGTGAGCTACTGGTGAACAATATCCAAGAATGCTTAAAAGAAATACGTGCAATGTGATAATCTAAATAAATGAGGTAAGTATTTGACCGTTCAAAGACTTCAGATCACTACTTTAACGTTTAAATTGTATGCCCATTTAAAACATAACCAGCATTTACAAATGATGTAACAGTAAAATATTCAGCATTTACTCGTATCTATAATATGTGCTTATTATAAAACATATTAGCACTATAAGATGCTAGGGGAGCCTGAGTACAATATCTCCAACGGTTAGAATAAGACATCATCAGCATTTAGATCGGGGGTGACGATTGAATATTCAATATTATATAAAATATTACCACAAAAAGATGCTGGTGGTAATTGTAACAGTAACTATAAGATGCTGAGAGTAACTCTAACAATTAAATATTTACCATCTAGTATCTGATATGTGCTTATAGCATAAAATATTTACACTATAATATGTTGAGAAAAACTGAAAACAAAATCACCAGCATTTAGAAATGGTGTAACGGTAAAATATTCAGCATTTACTGGTATCAAATATGTGCTTATTACATAGTATATCAGCACTATAAGATGCTAGGGGAAACTGGATACAATATCATCACGGTTGATACAATTGAATATTCGGCATTTACTGGTATCTAATAAGTGCTTATTATATGTAATATTAGCACTATGATATGCTAGGATAAGCTGAATACAATTTCCTCAATATTTAGATCGTGTGTTACAATTAAATATTCAATAACCACTGGCTTATTATATAACATATTAACACTACAAGATGCTAGGCGAAACATCACTAGCATTTACACATGGTGTAACAGTAAAATATTCAGCATTTACTGGTATTTAATATGTGCTTATTATAAAACACATTAGCACTATAAGATGCTAGGGGATGCTGAATACAATATCATCAATATTTAGATCGGGTGTCCAGATTAGATATTAGATATTTACTGACTCATTATACAAAATATTAGCACTATAAGATGTTGAGAGATTCAGTCAGAATTAAATATCTAGCATTTGTTATTATCTGATATGAGCTTTTTTTTAATGAAATATTAGCACCGCGAGATGCTAGGGAATCTTAATACAATATAATGAAGCTTTACTTTGGGTGCCACAATTGAATATTACGGATGTAACAATTGAATATCCAGTATTTACTGGTATCTAATACGTGCTTATTATATAACATATTAGCACTATAAGATGCTAGGATAAGCTGAATGCAATATCGCCATTATCTAGATCGTGTGTCACAATTCAATATTCAATATTCACTGTCTTATATATAACATATTAACACTACAAGATGTTAGGCGAAACTGAATTCAAAATCATCAAAATCTAGATTGAAAGTCACGATTAAATATTCAGTATTCGCAGGTAACTAATACGTGCTTATTATATAAAATATTAGCACTATCAGATGCCAGTGGAAACTGGATGCAAAATCATCAAACTTTAGATTGAAGTTCACGATTAAAATTCAGTATTTGATGGTATCTAATACGAGCTTAAGTATTCAGTATTTACTCGTATCTGATAAGTGCTTATTACATGAAAAATTAGCACTATCAGATGCTAAGGGAAACTGAATACAAAATCATCAAAATTTAGATTGAAGTTCACGATTAAATAATCAGTATTTGATGGATCCAATAGTGCTTATTACATAAAATATTAGCACTATAAGATGCTCGGGGAAACTGAATACAAAATCATCAACACTTAGATTCGGTATTTACTTGTATCTAATACGTGCTTATTATATAAACTATTAGCACTATAAGATGCTAGGGGAAACTGAATACAAAATCATCAACACTTAGATTCGGTATTTACTTGTATCTGATACGTGCTTATTATATAAAATATTAGCACTATAAGATGCTAGGGAAACTGAACAGAATATCACCATTATTTAGATTCAAGGTCTTGATTAAATATTTTGTATTTATTTGAAACTAGATTTGATGCCAAGCTATAATTTTTACTATTTTATATAGATTATTAGCACTATAAGATGCAAAGGGGAACTGAATAAAAAATCATCAACATTTCGACATGTCTTCACAAACAAATATTCAATATTTATGGATATCTTATACGTGCTTATCATAAAAAAATTTTTTAGCACTATAAGATGCTAGTGGCAATAGAATATCACTTGATAACGTTGAGAGAATACTCTACGAAACGTCGCCTAAAATACACTAGTAACTGTTTTCCATAAGTATGTGTTTTGTTGTTACTCTATCCAGTTACTAAATGCCATTTAAATATCAATATCACTAATAGTTAGATTGGGCGTCCCAATTGAATATTCGGTATTACCTGGTATCTAATAAGTGCTTATAACATGAAGAATTAGCACTATCAGACGCCCGCGGAAACTGAACACAACATCAAGTAAGATTGGGCGTTACAATTAAATATTCAGTATTTACTGGTATCTGATAAGAGCTTATTATATGTAATATTAGCACTATAAGATGCCAGGAGAAACTGAACACAATATCATCAACAGTTAGATTGGGCGTTACAATAAAATATTCAGTATTTACTGGTATCTAATAGTGCTTATTATATGTATTAGCACTATAAGATGCTAGGGGAAACTGAATAGAAAATAACAACCATTTAGAGATTTCGATACAGTATTTACTGGTGTTATAATACTGAATACAATATCATCCCTAATTAAAAAGGCGACCTCGGAATTTAATATTCAGAATTTAGTCATATCTAATACGTGTTTATTAAATAGAATATTAGCACGATAAGATGCCAGTAGAAACTGAATAAAATGTTAGAGCTATAAGATGCTAGAGGAGACTGAATAAAAGATCATCAACATTTATACGTGGTTATCATATAAAATATTAGCACTATAAGATGCAAATGGAAACTGAATACAGTATCATCAACAGTTCGATTGCACGTTACAATAAAATATTCAGTACTTACTTGTATCCAATACGTGTTGATTATATAAAATATTAGCACTATCAGATGCCAGTGGAAACTGAGTACAAAAAATCATCAAAATTTAGATTGAAGGTGACGATTAAATATTCAGTATTCGCTGGTATTAATTAATTATCCAGCACTTACTGGTATCTAATATGTGCTTATTAAATAAAATAATATTAGCACTATAAGATGCTAAGGGGAGCTGAATACTATATCTTCAACATTTAAATCCGATTAAATATTCAATATTTAATGTAACTTATTATGTAAAATTGTAGTAATACAAGATGCTGGGAGAAACTGTCACAATTAAATATTCAGCATTTGTTAGTGTCTGCGGTGTGCTTATTAAGTAACATATTAGAACCATAAGATGTTAGGGGGAAACTAATACAATATCATCACATTTTATTACATTCGGTATTACAATCGAATATTCAGTGTTTACTGGTATCTAATGCGTGCTTATTATATAAAATATTAGCACTATAAAATGCTAGGGGAAACTTAATATATTATCATCAACATTTAGATTGGGCGTCACAATTAAATATTCATTATTTACTCGTATCTAATACGTGCTGATTATATAAAATATTAGCACTTTAATGATTTACACAACAAGACACAAGCCCAAAGAAACGAACGATTCACATTAAGTGAATGGATCCGAGAGCGGCCATATATAACGAGAAGAAATATTGAAAACTATCATTTCATCGTGAGCTACTGGTGACCAATATCCAAGAAAGCTTAAACGAAATACGTGCAATGTGATAATCTAAAGAAATGGGGTAAGTGTTTGACCGTCCAAAGACTTCAGATCACTACTTTAACGTTAAAATTGTATGCATTATGTTGCCCATTTAAAATATAACCAGCATTTACAAATGATGTAACAGTAAAATATTCAGCATTTACTCGTATCTAATATGTGCTTGTTATAAATCATAGTAGCACTATAAGATGCTAGGGGAGCCTGAATACAATATCTTCAACGTTTAGAATAAGACATCACCAGCATTTAGATGGGGGCACTACAAGATGCTGGGAGTAATTGTAACAGTAACTATAAGATGTTGGGAGTAAAACTCACAATTAAATATTCACCATCTAGTATCTGATATGTGCTTATAGCATGAAATATTTACACTATAATATGTTGAGTAAAACTGAAAAGAAAATCACCAGCATTTAGAAATGGTGTAACGGTAAAATATTCAGCATTTACTGGTATCAAATATGTGCTTATTACATAAGATATTAGCACTATAAGATGCTAGGTGAAACTGGATACAATATCATCACGGTTGACACAATTGAATATTCGGCATTTACTGGTATCCAATAAGTGCTTATTATATGTAATATTAGCACTATGAGATGCTAGGATAAGCTGAATGCAATTTCCTCAATATTTAGATCGTGAGTTACAATTAAATATTCAATATTCACTGGCTTATTATATAACATATTAGCACTAGACGGTGCTAGGCTAAATGCAATATCACAATTGATTATTCAGTATTTACTGGTAACTAATACGTGCTTATTAATACTGGTAACTAATACGTAGCACTATAAGATGCTAGGGGAAGCTGAATGCAACATGGTAACTAGAATATATACAGGTATCTATGATATGTGTTTTTATACAAAATATTAGCACTATAGGGTGCAAGGAGCGAGAGAGTGCGCGCGAGAGAGAGAGAGAGAGAGAGAGAGAGAGGGGGGAAATTGGAGTGCCCGGAGGAAACCCATGAGGTTGAGAAGGCGCTCCTATCTCCATGCCACATACGCACACACAGCCGCTAGCCAGGGGTGACCAGCCAGCTAGAGGTCGAAGCGCGGCACTCTAGACCACTAAGTCATCCCAACCCACCCCTCTGGGGTGCACGTAATGGGGTTTAACGTCCACTCGACACAAACTAGGTCATTTTGAGACTAACATGGTTTCATTTTATTTCAATAATTCGTTGGCGCGTAGGGGTCTTTGACAGTGGGAGGAAACCGGAGGAGAAAACTCACGAGGTTGGACAAGCGACCCTACTCCTTGCCATGTACAACCGGGGATTCGAAACCACGTCAGTTGACTCAATGACAGGCTTGATGATACAGCACACACGTGCCATCCAACTCCCATAAAATATTAGCACTATTGATATGTAAGGGAACTGAATACATTATAACTAATATCTAGAGTAAGTATTAGCATTAAATATTCTACATTAGCTTGTATCTGATCTGATGACACTTATCAGATTTGCTTTATATTGGGAAAGATTAGCACGAAACTTGTTGCAAAATGCTTAGCGTATATTTCATGCGTCGCGAATAACCACAACCAGACATTTTCAGTACTGGGATATCATTTAGGACATATATGCCATTGCCGTTTTGTTGCTAAACATAAGTTTTAGTGCTCCTACTGATTCATGGATCATCTTCACAAAAAGAGATAAATATTATCGAATACAAAGCGAAGGTGGGCAGCAGTATCTAGTGTAGGTACAAAATGACACGTTTACAGAATTTTTATCGGAGATCAGGGCCGATTTCATTTTGATCAAAGCAAGTTTCAGCAATGGTCGAGAATGTATCCGAGCGTAACAAATACTGAGATTTTATGAAGAGGTCACTTCAGTTAAGCGGTCAATCATGTATCTCTTATAAATTTGTGTCGGATGTGACAAGAAATGATTCCTTTTGGCGACTAAAGCAGTATCACGGTGACAAATAGACGGTAAGGATTCGAAAATAGTCTTAGAACGGAGATGAGGCAAAAGTCTTATTTTCATACTAGTTGTCTATAAGGGCGAGTAGTAACGTAGTGGAGAGCAGAGCTGAAACATTTACGTTACTTAGAGTAACTACTCGCTCATGGATCATTTTTCTCCCCAGATTGAGGACATATACTTGTCAGGGGATATGAAGAGACTTATTAATTAACTCATATGTAAAATGTTTATTTCTTCTTCAACACTTTCATGGATAAACCCGGTTTCTCGCAGGTTTAGGAGAAGTGAAGAGCGGTCCTTTGTTATCTCAGCCTCCAAGAAAGCTATAGTCATTAAATATTCAAAGGTCCCCCTTTGAATATTTTTGAAATGCACTTAGATAATTTGCCGCCTCCCATCCCCTCACAAAGTGTCAGCCTCGCCCTCATACGAGGGTCCTGCCCATTCCGGCCCTTACAACAGATGAGTAGCCACTGTACATGTTCATCACAAAAACTTGCCCTAGATCAAAAGGGGTCGAGGTTTGACACACCCACCTGGGAGAATTGAGAGATGTTTTTATCTTATTCCGTGATTCAATATCAAATCCATTTACACCATGCAGGCCCGGATCAAGATGAAGGAGGAAAGGCTAACCCAATGTTAAAGACTCCTCCCACCACACACACAATTATGATTTGATTATTTTGTTTTGCCAAATAAATCTATCAGCCATATAGAAATTGCATTTTAGTGATTACCAATAACAACAATATGTCCGTTTAGAAAATTGACATTGCTATCAAAAAAATAAATAAAATGTTAGTTTTACTTATTCAAAGGTATATCAAAGACTCAAAACAACGTTTTACATATAATTAACAACAATTACTATAATAATGTACCAATAAGTAAACTTATGCATTAATTAATACAATTTACAAGGAAGTTTGTAAATGGATGTACATATGTTTATGTAACGTAAATTAAAAATCAATTCGCCATACTATTTCATATAAAAGTTTGGCTGATATTTTGGGAGAAGATTCAAAATTTGTTATAAATCATTATTATCCCTTTGTAAAGAATATTTTTGCAATAAAATATGTTTTAGAGTACAGGAAAATACTGAATATTTAATTGTGGCGACAAATCTAAATTTTCGAGATATTGTATTCAGTTTCCCATGCATCTTAAAGTGCTAATATTTTATATAATAAGTCAGTAAATGTTGACTATTTAATTGTGACACCGGATCTAAATGTTGACGATATCGTATTCGGCTTCCCCGAGCATCTTATAGTGCTAATATCTTATGAAAAAGGCAAATATTAGATACTAGTAAATGCTGAATATTTAATGGTGATAGCTACGCCCAGCATCTTATAGTGCTAATATTTTATGTATAGTAAGCCAGTAAATACTGAATATTTAATCTTGAATCCGGATCTAGATGTTGATAATATTGTATTCAGCTTACTCCATCCAGCATCTTATAGTGCTAATATTTTATACAATAAGCACTAATAGATAAATACTGAATATCTAATTGTGATGCAATATCTAAATGTTGATGATGCTTTATTCGGTTTCCTGATGATGCTTTATTTGGTTTCCTGTAGCATATTATAGTGCTTATATTTTATTATGCATGTATTAGATACAAGTAAATATAGGATATGTAATACTGGCATTCAATCAAAATGTTGATGATACTGTATTCAGTTTCTCCTAGCATCTTATAGTGCTAATATTTTATATAATAAGCACTTACAAGATACCAGTAAATGCTGAATATTTAATTGTGATAGTTACTCCCAACATCTTATCGCGCTAATATGGTATATATAACAAGCCAGTAAATATTGAAGATATTGTATTCAGTTTCCCCTAGCATCTGACAGTGCTAATATAATAAGCACATATTTGATACAAGTAAATGCTGAATATCTTACTGATACACCATTTGTAAATACTTGTAATGTTTTATTCAGTTTTCCCCAACATCTTATAGTGCTAATAGTTTATGTAATAAGCACATATCAGATGCTAGCAAATGGTGAATATTTTATTGTGACAGTTACTCCCAGCATCTTTTAATGCTAATATTTTATACAATAACATTTTAATCGTCACCCTCGATCTTAATTTTGAAGTTTATGTACCCAGCTTTCTCTAACATCTTACAGTGCTAATATTTTATATAATAAGCACATATTAGATACCAGTAAATGCTGAATATTTTACTGTAACACCACTTATTTTGTAAATGCTGGTGATATTTTAATCAGTTTTCCTTACATTTTATACTGCTAATATTTTATGTATCAACCCCATATCAGATACTAGCAATGTTATCAATTTCTCGTAGCATCGTATAGGACTTTTATATAATAAGCAAATACTGAATATATTTAATCGTGAAGTCTGTATCACTACGGGTCCAGTATTGTACAGCGCAGCGGAGGCTTAAGGCTAGCCCTCGTATCCATTCATTTAATTGTTTGTTTGTGATTTCTGCGTATTGTGTTTTGTCCGTATATTGTATTCAGCTTTCGTTAGCATCATATATAGTGCCAATATCTTACATATAAGCACATTGATATCAGATACAGGAAAAATACTGAATATTTGATCGTGGCGACAAATCTAAATTTTAAAGACAATGTATTCAGTTTCCCATGCATCGTATAGTGCTAATATTTTATGTGATAAACAAATACCATTAAATATTGAATTTTAAATCGTGGCGACAACTCTAGGTGTTGAAGATATTGTATTCCGACTCACCTATAGCATCTTCTGGCAAATGCTCAATATTTAATTGTGATAGTTACTCCCAGTTTCTTATAGAGATAATATAGAAAATATTGAATATCTCATCGTGACACCGGATGTACGGATCTAAATGTTGATTATATTGTATTCAGTTTCCCCTGGCATCTTATAGTGCTAATATTTTATGCAATCAGCACTTATAAGATAACAGTAAATTCTGAATAGTTACTCCCAGCATCCTATACTGCTAATATTGTTTATATGTTAAGCCAGTAAATATTGAAGATAATGTACCTAGCTTCCCCTAGTATCTTATAGTGCTAATATTTTATATAATAAGCACATATTCGATACCAGTAAATGCTGAATATTTTACTGATACACTAATTGTAAATGCTGGTAATGTTTTATTCATTTTTCCCCTAACATCTTATAGTGCTAATATTTTATGTAGTAAGCACATATCAGATACTAGCAAATGGTAAATATTTTATTGTGACAGTTACTACCAGCATCTTTTAATGCTAACATAATATTTCAATCGTGATAATCGTGACTCCTTGTCTTAATTTTGAAGATGTTGTATTGAACTTCCCCTAGCATCTTATAGTGCTAATATTTCTTTTATTTTAAGCCCGTATTAGATACCAGTGAGTACTGAATATTTATTTGTGACATCCAATCGCAATGTTGATGATTTTGTATCCAGTTTCAACTAATATTTTATAATACTAAAATTTTATATAATACTTCCAGCAAATATCAAATAATTAACTACAAGCTAAATTTCTTAATAAACTATCTTCCAGTATTCAGTCCCCCCCCCCCCCGAGTATTTCATACTGCCAATGTGATAAGTACGTTTCAAATACAAGCAAACATTGATTATTATAGATATATTCAAGATAAGTACGTTTCAAATACAAGCAAACGTAGTACATATATAGTGCTAACATTTTATGTAATATTTACCACCAAATACTGAATATTTAATCGCGAATTTCAATCTAAATGGATGATTTTGTATTCAGTTTCCCCTAGCATCTTATAGTGCTAATATTACATATAATAAGCACGTATTGGATACCAGTAAATGCTGAATATTTATTGTAACGCCTTATCTAACTGTTGATGATACTATATTCAGTTTCCATTCGCATCTTATAGTGCTAATATTTTATATAATAAGCACTACAAGATACGAGTAAATACTGAATATTTAATTGTGACGATATGTCGAAATGTTAATATTTTATTCAGTTGCCCCCAGCATCTTATAGTGCTAATATTTTATATAATAAGATACTAGTAAATATTGAATATTTCATTTCGACTACACGTTGAAACGTTGATGATCTTTTATTGAGTTTCCTCTAGCATCCATTAGTTACTAGTACTAACTGAATATTTAATCGCGAGTTACTTTAAAATTTTGATGATATTGTATTTAGTTTCCCCTAGCATCTTATAGTGCTAATATTTTATATTTTAAGCACGTATTAGATACCAGTAAATACTGAATATTTATTTGTGACATCCAATCTCAATGTTTATGATTTTTATATAATAAGCACGTATTAGTAACGAGCGAATACAGAATTTTGATGAATTTGTATTCAGTTTCCACTGGCATCTTATAGTGCTAATATTTTATAATATTTACCACCAAATACTGAATATTTAATCGCGAATTTCAATCTAAATGGATGATTTTGTATTCAGTTTCCCCTAGCATCTTATAGTGCTAATATTACATATAATAAGCACGTATTGGATACCAGTAAATGCTGAATATTTTATTGTAACGCCTTATCTAACTGTTGATGATACTATATTCAGTTTCCATTCGCATCTTATAGTGCTAATATTTTATATAATAAGCACTACAAGATTACATCCAATCTCAATGTTTATGATTTTTATATAATAAGCACGTATTAGTAACGAGCGAATACAGAATTTTGATGAATTTGTATTCAGTTTCCACTGGCATCTTATAGTGCTAATATTTTATATAATAAGCACGTATTGGATATCAGCGAATACTGAATATTTTATTGTAACGCCTGTTGATGATATATTCAGTTTCCATTCGCATCTTATAGTGCTAATATTTTAAATGATAAGCACTACTAGATACGAGTCTGAATATTTAATTATTGTGACGACATGTCGAAGTGTTGATATTTTATTCAGTTGCCCCTAGCATCTTATAGTGCTAATATTATAAATGGTAAGCACGTATAAGATACCAGTAAATATTGAAAATTTAATTGTGACGACATGTCGAAATGTTGATGCTGTTTTATTCAGTTTCCTCTAGCATCTTATAGTGCTAACATTTTATGTAATAAGCACGTAATAGATACCAGCAAATACTGAATATTTAATCGCGAGTTTCAATCTAAATTGATGATTTTGTATTCAGTTTCAACTGGCATCTTATAGTGCTAATATTTTATGAAATAAGCACGTATTAGATACGAGTAAATTCTGAATATTTAATCGTGGGTTTCAATCTAAATTGATGATTTTGTATTCAGTTTCCACTGGCATTTTATAGCGCTAATATTTTTTTAAATAAGCACGTATTAGATACGAGTAAATTCTGAATATTTAATCGCGGGTTTCAATCTAAATTGATGATTTTGTATTCAGTTTCCACTGGCATCTTATAGTGCTAATATTTTATGAAATAAGCACGTATTAGATACGAGTAAATTCTGAATATTAAATTCACTGTTACACCATTAATTTTGCAAATGCTGGCGATGTTTTAATCAGTTTTCCCCTTACATTTTACACTGCTAATATTTTATGTAACAAGCACATATCAGATACTAGCAATGTAATCAATCTCCTGTAACATCGTATAGTACTTAGGGGATCACGGTGGCTAAGTGGATAAGGCTCTCTAGAAATGAATGGCATTGTATTCAGTTTTCTTCTAGTATCATATATTGCTTATAGGTATATCGGAAATTTTGAACATGACTTTTTATAAATGTATAAATTATTCTGTTCGGTGCTGCTAGCTCTACTATCTTGTAAGTTAACGTTTACATGGGAGACAATCAACAATAAGTACAGCTTCTCATAATCCCATTGGCAACATGCTGCATATAATATAAACGGTAAAGTAGTGACCTGCACTGTTTGAATGGTCAAATACTTACCACATTTCTTTAGATTACCACATTACACGTATTTCTTTTAAGCTTTCGTGGATAGTTATAACAAGTAACTGACGATGGAATGATAGATTTCAATATTTCTTCTCGTTATATATGGTCAGTTGACATGTTTTAACTTTGAATTCTGTGTCATTCTAAGAGTTATTGTTAATTGATTTGTTTTTACAATGTTTATAGTAGTGAAGTATGTCATTAATGAGTGTATTGTAAGTCAATCAGGTTTGTTCAAAACATCGCTGATGTACATTGCTTACTAGTAAATGCCAAATGTTCAGTATCATGGCTTACATAATTTTGTAGATGATTAGATTAAATATGCCTAATAATAGAAAACATTTTTAAATGTTTTTTTTATTTCTTCCTAATTTTAATGGACATTTCTCTGGGGTTCTTTGGGGTTTTTTTTATATCGTACTTGTCATTAAAAACTTTTTTTCTCTAACAAAATAGTTTTTATTTTATCAAATTATTCCTACATTTCATCATAACTATTGGTTTAGGTTGTTTCAATTTTTAGTTGTTTATTAATCAAATTAAGAATGCACAAGCTGGTATCATCTGCAAATAAGCCCCATGGCGTTAAAACTTGTGTGATAATTTGTTTTGACACCTGTTAACAAAATTGATCGTTTCAAAATGCGTGATTGACATCTAAATAAATCCAACTGATTGTTGGTGATAATCTTCATGTTTAATCCCGGTACTAATCAGCCGTTAATCCGAATGTGAACTATAATCCCAAAATGCGCTTTCATAATTTTATTTCACAAGAAAAAACGTAATAATATCCATGGTGAAATACTGATGTTAAGGAACAATATGATAAAAAATAACGGAGGGGGGGGGGCAAAAGTTATTGTTATTAATACGGTAAAAACACAGATAAATTTTAATTAGAATTAGTGAAAAATAATGAGATGGAACCTTTTTACAATCATCGAACATGACTACTTAAAACGAATGTTTTACACTTGAATATAAATAAAACAAGAGAATAATTACACAAACGCAGCTACAATAAAAAAAATAGCAATTGTTTTTCATAGAATTCTTGTCTTTAATTAAATAACAAGCTCCAAGCCAATCACCTATGATATTACGTAAGCCATGATGATGACAACTTGGACAATGTACATCAGCGAGGGAAAGGTTATGATCGCCAAACCTGATTGACTTGCAATACACTCATTAATGACATACTTCACTACCATACACATTGTAAAAACAAATCAATTAACAATAACTCCTAAGATGACACAGAATTCAAAGTTAAAACATGTCAACTGACCATATATAACGAGAAGAAATATTTAAAACTATCATTCCATCGTCAGTTACTGGTGATAACTATCCATGAAAGCTTAAAGAAATCGGTGCAATGTTACAATCTAAAGAAATGGGGTAAGTATTTGAAAAATTAAAAAACGATCTAAAAGTCATCACCATTTTTCCGTTAAAGATATTAGCAATATCAGATTCCAGAACAAAACTGAATATTATACAATATATCTAGAATATATCTTGAATAATCAAAGTTTGCTTATATTTGAAACGTACTTATCAGTCACATTATCATTGTAAGATGCTCGGGGAAACTGAATACTAGAATATAGTTTATTAAGAAGTTTAGCTTGTAATTGATTGTTCAGTATTTGCTAGTAAATTTGCTACTACATGCTTAATACATGTATATAAAATATTAGCACTACAAGAGGCTAGATGACTACAATATCATCATCAGTCACAATTAAATATTCAGTATTTACTGGTATCTAATAAGTGCTCATTATATAAAATAGTAGCACTATAAGATGCTAGGGGAAACTGAATACAAAATAACCCATTTAGATTTAAACTCGCGATTAAATATTCAGTATTTGCTGGTAAATATTACATAAAATGTTAGAACTATATATGTACAACGTTTGCTTGTATTTGAAACGTACTTAGCTTGAATATATCTATAATAATCAATGTTTGCTTAAATTTGAAACGTACTTATCACATTGGCAGTATAAAATGCTGGGCGAAACTGAATACTGGAATATAGTTTATTAAGAAGTTTAGCTTGTAATTAATTATTTAATATTTGCTGGAAGTGTTACATAAAACATTAGCACTAAAAGATGTTAGTTGAAACTGGATACAAAATCATTACCATTAAGATTGGATGTCACAAACAGAATTTACTCGTATCGGCTACGTGTTTATTATATGAATTATTAGCACTATAAAATGTTAGTTGAAACTGGATACAAATCATCAACATTGCGATTGGATGTCACAAATAAATATTCAGTATTTACTGGTATCTAATACGTGCTTATTATATAATATATTAGCACTAGAAGATGCTAGGGGAAGCTGAATACAATATCATCAACATTTAAAGATTGCGGCACAATTAAGTATTCAGTATTTACTGGTATCTAATAAGTGTTTATCATATAAAATATTAGCACTATAAGATACTAGGGGAAACAGAATACAATATCATCAACAGTTAGATTAGGCGTTACAATTAAGTATTCAGTATTTACTCGTATCTGATAAGTGCTTTTTACATGAAAAATTAGCACTATCAGATGCCAGGGGAAACTGAATACAAAATCATCAAAATTTAGATTGAAGTTCACGATTAAATAATCAGTATCTAATACGTGCTTATTATATAAAATATTAGCACTATAAGATGCTAGCGGAAACTGAATACAAAATCATCAACACTTAGATTCGGTATTTACTTGTATCTAATACGTGCTTATTATATAAAATATTAGCACTATAAGATGCTAGGGGAAACTGAACACAATATTAACACTACATGTATTTAGATTTAAGGTCTTGATCAAATATTTTGGATTGGATGTCAAGATAGGATTTTCACTATATTATATAAAATATTAGCACTTAGCAAGATGCTAAGGGGAACTGAATAAAAGATAATCAAAATTTCGACATGTCTTCACAAACAAATATTCAATATTTACTGGTATCTTATACGTGCTTATCATATAAAATATTAGCACTATAAGATGCTAGTGGCAACTGAATATATCATCAACAGTTAGATTTTGCGTCACAATTAAATATATACATGTATTTAGTATTTAATCGTATCTGATACGTGTTTATCAAATAGCACTGTAAGATCCTGGGGGAAAATGAATACAACATCATCAACAGTTGGATTGGGCGTTACAATTAAATATTCAGTATTCGCTGGTATCTAATAAGTGCTTATTACATGACAAATTAGCACTAGAAGATGCCAGGGGAAACTGAATACATTATCATCAACATTTATAGATTGTGACACAATTAAATATTCGGTATTTACTGGTATCCTATACGCGCTTATCTTATAAAATATTAGCACTATAAGATGCTAGTGGAAACTGAATAAAATATCTTCAACATTTAGAGATTGCGACAGAATTAAATATTCAGTATTTCATTGTATTCTAATACTGAATACCATATCATCCCTAATCAAAGGCGATTTCGGAATTTAATATTCAGAATTTACTCGTATCTAATACGTGCTTATTTCTTAAAATATTAGCACTATAAGATGCCAGTGGGAGCGGAGTAAACAATCATCAAATTAGATTGAAACACGCCATTAAATATTCAGTATTTGTTGGTATCTAATACGTGTTATTACATGAAATTGTTTATTACATGTAATTGTTGGTATATGAAATTGTGTTAGCACTATAAGATGCTAGAGGAGACTGAATAAAAGATCATCAACATTTCCACATATTTACTGGCATCTTATACGTGCTTATCATATAAAATATTAGCACTATAAGATGCAAATGGAAACTGAATACAGTACATATATCATCAACAGTTGGATTGGGCGTTACAATAAAATATTCAGTACTTACTGGTATCCAATAGGTGCTGATTATATAAAATATTAGCACTATCAGATGCCAGTGGAAACTGAATACAAAATCACCAAAATTTAGATTGAAGGTCACAATTAAATTCAGAATTCGCTGGTAACTAATACGCGCCTATTATATAAAATATTAGCACTACAAGATGCTAGATGAAATCGACTACAATTTCGTCATCAGCCACAATTAAATATTCAGTATTTACTGGTATCTTATAAGTGTTTATTATATAAAATATTAGCACTATAAGATGCTAGGGGAAAAAGAATACACAGTCATCAATTTAGATTGATATATTTGCAACGTTTGCTTGTATTTGAAATGTACTTATCACATTAACAGTATAAGATGCTGGGGAAACTGAATACTGGGATATAGTTTATTAAAAAGTTTAGCTTGTAATTAATTATTTAATATTTGCTGAAAGTATTATATACATTTTAGCACTATAAGATGTTAGTTGAGATATTGGTTGTCACAAATAAATATTCAGTATTTACTGGTATCTAATACGTGCTTAAAATATAAAATATTAGCACTATAAGATGCTAGGGGAAACTAAATACAATATCATCAACATTGTGGCACACTTAAGTATTCAATATTTACTGGTATCTAATGCGTGTTTATTATACAAAATATTAGCAACATAAGATGCTAGGGGGAAATGAATACAATATCATCAACAGTTGGACTGGGCGTTACAATTAAATATTTAGTTAGATTGGGCGTCACAATTAAATATTCAGTATTTACAGGTATCTGATAAGTGCTTATTACATGAAAAATAGCACTATAAGATGCTTGGGGAAACTGAATACAACATCATCAAAATTTAGACTGAAGTTTTCACGATTAAATAATCAGTATTTGATGGTATCTAATACGTGCTTATTATAAAAAAAATATTAGCACTATAAGATGCTAGGGGCAACTTGACACTACCCTCGCCATTTATATTGAAGGTCACGATTAAATATTTATTATATAAAATATTAGCACTATAAAATACTAGGGGAAACTGACTAAAAGATCATCAACATTTAGATATGGCCTCACAGTTAAATATTCAGTATTTACTCGTATCTAATACGTGCTTATTATATAAAAATATTAGCACTATAAGATGCTAGGGGAAACTGAATACAATATAACCAACAGTAAGATTTGGCGTCACAATATAATATTCAGTATTTACTCGTATCTTGTAGTGCTTATTATATAAAATATTAGCACTATAAGATGCTAGCGGAAACAGAATACAATATCATCAACAGTTAGATTGGGCGTTACAATTAAGTATTCAGTATTTACTCGTATCTGATAAGTGCTTATTACATGAAAAATTAGCACTATCAGTTACTAGGGGAAACTGAATACAAAATCATCAACATTTAGATTGAAGTTCACGATTAAATAATCAGTATTTGATGGATCCAATAGTGCTTATTACATAAAGTATTAGCACTATAAGATGCTAGGGGAAACTGAATACAAAATCATCAACAGTTAGATTCGGTATTTACTTGTATTTAATACGTGCTTATTACATGAAAAATTAGCACTATCAGATGCTAGGGGAAACTGAATACAAAATCATCAAAATTTAGATTGAAGTTCACGATTAAATAATCAGTATCTAATACGTGCTTATTATATAAAATATTAGCACTATAAGATGCTAGCGGAAACTGAATACAAAATCACCAACACATTGATTCGGTATTTACTTGTATCTAATACGTGCTTATTATATAAAATATTAGCACTATAAGATGCTAGGGGAAACTGAACACAATATTATCACTACATGTATTTAGATTTAAGGTCTTGATCAAATATTTTGTATTTGTTTGAAACTAGATTGGATTTCAAGATAGGATTTTCACTATATTATATAAAATATTAGCACTTAGCAAGATGCTAAGGGGAACTGAATAAAAGATCATCAATATTTCGACCTGTCTTCACAAATAAATATTCAATATTTACTGATATCTTATACGTGTTTATCATATAAAATATTAGCACTATAAGATGCTAATGGCAACAGAATATCACTAATAGTTAGATTGGGCGTCCCAATTAAATATTCAGTATTACCTGGTATCTAATAAGTGCTTATAACATGAAGAATTAGCACTATCAGACGCCCGGGGAAACTGAACACAATATCAAGTAAGATTGGGCGTTACAATTAAATATTCAGTTTTTATTGGTATCTAATAAGTGCTTATTATATAAAATATTAGCACTATAAGATGCCAGGGGAAACTGAACACAATATCATCAACAGTCAGATTGGGCGTTACAATTAAATATTCAGTATTTACTGGTAACTGAATATATATCATCAACAGTTAGATTGAGCGTCACAATTAAATATACATGTATTTAGTATTTAATCGTATCTGATGCGTGTTTATCATATAAAATATTAGCACTATAAGATGCTAGGGAAAAATGATTACAACATCATCAACAGTTAGATTGGGCGTTACGATTAAATATTCAGTACTCGCTGGTATCTAATACGTGCTTATTACGTGAAAAATTAGCACTATCAGATGCTAGGGGAAACTGAATATATTATCATCAACATTGTGACACAATTAAATATTCGGTATTTACTGGTATCCTATACGCGCTTATCTTATATAAAATACTAGCACTGTAAGATGCTAGTGGAAACTGAATAAAATATCTTCAACATTTAGAGATTGTGACAGAATTAAATATTCAGTATTTCATTGTATTATAATACTGAATACAATATCATCCCTAATCAAAGGCGATTTCGGAAATTAATATTCAGAATTTACTCGTATCTAATACGTGCTTATTTCTCAAAATATTAGCACTATAAGATGCCAGTGGGAACGGAATAAACAATCATCAATTTAGAAACACGCCATTAAATATTCAGTAATTGCTGGTATCTTATACGTGTTATTACATGAAATTGTTTATTACATGTAATTGTTGGTATCTAATACGTGTTTATTACATGAAATTGTGTTAGCACTATAAGATGCTAGAGGAGACTGAATAAAAGATCATCAACATTTCCACATATTTACTGGCATCTTATACGTGCTTATCATATAAAATATTAGCACTATCAGATGCAAATGGAAACTGCATACAATATCATCAGCAGTTTGATTGGACGTTACGATAAAATATTCAGTACTTATTGGTATCCAATACGTGTTGATTATAAAAAATATTAGCACTATCAGATGCCAGTGGAAACTGAATACAAAATCACCAAAATTTAGATTGAAGGTCACAATTAAATTCAGTATTCGCTGGTAACTAATACGCGCCTATTATATAAAATATTAGCACTACAAGATGCTAGATGAAATCGACTACAATTTCGTCATCAGCCACAATTAAATATTCAGTATTTACTGGTATCTTATAAGTGTTTATTATATAAAATATTAGCACTATAAGATGCTAGGGGAAAAAGAATACACAGTCATCAATTTAGTGATATATTATTTGCAACGTTTGCTTGTATTTGAAACGTACTTATCACATTGACAGTATAAGATGCTGGGGAAACTGAATACTGGGATATAGTTTATTAAAAAGTTTAGCTTGTAATTAATTATTTAATATTTGCTGGAAGTATTATATACATTTTAGCACTATAAGATGTTAGTTGAGATATTGGATGTCACAAATAAATATTCAGTATTTACTGGTATCTAATACGTGCTTAAAATATAAAATATTAGCACTATAAGATGCTAGGGGAAACTAAATACAATATCATCAACATTGTGGCACACTTAAGTATTCAATATTTACTGGTATCTAATGCGTGTTTATTATACAAAATATTAGCAATATAAGATGCTAGGGGGGAAATGAATACAATATCATCAACAGTTGGACTGGGCGTTACAATTAAATATTTAGTTAGATTGGGCGTCACAATTAAATATTCAGTATTTACAGGTATCTGATAAGTGTTTATTACATGAAAAATAGCACTATAAGATGCTTGGGGAAACTGAATACAACATCATCAAAATTCAAATTGAAGTTTTCACGATTAAATAATCAGTATTTGATGGTATCTAATACGTGCTTATTAAAAAAAACAAATATTAGCACTATAGGATGCTAGGGGCAACTGGACACTATCCTCGCCATTTATATTGAAGGTCACGATTAAATATTTATTATATAAAATGTTAGCACTGTAAAATACTAGAGGAAACTGACTAAAAGATCATCAACATTTAGATATGGCCTCACAGTTAAATATTCAGTATTTACTCGTATCTAATACGTGCTTATTATATAAAAATATTAGCACTATAAGATGCTAGGGGAAACTGAATACAATATAACCAACAGTAAGATTTGGCGTCACAATATAATATTCAGTATTTACTCGTATCTTGTAGTGCTTATTATATAAAATATTAGCACTATAAGATGCTAGCGGAAACAGAATACAATATCATCAACAGTTAGATTGGGCGTTACAATTAAGTATTCAGTATTTATTCGTATCTAATACATGTTTATTTTATAAAATATTAGCACTATAAAATGCTACAGGAATCTGAATAAAGCATCATCAACATTTAGATATGGCGTCACAATTAGATACAGTAGAGTCTGCATTAAGCAGAAACCCATGGGAATTTTTACGAATGGCCGCTTAACGGGAGTGGCCTCTTAATAAAATCTCGTGGTTATTTGTGCTGACATCAATTAGTATTACGCTTGGGTACACTTGCATCGGTAAATTTGGCCGTCGCTGAATCTCGGACATAACTCATTTTGTCCCAACCTTCAATACTACTGTCTATCATTGTGATGCATTCGATAATATTTATCCATTTTTGTAAAATCTCATGCTTTTTTTGTGCTGACAGCAACATGAAAAATTAGCACTATCAGACGCCCGGGGAAACTGAACACAATATCAAGTAAGATTGGGCGTTACAATTAAATATTCAGTTTTTATTGGTATCTGATAAGTGCTTATTATATAAAATATTAGCACTGTAAGATGCTAGGGGAAACTGAACACAATATCATCAACAGTTATATTGGGCGTTACAATTAAATATTCAGTATTTACTGGTAACTGAATATATATCATCAACAGTTAGAATGAGCGTC
This sequence comes from Patella caerulea, assembly GCA_036850965.1. Taxonomy (NCBI): domain Eukaryota; kingdom Metazoa; phylum Mollusca; class Gastropoda; family Patellidae; genus Patella; species Patella caerulea. Next base: position 17,768,514 of record JAZGQO010000002.1, on the reverse strand, counting down.
ACAATTAAATATACATGTATTTAGTATTTAATCGTGTCTGATGCGTGTTTATCATATAAAATATTAGCACTATAAGATGCCAGGGAAAATGAATACAACATCATCAACAGTTAGATTGGGTGTTACGATTAAATATTCAGTACTCGCTGGTATCTAATACGTGCTTATTACGTGAAAAATTAGCACTATCAGATGCTAGGGGAAACTGAATATATTATCATCAACATTGTGACACAATTAAATATTCGGTATTTACTGGTATCCTATACGCGCTTATCTTATATAAAATATTAGCACTATAAGATGCTAGTGGAAACTGAATAAAATAGCTTCAACATATCGAGATTGTGACAGTATTAAATATTCAGTATTTCATTGTATTATAATACTGAATACAATATCATCCCTAATCAAAGGCGATTTCGGAATTTGATATTCAGAATTTACTCGTATCTAATACGTGCTTATTTCTTAAAATATTAGCACTATAAGATGCCAGTGGGAACAGAATAAACAATCATCAATTTAGATTGAAACGCCATTAAATATTCAGTAATTGTTGGTATCTAATACGTGTTTATTACATGAAATTGTGTTAGCACTATAAGATGCTAGAGGAGACTGAATAAAAGATCATCAACATTTCCACATATTTACTGGCATCTTATATGTGCTTATCATATAAAATATTAGCACTATAAGATGCAAATGGAAACTGAATAAAATATCATCAGCAGTTTGATTGGACGTTACGATAAAATATTCAGTACTTATTGGTATCCAATACGTGTTGATTATGAAATACAAAATCACCAAATACACTGAATACAAAATCACCAAAATTTAGATTGAAGGTCACAATTTAATTCAGTATTCGCTGGTAACTAATACGCGCCTATTATATAAAATATTAGCACTACAAGATGCTAGATGAAATCTACTACAACTTTGTCATCAGCCACAATTAAATATTCAATATTTACTGGTATCTAATAAGTGTTTATTATATAAAATATTAGCACTATAAGATGCCAGGGGAAAAAGAATACACCGTCATCAATTTAGATTGATATATTTGCAACGTTTACTTGTATTTGAAACGTACTTATCACATTAACAGCATAAGATGCTGGGGAAACTGAATACTGGGATATAGTTTATTAAAAAGTTTAGCTTGTAATTAATTATTTAATATTTGCTGAAAGTATTATATACATTTTAGCACTATAAGATGTTAGTTGAGATATTGGATGTCACAAATAAATATTCAGTATTTACTGGTATCTAATACGTGCTTAAAATATAAAATATTAGCACTATAAGATTCTAGGGGAAACTAAATACAATATCATCAACATTGTGGCACTCTTAAGTATTCAATATTTACTGGTATCTAATGCGTGTTTATTATACAAAATATTAGCAATTTAAGATGCTAGGGGGAAATGAATACAATATCATCAACAGTTGGACTGGGGGTTACAATTAAATATTTAGTTAGATTGGGCGTCACATTTAAATAGTCAGTATTTACAGGTATCTGATAAGTGCTTATTACATGAAAAATAGCACTATAAGATGCTTGGGGAAACTGAATACAACATCATCAAAATTTAGATTGAAGTGCTTATTACATGAAAAATAGCACTATAAGATGCTTGGGGAAACTGAATACAACATCATCAAAATTTAGATTGAAGTTTTCATGATTAAATAATCAGTATTTGATGGTATCTAATACGTGCTTATTATAAAAAAATATTAGCACTATAAGATGCTAGGGGCAACTGGACACTATCCTCGCCATTTATATTGAAGGTCACGATTAAATATTTATTATATAAAATATTAGCACTATAAAATACTAAGGGAAACTGACTAAAATATCATCAACATTTAGATATGGCCCCACAGTTAAATATTCAGTATTTACTCGTATCTAATACGTGCTTATTATATAAAAATATTAGCACTATAAGATGCTAGGGGAAACTGAATACAATATAACCAACAGTAAGATTTGGCATCACAATATAATATTCAGTATTTACTCGTATGTTGTAGTGCTTATTATATAAAATATTAGCACTATAAGATGCTAGAGGAAACTGAATATGAAATCATCAACATTTAGATCGCCTGTCACAATTAAATATTCAGTATTTATTCGTATCTAATACATGTTTATTTTATAAAATATTAGCACTATAAAATGCTACAGGAATCTGAATAAAGCATCATCAACATTTAGATATGGCGTCACAATTAGATACAGTAGAGTCTGCATTAAGCAGCCACCCATTGGAATTGTTACGATTGGCCGCTTAACGGGAGTGGCCTCTTAATAAAATCTCGTGTTTTTTTTGTGCTGACATCAATTAGTATTACGCTTGGGTACACTTGCATCGGCAAATTTGGCCGTCGCTGAATCTCGGACATAACTTCCGTAAACTTGTCATTTTGTCCCAACCTTCAATACTACTGTCTATCATTGTGATACATTCGATAATATTTATCCATTTTTGTAAAATCGCGCGCTTTTTTTTGTGCTGACATTAATATACGCTGACCCCCCCCCCCCCCCCCCTCTGGATCCGCGCCTGAAATCAAAGAGATGAATTGATTTAAAACTTGGGCTGAATATTCGTAATGCTGACTAGGATGGCTACCCACAAACAGTCAAATCCGTACTAAATGAAATTGAAATGATCGGTTAGAACACTCATTTCGAAGTAATTAAAAGTGGGTCTTTAGATAGCATTAGTGTGTATTAGCATTGTATGCAATTAAAAGGTTCGTGTTTATGACAAATTTCTAGTTACAACCGAGGGTAATAGTCATTAGTAGTAGTATTATTGTTTGAATTTTTATCAATAAATTTTATAGTCAGTGGTTGTAAATGGTGTACCATTATTAAAGCTATAGTTGCCAGAAAATAGTGGTAGACAATAATGTTTTTCCTGCATTCGTCCTTTAATGTTGCAATTACAATTATTCCATTAGTCAAATGACAAATGTTACACACCAAGATCAAAACAATTTACATGCCATTTAGTAAATTAAACAGAATATTGCTTGGTGCAAATCTGTTTTAGTTAATATAAAACAAGCGATTGTAAATACAAGTAATGATTTTATTTCATTATTATGATTTCGTCCATACAAAGTAACCCCGACAAATCAAACATTACGACAATTTAATCAAACCACCAGACCATTATGATACCAGACTCTATTTTATTAAATGGGTTGCTTTATTTCCTTAATTTACGACCCGCGTTGATAAAACAAAACTACTTTATTTCATTTCACGTGAATCACATGGAATAAAATAAAACCAAGTACTAACAATCCAAACCATTAGACAAAATTCGAAGTCCTAAAAAAACAGTATAGAGTCAAAATACTGTAATCAGCAAGTTTTGTTTTTAGCATAATGTAATACAATGGAGGTGCTGAACAATTTATTTATGTGAAATCATGTGAAAAGGTTTCCGACCAGTATTTTTTCTAGTATTTTTTAATACATTTGTGGTGTTGGAGAGTATAGTGCTGTGGATGATCAAGCATGTCAAATGACTGTTTAGGTGACAACATTTTAGCACGAATGACAAATACCAGACGTTTGCCACTGATTTAGACATATTATTAAACTGACATTGTTCGCTACACAGGTGTTATAGCTGAAACGGATACGTCTACAAAAAATAGATACAGAAATCTGAAATTGTTTCCTGCAATCCATTTAACACTTTATATATATTCATAACAATTAATTTTAAAAAAAGATAAATCAAAATGGGTAAGGTGCAATTGGTGAATTATATTGGTCTACAATATCTGTATCTGATTCACCATTTATCGTGTAATGTATTTCAACCGCCATATCAAAGAGGAGTATTTAGCAATGTCAAAGGAAAATATCCTGACTTTAATTCATCGGTTATGGATCTTCATACTCAGTATTGTAGAAGAGCATGTCAGGAACGGTTTATTAAGCTTATTAAAGTAGCTGCCAACACTAACTGTGCACCGTGTTACTGCGATGAACAATGCTACCAATACGATGATTGCTGCCCGGATAAAATTCTTTGGGGACCAACTTCCAGAACCAATTTGTCTATTGTTAAGTCAGGTTGCATTCTTACAAAGCATAGCCATGATTGGGCACGATATTCAAAACTTGTCGAAGCATGCGCTCCGACCTACCGGGAGCGTAACACGATTTCTGATTGTTTGAATAATTCATACTTTCATTGGACAACCAATAATCCAGTAACAGACCCAAGTACTAATATAACCTACAGAAATAAGTATTGTGCCATTTGTAATTATGTGAACGTTACGGAGAATTGGAAAACAAGGACACGATGTCGAAGCCAGTACGATTTTGGCAATTATAGCAACCCCCAAGAAATATATTCTAGTGTTTTAAGGAACCCAGACTGTTCCGTATCCTTCGAACCACCTACAATACACATTAAAGATAGGTCTTGTATTCCAGAGAAGAAAATGTTTTATACAACGTGTAACGAGACCGGAAAATGGCCGAGAGAATTGTATGACCCAAATGTTGTGAAAGCTTGTCACCTTTATACGAGTGTAGTAAGAGGACAATATAAAAATATATTTTGTCAAATATGTAATGCCGAATACATAGCTTGGTCGACTCTTATCGATGATTCTTCTGATCTGGAATTTGCACAGTTCGGTTTAAGTCTCTTATTTGATCTTCGAGATGAAGGTGCTAGGGGCGTAATTCCCAGACACCAACCTAATGACAAAATATCAAATAGTGAATGTGAACGAAACGAGTTCAGTAGTCCAATAACGGTAAGTTTCGGTTGCCAAAAGTCCGCTACAAATGATTATTACAGTAATATTTTGGTTGTGAAATGTTTGGAGTAGACAATTAATCATAAACAACAAATTTACATGTATGTATATGATTCATATTACCGTAATTCATTTCATATTGGCCTGTCATGGGCAGAAACATTCTCCGCACCCCCTCGTATAAATCTGCCAACCCACTCAAAATATAGTTCCCGCGCCACTGAAAATATATCTTGATAATACTTGAAGCGAATGGATCACATGGTTGACCTTAAAGTATATTTCTGTAGGTATTTACTTCCAGTGTTCGAATTACATCCGTTCATATCTTCTTTTTTGTATGTTTCAGTGTAAATGTGTGAAGAAAACATGTACTGCTGACGAAACTTTGATAGATGGACATTGCCAACCATTGGTCAGCAAATCTAACTTTTATGGATATGATATTTGTGTTTATATGGATGGAACTGTGAATAAAAGTAATTACTTTGAACACGGTCCGTGGGTATTTCCCGAATGGGACACCTTGACGGATGTAATTACTGAAAAATATTTTACGCCAATAGACATTCAACTATGCCATGACGAGCTTATACATCTCAAAACGGAAGTTGTGCTTAAGATATTCTTTACATATGACGTAGACATTGGTGAAAAGCAAAGGGAACTTTTACAAAAAGTTTATGAAGCGGGCGAAGAGCTAGAAACATTTGGGTACAATGTATTAACACGTATCGGACGAACGTGTAAGCCTGTTAATACCCCAATGGAACTACAATTTATTCCGTTTTGTTCTCCTATTTGGACCGAACCCTACAGAGAAAGAACCGCTCCGAGACCAGACGTTGCTTCTCTGATACCAAATATTAAATTTATTAAACTGAATAAATTAATGACCTGCACAAAAGTTACCATGGATGCTGGTGAGTTCAAACTAGACAATAAGACTTTAAGACTTTTACACAATGAAATCACTTTAGTAGATGGGGAATTTGAAGAGATGGACGAGGGTGTTAATGTCTGCATCGAAGACTATATTCGCGGTACATCTCACGACTCGTGTTTACAAATGTCTGACCAAATTATTCATAATATTAATACAGATATGTCGACCGCCTTGGGACTTACATCCGTAGTATGTACTTGTATTTCATTGTTATCTCTTCTGGTAACCTTCGTGTGTTATTGCACATTGAAGGATATAAGAGATGAAATAGGGGTTAGTGTAATGGGGCTTATTGTGAATCTTTTCTTTGCTCAAGCTTTGTACGAATTTGGGTTAGAACTTCCTCCAAGCTTTGATTATACAATGCTATGCACGATTATTGGCATCTTAATACATTACTTCTGGTTGTCAGCACTATTTTGGATGAATGGCTGTACACTGATCCTGTTTTTAAAATTGAGTTATCCGCTTCAGTGTCGTAGATTTAACAAAATGTTTATTTTCAAACGGTGCCTTTTGTATTCAATGCTATCCCCATTCTTAATTGTCGGAATCAACTTGGTAACAAATGTTGCTAGGGGAGCAGGGCTTGGTTACGGGAGTAAGTATTACTTTGGTTACGTATGCTATATAAACACTCTCGGAGCTAGAATGATGGCTTTCGCGTTACCCCTGGGGATACTTGTTCTTGCTAACATTTTGTTATTCATCTTTACTTTCGTTAAAATTCATAGAAATCAGATGAAATCAACAGTAAACAACAAACACAAGATAAGGATTCTTGCGTGTTTAAAGTTGTCTGTGATAACAGGTGCTACGTGGGCATTTGCATATATGTATGAAGCTACTGGTTATTCTGTATTTGAGTATATTTTCACTGTTCTTGTTGGAACTCAAGGCGTAGTAATATTTGTGACTTTTATCCTGAATAAACGAGTATGGGTGATTATTTCATTGAAGTTGAATCGTTCTCATTAAAGGAGCTAAATATCTATTTTTTAAAAACCTAAAATAGAAGAAAATGGATAAAAAAGGCAGTTCATATTAATGTACTATGACTGTTTATAAACTGAATTATATTTATTTTTCAAAACTTTTATTGTAATTGTAGTTCTGTTCTTGAAATATGTCAATTGTCCAAATTAAAATAGAAGTCGCATGTGCATGGTAAATCCAATTTACATCGTAACTGTCACTGAAATTTCACTTACCCGTTGAATTTAAACCCCGTTCATCAAGGCATCTCATTTCAGACCGCGTCCAAGGGCACAATATAGTACACGCCGGCGTCTACTGATTTTAAACTTGCTCAATGTATCTTAAATATTTGATATCAAAAGGCCATATATTCACGACAAGGTAACTGCCTCACTATCGATTGGAGCGGGTTAATAATTCGTGTTTGTAATGCCAAAGACTCTGGGTAATATTAAATTAGAGCTTTATGCCCCTTAAATGTAGTCCAATGATTGTGTGTTGTTTGTAACTTACGGTTTTTTTCATTTATTGATCCCTTATAATATACATTGACGTATATGGAAATGGTGGGTATTGTACAATGGCTCGGACATTTTCTCTTCTATTCACATTAGATTTTCCTTCCTCATTTGGGTTATCCATATATTATTGGCTAATTTTGTTTAAATAATGATCAACTGTTCTTATTATCTGCTATATAAGGGGAGATAAGTGTGCCGTACCCGTTTACAGACATTAAACAATATTTTCAACCTGTTTTAATAGAATACCCTGACTGTAGATGATCTAACCATAAACAACATTTTTCATTGTTTTTGATGATCGTCTAATTGCAGTCCTTGCATCAATAATCAAAAATTTTAAAATCGAAGGCCCGTTTGCTGGTAGTTATTCAATTTGAGCCAAGTGGCAACATGCTCAACTTTATACAAAAACACAACACTACCTCTGGATATACGTCTATGGTGTTTAGCTTTAGTAAGCGCTATTGTAAATATAAATACAATGATTTATTGATTTTGCGGTATCATAATTATATACATTGTGATATTGATTCCTTGGTATTTGCTTTATATTTTGTATAAATAAATATATCAATGTCGTGTTGATACTTTGATAGTTGTTTTATATTTTGTCTAAAACAATATATTTGGCTTTTTCATTGGTTTCTGATTGGTTATTACGTTTACGTGATCCGAATACCGGCTTTAATGAAACTATGTTAGATGTAAATGTACAAACGTATTATAGCTCTTGTCACCGTCAATGTGCAAGTCCACTGGGACTGTCATCCGCTGCATAGCCTATATGCTCTCCACTTTGACAACACCAGCTTTCTTGACTAATGTCGTGACAAAGGGCAAACACAGGGGCGGATCTAGGAATTTTGAAAAGGAGGGGGCGCCGCAAAAATGAGGTCACTTACTGCGGGGACGCCGCTGCGAGGGGGTTGGGGGGGGAGACAATTATCCGTCATTTTCTTACATCTGTAGACATTCCAAGAGTTATTTGGCTGATATTTTCGTCTAAGTAAACGTTCGGAGGGGCATATTTGGGTCTGAAAAAGACACTTTCAGCATTGAAAAAAGGCACTGTCGAAAATTAGGGGGGAGGAAGCCACTCGCGCCCCTTTTGGATCCGCCTTTGGGCAAACAGATGGGTTGAGATGGGGTAGGTGGGGGTGCAACCTACACCGTGCATTTGAAATATGTGAACCTACAACAGAGAAAAATTGAACCAACCATCCTTAGGGGTGTAAGTCATACAACAACCGGGACAAGCGAATGAAGAACCGGGTTTGATCTTCCGCTAACGGAAACATTGAAATATAACATGCAATACACTTAATATCTAACAATTATCCATTTCATAAAAGTATAAATAAAAAACCAGAAATTAATTATCAGAACCTTTTAATACTTTTTGAAATCTTGACTGTATAATATATAACTTGTTTGGTGTAGCACTTTGAGTATTACTATTAAAAGTATTTTGTATTACTTTTTGAATTAATTGTTCGGTGTCACATGAAATCGTCAAAGGCTGACAGAATATTAGAATAACAATTATAGCAAGTTATGAATTATTTCTAGACGTTTTTCTCATAAGTTATTCTTTTAATTTACACTAAACAAAACATATCCCAAATGAACAGAAATTAACTATACAGTATATCTCAAAACGTAAAGCTATACACACATAAATAGTTCATGTGATTATGATTGTGTGAAACAGCATTAAAGGAGCTAAATCGGTAACATTTGGGACCTAGAAATTGACACACGTGGGTCGCAACGCATATAATACTGTAATATGAATGTATATAAACTGATTTACATTCAATGGTTTCCGTTTTTACTCTAATTTCAAATCCGTTATGTTCGGCGAACTAAGCCAGCAGTCTAAATCAGCGCAAATCTACAGCGTCTGGTTATTCCAGCCTACATACACCGTTTAATTTGGTGCAATGTGTTTAGTTTTGTCCCTCGAGTTTCTTGTTAAAACTGGGCTGAAACGCATTATGGTACAAGATTCGTGTACCAATGGTAAAATGTTTATTTTGTCCTAAATATTGCATATCAGAAGGCCATCTTTTTCCGGTAAGATCACAGCATCAATGTTGATTTAAATTGACAAATAATTCCTGTTTTAATGTTAAAGATTTTTGATGACATTGAGTTAATACCTAGCGTAAATTAATTGATATGACTGACATGCAGTATTTATACATTGCTAAACTATTATAACATAATACATACAAGGCTTGTTAATAGTACAATAAAGTGGTAAGTTTGCAAAGTGGGGCAACAATTTGATGGTCATTTAGAGGGCGTGATCCGATGACGTCATTTACAACTGTTTTCAGATTATAATTTGGAAAGTTCACTCATATATGCACCCATCAATTTGATCTGAAAAAGACAAATTTAAATAATATCAGCAAAACCCCTCCAAAAAACAAAAAACAAGCACCAGTTTAGTTCTCTATGAAACCAAACTATTTCATGTAGACAATATCAACTACTGATGAAACGGGGAGGAATCAGGCTGACTGCATGCCCTGTTTGATTCCAATAACCTTAAAACAGCTTTAATGCCTCTCTGTGTATTATTAATACCTATTTCGTTTCGTATTATGACTGGTAGGCTTTCAACGTGTTTAATGATACCATCATAATAACATTGAATGCCGAATTATTAATAATTTGTTTCGCATTATAAGTGATATAAATGTTTAATAATACTATAATAAAAATAATATTTATGCGTAGAGTGTGTATTGTTAATACTTCGTATCACTTTATGAGTGACGCGCCATGCAACTGTTTAATAATACTATAATAAGAATAATATCTAATGCCGAACTTTGGATGGATTGTTAATACCATTATGGTCCATTTTAGTCTCGATCACCCAGCCCCCCCTCCCAGTCTTCAACGTATTTATTTGGATGATAGAGACTAGGGCCATTTACGTTTTAATAATAATATAATAATATTTAATTTCTTCCTTACCCCATTAATGTAATTTATTCTATCAATTTTTTCATTTTGTGAATGAGCGCCATCATCACAGGCACCAACAGGAAGTAACATAACATTCTTTCCAGTAGCTTCCTGAAACGTCAAGGCTACTGGAATACTTCCTCCTTCTCGTGTCAGATCTGGTTCAACACCAAACACTACAAAATAATTTATTATATATTGGCGAGCATGCATGTAGTATACTAAGTATATTGTAAATTAATTGAAGGATAATTTCAATTGACCATTTATCGTAAAAAAGTCACCATGATTGTCATTGATTCAACTAGCCTGGTTTCGATTCCCGGTTTTACGTGATAAGGAGTTGGGTCTCCTGCCAAACCCTCTGGGGTTTTTTCACCGGGCCCTCCGGTGTCCTCCCACGACTAAGGACCCTAACGCGCAAGTGAATTATTGAAATAAAATTGAACCATATGTTGATCCCGAAATGACCTACTTTGTATCGAATGGATGGTAAACTCATCTCTCAGGCATACAATGGCGGGATTTATCTTGGAAAGACGATGCACATTCGTCAATCATTGGGGAAACTTTCTTAGGGATGTGATATTTTTTTCAGTACATTTTAAAGGTTAAGCTTACGCCAATTATTTGACAACCAACTTAAAAGAGCAATATATAAAGTTAAAAAGACTGTATCAGCTCTGTACTGTACCTGTTTTCATTGCTCTACGCCCAGCTACGTAATTAGGATTCTTGAAATCACTGACCCATGGTCGAGCGCTTTTGTAAGTTAATCTGAAACGAAAATTATTAAGATCCATATTTTAACACGTTAATTGACAATGACAATTTCAATCATTGTTCAATAATTTTTTTAAATAAACAACTATGTCCAACCCTTGTATTTTATTACTGTATTGTCATCTTCCAAGTTTGAAAATCCGAGAAAGTTCATCGGGATTTTCCGACGTGGTTTCCCTCTTGTCAGTGTTGGAGGACGACGGGCTTGACAAGGACAGCTGTATAACCGATCTGATGATACAAAAATCCAAGGTGCTTGGCGTGCACGTAAAATATCCCTTGGCAGTTGGAATTCGGTATAAGTACCATAGTACTGCTGTCTGGATAAATTTCCTTTATAACATCCTCTATTATGGGAGGGGAGGGGTTAAGGTCCACTCGACACAAATTAAATCATTTCGGGACTAACAAATGGTTTAATTCTATTTCAATAATTCGCTTGTGCGTAAGTGTCTTAAGCTGTGGGAGGAAACCGGAGGATCCGAAGAAAACCCACTACGTTGGATGGGCGACCATACTCCTTGTCACGTACAATCGGGGAATCGAAATCAGGCCAGTTGACTCAATGACAGACCTTATGATGAAGCGCGCACGTGCTAATCATTTGGCCATCCAACCGCCCGTTAAACTTTTAAAGTATCTAAATAAATTGCCTGAAACAGTTTAAAGGTCACGTATTGTAGGGAAATCGTTTAATTCAGATTTTATTTCAAGAAACATAGGACCTACTTGATAGGGTTAGGACTGCCTGAATCTGCTTGTATTTTGTTCAGATGTTTTCGGACCAGTCTGTCTATTTCTGCCGGTTCTTGATCCGATACCAAACGGATTGAAAATCTACCAGTAACTTTATTAGGTATGACAGTTTTAAGACCACTGCCATGGTAAGCACCCTCAATTCCTTGAAAACATGTACAGAACGTAATACTAATGGACCAGTAGAATTATTGATGTTAATGTTGAGGTATTAAGATGAATATCAAAGAGTTGGTGTCATTAGCAAACTATTAAAGAGTATACTATAAATGAACCAAAACGCGAGCCGTAGCGTTAGTAAACCTATGGTGATCCAAACCATAAGCAAAGAGATAGTGACTTGAACCGTTAGCAAACCTACGGTGATCTGAACCGTAAACAAACAGTTGGTGATTTGAACCGTTAGAAAACTAATGTTGATCTGAACCGTAAGCAAACAGTTGGTGATCTGAACCGTAAACAAACAGTTGGTGATCTAAACCGTAAACAAACAGTTGGTGATTTGAACCAACCGTTAGCAAAGCTACGGTGATCTGGACCGTTAACAAACCAATGTTGATCTGAACCGTAAGCAAACAGCTGGTGAACCAAAAGCAAACTGTTGGTGATTTGAACCGTAAGCCAGCAGCTGGTGAACTATACCACTACACTCGGGTCATCCCTCGAAATACTATAGATTAATATATGGTTGCTTACCGTGAATTGAGAGGGATGGGTATCTCCACAAATGCTTCAGAGTTTCTGTTTTTGTAGGATGGATCAATTTCTCGACTCCAATATCTTTCTTAAAATCATTCTGAAAAAATATAAACATCCAAGTTTCAAAATCAAATACAGAGTTGAACACTATACATAATCAAATCGATTATTCCTAAATTTTACATTGGTATCTATTGATGCCATCCACCATCTTGTACACTAATCTGTGATCTTTTGGACGGTGTTTAACTTTGAGAAATCATAGATGTGATTATCCAGATGTTTATATATGTGAAGCATGGAAACTAAAAATACATGACCCCCTTGCTTCAGACAGGACTACAGGACAAGAATTAAAGTTTCCAAATGATTTTCTTATATAATTAGCCAGTTTTATTCCTAAACTATATTTTAAACTTCTACTTACTGGGTCGAAATCAATAGGTTCGTATAACTGACTTTCTTCTGGAGTAAGTGGTTTTACGGTATCGTATACATTTGGAATCAGTATTTTCCCGTTTACATCAACTAAAGAACTCATCAATTTGATTAAATCGGTCATTGCTTCATAGCTACAAAAACATAGGTCAAAGGGTAAACATTTGTATTCAGTACAGGTTCACGCAATATACTCTGTTCTGTTAAAATCTTTTGCCCTCAGCCGTTTGATCATGAATCTTAAGTCTCTTTATAATATATATTATAGAACATTTACTTACACTGTTCCCCCAAATCCACCAGAATGTAAATCTTTAGAAGCACACGTCACTTCTAACATAAAATAACAGATACCTCTATAAAAAAGATAAAGTATAGTATTAAAGATACATTATGGGAGATTAGATAACGAGTTGGCAGTTCTAAATAATAATAGTTAAAAACTAGTTAATGTAAAGGCAATTTGCAGAAAATTTCAGTCAAATTGATCCACTATGTACCGAAAACTAAGCGAATGAAAGTTTCGATTAGCCTAGTTCATCATTACTATAGTCGGTAAGCCAAAACCAGTAGTCTCGATTATCCATTTAATCGTTTAATCACGAAGGAAAATCTTGAAGAAAATCGAACCACAATTCAAAAAATATCGCAGGCTATCCTTTACATCGAGAGTTGATTATGGCGTGGATAAGTTAATTAATGTCTAATTAATAGTTTATATAACATTTCAGGCCTGAAGAAAGACCTGCAATAGCAGATGTTGCTCTTGCATAATGCATGTTTAACAGATGATTTAAAGAAGTACTTGAAGTGTTCTTATTACTACTTATGCCATCATAAATTACAAATTTGTTTGCTACTGATTTGACTAAAGATTAATGACCCTGGGTATAATGTGAGTTTCATTTTATGTCAGTACAACTATTTGAGATTTAAACTTGATGCCATAGTTGAGATGTTTGAAGCGACTATTTTGATTAGTTGACATTAATCGTGGTATACCAATGAAAACGTTGAGTCCATTATTGCTATAGTGTGTATGAATTATTGCCAATTATCACTGCTTTAGGAATACGTTTTCTTAGTTTTATACTTATTTAAGCCGTAGATGTTCTAATTGTCAGCACAGTGTCCTACATATTCGATGGGTCTAGACGAAGTCGGTGTGATTTAACTTGTACACACTAAATCGTGAAGTAATTCAGATTTGAAATAAATTGATGAAATAATTTAAATGCAGCTACCTTAGACCATAAGTAATACATGGTTTTGTTTTTCCTAGCCAATAATTATCAGATATACAAACATAATCAGTACCCTGTAATAAAATGAAACATAATTAGTTCCCTATAATAAAAAAAAACATAATCGTTTCTCTGTAATAAGTCAAACACAACCAGTTCTTTGTAATATACTATTCAAAAAAAGTAGGGGATATTTGAATTTTAAGAGTTATTAAAGTCACCTAATGAAACTGACGAAGAAACAAATGACAAAATGAAATGAAGTTCACATTCATCGATTTATTCCAAATGATCGTTAGACTAAGTAAGGCACAGACTGACCATTATAAGGGTAAAATGATACCCGGGGTCAAACAGCAAAGTTACCACAGCATCACAACAAAGTCAGTAACGGGTAAATCCTCTTCTGTTTGCCAAACAAGCATTGATCCGACGTGGCATACACCTAATGAGACGTCTAAGGTCATTTTGGTCCAGATTGTCCCATTCCTGTTGCAACGCAGCAGCAAGTTCTTGGACATTGGCAGGACGTTGTTGACGTTGACGTAACCTCTGTCCAAGCATGTCCCAGACATGCTCGATGGGGGAGAGGTCGGGACTCAGTGCTGGCCAAGGTGATGTGGTGATGTTCTGTTGTTGGAGGTAACCTGTAACGATCCTGGCCCTGTGACATCTTGCGTTGTCATCCTGGAAGGTGAAACGGCGGCCATGACGTCGTGCCAACGGCACAACATGGACTGCCAAGATGTTGTCCCGGTAGTACTGGCCTGTAATACGCTCTGCAACAACATGTAAAGCCGTTCTTCCAGCAACAGTGATGCCTTCCCACACCATAAAAGAACACCCCCAAATCGATCATGTCTGATGACGTTAACGTCTTGGAAGCGTGCATTTCGACGACGCCACACCCTCCTACGTCTGTCCAACAGTGAACCTTGACTCATCTGAAAAAATCACATTGCTCCAGCGTCGATTATCCCAGTGTTGACGATCCCTACACCAACGACGTCTTGCCTGAATGTGATGATCTCTCAAACAAGGGATCACGCGAGGACGTCGGGCGCGAAGGTGACCCCTATGCAGTTGATTCCGAATCGTCTGGCCACTCACTCTCACACCAGTGTCTGTTTGAAGACGAGCGCTGATCTGATTTGCTGTGATGACACGATTTCTGAAGGCCAAGGTACGGATAAATCGATCCTGAGCTTGAGTTGTCGCCCTTGGTCGACCTGAGCGTGGTCTGTCCTGTACAGATTGTGTATCACGGTATCTGGACCATAGCCTGCTTATGACAGACTGAGAAACATTCATCGTCCGCGCCACAACCGCCTGTGTTGTGCCGATCTGTAGCATGCCAAGGGCACGTAACCTTTCATTTTGGGTAAGCCGACGCATATCAAAATTTGTTTTCTGGTCACTAAAACAATTAAACTGATGTTTCCACCCTGGAATTCAATGCCACAATGACTGTAACATTCAAAGTCAGAGTCGTGCAAATCTTGGGTTAGACCCCCATGATGATCCCAAGCATCACCTGCATTCCATGCGGTAGCTATTGGTGCGTTTGGGCGTCACATGTAACTGGAAATGTTTCTTCTGTTAGGTTCTATAGTTACTTTTTTCGTAGTCATTTGCATATTTTAGTATTATGCCCCAAAATCAAATATCCCCTACTTTTTTTGAATAATACAATAAAAGACAATCACTTCCATGTAATACAATAAAAGATAATTAGATCTGTGTAATAAAATAAAACAAAATACAAAATAAACATAAGCATAATCTTATACCATAAAACATAATCAGTTCTCGATAATAACACAAGCAGTCCTTGTAACACAATAAAACATAATCATACCACTACAACACAATAACACATAATCATACCACTACAACACAATAAAACATAATCATACCACTACACCACAATAAAACATAATCATACCACTACACCACAATAAAACAAAATCATACCACTACACCACAATAAAACATAATCATACTACTACAACACAATAACACATAATCATACCACTACAACACAATAACACATAATCATTCCACTACACCACAATAAAACATAATCATACCACTACAACACAATAAAACAAAATCATACCACTACACCACAATAAAACATAATCATACTACTACAACACAATAACACATAATCATACCACTACAACACAATAAAACATAATCATACCACTACACCACAATAAAACATAATCATACCACTACAACACAATAAAACAAAATCATACCACTACAACACAATAAAACATAATCCGTTATTTATAATACAATGACATATTATACAATTCCACTATATTTAGACTCTTCTACGAGTCTTTTTGCTATCAAAAATATCAACACATGTCGATAATGTAACAAAAAGAACGTGTGGAAATTTATTATTTATCACCAATGTGTGTATAGCTTTATCAACGTAAAGCTATACACACATAAATAGTTCACGTGATTATGATTGTGTGAAACAGCATTAAAGGAGCTAAATCGGTAACATTGGGACCTAGAAATTTACACACGTGGGTCGCAACGCATATGAATGTATATAAACTGATTTACATTCAATGGTTTCCGTTTTTACTCTAATTTCAAGTATTGCATATCAGAAGGCCATCTTTTTCCGGTAAGATCACAGCATCAATGCTGATTTAAATTGACAAATAATTCCTGTTTTAATGTTAAAGATTTTTGATGACATTGAGTTAATACCTAGCGTAAATTAATTGATATGACTGACATGAAGTATTTATACATTGCTAAACTATTATAATGTAACAAAAAGAACGTGTGGAAATTTATTATTTATCACCAATCCTTTCAATCCTTTATTATAATGGTTCAATTATATCCACACAAAATATGAAAGTTATCACATAAGCGATATTTATTGTAAAACATGTAATTTGGTGACAAAATAAACTACAACCATTTGCTACAAACAAAATACAACCAGAAATTGCCACCTATAAAGTCCGACCATGCATTAACATTTTGAAAGACCAACAAATCTATGTTCAGGTTGTAGAATTATGTTGATCGCGTTTTGTTTACCAATGATGTGGCAAGCTCTATTTGATTCATTTTTTTTTTATTTTGGCAGCAAAACGGAAGCTGATTCGTTTACTTATTTAGTTTCATTTTTGAACAAAAGTTATTATTATATATGACAAGACTAATGGTACAAGTCACAATTCTGTGGAATAAAATTACTGTTTCTTACTCAGTAAAGGTATTCCATAGAACTGTGACCTGTATATTCCAATTAAATTACTAAATGTCATTGAAACAATTTAAAAAATATAGTGATAAGATAGTGAATTAACAGGTTACCTTCAGGAACCCGTTTTTCTGTGACATGACAAGTTCGTCCAATCCTTCTGATCCGCATTCCTCCATACCTTCTAGCATAAACTGAAATGTTGGTAATATGAATCACTGGTTATGTTATTATGCTGCCTGTCATCTTCAAGTTTGGTCCGCCGCAAAGGACTGCTGCTCACTTTTGAATTACTGGAAAGTGTAATCCACGAATTATTTATCTATTTCCTGTGGAAATTAAACATCCTTTGCAGCTCTATTGTTTCATATTGATAATATATTGAGCAGCAGTTGAATGCTGAAACTTAGTGTACTGTTAAATAATCAAAATGATGGCATTTACCTTAAGGAGGGTCACAGTGGCTAAGTGGGTAAGACGCTGTCTAGCCGTTCGGATGGTACGAAAAACCGATGTCCCGTATACACAGTGGTGTGCGCGTAAAGCTCCCTTGGCAGTTAGAATTCGATATAAGAGTTTTTCTCATTTACCTTAACATTAATGGGTACATCCATACCAATCTCTTGCATAGCTTCAATACAGTTAATCCAATCTAAGACTGGGCCCTGTATATCAAATATAATTTATTAGAAATTATCACAACACTATATTAAATATATAAGAGTAATGATAAGTACACAACATCTTAGGTAAACGTTTAAAAATGATTAGCTTAAAGCCCCAATAACGCTCTTGTTGTTACTGAATAAAATGTCCCAATCTTCATTCTGGTCAACAAATCCTATTATTTTAGAATATTCTAATTAAATGATGATATAAATTTCATCTTAACACACATATTTTGAAAAATTGGAAAAATTCAACCAATTGATTTGAAAAGTCTAACGTAAACGTTTTCAAATGTGACTTGGATTTTAAAATATTTTCGAACCCTCTGGACAAGTAAAATAGGTTGTAATGGATAATTTACACAACAGGTAGGACATTTAAACATCTAGTACTTAGAATAATGGTATTATTTATTTTCTGGAGCTACCAAGCCAGCAAGAATGTTATTGTCCCTTTAATCATTGACAAACCAATGGCTGCCAGGGGTGGAAAAGATGTGTGATGTATTCCCACGAAGGTGCAAGTTACAGAGCATGACCAAAATTAATCCTTCCCACGAAGTCGCAGACATCGACTTTCGTGTTGTTATTAGGATCCAATTAACGGTTTTAAAGATTTTATGAATTTATGTTAATTTCGAATTTTATTCACCGATTGGCAACTAATGATTCAAATTATCCAAGTATTCAATATGAATCTTAAAGACCAATTGACAAAACATCCAAGTAGTATTCACCTATTTTATTCACCAGTTGGCAACTAATGAATAAGCAGCCAAGTAAGCAGTGTTGGAAATCTTCCCAAATACAGAATGGAAAGGCTGTTTTTTTTAACGAGTGTATTCGGAGACGAACACAGAATGTAGGTCTACACGTGCAATATAGAGAAAATGAAGAAATACAGAAGATGGCACGGATATTTGCAGTTCTACGGTTGGTATCAGTAGAAAGGGTAGGTGTATTATATTATGTCTTGCTGTATTGGCCTTCGACTTCTCTTATTGGAGTAAACGTGGAACGTTTGACCACTGTGGTCGTCACTTTCGTATTTGTTATCAAATTTATTTACCAAGCATTTTTTACTTGCAGGTTGAATATGCCTACTCTCACGTTATTGCAGAAATGCCAGCCAATCCAAAAAACGAATTGGACAACTACGTAACAAATCAATCGTTCGAGGATGAATTCGCAAGCATATTTTACTTGCAGGTTGAATATGCCTACCCTCACGTTATAGCAGAAATGCCAGCCAATCCAAAAAAAAATAATTGGACAACTACGTAACAAATCAATGGTTCGAGGATGAATTTGCAACTCATCAGTGGAACCACTATGACACAGAGGAGCACTACACTCTGGAAGGATGGGATTCAAGGACCAAGAAACTAGTTGTTAAAGCTCTTCCGAATGTTTTTGAAATGATCACATTTTTACATGAAGACAAAATAATAATGAGATAAGAATCGTCCAGTATGCTGGAGGACAGGAACCACCACGGTAGAGATATAAATGATATGCTCAAATCCAAAGCCAGGACCAGGAATTAAAAGGAAGACACGAGGAACTGGAATTTAGTCGAGTATTTCGACTGGGTGTCTTGTTTGGCTTTTGTTTTAGTATAGTTATGTTTTTATTTCTCATGCCAAAAATGATACTAAAATGTTGGCCAATTAGTTACATTTGGGATTATGAAAGTGTAAATTTTTATCATAGCAATCTATAAAATCATTGTTACGTTTTTAATCCATTTCAATCCCTAGGAGCTGGATTCCAACGAAGTCGTCGAAAACGACCTCCTTTAATCCGTTACGTTCAATAACTGCACCTTCGTGGGAATAAACCAGATGTGTGTACATGATATACTAACAGATTAAGAGGTGCACACTATCTGATTAATAATATGAAAAAATAATTCCTAATCTCTAGAAAAAATCTTTAAAATATGCAAAATAGAAACATATATCAAGAGAATGGCCGATTTTTACCTTATCATCAGAGGAGCCTCTACCATATAATTTTCCATTGACTTCGGTTAAAACAAACGGCTCGGTATCCCATCCATCTTCCTGTTATATCAAGTCAAAAGTTATTCTATTATAATCACTCAAACAGGCAGAGAGGGACAATAAGGTTTATAATCTATTTGCCCGTCGTAGGTAACACAGGTTTAATTTGCAAGGCCTATCTTTTTTTAACTTTTGTGCAATAAGGCCTTTACTATTATAATGCCAGCAAAATTGCAATAAATCCATGGATGATGCATTTTTCGTTTATAAATCAGTTTGTGACTGGTTTATCCTTCTTCATTATCCAAAGCCAGAATTGCCCCCTCTCTTTAAAACCAATTAATGCAGTGAGTCTTAGAATATAGTAAAATCAACTATGTTGTTTATTACGTACAGAGAAGCGGATTCTGTAATGCTGATTGATATCGCCCTTAGGCCTACGTATAGCAGTCTTCACATCAAAATAGCAAACGTTTGTTTCTCTTACGATATGACAATGTTCTAACTACAGTTTATTAAATTAAGGAAACAAAAACAAACAATTACCTTCGCAGCTGGCATGACGTCAAGATGACCATATACCAAAAGTGTTTTCTTTTTAGGATCATTACCAAGTTGAGCAAATATAACTGGTGGTAGAGGTAGCTTAGTTCCATCTGGTAATGTCTGATCCCCTAATTCTTTTAATTCATAACTTGCACCAATACCTTTCAGTTTCTGAACAAATCAATAAATACTATGGTTTAAATAAACTGTGTAGTTATATTAGTATTAATTAATAATAGCAAACCAGGTCCAGAGTTTCAATGGAAGTATAAAACGTGATAATATCCAAAGTAACTGAAGCTGACAAACAGCCACATCTATCAAATAAAATGTTAGAAAACTCTTATTCTTAAATTGTTAGGCTATTAATTCAGTCTATCATTTTTTTAAAAAATCAATTATGGTCTACAATAATCCATCATCGGGATTAAACATCTCTGTTTATATCTTCAGTCAATCGCGGGTGAACGAATAGTTAACGCGTGCGCGCTGCATCATTGGGCCCGTCAGTGAATCTCAAACTGACCCAAATGACCCAGTTTGTGTCGAGTGGAGTAATACATCTCTCTCTCTCTCTCTCTCTCTCTCTCTCTCTCTCTCTCTCTCTCTCGTCAACGTCAATCATTTTAAACGATAATCAATTCTGAAGTATACAATACCATACCACTCATCGCTATTTCTTTATATAAGTAACTTCCGCACGAATAGTTACAGCCCATGAAATTATATTGCCAAGGAACATGTTGACCGAAGCATGGTGTATTATTCTCATTTCATAAAATCCCCAGAAATCTTACCTGTGCTTTCCGATTATAACAAAACAAGCTTGTATTTATTTACATTCATACCACGTAAAATAAGTCATACATTCATAATATAAATCCATTCAAATCGCGTTTCCGCAATAAAAAATCGTCCTTAAACAATAAAAGTTCTTTTAAATCGTACACAAACAATAAAAATTCCCTTTTGTTTTTTTAGTGCTTATTTCAAGTCAGTTTTTACACAGCTGTTGTATTTGATACTGTTTGGGTTTGTTTTGTTTTGTTTTTTGCTTTTTTTGTGAAATTTTATAATTTTGCTTTAGTGGTTGTATTGCAGAGAATGATATTATGATAACTAAAGAAATAAAAAATATTCATAACACTCGTCACGTGTTATATGAGTAGTGGACAGATTCGGGAATGATACCTACTTCAAGGATTGTACAAATAAATTAAGATTGTATTGGGTGCAAGACATACCTTAGCCGTCCATTCCACCATACGTCGAACTTCGCCACGTTTTTCTGGTTCTGCTGAGATACTCTGAATAGCAACGCTCTCTGCTAATAACTTAACATATTTATCTGCATTCTTGTCAATATGTCTGTAAATATATCAATCATGAATTATAACAGACAACATTTTAGAACCTCATACTCCCGAAAACTATTATGAAACTATGAATGAAAAAGAAATCCCTTGGTAATTTTAACCCCAAAAGTCAAATGGGGATTATTAGTGGCATTACAGATTAATGTATTTTGTGGACCGTTATATATATATTTTCAAAACTCTGTTTATCGCAGACAGTAATTATGCTTCAGATTTAGAGTCAAGGAGTTTCTAAATACATCAGTCATTATCGGTATGACTGATGAATATCGTATTACATATATATGATAAGTATAAATAGTTAGCCTAGTCAAATATACATGTAAACGTTAGAACAGAAGTATAATAATTACATACCATTAATACTGACAGCTGTGGCATTGAATAGGGGCATATTGGATATAAGTGAAATGAAATAAAACGTGTTTAACGTCCTATTGTTCTGTTCCGAACTGGGCAAATGAAGACGGGCATACGCTATACAGAGTGCAATGAGGGGCATTTTGCCTGGATAGTGGCACTACGGCTTACTCTTATATCGAATTCAACGGTCAAGGGATCTCTTACGTACACACAAATGTGTACACAGAACCTGTTTTTTGTTCCATCCAAACAACTAGACAGCAGTCCCTATCAGCCCCTCCGCCCTGTACCACTGACAAGGGGGGAACTAAGCCGGAAAATCTGGATGAACTTTCTCGACCAATGCTGGGATCGAACACCGGACAATCAGGCTAGCGAGGCAGCGTCTTGCCAACTTATCGACCGTGACCACCTACTGGGTAAAAGAGTAATTACAACGACATACCCCCCCCCCCCCCAAAAAAAAAAAAAAAATACCAAACTGTAAATAATATTAATTGTTGAAAGTATAAAAAATGATATGCTGAGTCATAACGACCACTGCTATTAATAATTTTATCTCCGGGAATTCAAATCTCTAGGAATTACAAATATGAAGCATTTCTAGAGAAAAATCGAGCATTAACTGTTCAGTTTATAAAAGAAAAAAAAAACGAGGACAACACCAAATGTTACTTATTTCCCGGGAAATCAAATTTCTGGAGAAGTAACATGGATTGTTTTGTTTATGAAAAGAATGAATCGATTCCTTTCAATGTCACCGTGACAACTAATAACATTTTGTTCTCCGGGAAATCAAATTGCTAGGAATACGCAAATGTTATTTATTTCCCGGAAAATCAAATTTCTGGAGAAGTAACATGGATTGTTTTGTTTATGAAAAGAATGAATCGATTCCTTTCAATGTCACCATGACAACTAATAACATTTTGTTCTCCGGGAAATCAAATTGCTAGGAATACGCAACATAAAGCACGCGATATCGTTGAATCTATATTAAATAATTTTATATAATACAACTACATTATAACAATAGCTAAATCTAAATATATTCATATTTTAATATCCATGGGGTACAATAGCTTTCACAAGAGATATATATATATATATATCCGATACGTTCGTTGAAAAGGGAATCAAATATTTCCGGGGAAAATTGAAATGAAATGGGTTTAACGTCCTATTATACTGCCATGAAGGAAATGTTGCCCGGACAGTGGCACTACTCTTTAATCGAATTCTACTGACTGTCAGGCGATCTTTTACGTGCACGCCAGAGGGTGGGGTGGGATGGCTTAGTGGTCTAGAGTGCCGCGCTTCGACCTCTAGCTGGCTGGTCACCTCTGGCTTGCGGCTGTGTGTGCGTATGTGGCATGGAGATAGGAGCGCCTTCTCAACCTCATGGGTTTCCTCCGGGCACTCCGGTTTCCTCCAACTGCTAAACACCCCTACGCACAAGCGAATTATTGAAATAAAATTTTAAAAAAAAACATATGTTAGTCCCGAAATGACCTAATTTGTGTCGAGTGGACGTTAAACCCCATCTCTCTCTCTCTCTCTCTCTCTCTCTCTCTCTCTCTCTCTCTCTCTCTCTCTCTCTCTCTCTCTCTCTCTCTCTTTGATTCGAAATTCATTAACGATATATCCAATCTAATTAAAATATAGATCTATATTTCGTTTCGTTTTTTTTATACTTTCGATGGCCTACACTCATGTAGATCTAACAAGTTATAGTGGGAGCTCACGCTCTATGACGTCATGTATCAAGCACGGGACATTTTACCCGATAACGTCAGTCATTCGATTAACCAATGCTTTTTAAAATAATCTACCTTTGTTTTGTTTTGATTTCTATCCGCTGGTAATATTTACCCACAGTTCCACGCATGAAAAGGTCAAACGGTCGATTCGACAGACCATTTGATTGGCTGACTCCTCATTTCAGGCAGAACACGGCTAAATAACAAGTCTTCCAGATCCAAGAGTAGTCAAGATAAGTAAAAACGAAATTTTGAACTATAAAAAACGAAACGAAATTGGATCTGTGTTTTAATCAGATTGCGATATATCCTAATCTAAAAGCCATGCTCTAATTCGACAATGAACCCATATTAACCAGCAATGTTAGAAGTGGACAGGATCTAGCAGAATTATTCGCATCGCATATTGCATGCAATTCTTAAATCCCGTTACCTGGTAACTTCACTATCACTATATAAAACACATTAAACATTAATTAACTTATCCAGACCATAATCAACTTTGGATGTCAACACTAGTCTGTGATATTTGTTGGATTATGATCCGATTTGCTGCATAACTTTCCTTCGCGATTTAACAATTAAATGGATAATCGAAACTATGATTTTTGTAGCACGGACTTTAGTAATCATCGAAGCTAGGCGAACTTTTTATCCGTTAATCTGCGGTTTATAATTTGACTAAAATTTGACTAATATTATAGCGAGAACTGTCATCTCATTATCTAATCTCCCATAACGTATCTTTAATATAACTGAGTAAATTTAGATTGTCACAAATAACAAGATGGTGTACCAAGAACTTGTATTGGCACCATCTGTAAAATGTGGTTACATACTTACTTAAATAACTTGTCTGTCTCCATTTCGCTGCCACAATATGTAACGACCTGTAACGCCTTCCTGTACGAACTAAGTACGGGTATATTATGGCAGTTTTATTAAACGCGTGGAGAACAAAGCAACCGGAAAACGAAACTGGACACAACAGACTTATGTATCCTTGGGAGAAGTGAAGTAATCCACGTTCTCGCATTAATCGGGGATTGATTGCCCTTGTGAATGCCTCGTCAAAAAATAACGTTTTCCTCTTATATCCATGAGGTCATGTCATGTCTTACACTGTGTACGTGACAGGCAAATTATTCTATGGACGGCAATTAGTTTAGTTCATAATTGCCAAAATAC
The DNA here is from genome assembly GCA_036850965.1 of Patella caerulea. Lineage (NCBI taxonomy): Eukaryota > Metazoa > Mollusca > Gastropoda > Patellidae > Patella > Patella caerulea. The sequence continues at coordinate 17,743,174 of JAZGQO010000002.1, read as the reverse complement.
TATCAATGTTTAGGTAACTATCGTATACTATTCCCGGGGAATTATGACTTGATTATACTATGAATGCCCTTTCTTTTTATACGAAAGAACTAGAGTCGTCTATTTTAAAGAAATGCAATGAATTGAATAAGGACACGGGTGTTGTAAAGAAGCTTTCTTTAGTGTAAACATCGTCCTATAAATACATATTATGTAGTCTATTTCTCCGGAAATGCATCACTTCTAGGAAATTATTTTGAGTTGTTGTTTGTTTCCATTTCTACTATTAACAGGTTGCGTTCAAATTGGCCACGGAGACTAACATGACACCTTTTGGTCGGGCGGGGGTTGAGGAGTACTTCTCTGGTTTTTGAAATTCGACCTGCAATGACTGTAAACGATTGATTGGTTGATTATAATTCGAATAAGCCGCCTGAGTTAGGCTATATGAGCCAACTGTATAAATATTGGGGTTTAACGTCCACTCGACCCCAACTAGCAAATTTCGGGACTAACAAATGTTGCGCGTAAGGATCTTTAGCAGTGGAAGGAAACCGGAGGATCAGTTGAAAACCCACCAGGTTGGAAAGGCGACCCTACTCCTTGTCACGTACAATCGGGGAATCGAAACCACGCCAGTTGAGTCAATAACAGACCTTATGACACAGCGCACACTTGCGAACCATCCAATCCCCTTTTAAAACTGTAAAGTATCTAAATAAATTGTAAGAAACGGTTTAAAAGGCCCCGTATTGTAGAGAAATCGTTTTCATCTATAATACCTGTCCATAGATATTTCTCTACGTATTTGTCTCGTAATTGCCATTGAACTCCCCGATGACATTGTGTTATTCCTAAAACCAAAGAAGAATCCAGATTATGCATAATACGGGAAAACAACCCTATTCAGCAAAACTTCCACATATTTCACATATTAGTTTCACTTGATTAACAGAAATTGCGTATAATGTATTACATGTACATCATTTAACAATGTTGTTACAATAATCGAGTCTTTGTAAGTCCTGTGGTCGTATGTATTACATACAATGATGGCATAAATTGATGTATACAATCAATATTTTTGGAAAACTAAATTTATTTCTAACAAACACACATTATTCTTCTGCATACTGAATGGGATGTAAATTGCATCGTCTATCAAAGGAAATCAAAGTCATACAGTTCATTCTTATTTAATAGTTAATGCATCATGTAATTCTATCCTGAGTTAGGTTAAGGCTCATTGCATCATTTAAACCCATCTCAGACAAGAGGGTTGGGCAATGGGAGGCTATTCCATTTTCTATAGGATGAAATTCTATAGTATTCTGCAGAATTGTTGGGGTCTGTAGAAAATAATGGCCACAAATATTCTGTCGTACAAATCCCATAATTTTTCGTAAAGATATATGCTAAAATTTCTAAAGTATTCTATAGTTTTTTTTTCTGTAGTAAAGTATCTTTTTGTCTTTAATCAAGTTTTTTTGAACAGACTGCACAGTTAGTTGTCTCACTGTTTTCAGTTTCTTGTTAATACTTACTTCTATGAAGTTGTTATATACATGTACATTATATACATGTGGATTTAAAGTTCAGTCAATGAACAAACAGTCTTCTCTTGGATTAACTTTAATGAATCCGTTAACTAACGGATAATGAAATTGGCTTTCCAGCAACAGAAATTTCACGGACCGTTAACAAACGACACATTAGCAAGATAACGATCCGTTAGAGTTTAAGGGATCGTTAAAATAACTTTGTTTTGAGCAACCGGCCCCATGCCATTGTTGCTGAAACATAATATTAAGAACACACACTTCTGTGGGGGATGTGGAATGCTAGAATAGTTTACCAATTTCAGATACATTAATGACGACGGACTATGCACCAATCCGAATAAAGGCGTAAAACAAATCAAAGACGGCGGAGATATCGGTGTGGCAAATGATGTACTGAAAATTCAATGAATACGATATCAATGCAATTGAACGCGCCTTTATATTAACTAGGCAACAAATTTCCTCGCGATTATCCAGACTCGGTTCCCTGTCAGTGGTGCAGAACGGAGGTACACCCATGTAGTCTACTTGCTGGTCGGGAATGACCAGCCGGAATTTGACGAAGAGTAGGCGGTTGCCCATCTTCATTGTCCGATTTGTACAAAAAAGTAGAACATTAAACCACATTAAATCCCTGTCTGTGTGTGGAAATTTATTTCTTGACTTAACAACTTGGGCAAACCCTCCTTATAGTAATCCATTAGTTACTTTGTTGAAATGGTTTCATATTGATAGACTTTAGAATGCCATCTCGTTACCATGGCATTGGGAATCGAAACCACACCACTTGACTCAATGACAGACCTACTAATCTAACGCATGCGTGTTAACTATTCACCGCCGTCCCAAGGTCAAGGACATAGTAAACTTAGTAAAATACTAATCCTTCATATAACCCGTATCTAATATCTAAGTAGGAATCCTCGTGGAAAAGAAAGTTGGCCAATCTTTTACTGAGCTACTGGCATTTGAACATTGGCTGCCAAGCCCATTTTAAAGAAAATTGTTAAAATTCAATATCCCAGGACCCGTTTCTCCGTCCAAATTTCAAACAAATTTAAAAGAGGGTACGTTTTACCATGTTTGATGACACGGAATGACGCCGTCGTCCTTTCTTTGCAAATTTTATATAATATTAGCCTCGTTGAAGGGTCAGAATGTGATACAGACTAGCTAGGATGGCCCTGTTTATACATTCGGGACCGGCAATAAAATATGGCATACAGAAAGGTTTACAAAAAGCATTTCAGAAGAGAAGTAATAATTGATATCTTAATTGATTTATAAAAGAAACGAATAAATTACGCACATCAACTGAAAGTGGGATTGGGTTTGGCAGTGGCCTATTTTCCCAAACCTTGTAATAGTAATAAACTAATAAAAACATAGATATATATGACAAGTACATTGCTTGTATTATAGGTCGTGTTTATTAATTGATGAGATTGATCATCATGTATGTTATCATTTAATCAAGTAACATTCTTTTTTAGCAATTTATTGGTTTCCCCCTGGTCATGTTGATTGTACCCAACAATCAATTAACTAGTTAAATATTTATTCCTATCTGCGATACTAATTATAAAGCTTTTTGAATGAACATAAATAAATCTAGAATCAACCAATTAAGACTGGTCCCAGCTTATCGTCAGAGCAGAGCAGTCTTACAGCGTCCTGTATTTTCAAGCTCAATTGTTTATCTACCCGAACAGTAAGTTGATAATTTCTTTTAAGTATTATGTAAGATTTAGATTAAGAGCGGGTCCTTATTGTTATAAGAGTTCAAATACAGACAATGAAAAATGAATATATTGACACATTCAGTCAAATTACTTTATTTTGACTGAAGTAATGGGTGTTGGAGGATTTAGCTCTGATTGTGTATTTCCGTTAAGTCGATCGGGCGTTCTAAACCAATTAAATCGCTGCCATCTGACGTTCTAGGGCAGTGATTCTTAAGCTTTTTTTGCCAACGGCACACCTTGCAACACATGAAAAAACAGCGGCACACCTGGCTAAATATATATGAAAAGCGCTTGAATTTTGCCAAATAAAATGATGATGTTGGTAATAAATGTCTAAATTAATAATAGTTTATCTAACGTTTGAAGCCAAAATAAAGAACCGCAATATACAGATTTGGATCTTACATAATGCACCTGTAATATTGATATAAAACATACTTTCTAGCAGTGTATATCCCTAAATAAATGTATACTCAGCCAAATTAAAAACTTGACACTCGGGATTTTTTGGGACTAGATTTTTAATATTCGGTTTAAGGCAACTATTTTAGTGTTATGTTGTGCACAGACGACCTTGACATCAACAGAAAGCAAGAATACGTCTCACCGAAAGTCCTTGACATTAATAACGTTCGTGATGTCACAGTACCCCCAAAATGAAATTCACAGACTTGGAGAACAATCGGAATAAAGTGTTTAGTAACGGTTGTGGCCTCCTCTAGCGTCTCGTACTGCCACACAACGTCTTCTCATGTATCTCAGAACATTAGTAAACAATACCCGAGGAAGACATCGCCACTGTTCAGCGAGAGCATGTTGAAGGTCCTGCAGCGTCAGTGGTGGATTCACTTGCTGATGAACACGTAGACCCAGTTCGTCCCAGATGTGTTCAATAAGATTAAGCACTTGGGCACCGACATTTCTTAAAAAATTCTGGGTAGTAATTGCCATATTATGGGGTCGAGCATTGTCTGGTTGAAACGTTAGTCCAGGCCCATGTCTCTGCATAAACGGAAGAAGAGCAGGTTGCAAAATATGATCCCTGTACTGGACAGCATTTAAGTCCCCTTGGACAACAACAAGAGGAGAATGTGCAAAAAAAGAACCCCAAACCATGACGCTGCCGCCACCAAATCGGTCAACTTCTCTGACGAATACTTGAACGTAGCGTTCACCTCGTCTGCGGTACACTCGGACCCTGCCATCGGCGAATCTCAAAGTGAATCTTCACTAAAGACAACCGAATTCCACTGTCTTTGAGTAAATCTTATGTGTCTTGTGACCCACACAAGTCGGTTACGGCGATGAAGAGGTGTCAATATTAGTCCATTATAGGGTCTCCGAGCTCGAAGACCAGCAGCCTGCAAGCGATTTCGAACAGTTTGTGCAGTTACCCTTCCACCAAACATCTCTCTACTTGTGGAGGTTGCAGTGACAAATCTGTTTCAAAGATGACGTAATCGGATTGCTTGATCTTCCTGGAGTGACGTCACACGTGGCGCTCCCGCCCGTGGGCGGTCGGCAATAGTTCCAGTTTGAAGCACTCTCATTCTAAGATTAATTATTGTCTGGCGTGAACAATTAAAGGCTCTTGCAACAGTGACCACAGACTGACCAGCATAGAGCCTATCTATAGCACGTAGACGCTCTACATTTGAAAGGCGCTGCATTTTCTAACAAAGATGAAAATAACAATTTTAACTTGTTTTTCCAGTTTAAGTTAGGTGTGCGTGTTCAGTTTAAGCAAATCTGCATCGATCGACCTCACGAGTTTGTGTTTGCACTCGTTTTTCCGGTTTTTCATCTTTATATGCTCAAAAATCACGTGATCCACGTGACTTTACAATTTTATGAAATTAAAGGCCTCTTACTACTTACTATCGTTAGAAACACTTTAAAATTTATTTGACTAACCAGAAAACCAAATTGTTGAAATTCATCAGTGTCAAGTTTTTTTAATTTGGCTGAGTATATAACGGTAGGTCCAGCATTCGACCCAGCTGGACGCACTCTATCGGTTGATGTATATTTTACGATAAGTATATATGGCCCCATTTATGTTTTATCTTAGTAATAGAAGTAAATATGTTATCATCTATTGGTATTCATTGTATTGTTTGTTATTGTCTATCGATACCATGGATCTTGTCTGCCATTGAGTCAACTGGCGTGGTTTCAAATCCCCGATTGCACGCGGCAAGGAGTAGGGTCGCCTGTCCAACCTCATGGGTTTTCCCCGGGTACTCCGATTTCCCCCCACTGCTAAAGACCCCTACGCGCAAGGGAGTTATTGAAATAAAATTAAACCATATGTTAGTCCCGAAATGACCTAGTTTGTGTCTAGTGGACGTTAAATTAAATCCTCTCCCTCTCTCTCTCTCTCTCATCATGAATCTTGGTGTTGTAGCCACATGAGCCGTTAGCAGAGGGCGTTGTGTACTACTATGTTTGGGAGGTGTGTTGTCCAGGCAGCACCACTATGGCCTACTCCTATTTCGAATTCCCACTGCCAAAGGATCTTTAACGTGCACACCTTGATTTTGAGTCCCACCAGAACGTTTAGACAGCCGTCCTGCACCTCTGACAAGGGGAAACCACGTTGGAAAATCTGGTCTTCCACGACAGTGCAGGGATCGAACACGCAACCCACTTAGCCATCTACGCAATGAGCAGATCCAGTCTCTATAACCCTCCCCTCCGGTGTAGCCCCCCCCCCCTCCCAACAAAAAAACCAACCCAAACCCTCTGAGGAACTGAAATAGTTTTGAACCTTTCACGCCTCCTGTCCTACAAATGGCACCGTATGATTTGATGATTTCTACCAAATAAGCACACTTTCTCTTTTTATCAAAATCAATTATGATATCAAATATTAATTCCCTTTGGAAATACATTTTGTAAACTTTTCTGCGTGCGGAATTTTATACCTGGCTCCGTATATAAAGACAGGGCTAACTTGGCCTGCACCGTTAAGATCAACCGTTCAGCGATGCTTACAGTAAGTCTTTCTTTACATTGTAAAATCGACACAATTTGCAGACCACTTTGAATGCCGAACTCCTCCATGTACGATCAGGGTTGAACACCCGGACGGACCAGTTCCAGCTATCAATACCATGAAATGTAATTTAATGTTTCTAGGGGAGGGGGGAGGGGTGCTTGCAACTAATCCCATTAATCACTCCTGTGAAGGGGGAAAATTCTTGTTCTAAATTATAATTGGTCAATAGTCCGATTAAGGACTGCGTTACAAAAGCATTACGCTTAAAACAGAGCGCCAGATTGGACCAAATATGTTTACACAACGTTACGTCATATCTAACGATTTTATTATGTCCAATCAACCAGTGCTCAGCAGAATATTGCAGTAAAACTAATTGCGTGACAAACGAGGCTATCGAATCGAATAAGTTTTAGGGAAGACTCATATTAAACGTAGAACTGTCATGTTTCTGCGCTTGTGGTAGATTTGATTGAACGGGTAGAGTCGAAACACTCCCTCAATAGTTCAAGTATCAGAAGTCAATCCAGCAATGGGCAGAGGTTTATCACGGACCATTGCTTCAGGAATATGGGATAAGCAGGTTGTAGAGGAAACATTATGTTAAACTTTCAAACAGCGTGTGCATGCATAGAAGCCTGCTATGGAATCTCGAAAATCCTATCTGATTAAAACACAAATCCGTTTCGTTTCGTTTTTATAGTTTAAAATTTCGTTTTACTTGTCTTTACTACACGTATAGGCCATCGAAATATTTAACAAAACGAAACGAAATGTAGATCTGTATTTTAATCAGATTGTCGAAAATCTGTCAAATAATCGGATCGTGTGACAATACGTATAAAGAAATTCTCAAAAAGAGAGAGAAATTGGGTTTAACGTCCACTCGACAAAACACAAACTAGGGCATTTCGGGACTAACATATGGTTTAATATTATTTCGGGTCTTTTAGCAGTGGGTGGGAGGAAACCGGAGTACCCAGAGAAAACCCACGAGGTTGGACAGGCGACCTTACTCCTTGTCAAGTACAACCGGGGATTCGAAACCACGCCAGTTGACTCAACGACAGGCCGTATCATATCGCACGCTAACCATTCGTCCACCCACCCCCTATTTCTCAAAAAGGGAAGTTAAATGATTCACATATCATTATGGTTTAAAATTATTTTAAGCATTTTAATTATCTATATAGTTAATTACTCATAAATCATAACACACCCCCATGGCCTCATTCATCCATATTATTTTTGTTTACTGCAGATGTTTCTTCTTCTTTGCTTTATTGGTTACATCGCTATAAATACAGCGCAGTTACAGTATAAAAACCTCAAAAGCGACCTGTTCGAACTTAAACGTTGCCCAGAGTGTACACCTAGAAAAGAGATTAAACCAACAATACAAGATCCACTGTGTGTTAAGTGCATGTGTGATTTAGATTGTATTCAATATGGCGATTGTTGTATTGACGTAATGATAAATCTCGGACTGCATTTACAAGAACCAAAATCTCACCAATGGAGTTGCATTTCACCGGAACTAGAAATGCTAAGCCTAGCGTCCATTACACGGAATGCGGATTCTTTTATGAATGATACTGAAAAAAGCATTGCGCCGGAACAAAACCTATTGACGTTCAAATTAAAATATATGAATTCTTTAATGGATGGATATTATATGAAAACGCAGTTTATAGAAGATAATGGTACTATGAATAACTGTAGCCGAGTCCCATCTCCAGTCAGTTGTAATATTACCGGAAAGACGTACATCAACATGGATTGTGCTGTTTTAAATCAGGAAGATGGCTGTGTATACTGGAACCTACAATCCGAATGTGATACAAGTAACCCAATTTCGAAGTGTCAAGTTTATCTTATTCCACCAGACTTTGTTGAACTAAGATATTGCGATGCTAGAAGAGCTCAGCCAATTATTTCACACTGTCTATCCAATATGGCGGATTTTGATGAAGCGTGTGCTAAATATTTTAATCCTGTCTATGACTATGATAACAAGGTTTATCGTAATATATTTTGTTATTATTGTAATAGTCAGCCAGTGAGTGAAGTCTCTCCCCCCAACATACCATCAGTTGATATTCTAACCCGCCCCACACAACCCTTTGCAAAATGTGACGGCACAAAAGCCTGGATGGATTTTCAGGTGGTAAGTATTGATTTTAAACATACTGTCTTAGCCATGGTGAATTATAAACATATTTCTTTGGTTATGAACAAACTTTGGTTATTATAAACTTACCTGTGTGTTTGAAATCAACTCCCGTTAAATAAAACCCATTGAACAACTGCCCCTCAAACTTTCGGGCAAGCTTACTTTTAGGGCAGACGGGTAAAGTGAAAAAAAAATATTTCTTCTACTTGGCAAAATAAAGTGCCCGAAATCTGATACAACACTAATTTTACGGACTGGAATAGCAGTAAAACGCGTTTGTCAATGTCAAATATTCCAGAATGTTCTTTGGGGTCCATCAAGGTCAGGTCCGCTTCTTCGTCTCTCGGAGAAAACCGGCGCCGCTGTCTGTAAACCTGAAATTTTTCGGGCATGTCTATTTTTGCCTCCCTAACTGTCATCGAGTCCTAATAAAACACTAATTTTACTTCTTTTAATACCACTTGAGCCACTCTACATTGTGCTGGAATAGCAGGAAAATGCGTTTGCGGCAGTGAAATTTTCTTCCAACGGTCCCTTCTTCGTGGACTGTAAACGATTTATTGGAATTCGAGTCAGCCACGTTAAACCTCAGTTCTCTCTCTCTCTTTTCTTCTGGCCGTAAATGGAGAGAGAGAGAAATGGGCTTTAACGTCCACTCGACACAAACTAGGTTTAATTTTTTTATTTCAATTATTCGCTTGCGCCTAGGGGTCTTTAGCAGTGGGAGTAAAACGAGAAAACCCACGAGCTTGAACAGGCGACCCTACTGATTGCCACGTACAACCGGGGATTCGAAACCACGCCATTTATTTCAAGTGTCGTGGTTTTGAATCGCCGATTGTACGAGGCAAGGAGTAGGGTCGCCTGTTCAACCTCGTGGCCGTAAATATGTTATACTTGAAAATAAGTTTAGAGATTATGATCTACAACTCAATTAATGTTGAGGTAAAAAGATACTTCGACTTCGGTCTATTTTTAATTTCAGAATAAATGTCGGCAGATAAGATGTTCCACCAGCAAGAGATTAGATGATGGCTTCTGTGAATATGATAATAAATCCGCCTTCGGCAATTCCTACCATTTGCTAGTGAAACTAGATTTGTGGACAAATGACAGAATCCCATTCCTGAAGCAATTTATTCTGGACACCGTGACAAGGGCGTCCTTTGACATCATGTCCTCGTTATATTACATGTCATATACGAATCCGATTGAGGCAGAGGGTAATTCGTTCGTATATATAAATATTTGGTTTACAGTCAGTGGTAACGTCTCGCTGGAGGATTATGAAACGTATATTTTGAGGTATGATTATATCAAAATACTTGCAAAATGGCATGGATTTCCTTCTCAAGCTAAAGCTAATCATTCAATATTTAAACGCTCTGAGTATAAATTCGACAACTTCTTCCCGAATTTATCGACTAGTCTATGCTGTGCAGTAAACAATGGCGCCGTCTGGGACAAAGAAGACTACGACCCCATAACATACCAGTTAAAGTGTTCTTATATCGAATTTGATGCTAATGAATATATGTTACGTAACATGACTGCTCGCATAGATCATCTAAATCTAACTTTTATCAGAGGAGAATTTTCCATCTTCAGAGACCAACTCAGGGTTTGTTTCGAGTTGTTCCTTAATAGGACTGATTTTGTTGATAGCAACGAAGCCGGTGATATTAAGTATTACCTTAGTATAGTTTGCCTGACATTATCATTAATAGCTTTAATGCTAACTTTCATAACCTATCTAATCTTTAGAGATATGAGAACACAACCGGGCAAAAATAATATGGCTCTAACAATAACCTTATTTTTAGCTCAGGTAATGCTGATGGTTAGCCAGACTCCTGGAACTGATACCATTATATGCCAGGTTATGGGCATTACCCTTCATTACCTATGGTTAAGTATGCTATTTTGGATGAACGTGTGTTCATATCACATGTTTAAAGTTTTTGTATTACACACGTTATCCCGGATGGAGAATTCAAATGGCATCATACAGACGTTAATATATCTTGTATATGCCAATGGAACACCCATCCTGATTGTTGTGGCTAATATTGTTACCAATTATATATTATCCGATGGCGCTGTTATTGGTTATGGTGGGGATATATGTTATTTATCTACTCCTACATTGGCTCTGTATTGTTTTGTTCTACCCTTAGGGCTTGTTATTTTAACGAATATCATATTCTTCTTTTGGACGATCTGTACTATCCATCGTGTAAAACAAAGTGGTAAACAAACTGGGGATAGAAACAACCTCTTCGTTTACCTAAAGCTGTCCGTAGTTACAGGATTCTTTTGGTTATTCGCCATCTTATCCAGTGTTGTCAACAATCCGGTTATGACTTATATATCTATTATTCTGAACTCGTGTCAAGGGATCTTCTTATTCTGGTCATTTGTCTTGAATAAAACGGTATTAAACAAATGCAGAAATGCTAGAGACGGTACTACAAGATCGACTCAGCGTAATATTACACGTTCTAGTGAATACTCAGTTACTAGAGAAACTTCATTAAACTCCCCAGTAAGTAGGAGACAGTCCCAAAACACGGACTGTGAGGCATCCTAGGGCATAGACTCATTTACTAGTGCAACATCATTAACCTCTGAAGGTAAGGCGTAAAATCAAAACACATATCTCGGCATACTTGCCCAATTTTAAAATTGTGGCAATTGAATAATGGCGTTGAGCAGCAGATAAGATTCTAATCCACTAAATATCACAGGCTAGCGATGGCACCGAGACTTGACTATGGTCTGAATAAGTTAGGCAGAGTTAGCCCTTGCATAATGTATGTTTAACATTTCACATTTTTTTCAATTTATAATATTATCACCCACTTTCGGTCCAACTCTAGTCCATTGGTAGTGTACAGTTGGTCGTATTCTTTAAACGGAATTTCTGAAAACAATATAATGGCATATAAAGAAGAACTATATCGTAAATTTCTTTTGTGCGATTATAAATTAATTGGTAATATTTAAAGTGGCATACCAAGCTTTGCTGTTCCTTGTACTGTTTTAACTGCTTATTTTAACATTGCTTATTTTAGCATGGTTCCTTGTACTGTTAACATTGCTTATTTTGGGCATGGTTCCTTGTACTGTTAAAATTGCTTTTTTTGGGCATGTACATGTGTAGTGTGAACAAGTTTGTCACAGGCAAGCACTGATAGCGTTCACTTTATTTTATTCTCATTAGCTTGGCTTCGCCATTAGACTGAAAAGTTCTGGACTTTTGGTGGTTACTGGGAACCTTGCCACGGTCTAAGCTAAATATTCTTGGTCGGAAAGGTTATAGAGTGTTGAGCTATAGATACATATTATCTTGCTTTGATTGGTCAATACAATTAACAAAAGTTTGTGAATGCGTGAGTTTGTAATAATTCTGTGCATCATTATTACGTTTTTTTAACCGCCTAGGTGGTTTTATACGCCCACTTTAAAAATATGTCACGCCTTGACTAAATCATGTATGTTCACAATATTGTAACTGACACACCTGGATGACTCACATAGAAGTGTAATTATTTGTTCTGACATCAACATGTGCCCTTTTAAGTATTGCGATGAATATGTTGCCTTATTTAATCATATGAAATCTATGCATCGTGCACTAAAAACACCACATGGCATCCCGTATATAATTTCATTTGGAAAATTTACAGAAAATGGTGAGCCCAATGTACTCTGACGGACTAACACCACAAGGTTCCCAAATTCTCCAATTTCAGATTCAATAATACTATGTTTAATTTATGTTATTTTATTGGGGGTGAGGTTCTGATTTATTTGTCTCATTTTTCTGGGTTTCTTTGTGATACTCCCAGATTTCAGCATTATAATTTAGTATACCACCAACATACGCATCAAAGGCATACAATGAAGTTATACCATTAATTAATATTATGCGCAGCATAATATGATTTGTGTTGTGACGACATAAATTGTGTTCACTTGGCTGGTCCAATCGCAGCAGTTCCCGCGCAAGTTGCATCTATTCAAGGCAATTTTCCCGGGCTTTTGTTCATTCGATTTCTTGACATCACTGAGTGCAGTCAATTAAATTTGTTCTCCCACCACCTCCCCTTCTCCACCTTAAAAGTGACGATTGGACCCGCCAAGTATTCTGTGTTTTCACATTTATATATCTTTGTATTGATGTCTTTCATGTTGTTTCTTTTACATTATCAGTTTATTAGTCATCTGGTGATATTTAGTCTCGGTACCTTTCTTTCCCAGGGGGATGAGTAAACATCTTTCAGCTGGTCCTAGCACTCTGGTTAAATCCTACCTCCCCCGGCCGTATGAACGGAGAGGTTTGGGTAGCCCGCTTCCAGCTAACCTGGTTTAATATCAGTTCATTGCACCACTTTCTAATTAGTTAAGCCCAACACTAAAATGGGTTCTACAATTTTATTGATAATTATTTTGTATTCTTTTATATTTGATAAAAAAAATATTCTGTCATTTATAAAATGCCATTTTCCGTCATTAATTAAATGACATTTCACACACATCACGGTTGTTTGTTTTCTTGTGTTGAATTGGGCGTATATATCGGTCTGTCAGTCAGCTAACACAAAAATATTTCCCCCTACAGGTTTTAATATCTGAAAAAATACCTTTCTTCCCTGCGATGCTAAATTTTTTCGATGTAGTCATTAATTTAATGTTAACATTAAGTAAGACGCCTAGATTATTAAATTCATTCACAACCTCTTGTTCAGCACTGTTAATATCCCATAGTTTTGACCGTTTTTCTTTTTGTTATATTGAGTAATTATACTGCCCCCAGTTAATCCTCGCGTATAGTTTGAAAATTCGTGTGTGTCACCATTAATAATACTTAAATTTATTGTTCAACTTGTTGTTAAATTTAACCATGTGCTTACTGATATCCTCGGCTCATATATTTAACTCGTCGTTACATTACCTCTGGTTAAATTTGAGTTGTTCAACTATATCTAACGACGTTGTTATGTAACCATATGGTTAAAATTTAAAAAATTGAATAACCATAATATGGTTTTAATTGAACAATTTAACCAAGAATTCCATAATTCTCCGCATTGGCAGCCAATGCAAGATGGATGACACTGATATGGGAGAAAAACGAAATTCAATTATAGATTTCTCCAACAAAATATTTCTAATGTTTGAAGATGTTTAGCTGAATGGGAAATGATTTCGCTTGTGATTCCCGCAAACAAAGAATATTTAATGCCCATCACAGGCCGATAAACATTTGTTGGCTTAAAACAAAACAAATGTTTTATGCAATTTCAAAAAGAGGCCAACCTTGATATCACATGATTCAACGCAAACGTATGGTGACTGATAGTGGTTATTTGAAATTCCACTCTTTTTATAACCCGATAATACGACATCACAACAATGTCAACGCAATCACACGACGCTTTATTCTGTCGTGACATTGTCGCGGTCCCGTATGTTTGACGTATTGCCTTTAGCCTTTCTGAAAGAAACAAATACATACTTTTGCAAGCCCTACCTTTTCACGAGATTGTCACTATTCGTGTATTCGTGTCAATGAGAGAAACAAATATCAGGAGGAGGAGATGGAGGGGGGGGGGCTGTAACTCCACACAAACTAGGCCATATCTGAACTACCATATGGATCCTTTTTATTTCAATAATTCACATGCGCTTGGGTAGTTCCTTCAGGAACGGTCTTTGAGTGGACCATGTCCACTGAATATTCCTACTGCCTAATATAGCTGCAATATAAAAATACCGCGCTTCATCACCTCTGTTCTAAGGCTATTTTGGAATCCTTTCCTACTATTTGTCACCTTGATTCTACTTTATTTGCCAAAGGAATCATTTCTTGTCATAGCTGACACATTTACAATGATGTAACACTATTTTTAAGTAGAAGTCTGCGACTAAAAACATACACCAAATACGTTTAAACTTAGCAGCGAACCACATGTTTATTTCATCGCTAAATTCTGCTTGAAAATGGTGTTAAATTATTATAAATTTGTGTCAAATATAAATAGAAATGATTCCTTTTCGCCACAGGCACTTGAAGGGATTAAAATAAATTAAAATAAAACTTCTTACCACTGCTTAATACAAGAAGGTAAGTCAGACGCCATCTTCGCAGGCTTTATCACGTGATAGAACTTACGAAGCGAGGCCGCTGATGAGCGAGACTCGATCACCCAGTTCCTATGCACATATAGAGTAATGATAGGTTTATAAAGGAACTGGGTACAGACTTCTTTTGACATTTTTTCGGGTTACTTCCGGTCTTGGGAAGTTGATCGTCGATAAATGATAGCGGTTCAAGTTTGATTTGTTATCAATAACAGTGTTAAATGACCAATTTAATTACATAGGAAGGTGAATAATAATCAAATAAAGTCTCGTTAGCAATAAAAATGACATGAAGTGTTAGAACTAGTGAATATTGTGAGATGATATCAGACGATACATGGTAAATCAGCCAAAACAAAGATGGCGTCTGATTTACATTCTTGTATTAAGCAGTGGTAAGAAGTTTTATTTTAATTTATTTTAATCCCTACAAGTGCCTCTGCTTTTCGCGGAAAATAAAGAATCGTGGTGAAAAAATGAAGGTTTGGGGTCTAGAACAGATGAGAACAGAAGTAAGGAAGAGCGGTATTTAACCGTATTTTAAAATTGCAACATTATAAGACCGGATAGGAACTGTCAGTGGACACCGTCCTCTCAAAGACAGTTCCAAAGGGAATTAGCGCGCGAGAAGAGAAACTGTAAGACACAGAGAAAACTCGCGAGGCTGGAGCGATGACCCTACACCTTGTCACGTACAAGCACAGAGCCGATATCACACCGCTTGACTCAATGACAGACCATATCATTTAAAGAGCACATCCAATACCCATAATCTGTGTTTCATATTGCGTCTACTGCGACAGTTATCAGTAATAGAGTGTGATGATTATGAAGGTTTGTTTCACCTGTTCAACACCGGATTACTAGGCTAGTGAATATAAATATACGAACCTAAAATTATATATTCACCTGCGCTATTTGTTGTACATATTATTTTCCCCCAGGGTATTCAGTAGGCCCTATTGTATTATATGCATGGCTGATTTGAATTCTAAATTGCATATCAATAACTCGGGCACTCTCCTGTGGTCAGTTCCATACAAAATAAATTTTATTTTTAGTTTACAGAGTAATTGATTTTCTTAATAAATCTATTGGGGGTAAAAATGTAATCTCCCCGACGGGGAATTGAACCCCGGTCTCCCGCGTGACAGGCGGGGATACTTACCACTATACTATCGAGGATTACGTATGTAACTCGCAAATAAAAGGTAAAATAAGTTAGAAAATTGTCTTTTATTATTAAGTATGGTGTTTGATTTGAGAATTAAACGTCATGTTGAGCATCGATCTCTACGGTAATTATTTAGCCAAAAATATCCAGATTATATATCCTAAATATATATGTAAGACAATACTTGATATAATCGTAATTGAAATGAACGCGATAAGATAATACTGAATTCATATAACTAGGCCATCTTCTTTAAAACAATACTATACACAATAAGCTATATTTATACACCTAATTATGATACAGGTAAGGGAGGTAACTCCATTTTGTCAAGAGATTATGCATGTTTCAATTTGAAGAATGGGTGGGGAATAAGAGGGCCAAGAGGTCAGGGTGTGTATGACTGCACTGGATTAGATTGGGGTGTTTCTAATGAACCGATAAACTAAAAAGAAGTCTGATAAAATCTTCAAAGTTTCATTGTTTCTGCTGACTTGGTGTTAAAGGACAATATTGTTGTCAGTCATATTACATAATGATAGAACTGGTTAAATACATTCCAAATATAATTTCAACACTGAGTTCATTGCTACGTGAATAAACGGGAAGGAGCGACAAACATGACAAGCACGGGTTATCCTTCTATATAACTGACTGAAGTAACGAGCGATAACAGACACACGATCGAATTACATTACACTGATAATTCCATTGAAGATGGAAGGTATTTAACCATTTTTATCACATATATGCAATAATGACTTTCATTGTCCTTTAATGTCCACTTACACCTAAGGTGAAATCACAGACAATGGGGTTTAGTTATTCTGCCACTGTATGTAGGCACTTCAAGGACTCTAAACCGAGGCAGCTGTATGTGTGGCTAGGAACGCCGATTGACGTCTGAATGATGTCTGAAGCAAATTTAATAGTGTTCTTTAATATAAAACCGTTGGCTACGTTGCCTATTAGGGCGGGGCAATTACCATTTTCAGGTAAGTGTTTCATATGGGCACCTTCATACGTAAACTTTTATTGTGTATCATTGGACTAATTTGTGCACCGATGGCTGGACACAAACCCTTTTCCAGAAATTGATGGTCTAAGACAGCTGTAGAATAATGTCCGGTACCACATTAGCCTAAACTTTCCGCTCAGTTTTGTTTAACGATTCCTATATAAAATAGAGCACCTTTCATACAACTAAAAGAAACCCTATAAACGTACAGTTTTACACCTGCTCCTGTTATAATGGTTTAGATTTAGATATAGAAACACATGAATGTATTGAAATTCCAGTCAAATTACTTTAAAATTTCTGTCGAACTACTTAAAATTTCAGTAAAATTATTCAAAATTTTAGTCAAATTACTTAAAATTATTAATTCGAATTAATTTGGGCCAGAAAAATAATCTGCAATATGTATAACATATTTTCAACATATATACAGCATATAAATCAACTAAGCATACTTACAAATGTCTACATGCCATATTTTGCCCTGAGGGTATTCAATATTTAATTGTATTCTTGGCTTATTTGGATTCTCTATTATATCTTGTTAAAATAACGTGGTCCCTCATCTTTTTTAGTGAGTTCGATACGAAACAACTGTTAATTTCAGTTAATAGTAATAGTTCTTGTCAATAGAATAAATCGATTGATTGATAAAAATGTAATCTCCCCGACGGGGAATTGAACCCCGGTCTCCCGCGTGACAGGCGGGGATACTTACCACTATACTATCGAGGATTACATACACATTGATAAATAAAGAGATAAAATAAGTTGTAACATGGTCACCATCCTTGGTTTCCTTGCCGATAAGTTGCTCTTTGAGGCAATCGGACTGGGGAGTAGCATAGACCGGAAGCGATGCATTTACACTTCCGTTATCGGGGTCATGTTACTTCCGCCGCATGGCTACACCTACGCTACACCGTGTCAACCGCTATTTATTCACAAATCTCTAACGACCATGCTACTATAATGTGTTTTTTTTTACTTTACGCACGCTAGTTCGAAATATTTATATATATGTAAACCAACGCGAAAAATTATGTGTGAAACAGATACAGGCACTTTGTATGGGGTCATCACAGATATCTTGGAATTCTGACGTAATCGTCATTTGTCCGAAGACAAAAACATTTATAATCCTTGAAAACAACAACAGAAAACATATCGAAACGTTGTGCTACATGTGTACAAACCAGTGACTGCTTCCCATATAAATTGCGTTGTGTTTTTATTTTTACAAAAGAGGGATTCGCCCCAAAAAGTAGACGGAGAAGAAGAAGAAGAAGACGAGGAAGGAGAGGAAGAAGATAATCAAGTGTAAAATTGTATTTCGGACATAATTTTATTTGATATATACAGCTAACTGTTTAGGTATTTATTACAATTTAAACTTCACGGAGTGTGTTTGTTATTATCCAATCGGTCCACCAGTAAAACCTGCAATAAAATAGAAATAAATCAATCACTTACGGATCGAGATAACATCCTTCCTGAAATCAATCTTCACACGTGAGAAAACATAATATTTGTTAGAAATTATGAAGGAACTGACACATTGAGATGGTATCATTTACCTTGAAACGATCTTTTATATCGGCTTGGGTTAGGTGCCGTAAATGGGTATATTCCTGCCCCACAAATATCACTGTAATTTCCATACACCTGCCGAAAATATAATCCGAATATAATTAATTAAGAGCAGAAACCTAATTTATGTTTTGATATATAACGTGGTTGATATATTAAATGGAACTATTTTTATTTTTTGTATGTATAAATACATGTAGAATAAAAAAATCCCCGAATGTAAAAATATTTCTCGTCGACACAGTTTTAGAGCCAATATTGTATAATGCTTTATTTAAGTCATTAATGCTGAAAATACAACCAAAAATATCTGTCATGAGTGTGAGTGTGAGGAAGGGGCGGGGGTGTCAAGCAACTAAGAGAATGATAGCTCGAGACCATTAAACAATCTAAAATACAGACACTATCTTATCAGATAACAAGTCTCCCGTAAAAAGGCAAAACCTAGTAACTCATACACTTTTTCATCAAAATTGAGTTAGGACCAAATTTGTAGTTACTAGGGGACATACTTCCCGTTGTTGTACTAGATATTCCAATCTTTTGATTTTGTAATCAGTTACACCCATGACACAACGTAGCAACTCCGTGCATTTGCCCAGTATGCCACGGAAAAACCTAGTAACTCAATAGTAAAATCAATAGATAAGCTGGGGCTTAATATTCATTCATTTCGTTTTCTCAAAATAAGAAAAAAGTGAGTTACTAGGTTTTGCCTTTTGCCTTTTGACGGGAGAAGTTAAGTTAGTAACGTCGTAGTAACGTGTGACGGTGGTATAACTGGTTAATGTTAAGAGTTATGAGAAAGTTCACGCCTTACGTGTATACTGTGTTGCATGTTATTAAGACCAGCAGAGTGGTCAGGCACATTTTCATTGGCAAACAGAATATAATAATCTGATCTGTCTGGTAGATCTTTGTTTCTGATCATCAGGTAAACCTGCAACAACAAATATCAAGGTCCATAGTAACAATATTAAACATAAACCAAATTCTATGGGGGCGTGGGGGGGGCATCTGAATGACAAGTTTCGTTGTCAGTGTCTACACCCGATAACAGGGACATGGCCGGAACTTCTAATGGAAGATCCGGAGGAAAGACCATCTGCCAATCAAACGCCAGTAAGCTAGCGACATACTTCCTCTCCCCCACCCCTACCGCTGTTACTCCCCGTTAAGAAAATGGTCAGAAAGCGTTATAAAATAGAATTAATTATGAAATTGGTAAACATATTAATAAAATGTCACTTAACATCATAATCATCCTCAAACATGAAGGGTGGCATTTGAAACGATGCTTGAATTTTTGTCACTTTTTCTGGACGCCATCCACTCAACATCGGTCTATAGAAATGGGCTGCATAAAACTGTCCACTAAAATCAGAAACATTAAAATGAAGACATTGCATATTAACAACGTTTGTTCTTTAAGTTACAGATACTTACAGATCCTCTTCTGAGTGCTAGCCGTCGGCCACTATACTCAGATCCATGTCGTCGGCTTCGCTTATTTTATTTTGGGTAATCCGGTTGGATTTGAAATCATACAGGAGATCTTGGTTAATCCAATGTTTATTCAGGCGTTTTTCAAATGTTTTAGTATTTTTTGCCGTTATTACACTGTCAGGTAGATTATTCCATAATTGTACTGCTCTGTTTGTGAAAAAGTTTTTTCTGATATTTTTGTTTGATCTTCTTAAAGTTTTTTTACTGTATCCCCTTGTTTTAGTTGTGTTTGTATCTGGGTGTGGTTGACACAATTGTGGCAGACTATTATCATAGATTCCTGATGTTATTTTATAGGTCTCGATCATGTCACCACGAGTACGTCTGTATGGTAGTGTTGGGAGTTTCAGCTTCTTCAGTCTTTCAACGTAACATGTCTCTTTGAATCCTGGAATAAGCTTTGTGGCTCTTTTTTGCACATTTTCTAATGCTGTGATATGTTTTACTTTATATGGGTTCCATACCGGATTTGCATATTCAAGTTGTGGACGGACTAGTGCTTTGTACAGTGCTTTGGTCCAAGTATGTGAAGGATCGACGTATTAATCCCATTATGCTATTGGCTTTGTTTATTTTTTCACTCATGTGGTCTTCAAAGTTTAATTTATCGTCAACAATTACCCCAATGTCGTTTTCCTTCTCTGTACATTTGAGTTTGGTGTCACACAGCTTATATTCGTATGGAGTTAAGGTTCTTGTTTCTGTTGTCAGTACCTTGCATTTGTCGGGATGGAATTTGAGTAACCATTTGTTTGACCAGTTTTCTAGTTCCAACATATCTTGTTGTAGAGTTTCCATATCCGTTGGTTCATCTATTTCTTTGAAGACTTTTGTGTCATCAGCAAACATGTAGCATTCTGACTGTGTAGCATGTAGCATCTTTTGCCAATCATTAATTCTAACAAATTAATCTTTTTATTGATATAAGTTCTCTGCTTCCTTTAACATTCTGATTTCATGTATATCGTGTCTTACATTATTCTAGTTATCTCCCTTTGAGCAACAACATTATGTTGTGGCAGCACTTTCCATCGCAGGGGCAGCTATGACCCAGAGGCAAGGACATAGGACTTGGGGCCCGTGTGGCCGAGAGGCAAGGACGCTGGACTATGTTCTGTTGTCGATCGAATTTGATAAATTTGACTCCAACTCTTCGACGGCGGTGCCTGTGAGTCTGAAAGGTGGTACCTATGCACGTTAGGGCGGGACGAAAGATGGCCGTTGGAGTAGGCGGGTGAGTTGCTGTTTTCCTGTGGCATATCTGACCATAGAAATAAGTAACGCTACGTTAGTCTGAAATCGGGTCATAAAACGTAGCACTCCATGCCAGTGCCCACCAATAATAGTTAGGGGTGCCATGAACAAAGCCCTAGGCTAATATCATCATCATAAAAATCTACTTACGTAAGTGGTGAATGTAGAAGCAAGGACATATTCAATGGTTTTACTGGAGTACCGAAACCACTGTTCTTTATGTACAATACAAAGCACAAAGTTTCACCAACTAATACAGAATCAGGTAGAACTGCCTGTAAATATATTTCACATAGTGTGAATTATACCGTATACGTAATGCTTATTTTTTGAATCAAGAACCGGGTTCATGTACTTGGGAAGGTTCATGTTCTTGTTTTCAGGGCTACGTGTTCTAAAAAAAACGACCGACATTCAACGTGTGTAGCGATTTGCGGAATTCTGATTTGACTTTATAATTTCTGAATGGATGCATTGCCTTAAAGGCCCTACCTTTTCTATAACGTATGAACATCTAAAGGGATATGGCACATTGTGAGATTTTACTTGGATTCAAGAGTCAACAAAGGGGATAAATGTTATTTAGATGATGGTTTTATTAAATAAAAACTCTTTTATAGTAAGTGCAGGAGGGCAACACACACACAAACACAAACAATTACACAACACAAGGTCACAATATACACATGCACATGAACCAACATGTTGGCCTCACTGTTCGCGTAAAGAAAACCATAAACACACATCTCTGGCCCGAACTAGACGAACTTGATTTATAATCCTCCCCCCATAAAACGTAATTTTTGTGCTTACTTATGCCGAAACTGGACTAAATTAATTTATAACGAATCCCAATCAACACAAACCTCTGTTATTTTATTAAAGATACATTATGGGAGATTAGATAAAGAACTGGAGGTTTTCACTATAATAAGTTAAACACTAGATAATATAAAGGGAATTGGCTGAAAATGTCAGTCAAATTGATCCATCCAGAACCGAATATTTAGCGGTTGAATTTTCGGCCTAGCATCGATCATCATTACTAAAACTCAAACCGGCACGATAAAACATAGTCTCGATTATCCAGTTCATGATGAAATTATGAAGAAAGTGAGCAACAGACCTGATCCTAATCCAATATTTATCGCAGGCAAGTGTTGATATCGAGAGCTGATTGTGGTTTGGATAAATCAATTAATAGTTTAGATAACATTCAAGGTCTAAAGAAATACCTGCAATAGGCAGATTATAGCTCTTGTATTATGCATGTTTAAATAACCACGTACCTCTGTTAATAAATATCGATAGCCTAATCGTCGATGGATCTCTTCATAACATCCTTGTCTTTTCCATTCATCCAGAATACCGGTATAAAAGTTCTGGTTTAAATACGACCAATGAAACATTGCCATCTCAGATAAAGCTGTAGTACAATCACTCCTGGAAATATCATGCCCGTGCTTAGTGGTTTATAGCAGTTTAGGGAAACAGGAGGAACTGAAGAAAGCCCACGGGGTTGACAGGCGACCCCACTACATGTCGCGATACACGTAAAAAAACGTTACTTGACTCAGCAACAACAACAGACCTTCGTTAACTGGCAGACTATCGTTATTGAAGAGACGACCATTGTCAAGATGGTTGCATTATTTCTGTTAACTCTTTTTTTTTCAAATCATTTTTAGTGAAGCCTGTACCATAACAGGCCCGGGACTTACAGCGCAGTGGACGCTTACGGCTGGCGCCCGGATCCATTCACTTGATTTGATATTTTCCGCAGGTTAATCTTAGGCAACGTGAAGTTGGCACGTTTTTCGGGATTCGGGATTCGGGATTCAAATAACGAATAACGAGCCAGCTCGGGATTCGGGATTCGCCAATAACGGGATTCGCCAGCACGTTTTTCGGGATTCGGGATTCGACACTAAAAAGAGCGCATACCATGGAACCTAAGGGTAAGTGAACCTCGGGTGGCCGACTAGCACGGAGACAGCAGCATCTCCAGCGAGTACGGTGCTGACTGGTTTGTTGGAGTGCACGGGGCAGTAAGTGAACGTTGGGTGACCGACTAGCAAGGAGACGACCATTTTTTATGCGAACAGGGCATGTTATTCGGGATTCGGGATTCGCCACTAATAAGTGAACATTCTGTCTTAAGATCCAGCAAGTTATTCGGGATTCGGGATTCGCCACTAAAACAGACCGACTTACGGGGCATCCGATCATTTCCTCGCTACCCCCGACCGTAGTTGGGTGACCGACTTACAACTGTACAGCGAATCGCGTGTTTACCGACCTACGGGGCATCCGATCATTTCCTCGCTACCCCCGACCGTAGTTGCGTGACCGACTAACAACTAGACGACCATTTGTCCAGCAAATAGCGTGTTGACTGGTTTGTCGGTGTGCAATGGGCAGTCCTGTCCTGCTGTCACCTGTTTTATTGTCGAATCACGAATAACGTGCTGGCTCGTTATTCGGGATTCGCCAATAACGAATAACGAGCCAACACGTTATTCGTGATTCGGGATTCGACAATAAAACAGGTAAAAGCAGGGCAGGACTGCCCAGTGCACTCGAAATAACCAATCAGCACCCTATTCGCTTGACAAATAGTCGTCCCCGTGCTGGTCGGTCACCCAACGAGGAAATGGTCGGATGCAAGATAAATGGTTCTGTTTTGATGGCGAATCCTGAATCACGAATAACGAGCCAGCTCGTTATTCGTTATTGACGAATCCCGAATAACGAGCCAGCACGTTATTCGTGATTCGGGATTCGACATTAAAACAGGTGAGAGCAGGACAGGACTGCCCAGTACACTCGAAATAACCAATCAGCACCCTATTCGCTTGACAAATAGTCGTCTCCGTGCTGGTCGGTCAGCCAACGAGGAAATGGTCGGATGCAAGATAGATGGTTCTGTTTTGATGGCGAATCACGAATAACGAGCTGGCTCGTTATTCGTTATTGGCGAATCCCCAATAACGAGCCAGCACGTTATTCGTGATTTGGGATTCGACAATAAAACAGATGAGAGCAGGACAGGACTGCCCAGTGCACGGCGACAAACCAGTCAACACGCTATTCCGTTATTCGCTGGATAAATGGTCGTCTAGTTGTTAGTCGGTCACGCAACTACGGTCAGGGGTAGCGAGGAAATGATCGGATGCCCCGTAAGTCGGTCTGTTTTAGGGGCGAATCCCGAATAACGTGCTGGCTCGTTATTCGTTATTGGCGAATCCCGAATAACAATCCAGCATGTTATTCGTGATTCGACATTAAAACGGGTGATAGCAGGACAGGACTGCCCAGTACACTCGAAATAACCAATCAGCACCCTATTCGCTTGACAAATAGTCGTCTCCGTGCTGGTCGGTCACCCAACGAGGAAATGGTCGGATGCAAGATAGATGGTTCTGTTTTGATGGCGAATCCCGAATCCCGAATAACGAGCCAGCACGTTATTCGGGATTCGGGATTCGACATTAAAACAGGTGAGAGCAGGACAGGACTGCCCAGTGCACTGGAAATAACCAATCAGCACCCTATTCGCTTGACAAATAGTCGTCTCCGTGCTGGTCGGTCACCCAACGAGGAAATGGTCGGATGCAAGATAGATGGTTCTGTTTTGATGGCGAATCACGAATAACGAGCTGGCTCGTTATTCGTTATTGGCGAATCCCGAATAACGAGCCAGCACGTTATTCGAGATTCGGGATTCGACAATAAAACAGGTGAGAGCAGGACAGGACTGCCCAGTGCACACCGACAAACTAGTCAACGCACTATTCGCTGGACAAATGGTCTTCTAGTTGTTAGTCGGTCACCCGACTACGGTCGGGGGTAGCGAAGAAATGATCGGATGCCCCGTATGTTTTAGTGGGGAATCCCGAATCCCGAATAACTTGCTGGCTCTTAAGATAGAACGATCAGTTATTAGTGTCGGATCCCGAATCCCGAATAAAGTGCCCTGATCGCATAAAAAAAACGGTCGTCTCCATGCTAGTCGGTCACCCAACGTTCACTTACTGCCCCGTGCACGCCAACTAACCGGCTAGCACCGTACTCGCTGGAGATGCTGCTGTCTCCGTTCTAGTCGGCCACATGACGTTCACTTACCCTTACGTTCGGAGGTATCGAGGAAATGGTCGCATGGAAGGTAGACCGCTCTTTTAGTGTCGAATCCCGAATCCCGAAAAACGTGCTGGCTCGTTATTCGTTATTGGCGAATCCTGAATAACGAGCCAGCACGGTATTCGGGATTCACGTTGCCTTAATCTTATAGGTTTTTGTTTTTCGTGTAGTGCGGTCCATCTGCACTTACTATTAGAGAGAACTGAGATATCCCTAAGTGTTTTAACTATGCTTACTAGTATGCACTTTTCAAAGACAATGAATGTTTATCACAAAAGCAGTAGGTTGGGCAATCAGAGGCGGATTCAAGGGGCGCCCCCCCCCCTAATTTTGGACAGTGCCCTTTTTTACAACTGAAAGTGCCTTTCAAGTAGCTTTTTTGCTCGATTTTGAGGCTCTTTTTCTACGATTTCCGAACATTTAGACGAAAATATCAGCCAAATAGCTCTTGGATTGGCTACATATGCAAGGAAATGACGGATAATTTTCTTGGGGCCCCCACGCCACCCACCTCTCAGCGGCGTGCCCCGTCTCCGTGGTCAGTGCTCTCATTTTGCGCCCCCCTCCCTTTTCAAAATTCCTAGATCCGCCCTGGCAATTGTCTGGAATAAAATGACAACAATGATTAGTATTAATTAGGGCAGATGGTCCTCCAAATCACAGAATCTGATATCACAATATGGTACCAATGCACATGGTCACTAAATTCACATAACATTAGATGAAACGAAGGTAGGCCTACAATATGGGGCATCAATGATTGTATTTATACTTCTTTACGACCTCGCTAACGAAATCAATCAATCCTAATCGCATAATCAATAACTTATTTCTACCTTTGGTGATCACCGCTTTTCCATTCACAGGTTTGACCCCCCATCATGCAATATTTAGTGTCTTCCTCCAGATAAGGATATTCAAATGTTTTGTTTTGATAGGTGCCACCATCAGTATCCGATGCCAAGAAACATTCATTATGATGACCTGTGGAAAGAGATACGCCATGAAATGAACATGAAATGAAATGGGCTTCAAGGTCCTAATGTTCCGTAACATGTTGGCTATTGAAGAAGGCATGCGCTATTCATTGTGCTATGGGCGTAATTTTGCCAGGAAAGCTGCACTTAGCTCTACTCTTGTTTTGAATTCCAACTGACAATGGTACTATTACGCGCAAACCCTGGTAGTATTTTACTTTACAGCAAGGCATGTCTTCAACAAACAATCGATTTCGTTGGGGGATGTCTGCAACGTACTAGCTTTTTGATTAAGTTATGTCTGTAACGCACTATCTTCTTGATTAAGTGATGTCTTCAGCGTACGATCTTATTGTTTGGGGATGTCAACAACGTACGATACTTTTCACAAATGGATGTCTACAACGTACGATCTTTTTCATAAAGGGATGTCTACAATGTATGATATTTTTATACGCAGAAAAAGATATGTTATGACTTGTTACCTGTTCTGCCCTTGTCGGATCGAAGGTATTCATCAAAACTACCGGCCGGGGTTGTATCACCCAACAGATCGACTTTTGTCTGAGGATATGGAACTTGTACTTGGCTAAAATATAACTGAATATGATTAGTATAACAAAAAAAAGAGATTTCATGCGATTTAAAAATGGAAATGGATTACCATGTACTTCTATTCATCAATGTTGGTCGCGAGATTAGGCAGACGACTCAATTCCCCGACTGTTATATTGGAAACAGATAAAAAAATGGTTTGATTATGGATAATAACTTTCAAGCATCGTTAAAATGTAATAGGATATAACGTCCTACAATTCTCAGTCAATTAACTATTCGTCCAAACGACTTTCAATTCAACTACGAAACATTGGCAATCAGGATATCGTTAGCAAAGGACAGCCAATTTTACTATTAACGAATGAGTAAAGATGATATCCGAGATCGTTATGAATTACCGCAAAATTAGGAAGGGGTGTCTTGTTTTGGGTATATAAAGGGCTAGAATATGGCCCCTGTGTATTTTGCTCTAAATATCCACTTCTCAATGCAGCATTGAAAATGTCTTGGATTGTTAAAAATTAAACTTACATTGATGCTGGAATAGCATCCAACAAGGCTTCGAATACATCTTTTCTGTCCTGCCATAGGTCTTCGGGATAACCGAATTCTGGATATGCAGTGTAATTTAAGGTCATGGGGTCACCAAAATGTGTCGTGTAGAACCATTCCCCTGTAATATGTGAAATGTAACTTCCCCAATTTAATTTCTTTTTTTCCCCTCATTTATGTTTTGAGCTTGTGGATGCAACAGTATGATTTTGTACGATCTTGTATAATGATGCACGATCTCTGTACGATCTTCCATTATAAAGATATACAATCTTGTATAGAGAGATAGAGAGAGAGAGAAAAGGGGTTTAACGTCCACTCGACACAACCTTGTTTAACTATTACGCTCTTGTATATAGATCTTGCATAACGATGTGCAATTTTGTATGATAATGTGAAAGCAAATAGAATACATATTCAAAAATATTCAAATGTAGCAATTGCCATTCGAATAGTCGTGCAGAATACTAGAAAATACTGAGCGGAATTGAAAATTAGAAACTGATAATCATATTAGAAAGATCCGACTGTTACTGTATATTATCCCCAGAAATTTAATCACCCTCAAGTCAAATGCCAGGCTACTGTTAGCGCCGCCTGGGAGCTAGTGAACCGACATTTTAAGTCTTAAATCGAAGATAGTATTCCAAAGAATAAGTATACTTCGGGAATTTAGCTGGAATTGAAAATAGAACTATTTAGTCTTTGTATTTATGCCAGATCGGAAACGGAGTAGAAATGCATTATACAACAACATGGCAGCCATTCAGAGGCCAGAGATGTATTCTCGAAATATGAAGATATCTGTGTTCAGAATGCTGAAATGTATGACATTCAGATATGTTCATTGTAGAATACCTATTTAAACGCACATACACTGGCCACTACCGATTGCACAACTTACCCCGGACACCAATAAACCCAGCTTCTACGGACGACAGAATACCTTCATATTTATGGAATATAGGTGTTAATTGTTCAATATGTTGTAGTATCCAATCTTTAGTGGCGTCGCCATAAGGTGCTGCGGTGGTCTGAAAGAACTCATTCATTAATATAAATATTGTAAACTCCATTGATCACTACAGGTGTCACTTAAACGGGTCGGCTGGTGCGCATTCTGACACTTCGAGAAAATTATAGTAATGACAGCTGTCTAGTCGTTTGGATAGGACGAAAATCCGAGGTCCTGTGTATACCTTGTACGTTAAAGATCCTTTAGCAGTTGGAACTCAATATAAGAGTAGGTCATAGTACCACTGCTCTGGCAAAATGTACCTTATAGCACACTGAATTGCGTTTACCAGGATTCACAGCCCAGTGGGAACAGAAAAGTTCAACGCAAAATGTACCTCTTAGCACACTGAATGGCGTATGCCAGGATTCACAGCCCAGTAGGAACAGAAAAGTTCAACGCTTGACCCCATTTCATTTCATTGAAGCATGATGGGTTGTTTCGAATCGCCGGGCCAAGTTCGTGGGTTTACTCAACTGCTAAAGAACCTTACATTTCGGTCATAGCTGGTTAGGGTTTTAGGAGTTCAGATTAACTCTTTTGCACCGAAATTTTGTACTCAACCTCCATCCCTTTACCATAAATTAAACAACTGTATTGACATTACCAAATTAAATGTGTAGGAAAATCTAATTATAGCCGTGAATCCAGCAGTCTGAATATTATCCAGGTTATTATCCACAAATTGTAGAAATTCACTAGAGATATTTGATGTAACAAATTCATCTAGTACAAACTGTTTCCGTACCATAGTTATACCATATTTAGCTCGTATTTCATCCAAATCACTGACCTGTTAAATATTGATATATTAATTCAAGGAAGCAGGTTAGATCCCGGTGTTAGCAAGTCGAAAAAGTTAAATTCAGAACGTTACACGTTATATTGACAGACCAGGCGCGGATCCAGAGGGGGGGTCCAGGAGGTCCGGACCCCCAGGGGCGTAAATGTGGGGGGATGTAGGGGTGGTACACCCCCCCAGCAAAAAAAATAGTCGGTCGCAAAATCAGTGCAGTCGGTCGCAAAGTAGAGGTAGTCGTTATCAAAATAAGTATACGTCACGCTACTCACGCAAATCTTTAGTATAAAAATAGTCGGTCGCAAAATCAGTGCAGTCGGTTGCAAAGTAAAGGTAGTCGGTATCAAAGTAAGTACTCACTGTATACGTCACGCTACTCACGCAAAAAAATAGTCGGTCGCAAAATTAGTGCAGTCGGTCACAAAGTAGAGGTAGTTGGTATCAAAATAAGTACTCACTGTATACGTCACGCTACTCACGCAAAACTTTAGTATAAAAATAGTCGGTTGCAAAATCAGTGCAGTCGGTCGCAAAATAGGAGCTGTCTTAGTATAAAATAACCTCGTCAACTTATCATTTTTGAAAAGATGTTGTGTTTCACTCGCATTCTGTTGTGAGTACAATGTTAGTCTTACAACAAAATGTAACCCAGGGAGAAAAATAGTCGGTCTAAAAATAAGTGCAGTCACTGTGGTCGGTCTCAAACACAATGCCAGAAAAGATCCCAAATACTGTATATTTGCGTGAATCCGTGAGCCTAAATTGCATACGTCACTCTTATTCTGTTGTAAGTATGTTAAATTGGTCTAACAAAAAAATTTCACCAAGGGAGAAAAATAGTCGGTCACAAAATAAGTGCAGTCACTGCAGTCGGTCTGAAAAACAATGCCAGAATGGATCCCAAATGCTATGTATTTGCGGGAATCCGTATGCCTAAATTGCATACGTTACTCAAAACTATAGTATAAAATAACCATGTCTGCTTGTCACTCTTATTCTGTTGTATGTTGTTCTATAAAATGTTTTCTACCACGGCAAAAAATAGTCGGCCTCAAAAAAAAAGTACTCACCGCAGTCGGTCTCCGACTAAATGAATTAATGAAATAAACATACAATCATAAAACAAGCGAAATTGACAGATAAGCCTCAAGATTCTGTCCCATTTCTTATCAACCCCAGTCCCAAATATTTAAAAGCTCTGTTACATATCTGAATTTTACTCCATTATACATGTAACATCATTCTTCTACTCGGTTACATATCTGAAATTTTATTCTATTATTCTACTCGTCAGTTGTCATATACTGTCTCAGCACTATCATATTCACGATTATAGTGAACTGCCCAGTTTGTAGTACCACTGGTGTGTGGGCGGGGGTATGTGCATCAGTCGGTCACATTTTTGCTAAACATCCCCCCCCCAAACGAAATCGATATGTACGCCCCTGCGGACCCCCCCCCCCCCCCCCCCTGCTCAGGCTTGAAAAATTTTTATGCGATTTTATTGGCGATTTAGACCTGTAATTTTGGAATTTACCTTCCGGAAATACGTCGGAATGAACCAAATTAAACCTAATTTACCAAATTAATCGGTTGAGAGCAATTAGTTAAGCAATTATCACACCTAGACCCCCCCCCTGCAAAAAATCCTGGATCCGCGCCTGCAGACCATTGGGAGCTGTTGGTGGTTCATGCGTCCACAAATCATCGGAAATTGATCATAGCACTGCATCGAGCTTTCAGATCCACATGGCTTCACATAATTCCCAGTCCAATAGCTAAACGTAAAACCGTCCTGGGCTCGCGTTTTGGGTTTTTTTTAATATCGGATACATCTCGTACCACAAAACTCTCGATGGCATCAGATTTCTCCAATATTAAATAGATTGGAATAGTTCAGTCGTATTTTTAATTTAAGCTAAAAATGGAGAGCGAGACTTAGCTTCGAACAACCAGTGTTGTGGTTGAAATTATTACACACGTCTTGTCAAACCGTAAAACGATAATATCTTTGGAACTATCACAGCAAGAATGGCTATAGTTCTTTATCGAAATCTTACATAGTGTGTCTTTAAAGATACAATGTGATCTTAAGGACCAAATTGCATTTGTGTCCTTGACTGATATTACACCATGA
The DNA here is from genome assembly GCA_036850965.1 of Patella caerulea. NCBI lineage: Eukaryota > Metazoa > Mollusca > Gastropoda > Patellidae > Patella > Patella caerulea. The sequence continues at coordinate 17,711,847 of JAZGQO010000002.1, read as the reverse complement.
GAACAATTAGTAAATCACATGGTAATCTGCACCTGATTATATAAAGGACTTACACTCATATTTGTTGGATTAGATGAATACGATATATCCTCATAGACAAATCCACGATCAGGATTCTCAATATGTTCATTCGTCTCATTGTACAGTATCCGAGTATATCTGTTGAGAATTTGAATTAATATAATATTTAAAAAATAAGTTCTGTCGATCACGTTAAATCATCAGTTAAAATCTAGTTAAATCATCAGTTAAAATCAAGTAATGGCAGTAAGATGACACCACATGAAAATATCCAATACGAGAATGTTCTTAAGAAAGTGTCAGGACCTAACTTGCGCATGTTTTTTGTTACAAATTACAGACCTTTGTCAATAGAACACCCATGAGCCAATCCCATGACGAACCATCGCGCACTGAGGATGGTATTACAGAACAACTACAATCACTTTAACGATTTAAACAAATATGCCCAACTTTTGAGGTCAAACTTGGGATAATGACGCCATGTTGGTGACCATCTTCAAAATATTGTTCAGTACTAACATTACATTATGTCGAACATCTGAATTACTATTTACCTATACGATAGCTCGAATGATCCCGAAACACACTTACCCTGGTGGCGCAGAGTGGTTTGGTATAGCGGGACATGGTACACATCTTGGAGCTATAAATTAAACAATTATTAAAATTATAGTGAAAAATGAAATTGGGGAATTGCTGTATTCCTTTTTGGTTATCTTCAAGCTACATATGTGTGTATATCTCTCGTCGAACAAAAGAAGAGATGGAATTAGGTTTCAAATCCATCTTTCCGCTCCCAATTGAGCTAATGCTGATGAGTATAAAAACCATGTAATGTGGTGTAAAGAGGGATATTTAATTTAGCCCGAGGAGGGCGTTGGTGCCCACGCTTCGTCGAATTCTAAGGGTTAATTGTTCTTTTGCGCGAACGCAAACGAGGAAGACTTGTTTTTAGCCCTGTCGTCCCACCATCTTTGTACCACAGACGACGAGGTAACAAGGCAATCTGTTTCACAAAGAATTACTTACGAATTATCTCTGTAACAGATGACTGTACGCGGCGGTAGTCATTGGCTCAACGGCTCGTGCAATGTTTACTTAACACCTAACTGCTTCGGGCAAAATGATGCATTTTACTCGTTTTAATACCCATTTACACTAAATAGGTAATATTTTTTAACTACAAATACTTCAAATGTCTTTATTTATTTTTCTTTTACCTCAAAAAAAATGTTTGAGAATTTAATTTGTCGGAGTAAAAAAAATAATACGCCGTACTCATTAAGCCTCGTCGATGTCGATTATCAGTGATTGTAGCGGTCAAGCGAATATTCACTGCGGGATCAGTTTGGTAGGTTGTAGAATCGCGAGCAACTCGAGTTCGAATCAATTGGACTTCCAGGTTAGTGATCCAGAGCCTTACTCCCCTTATCATGGTGTCTCCAATTAGAGATTTATTCAGGTTTACCATATCTAGACTAGACTAGACATAAGACTGATGTGATGAAAAAAAAATACAGCTTCACGGTCGTATCCTCTATAGTAGGTCCCAATAGAAATTTATTTACCTATAGATTCCACTAGACACAATACTGTCGTGAGAATAAAAGACAGTTTCATAGTCCTCTTCTACACAGGATCTTTGTAACTGTTACTACCCACACCCGTCCTTTCTATGGTAGGAAGTAGGCCATGTCAAGATATATTCACAAACTGTTACTTGTACTAATGAACATAACAACCACAAACATGGACAATTATTACTGGTTGGCATCAAAGGTTTCAGATTTTATCTCTTATAATCTTAAATTTCTACAAACGAACGACCTTGTTACTCCCATGTCAGCAATTGTTATCAGATATTCACCAGATAGCCAGAGTTGAAGCCTCTAAAGTGCCAACATGATTTTGTAGTTAAAAGGCAGAACTCGGGAAGAATTCGGTAAATGTCCCACATTTAATAGCGTAGAAGAAATTATGATGTGCCTAAATTGGAGGTACCTCGACGGGAAAAAGGGATGGGAGTTAACGACTACTCGACGACACAAACTAGGTCATTTCGGGACTTAAATATTGCGTGTAGGAAACCGATGGACCGGGTGAAAATCCACGAGATTGGAAAACACCCTAAATACCGGAAAACACCCTAATCTAAGTACCCCGAAGCCCTGTCCTCTGTGTGTGTTTGGGGGGGGGGGGGTAAGTTTAGAGCTATTGTTTTCTGGTGTTTTCCATGTCTGGGAACTACTAATATGGTGGATTAACGACCACTCGATACAAACTAGGTCATTTCGGGAGTTAAATATTGCGTGTAGGAAACCGATGGACCGGGTGACAATCCACGAGATTGGAAAACACCCTAAATACCGGAAAACACCCTAATCTAACTACCCCGAAGCCCTGTCCTCTGTGTGTGTTTGGGGGGGGGGTAAGTTTAGAGCTATTGTTTTCTGGTGTTTTCCATGTCTGGGAACTACTAATATTGTGGATTAACGACCACTCGACACAAACTAGGTCATTTCGGGAGTTAAATATTGCGTGTAGGAAACGGATGGACCGGGTGAAAATCCACGAGATTGGAAAACACCCTAAATACCGGAAAACACCCTAAATAGGTAGCCCGAAGCCCTGTCCTCGGGGTGTGTGTGTGGGGGGGGGGGGGGTTAGTTTAGAGCTAGGGTTTTTTGGTGTTTTCCATGTCTGGGAACTACTAATATGGAGGACGGAATATAACTCAACTTAACTAAATTAATGCGGTGGAAGGAACTTAACTAATATGGTGGAAGGGATGTCACTCAGCCTAACTTTAATAATCTACTGTAATGTCATCATTCAACATATAACGGAGCCCAACACCCCCCTTAAATAAAACTCCAAGTTAACGATACATTAAACTTTACGGGGATTCCAGCAACATTCTGTCTCTCAGTTAAAGTTAACGGTCCGTTAACGCCATCATTTCGGATCGTCAAAAGATGGCGGAGCTTTGAGCAACCGGCCCCAGAACTGATATTGAAATATTGAAATATATGCTTACTACCGGGGGGGGGGGGTATTTAATCTAGGGGGATTCGGGATTTATATTACATTTAGTTATGTTCCTTTATTAAACGTTAAACATATGGGGATACTCGATAATGTTGAATTTGTTCGGACATTTTGTTGAGATTTCGACTTTTGCGTTCTGAGGAGGGGAAGAGTTGAAATTATGAATGGCAGTTATGGCAAAACCAGTTTATTGCAAATTAAATACAAAGAAAGTGTTCCATGAAATTGAATACTTAAACACATTTTACCGTCTACATTTGTGTTTTACAAGTAATTATTGAAATAGTTTCTCATTTTCACAGTATTAGCCGTTATTTTTGACATGTTTATGTCGTTTTGGTACCACAGGGCGGTTCGGTGTCGTATTTCCAGTCGCAAGTTTGCAGCTTCTCGTTAAATACATTTCCTTAAAAATAAAACAACATAAATTTTTAAACACATTTTCTTAAAGATAACGTATGGCCAGATATCGTTAAGTATATTTCCTTAAAAATAAAGTACATGTATATCGTTAAATGGGTTTCCTTTAAAATAAAGTAAGGGTATATATCGTTAAATGGGTTTAAGGACAGATATAGTTAAGTACACTTCCCCAAGGACAGATACCGTTTTCCTTAAAATAAAGTAAGGACAGATATCGCGAAATACCTTTCTGTAAAATAAAGTAAGGACAGAATTAGTTAAATAGGATTCATTTGAAATAAAGTAAGGACAGATATGATTAAGTACACCCCCTTTGAAATACTGTAACACGGGTTCGATTCGATTGATTTACACCAGGCCTTGAATGTGGTTGACACAGTTTCTTACCTCCGGGACAGAAGTTGTGGCCAAAATAGATTCCGCCATTACAGGTATAGTAAGATGTACATTGTTTCGTTAAATCTGCATATCGGGCATCCTTTTTGTTAGAGCAATCCATAACGTTACCACATGGTGCTGGTACCCTGGTGGGTCTTAAAACAGATAATATGCATTGAATGAATGAAATGAATGTGGTCTCTTTTGTGCCGCGACATTATTCAAAACAGACTATGCATTTTTCTTAACCTATGAGACCTTTAGGTACTATTCTATGAACCATTGACTACATTCTATTTGGGCTGTAGTTGTAATACATATTTTCTAAGAAAGTCCCCTTTTGTTACTGGAAAACTTAAGTCCACATATTGAACGCGGACGATGTCTACGTTGTCAAGATCTGTGGTCAAACATACGAGGATAACCATGCCTGGTAGATCAAGGCTTACACAAACCGCGCATATGTGATACTTTCAAGCCACAACCTTTTAGTCTCAACTTGGCAAAGACGCATTTGCCAATTACTCAAGTAATAATAGAGAATTATGGGAGTAATAGGGCTATTTTTGGTGCTACGTTACCACTATCACGATTTGGACTACGATTGAAAACATAATTTTTATCGTGGAGTAATAACCGTGTTGATGCTATCAGTCTTATCATATCTTGGGTTCAGTCTGATCGTAGAAAGGTTTTGGACGATTAATTGCTTCAGATCGTATAGGGTCGTGTTAAAGCGCTACAGATCACATCACCTCGTGCTGCCAAATCTTGGTGATCAATCGCAATCGGAACAAATTAATTCAAATGCCATTTTTTGAACTATTATAGCAAGAACGACTAGTTTATTATGTTAATTTTAAATAATGTATCTTTAAGCGTCCATTTTGTTATTAAAACAGGATTTATAACGGCTTAGTTCACTTCTAGTGCTAGATAAGGACCACGGTGGATCTGCGAATCAGTGAATAGGGTTCTGGTACATTGATCGTTACTGGTGCTGGGAAGGAATTGGCTCGGGATTTACAAACCTATCGACATTAGGTCGTTTGGTGTAAGACCACAATGATCAACTGATTCAATCAGATTCATTCTTTTTGCTAAGTCTGTGATACAGATCCGTCACGGGTATCTGTAAAGGGGTCTTTTACGAACACCACTTTGATTTTTCGTTCAAACAGATATATGACTAGACGCAACTTTGACACTAAGGAAACTTCGTTTTACTGTAATATATAGTTAGATCCCAGATTCTGTACACCAATGATATTACATGGGGTCGTTGGGGTAGTTTGAACTGTCAGAAACTCGGTCCTGAGACCTGCGTCACCCACAATCAAACCAACCCCTCCCATTCCCCAACGCAATGAATCAAGTTACATAGTATGTTTTACTTACAGATCACATAATTTGGTATTCTTGTTAAAGACCAGGCCCACTGGGCATTCTACAACATTCTCTGCACCGTTTATACACTGAACAAATACTTTACATCCAACATCATACACACCGTCCACATTTCCTTTACAGTCAAACCCTAACACTGTAGATGATACAAATAGATAGAAAGTAATGGGAATTAACGTCCACTCAACACAAACTACATCATTTCGGGACTAACATATGGTTCATTTTATTCCAATAGTTGGTTTGCGGATATGGGGCAGCAGTAGGAGGGAACCGGAAGACTCTAAGAAAAATAACGATGTTCAACAGGTGACTTACTCCTTGTCATGTACAAGCAAATGATCGGAACTGCGCTACTTGACTTATTGACAGACCTGAAAATCTAAAGCCCGGTCCATAACGATACGACTACACACAACCCGACAGGACTCGGCGTCTTGGGTAGTTGTAAAATAGAATCGGGCCGCGTCTTTAGGCCTACTTCACTTGCCTACGACTGCACACAGGCCAGACTCTCACAGATTATGCGTCGTGAGTTACGCCACTTCCCTCTCGCGAGTGATTCCAAAAGTAAACCGAAAGCATAAAAGTGGCATTATATTTTGCCAAGATGCCACTGAAGTTGACTGCTCGTAAAAAGAAATGTGCTGCACATAACCTGCACAGTCACATGACTTAATGCTACTCTCTGATTGGCTAAACAACAGTAAGGCAATTGATCGTGTCCTGTGAGTGTCCAGACAAACACGATGGGTTACGACTGCATCAACTGCATCCGACTACGATTGAACATGCTCAGTCGGGCCGATTGGCTACGAAGCGACGGAACTCAATTGAATCGTGGTCGTGGGAGTGTCCACACTGCACTGATTGTCTGAGACAAGACGTTGCGTTGGGTAGATTCTGGGCAAGTCGTAGGGGTATGGACTGGGCTTAACGCACACAAGATCAACAATACGGTCACCCAACCCCCTGAAGATAAAATACTAAAGGCACGCGCCATGATTTGTGGCATCAGAAATATTTTACCCGGACATTGGAGCTATGTCTTACCTTTATTTAAAAATCTGACTGTTAAGGCTACCTTTATGTTCAAATTTGCGAACACAGTCTGTAAGTGAATTTTAACTGGACGAATTGCTAAATATTTCTGCGACAAAGAATTGTTTATCGATTTGAAATCTTGCGTCCATGCCATATATAGAACAGCAAGCCATTATCTAGTAGCACAAGCTTAAATATCACATCATATTATATAATGGCGGCAGGCCTATTAAAAATGCAAATTGCTTGTACGTCTATACAAATAGCCTCAATCGTCAAAATTACTCACCAATTGCAGGAAGAATCAAAATCAGACAAATCACGAAAGACTTCATTTCAGCCAAAGAGTGTCTGAACTAATGTCGATTATTGTTACTTATCTAGACTTATTTTTATATATAAAAACAATCGGATTATTACGCATATTTATATTACAAACAACCAGGATGTTAAGATAACGTAACACAGATAACCGTGCATGGGAACAGTCAGCAGTATGTCTTTAAAGAACAATATTGATGTCAGCCATTATCGATCACATATTATGTGATAAAACCGGTTAAACACATTCCATATATAGGATGCGTAACGAAGATTCGAAGAAATCGTAACCTTCGCAGTTATTCCGTTTAATTAGACCTAATTCCACTAAAACACTGCTGTAAGGAAAATAAATTTCTGTTCCAAATTATGACTGGTTAATAGTTCGATTAGCAACCTATATCTAACTGCCTTACAATCTCATTAGACTATAAACAGAGCCCCAGATTTGTTTACACAACGCTACGTCATGACGCACGTGACAAACGATGCTGTTAAATCTAAACAATGTAAACAACACTGCATGGAGATGAACAATACTTTCGTCGTATACCAAGAGGGAAGAGCTGCCATGTTGCTGTACTTGGGAGACATTTAATTGAACGGGAAGAATGGACACACTCCCTCCAAAGTATCAAAAGACAATCCAGCAATGGCCAGAGAGGGTTTTCTCAGTTCATTACTTCAGAAATATGGAGTTATCCTTTTACATAACTGCCTGAAGTAACAAGTGATAACAGCTAGATACACGGACGAATTTCTGCTCATAGATACCTGCCTTATTTGTCCACCGATAGGCGAGTCGGTGTCTACATGGCGTACACTATACATGGCGTCGGATTACAATGTTTTGATCACAAATAGTATTCTTCTTGAAAGTATGACTATCAGTTGTAAGTGACCGCAAAATGAGCAGAAAATTATTTTTAGTAATATTGCCGAAAAAAAAATAAATGACATATCAACATCTGATTTTACGAAGCTCCAATTCAACTTTGGTTTAATTTCAATAATTCAAAATTAGTGTTTTATGGCACTGCTAAATAACGCGAATTTTATCTCGTTGACATGTTCACTAACTTGCGTCGGTGATCGCCGTTGCCGCTATGAAGCAGCGCATTCGGCGTACACCACGGAGTTCATATGCAATAGTGTCTTTTGCGTGTGGTTATGAATATTTATGAATTATTTCAGAATGCTAGAGAGAAGACTGTGGTTATGCTACATACATGTGCTCACAACCACCGATCCTTCTCCTCAGCCCTCAACAGTGGAAACAGATTGTTTCGGTCCTGAAGGTAGGCTTACAATATCGATTGACCGTGATCTTTGGGGGCTGCGGTGGTTCAGTCAATTCAAGATGGTTGTTCACTAACTGAGGGATGGTGGATTCGATTTCGGTCTTGGCCGAGAATATTCCTAAAGATTTTCATTGATCGTGGCTTTGTTGAAGGTGTAGAAAGGAACATTGTCCACTCTTTCGGATGGAACAAAAAAACGAATTCATAGTTTATAGAAACATGTAAAGACCATGTAGACTGATAAGTTAATACCAGTTATGGATTGCACCTATCAAGGTCTGGTTAGCGCTGAAGTTTTAGAGTCCCGTATAACACAATCTTTCTCTAAAACTCTTGGACTTTATAGTAATCGCCCCCCCTCCCCCGTGTTCCTGATTGCCTCTACTGTCACAGTCGTCGATAAAGAGGTGTGATTATGGGTGTTTTGTTTCACCTGTTCAACCTCAGGTAATTATGCTACTGTATATAAATATACAAACCCAAAATATATACATGCGTTATATACATACTACTTGCCCTCAGGGTATTCAGTAGTATATTTTATGCTTGGCTTATCTGGATTCGTTAATAGTATTAACAATTTGGACCCGGTTCTGTGGTCATTTCGGTACCAACAAATTTCATTCTTCAACAGTAATAGTTCTAGTTAATAAGTCGACTGATTAATAAAAAGGTAATCTCCCCGACGGGGAATTGAACCCCGGTCTCCCGCGTGACAGGCGGGGATACTTACCACTATACTATCGAGGATTACGACTGTTAATAGTAAATAAAAGGTACAATAAGTTAGAATATTGTCTATTATGGTGTATGGTTTTAGAATTAACGATCATGTTGGGCATCGATCTCTACAGTGATTTCTTAGCCAAAATGTCTAAAAGACAATATTTATCATACATATGAAAAGGGGATAACTCAAATCTGTCGAGAAAAAAGATCAGATTCTCTTCTTCCCGTCCGAAAATTCGAATCTCCGTCCATCGAATTACGGCAAATAGAAATTTTCGATTTACTGGCCGGTAAATATCACATAAGCGATATTGTCTCTTTAAGCACTTCATTTAATTTTCAACGATATACAGACAGCCCTTTATCCGCGTGACAAGATTGGCATATCTAGCCTGCTATCTCGTTTCTTCCAATTATAACAGGACGTCCTCATTCTTCTGTTTGAGGTTGTCCTTTATTTTTGTTATTTACCTGTCTGAAATGGAATCTCAATTACAATTTTGATCACGAAATCCCTGTCAAAAAATTTTCGGCCCCGTAAGCCGTCTTTATGTTGTTTATTAAAGATTTAACGTCCAATATATTATATATGATATTATGGACAGGTTGATTTAATTAAATTATTTACACTTTATGGGTAAAAACATACAATTCAGATTTCCGTGTATGTCTAGAGTCTCCTTAAAATTTGTTAACACACACAATAAAAAGTCTTTGTATATTAAAAAGTCAATTTAAGTCAAACTTATAAAACCGCTGTCGTGAGAAGAGAGGGCGGGTCATCTTCCCCCTATGTAATAATAAAAACATGATAAAACAATATAGGTCCAGCTGATAGATGTTTCAATGTTTGGCGCCATCATTGCGGATAGAAAAATAAACCGTAGGGAAAAATAATCCGCTTGCGTTATGAGGAAAAGTGACATCAAATGTTTGACGTGCCTCTATTTAATCTCATTGAATCCTGACCAATATATGTCAACAGTTGATAATTTAGTTTAGTTACCTTAAAATAATATTATGCAAGAGCAAAATCTGCTTATTACAGGTCTTTCTTTTGGCCTGAATTGTTATCTAAATAATCAATTGGACAATAATTAACATAACCAGACCATAATAAACTCTCTATGTGAAGGCTAGCCCTCGATGTTGGTGGATTAAATTCCTATATGCCGCTCAATGGCAGTTGATAATTAAATCAATCAAGTGGATAATCGAGACTATGCTGTTTATATTAATGATTTGAGTTATGATGACCGAGGTTATTTGAATATTTCAAAAGCTTTTTTCTCGGCTAATAGTGCATCAATTTGACTGAAATTTTCAGCAAATTACCTTTACACTATCTAGTTTTTAACTATTATAGTAAGAACTGCCATCTCTTTATCTTATCTCCCATAATGTAACTTTAATTAATCTGTGTGCATGTTAGCGTAAATTAAACTGTGAGAAATATTAGATTTTGTCCGGAAATTGCTAAACAGTAGATATGACGAACGATTCTTTTAACAAATGAGACCTTCTATTATTTTAATATCACCCAATCAATTTCTATCAATGAGATTATTAGGTATTTTTCAAATTAAAGCTCGTCGGAAAAGCTTCACAAATCGTTTTAAAAAAGCAAGTAATTAGGTCAATATATCGTTTCCATAACTATAAAACGACCCCAAATGTCAATGTTACCTGCCACATGTACAGGTCAACGTTAACGATTTCCGTCGTTCTCCATGAGTAGTCGTAACCTTCCGCAAAAAATACGTATACATTATGCATTAGTTTGCATACTACTTGCCCTCAGGGTACATATCAGGGTGCATATTAAATGTCACTCATCTGCATAGGCGTACGGGCTCAATGACAGTTACGGGAAGAACCTGAATTGCCCGAAAAACGAAAAAAAAATTCGGGTTTACGGACACCACCACACCCACCCAGCGCCGCCGGTTTTCTTCGAGAGGCGAAGAAGCGGAACTGACCTTTTATAGAGCTCCCAAGCAAAATTATTATTTGACTGACGGCCCAAACGCGTTTTACTGCTATTCCAGTCCGTAAAATTAGTGTTTTATTAGATTTCGGGCACTTTATTTTGCCAAGTAGATTGAAATATTTTTTTTTCTCTCACTTTACCTGTCTGCCCGAAAGTCAGATTGCCCAAAAGTTAGTGGGGCAGCTGCCCCCCTCCTGCCACCCTGCCCCCCCCCCCCTGGCTCCCTCGCCTTTGCCCATTTGAATTCTCTATCTTGGACACTCTTTTGTGGTCAGTTCGACACAAAGCACCTGTTAATTTAAGTACAGGGTAATAGTTCTTGTTAATAAATCAGCTGGAGATAAAAATGTAATCTCCCCGACGGGGAATTGAACCCCGGTCTCCCGCGTGACAGGCGGGGATACTTACCACTATACTATCGAGGATAACATATTCAAGTGATAAATGAAAGGTACAATAAGTTATAAAATGTTTTGTTTTTAACACGTTGTAGGGATAAGAAATTTACAGTCATGTAGATTGAAGGAGGGGTGGGGCAGAAAATCAAAATCTCCATTGAAGTGGCATAGTAACGATTCCCGAAGTCCTCGGCAGCCCCCCCCCCCCCCGAAAGAAAACCATAACTCTAAAATACCTACTGTAGACTGTAACGGGTGTGCCCCTCCTAAAAACTTCACTGCCCGTACGAAGCCAGCTAGAAATGGTTCCACTACTGATGCCTTCCGTCATACTTCAGGCACAGTAGTGGCTTTTCCTACAGAGTACCTTTGCGCAAGTTTTGTAGTCAAATGACCACAAAAAGTTTACTGGCCTATAGCTCCCTTAATTTACACAGACCCTAACCCAAAACTGTATTGCACATAGCTTAACATATAATAAATCAATTCCCCATTGAAATAAAGGTGAAGCCTTACCGCATAATTATATGATTTGATAAAATCAAATCCCTTCATGAAAATTCTCAAGTTCTGAAATTATAATGGCCGCCCAGTCAAATAGAGCATGCGCAATCCAACTCACGTGATCATACGCCCCTTTCCATATATGGCATATGACCATAATTATATGCTAATGACCTTAGCGTGGGAAAATATGTCAGAAACAATAATAGACCGCGTGTTGGGGAGGTTGGGCATAATTTTTTCGCTCAAACCTGAACAAAAACTGATAATAGATTTTATTGTTCAAGAAAAGGATGTAATGGGCGTCTTTGACATTTCAGCCGAGATTCTCTTATAGTATTTGTGCTGGTCAGCGTATAGTAGGCATTGCCTTATATGGAAAGTGATGGGCGGAGTTAAGGCGTCGCGGTATTTGGCGAGATTTCAACTGGCCTGTGTCATGGCTGCCTGCACATTACAAGAAACACCGCTAAGAAAATGTAAAACGCATTACCACAAAGAAAAACTGTTCGGTAACTCTTTTAGTTGTTAAGACTCCATTATGTATGATAGGATTACTTATTTTAATACAAACTGTAATGACAATTGTGCGTTTTAACCTATTTGAACTTGCGTCAACGGTCTGAGATTGTACCACTTGTAACGATAACCAGCTATAGTTATCGTTACTATAGTAACTAGAAGCCAGCAAGCTGGCTACGGGCCTGGTCCTCGGCGCGGGATCTGGATGACCTATCTACGCAGAAAATGGATCATACAAGATATCAGGTATATTATATGTGACAAATGAAATAAAATAACAGTGACTTGTTGGATAAAAACAGCCCACACTCAGCTCTGCAAATACCCATTTGATAATAATAAAAGCAAGGGACATAACTCTATTGTCTCAACATAAGGACTCAGGCTAGTAATTATTTGCCCATTGACTTCAGTGTTAAATGCCTATAACACCACAGGCTGTAGCTTTTTTCTCAACATTCTGTCGCTTCCAATCTTTTTAGGCACAATGGGGACCACATTTGGCAATCTCCTCATCATAAATTAGTAGGGGGTTGACCATTTAGATTTTTTCCGACACAATGATTGCTCCGCAGAAAGACACTTTACACCCCCTATCCGTCCGCTGTAATATCCTCAGTATTACCCAAAACTGCTGTGAAATTGAAAATTTGATGCCTTTTCTCCAATTCTAGACCAAAAAGTCAACCCAAAAATGCAGGAAGAGGAGAAAAAAAATAAGGGAAAAATTGGTGTTGTGCGTTTTTGGGAGGTCTCGTGGAAATAATTTACAGGTATTGGTCACGTCTTGACATAGTGCATAGCGGGGGTTGGGTTGGAGTGGATCGGAGGTCTGGCATAGAACAGCGTCTTAGTCGTTCGAGTGGGACGAAAAACTGATGTCCCGTGTACACATTGGTATAAAAGGGGAAACCATGTCGAAAATCATAATGAATTTTCGCGGTTAACACAGTCATCGAGCACAGGACCTCCATTTTAGCGAACCAATGTCTTACTTGCTGAGCCACCGCAGCTCAAGGTGCCTGTAAAACGAAGGTTTCATGCCATTGTGTACATCAATAAGTTCACAAGTACACTTAAAAATATTTTGAGGAGACACTTTACATTTTTGCTAATGATGCGTCTGTCGCTTTGACATTGAGCTTTGTTAAAGACAGTAATACTAGGTGGGGGCCACGGTGCATCGGTGACTAAGGCAAGGTTTGCGGATTCCAAGCGTATCACGCCCATCCACTTGATTTGATAGTTTGTCTTATGCGGTCGTCCAGCACATGTTATTACAACAGACTAATATAGGAGACAGAAATAATATATTTTTTTAATTAAATATGAAGATACAAAATTGAAAGGCAACACCCCCCCCCCCCCCCCCCACATACACCACACACGTCATTCCCTATGTGATGGTCATCTTGCCAGCTCAAGTAGTTGAACTTGGTTATTAATGTTAACACCCCTCCTTGCCCTTCGTGTTCTCCAGCAGACGATATAAGTTACCATACCAGCTATAACAACCGCGCCAATAACTACAACTACAACAGATACAATAACGATTACGTTAAGTCCTTTCACCCCTGGGTGAGATGATGTTGTCGTCATAAGACTACTCCGCATGCTTGAGTCAGAGATACTTGTCGATGACGAGGACACATATGTTGATGACGTTGATTGTGTGGTTGTGGTTTGGAATCTATTACTGAGAGAAATAGCAGTTATTCCAGAAATATCTATCCTATTGTCGTGATCCGTGTAAATAATTTCTCTGGATGTAATATTCCCATTTTCAAATCCGACAAGAACTATTTTGTTTTTCTGTGACAGGAGAAGATGACTGTCACACACCACCATAGCAAAATATGTGCTTTCATCGTATGTTTTATCACCTGACCCATCATAACTCATCGAGCGAAGCTTATCAGAGTTTAATATTCTATAGTAGATGATTTCTTGTGTGGTATCTAACGTAATAACCGGTTTATAGTAAGGGCGATTTATTAAATCTACTCTGCCAGAACCGTCACAGTTGCTTCGTTTTAGTCCCCCAAAAAGGGAACTCCAAAATACCAACTTCTTGAATGGATCGATGACAACCATTGAGATAGTATATTGTTGCCTGGCAACCGTCTTTGTAGAATGGTCAACCAGTGAATAATATTTGATGTGTTGCTCTTCAGCATAGAATAACCCTTGTGTCACAACATCCAGACCAAAGGCCATCACATTCGTCAAGTTCGGCAAGCTTTCTAAATTTGTTCCATTGAGAAAACTGGACATGATTTTAGTACCGTTGATGTAATACAGCCTTTGATCGACTGGATTCCAGTCTAAAGATTGATACATCCCCAAAGTTGTGAAGGTCCTGTGTAGTGTCGTCGTGTTCATATTCCCACCACTAATATTCAAAATCTTGATAGTCTTATCGTTTCCTAAAGCCGGCGAGAAAGCTACGATCGTGGCCTTGCAATATAACCACATTAGGCACACAAAAAATAGTAGAATAAACATTATGATAGGTTCAAGATCGATGGCAATGGTGTATACAAAGATATAGATCACGTAACGGGCCACAGGGTTTAAACAGGTATTAAGGAGGAGCTAAATCTGCCTATTGCAGACCTGTTCTGGTTTCAAATGCAAGGCATTTATTTGTATGGCAAGTCCATTATGCACTATCTAGAACATCGGTGGCTAAGATATTAAATGGATAAAACAATGTCTGTCGTATTTTCGTTAAACATAATATGGAGGCTACTCACAGAGGACTAAACATCGAGACTTTCTTTAATATCGTAGGAAGTGTACTTGACAACCGAGAATATGAACTGTCAATCGGGTTGTCCCTAGTTTCTTTATATTTGTTATCTAGTTTTTTGAACTACAGTCCTTTCTCTAAATCTTACATAAGGCGTCTTCAAACAGAACAAGTCAACCAACGGTAGCACAGGTTAAACAGTACACAACATTAAATAGACATTGCACATTGTATTGCTTGAACCGGAATTGTAGAGTCTTCAATACAGTCTTTTCACAATATCTCTGTATCCAATGCACCTAGTAAATAAACATTTGGACACAATGTAAGTGTTACGTAAATAGATTACAGGTTTAAACATGTCACTGTTTGAAGTTGCGTGTTGATTTTAGCATAGTATTTATATTTAGGCATATATACATATATTGATATACTAACGTTACAGCGTGCATCAGGTGGATATATTATTTATGAGGGTGCAAACGAGAGACATGAAATTGAGTCCGGTCACAGATCTGTCGCTCCGGAAAATAGATGTGACGTGATCAGAACAGTGACGTCAGTAAATGTTTCACTAGTATTAAATTCAGTCGGTTGGTCCGGTTTTCTACCACTGTTAAAGACCCCTCCCTACGCGCATGCGAAATATTGAAATAAAATTAAAACCATATGTTAGTCCCCAAATAACCTTGTTTGTGTTGAGTGGACGTTAAACCACATCTCTCTCTCTCTCTCTCTCTCTCTCTCTCTCTCTCTCTCTCCTTCTCTCTCAGTCGGTTGGCGCATGCCTGGTCGATCGACGCACTCTTTCTTAGCCTATTTGATTCACACCTTGTAATATTCCGGAGGTTCAAATCGGGTATTCCCAGCTGTACAATAAGCTACAACGCACGCCCTTTCAATCCACAAAAACCCGATAAAATTTGGTACGTACGTGATAGCTTCTGGTATAAGATCTCGAACTTCTAAATAACAACAATGAATCTCTAGGCTAGAAGTTACGGCCTCGTCCATGTTACACCAGACACTGATTTTTTTTATTTCTACGTGTAATTGACTTCTGGTTTATCCATATGTCCTACAGATCACATTATACGACGTTTGTCCGTCTTCATTAACCATATGTGAATTGTTTAAAGATCTTTAACTTCGTGGTACTATCTCAAAGAAATACAAACTTTGATCATATCCTTGGGTGTCCGGATAAATGAGTGGGTTAATTTATCGAAATAAAAGTTATAACCAACCGTTACGATTATCAAATCACTTTTAGACTTGAATTCCTCAAATCCCTTAAAATAAGAGACTAATGCTCCATTATTTATCGTTTGATTCGTACAATCAGACAGTCTGTGAAAACTCACCCTGCAACAGCCAACTCCTATAACATATATACTAAAATTAAAACACATATTAACCTGACAGTCGGTATTTCCATTAATGACGAATTTCTATTTATATCTGTAGAAAAACCCCTTCTAAATGCAAAATAAAAAAACGTAATAAAGTAGGTGGAACATTGAGCCACAGTGGCTCACTAGCTGCCCTGGTTTCACAAAGCATTCTCAGAGTTAAAGATACATTATGGGAGATTAGATGACGAGTTCTCTATATAATAGATAAAAAAAATAATTAGATAGTGAAGGTAATTTGCTGAAAATTTCAGTCATATTGAACTAATTCAGTCAACATCGAAGGCTAGCCTAGACATCGAGAGTTTAGTATGGTCTGGATAAATGTCTAATTGATAATTTAGATAACATTTCAGGCCTAACGATAGACTTGTAAAAGGCAGATTTAGCTCTTGCATACATGTTTAAGTTAAGAATTTACCAAACTTTCAATCGCTGTTTATAAAGAAATATCTTTGATCAAGAAACACAAAACTTTGCACACAGTTTCTTGTTGATGTACACGATACATTAAAACAAACAAAAAATTTATTAGTGGTTATAGTTTAGTTTTAAAAAAAGCCAAACAATTTTGAGTAAATTCTTAACTTAAGTCTGAGAACGGTGTCGGATCCCGGTGTTTGCCGAAACAATACCCTGGGCTAATGAAGTCTGGATACTGCACCAGGGTAAATGACGCTAATAAATCCTGGGAACCTCGTTCTCTGCCAACACATTATTCCATGGCTCCACCGAGGATTAGAATAAAATTGAGATCAATTTAACAATATTGAGACTTACAGCCGCTTTGAAATTGGTTTTTCCCTATTTCATTGATTTCTAGATTTGTTTATTTAACACGTAACTCCATGAAACATACCTCTTCAGCTCCGCATGCATGGTCTGATAATTTGCTGGTCGGTCAGCAACCCCACGAACTTTAAAGGTTGATATTGTCTCCACCTTTTCCATAGGGATAGGTTTAACTCCGGATGCTGATAGTGATTGTGTATATGTATCATGATTTGTAGATGATGAAAGTCGTTGAGCGGCAGCATCACCTACCGAATCCTGAGGATTCCAAGGCAGTTTTCGGGAGGGAGAATTGGGACGAGACCGGGACTGTGACCTGAAAGACTGACCAGAAGGGCGGTTAAACATTCTAGGTGAATTCTGATATCCCCGATTCGACAGTGGACAGCTGCATATAATAAAAAGGACATTGAGATTCTAGTAGCTTGTGTTGGGTGGACAGCGTATCATAACGCAGCATACGAGTGTTAAACGTACATATTCAATTCAAGCTACATCCGGAGTCCGAGCATCAGCTGGTCTTTCAGTAAAGCCGCGAACTTCGTTTACTTTATAAATTAATAACAAAACTGCCACTTTTAAGTTATAAAGTAATAACAATATTGCTGCTTTTACTGTAATTATAAATTTAAAACAGTAATGCTAATTTTACTACTATAAATTAATATTGC
This sequence comes from Patella caerulea, assembly GCA_036850965.1. Taxonomy (NCBI): domain Eukaryota; kingdom Metazoa; phylum Mollusca; class Gastropoda; family Patellidae; genus Patella; species Patella caerulea. The sequence goes on along the minus strand of JAZGQO010000002.1, from coordinate 17,694,131 downwards.
TACTTTTACTTTATAAATTAATAATAATATTGGTACTTTAATTAAACTTATTTTATTCCACATACATTACATTGTACAACACAAAATGATTACAAAAAAGTGATAACGATTCATATACGTCTTGCAGCCAACTACTGTGTGGTAACAGCCTCGTGGATAGCCTTAGAAACATAGTCTACATTCTTGGTTGTCATGGCACACATGTTTATTCTGCCCATTTTGGTGAGGTAAATATGGAACTTTGAGGTTAGATATTTTACTTGTGGACCTGAAAAACATTAAAATCTAGGTGACGATGTTTAACGTATATTAATTACATAGCGCCTAGCAGTAAGTGAAATGGACGCCCAGCAGAAATTGCGTTTAACATCCACTCGTTACAAAATGGGTCATCTCGGGACTGACATAGTGTCCAGTTTTATTTCAATAATTCGTTTGCATTTAGAATTCGAGAGTGAACCCGGAGATAGCCCACAGTTTGACAAGGGGACACAACTCCATGTTGCGTACAAGCGGGGAATCGAAGCCACTTAACTGAACTACAGACCTTATGATCCAATGTACATGTGCAAGCAGGGAATCGAAACCATGTCACTTGACTGAATCTAAAGTGCACGTTAAAGTAAGCAGCGCTTTTTGTGTTCTACGTCGGTTGGAAACAGACATAAGTTTCGATTTGACTGAAGGGTAGTAAGATAAATTGTAGATTGTATATACATGTATTTAATAACAATGGGAAATCGGTATGGAGATATAACTTACGAGTCGTACAATTAGACATTATACCTTAAAACATGTTAATAGTTATAAGTGATGTAGCGAACGCCGATGTCATACTCTGGGGCCTGAAGTGCTCGGAAATGGAATCTACAGCGTTCAATTATGTCCATATCTTCTGGCGGAGCTAGCCACCCAGACCCCGCGTCGAGGGCTTCATAGTGTCATTACGCGTTATGGGAATCTAACATGACTGTAAATTTCCCATCCCAACAACGTGATAAAAGACCATGTTATAACTTATTTTAGCTTTTATTTACTACATCCACACGTAATCCTCGATAGTATAGTGGTAAGTATCCCCGCCTGTCACGCGGGAGACCGGGGTTCAATTCCCCGTCAGGGAGATTACATTTTTCTCCCGAGTGGATTTATTAACAAAAACTATTACCCTGCTGCCTACTAAAATTAACGGATGTTTTGTAACCAACTGACCACAGGAGAAGGGTTTTAAAAGTGTTAATTTGCAATAGAGAATCCAAATAAGCCAATTGTAAGCTAAAATACTGAATACCCCGAGGGCAAACGTCATCTATGTCAGTATGCTTAGTTATTTTAGATGCTGTATGTTAAAGATACAATAAGCTAGATATAAATCGGCATATTGCGTGTGTTTTTCTTGCTTAAAGTAATTCAACAGAAAAAAATTTGCCTGGGATTTTAAAATAATTTGCCTGAAATATAGCACGGATGGTCATCTCTTTATCTAAATGTTACAAGATGTATAGACTTTAATTTCTGTTATAGAAATTATGACCACCTCTTTGTCTGAATCTTTCATAATGGCACTTCAGCCTTTATTATCGGACGGAAATGAAATTAATCTTTCATAATGGCACTTCAACCTTAATTATAGGAAGGAAATTAAATTAAACGGGATTTAACGTCCTACTGTTCTGCTCTACTGGACTAATGAAGACGTACATACGCCATGCAATGTACTATGAGGGAAATTTTTCTCGGACAGCATCGCTATGGTCTACTCCGATTTCAATTCCAACTGTCGTGGGATCATTTACGTGTACAGGGGGCCTCGGTTTTTCGTCCCATCCGACCGACTAGACAGCTGTCTTTTTCATGCCCCCGTTCTGCATCACTGGCAAGGGGGAACCACTCCGGAAAATCTGGATGAACTTTCTCGGCAAATGCAGTGAGCGAACACCCTACCTTACATGACACCTTGCTAAGCCCTCCGTCCTACATGACGGACAAGGAGAGGCCCAGGAAAATCACTATGAACATCTCGGCCAACGCAAAGATCGGACAGACCTCCAGGCTCGCGACTCAACGCCCTACTCACAGTGGCTCCCCGAAAAAACATACTATAGAATCAGGACCGTATTAACCTTGCACGTCACCAAAAGCTTAACTGAACAACTCACTTGTCATGCCTGTGTAGACAAACATCCCAGTCTGAGTTAATACGTGATTCCAGTCACCTGGTGTTTTCAGATTAACCAGTCTCTCATGTAACATCTTTCTCATCAGTTTAATTCTATCCGCCATTATTATAACCTGATCCTTCCTGAAATATAATATGCATTTCTGTTTTACCTTGTCCATTTTGAAGTTCAATTAGGCTTGTATCCGACATCATCTTTACTTGGGCTTCCTTGACATTCGGACGGGTTGGGTGAAATACGTTTACTTTAGTGCCTGTCAATTGAATTGACATGGCGTTCGGTCGCCTGTCAAACCCCGTGGGCTTTATTCCGGTCTTCCGGTTTCCTTTCACTGCTAAAAACCTTACGCGCAATAAAATTGATTCATATGTTAGACCCGAAATGGCATAGTTTGTGCCGTGTGGTTGCCAAGCCGTCACTTGTATTTCCATAATATTTGTTTTCATTACAGATATGGTTATAGAACCAGTATGGCCAAACGTCAGCACCGGGACCAGATAGCGTGAGATATGCTTTTGCGCTGCCCACTCTCTCTATCTATCCCTCCGCCCTCTGCCTGTTGCCATAACATCTGTTGCTCATAGTTTAGGCGTGGTGCTACCGTTATGTGCAATGAGATCAATCGTTCATTCTCTAAATATATACTCACCATTCCTGATATAGAGATTTGTCGTTGAGTATTGTAGCTACTACCCTAGCACCATGATGTGGAGGATTCGACCAGATTCTTCTAATGATCATCTCACACTGGGACCTCATCTCATCAATGGTAGAAGAATCTTTAGTTATAATAGCTAGGTTTCCCAATCTTTCATCTGATAAAATAAACAACGATCACAAGTCCGAAAGAATTTATTTTATGGAAGAGAATGGAGCTGGCCATAGAGGTAGACCATGTGGATACTTTTCCTTGCTATTCATATAGGGGTGTAAGAAACGAGTGTACGACAATTCAGAACACCGCCCACCTCACCACGGCCAGAGAGGTTTACATCCCACCATCTGGCTTGTATTGGAGCTCTGTTAATTAGGATAAATGTGCTTTTTGAAAATTCGATGGTTTCAGGATGATTCGGTAGCATGTTTTCCAGAAAATAATTTAGTCTAATCCTGTGTAATTTTTGTCCAGATTTTAATGGAATAGCCTGAATGGCCCATCGGAATGGCATTCGTGTGTGTGGGAAAAACTGGTGGATGGATTGATGTAGGAGGACTTCAAGCGTTGCAAGCCGACATTGGGTCCTGAAGTAAAATGGGTGGAATGGGGTTGAAACTGTATAAAAGAAGAGAGAGCACTTACTATAAAGTCCAAAGTTTTTAGAGAAAGACTGTGCTATAAGGAACTCTACACCATCGCTAGCCAGAAGTCGCAGAGGATAGGCATCTTCATCAACATCACCGCTAACCAGGCCTTGATACGTGCAGTCCATAACCGGTATTAACTTTCTCTCCTGTAACAAAATCAATTCACATGGTTTATACATGTTTCTATATAAACTATGAATTCGGTTTTTATGACCTTTGCAGGACAAATGAAGAATCTCGGGGAACTTTCTCGACCAATACCGAGATCAAACCCATGACGCCCCAGCTAGTGAACCTGGCTGAGGAAGCGCTGCTCCCAAAAGACACGGTCAATCTATATTGTAAGCCTACCTTCAGGACCGAGACAATCTGTTTCCACTGTTGAGGTGAAGGGTCGGTGGCAGTTGTATTGTGAGCACATGTATGTAGAATAACCACAGTCTTCTCTGTAGCATTCTGAAATAATTCATAAAATCAATTTGTTGTCCATACATATTCACAACCACACTAGTGCATATGGAAGTACCAGTTCATCCACAAAGGAACCCCTCGCATCACGGAATAAATGAAATGAAGCTGAGCGTCCTATTATTCTGTGCAAAGTAGGCTAATGAGGACGGGCAGTGTTCTATGAAGGGAATTCGTCTTCAACAGTAACTGAATTGAAGCCATCAAAGATTCTTTTACGTGCCAATGCATACACCGAATCTAGCTTTTGTATCGTTGTCGGTACCTGCACTCTGCACCCTGGCAAGGGAAAACAAGACCCCACCCCACCCCTGCCGCTTTATATATCCTCAACGCTTTAGTGTGCTGTGGTTCAGCTGTCTTCGTGAACTCCACTATTAGATAAATTACCTGTAAATCTGCAAGCAGTCCATCCAGATCCAGACCTTTAGTCCCGGGGTTCCAGTATCTATATTCATTCACTTGGCTGTAACCAGTAGCCTTGAATATCCCACTATGATTATCTGTTACATAGAGTAACAACATAATTAATTGGAAATTCAACACATGTCTGTCGTAACAATGTCCCTAAATGACCTAGTTTGTGTCGAGTGGATGTTAAACTCCATCTCTCTCTCTCTCTCTCTCTCTCTCTCGTAACAAAAATCTTAACTAAACGGTATCAGGCGGTCTAATAAAATGTATCGGACACGCATCACTACTACATTCCATTTCATTTCGTCTCACGCGAACGAAAAGTTCTGCACCACTGGAAAGGGGAAACCATGCTTGTCAATCTCGAGGACCTTTCTCACCAAACAACGGGTGTGAATCCTTGACCTCATTGTTAGCCAGCCACCATTGGTCTGTGTGACGCAACAAATCCGATTAACCAACCAGCAAGAATAAATGATTTCATCATAATAGAACCACTGACTTACCCCATGTTAAAGACGATATTAAGACAGTGTCTAGGTGAAGTTTCTGTTTCAGGAACTCGGCTGCTAGACGTAACGATCCAGTTCCACCGATCGTTTGAATGGACAGTACCTACAACATCATTAGGGAACATAAAATAATTATCTTTTAAATAGATATCATTAGAGAATATACATCATCTGAACATATATGACCTGAATCATCTAAAACGATGTGGCGGAAAAATGATATAGTGTTCGGGAGGAAGTTGTGTCCGGTGTCCCGGCCCACAACATGGATTTGAATACGGGAAATACAATAAAAATAAATTGTGTTGTGTTTCAATTTTGATCATAATCACATCAGAAGACTCTTACATCTCTTTGATTTGGATCATTTGGTGTATCATTGAGTTAGTAGTGATGAGCCAAGCCTAAAAACAATAAATTTTTGTCTCGAAGAATTACGCGAAGTTTCTCAGTATAGTTCCCTTTTCCAGACCACACGCCCAGCACAACTGGCAATGGTAAACAGGGTGGGGAATTACGAGGAACATTTTCGATACCGAATCAAGGACCTCCTGATTAGTGGGCCGGTCAGCATCAAACTATTTCAAAAAATTGCTCCTCAACATCGAAACCCTCGGGAACCACAGCGTTTCAAAGGGTAAACTGCCGAATTACAAACTCCATAGTCCTATGTTCATTCCGTATTTATTAGATTTGTTTGTATATAAACGTAGAAGGGGCACTGTAACTTTTTGCTTCAATCAAAAAATAAATTTGACTAACCCTGTTTTCTTTTATCACGACGCTCTCTGAACCCAAGGCCAATCTGGTGGCAGCTTGTCTGAACTCTGGTAGTCCACAGATTGGAAGGTATTCATGATTAAGGGTACGATTTGAAACAACCAACTCCTCCGCTTTGTGTACTACTGGTAATACCCATGGTTCACCATCATCATTCCTATAAGCTATGTTCACACAATAGAAAATATAAACACGTAAGTTATATTCCCACAATAGAAAATATATATATATACACGTAAGCTGTGTTTCCACAATACAAAATATGTACATTGTAAGCTATATTCACACAATAGAAAATATATGCATGATAAGCTTTGTTCATTCTATATCATTTCTATAATAAGGCTTGGTCGCACAATGTGCAATTGCTAGATCTACACTTAACACTGTTGTATTCGTGAGGGAATTTGGGCTAATGGCGAATCTACGGTCTATTTCATATTTCGGTATCCAACTGTCAGGGAATCTTCAACATCTGCAGATGGTATATTATAAACATGACGTTGGTATGGGATCCCGAGTCTATAATGTGGAGTGTAGTTAAAATGACCCGTGATGACATAAATCGATAGGGATCATCCCCTAGTGAATCTAATTCATACAGTACTATAGTTTACATAGTTCCGCTCAAACCTGTAGTCCCTGTCGTGTTCACAAGATGTACTGAAAAGGGGGCGTACCACTAGAATGATATGTCGTTTGTTTGTTCGCAGGGTTTTACGTCCATTTCCATCTTAGGTGATGTAGAAGACCAGTGTTTCTTAAGAAACTTGCCAGAGAAACTCTACATCTACGCGCGGCTGTATGACCGTAAGTGATATGTACTAACAATTAGACAATTGCGACGTGGCCCCAGATAACATATTTTATGAAAACTTTCCGCATTTAGAATGAAGTCCTCATAATCGCGTCGTTCGTAGAGTGCTTAAAATTTTCATTGCAAAGTTGCCCTTGTTAAATAAAATTGTGATAAAACATTCTTCAAAGGCGACGTTATGGGCAACGCTGTTGGTAATCCGAGAACATGAAAGTAATTCCAATGGCGGACTTCATCATACATATAGCGGAGGCTAGATTTAGGTTACCAGAGCCTGCATGGGTTTGCCGAGTGATAAAAATGTCGTGTCATCGCAATACATGGTCAACGTCCGAATTGATATCTCACTAATCGCGTCCATATGAAAGTTGCTCATCATCATTCTTCAAAGGCGACGTTATGGGCAACGCTGTAGGTAATCCGAGAACATGAAAGTAATTCCAATGGCGGACTTCATCATACATATAGCGGAGGCTAGATTTAGGTTACCAGAGCCTGCATGGGTTTGCCGAGTGATAAAAATGTCGTGTCATCGCAATACATGGTCAACGTCCGAATTGATATCTCACTAATCGCGTCCATATTAAAGTTGCTCATCATCATTTTCGACTCATATTCCGATCAGATATTCAACTTTCGTCACGGGCTTAAAAAAATTCCCGAATGCCGACCACGTCTGTACTTAAAGATGCATTATGTAAGACTTCGATAAAAAGCAGACAGTTCTCGCTATAATAGTTAATAACTAGAGATAATGCAAAGTGTGCATCTTGAAAATGTCAGTCAAATTACATCATTCTGATGGACGATAGGACTGTTTGCAGAATAGGAAACAAAGTCTCGATTATCAATTTAAATTAAATCATCAATCGCCACTCGTGTTATTATGACGTGTGTTGGGGTAGCCGAATAGTCTAACGCATGTGCTTTAGATCATAATTTATAACATTGAGTCAAGTGATGTGATTTCAAACCCCCGCATGTACGTGAGGATTGGGTGCTCTGACTAACCTCGTGGGTTTACACTCGCCGCTAAAACACACATGCACATATTTGGTCTCGAGGGGAAGTTAAACTCTCTCAACCCCCAGAAAACCGCAATGCGTCAATAACGTGATTAATTTGCAATTTAATATCAGTGTCGCATATATCTAACCATTTGTACCAGTTGATCGTGTCAAGGGTGGTGCCGTAACAGATGGTTTGTAATTGTAATTTACTTGCAGAATCATTGCCATTTGTAATGAGGTGTAATTACATAAACCCTTGTTCCATTTACAAATATGCAAATTTACCTTGGATGTATAATAGCAGGGATGGGGGGGGGGATGTTACAGAATGTGAAATATCTGTAAACATGCAATACAGTTAAAATACAGTTATAGTGATGACAACATTTCTGCTAACTATAAAGGGTAAAATACATAATAATTTTAACAGTGGCCAGGGCCAAATCTACCTCATAGCGCACGGTATTCTGTATACCCATCAGAGGACGTTAATCCACTTTATTTCATTTAACTATGCAGTGAACAGCCATAATATATGAAAAATGACACTGTTGTGCTTTTTACGTGTTTGAACAGCAGCAATAAAAATCTGGGTCAGTATGATAAATAATATATAAGTCTATATTATGATTGTTCACTGGGCAATTTATTTTATGCTGAATCAGGGCAATGTCGAGCAAAAGACGCCCATTTCAGATGTGTGCATTTTGGTTCATTTCGAGCACACGTGCAAAACTTAGTGCACACTTTTTGTCCTAAATAATTGCCTGCACATAATAAATAGATCACTGTAAAAATAGGTTCTACTCGACTGCAACTTATAAAATGTGAAGACAAGCGTAACGAGATCCCTGTGAATAAGTTTTTACTTACCCCCTAATCCGAGGTTGACTTTTTCCGGGGATTCATCGGCGTAAAATCGACGATTTAAATCGAAGACTTCTATAACTGGTGCAAAACCTAACCCTTGAAATAAAGACATCGTGACATAAACTGTTTATACCGTAGATGTAGAGAATACTGGGTTATAGCTGTGACAAAAGATATCAGCTAAAGAGGGGCGGATGCAGCTAAATTTCAAGGAGGCGAATATGGGATTTAGGAAAATGGGTATAAAGGGGTATGGTGCAAACCAATATCGGGATTGGGGGCGTAGTAGTAAGAGTAATGGTGAGAGAGAAGAAGAAATGTGGTTTCGCGTCCACTCGACACAGACTATGTCATTTCGGGACTAACTAGCAATTAGAAGAAACCAAAAAACCCCGAAGAACTCCCACAAGGTTGGACAGGCAACCCCACTCCTTGTCACGTACAACCAGGATATCGAAAACACGCAGTTCACTCAATGACATGCATACCGTATGATGCAACGCACACGCGCTACCCCCTCCCCACCCTTAGTAGTGGTGGTAGTAGTGTAGTAATAGCAGGCGTAGTATAGTAGCAATTCGAAGAGATAGTGTCTTAACGTCTGTTTCCACAGAAGTGATATCGCCCTAAAAAGTGAAATTGGTGGGTGGGTCATATAGTTCATTTCTATTTCAGTAATGTTTTTGCGGGTCAAATGCTTTGGTAAAAGCAGTAACAGGGGGGCCCGGAGAACAGCCACGAGGTAGTAATGGCGACCATATTCCACGCCACGTAGGCATACAAGCTATGAATTAAAACCATGCTCCTTGACTCATTGACAAACCTTATAATCCAAAGTCCGCACGTTAAAAATTCGATCACCTGACTGTGAGGGAAAAAGTACCTGGACAGTGGTACGGCCTACTCATACATCCAATTTCATCTGCAAATGGAACTTTTACGTACATGTCAGCGTGCACGCAGAACCTCGATATTTTGTCCAATCCGAGCGACTTTACGCTGTACCTTGCAAAACCCTCATCTTGCATCATCGACAAGGGGGACCAAGAACAAAAAGCAGGGATCGAACACACAATGTTAGCGGACCAACATCTTACCTGCTGAAGCACCCTGGCTCCCAAGTAGGTAAGACGTGGGCGCGCTAATATGGAGGTACCGTGTTCATTAATTGGCTGAGAAAGTTCATTTGGCATTCGGAGGTGGTTCCCCTTTGTCAGTGAGGTAGGAAGAGGGTCGGGCAATGACCGAGGAACCGTTTACACGCGGGCACGCCTGTAAAATAACCCTTGATGATTGAAATTCGAAGCCAGAGCATGCAGTTCGTAGCGTTGCTTTCTGTTTCGAAATTTCTCTCGTAGTACACTGCATGGCGTTTTCCGTTTTCATTAGCCAAGTCGGTGCAGAAAAGTATTACGTTAAACCCTCTTTCATTCCAGATCTCAATGGTATTGTTACAGGTGGTAACACGGTTACTTTTGTATTTTCACTACCCCTAATCAAATATTCCAGACATCTAACAGCTGTGTGTAAATAGTGTTTTTCAAGCTATTCTTTCCGCTATGACTCAAATAAATGTCCTTGGACTGCTCCATTATAGCAGTTTAATTTATTTTTGTTTTAGTTTTTCCGGGAAACCATGGTGGCTCAGTGACCTGGAAACCCCGTGTACGATACCCGGGTAGACTTAGAAAATTCATCGGGACTTTTCCAGCGTGCATGACACAGGATGGGGGCTGGTATAAGGGACAACGTATAGTCTTCGGGTTGACTTCCTTTGAATGACGGCAATATACGACGACATTTCCAATCCAGAGGCTGTCGTCTTTTTTTTTCTTTTGTTTTTTGGGGTTTTTTTTGGTTTTTTTTAATAGCCGCGGAACCAGAATTAGAACACACACGGGATTAAACGTCACGTCAAAAACTGTTCTCCAACTATTTTTTCGGCGTAATACGAAGCCAACGACCAATGTATCCATATCAGTGTGGACGCTCCAAAAAGCCGAGTGACATCGACTGCACTAGCCCGCCAATCTCGTCGTGGGCACCCAATCGATGTAATACGAAGCCAACGACCAATGTATCCATATCAGTGTGGACGCTCCAAAAAGCCGAGTGACATCGACTGCAGGAGCCCGCCAATCTCGTCGTGGGCACCCAATCGATATCACCGGCTTCATGGAGCGCACACGTTGGTTTTATGGGTCTCGCCAAACATGTCAAATTCACAATGAAGATGAGAATGATTTAAGTCCGCACCATGCGCGGTAATCTTCAAAATTCAAAAATTCGAAATCTAACCCGATTCTGCAAACCCGATTTTCGCTATATTCTCTATATTCCTTTCTCTAATTTTTTATAATGTTCATATCAAAATATCAAAACAGGCCTACGCCAATTATTATGCGAATTCAGCCTCAAATTTAAAATTTTCCGTCATTTTCATATTTCCTCGCGTCAGGTACAAACCTTATTTTCAATAACATTCTGTGGGAATATTAGACTCTTCTCCGTGGACTACTAATTTTAACATACGGTACTATATTACTAGGCGACCCTACCCTTGCCCCCCCCAACATTTTTGGGGCACCTACGGGCCTGTTTTCCCGTGGACTGTCGAGTGTAGGTAAGCCCCCTAGCCTACTTATATAGGCGCCCCTATCCTAGTTTCAATTTTCAGCCGAGAGAGACATAATTAAGATGGAACCATTTTTGGGTCACTTACGGGTCTGTTTCCCCGTTTATATACAGGCTGGTCATACATAATTATTAATAAATGTTTGGAGGATGATCGCCATTAGTAAAAAAAAAAACAATTCCTTAACAAGATCAATCCTTTCGTTTAGGCTACAGGTTTAGTTAGAAATCTAATAATTTTACATTGACCAATGCATAGAAATATATAAATAGACTATGGACCAATGTTCATCAGGGGAGATAACTCTAAATAAAACACAGCTGATTGTTCGTAGTACTTTGTTGACATTCTGATGAGTTGGTGTTAAAGGTACAAATCTGTACAAAGAGATTTTCGTTTGCGAGAAAATATGGTATAGCTAATCACCCTGGTAGTAATGCTTGATTAAAGGCATTGGCTAATTCAAATTACCACAAGGCGCCATTGAGGAGCAGTTCAAATACTGTATGTTCTTGAAATAAACCCAAACGATCATCTTTTGAATTGTGAACTTGAACCTCGGTAGAGGGGTTCATGCTGCCGGATTAACGTACTGCTGTAAAGTGTTTTACTACAAACAGACACTATTTTTGAATTATTTTAACATTATTTAATAAGACATGCCATTAAAACTGTTTTGTCGTCCTGTGTACAAATTGATATGCAGATTGAATTCAATGTAAGAGTAGATGGCCTAAAGCGTCATTGTCCGGGCAAATTTCCCTCATCATAGCACACGGTATGGGCAATGGCGTATGCCAGTCTTCATTAGCCCACTCAGAACAGAATAGTAGGATGTTAAACTTAGATATTGAAATTATATATTAACCTAATTCACTAGATATAGTCCGGGCAAAATGTCCTTTGGTGTATATGCCTATTTTCATCGGTCCAGTTGGAGCAGAATAATAGGACATTTAAAGTTAAACCCTATTTCATTCAAATCACTAGCAGCCATATACTGATATAGCTTTGAAATTTGCCTTAGCCTTGATCATCATTACTAAAGATAGAAAGCGTAGTCTCAAATATCCATTTTTTTGATTTAATCATCAATGAGCGTTGAACAGCAAATCGGATCAAATCCAGTAAATATTGAAGGCTAGCAGTGACCGCGAGAGTTGATTATGTTCTCGATAAGTTTAATAATGTCTAATTGACAATTTAGATAGAATTTCGTGATCGGGCCTAAAGAAAGGTCTGCAATAGGCAGATTTAGCTCTTGCATAATGTGTTCAAATAATAAATTTGTTATTTCAGGTTTTATAAACAAACTGCCAACAACATGTCCGCTGCAAAACAGTCTGATGAAAAACTGAAGCCTGTGTGGAGAGCTGCAGAAATCATAGCCAAAAGATTAGATATTTCTGTTAAAGTGACAGATAATGTGATTGAGATGTTGGAAGAGGGCGCCACTATTCCGTTTATTGCTCGTTATCGTAAAGAAAAAACAAAAGGTTTAGAAGTGGATAAATTACGAGAGATAAGCGCAGGGTCCGAAGAATTGAAGTAAGGAGACAGTAGTTTGTGTAAAAATCTCCTAAAAAAAAACACCGTCCTTCCCACATCACCTGTTCAACCTTGTGGGGTTTTATTCCGCATTCTTGGGTTTCCTCCCACTACTAAAGACTCCTACGTGCAAACAAATTATTGAAATAAAATTGAACCACATGTTAGTCCTGAATTGACCTAGTTTGTGGACGTAAACGCCATTTCTCTCTCTCCCTGCTTCTCATGAAACCCATACACTCCTCTCCCCCAACACAGTCCTCCCTTCCAACAGCCTCCTTCCCTAACACCCATCAACCCTGTGCACCACCCTCAGTCGGAAACACCTGCAATCCCTATCCGTAACAAGGCCTCAGTGTATATGCCAGGACTGAGATCAATGGTAAACATTTTTGGCGTAGGCTAAACAGAGATAATAAGCCATTTGATTTGTCGAGACTTCGGAACCTGATAATTTTGATTCAAATTAGGAAACTTGATGTAAAAAATTGTTCCATTGTGTTTTGTGTTTAATAACGAGCAGACATAAGCAAATAATTAATGAATGTCATATATTTTTGGATTAAGATCCTACTGTTTTACCCCGAATAAACCAATGAAGACAGGCATACGTTATACAGTGTGCTACGAAACAAGTTTTGCCTGGACAGCTACTCTTACATGTATATCGAATTCCATCTGCCAAGGGATCTTTGTCAAGCCCCCTGTCCTGATCCACTCATAAGGGGAAACCACATTCGAAAATCCTGAAGAACATTCCCAGCCAATGCAGGGATTAAACATGGGACCTCGCGGTTAGTGAGCTGTCTGGGCCACTGTGACACCCAATTTTGGGATAAAGTCGGGTAAACATGGGCCATAATGTCTTCTTGTTATACAGTGTCTTAACTTGATCTTTTGTTTCTACAGGGTTGTAGAGAATAAAATCGCTACAGTTCATCAAGCCATCAAAAAAGCGGGTAAATTGTCGAAGGATCTCGTTGAATCTTTAAAACATGCACAGAGTTTAGATGAAGTTGATACACTGGTAAGTACTGAATGTTGAAATACATACATTGACATATATTGTCTGCTAGTCTAGTCAACTCTCTCTTGATGTGCATCACTGAACATGTGAACTTGATCAATCTGGTCGCAGTCTACAAGTGTACTACGGTACACGTTGCAGTCAGTCTTAAGTTTTAATCTTATGTGTATCTGTCTCCATAATATGGGGTTAATATGTACGTGTGAAAACATGTGGTCTGGCACTAAATCTAGCTGTGTTGTTTCATGTTGGCGTATGTTTTGTTGTCTGGCAAACCATTTTTCTATTAAAACATTATATTACTGCTTAATTTAGGGTAACATATGTAACACTACAGATAACAGACCATCAGCATAGGTTGTAGATCTTTTATTGAGAACATGGAATAGACATAGATCGGAAGGAGCTCTATTCAAGTCTGACTTACTGTCAGTTAATTCTGGCTTTATAAAGCATACAGCCATTAAGAATAATGATACATGACAGATTAACTTATTTGGAATTGAGAGTAGAGTTTCTATACCTGCACTGCATCTTCCCTTTAATGTCGCGAAGCTCTGCCGAGTGTTAAACACATAGATCATGTGTAGGTTATAAATAACATATAAATAAATAAGATATTTAATGAGATCGTGCCTTTTGTCAAAACGAGCAGAGGTCATTCGTGTGTTGCCTGTAAATAACATATTGAACAGATAAGCAGAAGTTGTATATAGTTGAAAACGTCAAATATAATATAATGTCAAATGTAGCAAAGTTCTATGTAAAAATAACTTTGTCACATTCCTTCATCACCCATGAGTTATGTACCAAAAGGACATAACAAACACAATTGAAAACGTCCAATATAATATAATGTCAAATCTAGCAAAGTTCCATATCACTTTGTCACATTCCTTCATCACCTATGAGTTATGTACCAAAAGGACATAACAAACACCATTCTCACAGGTGGGACACTGTTTCCATCTGTATACATTGATGTTTCGCACAATAAAATTACATTACACACGAATTAGGAAGAGCACACGCGGAAAAAAACACAGCAAACCTGATATAACAACAGTACGCATGAAATAATAAAAGTACATATGATAAACTTAAAACACACGCGATTATATATATATATATATATATTTATATTATAAGTCCGGAACAACCTTGGTCCTAGAAGTTTTTGTAGGACGATACCATTCTAAGTGTACTCTTCCTGACATCATATTTAATTTTCCACTGGCATCCTTCTTGATAAACTTATGACAAAGTTAATGTCACAGGATTATGTCGTAGTGCTGGTGTGGAATCATCTGTTCCAGCGAACGTATTTCCGTCCTCGGTCTCCGCCGACACCATCTCCTTATGAGCAGCATACATGTACGTTGCCCTGACTCTGTCATTTTCGAATTTCTTGGCTAATTTTCCTTGACGAATTTGAAAGTATCGTACCAAAAGATAAGTAACGACACTAATAGTTAAAATGAGCCCAATAATACTTAATACAGAATTTGTGTGAGGCCATGGCTTGTCTACAACTTTAAGAGGTGTGAGTTCTTTGATAAATTTCTTAATAGGTATTTCTTTCACATCTTTTAGGGTAGGGGGAAGTTCAGGAATTTCAAGATTTGGAAATGCTATAGATAAAGGTTTCCACAAGGCAAGACTTGAAATATTAAAATGAGTATTAATGTTGTGAAAGGTATTTTGGATATGAAAAGTGCTTTCTCGATTATAAATTGGTAAAAGAGAAATATATTCATTTGATGCCGAACAAGACATATTTAACTTTAGGATATCAATAGGTGGCTTTGCAGTAATGGATAACGTTGAGGTTGAATATTTTTTTTGATTACAAACAAGTGAAAAACGTAATAAATTTTGAGTGGATACGGCCCAATAACCATCGGTTAGATATTCAGCTAAAGGCAAAATTATTGTAGGTTGAACATTTACGGTACACACGTCTTTACTCAATTTAAATTCTGATTGGGAAACAGTGCCAAATAAATAACTCAAAGCTTTGCCTACTATTGGTAAAATTGCGCGACGAGGCCTCGTACTTGCTATCAGCTTATATTCACCTGCTTTTGTTCTAAGTTCTGTATATAAAGATTGTATATCCTGAATATCTTGCAAACGATTAGCAAATAAACTAGCATAGTCCATATTGGTTTGTTGCTTAATATATTTAGAAATTATCTGATGGGCAGTAGCAATTCCCTTCTTTTTATCTCGACTTAACGAGGAAATAAATGTATTATAAGGCTTGAAATCAATAACAAAAGAGACAAGCCAACGAGATCTCGATGTACTAAATTCACTTATTTGTCGAAAGACAACATTTTCACGAATAAGGAAAGAATTAATACCGCCAAGAAAAATGAAAATGAGTGAGAGTTTCATCTTAATCCTTCAAATAAAAAATACCGCAAAATAAAATATAAAAAAAAAATTCTAATATATATACAAGGAAAACATTTGAAGCTTACTTAATCATGCCAATTATACTCGTAAGTAATTGTTTTAAATTAGCATTAGGATCATTATGGGTATTCGAATGAGTTATCGCAATATCAACAGCATCAACGTCCATGCTTTCTTGAACGTAATTATCAACACATGGCTCGAGCTTATCATCACGGCACGTTTCTAATTGATCATCAATGTATGTTTCGGATTTCTCATCAGACGTGTGAGGCACATATGTTTTAGATGCAATCCGATCTTTGTTTCGAAGGCGTTTGGCTAATTCCATGAGCGGAATATCGTCCTCGTCAGAGGAATCGTCACGTTCACGTCTATATTGGTCAGTGATATCAAAGGGTGTAGGGTCAAGATCGTTTACATGGTCCATATCGTCATCTGAAGAATCGTCAGGTGGAACAACATAATTAGCTTGCCTTAACTTTGGAATATTATCAGTTGGGATGTCCCAGTTATCTAAATTGGCTAGACGCAAATGTTCAGCATGTGATTTTGTTGTTGAGCCATCTAATTGATTTTTAACAATGAAAGACAGAGGACCTGTTTTTGTGATAATTCTATAAAAAGGTTTCCATTTGGATTGAAGTTTACTTTTACGTAAATGATTTTTGATATAAACGGGGTCTCCAACCTCAAAAGCAATGGCTTTACTATTTTTATCCGCATAGTGAGCCTGGCGACGTTTAGCTTTTTTAAGGTTTTTATGGACTAACAAAAATGCTTTATGCTGATTTTCAAGAGCAATTTGATGGAATTCTTCACCTAAATATTTCCGTCGTGGTTTCAGCAAATTATCAATAGGCAAAACTACATCTCTTGTATATAATAAATAAAATGGTGAAAATTTTGAAGATTCACAAATGTTAAACCAATAGTTGAAAACGTCAAATATAATATAATGTCAAATCTAGCAAAGTTCTATGTAAAAATAACTTTGTCACATTCCTTCATCACCCATGAGTTATGTACCAAAAGGACATAACAAACACAATTGAAAACGTCCAATATAATATAATGTCAAATCTAGCAAAGTTCCATATCACTTTGTCACACATACTGACTGAACTTCTGTCTTTTTTTTTCAGTTCGCTCCATTTAAACCAGGTCACAAAGGAACCTTGGCTGAACGAGCTCGCAAACTAGGATTAGAACCAATGGCTTTAAAAATACTTGATGGTAGATCGGTAGATTTGTCAACATTGGTTAACAAGAATGAGAAAAGTAGGTCAAAATTTTTATATTTATATTTGATTTAGTTTTCATGTATATGTAATGTGCAGCAAAATTTCTTATGTAATAAGGGTAGGTGGGGGATTGGATGGCAGAATGGTTAGCGTGTACGGCCTGCCATTGAGTCAACTGGCGTGGTTTCAAATCCCTGGTTGTACGTGGCAAGGAGAAGGGTCGTCTGTCCAACCTCGTGGCTTTTCTCTGGGTGCTCTGGTTTCCTCCCACTGCTAAAGACCCCTACTCGCAAGCGAATTATTGAAATAAAATTAAACCATATGTTAGCCCCGAAATGACCTAGTTTATGTTGAGTGGACGTTAAACCCCATTTCTTTCTGTTTCTAATTAGGGTAGGGTTGATTAAAGGGGCATAAGGTAAGATTAGATAAAGAGCTGGCAGTTCTCGCTGTGATAGTTAAAAAAAAAACAGATAATGAAAACAGAATATGCTGAAAATTTCAGTCACTTTCTTCACTCTGAACCAAGATATCAACGATTCAATTTTAGACAAGCCTTCAACTGCAATAGGCAGATTTAGCACTTGCATAATGCTTGTTTAGTTATTTTCCAATGCCTAATTTGAAATATGCTCCGCCCATTTTGATTTTCTCTCTGGAAACAAATTTGATTTAGTTTTTGGTATACAAGAGTGCACACAGGATGTTAGTGCCTTGTTTCATTTCAGTTTATTTTTTTATGATTCATTGAGTGATCATGATGTATTGTCAAGTAAATCGGAATTGTTGTGTATATGTACTAAGGGAAGTAACTCCATTTAGTAACAGAAAATTCAAAGACGTCTGGTTAATTACAAGGTAAAATAAAAGTGTGTATGGCAACACTGTGTTCTTTTCTGAGATCTAAAAGGGAATACCACAGGGATGTGGCATTCTTTATTTTTGGAGACACTTGAGTTTAACTAGAGATAAAAGTGTTAACTTTACCCTATTTTTATAGGTTTAAAGACTGTTGGAGATGTTGAAAAGGGTATACAACATATTATAGCTGATATAATAGCTAAAGATAAAGGTGCTATACAACAAGCTAGAAACATGTAAGTTATAATTTATACAACAAGCTAGAAATACATAAATTATAATTTATATAACAAGCTAGAAATATGTAACTTATGATTAATGCAACATCTAGAAACATGTAACTTATAATTTATACAACTATCTAGAATTATGTAAGTTAAAATTTGTATTAAAGCTAGAAACATGTAGATTATGATTTATGCAACAAGCTAGAAACATAAATTGTTTCAATGGCATTTAGTAATTGAACTGGAGTATACAGGTCACAATTCTATGGAATACAATTTCTGCTTTTAACTGTTTAGAATAGGCTTCTCTAGTCATTATCGAGCAACGTTCGGTCACATGGTTCAACTGACTATCAAGGCATTATAAAGAACTACAATTTTTGATTCATTGATTCAGATGTAGCAGTAATAAAGTAATATTAGAATGTCATAAATGTAAGAATACAACCAAGGCAGCATCAGTAGAGAAGAAAGTTGTGGATAGTAAAAAGAAAGATGATAGTTATAAATATGAACAATATTATGATTATAAAATACCAGTACATTATCTTAAACCACATCAGGTAAATATTAAACAATAATATGTCCCGTCTTCATTAGCCCAGCTCGACGCAAAACAGTAGGACGTTAAACCCCATTTCATTTCATTTCAATAAAATGTCATCAATATGAAAATAAATAGCTGATCTGCTTGACTAAAAAAAAGAGTTAACGTGGCTCAATTACGTTGAGGACCTGTATTCGATACATGCATTGACAGAGAAAGTTGATCTGTATTTTCTGGCCTAGTGTCATCTTGTCAGTAGTGCAGGATCAAGGACCTGGCATGAGACAGCATATAGTCGTTAGGATGGGACAAAAAAACAAAATCCTGATTACACATTGGCGCGCCAGTTAAAGATCCCTTGATATTTGGAATTAGGTCGTAACGCTGTCCGAGCAGAATTCCCCTCAGCATACTGTATGGTGTATGCTCGTCTTCATTATTTTAGCCCAGTCAGAGCAGAAAAGTAGAACATTAAAACCCATTTCATATGTTTTATTTTATAATTTGTTTATTTTAGATATTAGCCATAAATCGAGGTGAAGATAAGAAAGTAATAACAGTAAAGATTGTTATACCTGAGTTCATCAAGAATCAGTTTATATCTTTCTGTCAGAGAAAATGGTGCCGTGGTCGTGATAATACATATATAGAGAATAGTATCGAAGATGCTTATGATAGACTTATAGTACCTCAAACTTGTAGAAGTATAAGGTGAGTACACAAAGCGGGCTATATTTAATCGTCTGGGGCACAGATTCCAGAAAGGTTTGTTTTGCATAGGCGCCGCAGTAGCACATTAGGTACGGTGCTGGCTCACTATTGGAGCGGTTCAGGTTTCAATCCCATTGTAAGCAGAGAGAGAGAGAAAGAGCTAGAGAAATACACTCATTACCTTCTAGGTTTTTTCAGGGCGAAAACATAGTGATCCAATGTGCACAGGTAAACCATTTGCATTTGGAATTCAAAGATTAGGCAGATATGAAATCTTGAAATATTTTTCTGTCCTCTATCCACTCAACACAAACTAGATAATTTCCAAACTAACACATGGTTACATGGTTATTTTTTTTTATTTTCTCAGATCTGAATTAACCAAGAAGGCAGAAGAAGCATCTATTAAAGTATTTGCTGATAATTTAAAGAGTTTATTATTACAGCCAACAGTTAAAGGTAAAACAGTTCTGGGAATTGATCCGGGTTTCTCTAATGGATGTAAATCAGCTGTTATATCACCTACAGGTTAGTAGAATCTACAACACAGTTTAACAAAGAATTGATGGAAATGCAGACACAATTACCTTCATAGCCTAATGATATTTGTAAAAACTGAACTGTGGATAAGATTTGCTTCTAGATTTTCTGTGCGGTTGGTGGGTGAATGGATAGTGTGTGCACCTTGTATCATAAGGTCTGTTATGGGTGATTTCGATAAACCGGTTTTACGTGAAAAGTATTAGAGTCTTCTTTGCAACATCATGGATTTTTAGGGGGTTCTCCGGTTTCCTCCCACTGCTAAAGACCCATATGTGCAAGAAATTTATTGAAATAAAATAGAACCATATGTTAGTCCTGAAATGACCTAGTTTGCGTCTTTTAGACATTGATCCCATTTCTCTCTCAGTCTCTTCAAATTTATAAATAAACTTGAATTAGTATGGGATTTTTTTTTTTTTTTTTTTTAGGTTAATGTATTGAAAGTAAAGTGTGATACTTTTGTTTCCGCAAAATATATCTATCTAATTTGGGTTTTTATTTGTTTCCATAGAAACATATTTAAGTTAATATTTGTTCATTTTTTATTTCAGGTCAGATTTTAGCTACAGTTGTTTTGTATCTACATGACCACAGATCCAATAAATCTAAAGAGAAAGATAAACTAATAGATACAGTTATTAAACATAGGTATGTCTGGTGATATTATCTGTAATTATAAAGATACAGTTATTAAAGATAGGTAGGTTTGGTCATCTGTAATTTTAGATACAGTTATTAAGATACATTATGTATGATTTAGATAAAGAGCAAGCCATTCTTGCTATAATAGTTCGAAAGAAGATAATGTAAAATGAATAATTTGAAAATGTCATTCAAATTACTCTATTACGAGTCAAGATATTAGCCTTTGAAGGTTTGACAAGACTGTGCAGTAATTTCAACCATAGTCCATTCTTAGCTTAAATCAAAATACGGCTGAACTATTCTAATCTATTAATATCGGAGTTGATTATGGCCTGGATAAGTTAATTAATGACTAATTGATAATTTAGAATACATTTTAGACCTAAAGAAAAACATGCAATAGGCAGATTTAAGCTCTTGAATAATGTATGTTTAAACATAGGTAGCTCTGGTTATATCATCTGTAAGTATAGATACAATTATTAAACGTAGGTAAGTGACCATAAAAGACTCTTTGAAAATGCCACATAACAATGAGACTGGCTGAATGTTCAACGCTATATAAAATGATTATTTTTATTAGTAAGTTGAAATTTTATGAACAGTTGATGGTAACGGCTGTCTCCGGGCAAATTTTCTTCAAAGCGCACTTCATGGCACCAGTTGGTGCTGTAAAGGAGGACGTTAATCAACATTTTAAACGTAGGTTGGTGCTGGAGCAGTCCACCATACTGAGGGTATGTTATTTATTACACTACCATAATATTATATTTTCTAGGTGTGAAGTAATTGCTATAGGAAATGGTGTTGGTTGCCGAGAAACAGAAAAAATTGTTAGTGATTTGATCCAATCAAAACACTTTAAACCTCTAGAAGTGTACTACAGGTACAATATATTATTTATACTACATCAGCTATGGACGATTTCTATGTTAAGATATTCTAGCTAAAGACAAATATTCTAGCTAAAGACAAATTTATATGTTAAAATATTCTATTTTAAGATGATGTCTATGTTAAGATATTCTAGCTTAAGTTGATGTCTATGTTAAGATATTCTAGCTGAACACGATTTTCATCTTAAAGATATTCTATCTAAAGACAATTTCTATGTTATAATAGCTTCGTTTTTATACGTCCACATTCATAATGTGAACGTATTATGCCGTCGCCCCTGTCTGTGTGTGTGTGTGTGTGTGTGTGTGTGTGTGTGTGTGTGTGTGTGTGTGTGTGTGTGTCTGTGGTTCGCCTACAGGGTGCAATTCTTCATGGATTTTCTTCAAACTTGGTATACTTATTCCTTATACCCCAAGGAAGATCCCTATTGTTTTGGGGGCATGCCCGACCCCCAGGGGCCGAGCCACGCCCATTTCTAGTATTTCTTTGTTTGTGGTCTACAGGCCACATTTCTTAACTTATAATCTTGAAACTTTGCATACACATTCTTTGTACCCTAAGGAACATCCCTATCGTTTGGGGTGTATGCCCCACCCCCAGGGGCAGAGCCACGCCCATTTTCTTTTCGTGTGTCTTTGTGTCGCCTACAGGGCGCAATTCTTACTGGATTTTCTTCAAACTTGGTATACGTATTCCTTATACCCTAAGGAAGATCTCTATTGTTTTTGGTGCATGCCCGACCCCCAGGGACAGAGCCACGCCCATTTCTAGAATGTATTAGTTTGTCGTCTACAGGCCACATTTCTTAACTTATAATTTTGAAACTTAGCATACACATTCTTTGTACCCTAAGGAACATCCCTATCATTTGGGGTGCATGCCCACCCCCCTGGGGCAGAGCCACACCCATTTTCTTATCGTGTGTCTTTGTGTCGCCTACAGGCCACAATTCTTATTGGATTTTCTTTAAAACTTTGTATACTTACTCTTTATACTCTAAGGATGATCCCTATCGTTTGGGGTGCATGCCCAACCCCCAGGGGCAGAGCCACGCCCATTTTCTTTTTGTGTGTCTCTGTGTCGCCTAGAAGCCGCAATTCTAACTGTATTTTCTTAAAACATTGTATACTTACCCTAAGGATGATCCGTATTGTTTTTTGGTGCATGCCCGACCCCCAATGGCAGAGCCACGCCCATTCCTTGTATTTATTTGTTTGTCGTCTACAAGCCACATTTCTTAACGTATCATCTTGAAACTTTGAATGATTATTCTTTGTACCCTAAGGAACATTTCTATCATTTGGGGTGCATGCCCAACCCCCAGGGGCAGAGTCACGCCCATTTTCTTTTTGTGTGTCGCCTACAGGCCATAATTCTTAATCGGTCATCTTGAAACTTAAAATACTTATTCCTTATACCCTAAGGATGACCCCTTTTGTTTTGGGTGCATGCCCGACCCCCATGGGACAGCAACACCCATTTCGTGTATTTGTTTGTCTGTCGCCTACAGGCTGCATAAAGATGACCCCTATTGTTTTTGGTGATTTCCTAACCCCCAGGGGCAGAGTCATGCCCATTTTTACTTCGTGTCTATGTGTGTTGTCTACAGGCCACGATTCTTAATGGATCGTCTTTAAACTTGGGATATGTATTCCATATAGTATATAGCCTAAGGACGTCAACTGCATGTCTCGACTCACACAGGCAAGACACGACCAATTTTTGTGTTTGTCGTTTACAGGCCGCAATTCTGAATGAATCAGCTTGGTACTTGGTTTATGTATTCCTTATAGCCTGAGGGCGTCCACTATTGATTTTGATGAATGTCCCGACCCCCAGGGGCAGAGCCACGCCCACTTTTTGCCTTTAGTGTTAGGAAGGCACAATTCTGAATGGATTATCTTGGTATAGTTATTCCTTATACTCTAAGGACGGCAACTATTAATGTTGGTGCACGACCCTCAACGCTAAACAAACCAAACGCCTAGCCTTCTTGACAAAGTACCATATCAATCAAAGCAGGAATGTGGACGTATATTGTAGCGTTAGCGTTATGTTTAAAATATGATTTGTATGTTAAAATATTCTAGCATAAGATGATTTCTATGTCAAATATAGAACCACCACTTACTGTTGGGTATTTGAAGCAAATGACTCCAAACTAGTTCAAACCCGTACCATTAATGTAACATACGTATCTCCAGTAGATTGATACCCTTGTTTAGACATTTATGGTAATCAAAACCACTACACGATTTACTTTTCAACATATTTTGATTTGGACCTATATTGTCGTTGCCACTGTATTATTGATGAATGTTTGTAAATATTTAAGTATCGTTGATGAAAGTGGAGCATCTATATACAGTGTATCACCCGAAGCACAGAAAGAATTAACTGACTTGGATCCTACTCTACGTGGTGCAGGTAAGCAACTCTGTAAATAAGGCACCTGTCACAGACAATGTCAGAAACGGATTCAGGTTTGTCAGACACAAAACTTCTGGTTTCTGTCATTTTGTTTGACATCGATTTGTCTTTTTTATTGATGTTATTAATATTATGTCTGGCATTAAGTTAAAAAATGTCAGATACTATTTCATTAGTGCCTGACATTTTGTCAGGTACATCTAAAATTGTTATGCAAGAAGGGAATCTCCTCGGTGTCGGAGGGTCTCAGAGTGCATCACCTCATTCTCTGAGTGCATCTAAACCTCTCTAATATTGTAGTTTGCAACAGATTCTGAATTCTCACTTGTATCATCTACTCCGTTATTTAACCAACTTATTCATATTATTAAGGAATAGTTGTCTGAAGCCTTATTTATGTTAATTAAGTTACTTCCCTTGATTGATAAAAGGCTTTGATCCAAGATGGAATTCTGGGATGGAGCGGAAAAAAAAGATGACTGTTTTTAACTAGCCCTTCTGTCATAAACAATCCAGACCATCTTGTGGCCTACACACCCCAATACCACACTAGAAAGATTGGTGAATAACTTGATTAGTGTATGGAATTTACAATTATTTGTTTTAATGACCAGATTTATGATTGTAGGCTAATAATAAGCAATGTTTGTATGCTGTGATAATATTGTTTAATCCCTGCATTGGATGAGAAAATTCATCTCGATTTTCTGGCGTAGTTTCCCTTTGTCAGTAATGCAGAGCAGAGGGCCTTACAAGGACAGGTGTATAGTTGTTCGAATGGGATGAAAAACCGAGGTCCTGTGTACACATTGCTGTAAAAGATCCCTTGGCAGTTGGAATTTGATTTAAGAGTAGGCGGTAGCTCCACTGTCTGGGCAAAATTTCCCTCATAGCACACTGTATGGAGTATGTTTATCTGCCATTAGCCAATCTTAGGTGCAGAAGAGTAGGACGTTAAACCAACCCCATTTCATTTTTTTTTTTTTTTTTTTTTTATGTGATAATAAGAAATGATTTACTTTTACAGTTTCTATATCACGAAGATTACAAGATCCATTAGCAGAATTAGTTAAAATAGAACCTAAACATATCGGTGTTGGCATGTATCAGGTATGTCATATCTTCATTATTTCAGATTAGACCAGAAATTTTAATTTTTTAAAATTAGAAATTTAACTGAATTTAATGAAATGGGGCTTAAAACATCCTACTTTATTCAGACTAATGAAGTGTTCCATGAGGGAATTTTACCAGAACAGTGGACGTGAAGACAATAAACCCATTCCTTTAAAACTCTCGTAACTGTGAGAACTGAAATTTAATATTTGATTTTTGAATCTATCCCATTCAGCATGATATAGCAGAAGGTAAATTAAAGATATCCTTAGATTCTGTCGTTGAAGAATGTGTTAGCTTTGTTGGTGTGGATCTCAATACTGGTAGTGAGTGTCTACTGAGGTATGTTTAAAGGTCTTTTCTACTCAATCGTTATGACTCATTAATACTGTATTGCACTATGGAGGGTAAACTGGATGATTTAGTGCAAATAAGATGATGTTTGGTGATTTTAAACGATTTTTACAAATTTTGAAACAAAGATTTGATATTAAATAAGTGTGAAAGAAACTAGCGCTAAATACCCAAGTTTGAATATTACCCAGGTTACAGTGATAAAATGAAACTGGTTGTATTTTCAGGAGAATAGCTGGTTTATCTTCAGCAAAAGCTAAAAAGATTATTGAATGGAGAGATAAAAACAACAGATTTATTAACAGACAACAGTTACTCAGTGTTAAAGGTTTAGGACAGAAAAGTTTTGAACAGTGTGCTGGATTTGTTCGTATTTTAAACACAGATAATAATAATAGTGCTAATAAAGCTGATAGGTAAGATTTATACTAACACTAGGCATCATGCTCAGTCTAATTAAAACAAAGATCTTACTTCATTTCGGTTTTTTTATTGTTAGAAGTTTCGTTTTACTTGTCTTTACGACACTAGGATCTGGAAGAGTTGTTTTATTACTGGCACTCTGGTTGAAGTGTGGGATTAAAACGCTAGTGAGTAAAACGCTAGTTTGAAAACCAGGAGGTACTAGGGTTCACTCCAAAATTTTCTGGTCTGGTTTCCGTTGTCAGTGGTGCAGGATGGAGGGCATGACAGGGACGTGTCCATTCGTTTATATGGGACAAAAACCAAGGTCCTGTGTAAACATTGCTATGCACATTAAAACACCCTTGACGGTTATTGGATTACCTTATAGAACACTGTATCACATAAGCCCTTCTTCAATAGCCAACTGGAAGCTGTGAAGAAGGATGTTTTTTAAGCCCATGTCATTTAAAACGGCCATCCATTCTTTTACAGTGATATTAAAACAGAAGTGAAACCAGCCAGTAGAAAGCGGAAAACAACAACAGCATCAACTAGTAAAACTAAGAAACAGAAAATGGAGGCTGACCTTGAACCTAATCCACTTGACATGACTCCAATACATCCAGAATCGTATCACATAGCAACCAGTTTTATAGCAGACGTCGGTGAAGATATTAGTCATATCGGACAGCAGGATTTTATACAAAATATTAAATCATTCCTTAACAAACATGGTAAGTATTGTGTAATAGTTTAGGCGAGATGAGTGGCCAAGTGGTCTAATAAATAAGCCTTGAAGCATAAGGTAGGGTTGGGTGATCTTGTAGCATGGATTCGATTATGTCGCTTGTAACTTTTCTCATGGGTTTTCTCTGGGCCTCCCAGTTGACTCCCACTGCTAAAGACTCCTAGCGCAAGTGAATTATTTATATAAAATTGAGCCATGTTAGTTCTGATGATTAGTCTGGCTTGATGAAATGATAATATGCAGTATGTTAGTCCCCAAACTAATGTTAATTGGGATTCAACATCATTTATTTATTTAAGATGTTAGTGATTTAACAGAGACCTATTCTACGGGTCTACCAACATTAGTCCTGATAACAGAAGCTTTAACTAAAACAAAATCTTATGATATACGAGAAGGTAAGTTGTTTCTGGATTTTGGTTCAGTGAGTACATTAATCACTGGCTGACTAATTAGTGTCTTCTTCACAAACGAAAAAAAAACTAACGGCTGTTTAAACAAGTTTTGGGGTGGGTGGGAAATCAGAAACCACTGTTCAAACAAGGCGTAAAGATACATTATGGGAGATTACATAAAGATTTGGCAATTATCACTTTAATAGTTAAAAACTAGATAATATAAAGGTATTTGCTGAAAATTTCAGTCAAATTGATCCACTATGAACCGAGAAGTAAGCGGTTGAAATTTCAACCTAGCCTCGATCATCATTACTAAAGAATAGTCTCGATTATCTATTTTTTGTTTTAATTATTAATAATGTTAAGCAGCATATATGATTCTAATCCAGGCAACATCGAAGGCTATCGTATAGATATTTAGATAACATTTCAGGCCCAAAGAAAGCCTTGTAATAGGCGGATTTAGCTCTTGCATAATGTATGTTTAAATAACAGTTAAAATGTGGAATAATTTAACTTTATTTTATTGATTATTTTTCTTTTTAGGAAATCAGAAACCACTGTTTAAACAAGGTATAACTGGTATAGAAGACCTAAAAATAGATTCAATCTTAACGGGACGAGTGACAAATGTGACCCATTTTGGTGCCTTTGTGGACGTGGGTGTTGGCAATGATGCCTTGATACATTCCAGTAAAATGTGTACATCTAAAGGACGCCAGACTCTTCATCTAGGAGATCGCGTTCAAGTTCGTGTGTTGAACATTGAAGCAGCGAGAAAACGAATCTCTGTAGCATTAGTTGATATTTTGTGATAAATACAACCAAGTGTATTTGTTTTCATGGTTCCAGACTCTCCGATCAAGTTTCTGAATTTACATTGTTTTGTATATAACATTTTAAAATACAGATGTGACGTCACCCTTTGATGTTGGCGTACCATTATTTCAAATAATCGCACGGGCAACTTGCCATTCGTAATTCGTACTTTATTCATAGCTGTGAAATATTGGACTATTGTGACGTATTTCACTGTAAAAGTTCGTGCGGAGAGTCAGTATTTTAAGATGTTTAATGGTCTCGATCTTACGACATTACGACATTGCGTAATATATTGTAAAAACATTCGGGACGTACGGCCCTCATTTAGTTACAATATATTACTTAATGTCTTGCTCTCGACCATTAAACAATACATAAAACATGAAGTATTTGTATAATGTGATTTGAAGTGTTGCACTGCAGTCGGTGCCGGAATTATCTATTTGGATACTGTGATACACATAGTCTTAAACGTCATGCTCAACTTTGCTGAACCGTGTTTCTAACACACTTTCATCTTCCTCTAATCCCCAGAGTGGGGGATCGGAGGAGTCCTTATAAGTGAAACGACCTAGGACCCCTCTTCTCTTCATCTAAATCCGGCAATCGACAATTTTTACTAGCAAATTAATGAATCTGTCATAAGTTACAATGGTTTTATTTGGGTAAGATAATACAATGGCAGATTTCCTTTGATTTTGTTTGTTATTTGTTTTTGTGGGATGACAATATAACAGGTCTACTTGGAAACTATGATATCTATATATAAAGCTAATATTGAGATGGGACCGATTTTGTTTCAACTAACTAATACAATAACGCCAATATTTATTCTGATCACAATCAAAGATGTTTATTAGCTCCTTAACTTTTCAATACAATGGGAAAACAAAATTAAATTATCCAAAATAAAGCTCGGCTATGATCAAATAATGAATTATAAATATATAAGCATTATGGATATAAAAATAATATGAGTGTAAACCCTATATTAATGGACAATATTGCACCATTTACACTTTATGATATAATACAATACAAGTTGGAGCTAACATAAACCATTATGTTCGAATTAACTGGATTTGTGATGTTCTAGTTAACATAAACCGTTGTGTTCGAATTAACGTAAATCGTGATGTTCACATTAGCATAAGTAATTATGTTCATTTTAACAAATCAGTATGTTCAGATTAACGGGGTGATGAACTGTTCAAATTAACATAATCACTATCTGTAAATTATGATATTCAGATTAATTTGTGATATTTAAATTAACATAAATCTTGAAATTCGTATAAATATTAATTATGATATTATTGATTTTGATATAAATTACAGTGCCCTTGCATTTAAAAGGGGCAACATATAACAATACTTCAGTAATAACTGAACATGAAACATAAAATATAACACGGGTATACTGCAAGATAATCGTAATACTATCAATTCGGGCTCCCATACATAAAACATGCACTCTATTTACATAACAAAAGTAAGTCTAAATACGTCATGGGGGAAATTCGCTCTTAGCTAGGTCACTGAGATGAGTGGATTATGAATACCGACATATAATATTTGCCGAATAAACACATATACTGGTAGAGCTACCAGTAACGTGCCACATACCAAATTTTAAACACGTCACTCTTATTTAATCAAAAGTCAACACCCAACTTAAAATATGAGATTATTACAGCACCGGAATCTATCTAAAGATCAAAGGAAATTGACACAAGGACGGACGAGGACCCAATAGCCAAGAAACGTCAGTAGCTTAAGTGCCACTATCCGAAATATAAATTCACGCCCGAGGCGAAAAAATATCTAGAAGTGGGACATAAGTCATGTATTCTTGACCGCAATGGGGGTTCAAGGAAACCAGTTTGTCCGAGGGCTCATAGCTACCCAGTCCGTCCCTGATTTGACCACCGCTTTATCAGACACAAACTCGCCTTAGTGAATGATAAAGTTGATTAGAAGATATATTTTATGTATCACAAATGCAGTTTGATAGATTTTGACATAATTCGCACGAGACAGTAGGAACATTTTAAATTAAGGATTAAACATAAACAGCGTTCTAAAGTCTTCATTTCTTTGACTTGCATAGATATAGTGTCAGCTGAAATAGAGATAACATAATACTTGGTAAATAAAAGCCAGTTGTCTTTTCCCAAGACAATGGGAGTCATAGTGACTCTGTCAGTATTGCGCTGGCTCATTAACAAGTGAGTCATGGGGTGGATCCCAGGGTTGGCCGAAAAAGTTTCGTGCGATTTTCCAGCGCGGTTTCCTCTTGTCAGCGGTGTAGGATTGGGTGTTTGGCAAGAAACAACGTTTAGTCTTCCAGGTGAGACGATACACCGAGGTCCCGTAAGAGAACCCTGGATAGTTGGAATTGCCATTGTATATACAAAATCTTCCAGAGCACACTACATTACATATACCCAATAGCTGCAGAAAAGTAGTACGTTACGCCCCATATCATCCCGGCCATATGAATAGTATTTGTCCCGTTTCTTGACTCCCAAAGAAAATATTTCCCATTTCTAATCTGCCCAGCTACTGTTAAACGATGAAATAGTAAATCGGTTGCTGTGAAACCACTGCACATAACACATAACATGAGAGTAGGTTCATGGAGCAGACAGAGCACCAGCAGACTAGCTTACCCTGTATGACACTTTTAACAGCGCGTCAGATGGAACTGAATATGGCATTGGCGAATTTCAAACGCGATTACTCTAGTATACTACGTTTGAGAGACATATTACAACGGAGATTATGAAAATACACAAACATTTACTTACGTCATCCATATAACCCTTGAAAGAACTGAAACCGGTTCCACGTCCTATCTGTAAAGCACAATGTCTTCTACCAACAATACCTGAAATATACAATCAAAATTCTTTGCCAACATGCTACTCTCTTCAATTTTTGGACCAGGAACTGCTACTCATCTTGTCATTCTTCTTGGAGGCCGAAGCCTCTGTCAGTTCAAGTATGCCTGTCATGTAACTTGGACTCCTTGTCCATTTGACCATTGGGGAATGATTTATAAACTTTTGATATGTCACAATTCCCGTAAGCAGCTTAAGCTAAGCCTAATTTTTTACCAGTTCTAATTCCTACAGACGTCTGGAAAATCCTTCCACCATCTGAAAGGCATTTGTCCATTAACTGCTCTGGTTCTAATGAAAAGGAGACGTGGTTCGTTGCTGCTGTCTTTATATTCCATTTATAAAACCCACTGACTACAACGGGGCCACCGTGGCTCTCTCAGAATGTCCCATCTTCGATCCAGGTGTTGGTAAAGAAAAAACAACTCGTCTAGTCGTTCGGTAGGGACGAAAACCGAAGCCCTGTTTATACCAATGAAAACGCGTTAACGATCCTCTGACAGTTGAAAATCTAAACAATACATGTCCCTCATAGCAAACTGCATGATGAATAGACCTATATGGACCTAGCCATTTTATAATGCTTACCTGCATAAGTCTGTGAGGAATCTTCGTTAACACTTCCCGTTAAAATGTTACTATCTAAATAAAACATGGTGTCCTTCCAGCCATCCCCCTGAAATAATATGAATATCTCACATATAACACGGAAACAAGGCTGATATATATGGCGGTATATTAGTGCCAAAATTCTAACATGCTATCGTCTAATTTCTTACTTCTATTCATGTAATTTCTAACCTCCATTCATGTAACTTCTAACTTCCATTCATGTAATTTCTAAATTAAGACAATGTATAATTCAACTTCTTTATTTGTTCAGTGTAAATATCAATTCTATTTCATCTTATTTCTAATATTGGGGCGACAAATATCTTCTTCATTGTGGTATTACATGATAAGCATGAACGGCAAACAAATTTAGAATTTTGATACTTCTACCTAGCAACCATCATTATGACATCGTTTGGTGTCGCCACCGTGTGCTCAGTTTGGCGATTGAGCACCTGATCGGGACCATTCTATTGATACAAACGACTCGCTCTTCGTCAGATTGAGTGGCTTGCCTGAGTGTTAAAATTGGAAACAACATCGGGAGAGAGAGAGATGGGGACATGGGGTTTAACATCCACTCGACACCAACCAAGTCATTTCGGTATTAACGCCGTTCAATTGTATTTCAATAATTCGCTTGCGCGTAGGAGTGTTTAGCTGTGGGAGGAAATCGGAGGACCCGGAGAAAACCCACGAGGTTGGAAAGGCCGCCCTGCTCCATGTCACGTAAAAACGGGAAATCGAAACCACGCCAGTTTATTCAATGACAGACCTTATGTTACAGCGTGCACGTGCTAACCATTCGGCCATCCTACCCTCTAAACAACATTGAACGTGATATAAATGTATGGTTTGCAAATACTATTTCGAATACCGTGGCTAAGTTGGTAAGACGCAGGCTCGCTAGGCTGTGGGTCGGGAGTTCGATCCCTGCATTGGTCGAAAAAAGTTCATCCAGATTTTCTGGCGTGGTTCCCCCTTATTAGTGTCTTGTCGTTCCGATGGGATGAAAACCCGAGGTTCCGTGTACACGTAAAAGATCCCGTGACCGTTAGACTTCGATATAAGTCCAGGTCGTAGATCCGCTCTCCGGGCAATATTTCCCTAAAGCACACTGTATGGTGTATGTCCGTCTCCATTATCCCGGTTAGGAACAGAACAGTAGGGCGTTAAACCCTCTTTCATTTCATTTCATTTTCTATTTCAAATATAAGCTAAACGGGATTTGGAGAATTTTATTTTATTTTTTTACGGTAGAGCCAATAATTAATATTTATATGCAGTTGGTCTATATTAACACAGGCAGGCGCGGATCTAGAGGGGGGGGGGAGGATTCCAGGGGGTCCGCGCTCAGGCTTGAAAATTTGAAACTGAAATCTATGCGATTTTATTGCCGATTTTTAGACCTGTAATTTTGGAATTTACCTACCGGAAATACGTCAGAATGCACCAAATTGAATCTAATTTACCAAATTTTTCGGGGGGGGGGGGGCGCCCCCAAACCCCCCGTTAATTGGTTGAGCGCAATTAGTTAAGAAATTATCAAACCTAGACACCCCCCCCCCCCCGCAAAAAATCCTGGACCCGCGCCTGACAGGGATATAAATGTTATAAATAGGCCTACACAGATACTGAATTAAACTAAGTGGCCTCTCTCTCTCTCTCTCTCTCTCTCTCTCTCTCTCTCAGCACGTCTTCCAACCTTCAACCAAACGAAGAATGGGTCGTTTATACCAAATAATGGTCCCGATAAGGTGCGCAATCACCCAATTGAGCACGCAGTGGCGACACCAAACGATGTCATAATGATGGTTGCTAGGTAGAAGTAACAAAATTCTAAATTTGTTTGCCGTTCATGCTTACATGTAATACCACAATGAAGTAGACATTTTTTCGCCCCAATAACATGAAATAGAATTGGTATTTACACTGAACAAATAAAGAAGTTTGATTATACATTGTCTTAATTTAGAAATTACATGAATGGAAGTAAGAAGTTGCATGAATGGAGGTTAGAAATTACATGAACAGAAGTAAGAAATTAGACGATAGCATGTTACAATTTTGGCACTAATATACCGCCATAGATATAAACATCAAAATGTCCAGGGAACATATCGGACGTTCAATGGACTTTTTAGGACGGGCAAGGTTGATTCGGCGTATAAGATGTTGTAACACTAACGAGGAGGTCTCGGGCGAACTCGTGGGTGTGTGCCGATAAAATTTCTTGTGATTTTCCAGTTCCAAATGTCACACTGCAATTCGTACACCGGCTTTCAATATCCCATATGTTGCATAAAAGTAGGACTTTCAATCCATTAAACATTTGTCCAATGCCAAATCTTTTTAGTTAAAACCGCATCCAGACAGAACTGTAATACAAAAGAGATTAACCCCTCCATCTGCATGAATAGAGGTTCCATACATTGCAACTTCTTACTTGTGAAGAACTATAACACATACTTGTCGAAAACAGCTACTTTCTATTTTGGGGGACGTTTCGAACTCTAGCTGTTTTCCATTAGTGTGTGTTATAGTTCATTGCTCTATCCAATTATTAAAGTACCTCTATAGTTTATCTCACCTGTGATTCAACTGTTACACCAGAAGCTCGACCTGTTGTCGACTTCATCCCGAAAGCGGTTGTCTTATCACCGGCAACAATATACAGCGATCCAATCACACCACAGTCGCCATTAGAAACCAGGGCCTGCTTCCTTGTAATCGGACTGTCCTTATAATACTTGAACTTGATCATAAGATGAGAGCCAAAGTCCATGTTAGAGAATTTTGGAATTCTTAACGAACTCTTGCCGTCGAAATAAGCAGCCCCACCCGACACCTTGACACCATCGTTATATATGTAGTTCCCATTTCCTGAATGATCTTTGATGTCATCATCGTCATCATCAAATGGCAGATAAATAACAGGCGTACATTCTGAAAAATATTGTAAACTTAATTATGTAAACCAAAGGGAGATAATTGATGTAGTTGCAGTCTTGATCCAAATATATTAACAGGCGAACATACTGAAACATATTGCAAATTTATCTATGTAAATTAACTATAACAGTAATTTGCCGTAGTATGAATTTAAATCGACGCGACAGAATGCAATTTGATCTCCCGTAGTTGTCCGAGAAATTTCCTCAGATTTTGTCAGCTTAGTTTCTCATTGCCAGGGCCGTACAAGGACGCAACGATAAACCGAGGTCCTGGGTATTCGTTGACGCACGTGGAATTTAATTCAAGACAGTTTCAATTAAAGATTAAAGTTTTGTCTTACCTGTTTTTTCTTGAGTTGGCGCCCTGTAGAAAAGAGAACAATAACACGTATCCATGCTATAGGCGGTACCACCAGCACACGGCATTGTTAACCATCCATGACCCGGAACTAGTTGTTGATACTTTGTAGGTGACCCACTGATCGGACGTTTATCACAAACAGCTGTAAGATTTAAATGTATAAATAACTATCGAGTCTGAAAACAAGTTAGAATATTAGACGGCTATTCTGTGTAGTTTTTGGGAGCGGGAGTTTTGGACAGTTGCTGGACTTTGGCAGTTGCTTTACTCACTCGCTGTGTGTAGGTTTGGTTTACATCCAGGATACCGATTTATTAGGTCCAGTCCATACAAACTATGACTTTTGGTACAATTGTATTTCAATACTTCGATGTGTCTGGGGTTTTTGACAATGTATGGAAACCGGGATTTTGGATAGACGCACTTGTCATAACTTATGCTCCAAAACTCCCGCCCTCGACTTCTACCCCAAATCGATAAAAGGATACCTACTGTTATAAGCTGTGTTTGAACATCCATCTCTACAGCTGATGTTAGGTAGACATCTCTGGGCGTTCTGGTCATAACCTTGACCTTGTGGACAGCATCTACCTCTTGATACACCGCCTTGACACACCCAGTATTTCCCACAACTACTTGAATCACGATAGGAACTGATAGCACCATAGCGGCGGCATTTATCTAAATTAATGATAAAGAAAAATAAAGAATATGCAAACGTTAAATTAAAGTGATCTATAAAAAAAATTCGACTCACTACAGGTGGCATTCTTTTATTGTTAGAGTCTATGCAACTATCCGTATAACATGGAGTACAACGAACATCCCACGTAAGACTTACTTACGCATCTACTCCGTTTCCGAGCTGGTTGCACGCATTAAGAGGATAATTAGGAGAAAACAAGCTCGTTAGTTCAGTGTTTTCTCATATTCCTCATTACAATTGGTTGTACCCGTGCAAAAATATTTTAAGTACAAACTCTTGTCCAACAACCAATGTTAATATATTGCCTTGCATGAGTGAATGACGCTTAATGAAACTTAAGCAGGAGGTGGTTGTCGATGTATCATATGGTAAAACGAAACTAGGAATACGGAGTACTTGTAGCGATAACAAGACTTTGAATCCGCCATTATACTTTAGTTACGGATCACCACTATACTTAAGTTACCAACTGCCACTATATTTTAGTTATGGACTGCCATAGTACTTTAGTTCTGGATCACCATTATACTTTAGTTACCAACCCCCATTATACTGGAGTTGAATACAAGCACTCACCATTATGACAGTTGACGTTTTCCGGTTTGTTACATGTTAGTCTGTTTTGATCCCAAAATAATCCATGTCCACACTGTTTACTATAAACTCTTACAGACCGTCCCTGACCAAATACACACTGTATAAACTTAGTACAATCAGTTGGGTGATTCTTGTAGCCAACACCATTTATGATAAAACAGTCGACACATGCATCTGAAATACAATACACAAGGCCAGATGAGAACAGGATTAATGATATCGGTCAAATAAAACGCTAGACACAAAATAAAAATAACATAGTCTTTCCTAAATAGGAGAAATATGTTACTTGGGGAAACTGATTGTAGTGGATTAGGGACTGGTGCCAAAAGTCATTTTATTTGTGATTACTGAATCTAAGAAACTCCCTTAGACCTTAACAGTAGTATTGCCCAGGGTACTACAAAATCTTGATTCGGTTTTCGGTTAAATTTTAAAGTAAGTGTTCACCTGCTGGCGAAGGGCTTTCGGTTGTGGTGGTAGTTGGCTCGGTTGTGGTTGTTGTAGTTGTTGGCTCGGTTGTTGTTGTAGTAGTCGTTGGCTCGGTTGTCGTTGTTGTAGTAGTCGTTGGCTCGGTTGTCGTTGTTGTAGTCGTTGGCTCGGTTGTGGTTGTAGTGGTCGTTGGCTGGGTTGTCGTTGTAGTAGTCGTCGGCTCGGTTGTGGTTGTTGTAGTCGTCGGCTCGGTTGTCGTTGTTGTAGTTGTTGGCTCGGTTGTCGTTGTAGTAGTCGTTGCCTTGGTTGTCGTTGAAGTAGTCGTTGCCTCAGTTGTTGTTGTTGTAGTTGTTGGCTCGGTTGTGGTTGTTGTAGTCGTCGGCTCGGTTGTGGTTGTTGTAGTTGTTGGCATGGTTGTTGTTGTTGTTGGCTCGGTTGTCGTTGTTGTAGTCGTTGGTTCGGTTGTCGTTGTAGTAGTCGTTGGCTCAGTTGTGGTTGTTGTAGTTGTTGGCACGGTTGTGGTTGATGTTGTTGTCGGCTCAGTTGTGGTTGCTGTAGTCGTTGGCTCGGTTGTCGTTGCAGTTGTAGTCGTTGGCTCGGTTGTTGTTATAGTAGCTGTTGGTTCGGTAGTTACTTCATCTGAATCTTCATCGTCTTCTTCGGAACTTTGATCGATAGTAGTCGAGTCAGCTGTTGTGGTCGTTGATTGTGTCGTTGTTGTTGTGGTCGATGGCTGGGTTGTTGTTGTTGTAGTTGTTGGCTGGGTTGTTGTTGTCGTTGTAGATGCAATGGTCGTTTGTTGAATTGTTACTTCTCCTGATTCTTCACTGTCTTCTTCAGAGCTTTGGTCGATAGGGGGTTGAGTAGTTGATTCTTCTGAACTGTCAATTTCTGACGATTCCCCTAGTGGTGTCGGGGTAGTTATCTCCTCACTCGAATCGTCTTCGTTACTGTATGCTGAAGGCAGAGTTACCCGTTCTTCACTCGAATCATCTTCGTTGGAAGTGTCAACATTAGTCGTTGGTACCTGAGTGATTTCCTCACTGGAATCTCCAGCACTTGTTTGCGCAGTGTTTTCTTCACTGGATTCTTCAACACTGCTTACGGGTTTTTGGGATGTTATTTCTTCGCTAGATGCTTCAACGCTTGTTGGTGCTGACGCCGTTGTTTCTTCGCTACTTTCTCCACTGCTTGTTTGTCCCTGAGAAGTTATTTCTTCACTCGAGTCTCCAGTGTTTGCTGGTGCGTGAGACGTGGTTTCTCCGCTCGAATCTTCAACACTGTTTATTGGTGTTTGAAATGTTATTTCTTCGCTAGATGCTTCGACGCTTGTTGGTACTGGTGCCGTAGTTTCTTCGCCAGATTCTCCGGTGCTTGTTTGTCTGTGAGAAGTTATTTCTTCACTAGAGTCGCCTATACTTGTTGGTACTTGCGACGTGCTTCCTTCGCTGGAAACATCAACACTGCTTAACGGTATTTGTGGTGTTATTTCTTCGCTAGATGCTTCGAAGCTTGTTGGTGTTGGTGCCGTATTTTCTTCGCTAGATTCACTGGCGGGGCTTGTTTGTGTCTGAGAAGTTATTTCTTGACTTGAGTCTTCAACGCTTGTTGGTGGTTGAGAAGAGGTTTCTTCCGTGGAGTCTTCCTCAGGGTTAGTTGTTAGTGTTTGATGTACAACTTCATTCGACTCTGCAGAGTTTGTAGTTGGGTCTTGCGTTATAATTTCATTGGATTCTAAATTATTTGTTGTTGATCCTTGAGGTAGCACTTCATTCGATTCCAAAGTGTGGGTAGTTGGTTCTTGTGACAGCACTTCACTGGATTCTGTGAAGTTTGTTGTTGGTCCGTGAGCCAAAATTTCGTTTGATTCTGCGGTGTTAGCTGTTGGTTCTTGTGGCAGAACTTCGTTCGATTCCAAAGTGTGGGTTGTTGGTTCTTGTGACAGCAATTCACTGGATTCTGCGGAGTTTGTTGTTGGTCCGTTAGCCAAAATTTCGCTTGATTCTCCAGTGTTAGCGGTTGGTTCTTGTGGTAGAACTTCATTCGATTCCACAGAATTTGTTGTTGGTTCTTGAGTTAGAATTTCACTGGATTCTGCAGTGCCGAATGTTGGTTCTTGGGGTAGAACTTCATTCGATTCCGCACTGTTCGTTGTTGGTTCTTCGTGCAACACTTCATTTAACTGTGCATTGATGGTTGATGTTTCTTGAGGTCCATCTGCGAGAGTTATTGGTTGCTGTGTTGGAATTATAAAAGATTCTTCTTTAGTAGTTGTTGGCATTTCTATTGGATCTTGATACCTTGGAACCAAGGGGATTTCTGAAAGATTAAAAAATAATTGAAACAGAAGTCAAGAAAGACACTAATATTAAGCCATTTCAGGGCTTATTGAAAGCTTATCGTTGCACACGAACTATCATTTGGGGGAAATATGTGATATGTGATACATTCTTAAGGGTTGAATCACCTTGTTGAATTGAACTTGGGGAGTTACATGTATATCTTTACCCGTCTTCGAAGGCCCGGATCAAGCAATTTGATGTTAAACCCGATTTCGTTTCATCTATGCGAATAATCTGTTTATCCTTTGAACGGCCAAGTGAAGGAACAGTGTACAGTCGTTTGGATGGGACGAAACATCATTGACCTGTGTACACGTTGGTGTGGTCGTAAAGGGCCCGCAGTATTTTCTTCATCGAACACGGTTGGTTAAATATAATTAATGTCCAAATTCAGTTCATTTCATTGACGACCAAAACGTGCGATAGTTTGAAAGTATTCTTTCATCTGGTGACCCGTTGGTAAAGGGGTGATTGGATTTTTCGAAGACGTATATTTAAGTACAATGCCGAAAGACTTTTATAGTGTGTAAAGTTTTTAACATTCACTAAAATATTGTTAGTACAAGTGAAACACAATCTAATTAAAACACCAAGCCCTGTTCGTTTCGTATTTATAGTTAAAAAATAAACGAAACGAAATATCGGAAATGTAGCGTCGACACCACAATAATTTAGTCATTTTGAGACTAAAATGGATTTAACTTCTTATACGATTTATATGACTTCCAACAACAAGAAAACCAGATAATAAAAAGTTAAATTTATAGATCTGTCTCGCAAATAAAAAGTTATTTTTTCACAATCAGTAGACCGGTGTTGATAAATGTCTTTGACATCACAGCCTGAACACGTCGTTTGTGTATGCTGACATGTCAAATGACAAAAGAAGTAGCGTTTGACGCCGACAAGGGGTTACATTTTGATATATAGTTAACTCAAATAAATTAAATGTTCTTTTAAAAGAAATCGAGATCACATTATTGTAACTATTTTAAAAATCTTTGACGATTATTTATCGGTCAAAACCTGATATTCTGTCGTATCTTTTGCGTTATGAGTGTTTTTAAGGACCTTGTCATTATTCACCAGTTATGTCGGGGCCAGACTCGGTA
The DNA here is from genome assembly GCA_036850965.1 of Patella caerulea. Lineage (NCBI taxonomy): Eukaryota > Metazoa > Mollusca > Gastropoda > Patellidae > Patella > Patella caerulea. The sequence continues at coordinate 17,654,177 of JAZGQO010000002.1, read as the reverse complement.
TTCATCTCGACCTGGTACATGCCGTTCTTCGGTACTGAATAAGCTATAATTACAATTGTCACGAAGATTACAGTAGCTGTATTCAAGAAAACGTACATTAAACCATTGGCTGAGAGTCCAATTCCTTGTAAAAAAAAATTTGTCCGAGCCAATGAAAGCGTAGAATACTCCATAATACCGACCTAATATGGCAGAGACACAATTATCATAAATTATAAATATAAATCATACGGTTATAAAAATTGATGAAATGTTTCCCCAACAGAGAGTTACATAAAACAACAAACAGATATATTTAAGCAATAGGATAAATCAATTTCGTCTGTCATAAAAATGAAATATTATGTAGTTGGGCGTCTTCTAACTGAAGAGGGATATACGTGTAAATCATGAAGTGTGCTGGGAGGGAAAATTTACCCGTACAGTGGTGCTTCGCCTACTCTTCAGCGAATTGTCTGGTCCTATGTCCTGCACAACTGCCATCACGCGGACTCTATGTTCTGCACCACGCTGGTCATGTCCCGCATCACGTTGGAAGATTCTGGGATGGAACCAACGACCTCCTGAGAGGGGAAACTGGACTTTTATTTATCATTCATGCAAATGTTTTACTGGCTTGTTTCTGTTGTATTAAATTATTTTGTGATATGATTCCGTTTACTTAATGATATGTATGTTTTTATTATTGGATTATTAAATATACTTTACACCTTCAAGAAATTGATTAATATGTCTCGAGATGCCATTTAATTCACTGTTTAATCTATTTGTGAGATGTTATGGAATTCGAATCTCAGTCCAACCATGAAATTACAATTCCGGTAAGCATTGACAAAGATATGATGAATTAAAATTTTTCTAATATTGGGTAAAATCGTTTAATCTGATTTAATCCAAGCCGGGGGATTATTGAGCGTTGATCCGTTGGTTTAATCATTTAATGTTAAATCATCAATTTAATTAAAATAAGATAGACACAAATGACTATCAAAGGTTTTCAATTTGACTGTTTAAAGGAGGGATGTCATCTCAATGTGTCATATGACTCTCTTTTTTCTCTTCACGCTATGACGGGTTAAACGTTTATAAGTCAGCTGTCCATCAAACAGTGACATGTATTTTGCTGACTTATTTATCATGGTTTCCATTTCAACTCATTTCAGCTCATTTATTACACAACTATAAAATATATATCATAATTGATATACAACTGAGAAGTGACGTCTTCAAAGCCATCTTTTAGGGGTGGGGGCGAATGGTTAGCAAGTGCACGGCGTGTCCAAAGGTCTGTCATTGAGTCAACTGGCGTGGTTTCAAATCCCCGGTTGTGCGTGACAAGGAGTAAGGTCGCCTGTCCAACATCGTGGGTTTTCTCTGGGTACTCCGATTCCTCCCCCACTGCTAAAGAAGACCCCTACGCGCAAGCGAATTGTTGAAATTAAACTGAACAAAGTGTTAGTCCCGAAATCACCTAGTTTGTCTCGAGTTGGCGTTAAACCCCGTCTCTCTCTCTCTCTCTCTCTCTCTCTCTCTCTAAAGCCATCTTGGAATTGTAATGTGTGTTTAAAAAATTATCAATTGAAGACCACCAATCGATGCGCAATAATTGTTGGAAAAGCAGGACTTTAAACCCTATTTCATTTCACTAACTAGCATTAACCCACAGGCACTTGAAGGGATTAAAATAAAACTTCTTACAACTGCTTGACTATACTATATAGTCAAGCAGTAGTAAGAAGTATAGTCAAGCAGTAGTAAGAAGTTTTATTTTAATCCCTTCAAGTGCCCGTGCATTAACCCATTTCATTTGATTTCACATTGCTTACGGTACATCTTCTTAATGGCCTCTAACAATTTCATATTTGACTATCTGATTGGGTATTTTTAACCACAATGATGGATTGTTACACAACAAACGAAATCTTTAACAAAATATTTTGAGAAAAAAAGTCGTCAAATTGCAGTGCAGCAAGTTAAACACAATTATCTAAAAATAAAAACTGTCTGAGATAATGCAGTTTTATGTAATTAGAAATCGATCGGTAATTAAAAGGGATTAAAATTTGAAATATTTACGATTTATAAAAATTCTTTTTTTCTAAATTTGTATAATTATATCTTAAAAAAGGATTATAACATTGTTTGTTTGTAATCAACAGACATCATTTATCATATCGGTCTATTTTAGTCTGTTTATGTAATATGTCATAACCTTTTTGTCTGCATATATATCAGTTAAAATAAAAACAACGCCCCAAGAAATACAGAGCCTTTGTACTTATAATAGCAATATTATTTACTCATATCGTAGTCGTGGACTTAAAGCTTACCCTAACTCTAGCTTACAATGCCACCTAACTTTATTTATATCCGAGCGACTTTGCGAAATTTAAGCTGACCTTAACAATAACAAATAGATATAGCCCTGGTACAGGGGTCCCGCGCTCGCTCTCGGGGTTGAGCAAAAGAGTTTCTTGCATTCAAGGCGAGGAACAATGTCTAGTCTTTTGGACGAAAAACCAAGACATCGCGTACTCGGTGTGCAAGTAAAAATATTCTTGGCAGTTGGAATTGGGGGAAGAGTAGGCGGACAAAATTGATTTTTCACTGCACACATTATGACGTATACACGTGTTTATTAGGCCATCAGTTGACTTTTCACATCACATTTCATGACGTATACACGTCTTCATTAGCCCATCAGTTGATGCAAAAAATTAGGGCGTGTAGCACCATTTTATTTTATTCATGTCAGCATGTTTTGTGACAGTGGACCGTGAAAGTCATTATGACACTAATCTATTATAAATTATGTTATTAAATATTACTACTGATTCATCATCACCTGTCATAGTCCAACATAATTCAACATCATTTATCATCTTAAAAACTTATATATCATTATTGTACTATACACACTCCGATAAATGGGAAATTAAATTGACGACTGGAAACGGAATGAGATTAAATGTCCTTTAATGTCCTATTGTTCTGTTCTGGTGGCTAAGTGGGTAATACGCTAGCTCGCAAGTCTGGGGATCGCGTGTTTGATCCCTGCATTAGCCGAGAAAGTTCTTCGTGATTTTCCGACGTGGTTTCCCGTTTTGGTGGTGCAGGACCGGGGGCATCTGTCTAGTCGTTCGGATGGGACGAAAAACCGAGGTCCCGTGCATACATCGGAATACGGTATAAACCCGTCTTCATTAGCCCAGTCGGACGTTAAACCCCATTTCATTTCATATATTTAATTTCCGACTGGGCTAATGAACGTGTTGCGGTATAGCGGCGCTACGGCTATTCTTATATCGAATTCCAAGGATTCTTTATATAATGTACACGCCGATATGTACACAAGGTCTTCACGACTATACATCTGCACGACTATACACTTTATCCCTTGTCCGGGTCCCCTGACCTGCATCACTGACAATGGGGAACCACGTCGGAAATCACGGGAATCGAACACATCCAGGTTACCGAGGATCTGATCCAAAAACACTGGATCAAAACAATAAAACCGCTGAATGGTTAAATGCGGTTTTGTCTACAAGTGTTAGCTTTTATAGGTTTCACATTTTTTCAACCCAATATTTAGTTCATTTCAAGTATGATCAAATTAATCGAATTCCAATTGTTAAAGGTTCACTGTACACTCTTGTACCTCAGCTTTTCGTCCCATCTCAACCTCCCGGAAGCATGTTCCTTCTTAGCCATTTATGCTTGAGTCTAACTGTGGTTAATGTATCAGAAAATAAGGAGTCTTACCTTGGCTTGCAATTGTCTCTTTACTGTCGTTGTCTTCTTCTGAAGAACCCCAAGTAGTAACTGGTGGAGAGCTTGCGTCAGTGTATTCTTGGGATTCGCCTGGTACTTGTGAAGCAGTTGGTGTTGAGGATTCGAAATACTGTTGATGGCTATCAACGTCTGTGATTGTTGTTTGGGCATGACTGGTTTGGGGATTGTCTGGTTGCATCGGGGTCTGTGGGTTGAAGGGCTGTTGGTGGGGTTCCTGAGTTGCAGGTTTTGGCACTGCTGCTGGTATTGCCGGAGCGTGGTATAGAATCTCATTACTGGCATCCGAGTTTGTATTCTCTTCAGAACTACTTGCACTATTGCTATTACCACCAAAGTTAGAAAACTGGGATTGTGCAGTATTCTTTGTTGTAGTCCTAGACTCAGTTGTTGTAGTCGTAGGCTCTGTTGTTGTAGTTGTTGTTGGTTCCGTTGTGGTTGTAGTAGTCGTAGGCTCCGTTGTTGTAGTTGTTGTTGGTGCCGTTGTAGTGGTTGTGGTAGTAGGCACCGTTGTTGTACTTGTTGGTTCCGTGGTAGTGGTTGTGGACGTTGGTTCTGCTGTAGTTGTCGTTGTCGTTGTCGGTTCTGTTGAAGTTGTTGTTGTGGTCGTTGTCGGTTCTGTTGTAGTTGTTGTGGTCGTTGTTGGTACATTACCTTAAATGAATGAATGGAAAAATGACATTGAGTTTACCACTCTACTCGTCTGCACCTACCAGGCTGGCGAGGAGAGTACATACATGATTGAATTAATTGTAATGTTAAGCTTTGTAGTTTTGTGATCATAGTTCGTCTAACATATTATGAGAGAGAAGGAAGAGAGATGGGATTGAAATTTCACTCTACACAAAGTAGGCCATTTCAGCACTAACATATACCATTTCGATAATTCACTTGAGCGTATGAGGCTTTGTCAAATACTAGTGTAAAGTCAAATCCACGCCACTGGACCCTAAGATCTCAGGCACACGGGCTAAACCATTCAGCCACCTGACCCCATATTATAAATGAAATGATATCATGATATATACCTTCGCTGCTGGCTGCTTCCTCCTCCTCTTCTTCTTCTTCTTCCTCCTCCTCCTCTTCCCCTGGCTCATTCGAAGCTGCAGGTTCATTGGGAGCAGATGCCAGTGGTGCATCTGTAGATCTAGAGGGATGGTTTGAGCTTGGGTTGTTGGTAGCATAATTTTCCCAGTCCGATATAGGGACTTCTTCGTGGGGTGGGTTTGTTGATCCAGATGTACTTGGGTTGCTGTTTATGTAATGCGCCCAATCAGAAACGGGATCTGCTGCTTGTTGAGGAACTGTTGACTGGGGTGCGCCCGGGTAGTTATTTATGTACTTACTCCAGTCAGAAGCTGGGACAGTCTCTTGGGACCCCTGTGCTTCTTCGGATGAACTGGATTCACTAGAGAGATTTGGGGCTTCTACGAGGGGAGTCGGTTGAGCATGATTTCCAAATACAATTCCTGTAGCAACATTTGCACTTGGAGCAGGACCATAAGCATAATATCCATTTTTGTCAATATGATACCCTGTACCTGAAACGGGTATTTGTTTTAGGTGCTGTCCTGTTAAGTTGGCATGTTGTTGAGATTGCAGTGTATGCGCACTGTGGGACACTTGTGCTGCCGGCGAATCAACAAAAGCGTTTATTATAGACGGAAGCTCGGCAGATGAAGCATCAGCTTGGTCTTGATTTAGCCAACTCTGCTGATGAAACGAGTCCGGTACCTCAAGTGAGCTCGCTGAGTTGTCTTCACTAGGCTGGTAGTGTTGTGAACCGTAGGACGGATAATTATATTCGTAGCCGTAGTCTCCCATGTATTCATGACTGTCTCCTCCACCGTACCCTGCAAATAAAAGAAGAAATCATGGTAGTGTCTGCAAGAATAAAACGTGTACGCCCGATGGACGGATCCCGGGGCCAAAAGTTGCATTCTTCAACTTGAGTTAACATGGGAGTTAGTAAGCATGACGGTATCTCCTAAAGAGGATGTCACTGGCCGAGACAAAGTCGTTTGCTCTTGCAAGTAATGCGGGGAGGGGAACTGACAAGACAAAAATGTGTTGAGTCGTATGGATTGGTCAAAAAAAGTGATTCACTCGTGTACTGACATTAACGGTCCGTTGTCATTTGGGCAGTGTGATTTCAGAAACGCCACTGCCCGATCAAATCTCCCTCATTCAATGATTATTGGCCACCTCAATTGATCCATAAAAATGGTGCTAATCCCAATTTCATTTCACTTCCATAGATTGTGGTGACTTTACTTCAAAGAGAATTTCACAACAAAATGTATTGATTCCAGAATTATTCAAATCGAGCGACCCCAGTTTGAAGAAAAGTCTTTGTTGATTATCCTTTAACATCGAGGTAAAGATATTATACAACGGATATTTTTAAAAATTTGTTTGCTTGTTTGTCGACAACTTCCACTTTTAAATTGTTATTTAAAGAGAACTGATCTGTATTGAACTAAAAAGATTGTGTTTAAATTTTGAGATAGTTTCTGCAACTGTTTTTCAATTGTCGCAACATAACCTTGAAGTCGTCAACCGCGACGCTCATTCCACGGTATAGTGATTAATATATTGTATTAAGGTATTTGACCTGAGGGTTAATTAGTTATTATATACAATGTACAAGTAATAGTCATACATCATTATTATAACTGACACATCACTAGTTCATCTCCAGGGATTTGAATATCGTCAAGTTTTTCGTATCGTTTAAAATTTCTTCTCATTTAGGCCCATACATATATAGCATTACACATGATGAGTGAGACAACAATTGCGGCAATGCTTTTTAAAGCAACCGTTTGTTTGTTCGACATTATTCCGATGAATTTAGTAAACGTGTCAGCATAAACCAAGGAATTTGAATGCAGCTATTTTCTGTGCACAAAGCTAAATATAAATGGGTTTTACAATAACGAGAGCTTCAATCAGAAAGTGCTTTGAAATGAAATGAGGTTTAACGTCCTGTTGTTCTGCTCTTAAACGGCAAATGAAGACGGGCATACGCCATACAGTGTGATATGAGGGAAATTTGGCACGGGCAGCGGCGCTACTTCCAACGGCCAAGGGATCTTTCACGTGCACGCTAATGTGTACACGGAACTACGTTTTTTCCTATTATCCAAACGACTAGACAGCTATCCTTGCCAAGCCCTTCGTCCTGCATCACTGACAAGGGAAAACCACACCGGAAAATCTGGATTAAAAAATCAAAATGCTTTGTTTTCCCAACCCGTGCTTTCTAGGTAAATTTTGCGGGTCCGCAGGAATTTGGGAAGGGGGTGCTTCTAGGTAAATTTTGCGGGTCCGCAGAAATTTGGGAAGGGGGTCACTTGGGAAAAGGGGAAGCAAAGAGGTCCATGGGGAGTTTACGTGACAAGTAGAAAGATTCAGTATGAAATAGATGGTATATTATGACAATGAATTTCACTAGCTGACATCAATCAGTCATATTTACAGAAATGGTGACCATCATCTTGCTATGGGTTGATAGTTATTAAGATGTATGTCCATGTAAAGGTTGATCCAAGTTCCTAACCGCCCTGGTGTGTGAAGCATTACCTGAGCAAGCTAGTGCGATTGCGATTATATCTCGTTTGATGGTTACGGTAACACCGTCACACCGCCCGTAAATTCACTCGAGGATAAACATTGCGAAATTGATCACCGTTACGAATTTAGAAAAAAAATAGAATCTTACCATAATCAGCATACACTCCTCCAAAATCACAGGATATATACCGAAACGTTGTTACCAATACACATAATAATCCTAATATCTTATACACATCATCAAAAAACATGGTTCCTGTAAAAAATAGAATAGGCTACGCTTAGTTTTTATGACTCGATGAGTTGACTTTCTCCACTTTCTCCATGTTGTTTAAATATACCATCGGTCAAATATTAATAATTCGTCTCACTAGTCCCCATAAAAATGAAAATTATGAATAAAATTTCCCCAATTTTTGTTTTACTGCAAACGTGTGTTTGAGGACAATTTTGCCCGGAAAGCGATGCTACGACCTACTATGTCAGGGAATCGTTAACATACTATCACAGATAGACAAGAAAAATAAGTAAGTGTTATTTTTTATATATCTTTTTTTTTTTTTTTTTGTCATGACCGCCGCCCTGCACAACTGTCATGGGGGGAGGGGGGGGGCACGTCAGAAAATCCAGGTGAAAACCTCGTGGAACATTCTTGGCCAACACCGGGATCGAATCCGGAGCTTGTCCACAGAGGATTAAATTCAAAAATAAATCTACCTCACAAGGGTTAAATTCAACGTTAAATCTACCTCACAAGGGTTAAATTCAATGTTAAATCTACCTCACAAGAATTAAATTCAAAATAAGCAAAATAAATCCAGATGTTCATTAATAAAAACAACCATACCTGAATTAGTTTGTCAAAAACCCTTTAAAACATTATTTTCAAATTAACAATGAGAATATAATATCGTATTTCCTTTAAAATCAGTTCAAACACAGCAGATTCGAAATATAAGTTTAGTTAGATCCAAATCCTTGATATAAAACTAAACACACACAGTTGAAAAAGCAGTTGAAACACAACAGACTCGAAATGTAATTTTAGTTAGATGCCAGTCCCCGATCTAAAATTACAAACACCCACAAAGAGAAATATTGTCCTTTTTCGACTGATTATTTTCAGATACCAAATATATGTGAGGAATTTAACTTGATGGTCAGCCTTTTACAAAACGTTTTTTTCCGACGGAAATCGAACCTTTGTCATGAGGTCGAGTTATGATAGGTCAAAGTGTGTGACCTTAATGAAGGGTTAAACTATATATTTCCTTCTAGATACACGATAGGTATCCTCATCAATTCGTCATCTGAATTTATCTGTCAAGAACGACCATTGTTTTAAAATTCAAAACATCTTTAAAAGCATCTGAACTCTTTGAAGAATTTTTTGCTCTAGCTTTTCTTAATATATAGAGCTTGAGTGATAAATGACTTCGAGGTTATTAATTACTGGATGAGCTTTTGATAAAGATGTAGGACGTCGTTCATGGGATCACAGGTTTGTCAACTATGCAAAACGTTGGTTCGATCCCAGCTCTCTCAATATGCAATGTAATTAAGTACTGGATGGTGTTTGATGAAATACGTGGGTTAAAACTGTAGGACGTCCAGCCTAGTATTATAGGTTTCTCAACTATACATAACGTGAGTTCGATCCCCGCCTAACATTTCTCTTAATTTGTCATGTAATTAAGGTGTGTATAAGATTGCGCGCATGATTATTTTTGGTGGGAAAAGGAGCAAATAACACCATTACTATATTTTTCGGCACTGTAATATATTATTGCTTATCTTTTAAAATGTTTAATTTATGATTACAACTATTTTTCTGAACAGCATCAATCTTTTCTTTCAAAGCCGCTGATCATGAATTGAGGGATTTGAAATCCCTTGAAACTACAATATTATGAACGATAACAGGAATATCAGACTAAAAATGGTTTAATTTTGTCATCTCTGGCTTGCGTTCCGCGTTGTGAGAGTATGTGGCTTTTAGATAAGGGCGGCTTCTCAACCTTGTGAGTTTACTCCAGTTTCCGCCAATAGAAGAAGACTGGGGAACATTTTGTTCTTAATTAAATGTTAAATAATCAATGTAAGTATCATGAATCGAACGTCACCTTTTCCCGGACCTTATCCTGAATCGAACTTCATCTTTTCCGAGAACGTTTTCATGCATCGAACGTCATCTTATCCCGAACGTTTTCATGGATCGAACATCATCTTTTCTCGAACGTTATTCTGATTCAAACAGTCATCTTTTCACGAAGGTCATCATAAATTGAACGTTATCCTAATTCAGCTATAATAAATAAAATAATCCTCTTGTTTTATGCACGAATATTTCAATGAAAGCTTCTAATAAATACGCTGTTATTTTGAATTTGACGTCATCCTAATCCATCTCATAAAAGATTTTACGGGCACACACGTACAAGACGTTTTTCACACTTTATTCACTGTAAAATTATCTCAGACTAAGAGCAACGTGAGCGCTCAGTATATTGTGATAAGAGATTGTATCCAGAATATTATAGGCCTCAGTCATCCCGATTCTTAAGATGCTAGTAAGAAGGAATTTATCCTCTATCCAGAAGTTTCGGCTCTTAAAATCCAGATCCAAACTATTGCTGGATAGAGCTATTACGAATGTCGTGCACAAGACCACCTGATGCTAGTTTTCATTCGATGATTTCACATTGCAGTTTTAGTTAACATCTTCTACGTCTGCTAACCACACCTGATCACCGCCAGGAAACTTCCGCGTAATATACCTCAATGTATATTCTATTCCGCGCTAATTGTATTGTTGGCCGGTAAGCCGTCATTTCCGCCATGTCATGTCATGTCATGACATAAGGTATGACGTAATCGTCTGACATTTATGACAACGTTTGGCCGTCGACAATAAGTTAGTCTCTATCATTCAGACGAATATTCTACTTTTAAAGACTATAGGGTTCTGGGAGACCGAGACTAAGTATGAGATGACGGATGCCATGACATTTGGTTATAAAATTACTAATGTTTATTATGATATGAAAATTAATGTTAACTGTTGATGTAAAATGATGTAGGCGACACGTGGATTATGGTGACCAGACTCTTTTATTCCATTATAAGCCTGAGTGACAATTTTGACACTAATTCTACAATAAATTGAAATGCAATCGAGTTTAACGTCTTATCCAGAGACAGAAACTCGACACAAATTAGATCTTTTCGGGACTTACATATGGTTCGCTTACGTCCTTCATTAAGTGGGAGGATAAGAAAAGTAGGACGTTGAACCAACTGCAGCCATTTTTCTCCTGTTATGCGTTATTGTTCTCGTCTTACGATTGTTTTCTTTTTATACTCGCTCTTGTCGCGGAGTGGGAGACAGGAATGGGGTTTAATGTCCACTTGATACAAACTTTGTCACATCTGGACAAATGGTTCAATTACCAATAATTTGCTTGCGTCTAGCGGTCTTTTTAGCAGTGGGAAGAAACCGGAGGACCCGGAGATACCCCACGAGGTTGGACAACCGGAGAATCGAAAACCACGCCAGTTGACTCAATGACAGGCCTTATGATACAGCGCACACGTGCTAACCAGTAGGCCAACCCAACCGCCCTGGTTGTCGCCGACTAACTGATCTGAAAATTTTAATGATAGACTGTGTATTTCAGTATTTCCACACAAACTTGAAATTTCTATTACATCGGTACGTCACTCGGAACGACATTTCTAAGGGTGGGTGGTTGTTGGGGGTATCTGTCAACGCATCGAAGCCAAAATGGGGTCCTATTGTACCGCTTCGGTTTTTATTTGCAAATTATTGGGACTAGTATCGCAAACGACCCAGCAGTTGACTGAGCTGCCTACAACCCATTTTTGAGTTGATCCGCCTTCGATTATTTTTTACATCATTGTTGACCGACTAATTCTGTATATAAAAGAGTTATAAATACTTATAGCGCCTTTATAAAAACATTGACGAGGACAGTTATAACAAACAATGATGATGACGATGATTGCAATGTCACATGTCAGTTTGCTCTTTCCACCCGAACATGCTTGATTGATGTCTACTACTTTCGTTTTTGATCTACAATACGTTTAAACATTGTAACTAGAATATTTTCACTTACAGAACATGCAGTGACAGCTAATCTGGATATTTTCCCAACTTCTTTTATGTATGATTAATAAAGGGTGGGCGGCCATTGTATTGTATTTTTTAAAAATGTATTTCTAAAAATACATCATATATACAATAATACACATTTGTATCACTTTGATCCACCGTCTCCCCCGTAAATCCGAGATTGTCAAAAACACAATATATCACTAGTCATTGGAGGAGTTCACATATTATGCTTACTCTGTCTAGAACATATCATACCACTTCTCATTTGAAAGTTCAGGTAGTATTCTTACTATTTATAGATCGCCTTATACCACTTCTAATTCGAGCTGTTTTTTGCAGTATGCTAACGCTTTTAGAACACCTGTTCCACTTCTCGTTGGATTAGTACTTTTAGTAAGTTACAAATTACCTATGGTGTTGATATAAACGACTTGGAAATTAATGCCTCCAAGAGTACAATAATTACAGAATAAAGCTGAGATTGTTGAAATATACGTGTATTGTTCTAAAACAGTAATATAGGTAAAAACTCGTCATATAAATTACTGCTGTCAATCTAAGTATATTATATACTTGACAGTCATGTGTCAAATGGTGCGTCATATTAATAGAAATGTTTCAATATCATTTTGTAATTGACCCGGAAATGCACAATATTGTACTTTACGTGTACATTATTCAACGCAACAAATCCGTACAACAAATATCATGGCGTAAAAGATAGTGAATGTATTCTTCAATTGCGGGGTCTGCAGTCCACGGATCAGCCACGGACAAAACGTTACAAAATTACAAGTGGTCTCGTTCACGAAAAACTCTCATTCTGACAGTTAAAGTATTTTGATTCAGTATCATTTGGAAATTGAACTGGAATATACAGGTCACAATTATACGTAATGCAAATACCGCTTATTACTGAGCGAAGTTTCGACTGAGCGACGTTTCGACTAGGCTTCACTGTCAAGCAATTGCTCGGTTATGACCAGAGAAGCTTAAGCAAAATAGCATTCTGGATTTCTTATCTCTGACAAATACACAGATTTTTAGTTTGAATGATCCGATCAAAGACTTTGCAATTTAAAAGAGTGGCATAAATTTGTCTATTATAAATAAAGTAATTTCCTCGATCTTAAAATGTGTTAAATCGCTAATATTTACGACCTAGAAATTGACACAAATGGGTAGCAACGCATACGATAATGTAATAGGAATATAAATTGATTTACATTCAATTGTTTCCGTCTTTACTGTAATTCATATACATTTATGCTTGGCGAAATACGCTAGGAGTCCAGATTGAATGGACGTACGGTTATTCTGCAATCTACAAAATTTGACCTCGTTCTCCTAGTCGCTTAATTACAAATGGCTCTCGAAAGCATTCTGGTACGCTATTCGGTGCCAATTTTAAAATTTTCATTCTGTCTAAATATCAGATATCAATCAGAAGCCCATCTTTTTTACGGTAAGATAATGTTAATTAAAATAGACCAATAAGTGTTGTCTGCAATGTCGAAGACTTGCCTCCTTTGATGTAAGTTTTATTTAATTTCGAACAAAGTACTTTCATTTCATGGTCTATTATTGTTTACATAATATTATATTTGGGGGCACCAAAATCTTTTCAGTACTTGGGGGCTCTAAAGGTCTGAATCGAGCCTAGAGACAACGCCCAGCTTATCAATGTATTTGATTCATTAAAACAATAAAAGATTTATAAAGACTATATTTTAGTTTTAAAAAAAAGCGAACTATTTTGAGCAAATGCTTAGCTTAATTCTGGGAATGTTTTTTGAACTCGGGGCCTGATTACGTTTGCCAAATACAACTCAAACGTTACGATGCTGTTCATCCGGATATAAACTCGTCCATGATTAGTTCTGCCATCGGTAAGGGACGGTTGCTTTTGCGAAACAGCTTGACAAAGACGTGGGTGAACAGTAATTGTGACCTGTGTACGTCATATTAAACGAATAGTGTCTGTGAAATTACAAGAAATTAAATGGAGAAACCGTGTATCGTATATGAAGTAAATAATGTATCATAGTTTTGTTCACTGATTCACTTGAATAAACAGTCGTTTACATTGTTTGTTTCCATTAAAAATTGTGTTCTGTTACAGAATTTGTATTAATGGGTTGGGCTAGCTCCGTAGTGAATGAAATCAGGTGGGGTTTAACGTCCTATTCTTCTGCTCCAGACGGGCCATTCAAGACAAGTACGACATGCAGTGTACTATGAAAGAAATTTTGCCCGGACAGCGGCACTACGAAATTCCAACTGCCCCGGGATCTTTTACGTACGTGCCAATGTGTATACGGGACCTCAGTTTTTCGTTTCATCTAAACAACTAGGTAGCTGTCCTTGTAAGGTCCTCCGTCCAGCATCACTGACAAGTGGAAAATCCGGATAAACTTTCTCAGTCGACACCGGGAACGAAACCGGTTCTCTGCTGCAGAATTTGGATTTGTGGTGTGCAGTGTAGTGTGCTATCGGGAAGTTTTGCCCGAACATCAGCACTTTTATATTAAATTCCATTTGTCAAGGGTTATTTTACGTGCATGCCAATGTTTCTCGTATCATCCGAACGACTAGACAGCTGTCCTTGTCAAGCCGCCCGTCCTGTGCCAATGTGAATTCAAGCTGGAAAATCCCAAGGGATTTTCTCGGCCAACAACGGGAGCGAACCCGGTTCTGTTATAGAATTTGTATCTGTGGGGAGGTCTAGCACCTCAGTCAAATGAAACGAAATGAGGTTTAATGTCCTATCGTTCTGCGCCAGTCGGACTAATCATAGTTCATTGTATACCATGAGGGAAATTTTACCCGGGCAGTAGTGGTTCTATCCAATCTTCATCGATTTCTAACCGTCAAGATTGGGTTGATCTGGAACGTCCAGCAAGTCTTTTCATTTAAAAATTATGTACCACTCCTGTACTGTTTTTTGTTTTGTTTTAGAAACAATCTCTCAATAAATTCCACGCCACTCCTCTCCTGTCATAGTTTAACATTTCAATCAATTTCTTCATAAATCTCAAAAATCAGTGTTTTTTAATAGTTAAAATATTTTATAGGCTATATATACCAGTTTGTTATGGGTATTTTTTCTGTATATATTTTCCTCACATTTTTTGTATTAAGCTTGATAGCATTGAGAGAATATTGGTCTATATAGTCTATAAAATATTCAATATAAAAACACTAATCGTCTCCCAAATAAAGTACTAGCTCTTTTTTCATAAATTTGTCTTTTGTTGTTTTTTGTTTTTTTTAGGGGGTGGGGGTGTTGTTCTTTCCAGGTACTAAATGCCTCTTAAAAATTAGTATCGAATTTAAACTTTTAAATTAATACGCGACTGATTACAAGAAATTAGACTTATATCAAAGGGATGCAATATATGGTATGAGGCCCGAAACTGTATACTATAAATATGGAAAATTTTAAGATCGCACAACGGAGAGAGAGCGGGGAAAGAGAGAGAGAGAGGGAGAGAGAGGGGGGGGGGGCATTCACTCGACACAAACTAGGCCATTTCGGAACGAGGGTCTTTAGCAGTGAGAGAAAACCGGAGGATCCAGAGAAAACCCACGAGGTCGAAATCACGCCACTTGACTCATTGACCGTCTACCTGATACAACGTACACGCGCTAACCATTTGGCCACCCGAATATCGCATTACGGTCAAGTCGAATTCGGCAGAACTGTAAATTATACATCAATGACAATTTTCAAAATTGAATAAAGCGTGTCTAGACAATCGGGTGGGGGGGGCACGAGGTATGCGGGAAGGCTTGACACCCCCCCCCCCCCCACACCGGCATTGCCCACACAATTTACGTGTACGATAATGTAAAAGTTTGCATTTACGTGTACGATAACGTTAAAGTTTGCATTATTCATGCTTACCCCGTTGTTATAGAGTTTCAATTAAGTTATAAAAAACTAATTTATATCTATTCGAATCTGCTCTATAATGTTATCGCGTATTCTATATTCTACAGCATTATTAGATATCTTTATTGATTTGATAGAAATAGTAATTGAGCACTGCTCCGCACCGCACCGCCCAGTCCGTTCCACACACACACACACACACACACAACATTACTGGCACTGATAATATCTGGTACTACGGTGGCATACTGAATACGTCGTTAACTGACTAACGTTTTCCAGAAGCGTGTTGTCCACTTGTCATTGTCGCAGGACGAAGAACCCGACAAGGAAAAGTGCCTTGTCGTTCGGATGGAATTCTAAATACGAGCAGGCCGAAGGGGCGCTGTCTGGACGAAGTTTCCTCAATAACACATCGCATGTTGTATGCCCGTCTTCATTACCAGGAAGTGGTGTAAATTAAGTAGTTAAACCACTATTTAATTTCATTTCTCTCTTTTTCTAATTTATTTATTATCGATAAGAGAATACTTGTCGAAACGTCGTGCTTAAAGTGTATAAACCAGTGATTGTTTACATGTTGTGTTTTTAATGTGCCCAATCACTAAATGCCACTCAAGGATTATATGGCTTTTGTTTTACTAGACTTTTATCAATTTTCGTCATAATGTTATAAAAGACTTACCTGTAATAAATTCAATATGATGTTTAAACGCTCCTCGTGTTTAATAATATCGCGGATTGTGTATTGTTTAAGACAGACGGAGCAGACGAATTAAAATACAAAGATATTAGAGTACCCGTATATATTTATACTTTCGTGTTTAACCGGTCCTACATACAACACGTCACATGATCTCATTATTCATTTTACTCCCATTCAAAATTCATTTCGTTTAACAAAATATTAGGGCACCATCTTTAATGTGGGCGTGTCACTTAGACGTCAATCTTCGTCTGGGACATTGATATAGATAGTTATTATATATTTTTTCATTTGTTTTTTCCTCTTTGTCATAATGTGTGTTTTTTTGTTTTTTGTTTATTTTTTGGTTCTCTCAAATTTGTATGACTTAGGCAGGAATAGAAATGAAATGGGGTTTAACGTCTTACTGTTCTGCTCCTAACCTGGGCTAATGACGATGGGCATACGCCACACAGTGTGCTATGATGGAAATTTTGCTCGGACAGCGGCGCTACGGCCTACTCCTATCTCGAATTACAATTGCCAAGGGATCTTTTACGTGCACGCCAGTGTGTACATTGGACCTCGGTTTTTAGTTCCATCCGAACGACTTGACATCTGAACTTGTCAGGCCCTCTACCCTGTATCAATGACAATTATTGGGAGATCAATCTAGATGAAGTTTTCGGCCAATGCAGGGATCGAACACACAACCTCCAAGCTAGCGAACCAGCGCCTTACCCACTTAGCCATGTGAGGCAGGAATAGATTAAATGAAATGGGACTTAACGCCGCAGTTTTCTATACCGGTCGAGTATATAAAGACCGGGTGTTGTGTGTGTGTGTGTGGCGGGGGGGGAGGAGAAAGAGCGAGAGGGGGGGGGTCTTTATGGGGCGGGACTGAAAGTGGGATGGCTAGCGCGTGCTAATGGCCCCTGCACGAAGCAAATTATTGAAATAAAATTGAACCCTATAGGTTATTCCCAAAATGACCTGATTTATGTTGAGTGGATGTTAAACCCCACTTCTCTCTCCCTCTTTTCTCGGACTGGTCTGGCTTCCGCTAATGATGACTCGGGAATTTTGGAGTAATAGAGAGGTTCAGAGGCGCCCCGAGAACGAGAACGAAAACGAAAACGAGAACGAAATAAAGTGAGAGACGTGAAGCACTTTTACAGTTCAGGAAAATCCAAATCCTGGACAAAACGCTATGGTTCTGAAAATTGAATACAGCAAATAGTGCACTGTTTAAAAGTGTCGATTCGTTCTATGAATTCACTATTATTCGATCAGCCAAACAGTGCCTAACAAAGGCTGGTATATTTGACAGGGATGGGTTTCGGTACAATTATGGAAAAGATTGTCTAAAATAGAATTAAACTACCACGGAATTCACTTACGACTTCAGAGTTCTTCTGCTCCCGTGGAGGGGGAGGGGTCGAGAACTCATGACGTAGCCTGCAAACTGGGAATCACCTCGTTCTCGTTGTCGGGACGCACCTGTATCTCTCTAATAGTATGGGGTGGAATTGGATTGATCGTCTACATCGACCTGGCTCATAAAGACGGATATAAACAATGTAGTGTTGTTTTTTTTTTCTCACACATCGCCACTACGGTCTGCGCTTATTTCAGTTTAGAAATTTGTCGGTGAAAACCGAGATTGAATCTGAGAAATCCTGGTTTGCGAGCCAGCACCTTACCCAATGAGCTACATGCTACTTTACTACACCAAATTCGCCAGAGTTTTGTAAGGGGGATTTTGCCATGATAGCTACGCCTACTTTCATTTCGAATTCCAAGTGTGAAGAGTTCTTTTACGTGCACGAGACCTCGGTGTTTCGACCCAACCAAACGACTAGACAATATCCTTGCAAGCCCCTCACCCCCGTTGGAAAATCCCAAACTCTCTCAGTCAATACCAGGAGGGTAACTGGGAACTCCTGGTTAGCGAGCCTTTGTCCCACTCATTGAGACACTTATTTTCGCCCTTGATTATTCACTTTTGATTTTCATGTATTTTTGTTAACGTTTTTTTGGCTGTCATGTATTGTTTCAATCTGTTTCACAGAGAATTACTTATATTATCTCTGTCACAGATGACTGTTTTCAACACGTACAATGACATCACGCGGCGTCAGTCATTGGCTCAATAGCGCGTACGTTGTTTACATAATGGTTAGCGTTCGCACGCTGTATCCTATGGCCTGTTATTGAGTCAACAGGCGTGGTTTCAAATCCCCGGTTGTACGTGGTCGCCTGTCCAACCTCGTAGATTTTCTGCGAGTACTCCGGTTTCCCCCCACTGCTTAAGACCCCTATGCGCAAGCGAATTATTGAAATAACATTGAAAGATATGAACTAGTTTGTGTTAAGTGGACGTTAAACCCCGTTTTCTCTTTTCTCGTAACACGTAACAGCTTCCTGCAAAATGATGCTTTTTACTCAATTTAATACCCATTTACACCAAATAGAAAATATTTTTTATCTACAAATACTTCAAAGAAGTGTTTTAGAATTTATTTTGTCGGAAGAAAAAAAGTTAATACTGGCGACTCATTATTAAGTCGCATCGATGTCATCCTAATCAGTGATTGTCGCGGCCAAGCGAATATTCAGTGCTGATCAGTTAAGTGTGGTATTGTTTGTCTTGTCTATGTATCATTAAAGGGACAAAACCCTCTTGCTGGCTTGGCAGCTCCAGAAAATAAATAATAGCCTTATGCTAAGTACTAGATGTTTATAAGTGTCCTACCTGTTGTGTAAATTATCCATTACGACCTATTTTACTTGTCCAGAGTGTTCGAAAATATTTTAAATCAAAGTCACATTTGAAAAGGTTTACGTTAGACTTTTCAAATCAATTAGTTGAATTTTCCCAATTTTTAAATTTTTTTAAATTAGGTGTGTTAAGATGAAATTTATATCATCAATTAATTGGAATATTGTAAAATAATACAATTTGTTGACCTGAATGAAGATCAGGACATATTATTCAGTTACAAGAGTGTTAGTTATCTTGACTTTCCGCATATTTTCTGCCGCACCCGTGGACAAATTCCACATAATCACTATAAGATGCACGGCTAAGCAACAAATATGTTAACTCTCTCTATGTGTTGAGCTGTCAACATTTTAATTATTAATGGTTTCCCATAAAGACATCACGTTTAAAGCTATAACTACGGCCCTGTGGTTATAATTTTGTGTGTTGCCATTTGACATGAAGCAATATGATTGGCTAGTTGTAATAAACACTCCCACTTTAAACGTCATCGTTTGTGTGGCTCTGGTATTGATGACGAATTCAATGACAGAAAGAATTAATTTGTTTTAACAAAAACATGTCAGCTTTGGCGTGAATAGCCGTTACAGTTTTATGGCTAGTGTAACTAATTAATTAATATTTTCATTGCGGATAGGCCTTTTTATTAACGAAACATCATAATAAATTGCTATGTTGCACGAAAAACATATCTTTTTAAAGTTTTGCGTCAACAGTTTATCATTAAAATTAAATTAATTCATTTTGAGTCAGAAGGTACTTTTAGATGTTTGCAAATAAGGATGTTTAAAACATAAGATTTTTACAATGCATAGACACTATTTATGCCGGCTTCCGTTTCCCTTAATCCCCCCACCTCACCCCGAACATTTTGTGTGTGTGTGTGTGAGGGGGGGGGGGGTTGTTCTTTGTATTTGCTGTTAAATCTTACTTTCCTAGATCTGACACAAACAAAGGTCCTCGAGGTTCTCCGAGAATTTATTTCCAGACCCGCTTAGTAAATGGGGAGAGCGGAAGAGAGAATGGGGCTTAACATCCACAAACTAGATCATTTCTGGCTAAAATATGGTTCAATTTTATGTCAATAATTCGCTTGCGTGTAGGGGTCTTAGGCAGTGGAAGGAATCCGGAAGACCCGGAGAAAATCAACTAAAGGTTGGATAGGCGACTCTATAACCGGGGAAACGAAGTCACGCCGGTTGACGTATATTTTGCTGAGGGCCGGGGACGGTGGGGTTACTTTTGGTCTACTGAAGTAAAGTGATATTTTTCTTTTCCTTCAATAGGCCTAGACTGCTTAACACTTTAAGCGTCTTTAATGTGTATTATTTTCCGTGTTTCATGGAAGGGTAGCGTGGGCGGGCCAAACTCTACCTACATTACTTTGCAATGCGGTGATGTGCTATATTCAATATTTTATTTTTATTGTTGTCTATTCTATTTCACAGTTAATCTTACAGCACGACAGATGACGCCATATCATCATAAATCAGTTGAGGTTTTTTTTTAAACCGGACCAGGCGAAATAAAGTCGATGATGTCACAGGGCATAAACTCTAGAAGACTCATTAAACATACATTATGGATGGGAGATAAGATAAAAAGCTGACAGTAATATCTATAATAGTTTAAAACTATGGAATTTGCTAGAAATTTCATTCAAACTGATCCATACAGAACCGAAAATTTAGTGATTGGATTTTAAGCCTATCCTCGATCATTATTACTAAATTCAGTACAATAAAATAAATAGTCTCTATTATCCATTCTTTGGTTTAATCATGAATGAGCGTTGAGCAGTAAATCGGATTCATCCATGGACATCGAGGGTGATTATGGTCTGGATAAGTTAATTAACATCTAATTATTAATTTAGATAAAGAAGACCTGCAATTGGCAGATTTAGTTCTCGCATAATGTATGTTTATAATGATTTACAGCCGTATCTTCTTTGGTAGCGAAAAGATTTACTAAATTTCATTAGTAAAGGTAGCCACTGTGGCAAAGTGACTCAGTGGAGAAGGATTGGGGGCTTGACAAGGACATCTGTCTAGACGTTCGGATGGGTCGAAAAAGCCTAGTCTCGTGTACATATTGGCGTGCACGCATATTCATTTAGAATTCGATATATAAGAGTAGGCAAAATTTACCTCAGAGCACACCGTATGGCATATCCCCGTCTTCAGCCCAGTCTGGGCAGAACAGTAGGACGTTAAGCCCCAAGACAGGGGCATAAAAACAAAATTAAGAGATCGACCCGGCGACGTTATCTTGTCTGTATGAAAATGGCGCCCCAAAAGGCCTTTAGACAGAGGGGGTGGGGAGCACCGTCCACTAGGCACAAAATAGGTCATTTCGGGACATGCGACCCTACTCCTTGCCACGTACAACCAGAGTATCAAAAGCATCATCATAACAACAGCCCCTTCGAGACCTACCTGTGGCAGTAGTAGGATAACCCTGCTTATTTCGCATGGAGAGCAAGACCCCTTGGGGACAAGATATTTATTTAATTGGGGGTGGGGAGACTCACGTAAGAGGCGGTGCCGGATTAAGGCCCATATTTAAAATGAAATGAAATTAAATGGAGTTTTAACGTCCTAATGTTCTGTTCCTAAACTTGGGACTTAGCTAATGATGACGGGCGATACACCACCTATAGTGTGCTATGAGGAAATTTTGCCTGGGCAGCGACGCTCCAGCCTACTCTTTTATCGTATTCCAATAGCCAAGGGATCTTTTACGTGCACGCCAATGTGTACACGGGACCTCGGTTTCTTGTCCCATCCGAACGACTAGACAGCTGTCCTTGTCAGGCCCTCCGCCCCGCATCACGGACAAGAGGAACCGCGTCGGAAAATCTGGATGAACTTTCTCGGCCAATGCAGGGATCGGACACCCGGCCCCGAGGCTAACGAGCCAGCGTCTTATTCAGTTAGCCCACATTAGCTCAAATATTTTAAATTTGTCATCCAACAAAGCAGGAATTGTGTGGTGCCCCTTTCTTGTGATATCCTAAGCCTGTGCTTATTTTGCGGAATAGTTAATCCAGCTCTGGTAAGACGGGGCACAACACTAAGCCCATGACGCATAGCGCGGCATAACGTCCATATCACTCAGTCCGTGAAACGTCAAAATTCACCATCCTGAAAATGACTTTATAACACTCATAATTAATGGATTTTATTATTTTATCCTGTTGTTTTTTTAAAATATTTTATTGTTAGCGTGGATGACATTTATAGTAGATGTATAATATTTATCATGCTTCGTCGATTGAGATAGTATTTTGACACATAGAAATACGGAAGTGGTATAAAATGGGGTTTAACGCCCTACAGTACAACGTCAACCTGGCAAACGTAGAAGGAGAAATTTTAAGCCCACATGTTAAGATGGTGGTAGGGGCCTACGTGTTACTTGACCAAAAAAAAAAAAAAAAAAAAAAAAAATGAAATGATTATTTTCCTCCCATCCAGACTCTCCATCCTTCATTACTGACAAGGGGAAACCACGTAGGAATTCCCAATGAAATATCTCGGCCAACGCAGAAGATCGAACAGGTTAGCGAGTCAACGTCCTACTCATTGAGCCACCCCACCCCGGCACGCACCTAAAATCATGTTGAACTGGATTCAAATGGAAAGGGGTTCTAATACCCTAACAGCGAAGAGAGACTCAAGCGGAACGAGGGCCCGGGCAAGTGGCTTATACATGTAGTTTTTAATTCTACAATCCTTCCTAAAAAGGTTGACTCACAGACCCCGATTCGAATCCTACCTAGATACCCACCTATTTTCAAGTAACAGTGTATTTGTTTTTTAAATTTGTACCAAAAAACATTACTTGACATGAGAATGCTCTGTGAACTCGGGGCCTGGTTATTTAATTATTGAGCTTTCGACCAAACATTATAAAATCATGCATCACTGCAACAATATATCAAGCATGAAATTGTTGGAAGCAGCAACGCGACGCGCATTAATCACTTTCCCTGATAGACATTTTGATTGGTGGAGCGAGAAAAATGAGGTTTAACGTCCACTCCGTACAAACTAGATCATTCGGAAGTATAAATTTATTGACTAGCGGTCTTTTGCATTGGAGAAAAGCTCTACGCGGTTAAGCAGACAACATGTACGTCACGCTCAAACTTAGTGGACTGCAACGCAGCAACTTGATGAAATTACAGACCTTATGATTTAAATCGCAAGCGCCGTTTGACCATTCGTACCCGCACCCTCCCCCCAATTTTCTAAAGCTGCTGGTATTTGATGATATAATTTTGCTAAAACTTTATAAATGGAATGGACAACATAATAGAGAGAAGGGTTTAAACTACTGTTGGGTCTCTCGGCGCATAAATTTTAATGCTCGTGCATGTATATCTAGCCGTCAACTCCCCGAATTTTGTCAGATATTCTGTCTTAGTTAAGAACTTATCATTGTTGGCATCCACATCGTTAAAGGGACAATAACATTCTTGCTGGCTTGGTAGCTCCAGAAAATAAATAATACCCTTATTCTAAGTACTAGATGTTGAAGTGTGTTAAGATGAAATTTATATCATCATTTAATTGGAATATTCTAAGATAATATGATTTGTTGACCAGAATGAAGATTGGGACATATTATTCAGTTACAACAAGAGTGTTATTGGGGCTTTAAACATAATCAAAAACTTTTTTACTGGACAGTCAACATTGTCATTGTTGCAATAAGCAGTTACATTGACGTTACGAATGGGTCTGAAACCATTAAATTCGTCAGGCGTAAGATTACCGTTCTTGTGGTAATAAGCCACGCGAAATTCCGATCTGAACTCTTTTTTCAGAGACTTTCAAGTTATCATCGATAGGCTATCCATGGCCAAAAAATTCCTTCTTGCTCTAACAAAAGCTTCAACCGTTATGCCGCTGTCTTCTGATTCTGTCTGGGAGAGGAAATATTCCAAATGTTCTTCCAGATCTATGTCGTTTCCATATTCCCGTCCAAGCTCGAAATAGAAGAGTTTGGCGTCGGTCCATGTTATCTTCCCGTCACCATTGACATCATATAATTTAAAAAGCGGTGATGAAACACCTTCACCAACTGAATCATTGGCCAGCTCCTCCTGACTTATCTCCCCATCACCATTGGTATATATTCTGTCAAAGTGATCTCTGATTTCTGCATATTCTACCATATTCGCTCATATCAGAGGATAGAGTCATATCCAATAAAGTTGATATTTTGGCAAGTTTAGGCGATGACGTAGCTGGAAGATATAAAACAAATGAGTATATTATACAGTGTTGATACCCCCACCCCAACTCCGGGCTCCTCCGTCAGTAAAAGGAGCCGCTCCGACACGAGAGCCCGGGCCGGTTCCCGGCTCCAATCCGCCCCTGCAGCCGAAGTCTGGCTAGATGGTTTTGGTTTGTGCTGACTAAGCCTTACATCTAATGGTGCCTACTTTCTCCAATATAACTGCTGTCACATTAACAGAAAACTTGATATATGCATCCTTTTGGTGACATTGGTTTCGTTGATTTACATTTACCATTGGCATGGAGGATGTCTTTTATGGTGTTATTGTCTGAGAAGGTTACCTGGATACCTGCTTGTTGCAACAATTTTTTAATTGGTACCATGTTTTGCCATTAAAGGGGATAATAACTCTTGATAGGTGGTTTATCTTGTGCTTTGAATTCAGTGTTGTCTGATAGTGCTTTTTTGATTACTTCTTTTACTACTTTATGTGGGCAGTCATTAAAGGTGGTAAAAACTTCTCTGAGGTGAGTCATCTCTGCATCCAGTTTCTCAGGTGTTGAAATTCTTTTTGCGCGTTTTGCTAATGATGATAAAGTTGCTCTTTTGATACTGAAAGGTTGACTGCCCGGGCGATCTAGCCGTTGTGGGCTTGAGTTTCGTTGTTTTAAATTTTCTATAGATGTTTTATATGTATCAAGTTGCAAGACATTAATTCAGAACTCGTTATTTCACGTCATCCGAAAAATTAGAAACACCCCCTTCTTGCTTATGGACAATTGGACCTGCACTGCTAACCAGGGGAAAACTTGAGTTACTTACTCGGCCAATACCAGGGTTCAACTTGCGACCACTCGGTTAGCGAGCTAATGTCATATTCATCAAGCCACCGTCGCCCAACAATCTAGATAATACGAAACTTTTGCTTAATTAGTTTTTTTGAGAACTGTCTCCGGTCAGAGAGAGAGAAATGGGGTTTAGCGTCCACTCGACACAAACTAGGTTATTTCAGGACTAACATATGGTTTAATTTAATTCAATAATTCGCTTGCGGTAGGGATCTTTTCTTAACTCTGTTGTAGGACTGATTGGGAATCTTTACCTTCTTTTTTTCATGTAATTTTGTATGTTTTTGAATCCCAAAATTGAACTTAAAAATAGTGTTGCTATTATTAATCTACGCCAGATGTGTCGAGAAATGGTGACCTTTATGGCCTTTGGTGAACAAAAAAATGCTTCGAAAATAGAAGGTAAGGAAGGGCTCACTCGACAGAAACTAGGTCATTTCGGGACTAACATATGATTCACTTTTATTTTCAATAATGTGCTTGCGTGTAGGAGTCTTTAGCAATGGAGGAAACCAGAGGACCCAGAGAAAACCCACGAGGTTGGACTCCAAAATCACCTTAGATCAGAGGTGTGGCACAGAGCCTTAATTTCAATCACTATGCCATCATGATAGACTTTCAATCATTTTCCCAGATGACTCAGATACAAAATGCTGCATAGCAATTGGATTTGAAAATAAACAACACAAAATACATGTTTTTATCAAGTATAATTTTATATATTTTATTTTTATTATTATTATATATTAAGAGTTATCTTCCCTTTGATGACTCATCACTGCCATCTGGTAATTTAACTTTCTGACCAAATAAACTCTTATATAAATCATCCCTGAAACATAGATATAAATAAACTGTTACATCAATCATCTCTGAAACATACACAGGTAACATTATTATTAAAATATCCTACAGTCTGGGAGAAGATTTAAATGTAATACTTCAATTGGCTTGTATAATGGTGTGATGTCTTCACTGGTTAATAGTGACCTTAATTAGAGCAGAGAAACCATAACAAAATGGGGTTTCACCTCCACTTGACACAAACTAAGATATATAAGGGTTAATATATATATTTTTATTTAGGAGGGGTGGTCTAGAGTGCCACGCTTTGACCTCTAGCTGGCCGGTCACCTCTGGCCTGCGGCTGTGGTTTCGATCCCTGGTGTGAGCGTATGTGGCATGGAGATAGGGGTGCCCTCTCAACCTCGTGGGTTTCCTCCAGGCACTCCGGTTTCCTCCCACAGGAAAGCCCCCTGCACGTGGGCTAAGATAATAAAAATGAAAATAAGACATTGTCTGCGATATCACCTTCGATGGAAGCGGATGTTAAACGCTAAGAAGAACAACAACATTTTTATTTCATAAAATAAGGGTCTTTTGTAGTGGGAGGAAACGGGAGGACCCAGATTTTCTGATTTAAAGTGTCCACATTCCATATTGTTAATGATATAGACTCAAAATAGATCATTTAGGGACTAACATATGGTTTAATTTTATTTTAATAATTCACTTGCACGTAGGTGTCTCTAGCTATGCTGTCCTGTCTTTATCTGAAAAAGTCTATTGTCCCTACCAGTTATAGTCATGTAATGTCAGTATTTGAAACAGTCTATGGTTTCCGGTTGTATGTGGCAAGGAGTAGGGTCACCTGTCCAACCTCATGGGTTTTCTCTGGGTCCTTCGGTTTCCTCCCACTGCTTCCCCCCCTCCCTTAATGTTTGGGTCATTTTGTGCCCCTTTGTGCTAGGTTTGGGTCAGTGTTTTGTGTCTTATTTCAATCAAATATTGAATATTTAATATAAAAATGTATATATTTACCTGGCTTCATCTGTCCAAGGTGAGTTATCTATTGGTGCCATAAAATTGACTAATTTACTGTGTACATTATACCTATAAATAAACATGATACATGAGAGAGTGAGAGACAGAAATGTTGATTAAAGGACACTCAGCAGAAGGTTATTTCAAGATTAACATATTGTATATATTTTTTTTTATTTTACTGTACATCATACAGTATTGAATGAAGGATATTTGGACCACTGACAAGGGGAGACCATGCTGGACAACACCTTGTTGGAAGATTTGTTATTTAAAATAAAACAGATGCTGCAACTTACCGTAATTTTCTACCTTTACTAGCTTTAGTATCAACATGTCGTTTAACCTTCGTTCGACTTTTCTGTACCTCTAACCATTGCCTATTTAAAACATTTATTTATATTTTGTCGTTATATCATGAAGTTCGTCATGTACCACAGACAGAGGGACTTTTTTGGCGTTATATCATGAAGTTCGTCACGTACCACAGACAGAGGGACTTTTTGGGCCAAAACCAGAACCTGGCACAAGACCTCCAGATTATTCACTAAGCCAAAGTGTCTCCCATTCTTTCAGAAATAAATTCTCTCCACCCAACAAATAGTGAGAATCAAATGAAAAGATGATTTTATGCGAGAAATCCTGCACTCACTCAACCATTTACCTGTTTGATTACGACACAAAACGTGAAAACTTGTGTGAATCTCCAAATCAAAAAACGTCATTTTTAAAATACTTTAGTTTGAATTTTTGCGAAAAAGGCCTGTGACAGAATTGAATTCAGTATCACTGTCAATTCAGAACATACTGGATTCACAATCAAAGAGCAATAGAAATGGGGTTTAATGTCCACTTAACACAAACTAGTTCATTGCTGGACTAACAAATGGTTAAATTTCACTTCAATAATTCACTTGTGCGAATGGTCTTTAGTAGTGGGAGGAAACCAGAGAAAACCCACGAGATTTGACAGGCTACCCTACTCCTTGTCAAGTAGAAGAGAGAGAGAAATGGGGTTTAGTGTCCACTCTACACAAACTAGGTCATTTCGGGACTAACATATGGTTTTAATTTTATTTCAATAATTCGCTTGCGCGTAGTGGTCTTTAGCAGTGAGAAGAAACAGGAGTGCCCGGAGGAAACCCACAAGGTTGAGAAGGCCCCCCTATCTCCATGCCATATACACTCACACCAGGGATCGAAACCACAGCCACAAGCCAGAGGTAACTGACCTCTTCGAGGTCCAAGCGCAGCACTCTAGACCACTAGACCATCCCAACCCCCGTACAACAGAAGAATCAAAATCATGCCAGTTGAATCAATGACAGATCTTTTCATAGCACACGCCAACCATTCGGCCATCCAACCTCTCTATTCACCATCAAACACTCCCTGTTCTACAATTTACACTCAACACAAGTTATTAATTTACCTTCCTAAAGCCAATGGATCATCAATCTCAGATGATTTTCTATCAATAAATTCTCGTAACATGTGATGGTAGAAATCGCTATCATCAAATATCTCTACATCATAATCGTTAACAGGTGCTGCTGTTGGTCTGTCCATCTCCACTTCTTCGGGAGGTAACTCTTGTTCTTCAGGTCGGTTTTCTTCTGTCGTTCCCAATACCCGATAATCTGATCTCTTCAACTGCGTTCGTCTGATTAATCTCTCCTTATCACTCATAATCTGAAGGAAAAATATAAAATTGTATTTAGTAATTGAAATGCTAATACACAGTTTATAGTTCTATTGAATAACTGTTTATTACTGAGTGACGTTTCGGCATGACTCATCACGTCTTTATCAATCAACAACTGTTTATTACTCTTTGAGGATTCAACACCACTTGTCTTGTCTTTATTAAGCAATTAGTGATTGACGTTTCAACTAGTCTTGTCTAGTCTTTTATCAAGCAGCTACTGTTTAATACTGAGTCACGTTTCTACTAGGCTTCTCTAATGATTATCAAACAACTACTGTCAAGCCTGGAAATAAGGCACTTGTCACTGACAATGTCAGGCACATATTCAGGCTTTGTCAGGCACAAAACTTCTGGTTTGACAGGCACTAATATGGGGTTTTTTAATGGTATTATTAATATATGTCCGGCACTAAGTTGAAAATGTCAGGTACTGTTTCGTTAGTGCGTGACATTTTGTCAGGTACATCTAAAATTGTTCTTTCCAGACCTGACTACTGTTTATTATTAGTCTTTATGAATCAAACAATATTTGTTTATTACTTAACCATGTTTCAACCATGTTTCTCTAGTCTTTATCAATAAATTACTGTTTATTCTCTAATCTTAATTCTATTAATCTTAATTCAGACTAAACTACAGATCTATATTTTATTTCAATTCGATACTTTTGTTGGGCACTACTACATGAAGATCTGATGGGCTGTAGTGGAAGGTCGCATCAGTGGTCATACAAGTGGCTTTTGACCCTAAGACATAAGACATTTGATTAACCAATCAAAGTTGATGATACACACAGTTCCATGCAGCTCAGACCTTTTCCATGGCTAATCTCTCACAACAAAATATTGAACTATAAAAAAATCAAAAGGAAAAAGATCTGTGTTTTTAACAGACTGATCTTAATCTATTCAAAATGGCGCTTCGTAATAAAAACTAAGCCCTTGATCATCTCTGTACACAATGCGTGAGTATAATTTATTTTATCTTAATGAATTTTGTACCTGTTGTATCTGTTTTAGAACTGACTGATTAAAGGCACCAAAACCCTTCCCTTTTATCTTTCCAGATACCAACTGAGTTTTACTGTTCCATTTAGTGATAGTATCATTTCTAAAATAAACCAGAACATTTATGTTATCTAAATTAAGCGAATTTTAAAACCGATATAATGCAAATACTTGACACACCTGTTAAATGGAAATATCTATTCAAGAAATGTTGAAATCATGAATTGATCAATTAGAATCGTATGTCCTGACATTTGTCCAATTCAAGTTTTTTTACATGCATGGGGATGGGATGCTCGATTCACAGGTCCTGAATTGAATTCCAAAACTGGTGTCAATCGAGTAAAAAGGAGAATTTCGAAGTAAAATTCATGTGTCGACTGTATAAAAATATTTCAACCAATCGTGAGGTGACAATTCTACTCACTCCACCTCAGCTGTCGGGACAGGCAGAACTGTGACAGGACTGAATTTTGCGTCACTTGATTGTAATTCTGTCGATTCGGGACGTTCTGGACTGTGAATCGAGCATCCCCTCTGGCAAGGGGTAACCAAACGGAAAAACCTGTGAAAATGTCTCAGACAGCACCTTTGATTGAACTCCAAGCCTCCTGGTTAGTGAGCCTTACTCACTGAGCCACTGTGGCTCTCGTGTCCAGCAGACTGTGCCATAGAATTATAAAAACTAACTAACTATGATGTTTTTAAAGACAGTGGATGAAAACATCTTTCATATTGAAAACACTAAGACTGTTTTCAATTATTGTCTTTGCAAAAGTTAAAATGTCATGTTCAAACTAAAGATATTAGAATACTAAAATTTGATGATTAACTGATAATCATATCATTTAGTGAGTAAGGTACCTGTATGTTTGGAAGTCTGTATGTCGTTTCGCTAGGAATTCAGGATATTCGTCTAAAGGTATTTTTCTCTTTGCACCCATGACAAGTTCTGGTGTAGGTTTCTTGGGTATTGATTTAGTCGCTTGACCGTCTTCTTCATCACTAGTTATCTCCTCATCATCTTCAATATTCATTTTGATATCATCCTCCTCCTCATCATCATCATCTTCTTCTCTTCTACTGAAATATACTTACATAATCAACAAGTGACCGTCTGATGGCCAAAACACAGGAATTCACTGAATTTACATGTTAATTATTAAAATGAAATGGGGTTTAACGTATTAATGACTGAGCCACACTTGCTCTAGACTATTATTATATTATATCATTTCTCCTTCAACTGAGCAATTGCAAATATGATGGAGAGGGATCTAAATAAAATGAAATCTGGTTTAATTTCCCTTTTTTCTTCACAGGCTAAAGAAGATAGACAATATTCAATGAAATGTGCTGTCAAGGAAATTTCGTCCTTGAATAAGACTCATCATCCTTGTTTTCTAGACTACCACGCAGTATAGGGGTACTAGTAGAATGGTGTTTGCAGTTGTACAAAAAACTGTTGCAGGTTGAGACACATTCTAAGATTGAAACAGTTAAGGAGTAAAGGGAGGTAATTAGGCTTTATAAGAGAGAGAGAGAGAGAGAGAGAGAGAAATGGGGTTTAAGGTCCACTCAACACAAACTAGGTCATTTCGGGACCAACACATGGTTCAATTTTATTTCAATAATTAGCTTGCGCATAGTGGTCTTTAGCAGTTAGAGGAAACCGGAGTGCCCGGAGGAAACCCACAAAGTTGAGAAGGCACCCCTATCTCCATGCCACATACGTTCACACCAGGGCTCAAAACCACAGCCACAAGCCAGAGGTGACCGGCCAGCTAGAGGACGAAGCGCGGCACTCTAGACCACTAGGCCATCCCAACCCCCAGGCCTTTATCAAATTGAAACTGTTATAAAGAAAATTTCTGCTCCAAGTAAATGAACTGTTGATTAAATAAAGAAGAAATCTTACTGTTGTTGTTTATTCTTGTCAGAAACTATTTGTTTAGTTGCTGGATTCTGTAGAAGTAATAACGTCTGTAGTTGAACCAGTTTCTCCAACAGAGTTCGTAGTTCACATTGCGCTGAAAAGATACCAGTTATTATGTAATACAATGAAATGAATTGGGGTTTAATCATGTCATACATACCAGTACCAACTCGGCTAATTAAGACAGACATTTACTCATTGGTATTCATAGTACTCTTGTGGTTTATTACTTTCAACAATGTCTGTGTGCTGTGTTTGTCTTTGTGGTTTTTGTTTGTAAAGGTATTGTGCCATTCTATTGCATTTACTATACAAGAGGCCACAGTGCATTTATTATACACAAGGGACCACAGACTCTATACTTTACAAGGGAGTACTCATATTCCTGAAGCAATGGCCCGAGAAATCCTTCTATGGCCATTGCTGGAATAGCGTCTGTTTCTTGAACTTATGCAGGAGTGTGTCTATTCTTTCCGTTCAATGAAAGCTATCACTTAAGTACAGCAACATGACAGTCCTTCGTTTAATCTGGGTCTTCCCTAAAACTTTGGACAGTGATTTAAGGTATTAAAAATGGTGAAAGTATGTTCGTTTCCAAACAGTATTGTTTACATTTCATTCGACTTGACAGCCTCGTTTGTCACGCAATTAGTTTTATTGCAGTATTCTGCTATGTACGGGTTAATTAGGCATAATAATATCGTGAGTCATGACGTAACGTTATGTAATCATATTGGCACTCGTTTTAAATGTAAAGCTTTTGTAGGGCAACTAGTGATTGGTTGGAAGACGGACTAATGACCCATTCAAATTTAAAACTAACAATATATATTCATAATAGCAGGATTACCTCTAATCAAACGCAACATTGCGCAGAGTATGGGGGGGTACTGTACATTTACTATACAAGGGGCCCCAGTGTATTTAAACGAAATGAAATTGGGTTTAAAATCCTACTTTTCTACTTGTGCTGGACTTATGAAAATGTGGACATGCCATAAAGCAGCATGTTATGAGAGAAATTTTGCCAGAACAGCCCTTCTACGACCTATTCTTATATCGATTCCAACTGCCAAGGGTTCGTTTGTGTGTATGCCCCATCCAAATAACTATACCTTGTACCTTGCCAGGCCATTCATTCTACACCACTGACTAACAGGATCCATGCTGGAAAATTCTGATGAACTTTCTCGGATAACACAGGTATCGAATACGAAACCTTCATGTTACTTACGGAGCCACCACAGCTCCATGCATTTAAACACAGTGTTATCTGGTAGAATACAGTTCACCTTACCTTCAGTAGCAAGATTATCAAAGTTTTCTCCACCAAGTTTATTGAAGAGAGACCAGATAGAAGGCTGTGGTAGTTGATTTATAGATGATACAGTCTTCTGTAGTTTTATACGAGTCTCTAGTAAACCATCCCATATACCTACAATAAATAAATACAAATGAAATAGAGTTTACGGCCTTATTGTTCTCATGGGAATCAGGGTCTCCAACTGTCAAGAGTTGTCAAAAATGGGTGTTCTCTAATATGTACTTAGAACCTTTTGTTTTTTTAACCCATCAAAACAACTAGTTACTGTTCCTTGCCAAGCCCTCTGTCCTGCCCCTGTTATGGGACAGACCATCCAAGGTATGCTGCTTTACTATTAATACAGGATGTTTTGAAGTAAAAGCCAACTGGAGATTTGATGTAGTGGTTGAGAATAAAAAAAACTTAACAAGATCTTGTCAATTAGGTAGAGATAGTAGATTTTTTAAAGGAAAGGGAACAATATAAGATCAAAAGAAAAACTGTTTAGCAAAAACAAACCTAATTGATTTTTAGCGTGTTTGCCTTTTTCCACTTCTTCACTGGCGGCCGCTGGCGTAGAAAACTGTTTTATATCAGACTCTTTACCATCTTTATCTAAAATTAAAATAAAATTATAGCCCACTGAACGAAATGTGGAGATGCATTATGTAAGAGCTAAACCTGCCTATTGAAGGTCTTTATTTAGGCTTCAACTGTTATAATATTATTTATACATTCATTTACACGACAAACCTTATAATCAACACTCCAGACATCTGTTGACCGATACTTACTGGATTTGAATACATTTTGTTATGGATGATTTAACGTCAAAATGGATAACCAAGTCTTTATTTTTTATCGTACCAACTTTAGTAATGATGATCAAGACTAGGCCTAAAATTCAATCACTAATATCTTGGTTCAAAGTGGAGCAATTTGACTTAAATTTTCAGTATATTTGCTGTATGTTATCTATTTTGTAACTATTATAGCAAGAATTGCCAGCTCTTTATCTAATCTCCAATAATGCCCCCTTTAATAAAGGATCAACGTTACATCTTCTAATGATCATAACTACACCAATAATATCATCTACTCATCCTAGAATTCCAACTGCCAAGGGATCTTTCATACTACCAACTGGACACACTTTGAGCTGCCAATGACAACCATAATTTTTTTCTTGGCCCATATAGTGATTGAAGTGAAACAATTGTTATTTTTTGGCTTACGTGACTTAATAATTTTCTTTTCTTCTTGAACATCCTCATCACTCATTTCTTCATCATCATCATCATCATCATCTTTTTCATCATCATCATCCACTTCTTCATCATCATCTTCTTCTTCCTCATCATCTTCACCGTATTTGCCATAATCACCATCACCTTCAAAACTAAAATACAAGAGCATAGCACTATAGTAACCAGTGAGAAATGGGGTTTAACATCCACTCAACACAAACTAGGTCATTTTTATTGCACATAGGGGCCTTTAGCAGTGGGAGGAAACCGTAGGATGAGAAGAAAACCCACAGGGTTGGACAGGTTTAGCCCTACATCTTATCACGCATAAGTTGGGAATCCAAATCACATCAGCTGACTCACAATGACAGACTTTATGATCTAAAGCCTAAATGCACATGTATTAGATCATTCGGCAACCCAATCCCTTTTATGCTGACCATAAATCACCGTTATTAATTATTAAAATGAAATTGTAACATAGTGAGTGGTCATGAAAAATTCTGCCATACATATGCAATTGATTCAGATTACCTAAATTCCTTTTTCGCTTGTTGTATTTTTGTCTTAAAGTTTTCTACTGCTTCTTTATCATCACCACTATCAATTTCGTCGTCATCGTTTTCATCATCATCGTCCTCCTCATCATCATCATCCACTGACTGCTCACTATCATCTGAATCAATAGCTTCTTTCAGAGCATCTAATGCTAGGCTATCAATTTCATCATCTATTTTAAAACAAACAAAATAATCAAGATATCTAATGATCAGACAATGAATAAAAAAAACCCAATTAACATTCTGTTAACTCAATACTTTAGTTAGGTCATTTTGAGGCTAACATTTTATTAATTTCATTAACGCTCTACTGTTAAGTGTCCACTGGGCTAATGAAGACGGACATATGCCATAAGGTGTGCCATGATGGAAATTTTGCCCGAACAGCCTATTCTTGTTTCAAATTCCAACCATCAATTGTTCTTTTACGGAAATCCTGTTGAACTTTTTCAGTCAACACAGGGATCGAACACAGGACCTCCAGGTTAGCAAGCCAACATCCTACTTGCTGCGTCGACATGAGTCAGCAATTGAGGAGGCCCATGTGCAGTTCCTAGTCCAATAATATCAACAAGTCATCTCACCAGAAAACTCATCGTTTCTTAGTTTTTTCCGCGAAGTTCTTTTGCCTGAATATTTAGAATCATCTTCTTCTAACAGAGCTGTAGCTTTGGTTCTAAGACTACTTCTTGTAGAAATACTGAGGCCATCATCCTTTTCATCCTTTTCAGCTAACTTTGCTACAGTTACTGAAATATAATAATAATGATCAATATTTATACATTATTACATTTTTAAGCTTTAGCCTGGTCGAGCTATCCTCAAATCTCGCATTAGTGGGAAAAAATTCCTACCCAAGCGATTATTATTTCATATGAACAAGTAGGGTGAGCAGTCTTCCAGAAAAAATTTCCCCGTTGATCGGCCTAGGGGAAAATTTTTAGGTTTTTTTTTGTTTGGACCCCCGAAATCGCCCTAAAATCCGTTAATAGCTATGATAACTCGCTTAATATTCATATTATGGGTTAATAACGTATCAGTAGCCTATAGGAAATCGATACCAAGGAATTCAAAAAAGCTAAGGACACCCGTTCAGACGCTTTCAGGGACGTGGTTCTAATTTCCATCGTCTCCACCAGTTTAATGTGATCGCGATCTGGATGACGAGCCTCGGAAATAGCAGGTTCACCACATAAAAAGCAGTGCACTTTCCATTCGAACTGTGGTACTTCGGATCGCTATTTTTTAGGGCGTGGTTCACCACTATCATCAGTGCTACATGTTGATGTTCTTTTGTCGATATACGGCCGACGACAGCTTTCATGAACATATAGATTACCTTCCGTAAGTAACCGCTGAACGGTTGTAACGTCAAATCTCCCCTTAGCTCGGCAAGGCGAAAAAGCGTACCCGACCTTTTTGTACAATTTTGTAGCTTTCTCGTGAGTAAAACCCTCCTCACACATAACACAACAAGATTCAGAAAAGTTACTGTCATCTTCATTCATCATTACACACAGAAAACATGCAGCGGCTTTGTAGAAAGGTCTTTTGATACCAGTCAAATCACGGAGCCTAACCAGTGAGCAGTGTTAACAATACTGATCAGACAGATATCGGCGAGTATAGTGCAGCCCAGCACAGCACAATTAGCAAAGAGAGAGAGAAAAATGGGGTTTAACGTCCACTCAACACAAACTAGGTCATTTCAGGACTAACATATGGTTTAATTTTTATTTCAATAATTCGCTTGCGTGTACGGGTTTTTAGCACTAGCAGTGGGAGGAAACCGAGTGCCCGGGGGAAACCCACGAGGTTGAGAAGGCGCCTCTATCTCCATGCCACATACGCTCACACCAGGGCTCGAAACCACAGCTGCAAGCCAGAGGTGACCGGCCAACTAGAGGTCGAAGCTAGGGCTGGGTAAAATATCGATATAAATCGATAGCATTGATTGGACGGCCCAGAAAAGCACTATCGATAGCGGTGGGTTACTATCGATTATCGCTCTTTGTCTATTTTTCTTGCGTCTGAAATGTCAATGTTTTTTTTTTTCAGTTAATCATAATACACCGCTCACTTTAATTACTATCAAGTATCAATGTAACACATAACAAAATTGTGACTGCTTATTGAACAGCCGTTTTCATAAATTCACTCTCATTGAAACGTTACTTTACTTTAGTTTTGAAGAAATTATTGTTGAATTTCGCTAAATCGGAGATGCCCGGATGTGTAAATAAAGTTAGAGTTATTTCCCTTTGCAAGCTTCAGAATTCGTCTGTTCAGTTCACTATTTCTCTACGCACGTACGCAATGTTTTGAATCGGAACAAGTTCATTTTGGTCCCTTAACATAATTATTTACGATATTTCTTCATTCGGAACCACAGCTGCATTATTTTAATAATAAACAACATCAATTTACATATATATACGTGATATAACAAGTTTCATTAATGTTTTCCAAATAAATCTCTAAACCACTAAGCCATCCCAATCCCCGCACATTAGCAAACAAACTAAAACAGAGCAAAAATATAAATGACAGGAACAATTTTGGGCGCCATTTCGACTTACATGTATGATGTCACAGTGATGTCATAGGTCATTTTTGACGTCTTTTTTTAATTCCATGGTATCGATTTCCTATAGGCTACTGGTACATTTATTAACCCTAAATATGAATATTAAGCGAGTTATCATAGCTATTAACGGATTTTAGGGCAATTTCGGTGGTCCAAACAAAAAAGCCCAACCAAAATTTTCCCCAAGGCCGATCAACGGGGAAAATCTTTCTGGAAGACTAGGTACTCACCCTACTTGTTCATATGAAATAATAATCGCTTGGGTAGGAATTTTTTCCCTCTAAATATGTACCTCGACCAGGCTACTTTATATTCTCATTTATGGTGTCTTCTCACCAGGGCTGGCAATCAGTACTAGTTGCAAGTATCGAAAATTATCAACCAACTGCCGATCAATAATCGATAACATCAGCTAATGATTTTCACTGACACTTGTTTTGAAATCATTCATTATTTGTATAATGAATTGAGGCTGATGTTCCCAGTCGATATCCTGAAACAAATAGATCACGCCTATAGGTTATATATAGGCCTAACATGTCGCATGCCACAATGTTTCCCAAACGAATAGCCATTTGACATATGGAACTGATGTCAGACGAATATTATATTGGTTACTGTGACTACTGAAAGTAGCGTATTGTGTTTGAACGTTTTGATATGGGGTCCATACAGTGATACAGTGTATGTGCTAAATCGTAAATCAAATCCCTATTGTTGACAATAATGTGAATGACACACAGTTTTATTATTAGCCTGCCTACAAGTATGTTGAAAAAAAATAAAGCCATGAAAATGGCAATTCACTTTAGAAAGACACATCTAAATTGTTGCTGAAGAGCAGCTACACAATTAGCAAATGCAATGATCACTGCTGATTATAAACAAACCCACGTGTTTGCAAAATAACCTGATCTCACGTGTCACGGCCCAATAACTTGGTTATGGTTGGATTTCCGTGGCAACATTATAGTCATACAGAACAATATTTTCACAGGGAACATAATTCTCACTTACAATCTAACGTGTCTTGTTCAGGATCATGAAAAACTGGAGTTGTATCGGCTAATTTGGCTAATTTCTCGCTCAGGGAAGCCATCTTGGCCAAACTACGAGACTAAAATTGTTATCTAATGATTTTGGCTTTGAAATACACAGATGAAGTCTATAAATTATGCAATAATGTAATTTTGTGTTGATATTTCATTATCTAAAATGATTTTTCGTGGTAATTGAATTAGACGAATCTAAAAAGAGTATTTGAAACAAATTCGAAACTAATTCTTTGAAAGTTGTCTCCCTTTGGGGCGGTTCTGTATTGAGGATTCGGAGCGTCAATTGCCCTTTGTACATATTAACGAAATGAAATGGGGTTTAACGTCCTACTGTTCTGCTCAAAAATGTGCTAATGAAGACGGGTGCTATAGTATGAGAGACATTTTGTAGATGTGCTATGGCCTACTCTTATATGGAATTCCAACTGCCAAGGGATCTTTTACGTGTATGCCAACCAATCACGCAATGTGTACACGGGACCTCGGTTTTTCGTATCATCTGAACAACTAGACAGCTGTTCTTGTCAGGCCAGTTTGGAGCAGAAAAGTAGGATGTTAAACTCCTCGGGATAGATCTTCTTCTTACGAGGTGTAAGATTGGAGGGGGGGTGTCGATTTTGAGCAACTAGGCACATCGTGTGATTAGTAGCCTACTTCCAAGTGATATATGAGGCAATTATCCTGGGAAGTATATACTGCCGTTTGCAAATTTTCAATTGTAAGGGTGATGAATCTATGGTGACCAGTGATGAATGAGAGCTTACATTATATGTACAACAAAAAGATTGCTTGAAAAAATGTGGGCTGACAAAATATATATAGCTTTTACTGACCACTGGATTTTGTGTCAAGGTGCACGAGTTACTGACAAGCTTGGAAAAATTCCATAACACTTCTGACAACATTTCGAATTTGGCTCACTACATCTCGGTGCAAAATATAAAATTTTAATATTGATACTTAGAGAGTAATCAGGAGGTCTTGGGTTCGCTCCCGGTGTTGGCCTAGAAAGTTTCTCAAGATTTTCCAGCATATTTCCCTTATGTTAGTAGCGTAGGGAGAAGGGATTGACAGGAACTAACATATGGTTTAATTTTATTTCAATAATTCGCTTGCGCGTAGGGGTCTTTAGCAGTGGGAGGAAACCGGAGTGCCCAGAGGAAACCCACGAGGTTCAGAAGGGGCCCCTATCTCCATGCCACATATGCTCACACCAAGGCTCGAAACCACAGCCGCAAGCCAGAGGTGACCGGCCAGCTAGAGGTCGAAGCGCGGCACTCTTGACCACTAGGCCATCCCAACCCCGCCGGAAGTCATTAGGATGGGATGGAAAACAGGTCCTGTGTACATGCTGCTGTGTACATGCTGCAGTGCACATGAAAGACCCCTTGACAGTTGGAATTTGGCAAAAGAGTAAGTCGTAGTGCTGCTATTAAGCGAAAGTTTCCCTTAAAGCACACCAGGACATTAAACCCATTTCAAGTAGTGGTGCAAAACAACAAGTGGCACCTGATCGAGTACATGTACCTGAGAACTCCCTGAAACCACACCCATACTAAAACTTAATAAAATTGAAAGCATATATTTAGTATTTTTGATAAATTTATTTGGTCATAAATTATACTGATTTACAATGATACACAAAGAAATGATTAAAATAAACAAAAAGAAACAAACAAATAGAGAATATTGTGGTGAGAGAACATCTATCGCATATAATCATACATATAAATATTATACAACTTTAACATGGTGTTGTCTTGATTAAACATCATCGCTTTAACATAGTTTTATACTATATGTTCACAATACTATCTTTGTAATAAACGTTGTAACTCAACTCAGAAATTTTTTATGCAATTTTAAAAGCTTGTTTATTCAAACTGTTTAGATTGATTAGACAAGTCAGGACTATACATTAGTCATACCATATCTACATGAGTATAAACCAGTTTCCAAGATTCAAAACTGTTTGCTAAAGTCAAAAGTTTAAAATACCTGTACTCATTCATGTTTCATTTGTGGCAGCGTGTTGTTATTAACTTATTAGAAACCCATTCTTTCAATCACGTGCCCACCTGGCTAAGTATTCATTACTAATGCTATGAATGGGTGTTAGGATATATTGGATTGAAGCATTAAAGGTCAAGTGTAAAGCTTTATATATTTTTTAAATAATGCAAGTGATTATGTCAACACATCCTTTCCATAAGTATAACACGAACCCAAATCTCAGTATTATGTGCAATAGGTAAATTTCAACGTTGGTAACTTCTGTCATTCCTTGTGGGTAGTCGTAACTTGACGCTAATAAACAAGCTGTGACATCATTTTAGTCGATCTGATCTTAGAAATATAGACTAGAATATGAGCAGAAGGACTAAAATGATGACACAGATTATTTATTGATAGAATGTTACGACTGTTGCAGATAATACTGACGTTTGGGTTTGTGTTCTACTTTTGGAAAAGTTATGTTATTTGCATTATTTTTTTCTTAAGAAACTGAAGTTTTTGCAGTTACCTTTAAGTTTCTTAATGACCTTAAAAAGATTTGCAATTTTTTTTTTCAAAAAACAAAAAAATGATATGTGGTGATAAAAACAATAAAATTAACAGAAATTTATATCTGTCAAAACAACTAATCTACTATCATTATTAAACAATAAATACTGGTTAATCATGTCATTATAATAATCAGTCTTGGATATCAAGTAATAATTATCATTAGACTTGTTAATGCAGGTATTATGAGTGATATAAATAATTTGAACATTATACACATGTTCTCAAATAACTAAACGGGGGATGGTCCGGTGGTCGAGTTTTACAATACGCATGCTTTAAATCATGACATCTGCCATTGAGTCAAGTGGCATGATTTCAACTCAACAAAAAGGATTCCCACTTCCAAAGACCCATACACACAAGCAAATTATTGAAATAAAATTAAATCCTACGTTAGTGCTCGAACGACCTGGTTTGTGTATATGGACTTAATCCCTATTTCTCTCCACCTTCTCTCTTTAAAAA
The DNA here is from genome assembly GCA_036850965.1 of Patella caerulea. NCBI lineage: Eukaryota > Metazoa > Mollusca > Gastropoda > Patellidae > Patella > Patella caerulea. The sequence continues at coordinate 17,612,948 of JAZGQO010000002.1, read as the reverse complement.
TAAGACCGCATTTTCTCAATTTTATACTTACAGATTTCAGAACTGAACCATTAATTTTATCTTAAAAACTAATATATTGTATTTCATAGAACCACTAAATATTATATTAAATGTATGTGGGTGTTTTATAAGTTGATTGTAAGTTCATATTTTTGGTGCATTTGTTATAAATATAATTTGATTATGCATATTTTATATTATTGATTCAGATTCAATTCATTGATCCAGATGAATATTTAAAGAGGTAATAAATAATTGTCTATTTGACTTGAATAGATTATCAGATCACCCAAATCTGATTGTGTGAAATATTTGAAATATACTGAATTATACAACGTACGAACCGCACAAATTTTCAAGTGGTTTTTCAAAGGGTTTAACAAATGTTTGCCAAAATGTCTGAACTCTATTGTTCAGTGTTTGGATTTTTGAAGAATAAGGCAAGTCTTAAGGTTATTTTGAAAAATAATAAAAGTTTATATTATTTGTTTTTTTTCAAGAGTGAGAATGCCACATGAATTTATAAGCCTGTTCTAAGGTTATTTTGAATATAATACTAAAACTTTATACTGTTTATTTTCTTTTTAAGAGTGATAATGCCACTTGAATTGTATATGAGTTTTGGTATAATAATCTCCATAATTGTTTTCATATACTTAAGCTACACACCACGCACACATAATTCAATTCTTACATAATTATCTATATCAACAAAACAAACACCTTAGATTAGTTTTGTATGGAGAAAAAAACATGTCAAAAATATTCAGTGATCATCCAAGACATTTTTTTTCAGACATTTCATTCCATAATGACCAAAAAAAAGACATTCATGAAAAGTGCGTAATTAATCACTCGCAGTTTCCATGGATACACAATAAACATTAAGTTCACAATTTATATATTTAATATATATAATATGTATAATATATACAATATCAACTAAAACAGATATACACACATTTTACACATGGTATTTATACACTCAATAATGACTGGTTCAAATTCTGTACAATTCAAAATTTTGGGGAAATTAGATCTATGCTTGTCTCCCCTTTGTGTAACATCTGATACCTATTTTTACAATCAATAATGATTGATTCATTCAAATTCTGTACAGTTCAAAATGTCAAGAAAATAAGATTTGTAGTTGTTTCCCCTTAGTAGTTCTAGTTGGCGCACATGCTTACACTTCCAAGAACACCTAATACCCTTTTTTTACATTCACAAATGATTAGTCTAAATTCTATACAATTCAAAATGTCAGCAACATAGATTACAAGTTGTCTCCCCATTAAAATTTTAATTTGTTTTGAATGCTTACTCTTTCTAGAACACCTGATACCATTTCTTTAGGAACTATAAATATAGCTCACAGTTGACCTTGCAAATACGTAAACAAACTTAGAGACAATTATCTTGTGATTTTGGCACTGTTCCTAACCAAGATATTTCATGAAATACATGAAGATGTCACCACTGAAGGCTAAACAAGAATGTTGCTAATAACGTGATAATCAAATCAACAACAAGGGGGCATATTTAACAGCTTAATTTAAATTTCAGGAAAAAATAATTCCCTAGTTTTACAAAATCATTTATTAAAGACAAAATATTAAGCTACTGGAACTTATTAATAAATCACCCAAAATTTATCTTGTGTCGCATTTACGTAAAAAATTAATATGTTGATATCAGTAATTGAATATCAAGTTTTAGAATCCTAAACAAAGAGATTACGCAATTGCTCTTATTTCATAATTTTGTCAATAAGTTAATACTTTGACATATTAAGGGTAGCTCCTTTAAAACACTAAAACCTTTCAAATCAATCAGCATACATGCTTTCATTTCATTTCTGACCTCTGATTTATGCATCAATAAAATGTACATTCTGATATATAAATAATATTAACTAAGCGTTGTTTACAAAGCTCTGATAAATTAAATCATGGAAATATATGGCAAGCCTGGAAATAAAGCATCTGGTTACAGACATTACTAGGCACCTGTCATGGACATTGTCAGACACAAATTCAGGCTATGTCAGATCCAACCTCTCTGGTGCCTGTCATTTTGTCGGGACATAGATTTTTCTTTTTGTCAGTATTTTTATTGATACCATGCATTTGTGTCCTGGGGGGGCGGGGGGGTCGTCTAGTGGGTTAATTGTGAGCATGAAATCTATAAGGTCTGTTATGGAGACAAGTGGGGTGGTTTTGATTCGCCCTCTTGTACATGACAGGGGAGTAGGGCCACTTGACCAACTTTGTGGTTTTCTCTGGAATCTCCAGTTTACTCCCACTGCCAAAGTCCCCTGCAAATTTGTCCCGAAATGACCCAATTTGTCACTCTCACTCTCGTATTCGCGTCTATCTAAAATCAGTATTTCCAGGCTTGATATACCCACACAAAATATCCATATATAACATGTATTGCACAAAATAGGGAATAACTAATATTTGTAATTTTAATATTTTCTGTTTTTAAAATCAATTAATGATGAATTTATAACAATGCATTGAACCAGAATTTGGACAAAAAGTTAAAATCCATAACATATCATTATTACACTCCTGTGGCTCCATAAAACTATGATTGTGTTAGGTGTCAGATACTGGTGCTTTTAGAATAATAGAATTTTAAAGTCTATAACATCATATAATAACAATAATAACATATGACAATAATAACAAGGACATTCCAATTGTTATTTGACGTAAAAACTAACTTTGCTTTATGCAGTCAATCAAAAGTGCTACACGATTACATGCCTCTTAATCTGATTGCTAGAAAAAAATGTAAACTAGTTATCAGAGACATAGTTACCAGCTCCCTGTAAGTGTAATAATGATATGTTACAGACCATTGTCATGACAACAAGACACACACCATAAATTAATAACAGGGTGATGTCAATTCTTAGGCTATGAATATCTACAAAATGGAATTTCTTCCTGAAGTGCTTATTTTTCTATGCCTTGTGTATTTCTATAATGTGATGGTAACATTACAAGATAGAACAACACCCACGTTCTCGAACATTTTATTTCACAATAAATCTTGGATGTATATAAGACGTGAAATCTTTGGTGTTACAAATATTTGGTTAAAGAGTTTTATTAATGTGTAGAAATAAATATGATGATTATCTAAAGCTAATGCCGACATCAATATTTTAATAATAAGTTTTGTGTAGAATAATAATAATATCATTAAGATAAGGCCTCACATGTCCTCTCCACACAGAGATTTATCTACACAGCGAGACTTTTACATGTGTTTCAATATAACAAAGTGTTACTGTTACTATTAGTCTCCAAGTCACAGTGTTAGGTGTTTAATATCCTCATACAAGCTAGCATACAGGCTTCAGTCAGAGGGACCACGGCATGGATCTTTAAATGTGACAGCTTTATCCAATATTTAAATGCAATTAAATTGAGCAGTTTCACATTTTGTGTGCTTTGTATTTTTTAACAGAAGATGTTTTTGAAGATTGATATTGGCATCAAAAAGTAAGCTTTGTCTTTGGAGCAAATCTGTCTGGCGCCGGCCTCTCTGATACCCTATCTGTTTTTGTAATATTACGTCAACTGGCATCAACAAGCCTGGACATAAGGCACCTGTCATAGATTTTGTCACATACAAATTATCACACAGCGTATGACAGGTGCCGTCTTTCCAGGTTTCAATACTTCTTGTTTAAAATTAAATACAACCTTTTATCATCAAATTTTAATAAGCTGTGTTATATACTGGTATTCAGTAATATATAAACTTATATATTCTATAAGTGTGAAAACATTCTATAAAGGGAGGTAATATGGTATATTTAACACAACACCAAACTGACATCACCAACACATCTCCACAAAATGCATGCCAGGCATCGTCTTTAAAAAAAATAATTGCTTTTATCAATTACATCTGAAGCTAAACAATTTTAATTTATAGTTCTTTGTGGTTTTGAAAAAGAAATAGCCACATTTGTTTCTCTAAGTGAAATGTTAAATGTTTCATAACTTAGATTTTGTGAAAAGCAACTATGTAGTTTTTGGTTTAAATTCTTATTTTCCCAAAGAAATAAAATTATAAATATTAATAGATATTCCAAAGAACTAAACCTCAAAATGGTATGGCATGCTTGAAAAAAAAGTTTTAGACTACTGACTTTATCATCTTCAGCATGAAAAGTTTTTGATCAGTCTTTTCTATACTTTTAAAATATTAATGCAGATATGATAGTGATGACAATGAAGTGCTGTCTTTTGAGACAAAAATAGAAATTAATTTATTTGACTTCCATTTCAAAACATCATTCAGCTAAACTAACATCCCATTAACTAAGAACGACTGATGTTCAGACAAATGAATTACAGCCTAGGAAAAATTAGCCTGAGATTGTAATGGGTTCGAGAACATCCAATAATATTAGATAATGTGTGAAAAGTCTAGTCACAAATTCATAGTCATAGCTACTGTCGTTTGAGAGGAAAGCCAAATAAACTAATACAAAGAGACATATTGAATTGAGTAGTTGTCCAGATGGGGCAGAAAACAAAATCCACCTATGTACAATTGGAAATTGTGGAAAAGTAGGAGAAAATGACAATGCCCAAGCAAAACTCTCCAATCTTCCATTGCAAGCGTAACCATAGAAATAAAACAATGATCATATGTTTGTTTCAATATAATCAAAGTATAGTGTTGATGAGATATGAGACATTTTAAGAGTAGATATATTTATATGAGAATGACAATGAACGATGGATGGGTGAATCAAGAGATAAATATTGTAAAACAAGGATTTCATGTGTCATGAAATTAATACTATGTTATTGGGGAAGGGGGGGGATTGCAATTTAAATATAGGAGGTGGGGTGCAATTTCAATACATATTAAACTCTAATCTTTATCGTACAAAATTCTTGAATGGATGGAGTGAATATATCTTAATACTAGTTGCTTATACAACATTGTATGGGTACAGCCCCCGAGAGTAGGCTGGAGCCCCCCGAATTATAAAGTGGTCCAACATTAACATCAGAAGTTATTGCGCAATGCCACCCAGCAAATGTCACTACAGGTACCTCCCTGGCTCAGACTTTTTGTATTTTTGTATTAATTTCATCATAGCATTAATTTCTTGTTTGTATTAATTTCATGATAACATTAATTTCTTGCTGTACGACAGGATGTGAAAATGTTAATGAGTAGAAACAATATATTTTATAATTGACCCAAGTGGTTCATATATTACAAGTAAAATATATTAAATAAATTTAGAAAAAAATGTAAATAATTTTTTTTTTTAGGCTCAGTAAAACCCTCACAAATTTGTTTCACTTTCGAAGGAAAACCTTGTCTTTTATTAATCCAGTTTCGAAAATAAATTCCTCGTAAATATCATTTCTTTTGGTCTTCAGCCATTTTTTATAATTCCATTCTCATGTCTCTTGCCATTTTTTATTCCATTTGAGAAATGAAATACAGCTGTATATTTTTGTCCTCGCGACACAGCATAGAATTATATTTCACACAATTCTCATTCAGCTTCAAATCATTTATTAATTCTCTTCTAAATTTAATTTGAGTAACCCGAGATACTCCCAGGACATAATTTGAGAAGTAAAAAAAACTTCCAGGGTTTAATTTAAGTTTTCCAAAATACTTCCAAGGTATAATCTGAGTTGACCAAATAATTCCAGGATTTAATTTGAGCAGTCCAATATACTTTCGGGACTTAATTTGAATAGTCCAAAATACTCCCCAGACTTAATGTGAGCAATCCAAAATACTCCCAGGACTTTAAAAAGTTCAAAATACTTTCCAGACTTAATTTGACTACTCCAGCAGTTAATTAAAACAGTTTTATCTAATCTTAAAGATAAACTACTGAATCATCTTCTCATTTCATCCCCAGATATTTGCTTCCATTATTCACATTTTTTAAAATGAATAAAGTTGAATCAGAAATTCAAAATTGAAAGCACATTTTACTCCAGTAAAATGACATCCACTGGATAATCTTTCATATATGATCCATTAAGCACTTTTCATCCAGTCTGACTCCTTTATGAATAAGATATGATCGACTTATTACCATCCAACTCTTTAATCTAATCTAATATAGTCTCTTTCATCGAGTCATAAATAGTGAACAAGAGAAATGGCTGCTGTAACTTCCTTCATCCATTCATAAATAACTGGCAAGAGAAGTAACTGCTTTACATATAGCTCCTTTCATCCAGTCACCCGCCAAGAGAAATGATTGATTCAGCTAATTTTCATATCTTCCTCGAAATCGAAAACAATTCATCCAAACAAACCAGAAGAAACAAAATTAGTCAAGGTTAAACTGAACATATTAAAGAATTTATTTCCTATTCACCGTTTAACCAGAATCATACAACACCCTCCATGAAGCTCGTATCTAAATGTTGGATTAATGTTCGTAAAAATCCCATTTCTTTTCGTGTATTTTCGAAAATGATTTTGGGATCCTCACTTTCACAACGCAAACAGTTTGGCGCCATTACCATGGCTAAATTATTCACATCCATCTTAGTAACAGACGCATTTTCAACAGCAGCAAAAACCTGGAAAAAAAATCAAAATTATATTGTTTTTATCATTTTATCATTTACTTTATAATAAAGGCTACAAAATCCTAGTAATAATAATGAGTATATTTATAATGTGCTATATCCATAAACCAAGTTCATGCTCAAAGCGCTACACAATTATTATCCCGGTCTCTAGGATACAGGTAAAGCCTGATTACCTCCCTTTACCCCTGAACTCTCAGAAAGAGCCCCAACATATGCTGCCCCAAGGAGCGCAACAGTTTTTTGTGTAATACATACACCATCCTACCGGTACCCATTTACAGCTGGGTAGACTGGAACACAGGGATAAAGTGTCTTATTCAAGGACACAAGAGCTTGACGCACAATTTGGGTCTCGAACCTGCAACCATTCGGTCACAAATCCTACTCTCTAACCAAGGCGCCAAAACTGTACACAATAATAAATAGTAATTGCTTGATAGAAAGAGTGAGAAATGGTGTTTAAAATCCACTTGTGACATACTAGGGCATTTCGGGACTAACATATAGTTCAAAATATTTCAATAATTCGCTTGCATGAGGGGGATTTATCAGTGGGAGAAACATAGAGGACCACGAGAAAAGTCATGAGGTTGAACAGGGCTTGATAGAGACTAAAGAGGCCTAGTGAGAACATAGACATAAGCAGTAATTCTATATTGAATAGAACTGTTAGTTCAATTACTAAATACCATTGAACAAAATACCTATGTCCATGAGCCAAGTCAGTGTAGAAAAATAGGACATTAAATTAGCGTATTTACCTGCAGAAATCTTAACAAGTAACACAAAACCAGTCGATTCATCTCTGGAAGGCGATTAACGATACTCATGGCGACTTCAGGATCAGCAAAATTATCTATACATTCTTGATAAAACTCTGAGGGAATTAACGGCTGATACAGCTCACGATACCAGAGTTTTAATAGTGATGCCGGGACATGAGGATCAGGACAGTCGGAGGGTAGTATCCACTGATCACATCTTATCTTTAAGGCATTGACTTCATCAATATCTCCAGGTACCCTGTATAATAAACAAATTATATAATATAGCCAGGTATTCTATATAATAGACAAAATATACAATATAGCCACCTGTATAATATGAAAGGCTTGATGCATCAATCATGAAGCACCATAAGAATCTCTAGCAAACTACAATATTGTTTAAGTTTAAACTCTACAAGGAATATCTGTCCATAAATGGTTCAATTCCATTCAGTATTTACAAAGTTATGATAAATTGAAATTTCATCGATCTATATGCTGCTTGCTAGTAACAAGACATCGCCATCTTTTATTGGTAGCAAGGTAAACTGATGGACCTAGTTTAAATTTGATGGAATTCCAGCCGGGAGAAATCTAGTTTGATTTTGTTAAATAATGAACCTAGTTACTGATTAGACCTAATCACAGATTATCTTTCACATTGTTCGAAAAAACGGGCATTAGGATTTAGCGTTTATTAAGCTGTGAGATTGGGATTGAGGTGAGCCATGGAGCGTAAGAACTATGGCACGCCTCCAACGTGAAGGCCTGCCCCCATACTTCAGGTCAGATAGCAAACCAATTCATCATAGATAGCAGCTACCCTTGATGGTTCAAAAACCTTTCAGTACAAATTTTTAAGCTTTGAAACATTTTTCATAAAACTCAAGCAACTATTTGAACTCCCCGACAAATTAAAAATTAAATTGCTTAGGACAAACTGTTCTTAATTTGCATTTATGTCCATTCCTTTTTATTTTACATTTTGGGACCAAAACAGCAAATTCAAAACAGTAATTGGTCCAAGATTGACTTTTACAACTAATGTCAATACCTGAAAATTCCTTCCGTTTTAGCACCATTTAGCCTGAGAACTTCCTCAGATAGTATAGTCTGTATCCATGGTAACACTCTCTCTGGATAACGTTCCTTCTGCATGATCATCACATCTTCCAAACAACTACCAAACATTGATGGGTGAAATATTGATTTCTGTAAACAATAATAAATAGTTGAAGTTTAGATTCTCTCTTCAAACAAACCGTGGAGCATTCGTTAATCTGTATACATAATCCCCTAATAAAGATCCCTTGACAGTTGGAATTAGAAATGAGAGCAAACAGTAAGGCTGTTGTCTGAGCAAAATTTCCTTCATAAGCCAAGTCGGTGTAGAAGAGTAGGAGGGTAAACCCTAATTCATTTCACTGAACAACAGTATTTGCCAACTTGATCTGACAGTATTCGTGAAGCATGATGGAGGACCAGGCAAGATAAAGTGTCCAGTCATTCAGATGGGACAAAAACCAAGGTTTTATACAGCGATACAATATTGTATATTTACATCGTGATTAGCTTCATACAGAAAGGTAAAACATTAAACTGCACTTCTCATACAAACATATACAAATAAAGAAATCAGAATCTTACCTTTGCCTGTTCAACTTCATCAATGGAAGGTTTACGAACACCTTTTTTAGCCCCAGTTTGTAAGGCCCTGTTTAATCGTCTCTGACATAATATTGCGAAATGACTGATAGGTACCTGTAACTAAAAGATCAAGATAAATCTCATTATTACCACTCTTTATTCTAAACTTAACTCCAAACAAATTAAACTTTTACACCAAAAAAAGGAAATCCACATTTTATACTTTAGTTTCTATTCTGATTACCTCCCTTCACCTTGAGTTTTTTCATCACATATGATTCGAGGTGGGTAGATGAGAATACCCCAGGGCTTTCAGTTCAAAAGTTTGCAAGTCAGTTAATTTTTGACATATATATGTTGTTTACCACAGAACATCAAGATATTTTTTATGTAACTGAAAAAAAACTTGGTACACATAGTTCAAAGGATGAGAATCTAAATAATCATCACAAAGTCCCAAACATTAAAATCAAATTTAGATAAAATGAATACTTACACCAGGAATATCACAGGTATAATCTAAATGTCGGGAGATAAAACCGTCCAGATATGAATAAAATCGTAATGTTGGTGGGAAAAAATATAAACAGATTCCAAGTAATTCCCAACCTCTTTGTAAACTTTCACTGAAAGAAACAAATTACAAGCTTAATGGAAAACATAAAAGAACCTTGAAATATAGAAAAAATTAGACCAATTTAATTGCCTGACAAAATGGCTGCAACTTATATGGAAATAGTGTAAAAGTATGTAATACCCAAGTATGTAATATCACAGTTTATTTTAGCTCATTCTCTGTCCATCTATTGCAAAATGTGGGTATATCTTGCATAGCAACTGCTTGTTTATATGGCCATATCTAGTTTTGATGTCATTTAATTTTAATCATATTCAAATTCAGTTTTCATTTTAATTGTGCATCATTTTAATTCGTCAACTTACATTTTTGTATTTTCTGTGGTTTGTCGAGTTAATTGTATAAATATTTCATCACGTAGAGCTGGAGCAGTCCAACCTTTTGTTACAATTTCCAGGGCTACAGCATTCGATGCTATTCTAGATTTCCTGTCTCCCATATACATCTGTATCAGTAAGCTTATTAAGGATAATACTAAAAATCAGGGGTGGACGGGGAATGAATGAGCCTATCAGTATTGTAGGCTGAGGGGTACTAGGAGAAGTTAACGTTTTAATGAATTGTTAAAATATGCATAAGATACAAACATCATGATATACCGTAGAAAGTGCCATTTACAGTCAGTTTTACAAAAGTTATCTCCCTTATGCAAAATTTAATAGGCCTGTGACATAATCAATAGCAATCTTTAATATAATAGCACTCTAATACCTCAATGAAGAATTTAACAAACCACCATTTAAAGTATGTTCAAGTTGTTAGGGTTTTTATTTAATAAAGGATATATTTGAAGACTTCACAAGCTTCTTTCTTCGCAAGTTTATCATTTGTTCTTAACATCGGCTTCTGTATCGGATCCTAGAAAACAAACCAACAATAACTTTAAAACATCTCCACAATTATCACACTCAAAATATATCACATATTAAAAAAGATTTTGTCAAAATCTGAATTCCCATCTTGAATATTGACACAACTGGTTCTCAACATATTAGTTTATTGGTCATCCATTTCTTGCTTGCGAAGGATTCATGACATTTTGAGATTTTTTTTATAATAGTATATAGGTTAATCATAATTCAGCAAGGGAGCCATTGTGTCTGACCCACTAAACAGGATGTCCTGTGGTTGACTGAGAAAATTCTTTGGGACTCTCCCTGTCAGTGGTGCAGGCCGGACCCAATAGAAAGCACTTAAATAGAACCCTCAACAGAGTGAATCCAACGAATAGTGCATGTCTGGGTTAAATTTCTTGCATCGCACACCATATGGCATAAACTCATCTTTATTTAAACCTCATTTAATATTTCGTTTAATTCTGATAACTGTGAAAAGATTAAACTGTTACATACCTTTGACCAGGTTAACATGTTACTAATGGAGACCTTTTTACCAAATAAACCTTTTTTATGTCTGTTCATATGTTGAGCGTAGTTTTCTATATCACTTTCAGATGGTAATTTCTATAAAACAAATCAATCCATTAATCACTTTCTATAACAACCATCTTGGAATTTTAAGGTCATATCAAAATTCGAATTGTGCACTTGTGCAAAAAACAAGCATGCCAAAAAAAAAATTTTACGTTGATTGTACTTCAGGTTTAAAAGTGTCCTTCCAAGAACAACAAATATATGGAACCAGTTCATGATTCAAAAGCATTCCAAAAAGTAGAACTTCAAGAGTTAAAAGGTTCATTTATTTTAAATCATGTCTTGTTTTGTCTCTACTATAATAAAGAGAATCTCATGTTAATCAAGACACGGAAGTCTCAAAATGTTGACTGTCGACATTTTAAGTTTGGTTATAAGTCAGTGACAAGTCATGCCTGAAAAATTTCATTCTGTCCCAAAACAAAATTCCTTCCTGCCAACTTTCCAGTAGAAGAAGTCATAAAGACAATGTGAAAATGACCTTAATTTCACAGCCAGTCAGTTATGGATCTGAGATAGGTTGCCAGGCAACAAAACATGTGCCCACTGCTGCTAAACGGTCAGAGCAATCAATAGACTTCCTCTACTCACCAATGTTACCAACATGTCGTACAAATATTAAAAAGATTGGACGATAAATGTACATGTAGAGTGTGTTCACAAGAAATGGTGGACGACAGACAGAGATGACAACCACATTTCCATGTGGGCGTATAATGAAACCATTAAATTCCAAACATACCTGTCTATTAAGAGATCCTGTACTCGGACTTAAAGACATATTAGCATCGGACTGAGATCCGACCACCATTGATTGGGGCCGTTGCTGAGATATATCCACGGCAGTTAAAATCTGGCTCTTCTCCATCACGGGACTAACAGATGGTTCGGGCTTATCGTTTTGTTTCTTTCGACGTAAAGATGCATGCTGGGTCTCCACCAATTGCTGTTGAGCTGAGGGTTGGAAAACATTATGCTGTGTTGCGTGGTGTGCCTCCAGCATTTGTTGTTGAGCTGAGGGTTGGAATAAGATAAGTGGTGAGGTTGAGGGGGGATGCGGGGAGGAGGAGGAGGAGGATTGCACATGAAGAGGAGATGTTGATAATGTATAATATTGTGGGGGTGAGGGTTGTATTGTTCGAGGCGATGATGTGGAAAAAATACTGCTACTATCTGACTCTTCAAAACCCTGATCTGCTATCACTGAAAAAATATAGAAATTGTTACATTTAAATTACTGTCCGAGGAGCTGCTTGGGGAGTGAGAGACCGACTCATAATCAGGTATTTTATAAATTGTACCTTCATAATCAGTTATATTAGAAATCACATCAGGTATTTTATAAATCATACCATCATAAGCAGGTATTTTATAAATCATACTATCATAATCAGGTATTTTATAAATCATACTATCATAATCAGGTATTTTATAAATCGTATCATCAAGTATTTTGTGAATTGTACCTTTAGGTATTTTATGAATCGTACCTTCATAATCAGGTATTTTATCTGCTGAGATCTGTCTGTAAATATGTTGATCGTATAATCCAGACATTGTTGTGGTGGCTGTCGAGCTTGTTTTAGGTGGCAGTGCTGGTACGTTGGCATAGTCTGTGTCTTTCTCTGCCTCGGAACCACTGAGTATGAGTGACCTCTGTAGAAGGTTATTGCCAGATCGATCCAGACACATGCTGTGATCCATACTTCTATTGGAACCACGAGAGGAATAACTATCATGTACCGACACGGCACTATCTTGTAAGTTTCGCAGTGAACCTTGCGAAGAATGTGTATCAGACATGTTCCGTGTTGAACCTTGGGACGACTGACTGTCTGATAGATCACGATTCCGGGATGACTGTGACGTCTGGCTGTCGATGCGATGATCATGTACGATATGATAGCCTCGATGTGAAGAATGAGAAGTATCGCTGTCTGACCGATCATGTCGATAATACATATAAGTTTCCGGGTTCTCCGTGTAAGACTGTGACGTCTGTATGCCCATGTGTGAAGAAAATGGTAAATCATGATATGGAACGTCATAACCAGGCATTCCGGAATCAAAACTCAATTTTTTATGTGGTGCCGTTCTGTGTACGTATGTTGGATTTGTTCTAGGAAAAGCGCGTAGTTTGGGCTTCTGGGGAATAGGGCTAACGTTTCCCTGTTGATTAACAATGTCTTGACTGAAAGCCAGATATTCGTCACGACCGCGTAGATCTGGACTGTACAGTCTCTCGTGACCAATCAAAACATCCTGATTGTAGTTATCGGGTCGTACATAACTAAGTGACGTTGGGTAGCCATCCTGGTCATACTGGGTTGTGATTTGTTCTGAGAAAGAGCCTTGTCTTTGTGGATGTTGCGGAGGTGCGATGTTATAATTATCGTCTTTTTGATCCACCTCGCATCTTCTACAGCTTCCTTGACGACTGTGAGCACTGCTACTATCACTGGCGCTTGATGATTTATGTAATGACCTTGACCTTTGAGGTCGTGGAGATTCTGACGAAACTGTCCTATTGGGCATTTCGAATGATTCTCGTCTGGTGATATGTGAAACGGCAGCCGAATCTGTGAGAGGATAACTGCTGGAGGTCGACTGAGAGGAAGTGCTCCCACGACGACGGAGTTGTTCCCCATTAACATGCTCTTGTCTACTTGAACTACTATGGGATGAATTTGAGTCTTGCCGAGCATAACGGTTCTGAAAAAAAAAAAAAAAAAAAATAACACAAATACTAAAATAATTGATATTAATAGAAAATGATCGTCATTTACATTTTTTTGCACAATATCCCAATTTTCATGGTTTGTTATTTTACCAACATTTTTCCCATATACAACACAAGATTTAATTGCTACTTTTTAATCTTAACTAAAATCATCAAAAAAAAAAAGACAACTGGTTTCAAACAAAATAACACAAGACAGAATTATTACATGGAATACAAATTACTTGAAAGATTTATTTCTAGCGACGTTTCGATAAGGGTTCTCGTCTTTAAAAAGCAAATAAAGCCTTCAAGTAACTACACTGTATATTCCATATAATGGTGTCATGTGTTATTCTCATCCAATAACTAATTCCCGCTTAAACAATTTTTTCAAACAAAATGACACAACGACAGAGGAATTGAGCCCGACATTATCTCTGACAGGTGCCATATTTTCAAATAACATGAGGACAGAGGAACTGTGTCTGACAAAATGACATAACGGCAGAGGAATGATGTTTGACAAAATCTATTCCTGGCCTGACATTATCCCTACTAACAGGTGCCATATTTTCAGAATCATTGAAAAGGGTGGGAAAGAGTTTGAGAGAATCAGAGTTATGCTAACAATAATCGTCAAATTATGGAATGCACTCCCCTTTAGTTAACATTCAACTAACAATTATGCGACCTCAAACTAAATCAGCAAGTTAATACCGTAAATCATGCAAAAATATTTGTCTAGCGTAATTACGTTTAATCGTCTATAATTATGTATAATTTTGTATTTGTATAAAATGTCAGAATTCATTAATCTGTTGAAAGAGATTGTTATACTGTTAGATCGTTCACACATGTTTTATACATCAGCAGTTTTTGGTTTTTAAAAATTTGGACTTTAGACAGACTATGTATGAATCACAAATTTTATTATTGAACTTTTTATTTGTGTCGTCAACATACGTTAACCTAACACATTTATAATCAAACGAAAATATATTTGTTATCTTCACTGCTTTTCACATGTACAAGCATTAATATACAATATAAAGCAACTGTCATGGACATTGTCTGGCACCAATTTACGCTCTGTTAGTCCAATATATGGTGCCACTCATTTTATTTGACACTGACTTGTCCATTTCTAATAGAAGTTTGGCACTAAGTACAAAATATCAGTTACTACTACTAGTTCTTCAGTTCTCTATTTACAGCTACAAATGTTATTGTTCCCCCTTTGTCAGTGATGCTGGACAAATACAGTCGTTCAGATGGGACAAAACACCATGGTCTGGTAGTTTGGTGTAAACATTGACATGTACTAAAAAATCCTTGATTTATAGATGTAATTTCCAGGCCAAACTGCTTAGAGCTCATCATCGAATTGAGAAAATACATTCACCTATGGAAAATTTGCATCAAGCTCAAGAAATAGTGTTATTATATCCTAAAAAGTGTGATGGACAGACATACTGAATGGCAGACGAAGGAACTGATTTTACTAGAACCCAGCTTTCTTGAAGAGGTAGGGGATAATAAATGATAAGAGATACAACTTACCTTCCTCGATACTCGTGGACTGTTCTGGGTCTGGGGCGTAGTCTTCAATGATCCAGCCCGGTTATGCTCTCGTCGCTTTTGGTAAAAGAAAAGAAATATGTAAATTAAGGAGGCAGAAGATACAAGAAGACAAAGTGATATTTCCAGGATAAAATACTCGAAGGACGTGTTCCGGATCCACGTTACGATGAGAGCACTTATAGCATCCATTTTTAACAGTTCCGCACTAACTGTACCCATAATTCATCACAGGATTATTTCACAAATTCAATTGTATTTCAATCATTAATTAGGAAAAGAAAAATTTCCTGAACTCTATAATGTAACGATTCCAAATTCCAAATTTATATTTTATAATACATCACACGGATTTTGTTAAATCTTAAACTGCATAGGCATCTTAGTTTAAATATACACAAGCCACATTAATTCAAATCCACATATGAATATAATGAATATAATTCAAATCCACAATATTTATATGAAGGTAGGTCACTCATATAAAATTCACAAAATCAAATACAACTATGACCAAACATTAAATACATGAATACAAATGTTGCTCACATATAAATCTCTAAAAACATATTACAAGTATACCACTCCTCAAGCGATATCAATTTTGTGGAAGCAGACGTAAGGGAACGACTGCTACACAAGTATAATATAACACAACATTAACTGAACATTCCGTCTTTCATAATTATCCATTTCAAAACAACCACAGCAGAAATGAGAGATATTTTGATTTCAACTTTGGCAACAACAACTAGTAGGATAAATATTAATATTTTTCTATCCAACTAATTTACTCTGACTTATTTATATAAATCATATCAGCATGATCTATTAACATTCCTCCATATCTACACTGAAATCTATCACTATATTGCTCTATTACAGAGTATGCTCTTTCTAGAAAACCTGATACTACACTGAAATCTTTTTTCAAATCTCTATTCTGTTTTAACTAAGTAGTCAATGTGCTGTGCATGAAGTAGTGAATGTTTAATATTTCTAGAAAACCTGATACCACATTCATAAAGATCCAACATTACACTGAGACTTCAAGAATCCATTCACAAAGCACTTTCCTATTTACGTTAAGGTGCTATACACTAGGCATGGTATGCTTACTTTCTCTAGAACACTGTTAGTTAATATAACCACATGTATAAAATCAAATGAACTGGTCTACAGATACCATATCATACTATCTCAGCATGGTATCAAGGTGCTGTGCATGTGGCAGTTTATTCTTATTCTTTCTAGAACATACAATATCACTTTGAAAAGTTCTTACAGCTCTTAAAATCTCTATAGATTATACGCCAGAAACATGGAAAATTTGGAAATCAAAATAAAAAGTCAAATATCCACAGAAAACTAACACACAATCTCTAAATTTTTTCACCTCTAGTCTGTTTTGTTAACATTTTTTGCACAACAATATCTTGGAAAAATAACAATTCTTTGATTCTCAAATCAAATTCAATTCCATAAAAAATCAATCTCTAACTTGTTAATTATTTTCTCCCTGTTCCATTAGCATTTTTTACACACGTGTATTTGTGTACACTTTCCTTGGAAAATTAACAATCCCAAACTTTCAAAAACGAAAAGTGAAGTCTTTTCTCTGCATTCAGTATATCACATATTTGATAGAGATTG
The DNA here is from genome assembly GCA_036850965.1 of Patella caerulea. Lineage (NCBI taxonomy): Eukaryota > Metazoa > Mollusca > Gastropoda > Patellidae > Patella > Patella caerulea. The sequence continues at coordinate 17,595,897 of JAZGQO010000002.1, read as the reverse complement.
ACATTCAGATAAATCAGTTATAAACTTTTAACTCTGTACAGCTGACTAGCTTACTCATTAATAATCACTGTGGTCGTCAACAACCACACTATTTCCTTATTTAAAGGGACTCTCACACTATTGATACGAAAAAATGATTCATCATAATGGAAGTAGAATTAATAATCACTGTGGTCGTCAACAACCACACTATTTCCTTATTTAAAGAGACTCTCACACTATTGATACAAAAAAATGACTCATCATAATGGAAGTAGAATTATGTAAAGGAAAGGTCACATTACTGGTGAAAATTGAAATAGGGTTTAACATCCTACTTTTCTGCACCGACTGGGCTAATGAAGACGAGCATACATCATACAGTGTGCTTACTTTAAGGGGAATTTTGCCTAGGCAGAGGCACTACAGCCTACTCTTTATCTCAAATTCTATTAAGGTTTTTTTTACATGCATGTCAATGTGTTCATGTACATGCAGCATCAATTTTGCATCCAATCCAAAAGACCAGACAAGTAATTTTCAACATACAGCATTCCCTGCCCATTATCTACTTAAAGGGACAGTCCCGATAAGAACAGAGTCTCGAAAATTAAAGTCTGAGAGTTAAGGAAATTTATGGACCAAAATATAGAGGCATGGTGTATTTATCTTGTCTCAAAATTTCAGCTCAAAATATTGAGTCGTTTGAACGTGAACGTCAACACTGCTTATCCGGACACGTAAGCCTTTTAAGATTTTGGGTCAATTTTTTCATTGGGTGACCCGATAATCGATTCACATTTCTTGAGAGGTCTATACAGTGAATGACTCATGTACTGTACTTGATAACAAAAGGTAAATTTCACCTACATATTATTTTTATAGAAAAAAGTCTGGTTTTATCCAGATACTGTATAATACACCGGTTTCTATTTCCAGATGAAGACTGTCAGATTTAAGTTATTGACAAGCGTATCACAAATATCGTGTTAGTTGGTCGGCCTTATAGGTTATGGGTTTTATTTTTAAGGGATTTTAACACAAAATTAAGCAGTATTATTCCTCAGAAAGTTCTTCGGATCGGCCCTTTAAGAAATATTATAGCAAGAATGACCAGCTCTTTATCTTAATGATAAATAATGCGTATTTCATATTTGGAAATAAAAAGTAAATCATCTAGATTTTGACTCCATCACTAATCAATCCAATACTTTTTTTTGACCTATGGCTTATCTCCTTTAAATGAACATCCAGTTCACACCAACTCGAAAACCTTCCACTTAGTAATGTCACTTGGTATCCTCATCAGTATCATCACACGTTTACCATGACCTTCGACCTCATTACTATGATATTCACACATCACTTATAACTTGTAAATCAGAATATTTGACAGAAAAACCTAATCACTGACATGAAATAGGTAAATCTTAGTACAGGTTTAACTGATCATACAGCATCAAAACAAATAGTACACAGGACTTCAATTATTCAAACTATTAAATGTTGTTTCCTTGTCAGGATGTTAGTCCAGCAAAGCTAACAAGAGAAAATCAACATTATACAGAGCAAGAAAAGATAGGTTGCCAGGCAACGAAACATACGCCCACAGCAGCTAAATCGTCCGGGCAGTCAACAAGGGTTGTCGCATATTTTTACTTTTTTTGATAATGAAACATTTGTAATACACTAAAATCTGAGTAACAACTCATTATGTAATTATCAGAAAATCATGAGAATTTGATTGCTTTTTATAAAGTTTTGCCCCACGCTAACAATTAGTATAGGAAACATTTAATATCATGGATTTAGCTGTTCAGTTATCAAAATTCATTGAAAATCAAAATACTTGTTCGTTTCAACACCTTAAACTCTCTGTATCAATCTGAAGTCAATCGGATGATAAGTTTGGCATCTACAGCGCAACAAGGTTTTATGAAGTGATCAAGGGAGATAACTCTGGAAGTAATTATTTGAAATTGATGAAAATCAGTAGGCTTCTTCCTCTCAGGACCTTAAACAGTGTGTGTAAATTTAAAGTCAATCGGATATTAACTTTGGCCTCTAGAGTGTCCACAGGATTTTTTGATGTGATCAAGGGCCATAACTCTGGCACTAATTATCGGAAATTGATGCAAATCAATAGGATTCTTCATCTTATGACCTTAAACACTGTGTATAAATTTCAAGTCAATCGGATATTAACTTTGGCTTTTAGAGCGTCCACAAGATTTTTTGAAGTGATCAAGGGGGATAACTCTGGCACTAATTATCGAAAATCGCTGAAAATCAATAGGCTTCTTCGTCTTATGACCTTAAACACTGTGTATAAATTTAAAGTCAATCGGATATTAACTTTGGCTTTTAGAGCGTCCACAAGATTTTTTGAAGAGATCAAGGGCCATAACTCTGGCACTAATTATCGGAAATTGCTGAAAATCAATAAGCTTCTTCGTCTAATGACCTTAAACACTGTGTATAAATTTAAAGTCAATCGGATATTAACTTTGGCTTTTAGGGCGTTCACAAGATTTTTTGAAGTGATCAAGGGCCATAACTCTGGCACTAATTATTGGAAATCGCTGAAAATCAATAGGCTTCTTCGTCTTATGACCTTAAACACTGTGTATAAATTTCAAGTCAATCGGATATTAACTTTGGCTTTTAGAGCGTCCACAAGATTTTTTGAAGTGATCAAGGGCCATAACTCTGGCACTAATTATCGGAAATCGCTGAAAATCAATAGGCTTCTTCGTCTTATGACCTTAAACGCTGTGTATAAATTTAAAGCCAATCGGATATTAACTTTGGCCTCTAGAGCGTCCACAAGATTTTTTGAAGTCGTCAAGGGCCATAACTCTGGTAGTTATTATCGGAAATCGCTGAAAAACAATAGGCTTCTTCGTCTCATGACCTTAAACACTGTGTATAAATTTAAAGTCAATCGGATATTAACTTTAGCCTCTAGAGCGTCCACAAGCAATTGTGGACGCCGGACCGACGGACGGACGGACCGACGGACGGACGGGGGCGACGACAATATACGACCACATTTCAATGTGGGCGTATAAAAACAGAATCTCTTCGGTCATTTGGAGACAAATGTACTAATTTTTTATTTCTATTGTTAATTGTTCTGGGGGTTAATTATCAAATTGACACAAACCAGGGGCCTATTTCACAAAATTTTAACTAAGATAAGATCTGAATTTTAGTTATTTGATTGGACAATATTAGATTGACTTTAGTTCTTAGCCAATCAAAATTGAAGTATCTGCAAAAATTTGGATTTTATCTTTAGTTAAAATTTCATGAAACAGGGCCCAGGTCATTTTGGGATTACCATATGGTTCAATTTTATTTCAACAATTAGCTTGCACATAGCGGTTTTTAGCAGTGGGAGAAAACCCTACTCCTTCTCATAATACTCATATACTTAAAACCCATTTCATTTCATTTGAATACAGTAGAGCTGTCATCATTATCTCTGTTGATACAAAAAAGTAGGATATATTAAATCCTATTTAATTTTAATTGAATACCATCGTATGTATAATGTAGTAAAGTCAGTCTTTAATATCCTTGTTGATGCATTAAAGTAGGACATTAAACCCCATTTCATTTCTTTAGAGGATGTTGACTGGGATAGACTACGGAACAATTAAACCTATCCTTACTATACTGGTTCATTCAAATGAATAATATTACAGTCATAACGATTCAACATCACAAACAAACCTAATTAATAACCTATTACAATTAATATTTCATACGTAATTAATTAAGTAAACTGCTCACCGAATATCAAAATGTACCAACAATGTAACTGATTAGCTATTCATGTTACCTAATTCTTACAATAAATGCGTAATAACTATTAAAGTGGTATTAACACTCACACTAAGAAAATAAATGTCAAGTGTGAATGAAAAGTTCAAATGTGCATGCCTCAGCTGGATGAAGACTTGTAATTATTTGCCTCTATTTCATGATGAATGTAGCAATTCACTCTTTCTTTTTTGTAAACACTTTTTAGAATTGTAACAATTTCTGAACATTTTAGGAAGTAGCAGGCAAAATGTTGCCACTGTCTATAACATCCTTTAAAGAGGCATTATTTACTGCCGATTACAGGTCTTTCTTTAGGTCTTAAACTTTGTATAAATTATTAATGATGAATTAAGATGACAAGACCATAATCAACTCTCAATGACATCAGATGGTTTCAGGCCATTTAATGATTTAATTTAAAAATGGAGGTTAAGACTCAAATAAACAATCAATGTACACATTTTACTAAAACTATAAACAGTGATTACTTCGCTCAGAATAATTGAATTTTAGTGAAATTTTCAATATATTCATTTTGCATTAATCTATTTTTGAACAAGCCAACAGTGAGGCTGATGTCCCCCGCCGAAATCCCAAAATAAATAGATGACACATATTAATTAATCGCACATTTATTTTTTTCAAACGTATCGACCAATCAAACTGAACACGAAGTGTCATCCAAAAATTGCTTATCTCTGCCTACCGTAAGAAGAAAATGCTCATCTTCGAACTCTATCAAGGCATTGACCTAATAAGCATACACACCAATTTTGAACATTTTAACTCAATTCGAAGGAGAGTTATTGTGTTCCAAAGTCTCGGCAAATCAAATTGCTTATCGCTCTGCTTACCCTGAGCAGAAAATGCTCATTATCGACCATAGTCAAGGTATTACTGTAATGAAACTATACACCAAGTTTCATCACTCTCACTTAAAGGGACAATAACATTCTTGCTGGCTTGGTAGCTCCAGAAAATAAATAATACCCTTATTCGAAGTACTAGATGTTTAAATGTCCTACCTGTTGTGTAAATTATCCATTACAACCTATTTTATTTGTCAAGAGGGTTCGAAAATATTTTAAAATCCAAGTCACATTTGAAAAGGTTTACGTTAGACTTTTCAAATCAATTGGTTGAATTTTTCCATTTTTTTAAATAAGGTGTGTTAAGATGAAATTTGTATCATCAATTAATTTGAATATTCTAAAATAATACGATTTGTTGACCAGAATGAAGATTGGGACATATTTTTCAGTTACAGCAAGAGTGTTATTGTCCCTTTAATTAGAACTAAAGTTATCGTGTCCCAAAGCATCAACCAATCAAATTGCTTATCTCTGCCTACCCTAAGCGGAAAATGCTCATCTTCGAACTCCATCAAGGCATTGACCTAATAAGCATATACACCAAGTTAGAAGGAGAGTTATTGTGTTCCAATGTCTCGACCAATCAAATTGCGTATCGCTCTGCTTACCCTGAGCAGAAAATGCTCATTATCGAACCTAGTCAAGGTATTACTTTAATGAAACTATACACCAAGTTTCATCACTCTCACTTAATTAGAACTAAAGTTATCGTGTCCCAAAGCATCAACCAATCAAATTGCTTATCTCTGCTTACCCTAAGTGGAAAATGCTCATCGTCAAACTCCATCAAGGCATTGACCTAATAAGCATATACACCAAGTTTGAACATTTTAACTAAATTAGAAGGAGAGTTATTGTGTTCCAAAGTCTCGACCAATCAAATTGCGTATCGCTCTGCTTACCCTGAGCAGAAAATGCTCATTATCGAACTTAGTCAAGGTATTACTATAATGAAACTATACACCAAATTTCATCACTCTCACTTAATTAGAACTAAAGTTATCGTGTCCCAAAGCATCAACCAATCAAATTGCTTACCCTAAGCGGAAAATGCTCATCTTCGAACTCCATCAAGGCATTGACCTAATAAGCATATACACCAAGTTTGAACATTTTAACTCAATTAGAAGGAGAGTTATTGTGTTCCAAATTCTCGACCAATCAAATTGCGTATAGCTCTGCTTACCCTGAGCAGAAAATGCTCATTATCGAACTTAGTCAAGGTATTACTATAATGAAACTATACACCAAGTTTCATCAATCTCACTTAATTAGAACTAAAGTTATCGTGTCCCAAAGCATCGACCAATCAAATTGCTTATCTCTGCTTACCCTAAGTGGAAAATGCTCATCTTCGAACTCCATCAAGGCATTGACCTAATAAACACATACACCAAGTTTGAACATTCTAGCTCAATTAGGAAGAGAGTTATTGTGTCCCAAAAAGTGTGACGGACAGACAGACGGACAGACAGAAGGACAGACAGACGGACAGACAGACAGACGGACGAACCCATTTTAATAGTCCCCCAACTTTCTTCGAAAGGCGGGGGACAACTAGTATTATACATGTAGTAAGAATGGCCGTATTTATGTAAATATTATATAATGTATCTGTAACCAGGTCCGTCTCTATTAGTCCAGTCGGAACAGAATAGTAGGATGTTAAACCCCATTTCATTTCATTTCTTTAAACAAGCATATTTTAATCAAAAGATAATGTTATAAAGCAAGAATGCCATTGACATTAGTAAGATTTCTCTCACATTCTGAATACAATTGAACTATAACCAAATGAAAGCTAATTTTAAAAGTCGATGACCTTAAAATGTTTCTTAAAAACGTGCATTCTTTTGTGTAAAAAAAGAAAACGTATCAGCAAAACAATACTTTTAGATTAGAATATTGTTGAGGGAGAAGACGTTTGCACGGACAGCAGTTTAATGTTAAATTGTCCCCTTTATTTCATCAAAATCTCACTGTCAAGGATTCTTACTAATTTTAAATGATGGATTATCACGATACACAGACTGCAAGTTTAAAACAAACATAAGAATGCTGTCTATTCAGTAGCCATAAAATTATTTACTGATAAGTTCAACAGAATGTCACTGGAGTTGCTTTCCTTGATCTTTATATACTATATATGCATTATAAAGACAAACATAAGAATGCCGTCTATAGTTCAGTAGCCATAAAATTATTTATGGACAAGTTCTATAGAATGTCAGCACTGTAATTTCATTAATTTACATACTGAGTAGCATAGCTTTATCTCTCATCAGGTTCTACTGCATACCAGATAGAAAGCGAGAAAGATTTTTATAGAATGCTTATTGGAGTTGTTTCCCTTTGAACACTGAGCCCTGTAATTTAGAGACGTCTTTAATTTCCATTCTGATTTAATTGCAGTGTACCAGAAGAGAAAGTGAGATAAGGAGAAAATAACAAGATATCTTACTGGTGTGGAAAGTGGTGTCTGAGTTCCAATTTCACGTTTGACAGAATTCTCTCTGCGACGTTGATCAGCCTCTCGAACCTCTGTATTTTGTTTCAAAGTCTGCAATAACAGGATAAATTGTTATGCTTTCAAATACATGCGAAGCAAATTGTGCTATGGTGTCCCCATAAAGACTAGTTTTTGATCCACTGCTGTTCAAATTTATATTAAAATGTAATTTACCAATCAGATAAATAGAATTATTGCGATACTAAGCTTTGATTTATATTATATATAGCTGAAGGTTCCAAAAAAAATCATATCAGATTTTATATGAAATGAAATGGTGTTTAACGTCCTATTTATTTGCATCGACTGGGCTAATAAATGTATAATGACCAAAGTTTGAAACCCGTAACAATCTTTGGGATGTCACAATTGGCACCTGTATGTCTAGTCCTTTCGATGGGGACGAAAAAACGACGTCGACCCATCTACACATTGTACAAGTAAAAGAATCCGAGCCAGTTGGAAATCGAATAAGAGTACCAGACAACCACACTGGAAACATTAGTCTCAAAATGTTTAACCCTTAGAACCCGAAATGCCGCAAAACCGGCTTGACGTTGTATCGCATATACCCGAAATGTCGGTTTTGCGGCTTTGGGCATGTTCAAGCTCCAATTACGTTGACGTCATAATTAATATGACGTCCTGTAAATCCAGGGAGGGACGTGCAACACCCCATGTAAAGTCAGTGTTCAAAGGGTTAAGTATTGTTTTGAAGAGATATTAATCCCCATTTCATTCCAGTAAACATTAGTGACGTATCCAGAGTGTGCTGTCTGAAACAGTTCTCAAGATTGCCTCTGTGCCCCTTCCTAAGTCCCACATAGGTGACAATAAACATGCATAAGAAAACTCTGTCTTACCTGTAATTTAGCTAATGGAATGATATCACAATGTTGTGGTCGGTGCCACACAGTTTTTTGACTGCTGGCATTATAATAATAAAATCTGGAAGTATTTGGATCAAATAGTTCCCACCACTGATTGTCATCAGTCTTTTTTCTGTAAAATAAATAAAATATATATAATTATCATACATTTATATTCAAGAAAATTGATTTTGTTGAATTTGTACAACATTGTGTTTCAATTTCCGAAACTTTGTTTTCAAGCTTTTTATGTTTCTGTAGTTTCATGTATTTTCATGTTTCTGTAGCTGTGAACATACTTTTATTTTTTGGCATTTTTAAATTTTCTGTATTTTGTGTCTTTGTGTGATTTCAAATTCCTGTAGTTTTGTGTTCTTGTAGCTGTGAATGTTTATATTTCTAAAGTTTTTTTGTGTTTTTGTAGTTGTGTGGGTTTTTTTTATATATCTATAGTTTTGTGTTTTTGGAGCTGTATTTTTATATTTGTATGGTTTAGTCTTTTTAATATGTTTCTGTATGTTTTTATATTTCTGACTGTGTTTTAATTTTATTTTTGTAGTTGTGAGTTCTTAAACTATAACAGCTTTGTGAATTCATATTTTTATAGTTTTGAGTTGCTTTCTAAATATTTCTTTAGCTCTATGATTTAATATTTCTGCAACTTTGTGACTTTTTAACATTTCTGTAGTTTGTCTATATTTGTACTTTATACACTGGAAGCATCTGTCTACCATTATAAAAACATCTGTTATAGACTAATCACATCTACCTGTAACACTCTACCTTGACTATATACCATAATTAGTTCAATTACAACCCAGGGAAATACTATACATGTTTATCTCCCTTTAATACAAACAATTGATTAAACGATAATACAGGGCACGTTTTTATGAAATTTAAATTATAATATCGTGTCAGATTTCATGTGGTATATCTGCAGGTGTATTTAGTAAGAGTATCACGATGAAGTGAAATGTGTTGAGATATAATTTTTTTTTTAAGAACAGTTTTAAAGAAAACAAATATCATATTATGCTCATTTGGGATTTTTTTCTGACAAAAATTATGTACATGTTTGTCTATGCTGTGACAAGGGGCAGTTCTTGAGTTTTTGGACCACTACAAAGGTGAAACCTGGAAAATCCCAGGGAATCTTCTCGGCCAAGTTTTATTTCCAGACTTATATCTGTATCGTATAATAGAAGTGACTGACTCATTCCAGATAAAGTTAATCATCCCACACTACATTCACTGATCACTAATCAATACGAACTTTCTAAATTAAATTGACGAATTTTTTTAATTAACTGAGGCAGAAATCTAAATTTTGATAATTATCCAAGACAATGAGACAATAGACATTTTTATATATTCCCAAGGAAGAAATGGTAATTGATCTGCCAGAGGTTTACAGTATTTTTTTTATTCATCCAACTACAATGAACTGTTTTATTGTCTATCATAATTATTTTCATCATCTGTTGTTTCTCACTGACAAAAAGAAATAAAAACATGAAAGAACTTTAATGGTGTGTTGTTTTATCTTATTCTCATGTATATTTTTTTCTTTCACTTGGCTACAAATGCCACAGTGGCTTGGTGAGTATGGTCCAGACGTGGCTACAGATGCCACAGTGGCTAGTTGAGTATGATCCAGACTTGGCTACAGACAGATGCAATAGTGGCAGAGACTCGCTAGCCAGGAAGTTCTGGCCAAGACTTTACAAAGCAGTCTCAGACTTAAGTAACATTTTACTTATGTACTGAAGTGACAAAAAAACCTTTGAATCAGTAACTCATGATTCAATACACCAATCATGAAAAGATGAATCACAATACATCAATTCAACGAAATATCATCGTGCCAGGTGTCTAGCATTTTGTTCAGCACAGACCGGTTTTTTATCAATGATTCACATGACATTTCTTATACATTATAATTTCAACTTAAAAATATGAGGTACTAAAATCATTACTTCCAGATTTGTACCCGATGGAAGGGAATCAAACTCAAAATATACATGTACAATATATACTGAGTGCCATAGAAAATGCAGTAACTTAGTTTTTCGTACAACAAAATGATCCTGTAAACATATCTTATTTATTTTGCTTATATTATTGTGAACAATATTCAAATGGGAACACATCAATAACACATCAACGTACACTTATGGATGTTTAATCTGTAATCAACAGTATAAAGTTAGAGGGGTCAAAACCCAAAGTAAGACAAAGATCATTTTGTTATACGAAAAACTAAGTGATGCGCTTTCTATGGCGCTCAGTATATTTATATACATTCTAGCCTTTAATGTACGCTAATGCGTAAACCATTCAGATCATAAGGTCTGTTATTGAGTTAAGTAACAAGGAACAGTGTCATCAGCCTAACCTTGTGACTTTCCGGGCTCCTTCGGTTTCCTCCCACTGCTACAGACCACTATGCACAAGCAACTTTTTGGGGAAAAAAAAGTACCATGTTAGTCTCAAATTGACCTGGTTTGTTGAACATTACAGACTATTTCTCTTTCTCTGAGAGCAAATGTATATATTCAAGTATTTGTTTCAGCACTAAACTAGACTAGATCGCTCTATTTTGTGTAAAACTACACACCTTAAGACATAAAATAAAATATATTTATTATCTGTGAGAAAGGAGATAAATTGTATTAATATCTGTATGCATAGAAAGAGTTAACTGACAATCAGCTCAGAGAGATTATTTACAGATTATATCATACAACTATAGAGGAGTTAATCTCCACATTTTATCTCACTCTTTCAGTAAAAACCATTCTACAATCCTTTGATGTGGCTTAAGATCACTCTACATGTAAAAAAAAACTTGTCTTATAGATTACTGGTTAACCAATTCTCAATAGAATTACGTCCAATAAACCTCATCATCAGGCTTTCCACTCATTTTTCATCATTATTTTCACGTTTCACTGAACATAAATCGTATTAGGTTTTTTGCATAATCCTTCCAATTGAAGAACCTGCTCTGTAAGCCTGACAGAATTTGTTTTTTCATGTCAGGTTACTGCCGAATCTGTCTTTCTATTAGCATCAAGATTTCTTCTAAGCCGTTGTGGAATGAGTTTTATTTTTTTCCTAAGCTTTCAGGGAACGGGCTTAAATTACGTCCTGGATATAATAAATTCTTCTACATTTCGAAAGCATTTGCTTCGGAAATTACTTTCATTTGATCAATAAATCACACAATTTTCATCTTCGAATGGATTCAAATGAGATTTTACCATTTAACATCCTATATATCGGCACCAAATGGGCCCTCCCTCAATGACATTAAATGAATATGCATCCGCTAAATGAACTGAAAAATCTGTAAAAAACTGAATCAATTTTTAAGTGCAAGATTGTGTCCAAATGGAAAATATAGTCACACTGGTAATGGATGTTAACAAAGGACTAGAAGACAGAAACAATGAATAGCCATGACATTTCTGAACAGTGGCAAGACAGTATCACATATCCTGAAAAACTGTGGAAGATTTCTTTTGGTGTATTCAGGCAAAAATTTGAGAACTAAAATAGTGCCGCTTGCCAAAATAAGAAATAAGATAGTGCTGTAAGTCTGGAGCTATAGGGATCCATTTTTATCCCTTTATATTTTAGATATTTATACTTTCATATACAGGTACAATGTATCAGATTTGTTATCCAGTGCACATTCTTCTGTGGTCACTATAAAGGTCATCAGGGGTCAAGGCATATTAATTACACCCTATAATAAGGTTGATGATATGATAGCGGGAGGTAGTTTTATCTGATACTGGTTCTAAGATAAACAGAGTGAAGATATACTACACCATAGACAATACTTAATTAATATATCAGTACCAAGATAAAACATGGAATTCATGTGATTTGTAATAATTATTCACCTTGATGCTGACCTTAGAAATTAAACAAATGAAAATCTGGACTGTGGATTTCTGCACTAAATGGCGTATCGTTACAAAAACAAAGAATCATTGCAGGCTTAAAGACTACTTTTTCTTGGATAAATTAAAAAGACACATTTTATTGGGATTTTTCAGACTAGACTCCACCAGGACTGACAATTAAAGTGTATCTAATCATCCGAAAGGTCCAGAAAAAAAAAGAACAAGTTTAACTATAGTTTAAGTGAATGAACAAATTGATAGTGCATGTTTAAAAGATCCATTGAAATTCTAAGAAGATTAGGTGTAAATGCTGCCCTCGATGTATAACCATAGAAACTAAATAACCATATGTTATAATTCCATTCCTTTGCACTCCTTGCTAATTACACTGGTTTTATTCACACCCAAATGACTAGAAACAGATTTCTGATCAGTCCTATAACAGCTACACTCAGATGTTTCGGCCCTTAACAGCCACGAGCACTGCCTGAAATGGTAGAGGGATGTTTCAACCCTGTACCGTAACATCTACTTGGACTACAAGAAATGGAGGACCCACGTTTCAGCCCTGTAACAGCTGCTCGAACTGCCTGAAACAGTGGATGGATATTTCTGCCCTGTAACAACTACTTGAACTGTCTGAAAGTATTGGATGAATGGTCCAGCCCTGTGCATGGAAAGTCTTCAATATTGAACAAATATTTCAGGCTTCGGCCCTGTAACAACTACCCAGACCGGCAGACCCCCTAGTGGATGGATGTTTCAGAGATGGCCGCTGAGATTATGGCTAATAGTATTTAACCCACACCCTCATGCTGGTATTCCCTGAAAGATCCCACAATATAGGTGCTTACAGCAACACCCTGGTTACCATGATGTTAGCAATGATACAGCTGTAGGGTGATACTGGTTTTATATGTTAATATAAACATTATTAGTATGTAAATCGTGAACTTGTCTATGGTGTATATCGGTAGGTATATAGAATATCAGGTAAAAACATATGGTGCTATGTTTATATTATATACATCTTACAGGCAATTCAAATAACTGTAACATACAATCATATTATTGGTCTAACAGGGTCAATTACCAACATCATTTCATACTTTATTTCATTTAACTCTTGTCCCATATTTTTTTATTATTTCATTTGCTTGAAGGTGTAACAATGTTAGAAATGATATAATCAAATGAAATGAGCAGTTTATCAACGTTTGTTTATCAAAACCAATCGAGCTACTGTAGACAAGCATGCGCTGTGTCATGTGCTATGACTGAACTTTTCTCAAACATCAGCCTTATCTTCATCAAATTTGAACAGTCATGGGTTCTTTTATGTGCATATCAATGTATACAGGTGTGGAAAGCAAATTTTGGTCCCATCCAAATGACTTATCACTCCCAATGTCCATTCTCGGCCAACATCTGAATTTCTAGGGTAGTGACCGGACTCCAAATTCACTGAGCCACTATGTCTCAACGTTTATGAACCATGACATGATGAATTGAGTATTTTTTTTCTCAAATGAGTAGTTCACATAGCTTATAAATATTCTTATTATATATATGTATGATATATGCTACCTGTCCATCAATCATCTGATAACACACACCTGGTAAAATTGTTATAATTATAATCAACAATACCCTCTTTCATTCATTTCTCCTATCATTTAATATAAATAATAATCCACTTGTTTTTACTATACAGATTTTAATATATTATTTTAACACAGATTAAAAATAAATGTAATCAAGCCTTGTATATTCCTAGACGTTGTTTTTTTATAAATTTTATTTTCTCAATATCTCTTTTGTATAAGAATTAAGAGGCAAACCAAAACAAATATTTCTCAATTAATGAAAATAAATTTAAATCTTATCTGATGATATATTATATTATGCCATATAAAATATTATTGACATTTGAGTTCTCCTGGTCATATGAATGAAATTTATTCCGGACTTTCTAGCATAATTCCCCCTTGTAAGAGATGCAAGATGTTAGGCCTGGTCTTTCACTTGTGATGAAAAACCAAGGTTGGGTGTGCACAATGGCATGGACTTTAAAGATCCCTAGACTTATGAAACTCGAAATAAGGATATACCATGGCAATGCTATCTAGGCAACATTTTCATCTGTCTCAAAAAAAGGACCTACATATTGTTCTGTCGACGAGACATAACATGACATTCTGTTCTTTTTGTAATTTCTTGCTAGATGTTTAAAAGCAATATCGAAAATATTCAAAATGGCCAAATAGTAAGTTGACCATTATAAATAAAAATGTTAACCAGGTCATCAAAGGTTGATTATTGAAGTAGGTTATTAGGGTGATATAGACAAGAACCTGGTTGTTATAAATCAAAAATGGACAGTTGGGAATCTGGCCGAATTTTTGAAATATGAGACATAGACTCAACCTGATTGCTTTTGTGAAGACTGGATAATCAGATAATTTCTTGTCTGCGCTACATAAACAAAATGAAATAGGGTTTAAGATCCAACTTTTCTGCTCTGACAGGGGTAATGAAGACGGGCATACACCAGTGTGCTATGAGGAACATTTTGCCAAGACAGTGGCACTCTGGCCTACTCTTATTTCAAATTTCAACTATATAACCATAATATTACTCAAAATTTAATAAATTCATTTTATAAGTTGGGTTCAAATGCTGGCTCACTTTACCTAGAGCTCCAGGGTTTCGATTCTAGTGTTAGCAGATAAAGTTCTTTGAATTTTTTTCGTCTGGCCATGCAGGAGGGAGAGCTTGACATGGAACAGCATTTAGTCCTGTATATACATTGTCACACATACAAAGAACCCTACTTGACAGAACTGGCGAAAAGTAGGATGAACCCTACTTGATAGACATGACGAAAAGTAGGATGAAATGCTAGTACTAAAATAACCATGTAATAAGAAAATCTGGGTTATATTAAATTTGATTTTGTTAGCCCGGATTATAGTATATTATTCTATTACTCACAGACAGAGTATATGTAAATATCAGTCTCCTGGAGGTCATCTGCAGTGGTATCACGGTAAATATCACTTGGAGGATGGAGTTCATCCGGTACCATGCTAAAAATGACGTCGGATCATCAAAGCCATACGTAAATAGATAAATAGGGTTTAACGTCCACTTGACACAAACCAGGTCATTTTGGAACTAACACCATAACGTTCAAGAGTGAATAGAAACCATGTCACTCGACTAATTGACAGATCTTATATAATCGAATGCGCAGCTTTAAACCACTGCCCCACTCCCCAGTATGTACAAAGACTGGCCAATTATTGTATCCATTTGTCACTGGGTAATCTTGCTTAGTTACGTATTAATCTAAAACCATCACAGATTCTTAAACAGTTCCAGCCTCATTACCAAATATATCTTTAAATAGAACTATCATTCTGTTCAGTTTCACTGACAGTTTACTTATTATTTCATATTTGTTATCTTCTGTTATTAAACAGACAGATTAGTTAACAATATGTCAGCCATGACAGCAGTCAGTCGGCCAGACTCCTTATATGGCATAGGTGACCATTATCTTTAACATATAGATGCAAGACATATAAACAAGGAGAGAGAGAGTGAGTCATTTAATGACAAGTCAGATGTTATTGAAAGCCTGGGGCTTCTACAAGGGAAGGAAATAATTTTATTATAAATCTACAGATATTTATCATGTTTGATCACGATCTCGTCTGAGACAAGAAACCCTACCGGAAATTATATCTGGAACAATAAGAGGGTTCTGTTGATTTTATGACGAATATCCTGGGAACATTCAATTAGTCCGGATATAATTATAATTGTTCATGGAAAACACAAGTAACGGAATGGAATGTACATTAATGTCTTGTCACCAAAATAATTTCGCTGTTCTGAGATTAAAGATGCGTTTTGTAAGATTTTGATAAAATTTGAAAATTTCATTAAAATTAATTTTTTCTGAGCAAAGTTATGAATCTAGCATAGATTATTCATTATCATAACAAATTAGGTACTGGACAAATGACTATGAGACACAGATTCAATTACCTGTTTTAAGGTTAAATTTTTTAATCTTGTAGACGTTCTAAATCATCTAAATCTTGGGAGTTGATTATGGGCTTACCTTGTTAATAAATGTCTAAATAATAATTTACATAACTTGAAGCCAAAACGAAGAACCACAAAAGATTGACTTAGCTTACATAATGCATCTTTAATAGAAATAACCTAAGTGGGTTATAAGTTTTCTTAATTCTAAGCAACAGGTAGCCTAGGGATATGGAAATTTACTCTTGTTCAATTTCCTTGACACATTCCTATCATTTACATGTAAATATCAACCACTCAAAATGTCAGTCCAAAAACAGCTTTAACATGAAATTGAAATCATTGACAGCCTCCGTTACTGCGAGATAAAGTCGTAACTCAATGTGTGCTATTATCAGACGTAAAATGGAACTTTACTTTCGTTTATCTTGGGTAAAGAAAATACCATTTACTCCACACTGGCACACCACCTGTTAAAAGCCACAGAGATAAAATTAAGTGATAACTCAAAATCTCAGAGAAAAAACATGACTCCATTTTACTAATTGATTTCTGGTGCTTTTACAAATCTTGATTTAAAGGAATCAAATAAGAGAGGACGCAAAGAAAACACAAGACATGGACAGGGGGAACTACTTACTACTCCTTGTCACATACAAGCTGGCGATCAAAATCACGCCACTTGACACAATTACAGATCTTAAAATATAAATCCCACATGTTAAACCACTCGAAAACACCACTCTCCGGAATCAAAGCAGGTGTAATGTATGAAGCAAGATATGCTATGGTTTACAACTCATAATATCAAGAATACCATGTAGGAATCAAATTGACTAATGCAAGGTTGTTTATAATTGCTAGAACACCTGATACCATTTCCCCCATAAATCATGTATAGTTTACTTCTCATATTAGATTCATTAGGTAAGAGTTCTAATTTGCTTATAGTTATTTGGATTCAAATGTTAAACTTTTACTTAGACATTTACTTCAAACATAACAAACTTATAATTAACTCTCTAGACCATCAGATGGCAGAGATTTAAATAGATTATATTTTCAAAAAAGCACACTGTGACATGTATATTAATTGAATACATAAAACAGATAAGGTGTTAATGTTAACCAATATTGGTATCCATGGTTAGTTTAATATATCTGGTGAATATATTGATCAAGATTTATTTCAATACACAGCAGGGGGTTAATGGAATTGGATGAAGTCTATTGTACCGGTATATGGTTATATTATATGAGATTTGTTGGGGGATGGGTTTTTTGGGGAAAAAAATTAAACTCTGTATTTAAAGTGACAAGTGTTTTTCACTATGGCTATTAATTCTGAGAGTATAGGCTTTTATTATATAAAACACTTCGATATATATATATATAACACCTCAATATTGTGGGTAAAGATGACGTTATTTCAGATATGGTGTTTTCTAACTCGGTGTTTGAGAAAATGATGGTGAAGGTTTTAGGTTACAATAAGCTATGTTTTAAATATGTAAAGACAGAGATTAGATCAAATAAACTGGGTTTAACTTCCTAATTTTCTGCATTGATTGGGCTAATAAATATGGATTAACATCCTACTTTTCTACACCAGCTGGGCTAATGAAGATGGGTATGGATATTGCTACTTTAAAAAGTACGTAAATCACAATTTCTTCACAATGCTCAACTGTTCTAATTCACAAGATATCCACTGAGAAATCTACACACTTCACCTTTGAGCTCTCTAATATCTAAGAAAGTTTTTTTTAACTTTGTTATTCCCTTCAGGGTATTTTCGAAAATTCTAATCTGAACAAGTTTTGGCTGCCTTTTTGTTGGGTGGGCGATGGTATCATTTCTTGCAACATGTGGTTTGCAAAACGTATTTAACGAGGTAAAAAAAAAAGAAATCTGGCTTGAAAATGATATATTTCTTTACTCGGTGATAAAATGATGTATAGAAGAGGATTTAAATAAATATTGGTTTACAAATTATCCGGTGGTTTAAAGAGATTTTTTACAGGTGTTTTCACAAATCTTTTATTTACTTTAGATTAAATTTAATCTTTACAAGATTTTAAACTCTGTAGAGATGATAATATATAGGTGAAAGTGTGATTTTATACAGGTGAAAGTGCATGATTTTATACAGGTGAAAGTGCTACAGGTGAAGGTGACTCATAAAGGGAAATTGCAAAACAAAATGTCCAAAAATCTGACCAGTGCAACATTTACAAGATTTGTGGATGGACAAATAGATGGATGGACGTTGGACAGGCAGGAGTGACAAATATGTAAAACATAATATGTAGGTGTATGGAAACTCTAACCCCTACGCGAATTTGTTGAATACCTTATTAACATTGGTCTAGATGATCACTTCAAAGTTACATTCACGATTCTGATTCTATTCCATTTATAAACTGATATTGTAAAAGGTATCAGTTTAAAAATGGTTCATTTACAAAATTATCATAAATTTTAATTTCATCTATCAAGCTGCTTGCTTTATTGGTAGGTGAAAAACATGGTGGGCATGGTTTGAATCTGATCAAATCCAAGTCAGGAGATTATCTAGTTCGTTAATATTTTGAGTTTTCATCTTAATTAAATGTTAAATATTCAGTCTGAGTACATATTAAGAGTGTACTAAGGAATATATATATATTTTACCAAACATGCAAATGACACATCAAGTCATTGACATTGAATATAAAACTTACCTATAGACATAATCCAGAGGAAAATTATTGGAATTATAACATTGATAATTATAATTATAGTTGACACTCTGTGTCGCGTACATATACGTCATCTGTACTGGGCGGGACATCTTGATTTTATAACGAAAACAAAATATCCATAAAACAATCACAGTTGTCTCCTCATTAATACTCGAAATGTTATCACAATTTCACACAGAATACCAAATTTCTTGATAAAAAGAAGCCAATTCGAAAGGTCTCTCCAGAATAAACAGTAATTGTCTTCTATATAGAATCGCTTCCTGTGTATTTTCAATTCGATAATTTAATTCTATGAAAACAATCTAAAAGCAAAAATCATAGTTTCTAGCAGATTTTAATCTACAAAACAAATCCAAAATAATCACAGTTTCTTTCAGACAGAAATAATATATTCTTCAGAAGACGTGACTTATTATTGTCTTTTCACAACAGTTCCGAAAAAGTTAGAGTTTAAAATGACCAGATCATCTGAGAGATATACATGACATGTCCATCTTGTACAATGCTGTGTTAATCACTACCTATAATCAAGACTTAATAAATCAATAATTCTATGACACTAAATTCATATTAATCAAAACTAACTGATAACGACAAAATGATGGCTAAGCACGTCTTAGTGCCAGTTGATCTGATTTTAGCACAATTCCTTGAATACCTTGTGAGATATTTTCACTGAGGAAGATTTCCTGGGAGTTCATTAGATAGTTTGTATGTAATATCGCACCCTCAGTGCGAGCAGACGTTAAGCTCTACGGACAAACAGACTAGAAAAAAGTAATTACAAAATTATTTCACGACCAAGAATAAATCAGACCATGAGACATGATTTGGATTAATCAGTCAGCAAATTCAGGAGACACCATATACCCATTGCTGGATTTACAAAGGAGCAAATGGTGTTTTGTGATAATCAATCAGATCTTAAGAAAGAGCCATTGGATACAGATTGGAACTGCAATGAAGGAGGAATAAAACACAATAAAGCTTAACTTAAAAACTGCGAAAAGAATTTCTACAGAGCAAAGACAGTTTCAACTGGAACTGCATTGAAGATGATAAACTACCTTTAAAAAACTTAAAATTGTTATTGTTATTTCAATCAAATTATTTATACCTTCAAATGAGACTGGGACCTGTTTCATGAAATCTTAACAAAGATAAAATCCAAATTTAGTAATTTAATTGCATAATATTAGATTGATTTTAGTACTTAGCCAATCAAAATGGAAGAATCTACTAAAACTTAGATTTCGAGAAACTCGGCCTTGGTTGAGTGAGTAAGGCACTGGCTCGTTAACCAGGAGGTCCTGGGTTCAATGTCAATCCCAGTATCGGCTGAGGAATTTCGTAGGATTTTCTCACCTGATTTCGGTGAAACAGGATGGAGAGCATGGCAAGGTCTGGTTTAAAATACAAACTGTCTATATTTCCAACTTGTATAGACATGTCACACGCTACAGTAAATAACCATATAAAACCAGCCACCAGTAATTAATTATTTTCAAAAAATTCTCTCTAAATCTTTAACCAATTAACATATTTTGCTTACAAATGTAACATCAAAAAGACGTCAGGTACAAATCAAAGGAAAATAAAATTAGACGAATCCTCATGTTAAGAGTGCAGGTAGTAAGTTGTTTAAATGAATGCACATGTAAATGTAAGTGCATGTTTTCAAACATCCCCACCGGAACATCTGTTTCAGTTATCAATCTTAGCAGACGTGCTTCATGCCCCAGTGAGGCGCCATCATAGACTATTTTAAAACAGTATATACATCTGGTATAAAATGATGTTAACACAAGCAAGCTGAGAATTATTCGACCTTCGACCTTTTCTCTTCAATTCGAACATCAATACCGAACAACCTTGATAGAAGATACTTTACAAAAAATACTTTTAGCATCTACTACTAGTAAAACATGTTCATCAATATTGCTCAGGAAATAAAGGACAACCAATTTAATTTTTAGTTGTTGGGTGTCTTGATAAACAAATGATTTGAAAACGAAATGAAATGGGGTTTAATGTCCTATTGTTCTGTTCCCACAAGCCAGACAGATGGCCTAGTATAGAAAAACAATTGCCAAGGGTTATTGTACATGCACACAAATGTCTACATGGGACCTAAGGTTTTTGTCCCACGCAAACAAATATACGTTGTCCCGTGCCAGGCCCTTTGCCCTACATCAAAGGGAACCGCGCAGGAAAATCCAGATGAACTTTCTAGGTCAACACAGGAACTCCATAATATAATCTTGATAAAAAAATAGGCACTTAAGTCTTAACCGTTATTCATACTTAACTGATAGAATTACTTTATGTTTCAAAGTTGAATCAGACTTCTGGGTGCCAGTCAGTAATATTAATTTAACTGTTATATCGTAAAAACTGATTCATTTACGTTGTTGATGCCAGTACTACTGTCCTACATGTAATTACTGATTTAAAGCCAATCTTTAGTTTTCACTTTTTAGATAAGAATAATTTATGTTATATTACATAATCAGCAGGAAATTCATAAATATTTATACAAATACCCTTGGGGGGTTTCTTCATCATGATTCACACCAAAAAAACAATTTAAAAATATAATTTCTACATGGTACTGCAAAAAATGGGAAGTACTTATATATACAAGGGTTTCATGATGAACTGAAATGAAATGAATTGGTTTGTGAATTTTTGTTAAACGTCCTACTTTTTTACTCCTACCAGGCTGATGAAAACTGGTTTAAACCATGCAGTGTGCTAATAAGGGAAATTATGCCCAGATAGCAGAGCTATGACCTACTTTTCTTTCAAATTCTCAGTTTAATTACGTGTACACCAACGTATACACAGGTCTCAGTTTTTCTTTTCATCCAGCACCATCGGAAAACCACCGGGGGAAACCATGCTTTGAAGTCCTAAGGATCTTTCTGGACACAACACCTGCATTTTGGATCCACTGGTTAGTGAGTCAGCACCTTACTCATTGAGTCACCATGGATTTCTCATGATGATACAAACCAAGAAACATATTCTATAAATACCAACACCCTTAATAATACTGTATAAACAGTCCCACTCACAAGTCAATCAAGTTATTCAAGTTTCAGAACAATCTCTAACAATGTCAGATAGTTGTCAATGCTCTGTTGCAGCCACTGATATACATATATTGGTCATGGACTACTATCAAAATTAAAATTTCTATGATACAGTCATAAATTTTGTTATACTGTATAAACTCATCAGTTGGGAAAGTCAGCTAAGTAGAGTTTCAGAAATATCCCTATTGCTGTAAACATAATCAGATTATACTTATACTGTCAACTTCTCTTGTATAGCCACTGAAGAACACTATCAAAATCATAATCTCTTTGATACAGCCATAGCTTTTGATATACTGCATAACTCACTAGTCAGTCAGGAAAGTCATTCCAGTAGAGTTTCTGAAAGAGCTGTAATCAGATTATTGTCAACACATTGGTGTAACGGTAGCCATTATTATATGACACATTGTCATACGCCATTATCAAAATCATAATTTCTTTGATAAGGTCACAAAGTCAAAATACTTGCAAACAAAAATGATCTAATTAATGACAGATAAGTGGCAGGGTTTGACCAAACCATGGACTGAAAATGGTAATTTTTCATAAACTATTGAAAGTCAATATTCAGTTATGTTCACCTCCTTCATTTTTATTAGAAAAAAAACCTTGTATCATATAAACACTGGATTGATAAACTCTGGCCTGGTCAATAAGTTAAACGTTAATACAAGTCATACAGCTATACATGTATTAATACAAAAAAAAAATAATAAAAAAATTTCTGAAGAACAAAATCTTTAAATAGTATGATTTTTGGGAGAATTTAAATATTTTACTTTTATCTAACACCGAGTTAACAACAAGATTTCCAAAAGTTCCTTATTTAGATAAATAATTATCAACATTAATCTTTATAAATGTGGGCAATATGGCAATAAAATACAACTTGTCTGAAGTTTGTATAAGTTACCTTTTTCAGATAGAAAGGTAATAAAGAATTGTCTTTAATATAAAAGATTCACAATATACACTAATGTTAAAATGATCAAACAGACAAAAGCCTGATATAATACGATTGGACAACGTATAATGGTCTTTTGTCTTGAAGCACGTATATAACCTAAAAAAATACAACCATAAATTTATATATTTAATTTCTAAAGCTTTTTATAAAACATATGATCTATAAGCTGAATTAGATTACTATATAGAATGATTTAGCACAAGCTTTCAAAAGCAAATTTAGTATTATAACAGAAAGGAGATTTTTTTCGCAAAAGGAGGGACTAATTCAGGAATGGGATATTTTGTTGGTGTTGGGGAGCATAGAGGACTGTTTTTGAACAGTGCCACCCCAAACCCTTTAATAATCAAATCTCACAGAAAAAAAATAATTTCAATTCCTCAAATTGACAGGTTTTGGATAAAACTAGGTAATGGAATTGTTTTAGAAAGGGGTTAGAGTTTGCTGGTTCTCCCACTTAGATCCGACCTCGGTGTGCCTATATACTTTTTGTAATAAAAGAGACTTTGATATACGATTATTGTATGATAGCTGTATAACCAATCTTAATGATCATCAAATGATCAGCCATGAATAAAAATTACCTGACCTATCAGTAAACTGTAGTCAGGTATTTTACCTATTCTCACCTGTAATCAATCACAGGTATACACTAATAGGCCAAAGGTCAAACCATACAGGCATATAATACACTGTATCTCAGGTAGGTTATAGAAAGAGAATTATGCACACAATACATATATCACTTGTCATATGTTGTTAGAGAAAGAGCAAGCATGCCCTGGTCCTTACATGACACCTGCATCACCTGTAGAGTTAATGATTATCTCTATTCCTTATAAAACATGGGAACTTAAATCTCTTGAACTACTTTTAAAACTTAATTCCAAATATATCTTCTACCATGGTACCAAGTTCCAAATTTCAGTTATTTCCTGAATATGGTCCAATGGGAATACATGTAATAGTATAAACTTGGAATACAGAAGTTGTTGGTGTTAGAAAGCCACCAGAGGAGTCAACAATCCAGTGTTTTAAACACACAAGTAAAACAAAGATTTGAGCAAACATCAATTTCACCAACTCGATATAAAAATCTTATCTTATCCAGACATGTCAATCATCACCTGTTGACCCTCAAAACATTTCCGTTCAAAATCAATCTGTCTTTTTCACCCTAAAAACACTTCAAAAACTTCGCAAACACTTAGAAAAAAAACTTCAATTAAGCACCACTGATACCACAAGAAAATCAACATTGAACCACAAGAGAAATAGCAATTGATTGGAGCTGAGATTCGACATATAGCAGGTCAAAGAGGAATTTGGATTGATTGACGCTCCACCACCATGATATATATCATGTCAACAAGAGAAAAACAGGAAGAAACTCAAGTATCTGGGAAATCGCAATTTGAATAAATGAAATGGAAAATTCAATATTTGCCAGACGGTTGTATTAAGACGAGTTCATCTTGTCTTGAGATTACACGATACAATATTGACGTAGTGTTACACTGACCAGATCTCAGGTTACAGATGGGTTTCTTCTGTGTGACACCAGGATCAAATAGAGAGAAATTGGGTTCAATGTCTAACTTTATACGAACAGTGACTGAGTGATCTATGTCCTATTCTTAATTGAATTTCGATTATCAAGGGTTCTCTTTTGTGCACTAGACCCTGTTCCTCAATATGTCCCCTATCGTTCTCGCACAACTGAACTATAAGGTCCTGAGGAACAGTGACCTATAACCTATTCTTACTTGAATTTCAACTATCAAGGCTTATTGTGCATGTATATATTATATATGCACTAGACCCTGTTCTTTAACAGATCCCCAGTCCATCCACCAACACAACTGAAGCTAGAAGGTCCTGAGGAACAGTAAGCTCTGGCCTATCTTCATATATAATTTCAACTGTCAAGGTTTATTTTATGTGAACTAAACCCTGTTCCTTAACAGATCATCTGTCCATTCGGTACAACTGAGGCTAGAAGATCCTGAGGAACAGTGAGCTATGTCCTATCCTTAATAGAAATTTCGACTATCAAGGGTTATTTCATGTGCACTAGACATTGATCATTAATAGGTCCCCCATCTGACTGGCACAACTGACAAGAGGTAACCAGACTGGAAGATCCTGAGGAACTTTCTCAGCCAAAACAGGGATAGAACCCAGGACCTCCTAGTCTATGAGCCATTGGTCTATTTACTGTGCCACAGTGGCCCATGTTGGTATTACAAGTATTTGGTATCAGATTATAATCATGAAACATTCTGTAAAATGTACTAATAGATCATTTGCATAAGGTTATATGATTTAAATTTTATCTTTACCAACCCTCTCTCCACCTGTATCATATTTTGATCCAGCAACCACACAGTCTATATCAGTTTATCCAACATCATTTATAACGGAGTGTAGCCAATTCCACTCCCCATATCCTCTTCGTATTATATGAGCAGTTTCACTGACGTAAAGTGGTTCTATGACATTTTTATTTCCAGAATTTTTTTTAATTTTCATATTTTTGATTATTTTCCTGATAATTGAAATATATAACTACAAAATGAATGTAAAATCCTTTTCCTTATTGCGTGTGAAGTAAGGAAATTAGAATATTAACTATTTGTGAAGTATTGTAATGGTACTTGTGTCATATCAAATTATCAAGTTCTTTTTTATGAATTAAACACATAGAGTTTCTCACTAATTATGGCGCCAGCTCTCTAACCATGAGGTCTGGGGTTTGATCACTGTATTGGCTTATAAACCTTTTCAGACTGCTTTTCCTCTATCAGTGGTGAAAGACATTACCAATTGCAAGAAACTGCAGCTAGTTGTTAGGATGGGTCAAAAGTGAGGTTCCCTATACACATTGTCGAGCATATAAAAGAACCCTTGACTGGTGAAAATCATTAAAGATTATACGGAAACACAGCTATTCAAGCAAAGTTTCTCTCGTAGCACACTGAATTGCATATGTATGCCTTCATTAGCCCGGTAGGTTTTAAAAAGTAGAATGTTCAACAACCCAATTTCAAATTTCATTTGTAACGGATTCAAAATGATATAGATCCTAATCTAAAATTATTTCTAGAAAATAGATTCAAGTTGTATTATTTTTCTTATCTACTTGTTAAATCCTCTGATCTAAAAAAAACAACCCAAAACCCAACAGACAAATTTATTGTATTTTTAAATATTCACCTAACACAAAACTGAAAAAACCTTCCTGACTTTTCTCACAAAAGGGAAAACACATTACAGAATGCCTAATATGGTGTGTACCCCAATTTAAATTTCAGAATACAACGAGAAACTGAAAGTAAATTTACAAAAAAACATCTGACATGTGGAACACCTCCAGCCCACACCTTTTCGAACATACAAGTATAAAAGAACAAATTGAATATCAATATGAATTCATTGCAGTTCCAATTCCAAACCCAGAAAAAAATTAACAAACAAGAAAGAAAAGAACCAAATACAAACTATGTCACATTAACGATATCCTTGTCAGTTAGCACTTTAAATATCCTAGCGCGAAATTATCCTCACAAGTTGTTGAGAAAACTAATTTTGATTCAGCTGTGACACATGGTTTGGAACTAGCCTACATGCTGTCTGTTGATCTGAGGAAACAGCTAAACTAACTCCTAGCCTCATATTGAAGTGAGACAGTATAAACATATGTACATTGTGCTGTTCCTCTTACTTTACACATATTTCTCTTATAATAACCAGGTGATTGGTTGGTCAGGGGAGGGTAATAGAACAGCCCACTGGACACTGGATGATTGGTTGGTCAGGGAGGGCAAAAGAATAGCCTAATATGTTCGGACAGATGGAATTATCTGCATATTCTTAGAGTAACAGTTCAAGTACACAGAACAGCCAAATGAAACATAATTTGAAACATTTATATTAGGTGGGTTTATTCAATACGCTATTCTGATTTATGGGATAGAATAAAATATAATACCAACTCACTTCAAGAATTTAAATTCCAATTTGTGGTGTGGAATAAAATATACCAAGTAATCGAATTATAATTTTTTTTATCCATATATATGGGTTTTTTTTAATGAACAAAACAGATATTACAGTTACATTAGAATTTATTAAACAAACACTTTCAAATTTTTAAAAAAAAATGTAGAACTTATGACATGTTTTAAGTAATATTTTTTTCTTCCTAAGGAACCCACCCTTCTCTGATAAAATTCTTCAAATTCAGAAAAATAGAGGAAACGCCTAAGAGAAGTAGAATTTGATTGTCTTATAATGGTAAACTAAAACCTTGATAAAATGTAAAATAAAAAATCGACATTTTATCAGGTCTGGATTTTGCTATCTTGTGCAGAAAAGTCAACGCCATATGTAAATGCAGCTTTTTATGAAATCTAAAGTTGGGCGACCAAAGTTTCAAAAAAGTTGGCCAAAAGAAAATTCAAGAAAGGTGGTCACAGAAATTCAAGCGATCAAAGTACTTCAACAAAACACCTTTTGAACATTAGGGGTGAAATTCTTATAAATATCTTCAAGAGTATTTTTCAATCTATAGTACCAAGTATCTCACTATAATATTATCAATCTCCCAAATTAGTTCTAAATCTACAAGTTTATATCTACCATACTGGGGTACTGACATACAAATGGATAATGGTCAGAATATGCTGAGAAAGAGTTGACTTGATCGTCAAGGTTCGTAGTTAACCCTTTGAACACTGACTTTACATGGGGTGTTGCACGTCCCTCCCTGGATTTACAGGACGTCATATTAATTATGACGTCAACGTAATTGGAGCTTGAACACGCCCCAAGCCGCAAAACCGACATTTCGGGTATATGCGATACAACGTCAAGCCGGTTTTGCGGCATTTCGGGTTCTAAGTAAAATAGATTAGGAAAATGATGCCTCTTCAAACGCTGCACACACGAAAGTCAACGATGATATATTTGCCAATTTCTCAACTGACACAAGTAGTGTTAGTCTGATATGGCACCTATCGGTTTTATGGATGTCAAATATTGACAGCAAAATATATCGCCGATACAGATACAATTACCGATAGTTTTATTTTAGTTGCTGTGTGCATGACAATTTAGGTAAAGAAAACCGTTAAGGATTTTGTACTGTTTATTCTTTCCTTTTTACAGCCCCTACGAGAGTCTTGTAATACCAGTACGTCTAAATAGCAACAAGCAAGGCAACCAAAATAAAACTTTTATTTCCGTTGCCGTGCGCGTTGGAATTCAGATAACAGATATCATTAAAGATTTTGTACTATTTATTTTCCTTTTTACGGCCCCTATGAGAATCTTGTATTACCGGTACGTCTAAATAGCAAAAAGCATAGCATTCAAAATAAAACTTTAATTTAAAGGTATTTACCAAATCATTTTGAACAGATATTGGCAAAATGGCCTTGTATCGGCTGATACCAATTTCTCCCCATAGGTCAGTTATCACCCATTTACCGATTATTGAACCATAGGATTTAGGATTATTCTTTTACTAGGTAAGAGTGTGTGTATATGCCATGTATTTTTAAGTTTTATTTTAGCCACATGACTTTTAAAAAATGCAATTATCCCTTTAAGCATTAACACATGCTCACAGAATTATGGGACAAGGAGCACAACAGAATTCTAATCTGTTACATGACAAATTTAAATTTAATTCAAACATTAATTCGTCTTTTTGTCTTTTCTAATGGTAACCTGTTTTGTCTCGATTAATAATAACCTATACCTCATTTTCACCAATGCAAATTTATTTGTGGTTTTATGATTTAAAGTGGCTAGAGCCTCTATTGGTCTTACTCCAGCCTCTATATGTATAAGATAGATGATATTCCCTGTTTGATACATAACCAATATATCTTCTACTCCACCACAGTGTATCTATAAATCTTGTGATAATAATAATGAGATACATGCTGATGGTAATAGTTCAACCATGACATGTTGAAAGAAACTTTTATGAGGTAGAACAACTTGAGAACATGTAAAATATGTTTTTTCCTACTTGCAATGTGATTTACAGCACTGAAAGTTACAATATTAAATGAATTCTGTTGTATAGACCTGTATGAATAGACATAGATGAAAACATTACAAACCTTGTTTAAAAAGATACATCACGTAAAATTTAGATAAAAAGCTAAAAGGCTGACCATATAATGGCTAATAAATAGACAATGTAAAATGAAAATATTGAAAATTTCATTCAATTTACTTCATACTGAGCCAAGTTATCACTGTTTGTAGTTTTGACAAGATGTGTGCATTGTGGTAACCAGGGCATTGGTATTCAAGACTTAACCTCGCTTTCCCATTTTGAAATTAAACTTTAAATGGCGAACTGTTCTAATCTAATTAAAATCTCAAGCATCTGATACGATCTAGAGTTGATTAAGGTCTTGTTTTATGTCTAATTAATTGTTTATATAACATTTCGGGCCTAAACAAAGACCAGCAATAGACAGATTTAGCTCTTTCAAAATGCACATGTTTAACACAAATATCTGTAGAAATTTTACATTTTAGAATTATATGTTTGAACATGTAGGTGGTATAAATACTTAAAACCCTAAATCGATTAAATATTCAAACAACTGTCATCGTTTTCCTGCGATGGGATTTGTTAAAACCATAAGTCAGAGATATTTGTAGGTTGTTAGCCGTAAAATAAAAACCTTTCAGACAGTTTCTACTTTAACTTGCGTTAATGTTACCAGTAACAACATCCAAACCCAACATCAATATTGTAAATTATTCCTCTCAACGTCCGAGTAATTCAGACTTAACAATGTACCATGTTATTTTAACTATTTATGGAGGTACTTACAGGCTCTGTGACTGGCATACTGATTTTAACTTGTGGGTTATTATCGAGATGATTGCTTTTTTAGAACTCCAGGTCATCCATTTCTTTTATTGTGGAGAGACTGAGATCCATATAAAATCCATTTAACACAAACAAGGTCATTTCTGGACAAATACATGATACATTTAAATAATTCGCTCGCATTTAGGTGTCTTTAGAAGTGGTAGAAAATTTCAATGTGAGCATATAAAAATGGAAAAGCAAGGCTAAGCCTCAAGACAATAAACAATCAATACACACATCTTGTCAAAACTACAAACAGTGATAACTTTGCTATGTGTAATGAAATTTTAATGAAATTTTCAGTATTTATTTTGAATTGTCTATTTTAAACTATTACAAAAAGAACGGACATTTCTTTATCTAAATCTTGCACAATGTATCTTTAATTAAATGTTAAATAAGCCATGGAAATTTTGATATTTTCCTAAAAATGCAAATGCCGCACAGAGATTAAATTAGCCTCTCGAAAGGATTGGTTATCTGTATGATTATCAGTTTTTTAATTACAGTATTTACGTCAATGTATAAACCATGAATCGGAATCAGATGGGGTTTTTATAAATTGTTTAAATTAATTACTAGAAAGGTTTCTTCATCTTATTGATTATCAGTTTATAAACAGTTTCAATCTGCGAAAAAAAAAAAATACACAAAAACAATCCTTCTTATGGTGAAGATGTAGAAATGCAAATCAAACTGCCAGTCTGAAAGCCATTGTTATTGACTGAAAGAAAAGAAATGGGGTTTAACATGCTATTGTTCTGCTCTGACTAAGCTAGTGGAGACGGGCATATGCCATACAGTGTGTTATGAGGGAAATTTTGCCCGGAGAGCAGAGCTTCAACCTACATTTATATTGAATTCAAACTGCCAAGAGATCCTTACATGCAAGCAAGTGAGTATATAGGACCTCAGGTTTTTTGTCCTATCCAAAGGACTAGAAAGTATTCCTGGTCAGCCTCTCATCCTGCACCACTGACAAGAGGAAACCATGGTGAAAAATCATGATGATGACTGAAAGAAGGAAACAAATTCAACTACAGGATAACCTCATAAAATTACAATATCATGAAAAGTGAATCTCAAAAATTCCAATGGTCATTCAATTCCGCTCCATATGAAAACATGATGAACATTTGGCATCGTTCTCAGGCATGTATATGGGCCTCTTTTCATTCCAATTGACAGGAATCTAATAACCTATGAAAAATTAGATAAACTGAATAGTTAGAAAACTGTACGATTGTGGTCAATGACTTTAACTTCAATATGAAGATCTAGGTGACCCAACAAATTCTTGTAAAAAAAATCATGTTTCAATCACAACTTGGGGAAGATTTACCAGTTCGTGGAATAAAGTCGTTAATCTTAGCGAGAAAATATGATTTCAAGTAGAAAATAAACAATTTACAAGTTTTCTAGTTCAGTTAATTCCTTTCCTATTCTATGAGGTTTTAACATTTTATTTAAAGTGGGGCCATTTTATAAAATTTCTAATTTAAACTCCTTGTGTTGCATGGGGGATGGGTGGCCAAATGGTTAACATGAGCGCTTTGCATCATAAGGTCTGTCATTGAGTTAAGTGGCTTGGTTTTAATTTCCCACTTGTACATGACAAGGAGAAGGGTCGCCTTTCCAGACTCATGGCTTTTCTCCGGATCCTATTGTTTCCTCCCACTGCTAAGACCCCTACGCACAAGCGAATTATGGAAATAAAATTGAACTTCTCCCTATCATGTCAAGTCCTCTCATTTGTTCCACTGAGACCAAAGGGTAATTTGAATTATCAAGTACCATACATGTATGAACAAGGAACCACCAACATGATATCATCACAGCCATCTTGAATTGTGATGACAAATCAAAAAGTATTTCAATAGAAGAGCAATTATCCAAAGATCAACCCTGTAAACTAGATCATTTCAGGATGTACACAGCCTAGGCACGTGACCCTTCTCCTTGCAGCAACCAAGCATAGGACCTCAATTTCTCAACTTTGGAAACATACAGGAACTGCTGAAAAGTTTTAAATGCAAAATTCTATTTCTTACAACCAGACCAATTCCCTTTAACAGTTTCCATCAAATAAATCATTATTGCTTGAAGAAAATTTCCCAGAATTATTTTTTTTCTTTCCTGCCATAAACTGTCTATTTTATTAAATAGATGGCTTTAGGGGGAAAATTATGGATTTTATTCAATATCAGAGAAGAAATAAACTGTACAAAACTTACAATCAAATTGATCTTAACATTTCATGATCTTAAATTTTAATAATGTTTTTGAGGATTCACCATGCCTAAACAAATTATTCACATCCCCTGGAAAGGGACACATCAAAACTATTTGGGCACTTTTTGCAGTTTGAAGGACTAATATTCCAGAACAAAGGATCATTAAATTATTCAGAATAAACTGCCAAATACAACCAATATTCCCAATCAAAATATAAATACAGACTCTCAGTCCAAATACATATTAAAGAAATTAAATTGAACTGGGGTTTAATGTCCTACTGTCTTGACTAGACCAACGAAGACGGACACACGCCATACAGTATGCTATATTATGAAGGAAATTTAGCACGTACAGCAGTGCTACAGCCTAGATTTACATCAAATTGCAACTGCCAAGGGATCTTTTGCGTGCATGCCAATATTTACATGAGATTTTGGTTTCCGCTCCCATAAGAACAACTACATGCTGTCCCTTGCCAGACTCTCTGTCAGGAGGGCACCACAGACAGGGGGGAACCACAGCCGGAAAATCCTGAGGAACTTTTCTCAGCCAATGCAGGGATCAAACAAGGGACCTCCAGGTAAACGAGCAAACACCTTACCCTCTTAGCCACCATGGCTCCCCATACATTTTAAAACATTGGCTGATAGTTATAAAAAAAAAGAACACTGGTACAAATGGACTTCACGAAAATTAAAAAGATAGAAGAAATACAGAAATACTAAAGCAAATTGCCACCGGCATCACAAACTCTAATTATGCCACTGACTATAGCACTTAAAGTTAATTACAAATTGTTTGTAATAAAAGAGTAATAAGAGTGTTACAGTTTCCGTGTTAAACAAATTGTTTCTATGTAATTATAGTCACATTCTCCTAGAATAATCATCATTCAGTCAGTCCTCCCCATATCTTATCCTAATGTTGGCACGGTAACAACAAACATTACACATTCTTACATGATAAAACATTCCTTTTCTTCAACACATTGTTTTACTTAATCCTTCAGTCTTTCAACACGTCTCTATGCTTGGATTTCAAATGATGTCTAAAATCCACTAACATATTATGGTCCAATTTTATTTGAATAGTTCACTTGGAACATAGGGAGGTGTCTTTAGCAGTGGGAAAAATCCACGAGGTTGCACAGGTGATCCCTCTTCTTGTCATGTACAATCAAGGAATCGAAACCAGTGGGAGGAACCAGTGGACCAGAAAAATACATGCGATTTGACAGGTGGTATTAAGAAGTTTAATAATGAAGAATAAACTAATCAGTGACTCACTTCATACCATTATTACGATGGAGAGATTACTAATATACATTCTGGTACGTGACATATAAAGTCTTTGACCAGCAGACTTCATGGAAAGTAACTTAGACGTCTGCCGGAAGGACAATTACTCCGTCTCCGTACAAAGTACCAGACAATAATATAATTACACTGGAGTCAGGATAATTAGCCACGTTACTTTACATCGTAGATTTTACACCTTGGAGGGAACAAGCCGCCATCATCATTAATGTCTGATTGGTCAGTCTGGCGGCGTAATTTTTATCACTTTCAACATGCGAGAAACACCTGACTCTGACTAGACCGTCTGGCATTTTCTCCCAATGTATAAAATGGTGTGGTCGTAAACACTGAAGCGATGTAATAAAACAACTGATAGCCCAATTTACTATAAGAGCCCTCGGAAATATCAATACGCTCCTGTCTGTGATATCACTTGAGTGGAAGCTTTTCGACACACATCAATGCACTATTATACTACCGAGTCATTGTCTGGAAGATAATATCTAGTGATATAACAGTAAGAAAAGAAGAGAGAAAATCATATTTAATCTCAATTCAATACAAACTAGGTCATTTTGGGACTAACATGTGATATAAAGTTATTACGTGATACATGTAAAACAGCAGAAGAGAGGGGGAAAATGGGGTTTTACAACGTCCTCAACACAAACTATTTCATTTTGGGGCTATCATTTGATATGGTTTTAATTTGATAGGTGTCATTAGCAGTGGGAGGAGAGAGAGAGAGAGAGAGAGAGAGAGAGAGAGAGAGAGAGAGAGAGAGAGAGAGAGAGAGAAATGGGGTTTAACGTCCACTCAACACAAACTAGGTCATTTCGGGACTAACATATGGTTTTAATTTTATTTCAATAATTCGGATGCGGGTAGGGGTCTTTAGTAGTGGGAGGAAACCGGAGTGCCCGGAGGAAACCCACGAGGTTGAGAAGGCGCCCCTATCTCCATGCCACATACACATACGATCACACCTGGGCTTGAAACCACAGCCGCAAGCCAGAGGTGACCGGCCAGCTAGATGTCGAAGCGCGGCACTCTAGACCACTAGGCCATCCCAACCCCCAGCAGTGGGAGGAAGCTGGAGGACCCAAAGAAAACTCAAAAGATTAAGGACAGCGAGAGAGAAATGAGGTATAATGTTCATCAATACAAACTGGTACTTTATTTCATATTTTCACTTTAAAAATTCATTTGCGTATTTAGCAGTGAGAGGAAACTGGAGAAACCAGAGAAAAACCACAAGGTTACAGGAATGATCAAGGCTATTCATTGACTTACACCTTCAAAGACAAGATAAGAACATACCACGAAGTTTATGTTCTTTTTGAGAGATCCTATTTTTAAAAGCAGAATTGTATCAGTTCTACCAGAATCAATAAATACCTGCAAGTAATTGAAAAAATACAAATTTATTTCTCAATTAGATAATTAACTATCATCATTTGAAATAAACATATCATCAACTCAAAAAACAGACACCTCAAATTAATTATAAACACTTTAATAATTAATTACCAATAACTTCATTAATTATGATAATGCATATTCAATAATACCATAAACAACAAAAGAGTAATTTTAATCCAGGACACATGCCGGACACAAGACTCTTATCAACTGGTTGCAAAAATAATCCTGTTATCTGGTATATTACAGACGATAAAATTAGTTAATTACATCAAACAGGATTAACCATTAACCATGTTGACCTCTGAACTTGAACCCTGTATATTACCATAATTGAAACATGCTAATAGATATCAGGCTAAATGAACACCATGATTATACTTTTATTTAATTACATATAACACCATCTCCATTAATCAATATATCTACTAAATTCTTTAATCTAATCTTTAATCCAATCTAATCTAATTACATGAGTCATTCAGCAAGACATTTAAGATGACAAATTTGATGTTCTATACATATATCAATAACTGACCATTGTGATCCATGATATCTTACAGCAGCCATAGTTTCAAGTTGATCATACTATGTTATAATTAGAAGAAATAGATAAGGGTCAATAATTTAATTTGTCCATTTTGTCGAAACTGTGAAACTGTGGCACTGTTCAATGTACAACCAACCATTGGCAACACCTGATAGAACTTCTTTTCTACAGGAATATGTATTACATTTTGCCTATTTCTTGTGGGAGGGAGGATGACATATTAAAAACAAAATAGACATTCATTATGAATTCATGACTTACAAAAACAAAAAGCACAGAAAAAGCTTCTAAGGTATTGAATTTCTATAAAACTGAAAGTCCATCAATCTCTTGGTATAAGTACCATTGGTAAAGACGTCTCCATTACAGTTAAGTTTAAAATGAGTTTAGAACAACACCCTCCTTCAGTTTGACATACAGTGATTAAACATGATGAATGACTGACAGTTGTAGAAAGGGGAGGTAACTTTAGATTGTTATCTTAATTACCCTCCTTGCCTAATTTACCTGTATGAACATATCACCTGGTCGGCATGGAGACTTGTACAACCAAGTAATATGATCTGTTTTATCAGACATGCTTAACATTATACAGGTTATCGTATTTCTATATTAGGTAAAGCCATGTTGGCTCGGTGAGTAAGGCACTGGCTCCGTAACCAGGTCAGGGTTCAATTCTGAGGTTGATCAATTCTGAGGTTGAATTTCCAGCGTACTTATCCCTTGTCAGAGGTGCAGGACAAAACGAACAGCACCTAGTCTTTCAGATGGGATGAAAAAAAGATCATAGGTCATAGTATGCATGTAAAAGAACCATGGACAGTTGGACTTTGAAATAAGAGTAGACTGTATTGTCGCTGTCCAGGCAATATTTCCCCTCACAGCACACTGTATAACATGCATGTACGCCCGTCTTCATTCACCCAGCTTGTGCAGAACAGTGGGAACTTAAACCCCATTCATTCACCCAGCTTGTGCAGTACAGTAAGAACTTAAACCCCATTTCATTTTATTCTATAAACATCCAACACTTTATACTCAAGTGATAAGATTTGTGCTTGTTGCCAACTTCAGACAAGAATTTTAAAAGTGAAGTGAGCTTTATATTCAGCTAGCCTGCAACAGAGATGGTGTAATCTAGTAGATTAATTCCATGAAAACCGAAGAGATAAAGTTGTCATGTAATATCGGGAAAGATTATTGAAAGGTTGTGCGAGTGCTGTCAGAATCATTGCGTCTGCTGTCAGGATCGCCGTCTGCTAGTTAACACATATCAATAACCCACTGATAGATTAAATATCAAACTAAGCCAGTATTTTAAAGATGCCATACCACTTTCATCAACAATTCAAATATCTACAATTCAAACATTAGGCCATAACACTGCTGTCAGGTATCTTAATGAGGTGATACTACTGATACCAGTATCATCCAGAAAAATATCTGCAGATTTTTTACAAGAAGTTGTCTAACAAATGTTACATATATTGATCTAAATAATACCCCTGCATCCAAGGACCTCTATTTAGCAGATTTAAATATCAAACAAATATCAAGATATCAAACATGTGATAAAGAGAAAAAAAAGATTGTGTTAGTCTTGAAATGAATTAGGTAATGAAGAGACAAGATGTTTAACCGTATTCATTTCTGCAGCCATGGTGGCTCACATTCTGCACACATAGAATAATCTACTTTACTTCAAGAATAGATCTCTTGTCCTAAATGGCCGTCATATCCATGCATTATAGTATACTGTTTTGTATGCTGTCAGAACCAGGTTCGATAGCAGTGCTTGTCAAGAAAGTTCATTGGGATTTTCCAGTACAATGTCTACTTGTCACATATCCACATAGAACCTGCCAAGTAAAAGTGTGTAATTATCAGAATGGACAGAAAAAGCAGTAACACTGCTGTCCGTGTCACATTTCCCTCATAGCAAACCAGTTGGTGCAGAAAGGTAAGACACAACATGTACATCCCATTCATTTCATTTCCTTTTAAATGTACATTGGTTAAAGATGCATTATGTAATATCTAGATAAAGAGCTGGCCGTTCTTACTATTAATTCTAAAATAGATAATTCAAAATTAACATATTGCAAAGCCTTTGTTCTGAGCAAGTTATTGTTTATTATCACAGCAACATTACGTGTTCATTGAGACTTAGCCTCGCTTCTCCAATTTCGTTATTAAATCCTTAAATGGTGGTTGTATTTTAATCTGTTTACATCTACACCATCCGATGATCTAGAGAGTTGATTATAGGCTTGTCATGTGAATAAATGTCTAAATAATCATTTGACGCCAAAATAAAACCCTGTAATAGGCCGATTTAGCTCTTATGTATCTTTAATCATGTTAGGTATATAATATATAGCTACAAGTCTGTTCAATGATAAAATAAGAACATGGTATTTTACCTGTTCTAACAATCTAGTTATCTCTAGAGAGTGAAGGAATGAGATACAGGTGTATTTCACACCTGTCTGACCTGTATATACACATTAAACCTAAATCATATCACACTTGATATGAATGGATTTTAACAGACATAACCTATGTTGTAACAGTTGTTCCTCAATGGTCTGGTTTCAAATATTGCTCCAGAAATGCCACTTGGCAAATTATTATGCAACTTTTAAATTCTTGACCTTGTCCGAACTGGGAGAGCATTTTAGGAGAGTGATGATTTACTTTTGAAAATGAAGGAGATCTTTTTTTCACCTCAGCAGTCAAATATAGAAAAGAATATTAATATATTTTGAAATTTTTTTAAATCATGAGGTTACAGATTGTGCCGATGTATTGATATGGATATTCTTATGCTCCACACTACATATATCCCAAAAATTGCACATAAATTCAAATAAAGCCCCTCTATTACAAGTTTCGATATATATATATTTATATAGTGAATTTATACAACTGTACATGCGATATCTGATACATTCTTTATGTCCCGTTGTTAAAACATCCTATTATATTCTTACGATACATTCTTTACATCCTGTTGTTAAAACATCCTACTATATTTTTACGATACATTCTTCATGTCCTGTTGCTAAAACATCCTTTTATATTCTTACGCTACACTCTTTCATCTTTAAACTAAATGAACCATTCTACCTGTACGCCAGATATTTTCCTGTCTCATGCCACTCTACGATAAAATAAACAATTTATCCAAATAATATAAAGGAAGGGGTTAATGTTACTCACTGAAAACATCTTGGTAAATATAAGAATATTTTATTTTCAGTAGAGGTATTTTCCACAAGGGATGAGGTAGATGAGGGTGGCATTAAGGCACACTCTTCTGCTATTCTATATCTGTATTGTTTTCAACTGTATCAATACATTGGATATTCTCTTGCTGTTCATTATAATTCAGACATGTTATTATTAAATCACGGTGGGTTGGATGGCCGAATGGTTAGCATGTATCATAAGGTTTATCATTGAGTCGACTGGCAGTCATTGTTTTTTAAGGCGAGTGATCGCTCTCGAGCGCCTACAGCTCACCTGAATGTCGACCGAGGGGAGGTTTTTTTCCATCCCCTTGAAATTGAAAATCACTCTCCTGTACAAAGTCATTGGGGGTTTATTAACACTTATCTACCAATCATTCTCCTTAATATCAGATCACTCTCCTTAATTTCTAAATCACTCTCCTTAATCTCTAAAGCATTCCTCTTATCAAAATTGGGAGAACCATATGTTTGTCCCAAAAGGACATAGTTTGCATTGAGTGGACGTTGAACTCTATTTCGCTCTCTCTTTTTATTAAATCACCACTCTTTTCTACGCAAGTTATACTTTTGTTCAGCAGGAACTATTCCATCTTCTTATTTTGTCATTTTCAATGTAAAAACACATAGATTTTTCTTTGAAAAACATGACTTAAAATAATGTTCTGCAGTGCAGGTACATGTATTAGATCACAGAGACAGCTTTAAAACGAAGAGTCAATGTAGAACTACGGTACAAGAAAGAAAACAAACAAATTGCATGATACACCCAAAATATATGAATGTAATTATGTAAACAGACAGAAGCATTTTTAATTATTCTTTCTCTTCTGTAAAATGACATGTATGTCATTGTTTTCTCTACAAGAATGTGCAGCCACAGAAAACAGCAGGTTTTTTTTGGTAATTAGTGTGCACCTTATGTTTTCTACATGTGTCAGGATTTTATGACTTATTTTTGTTTCATTCATATAATTACAGGTACTTTGTGAGAATGCATCGTTGCTGCGAATGAAATGAAATTGAGTTTAACGTCCTACTTTTCTGCAATCTGACAATAAGGATATGTCTATGTTCATTTACCATATTATATTTGATTTTCCGCAGGTTCCAGATGTCAGGGAAAATGATACAAAAATGAAATGAAATGAGGTTTAATGTCCAGCACATTCAAAGGACCTCTGTCATAGGGTTTCATTTCTGGACTAACAACAAATGGTTCAATTTTATTTCAGCAATCTGCAAGCGCATAGGGATCATTAGCAGTGGGAGGAAACCGGAGGACCCGGAGAAAGCCCACGAGGGTATATTTCATAAGTTAGATCATAGATACTACAGACCTTTTGAAATACATGTAGCTTATAAGTTAGATATTATTATTGACCTTTATAAGTATATCTTATAAGCTAGATACTATTATTTACCTTATAATTAAGTATATTTTATGAGTTAGATACTATTGACCTTCTGAAATATATTTCATAAGTTAGATACTATTGCTCTTTATAATACATTCTATAAGTTAATACTATATATTAAATTGCACTTTAAGGTATTGGATCACCCTGACATAAGTAGATATCATATATCCCTATAGTATCGATAGATCTAAGACCATATTTCACAGTATGATTTTAACACCACTGCTATATCTAATCTTCCTTCTATAAATCATCGTAAAATTACCCAGCATGCCTTTATACTTGACTCTACTAGTCATAACTGACGCATCATTATTTATACCTCTTAAATCTACCATTATATTAACATGTGTTAAGAATTTTTATTAATTAACGTTTTTTGGGTAAATGAACTTGGTAATTGGTAACGGTACTGACGGTAATATGTGCAATAAACACCATTAATGATAAGAAATCTTACGTTTAAGTATCAATTTTCATCAATCGCCTTTATCAAATAGCGCTGTATTACCTATTAATGAAAATATTAAATGAAATGAAATGAAAAAGGGATTTAAAGTCCTTTTAGCAGAACATACTAAGACGTTCTTTTAATTACAATATATTTGAACAAAAAATTTTCATCTTTGAATTACATGTATTCTCTCTAAGAATGTTTATCAAGCCCCCATCAACAGTATTTCTAACGCTGACTATCAGTTTTGAATGCATCAATAAATAGTTTTCATCAAATAGTCTTGTATTTGTGAACAATATTTATACATTAAATTAAATCAATGTATGTAAATGCCCATGAAAATATGTGCTGCTTGTATTGGATTTACAGGTAGCTAAATTAGTAGCATTTCATACTCTTAAAAACTAAGGAATTGTTTTTTTTCTTTGATAACATAAATAAATTAAAGATATTTTTTTCTATTGTTTCATACGAAACTAAGGAATATGTTTTTTCTATTGTTACATAAGAAACTATGGAATGGATTTGGTTTTTCTTATGAAAAAATAAGTAATAGTACGGTAACATAACAAATTAAGGAATGGATATTTGTATGGTAACATATAAGGAATGTTTAGTTTTTTCTATGGCTGCATGTATATATACATGAATTAAGGAATTTCTTTCTCCTATGGTTACATAAGCGGCTAAGGAATTTTTTTTTCTATGGTTATACAAGAAACTAAGGAATGTTTTTTTTCTACGGTTACATAAGCGGCTAAGGAATTTTTTTTTCTATGGTTACACAAGAAACTAAGGAATGTTTTATTTCAACGGTTACAGCAACTAAGGAATGATTTTTTCCTAGGAGAGAGGTCATATAGGCAGGCTATGCCTGTACCTCAATCCCTTTCAAATTTCAATCTGTCAATAAAATATTGTTTAAATAAAATAAAAATTCCTATGGTTATGGTTACAGCAACTAAGAAATGATTATATACAGCAACTAACTAATGATTTTTTTTCAATGGTTACATAAATGAAGGAATGGGTTTTTTTTGCTATGGTTAAACATACTTTTTTATAGGGTTCCTTAAAAAATTAAGAAATATTTTTTTTCTATTGTTACACAAAGACCTATTTCTGAATATAGACACACACAACAAAATTAAAACCTGAACAAAAAAAATTTGAATTTATAAGTAGCAAATCGGAAGTGGGTACTGGTAGGTATATAAATAAACACCAACATGCAGACACTTTTACTGCCTCTACTATCCATAGTGTTATATTTACATGCATATACTCAGACAGTTTTATAGATATATAGTGTTATATTTACCACTGTATAAATATTATTACAAGTGGTCTAACAGGCTAACTAGGTACTGGTACCAATACATATCACACTTACTCAGTATAATAATAATAAACATACTCTTAATACATTTATACAAGAGATAGGGAGAGAGAGAGAGAGATAGAGAGGGGGAGGGAGGGGGAGGGAGGGAGAGAGAGATGAAATGAAATGGGATCTAACCTCCTACTGTTCTGCTCCTAACCTGGGCTAATGAAGAAACTAGACAGGCATACACCATAGAGTGTGCTATGAGGGAAATTTTGTCCAGGCAGCACCGCTACAGCCTACTCTTATATCGAATTCCAACTGTCAATGTGTACACGGGAGCTCGGTTTTTCATCCCATTTGAATGACTAGACAGCTGTCCTTGTCAGGCCCTACATCCTGCAGGACTGACAAGGGAAAACCACCCTGGATCGAGAAGAGAGAGAGAGGGATACCTATCAATTTTTTTAGAGATTGAGGGAGAGAGAAAAATAGAGAGGCTTTTATGTAAATAACCATTAACAGAAACTACACATTTATAGTTACAAGGATATTATCAGTAGAGAATCACAGAGTGACTGAAGGAGTTATCTCCCTCACAACAACAAACCACTCACCAATGTGATTTTAATATTAAGCATGTAGCTTGTTGCCACTTTTAGCTAATCAAACATTAGTAGAGGTGGGTGGGGGAATTTTTCCCTTCAATGAAGTTGTGGACAAGATAGTGTTGGTGACGTCAAACTTGGTTCGTTCGTGCTCCATATAGTAAATAAAGTGAAAGTACTTCTACACGTACATGTATGCTAACGGTAAATAAATATGATATACTTTAAAAATAATATGTTCAGTCAAAACATATTATAAGTCATTTCTACTTCTTCATTAGCCGAGTCAGTGTAGAAAAGTAGGACGTTACACCCCATTTTATTTTATTTTTTCATTCTGATATACATAAGATCATAACCTACATGTATATTCCTTTCCTCCCATGTATTAAAAATACACACAAGTATACGGTAGCCAACAAATCTATTGAATTTTCTGACTGATAAAAGTCGTATAACATACTGTAATAAAATCAAGTCCTTGAATTACCGAAGGTAAACGTGACATTTACGAATACGTATGTAATATTTATTTGAATTACAGACCAGAGAGACATCACCAAATAATTACTAGACCAGGGGAATTCATAAAATAAAAGTCATGTCATTTATCAAAAGGTTAAAAAATATCAACGATTGCAAAATACTGAATAATTCCAATAATCAAGGACGTCTGATGTCACTGATCTGTCTTTACGAGCTGCGAGATACATTTTTGATGATGTGGAAGAAACAGAGTTAAGGACAGTAAAATCATTGTGTCTGCCTCCCTGCTTTCTCTCGCATGTCATAATAGGAATAAGTAGGCTATAAAAGCTGATAATGGATCAGTTTTATTTTGCTACTGGGAACTATACAATAACATTGCCCAGTAATTTTCAAGTTGGTGTCAAAAACTAATTTGGATAATGGATTCTCTGTTTGACGGTTTTAAAATATACACTTGTTGATTGGTTAGTGTTTTAATGGTTATGGATTACACCAGACACTTGTTGATTGATCATAGACCTTGAAATAAGGCCCTTATTGATTGGTTACTTTTACAATTGTTAAATATTAAAATCAACACTTGCTGATTAGTCAGGACTTGAAATAAGGCCCATCCTG
This sequence comes from Patella caerulea, assembly GCA_036850965.1. Taxonomy (NCBI): domain Eukaryota; kingdom Metazoa; phylum Mollusca; class Gastropoda; family Patellidae; genus Patella; species Patella caerulea. Next base: position 17,552,469 of record JAZGQO010000002.1, on the reverse strand, counting down.
ATTGGTGACTATTATAATAAATGATGGTTCGATAAAAGGTTTTTCAATGTGCAACAAAACATATTGTATCTACCAGTCTATTAAAGTATCTATTTGAAAGGTCCATTCTAGAAACAATGAAAAAATAAATGGGCTTCAATGCCTTACTGTTGTGCAAAGGTGTTTTATAGGGTAGGCGCTGAAGGCGCCAGCCTCCTCGCGAAAAAAAAATCAAAGAAGTTAACAAATAAAACGGGAGAAAAATGCTAAAACCGATGATAAAAATGAAATGTACCCTAGTTAGGGAGGGCCCTAAAGGCAGACAAAAGGGCCCCTCGTATGACAAAAGGGCCCCTCTGGCCAAGGGAAAGGAACCCTGAGTCCGAGACAATCGTTTTCTTTACATTGTTACTGCCGAATCCACTACTGCATGAGAATGCAGTTATTGCACTGGTATGAAAATCATCAATCAAGACTCACACACACACACACCGCCGGAACCCCCGAGAAATAGGGCCCTTAAAATAGTACAGCCTCCGCCATGATAAACCTTAAAACGCCCCTGCTGTTGTGCACCAAACTGGCTAATGAAGACATGAATATACCATGCAGGGTGCTATGACGGAAATTTTGCCTAGACAGCAGCTTTCTGCCAGCTCTCCATAAAATACCATCTGTCAAGGGGTTCTTTTCAAACTGAGCCCGCAGTGAATATTCGCTTGGCCGCTACAATCACTGATAAGCATGACATCGATGAGGCTTAATGAGTACGGCACATTAACTTTTTTACTCTGACAAATTAAATTCTCAAACATTTTTTTGAGGTAAGAAAAATAAGTAAAGACGTTTGAAGTATTTTTAGTTAAAAAATATTTCCTATTTAGTGTAAATGGGTATTAAAATGAGTAAAATGCATCATTTTGCCCGAAGCAGTTAGGTGTTAAGTAAACATTGCATGAGCCGTTGAGCCAATGACTAACGGCGTGTGCAGTCAACGCACCTGTTGTGGACAGTCGTCTGTTACAGAGATAATTTGTAAGTAATTCTCTGTGAAACAGATTGGGTTCTTTTATGTTCCGTCCCATCAAATGTGAGATGATCCTGAGGAGCTAATGTAGACTGAAAAACAATGAGCATTCAGCTTACAATCCACACTTTTCAGCATACACGAAAAAGAAATTCATTAAACATACATTTTTCAAGTTAAATCAGCCTATTTTAAGTGTTTCTTTAGGCCCGAAATCTTATATAAATTATTAATTAGAATTAGCTGTTGAACAATGTATCTTGAAGTTTATAACCTGACTACCAGTACATGTTCAAATATTTCTGACTGAGAAATTGTTTGATGTTACTACAGTCCTTTCTTCTAACCGAATAAATTGCACCATGGTTTACAAGAGTTATGGCCCTTTAGTGCTGTCTGAAGCAAGGTTATTATTTTGAAGTTAGGGGGGAGAGAGAGGGCAATATCATTTAATGGCCACAAGACAATGTAGGTAATTTCAGGATTAAGCAATGGGAGGATACTGGAAGACTCAATAAACCCAAGCAGTTCGGCAACTGACACCCATCCCCACCCTGCCATTATGTGAATACACAGGAATATAGTCTTGGTCAATGCCCCTGGTATTAAACTGATTATCAGTGCATGGTCAAATACTGTTTGATGTTACACCAGAATAATTTGTGCCTTGGTTTACAAGAGTTATGCCCCTTCAGTCCAGTCTGCTGCATGGTGATTTATTTGAAGTGAATACCCTAAGTTGGTATACTCTGTCTTACCCTTTGTGCATAACGATCTCTTAACATGACATCAACCCTTTCCAATCAATACAAAATGGTTAATTTAATATCAGTTAAAATAAAAAAAAACCACCAATCATCTCTCACCATTAGTTCGATAACAATCATTAACAGCAACCATTTTTTCATTGAAGAGTTCCTAAAGGCTGAATCTATTTCTGTTTTGTCGTCTGCTATCTTTGTCTTTCTGTGAATCAGGGAAATTAACACTTGTACATGTCAAATGTAGATTTGTCTAATGAACAAGAAGCAGGTTGTCATGGAGATATAAATAGCATCTATTTATTCCATTTATTTGACCAGTTTATCAATGAAAACTTTTTACACGTTATGCGGTCTAGCACATGTCTACTTTCATCTCAAATTTGTTCAGACAGTCAATATTTAATGTATTTTGTAAAGCAAAATATTTTTTACAAAGAAATGAAATGAAATGGTATTCTATGTCCTACTCCTATTCTGGGGTAATGAAGACAGCCATATGCCATATAGTGTGCTATGATGAGTGAAATTTTACCTGGGCATCAGTACTATGGCCTACTCTTATATCAAATTCCAACAGCCAAGGGCTCTTTTACTTGCATGCCTTGTCAGGCAGATGCCTTTTCAGGCAGCTCCTCCATCCTGTACTACTGACACGGGGGAAACCACAGTCGGAAAATCCTGAAGAACTCTGTCTTTTTTCAAAGAATATAATACAATAATTTTAAGCCTGTTCCCAAATTTTCTATAAATAATATTTCTTTATTGTTTTTCAATTTAGTGTATTGTCAATTATAGTGCTTTATGGAAGAATACAACATTTTTTAGAATTTTCCACAATTTCTACAATTATAGTGTTTTTACTTAGCTGAATTGATCGTGCTTTACATGAGGTATATTCAGACATGACTTTATTTATAGTGCTTCATGCAAGTACCTGTACAGCATCTATGTAGACGCTGACATGGTTTATCCAGAAATTTAACAGTATTGATAGTGCTAATGCTGTACCTGTAGTGTATGACCTGTATGTAGACATGGTTTTTATCTAGACCTTTACAATGTAACTGTATTATGCAAGTACCTCTGCGTCATATATGTAGTCATGGCTCATCCAGACATAATTGAAGGTGGAATTTTTAGCCACTATGTGACAACAGTATTGGCAATACAAGATGATCGTCATAAATATCACCAAAAGTATCGGCAAAATTCGGCAAACGTACAAGATGGAGATTGATTCTCTCTATTGTAGCAATCTCCAATAAAGAACTATTCATGATATCACTACACAGTGATTCGTCCAATTTACAGGGATGCTATTATCCAATCAACAGTGTCTAATTGACCAATGAAAATGTATAATTCACCCTTGAGAATATTACAATTAGTGATAAATTCACTGGTTTATAACAATTTGCAGAAGGTTGGTCCTGTTAGGAATTTGTAGCAGATTGTTCCAGTCTGTTATTTGTAAAAGCCCTACATAAACATCATGTGACTGGTTGCTGTTGTCAGAAATCGAACCCACGACACCAGACATGGCATCCATACACCTCTACAGAGTGAGGCAAGAACACTATTACAGATTCTACACACAGTAATCTACACAATGCATCAAGGCAAGGCGTGCCATTTCGCTCTTTTGGCACACTGTAAATGCATAATGGTCCATGCAATCCGTAACCAAACTGGGTTGCATTGCTTAGCATTGAGACGCAATGGCACTACTTGTTTACACATAAGTTTAGTATTGTTAATGCATTGATACACACCGCTAGCAGTGTAGACGTCAAATTCGCACAGTGTTCACGCAAGTAGTGTGAGCATGATACGAACATCATTGCTGTACACCGAAGTTTTGAAAATTTCTAAATTCTCTCTACGACATAACCCATACCCCCGCATACTTCACACACATATCACACTGATTTTATCCTTGTTACGGAAGACTTTAATCATTCAATGAAAGTGTGTGCCGTTGTGGGAACAAAAATCGTGAAAGTGTCAGGTTGGTTATAGTCTATATATTACAATATTCTATCATTTATTCATCCGTATAACAAATATATTGATTTCTGTCATAGTGGTTGCTATTTGATGCAATACATGAAATGATATGAAATGAAAGGTGGGCTAATAAAGATAGGCATTTGTCATAAGGGAGCCACAGTGGCTCAGTGCGTAAGATGTTCGCTTTATTGTTTGATCTCTAGGTTGGCAGATAAAATTTATCTGGAGTTTCTGATTTGATGACCCCTTGTCAGAGGATCTGGCAAAGGTATAGTCCAAGTAAAATTTCCCTCATAGCACACTGCATGATGTATTGCCCATCTTCATTAGCTCAGCAGTCATTTTCATTTCATTTCATTTGCATCAGTCATGGAATTTGCTGCGAGTTAAACTTTGCACAGACAGAGTTGTTTCTGCCTTCTCTTTGTTGAACTCAAGAGTGTCAAAGGTTCTGTTATATGTATGCCAACATGTACACAGGTCTCAGGTTTTTTTTGTTCAATCGGAATGACCAGACATTGTGTCGTGTCAGGAACTCCAACATCATGATCAAACTCCGGACCATCTGGTTAGTTAACCAGCGTCTTACTCACTGGCAGCTAACTCCCTTTTAAATCCGACCCTGGCACCAATTATTTTCTGATCATAAGAAGTATTTGAGTAGGTGCATGAACTTAGTAGTTACCTTAAAATAAACAACTACACAACTTAAAGCTGAACTCCAGTTTCAAAAATACCGAAATAATGTAACAAAAAAAAAGTTAACGCCCTCGGGGCCACCAGACACAGTTCATATAATTATTTACAGGCCTACCTGATCAGGCATTTTGCAATCTTCAATAATTTGGTATGCTGTTGGGGAAAAATACAGCAATCAGTGAACCATGTGAAGAGAATAAAGCCGGATGTGTATACATGTAGCTGGCTGACAAGAAACAAACACGAAGTGAGATCGGCTAACCTTTCCAGGTCATAAGCCTCCATGTCCGCCATACTTGAGGGCGTTAACTTTTTTTTATTACATTATTTCAGCATTTTTGTAACCGGAGTTCAGCTTTAAATCAGAGATAACATAATCCCACATATTCTATCACTGCAAGATTTGGACATGGTACGGAAATTAGGGTCAGTATAAATAAATAATTTAAAATTCATTTTTATGTGTTAAAAACCCAAACCCAAGGAGGTTAGTCTGACAAAGTTACACATGTACATGTATGTACAACAAGTTCTCCCAAGACCATGTGATAACAAAGAGATTCAAGTTTTACCATATAATCGATATAAATTTCTTTAATTTTGGTTAAGGGGATGTGATTTTTCTCTTGCTCCTCTCTATTACAGAGAGATAAAGAAATGGAGTTTTTAACATCCACTCAACACAAACTAGGTAATTTTGGGACTAACATATGGTTCAATTTTATTTCAGTAATTGACTGGCACATAGTTGTCTTTAGCAGTGGGAGGAAACCAGAGGACCCACAAGGTTGGACAGGTGACTCTACTCTACTCCTTGTCACGTACAAGCGAGGAATCCCAACCACGCCACTTGACCCAATGAGAAATGAGGTTTAACGTCCACTCGACACAAACTAGGTAATTTTAGGATATGGTTTTTCAATTTTATTTCAATAATTCGCTTGCGCGCAAGAGTCTTTAGCAGTGGGAGGAAACCAGAGTGCCCGGAGGAAACCCACAAGGTTGAGACGGCGCCTCTATCTCCATGCCACATACGGTCACACCAGGGATCTAAACCACAGCCGTAAGCCATAGGCCATCCCAACCCCCCTTGACCCAATGACAGGCCTTATTATATAAAATTATCATTCGCCCCACACCACCCCCTTCCATAGCTATGTCATTTTTAAGTATTATGTCTATTTAATGATCGGATCAAAAAAAATAAAGATTTGACTTTTAAACAAAAGTGATTTAAGGAATTTAAAAAAATTGGTGTCAATGCTCAGTATCATGTCTATTTAATGATGGTCCTTCACAATTTTAACATTAAGAAAAAATGCTACATTAAGAGAAGACCATCGGGGAGCAAGATTCTTTACTTAACTACCTTTCAGGATACATGCCATGTGTTGGAGCGTCTGCTCTGGCTAATGTATGGGTTTACAAAAGATCAAGGTAAATTATGTCAGCAAACTACACAAAAAAATATCTTTAAAAAATCTTACAAAAACAGTGTTCACATGTGTGTTAGATGGGGGGTATCCTCGTATGTTCAAGTCGTTAAACAGTCTAAATAGCTTTGAAAACATTCCTAAACTGTTGTCAATGCATGATCCGTAACAATTTTTTCTGCCACTATTTAAAATAAAAATCTTTATGACATGGTAAAATGTGGCGCATGTGAGCATGTGGGAGGGCGTGTAATTAGTTCTGCACATGCTCAAACAACATCCATGTGTGCTACAGACATTAACACTCAATACCAATGTACATGCATTAATGGAACTTTAAGCTAGATAATTATTTTCTCATTTGAATTTTTTTTCTTTATAAATCTTACAATGATGATCCAACATAAGGTTTGCGTCTATGTAAATCACACAAGGGCAGTGATTCTAGTCTGTAAATACAAAAAAAAGAGGATGCTAAAACGGAAATAAAATCAACTGAAATGGGGTTTCCCTACTGTTCTGCTCCGACTGGGCTACAGTCTAATTTTATATAAAATTCCATCTGCCATGGGATCTTTTACGTGCACCTCAATGTGAACAGAAATGAAATGAAATGGTGTTTAACCCTTTGAACACTGACTATACATGGGGTGTTGCACGTCCCTCCCTGGATTTACAGGACATAATATTAATTATGACGTCAACGTAATAGGAGCTTGACACGCCCCAAGCCGCAAAACCGACATTTCGGTTATATGCGATACAACGTCAAGCCGGTTTTGCGGCATTTCGGGTTCTATGGGTTAACGTCCTACTGTTCTGCTCTGAACTGGGTTAATGAAGAATACAGTATGCTATGAGGGAAATATTGGCAGGACAGCGACACTACAGCCTACTCTTATATCGAATTCCTACTGACAAGGCATTTTTTTCAAAGTGTACATGGACATACCTTGATTTGGACGATTTGATTGTGCATTTAAATTTGACGATCCCAGTAGTGCAATTGTTCCTGGGTTAATTCACTAGAATTAGTAGCACATAAATGAATTTTATATTTCTACAGTATGATAATCTGTTATAACATTTGTTTTTGAACTTTCAGTATGTATTCCTACAGAATTGTATTGTTAATAAAGATAGATAAAAAGAATACACTGAGTCTGATATTGATTATTTAACATTTAATTTAAAAAACCTAAAGTAAGATTCAATAAGAATAACAAGAGACTTATCCCAACCTAATGGTGACAATGGTTGTTTTTATCATTGAGAGACACTGTGGCTGTTTTATAGTGCAGACAATTCATCAGGTCTCCACTTTGGTGTAGGACAGAGAGCCTGGTAAGGCACAATATATAGTCATTTGGATTGTTGTGCACCTCAAAGATCCCTTGCCTTGTCAGTTGGAATTTGATGTAAGAGTAGGCTGTAGGCGGTAGCACTGCTGTCAGGGCAAAATTTCCCTCACAGCACTCTGTATGGTGTATATCCATCTTCATTAGCCCAGTCAGCACAGAACAGTAGGATGTAAAACTGTATTTCATTTCATTTGTTTTAATCCTTTACAGATAAATCATTTGTAATTACTTTAGATAATTAAACAAAATTCTGCTGAGAATTATGACCACACAACATGTCATGGAATTACATTCATATCATTTCATGTATTATTTATCAGAATTCTCTCGCTCATTGTTATACCTTAAAAACTAGCAGGAATCTGCAGAATATTCTATCTAATAAATTCTTCTAGCTTGAAAACTTGTAGGAATTCTGCAACATGTCAGTTGTTAACATCAAAAGGACGGCCTCCAGGAATATGGTCTGTTGTTTTTATCTCCATGGCATGTTTTTTATAAACAGGAATTATCCTGCGAGTCTTCGAGACTTTGATATACGATGCCAATATTGTCTGATAGAATAACATGAAATGGCTGTTAAAAGTCTTCTTGATCCAAATATGATCTGTGTCTTTGTAGGAATGTAATATTAGAAAATTCTCACTCAACAGCAGTACAACAACAGACTTATGTGGAGTGCTGCAGTTCCCCCCTACTGTTTCCCCAATGTAATATTACTACTACATGTATTTGTTCAATTGCTGAATTTATTGGCCTCCATACAAATGTACAATAAATATTGAGAAGTGGTATATGGTGTTCAAGAAAGTAAGTGTACTACATATATATACATATATGTGAACTCCTTAAATGAGAAGTGGTATCAGATTTTCTAGAGTAAATATGTGAACTCTTCGAATGAGAAGTGGCAACAGGTGTTCTATTTTGTCTAGTACAGATTTGGGGTATTTTTTATTGGTGCTTTTATTATCGGTACTTTTTATGATATTTATAATATATGTACATATGTCGTATACAAAGTTCAGGAGTAGGTAGCCTGTCCAACCTCGTGGGTTTTCTCTGGACCCCTACGTGCAAGCAAATTATTGAAATAAAATTAAACCATATGTTAGTCCTGAAATGACCTAGTTTGTGTTGAGTGGTCATTAAACTCTCTCTCTCCCCTACCCCCCCTCCTCGGTACAGAGTTCAAAGTATCAGAGTGACTGAAATTTTGCCAGTTGTACAGTCGTGGCCAAAAGATTAGGACCACGCTTGAAAATGGTTGGACTTCTTACTTGGTTTGGAAATTCATTTGATCATATATCGTTCACTTGAGTTTTTATCAAATCGGCTTTCAGGTGGCAGATATATGATCACATGAATTTAGACGGAAGAAATCCAACCATTTTAAAGCGTGGTCCTATTCTTTTGGCCACGACTGTATACAGTAAGTAAAATCAATTATCTCACAACGCATTCTTTTCAATCACTGTGAGAAATAACTTTGACAGAAGAAACACAAAACTTAGCACACACATGTACAGTGTACTGTAGGTTCGACTTGTTGATGAATTTGATACATTAAAAGACAAAGGTCTTATAAAGGGCTGAACAATTTTGAGAATGTGTTGTGGACTAAGGGCCAAGGTGTCACTCCCCCTGCACTATCTCCACCTACGCCTGCACTGGTTGTCAAGGACTATTGTTTTACCAAGGGTTCTTTAACAAGTTAACACTTCAAGAAGTTCAAGTAGTTAAAGGTCAATTAAAAATAATGATAAAAACTAAATATAGAACTTGATCCAGAGAACAAATTGTTGTTAAGTGATCAATGAGTAGATTTTTTTATATTTCTTTTTTTACCACAGTCTCAATTGGTTGTTAAGGGATTTTTTTACATAATGTGTTAATAATACAGACAAATGAAATCTAGGGCAGCAGCACTATGGCCTATTCTTACCATCAGTTTTTTAAGCACACGTCAATGTGACAATATCCCTCGTTTTTTTGTCTTATGTGAAAAACTAGAGATTGTTCCTTGTCAGATCTTCCATACTGCACCACTGACAAGGGGGGGGAACCATGAGGGGAAAATCATGAAGAACTTTCTGAGTCAGCACGGGGAGTGAACCCAAAACTCTTGGCTAGCAGCTCCAATAAAACAAATGAAGTTGCCAGTTGTTACGTGAATCATTGCGTACACCTGGAACGAAACCCAGGAACTGTTTAGCGAGACAATTACTTACTCACTGTTGTTTCAAGATACTAATTCCCACCAATATGAAACAGTCCTATTTAAAATGTCGGGAAATTAGGAAAGGGGTCAAAGTTTAATGTTTTGTCAACACAATACTAACATACAATATGCTTTTTTATTTCTATGTGTAAACTGTGACAATTGGTCTATAGTAATAGTTTAAATCTACATGTACTATCTTCTTTGAGTTTAATTCTGAAACATGCAGTAATTCTTATTTCTAAAGTGGATGACAAGAATTTTGCCAGGACAAATTTAATTCTGATATATAATGAGCGCCATAGAAAACACATCACTTAGTTTTTCGTATAAAAAAATGATCCTGTAAACATATCTTATTTATTTTGCTTCTTATTGTGAACAATATTCAAATAGGAACACATCTATAACAACACATTTGTACACTATGGATGTACAGGATCATTTTGTTATACGAAAAACTAAGTGATGCATTTTCTATGGCGCTCAGTATATACTGGAATGATCTGGCTTATGCTTTTAATTTAAACAGTCACAACTATCAAGCGGATATTGTCAAATACTGTCATCTTTAATCATACGACTTAAAATAGAAAACGTGTGTAATACTGAAATAAAACTAAATGCTGACATCAAAAATCTAAATTTAACAGTTGGCATTAAAATAAATATAACAACACCCATTGTTATATATACATTTGTATATTTGATGAATAATGAACATAGGAAGGGAATTTATTCTTACACCTTTGATACATACGGATGTATAATCTGACACGACAGGAGTGACAAATAAGAAAATTTATTTTATTTTACATCCTTTATTTACACATCAATTTGAAAAAAACTTTTTGAAAGAATATGAAATTAGGCGTCAATTAAAAATATATCCAAATTCCAATGACAACTGATAGTTAATATTTATATTTATTCTTTAATCGCAAATTCACTGGATAATCAATGCAGGACAGACGCAATAAATAAGCCAACTTCATTACCATTCACATCTGAAATGCTTATCTATTTAACAAGACTTAATTAACTTCGGGCTGGTTTCACTTGCCAATTGTATGGAACCGTTTATTTTATATGTAATCATTCGGCACCATGTTAAATATCCCTCCAACAGAATAATTTCGTTGGGGTCCAAAAAATAACCCTTTTTTTAAAGATAGTTAACATTTTAATTTTAGGAAAGAATAATTCTCTTCTTCCTCTTTTAACATTTCTTATAAGCAAATGTGTGAATGTCTGCGTCTTATAAGAAATATCAAAAGAAAAAAAAAAAAGAAAACTAGTAATCAAATTCATCAATGATATGTTCAATAATTCTGTCTGAAAAAGGTATCCACTGTTTAAGACCTTATGGTCTAAAGTGCATGTTAGACCTCTTCCCCCACCCCCTAAAAGACAAACAGGATAATCAATGCTACAATATGTTCTATAATTTATATTCGTGATTTTTTAAGCTTTTTTAAGCGTCTGAAACAATACGTCTGTGAATGAGTCAATACGACTGTAGAACAACTGGTTTATTTATTTAGCTAGATCTATATTAGTACTTGTTCTATAGATATACCATAGTTAGCACAACTCAACAGACGGTCATACAATCTGCCATTAACTACTCATTGAACACTTGACACAACTAATCCTGACAAATCATTCATGTCTAATTTGATCCCATACATTAATCCTGGGAGAAGGGTTTAACAGATCTCTATTCAGATATAAATCTGAACAAAATACAATTTACTACAAAATCAAAAAAATTTCAATCCACACACATTTATTTCTTATTAAATGTTTGGACATTTAGCAATTTGACCACAATAAAAATAACGCAAATGGAAAAAAATAACCGATTTCTTTGACATATAGCGCAACATTTCAACAACAGTTCTTTTATCGTTATTCAGGCGTGATATGGAGAAATGATCAGAGAATACTTATGAAATTGTCAGACTACATGTGTTTTTATGAACAGTTTAACTACAGTTTATTATTGATTTTTACATGGTTACAAAATCATATGAAATGGGGAAATTTAATGTCCTGTGTTTCTGCAAAAATCGTGATAACGAATACAGGCATGGAGAAATGCAGCAGTATATTCTTATTTAGATTTCCAATTGTCAGGAAGTCATTGACATGCTGCCATTAGTATAAAAACATTGGAATAAATTTGGTAAAGTCTATCCACCAACCTGCGAGCCGTTTACGAGGGAAAATTTTGTAAATCTGTAAATGAGATTTACGTGTCACATGCATGTGTCTGACAGCGTAGAAGATCACAGACTGGCTGTAGAGCAAGGTTGTTGGTTCTGTACATGCAAATTCTACAAGTTTCTTGCAGCCGGTCTGCGAGCTACCAAATCCTACGACCCTTGCATGTCCGAAATATGTATGTGAGCTAGTCTTTCGAACCACACGACTAACTTTCCATCCTGTATCACTGACATAGAGAAGTGGTGCAAAATGTTGAATTCACGGCCATTATTGTTGCATTTTTGCCCATTATTTGATATTTTTGGTGTAATTTTGCATTTCAAGGAATAACCAACCAAACTAGTTGCCTGCTGAACAAATTTTTCATTTTACTAAGGCTTTTATATCATTTTAAATTTGCAATTCGGGGAATGACCACCTTTAAAAACCCAGAGTGCAAAATTTCCACATTAATCTCCTTACAAGCCCCTTATTTTCCTATAAAAGCTAAAAGCCTGTACTCCATATTGACATGACAAACACTTGTGTCCATTCACAATATAAAAGGTCAACACAGAGGTCAACTTCTACAGTCTAAAGTGGTTAAAGGATAAATACAATTTCCACTAAATGGTCACAGCGGACAGAGGAACCAATCAGTGGACATCACAGCCAATCAGCTGATCAAACAATGTACATTAGTCACATGATGCTGGTGGAACAATTCTCGATAAATTCTAACTGCATGTAACAAAGGACATTAAATGCGGCCATTGATGGACAGGACTATAATTTATGTCTGACCTCTTTGACCACATGAATCAGTGGTGAAGCCTGAGTTTAGGATACTACCACATATTATCAATAATAAGTTTCAAATCTATGAAATTAGAAACGAAATGTCCTACTATTCTACTCCGACTGGGCTAGTGAAGATGAGCATACGCGATACAGTGTGCTGTGAGGGAAATTTTGCCCAGACAGTGGCATTATAGCCTACTCTTATATCGAATTCCAACTGCCAAGGGATCTTTACGCACACACCAATATTTTTTTTTTTTTGTATTTCCAGATGAAACAATCACAGTTATTTTTTTCATTTATCATTAACTCACATATATACTTCCAAAATGACCTACAAGTACATGAAGTTTGTGTCTTCTTAATTTTAGGACATTTACACATATACCTACTCCAATTTAAGCTAATGTAAATATTTTGTTTTGGTTTTGTCATAGTTATTCGTTATCATGTATAGTGTATGTGAGAGGGTGAGGAGATGGCTACAACTCAGTAAATAAATCTTGTCCTTGACACTCTTTCATTCCTGGACTAATGTTCTTGAGAATGAAATCAAATGGAATTTAAAGTCTTGAGAATGGAATGGAAAGGAAAGTCATTTCAACAAAACATTTTAGTAATTTTGAAACTAACACGTGTTTAATTTCACTTCTCAGATTTTCATCCCGTCCAAACAACAAGGCACATTTTCCTTATCAGCCCAACAGGACCCTACTACTCAGGCTAAAGATTTTTTGTCCCAAAATGAACTACGTGGACGTTAAATGAGCCCCATTTCTCTCTCTCACCCAATTTTCATAGAAACTATTTGCAAAGATTTTTAAAGGTTAGGTCTATATAATAAGGCCACCAAAGTCCTAGGGTGTAAACAGGGCCAGCGCTACTCCAAACTCTTAAACCCAACCCTAAAAACCTAGTCCTTACCCACAACCTCGTCAACAATCATGTGCTGTAACCCAATTTACATCTCGCGACCATGGCAAAATATTTAGGCCTGCATGACCTTTGTGTAAAGCCAATGCTTTCACAAGTTATTATATGTCTGATTGTATAAACGTCTTAGGTAAATTACCTTCAAAGTTCAACTAAACACTATCTGTAAGATATTCGTACCACAAGTAAGCAATATTACTAATAATCAGAATCCACTTAATAGATCCCCCCCATCTCCACTTACGATCAATAAAAATACCATAAAATAACCAGTTATGAGATTAGTCTAAGAAATAGCCATTAATTTATAAATCATAAAATAAATGAAAGATTTATGTTCCAGACACAGCCAAGAACGATCAGGACACATATATATGTATATATATATTACAGACCTAAATACCTGGGTTAAAGAGAACCTAAATCTCTACTCCTTGGAAACTAGCATTGAAATAAAATGTTTTTAACATCCTACTGTTCTAGATTCGATTCCTTGCTTGTACCTGATTAGGGCCGCCTGTCCAACCCCATGGGTTTTCTCTGGGTCCTATGGTTTCCTTCCACAGTTAAAGAGAGAGCGAGAAATGGGGTTTAATGTCCACTCGACACAAACTAGGTCATTTTGGGACTAACATATGGTTTTCATTTTATTTCAATAATTCGCTGGCGCGTAGGGGTCTTTAGCTGCGGGAGGAAACCAGAGTGCCCGGAGGAAACCCACGAGGTTGAGAAGGCGCCTTTATCTCCATGGCACATACGCTCACACCAGGGCTCGAAACCACAGCCGCAAGCCAGAGGTGACGGGTCAGCTAGAGGTCAAAACTCGCCACTCTAGACCACTAGGCCATCCATCCCCCCCCCCACAGTTAAAGACCCATAGGTGCAAAGTGAGATATTGAAATAAAATTGAACCATATGATGGTCCTGAAATGACCTACATGTAATTTCTGTTAAGTTGGTGTTAAACCTCATTTCTTTCTCTCTCTCTCTGGGCTCAATGTATATAAACTGATTTATATTTTTATTGTACATGTAAAGATATAGCTACTTTAAAGTATCATTTAAAAAGCCGACGAACCGTGACATTAAATAAATCTACAACTCTTGTACTAAAGCCATCACAGTGATTAGTTCCTTGTCAGATGTACTTGAAAATTACAAGGATGACTTAGTTTATACATCAGAAATAAATCCTGGATTCTGTGAGGGAATATTGTTACTATGGAACCGTTTTTTTTTAATAAAATGGAAGTTCTATTCTTAGTTTTGTTACTTGCAGATAAATATTTTCCTTCAATTTCAATGCTTCTGATTGTTCTATTTTTTCACATTTTTTACAATTTAAACATTTGTATCAAATACTATTATTTTGTTTGCGCACTATTTATTATGACATCTGGCTGAATTTCTATTTTCCTTCGATACTTTTGATTTTCTTTTTCAGTTTAAATATTTGTATCAAATACTACTGTTTCACTTGTGTGCACTATTTATTATGACAATATCTGAATTTCTATTTCCTGCTCATAATATATTTTCCGACATATTCAAGATTTGTATCGATTCAGAAGATATTAATACAGCTGGTCGTATATTAAATTCAATATTCATCTACCTTTGATCTGTGAATGGTGGCAATTATTTTATGATTCAGTAATGGTTTCTTATTTTACAATAATCAAATTGTGACACCAGAATCCATTTAAGCATTCATAAAATTAATATAATTAATATTTCTGCATAATATTTACTTCCACACACAATGACATCCAAACAGAAGACACACCATCCGTGTCATATTTTATGATACATGCAGATGAGCAGTAAACTGATCATCATACATGTACAGCAGAAACCAATGACCATGCCTTCACGTGACGACATCCCAGACAATAGTAAGTCATATTTTATAACGTGTGATATTAACACTGTGGAGATGAGCAGTAAACTGATAAACGTCCAGCTTAAATCAATAAACCCTGATTGGTGACGAACTTACAACCCTGTGTATAGTAATAACAATGTCACCCTCCATTCAACCAATCAACAAGATTGTCTCATCAATCACCATAAAATAAGTATATAGTTACAGGCCAAACAATCTTAAAATGATATTTGCTTTGGATTCTTCAGAGTTTTTTTTCTTCCAATAAAATAACATAGCTAGAACACAAATTGTTGTTTTTTTCAAAAAGTTTAGTCTCAATTGGTAGTGTTTTTTTTTATATTTCTTTATAAATAGAAATTTAGTCTCAAATGGTTGTTATTTTTTTTATATGTTTTTATTATTGAAAATCATTTGAAAGCATTATGATATACTGTATAAAACAAAATGGTTTAATGTTCAACTTAGAGAGAGAGAGAGATGCAGTTTAATGTCCAACTTTCCTGCACCACTGGGCGAATGAAGACCAGTTTGGTATGAGAGAGAGAGAGAAATGGGGTTTAACGTCCACTCAACACAAACTAGGTCATTTCGGGACTAACTTATGGTTTAATTTTATTTCAATAATTCGCTTGCGCGTAGGGGTCTTTAGCGGTGGGAGGAAACCGGAGTGCCCGGTGGAAACCCACGATGTTGAGAAGGCGCCCCTATCTCCATGCCACATACGCTCACACCAGGGCTCGAAACCACAGCCGCAAGCCAGAAGGTGACCGGCCAGCTAGAGGTCGAAGCGCGGCACTCTAGTCCACTAGGCCATCCCAACCCCCCCTGTTTGGTATGAGGGGAATTCTGTCCAGACAAGAGGCGATTGGAGAGTCCATTGAAAACTCATCACCAAGTACAAGATGTCACCCACGATTTGCATAACAAATGTTATATGTTGCCCCATGTTTTGCACAGTTCAATAATTGTTCAATAATCTGCTTGTGCGTAGGGGTCTTTAGCTGTGGAAAGAAACATGAGGACCCCGAGGAAACCCATAAGGTTGTACAGACGACTCTACTCATACAAAAGCCAAGAATCAAAAAAGTAGGTTAATTCAACCTGATTTCATTTCTTTATGATAGGACTAACTTTTAATGTCATTTCTGTATCTTCTGTGGCTATCCTGCATTTTGTAACTTCCCCTATTTATCTTATACTAGCACATTGTTCTCGGCTACAATACTAAACTATAACCATTTAGTCGGTACTTGCAGTACTAACCAATATACCACTCTATAGATTGGTATTGATGAAATTGTTAGTACTTTTTACACAGCTAGTTACTCGTCTTCTCGTTGACTAATCTCCTACCACTAGAGCGTATACCAAGTTAGATGATTACTTTAGTCATGTAGTACTGTGTAATCAATGTATCGAGAAGTCAATCACAAATCCCTCAAGGTTTCATTCTGAGATGCATGGTACATGTACCAAGTGAGAAAGAGGCAGGGGGAGAGAGACAAATGGAATTTAATGTTGTCCATCAAACACAAACTAAGTTATTTCAGGGCGGCTAATTTACGTTAGCTTTTTTATTTCAATAATCCACATTCAACTGGCCGACCTTGAGAAAACTGGCGAGGTTGGCCAGATAAACCTACTCGTGACACACAAGCTGGAAATCAAAAACCATGTCCCTTGACTTAATGACAGACCTTATGATCTAAAGTTGTCACCCAAGAAAGAGCTGAGGATATAGCAATGAGGCTGTGAAGAGTAGACAGAAACACAACATTCTCTTCCTTACATATATCGCAATTCCCCTTCTCAGAATTCTTGTATTGAAATTTGGATTGTGAGACCGTGGACTCAGTTTTCAAAATTCTTTTATGTCGTTTTG
Source organism: Patella caerulea (assembly GCA_036850965.1). NCBI lineage: Eukaryota > Metazoa > Mollusca > Gastropoda > Patellidae > Patella > Patella caerulea. The sequence continues at coordinate 17,535,263 of JAZGQO010000002.1, read as the reverse complement.
ACGCTTCAGTAATTACTCTTCATTATCCATGTCACACATCCATGTACACAAACACTCATAAATTGTTTTGGTCCTTATTTTGATCCAAATCAATATCATGAAATAAAACAGTTTATTTCTTCGACATTGGCAGGATTAAAAATATAAATCATTCATTTATCTTATTGTTTTCTTGGTAAATATTGACCTTGTTACAAATTGTATAGTAGCAACTGAATCGTGAATTCGTGATAGGTATCATATTGTGACTGCAGTGATAATACTAAGCACTACTTCCCTAGAAAGACCATAGCAAAATAAAATTATATACGTTAGTCTCGTAATAGCCAAAGTATTGTATTAATATTCCTTTCCTATCTAATCCAACGTGACCAGAGTCTCGTGGACAAATCATAGAAACAATTAAACAGGAATTACCAGCAGCCGAGCTGTAAGTCGGGTTGGTTTGACCTGACAATAACAAAGAGAGAAAAAAATGAAGGAGGTTTTATTTCCCATTAGAATTCTCTGTCTTTATTCACGACTCTGATTTGTGTTTTATACCTCTCCACCTTCGATGAACCCATCAAATTCTGTCAAGAACCGTTGCAATTTAACGTCAAGTTTTTATAAACTGGTCCACAGAGAGTATTCTTTGACGGAAGTTGAAAACATCAATGTTAAAGAATTTCCTTTTTTCTATAAACTGATTTTAACACATAATCCTCGTAGGATAAAATGGAATGAATATTCACAAGATCTTTATACGAGTCAAAGAAGTCTATATTGATGTTGATACAATATACATCTTCCTGGTTATAATAGCACGAACTCGGCACCCTTGTGTCTGAACACAGAGAGAGAGAAATGAGTTTTAACGTCTACCCAACACAAACTAGGTTATTTCGGGACTAACACGTGGTTCAATTTATTTCAATAACCATTCGGCCACCCAATCCTCTGTGTCTAAACAGAGAGAAATGGGGTTTAACGTCCACTAGACACAATCTAGGTCATTTCAGGAAAAACATATGGTTTAATTTTATTTCACTAACTTGCATGCACGTAGGGGTCTTTAGCAGCGTGAGGAAACCAGAGTACCCAGAGAAAACCCACGAGGTTGAACAGGCGACCCTTCTCCTTTCCACGTACAACTCGAGACTGTGTCTAAACACTACAGAATAACATATCAATAATTGTTGGAAATGAAATCAAAATTCAGTCGGTTATGAGGGAATTCCAACTGAGAAGGGATCTTTTGAGTGCACACCAATGTGTACATGGAACTTGGTTGTTGCGTCCAATCCAAATTAATATAAACCCTTAAATTCATGGGTTCAGATGGCTGTAGTTGTGGTATCCATTAAGTTGGGTGTTTACATGATTAAGACCTTGATTCTAATGTACATGTCATGTGTGTACAAAAAGAGTGTTAAAATTATTAATAAATCAATATGTAAGTCTCAAGATAACTCAAGTAAGTCACACCAGTTCAAACTTTGTTTCCTACTTCTTGGAGGAAAATATTAACTGAAAATCAAAACAAAGTATGTTGTTCTTCTCAAAAGCTTAAGTTTTAAAAATTCTAAACAAGACATTGTTCATAATCATATGACTCTTAAGGCTATTTATTTATCAAGAACTGACAAACTTAAAATTAAATTGTTTTGTACTAATGCGTGTTGAGAAGGCATTAAACCCTATTTTACATCAAATCTACAATGCTTCAATATGCACACACCTGTTGGTTTTACCTGAAACTGTAATAAAGCACTAAATAACATTTCTTGGTTCAAGAGTAATAAGTTGACAAATTAGTTCAGATTCCATTACTCAGCTGTTGTAATAACAGATTAATGATCGTGTTAAGTAGCATCATCAATGACCACATTTTTATACTTTAGTGCGCATACTTGCGGAAATGTTGTTTTGGTACTAACATTTCCTTTGATCATAATTTAATGGATATTGTATATTTTGAAACTTTAAATAGATTGTTAGTCCGAAAAAGTTCAATTCGATTCTGTATTTACAAAGATATGATGAATTGAAAATTTGTCACAATGCAGCATTCTCTGCATAAAATATAAACAAGCCAGCGTCACCTGCAAGCCTTTATAAGATTATCAACTATTGATAGTTGTCTTTTTGTGTTTTTAATTACATGTTAAATTATCAATCTGAATAAATATTGGTCCAAAATGATTCAAATCAATCAATCTAAAGTCTAAGATTATTGCTATTGATTTTATGACACAAGCTGTAATAGATCAGACTATATAATAATTCATTTTTATCCATTGACATCAAGGTCAAGATGGTATCTAATTACAGCGACTATATAAGCCTGTAATCAAGCATGGAAATAAACCACTTGTCACAGATATTGTCAGGCACAAATTCAAAAATGCCAGACTGTCAGGAACCAATTCTCTGGTGTCTGTCATTCAGTCTGGCACAGTTGTATTTCAGTGCCTTTTAAACCATGTCTGGCACAAAATTAACTATGTCAGGTACGAGTTCAATAATACCTGATATTTTGTCAGCTACAACAAAAATTATTATTTTCAGGAATGTATATTGTATCAATATGGTGTTAATATGTCAGTAATAAAATGCTGAAGTGTCAAAATATGTGGTAAATTAGTCTCAATAACTTTTACTACACCTGGTTTTACTACCACACGGAAATATCTCAATCATACTAATCCTACTACAACTTCCTACAATAGTACTTAAACTTTACAAACATTCTGCAAGTAATCAATTAATCCTCATTTTCAGGTCAATTAAATATGGTAACACCAGCTTTTCAGCCCAAATTGATGTCAGAAATTGAAGTCTCTACATGTATGCATCATATACTTTTAGATAAATATCCAGTTTCCAAAACTTAATTTAAGCTAAAATTAACTGATTTAACATTCAATTTAGAAAACAATATCAACCTATGATTAACAGCAGATAATCTCCTAGCTTGGATTTAATCAGATTAAGAGAGGCTCATCAAAAGATTTCAGATAAAATACGGTGAAATTGGTTTGTGTTAACTATATCTATCTTATTCAATTCAACATATTTGTGAATTGAACAACGGAATTGAACCATTTTTTCACTGACATATTCCTTTTGGAAGGAATGAACATTCCCTCAAATGACTTTAGGAAAATATTTTATTAGCCCTCTGACGCATGCTGACTTAAACATCAAAATATTATTCATAACCTTTTCTTCAATATGTTGTTTTACCCTTTACCTAGAAGGTGGTAGGCATTTTTTGAGCAACACTAGAACATTCCCCACACAGACCTATGCATCTCACGAGACTAGAAACATACGGTGTTGAATATTGATGGATGGAAAGAGAACATTATACAATTAAATATCTCGTCCCTAGAGTGTACATAACTACATCGTTCGTACATCTGGTAACCCTTGACAACGATACGAAAGGCATGTTCATGAATTTATACTTCTCACATACCCCCCTTCTCTAAAGATTTTATGCGCTTCCCTAAAACATGTATCATAACATACCATTAATACCAGTGTGATAGACAAATAACAAATGAACACCACTAACCCCTATTCAAACCAATTTATTCAAGATGCAGTAGACCTACATGTATTATCAGGAGAAATAATAGTTTGTACTCTTAAAACCAAAATTGAAAGCGATGTTACAGAGAAAGAAATGCTCAGTGCATAAGGTGTTGGTGGAATAAGTTCCTAGGAATTTTTCAACTTGCTTTTAAGTCGGGAAAGGATGGAGGGCCTGGCAAGGACAATTAATGTCTAGTTATTTGGACAGTATAAAAACCCCAGGTCTGTGTACAAGCGGGCATTCACAAACATGTTAATGAACACTTGACAGTTCGAATTTAATATGAATGTAGACACGTGGCACTGCCGTCTGATCAATCTCCATTAGCCCAGTTGGTGCTGAACAGTAGAACGTTAAACAATATTTCATTTCAGATTACAACAAAAGAATCATTGTTAAAAGTTGGTCCTATTAAATTCAGTAATTACATTGAATAAAAGTTTAAGATTCTCACACATTTATACCATCCATAGACTACAAATAAAATGCTATTTTTTATGGATATTTACAATCTAACAACTTATAAACTAAATCTACTATAACATGAAATCTAGCCATTACATTTTGTACAAACAAGCCATATAATTTGTAATTTGAAGAAAGTTTCTGTCATAAACAATCAGACAAATTATCATAAAAATACAATAAAGGCCAGATGTTGGTTGATTCTTAACTTTGATGTAGAGAAAGCAGGGAAGCAAACAGCAGAGATCTTTTTACGTAAATATTTAGATAATGAAAAGGTGGATCTTGTGAAGTGTTTGTTATTTTAAGGTGAGATGATGAAAATACGGATGATGCTGACGTGGAGGGTTAATCATCCAATGAAAACAAGAAAGTAGGTATAAATTAGTTTGATAAGTTACGATGAAGAGGAAGGTAAACATTGTTATAATTTATTACATCACCTTCACAAACGTGGGAATCGACCTTGAGTCAATCATCCATGATCCCATAGGTAAATGGGTTCAGGCTCTATATATAAAAGGTGGAAATTGAAATACAATGATCTTCAAAAGAGAGAGATGCAGGGGGTAGGTGGTTAATGTACAATCTACACAAATGAGGCCCTCCATTCTCCACCACTAACAAAGCTAAACCACACTGGAAAAATTTCTGATAAACTTTCTCAACCAACACCAAGATCGAACATTGGACTTCTTGGTTAGCAAGCAAACATCTTACTCATTGAGACACTGTGGATTCGTAATATAAGGTACACGAAAAAGAACCCCTGGCAGTTGGAATTTACGTACATGTAAGAGTACACAGTTGCACTGCTGTCTGGACAAAATTTCCTCATAGCACACTGTATGGTGAATCCTATGCAATCAGTGAAATACAATGATCTTCAAAAGAGAGAGATGCAGGGGGTAGGTGGTTAATGTACTAGAGAACAGTTGGACATTAAACCCTTTTTTCATTTTATTTCTGGACCAATCACATACCTTTAAAATCATTGAAGGGAGAGAAATAGCATTTAACATCCGCTTGACACATAATAGTCCATTCGGGGAGTAACATATGGTTCAATTTTATTTCAATAATTCACTTGGACATAGGGATCTTTAGCTGTGGTAGGAAATCAGAAGACCCCTCAACAAAATGGGGTTTACATATATGGTACAAGAAAGTAAATAGAAATGAATTTACAATTATTTACTAAAAACATAATAGCTGCATAATGAACATGTAGGCTATGGAAGGTTACTATGTAGTTTTGAAGCTTGTACATGTACATTTTAAAATATCAGCTTGTCAAAAATCCTACAATAAATGAGTTGCTGATCCAGTACAGATTCAAAAATAGCATGACTAGCTTACAAACAGAAACAGGTTTTTAATTAACTTATTTAGACTGAGGATTCTGCGCCCACTTTTTCTCTTATTGCAATACAAGTAGTTTTGTATAACCAGTACCATCCGGGTTATCTAATTAACCAGAGATTATCAAAGGTCTCACTGATGAAGACTATCCTTTGATGTCTGCTTGTTTGATTTCACTTCCTGTTTTTGATGAGATGATGATGATCTAAGGTAATTAACTATGCAACAAAAAAAAATCAAAATAGGCTATATTTAATAATTGGACAAAATTTACGCCTACCTATTTCACAAAGTAAAATTGAGAAAGATATATATATAATACCTGTTATAAATTTTTTCGAGTGAATATTCAGAGACAGGTCGCCAAAAATTAAAACAAAACCCAAGTTTCCAAAGAACCAAAACAACAGAGTGTCTAATGATCAACTTTTCTTCATCAATTAGGCTCATAAAAATGCCATAAGGTAAGTGTGCTGTGGGCTACATGTACATGTACAGTATACAGCATGCTGTGAGCCATACAGTGTGCTTAGAGCCATACCGTGTGCTACCTGTATGGGCCAAAGATATTAGTATTAGTTTTTGGCAGTTTGACAAGTTGTGTGCACTGACTGTAACCACCTTACAGGTTGTTCGAAACTTAGCCTTACTTCACCATTTTTAAATTAAATCATTAAATGACCGAACAGTTCTAATCTACTTAAAATCAGACTTATCCGATGGCATTTTGAAGCTTGTACTGTACATGTACATTAAGATATCAGCTAAATATTCTTTTACTCTGTTTCGTTTATGGAATAAAAATGCTGGCTTGTTAAACCTACAATACATGAGCTGATTATGGTCCTTGTCATGCGAATAAATATCTAATTAATAATTTATATAACAGTTAAGACCCACAGAAAGACATGTACATGTACAATAGACAGATTTACCTCTTGAATAATGCTGTTTAAGTTAAGATCAATTTTGAAAATTATACTTTGTAACAAACATACAACAACAAAAAGAAACACTGTACTGTATACCAAGGTCATCCAGTGGGTAACAAAATTTCCATGATTCATAACTTTCATTCTGAAAAAAAATCAGAGGGAAGGAAGGCCCTGGTGATTACAAATTCTTAATCCAACATTGCTCCAAGTCATGGGTGACTAAATACTACAAGAAAATGATACAAACTTTGTATGTGGAGAATTTGATTATTGATAAAATATGAATATGTTGATATATTGATGTCTATAATTGACCATTATAACCATGAGTTATTGACTGATATATCCCTTTATCTATTGGGTATTATTATATATATATATACCACAACCAGCTGTTGTCCATTCTTTATAACACATGTTGATATATCATGATATAGAGAGTGTGTAAGTGGCCGTGATAATATAAGTCTCAACAGTGAATGATATACATAACCCATGGTATATTGTAAAACCTACTTTAGTCATTAGTGGGCACCAGTCAATCTCCTCAAGGAGAGAGGAAAAATGGGATTTAACATCCATTCAACACAACCCAGGTCATTTCGGGATTCGTATATGGTACAATTTTATTTAAATTTTGCACATACATGTAGGAGTATTTAGAAATTAGAGGAAACATGAGGACCCCACATGGTTCTGCAGGTACACGCTTGGGATCGAAATCATAATCTGAGGCATGACCACTGATTATGGCTGAAAACATGTATATGTCACCGACAATGCTGAGGCCAGGTTTTAGGTTATGCCAAGAACAGTTCCTTTGGTGTCTGCCATTTTTTTTGGCACCATTCCCTTGACTGGCACAGATTTGTCTATTTCTGGTTTCTGTCATTTTGTTAGAAACAATTAAAATTGATATTTTCAAGCCCATCTTACACTAAATTTGTAGTACAGAAATTTCATTACAGATACATTCCTTATAATTTTAAAATAAAAGTCTTCCAACCTTTAGCAAACAAAAAAACTCCCTCATAAAAAAAGTCTTGTTTCAAATTTACTACTATTATTCTTGTTTAGAAAGGGTTGTGCTTTATTTAAGGGTGTTGAATAAATAAGAAGATGACATACTTTCACTTTCTACCCTAATGATGTTGTATGCATTCTAAATTAAATTTTGTTCCGAGATTTTGTAAGCTCTATAAACTTTGGATTGGTGCAAAATAAAAAAAAAATCAGGAGCCATTTTGCCAGGACAGTGCATTATAGCTGTGTTCTTTTACGAGTACGACTGAGTGTACATGGAACATCAGTTAGCCAAGAACAGAGCACCTGGCAAGGGACAATGTATAGATACATGTAGTCATTTGGATGTGATGAAAACTTGAGGTCCCATGTACAGATGGAATTTGATATGCCACTGATCAGGCAAAATCTTCCTCATAGAGGACTGTATGGTTCATACGGGCTGGGTGCAGAACAGCAGACGTTAAAACCCATTTCATTTATTTCAAGTTCTATTCAATAACTCAATGACTGGTTGCACATTTATAATACCAGCATTAAGTGCATCATTTTCTATTTAATATGTCATCCGTTTTATGTTGGTGAATCAATATTTCGCTACTAGATTCGATCTCATTAATTCTTTTGATGTTGTATTGGATTATTGTGGATGGTGAATAAATCGATGTCTTCAGCTTGTACCAAGATATAACTAACCATTACATCTATTGTAGACCACCATGATCATATAATTCTTTACATCTTGTAAAATATCATCTATACTTAAAGGGAACAACATTGGCCCTGAGAAAATTCATTGGGAATTTTCTTGCACAGTTCTTCTCCCTTGTCAGTCATGTAGGACCGAGGGCCTGGCAAACGACAATGTACATAAACGCCAATCTTCATTAAAGTGGTTACCATTCAAAACAGTATAATCCGCATTTCATCCTACAGCAAAATAATAACTTTATAATATTCAATATCACACAGTCCTATAAAATCTCTATAATAGTCAACATATCACATAGTCCCTTTAATAACTCTATAATATTCGATATCACACAGCATTATAAAAACTCAATATTCAACATATCACACAATCCTATAATAACTCTATAATATCTAATAAAAAGCATATCACACAGCCCTATAATAATAACTCTCTAATATTCACATATCACATACAGTAGTCCTACAATAACTCTATAATAGTTAACATATCAAATACTATACAGTTCTTTCTATAATAACTTAAGAATATTCGATATATATCACACAATTCAATAATCACTCCATCATATTCAATATGTCACACTTTTCTTTAATAAATTGATATTATTCAATTTACGGTACATGTATCATATGCTATTCAACATATTTATGATCTATTTACGATCTAGTTACCCCCAAAGCCAAACCACTTCATATACTGAAGAAAACATGTGTTCTACCATTAATACATCTGTACATTCAATTGATGAAAAGAATTTCATTTCTACCAATATTCTGTGAGCATGATGAAAAGAATTGCAAATCTTGCATTTACATATGGCTACATTTGTAGATTAGATTATAATTTGATCCTATTATAAATAAATGAATTAAAATCAATATATCTTTCTTTGTCTGTTTCTATATTTTTAAATTTTAGCCAAATGAATGAACTGAGATGAGCAGTATGAACTTATGTGTTGAATGGATATTTTTCTTCTGAGCATGTTTTACACAACTAAATCATGTGTAAAATTCAGTTTTTTATATGAAACAAGCGCAGGTATATATACTTCAACATACAATTACCTGTTGACATAATAATTATAGTTTATTAGGTGTGAATTGGGCTATAAATCACACAGTTAAATATATCTATCATATTATCTATACATACCTGTATTTCAACATATAATTAACAGTATTCTTACTTACAAAAATATATGCAGATCATGCTCATGTATAAATACCATTAGACATTTTGTTATTTAAGTTTGTAGATTGTATTTTTTGGTGCACTTTTTAACAAAGATTTATTATATGTTAATAAATTTTATATGTTAATAAATATTTATAATCTGTTAATAAATTTCATATGTATTTGTTAATAAAGTCTGTGTGTATTTGATGATAAGATCTATCTACATGAACATTTGTAAATAAAATTTGTGTGTAATAATATAGTTTGTTTGTATATTTATTAGTTAATAGTGGCTGTGTGTATTTGATAATAGCATTTGTATACATTCTTTAATAAAGTATGTGTGCAATAATACATACTGTTTTGTGTAATAATAAAGTTTGTGTGTATTCATAAAGTTATGTGTGCATTTGGTAGTGAAGAAATATTTTTTATTTTTACTTTATAAATCATGTGTATTTTGCTTAATAAATCATGTGTATTTCTCTTAATAAATTTTTCTTAATTTCATGTGTATTTTTCTTAATGAATCATGTGTACTTCACTTAATAAAATTATGTCTATTTTTCTTCACAAATTATGTTTTATTTAAAAAAAGTATGTATGTATGTATATGTTTTGTTATAAATAAAATCTCTGTGTAATTATTAATAACGTTTGTGTATTTTGTCTATGTATTTTGTCTATGTATAAATATAAATTTGTACTTACATTTTGACGCCAGGTGGGGGATCCCAGACACATTCACCCGTGGTCAGGTTAGCATACATGTGTTCCTGGGTCTGGGGTTCTATAATCTCAACCCACTCCCACCTGAAATATATAAATAACAACATTTAAAACTTGTAAATAAGATTTCGATATAGAGATTTTGGTTTTACTTAAGAAATTATCAGGCACTAATGATCCAGTTCTTGACATTAACATTTGTAACCTTGTGCAGGACATGTATTAACAATATTAAGGTACTGAAACAAATAAAAGTTAGATTTAAAGGCAATGAAACATATGCCCACAGCAGCTAATATATGCCCACAACATGGGTTGTCACATGTTTTTTTTCTTTTGGTGGAAGAGGAAGACACTAACTAAAGCATCCACAAGATTTTTCAAAGTAACTCTGGCAGTAATTACATGTTTCTGAAATCAGTAGACTTCTTTGTCTCATGACCTAAAATCTAAAGTTTTACCTTCGGATATTAATTTTAGCCTCTAGAGCGTCCAAAAGCAATTGTGGATGCTTGACCACTGGTAGAACAGACCTACAGAGAGACAGAGGTGAAGGCAATATATGACCACATTTCAATGTGGGTGTCATATAAAACGATATAACAAATGAAGACAAAAATGTACCGGTAGCTTATTAACGGCATTGATTTTTCATAGTATTTCATCTCAGAAGAGAGAAATGGGTTAATGTCCACTCGACATAAACTAAATCATTTCGGGACTAACATTTGGTTCAATTTTATTTCATTTAATTGTTTGAGCGTACATGTATGGGTCTTTAGCAGTGGGAGGAAACCGCAGGATACAGAGAAAAGCCATGAGGTTGGACGGACAACCCAGTAGCAGATTATCAGTGAGGCTGATGAGGCTGCAGCCTCAGGCCCAAAGATTTTGTAAAAAAAAGACAATGAATGTTAGGGGGTGGGGTTTAGGCCCACCGGGAATCAACATAGGCCCTGACCCGAAATTAATTAGGCCCACACCCTTTTAAATAGGCCCTCCAGAAACTGCCGCCTCAGGCCTTGGTGGAGCTTGATCCACCACTGGGACACCCCTACTCCTTGTCACGTACATGTACAAGTGGGTTATTGAAACCACACGAATCGTGAGAAGGTGAATTGTGATACATCGATTTAACTATATATCGTGAAAACATTACCACTCAACAACTACGGTCTCTCCTCCTATACACATGATATACAGGTAATATAAGTGATGGACACATTTAGACGCAGTAGCAATTTAATCCCATAATGTTCAATGTACAATAAATCAGCCATTGAATGCATTCTTTATATATCTCATTTCAACTATGATTACACGCGTTGTATTACATAGTCACACCGATCAATGCGCAATTATATTCAAGAGCTATTTAACTGGCAACTTGAGAGGATTTGCTAATACATGTGTACTATTACATGTTGTATGAAAGGCAGATCTGTGGGAGGGAACTAGAGGTGGTCCTGAAATTTAAGTGGTCTATTTTATCCACATATGTAAAAATTAACAGTATTTTTACAGATCAATCACGACAAGTTGCTGTCTGTCTCATCATCAATACATGTATGACTACAGTATATTAAATGAACTTGAATTCACAGTGGTCAATGGTATACTAACAGCAATGGTATATTAACAAGATGACAAACAAATAGTCTCTGGATTTTCCAGCCTTGTTTCCCCTTTTCAGTGGTGCAGGATGGACTACTGTCAAGGTATAGCGCCTATTCGGAAAGATCTCTGTAGCGCTGTGAACAGGGTAAAATTGCACTGCACTGTGTACTCTGTATATCAGTTTTCTTTAGCATGATTGGTGTTGAAATTAAAACTGAACGACAGACATTGTTAGTTTTACCGCTTTTCTCCCATGCTTCTTTATTATTTCATAAAATGAAATGAAATGGGGTTTAATGTCCTGCTCTTCTGTGCCTAACCTGGGCTAATGGAAGATGGGCATACACCATACAGTGTGCTATGAGGGAAATTTTGCCCAGACAGCAGTGCTACGGCCTACTCTATATCGAATTCCAACTGCCAAGGGATCTTTTATGTGCGCACCAACGCGTACACGGAACCTCGTTTTTCGGTCCATCCGAATGACTAGACTGCTGTCCTTGTCAGGTCCTTCATTCTGCATCACTGACAAGGGAAAACCACGCCGGAAAATTGAGATGAACTTTCTTGGCCAATGCAGGAATCAAACACCGGACTCCAGGCTAGCGAGCCAGCACCTTACCCACTTATTATTTTATAACTCTGTCAAAGAGAAGGACAAATCGAGATGACCTTTCTTGGCCAATGCAGGAATCAAACACCCGACCTCCAGGCTAGCGAGCCAGCACCTTACCTACTTATTATTTTATAACTCTGTCAAAGAGAAGAGAGAGAGAAATGGGGTTTAACGTCTACTCAACACAAACTAGGTCATTTCGGGACTAACATATGGTTCAATTTTATTTCAATAATTCGCTTGCGCGTAGGGGTCATTAACAGTAGGAGGAAACCGGAGTTCCCGGAGGAAACCCACAAGGTTGAGAAGGCGCCCCTATCTCCATGAAACATATGCTCACACCAGGGCTCGAAACCACAGCCGCAAGCCAGACGTGACCAGCCAGCCAGATGACGAAGCGCAGCTCTCTAGACCACTAGGCCATCCCAACCGCCCTGTCAAAGAGAAGGACAAATCGTTCAGTTTTTGATTGTTATAGGGAAGGGGTTAGACTCCTTGGTTCAACCTTCAATACTATTTGTGATCTTTGGCTGGCAAACAGTTTCAAGATTGTAGCTAACTGTTCTACTTTTATTTTATTTCTCCAGGTACTCAGGCTTCCACCCACTGCTGAAGACACTCACGCAAGTAAACTATTGAAATAAAATTAAACAATGTGTTAGTCCCGAAATGACCTAATTTTTGTCACGTGGATGTTAAACCCCATTTCGTTATCTCTATCTCTCTCTTTAATTATACTTTATAGACCTGAGGTCAATTACTGACCTTGACTGTACGGACAATTTTACAGAAGTTAAGTTTTCTATTTTGAGACGATATGTAAACAAAATTTCTGGAAATATGTTGGGATTATGGCTTTCCTGGTTTTTACAGACTTAATTTCATGACCAAAAATTTAGATAAAGGTTTTGTCATCCATGACTGCTCTGGTGCCTGTCATTTTCCATGATTTCCCTGGACTCTTTTTATAACCATTTATTATGTGTTTGAATAATAACTGACGTTTGTTTCATTTATCATCTTCACAAAGAACTTTTATAGTGATGACAAAAGACACTCTATGAATTTAAGTTTACCTCATAATTGACAAAATGTATTAATTATAGGGCCAGTCAGAGAACCAAAAATGTTATAAAGCCACATGACATTGACAAGCAGCAATTTTCGCATCCCAGAAAGAATCATGGTAGAACATAATAAAATAACAATTCTTTATTTCAGTTTCATACAATTTAGAGAATATCTATAAATCATTCTGAAATATGGTCATACTGTATACTGTTGTCACCCATGTCTGTCTGCCCGTTGTTACAAAATTGTTTGTGGTCGCTCTTAAAGACTAACTACACACAAAGTTTCTGACGAAACCTACGGTACCGGTACTGATGATTATGGTACTTGATCCTTTACAAAAGTTCCATGCAGCGTCTGATTGACTTGAAATTAATACACAGTATTTAATATGAATGAGCTAAAGAAGCCTATTACTTTGATCACTAAACAAAATCTTGTCCTGACTCTAGAAACTAAATTTCATAAGAGAACAGACCACACACAATGCGTGAAGTTCTAAAGTCAAGTACTATTTATATTACTGACTTGAAATTTGCACACAGTGTTTAATGTGCATGAGATGAAGAAGCCTGTTGATTTTATCACTTAGCAAAATGTTGTTGAAACTCTAGATACTAAAATTATTATGAAGAGAGCTTATCAGAATTTGAAGTTTGACAGTCAAGCACAATTCATATAATAGTGTAAATACTTATTTCTATAGTGTTACTTGTCCATAGGTCAGGATATATCAATATTAATATTAATATTGTTCAAGTATCAACTGAAGAAAGTCACCTTATGCTGTGACAAACAATATCAATATTCTTGGCAGCATTAGGAGTTAGTGAAGCACATAAAATCAAATATATTATCATATAAAAAATAACACCGATTAATTGTTTCTACATGTTTCAATATATTTTCTTCAGGAAACCATTGGTAATATTATCAATGGCTTCCTAAATAAATCATATTGAAACACGTACCGTAGAAACAAATTGGTGCTATATTTATATTTTAAACTATAGTACATGATACTGCACATTAGAACAACCGCTTACTACTGTGATATTATTTTATAATGATTTTAAACACTGGCGTGGGGAGGGCTGGGTGGTTGAATGATCTATTGAGTCACGTGACATGGCTTTACAAAACTAAGGTAACATGCCCAAATATACATATACCATTAGCAACAACATGTATAAGATCTCCAGCCTGATAGGCTGTATCACCACTGTCCAGGCTAAATTCCCCCTTATTTCATTTCAACTATATAATGATTATCTATTATATTTTTAAAACTAAGTACAATGCTGTATGAGTATGTGTACAGTTTATTGATCTATGACATGTACACATCCTAGTGATGTCCCACTTCATTACTTATTAAAACCCAATTTACAAATAGAAACAGTTTACTATGTGAGGTAAATCAAACCACAAATTTTCCTAGATTTGTATAGAAAACAGCTTCTGATGTGAACTAGATCACAAACTACATCCTCCCTGTTTAGCGGAGGGGGGGGGGGGAAGGATCATGCAGGTGACACTAACTAGGTCAATTATGGGACTAACATACATACAGACAGACAGATGGGCTGAGGGTTTACAGGGGTTTTCAAAAGCTGGAGAAACAGTTTACTATGTGAGGTGAATTAAACCACAAATTGTCCTAGATTTATATTGAAAACAGCTTCTAATGTAAACCACATGACAAACTACATCCTTCTTGTTTGGGGGGGGGGGGAGAGGGTCATGCAGGTGACAATAACCAGGTCATTATGGGACTAAGTAACATAGAGTGAGAGAGATGGAGAGAGAGTTCTGTACTGGGGTTTTCAAAAGCTGGAGGAAATCTCTATGTAGATTTTAATCTAGATTCAAGTATTTAACAATAGTCAAGTGTTCAAGCAGGGTTACTGTGTCATGTATTAATGTACCTCACCCGGCACACATTACATAATGATAATCCACTTTGTGTCGGAAGTATTGAAGTCTACCAATAGATAGGATTTGTAATTAATTCTTTTATAAACAGGCTACTACTGACATACATTGTATTTAACAGTAGTCACATGTTCAAGCAGGGCTACTGTGTCATATATTAATATATCTCACACACCTAACATTACATAATGATAATCCACCTTGGTGTTGGAAGTATTGAGGTCTACCATCTCGTATACCACAGAAAACTTGGAAATAAATTCTTATATAAACAGACTACTGACACATAACACATTCTAATCTATTCTACTGACCTAAATATGTCAGCTTTACTTTTCTTTAAAAAATCAATTTTCTAGCTAATACAATACAAATAGTTAAACTCTATACTTAACAGGTACCGAAATATGATTATAACACGTTTCAAGTTAAAACGTTTATTCACAAAAGTTGGACATTAAATCCCAATAAAAATATAACCACAAATAACAATTAATAAACATCAATAAAAATATAAACACCATTGTCAAGGAATTTAAACTAAAATCACCTCAAAACTTTACATTTTTTATTAAAGTTTTTCTCAAAATGACTGTCTATGTTCATGAGACGTTATATGGTACATTTCTTGGAAAATGTGAAAACACTTGTACAAATTGGTGTGAATGTAAAAGATCCCTTGGCAAATGGAATTTAATATAAGAGTAGGCTGTAGCGCTGCAGAGTGCCGTCTGGCAAAAACTGCCCTCATACCGCACTGCATGGTGTATGTTCGTCTTCGTTAGCTGAGTTGGTGCAGAACAGTATGATGTTAAACCTAATTTCATAGAAAAAAACATGTCTGACAAAGCTTGACACTGATAAATGACTTTCATAAATTTACAGGAATATATCAGTCCAAAAAAGGTTCATTTCTGTTCAGTATCTACAAAATTGAAATTCTGCAACATTCCGCATCCTTTGCATTTGAAATGAACAAGCGACCGACACCTATAAATGATGTTTTTTTTTAATCTGTTTAAATCCAAACTGGGTCACTTGGTTCTATTTATAAATCTAAATATCAAATAATCAATTTTAGTGTGAATTAATTAGATATCATCTGTAAATTATATTGATCATAAGTTCTAAGTCTATGAAATTTTACAGCCTCAGGGTATCAACATGTATTAACTGTAGTTGGTGGATACACATCACTTGTTGAGTTGCCCCTGGCGATGAAAGTGATACCTGATAATAATTGTTTTTCGATACTATCACATAATCAGCAGACTACATTATCATAAATATACTAAAATCATTAAATAGTCATAAATATACGACAATAAAACAATTACATACAAATTGCTACACATCATTGCCTAATGATATTGTACAGATTATAATTAACATATCTTTACAAACATAAGTATTACCTCACAGACGTGCAGTGCTCCAGGGAACGTACAATTTTTAAAGTGTTACTTGCTGTCAGTTTATAAGAACTTGTTGGCAAGGAGAAGCTACTACATGTACATGTATTATTCTTAAAGAGTTTTTTTATAATTTATAGTTAAGTAATGCAACAATTCCGTAAAATCATAAAACCTAAAAGTTTATAAGCTAGATTTACCTCAGGTGTAGCATAAAAAATGGAAACCATTAATGAGTCTTCCTCAGTCATATTTCTAACAGGGATGAAATTGTAAGTTGCATGATAAAAGTACTTAACAATTGCTCTAGAGTTGTCATTACCCATATTTCCATGTAATTGTTTTATAAGCTTAGTTGGACATGTAATCTTGGAAATAAGCTAAGTGTCAGTGATTAATATCAGGCGCCAATTCACTGATTCCTTTCATTTTGTGACCTAATTTTTATTACCTGTATCTTTTCTCAGTTTTGGAACAATGGAATAGTTCCATACAACTAGCAAAATTCTTGTCCTTCTTGAGGCGACGTCCCTTAAAAAAGCTTAAGGATCCATCTGTTCCAGTAAGATTGACATACACGTACTTGTTCTTTGGACAATTGTGCATCAATTGCCAGACTTCAATCTTTGATATGACATCGCAATTCCAAGAGGGCTGTGATGACATCATGGTCCGTTCCTGGTTCATGTACATGAGTACTTATAAACAAGTTGTAGACAAACAATGGTACCTGTACAATAAGGCACAACTGATATTGTTAATTCCTAACAAGGTAGTAGCCTTGAACAGTCTGATATATTGACTGCCCACCTGTTAATCAAGGTGAGACTGTATAGTTGATAACAGATGAACAGACTGGTTAATCAAGATGAGACTGTTTAGATGATAACAGATGAACAGACTGGTCGATCAAGATGAGACTGCATGATAACAGATGGTTTAACTATAACAATAAGTGAACAATTAACAGACCTAGGCCTACATCGAACTGTACTGATTAGTGTCAATTCTATACTCTATTTATATCATAAATATATGACCATGTGTTTTATATAATCCTACATACTTTACTTATCATCTGCGATATCAATCTGTTTGAAAGAGGACATCATAACCCCACTCTTGTATATTTCCCTTAGATTATACCTACTTCAAGATAATCAACATCACTTCTGTAGAAGATCATCCACATATTATATAAATAAATAACACTTGTTGTAAGAGAGAGAGAGAGAGAGAGAGATGGGATTAACCGAAGATTATGACCACTTAACCCAAACCAGGTCACTTCAGGACTATCTGCTACAAATTTTTTTTGCTTGCGATTAGGGTTTTTTAGTATTGCCTATTGGGAGGAAACTGGAGGATTTACGGAAAAACCCTACAAGGTCAATGATCACAAGAACAATTCCTACTAATATCTTAATCTAGTAAACAACACCTACATGCTATGATCATTGACACATTGATAAATATAATGAAAATGAAAAATTGATAATAAACATACTGAGAATGAACAATTGAAAACGGAAGTTATTAAAGAACCTCCTGCATTTTTCAAGCGTGTCCCTCATCTATCAGGGGAAAATGCTAGGTTCTACAATAACTAATAAGTCTGTAATGGTTTTTCAATCTTTTAATAACTTCCATCACATATATGTACATTGAATGACAAATAATAATTCAAGTACATACAATGTACATCTGTGATCTAAAAGCCTGGCTATCGTAGTTCCTCAAGTAATAAATTTAAATTGATGTTTCATTGAGGGTCCACTCAACACTATCAAGCAGACAGAGAGAGAGAAATGGGGTTTAACGTCCACTCAACACAAACTAGGTCATTTCGGGACTAACATATGGTTTTAATTTTATTTCAATAATTCACTTGCACGTAGGGGTCTTTAGCAGTGGGAGGAAACCGGAGTGCCAGGAGGAAACCCACGAGGTTGAGAAGGCGCCCCTATCTCCATGCCACATACGCTCACACCAGGGCTCGAAACCACAGCCGCAAGCCAGAGGTGATCGGCCAGCTAGAGGTCGAAGCGCGGCACTCTAGACCACTAGGCCATCCCACCACCCCCTATCAAGCAGACACTGTGTTCCATATTGAGTTTATTTTGCAGTCTAGTCATTCAGATGGGACGAATAAAAAATGTAGTGCATCTGCATTCATTGACCATAAAATAAACATTTACTGTACAGTTGTATGTTCATGTTAAAATGAAGAGACACTAAGCCCCAAGTCATTCATTCTTTCCACTTCAAAGACCTGAATAAAATATTCAGTTTAATGAATAAAATATTCAGTTAATTGAATAAAATATTCAGTTAATTGAATAAAATATTCAGTTTATTGAATAAAATATTCAGTTTATTGAATAAAATATTCAGTTTTTTTAATAAAATATTCAGTTTTTTTAATAAAATATTCAGTTTTTTGAATATAATATTCAGTTTATTGAATAAATTATTCAGTTTATTCAGTTTATTGAATAAAATATTCAGTTTATTGAATAAAATATTCAGTTTATTGAATAAAATAATTCAGTTTATTGAAAAAAATACTCAGTTTATTGAATAAAATATTGTTTACACTATAATGCTATCAAACAAACATTAACTGTGTTTTTATTGTGTTTATTTTGCTGTCTAGTCATTCAGATGGGACAGAAAAAAACATGATGCAACTGCATTCATTGACCATAAAACATACATTAGCTGTACACTAAGCCCCATGTCATTCCTTCTTTCCACTTCAAAGACCTTGTCATATGACCCTACTTCCAGATTTAAAACGCGATTAAAGGGATTTTGTTAACTAGAGCAGATTAGCGAAGGTTTGTTATACATGTTAATACATGTTTTAATTCATGTAGCCTAGTTTATTGTCATTCATCAAAGCCATTTCATCAGCTGATCTTTTACAAGATAAAACAAGAGGAAACACTCAAACAAACTGTTCATAATTCATTATATAAATATAAACGAAAACAGTTTAAAGACAAAGACAGTGAATCCTACATTAGAAATAAGTTCCCATTTTTCTGCACAGATTTTGCCAATGAAGACAGCGAATCTTAGATTTAATGCTGAAAGAATATTTGTATTACATTTGCTCAAATTCCACTCATCTGTATGTCATTTTGGGACTAACAAATTAAGGTCATGCCACTTGACGCAATGACAGACTATGTGATAGTTCAACCAATTTGTTTCAAAGATTTTATTTTGTACCAGAAGATGGAGATGTGCCCAAACTTTGGATTAAATAATATTCATTTTGATCAAGCACCTATATTACCCGGAAAGTTATTTCCATCAGTGAAAGTTGTAATGAAAATTACATATTACTGCTTATAATGAATGGCTTACTACTCAAACCAGACCAGCAGGTGGCTGCTAAACTGTGGATGTTTACAAATTCACAAGACAGCATTTACACTTCACTGGCTTAAAAATAGATCAGAAACCAATGGATGCCAAACCACAATGAAAAAAAGGAGAACTTAGCTTTTGTCTAAACTTGTAAATATTTGACGTAGAATTTGTATGTTTTTTGCAGGAGCTTTCTTGTTTTTTGCGCAAACAGATATTCTAAAAATTATGCAGTTCTATATTTACGACAAGATTTAATAATAAATAAAGTACATATGTACAACAGAATATTGGAGTCTACAATACAATATCGTATTATCTACAACTCAAGGTTATCTTCATTTCTTTCTGATTCAACTATAATTATCAATTCTCCAATCATCGGTACATTCAACAACATGTACATGTACTTCCTAAGCCTCTTATATTGTGCTCCAGAATTTAAAGCTTATACTTATACTTTGGGTTAGCTCCACACTTGAATATTTTTAGTTTGAATTTTATGTGCTTTGTGTTTATAATTTATTTCTATCTTAATTTGTATTTTATATACGCAGTGCGCAGTGCTTAACAAGTCAAAGACAGTATTATAAACAATATATACATTAAATAATTAATTAACAAAAGCCTGAACTCCCACTAAAACTTGTCAGATCTTTATGTTGTGTTGGACCTCGAAAGTATCAAAAACAAAACGAGATATAGATCTGTATTTTGATCAGATTGGTTTCCACCAAGCGTAATATCTCAGACAAGACAAATGTATGTGAAATAAGTTTAATTCATATCAGATTCTGCTCTTCCATGAAGGGTGATATCACTGACAATGAAATTATGAAGTGCTCATTATTTATCCCAAAAATGATTATTAGCAGATAGAACAGTTTAACAGGATGTCATTTTGATTGCCTTTCAAATTTGTCCCTTTGTAGAACATCAAACATCATTTCTTTTCATTCATGATTCATAACTTAAATCTGAATATCTTATTCACTGAGTGATATAAAGTCTATTGCCTATACAGTGTTTATTTCAAGAAAGAGTTAAAATTGTTACATTTGCTTAAAAATTAATAAACAGTGTAAATGTGTATTTCATTGTATTAATAATAGCCAGTATCATGCATTTAATAGTGTGTATTTCAACTGTGAGTCTCTGGGTGTATATTCCATACTCTGTTTATATATCAAGTGTGAGTTATGTAATTATAATGGACAACAAATCCATTAAGAGTGTGTATTCAGTTTGTGAGTTATGGTGTTTATTGCATGCTTTGTGCAAAGCTGTAATAATATGTTGTTGGCTATTTGTAATATTACATCAAATTATAAATTACTCAGATTTATACAGTTTGTAGGATTTCTTTTAAAATCATTAGCATACCTGAATTTAAATAACAACATTTTTTTTGTATCTCTGTTTACTTTTATATATTTTGGTCAATAACAAAATATAGATTCAATAGACAACATTTAAAGTTTATTTATTCTTCAATGTGCGGAATAACAATTTAATTATCTTTTTATATAAAAAAAAATAATTGAATTTTCTCTAATATCTAGCCTATCTATTGAATCATGTAAACACTTTTAATTAATCGGAAAAAATATTTGAGACCACAGTTTTCTGAGATTAAGCTACTAGTACTAATGAAGGGGATTATAAATATTAAATAATATGATTATTTTTGTTCATTCTCCATATAAATAAAACTGCATTGAAAGATCACAATGATTCCATTCAGAATGGCTTCAGCTACTACTTCAGATCAATACTATTCAACTCAATGTGTCCATTTCGTTCAATAATTGAGACCCCGAATACTCCCCTTAAAACATGTGATAGGGACTTCAGTCAAGAAAAAAAATATCATATTTCTAGTTCTTATCAACATTACCGCTTCGGACATGACTAAAATGACGTAAAAAACACGTATTTCTAAATAAATATAGTCAAGAATGTCGTGGCGGGAGGTCGCTTCATTCAATTGTTCCAAGAGCCAAGCGAATGACAGTTCAGCCGATACACACACACTACAATAACGCTGCCTACTCGCAATATAGATAGCATCATAGCGAATTGGAAATTCACAAAAACGCCTGTCAAAAAGGCAACATTTTATCAATAATTATTCGACAATTGGCTTGTTTAAAAATTATCTATGAATTAAAATCAAATACCCATACCTTTCGGCCATCGCTGGCTTTTTCAAGAGCTCAATAATCCAATAAATAATCACATAATTCACTAATATCTGCTAGCCGTATCCAAATACAACACCTTGTCCGCCATCTTGTTTCGGCGAGGCGTAAGCGAAGATTTGACGTTTTCTCGATACCAATTTTCTCCAAAGCAAAAAATATATAATCACAGATAAAAATACAGATAGAACAACGCCGTGCACAATTTCTTCAAATTTTGTGGATTTGTGTCTGCATCAGTTATTTTAATAAACCGGAAATGGCAGGTGCGACACAGCAAAAAGTCGGTTCCGGAAGTTCCGGTTTGTGACTGTCTTTTGTTTTGATAAGTAATCCGACAATTAACGGCAATGGTGAGTTAATGAGATTAGGTAATCGATCAGTAATGCACCATTAACATTAATTAGTATGTTTAGAAATGATTGTGAATAATATTTTATTGTAATTGAACTGATAACGTTTGTCTGCCTTCTGTCAACTTACTCTGGTTATGTTAGTGTCGTGACGCACTAGTCTATAGTAGTCACTGACTGATTGTATCCCCCCCCCCTCCATATTTGTGACAGTGTCAGAAGAATGGAACACTTCTCTTGGTTTATGTTTATGTTTACATTTAATTGTAATGGATGCTATAGCAATATTGTCGTATTAATGATAACGTTAGTACTACACATTCCCTCCAGTTTCATCCTGTAGTTGTAAACTCATTTTATTTTATTTTGTCATAACTTCACCTGTTTTCAAATTGGTGGCTTCGTCCCACTGATTCCGTGTGTAAGACAAGCATGGTTTATTAGTCCACTAAAATCTTTCCATTTCTGCGAGAGAGAGATTGAGTCTTTCGTTCATCCAAGGGACAGTAGAATCTTTGGCTAAACAAGGTTGAAAACCGGGGATCCATAATGTTATACTGTAAGATAATGTTATACTGTATGAATAATTAAACATACCCCGACTCAATATAGCGACAAAATAGCAAATATTATTGGGTTAAATTAATCAATCAGCCCTTTTCATTGAGTTGACATTACAAGTTGTTACTATACAGTACAGTGCATTACACAGACAAACTAACAATGGTAGGCTATGTATGTCTTCTATTTTGTAAAATGTCTTCCTTGCAACACTCGAGGGCTTTCATTTAAAAGAGGTGATAAGATGAATGATTGTAATTGGATATTATTCTGAATTTGAACCAAACACGCCTCATGCCTATGTATTCAAAATAATATGTAACAAGGCCTTGCCTGAGTAGAGCGAAGCTGGTGTGATTGTTGTCAAATATATAACCTTCATAATAAAGTTTCCCCAGTTGAAAAAAGAACAAAAAAGTGTGAGAATTTTCATTGACGTCAAAAATATGTGACGTCATTCATTCGACGCGTCATAGAAATATTTCCTAGAGACGCGAAATCTCGCGTGGGCGAGATTTGGTAAGTTGACCTGCGCTGACATGCGCATTGTCAGACATGCGCATTGCCAATTTTGCCCAGTGTATCCGGTTCCGGTCTGAAATTTTTTTTTAATCAACAGTCTGTGGGTGACATTTTGCTTACGCTCCTGTGTTACCGGAAAAGAGCTTTGCTTAAGTACCACGCTTCGCGCGATGCTTTAGAGCTTCGCTCTATATCAATAAAAACATGGATGGAGACAAATATGTGTATGACAAAAAAAACAGGCTCCTGAGACCTAAGATATTTTTACTCATAGAATCCACACTGCCTATCTAATGTACCATAAATTTGTCTGGATTTAGAATAATCGGGAAATCTATTTATAATGCCACATTTATTTTTCATCCTCAGATTTTCATCATTATAAAATTGTTTGATTTCAGATGAATTTTGGATGTGACAAAAGTGATAGTTCTGGACGAGATGATTGGATGGAAAAGTTACGAGAAACCGGAACACATGTTACCCGAGCAGACATGAATAAACTTATAATGAACTATCTTGTTACTGGTAATTTATAATAGGCCCATTGTTTACATTTATATTTATAGTTTCTCCTCACCTGGGTAAAAGTTTATTCTTTACTTGTAAATACCTGGGAGCCGCTGATGCTCAGTGAGTATGCCATGGGCTCGTTAACCCAAAAGTCATACATTGTATATTCGATCCCAGTATTGGCCAAGAAAGTTCATAAGATTTTTTTTGACATGGTTCCCCGTTGTCAGGAATGCAGGACAAAGGGACTAGCAAGGGACAATGTAGGACTTTTGGGTTAAAGTCCGGTGTGTACTTTACTCATTGGTAGTTGGAATATGACAAGAGTAGGCCATAGCACATAGCTCACTGTAATGCGGATGTCCGTCTTCTTTAGCTCAATCAGAGGAGAACCGTAGGACATTAATTTAAACTTCATTTAATTTCATTGTGTGATAGACCTGTTTTTGTTTGCATGGACTATGTATGTCTCACATGAGTTATACTATAGCCTAAACTTATAATAAACCGTTGGGTTACAATTGGAAGTAGCATTGCTATCTAGGCAACATTTCCCTCATGGAACACTAATGTTCAAACTGATAATTCAGTATTGTGAAAGTATTATCTCCATATTGATTCTTTTCTTTAACAGAAGGATTCAAGGAAGCTGCAGAGAAGTTTAGAATGGAATCAGGCGTCCAGCCATCAGTTGATTTGGATGAACTGGACGATAGGATAAAAATACGACAGGCAATACATTCAGGAAATATACAAGATGCTATATGTCTGGTTAATCAACTGTATCCTGAATTACTGGATAATGATCGCTACCTTTATTTCCGATTACAGGTTTGTGTAGAACTGTTTGAAGTACTTGGAGTAGGAATAGTGTTGCCGGTTCAACCTCATGGGTTTTTTCTAGGTCCTTCTTTTTCTTTCCATTGCTACAGACCAGGGCTTCCACTTCAAAATTTTCCCAACCGGTCATTTTTCTCACGGAGAAAGTGGTGCTATTTTAAGCACATAATAAGAAGCCAAAAACTACATGCTATCGGAATGTCGATCGACTTTAATTGGGTCAAGGACAGTCACACAAAAATTCAACCTCACATCGACATTTATATACCCACCCACCTATCCCCCTAATAAATAAAAGAACACATGTAATCAATTATTATCATTTAGTTATTTATACATTCATAAAGTATAACAATAACAAGATGCATCATTTATCGAAAGTACAGTATTTTCTTAATTTGTTTACGACTTCACCCGTATATACTCGTCAGTTTCTACAGGATTTCCATTTCTGTAAAGCACGTGCCGGTTGAAATTCTCATTAATTCGTCAAGGTTTTTCATGCTCAAGGAACATCGTAACTTGGTTTTAATTATGTTTTGGTGCTAGAATCCCGGTTTTCAGTGGCGTACGTGACATTATTCGGCGGTTGACTATTTTCTCCATACACGGGGAAAAAGTAGTTCCGAATGATTAGTACACGTAAATAATTCAAAGTGATACACATGTACAATAATTAACATAATTCTTAAACTTATCAATTTATTAACTCGTATTGACATTTTGAGAGCTCAAATAATATCGTGCTCGTATTTTAACCCTATAACATGTAAAGATATTTGCACATATTTCAAAATGGCGGCGATCGTAAAAGCTCATTGTTTTAACCAAATGGCGTCTACCGATTGTTATATAAACGGAATAAATGGATTAAAAACACACCTGGGAATACATATTTTTGTGGGGGAATATCATATCTTAACCACGGGAATATTTGTAACCATTTAGTAGAGAATGTACGACTGACTTTGTTTTTCGGGGCGGAACTGTCATCCTCGTGGTTAGATGTTGAAGAAGGGGAATCGGATTCATTGACAGCAATATCATCATCTTGCTTTCTTTTGTTATTCTGGGAGGTGAGGAATTTCAACATTTTGAAATGATATATAGAATGCTAACATTCTTGTATCATTTGCAAGATTGACATGATTAACTCTTGTGATCAAGTGAAGACATCAAAGAAAAGTTTTTAATTTGTTTGATGTTCAAACAGTGAATTGCCGCACGAATGATGAAAGTCGGTAAATATGCTGTAACAACAACTCAAGAATGATCACGCTCACAGTATTACTAATTATAAAACAAAACAAAACTAAGTAAATTGATTAAATGTTGAGCTTTTAATCTGTTTGATGTAGCCCCTTTGTTAATTGTGATTGGAGCAATATACACAAGGATAATTGATTGGCAGTGGTTTCCATTCGTGGGCTACTGAACACTGTTAATTTTATTATACCCGATAGTTTACATCACGCCACGCACGGAGTTTCGTCGTCTCCCGGATTTTATGATTTAGCACAAAATATGCTATTTTTCCGGCGTGCAAAATGACCTACGGGTCTGATCCAGATTCGGTCATTTTCCAAAGCCATAGGTCCCGACCGGCATATACGGCCGAAATGGAACCCATGCTACAGACCTATGTACGCAAGCAAAGTATTGAAAAATAAATTGAACTACATGTTAATCCCGAAATGACCTAGTTTGTGTTGAGTGGACGATAAACCCTGTTTCTTCTCTCACACTGTAGCAAGTTTCTTAGGAATCATCTGTCTGCCATATCGCCCAAGGTGGAAGTGGAAATTATCCCCCATGCCTTAGTAGAAGTAGTAGTAGCACAACTGAAACACACATACAACAAACGGCATTTTCATCTAATAAAATTGAAGATTGTATTGTATGTGAAAGCTGACACGACCTCTGGGCAAACCATTCCAATCTTTATATAATTTGTGCATTAACTGTTTTTGTGATTAGAAACATTTTTCTGAAGGATATATTTTCTGCAAATAGCTAAGGGGAGATAACACTATTTGATTTTTGGTCCTGCTTAACAGAGGCAAACAGTGCAGATCCATTCTCTTGATTTGCAAGTATTTTCATCATTGTTACTTGATCCAAATGTGGCATGTCTTGTCTGTGGGTTTTCCTCTGTATTTTTGTATGTGTTGTGCAATTTCTCCAGCACATGTAAGCATTATATCATTTCCCGTTTTGTTTTTATTTACAGCAACAGAAAATGATAGAATTAATCCGTCAGAAAGAAGTAGAGGCAGCGTTAGAGTATGCCCAGATTCATTTATCGGAGAGAGTGGAAGAAAATCCTGAAGTTTTGTCAGAGTTAGAAAGAACGTTGGCGTTATTAGCTTTCGAAGATCCGGAATCCTCACCTTTCAGTGAACTGTTACATCCCTCAC
This sequence comes from Patella caerulea, assembly GCA_036850965.1. NCBI lineage: Eukaryota > Metazoa > Mollusca > Gastropoda > Patellidae > Patella > Patella caerulea. Next base: position 17,507,836 of record JAZGQO010000002.1, on the reverse strand, counting down.
ACAGGCAAAAGGTTAGTAAGATATTGTTGGGGTATACTATGACGAAATCTGTAGGTGTGCATGTGAAATAGATCTAACCATGTGTATGTTACAGACTCATTAACCAAATCTAGTGGGTCGAGACAGTTTCTAGGGATTTCCCAACGTCGTTTCACTTGTCAGCGGGTGCAGGAATTAAGGCCTGGTCAATCAGATGTGACAAACATTCGTGGTCATGTGTATACCTTTGCCGGTACGTTAAAATTCATGTGATATCGAAAATAAGACTAAGCTTTAGTAGCGCTGCCAAGGCAAAATTACCACATGTTGATACAGAAATCTCTGTGCAATTTTCGAATACTCACACAGCTGAAAGAGGTTTCTTTTTAAGATAGTTGATGCAGGTTTGTGGTTCTAAATCCAAAGGGGCTTCAATTACACTTAAGTGAATTTTACAGCAGTTAAATAAACCATTGTTATTGTTTTATTTTATAATGTTGTTATTGTTATCATATTAAAAGATTATTGATATTTGCAGGTTGCCAGTGAATTAAATGCTGCTATATTAGAAGCAGATGCTACTCCCAAACTTGCGAATCTACTTAAACTTCTTCTTTGGTCTCAAGATGAACTCGACAAAAAGAAAGAAAAATATCCAAAAATGACAGACATTTCAAAAGGAAGTATAGAAGATCAGAAATAATTCTTCGAGACAATCTGATTTAGATAAAATTCACCTGGCATTGTTTTCCCCACATCAAGAGTGATCTCATTACTAATGGTGTTCATCTTTATAATACAGATTAAGACTATTTTTGATTTCTATGAATGTAATCAAGGACATAACAAAAAAATGGTTGACAGACAATCCTCTTTAAAAAAGTTAGATGCAGGATCAAGGTTTTTAATATTGTGTTTTTATCATCAAGGTGCTAGGAGTCTTAATTTTGACATCTCGTTCACATCTCTTCCTGGTGATTGTTTGTGCTCATGACCCAGAACATCTGTTCATGACCGAAATCATCTGATCATGACCAGAATCAACTGTTCATGACCGGAATTAACTCTTCGTTACCGGAACCATTGGTACATGAAAAGTTTAATCATCTTTTCATGAACGGAATCAACTGGATAAAAACTAGAGGGGTGAACTTGTTTTGTCAAAGGATCGGTTGGCTAAATTTCAATTTTCTGTATTTTTGTCTATTTATTCTTGCTGTTTATAGGAATTCTTGTAAACCTAATTACGAATTCTTGTGTTACATATCTGAACTGTTACTGTATGCAAAATGGAATACATGTGATAACATAATAACACAGTGTCCAGGCGCGGATCCAGAGGGGGGGGTCCAGGGGGTCCGGCCCTCCCCTGCTCACACTTGAAAATTTTTTATGCGATTTTATTGGCGATTTAGACCTGTAATTTTGGAATTTACCTCCCGGAAATACGTCAGAATGAACCAAATTGAATCTAATTTACCAAATTTTTCTGAGTGAAGTCCTTGGGGTTTGTACAAAATAAGCAAACCCCATGTATTTGGGTAAAACATTACTGTTTATTGCTGGTCTTCATCCAGCAAATAATACATTTATATAGAATACAATTTATTACTAAACGATGTTTCAACTACAATCTCTGGTCTTTGAATGATAAACTATATAAAGTATCAGTTAGACTTTTTGTAGTAGATATTAATTATAATCCAAAGAATTGTGTCCTGCTGTATATTGTTATAATGATTCCAAATCAAAAATACCTGTGTTTAATGCTTACCAGAAAAAATAGGGTCACTTGTTTTGAAAATCTGGGTTTTTTTTGTGGGTTAATATTGGATAGAATAAATTGAACTAATGAAAAAACACATGGATATTTGCAGTCTGAAGCCTGTCTGTAAAGTGTTTTTTTAATTCAATACCTCCTAGCATTTTCAGCTTAATTACTGAATATGTTGCATAAAATAATCCTGATTCGGACTTATAAATACAATGTAATGAAATTTCAGTATCAGCAGAAAACTTCACCAAGACAGGTTTAAGTAGGACCTGAGAATTGAGAAAAAAAAATTAAGTTCTGCGATTTGGGCTTTCAAAAAATTATAGGTCGGGTACCCATAAACACAGGTAATTTGGGTTTTTTTGAGCCATAGCATTTTGTCTGTGTAAAAGTTTTATAGTGTTTGTGTAAAAATGATGGATATTTGTGTGTATGTTGTTATTATTTTTGATGTGAATTAGATTTCTGATGTAATGTTACATGGGAGCTCTAAAAGAAACTACCCGGTAACCTGGGTTGTTTCATGTATTTGTGAAAACTTGAACTGAAATATTTATGTCTTTTCATTGTCTAAGAGCTAATTTTTTAAATACTCCACGATTATAACCCTCAACCAATGTAAAACTTTGTTGAAAATGTTAAACGTCAATTGGATCTTTATTTGCCTGTGATCTCTAATTCATTATTGAAAGTTATTATTTCCAACGACTTCAGAATTGGCAAAATACATGTATATGTGGCCTCCATGATGGCAACAAAATGAGCCAGATGTCTGAGTTATTATATAATGCCATGTCAGCGTATGATTTTGTTCATTTATTTTCCGAGACATTTCATTTCTGTTAAATATTAAATTTTATGAAAACCATTATTTAAATTACATGTTTGTAAATATTGTGTATAGCAAATTTTATAACTTAATAAATTTTTGAAATATTTCATTTTTTTTTTATTTTGTGTGAAAGAAGGTATCATCTCAGCTTCTGACGTTATGCCTTTGGTCAATGACAATATTGCTCCCAGATGTTATTTGAAAAACGCAGGGGACGATTAAAAATGAATTGAGACCATCCCACTATTAATCTGCTGCTGATTGAGGTAGAATGTTCTATCATGGTGGAGCCACAATGGCTAAGTGAATAAGCCTGGAGTTCACGGGTAGCTCTTAGTCTTTGTCACAAAAGTTCCTCATTTTACGGCATGAATTCCCCTTGGCAGTGGTGCAGGACAGCTGGCTAGTCATTCGGTTTGGATCCAGTGTACACATTAACATGCACATAAAAGATCCCTCGGCAGTTGGAATTCAATATAAAAGTTGGCTGTAGCACCGCCGACCGTACAAAATCCCCTCATAGCACACTGTATGGCGCAAGCCCAGTCGGAGCAATAGGACATTTAATTTCTTTCTATAATGGTGTAGATTATCATTAGATAATGTCTTGATGGGAGTTCAATCACAAGCATTCTCTGAAACTGGAATTTATCAAGACTTAGTAGACACCACTAACAAACTTATTAAGACAATAATCAACCCTCAATCCCATAGTTAGCCTGCAATATTTATGGATTTGAATTTTTTTTTTTTGATGGATGATTCAATGTAAAGATAGGCTGCCAGGCAAAGAAACATACGTACACATGAGCTAAATAATCCAGACAGTTATCTATTTTGTAACTATTATAGAGAGGATTTCAGCTCTTTATTAAGAAACAAGAAAGAACAGTATTTACACATTTATCTAAACAATATACAGTTTTATTTACATAATAAAAATAATAAATGACAGCGAGAGTAATAATATATGAGAATATTATAAATGACATGATAAGTTCTTATAACTCTGATTAAATTCATTATTGCTATGTGAAAATTTTTCAAAAGTATTTTCATGGGCTTTAACTTTCCACTTTTATACATAAAACCAGATTACTGTGCTATAGCCAACTCTTACATTGCATTCCAACCGTGTACAGTTCTTTTACATACATGCCAATGTGTGCATGGAATCTTTGATGTTTTTTGTCCCACCCAAATGACTAGACAGTACTTTACCAGACCCTTCCTTGGAGCCATGTTTCAAAATCTGGGTTAATGAGCCAAAGCCATGGTCACTGGGCCACCATGACTCCCCCATATGAACACAAATATACATTTCCTGAATATTTCTTATTTTACCCACAACATTTAAATCAACAATAAATATATTTTCTTAAAGTACAGTAGTCACAGTGTTAGATATATTCGAACAGATTTCTGTAACAAGAACCTTTATGAAACAAGCCAACAGTGAGGCTGATGTCCCCCGCCGAAATCCCAAAATAAATAGATGACATATATTAATTAATCGCACATTTATTTTTTTCAAACGTATCGAGCAATCAAACTGTACACGAAGTGTCATCTAAAAGTGTTTTATAAAGAAAAATGCTAAAGCCGACGAGAAAAATGAAAATGTACCCTAGTTAGGGGGACCCTAAAGGCAGACAAAAGGGCCTTGCTTATCTCTGCCTACTCCATCAAGGCATTTTGACCTAATAAGCATACACACCAATAAAGAACATTTTAACTCAATTCGAAGGAGAGTTAATGTGTTCCAAAGTCTCGGCAAATCAAATTGCTTATTGCTCTGCTTACCTCTAGCAGAAAATGCTCATTATCGATCTTAGTCAAGGTATTACTGTAATGAAACTATACACCAAGTTTCATCACTCTCACTTAATTAGAACTAAAGTTATCGTGTCCCAAAGCATCAACCAATCAAATTGCTTATCTCTGCTTACCCTAAGAGGAAAATGCTCATCTTCGAACTCCATCAAGGCATTGACATAATAAGCATATACACCAAGTTTGGACATTTTAACTCAATTAGAAGGAGAGTTATTGTGTTCCAAAGTCTCGACCAATCAAATTGCTTATCGCTCTGCTTACCCTGAGCAGAAAATGCTCATTATCGATCTTAGTCAAGGTATTACTGTAATGAAACTATACACCAAGTTTCATCACTCTCACTTAATTAGAGCTAAAGTTATCGTGTCCCAAAGCATCAACCAATTAAATTGCTTATCTCTGCTTACCCTTAGCGGAAAATGCTAATCCTCGAACTCCATCAAGGCATTGACCCAATAAGCATATACACCAAGTTTGAACATTTAAACTCAATAAGAAGGAGAGTTATTGTGTTCCAAAGTCTCGACCAATCAAATTGCATGTCGCTTTGCTTACCCTGAGCAGAAAATGCTCATTATCGAACTTAGTATAGGTAATGAAACTATACAATAGGTTTCATCAATCTCACTTAATTAGAACTGAAGTTATCGTGTCCCAAAGCATCAACCAATCAAATTGCTTATCTCTGCTTACCCTAAGCGAAAAATGCTCATCTTCAAACTCTATCAAGGCATTGACCTAATAAGCATATACACCAAGTTTGAACATTTTAACTCAATTAGAAGGAAAGTTATTGTGTTCCAAAGTCTCAACCAATCAAATTGCGTATCGCTCTGCTTACCCTGAGCAGAAAATGCTCATTATCGAACTTAGTCAAGGTATTACTGTAATGAAACTATATACCAAGTTTCATCAATCTCACTTAATTAGAACTAAAGTTATCGTGTCCCAAAGCATCAACCAATTAAATTGCTTATCTCTGCTTACCCTAAGCGGAAAATGCTCATCTTCGAACTCCATCAAGGCATCAACCTAATAAACACATACACCAAGTTTAAAAATTCTAGCTCAATTAGGAAGAGAGTTATTGTGTCCCAAAAAGTGTGACGGACAGACGGACAGACAGACGGACGGACGAACCCATTTTAATAGTCCCCCAACTTTCTTCGAAAGCGGGGGACAATAAAAAATAGTGTTTTTCTAATAGTTTAGTTAGACACAGCCAAAAATGTATGTTGATTACATAATTTGCATTTCAAACAGTTATATCTTTAATCACAAAATATAAACTATATTATTATTAAGCATGATTGTATGGTGCCTCAAGCTCTGCAATGTAACAACATTCTTATATACAGATAAATATATATTACATTTTATCAATGGTTATTGCACCTGCCCCCATTCATAATAAAATCTGACAATAACTTTGTTTTTAATTATTTTGATACTGTTTTGATTTTAAGACCAGCAAATAGTCTTGATTACTAAAGCCTAAGAAATAAAACAATCTATGTATGACCTTTTGACACTGGATAGAAATTTAGTGCTATGTTGTTCTGGTAATAGTCATAGTTAAAAGGAGACAATTTGGACAAGAGTGATTGAGATAAGCACCAATCGAACTTCACATTTTCAAAACAATTTTTTGTACAGGTATCCATTACAAAATTAAATAAAATTCATTTGAGACTTCATATTTTTTCCCCGAAGGAATGTCATTTTTATTTTAATATTTAATTTTATCTATTAGTACTATCACCAGCCCAACATATATTCTTTGACCTTAGACATCAAACTATTATCTTTTTGAGGTATTTGACCACCTTTTACAACCTGAAACAGAATATAAAAAAAATAGAATAAAAAACATTTGTACTAGCACTACAAAGCTTATAAGGTACTGTCAACAAAATAATCAATTAATAAGGTACAATCAAATTGAAAAGGAGTTTAACATTATTCTCTTTTTTGCACCATCCAAGCAATGACCATAAATGGAGTCATTTGATTTGAAAATTTTCTAGAAATTTTGATTTTTAAAAGACAGAAGGCTTGAAGTCACATGGTTCCTGTGTCGTTCCCCCTTATCTTTGATGTAGGACTGAGGGTATGACAAGAGACAGACCGAATGAAAAGCCGAGAAGCTTTAACACATTGACATGCACGTAAAAGAACTGTTGGCAGTTGGAATTCAATATAAGAGTAGGTAGTAGCGCCAATATCTGTCCAATTTCTCTCCATCAGCCCAGTCAGAGCTGGGCCCTGTTTCACGAAATTTTAACTAAAGATAAAATCCAAATTTTAGCAGATACTTCAATTTTGATTGGCTAAGAACTAAAATCAGTCTAATATTGTCCAATCAAACAACTACGGTAATATTCAGATCTTATATTAGTTAAAATTTTGTGAAATAGGCCCCAGAACAGTAGGATGCTAAACCCTATTTCACTTTCTGTTTTGCCAGAAATCATAACCTTTTTGCCACCGGTATTACTATTCGATACCACAGAAAACAAGATGTATAACTAAAATCTGTCGATACTTTTCATAACAAAATATAAAAATAGGTTGCCAGGCAACGAAACATACGCCCACACAGCAGCCAAATCGTCCGGGCAGTCAACAAGAATTGTCGCATATTAAGGAATTATCAAAAAATCATTAGAATTTGTTTGGTTTTTATAATCAAACGTTTTTTTTTAAATCATATAATAATTGTGACCTCCAGAGGCACCACAAGCTAAAAAGGGTGATTTTTCGTACAATCAGGGGACATAATTCAGGAAGTAATGACCCGATGGGCGCAAATATTGAAAGGAACCAAGATCTTTGGGTTTAAAACATACCTGTCAAGTTTCATCAAAATCGACTCAAAATTGTGACCTCTATAGGGTCCACAACCTTGATATAACATATTTTCACACTATTCGTGTACAAACGGCGGCCATTTTGTCCGTCAATTCTAGTCCGGTTTTCATGTAAATCAAACTCTCTCTTCTTTACCATGTAACGGTGATATAGTCAAACGTTTTTTTAAATCGGATAATAATTTTGACCTCCAGAGGGACCAAAAGCGAACAAAAGCGATTTTTCGGACAATCCGGGGACATAATTCAGGAAGTTATGATCCAATGGGCGCAAATATCGAAAGGAACCAAGATCTTTGGGTTATAAACTAGATGTCAAGTTTCATCAAAATCGGTTCAAAATTGTGACCTCTATAAGGTCCACAACCTTTATATAACATATTTTCACAATATTCGTGTACAAACGGCGGCCATTTTGTCCGTCAATTTTGGTCCGATTTTCACAAAATTCATACTCAACCTTCATAACCATGGAACGGTGATATAATCAAACGTTTTTTTTAAATCGGATAACAATTTTGACCTCCAGAGGGACCACAAGCTAAAAAGGGCAATTTTTCGGACAATCAGGGGCCATAATTCAGGAAGTTACGATCCGATTGGCGCAAATATCAAAAGGAATCAAGATCTTTGGGTTATAAACATGCATTTCAAGTTTCATTTTGTCCGTCAATTTTGGTCCGATTTTCACGAAATTCGAACTCGACCTTCATAACCATGGAACGGTGATATAATCACACGGTTTTTTAAATCGGATAACAATTTTGACCTCCAGAGGGACCACGAGCTAAAAAGGGCAATTTTTCGGACAATCAGGGGCCATAATTCAGGAAGTTACGATCCGATTGGCGCAAATATCGAAAGGAACCAAGATCTTTGGGTTATAAACACACATGTCAAGTTTCATCCAAATCGGTTCAAAATTGTGACCTCTACGCTGTTCACAAGCTAAAAAACGTGATTTTTCGTACAATCAGGGGCCATAACCCATGAAGTTACAGTCCGATACATGCCAATATCGAAAGGAACCGAGATCTTATGGTGATAAACCTATATTTTAAGTTTAATTGAAATCGGATAAAAATTGTGACCTGTAGACTGTTCACAAAAAAATGTGGACGGACGGACGGACGGACGGACGGACGGACGGACGGACAGGGGCGACGACAATATACGTCCACATAAAAATGTGGGCGTATAAAAACCACTTACATCGTATTCACTCCTAGAAGCTTGATAAGCAGATGTTAACGGTCTAATTGTTGGCGTATTTCTGGCATTTACAGAATTTGTCACGTCTGTTAGAGGGGTCGAAGGGGTCATTGGCATATCATTAGCAGATGCTCGACCATCCATCACATTCTGAAACAAATAAGATAATAATAAATGATTACCAATTTAGCTTCAGGACTGAGCAAGTTGTCAAAAGTAAAATGGGGTTCGATGTCACAAACTATACCAGCTCTCCGTCCCGCACCCTGACAAAGAGAAACTACGTTGGAAATTATGAGGGACACTGTGAACACACAGATGAACTCCTGGTTAGGGGGCCACCTCTTTATCCACTAAGCCAATGTGGCTACACCACTAACAAGGAGAATCCAAATGAACTTCCTCTGTCAACACAGAGTGAACCTAAGACCTGTAAGTTAAATAGCCACCGCTTTATTAAGTCAAAGCCGCTCCTCGATTTATAAAGAAAATGAATACCTTGTCTATGCATGGTAATACACCCACCATTATACAACCACCAAATATTTTACCATTTTTACTTAAAGCTTTCTTAGCCTGAATCTTGGATTGATAATGGACATGCATCCAGTTCCCTTCCGTGGCCACCTGGAAATTAATAGTGCAAGAATAAAATCACACTTAAGTTTGGTTGGAAACAATTAACATTGTTAAGCATTCACATGTTCAAACACTACTGTTTTAAAGAAATGAGGCTGGTCATAACCGAAGGAAAGATTAAAAAAGAATTGAAGGCAGTCAAAAAGCACCAAATTTATGCAGCCATTACATAACTAAATCATTGAGGAGATGAAAACCATGTTTTATTCTGATTAATTTTTAAAGCTTTTAATATGACAATCTTCATTACCTCTGTTAGTTTTCATGCTTTTTTTGTTTTTGTTATTGGGGTTACTTGCTGATTTTTTTAAAACAATATTTTTATTCAAGATATTTAAATTGGATTGGGGAAAAGACTTGGATCATTTATAACATAAAGGATAAGATCAGGAGTTAACTCACCACATGTTTGACTATATGACCATATTGACTAAACTGTTCTAAAATAAATGATGTAGCTCCTTTATTAAAACTAAAACAAAGAAAAAATAGGATTAAGTTATATCATTATCAAATATACCATCTGTAGAACATAATGTGGGGTGCCAGCCAAGACATAAGAAAGCTTTGATTGAATTTGACAAGTATAAATTATCACACACTATATCATACAAGCATGGAGAGAGTTTAACATACACTCTACACAAATTACGTCATTTAGGGAATAACATATAGTTCAATTCTATTTCAATAATTTGCTTGCTCATAGGTGTCTTTAACAGAGGGACGATTATGCAGGACCCAGAGAAAACTCAAGAGATTAAACATGTGATCTTGTCCTCTTCAAGCAGGGAATCGAAACATGGCCACTTGGCTCAATGACACCCCTTATGATTTCATGCACACGACCCAACGCCCCATGCAAGCTTGAATATAAGGCACCCGTCAAAAGATTATCACATAGTGTATATATATCATTATCATTATAACATACAAGTTGTGGGAAAATACATGTCTAATAATATATCTAGTCTTGGTGAGGTGGTCACCAATTTGCATGTTTTTTGTACGGTGCAATCAAACAGAAAAAAATATTGAAAGAAAATAGTTTCTCACCCGAATACTGTTATCCATGTATCATCTAACATATCATATGACTTTAATGTTTCACTGGAAAAATATAATAATATCGTATATTTCTTATATTTACTCTTTTATACTTTAAAGATGCACTATATATACCCCATGATATAACATTTACCCTTGGGTATACAATGATACAATATTTACACCTTAGCGTATAGAAGATATAATATTTACCTCCTGAGTATTGATATAATATTTACACCCTTTGTATAAGATATAATAATTACCCCTTGTGTATGAAATGATATACCATTGTATCCCTTGTTTATAGTCAGATATAATATTTACCCTTGTGTATAAAATGATATAATATTTACCCTTGTGTATAGAAAGGATCTAATTGAGCGGGTGAAGCTGGTATCATTGATTTGTTTCCCAGTAAACTATCATTTAAACGTGATTGATTATAATAACCTAAAAATACAAAACACAACCAAACAATAAAATACAAAACACAACCAAATGATAAATTGCAAAGACAATCAATTATAAATAGATGTACAACAAATTTCCATGTACTCTTCATTCATTAAATTATGTCATGACAAAATAAAACAAGCCAACAGTGAGGCTGATGCCCCCCGCCGAAATCCCAAAATAAATAGATGACACATATTAATTAATCGCACATTTATTTTTTTCAAACGTATCGACCAATCAAACTGAACACGAAGTGTCATCCAAAAATTGCTTATCTCTGCCTACCGTAAGAAGAAAATGCCCATCTTCGAACTCCATCAAGGCATTGATCTAATAAGCATACACACCAATTTTGAACATTTTAACTCGATTCGAAGGAGAGTTATTGTGTTCCAAAGTCTCGGCAAATCAAATTGCTTATCACTCTGCTTACCCTGAGCAGAAAATGCTCATTATCGAACTTAGTCAAGGTATTACTGTAATGAAACTATACACCAAGTTTCATCACTATCACTTAATTAGAACTAAAGTTATTGTGTCCCAAAGCATCAACCAATCAAATTGCTTATCTCTGCTTACCCTAAGCGGAAAATGCTCATCTTCGAACTCCATCAATGCATTGACCTAATAAACACATACACCAAGTTTGAACATTCTAGCTCAATTAGGAAGAGAGTTATTGTGTCCCAAAAAGTGTGACGGACAGACAGACGGACCGACAGACAGACAGACAGACGGACGAACCCATTTTAATAGTCCCCCAACTTTCTTCGAAAGGCGGGGGACGATAAACTCTGGATTTTGAACAACAGGCTTGTATTTGAACAAGAATTCTACAAGCCAAATTTTTGCACAAATCTTTGTCAGTAATACAAGGAACAAAATGGAGTTTACATCAAATCGCCATTGACATAAGCTACAATTTCATTTCAATAATATGTTTGCACAAGGGGGGGCTTTAGTAATGGTTGGATAGGCCACCCTATTCCTTGCTATGTACAAGCAGGGTAATCAAAACCAAAAGCCATGCAACTTTAATCAAATACAGACCCCAAGGTCTAAATCATTCACATTTGAAGACTAGACAAGCCAAATACCCAAATGATTAAATAATTGATATTTTTAGCCCCCCCCCCCCCCGATGTCAAATAAATAAAACTGCTTTATATCACAATATTGATGTGGATCTAAATAAGGACCAAAACATTTTAAGAGTGTTTGTGTACCTATGGATAATGTGTGACATGGATAATTAAAAATGACAGGTCACTTACTGAAGCAACAAAACTACACAAAAAGAATTGTGATACATCGATAGATGTTTCACGATTTAATACATGAATCTGGAGATGGTGAATCGCCATACATTGATTCTTTAATACATCGTGCCAGCAATAAAATGTCATCATGGCTTACCTGGTGTTTGATGAGAAGGTGATAATGCTCTAGCTGCTGGTGTCTGTGGTGATCGTGGATGTAATTGACCAGCAAATGACGTCTGAAATACACAAAGCAAAAGAGACAATATCACTTACAGTGCACAGATTTCATCAAAGAAATCTGTTAAAACACTTTTAGCATTAATACTGAAAATAGAGTTTAACGTCCTACTGTTCTGCACCGACTGGACTAATGAAGATGGGTTTTCTTGGCTTAGACTGGGATCTATCACAGGCTTCCAGGATTGGGTGTCAAAACTCATTGTAGCCCCTAAATATTTTATCATCAAAGTTTTTATCGACAATAAGACTTATCCACGTCCTGCTCCAATGACATGGCGAAACCACTCTGCAAAATAAAATCCCCGAGGACCTGTCTCTACCTATAAAGGAACTAACCCAGGACCTTACCTTACTTATTAAGTGACTTTGGCACCATAACCATTGATACATAAGTAATATAACATAATCTGATCTAACATCGTATACATTATCATTTACCTACCTATAAATCTGGATTACCATCATACACGTATATGTATTATAGTTTACTAACCTGTAAGGCTGGACTACCATCATATGTATCGATCATGCTGCTAGAAAATAAACCTTTAACAGGTGGCGCCCCCATTTTATCTTTACCACGTAATCCTTCATTTCTACTGAAATACACAAAATTTCTGTCAATGTTTTAACCATCTAAAACATCTTGAAACTTGACGTAACCGTGCATGATTTTCATTTTCCAGAAAATATGCTATGGTATTCAGATTAGTTATTTATTAACATTTAATTAAGAAATCCCTGTCTGAATTTAATTGGATCAAGGATCGCAGCAAGCATGTTTAAATATCAGGATGTCATCTGACCATATTCAAACTTGTAATTGCTGTCAAGTTCAACTTGGAAGAGAAATGTAGACATGTTTTGTCGAAAGACTTTGTCAAAAATAGACGTGAGAAAATAGAAAAAAACAAAGTGTACCCTTGGAACCAAGGGGAGATTAGATCAATCAAAATGGGTGACTAACCTTGGTGTACCTGTCATGTGACCTACTGGAGATGTAACACCTTGACCCTTTTGCAAAGTTGGACTCTGGCCAGATGTTGACCAAAGTTTTGGCACCGGCTGAAATTATTCAATTCATTGATTAAATTTTGGGTCAATATTATACCATCATAATATCCGCACCATATACAATGTAAAATAATCATGTAGCATAGTGAGCAATGAAATGAAATGGAGCATCCTACTTTTCTGTACCATCTCTTATATAAAATTCCTACTGTCAAGGGTTCTTTTACGTGCACGTCAATGAGGTCTTGGTTTTTAGTTGCATCCGAATGACTAAACAGTTGTCTTGTCCAGCACCGGGACCTCCAGACTATTTAGCCAGTCTTAGTCATTGAGCCACTGTGGCTCTTGTGAAAAATAAATGGGATAAGCTTAATGGTACATGATATTCTAAACCAGCTGACCAAAGTGTCAATGTACCAGTGGCATGGTGAAAAGGGGTGTTGGATTGGATCACAAACAAGGCAGACCTGGGCTTGATCCTGGTGCCTGATAAGAAAGTTCCAAAGTTTCATGTTTTACATTTCATAGTAAAACTATAAACATGATCAACAAATACTCACAGAGCCAGAATGAGAGACATTATCTCCAAGAAGATAACTTGGAAGATATTGCGAATGGTGTGGACCAGGACTGGTTGGAGACGCCGTCATCATCGGTTCTGAAAAAAAATTTTTTTTTTCAATTTGTGGGATGAAATGACCCGATACAAGCGATATGAAAAGACCTATGTAAATTTAGGATGAAACTGCCCGAGATGAACGGTTAGTGGGGTGTAACAACCTTCTGCCAAATCAGACACCCCTACTACTAGTACTAGTACTAAAGTGAGTAAAGACTAAAAGGTAAAAGAGGGGAGCAAGTCAGTTTATTCCCTGGCCACTTCCCCTCAATACGTTTCATCCCAAATTTACAGTCCAAGGCCAAACTGTTGTGGGATGAAGTGACCTGCATCCGTAACTAGGCTAATACTATTACATGTACGAGGCCCTAGCCTAATGCTTTTCAAAAGATTTATAATGTATTATATTATATATATGGCATTTGCCTTGGCACAATAATTTAATAATTACGTTGTCTTAATCAGTTAATCTCCATGTTCAATGTACAACTTTGGCCTTGGCAGTTAAGAATCTTAATAAAGAACAAATTTGTATCATTGTTTTTGGAAAAGGTTTAATCGGGTTTAATCTTTTCGGTCACAATTCGTCAATTGAATCTGTGATTTCTGTGTGACGGCGGAATAAAATTGTAATAATAATAATATTAAAAATCGGGTGGCATAAAAACTTTGTTATCATTATCATTACCGTGGTATTCTCCAGCAAGTGGTGAAAACATGATGTTAAATTAAAGCAATAAATAGATAAATAAATCAGTTATTAAATTAGAGTTTATGTCAAATTTCACATAAAAAAATTGTCACATGAAAAACTTTTAAATTTTGTTCCCAGGTTCATTCAACGTGCGCATGCTTACCGGAAGTTTGACAGGTGCCTGATTAACTAAAATTGTGGACTGTTGAATTGTTCTACATTTTTAAGAAACGAATAATAAAAATTGATTTAAAAAAATAAGCTCGAACCATGGACCTTATAAGGTCCATCCTCGAACGAAAAGAAAAAAAAGAAAGCCAAGCTTGTCAACTAATCATCCGGTTCGTACCCCCATCATACTGACACCCTGGACGTAATATACTCAGATTTTACCATTCTATTCTATTTTTGTTACTACTAGTAAACACTGACGCCCCGCCTTAGACTGCATTGGCGTACGAGCAGAAGACTCGAAAACTTCGGATTACTATGGTGGCTGATTGGTATCATGTCGTAATGTCGTGATGTCGCCTTTCATAACGCGACAACCCGACATCACGACATTTCTACCCGACAACACGACAACCCGACATCACGACATTTCTACCCGACATCACGACATTTTTACCCGACATTACGACACTAATACAGTAAAGCCTACAAAAGTAGCTTACCTGAATCCCAAACCACAAATCGATCGTCGCGATGGGGGCTTTGGACTTTCCGGAAAAATTTTGAAAATTTAACCGGCTTATGTGCGTTTTCTGCTATTCCAGTCCATGCCATGAGTTAAGTAACTTCAAGGTTTCGAATCGTAATGTAACCGAAATCACACTTTACGCCGATCTGAATTCCAACGATCCATTCGGACTGTTGCAGCTTAATTTAGAAATAATAATCGATGTCTGAAAATGTTGCACAAAGTCGAGTGACTTCAGACAAAATGTTTTAATCCATATACAATTCAGTACAAATTCGTGGTATTCAATTAAAAGAAAAGGAAAATTTGTGTTTTGTTATATATCGGTCACTTTATATTTTTCCAACTGGCAGAAATAATAATTTTTGCTTTCACTTTACCCGCCTTTTTGATAGGCCCACATCAGGACTTTGACTAGGGGATCGTATGGAACTACCGTCGTTTACAAATACTGTCATAAAAAAATATAACATAAATAAATTATAAATTATAGATAAATGTTTAAATATGTCAAATGTAATTCAGGGTTTTATTTCAGTCTGCTCAGAAAAGTAAGACGCTAACCCCCATTTCACGTCATTTCATGGGTTACCATAATGAAAGTTCGAGTTTTGTCGCTTTCACGCGTCTTGTAACGTGTGGAATTTTAAAATCTTTACGAAACTAAACACACTCCATGAGTTGTGAATTTTGCATGGCAATAACAGAAAGTGAACAATCTACGAACCCAAACTTCAATATTTAACCAATTCATGTAAATAATTTCACATGACTAAGCAGCCACTTACATAAGCGCGAAATTACAAGCATTTATCACTAGCTTAAACATTAGAATTAGTTAAATGTTGTATATATGCCATTCCATACAAATGATATCAGAGGCGGATTGGGTCGTCGGGCGATCGGGCGAAGGGCCGGTCAGACGAGCGCCCGAAGGGCCGGTCGGACAAAGAATGAAAAAAATAATTTTGTCCAATTCGTCTAAAAAATATTTTTTCTGCTTAACATTATATGGGGAAGGGGGGTATTGGACCGGCCATGGAGCTATGAGTATCATGTTGTATGTGGCCGGAGGCTTTAACAGGCCGCCACGCCATCACTGGGGTCTAAAATGTCCTGGTATGACAGACTTTCTGGACCGAGTGTGCTTGGTGTGGGCCAGAATTCGGAATCCCCAATGGGGATTCCTAATTTCATCCCCGAATTTCCCCGACACTGTCGCCCGCAAATTTACTAATCCCTGCAATGGGGATTCCGAATTTCATCCGAAAATTTCATCGGATTTCCCCGACACTGTCGCCCGCAAATTTACTAATTATAAAGTCACCTGCACACTGTTTGTGGGGAAACGCCAGAATTCACAAAGCAGCTTTTATGAATTTCACTTCCAATGTGCCTCGTGGCCTTTCACCACAAGAGGAATCAACCAGCGCTTCCGGCAACAATGAAAATATTCCTACTTATTCAATATTCCTAACTGGTTAATCAAATGGTCACAATTTGGGGTTCATGTTTCAAAAATTTCCAGCGTGTGAGCCTCCGCACCCCCCCTCCCCCGGTCCGGGCTTCGCGGTCCGTAAAAGGGGCCGCTCCAACTATGAACTATGAATGCTGCCCCAGTTTTTTTGTAGTCATTAAAGGTGCATTGTAAGACCTTAATCTACCACTACTACCAGTTGAAGACAGTTCGGTTGGCCTTAAAATAACGTTAGGTGTCCTATTTTCTTCTAGCATTCTTGTCTTCAGATTTTGCATCTATTGACTTCAGCCCATCGTTCAAACTTTCGTCGGATTCTTTTTCTTCAGATTTTGCATCTACTGACATCAGCCCCTCGTTCAAATTTCTTTCGGATTCTTTTTCTGTATTTCGAATTCTTTGTCGTTGAATAACAAGTTGTTTTAAGGAATCAAGAAGTCCTGGAAGTTGGTCCGGAGACAATCTCTCCTCGTCTTTTTCGGGTGGGACCAACAGTTCCCTGTTTTTACTGGCAGCAACTAATCTAGTCACTTCTTTAAGATGTTTCACTGCCTCGTCAATATTTGATGAAACGCTAGATTCGCTACCATGAGAGGTATCTTGACCTGGTTGAGAAAAGATAAAGGAAAAATAATGCATTATGGACGATTTAGATTTAGATAAAGAACTGGCCATTAGGGCTTTATGGTTCAACTTAAATAATAAAAATATTAATATATTAAGAATTTCATTCAAATTACTTTATTCTGGGCGAAATCATGACTGTTTGAAGATGTGACATAGATTGTTCATTATCGTAACAACGGTACTTGACAATCGACACTAAGCTTTGATTGTCCATTTTATTGTTATTTTTCTAAAATCTAACAAGTGTTCAAATCCATTTACATCCCAGCCACCCAATGATCTAGAGATTTAATTATGGGCTTGTGTGAAAAAATAATAGTTATATAGGTCTACGTCGGGCCCATAGCCACGGGGGAGGGGGGCTATGGAGGGGCTTAGCCCCGCCCCCACCCAAAAAAAAAAATCGAATTAGTCCCGACACCCCCACTTTTTTGCCAACAGTAATACGTATTTGGAGTCAACATAAAGACTGGCAATGTAAAGATGCAATCATTTACCCTGTTTGAAAATTTCTAATCAAAATATTGAGCCGTTCAGAAATGATCGCTTTGAGTTCCCACTGTGGTGCGATGTGTTACGATAGGGGTGTCTAGAGTCTACGATATGGTACGTGCAGATACGTTCGGGTACCTCAAGATAATTTTTCTTATAGCACACTGTATGTATGGCGTATGCCCGTCTTCATTATCCCGGTCGGGACAGCAAAGTAGGATGTTAAACCCCATTTCATTTCATTTCTTTTCAGTTCACAAGGTGACATTCAGAGACTTTTAAATAATACCTTTAGACGATGACATCGTAATAAGATCTAAGTGGAAATGTTCGTCTTGCTGTCTTCATAAAATGTGTGTGGTGTCTTTCCAGAAAAACTGAATGACAATACATGTGACGTCATTGAGTAGTTTTACAATTTTACACGTCACTAAAACCCTAAATTGTATGACAGAGTTATTTTTACTCTGGAGCATTTAGTAATTGAATGGTAATTACTAAATGCCGTGGGGCTGAAGTATGTCCCGGAAATATATCAGGGATCAGGGTATACCAGGGTATACAAATGGTACCAAGGCCCTTTTCTATATAGGGTATGACCCATGTCCTATAAGTGATGAAAGTGTTCAACCTCTTTACTTGTAATTGCTCTCTGGGATCGTTCGCAAAACGGCTCTTGCACTCCCATTATCAGCTATCAGTGCATGCCTTGGTACGCTCTAAACAGCGTTCTCAGAATTGACAAATTTCAAAATTTTCTAGAGGCCGGGGGGGGGGGGGGGTAGATCCCCCTATCTTTGGTACCTTGCGCCGTTCCGGTGCCCCTGTCCATTCACGATGCTTCACGCCTTCAGCGCTGGCTCGTGAGAGGAATTTGTTCGTCCATTTTTTCACCACGCCCTCTGTTTCACAATCAGATTTCGGGTACAAATAGGAGGCTGTTATTTCGACAGGGCACAATGCAAGTCTTATGGTAGCCGATGGATAAAAAAAAAACAATTCAAAGTAGAGATTTTAAAAACAATTATTATAGACCCCAGTCAAAACATCGCACAGTAGTTAACAGCACTTGCATTTAATAGAATTTGGTCCAGTGTATTTCCAGTTCAACTACAATATGTCATTTATATCCATGTATTCTTTTAGTAAAGTAAAATACAAGTGTTCCATAATTCGTGTCAACACAATTTAAGTATAGAAAAACAAGAAAACGCCCACGAGTAAGACGTTGGCTTGCTAACGTGGAAGTCGTGGGTTCGCATCCGGTGTTGGCCGAGAAAGTTCATCGGGATTTTCCGGTATTTTTTCACTTGTAAGTGATGAAGGACATCAGGAAAGTTGACAGTCCCGTATACACATTTGTGTGCACGTAAAAGATGCAGTAGACGATTGTGCCGCTGTCTGGGCAAAATTTCCATCATAGCCTAGCACACTGTATGGCATATGTCGTCTTTATATCCCAGTCGGAGCAAAAGAGTGCATGGGGACGGTAAAATTCATTTCATTTCATTTTCGTTGGATCCTGTGTCGGGATTTTCCTACATGGTCCTCCCACTGTTAGTGGTGTGGAGGAGTCACCCGGACGGGAGAAAAAACTAAGGTTCTATGTACATATTGGCGTGCACATTAAAGAGGCCTTGTCAATTGAAGTTCGAGACAAGAGTGCCGTAGCGCCGCTCTCCGGGCAAAATTTCCGTGATAGGACGCACTAAGGTATGACGTATGCTCGTCTTCATCAGCCCAGTTGTCTTGGTGGGAGCAGAGCAGTGAGGACGTTAATTCCCATTTCATATCATTTCAATATGGATTTAATACTTCATGGTTTATTACATGCAACAGTTTTAAATACATCTTTATGCTACAGGGGCGGATCTAGGAATTTTGAAAAGGGGGGGGGGCGCAAAATAAGGGCACTGACCGCGGTCACGGGGCACGCCGCTGATGGGGGTTGGGGGCCCCAAGAAAATTATCCGCCATTTCCTTGCATCTGTAGCCATTCCAAGAGCTATTTGGCTGATATTTTCTAAATGTTCGGAAATCGTTGAAAAAGAGCCCCAAAATCGAGCAAAAAAGCCAATTGAAAGGCATCGCAGAAGTAAAAAAAGGGCACTGTCGAAAATTAGGGGCGCCCCTTGAATCCGCCTCTGTACTAGGTTCCCACTATCGTGTGATGCTTTACTTTACCATAGGATTGTCACTATAGAGTCCACGATCTGGTACATGCAGATACGTTCGACCTATATCGTATACCTTTCGATACGATCAACACGATTGACTACGACAATGTATATTATAAGGTACCGCCATGATTCAAACCACGGTTTCAATCTTAGCCCGAATCGTGATAGTGGAAACTTATACTAGCATTATCAATTATCAAGGTGGTAAATGCTCAGCACACTGCTAAACGAAACGTGGTCACGCTGATCCAGGATTTTCAAGGAGGTGGGGGGGGGGGGGTGATGCCACCACTTGGGAGTGCGAAGCCCGGCTCTTGGTGGGCGGACACACGGGCTGTCAACCAAGTCATGAACCGGCTCGTTTCGGAGTAAATTACGATTTCCAACCTAAACAACACGTTTAGCAACATAAGTTTCGGTATACCTATATAATTATTGTTGTCCGTACAACATAATAATTGGCATGACATTTTTGGAGTGATCATTGATGCTGCATTCCCTAAAAATGTCATGTATCTTTTACAATTCACTTATATCGAAACTTTGTTTATTATTGTAACAACAATAGCCATGACAATCGAGGCTACAGTGTTATTGTGGGCGAAATTTTAAACATATCCCCTTTTCAATTTTTTAAAACTATATATTATAGAGAGAACTGTCAAGCTTTCATATCCAACCTTACCTAATCCCACTTTAATGCGATGGAAACAATCGTTTGTTGCTGCGTGTTTCAGAAGATATACATGAAGCTATCTATATTATTCCCTTTATATTTTTCAATATGTTAACTTGAAGATTTACATATCAATAAAATTAAAAACATGTATAATATTGACAAAGTCTATGCAAGTTAATGTATATTATTCAAAATAACGCAGCAAAAGGTGCCGTGAAATTATATTATGAACAATTCATTTTATAATAATGAGATGAAAAGATATTGCACAGCACCATATTGCACGGCGTCAATATCGAACTATCACAATATCATAATACACAATATACGTAGACAATAACAAGGGAGGAGAAAGTAAGAGCCGGAAGCCATTTTGTCAAACCCTCTTATTTAAACAGCACATTGCAACAAGGTAGCGAGATAAATGTACTATGTGTTTACATTGATACGCTCTATTGGTCTAGTCTAGGTAAAAACCCACCTTAGTTTTATATACCAAGGGGATTTCCAAATATATCTAGCTACGGTAAGTAGATAGTAGACTCATCTTTTTATGAATTGAATGGAGATGAATATGCAATTGGCATAACGCATTTTACACACGATAAAAGCGGAAACGTGTTGAGTTGGCCTACAATTACAATGGTATTTTGTGCCATATATTTGTTTCTTTCTAATAAATACGAAGATTATCATTTTATGATAAAATAGCATAGAAATGTATATTTGACTTGGTTTATTGAATGGAATGGGTGTAATAGATTCTGCAGAATAATCTAGATCAGGCTGCTGTGTGACCAATATTTTACATTCCATGTGACATATAGCTAGGCCAATTGGTACAAATTTACTGTTCCATATAATTCCAAAATATTAAATTAGGAAGAATTTAACAGATTGAGAAATTATAATTTATATAATCAACCAAAAAACTCTGTGATACCACTTTATCGGATTGGTTTTGACAGTGTTGGTGTCCACCTGTATTACATGTGATAGAACTTTAACACATTCTAAATGTAATTTTAATTTAGAGATGATTAGTAGCAATCGGCAATTGACGTATAAAAAGGACAGCAGATCTATTATGTATACGTTTAAAATTGGTGGACAGTAATATGCCTACTGTGCTTTAAATAAAATTCAAACCGTAAAATGATAAACAACAAATTAACTTTTCATCTTTTTGTCTCTAAAAGTTTGAATGTGACAGCACTGTTAAAAATTCGGATTTACTAGAGATGCAAAAAAAAACCCCAATCTTTAAATCTTCTATTTTATTTCTGAACCATTGACATATATGTGATCTGGGGTATATTTTAGACCAAATAGTATGTTTGCAAACAATTTTGTTGGTCTGTGAGAAAATTGACTGTCAAATATTTGGCTGATTTTGGCACTCAAACTTACAGGGGCTAAATCACTATTCTTTGGCGCCTATAAATGGACAAACAGCTCACATTGCCTGTAATAATGTAATATGAAAGTACGTAAACTAATTTGCATTCAATCATTTCTGTTTTTACTGTAATTTCTAATTAGTTATGTTCGACAAAACACAGGAATAGTCAAAATTGAATGACAGTCTTTGGCATCTGGTTATTCCAGTGTACACTGGGATATCTTGCCTGGACCATTGAGCCGCATCATCAGATAAGGCCCTCGAAAGCTGGCACGTGATTCATGTGCCAATTTTAAAAAAAAAATTTTTGTCTTTAATATTGGATATGAATTGCCACCTTTAAAGAGATTGCCTACTCTTCAGCTCATGCCTTTGATTACGATTTTCTCAAAGCCAGAGCTACAACTCATCCGCTCCCATGGAATAAAATGCATCATTGATAAGGGAGCTTAAATTTGTGCAAATCGGACCTGAAATACATCCCGGATAGGCTACAAAATTTCAAATTACTTTTATTGGGGATGACAAATGAATTACAGATATAAGTATTTAATCAATCAAAATTGTGTAGTTTTCTAGTCAAAGCAGAGTGACTATTACGATATTTGTAATCTATTTGATGTACATGTAGATTATATTAAAGGCTCTAGCAAACTACAACATCGTGAAAGTTAAATCTCTAATAAGATGTCAGTCCAAATATGGTTCAATAATCTGTTCAGTATTTACAAAATTCTCATAAATTTAAATTTCATCGATCTATGCTGCTTGGTATAACAAGAAACTGACATATGAGCCTAGTTGAATCTATGCTGGAATTGTATCTAGTGATAGTATTTTGGTTTCTTAATTAACTGTTAATCAATCTGACTGCGTTGATTAAGCTGTAAGAAATTTGATATTCAGCGAAAATGAAAATGTGCCTTTTAATGTATCGGTATAAATATACTCCCTTCGGGGTTTTAAATAAAAATCAATTATTTATATGTATCTATGGCAACGCAAAATTCATTAAATTGAAAGGTGTAAGCATTACTGAACAAGCGTTGGAATCTGCTTAAAGATACATTATCTATGATTTAGATAAAGAGCTAGACATTCTTGCTATTTTAAAAGTCTGAGCAAAGTTATCACTGCTACATGGATTATTATCATAGCAACGGTAATGGTTAATGGAGGTTAAGCTCTTTTAAGACTTAATCATTAAATGGTGATTATGTTTCAACCAGTTAAAACTCTGCCATCTGATGATCGTGACACTGTTGTTTAGGATTTTCGTGTGAATAATCGCCTTAATAATAGTTTATGTTTAGTACATTATGCATCTTAGCGTAAGATTAGTTGATCTCCATTAGTCTCCTATAAAGAGAAATTGATGTTTTGAAGATCTCCACCAGGTCCACTCATCCTTCTGTAAAGAGGAATTAATGTTAAAAGATTTTCACCCGGTCCGCTCATCCTTATAAGACAAGAAAGTAACAGAGGTAGTCACTCATGGGTACACTCGTTTGCTTATCCCAAAAACTCACTAAACACTTTGCTCCCTGACTTAGTAATCGGCTTGCCTGACCAATCTAAACATGCCAAGGGTGATTTGACAAAAAAAAGTTTATTCATATTATATGGAATTATGCAAATCCACTTTTTAAAATTTGACTAAGATACTTTTTCGACTTGTGAGTAGAAATGAATAGCAGGTGGGATAAAGGGTGTGAACTTTTAATGGAGTTTCCTCCCTTTATGTGCTTCACATTTGAAGCGATCATTAATTTGTTTGCTTTGCAGCTTAAGGTTTTTTTTTTGTAACATTTGAAGTGATGATTAGTTTATTTACTATATAACTTAAGGTTTTTTGTAACACAAAGTTGTTTTTTTACATTTTCAGTTGTCTTGTGTTTAAAGGATATTTTATATTTGTTGTGGAACTGAAATAAACAAAGATTGACAATACAGGTAAGTCACAGACTTAATCTCCCCAGTCTGTCCCCACACCTGTTCCCACATCTATTCCCACATCAATGCCCCACGAATGTCCTATCTAAAATCAGTGAAAAACAATCAAAATAGGCAATACAAACTATGTACGTGTAGTTATATTTAATGTATAATCGACAGACCTTTTCATATCCCTCCAGGGCAAGTTTTTTTGCATCCCATCCAAAAAACTAGATGCTTTTTAATTTCACATGAAAGAACCATTGATGAAAAGTAGGAATCCACCCGTCATCATTAATCTTTAGTATTAGATGAAGAAGAATTAGAACATTCACCCCATGTCATTTGATTTATAAGAGATAAAGAGAAATGGGGATTAACCCTTAAGCGGTCAACGTCATTTTGACGTAATGACGTCAAGAGGTCAGGCTAAAAAATGCCTATTACAATCGACTACTGCCGAATAATTGTGATAGACTCTTGACACCAATAAAAAAGTTGAAGAGGATAAGTTGATCTATAATTTGCATATCATTTTAAATCATTTTCATCAGAAATATCGTCTTCAGAATCGGTGTAATCCGAATCAGAATCCTATATAGGCATTTCAATGACTTTGAGGGTCTTTAACATCCCTTACATCGTTAAATTACGTTTTTGGTCAAAAAATGTTGAACGAAGACATGTTTTTCTCAATGTTATTGATAAGACAAGTTCCTGTCTGAGACACATGTGTGGCGATATCAATTAAATAAGAAACTAAATACTCAAATGCGGGTTATAAAAAAGGTTCTTGCTATGGTCGCAAATATGTGACCGTGACCACTTTTGGATATAACGTTGTGGTGCAAATATGCGACCCTGACCGGTGAAGGGTTAATGTCCCCTCGACACAAACTAGGTCATTTTAGGACTAACACATGATTCAATTTTATTTCAATCATTCGCTTGCACGTATGGGTCTTTAGCAGTGGGAGGAAACAGAAGAACCCAGAGAAAACCCACCTACAACCAAGGAATCGAAACCACACCAGTTGACTCAATATCAGACATTATGATACAGCCCCCACTTGGTAACCATTCTGACATCCAAACCCCTATTTGATTTATAAGTGATATGATTGTTATCATCATAGATATTAAAAGTAGGCATAGATTATACTTTAATTACAGGTGTAAATTACAGATGTGCTTGTATTAAGATTGGGTTAATGTCAAATTTAGATCTTGCTATAATAGTTCAATAATAGATAATAAAAAATAAATATACTGAAAATACTTTATTCAGAGCCAAGTTATGAGTGTTTAAATTTATAACCCGGTTATCAAGTACCATTGACATGCTAATAAACAAAATCATGACTGTTGGTCCTTTTAATGAGTAAAATCCATTTTAAAATTTATCAACTAAATAGTGTGAATGGTCCATTCCATTCAATATCTCAGCCATCCAATAATCTGAATGAGTTGTTTATAGGTTTGTCATTTTAATAAATGTCTAATTAATAATTTATATAACATTTGAGGTCAGACAAAAGGCCTGCAATAGATTTATCTCTTGCATAATGCATGTGTAATTTGTTATAAGATAGCATTTTAAACTAGATAGGTATATATTGACATCAGGTGAGAATTAATCTATTCAATATCAGGTCTATACATCTATTTAAATATCATGAATATAGATACACATGTAACTGAAGATTAGATATGATAAATGGAATGGTATAATTTCTGGTCAACACAATACATGTACTTTGTCATTTTGAGACTAACATATATGCGGCTTAATGTCATTAATATATATGTAGATACAGAAGTAACCGAAGATTATACACACATATATAAAATACAGGTTTGATATCATCCTTTGAAGTTGGGTACCATTAATTCAAATAATGTGTGGGCAACTTGCCAATAATACATTTTTTTATACTATACAGTGTATGACCAAGCGGAATGTATTCTATCATACCTGTATCTCTGTCAATCATCATGAGGTTTCAATGGTCCTCAAGTTTCCTCCCACTGCTAAAAGTGAGTTATTGAAAGAAAATTGAACTAAATGTTAGTGCCGAAATGCCCTAGTTTGTGTCAAGTGGACATAAAACCCTATTCCTCTACCTCTATCATATCTAAAATTAAGATGTGAATAATAGTTAAATTAAATTCCCACTAATGACTGTATTAGATAATGACACAGGTGAGAGATAAGATAAGTATAATTTACCTGAGATGATACAGTCGGTGAAAGTAGATAAATATACTAAACTATTGTTATCAAATATACTGTTGTATATATTATCTGATGAAAGGTCAAGTACTTGCAGCTATATTAATCATAATATACATGACATGGGGTTTAACATCCTAGATTTCTCTACCAAAAATGAGGTTTAACATCCTAGATTTGTGTAACAATCGTGCTTATGAATGTGGGCGTACCACATGAAAAATGGTTTATAGGCATACTCTTTCTATCCGGCTAACAAATATGGGCATACCACATGAAATGGGGTTTAATATCCTAGATTTCTCTACCTATCGGGCTAACAAATATGGGCATACCACATAAAATGGGGTTTAACATCCTTGGTTTCTCTACCTATTGGGTTAACGAATATGGGCATACCACATAAAATGGGGTTTAACATCCCTAGATTTCTCTACAAAATGGGATAACGAATATGGGCATACCACATGAAAAATGGTTTATGGGCATACCACTTGAAATGGGGTTCAACATTCTACTTTTCTGCACAAATGGGGCTAATGAAGATGTCCAGACATACCACATGATTTTTTTGTCCTACACATACAACTAGACACTGTTTTGCCAGGCCCTCCTTCCTGCACTACAGACTAGGGAACAGCACACAGGAAAGTCAGTAGAAATTTTCATGGTTATTGCCAAGTGTGGTGCTAGCTCATTAATAATGAGGTCGTTCAATCCTTATTTCATTTGATTTGAAATACACAGTGCTAGGGAAGATAATGGTTATGTAAATAGTAAATAAGTTAAATGGTATAATTAATATGAACTACGTGTTCAGGTGAAATGAACACCTATCTAATTACAGGTAAAGATATAATGATTACTAAATACTTGCACTAACTGGGTGTATAAACGAAGGGAGTGGAGACTCTAATATACATCTTATTATCTTCTATATTTTGGTCATGAATACACCTTGGCTTTCACATAAAAACAACCAGTGACAGTTGAATTCCATATAGGCATAGACCATAGTGCTATTTTAGGCGTACATATTTGCCCATCTTCACTAGCCAGGTCAAACCAAATAATAGGATGTTAAACCCCATTTCGTTTCATAAAATAAATCTAGCGCTGTTTGAATTTTATATAATATAGACCCCAGTTTTATCGCTTAATTTGTTTCTTATTGTCATTTGAGATAAGTAATCCCTGATAAAACTACAATATTGTAAAAGTTGAAGCTTGTCTGATAGGAAAATCAATCCAGTATTGATTTAAAAAAGTAGGATGTTAATCCCCATTCCATTTCTGTTCTCAGTTAATACCTGTACAGATGTTAATACTGGTTAAACATGGTCTGCATCCAAGCTTGGACATAAGACACCTGTCACAAACTTTGTCAAGACATAAATTATCACACAACGTTTTCATTATAGTATACTTATATATGTTTTGTGATTATTTATGTCTGACAAAGTCTTTGCCTAATGTCTAGGCTTGGCTTGAACCCATGACTTGCATAGAGAGCAGGTACAATTCTTTACCACCCGACACCACTCAGATATATGAAGAAGTTTTCCACTCCCTGTATTTCTATTCTCAGTTAATACCTGTACAAGTAATAATACATTGATACTAATTTTAGGTAAGTCGACTGATTAGCTTGATGATAAACGGTTAGATACAATAGCCAGGGGTGGTTCTAGCCAGTGGCTTAGTTGTATTTTTTTAAATCACTAAATAAGGCTACTCCTTTTGACTTCTCATTGACTTTTGGGTTTTATTTAAATTTTAACAGTTTTTAAAACACAGATGACAACTATCTATTACTAATTGTCAAGTTGCGTTAATTATAAGGTGTTAGAATTATTAGTTGATGGAGATGGATCGGTGAGTGTTGATGTGCTTGTTACAATTTTAAGGAAAATATTTGCCTGGAGATCATTTTCTTTGACACTAATAATATCTTCAAGATTTTGATGGATTCTATTATTTTGGATGCTTCTAAGCTGAACATTTAACCTGCAAAAAGCGATTCATTGGATTTTTTATATGGTGGAACCTATTGATTTTAACGGATTTAAAAATGTTTAATTACATAATGGTTTTCTGGAGTAGTATTTCAAAAACCATTAATTATAAATTTATGGATTAGGTTTTTTTTTCGTGTCGATCGTTAACGTTGGATATAGAAAATGAAGAAGAGAAATTTATCGTGGAGTGTACATGATTTGCCATCTCGTTATAATGTAGAAAGTTTTGATTTTAAGTCTGGTAAGTGCATTTATAATTATTTAAACCCTGATTTGGAAACATACTAAATAACAAATTATTAATTTGATAAGGAAGATCTCCAAATCACTTGTGACTTTTTAAATAGGAACTACTATACATAGTGAAAATTTATTAATAAAATTTCTATTTTTTTTCATTAGCGGATTTTCCTTTACAACCAAATGTGCTTTTGAAGTACCAGTACAGGTGAAAGATCAGGCTTATTGTGTCCATAATTATTAAACAGGCATTATGCAAGAGCTATATCTGTATTTTGCAGGTCTTTCTTTATGCTTTTAATGTCATGTTAATTATAAGACTTCCAAGGCCATAACAAATTGTCGATGCCATTGTTTAGTCTAGATATTAAACAGATTTAAATTTTCAGTAAATTATCTATTTTTTTTAACTATTTTAGCGAGAACTGCCAGCTCTTTATTTAATCTTCCACTTTGCCACTTAAACCTATGGCCATTACATTAGTTTCTATTTATTTCATGGGGATCACATGGCTAAGCTTACTCGCTAGCCTGGAGGTCGGGTGTTTGATCCCAGCATTGGCAGGACAGGGAGGGTCTGACAAGGACAGTCATCTAGTGATTCAGATGGGTATGAAAAACCGAGGTCTTATGTACAAATTGGTGTGCACATAAAAGATCAAAGATCCCTTGGCAGTTGGAATTCGATATAAGAGTAGACCGTATGGGCACTGCAGGGCCAAAATTTCCCCCTTAGCACACTGTATGGCGTACCATTTCATTTCTATTGATTTCACACGTCATTATTATTTTAAACAAATGTAGTAATAATAATGGGCTATACATGTATGTTTCATAATGCATTGGTTTTTTTTATATTATACACGAATGTTACTTATATAGGGGGGATGGGGATGAATGGTTTTATATGATTCATTTTAATTCCATTCCCTGCCAGCTTTTATATGACAAGGATTAGTGTTCCGAAATGACCTAGATTGTGTCAAGTGGATGTTAAACCCTATTTCTCTTTTTCTAGCTTTAATAGTATAAGAACAACGATCACATAAATATAGAATAATTTTCACTATTTGTATTATCTGGCTTTTTCAAAATAACCTGGCTCCTGGGCATTCAGAACTTGTTATAAATTCGTTCTTGATTGTCCCAAGGGCAGATATATTTTTATTAAGGTTATTACTTGCTGTGATGGTCTTTAATTTATTCAACAGAGGGAAAGATATATATATATTAATAGTTGGATAATTTACTTCCATGCCAAGGGGTGTTTAGCAGTAAGAGGAAACCAGAGGACCCAGAGACAACTCTTGAGGCAAATGATCCATGGGGTACCAAACTATTCTATTAAATAATGGTACCAGATACAATTCCCATGCCATCCACCTAACCTCTTGGCCATTCTTTTGGGTAACCTGGTATCCCCACATTGCCAATTACCCCATTGTAAAAGCTGGTTATATTGAAATAAAGTTTTCCTATATATTTTATGTTAGTCCGAAATTGACATGGTTAGTGCAGAATGGACATTAAACCCTCTCTTGCCACGCATGCCCATTATTTAAGATTAAATTACACCATATGTTAGTCCCAAAATGACATAGTCAGTGTGATGGGAATATCAAACCCTCTCTATCTCTTTCTCAATCTCTCTCTTCTCCCACCCTATCCTTTAGCCCTGTACCTTGAAATGATAAACAAACTAATAATGGTTATTGTATATTTTATATAAGTACCCAGCTCAAGTTAAGTATTAAATCAACACAACCTTTTCATTGATGTCGCTAGTTATTGTGGATAATGTCAAGATCTGAATCAACAACTCCTTCACTCAAACCTAATAAATTCTTCATTATGTTAAGTACTTTGCTCTGTACTTCAATAACTCGTATAAATTGTTCAAGTATAACTACATTTTATGTCAGATTAAAGAGACACCTTTGCACTTTAAAGTGACAATATGGGAGAAATAACTTTTAAAAAGACTCTTTATTCCAATATTTAAGTTTTTAATTTTATACAAAACATTGTTTGAGAATGGGTGTTTGATTCCTTTTTCCACCTTGTCAGTGATGCAGGACAGAGGTCCTGACAAGGACAGCTGTCTAGTTGTTCGGATGGTATGAAAAACTGGGGTCCGGTGCACACGTTAAAATGCACATAAAGGATCCCTTGGCAGCTGGAATTTGATAAAGAGTAGGCCATATGGTCGCTGCCCGGGTAAAATTTCTCTTATAGCATACTGCATGGCATTTGCCCTTCACAATTAGCCCAGTCGGAGCAGAACTGTAGGACGTTAAGTATCATTTCATTTTGAATGTTGACAAATTTTAAATTATTGAATTATTTTTGAACTGACACAGTATTCATTTTAGAGATTAAACTTCTACAATATTGTAATTTTCTAGTAGTATAGGCAGGCCCGTAGCCAGCTTGCTGGCTTCGGAGGGGCAGGGAAGTTTTTAGGAGGGGCACATACGTTACAGTCTACAGTAGGTATTTTAGAGTTATGGTTGGCAAATTTTCTTTCGGAGGGGCAAAACATTTTTTCAGGGGGGCATTGCCTCCCCTAGCCACCCCCTGGCTACGGGCTTGAGTATAGGGGTTTATGTGTAGATGGTCTACTGATTTTTTTACATGGTCTGTCATTGAATCAAGTAGCATTGTTTCGATTCCATGTTTGAATGTGACACGGAACAGGATCGCCTGTCCAACCTCCAGGTCTTCCGGTTTCATCCCACTGCTAAAGCCCCCTATGCGCAAGTGAGTTACTGAAATGTTAGTCCAGAAATTACTTAATTGTGTCGAGTGGATGTGAAATGCCATTTCTCACTCTCATCTCAATCCCTGAAATGACGATCAGAGACTTTAAGAATCTGTTTGTAATTAACCATTTTAAACCTACTTGTTAGCTGTGACATGACTATGTTCGGTATGTCCGACTGTTAGAACCGACGACCACAAACCTTGGGAACCTCTCAATAAATATATATACAACTTAATTCAAACATCAGACGGGCTAAAATACCAATTAAATAGCTCAATACATTCTTTACTGACTCATCCGTTTGTGGTAAAATAAGATTCTTTAACAGGTTTTTTTTAATTAAAAAGTGTAAGTTTCTTAACCTCAGTAGGACAAACACTTTTTTAGTACAACAGGTTTTGTGGTGAATACTGATTTATTGTTTTCTTTGTAAAGTTTAAGACCTTTATAATTACCAGTAAATGACTGATTTCCTCAGTCAGACATATTTCACAGGAATACTGATGTGAATTGGATTCTAAAATTTTAAGACTTTTTGTTGTTAAAAGTCTGAGAATGTTCATTAGCCTCAGTTGAACGTTTTTCAGTTTGAACATTTGTTTTGTTCTGGAGTTTTGGGTGGAAGATTATTCAT
Source organism: Patella caerulea (assembly GCA_036850965.1). Taxonomy (NCBI): domain Eukaryota; kingdom Metazoa; phylum Mollusca; class Gastropoda; family Patellidae; genus Patella; species Patella caerulea. Next base: position 17,475,978 of record JAZGQO010000002.1, on the reverse strand, counting down.
ATTGGCTGTGATAAATGTGAATTGGATTCCAAAATTTTAAGATACCGGTACTATTATTAACCTTAGCCGGACATTTTTGTTTTGATTATGCTGTTTTGAGGTAAAGATTACCAATAACTGTTTTTTGTTTTAATTGGATTTAATGTGTATTTAAAAACCAAGATTTTTTAGGCATAGGATTATTAGGACAGTTTTTAGGGTGTGAATTGATTTTTTTATCTTCAAAAGACTGTGATTTTTGTATCACATATTTTAGAGTGACAAATGATCTGCTATAATTATTATGTCATGGTCAATTTGGGATTCAAAAGAATAAAGGGCATTATACCACTGTCGGATGTACTTACTCATAGCACACTTCATTGTATATATATATATATATATATATATCTCCAGTAGCCATTTGGTGCAAAAAAAAAAAGCATAAAATTATAAACATCATTTTGTTTTGTTTCTAAAGTTTGATTTTGATATTAGAAATGAAATGAAATGTGGTTTGAATGTCCTGCTCTGACTGGGCTAATGATGACAGCATACGCCATACAGTGTGCTATGAAAGAAATTTAGCCCAAGCAGCGGCACTATAATATAATGACCTACTCTTATATCTAATTCCAACTGCCAAGGGATCTTTTACGTGCATGCCAGGTTTTGCATCCTATCCGGATGACTAGACAACTGTCCCTCTGTCTTACACCACTGACAAGTGTACACCACGTCAGAAAGATTTTAAAATTAGATATATGAATAACCTATTAGCATGAGTATGATAATTTAATTGTAAATTATCTATCAAAAGTTTAGAAAGTGATCCGCAATGTACATGTACTATTACCTGTAAGATTATCTGTGTAAAGGTTAACGAGATAAACTAATTATAGTTTAACTGTTGAAACTATAAAACTACTGATTTATTCAGGTCGAGTATTGACAAGTTGACTCGGGTAATTAATTAAATCTGGTTGGTATGTAAACTATTCTACCTACTTGACTACACTTTCACTAACCCCTGTTAGCAGATTTACAATGTCATAATATCAATGGGGGTTGGGGAGGGGTGGGGGGCAATAGCGCCGCTGCCCAGGCAAATTTTCCCTCATAGTACACTATATGGTGTGTGCTAGTCTTCAGTAACCATATTTGAGCAGAACAGTAGGACGTTCAACCCCATTTCATTTCATATTCATGCAAGGTCTAATCACAGTTAGTCCCAAAATGATATAATTTGTGTTGAATGGAACCGAAACTTTAATGTTTATTATCTTCAATATATAAGTATTTAACAATTTATTTTGCATGTTGAGACTCTAAATTTGGCTTTTATGATCAGAATACTGTGATTCTATCTTACCTGTGTTTTAAATTAAAGCTGAAATTTAAGTTGTATGAAGTATGGCAGGGGGTGAGCATACTACTCTAAAAATCTTGACAACCTGGATTATGAGATTTATCTTGAAAAGGTCAAAAAACCATTGAGTAAACTTAGCCTGTCCATCCTTACAAATCCTATAATCCATCTTAATCCTTGTTTTAATCCAACACCATCAGTCAGTAGGTGGTGGGTAGCTAGGTAAACTTGCAGCTGTTTGGATGGAGAGACAGATGCAGGGAAAGACTGGACATATAATATTTGGGTAATCAAATGTTAATCTGTTGAGCTATTGGTAGTGGGGATAAGGAATAGATACAGGGTATTTATGGACATGCAGAAATCTTTGAGTCAACTTTTATTTATTTTCCTGTAAGGATTGCAGGATAATATTTCATGTGCAGGATTCGTTGATAGTTAAATTTTTATCCATTTAGCTGTAAGTAGTGTTGTACACAGGGCAGGTAGTGCTTACGCTCTATGTAAATAGGGGGGTTGGGATGGCCTAGTGGTCTAGAGTGCCACACTTCGACCTCTAGCTGGCCGATCACCTCTGGCTTGCGGCTGTGGTTTCGATCCCTGGTGTGAGCGTATGTGGCATGGAGATAGGGCGTCTTCTCAACCTCCGGACACTCCGGTTTCCTCCCACCGCTAAAGACCCCTACGTGCAAGGAAATTATTGAAATAAAATTAAACCCTATGTTAGTCTTAAAAATACCTACTTTGTGTCGAGTGGTTGTTAAACCCCATTTCTCTCTCTCTCTCTATTTAAATAGAACTTGTGATATGCCGTAAGTAGTGTGTGTTGTACACAGGGCAGGTAGTTTGTATTATTCTTATGGATAAGGAATTTAATTCAAACTACAATTTTGTAAATGTTGAATCTCTAAAAGTTATGTCAGTAGAAAAGTGGTCAATTCTATTCTGTTCATTTATTACAAATGTATCATGAATTGAAAATTTATCGACTTGTTGATATCCTTTGCAGACTGTCTGAATTCCCTTCTACCACCTCACTTCTTACTCTTTCTTCTCCCTCTCCCCAATGGTACAGATAAGTAGGAAATGAAACTCCATTCCATTTGATTTCATGGTGTTATATTGCCCACCCCACCCCATCCACCCATCGTCATTAGCCCCAGGTACAAAAAACTAGGAAATTTAACCCTACTCCAATCCATCCCATTTCTCATCTCACCATGCTATCACTATATCCCCCACTCCATCCCCCTCATATCTTCATTAGATTTTTATTTGGGGGTTTGTTCGTTTAACACATGCTTATGACATCATAAGGTCTGTCATTAAGTCAAGTGGTGTGGCTTTGATTCCCCGCTTGTACATGACAAGGAGTAGGGTCGTCTGTCCAGCCTTGTGGGTTTTCTCTTGGACTTCTGGTTTCCTCCCACAGTTAAAGATATGTACGCTCAAATGAATTATTGGACTAAAATTGAACCGTATGTTAGTCCCGAAATGACTTAGTTTATATCATATGGAGAGTTAAACCCTCTCTGTATCTGTCTCTCTCTCTAAACATTCACAAAGGTATTGAAAATTTGCCGACATTCAACTACACTGACTTGATAACCCCCTCCCCCCATCTTCATTAGCCCCATTGGTACTGAAAAGTACATATATGTAGGAAGTTAAAAGCCCATTTCATTTCTGGTCTCTCTTTCCTTCATCTACCTGTTATACATATACATTACCTGATTTTAATCACCTTTAATCAAGTGATTACAACTCCTCACAGCTTAGTTAACAACATCTAACACCAACCTCTAAAGGTCACAGACATTTTTTACCAGTGAGTAGTAGTAATTTGTACATCACATTTAGAAGGTCAGAAAAAAATCTTGTTCTTTTTTCTTCATGTGACATGTATTACAACTATTCATAGGACTAAAGTTTGTGGTACAGGTAACTGTTGAAGGGTATAACAGGTCTGTGGAGTAGGTGATGAACACAGATACAACATTTGTTAATTATGTGAAGGAGAAGTGACATCAGATGTTCTGTTTAATTATTGTGGATGGTCCTTTGAAGGCCTATTTTATAACAATATGTATAGAAAATTTCAACAGTTAATTATGTGAAGAAGTGGTATATAGTGTTCTGTTCATTTTGTGGTTTTCAATTGTGTTTTTTTTAATGATGTATTATGTTAATGATGAATGTTATAGAGTGTTCTGTTTATTTATTATGGATAGATGTTTGAAAACCTTATTTTGAGGGGTTTTAGAGGGTTTGTATTGCAACAATGGAGGAGAGTAAGTTAAAGAGAAAATAGTGTCTATGTGAAGTTTCCCATTGAATCAGATGTGGTATTTGATGTTATGTTCATTCGTCATGGACTCATGGATGTAGAAAGTCATTTATAAAGCTGGTTGTGGAGGAGACATGCAGTAGTATACTTTTAATTGGTAATTATTTGAGATATCCAATTGAATGAGAAGTGGCATAAGCTGTTCTTATAATTTGTGGGGAATGAAATTTGGATTGTTCATTTGGAATGCTCTTTTACTCAATTGAGAACTGGTTTCATACTTGTTGTCAATCTTGTTATTTGTCTTCTTCTTTTGCGAAAGAAGCTCTCAGTATGATTGACCGTGATATTTTAAATACTTATTCTTTGGACAATTGTGCAGTGGTTGACAAACTTTTGATATAACATCACAATTCCATGATGGTTGCTGTGGTGTTATGATCAGTTCTTGGTTGATATAGAAACCTATTTGAGTAGAAATGCATATATAGTAGAAATACATAACTGTAGTATACACATGATATAGCAGAAATACATATAAAATAGTAGAAATACACAAATAGAAATAGATACATATAGTAGAAATACACATGATATAGTAGAAATACACATTTAGTAGATATACACATATTGTAGAAAAACACATTTAGAAATACACACCATACAGTAGAAATTGAACCATGAACCATAAATGACCTAGTTTGTGTTGAGTGGACGTTACACCCCATTTCTCTCTCTTTAACTGAAATAAGATGTTAATTAGAAGTAGGGTATGGTATACGTAGTGAGTTTTTAATAATTATAAGATATCTATAAATTATGTGGACCTACTCACATTAATTACCTAACATCAAGTACTACACTGCATCAATTACTGTACAAAAAAAATACGAAATCTTAAATGACTTCCGTTAAGATTGATATCTTATATTACCTAAATGTTCCGCATTCTTAATTAATTTATTAGATTATTTCACAGCCGAAAGTCGTCCTTTAAAGCATTTTATTTTGGATTGTGTTTAAGTATGAATGTGGAATTTCTTATTAGGTGAAATGGATTATTTTTAAAACTGAAAGGTATGACTGTCTCGACATTGTATTTTGATTTGTTACTTTGGATTGTGAGATGATTTCTTTTTGGGATAATATTCATTTTAAAAAAAACCCTAGTGGGTATGATTTTTTTGTGTGCTGTTGCCTACGATGGTGGAAAGATATGAATAGTGAAAAGATATTAAGCATTTGACAATGTGTGATATTTTTAATGATAGGGAATTCAGTATTTTGTGTTCTATATAGTCTGAGTTATATTGTTTGGTATTCTGTAATTTTGTTTCAAAAGGTTTGTAATGCTGTGATATTGCAGTTTTTGTCAAGTTGTCTCCATCACATGGATAATTTGTAATTCACATAGTGGAGACAGAGCCAGACTAAGACAAGATTGTTTGAAGCTACAACCAGCTCTTTGAGGCCTCACTGTATCTATAGCACTGAAAAATCGGATCCTCTGAAGACTAGTAAATTTCTTGTGTGTGTCAGCTGACATTTGTTAATGAAATAATCCCTTCTCATTTGATGGGATTATAAGTATAAAAACATGAAGGTGATTATTATAAACAGTCAGGATAGTGTTTGTATTTCCCTTTGTGATAAAATTATCACTTAAATGTGATATAACCACAGATTTATAACTAAATAAACTATAAGACATACTTATGGAAAAACAGTCACTTATCGTCGGTGAAGTGTCAAAGGGGTGTATCTCAGAATTTCTAAGATTAAAAAATAGAACCTTTTGCATTTCAAAATTTCCACAAATCAAGATACAAAATTTGGACACATGATACCCAGAACAGTTCTAATTGGTGTAGAGATACACAGCTTAGGCAGAAATGTGCATATTAATTGGGAGATTTTAAAAATGCAAAAAAGTGTATTTGACTAATTTTCCAAGATACACCCTTTTGACACTTCACCGATGTTATATATTTTGGAGGCTGGGTTACCGAATGGTTAACAAGTGTGCATCATTAAGTCTGTTATGGCGTCAAGTTGTGTTGTTTCAATTCTCCGCTTTGTACGTGACTTAGGTTAGGGTCGTCTGTTCAACCACATTTGTTTTCTCCATGTCTGTCTCTCTCACTGATTTATTTGCCAATTTGCCCATCCTCTTAGTTGATTGGTGCAGAATAGGAGTATTTTAAACTCCATTTCATTTTATTTTTGTACTATAATCTGGTGATGTTTTGTTGTTATGCCAAATAGAGAGTGATGAACAATGGACCTTTTCTCGTCAGTGATAAAATTCTAAAATACTGAACTTTCATTGTTCTACTATCAGACATACTGCATTAATTATCAACAAAACACACAATTTATACTATTTAAGAACACCAATCATGAGATGACATGGCGTCTATAAGGGTGCACTAATCTGTACTGTCAAGTTTGTTGTATTTCATACATTTTTGTACAGGATAATCATAGCCATATTCAGTCAATTTGAAAGACGATCAGTTGACTCACATATGACAGAAGTGTATCCTATTATTTTAATGGGGAGCCGCGGTGGCTAGGAGCAGAACAGTAGGACGTTAAACCCCACTTCATTTCTTTCTTTTCCATTATTTTAATGCTTGGAATTTTGAATGGAGACATCTTTTCTTTTGCTATACATGTCAGATTTCAAATGTGACAAAATATGACACAGTACTATCAATTAATCAGATAAAACATGTTGTTAATAAGTGGAAAGTTAATGACTGGTCATTCGTTTTAATTCGCTGCATTTAGACAGTGTAGAGAGAGAGAAATGGTGTTTAATATCGTACACTCGCAATACAAACCATGTCAATACGACTAACATGTGGTTCATTTTTATTTCAATAATTCAAGTCTGATTTTAAAACATATCTGTATGGATTACATTATTAGACACCAATGTATTAAAGGGACAATCCCGATAAGAACAGAGTCTCAAAAACTAAAGTCCAAGAGTTTATGAAATTTATAGACCAAAATATAGAGGCATAGTGTATTTATCTTGTCTCAAAATTTCAGCTCAAAATATTGAGAGTCGTTTGGACGTGAACGTCAACACTGCTTATCCGGACACGTAACCCTTTTAAGATTTTGGGTCAATTTTTTCATTGGGTGACCTGATAATCGATTCACATTTCTTGAGAGGTCTATACAGTGAATGACCCATGTACTGTACTTGATAACAAAAGGTAAATTTCACCTACATATTATTTTTATAGAAAAAAGTCTGGTTTTATCCAGATACTGTATAATACAACGGTCTCCATTTCCTGATGAAGACTGTCAGATTTAAGTTATTTACAAGCGTATCACAAATATCGTGTTAGTTGGTCGGCCTTAGGTATGGGTTTTAAGGGATTTTAACACAAAATTAAGCAGTTTTATTCCTCAGAAAGTTATCGGGATCGGCACTTTAATAATAATATGCGTCATGAGCATGGTTTGTGGTTCATCTTTTTATAAATGGACATTTTATTATTAGTAGTAAATATATTTATAGTTTGCTTCTTTTGGTTCACTATAGACAGGAAATTTAATAAATGAATTTAATTATTGTTCAGTGTAACAACAGTTCTTTTATACTCTCTTTTATGCATTTAATATAATAGTTAACTGTTTAGGAACATTCCCAATATTTCAACAAATAACCTGCACATGGATATACTTAAAGTTCCTCTATTTATTTTTCTAATACATGTACTTAAAACAAAAAATTGGAGAATTTAATTTGCTGAAGGAGAATAGTTATTATTGCAAACTGATTAACCCACATTGATGTCATCCTTCTCAGTGATTGTAGCGGGGTAACGAATATTCACTGCAAACTAATTAACCCACATTGATGTCATCCTTCCCAGTGATTGTAGCGGGGTAACGAATATTCACTTCTGATCAGTGTGGTATATAGTGCTAAAGGGTTAAAGCAAATGATGTCCATTCCTTTTTTCTAGAAGAGTAGGATGTTAACTTCATTTTGCCTTGTTTTATTTCTTTTTATATAATAAAATAATTAGGATAATAAAAACAAATCTGTATGAAAGTTTATTCTAAGAATATGACATGGAAATAGACTGTAGTTTTTGACCAGGATATATTATGTATTTTGACTAGTGATTTGTATAGGTGTATTTTAATGTCTGTCTAGTAATAAACAGGATTGTGGGTTTAGTCATTTCAAATTAACACAATGTACAATTATAATTTTATTTTAATCCTAATCCTGATCCTGTCAAGTTGTCACTCATTTAATTGAAATTTAATCTTCAATTCTTTGTTTTTTGATTAATAGAGTAACATATTAGAGTTCAAAAAAAGGTTTTTGTTTTTTTTTTACATTGGTTCTGTTGTGGTACCAGCTTCTCTTGTGTTATCAGCTTCTCTTGTGTCATCAGCTTGTCTTACCAGATTTTTCTTGTGATATTGGTTACCAACTTCTTGTGTTGTTGTATAGGGTTTTGTTGTGGTACACATTTCTGGTATCACCTTTTGTTCTAGAATCAGAGTGCATTGGTGATAACAGATTTTGCTGTGCTATGATATCATCTTGTGTTGTGATTTCAATTTGTGTTGTATTAGATTTTGGTAACAGATTGTATTACAGCTTTGGTTCTATCTTTGGCATCCGAGTACTATGAATCTGAAAGTTGTTTAATTATAAGCTGTGGTTTATCTTTCTTCACAAGTTTGATTTGTATTTATAAATGAATAAGTTAATTTACCATGTGTTTTTTTTTTCAAATTTGAATAAAAACATTTCTGTTTTATGTGTGGTAATCTATGATGTGGTTTTGTGTCTTTCAAACAGTTTATTTATATTGATAAATCAAGTTATGCTGTGGTAATCTTTCAAATTTGAATTTAAAAAATGTGTCTTATTTACTACAGTATGACCAAAATGTGATTAACTTTAAAACCACATGAAGAAATGTGTAATAAATGAATGTTAATCATTGGATATCAAGAAGTTGAAAGAATTTGTGAAAATGGCCGGATTAACAAAAAATAACTGTAAATAACTAAAGTGACAAATTAAAAATGACAGGAAAAAGGGAATCATTTTATGATGAACCCCTTGTTTTACCTCGTTATTACGAGAAAGTTTGTCGAATGAAGCATCCGCCTGATCGATATGTCAAAAGAAAAGTTGTTAGTTCTAAAAGTGGATTACGGAATTCATTGACGAGGTGTTGGAGATCTAATTCTATTAGATCAAACAAACAAGGTAAGTTTAAACATTCATAGTTTTGTTTTATTATTTATTTGTTTCAATACACATGTATTTAAACCAGCAATCCATTATCACCGAAGCATCTATTAGTCGGATTAGCCAATATAGTTAATTTCTTTTTTTTTGTGTTTATATAGAGGTAGCCACAGTGGCTCATTGGGAATAGAGGGTGGGGAGGAGGTGGGTGAATGGTGACAAAGTGTGTGTTGCATCATTTGGTCTTTCATTGATTTAAGTGGCATGGTTTTGATTTCCTGTGTGTATATAACAAGGAGTGCAGTCACCTGTCCAACCTTATGGGGTTTCTCTGGGTCCTCGTACAGTCACCTGTCCAACCTTATGGGGTTTCTCCGGGTCCTCCAGTTTTCTCCCAGCCATGATTAGTAACTTCTGGTTGACATTTTGTATTAATAAATTGAAGGAGTCTATCATTTGTATTCCTATTCAGAACAAAAACTGGGTCTAGGAAATGACCTAAATGTACTTGAGGGAATATATCTTTAATCACTTGAGTATTTTACATTTAATTCAGACTTGAATATCATTCTGTTATTGTTGATATTTTTTTATTTATGCACATTATATACATGTGTGATATGTAACAGGTTCTTAGTAAATTGTTATTATTCAACTAGTTATTTAAACATTTCCTGTTTTTTATCCTCTGGTGGTTGTTTTTTTTTTAAAAATAAAAATGAACTGATACCCAGCGTAATTGTAAAAAGTCGGTAAAAAAATTTGAAACTAAATATTATATTAGATTATAATATTGTGATTTAACTTAGTTGTGTTAAATTGATAGTGAATTTTAAAGAAGAAAGTGAATTTTAAAGAAGCAGTATGGAAGATATAGAGAATGAGCTGGTGATTGTTGCTATAACAATTCTAAAGCTAAAGTAGATTGTTGCTATAACAGTTCTAAAGTAGATAATGAAAAATGAATATACATACAAAATTTCAGTCAAATTACTTAATTCTGCACAAAGTTATGAATGGTTGAATTTTTGACATGAAATATAGTACAATTGCTAGATTGAAACTCTGAATGGTATTATCTAATTCACTCAATATCTAAACCATCTTTCACTCTAGAGAATTGATGAGAGGGTAAATAAAGGCACTGATTTCCACAGTTCTTACTAAACATTTAAATCAAAAAATAAACTAATATTAAAGTGTGAAATGTTTCATCAATATTGTTTCTTTGTTTGGATGTGAACCAAAGTTATTTGATTATTTTGAATAGGGCATTTGAATTTATTTTTGTTCAATTGGACTGCATAGAAGTACAAACCATAAAAAAGGCTTCCTGTTTGTACTAGTTCATGGCTAAAAATGGTAGAAAAACGAAAGTAAACAACACAAGAAACCATTGTTAGTAATTGTAACAGTTAAAAATGGTGGAAGGATAATATTTGACAGTGGGTTGTTAGGTTTGGAGACTATTTCTATAGACATAAATGAATTGTTTAAATGTTGAGCGAGGGTGTCGAGTATTAACATTGTTTTCGTTCACGTCTGTCTGTACACAGCAACCAAGACGAGTTTATTCAGATTCCAAAATGTCCACAAGAACGTTGCCTGTGTTGTTTTAATGGACTTTTACTAAGAGTAGAGTCTGTATTGTCATCGTCTCACAGTCAGTAGTCAGGGTGGTGAGATGCCCTGTATTCATTTGATGAAAATGATATAACCCTGGAACTCGCTTGGTTCATGGAGCCACGCTGGGTCTATGAGTTTTGTTCTGGCTCTTCAAGCTGGAGATCCAGGAGGTTATTCAACATCATTTCTGTTCATTAAAATTCTGCTGTCGGAGCAAAATCCTCAAATGTTCGTTTGTTTCTAATGGTATTCATTAAATCTGCTTTGTCCTTAATTTGAATCTGGGTAGACTTTCACCTAATCAATTGATGTAAATGAATGGTTGACATTGGACTGTAAGTATGAAAGGTTGTGTATTCCACTTCCAATAATTCCATGAAATACTATCAGTCAAATACTGTCTTCAGCCTCTTCCAGATGGTAATTGACTTTATTTTCAAATTTACACAAAATTATGAAATAAAGAGGAGCACAAAATCTTTAACCTGAATTAGTCACAGATATCACAGATACCACTTGTCAGAACACGTCATAGTATGTTTATTCTTTCCAAAACACCCAATGCCATAGTATGCTTACTCTCTCTAGAACCTCCCAATGCCATAGTATGCATATTCCTTCCAGAACATCCAATACCACAGTATGCCTACTCGTTCCAGAACACCCAATGCCATAGTAAACTTACTCTTTCCAGAACATCCGATACCATAGTATGCCTACTCTTTCCAGAACACCCAATGCCATAGTATGCCTACTCTTTCCAGAACGACTGGATACCATAGTATGCCTACTCTTTCCAGAACATCCGATACCATAGTATGCCTACTCTTTCCAGAACAACTTAATACCATAGAATGCCTACTCTTTCCAGAACACCCAATGCCATAGTAGGCTTACTCTTTCCAGAACATCCTATACAATAGTATGCCTACTCTTTCCAGAACACCCAATGCCATAGTAGGCTTACACTTTCCAGAACATCTGGGAACATAGTAGTCTACTCTTTCCAGAACAACTGGATACCATAGTATGCCTACTCTTTCCAGAACATCCAATACCATAGTATGCCTACTCTTTCCAGAACACCCAATGCCATAGTATGCTTACTTTTTCCAGAACACCTGATACCATAGTATGCCTTCTCTTTCCAGAACACCTGATACATGTACATCTCAGTTGAGGAGTTCTTTCCAGCACACATAATATCATGTCTCCTGTTAAGAATCCACATAGTATGCTTACATTTTCTAGAATACCTAGAACCACTTATCATTTCCGAAATTGACACAGAAATTTATTGTTGTTGTACTTCTATTGTGCCAAGAAAGAATCTCCTTACTTGTGAAGATGTTAAACATGATGTCAGAACTTGCCCCCCACGGAAAAAAACAAACGACAACTGAAGCTGGCTGTCAGTGATTATATTGGCTCAATAACTTAATAAACATGTGACTCCTTTGTTGACCAATCATATTTAGGAATTCTGGACAAGAAATGCCAGTTGCTATAACAAGGTGTTATTTTGACATCGTGTAAATTTCAATTTTTGTCTGAATTCTGCGTTTGTTGAATATGTTAACATCATTTTGTTGTATTTCCAAGTCATGTGATTTGTTATTCAACCAATCAAGTAATGGTAAATATGTTTAGTCGATTTTTTTATTTTAATTTTAATCGAAACATTTTTCAGTTACCTTTTGAAATAGAGTTACCTAATTGTTGTTATGAAAGAGATCTTTCATGGATATTGTCGTGGAGAAGGATTAATTCTATCTAAGGATGCCATTTTAATATCTAAAACTAATTGTTTGGTGTTTGTGCATGTGGTAATTTATATGTTGATTGGAAATCTGTTGCCTTTAATGTCCATGTGAGAACATTTGGGGATGTACTTGATTATATGTAATAACCACTGCGGGTATTTAAATTTGGTTTAAAATGGCAAGCTTCATGGAATTATCAGGCAGTCTTTTGGAAAAATAAAGCTTTGTGAATTTATTAGGCTGTGGATGGTGATTCCGCTCATACCTCATATCTTGTGGGGGTCACATTTATATATGTTTATTGGAAAGTTGATGCCTTTAGCATATATTAAAGTACACAGGTGGGAATACAGTATTTGATGCTTGAAACCTGCAGCAGTGTGTTTAATTGGGTTTTTAAAAATGGGACACTGAATCTAATATCAAACATATCAATCAGCATATTTAAAAAAGAAAGTTATACAAAATATTTCCAAATCTTTATCGGTGTGGCATTTTTGATACAGGCAAAATGGATGAGGAATCCTTCATGACTTTATGGATCTCATTTGTGGAAATGCTTCCATCCTTTTTTCCAGGGTTGATATTCAGCATTAGATGCATGCCATGGTTAATTGCAGTTTCGCTAATCAAGACTACTGTACTAAATGTTAATTGCATGCATGTCTTGCTAACCAAGACTTTATTATCGGTTCAATATATTTCAGTGATTAGCATACACATTTAGAATTGTTAGCCACATTGGCGATTTCCTTGGTCCATTTCTGTTGGCAGTTTGTGAGCAGTTTTGGCAAATTTTGATAAGCCTATATATTGCTAGAAAATAATTGCCCTTGTGCACATCATTGAATGTGCAAATTTCAAATAGCAAAGAATTGGTTGTCACTATGTATGCGTCAGAATTCGAACACAGAAATGGTTGTTGGAAATTGTGCGGCTTACAAGCGCAGTGTTTTAGCTCATGATTTTGAGACTCATGCAAGAGCTTTTGAAAGTTGTTCTTCCGGACAGAAAAAAATATTTCTGTTTGACATGTGATCTAGTCACATGATTAGTTATGACAATCCCATAACCCATAACCATTGAGTGCTTGTAGTACATTGCTTTAATTTCAACAGCATGATTGTTGCCGAACATACTAGAAAATGCTTGACAGTTTCTATGACGATGCTTGATTGAACATTCCGGAAAATGAGGATTTTGTCCTAGATCAGATGTGCCGACTGCACGAGGAAATAGGCCTATTTCAACCAACCATGACAGCTGAAACATATTCGTTGTTTAATTATGTCATGGTTCTACTCACTCCACATCTGTTGACAGAACTGTGTCAGGACTAAATTCAGTATCAGATGATTATAATTCTGTCAATTCAGAAAGTTCTGGACTGACAATCGGGCAGCGCTTATGTACTATCAGTTTGACAATAGATAGTATATAGAAACTGTCAAACATTTGACGGACATGTTTTATTTCTTGTTGCCTGGAATATTTAGAGAATTCGAACACAGAAATGGTTGTCGGAAATTGTGCGGCTTACAAGCGCAGTGTTTTAGCTCATGATTTTGAGACTCATGCAAGAGCTTTTGAAAGTTGTTCTTCTGGACAGAAAAAAGAATCGTTTGTGGTGCAGTGGCTGAGGAAAAATAACCAGTTTAAATATAAAAAAGATATGGGTAAGTTGAAGATCCCTGAAATTATTGTGTCTTCATTTGAAGGTGTAAAAATCTACCTTGTACAGGGGTATAATGAACTACCTGAGAACTGAACACTTGCATTCATGACCTAATATTGAAACAAAACTCTTGTGCTGTTTGGCTAAAATTTCCATCATAGTACACTGCATGGCGTATGTCCATCTTCATTAGCCCAGTTGGAGCAGACCAGTAAGACGTTAAACACCATTTCATTTCAATTCTTGTATAGATTATGACAAGGGAGGCATTGTGGCTTTGCGAATAAGGCGTTGGCTCGCTAACTTGAATGTTCTGTGTTTGATTCCTGTGTTGGCCGAGAAAGTTCATTGTGATTTTCCCTCAGTGGATTAAGCCTTGAAAATTTAGATATTGTCTTGATCAGCAACTTTAAACAAAGCTTGAACTCCTTTTTAAGTCTGGTATAGTGAAAGGGGAACAACTCTTGTTTTAAGCCCCAAAAAGTGAAGATAATGGTTTAGCTTAAATTCAGTGTATTGAAAACTGGGCCAAATAAAACAAGCTGTGTAATATAGGAAGTGCAGGAAGACTGTACCTCACACAAAACAAACTATGAAGACTCAAGTGAATGGATTCGGGGCCAGCCATAGATAGACATCTACTGTGCTTCACCGTAATGTTTTCAATAAGTGATTTAATTTAATTGTATCGTAAGGTCTGTCATTGAGTCAACTGGTGTGGTTGTAAGTGATGTTTCACCAGGTCCTCTAATTTCCTCCCACTGCTAAAGACTCCTACTCGCAAACAAATTATTCAAATACAATTGATAGATACACTGTACATGTTAGTCCTGAAATGACCTAGTTTCTGTTTAGTGGAGTTAAACCCCATCTCTCCTACTGGACTAATGAAGACCTGCATATGAGGGAAATTTTGTCCAGACAACAGCGCTATGGCCTACTTTTATTTCGAATTCCAACGAAAGAGTGTATATATTATATAATATGTTGACTGTATATTTACAGTTTATTTTAAAACTTGCTGCTTTCACTGTTTAAATCAATATACTTAACAGATGTTTTTGCCTTTCATGAGGCTGATATAACTAAATTCAATAAAACAGGGTCTACTTTCTCTCTTCCATCTTTGCTAATGAAGATGAACTAACTCCATGAAAATTTTGCCTGGATAATAGAGTGCTGTTAGGAAAATTTTGATTGGATAGCTGCTCTTATGGCCTACTCTTGCTGCAGATTTCAACAGTCAAGGGTTTCTCTACATGCACAACATGTATGCAGGACCTTTTGTTTTTGTCTCATCTGAATGACTAGATGCTGCTCCTTGCCAGAGCTTCGGCATAGCACCACTGACAAGAGGAAACCTTGGCATTGAACCCATGCAGGTTAGCAAGACACTGTGATTCCAGGTAGATTTAGACCACATTTTGGCCAAAAGGGACAATGTATTTGAAGAACCACTAGTCACTGCCAGGGTACTAAGTGTCGCCTAGGATGGCACAAAATAATCGAAACCCAACATTCTCGGATAAAAGATCTGGCCCCAAGATCACAAAACATTCTCTGATTTACCAGTAAGTTAAGAATTTACTCAAATTTCAATCAAAATGTCCAGAAGCACAAACTTTGCAGGTAGCTTCTTATTGATGTATTTGGTACATAAAATCATCAAAAGTATTTTAATTAGAACTATATTTTAGGATAAGGCAAACAATTTTGAGTAAATTCTTGACCATATGTCTGAGTATACTTTGTGAACTTAGTCATGAACCTTATTCTTATCCTGTCCTTTAATAAAACTTTTGGGAGGCGGGAGGGTTGGATGGCAAAATAGTTAGAATATGCAAACTTTATCATAAGGTCTGTCATTAAGTGTGGTTTCGATTCCCCAGTTGTACATGACAAGAAATAGGATCGCCTGTCCAACCTCGTGGGTTTTCTCTGGGTCCTCCGGTTTCCTCCCACTGCTAAAGACCCCAACTTGCAAGCAAATTATTGAAATAGAATTAATCCATGTGTTAGTACCGGAATGACCTAGTTTGTATCAAGTGGAGGTTAAAACCTCTCTCCCCCTTTCTTAAAACTTTTGCTTTTTTGTCACTCCCTACAAAATCGTACATTGATCATTTTAAATGGTGTTGGCCTGATATCGAGGTGTATTATATAGTGTAATGATTGACACGAAACTGATGTTAAACATGTGTAGTTTATATACTATATATTATATAAGTAACATATTCTACGTGATAATTACTGATCACTTATCACCTTAATTATATACCACTACCTGGCCAGATTATATACATTCCTGGTTGTAATATAGCCATTCAGTTCAAGGTGTTCATTACTGTTAACGATACTAATAATGTCTGTGAGCTCTTGTCTTATAGCTTTTCTTGCATCTCCTTATATGGAAATAGAGTGTGCATGCTGTATCCCAAGATCTGCCATTGAGTCATGTGATGTGGTTTCGATTCCCAGGTTGTATGTGATAAAGAGTAAGGTCGCCTGTCCAACCTCGTGGGTTTTCTCCAGGTCCTACTCGTTTCCTCCCACTGCTAAAGATCCCTATGCACACCAGAATTATTGAAATAAAATTCAACCATATATAAGTCCCAAAATTACTATTTTGTGTTGAGTGGACGTTAAGCTCTATTTCTCTCCACCACATATGGACCTAAGATTACCTATTTATTTATCAAGAAACTGACTACCTGAAAATTAAATTGCTTTAACCCAAAGTGTAACTGTTTTAATATCTTTACTACAAATTGAAGAGGTTATAGCCATTTAGTTCAAAGTGTTGTTTACCATTAAGGATGCTAGTGATTTATGTGAAGTTGTAACTCTTATTAACCTTACATCTCCTCAGATGGACCTTTGATTACCTATATATGAAGTGGTTAACTTACACCACTACACATTTGTATACCACTTTACAAATTCAAGGGGTTATAGTTCAAAGTGTTGATTACCACTAATGATACTAATAATTTACTTCTTTACCTTACATCTCCTCAGATTGACCTGAGATTACCTATTAGTTAATTAATATATATACTAATGTCTCTACCTGACCAGGTGAGATGAGTATATAACCAGGTAGTTCAAGGTATTTAATTTCTTCTTTCATACCATAATAATTTATATACAACTGACAGGCTTAAAGCACTTTACTAAGTCCACGCTGTATTTACCCATTAAATTTATAAATTGAAATTTACCCTGATCATGTGAAGAGAAGACTGTTTATCAATAGTTAGAAAGATGGCTTATAGTTAGGTGTCTGAACTTCCAAAATTAGAAGTGGTATCAGATGTTCAAGTAAAATTTACTGTGCTATTTGCATCTAGAATTAGTTTAAAACTTTTGGAAAATATTCAGTTCATGATTTGAGAATTTGTTATAATCTCTTGCAAACTACAGTAATGTACAATTTGAAAGGAATGCCAGTCCAAAGATGGTGGTTACATTCAATATTTACAAAGTTATATGATGAAATAAATATTTGTCAACATTATATAGACATCCATTACAGGCGATACCGTAGGGGGAATTCTTATTAATTCTAAATATTTATTATTATCACAAATAATAAATTCGGCCCAACAGTACATGTTGAATACGTTGTGCTAATCTTCACAGTGTTACTTTATTCAATGACCTATATTTTAATGGATCTTAATCCACCTTAATTAACCCCATTTATATCTATTACATATTGTCTTATATATTTTCTAATCACCTGTCTCCAATATTCATTGTTTTACACTAGTAAATGATCTTTTAGATTGCAATTTTACATTTCTACAGCCTACAGCGTTTTAGTTCTCATGAGATCGTTTGAATAGAGGAGAGATTATAGGATTAATGCCATAGGTAACACATGGGGATGTATAGACACGAATGAGTTAGGAAGATCTCTGCAAAGTGTCATTAGATTAACTTTAGATCTTATAAGGATAAACTTTATGTGCCTGTATTTGGAGACACATTTATATCAATCCCCATATTAATGTTAAAGCTTATCTAAATTTAACCATTAAACCAAGATTGTTAACATTAATTGTGTGTACATTATGTTGATTATTTATTAATCAAAGAATGTACTAATATTAACAATCAACAAGAGTCCTGTGTTAATTTATTTATTAACAAACATTCAAGAAATTATGGTGGTTGGGATGCCCTAGTGGTCTAGAGTGTCGGCTTCGACCTCTAGCTGACCGGTCACCTCTGGCTTGTGGCTGTGGTTTCGAGCCCTTGTGTGAGTGTATGTGGCATGGAGATAGGGGCGCCTTCTCAACCTCGTGGGTTTCCTCTGGGCACTCCGGTTTCCTCCCACTGCTAAAGACCCCTACGCGCAAGCGAATTATTGAAATAAAATTAAACCATATGTTAGTCCCGAAATGACCTAGTTGTGTTGAGTGGAGGTTAAACCCCATCTCTCTCTCTCTCTCTCTCTCTCTCTCTCTCTCAAGAAATTATACAAAAATGCACTTGTACAATATATGGAAACTATTCAAACACAGTAGTTATTACTACTTTCGATTTAAAATTTCCTTTCCTCATGAAGCGTAACAGATCCTGTTTATGAAAAAAGAGATTGTTGAATTTCACAGACATTAGTAGGAGTGGGTGGTAATGAATAACATTCTCTCAGTTCATGAATTTTAATAAATTGATCACGATTATAGTACAGAATAAAAATATCTACTTCGTATTATAGCTTCTGGATGAAAAAGATACACACATATATATATATGTATTTTAGAATTTATGTTATTAAATTAAACCTGGTGTAAGTGTATCGAATACTATACTGTTGGAATTTGTGATTCTGGACGAAAAATGGATTTTAGATGTATATAGTGTACAAATTATTAGTGTAAATCATTATTAGTATATTTCAATACAGGATAGTCATTACTATTTAATAAATCTACAGGAGGCTGGGGATACAATCCCAACCTTTACCAGGAATATTGATGATGTATATTGAATTTAAATAGACTAGAATAGCAGAAGATAAAAACTGTGGTATATATTTGTATTCTACATCTATTGATATTGATTTATATTATACTACATTAGAATCAGATATGAATGTGGAATATATCAAATATAGGTAGAAACAGTAGGAGTATATTGTTTAATTTTGAGGAAGATATGTGAACAGTGTTGTTCTATTATTGTTAATATAGAGGAAGATAAGAACATTGTAGATCTATATAGGATAATATAAACAGCTGGCTTTAATACTGTTATAATTATTGATATTTATTGATATTTATTAATATGGTCTTTATGCATGGTTAGTATTATTGTATTCTCTGACAAATAGTAATGGCCGTCCCATGCTGTCCTATTAGAATTAACATATGTTCGGATTGAAATTAATGTCTGTAGTTAATCTTGGATTTGAAAATGAAATGAAATGGGGCTTAATGTTCTACTTTTCTGTTACCACTGGGCTAATGAAGACAAGCCTGCACCATGCAGTGTGGTATGAGGTGATTTTTGTCCAGGCAGCAGCGATACGACTTCTTTATTTCGAATTCCAACTGTCAAGGGTTCTTTTACGTGCACGCCAATGTATACACATGACATTGTTTTTTTTAATGGAACAATTAGTGCCTGTGCTTATTTTTTAATTGGATTACATTCAGTCTTTTAAATAAGATCCCCTGGTATTTGCTTTCAAAGAGTAGGTAAAATTGCTACTGTGTAATCAAAATGCTGCTCGAAATGCTGTTGCTGTCAGTTCAAAATGTTGTCGTCTGTGCAAAATGCTTATGAACGGTTATATCGTATGTCAAATATAGTTCTTGATATACAAGCACGAACACAATTACAATGTTCAAATAAAGATATACGCTATATTGAATATACTTCATATTTAAATATTTCTATTGTTTTTGTCTCAGAGATTTATATAATTTGTTCAGTTGTTACTATTGTAACTGTATAAGGATTCCCTAAACCTGGAGGTCCCTGTTACAGATGCACCACATGTAATAATAAAAAAAACCAAAAAACAATAACAAGGTTCCAATAAAGGTATAATACAAATAAAATCAAAATATGTCAAAAAATAAAGTTGAGTTGAGAAAATTTTACTTCAATTTATTTTTAACCAGGGACCCTTCGCCCTTGTTTAGATGCACCACATTATGCCATGGGTAATCTGCCACAGGCTACGTATTGGCCTTAAAAGCAAAAAAAACCTTGAGATAAAAGTGGCTTTTTAAAGTGATGGGTTTTATAACCAATAAACCTTGAGAGAAAAATTGCATGGTGGGTGTTGAACTTTATAACCAAGATTAAACCTTGAGTGCAAAGTTGCATGGTGTGTGTTGGGCTTTATAACCAACAAAGTTTGAACAAACCTTGAGCAAGAAGTTGCACCATGGGTGTATAGTTAAATATTTCCATATTTGAGTCATTTTTGTTGTACTATAAAGTTTAAAAATGTGGTGAGTTGAAAGTTCTTCCTGGTCTATTGTTTAAAGTTTATAAGTAGGAAATGTATTATTTGGAGGGAATTTAAGTCTTATAATGTGACTCAGACAAGAGGCAGAACTGGGTGTGTTTTTTTAAAAGCTCTAGCAAACATTTAAATTCACTATTGTGATTCTGTTGAAAATTGGTATTTATAATTGCAATTTTATGTAAGACCACATCATTGTGATTTTCTGTTCCTTTGGAATACTTGTAAATAATTACATTCTTATTGCTTTGGGGAAAATGCTATTTAAAAAACAAAGGTTCTTTTTTTGTGTTCTTCAGAAGCTTTTTGTTCCAAAGTTTTGAAATTTTAAACAAAACTTCTTTCATGTGATTCAATTACCGGTATCTATTTATTTATCAACACCCTGAAGAAGAGAAAACAATATTGCTGTAGTTTAAACATTGTTTATTGTCCAGTAACAAATGAAAATGAAATGAAATGGGTTATCCTACTGCAGGCGCGGATCCAGGATATTTTGCAGGGGGGGGTCTAGGTTTGATAAAAGGCACTCAACCAATTAACGGGGGGTTTGGGGGCCCTCCCCCAGGAAAATTTGGTAAATTAGATACAATTTGGTGCATTCTGATGTATTTCTGGAAGGTAAATTCCAAAATTACAGGTCTAAAAGTCGCCAATAAAATCGCATAAAAAATTTTCAAGTCTGAGCAGGGGGGGGGGGGTCCGGACCCCCTGGACCCCCTCTCTGGATCCGCGCCTGTACTGTTCTGACCTGACTGGGCTAATGAAGATTGGCATACAGTGTTCTACGAGGGAAATTTTGCGTGGGCAGGGGTGCTATGGCCTACTCTTGTATCGATTTCCAGCTGTCTTTTCCATGCACACCAAAGTATACACAGGACCTGTTTTTTTATCCCATCCGAATGACTAGACAGCTATCCATGCTAGGCCATCTCTCTTGCACCACTGCCAAGGGGAAACCACATTGGAAAATCATAATACACTAGTAACCAATGAAGTTAAGGGAGGAATATTGTCATGGGTTCTACCAGTCTCTCCTTCCATCCTGAATTGTTTTCTAGGGTATATGTCATAAATTGTTCAAAATATTTTTATAATTTTTTGTTTGTACCCATTTTGGTAGTTGCTAATAAACATTTCCTTAGTCTTAGATATGATCATTTATTGGTTTCATTGGAAATAAATTTGACTTGGATTTTGGTATACGTGTACATGCAATGACTCTGGTATGTTGATGACTGGGTTTTGTAGTTTGGTTTTGGTAATTTCTTGTTATTAATTTGCAATAATTATTTGCTTTCTCTCTTAAATTATGACTATAGTATATGGTTGCAATTTTTTTGTCTCAATTAAGGTATTTTTAATTTTGTTAATGTATTTATCTATCATAAAAATATATATTCTATATGAACGTAAAAAAAAATAAAGCAAATGTCCCATTAGAAAACTATCAATGACTTATACTTCTTCATTCTGATTTACATCAAATCATCAGCTAACCGTCTGCTCTTAATGAGTGTCTTCTAATAAATAATGTATATGAATTCTCTAGTCTTTTTAAAATGTCATTGATAAAGTTCATGTTGGTAGGTAAGATTTTAGAATTATGGCCCTTGATCACTGAATAATATTGTGTACTCTCCAAGGTAAAGTTATCATCTGATTGAGTTCAAATTGTCTTCTAACAATAGAATGAATATGCAGCATAATATGTCTTCTGCTCAGATTACTTTGCTGCTGTGTATATTCTGTTGCCTGGCATCATATCCCATTATTTTAAACAACATAAATATTGGGACAACATTTGTGGATTTCCTGTACAATTTAGCTGCTGTGAATTTATATTTTGTTAGCTGGCAACCTATATATGTCAGTAAGGAATGAGATCTGTTTACCTATTAGTATATCTGTATTATCCACAGGTGTGAAATGATTGCTTGAATTTAATCACATTTTAATCTATTTACAGGTACTAGCCACAAATATGGTCTGTCTCTCGACAGAAAACAAAATGGTCGACCAACAAATCGTAAGTTTTCTTCATTTATATATTTCAAACAGCATTCTTGTCATTATTTAGACTTTGGCAGAAATAACCTCTGTGGTATAAATTGGTTTACTGCTTTCGTTGATAGATTACTCAAAGCGGGTAACACTGGAATGATTTTCAACCCTATAGGCCTATATACATGTATCAGATGTTTGTCAAGTTATTGTAGACTATTAACAGCCCATAATATTAAATAATGTTAAATAATTAGTTTGCAAATGTTGAATAAAATTGAGTACTATCCTAAGTTTTAATCTCAACAGGACTAGTATAACAGCGATATTCTCTATACATGTTTAGTATTAATGAAAATGATGATGTGACCTTATTCCTCTTGTAACGGCAGGATGTTACATTGCAGCTTGAACCAGTTGTAATATATATATATAAATCAATATATAAACTAGAAATATTATTAATACATTACAAATACTATAATAACAGGTGGTAGGTTTATTGGATGTAAATCATAGTATAAGCAAATAATAATAACTACAGACAAATTATCAATATGTATATCACAGTGGAAACGTATTATAAACATAATATAACAACTACACATGGGTACAGTATCAACATATGACATAATATACCAACTATGCATGGGTACAGTATCATCAACATATGACATAATATACCAACTATGCATGAGCACTGTATCAACAAATGGCACAATATACCCACTACATGGACACAATATCAACATATACCAACTACACATGACACAGTATCACCATATACCAACTACACATGACACAGTATCAACTTATAACATAATGGGCACCATATTAACATATAACATAATGGGCACAGTATCAAAATATAGATAATATACCAACTACACATTGGGAGTCACAGTGACTCAGTCGGGTGTGACAGTGGCTCCCAAACCTGGAGGTCTAGTATGGTAGGGCCTGACGAGGACATCTGTCTAGTCATTTGGATAGGATGAAAGACCAAGGTTCCATGTACACATTGGTGTCCACGTAAAACATCCCTTGACGGTTGGAATTCGATATAAGAGTAGGCTGTAGTGCCGCTGTCCGGGCAAAATTCTCCCATAGCACACTGTATGACGTACATGTATGCCTTCTTCGAATTCATTAGAAAGGATTAGAGCAGAACAGTAGTTAACCCCATTTCATTTCATTTCTAACAACGTTGGTCACAAGTGCCTAATGTCAAGGCTTACATCATGAATATATATTGTGTGATAATTATACTTGACAAAGTGTGTTACAGCCTTGATTTTTTGATAAAGATGTGTTTAGCTAGTTGGAAAGTTGACTTAATTGTGATGGAGGAATTATATCTTTAAAAGGATAAAAATATCTTCTGTTTCTGAGATGCTCCTGTATCACATAAAAAGGGCTGTATACCATTGTTTTTTTTTGTTTTTTTTGTTTTTACATAGTAAAAAAGTTAAAAATGGTCTCATTAATTACAGCGCATTAATATTATCTCTAACTTCTATTCAGAGTGTGATGTTTATGATATAAGTCATTTACCCTATTACTCATCCTCTGACAAATTAAATCACAAAAACTTGCCTCCTGCATGATATTTACTGGAGAGATTTTCTGAGAAACAAAACAACTTTTTTTTGTGTGTGGCCTTGGTCGGACAGATGCTGCTACACAATTGGTGGTAAATATATATTTGCCTAGAAATAGAAAGTATCTCTGTTGTTGAGGCTTTGAAGAAAAATGTTTCTATTGTACCTAAAGAAGATAATCCCTAATCATGTCTTGCGAGGTATTTCGTATTTGTTTTAGGATTATCCCCCTTTAAACAATAATACAGGTGTTTTAGTTCGTATGTCTATAACACTTTCCGTCCTACCTGTGCCAGATGTTCACATCTTGATGCCATCAGTTTTGGGTAAATTTTGAAATCACTGACCATTGTTTCTTTTGCCGATGTTGAGAATTAACAGATTTTTGGTTGAATTCAATAATGATTGCATGTTGTTTTGAATTTGTTATTTGTGAGATCTTAAATCATTTGCAATATGCTGTATTATCGCTCAGTAAATAGACAGTAGTTGGAAACCCCGCTGTTTAGGCAAAATCGCCGTCGGCACACTATATAGCATCTGACCATCTTCCATTAGCCTGTTTGGAGCAGACATGTAGGATATTAAACCCCATTTCATTCATTCGTTCATTTCAACTATAAAACAGTTTGTGGGGAATCATGTGGCTAAGTGGGTAACTCGCTGGCTCACTAGCTTGGAGGTCAGGGGTTTGATCCCTGCATTAGCTGAGAAAGTTCATTTCGATTTTCCGGCGTGGTTTCTCCTTGTCAGTGATACAGAACGGAGGGCCTGACAAGGATAGCTGTCTAGTCGTTCGGATGGGCAGTTGGAATTTGATATAAGAGTAAAAGATCCCTTGGCAGTTGGAATTCGATATAAGAGTAGGCAATAGCGCGGCTGCCAGGGCAAAATTTCCCTCATAGCACACTGTATGGCGTATGCCCGTCTTCCTTTAGCCAAGGGTAGGTGCAGAAGAGTAGGACGTTAAACCCTATTTCATTTCATTTTATATAACAGTTTGGTCCGTATAAATGTTGTACACCATTTCTGAAAGAGTATATAGCCATGCCTATCTTCATTAGTCTTTCATTTTACTCCATTTCAGATTTGTCGTTCATCCAGTTGTGGAAACTGGTTAGTTGTATCTAGATTGTTGAACACGTAGAATTTTATTCAAGTTGACAAATTGTAACTGTTAGAGCCAATTCTCAATAACTAATCGAGAAAACAAGAAAAAAATAGTCTGTTGTAAGATCTTGACATATGTCAGATTCAAATGGACACTTAGACAAAATCAAGAGAAGAAGTAAATATTCTGATTATCTGGGCAGGTAGATGAAGGCAAATGATTTACAAATGCCTTACTAATCAATTCCTTTTGAAATCGGCAGCAGAATTTAGATATCTATGGATGTATCAGTGTTACTTAATCCAAGTTACATAAGAACTGTGCCACCACTCTCCGTCTGCTAATATGTCCATCTGCCAAGAAACAACTATTAATTGTATTGATAAAATTCAACGGCCAATTTTACTCCTTGAGTTTGTAATTGGTATTTTTAAAAAAGAGACCATGTGGCAAACTACTTAGATTTTTGTTGACAAAACTCTTTTCCGTATTAGGCAGGTTTGGTAAAAATGAGAAGACCTATTAAAGTTATTCCTGACATTCTTAACTTTGTGCCAACAATAGTGACACAAATTGTTTTGGTTTTGAATGCAGGATGTACTTCTAAGTCTTGTCTCATTAGCCTGGTTGAGGAAGAAAAGTAAGAGGGGAGTTGGGTGTCTTCCTCTTCTCTCTCTCCGAAAAGTAAGAGAGAGAGAGAGAGATTGTGAAAGATGAATCACTATATTTACAAAGAAATGTGAAATTGAAATTTCATCAATCTATGCTGCTGGTATTGAATAAGTCTGCCTACATCTTGTTGCTCAAACCGGGACATTTTCTGGTACTGATTATTTTGATTTTATAGTGTTATCTTTAACCCTTCAAGAATCAAAGGTTTGATTGAAGATTTTGTGCTTCAATAAACAAGGTTTTTTTTTTTAATTTCTTTTATTCCAGATTCCAGGGTTTATTACATACTTATTCAGGAATCTAGGTTTTGTTAGTTTTGTTAGAAGAATTAAGGATTTGTTAAAAGTTTATTATAGTGCTTCAAGAATCAAAGTTTGTTTATGGACAGAATCAAGGGTTTATTAGAAATAAGCTGTACAAATCAGCAAATTGCATCCACGACTTATTAGTAATAAAGAGTTTGTTTATTACAAACTTTACACTACACAAGTCGTCACATAATGATTGCTTGTACAATTATTACAAACTCTACGGTACACAAGTCTCTTCTGTCAACAAATAAATCTGGACTGTTCACGGACATGTACACATGAGTTTCACACTAGTAGCTTGTATAAAGTGAACCCACATCCCCCACAACAAGAGATTGGGTCTTACTTAATACCCAGCTTGACAATCGGCCATATTCTTCTCAGTTAGACGCTAAACTTTCAACTAGGAGGCTCGGACAACACATTTTGTTTTCTGTCAGACAGCTGTTAATCTTATTTTCCTTTCTTAACTAGCGAATGATTTTTAACAGTTTTCTTAAAAAAAATATATGTAAATTTGGATTTGTCTTGTGGAAAGAATATTCTTTAGTTGACAACTGAGAAAAGTTAAGAAAAGTTAATTTCAAAGTTTCTGATGTTTTGTTCCTGATTTTCAGAAATTGACAAGAAATAATTTCTTCCGAATATGAGGATTCTAATTCGAGGATTTTTCTTTTCATAACTGTGCCTTTTTTGGTAGTGCAGATGGTATTGCATTTCAGTTTAAAGATGTGGAAAGTTTAATAGTGGTTATTTAAAAACAATGAAGAAGTTTCAATAGATAAAAATATTGAATATTTGAAGTTGAAGTCTTAAAAAAAAACTTGGCAAATTTCATAGTGATTTTATAAAAACAGTTATACAATATTTTGAATGCTTAAATATGGACCAATGAATGAAATATGATGAATCTAAATTTGTGTAATTCAAGATAGTTTAAGGATTTAAATTAGTGATATTATTCTGAAATCTTGAACAATTTCGAGGTGTGTGAAATAGCTATATTTAAAGTTGGCTTTCATCGAAGCAATATCCGCCATAATTATAAGGAGGCAAAGAAGGCTATTTCAATGAATTCTTTTATAAATAGGTTAAAAACTCAATTCATTGGATATTAATTAAAATTTCTGGTTGATTAAAGTAATTTTTCGATTTAACTGAAAGAAAAATCTGGATATTCCATCATGTTATTAGAAAGAGGAAAATCGTGTAAAAAAGAACTTGAAAGAGAATCTAGAAATCCGGAACAGTTTGGAGGCAGTGTGAGGAATGTGAGGATTTTACGGATTAGATCGTTTAATGGTATGGGATTTACAACTCTAAAAAAACGAGTTCATTATCCTGGTAGGTAGTTTATAGTCTAAGGTTCTTATTTTTTAATCGTTCCCACCTTTTGGAGAAAACTGTGCACTATTATGATGACACCATCCATCTTAGACCTGACAGCTCTGCTTTTAATTGAGGTGGAATGTACAGTAATTCCTGCTGATGTTAAGCAGAGATAAGCAATTTGGACGTGATCAATATATAAGTGACATTGACAAAGTTGAGACTAAGCAGTGATAAGTAGTTTGATTGCTTAATGCTTTATTAAAAGATAAATGTGCAGGCCACAAGTAATGAAAGAGTTTCATTCCATATATTTTGAGGTTGTGATGGGGTGGATGGGGGTTCACTGCTGGCCTGTTTTGACATGTTATATTTTCAAGTGGTTAATTTTGCCATTAGTAAATGTATCATCTTCTATTGCTTTTGATTTTGTATCTTTTAATTAGAAAAGATTTTCCTGCACTACACATTTTCCAGCTTCTATAAAACTTATCGGAACATCTGATATGACTTTTTATTTGACCAGATTCCATAGTATGCTTACTCTTTATAAGATCTGATAATGCTTCTCATTTTAAAAGAACCCAGAGTATGCTTACTTTTGCTAGGTACTTATAACACTTCTCATTTTAAGAGTTCACATATTATGCTTACTCTTTATAGGGCCTGGTAACACTTCTCATTTTAAGAGACCACTTCTCAATTTAAGTGATCCATTTAATTCTACGACCAGATACCACTTATCATTTTAACCCTTTGAACACTGACTTTACATGGGGTGTTGCACGTCCCTCCCTGGATTTTCAGGACGACATATTAATTATGACGTCAACGTAATTGGAGCTGGAACACGCCCCAAGCTGCAAAACCGACATTTCGGGTATATGCGATACAACGTCAAGCCGGTTTTGCGGCATTTCAGGTTCTAAGGGTTAAGAGATCCCAGAGAATGCTTACTCTTTAATTCTAGGACCTTATAACTTTTAACTTGATCACATAATAAACATAGTACTTTTGCATTTTAATTGCCATGACATCTCACTTTCTCACTGACATTAAAAGCAAGTTTTGATTGAAAGCTCTTCAACACCTAAGGCTGGTTTCAACAACTACTTCACATTTTTACCCCCCACTCAACAATATTACATGTACGTTGGGTTCTGCCTTTAATAAATATAACTAACCTGGTGGCGTATATTTAATCATTGTATTATTTTATTCCATTTTAATCTTTCTCTAGATTGGACTATTATCTCGACCATGTGTCAACAGCACAAGATTTCACATTGAAATATCTCAAGCCAAATATCAAAAGATAAATTATCACGACTTGATATTTGAATTCGACATCTTGAATCAGTTAAAAATTTTATTTGTAATTTTCTCAGTCAATTAAATGACATTATCTTTCCAACATGGTTAAAGGGCTATTTCTGTGGTATTTTATTTTTGAAGGATAAATGAATTGTATTTTATTTGCATGAATTTTTAAAAATTTTGATTCAACGGGAGCCACAGTGGCTAAGGGAGTAGGATGCTGGTTTGATCCCAGCATTGGCCGAAAAATTTCAGTCGTGCAGGAAGGAGGGCCTGGGATGAAAAATCAAGGTCCTGTGTACATGTTGGCGTGCACATAAAAGATCCCTCAGCACTTAGAATTTGATATAAGAATAAGACTTTCGCTCAATACCGATGTTGGTAGTCTCTATCATCCATACAAATATTCTACGAATATTAGTCTGGATGGGTCCTCAAAATTTGACGGAAAATAGGTCATTGTCTGGATTATCCAGTCTTTTTAGTTACCACGTACTGAATCTATCAAAACTGCTCGCTTGTCAACGATGACACTCTTTAAAATTTTGTTTGTAAAGGTTTCAATTGAAATGGTAATTTTCTCTCGTCATGAATCAGACGTATGGCTTCTCACAATCTTCTTAATTCTTCATCGCGATCCATGCTTTTATTCCTCGTCCCTATTTTGTTTCTAATAATAGATGTGCCAAGTGAATTGTGGGGTATATTTCAACCACTCTTTATAGAATCTTGCAAAATCGGCCCGGCTTTATAAGATCTATCACTTACCGAGACTTTAGCCAAAAGGTTCCATTGCCCATGGTTTTTTATGTGGTAGATTATCCAGTAATTTTCGTCAAAAATTGAGAACCGACCCAGACCCTCCGTGCGTTGAAGACGAGGGGGTTCTGGGTGACCGAGACTACAATGTTGGCAGAGAAAGTTCATTGGGAATTTCCTGCATGTTTTGTCATTGACAGTTGTGCGGGATGAAAGCCCTGGCAATGGACAATGTATATTCATTGGGCTGGGACAAAACAACAAGGTCCCGTGTAGCGCTGCTGTTCGAGCAAAATTTGCCTCATAACACATTGTAAGGTGTATACCATCTTCACTAGCCCAATTAGTCCAGAAAAGAAAGACGTTAAATCTCATTTCATTTAAAATATGATACTTAGAATGTTACCCTACTCTATTAGTAAGTGCAGGGGGACTGCACCACACACAATGAATGAAAGGTATCAGAACAGTCGGAGCAGAACAGTAGGATGTTAAACCACATTAAAAATTTCATTACCAAATCCCTCACCTTGTCCAAATTGGGAGACCCTAATTTGGTTATATACGGTATATAATAATTATGTTTGTTTTGGCAGGTGGAATAAAATCTCCATTCAAAGTTGTTACAATGTTCGCCAGTATTAATCCTACTTGAAATATTTGATTTAATGGCTGCCGTATTCTTCAGCTGTCATTTAAATCAACAGTTCATAATTGTATTACAACAATGATTATTACATCATCTTTTATAGATAGTAATTGAACATATTAATGCAATGTAAAATTTTATTGATACACAAGTAAAGGGGCATTATGTAATATTGGCTTGAGATGGAGACCTGGTCGTTTTTGCTATAATAGTTAAATGATTATATTAAAAATTTCTTGCAAATTACCTTATTTTGAGCAACATTATCAATGGTATTAGTTTTGACCAGATGTGTCCATTGATTGTAACCACCATACTGGTCAATCGAGTCTTAGCCTCGCTTCTCCATTTTTGAATTAAATTATTAAATGGCTGAATTTAAATCTTTAAATGTTCTAATCTATTTAAAGTTGGAGCCATATGATGACATCAAAAGTTGATAAAGGTCTTATCATGTTAAGAATTGTCTAATTAATAATTTAATAATTAGGCAGATTAAGAATGCCTGTTCAATCAATTTAATTCTAAGCCACATTTCGACCAAGTTTCTCAAGTCTTTATTATCAAGCAAACGATTCAAATATTTTGATAGTTGGCAAATATATATAGACTATGCCGTAAAAAGAGAAATCAAATACATAGTGATTTGCATTAAATTATTCTTTAAAGTTTCCAGAACTTTAAAGTTTGAGGACTTTTTCCACTATAAAATTTACTAGAATCAATTATTTGTCATATTCAACAAGTTTCAATTGAAGCAGCATTATTAACTCCTGAAGGCCGGCTAGCCATCACTGATAATTTTAAGACAATTTCTAATTTTTGGCTTGGCTTATTTCTCACAAAATGTATTCAGATTAATTGAACAGTATTTGTATTCCATATAATTGTGTTTTGTATAATTCCAGTCCAATGATTTAATAACATGGCAACAGTAATTTGTATTTGTGAGATAAGAAATAGTATCTTTGATCAACCAGTTTAAAACCTCATAGAAACTAGTAGCTTTGATCAACCAGTTTAAAACACATAGAACTAGTAACTATGATCAACCAGTTTAAAACATATAGTAAGAAATATCAATTAATGATGGCATTGTTTAATTGTAGAGCTCACCTGATTCTGATTATATTTTATTGATGAAATAATTATTGGTAAGAGATGAGAGAGAATAAGATATAAAGCTGCTGATTGACCTGCAGAACATGATGATAGGAAATAAAATGATGTTTAATATTCTACATTTTAGCATCAGTCGCTCTAATGAAATGGATCCAGGTTTACGTCCTGCTTTTCTGTACCATAAGCCATGCAGTGTGCTATAAGGGAAATTTTGCCTGCAGAGTGGTACCACTGACTTCTCTTATTTCTGATTCCAACTGACAAGTGCCCTTCAATGTGCACACCGTAGGATCTTGTGTTTTCATCCCATCCGAAAGACTATACATTGTGCCTTGCCAAGCCCTCTATCCTGATGAACTTTCTTGGCCAACGCCGAGATCAAACACAGGACGTCCTGGTAAGTGAGCCAATGTAATAGTCACTGACTGTCAACAAGAACATGTGCGGGGGGGGGGGGAGGGGTTGTCGTCCCATCCAAGCAACTACATAATTGTGCAAGTTAAATCTGTGAAAGGAAAGTCAGCCTAAATATGGTTCGGTTCTGTTCAATATTTACAAAGGTACATGATGAATTGAATTATTTGTCAACATTTGGTAGATAATATAAGATATAACCAACACAAGCCAGCGCCACACATTTTGTTTCTCATAAATCGTTTGATGGGCCTCTTTTTTTTATTCTAATTTTGATTGTCTACCTCTGATATTATGAATTAATTTCCATGAGATATGGTTTCTAATCAATTTTAGTACATATTATTGAATAAGCCATGGACAATCTGATATATTCCAAAAATCACAAATGACGACCATGCAGTGACTTTAAGATTAACTTAGATGGACTTGACGAAAGTAATTACCTATATCACTGCCAGATAAACAACTGTAAATATTTAATGTAAATGACGCTCCAAGGCTTTAAATATGGAGGTATTTATATAGTTTGTTACGGGTATATTATCCTGATCTAAGATGATGTTGGATTTAATTAAAACAACAGCCTTGAGTCATACCAGATATATTTGGCCTAGATATAAGCCTTATTGGGCCAAGCTAGATCTGGTTGGTTTCTGGAACAAGGATTATGACTAATACAAAAACAATCTTGCTCTAGGTTGTAGTTACATAGTAGAAAATAATTGATGCAAAGATATGTATTAATACTTTGACTACAGTGGATCTTTATCAATATGCTTTTAAATCCTAGGAATTTGTTATTCTTTGGTAAGGACTTTAAGGACCCTAAGGGCTCTTTGGAAGATTTTTTGATTAAAACTGAGTTAAGGAGATGGAAGCAGTAGGTCACATGCATCTTACTTGATCTTGGGGGTTTGGGGTTTTCTACTTTTTCCACCAACTTTAAGTCCCATGCATACATCATGTACATCCTAATTAATGAAATGAAATGGGGTTTAAAGTCCAACCGTTCTGCGCTGATAGGACTAATGAAGACGCCATATAGTGTGCTATGAAGGAAATTTTGCCTGGACAGTGGTGCTATGGCGTACACTTATATTAAATTCCAACTGCGAAGGGATCTTTCATGTTCATGTTAGTGTGTACACAAGACCTCCGTTTTTCATCTCATCTGAACAACAAGGCAGTTGTCGGTGTCAGGCCATCCATCCTACTCCTCCGACAAGTGGAAACATTGATATACCATGTGTTAGTCCCAAAACTAACAAGAGATAGCAGTCTGCAATAAATTAAAAAAATTCCATTGATAAAGGCTGATTATTGAAGACAAAATATTCTGACATGTATAGACTCATTAATGAACCAACAAAAGATTTAAATTAAATTCTATGGAGGACGGGAGAAATAATTAAATGTAATTGCGACTATGAGAGACTGTGAATGTTTATATACTGCAGCTTCAGTCATGACTTTCAATAAACGTACCTGAAATTTACATAGCAAAGTGAAATGCGATTTTTTTTCGAAACTTTAATTACTATCGTCAATATGGGAGAATGTCAACAAATAAAGGAATGTCAACAAAACATATTTTTTTTTTTTTTAGCCACCACTGAAATATGTTGTTTTTTGATTTAGTTAGGTTTTGTTGAATTTGTGGTTGATGTTTAAAAACCAACTTTAGAGTGACTTTTTACCTTTAAAAAGAATGAAAAATGTTGTTACAAGGTATTTTGGTTCATCTGTACTTTTAGCGTCTTGTAACTTGTAAAACTTGTTCATTAATAGAAAGGAATTGACAGGGGAGTAGCTAAAATATGCAAACATTTGAATCTGGGTGGTTTCTTTAATATGATTACCACAGCTTAATAAGGTAGGAAAAAACTGGGACTAAAATATATATTAAATTGTAAATCTATTCATTTATAATATAGATATTTAAAACTTTCTGCTGAACATCAGTACAATATCAGACTTATTTTGTTTATCTTCATATCGTTTTGGTTTGGGCATTTATTTTAAATATCTATTTAAGTTGACTCTCTCTGCCGGCATCATTGGTTTATTCAACAGCCACACAGATTTATTGGTCTGCCCAGCCTCTACTACACTGTTAAGGGCGTGTTGTCGCATTTCAAATTTATAGTATAGTATGGTTTGGCATCAGATCACTATTTAGACTAAAATATGGTAATTTTCACGTGTGCATTGCGGTGCACAGTAAAAATCTTGTATGTAAAAATGTTGAGCTAAAAAGTGAAAAAATGACACAGTTCTAAAATATGCATATAAAGGAATTAATTTCTACAAAACAAATACTTGTTACTATAATAGTACAGTAGTTAGTATTTCGATGTTTCTATACAAAGCCCATTTTATTTTCTTGTTTTATTTCTGTACTTGATATACATTTTTAATTACATGTACATAGTGTCTATTGGATAAATGTACATATGCATGTTGTAATTACACTGTATGTAGAGGATAAATATTGTATGCAATGGAATGTTGTGTTTATAAAAGGAACACAATTTGAATCAATTTCATTGGATTTCATATGTCTGTTTATTTTGTGGGATGGCTATCGGAATATTTGATGTCTATAAACATAGCTAGTGTTATGTTATAACTCATTTTGTTATGTAACGAGTTGAGCCGAAAATAAAACTGAAATTATCAGACAAGCCGACAAAACAAAATTTAATCATGTGATCACTAATCAATTCAATAAAATAAAAAAGTCGCTGGTCTTGATCCTGCATTTTTTGAACAATATTTAATTTTTCATACCTTTATCAAATATACTTGTATTGATTATTTAACATTTATTTAATTAAGAAAACAAAATCATAATATCAGATTATTCCTGACATGGATTTTATCTGAATGAAAAATAGGCCCTCCAAAATATTTGACAGAACTTATATTTTCAGCATAGTATGTCGAAATGTGTCAAATTTTAAATCAACCATATCATTGTAAATATTGAATGAAATTGACCCAGTTTCAGGCTGACGTTCCTTTTAAAGATTCTTCTCTTGCAATAATTTAATTTGCAAGGAATTAACATCAACAAATGACAGGCCTTTATGAGTCGAATACCAGCTTTATTTATTTTACAAAAAAACATCTTTTGCCAAAAAGCACAAAAGTGACAAAAACAAATATGACTTTATAACCCCCAAATAGTTATTTCTTGTAAAGTCAACTTATAAATTATTTATGGTAGTAAAATAACAAAAAGGACATATTTAAAAAATACACCACCAAAGTAATTATTTTCTTACAGTTTTTTTTTTTATTGTCGAATTAACTGTCAAATTAGCTAAAAGAAATGAAATTTTCGCAACAATTGACCTGAAACAAATGAATAAGACATTGTTGACCTTTTAGTAGTTTGAGAAACAAGATATAAAGTTTTGTTTTTGTTTTGTAACACTGACGATGTGTTTTAAGATTGGTTGTTTGGTAAAATATATCTACAATGGACGAAGGTATGTTTTGGTATGTTTTCTTTCTAACTTGGAACTTGAAATGACAACTGGTTATGCTAGGTCCAACAAAAACAAATATATGGACAATACGCTGAAATCACAAACAAACAATTCAAATAAGATATAATTGGTAAGATGCTGGAACTGTGTAAGAATCTGTTATGATTTGACATTAGTCCTTTAGCAAGATTATAGACAAAAGAGACAGTTTGTTACTGTACATACTGTGGGTGGGGCAGTGGTTTAAAGGAGCTAAATCGCTAATATTTGGGGCCTAGAAATTGACACAAATGGGTTGCAAGCCAAATAATAATTTAATATGAATGTATATAAACTGATTTACATTCACTCGTTTCCGTTTTTACTCTAATATCAAATCAGTTATGTTTGTCGAAGTAAACGAGAAATCTCAATTGAATCACAATATATATAGCGCCTGGTTATTCCTGTCTCCGTAGTATCTGTTGCGCATGCTCACCGTTTGAGATGTAATGTCGGGTATATCTAGCCTTGTTCTTTTCGTCGTTCTTGTTGTTCTGAAACACTGTATGGTACACGATTCATGTACCAATGGTAAAACAATTATTTCGTCTTGAATATTGGATACCAGAAGCCCCTCTTTTCCCGGTAAGACCACACGATCAATGTTGATTTAAATTGACAAATAATTTGTGTTTTCAATGTCGAAGACTTTCGATGATATTGAGTTAGAGACTTAGCTACTTTAAAGCTGCTGCATTGGATCATAAGGGCTGTCAATAATTCTAGTGACATGGTTTCTATTCCCCGCTTTAACGTGACAGGGAGTGTCCAGCCTTGTCAGAGACAGGAACAGTGTCAATTTCTGTAATTACTACGGTAATTGTACCATAAGATTAGATACTATTCGTTTTGTTACCCAGTCACATTGATGTAATATTTGGTAATGTGTCTTGGTGAGCAGGGATAAAAACTGTGGTGATTTTAAAACATTTTGCGGAGGAAGGTAGTTGATCCAACTCTTTCAATCATGCGAGATAGCTGAGAAAAAAGGAATATCACTAAAAAGCTATAGATTGAATTGTTCTGTTGGCAAAATGTCAAATTCTGAGTTCTTGAATTTATCAGAAACATTGTTGTCTTTATAGAATTTGAAGACACTGCTATCTGCACTTGTGTTAGTTTATGCAAACTTGTCCAGTATACAGAATAAAACCAAAAAAATACTTGTAATGCATCAGGTCGAATGTTCTTGTAACACAGGTACTTTGTATCATGTTGTCGGTTCTTGTGGGAAGAAATGGAACTGGGACGGGCTCGCTAACCAGAAGGTCTCATATTCACATCCCATGATTTCCAAGAAAGTTTCTTGGGATTTTCCGGTGTAGTCTTTCCCTAATCAGTGATGGAGGATGGAAGGTCTGGCAAGAACGAATAACACAGACCCTGTGGACACATTGGTGTGCACATAAGAGAACCCTTTACAGATTGGATTTGAAATAATTGTATATAGTAGGCCGTAACTCTGCGAACAAAATTTCCTTAATAACACACTGCATAGTGTCTGCCTGTCCTCATTAGTCCAGTCAGCACAGAAAAGTAGGATGTTAAACCCTGTTTCATCACTTTTAGTAGGACGTCGAGCTGACGAATTTTGAACATGCTGCAGTTGTTTAGATACTGATCAAGTACAATAGATCTGCCCAATCGGAATGTCACTGTCTGCTGGCAACAACGAACTGATAAAACCTCAATTTTTTTCTTATTTCTATATAATGCTCTGTTGCATTTGCAGATCCTGCTCTTAAAACAATTTGATTGGACTGTTGTGCCAGAGAATAATATTTGTTCAATGTTCTATCGTTTACAAATAGTCTGTTTTACAACGTTGAGGAATTTCCAGTTGCATTTCTTGTTGTGTCTTCGGGACTTGGAGGTAATAACGGGTCTCAAGGAAGGCATGTAAATTTGTGTGACTCCATCAGAAAGCCGCCTTGTTAGTTGAGGGACACGTTTGTTTCTGGATTTCATCAGAAATCTGACTTTGCTAAAACATTTTTGGGATCTGTCTTTTGGAAGGAATATTTTTAGCGGACGCAGTTCTTGAAACCAGAAGTGTTTGTTGTTACAGGTAACAAATATTTTTTGTAGAGCATGTCTTTCAAATGGACGTTTGTGATATTTTTGAGGGAAGCGGTAGAGTATTTGATCTGTGTGTACTATGTTTCAATGTTTGATGAACCTGCGTGTTGACAAGGCTGAC
This sequence comes from Patella caerulea, assembly GCA_036850965.1. NCBI lineage: Eukaryota > Metazoa > Mollusca > Gastropoda > Patellidae > Patella > Patella caerulea. The sequence goes on along the minus strand of JAZGQO010000002.1, from coordinate 17,438,519 downwards.
CGTTTTGTTTTTTTGTGGATCTTCATAGCGGCTTGTTTCTGTGATGAAATTTGGTGGACATTTTTTTTTCTGCAGATTATTATGTTGAAATGTTGACCTGCAAGATTGCTTAAATATTGATGTTTTTCGAGTTCACTGTTTTGGAAGATTTAAATATGTTTTACTTTTGATAACAATTAACCTATTCATTACTTTATAAGATTGACTCAACGTTTGTTTTTATTGATTAAATAATGTGACATGTTTATTAAAAGGTCACAAACATGACGGAATAATTTTAAAGAAATGGGGCTTTTAGGCTTACTTTTCAGCCCGGCATTATACACCTTGCATTGTGCTATGATGAAAACTTTACTTGAACAGCTGAATTACCTTTTACTCTTCTTCAAATTGTAACTCTTTAAAATTAAGTGCAACTGTGTAACGACGGCAGGATGGGGTGGACTAATGTTTTTTTTTTGTCCCATCCAAAGGACTAATCAGTGTAGTAATGAGGTGTTTGTGTAATTTGGAATCAATCACACTTACCATAGTGCTGTTCATAGCGGTGTTCTTTTTCAAGGTTTAATTGATGCACTTTAGATCATAAGTTCTATTAATGAGTCAAGTGATGTGGTTTTGATCCCAAGCTTAAAAGTGACAATGATTAAGGTCGCCTGCCCAACCTTGTGGGTTTCCCCCGGGTCTTTGGCAGCTAAAGACCACAATGCACAAGCAAATTGATGAAATAAATTGAAGAATGTTAGTCCCAAAATTATCTAGTTCATTAAACCCCTTTCTTTCACTTACTAACCAGGTGTTGGCCAAGAAAGATACAGATTTGCTGAACATTTTGGATTGGTTCCTTTTATTTTGTTTTCTTAATCGATTGTTACATAATCAATTTTTGAGTAGATTTCAGAATTTTTGGAAAATTTTATATTTCCGAAAAATGCAAATGTCAACCATGCAGTGACTTTAACTATCTTAGATTGACTTGACAGGAGTAATTATCTATAACACTGCCAGATAATAGCTATAAATATTTAATATAATAATTTCTTTCAAAGGTCAAATTTTATTTATTCATGATTCAATCGTTTTCTGGTGATCTTGATAAATCATTCTGTAAGATCTTTCCTACTTATAGAAAGTTAGTTTTATGAATAACGAATGCTGTTGTAGTAATGATTCATCATGTGTGTTTGTCGACAAAGATCAAATTTTTCACAGATTTATCCTAGCTAATATGTACTCACAGAGGCAGATTCAATGGGGGGGCGCGTGACCCCCCTAATTTCGACAGTGCCCTTTTTTACTACTGAATGTGCCTCTCAACCAGCTTTTTTGCTCAATTTTGAGGCTTTTTTTCTACGATTTCCAAACGTTTAGACAAAAATATCAGCCAAATAGCTCTTGAATTGGCTACAGATGCAAGGTAATGATGGATAATTTTCTTGGGGCCCCCAACCCCCCTCTCAGCGGCGCGCCCCGTCTCGATGGTCAGTGCCCTCATTTTGCGCTCCCTCCTTTTCAAAATTCCTAGATCTGCCCTTGACTCAGATTGATTATTTAACATTTGATTAAGAAAACAAAATCAAAATACAAACACTAGATAACTCCAAGGTTGGATTCTATCAGATTTAAAAAAAAAATGGCTATCCTTTTTGTTCGCCCAAAACAAAATGGAGATAGACTTATTACTATAGCAAACAGTATAGACCAATGAAATTTCAATTCAGTGGGAATTTCATTTATTTATTGTTAATTGAGACTTTGTCTCGCTTCTCCATTATTAGGTTATATCATTAAATGGCGATCATATTTTAATCTACACCATCCGATGATCTAGAGAGTTGATTATAAGCTTGTCATGTGAAATAAATGTGTAAATGATAATTTATATAACAAGTCAAGATAAAAACTTGTAATGGCCTGATAAATTGAGCTCTTACATAATGAATCTTTAAGAAAAAGCAGATTTAGCTTGACCTGAACTACAACAACAGAAGAGAACAATGGACGTCGTTTGTAAACGAATTTAATGAACAGTCTTCTTCATTTTAGGAAAAAAATCAACTAAGTAAATTTGCAAACAGCTGCAGCATTGTGTGACACAGTTCTCGTATCCAAACACCAATGCACTTCGATTGCACATCGAGATTTCTCAGAAGATATAGATTGTTTGTTTTGTATTATTTACAATTCTTTAAATGAAAAACAAAGGATGGCTTCAACTGTTTGTATGTTTTGTGCAGAATTTTTTTTCCCTTATAATCTTTGGGTCACATCATTGTTGTCAGTAATGGTGAATTTTATCACTTTACAATCTACCCTTTATCAGCTACGGCTTCATCTTCAATAGAAGGCTTGATCTTGCTTTAACTTCATACATCTTATCAAGCCCTTCATGTAATACCCTACATATTTCAGCACTAATTTCTATTGGGTACAGACCCAGCTTGAGAGCCTATCAAATTCCTTGATCATCTCGAATATTTAGTCTCGCACTTACCAGGTAAAAATTTCTACCTGTAATCGATTTGTTCAATGTCAAGGTTTCCTTCCATGGAGGTTGCCATATTTGATTTTAGTGTGTCTGTGTCACGACCTCAGATTGGACGCTACTGTTCATGTGTCTGCAAAGCAACATTGTCTAGATGTTGCAAAACTCATGATCGATGCTTTAGGCACATATGATAGATTAAGTAAAGCATCTTCTTCCAAGCTGACATCCATGCAAATTCATCCCGCCTTTTATTGATCATGTATCATAGAAATAGAAATCATCATATGTTAGTCTCAATTTATATGACCAAATAATTGTGTTGCATACCTGCCAACTGTCACGCATTTGGCGTGAGAATCACGCATTTTTAATCAAAATCACGCTCTCACGATCACATAGTGAAATCTCACGCATTTTCAAAACTATAGTATAAAAATAAAATATAAGGGATTTCCACGTAGGCCTACGAGTTACATTCGGGTGCACATTGATCAGATGCAAATAGTCGAACGCAATGTATTCCGAACGTCGAGTCGCTTTTTTCCGGTTTGTTTGTTTGTTTTAAGTACGACACCACTGATTGGCTGGATAATTAGATCAGCCAATGAAATTATTTGTTCCATAATTGTGTTGATATATTAAGGATGCATTATGTAGGGGGTTCAGGTCAAAGTTTCAAATGACAGAAAAAAAAATTTTAAAAATATTTTGTGAAAATATACATAAAATGCTACCCAAATTTTTTTATTTCATCAAAATATTCCAATTAGATCCGAAGTTATGGAATTTTAAAATCCGAGATCAACGTCAAAAATGTAATCAAAACGCTCTATACCAGTCAATGCGTGGAATGGACCTAAACTCAGTCATATCTGGGTGACGTCATAATGGGAATTTTCCCTTCAGAATCGCTAGTACCAATTTTAAAACTGAAGGCCGAACGTTATTGTCAGCTAAGATTTATTAAAATCGTAATAATTTTAATGATAATATGTCAACTATTTATAATCTGGATGATACCACAAAAAAATTAGGCTATATTTAGTCGAAATTTAGCAAATTTCAGTCATCAAAACAGATAAATCTTGTTTTCTCCGTTGCTTATTTTCAGATCACGTGGTATCAGATATCGGTATAATCCCTAAAATGTTATCTATCGTTTGATTGGTTCTTTATGAAAATCGGCCGGAAACTAACGGTCGGAAATCCAATAAAGTGGGTCGTAGCAATGGAAAATTCTAGGTCGCGTGACGTCAGAGCGGGATTTTCCCGCTGGCGCCTCATGTAAACAAACGGTAATTTCGCTTACATTTCGATAATTTTTTAGCCTAAATCTTTGCAGATATCGAGATTAACATTAAACTATTACAATACAATTGCTAGTAATACGTTTACATAAAATAGTAATTCAGAATCGTAGATTGAACTTGGCTATATTTCAGCCATTTGCTGTTCGATTTCACACTCAAGACACGTGACCTGAAACCCCTACATTATGTTAAATTTAGATAAAGAGTTGACCATTGTTGCTATAATAGTAAAATAATAGGTAATGCAAAAAAGGCAAAAAATAAAATGAAATGGGGTTTAATATCCTACTTTTCTGCTCCTGCTATGAGTGTAATTTTGCTCAGAGAACGTCACAGACAAGGTTTTTTTTTACGTATACATCATTGTGTAAAGGGGACCTGTTACTAAACAGACAAGATCCATGTAGTGTGTATACCCTTGATAATTGGGGAGGGTTGGATGGCCGAATGGTTAACGCTGTATCATAATGCAGGGGGGTTGGGATGGCCTAGTGGACTAGAGTGCCGCGCTTCGACCTCTAGCTGGCCGGTCACCTCTGGCTCGCGGCTGTGGTTTCGAGCCCTGGTGTGAGCGTATGTGGCATGGAGATAGGGGCGCCTTCTCAACCTCGTGGGTTTCCTCTGGGCACTCTGGTTTCCTCGCACTGCTAAAGACCCCTACGCGCAAGCGTATTATTGAAATAAAATTAAACCATATATTAGTCCCGAAATGACCTAGTTTGTGTTGAGTGGACGTTAAACCCCATTTCTCTCTCTCTCTTGTATCATAATGTCTGTCATTGATTCAACTGACATGGTTTCGAATCTCCATTTGTATGTGACAAGGAATAGGGTCGCCTGTCCATCCTCATGGGTTTTCTTCGGTTTCCTTCCACTACTGAAGACTCCTATGTGCAAGCGAATTATTGAATTGAAATTAAACCATATGTTAGTCCCGAAATGACCTAGTGTTTGTGTCAAGTGAACGTTAAACCCCATTTCTGTCTCACTCCTTATAGTGGCCTTGCTGTCCAGTCAAAATTCCCCTCAAAGCGCACTTGATTATAGCCTTGATGAAGTAGAAAGTTAACCCTCATTTCATTTCATTTCATTTCAATGGAACAGTGTATAGTTGTTCATATGTCATCTATACACCCACGCAGGGAGGAATATTTTATCGGGGTTCGTATCGCAATTTGAGACTCAAACGTCTGATTTTGCGAATCAAATTCATATTTGATTAGCATTATTAACTTAAAACCCTGCTTCAGCGCGAATCAAAGTTTTGAAAATTAATTTTAACTTTAAATTCAGTATCGTAAAACACATCAAAACAAATCTGAAATCTCGCAATTTTATTGTCTATATCATCAAGACTCTTTACGTGCCTCTGCAACGGTCCAGTGGAACGAGAGCAGTACATGTTGACGTCTGCTATTTATACATGTAGACGTAAAAAGTTTTGATGGCAGAGATGACAACACTACATACTTTCTTTCTATATCTGTTGTAGTCACATTCGTCAAGACAGACATTCAAAACACTATAAGATAAAATTACCGGATGATCGAGGGTACGTCGCGAAATTCAAACACATGATATTATTTTCTATCTTCAAATTCGACATTAAAATTAGCATCACTTCAAGATTGGGTGAGGAAATATGACGCAGAAAAGATCTGACTAGAGTATGAAGTAAATAAAGAATGTCCAGGTTTCGTACAAAGAATAACATGTGGTCACATACTTTTATTTTTATTTTATATATAAATATAAACAACCGTTTGGTAATACAAATAATGTGGGTATTGTTATTGTCACATATAGGCCTAATTATGTGAAATAAGAATTCTATTACATACTAAAAAACTGCTAATCAATTGGTAAATTTTGCTACTCAATTATACAATTGATTAGCATTCTTACACAATTTTTCTGGAAACTGCTAATCAAATGTAAAAAAGTAAAATATTCCCTGCACCAACGACTATTTCGTCTTGTAGGTCAAAACATCATAAAACGTTAATAAAATCTAACTTCTAATAGAGATGTTTGTTGACTGTTTGTAATACTAGGTAATATTTGTTTGAATTTTGAAGTGTGAGGATTTATTTATTTATTTATTGTACATCATATAAAACAAACCATGTTCACTGTAAACAGGGGATGTTATAATAATGTTTACCAGTGTCTGACTTGGTACATGTAATAATATGTAATAGACGGATTAAGACCACTTCTATTTGTTGTTTTAGGTTTTAAACACAGTGTAGGATATTATCACACCTGTTGGGAACTAGTGAACAAGAGACTAATTTACAAGATGATTTATGGCCACCCTGCACCCCTCTGGGCTCAGATCGGCTGATTTTATATTAGTTTTGCTTTTTGTTAATTGCAATATCTGTGCATTGCGTGTCTTGTCTGATTAGTTTGTTTGAAATGGGGTTATGTGTCGTGCACTTTTACAAGGGCAATCCTTCACTTAATGTTTCAAGAGAAATGATACCTGCAAATCACTATCGGCAGCAGGCCAGGAAATAATGAAATAGTGCCTGACATTTTCAACTTAGTGCCAGACATGTATTAATGAAATCAATAAAATAGACAAATCAGTGCCTGACAAAATGACAGGCACCAGAAGTTTTGTCCTTGACAAAGCCCAAAGGAGTGCTTGTAAATGTCTGTGACAGGTGCCTTTTTAGCAATAGATTTTACAAAATAAAAGGGATCCAATTAAAAATGAAATGAAATAAAATGGGGCTTAACGTCCTACTTTTTGTACAATTAAGAAGAAATGCAGTGAAATTGGGCTAACAACCTACTGTTCCAGGGAACTTTTACGTGCACACCAATGTGTACACAAGACCTCAGTTTTTAATCCTATCTGAAAGACAATGCATGGTTCCTTGCCAGACTCTTGTCATGCACCTCTGACAGGATCCTGATGAACTTTGCTCAGCCAATGCAGGGATCTGACGTGGGACCCCCAGGTTAGCAAACCAACATTGAGCCACCCAATTAGAAGAACGAGGGTAAAACAAAAGAAAGAGTTTGTATTAAGAAAGAGAGAAATGTTACAGGATTGAAATGTAAACATTAAAACATGTCTGAAAGTAGATTGTGAAATATTTTGGACTGGTGTTTCTTTCTTCTGGGTTCAGGATCATCGCTGGACTGAGAGATGTAGCAATTCCACGAGGTTAACCACAATGCACGAATCAAGGATTAAAGTGGTGGTCAGCCTTTGATGTTAAATACCTCATAGATTATAACTTTAATCTGGTTGTAAGCTGTTGTCTATGGGTTTTTAAATAACAATATACATAGAAACTGTGCCTGATATTTATGAGTTCGTGGTCATATCCTCAACCCTATTCTTGCAAATGGGGTTTGGGATGGCCTAGTGGTCTAGAGTGCCGCGCTTCGACCTCTAGCTGGCCAGTCACCTCTGGCTTGCGGCTGTGGTTTCGATCCCTGGTATGAGCGTATGTGGCATGGAGATAGGGGCGCCTTCTCAACCTCGTGGGTTTCCTCCGGGCACTCCGATTTCCTCCAGGCACTCCGGTTTCCTCCCACTGCTAAAGACCCCTACGCGCAAGCGAATTATTGAAATAAAATTAATCCATATGTTAGTCCAGAAATGACCTAGTTGTGTCGAGTGGACGTTAAACCCCATTTCTGTCTCTCTATTCTTGCAGATATAGATAATACACCTACATGATTAAAGATGCATCATGTAAGAACCAAATCTGCCTTTTAATATAAGCCTTTACTTTGGCTTCAGATGTTATATAAACTATTATCTAGACATTTATTCACACACCATATTTAAATTTATTGAAAACATTTATCGATAAAATGGAAAGCCAAGATTGAATTTTGATCATCAAGTAACGTTGCTATGATAATAAACAAATTAAGCTACAAACAGTAATAACTTACACCGAATAAATAATTTGTATATATTTTTGATTATGTATTGTTTTTGAACTATTGTAGTCTGAACCGGTCAGCTCTTTAATTCTTACAAAATGCACCTTTAATATAGTTTAACTGTCAGATGAAAAAGACCGGCACTAGCTGTCTGGACAAAATCCTCCCCCTTGCAGGACAGTCTCAGAATAACCATATTAATGAGTTGACGAGATGTTAAATCCTAGTCTAATTCTATTCAGCAGACCGAATTCCCCTTTAATTCTTGCAGGAAAATCCAAGGTTAATTCCCAAAGGTGAGAGGTTAATTTGTAAAGTTCATGAGATAATACAGGTATTTATATAGTTGATTGTTGATGAGTGGTAGGTGTGGTCATTACCTGTCTCCAGGTGTTCTAATCAATATACATGAGAACAATAAACTAATCAACTACCTACTATAGTTATAGTACTACCTGCAGCTATATACAGGTGAGAGACTAGTTGTGTTCACCTATAGTTGAAGGTGGTTCAAATTACTACTGTGTGTCTGATACAGCTTCTAGCAGCAGACATATCATTTACTGCTGAGCTAGAGCCAAGCAAGACAACTGTCAGGAAATGTTTAATTAGGAAAAATAACATATTAATGAAGATTTGAAAGTATATTTACTGTCTAGCTGAAGAGAAACAAGAAGACATTCAGGAATATCATACTACTGAAGATTTGAAAGTATATTTCTTCGAGGAGATATCACTGTGTTGACAGTGTCTGTTGTGAGAATTAATCAAGGATTTGATAGTGTATTTTTAACAAGGACCTTATAGATTATTTTTACTGGAGATAATATATGGAATAGCAGTTTGCACATTTAGGTTGGTTTGTACTTTTTTTTTTCATTTCTGGGTATCACAAGGTCCCTTGCACAGTTGAAATTTATTGAAGCCAGGCCTGCCAGGCAAATTTTCAATCATTTCACACTACATATGTTGTATGCTCGTCTTCATCAGCCCAAATGATCCTCTATAGTATGTAAGAAGTTGCCTGATTATTCAAATGGGACAGAAAGTTATATAGACTTTAGCATCCATGCAAAAGCCCTCGCCGGTTGACATTTTATGGATGATTATGTAGAAAATGTATGGTCAAAAATCCCCCCACCAATACCAATTCACATGAAACTGTAACCATAATGATTACGTTAATTAACGTATTTTCAAAAGTAAATTGGAGCCATCACATTGGACTCCTTATCTGTCCATCCGGGCCCGTAGCGACATACCCCCCCCCCCCAAAATATTTTGCCAAAAATATTGATTTCTTGGGAGTGTTCTTAGCCAGCCACATCCTCAGTCTCTCCTAAACATTCCGTACCCCCCCCCCCTCAAAATTTTATGAGCTGACTACGGACCCGTGTCCATCCCTAATGGCAGCATGTTGTGTTTGAGTTGATATAACAATATAACAATTGTAGGTTAGAACAAGACTGTTTATTGATTTATTAAAAGCTGACAGAGTAATTATTTAAGATCTGTAGTAAACAACTGTGGTCCATGAAATAAAAAAGAAATAATCTTTGATGAAAGGCAGGTCAATACTTATTGTCTTTATAACTTAGTTCTTAATGGAGTATAGATTGGTGTTACATGTACTTAATGATCCCTTAGCATCTGTAATTCTAAGCGTAGAAGTAGAAATGATTCCCTCCAAACTTGGGGACGTGGTACTTACAGGGATTTCAAACCAAAGCTTCATTTGGGCTGATCAGGAAGGTGTATTTAGTCGTCCACCCATGTACACAAAAGAACCCTTTGTAGTTTGATGGAAACGCTTCTGCCCAAACTCGCATTTCACACTTAAGCATTGAAATGAAATTTGATATGCGCTAGTCTTAAAATGATCAAGTATTTTGTACGAGACATTGAAACCCCATTCCATTCTTTTCAGCCTCATGTCATTGCAGAGGATAACATACTGAAAATAGTAATTACTGTATCAGACAGATCTAAAAATAAAACCTATATTCAAAGTTGTATATGATAAGTCCTAAAGGTCAATATTCATGGTTTCGTACTGGATGAGTAGAAAAAAAAAGAACTACTAATCAGTTTGTGGAACAAATCTTAAATAAATAGGACTTTTGAATTTATATATAATTAGGCTACAAAATCTGTAATATGAGGAATTAAACGCTTTTTATTATTATGAACTATAAATATATTAAGGAAATGATAAGTTTATTTGATCAAGGTAAATAAATTATATTGTAAAAGGATGTGAACATGATCTTTATTGATGGAGGACAATCTGATTAAAACACAGATCCTATTTCGTTTCGTTTTTTTTTTGTTCAAAATTTGGTTTTACTTAATTGTCTTTACTATGCTAGGATCTGGTTGAAGTGTTGGATTTGCCATTCAAACAGTCAGTTAAATTGATTTCTTGGAGTAGGATGCACGGAACTATGGGTAAACCACTAGAAATGTAAACACTGATTGATTAATCAATGTCTGATGTCATTGGGTCAAAAGTCGCTCATACGACCCATATCTCAAACTTCCAGCATAACCAGTCAGTTTTTTATGCAGTGGAGGCCATGGAAAGTATGAAAAAAGAAACGAAATATAGATCTGTAATTTAATCAGTTTGAAAGGAGGAAGATCTTAGATCAGGGCAAGGGTATGTGTTCTACCCAGGCGTGGATCCAGGGGGGGGGGGGGGGTAAGGGGATTCACCCCCCCCCCCCCCTGCTCAGCTACATAAAAAAAAATAATGCCTTGCATCAATGAAATTACATCACAAAGTGATCCTGCATCAGTATAAAAATGATTTCTCTGTTTAAAAAGCTCAATTTGTGTGTATATGTAATTTAGTGACGATGATGGCAGATTTCCGTAACAGTAACATGGCAAACCCCCTCCTGCAAAAATTCCTGGATCCGCCCCTGCTTCCACGATGTACCTGTTTTTCCATGATGTTTTTTTTTTTTCAAATTTACTTTTCCAAGTTGCTATGTATTATTAATGGTTAAAACATTATTGTCATTAAGTGATTTATTGAAATAAATGTTGGTTCCCACTTTGTGAGATGAGAATATAAGATAGTACTTATCACTTTAGCATACTGTAATATTTCATCTGTAGATAATTACTGACCGATAGCAATGTTGATATATCCTAAAGCTATATAGATATTATTATTTTATCTTGTTTGAGTAAGCTTATTGATAATAGTTCCTTTGTTGTCTGTGGGTTGATTGTGCTTTGTTTTAGGGTAATAGAATCTTTTTATCATATCAAACTTAGTTAAAAAAATATATATATACATGTATATCAAAAAAAAAAAAGCACATTGTGACAACCCAAATAATTGCGATATGATAATTATCATGTTTCAATATTGATGATAATACATATACTGTATCAACACCTTCTCAAGACATGATGATGATGTTGTGCACGGCACAAAGTCGAAATGCCAATGCCAGAGGTCACGACTGATGCAAGGACTCATAAGCCAGAAACACTTGTTTGGCAAGGTCAAGGTTGGACAATATTTACCCCTGTCGCAACTGTCACTGGATTGTAAATATCAAAAATTATATTTTAGAAACATCCATTTATGTTTACATACATGTACTATCATCATTAATGTTTTACTTTAAAGGGACAATCCGAAAATTTCTGATCCCGCATTTTTGGAAGCCATGAAAGATGGTAAAAACCCTTATGTGCAGGCTAATTATTGAAATAAAATTGAACCATATATATTTGTCCCAAAATAACCTAGTTTATATTAAGGGAGATGTTAAACCTCATTTGTCTCTCATCTGTAAATACGGCATTACCCCAGCATGTACTGAAATATGCCTCATGTTCACTTTTGATTCAAAATCATTAACCAACCATTAATTCATTAAAGAAAAGGATTGGTTTCCTTCAGACGATGTATATCGTTAAAGATAGTATTTATAGTGGATATAGATAAGATAATACCTATAATAAATATCCTCAAGCTATCAATATATAATTATAATCATATCTACTTGGTGTGTTGTTGCTTCAACTGTCACGTTAATATCTAGTGTTATCTGTTAGCGACAGATGCTATTCAAGGTCCTGATTCAAACATTACCTACAGTATTTGATATATTTTTAAATATTTCATTTCATTATTATTAAATATTTTCTGTAGTGGAAAATTCAGACCACTTTAATAATTTCATAACTTTTAATTGACATATAGAACAACTAATAGAAAACAAATTGTTGAAATTTTTTGAATATTTTGTGTGAATATTGACTGTATTTCTAGCGTTGGGTAGAGAGTGTCAATTTTAACAATTCATTTTGATGATTTGTTTTGCAATATAGATACTACTAATGAAAATGGGCATACACCATACATTGTGCTATGAGGGAAATTTTACCCAGGCATTGGCACTATGGCATACTCTTATATTGAATTCCAACTGCCAAGGGATCTTTTTCTTGCAAGCCAATGTATACACATGACCTCAGTTTTTCATCCCATAAGAACGACAAGGGGAAACCACGCTGGAATATCCTGATAAACTTTCTCGGCTAATGCAGGGACCGGACACGCAACCTTCAGGCTAGTGAGCCAGCATGTCACTCACTTAGCAACCACGGCTCCCCGACCATCTGAATATAACTACCATTGACTGTTGGAAATGTCCCTCATCTAGCATATTGCATGGATGCTCATTTGATTAGCTTGGTTGATGCAGAAAGGTAAATGAGGTTTAATGATCTGTTTAGTGTATTCCAATATTCTAATGTATCAAAAACATGTCTAGTCATATGGATAGGACAAAAATCAGTACATGTTGGTATTCATGGAAATCAACCCTTGATAGTTGAATTTGTTGAAGAGCAGGCGGATATATTGCTTTTCCTGGCAAAATTTCCCTTAAAGCACACTGCATGGCAGCTGACTGACCATCTTCATTAGCCCCATGGGTGAGGTAAAATAAAACATCATACCCTATTTTATTTTATGTGTATAACAGGCACTGTATGATATTGAACGGATTATGAATGAAATTGTGTCAGCCCCTGTGGGAAAAATCTATATATAGATTATAAAGGTAGTATTGTGATTGGTCTATTGGGTGTGTTACCTATTATATCTATCGGTGTTAGATTGTGAATGAATTCCTGGGTGGGATTCATAATAATCTATTAATAGAACCTATCATATAATGTACGTAGTTGTTGATAGGTCATTGATTGCATCACTATTTACCTCTTACCTGTATATTACCTTGTTTATTACCTATGTGAATGATTTCCTGTGTGTGATTAATAACAATAATCTATTAATAAATCAGACATGATATACGTAGTTGTTAATAGGTCATTGAATGATGGAATGACTTGATTAGGAATTAAATCCTGTGTGCTTTGATTCAGAAAGTTTAATTGCTATATACAGTTTTGTTCAGGATAAAAAAAATAAGCAGGTCAATTGTTTAATAATTTTAATCAAATAAGCCACTCATTCGAGCTAATTTTTAATAAAGCATTTATTTGTTCGGATGGGACCAAAAAACGTAAAAGATTCCCTGACAGTTGTAAATCAAAATAAGAGCTGCCCATAGTTTACATGGCATATGGCTGTCATCGTTATCGTGCAGAATAGTAAAATCTAATTAAACTTTATTTAATTTCATTTATTAGGTGTTGTTTAGGGAAACCCCAGTAGATTTGATTATAGATTGAATGAATTATTGATGGAACCAATTGTCAATGAGTCATCCCATTGTTTAACCTTTTTATTGTTTAACCCTACATACTTTATGATTTATTCTTAAAAAGAAAATAAAACCCTGGTATTATAGCAACTTAAATGCCATTATTCAATTAGTGTCTCAATAATGACATTAATGAAACCAGGTAGGAGAGATAATACATATAGACCCACTTTATACCTGAATTAGACAGAACAATTAAGCCTGGACAAAACTCACCTAGACACAAATTATAACATATGTTGTGATGATTTGTGTCGGGCAATGTCTGTGTCAGTTGCCGGATGTCTATTTAGGCTTGAAGATAATATAGGAGTGGGTCTATCTGTATAAGACAACAAGGAAATACAGGTAAATAATAGGTTAATCTACCTGTATTCACATATAAGTGAAACTGACAAATATAAACCTCTTTTACATTCTTTACATATCTGTGGATAACAATAAATTACTCAAAGACCCAACCCTGTAATTCCTTGCTGAACTCCTTATATAGGTGTGTGGCTAACAACCCCCCAAAAAACAATCCCCTAACACCCTTGTTTACTTCCCCGTATTTGCCTTATGATTTAAAAAAGGCCCAACCCCCCAGAAACCTTTGTAATCAGAATGATATGCTATGAATATGCTGTACGTCTGCTCTATTAAAGCACAATGAAGTACATGTAGGGTATTTTGGCAACCAATCAGCTGTGACTATTGAGTTAAACATGTATATAATAGAGTATAAATGGAACGTGTTGTTCTATTCTATTTATAATAAACACTATAAACATGTGAGCAATCCATGATAAAAATAAAAACATGTGAGCAATCCTTAATATGATTAAGGCATGTTATCTTATTATGAAATATTTTACATTTAGGTGGTTAAATTTAGGATAGTTTTAATACAGGAATCAGAATTCGTTGAATTAAACTGCCGTGTTTCTGTCAGTCTGATCATATGATATTTTATAGTTAAATGAAGTTAGATAACAGAATTAGTTGAGAATTGGATATAAGAATTAAGTAACAATTCAAAAACGTGTGTGTCAATATCTTTGGATTAAATGATAATTTATGATCATTTTGAAGCCGTGATGAATTGTTTTAGTGACATTTCGTAATTGAACTGGAACTACACAGGACATGACTCTATGGAATACAATTATTGTTTATTACTGGACGACGTTTAGTGTTTGAACTGGAAATACGCAGGATACGATTCTATGGAATACAATTATTGTTTATTACTGGACGACGTTTAGTGTTTGAACTGGAAATATGCAGGAAGTATTTCTATTAAATACAACAAATATTCTCAAGCATCTTGTTTTAAAATGATTAATTTGAAAACACGGATTTGAATAATTTACGATCAGTGTAAAATTTCTACTATCAGCTTACATAGATCTGTGATTAAAAATTGAATTGTTTGTTTTCGAATTTTATGAAAACTGTGATTTGAATAATTTATTGAATAGTGTAAAATTTCTATTATCCTATTACAGTGACTGTCATTACAAGCTTTTGTCATAATTAATGAGAGCGTATTCTCATTTCATGATAACTGTAATATAAATGAGGAATTTGATACATTATTAGACTGCCTTAGATATACTTCAATTGAATTTCGATCATTTTTCTCTGGGAACATCAAATACTGTAACGGGTGACAACAAAGCGAATTATAGGTCGTTTTGAATCAAATAGTTTCATTTCCTTGATTATTCAGCAGTTTCATTGAATATCATTGAATATGGGTTTAATAGAATTCACCAGAAAATTGAATATTATGTCGTCGTTATTCAAATCAAAAGAAAAGGATAAAGAAAAAGGTAATTTTCATTAATGAATCTGATATACATACTAACTGTCAAATGATTGATTGAAAGCTGATTTTTAAATTGGATAGATCAAGTTTTGATTTTGATGCATTTTCCGATTTCTAGAAATAGTCAAGCTTTTAAATCGATATCTATCGACCCAATTCAATACTTTACGACTAGCTGATCTTTTAGGTTGGGTTGACAAACTGTTAGGGGTGGTAATGATGATAACCCCCTTTTAATTCAACCAAAAGGATCTGCTAGAAATTATTTGTACCAAACAGTATGAATTTGGTGTCAGAAATGTGTCAATGATATCAATAAAAACACTGAAAAATAACAAATCTATGTCAGACAAAATGACTGGCGCAAGAGAGGTTGTACCTGACAATGATAAACTTTGTGCCTGATAATGTCTAGACAGCTGTCGTATTTCCAGGGCTGCATTAATGTAGCTATTCTTTTTTGTATTTTCAGATTCGACCTCCTCGATGACTCGAATCCTGGAACACGATAACAGTCATGATAACATGTCACTTAAAGAAGGGCGTGGTCGTGGTCCTGTATCCGTAACCAGAAGTCAGTCATTTGGCGGAATGTCCAGCAAGTCGTCCTCGTCATCTTCGACGCCTGTCCTCGGTGACACGATAAAACGTACTCCACGTGTCTACACCCATCCCCAGCATGCATCACGTAATGTTGGGATCAGCTTCCGTAAATCTCCCAAAGTTCCGAAAGTACCACGACCTAATCGAGCCCTACTTATATTTGAGAGTGTCAAGAAGGGACTTGGGTAAGTAGACTATTAATCATTATTTTAATCTAATGTGCTGCCGAGGAAGAAAGGATTTCTGAAATATGGTAGAGTCTAAGTTGCTGTTGGTCTCTAGTCTCTTACAAATGAAATGGGGTTTAATGTCACACTCTTTTGTACCTAACCTGGGCTAATGGAAGACGGGCATATGCCATACAGTGTGCAATGAGGGAAATTTTGTCCGGGCAGCGGCGCTACGGCCTACTCTTATATTGAATTTCAACTGCCAAGGGATCTTTTACGTGCTCTCCAATGCATACATGGGACCTCGGTTTTTCATCCCTTCCGAACGACTAGGCAGCTGTCCTTGTCAGACCCTCCTTCTGCATCACTGACAAGGGGAAATCACGCCGGAAAATCGAGATGAACTTTCTCGACCAATGCAGGGATCGAACACCCGACCTCCAAAGTAATGTGGTTGAATGATCTAGTGTCATTGAGTCAAGTGGCGTGGTTTCGATTCCCTGTTTGAACATGATAAGAGAGTAGCATTGCCTGTCCAACGTCATTGTTTTGCTCTCAGTCGTCTGGATTAAAGACCCCTACAGCAATTGAATTATTGAAATAAAATTAAACCATATGTTAATCCCGAAATTACCTTGTTTGTGTCGAGTGGATTATCATCCGGGGTTTATGGTCCTGCTTGTGGTCCAACCTTCGACAATGGGTTATATGTTCAATCGAGCTGGGGGTGTAAGATTGAACATATAATAATTCAACAACTCACTTGTTCTTGGTATAACTTATATTCTGTAACACTATTTAAACAATAATAATATATACACACTATTGACCCCCAGGCTAGGTGACTTAATAAGGAACAGCATCTAAGAAATAACTTATCAGAGACCTGCCCTTCAGTATGTCCTACTGACTGCCTGTGGTCAACTGTCTCACATCTACAATCATTCCTCTAATATAACATTAGAGGTTGCTTAGTAACAATAAACAATTATATATATATATTTAAACTTAATAATATTTTATAGTTGTTAATAAGGGGTAGTATTTCATTGACATCCATTCATCCATTTGCTGAGGTGACTACATGGCCTTGATTATGTGTTTATAGATGGATTATCTCATTACTACTATTGTCTCTAATCTCTATCATAGCAGCTGACCATGGAGAACTGACTAGATAATCCATCTTGGAGCCAAGTTGTGGTGTCAGTCTAAATTCAAATATTGGGTGAATGGCTGTATTAAATATTACCTGGTCATATGATGTTAAAAGTATGAATAAAAAAATTAGTCTACAATCGGCTTTCACTACATGCATAGTCGACTAATTTATAAAGCAACCACCAACATATTAGTCTGCTTGAATCAAAGCTATTTTGTTTTCTTAATTAAATGTTAGACAATCGATTTTAGCCCATCTTACTATCGATTAAATCAGAAAAAATTAGATATTTGTCTGGAAAATGTAATTGGCGATCTCTAACTGTAGGACGAAACAATACAAAATAAAAAAAGTGTGGAGATCCAACTTTAGCTGTATTTACATCCTGACTTTAAAACCATTCCTTCCGTCTTCTGGGGTACAAATAGAGAATTTGGCCATGGAACAACTAATAGTTAGGATGTTCGTATTTTATCTTAATCTCCCGACAGTCCGGTATGTTAAATAAAACAAATACGTCTTAAATCCCCACACTTAAATCCCTTTTTCTCGGCCGTGCGACAAACAAACAAACAAATAACTAGTCAGCTATTGCCGTGAATAAGCTGTCCACTATCGGTTGTTATTGAACACAAATATTTTAACTACCGATGCCATTTAGGTCAGGTCA
Organism: Patella caerulea; assembly: GCA_036850965.1. Lineage (NCBI taxonomy): Eukaryota > Metazoa > Mollusca > Gastropoda > Patellidae > Patella > Patella caerulea. The sequence continues at coordinate 17,420,632 of JAZGQO010000002.1, read as the reverse complement.
TTGGTTTATTTTCTCAAGGTCATTTAAACCTTGTCTTTTGACCAAATCAATAACGGGGGTGCCATTTAGGTCTGTTGCTTGTATCTGACAAAGAGTAAGGTCCAACCTCATGGGGTTTTTTTTCCCCGACATCCTTCATCAGTTTCCTGCCACTGCTAAATACCTCTACATGCAAGCGAATTATTGAAATAAAATTAAACCATATGTTAGTCCCAAAATATTGAGATAATTTATTTTGTTTATTTGAAATGTTGCATAATTATATCTGTATATAAGCAAGCACCAGGTGGCATTTTATTTACACTTTTCGATCATTCTTTTTCTGCTTTATCAATGCCAAAATGTACTCAAATTGATTATTTCACATTAAATTGAAATAATAAATCCATTATGTCATTTTGTAAATATGTAACAGAGTGGAATTGAACCATTTCTGTACTGATATGAGGGAAGTTTTGTCAAGGGAGCGGTGCTACGGCCTACACTTATTTCGAATTCCAAATGTCAGGGGATCTTTTATGTGCACACCAACGTGTACATGGGACCTCGATCCTGCATCACTGATAGGGAGCTTACAAGGGATTAACAGGGACTTTAACCCTGTAGAACCTAGTACAGTGGGCTGCTGCATCCGTATTCTGAATACCATGGCATTTAATCATCGACAACCCATGTTCATCCATTAGGATTCCCAACATGGTTTCCTCTTGTCAGTGGTGTAGACATAAGGGCCTGACAAGGGTAGCTATTTAGTCTTTTGGATTGGCGAAAATTCAAGATCCTGTGTACTCATTGTTGTGCATGTAAAAGATCCCTTGACATTTGGCATTCAGTATAAAAGTAGGCCGTAGCGCCGTTGTCCGTGCAAAATTACCCTCATAGCACACGAGACAATTTCTTACTCGCTGAGTCACCATGGCTCCCACTGGAGACAGCAATGGTTACAAAACTGTCAAAATCGTATCCTAGTTTTTATTTTTGTCCATGTTTGTGAAGTCTTTACAAGTATCTGAAACAACAACTGTTTTAGCCTTTAAAACAAATTCACCATATTTCTTCTGGTAAAATAACTACAACAGTTAGAATTGTTTCAATTTTAGGGAGGAAAAAAATGTAAAAAATGCCCGTCGTAATGGTGAGCAAATATTGATTTAGACACAGTTTTAGTAAGTGTTTAAGATTTTGCGGTAATTCCGTGATGTTTTGCGAAGTTTTTCTCGTCGTTTGTTTAAGATTGTATCACAGACGTGATGTTTAATCGCTTCGTTAACTCGCCGAAAGATCGAATACATGACATTGTCAATAGTATCACTCAGTTGATTGCAACCCTTAAAGGTCAAACGGACATATTGTTATTTAAGTACTATACTTTAGAGAAATAGAATGAAATTCTTTTGAAATGGTCCATTGAATGGTTTTATTGTACCTAGAAATAACAAGTCGAATTGATAAAATATCCCACACTATTGAACTGAGATAGTACCCTACTGGTTTCCACATATCAGGACAAGGACAGCTGTCTAGTCGTTCGGATAGGACGAAAAAACAGAGGTCCAGTGTACACATTGACATGCAATTAAAAGACCCCTTGGCAGGTGGAATTCGATATAAGAGTAGGGTGTAGCGCCGCTGCCGGAGCAAAATTTCCCTCATAGCACACTTTATGGCGAATGCCCGTCTTCATTAGCCCAGGTTAGGAGTAGAACAGTAGGACATTAAACCCCATTTCATTTACCTGACATTTTGAACTTTGTGCCAGACATGTATTAGTAATATCGAGAAAAGACAAATCTGTGGCAGGGAAAAAGGGATGTACCAATTATGCCTGTCAATGTCTGAGAATGGTGCCTTCATTCCAGCCAGTCAATGTCTGAGAACAGTGCCTTCATTCCAGGCTTCATAATTTACTTTGGCTTCATGATGCTTTGTGGATGGGGACACAGTGTCTCAGTAAGGTGCTAGCTTGCAAACTGTTACTTGAGTTGCTAAATGTGGTACCCCCCACCCACCCAACCCAACAAAATAATTTGACTATCTATCAATTATGAAATAATCCACTCGATTATGATCACACAGTGATGCTCTTAACTTTAAGCCTGATTTTCACCCAAATTTGTAAAAGTCATTATCTTTTTATGCAAGTGCAAGAAAGAAGTTTTGAAACTGATATTATTTCTGATAATTACTTCATGTGTTGTTGCCCTTCATCCCAGTGTTAATGTCTTGTACGTACAAAAGAATAGGAATACATCAACCTTTATTAACAATTTAGCTGCTCTGAGTCGTATGTTTCATTGCTTGACCACTCATATTTTGTCATGTACATGTATATCATTCTGATTTTCAGAGAATTTATTCATGCAACAAAAGAAGATATGCTACATTTACAGACCAACGATTCCACAGCCTCACAGGTAAAAAATTTAATTATTTACTTGAAAATGTTTGTGTAAAGATCACTGGAAGTAATTTTACAAATCTGAAAAAAAAAAATGTTATCTCTTGTTTGTTCCAAAGATATATAATAATACAAAAAAAAAACTTATTAGTATGAGGCCATACAAAAAAATTATTATGGTTCTCAGAGAAAGGGCTATTTGAATTGTTTTTTCTTTTTCAAAAAATAAAAACAGTCTCCCATAAAGAGTTTTTTCAGCTACAGGATGCTAACAGCTGTTTAGTCTTTCAGATGGGATGAAAAACCGATTTCTTGTGTATACATTGGGGTGCTCATAAAAGATCCCTTGGCAGTTGGAATTCGATAAAGAGTAGGCCATAGTGCCGCTACCTGGGCAAATTTCCCTCATAGCACACTGTATGGCGTATTAGCCCGGTCGGAGCAGAATACCTCCCTTCTGCAGCAGATTTTTTCTTAGGATTGTCGGAGAACCAGAATATATTTTTTGTATGACCTTATAACCCTTTATTATTAGGATCAGTTTAAACCTTTTGATTGATCCGGCACAACAACCTGACCGCTGCGATGGTTATATAGTTATTAATATATTATATTGTTCTGTTGCTAGGGGAAACTACATGAAATAGAGAAGGTATAACGTATAATTAGACTGGAATCATGTTGTATTGTTCTCCATTCTACTAACTTTTACTATTTATATTATAGTTTGTTTTTAGGTGTTTTGTTTTTTTGCATTATTAACCTTTTAGCACTGGGATTGTGTGAAACTGCATTAAGCTACTCAAATCACCGGAGTCATTCAAATTCCAAGGGGGTTGGACTTTGGTGTCTGAATGGTATTGCCACAATCTCGAAACCAGAAAATTTTTTGAAGAAATTTCTCTGGTGAATCGGGGTAGCCATTTTCCTGGAAAATGACATGTAATTCCTACGCGCGAAATTTCTCGTTTATTTGCGTCGTACGCCCCTGATTTTACGTGCCTGGATGACCGAATCACTTAAAAATATACCCACGCGTAGAAAAATAGATCTTTACAAAAACTTGAATTTGTTCGTTTAGGATCCAATTCTTTATGTCAGCAAGGTGACTTTGACTCAAGGATCATTTTACAACAAATGAAACGACCTCTCGTTTTTTGAGAAATCGACCCAAAAAGATTGACCAATCAGATGTCAGAATGGGCGGGGCTTAGGTTTGAAAAAAATTGGAAAAAATGGACGGTCTAAAGTGCCAGAGGCCTTCCGCTCCGAAGCTGCCTCTGGGAACGAGATTGTCAAGTCCACTGGTTTTGATTATCAATCAAGTCCACTGGTTTTTGATTATCAATCAAGTCCACTGGTTTTGATTGCCAACTTATATGTGATAATGGGGTGGGGGGGTATTGGTTAACACGTGTGAGGTGCATCATAAGGTCTGTCATTTAGTCCAGTGATGTGGTTTCAATTCCCAACTTATGACAAAGAATAGGGTTGCGGTTCAACTTTTTGGGGTTTCTCTGTGTCATCTGGTCACCCCCTCCCCCCACTGAAGAAACAACCATTTCACAGTTATAAAAGTAATGTGTTTCCTTCGATTTATTTAAGGGAAGCTGGAGTAGTCATTATTTACATGTACCTAGTGCTAAAAGGTTGACAATTAATATCAGATAAAACGGACAGAGTTTATTTCTTCACTTCTATACGCCATTGTTGTTTATAGAAGTGTTATTTAACAAAGATAATACTCATGTTGTTTTGATATTAATTGTGATAATCGGTGCTTTTGTTTTGCTCAATTTGTTTAATGGTTTTGTTCAGTTAGGTGAGTGGCTGATGGACCTAACCATTGATCTAACATTTAGCCAAACGATTGGTTTAACAATTGGTTTCACAGTTGGTCGAACGATTGGCTTAATGATTGGCCTAACGATTCGTCCAACGTTTGGCCTAAAGATTGGGTTAAAGATGCATTTTGTGAGATTTAGATAAAGAGCTGGCAATAATCGTTCAAGAATAGATAATGCAAAATGAATATATTTAGAATTTCATATGAATTACTTTATCCTGAACAAAGTTATCACCGTTCAACGTTTTGACAAGATGTGATATAGTTTGTTGTTTTTTTTATCGTAACAACGGTACTTGTTAATCGAAACTAGCCTCGTTTCTCATTTCACAAATATTTAAATTAGATAATTAAATGGCAACTATGTTTTAATCTGTTTCAATCTCCACCATCCGTTAATTGTTCTAGGGAATTGATTATAGGTTGGTCATGTGATTAAATGTCTAAATAATAGTTAACATAAAGCCAGGCTGACACTTCCACGATTCCGTGGCACGCATTGGCACGACTTGAGTCGGTACGATACCGTCGGATTTGCGCAAACTCATTGTGCCAATGTGAGAAGTGCGTAAACAATGCACAAACTATGTGTGAACCTGTTGTGCCAGTTCGTGTCAATGTGGACACTGATGGGCACGACAAAATCGTGGCCAAAATTCGTGCAAGTGTCAACCTGGCTTTACTTTTGAAGCCAAAGTTAAGACCTGCAATAGGCAGATTTAACTCTTACTTAATGCATCTTTAGGCCTAATAGCGAGGCCTGACGTTTTCCCTTGTCATTGGTACAGGACTGAGGCCTTGACAAGGAACCAGGGGCCTATTTCACAAAATTTTAACGAAGATAAAATCTGAATTTTAGTTATTTGATTGGTCAATATAAGACTGATTTTAGTTCTTAGCCAATTAAAATTGTAGTATCTGCTAAAATTTGGATTTTATCTTTAGTTAAAATTTTGTCAAACAGGGCCCTGGTCCCTTATACACAATGGCATGCATGGAAAAGATTCACTGGCAGTTGGAATTTTGAGAGTGGTTTAATTAGTATACAAATCACTTCAATCACAAGGCAATTAGACTGTCACGTTTCCTGACTGAACAAACCATGTAGATTACAGAATTCATGCAGTGGTAGATATTTTCATATCTCCTATCTTTTATTGTGAGTTGTGATCAACAAAACCATTTAGCTTAGCATAAAACTGTTAAATGTTTGGTTAGCATGGAAACAAGGGTATGAACGAGAAGAATTTTATTTTGTTTTGTAGAAAGCAGGGGACTTGTCATGTTTTGTACTTTATGTAGTTGAAGCTTTATAAATATTATTAATAGTTTGCATGATATTTGCAAGGAGACTGGGTGTTCAATCTCAATTGGCTGAGAAAGTTTATCCAGATTTTCTGGCGTTGTTCCCCCTTGTCAGTGATGTGGGACGGAGGACCTGACAAGGACAGTTGTCTAGTCATTCAGATAGGACAAAAAACAAGGTCTTTAGTACACATTGGTGTGCACATAAAAGATCCCTTGACAGCTGGATTTCGATGTAAGACTAGACAATAGTGCTGCTGGCCTGACATAATTTCCATCATATCACAGAATGGTGTATGCTCGTCTTCATTGTCCCAGTTCAGAGCAGAACAGTAGGATGTTAAACCCCATTTCATTTCATTTCCGTTATTATCTGATTAGCTGGACATTTATGTACAGAGTTATGGCACTTGATTTGTTTTATTCCAGAGAAATTTGTTCCCAAAAAATATTCTTATGCTTGCATGAACTTAACGCCTGCCGGGCTGAGAGTAGAATAGTATGTGTAGTTGCTTGTGTTAAAATGGCCAAAGTATAGTATCAACGAAAAATTAAACTACAAGTGGCGTGGTTTCAATTTCTGGTTCCCTCCTACTGCTAAAAAACCCTATGTACAAGCCAGTTATTGAAACAAAATTAAACTTTGAGTCAAGAGGACGTTAGACCTCATTTCTTTCTCGTCTGCTTTAGTTGATTGTCTTTGATGTTTGTTTTAGATTGATTTTAAAAAAAATATAATTAGGTGAATGTTTAATTTTTTTAAGAATTTTTTAATTTTCTTGCAACCTTTATTGATGTAACTAAAATGCATGTTAATTTGTGTACTAATTTGAAACAAAAAATCCCCAAATAGTAAAATAATTTATTTACATTTCTGTTTGTCTGACTTTTGGAACTTTTATTACCCAGTCAGTTCTAAACTCCCTTGAGTCAATTCTCGGCCAATCATATTTTTGAATTAGGAACCGTTTCTATACTTGGTTTTCTTTCTGTTGTTCTTCATCTTGTCCTCCAATTCGTATATCAGGCACTTGTCCTTTCGGCAATTGTGCATCAAGGATGGAAGGTTTGATGGCTCATTAACCAGGATGTCGTAGGATCAATCCTGTTTTTGGTCAGGAAAATTCCCACTTTTCAGTAGTGCAGGAAAAATGAGGGCCCATGTTCACATATGAAAATGATACCTTGGCAGTAGGAATTTGAAATTTTCGTCAAAATTCATTAGCTTGGTTGGTAGCGAGAAATAGGACGTTAACTCCCATTTCATTTCCTCTACATAGTGATTGAACATTTTACCAAAAGATTCAGTTAATTCCAGATGGTTTTAATGGTATTGATCAATTTAGTTATTCAATTGGTTAATTTGAGTTTTTTTCTCTTCGAGAAATCATTTCCTCTTTCTTCATATATCATGATTATTTTATAGTTGAATTTAACTTCAGACTAATTTTAATCAATCTAATTCCTCTTTTTGCTTATTTTTCAGCAAATTAAATCAGCTGAACGATATTTAAAGAAATTAGAATTCCATTTAGCTAAGGTGAGTAGATGATTTGAAAGATTGATTACTAGATGTGAGATTGATTGATTACTAGAAGATCCTAGCTGGCAGGAATCACTCCAGACATAATCGTATCCCAACAATATTACATCTTTTCTCAATTCTTCAATACCCATTTTATACCAGTCTTATTATAAGTACTAATCCCATGTAGATTAATATATTGGGGTTGCGATGGCCTAGTGGTCTAGGGTGCTGCACTTGTATCTCTAGATGACTGGCTTGTGGTCCTGGTTTCGATCCCTGGTGTAAGCGTATGTGGCTTTGAGACCGGGGTGCCTGCTCAATCATGAGAAAGGCTCCTGCATGTGCCCTGAGATAAAATTTTTTTTAGACAATTTGACTGTGATATCACCATCGATGGAGGCAAATGTTAGATACTAAGAAAGATTAATATACAATAGATACTTATTTGTGTGACAATTGACTAAGCATGGATTGGAACAAATGGATGACATGAAAATATTTTGTGACCCCCCCGCAAAAAAAAAAAAACAAAAAAAAAACAACAACTCCCATCACTACAGTAAAATAGAACCATCACAAGAAAAAAAGTTACTGCAAAATTCTATTTTGATTGCATTTGGCAGAATTAGCAGTTGACATTGTGAACATTGTTAGTCTTAGTAGTAGACACCTGGGGACAGAATCTGGAGATAGCTGATGGATTTCAATACAATACAAATGGTTTAAATCTTAATTCTTTCTTTTATTCACAGATCGATGAGTTATATGATTGTTATTTGGTTCATCAACAACTACGAGAAGGTAGGTGCCTAGGCTAAATCCTCCCTTCCCTAACCTGCCTTGTTTCAGTCTCAGGGACCCTAATGAATTGTCAATATATTTGAAAAAAAAGATCCAATGGTCAAGGTGTTCGCTTTGAGTTCTGACTTCTTGACTAAAGAGCCTTTGTGTAAGATCTAAATGGGTCTACGAATGTCTTTTTTCTGACTTCAAACATTACTAATTACTATTTAAACATTATAATCAACTTGCTGAGCCATCAGTTTTTCTAATTTTAAGCAGATTATTAGAACACAGTAGACATTTAAGAGTCTTAACGATAAAGTAGATAGTCTTTTTTATCAAGTCCAAAACACTCCTAACTTTGAAACAAATTAAAGTAGTTTGTCTGATATTTTCAATATATTAATTTTTCATTATCAATTTTTAAACTGTTATGACAAGAATTGCCAGCTCTTTGTATAAATCTTACATAATGCATCTCAAGATAAATAAATCTACAATACGAATTAAAAGACTCATGAGATTTTTTTCTATCTCGGTGTAATTTGTTTTTCAACCTGAAGTTAAATATTGACATGTAACTCTTGTTGCCCCGGTGACCTATATATATCATCAACCATCACAAGTTAATTGGACTCAAAGAATGAATTAAATGTTAGTTTCTTCTCCAAATCAAATAAAAAGCTTGTGAAAACTTATTTACACTCTTAAGACAAACATGTATAGATTTACAACAAATAATTAATTCGTCCGGCCTCGTTTGAAAAAGAAAGAGAAGTGTTGTTTAACATCCACACAACAGAAACTAGGTCATTTTGGGACTAACAAGTGTTTTTTTTTTATTTCAATAATTCGCTTGCGCGTAGGAGTCTATAGCAGTGGGAGGAAACCGGAGGAACTGGAGAAAACACCCTAGGCCACCCTATTCCACCTCGTGTGGAACATGGAGAGACATTAATATACTCTTCCTACTTTACTGTCTCACGGATTGTCATTTGAAAAATATAACAATTTTCATGGATTGATCCATGCTAAAATTGTACTCAAATTGTTTACTTAACATTTAATTAAAAATATCAACTGTAGATAAGCCTCTGGTTTGGTTTCAGTCGGACAAATAAAGGAGACCCCAAAAAAATTTGGGTGAAAGTCATCATTGACTATATTCTATTTAACAACAGACTTGTTTTGACTATATCCTTTATATCAACTGACTTGTGTTATGAACATCAGTGGATGCAGATTGTTCACAATTTTTATCACATCTTGAACGAAATTCACTGATATTCCTTTCAAAGATTATACTTTCACTGTCCAGTTAGTGCAGTAAAAACCATATTTTTTTAGAATCAATGTAAATATTAGTGATTTTGTTTTTCTGATTTCAGGTGCTCGTACAATGGCGAGAGCTTTCACAACATCACCTGGACACCGTAAAGATTCTATAACTAATGTTAAATACGGCTATAAAGAATGCTCACAGGTAACTTTATTTGTGTTTTTCTTTCTCTCAGTATATTTTGTGAAACGCGAACATGGTGGTGTGCAAGTAAAAGATCCCTTAGCAGTAGGAATTGGATATCAGAGTAATCTGTAGCACTGCTGTATGGTGTAAGCACGTGTTCATTAGCCCAGTCAGAGTAGAAAAGTAGGACGTTATTCCCCATTTTATTTCGTTTAGTGAAATTTTCAGTTTATCACATCTTTATAAGTACAGAACTGAAACCATTTTTGGACTGATATTTGATTAATTTCAACACATGCTAAATCCCTGAATTGACGATCAGAGAATGTACAATAGACCAGACAAAAGACCATGGATAATATTCGTAATTGTTATTTCTTGAAAAATTTCACTTCGCAAATGGATACATTGACAGCTATTTTCTTTCAAAAGCTTGAAGGCCTGACGTATGCCAGATGTAAATATTATTTTGTTTATTTTTTTCAGACATTATGTGCTATAGAAGCTCAGCTAGAGAATATGTTAGGCACATTCCATTGTAAATTAAAAGGTAAATAATTTAATCTATTCTCAAGTTTCCCAGTCTTCATGGTTGCATGTCATAGATTCATTAAAACTTAAACTAAAATACTTTAAGGATGCAACGTTTTTCTTGGTTGACTGACACAGTGAGTGAGACCATGGCCCACAAACCTAGAGGTCCTGCGTTCAATCTCTATGTTGATGCAGAGCTGTCTTTGGTTGCAGGGGCGTTTTAAGGTTTATCATGGCGGAGGCTATTCTATTTTGAGGACCCTCTTTCGCGGGGGGTGGGGGGGTCTTGATTGATGACTTTCATACCAGTGCAATAACTGCATTCACATTCAGTGGTGGATTCGACAGTAACAGTGTAAAGAAAACGATTGACTCGGACTCGGGGGCCCTTTCCCTTGGCCAGAGGGGCCCTTTTGTCTGCCTCCAGGGCCCTCCCTAACTAGGGTACATTTCATTTTTTCTCATCGGTTTTAGCATTTTTCTCCCGTTTTATTTGTTCAACTTCTTTGATTTTTTTTCGGAAGGAGGCTGGCGCCTCCAGCGCCTCAGCTATAAAACGCCTTTGTTTGGTTGGTTGGCTCAGTAAGACAGTGACTTGCTGACCTGGAGGTACTGTGTTTAATTCCTCTGTTGAATCATGCATTTTGTTTTTTGACTGACTTAGGCCTGCTAGCCTGGAAGTCATGTTTCCCATCCCTTGGTTAATGCAGTGTTTTCATTGGTTCACTGACGAGTAAGGCGCTATCTCACTAATCTGGACGTCCTGTGTTACATTGCTATGTTGATCTAGAGAATTCATCAGGTATTTCCGTGATGGTTCTCCCTTGTCAGAAGTGCAGGACGAAGGACCTGACGAGGGACAACATCGTTCGGATGTATGCATTCAGAAGCACAGATTTTTTTTTCTTTTTAGATCTAGAGATTATTACTATTTTTGAGTATATTTATACTGACATTGTTTTGTTTTTGTTTAATTCTAGGTATGGCTGGTTTTGCGAGATTATGTCCAGGAGATGTTTTTGAAGTGACAATACGTCATGGACCCCAGAAATGGAAGACAAAAGGGCGTATTGAGAAGAATAATACCCAGAAATGGGACACACCCGAATTTACCTTTAAAGCATTAGTTGGTGATGTACTCAGCATTAAAGTAAGATTTTATTATTAAACTTGTCTAAAACAGAGGGTCTGTGTATTATTAGGGGGTACTCAATTGAACGTTCCAGAATTGAATTCTCTCAATCCAATGTGGTTTCGATCCATGGTGTGAGCATATGTGGCATGGAGATAGGGGCGCCTTCTCAACTTCTTAGGTTTCCTCCGGGCACTCTGGTTTCCTACCACTGCTAAAGACCCCTATGTTAGTCCCGAAATGACCTAGTTTGTGTTGAGTGGACGTTAAACCGCCTCTCCCTCTCTCGCTCTCCCCCATTTCTTGTATTCATTCTGTTATTAAGATTTCTTTACATATATCGAACATTGTGATGATCATACATTTATTCATTTAAAATTTTGTTTTCTGTCTGTAGGCCCTGGAATCACGTAGTTTTAAAAGTGTTTTATTAGGCCAGAAGAACTGTGAGGTGAAAGATTTATTCTCGGCTAATCCCCAGTTAATGACGATTAGTATCAATTTTAACGGTTCTCTTAAACTCAGCATTGTTATCACATGGAAGTAAGTCCATTTATCTTTCTATTATTTATATTCCTTCGGATGAGATGTAAAACCCAGGCCTCGTGTAACACAATTCGATATAAGCATAGACTGTCTGACCAAATTACATTCATACAACACTGTATTGCATATGACCATCTTCATTCACCAAGTCTGTGCAGAAGAGTAGGATGTTATTAATCCCTATTTCATTTTATTTTATTTAAGGGGCCAAAGAAATTCTTTTGTGAATTAGAATTAGTGTGCATGAAAAATGTCATTGGTGTGCATTCCCCACCCTCGGCCCCCCCCAAAAAGAGACAATTGAAATTATATGAAGAGTTTGTGAAAATACCACTGTCTGGGCAAAGTTCTCCTTCCTGGCATTGCGCATGCGGCCTTAGAAAACAACTATATATTGTTGTTTGTATTGTCTATACTCAATATTTCAGTTGTCCTGTTACATTTCATTTCATTGTTAAATTTTATTTCAGTCCTTTGGAAGGTATGGATGAAAGTATCACATTTTTTGAGGCACCAACCCGATCAGCTACAACACCTCGTCGACGCCCAGTATCTGTTGTAGCATTAAATGGACAGTATGTAAGTATCAGGGGAGGGGGCTGTCAAACAGTAAGGGCACTGGTCAGGGGTAGAGCCTATCGCGTGCACGACTGACAAGGAAAACTTAATAATAAAAATTATGTAACACATGGTCATAACAAACAAATGTTCATTGCTATCAATAGAATGAACCAAGATAGTTTTGTGATTTCTATTTATTTGATAAAAATTGACAAAAATATTCTCCTTTTAACAGAACATTATGAGAGAAATATTTAGCGATGATATAGTTGATGTAGCCCAGACAGTTATTCAGATTGGAATAATAAACAACATTATCAAAAATTAGTATTTGGCATGAAAAAATGACCAGTGATCCAGCCACTTTTCATATACTCGTAATTGGGAGGTTTCTTAAAGGTTATTTATCTAATTCACTAATTGCTGGTTCCTGCATGTACAAATGATGTCGTATTTGGCTAAGAGCTTAAATTTGTGCTATGATTTTAGTATCTAGCCAATGAACAATTAGTATTCTGAAAATATTTCAGTTTATGTTTTCATAAATAGGACCCAAGAAAGAGGAAATAAGTCTTTTGAATTTTGAAATATTTCTTTTATAATCTCAATTTAATATTTGTTTTTTTCACATTTTTCAGTCAAATAGTTATTCTGATTTAGGCCACGAGAGACGATATTCTAGTCCGATACATATGTTGAGATCAAAAGAAGACTTTTCTGTGTTCGGGTCATCAACATCACTTCCTGTAGTTCGTGGAGGCTACGATTCGCCCTCGTATCACTCTCCGTTATTACGACTGAAAGAAAACACAGTTTATACAAGTTCAGATGAATCCCATAGTTCCCTTATTTCACAGACTGTGCTAGGTAGTGGAGCTCTGTCTCCCCCTATAGTTCCACAGACACGTTTCCCTGGTGTTTTCTCACAGACTATAGTGACGCGTGATGAACCGACGCATGTGGAAGAAGCTTTAGTTAATTTAACAACTTCTATGGAAGATTTTCTTGGACAATATCCAGAGTTACAATACTTGGAAGAAGTGGTTGTATCTTTAGAACAGTTTCTGAGAGTAAGCACTTTATTAATCTTGTCATTTTTTTTCTGATGAGCCGAGGTGGCTCAGCAAGAAAGGTGCTGGCTCACTCAACATGAGATTCCAAGGTCGATCTCAATTTCATGAAAAAAGTTTGGCAGGATTTTTCAGCCTTATTCAATATACAAATCCCGCAATTATTGTGATCTCCAGTAATGTGAAATTAAAATTACGAGATGTTGAAACAATGTTGAAACCAGGGTTCTTAATCCATTTTGAAATGAACCGGCCAAGGGTAAGCCTAACGGATAGTCGTATTTTCAACAACAAACATTTTGGTTTATGCATACTTTATTCACGTTAATAATTGCATAACGTATTTCGAATAATAATAGCTTGAACTTCGAATAAAGAAAACCTTTGTTGTAATTGCATACATGTATTCATACATCGATAATAATATCGAAATTTATAGTCAAATTTCAACAACTTACATAATCCATATTCCTACTTTTGCTTTCATCCAACCAAACGGAAGTTTTAATTTAGTAAAAAGAAAAACTACCAGTAAATATAAATATGTTTTTATACAATTGTATTATTGTGATCACTTGTCAATATATAAAAATAAAAAGAATGTAATATCAATAATAACAAATTAGCACAAATTAGTTTCTGTGTATAGTCGGAACTCGGAAATATGCCGAGGTTTGTCGAGTGATGCCATACGTGCGAAAAGTCACGTGGCCAATTGTCATGATCGGCTATTACTTGACATAATAATTATATACGGGTCAGTAGGTTATTACCAGATTTACTCAACGCTAACATGATAATAATAATTATTAATAGATAATAGACGAGATCAGTAGGTTATAACGTGACTTAAAAAAGAAGACAAAATTAATAACTTACGAGACAAAATATTTTTTATGAAATTTTGTCAAACGAAAGCCATTTGAAAGTAGTTAACCATTCGGAATTAAAATATCCCCCGTACTTCGGCTTCGGTTGACCTATATTGGACGTGGGAGTTTTTCCGACTCCTGGAACTTCCAATGACAACGTGCATGCTTGAAGTTCAAGGTCAATGCCGCCATCACTATCGTCGGCTAAAACTCATTTACATTTTCTATTGTCATTCTGCGAGGTGTTCAAGTACTTCAACAATGTGTTAGATATAAATGAATGAACCGACATTGGATTACATACATTTTTTTACTTGATTGACTCAACTAATTAAGTTGTTTATTTAGGAAATGAGCCGATACGGATTGAAGCCGAAGGTATTCATATTGTATTGACTGACTCTTTGATGGGTTTCTTAATCGACAAGTAATAATTAACTCTTTGTTATCAGCCGAAAGTTGATTGATTAATGATACCATAGTGGCCGGTTCATTGTTTTACAAACCGGCTAGATTAAAGATCAATCGGCTAAAGCCGACAAAAAACAGCCGATTAAGATCCGTGGTTGAAACATTGTGCTATGTGTCTACAAATCAGTAATTGCTTTTCATATAAATTATGTAATGTGTATTATTGCTCATGAATTATAGTTTTTATCAAGCTGGAAATAGGCACAAATTCAGGCATTATCATGCACAGTTGGAAGTTATACAATGATAGGCTGTAGCACACTGTATGTTGTATGCCTGTCTACATTAGCCCTGTTGGGGCAGAACAGTAGGACGTTAAACCCCATTTCCTTTGGTACATAATAAATGTCTGTCACCAAGTTTAAATTGTCACATTAGTAGTCCAATCGTGCCTGATATTTAGTCATCTAAACGTTACATTCAGGTGTGTTGTTAAATGGTTTAAATTGCTTTATATATTATTAGAAACGCTCCCGATGTAGTTCTAGATCTTCCAGTATCAGTGTATCCATAGAAAGTGCTCTCGAAGCTTTCGACTTTCTAAACACAGAAGAATCGGTCGAAGATTTAGACCATTCACCTGAGTAAGTTTCTTATTTTCTGAATATTAGCACCTGAAATTTAGTGACGAGTTAGATTTGATTGGAGAGAGACTCCGAAAAGCTAAAGTTAGAAAGTAACACTTTTGGTACTCAATCACTCTAAATGAGTTAGAATGTTCAAACTTGGTGTAGATGTTCATTCTGGTAATGTCTTGACTGAATGCTATGATGAACATTTCTGCTAAGGCTAAGCAAAGCCAAACAAATTAATTGTTCAAACAAATGTTCATAGGATTTCTGCAGGTTGACATCAGCTTCACTGTTGACTTGTTTTGATGAGATTAGTCTTAATCCAATGATATTCTTATATGAAAATATTTTTACTCCACAGAGAAAGTCGTACATCAAGTATTGAAAATATATTAGTTAGTCCCGAATCTACGGCAAAAACTGGTGATTCTGGTATCGAGTCCCTTGCAAAACGATTGAGTGAAGATACGCAACTTGGATCAAGTCTTGGGTCTAGCCCGGTGCCGCCATCTACTGGTAATGAACAAGTGGACCACGCCCTCTTGTTTCATCTTAACTACTGTGATAGATTATTAGAGGTAAGATTTTTTTAACCTTTTGACCTGATAATTTTTGACCTTTTGACACTGAACCTATTAGGCCCAACTTTAAGGATAGTACGACAGAGTTTGAGATCTACCTCCCAGGGGAAGGGTCATATCTGGTTGGTTTGGACGTGAAGGACGATTGTATCAAGAAATTTCTAGACAGGGGTAGGAGGGCTTGCCATAATAAGAATCGACTGCGAATAGATCACAGCCATGACAAAACCCCAGCGATCAATATCATCCTAAACCTTGTACAGTGGAAATTGAAATAGGGTAGGCTGTGGCACTGCTGTCGTTGCAAAATGTCTGTCATAAATTGTATAGTGCATGCCCATCTTCTCAGCTGGGATAGTGCTCAAATGTATGTTATTTTTCTCTCTGTCAAATGAAGCCAGCTTGTATTTTAAATGTAGGCATATCACTAACATCATGTTGCCCTTGTTATAATAATGTATTGTTTGTTCAGTCTGTTTTATCTGTTACATGTCTTTCAATGATATTTTCTTTCAGAGTTTGGGTAATTTTGGCCCTCTAAAATGTCGGGAGTTTTATGCATTGGACAAGTTGAAAACTCAGTCAGGAATTATAGCAGCATTATTAAAAATAGCCCGATCTGGACCAAATGTTGACCTTCATCCCAGTAAGTATCAGTTTTTACTCTAAATCATTTTTATTCACCTTTATTGATAATGAAGTGGTACATTGTTTTCAGAGCCACTGTGGGTATGTTAGTAAGACGCTGGCTCGCTAGCCTTTATAAGGTCCGTCATTGAGTCGTTGATGTAGTTTCAATTCCCCCATTTTTTGGTGACAAGGAATATCATCACCTGTCCAGTTTCATGAGTTTTCTCTGGTTCCTTCTACTACTAACAGTTTTTAGTGTGTATTGTTTTATTCCCGGGCAACCAATGTTTTCAATTTGCTGATTTGCATGTTCTGCTTCTATCAACTGTCATCTTATTCTCTTTCAGTAATGGCAGAACTAACAGACGACAAATCCATAAAAGAATTCTGGGTAATGTGTGTGGATCAGAATTTGTTGTTTTTACATCCAGAGAAATTAGTTTATATGATGGAACAGAAGTTTGGTCAACGCCTACAAGATGCAGCCAATATTTCACCTACTAGAGGTACATTTAGACACGATTACATTACTTCTATATTTTGATGGGCTCAGTGGGTAAGGCATTGGCTTGTTAACCTGCTGGAGGTTTCCACATTGTATCTGATGGTCTGAAAGCATGATGTCCTATATGCATGTTTGTGTGCTCATAAAAGAACCCTTGACATATGAATCTGGATGGGAGGGAGGGTGGAGATAACAAGATCTGTCATTGAGTTGAGTGATGTGGTTTTGATCCAAAAGCTTGTACATGACAAGGATTAGGGTTACCTGCATAACCTTGTTGGGTTTCTCCTACCCCTCTCTCTCTGGTTTCAGATTTTTATGTGTGTTGTAGTCCACTTGAACTTATTATTATCTTATATTTTGATGATGTGTTATTGCAGCATTTTGGCATGTGATGTCAAAGATTTTAGATATACCAACGTATCAACCAGAGAAACTAAAATCATCACATATTGTTACTCTACACCAGTTTATGTCCTATTTTACTTCTGAAGGTGGATTACAAAAACTTGATGATGTCACTCACGATAGTAAGTTATAATTACTCGATTAGTTAATATTGTAAGGTAAACATAGACATTGTGTTGTTTATGACCACATTTTAACTGCCTCGACTATATATGATCATCTTGTCTTAACTTCAAACAGTCATAAAGAAATTTGAATGAAACTGTCAAGATCATAATTTTGCATATTGGAACTATTTTTGAAGGAATGGTTAGGTCTTTATCTTTATCTTACATAATGCATCTTTAATTAAGACTGATGGAAGCCATGATGGCAAAGTGGGTAAGGCCCTGGCTAGCTAACCTGGGGGTCGTTTGTTCAATCCCTGCATTGACCGAGAAAGTTCATTGGGAATTTTTTCTGGCGTGGTTTCCCCCGTATCAGTGGTGCAAGACGGAGGAGGGCCTGACAAGACCGGTGTCTAGCTATTTGCCATGTATGTAAAAGATGCCTTGGCAGTTTCAATTCGATACAAGAGTAGGCCATTGCGTCTGTCTTCATTAGCCCAGTATTGCAGAACAATAGGACATTTAAACCCATTTCATTTCCTTGTAGAGATTCAAATATTGTAGTTTGCACAACATTAAAAATTTCCTGAAATGACAATCAGTGACTTTAATTTTATTATTTTGTTTATATTTTAGTTGCGTTGACGGATCGATTATGTTCTGGTAATCCAGATATAGTAATTAAATCAATATTAACACAACGTGAAGAGTTACCTTCTCCTCTTTGTCTCAAAGTTATTGGGTCGCTGCTATGTGGCGGCGTCAACAAGGAAATCCAACAGTCTGCAGGTAAGCTATAAACTGGTTTTGTTTTCTTACAGATAGCGATATGATCTTGTCACACATGAGTAGCGTTTTGTCCTTCAAATCACGGATCTTAATCGGCTGTTTTTTGTCAGCTTTAGCCGATTGATCTTTAATCTAGCTGGTTTGTAAAACAATGAACCGGCCACTATGGTATCATTAATCAATCAACTTTCGGCCGATAACAAAGAGTTAATTATTACTTGTCGATTAAGAAACCCATCAAAGAGTCAGTCAATACAATATGAATACCTTCGGCTTCAATCCGTATCGGCTCATTTCCTAAATAAACAACTTAATTAGTTGAGTCAATCAAGTAAAAAAATGTATATAATCCAATGTCGGTTCATTCATTTATATCTAACACATTGTTGAAGTACTTGAACACCTCGCAGAATGACAATAGAAAATGTAAACGAGTTTTAGCCGACGATAGTGATGGCGGCATTGACCTTGAACTTCAGGCATGCACGTCGTCATTGGAAGTTCCAGAAGTCGGAAAAACTCCCACGTCCAATATAGGTCAACCAAAGCCGAAGTACGGGGGATATTTTAATTCCGAATGGTTAACTACTTTCAAATGGCTTTCGTTTGACAAAATTTCATAAAAAATATTTTGTCTCGTAAGTTATTAATTTTGTCTTCTTTTTTAAGTCACGTAATAACCTACTGATCTCGTCTATTATCTATTAATAATTATTATTATCATGTTAGCGTTGAGTAAATCTGGTAATAACCTACTGACCCGTATATAATTATTATGTCAAGTAATAGCCGATCATGACAATTGGCCACGTGACTTTTCGCACGTATGGCATCACTCGACAAACCTCGGCATATTTCCGAGTTCCGACTATACACAGAAACTAATTTGTGCTAATTTGTTATTATTGATATTACATTCTTTTTATTTTTATATATTGACAAGTGATCACAATAATACAATTGTATAAAAACATATTTATATTTACTGGTAGTTTTTCTTTTTACTAAATTAAAACTTCCGTTTGGTTGGATGAAAGCGAAAGTAGGAATATGCATTATGCAAGTTGCTGAAATTTGACTATAAATTTCGATATTATTATCGATGTATGAATACATGTATGCAATAACAACAAAGGTTTTCTTTATTCGAAGTTTAAGCTATTATTATTCGAAATACGTTATGCAATTATTAACGTGAATAAAGTATGCATAAACCAAAATGTCTGTTGTTGAAAATACGACTATCCGTTAGGCTTACCCTTGGCCGGTTCATTTCAAAATGGATTAAGAACCCTGCTTCAAATGGTACAAAAACCATAACGTGCCATGTACACCTGAATTCCTGAAAATAGTTTATTTTAAAAAAAAAATACCAACAAGTCCATAAACTAAACTGATCGTGGTTCTGCTGAGGATGTTCAATCGATAGATGATCAATGAATTGTATTAATTGGTTGTATTTATTGGATTGTACCAGTAGATTGTATTAATGGATTTAAATATTGTATTAATGTATTAATGGATTGTATTAATGGGTTGTATTAATGGATTGTATTAATGGATGATGAAGTACTTTATACAGTAGTTTGAATTTGTTTAACTTTGTTGTTTCAGCATCTTATCTTAAACTAGTCAGTAAAAATAAACAAACTCGGGATAAGGTAAGTTAATTGAGTTAATTTATTCTTTGCAATATGGGTGGTCTTGTAGTTTAACATGTGTGCAGGTTGCCTGTCCCACTTCATTGGTTTCCCCCCACTGCTGAAGACATATACACATTTGAACCAAAACATAGTCCTAAAATTGTTGAAGGGATGTTAAACATCTTTTTAAAAAGGGAGGGAAGAGGGAGGCATGGACATTATGTTCACTGTAATTTGTACTGACATTGGAAGTGTAGCCAGAGAAATCTAAGACATCTACCTGCCACTGTATAGATTTTCAATTGTAACAATTGTTTCTCTATAGATTAATATGGCCATTTTGTTTTTGTTTTTCAGGCTATGATTGTATTTGTTGAAGGTTTAGAAGATATGCTACCAGAAGTACGAGCTGGATCTTGTATGGCTCTATCTGTTATCGAGGTACGTTATAATATTTATAGTTCAAATTATCTGTCTTATTTAGACTAGTTGCAGATTGATGTAGCCATTTGAGTTTCTACTTTAATGAATTTTCAAGATTTTATGATTATATTTTGAATTGAGGTTGTGATTTTAAATAAATTTTAAAAAAAAACATACTGCAACTAAATTTTGAAAAGTGGTAAAGCTTTAAAAATGTGGTTTGAGTTCATCGTGCATTTGCTATTTAGCAGACAACGTCATCGACTGAGAATTGAGAGACATTGTTTTATCTTCAGTGCAGCTGAAATGATAAATCGCTGCATTTTTCGACTGACCAACAGGCCCAATAATTTTTTTAGATGAAAATAACCAAAGCCTTAGAAATATAGAAACACTTAAAATGCGATAATGTAAACAAATTGAGATAATGTTATAGATTAGTTTACAGTGAGAGAGAGAAATGAAGTTGAACGTCCACTCTACACAAACCTAGAGTGGACGTTAAACTCCATTTTTCTCTCTCTGTTTGTGTGTGCCTACGTGCAAGCGAATTATTGAAATAAAAAATTAAAACCATATGTTAGTCCCGAAATGACCTAGTTGTGTTGAGTGGACGTTAAACCCCATTTTCTCTCTCTCTCTCTCTCTGTTTCTGTGTGTGATCGGCTGTGTGAGTATATTATCTGACAACCTATGTGTTTATATTACAGGCTGTTGAGTGTACAGATCAGTTGGTATTTGTCTGTCAATCAGATGATTCAACAACTGTCAGACGTAAAGCGAAAGATGCCTTGTTTTCATTAGGTAAGTTTTATTTCATTTCACAATTTTCAAATACTAACATAAGAAGTACTGCATCACACATTAACAATTGGAAACCAATAATACAAATTGGTGGACAAAACACAATGAACAGCAAAAGTATATATCAGTGAATAATTTCGGGGCTGGGGGCAAGTTGAAAGTTTCCACTCCTCTGTTCAGTCCTGCGCACCTGTAGTGTTACAACGTTCACTCAAGAAACTCACCACTATGGAGAAAATCCAAGAAATATGTCTTGGTTAATGACCAGTTAAATCCTATTTGTGCCTACAACTTAATCATAGTTCAAGCTCGACCATGACAGGTGTGCTTAGTAGTTGGGATGGAAAAACCAAAGTCCATTGGTCTACATATTGATGTACATGTAAAAGAACCCTTGTGTTCAGAGATACATTACAGAGGCCAAATCAGCATTGTTTAAAATGGCTCGGTAGTCATGTGGTCCTGGGCGTGATTTTGGTGTTGGCCAAGGAAGTTCCTCAATACAGGCGACAAACAGTTCCAAATATCTAACACGTTTGATTTCATGAATATTTTTGTTTGTATTTGATAGGAACAATATTATGTTTTTATCAATGTTTGGCTAACATAATCCATCTTGTGTGTTCGACTTTAATCCCAATTTCATTTCTTTAATTTAATTTGTCTCTTTTAGGTGATGAAGGAAGAAAAGCTTTTGAAGAGACCCAGTTGACGACACATGGTTTCCAAGGGTTACAGATGAGAAAATAAACAAGATGATGTATAATTTGTAAATAGATGACGAGGTGAACATTATAAGGGTATCACTGGAAGGACATTGCAAAAAAAAAAATGCAGACATTTTGAAGTTATATGAATCAAGATATGATGGTAGTATGACAGTCATTATGTTCTGTGAATTATAAAATTAACAGACATTTCAAAGTTATGGGAATTGAAATATGACTTAATGTTTGTATGACTATCATTATATTTTGTGAATTATAAAATACGCAGACATTTTGGAGTTATGTGAATTAGAATAATATAACCAAAAGTTTTTAACCAATCTTAACAGACCTAAGACTTAGATCAGGGCCCACTGAAAGTGAGCACTTATTTTAGTTTTAGTTACCGTCGGTCTTATAGGATTGATTAATGTTAAATTGCTGAATATTGTATTTTTAAATTTTATTCTGATTTATAATGATTTAAATATTGTATATTGCATAAAAACCTGATATACATATTATATATTACACAACAACCTGGTGTTGATATTATGCATTATACAACAACCTGGTATAAATATTATATATTACACAACAACCGGGTATAGATATTATAACAACATATACTATAATATACATCACACAACAACCTGGTATACATATTACACAACAACCTGGTATACATATTACACAACAACCTGTTACAAAATGTTACATATTACACAACAACCTATTACAAATATCATATATTACACAACAACCTGCTATATTATATACTACACAACAACCTGTTGTAAATCATGTTGTAAAAGTTGTCATAACACAAGTATCATTCAATCCAGGGTTCTCATTTCAGCCATTGTCTATAGTCGAGGTTTTCAAGTCATATATTAATACTGTCTTGTCATTGAATATTATAGTCCAGGTTTACAAGTTCTATATTGATATATTGTCTGTTATTGAATATTATAGCCCAGATTTTCAAGTCATATTTATATAATTAATAGCCTGTCATTGTATATTATACCTTTTTGTTGTTCCACTTTTCTTTATCTTGACTCAGGAGCTTTTTGTACAGCCAAGCCAATTAATTTATTAATGTTTTGTTTTATGTTCACCAAAGTCTTTAGTCCATATTTTTGTTCAAAGGTCGAGGAAGGATTGTTTTTAGAAGTTTTCAGAATCTGTTGACCAGTTTTAGACATAGGACTAACCCTCTGTCAGTTGGTATCTGGTGTGGTTTACGCATGTAATCATAAGGTCTGCCGCCATTCACTGAAGTAGCGTGGTTTCAATTAGAAGTGTTGCCTGTCCAACCTCATTGGGTTTTTCCCACTGCTTAAGACCTCTACACACAAATCCCAAAATGACTTATTTTGTGTGGAGTGGAAGTTCAACCCCATTTGTCTCTCTCCCCACACAAATGGTAATATTCTTCCACTTGGAGTGACGCTTTTCAAAAAACAAGCATTGTCTTTGGACAATTGTACACTTGTCTAGACATCATCAATAGCCAATATGTATTTTACAAGTTGCTTTTGACCTCAGATCTATTTAACTTGCTGCTGTTAAGTGTCCTCTAGTTAAAATCAATTTTCTGCCATATCATTGCCTTTAATACTGTATTATAATAAACAATACTCATTGTAAAACTGTTTTGTATGTGTATATTTGGTGTAAAACATTATCACTTGTCACACAATTAATGTTACCTAATTTATCTAATTACTTTTAAATAGTACCAGGAACCACCGACCACTGGTACAGTGGCGGATCCAGGATTTTTTTTGAGGGGGGTGACAACCTCATGTTTTGTCTCACCGACTGCAGTTTACGGAGCTAATTTCTGCCCTTAGTAACATAGATGCTGATTGTGTGTCTGATAAGATGCGCACCATGTGCTATATAATATATATATATACGACCATGCGTGCATGTCCCGGTGGAAGCTTGTAGGACCCAGGATTACTATACACCCTAGTCACCCCCTCTGGATCCGCCCCTGTGGTATCATTATCTCAACTAGTCAGTTGTATCAGTAGCAGTGGCTTAGTGACTAAGGCGCTGACTTGCTAACAAGGAGGTGTCGGGTTCAATCCCCGTGTTGCTCTGGTCTGTAGCACTCAATTTAGTCAGTTATATGAATAATAATATTTATTTATGCTGTAACATTAACCACGGTGGCTCAGTGAGTATGATACTGTCGGGATCGATCGCTGTGTGGCTGTGGTCTGTAGAACTCAACTAGTCAGTTATATCAATATAGATTATATTTATCTATCTTGTCAAATGCTGTGGTCTATATATAACCCGAACAATACTTATAACTGGTATACTTCAAACAGCCATATTTAATCATAAATATATAATGTATATATAGTATATACCTGTAACTATGGCAACAAATACTCTATGTAGAAATCTCTGTGACTCCCCTGTGGAGAGGACACTGTTGATATACACATATGGTCAGAATGTAAAAACACATATATTACGTATTCTATATAAATGTCAGGTGGGGGCCGGGTTCTCCACTAAAAGATTATCCTAATTCTCCATCAAAATTCGCAATTTAGAGTTCCTTAAAAGGAACACATTTACATTTAAAGAACAATAATCTTGGCAACAATCAGAGAAGGGAAAATTTGACTTGTGGAGCTTGACTAGATACATTAATGTTTTATTTTTTTGCACGTCGACTAGTAGGGATGACTCTCCACTTCGCTCTGGTGCCGCTGTTAATGGAAATCATATATTTATTATCAATGACTTATTAAGTTGATAATTGTAAATAGTAGTTTAGAAATTAAAATGTTGATTATATATTTTGTCCTATGCACAACTTTTATCATCATCACTCGACGGCCAAAATTAGAAAACAATTTGAAAGTTGAAAATATCAATAGTGCTTCAATGATTGTAAATATTTTGTAAATTTGTTTTTTTAATTATGTTTCTATTTGTGCATGTAAACTTAATTGTCTCATCTTATATTCCTAATGATTTATTCATTCTAAAAACATTGTGATTTATTTCTTTATATAATTTGTACATATATATAATATATTATAACTACAACATACACCTGTCGTATATAATGGATGCCTTGCTTGTATCAATCAAATTAACCATGTACTCAACGCAGCTTGTAAATATTTTATTAAAGAATTCTACAAATAAGATGCGTTAGTTATTTTTAGCGAGTTAAACAGAACTAGCCCAAATTTAACCTTGTTACCTTGATGAAATCTGCAGGTTGTCTTAATATTTAGATCTGACTGGGACGAAAGTTATAGAAGTAATTACTGGATGGCCAAACTCTGGCATAAGGATGATTAGCAGTGGTGCATTGCATTCTTGTCATAATAATAGTATGCGGTTAAATGTCTTACATTTCTGCAACAACTGGTTAAAGATGGGTTTTCTCGGCCAAAGCAGGGATCGAACACCCGACCTCCAGGTTAGCGAACCAGCGCCTTATCCACTAAGCCGCTGTGACCTTCCTGGTTTAATGAGAGAGAGAGAAATGGGGTTTAACGTCCACTCAACACAAACTAGGTCATTTCGGGACTAACATATGTTTTAATTTTATTTCAATAATTCGCTTGCGCGTAGGGGTCTTTAGCAGTGGGAGGAAACTGGAGTGCCCGGAGAAAACCCACGAGGTTGAGAAGACACCACTATCTCCATGCTACATAGGCCTACGCTCACACCAGGGCTCGAAACCACAGCCGCAAGCCAGAAGTGACCGGCCAGCTAGAGGTTGAAGCTCAGACCACTAGGCCATCCCAACCACCCCTCCTGGTTTAATGAAGATGGGCATATGTTATTGTGGTGAGAAGGACACTGATGATATACGCTTTATTTCAAATTCCAACTGTCAAGGGTTACTTACAGCACACGTGTATATACATTGTCCCTAATGCCAGGATTTCCATCCTGCTTCACTGACAAGGGGGAAACAATGCTAGAATATCCAGGAGATCATTCTCGGCCAGCACCGGGAATGAACCCTAGACCATCTGGTTAGAAAGCCAGATCTTACTTAGCCCATTCTCACGGTGCGACTTGTAGTAACTACTTGTCGTATCGACCCGATTTGCAGCGTGAGAACACCCTAGTCGTACCAACTTTTACAAGCTCCCAACCAGTTGAAAGCAAGTTGGGTGAAATAGAAACTTCCCTATTTCAGTCAAAAGATCGTATGAAATTGACCAATCAGTGACGTTGAGTATTAGTACAAACACTAGTTCTCTCCCCTTGTTGTTTGTAAACATGGATGCGAACCGCACCCATCAAGAGCCGCTCAGCAAAACTGAGACAGAATTTTGTCAATTTTTACCTAGCTCGCACACCCTAACCCAGACGGATTTGGGTTTTCTCTTTTTCTTTTTGTTCTTATTTATTAAATGTAGGGTAATAATAGCCAGTGTCTCAAGTCGTATCAACTGATTTATATACGATTTTGTAATCTACATGTAGATACTACATGTAGATACTACAAGTAGTTCCTACAAGTCGCACCGTGAGAACGGGCCTTTACACTACACAAACAAACTACTAACTAAACTATGAATAGGTTTTACAGCAGACTTTTAATATAAATATTTACATGACAAAAGTATTATATATACACAGATACAATCACTAATAGTACACACATGTGGCGTCATCCTATGATGTTGGCTTTCAAACATGAATACATGTATAATAGAAATAAAATATGTATTTAACGTGCTACTGGGCAAATGAAGACCGACATACGGTCTGCAGTGTTCCATGGACCTTCTCTGATTTTGAATTCTAACGCTCAAGGGTTCTTTAACGTGCACACCAATGTGTACACAGAACTTCGGGTTTTCGTCCCATCTGAATGACTATACACTATCCCTTGCCAGGCCCTCCGTACTACACCACTGACAAGTAGGAAACACAGAAAATTTGGATGAACTTTCTCCGCCTACGCAGGGATTAAACACAGGATGTCCAGGTTAGCGAGCCAAGGTCCTACTCACAGAACCACTGTGGCTACATGAACATAGTAGACTTTAGACATTATATTTCGCTTCAGCTTAATATCATTGTTAAAAGAGATTTCCCATGTTGCAGACTTGCAGAGGTCTGTCTGTGAGTAGGATAACCAAGCTTGTAGAATATTAAAAACTTTACATTCTAATTCTATTTTTCTAAAATAAAACTAAAAAACATATTGCACTAAATAAACATTTGACATGCTTTCAATTAAAAAAAAAACTAATTTGATTAAGAAGATTTTTAAAAAAGATTTTAAGAAAATGACAAAATATCAAAAGATACAATGAAGCTGAGAAATAAAATTAAACATCAAATATTTCATTTGACTAAATTTGATAAAATTGATGTTCTTTAAAGTTCTACAACTTCTTCAAACAAAATTTGATATTTTGCAATATAATACAAAGTATAGAAAAACACACAAAACTTGACGTTCTTTAAAGTTCTACAACTTCTTCAAACAAAATTTGATATTTTGCGATATAATACAAAGTATAGAAAAACACACAAAACTTAAAACATATACAGCCAAATGACTTCAATATATATGAACCTTGATAACTAAATAGCTACTAGAGTTCCGTGAACAATGTTTTGTACAGAATTTCAAAACTTCAAAATTTGATCTAAAAGCCATCATTCAAAATAAAGCAACTAATTATTTTATTTGAATAATTTGGGTTGTACCCCCTCCCAAAAAATCAATAACATACTAAACTTACGCTGTCTGCCTATAATTAGCTCTGTTTAAGTACAGACACAAAACTAGTTGACCGGCATCTTAAGTCTTAAGTCCTAAATGCATGTTTTTAGCCTATACGTTATTCCAAATATAAACAACAATAAACCATAAAATACATTTGTATTTATCAAAATGAGGTTTGATGCACACATCCTAATTAATTGAGACAAAGCAAGCAACAGTAAGGAAGAAGACAAACAATGAAAAGCTCATAAAAAGTTCTTAGTTTTTAAATTACATATTGTCACCAAACAAAAAATGAAATACTGACTCATTTGATAAACTGGCTACTTGAACAAAACTCAGACTTTGTGAAGACTTGGAACTCAACTCAACATTAAAGTCAGCAACTTGGGACTGACTTGCACTTGAGGTGCGGGGACTTGGGACTTAGGTGTGGCGATTCGTTACCACCTCTGACTAAAGACCCCCATGCACATGCAAATTATCGAAAATAAAATTGGATCATGTGTTAAGTCTCAGAATGACCTAGTTTGTGTCAAGTGGCTCCCCATGGTTTATACGAAGGATGTAAATTTTAGACTAGATGTATTAATTTATATATATATTTATATTATGACAAAAACTATATATACATTGTTATATTGAGATCTGGTTAAATTAAATATTACAATAATAATAACTATTTACAGTTCTTTCTTCTCATTTCTTTGCTCAATTCTATTCTATTTAGACATAGTTGGAAATCTATCGATAGATTTATTTACAGAAATCTGTTTCAAAAATAAATGAACAATGTTCTGCCCTAATCTGTTTAGGAATTAATGAGCATAAGCATGGGTTTCATAGCATCACTTATCTCCATCCTATAAGAATATGTAGGAAAATATTTCATAATCTTAAACAATTTTCATAGACTTATATGCCCTTAACCATGATCATTTATCTAATTTTCGGACATAGAAAATTTAACAATTGAAAAGTACGTACATGTATGCAGATAAATTTGATTTTGCTTTTTCAGAAAGCTACATTATCGATTAACACCAATAAATTTTGTTTGTATCAATTAGTATTCAGAATCTGCATGAAACTTGGCATTATAAAAAAAACCTCAGTATATTTCCATGTTGGGTTGCTTCCAGTGTCTTCTCAACCTGGCCCCCTTCATCCATGGATAGTTGTCAAAGTAAACTTATTCAAATTTTAAAATTCTTCAACAAATCTATAAATAATATCTTAATAAAACAAATAGTTTCAGTAGTCGACTAATAAGATCTTCAGGAGCTGAGTTCACAAGGCATTCTCAGACTTAATTTAAGAATTCATTCAAGTTCAAACGTTCAATCACTGTTTATGAGAAATATCTTTGATCCAGACACAAATTGATGAATTTGATACATTAAAACAACACAAGTTTTATAAAGGGCTATATTTTAGTTAAAACAAGGTCGTAATTTTTAGTAAATTCTTAACATAAGTCTGAGAATGTTTTGTGAACTTGGGTCTTGTATTACATCAACAACTGGTTATTGGGCCTCACCAATATGATTTTTCTGTTCTTTGTTCAACACTTAAAATTGTCGTTTTTATAATATCAGGAAAAAGATTGATTTGAAAACCAAAAGTACTTGGTTGTGGATTTCAAAAGCTTTCAGTTTCATAATTTTCAACAAAACCTCTTTCGTGTGATTCAAGAGGTTATTTATTTATCAAGACAATGTAAAACAGAAAATCAAACTGATGTAGCCTTATTGTAAAGACCTGGAAGTTGTCAAAGTAAAGTTACGATATTTTTTGAATGCAGCCGTTCCATGGGTTGAGAGATATGGTCTGTTCTATGATTTTACAGCTTAACCACTGAACAGTCCACCTTAAACAACACTGGACAGACTTTATCAAGTACAAACTATTCAACAATGTATAGAAATCTGAACATAACTAAAGATAACATCCAAATTTTAATAGACACTTCAATTTTGATTGGCTAAGCACAAATTAATATCAATCTAATATTATCCAATCAAATTACTAAAATTTGTGAAACAGACACCTGGACATAAGGTACAGACTTTGTTAATTAGAAATTATTTCATAGCATATATATACAAGTCTGGACATAACGCGCTGGTTACAGACTTTGTCAAGAACAAATCATACCACAACATATATTATTATTAAACAAGACCGGACATAAGTACAAGTTATTACAGAACGTATATATAATAATGGACAAAGTATCAAGTTTTACATCCAATGACAATTCTATTGAATATGATTACTGTTTATAACTGAGTGACACTTTACAAAGACTACAGAAGCCTAGTCGAAACATCGCTCTGTGATGAACAGTAATTGCTTGATAAATCCTTGAGAACAGTGTTGGGATTTCAAAATTTTTCTTGTCGGATATTTTTACCGAAAGTAACGGGACATAACACCCATTGTTATTTTAACAGGTGGGTAAAAACCACAATTATAAATCACACGTCAACAAATTATTCAAAATTGTACGCTATAAAAAAATAGGTGAACCTCTCTGTTTGAAACGTTGGTTTGTTGTAGGCAGTAATTTGTATATTCCAGTTAAACTTCTACATGTCATTGAAACATTTTAATGAATATGATGTGGAAGACATTAAAATTAAAGCTGAAACACTTCATTGAATAGTTTTAAAACTTTCATTTAAAGCTCAAGTTATTAAGTAAACGTAACAAATTAATGTTAAAACGGATATTTGGTGGGTTTCAAATACTTGTACTTCTTTGTAAAGACATTGCTTTCTTGTGACATTTTAAAGATTTTTTAGCCTTGATTTTAGAATTACTTGTATTTGAAACTTACACTATCTCTGGAATAATATACATTGGGTTGATGTAATAGGTCAATAACAAAATATCTATACTCTTTTCAATTAAAATTGTAGGTTCGAGACCCGAAGTCTATCAGCTGTATTATTAGACTTGCACAGATATAAATATTATCTAGCATCCCAGCATTAAGTCATTTATAATTTGATGCAAATTTGAATTAAGAAAGGCAATGTTTTACGGTTTAGGACCACTTTACAGCTGGGCAGACTTCATGTGTCGAACCTACCATAGTTTGGTAACAAAGCCTGCTGTCTAACCATTGCGCCAAATACCTTCTTTCTCCTATAGGTCTAAACCTAAAATAAATCACATAATAACATTCTACTAGGTTTCAAATCAGCATTCGGCATCAAAACAGGTTTTAAAATGTCTAATTTTTGTTGCATTTCAGTACAAATAATTTTGTAACAAAAATTTTCGTGGTCTTTGGTTTCCTTTCATCGAAGTTAGGCAGCAGCAGCATGGTTTCCGTTTTCTGTAATACTGGGTAAAGCTTGTCAAGCCAATCAAATTTGGGAAAGAACTGCGTCTTTTCACTCTATTGACAGCAATTCTGGCCCAGCCATTAATATTTGGCGGATAAAGATTCTGGCACAGGCATCGATATTTTTGCGAATGAAGCATCATTGCGGTAAGGCACTAAACAGCAGATAAAACTATCTACTAACGTTTAAGTAAATCTAACTCTTCATTCAACTGACAGTGGTTCTGACATGGTCATATTGCGTTTAAAGATTCTGGCACAGCCACTGATATTCTGTCGATATAGCATTGTCCTTATAAGGCACTAATCAAACAGTAGCTATAAACTGTTTCTAATAAGTAGTCATTATTGTTTTTAACAATCACAGATCATAAATCTTCAAAGAAAGTTACTCTTGATCTTAAGGTACTGGCAGTTATCTGAAACAGAAGATAAAGATATAAGGGTAAAATATTATCCTTTAGTGGCATTTGGCAACTGAACACATTATAAAACATAACACAATTTCTATGGAAAACAATCACTGGTTTATACACATATAGTCAATCTAATTAAAATATAGATCTATATTTCGATTCGTTTTTTATACTTTCAATAGCCTACACTCATGTAGATCTAACAAGTTATAGTGGGAGCTCACGTTCTATGACGTCAGGTATCAAGCACGGGACATTTGACCCGATAACGTCTGTCACTCGATTAACCAATTCGCAACTGCCATGCCTTTTAAAATCTACTTTTGTTTTGTTTTGATTTCTATCCGCTGGTGTTAGTATAGACGTCATTGGCTGGTAATATCTACCTACAGTTCCACGCATGAAAAGGTCAAATGGTCGATTCGACAGACCATTTGGTTGGTTGACCCCTCATTTCAGACAGAACACAAGTTAAATAACAAGTCCTCCAGATCCAAGAGTAGTGAAGACAAGTAAAAACGAAATTTTGAACTATAAAAAACGAAATGAAATTGGATCTGTGTTTTAATCAGATTGCACATATAGTATTCTCTTATTGTTATCAATGTTTTAATTAAATATCAAATAATCAATCTAAATACATTAATGAATGGATTATGTGGT
Source organism: Patella caerulea (assembly GCA_036850965.1). Taxonomy (NCBI): domain Eukaryota; kingdom Metazoa; phylum Mollusca; class Gastropoda; family Patellidae; genus Patella; species Patella caerulea. Next base: position 17,388,775 of record JAZGQO010000002.1, on the reverse strand, counting down.
AACAAAATGAGATAATGTGCCAATAATACATGATCAAAAGAGCACAAACGTAAATTGAGAAAGAGACAAACCTTTGATAATGTTGAGTATTTATTTTCTCCTCGTTCTAAATTAGCTTCGTGTAATCTGTCCATGTCTGTTTGTTTATCTTCAACTTTTAAAACTTCTATCTCACTCTTTAAACCTTTTAACTGTTCCTGTAGATGTTGACTCTTCTCCATATATTCTAACCTGTAAAATATCATCCCAGAAATTGAAGACCCCAAGTCCTGTTTTCACATTGACGTGCATTTGAAGAACTCATGGCAGTTGGAATTCAATGTAAGAGTAGACCATGACGCCGCTGTTGAGGCAAAACTTCCCTCACAGCACACTGTATGATGTATGCTTGTCTTCATTATCCCAATAGAAGCAGAAGAGTTGGACGTTAACTCCATTTTATTTTGCAATGGGTAGACAGTAGAATTTGTGACCAAACAGTTCTAGGTACAAGAAATGAAATGAAATGGGGTTTAACGTCCTACTCTTCTGAACCTAACCTGGGCTTATCGAATATGGGCATACGCCATACAGTGTGCTATGACTGAAATTTTGCCAGAGCAGCGGCGCTATAGCCTACTCTTTTATCGAATTACAACTGCCAAGGGATCTTTTACAAATACGCCAATGTGTACACAGGACTTCGTTTTTTTGTCTCATTCGAATGACTAGACAGCTGTCCTTGTCAGACTCTCCATCTAGATACAAGACACATACAGTTTTTATTGTCCTTGAATAAGGCACTGCATCCCTGTTTTACAGTCTACTGGCTACCCATCAGTAAATTGGCACTGGTCGGATGGTGTATTCAATTACACTAAGTAATTAAGCATAATCAATATATTTCAGTTGTCATTGTTGACTAAGAGAGCGAGAGGAGGTTTAACGTTGACTCAACACAAACTAGGTAATTTATGGACCAACACATGGTTAAATTTTATCTCTATAATTTGCTTGTTTGTAAGGGTCTTTATTGGCTTCTTCTTGAAACAAAGCAAATATTTGGCTGTTCAATTTAAAATTCAATTGTCTTGTTCATTGCAATAAACAATTTTACCTCCATCAGGTCTATAAGCAGGATGAACAAACATAGAGGGGTGAAAACAGCATTTCAGTGTGGACGCTTAAAAAAATAAGAATTAAAAAACTACTAACCTTTCTTTTTCTATTTCTTGACTTAACTGATCGTGATCCATATTATCTGGTATTAAATCACAACTCATCTCTGTATCACCTGACCCTAGGTCAGAGTTCAATCGCAGATGATTGAGGTCAGATTCAGAAGTTAAGACTTGGTATCGAGCATATGGCTGAAATATGAAACAGTGATACACACTAAGGAAAAGCATCTAGCTATTTGGATGGTATGAAAAAAGAGGTTGCATGAAAACCTTTGACAGTTGAATATATAAAACAGTACGCCATAGTAGTTCTATCAGGGAAAACTATTTCCAACATCAGCCCAGTTCATGTTGAACCTCATTTAATTTCTAAATATATACCTACATCCTTCTTTTTAATTTGCCGATTTAGACAAGTTGTTTTACTCATCTGACAAGTCCAAATCCAAATAGTTCACATATCTCTCTTCCAAACTTGTTTGGAAACCACATTTTGGGGGGGAATTTGACACAATAATGTAACAATTTTAATTTCAAAATGAGAATTTGCCATAAATTATGGTGGATTTGGTTACAACTTCAAAACTTGCTTGGAAATCGTATTGGAAATAATAATTTGTCATCAAGAACAATATATCAAATATACATATAAATTATTGAAATAAAGGTAGATTTGGGTAAATCGTGCTACCCAGCAACTTGTACGAAATTAATTTAAAATCATTTCAGAAGATCAATCTGTGTCATTCGTTTCCATACTTACCGTATATTGTGTAGTTCTGGTTAATTCTAATAAAGTTCCTTTTGCCGCCTTCTCCGATATTCTAGCTTGAACCAACTCATTCCTTAACATTTCAGCTTCTTTAGCACTGTAAATAACATACATATATATCAGGCCATTGTTCAATGTGTTAAAGGGATCTACGAATATGATGCAGAAAAAATGGCAAATGAAAAATTACTTTAGAAACAAAATTGTCTATATCCACTAAAGTCTTGATTACACAGAGTCAACAAAGGGTGTCAACTTGAAAATATTCTTTAGTAACGCACGGAAAATTATTGATCAGAGATAATAATTAAAGATCATGAGTACCCAATGGTGCAAAGAGACTATATTTTCCACTATTTAGCACTGTACATCTTTCATAAAAAAGAGACCCAATATTTTGTAGTGATGAGCGAATGAAATGAAATGCCGTTTTAACATTCCTACTTTTCTGCTAATAAAAACAGCTATGAAGGAAATATTGCCTTGACAGTGGCGCTATGAGCTACTCTTATTTCAAATTCCAAGTCTTCCGTCCTTCACGAATGATAAGTGGGGAACCACCCCTGAAAATCCTGATGAATTTTCTCAACCAACATTGAGATTTAACGCAGGACTTCCAGGGTAGCAAGCCATTTGCAGTGATGCCAGCCTTATGTATATAATGTTGAAATTGTCTAATTTACCGTTTTTCTGAATCCTCTAATAAAGTTACAGCTATCAGTTCTGCTTCCATTGCACGGTTCTCCATCATCATTCTCTCTTCCTCTGTCTGGAGAGTGAAAAAGAAATTTATTATAAAACATGCCTGCAACATACTAGATCCAGTCACTTGATTCAATAGTACTTTTACATGATAGCATGATAGAACATACTAATTTATTGGAAGAGAATCTAACTTTAAACATATTATAAATCATATTTGTATGTATGAGGGAATCTAACTTTAAACATACTATAAAACAAACTTGTCTGTTGAAAGGAATCTAACTTAAAATATTTACCTTCATGGTGTTTAATTTCATTCTATGGACTTCGCCTTCAGCTTCAGCAGCTTTCTGTGTTAAAAGTTGAGCCTCTTCATCTAAAATACGAACCTTCTCTGCTAACAGATCAGCTGATTCTTCAGATCGTATCTACAAATACATTGATATAAAATTCTACAGTGATGTCTGGTCTGCTTAGTAGTATTAAATCAAAGTTCATCAATCAAAGATACCGTAGTAATTGTTGATAAATTTTTAAAATTCCTTGGAAACCACACTATATAGTATTTTACAAGAGATTCCTTACACACTTCGGAGCCACCGTGGCTAAATGGACAAGACGCTGGCTCACTAGTCTGGAGATCACATGCTCGATCTCTTGGTTGAGAATTTCATCAGGATTTTACGACATGGTTTCCCTTGTCAATGGGGCAGGATGACATATTGCCGGTGCCTAGGCAATTTTTCCCTTACAGTACACTGTATGGCGTATGCCTATCTTCTTTGACCCCGTATAAGAGCAGAACAGTAGGACGTTAAACTCCACTTCATTTCATTACATTTACTTCCTCAATTCCTTTAATGATGATCAGCAGCCAAAAACAATTTAACTTCTCGACATAAAAATATGGATTACTTACCAGAGCTTCTTGAGCACCTCTAACTTCATCTTGAAGCATTCCTAGTTTTCTCTCCATCTCATCTTTCTCTCTTGTAGCTTCCTCTCTCATCTGTTTCTCTCGAGCTAGTCTAGATCTATCCAGCTGTAAAAAAAACAAAATCTATATATAACAAACTAGTCTAGATCAATCCAGTTATAAAACAACAAAATACATTCTTCATAAGGTAACAAAGAAAATACATTCATAACAAGCTAGTCTTGATCTATCCAGCTACAAAACATAATCATTATTTTGATCTTTTACGTGCATGTCAATGAATACACAGGCATCTTTTTTGGTCCTATACGAACAACTAGACACAGCAGCTTTACAATGATTTAGATATTGCCAAACCTCACTTCAAGATCAACAGCAATAATGTGAGAACTATTTAAGTAAAACCGAACCTGTTTTCTTTCTTTTTCTTCTCGAGCTTGAGCTTTCATTTGTTGAATTTCCATGGAATCCGGTTTCCGACGTCTCATAAACAGATCATGATTACCAACACATAATTCTAAAATCTGATAAAATAAAAACACAATTGTCAGTGAAATACAGGACATTTAATTCAATCGTGGTTTAGTTATAGGAAAACTTTATTCAGGGAAATAATGGTTCTATTTCATTTCAATAGTTTGCTTGTGTGTATTGGTCATTAGCAATGGGAGAAAACTAAAGGACCTGAGAAAACCCTGAGGATCAACAAGCAATCCTGGTTCATGTCGCACACAAGCTTGGGATCGCAACCACACTATTTGATTCAGCAGCATAACACAGCTTGTCCACCCAACCCCAAGATACAGGGTAATCTCTCTAATACATATAGTTGTAAATCATATAATCAAAGGGGCGTTAGCAAAGATTAGTTAGAGAATTGACAGATAGTAAAATGAGAATATGCTGAAAATTTTAGGCAAGTTGTCTCGTTCTCAACCTTGATAGTATTCAACTGGACACTCATTATCAAAATTAATCAGTCAGTTAAACTAGATACATGTACAAATTAGATGATGAGGGGTGATTTTAAATGATTTTTACAGATTCTTTAAACAAAGATTTGTAATACTTACCAGTTTGTTAATCCGTGATTTAGGAGCATAAAACATAAAATCAGGAGCTTTCTTATCTACATTTTTGATCGTGAACTGAAAAAAAATAAATAAGACAGTGAATAACCAAAATAATTCAAAGATTTTACTATAAATTTAAAGCTGTGAAATAATATAAATGACAACGGAATTAAGATTAGTCTGGAAGGTTTGAAATCAATATTATTACAATAGAGTGACAGAATTTTGCCCTGTCACAGTTTTGTCAGCGTCAATATCTGAATAATTAAACGTGTTATCAGTGTCAATATCTGAGGTATTTTGAGTAGAATTACTACATAATTAAACATGTTATCAGCACCAGTTCAGTTGTTGTGAGTGGTCGAGATATTTTCTAATTCAGTTGGTGTATGCATTGTCTGAAATCTGCTATTGGCTCGGGATTGTCACTATTCATAGATTGTCAGAATAAAATTATGGAACATTTAAATGACAATACCAAATCTTTTGAAATAGAAATTTCAAAGTATTATTTCTATTAGCAGACAGTGAAAACAGAAGCATATATCACAAGATATTCTGCTACGGTACTCACCTTTTTGTCTTTAAAAGAAATATTTTTGATTTCGCTCCAAGGGAAGGTAACTTTCGGTGATAATCTATTATCGCGTTCGTAAACATTAATACCACGACAGTCAACACCAAACCAGAGTTCACTCCCTTTCTTATTCTAAAATACAGATGTAAATATTATATTGTAATTATATCATCTGAAAACATGTTTGTTTTTCTCCTCGTGTAAAAATATGAAAGTCACACTGGAGATAGATTTTCCATTCCATTCGAATGACTAGACTGCTGTTCTTGTCGCGCTCTCCATCCAGCACAATTGAAAAGGTGGAGCCATGCCAGAAAATCACAGTGAACTTTCTCGGTCAACGTTGGGGTTGAACCTGTGATGTTGAGGCTAGTGAGTCGCCATCTTACTCACTTAGTCACCGTGGCTCTGCCAAATTGTCATGTTTAGTAAATACTACCCCCACTTACCATTAGATGCACCCTTCACTTTAATGTAGTTTGTAATAGATTTCAAATCTCTTGTATTATGATCAGCATCTTTAATATTGCATTTAACATTTCAAATTTAAAGAGACCAAAAAACACACTATTAATATTGCTGAACTTTCGTCCACGCTATTTAAAGAATTAAAAGAAACTACTTTGCAACTTACTTTGATTTGAAAATAATTAATACCATACATTTCTAGATCTTGAGCTATCTTTAAATATTCCATTTCAGCTTCATCTCTGATTAATTAAAATAACAATTATCAGTATTTTAAAAAATATACAGTTGGCCATCTGGTCAAAACCAATTTTCCTGTTGTGCAATATATAAGAAGCTGGTGTGCGAAAGGGGGGGAGGGGGTGCATATAGTTGACTGTGCACAGGACATAAAATAGTTTGGCACGGGCCATCAGTTACCAAAACATATACATTTGGTCATATCTAGTTGCAATCTTGATCAAGGGCTTGTAAATTGCAAATTTTACTATTTGTTTAATTTCATAATATGAATCATGATCTAAGCTGACATTAAACAGTTTTCTTATACCTTTACAATGATACAATGTATATTACACTGCGACCAGGGTTTTGAATGTGTATTAGACCGTGATAAAGGTTTTGAATGTGTATTATTCTGTGATCAGGGTTTCCAATGTCTATTATTCTGTGATCCGAGGTTTTGAAAATAGTATTCATAGCTCATCTATTATGATCTACTAGATGGACAGTTTCCTTGGGTAAAATAAGGGTCCAAGTCTTATAAATTATATTTTACCTTGTCATCCCCCTCCTATCAGCGTACCAGACTTTAATTCTTTCCTCCCACATCTCAGCTGTCATCTGATATTGATCTATAACACGTTGGGGTAGAAGATCTTCACTTGCTAACATACCAGATCTGTACGTACTTTCATCATAATCACCATACTGAAATATATATATATCAAATAACAGTTGAGTTAAAGGGACACAGTTTTAAAGGGACATTATGTAAATTTAGATAGAGAGTTGACAGTTCTTGTTATACTAGTTAAAAACTAGATAATTAAAGGGGATTATCCTCATTCAGAGTGGTGTTTCTTCTGTTTGGAGAATAGCAGAGCCTCAGTGGTCTCTGCTACCACTGTTGCGATTATCCACACGTTTAAATCCATTGAAAATCTCAAGCAAGAAAGACTTGCAATAGGCAGATTATGCTCTTGCAGAAAGCATCTTTAATTTAGAGACTAAGTCTATCGGTTACAAAACGTATTATACAGAAAAAGACATGTGCCCTGAGATAATCAGCAATCATCAGTTTGCTGTGAAACATTCTCTTATGAAGCGTCGGTCTTCAGAACTATTGTTCTATCTGTAGCATTCTTTATACTGGGGTATGAGACAATTATCTAGATTAAATCATCCATCAGTTTCATTTATGATTGTCAATAACATTATCAGGATTGCATATTTGATAATTGAGTCTACAAAACATTCCCGGATTCGTAAATTTACTCTTGTAATCCTGGGATCACATTTATTAATCAAATTTTTTTTATTTTTCAAAAATAAAACAGGTTGTATGGCTCTTTTTAAGTGACAAGGGAGATTCTAAGTAACAGAATATTTCTTTATATGGGGTTAAGATAATTTGTGAAATCTGAAGACTATTTTACCTTTGCCTGTACAGCATAAGATGCTAATAATACTGAAGCTTCAGGTGGACAATATACATCCATATTTAATATGGATTGTTTCACTTGTAAGAAAAATAAATGCTGTGTGATCTCCTGGATCAACTCCTCGGACACATCTTCCGGGGAAAACTTCGCCAAGAATAGAAATGGTATAGGAGATTCTTTCGGAACATCCTGATCTAAAACCTAAAAAGAAGAAACAATCAATGTTAACATATATATCTTTAAATTTACATTCCCAGACACCCCTGCATGGGGAACAGAACATGTGAGCATATCGATTGTTTTCAAATTCTCTGTTAAAGAAATAAATTTAAGCCCTAGCAAGACACTTATAACAATTTAAAGACGTCAGCTAACTAGAGATAGTTTCACATGATGATACATGTGTACAACAAATGGGAGTTTTCAAGAAACAAACCTTTTTCTCAAACTTAAGCCAAGCTATGTAACCCTTTGAATCTACAAATTGTAGACCGAAATACCAAGTTTCTCTCAAACCAATTGTGCGACAAACCAATTCAAATAATTCTTTACCAACAGTCTTGTTCTGAAACAAAAAGTTGACAATTAATACAATTTTTAAAATCCGACATTTTTGTAAACAACCTTATTCTTTTCATTGGGGTTCTATCTGCAATGAGGTATCTGCATAGTTTTCTTTATATTCCCAATATCAAGCGATATTTCACATCACCCCCCTTCCCTGTCATATATGCATGCCACATTCCCTTTGTCAGTGATCCAAAATGATCTAAGGTGACTTGTGGAGTATTGTTCTTGAGTATTGTGCTGTCCCTTCAGATGTTCCAGTCTGCCTTTTCTTTTGCCAGAAGGGCAGGACAGAAAGTCTGGTGGTCATGTACATAAGATTGACAACATGATAAATATCACTGACAGTTGTGAATCTAATGAAGGGTAGGGTAGACCTTTAGTGCCACTACATTGCTCTAATGATAAACATCAGACCCAAACTGACCCAATTGAGTTGTTGCGTATCGCTAAGGTATGTGTGAATGCGGGCTGTTTCGTAATCTGACTGTTTTGTACTTAGTTCATTTGCATCTCACATGAGCTGTTTCATACCTTTGTTAATTTCAAGGGAACAAGAGAACTTTTACATCCACTTCAGCTTAACCTTCCTTCTTTCATACCCAGGATTGAGACCGACAGAATGGGTTCAATAATCAACACTAGATTAAATATTTTTAAATCAATTATCAGTAATCACGACTCAACCAGCACAATGGGGTCAATAATCAAAACCAGATAAACTATTATTCAAATAATTGTTTGTTTTTCTAAACTGCTTTATTTAACAATCACCAATCAATTATCGTCACTATAATCACAATCTACTCAGCAGAATAGGTCAATAATCAACCCCAGAGGCAGGTACGGTAACAGTATTTTTTTTTTCAATCTTTTATCATTTCATTTTAATTCAACAACATATAGGTTTATTTCAACTTTTTTCATCAACATAAAGGAAAAGATACGAATCAGTTTTATAAATCATGTGCGTATTCGCATTCTGGTTTAGCAGCCATTTTTTTTATATAAATTACTTGCAACAGTTGGATTTCATCAAATTTTTTTCACCTTTATTTCAATTTCTTTCACCTTCAGTCAACTTAATTATTTCCATTTCTTTCAACTTATTTTTAAGTACGAAATAGTCTGCACACATATGTGCAATTTAGTAGGAATTTTACTGCCATTGCATGTGCAAGATCCTGTCGAAATTCAAACGTCTGCATCCAAGGACATAATGGTGTAGAAAATTAGGACATTAAAATCTATCTAATTTCAATAAGTACTGTTACTAGGCTACCTAAACATACAGTTATGTTGAGATTTATTGCCTAAGGCAAACACATACCAGGCCAATGTCTAACTCTGATCGTTGATTATGTCATGACTGATTTCTTGTCACTCAGTCAGTGAAAGTAAGTGATGACTAATTTGGGAGAATTGCAGCAAATGTCGTTATTGGGAAAAAAACTTGGTTTCTTTAATATTTGTATCTATTTATGTCTTACAAAAACATAGTAACACTTATCAAAAAGTAATTCTTACGTCAATATCAAATTCCAGCTCTGCATCCATCGTCGTAACACGGACTGGCAAACTTTTCGAGCTGCCACCCGATTTTTTCTTCTTCATCTTCACAATCGGCATTTTGACCCTTGAACCCCACTCGAGCCTTTTTCAACTTCTTGAATACATTTCAGAATATGCTGCGTGGGTATCAATGTGGTTTTTAGAAAAAAACTTCACGAAATTACGACTTATTAAAAGTTTTTAAACATTTTTCCAGATTTCCGCTAACAGTATGGCGTAAACCGGAAGTTTATATTTTGAGGTCAAAGAGCCAAACGTTGATGAGAATAAAATTTGGAAACGGAAAAATTATCTTTTAAAAACGAAACGGAAGAAATCCAAAAGGGCATCCAGTCAACATAATTCGAATAGTACGCCACGAACAAAAGTTAAGCCTTTCAAGTATAGAATATTTTTTTTTAAATTGGTTCTTAATGCATTGGGTCGAGTGTGTACTGTTTATGAGCATGAACTAATATGTTTCATAATTGTTATTTTTAGACAACCGCATACATTTCGCGCCATATTTTGCGAGGGTCAGCATTCGAAGAAGAAAGACCGAAAAGAAAGTAAAGATAACAGATATATTTTTACATAATGGCAGCCAAACTTAGTAATGGCTCGATTGAGGTATGACGAAAAAAAAAAAAAGATTTAGGAAAAAATCGATGCCTTGAAACAATATGTGATACTACAGAAATACAGAAAGTTTTTTTAGTGAAGAAGTAGAACAACAAAATGAATGTGAATGAAAATATCAAAAAATGTCTTGATTCATATCACCAAAAGGTTGTCAAACCTTGAGAGTTTAATTAGATCTAATTCAATTTTGTTTTATTTGTTGTTTTTCAGGCAATTATTCAGGGCGGATCTCCAGATAAACCAGTTCTTCAAGTTATTGTAAGTCGAAGTGTGTTTTGTAGAATTATTTTAAAGGATAAGGAGCTAAATCAGTTATATTTGGGACCTAGAAATTGACACAAAAGAGGCGCAAAATAATGTAATGTAGCCTAATGTATAAAAACTGATTTACATTCTAGATTTCAATTTTGACTCCAATTTCTAAGCATTTATTCAGTTAGTTCAGCTGTGAACGTCGGTCTCATCACACTCACCCTGAACGTTCAGGGACTAGCCCATTCAATCAATGTCGAAAATAATTTGACCCCCAATTTTACTGGGCAACTTTTCACTGCTAAACGATGGGTGTCACTCCTTGTGGACGCGTGTACAGTGTAAAGGAACATCTCAGTGAGAAAATAAGACCTTGCTCATTTCGCTAGAGTCGGTATGAGCATCACAATTACACGCTGCGTCATGGTGGCGAAAGGATAGATTGATAGGAGGGGACGTATTTTAAACAGCGTGTTGTTTCGCTCATACTGAGTCTAGCGAGGTAAACAAGGTCTTATTTTGTCACTAAGATGTTCCTTTACATTGTACAGACGTCCACACGGATTGACACTCCGATGCCCAGTAAAATTGACTGGGGTTAAAATTATTTTCGACATTGATTGAATAGGCCAGTCCCTGAACGGTCAGGGTGAGTGTAATGAGAACGACGTTCAGAGCTGAACTATTATTCAGTCAGCTGTAAGTTCAAGATTGTAGGGCCTACTAGTGATTCAGAGACCGTACATTAGACATGGGTAGACAGTTATTATTCAAGAGCTAAGTTTGCCTATTGTAGATCTTAAAGCCTTAAATTTAATGTGAATAATTAATTAGGCATTATTAATATTACAAGACCATAATCAACTTGCAATGCCATCGGATGGCTCCGATGTCAAGTAGAATAAAACATTTATTCAATTTAATGATGATGGAAGAAGAATGCTCCCCAATATAACTAAGGGGAGGGAGAAAAACCACCCCCCGGTCGCTATTCAGATGTGGGTCAAATTGCTGTCAAGCGATTGCATGCCTAAAAAAAACCCAGTGTTATAATGTGTCTTCAACTGGAAAAACAAAATGAAATGGAGTTTAACATCTTACTTTTCTTCACAAAACAAGTGCAATGAAAACCATGGAACAAAAACAAGTGCAGGAAAATGACCATCAACTGTATTCAAACTCTCATTCATTTATCTCTGACTTGACTGATAGATTTATTAGTTGAGAGACAGAGATTCTACTTCAGTAGATTTTCGGTTCTGTTTTGTTTGGGGTGATCACCTGTAATCAACTGGTTAGACTGTTATTTTAGAATTGTTGATTTGTATTATTTCAGAGTTTTAAGAAGATATCAGCAGGAGGATCAGCCGATCGATACAGATTATTATTATCAGATGGAGAACTCACTTATTCACGTAAGTATATAGACCTAAACTAAAATGGCTGCGTTTTTCTGCCTTTTGAATGATTAAGTCAATCAGTACTTAAGTTGTCAGCCTGAATTTAAATGAAGTATTGTTGTATATTTTCTAGATGCCATGTTGGCAACCCAGTTGAATAATTATATGGAAGATGGTTTGATAGATAATCTGTGTGTGATACAAGTTGAACGATATCTCTGTAACACAATACAAAATGACCGGTAAGTTAGTGTAGAAAGTTGACATTGACATACAATGTATGTATGTAGGATATTATGATATTACTATATGAAAATAACTTGTATGTATTTATTGTGGGTAAGATGGTGGCTCACTAGCCTGGAGGCCGCATGTTCTTTCCTGCATTGGCCAAGAAAGTTTATCAAGATTATCTCATGTCAGTATTGCAGGACGAAGGTTCTTGTACGGTACAAAAACTGAGTTCCTTGTATATATTGGCATGAACATAAAAGATCCCTTTGCAGTTGGAAATTGGCATAAGAGTAGGCCAGTGCCGCTGCCTTAGCTAAATTTCCCTATACATGTAACACTGAATGGTGTATGCTCATCTTCATTAGCCCAGTCGGAGCATAACTGTAGGACGTTAAACCCCATTTCATTTGAAGGATTGCCAACTGCATGCAATCCAAAATAATGAATTGAAAATTTGGCAATATTCAACATCCACTGCAGTTACTACAGTAGCTTTAAACACCATGTTATTTATTATGTATTATTGTAGACGTATAATGATATTACTGGATGTAAATGTTTTACAACCTGGTTCACAAGTTGGTGTTAGAATTGGTAATCCACAACAGTATAAGGCAGGTTCTACTGATGGTAAGTTTTAGTTTTAACACTGTGAGTGGTTGAATCTGCACTTAAGATCATAAGGTGTGGCATTGCGTCAGATGGCATGGTTTCGATCCCACACTTGTGTGTGCCAAAGGGCAAGGTCACCTGTCTAGCTTCCAGTTTCTACCCAGTTTTCCTGTTTCCTCCCATTGCTAAAGATGTCCCAGTGCAAATGATTATTCAAATAAAATTGTGCCATATATTAGTCCCATGGTGTCGAGTAGATGTCAATCCCTAATGGATCATCTCCCTCTCTTTTTCTTCTAACCCTCTTTGAACTCGGGTGACCAGTTGTAATGTTGACAGAATGTCAAGGCAAGAAAGTGGTGTTTGAAGTGACCACAATGCATGCATGCAATTCTCCAGTCACAGCCAAATCCAGGGATCCTAATAGATGTATATTTCAGTGCATGGGTTTTTAACCAGTCAGCTCCTAATTACAGCTGTTGTCACCAATATATATTACTCCTCGTACTTTGAAATCTTAGCAGCCTTTGCTATCTGCTGTTCACTCGGCGGGACTTGTGTGGATTGATTGGAATCATTTGATGTTTTCTAGGTGGTCAAGTGAATGGTCATGAAAATACTAATAATAGTAACCACATGCAAACAGGTATGTTATAAATAGCCACGGTTTGATCAGGATTTTACAGCCTTGTCTCCCCTTGTCGGTTGTGCTGAACAGAGGGTGTGGCAAGGAACAGCGTCTAGTTTTCTCTGTATCCCATATTCTGCACATAGACTGTCTGACTTCATACTCTGAAAATAGGTCTCTTTCCTAAAGGGCTGCCATATCCAAAAATTATTAAAATGTTTTGTAATGCGTTTCTACAGTTTCTCATTTGTCAAACACACAAAGACTAAATAAACTTTTCAATTTTATTAAATAGAAGCTGATAAATACTTAACTTATTGTTCTCAAGCAGAGCTAGATTAACAGTTGACAGATAGCTTAAGTTTAGTATGGGTACTTCAGGGTCTTCCAATTTTGAAAACTACTGCATGCAACTAAATTATTTGAAGAAATGTGCTATATATTAATCCTGAAATATTTTGGTTAATGTCAAGCTGGCATTAAACCTCATATCTCCTTTTATGGTTTGCTTTCACTGAAAACTTGTTGAATAAATAAAGAATGGTACCAGGTGTTCCGTATTATTTATTTTGTATATTTCTGTTTCAGATACTACTCCACAACAAATCATTAAACCACAAAACAACAGTAATGGACGTAAGTTAGACGTTATTTTTGTTAAAAGATGATGCTTAATGTTGATGACCAACTCTTGTTTTATAGTAAAATCACAAAATTTAAAGATGCATGATGTAAGAACTAAATCTGCCAATTGCAGATGTTTCATTTGACCAAAGATGTTATATAAATTATTAATTAGACATTTATTCAAATAAACAGTCCATCAGCTCGCTATAACATCTGATGGTCACAATTTTAAATTGAAACATGATTATCATTTAATTTAAAATGAATATTCAAGACAGTTTACTGTGTTGTATCAGTGGGAATTTAGACTTTGAAAACTTCCAACACTAACAACTTTGCTAACAACTTCAATATATTTATTTTTCGTTATCTATTTTGAACTAATATAGCAGTAACTGCCAGCTCTTTATCTAACTCTTATTATGCATCTTTAAAAACTGTATGTGGTCTGTTTAAATCAAATGGTATTGGTGTAGTTATATTTGATTAATATTTCAGCCATGTCTACCAATAACAATAAACCTGGTTACAGTATAAAAGGGGGAGGAGCTGCTACAGCCAGTCCTTCTACAACTAGAGTACATTCAATCACCAGTCTAACACCATATCAAAACAGGTACACTACTTTCACTTTCATATTACATTTTGTAGGTACTGTGATACCTTATCAAAATAGTAACACATGTGACCATCTGATCCCATATTAAAACTTGTGTAATAGTTTTAGTATGGTATTATACGTTAAAGACACTTTGACTCGTCCAAACTGTCATAATACTTTGAAGAACCTATGTTTGTTCCCAAATCCCTATTTGTTTATATAAGAAAAGAAGACTACACTACTTTCACTTTCATGTGTTTATAGCATTTTGGACACCTGATTTAACAGTTACAGTTGTAAGACTTGAATAATGTCAAAACCATACCATATTCAATAATTTACTGATCACTAGAGGACCGTTCAGAATTTTCCAGCCCATTTCTCACTTGATTATTGTAAAAGCATTTAATTCATGCAGGGTAAAATATAAGGAGAAGGTCCAGCATTACACATCATCAACAATATCAGTATTACAATATGTTAGTATCTGAATAACAAATATTGTGTTCTTTTGTAGATGGCGAATCAGAGCACGAATAACTCAGAAATCATCTGTTAAAACCTGGAGTAATTCACGAGGAGAGGGTAAACTCTTCAGTGTTAATTTTCTTGATGAATCTGGAGAAATACGAGCAACAGGTTTTAATGATGCTGTTGACAAATTCTACGATATGTTAGAAGTCAATAAGGTTGATTGAATTTATTATTTTAGTCAGTTTTGACTGAATTTTTAATGGGAATGAAATCATTGAGCAAAGCTCATTCTCTATGATCTTGAGTCGTTTTACAAGAAAACAAATCGGTTTTGATTACCTATCTCGTTTTGTGCATGACGTAGGTTTCGGGTATTGTATTCAAATCGGATCTCGTAAACGCAACGAGTTGGCTTGCAAGATTGCTGAAGACTCCAGAATGGTTACTGTGTGTGCGAGTCGTATGATATGTTTTGTCATGAAATCAAGTCACATGGTTTGCAATCCCCTGCTTGAAGGAATAGGGTGCCTGTCTGATTTTTCTCTGGGTCCTCTGGTTTCCTCTTCCTGCTGCTAAAAACCCCCTACAGCCAATAATTGAAATAAAATAGAACCATATTGAGTGGAGGTTAAAGCCCCATCAGTGATTCAAGTGAATGGTAGCAGCCCATAAGCGTCCACTTTACTGGGCCTTGTTGTAAATCAACCTCACAACAATGGAAATTATTTAATTGGCAGGTATATTATGTTAGTCGAGCCACTCTGAAGACAGCCAACAAACAATATTCATCAGTGAATAATGATTATGAAATGACCTTTAACCCTGATACCAATATAGAGATATGTGAGGAGGAAACTGATCTACCGACCATGACCTTTGATTTTGTCCAGATATCAGATTTAGAAAAACATCAACCAAACAGTATGATAGGTGGGTTACAATCTTTAATATTGTTATGTTATTTTTTGGCGCTTGGAACTCTGGACTCGACAAGAATCCCCCCATGTTTGACTATCAAGATTTTTCAAGTCTGTCCTGCAGCACCTGCCAATTTTGTTCACCAACACCTGGATAGATCCTAGTACATACTGGTTAGTTAGCCAGAGGCATAACCAATTGAGAATAGTATGTCGAAGGGGTGGAACTATGTGCTAATTAAAGACCTAGACAGCCCTTGAAGAATACCGATTGATCCTCAAAATAGTGACAACCTAGTGAAAAGGTGTATTTTGAACTACAACCCATTAGCCTAATGCATAAGAAATTATCTTAACCAACCATGTCAGCTGAAATATATTCCTTGCGTTTAATTACACCACCCCAACTGTCAGTACAAACAGAACAATGAAATGACGAAATGTTCTTTTATCTCTGTATGCAAGCACAAGAAGACATGCCTTAACGGAACCCATCATTGTATTTTATGTGCATGGTTGTTGCGTTTGTATGATTTGATGTATTCAGATTATCGTAATTTGTTTTCCAGATATCATTGGAGTTGTGAGTAAATGTGGTGATATTGGCTCCGTTGTTGGTCGACAGAGTCAGAAAGAAATAACGAAACGTGATATAACTCTAGTTGACCAATCAGGCGTTGGGGTTAATCTCACATTGTGGGGTAACGATGTAAGTCGCATAAATTTTAATTTATCTGTGTTGTCATTTGGTGTACAGTTATTTTCCTGTTCAGTGCGTTCCAATTGTATTGATGGCAAGGAAAAATCTACAAACACAGATTTTACTCTAAGAAAGAAAATTTTTAAGATTTGAAAGAAAAACACACCGTTTTGTCAAGAGTGGCATAGTTAAATGGAGTCGGCTGTTGTCATTGTAAACGCCTGAGGCAGACTAGTGAAAATACTGGAAATCTTGGTTTATCATTCAGTCAAAATGCGTCGTTTCGATACACAGCTTTATATATCTGACGAGGGGTAGGGTTGCCTGTCCAACCTTGTGGCTTTTCTCCAGGTACTTTGTCTTGCTCCCACTGCTAAAGACCCATACATTCAAGCAAATTATTGAAATTAATTTGTTCTATGTTAATCCTGAAATGGCCTAGTTTGTGTCAAGTGCATGCCTGAGATATCACTTTGATGAAACGCGACATTAAATAAAGCATTTTCATATACTTGCTGGTTTAATGATGGTTTCTAAAATATTTCGTTTATTTGTACAGGCTCAACAGTTTAGTGGAGATGGTAATCCTGTTATAGCTGTGAAAGGTGCCAGATTATCAGATTATGGTGGTAAGTTTATTATAGAGAGTCATACTATTAGGAAGGTTGAGTGACTTCATGGTCTAACTGGATTAATGAAGACAAGTGGGTTTAAATCATCAAGTCTGATGCTTGCCCAACTTTGTGGGTCTTCTTTGGGTTTTCTGGTTTCCTCCATCTGCTAAAGACCCCTTTGTGGAGTTGTGTTAAAAAAATATGAAATTTGACTTCCCAATGTGAATTTATGAAGTGTTCAGACAAATCTGTGGGATTGCGAAGAATCTTGTAATGTTGGAGTCAAACATTTGTCCTGAAAATAACCTTTTCCTGAAGGTAATAAGCCATAGATTTTATGTAAAAGATTTTGATATGGAGAACTGTAGCCTGGTCAAAATTCTGTTCACCATTGTGTTCACCATTTTGTTATGTTACAGGTCGATCTTTGTCAGTGTTAGCTAGCAGTCAAATGATAATGAATCCAGATATAAGAGAAAGTCATTTCCTGCGTGGTTGGTACGATCGAGAAGGACAGTGCATGAACTTTGATAAATTTGCCAGTGATGGAGCAGGATCAAGTGGAGCAGGTAATGAAACTTTTTATTTAAGCAGGGCAGTAGTCAAAAGACTTGGATACATGTCGCTAATTGGCCAATGAAAACCATAGATTATGATTGTGTTACAAAATCTCATTTTCAGAGAGACTAAAACATGCTTAATAGATCAAGCTTCTACAGAAACAGTTTTACAAATTTTTATTATTATTTTTTAAGTGTATTATCTCTTCATAACTATGCCTTCATTATTCCTAGAATAGCTGAATTTGTTAAAATGATCTAAAGCCCTATCTTTATCTCCAATAATCGAAAATATGTTATTTATTTCAGGTGGCGCCACAAATTGGAAGACGTTTAGCCAAGTGAAGAGTGAGAATTTGGGACAATCTGGTAAAGCTGATTTCTTTACATCTAAAGCCACCATTGTTTACCTGAAGAAAGAAAATTGTATGTACCAGGTGAGTTGTCATGGAAACAGTTCCATGTTAATTGGTTGTCATGGAAACTGTACCCCGTGAGTTAGATGTCATGGAAATTGTAGGTAAAAGGTAATTAGTTGTCATGGAAGCTGTATGTGTACCTGGTGAGTGAGTTGTCAGAAACAACATATACCAAGTGAGTTGTCATTGAAATGCATATACCAGGTGAGCTGGTTGTCATGGAAACAGTCAGAAACTAACCAAGTTAAGAATGGGGGTATATTCAATTGATCGTTCCAGAAAAGAATTCTCAATCTGAAGAATACAAACAATTAAATCATAAGGGATTTCGAGTTATGCATCTACAGACCAAATTTGATATGTCTCAACCCCTTGATCCTATGTATATTTTGACATGCATGTGACAGAGACCTTGACAGTTGTATTAAAATGATGGATATTTTTATGTTATCTATATTATAGGCAAGTCCAACAGACTAATATAATAATAATAGTTCATGTGTTTGTATTGTCTGTATTTTAGACATGTTATCTATATTCTAGGCATGTCCAACAGACCAGTGTAATAAGAAAGTAGTAGATCAAGGAAATGGTTTATATCGATGTGAAAAATGTAATAAAGAATTCCCCAACTTCAAATGGAGAATGATACTGAGTGTAAGTTGTTATCTTTTTAACTGTTGATATAATATAATAGTTTTGTGGATCATTCTGTACACATCCACTTCATACTTTAAGAATAGATCTCTGCTGTGAATGGTTGCCATATCCAAAAACTAGAATACTATTTTGTAAAATGATTTTATTGCATTTCACATGTCATATTGAATGGATGTGGAATAAATACTTTTTATACGCCCACATTTTCATGTGGACGTATTATGTCGTCGCCCCTGTCCATCCGGACGTCCACAATTTGTTTGTGGACCCTCTACAGGTCACAATTCCTATCCGATTTTGACGAAACTTGAAATATAGGTTTATCCCCATAAGATCTCGGTTCCTTTCGATATTGGCATGTATCGGATCGGAACTTCATGGATTATGGCCCCTGATTGTGCGAAATATCATGTTTTTAGCTTGTGGACCCTATAGAGGTCACAATTTTGAACCGATTGTGATGAAACTTGACATGCATGTCTATAACCCCAAAATCTTGGTTCCTTTCGATATTTGCGCCCATCGGATTGTAACTTCCTGAATTACGGCCCCTGATTGTCCGCAAAATCGCCCTTTTTAGCTTGTGGTTCCTCTGGAGGTCAAAATTATTATCCGATTTAAAAAACCGTCTGATTATATCACCGTTACATAGTAATGAAGGTTGAGTTCAAATTTCGTGAAAATCGGACCAAAATTGACGGACAAAATGGCCGCCGCTTGTAATAGTGTGAAAATATGTTATATCAAGGTTGTGGCACCCTATAGAGGTCACAATTTTGAACCGATTTTGATGTAACTTGACATGTATGTTTATAACCCAAAGATCTTGGTTCCTTTCGATATTTGCACCAATCGGACCGTAACTTCCTGAATTATGGCGCCTGATTGTCCGAAAAATTGCCCTTTTTAGCTTGTGGTCCCTCTGGAGGTCAAAATTATTATCCGATTTACAAAACCGTTTGATTATATCACTGTTACATGGTAATGAAGGCTGACTTCGAATTTTGTGAAAATTGAACCAAAATTGACGGACAAAATGGCTGCTGTTTGTACGCGAATAGTGTGAAAATATGTTATATCAAGGTTGTGGACCCTATATAGGTCACAATTTTGAACCGATTTTGATGAAACTTGACATGCATGTCAATAACCCCAAAATCTTGGTTCCTTTCGATATTTGCGCTCATTGATTCATAACTTCCTGAATTATGGCCCCTGATTGTACGAAAAATCACCCTTTTTAGCTTGTGGTCCCTCTTGAAGTCACAATTATTTTCCGATTTAAAAAAACGTTTGATTATATCACCGTTTCACCTTAAGGAAGGTTTGAGATCAAATTTCGGGAAAATCGGACCAAAATTGACAGACAAAATGGCGGCCGTTTGTACGCGAATACTGTTAAAAAATGGTATATCATGGTTGTGGACCCTGTATAGGTCACAATTTTAATTTGATTTTGATGAAACTTGAAATGCATGGTTATAACCCAAAGATCTTGGTTCCTTTCGTTATTTGCGCATATCGGATCGTAACTTCCTGAATTATTCGAATTTCGCCGTTTGTAATCGAATAGTGTAAAGATATGGTATATCATGGTTGTGGACTCTCTACAGGTCACAATTCTTATCCGATTTTGCCGAAAAGTCACTTTTCTAGGTTGTGTACCGTCACACCATAATCATTGTCGGCTTCGAATTTCATGAATATCAAACTGGAACTGACCAACAAAATGGCTGCTCCCAATACAGTATGAAATACAGGACTTAATGATGTAGGAAAAATCACTTTAGGTATTGCATGTTCTCTATCCATCTCTCGAAAATGTGGGCGTATCCTGCCTGCCAGTGCCAGCCTATCTTCAAAATTCTCGAAGTATGCTTAGTGTTTTCGAGTAAAATCTTAATGGCGGTCAACTAGCTTGGTGCTTGTTCTCAAGCAGAGCTGAATGTAGACATGTAGTCTCAGTTTAGTATGTATTATGGATATCTTTCCGATATAATCCTATTTATCTTGTTTTATAGACAAATTTAGCTGATTTCTCGGACAACCAATGGGCGACATGTTTCCAGGAATCTGCTGAGATGTTGCTAGGAGAAAAAGCAGACGTTATTGGTAATTTGAGAGAGCAGGTTGGTACATTTATTTATAAAATAACCAATTCTATTTGATATGCTGTAGCTTGCCTTGTAGTTTATATTCCACACGCCATCTTGTATTCATATATTATGTTATGATATATTTCAGGATGAAACAAAGTTCGACAGTTTATTCCAGAATGCGTTATTCAAATCATTTATCTTCAAATTACGAGCTAAAGTCGAGACATATAACGTAAGTCTTATAAATTGATGACATCTTTGTAAAGCTTTGTACAAATGCCAACCTATTATGGTAGTTGTACCATTTGCTTAATAGAAATTTGCTGAGGACTGATCTTTTTATACGCCCACATTTTCATGTGGACGTATTATGTCGTCGCCCCTGTCCGTCCGGACGTCCGTCCGTCCACAATTTGTTTGTGGACTCTCTACAGGTCACAATTCTTATCCGATTTTGACGAAACTTGAAATATAGGTTTATCCCCAAAAGATCTCGGTTCCTTTCGATATTGGCATGTATCGGATCAAAACTTCATGGATTATGGCCCCTGATTGTACGAAAAATCACGTTTTTAGCTTGTGGACCCTATAGAGGTCACAATTTTGAACCGATTTTGATGAAACTTGACATGCATGTTTGTAACCCAAAGATCTTGGTTCCTTTCGATATTTGCGGCTATCGGAATGTAATTTCCTGAATTATGGCCCCTGATTGTCCGAAAAATCACCCTTTTTAGCTTGTGGTCCCTCTGGAGGTCACAATTATTATTCGATTTAAAAAACCGTTTGATTATATCACCGTTACACCCTAAGGAAGGTTGAGTTCGAATTTCGGGAAAATCGGACGAAAATTGCCATACAAAATGGCCGCCGTTAGTACGCGAATACTGTTAAAAAATGGTATATCAAGGTTGTGGACCCTGTGGAGGTCACAATTTTGATTCGATTTTGATGAAACTTGAAATTCATGGTTATAACCCAAAGATCTCGCTTCCTTCCGATATTTGCGCATATCGGATTGTAACTTCCTGAATTATGGCCCCTGATATATACGCAAAATCGCCTTTTTTTTTAGCTTGGAGGTCACAATTATTATTCGATTTAAAAAAACGTTTGATTATATCACCATTACACCCTAAGGAAGGTTGAGTTCGAATTTCGGAAAAATCGGACGAAAATTGCCATACAAAATGGCCGCCGTTTGTACGCGAATACTGTTAAAAAATGGTATATCAAGGTTGTGGACCCTGTGGAGGTCACAATTTTGATTCGATTGTGATGAAACTTGAAATTCAAGGTTATAACCCAAAGATCTTGCTTCTTTTCGATATTTGCGCATATCGGATCGTAACTTCCTGAATTATGGCCCCTGATTATACGCAAAATCGCCTTTTTTTTTAGCTTGGAGGTCACAATTATTATCCGATTTAAAAAAACGTTTGATTATATTACCGTTACACCGTAAGGAAGGTTGAGTTCGAATTTCGGGAAAATCAGACCAAAATTGCCATACAAAATGGCCACCGTTTGTACGTGAATACTGTTAAAAAATGGTATATCAAGGTTGTGGACCCTGTAAAGGTCACAATTTTAATTCGATTTTGATGAAACTTGAAATGCATGGTTATAACCCAAAGATCTTGGTTCCTTTCGGTATTTGCGCATATCGGATCGTAACTTCCTGAATTATTCGAATTTCGTGAAAATGGTACCAAAATTGCCGGACGAAATGGTCGCCGTTTGTACGCGAATAGTGTAAAGATATGGTATATCATGGTTGTTGACTCTGTACAGGTCACAATTCTTATCCGATTTTGACGAAAAGTCACATTTCTAGGTTGTGTACCGTCACACCATAATCATTGTCGACTTCGAATTTCATGAATATCAGACTGGAACTGACCAACAAAATGGCTGCTCCCAATACAGTATGAAATACAGGACTTAATGATGTAGGAAAAATCACTTTCGGTATTGTTTGTTCTCTATCCATCTCTCGAAAATGTGGGCGTATCCTGCCTGGCAGTGCCAGCCTATCTTTACTACATTGAATTGAATTCTCTCAATCTTACAAAAAGATGTGAATTAAGTAAAGCATACCTGAAATGTTAAATCAGGCCATGATTCCGCTATCACTTCTTCTGTGATTTGGACTGACAGACTTGTGACGGGACTCAATTCTGTATGACATGATTGTCATTCCATCATTCGGAACTGACAATCAAGTACCCTCATTGTAAGATTTTCAGTCCAATTTCATTTTTGCTAAGATGCAGGGGATGTTTTTAAATCAGAAACTGTTTCCATATACTTGATAATCAGCTTCGTTTTCTTGGTGCAAAGTAAAACAAAGTCAAAGGTTGCCAATCATTCTTGTTCTTCTGACCAAATTGATCAATAGATGTGACATCACAGTTCCCAGATAGCTGCTATGAGGTCATGGACCATAATGTTGGGTTCTTGGTCCATAATTACAGGGAATTTGTCGATGAACGAAATGAAAGTCAGTGTAGTTGTTTATTTATTTGAATGTTGTTATTTGTTGACAGGAAGAGAATAGATTAAAGACAGTTTGTTTATCAGCGACTCCTGTCGACTGGGTTCAATATGGTGAACATCTGGTGAAAGAAATAAATCAGTTGGTGGGGTAGACAGGATCGTCACAGAATAATCACTTGTAAAAACAAAAATTGTTATCCTTAAATAACTGTTTGATCAAAGGTAGATGAGAGTATGCAGCTTTGTTTACATAATGTCATTTACTAACATGTAAATTAACACAAGGTACAATTACAGTATTATGTTGATAAGTTCCATTACAAAATGGCTATTTAGGAAGTTATGGTTATGCTTCATCATGTTACCAGGCCAATGCAGATACTAATAATACACTAAAAGCAGCTTAAAAATTAAGGACAAATAACTAAATTAGTTATTTTGGGTGTACCTTGTGTTAATATGATAAATTACTAAATTCCCATCAAATATGATAACTTAAATTATTTTGTAAATTTGTTGTGGGGTTTTTTTTTTCAAGAACCAATCATAGAAATAGGATTTTTTTGTTCTAAGAAATTGTGTCTTCTTGACTCTGTAATATTGGCACCACATGAAACAACTTTTCCCTCCATTGCCTCAATCGGGGCCCCGTTTCACAAAGCATTCTCATTCTTAAGTTAAGAATTTATGCAATTGTCAGTCACTGTTTATGAGAAATATCTTTGATCCAGAAACACCAAACTGTCTTATTGATGTATTTGATACATTAAAACAAGGAAAAATAATTTATAAAGGGCTATATTTTAGTTAAGATAAGGTGAACAATTTTGAGTAAATTCTTAAGTCTGAGAATGCTTTGTGCCGAACAGTAGGATGTTATTGCCAGGTGCCAAAGGGTTTAGTTCTTGCGATTATGATTATAAATGCATGTACAATGATTTGTGAAATACAAATACAGTAAAAATTTGTTTTGTTTAAAGTATATGGATGTTTCATTTTATCAAAATTTTGTATTAACTTATGTCAAATCTTAAAGAACTCAATGTGGAGTACAAGATTAGGACGATATCTTAGAAAAATTACTGACAAAATATTTCAGTAATTGTTCTCTGACAGTTCCCTTAAAAAATTTATTTCTTCTTTTCTAAGTTGGAATAGTATAAAAATTCAATTGGTTTGCTCTTATTATCTTACCATGTAGCTTTGTGGTTGATGCTGATAGATGTTACAGTATCATTTGACTAGATTAACAACAGATATGATTTGTTTGTTAAAATGTATAAGTGCTGATGATAATCTAAAAGTACTATTGTAAATAAAATTTATTATTATACAAATTACTTCAGTTATATTTTGATTTATAAAGATGTGTATCTTAGACAATTTTAAAGCCCATTTAATTTCTTTAGATGATTTTGTCTAAAATTTGACCTTTTGTGTACTCCATTTCAATTTCCAACTGCCAAGAGTTCTTTTACTTGCAAGCCAATCAGGACCTCATGAACTTTAAAATTTAAGATTTGATAGGTATTTCTCCAGTATGATTTTGTAGTTTGGTGTTGCCCAGGACAAACTCCTTGATTATATGCCCCTTAAATTCGAGAATACACCCTGTAATGAGATATGCCCCCTTCTCTTTTGCATCCCACTGCAATCCATATCAGATTAATTTACAAATGCATATAAATTATAATCCAAGTATTTAGAATATTTTAAACTTAGTTTATTTTATTGACGATATATGTACATCTATATTTTAATTTTCTACCAAGTTTCATTCAAAGGTCAACAGAGATAAATCTTGCACAATGATATCGGGATGAATGAATGGTCTGAATAAATTAAAAGCTGATAATACTTGGATCTCAAGATCCAGTATCGTGTGAACTTACAGTGAGAGATCTCATTTTGTCTGTCAAATGGGTAAATTTTCTAGATTTGTGCTATACGTATTTTGGAGAGAGAGGGAAATGGGGTTTAACTTCCTCTTGACATAATCTAGGTCATTTTGGGACTAACACATGGTTAATTCTATTGTGAGTGGGGGTCTTTAGCAGGAGAGGACTCTGAGAAAACCCATGAGGTTGGACAGGCAACCCTACTCCTTTTCACGTACAACTGGAGAATCGAAACCATGCCACTTGTCTCATTGACACCTTACGATACAGGGTGCACGTGCTAACAATTCGGTCATCGAACCCCACACTGCACATTTTGGAGGTGAGAACAAAAATTAACCATAAAATAATGATTAACTACCTTCTCTCTTTCAATTTACATAATAAAGATAAATTTATAAATGAAATTTTAAATATAACTCGTCTCGAAAGCCATAGAACATAATGCCAACTGTCAAAAACAACAATGGCTGACAGCCCCAGCATGCAAGATAAATAAGGGAATGTTTGCACAACTCATTGAACTGATAACAGAGCTTTTTAAAGTCTGCCAACTAGAACAAAAATAATATGCCAGAGATAAATCTTGCAAGAAATGTAAAGTGAAATGACTAAACCTGTAACAAGTTGTTAGTGATAAATGAGAACCTCCGGCTTAAATTGAAATACTAAAAACAAAGCACAAGATATAATCTTGTTGCAGATTTTATAATTCAAATACAAATGGCAGTTGGCCTGGGCTCATAATTCCAAAACAGTGCAAATTTTCAAAAGAAAAAACAATTACGTAGTAATAATAAATAAAGAAATAGCAATGAAAGGAATGGTGTTTTATGGGCTATATTCTTCAAAACATATAATCTTTGAGACAAACTTAAACAATTATCACAAAATATACATAAAATAGACGCAAATATCACAGATAATATTAATAATAAAATATCACAATCATTTACATGTTATGTTAAAGGGACAATCCTGATAAGAACAGAGTCTCAAAAATTAAAGTCCGAGTATTTATGAAATTTATGGACCAAAATGTAGTGGCATGGTGTATTTACCTTGTCTCAAAATTTCAGCTCAAAATATTGAGTCGTTTGGACGTGAACGTCAACATTGCTTATCCGGACACGTAACCCTTTTAAGATTTCGGGTCAATTTTTTCATTGGGTGACCTGATAATCGATTAACGTTTCTTGAGCGGTGAATGACCCATGCCCTGTACTTGATAACAAAAGGTAAATTTCACCTACATATTATTTTTATAGAAAAAAGTCTGGTTTTATCCAGATACTGTATAATAAAACGTTCTCCATTTCCAGATGAAGACTGTCAGGTTTAAGTTATTTACAAGGGTATCGCAAATATCGGGTTAGTAGGTGGGCCTGAGGTTATGGATTTTAAAGGATTTTAACACAAAATTAAGCAGTTTTATTCCCCAAAAAGTTATCGGGATATGCACTTTAAACATTTTAAAATATTGAACTATTAGTTTGGGTTGTTTTTTTTTAAATATCAAGAAATTGTAAGAACAAGAGATGAGAAGATTATATGGTAGGTGCAGCAGAGATAAATGTGGATTAATGTCCATGCAACACAAACTAGGTTATTTAATGACTAGCAATACATTTCTTTATCAATGATTTACTTGCACACAGGCATTTTTAACAGTGGGTGGACCCAGAGTAAACCCCCATGGTCATGTTGGGCATTCAGATTGATGTGGCCTAAAAAAGGCATATGACAAAATCCTCATTCATAATTGCTGATTATGATATATCAGTGCTTTTGTTAATATTTATAGATATATTCTGAAAGTCCTTTGTAACACTTTTTATTGTTTTAGACACCTCAGATCTAGATAAAGGTTTGATGTTTTCGCACCCTGGTAATTGTCTCCGCAGTGCGTCTTGCTCCATCAACACCTGAACCTTCTCATCTATCTTTCGACATTCTTCACTTCTTTCTTGTATTCTAGCTATCATGGCCTCTTCATGGTCCTAAAAAAAGGAACAGCATTTTAAATCTCGTCAAAATACTGTTTAGTTCTTCGGATGATACAAAATCCAAGATACATTCCTAGGTAGGCCCTACGTTTAAAATTATCTGGGACAGTTGGAATTTAATGAAATGTATCTACAGTAGAAAAAAGTGCTGTGTCCGTGCAAAAAGTCTAATTCATAAAGATCATAATCGGCAATAGCTAGCACTCTCAGCAATGTCGCCTGACTTTGAAATAAACTGGAAAGCAGGCCTTGTGTACTTCAGACAACTGGGACAAACAAATAGAATTTTGTTTTAAGAGGGAGGATTTGACAAGGATGGTGGCGTTTCAAAATTGCAGTGTAGTTGGCAAGGAATCTGTTGTATTTGTGCATATATAAACAATTTGTACAATAAGCTTGCAGTTAGTTTAGTTTATTATTGTACCAATCAGAATTATTAGATCATTTTCATTTTCATCTGGTATGGCAGCATGCTATACCCTAAACTCAATTGGCAACTGGGTACTTACAAATACAATTCGTAAGTGGCTTCGTCTTCGTAGACAACAACAATTTGAATAAAACATTAACAGCTGAGCTTGGAGGATCCAGCCCAGCCTTAATTTGGTCGCTCAGCACAAATGAAATAACTCTAGATCATTATGCGAATTATTGCCTTGCATTCAGGGGTGAATAACAGTAGGAGAGGAACCACATGGTTGGCTTATTTATTTTATACCTGTCTACGTTTGGTCGCTTCTTCTTGTTTTCTTTCCAAATATTCCTTTGAATATTTTTCCTTATTTTGAACATGACGTTCTTGGCGTTTCAAAAATCGACTTGGTGGCGGTTGCAGTTTTCTGTCGTTGTCGCAAATCTCAAAAGCACATGCCAGAGTTTTATTGCCATTCTTCACCGTCGTTTCATCCATTATTTACTGAAAAATAAGACCATTCAGATAGTCCTGTAATTTTAATAAAATTAATGCGATTTGAAGTTCTGTTGTTGGGGTTTTCGAAAAACAATTTTAATTTAGAATTACCCCCCTTTGGTTGTTTATTTATAGAGGGCGCTAAATAACCTTCACAACACGTGGTTAACGTTATTTTTCTCTGTGATAACCATAGATAGATCGTATAGTACAGTTCTATGGTGATAACAGCGTAGTGAAAATGTGAATTTCTTTTTAACCTCCACTCACCGCAATATAGATTTTAAAAAAAAATTTTTTTTTTTTTATCAAGTTCACAGTGAGCTGCCAACATACCTTCCAAAGAGAATGGCGACACCGACATATTTAGAGATTCCCTGGTCAGATATTTGGGTATGATGATTTAGATAACTGCACTTACGTACAGTGTTTGTTTTTTAGTTGTTACTTTTTGTACAGCTCTCGTCTGTATTGCAAGTATCTAATCGGAAGTGGCGGCAACCCCAGAAAATTAAAGATAAATATTTGGTTCTATCATGGACCTTATATGTATTATAAGGTCCATGGTTCTATCATTAATATTAGTGTTAGGTACATATATCATAATAATTGCAAATTGCATCAGCTGCTAAAAAGAGCCTAATAATCTTGAGCTTTAGCTCTGTCCATATATTTTTTACTTGTTCTTGAATCTTGATACCCAATCCGGCTGCCAATATTTTTTTCTTATTTTATTAAACAAAGTGAACTAAAATCAAGATGGAACAAAGAACATGGATGTCACTGCAGACGTTAGGTAAAAATTCAGGCTTGCATTGTGAGGCACATTAGTAGTTATCCCTTTGGTGCCAGTCATTAATTGTCTGTCACAATGTTCAAAATGTCAGACGTACATCCAGAGGTGTCTGTTAATTTTTAAGGTACAACTAAAACTTGTTTTCCAGTCCTGAATAAATGATAACCACATTGATCATTTATTATATTATAGATAAATCTTGTTGATATTCAGAATCATCTTGTGTACATGTAAAGATGATGAATATATTTCAGGTTATACTAATGAAGTAGGTGAAGCATTTAGATCTCAGGTTCCAGTTCGATTGGTGTATTTAAGTTATGGTATAGCCAGCTGTTATGTTGTAGCAGATGCTATTCATAAAGGATATGCTCAGTACAAGGTACATGTAATAATGTCTATGATACCTATTGTCTGAGTCGTGGTAAATAATAAACGGATTTCTACGATTATGAACAAACTATTCTACTTTGGTTATTATAAACTTACCTGTGTGTTTGAAACGACCTCCCGTTATATAAAATCAATTATACAACTAAATATACCAACAGAAAAAAAAGGTTCTCTCTTGTAAAATTGAACTTATCACAAACTTTGACATCTAGAAATAAAAAATGGAAGCTTATTACGTCACTTATCGGAATAGATCATTTCGTATATAAGGGGGTCAAAGCTATTTTACGACAATCGAAATTTTGTGTTGGTGCGTTCGATTACTGACCAAAGTAGAGTAGTTTGTTCATAATCGTAGAAATCCGTTTATTATTTACTACGACTCAGACAATAGACCTGGCATTCATAAAGGACATGCTCAGTACATATAGGTAATGATATCTATAATACATACCCATAATGATAAAGGACATGGTCAGTGCAAGGTAAATATCTGGTAACATTGCAATAACACCTACCCAGCACTACTGGGGGGGGTTGTAGATGGCCAAATGGTTAACAGCTAGGTGTGTGCTGTATCATAAGGGAGAGAGAGAGAAATGGGGTTTAATGTCCACTCGACACAAACTAGGTCATTTCTAGACTAACATATGGTTTAATTCTATTTCAATAATTCGCTAGCGCGTAGGGGTCATTAGCAGTTGGAGGAAACTGGAGTGCCCGGAGGAAACCCACGAGGTTACGCTCACACCAGGAATCAAAACCACAGCTGCAAGCCAGAGGTGACCGGCCAGCTAGAGGTCGAAGCGCAGCACTCCAGACCTCTAGGGGGGGTGGGATGGCATGGAGATAGGGGCGCCTTCTCAACCTCGTGGGTTTTCTCTGGGCACTCCAGTTTCCTCCCACTAGTAAAGACCCCTATGCGCAAGCGAATTATTGAAATAAAATGAAACCATATGTTAGTCCCAAAATGACCTAGTTTGTGTCAAGTTGACGTTAAACCCCATTTCTCTCTCTCTCTCCAGACCTCTAGGCCATCCCCCCCCCCCTGTATCATAAGGTCTGTCATTGAGTCAACTGGCATGGTTTCGATTACCCAGTTGTACAAGACAAAGAGTAGGGTCGCCTTTCCAACCTCTCTGGTTTCCTCCTACTGTTAAAGGCCAGTAGCCTAGACACAAGCGAATTATTGAAATAATAATTCAACAATGTGTTAGTCCCGATATGACCTAGTTTGTGTTGAGTGGACGTTAAACCCCATTTCTCTCTCTCACCTAGCACTACAACATAAAGAATAGACTCAGCATAAGATAATACTATCTATAATGATACCTAAATATAATGTACACATTAGGCTATATTAGCCTATATTTAGGAATTCTCTACTGTATGTCTATATTTGGAAATTCTCTGAAATAGGCCTACCATAGGCTTTTTTTTGCCATCAGGCAATAGTTGGAAATTATTAGAAGTACACCAATAATTGGAAATTCTCTGAGGCACATCAGAACTAGGCTATATTAGTAGACAATATTTGGAAATTCCCTGACATAAGACTTTATTATGTATTTCATAACTTCTAGGTTTTTAGAATCAAAAATGGCAAGTATTTAGGGTTAAAATGGTCAAAGTTTCCAATAATTGACCTTGAAAAATTGTCCGACACCAACCCTGATAATCTTTTTATGGTTCCCATTATCTATTTGTCGAATCACAATAGAAATCAATTGTTTATTTCAGAAAAAACACAAAACCAAACAAGAAAAGTTTGAAAGAGTTTCCATAGCAACTGGTGATTGCTTGATATGGCAGGGATTTGCATCTGTTGCTATCCCAGGATTCACGATAAACAGACTCTGTACATATTTGGGAGTTGCATTGAAGCGGGGTACAAAATTTTCCCCACCAGTACGCCATTGGACCACAACAATAATTGGTTTAATATGCATTCCATTTATTGTGAAGCCTATTGATAATGCAGTGGAATACTCCATGAATAAAACTCTTAGAAAATTCTACTTGACTGACGATAAATCTTCAGCTTCTAATCTTGATTCTTGATACTTGGCATTTCTAGTTTGTCTTCATTGAAGCCACGGATTGTCATTTTCACATATCAATCTAGGACCATTTATAAGTTTTTACAGCTTAAAGATGCATTATGTAAAATCTAGATCTGTCTGTTGGTGATCTTCAAATGTTATACAAACTAATTTTTAGACATCTGTTAATATGACAATCCCATGATCAACTCTCTATTTCATCGAATGAAATTTTCAATATATTCATTTTTCATTTTCAATTTTGAAACCAGTATAGCAGGAAAGACCAGGCCTAGTCTCTTATCATCCAAACAAATATTCTACGAATATTAGTCTGGATGGGTCCTCAAAATTTGACAGAAAGTCGGTCATTGTCTGGATTATCCAGTCTTTTAAGTTACCACGTACTGAATCTATCAAAACATCTCGCTTGTCAACAATGACACTCCCAAAAATTTTGTTTTAAAGGTTTTAATTGAAATGGTAATTTTCTCTCGTCATGAATCAAACGTATGGCTTCTCACAATCTCCTTAATCGCGATGCATGCTGTTGTATCGTCTCTATTTTGTTTCTAATAATAGATGTGCCAAGTGAATTGTGGGATATATTTTATCCTCGCTTTATAGAATCTATCAAAATCGGCCCGGCTTCATAATATCTATCACTTACCAAGACTTTAGCCAAAAGGTTCCATTGCCCATGCCTAACCGGGAGTTTGGTTTTTTATGTGGTAGATTATCCAGTAATTTTAGTCAATAATTGAGAACCGACCCAGACCCTCCGTGCATTGAAGACTAGGGGGTTCTGGGTGACCGAGACTAGACCAGGCCATGAGTTCACAAAAAAATTAAGAATTTACTCAAAATTGTTCGCCTTATTTTAACTAAAATATAGCCCTTTCTTTATACAATATTTGTTGTTTTAGTGTATCAAATAACTATTGTTAAAGAAACCATTCTTAACTTAAGCGTGAGAATGCTTTGTGAATTCGGGAAAGCTCTTTATCAAACTGTTACATAATGCATTTTTAATCTGTACATTTTTGAGAAAATGTACTCGGGTATCAAACTGTTACATAATGCATTTTTAATCCGTACATTTTTGAGAAAATGTACTCGGGTAACAATTCTTCAAATCATTGTTTCCTAGTCCAAAATGAAAGATTCTTAAATCCAAACAATAAATAGTAATGAATCTATGGAACAGGATATGCTTACTCTTTATAGAACACCTGATACCACATCTCATCTACAATGCAACAAACAATTTTTATACATCCACATTGAAATGTGATCGTATATTGTCGTCGCCCCGTCAGTCCGGCCGACCGGCTCGTGGACGCTCTAGAGGCTAAAGTTAATATCCGATTGACTTCAAATTTATACAAAGTGTTTAAGGTCATAAAACGAAGAAGCCTTTTGATTTTAAGCGATTTCCAATAATTAGTGCCAGAGTTATGGCCCTTGATCACTTCAAAAAATCTTGTGGATGCTCAAGAGGCCAAAGTTAATATCCGATTGACTTCAAATTTATACACAGTTTTTAAGGTCATGAGACGAAGAAGTCTATTGATTTTCAGCGATTTCTAATAATTAGTGCCAGAGTTGGAATCATTGATCACTTCATAAAATCTTGTGGATGCTCTAGAGGCCAAACTTAATATGCGATTGACTTCATATTGATACACAGAGTTTAAGGTGTTGAAACGAACAAGTATTTTGATTTTCAATGAATTTTGATAACTGAACAGCTAAATCCATCATATTAAATGTTTCCGATACTAATTGTTAGTGTGGGGCAAAACTTTATAAAAAGCAAACAAATTCTAGTGATTTTCTGATAATTACATAATGAGTTGTTACTCTTAATCAGATTTTAGTGTATTACAAATGTTTCATAACCAAAAAAAGTAAAAATATGCGACAACCCTTGTTGACTGCCCGGACGATTTAGCTGCTGTGGGTGTATGTTTCGTTGCCTGGCAACCTATCTTTGTAGTTGATGTTGACATCAAACAATAGTTGTTGATATTTGTATCAAGCTATGATTATTTATAAAAATCTTCAAATCTAGGTTGTTTATGATGTTCAAATCTAGTCAAGCTATGGTTGGTTGTTTATAGTCTTAAAAGCTAGGTTGTTGATGTTTGTTGAACTGTTCTAGATTGTTGTCTGTATACCAGATTGTGGTTATTTATGAATATATATCAAAGTATATATGATGGTTTGTATCAGACTGGTTGTTTATATAACCATATATAGATTGTTGATGGCTGTGTCATAATTGTCTACAAGGAATTTAGTCAAGGAATCTTATTTCTTGACTAAAGATTTGTAGTTATTTTTCTTTTAAGGAGAGAGGAGAATCCAGAATTCCTTCAAAATCTAATGTGTTGTCAAGACAAATATAGGCTAAAGTCAGTTTTTGTGCCTTTATTAACCAGTTAAATTACATGATTTTTCAGCTAGGACTTCAGTATTTATTGAACCAAAGGGTAATATTTTAGAGTTATGGGTTAACGAAACAAAATGTTATGTAATGCTAGAATGAAACCCCAGACATGTTAATAATGGACATGCTGTGTGATATCACAAAAATATGAACCCAAGAGCATAATAGTTATTAAACCAGGTAATTTATTTTATCATGTTTCTAAATTTCTTTAAGATTATTTTTTAATAAACTGTTAAATTATTCATTTATGATTAAACGGGTACCCAATATAGCTAGTTTAAAATATTTCAGGTATTATTATTTGTGGTCAATAAATTTAAGTCAAGAGTAGTACCAGATTTCATAAGAGGTGATTGCCATATTTACTTGACATTTAGAGAATCAGACTGCTAAATTTTGTGTTAAAATCCCTTAAAATCGTCTACCTTAGGACCAAGCAACTAACTCAAGATATGAGAGACGTTTTCAAACAACTTAAACCCATCAGTCTGGATGGAGTTGAGACCGGTGGCCCAAGCTGCATTATGGTGTGTCTGGATAAAACCAGACTTTTATTAAATAAAAATAATGTGTAAATGAAATTTACAATTTGCTATCAAGTACGGCACATGGGTATCCACTGTATAAACCTCTAAAGGAACTGGAATCGATGATTACGTCACCCAATGAACATATTGACCTACTCAGACATTCATTTTTGAGACTCTGTTCAAATCTGGATAGTCCTTTTAACTCATTACTTTGATTTCATTATCAGTTGTATGAAAGAGTTTATAATTGGGCAGTATTATAGTCACATATATCCAGGCATTTACAGTGCGGAATTTGGTAACTTATGGCCAACCCCACATTGAGGATAGTTGCATCTGGGTTTTAGTGATTTGGGCGTGGGAGGATGTCAACTCTTCACAAACCAAGTCATTCTGGGTCTGACATTAAAGTGTATATTTATTTTAATGCATTGCTATTGTGCATGGGTTTTTAACTATGGGAGGGGGTCAGGGAAAACACCCCAAGACTTCCCAGGCAACCTTAGCCCTGTCACATACAAGTGTAACATTAAACCCAGGATTATTATTTGGATATTTCTTTCTCTTTCGTTAACCCTTTTGGATCCCAGTGGTAAATAAAGCAATAACAGAATATTTACATCGATTAAAACCCAAAGTTAATGTCTTTATTTCGCCCATGAGATACCAATGGTCTTTACGGCTATGGACAGAAAACAATTTTTATACGCCCACATTTTCATGTGGACGTATATTGTCGTCGCCCCTGTTCGTCCGTCCGTCCGTCCAAAATTGTTTGTGAACAGTCTACAGGTCACAATTTTTATCCGATTTCAATGAAACTTAAAATGTAGGTTTATCACCCTAAGATCTCGGTTCCTTTCGATATTGGCATGTATCAGACTGTAACTTCATGGGTTATGGCCCCTGATTGTACGAAAAATCACGTTTTTTAGCTTGTGAACAGTGTAGAGGTCACAATTTTGAACCGATTTGGATGAAACTTGAAATGCATGTTTATAACTTAAAAATCTTGGTTCATTTCGATATTTGCGCCAATCGGATCGTAACTTCCTGAATTATGGCCCCTGATTGTCCGAAAAATCGGCCTTTTTAGCTTGTGGTCCCTCTGGAGGTCAAAATTGTTATCCGATTTAAAAAAGCGTTTGATTATATCAACGTTCCATGGTTATGAAGGTTGAGTTCGAATTTCGTGAAAATCGGACCAAAATTGACGGACAAAATGGCCGCCGTTTGTACGCGAATAGTGTGAAAATATGTTATAGCAAGGTTGTGGACCTTATAGAGGTCACAATTTTGAACCAATTTTGATGAAACTTTACATGTATGTTTATAACCCAAAGATCTTGGTTCTTTTCGATATTTGCACCCATCGGATTGTAACTTCCTGAATTACGGCCCCTGATTGTCCGAAAAATCGCCCTTTTTAGCTTGTGGTCTCTCTGGAGGTCAAAATTGTTATCGGATTTAAAAAAACGTTTGATTATGTCACCGTTCCATGGTTATGAAGGTTGAGTTCGAATTTCGTGAAAATCGGACCAAAATTGACAGACAAAATGGCCACTGTTTGTACGCGAATAGTGTGAAAATATGTTATAGCAAGGTTGTGGACCTTATAGAGGTCACAATTTTGAACCGATTTTGATGAAACTTGACATGTATGTTTATAACCCAAAGATCTTGGTTCCTTTTGATATTTGCGCCCATCGGATCATAACTTCCTGAATTATGGCCCCTGATTGTCCGAAAAATCGCCCTTTTTAGCTTGTGGTCCCTCTGGAGGTCAAAATTGTTATCGGATTTAAAAAAAACGTTTGATTATGTCACCGTTCTATGGTTATGAAGGTTGAGCTCGAATTTCGTGAAAATCGGACCAAAATTGACAGACAACATGGACGCCTTTTGTACGCGAATAGTGTGAAAATATGTTATATCAAGGTTGTGGACCTTATAGAGGTCACAATTTTGAACCGATTTTGATGAAACTTGACATGTATGTTTATAACCCAAAGATCTTGGTTCCGTTCGATATTTGCGCCTATCGGATCATTACTTCCTGAATTATGTACCCTGATTGTACGAAAAATCAACCTTTTTAGCTTGTGGTCCCTCTGGAGGTCACAATGATTATCTGATTTAAAAAAATATTTGATTATATCACAGTTACACCGTAGTTATTAGAGTTTGAATTATGATTTTTTGATGACTATTTAAAATGCAACAACTCTTGTTGACTGCCCGGACGATTTGGCTGCTGTGTGGGCGTATGTTTCGTTGCCTGGCAACCTATTTTTGTTGGAAACAATCACTGATTCTATTTTAACAGCACAACGTTTGGATAAGTATCGTCTTTAACTCTGGGTTCTAGCTTCTCCTAGACATTCTTTTAATCCACTTTGACGTTACATCAGCTTTTACGTTAAATCCATTTCACGTGTTATCAGTTTTGACGGTATAGCATTGATGCGATATATAAATTTTGGGGCTTACTTTCGTTTACCTTGTGAGGGGGTTGGGATGGCCCAGTGGTCTAGAATGCCGCGCTTCGACCTCTAGCTGGCCGGTCACCTCTGGCTTGCGGCTGTGGTTTCGAGCCCTGGTGTGAGCATAATGTGACATGAGATAGGGGCGCCTTCTTAACCTCGTGGGTTTCCTCCGGGCACTCCCGTTTCCTCCCACTGCTAAAGACCCCTACGCGCAAGCGAATTGTTAAAATAGAATTAAAACCACATGTTAGTCCCGAAATGACCTAGTTTGTGTTGAGTGGACGTTAAACCCCATTCTCTCTCTCTCTCTCTCTTGTTTACCTTGTGGAGTCCACTATATTGCCACTCTATTGCCGTCAAGTAATTCATGATTGAATGCGGTTGAATTTTCAAACGAAATCAAATATTTGGAACCAGAAATGTTGAAATAAAGGTATAAATGAATGAGATTGGCGGCTTTATGTAAACACAGTGGCTATGCGTTACGACGAGTCGTAAGAATAGTTCTCAGGCTATTGTTACGACGATGCTTTCAGAGCCCTAGGTCAAACTTTAGAACGAATTTCAAAATGGCTGCCAATCTCCCCAACACCAGCTTTGAAAAGGGAGCAGTGTTTTCAACGTTTTCACAACCCTAACCCAAGCCTTTGGATGGCCCTGACAGCATCGTCGCAACAATAGTCCGGCGACTTCATTTACGACTCGTCGTAATAAAAGTCACTATGTTGTGTAAACCGTGTTCCGTACGCACTATTTCTTTTCAGGACTGTACAGCGCAGTGGACGCTTACGGCTGGCCCCCGGATCCATTTACTTGATTTGATATTTCCGCAGGTTTATCTTATAGGTTTTTGTTTTTCGTGTAGTGCGGTCCCCCTGCACTTACTATTAGTGAACTTCGTTCGCTCAAGGACAGTTCCAAAAGGAACTACGTGAGCACAATTCTACAAACGCGTTTGTTCATCTCTGGAAGCATAATTATCACCCTTTCGGTTCTGTAAAAGTTTTGTTTTGAAATAAAGAACTTCTGCTCCCACGTAACCAAGGAAGCCAACTCCAAGTAATGCCACTGCGATAAATAGTCTTATTCTTAGACACATGAAAACACCACAGATGAAAGTAGCTGTAAAACCCAAAGCCTTGGATGTGAAGTAGTTGGCAAACGCAGAATCGATCTTCTCTTCAAATAAAATACATATCAAAGCTGAAAATAAATATATAAGAATTAAATAAAATTAAAAGTACATGTACATTTTAATGTGATGATGAGTTTAGCAAACATGAAACAAGTCCTGGCTCCTAGTTCACAAAGCATTCTCAGACTTAAGTTGAGAATTTACTCAAAATTGTTCGCCTTATTTAAATTAAATCACAACCATTTATAATCTATACGAAACCTATGTGCAAACTTTTGTGTTACTGATCAATTATATCAGATATTTTTTATAAACAGTGAATGAAAGTTGAGCAAATCCTCAACTTAAGTCTGAGAATGCTTTGTGAACTTGGGCCCTGGATTGTTGTGACTTGGAATGGCGTGGTACTTCTTCAGGTGGATTTCAATGATCTGCCGTGAATGCAGGGCCGTACCTAGCGGGGATGCAGGGGGGAACATTGCACCCCCATAAAAATAAGGCGTCCCGAAAAATGGCGCCCCGTCAAAAACTTTGAGTAGGCTACCTCTCAATTATAAAATGATACACAAGGTAATGATCACACGGTGATGCGCTTAAGGCACTTATCAATCGGCCGGTCAAATGTGGAGGCTGTGGGCGCCACCACAGACGTGGATCTGCAGTTCCTGTAAAAATCGTCCATATAAAATACAAAATCGACTTTTAGATATCACCAGTGATTAAAACACGGATTCAATTTCGTTTCATTTAGTTCAACATTTCGTTTTTACTTGTCTTTACTACTCTTGGATCTGGATTAACTCGCGTTCTGTCTGAAATGAGAGGCCAGCCAATCAAAT
The DNA here is from genome assembly GCA_036850965.1 of Patella caerulea. NCBI lineage: Eukaryota > Metazoa > Mollusca > Gastropoda > Patellidae > Patella > Patella caerulea. The sequence goes on along the minus strand of JAZGQO010000002.1, from coordinate 17,349,873 downwards.
GGTCTGTCGAATCGACCGTTTGACCTTTTCATGTGTGGAACCATAGAACGTAGATATTACCAGCCAATGACGTCTATACTAACACCAGCGGATAGAAATCAAAACAAAGTATAAAAACGAAACGAAACGAAATATAGATCTATATTTTAATTAGATTGGAGTAATAAATACATTTTTTTTTAAAAGTATATTTGGATTTTCTGGATAACAAATTTTCTATTTAGTGTCAATGGGGATATAAAAAGAGTAAAAGGCACAATTCTGCCCGGACCGGTTCACGTTGTCGACTCTATGCGATGTGACGTCACACTTAGAATGATAATGAACTTTATAAGAAAAATGCGTTCGCAATACCTATGTGAAACAGATTGCAGGTGTGTGTGTGTGGGGGGAGGGGGTGAAAAGCGTTTTAGACAAATTATTTGACGCTGAATTTGGATATCGCACTTACATGAATATAAACTTTCTCAATACTCACAGTTAAACTGGGCCTGATAAATGGCCCCGGAAAGAGCCCCGATGTTTGGAATTATAAAAAAATTGATACAGTTCTCCATTTGGTTTCCAAAAATAAAGGACTAATAACATTGTCATATCTAAACACATCGCCACAACAAATAAAAAATATCTTCCCGTATACTTGGCTAGGTGTCCGATCAGTGTGGCAAAGATGGCCGTACTCCCACCGTAACACGCCATTATAAAGCCCACCATTGAAACACCTAATGAGCAGCTAATGTACGCCTGTAAAGAAACCGTTGAGAAAATTATTATAAGATACACTAACCCTTAACTATGTCTAACATTTCAAAGACAAAATTGAATTAAATAGAATTTCTCCCACCTGTACTTGAAATAACACGCAAGATTATAAACCAGAGAGAGAGAGAGAGAGAGAGAGAAAAATGGGGTTTTACGTCCACTCGGCTCACACTAAGTCATTTCGGAACTAAAATCTGGTTCAATTTTATTTCAATAATTCTCATGTGAGTAGGGCGGGAAACCGAACGACAGGCAACTCCACTTCTTCTCACAAACGCCAGTTGACTCAATGACATACCTCATGATAAAACGCGCACCTTCTTCGCACCAACCCACCCTCACGATTACAAACCAATTCAGCTCTTTCGATTTTCCTCAATCAAAGCTGCTTAGCCGTAGAAATACCAAAGCAAGTTCAGTGCTGGATTAAAAAAATAAGCACGTGCTATGGGTATCATTGTAATGGCGGCACCCCAGAATGTCTACTTTGCTAGATGCCAAATTTAATTTGTCATTGCTTTTGTCTGTTCAGACGGTAATTAATAATGACGTGTATAAAATCCGAGGAAAACTCTAAACACATGGTTAGTGCGTTCTTTGTGTCAAATTATTGTTTATATTTTGATTTACATTTTAATGTATAAATGTATGGGGGCACCAAAATCTTTTAAATGCTTTGGGCCTCTGTGGGTCTTATTCTGATCCTGCCTAAAGTGACAGGCTTAAATTTGTCAATCGTACATATTCCATTGTGCCATGGCTCATTGGAACAGGGTTGCTTTTGAGAGACCAAATGAACTGAATTATTTTGACAATAAGAAGGGGTCAAGTTCTAACGTTATCGAATTATCTGTTGGAAAGGAGCATTACAAAATCCGTATAGCCCGATATAATTATCAGTGAGAAAGGACCACCTACCTTAGTATATTCTGTTAGTAGCAATCCCTGATTCATGGACTGGGAAAAAAATAAAGGGATGAGAAGCATCATCTTTTTATCCGCTAAAGTTGTACAGCACGAAACGATGGATTTCGACAGAGTTTGTTCATTCGATTTTCGTGGTGTTAAGTTTGGCAACAGGAAAACTGTCAAACAAAGTCCAAATATATCACAAAGCAAAAAGATTCCAAACAAAATATACACCACAATTTTATCAGGTTGTTCGATTATGGTGTCGTTTGCTGTTACTGGACAATCCTCAGCTCCACAAATTCTAGTGACGTTTTTCCTTGTATCGATATTTGAACCCCTATATAACACCAATGACGAGATTAAATTTCCAGTCACATGGTTTGATTCCAAACACATGAAAAAGATCCCATTAAGCTTGCTTAAAGCAGAATGTATGCCTTCATTCTTCAGACGCGAATATGCATCACTATTCGCTGCTATATACAGCCCCTGTGACGTCCATATGGGTCCGGTAACTCCTCCTAACAATAAGGACGAGGGAATCAAAGTCCCCCAAGTTGGATAAAAATTACTTGCTACATAAAGTGTGTGAACGACCCAGCCAATAATCAAAGAACGTTTGGCGCCAACAATCTTGATAATTGATGCGGCCGAAATTCCGGACACGACAAAAGCGCCATATAGACATGCGAGGGAAATAATGCCTAATCCAGCTTCTTGGTTCAGGCTGCTCTGGAGACTCTGTATTGCCAGGTACGATGTGAAAATGGGCATAAAGGAAAAGGAAAGAACTAACGTATCTCTTAAAGGGCGTTCCGGAAGTCTGTTTTCTTTGTCATCCATGGTAAATTACATTAAAATTGAAAGACAACTGATCTTGGTTTAGCACTCCATTAATTACCGATCAATACACAAACTTTCTGTTTTATAGCTGTTCTGATTATGAATACTGCTTCAACGGCACGAGAGATAAATACTAAATACACGACACGACAAAAATAAATACCATTTTTACCACGTGCCAAAAATAAATACTATTTCAGCCTCACAACAAAATAAGTACTGTTTACACCATATTATGAAAAATTATTATATATTTTACTGTTCCGTAATGATACAATTGAAACGCTCAGCTGGAAACAGCTTGTGTTTGGTACATGACTCGTTCTTATCCAAATTACGACTGTACATGTTGCATAATAAAATGTAATTCAAATTACCTAATTTAAGACCGTAGATAAAGATTTAAAAATGAAACATGTAGGCATTTACCCACGTATTAAAATTACGGCTCATGAACTAGATACCCTGTGCTCGTTATACTAAATACTATAGATAATAGCACTGCAACAATGCATCTATCGACCATGACTCGGCGCGAATTGTGCTGGTTAACATATCAAGAGGTCCTGTGTTGGTCGACAACGTGTCTAGGGTTCTGCCACCCTTGCCATGGTGCTGTTCACAGGGCATCTGCGGATGAACGAAACATTGAGGTCACATGTCTATAACTGACTTCACATCAAAATGAGAATAGGGTGGGGGTATTTCGGGACTAACATATGTTTTAATTGTTTGTTAATAATTCGCTTGCACGTAGAGATCTTTTAGCGGTGGAAGGAAACTGGAAGTCCAGATGAAAACCAGCGAGGTTGGAAGCCGACCTATCCAGAATTACATTGAATAATACAACCAGTGGAGAGAATACAAGACGAAAAAAAAAATGTTTATTTTATGAAAGTTTTTGACTATGATTATTTACTGTCAATGTAAACAATGCTGTTGGGGAGGGGTGGGGCGCAGTATCCGTTTTGACGTTGCATTACTGTAGTCATTACCTTTGTTATCTTCTGTAGCACCATAAGTCGTTTGTCAGACGTGGAGAGCGGGCGGTGGTCAAACCTGTCGCCACATCCTACGTATGACCCATGCATCTTTTCTTACTACATATTTTAGTAGCCCTGTGAAATTCAGAGATAAATTCTAGTAGTCTAGAATCTGATCGTCTTTGCTTCTCCTTCACGTTGTGTATTTCTCCTTACTGTTTGTCTTACCAGGAATAACAATGCAACAGTTCGCTTTTACATTTTATATATCAAGCTGGATACATACAAACATAGTATAGATTACAGTACTAACTAAAGTCATTCTCACACTAGCCAGCCAAACTCACTGGTGGGTGTTTCTGCTGTATCGGAACTCAGATGGTAATCTCTCTCTGGAATCCAAATGTCGTCTGATTTCAAGACATAATATAGTTTCCTTTAAAGTCGCAGGGGTATCACGCACACCATGAACCTGTACAATCGACGAAATGATTGGTTAAATTAAGCCAAATGACGCAAAAGGAATATCTCGAATCACATGTATTTTGTTGAAAGATAGAACCAGTTTGTTATGATTCTATACCTCTTTTTATATAACAATATGGCAATCATTGACTAATATGTGAATCTACCGACTTGCCAAAGATATTAATTAATGAAATATTAAGTCATCTTATTTCTCGATTCCTTATGAATAAATTGAAAACAATGTTGCAACGACGATAGTGCTACACTTCTGGGTCCAACATATCGCGTGAAATATATTGCTTGAATATGGTAAAAAATACTTGCGCTTTTAGGTTAATCGTGTTACCGGTGCAAAGTTCTACAAACCCATTTGTTCATCACTAGAAGCATAATTATCATCCTTTCGATTCTGTAAAAGTTTTGTTTTTGAATAAAGAAATTCCGATCCTACATAGCCAAGGAAACCAATTACAACTAATGTCACAGCGATAATCAGTCTAATTCTCAGGCACATGAACACTCCAGTAATAAAAGTAGCAGTATAACCCAACGCCTTAGCTGTATAGTAGTTGGCAAACGCCGAATCGATCTTTTCTTTGAATAAAATACTTACCAATGCTGAAAATAAATGAATTAAACATACATTATGCAAGAGCAAAAACTGCATATTGTAGGTCTTTCGTTAGGCCTGAAATATTATAAAAACTATTAATTAGACATTAATTAACTTATCCAGACCATTATCAACTCTCGATGTCAAGGATAGCCTGTGATATTTGTTGGATTGTAGTTCGATTAGCTTCAAAATTTTCCTTCGTGATTAACCAATTAAATGGATAACCGAGACTACTAGTTTTGTCTTACCGTCTTAGTAAAGATGACCGCGGCTAAGCGGAACTTTCATTCCCCTACTTTTCTTTCATTTTATAGTGGATCAATTTGACAGAATTTTTCTTCAAATTGCCTTTACATTAGCTAGCTTTGAACTATTATAGTGATAGTGAGAACTGCCAACTCGTTATCTAATCTCCCATAATGTATATATAAAATAGATAGATAAACAAATAGGAATGGCACTTGTTCGTGACAAGTCATGACCCCAGTTAGTAACAATTCGCGGCATAGATACAAGAACATTACCAAATCGTTGGTATATCTTGGGCCGTATGTTTTCGGCATTTAATTTGAGATCGTATTGGTTTATCTTCATCATTCAAGACGTTATGCAGGGGCGTGGTGGACGTTGATTTTGCATGTTCTCGAAGGATCCCAATATTTATTTCATGGAAGACTAATTTAGAACCAGGGTATACCAGTTTAGCAAAATGATAAGTAATGAATATCAGAATTCGCCAATATGGTTGAAGACCGCATTGAAAACAGCAGAGTTTCTTTTTTTTTATTTCAGAAGGGATTGACAGCTGAAGCAATTGAGCATAACCGAATCAATACTCACAGTTAAACTGGGCCTGGTAAATGGCTTCGGAAAGGGCTCCGATGCATGGAATTATAAAAAAAAGATATAGTTGATGTTCATTTGGTTTCCAAAAATAAAAGACTAATAACATTGTCATATCTGCACACATCGCCACAACAAACAAAAAATATCGTCCCGTATATTGAGCTAGGTATCCAATCAGTATGGCAAATATGGCCGTACTTCCACCGTAACACGCCATTATAAAGCCGACCATTGAAACACCCAATGAGCAGCTAATGTACGCCTGTAAATAAAGGTTTTAAAAGGATTATCATAGAATAGACTTTGTCCCATCTCTACTTTAAATAACACACCAGATCGACCGAATGCAAAATTTTATCTTGACCTATATCAAACATGCTAGCTTTTTAATACCCACACACGTACCGTCAACGTTAAATAACAGATTTGAAACACCACCTGCTCTACACTACATGCTCGAAAGGTTTCATTTTTCCATGGGCTATAGGTGCTTTATTGTTAAGTGTGAATGGTGTAACTTAAATTAAAATGCTCCACCCATCCCTTTGTACATATTCTGTTATTTTATAACGCAGTGGGGGAGTTGCGAGGGCTAAGTGAGTAATGTTGGAGGTAGGTGGGGAGTAGTGGATTCGAGTCCGGTGGTGGTATAGACAATTCATCGGGATTTCCTAGTGTGATTTCCCCTTGCGCGGGACGGAGGGCATGATAAGGACGACAGTCTAGTCGATCGGACGGGATTACAAACCGAGGTACCGTGTACACATTGGCGTGCATGTAAATGAACCCTCAAAATAAGGCCATAGCGCCGCTGTCCGTGTAAACTTTCCCTCATAACATGGCGTATGCAAGTCTTCATTAGCCCAGTAGAAGCAGAAATGTGGGACATTAACCCTCATATCGTTTAATTTTATAACTGACCGGAGCATTACAGAATCCGTACAGCATTGAACAAATTTTGAATGTTAAGCTATAGCACGATATAATTATCTATAAGAAAGGACCACCTACCTTAGTAAATTCTGTCAAAAGCAATCCCTGGTTCATGGACTGGGAGAAAAATAAAGGGATGAGCAGCATCACCTTTTTATCGGCTAATGTTGTGCAACAAGAAACAAGTGATTTCAACAAAGTTTGTTGATTCGATTTTCGAGATTTTAAGTTTGGCAGAAGAAAAACTGTTAAACAAAGTCCAAATATATCACAGAGCAAAAAGAATCCCAACAAAATATACACTACGTTTTTGTCAGGTTGTTCGATTATTGTATGATTTGCTGCCACAGGACAATCCTCAGCACCACAAGTTTTAGTGACGTTGTTCGCATTATCGATATTTGAACTCTGGCGTAACACTGATGACGAAATTAGATTTCCAATCACATGGGTTAATTCCATACACATAAAAAAGATTCCATTTAGCTTGCTTAAAGCAGAATGCATGCCCTCATTCTTTATACGCGAATATGCATCGCTGTTCGCTGCTAAATATAGACCCAGCGACGTCCATATCGGCCCAGTAACTCCCCCTAACAAAATGGACGAGGGAATCAAAGTCCCCCAAGTTGGATAAAAATTACTTGCTACATACAGTGTGTGGACGACCCAGCCAATAACCAAAGAACGTTTGGCGCCAACAATCTTGATGCAAGATGCGGCTGAAATTCCAGATACGACAAAAGCGCCATACACACACGCTAGCGAAATGATGCCCAATGCGGCTTCTTGGTTTAAGCTGCTTTGAAGACTCTGTATGGTCATATACGATGTGAAAATAGCCATGAAGGCAAAAGAAAGAACTAAAGTATCTCTTAAGGGCCTTTCTGGAAGTCTGTTCTCGTTGTCATCCATGGTAAATTATACTAAATTCGGAAAAATAAAACCCGACTGATCTTTGTTTAGCACATTTCATGAACTCCGTTTGTATATTATGGGTGTTGTAATTATGAATGCTGTTCAAACCCACGAGAAAAATATATAATTCCAATAATTCAAAATTTCAAATTATCCGGCGATCTGAATGTGTGGCTGTACTTTATGGGGATCTATCAGATCTCTATATTGTTATTTCAGCTATAAAAAAAGAGCAAATTTGAAAAATAATTGAACACAGAAAATAAAAACGATTGCACTTAGTCATATTTATTTTTAACTCATTTAAACTGCAGAACCGTCGCCATCTTTTAATATGTGTTTGCTCATTCAAATGCATTGGTATTTAAGGACATTGACCCTTTTGACATAAATGTGATATATTATTCTCTGTCTTGTTATTTATAGTCATCTATGTACATAATGGATGTCTCGGTACCATAAGAATCGTATCTATGTGTAATCAGGGGCGGATCTAGGAATTTTTAAAAGGCGGGGTGGGGTGCGCCGCAAAATGAGGGCACTGACCGCAGAGGGGAGGGGGAGGCCACCAGAAAATTATCCGTCATTTTCTTGCATCTGTAGCCATTCCAAGAGCTATTTGGCTGATTTTCGTCTAAGTAAACGGACATATTTGGGTCTGAGAAAAGACACTTTCAGCAGTAAAAAGGGCACTGTCGAAAATTGAATCCGCCTCTGGTAATGGCGAAGGATAAGTTCAAATTACACACTGAAACATATGGAATGAGGCTTAACGTACTACGATTGAAAAGGACCAATACGACTTTCTCATAATTTTGGGTATGTTTACGGTAATATATCTCGAAAACGGAACATACGAAGCTTCTGAATTTTTTTATTCGGATAGATCCCTTGATTCTGTGAAAAAGATAAAATAAACAATTTGCTACCGCAGCTGGGTTGGGTGCTTTATTGATGTATCGTGGACGTTCATTTTGTTTATTGTACCTACGAATTTTGCCTCGAATCCGTGTGTTTGCCACTTTGCGTTTATAACTCGATTGCGCAACACTGATAGTTACTGTACTTTGGCATGTTGATACCTTATGAATCAGCAGCCGATTTTGTTAAATATTTGCGAGTCACCGAAGCAACTATTATGTTCATCGTGAGACCCTAACCCGATGTCCCTCAATTTTTGATAAGTTTACGGTAATACACCTCGACAATACAGCGCAGGAGGCTTATGAAATTTGGTGGTTTAGTAGTTTATTCATAACTTGATTGTGTGAATTAAAAACGAGTTTACCACCAAAGCTGAATTGAATACCTTTTCATATAAAGTAAACGTACCCTTTTCTGCGATATTATAGTATGTGAACGGTAATAACTTACGTTTTTTTTTTTTATCTATTATAAATAAAATGCATTAATATGTCTTAAAATGCTGTTTTCCGATATACAGGTAACAACTATTGTCATGACATTACATATCTATTGCCGCCAGTGCTAATTTTGCTAAATAAATTGAAGCCGGGTTCGAACCGCGTTCCCACTGTGGAACATTAGTCTAAATAAGGTAAAAAGTTTTGTTTAATCCCTTGTGGTAGCGCCGTCGATTGGAGAAAATGTCCCCTTGTGTACAATATATTGCGTATGTCTGTCTCCATTCAGTAGGCCGTTAAACCACATTTTATTTCATTCCTTAAGTATCGTAAATTAAAACACCAACCTGTGTGGAGCAAAACCGCCAGTACACAAAGTGAATATGTCTCGTACTTAATAATAGGTAGTGACTTTACTTCTTGTCTGGTCTCGATGAACAGCATAGCAATATAATAACCATTCAACCAAAACTGTTATAGTATATATTCGAGTGTACATATGTACCGGTAATTTAAAGTGGGTATATTTAATCCGAACCATAAGGGTACTGTTTTCTTTATTTACCTTTTATGAACACTTATCTTAAGATAATTTATCATCAGTTTACATGCATCTTAGTCATTGATTCAGGGCGTACCTATATTCGAGTTACGTCTCAATAATTTATAATATGTTAATCTATTTGTTGTATGTTTAATTGTTGGTATGTATATTATGTTCTAATATAAATATTTCTAGTCTAAAGTGGCATCATGGATGATTAGACATTTCTCGCTTTAATAGTTAAGAAATAAATAAAGAGTCGACAGTTCTCGCTTACACAATAATGTAAAGGGAATATGCTGAAAATTTCAGCCTAATTACTCCACTTTGAGCCGAAAATCTTCATTTAAAAATACTGTAGCCTCGATTGCCATTGTTACCGTTGTTACAATAATAAACGGTTAAACATCAACAGTCACCGAACAGCAGATCCGATTCAAGTTTAAAATCGGAGCCATCCGATGCCATTGCTAGCTGATTATGTTAATGAATGTTTAATTAAAGAATTTGCAATCCCTAAGAAGAATTTGCTCCCAGCAATGACCTAAAAAAAACAGGATATTGACTAAAACTTTTCAAATTTTCTCAGAAGGAGAAAAATCTCCCCCATTCCCGCAACCCTTCCCCATTTAAGGGCAATATTGGTGCCAGTCATTATCACATATGTGATAGAACTGATTAAACACTTTCCAAATATAATATTACCACAGAGATCATCACTACTATAGAGGAGTAATAAAGGATTCATGAATTGGAAGTGACAAACGCCAAAGGAAAACACGAGTTATGCCTCTATATAACTAACTGAAGTGACTAGTGATAACAGATACATAGGTGAATATCTGCTCACTAATAATTCCCTCGAAGACCTAAAGTTGCTGTGTGACACCGTGAGAGAATATCTTACAATTCATAAAAAGAATTGACTGCTGCTAGATAAGAGAACAGGAAAGAAAAACAGTGAGATAATTTCTTAGACCCATTTCTCCATCAACAAGCCACATGTTGTCAATTATTCTCCTAAACAGTGGAATTTTCAAAAATGCGCTTAAAAGAGAAAAATTTTCCATACATGTTAAAACTTCTTAACCTAGGAAATTCTTGTACTTAAGTTCGTATAATAATATGTCTAATCTATACAATCCAGATAAACCGGGGTTTGATCCATATAAGAGAGCATATTGATATTTTTTTAAATTTTGATCATGAAATAAAGAGATCTTCTAACAAAAACATTTGATATGAAATGAGGACAAACATGTATGTGAACAAAGTGGTTCAATGTGCCCCGGTCTCCCCTATAGAAAAAATCAAGTTACTGAGCATAATGAAGGAGAGGGATTGTGTTTTACATTTCTTCAACAAAATACAGAGGTCAGTTCTTCGCACCACCCGAAAGACTACACAGCAACTTACTGGTCAGTCAGACAAGTAGCAACTGGGCTGTTAAAATCCCGAGAATCCTCAAAATGAAATGAAGTTTAACGTCCCACTGTTCCGCTCCGATGGGGCTAATTTGTACGCGCATACACCATACAGTGTGCTATGAGGGAAATTTTACCCGGATAGCGGCACTATGGCCTACAACACTTACATCGAATTCCAACTGCCAGGGGATGATAATAGATTTCGGGCTAGCGCTTGTATTATGAGCAAGGAGGAAGTACACGAAGAGCTTGTGGTAGCAACAATGCTATGCTAGGAATGAACGAACTGGTTACCTTATTGAAAGCCCAACAGGAAATGCTTACCAGGCAAAAAGTACAGCCGGGCAGATTTGAGCGGGATGGAGCCACCAGACCGACATTTTCTAGGGACAGAAGACCGCAGTATAGGGAGTGAGGGTTTCCGCCACATAATAAACTAATGTCCATCATCAGAGATTCGTGGTAATAGATAGTATGGGGTAGCACCCTACGCGAGAGGAAAGAGCTTTCAAAACTATAGACGTGGCGAATTAACACCATACTCAGAAATTCCTACCGAGATCAGAGACGTTTTTTTATTCCATCTTTTCAGCGGTCCTTTCCACCCCCAAAACAGATTCTTGCTACTAACTATACACTGTCAATAGATGCATTGTTTTCAATTCGGGTTTCCTGTTTCAATACCATTCGAACGACAGTTGTCCTTACAAACCCTCCGTCCTGAACCACTAACAAGGGGAAACCACACCGGAAACCCATGCACATGCCTACCCAGAGTGTGGTATTTTGCTTTACAATAATCAATAACCAGTAGAACAATTGCTTAACTTACCCGTATACAGTTAAAATGGCCCAAATTTTCAAAGCTGTCACTCTAATGTTTAGGTTTATTATGTTTGGATTTCTGAATTTTTGAATTATTGATATACAATTTGAAATATCGACGGTTTTTGGTAAAGTGCACAGTTCTACACTACAAACGCGTTTGTTCATCCTTAGAAGCATAATTATCATCTTTTCGATTCTGTAAAAGTTTTGCTTTTGAATAAAGAAATTCAGATCCCACATAACCAAGGAAACCAATTACAACCAATGTCACAGCGATAATCAGTCTAATTCTCAGGCACATGAATACTCCGGTAACAAAAGTAGCAGCAAAACCCAACGCCTTTGATGTATAGTAGTTGGCAAAAGCTGAGTCAATCTTTTCTTCAAATAAAATACTTATCAAAGCTGAAAATAAATAAATAAATGAATAGTTCGTGACAAGTCATGACCCTAGTTCGTAACAATTCATGACCACCCATGGCATTGATACAAGAATACAAACAAATCGTTATTATATTTTGGTGTGTATTTTTTCAGCATTAAATTTAAATATGTAGGAATGACATTAGTTTGTGACAAGTCATATTCCTAGTTCTTAACAATTTATGGCATAGATACAAAAATATTTTATTGATTAAAATTTAAGATCGTTTTGGTTTATCTTGATCATTGAATATTTTGTACATTTATACCATTTCAGAGCCAAGCTATATGTACGACACTGGTTTAGTAATATAATTATTCCGTAATGAAGATCAATATGTTCTTTTTTTCATTTAAAAAGGGGGCGAGGGTTACAACTGAAGTAGGTGCTAACTCTAAACCCTTAACGCAATTGAACGTAACTGAATCAATACTCACAGTTAAACTGGGCCTGATAAATGGCCTCCGAAAAGGCTCCGATGCATGGAATTATAAAAAATAGATACAGTTGATGTTCATTTGGTTTCCAAAAATAAAAGACTAATAACATTGTCATATCTGCACACATCGCCACAACAAACAAAAAATATCGTCCCGTATATTGAGCTAACTGTCCAATCAGTATGGCAAATATGGCCGTACTTCCGCCGTAACACGCCATTATAAAGCCGACCATTGAAACACCTAGAGAGCAGCTGATGTACGCCTGGAAAGAAAACGTCGAAAGTAAAAGTATCGTCATACTATAGACTTTGTCCCGCCAGTACTTTAAATAACACACCAAGGACAATATTGGTGTCAGTCATTATCACATATGTGATAGAAGAACTGGTTCAAAACGTTCCAAATATAATTTTTACACAGAGATCACTGCTACGATAGATGTGTAATCAAGATGTTAGCACAAGGAAGTGACGAGCGCAAAAGGAAACACGAGTTGCCCCCTATATAACTTATTGAAGTGACGAGTGATAACAGTTACACGGACAAATTTCATTTCTTCTCACGAATAATTCACTCGAAAATCAATAGTTGTATTATACCGTGAGCAGATATCTGACATTTCAAAACTAAAATTGACTGTCACTAGAAAAGAGAGAAAGAAAAAATGTAGAAAATGTCCATGCAGTCACTTGTTTTTATTAAGTATGGACTATTTCTATTTTTCTCGTGTTCTTTTATCTAGTGACATTCAATTACTTTTTTGAATTATCAAATATCCTCTCACAGTGTCGCATAACAACTTTTGGTCTTCGAAGGAATTATTAGTAAGCAGAAATTTGCTCGAGTATCTGTTATCACTCGTACTTCAATCAGTTATATAGAATGTTAACTCGTGTTTTCATTTCGTGTTCGTCACTTCTTTGTGTAGAAACCCTGATTACGCATCTATCGTTACAATGATCTCTGTGTAAAAATTATATTTTAACGTGTATAACGAGTTCTATCACATATGTGATAATGCCCGACAGCAACATTGTCCTTTAAGGCTTAACGCTCGCTTCCACCTGATATCGCAGACAAGAATGCGAATTTTTATTTCGACCTACATCAAACACGTTAGCTTCTTTACACCCCCCCTCCACACACGCACGCACGGTCATCACAATCATTTGAAACACCACCTCTACACCCCCAATCATATAGATTCCACTAGATTGAAGATGGTATGTTTTACAAATTGAAATTAAAATCCTCTACAGATTAGTACATACATGTATAATATTATTGTATGACTCAATGAAACATCGTTGGACCATTACAGAACCCTTATGACACTGAATGTTAATATTACGATATAATTATGTGTTAAGAAAGAACACCCACCTTAGTATATTCTGTCAATAGCAATCCCTGATTCATGGCCTGGGAAAAAAATAAAGGGATGAGAAGCATCATCTTTTTATCCGCTAAAGTTGTACAGCAAGAAACGATGGATTTCGACAGAGTTTGTTCATTCGATTTTCGAGGTTTTAAGTTTGGTAACAGAAAAACTGTCAAACAAAGTCCAAATATATCACAAAGCAAAAAGATTCCCAACAAAATATACACTACATTTTTGTCGGGTTGTTCGATTATTGTATGATTTGCTGCCACAGGACAATCCTCAGCACCACAAATTTTAGTGACGTTGTTCGCAGTATCAGCATTTGAACCCTGATGTAACACTAATGACGAAATTAAATTTCCAGTCACATGGGTTGATTCAAAACACATAAAAAATATTCCATTTAGCTTGCTTAAAGCAGAATGCATGCCTTCATTCTTTAGACGCGAATATGCATCGCTATTCGCGGCCAAATATAGACCCTGTGATGTCCATATGGGTCCGGTAACTCCCCCTAACAACATTGACGAGGGAATCAAAGTCCCCCAAGTTGGATAAAAATTACTTGCTACATACAGTGTGTGAACGACCCAGCCAATAACCAAAGAACGTTTGGCGCCAAGAATTTTGATATAAGATGCGGCTGAAATTCCAGACACGACAAAAGCGCCATACACACACGCTAGGGAAATTATGCCTAATCCGGCTTCTTGGTTCAAGCTGCTTTGAAGACTCTGTATGGTCATATACGATGTGAAAATAGCCACGAAGGAAAGGGAAATTACTAAGGTATCTCTTAAAGGCCGTTCCGAAAGTCTGTTGCCCTTGTCATCCATGGTAAATTATAGTATATTTAGAACAAACGGCGGATGCCGAAATTACAATCTCTCTGGATTACGAATGGCTAAACTATACGGGGGTCTATCAAAACTGTTCTTCTTCTCAGCAGTACTGCTTCAACTAAAAAAAGAAAATTTTGTAAGATAATTAAACACAAAACAATGACAAGAAGTTTAGGCGAGGAGATGTATATAGTGTTAAGGTACGTGATTGTTTACGAAATTGTGGGTTAGGGTTGGCGTTGTACTTGATTTTGCCAGTAACTGGGAAATCAAACGAAATTTTATTAATTAGATAAGACCAACCTCAAATTTAACCGAACAATTATAGAGGCATTGGCACCAATGACAAACTTCAACTGTCTGTCACAGACAGACCCTAATTGGCTGACATTTTAAGTCCTAGATCGACGATTTTAGTCGAAAAAGTATACCTCGAGAATTTGGAGAAATATGGAATTGAATAGGTTTATTAAGTCTTTGAGTGTATGCCAGATGTAAAACGGAGTAGAAACGCCCCCCCCCCCCCTCAAGTGAACTAACCTTTGGATATGGCAGCCGTTCAGGGCAGGGATTTATTTTCGAAGTATAATTCTGTATAACTCTAGATCAGTGGTGTCAAACATGCGGTCCGCGGGCCAGGGGGTTGAAAGCAGGTTGACAGAATAAATTTCAACGAACTGATGTATCAATAATTCTAAGAAACTAACGGTGGAAATAATAAGCTTCTGAATGTTAACAATACTTTTATGATTGGCTAATTTGGCCAATTTCAAAGTCAAATAAATCATTAAAATTGTCTTTATCTTGATATTTGTATATCCCCGGCCAACTTGGTCTAACTCCTGAATAAAAATGAATTTGACACCCTTCCCCTAGATTAATCTTATCGACACAAATCACTGAACTATTTTGAATAGGGCAATTTTCGCCACTGGCGTAAAACTATTCGAAAATCACTAAATCACTAAAGACAATTTTCATACATACCGGTAAGGTATTTAGAATTACTCTAAAAATAATAAGTGTCGATGGCCAGTTCAATCACATAAAATGGCTTTTCAAATCACAAAATAGTCAATCACATAACATTCCTTTCTAAACCAGAAAATAGTCAATCATATAACATTCCTTTCCAAACCAGAATATAGTGAATCATATAACATTCCTTTCCAAGTACACCCAGCCCAAAGTTTTGTATAAGACGTTGGACACGATCTTGGTAGCTCCCCGTCACAATGTCAATAAAAACAGTTGCATTTTTTCTTATGACCTGTTTACATTCGTTATCTCTTTTTTCTTTAAAGATGCATTGTGTGAAAGATTATGACATTTATCCACATGTCATCCCTCTAATCAACCCTCCAGGACATCAGATGACCGAGATTTAAATGGATTTAAACAGGCGCCAGATTTAAAGGTTTAAAGGGAGATTAGACAAATGAATGGTATTTCTCACTATGATAGTTAAAAACTAATGTAAAGGGATTTTGCTGAAATTTAAGTCAAGTTAAACTTGAACCAAGAATTTTGCGACTGAATTTTCGGCTCAGACTCGATCTTCATTACTAAAGTCAGTACGATAAAAAACATAGCCTTGATTAACTATTTTATGATTAAATCCCGAATGAAGAAAGTTGAGCAGCAAATCGGATCCGAATCCAATAAACATTACAGGTTAGCGATGACATCGAACATTTATTGTGGTCTTGATAAGCTAATTAATGTCTAATCAATAATTGAGAAAAAAATTCAGGCCTAAAGAAAGGTCTGCAATTGGCAGACGTAGCTCTTGCATAATGTATGTTTAACGATGAAATGGATAATGGAAACTTAGTCTCGGTTGTCAAGTTCCGTTGCCACGATAATAAATAATCTACATTACACTTATAAAGCAGACTAATTTGAATGAAATTTTAAATATATTCATTTTTTTGCGATCTATTTTTGAACTATTATAGCAAAAAATTCAGCTATCTATCTAAATCTTCCACAAGGCATCTTTAAAAGAAAAGAGCAAAAACTGAAAAAAAGAATACTCCCGGATATTTGTTGATATTGAATAACGTGAGTAATAAGTTTAGACCTATCATACTTGTTTCTTTTGATACATATTATTTTATATTTTTCTAGCCGCCTACAATGTGGGTCATTTCCTCTAGTTTAATCCTGGTCACAGGTTGGATCGTGTCATCTACACTTTGAATTACATGACAATGTATAAATTGTTTGTTTTATATTTAAAATAAAGACAGTGAGCAAGAATGGGAGACAGGGAGAGAGAGAGCGACACACACACGCACAGAGAGAGAGAGATAGAGATAGAGAGAGAGTTACGATTAGTGGTCTTTAACGGTGTGTTTGGGGGGGGGGCACGGCCAAAACCCACAAAGTTTGACCGATGACCTTACTCCTCGTCCCGTACAACCGAGGTAGCCACGCCATTTGTGTCAATGGCAAACCTTATAATACAATGCACACGCGCTAACCATTTGTCCATTCAATCCTGCGGGCGAGAAATGAAAATAGTGTGTAACTCAACTCGGGATAATGATATATCATGCAGGGAATTTTGCACCAATGACAAGAGGAACCCAGTCCGAACATCCAAGGACCTCCTGGTAGGATGGCCGAATAAATAATACATGCGCATTGCGCGGTTTTGACAAGGGGTAGGGTCGGCTGTTAACCCTCGTCGGTTTTCTGCTAAAGACGCCAACGCGCAAACGAATTAATGAAATGAAATTGAATCATATGTTAGTCCCCAAATGACATATTTTGTGAGGAGTGGACGTTAAGCCCCATTTCTTTTCTCCTTTACTGAGTGCCCCCAAAGTAGCTCATATACTTTTGACAACTCATCCAACGCAAGATAATGTAAAACATTGTGTTCACCTAGTAGCTCTCAACGACCCTCATATACCTTCAATTCCCCAACTCTTTTGACATGTTAGACAACTTTTAAAAGGTACAGAAGGAAAACCAATTGGAGCAATAACCTCCCACATATGACTCGTACTCGCCCTTATTCATATACACATTGTATAATATACTCATATGTTTATAATTCAGTTATAAAATAAATTAAAGTAGCTAAGTCTCTAACTCAATATCATCGAAAGTCTTCGACGTTGAAAACTCAAATTGATGATGTGGTCTTACCAGGAAAAGATTGGCTTCTGATATCCTATATTTAAGACGAAATAATTTTTTTACCATTGGTACACGAACCGAGTACCATACGGCGTTTCGGACTCATTTTCAGCTAGGGACCCAAAGAACAAGGCTAGGTATACTCCACATTTCATCTCAAACGTTGAGCATGCGCAAGAAATACTATGTAGACTGGAATAACCAGACGCTATATATATATTGTGATTCAATTGAGACTTCTGGTGTACTGCGCCAAACATAACTGATTTGATATTAGAGTAAAAACAGAAACGATTAAATGTAAATCGGTTTATATACATTCATATTACATTATATGGTTTGCGAACCATTAAAGTTTGTGTCAATTTCTAGGCCCCAAATATTAGCGATTTAGCTCCTTTAAGATAAGAAAATGATTTAAAAATAAAACACCCGGGTGTTAATCCACAAGTTTCAAATACCGTTCGTAAACTATCTACACGTACAGAATAATTTATGATGGCCATTACTTCTCCTTAGTGTTAAAAATTTATCATTGCGCAACATTTCTTGTTGACACTTTTACTTCTACATGTATATTTAGCTATTATTTGTTATATGCAGCAATTAATTATTTACCTTTTTGGCCTATTATCTTGTATTTTAGCTATTATTTCTTGCACAAAACTATAATTTGCGCGTGTGTGTGGATTCGACTAATATTATCTTGTATCGAGAGATTATATTTTTGTACTTAGCTATTATTTATTGTTGGTATTTAGTTATTACTGTTTTGTATTGATAGATATTATTATTCATTATGTTTTCTATTTAGCTGTTCTCTCGATACCCACCGGGTTCTTCCACTTTCAAATACACATACGCGCAGACGAGTTATTGCCTTGGGTTGTGTTGACTGCCTTGGTTTGGTGCAGGGGAGCCGAGGTGCCTCAGTGATCTTGACGCTGGCTCGCTAGTCTGGAGGTCTCGGGTTCGCTCTGGGTGTTTACCGAAAAAGGTTCTGTTTAGCGGTTTGAATTCGGGGCGAAAATCGAGGTCCCGTGCAGTCGCGGACCCAGGAAGGGGGAGGGGCCGTGATCTCTCGTCAGACCTAGTGTGACGTAGTTGATTTTCATTTTGGTTGGCCTTGTTACTGTTGTAGTGCACATATCTGTTCTTTAATAGATGATATAAACATGATTTTCCGCTGGGGACTGCACCAAACCTGATTATTACCCTTTGATCCAATGTATGCCACCCACCCCCTCGACAAAATCCTGGGTCCGGCCCTGTCGTGCACACATTCTCGTGCTGCTCCTAAAACAAACCTTGACATGAGGAATTCGAATTAAAGTGAACTAACATGGCGAATTATCCCAGTCACTGCAGAAATGCCGGACGTCTAGCCCCATTTTATTTTATTTCCATATCATTTCGTTCCTCAGATGGCACGAAAACCCAAGTTCACGTTACGGATCCCCAGTCAGATGGAAATCGAAATACAGACCATTAGGCTCATGTCAGGCCAAAATTGTATGGTTATATCACTGTAGCGTATATCTGCCGGCTAATAATGTGAAATTGCATAAATAAGGTATACACTGAAAAAAAACTTGTGTTGAAACAACACAAACTTGTGTTGTTTTCAACACAAGTTGGGTGTTACTATTTAACAACACAAACTTGTGTTGAAACAACACAAACTTGTGTTAAATGCTGAAACAACACAAGACTTGTGTTAAAATTTGTCAAACAAAACAAACTTGTGTTGAAACTTGTGTGAAAATCTACACAAGACTTGTGTTGAAAGTTCTGAAACTTGTGTTGAAATTTCTGAAACTTGTGTTGAAATTTCTGAAACTTGTGTTGAAATTTTTGAAACTTGTGTTGAAACTTGTGTTGAAATTTCTGAAACTTGTGTTGAAATTTCTGAAACTTGTGTGGTTTCATATACAAACATGTGTATAACCATCAACAAAAACTTGTGTTGTATTTCCCTCACTTTATATCCAATATAGCAACTTTTCCCATGCAGCATCCCCCCTTTTGCTCTGTTTAACCTGCAAAGTTTGATAAATGAGGTAACAATAATTTTTTTTTGTTAAATTATTATTTATTCATAAAATGATATTTGGAATGTTAACAGAAAAATAATATTAATAAAATTGTGTTAAATAACGCCCCCGCACTCCACCCTCAAATCACAAACTATAAAATAGCTATTTAAATTTTTCTTTACTCATCAACAAATACTAAGCATATAAAGACAGTATCCCTACCCCATACCCCCAAAATATATAATTCAAATATATTTAAATTTAATAAGATATATACCAAGCAATAATAAGATAAATTATCCACTAATTTGAATTACTTTCAAACAGTGAAAAGTGTTATAAGTCGAATTACATGTGATTATTGAGTAATCTAGAAATAACTAGCATACACAGAAAATTAACAAAAGAAAAATGACCTATTTTACAGTAGTAATAAAATGGTGTAGAACTCTTTCCTCATTAGGAAAAAAAACCCAAACAAAATGAATATTTTGTACATACACGGAGCAAAGCATCAACAAGAACTAGCATATAAAGACAGTATCCCTACCCCATACCCCCAAAATATATAATTCAAATATATTTAAATTAATAAGATATATACCAAGCACTAATAAGATAAATTATCCACTTATTTGAATTACTTTCAAACAGTCGAATTACATGTGATTATTGAGTAATCTAGAAATAACTAGCATACACAGAAAATTAACAAAAGAAAAATGACCTATTTTACAGTAGTAATAAAATGGTGTAGAACTCTTTCCTCATTAGGAAAAAAAACCTGAACAAAATGAATATTTTGTACATATAAGGAGCAAAGCATCAAGACTGCAGGATTAAAATATAAAAATATGAGAGACAATGGCAAATATTGAATAATATGTACAAAATATTTATATACAATTACAAATCATAAGCAATGGGAAGCCACGGTGAGTATAAGGCGTTGGCCGAGAAATTTCAACTGGGGTTCCAAGCATAGTTCCTCCATGTCAGTAGTGCAGGACGTGGGAAGGGACAATATATAGTTGTTTGGATAGGACAAAAAACCTCGATCTAATGTACACATTGCCGTGTATTTTAAAGAAGAGATAGAAATGAGGTTAAGCGTCCACTTGACACAAACTGGGTACAAGCCTGAATCAAAGCCACTTTGACTGTGTTCACTTTAAAGTACCCTTGACAATTGACATATTTGACTCATTGCCAGACCTCCTGATCCAATGTGTGCCTGTTAACCATTCGACCCCCTGAGTTCCCTTTAATGAACCCTTGACAGTTGAAATATTAGATATAAGAGTAGACTGTAAGGCAGAATCACCCTAATAACACAGAAAAAGGGGATATTAGGATATTAAACCTTATTTCGTTTCATAAGCAAGGAAAAGTCACCATAATGTAGGTCAAGGTTTTTTGTAATTCTGGGTATATCTGATCTACATTTGGTTTCTAGATAATGCCTATTAAATACTTTTATGATTTCCGACCAAATTTTACGTGATTTATATGTCACTTTACTTTCTATATTATACAGAAATTAATAAGAGGATTAAAATCTAATTGTGTTTTCGAAGAATACTTAACATTAAAAACAAAAAATAAATATTTAAAATTGGGTCAAATGCATTCTTTTCCAGAATTATAAAATAAATTGATGCTTGGTTTCTCTTCTTTTTATCATTCATTAAATTCTCCTCTGAGGGTGCTTCAGCCTAAAAAATAAAAAGTGGGAAATAAGAATACTTCCTATATGGTTCATAATGTTTAAATCAACAATTTATTTTGCCACATTGAGACTTAGTTTCTATTTTGTTTCAACTTTGTGTAACACTCCTTTTGTGTTGTCAAGTTACAGGCCCAGACAGAATATAATGCTCAAATGAAATGGGTTAGAGTCAGAGAAAGATAGAAATTTGGTTTAACATCCACTTGACACAAACTAGGTCATTTTGGGACCAACATACAGTTTAATTTTATTTCAATAATTTGCTTGCGCTGAGGGGTCATTAGGAGTGAGAGCAACTGGAGGACCCGCAGCTTCATGTTACAGCGCGCATGTCCTAACCATCCGGCCATCCAACCGACAATTCACCCCCACCCCCTTAGAAGTCACAAAAAGGCCTTGAGATTTTGGACTGAAATTTTGCACGGTACCGCGACCCTAAGGCATACTCTTGTATCAAATTACAATTGCCAGAGGATCTTTAACATGCATGCCAATGTGAACACAGGACCATGTTTTGTTGTTCAATCTGAACAACTAGACGAATGTCCTTGTCAGGCCCTCCATCCTGAATTTTCTATGTCAACATTGGGAGCAAACCTGCAGCGTCTTACCCACCTCGACTCTCCACAAATGAGACAGTCATATGTGCACATACATGTGTGTGTATACTTTTACTATACTAAATTGAATTTTATATTTCAAAATAATAAACTGAAATGGAGGCTAATGTCACCTCCACTCCAACCGGGCTACATTGTGCCAAACACATTTAATGGTGAGATTTCAAATTACCATATCAACAATCTTTTCTATTAGAATTGAACACTCACCCTCCAAAAACCCCATTCTTTCAGCTCTTTCTTCTCCCATATTTGTTTTTTTTTCTTATTTTATTATATGATGTTTTATTTGCTATGGCATCTAATATGGAAACTGAAAAATATGAATATGTGACATGTAATTAACTGTTTAAGATATCATACCATATACAAACTGTGTGATATGAAATTGAAACTAAAATATCTACGGTATCCAAAACCATTTGAATCCTGAAGATTTTACATAAGCCGTGAAAATCTATTTTAATAACCCTTGTTTGTCATTCGACTGGACTGTCACAGTAATTAGACGATAGCCATGTGGCTGAGTGAGTAAGGTGCCGGTTGCTATTCTGGAGGTGGCGGGTTTGCTCTCAGTTTTTCCTGAGAAAGTGCATTTGTATTGTTCCATGGAACCAAAAACCTGCAGTCCCATTGGCGTGCATGTAACCCGATAGCATGGTATGGCCTTATATTTTTGTTCTGGGTATGCCCCATTGTTGGTTTTTAGAAAATACAGACTTTTCTAGTAAAGCTGTGGACACACCAGAATGATGTGCTCAAATTATTTGCCCAATTCAATTGGCACAAAATTGCAGCCGAATGAGTGGATGCTCCAGGCCTAGTTGTCTAGAGTGCCGCGCTTCGACCTCTAGCTGGCCGCTCACCTCTGGCTTGCGGCTGTGGTTTCGAGCCCTGGTGTGAGCACATGTGGCATGGAGATAGGGGCGCCTTCTCAACCTTTTGGGTTTCCTCCGGGCACTCTGGTTTCCTCCCACTGCTAAAGGCCCCTACGTGCAAGCGAATTATTGAAATAAAATTAAACCATATGTTAGTCCCAAAAAGACCTAGTTTGTGTTGAGTGGACGTTAAACCCCATTTCTCTCTTTTTCTCCCTCCTCAGATTCACCACTCAGTTGACAGTTACATTACCTTTTAGGTCACATGATTTAACATTTGTCTTCAAAAAATCCATGTGACTTCTTGATATGAATGTGTGCTTATTGGCTAATGAATTCTAAAACCAGACGAATGCTTCAACAAAGCGAGCACACCAATCAAATATAGTTCAGCCAAATATATCAAACCTGTTTGATTTGGGCGAATGTCAGTGTACACACTAGTGGAATTTAGCGCTGATTGATTCAGCAGAATCCTTCTGCTAGTGTGTCCAGCGCTGCCGATTTACATTTATACTTATGCAAATATCATATTTGAAATAGACCATTCTGTTATGCATCAAACACTAACAACAACTCCAAAGTTTATGTCGAATTAATATAAACACAACATACACAATGGTCAGTGCTCAGGAAAATAGGGGAAATGTAAGAACAGTCCTACTTGATTCTAGGATATATATCATGCATGGGCCTACTTGATTCCATCAATTTAATACAAGGGCATGTTTATCGCACAGTTCTGTTAAGTGAAATTAAAATCCGATTTCCCCTCTCTCTTGACTGGATATTACTACTGATAGTGATATTACCGGTATTTAAAAAAATATATTAAAAGAAAATGAAATACTTACCAGTTTTTCTTTGTGGAGTAGGCCTATATGCTAACATCAATGACTGAAATAAAAAGAAGAAATCATAGAGAAACTTCAGACGGCAGGTGTTAGTTTCTGAATCAGTACGTTGCATTGATTAATATAAAAATAAAAGGTTTGTTTGGTTGATTTTTCTTTTACACAGATAAGATTACATTTTGGAGATGGCGTTCTAAGTTGTAAAACTTCTGCCTTATCCACTTGTTACTTAGAACAATAAAATATGTTTAAATTAAAATTAAATTCCAATTAAACTAGTACAAAAGTTAGTATCTAGCTATAGTCCATGCCTGATATACACGTATTTCTCATTTTGCCCGAAACAAAGATGGCTGCCTGGCGAGTTATGAAATGAAGAGAAATTCTTACCTGCTGGTCCCAGTTGGTGTTGTTTTTTGCAAGTACAAGTATTTGAACAACGATGTAGCGCCGAATAATATTATTAAAGCACGTTTTCAGAAAAATTAAGAAAATTCGTTAGATGGCTGAATTACCGGGTCCGGGACGCTTTAGAAACAATCAAAAGAATTTTCTTGTCCGCCATTATCAAATACACACTTCCGGTTTAATTGTTCTGAGTTAGTCTCTAACATCCAGAAAAATATTCTACGAATAACGTACGTTGAAGATTACGAGGTTCTAGAACAAGTCTTGGTCTGACTTGTTTGTTTTTAATTATTAGTAATATACATATAAACAATAAATCGATGCTAAATTAAATACACGGTTTTATTTTTTTTAAATTTTACAAACCTGCGGTCTTGTATACTGGCGTCCTACAGTTAAATGTCTAACTGAATGTCGCTGATAAAATATCAAATAGAGTATAGATAACTTGGAGAACCATTGTATCAATAAATCAATTATGAGACAAATCTGGAAGTTTAATTAAATTTGATTGGTTACTGTTTAGTTAACCAATATACTGTCCAATTTCGATTACATCAACCAATTACATTACTAAGAGTTTTACTCATTGTTTTCCAATGCACACTGAATCAATTTTGACAAACACAAGGGTGCTGAAAATCACATGTACACTATATATTCCTTTGATATATCAGTTTATTGGATCAATAAAAAAAGACAACCAGACATTTCATCTTTATAGACAACTTAACACCAATTAACATTCAAGTCTGCCCGGCAATTGTCTGATTAATTAGTGCGCACACTCTTCCAGTGAAGGACCCCATGTAATTTTCGGGATTTGAATTAAACCTTTTATTTTATTACTTTTCTTAAACTTGTTAACTCCCGAATTCTGACTTTGTAAACAAAAAAAAACAAAAAAAAAACAACCCCCCCCCCCCCAAAAAAAAAGAAAAAATCTTTGTTTGACGGTAGGCCTACACAATACTTGTGTTACTGATATGAAAACACACAAGATTTTTACAAATCTACACAAGTTTGTGTAAATGCAATGCAAAACAACACAAACTTGTGTAGATTAGTTTTAACACAAGTACTTGTGTTGCGATCCAACACAAGTTTTTTTTCAGTGTACCACTAAAGATTAACATCGATACACGCATTTTTGGGTGTTTATTCTAGTGATACAGTTTTGTTATAACAACTAACCAATATTACTATTATTATTATAGGGACATCAGTCAAAGTGTCCAGAGATTCTCGCGGTTATCCACCCATGTCCAGTTGTAACTTAAAGATTGAGATAAAGATATACTAATCTCGACAAGGCTTAAGACTATGGCTTAATAGTCCCCCTCCATCGCTCTCTGAGACAGATAAGAAGAAAAATGAAAAGTTATAATAAAACATTCCTTCCGAGACAAGAACACTTTTGGTGAAGTGTGTATTATGAAACCTCACCAATAGATCACTGAAGACGCATATCCCCACCCCACACACTCAATGTAGAGTTTTATCAAGATCATTTCCTTGCACCTATCTCGTATTCATTGTGAGTTTTATTATTGAGTTTATTTGTCTAGTTGAGTAAAGCCCACATGCTTGCGGTTGGCTACCAGATCCATTCACTCGATTTGATATGTTTGTTGTTGCTTGCAGTGTCTGTGTGATTGATTTGAATACTTTGTTTGTGGATTTGTGCTGTGTGTTTTGGCCTATGTGATCCTCCTGGGGTTTAACGTCGTACTTTTATGCACCGCCTGGGCTATTGAAGCCGGCCTATGAGGGAAAGGTTGCCCGGACATGGGCGCTACGGCCTACTATTATTCCGATTACAATGTCACATGGGACCTTGGTTGTTCGTTCCCCCCTAACGACTATACTTTGTCCCTTGCCTGACCCTAAGTTCTACAACACTGCCTAATTGGGGACTAGGCCTGGAAATCCCGTTGAATTTTTCCGTCAAACACGGGACATCCGGATAACATCTTACTCACCGAGACACACCCCCCTTTCTCCACTTACTATTATGATCGATAGTACTATATTTGAACAAATTTTCTATGTGTTGTAATATTTTATTCTATAAATGTGTTTTTTCATCTGTTGTTGCCGGTACATTATCGTCCTTTCTATTTTTGGAAAGTTTTGTCCTTGAGAAAATAATTTCAGCTCCAATATATCCTAGGAATCCAACTGATAGAAGTCCGATGGCGATATAAATCCTCGTTCTTAAACACAAGAAAACCCCGCAAACAAACGTTGTTGTGAAAGCAAACGCCTTAGAAGTATGGTAGTTGGCAAACGCCGAATCCATCTTTTCTTCGAATAATATACTTATTAAAGCTGAAAAACAAAAAGTATATGTATAACATATCTACCCAAAAACGCCATTCGAATATAAATAGACTGCTTTTTTAAAAATGTGGTATATACTCTAAATGGCTACGTTTTTCTTATACCTTTTCCCAGAATGAATTACGCTTATAGTAGTATGAGGGCCTGTTGAGGGACGCACGTGCGCGCATGCGCGTGCGTGCATGTGCGTGCACGTGACCCTTGCACGTGCGTGACCTAGATGACCCCTGGCACGTGCGTGACCCCTTGCACGTGCGTGACCCCTTGCGTGACCCCTGGCACGTGCGTGACCTTGCACGTGCGTGACCTTGCACGTGAGATTGCACGTACGGAGAGAAAGAGGGCGCGCGCGGGAAGAGAGAGAGAGAGAGAGAGAGAGAGAGAGAGAGAGAGAGAGAGAGAGAGAGAGAGAGAGAGAGAAGAAGAAGAGGAGAGGGGAAGCAACTCTTTTACATTGATTAAGTTGGCCCTGAAAAGGGCCGTTGTCCTCTCAATGAGAGGGTTAACAGGAGCACTTCGGCTGCTCCCACCGATTGGGCTTCTTGGTGCATTTTACAGCATGCTTCGACCGCCTATGACAGGTGTTCGACACATCTACCCCACACCAGAAACACACCAAGTAATCGGCATCGGGCCGATTCCCCCTAAACATGGGGTAATACCCCCGACAAGTAGCGCAAAATCTTTTATCGTTTCGATCCATTTTGCTTGTGACTTCTTTGGGCTTTGACACTCCTATTTATAGCTCGAGACGGGACGAGTCTAAGGTGTTGGGACGATACCATTTTCCACCAATCAGAATAGCATGACGTCACATGACGTCACAAACAACAGACACGTGATATGTTGTCGACATTTTATTGAACATATTTACAAAGCATTTTATTCAACACAAAGGCATAGAACACAAATTTAATTGAACACAAAAAACATATTTACAGAGCAAAAAAGCATCGACATCGTTGTCCCTTCTTCTGGTCTTTTTGCAAGTCGGGAAAATGATCCCTAGCCCATTGTTCGACGAGTATATCGTTCACACGATACACGTGCCCGAACACCGAAAGGGCGTGCGGGGAGGGAACGTGAAACCGATGACACAAATAATACAAACAATAATGGCCGCAGACGACACTCTCGAGTCCCTGAATCCATCGGGGTTGGTAGTGGAGTTGTAGATCTTGGACGAAACGTCGAAAGGCTTCTCCGTAAACATCAGGGGGACACCCGTAGGAATCAAAGAAGGTAATGTGATCTGGTCCTTCGCACACAAACACGGTCCAGTGTCTACCGGGTTGGTCTTCGTCGTCCGTGTTGATGACGTAGGCTTTGGGGTACGAGGTCGGGCGCAGTATATCCAGATGATTACGAGCCCACACGCCCCCGAACACGTTAGCGGGGAGTTGTTTTTCTAAAGCCCGTGTCAGTTGTCGATTGGAGAGAGCCTCACCAATCTGTGATGACTTGTCGGTTGGCGTCGATTTCCAAGACATTGTCGTATTCGGCAAACAGAACAAGACTGAGGTGATTGGTCGGGGCTGCACCGAACTTGAGTTCCAAAGACAGGTTACCCGCCGCTTTGGGATGAAAGTAGTTACCGTCGGCTCCGTGGTCGTTGGTCAAATCGAAACAATACAAAGTGTACCCATTGATATAGTCGTTGAAAGGAAGGTCCAGGTCTTCTCGGGTGTTTAAGACGGCCACTCTTTTCATCAAATCCAGGTATGGTGCGATGGCTTGTCGCTGGGGAAAGTTGACGTCGTATTCGTCCACAATTTCCCCGTTCTTGGTCAATTTGATGTTTTCCAATTGATTGTGTTCGAATTGGAAGGGATTTCTGTTTTTTCTTCCGTCGTAGGCCGTGTTACGTACCATACCCACGATTAATCTCTTGGGCAGACTTTCGTTGACAAACAAATTGTCTAGGACGTGACTGGTACGATTGTCGGGAATGACCATGTCGCGGACCACCACGCGTTTCAGGGGATACTTGGCGTTGGACGATTGAAGTTGCGCGGCCACCCGTGTGTAGGTACTGGGAGCTAGAGTGACGAAGGGGATATCCAGGTAGGCTTTGGTGAACTCGACTTTGTAGTCTTCGGCATCGTTGCCTTCGCCGTACATCAGAAAAAATTTCGGGGATTGCTTTTCCAATTTCAACCGCAGGTCCACACCGTCCAGCAGATACCGATCTTGTAAACACATGTCCAAGTGTAGACGCGACTGCAATTCAAAGGTGCGACTGGCAGCAATGGTTTTCTGGCGTTGTTCCAATCCTTTGTTATTCGGAGCCTGTCGTCCACCGTCCGCGGCGGTGGCGACAGATTTCGTGGAATTGAACTGCCCGGCGGTATCTTTTTCCCACAGGACTTGTTTCGACAGGTGGTCGTTCTTGGCTCCCTTACCGAAACTCAGCAAATTCTCCAAGTAAGCCCGGTAGGGGTAGGTGGGCAGAGAGGTGGTGACCAAAGTTTCGGCATCCTTTCCCAGACGTAATTTGACGTCTTTAAACAACGAATGAAACAAGTTGTTAATGGGTGCGACTTGACTATCCGCGTCCAGGTCATCCCCGTTGTTCTTGGTCACCTTCAGGGCCACGTGCAGTGTCATGTTGGCCAGATCGATGAAATCGGTGGTGGCATTGGAAATATAAAATTCGATGGGTCCGTCGTGGTTCAAGTCGGGCGTCAGTGGATACTTTCTGATTTTCGTCACCTTGTTTATGGCCGTCTGCGTGTCGGGTACACTGAACAAATCCTGCAATTCGTCTCGCGCGCAGGGACAGGAATCATTGCGCATTACCTGCGTAGCCATGGTCGAAGATATCTAGTTTACGTCGCTTGTGAGAGGTGACCTGTGTCTTCTTCTTCCTCTTCGGACGATGTGAAGTGGACGGGGTTCGTGAGGGGTCTTTTATAGGTTCCAGGTGGGCGACCACGTTCTTGAGTGTGTCGGACATCGTGTTTGACACCGCGGGGCGAAGCGTGTCCTGGGCGACTTTCTTCCAGTTCCATTTTTCACGACCACTGACGGCGTCGAGCACGCTTTGCCCCACTTTGGGTAACACTTGGGCCACATTCTTTTTCACGGCAGCTTTACCGGCCGACCACAAGGTCTTCCCAACCGATTTGACGGCATTCAATAACCCGGACCATCGACCGGCACCCTGTTGTCTCAGAATTCCTCCCCTGTACACCACCAGACCATTGCCAGCCCCTCGTTGTCTGAGCACTCCACCTTTGTACACTCGAATCATCATCGGCGGCGAAAATGAAGTTGGGTCACCACCTTACCGTCGAGAAATGGCACGGCTTTCCCCATTCCGTTCCTTATATAGAGACCAATGGAGCTTAGTCGACTGTACTTCAGAGGTAAGTAGTGAATCCTGGCGGGGCGGTGATACAATCGTCGACTGGGAATCACGTCCAACAAGGTAGCCTTCACGTCGCCCACGGTCTGGGGTTCGATAATGTCCGTGTAGATGTAAAACAGATCGTACTGGATTTGAAGATTTGGGGTGTGGTGGGCGTAGAAATACCGTAGACTTTGGCCATCGTCGCCGGTCATATCGATTGACTGCAGGGCAACCAACAGTTCGTTTCCAGGCCATCCCAACATGGACACGATGGGTCCACACAGACGAAGTTCGATTTTTGGCAACACGTCAAAATACAAAAGCGCTTGCACGTGATTGATCTTCAGATACACTTTGTCGTTGGTGCCGTCTTTCTTGAAAGACACGAATGAACCTTTTTGTGCGGCCGCTTGGCGCATCGCTTCTCGAGTTTCGTACTCGTCCTGCTCTTTCTTCTCATGGTCGGTCATTTCCTTGTTATTGGGATCCAAACGATCGGGTTTATGGGCCAAATGGTTGTAGATGGGAGGCAGGTACCACAACACCTTCAAGTGTTTGTTTAGGACATCCAGGATATGCCTCAGCGACTCGTAGTCGCCACTCTTGATGTGCGTTTCCATTTCGATAGATCCCTTGATCTCATCACCCTTTACACCTTTGAAACAATGCGACGGGTCGATCTTGTGGGCACTGTAGAAGTCCTGGCATATCTTTACTTCGGGTTCGTCGCTCGGAGGCGACCAAGGATGAATGCGTAAGCCGATCGTGTTGTCTCGGTGATCGATGTTTTGCCATTGGTCAGGTAACGTGATCATGGACAGACCCACTTCCCATTCACGGTGATCGACGAGAAGTGGCGGGTCCAGATGTGTATGATACGTGGAGACTTTGTTGTCGGGATACCACGACATGGAACTGTCACTAGGGAGCGTGAGGTAAAAGGGCCGATCGTTGTTCATTATGTTTGGTTTTCAAGGTTGGAGAAGGTAACAGGTAACCCAAGGTACTGGAGAGCAAGGCCGTCCACAACGTGGTCTGCGATCCGTCGGGTTTGAAAGCCAGTTGGGACAAAGAAACTCCCGCCACGACGTACACTAAAATCACTTGACAGAAAAAGACGATTTCCGCTTGTGGCACACGTTTTCCCAAGAGCGACCAATTGTGGGCACTCACGGACGTGGACGTGGTTTCGTCTTGCATGTTGACTGATGTCGGCGTCTCTCGCTCCTATTTATACGTTTTGGAGACTGGTCCTGTCGATCCACGAATTAAAACTCGCCGGATAGCCCAACCATTTCACCAATACTTTGTCTTTTTTTCTTTCGAGTACTCTTTCGATGGGAAAGATCTCGTCGTCGTTGACTTGGACCGCTTGCAATTCTTCGGGATAGAAGGTGCCCTGTATGGGTTCGCCCCTTTCGTCCAACAGTTTGTAACCGGGACCGACGTTGGGTGCGACGTTGAACGTTTCCAGAGTCCAGTTGGGCCAGTAACCTTTGTCGAAGGCACCATGTTTCGGTAAAGCCAAACGTACGGTCGTACCAATGTCCATTGATTTTTTCTTTTTCGGGCGACGTGGGGGAGGCATTGTCAACATCCACTCATGTTCGGGGCGAACGTCTTTGGGCGCCATTCCGATGGTCCGATGTCGTCTAGCATTGTAAGCCCGAACCAGGTCGTCTAGCACGTCGATGTACCGTTGTGTTTGTCGATGAGTAAAGTATCGCCACATGCGTTCTTTCAGAGTCCGTTGAAATCGTTCGACCACACTGGCTTTGGTTTCGACGTTGTGTGTCACGAAAAAATGAATCTTTTTCTTCTTCAGGTACGCTTGCATTTTGCGATTGAGGAATTCGGTACCTTTGTCCGTTTGAAGTCGCAGGGGTTGTCGACTTTGAAAGATTTGACGAAAGGCCTCCACCAAACTGTCCCCCGTCTTGTTTTTGAGGGGCAACACCCAAGCGTACTTGGAAAACACATCGATGACGCACAGCAAATACCTGTATCCCTCATTCTGTTTGGCCAAGGCCGACATATCGCTCAAGTCGGCTTGCCACTGATGATCTATGCCGGCCACCACCGTGGGAGACCGCGAGAATTTCTTTTTCAATGGTTTGTGCAAGGTATACGCCCTTTGTTGTTTCAACCATGCCTTGACTTTGTCCAGGGACACACCGGTAGCTTTGTGAAGTCCCAGAGCGCCACCGAAAGCGGCCGGGTGGTTCGGGTCGTAATACACTTTCTTCAGCTTTCGTTCCATGTTTCAGCAGGTGTCCCTATGAACAGGCTATTTATAGTTTTTGCAAGGAGAGCCATCTTCTGGTAGGTATACTAGGCGTATCCGTACTGGAGATTTTCTTCTTTCTCGGGCGTCGCGGCGGAGTTCGTGTCGGTGGTGTGGACAACACGTTCCATCGTTCTTGATTCCCGATGGCTTCTCGCGGTACGTTCGTGGCCTTCAAACTTTGCATCACGCCAAACCATCCCACGGGAGCCTGGGTATTCTTTCGTCGACGAACCAAATCGTTCACAATGTCAATGGCATTGGTGTTGGGTACGGGTACCCCATTCCGAACCAATTCCAAGTTCTCGTTCCACGACCAAGGTGTCTTTTCTTTCATGTGTTTCAACAAAAGGCGAGCTCGATGTTGATAAGGTCGAGGGACCGACTCCAGGATGGGTGCCTCCGAAGTTTCTTCTTCTCTTGGCTCGGGTATGTTGTCGTCCAACAAGGGAACAACCTGTTTGCGTTTCCTTTGCATCGTTTGATAACGATGTAACAACTGTCCGTACCGTTGCATTTTATTTTCGTCGGTTAGGGTGGGATCGTTTAGCACGTGTTGCATGTCTTGGTGGACATTCTCGACGGCCTGCTGCAGTGGATCTCGATCGTACACGGGTTCGACTGGCCTGACTTCGACGGGTTTGACGTCGGGGAGTCCCTCGAAGGGTACCAGTTTCATTTTCTTGGCGAATTTCATCTTTGGGAAAGGACCGAAACAATCGAGTGTAGAATCCCCCTTTCTGTTGCTTCAAAAGTCGCCGACGGGTCTTCCAAGGTGTTTTAGACGTGCCCAAACGTCGTAACAAGGGGGCGTCCTTTTTCAAGCGCTTGACTTCTTTGTCGGTCACAGGAACGTTGCCGCGAATCAGGTTTCCAATACACTCACACACACCGTCGACAATGGGTTGGGTCTCGAGTAAAAGGGGACGGTCTTTCGGTGCAGTGTTCAAGAGATACCGCAGTGTCTCCATGACTGAGCTCGGGGTCGTTCTCCGGTCCCCTTTTTATACCTTTCTGTTCTCTGGGTTATCCACCAAATAGTTTAGATAGCTCGGCAGCCATAGCGTTCGCTTTATCGCGCCGTCTAAGGAAGGGATGTTTACCACCCTTTTGTCCACCCAATAGATTAGATACCAAGGGGGCCAAAGCCGGGAGGGCCATGGCCAGCAATGCACCGATGGCACCGCCCTGTTGATCGACAAGTCGCCGTTTGACGTCGGGTGGAACATTACTCAGTTTGCGAAGCAACGCTCGATGTTTGTTCAATTCTTCGGTACTCTGTCCCCTTCCGCGCTGTGCGGTCCGTCGAACGAATTGATTTCGTTTCTTGTTTCTTTCCTCTTGCAGCCTTTCCTTCCATCGCAGCAAGATACGAATCAACACACCCCCAAAAAATCCACGTCCCCCAGGTTTCATGATCAGGGAGAGTTTTTCGGTCGTCGGCATGTTTCTCTCCGTCAGTTGGGTCAACACTTGTCGATTTCGTTCCACCCATTTCTTGTGTTGAGCGTGCAGTGGCTGAATGTTACCCTTCAGCAAATGGTTGGCCGCCAACTTGAACCACTGCAACAATCCAATACGTGCCCGGCCCGTATTCTTGACCAACTGCCCATAAGCCATATCGGGAGTCAGATGTTGTAACTTGCGAATGAAGGACTTGAGTCCTTTCATTGAACTCTTCTTTTCTCTTCGTGGTCTGCGAAAGATCGGGGAGAGAGACCGAGCAGGGGAAGGTGGTGACGTGGGACGTGGAGGTGTGACCGGTAAGGTGAAACGTGGTGGTGTGGCCGGTAAGGGAGACATGGGACTCGTGGGTGGTGTCAACGAGGGAGGTGACCACTGTGTTCTGGGGGCCCTCATTCTCGGGCGAGTCTGACTTCGTACCGTAGGATCACGGAGGTCCGGTGCCAACGTCGGGAACGTCGCCCTGGGAAGGGTGGGAGGTGGGTGTTTCCTCTGCGTATTCTTCGTACGAGCCATCGTGACAAACAAGAGTCAATTCGAGGTACAGGCCCCCCTTTTATACTTTTTGGACGTAGACGATGGGTGGTTCCTCTTGGGGTAAAATGTTGGATCTCAGTCGCAATGTTTCGGGAGTGTCGGGCTTCAAATCAACGAGTAAGTAACTGCGAGGGGTACTCGTCGCATCTTCATAAGCTTCTTGCATATACTTGGAGCGGGAAGGGTACATCTGACGGGCCAACACACCAATTTGCGAGGCGTCTCGGGGATTTTTGAACAAGACCAGGTAATGGGCATTCAGACTGATGGTACGCTGTTGCTTGTCAAACAAGTTTTGCACAATGTAAATGACACTCGTGTCGTGGTGATGACTCTTTTTCGTGAACCACTTTTGCAATATCTCCGTGTCTTCTCCCATCAAATCATCCACGACTAAGACTTGTGGACCTTTGACTTGACCCATCACGTCGTCAATATCCGTCAAGCCTTTGACATAAGTGTAGGGAAAGCGATCGTAACTCTCTTGCCATTCGCCATAAGCCCACACGATACGTTGAGGAGGGACGTCGAACAGGGACGCTTGAAGAAATTTCTGCACAAAGACCGTTTTCCCAACACCCGTTGGACCACTGACTAACATGGTAAAGGGATGTTTGAACGTCACATCCATCTTGCACTGTTTTCCCCCATTCCCTTTTCCCCCGCCTTTTATACCTTCGCGACAGAACAACAGACATGGAATGAAATTAGAACACAATTTATTTTACAAAAAATACAAAAAGAACATTCAATACAACAATTCCAAAAAACATATCATACAAAGGAAAAGAAAAAACTGTTAGTTATCGCGTTCTCTCTTCAGGATCTCTTGTCTCACCCAGGGTACATTTCTCAGGACGCGAGGAATCCAATACACATGTCCCAAAAGCTTCTGCATCGTGTCGTGTGGGTGCCAGTCTTCCACTTCAGCAAACGTGACGACGACGGGTATCCATTCACTCATATCGAAACAAGGGGGATACGACAAGACTTCGGTCATATCTCTCGGACCCGCATATTGGATGAGTGCTCGGGAAAAACTTTCTGCTTCCTTCTCTGCCAACAAGAGGACAGCCGGCTTCGGGATTTCACCGTTCGAAGTTTCACCGTTTTCACTGGTAGTTGGGAGAATAGGAGATGGGATGGAAAGCTTCGTCGGCTGTTTTCTTTTTCTCTTTGTATCGTCTGTAGAGCTCGAACGCTTCTCCGCACCAGTACCAGTATCGCTGACTGCGGGTGTTGTCTCTGGGCATGTCGATGTTGTTGTCGAACATGCGACTGGCAACGGCTTCAAAGTTGTTTTCTGTTTGGATTTCTTCTTGGCACTCGAGCAGGCCGTGTCCGAGCTGTCCACAGTTGAGGCACTTGTGATTTTCGTCGGTGGGTCTCTTGATTCCGTAACACTTTCTTTTGACAGTTTCTTTTCTTTCTTCATCACTCTTCGCTTTTTGGGCTTCTGTTCGTTTTCCACACTGGGGTGCCCAGTGTCCTGGTTCTCCGCAGAGGTAACAACTTCCATAGGAACCGTAGGCTGGTCTGTCTTGTCTTGGTTTTCGTTGCTGTTGTTGTTGGGAACGAGCAGGGCAGTCTCTATACCAGTGGCCGACATTGTTACAGGAGAAACAAGCTTGACTAGCCATCGAGAGCAGAATGAAATTTCAGTGTGACACTTCGCTTCTTATAGTCTTGGTCGTGACGTCACTCGCTTTTGATTGGTTCTTTCTTTTCCTTCGTTTTGATTGGTTCGTTGTTTAGTCTATGATTTCCAGGCTGTCCACGTACTTTTTCACTTTGTCCCAATCGATCAAGGCTTCACTCACGTGACAGGCTTCCAACAACGTCATCAGGTCGGCTCGATTACCGTGCTTTTGTCGCCATTGATTGAACACGGTGAAGATTTGCATGCGCGCGTTGTTGGGATGACTCATCTTGGCTTGACTGATTCGCGCTTCTCTGATCCCCAGATGTCTGCCAATACATTCCCAGTCTTCTCCCATGTTGCCGGACATGACATTGATATCCATTTGATCCAGAGACCATCGTTTCTTTTTCTTCGGCAAACCGTCCATCCACTGGCGTATGGGGTCTTCTTTCTGTTCGACAAACTCGTCTTTGCGTTTGATCAACGCGGTCTTAAAGCCCGGTACCACCGTCCAGAACCTTTTCAAGGCTTTCTCGACGTCTTCTCGCCATCGTTGTTCGTCCTCCCACGTCTTGACTTGATCCCGTGGATCGTCCATCATACTACCTAACACGCTATCGATGTCTTGCAGTTTCGGCTCGTCCACCCAAAGGTAGTGATTGTAATCGTCCACGGGGTGCGAGGGTTGACCCGTTATGGAAGAAACGCCTAGTCCCAGACACGAGTGGTATCTCTGACTGGGATGTTCGTACTTGCAGCCGATACACTCTTCGTGTTGCCTTTCTTCTATAATGGGCAGGAAACATTTCAACACTCGAAAGTTGAGCCATCGTTGTCTAAGTTTCTCGATCATATTTTCTGCCGGTTCGTCATCTTCTTTGTTTGATCGCCATCGTCCTGAGACCCGAAAGTCAGTATCCATAGGGGTAAGTGTTGCTCGGTTGGCCATCGTCATTGAATTGAACAAACCGCTTGTCATACACGATTTTATACCGCTTGTTCTCGGGGCGTGTCCAAAGACGGCGGTCACGTGATCTGGTAATCTTGAACGGATTGGCTATGACCAGAGGCTCGTTTTGATTGACGTGCCGTACATTCTCCTTCATGATGGCGTAATTCAGCTGTTGGGAGGCACGGTAATTCAAGGTGAATCCCCGGACTTTACATACAGTTTTACCATCGCTCTGGCGGTACGCGTAATTCTTTGGACCTCCGCTAACAAATTCTCGAATGGTGACATCTTCGGGCAACTCGTTCTTCCACTGGCCCAAACTCGAACCTTCTGGGGGATTCCATGACGTGGCATGGTATTGGTAGATGACGCTATCGGTGTCAAAATAGCATACCCGTTCTCCCAACTTTTCCAAGACGGAATAGAGTTTTAAACGGGCCTGGGCTGTGACAAAGGCGGCGATAACCACGTTGGTGATGGGGCAAGGTGCGACGTGTTCTTCTTTCTTCAGCGTTTCCATCAAGACCATGTCATCGTTGACTAACTGCACATCTCGTACGGTCTGGGTCACGTCCAACATTTTTTCAAAGTAGACGCTGGGCTCCGTGATGTATTCTGTTTTGGGAAAGTTGTCTCTCTGTCCGAATTTACCCCATGCCGTGTTCAATTGTAACTTGCTAAACGCCCGCATTCCTTTGTTGGGTTTTATCGACGTGGGATCCAGACGAATACCTTCCGTGTCGTACACGTCGTTGACGAAGCGGGTCTTGTCTTCTTCGGTGTGGCAGGTGTCGGGATAACCGCTGCTTTCCATCTTCTTCTTGAGGTAGTGGTTAATGTACCCCGTAAACAGACCGCCCGTTTTGGCCTCGGGATCGTAAGTGCTGAATTTTTTCCAGTGCCAGACTTCGTAGACTTTCAGTACTTGGTATCCTAGGGCCACCGCTTTCTTGAGTTCCAGGGTGACAAACGTACCCACCCAGGCTCGCTGTTCGTCGGTGTGATCACACGGTTGGTATTCGGCAATCTCCCCTTGTTGCATGTGTTCGTCGACGCAGCTTCGACACAGGGCAAACACCAATTTCTGTTTGCGTCGAAACGGGAGCACTGGATGGTACAGGCCACGGGGTGGCAAGACGGAACACTGGATCAATCCTTCGTAC
Source organism: Patella caerulea (assembly GCA_036850965.1). Taxonomy (NCBI): domain Eukaryota; kingdom Metazoa; phylum Mollusca; class Gastropoda; family Patellidae; genus Patella; species Patella caerulea. Next base: position 17,311,924 of record JAZGQO010000002.1, on the reverse strand, counting down.
TGTTGCCACTGGTCTTGATCGGGCTGTGTGACGATCGTGGGTTCCTTGATGGGAAAGGTACCGTACTTGCAGATGTAAGGGTACAAGGACACCACGTCGATGTAGCGCATGTCTTCCACAGACTCGTTCACCAACAGTTGGATGGCATTGGTTCTTCCGCCGAAGAAAGCGTTGCGGGGCATCAGAGGTTCGGGAGCGGGCCATTGCTGATCTTCCAAGCCTTGTAAAAATTCGTCCATCTCGGGATCGTGGCGTCGTTCTTCCTCTAGCTCACACTCCCACATGACGCGGATGGTCTGCATACCGTACTGCTCCTGGAGTCGACGCTGACGTTCTTGTGTCTTCTGGTACAAGTCCCTCATACTGCGAGATGGATCGTAGGGATGTTTATGCTGAAGGTCTTGGACGGGGCCCGGATAACATTTGGGACAACCGTGAAAGGCACACCCGTGAAACTCGTACACCATACCTGTGGTCGGATCCATGCCATCTAAACTATAAGGGCCAACTCGGCATTCACTACCGTTGCGGGCGTGTCGAATGTTGGGTAGTGGGGTCTGGTTTCGGAATGCAGCCATGGTCTGTTGATGTTGTTCCCATTCCAACCATCGAAGGGCTTTGTTGGACTGTTGTCGAGGCTGGAAGCGGTGCCAGTCCTTACCAGGTTTCGGCTGTTGCATTAAAGCTCGAGGAATGACGACGAGGGTGTCTTTCTTGAGGTAGTGCGTGCGTAACACGCGACTGCAGGCAGAGGCCAGAGTCAAACTCTTTTCAAAGGGATCGATTCCCGTGTCCATGAGGAATATCTCGCGAAACACGCCACAGCATCGGCGGAGGACATCGACGTCACTTTTACAGTAGGCGAGAATTTCCTGGCGAAAATCAAAGACGTCGTGACTGTGTTGTTGGTACCACTCGTGAAATTTTTCTCGTTCAGTCACACTCATGCCATCCGGATCGTAATCGGTGTCGGGAGGATAGGCGCCCACGTAATCTTCATTCTCCGGTCTGTTGAAGTGGTGAGGGAAATAACCTTTCTTGAGTTCTTGCAGGCCAAAGGTCTTGGGCATGTCCCGTAAAGCCATCGGTAGAAAGTTGAGGGAATCGATGAATTTTACCGTACCGACAGTGATCGTCATCGCTTTACCACCATTCATAATCACTTCGGGTTGCGCCACGGAATGTTTGTGCAGCGTCTGTAAAATCAGCAGTCCGTCGTAACCTTTAAAGTTGTGAGCCACGGCAATCACGGGACTCGATTCGTGACTGTCATGTTTTCGACCATCTATCACCGTACCGTGAGCAGCGAGTTGTAGAAACCATTTTCCCACATCGTCCAGCGTGTCTGGGCCTTTAAACACAATTTCCCGTTGGTGATTCCAGTACGTGTCGCAGTGCTCGCAGGGATCTTGGTTGTCGATGCAAAAGTGACAGCAGGTTTGCAGGACACATAGGTTGGGAATGTGTTCACCGGTATCTTGCTGGCATTCAAAGTCAAAGAAGACGAAGCGGGTCAACGTTGATTTCTGTAGTTTGTCGATTTGGGTCTTTCGGTCTTTATTCATGTCGATGGGTGATTTTAGTGGTTGGATGTAACAAAACTGTTTCTCGGCCGTGTGCCACTCTCGGCAGATGGAACATTCGTATTCTCCGCATCGGTGTTCTTCCAAATTACGCTTGGCCTTGATGACGTCCCACTCTTTTTGACATTTCTCACATTTCTTCCATCGATGACATACACTGCACTTGGCTCTGGAACGGGTGGCGAGATGGTTGTCGAAACACTGGCGGCTCACAAACACACGATGACATCGGTAACACGTCTTTGTGTTGGGATCAGGTGGACAGGGTGGACCCATTGTCTTACATCCTTGACACATCACGTGACACGAATGATTCTCTGCAGCATTGTATCCCACCTGACAGGTCTCACAAAAATACGACCTTTCTACAAAAGCGGGCATGGAGGTAATGACGTCATAATGTCTGTCGTGTAAATACAGGTTCAGATGTTTTGGTGTGCCTGTGACGTGTTTTGTTCCCCGATAGATCGCCTTCCCAAAGATGGCTCGAGAGAAAACGTTGAGTTGGTAACCTGCCTCTCCTAAATACTTGGCGTACAATTCCCAGGTTTCCATCCCCGTGCAGGCTTGCCTGGCTCCATCGACGGCATCGATAAGTGCTTCCGTTTTCTTCGTCTGCCACGAGTGGGGTCCTGCCCTCCTCTGTAGTCTGTTCCGTTCTCTTTCCCATTCAGGCGTGTCTTTTTTGTTGGCAAAGTGACGAGCGACGACAATAGCTCGCTGAAAACATAAGTCGTCGGCATTCTTAATGGTGACCAAACATTGCTTTCTCTTCAAATATTCGTCGAAATTTGCGCAGTGTCTCTTCTTCGTGTTTGTTCCGCTACCTCTACCATCGGGAGGGGACACGTGACAGATACTCATGGACATTCTTTGATCTAGTCTAAATTCTTCGTTACTCTGTAATACGGCAGCCACTTTCTGCAACACGTCTTCGGCTTTTAACAAACGATGTTCACGGAAGGGTAACCAAATAGGTGTTTTGAGTCCTGGGTGACTGATGGCGATTCTAACATAGTCACTTTCTCTGGCGTCCAAGGTTCGACGAATTTCCTCGATGATGGCCTCAAAGGTGTCGTGTAGTTGTTGTGGTACATCGTTGGCTGGAACGTGGGACCAATCTTCCAAAAAGTCTATCTCCACACACAGTGATTCGGTTCTAAACAATCGGCTGTATCGTCTATCCACGGGTCGTAAAGAATAACTCATCTTGCTTCGCTCGCTGATCGCATATCAATGTTCGAAGCTGTCGCTTCTCGGCCTTTTATTCCAGTCACCATGAATGGACTCGTCCATGACGTCATATCCTTCAAATGGACTCGTCCGTGACGTCATATCCATGCCATTACACATGTGCAATACTTAAATTCAGGTTACATGCGGTTGTGTAATACTGGATTTTCCATACGTCTATTTTTAGCAACAAACGTACACACATGCGCTGTATAACGTTACATCGCGTCTATATTTAGCCTCCAACGTACGCATGGCGTTGCATCACGTCTATATTTAGCCCACAACGTTCAACCGACGATGCATAACGTGATGCTCAGTACTTTGACGTCACTCCATGAATGGACTCGTCTGTGACGTCATACCACTCAAATGGACTCGTCCTTACGGTCTTAAAACGACACAACATCTGTCTCTCTATCAGTATCAGAATGGATGCTCCGGTGTTACGCATCGAAGACAACCACAGCACGGATACTCTCGTGTATCTCAGGGGTCACACGCTTGCTGTGATTACCCCTGACGATATCTTTGTCTTACCTGACGAGGTATTAAAAACACCTCCCAGGAAAAGACCTCCTCCCGAATTAGTGGAGGCCATTAGACGCAACCGACATAAAGTGCGTCGTACCCTCACATTCTAGTGCTCGCATTCGAGTGTGGACCAACGGCCCTTTTCAGGGCCAACTTAATCAATGTAAAAGAGTTGTTCCCCCTTCCCTCCCCTTTCTTCTCCTTTCTTCTTCTTCTTCTTCTTCTTCTTTTCTCTCTCTCTCTCTCTCTCTCTCTTCCCGCGCGCGCCCTCTTTCTCTCCGTACGTGCAATCTCACGTGCAAGGTCACGCACGTGCCAGGGGTCACGCAAGGGGTCACGCACGTGCAAGGGGTCACGCACGTGCCAGGGGTCATCTAGGTCACGCACGTGCAAGGGTCACGTGCACGCACATGCACGCACGCGCATGCGCGCACGTGCGTCCCTCAACAGGCCCTCATACTACTCTTATAATGATAACATTTCCACTGAAACAATCTCATGACAATATGAACAGATTGAGTATTTGGACTAAGTGATATACAGTTTACAGAGAGCATCGTTGTGATGATAATCATTTCCCCCGGAGCGAGTTTAGACGAAGTTTATCAAGATTAGCTACGATTAATCAATAACATTTTGGCTGTCTTTTACTGCACTGAGAACGCGTTAAGTATTTTTTTCACACCTCTAGTTTTTGTAAATGAAATATGAAAGTGTGTAATTAGCAATAATAAAGATGACGTTCTGCTTGCCTTTTTTTTGAATATCAACTTAATAAAATAAACGAATTACACATTATATTTTGTATAATTAATATCACAGATTTATAAATCAAACCGACGTATTCTTTCTAAAAGTACTTGTTGATATACAGGATGGTTAAACTTGGGGATCACGGTTTCTAAGTGGGTAAGACGCTGGTGGCGGGTGTTCGATACCTGCATTGACCGCGAAAGTTCATTCAGATTTCCAGGCGGGATTCCCCCTTGTCAGTGATGCAAGACGAAGGTCCCGACAAGAACAGCTGTCTAGTCGTTCTAATGGGACGAAAAACCGGGCTCCCGTGTACACATTGGCGTACGCGTAAAAGACCCCTTGACAGTTGGAATTCGATATAAGAGTGGGCCGCTGTCCGGGTGAATTTCCCTCATAGCACACGGTATGACGTAGGCTCGACTTCATTTGCCCAGTTCGGAGCAGAACAGTAGGATGTTAAACACCATTCAATTTCATTTAATTTTGGTTAATACTTACAATTAAACTGCGCTTGAAAAATGGCCTCCGAAATGCCCCAGACAGTCGGAATTATGAAAAATAGGTACAATTGGTCTTTCTGTGGTTCCCAAAAATATAATGTTAGAAGCATTCCCATATCTATAGCGCTGGCTACCGTAAATAATAAATATCGTCCAGTATATTTAGCTAGACGTCCAATTAGTAACGCCAAAATGGCTGTACTTCCGCCGAAGCACGCCATTATAAATCCTACCATTGAAATGCCCAACGAACAGCTGATAAAGGCCTGAAATGAAAAGAACTCACATAGTTTATTGGAATTAGATGTATGTTATTATTTAGCTGCTTATAATACCCCCTTTTTACTCCTGATTCCTGATGAAGTACGGATACATGTTATGCACGGAACATGGTATGCGTGCCAACATACTGTCACCTTATACGTGTATTCATAAAACCCCAAGAGAGAGATTGTGTTTATCGTCCACTCGACACAAACTAGGTAATTTTGGGACTAACATATGGTTTAATTTTTTTTTCAATAATTCGCTTGCGCGTAAAGATTTTTAACAGTGGGAGGAAACTGGGGTGCCCGGAGGATAGGCTGCTTTCAGTGACCTATGGCCAATTTAATATCAGACAAATTCAACAAAAAAAAAAAATCAAAAAAAATCTAATCTCAGATTAGGAACACATGGTATCACTACTATCTCTTTTGATTTTGTAGGAGAATCAACGTGGTTTGCCGATTTATAAAAATCTCGAACCCTTGATCAGCTGACAATATTGTCCACACTCTTAGATGCCTTCGCGATAGTTAAACATACTTTATGCAAGATTTGCCTATTGCAGGTCTTTCTTTAGGCCCGAAATGTTATCTTAATTATTAATTAGACATCAATTAACTTATCCAGATCATAACCAACTCTCGATGTCATCGATAGCTTGTGATATTTACTGGATTAGGATCCCATTTGCTGCTCAAATTTTCATTCATGATGTAATCGTGAAATGAATAATCCAGACTATGTTTTTATCATATCGGCTGGGCCGCAAATTCAATTGCCAAAATCTCGGTTCATAGTGGATCAATTTGACTGACATGTTCAGCAAATTCCCTTTACAATTATTTAGTTTTTAACTGTCAGCTCTTTATCTAATATCCCATAATGTATCTTTAACGTACTCGAAACACATTTCATTCGTTGTTCATTTATTGTTTGTGTTCCATGTCAGAAGTGAGCTGTTGTGACTTTAATTTGCAGCCACGAAGTGATCGACGCAACATAACCTGTATATTTCATATTTCATTCTGTAGGCGAGTGTGCTACTAAGTTGTTAATACACTCTTAAACACAATTAGTTCATATCTGATTCAGTTTTCGTATTCAATGTCAGACGAAAGTGAGCTGGAGTGTTAGGACTACTGTCGGGTTTATTCTTATCTCATTAACCCCATTTATTGTTTGTTATTCAAATGGGGTGTTTCACCGTATGTGTAGTGTTCTACTTGTCCTGGGTCGTAGAGTACGCGTATTCATATATACATGTAGATCAAAATTGCGTAATACAGTTACTGGATATACATAAGTTTTAAATATATATTTACCTTCGTGTAGAGCAAGAGAGAGAGAACAAGAGAGAGAGAGAGAGAATGGGGTTTAACGTTCTCTTGACACAAACTAGCTCATTTTGGGACTGGGTCATTATGGTTTCATTCCATTTCAATAATTTGCTTGCGCGTAGGGGTCTTTAGCAGTGGGAGGAAACCCGGGTGCCCGGAGGAAGCCCACGAGGTTGAGAAGGCGCCCCCATCTCCATACGCTCACACCAAGGCTCGAAACCACAGCTGCAGGCCAGAGGTGACTGGCCAGCAAGAGATCGAAGGGCGGCACTCTAGACCACCAGGCCATCCCAACCCCCCTCGTGTAGATCAAAATTGGGTAATACAGTTACTGGATATATACACAAGTTTTAAATAATATATTTACCTTCGTATATTCCGATAGAAGTAATCCTTGGTTCATGGCCTGGGACATGAACAGAGGGATTAGAAGAGTCATCTTCTTATCAACTAGAGTAGTACAACATGACACCACGGATTTTGACAGAGATTGTTTCTGAGATTTCGGGGTAATTAATTTCGGCAGGAGAAATGCCGTTAAACAAATTCCAACAACATCACAAACTAGAAATATTCCCAATAAAATATAGACTACGTGTGTGTCTGGCTCTTGAATGAGTGTGCCATTAGCAGCAATAGGACAACTATCAGCACCGCACGTTTTGGTCACGTTGTCCTCACTTTCGTCATAGGAGCCTTGTTGTAGCACAAGGGACGAAATCAAATTTCCAGTGATTTGCGTAGCTTCATAGCATGTGAAGAAAATTCCATTAAGCTTACTTAAAGCAGAATGTATGTTTTCGTTTATTATGCGTGAATAAGCATCTCCACTCCTGGACAGATATAACCCCTGCGATGTCCACTGGGGTCCTGCAATGCCTCCTAACAATATGGATGATGGAATCAATGTCGCCCATGTTGGATAAAAATTACTCGCAGTGTAGATGGTGTGAATTATCCAAGCTATCACCAACGATCGTTTCGCGCCGACGATCCTGATGAAAGACGGCGCCATTGTGCCTGATATAAGAATAGTTCCGTACAGACACGCAAGGGACGTAACTCCCAATCCTGCTTCTTGATTCAAACTGCTCTGTAAGTTCTGTATGGCTAAATACGACGTGTAAATAGCCATGAAAGAAAACGAAATCACTAACGTATCCCTTAAAGGATGTTTAGGGAGGGCTTTTTCGTCGTCACTCATTTTCACTGTTACTGCTGTATTTTCAGTGGCCACCATCTTGTACTGGAATGAGAGAAAAGAAAAATATTATAATCGCATGACGTCATTTGCATTTTTCAAGGATTAAACAAGTTGACTAATTACAAGAAAACAAAATAAAAATATCAACGGTAGACAATGTTCCAGCTTGGATTGATTTGGATTAAAACGATCTCTCTCTCTCTCTTTCTCTCTCTCTCTAGTCATGAAGCTCAAGATTTTATTTGATTTGAATAACGAAATAGTTCGCTGAAGAAAGGCGAGATTAAGAATGAAACGTCGTACTTTTCTACAGACAAATTTGAGACCAGACCACACGAGCTGATACCGCTAGCGGCTGTGTAATAAAACTCCAAAGTCCAAAGACCGAACTGAAAAACAAAAACGTCAGCGTAACCAACCTGATAGGCTATATACGGAACTTACATCGGAATCCTCGGGTGAACGTGTCCGGTGATCAGTTGGAACAGGTCAGAAATTGCACCTTTATGGCTATACATGGATACCTATACTATTAAGGTGTTTAATACAATAATTATATTCGGGCTTATCTTCAGTGTCGTGTATCTGGTCAAACAAACACCAGAACGATAAGATAATACTAAAGATCAACATGATTTATCGAGTACCAACACAATACGATATTAGACCACTCACTACACGTCAACATTGTCCTGTCAATATTTGGTATATTTATACACTTTTACTTACATATCAAAGTGTTAAGATCCATTGCAAGTTTTTAAACTGGCAACTATAAGTTTGAAAGGTATGACTGCTTCCCAAGCCCTTTTATGACTTTCCCTCCATTTTCTTAATCTGACGGACTTACAAAATCCAATTTATGCATTCTTCCATGAAATCCCACCAGTTCCGTGAGTCCAAAGCTAATCTGATTATAATGTATTTAAGTCCAATGAGTCTATAGTCTCGTTTGAGGGTGCAACTCTTTCTGTTACAATTCTTGGACTATTACCGCTAATCCCGTGTATGTTTATTTACCAGGTTGATAAGTTTGGAATCTCAGATAATATGAAGATTAAGCTGTGCTTATCTGGTGTCCCATGTGAAACCTTTACCCTAACACATTATAGTAGAACAAAAACAAAAATATTCATGATTTAATTAGTTCCCTTTTCCTACAGGAAACTAAGTCATGAATATCTAAAAATAAATAATTATGTTAGGTCGTGCGAAGTGCGGTTCTGGGTCTGTAACGTTTGTTCCAACATTCCGTGGATAGGTAAATAGGTACTAACGGGTGCCAATAGGAACAGCGTATATGTGTTCTGGTGGCACAGAAACCTGATTCCTCGTGCGTGTATAGTTAGAAATAACAGTAGACAAGGGCGGATCTAGGAATTTTGAATGGGAGGGGGGTCGCAAAATGAGGGCACTGACCGCGGAGGCGGGGCACGCCGCTGAGAGCCCCCTCCCCCCTAGAAAATTATCCGTAATTTCCTTGCATCTGTAGTCATTCCAAGAGCTATTTGGCTGATATTTTCGTTTAAGTAAACGTTCGGCAGTAAAAAAGGGCACAGTCGAAAATTAGGGAGGGGGGGGGCGCCTCTGGGAGGCCATAGCACAGACGTCCGGACACTATGTGGCTCATATCGGTTTTCATTGCCGAGCCAGTGCAGAAAACTAAAAGCTCTGTGTTCTCGAAGCGTCGTACATTCTTAAAACTTGATATCAGGGTCATCTCAAAATTATCTGATATAATATTTACCGGTTTTATACCAGGAACACTCAAATGTCAAGTCTCGAAGTGGTTTTAAAAGAACGAGTAAACATTCTGCCTTAAATGGATGTCAATGCGACATATTTACTGGGAATTCTAACAAATGTATGAAACAGTCACGTGGAGGCCGGAGTGTCACACATTTTTAGACCACAACTAAAAATAGTCTGTTAAAACTTGTCAGCTGTGATGCATTCGGTGCGTTTAACTTTCGAAAATAGCGGACTGTTAACGGCATGTTCTTCTGATCACGTGTTAAATTCCTCAAAAATTAACTTTTCTCTGTCAGTGTTTAAAAGGCGGAAGTCCGAGATTTTATGGGGTGAAATATGGTATAACTTTCCTGCACCAACCAGACTAATTATATAAATGAGAGAGAGAGAGAGAGAGAGAGAGAGGGAGAGAGAGGGTTTTTACGTCCGCTCGATAAAAAGCATATCATCTCGGGAGAAACATGGTTCAATTTTATTTCAATATTTCGGTAGCCCGTAGTTTTCTTTACAGTGGCAGGTGGGGGGATAACGCATTAACTATGAGTCGCCCAACCCATTTGGACACAGATCACCAAATATTCATGGGCAGTCACCCAAGGGCGAAAGTTATTTTTAGTCCTTCTCTCCCTTTCCCTTTTTCCCCCTTTTGCATGGCGATTTTTGTTGAATTTTTGGTGTAGAATCGAAGAAAAGGGTTTGAAAATACATTTTCTGCCAGGTTTTGGTGAATATTCATGATTTTGAGGCGGAAGGATACAAGAGTTGTGAGGTTGGTTACGTTGAAAGGGAGGGCCGAAAATTGCAAGGTTAGCTGTCTCTACTTCCAGCTTGTCTATCTCAAGTTTTTCATGAAGAACCTCATACATTCTTTTGGGCAAGAGTCTGCCACATGTTGCTCCATCTCTTGCAGAAAGCGTTTTGCCCAACGAATATTTGGGAAATAGTTACGACCGGTCTAAGAGACGAGAATTAACATTAAAGTCAATGGGGCAATAATTAGTGATCTGTGGCCATTTGTAAAATGAAATAAAATGGGGTTTAACGTCTTACTTTTCTGCACGAACAAGACTAATAATTAGAAGGGAGAGGGAGAGAGAGAGGAGAGAGAGGGCTATACATGATCGATAAGATGAAATAGAATAATACAGCGAAAATCCGTTTTCATTAGCCCGGTCGTTAAATCCCATTTCATTTCATCAGCAACAATGATATTGTCACCAGCGGTTGCCAATAAAATCATCGAAATAAGCCTAGTAGATTAACACAAAATAAATATACCCACAAACCTAATTGAGTAGTTTTCCACACTCATTCACTGGACTTTGTATTCTGTCCAATGTTTAAGTTCGATTGTGCTGGATTTATATACGTAACTAAGATAGTACTACTACCAGTAGTATGTGTAACACTACATACAGATAACAGAATATCAGCATAATTGATAGACCTTTATTGAGAGCATGAAATAGGCATACTCCAGGAGGAGCGCCATTCCAAGTCTTCTGAAACTAACAGTAAACTCTGGCTTATAAAGCATACAATTAATTAAGAAAAGTGATACACAAGCGATGTACATATTTGGCATTGTTTATTTATGAGATAAATAACTGCACTGCATATTTAATAAGATCGTGAATGAGATCGTGCCTATTGTCAAAACGAGCAGAGGCCATTCGTGTGTAGTCCGTAAATAACATATTGAACACATTAGCTGTTTTATTAAGTCCGTGCCTTGAAGAAGTTGTGTCGAGTTGAACACGTCAATATCATTAATGATCAAAAATCAGCAGAGGTCAGAAAGTTCTATCTGTATATTTATATTTCAATATGATGTAGAGATCACTTTGTCACATTCCATCCCCACCCATTTAAGTTATTTATTAAAAATAAATAACTAATACCATTCTCACAGGTGGGACACTGTCTTCATCTCTATCAATTGAAGGTACACACAATTAAGTTAAATCACACACGAATTAAGAAGAGCACACACGATATAATAATAGTAATGAAAACACACACGATTATATAGTTATATGATATTTTCGGAACACTAGGTCCTAGACTTTTGTAGGACGATACCATTAAATTCTGGCATTCCTCTTGATTAATTATGACAAAGTGAATGACACTTGTTTATTTCTTGGTGCTGGTGTGGAAACATCTGTTCCATGGAGCGTATTTTCGTCCTCGGTCTCAGCCGACACCATCCCTTAATTATCGTTATCTAACATACATTAAATACAATACAATATCAATATCAACACTTGAAAAAACCTTTATATGGACATCACAAATTCAAGTCCTACTTCTATAAAAACAATTACAATGATAAACATGCTACAATAATATAAGTTCAATATAAATACTCGCTACAATAATATAAGTTCAATATAAATACTCGGTTATACGTTCCAACCGAAAAAAAAATCAAAAAACACTTTTTCAATGTCAATAATTTCACTGTTGCCACCACTGAATAAGTTCAGGTCATGTTAGAATTGTTCTTTTCCTTGCACAGCTAATTTGATGCACGTAGGCACTTCTGCAAACTGGGCTTGAGGGTCATAGCTTTTGACATACTGGAATGCCCTGGTCTGGTTCAACGTTGCGGTACGTTAAGATAAGGTACAATAAATCCCATAAATGATCAATGTACTTGCTAAATTAGACCAATTACAATTACATTACCCTTAATTTACAACATTGATTTCAATTGGAGGTCATAATACTTAATCATATTCTTACACTTAAGTTTATGTAAAATCAAAATTGTATTTACTTTTAAGTGAATAAACTATTAATTATAGAATTTAATCTGCCCCTAAGTAAAAATAAGCAGTATTAATTAGTACTTATCACCTAAAGTCATTAATAACATTGAAATTCATTAGTAGTCTGCTTTACTAATTGACAGTGACAGGTTAAGATTATAACCCGTCTTAACATTGGTGCTATATAGAGCTTCGTGTATATATCACAAGCTTGCAGCCAAGGGGTGCTATCTTACACGCTGAGAACAGAAAAGACAGACATGTGCCTGTGTGAGATGTCCATATAGATACTCCCTATTAACATTTCGTTCTGAATTCAAACGAGAAACAGCATCTTGATACAAAGGATTAGTATTTATTACAAGACCTGATTGTATGATACTCCTGGTTGTAAAAATAAAATAATTACAACCCATAAGTTATTATATTCCTGACGTTTACTACATACAACGAAAAATAAAAAATTACAAATATAAGTTCTTGACGTGTCCAATACATTAGTATGGTTTTACGTAACATTACTCATGACATAACAGGGAATTCAAAATTTATTCGACAGCTAATCGCACTTTCAAATTAAACTTTAAATTATCCATTTTACCACGTTATACCTTTTTTCTTTTTTTTGGGGGGGGGGGGGGGTGAACACATACTTTAAACTTATTCTCCTTTATATTTCTTTAACAAAACGACATGAATAATCCAGAAACAGTTATATTGCATAAGCTACTCGCTATATATTGCAATGCACCCTGTTTCAATTTAAAACATTTTTTTAAAACCTAATACCAACCCACACAAAGGGCCATTAAGTTTTAATTTTTCTTGGGCATTTTCCTTTATAACCCTAAAACCTAAACGCGATTTTACATATATTCATACCTTAACCACACGCGGTTAAACACATATACATTACTTGGACATAACACTACATTACATTATTACGATCTATAACTTTATAGAACGGAGACTTCATTGTATTTCTTTTAGCTTAGTTATACTGTTTCAGTTTTAGAATTCTTATCTATACCGACGTTTATAGAAATTATTTACCCATGTGTAAAACTAACTCTTATTTACTTAACTTAATTATTTACTAGTTTGCCATTTTTTTCGAAAACTTTATATTGATCAAATCCCTAATCTTTAAACAATTTTAAAATTATCCCTTGGTCATTTTTGGCGTTCCATTGTCAGTTACAAGGAAATATGCACCTACCTCAAAAACGACTGGAAACTTCTTCTTCCAAGGGTTTCCTCCCGGGATCGAACCCGGACGTCAGTGATTCCATGACTGATGGCTATGGCTGTAATTATTGGCCCATGGTCACTGGTAAGACTTCCCGCTGGTATGGCGATTCACTCCCAGGTCATATAGTCACGGCATCCAAATCTGATACCACCCAGGACGGTCACAGCAACCAAATCTGATATCTTGACTAATTGTAATAAAAAAATCCCGGTTGAATATTAATGAAACCAAAATCTTTTCAACTTGCAGATTAACTGGAGAATTCTGTCTAACAAGATTGCCTGCGGCTTCATGGGACTGGGTCCCGTTCTGTCTGGTTCACTGATGCACGGCGCCAAATCTGATATGACCCAGGACGGTCACGGCATCCAAATCTGATATCTGTAACACTACATACAGATAACAGAATATCAGCATAATTGATAGACCTTTATTGAGAGCATGAAATAGGCATACTCCAGGAGGAGCGCCATTCCAAGTCTTCTGAAACTAACAGTAAACTCTGGCTTATAAAGCATACAATTAATTAAGAAAAGTGATACACAAGCGATGTACATATTTGGCATTGTTTATTTATGAGATAAATAACTGCACTGCATATTTAATAAGATCGTGAATGAGATCGTGCCTATTGTCAAAACGAGCAGAGGCCATTCGTGTGTAGTCCGTAAATAACATATTGAACACATTAGCTGTTTTATTAAGTCCGTGCCTTGAAGAAGTTGTGTCGAGTTGAACACGTCAATATCATTAATGATCAAAAATCAGCAGAGGTCAGAAAGTTCTATCTGTATATTTATATTTCAATATGATGTAGAGATCACTTTGTCACATATGGATACACGTCCGCTTCCACCGGAGGTAATATCGCCGGTAATGCAATACTATTGAAATGAAATAGGGTTTACATCCTAATTGTCTACACTACTCCACTAAGTTATGCGGGCACACGAGGCACATTTTGCCCGGGCAGCGGCGTGGCAACTTATACATATTTCAAGGTGTTCTTTACTTGCTTGCCAGCGTATCTCAACATCGAGGTGGCGAGTACAACATTACCTTGATTCAGTCGTTTTCAAGGACGGGGTGAGCGGGCGAATGGTTAGCGTTGTAGGCCTATCATAAGGTCTGTCATTGAGTTGTATGTGACAAGGAGTAGGGTCGCATGTCCAACCTCTAGGGTTTTCTCCGGGTCCTCCGGATTCTTCCCACTGCTAAAGGCCCTATGCGCAAGTGAATTATTGACATAGTTGTGTCGATTGGATATCTCCCTCTCTCTCTCTCTCTCTCTCTCTCGCAATCGTTTTCATAATAAATCATATTATAATAGCCTATACACTAGTACTTACATCGTTGTGATCAAATCAATAAACTATACAACTTCCTTCCTATCTGGTTAGGTTTTCGACCAATATTTACAATGACATGTTTATAATATATAACTTAAACTGAAACTCGGTGACAAGTGTGGTATAACTAACATGTATGCCAATCATGTGTCTTATTGTTATCACTATGTGCATGTACTATACTAATAACGTAGCCTACTCCCGGTTATCCAGAAGCCAACAATGACACAGCATTTTCTATAATCAATGTACATTGTACTGTTATTGATGTTAAGTCATTACCCTGTATTAGCGTAAATAACTATTCTATCCTACCCACAAGCGTACCGGTATGTCAAGTTTAAACATATATAATTTACCCCCTTCGTCAAGCATACCGACCGGCACCGAGCGTACTGGTCCGTGACGTGAAAACATAAACTACCGCTAAACCCCAAGCACACCAACCGGCCATGTTAAAACATATATACTAGCCCCCCCCCCCCCCAGCTTACAAGTCTGCCAATTTCAGACACATTATCTCGCCTCCCCCAGCGTACCAGCCTGTCATGTTAAACGATATAAACTACATGTAATTAAAAACGGTCTGAATTTCCGATTTTATCTGTTATACATTCGCATAAATCGATATGATATGAAGTTATACGGCCTACCTGTACCAAACGGGCTGATAAAGACAGGCATCAACTGAACAATTATAGTCATATCAATAAATGTAAGAATTGTAGCATCGGCATGTTTTAGTAACCATGGATACAGAGAGGTAAAGGTTAAGAATGCAGCGAAGTTTATTCATTATAAATAAAAAAAAAACGTCAAAAAATAGCAATAAAATATAAAATTGTTTATATTTTATAATAAATAAATGAAATGGATTTATTTCATACTATTCGTTCGGGTAGGACGAAAAAAAAAGAGGTGTACGTAAAAGTACCCTGGTAGTTGGAATTCGCATAAGAATAAATTGTGGTACCGCTACGTTAAACCTCATTTCGTTTCTTAGTTTTGAGCAAAAATAGGACTAATACAGGTGATGATACGTTACAAAACATAATTCTATATACTGAACCCAAGCACGTGGTCTTGATGTGAATGGGTGCATGGCTGAATGAATATGAAGCGGTTAACATTCAGTTGTATATTGTACGGATAAAAAAGGAAAGATTTATCTATTAATATCTCGCTTTAATAATATGTGTTATCTCCCTTGTATTATTCAAAAGGACACAGATCAAACAAGGGCGAAAGTTATTTTTAGTCCTTCTCTCCCTTTCCCTTTTTCCCCCTTTTGCATGGCGATTTTTGTTGAATTTATGGTGTAGAATCGAAGAAAAGGGTTTGAAAATACATTTTCTGCCAGGTTTTGGTGAATATTCATGATTTTGAGGCGGAAGGACACAAGAGTTGTGAGGTTGGTTACGTTGAAAGGGAGGGCCGAAAATTGCAAGGTTAGCTGTCTCTACTTCCAGCTTGTCTATCTCAAGTTTTTCATGAAGAACCTCATACATGCTTTTGGGCAAGAGTCTGCCACATGTTGCTCCATCTGTGGCAGAAAGCGTTTTGCCCAACGAATATTTGGGAAAAAGTTACGACCGGTCTAAGAGACGAGAATTAACATTAAAGTCAATGGGGCAATAATTAGTGATCTGTGGCCAAAAATGTGGTTTGATCCCACTTTCTTTTATACCATTTATACTGCATGGGAGTAGTTAATATTGCCCCCCCCCCCCATTTAATGTTCAGCAGCAGAATAGGTTTTTTAGCCGAATTGGACAAAATTATTTTTTTCATATTTTGTCCACCCGGTGCTTCGGGCGATCGCCCGACGGCCCAATCTGCACCTGGTCAGATTGGTGGTGAATATCTTTTCAAATTGTTCAGTAGAATAATTATGTATCACCAACAATAAAGTACTAACTAATAAATTACGTTTGCGGGGAATGTATTTTACTGCTACTGAAGAAAATGTATTCATTTTATTGAAAATTAAGAGGAGTTCAGTTTGTTGTTAGATTGCGAGGAAAGATATATGCTATCAACACACGTTACCAATTTCTGCCTTACATGGTAGATATTTCACTATCCCTTAAAATGCGTCATATAAATTAATACTGGCTATATTAGTCTTAAAGAAATGTGCTGAAAGGTTGAATTACAAACATTTTCATATGTAGTGTAAGGGAGGGAACTCGGTTATTTCCAGCAGGATTAGAACCACAGTATGTTGGCTAGTAATTTGTACGACTGAAAGCTTATGCAGATGAAGCAGAATGTGGGAACGTGTCACCCCCAAAAAATGGATGAGGTGGGACATGAAAATCTTGAGATTCATAAATTTATAACTACCCGGTGTATATTTTAACGTAACCATATATCCCCAGGCTCTTCATCCGTCTCAAACTCTCCAATTCTGATAGACAAGCGTAATACAAACCATTTTCTTTGATTCTAGACCTAAACGTTAACAATAGAGGCAAAAACTGAAACTGGGAAAAGTCTATACATTTATGTGAAAAAAACTCCCAAAAATGAAATGAAATGGATTTCTACTATTATTTGGTCTAATGAAGACGGGCATACGCCTTTTAGTGTGCGATGAGGGGAAATTTTGTCCTGGCAATATGTGAAAGAAACAACATTCCTAATCAATCAAGGTGAAGTTTTAGGGGAATAATTGGTTTAAACAGTATGTATACATTCTCACTAAAGTTTTTATCGGGTGGTTATTTCCAATAAAAGTATGGCAAATTTGGTATATATGGAAAGCATAGACGCCCAACCTGGCTAGAAAAATACTGGATTACATGAAAAACACCCATGTGAAAAGCACCGGCCGAAAAAGTCAAGGTATCACCCAACGACTTATTGTCTGTCGGGTTGACTTAGTGAGCGGTTTGGGAAGATTGAGGGGTGTAAACGGCTGAAGAAAGAAAAGTTGGCAGAAATTAACTCAAGAATTTACTTGGGTCTCAATAGTATGGTAAATGGACTGTAAGTAATGACAAAATGCATTCTGAAAAATGTTTCCTGTCTAAGTCAAGTTAGGTGACAAACAGGGCTTCTAAGAATAGATTTTTTTCGCTTTGGTTATCTCCCCGCGAATACAAAGTTTTCAGAAGGATTTTAGTTTGAATATGTTTTTAGTCCAAATATATAATCAAATCACGCAGTTTGTACGCGGGAAGGTATCTTTAACATATACATACACACAATAGTGATAAATGGGGTTTAACGTCCACTAGGTCGTTAGAGAACTAGCATAATGTTTAATTTCATTTCAATTATTCGCCTATACGGGTCTTTTGCAGTGGTAGGAAACCGGGGGACCTGGAGAAAAATCCACGACAGGCGACCCCATTCCTTGTCACGTACAACTGGGGATTCGAAACCACGACACACAATATACAATACATAATGAACAATATGGATTTGGAAACAAGCTATATAAAGCCTATATAAATCAGTCTCCAAAGATGAATTAAATCAATATTTAGTAGTCTCGGTCACCCAGAACCCCCTAGTCTTCAACGCATATTCGTAGAATATTTGTATGGATGATAGAGACTAATATTTAGTGGCTATTGATTTTATTCTCGTCTAGTGGTTGACGCAATCATTTATTAAAATCAGGAAAACAGTCGACAATCAAGTTGAATAAATTGAACTATGTAAAAGTTAAGATAAAATGTATTGCGTATATACTATAAGAAAGGTTGCCAGACAATGAAATTTACGCTCAAATCTGCTAAATCTCTGTACAGTTGACAAGCCGCATATTTATTCTTTTCTAGATTGGATAAATTTTGGTCGTAAGAGCGTTCAAACAAGTGTTCACAATAAATTGTGGACGACCTACGAACGGACGGGACCGACTAAAATATTGAACAGGCTATATCCTAATTAGATTGGATAGCGGTGGATGGGGTTGGGTGGTGGATAATAGGTCTACTTCTACGTTGTATCTTTTAAGACTCTCTTGTTTAGCAGCTGTATGATATACACTTTAGTAAAATAAATTATTTTCTTCTTCTAACAGTTTTAAACGTCCGCTTCCAACACCGTTGATATCACAGGCCAGTTTTCATAGTTCAGGGTCATTCCGGTGGGACGAAAACGGAGAACCCAGAATAAACCAACAAGGTTGAGAAGGCGCTCCCTACTCAAAGCAACATTCGCTCACACCAGGGATGGTCACCACGACCACAAGCCGGACATGACCATTCAGCTAGAGCTTGAAGCGCGGCACTCGAGACTGATAGGTCACCGCAAACACCCCAATACAAGGTAATGGGAAAAATGTTCATCCCTTAAAAATAATACGATGTTCATGGAAAATACGCTCTGGTCCGTCTTTCTATGGATTGTCTCCCTTGTTATGAGTTAGAGAGAAGTTGGCTACGGTCAATTTGCCAATGCATTCATTCACTTGATTTGGTGGTTCTTATATTGTTCATTAATATATAAGATCTGTCTTCTGAAATGAAGTGGTGGGGGGCGATGGGTCCTTAGGTCGGTCATTGAGTAAAGTTGAGTGGTATCGAATCGCTTGTACGTGACAAGGAGTAGAGTAGGTTGACTGTATCGCCAAATATCCCTCATAGCACGGTGTCTGGGCGTATGCCTATCTTCTTTAGCCTAGTCAGAGCAGAGCAGTATGACATTAAACCTCATCTAATTTTAGTTATTTGTTTTGCTGTGGTATTAAGGTTAATACGGTGTAAACAAATGGCTCAGGTGATGTTTATAATAAATCACTTGTTCACACAGCAGATACTGATCTTCTCATCAGCTGATACTCTACAGCTGATTAATTCCACGAAACTCATTGATATTTTCTTACGCAATACCGCTCAATTTCTAAATCCTGCTGTCTCAGAATGTGGAATTCGATGGGGCGTTATGGTAAATATGTGCTGACCAATGTAAGTGACCCTCAGTGTAATAATGTCTATATTAGAAGTTGGGGTAACGGTGGCTAAGTGGGCAAGACGCTGATAGTTGGAATTCCATATAAGAGTAGGCCGTAGCGCCCGTCTTCATTAGCCCAATCAGAGCAGAACAGTAGGACGTTAAACCCCATTCTGTTTCATTGAAGGGGCGAACTAGTTCGTGTACAAATGCTATAAATGGGTCATAAAAGAACCAGTTGGACCTTTAGACATTTTGTCAAGATCAACGGTCATTGGATTAATTTATGACCTTGTGAAACTTTTCTCAGGGTGTTGGTTATTTCACCTTTCCTATACTTGGCATGTGGTTCAAATTATTATGTATACATATATTTGCGTTTTGACGTGCCCAGCATGTGGTCTCCTAGATTTATATGGAACTTTAGATGTTTTTACGCCGTGATGCTGGCATCATACGTGCCGCTTTCCCATCTATTCTCTTGTGGATAGTTCGTTTGTCACCGGAATCAACCGATCGGAACTGGAATCAGCCGCCCTGACGGTAACTTGATGAAACTCGCTGGAAGCTACAGGGTTTATTCAAGACATGGTCAAACATGTTACGATGACTTCTTCGATTTAATAAAATTATCATTTAATTGTCGTTAGGGGAATTGCGAGCGCCATCTTGGATCTTAAACGCCATTTTCAGTCTTGGCGTGTGGATTGGTTGATTTAAATTTAATTTCATGTTTCTTTACAGCACAGAAAAAATCCTCTGAAATTGGTCACGGACTCCTCGTATTTTGATCTGTTGTTGATTGTCATGTTTTATTATTTTAGTAGGAAAATCTACTAAATATAACAGCCGACTCTTTAAAGGCGATTATTTATCTGGATAAGGATGTAGAAGCCTGTTGGCTACAATTAAACACGTTGAGCTTATGATTCACGCCAAAAGGATCACGGAATAACTATTCACGCGAGAGGCATCACGGAATAATGATTTTCGTGCAAGGCATCACACAATTATAATGTTATCTACAGATTGCAACACTCTTTTGACATTACTGCACCTAAATTCACCGAAACATCGGAACTGAAATTGTCCTTTCTGATACGTTTATAATATAATGATATCTCCGTCTCAAGACGGAGATTGGCAAGGGTATGTCCAGGGATGAGACGGAACCAAAGCACAGATACAACAAGGTCAATAAGCTCCACACCGGATACACCCCAAGTATCATCAGGGGCCTATTTCACGAAATTTTAACTAAGATAAGATCCCAATTTTAGTAATTTGATTGGATAATATTAGATTGATTTTAGTGCTTAGCCAATCAAAATTGAAGTATCTACTAAAATTGGATTTTATCTTAAGTTTAAATTTCGTGAAACAGGGCCCTGGACTAAAAAAATTTTTATCAAAAATGTCGGAATGATTGAGTTTAAGTTCAGGTCGGCGACTGAGATTACAAAATGGCCACAACAGGCGTTCATAGTACCATGGTAACCAAACCATTTTATTTTTAGTTTATCTGTTGAAGCATTTTCAAATGTTGTACTTGAGGAATGTGGCTGGTTGTAAGATTAAAAAGTTGGCAGACGACCATAATATAGTATGTTTTAAATCCCGTGGCTAGGTGGGTAAGAAGCTGGTTCGCTAGTCTGGAGGTCGGGTGTTCGATCCCTGCATTGGCTGAGAAAGCTCAACCCGATTTTCCAGCGTGGTTTCCCCTTGTGAATGATGCAGGACAGAGCGCGGTCTAGTCGTTCGGATAGGACGAACCACCGAGGTCCCGTGTACACATTGGCGTGCATGTAAAAGATTCCTTGACAGTTGCAATTCGATATAAGACAAGGCCGTAGCGCCGCTGCATGGGCAAAATTTCCCTCACAGCACATTGCATGGCGTATGTCCGTCTTCATTAGCCCGGGTTAGGAGCAGAACAGTAGGACGTTAAACCCCATTTCATTTCATTTCATTTTTAAATCCATAAGATTCGGGGTGGTTGGGCTTTATAACAATATAGCAATACCAATAACATAATTGTTCAAAACACAGTAGACTAAAGTAAAGGCATGTTGTCAAGGTCAACGGTCATTGTCCTACGTTAACAAATGGATAATTTATGACCTTATGGAACTTTTCACAGGGTGCTGGGTATTTCGCCTTTCCTATGATTGACATATGGTTCAAATTATTACATATAAGCTGATGTTTATTTTAAGTTAACAGCTTGTTGGTTGTTTATTTTTATATGGAACTTATTTTTATATGGAACGTTAGCTGGATAGTAATTTGCATATATGGATCATGATTAAAGTCAGCTGATCATGACTGAATGAGCCGTTCATTACTAAAATCAGTCGCTCATGACAAAATTTAGCCGAGCATGACTCAAATTTGACGAGCATTACTAGCATCAATCGATCATGACTTCAATCATGGCTAGAGTGAATTAATCATGAATAGAATCGGCCGATCATGACTAAATCAGTCAATCATGACTAAGTCAGTCAATCATGACTAAATCAGTCAATCATGACTAAATCAGTCAATCATGACTAAATCAGTCAATCATGACTAAATCAGTCAATCATGACCATATCAGTTTTTTTGCGATTTGATTGAATCATCATTGAATAAAGTTAATGCGCCATCTTGGTATTTGGACGCTATTATCGGACTTGATTGGTTGATTTAAATTGATGTCTTGTCTCTTTACAGCTCAGAATTGATTATTTATACAGATCTGGTAAGAGGTGTTGCCCCATTTCATACATTACCGCCTGGTCAAAAAGGTTGAACTGTTTGAGAGAGTTTCTCGGTCTTTAAAGCACACCCTTCTGAAACAGAAGGAAAAAACTTTAAAAAAATCCCCCTGAAATTGGTCACGGATTCGGCGTATTTTGCTCTGCGTTTCATTGTTATGTATCAGGATTTAGTAAAGGAAAATCGGTTAAAAGTAAAATTTATGAATTTATTCAGATAAGGATATAGGAGCTATAATAAAACACGTGTGTGAATGATTCATGTTAGAGGCATCAAGGAATAAATGATATCATAATAAATTCTGATCTACGGAATTTCACACCCTTTTTGTTTTGGCATTACTGCACCTAAATACACCAGAAACCACCGAAACTAAAACTATTCTTTATAATAAGTTTAGGGGGTTGGGATGGCCTAGTGGTATAGAGTGCCGCGCTTTGACCTCTAGCTGGGCGGTCACCTCTGGCTTGCGGCTGTGGTTTCGAGCCCTGCTGTGAGCGTATGGGGCATGGAGCGCCTTCTCAACCCCGTGGGTTTTCTCTGGGCACTCCGGTTTCCTCTCACTGCTAAAGACCCCTACGCGCAAGCGAATTATTGAAATAAAATGAAACCATATGTTAGTCCTGGTTTGTGTCGAGTGGACGTTAAACCCCATTTCTCTCTCTCTCTCTCTCTCTCTCTCTCTTTTTATAATAAGTTTATAATAAATGAAAATGAAATGGGATTTACCGACTCACTGCACCGACTGGGTTAATAAATACAGAATACGCTCTACAAGTTCTATGAGGAACATTTTGCCCGGGCAGCAACACTATGCGACCTCGCTTTTTGTCCTATCCATACGTCTAGACGTTGCCCTTGCAGATCCTTCGACTGCACTACTAAAGAGTTGGGGGACCATCCAATGAACTTTCTCAACGAACACCTAGCAGCAAATACGTTACCTCCATATGAGTCAGCCACCTTGATCCCCAGTTTATAATAAAATGATATTTCAGTTTATGGTTCAAGATTTGGTCGATGTCTGAGCTGAAACCCAGCAGATAACAGGACAATTGATAGTTTGCCGTCAAATATATTTGTATGTTTCTTCGAAATTTCCGTTAAATATTGGTTTTAGGATTTTAGGCTAGAAGTTGGAAGCAATAACTCTGGAAGTAAGTTCCTGCAACTCAATAAATATGAATCATTTTAGCCCAATTCGTAGTTTTGTCTTTCGAATCCAAATGGATTAGAATTTAATTTGTGGAGTAATTTTATATTGTACAACCCAGGCCCGGATTTGTCTTAAACATATGTCATCATAATCGGATTTTCTCAATCTGATTAAAACACAAATCCTATTCCGTTTCCTTTTTCATAGTTCAAAATTTCGTTTTACTTGAATTTGAAAGAGTTGTTATGTAGCCTGCGTTCTGATTGATGTTAGAGATTAGCCAATGAAACGGTCTGTTGTGGGGAGTTCTTGGCGTGTGGTCCTTGAAACTGTGGGTATCCCACTAGAAACATCCAGGACCAGGTCTTTACAAACGAAACGAAATACAGATCCGCATTTTAATCTGGTTGAGACCTTTTCTCAATTGTGTTCAAAACACACTTCCGCTAGTCGCTACGGTGGGATGGGGAATTGGAAAGGGTCTTGTACATCTAAATCCGGCACAGCTACGACCACAAAGACACGGTGTTAATACTTATACCCAGGATAACAGTATTGTAACAACTTCCGATATAGATGACGAAGCTTCTTCATAACAGATATTGTGACAAAGTTATCTATACATGTACGTAGAACTCTGCTAGATTTAATATTATATTATACAACTTCTTTTAAGGCCCGGACTTATTAAAACATCTAATGTATTCAATATGTTCTGTATTGACTACACACGAATGATGTCAGCTCGTTTTGATTAAACATATTAATCATTCAAAGGAAATATGCAGTGCAGTTAAAGATACTAAAATCTCATCAATAAACAAGATCCGGACGTGTTGTCATTTTTGGAATCAAACGCACCGGAGAACCAGGATGTTAGAACTAAATACGAAACAAAGACTCTAGCTTCTAATATAGCAAAGGAATGAAATGGTGTTTAACGTCCTACTGTTCTGCTCCGAACTGGACTAATGAATACGGGCAGTGTGATATGAGGGTAATTTTGCCCGGGTAGCGACACTACGGCCTACTCTTATATCGAATACCAACTGTCAAGGGATCTATTACGAACGACGAACGACTAGACCGCTGTTCTTGTCAGGCCCGCCACCCTGCATCACTGACCTGACAAGGGTGGGGGGGGGACAAGCCGGAAAATCTTGATGAACTTTCTCGGCCAATGCAGGCATCGAAAACGGGACCTCCAGGCTAGCGATCCAGCGTCTTACCCACTTAGCCACCATGACCTCCCCCGGCTAATATAGACAATATTACATTGCGAGTTTCTTACACTGGTCAGCACATATTTACCCTAGAATTGAATTTTGTGGGTAACTCTTTTTGCAGGTTCTGCTAATCTCACAACATCCGGAAAAGTATGTTTGCAAAAAAAATTATTTTATTTTTGTGATTGATTGTCGCATTATAGATACATTGTAACCACGAGAGGGGGGGGGGGGGGGGGTAACGTCCCCTCGGCATACACTAAGCCATTACGGGACTAGCATATGCCTTAATTTTAATTCAATAATTCGCTTGCACCTTGGGGTCGTTAGCTGTGGGAGGAAATTCGCTTGCACCTTGTCACGTATAGGCGGGGAATCGAAACTATGTTCATGTTTGTGTCACATGACTTGGCGATAGCGGGAACTAGCAACGGGTGCCGAGCCGGATAAGACTCCATTGCACATGCTCGTGTCACGTGATTAGGCGGTAGCGTTAACTAGCACCGTTTGCCGAGCCCTCGGAGAATCCTTTGCACATAAAGACGATGCTGTCCTTAATCCTTGTCCATTTACAGGTGCGGATCCAGGAATTTTTGCAGGCGGGGGGGGGGGTCTAGGTTTGATAATTGCTTAACTAATTGCGCTCAACCGATAATTTGGTAAATTAGATTCAATTTGGTTCATTCTGACGTATTTCCGGAAGGTAAATTCCAAAATAACAGGTCTAAATCGCCAATAAAATTGCATAAAAAAATTTTCAAGCCTGAGCAGAGGGACCCCCTGGACCCCCCCTCTGGATCCGCGCCTGATTTACCATAATCTCTAAGCCTCTGTAAATTCTGGGATAACCCCCTCCCCCACGTCTTTTTAGGCGGGAGTAATCTCAGAAACTGTTGTAAGTTTAAGTCTCTTATCAACATAATAATATACATTAATCGCTCCCAAACGCAAAGTGGTGATGCAATCTACGCGTGCAACCTTTGGGGTCATTCGAGCAGACAGTAATCGTACTCGTAGGGCGGTCACTCTACTTTTCGTACTGGGTGTTTGTCAAGTTTTTTACTAGTAAGTTTGGGTGCTTCTTCTTTCCATACCAAAATTACATATCTTTACTTTATTGGAAATAAACTAACGATAAATATTTTTGTGGGAAAGTATCTCTCAAACGGCAATGTTGTAGTAAATATAGTTGAGCATGTGATAGAGTATTGTCAAATAGCTAGTAAGGTGGTTCCCCTTGTCAGTGAATCAGAACAGAGGGCCTGTGTCGGGAAGTTTGGATTGAGCGGACAGCCGAGGTATCGTGAACACGTTGGCAAAATGCCCCAAAAGCAAACTGTATGGCGTATGCCCGTGTTTATCAACTCGTCTGTATTAGCTCCTGAAATGAAATGGGGTTTAACGTCCTTCTCATTTCATTTCCTACCCACACAAAATAAAGAATTATTTGAAAAACTTTATAAAACAAATAGTTTGGATAAGTAACAAATTTTGTCAGGTCAGCGACACGAAGTATAAAATATGGTACAGTTATTTTCCGGTACATACATTAGGGTCGGGTTTTCTTGTAAGTGGAAAATTTTATTACAGAAAACAGAAAACTTTTATTCTACATTTCCTGGAACGGAAACCATAACAATGATACCGTAATGAAATCAACAGGCCTTAACACTTGTCAATCATTGTCGGTTACATCATTATACCCAGCTGTTGCCAAAACAACACGAGCTCACGTGGAGATAATCGATACCCTATGACGATGTTTGTGTTGATTTATGAATGTATTTATAGGTAATTCATAAACAGTATTAACCTACATACTAGGTTTCTTTACTTGATTTATTTTAACATAAATTTCCATATATGGTGTTAGATTGTAAGGTCTGTTATTGAGGCAATTAGGTAGCGTGGAAACCGGAGGACCCAGAGAAAACCCACGAGGTTAGACCCCACTCTATGTCACGTATAACCGGATGATCGAAACAACGCCAGTTGACTCAATGACAGACTTTATGATACACCGCGCACGCGCTACCCCCCCCCCCCCCCCCCGTCATATACATTGCATACACAACAAACGTATACATATCAAATCAAGTGAAATTGACCTGGGGGTCAGTCGTAAGTGTCTACAAACAGGGCGGGATTAGGGCACATAAAGGCCACAGGCACTTAAAAATAATAATAAAAAACATTTGATGCTTCCATATATATAACAGAAACTATTATACGCCACAAGAGTTGTTTATTAATTTTCCAATTAAATAATATTTCAAATTAGTCAACTAAAAAAGCAGGCATTCTATGGTGCCCCCCGCCCCCACGCC
Source organism: Patella caerulea (assembly GCA_036850965.1). NCBI lineage: Eukaryota > Metazoa > Mollusca > Gastropoda > Patellidae > Patella > Patella caerulea. The sequence continues at coordinate 17,285,006 of JAZGQO010000002.1, read as the reverse complement.
CCATTCGCGTTAAGCCCTAAGCATGTGTCTGTTTTGCTTAATGGTAGTTCATCCCCGTGTACAAATATTTACTCAAAATGATTTTCTTATCTCAATATGCGTCTTAGTAAAATTCTATTAGTAGAATTTTAATATCAAAGGTATTTATCTTTGTGGGAGATTTTACAGGCAATCCCTTATTATTGTGAATGAATAAGACCTCCACTAGGTTAAGCGAAGGTTTCCTTTATTACAAATTCCTTAGATATAAATGTAGATTAATGTAATCCTTTATCAAGGGCCGGTGACAGCTCGTGACAAGTTAGTGCAGGGTAATGGTTATTGTTGTTGCTATGGTCTCTTGTGGAATGCTTTTGGCGGGACAATGGCGTCTCCATTTTCGTTTCTTTAAAATCCAACTGCAAAGGGTTCTTTTACGTGGAAGCCAATGTATTCGATGCCTTCTAAGTAGAAATTTTATTTTCCGAATTCAAAATGCCTTTCTTTTTAATTTCACCAAATTAAGTACTTTGTGTTCTTAAAAAAATATATACATATAAAAATAACATAAAATAAAAAAAAAAAAAAAATATCATTGCGACATATTTTCTCGGTATTTCACTTTTAAAATTGCCAAGTGTTTGTAAATAAGATGTAATCACGTTGTATGGAGGGCTATGTCAATACTCCTCCCACATCAAACATAAAATAGATAAAAAATTGTTCTCGTGTTTGTGTTAAAGTGGGGACTGGGGTGCGTAATAGAGTGAGAACGAGAGAGAGGAAGAGAGGGGGAGATTAACGCCTACTCGACACAATCTAGGTCATTTTGGGACTAACATATGGTTCAGTTTTACTTCATTAATTCGCTTGCGCAGTGTGAGGAAACCGGGTGAGTGACCACCAGGAGAAAACCAACGAGGTCAGATGGGTGATCCTACTCTTAGGGGAATCGAAACCACAACATTTGACCATTCGACCACCCAACTCCTCTTACTGTGTAAGATACCGCAGACTCACTAACCACGAGATCTCGCTCTCGGTGTTGGTCGAGACAGTTTCTCGGGATTTTTCGTTGTACGTCACCCTTGTCAGTGGCACAGGACGGAGAACCTGGCAAGGACTGTATCCAATCATTCATACAGGACGAAAACCCGAGGCTCTGTGTACACATTGACGTGTACGTAAAAGATCCCTTGGAGACTTAGCGGATCGATTGATGGACCAATAAATTCACATCCAGTGGATTATAAACATAATCTTACCCCCTCCCCTCCCCACCCCACCTACACCAAACTTCCCCACCCAATCCATAAATGAAATAATCGAATGTTAGCATCTTTAAGAGCGCGGTATCTCTGTTCACATTTAACTTGCTGACCCTGCGAGTCGAAAATAGGAAAACGTGGTAATTGCACGGATGTTTTTGACATGACGATTCCCAGAAAAAAAGAAACCCAAACCAAACATGTCACACACTTAAGTAGCAGACAATAAAGTAAGACAATAAAAAATGTGAGTTAGCTGTTATAAATCGGTTGAGGTGGGGGGGGGGGGGCATTCTTTTTTAGGTTCTAAGCATAGTTTTCTTGTAATTCTAAGAATTGTTTACAACTGAACAGAAAAGGATTTTCTGTTTTAAGCGCGAAAACATCCTACCTAGCTTGTGCCAATGCGAGTAGACTATATATTGTTTGTAAACATGACCTTTAAACGACTTCGAGGCCTACATAATTTATGAATGAACACTCCCATCGCCATATGACGTCAGCAATCTCCTTTCAAGTATACATATCAATATACACACACATACATTCACAACTATGTGTCTAGCCGTGTGTAAATGTATAATGATGCAATCCATGTCAGTTTAGTTCTTGAAGCCAAATTTGTATAGGTCAAAAGGTGAACTAGAAAAAGAGAGGTGCGGGGGTTGAAACGTATGGTATAATTAATCACCCGAAATATTGTTTAACTCGTTAATGAGGATACAGTAAATATATGTATTGGGATAAGTCGGTAAGCTGAACCAATTGCGTTTTCTAAATAAGGAGAAGAAAAATAAAGAATGCAATGATTATGTTTTCTAAATAAGGAGAAGAAATTAATGCTAAATCATACCATGGCTAAAAATAGAAAGAATGCAAACTCATTCAATGACTACAAAAAGAAATAATGCAAAATCATACGTTCTAATAAACACAAAATGTTTCTATTTCTCCTAGGCCTGTTGCCTGTCTGTCCGGGCAGTGGTGGCGCCAGCCGTTGGTGGTTGGGGGGGGGGGCAAAGCATGGGCAACGACCAGGGTTAATGGGGCAAGAGCAGGAGCCTCAAATTTTGAAAAACAGACTGTCGGAAATACAGCCTGGCAGAATTTCAGGCACTGATCATTTAGGCACCGATTGTAGAGACAAAAAAAAATTAATAGAGCTGATCGGATGCCGCCTGTCGTCTGATCAGTAGTCTACCCGACCCCAGAGAGATAAGTGTCAAATGAACGGACTTGCGAACCTCAACGAAGCCCCAGATACACTGCCGGATCCCTCAGACGGATATCCCAGATCTGCTCAACTGGATTCAGTAGGACCGGGATCTGTGAGGTAACCTCTCCCTTTTCAAAAAGTGCTTGGCGCAAAGGGTCGACCTCGTCTCTTGTTGACATACCATAAGGTCTATCAGAACGTTGACGGACTTTCTTACCATGTTGATTTCGTAGAATGGTTGATTGGTGTTGATCAAACTGTCGTACAAACTGTCGCACAAACTGTCGCATTGAAATCACAGAATTCTTTACATCTTTGCAGGGGGGGGGGATCCAGAGGGGGGTTTGGGGTCCACCCCCCCTGCTCAGCTACATAAAAAAAATAATGCCTTGCATCAATGAAATTACACCACAAAGTGATCCTACATCAGTATTTAAATGATTTCTCTGGCAAACGCCCTCCTGACAGTAGTGAGGCCCACAGTGATATGCAGACAGCTAAAACGAAGATTTCAAATGCCAGGGGTGTTTTTCCAAACAGGATACCGCCAAGAATCACTACAACGCGTCTATTGAAATCAGGTGGTGGACTTCATCTCTATGTTCAAGAACCGAATGGTTGTGGAATTGTCTTCCTTTGGAAATAAAACAATCGGAGGCAGTTTCAAATCCAGACTTAGGACCAGTCTCTTCAAATCGGCCTACCGCTAAGCACACTTGAAAAGTGTCGCTAGATAAATGGCTAATTAGGGTTTCGCACTACAAATAATATGGCTTTTGTTAGGATTATTGTTATTTTGACTTTTTATCTATTGCTTATTTCATAGAAGCTGCTAATGCTGGGTTCCGACTGTCATTGTCCCAATTGAGACCACGATCTGGTACGTGCAGATAGGTTCCGATACGTTTCGATACGATCGACACGATTCCTACGACTGGCGTCAATATATTATGATAAGACCCGATAGGATCTCTACAGTTACTCCACGATTTCAACCACAACACGAATCGCGATAGTTTCATAAGGATGACCGATGGGGAAGATTCGCTTTGAAAGACCCACGCTGTATATCCAATGCTAGGATCCTGCTATCACGAGTCGTGCAATGATTGATGTCGTGGTTTTAATTATGAGGATCTCTACGATTACTCCGCGATTTCAACCACAGCACGAATTGCGATAGTTTCATAAGGATGACCGATAGGAAAGATTCGCTTTGTAAGAACCACGCTGTATATCCAATGCTAGGATCCTGCTATCACGAGTCGTGCAATGATTGATATCGTGGTTTTAATTATGAGGATCTCTACGATTACTCTGCGATTTCAACCACAGCACGAATCGTGATAGTGTGATAATTGGAATCGGTGTGAAAGATTCGCTTTGTAAGACCCACGCTGTATATCTAATGCCTGGGTCCTGCTATCACGAGTCGCGCAACGATTGATATCGTGGTTTTAATTATAGAATCTCTACGATTACTCCACGATTTCAATCACAGCAGGAATCATGATAGAGTGATAATGGAGATCGATGGGCAAGATTCGCTTTGTAAGACCCACGCTGTATATCTAATGGTTGGGTCCTGCTATCACGACTCGTACAAAGATTGATATCGTGGTTTTAATTATGGACTAATAATATGATCTCCACACAATTACTCCACGATTTCACGAATCGTGATAGTGTGATAATGGGGATCGATGTGAAACATTCGCTTTGTAAGACCCATGCTGTATATCTAATGGTAGGGTCCTGTTATCAAGACTCATGCAAAGATTGATATCATGGTTTTAATTATGGACTAATGATGGTGATTCTGTCAAGTCTTTTAATCGTGTTGATCGGCACGTATCTGAACGTACCTGCACGTACCAGATCGTGGACTCAGTAGTGACAATCATGTCGTAACACACCACATGACGGTGGGAACTTAGCATAACGGCGACAAAAAATATGCATATTATATTTCTTTATATAGAACCAGAATAACATGAACGAAATTAGTTTGGGTGATACTGGATAATATAGGTTTTTTTTTATATTTATCATCCAATCATAAGTCGCCATCTTTATGACGTAGACATGACTATATTAGTGGCGTTTTCGATCCGTGTATTTCAGAATACAAGACCCGCCATGTATAGAGTACATCTAACAGCGATAAACAATTATTCATCTTTTTTACAATTAAACAGTCAAGACCTAAATCACATTTTATTTGAAAATAAGATTAACCAAAAATCGTCTTTTCATCATGTATTCAAAAATCCAAAATCTGGTCAATTCGCCGTTTCTTGCGAACAACTGCATCACAGACAAGGAGGAAAACAACTCTGAAAAATGCCAAGGTATTTTCTCGACCACCCCCGGCACCGAACCTAGAACCACCCGAGCCTCGGACACTGAGCGACCATGGTTCCACTTGTTTGATAGACTCAGAAAAGGTAAGTTTGATTTTCTATTTTGAATAACTTGATTTGAAATGAAGAACATCCATCTGAAATATAACCGTTCTAGAAGGATTGTATTTTAGAAACTTATAAATCTGCCCCAACCAATTTATTGGCAATTCTTGGGCAACAGCGACCCACCCTCCCATTAGTACGTCATTGTTGTTAGAGTCGGTAAGAACAGGTAGAAAAGAGCGATACAGCCCTATACCACAACGTTGTACCTTTTAAAAATATTACATTATTATACAATCTATATGCATTAGGTGCAAATGCTATTCAGTAAATTTTAAGTGAAGTTATGCATTTTTTGAAAACAAAATATAAACTGACAAGTGTGGTATCATATGACATAATATAGGGGACAACGTGACTTGATGGTTTTTTTTTACTCCAGTTGTAAAACATGACGGACATCCTGAACCAAATTCTAAAGCGTGTACCGTACACAATGTAAACTCGAAATCGGGTGATTATTTGGTGGGGGGGGGCATGAAGATTGATCGGATGATTTTCTAGCCCAGCATTCCAAGTAGACACCGTGAATCATTGGAAACAGATACAGATTGGCGCATATACGTATGTAATTTAAAGTATCACAAGTGATGATCAAATTAAGAAGGTGTGCAAAACAACTACGGGGTTTAGATTTCACGGGGTTTGGATTTCAAGAACTTTATATTGCAATAAAAAAAATTGTAGTATGGGTTAATGTTATATACTTAGTAGGAGGGTTAAATATATATATCACATTCTATATAATATTTTAGGGTTCCAAGTAACACAGACTATTTTAGGGTTCCGCGTAACATAAGGTCCGTCATAACTGTAAGCAAGTCTAGTGAATACGATATAGCTGTACAGCAGGTTTAGGGACTCCCGCTATGGATGCATCGAAGATCTAGTGAGTGAAGCAAGTCACTGCTTGGCCGGTCCTTTGGAAGCCGTCATAACTGCTTGGCCGGTCCTTTGAAAGCCGTCATAACTGCTTGGTCATAATTGCAATGCAGATCTCGTTGATTATTATTATCAACAACATAATCTAATATACTATCAGCAAGCTGTCACAGTATACGTTATAGTCTTACAATAAGTAATTAATTTCAAGTAGTATAATGCGTAATTACTGCACCTGGAAAACTGTGGGTTTGTGTATAAACTTCAACTCATCGTCCGTTATTTACTTGAGAAAGTTAATCTGGATTTTCCGGCATGGTTTCCTTTGTCAGCTGCTGTCCAGGAAAAATTTCCCTCATAGCACACTGTTTGGCGTATGTCCGTGTTCATTAACCCCGTCGGAGCAGAACCGTAGGACGTTAAACCCTATTTCATTTCATTTACTTGATGTGAAGAAAACAAGATCATAAACCCAATCTGATTTCACTTATTTCCAATATTTCAAGGGTTTATTGTTTGACCTATACCTTGTTATAACGGAGGTATAAAAGTTATATCACTGTATGGATGGTAATTATTGATATGGGAAGTTTATAGGGGTACTCTATATCACTGCAGAGCCGTATTAGCTAATTGATGGCATATCCTTACAGTGTTACGGAAAATAATTAAAACCGGCTCACCCCTTCATTAGGGTAAGTGGAAATTACCGCACGCGCTCTACGTCAATCTATACACATACTAACAGGCGAATATAGCCTATTAAAGATGCCCTATGTTAGATTTCGATAAAGAGCTGGCTTTTCTAGCTATAAAAGTTCAATTTGTGTTGAAAATTTCATTAAACATTCTTTAATCGGAGCGAATAGACTGTTTGAAAAAATCTGCAACAATAACAATTTGAGTTAATAGGGTTAGTTGTTTAATCGGTTGGTGGCCATTTTGTTTTTGTTAAATTCTAAGAATTGTTTACAACTATACTTCGAACGGAAAAAGATTTTTATGTTTTTAGCGCGAAAACATCTCACCTTGTGCCAGCGTGTGAAGGCTTCTGTTTTGTAAACATGACCTTCGGGCATATCTGAATATGGATTTACGTATTGTTAGTTTATTTCACGTAACGTATCATTACTTTTACAGGCATCTTAATCTTAATCAAGTAATTTAAGATCCATGTACCCTTCCTTACACAATTCCAACGCTTTTTCCGTAAAAACATAAATTTAATAGTGGTATCATCTGTCACTACTACTGTACGCCAACGTTACGATCAATAGCGGCTCTAGTGGAGATCAATGATTGATTGATTATTTTTCATTCATCAATAATTAGATTATGTGAAATGGGGTTTCTTAAAGCTAGCTATTAAAGATACCCTATGTTAGATTTCGATAAAGAGCTGGCTTTTCTAGCTACAAAAGTTCAATATATGTGTTGAAATTTTCATTAAACATTCTTTAATCGGAGCGAATAGACTGTTTGAAAAAATCTGCAACAGTAACAATATGATTGAGTTAATAGGGTTAGTTGTTTAATCGGTTGGTGGCCATTTTGTTTTTGTTAAATTCTAAGAATTGTTTACAACTATACTTCGAACGGAAAAGGATTTTTGTGTTTTTAGCGCGAAAACATCTCACCTTGTGTCAGCGTGTGAAGGCTTCTGTTTTGTAAACATGACCTTCAGACATATCTGATGACAATGGTAATTAATTCAAACAATTAGTTTTTATGAAGTATTCTAAAGTCAATGACAAAGTTATGTTTCGCATGGTATGTTATTAATTAATTTAAAATAATTTACTTTTATAAAACAATCTAAAGCCTTGTGTTGTATGGCAAGCTATGTTTCGCTTCAGATATAATTAATTTAAACTGATTGACTGTTCGCTTTATATGGAATTATTTTGAAATAATTAACATAAATAAAACATTTTAAAGTCACTAGTGTGATAATTAAAGCAATGTTTCGCCTCATATGTAATTAATTCAAAATAATTAACGTTTCGCTTTAGAGGAATTGACTTAAAATAATTTATTTACATCTTAGAAAAATCATTCTAAAGCCGTCTGGCCTTAATAATACGTAAACATAGGAAACCAAATCAACCTCGATCAATGTACAATCAAGTTAATCTACACAAGCCAGTTGGAAAACTTCCAAGCATTATTAGTAAATAGACGCGCGATTCGTCATGGAATATTACGAGTAAAATACTATAGGAATGTTCTCGAACATCAAGTTCGTTTTTTATCAATGAAAGTCAGTCACTTACATGTATAGCCCCGAATGTCATGCCTTCCATTTATTAATTCATTCATCATTCGCTGCTCCAAACAAATAAAATACGACCTGTTCAACGACTACGAGGCATTTGAAATTAATTCTGTAAATGAAATTAGTATCTTTGAAAACATAATATTGTCCAACACCAATCAAAGCTTATATGTATCCAGTCTGATTTACATAGAAATGGTTTCTGGGTTAAACTGGATAAACAAGACTTGTTTATATTTTTTATCATCCAATCATAAGTCGTTATCTTTATGACGTAGTTAGGACTATATTAGTGGCGTTTTTGATCCGTGTATTTCAGAACACAAGACCCGCACTGCATGGAATACATCTAACAGCGATAAACAATTATTCACATTTTTACACTTAAACAGTCTAGACCCAAATCATATTTTATTTGGAAACAAATTAAGTTCTAATCAAATAAACCGAAAATGGAAGAACCGAAGATACCGATTGATGTTCTGAATAATTATGAAGTGGTGAGCGTTTAACGGGTCAATGAACCAATGTTAACGGACTATCTGGAACAATGCGGGAGAGAAATCAGCTATAATCATAAATTAAACCCGATGGTAAGATTGTTTATCTTTTTCTTTCTTTATTTATTTTTCACAGTTTACAAACAAAGTGACTCATTTAAACGCGTGCCTCATGGACGCCAGTTTCCGACAATTAAGTATTTTTAGTGCACGGACTGCCATTGCATCATCACTATAATCACGTGTTCAGTTCTAATGAATTTTATAATTTGCAAGGAATGGAATGAATGTGGGCGACCAATGCTACAATAATAATATGCTTTATTTAATGGTCTTCTTTTAGTTAGATCAAAATATACAGTTTTCTTCTAAAACATAGGCCCACTGTCCGTTATTCACAAACGTCCAGTTTCTTGATTTTAGAATTAAATATATAAATGTTTCAATTTTCTGAATAAAAATGTACCCGAATGCTTCAATCAAGGGTGGGGGTGGCTGCCGGGTTGAGTGGGGTACAACAAACAATTTTTCGTTCGCAAGGTAATTAACAAGCACATGTGGAAGAAAAATCGCCGGAGGCACTACGGTTGTTACAAGTTATAAAATTGGACACACAATAGGTCTATGTTATATATTATTATATTAAGGATTGCCATTGATGGATTGCCTTAAATTACTCTTTAAAAAATCTAAATCTATTTTTGAAGGCTCTGTGTTGCTCCAAGCGTCCATTGTAAAATAGATAAAACAACTATAGTCCGTGGGCTATTTTCTGAACTGATCTTCAGTTTAAAATCAATTCAAACCCCTACAATTCAAACCCCTAAAGGATGAAGCGAGGTCTCACATCCTTGTTTTGTGTACCTACTGCACTCATGATGACGGACGTACACCTTTGTAGTGACTTTGCAGGAACGTGTGCCCCAAAATCGGCGAGTCACTGCTTGGCCGGTCCTTTGAAAGCCGTCATAACTGCTTGGCCGTTGGCCGGTCCTTTGAAAGCCGTCATAACTGCTTGGTCGGTCTAGTGAAACATGTCATAATTGCAATGCAGATCTAGTTGATTATTATTATCAACAACATAATCTAATATACTATCAGCAAGCTGTCACAGTATACGTTATAGTCTTACAATAAATAGTTAATTTCAAGTAGTATAATACGTAATTACTGCACCTGGCAATCTGTGGGTTTGTGTATAAACTTCAAGTCATCATCCGTTATTTACTTAAGAAAGTTAATCGGGATTTTCCGGCATGGTTTCATTGTCAGCTGCTGCCCAGTAAAAATTTCCCTCATAGCACACTGGCGTATGCCCGTGTTCATTAACCCCGTCGGAGCAGAACCGTAGGACGTTAAACCCTATTTCATTTCATTTACTTGATGTGAAACCAAGATCATAAACCCAATCTGATTTCACTTATTTCCAATATTTCCAGGGTTTATTGTTTGACCTATACCTTGTGATAACGGAGGCATAAAAGTTATATCACTTTATGGATGGTAATTATTGATGTGGGAAGTTTATATGGGTACTCTATATCACTGCAGAGGCGTATTAGCTAATTGATGGCATATCCTTACAGTGTTACGGAAAATAATTAAAACCGGCTCACCCGTTCATTAGGGTAAGTGGAAATTACCGCACGCGCTCTACGTCAATCTATACACATACTAACAGGCGACTATAGCCTAGCTATTAAAGATACCCTATGTTAGATTTCGATAAAGAGCTGGCTTTTCTAGCTATAAAAGTTCAATTTGTGTTGAAAATTTCATTAAACATTCTTTAATCGGAGCGAATAGACTGTTTGAAAAAATCTGCAACAATAACAATTTGAGTTAATAGGGTTAGTTGTTTAATCGGTTGGTGGCCATTTTGTTTTTGTTAAATTCTAAGAATTGTTTACAACTATACTTCGAACGGAAAAAGATTTTTATGTTTTTAGCGCGAAAACATCTCACCTTGTGCCAGCGTGTGAAGGCTTCTGTTTTGTAAACATGACCTTCAGGCATATCTGAATATGGATTTACGTATTGTTAGTTTATTTCACGTAACGTATCATTACTTTTACAGGCATCTTAATCTTAATCAAGTAATTTAAGATCCATATACTCTTACACAATTCCGACGCTTTTTCCGTAAAACCATAATTTAAATAGTGGTACATCTGTCACTACTACTATACGGCAACATTACGGTCAATAGCGGCTCTAGTGGAGATCAATGATTGATTGATTATTTTTCATTCATCAATAATTAGATTATGTGAAATGGGGTTTCTTAAAGCTAACCCACAATTTCGTCAACAATCACGTGATCTAACCCATCAACATCTCGTGGCCTATGACGAAATCTGCTATCGGTCTTGGCTTTCAGCCTTCACAGAGTGAAAGGGGTAATGAAATATAACATGTTTTGTAAGTCTATTTACACTTCCGGTATTCCATGCAATCATTTATTAAACTAACAATGTAAACCGTGCCGATTACGCAACTGCCATTTTCCCAGTGACAACCATATTAATATTCTCTATATAGTATTTCCGCTGTTTTATCGTTTCTTATTGTATTACTACCTCGGCTCCTTTTCCTCGTCAATAAATGTTTTGTTACTTCTTTGTGCTATTTTTAGTTGTCAATAAATCAAATTATCTTCTTTTTTAAAAAATAACTCTTATAAACGAGTGGTTATAACGGCAACCCACCATTTATCATATACAGTATTTAACTTCCCTTTCATTGACATTTTAAAAAAAAAGAAGACATGCCCACTTGTTTACATGTATCGGTGGCATTGCACAATCCTATTATTTAAAAAATAAATCATAGGTAACCTTTGTAAAAAGATGTAGGGTAGGGTCATACCCTTTAAATTTAATTGTTTTCGGTAATCTGTGACGTCAGGTCTGTATGACAATGGTAATTAATTCAAACAATTAGTTTTTATGAAGTATTCTAAAGTCATTGACAAAGCTATGTCTCGCATGGTATGTTATTAATTAATTTAAAATAATTTATTTTTATAAAACAATCTAAAGCCTTGTGTTGTATGGCAAGCTATGTTTCGCTTCAGATATAATTAATTTAAACTGATTGACTGTTCGCTTTATATGGAATTATTTTGAAATAATTAACATAAATAAAACATTTTGAGGTCACTAGTGTGATAATTAAAGCTATGTTTCGCCTCATATGTAATTAATTCAAAATAATTAACGTTTCGCTTTAGAGGAATTGACTTAAAATAATTTATTTACATCTGAGATAAATTATTCTAAAGCCGTCTGGCCTTAATAATACGTAAACATAGGAAACCAAATCTACCTCGATCGATGTACAATCAAGTTAAGCTACACAAGCCAGTAGGAAAAGTTCCAAGCATTATTAGTAAATAGACGCGCGATTCGTCATGGAATATTACGAGTAAAATACTATAGGAATGTTCTCGAACATCAAGTTCGTTTTTTATCAATGAAAGTCATTGACTTGTAGTCTCGAATGTCATGCCTTTCATTTATTAAATCATTCATCATTCGCTGCTCCAAACAAATAAAATACGACCTGTTCAACGACTACCAGGCCTTTGAAATTAATTCTGTAAATGAAAGTAGTATCTTTGAAAACATAATATTATTGTTCAACAACAATCGAAGCTTATATGTACCTGGTCTGATTTACATGGAAATGGTTTCTGGGTTAAACTGGATAAACAAGACTTGTTTATATTTTTATCGTCCAATCATAAGTCGTTATCTTTATGACGTAGACCTGACTATATTAGTGGCGTTTTCGATCCGTGTATTTCAGAATACAGGACCCGCACTGCATAGAATACATCTAACAGCGATAAACAATTATTCAAATTTTTACACTTAAACAGTCTAGACCCAAATCATATTTTATTTGCAAACAAATTAAATTTTAATCAAATAGACCGAAAATGGAAGAACCGAAGATACCGATTGATATTCTGAATAATTATGAAGTGGTGAGCGTTGAACAGGTCAATGAACCAATGTTAACGGACTATCTGGAACAATGCGGGAGAGAAATCAGCTATAATCATAAATTAAACCCGATGGTAAGATTGTTTATCTTTTTCTTTCTTTATTTATTTTTCACAGTTTACAAACAAAGTGACTCATTTAAACGCGTGCATCATGGACGCCAGTTTCCGACAATTAAGTATTTTTAGTGCACGGACTGCCATTGCATCATCACTATAATCACGTGTTCAGTTCTAATGAATTTTATAATTTACAAGGAATGGAATGAATGTGGGCGACCAATGCTACAATAATAATATGCTTTATTTAATGGTCTTCTTTTAGTTAGATCAAAATATACAGTTTTCTTCTAACACATAGGCCTACAGAATAAAAATGTACCCGAATGCTTCAATCAAGGGTGGGAGTGGCTGTCGGGTGGGGTGGCGTACAACAAACAATTTTTCGTTCACCAGGCAATTAACAAGCGCATGTGGAAGAAAAATCGCCAGAGGCAATACGGGTGTTACAAGTTAAAAATTGGACACACAATAGGTCTACGACATTATATATATTAAGGATTGCCATTGATGGATTGCCTTAAATTACTCTTTAAAAAATTTAAATCTATTTTTAAAGTCTCTGTGTTGCTCCAAGCGTCCATTGTAAAATAGATAAAACAACTAAAGCCCGTGGGCTATTTTCTGAACTCAGCTTCAGTTTTAAATTAATTCAAACCCCTCATATAAAATGGATGAAGTGAGGTTTCCCGTCCTTGTTTTGTGTACCTACTGCACTTAATATGATGACGGGCCTACACCTTTGTATTGGCTTTGAAGGAGGACCGTGTGCCTCAAAATCGGTGATGCGTTCCAATGATCGTCAATGGACACGGGGATCACGGATTTTTGTACCATCCAAACGACTAGATACTTCCTCGCCGGACCTTTCGGTTATATCGTCTGCAGAGGATTCCGAATATAGGCAAATTTTAAATTCACCATATCTTTGCCAATACTGGACTGTATAGCACTATCGGGACTGATATGACTTTTTGGATAAATATTCCTTTTGGGGCAGATATCCATACTTGGGATTCAACGTTTAGAAAACTTTAGATTGTAAGCGATAATAAATCACTCAGATAAAGTTTTGTTCTTCTGTTTTTTCTTTACATACATTATTTTTCATTTTGTAAATCTGAATTTGGATCCGAGGACAAACAGGTTTGCCTATGTGTATGTAACCCCTCTCCCTAGGTCATACAGCTCATATATGCGACAACATTTTATGTTTGCATTTCATTAAAGGCAATATGGTTAGCAGATGTGTTGTATTATTAACTTCATCGTTACGCGGAAATTGAACGACTAAATTTATACAAATTGACGGAAATTTATCTTTATTTTGGTTGTATCGTCAATTTATTTTGAGTGAATAAGAACTTTATTTTTGAAAACACTACCACATTTATTGGTTGTGGTGACATTTCATTTTCTATTTTCACGCAACAACCAGATTAGACCGCGAATAAATCTACGGAAGTTGAATATTTACACAAACAGCTCGTTGAAACCTGTTTTAACAGATTTTGGCGGGGTTTTTTTTTTCGGAAATGTTTACAGATTAACGAAACGTAATCGACGGTATTTGAATAAACTGAAAGATACCTGCCAATTTGAAGACTTAGAACATTGCAAATTGTGGCACGACAGAAGCCTAAATCCAAACAATAGGTGTTGGCCAGAGAATTCTATCCGGGCTTTGAATTAAACAGTACATGTCATACAAGAGATCAGTTGTGTACTAAAAGTGAATCGGCTGTCCCTGGATTCAAAGCTTCCGTGTGCTTGATGGGCCTATGTTTAAGGTTAGAGTCCTGTAAACTGACTGTATAACAAAAGCCCCGTATTGGCCTCTATATCCCCATGACGGAGGTTGCTGTTTACCCCTTTATAGGCCGATTTATTTCGTTATTATTTTTCCCGCCCAGGCGGTAATAGTATTGGATCGTTTGCTATTTACTATGTGAATTGCAAACGAAGGCTTATTGACAATCTCACATTCCTCGCAGACAGCGTAAAAAAGCCAGCGTTATTCATATCTTATGTCGGGCTCCTTTTTAATAGGATCAAATATACACCTTTCATATTTTGATTTTTCGATCTTGATTGAATATTAAACATTGATGAAAAAATGCAAACGTCGAACAGCAACCCGAACAAACTTTATAGTACAGATTAAGTTCAACACAGTAGGAGTAAAAGAAACTATAAATCAAAAAACGTAAACAAACTCGACGGATCGATTGAGTGGGCGACCCGAGTCTAAGGTCACCTTCAAACAGTTCAACCGCCAGACGTAAATAATTGGTCTCAGTCAATAATTATATCGTCTGCTTGAGCCAGGTTTCCCGCCACTTTTATTTCAAGATTCCATCTGTATTCAGAACACGCAATGGACATATAAAACTCAATTCTGTTTGATCACAGATGTCTCTGTACTATAAATTCTGTTTGATCACAGATGTCTCTGTACTATAGGCCTATACAAGAAAGTGTTGTCATTGACTAGGTATAGGTCTATTATTTTACTGTTCGTTCTACTGATTGAGTAACCTACATAAAAAGGGCGTTAATAGTGGAATAAACAGTTGCGGACCTGCAAAGCTAATGCGTTTCCATTTTCGATGTGTAGTTTTTCAGGCGAAAATAAATACCCAGTTGATCTAACCGACCTTGCGTGTAGAATCCGATAACCCATAGCTCCCTACGACATGCTCCGAAACGAAAACATCGGAGCATAGTCTTTAAACGATGGATAGACGAGCTAAACCAAAGTTTAAGAAATCTTTTTTTCACCAAATTAAGTTTTTACAACGAACAGGGTTTTCGGAATTACACAGCCTGGTTTTGTACCGATATTTTACCTGGGGTTTTGTTGGGCCTTTTTACCACGCGATAAAAAAAAATGGACGATATCTACCGACCAACCCTGTTGACAAACAATCTAGCTAGCTGTCAATAGAACAGGTTGGCCTTTTTGTTGACATGCTGATCTGATTAACTAGAGTTTACTGTAACAATAGCCGAAGCTAAATAAATTGAAAAACACGACTCCAAAAATAAACTAATCATCTTCTGCTCATCTATTTCTACTTAAGGTTATTACGTTCCAGACCTCGCCATTGATGACGCAAATCTTGTTGTCATGGGTGATGCACTAGATACCGTTTCTAGGGTTAAACTAGGCTGGATAGATTCAGTTCCAACCAGTTTTGCTATTATCGATCGCGTATTATCAATAACCCTCGCTTCCCTATGATCGGTCACGTGATATTTACTACTAGAACCTAATGGCGACGGGATTAAATACGATGATAATACACTTGGCACTATTTCCTCAGCCTCAAAGACTTCTGTCTAAGATTTTAAATCAGTTTCCATGACTAAACATTCAACCAGGAGTTGAAAACCTTCAGTTCTTTAAACTAGATCTTTACACCACACACTTTGATTAAAAAATAAAAGACAGAATCAAATCTGTGCGAGACTATTTCCAATCTAGGTCACCAAGACTTCCGGTGGTACCTGTGCACTAATTTCAAGAAAAGCAAATACTTGCTTTCGACCGATCGAAAACCGTTTTTATTTGGCTTTAGTAGTGAACTTTAGAATAGGCTATGGATAATAGACTACGATTTATTATTTGATAGGTTATCTTATTTTTTTATTGCGGAAATTAATTGAAATGATGAAAAGAATCTCTAAAATTAGCGACCAAGCCTTAAATGCACATCTGGTCCTACATACACTTATCTAGAAATCAAAATGTTACGAAATGTCAACTCCACCATTTTCAACCTTTAACAAATATTTTGAATAATGTAAGAGAGTCATGTGGTATCTTGAAACACCACAGACGATCACGACAAATGGATTACTTTCTGACGTCATCGAGTTAGTTGTCTTTCAAAAAAAGTTAATATGGCCTCCCACACAGAATTTGTGTAAAACTAGCTTTTTGTGATATCAAGTTGTTCAAGCAGACACTAACATCGCCATTGGCCTTTCAGGATACTAATCGATAGGAATAAAGCGATTGATTTAAACGAAGTTCTAAAATAACTCACGAAGCTAAAATAGAATCTATTATGTTTATATGATTACTTAGCCGTCGTCAAATGAATTTAAGCACGACCATGTTTCATCCTATTGTTTGATAAAGGTCACTTTCTCCTTGGATATGAACACAATTATTCCAAGGTCCCGTGTACACATTGGCGTGCACGTTAAACAGCACTTGCCAGTTGAAATTCGATATAAGAGTAGGCTATAGTGCCGCTGCCCGGGCAAAATTTACCCCATAACACACTGTAGCCCGGTCGGTGCAGAACAGTAGGACGTTAAACCCTTTCGTCTCAGTTTATTTCAGATGCATGGGCTTAAATTATATACTGTAAAGTAACTAAGTCTCAATAATATCATCCAAAATCTTCAACATTGAAAACACGAATTATTTGTCAATTTAAATCAACATTGATGCTGTGATCTTACCGGAAAAGGATGGACTTCTGATATCCAATATTTAAGACAAAATAAACATTTTACCATTGTTACACGAATCGTGTACCATAATGCGTTTCAGCCCTAGTTGTAACAAGAGACTCGAGGGACGGGGCTACACACATTGCACCAAATCAAACAGCGTATGTAGTCTAGAATAAACACACGCTATAGAAGTTTGCATTTGATTGAGACCGTTGGCTTATATCGCTGAACATAACTAATTTGAAATTAAAGTGAAAACGGAAACCATTGAATGTAAATCAGTTTATATACATTCATATCACAGTATTTTATGCGTTGCGACCCACTTGTGTCAGTTTCTAGGTCCTAAATGTTAGCGATTTAGCTCCTTTAAATTTAAGTTGACCGGAATCTGCTGTGTGGTCCGTCCTATTCAATACGTACGTCAGCTTTTATAATGACCTCCATTCCTTCGATTAGATAGTTATACCGTACTTTGTGTTATTGGTTATTGCATGCAATGTTCATAATAATATGTTATTTGTCTTGTCCGCGGGGTTGTCTTATTGGTTGCTATTTGTGTGTGGTTCGGTTCTCCCGCACTTGTTGTAAGGCACAAACAATACCCCCGTTTGAATAAATAAAAATGATAACAAACCCCCGTCTTCATTCGCCTAGCCAGTCGGTGCAGAAAAGTAGACATTAAACCCACTTGCGTCCCAGTGTTTAGAAAATGCCTTTATGTCTTTTAAACACATAATATGTATCTTTTAATAAATATAGGGATATCACTTCTGGTAGAGGACGCTAAATAAAGCTATTTCACACTATTAATCAACTATCCCAGGCTAAATGAAAATCCATGGGAGACATCAGTGTGCTTTCTGAACATTTAGCTGGTTAATTTTATGTGGATTTAAAATGAGAAATAAATGATTAGTCAGACGTCGAGAGCTGAAACAATTCAAGCTCACGTTTCCTCTTTTAACCGATCAGTCCATCAACTAATCAATCGGATTACCTCAAGATTCCACGGCACTAATGACGTCATTGGTATCGATTACTAAAATAACGCTGGAATGTTTCCATAGCTCCACGAGCAGACATTCTATTAGAATGAATATCCTATTACTAAATAAGGCATTGTTTAACAACAAAAAGTGATGACGTCACAATGAAATATAGAGAAGTCAATTGACAGCGGATTCTATTATTAGGAATCATAGTAATACAATTCAAACAAAATAGAGTACCTTTATTTGGGGACTAATCTTGAATTCTTGTGTGTGCTTATATAAAAAGTAAGGCAGCAATGTTAGAAATGCAGTTAAACCTAACCAAGGTCTTGCAGGGCCTATACAAACCCATCTGTCAGGACCCATACAAATCTCTCAGGGTCTAGGCAAAGGTCCAAATCCGTTTTATCCGATGTTAGGACTATTCTATTAGCACCCTAACTAAAAACCGGGTACAATTAAAAGGGGTTGTCTGCTTGTCTGTCTTGTCATAATTTAAATTTGTATATTTTTTTTTTATCTATATCTGCAGATACAAATAGAAGATACTGATGAATATAACAGTAATGATTCTACTCTTAGTCAAGAGGAGGAGCGAGCCAATTGGGGAGGAAAGATGGAGTTTCTTCTCACCTGTATTGGATATGCCGTTGGCCTGGGCAACGTCTGGCGGTTTCCCTACCTGTGTTATAAAAATGGTGGAGGTTCGTTGTATTCTATTGTACCTTCTTTAAAGTAGAAATTGTATTATAAATTTATAAAATTCAACAACATCCGACCTATGCTTGGAGTTGACGAGTATAATACTATAACCCTCTACAAAGCCCTCAATTCCTTAAATTTGACGTTTGAATGGGTAGGCTACCAAATTACCATTTGTTCACAGTATAAGTGACACCAAAGAGATATAAACAATAGGTATTGTTCGAACACAAGTAGCGTTGGCGCGACTTAATCTATTAAAATCTAACTAAATAAAATCAAAGGCATATTGACCATATGTGTGCATATTGACCATCACGCTTCGTTGCCGCGTCCCATTCCCACATATTGTCTATCAAATTAACCCGTGCATGTTTTAGGCCATCCAATTGGGGCCCAGGACGAATTAGGCTCCGGGCGAATTTGGGTACCGTGCGAATTTGGGCCCCGGACGAAGCCGGGTATATTGCTAGTTTCTAATAGGGCCTATGATATGTACATTTACCAATAAATACTACTAAAAAGATGATTAGTGACGAATTAATTAGCCTGACTAGCGTGATACGCTTACATGGATTTCCACTTTAATTGATTGAAGATGGCGCTTTTATAGATTTATAATGACGATAAGTATACGCAAGCCTTTAGTTGAATATTAATGCTTATTCATTTATAAATTCTAATAATTTTATAAGAATTACAGTTTTCAAACGGTGTGTTTGAGAAGTGTGGGGGTTGGTAAAATCCAGTAATCATGTAGATGATCATAATGAGATAATTTTACAATTTTGCCTTTACATGTATATCCTTATATGGGCAAACTTCTCCGGGACACCGCCCTGTCATGGGGACACCGCCCTGTCATGGCGGTCACAACGGCTGTATACATTTCTCACAAATTGAGTTCATTCAAATAAAATGTCAAAAACATGAATCAACACGTCTGTTTTATAGAAATAGGATAATAATAATAATAATAAACAATAACCTCTTTCAAAAATCAAAAGCACGGATATACGCACATGGTCACAATGACTAGGTATCTTGCAAAATCCACAACGTCATTCAAAAATTTGAATCAAAAGATTTCGAATAAAGCAATTGGATATTAACATATTAGCTCAATTCAAAAACCAAACGTCACACATGCGTAAAGTTTTGAATAAAGAAACTGCACATTGACACACGGCATTGAATCTGCATATAAATATAGGGTAGTGAAGCCTTCCTTTGAAATCTATATAAATAAATAACAATCTTATTCAAAAATCAAAGGGAAACTTATATTATGAGTAATAATATAGATAAAGGCTTTGGTTATTAATAACTGAATTACTCGGTCACAGCTCCCGATTTTCCCACATGACTATGTGTATATGGCTACCACTCCCATGGGATGATTGGCTTTTAATATTATTAATATTAGATATGGTGTATTTGTACGCATGTCCTTGTTTATTGTTATTGTTATCATCGAGTAATTGTTATTAAATATCGGTGATACGACAGAATGTACAGAAATAGGTCGGTTTAGTTTGATTGGATGACAGGCCAACGTCCTGGTACTGCGATAATTAGACGGAAGTTATCGGGTATCGTTTGTGCCATCTTCTCGAGTCGGTGTTCTCTCATATTAATTTTACGTTTACATATTGTTAAAGAGACAACGAAGGAAATGAAATTAAATGAAATGGGTTTTAAGCTCCTACTTTTCTGCACCAACCGCCCGACCGGGCTAATTAATTAAGTGACTAAGAAGGGTGTTTTGTGGTATATTTGAAGCTTCAAATGGTACATACTGGATCGTTGTTGGTGCAGAAAAGTTGGACGCCAACCCCCATTTTGTCCCTTTAAATAAACGTCTAGCCCAGATAAATCGTGATTAGTGGCGGACATCCTGGTCTGCCGCGCACCAGGGGCAGCATATTATGATAAATGAATACTTTCCTTATACTTGTGAGTTAAATACTTCGATACCAGTGACTAAACTATTATAATTGACAAATAATTATTTCCCTATTGAATGTTTTACTTGAAAAAAAATAATAATAATAAAAAAATCCCCTTCCATTAATTCTACGAAAAGGAAATTCCCCATGATATTCCTGGTTTTTCAACATTTGTGCAAGTCGTTTGTTCCGTTTTCAGTTATTGTATACAATAAAAAGTACACCTCAGAGTATTTGGGAACTCTTTGTTTTCCTCATGAATAATAAACGTTGTCTAGTTTATTTCATACAGTTTCACAATTCAACGTTTGAATTAAATAAAAAGGAAGTTAAATGGGGTTTAGCGTTCTGCTTTTCTGTCCCAACTCAGCTATACTATGAACGAATTTTTGCTCGGATACCGGCTTTTCCACCTACTATCAATTTTTTGTCCCATCCTGACGACTAGATTTTCCCTCCGTGCCATATCCTCCCAGCTGCGTATGTATGTCTTATTTCACTTTCCCGGTATTAGTGCAGAATAAGTAAGACAATCTGTCCCTTACATGAGTTCCGTAACCGCGTTAAATAATAAATCTAGCGATCGTTTCTGAATGACTCAGACCAGCTTTTAAAATTTGTGTCAATTTGACGTTTAACTTCTATAGTTTGACCCACTTTAAGCAACGGGTAAGACTCCCTCTTTGCCCTCTGACGTGGGACCTCTCCTTTAACTCGTGGGACCGTTCCTTCAAACAACAGAAACCATGTGAACTACAGAACCGCTCCTTGTAACAGACACTCTGTAAATTATGGGACCGTATCTTTAATTTGGAGATAATACCGTATTTATGTTAATAACTGGTAGATCAGATAATATCATATTTGGGTTAATAACTGTAACATCTGTAGGTATTAAATCACTTATTTTAATATTAAAATATCAAACAGCGCGTGTAACGAATATAATTTAAGATATTAATCATGTTTCCGCCTAATTTATCCCAATAGAATGGTAGGTAACACCAAGTATCACGGTGTGCTAGCCCCGTTTTTCAATAGAATGTCTGATCTCCGTACATCGTATCAAGACCTGACAAGGGGATTTACTCGGCCAACATGCTCGGATCTCGGTTCGTGGGCCATCGCCGTACTGAACCACCGTGGGCCGCTAACAACGAAAAAAAACTTCGATAGTTAATGAAACCTTTATTATTCGTTTCATGTAGAATAAAGACATTATATTCTGACATTAATCGGGATTTAAATCTTTTAAAGTTAGCAGCTGTTAAAATTAATGTTATATTTTACTATTATGAATACGTCGACATAAAGAAATGATTATCTATATCCCGATTAATGCTATAGGGTATTGCGTAAATTAAAACAGAATTCACAGAATTTTGACATTAATCCGACTTGATTAAAAACTGATTTCATCGTGATTTTAGGATTTTCCTATAAAACTAACATCAGCCAAGTGTATTGTCTTAAATAATCACAGTGGATGAAATGGGGTTTAGCGGCCTATATTTTTGCACCAACCGGGATAATGAACATGGGTGGGCGCAACACGGAATATGATTCGAATAACAAATTTTTTTTTGTCAAATGCACATACCAGTACTAATGTAAGCGAATCAATGTTTCAAGAAAATTATGTTACAACAACGTTAAATCAATGTTAAAAGATGCGTATAACATCAATGTATAACATCAATGTTAAAACATGTGTTTAACTATAACATCATTATTATAGTATTCCTATATTTTTTGCAGGTGCCTTTTTGATACCATATATCATCATGTTAGCTGTTGTTGGATTACCGTTATTTTTCATGGAACTAGCTTTTGGCCAGTATGCTAGTTTAGGACCAATTGCTATATGGTCTATCAACCCTATGTTTAAAGGTATGTACCCTGTTTATCATTCTGGCCACAGCCCAAACAATTCAAATAACAATAAAACTGTATAAATTGACACCCTGATCGGTTAGCATGGATATTTCGTTTTTGTAATCAGATTAAATGGACCACCCCTGACGCATTCAAGTTTTCAGTCCTAAATACACGTTAGAATTTAATCGGGATATGATGGTGCCAAAACTCGAAGTTTCGATTGAAAAGTTGTTATATGTTTTATTAGCAGTTAGTGTACGGATGAAATATTAATTATCAAATAGTCAATGCAAAATTGATAAAATATAAATAAAAATAATCAAAAGCAGTTTTCTCATTTATTTATTTATTTTTTGCAGGTTTAGGATATGGAATGGTTATAGCTTCGTGGTTGATTAGTTTATATTATAACGTCATCATCGCTCACACGCTATTCTATCTCGCATCCTCCTTCACGAGTGAGCTCCCTTGGATCACCTGTAATAATACTTGGAACACAGAAAACTGTTTACCCTATGAGTTTACATTAACGGATGAAGAACGTAAGAAAATATTTCATCTTCTATATAAATAGATATATTTTTGCCTGTCCGTTTCACTTCAACTTTCGGTATCGGGGTCCAGCTACTTCCGGTAAAAGGCCGGGTAAACCGGTAGTCTATATACACATTTGTGACTGTCGTTTGTCTGTCTGCCTGTCTGTTCGAGGTTGGTTGCTTCACCCAGGGTATCACAAGGCTGACATTTTGGGTATGCGGGCAGTTGATTTAGCACTTCTGGTTTCATGGTCAGTTCCGGTTTCGAAGTTTTGTCACTTCCGGTTTCATAAAACCTCCATGTGAGAGACTTTGTTTACTATCGAAACAACGGTAGTAATAACAATCGAGACTCTGCTATTACCCAAACAGCTCAAAGTCGCTTAGAATGAAGTAATTTGACTGAAATTTTCATCATCTACTTTTTAACTATTATAGGTAGAACTGTCAGCTTTTTTATCTAAATCTTTATATAATGCATCCGTAATATTTGTTCAATTATTGTTCTGTTATTTAATGGAACTATTTCAATAATTTAATACTATTTTATTGGAAGCATTTTCAAACCGATGCAGTGTAATTTGCTAAACATACATCAAACTAGGTGGAATAATTAATTGATGATCTGTTTTATTTACAGGGGTGAACTACACTGCTTTACATGCTCACAACGGTACCATGAACACACCCAGTGAAGAATATTACAAGTAAGTCGTCTAAACAGTTGAACACAGCATGCTTACTCTTTACAGAACACCTTATACCACTTTGTGTTTAAAAGACACTTTACATGGCTTACCTAGAAATTTCGGTTGAGCTTTTGTGTTTGTCGTGGATGTTGACTGGTACTTGCAAGGCTAAAAGTGAAAATAAACTAATCATTCGGAAGGTACGAAAAACATAGCATAACGAAAATTTTTAATTTATTATTATTTTTTATAATTATAGGTACTATGTATTAGAACAGAGTGAACATATCAATGAATTTGGTTCAGTGAGCTGGAAATTAGCACTGTGTCTACTAGCTGCCTGGGTAATCGTGGGTATATGTTTGTTACGAGGTATCCAGTCTCTTGGAAAGGTAAGTAACTATTGCATATTATGACAAAATCTACTTAAATATGACAATAGTGTATTAATATATCAAGTTAACAATCAAAACTCTCAAGTATGGAAAACCAGCATGACAAGCATGAATACATGATGCCGGTGGCCAGTCATATTTATGTAGACTATCTTGAATGTATTTAATAAAGCTGTGGCCATCAAAGTTCGGTACTGTGCGTCTGGGAGGTCTGTGATCTTGTAGACAACTTAGTTGATTACATGATACCACCAAGGACAATTGTTTATATCGTGACGGATAGAGCCACAAGGAATTAGAGTTAAAATCAGATCTTAAATAAATTGGGCAGATTCCACGGAAGCAGAATTATAAAAAAGGGACCGGAATGAGGTTTCGATGGGTTTCTATTTGGTCGAACACACTAACCAGCAGGTTTTTATTAAAACTAATTTATTCACATTTTTTGTTCTTTCAGGTTGTGTATTTTACTGCCATTTTTCCCTACGTCATGTTAACTATTTTAATGATCCGTGGCGTAACTTTGGACGGTGCTATAGATGGTATAATCTATTACCTAAAACCAGACTTCAGCCGACTCAGTGATCCACGGGTTAGTTTCCTTATGTCTTTCAGTTATAACTCCAGAAATAATTCTTACTGGACCTAAACGTCCAAATTTGTATATCAACTGAAATGACAACGGATATTGTTTAAAGCCCGCTTCTACTGATTATGGCGATGTCGCTTTAGGGTCTTTTCTGTTGCAGGAAACCGGAGTACCCTGAGTAAATCCACGATCTTGAGATTCAGAAGGTAACCCTGTCTCAAGCCACATACGCTCACGCCAGGGATTGAAACCATGATCGCAAGGTGACCGGCCAGCTAGAACTGGAAGCGCGACACTGTAGACTAGTTGACCATCCCAACCCTCATTTTTTTCTAATCAGTTGAGCTTGATTTTTGTAGGTATGGAGTGATGCAGCTACACAGATATTTTACTCCTTGAGTGCCTGTAGTGGTGGTTTAATAGCAATGTCGTCTTATAACAAGTTTAACAATAACTGTCTCAAAGATTCACTCATCGTCGCCGTCATCAATTGTGCGACCAGCATCTTCGCTGGTTTTGTCATCTTCTCAATCCTTGGTTTTATGGCACATGAGAAGGGTGTTGAAGTTTCTAAAGTTGCTGCAGGTGGTAAGTAACTAACATTACAATTCCGTTCCGCCATTTGCAATTTCCGCTAAAATAACATATTTCTCACCGCTTAATCCCCGTTAATATGCACGCAGATTGATTGTTTAATATTTGATTAAGAAAACAAAATTCAAAATAACAACTCTATATAATGTCCAGAATTGGATTCAGTCGGATTTTTTTTTTTTAAAAAGCCAGTAGATTTTTGCGGACAACAAAATGGCGATGGGCTTATTGCATAATGAGCTAGGATCTTGTTTAGCCATTATTGTCCAGTCTTATGTTTATTCTACTTCATTCTCATTCTACAGGACCTGGTTTAGCCTTTATTGTCTACCCAGAAGCTATAGCAAGGATGCCTGTTTCACCTTTATGGGCCGTTTTCTTCTTCTTAATGATGGCCACGTTAGGATTTGGATCGCAGGTAGGTCACATCTTGTTTTAAATATAGGCTTACCAAAAACATAAAAACGGATCATAACGGAAAAATAACCGAACGGTGGTAGATGATGGAGTTTGGGGCAGTGAGGAGATGGCTGCTGAGGCAGGTGTGGGGGTGTCCCATGTTACTTTAAAGGGAATCGGATTCATTTGTTCTAGAAAGAGTATTTTGGACCAAACTGGTTCCCCACGGCTGTGACTACATTCGTTGGCCCCTAAAGCTTAAACTCTATTGGGGGTGGGGTGGGACAGGTTGTGTTAAAACCAGCGACATTGTTATCGACTTCAGTGAAGCTGTTCCAAAACAGAAGAAATTAATATGATACCCTGCATTTCACCAATTCAAGTTGCCCAAAACATGCCTATACTAGAATGTAGTAGACCCAAGAATCTTACCTAATGATAACAACAGACCATCCGAGATTAAGAGACCGTATGGACGAATGTGGTCCAAGAATGCACGGACTTTCGCCACAATAACCATTCGTGTATAATTCTATTTGATTATTTATTTCAGTTTTCTATAGTTGAATGTGTATTAAGTGCTTTGACCGATGAGTTCCCCAGATATCTGAGAACCAGAAAGGGGTCATACACATTCCGTATAGCTATCATGGTCTCCTCGTTTTTATTGGGTCTCCCTATGGTTTGTAAGGTAAGTACTTATTTAGCTATAATATTCTGGGTTGAGTTAGGACAGTCATTGTTTTACCTTTTTATAAATTACTATTTTCATAAAGACGCCCCTGCTAACGGGTTTATTAAATAAGTTCGATAATACACCTAATTTCCAAGTTGACTTCTTCCATTAGACCGCTAAAAGTTTCGTTTCTGTTTGTAATTTTCCATTCGTGATTACATTTGTAAGCACACTAAAGATCCACGAATTAAGCCGCAGCATGCTGTCACAACGAAATGTCCATCGTGATATCGCCATTTGTAATGGGGAGAGGCAAGACATTATTTGCATTGTTTTGATTTGTTCTTTACCCGAGTATCTTTACCCTATTGATCATAAATTAATAATTATATTTTATTTTATTCTAGGGTGGAATATATTTGTTAAATCTGGTAGATTATAGTGTTGGAGGTTTCCCACTACTCGTCGTCGGCTTCCTAGAACTCATCGTTTTAAACTGGATCTATGGTTACGATAAATTCGCAGAAAACATTGAAATGATGATTGGATCTAAACCATCGATTTATTGGAAGATATGTTGGAAATACGTCTCACCCATCACTGTCTGTGTAAGTATAAAAATTATTCCGTGTGGATTAAAGGGAGGTAACTCTGACAACGTTACTAGGACTTGGACCAGCAATACTCTACTATAGCATTTCCACCGACGGTCTAAATCGTTATATAAACGATAAACGATCCATTATCTGATAAAGCTGGCGAAAGGAATCTATAGACTGTGACCTAAATGTCCGCATCTTTCTGCCTAAAGAGTGTGGCTATTCACAAAAACGTAGAAGTAAATGTAAATAAAAATCGAGATCTTCACATCTAGACTGACAAGTCAACCAAATTTCAACGCAATAGGGAAAAAAGTATAATAACTATAATTAATAGACGAGCTCACCTGGTAATAATTCATATTCTGGGGTCTGTAAATTTGAGAGTTTCTTTAATTATTGTATTCTTTTTACAGGTAACCATTTTGTGTAATATCGTCCTGTACAAAGAACCCACATTTGATGATGCACCCTATCCAGCCTGGGGTGTTGTTCTTGGTTGGTTGATCTCTTCATTCCCTATTGTTGTTATACCAGCTTGGGCTCTGTATAAATATTGTTCCGATGGCGGATTACAGGTAAGCTTACCCATTGAATGTCCACTTCTCCAAAATGAGTTACAATATTAACAGTTCTCCACAACTCAACAGCAAAAGAAAAAACGCGCCCTCCCTCAAACAAGACAATAATGGGAGAAGAAAGAAAAAATGTAACACACAAAAATATATATCTGTTCTTATGGCACAGAAAAGTTTTGTTAAAAGTTTGGCCCCATGAAGGAACGAAACTGTCTACACTACTGTATTTTGAACGTTCTTATAATTTGTTTATATTATTTTTTATTTCTTTCATTTCAGTTATTGAAAGTAAGAATGCGACCTACTGAAGATTGGGGACCAATGTCTCAACGTAAAAATATAAATATAGAACTTCCGGTTTACAATAAGAAACCTGAAGTTTCACATGCGGGGTTCTCACATCTGATCAGCAGTACCTCGACAGTTAACACAGTCGACACACCACTCGGTTCAACCATGTCCGTAGCTGTCTTAAATAATCCTAAATCAACCAACATGTTAAATCTCTATAAAGACGCCCCCGGTAACAAAGTTTAATACAGAAATCCATTTAAACGTACTTTTTGTTGTTAAGAATTCCGAGAATCTTGGGTTTTGATATAACCTCCAACGATCATCCCAAGTGAGGAGTTGTTTTATTTTTTCGACCAGTCCCCATAAAGGGAAATCGAAGACGTTATCCGGTGACTTTACACTAAATTTCATTTCATTTGTCCGTCGCTGACGTTTTACGTTGTTATTTAATTGGTGTTATTAGCTGGATATTGCATGGGTCGAAAAATCGCGAAGAATGTACAACACTGTCGCCATTAGCGTCATCAAAGGCTTAAAGACTCGGTTGCCAATCCGACCTTACGGCATTTGTTCATATCTGTTAACTTAGGCAGAGGGTACAATATTGGCAACTATCTTCTAGAATTGGGGTTGTGTTGTCGACAAGACCAAAATAGAAAGTTAATTTAATGTCCGATCACCATGCTTCATTAACAAACCTTATGCATATATCGATCAAAACTATATGTCCATACATGGACATAGCTAGTCTAGCCATTGACGTCATATACACGTCACATTGTCACTGCCGAAGGTTTTACTAAGGGCCTTTACTAGTTATTTTGTGTTTCCAAAATTTTGAGTTCTCAGGAAAAATGAAGAAATACGATTAATGAAGCTATTTAAAACATATTTAAATATTATTACATTGTTTACATTCAAAAGTAACTGTGATAGGGTGATTATATTCTACTCGACCAATCAAAATGCAAATAACGTCATTTATAGTATAACTCACATTGGTTTACGTAAACTCGATTAAGTGATGTAATTGACAAAGGATACAACATACTAAATAGTATGCTATTTTTATTTCACATTTAAATCGGCATTATCACTTTCACCTACAAATTAATTGTCTTACATTGGACCATAAAGTGTCTATATGGCAGCAAGAGATTATCAGATCTGTCTATCTATTGTTTGTGATATTTGTGCTGTTGTTCTTCTTCGGGGCGAAGCCCAGTTATTTAAGGCCCAATCAATTCAAGTACGATCGACAAGGTGTTTATTCTTTGGACAATTGCGCATCGATTCCAAAATGGCTAGATGACTCCATTCTAGGTTCTTGGTCCATAGCACTTTCGTACATGTACTTGTTTTTTTATTGCGGTCACCACAGAAAGTGATAGTTCCTCTTTAAGACCTGTAAATATATGTATATATGTTATAGACAATATCAATGCAATATGTAATTGTGATAGTATGTACAGTTCATTGTAATAAAAATTCATGTAATGTATTTCAAGTGATTCTACACTATCATTAATACTATCATGTCCAAGATGGACGCCCCAAAATTGCAATCCTAGGAATCACTAAAAATAAAAATAAATTAAAAATGGCAACAAAATTACCACACAATATTTTTTATTGGCTATTAGATAATGTATATTACGCACAAAGAGTTTTATTTAAATTAAATTAGATTAAATTGTACATACCTTGATTTCATATTTCAAATGGGTCCAGAAATATTTTTAAATTTGAACAAATTCGTTTCGTTTTTGCTTTATAAAGAAACAGTAATTTTCTGTTACGTACCAATTGTAAATAAAGATGTGGGTTGTGTAAAAATAAATTAATGTACACGTTGTAACATATTGTGTCCAGGTGATCATGACTACAGATCAAGCAACTCTCGATCATGTGGATAATATATGTACATGTATATCTTTTTGTGATCTATTCATCCATCATATTACACATGACAGTTTGTATGAAATATTACATATCTCAGTTTGTATGAAATATTACACATGTCAGTTTGCATGAAATGTTACACATGTCAGTTTGCATGAAATGTTACACATATGACAGTTTATATGAAATGTTAAAAATGACTGTATATATTTGTGTGAAATATTTATATTACATTGTATGGTATATTTAAATTACACATGACATTATATATTTGTAAGTTGTAAGTCATATGAGGGAATCTGTTATCAGATCAGCTGGGGAGTACGTTCCAATAAACCCTTTTCCAGGTCAGACCCCCTCTCTCTTTAATAGACAATACCAAGATATGCACTAGGCAACTGGTTTGTAACATTGTATATAAACATAAATTCATTTCACAGTGTTTAGAACACGACGTTGTATATACACAATTTCACATTTAGAACACATGTTGTATGTACACGAATTCACGTTACAATACGACGTTGTGTGTACATGTACACTAATTCACGTTGCAATACGACGTTGTATGTGAACAAATTCATGTTACAATACGGCGTTGTATATACACGAAGTCACGTTATAACACAACGTTGTATGGGAACAAATTCACGTTACAATACGACGTTGTACAAATGTGAACAAATTCACGTTAGAAGAGTCTTTAGAATATAAATTGCATCAAGTGTTAAATTTAAAGTGAAATTTTCGTATATCTTAAATTGTATATAATATATAAAAGTGTGTATAGAACGGTATGACGTAGTTATTTATATAGATTTTGTAAAGTTGTAAATAAATGCGTTATATTTGATGTATACTAGGAGCATAGCTCAGAACATTTATAACCGCAATACGGTAATTATATTTTTTAAATCAGTTGTTAATTTGCGCTGCGCAAAAAGGTGCTTTGACCATACTAGTAAACGCGTACCAGTTCAAATTTCATCACTGACATTTGAAAATTTGTAATTCAAAAATCAAGTTAATTCAAAAATAATTGAAATGAATGTGTTCGAATGGATGGTTGTATGAATTCGGAAAATAGATACAAACTCGAAACCTATTTAGTGAGAGTGTTGTCTGCGATACCTCCATGCATAGAAGTAGGCGTAATCCATATTCAATGAAATTGTTTACGGTAACTCCCTTTATGGAAGTGGACGCAAGTCATATTCAATGATATGCGATTACCTCCTTTATGGAAGTGGACGTAAACTTTCATGGGTCTGTCAATGAGGTTGTATCTTGACCACTCTTGTAATTTCAGTAAGACAAATTTATAAATGTGTGGTATTTTGAAATGGATATTACTGTATGTGGTTTGATTGACAATTCGTAATTTAGAAACTATTTTTGTTATTGAATGAATTTGAATTTTATTGTTACATTAAATCTAGAAAGATAATATGGATACATATTATTATATAGAAATAAATAAATCACGTTTTACAAAATATCTTTTGTCCTATATTTTTATTAAAAGGAAGAGAAGAACAAGATTTGTTACATCGACATAAATTGAGTGTTTCGGGTAGATCATCATTTCAGACAGCGGCACTATGACGTATTTTTATATCGAATTCTAACTGCCAAGGAATCCTTTACCGGCATGCTAATGTATTCACCGTACCTCGGGTTTTTATCCCATCCGAACGACTAGATAGCTGTCCTTGACATACATGTACAACAATGACAAAGAGAAATCAGGTCGGAAACCCCAAAGAACTTTCTCGGCCATTGCAGGGACCTCGAGGCTAGCGAGCCAGATTCTTACAAACTTAGCCAACGTGGCCCCCGCTTGGGCCTTGGAGTCTTTATCAGTTGTGTGTGTGTGGGTGCGGGTTGGGGGTTGGGGATGGACAGACGGCACGCGTAGGACCACATTGTTGAAATTGACCGTTCATTTGCAGTCATTGCAATCACAATCAACAATCCTGTAACCCTGGACATTCGCTGTACTGCTAATGAATAAAATAAAAATTCAGATCATCTTCCATATTCCTGAAGCAATAGCCCGAGAAATCCCTCTCTGGCCATTGGTGGATTAGCTTCTGATTCTTGAACTTTTGCGGGAGTATGTCTATTCTCCCCGTTCAATCAAAGCTATCATTTAAGTACAGCAGCATGACAGCCCTTCATTTAATCTGGGTCTTCCCTAAAACTTTATGTGGACAGTGATTTAAGGTATTGAAAACGGTGAAAGTATGTTCGTTTCCAAACAGTATTGTTTACATTTCATTCGACTTGACAGCCTCGTTTGTCATCCAATTAGGGTTACTGCAGTATTCTGATATGTTCGGGTTAATTGGACATAATAAAATCGTGAGTCATGACGTAACGTTATTAAACATATTTGGTCCGATATTGGCACTCGTTTTAAATGTAAAGCTTTTGTAGAGCAGCTAGTCATTGGTTGGTAGTCGGTCTACTAACCAATCAAAATTTAAAACAACAATATCCACTCATTCCAGCAGTGAGTAGTGGGATTACCTCTAATCAAACGAAACACTGCGCGGAGTATAATCATCTTCAGATCATCATTGATACTACGTATATAATCTTCGTTTACAATAAATCTGGCTGAAAACTCGGTGACAGTTTATCATTGATCTGACCATTGGTGTTTGAGGCGGAGGGATAACTGTTCCAGTGATTCGTCCTGCGGATAGTTACATATTTACTAGTGTGCTGCAACCATGGAGATGTATATATTGACTCAATATATACACCTCTATGGCTGCAACAAATTTGTGTACTTCAAAATTTCAATATTTAAGTACTTTCCGAGTGAGGCATTGACATGATATGTTGTCTTGATTGTAGCGGATGACGTTCGCCTGAACAAAAACTGAGGAACGGTTCAAGTCGAGCGAAGTGACAAGAATTAGACACGAATATGTGGTGGTCTCCCCTTTATTCCATTAATTCGTTAATCGCAATAGTAGTCACGACTTCAAACTTGTCATTGAGAAGGAAGCCGTTAGTACTATCAAATAACTGGTTCCAATCTACATTCAAACAACACAAAGAATAATCATCCCCCGGTCGAAATAACACACCCTCTGCCTCCTTCACAAAACTCTTGGCATCCTCGAGTCTGTTTACCAGTGTTAAAGTATAACTCGCCCTGCAGGCCTGCGTATCTTTCTCGCCTCTTTTCTTTAATTTCAGACTGACACATAATGAAAACATTAGTTCATTATGTCGAACCCCAACACACCAATGTAAATTGTCTAGGCCTGTCGAGTTGTAATCGTTGCTGTAGTAAAATGTATCCGACATACATTCATTCACGTGGAAGCTTGTCACAAAAGTCGAACTCTTCTTGGCTTCTAACTCGCCAATAGCTTCTTTCAAACTGTCTAAATCAATGTCCCCAAAACGCAAAACTAAATGATCTGACACTGGCAGAGAGCAAAACTCGTCGGAACACCGGTCGACACTTTCTCGAACCACCGGTAAAATATCTAGAAGAGAAAGTGTCGAATTGTCTTTTATAATATCGTTTGAAATTCTGACAGTGGACTCTAATAACTGAATTTCCGAATCAGTATCCATTTTGGTTTCCGTAACTTCCTGGATGTGCTGTTCGCGCATTTTTATAATTTCGTTTTTCATACTCTCGCCTAATTTTTTCACTTCTCTGCAAATAGTCGCCACTCGCTTATCAACTTCTTCACTGGTTGTCTGAGATGCAACAGTCAGGCTACATCGGCAAGCGTTTAAAGACTTGGACATCTTTTTGAATCGATCAACTGCATCTTGCAATTTTTGGGTTAAAGTTATTAATTCTGTTCGGACTTCTTGATCAATGGCGTCTAAGTTGCAGATTTTGTGATCCTTGTGGTCAGGTGGAACACGATTGGTCTCACAACAATCTCGACAATACAATCTTGTCGCCATTTTACCCTCGTCTTCGGTTGTAATGCCTGTTATATCATATTTACTTTTGGTTCAAATCTACAACAAAAGTTTGTAAAACATATATAATTGTTTAAATTTTTTAAAAGAAAACATAAAAATTACAGCGGGGGTCAGCTGGATTGAACTGGGCCTGAAAGTCGCGGTGTGATAAGCGCTAGCTTACCGCGGGAGTAATCCCAGCGTTGGTCGAGAAGTTCACGTGGATTTTCCGGCGTGGTTTTCCCGGGCAATGAACCCCGTGGGGATGCTCGATTCCCAGTCCAGAACGTCCCGAATCGACAGAATTACAATCGAGTGACGCGGAATTCAGTCCTGTCACAGTTCTGCCAGTCCTGACAGCTGAGCTGGAGGCACAATACTGGATCTTCAAAAGTTCACAAAATATTTTTTTAGAAACGGTTATCCAGTACCGCCGAGATAACGTACTCTTCCTCAACTTTAACTTCAACTTCAATGAGATACTTCACAAAATCCTCTGTTGGACATGGCGTGAAGGTGCTGGTGGACTGTACATGCGCGAGGTCGGATTTTCCCCTGCGTGAAGAGTTGAAAGATCAACTTGTTTTATGAACACGTTTGATGACTGATACTTGATTACTTGAATGAAGTTATTTACAACTGTACTTCTTATCAAAAAATATGATTTTTACGCATGTTAGATTTACAGTTCTGCAGTTTCAAAACGTTTAATCATTAGGCTAGCACATGTTCAAAGGCGTTAGGCTATATGTTCTTATATTTTTATGATCTAATAGTAAGTGCAGGAGTTTGGTATAAATGTAAAGTTTAAATTTATTATATGTACTTTGACTTACAACTTAATAATACTAGCCTTTTTTACTACATCATTTCATGAACAAGCTAAATATTTCTTTGCTGATATGATATTATTGGGTCTATTATAAATTATAGCACTGCCAGAACAGTGACTAGTGTTTGTGCAGTACTAATAACTAAGTTTATTACAGTAGGCTACTATATAATCTAGGCCTAGTGTACATGTATATACTAGCAGTAGTATAACCTGGCAGTATTGTAGGCCTAGCAGCTAGTACTACACATAGGTATACAAACCACATACATTGACTATATTTAAGACATTTAGTTTAAATAATATATTAATATTAGGCCTCTGGGCCTGGCCCTGTCTCTTTCAATGCGTTTGTGTCACAAATTACAGCCATCGACACTATACAGCACTGGTAACTTTTTATGCCTGGGTCTATATTTATACTACCGTGATAGTATATTAGTTAATAAGTATTAGAATGAATGATCTAAATACTTTGGGAAATGAGCTTGAATTATTTGCAGTAGCTATATAGATAGGCCTAGTAGCAGTAGGCCTAATTGGTTAATATTTCCAGGATCACAGGTTAACAGCATAGATTTAATTTCTAATCTTATGAAAATATAAGAATATTATCATATACTGTAATAAAGCACCGAGTCTAGTTATATTTAAATAAATTAATAAATAAATGCCTCTTTTTTTCTATTTCATCAACATAGTGGTTTTGATTTTGTGACTTTTGGTTTAGTGACTGTTTTAACAACGATACCAGTAATTGGTTAAAAAGATCTATCCAGTACGGAATAACTTAAAGAAATAAACCAGGTGAGCAAGTTACATGTACTCTAATAAGCTTTACAAAATAGTTGTAAAATAAAATTCTGCCAGTTTTAATATGCAGATAGGGTGGTAGGGTTATTTATAATTATATTTGAATGACATATTTTTTGTATTTTAAAGGTGCTTTCCCTCTGTCAAAGCTCTGTTCAATAGCTGAAAACCCTTTGATGTATGGTTTCTATGTTATTCTTAAAAAAGATATTGTTCGTGTGATAGGACCTAAGGTTATTTTGTTTTTGATAACATAATATCGTATTTTAAAAGTGTTTTCCCTCTGTCAAAGCTCAAGTCTAAAAGCTACAAAATGCTATCATGTTTGGTTTCTTCTATGTTCTTAAACTTATATTGTTTTAGGGTATCATGCTGGCGGTTCAGTCACATAATCATTTCAAAGTCTGAAGTTAGTGTTTATGGAACTCGCTTGCCTGGTCAACAAAGGTCCATTTACAATTCTTTTTGAAGTATTACTTAATGCAATAGTAGATTTATTTTACCAGTCCAGTAAATGTATTGTTTGCCGATAAAATGCAAATATCTGTGTATTCATTTTTTAAAATTAATTATATGCATTTGTAGTACATGTTTTTTTTTGATAATAGAAACATTTCTTTTGATTTTTCAGAAAGCTTATAAAGTATTTCTAGTTTTATTATCTTGAAGTAAATCTTTTTTTAACAATTCTTGTGTAACTTGCAAATTTTCATTTCATTCATGGGGGTGGCCGAATGGTTAATGCGTTGGATGATCAGAAGGTCTGTCAATGAGACAAGTGAATGTAGGCTTGGGTTCGAATTCTACTTCTGACACCATGTTATGCTTCCTCATACTTGGCAAACTTATTAACATCTCATAAAAAGGTTTAATGTTTATTAACGGATCATCCCAGTCTTTACAATTAGAAGTTGGTTGAAGATAGGTAGACCTCTACCGCAAGAAAATAATTTAAAAAAGGTTGAACCATATGTAAGTTCCAAAATGATCTCGCTTGTGTCAAGTGGATGTTAAACTCTCTCTGTGTCTCTATCAAATTGTCATTTGAGTACATTTGTAAGTTCACATTGTGATCTATGTAATTTGTAACAAGTTGTAGTGTGTAAATCTGAAGTTGGTACATGTATTTTGTCCCCCACCTACAAAGAAAACAGGGGAATATTAAAATGGGTTCGTCTGTCTGTCTTCAGAATTTTTAAGACATAATAACTCTCTTTCATTAGGCCGTTTTCAATTAGCCCAGATTAGGTGCATAAGAGTAGGACATTAAACCCCATTTCATTTCATTCTTTCATTAGGTGAATGCCTTGATAGAGGTTGATGATGAACATTGTTTGCTTATGGTAAGCAGAGATAAGCTTTTGGGGCACAATAAATTTGGTTATAATGAAGTGAGAGTGCTGAAACTCCAAATATAGATTTATTATATCATTACCTTGACTAAATTTGATGGTGTGAATTTTCTGCTTAGGCTAAGGAGCGATAAGCAATTTGATTGGTCAAGATTTAATGTTCATTAAAGCTACAATATGGATGATAAGATAAAGAGTTGGCAGTTCTCGCTATAATAGTTAAAAACTATATACTGTAAAGGTAATTTGCTGAAAATTTCAGTTAAATTGATCTACTAAAGGCTGTGAACGAAGCACATAAAATCTCTGCTAATAGCCTCGGTCATCATTACTAAAATCATTAATATAAACAGAGTAGTCTCGATTATCCAATGTTGTGATTTAATTACAATTTAGATAACATTTCAGGCCTAAAGAAAGACTTGTAATAGGCAGATTTTGCTCTTGCATAATGCATGTTTAAAGTTGCAATTTCATATTTTAAGTTGTATTTTTAAAATGTATTAATAAAGCCCTCAAATAGGTTGTATCTATAAACAGTCCTACCTTGTAAAAGAATAATCCTATTAATCCTATAATTCACTATTATCAGTTGAGAAATTGGCAAAAATATCATTTTCAACTTCCAATTCAAATGTTTGAAGATAGCATTTCCATGGGGTGAATGGAAAAACAAGGGAGGTAATTGTTTTATTATTTCCTGTGTCACTGATTTTAATGCGTGGGAAATAATGCCCATGATCGTATAATAGTGAGTTAACAACCTTTTAAGCAAAAGACATAAAAAAAATTATGTTTTGACTTTCTTAGAAAATATGAAATTCCCGCTTTAAGTGATTGTTTTAACTGAGTTCAATGATTTACATTTTGAGCTAAAGTTAAACAGAGCTAATCAATTTCATGGGTAGATGCTTTGGGACAAGATAATCTTGATTCTATCTGATAGAAAAATGATGAAACATGTGTATAATTTGATTGTGCTATTAATTAATGTGTTATCTATTTATTTTGGGGTTCCGACAGGGTACACCAGGCTCACTAATGGCTTGTTCTTTTTAATTATTTTCAGACCACAGAGATTGAATACTGGTTTTCAAAATGTGTTCAAAATATAGCGGAATTGTGATATTGTAATGGTCCCAGAACAAGATCACTTACTACTTGGTAGTTGTTATAATTATAGGCCTCCATATAGACTAAGGTATATAGACTAAATTGGTAGAGATTATAAATATTTTTAGCCTTTTTGCTAAATTGATGATGGTGTTCCAATGTCAACAAGTCTAACAGCGAAGTCAACTATGTACAGTATATTGTTGATGTCACAGTATCACTGATTGCTTACTTTGATTGAAATGATGTCCACACCTACTTTTAAAAATTCATTTTAACTGTTAAATCAGTTTAGATATTCATTGTAACAGTTAAATCAATAAAATGTAAATTGTAATTTCTCTTTATTAGTATCACAAAGATCAAACGAAGTAACGTTATTTTACTCATGGCTTCATGGCTCGTCAAATGCCATTGTAGAAGTGAGAGGAATACTGTTTTATGTACGAACTATGATATTATGCAGAATAGACCTTAAAAAGGGCAAATAGTTATCACAAAGTTCACATTGGCAAGGCCTATAAATAGACAGCCCTCAATCTGCAGTTTTTGCACACAGAAAGCGATCAACTTTAAATTGCAAAAAGATATCTGCCCAAAATGGCTGTGATATAAATGTACAACAATTAGTATACTGTTTTGTATTGCAGTCCTACTCTGGTTCACATCTGTTGTTCACATTAAGGTGTGTTTTCAACCCTAATCATCGATTTGAGAATTAAAATGTCCTTCAACCAGCATATTATAAGTACTCAAGCAGAGCTAATTGTAGTCATTTCATAGATTAATATAATGATCATGAGCTATTGTATCTTTGCAACGTTTATTTTGTGACTGTGAGTGCGCTAGTATGGAAGACCTGTAGGGACCTCAATTCCAATCACCGTTTTACATTTTAAAAATTTAATTTGTTTATCTGCACCGTTGTATTTAGTAATGGACCAATGATTTAAAGCCATTCCATTATTGTGGCAGAAACTTACATTTCATATGAGGAGAACGAGCAATCAAAGAGTGACTCCAAGGTTGGGTCTGAATGAGATGCGGCTGCAGTTGAGCATAATTATCACTTGTTGTTGAATAAAAAAATGTAAACAATTTAAACAGTTGATATGGTTAATAATTGAAAAATTGGTTGTTATTTCCACCTGTTTTGTCTCCCAGTAATGTTAGCCACGGTTTGCTAGCCTGGTGGTCACGTTTTCGATCCCTGCATTGGCCAAGAAAGTTTATCAGGATTTTCCAGTGAGGTTCTTCTTGTCAGTGTTGCTGGACGGAGGGCCTGACAATGACAGCTGCCTAGTGGTTTGGATGTGACGAAAAAAACGAGTTTCCATGTACACATTGGTGTGCATGCAACATCTCGCTTATA
Source organism: Patella caerulea (assembly GCA_036850965.1). Taxonomy (NCBI): domain Eukaryota; kingdom Metazoa; phylum Mollusca; class Gastropoda; family Patellidae; genus Patella; species Patella caerulea. The sequence goes on along the minus strand of JAZGQO010000002.1, from coordinate 17,245,677 downwards.
CCACATTATAAGCCGTATTCCCATCTTCATCAGCCCAGTCATAGCAGAACATTAGGGCGTTAAAACCCATTTCATTTGTTAGCTTGTGGACAGGGGATCACCTAAGATGAATACAATGGTAGTCTGCCGGGTACTCCAAAAAGGGCTTAAAAATAAAAATGGATTGCCACATATTGCATTGTTGTGAACTGTGAAGGTGACAGACTAGAAACAGAATATGCCCCCCTTTTCGCTGTTGAAGCAAGGACGCCAGTGATCCTATCGTAGCAGGGTTCTATTCAAAAAAGGAACAAAACACCAGGTCGTAGATTCCGAAATTTATCGCAGATTGTATTTAATATTTACAATAACAAAACCTCTGAAAGACATAAAGAAATATATAAAGATAGGTTGCCAGGCAACGAAACATAAGCCTACAACAGCCAAGTCGTCCGGGCAGTCAACAAGGATTATCGCATATTTTTTTCTCCTGTCAGTAATGAGAACATTTATAACACATGAAAATCTTATTACGAGTAATAGCCCATTAAGTATCAGAAATGGTTAGAAATGGTCCATAAGATATATTTCAAAGTGATCAAGGGCAATAACTCTGACAGTAATAATTGGAAATCCTTGAAAATGACTAGTATCCTTCATCTTATGACCTTAAACACTGTGTATAAATTCAATGTCAATCGGATATAAACTTAACTTTAGCCTCTAGAGCGTCCACAGGATTTTTAAAAGTGATCAAGGGTCATAACTCTGACAGTAATTATCGGATAACACTGACAATCAATAGGATTTTCGTCACATGACCTTAAACACTGTGCATAAATATAAAGTCAATCGGATATTAACTTTAGCTTCTTAGCGCATTCACAAGAAATTGTGAACGACGGCCGGAGAGGGCGACGACAATTATATGACCACATTTCCATGGGGCGTATAAAAATCAAAAATAGTAACAGAGTTTACATTATATACATATATTTAAAATAGTGGCGGGAAATCATTAATCTGAAACAAAGGAATGTATAAAATGGTGAATCAATAATATATAAATACCCTATAAAAGAGGAGTTTATAAAAAGGTTGCTTATTTAAATATGACTACCATACAAACACTGTAATACAAGACTGAAATTAACAATATTAATAGATTAAAAGTATGATATTCTAAAAATTCAAATATAATTATAGGAATACTATAGAAATATACTAATAACTTAATTAGGCCTATGGCATATTGAAAAGAGACTTCTGACCAGCTTAAAGATGTACTATTAAAGGGACAATACAACAATCACCAAATATACTATAAATAACAATTGTATTAATACAACAAATACTCAAAATACTAAACATAGAAATATACACAAATATACAATACCACAACATGCAAGATAAATTTGACCCTGTGGTAGATATTTGCCCTAGACTGTCTTTAAGTCACAATTAGATTGCACATTATTGGCTTAATTAATCAAGGATCTGTATAGTATATTGTCAATTGACACTAATGTAATGGTCGTTATGGTTCACTCAACACAAACTAAGTCATTTTGGGACTAACACATTGTACAGTTTAATTTCAATAATTTGCTTGCACATAGGGGTCTTTAGCAGTGGGAGTGCCCGTGGTTGGACAGGTACAACTGGGGAATCAAAACGAACAACCGGGAATTGAAACCACACCAGTTGACTCATTGACAGACTTCATGGTACAGCGTGCACATGCTAACCATTCGACCATCTACCCCCGCCCCCCTTTTCAACAATGAACAAGGACTTTCTAGTCTTGTGACCTGTGTCACGTGTATAACCACTGGCATACCTTGAAGGCTTTATAACGTAAATGGTAAAAAAGACTAGTAAATGAAATGAAATGGGGTTCAACACCCTACTGCTCAGCTCCAAACTGGGGCAATGAAGATGGGCAAACGCCATACACTGTGCGATGAGGGAAACTGAGGGAAATGTTGCCCGGACAGCGACACTACAGCCTATTCCAACTGTCAAGGGATCCTTTATGTGCACGCAATGTGTACACGGGACCTTGGTTTTTCGTCCCATCCAAACGACTAGACAGCTGTCCTTGTTAGGCCCTCCGTCTTGCATCACTGACTAAGGGAAACGCCAGAAAATCAGGATGAACTTTCTAGCCAATGCAGGGATAACATTTTTCCTCTGGCCCCAAATCGAGTTATTGCAGACATTTTGCTTAGAACTCTTTGCATTTGTGTTCCAGGTTTTATAAGCTTTCCAAAAATGTATACTTTGTTTATTAGGGAGGACCTTGTAGCGGAATTTCATGCTAGAAATTTTGGCCGCAGGCCTATGTTGATGAAATAGAAAAAAAGAGGCATTTATTTATTGAATTATTTAAATATAACTAGACTCGGTGCTTTATTACAGTATATGATAATATTCTTATATTAGAAATTAAACCTATCCTGTTAACCTGTGATCCTGGAAATATTAACCAATTAGGCCTACTGCTACTAGGCCTATCTATATAGCTACTGCAAATAATTAAAGCTCATTTCCCAAAATATTTAGATCATTCATTCTAATACTAATTAACTAATATACTATCATGGTAGTATAAAAATAGACCCAGGCATAAAAAGTTACCAGTGCTGTATAGTGTCGATGGCTGTAATTTGTGACACAAACGCATTGAAAGAGACAGGGCCAGGCCCAGAGGCCTAATATTAATATTAATATATTATTTAAACTAAATGTCTTAAATATAGTCAATGTATGTGGTTTCTAAACCTATGTGTAGTACTAGCTGCTAGGCCTACAATACTGCCAGGTTATACTACTGCTAGTATATACATGTACACTAGGCCTAGATTTTATATAGTAGCCTACTGTAATAAACTTAGTTATTAGTACTGCACAAACACTACTACTGCCACTGTTCTGGCAGTGTTATAATTTATAATAGACCCAATAATATATCAGCAAAGAAATATTTAGCTTGTTCATGAAATGATGTAGTAAAAAAGGCTAGTATTATTATATAAGTTGTAAGTCAAAGTACATATAATAAATTTAAACTTTACATTTATACCAAACTCCTGCACTTACTATTAGATCATAAAAATATAAGAACATATAGCCTAACGCCTTTGAACATGTGCTAGCCTAATGATTAAACGTTTTGAAACTGCAGAACTGTAAATCTAACATGCGTAAAAATCATATTTTTTGATAAGAAGTACAGTTGTAAATAACTTCATTCAAGTATCAGTCATCAAATGTGTACATACAACAAGTTGATCTTTTAAATTTTAAGGCTTTGGGGAAATCCGACCTCACGCATGTACAGTCCACCCACCACCTTCACGCCATGTCCAACAGAGGATTTTGTAAAGTATCTCATTGGAGTTGACGTTGAAGTTGAAGAAGAGTACGTTATCTCGGCGGTACTGGATAACCGTTACTAAAAAAATATTTTGTGAACTTTTGAAGATCCAGTATTGTGCGAGGTGGAGTGAGTAGAATCGTGACGTATTCCTAAGTAAAAAATATGTTTCAGCAGTCATGATTGGTAGGGATACTTTTTATACAGTCGACGCATGCGCTGTATAATCCGAAATTCTCCTTTTCACCCGATTGACACCAGTTTTGGAATTCAATTCCGGAACTGTGAATCGAGTATCGCCCAGATGTCAGTCGGATGGGACGAACAAACGAGGTCACGTGTAAACGTTGGTGTACACGCAAACGAATCATTGACAGATTGAATTCGAAATAAGAGCCACTCGGGCAAAATGTCACTCATAGTATAGCAGACTGCATGGCGGATTCCCGACTTCATTAGTCCAGTTAATGCAGAAAAGTAAGGCGTCAAAGCCTATTTCATTTGTTGTGCCCAAATGTCTGTCCAGACAAAATTATTGTCCCCATTCCCGGTTGATACAGAAAAGTAGGGTGTTATAGGCCAATTTCATGTCATTTAATTCCCCGTTCAACCAAGGGGCCACGGTGGCTAAGTGGGTAAGACACTGGCTCGCTAGCCTGGAGCTCGGATGTTCGATCCCTCTACGCCAAGAAAGTTCATCCAGATATTCCGGTGTGGTGCAGGACGGAGGGGTCTGCCAAGGACAGTTGTCTAGTCGTTGGGATGGAACAAAAAACCGATGCCTCATGTACACAATGGCGTGTACGTAAAAGATCCATTAACAGTTGGAATTCAGTATAAGAGTAGGCCGTGGTGCCGCTGTCCGGGCAAAATGTCCCTCACACCACACTCTAAGGCGCATGCCCGTCTTCATTAACCCAGTTCGGAGAACAATATGACGTTAAACTCCAATATTCATTTCCGTTCGAACGCTTTGAAAAAAGCCTTCAACGTTAAAGACTTGAAGTAAATTATATTTTATCCGTGGCGCATTAATCTCTTATGCAATAACTGTAGAGTTAACCGTTAGATTACAAGTGTAATATACAATATACAATTACATATAAAAGTCACTGACACGGTTTAACCTACATAGCCTGTACAGATAGTCACTATACATGTATTTATACCTATCTTGATGGCCTCATGTGTAACAGCTAGTAGAAAAATAATCAAGGGCGATCTTCTAATAAACATCAATAAAAACAACTATATTGAATAACAATGACTTAGCTATACTTACAGTGAAGCGAAGTTTCACGGTATTAGTCAATAGTGTAAGTTGTATGGGGATTGCGTTAATATTGTGAAATACCTTTCTTGTGTAGGCTTAAATATATTGACTGTCTTGACGTCAGCTTCCACAATGGATGATATCGCAGACAAACACGTCATGTACACACTAAACGCATTACAATCAGGTCAATATTTTTATCTGAGCAAAATCGCGTCTTGTGAAATTAGCGTAGGCAGGGGCTGATTGGGGCCGGGAACCGGCCTGGGTTCCCGTATCGGAGCGGCCCCTTTTACTAACCGCGGAGTCTGGACGGTGGGGGGGGGGAATTTTTAAAAAATTAACCCCAAATTTCGACCATTTGATTAATCAGTTATTGAATATTGAATAAGTAGGAATATTTTCATTGAAAAATGTCCCATTTTTGTTGCCGGGGGCGCTAGTTGATTTCTCCTGTGATGGAAGGCCACGAGACACATTGGTACAGAGTGACGATTCCGAATTCTGGCCCACACCAAGCCCACCCGACCCAGAAAGTCTATTATGCCAGCCCATTCCAGACTCCAGTGATGGTGTGACGGCCCGTTAAAGCTACCGGCCTAAACAACATGATCATCATCGCTCCATGGCCGATCCAATACCCCCTCCCCCATATCATGTTCAGCAGAAGGTTTTTTTTCAGACGAATTGGTATTATGTTTCATTTTTTGTCCGACCGGCACTTCGGGCGATCGTCCGACCAGCCCTTTGGGCGATCGCCCGATCGTCCAATGGCCCAATCCGCCTCTGAGCGTAGGTCGACCAATTCCCCCCCCCCCCTCCGAAAAAAACATTCCGTAGCCCCCCCCCCCCCCCTTTAGCAAAAAGTTCTAAAGAATACCAGTGTAGTTTTCTAAAGAATTCTATTAAAAAATCTATAGAGTTTTGTGGGGGCGGGGGTGTCCCATTCTCTGTAGGATAAAATTCTATAGTATTCTACAGAATTTGGGGCGTCTGTAGGAAATAACGGCCCAAAATATTCTACAGTTTCTGCAGTGCAAATACTATAGTTTTTCCTACAAATTTATGGGATAAATTCTATAGGGAAAATATTGTACTTGTAGTAGCCTATTCTATAGGGTTTTTTTTTATTGCACTTTCTGTATGAGCTCGTTACGGGCCCGCATCGTATTAAAGCGCCCTAGCAAAGATTCCTTGTCGATCAGTGTGACTCAGTGGCCGTTGGAGTTTACAGGTTAATTTCAGTTATGTCGGACGATTTTGATTCTTTTTGAGTTGATAGACTATGGTCCCTAAGTAAATAAAACACCATTTCAAAAAAAAAAAAAAAAAAAAAAAAAAAAAATCCCAGGCTCTTACGATCCAGCACGTAATCGAAGCTGAAAATAAGACGAATTCATGCAAAAGATTTTTTTTGAAGTTTGGCAGACAACATCCTTCTTCGTTTATAACATTGCCACACTTCCTCTATGAATAAAAAGGTGTCTACCAAACGTAAAACATCCCAGTTTGTGATTTAGCCCTGGTTGAAGTAAAAGCCTTAATTCCTTAAAAATAAAATTATACAATAGCTGATTAAATGAAAGTGGTCGCAATTGAAACCACCAATTTCGGATTGCTCCAGGATATTTGATTTTTCTCTATTTTTATGTTTACTTTGTTGAAACCCTCGGAGAAAGAAACCCCACTAAGACATTAAACTGATCAATGGAAAATTTGAGAAGCCGCTTCTTTTAAGTCGTAAATGACGAGGAGTTCCGATTGGAAATATATCATCTAGAGTGGTTTCCCTTTATCTCCTGAACCAAAACAATCTGACGTCATCTTTGGTTATTGACAGTCCATTTCTTCGAGAAAAACTTGTTAATTTCTGGTATAAAAGAAATGGTTTGTAAAATTTAAAGAGTTATTTTTGAAAATAGACACATTGGGTTGAAGCATGGCGGCTGAATCCCCAAGACGAAGTTCTAAATATAATTGCACAGTCGTCAGACCACAACCCTACAGGTTTGTTTACATTTTTTCAGCTGACCCATCAAAACTGGGTCAAAATATTTTTATGTCGTATTTATATGTAAGCAAGTCGTACTTTATTAGTTTGTGTTTTCCAACTATGTTATTATGACAGGTGAATTGTAATGTGTATCTAATATCAACACAGGGTCTGATTGGTAGAGTTCCAATAAGTCTAAATTGTCAGACTGTGTGAGAGTGACGGAAAAAGATATCCAAAATAGCATTAATTGTCTAGCACAATTCCCCAACAATTCAAAAATCAAAATTATCAACAAACAGCTTACATGTATTCTTAAGGTGTAACTTTTGTTTATATTTTGTACAGTGATAAATCTGTTGTTGAAAGTGTGGTTGATTTTATATCTGATGTCGTACCTCAAGTACAGGTTTGTATTTCATGTATTATAACATATAATCTAATACAGTCGATTTTTGAATCATAGATTTTATAACTTACACCTATATATATTATGAAATCTTTCTTAAAGTCTCAATGCATAATGTTAATAAGATTCACTTGTGAACTACAGTACCGGTAGTGTGAAAGATGAATCCCTAGTAGAAATATCAGTCCAGAATGTTTGTTAAATACAAAGAAATGTTGGAATGAAACTTCATCGATCTATGCAGTTTGCTATATATATCTGCTGCCATTTTGTTGTTTGCAAAAATTTTGTGGTGGCCTGTTGTAAATCTGATTTAATCCATGCTGGCCGGCGCATTATCTGGCATGGATTAATTAAAGCCGTGACAAATTTGATATTTTATTGAAAATGCAAATGATCTATCGTTACTTGAAGGAATAGATATTAGAGAAGATATTTTACTAAAATACAGAGCTTTCATAATATTTTGCATTATTATATTTTTGGACCTTTTAAACTTTTAAGGTTAAATATTGTGCGATTCTAATTTTATGGCATGGAAAGTAACTAACAACAGGTAAATTCTACTGGTGTTCATTTTTACACCTAGTTTATCAGTACTAGCAAATACGTCTGAACAAGTGTGTTGGATTGTTCGATGTTAGAATTAGCACGAAACTATATCTTACAACAAACCTTGCAATTATGATTTAATAGAGAGCCTAGTACAAGAATACGCTTGTGATGAAATTTAACATCCCATTCTTTGTTCCTTTTAGGCGTACAGCGGCAACCAGAGAAACGATGACAAAGAGAAGATAACTTGGGTTAAATTTGAAAGATGTGATATAAATGGTGAGAATTGACTCCATCCTTCTGACCAAGATGAAGGGACTGTATAGTCGTTCGGTTGGGATGAAAAAAAAGGTCCTGTGTACACATTGGCATGTACATAAAAGAACCGTTGGCAGTTGGAATTCGATATAAGAATAGACTATTACTACACTTGATATTGGTTTTTCGTCCGAACCAAACAACTATGCGTTGTCTTTTGCCATACCCACCGTCTTATACCACTGACAAGGAGGAACCACCCTGGTAAATCCTGATGAACTTTCTTGGTTATCCCTAGGGTGGATACCTGTACTACACACAGCGATCCTGGTATTGGTTGGGAAAATCTTTCCTGTGTTCACAGACTTCCCTAGGCAGTGCTTGTTATAAGAGTTGAGTTAATGGCTATTTTGAACAGATATACATGTATGTAGGCCTACATGTAGCCTACATGATGTGTAGTTTTATGGTTCAAGAATGAGACATATCTCTTTTTGAAATAATAGTACACTGCCAATGTTTCTAGGCAATGATTCTGTGATCATCATCTTGATTGGTAAAGTGCCGATACTCCATATGGAGTCCATACCATTATTTAAAATAATGGTACACTGCCGACATCAAAATATTTATGTGGTTGTTTGTTTGTTTCAGATATAACCTGTAATCCTAATTTAAATGGTAGTGAACAGAAAATCTTACCCTTGCTTCTAGTCCTAGGTTATAATAATGGTGTACAAATCTGGAACATTACGGTCAGTATCAATCTAATTATTGTCTTAGTGGGGTAGATGGCCGAATGGTTTAACACGTGAATCAAGTGGCATGGTTTCGATTCCCCACTTGTATGTGACACGACATAGGATTGAATGTCCAACTTGGCTTATCCATCAATTACTGTTTATTACTAAGTGACGTTTCAACTAGTCTTATCTAATCTTTATCAAATAATTACTGTTTATTACTGATCAACGTTTAAACTTAGCTTCTCTAATCATTATCAAGCAATGATGGAACATTATATATAACTATGTAAGCAACAATAACAACAACTTTGTGATTATCTTTATATATTTTTATGTGTGTATATTTTAGAGTAATGGAGATGGCCAAGAAATATTATCATTACGACAAGGTCCAGTTAGAATATTGAAAGTTTTACCTAACCCAGATATAGGTATGACTGCCATTAACACAATTAAATCTAGTATGTTCGTTGTACCATATTCCCTCTCCAATACATTCTAATGTTAAATGTACCATGTTCCCTCTCCAATACAATCTAATGTAAGATGTACTATATTCCCTCTGCAAAACAATCTAATTTTAGATTTACCATATTTCCCCTCCAATACAATGCAATTTTAGATTTACCATGTTACCTCTCCTATACATTCTAATATTATTCCCTGTCCAATACGATCTAGTGTTAGATGTACCATATTCCCCCTCAAATACAATATAATGTTAGATGTACCATGTTACCTCTCCTATACAATCTAATGTTAGATGTACCATGTTCCCTCTCCAATACATTCTTATGTTAGATGTACCATATAAGATGAAATTCATATTACTTGTTTGTGGTTTTAGGAAAATGTGATAATGATAAATTTGCATCGAAAAGGCCCCTGATAGCAGTTTGTGATTCGTCAAGGTAGGATTGATTCTTTATCAACTCATTATTGTCTGTTCTGGTGGTGAACAGGTAGTAGAATCCATGACAGTTTGAAAAAAACCACACTAGATAAAAAAACACTATTTTTTGGTCTCAAATTAACACCACATATCATTTTAGGAGTTCAATTATTTCCTTATTTCTGTAAAGTTTATAAAATCTGTGTTTCAGTGCTGGACAGCCATTTTGTTCTGTTAAGTTTGTATCTTTACGGAGTGGTGATGAAGTTCACAGCGTTCCCTTTAAAACCCTACCTGTACATAATATAGAGGCTACTAAAAGGTAAAATACAAACATTTAGGGTGGGCGAGGATAGCGATTGGCTAGTATGGTGTTCTCTGATTTGTCCCATACCGAATGAATTTATGGGATGCATACCTCATAAACTATTCAAGATCTATTATAAACTTTGTACACACAGGCCCATTCCTAATTAGAAACTTCTCAGATTTAATGTGTTTTCTGGAATACAAATTTGACTCAGTTTAATGTGCTTTGTCAAATATGACGTACAGTCAAAATATTGAAGTGGAAGCCTGTTGTATAATGTATATAAATGATTGCCATACATTGTGTGTGAATTAAGCCATGGAATATAGACCAAGGTCCAAAATGATCAGCATTCCATTTTTTCAAAGGCCCAAATTTTACCACAACACTTTTTTTTTTATCCCATGCTTAAAATTAAATATCTAATATCCTAGCTCAGTGGAGCAATTTGACTGAAATTGTCGGCATATTCTCCATTCGTTATCTATTTTGTAATAACAAGAATAGCAAGAACTGTCAGCTGAGTGCCAAGATACTGCCTGGTTCCGTCAATGGCACTATCTTGGCACTCAATCAGTATTGCTGAAGGCCATAGGTTACAAAATTTGTAATTATTTTATTCATTATTATAAGATTGTGAAATTATTTTAGGTATATTGCTGTTGTCTTTCAAGAGAAGATTGCTGTTTTTGATGCCTGGAATTTACAGGAATTATTTAGAGTTTCTGGTAAAAACAGATTTTTATTTTCACCATATTTTCTTATGTGTCATCTAGGGCGATCTTAAGATGCCAATAAGGGTCTCCATTATGGTATCATTTGTGATACAACGGTCGGTTTAAATCACATGAACGAATCTATTCAATATGATGGCAGTACCCATTATAGTCATACCGTCTGCCATATTTTCTTCTATTTACGGTCACTTTGGAACAATTTTTTGATGATAGGGATGAAGAAATGATTTTAAGAAATTTTATTAGAAACCATTATAATGCTGATAGTTTGACACACAATCAAAATTCAAAGACACCCTCCACCTGGGTGTAATTTTTTTAACTGCCAGATTTATGGAAGGGAGACAACTCCAGTTTTCTGCTTACCCCCTACAAGCAGACACCGACCTGTTAATAATATTACGACTAATGTGACAATTCAGTTGTTGGTCTGCAGCTGTCCAAATTGACAGAATTCAAATGCCCAATAACAGATAATTGACACATATTGTTTGTCATGGAAGAAAGATTAAGATCATTAGGTCTGTCATTCAGTAAAAAAAATGGTTTTGATTCTGCTATTTAAAAGTGAACTATATAATCGAATTGTATCATATGTCAGTCCCGAAATGACCTAGTTTGTGTCAAGTGGGCATTATGCATTCTCTCCCTTTCTCTGTGTCCCCAACAAGTGGATGCTTACGACTGGTCCCCAGATCCATTCACTTGATTTGATATTTGTTGTCTATTTCTTGCATTTAAACTCAATTTTGTTTTCCATATTTGAGAATATTTGAGAATGTTTTATTTTGGAATGGTTTCTGTAGGTTGTTATCCTGACTCTGGTTTAAAGATAAATCCCATAGCTCTTGGTACAAGATGGCTGGCTTATGCTGATAGACGGGTGAGTACAAATACAGCATTCTACCATATATATGGAGGTATATATGGTATTGGCTATTGAATACAAATATGACAAGTGCAATACAAGACCTGAATGGTGTTTAAACTTTTTTGTTTCTGGTCCAGTCTAACAAATAAGTAAAATAAGAGAATTAAGCTATCAAAAATGGGAATTCTTGCATGCTTCTAATTTATCAAAGTTCAGACTAAGCAGAAAATGTAAGTCTTTTGCTAACAAAACTTGCAATGCTATCAGACATGGTTTCATGTAGTGTCCAACTCCACAAATTGTGTTTATCTCAGCCTTTATCTTTAATATTGATTTTAATATTTATATTTTAGTTAGTAGCATATCATCAGTCATGTGGGGGTATGTCAGGAGATGGATCACAGTCCTACGCAGCTACAGTCATCAGTGCCGCCAAGGTAATAAAACACATACTCATCACATACAAGATAGAACTTATAAAATGTCTTTCACAGAAACAAAATTCCTTCACATTATATTGATTGTACACAGCTACAGTGATCAGTGCTGCCATGGTCAAAAAATACTTCTCACATAAAACATAGCACTTACATAGCTTCTTTCACAAATTGTTTCCTTCTTGATAGTTTTAAATTAGCATAGAAGCTTACTTCCTTTTTTATGAGTAGTCAACATTAAAATTGCTGAGCGTCATTTGATTTTTTCAGAGTATAGACTTGATCTATTCTAAAATCTACCAATACTCAAATTGTTTATCTTACAATTAATTAAAAAAATCAAAATATAAAAGGTAGATAATCTCCTAGCTTGAGAGATTCAGTCAGATTAAAAAAAAGACTCATCAAAAGATTTCAGCAAAAATCATAGCTGGCACTGGTTTGTTTACATTGTCTGCAAAAGATGCTGAATATTGGGAAACTTTTGTCTTTGTAAATACTCAACATAATTGAATCATTTTGATTTTCTCAATGTTGTAGATGGCAAGGTATTGAAAATCACTCAAATGACGACCGGCAACATTTGTGTTTTCATTTTTTCTTCATAGAATGTATACCAAAAATAGGCTAGCAATCACAAAAAATATCATTGAATTCCACAGATTTGAATCAAGATTCTCTCCAGATTCAGAACACATTGTGAATGTTTGATAAAAATTTTGATTTTCAAGTCTGGTTCCTGATTGTCAGGCTAGTCGTTATAATGGGATGAAAAACCGAAATGCATAAATCATGTAGTGTGTGCTATAAGGTTTATTTTGCTCACATGCAAGTGAATTATTGAAATAAAATTGAAACATATCTTAGTCTTAAAATGACTCTCTCTGGCAAGAGGTAAGCAGACTGGAAAATTCTGTGAAGCAATGACAGCCAGCACCAGGATCGAACCTGTGGCCTCCATTTTAGATGAACTAATATGGTTGTCACTAGCACTTAAAGCATGTTACCTGTAGTTTTATCAATCTTTATTGTCCTTTTTTTTTTGTGTTATTAGAAATTTGGTGTTTTGAATAGAGTGAGTATTTTGTTATCAGTTTAAAGGTGGAGATCTCTCATTTTGTTTTTAACAAATCAAAGGTTTTTTGTTGGCACTTATTTCTCTGCATTCGGCGTAAACAATTTATATTTTCGACGGTGTGATTTAAACCGAATTTGGGAACTATATGTTGGCAGTAGTAGATGTTAGCGCTTTAGATTTTTTCAAAATTATGAAGAATTTACATAAGTTGGGGACAAAGTAGGCATTTATATTCTTAACTTAAAGATAATTAAGGCCCATAGCTTTCACGCTGAAAAGTAATTATTTGGTCTTACGAGTAAGCTGGTCCAATTCTTCTCCGACTGGGCTTATAAATTGTTATGTTTGAATTGTAAAGTGCTTTCAACAACAGGTGAATGGAAAATCTTTGAAAAATAACATTAAACTGAGGCTGAGTGTTATACCTTTTACGTTCATATTCATGTAAGAAAGGGGGCAGGACAATTTACCCAATACTAATTAAATACTACCAAATACCACCATGTACTACCACATACTACACAATGCTTTAATAAAATAAAAAATAAATTGAGTTAATTCTTGGAAAACTTGTAAAAAATTATGACATAAGTGATGGTCAATGTATCAATGTTCCATTTACCTCCCATGATCATCTAATACTAACCAATGCTATCAGAAAACATTCCATATCTGTTAAATAATGGACAAGTATTACCATGCCCAAAAAATAGGATTAAAGTACGATTATTTTAATAACAACACATTTATTTGTGGAAAATAAATTATTTGTTCAATGTTCAGCTGTTTCATTTATCATTGATACTAGAAGATATATTTAAAATGATTACGCATATTATAGGAATGAAACTATTGATATTAAAGTAATTGCAGAGTTCTGTCAGTCTTGGATAATAATAAGGTAGTATGTGGTTGTATTTTGTAGTATTGAGATGGAATTGGAAGATATTTGGTCATATTTGGCTAGACTTTCAGGCATTTGAGCTTGTGAATACTGATACTCTGCAATATGAACGACTTTAGGCGTAATACTTAGGAGTAGCTCACAGTTACTTTTGACAAAGGTCTTCCATTTTCCAACAGTCATGAAAAAAGAAAAATTAGCGTATATTGTTGAATGTTTCAGTTATATTTCTGATTTCTCAATCATTCTGAAACATTAGGTGTGGATAAATATGAAATAATATATTGTTGTCATCCCTCCATTGGTCAGTCTTATCACTTGTGGACACTCTAGGGACTACAGTTATCATCAGATTGATTTGAAATTTATGCACAGGAAGAAGTAGAATACAATGAAACATTAATTGTATCTGATTACTTCATCAGTTTTTCCTCTTAACCAGTTTTAAGGGGTCTTGTGACTTTTCTCATCATCTACAAATTTCGTGGACCGTTTGGATGACTTAGCTGATGTAGGCGTATGTTTCAATACCTGGCAACCTATCGTTTATTTCAAATAGTGGTACACAATCTGATTAAGACACAGATCCTATTTTGTTTCGTTTTTCATAGTTCAAAATTTTGTTTTATTTCTCTGCACTACACTATCTGGAAGAGATGTCATACAACAAGCGTTCTGGATAGCGTGAGGGATTAGCCAATGAAACCATTTGTTACAGTGACTTCTTGTCTTACCATGCACAGAACTGTGGGTAAACCACTAGAAACGTCAAAGCCGATTGATTAATCAATATCTGATTAATCAATATCTGATGCTATAGGGTCGAAAAACACTTGTACAATCCCTGACGCGACCTTCCAGTACAGCTGGTCTAATCTTCATGACTTCATGTAGTGTAGGCCATCGAAAGTATAAACTAAACGAAATGAAAAATATCTGTATTATTATCAGATTGTATTATACATGATGGTCTCTGCCTTTAAAAATAATGTTCAGCATGTTGCTAAATCTTCACTCATTTAATTCTGTTTCTATTTCTTCTATTATTTAGTTTGTTTTGTTTGACTTGTTGAAATTTTGTTTTGTTGTGTTATGGATTAACATTTTGTACACTCTGATGATCAGAGTCTGATCTGTGAAATCAAAAAGTCCTCTTTGATATGGGTCAAAAAATTAAATCATCTTTGAATTTTTTCTGTGAGATAACAATATCTTCATGCAAAATTCTACTTCCAAAGATAATGTTGATATATATTTGATTGTGTATTTCGATGTCAACAGTTCAAAAATAAAGCTAGAATTAAATATCAAATGTACTTTCGATTAAACATGCTTATCGTGATTCACATTTTTTGGTCAATATCAATTTTTTCATGGCTTAATGTGCTCGTATTGATTATTTAACATTTGATTAAAAACACAAAATCAAAATATCAGGGGCAGATAATCTCCTGGCTTCTATTCAGACAGATTTAAAAGAGGTCCATCTTAAGATTTTCAGCACTTGCTTGTGTTGAATGCAGTGGCCAGTCATAGCAGTCATGTTGATCGTATCGAACGTATCCGAACGTATCTACACGTGCCAAATCATGGACTCAATAGGGACAATCAATGATAACGCATCGTACGACAGTGGAATGTTAATCTAGCATAAGAGAATCAACTTTGGCAATATTATATTAACAATTCTGTTGTTTGACCCAGATCAAAAAGTTTTAATTCTTGCATTTTAAGTAGCAATAGGATTTTTAATTGATAGAAATTCACCTCATTCTGTCTTTGCATGGATTTAAAACTTACTATTTTATGCTCACAATTCTATGGACTACAAGTACTGCTTATTACTGAGCAGGGTTTCAACTAGGCTTCTTTGGTCGTTATCAGGCAAATATAACATAAAAAAGACAATATAATATATAATATGTAAAAACATATTTGGTTAATGCTGACCAACCAGAGACAAATATCTTGAAAGAAACCTAATGTAATTAAAGAAGTGAGGACCTATTTATCAAATCCTCAGTTCTGTAAATATTGTCTTGATAATGACTAGAAAAACCTAGAAGTAACATCGCTCAGTAGTAAGCAGAAATTGTATTTCATAGAATTCTGACCTGTATATTCCAGTTTAATTACTAAATTCCATTGAAACAATTTATCTTATAGTCATCTAACTAGTAATTGAATCTATTTTTATGTGTGTGTATAATGATAAATAATAATATGTCCATTTATAAAGCGATATATCCACAAAACATGCTCATATAGTCGAGAACCTGAGCTTAAACTCTTCAAATTAACAAATAAGTTTGGTTTACATGGACCCATTGCTACTTTAATATGTTATGTTCCTTGCCCAATAGTTTCTGCCTTTCCAATATCCAACCCTTGTATTTCAGTTTATCAAAAATGCGTGATCAACGCATGTGTGGTAGATCCTCATTTTCTTCAGTAATTAAATAGTATGATCTAAAACCATGTTTGTTTCTCAATATTTGCTCAAATGATAGTCAATTGTAATCCACCACTGTCAGAATACATCTTAAACTTAAGTGACAAAAGTAACCACTATTCATAATCATCTTTTTGTAATATACTGTCTATCATTAAGATGTAATAGACTCATGGTAGCATGCATACTGAGGAGGGTCCAAATTAACTAGAATATAGAATGCTTTAGACCCTATTCATTAAAACTGGGGGAGAAGGGGGGTGTTTAAGTAGTCTAATGTGTCCCCTGTCCAACCTCATGGGTTTTCTGTGTGTCTTTTAGTTTCCTCATATATGGTCGAAGTCCCTTATGCACAAGTCAGTTATTGCAATAAAATTTAATGTCTTCAAGAGCCTGATGATTAAGACAGGGGGAGGTGGTAATGTTCAAGTGGTCTAACATGTAACCTGTCCAACCTCATGGGCTTTCTGTGGATCCTTTGGTTTCCTTCCATATGCACAATCCAATTATTGTAATAAAATTTAACAATTGTTATTCCTAAAATGACTTGGCCTGGGTCAAGTGGATGTTAAATACATCTCTATCTCACTCTCTTTAATCATAAGAACATTTTTTAACCCTTTCAGGGCACTTGTGTCAATCATTTATCAGTGCTGACTGATTGATACTGAAATTGATTGACAGACAGTTTACCTATATAATTCTCTTAGTTTATTTTAATTTTTAATTTCAGGGAGCTATAAAAGGTTTAACAATGTTTGGTGAAGCAATGGTTAGCAGTGTAACTGGAAACAAACCATCTCCTCCCACGAAACGTATGGAAATGAGCCAGCCCTTAGATAATGGCAATCATCCTGGTATCGTGTCGGTTGTAGATATACCCAATATTAAAGATAAACAGGTACTGATGTGTAATTTATAAGCTAAAGTATAATATGATTTATTATTGAAAGTATAAATAATAAACTAAAGTATAAGTTGCTAGCTAAGTATAATTTTCTACCTAAATATAATTTACTAGCTAAGTATAACTTATAAGGAAAAGTATAAGTAATAAGCTAAAGTATAATAATTTGCTAGCTAAGTATAACTTGCTAGCTAAGTATAAAGTATAAGTAATAAGCTAAAGTATAATTTGCTAGCTAAGTATAACTTATAAATTAAAATATAAGTAATATGCAAAAGTATTATTTGCAAGCTAAGTATAACTTATAAGCTGAAGAATAAGTAATTAGCTAAAGTATAATTTGTCAGTTAATTATAACTTATAAGCTAAAGTATGATTTATGAACTGAGATGTAATAATAAGTATATGTAGTATAATTTGTTAGCTATGGCATAACCAATGAGCTAAAGTATGATTTGTTAGCTATGGCATAACTAATAAGCTAAGCTAAAATGAACTTACTAGGTAATGTATAACTTATTAGTTAGCTAATGTACATGTAAAACTTAGTAATTAGCTAAAGTAACAGCCATACATATATATAATTTACTTCTCAATCACATTGAATTAGTTCTTTATTTGATGATATTGAATTGAACATCATGGAATTGAATTCTCATAAGAATTATAGGTGACAAAGCATGGCTGAACTACTCACACCATGTCTGTTTTCTGGACTAGCAAAACTGTGACATTGCTCAATTACATGTCACTCAGCGGCAATACTATATACCGGAAGACACTGGAAAACAACCAGAAAACACCATGTTATACTGAATACCGGAAAACACTGGAAAAACACTAAATACCGGAAAACACACTTAATACCAGAAAACACCCTAAATAGGCAGCCCCGAGCCTGTCCCCAGTGTGCGTGGGTTAGTGTTAGGGTTAGGTTTTTTCTTTGTGGGTTAGGGTTAGGTTTAGTTTTTTTTTGTGTGTTTTCCGGAGGACCAAACTCTGAGTTGTCTATCTTTAGGGTGTTTTCTGGTATTTAGTGGGTTTTCCTGTATTTAGTGGGTTTTCCTGTATTTAGTGTTTTTCCGGTGTTTTCCGGTATTTAGTATAACATGTTGTTTTCCGGTGTTTTTTGGTGTTTTCCGGTATATAGTATAGCCCGTCACTCAATAATGCAAACTTTTTATTTCAGTTTTCTGTGACTGAAGATCAAGAATGTGATGGATTAATTGCTCATTTCCACGCCCATGCTAATGAACCTTTGGCAGCCATGGCATTTGATGCGAGTGGAACGTTGTTGATTACAGCCTGTAAATTGGGACATAATTTCCACCTGTTCCGTTTGATGGCTCATCCTTGTAGTTCATCTCTCGGAGCTGTTCATCATCTATACACTCTACACCGTGGTGAAACAACAGCTAAAGTAAGTCACAGTCTATTTGTCACAGTGTTTTTCTTAATAATTCCACATTCAACACTGCAGGAACTGCATGTCATCATTTGGATGAGCGTATTGGAGATATGGCGCCTTCTCAGCCTCATGGTTTTTCTCTGGTACTCCAGTTTCCTCCCACATGAAAGATGCATGGAAGTGTACTAAGAATAATAACACCATTTCATTTCATATATTCTTTCTCTTTGAAAAAACACAGATTCAGTTTTCGATGTCACTTTTACTTTTTCTTGAAATAGCTCTGCTGTATTTGTTAAGCTGTAATTGATTGGTTATTAAAGTGATTCTTAGCCAATCGACAACACAGATAATGGCAGAAGATAGTACATGTAGTTTCTGGGAGGCTGTAAATGATAATAAGCCATTTATTATTATTTTGATGTTTTTTTGGACACTGTTTCTGTATTATGATCTGTTTTAACAATTTATATAGGTTGTTGATATGACGTTCACTACAGATAGTCGATGGGTAGCTGTTAGCACACATAGAGGTACAACCCACGTTTTCCCTATTACACCATACGGAGGTTAGTATATCTCAATTCAAATATCATTTAAAACACATATATCTACAATATCTTGTAAAACGCAAATATCTTATAATATAGTATCATTTAAGACATGTATACCCTACACACTGTACACTATAATTTAAAGCATGTATAGCCTATATCATTTAAAACAAGTATACCCTATACACCCTGCAGTAACATATATACTCTTCAAAAAAAGAAACGCACAACCCATTTTTCATCAATTTTTTGTTTGAACGGGGTCGTTGTTTCAGTAAATCTTACTTGTTTTCAATGCCATTATGTAAGGATAAAAGAAATTCATTATTGATTTTAAAGGTAGGGTCACTAATTGTGACTGGTCATCCTTTTTGTCGAAATTTGTTATCGCTTGATTGCACCAAGAAACATGAATTTAACAACTTTGCGAGTTTTTCGCATGGAACCTACATCTAAGGTTTTTAAAATCCTGGGGTTCTCGGTTTCCAAATCAGTTGCACATGTAAACACTCAACGAACCAAATGATGCCACATCTGAACGAAGACCAACACAACAACGTTATTGGACGATTACAAGCAGGTGAATCCAAGACAGATGTAGCCAGGCTGCTGAATGTTTCTCTTGGTTCCATTTCTCGCCTTTGGGATGGGTACCGACAACAAAGTTCAACACGTTACCGCCCTAGCTCAGGCCAAACAAGAGTGACCCCACCTGTCCTGGATCGTCACTTCCGGTTACGCCATTGGCGTAAATGGTTCTCAACATCGACCTCTACTGCAGCAGCAATTTCCGGACGGCGTAGAATCTCGTACCAGACAGTAGGTGAACGCCTACGTGAAACCGAATAACGAGGCAGACGTCCCCGTTAGAGCTTCTGTTTTGAAATACGCCAACAACTTGAAATCCAACTTTAATGGATCAGGCACTGACGGTATGGACACAGCAACACTTGAGAGCAGTTTGGTTCAGCGACGTGTCGCGGTTCTTGTTGCAACAAGCGATGGTAGAGCGAGGATATACCGACGACGAAATGTAACTTTGCGTTTCTTTTTTGGGAGAGTATAAAAAATGTATCGACATTATCATTTAAATCATATATACTGAGCGCCATAGAAAATGCATCACTTAGTTTTTCGTATAACAAAATGATTCTGTAAACATATCTTATTTATTTTGCTTCTTATTGTGACTAATATTCAATTGGGAACACATCAATAAAAAAGCATTTGTACACTTATGGATGCTTAATCTGTAATCAACAGTACAAAGTCAGAGGGGTTAAAACGACGCAAATGGTTAATTCCATGCTACTTCGCTGCACAGCGTGCGTAAGAGCCAGTGGAGGACACACTTGCTACTAACATCTGTGTCATACTTTTGGTTTTGACCCTTCTGATTACAGATTAAACATCGATAAGTGTACAAATGTGTTGTTATTGATGTGTTCCGATTTGACTATTGTTCACAATAAGAAGCAAAATAAATAAGATATGTTTACAGGATTGTACCCTACTTATTTGATTATTATTTTTTTTTTCCAAAATTTTAAATGACAATTTAATTGTTTGTAAACAGGTCAAGTAAGTGTTAGAACTCACTGTCATCCCCGTGTAGTAAATCGTGTGAGTAGATTTCAAAAGAGTGCTGGTTTAGGTGACATAGATGGCGCATCTGCTGGTCGACATAGTCCCGTTTTGTCTGGTAGTCCAGGTTCATCAGGTGGGTGGTGTGTTGATTGTAACGTCAACTCAACCTAAAATAAGTCATATCAAGACCCAAAGCAATCTGATCAAAACACAGATCCTATTTTGTTTTGTTTTTTTTAAACTTCAAAATTTTGTTTTCTTCACAACACTAGGATCTGGAAGAGTTGTTATATAACTCACATTCTGATTGATATTAGGGTTTAAGCCCCATGAACAAATAAATGGCGAAAATATTCACCCTCCAGAGGAAATTGATTAACCAACTCAAAGAGTTGTAAATTTTTTCAGTGAAATTGATTTTTTAATATTTATTTTGTACAGGTCATGAACATTATCCCAGTTTGATTCGTCAGAACGCTCTAAATAACAACATGGGTAATCCCCGACTTCCACCCTATCCACATCCTAGTAACGTATATCCTCTTGCTCAGCTTAAACAGCACCTGGCTCTCCCTGCTTTAACAAGTGGTATGACCGCAACTAGTAGACAGCAGAGTCCATCTCATTCAGCAGGGGGTACAGAGAATATCTTCAATGTATCTGCATATTTTGCTCCATCAAGACATTATGTTGCTTCATCAAATTTACCTGTTGATCGAAGAGGTGAGTAATAATGTGAGTCATATTAGTTAGTTGTACCTGGGGAAATATTAACATACTCTGTATAAGAATAAATCGGCCATCCATTAAAAAAAATATAGGTCTGTAAAAGACAGTCAAAAAATAGGTTGTGAAATGGAGTTACTTCCCCTATACCATTTTTGAGATAGAAAAATCGAGCTAGAAAAAAACGCATATGATATATTACCCTTATTCTTAACATGTTCGAAATCAATATTTGAATGTTTTACAAGTGTTGTATTACACATTATATTAAACTTTTGCTGCATTTTCAGATTGTAAGATCGCTTTAATCTGAATTTTTATAAAATTACCTTTTTTTTTACTTTCTGTTGATTTATTTGTTGATTTATTTCTGAATATTTCTTGATTTCAAATCAAATATTTCTTATTTGATTGAATATTAATTACCAAATAATTAATTTGAATACCATTTAGATATTATATATGAATATTTGTAAGCACTGTTATATTATTCTTCATTTCAGAAGGTAAAAAGGTTGTAGATTCATTGTTTGTGATTGGTCAGAATGGAACATTGATAGAATATTCCCTGGAACCTCATCCTAAATTAACGACCGAGAAACCGACAGATGACTCGCCCCTTGATCTCACTTGTACAGGGGTTATACAGTGGCAGTTACAAAGGTATATAACAAAAATTTAATTTTACTTTTAAATTTGAAATGGCTTAATCTACAAAATTGGTAAATAACCAACTCTACTTTCCCTTTCAGAGCCAAAAATTCCCAGGAAGTTAAAGCACCATTACCTAGCAACAGTCCGTTACTATTAGCAACTGATGCTGTGATGACACAGCAACCAACAATTTCTCCAGGTTAATTAAATATTTTTTATTCTTTTAGGATTACTTCCCTTGTTTCTTTTTGACATCCTACATTTCTGCCCCAACATGGCGGATGGAGATGGGCATACAGATTGCTGTGTGCTATGGTGGAGGGAAAGTGTGTTGTCGAATGGTTATTGCATGCACGTTTGAGTCAAGTGGCATGGTTTCGATTGTTTTTTGTGCGTGACAAGGAGTAGGGTCTTGTGTCTAACCTGGTGTGTTTTCTCCAGGTCCTCCGGTTTTCTCCCGGTCCTCCAGTTTCCTCCCACTGCTAAAGACTCCTACGCTCAAGAAAATTATTGAAATAAAATTGAACCATATGTTAGTCTTGTAATGACCTAGTTTGTAGGTCACATGACTTTCTTGACTAAGCATATTGTCTGTATTGATATACAGATCTGCTCACTGTTTGTTGTGTATTATGGGAAATTGTTTTTAAGAATGATCCTGGATGGTTTGGAGGTTATGACCATTTGGAATTATGCTACCTTCATCAATTGCATATTATTTACTAATATATTACAAAACATTTTCATTGGATTTGAAGATATTTATTTTGAGTTGATTAAACCATCCTAATTAAAGCAATTTATATTCTTACTGTCTTTTACTACTGCGATTTGATGGGATGAAAAGCCGAGATCCTGTGTATACATTGATGTGCATGTAAAAGAGCCCTCGGCAGTTGGAATTCGATAATATAAGAGTAGTCTGAGCAAAATTTCCCTCAATCAGAGCAGAACAGTAGGATGTTAAACCTCATTTTATTTCATTTCATGTCTTTTACTACTGGGAGCCGTGGTGGCTCAGTGATTTAACCAAAGAGTTGAGTTAAATCCTAGTAAATTACGTTTGTATATTATAGATGAATTAGCCCCAGTATCTCGTCATGGATCTAAAGACAGTTTATCATCAGATCATAGTAGTACCAGTAAAGATGATCTCGATACACAATGGTTATCACAGGTAAATCGTTCATTATTATATTCAACCCTTTCATTGCGCACAACTGTAGGTCTTACTATATATTGGGGGCTGTAGGTCTTACTGTTTTGGGGCTGCAGCAGGCCTTACTTTATTAGTAGTTCTATGTCAGTTTTATTGAACCCATCTTTTGGTCTTACTATACATGTTTGGGGATATAGGCCTTACTCTATTAGTTTTGGTACTGTAGGTCTTACTATATTACTTTGGGGGCCATAGGTCCTTCTATAGTAGTTTGGGGACTGTAGGTCTTATTATATTAGTGTGGGCAATGTAGGTCTTACTGTATTGGTTTAGGGGCTGTAGGTATTATTGTGTCATTTTGGGGGTCTTAAGTCTTAATGCATTAGTTAGGGGGCTGTAGGTCTTAGCATATTAGTTTGAAACCAACTGTAGGTCTGATTATATTAATTTGATTGAAGCCAACTGTCTTACTTTATTAGTTTGATTGAACCAAACTGTAGGTCTTACGTAGACCATAAAAGAAATAAGTGATAATGCATAGATTACATGTTATTTAAACGCACAATCGTTGATTTCTTTATTTTACAGGTTGAGATAATCACACATGTGGGACCTCATCGGAGGTTGTGGATGGGTCCACAATTCTCATTCAAAACTATCCAAAATGCTCAGAACACCACGGTTGTGTCATCGACATCATCGTCTTTATTTTCTGGCAGCCCTGATCTCCACACCTCACCAATGGATATGTTTGTTGATGATTGTGATCTTGAGAGTCTCAAGTAAGAAATGAATCTTTAGTTTCCTCCCACAGCTGAAACACACCTGTATGTGATATAAATATGTACCATATGATTTAGTTACTTGATCTCTCTCTAAAACCTGCTCACCCCATCTCTCTCTCTCTCCAACTCCCCTACCCATCTCCCGCATTCCACCACTCTCTCTTGTCATTAAGTCAAGTGTCGGCCAACCTCATCGATTTTCTCTGGCTCCTCAGGTTTTCTCCCACTGCAAAAGACTATTGAAATAAAATTTAACCCCTTTTGGACGGATGACGTGTTGACACGCAAATATTTTCCGTGCCCAGAGACGGTTGACGTGTTGGCACGTCACACGTGACACCCTGAATCAGTCCTCATTTAAATATGCTAAATTTAGCACGGGGAATCCCCCTTTGCCTTGCGATCATAAACTAGTTATCTCCCGTTGTTCGAGATGGCATCACTTGTATTTCAAATCAGTATACTAATTGTTGCAAATGGTGGTCATTTAGGGCAGATATCTATCCTCAATGAATAAGGCCCCAGCCCATACTAGGATTTGATTATGTTCCTTTCTATTTTAATTTTAGGCTTCAACCAACACGATCTAGTCCAGTTGCTATGCCAACAGCTCGTCCTGCCTATAGAAGAGCATCAGCTACAGAATATGCTCATTCACCTAATCCCCATGTTTCTCCACTACTCATTGAAGCAGGTAAATAATCATAAAATATCTATAGGTAAATCTAAATTAGACAATATTGATCGATAAATCCAAGTGAATTAATATTGATCATTAAATCTAATTGTAAACTATCAATAGGTAAACTGAAATCATAAATTATAAACAGGTAAATCATATAACATATCAACAGGTAAATCATATAACATATCAACAGGTAAATCGATCGCAAAATATCAAGATAAATTGTAAAATATCAAGATAAATCATAAAATATCGACGGGTAAATCATACAAATATCGACGGGTAAGTGAAACAAATATCTACGGGTAAATCATAAAATATCCACGGGGTTAATCATAAATTATCAACAAGTAAATCCTACAAATATCGACGGATAAATCATAAAATATTGACGGGTAAATCATAAAATATCGTCAGGTATATCATACAAATATGGACGGGTAAATCATACAAATATCGACAGGTAAATCATACAAATAGCGATGGGTAAATGATAATATATCGATGGGTAAATCATAAAAATATCGACGGGTAAATCATAAAAATATCGACAAGTAAATCATGAAAATATCTACAGGTAACTCTAATCATAAAATATCATCAGGTAAATCTGAATTGAAAAATATTGTTGGCAAAATTTAAAATAGTATAATCCTTACCAGTGAAAATATTAGTTTTTTTGTGACAACAATTAGATTCTTGAACTACAACCCAAATACCATCTAATCCTGCAGATCACTTGGAAATTATTTCTCTTGATATTGTAGGCAGTTTCGACCAGTCACCTAATTTGAATGATGTGTTATGTGATTGGGCTGAGTCTAGCATGTCAAGACAGCCGCGTAGTAGTGAAGAAGAAGAAGATCGACTGAGAGAAACTCTAGCTGACGCGATGGTGGAATCTCCGTTAAAAGATTGTGGACCAACTAGTATTATCATGAGAGAAGGTAATGTATCAGTTGTGGTAGAATATTTACTCACATGTACTGACTAATAAATCATAATCTTATAACCAAGCCTGAAAAACAGGTAGCCTATGACAGACATTGCCTGGCACAAATTCAGGCTTTGTCAGCAGTTGTTTCTCTTTTTTTTGAGTGTTGTTATTGATAATTTTCATGCATGTCTGAAGCAAAGTTAAAAATTTGCAGGTATTAAGTAAGTAATCCCTGATATTTTGTCAGATACAAGTAAAACCATTGAGTGGTCTAACAGAGTTTAGGTGTCATTTTTGTGTTAACATGGGGTTAAGGTGGCATAGTTGTCTAACAGAGGGTTCAGGTGTTATAGTTGTCTAACAGAGGGTTAGGTGGCATAGTTTTCTAAGAGGGTTGCCTAACAAAAAGTGGCTTGTCAAGTTTCGAGGTATAATAATTATTCTTGCAATGACCTTAGTATCGTGTGGTGGTTACTGTCTCTCACATGCACGTACTAGGTCTCCCTCCCTCCCTCCCCCCACTGCCCCATTCTCTTTCTCCTACATTGCTCCATCACCATACAAACACGTAGTTGAGAATTTTAATAATTATGTGGTATTATTTTTATGATTAACTGATGGCTTCTTGTGACATCTACAGATGTTGACAAGCTGAACGGCTGTCAGGTGTAAAATGAGGTTTAAAATGTCTTTTAGAATTATTTCAACAAAAAGTCAAGATAGTTTGAGAGATAAACCCCTCCATAATAATACCATTGATAAAAGTAAAATTATTTTATTTCTGAGCGTTTACAAGTTAACAATGTCAAGTTTCAGGTGTTAAATAGAAATGACTATCTATGTATGACTGTCACACCTGAGTGGGTGTGGTCATTTGATTGTTTACCTGTCAACAATTTACCTGTTGATTGTTTAATAATAATTACAGTTGATTTGTGTAGGTGTCCTTAGTCATTTTAAAGGGTAACAAGTTTCCCTACATACAAACACTTTTGATAGTAACTTAATTTAGATGGTGAGAAATTGTAGGTAGTGGAATTATTGACAAGTGGTGTCCTGAATTTCCTGGGGTGACTTGCTGCGAATTAATATTTCATTGCAACTAGAATGTCTTCAAAGTGGCTAAAACTATACACCCACAACTTAATTCCAGGAAATCTTGCTTATATATGTCATCCACAATTAAATTCAACCACACACAATATATAAGTGATTGTTGGTGTCTTTACTGATTTTAAACAAGTTGCAAGAGCTAAATATACCTATTCCAGATCTTTATATAGGCCTGAAATGTTATCTAACTTTATAATTACACATTGATTAACTTATCAAGACTATAATCAACTCTCAATGCCATCGTTAGCCTACAATATTGACTGGATTTGAATACGTTTTGTGATGGATGATTCAATGTAAAAACAAAGCTAAACATATCAAGCATCAGAATACTACCTGTGTAGACTGGAATAACCAGTCGTCAAAGACTGACATTCCATTTGGACTCTTGCATATTTCATCGAACATAACTGATTAGAAATTAAAGTATTATATGTGTTGTAACCCATTTATGGCAATTTCTAGTTAGCAAAGACTAGAGATTTAGCTTCTTTAAATTCCATTTCATTAACTTCTATTCATGTATACAATTTAAAATAGAAGTCGACTCAGTGAAGCATGTAAAAAGCGAGGACATTTTGAAGTGATTTGTATGGTAATTAGTGTTGACGAGTTTGGTGTCGGATTGTCAATAGTAATGATTTTATTGATAATATAGAAAAAGTAAAACTGATCACCTGCTGTGATAATTATTTCGATAGAATATGTTGGATTGTGGACATGGGTTGACCTAGTCATGTCTAGTTTAAATACAAGGACTGGATTAACCCCTATAGAAATTTTTTTTTATTTCTCGGAATGGAAAGACTATTATTAAATGTTGTAGTTACTCTAATAAACTCACACGGATAAATTATGTTTTACTAAACTTGCCCATTTCATAAATATTTAGTAAAAGATTCCTTTATTTTGATGTTAAAATATGAGTTATTAATTTTAATGTGGCCTAATGTAAACCCTGAGAAAATATATTTCACTGCAAGACAGCAACTTGCCCCCTTCACAAATGTTAAAGTGCCAATCCCGATAACTTTCTGAGGAATAAAACTGCTTAATTTTGTGTTAAAATCCCTTAAAACCCATTACCTAAGGCCGACCAACTAACACAATATTTGTGATACGCTTGTAAATAACTTAAATCTGACAGTCTTCATCAGGAAATGGAGACCGTTGTATTATACAGTATCTGGATAAAACCAGACTTTTTCTGTAAAAATAATATGTAGGTGAAATTTACCTTTTGTTATCAAGTACAGTACATGGGTCATTCACTGTATAGACCTCTCAAGAAATGTGAATCGATTATCAGGTAACCCAATGAAAAAATTGACCCAAAATCTTAAAAGGGTTACGTGTCCGGATAAGCAGTGTTGATGTTCACGTCCAAACGACTCAATATTTTGAGCTGAAATTTTGAGAAAAGATAAATACACCATGCCTCTATATTTTGCTCCATAAATTTCATAAACTCTTGGACTTTAATTTTTGAGACTCTGTTCTTATCGGGATTGTCCCTTTAAGTAGCAAATTTTCTTTTTTATGTTAAATTGTTAGTGAGTGATAAAATTGGGTTTAATATTTTGTTAAAACAATACTTTTTGATTTCACATATACAGTAATTTCTATTTCTATTGATATGTTTGCAATTTTCCCTGGACACCTACATGACCTATGTTTCTGTCTACTCATCTTTGATTTCCAATGGTTTAGACTTCCTTTATGTGCACGCCAATCCATTTAATGCTGGACGTCTGATTTTCATCCTATCCAACACATTTGTGTGGTGAGCCTGGTGTACAGTTGTGTAATCATTATGAGGGGAGAGAAAACAGAGGTCTGCACGTAAAAGATCCCTTGGCTGTTGAAATTTGATATAAAAGTAGGCTATAGTGGTGCTGCCCAGGTAAATTTCCCTCATAGGACACACTGTATGGCATACATGTATATCCATTTTCATTAACCTAGTTGGAGCAGAACAGTAGGATGTTAAACAGTTAAACTCCATTAGATTTCATTTCATTTAAAGCATCCAATAGTTCTTTTCTATATACAACGTAAACACAGTGCAGGCGCGGATCCAGAATGAACCAAATTGAACCTAATTTACCAAATTAATCGGTTAAGCGCAATTAGTTAAGGAATTATCAAACCTAGACCCCCCCCCCCCCCCGGCAAAAAATCCTGGATCCGCGCCTGCAGTGGCTCTGCTAAGTCAGAAAAGGTGATACCTAACTGAGCAGGCAGTCTAGTGTTTTTCCATTTCATGTGTTGGCAGAGAAGTTTCCTGTCAGGTTTCTGCTTGTTATGGCCTAGTGTCGTCCGGTTCATCCTGTCCTCTGGCGTGAACTAAAACAATTCCTGACAAATCAAATTTGACGAAGAGAAGGTGGAACTGCTGTTATATGGAAAACATTTCCCTCAAACCACTCGGCATGACGTATGCACATCTACATTAGACCCCCTCTTACACAAACGTAGGACGTTAAACCCGAAATCATTACCTTTTTTATCCACGATGTGTCGATATATTGAGTACTTTACGGTAAATGTATTCTACCTAGTAAAAGAGAATGGGCAGGTCAACAACCAGTTGTATTAACGTATCCAACTAGAATAACCTTTTATCAACAAAACATAGAAAATATGTTAAAGATTTTATCATCTCTTGAAACACCATACTGAATTATCATGTCATATTCTCTCTCTCTGTCGCTGGCACTAATAACGAAGTGTCAAAAACTTTCATAAAACCCACTGACTTTTACCCCCTGCCTACTCTATAGTCGAGAGTTTTATTGTTATACAATGAGGAAGTTATTTATCTGTGATTAGAGGTTAAATAAACTTAGATCTACAAGTCTGATAAAATTCACCTCATCTCAACAGTTTTATTAACATGTCAGAAATTATCTGGCTTATTGAATAGTAATCGCTGGTTACATAGGTCGGGTTACACTCCACCGTATTTCTCAGTTCAATTATTGATATTTATAAACTGTGAGAAGAATCTTTAGTTTGTCGAACTTTTTAACCCTTTTTGTTACCTTTTCTTATTATTTTTACTTAAAGACCTGAAATGTTTGGGGTGGAGTCAAGTTTGAAAAACGAATATTGTGAAAAACAAATATTTGTACCAGGTCATGAATGTTATAGACTGACCCACCTTTATAAACATATATTTTAAAAAAAATCAAATATTTAGTTTGTACACTTTTCTTAAAGTTAAAGTTCTGAAATGTTAATGGTTTTGAAGTCCTGAAATATTATTGGTTGACTTCTGTTTAAAAATAATATCAGTCCAGAAACTTAGTGGTTGACCCAGCATTAATAACAAATATTTTAGAAATGAAATGTGCATTTTTAAATTCTTAAACCTTATCTACTGGGTTATGGTCACCTGTCCAACCTTGTGGGTTTTTTCTTTGGGTCCTCCGGTTTTCTCTTGATATTGATGCTGGATGGAGGACCTAGCAAGACCAATCAGGAAGCAGTGCCTTGGCATGCACATGAAAGAACCCTTGGCAGTTGGAATTAGAAATACGAGTAGGCCTTTTTGCCACTGTCTGGCAGCATTTCACTCATGCTGATCTTTAGTAACTCAGATGGAGCAGAAAAAAGTCGAACCACAAACCCCATGAAATGGAATAAATGTCGACCAAGTGAGAATCCGTTCGCCTGAATCTTTCATTAGTCTGCTATTATAACGAGTTGACGTTATTAGTTAGAACGCATGTCCATGCAGGGATTATAAAACTATATACACAATTGATAAGATCCCAGGTGATAAACAAGATAAACCTGCTGTGACAGAATATCACAAATATCACCATCATTACAGATTATACTCGGTTAATTATTGCCCTTTTCTACAAATATTAGCTAGGATAATTTACATTGTATTTCTGTTCTGCTCCACTGATAAGCTGACGACTTTCACATTTTTAACGCCCTTGGGCTGTTTGTAATTTATAAACAGCACAGATTCGAATGGAGGTGGATCTTATTGGGCTTAAGGTCGTCATTTTAAAATGAAATATTAAAAAAATAGAATAAACCATTCAATGGTGAATTAGAGCAATTTTTGATACTGTTGATTATTACTGTATAGGCTGTTAATCTACCTTTTAATAAATATTGTGAGCCGCAATGACTCAGTGTGTAAGTTGATGTTTCACTAATCTTGAGGTCCTTTGATCGACCCTGGTGTTGGATGAAATAGTTTATCAGGATTTTTCAGCGTGGTCCCCCTTTGTCACTTGTGCAGCTCAGAGAGCCTGGAAAAGGACAATGGTTAGTTGTTCGGATGAGACGGAAACCTCAGGCCCTGTGTATACATTGGCATAAATATAAACAATCACTTGGCAGATGGAATTTGATATAAGATTGGGCCATAGCACTGCTGTCAGGGGGAAATTTCCCTCTTTTTGAATTGTTTATGTTTGTGGTCTCTTAGTATGATGTCTTGTCTGTACTTTTGTTTTTGTGTAGAATTGTGTGTGGTGCAGTCCCCCTGCACTTACTAATAGAACACTGTATGCCATATTCCCTTCTTCATTTGCCCAGCCAAAGCAAACAGGATGTTAAACCGCATTTCATTTAACAATTTAACATTGTCACACCCTTTCTCGTTGGATCTGGTGAATCGTAGCCTGGCAATGTGTCTTGAAGAGAGATGAAAATGTTCTATATGGGGTTTTTTTTGTATTTTTCAGATGTTTTCCACCATGGTAGTAACGAAACACTGAGTACAAGTTCTGGGTCCAGTGGCAGTAATCTACAGTCACGTGGTAACGACGACTCCGTCTTCTCCAGTGCGGTTGGGGGATCTGATCTGGTCGGATGAGGATCAAAAGGTGGAGATGACAGTCTCCATATAAATCCAAGCGTCGTTGAATTGTAATAACTACATCATCAATTCCTAACAAAATCAACCTCAAGTTGGGTGACATGAAATTCAGTCTTGACTATTGACCAGGCACCCATCTTTGTTTTAGTCACTTCTCAAACTAGTGGACTTTTACAAAAACCTGTGTTTCGACCACTCTTTGTAGAAAAGTATTTTATTAATTTTAAATACTAAAATTGTAAAAATCTATTTTATAAGAATGAATTAGAGTAATAATATAGGTCACAGACCAATAATTACAAGATTGAATCAGTTAGAATATATACGTTATGCACAATTTTAATATTTTTAAACTATTTTAATTCATGAGATTTATTACAAGATTATATTAGCCATTGATATTTTATTTTGCCGATTGAAGTTCACACTTACATATGAGAAAAAGGTTGAAATATGTGTGGTATCACTTCTCATTTGAATAGTTCATACAGTATGTTTACCATTTCTAGAACACCCGATACCACTTGTCATGTTAATAGTTCACACAGTATGTTTACCATTTGAATATTTCACACATCATTCTGAATAGTTCAGATAATCTGCTTACTCTCTCTTGAACGCTTTGGACCACTTCCCATTTGAATAGTTCACATAGTATAGCTTACTCTTTCAAAGTGTTCCGTTACTTACAAAGTTGTGTAAAAAATATTTAGTATGGTTATGCATTGTTAAGTATTTGTCTTGAAAAAAATGACCTCAAAATATATAAAAATGATAAAATATTTTCATTTTTCAAAGAAATAAATCTGGCTATTTGTTCTTTCTTATATAAATACAACAAAGATATATTTCATTGTTTATTAGTTGATTGTAAAGATGCTTAATGGACTATTACCTTGAAATTCATACTAGTATTCTGCAATGTTGGGTTTCCATTGTCAAAATTTAACCAGGAACAGGTTTGATTCCATACATTTGGTAATGTTCATATTCTCATGACGATGCTTTAAAGAGAAATTCTAATGCTTCACAAATTCAAGTTGAAATCCAGATAAAAAACTTAAGACAATTGTGCCTCTGTTGACAGACTTTCGCTATTTAATATCATAGAAATATGTAATAATTCCAATATTTGCTGTGAGAACATCATGTTCGTCTCCTGGTACATATTGTACCTTTTCCTTGTTTATGAAAAGTTAGAAATGGGATCCAGCTTCAGTGTCTTATTCAGTGGTTTCCCCGAACATGATCCCCATGGGAGCTAGCAAGGATGTTAAATATTTTCAGGCTGATTCCGAAGGACATCTGGCTGATTGTGAATACCATCACCATGTGGAAAATTCATCTACCCTAACTCTTATCTAATTATGATGAGAACTTTATGAACTTGGACTTTACCGACTTTATTGTATTTATTTATTAAGAAGTTGAACAAACATAAAATGACCTGTTATTTTAATTGTATATAGATTTCTATTTCTTTTTCAATTTTACTTTTATTTTTAAAATGTATATAAATATGTATAATGTCTTATTCCTTGTAATTATGTCATTACATTGCCTGGCAACCTATGTTCTATTTTCTTGTTATTATGCCATTTCTTTGTCTGTTTTTGTTTTTGAACTGCCGATTTCTTGGTCTCATTTCGTGGGGTATTTTCAAAATGGCATGACCCAGACAAAAAAGAAAAGACAAAACCAAACCAAAAATATTTTTTTGTAAATTAAATTTTAATTAATAATTTCTGTCTAGTTTCTCTTATTTATGTTTTAAAGTCTCTGAGCTTCATTTTAGGGATTGGTTAATCCCTTAGTAACTGCAAGGAAATATCAGTCCTGACATAACTCCGTATTTATAAAGATAGTGTGAGTTAACCATTTGTTAACATTCAGTATTCACTGTACTGCATGCGATATAAATTGGATATTGTCAAATTAAATGTTAAGGATGCGTTATGTAATATTAAGATAAAGAGCTGGTCGTTCTCGCTATAATATTTCAAAAATTCAAAATGCAAAGTGAATATATTGAAAATTTCATTCAAATTACTTCTTTTGAAAGGAGTTACCAATGGTTGTGTTTTGACAAGATGGTTGCTTTTTGATTGTAACCACTGTACTGGTCATTTGAGTCTTAGCCTCGATTCGCCATTGTCAAATTAAATCAATAAATGGCGAAATGGATCTAATCAACTTAAAACGGAAGGGATCTAATCTACTTTAAACGGAATGGATTTAATCTTCTTTAAACGTAGCGGATCTAATCAACTTTAAACGGAACAGATCTAAACTACTTTAAACGGAGCGGATCTAATCTACTTTAAAAGGAACGGATCTACTTTAAACCGGAGTCATACGATGACATCTAGAGTTGATTATGATCATGTTAATAAAGGTCTTATTGATCATTTACATGGCACTAAAGGTCAACAGAAAGACTTGCAATGAGCAGATTTATCTCTTACAACATGCCTGTTAAAATAACCAATATGAGTATATTTGAGCTTTTATTAAGGCGATGAAACTTACTTATTTCTGAAAATACAAATGTCGCACAGAGACTTTAAAATTTTATTACATTATTTGAAGGCGGTTTAATGAATGGAGTTCGAACACAGTTTTAAAATTTATATTATTTTTGAAATGCGCTTCCGTTATTTTGTGTTTTAAAACATGTAAATTATTTAACAGAAGGTAGAATTTTTATGGATACAAAAATACACGTACTGAATTTATTATTGCATGCAACGGTTGGCGCTCATTCTTATCAATCGTTTGCTTGATAAAGACGAAGGTATCCTCATTGAAATTTGCTTAATAAGGACGAGGGTATCAACGTCGAAACCTTGCATCGTAAAAAAAATCACGTAATTTTGTTTTCATAAAAAAGTGTTAGCCTACCTTGTGTTAATAATATGTTAAGTTTCTAAATTGAAGTTAAGTTATTATAGATGACGTTATGCGTTCTTATCCATGACACAAGATGTACTACCAAATCTTTTCTTATCGACAAGCTGTAAAATAACGTTACTACTTTCAAAATAGCTTTCCAGCTTCATAATTGATATTAAATATCGAGCTTCAAGATTTGAAATGTTGGTTATAATGTACTGTAATCTATACTCATGCACTGTAGTGAAATCTCTTGTTCAGTGTCTCATGCTATATGGACGACACTGTTGCTCTATTCAGTGTGTGTTGGTACCGTATATGCACCCGTCTCGTTCAATGCGTGTTGCTATATGCACTGCAATGAACTGCTCCATTCGGTGCGTGTTATAATTCACAGGCCTCGTTCAATGCGTGTTGGTATGTACTGCAATGATCTGCCTCGTTCAATGCGTATTGGTAATTATGTACTGCAATGGCATGCCTTGTTCAATGCGTGATGGAATGAGTACTGCAATGACATACACTGTCCAATGAATGCTGGTATGTGTACTGTAATGACTAACCGCATTCTGCTCCGCAGAACAACCGGCGCTTCATTATTGACGTTAAAGCAAAATGACATTTTTATTGTTATGATGTCTTTGTGTGATGAAGACGACATTGAGTATGGTGGCCATGACACAGAAAGGATACCCAGGATGCGCCACATGGAATAGGCAATAATCGGACCAATATTTCGTCGGAATAAAAACTAGTATGATCTTGCTTTTTTAGGATATTATTCTTGTATGGTAGATTTAACGCCTGCCTTTTGATATTATATTTGAAGAAAAACGGTTGTATAATTATTATTATTAAAATTTAATAAAATCCTGTGATACTCATATTTTCTAGTTTTTCTCTGTGTTATAATCTGACTGAATGGAATGGAATTTAATTGGGTTTGACGTCGCGATGCTAAGGACATTTTAAGACTAGAATTGGAGGTTTTCGTTCCATCCGAGCGACCATGTACACTTTCCATCTTAATCCCCATTCTTCCATGCAAGTCTCGCTAGTGTGGCCTGCAGGGGAGGGCAACTCTGCTTGAGAGATTGGTTATTCTTGAGGCAGACCACCACTAATTCTGCCATTTTAATGCATTTGCAATATGGCCATCATTTTCCAAGATGTTTACCCCCCGGAATTTTATCCACTTCTTTTATTTTGCGCCAATTTTTCTTATATTAATATTATGCAGTTGTCTGATGCAATAGCCTACATTTAATCAAGATCTGGTGCTAGTTATGGAGTGAGACGTATAGATAATGTAGTAATGTATGTAGAGGTCAATGGGTACACGTGGGTGGTATACCTATATAGGCCTACTGGAATATACATATATTTATCAAGTAGGAGATCAGTGAGAAGTATAGCCTATTAACAAATTTATATTACGATTTGAAGTACCACGGGGACACAGTGTTAATAGTTACCATCTACCAGTCTCTTAGAAATCATAGACACACCATGCACCGAGTCTGTGATGTGCAGATTAACCAGACCGAGTGTAAAGCATGCCACCTTTGAACGGTTGTAATCCGATTCATTTAGGGAAACACCTTATTAATTTCTTTTACAAAGTTATATCCACTTATCAACTTATCTAGAATATAAGAGGTATTTGTTTATTGCTTTGGTGTATAAAGAAAACTTGTTAATTATCTCCCCTTTGTCATTAAATATTACACCCCACGTGGTTTAGTCTCCCGCAAATATAGGCATACACGAGAGGCTTATAACGATTCATAAAAATTTACCGGTATTTAATATCCATACCTGTCTCACCGATATATTCCTCCCTTGGCAAGAGCCGTGGTGACTAAGTGAATAAAACTTTGGTCTGTTAACTCGCAGCCTAAATGGAGGTACCATATTCGATCCCTGCGTTCTTCGGGATATCCGACGGGGTCCCCCTTGTCAGTGATGGGCCTGAAGAAGGACAACGGATATAGTCGTACGGATTTAGACGAAAACCAAAGGTCCAGCGTACATTTTGGTTTGCACCTAAAAGAACCCTTGGCAAATGGAATTCGAAATAAGAGTAGGCCGTAGCGCCACTGTCAGGGCAAATTCCTCCGATCATAGCAAACGGCATGGCGTATGCACGTCTTCATTAGCTGTTCAAAAGTAGGATGTTGTCGAAACCCATTTTTATTTTATTCAATCCCGTTCGTATTTCAGGGTTGTTTTCATAATTAAATTTATCTAGCGGATGACCCGGTGCTGCACGGGTTGAAAGTAGTAGCCTATAACTCCCAAACCGGTCCGAAGCAGTAATCCAACGCCACCAAGCCTATGGTACTCCCCGGTCCGAGCTAGGGTAAATACCAAATTTCAGTCTCAAGACAGCCATAATGTAGCCACCAACCCCGAACAGACAGAAAGACCGACAAACGACAGTCACAAATATTAATACAGATTATTATTATTATTCTTCTGAATCTGGTAACATTGTAGCGTTGAACAATGATATAATGCCCAATCTGATTAAAACACAGATCCTATTTCGTTTCGTTTTTTTATAGTTCCAAATTTCGCGTTATTTGTCTACACTACACTTAGATCTGGAATAGTTGTTATTGACGTGTTCTGGATAATGTGAGGGATTAGCCAATGAAACGGTCTGTTACGGCGAGTTTTGGGTGTGTTTTACACGGAACTGTGGGTAATCCACTAGAAACGTCAATGATGATTGGATAAACAAATGTACGACATCAAGGGCCAACAGCCGCCCGTATGACCTCTGATGCGACCTATCGCTGCAACCGGTCAAATATTCATGTAGCGTAGGTCGTCGAAAGTATTAAATAATAAACAAAACGAAATACAGATCTGTCTATTAATCAGATTGTGTAATGCCCTAACAAACAAAATAAAAATGACGATCAATGGAATTTAAATGTGTATATCTGTAAATCAAACAAAATTCTTCTTCTTACCGATTCACATCAGTTTTATATTAATATCATCCCCCCCCCCCCCAACTGTTCCCCTGCAAAAAATGAAAACAACATAAAAACACAATGCCTATACATGACCCGAATTCCTACTCCATCCTCGTTCACACCAGCTTAAAATTCAAACCAAAAATATACGTTTTTATGTATAAAGTTTGTATTATCATGGTCTGTAGACAGACAGACCAACTAGTTGATAAAATAAATAGATATGATCTCGATTGGGTTATTAACATCTACCCTAGACCACCAATAACTAGAGATTAAACTGACGCCAGCAACCCAAAAAACATGGGAAATATCATTCATATGTGACGACCATAAACCATGGTTTGTGTGAGAGAGAACCAATTATATATAGTTAGTTATTCCGTAGTTTTGTGTCCACGGTAAATTTATTTCACCAGAAATATCGCTCAAGTGTGATCTTCGTGTTTTGTGCGAGAACCTATTATTATTATTTTGCCGTGATTTGGATTCACAACGGCTTTATTTCGAGTGTGGTGTGAATTTTAACCCCCTGACTTATCGTTGGTATTATAATATGGCGGGTGCACAGTTCCGGAAGAAGGATTTTCTTTAAATAAAAAAATAGTATAGAGTCGATAATTTTATTTTCGTTTTTCGTTTTATATCCATTTTATCAATATATTTATAAAGTAAAATCTATAAAACGGAAATGAAATAAAAAAAATATATACAATGAGGCCGGGAATACAAAAGATACACAAATCAAAGATTCGGTAAACATATATGAGTGGTGGAATGATTATCGGCTGGAATACCTGCTCTAAATGACGCCAGTGCGCGAGTATGACGTATTTTAAAAATAGGCTATGAGGTCAAGGAAAGATTGATGTCCCCCAAAAAGTGATATCCGAAGAATAGAAAGAATAACGTCAACAATTTGTGGAAATTTTTAGAACCAGATTACTGGTTAGATGTGGAAAGTACACGGATAAACTCTCTACAGCCGACATACACATACTCCCTTCTGATCGTCTAGTATTGTCTCTGGTTATATTTGTAATTCTATTCTAATGCCTAGGACTCCCTTGTGTATTTTCTTCTTACTATATCTATAGTTAAGACGTTTGTCTACAAGGGATACGCATAACAATAATGCAGCAGTTCGTTTCTAAATTTTATATCGAACACTGGATACATAGGTTACACGCATAGATTACGATAAAGTCATTTTCTCAATCCCACTCCCATCCAAACTTGCCAGAGCGAGTCTGCTGATAGAACTTGCTACATCTTCCCCTCTAAGAATCTACATGGTGCTCTGGTGACTACTAGAGTGTACATTTCACTTGTTATATACGCTAATAATCATGTAATTAATCGTAACTTTCCTATCATTAGTGGGGTACCGTGTATACACTGGCGTGTAAGTAAGTAAAAGAACACTTAGCAGTTGGAATTGTTAGGCTTTGTATCCATAGACTGTTCTCTTGCGGCGTGTTCCCTTGTGGTGTTGTGACCTTGTGACATGACGATGTGCCTGTACCCGCCCGTATCCACAGGCTGTTCCCTTGTGGCGTGTGCAATGTATGACAGAAGGACAGATGAAAGAAAAGTCTACATATGAACGTTGATGAGAAAGCAAATAAACACAAGACACAGCTTTCATTATGCGAACAGTTGTATTATTCATAGCTCGACGATGAACTCAACTACTGAAAATCGGCAATCCTTATTTCTAGGGTCCCACAGCAGCAGGTGACTTCTCACCTCAAACAAACCAGCTTCAGTCATAGTGATGATATTGATGACAACGAATTCCAACAGTGTAGGTGTATCTCCATACAATATCGTACTCGTAATGGCGTGTTTCCTCTTGTGCAGTTGCAAAAGAATGGACGTGTTCATTGTCTGACTTCCCGGTCACAAGATCACATGTTCCGTGTGCAAGGCCACATGTTCCCTGGGTACAACCTATGGGAACAGGCTCGTTAAAAACCCCCAAAGATTCGTTGTCCTTGTGGTGGGCCACAAGATCACAAGGGGACACACCGAAAGGGAACAGACCCCACAAGGGAACAACCTATGGATGAAGGGCCTTAGGTAGCAATATTCGCCACATCAGTCCGACCGGTGCAGAAAAGTATTAAATCCCATTTCATTCATCATTTTATTTGTGAGTTAACTAAAGCTGCTACTGGTGCGGTCCTAGAGACACATTAGCAACGGATCTGATTAATTGACAGAATGGACTTCGAAAACAAATCAGGAGTTAAGCCTACTAGTAGGTTTGCTTGTATGAAGGAAAGAGAAATCCTGGTATCTCTTTCACACCAAAAGAAAGATAAACTAATCATTAATTGAATTCAGACATAAAAAACCTCTTCAAATAATGAATCGACGTTTGTGATTCGTGTCCACAAAAAAAGATCTAAAAACCAAGATAACGACCAGAAAACAAATATCCCCGAGAATAATTAAATAGCGAATTTTAACCCGCTCGGTGAATATTTACATCGGCTTCATTTATTGTTTGTTTGAAATATAAACTTAAGTAATTTACTATTGTAACGAATGACGCGATATCCGAGATATTTCTACCTCCTCTTCTAATGAGTTGAAACACGAACGATAACATAGTTAAACGCAGGTAGTAACATTTATCTTTAAAATGGAGTGGCTTGGATTCGTACATAGATTGATGTTTGAAACTTATATGTTCCGATACAATTTTATATCATTATCCCTAATTTATCTAAATTGTTTTACTCACCTGAAATATACCCCAGAATGAATGCAGTATATTTCGTGGGGCTTGGGGCATTGGACCCTACGTTTTATTTCCCAATTCACCCAGCTCTCCGAACTGACCACTGACGAGTCCCCAGCCTCCGCAGGGTTAATCCCACACTGGTCTTAATCAAACAATATAATAATATAGCTTTAACGAGTGAGGGAGAGAAATCAGCCTTGGCTACAATAAATAATTTGAATCGATCTCTCGACATCCGAGCCCCGTGTTTTTGTTGTCAAATGAGAGTGAAGGTCTGAATTCAAGTTGAATTGATGCGATTTTGTAAAATGAGATCAGAAAGTTTAGAAGATGACTGCCAGTTGATATTAAATGTTTTTAAACACTACACTATTGCATTAATTACTGATATGGTTGGACACGATTCGTGCATCTTGTAATCCAAAGTTGTAATTAAATTCCCACTATTTCTCTCTATTTTCTTGGTTTTCATAAAAGGGAGAGAGAGAGAAATGGGGTTTAACGTCCACTCAACACAAACTAGGTCATTTTGGGACTAACATAATGGTTTAATTTTATTTCAATAATTCGCTTGCGTGTAGGGGTCTTTAGCAGTGGGAGGAAACCGGAGTGCCCGGAGGAAACCCACGAGGTTGAGAAGGCGCCCCTATCTCCATGCCACACCAGGTCTCGAAACCA
This sequence comes from Patella caerulea, assembly GCA_036850965.1. NCBI lineage: Eukaryota > Metazoa > Mollusca > Gastropoda > Patellidae > Patella > Patella caerulea. The sequence continues at coordinate 17,204,731 of JAZGQO010000002.1, read as the reverse complement.
CAGCCGCAAGCTAGAGGTCGAAGCGCGGCACTCTAGTCCACTAGGCCATCCCAACTCCCCTTTCATAAAAGGAAAGAAGATAAATATATGGTTGAAATCTAATGAATTTACATATTTATTTCGTTTCGCTTTGTCTTTAAAATAATGAAATTTTCTAATTTTCCCCGCTAACCACGCTAAAGACGGTTGTCACACACTACGCAATGACAGCGGTAATTTCCGATCCAAGGACTTGACGCGCTTTTTTTTTGGGGGGGGGGGTGGTGGATACTCCGCCCTACACCACCGAAACAAGTCAGTACAAAACACCCGGATCGAACCCGGGATAATCTGGTTAGTGGGTAACTACCGTGGCCTCAACTGTGTATAAAATCTTGAATAAATCCAGAATGTCTGCCTTTCGGACGACTGTTATCTTAACGGAATAGGAACAATAAGTGTTTCATTGGCTGTTTACAGTACTCAACCAAAAACATGACATAATCTTTAGCGATTGGCATTTGGCGATTGTGGAACACATTAAACATACCACAATATAAAGAATAGCGATAATTGGATACCTGTGTTTTACCCCCCACCCCACCCCCAAATTGTATTATGTTTAAAAACATGCGCAATCATTACTTTCTTGTTGGTATTTATTCCGTTTTGTTTGCGAAGTTGAAGATCCCGGGTTGAAATAGTGCCGTGGCCCGAGTGGGGACGCTGGGAATATTTGGAGCCCTGAACTGAAATATCAGGGGTTGCACACGTAACCAAATAAATTAAATTTAGAGTATGTTAGTCCCAAGATGTTCTATCAAAACTTTCCGCCCATTTTGAAATGGACGCCATATTGACTGAAATACATGTACAAATAAATTCGATGACAGGTTTACAAATACATACAAAAAAAACAACACACTTATTGTACCAAAGTAATATATATTTTTTGTGTGTGCTGAACTCAGTATTTAATTCAACAATTATACGCTTTCTGAGGATACTCTTCAAAAAATTCAGGACAAAGTCCAATGCAGAAATAATTTAGATCATGAATATCAATAAAATTCCTGCGTGTCACCTCTCTCCTGACATATCGTTACAAACATCAGTACATAAAGGAAAAAAATATTTCTGGACGAGTTGACTTGTTGCAATTGAGCTGACGATTTGAACTCGTTATGATTAATAGAGTATAATGGGGCCATTACGATTCTTTTTAAGAATAAAGCCAAACGTCAGGAAACTGCCTGAATAAAACTTACGCTCGATGAACTAAAAGCCCCGGTGGCGCAGTGATAAGCCATTCACTCCCTAGCCAGCAGTTCTGGGATCGAACCCGGTGTTGTCCGAGGTAAACCCATATTTCTTTTTATTTTATTTCAATATCCCGCTCAACGGGGTCTGTATATACTTGATTGCTAATGGCGTCAAATTGTAGTTCCGTACCCACTTTCCATCCCAAGTATAACCTTACGTGCCCTATTCTGCCAGCACCTAAACATATTTTCATCATTATCATCATATCATGTTTGGAATTTATCCAGTGCCTTTGTTCTCAGTATATTTCCCCGATGTATTGTTTAAAAGCTATCGTTAATCTGAAATTAATCTTAACACCATTCCTGGTTTCACGTGCTAAACTCAACAGATTACTTGACATTTAAGCGCGTGCTAATCACGTGTATATATATGAATAATTAATTGGTTGGGATTACGATGAGCTGATATAGACTGGTGATGAAGTCGTCTGCTATCATCTAGATTGCATCAGATTATAACCAAACTTATTCTCATCGCGCCATTTTTAGCAAACTTAGAGAGAAATTCTCATATTAATCCGTGATTTCCGGAAATTAATTCCGATTCCAGTTTTTCATTAACTCGTTAAAGTGACGATAACATCTATCTGACATTTTGTTGTCGGTTGTCAAGGGACTCGTTGCATGGAAACAAGCTCGCTATCTCCATCTAATTGTGTTCTTTCAACCGAGACGTCTTTACAGCTCTTGGGTTCAAATCATATTAAGGTCTCTTTAGGATCTGAATGGCATTTCGTTTCGTTTTGTTTTATTTTAGATTTTTTTATCATGCTGATATAAATCTCCCCTGTTCGTGTTGAAATAGATTACTTCTGATTATTAAAGATTTATGTTTTTGGTTGATAACGTTGTTAAAAGCTAATGAAAATCGGATATACTCATCTGAATCAGCCTCCGCGAATAGATCATGAACGGATAACTCTAAATATATTACGGTTGGATTGAAACAGATAATTATTACGTATATTTTTGCAACTGTCTATTATTCCCCTCCACCCCCAATTTTCGTGGCAATTACCGTTGACTATTTGGTCTGGAATCAAAGAAGAGCAGGCTGTCTGATTTTATATTATTGCCATGCATCATGATTTTGAGGTAGAATGATAAGGGGGTAAACGGGCATAAAAAAGGAAATAACACGCCAAAAGGGGAGTAGAATCGGTGATAAGTGGAGTACTGGGACTGTAAGACGACATTTTGGCCAGTGCTGTTTCGGCTACAGAGGTTTTTGAACAGCTAAAACCTCGTGCTATGTCTTTATAGTTTTAACAATCGGTCAACCAAAGAACTCCGAATGCATAATTATATGACGTCAATGAAATCGACCACAAATTGTAACTAGATCTCCATATCGCCTAATTTCTCAAAATTATTCCTAATTTGTTAGCCATATGACGAGATCAAATAGCCTACTAGCTGGAAGGGGGGTGTGTACCTTTGAGTTTGAATGAAACACAACCTCTGGGATAAAAGCAATATTCTAAATAATCAAAATAATATGACCATAGTTTAGTCTCAAAATAGCCGAACTCGTTAAAGTTGTAAACGAGGAGCTCAGATCCATTTCATTTAAAAACACAAATGTTGTAGCCTTTCGTCCGCGTCCCCTGTACATATTCTGCTCATCTTTAATTTTCATTTTGGATTTCATAAATTAAACAGATTTTGTTTCAAAATTACTGTGCTATCAATCAGGATGCCTTTTACAAAAGCTCTCACCTGTTCCGAGTTGAAGCAACCCATGTTAAAATTTCAGCTAATGTTACAGTTACCGTTTTATGTCAATCGGAACATACGATTTTTGCCTTCGGCATTTTCCGAAGAGTCACCTGTCTTGCTAATAACTGTTATTAAAGCAGGCAAACATCTACTTATTCCTTCAGAAACCATATTTTTAAAACGTAAGCGCCATATTGTTTTTTCTCTCTAAAATCCATCATTTGCTGCCTTCTCACAATAGATCTTGTTCTTCTCACGAACCGTATTGCTTTTCTCGCAAAATCTCTTTATTCTTGTGGCTAAGCGAGAGGTAATTGCAGTCTTGACTAATCCTCGTTTTGAAAAGCAGATGTTTGTTGCGCGTGGCAGAGACAAATGGCGGGAATTACCGCGAGCGATGACGGTTATCTGTAATCCGTCTCTAATCTCCGTCAGTTTTAATCATCGTCTTATAGCGTGTTTGATAAGAAAATTGCCGGAGATTAAAAAGTTTTTAAAATCATCAGATTAGACGACAGACAACAGCCTTTAAAACATGTAACTGGTATCGGACTTGACGCATGTGCGTTAATATTGTTTATTATTCGTGCAGTGTAGGTATGGGGATACTATAGTTTGATAATTTTTCCAAAATATCCATAAGTCTATTGGCATAAATAATATCACTTTATTTCTATGCGTTTGCGGCAATTAATGCGATCAAATTACAAATTCTGGAATACTTTTAATTTGTCTTAAATTCACCGGTCACTGTATCGAAATAATCCACAGTTCACTGGCTATTCTCTTAATAGTGCTATCGAGTTAATGTCTTAAATATTACATTACACAAGAGCTACATCTACCCATTGCAACATTTTCTTTAGGCCTGAAGTGTTATACATGTATAAACTATTAATTAGACATTTATTAATCAAACAATACCATAATCAACTCTCGATGGCAGCGAATACTTGAGATTTTAACTAGATGAGAACTGTTTGCCATTTAAAAAAATAATTTAAATATGTTTCGAACATACCGGTGCCCTGGTATAATAATGCACATATCTTGTCAAAACTACAAACGGCGATAATTTGTTTCAGAATGATAAGTAATTTAAATGAAATTTTCAATATTTTCTGTTTACATTATCTATTTTTGAGTAAGAATGGTCAGCTCTTTTTCTAAATCTTACATTGTGTTGACGAATTATTGAACAATGGCCGAAATCGAAGTGATGCCAAAAAGCAGCCATCTAGGCAAAATTCTCCGCCATGTATATTGACTAGTATTTTTCTTGGGATTTATTTAATTACATTGTAATAAAACAGCTGTTAGTAAAACATGTCAATTTTTTTAAAATTTTAAAATATTTAAAGTTTCTGATACCTTTAAGTCGATCAGAAACCGAACCGAACTGTCTGTAAACGACGAAAAAAAATCCTAAATATATTTTCCCAATCCTATATTATGGCATACAGTAGATTAAAAACAGTAAAACCAGTACAAACAAGTATATCAAAAACTCCCACCGGTAACTCAATAGCCTGTCGTCTGCTGTCAGACTTATCCAGTATTCCTGCTGCTGTTTTGGCGCCATTTCGCACGAGCTCATAAATCCCGCTAACTACGGTTTTGGCGCCTATATAATTGAGAAAATAATGGGTTAATACGGCTATACTTATATTTCATTGTCGGCGATCTCATATTTTAATCAGTATAATATCAAAGTACGTATTTCACAGGGTTTCCACCATCGCTAACCAGATCAAGAGGCATGCCACGCCGCCAAATCTCTTTGGTTCTAACTTTTCCCTAGGGTTTCCACCATCGCTAGCCAGATCAAGAGGCATGCCACATCGCCAAATCCTTTCGGCTCTAACTTTTCCCTAGAATTTCCTTTCACTGGACGAACCCCGTCTACCTTCGACAGAACATGACCTGACAATATAATGCTCCAGATTTGTGCGGAAATTAAGATACATTAATTGGAAGTAGCAATATTGACAAACGTGTAACTATTCGCCGTGCATATCTCCATAACCTCCATAACTTTTAACTATCTTATCCTTCCGCCTCAAAATCTTTAATATTAAAGCAATACTGGCAGAAAAAGGAAATTCAAACTATCTTCTTTGAGTCTACAAAAAATATAAAAGCTTTCAAAACGGGGAAAGATTTAGAGAGAAGGGGATTATGATTAGAAGTATCTGTATTCGCGGACATCGAGATAATAGCGACAGAATGGTGGTCTGAATCCATAGAGCCAAGAAACCTCCAAAAGTTGAAATGTTTAGTCGTTCGGATCGGACGAAAAACCAAGGTCCCATGTTTACATTGCGGTGCGCGTAAAAGATCCCTGGAATTCGAAATAAGAGTACGTCATAGTGCCACTGCCCGTACAAAATTTCCATCATAGCACACTGTATAGCGTATGTTAGTCTTCATTAGTCCAGTCGAAGCAGAACAGTAGGACGTTAAACCCCATTTCATTTCCGCGAGGCGGGTATGTTTTATTATGTTTTATGTGTGAATATGTTAACACCTGAGCCACGGGAATCATCAAGTATTTATACCACGTTCAGATAAGATTATCAGCTATATGATATAAAATAACATATAAAACTATCAGCTACACTTGTTTTATGTTGACAGATGTATAAAATAACATTAGTTAGTCTGTTAAATATTTCACACAGAATACTCAGTCAATTCGTACAGTCAGTTCGGAATATAATGAGGTTGTGTGGTATGCTATGGGCTATTTTGGTTTGGCTTTGTTAAAAGAATTAAATTTCGAAATTTTCAATTCAACTTTTTTTTTGTGAATGCTAAACGTAATTGAACCGTTGTTGGGCAGATCCCCGGCTGCTGTAGGTTGTATTGATGGGCATTTGAGGGATTGGAATACCAGTAAAGAGTCCAAAATCATTGAATTTCGTTAAGTATCAATCTTATTGAAGTACATATCTCTATTTCGTTTCGTTTTTTATACTTTCGATACCCTCTACTGCATTAAGATCTGACCAGTTGTACTGGAAGGTCGAGTCAGGGGTTATACTATCGGCTTTTTCCTATGACGTCAGTTATTTGATTAACCAATCAGCGTTGATGTTTCATACGCCAAGAAGTAGCTGTATATGACAGTTTCGCTGGCTAATCCCTCACATTAACCATAACAAACTCATCTCGATCTTAGTGTAGTAAAGACAAGTAAAAGAAATTTTGAACAAATCCCTCACATTAACCAAAACGAGTGTTACATAGCAAACTCTACCAGATCCTAGTGCAGTAAAGACAAGTGAACGAAATTTTGAACTACATGTATAAAAAAACGAAACGAAATAGTATCTGCGTTTATTGGTTTAGTATTTACAAGGATATGTCGAATTGAAATCTTGTCAACAATCGGTATCCACTATGACGATATATAGTGCAGTATCTGCACCATCTGAGATGTTAGCGGAAATCTTGTAATAGGCCTCTAAATACTCCGATTGAATCAAAACCCGGAGATTTTTAAATTCATTTTGTGGTGGGGATTGACATAGAAAACACGAATTTAAATCAATATTGATGTGGTGATCTTACCGGGAAAAGATGGGCATCTGATATCCAACATTTAGAGAGATGTTAGCGGAAATCTTGTAATAGGCCTCTAAATACTCCGATTGAATCAAAACCCGGAGATTTTTAAATTCATTTTGTGGTGGGGATTGACATAGAAAACACGAATTTAAATCAATATTGATGTGGTGATCTTACCGGGAAAAGATGGGCATCTGATATCCAACATTTAAGACAAAATAAACATTAACCAATGGTATACCAATCGTGTACCATCATGCGTTTCAGCACCATTCCAAATTGTTTTCAAATATCAGTTAAGTCTGTGTCACCACAGGCCCTGGACTGTACAGCGCAATGGACGCTTACGGCTAGCCCCCGGATCCATTCACCCTTTTGAATTGTGTTGTTTGTTTTTCTCTGTGTATGATGTCCTGTCCATATATTTGTTTTGTGTAGAATTGTGTGTGGTACAGTCCCCCTACACTTACTGTTTGTAACAAGGGACTCGAAGAACGAGGCTAGACATCCACAAGTCATCTATAGTATTTAGATGGAAAGGAACTCGGACAGTCTAAGTGGGTCTATCTAAAAGGTAAGGAACTTGGACGATCTAAATGCATCTATTTAGATGGTGAGGAACTCGGACAGTATATATAGACAGTAAACATTTTTTAAGTGCGTTTGAAGTTTATGTATATGATTAGAAACTCGGACAGTTAAGTGCACATGACGTAATGACCGTTGAATTAGGTGGGTATGAACTCAGACAATCTGAGTGCGTTTGTTTAAATGTTAAGATTAAATCGGAACACCGGTGATTATCTATTAATATAGATATATCTATATAAACAGGTAAGTAATTATAGGTAAGTGGTTTATCGTATAAGGATATATCCCCATCGATCGTCTGCCCAATGTAATTTAAAGGAGTATTCTCTTAGGAAAAGGAGTTTAACGTCCTATTTTTCTACACCGGGCAGCCATGCAATGTTCTTTGAGAAAGCACTTTGCCCTGACAGCGGCCTATTTTTATACCGAAAACGGTTCTTTTACAAACATGTTAATGTGTACACGGGAACTTGATATTATTGTCCAATCCGAACGACTAGACACCGTCCTTTTCAGATTCCGACGACCTTTCTCGGCAACCCCGGGAGCAAACACGAGACCTAATAGTTAATGAGTCAGTGTTTTAATTACTTAAGTCATTGTGATTCCCCACTGTGGAAGCAGACGTTCAACCATCAGCTACACATTGGGAACTCGCCTTTCGGCACCAATCTAGCTAATGCAGACGGACAAATGGCATGCTGTGTGCTGTGAGAAAAGGTGGTACCTGCATGCTGACGAGTGTACACCTTTTGTCGAACGTCTCGGCGTTCTTGTACGTCCTCACCAATTGGTACACGGGATCTCGTCTTTCAGACAGAATAGATGCCGTTGTGTATTGAATAAAATTGAATCACTTTTGCAGTTTCGAAATAATTAAAAATCCATCAAAGAAATCAAGGAATTAAACAAATAAGCTAGACCTTCCCTTTAAAGTATTGTCTGCGATATATGCAGTTTATCCTAAAATCAGTCAGTCAGTCCTTTTATTTATATTAATTACCCGCGCCCTGGCTGTGACGAGAGTAACATTTAGTGTTTAGGCATTCCTTTCCTATCTCGATAAGTGTAAATACCGATATTTGTACCGGAGAATAGCCACGCATGGGCACCTACATGGCTTTCTATTGTAAATCTAATTCAATTAATTAATTGTTTTACTTGATCGGATAAGGGTGAGTGATGTTCGATTTTACTGGACTAATTCACAGATTAATACGCCTCGGAAGTTGGCAAGATTTTTCCAAAAGGTCGACTAATGGGCAACTGTAGACGTTATATCGGAAGTGCGCAAGTGTCTGGTCAACGGGCATGACAAACATGACTTCCGTTATTGGTTGTCGTAATTGACGGAAGTTCATCTAGCTTCGATTAGATTAGAACACGTGTCACTAAGAACATACATCTGAAATTATAAAAATCAGACATAAAGGGGTGGGTATTCGACAGGAAATTCTATTGGAACATTTAGTAGGAACGCGGTCGATGGAACGCGAGTCTACACCTGACGGCTATTCGCGGAATGTATAGAATAAGAATTGGCGGTAAAATGCGTAAAATTACCCTTATGTGAGCAGAATCATTATTCATAGTGCACATTCTGGATCCAACACACAATGATAATGGCTGTCGTATTTTCTTAAACGTCTAACACAATTAAACTGAGTAGCCTATTCCGCTTCCTGGGATGTGGGTTGGAGGGCCTGGCAAGAACAGCTGTCTAGTCGTTTGGGTGGGACGAAAAACCGAGGCCCCGTGTACACATTGGCGTGCACGAAAAATATCCCTTGTCAGTTGGAATTCGACATAAGAGTAGGCTGTAGTGCCACTGTCCGGGCAAAATTTCCCTCATAGCACACTGTAATGGCGTATGACTGTCTTCATTAGCCCAGTTCGGAGCAGAACAGTAGGACGTTGAGCCCCATTTCATTTTAGAAAAGATCACGCAATCAAGCTGAGTATTTTCTCTAGAACAGCCCTTATTAAAAATACATTGAGTCACCAACGTATTTAGCGGGTGGCAAATTTAGCTTTTATGGAAAGTATAGACTACAAAAATACTGGATAAGACCTAAAAACTCCAATAGGACAAGCACTGGGCAAATATGTCAAGGCATCACTAACAGGCAACCCGACGACTTGTCCTACGGCTTTTTGTATGCAAGCTTGTCTGAAGAAGTGCTTGTTATTTCTTGATCGAATAATCAGGCTGTTTGGGGAATATTGATGGGTGTAAACGTTAAACAGATTCTGCAATTAAACGGTAGAAAAAAGGTTGACAGAAAATAAATCAAGAATTTACTTAGGCTTCATTATGTATGGTAGATGGACAGTAGGGCTATCTTTAAAAAAGCAAATATTTTAAAAAGAATTCGCGAATTACGAAACCAGCACCTACTATGTATTAATAGCGATAGGGAACTGAACGGAAGTGATGCAATATCAAAGAGAGGAAGAAGTTGACGCTGTTATTTCTGACATCACCATGTAGGGAAGCTGACTTTTAAGAGGTTTACGAATAAAAGTGACAGTGACACCATACATAATGTGACTTTAAGTATAAAGAGTCACTGGCACATAAGTCGTAAGTGAAGTGGGGTTTAACGTCCTATTTTTCTGTGTCAACAGTTTTAATGAAAACAGACAACTCACGGATCAGTATATTAAATAAATAACATGTGTTTCTCTCTTAAAAGAAGTGACAATTTCCGTTTACAAGATCTAGGATGAGATAAAAATCAGTAGACACAAGGGAGATAACTGTCTGTCGTTGTTGAGAGTTATCCGTACTTGTTACACTGTCACGGTTGATTGTAACAGAAGCTTCAGTTATGTCTACATCGCACTTTATGTCCTTATGTAATACGAGTAAATTCGCTCGTACAAATTCCTTTCTAATTTTCACGACACCGCGAGACCCCTTCTCAACGGTTTTCACGCCTGTGCGACGCCGTACTAAGGTACGTAACCCTAGTATGACACATGACAGCCAATCATTGGCCATAAGTGTTCAGTTTGAAAAGCCGAGTTATCTAAGTTTGAAATAATTATCTTGTGGAAAAAAATTCTTTATAAAATTGTCGACTTGACAACGAGTTGTCTTTATGTCGGGGAATAAAGTGAGTTATTCAGGTTTAAAGTGATTATAAAGAACACGGTGATTATGGGGTGTAATTATTATCAGTGCCTGTCAAACCTAACCTTACCTCGAGATCAACAAGTAAATAACAAGCCTTTCCTATTTATCATAAACAAAAGGTGACTAATTATCCGCTAGATGGCAGCACTTGTATACAATGACTGTATTGGGACAGTCTATTTTAAAGACGGTTGAGGAGCACGGGCGATTGGGGGAACCGTAAATTCGGACACGCCATGTTGGACATCATAAGGGTTAGGGTTTGGGTAGATGCAGATATCCCTGACACTAACACTACATATCCAACACATGATTTTTTCTTATGGAAATGGTCTCCCAATCGGTCATCATTTCCCCCACCGGACTGAAAATGGACAAATCCGCCATTATTGACGTGTGTTGAATACATTCCTATAACGTGTATTATTTACCGTATATAGATTATAACTCTTTAATACTTATATCTACGTAGATAGTTTTTGTTGCCGTATAAAGAACATGATGACTTATCTATGTTTAGTCTAATGTATTATCTATGTTCATAATCACACAATAATAAAGGTTTTTCCATACACATGATGGGGGAGGGCGAACATAGGTTAAATCATTTAATAAGTAATAGCGTAGTTTTCCAGCGTCCCACGGATAGGTATCATTTTGAGATAAGAATTTGCCACATACAACGAGTTTTTTCCTGATGGTAATGCGCCACGTAGTCTAGAAACATTTCCTCATACCACCCATAATATCCCATTAAGAATTAAATTTTCGATTTCATCATTAAACATACATTATGCACGAGCTAAATCCTCCCTTTGCGGATCTTTCTTTACGCCTGAAATGTTATTAAAACTATTAATTAGACATTTATTAACAAAACAAGGTCATAATGAACTCTCAACGACATCGGATACTCGAGATTGTAACTAGATTAGAACAATTCGCCATTTAAAAAACTAATTTGAAAAATGGAAATCGCAAATATACCAGCGCCCTGATTACCACTATCCACACACCTTGCCAAAGCTACAAACACTGATACCTTGGCTCACAATGAAATTTTTCAATATTCCCTTTTTTTATCATCAATTTTTGAATTATTATAGCCAGAATGACCAACTCGTTATTAAACTCTTAAAAATAAAATCTATATTTAAATACTGCACCAAATACAATATTATAAATTATTATGAAGTTATTTTAAAATTCATTAATTTAACCATTCCTATAGCGAACCCCAATACACAAGCATCAAGTCTCCGTCTCTTATAATTATATAAAGGTGATCACCATTATCTCTGAACTGTTCGATCCCTGCAATGGCCGAGAAAGCTCTTAGGGATTTCCCGGCGTGGTTTCCTCTTGTCAATGGTGCAGGACGTGGGGCCTGACAAGGCATTTGTCTAGTCCTTGGGATCGGACGAAAAACCGAAGTCCTGTGTACACATTGGTGTGTACGTAAAAGATACCCTGGTTGTTGCAAGTAGGCCATGCACTATGCCATAGCACACTGTTGGAGCAGAATAGTAGGACGTTAAACCCCATTTCATTTCACCTCTGAACTTCAAAAATCGCACCGAGATATATTATATAAATTTTGAAAGGCGAATTCTAAATTTAAAATAATTGTGAATAATAACAGGTCACAATTCTGTATACAATTACTCTGAACGACATTTTTTCTGGGCTTCGCAATGATTAAACATAACGAGACAATATATAGATGCTAGCCAACCAGAGAACCCCTCTACTATACCGGCATCCAGGTATATGGTGGTAAGAATAAAAAGAGTCCCAGGATCAAGTCCCGGCTTCCGTTGAGGTGAATTGAGGGACTTTTCAAGTCTGGTTTTTACCACGGCTTTGAATCCTGACGTAGAACCGGAAAATCATTAACAAGTCCGTCTCTCATTAGATAGAGGTGCCGCCTCCGGGACTGTCAAGGATAATGTGCCTATATTCGTTCGCATGGGGTGAAAACATGTACATATTGGCGAACACATACCGGATTAATAATTGCAGTTGGAATTTCATGAAAATTAGGTGGGAACTCCGCTGTAGGTCTAGGAGAAATATTCTACTTTTCACATTGCTCACGTAACAATCAACATATATCACAAGTTAAGACCAAAATGACTGGAATATCGTGTTAAGACCTCATTCCACTGCACAGTTTTAAACAAAACAAACAACACCCAACTCAAACACCATCAAAATCTGCACAGCACTTCTATAGAACACAATTACTGAAACAGTAAATATGTACATAGCCATTTTGATTACTCATAACTATCTTATTCAAACATTTGGAATTGATAATTTTTTATATAATAAATTCTTTGTCACAAGTGAGAAAAAGAAGTAAGCGATACTGATTAAAAAAAACCCACATTGCTGAAATGTAATTAAGACTACTTTCTTTGAACACAGTCAAGTCTAAAATTAAGAAAATTCTACTTTATATGCAATGACTGTGGACATAACGGCCAAAAGCAAATTTCTGGTCATACGCAAGATCCTTTCAATCCAAATCCCTATAGATTGACCCTGGATTATGTGACCCTGTGTCTATCGGACTTTGGTGGTATTTCACATTTCAAAGCAGCCTTCCGGGCCTTTGCAATCTGATTAAAATACAGATCTATATTCATAGGCGTACGAGGCCGAACTTGTTTGGGGGGGCCAGCATATTTTCCCGACAAATATATTTCTTTAGACTCCGCGGAGCGGCGTAGCCGTCCGCCCGCGAGCGCCGTAGGCGCGAAGCGTCCGACGGGGGGTATGGGGGGCCTCCCCCAGAAAATTTTGAAAACCAAACGGCCGTAGACGCGATTTCCAGGCATTTCGAATACTTTCTAGTAATTTGGAGTGGATAGTAAATTATGTCAGTTGCAACATAAAAACTGGTAAAAAGTCATCTTTAAAATAAGCTCTATTACTACGAAAACAAAAACAAGTCGAACGATTTACTTTTGCCACATTTTTCATTTTATGAGACTTCACATTTTTTTATCCAGATCTCAGATGTATAGAAGACTTGTATATACTTTATCTACTTTTAATATATGAATGACCATTTTATAAAAGTTCAAATTTACAATCTATATATTCCGTATTACGATTTACTTTTGCCACGTTTTTCATTATATGACAGTTCACATTTTTTATCCATATCTAAGATAGATACATCTAGAATCAAGATAGAAGACTTTTTGAACTTGTAAAATTTATATACTTTTAATATATGAATGACCATTTTAGTTCAAGTTTATTTACGTCTAGTGCACTATATTAAACCAAAAGAAGAACAAGTCAAACGATTATTACTAACACAGTACCGTACTCAAGAACTGAGAAAGGCCATGTGTACGTGCTAGTTCTATTCAGATGGTTAACGTGTTCATCATTGACTGGACTGCTTTCTTTCCTCTTGCATATTATTAAAAATATTCCAAACCCGACAGACGGCGCGACGCTTCCCGACAATGTGAGCATTCATTCCCGACAAGACCATAGCCTTCCCCGACAAGGCCATACCCCTACCCCACCCCATTTTCAAAAACTCCTCGGCTAATGACCGATCTCACAATTCTGGGCTCTTTTCAGATTTCTATTTTTTTTTCATGAAAACATTAGGGGGGGGGGGGGGCGGTGCCCCCCCGGCCCCCCCCGCCTCGTACGCCTATGTCTATATTTCATTTCGTTTCTTTTATACTTTCGATCACCTGCACTATATGGAGATCTGACAAGTTATTGTGGGAGTTCACGTCAGAGGTCATACGAGCTGCTTTTGACCCTATGACATCAGACATTTGGTTAACCAATCAGCATTAATGTTACTAATGGATTACCCACAGTTCTGTGCAAAACACGCGTAAAGCTCGCCGTAATAGACTGTTTCATTGGCTAAAGCCTCACATCATTCAGAGCACGCCAATGATAGCAGATCCTAGAGCATACTGATCCCGCAGTGAATATTCGCTTGGCCGCTACAATCACTGATAAGCATGACATCGACGAGGCTTAATGACTACGGCATATTAACTTTTTTACTCCGACAAATTAAATTCTCAAACATCTTTTTGAGGTAAAAGAAAAATAAATAAAGACGTTTGAAGTATTTGTAGTGTAAATGGGTATTAAAATGAATAAAATGCATCATTTTGCCGGAAGCAGTTGAGCAATTTTTATTTCTTAAAAAATAAATGTTAAATAATCAATTTCAGCGTCAATTAAACAGAAATTATGCAAGAGGTAAATCTGCTTGTTGCAGGTCTTTCGTTAAGCCTTAGATGTGTAAATTATTAATTAGACGCTAATTAACTTACTATTAATTAGACGCTAATTAACTTACTCAGACCTTAATCAACCCTTGATGCCATGGGGTCGCTCCGATATTAACAAGATTAAATACTTTTTGTGGTGGATTCGGTTACCGTAAAAATGGATAACCGAGACTTTGTTTTTTTTATTGTGACAAGACCATAATTATTGAGCCGCCGAAAACTCGGCTCAGAGTGAAGGAATCTGACTGACGTTTTCAACATTCTCTTTTTTTTTCAAACCAGGGGCGTGGTGAGGGCAATTATTGAGAAGAAATTATGAGTAACAAAAAAGATTTTGGCACAAAAACCCTTTTACTGACCGCGGAGCTGTGGCCGGCGAGCCCGCGGCGGGGGGTCCGGGGGGCCCTCCCCCGGGAAAATTTCGAAAATTAGAAGCCCAGAAACGCAATCTCCAGCAATCCGAGACAAGAAATACGGTAATAAAATATTGTTATTTTCTCTTGGAGATTCCATTCTTTCCAAGAGAAAATCACTTGACTCTTTCAAAATTTTTTTAATTGGGTCAGATGAAACAATTTTTCCACTTACAAATGTTTTTCATTTTTTGAGTAATTTGATTGTGATTTTGGCGCAAAAACTTTTTGGCGCATGAGTATGGCTACTCATGAACTCATTCTCACCACGCCCCTGTTTCAAACTGACAGCACTGTATCTAATCTTCCAAAATGCATCTTTAAATATTCAACCAGTACAATTATTTAAAGCTGCGAAAATTAGACATTGTTCGGAAAACGCAAATGATGATCATCGACTTCAAAAGAAAAGCCAAATACATGATGAAAGCGATCGCCGTGTGTGTGGGGGTGTAAAGAGAATCATTAGCTACTCGGCTAGACATATAAACATCGTGCACATATCCCCGTCTTAAATAACATGTAGATTATAATTATTATAATATAGAAAAAAGTAGAAACATATTTCAGATATTTATATTTAAGTAGGTAAAACTCCTCTTGGCTAATCTGCGGTAATAACTTTAATGATGTGTCTCGAGTTGTTAATACGAGGGATGTACTAACATACATCTCCCGCCCCGAACTGTCAAGTATTGTTAACTCCATCCACACTCCATATGGCTTCAATCTGCACACCGAAAGGTAATTTTACGCATTTCGCCGCCACTTGTAGTACTAAACATACCGAGAATAGCCGCCAGGTGGCGTCTCACGTTCCAACGACGGCGTCTCTCTCTCCTTATTATTTCATTAACGGGCAATATGGCGACGTTAGATGACCACTTCCGGTAATTGGTGATGACAGGTTTAAGGGCCGTGGCGGCCTCCGAGTGTTTTAAATCAATTAAATCCACAACAACACAGGCTGGCCAGTCGTGTCTAACTGGGCAATATCTTTAATAATGACCCCGCGGGTTTTGGGTATGCAGGAATAAGGCCGTTCGTCCCGTTCCTGTTAACATCATCGCCTCGGGTTTAACTAAAGATCGGCACCACAAACGGTTAATTTACGCGTAAAACCAAAACCTGGTTTACAAACAGTGGGAGAGTAATTGATAAAATGCGAGAGTTGGTTGTAATCACGTGATTTAAAAGACAAGAGTCTGATTGAAGTGGCTCGGTGTATTTCTTTGACGTGTAGATTCTAAAACTACGGGCGGTGTCTAGCGAATAGCATTCTGGGATATCATAGAGCACCATACGACTACGTTAATGACTATATAGACCTGCCAACCAGGCGTGACATCAAATATGGCGGAATAGAAGTATGCAAGAATTGCGCCTGGTCGTCTTTTACTTATTAAAATGTCACCATGACTCGGCATTTTATTGCCTACAAGAATCACAAACAAAATGTCCGGAATCTTTTGGCTTTCTGCTTCAGACATTAAAAACAAATTGTTGGCGTGGTTAAACAACATTTTAGGAGTCATTTTAAACCCTACCTCGATTATTATGAATTCTTAGAACAGTGTGGGGCTTTAACAGACGCTCTGTAAGTGTGTTTTCAATGATTTACAAATAAAAGAAACCTATTTGTTTACTTATTTATTACCACCACGATTGAAGTTGGAATGAAATGAAGGTAATTATACAGCACTTTTCCAAATTTGAAATACTTTTATGTAAAAATCAAGCTTAATTTGCAGATTTAAGAAAATTAAACTAGCCTACCCTGTTTATTTATTAATAAGGGTTTTGCTTAAAAGCCAACCCTGGAAATAAAGCACCGGTCCCAGACATTGCCAGACACAATCATCACAAAACCTATGCGGGGTTGGAGTGGCCTTGTGATTTAGAATGCCTCGCTTCGTGCTTTAGCTGGTCGGTCAACTCTGGCTTGCAAACGTGGTTTCGATCCCTGCTGTGAGTTTAGATAGGGCGCCTTCTCAACCTCGTGGGTTTACTTCGGGTATCCCGGTTTCCTCTCACAGGAAAGACTAAAACAAGACAAGATAACAAGACACCTAGTCTGCGGTATCACCATCGGCGAAAGCGAACGTTAAATACTATTAGAAGGAGAACAAAGTTCAAATTTTGAGGTGCAACGAAAACCGCCATACCCAGGCCCCCTTGAAAGCCTTGAATTAGTTAGCAAATACCTTACGTAATATCAAAAACCCGTTATTAGAGAAAGAGAGGGTTTGGATTTTATGCAAATGCTAGGTTCCCGCTATCACGATTCGTGCTACGATTGAAATCATGGTCTTAATCTCGGATTAATCATGGTGATCCTATCGGGCTTTATCATATTGAGGTTAGTCGTCGCAATCGTGTTGGTTGTATCGAAACGCATTCGAACTTATCTGCACGTGGACTCAAAAGGGACAACCCTGTCGTAAAGCGTCGCACGACAGTGGAAACATATCATAAGCAGTTGTTTTCTATTCGGATATTTTAGTGAGGCCGGGAATGAAAAACAGTCAGCGATGTTAGGCCTACAATTAAGTGGCGGTGATATTACAATGTTTACAGATCTACATCTGCTACTAATTTACTGACTAATGTTACTAGTTGACTATTTACTTATCAATATCTTGAATGTAAGTAGTAACTAATTCCTAGTTAAATAGAGAAATTAACAGCCCATCAACCTTTATATTACACCTCATCCACACCACTCACCTCGCCATTAAACCCTTCTGTTACAAATAACACCATTGGTTAATAGCCGGTACTTGACTTTGATGACGATAAAATATTAATGACGTCACGCTGCTAGCCTAAAATGGCTGGTTTTTATGCCCTCTGGCAGCTTTTCGCTCCAGAAGTACTGACTTTGAACCCCAAGGAGGTTCCGATCAATTTCGTTTCATTCTCTGGATTTTGAAGCATCGTTGCATATTGTTATCTTGTTCATACTGTTTTATGCCCTCTGACTGCCGAATTTAGATGAAATGGTCAGTCCCCTAAATGAGGTTGTCTACTCTCTGGGATGTTTCCATTCAATGACGTTTCATATTCCGTTCACTGAGTCGTTATATGTTAGAACATTTTTTTTGACATGATTTACATTTATTTGTTAACTTGGACTTCGGACTCTTATCGAGAATATCCTTTTTGAAATTTACATGTTTCTTTTTTAATACTAAGGCTTACACTTGGCATCGGGTTTGCTGGAGAGAGTGAGCTATTTCTGTTTCTTTCGGGACACCCTCCCAGGCTATGGTTTCCCTTTAACGACTTATTTCAATCCCCGCCGTCATCGTCGTCGTCATCATCATCATCATCATCATCACCCACCCCTCATTTGTATTTTTGGGTAGTACCTGCACCAAGACATGTGGCATACCCAACAATGAATGTAATTTTGAACAACTTCCATTCGCAATTTTGTGAATTCGATCGAGTACGCCATACGTCTTTGGCTGTTTCATTGACAAAATCCAGAAGACATCAGTATGTTCTGTTCATTGAGAAAAGTCTCGTCTTGCCGATTGAGTTATGTGAAAGATCTCACAAAAATATTCGACAGGAGCCTGCAGCACAGCTTGCAATTGATGAAAACGCGTCGCTGGTGAGATCCGTCAATTATGAAAAAGGAATGCTAAAAACACGTCTGAGGGCATAACAGAGATTTTTAATACGCCGGGAAAATACCTGGATAAATTAAGAGACGATATCGGCTGCTAGAAGTATCACTTTACTTGCCATGCTCATCACATCCATACCAAAACAGTCTAGCTGTGTTTAATTCTGGTTAATGAAGTAGGCGCCGAGTCGCGGCAGATTATACACCATGCTATAAGTAAAGGCATTAAGGAAATGGGGATTGTTATTAAATATAGGTTTATTAACGTCTGTTAGTAAAGATGGGTATTATGTATATAGATAATAATATACACATGTTCATCTTTCTCTCTCCTTCTCTCTCTCTCTCTCGTTAACCCTTATATAGCAGTACTTGAAAAACAGTATTGCAGGCGAAAAAAAAGTTTGTTGTAGCCAAGAATAGAATGAATATAGTATTATGCATTGACAATTTATACATAAGAATAAAGTATTCGTGTTCAACCCACCTCATCCTATACAACCTCCTATTCATTCCCTCCCAACCCCATCCCTATTCAAACTCTTATTCATCACCCCACACCCCCTATACAATCTCCTAGTCACCCCCACCCTGTAGTAATATTGGACTTCTTCATTGTTTTTTCGCCGTGATCGTAATATATAAAACAACAGGTTAAATTTGGTTCCTACAACTTTATGCTTGGAAGGTACCTCGTTCACAATAGATAATAGCTGCTCGGAATACCTATGGGTTAGCTCTGATCAGTTTCGCTCAACACCCTCTTTTATAACCCTCTAATTTCTGCACATCCTAGATTTACCTTGAATTTAATTTCTATCCAAATATGGAATAAACCTATCTATTTCCCAAGAACGGGGGGAGGGATAACCTTAGTTGGTCTATGAAGACCATAAGTCATAAACAGATAGAATTTGATGCATATATTTTAAATAATGTCTACCATTATACCAAAATATCACATATAAACATGTCGTCCGATTTTTATAAGTACGTGGGATTTGACACCATAGAAAGCGTAAACCAACAATTTTCCAGAGTCCCAATATCGTTTTAAAGTAGCTAAGTCTCTAACTCAATATCATCGAAAGTCTTCGACGTTGAAAACACAACTTATTTGTCAATTTAAATCAACGTTGATGGTGAGGTCTTACCGGGAAAAGATTGGCTTCTGATATCCAATATTTAAGACGAAATATTTTTTTTTGCCATTGGTACACGAATCGTGTACCATACGGCGTTTCAGACTCATTTTCAGCTAGGGACCCAAAGAACAAGGCTAGGTATACTCCACATTACATCTCAAACGGTGAGCATACGCAATAAATACTATGTAGATCCGAATAACCAGACGCTATATATAACAATATATTGTGATTCAATTGAGACTTCGCCAAACAGAACTGATTTGATATTAGAGTAAAAACGGAAACGATTGAATGTATTCAGCTTATATTTATATCAAATTATTATATGGCTTGCGACCCATTTGTGTCAATTTCTAGGCCCCAAATATTAGCGATTTAGCTCCTTTAAGGTCCAAAGTCTTACACCCCACCCCTATAAAACCTCCTATTCATCCCTACAAAACGTTTCGTGTCATTCGTCAACACTGTGCAGATGATATTCTCAGTGTATATATATGCTATCTGTCATTTTATATAACATTTAATATTTTTATCTGGCATCTATTAATAAAACAATTAACACTTAAATGGATGTCCCGATAATTACAATCATTATAAAACGGCTAATTAACATGGCTGGCGACCAGTAAGTTATTTACCTCTATTCATATTCCTGTTTTAAAGGGACATGGAGAGAGAAACTAGGTTATTTTGGGACTAATATACGATTCAATTATATCTCAATAATTGGTTTCCGCGTAGGAGTAACCCACGGTGTTACGCGGATATGCCACCCTGGTTGTCGAATACGAGCGGGAATTCGACAACACGCCACCTGGCATGAAATGAAAAGGGGGTTTAAGGTCCTACTTTTCTTCACCGAACGGGCTAATGACAGTTGAATCTCTTGCAAACAACAATATTGTGACTGTGGAATTTCTAACGATTATCTACCCTTGGTATTTTGATTTGGTTTTCTTAATCAAAATTTGAGTATCGATATTTTCCCTAAATGCAAATGACACACAGTCGGACCCGTAGCTAGCCGGTGTGTTTGGGGAGGGAGGGAGGGGGGGGGGGGGCAAGAAAGGCAATTGCCTGTCCTGCAACAAACTGGGTGCCTTGACCCAATGGGGAAAGAATCGGTTACCCCAAGGGGCGCTTTTGGTGTCCTTTCCATTGGTCGCAATACGAAACCAATAACTATAGCCCCCCCCCCCCCCCACCGCAGCCTACGGACCTGAAAGTGATTGTCATTCCAACATGCTCAACTATACGACTATATCACGTCAAATTGGAAATTATTAGAGTTACGTTCCTTTTAATACCGCTTTACTGTTGTCAACAGTTGTCACCACACAAGATACCTATATTTATATATGTCCAGGGATGGGTGATTGACACCCGACAGGTGATTATTGATTCAAATTATATTACATTTAGCCGCCTTTCTTGTCTCAATGTAATCTTGTTGAACAAGTTAGGACAGTGGACGGGGGACAGATATTAATGTAAACGACAGGAGCAAAGATTTGTTTCTTCATGTCAGCTTTTGTCGCCCAGGGCTTCAAACGATTCCCAGGGGTGTTTTTATGTTTAGTAAATAAATCCATGGTGGTTAATTCACATTCCGGTCTCATGAAATCACTCGTATGTTTTGGATAGTATTAATATGCGTTTAATTCGTAACATGTTCTTGTTTTTTATTTCTTTATTCTCAACTTTCCATAAAACTCACTTTTAAAATCAAAGTAAATTAAAAATTTAGAATACTTAAAGTAATAGTAACACCATTGTTAATTGTTAATGTTCATATTTTAAAAGTAGCAATATGGTTATTGTTCATAATGTAAAAGTAGAATTATTGTCATTCATTTATAACGTACAAGAAGCAAATATTTTATTGTCTGAAATAATACGTCAAAGAAACACCCCCCCCCCCCCGGCACCCCCCCCCCCCCAAAAAAAAACCAAACAAACCCGTGACGTTTAAAAAATTATTTCGGCGTTAATTCTGACGATAGCATTTTGGGGTTCCGTACATTCATTAGTTAAAAGCAATACAATATTCTATTTTGATCTAAATCAACAAACTTGATTGATACCCGCTCTTATTAATTTACACACAGGCATCACTGGGGTTTCGAACTCGTCGGGCCATTGTGTGAAGCCACCACCCCGCGGCGTGTTATAATAGTTTACATTACAAACAGTAAACTTGTCATTAGTAGATCTATCAGTCACGTGTCTTAATTAATTTGCAAGTAAGTGGTCAGACCTTGACCTTGTCACTACCATGCCATAAACTTGTTTTCAAGGGCATTTAGTGATTCAGAATCACATTAACAGAATTAACAAAGTCTAAATATACGAGTAACAATCCCTCCAATAATTTTATTTAAAAAATCATATTCTTTAAACTGACTATTAAGTGTGATTTAGCATGTCTTCGTTAGGTTTTTTAAAACAATATTGGGTATACTTTTGTTTATTGTTTCAAATTATGTCTGTAAAAAGTACAAATTAATTGGATATTTCTTTTATAAAACAATACACGTATTTTTCATTGAGGATATGTGAATTTAAATTGTGATATTTTTAATTACGTTAAGACTTTTAGACGTTAAAAAATCATTTCAGTCGATGCTGTTAAGAACTTTACACGTTACAACAATCATTCCAATCGACGTTGTTAAGAACTTACACGTTAAAATAATCATCCCAATCGACCTTGTTAAGAACTTTATACGTTAAAATAATCATTTCAGTCGACGTTATTAAGAACCTTACAATTAGTAAAAATAATCAAGTCAGTCGACGTTATTAAGAAACTTATAAGTTAAAATAATCATTTCAGTCGACGTTATTAAGAATAATACAAGTCATAATAATCATTTCAGTTATTAAGAACTGTACACCTTAAAATAATTATCTCTATCGACAGTTACTGGTCACTTTACCCGTACAAAACAACCCTTAATCGATTACCTTAATAACAAAATAAAGATTAACGTATCCCTAAAATGGTAAAGTTTCTGCACAAACAATAACATGATTGTAATAAATGTCCGTTGATTGTTTCATCTGTCTTAAATTTACATTATACCTACCATTTATCTTCATCTTCATCGCCGTTGAACATTGATTTACCTGTAATCAAACAACTCTTTCACGTTGCCGACACGCTATTAAAGAAAAGGTAAATATCTTAACATTATCATTTTTAGCAACTATTTCTTTAATTCAGTAAAAACCGTTTTGAGGAAATGTTTTTGTGTCCGAATTTACTATCATAGGGTGTTCGCAGGTACCGATTAAAAATTGTCTTTTCTCTAGGTATACTTAGTAACTGAACTGACTTTAACAATGCTGTTTTGAGGATATGAAATAATCCCCATCATCCAAACCCATAAAATAATAAAAGATTAAAGAGTTAATGCTTATTCTGTGAATGTAGTACTATTATAAAAATTGTGTGACGTAAAAGAAAAAAAAAACATACATGCTCCAAGAAAATATTCTAAAGTGCAGTGAAACGCTCGGATTTAATTTTTTTCTCTATTTATCTTGTAATATTAACAACGTATAAATAAATTTTAATATTTTTAGGAATATTTTTTAAAAGGTAATACCGTTGCCTTGAACTTTTAATACTTTTGTGATAAGCAGTATATCTGGAACTGAACTACAAACGATTCGGATTTTATGTCGTTGACCTCTTTTCCTGATAATGAACTTAAAACGATTTTTCTGTAAATACAAATTAATCCACAGAAATCAAGATGAAAGAGACCAGTTGAAACAAATAAAAACATGGATGCCAACAAAATCGTAACACTTGCTTCTCATTTATCGACAGGAATTAATACGAAACTAAGACATCAATGGTCTTCATTAACGGGCAATAACTCTAAAACATAAAACAGTTTTTATTAAAGGTGTACACGGTATTCAATCGCTTATAACACGACATTTATAAGTCGACTTTATGAGATGAATAAACTTAATAGCGCTTTAAATACCAAACTGTGGCTACGATGAAAGACGAGATATAAAAATGCTTCACTTTCATCACGGATCCTGCAAAGTTTCAACAGATAACAAAACTCATTAATACCGAAAAGTGCACATGCGAAACGAACGCGTGATGTCGTTTACTGGCGTCGGAAGATTTCACTTAAAACAGCAACATGTTTGTTCTTGTACAATAAAATATGTTTTAACGCCAGCGCATGTTTACAGAGAGGAAGTAGTCACGATTGTACAGTAAATTTTCAAGCGCATTAATTTGATATCTTTATACCAGTTGTCCATCAAAATTAAAGTGTGAGTTTCCCAAATGGAAATATAGAAAAGCAAGCGACATAAGAATATTTCCACCCGTGACTGTTAATAAATCAGATATTTCACTGGCCTTGAGCTTTAATCTTAAATCTGCTCTAGAATTTGAACACTCAGCCAGTTAGGTCTAAATATTAAGTCCGCCTGCAGATTTCGCCAACGTCTCGCTATGTAAACAGGGAAAACGCTAACCCTAACCCTCGTGACATTGAAAAAAATCTGGTGGTTTTAATATTTAGAATTGAACCTCTGTCCCCTTAAAATCGTGTAATCTGAGTTTTCGTGAATTAAGTCTGTGGAAGTTGGCTTGTGCGTATGATCTAAAGAGGTTTATCAAAATGGAATGTTGTGTTACTCGTTGAAATTATACGCCTTTCTCCTGATGAATAACCAAAACAATTTTCGTAAGATTTGCAGTGCTCTGGATAATCAGGTCACAAAATACTACACCACACACATTTAATTACCCCCCTTAGTTTTGCCAATTTAAACGACAATAAACCCAATTTATTGCCTTATCTCGCAGGAAATCGAACGGTGTGGAACAGATGCTGTTTTGTGACGTGCTAAAAGTTTTAATAACATCGTCAACTATACACAACTTCAAAGGCGTGTAGATACATATTTATATAAAGTAAGATGTCTTTAATGTAGATCGTTTCACTTTCAATACTCTGAATTGTTGCCATGGCATCGTTAAAACAAGAGCACCAGATACATCTGTTAGCTGTGGGATTTCCTAAATGAATATGGTGTAGCCTTTGTGATATAACAACATTTCGCACACCCCACATCGTGCACAAAACCCGGTGTTACTGCAATGAAAATCATGCTCAGGAAATACTAGTACCCCCGGGATCCGTTTCACGAATCATTTGTAACGTTACGTTGATGCAACGTCACTATATTTGAATAACAAAATATTTGATTTACGTCATCGTTATCGTCAGTAGAAGGATTGATCTCGCTGTAACTCCGTTGTACACCTCATCAAGACTAGGACCTTTCGATTTATCATCAGTTTAAAGCGGTTGATCACATTTATCTGAAAACATTTAATCGTTATTCTGGTCTAATTGCGTATAGCATTTAATTTAATTAATGAAATAATATCAAAATATGACCGTTGGAGTTATCTACTCGCTCGTATTTGATCGGATTAAAAAGAGGCCCATTAAAACGATTTTACACAACACTTTTAGATGATGCTGGCTTTTATTATACGCCGAATGAAGTGTACCCTTTTCTATCTGATGTTCATTTTAATGATTTAACTGCCACAATTTAGAAAGGGATTCAACATCCTTCAGTACTTTTGGCATAAATTATGTCATCTTATAATGTACTCTGATTTTCTGCATGGAGTAGAAGTAGATCTGGTTTGTCGCGGTACCTTACTTAACTGGTTACCAAACCATTAAAACCGAATTCAGAACATTAATTGGTTTGTTACCGATCGGGCGAATGAAGTCAGGCATACGCCAGACAGTGTGACATAGTGGAAATTTTACTTTAACAGTGGCGCGACAATCTACTCTGATTTAGATTTTCAACTGTCTAGGTATGATCCAATATTTTTTACACAAGGTTGGTCTTGTGTACCACCCGAAGGACTAAAAGCTTTTCCTTGCCGCCCTGCACCATGTGATAACAGAGAGTCGGACTGGAAAATTTCCATGAATTTTCCCAGCCAAGACTAATTTGCATTCACACATAACACAGTATGTGCCAATTTAGTTTTCTGTGTATTGAAATATACACGTGAAATGTATTTTATGTTTACTTTATATGACCCTGGGCACAGTTACAGACAAAATAAGCTCAAGCAATAATTATTATTGAAGTAAGTTTGCTAAGTCAACAATAGTTTAAAGATATTATATTATTATGTTGTCCAAATCAGTTTTCATTGGCAAATGACTAGACGGTAGTGTATTTGAATATTATATTGATTAGAACTCGATTGTAATGGCCCCCAGTTATTTTTCCCAGCAAACCGTTTAGTTTTATTTATTTATTTTTTATTATCGACGAATAACTAAGAAACAAGAGTTTGATAATTCACTCAGGAAAACACAAAATTCACGTTCAAAATACCCCCAACCAATAAAAAGCAATAGAAAAAAAATGGTCGTTGAAATGTTTCTTAGAGATCAAAAGGTCGTATAAAAATATCTGCTTCTTCTAAACAATATAAAAATATGGCCGCCGTTTTTATACCCGTCATCACACGGCAATAAACTATTTTCACCAAATCACCGCTAAATTAGATAAATTTCTTGTCAGATTCTCAAGAGGAAAATAATATAAAGTGATTGAATTTAGAAATTGCGCCGTGTGATGTCGGAGACGAATTTAATTAGATTTATAAAAAGTTGTCTGTGGAAATTTATGTTGTGATTGACTAATCAACTTAGAATGAATTAGGCATGAACTGTTAGGCCCGTGTGAAGCGATGTATCTGAAAACATTTCCTTCGCTTTTGTTTACATGGATGGATTTACATGGATGGATTCTCAAATTTGATTGAAGATAAAACTAAGGACCATGCCCATGTCTTTTTTTATCACTCGTATTATTCATTATAAAACATATACAAATTCAGATCAACTACTAAGCTTATAACTTTCCCTATCAAGTCCTAAGGTAACCTCTATCATCCAGACAAATATTCTACGGAGACCAAGGGATTCTGGGTGACCGAGATTAGGCCTGAGGCATATCACCTGGGATTTTAGGATCGGCTGCTGTTTGATTCCTATTTTGTTCCGTGCCATAGGCATATCACTTGCGAAAGCGTCTTGAATTTTTAAATGAGTTGTCTATTCTTTTGGGTGTCCAGATCCGCCTAATGTTTAGCGTGCACCAAAAATCTGTCTGCGGTTGAATACCATATGATATTTCATATTTGCATTATAGGACCACCGTCTGCGCCTAGTGTAGTAGATTATAAAGATTTTACCCAAATATTTAGCCGATGTTTGTGATGAGCAACCCAGACAGTTACACAAGTATTAATGGCAATCACTTATATAAGACAAAGTGTTGGCAAGAAAAGTCATTAATTAAACCATGTGGAAAACAGCATCGGATTTACCTTACATAATATTCATACTCGACCCCCTTCCATTGAAACATGGCAAATGTAAACATCACTACTCGTCTTCCAGCATAATATTGATTAAAATACGTCATCATTGATTATCGTGACGTACACTCATTCTATACGCCAAAATGCACGTGCATGACGGCATGTCAGAAGTAATTAAAATTATTAGTGTGGTATGAAGATGATGAGTAGCTCGCTCCAGATGAGAATTATATTGAATTATAGACAAAGTGGGGCTGATGGCGCTTATAGCAAAATTGTTTGTTCACAAAAAGACAAATATTTATTTATTAAAGACGGATATGTAGGCGACATTTAAAATCATATCTAAGAAGGCGTTGCATATTTTACATTGGCCTGATTTGGGACGTTTAAGGGCTGTCTTTTCCATACGGAAAATGCATATATGGGAAACTCTGGAGTATTGTTGAAAATTTAGGAGGGTATCCATTACCCCCAACCCCTGGTGTGCCTAACTCAGCGTTTTAAAATTTCAGACTCACCCAGTCGGCTTCAAATAGACCCTTCCATCTTAAAATTGGATGGCCTAATCAATATGGAAATAATAAATTACACCTTTGAGATCAGAGTAAATATTGAAATGAATAATTATCTTTATGTGAAAATTTAAGTAAAATGAAAACATCTTTGCTATAGTTCGAGACTTAACGTATTTTAAAGTAAAAAAAATAGTAAATTTCCAAGAACCCCCTCCCGCCCCCCCCCCCCAAAAAAAAACCCAACAAAAAACACCCTGCATTTATTAAGAACAAGGCGGAGAGAATTATGGTTGGGACTTTGCGTCCATTAAATTCAGTAATAGTATTATAATTATATTCCATTGATTTTGTATTTTTTAATGTATAGTTTCGTGACCTTGGAAATATTTTTTGATTTACAACCTTAAAGTTTCAAAACGAAATAAATGGGTATGCCGGGTGTGATCGAAAACGTGCGAATAAGTGTGCCTCGCGATAATTACAGCTCGTGTTAATTCCACTTACGCGCCACTGGTCAATAAACTTTGAATTTATTCAAAATGCATTTATTTATCTAATTACGAAACTCTTGACGATGGCGCTAAGTCATAAACGATTGCATTTTCCCCATTTTGAAACACCTATTGTTTTCATGATGTCAGAAAACATTTCGCTCCTTTCACCAATATCAAGAAACGATTATATCGACTTCAATGTCAATAATGGATCGTTATAAATAAAACGTCACCACTTTATGTGTACAACGTGATATATCCGGTAACACGAGGCGGGTCCTTAAAAACTGTGACAATATGACATGACGTATTATACAGAAGTGAAAAAACGGCATAAAAGATGAAGTGGTTTGTTTTGTCATCTCCCTCATTCATCTTGTTTATAGAATTAAACACGCCTTCTACTCTAAATCTCTCGAGACGACTCACATCCAATGAGAGAGGAGTATTAGAGATGACTGCGCGTGAGCTATGGCGGACGAGTAGTAAATCTGTTCGTGTAGCGTTGGGTATAATATTTACCGTACCGTGTTAACTAGACACCGTATACTTGTTGATATTCCTGATAAATCTCATAATATTGACGATTTAGGTGACTCGCTGTGGATGAAAGCGTTAATCCGACTTAAACCCAGTTAATCCACTGACCCATCATGGCGTTTAATCCGTATCTTCTACAACGCTCAATGGACTATACAATGGGTAACTTGTTTCTTCCGAACCCCTACCTCCCTCCTATGCATCTTCATCCCCAGGGATTAACCGCTCCCTTACCCAAATTATCCCAGATGTTCGATAGAAGTGGTTTCGTACCGAGTGACCCTGTTTCTCAACCCTTTCGCCCTTATTCTTGTGCTGATAATGATGCCGATGTTACGGATGATCCTAAAGTTGAATTAGATGCCAAGGAACTGTGGAATTCTTTCCATGAATACGGCACAGAGATGGTGATTACTAAGTCCGGCAGGTGAGTTGACCTATTTATTTGATATTTCAAACTTTTAAAATGAATGTACAGAATATTTTGAATTTTTGTTTGATCACTTTTTTTAAACCTCTAATTTAAATCTTATTTTTTTATATAAATTCACAAAAAATAACCCTAATTTATGCACTCATGCTTGTTAATGACTTGTCAGGTGAACTAACGGCCAATAAATATACATAAAATATACATAATACTCATAAAGTCAAATTTAAAAAGTCATTTTTGAAAACATATTCTGTCTCAATTTCAATCTATTTCATAGTCAAATTTTGTGTTTTTTTTTAAAATATATATTTTGTGTAACGTTTTGAGATATTGAAAAACACGCCATATTAAGAATAAATCAGTAACTTTGCATGTTTTAATTAGTATAATTATTCTGTATATAA
Source organism: Patella caerulea (assembly GCA_036850965.1). Taxonomy (NCBI): domain Eukaryota; kingdom Metazoa; phylum Mollusca; class Gastropoda; family Patellidae; genus Patella; species Patella caerulea. The sequence continues at coordinate 17,175,127 of JAZGQO010000002.1, read as the reverse complement.
TTATTAACCTTTGACCTTTATGTTTTTCTTTTATTTCTACTGAGATTCTGAACGAGTCTATTATTTCTAAATATCACAGGTTTTGTGATGAACATTAATATTTTATACCGATAATTAAATCTTCTAAAGTTCAACGCAAATATTAATTATTCTTCATAACAAAACTGTTTATCAAAATAAAAACAGATCCTGCCTTTAACTTAAAAGACAAAAACACGTCAAAAATTTAGCATAAAGGGAAATAAATTTATGGCAGAGAATATAATTTGCCTTTAATCAGCCTAATTTTAAAATATGCATATTAATTTACTTAACAAGCCCTGTTGGAATACACTGTCGATTGTTATTAGTTATACTGGTTTATACCCCACCCCTCCTCTCACCAACCCCACCCAATCCAAAAACATATACTATATATACTTGATCTCCAGTATCTTTCATATTTTAGGTTTTTGGGGTGGGGTGGGGTTGGTTAGAGGAGGGGTGGGGTATAAACCAGTATAACTAATAACACTGTATTCCAACAGTGGTTGTTAAGTAAATTAATATGCATATTTTAAAGTTCGTCATTTATAATACAGGTACAAGTAGGACTTCTTTTGTGAACTTCTTTATTCTTAGTTTATATCTGAAATTTAATGTAAACAATGTTGCTATTGTTTAAGCAAGGGTTTTTAAAAATAACAACTCTTCATGAAGAAAGAGAATGGGCTACCATGCACGAAAATGCGGCTTAACGACCGTTTCCAAATAGAATTGTATATAACAGATAAGAAAATAGCTCATACAATTATTATTACTCTACTTTCTAACACCCAGGTACTTAGAAATGGCAGTGTGAAATCGATATAAATCAATGTAGAAAGGTTGGACCCGATCGATCTAAATTCTTTGTGGAACAAAAAGTTGTTTTAGTGTTAGCTTTTGTTTAATTTTTAAAAAGTGTTTAAAAGTTAAACTATACCGTTGATGCTTTGTTGTGTTTGCCATTTTATTGTCTTCCGTCTGTTCGATAATTCACTTTGTCATACAATATCTGGGGCTTATGCAAAATGTGCGAATACTACTACAATGTAATTATTCGGCGCTTGATATATACAAAGTATATAATTAATACTACCCTCCAATGGAATATTTGAAATGTATATACAAAAATATATATTGATACTACTACACTGTTATATTTGATTATATTAATACTACCAATGGAATATGTGGGACTCATACGAAATATATGAATACTTTCTCATGTAATACTTGAGGCTTATGCGAAATATATCAATAATGCTACAAAGTAATACTTTGGGACGAACTTATATCAATACTTTATTTATGTAATATGTGGAGCCCATGTAAAATATATTAAGACTTCTCCCTCGTGTAATATGTCGGAGCTTAATTGTAAACAAAATATAGTATCAATGTTCTTTATATAATTCATTCCCAAATATTACATGAGAATGGTATCAATATGATTTGTATTTAAATTTAGCTCCCAATATTATACGAAGGAGTACTATAAATAGTACAATTAAACACCCTAATATTTCATCAGAGTATGTATCACTATTTTGTATATAAGACCTAAATAAGGAGGTAAATAAAAACAAAAAGTACTTCTATTAGAGCATCGATGAACTATGACTTAGCGTGTGGCCATTTGAAGTTACCGTTAGTTTCCAGTTATTTCGCAATGGCAGGAATCACTGTAATGTAATGTACCACGTAAGTTGTGCGATTGAATCCGTTTAAAATTCAGAAAACAAATCCGCAAAACATCGAAAGTTTTGAGGAAAAAAACCCAGACAAAAGTACAATATCCGTACCATATTGGTGTATTATCTACCTGCACGTTTCACCTTTCAACACAGGTGAAAATATTCACGGCATGTGTAAATTATATTTTTACTGGTGATAATGGCGTCTGTCAAATGATACACATTACTATATCTCTCGCCATCTGGTATCACGTGGGTAACATCTACAGTACTCGACCTTAGCCTCTATAATACAGATAAACATTGTTACTATATTATGAATACACTGATGGGTGTCGTGCACTAGGTAGTTGTGGTTTACTTACGCTTTCTAGAACACTATACAGATAAACATGGTTACTATATTTATGAATGCACTGACGGGGGTCATGCACAAGGTAGTTGTGGTACGCTTACTCTTTCCAGAACACTACCCGACCTTACTCTTCATACTGGTTACTGTACTATGCACTGGCTAGCGTCATGTACGCAGAAGTAGGGTATACGTACTCTGTCAAGAACACTTAATGCCACATCTCAAGTACAACACTGTTATTGACTTATAAAGAAAAAAGATAGCTATTAGAGTGGGATACGGTCCTTAGTAAAGGTAGCTATTGTAGTAGTTGACAGTTGGGAGCGATGGTCCTTACCAAGATGGTAGCTATTGTAGTATTAGGACATTATTAAGGATAGCTATTTGTAGTAGTGGATACTCCTTAATAAGGAAAGCTATTGTAGTAGTGGATACTCCGTATTAAGGGCGGTGTTATTAAGGAGAGCGTCGCCCCCCAAGAAAACAACAATAACAAAATGGGTGAGGTAGCTCTTGGTGCCCAGTTTTTGTTAAAAAAAAAAGTACACAGGAATCAGAAAATACAAAATACATGTAGAATAACAGAATATGGGCTGAATAGGAGGTTATAAATTTCATAACACACCAATAGTAAAATTGTGTCGGGTTTTTAAAATTTGTAAGCATACGCTACCCAACGCAGGTCAAACAAGGTTAATTTTTCTTGACTGTTATGGTGAGAAAGTAAAGGTATTTAATTCTGTAAATCACAACTCCCCTGGTTTCGTGTTCACTTTATCCCCGCGGTCAAATCATTACAAATTACTCATTACATAATCAAAATAAACAAATTAGTTAAGAATTCGTTTCGTTTATCTTAACCGGTCAGTAAATTTATACAGTAGAGCGTATAATTATTCCGAGTTTTAGATTAACCGGTTCGTCGACTATATCGTTTATGGGAATTTTGCGTATATTTCGTTCTGGTTAAGCTAAAAATAAAACAAATGGATGTTAAATTTAGAACAATAGAATATTAATTAACAGGTAAGAAAAGAATGTAAATAAAGAAACAGAAATAAAAGGTAATCGGAAGACAGCCATTTTATCAATGTGACTCGCTGAATAATGGCGTTGAGTAAGGGATATGACATATGTTAGTAAATTCCCACAGTGACCAGAGTTGGTCGAGAATCTTTTTCCTTGGGATTTCCCAGCCTTGCTTCCTTTCGCTAGTCGTGCAGGATCATTCGGTTTGAAGTTAGACACAAGGCCGGTATATACCACAAGCAGAACGTTAAAGATCCGCGAGCTAAATGCATTACCCATTCGATATTTGTTTATACTTGGACGAGGGCCTAGAGAGCTGGTGGTTTCATTTCGGCACCCAGTTATCATTTAGACAGTATAATTTTAAAAAATAAATATAAATATTATTATGTTATGAAAAGTCCACATTCTTCGATTAAGAATAAGACAAGATGACGTAATTTGCATGACGTAATACACATGTGACACAAGCTATTAACAAATCGTGTCATACATGACTACATATTTATCATTGATTATCTCAGTACAATATAGTAAAATTGAAATCGTCCAATTGCGCCTTCTTTGCACATATAAACAACCAGGAACCATGGAATGTGGGTTAACGTCTCGTCAACAAAGTGCTTTAGCCATTCTGGGACTAACGTGGTAATATATCCTCCTCTTTAAGTGTGCAATGTGTGTGGTAGCCATCTGCACAGACCACCTACACTTCCATGTCCATACGGATACATCCAGTTTGTTGTCCTTTACGAATGACTAGTTAAAATTTAGAAATACATGTAAACTCTTTGGTGATTAGTTAATAACTTTTCAAACGAGACATGGTATTAGATCATGCGATCATGTTTCACCATTCAAAAAGTTTGTATTCAACCATGCCTCATAAACGATCATCTGATATTTATAATGGGTTTATTCCAGATATGATTACATTATCTAAAATGTGTTTATTTCCAGATATGATTACACTACTTAAAATGTGTTTATTCCAGATGTGATTACGATATTTAAAACGTGTTTATTCCAGATATGATTACGATATTTAAAACTTGTTTATTCCCGATATGATTACGATATTTAAATCGTGTTTATTCCAGATATGATTACGGTATTTAAAATGTGTTTATTTCCAGATGATTACAGTATTAAAATGCATTTATTCCAGATATGACTACAGTATTTAAAATGCATTTATTCCAGATATGATTACAGTATTTAAAATGTGTTTATTTCAGATATGATTAAAGTATTTAAAATCTGTTCATTCCAGATATGATTATGCGTTTATAAGATATGATTACAACATTTGAAATGTGATTATGCCGGATATGATTACAGTATTTGAAATGTGTTTATTCCAGATATGATTACAATATTATACTAATTATGATTGCATTATTTAATATGTAAGACTACTATAGGCAAGTTGTTGATTGCTATCTCGTGGGATGACATAGTCATGTAATAGAAGGATCATTATTCCTCATGCTATCTGCTGTCATCGTCGCGTGTCCCGTGTCTTTGATTGATTGATAATTAATCTGGAAATAGACAAAATAAATCAGTAGGTAATTAAATATAGGCTACCCTGCAGGCGTAGGGATACACCACAGATAGTCATTTTCCTTCGGACCAGAGAATAAATGATGAGCACACATTGGCGGGTGTTGCGTCATTCACGGGTATGTAGTTTTTACCTCCTCTCTCAAGCAACATAATGGTTTCATTGCGATTTTCAAATGATATTCAACCAATGTCAATATATTTAGTTTCTCGGATATACTACACATAGCCTAACATTTCTCGGCACCAGGTGGGAGGGCCATAGTCGCAATGTCGCTCACTAAGATGCGTTAATAGAATCGTGACCTGTGTCTTCCCAGTTCAATTAATGAATGCAATTGAAACAGCCTCGTGGGTTTCTTCCGGGCACTCCTATTTCCGCGCAAGCGAACTATTGAAATAAAATGAAAACATGTGTTAGTCCCAAAATGACCTAGTTTGTGTCGAGTGGACGTTAAACCTCATTTCTCTCTCTCCCCCTTAAATGCAAGGAAATATACTTATACATTTTTTTTATATTTGAAAAAGAATAAAGCCTAAGACCTAGATGTCCATATTGTTTTATTCACCTTTTTAATCAACGACAAGTTTTTCAGGGTTTTTAATGAAATTCTGTGTTAAGATGGCGATCGTGTTAATTTAGACAGGGCCATATTTCTTAGTTTGACATCAAACCAGTGCAATAGGTCAAAGCTTGTTCTATCATTAGATTGAGTTGTTTCATGTTTCTTGGTTTCAGTTCTTATAAATCCTACTGCGTCTTGTAAAATAAAGCCCCACATTAGCATATGTAAGTACCTAAAGGTGAACATTTGCCCTAATTATAATAAACCTTTCATACAGAATACTGGACATTTTTTGTAGAAAGGTGTAGATCAAAAGCAGGAATGTTCTACATTATTGAAATGAAATGAAAGGGGGGTTTAACGTCCTACTGTTCTGCGCCTAAACTGGGCTAATGAAGACGGGCATGCGCCATACAGGGTGCGACGAGGGAAATCTTATATCGAATTCCAACTGCCAATGGATATTTTACGTGCACGCCAATGTATACACAGGATCGGTCTTTCGTCCCATCCGAACGACTAGACAGATGTCCTTGTCAGGCCCTCCATCCTGCATCACCGAAAAGGGAGAACCACGCCGGAAAATCTGCAAAACTTTCTCGGCCAATTCTTCGATCGAACACTCGACCTCCAGGTCAGCGAGCCAGGGAATTATCCATTTAGCCACGTGATCCACTTACATTATTGAACTCAGCGTCATTAACCCAGTCGGTGACGTTAACCCCGGTTTCATTTCAATTTACATGCCCAATGTGTTCAACGAAGAAGTGTATAGGAACTTCGAATTGAAACAGTGAACTATACGCTTTTCAATGTCTCCCCCCCCCCCATCCCGCATTTCTGGAAAATTACTAGGAGGAAAATTCTCAGTCAACACCGGTCGGTCAGCCCCATCGCAACGGGCTACCGTGGCACAGGTTCTTAATGGACCCTTAATACCACAAAAGATCATATTGAATTGAGCGCATTTTATTCTAGATGTGTTAAGAACAATTGTTTTTAAGAGAAATTAATCTGTGAATTATGTCTAGTGTGTGTTTATAAATTGGCTGAACAATGAGTTTTAGGTTACTGTCTGGTTTTCGTAAACATTGCCAATGAATTTATGCTTTTTTCGAAAATGTCAAGCCCCAAACCTTGAATCCAGAACGTTTTATTTTTAATGTGGTTTAAACCAGAACACTGTCAGGACGTTTAAATAAACTGCTGTGGTTTATAAAAGTCAATTTCAGTAAATCCTTTTATTTTGTTACAAAACCGTCAAATCTTGAAGTTAAGTTTTTGTGGGTGCTAATACTTTGCTTGGAGTGACAGTACGTCTGTACTAGTAAGTCTGTAATTAGCATTACTAATCATACCAATTGTTGAATACTGTATCAAAAGCTGTATACTGTATTGAGAAATCTAGATATTTGTTACGAGTCCAAATGTTTGTCGATCACCGTAATATAATACGTTTTAACTTCGCATAAAAACTGGACATTGTCGATGGTTATAAATGAATAACAATATTGCTACTTTCACTTTATGAATGAATAACACTATATCTACTTTTACTTTTTAATATAAAAATAATGCAGCTTTTACGTCATGAATTCAGAACAATATTGTTACTTTTAAATCAAAAATTGATAACAATATTGCTATTTACTTTATGAACAAATAACAGTATTACTACTTGTACTTTGTATAAAAAATAACTATAGTGCTACTTTTACTTTATAAATTATGAACGATATTCATAATTTTACTTTATAAATGAATAACGATATTGCTAGTTTAACGTTATAAAAGTATAACAATATTACTCCTTTAACGTTTGCTTCCGCATGATTGTTATCCACTACTGATTTGAGTGTCTATGGGCAGACTGTTTACGACCTGCACGCGCGACAATATCTATAAAGGACCACACGCCATCTACCAATATACAGACAACAAACACTAGCGCACGTGATAAAACTTGATACAAACAATAAATTAAACTTAATTTCAATTTAAGAGGCTGGTTTATAAGAAGACCATATAATCTGTTCCAAGCCTTAATGTCCGTTAAAACTCTGATATAGTCAAATTTTATTTTATTAAATTGTTTGATAAGGGCGGGTACAACGTTTCGTTACCACAATATTTCGGCCAGGGGTCTGACAAGAAAATGAAAATATCTCCATCAGTTCAAATGGGATGATAAGCCGCGGTTCTCTTGTGAACACACCGAGGTACAAGTAAAACAGTCTTTAACAGATATAGCAAAAATTCCAAATAAAATAAAGCTTGTTACATGTGTCATGTCTTAGCGATTTCAGAAGGGAAGGTTTACTTAACCATTTAGATTATGAAGTTGATTCGTTAATGGACGTGATTTCAAGAGCTTTATTTTATACGAATATTCCCACAATTTCAATTACTTTTCTCTACTTTCAGACGAATTTTACCGCTATTTACATTATATCATCTTTCTCTACTTTCAGGCCAATGTTCCCTCCATTTCAATTATACCTTTCTTTACTTTCAGACGAATGTTCTGGCCATTTAAATTATATCTTTCTCTACTTCCACACGAATGTTCCCGCCATTTAATTTAAGTCTTTTTCTACTTTCAGACGAATGTTCCCGCCATTTAAAGTGAAAGTATCAGGATTAGATAAAAAGGCTAAATATATTTTATTGATGGATATTGTGGCCGTCGATGACTGTAGATATAAATTTCACAACAGTAAATGGATGGTTGCGGGAAAAGCTGATCCAGAGATGCCCAAAAGGATGTATATCCATCCTGATTCTCCGAGTACTGGTGAACAATGGATGCAGAAGATTGTCTCCTTCCACAAGCTGAAGCTATCCAATAATATCTCGGATAAACATGGTTTTGTAAGTTATCATTTCGTAAGTTGAAATTTCAAATTTCTATTTTACTTTTTGATTAAATTAAAATGGTATTAAATGGGGACAATATAACAATATGCGAACAAAAATTACAAATATAATCTAGATTTAAAAATCTTCCAAAGAAAAAGAAAAAAAAGAAAGAAATTCACTAATCTCTGCCCGTTCAAATGAGTACATGTTCTATGGAGCGAGACCACTCCGCGAATTATGGACTTAAAACTCTCCCGGCAAATAATTATCCTCGAAATTAGCAACAAAAGACCGCACTTACAGTCGACAAAATACACAGACTTCTGATCATGTTTCCGATACGGGGTCACAAGCAACAAAATAGAGTAGGCGTGTCCTGGAATCTTATGTGATTTGACGATAATTTTCAAGATACCATCAGAAATGGTATTAAAGTTAATTTTATCGTAATGGCCCGGTTAACAATGAATTGTTGAATTTGGAGCGACAGCAGTGTTCTCAAGATTTCTAAATATAATTTTGAATCCAATAATGAATTAACTTAGAAGTGTAAAATCTAATGAAAGGACGCCATTTTTAATTTTCAGAGCTGCCATTATTTCCCAAGAATCTAAAATATCCAATATCAGTTATATACGACTTTGTTAGTTTTTTATCATGGCGAATGGGTCATCTTTAAAATACTCTAGTTTACGTCTTTGTAAATAAATGAAATGGGGTTTAACGTCCTACTTTTGGCACCAACCGGATCAATGAAACTGGGCATACACCATGCCTACTTTTGGCACCAACCGGATCAATAAAACTGGGCATACACTACGCAGTATGCGATGAGGGAAATTGTGTGGCACAGCTGCCTACTGCGGGTCGAATTTGAACTTTAAAGGGTTATTTAAGCTGTACACATGTATCCGTGTTCTATATAAGATACCAATGAAATAAAATGGAGTAAAACGTCTTCTGCTCCGACTCGGATGATGATGACGATATTTTTCTATGACATCGCAATTATGCTATAATAAAACCTATAACATGGGCTTAACGTCCGCTTCCACCGATATCGCGGACAAGAAAAAAGGTATATTGGAAAAGTTTATCATTTTAAAGCAACGTCTTGAACAATAATTAAAAGTGATTAGACAAAATTTGAAGATCGCAGGATGTGACGTATAAATTGGTTTTGACGTATTTATGTCTCGAATACTGATTGGATGATGATAGGGCATAAACAGGGGTATGCGTAATCACGAAATCATAATATCGGGATATCTTGTGGTATCTGTTAAGCGAATAATCGGATGAAAATGTTGTTTGCGATATTGCCGTCGATGGAAGCGGATGGTAACACCCATCGGCTTGGTGAAGATAAACTGATATCAGCGCGTTAGGAAATCAAGTTCAATTATAAGTTTAACTGAGATACAAACGTCACCAGCCCATTGTTTTAATCACGAATGAACATTTGCCAAGTCGAAGACGAACAGTTAGAAGTAAAACCCCATTTCATGTGCCTTAAACCCGTGCTTTATTCATAATTAACGTTTTGATTCGTCCAGTTGGAACATAACAGCAGGACGTTAAACCCCATTTTATTTCATTGCTGTTCCTAATTTTATTTAAAAAGCTAATGTTTATACCCTTCGGTGTGTGGAGTGCGCCAGGGTTATTCCACAATAAAATATTGTCCTAAGTTTAGATTTATTAGATAAAACAGTTTGTCCACGACGCGTCAGTAGTAACAGTGCGATGCTTGTGATTGATAATAAAATGTCTATATTACTTACACTAGGGAATATAATCGCATAAGAAATCTCAGCTACTCATTAATTTATCGATCGCCATATTGTTGAAATACAACTGTACGCGAACTAAGTTAAAATCATTCTTTTATTTATGAAATGAAATTTAGTTTGACGCCCTACTCCGACCGGGTAAATAAAGACAGATTTTGTTTAAGTTGATCTTCGACTTAAACTATATTGTATGCTTTGGACAAACACTGCCGTATTATACCTGAAGGGAATTAATTAACCCATGCTCCATTTTCTGAATTTCAGACAATATTGAATTCTATGCATAAATATCAACCCCGGTTCCATCTAGTCCGTACTGATGATATATTGAAGTTACCGTACAGCCCATTCCGTACCTTTGTGTTCAAGGAGATGGAATTTATAGCAGTCACCGCTTACCAAAACGAAAAGGTAAATTCAAAATATATAAATTGAATCTTTTAATTACTTTGATAATGATTATTTCAGACTAAGGGCATATTGGGCCGAGTGGTTTAAAATAAGTAAGTAAGTAATTATTTATTATAGTGTCAAAAACTGCATACAAGAATATATAAAATATACTTAAAATAATAGCAGTGTCCAGCCCATATCGACTTTCGAGACTCTTTTTCTCTAAAATCAAATCATTAAAAATACTAAATAATTAAATGAAATTAATAATGTAATAAAATTGATCAATAATGTTTTACAGTTGCCATTATTTAACGACTGAGCTAATGAGGAAGGGAATACGTCATGCGTAAAAGATTCTTTTACGTGCATGCCAATGGGTACACGGGACTTTGGTTTATCGTCACATCCTGCACCACTGGCAAGTCGTAAGCACACCGGGAATCGCGATGAACTTTCGCGAACCTTGTCTTTCTCACTTTCCCACCGCGGCTGCCTGCCCATTTTCCGCGGATTTCTACTTTTATACTCGATAGTTGAACTCATTACTACCCCAAAAACAGCGAGATCAGCTTTTTAAATATGTTATCAGACCATATATATATATTTTTAGAATTAATATCATTCCATATATTCCATAAAATTACATTGTTTAAAATTCAATCAAATAAATAATAAGAATGTAAAGGAAACTGTTGCATTGTTTCTTGTCACACCATTCTGCAGTCCATACATTAGTAGCCTAGGTATTTATTTATTTTATTTCATAGATCACCCAGCTAAAAATAGACCACAATCCATTTGCTAAGGGCTTTCGGGACACCGGTGGAGGAAAGAGGGAGAAAAAGTAAGCAGATTTACAATAATTTTAGCGTTATTTATACAAACTACAATTTTGTGAAAGTTGAATCTCTGAAAGGCCTATCGATTCGAAAATGGTTCAATTCCGTGCAGTCTTTATATAATTCAAATCCGGGTTATCATTGATATTCGTTGATCAAATCAATTGTCATAAAGTTTAGCGTGGATTATGTTGTGAAATGTTGTCATATTCACAACCTATTATTTACAAAATATTGGTCAAATACTCACGATCAACGGCTTTAATATTGTCAGATTTACAATTAACAATATTGTTAGGTTTACAATTAACAATATTGTTAGTTTTATAATATTACCAATTGTAGATTTACAAATTGCAATTAACAATTGGCAGATTTAACAATAGTAACAATTGTCAAATTTACAATATTAACAATATTGACAGATTTACAATTGTTAGATTTTATTTTCAAATGAGCAAGAACGCACATAATATTTTTAGAAGTGAAGTGGCCATCAACCCATAACTTGAGAATTGAAATTCTTTTCCATGATTCTGAACCAACTGAGAAAAAGAAGTCGGGTACGCGCCATGCAGTGTTTCGTGAGGAAAACTTTGTTCAGAGTTATTTTACATGCACGCATGGCCGGCTTTGAGCTCAAATGCCGTTCGTTGCCCGCACTACCGGAGAAACTGCGCCGGAAAGTGTAGTGCTCAAATAGAATTCAATTGAATTTAAAAGACTGCTTAATAGTTTGTCGCCAGATTTGATTTTAAAAAAAAACTGGAACAGCAACGTAAATTTAATCGCAATTGTTGATTTTAGGAGACCCTGTTTGATGGCGCCAACAAGCACGTGCCATACGGGAAGTGTTGATAACATGCACGGAAGAACAACACCCTCTATGATTGATCAAGAGGAGACAATCTGTGTTGTCGGAGATGAAGGTGACGACAGCGATGCTGACAACCAAATTGAAGGTAATCACCATTTTGTTTACGTCTTAATTGAGTGTCTCTATCTAAAATGAACATTAAATCCGACGGTCATAATTAAACGTCATTAAAATATTATTAAGCCACGAAAACAATCAGGGTTCGCTATTTTCTAGTTTTGACTTTTGAAACCGGAGGTGAGTCATGATCACTAAAGGGTATCATTATTTCACTTGACTAGCAATTTTGGGGCTGGTTGTATCTGACTAATGAGCCTCGTTGTTATAATCAACATGTTATCATTCGGTACACACCGTATATTATCGCCTCATTACTGTATCATAATTTAATTTTAATTTACTTTGCTGTAAATACCATCATACAGAAACTGTGTTTATGAATTAACATTTATGCGAGACTGCGCATAAAACCAAGCCATTGAAGAAATGGGATATGTTACAGTCAATATGATGGGCACCAAGAGCGTGATCAGTCCAATTGTTTAAATTCCAAATAACCTATCAGAGAAGTGAACATCCGAAATAAATAAAATCACCATGCACACTCATACGCTGTAAAGTAGTTTCATACGTAGTCCACAATCACTACAAGTATTCATCCGCCCTTAAAGAGGGAGGTCACTGCTGTCCCCACGTAAATTATATAGCATGTCATATAAAACTATACGTCCAATCATGTCAAGTCAAAATTTAAATTTTGGCCAATTGGCGACGTTCTACATCAGCGAAACATCGCTTTAAAAAAAAACAATTGCGATTTTCCTGTAGTAAGCAAAGTGGCTAAACAGAATTTTTTATTTATAATTATAACAGCCGTTTTTTTTATTTCTGTTTGCAGTAAGCTCGTCGACTTGTGACAACGATGACGAATTTGTTCCTGACGACAGAAGTGCAACCTCTAAAATAAACCTTGAAATGTCTTCTGGCGACAAATATTGCCAATCGACTACCGAACAATCCAAGATGGCGGTCCGTATTGACGAGCACCCTGACACCAATTTATCGGAACGCTTGTCACCATCACTACAGACATCCACTTACAATCCTGTCTCTACTTCAAAACCAGAGAGTTCAAAGCTAACGAAATCGACAAAACTTTCATTTCCGGTGAGCGCCATGTTGTCCGATGATAAAACTCAAAGTGTTAGTAGTGACATATCGAAATATTATCCAGTACCCTCTCTGATGGATTACAACAATCAAATGACCCAGTTTCACTCAGCCATTAGTCAAAACGCGTTGCTAAGCAGCCACCTATCTTTTCTGAGTTCGTTACACCAGAGTTACAATGGATTGAATGTGTTTGGAGAAAGCCCTTCTCTTCCGTTGAACTATTCCGCACATTTCAATCCATACGCGTTAAAAAACAATCGCTTTAGCCCATATCCGTATCAAAATTCTACTTCAAGATCCTGTGAACTTTTGAAATCTTCTTCCGATCAGAAAGACACTAGTGCTTCCGGGTTTTCGAAAGCAAAAATTGAACGAATTAAATCAGTGAGAGTCCATGATGAAAACGGAAGTGACCTGAAAAATATGGAAAAAATGTTATCCGGTTTATCTAAATCCCTTCTTCCATCCAATGAGTGCGAGACGAAGAAGTGACGTAAATGTGACACAGAGGAAGTGACGTATATATATATAAATAGTTATATAAATTTGTATATTGTGTTGTAAAAACGGAGTAAAACGTGTATTGAAAGTGCAATCTATTTTAGTTTTCGACATGTTATTTATTTTAGATTGTTGAAGGGGGTGTGGAGACATGATAACTCGTTAGCAGTATAATCTTTACACCCCACCTATAAACTTTTACCAAGCGTATAGGGGGAGTTCAATCGTTTCACCGGACTATTCCGATTTATCGGAATTGCAATCAATTGAGTGATACAGAATTGATGCCTATTAAGGTTCTGAACAGTTTGGAAAACAAAAGTGGGGTAGGAGGAATCATTGCGTTTTCAAAAATGTCAGTTACAGGGTTGGGGCGAGATAATGGTCAGTTTGTGCATACCCTGGTGACCGAAGTACTCCTTCCGGGGGGAGTTATTTCAATAAGTGACAAGTTTGTGCTGCATCAATGGTATTGTTTGTTAAATTTATATTAAATAATATACAGTAAATATGTATTTATTGAAGTCATGCAAATAAAGCTGTTGAAATATTTTTTTGTGTTTCTTTCCTTACCACTTCCTTTTCATTTTGAAATATCCAGAATCATTCGAGATTATCATTCCGTAGTAGCCACCATTACGCAGTGACAAACACATTGTTTTCTTTCATAGCCCCTTCCTTCTCTCAAACAAGAATCTTATGAAATTGAACCACCGGCGGAAATTTGTAAAACAGGAAATATTTCCCTGTGTCTGGCCCCCGAAACACACGAGGTCATCGATCCTTGGTAGTCTTGAATACACTGCGATCTTTCCCAGCAACGTTTTTATCACAAGGGGGGTTGGATGGCCGCATGGTCAGTACGTGCGGTCTATATCATAAAGTTCTGCCCCAACTGGGCTAATGAATATGGACATACGCCATACAGAGAGTGCTACAAGGGAAATGGTGCCAACTCTTAAATCGAATTCCAACTGTCAAGGGTATACATGTCCTCTATATGAGAGAAAATTGACATATAAATTGACTTGAAAATATTACTTTATAAACCACGTTTCTACTTATTAATATTAAAACGTAATTTGAACAATTGGGTTTGTAAATAGAAAATAACAAGTCGGACAGTCGTCATAACCGTATATACGTATGACATTACAAATCATGCAGAATAATGTAAACAAAAACCCCATTACAAGATAGACAAGGGTATTTGTGAAACATATCCCAAATAGTTTCTACATGTTTATTTTTATTAACGGGTGCGAATAAAACAACACCAGATGGTGCGAAACCTCCCACTACTGATCATGATAGATGATGCGAATCCTCTCATGATACTGACCATGACAAATGACATTTATCACAGTTTGACGACAAACATTATATATCCTGTATAACGGCGCCTGTAGTAATATTTTTACTCAATTATTGCTCTCATCGTATGAATTAATCTGCAAAAAATATACATTTTCTGCATATCTTGATTTTTTCACCCAAAGTGTCACATTCTTCGGTTATGTTTTATATACTACATGTATTGGCTTTGGTGTTATTTGGGTACATATATTCAAACGCATACGTTTAACAAAGGAAATTTATGTTCACACAAATGTTCAGCCATTTTTAAATATTATGGTTCTCAGATTCCGCCGAATCACTTGAAAAGGGGGTGGTATGGCTGATTTTTTTTCCAAATGCAGATTTACTAGGCATGAGAGATAGGCTGTACCAAAAATGTGTTGAAACCATTCCAACGCTATATTTTTATAAATATCTTGCGCATATAATATTATCACAAACAGAATTAGCGCACTGTTTACTAAACATTGGAGGTACTACTGATCCCGACTCGTGAATATGTGTAAATTTGTGTATAATTAAAAAACGAAAAACAGAATTAGGGTTAAAGGGGGGTGGTGGCTTGAATGATCCCGAGATGGATCTGAAGATTGGGCACAAAATAAAGAGGCGTCTTGTTCTGGTTCGTGCAGTGAAGTAGGACATTTAAACCCCATTTCATTTCTTGCTGTCACATTTCACATTTTTTAAAAAAAAATGAATTTGTTCCTTCGAGCCGCTTTGCGAAGTGCACAGACCTGACTGGGTCCATTGCTTTGGTGTAATTGGTTTGCAGTTAGAAGCAAAGGGAATTTATTTAAGGTGTGTGGCGAGACCTGTAGAACTAGTGTAGGGCGTTAACTGCAGAACTGGGTGTGTAATGAGAACCTGTAGAAATATGTGCATGGAGAGAACTGCAAAACTAGGTGTGTCGAACAAGGTGTGTGGTGAGAACTGTAGAAATAGGCGTGTGGTGGGAACTGCAGAACTAGAACTAGGTATATGGTGAGATAATAATATGTAGAACTAGGTGTATGAAGGGAACTGTAGACTAAGGTGTGCGGTGAGAACTGTAGAACTATGTGTAGGAAGGGGGCTGTAAACTAGGTGTGTAATGAGAACTGTAGAACTAGGTGTGTAGTGAGAACTGTAGAACTAGGTGTGTGAGAGAACTGTAGAACTGGGTGTATGTGGTGAGGACTGTAGAACTAGGTGTGCGAGAACTGTAGAACCAGGTGTGTGGAGAGAACTATAGAACCAGGTAAGTGAGAACTGTAAAGCTAGGTGTTTGGTGAGAATTGTAGAACTAGGTGTGCTATATGAACTGTAGAACAAGGTACAGACCATGCAATGTATCCAACAAGGTGTGCTATGGGAGTACAACTATTTTACTTAGAACTTTGTGTATGATATGTTAGGTATCTAACTAGGTGTGTTGAGGGGGTAGAAAGGGGACAGGTACAACCATTTCACTTAGAACCCTGTCAAACACTACACCCTAAACATGTACCTACAAACATAATTTACAACACATAAATCTAAATATTATGTCCACGTGTTCTAACTGACCGCCATGACAGCTTAACAAGGTGTATGATATATGTCCCTCTAGCGGAGGAATAGTTCTGTGACAGGCTAATAATTGAAATAATATACCAACATTCACGATGATAGATTAACCAGCCTTCATAACCAGCACACATTCTACACGACATTTTGAAAGCTTTCTTCAAACGGTTGGTAATAAAGAGAGACGAGGGGTCTTGGGGTGTATAGGTCCATGGTCCATTCAACTAAAACGAGGATTAGCGTCATGGTTTTGCTGCACCAATCATGCTACTCCATCGTATCCATTGACAGGGAGAAATGCAATGGGGTTTAACTTCCTACTATTCTGCTCCGACTGGGCTAATGAAGACTTGCTACTCAAACCCATAGTTCTAATCAATGGGAATATGAAAACCCACATAAACCATGCATGCTGTTATGGGTGGAAAATAAACCCTGCCTTATTTCGATTTTCAATTGTCAGATAAGGAGCTCTAACATTCTGTCAGTGGCTTACACTCGACAAGATGTTTTTGTGTGTTTCCGTCCTCCACCCGACTAGAGTATCCTAAGGATCTAGCTTGGGTGCCGCTGCTTAATATTATGCGTCAAAGTTATTCTCACAGAGTAAACAGTAGCTCAGTCAGTACTGAAAAATAGGACGTTATTCCCCATTTTATTTCCAAACGATACAACCAAACAGCGCAACACGCTCCCAGAACCATATAATTCAGGGAGCAAAAGTTAAATATAGAGTTTAAATATACGTTATGCCTATTGGAAGTCTTTCTTTCGGCCTGAAATTAACGTGTTAGGACCATAATCAACCCTCGATGCCATCTTATCTTTCCGGTATTCATTGGATTTCAATCCGATCTGCAGTTCAACGTCCGTTGATGATTAAACGCATAAATGGATAATCGAGACTTTGTTTATTATAGGAGCGCTAACCATGACAAACGAGGCCACACAAATTTTAAAATAAAGTTTTCTCGGCTTAGAGTGATGCAACTTGACTAACATTTTCAGTACATTCCCTTAACACTATTATAGTGGAAAAAGTTAGATCTTTATCTTATCTTCAAAAATACCAACTGATGAACAGTAAATTACGGCTAATCAATTTCGTTGGAAATGAAATGGGGTTTTAAATCTAACTTTTCTGCACCATCCGGGGTAATGAAGATGAGGATGCGCTCGGTTGTTCCTGAGTTAAAACAACATAACCGAGAGTCCACTTCACCTTTAACCTTCTTTTGAGAAAATGAAAAAAAAGGTTGTTAAAAGAAGACAACATCTCGATTTTCTTCATTTCCTTTTTTGTTTGCTAAAGAGAATGTTTAATTAAAAACGGTAAATCTAATACACGAATCAAGAAACACACGAAACGAATCATCACTTCAAAACCAGTTGCTGTCATCGTCTTCACCGCTGTCATGATAACAAGACGCATTATACATGTCCACACTACGGACAAGATAAGCTGGTCATTTGTCCATAGCTTAAAACGGACAGTGGTCACCCTGGTTGACATCTGTGATATATGAAGCCATAGTATAAGGCATGTCCACCTATGCATTTTTCGTGTTTTCGAGTCCCTGGAACACGGTGTTGATGGCGCCGT
Organism: Patella caerulea; assembly: GCA_036850965.1. NCBI lineage: Eukaryota > Metazoa > Mollusca > Gastropoda > Patellidae > Patella > Patella caerulea. The sequence continues at coordinate 17,156,945 of JAZGQO010000002.1, read as the reverse complement.
TCTTCTCGTGTTTAGAGTGCTATATGTTATAATACAAGCTTTGCACCTACATGACATACCTTATATATTTAACTCAAATTCGCATATCTTAATGAAATCAAATGTCATGAAATGGCGTTTAACGTCCTACTGCTCTGGTTAATGAAGATGGGTATTGTACGCCATACAATGCGTAATGACAGAGCTTCGACTTACGCTCAACACGGACGATTGTACACTGTCCTTTGCCGTACCCGCTACCTAGGAAAAGGAGCTATAAATTGACATTTACGCCGAACTTAAAAATAACCCCCCCCCCGGCCAAGGTTCCCTCTATAACCTCACTGAAAATTTGTCATTTTGCCAAGTTGACATAAATTTAGTAGTATCTTTTTACTAAGATACTATTAATTGTAACACATGTTGCCATAACGGAGTACTTTAGTTAGTTTCGGTGAGGGAATTCTTTGGTGGGGGATTCCTTTAGGAGAAATTAATTAAAAATAATATAAATACATAAAGCTTCAGTTCGCTTTCCATTGAAAAGAAAAAAAAAAACATCGGATGAAGAACATTACTTTTCAGTTGAGATTCAGACATCAAAATCTCACGCTCTCGAATCTTCCTTTGGTTTCTGACCAGCCATCGATCAAAATCAAATCACCTAAGATCACTTTGGACATCCTTTCTAGAACATGTCAAAATACTTTATGGAATGCAACATAGCAGACTGTTGTAAACAAAATTTTAATCGTTTCTTGGCGCCATGGAAATATTAACATGTTCAATGATGTGTCTAATACAAAAATTGCAGAGGAGACGTTATAAGTCATCACCGAGGAAATTGCAATTAATATTTAATAAAAGAATGCACCGGATAGTGTCATTCGTAGTTGCAACCGTGACATCCTGGCAGATGACGTCCATCTTATTGGCAGGCAACCTTTGTTTTTGTGGTCAGTAGATCTGTTTTCGTCCATCGGGAAGTGCAGGGGAATGTTGACATATTTCTTTGACATTCCTTATCTGGTGATTTGACGGAAGATGCCATGGTCTTACACAAAGAATCGGAGCTGCAGTGACTCAGCGGATGAGATGTTGGCGGACTAGTCTTAATTTTCCTGCGTTGTTTTCCATTGTCATTGGTGCAGGACGAAGGGTCTGACACGGTAAATGTATAGGTATTCGGATAGGACGAACGACAGAGATCCTTGGCAATTGGAATTCTATGAAAGAATAGGCCCCAGCGCCGCTGCCCGGTCAAAGTTTCTCTCATAGAATATACCCAATAAACACCATGCATTTCACATAAGCCACCCGCCTTGACCAAGATCTGGAATGAAAGCCATGATAATTTTATTTATTCGAAATTGTTAATATTTTTTCCACAACTGGTAATAATTTTTCCAGAACAGGTAATTATTTATCTAAAACTGGTAATACTATTTATCTGAAACTTTATCTGATACTTGTCATAATATTTTGTTATTGTTATCTGAAACAAAGGTGACAATATTTATCGGAAATTGGTAATACAACTACTAATATTTAATCTGAAATTGGTTTTACCATTAATCTGAAACTGAAATCAAAATTTATCTGAAACTGATATTAAAATTTATCTGAAACGGGTATTAATATTTATCTGAAACTAGTTCACAGACGGGTTCAGAATTCGTAAAAAATGACTACAATGGTAAGCCAGTGATATGCCAGTTAAAACATAAAAGACTTTGACATCAATTGGTTTACTTAGGCAAGATGTTTCAATAAATAGACCAATTTAGAACTATACAGACTTCTGCATCCAATTAATTGCATCCCTGTCTTCCTGCACTAGTTGATACACGTGTCGTCATAGTCATGTGACTACTAGTTTTGCATTCACCTTTGTACGCGTAGTCTTTGCTCGTCATTGGCGGGTTTCGTAATCCTTTTTGCCAACTACGTTATTGTGGAAGTTGTATCTTGAAAAGTTATATCAGTCCAAAAAGGAGTCAATTGCGTTAAAATGGTTGATATATTACATTCGATCATTAATACAACTTATCAAAAAGATGCAGGGACCGTGGGCTATAATACATCGTTATCATTATTGTATACACCTGCTCACGTGCTATAACTACGTATTACGTCACACTGATGTATAACATCCGTTGTTAGAAAAATTGTTAATTGGTGAGTGGAACGGTTGACTGTGTTGGGATAGGCGCCGTTACATCGTAACATGGTTACAGTTTGTTTCTGTGCTGGTGTTGAGGCCAGATGTTACCGACACCATAGATCTACAAACATGTATTAACACAGGTTTTATTTTACTTTGAAATGAAACCGCGTATGTAGGACAGCAACGTCTTAGTGGTCTGGGTAGGGGCGTGCAGCGTGCGGACCCATGATTTTATATTGGGAGTAAGACCCCCTCCCCCCCAAAAAAACAAAAAAACAACAACAATATTTATAGGTGTGTTGAGATGTTAGAGTCGTTTTGTATCATATATGCCCCATGATATTTTTCTGGTTAAGCATTATGATAATAATGTTGAAACCTCATTGGAATCGGGTGACTTTCTGCCATTTGCGAGGGGGCACTAAAACCAAAGCGGGTGCAAAACCTCAAAACCATTATAAAAGCGCGACATTTGGGTCCTTCTTATGTAACCTCTGAGGTTGGTACTCATAACGTTGGACGTGGTCCGAGGGCCCAGAGTGGCAACGGGCTATTGGTACCCCTTTGAAAAACAAATTTGCAAACATTTTTGACAAAAAAAATAAAATTCATCTTTGCGTCTAATGAATAAAGATGAATAAAGAATAAAATGGCCTAAATCTGGGTTGAAAGAGGAGCCCAATAAAACAGGATGCCCCCCCCCCCCCGATTTCGTGAAAATCTGTCTTTCCCAGAGCAGAAAAGGTGGGATGTTAAACTCTATGGCATTCCAGGGTGTTGGATGGTCGAATGTACCATAAGGTATGTCACTGTGTCAAATAGCGTGGTTTCGATTCCTTGGTTGTACGTGACAAGGAGTAGGGTCGCCTTGCCCCCCCCCCCCTGCTAAGTGCTGCTAAAGTGCCCGACGCGCAAGTGAATTAATAAAATAAAATTGAATCATATGTTGGTCCTGAAATGACCAAGTTGTGTCGAGTGGACGTTACCTCCCCCCCCCCCTTCTCCTCGCTGGCATTTCACACTTTAACGTGGCTTAAGCTGATATTTTTCGAAATATGGAAATGACGCGCCATTGTTTCTTTCAGGACTGGGAAATAATTATGAAACAGTAATATCCACTGTAAAATTAGTAACATTAAACCTGATTCAGCTTCTCATGCGACAAATAATATCATTTTAGTTTTAGAAGTAACGATTTTTACCAGCTATAAATACAACGCCAACTGGTCCGCCATACGGTAATACGATGAATGCTTTACAAAAAGACGAAGTTAGTTCAAATTATCACTCTGCTTCAAACTTTAAATATAGTTGAAGACGAGAAGCGAAATTGAAAAAAATATCCCTATTTTACCCCCCACCCTTCGCTATTCTTCGGCTTTTTCTATAACTTAATGAAGCGTATTGTTTGTCTTAAAACATAGCGTTTCAAGCCAATACTTCGCTTGAATAGCCGAACTCAGAACCCCGGTATTACGGTAAGAAATATGAGATGAAATTAGCAGTCACATGACACAAATTGAGAGGTAATGTGAGTCAATAATTTGAAACACCTAGTCAGAGATAAGCACTTACTTGGGTTGATATTTGAACACAGGAGGCGTCGAACCTGTAACTAGACGAACAGGGGATGTATGTTACAAAAATTAACAATATCTATTGATTAGGCAGAGTCTGGAAGGAAAAGACGCGGTTTGAATACCGGATAAAAAAAATCGCCGATACCCCATCTAGGGGTTTTATTTATCAGCGGTTTTAAAAGTGACACTTTTTGTATAGGGTTAAATAGAGGTGGGCGTTTCACCCCCTCCATACACGATGCTTTCACTGGCGTCCGCGTACAAGGTGCTCTCAATGAGGGATCGAGTTTTGCATTGAACAAAAGTCAAGAGGAACAGCCTTAAGCTTGTTTGTCTGAATAGTGATAAAACAGGTGACGCTAATTTTCAAGATGTTTTTTAAACAGTTAATTTTCATTTTAACAAGTGATGGCTGGCTATTAGAGTCAGGTATCAAGTAGTTTGGTTGTCCCCAAAATATTCCTTCTATTTTATTCGAGGTAGTAATGCGAAACTCCGCACTGACAAGACACGTGATATGTTTTGTGCAGATCGGAAGGGGTGGTTCTGCCTCGGGGTGGGGCGGTAGACAATCATAATCACCCCTCCCACCTTTATTAAGGGAAGGTTGTACTTAACATTTGGGCTATAGAACCGAACAACGATTTATTGTACGTGAAAATGGTTTTGTAATACACAAAAAAATCAGGACAAGGTGACATTTGTTCAGATTTTATTAATAACGCCAACCCCGAAAGAACGAAATTGAAATAAAATGTGGCCTAACGTCATGCTCCCTACACATAAACGGTAATAAAGACGGGTTTACGCCATGCCATTGGCGATGAGGACGTCCCCATCTTCATATTCCAATTACCAAGGGTTCTTTTAGGTGTATGCCAATGTGTTCACCGGCCATTAAATTTTAACACCACCCACATGACCAGAAGCATGATGTCCATGCGCCCTGCACCATTGAAAATTGGTAATCCAGACAAGTAACTCTCGAAGAACTTTACCGTTCTACACAGGGACCCCCTAGTTAATGTACTAGTGTCATACTTCTGGAGCCACCGTGGCTTTCAAAGCTGTAATACCTTAATGAAACATATTTGTCGTTTAGCTGCATTTACTGAACTTCTTATCGGGACCTCGGTAAGTCGTACACTAAATGTTTTATATTTATTAAACCATATGCTAACCCTGAAGTGACAGAGTTTTCTCGAGTGGACGTTAAACTTTCTAATAGAGGGTGAGAAGTAAAAGTGACGCAGGTAATGGGGGATCGCGTTGCCAAAAAGATCGAGCGTGTGGACATTAAAAACCAGAAAGTTCTTTACCCATACCAAATTAGAGATGGGCACATATACAAGCTGTTGATTATATTTGGAATATTTTGGAATTAAAATTCCGTTTTTTAAAGAGAAAATAATTGTTGAACGTGTAACACTTCAGGGGTAAAAGTGCCATGAATGTGAACAAATTCTCAACTTCCTCTTCGACTTTGTTAATGTTTTTCTAAAGTTTAATCGCCTACTTGAAATTATCATATTCGTCTCGCTATTTCATAGACTATATAATTGCTGGCGTGAAATGAAATGGGGTTTAGAGTCGTAGTTGTGCTTCCCACGGTTATGTGTGTGTGTTTGTGTGTGAGAGAGAGAGAGAGAGGGAGCGAGAGAGAGAGAGGGTAAAGAGAGAGAGGGTGTGTTAACGCCCACCGACAAAAACTAGGTCATTTCAGGAATAACACATGGTTCAAGTTTATTTCAATAATTCGCTTGCGCGTAGTGGTCTTTAGCAGTGGGATGGAATCGGGGAACCTTGAGAAAACTCACGATTTTGGAAAGCAACCTTACTCGAAACCACGCCAGTTGACTCAATGACGACAGTGCTTTCAATGTTTCGTTGATGAAAAAAATGTCAATCTAATGCAAATGTGATCGGGTCGTTTCCATGTAAAAGAAAAAAAGGGTTGCTTGATGTGCAACGTTTTCGAAGATATGGGTGCTCAACCGGGTGTTTATGTCTATTAGGCTATTGTTGCTGCATGCTCGGCTTGAAAACGTTAATCTTTTTGAAATAATATTAACACACAATATTTCAAATGATTGAATGTCGACAAACCCTTACTTATGATTTTTTTACGTAGGATTCCTCAAACCATTTCAGCGATTTTCAGCACACGAGAAAGAAACAAATATCGCGAGCGCGGAAAGGCAACGTTTCCCGCTGGCGAAAACACGACCATGGAAAGCAGCACTTACGTTTGCGCACTAACTGGTGGACCTTGTTTGTTCATTCCTGGTTTACATACGCTTCTTCGTTTCCGTGTTATGCTCCTTGAAAGTGGTATAAGATTGAAGGACTGGTACCTGTAATAATCCCTGGCCAATGAATTTCCAAATGAAGGGAAGATCGCAATGTCACTTCTTGGAGTGCAACTCGTTTCTTTTAATGAAAAAATATTGACAAGAAACAGCTCATCAAAGTCACTCCTCCATTTCCTGTTAATAGACAGACAAATAGTGCTGACAATGCTGTACTTAAAGATGGCGAATTGGTGATAACTGCTCAAGTGGCAGTGTTGAATTATGCTGTCAACTTTGATACCTACCCTGTTCTCCGTCTCCGTCTACCGGATAGACCTACTTCCGGTAATGTCGGACAAGGACGTCATGGATAATCTAAACGGGCGGCTTGCAAGTGACATGTCTGCGTCCTGTTTTTTTTTTAAATTTTATTAAGGATACTAACAAAAATGAAAAAAAAACGTTCAAGCGCTACAGCTAAATAATTAAATAATTAGCATTCACTTGGATGACAGAAATGATCGCGATTCCCACATTTTTTAAATAACCAGTTGGTCATTACATTGGGATAAATTTGGAAAGCTCTAAAATCTGGAGATTTAGCTATAAGTTGTGGCTGATTGTTGTTCATGAGAAAAGAATACACCTAATCTTTCCCAACCATCTCATAACAATGGACCTCGGTTTTTCGTCCAGTCTGAACAACCAGGCAGTTTTTCTTGCCGGGCTCTCTGTCCTGCACCATTGACAGGGGAATCCACGCCGGAAAATCCAGATGCACTTTCTCGGCCAACACCGGGAACGAACCAGGAGCTCCAGATTAGCGAGCCAGCGACTTACTCACTTATCCTCCTTGGATTCCCAAGATGACGGAAAAGGTAATAACGTTTAGTGTGTGTGTGGGGGTGGGGTGGGGGCAGAAGATATTTGAAATGCTCTAATCTGATTTGGTGACGGCGCTGCATTCCATTCAGTTTCCAGCGTGACCTCCTCTGGTCAGTGGTACAGGGTAGAGGTTCTGGAAAGGAAACAACTTCTAATAGTTCAGGTGAGAGTAAAAAACCGAGGTCCCATGTACAGCTTGGCGTAGACGCAAAAGAGCCTTTGGAGGTTGAAATGCAATTGCTGTCAGGGTAAAAATATCTAGAATGTATGCCCGCTTTCATTATCCCAGTTGGTGCAGACGTTAAATCCCATTTCATTCTTTTCCTTTTTCAGTTTTATATAACATTGATTAATGCTTGATAATGAGAAGAAAGGAAATCATATCCGATTTGAAATTATAATTACATGACAAATGTTTCATGTATTTTATTTTACAAAAACTAGTCATTAATTCAAATGTCCTTTTCCTTTTCAGACGAAACTGTTTCCGTTTTGGGCCACATTTATAATTTTAAATGGTTTTATAGGCGATTGAGAGACCATTGTGTTTTAGAAAGAGAGGCGAGTTGTCACGAAATGATCGTGTTCGGGAGAAGCATAAAACGATTAATGCTACTTAAACCTACTGCGATAAATGTTTCAAATGGAGTTAACGTTAGTCGAGAAAATGGCCGAGCGGCCGCCATTATTATCGAGGGTTAAATAGTAGTTTTGTTTATTTTTGATCGAACAATAGCACTATCGCGTGCAACCCCCAGCACGTGCAAACATTAACAGTCGTGCTAGTTGTTGTGGTGAACACGCTGCCTGTCATAAACCTTTATAGAATCATACCTCTATCAATGGCGGCGATGACATGATTAGGGCTTGCAGTGAGTAAATCACCTCTTCATCAAAGTGTTCAGATAATTTGGTCTGATGTTTTCGTGAGGAGGGAATGAAGCCGATCAGAGATTCAAGGTCTGCTGTTGCTGATGGGTGGATGGTGTCTGGGATAAATCGCAAAGATTGCAGGGAGTCACGGTAACTCGGTGGCGATAACGCTGCCTTAGTAATCAAACGTTCCTGGGTTCGATCTCGGTAATAGTCGATAACTTTCCCCAGGATTCCCCAGCTTCGTTTGACCTTAGCGATACTGGATTGAACGTTTCGGAATCAAATTCTCTCAATTCCAAATATAGTGTCTAACTCGAAAAAATGAGAATTTCGGAGTACAACACACGTGTTGACTGCATGAAAAAATCTCTCAACCAATCATGACAGCTCAAGCATATTTGTCACTTAAAATACGTCATGATTCTGCTCACACCACTTCAGCTGACTGGCAGGACTGTGACGTGGTTGCATTCCGTATCACTTGAACACAATTCTGCCAATTCGGGACGTTCCGGACTGGCCATCGAGCACCCCCATAGTCAGTGGTACAGGGTGGACGGTATGGTATAAGCAAAGTAATCTTGACAGTTGAAATTCGATGAAGTGTTGGCGGAAACGCCGATATCTGAGCATTGGGAGCAGAATCACCAGTAGTTTTTAAACTTACAAAGTACATCGAAAACGCCGTTCATGTAATGAACTCGGTTGTAGCTTTATGGAACTTCTATTTCAGAGATACCTCATCGAGCAGTTTTGTGTTAAAAAAGATATAAATCATACTTCTTCATTGGGTTGAATTTTATGTCTAATTCTAACTAATTACATTTTAAGTGGGTGCCGATTTATGTTATTCTGTCCCCAGAAAAAAAAACACACAATCGAATCTCTTGATGCAGTGTGCCTTAAAACTTTAAAATTATGTCTCGGATCATAATAGTAGTTGGAATATAAATACAGTTAATTTCTACAACTATGGTGATACAGCCATAAAGAGACATTTCCGAGACCCTATTATTTACGTCAACTCACGGAAACAAACGGAAATGTCGTCACGCGATATTAGTCTCGGTTTAGAACGTGATGACGCTCCAAACGTATAATTCCTTACCCGCATAACTCACTTTTCTGTCAAGTATTCGATGTAATTATCAGGAAGTTTGATATAATAGCAAGAGAAGATTTAAACTTTGCACGATGACAGACTAACTTCAGTCGGATATCAGTAATTCCTCTCAATAAACACTAAACCCTTCATTTTCAGATCAAAACTCAAATTAAAGGGCAATCCGAAATTTTCTCTTTTAAAATAAAATAGCGAAAATAAACGGACGCACAAAAATATTTGATGATGACATTATTGTCTGGGTGTCAAGCAGTGATGATGAGTTACTCGTGCTGTTTAGCAGTTTTGATTGTTTTAATGTGTATTTGTACTTTCATTGATGCGGTAATTTAAAACTAAACCCTATATTTAGTTTAATCCAATAATCTAGTCATCATTTACAGATCCAATGCGATCTTCTGTTTATAATGTCGCATTGTAACTTGACAATTTCCTGTATTTCCAGTTGTTTTTAATCATTACTTTTTGATTTAAACAAAGATGGAGAAAATTCCCAACTCAAAACTCTAGACAGAGCGAGAGAGAGAGAGAGTGAGTGAAAGAAAGAAAGAAAATGAGAGAGAGAGAGTTAATACGTCGATGAGAGGATGTTTTATTTTTTATTTATTAAGTGCACGTCGGAGAGCGGAGTAACCGGAAGATGCACACGATGGTGGATAGGCAACCGTCCTCCATATAACATCTAACCATTATTTGCATACATAACAGGCCTTATGATCTGCAACACCAGTTAGACTACCAGGCAACGTAATTTATCCATAACAACATGCGTAAGCTACCCAGTATGTACTTACTTCTATATGTGCATAAACAATGTAGAACCGAACTTACGTTGACAAAACAAAATAATAAATATGAGGAAATGGAGTGCCAAGTGGCGAATTTCCCACACTGCATAGCGTTACCCCATCAACCAAAGGTGGCGTACAAATATCAATTTGGATTGTTGGCCAAACTTTCTTCACATTTTGGAATTATTTTTAAAATTAAAAAGTAAACATATATTGTGTAAATTTGTTAGATGTCAGTTTGCTTTCTCCCAAGACCCCTAAAGGTTTCCGCTTTCTAATAGAGTCAATTTTGATTAGAGCTGGTCAGCGGGAGGGGTTAATTTAGACTGAAGAGTAACAAGGCCCCGACCGACCTCCTAGTAAGGCATTAAATCCCCTAAGGATATTGATACCGTTGCCTTTGAAGCGGGCTATTAAAGTATGTAGCTAAATTAAATTAAATATATAATGATATTCTTAATATCGCTAGCCATGTTCTCTAGCCTTTTAACCATGTAGATGGCGCCAGGGGTATAAGCGTCTTGTGTGAGAGCGGAAGTGAGTCTAGGGTTTATAGAGGGGATGTATTAAAAAATAAATATAACAAAGTCTGTCATTATAATTAAAAAGTCCAACCTTGGTTAGAAATATTTTTATCGTGTAACCATGTCCGACGACATATACATATACCCGTGGCAGTCTTATAAAAAAGAAAGCATCTGTAACATATTGGACAATATTTGCGTTTGGTTAAATGAAAACTATTGCTGTCTATCGCCTCATTGAGTTTGGCACTGGCTGACTAACCAGGAGGAACTGAGTTCGAGAAATACCTCGGCATTTTCCAGACTGACACTGGTACAAAGCGGATGGCACGACCAGAAAAAAAAACCTATTGGTAGCCATTTAAAATAACCCTCGGGATTTTCGAGATTGGCACTGTTGGAGAGCAGAGGGCATGGCTAGGAGAAGCGTGTGGTGTTTCTGATGGAATCAAGAACGAGGTCCCCTGCCAAAATCCTAAAATATATAGACGGTGCGCATTAATTAATTAATTAATTGTAGATTTATCTTTTTGAATAGGTTGTGAGTAATTGTAAACTGATTTACTGTACATGGTCTAAGCAGAAACTGTTAGTTGTATCACTCTATCGGTTAGCATCAAAGTCATCTTGTCCCAAAGCATCGACCAATGAAACAATGGAAAAACTATTTTGAAGCAAATGATACCTTTGTTTGGCTTTAAGAAAATTAAATATGTAAACAAATAATTATAAAGAAAACCAAAACAATGGGATAAATAAAATAGACAACAAACAAATAAAATAAATTTTGAAAATATTTAGTGATATATAAATCAAGAAACGATAAAAAGTGAAGATATTTAGTGATACATAAATCACATAAATCAACAATATTTGGTTACCCTTGGCGACAGGAGATGGTTTAAAATCCAATCAGAAAAATGGCGGTGTATCAGTTTTAATACTCGTCTCACAGATGAAGTGTAATAAATAAGCCCCGTCTAGTTTTAATAAGTAAAACGGTCCATGGGGAGAGTTTAAATTAAAGAGCAAGACCGAAATTACAATCGAAGAGGTAAAGGACGCCAAAGCTCTACCCTTTATAACCAACACGATCTCACGAAGCTAAACAGCTCCCCATGATGTCATTTCCGCCTCATTAGCCTCATCCTGGTGTGAAGATGGTATCGTTTCGCTCCGTGATTGTATCTCACGCGCGGATTGGAAGGAAAGCGTGCGACTTCTGGCCATTTCAACATGAAGACATAAGGTTTGATAATCGGACCGAGATCAAATTGGAACAAAGAAAGGACTGGGTCATGTTGAAAACACATTAACATATTTATAGTAAATATTATAGATTTTAACTATTTTTATATTAAATTATTGTAATGAATAAATAAATATTGATTTATTGCAATATTCAAAAGTAAGCGTTAGTTGAAAATTGATTACCCCATTCTATTTTCATAAAATGGCGTCAATTAAACAAAACAGATCCATTTAGTCTTGAAGACAACGAGGCAATTCTTTTGAATTGTTGCTATAGAAATATCTCACCGGAGCTAATAACACGAAATATAGAATTTGTTTGATCGGAATATTATTTGTTTATTTATGGGGCTAAGTTCTATACAATTCAGACGTAAGCGGAAGTCGGTTTGTGTACTAATAATAATGTGGGTGTCGCGGTGGATCGGTGACTAAGACGCTGGTTGGGTAAAATCAAGGGTTCTGGCAAGGGACAAGGTACAGACATTTGAATAATCATACTTCCCCATTTTGCCGACCGTCACAACAATAGAACGCCATATGTTCTACGAATACAGATTGGGGACCAATTCCTTCAAACAATATCGAATTTTGATATAATTGGGGATACAACTTGAAAGATATTTTAAAGTTATGCAATCGTTTATCGCTTTAGTCTTCAACCCACCAAACTAAAGTTAGCGGTCGGTATCATATCCAACATTATCATTGATGTCCAGAATACAACAAATTACAAAAAGTCCAAATGATGTAGAGACAAAAGTCTAAACAAACACGTCGGCCTTAAAACAGGTGAGTATAAAATGAGCATCAGTGAGGTAGGAGAGTGGGATGTAAAGATGATAATGAGCGAGTTGAAAGGGTTAATCGAGTGTGAATGACACTAACAGAGCTTCTGTCTTTATAAATCTTTTATATTGAAGTAAATGTAGATTGAATGCTTCATTACCTGTGATTTGTTCCTATAGACTAGTCATGGGCTTTTATTGAGTGGTCAGGAGTTAACCCTTTTATGCCCAACATTAACCCTTTATGCTTGAAGCTATTATAAGTGTTCAATTTGCTCACTAGGACGACTTCATCATCCGTAGTCTTTGTTTGTTCAGCCATTTCGAAAAAAAAGAGAAAAATAATGCTCACATTAACATTTATTTTGAAATGTGTTTTCATAATTTGATTTCAAATTCGAAAATTCAAAAACTCTCGTGCTGGTATAATTTACTCAAAGAAAAATTACTAATTTTGTTCAGCACTTTTAACGTTTCTTTTAGACGTTGTTTTCATAATTTTGTTTTTCCTTTTGAAAATGCTTTTATGGTGATATCATGGGGTGGTCCTCTGTCATTTGGGATTTGTTGTGGTTTACTCAGAAAAAAAACTAGAATCATTTAACCCATAACCACGGGCAATACCCCCACCCCCAAATCCCATCTCGTCACACACTTACTCAAAGACAAAAAGTAAAAATGAAAAAAAAAGCCCAAACCACCGCCAGTAAAGAAAGAAATGAAAACCCTAAAACAAAACACACAAAAGAACCACGAAAGCAAGCAACATGCATAAACGAATAAAATATAAAAAATATCGCACTGTATCCTCCCCCTGTCCCCTACCTTCACAGCCCCCAGAGATGGATGCCTTTAAATTTCTCTAAGTTCCATTTTTAAAAATTGAATACATGGCCAAGTGTTACATACGTATTACAATTCACAGCTGAATTGTGGACCACTAGATCTACGTTTACATGTAGTAACAATAGGTATACATAAATATATTAACTAATGATGCTCACATCAGGACAATCAACTTTGATTTAAAACTAACAGAACAGTGTCAAGATACCCGGGATAAAAGGTGGGTATAGGTAACGATAGATACGCTGTAGATAAACACGAATTGACACCTATATTGTACAACAGGAGGACAATACGTCGTGTTATTTCTCAGTAATCGAGACACTTCGTTCTATACAAATAACTCAAATAGTGGCTTAATAGACACTAATTTTGTTGAAATTACTATGTAACAATACTTACCGAAACGTCCCCTTTAGCTAAATAACAGGGGCGGTGCGACCTTACCTGACATATTTGAGTCTAATTGGGCCTGACGTAGCTTGAAAGGGCCGAATCATCCTTGAAATTAACTCTAACGCTGTGACGTAATGAACGATCAACGTCACAAAGCACGAGCTCGGAATTTAAAAGAAGAGAAATGGAGGGAGTAATTAGAGTTGATGGATCCGACTGTTAGTGATGGCTATTACAGCTGTTACGATAATCGCCTGTTAACAATCATTCCTGATTTTATGCTCTAAAATTATATCATAGTTATGTCTATATGAGTTGTTAATATGGACGCCAATGTCGCTGATTGCAAAACCTTTCCCCAACATATGACGTTACATATTTCATTACGTCATCTTAGCTTTGTTTTAATAAGCGTAGTAATTATGGGAAATTTCTCCGATGGTTTCGCCATTAATGTTAATTGTTAAATATGTGCAAATCTTTACAGGTTATGTCAATATTTTATCGCTAACATTCTGGATAAAGTTGTAACATTCTCGATAAGTTGTAACATTTTTGGATCTGATAAAATGGGTAGAGGGCTTTGGAAAAAGGTGTCTTAGTTCAAAGCTATCTTTGTGGAATAATGTTAGTGAATTTTGCGAGAACAAATACCGCTCTGTAAAGTCCACCACAGGATCTTACACGAAAACAGTTTACGAGATTCTCGTTTCTCTTTCATATGTTCGCGTACTATTGTCTAGCTATGAATTCACTGCGATTTTTGCCGGGGATATAAACCATAATAATATAAACGCCGTTTTTGATAGAGGAGAAATGAAATGGGGTTTAACGTCCTACTGTTCTCCTCCGAACATTGCTAATGAACACGGGTATACGCCATACAATGACAATGTGTTGTGAGGGCCATTTTGTCCGGACAACGGCACTACCGCCTACTCTTATATCGAGTTCCAACTGGCAAGGGATCTTTTACGTGCAAGTCAATGTATAGACGGGACCTCGGTTTTTTGAAACACCCGAACGATTAGACAGCTGTCCTTACCAGGCCGTCCACCATGCACCACTAACAATGGGAAACAATGCCGAAAATCCCGATGAACCTTTTCGGCGAAAACAGGGAGCGAACCCGCGACCTCAATGCTTGCCAAACATTGTCTTTCTTATTTTGCCACCGTGGCGATCCAAACGAGAATCGGGATATCTCGAGGAACTTTATCGTCCAACATCGGTATATCCATTTCGAGATCTCGTTACTAGTGCCTTATTTACTGCGGCTCCCAATAATCGGTTACTAACGCCTCGCCTAATACCCATATATTTTCAGGCGACAACAAGATTAAGTACAGCCAGTGCACTACAAACGATTTAACCCTGCCGACCGTGACTACTGCTGTACATTTCATTCTTATGCATCTTTATGCATCTTGGCTATTCGACAAAAATACGAAAGCAATTGAAATGACTCTCGTAGACGAGTCGGCTGGCACCACTGTTAATCAATTTAAGCGTTGATTATTTGCAAGCGAGTGTTGTTTCCTGGTAGTATTGGCCCGCAGTTCTATAACAATAATGTTATTACCATTGATCAGTGCGTGTAGTTGTAATAGTTGAAACAGACTATAAAACTACTAATGTCGATTACCTGTTTATTAAATAACAATAAGCCATATTATTCATAAGAGTATTAACAGTTCCTCGAGACATCATTTACTTCCGGCGGCTAATTCGGCGCCATATTTAACGCCATAACACTCTATTATAATATTGATTGTAAGTAATGGTTAATCGAGAACAATAGACCTATTAAATAATAACAATTATTATTCATAAAGGGATTACTGGTTACCCGCTACATTCGTTACTTCCGGATATAGCGTCGACGCCATATTTCATATAAATTAATCCATGCTGAGAAGTTCCACACTCTCGTTACGTATCTGGAGTAATCACAGATCGTATCTATGGTGTTACGTCATAGATCAGTAACCGGTGACCAGATTGGAGTCTGTTGGGACCCGCGGCGTTCATTTACCCACAAATTACAGCAGTTCGTTTTGTTTGAAGTTCCGTTAGTTAGATGTGATCTGAAATAAGTGCCCGAGATTTATCTCGTATTGAACTGTGAGAATACCGAGTCCCGAGAGCCTCGTGCTAATTACCTCGCGTGCTCTCTGTTAATTATGATGAATAATGATTAAAGGTGTATTGATATTTTTTATAAGCCTACCGTATGAATACAGGGTGCATACAAACGACCAATTAAACTGGGTGTTTGAATATTTGACCTACTTTTTCCAATAAAATGAAACAGTGTTTAAAGTCCGGTCCGAGTTTCCTGCATCGGGAGACATTCATACGTCATGAAGTGTGCTGTGAGTGGAATATTACCCAGGTAGCGAACTTTCCGATCACGTCTTGTCGAATTCCTTTTGTGGTGAAGGGTAAACCAGGTCGGAAAATATCGCTTTCACTCTTTGTTTGGTGATTTGAAGATTAAAATAGTAATACCAGTCCTAGATATTTTTCGTACCATCAGAAGTACTATACTATATGCACAGGCTATTGACCTGTATACCACAGGCAAATGATAAGTTTACCAAAGATGTTTCTCGGTCCGGTTGGAATTGGAAACAAATTCCAACTGTCAATAGAACTTCGTACCATACGAACGATCAAACACTGTTTCTTGCCACGCCCCACACCCAACATGGGTAATCTTTCTGGAAAATCTAGAGTATTTTGAGATATTATGTGTTATATTCGTGCACTGTTTGTGCTATTTAACGGGTGATATTTCCTAAATTGTCGATCTGCAACCAACCGTTCTATCAGCTTATTTTGTAAACTATCCCAGGAATGGTTTCACAAGAAGTATCAGGATCAGGTTACGAAACACTGGATTAAGAACCGTTATTACCATAAACTAAAAGCGAACATTAAGACGGTAGAAGAGGACAGGGGATATATTAGAGGAATGTTATCATGAGAGTGGCGATTACCGTCCGAGTATACAAAGCTAATGGTGTTACGTGTATATTATTGTAGATAAAAATAACGGTGGCCTGTTCCATATATTAACGGCTTCATCTGATACGCAGCCACATCAGCTCCCTCTGGTGATAAAACTCAAAGAATATCTAGTACTTACCATGAAACAGATGTCTAATTAGTCGCCTTTGTGTTAGATAAATGAGCGACGCGACAAAGAGAAGTCGGGATTTTTATCTTTAGAAGACCGGTCTGTTGATGTCCTTTACATACGACGTCATTAATTATTACGTCATGATAATGTGAGCTACGGGCTTTTGTCACCATGGTATGCGTTAACAGTACATTTGGTATTGCAATAATTGTTTACTTTCTTACAATAAACCAGCAAGATGAAAAAATATCACGCATATTGAAGAACTCCGTTCTGATGACGTCCTTTGCAAACGCCATTAGTTATTACGTCATGATGATGCCATGTTTATTGTACGCCTAAATTAATAACACAGTCTGTTTGGTAGTTGGGACTAACAAAATATTATATTTCATGCATGGTAAACACCGTTAGATAATTGAATTGCACTTCATGGTGCACCATAGAAACTGCATATATCTTAGTCTCAAAATGACTGATCTATTTTGTTGACGAGTCTTTAAAATCCCAATTATTTCATTAATATCATTTTTTGATTTATTCTTTGTGCTTCTTTTTGGAGAATACTACAAAGAAAACCTCAAATCTATTTTGAATCCAGAGTTCCTCTGATGAGCATCCGGATTAGTGGATTAGATCTGTATACAGGGAGTGCAATGAGTCAAGCCGCGACCATCCACAAGATTAAGACAGACTTTCACTCCAGATAAGTTAATGACCCTTTCGAAGGATTATGATATCTGATCATAGATTACTATATATACCAAAAAGTTAATAAATCTAATTTAGATATTTACAAAGATAAAATTGGATTAGCATTCTAATTATTCTTTTTTCGGTTTGTCTTCAATTTAAAGTAGGAATATTGTTATTGATTTATGAAGTAAAAGTAGCAATCTTGTAATTAACTGATAAAGTCAAAATAGTAATATTGTTATTAATTTATAACTTGAAAGTAACAATATTGTTTTTAATTTATAAAGTAAAAGTAGAAATTTTGTTATTAATTCGTAAAGTAAAAGTAGGAATACTGTTATTAATTTATAAAGTTAAAGTAGCATATTGTTATAATTTATAAAGTTAAAGTATCTATAGTGTTGTTAAACATGTATTATTCAAGAGCTAAATTTGCCTACTGCAGGTCTTTCTCCAAGTCTTAAATGTAATATAAACAATTATTTGGGCAATTGTTCGGAGAATAAACAATTATCGATGCCATCGTTAGTCTGTGATATTTAGTGGATTTGAATACATTTTGTGGTGGGTCATTTAACATACAAATGGATAATCAAGACTTTGTTTATTCGCTAATATGTCAGGCCAGAGTGAAGCAATTTGACTGAATTTCAGTATATTCTGTTTCCAATATCTATTTTTAACTATAGTATAGGTCTTTATCTAATATTACCCGATGCCCCTTGTATGTGTCAAGTAAAAGTAGCAATGTTGATATTAATTTATAAATTAAAAGTAATTGATATTTTCTCGGGACAGTGGTGTTTTCGTCTACTTTGCAGTTCCAGGTAAACTATTAGGCAAATAAGGCATGTGGCTTAGGGCCAAGCAAAAATCCAGAATTCAGAATATAAAGCAAACAGAAATTCATAATGGTCAGGTGCTGCAATGAAATGGGGTTTAACGACCTACTGTTCTGATCCGACTGGGCTAACGAAGACGGAATCAAGCCTTTTGGGTTGCTTTTGAATCCTTATCTTTTAACAGTGTATGTATGATATAGTTATCTTATTTGAATAAAATAGTGTTTAAATCAACCATCAAAACGCGTCTTTGGGCCAACTGAGCCTTAATACGATATTGCCTACTTGTCTTTGAGTTCCAATTGTTAAGAGTTCTTTAACGTGCACATCAATGTGTACACGTGTGGTTGGGTATTTTATATCGACTTTGAGATAACTCTGGTAAGTTTTGAGCTTACTTGGTCGAACAGGCGCCGAAATAAGCTGAATAATTATGACACTGTCGCAGCCTGCATATATAATTATTTAAATACGGCATCATCACACGTTTGCAAATGACGTCGTTCCTGTTCGGGTGTCAACAACTATATTGTTTCTAGGTAGAAAGCCTATCAGCATATACAATAGAATCGACCATGTTCAGACATGATCAACCGTGAATAAACGATATTTATATATAATGGCTTCTTTTATCAGCTCACTCATTAACAGCCTAGACCCGCACCAAATAACACCCACAATTAATTCAGTAGAAAAAAAAAGAAAGGATCATGCTTAAAGTGGAGTATTATCGACAAACGGCGTGTTAAAAATCTCAAATTTTCTGGTGATAATCGGCGAGATTATGTACATGTAAGCGTTGGAAATGGTGTAATGGGGTCTATCTTTCTGGCGACAATTGACCAATTTTCGTGTAGCGGTAATAAGGCTGAAGGGACGGTGTAGATATATTAACCCCTGATTAAAGACCTAATTGAGATCTACCAGTGAGACAATGCGGCGTCGACTTAATAACGGGGGTATGCATGAATTACTCGGGTATAATACGTGTTGTGGTATTATCGCGGGGGACCCTCATACATGTATGCTATCAGAAACGCCATCTTGCGGTCAATGTCGTGTTACGTGACACCATTTTGTATAGCTCGGGTGGGAAAACTGCCAGTTTTAATTGTTCAATTCGCGTTAATAGTTTCAATTATCTCGACAGTTGTCCATTTTGTAGGCGCTTTATACAATATGTGAATGAGTGTACGTATGTATATTTCAGCACAATTATTGCAATGGCCGCCATGTGACACTGGCTCCCCCTGTCTTGTAAAGGGTAAGGTTGCTGATTACAATTCTCGAAAATTTATCATGAAACGTCTTTGTTTGGACTCATGCCATTGCCTAAACAAGAGATAGTTAAAGGAGCTAAATTGCTAATATTTAGAACCTAGAAATTGACATAAATGGGTAGCAACGCATATTATTATGATAATGTAATATGAATGTATATAAACTGATCTTGATTCAATCGTTTCTGTTTTTACTGTAGTTTCTAATCAGTTATGCTCGGCGAAATACGCAAGAAGTCAATCGAATGGTAAAATTTATTGCGCATGCTCCCAAAATAAGAATTTGTGGTCACCGTTTGACATAACTCATGGAATATGTCTAGCTTCGTTTTTCGAGTCCCTTATTATAAATGGCACTGAAATGATTCATGTACCAATGGTAAAATGTATTTTTGTCTTAAATATTGAATATCAGTATCCCATCTCTTCCTGGTAGGATCACAACATCGGTGTTGATTTAAATTGGCAAAAAAATCGTGTTTTCAGTGTCGAAGGCATTGGATGATATTTAGTTAGCGACTTGGTCGTCAAGAAGAAGTTTTTTTTTATTTCAATCCCGGTTGCGTAGTTGATGGGATGATACAATCACCTCATCGAATACATATTACGTCGAAGTAAAATCTCGCTCGGCAAACACTGAGAGCGATCCCCAGGAGCTCCTGGTTCGTCTGCTGGGGTCGCTCTTATTGAGCCACACTGGAGTCGTTCTCACTGGTTCCCACACATTTCAACTGAGCGAAATGTCCGCTGATACCAGACATGCTTATTATAGTGTAATTTACTATATTAAAATATATCTGTCTATAAATACTTATATACGCGCCATAATGGCACTAGACACCAATATTATTAGACTTATAATGATTCTCTAGTATTTTATTCACAGCTAGAATCTAAACATGATATTCATGCCGTATTTGTTCGGGTCACAGAGTGTATTACGTTAGCGCTGTAACAGAAAGGAAAGAATGGCTAACATACTGACCGTTTAGTTTTATTCCAATAGCTCTCTGGAGGAAAACCACGAGGCCGAACGAGCGACCCTACTCCTTGCTGTACGTAGAAGTAGGGAATGGAAACTTGACTCAATGAAAGAACTTATGGTCTAATGCACACCATTCATCCTCATCCCTAAGGGATGAAAGAATGAAATCTAGCAATACATAAAGAGATGTTGTGGTCAGGCCAGGTATAAGTTATAAGGTACAGATCAAAGTGACCAGATGACCACTTAAACAGCAATCAAGTTGACCAGTACACCCCTTCATCACCACACTAAAGGATGATTATACGGTGATTAACCCTTTATGGCGCAACAATAAGATAACAAACTGGACCGTTAACCCTCTTGTATACGGTTGAAAATAGACAGGTTGTAATTTGTGTTTGAATTACCTCGTGAGTTATCTTCTGTGGGTTGTAACCGAACGTTACACAGTAATATAGCATTTGACAAGTATGAAAATGACATTAAGAAATGAAACGAATTGAGCTTGGGCGGGGATGGGTCTGCACCAACTGAGCTAATTTTGATTAGTATGCGCTAAGCAGTAAGTTAGAAGGAAATTTTGCCAGGACAGCGGCAATACCGACTACTCTTATTTCCATACCAGATCATTCATGTTGACAAGGAGAAACCACGCCGACATTATCCTAAACGGTTTAGAGATTGACGTACATGTAACAGAAACACGAACACTTGGTACATAAACGCCGTTGTCCGACCCCCCTTCCCCCATGCATGCTTTATCGTATTTAATATAATTTTTGTCGTATTTGATAAACCCCTCAACTCAGCATCCAATTCTGTGGGTATTATAAAATAGTCCGTATACCACATCTCCACCTGACATCAACCATGTCATTTCGGGACCAACATATGCTGCATTTGTTTCAATTATTCACTTGTGCTCAGTGATCTAGAAGTGTGTGTGTGTTTGGGGAGGGGGTAACCGCAAAGGTATTTAGATGAAAAGGGAAACCTTTGTCACATCCAAGCGAGGAATCAAAACCACGTCACTTGACTCAATGGCAGACCATATAACCTAAAGCATACTCGACCCATCAAATATCTTATCAAATAGCAATTTGCATTTGCCGATTGTAATATACGACTAAGACTAAGAACTAGCAATGTGTATTTTAGTCGTTGTAATATACGATTAAGAATAAGGATTAGGTAGTTGTATTAATATATAACTAATAATTTGGCGTTTGTAATATATGACCAAAAATTAGCCATTTGTAATATACGACCAAAATTAGCAATTTGTATTAGGCGTTTGTAATATACGACCCAAATTAGCAATTTGCATTAGACGTTTGTTATGGAGTATGGTAAATATTTATCGGACCTTGGGCGCGATTTTGACTTCTCTATTGTAAACCCAAAATATGTAACATATATCAATATTACATAACTCAAATAGCTTACCAACAAGGGATTCGTGGGAGCTGTGAATAATTGAATAAATTATTAGACCACCAGACACTGTTGGTCACCAAATGTTGGTCTGGTGTTGGGATATCATGTGGTTTAATCTGGTCAAGTCTGAATTTAAACACACGTATCACTAGGGTGTTAATGATACTAAATGGATTGTAAATCCCGCTAAACCCTTTACAGACCCCAGTAACTAATAGCATTGAGGTACAGCTTCCACTGATAACAGCCCACAGGATTCTCCAAATCCAGATCTTAATTACGTAAATTAACAGAACATTTAATTACATCGTCTCGCGAGCTCGTGCTATCTGCACGTTATCAGCACGTGATTTGTTTAAATAGAAGGTTATGGTGTGGTTTATTAATGAGTTTAATGTAGGGATAAATAAACACTGGGGTTATAAATAAATAAACAGATTAACGATAATACGTCATCTGGTTTCATCGTCAGGCCCTTTTAACAGCGCCGGCTTAAACATTGTGTGTGGATTGTTTTCCTATTCAAAGAATTTGATAGATATGCACACACTATAAGTTTTTGAAACTTGTGCCTAATTAGTTTTTGATAATTTGTCAATAAAATATTATTAAAACAAATAAATATTCCTGGGCATGAGTAGTCATTCCATTAAGAAAAACGCACAGTACATGTTCCACTCGAAACTGATAAAGTTCCGGTTAGAGTGTGGGTGGGTGGCAAACTTCTGCAGGCACAATGTTCTCATAGTCGTTGGGTCTCCTCTTCGTAAGGATATAAAGTTAGTCTAATTTGTTGAGAAATAATTTCAGAAACTAAGATAATCAATATCATTTGAACTAACTGTTAATGCGTATTACTTGAAACCAGCCCCTTGTATAACACCCCGATTGTTTTATTATAGACACCGAGATTGTTTTATTAAAAAAGTCTTTTAAATGCAGTTTTTAAATGGAGAAACATGTGAATGGTGTGACACTTTAATAAACATCCTTTCTTCTTTATTAATTTTTTAATTTATAAACGTAAAGTACATTTTAAACTTGGATTCGATTCCTTAGGTGTCGAGAAAAGGTTGGGGGGTTTTTTTTGGGGGGGGGGAAATTTTTGGATTTCCTCGTTGTCTGAGTAGAGGGTCTGGCATGTCCATATAATAATATTCTTTACGTTTGTACTTACTAACCACATTTTCAACATCTCAATTTACATTTAAAACATCAGTTTTTCTTTGTTAGTATATGGCTTCAAAGAGAACCGAAATGCAAAGAAACCTGTGCGTAAAATAATATTTAATCATTAATGGGGTAGACCAAGGAGCTGTTATCATTATCAAAACACACAGCACAGACTACCAATTGATCATTCATCTAAAATCGACGACAAAAGTTTTATTTTGTTGTTTTTTAACTTTATTTTACAGTCACTGTCGATATCTACATGAGACGAGTCTCGAGTAATATTCGTCATTAATTAAAACAATTAACCACTAATTAACCATCAATTAGCAAGTTTTGGCTCTGGTTGATTTTATGTCAATAAAGGAATGGATTGTGATATTTTTAATTATAGTCTGATTATTTATATTGACGTAGAATCGATTGATGTTTTGATCTTTTGTGGTTTCGGAGTCTGTCGTAAAATCTAAACCTTACTTCAGTCTCCTTCCCTGAAGTCTTCTGCGTAGACAGTGCATAACATCTTGATCCATGTTGTCTTTTGGATCATTTTCGTTTTATCTTTGTTGGTTTCAGAATCTGTCCACTACACGTTCTCAAAATCTAGCTCTTATCATTTTTATATTTTAATTTCGCAAATTCTTTGATTTGTATCAATGAGCAATCCTGATAACTCATGGATCGATCATGGATCTTATAAGACATGTATTAAAGGTACATAACTGGACAATACATATGGGAAAAGGTCTGCTTTGACCTTACCCAACCAGTAAAATGGCATACTCTTATTTGGAATTCCAGGGGTACTTTCACATGCAATGATGATATGGCTTCGAGTGTCTGTCCCTTCCGAACAACTACCTACTTCCTCTCGCCAGTCTCGTGACACCACTAATAAGGGGAACTAGACTGGAATATTGCGAAGAACTTGAACGTCCAACACCGGGATCAAACCCTTGACTTTCTCACATCAAGACTTCGCTGCCTAGCAGTACTATCTTAGCTTTGTAGGGCGATTTTAAATAAAAGTGCTGCTTCGGCGGAATCCTCTCCTTTGGAGTTTGTATACTTTCCCACGGTTAGATTAGATCAGGTTGGTTTATCTGTTATCCAGATGGTTTTAATGACAGAACTGGTGTTAATCCCGCTTATCTAACTTATTATTATCTACAACACCCCTCTTCTTCATGAAATTTCCCCTTTCATTAATTTGATAAGAACGAACGAAACCAAAAATAAAACACTTCACCTGTTTTAGAATGATATTTCTAAATATGATTTTCCCTTTCGGATGGGGTTAAAAAAAGTTGGGTCTCGTTTAGACATTGGCGTACGCGTGCATGAGATTCACCGTGCAAAGTATAAAATACATTTGCATAAGTGATCAAAAGATTTGGCAAGAACACAGGGCCGTGTGCTAAACCTATGTTTTTAAACTTCTAATTTTAAATTCTGTTATCGCGTCGTTCTAGAACCAATCTAAATCTTTTAATAATGAAAATGTTTTGTGCTTCTCGTTTGTCAGCTTTAAGTACATCTGATACCATTCGATTCAATAAAACTGTCTCCTACATAGACGTGTAGCAATAGCAGACTGGGGAAGTGTGTTTGGGGTGGCGTGGGGGCTGTCGCTAATATTTGGAAGTGTATCCCTTCGTTTAGTCTATTGCATTGAAAGAGTTGTGTTTATGGTTGGACAGAATAGGGATAAAATATACCTGATATAATTTCACGTCGGATATTGCGATTCGTGTGCATTTTGAGGTGTTGCCGTTGGGGTGGGCTCTAGCATTAAGATGGTGGCCTCTTGCATTAAGATATTTGCGTGGGAAATAATTTTATTTAATTTCCGCTTCCATAATAAAGCTACATCGCAAACAACATAAATCATAACCCATAACCAATATATCTATTTGCTAATGAATGTTAATAAATTTAATAATGATTTTATGACTAATTTATTTTATAATCCACAGGGAAGGTTTATTATTCACCTGTTGTGTAATATACACGTCACGTGGACAGGTGAAGCGCGCAAGCAACTCACAAGATTCCCACGATTTCAAACTCCAAATGTGTTTTTGAATTGCAGTAACTGTGATATTAGTGATTACACTTTAATTAACAAATATGGTGGTGTATATATTGGTGATATATACTTTTATTAGTTATATATCTTATTTTATTTTCACTTGATGATTGTTGATTAACACCTTATATAAAATACTGATAAAACATTCAAACATTTACTCAGACATCGTGGGAATATTTTTGTGTTATAGACATGTCTGACTCTATACCCAATTATCCAGTTCGAATAATTAGGACCGACAAATTCGTCACCGACCCCCCCCCCCCACACACACACATATCTGTCCTGTAACAGTTTTACGGTACTGAACCATTGCCATTTTCTAAAATTTAGGACCCACAACAAAAAAGAAGAATATCACCCCACACGAAAAGTCACAAGGAAAACTCTTTTCTGCTGCTCCATTAAAGCGAAGAACCGATATACTCGTTACAGAACAAATAACCGCTCTCATCTTTTTATATATCAAGAGAGGGACTCACCGACCTCAAACCCCAAGGATACACAACTAATAAGGCGACACGGGTATATTTACCAGCCATACAAACAAAATGACGTGTATTTTGGGAATTATCTGTAATGAATCAAAAATTACTACTAAACGACCAGAATAGCTGCTGTAGACAATTTCTTTAATAAGTAGCTGTAAAAATCCATTTCAATATTAAATGAATTATCTATCACACTCATCTTAAAGTCTATCAAAGAAATCTAAGACAAATTTCTTCCCCAACATAACACCTTAAAAAGATATCAATAATTATAATTTGTGAAAACATGGATTATTATCAGTATTATTAATTAAATATAAACGGTTATCTTATGATATTCCAGTTATTTCTGATCATCTATAGATGATATCATTAAGGTTAAGTTAACCCCCCAGGGGCGTAACCAAAGGGTTAATTAAAGCAAGTCTTTTTTACTCGGCTACTCGTCTCTCAAGTTGTTGCCAGCGGCCATCTTGAAACACAATCATTGCGTCATTAGAAAGATAATCGCCTCCCAATCTAGATTAATTGTCTCAGTTGGTGGGCATGCACCCCTGGTTAATGTTGGTTATACAGATAACAGTCACCGAATATAGCGAAATTGTCTCAGTAGGCAGGTATGCTGCACCCTACGTGACTATTAGAATAAGAATCGGCGCCTAATATAGATTAATTGTCCCAAATGTAGTCAACGACGTAATTTGGAAAAACAATCAGCGCCCACTGTAGATCAACTGTCGCATGCACCCCCCACCCCCACACGCACATACCTCCTGGATAAGTAGTAAGAACCATCTTCGGCGACTTTGGTAGATTATTGTCGCAATAGGTTGCCATACAACCCTCATTATGATCGAATAACCGCCAACAGATATAGTAGAATTGGCGTAATATGTGGGCATGCACTCCATCATTATGCACACAGAGATCCGCCTAATTCATACTTTGCGAATACATGTCGATCTATGTCCTAAATGGCTGCCACATCTCAAAATTAATATACTCTTTTGTAATGCGTTTCTACTCAGTTTCACATCTGCCATATACACCAAGACTAAAACAACCTTTCCAATTGAACGGAAGCAGAATTAATACCAAATTCTTGAAGGTAATGTTTTCGACCTAATCGGCTCGATTTAGGACTTCAAATGTCGGTCAACTAGCGTACTCTCTGTTCTCTGGGCTAGTTGTAGACAGAGAGCCTAAGTTTAAAATGGCAATCCACGTGAATAGTAGTGAAAATAAGAATTTATGTAAAATATAGATTAATTCTCCCAAAATGTGTTGTCATGCACCCCTCGTGAACACAAGTAAGAACAAGAATCGGCGAGGCATGGGGTATTCATTAGTTGATGGGCAAGCTCTCCTTAATTCTGGGTGTGGGTGGATCCCTACCCCTGATCATTGAATGTGTTCTATCCATTCTTGCCAAGAATTCACAAAGCATTCTTAGACTTAGGTTAAGAATTTACTCAACTTTTAATTACAATTTGAGTAATATCGTTGACCAAGATACACAAAAGTTAGCACATAGTTTCTCATTGGTGCACTTGATACATTAAAACAACATTTTTATAAAGGGCTATATTTTAGTTAAATTAACGCGAACAACTTTGAGTAAATTCTTAATTTATGTTTGAGAATGGCTTGTGAACTCGGGACCTATCTATTTCAAAATTTAACATAATGCTTCAGCTTATACCCCTTTACCTCGCCTATGGTTGGTTACCTCTAGTAATAAATCAGCCTTTCTACCACGATAAATTCGTCTGTCCATCAGTGAATCATTCATATTGCTTTAAACAATATGTCAGTCTTCCTTGTCTACGTTATCACCCCTGGTGGAAGTGGAAATTAAACTCCAGAAGCAAATGAACAAAACGTTTCTGGATTTTAAAGCTCAAAATAAATCTCTATGCTTAGAGTTTTTTTTCAATTTCCTTTTCTTTCCTGGAAGTTTATCTCGATTATATGACGCGTTAACATTTGAATCTGCATCACATTAGTTTCAAATCTTCACCATCAATGTGCGAAACCCTATAAACTTTATGACATCATTTGTGAAAATTCAATTAATATATAACTCATCAATTTGATTTGATTACTCAATCTAAAATTTCTAAAGATTTCTTGCGGGCAAGGTCTTGAATTCGACAAGACAGTTTCTAAAATACGGGTAGACACTTTTATAAATTGTCAAAGTTAGAGACTCGTTGACAAAAGCTGAAAACGCTTTAAGCGATTATCGACATCTTTTGGACAATGGAGTATTTATAAAATCGTCATAAACTGAAATAATCTGTAAACTAAGGCGAATGTCCTAAGTAGCTTATTTAATGATTGAAAATTGATGATTTTATGGTAGTTGACAGATCAGGTTATTGTTCCGATGTGTTGGCATTTCCGTCGGTAAGACGAAGATATATCCCCACTTCAAGAACGAGGATCCAATGAAATAACTAACCGGCGCGCGACGTGTGAGATACTTCCATTGCTCATGAGCCCATACGTCACGTCATGGCGGCGGTGTAATGTCTTAAGGGCAAGGAGAGGCGCTGTATGTCATGACCGGCCGCAAGTCAAGATACAATTGTTTGTATGTTGTAGGTAGACTATAGAAAAAAGATGGGCGGCGAAATGGTGACATAATTATAAGTACAAGGGGGAGACAATAGGCAATAGATGATGACATGATTATAGGGCTCAGCCTAACAATGGGTTATAAAGCCTCGACGATTAAAACCTCTTATCACACAATAGCGTATAAAGACATTACCTAATTTAAACTCGACAATTGTAAACTCCAAGTTGTAAATCTTTAACGAGTCGCGAGCGAGTGACACTGCTATGTTTTCCAAGCCTCTAACGATTTTCATCCCTGTCATGAATAAAGTTATTATCATTTTCTAGCCATTTTCTTTAATTAGTTTAGACTTCCGTCGCCACTCACTGTCAATATTCAACTGCCAAAAATACAAATCTGAGAGTATTTACGACCATGGCGACAAATTAAACAAGAACAAGACTTTGTTTAAAATTTTGTTTGTTAACAGATTATTTATTTTTTTCAAACATTTTGTGTAAAAATTTGATTTTGTTATATGAACACTTATCATAAAGAATGAGATATATCGAGATTTTCCGAATGTCCAAACACCTTACTTATCCCCACCCTCTAATAACTGTATGGATTTAGTACAATTTTTCAGTAAGCTAACATCATTATCTTTATCAAATTAATTGAGTGTTTGTGTGTCCCATACACATCGGTGTCTGGATAGATCAACAGTAATTCGGGATGATATTTGCCTCAAAATATTGATGTGGTTCAATTCTGTAAGGTGACCAGTCTTTTGTTTCTTATTGAAAATATTAAATAATACAGCAATGAATTTAACTTACATACAAAATTAATTAAACATGTGTGAAAAAAAATTAGAAAAGTGAAAATACATAAATTAAGAATGGGATGGGAAGTTGCAAGATAAAGCGTCTTGCCGTTCGGATGGAGCGAAAAAAAAGAGATAACTTGACAGCTGGAAATTGCTGCAGAGTTTGCGCTATAACATTTGTCCAGTTGGTGCAGAAAAGTAAGACGGCAGGCGCGGATCCAGGGGGGGGGGGGGCCAGGGGGTCCGGACCCCCCCCCCCGCCCCCCCCCGCCCCCCCTGCTCAGGTTTGAAAATTTTTAATGCGATTTTATTGGCGATTTAGACAAATTATTTTGGAATTTACCTTCCGGAAATACATCAGAATGAACCAAATTGAATCTAATTTACCAAATTATCGATTGAGCGCAATTAGTTAAGCAATTATCAAACCTAGACCCCCCCCCCCCCCTGCAAAAAATCCTGGATCCGCACCTGAGACGTTACACTGCATTTAATTTGAATTATTTTCACAAGTTTGGAATAATTTCATCTAGACGTATTGTTTCAATAATTACCAAAAAAAAATCTATAAAACGTTTAATCGTAACAGATTGCAAGTTTCTTCTATCAAAATGGCGTAAAGAACAAATTAACACTTGGGTGAGACAATAAATATTCAATTTGTTTTCAAATATCAACAAAAGATTCAAATATACCAATGACGTGCGAAAGCGATTAAAAGACGTCTGTCGCTAATAAATAAATGGCGACGTATCGATTAACACCACGGCTCCGGTAATAATTTTAAATTTAACAGATTTTTCGTTTCGTTAAAATGCATGAAAACAAATTAAAATGATGAGAAGACTCTGGTGACATAAAGACCCTGTCATCAACTTCCCGGTTCCTTGTATACCCCAAACTTACCATGGAAACACAAAATCATTAAATCCGAGAAATTTATAATGAGCAAAACATACTGTGTGCACAAAGGGTTTCGTATAAATATTTTGAATGGTATATTAGATGACCTCTCAGAATTTAACACAATATAACCTTACAACTGGGTATCAGAATGGTACCGTCCTCTCAGTAAAAAAAAAAATAAAAAAAAAAAATAAAAAATGTTCCAACACATTCACATCACCGTACTTCAAAATACTATTTAAATTCTAATTATGGTACTTTATGAGAAGATAAAAAGGTACTTGATGAGTAATTAGGATATAAAACCTTCTATGGCGATCTTTATACATCTTAAAATTGCATTCGATATCATGAAAAGTACTAAATAAGTTTACAATGAAAGCCTATTATGAAATGGTAGCGTATAGAAAGTCACATAGTTTATTAATATTGTTTAATCTTGGACTCATCATATCTCTGGAAACACTGAAGAGATTTGAACCATTGTTGGGCTGGTATTCCTATTAGAAATTCAGCCTGAAGAATAAATTAGTTAACAACGGGATCCAAATCACTCAATTTTATTGACGATCATTGACTTTTAACCTATCAATTGAAAATATTTAACTTTTTCTGTGTCGATTAAACAGGTGTGTGGCAATGAAGGAAAAGGAATCGTATCCTACCTATCTGCATCGACTGGGCTAATGAAGACGGGCATACGCGTTTCATTTAGATTTGTATATAAAACACCTTACTTGTATAAGAAGTGTAAGTCATTTTTAAAATATAATTTGAGAGTTGTGGCATGTGGACATATGTATATAATATTTAGTAATATTGAGGTTATAATTGTATACACCGTGACGCGACGGCAGACTGTCTTATCCACACACATACTTGAACCATTTGTCTCGTGGACTTTTAAATATCGCCGTAATCGCCATATAGATATTAAGCTATACTTAACGCAATGTTTATTCGGTACAAGAGAAATTATTCAATTTCTAACCCAAACGGCGACAGTAACGATAAGATTAAGTGGTTAATTCGTCTTAAAGAAATTGAAAACGAATCAAGCAATTGCCTAAATCTGCTCCTGTGTTGCATTCGGCTTTGGTAATTATAAATGATAGGTAAATCGTTGAAGCGAGGTGGTCTGGCGCCGTGAAATCGCGTGGTGATTCAAACTAAAACCAAACATGGCTGATTGCTTGTGAAATACGGCTAGCACGTTCGCAATTAACGACCAGCCCGATTCAATCAACATGTTGAAATCGACGATCAACCGATCTGTCCGCTGAACCCCAAATCAGTCGATCACGTAGCAATCACGGAATACAAAAACCTTAATGTACGACCCTATTGTTTTAACCCTTCTTTAGAAAATTAAACGGCTTCCCACAACTCACAACCAAATATCTTTTATATCGTAATCAAAATGGCGTTAAATATCGCAACATGTCAAAAACTCATATCAGCCTTAATACACAAATCATATTTAATACACAAATCATATTTTATATTTTGTTCATATCGTGGGAATTTTTTTCAGATTTGTAATCAGTAATTGATTAAAAAAGGTGTTAATTGTTATTTTGCAAATTGTCAGTTTCTAACACCGAAAGCATGGGAAAATTATATTTTTTATCTAGAATCATTGATAACCACATAAAATACCCCCCCCCCCCCCACACACACACCACTACCCCCTTCAATAAACATAAACAAGGAAACTTGTATTAAATAACTTTGTAGTAAAAAAAGGGGATCCCCCGCCCACAAAATATTTATGACAAAAACGTAGTATGAAATGAAATGTCTAAATCCACCGATTTATACTAAATAATAAACACTAACGCCATTTTGGAAGTAATCGTTCCAAAAAATTGTGTCTTATAAGTAAAAGCGATATTCTATTATAATTCTATTATAAATTTAAAAAAAAAAATAATTATAAGCCTTTCTCTTCTCGTGGGATTTATCTGAGAATTGATTGAAGATCTTTTGTAATTCTAGCCACCACCACCCATCCAATAAGGGCCAATAGATAATTTTTATTATGAGACAACAAGAATTAAAGTTTGAAGAAATTAGCCGAGAAAAATATGAAACGTTGCAATCAATAACAATAGCCTATCAATCAATATTATCCGCACGTGACTTGATAATGAATTAAAGAACGTGGTGCACGTGACGGTGTCTGTGATACTGGATGTTGGAGTATAATGAAGTTAATTCACTCCCTTTAACAGTTCGACAGGAGAGTTATTATTGACAAATATTAGCATCATAATTCACCCATAAATCAATCATACTTCAAGATATAAGCAACACGATATCTTAAATTATTTTTACCTTTAAATAAATCAGGTTAATTATTTTAGCGAGGGATCTAAAGGTAGTCGTTACCTGTAAATATCAGGTGCAGGTTACCTCGCAAAATCAGAAATAATTTTCAAAACAGCGCTGAAGATATGATATAAAAAATATGACCTTTGAAGAGTTTTGTTTAAAATATGTAACACAACACACAGTTCTGTGGATATCTTATCAGAATTAATTACCCAAATGAAAAATAAAGCTACCCCAGAAAATCGGTTTATTTAGATATTATTTTGTATAAAGAATACAATATTATTATGTCTTAATGAGACTAGTGTAAACAACATTTCATTCATTTGAAAAAAAAAAATTTATAACAAACAAGGCCTAGATGCTATAATATTATACCTCACAATATAAACAGAATAATACTATATTCATCAATTCACAACATTTTATTGATCCTTGTCTTAAATATAATACAAAATATATATAGAATATATATTCATTCCTTCGCTCTATTTTATTGATCCCTTTATCCATGTGGAGTTACAGGCATGAACATTCACTACTAAGATATTTGCGATAACGTACCGAGTTCTGTGTATACGACGACTCATACTTCCATGATCGCAGACACAAATGCAACGTGTGTAAAATAGCTTTATTAAATGTCCACTTCCACAGAAGTGATATCACTGACAATTGCATTATTATTATGTGATGTTTATTTACTTGCGTTGAAAAGATACACAATTTGGGTGGAAATTATATATATGTACCAAACAAAAAAGAGCAAAGCATAACGGTGATGCAAACAATCGAATGAGGTAGTGTGCGAAAGAGCTTTATTTTATGTCCACATCCATCGAGGTGATATCGCAGACAATGAGAGAGAATCGAGATTAATTTATATAAACCTCGACTTGTTGTAAAATCCAATATGTCAGTATTGTGTATATTCATTGTTGAAAGGAATACGGTAGCTATATCTATAGTTATGAAATAGCTTTATATAACGTATATCTCCGGTGAATGCAGACGTGAAATAAAGTTATTTCCCAGACACACTCATAAGAAATTGGCCAGATTTCTGTTGATTTCAGAATGAATTAATAATATCACCCGTGGCTTGTTTTTAGATCCCCAAATTATGTAAATAATACTATTTGTTGCCTATTTTGTCGATAATGTATGCAAAGGGTTGGTGGAGGGGTGGGGGAATGAAAGCTCTTAAAGGATTTTACTTACACCAAATATGTACCATTTCAAGCTTGGAGTTAAACATCCACTTCTACCTGCTACGATATCGCAGGTCATTAGTTGATAAATACACAAATTATGTATTGTAGAATGTCTCTAGGAATATTGTTTATAGACAATGTCACACGAGTGTCACTTCATATGGGAAATGTCACGAACAGAAGTAATATGTTATTTTGTCTTGGAATACACAGGGGTACTTCCTAAAACAGTATTCAAAATATTTGACACGACGAAGGAGTAGAAGACGCTGAATTGTAGATTTCCAATAAAAATACAATAAACAAATAATAAAATTAATTGTACCTTGACCGGTCTATTAAATTCGACAATGTTAGAAAACATAAGGATATTATTATAATGTGACTCAGGCAAAAAATATTATATTTGAATTTATTCATTTCCTTGGTGGTGTAAATTTCTTTCTATATTGAAGACGTTGCCAACAATGCTCTGATTGCATTTATATTAAAAACATGAAAATAAATCAAAAAAGTTTTATTGGGATTTTAGTGAGAATCCTTAAAAAATTAAAACCATTATTATTTTACACATAACCTATCCGTTGATTGATACAGAAAAAAAACTGATGTTAAAATAATCATTTTGTCAGCCAAGTTTGACGAAAGGTCAGAGAAAAGTTTATTGAATAAAGTTGATAGGTTAGGTTACTTGTGTTCAGTGCTGTTGATTTTACACAAATTACCCTTCAATGTAAACAAACGGATGCTTGATTGACTTTCAATACGGCTGTCAATCAACTAAAATGGGCGGAGATTTGTACAGTAATCAATTTCAGCTCCGTGTGTCGCATCGCTGATTGGCAGCGTTTTCAGCCGTGAATTTTCGCTCACGATGTCTTAAAAGTTTTACTTATGTGAAATAAAAAATATATATTCCTTAATAATCATTATTATTATAACACTTTTATATTGTCACGTCTTCACCGAAGTGATTCGATGTGATTTACATGCAAATAAATGTAACAAAATACCTCAACGATACAACATGAAAATTATTTTAACAAAAAGATAAAATGTCAAATATATATATGAATTTTGAATTGTTGATAAAAAATAGATAAATACAAATCCAGCTAGTCAAAATTTGTATTATAAATTGTTGCATTTTAATCCGAATGTGTTCTTCATTGAAAGCGTCCTTATTGTAAAAGCACATGAAAATGTAATTGATTTTTTTAAAAAAAAAAAGAAAAACCGAACAATAACTAACCAATCTTTAACAATTGCATCAATCGGCTAACGAGAAAGCATTAGAAACAATAGTTATGGTCGTTGAAACGAGTTCTTTTTTCTCGAAACCGAGAATTTAACATTTGAATGATTAGCATTTTGTTCCTTCTGATGGAAAAAACAAATATTTTCTTTACATGCGTTTCTATGTATGGTAAAATCTCTTTTTAGAAAAAGGGCATATTTGTTTATAAGTAATAGATTAATTATGTTTTTGACGAGTGGCGACTTAAATTCAATGACTGCCAACCCGTTTTGTTGACATATTATCAACAACGATAAAAGGCTCGTACGGTGCAGACAGAATGTCTAGCACGAGACGAGCTTCTGATAGCTGGCCACACCCTCTTCTAACGATGATTGGCTGTAAGCGCGACAGTAGCCAATCAAGACACAGAGATGTTAATGATTGATGTATTGTAACTGTTGAACGTGAGATAAGCAGTGTCTCGGCGCGAGACGGTCAGACTGGTGTATAAAGCGAGGTTTTATCGTTTAGACCAGCAGTTAACATCGACTACTCGTACAACCAACATCGTGTGTCTTGTTTTAGTTATTACTTATTTATTATATATCAACAGTTAAAATAATGGCGTTTAATCCTTTCCTGATGCAGAACCGAGCCACGGACTATAACATGGGATCTTTATTATCACAGCAGTATTTCCCTTCCATGGGATTCCCGGGACTTAATTCACAGTTATTACACAAGTTGCAACATCAACAGTCATCTATGGGCAGGTTACCTCTGACCCAAACAGACTTGATGGCCTACCCGGCACCCTTCAGACCCTTTGGGGTACCAGAATCGGAACCCGATGTGCAGGACGATCCTAAAGTGGAATTGGAGAATGACGATTTGTGGAAGACTTTCCATAAAATTGGAACAGAGATGGTTATTACTAAAACAGGAAGGTAGGACATAGCTTTACTTATTTCATAGTATTTAAACTATACTATATTTAACACAATGTATCATATACGAATAAGTAGTATTTTAACAACATAATTGATGACGCGTAATAAACCATAGTATGTTTATGAATAATAACATAAAATATATACATGTAGTAACTGGTTAATAAGTAATAGCAAGAATATAGAACAATTCTAAGATAACAATTAAATAACTAATGAATATTTAATGAATATTGATCATATATTAATAATATAATATTATACATTGTTTCTAATAATACACACTGTAGAATCATCACTACATTAATACACATTGTGGACTCTGGGTCATTTATATTTGTGTATAATGAAATAATGTTTATTGTATTAGAAATAATGTTTATTGTATTAGAAATAATGTTTATTGTATTAGAAATAATGTTTATTATAATGTATATTGGAATATTAAAACAATGTTTATTTATAATATAATAAGGAAGTATGTTAGAATATTTAAACATTGTTTATATTAAATTAGTAAACTATACACATACTGTTGTGTATATAGTAAATATTAAAATACTATAAGTCATAATACAAAAACATAACGTATGGTAACAATGATATATTATAAATTAGCAACATTTTTCTAATATTTGCATATACGGTACGATGAACCAAGAATATTCATTCAAATATTTAAAAACAATAGACAATGTTGTGAATAAGAATGCACGGTAATACAAAAACATGCAGCGGTGTTCGTTATGTATAAGCAAGCCCATTTGAAGTAGTATTTACGGTCTGTGTATTAAAACTATATTTTAAATAAATCAAAGCTAAGTATATTCATTTTAGTATGAGTTATAGCTGTTAGTTATCTGTGTAGTAATATATATCTAGAAGATAAGCAACAGCGGCGTTCAGTCATTAACTACCGGAGGTATCATCACTAATACCATAACAAGCGTCTTCATTTATTTGTATTAGAATAGAATATAATCGTTCCTTAAAATGTAATGAATCGCTTATACATCGTCGCGCATTATAACTATATTATATGAAATATAGCGAATGGATGTATTTAGAAAACTAGGATTCAGCCGAATTATTTTGTATTTTGTCTTTTAAAATTTTCCCTGGCGACGACAGTTAAAGAAAAATATCAAAAACAAATGCTAAATGTCTCGACTGAAGTATTTGAGAGATGAAATCAAGCGTCGTCAGTGTAATCTGATAAACTTCTCAGGGGTTGTAGCATTTAGTAGAAACATGGTTACACTATACACAAAATAGAGTAAATTCCATATCGTTAATTTACCAGAACCTGTTTATTAATAATTTGAAATTTATTCATTCAGGAATTCATTAATTTCCCCCAAGAGTTAATCTTTAGTAAATTACGAAACTCGTTTATCTAAACAATTAATTTCTCAATTGTCAGATTTCTTATTTATATCTATATTTAAATTTAATTGTTAATTTGTAAATAATAAATATATTTTCATATTTATAATTTCAGACGTATTTTCCCAGCCTACAAAGCCAAGTTATCCGGTCTTGATAAGAAATCCAAATATATTTTACTATTGGATATAGTACCTTGTGATGATTGCCGATATAAGTTCCACAACGGTAAATGGATGGTGGCGGGAAAAGCCGATCCAGAGATGCCCAAGAGAATGTATATTCATCCCGATTCTCCTTGTACTGGTGAACAATGGATGCAGAAAGCCGTCTCGTTCCACAAACTCAAGTTAACCAACAACATATCGGATAAAAGTGGAGCTGTAAGTTGAACATTTTGATTAATTCTATGCATATTATTGATAAAATATTGATTGATAAATCATCCTACTCATCATTCATTTGTTTTTGGTCAGAAAAGAAAATAAATTCGGAATCATTCGGTTCAAAACAATAGTAACATGTAGTGATTCAACTCGGTTAGCGCTTTAAAAAATCGTTTTCTTTAATATCTAAACTATTTTTAGAGAATGGAGATTTTAAAACCAGTTTATTTTAAATTTATGTCGTTACTTTATGAGCATGATTATTTTTTGTCTTGATTAATTAACTCAACAACATTAAACCAAATGAACATAATATTTATAATCTTGTTAGGAGTGGAACGCTAAACCACGAGTTGCCGTAGGGGACTGAGTTAGCCATTTTAGTTTCGTATTACATACTTGTACAAAAGGGGCGATTGAAAGAGGTACGATATTTAGCGCTTTAGATAAACGAACGAGTGGATTATCATAATGGGGCGACATACTGGCGGCGTGTAAGGGGTTAACGAATCTAAATTAACTAAATGAAGTCACAAGCTGGTTGGGCAAGTAGCGTTTAGTCCAGAAGACAAAGACTTAATCCCATTATTTTCCAGTGGTCAGTGTTGAGTAATGAAAGATATATACTAAGCCGTAAATTGGTCATCGGTTGATAATAGGTAGAAGACTTCTCCGGTGCCATGATGTCTAGCGGGGTTATTAAACGAAGGTCTAAATTAACGGTTGTTATACATATTTAGATAAACGCGTGAAATAAACAAATAACGCCCGAGATATAATACCCAGTATAAGTATATTTAGGCCTACACCAGGCCCTTCAATATCACCGATATAAGTAACTTAATATATTTATTTATTTACTCTAATACCGAGTAAATATCAACAAACAATTATGACGTAATGTCAGACCATGTTACCTACGACGCTACGTAATTGAATACCCTCTTTAAAAGTTTACGAAATTTGATATTTTCATGC
Organism: Patella caerulea; assembly: GCA_036850965.1. NCBI lineage: Eukaryota > Metazoa > Mollusca > Gastropoda > Patellidae > Patella > Patella caerulea. The sequence goes on along the minus strand of JAZGQO010000002.1, from coordinate 17,118,518 downwards.
TTTCAAATCATCGCTTATTGATGAAGAATTTATGAAAAATCTGCTCTTCAATAATGATGCAAAGGGCGATCCTTATTTGTCATTATAAAATTCCAAATATAGTTTTAAATATTTGTATTTTTGTTTCAAAAAATCAAACAAAATAGTAAAAGAAAATATCTTTATTTGGAAACAGTCAAAGTCAAAAAAACATTGACATGATTTTTTTTAATATTGATAAAATAAAAAAGACATAAAGCACTTTATATCAAAATTGTGTGAATTTAAAGATTAATTAACCAATACTGATTTGTCTTTCGTCTTTACTTTTAACTGACAATGAGTTTGCTATCACATAATATTGGTTTCACACCTTTGTTAAATGGCCCGAAGGTATAGTCTACCGTATCTAATAAACATGTTAAAATATGATATATATGATATGTGGCTGAAACATTACATTGGCTTATATTTTTGTGTTACAAGAAAGACACGGAATCTGGTTAATTTATTCATAAATAAAACTAGAACAAAAGACAGAAAAGACATTTATTTTTGTCAATCAGATATCGCTCTAGACCGTTTTTGTGATTATATTGTATGATATTTAAAAAAAATAATAAAGTTTTGAGTAAGATAAACATGGCTAAAAATCCCCTCGGTCCCACGTTTTCTATAGATTTTTTTTGTGGATCTGATATCCACGATTAATCCTCTCGGCTGACGATATTTGTACTTAAATCGATAATTAGTAATTATTTATTTGATTATAACATAGATATTGTTATAATTGAGTTGACCACGGATTTAAGTACACAATGGCGTCATAGCGAGACAATGCTCAATTTTGGAGGTAAAGAGGTCACAAAGACGATATAAATCATCAATAAAAAATGGTATACATAACACGACGTTAATTTGCTATATTTTAAGACAGCAATTGATGATATTGTTCCTTACGTATGCTTCTTTTTATTTCAGGCGATATTGAATTCCATGCACAAATATCAACCCCGAATCCATCTTGTTCGTGCTAGTGATCTCCTACGAATGGCCTACAGCCCAAATAAAACATTTGTGTTTGAAGAGACCCAATTTATTGCCGTCACAGCTTATCAAAATGAAAAGGTAAAAAAAATTATTTTGGTGACACTTCAATTATGTGATTTATGGTTTTAAAGAATAATATTTTTTGGCTAATATAATTTTATATTTTTTAAATCATTTTGTATATAATTTTATATTTTTTAAATCATTTTGTATATAATTTTATAGTTTTTTAATCATTTTGTAATTAAAATGAAATTAAATATGTATTTTGTATTTACTGGAGTTTAATTCATTTTTGTATTTTATTATATTTACAGATCACACAATTAAAAATTGATCATAATCCTTTTGCTAAAGGGTTTAGAGAAAATGGAGGTGGTAGAGGCAAAAAGTAAGTTGTAAAATTGTTTAGCCGATATTTAGTCCAATAAAAAATAATTAATTAAAACAATTATTAAAAAGCATATGAAATGAAATGAAAATTGGTGTACAATATCTTAATTGCTCTTATCTTTTTAAATTTTAGACGAAGCATCACAAGCGAAGAATTAAAAGTCCCATCCACTGGCGGCCATGATGAAATCCATTCCGCTAGCGAGGAAGATGACGAAAATCTGGAAATCTGTGTCGATGATAACGACGACGTCACACCATCCTCCATTTCTACGTCACATATAGAATCCGGTATTGAATCTCCGAAATCCGAACCCGAAGTTGAACTACCCCCTACTAAAAGACAAAAAGTAGAACCGGAAGTAGAATCACGTTTGGCAGAATCTCCGCACAACGATTCCGGTGTCCACAGCAACTCAGACAGCGAGGAAAAAGAAAACCTTAAATTTGAAACCAAAGATATTAAACAGGAAGTAGTGAAAGAGAAATCCTTACAAGATCTCGCCTATTCTCAGAGAAAAGAAAAAAGTCCGCCAAATGTGACAGTTTACCAGAAACCCGGGTTCTCCATGTTTAGACCACAATCCATGTATCATAACAACAGTTCCGCTTTTCATCCAATAAACTCTTATCTATTAAACTCTACATCCAGTCAAATGTCTCATCCAATGATGTCAGGTGTTTCATATGGTGGTGGAAATTTCCCAACAACGTCATCTCCAGCCCATGCTGCTTTCGCGCATGCTTCATTTTCTCATCAATTGGCATTGGCTCAACATTACCAGCTTGGTGCCAGTCTGGGGGCGTCTCACCTGAATCTGATGTCTCAAAGATCACCCAATCAACGGTTCCATCCTTATTCCGTAACCCCAATAACACCTCCTTCAAGTATGATGTCTGGGAGTCCAACCCCTGCAAGTCCCGGTTCCATGCCTGCTTCGTCACCGAGCTTATCCCCAAAGAGTTCTCCAGGAATCATCAGTCCGATACCGATCCGCGAACAATTCACCGGACCTGGTTTGACGAAAGATGGACGAATTTCAGCCTGAAAGTGAGACCCTAGAATTCGAAAGGTCGCAAGTGGCGGTGTTAAAATTAAAAAAAATAACTCGGGTCAGAGGTCAAGTGTCCTAACCTGTGACCTCGTGACCTTGTGTATGATGTTTTCATGATCTCCTATAGTGCTAATATTAAACTTTATATGTGTTAATGGCCGCCATGTTGTGTTAAAGGGACGGACCCATGTTAATCTATATTTTGTGAGTACATGTTTAAAGGGGTGATAATACATACTACCTGTGATTGAGAAGATGGCAATTCCCCTCTCTTGGTCTATGTAAACTTATAAGGTATGTATCTTAAGTTCCTAAATCTGAAATAACATTATAAATTTATATATTCCTGAAAATATAGTATCACTTATAAATTAGTTGGGAATACTTGAATAAACGATGAAGGACTGATTATTTTTTTCGTTTCAAATATTCGGGCGTATATCAAAATATAATTATGCAAATTACAATTATTCATATATTCAGTTTTAATTTTGTTAGATTGTCATATATTTTTTTGACAAATAAAATAATATTATGTTCATTTTATAATTTCAGGTGTACCAACTAAAGTTTATAACTACCTCGTTCAGAAAGAAACCAGTGTATGATCTACATCATCAATAATTGTGTCATGTGTACTACATCATTTGTTAATTACGTCATCATATCATGTGCATCATCAGTACCATAAAAGGGACATGTATAAAGCTGCGACCATAGAAGTGCAATAGAAATGATATATAGATATAAGTTATTAAGATGTACTATTATTACATGTATGAATATATATTAAATGTGATGTCGAATAAATTATTGTTTGTTCTATGAGATAAAATTGTTTGTATGTGTTATTTATTAGATACGGGAAAATTTGCACTTATTTCTACGATTGGGAAAAGCAAATGGCATGTGCAAATACAGCAGTAAATAAATAGCTGTGTCATTTGGTATTTTAACACAGCCGAGATACTTTACCTTGACTATATATAAACCTAATAACCCCCATGTATGCATAATATGTTAATTAAGCCATTTTGAATTTCTTTGCATCAACTTGTTGTGAACATGCTACACTGACCTATTTCCTCAGTAAATTACGAGATAGAAGTGATCGTAGAAGTGATCGTAGGTCTTTATGCGTATTGCATGAGTCTTTATGGATAGTACATGGGTGTACATATATGCATTAATAGGAAGTCTTTTGGGGGTTAAAATATGGGTATTACCGAACATAGACTCTGGATAAATATGGACATATACTATAGGTATTTGTGGGCATAGACCGTAGGTAATTATGGACATAGACTATGGGTAGGCTTAATCATGGGCATAGACCATGAATACATACAGACTAGTCATTAATGATTCGGGACACCATGGAAACCATTCGCTATCTATAAATACCCTAGCGAGTTACATAAACAGTAAACTTTCACACCTACACGGAAGGACACACCAGCACGACTTTCATTTTCATTAAACAATCTACAAGGATGCTTTATCAATATGAATATAGCTCGACAATGAGCAACCATTTACTAATTCCACCCTGAATGTAGCACTCTCTATAACAGTGCATATAAAATGGATTCGCTTATAATTATGTACACCGACCTTGGAGGGGGGGAATAAAAGGTTACCCTTTGTATCAACACAAACACAGAATGACCCAAGCTTTCCCTTACAGACTTTAGAATTGACTTGTAAAAAGAAGAATTATATTTTTTTTGTGTTGTAAATAATTGTAGTGACGAGAAAATAAGAGAGAGGGGGTTGAGAGAAGACTTGAGTATATTATAAACACTGCACAGACCATTGACTCGTTCAGGATGATTACCTCCTTGTGTCCTCGCATCACCCATTCAACAATCCCTTGGACTAGACAACAGTACAATTCAATTCTATAAACACTAATTGCCTGGGAGAGGGACAAAATACATCTTTAACGCCTTCCATATGAAGTGATTGTGTACAGACCACCTCACATCACTGGTCAGTAATTGTCGTTTTGTTATTTATGGCAAGATAGAAAGGGAACGTTTGTAGAAAGAACGGGGAATCCCCAGTGTGTAATGGTGTCCCGTAGTTGCCCTCGAGTTCGCCACGGACAAATTCACACAGAGATAAGACTTATTATAAATATATAAAACATACTTGTAAAGATTAAAAGATGGATGAGAGATAAACGCTAGGACTCATTGTTGTTTTTTTTTATTTGACTTATGAATTCTATGCAAACAGACATAAAATGAAATGGACTCAGGGACGGATCCAGGAATTTTTACAGGAGGGTGTTTGTCAGGTTCCTGTTATGGAAATTTGCCTAATCCCCAAATTACATAGGCATACATACAAATCGAGCGTTTTAAACAGAGAAATCATTTTTATAATGATGTAGGATCACATTGTGATTTATTTTCATTGATGCAAGGCATTATTTTTTATGTAGCTGAGCAGGGTGGGGTTTGGACCCCCCCCCCCCCCCCCGGGGACTGTGATTTATCATCCTAGTTTTCGGGATAATGAAGACGGAAATATACCACGTGGTGTGTTATGAGAACGAATTGTCCAGATGACGGCGTTTCCACCTACTCTTAGTTGAGTTGCAACTGCAAAGGGTTCTTTTAATTTTACACTGTACATCGGGTTTTATGTTCCATCCGAACGACTAGACGTTCTTCTTTGCCAGATTCATCGTCTTTCTCCAATAACAAGGAAATCCAGACTGAAGGTAAATTCCGCAGAACCTTATCGATCCACCCCAGCACCAATAAGGGGGGTAACTGTGTGAAATATAGGCATTCATCGCTGCAATTTTGTACACGCATATCAGAGTCCAAAGCAAAACACTCTAATTTAGGTTTAGGCCCCAACTACCATTACAGTTAGCTGTAGGTAATGTGGCTCAGTGAATATGGTGCTGGTTCACTAACTAACCAGGTGGTAACAGTTTGATCCTGGTATTGGCGGACAACGTTCCTTTGAGATTTTCCAGAGCACCACATCCTTATCAGTAGTGCAGAACTTAGGGTCTTAACAAATCTTGGAGCTGTTATGTACCAATTATGTTTTTTGTCGTGGTCGCTTTATCAACACGAGCTTCAAGGTCTGAAAATTACTGTTTCTTTTTTAGGATGGCGTGGGGACCAAAGGGAATTTCGGGGACACCGGACCACATTTAGTTCTCTAGTTAGTATACGGACGTTTCATATGAAGACTGAACCACAAATAGATGACGTTTAAAAACTAAGATTTCACAATTTAATACAAAATATCAAGACAGCGCGCCCAACTGTAATGGTGGTTCAACCGTAAAACAGAAATAACTCTTCACTTTATATACGTTTTATGACGAGTGCAAAAAGAAAATTTCTAATAAAAGTTCATCTTGAGACGTGAAGAGGAAATTAATTTTCAAAAGAAATATTTCTTAATTTGGTTTGTTTTGACGTGTAGTTTCACCACCCCATGGTACGAACCAGCTGTGCGTATGGCTATAATACATTGCCTTTTATTGGCAGACTAAACATTGGATAGTTTTTAATATAAATATTTAGTAATCAACTGCTCGACTTTTATTTCATTATTAGACAAATTGATAAAGGTATTTTAAAGATCCACGACGAGGTTGTTGAGATCTTTATTATATTTCTATTAGTATCGTTCTATTGAACAAAAACCGAATTATTTTTAAATAATTAGGATGGACCACAACGCTCCACCCGCGCAAACAACACCTTAAGAAAGCGTCAAACCTTTATTGGATATGTACTAAAATTAGAATTTTTAATCCCACTATTGTCATCTTTCCATCAAAATATTACATTAGAAGATTTGACTCTCCATAAACATAAGATAAATCCATCTTTTCAATAACATAAAATTTGGCACAGGCAGCATCGTTTGCTCTTAACCTTGTCGAATTTCCACTGCGTGCAAGGGTTCTTTTGCATGGACAATCTTGACAGCTGCGAGAGGACCCCGTGAACATTGGTCGGATTGTTAGTCATGTATATTGTGACTTATTGCCCATAAATAAATACAGTACTAAATACTGAAATATAATACCAATATAACAGATATTAGCCTAATTTACATCATCATTTTACATTTTTATACTTGCGAGTGGTAGTGGTTGTGCAGGGAGGAGCTCCAGTGAACTGCTTTTCTCGGAAACTCGGAAGCCTATAATGATGCTATGACGACCCAGTATAAACTGTTGGGCTCTGCATTTACCAAGAGCAACCGAATGTGAATTGGGAACAATACCAGAAAATATATGCCAATTTCTGTCACCCGTTTAATATTTCAAAAACCAACCGGAAAATGACAAGCAAACCTAAATGGAGTTTAACGTCCTACTGTTCTGCTGCTACTGGGACTATCCGTTGTCTCGTGTCAGGCCCTCCACCCGCTTAACTTTCTCGGCCTATAGGTTAGCGATCCAACGTCCTAATCACCGAGCGACTGTGGCTCCGGACAAACAAAACAGATATGGCTTTAAAATATAGGGAAAACAAAATCTAATTGAATTCGTGCCTTTAAGGGATATATATATATATATATATATATATATATATAGAGAGAGAGAGAGAGATAGACACGGACGGAGAGAGACGGAGAGAGACGAGAGGGAGAGGTTTAACGTCCAATCGACACAGACTAGATCATTTCAGAACTGACATTTGGTTTAATTTTTATTTCAATCATTTGCTTGCGCGTAGGGCTCTTTAGCAGTGGTAGGAAACTGGAGGACTCGGAGAAAACCCACGAGGTTAGACAGGTGTCCCTACTCCTTGTCTCGTACAACCGGGGGTTGTGCCTTTAAAGAGATTGATTGATGAAGTTAATATTGTTTAAATATTGAGGCTATAACACCTACTGTTTATCTTATATCTTGTTTGATTCCAGTAATAGTTTTCGTAGTTTATTCAGTCTTTCGGGATCACGGTGGCTAAGTGGGTAAGACGCATGCTTGCTAGGATGGATATCGGGTGTTCCATCCCTGCACTGACGGAGAAATTTCATTCCAATTTTCTGGCGTGGTTCCCCCTTGTCAGTGATGTATGGCGGAGTGACTGGTAAGGGCAGTTGTCTAGTCGTTTGGATGGGACACATTGGCGTGCACGTAAAAGATCCCTGACAGTTGGAAATCGATATAAGAGTAGGCCATAGTGCCGCTGTCCATGCAAAATTTCCCTCATAGCACAATGTATGGCGCATGGCCGTTTTCATCATCCCATTTGGAGCAGAACAGTGGAACGTTAAACCCATTCCATTTCATGTTTAAATTAAACACAAGAATTCCATAAAGAAAAACCAACTGTATTTTTAGTCGGAGGCATGTTCTACAATTATTAAGCACAATACTGATACAGTTCCATTACTAAATATCGTTTAAACAATGTATACTGTCCACTTTAGACGGATTAAAACATCCACATTGATCTCTGCTACTATCTTTTAAATCCCATGAACTTCATTTAACAAAACATATATTTATAGATATCTACTTTGAATCCATGATCCCTTAAATATATATACCAAACCCACACACACACAAAACTGAAATTGATATTGTGCAAATCTGGTCTCTAAAATAATAACGAAAATTCATTATTTCTGTCTATATTATACGATTTGAAAGATCTTTTATTATGCCAGGAATCAATAAACTAGCTTGATAAATTGACTTATTGCATCTGCTTTCTAGTTTCAGTGAAATGAAATGGGTTTTACACCCCCCCCCCTACTGTTCTTGTCTTCGTCTTTTTTGTAGTGACTGGTTAATTACGTCTATTGGCGTATGAATACAAGCATGCTATTTATATATAAATGTAGTCCCAAATAAAGCATGTGAGATGCACATAGAGAGGTCGTACCACGAACACTGTGTTTGTTTCTTTTTTTCACCCATCGTAGCTCGAAGCCATTAGTCTGCTATTTATGGGCCCAGTCTGAGAATCCATTTCGGGATTTCTCATTTATATCGTTCGCAACAGAAATGTTGCCCGGCCAGCAACACTACAACCAACTGTTATTTAAAATTTCAACTGTCGGGGTTCTTTTACGTGCACCAGACCTCGGTTTTTCTTCCCACCAGTATGGCTATACTTTGTCCCTTACGTCATACAGACGGGTTTATACTTGGACAAAGATGCGGGTCCCAATGCATGGCCTCCAAAATAAGGCATTGGAAAGAACTCAACTTTTCACAGATTGATTTCCAAGGGAACGAATGCGACTTGACATAACGAACTGCACGTTTCTACATTTCATTCCCGAACACCGAGTCATAGCTTATTACTGTCGACGAGAGGCAATTAAATATCATTCATTTTCCTTTTTCTACAACTAGAATATGAAAATTTAACACTTTTTTACCGCCATTTGAAATGATGAATGAACGTTGATGTCAGAAATGAAACAAGGTTAAAAAGATGTTCTTCACTCAGTGACTCCTTTTTGGGAAGATAAAAATGGAGTATGTTGCACCTGTTAACGAGACTTCTCACAGGTAAGTTGTCAAGGTGAGTTATAAACATCATACATCACCGCCCATTACCTCGCACTGCTCCTTTATGTTACCATGGCAACTGTGGTACCCAAATATGGTGTATGACATCGCCCTCTGGATAGAGAATATTGACCGTAATTTCAAAACACGTTTTTAGCAATATTTTACGATTAAAGCAAATGTAGGTCATTGTATGGCTAGATTAATCTCGTATTTATTTGATGTGATAACATAGTTTGTCGACGTCATCATCGTTTGACATGACGTACACTCTACGCGCCCCGGAATACACTACGTACACGGTAAATGATGAGCACAAAATACATGAGGCGCATAGCGTACATTGTGTACACAGAAGATATGACGTACGTACATGGCATACCTTGTGTATACAGAATACATGGTACATCTTGTGTACTCAGAATACATGGCATACATACTTGTACACAGAGTACATGATGGACATGGCATACCTGGTGTACACAGAATACGTCATGACGAATACAGCATACACGATTTACACAAAATATATGACGAACAGAGCATACATGGTGTACACAGAATACATGACGAATGCATCATACATCGTCGGATGTGGTTTCATCATGTCCATATTGGATATCAGAATGGCCTGACAATGACAACTGTCTAGTCGTTCGAATGGGACGAAAAATGAGGTCACGTGAATACATTGGCATGCAGCGTAAATTATTCGTTGGAGTAGGTAGGCCATAGTGCCGCTTCCCGAGCAAAATTGTTCTCATAACACACTGTATTGACACAGTATAAGCTACACGTCAAACCAAATTTCAATTCATTTCATTTTATCCCCATCCGCATCAAAATCCGGACTTTCTTGACTCCATGACTGTGTCAGGCCATATTTGTGTAAATGTTTACATTTTAAAAATAAGTCAATGCGTGAGTGTATATAGGTGAGTCAAGCTGTACTTAATTACCCTGTATCGTTGATTCTAACTTTAAACATGTATAATGAATGATTTCACGTAGTTTGGTGACAGACTGAGTTGGTTCACAAGTTACCGTGAGAATCAAGTTCAACTGGACATCATATCCCCCCCATCCGTCATCCTATCAGGGTAATCTACACAAAATTGTACCACACCAACTTAAAGTGGCATTAACACTTTTATTCGGTTGCTACAGAAAGGGACATGGAATGAACTTTGGCTAGAAGTTGTACTTTTTTGCCAGAACCGGATTAATGAAATGGTGTTTAACACCCGACTATTCTGCTCCAACCGAGCCATACTAAGAAAGATGGAGATACGATTTGCAGTGTGCTATGAGGAAAATGTTTCCAAGGAATCATTTGTCATCTTGCAATTTGGACGTTATTTCGGTGAATTGATTCTCAATTATCATTAAAGGCTTCATACTGGTCGTACGCGAATTGGAAATGTCTTAGAACCTTTGTGGGGTTGGGGGTCTTTGTGCAAAGGAATATGTTAACCTGTCCAACCTCACTGCCCCCCACCCCCGTAGCCTCCCAGTGTTAGTGGCAGGGGTAGTTCACAGTGTGAGACAAGCTGGGGAAACGCATAGTTCGCATGGGACGTAAACCCAAGGTCCCTTGTATAGATTGTTATGCACGTTAAAGAACTCTGGTCATAATAACCTCCGAAGAAGAACACTGACTTATGTCCGTCTTCATTAGCCCAATCGAAATCGATCAGTAAGATGTTAAACCACATTACATGTGATTTCAGAAGGTGAGGTCAGGTTAAACTGTCTAAAACATCTGATACCACTTATCGCCGGCGCACTCGCATAGCTATTACATTTTTAAATTTCATGGACGAAAAACAGATTCCCTGTCAATTGGACGCTGAAAACAAGAGTAGGCCGTAAACCTGTTTTCCGTATAGTAATTTGCCAAGCGTATACCCGTCTTCATTAAGTCCGGTTGCTGTAGACGTTAAACACCAATTCTATCAGCCCTTACACCAATGAAGATAAACCGGTATCAGTTTAAGAATCAACACCAGCAATTTGTTAATCTAATTGTCAATCATGTGTCAATTGTATCCGTTTCATTCAACCCAGTATCAAAACAATTATGACATAAAAATCACAAGCCTTAAAGGGACGTAACCCTTCGGGCAAGGTGGGCTAATCCCAGTAGGCTTATTTACATATTTCACCTCGAGTTGGACAGACCGCTCATCCAGCCTCAAGCTAACAAAATTAACTGCAGACATAGTTAGTACCGATCACCCTAATGCTAATCTTATTTAATAAATCGAAAGTAGAATTAAATCGTATTTATCATCTATTTGTTACTTACGTCATATTGCACGGTCTTACAATGTTGAGTTAATTGAGCGAGTTATCTCATCTTTGTCACCCACTCTTCAAGTCAATAAAGTCTATCTGATTTCCGGATCATTCGTCTGCCATCTTCAAACTATAATGTTATGTAAAGAGTAAAGGCTATTAGCCTCTCTTTATTTCAGAATCTTTACTTTATTCTGAACCACAAAACAAACTGTGGATTTTTATCACAAATTTTGTATGAAATGGAAACCAGTTAAACGTCTCAACAACACTTCAATCCAGAGACATACATACTAAAAGTGTTAATTCTCTTGTTTCTGGTGCAATGCAAGGCAGGAGAATTTTTCCGACAGCTACGTTTCCACCTACCCCTCTTTCGATTTTCAACAGAAAAGCGTGTTTTTTACAAGTCAAACGTGTTTTTGGTTCACGCCAATGCGTCACCTCCTAATATTACAGCTGTTAATTTCCTACCGTTTGAGTTTTTTTTAATAAATAATATTTTATCCAGATTTTCCGAATGAACCGCTCTCACCCCCGAGTTGCATTTTGGTGTGCGCTTTGGCGACTTCTTAATGTCACTAATAAATACATGAATAAAGTCTAGAACATGTTACAATCAACAAACAAAATGCTACTGAAAAGTCACGATAAGTGCGCTAATTTCGAGTCGAATCTTAGTATGTGTGCTGCTATGACTTTTACGAATGTAAAAGCCTCACATAGATTCCAAAAGTCGCCAGTCTAATTCTATAATTTTAATAGCTCTCAGTGCTGAAATACCTAAAACATAATCAGGTAACAATAAAGTATAACCGATGAAAACTAGAGCAAAATAAATGCACACGTCGGTCGTGTTAATGATTAGTGACCAGCGATCAGTAAACCCCGGTTACTGTCAAATTTCGCCCCTAGGAAAAACGCCAAACGACTGAATGGCGACAATATGATTGACGGAAAGATGTGGAGATATAAGTTAATAGTTTATATGTATGTATATATATATATACCATACTCATCTTCTCTGGACATTTCTTATATCTTCGTCATATACAAATCTCCCCCCCCCCACACAATTTCTATATATCATTATTATAATCTAACCTCGCGCGTTTCTCCGAGTCATCCTTTTTGCTCAACTGCTAAAGACCCCTACGCGCAAGCGAATTATTGAAATAAAATTAATTCATATGTTATTCGAGTATTAGTCTCCCTCTCTTTTTTCATTGTATAATACAAACTTAAAAAATCTAAACATAATTTTACCCGCCATTTTTATGCCGTACCACATATTCAACGCTTATTATATTTATGTCACTGCCATCAATAGAGGGTATTTTATTATGTCTCCATGTCAGTGGGGCTGGACGGGGGCCTGGCAAAGGGGCTAAACAATGAAGTACAGTGTACATGAAAAATATACCTCGGTATTTGGAATTCGACGAAGTGCAGGCATAGCACAATTACCCCCATATCATATTTGTATTCACCGACCCGGCTTATGTAGTCCGGCTGTGGATGTAACTTAGTCCAGACAGGGGCGTTTCAGCATACACGAATTCAAACGCGTAAACAGGTGAACCACAGTCTTTCATCCGATCTTAACCTCGTTTTGTTGTTCGATCCGAACGACTAAAATCCGTTGCCCCTACCACAGACCCCCCACCCCCTCCCGCTGCACCACGGATAACGAGGAAACCTGCGGGGAAACAACGCTCAGACAACACCGGTATCGAACCCAAGACGAATACGCTAGTGTGTTACTCTCTGATCGACGGTTGGGGAGACGTTAAACCCAATTCCTTTCCTTTGTATTTTTCTTTGCGTAATAATATGAACGAATGGATTTTTTAATTCAGGAAAACGCGGCGTAAGTTTTAATTAAACTAAACCTAATATATGTCGGCTTCAGGTGAAAATGTTATTATTTCTACAGTACGAGATAAGGGATTGGTTACATGCGTATCGTGACAAGACGCAGTAACCAATCAAAGATCATATAACATCATCATCAACATTGATCACGAGGGGATCTCCACGGGAAAGCTGATCAAAATGATTATACCTCTAAGAATTGAATAAATAAAATGTTGTTTAACGTCCTACTTTTTTTGCTTCAACCGGGATTATACCCCACATGAGGACAATGTCATTGTTTCTTTTGCATGCACACTAACGAGTACACGGGATCTCGTTTTTTCGGCCCAATCGAACAACTAGACGCATTTCCTTGCCGTTTCGATTCCCCGGATTTAGGTGACAAGGAGTAGGGTCGCCTGTCCAATCACGTGGGGTTTCTCCTTGTCCTCCGGATTTCAATGACAATGGTTATATATTAAAGATGGCAACTGTCAAGGAAGTCTAACCTAAAGTTGTCTAATAAACATCTAACAAAATTTATCTGAAGCAGGCCTTCGGGTACATATACATGTATAGGCCTTAATTACTGATCCAATACCCCCCCACTCTCTCTCTCTATCCCTCTCTCTTTCTCGCGCATGACCTGCTGTACCTGGTGTTGAAATATAACTGATTATATATTCAACTGTCAGATATTAACCTAAAATCACAGAGCATGTCGACTTCAGCTTAATCATTGTAATACAAAAATGCATTGCATAAATATTAATCAAAATAACACGTTGGATCAGCCCACTTCAACACTTTACTTTGATGTTAATGAAAAGGTTTAGTTCCTTTAAGTGTTTGGAAAAAAAGAATGTATGTTCAGGAAAGACATGAACAAGCTGTGCTCTTTGTATTACACGTTCATTGAACATTGAACATTTGTTTTACAGCTAATAAGGATCTATCCGATTCACTAACCAAGAACATTCGCGTTCAATCCCGGACGGAGTAATCAAAAAAGGTGCATGGAGTGTGTTATTTTCGCTGCGTCGTCGTTACAATCGTTCCGCTGGTAAACGTCGGGCGTAATCACGTTATCTTTGGTACAGTAGTTCAGCTGGTAAACGTCGGAGGTAAGCATTTTATGTTTATTACAGTCGTTCTGCCGGTAAACGTCGCACGTGGGTACATTGTCGTTGGTGCAGCCGTTCTTCAAGATGTAGTACGTGAGTTTATTTTGTCTTTAATTCTGTCTTTGAAAACTCCGGCATGGGATCATTGTCGTTGGAATAGTCGTTCTGCTGGCAAACGTCAGACATGGCTTCTTTCAGTCATGCACCACTGACACGGAGACACTAGACAGGAAAATCGAAAGGATTTTATCGGGCTTGGACAACTTACTGACTTAACAACCATTTAGAGACAACGACGTAAAATAATTGGTTGAGCTTAACGGGGGTTATCCATGTTTCGATCTCTGTGTCGGCCGAGAAAAGTTCTTCTGAGTTTTCCAGCTTGGTGAAGAATGAAGGACCTGACATAATGTACCCCTTATCACTTTGAATGACGTATGTTATTAGCCCGGTTAGTACCGAAAAATACGACGTTCAATTTGGTTGCAATCCAACCTTGAGAGTCCCCCTTTCAATTTACAGAAAGCGATTGTCAATGTGAAGTAATCCCCCTATGTAATCATTATCTGGAAGTATTATAGATCTCTGAGACGCTATTGTCTACACACCACGCCTATTAATTTATAACTCGATACATGGGGGTCACATAGGGTGAGGGAATATCGTGATGTTGCTCACAGTGTAGGGGTGAAAGGGACATGCCCTTTAATAACTACTAATGGATATCAACACGCAATAACTTGATGGAAGAAAATAATCGTCTTAGCTTGAAACATAGTTTTAAGAGTTATAGAATTGTATGATGTGCAATTGGTCGAACATTACAACTGAAATCATTATCTTCCACAAACAAAAATTATCAGCTTAAAGGCATGCTGTGGCTTTTCGTCACAGGTAGCGTAGTGTGTTTGTGTATGGGATTGTGTGTGTGTGTTTGGGGGGGGGGGGGTCGGACACTGTTTCACATCCATTTGAAAGATACCAAGTCATACGGATCAATTTTATTTTAACCATTCACTTTATTAGTGGAAGGAATCAGGAGGACCCGGAGAAAACCTACCAGGTTAGGCAGACCATGCTACTGTTTGACCAACACAAGCTGGGAATCGAATCCCAGCCATTTGACACAATGGCAGACTTTAAGATGGAAAGCGCACACAGTAGACACCACCCTCCCCCCGCAACCCCCTTTCCCCATGCCCCCTTGATCCGTCCTATGTCCTATTTTTATCTTGGGTCTGCCAGTGTGAACCTAAATCAAAATCATATAACACTCAGGAGCTTAGACGAGTCTGTCAATATGATACAGTAGGCGATTTCATCTTGTCTAAATCACCAGGTACAAATAACCTAATACAGAATCCAGGCAGGTGGGCTGTCACCTCTAATCAACTCAACTCACAACAATCAGGTAATCTCCAAACCCCGTTTCTTTGTTTTCCACCATCTCCTATTGTCTAAACCCTATAATTATTCTTAACTTAAACCCTTTAGCAAGTTAGGTGTGAAATCGACAATGGTGGAGCTCGCCGTGGGAGAGAAGAACGACTAAGTTTATATTTTATTCCTCTTTGAAGTTGTTTTTCCGCTGTCGTGTTCGATTTGAGATAAATATATCTCAGGTGTGCAGACTGTCTCGCGCATTAATACCACCCTGATTACACTATTCACCTGGGAAAATACTACACCCCTCCATCGCGTGGACAAGATCAATACACAGTTTGATTTATTTGGCGCATTTCTGTGACTATTGCATTGCATTTCACGTTAGTTTCCTGCGGCGTTGTGGTTTGTAGATCTCAATCTTTTGAAAAATTGGAATTTTTGGCCCAGGAATTGATGTTCTTCTAAGAGGGTAGAATTCTTCGAAAAAAGCCCAAGGCACCGTTTATCCAAATACATGTACTATTGTTAGGAAACTTGGCATGGCTGTTCCTTGACTTAAATTAAGTCAAAATTCCAAGATGGTGACGATTATGTCATGTTTGGTTCCTGGTCCAAATAGTAGTATTGTACTCGTTACCTAGTACGGGTTTCCAGGTCGTGCTAATCTTTGAGATTTTTTATGTACATGGCTGTAGATGACGTTGAAATGAAATTAAATAGTGAAATGAGGTTTAACGCCCTACTCATCGGTATGTTCAAGATGGGCATAAGGCACGCAGTGGGCTATATGAGAGACATTTTCCTTCGGCTTTCCGGTGTCGGCCGAGAAAGCTCTTCGGTATTTTCCATCTAGGTCCACGTTGTCGTTGGTACATGATAGTGGTCATGGCAAAGAAAAGTCGTCGGCTGGGACTGGAATCCGAAATAGTGTGTACACCATTGATAGCACGTTAATGATCTCCGAAAAGTTGGATCCCCTGATGCTGGCACTATTTCATATTTAATGCAGAATTTAACACCTAATCTGAAAATATCGTATGTTTCATATGCAGTTTCAAAATTCGAGCTAAGTAGTCTACTTGTTGGACATTATAAGAAGTTTATTATTGAAGTCTTCATGTAAAACCTAGTAATCTTCGTTATCGCGGCAAATATCGCACGAGTAAGCCGATCACGCGTGAACTGTTAAAAGTAATGGCGGAGAACTGTTGAAACGGATTTTGATATAAATTCGAGTTGATGTCGAGGTTTTAAATGACACACAAAATGGCGATAATAAAACAGGGTTTGAGACAGAGAGGTGCCGTGACGAATTGACGACACCTTGTGATATAAGGGAGCCCCCAGGTTTAACTGAAGGGATCATGTGTTTAGAATATTATCCTCCTCTAATTGCCGAGTGTTTCGTTGTAATAAACAATTTTTTTTGTAATGATCCTGTGTTTAGCGCCAGACATCAAAAAGTTCGGCTTTCTTTATATATAAGGACTGAACAAATCAAGACCCTTCTACTGTAAGATGGCGAACTCCCGACATTTCAGTTCGAATCATAATCAACATCATCCAGCCGTCAGATCAATTTGAATATGCTACAATCAACAACGGGATTTACCTGAACACAAGAAAGAGATTTTACGTGTGCATTTCCGCTTCCTCACGTGCGGTAACCCAGAGTTACAAATTATAAATCTAGGCGATTCATTGATGCTTGAGTTAAATTAATACACGTTTATTAACAATGGCTGGCTATACAGGTAATTCACCGTTGGTAAAAGAAAATCATATGAAATTGTGTTTTAAGTCTGACTGTTTCTGTTCTATGATAGGCGTAATTTTATATATTAACACACAATCAAATGGAACGGAGTTTCGCGTCCTTTTTTGTGCATCAGCTACTCGGCTAATGAAAGAGAGAGAAATGGGGCTTAACGTCCACTCGACACAACCTAGGTCATTTCGGGACTAATTATATATGGTTTCATTTTATTTAAATAATTCGCTTGTGAATACGGTGGGAGAAAACCGGAGTACCCAGAGAAAACCCAGGAAGCTGGACAGCACAGGCCGCCCGTCTTGCACAACTGACAGGGTCTGGCATCCTATTCCCACGGAGATCATTTTGCTGCTTTCAAATTAAATAAATGAATCGTAGAAACTCCGGTAATCGGGATTGGTCCCTTGTGTTAGTCGAGAAAGTTTTTAAACTATCTCAATCCAAAAATATTGACAACTCCTTAAAAGGAGTTGTCAATATTTTTGGATTGAGATAATTCAACCCGGAAATGTTCAGTCGAGTATCCCCCAATGTTGTCAGTATTTTTTGGATTGGTATCATTCAATCCGGGATATTTTTTGGATCGAGATAATTCAATTCGTAAACGTTCACTCGAAGTTCTTACAAAACCTGATCACCAATTATCGTTTACGTGATCTCTATCCCGGAAGTTTACTACCAAAGATTTGATTGGTGGACAGATTCTACGATATTTCTGTCCCCAAAATATGTGTTGAGACGTTAAATTAGACTCGATCCGTTATCAGACATAGGTCATTATAGCTCTTTGATTAACAAGACTCTGTAAAAGTAACCAGAAAGCCTAGAAATTTGTTCTTGGTGCTGGTCAACGTGGTTTCTCCTCGTCATCGATTCCCGGCAGATCGACTGTTATTGTGCAGAGAAGATCAGTTTATCCGACTTAAAAGTTACAAAATGTTAATTTATCGAGTTATAATTCCTTCAATATGTAGCGGGCGGTTTGTTGGTGGTCAATCGGCTCTTACCATATGTTATCAGCGATCATGGCTGACTCTTGGAAGCGTGTGGGACATAAGACAAGGCAGTACGCAGGTAGTAATTTTGCCCACATTAAAAACCCAAGACTAGCGACTAAACAATAAGTTTAGCGTTAACCGTGACGGTTAATTTACTACCATATGTAATCTCTCTAAAATACAACCCGTGCACTGTATCATATTCTAGAAATCACGTGACACCAGGGTGACAGGACGAGAAGTAATGGCGGCAAATTATATGTCAGTGTCATCTATCCATTTAGCACGTGCGAAACAATGGAGACAGATCGCGCCTCGAGCATTTCTTTATCTTATTGTTTCAATTTTTTCCCCTTAATTTGCTCAGGTTTTGCATCTGTATTCAAGTCTACAGTTGTCTGTAATTGACGTATCTTTAAAGGTAACACGAGATGGAGCTTCTACACCTGCATGGCAGCCATATTGGATATTGATAATTATGACAAATAACATTCAGTGACAATGTAATTATCTGCCTCGACAATTTAGGAGGTAAAAAAACAACAATATATTACAATGTATCATAAACTGGGAGTCACCGTGTCTCGGTGCATATGGCGCTAGCTCACAAACTAGAATGTCACGTGTTCGACTCCGGTGGTTGTCGAAAAAGTTTTTCCGCCTTGGTATCTCATGGGGCCTGTGCTGCAGATCGGATAAACCTGGCAAGGAACAGTTCTTAGTCGTTCGTATGTACACCGTTAGCAGTGCGTTACAGTTGGAAATCGAAGTAACTTTATATTAGGCTGTGGCATCGCTGTTTAAGCCCGATTTGTTTCATCTCGTGCAGCCATTTTGAGTCTGGTTTAACTAGACCAGTCGTGTATCAACGTGTCTACCAGTACTAAAGAACGAGATAAATTTGTTAGCTATGTGAACTCCTCAAATGACAAGTGCTATTAGGTGTTCAAGGAAGAGTAAGAAAATACGAACAAATAGGTTTGTTTTATTAATGAGACGCAGTATCAGGTGTTCTGTGTCATATGAATTAAATATTTACGATTAAAATCGGATAGGAATATGTTAATAATTACCGGTAATTAGCACGCCAAACTCGCTTTAATTATTAATTAGCCCCCAACAAAACAGTAGTTGGTATCGCTCACAAAAATCGCGTCGAGTTACAGCCATTAATCCGGTAACGTAATCAAATGAAACGTGGGTTAACGTCCTACTGTTTTGCATCGATACCTCGTTAGCGAGCCAGTGTCTTACTCACGGCGCCACTCAGGCTCTAAGACGACTGAGCAACTCCCAAAATGATATGATATATTTCAACTAAAGCTGACGCATCCTGGCACTCACTTTGTTTATCATCCTCATCGTCGACACCATTTTAGTCGTCGTCATCACTTTTATGTTCGTTGTCATCATTTCATTGTGGTAAATATCCGTATCAATAACGTCGCCTCTCCAATCTCGTGGTTCCGGTTTCCTCCCATTGTTAAAGACCCCTACACGACCCCCCTCCCTCCCCGTATCAATGACAACACACAAACACTGTCCATTCTATTCGTCATCAACTGCTATCATCATATTCATAATCGTCGTATTCATCATCATCGCGATTTTTAAATGACGATCCTTACATCCTGTTAATAAGAAAAATGAAAATCTTCATCATCATCATCATCATTACATTATGTTAATCAGAGAAATCATCACCATCTTCGTCATTGTTAACATCATTGACGTTGTGAATACGAGAATAAGTTTTAAAAAAGAGTATAAGTTAGAAAGCGTTAATCTGTGTTTTGTTTAAAGATGTTTCACTCAACACCCCACTATTTATTTTTAACACGAGTTTATTTACCAACAAGTCTATCCTCACTGTAGTCATTCGGTGCTGGAAGGATCGTCGAATACCAGACCAAAACAAATCATTTTTTTGTTCTTATTACACCACACCAGTTGGAATTCGATGTAACAGTTGATCGCAGTGCCACTGTCCGGGCATCATTTACCCCAGAATACACTGTATAGCGCATGACCGTCTTCATTAGCCCAGTTAATTTCATTTCTATTTCTATATCATTCAATTACTTACACAGGATGAATACAATTACTGTTTGTTACTGGGCGAAATTTGGACTTGGATTCTCTATTCTTTATCAAGCAAATGATATTCCTGATCGAGAAGATCGATGGTTAATTATAAGTAGTAACTGTATTCCAAAGTGCGATCTGTGTAGTTCCATTACTCTCTCTCTCTCTCTCTCTCTGGGGGTGGGGGGTGGGGGTGGGATGGCCTAGTGGACTAGAGTGCCGCGCTTCGACCTCTAGCTGGCCGGCCACCTGTGGCTTGCGGCTGTGGTTTCGAGCCCTGGTGTGAGCGTATGTGGCATGGAGATAGGGGCGCCTTCTCAACCTCGTGGGTTTCCTCCGGTTTCCTCCCACTGCTAAAGACCCCTACGCGCAAGCGAATTATTGAAATAAAAATTAAAACCATATGTTAGTCCCGAAATGACCTAGTTTGTTTTGAGTGGACGTTAAACCCCATTTCTCTCTCTCTCTCTCTGTGGAAATTATTGCTGTTATTTTGTAACCTTGTCCCTTGTTTATTAAAATTATATCACTGGATAGCTTCATTTGTAATCAAGGGCAACTAAAATACCAAGCTTGAGCAATTCAAAACTACTATTCCAGATTGAAAGTTCAAAACAAAAACGAAAGTATATTTGGTTTGGCCTTATAGATATGCACGTATGTGAATAGCGGTCTCAAGGGCGCCAGGATATGGCACGAGACGATAGGAAGACATTATCAGATTGTTTTATTGTTCTATTTTTTAACACTTAACACACAGTCGTGGAATTATGCTACAATATTTTAAAAAAAACATCAGTGAAAATTTCTGCATTCTTTTGACACCTTTTGTTGTAAATACGACATGTGGAGAATTCGCGACTTAAATATAAATATTTCCTGTCGAGCGACAATATACAAGCAGGGATGTTATTGGTTATAGGCAATTGGGGCATTGCAGCAACCCCAGCAGTGGTAGGATCAGTATGGTGTTGGCTCACCTTTTTAGAATATTTTGGTTGGATGTAGATTTTCTAGTCTGATGTTCCCTCGTCCGTGATGCAGGATGGAAGGCACGGGCATATACTCGTTTGGATGGGATGAAAATCAATGTTTCTTTTATCATATTGTTAGCACGTTAAAGATTCCTTGGAGTTGTAAAACGAAATGAAAGTGAGACATTGTGCCACTGTCCTGGCAAAATGTCACTCATTGCACACCGCATATCGTATGCATGTCTCCATTAGCCCGATTGCTGCAGACAAGTACAGCATTAACGATTAACGCCTTTTCAAATTCTGAACATATTTGAAAACTGTTGGGGAACCATGGTGGCTCCGTGAGTAAGATGCTGGCTCAAAAACTAGAAAGTCTCGGGTTCGCTCCCGGTGTTGGCCGAGAAAGTTCCTCTGGATTATCCGGCGCGGTTTGCCTTTGTCAGTAGTGCATGACGGAGGGCCTGGTAATGAGTGTCTAGTCGTTCAGATTGAACTAAAACCGACGCAAAAGAACCCACGACAGTTCAAATTCGAAATGTCGTAACGTAGCTGTTCAGAAAAAGGCTCCGTCATATCACACTGTATGGCATATATGGCCGTCTTCATTATCCCGGTCGGTGCACAGCGGTAAGATATTAAACCCCATCTCATTTCATTCGACTGTATAATATCATATACACACTGATATCAAATACTCGAACTTAAGTTCTAACGTAACAGGCGACAAAAGAGACTTTTGAAATTGTAACCATGTTCACAAAATCATGCTTAAATTTTTATATAAAAATGGCTCGGATAAAGAATGTCATGCAGACAATAATTAAACGGCAGCCCGGGAAAATCCCAGACGAACTGTCAATAAGAAAGTTAAAGGAAACAATGCCATCCCATAATATTCAGTGAGTTAGTGGCGACATCTATATTGGCCACGTGTTGACATAAAGTGGTTGTATCAATAATAGTAATGCATGACAGTGAGATAGGTTTTTGTTTTAAAACAATGCCATCTATTGTTCTAAGTAATATGTGTAAGTCGTGTGTCTATTACGCACAGACAGATGCAATATGTCGGACACCTCGTTCACACTTTCAATTTTTACATCGAAATGTATACCCCGTTCACACGATTCCGTCGTTGTGCCTTATAGTGTCATATGTGGATTGTGAGTCTGTGTACACTATTCAGACCGTGTAAGTTTGATTGTACACTCCGTCCATAAATGGTGAGCTGGAAGATATACCCCGTTGAGTCGGCGTGAATCTGACTACGATCCGTTCATACATGGTAAGCCGGAAGGCACACTCCCTTTAGTCGGCGTGAGTTTGATTGTACACTCCGTCCATACATGGCAGTACACCTCCGTTCGATCGGTTAATTTGAAACTTTGTGAGCCGGAGGAAACATTCATAGACCGTGAGTTGGAAGGTGCACCCTTTCCATAAGTTGGTAAGCCTGCTGGAAAACAGTTCATCCGTTTCGCTTTATTTAACGTTTAACCATATACGAACTGTATCTTTTTGCACAGTGGTGGATTTTGGCGTCCACCTTTGATCGAAACTAATAAATGCCATTCAAAGAATAATGTAAAGCACGAATTAAAATATTCGCGAGCGTTTGTTTGAAATGGATATCACCTTATTAATCGTCACTTGTAAAGATGTCAACCATTATGGAAAATTCCGCCGTATATCTGATTTCTGCTACTCTGGTTCTCCGTCATTGATAACAAGATAAAGACCAATCAAATTGGTAGAAGATAGGCAGTGTGCAATCTATATTAAGTTAGGTACGTATTGTTAAAACGATATGAAATACAACTTTAACAAGGAACGTGTTACTGGATGTACAGTCGCGTGGCCGAGGTGGTGTAAACGGGGTGTGCAATCTGACTTTAGGTAAACCTATGTGAACGGGGCGAGTTATTGTCAGTAGAAAAAATCACTGATAGCACAAGAGGCGCGTTTATTTAAGGAAGCGTAGGCGACACCCCTACTTACTGGACAAAATCCTCCACCACACGCGCCTAGCATATGGCCTATAAATATACATAATTGGTCGTATTTTAGTCTCAACATAAATGAAATAATGTATCCCACTTCTTTTATTCAATAAATGTTTACATAATATACATATATATGCATTCATCTCCCGTAAGAAAATTATTTACATGTGTATAAATAGATTTTTCAAAATTATTATCATAAATTACAAAGGAAAGTATTTACCAACTATCTTTAGGGTCATGGACAATGTGGTCAAAAAGCAGTGACAAGAAATGTTCCCACTGGCGTTCCACGAGGTTCGATAATTGGCCCACCTTTTATTATTCCTTTGTATCAATGACCTAATATTTCATGTTATAGAACTTTCTTGGCGAACGCTGGGCTTGAACCGGCGGCTTACTCACTGGGCCACGGTGGCTACCACAGCCTAGCTTTTGTATAAGATTGGCCTATCTTTGTCTATTACACAAGTGTGAACCTTACACAATGGCGTCCACCTAAAGATTCTTTGGCGGTTGCTATTAGATATAAGTGAAGGTAATGACGCCGCTGTCCGCGTAAAATTTCTCTCATTGCACATTGTATGGTGTGTGCCCGTGTTCATTAGCCCAGTTGCTTCTGAACAGTAAGGCGTTAAACCCCGTATCATTTCATTTCTGAGTAGGACGTTAAACCCCATTTCATTTCATTTCTCATAAAGTATAAATATATTATGTATGTCAGTATGAAGTAAAGTGGAGATTTTTGTTTACCTGTACGTATTTTTTATTTATATAAGGGGAAGGGGGGATTAATGCGCGCGCATTGCTTCAAAAGGTATGTCATTGAGTCAAGTGGTGTGGTTGCGATTCCTGGTCGCCTTTCAAACCTCGCGTGTTTTCTCCGGTTTCCTCACACACGTAAAATTGAATCACATGTTTGTCCCGATTGAAATAAAATTGGACCATATGTTAGTCGAAATTACCTAATCTGTGTTGAGTGAATGTTACGCCCCCCCCCCTCTCTCTCTCCCTCCACGTGTATGTAAAATAGTTTTGACATTTTATTTATTAACTACTTAAATCTCACCCATAATCTGTTACACGTAAAAATTGTCACCACGATTAAACTCTTCTAAGTAACATTCCCCGGTAAGGCTGCTTACGTAACAAACAATAACCTGTCATGTCAATAATGACATGTCACGAGTGTCAGATGTCACATCTACCTGTCTGTCAGTGAAAAATGACCAAAGGCTAGATGTTTAAATGTATACTATAATAGGTAGAAACCCCCGACCATTGTTTAATAGGTAACACATGTTTATTTAGATTAGTTGATTTCAAGAGCTTCATCGTAATAAAATACTAGTAGTGAGTAGTATGCAATTTTGTATTTCGGTGATTAAGCAGACGTCGACACGCTCTCTGATTTTAGGTTAATATCTGCCAAGTTGAACATATAATCAGTTATATTTCTACACTGGGTACGGCGGTGGGTCGTGCAAAGAAGAGAGAGAGGTCATTTCGGGACTAACATATGGTTTAATTTTATTTCAGTAAATCATATGACCCGGCAAAAAACGAGATTGAAGGGCCGTTCTGTGATATTGTCATCGGTGGAAGCTAACTTTAAGCCCTACGAACTATCAAAAGTACAAGTATGGCTATTTTAAGTACAGCAATTTCTCCGATATTTGTTAACGATGTACACAGAATGTCGGAACAATCGGTATTTCCTGATCTAGGCAATCGTTGTGTATACCTAGCAGTATCCCAAAAACCTGGAATGCAAAATAAGCACAGATTAACGATTTTCCGAACGAAAGATTACACGTTTTTTGCTCGTGAAGTGGTTGTGTTTCTTCAGTTCCCAAATAACTCATCCGTTTCTTGAACGAATCGGAAAACTCGTGTTGCACTAACAAATAATCGACAGCCGCCATGTCTGTGGGTTGGGTCTAAAATTGACTCAAGATTGTGTTTCGTTTTCTTTCTTCGTTTGCATTTCCCAGGTTCCGGGTGGAGTTTTGAGGAAACCATGAACGAAGAGTGAAAGATGTGTATTGACATTTGATCACGTGTTTATTTGTCATTGGTCACGTGTGTGTTTGATCTACGCCGACAAGTGAAAGTGGGCTGCTTACTCCGAGAAGAATAGCGAGTCGAGCGATATAGTATATTTTGTTTGGGTGTTTTTTTCGTTAGTATTATTGTCGATATGTTGGTACCCTTCACCTCGACAAACAAACACCACTATTGCCATTATCGATTGGCCGACACTAACAATCCGACCTTGCAAATTTTCCGAATGTTCGTTGTTAGTGGGATTTTTCAGAAACTGGTGCAAGTCTGTCGAAGAAAAATTATCCTCCGTGATGACCATTTGGTTGACGAAATTTAAAACACAGGCGTGACATAAAATCTGCTGTCTGAGTTCCCCTTTTCCCCCAGGAATACATAAATAAAAACATACAGAAAAGTTATATTGGTTAAATAAATTTAAAATCTTTAGAAACCTGAAAGGAAATATGTCAACTAAATTTACGATTTTGATTTCTTTTGTAGTTTTATTTTTATTTAAATAAAACAAAATAGGTATAAAGCACAATTTATATTTTGAAACTTCAAGCATCATTGAATGGGTTCCGCGCAATATGTAGGGTATGCCTATCATAACTAGGGCATCTTGAAACATTACCGACTTATTCGAGAAGCCTTTTTAATGCAATCCAGTTCATTTTCATAAAATACCTATTAGATTAGAAAATACAAATCGCCATCAATACATATACACCCTCCCCATTACACAACCCCTACGCAACCAAAATCAGTAAATTTTATTTACTGTCTATCATCCCCGCCCTAAAAGAAAACGATATACAGCCGGGAATGAAGTACAAGATTTGAAAATATACGGAAAAAGAAATGATTATGAAATGAATACAACCTTGTAATATCTTTGCACCCAACGACCGTTACACTCTGTTAACCCCCCATTTAAATTTAAACAGTGACATTTAAATATCTAGGACTATTTTTTTAATTTTTTTTGTTTTATTGTTTTTCATCAAATTGTTATCAACTATATTTTTATTTCCTTCGAAATCGGATAATTTAGAGCTAAAGGAAAACAAAACCTTTATAAAAATATATTGCCAACAAATATGAGAACTGAATTCATGCATTTGACGGCAAACAAAACTAATGCAGTTTTTTTTTTACTGTTTTATTTTTAAAATGAACTTTATCTTGTAATTCACATTTAATAATTTTATTTTCATTATTTGGAGGATTTTGAAAAAAGTTACTAGTGGTATTTTAAAAGGACATGAATTCGAGTTTAGCGTCATACTTTTCTGTCCCGACTTGGCTAACGCTATACAGTGTGCTAGGAGTGACATTTTATCCCGAAAGTGGCCTTGCGGCCCACTCTTACATCGATTTCCAACTGCCAAGGGATCTCTTAAGGTTAATCTTATAGGTTTTTGTTTTTTCGTGTAGTGCGGTCCTCCTGCACTTACTAATTACGTACGAGAAGTCGTTTTTGCTCCACCCGAACGAGGCCTTCCACCCTGCACCACTGACAAGGAGGAGGATCATCGGAAAATCCCGGTGAACTTTCTCGGTCAGCAACGGGATCGAACCCGCGACCCCAGGCTAGTCAGCCAGCGTCCTACTCACTTAACCATCGTACCCCCATCTTTAAAAAGAATGTCAGTCAGCAATGGTCCAATTCCCTTAAAGGGACAATAACATTCTTGCTGGCTTGGTAGCTCCAGAAAATAAATAATACTCTTATTCTAAGTACTAGATGTTTCAGTGTCCTACCTGTTGTGTAAATTATCCATTACAACCTATTTTATTTGTCCAGAGGGTTCGAAAATATTTTAAAATCCAAGTCACATTTGAAAAGGTTTACGTTAGACTTTCCAAATCAATTGGTTGAATTTTTCCAATTTTTTAAATTAGGTGTGTTAAGATGAAATATATCATCATTTAATTGGAATATTCCAAAATAATACGATTTGTTGACCAGAATGAAGATTGGGACATATGTTTCAGTTACAACAAGAGTGTTATTGGGGCTTTAAGTATTAAATTGAGAGGTTATCAACAATTGACATCGTCTCCACCAGATGAGGGGTTTGGGTAGCCGAATTGTTAGCGCGTTCACGTTGTACCATAACTGATGCAAAAAGCGTGTCCAACCTCGTGGGTTTTCTCTGCGTCCTCTGGTTTCTCCCACTGCCAAAGACCTCTACGTGCAAGCGAATTATTGAAATAAAATTAAACCATATATTAGTCCCGAAATGACCTTGTTGTAGTGGCATTTACCCCCACCCCACCCCCTCTCTCACACACACACAGAGATCTACAAACAGTGATATATGCGTATATAATTCATCCACACCCTATGATATCATCTGGATATACGTGTTTAAATTTACTTAATATCAGCGCCATCGTGCATTGAATGGAGCCTTGCCAAGTTTATTAATGTATAAATTATAATGTAACATTTAAGACCCAAAGAATGCCCGTTTAATTATTATCTTTACAAGTGGCAATAACTTAAGACAATGAACATTATAATTTTATAATCACAAATAATTTATTTTTCGGATCGAAAGCGATTTTAACAATAAAAAAAAATAAAGATTGTCATACATCTGCGGAGACATTTGTACCATTCAAGTATTGTTTTGTAAGATCGGACCGTGTACGGTTGCAGAATATTTAAATATGTTGTGCCATTAAAATTTT
This sequence comes from Patella caerulea, assembly GCA_036850965.1. Taxonomy (NCBI): domain Eukaryota; kingdom Metazoa; phylum Mollusca; class Gastropoda; family Patellidae; genus Patella; species Patella caerulea. Next base: position 17,090,276 of record JAZGQO010000002.1, on the reverse strand, counting down.
AAATGGAAAACAGAATTATTAAATTAAAAATGTCGAAAGAAAAACAAACCGAAAAGAAAACAAAACAGATAATGACTAAACGGGGTTCGGGACATAAGGAACAGATGGAATGCATTGAACCGGATCAAAGTAACACAAGAATTGGTACGAGAAAAAAAAAAGAAAATATAAATGTAGCGTCGCTTATAATTAAGCCCACACCGTCTCAATTCTGTTTTTTTTTTTTTTTGATTAATGTCTAAATGTAATTAACCACATCTTGTATCATTCTTGCGTCCTCCCGGGTTGCTACATTTGTTCAAACTTGGGTTCAATTTTTTTTTTTAACAAAACGAAGAAAAAATTAAAATCTATCAACAGAAAGGAAGACAAATGAAAAGAAAACATGTTTAATTAAAATAAAGAAAATAAAATGTCGAATTCATTTGCCAAAAATCGTATAGAGAAGACGTAATGGATTCGAGAAATTCTAACAATGTCCTTAAAACAATTCAAAATTGATCTGAGCAAAATAACCTTGTTTCACATAAGAAGCGCAGAATTAGCAAAACATTTTAAATCAGCGGTTGTGTCTTTTTCCCTTTAATCCCAAATTTTCAGCGATTGAGCAGTTCGTGCTTCTCAATGTATTAGCCGTAGGGAGTCGTGTTTGAGCAGACCTTAGAGCGAGGACAAACATAAATATTGTATTCAACAAGGGAAGTGTATATTTGGCAAAATCGTGCGTTTCCTTATTCAAGCCCATGCCAAATTTAACAACTGGATCGTTTGTGATGACATCAAAGGTTGTTATATTGGCAGTTAAGTCTAAGTTAATCGCGTCCCCATCGATCTCTCCTGGCTGCAAATCAAAATCGTGATTCTAAGAAACGTTGGCATTCTTTTCTATCTAGTTTCCTTTGTTTAACTTCTAGATTGGAAAATCTTTCGCTTTCTTTTCAGGAAAAGCTCATCGGCTACAAATCCTTAATTTGGAGTACACCGTTTACAAAATGGCGACGTGTTGCTTATTGTAATATTTGTTTCCAAGGCGTGCGTATGGATGTTTCCAATTTGGTTTCATTGAAAATTTTTGACCTTTGTTGACAAAACATGGATATGTTTGTTTACTTGATATGACGAGCGCGACATGCATCACCATACACGTGCTTTGTAGAATTCGACACGTGATTGGCAGATTTGAGTTATTTGCAATTGGTCGTAAATCATAATCATGTCGCACGGAGTCGTCTGCTATTGTTTGCCGCCATGTTTTATATAATTTACTAACAATTAACAACAGGTGAACGAGACGATGAGAACAGCAAAAAACCCCACACTGAATGCGAAACTAACAGCATTGAGTTTTATTGTTTACGAAACTAAGATAAATGACTCTTATTGTTTAATCGTAGAAACGGCTATAATTAGTTGCTGACTTTCGTTTAAAAATGAAAATAGATTATTTTTGTCTGCGCAGTTCACGACATTTTGCACAATGAAGCACATAGGGGTATACCCTTTTTTTAGGGGACAAAAATACAACTTTTTCCACAATTTTTCTGACTTTTTAAAAAAAATTATATCAAAATTATTTTTTCAATTCCTTTCTTTTGAAAATGATAATTGCTTGTCTTTAAATTAATAAAAGAAAAGAGTGCAGCGCTGGGTTCAACACCTTCCATTAGTCTGCAATGTTTAAAATGCTGGGCAATTACATTTCATATCATTTGGGGTATTTTTCGTGCCTAGAACAATGCGAACAGAACAAAACATATTATTCTATATAAAAATGTTATTCTTAATGTTAAAACATCAATGAAATTAGATTAAATGCTTCCTCGCTATAAAAAGTCAAGCTTCGTTGATCACATCCAATTATGTCAAAGAATCGAAATCGGCTGAGTCAGGAAGTTGTCTACTTTCATAATGGGCAAGCTACTCGGAACAGAAATATATTTAAATGACTCTACAAGATGACAGATTTGTTGCTACGTCACCGCGTTATTCACATTTCATTATAAGAAAATGGGTGACGTGTGAGTGAGTCTGACTTAAGAAGCGGGTTGTCCCGTCCGCAGAAATATATTTCTATGGTCCGGTCTAGGTGGGCAGCACCTTGTATACTAGGATAATAAAATCTTTTCTGCCCACGAAACCCACTATTTCGAGACTGACAAAATACTCTTTTACTTTTATTTATGTTGTTTTCACTTTGTGTGTTCTGTTTAAAGATCCCTACAAAGTCTGAGAAATTTATAAATTTGTGAATTTTATCCTTGAAGTGTAACCATCGGAAATGTATATCTTCTATCAATTCCATAAATGTGTTGCCAACTCCGGTGACGTGCCTGTCATTAACTTTGTCAAACAATATCGTTTACCTAATTTTGAAGACACCTTTGTGGCCTGCATACCATTGTTTCTTTTGGCAATACTATTACATCAACCGTCAATTATTCTTTTGATGTCAGAAATTGCATCATTTTTGAAATCTTTAGATGGGATAAATTATTAGCATAACGCATAACACTTATATGAAAATAACACCCCAACAAGCCACTTCAGCTAAAGATATATATCTACATCTGGATAACAAAGACTATTCTAGTCACCTGTTGTAGAGCTTTTTGTCAAGTGCGTTTAATTAAGCGTGGAGTATCCATTCACACAATGAATGAGGCGAACAATATAAGTCAACCCTGTAGCACCCCAAATGGATGACTTATGTTAATTCAGTTTATTTCATTCAAATAAAACTCCCCATCATCTGTTTCAAAGTCAGCCTTTCACTTACTTTCCCACCATATGGCAAATTGGCCAATTTTAACCTTACGTGTGGTTTTTGTCAAATTAAGGAGTCCGTACATAGAAAAATGAAACGAACTGTTGTTGTAGAAATGGCTCTATGACATGGAACGCGTATGGATGGTAATTAGGACAGGGAATAAAATGAAATAAATAAAAGGGGTTCCTAAAAGAGGAAAATATCGAAATCAACGAGGAGACATGTTTTATATTACTGCGACTACTTAAGAAACTTATTAACTTCATAATTAAGTCATTTAAGAAATTTTAAGGAGGAAAAAGTCTTTGAACAATCATAAAAATTATGATCATACAAAAGGCCATTAAATAACAATAATGATATACAATGGGTTCAATTTTAACAAAGACACCCTGTACATGGGTTTTAGATGACTTTATAAATTATCGTTACGAATAAAACGAAAACCTGACATTAAAAAATATTTTGTTTTCTCAGGGCTTTAAAAAAATATTAAAATGATTGTTATTCAAATATGAGTTTTAAATTGAGGTAGCAAACAGAAAGACGACCTGACCATAAAAGAAAATAATAAATAATATTTTGTCCCATGGCTTTGAAGAAAAAAAAGTAAAACGAGTTTTAAATTGACTGGAGAAGTGGCTATAAAAAACATATAATATTTTTGTTTTCTTATAACTTTAAAGAAAAATATTAAAATGATTATTATATGATTTTTAAATTGTTATCAAAAATAACAAGACGAGCGGGCTGTAAAAATTTTATTTTCTAATAACTTTAAACAAAATATTAAATGGTTATTAATTTAAAATGAGCTGACAAAGTCTAATAATTGACTGAAAATAATATAATTGTTAAACTTGTACAGGTGTTGAACTACAAAGGCGGGCGACGTATAAACTCTAAGAATAAAATGTATTGTTAAATATTTTGAAATTTAAAATTAATGACTAGGATGATAAAAAATCAAAATAATTTTAAACTTATAAAATGTATACATATAGAAACATAGGACTTCCTTCCCTCCCCATTGAAACTTGAAATCGTGTATAACTTTGGATATTCGTGGCTATATGTCAGTATGTTGTAATAGATCCATTTAACCCAAGGGCTAACTCGGAATAGGGGGCTAACAGTTGTTCATTGACTAATTTGTTTTTAGTTTGAATCTCATACTTGGATAAAGTTTGTGTCCCATCATTTACGTAAAAAAACGTCAACGATACACACATTAATTTATAAATATTTGCAACAGGCGCTATAGACTGCTGCTGTATCTGACCCCTCTATATTGACATAATGTTGTATCTGACGCCTATATATAGACAGACTGCTGTATATGCCATCCATATATAGACATGCAGCTGTATATGACACTTGTGTATAGAGACAGACTGCTGTATAATGATGCTTGTTTAGAACTACTGCTACACACGACGCTCGTATATAGACAGTGCGGCAGTATATGACGCTCACATATAGACATATGCTGTATATGACGCCTATATAGACAGGCGGCAGTATACGACGTTTATATATGAACAGGTTGCTGTATTTGACGCAAGGAACCGTCAACGACGGCTATGTCGGCTGTACCATTACCGAGAATAAAAATTGGATAAATGATTATTAAATATCAAATACTTTAATTAACTGAAACATTAACAACGTATGATCAAGAGTTATGTTCGACATTTATCGAACGTACTGAGTTGACGACTGCCTATGTTTCCCTTTATAGTCGTATTATTATTCTAGAAATTATAAGAAACAAACGGTTATATACAAGGACGGACTGGGTAGCTCTGTACCCTAGTCTCGAACCAAATTTTGTTTTTAAATCGGGGTCAATTGTCCCCTGACCCATTTTAGCAGTCGTAGATAGAGTCCGCCTCTGGTCGCTGAAATTAAATAAAGTAAAATGACTGCGTACGGTCCTTAAAATCTTATAAACCATTATCAGCAGCCGGGTACGCTGTCAGAAATGTACCCTTTTTGTAAGATTATCCAGTTGTAACTTTCATGAAAGACTGATCTTGTGTGACGTTTCCTAAAAAATGTTGACGTCAACCACCCATTCATGGTCACGTGTACTGCAAATTATGTAAAATTTAATGATTTTTTTTTTCTATTTGCTTATTTATATGAAATGAAAGGTCATGGTGCAGTGGCATTTTCATTGTATATGGTTTTGTGTTCGACAGCTGCAACAAGGGACCAACACAAGAATCACACTTACTGAACTGATCAGAGTAAATTGAGTTCACAATGATAATAATTTCTACTTTTGATAAAATAAAAACGTTGCATAAACAAAAGAAACCACAGTAAAGACCAAGAAAGAAATGAAATGTTTAACGTACTTACGCCATGATGTGTGCTATAAAGCTTCGTGAGTGATCTCCATGTCCTCTGGTTTCCCCCCACTGCTGAAGAAGCCTTCCCGCAAGCGAAATATTGAAATAAAATTGAACTATTTTGGTCCCTGAGTGAATATGTTTGTGTCGAGTGGACGTTACCCCCCCCCTCCTATAAAGATAATTTTTGTCAGTACAGTGCATTTTCGTCAACTCAATGTCGAATTCGAATTCTGATCACGGGGGGGGGGGGGGGGGGTGTTAGAGCCATTCGCGCGATAATACTTTAAATTCCAATGGTTAAAGTGTGCATTGCAAGGGAACTAATTTTCTCCGAGAGTGGCATCTCCACCTATTGTTAGTCGAATTCCAACCAGAACGATTGGCCGCTGTTCCCTGAAACACCCTCTTCAAATTACCGTACATTACTTTTTAAATGTTTGTATGTTAAGGAATATATAATGTACTTATGATTTGAGTAATTGTGCTGAATATCTTAAACGAGGTCAAGCTGTTCATCATGTTCAGCAGTAGATATATTACCCACAAGTCCGTACTCATTAACTGCGGGTCTGTTTTGTGTCTTTCAGAAGTGAAGAGTGCCTGGAGCTGTGGTTGGACGGTTCTGGTAAGTAAGGTGTACCACATCACACTACGCGATGACTCCTCTTTAAACTTGTACTCAACTTCCGGAACATCTTGTTTCTTTTTGAGTACCAAAGGCACTCCAGTTCTCTTATGGTTAATATTTCAACTCCGGTGTAGACCAAGCAAGGTCCCTGTAACCATTTTCTGGATAAACACAGCACAGTTGTACACATAAATAAATGTACAAAATAAAGAGGCGTGGACACAAATATTATGTTTCTACATTCAACTGAAATGAAGGCGCCGAAATGGTTCAGTGAGTACGGTTTCGGTTTTGGTCTTGACTAATGATGACGGCAATGCCGCATATTCCATGCAGTGTTTGTTGGAGCGTCTCCACCTACTTTTCGTCGAATTGTCAGGGGTACTGTCAATCGACATGTACACGTAACCCCAGTTTTTCGGAGCCATTGCTACAGACCAGTACGCGCAAATGAATATTAATTAATACACGTTTTGTGGATTTGGCGCTATATAAATGGACATATTACTATTAATACCATTGTTTAGTCGCGAAGTAACTTCAAGTCTTGAAATGACGACATTAAAACGGTTTAATCGACTGGTTAATAATATACATTAGATTCCTATCATAGTCCAACAGCCGTTTAAATATGGAAGCATAAACAAAATATCAGACCAGTCTGTGCTAAATGAACCAGACGGCCACAATTCAAGAGCGTGCCTTTAGTGGAAAACACGATAAGATTTGTATCTTAGTTGATAAAAGAGTTATGAAGTTTAAGATTTTTATCTCTTTTGATAGAAGAGTAATAAACGAGGAGGGAGTAACTCATCGTGTAAATTATAAAGTGTTATGTTTATAAATTGTATTTTTATTAAGTGATAACGGGGGGCATGTGGTGTATGTAAGAAACACATTCATGGCATAATGGAAAATCATGCATATAACCAATACTGAAGAGCCTATCTTGGAAGCTTTTGGAGAGAGAGGGGAGGGGACAAACGTTTGACGACTCGACCAACGAAGTAGCCGAGAGACGTCCACCTTCAGTGCAAATCAATGAAATGAAATGGGGTTTAAATGTCCTATCTGCCTGTACCAATCGCAATAATGCAATGGGCTGTAAGGAATACTTGAGCTTACTCTTCTCTTCATCGAATTCCCATTGATTACATTTTCGTACAAACCGAAGGAGCTTACTCTTCATCGAATTCCCCTTGATTACATTTTCGTACAAACCGAAGGACTAGACGCTGTTCTTCAATGTTATACCCAAAGGAAGTACGTCGGCCGTGGTCTCTAGCTTCATATACTGTATATAATGCAGTAAAATAGGACTTTAAACCCCATTTCATTTTGACCGAAACGTCGATGGCCTGATCGCCAATCAACAGTTTTAGTGTAAAGTTGTCTTCAATTCCTTTTTACGCTTTTAATACACGACATGAAATTCTTGTGAAGTTATATCATCAAGAGAAATACACACAGAAAAAAAACCTTTTTGTCTTTCCACACGAATTTTAAATCAGACATTTTGATAGGGCAAATACATAACATTGGGACCTCACTGAGTGATCTGTAACCCTTTTGTCAGACCTCAGACCAAGGTCAATTCATTTCAAAGGATTTAACACCCAGTTCTCAGCTTTAAAGAAAATAAAAATTCAAATATTCCTGCATTTCAAAGTGAAACCGTTGCGGATGAGTAGAATATTAATGACGACCTCCCGACATCTTCTTCTCTCCTATTCACTCATTCACAATTTAAAAGGTAGAAAAATTACAACTTAAATGAAAAACAAACATGTTAAAACCCGTTTTATTTGACAAGATGATGAAGATTGTAAAAAAGGGCGTGATTTATTACCTAATTTAGTTGCCTTTAGTAACACTCGACTGGTCAAAGTGTTGTCTTTTTTTCTCTTTGCTGGTGTGGTTGAGCTGTCTAGACGTACGGATGGGAAGAAAAACAACCAAGCCACTCCATTCAAAAAAAAACTTCATTGACAAATGGAAATGGGGTCAAATGTGGTGTGTTTTGCACATTTCTCTTAAAGGGACAGTCCCGTTCCCAGAATACACAGAACATCGTAAATAAAAATTGTCAAATGACAGGTTGAAATGTCACGATGTAGCCTATCTACCATGATTTACCCCCCCACCCACCAAAAAAAAAAAAAAAAAAAAGACACAGGAACAACAAATCAAAACTTCATTTCATTTCATTCAATTAATGTGTGACAATCGAGACTGTTACTAGTTATCCAGAAAAAACACACGTGAGATTCTGGACTAAGAGTCAACCCTGCCATTTTGTATTTTTGGAAAAAAGTGGCAGAGAGCTGCAGATGGTTGTACGGGACTATGGAAGAGAGCCCCAGATAGTTGTGCATGGTCATGGTAGAGAGGTTATGATACTTGTTTACATGCCTATTATGGTAGAGGGGTTCAGATAGTTGTACATGACTATGGTAGAGAACTTCAGATAGTTGTATATGTCTATGGCAGAGAACTTCAGATAGTTGTACATGACTATGGTACAGAGCTTCAGATAGTTGTACATGACTATGGTAGAGAACTTCAGATAGTTGTACATGACTATTGTAGAGTACTTCAGATAGTTGTACATAACTATGGTAGAGAACTTCAGATAGTTGTACATGACTATGGTAGAAAACTTCAGATAGTTGTACATGACACATTGTAGAGAACTTCAGATAGTTGTACATGACTATGGTAGAGAGCTTCAGATAGCTGTACATGACTATGGTAGAGAGGTTCAGATAGTTTTACATGACTATGGCGGAGAGCTTCAGATAGTTGTACAAACTTATACAGTTGTACACTCAAAATAAACCAGTTTTAATCACCTAAACATATCCGGAAACGCCGTGAGTGAGTAATACGCCGGCTCACCAACTACGAGGACTATGGTTCGATGTCCCCTGTCGGTTTAACAGCGTCTAGTCGTTCGGGCCTAAAAGAACCGTTGAAAGTTGGAATTAATTTGTTGTCCAGGCAAAATGCCCTTTATAGTAGCCGTACACTGCATTGTGCCTTTATTATCCCAGTGATGCAGAAATGTAGGACGTTAATTTATTCATTCATTCATTCATTCATCCCAAAATATATCCAAGATGTGTCCATTAATCTGCTACAGGACCTGGTGTGTCACGTGTTCTAAGACAATGAGACTTTATAGTTTTTAGAATTAATAGGTAGGTAACAAAATGTCGGAGAGCAATTTCCATCCGTTGTCATGCTATGGCGCCCCGTGTACAAAATACCACATAGTAGTTAAAAACATTTAAGTAAAATAACTTCCACAGACGAAACCCGCACTTAATAAACCAGACGTCAACGAAATCTAAAAATCTGAAAGAAATATCTAAAATGTCTTCGTGTACAAAGTTCAAAAATTTATATCTTATATCGGCCGTCATCATTACTCTCCCGTCATACGACTGGACAATTGCTTCATAACTCAGAGAATTTAATTCCTACTTCACCTCAAAATTCGCATTTATCACAAGTAGGGGTATGAAAATCCGCACGTATTTTTCTTTCTAATTTATGACAAAGTCACACATTTCCGCTCGAAAAACATTTAAATTCTAACACCGAATACCAGAATTTTAAGATTAATGTGAAAATTAATGTACATAAATGTTTTTGTTTTAAGACCACGCGACTGCCCCGTGGTTGTAAAGGCTTGTGTTATACGGGTTTTGGAGTTGAACAAACAAAAATTTATTTTATTATTTTGAATGGAAATTCAAGGAATGCTTTTCTTTAAATTATTCTTCATTTCTTAATTTTACAAATTCCACGTGTGTGGCATAATGCGTTGAGGTTTAAATAATTAAATACGGATTGGACACCGTTGCTGTTGCAGAGCCGGGTTAAGATTTTGTAGGCCTCAGGGGTAGGGTGAGACCCCCCCCCCCAATCAATCCTTCGGGTAAATATATTTAAAGGTCGAACAGCATTTAAATTTCAATTAAATTCTTAGCGTACCTTCTTTCAAAAGAAATACATTTTAACTTAATCTCGCAGACTCCCACACCCTCAACCTAAAACAATTGTTTGATTTTGATATTCTTTTAAATGTTTTATGTTGTTGAATTAGTATGGAAATTTGGCAACTCGGTGCCGTAAAATGTTTTACTTTCTCTTGATTGAATACGAATACGCGATACGCTTAAAACAAAAGCCGATCCACCATCTTTAATACGCCGTCCATGTTTATCGATTGCGCAGTTAAGATGGCGGCGTCCTTTATTGATTGCGCAGGTAAGATGGCGAAGTTGATACGTGTTTAGACAAAAGACAATTACAATGTATGATATGGTAAAAACAATGCACGGGTAGTTGGTCCATTAAAAAACATGAAACACAGCTAGTTACCATACACATCATGTCAATAATATGGACAGATCTACTCGGGAAGAGCTCTTCTTGGTTATTATTTTGATCAGCTTGTCAGGTATACAGTTAATCAAATGATAAACAACGAGGCAAACACCGGGTTAATATTGCTAATAATGTTCTCATTTGCGCGTGTCACATGATTTAACGACTTCAAATCATGGTCGTTACGATCACCAATGACGTCATTTATCCGAGCTCGCGCTCGTAATTAGCTTCTTCTCGAAGAAGGTAACCGATATTATGATAGATTATAGACGGCAATTAAATAAGTATTTATATTTTATACGTCCAATTATGTGTTTGAATTATTAATAGAGTTATGTCCCCAGACAGGTGCGCGCTAGCTACGTCGCTCTCAATGTGGATTATCTGTTAATTATTTGAAATATAAAAACTAATGATCCGTGCTTAAAATATTATTTTTCTGTCTTGAATACACGATTCTTTATTACTTATTGTTTGTTGCTTCTATTAAATAATATAATTTCTTAGAGCAAAACATCGGTATTAGACTCATTATTTTTTAAAGGTAAGTGTTATCAATAAAATAAAATATAATCCCGCTTGTCCAAACACCTGGCATGCCTTTCAATTTTTAAATGTGATTTATCTCCATTTGTGGGGTCCACTATCAATTTATTTAATTCGACCATTGAATTTTTTGTATTCCGTGCTTATATTTTATTGAGTTTTAAATAAAAAAAATTGGGATAATAAAAATCCATTCATAAATCTCGAATGAAAATATTGTGATGGCTCAAAAGGAACAAAACATAATTTGATGGAGGATTCGAAAGTTGGGGTTAAACATTTTTTGAAAAGGGGTATTCATTAGTTTCGTAAAAGTAGTTATTAAACTGTTTTTTTTTTTTTTTTGCAACATGCGAAGGGACATTTTCATGTTCTATAAAAGACAGGAAGTACATCTTATCGCGGGAAGTAGATTTAACGATAAAGAAATATTTATTTTTCAAACACACGCTAGCTTGGAAAAATTTATATTAACAAATAATAACCATTTCCTAAAGCGTTGAATAAACAAATATAATCAAAGTACCGAATACATATTTTGGTAAATGGAAACAGTTTTTATATTAAACAAAAGGTTAACCAACGAAATTGTTTTAATTTTAGTAAAATCCAATGTGATTAAATCGCAGATACTATTTCGTTTCGTTTTCTGTATGGTTTTAAATTTGGGTACACCTTCGTGAAGGTCGTCGAAAGAATAAAAAAAAAAAACCGAAACGAATTACAAGTTTGTAACTTAATTAGGTTGAGTAACCCCATGGTCCTGTATTGGTTATATAATGTTTTATGTGAAAGAGGAATAAGTAAAAATCCATCTATTGCTCACTATTATATTTATAGTGTCTCTTTTAAAATTGTTTTTCATTTCTGCCAACATAATACAATCACATTTAGGGACACTGATTTATTTGGGCGACGTTTCGAAGAGTAGTCTCTCAACATTTTCAAGTATTAAGCATGCGTTATAGTTGATAAAAATATAATCACAAGCCACAACCAAACTAAGGGAAAACCCCACAACATGATAAAATTGACTCGAGCATGATATACCTATGACATATTAAAACGTAAGAGGAAACCTCGCGGGTACATATCTACCTAGCATTGCATATCTAACCATTGTAAAAAGTAAGAGGAAATGCCACTACCCGTTTGAAGTTCTTTCCAGCATTGCATGTTTACTCCTCCGGTAAACTTCTACTTAACATTGCCTTCCAAACAACAGAAAAAATAAGGGGATACGCCACTCACTGGGTAAACTTCGCATAGCAAATCATAGTAAAAAATAATAGGATAAATCGCTCTTCTGGGAAATTTGTAAAAACTAATAGGATAAACCGCTCTTCGTGTAAACCTCTCCCTAAAATTGCATACCTAACCATAACAAAAATATACCAGAAAACTTATGTTAGTCTCAACATAGCCGAAACATTATCATGTTGACTTGACTATGAACACCTTCCCTTAATGTACTAACCACTTTTAAATGAATGAAATAATTTGCGTACAAAAGAATGTACAAAACAAAGTAATTACAATTTTTTGTAATTCCAAGAATAAAATGTCATAGAAGAGATAGAGAAGTGTTTATTCACATGATGTAGAATTGTGCACTGGTATAGACGATACAGATTGACGCCACAATTCTGCCACGATTCAACTCCAATTAAACAATGATATATATTAGAGAGAGAAGAATGAATGGGAAAGCCTACAGGGTAATTACTTCTCTTGCCTAAACTCCCTTTATCACCCGTCATCATCATAACATGGCGGCTACACCGGTTCTGCTGTTGTCAGAAATATGGCGGCAGGTTACAGAATTATCGGCTGCTTGTAAATTGTGAACCGAAACAAGACAGGCACCAGGCGCCGAAACGAAATCGGTGATAAGTATATGAAAATAAAGCATTTGAAAGACAAGAGGGCGGGAGGTTAAGGGTACAATGTCAAAATGAATTAGTGGTTAGATTGTTAAGCCCGAAGGCAACGTTACATCCGATCTTTTGTAGCAAGTTCGACCATTTTATCAAGCCATCGTTTTGGTTATAGTAACAAATTTTGACAGGATGCTTACACATTTATAAAAGAGAAAAAAAAAACATCTTGAGATTTGTTTATAGATAGACATCTTTAACATGGGGTTAACGAGTTAAACTATTCAATACTTGTCGACAGTTGAAATAGATACGGTGATGTAGCGGGAATGTAAATAAGTGATGTGCTGTGTGTGACTGTTCGTATATCTGAGGACACCTTGATTCCTCTGTCGTGTATTGTTTTAAGTTTGTGGAGGGTGAATGGTAGTATTCATGGGGACATCTAGATCCTTCAGTCCTGTGTTATCCCAAGTTTGTATTATATTTCCAACAGATTTGGTCGTGGGGATTTCCCTTTGGCTCGCTCGATCGACGGATATAGATTCCATGTCTGGGTTCGAGGATTTCATTGATTCCCTACAGGAGCTCCCTGTCCCAATAATAAAACCTCAGTTCTAGAGACTAAGATCTACAACAAAAGTCATTTTTAACCACAACTGGTAAGCATGGTGCCGATTCACTATCAAGGCAGACCCTGCTGTTGGTGAAGAACGACATCTGGGATTTCCCAACCCAGTTTCCTCTTCTAATCGCTAAGTCGTTCAGATGGGACAAGCCCCACGTCATTTCTCCCGTAATCTGGAAAAACATAGTAACTCTGTTGAATGTAGTTTTGAGTAAACAAAGGAAAACTATTTCGTTAAGCTACTGAATATATAACCAATTTCATTTTGTCCTTTTAGATGAAGATAATAAAAAGCCCTTTCGGCGAAGGAGAAAAAACCCTATTATCATATACATGTGTACTGAGTCCAAATATGGGTTTAACTCAATTTTCACCAAAGTTTGACTTGCTGGGAGATTTGCAGCCATTTAGAAATCTAATTAATGTCGCGATCCGAGCAAAATCACATCTGTAGCGAGTTGCATAGCATTGTCCGTGTAAAAGAAAAACAACGTTAACAATGATAATGTCAGATCTTTAACATGCTGCCCGTGCGCAAGCAGATCATATCCATGAATACTTATAGAAAAAAGAGTGACAGGACATTGGAGTTTCAAAAATAAAAACATAAATGAGACCAAGAAGGATTTTAAAAGCCTGAACGTAAAAATATAACATGAAACAAAAATAGAAATTGGGGGAAATGGAAATGTGGCGGAAGTAGTCTAATTTTATTTTCAAATTCAATATTTCATATACGTTTTGTGTTTCAAAAGACAAATATTTTGAATAATTAAACATAAAAGATATGGGAACGTATAATAATAATTCTTCTAAATCCATTTAATTAAAAATGGTACAATGGATTGTTTTTTTTCATTCCTACCTGCTGAATCAAAATATAATCCGAAACACTCTCCGTCCGCCATTTTGTTTTTTCCGGTGATTCGTATGGCCGTCTACAAGGTGAACTGTTTACACTCCCCGTGTTCTACCAATAAACAACAACTCTGAGGTGACGAGCGATCATTTATTTAACCTGATAGGACGGTGAATATTGAACAGAAATATCGTAGCCGTATAAAATTGAACATTCTAAAAGTGCACGTTTTGCTTTTCATTTACTTTCAAATTGTAAAACCGAACTAAATGAATAAACACGAAAACAGTTGAATATGTGGTTTTAGATTCCATTATAACAAGAGTTGTACTGTTCTTAGAAACAAGCCCGGTAATCTTACAAAGTTGGCACATGCCTGCCTGATTGTATATGTACAATAAATATGATAAAATATTCCCTCGTTTGTCAATTTACAATGTTATCTTAACTGAATAAAAGAATTAAAATTAAAAAAAGTAATTTGCATTTCGCTCTGACACTAATTTGAATGAAAAATGGGACTTAAAATCAAATGGATGTATTTCGGTTTTGTTTTTTTTTGCACTGCTATCATTCGACATAACCTGTAGGCGATGCAGGAGGAAAATATCAAAAGCCAATTTACAGTGTTATCTTAACCGAATAAAAACATAAAAATTTTAAAAAATAATTTGCATTAATGAATTTCGCCCTGACAAATCCAGTGCCAGATATAACGCTATGACCCCCCCCCCCGCCCATTTACAAAAAAAAAAAAAAAAAAAAAAAAATGATTGAATCCTAATCGATTTAATTTACATTTTAAAGTGGGTTAAACGGTAAAAAAATAAACATCCACCAAGGATACTTAATTTAATTAAAAACAATATATAAAATTTATGGACATTAAGTAAAACCTTACCTTAATATGAAAGCGTTGCGTTAGTGACGCGGGGATATACCGGAGTAACTAATAAGTATACATGTCATTAAACCTGTGTATTTAATTGTGAAAGTCAGCATAAAATGAATATACCAGTTTGAATATACACGCATATATCATCTTAAATTATATGAGAAAATATAAACTAAAAAGACAGGCAGTTATTTATATATTTTGTTTTAAAAATAGGAATGAATTATAATTTCAATTGCAAGCTGTGTCATTTAAAAAAAAAAAAATGTTTTGCTAATTATAGAAACAACGGCATCTTTGTCAACATAGGAAATAAAGTATTAAGACATTTAGATAAAAATGAAGAAACCCAACTAAATTTGACCGATTATTTCACTCTGCTTGATATTTAGAAATTACAAGATATGTTTAAGTTACGGTTTGGTATAAATATATCTGATATGATCTTATTGAAATCAATTTCAAACTCGGAATTTTTGGTCTCTTCCATGATCGTTTGAATACATTATATCATATTATTTCTAGCTTTTGTCTGAAAATTTAATTCTGGTTGACAAAATACCAGAAGCAAAACATAAAAGATAGCACAAGACTAGTTCCACATCTCGACAACATACTAAATACATATTGGGGATTAACGTCTCGATAACACATTGAAGATTGCACAAGATTCGGGTTTAACATCTTGTCAAAACAATGCCTCTGCGATTTTGAGACTAACAAAGGCTACCATATTCTTTCTATCATCTTATGCAATGATAGGGACGGTAACGTTTCCTCGTACTCTATTGTGTGCAGGAATGTATTGCAGTTCCGTTAGTTAAAAATAATTTCTCTGTAACATAATCCTATGGACAAGACCCAGTGTTTGCTACCTGGTGCAAACTTTAAACAAACGCCATTTTTATTGCAAGCTATTTCATATATTTAAGCTGGAAATGTTTCCATTCCATATTTGGACTAAAAATAATAAAAATTCTTGAAATGAATTAATAAGTCTATTAATTACTTCAATCATTAAAATTAGATTTGTGCAGTTAGTCCTTAGATATTCAGTCGCGTGAGTTAAAAACATTCACCTTGAGGCGCCATGTTTACAAATGGCCGTCTGGGGGTTAGCACGTGAATGTCAACCAATAGTACAAGGCAGGAGTCAAACCTCCCTCAATATTGACGTAAATAAAAACGGTTTTGAGTAAAGTAAATGTCTACGGGCAAACATGGTGATTTGTTATTGGGCTGGTTTCTCGAGGACATGAAATATAAACATATTAAGATGAAAATCCGTGTAAAAATAACCACAAACAATTCTAGTTGTTCCAAAACTGTTTGTCGTAAATTGTTACTTCAGAAACAACTGTTTTTTGGAGAAGATGTTGAAACCCAAGACCACCTAAAAGGAAATAAAACCGAACTAATGATGAAGAATCGGACTAATGATAAAGGGTTTACCTCAGGCACTGTGACACGAGGCAAATCTTGCCCGGACAACGGCGTATCCGAATACCCCTCGTGTCTCTATTCCTAGTGGGAACCGGGCCAGGCTTCGATTCGTCCCTAAAATGGACGACGAGTACATAAATTGAATACATAGAGTTTATTGTAAGGTGATATATTGAACGATAATTTGAATTCATGTCCATGATTCGTTCCGTTAACTATCAGCGGAGAAAAACGTATTTAACAAATACATATTTTCCCCATTTGCAACCAGAACATAGACCACCGCCAACCCCACCTAAAATTGGTTGGGTTGTTCTCAAGCGAGAAGCAGAGCAGTTGGCTTCTGTGGTTTGGTTCAAAAGAGTTTTAAGTCACGAATAAAGTCTATTAAAATGACAATAATCACCGTTAATCTGTAAAATTCTCATTATTAATCACCTTCAGTCCCAGTTAATCTTTACAATAAAACCCCAGATCCCTGGATAAACAAGACACAGATGGACCTGACGTATTAAAACTTTGATCGTTCTTCCAGCATCTTCACCAAGTAATGGTTTTATCTCGATGGTGGTTAAAATAAGCCACATCACTGAAACAGTTTCAGGTGATGTAGGCAGATGGACGGCGATGATGAGCTTGAGGAAAACAATTTCCAAGAGATAGTTAACGATTGTGGATTAAGAACAGTTAACCTGCACCTCAAGTTTCAAAAGATGGCAACCAGGTTTCTTATGATGCCAGCAACAACCAACTAACCCCACCTTCAATTCCTTTTAATGCCCACAACAAAAGAACCAGGGGATTCAGCAAGAGCCAAAATTTGTCGAAAAGGTTAATCTGTCTTGGCGGCAGGCTTGTGGTCTCCCAAAGGGATGACAGTCTTATTGTTGAGTGTTTGCCAAAACGTGACGGTTTGCACATAAGCAACGCCACTCCGTTCATTGTAGCTCGCATGCCGCCATATTTGTTGAGAAATGTAAAGTCTGTGTGTTTAGTTTCGTACAATTGTCACAATGTTCTTTTATTCTGTAGTGAGAGAAACAAGTTTCGGTCGCCAACATCCACCCCTTTCATGTCAGACTCTGCCCTTTCTTATACTTACATTTTAAACATAGTTTGTTCTACAACTTGGAAAAGAATTGGACCAGCGACAAGTCTGTTTCTTCCTTTTGTAAATTTTTCTTACTTTTCTTTTAATTTGTTTAAATGTTTTATGTCTGTATTTGATTATGTAATAAAGAGAGTTGATTACGGTTCACCATGGTTACACCCTGTATAATTATTAAGCCTTTAATTTGTCGTGATTTGACTTAGTAAATATTCACCATTCACTGGGACTTTCGTGTCTTATTCAAATCGCTGGTATCACCATCCCTGATGTTTCTTGTATCTTCTCTTTGTTCAAGATTAAACTAATATAATTATGTCGTTGATTAATTGATGTATTATAAAAAAAAATCTCTTTCAGTTTCTCTATTTTCTCTGGGAATGTACGCCTCATTTATCTGTAATCCCGTTTCGTTTTATCTATGAGTTATGATAGAAGTTCTCCCACATAACCCACTAGCAAAGATCATAACCGTTTCCTAGTTGAAGGCCAGGGTGGTTCAGTGAGTAATTAGACCCTGACTCTTTACAGTTCCTGGCAAAATTGTCAGCGTTAGGATTTCCCCTTATCTGTGGTACAGGATGGCGGAAATGGACGAAAACAAGAGGTTCTGTGTATGCGTTGGCTTGTCAGTGGCACATAATGGTGGTTGGGGGGGGGGGAGCTGGATAGGAACAGCCCCGTCGGCTGCATTAGCCGAATTGATACAGAAAACAGGACGTTAAGATGTTTTTCATTTTATTTCAATTTAAAGTCATTGCGCAATTTTCAGATTTCAACTCGGGACCATGATTTTTTAGTTTTATCTCAGCCCAAACTGTTGTTTATGGTACTCGAGGTAGAATATACTATTTAAAATGATTTCGCATTTATATTTTAATACTCAATTATACACACTTATATTAATTACTATACTAGACCTAATAAAAATCATTTATACACACATTACCATACTAGGCCCAATAATTATCCACATTACTGTACGGGATCCAGTAAACTCAATTATACACATTTTATTATACTAAACCTAATAATCACAATTATACACATAATATTACTTACTATACTAGCCCCAGTAAACTCAATTACACACATTACTATACCTAAAATATACATATGTCGCAATACTAGGCCCCAAGTTCACAAATCATTCTCAGACTTAAGTTGAGAATTTACTCAACTTTCAATCACTGTTTATAAGAAATATCTTTGATCCAGAAACACAAAACCTTTCACATAGTTTCTTATTAGGGTATTTGATACATTAAAACAACAAAACTTTTATAAAGGGTTATATTTTAGTTACAATAAGGCGAACAATTTTGAGTAAATTCTTGACTTAGTCTGAGAATGCCTTGTGAACTCTGAGCTAGACCTCATAAACTCAGTTATACACAATACTTTATTATATCTAATAAACACAATCAAACTCAATCCATTACTAATACTACAAAACTGAAGTAATTATGAAACCTGGAGAATATATCCAACAATAAGTTTACTTTAGGAGTAGATTTCGCCGCGTTTCTTCTATTAGTGATACAGGTATATTATATCAATAATCATGTTGAATATCACTTGAGCGCAGAGACATTTAACATTGGGGGAAACCCGACAAACCCGCTGATAAATGGAGAGCTCACACTGTTGACTACCCAGTTAACCACGCCCAACCTGAACTCAAATAATTCCAATATCGTAAAAATAATATTATGCAAAAGGTGGTAGGTATGTGTAAGAAAAAATGTCTGAAATAATTTTAGGTTTGAAGCCAGGCGTTGATGAAGAACAACAGAACCAACAAGAAGCACATATTTCACATAGATGATGACGCTGAAGAACTTAGTATGGACACCCAGGAACAGCCCAGGTGTCTCTTCACTTGTTCTATACAATATATGTAATACCAAAGTAATCAAGACTACAATTAAAATCTATGATTAGTGGATAAACTGGGATCAGGTCCTTCAATTCTTGGTCTGATTACAACAGTTGGTCCTGAACCTGGCAGATAAAACAAGGATCAAGCCCGTCAATACCCCGAATTGATTGCAACAGTTGCTCTGTCTGGTATTGAGACCAGATGCAATAAACTTTAACAATCCAGTTCTGTGTTCCCGTGTTGACTCAACATATTTAACTCGCCAGCTATTACAGACCCCTGGATTGCTTTTGTAACAAAACTTTGAATAAAAATCCGGTATCTAATTTGCCTCGTCTAGTGTTTGGGAAATCCCTCAACAAACACATCGAGTGGTATGTTACCCAGTGTGTGCTCGCATGCTACTGTGAATTAGTAACCACAATAGTAGCGAAGTGTTGGTAAATACCGAGAGCAGTTTAGACCGCGAACTTTGACCTACTAGGTTTAAGAAGCTTATTAACACTGTGGTGACTATTGGAGGAGTCCCCGCTGTTCAACAGTGGCGCCTAACCGTTCTACAATGTCATTGTAACTAATGTAGCGTAGATGAATAGAAGATTAGCTGTGGAGTGTTTGTAGAAGAAGTTATTAGGATCCACTCGACTTTCAAGTCAATGATAACCTCTCTAAATCTATAAACGTAGTCGATATTGGTATAAAAAAACCTGTTTATCTTACCTGTCTGTGTATTACAGAACCCCGCCTCATAAATTCACTTCTTCGTCTCGTCCAACACTAATTCTGTTATCTCTACCAATTGGTCTTTAATCCCCGAGAAATAGCTCTGGCGTTATGCTTTTGTTCATATATTTTTACTTCTTTCTTCGTATTCTTGGTTTTGACAACGACAGCGCGAATATGCCTAGGTGGTGGGGTTTGGTGTCCCCCAAACTCACATTCCAGAAGAGGTGCAAAATTATTATCGGTTACGTCAATCAAACCGTCCTTCTGCTTATACCCACTTTCTGGAATCGAGAAAGGAGGCACACAATCTGGCCCAGAGTTCACAAAGCATTCGCCGACTTAAGTTAAGAATTTACTTTAACTAAAATATAACCTTATATAAAACTTCTGTTGTTTTGATGTATCAAATACATGAATAAGAAACTGTGTGCAAAGTGTTTTTTTGTTTCTGGATCAAAGATATTTTTCATAAACAGTGAAGAAAAGTTTAGTAATTTCTTAACTTACGTCAGAGAATGCTTTGTGAACTTGGGGGCTTGACGCCGCCTTAGTTCTGCCAATGTTTCTAGTAAAATAATACCTCCTTCAAGGAATATTATTGAAAACTGTTAAGACATTTTGAATTTGTGGGGGATTTATCTGGAACACTACCCGTCATGCTGGAGAACCGGTTCATAAAATGGTCGTATAAAGGCGGTGGGGTGGGTGGGTATCAAATATCTCAAGCCGTCACTGAGACAGGATTACTCAAAATTACTCGATTATGGTTTCTGAAGGACTATTACCAACATCAAAATGTCTTGACAAGACATCCAATTCGAAATACAAACGGGTATCGAATTGCTTCCATTTATATAGATAACTTATTTGCAAAAAATACATTGGCCGTCCTTATATGGTCGAAATGTCTGCAGGACATGTTGATGGACTTACAATGAATATAACGTTTGGACAATGATTTTGCATTACATATTGAATTACAATGTACAAACAGTCTCATTAAAACCTATATTTCGTTTTGTCTCGGTATTTTTATACTTTCGATTGACCTCACAACACTGAATGTGAATTTTTGTTTTTGATTTCTAAAACAAACGAAGAATAAAAGGTTTGTTGAGTACAACTCATCATTCAGCTGACCATATTTACAAAAAATGTTGATTTTAAAACCATTTATTGCTATTTTAACAGATGTAGTGCCGTTTAGGTTGAGTGAAGATCTGAAGGTGTTCGGTATCTGTATATTGCTCAGGTGTTTTAAAAACAATTCTCTCACACATCTTGTATTTATTTTCGCCACTGATGACGTAATGATTACAAAATAAAGACAAATCTACCACTAGTGAAGCTGTAAGTGGTATTTGTTGATCGCTCTGAAACAGAAACGGAGCCGCTAATCGCAAGCCGAAAGATGTTAGTGGTGACATTTTTGCTCACCCCTAAAACCCAAACGACTGAGTAACGTTGAGTCATCAGTGGGCAAAATAAACTACGGATGAACCATTAAGGTCACGAACGTCAATACAAGAATGATGTAAGAATCCCCTTTCTCGTCCAATACGGGTCACATTCAGATTCTTTAATTCAACAAGGATATTTTTCTCTCTCTGTCTATGTTATGTTGTTTTAATTATACAAGAAGGTCCCCTCCATGCCTTTTTAATGCCGAGGGGTCTTAAGGGATCTCGCGAAAGGGACTACAAGAGATTAACTGAAATAACATCCAGTATTTAAACAGGAAGCCAACAACTTCTACTAGAATCACTCGCCTTTTATTTTAACACGATCTTTGGGACGAAGCGACCAGGGTTTGTGGAAACTCATCAAAAAGTTCCGAGCTGTTCCTCGCATTGCTGATCCCTCTTTTATGAATATGGCGACTCCTTGCCTGTCCCGTCTCCTCCTCAGATCACGTGTCAACATCCCATCTAGTTAAAGATGGCGACATCTTTGATGCTTACGCTTGATGTTGAATAAACGTTTTTCTTTGAAGTTTTAATTTCATCTTTCTTTGTGAGTAAAGGTGAAGTGACACTGCACTTAATGGACGAGATCTGACAAATACGGCGGGTGTACGACACCTCGTACACAAAAAACATGGAACGACATAGTACGATTACCTTATGAAAATGAAATTGGGTTTTATGTCGTACATTTCTGCTAATGAAGACGAGCATACACCATGCATCGTGCTATGGGGAATTTTCCCATACAGCGGGCTACAAAATACTATTCTGATTTCCAGCTATCAATGGTAAACGGGACCTCAAAACGTTGGAGGCGACGAATGGACACAAATTTGTAATATGAAACTCTTATAAAGTGGTATTAAGTGATCAAAAAAGGCCAGCAAACGGGTTAAACGTTGCTACCTGGATTTTTTCTGATAAGACGTTAAACCCCATTTGTTTTCGTTCGTTCGCAGGGTGTAACTGCCGCGCACCGCCGGATTAACCATGGGTCACAGGCCCCAGTGCCCCACATTAGCCCCCCCCCCCACCAAAAAAAATAAAATAAAAAAAATCTCAGTTGCGCGGCGGGGGAACTGTCATAACAAGTGGAATCATCGGATTGAGTTGTTAATCTTTTCTCTTTTTGTTACCGGTCTGCGGTCGGTAATCGGGGCCCCAACCATGGTTAATACGACGTTGCTGCCGCGTCCACCGACCGGTATATTGCAGACATCCTTTTCTAGAATTTAAGGAATTGTATGCCACACTGGTCATATTGATTCAAACGTGGTGTTTACCAACAGCGAAGTCCTCACTAATCTGACTTTCCGTTAATCCATTTGCTAATCCTACATCCATAAAGAAACCGGACACATGTAGGTCACTAGATATACATATAGTATTCCTTCGACACTACCACCTCTAAGCCCATCAGCAAACTTTCGAACGTTTAGTGTCCAAAATGATCTCTTTAGGAAGCTCATGCAGAATTAAGCTAAGCACTCGAATGGTGTTTTTGTCTGCCTTTTAGTCATTGTAGATGTATGTTATAGTGGGTGTTTTAGAACCATGCATTCTATCTTTGATACGGGGTGGGGGTGGGGAATAGTTCACGCGTTCGCTTTTGATCAACTGGTGTGGTTTCGATTCGACCATTGTGCGTGACAGGAGTAGGATCGCCTTCCCAACTTCGGGTCCTCCGGGTTCCGGCAAGTGAAAAAGTCACCGGCGCGCAAAAGAATTATTGAAATAAAACTAAACCAAATGTTAGTCCCAGAATGACACAGTTTGTGGGCGTTAAACCTCATTTCTATATATATATATATATCTTTGACATAATTATAGAATTACCATCACAACATTCCTCTCTTGAAGCACTGGTTGATAGTCAATCAATCGCTCAGTAGTAACACTGATTGTATTCCATATTATTTAGTACTGGATAAACAAACAACTCCAAATACTCGATTGCCTATAAACACGACTTTCTCCGCCGTTTCAAAAGGGTCATTTGTATATAAATGGCTTTCTAGAATTTCCCTAAAATAATAATCACAAGAAATCGATCCCTGTTTGATTGTTTCGGAAAGGGGATAAGAAGATTAAAATAAATCTTAATGGTTTTTAAACCCCCTTTTAAAATCCGACAAACGTTAAATAATTGATTTTAAAAAGCATTAAAATATAGTTTAAATACAATAATTAGATATGCCATAGATTTCGATAATGTAATTGGATATTAAAATTTATACTTAGATGTAGAATACATCTGACATTAATTATCTCAGATTAATGTTCAAGACAGTTATTTTAATTTTTGACGGCTCCGATCAATGATTACTTAAAATATAGATTTCAATAGTTGAGAAATTTGATTCAGTTTTATATATTTTAAACAGCAATTATAATTAAATATTGATAAAATAAACCACTTTTAATCTACCAGTACTCATATTATACGGCCTCTTCAAAGTTTTTAAATTGCTTTCAAACCATATGTATTATACTTATACATCCAAACAACTCGGCTGTTGAAAAGACTTTTGCCAGATAAGACAAGCGTGGCCTTTGGTAATTTCAGATTGAAAACTATCGAAATTAATTATTAAAATTTGTTACTTATGTGAACTCATCACATAAGAAGTGATATCAGGTGTTCCAGAAAGAATGAACATCCCCTAAAAAATATGTTTTTGTACTTTTAAAGTAGCTAAGTTTCTAACTCAATATCATCCAAAATCTTCAACTTTGAAAACACGAATTATCTGTCAATTTAAATCAACATTGATGATCTGATCTTACCAGGAAAAGATGGGCTTCTGATATCCAATATTTAAGATAAAATAAAGCGTAATGTACCGTAATGCGTTTCAGCCGTAGTTCTAGCAAGAGACTCGGGGAACGAGGCTGGACATAATGCACCAAATCAAACAGCGTATGTAGACTGGAATAACCAGACGCTAGAAATTTGCATTTAATGGTGACTACTGGCTTATTTCGCGGAACATAACTAGAAACCATTGAATGTAAATCAGTTTATGTACATTCGTGTTACAGTATTATACATATATATGTTGTATATGCTTTGCGGCCCACTTGTGTCAATTTCTAGGTCCCAAGTTTTGGCGATTTAGCTCCGTTAAGTCACCCTATAATAATGATATAGATCAACTTAAAATAATGGCATTAGTCGTCATTTAAATGATGTGAATCCCAGGGGCGGATCCGGGATTTTTGCATTAGGGTGTTTGCCAGGTTTCTGTCACGGAATTATGCCATCATCGTCTCTAAATTACACAGACATACATACAAATTGAGCTTTTTAAACAAAGAAATCATTTTTATACTGTTGTAGGATCACTTTGTGATATAATTTCATGCAAGGTATTAATTTTTTATGTAGCTGAGCAGTGGGGGGGGGGACCGCCCCTGAATCCTTATATTAAAGTTGAACCCCTAAGACGGCAGTACTTAAAGGAGGTAAATCATTTATATTTGGGATCCAGAAATCTAAACAAATGGGTAGTAACGCATATAATAATGCAAAATGAATGTGTTTATAAACTGATTTACATTCGATCGCTTCTTTGTTAACTGTAATGTCTAATCAGTCCTGTTCGGCGAAATACGCCAAAAGTCCCATTCGAATGACAATCTCTAGCATCTGGTTATTCCAGTCTACACAGGTAGTATTTATTGTGAATGCTCTTCAGCTAAGAATATGACGCCACCGTTTAATATGACTTGTCGAATATGCATAGCCTCGTTGTTTTCCCGTATTACGCATTACGCTGAAGCACATTAGAGACTTTTGGCAAGTGGAATTTTCCGCATCCGTATCACGTATCCGTATCGCCACATGATACGTTGCGTCAATGTAGTTTTAGAGTTTTGGCAGATTTTCGCGGCGTGTACATATGGGTAGCTGAGCTGAGCTTAGTTCTAATACAGCATGGTGGCAGTTATCTACCAAGATCTTCAGTACTAGTCAAGTGTCTACTATGATACAACATTTCAGCGTCTAAAAGTAGCAAAAAGTATGGTAAAAAGACGACGATGTTATATGGACCTTTTCCGTATGAAAGCTGTTCGATACGTGCTGCCGTATCCGTGTGCCATATCACGTATGAGAAATACACAAGCATTGTTGACGTCACACACAAAATCGATACGGATACGCGATACGGACCAGACATTTACGCTTGCCAAAAGTCTCTATTATGATATACGATTCGTGTACCATTGGTAAAAAGGTTCTTTGGACCGCTATTCTCATAAAGCATCGGCTGATCGATATATTAAATGGATTATAACATTTTCGCCATTTAATAATTTAACTTTAAAATAAATAACCGAGATTGTGTGTATTATCGAAGCAATAGTGCATGTACTTGACAACCGAGACTATTTTTCCAAACTTTCAACACACATAACTTGGCTCAGAATAAAGTTAGGGTTTGGCTGTAATGAGATCCATTCCCAGTTCAATGTCAGGCTACTCTACTACGTGATATGGAATAATAATATAAATTTCTCCCAATTTATCAATATCTTCTATATCATATTTAACGGGTAAACGTCACGCGCATGTTTAATGAGGCTTATTATAAACTATGATTTATGGGTTAATATTACACGAGCAGCCTCAATAATAAATATCAACAGATATACCTGGAGACGGCAGAAAGAATTATTATTTCATTTCACCGGCTTATGGGAGTGTATTAGATCCAGATTTATTGCCCAGAGACAAACACGAACCCGATTATTGTCTGACGGCATTTCTGATAACGCAACGCGCGCACGTGACAGGTATGTCACAAGACGTGCGCGTGCAAGCAACTCGGCTAACAAAATTGACAAATATCCTGAGAAGAGAAACAAAAGGTGGACATTGTTTCTGGCCATCTGATGGTCAACATGACTTGAATAGGATCATATTGTTTGTCGAGTCGTCACAAGTTTGCCGTGTTTTTCTCACGAACTGACTTGATAATGTTGAGTTAGATTAAACAGACTAGATAAACAGGACTTATTGTTTCTAGGTTCTAGGTGTATCATCAGACAGCTTCCTCATTCATCGTGAACCTTTACTCGTTATTTAGTTTTATACGTTCCTGGAGATCTACCCATAATGGCCGACAAAAATGGCACCCCGCTTTGATATTGGATCTAAATAAACTGTCTATTGTTATTGGGTTTTATAATATGTTTATTTGATAAATGGGTTGACAATCGGCAATGTTGAATCTAATCAACAAAGGGAAACTAAAACTGATTTCCACCAAAATAAATTGTAGAGAGCTTGGCCCACTACGCGAACCCCCGGATTCCCTCGCGGCTAAAGAAACCCAGGTGGAAAGAAACTCTCTTCAATTGTGATAATCGAGTGGACAGTTAAAAACTTAAGACCTTTCTCTAAATGAAGTTCATCCATCAACGCACAAATACAAACAGCAATACTTTTAAATAAAGCATCGTGGTTCCTTGTCCATACAATGTTTCTGGAGGTCACGCAATCTGGATTTCGTATATGGAATCTCTTGTTTTCTTTAGCCCCACCCAACCCCTCGCAAAAAAAAAAACCCTTTGCTCTCAAGCGACGTATTGACTTGCGTTTTGTTGATAAACTGTTAAATTGAAAATGTATATTTGAAGCTGGAACAATCAAAATGAAGTACTCTTCAAAGAGAAATGTCATAATAAAAAATGCGACTATTGGTCTAGTAGCAATTCCTTATGAATTTTACTACCTAACACCTTCACTTCCGGTGGTAGCCCAAAAACGAATCGTCGACTTGGTAATCGGATGCCATAATGACTGTTATGTCTCGATTATCCAACCGTCATTTCACCAACAATGGGGTTGTCAGAGAATGAGATTGACTATAGGCAAGTTGATTACTCGTTTAACCACTTAAGAAACCACTTGAGATATCAAGCCAGGCTCTTGAAATACAGACGACAAAATGACCGGTTTAATATATCATCACTCGAGGCTGGTTTTGTCGTAATATTACTAATAATATCGTCGTGTGAATCGACAGCAGAAACGTTTCAGGCAACGAGTTCAAAGCAACGGTTTGTGGACTTTTAACACATGTAACAAGTCCTTTCTTACGTAATAATAACTTAGATGATTTAAGCGTCGTAATTATGGTACAAATTTTAACTTCAGGCTATGATACCATTCGCAATACTTTTACAGTCTTTGTGAGTTTCGTTAGATTTTCCAATAGAATGCTATGAAATTTTGTTTAATGTCCAACCTGTCTGTGCCCTCTGCGCTAGTGAAGGGCGGGTATGTGCAAAACAGTGCTCGATAAGGGAAATTTCTTTAGAACAGCGGTGCTGAGATCTGTTGGCCAGGGTAAATCGCACCGGAAAATCCCGAGAAACTTTTTAGACCAACGTCTTGCTCATCGAACCACCGTCCGAACCCCCACGCGCAGCACCAGTGGTAAGATATAACGGATATTGGTCACAGTTACGACAAACATCAAATTAGAATCAATAAAAATGGCTTAAGATTAAGAACTAAAACAATTATATAATATGGAACTTGCCCCATCTAGATAAATATAAAAAATAATTTTGAATTCCATAGAATTGTGTCTTAATTAAAAAAGTAGTTAAACTTGCGTCTACATTTTAGTTTGAATAAAATCAAAGGTAAATCGGGTTTTTAAGTCACCTCTCGCCAAAGGCTTTGATATTTTACCATCGCCTAAAACGATTCCTGGCGATCCGATAAATCACCCACCTGACCAGCAAGTGGACATTTAAAATTAAACACAGACAATAGTTTGTCTTGGTCAATCACCATTTAAAGAGATGTGAAGTGGACTTCAAGTGGTCCAATAAGTTCTAACATGTCTATATTAAAACTACTTCACGTGACAAGTTTGACAGGCGGGGTTAACGAACACAGTTTTACAATAAAAATAATATTACTACTAAGACTATTAAAGATAGGCTGGCACTGCCAGGCAGGATACGCCCACATTTTCGAGAGATGGATAGAGAACAAACAATACGGAAAGTGATTTTTCCTACATCATTAAGTCCTGTATTTCATACTGTATTGGGAGCAGCCATTTTGTTGGTCAGTTCCAGTCTGATATTCATGAAATTCGAAGTCGACAATGATTATGGTGTGACGGTACACAACCTAGAAATGTGACTTTTCGTCAAAATCGGATAAGAATTGTGACCTGTACAGAGTCAACAACCATGATATACCATATCTTTACACTATTCGCGTACAAACGGCGACCATTTCGTCCGGCAATTTTGGTACCATTTTCACGAAATTCGAATAATTCAGGAAGTTATGATCCGATATGCGCAAATACCGAAAGGAACCAAGATCTTTGGGTTATAACCATGCATTTCAAGTTTCATCAAAATCGAATTAAAATTGTGACCTTTACAGGGTCCACAACCTTGATATACCATTTTTTAACAGTATTCACGTAAAAACGGTGGCCATTTTGTATGGCAATTTTGGTCTGATTTTCCCGAAATTCGAACTCAACCTTCCTTACGGTGTAACGGTAATATAATCAAACGTTTTTTTAAATCGGATAATAATTGTGACCTCCAAGCTAAAAAAAAAGGCGATTTTGCGTATAATCAGGGGCCATAATTCAGGAAGTTACGATCCGATATGCGCAAATATCGAAAAGAAGCAAGATCTTTGGGTTATAACCTTGAATTTCAAGTTTCATCACAATCGAATCAAAATTGTGACCTCCACAGGGTCCACAACCTTGATATACCATTTTTTAACAGTATTCGCGTACAAACGGCGGCCATTTTGTATGGCAATTTTCGTCCGATTTTCCCGAAATTCGAACTCAACCTCCCTTAGGGTGTAACGGTGATATAATCAAACGTTTTTTTTAAATCGAATAATAATTGTGACCTCCAAGCTAAAAAAAAGGCGATTTTGCGTATAATCAGGGGCCATAATTCAGGAAGTTACGATCCGATATGCGCAAATATCGAAAGGAAGCAAGATCTTTGGGTTATTACCATGAATTTCAAGTTTCATCAAAATCGAATCAAAATTGTGACCTCCACAGGGTCCACAACCTTGATATACCATTTTTTAACAGTATTCGCGTACTAACGGCGGCCATTTTGTATGGCAATTTTCGTCCGATTTTCCCGAAATTCGAACTCAACCTTCCTTAGGGTGTAACGGTGATATAATCAAACGGTTTTTTAAATCGAATAATAATTGTGACCTCCAGAGGGACCACAAGCTAAAAAGGGTGATTTTTCGGACAATCAGGGGCCATAATTCAGGAAATTACATTCCGATAGCCGCAAATATCGAAAGGAACCAAGATCTTTGGGTTACAAACATGCATGTCAAGTTTCATCAAAATCGGTTCAAAATTGTGACCTCTATAGGGTCCACAAGCTAAAAACGTGATTTTTCGTACAATCAGGGGCCATAATCCATGAAGTTTTGATCCGATACATGCCAATATCGAAAGGAACCGAGATCTTTTGGGGATAAACCTATATTTCAAGTTTCGTCAAAATCGGATAAGAATTGTGACCTGTAGAGAGTCCACAAACAAATTGTGGACGGACGGACGTCCGGACGGACAGGAGCGACGACATAATACGTCCACATGAAAATGTGGGCGTATAAAAATGATCTGTAGCTGGGCAGCAGTAAGGTCTTTGAAACCACGCCCAGTTTGGTTCGGGGAAGGGATACTTTTTTCGATCCAATTTTAAACCAGAGAAATCATATTTAATTAGACAGATTGCGGTATACGAGAAATAATGGTAGGTACTCCCTGTGTCTTTACCAACGACCTAGGCCCATTTTTCATGTGCGAGTTTCCATCAGCGACATAGTCAGACTAATGCCAAATGTAATTGTAACAGGACCATTACAATGTAAGCGTTTCCACGCGTATTCATTGTTCGCAGTGTTTATTCTCGCGTGAAATGTTGCTGTAAATTCATCTTGCAAATGGAAGATTTTTTGGACCCGGTATTATTCTTAAAAGGCGGCGACTGAAAGTTAACAATGCCGGGCTCCATGGTGTAAATAGGAATCCTCACTTATGACGTCATATAAGTGGGGTGCCCCATACGTTTCAGCTACTGTTCTGTACACATGAAATTAAAAAAAATAACAACGCACATAGCAAATCTGAAATTTCCGCTGGCGGAAACGCGCACATTGAAAGTGGGTCTTCGACCTTACTGGATAGGGTTTGGATCTGTATGTCAAAACGTATCTCTGTCTGAAATAACATTATTTAACGACGGCATGGTTGCTGTAATAGACTAGAATCTGTGACGAATCTCCTTTATTTAGCCTTAATTCAACATCAATCTGAGAAAACACAACCTATCGATAACATGGCTGGAAACTGTGATTCACGTATTAATCACCTTCAAAAACAAACAATGCCCTATTAACCAAGTCTAACAGTTAATTACCATTTGTCCAGACACAAATGAGCGACGTAAAGTATGTTATTTCTGGTTTTGCTGATGGGTTGTGTTTAATTTTCTTCTCTAATGATGCTCGTAAATTAACAAGATTATTGACAAATGGAAGTTAAGTATAGATTACAGCCGCCATTACAGGTATTTGTATCCAGCAGATCGCCAAGATCTAAATTTGAAACTGCTTATTATATGGCCTTACAATAAGTCAATGTTACAAAACTAACCTTTTATTTTCAGTATTTCACTCCACAATATTTATTTTAGAATTTAGAGGGTTTGTGATACCCGTGGTCAACTTGATTTTATGCCCCTAAGACAGTGGTTCTTAACTTTTTGGTGTTGGACTTCCATAATATTTACCCGTACCCTTATCTAAAACGACTTACGGAATACATACGAATATACTAATAACATAAATAGTCTTTCATGTACAATCGCACTTATATAGTGTATTATTTCAATTTAAGTACTGGAAGACCTATACAGTATTGCATTTGACACAAATCTTGGTAAGAACCAATTCCCCGAGTATTAAGCATTTGGACCAGTGAATGCCAAATGTGAGAGGGGCATTTTAAATACCGGTATGTAAAAACAAAGTTAACAGCGATAAGGTTAAATTTATTAAAATCCACCACTCTCTCTCTCTCTGTCCGTCTCTCTGTTAACGATACTTTCTCCGCTGCAAAACAAAATTGATTCGCACGTAATGAAAGTAATAAAAAACCTAATAAAAATCGTCTAGACCAACATTACATTAAATCAAAGATAAAAAAGGAATTTAGATATTGAATTAAATCAGCAGAATCCACTTCGCGTAATTACTAAAATGACCTTTTCTGGTAACAACATCTTCATTCGCATTTTCTGTGAAACTTGCTGAACTGAACAGTATTTTCTGTGTCAGAAAGGTAGTTAATAAACGCGTTAACAACCAGCCAATTACATATAAAGGTGTATGAGTGGTAACCCAGAATTTATACCTCATTGTGATTATTTAAATCGAAAGTAGGAAAAGGCCATGCGGAACAGGCTAGCCCCCCCCCCCACCCACACACACATTTGATAAAATCAATCATATATTTTAGCTTTAAACGTGAATAAAAACCCCAATGATTTATGGTCTTGGTAACAGATCTGGAAATTGGGCATAGAAAATTGGGCTTAGTTTTCCAGAATTCACCAGATACTATTTTACCATGGTCTTGGTAAACATATCTTGAAATTGAAAATAGAAAAGGCGAAAAAGAAATGGGGGATTAGTTTTACAAAATCCGCCTTCTACTATTTGACCATGGTATTGCTCAACAGATCTTGAAAAAGATTGAAAGAAAGTGAGGGGTATCGTTTTACCAGGCTGGTTTATACCCGAGCTATGACAACACGGTTTTGAAAACACGGTTTAGTTCAGATAAGAAAAACATTTTATGGTCCTGGTAATATATTTTGAATTCGTTGTATGTATAGAAAAGACGGAAGAAAATGAAGGTCTCGTTTTACAGGATCAATATACGTATTATTTATGCTCTCGTCTACTTTTGTCTTGGTTAATTAATGGGAATACAGGATAAAATCAATGACGGTATCGCCGTCATCGCAACTTATCAAAATATGATGACACTATACGGTAAGAAAACTAACAGATCAGATTATTGACACGAACCAACCTAAGGATTAAGTAACGCCTTCTCTCATTGGAGGAAAGCATTTGTGTACATTTCCACAACAAAAGTTGACTGAATTTTCAGCGGGTTTCAGATGGAAACTCTTGTCATTTTCCAATCGTTTTGTTCATCAAATTTTTCAAATTTAAATTGAAATTAGCACATTTAGAAATTTTGAGATCTGAGATTTTATATAATTTAAGCTTTTTGGTTTATTATTGTAGAACGGAAACACATACCTTGTCAATGCGAACGTGACACTTCAAAGGAAATCTACAAAAGATATCCGCCATTCTTTTTCTCCTGGTCAACCAAATAGCTTTTAATTTTGAATTTTCGGATTGACTACGGGACTATGAATTGGTCAATCGACTGGCCGAGTGGTTTAGGTTCTTTTCCATGGTACAGGTAAGCAATTTATATTCTTATTTTCAAAGTTGTTTTTATAAGGAGGATGTAAATTAATGACGCATATTACGGACATTCACTCAAAGCCACGAAAAAAAAACCCAAAACATTTTAATTTTAAATACTTTTTAGGTTTTTTTCTAACGGGGATGTAAGGTAATAACGCATATTACGGAAATTCGCTCATGTTTAATTGTTTAAAAAAACATGCTCCCCCCCATAAAAAAAACTCTATTTTAATTTAAATACGTTTTAGTGACTTATTGTCAAAGTATTTATGAAAGGTAATGTAAAATAATGCATTGATGCATCCACTCCAAACCGTCTTACACTCGGCCCGTAGGTTATGTAAGGAAGGAAGAGAGAAGTACTAATGTATTAATTAATTTTCCGTTTATTAATTTCAAAGTCTTATCCCGGAAACATATATCATAATTACGCAGATTAAGCGATGTACAGAACACCCGTGCACATCACCCTGTATGCGTGATAATATATCTTATTATTTCAAGGAATTCATCGAATTTTCACATTTATTTTGGGAGCACTACGTTAGAATTTCTGTTAACAAAAACTCGAAATTTACTAAACATTTTATAGGTCAAACGCTGATATTTTTTAGGCGACGGCCGTTGGAATATTTACAAAAAAAAAAAAAAAAAAAAAAAAAAAAGATTAGAAAAAGTATTGTTGGTCGGTTAGAAATTAAAGAAACGAAATAAAAATGACCCCAAAATGTTTTAGTGACAATGTAAATTTTGTTTTTGATTTCCATTGGCTTTGAAATATTTATTTGTATAAAAATTAACCAATACCTGGAAATGCTTGAATCATCGGAATTGTCACCGGTATTTCACTAAAAATCAATTTATTCAATTCATTATTCAGGTACCCGGATTTAGAAATTAATACTTGATAAACAATTCAAGACCTGTATTTTAAGATTAAATAAAATATGATATGAAATCTGGCAGCCGAATAATTTACAGGATATGAATACGAAACCTCAATGCCGGATTCAGTCATAAATAAATTAAACACGCTACCGCGTATGGTCTCACAATCCGGTCCGAGGTGGTCTATATATCACAATCCGATCTCATGCAATGATTAATATTTATGAGATATCAGTAAATCTGTAAAAGCATTCAATTGAATTAAGTTGTATTTTTTTAAGAATTTATTTAAAATGTCAAATAATTTACAAAAAGGCATACATAGGATTTTTGGCAACTGAAGGTCCTGTTTTGTTATGCACGTTTATGAGAGCCCCTGGAGTCATTGTGTAATTAGGGGCTACCATGGGTTATACAGGATAGGGATTCAGCAAGGTTCAAAACAAGTAGTCATATCCTATTCAAAGATATATTGTGAAATTCAAGAAAATAAAACTTAATCTTCTATGCGTGACGGAAGACAATGCGGTTGAGCAGGTTATCCGTTGTGTGTATATGTTTTTTTGTTTAAAATTTAAATATATAACGGTACTTCAGCAGAAGGTTGTTCCAGGATGATCTAGAATATATCTACCATTGTTATTTTTAATCTCATTTATTGAATACATGTTAACTAATTTGAGTTTATTTTAACGTGGATTAAGCTGTGAAATATTACATACTTGCCGAAAAAATAAAAAAAGACATTCAGTGAAACTCATCTGCAAACTGCGCTTACCACTCATTCTAAAACAAAAAAAAAACATAATTCATAAACATTAAAATTATTCGGGACTTTGTCATGATACATGACCCAATCAATTCATTAAACAAGAAATTATAATAGGCCTACTGATCTTTGACGCACTTATTGTGGAAATTGATTTTTCTTCCCAATTCTTGTAAGGATATCAAATCGCACATATGGAAATATATAGAGAGTTTCAGGGTTAGTCGATTTTGCAAGTCAATCCGATTTGGCAATGAAATCAAAATATTTTCGGTAGATGAAATTCCAAGAAGAACTGAAGAGGAAGTGTCCGTGTCAGAGATAAAATATATATTAGAAAGTAAAAAAATAACAGGTCAAAATAATCTATATAATAATATTATCTCAAGTCAAAAATAACATTACGAGGTAAAATATCATGTATATACTTAGTAAAATATAACAATGATAATCAAGTTAACAATAATCTGTATATTATCAAGTCAAAAGTAACAAATTATCAAGTTAAATAACACGTTCAAGTCAAAAATAACATATATATTGTCAAGACAAACATCACATATTACAAAGTCAAAAATAACATATTAAGTCACAGATAACATATGATTAAGTGTCAAATAATATGTTATCAAGTCAAAAATATTATTAAGACAATGAAATACATTATCAAGTTAAAGGACGTGCTGTACGAATACAATAGGGAACGTTAAGGATCTAATAATTTTGTGTTTAATTTTGTGACATGAATATAGATATGATGACAGATTATATATAACAGCACCTTTCTTACACGTACACATATATATATATAAATAGTGCTCCATCATATTTTATATTTTGTTATTGCTTGTTAAAGACAAGATATCCCTAGTAAATGTTGATGAGTAGTTACTTGATAAAGAATAGAGAAGCCTAGTAGAAACGTCACTCAGTAATTGGCAGCATTCATTGCATTATGTTCTAGGTGTCTAGTATGTTTACGGTGTAACAGAGAAGTACCCATTGCCGCTCAAAGAACAAACCTTTCTTACATACCATTCTAATTGTAAATTCGAATTGTCCTGCTCAGCCTGAATTGTAACATTAACGACATAAAGATCAGAATGCAAATCAACAATTTTTAGGGGTACACCAGAGAGGTGGAAATAGTGAAGAGGGTCTAAGGTTTAACGTCCACTCGAGAGAAACTAAGTTGTTGCGGGACGGAACTAAGGGTGTACCAAACCCTACAGTAACATAATATAGCTAGTTCAAAATTGTAAGACACACCAGTGTGCCCAACATACATCTATTTTGACACTGATGTCAAAAGAGAAAGTAAAATGGCAGTCCAGTGAAATGACCTTGTCAAGTAAACACAAATTACGTCACGGTATCTTAAGATGGACGTCCATAGAAAGACGCCGATTGTCAAATACAAGTGTGTTAATAAAGAGATGTATTTGTCAGAGGACAGGAGAAATTAAAACTTGTGTCATTTCTAATCAATGGATCGCTGTCAGACTCAATTATTACCCCCTAAGACGTTGACCGTGCACGTGCCTCGGGGGACCCACCTATCATGACGGTTGCAAATGAAAATTGAATGAGTTAACCAGAGTTATCTGTGCTTTAATTGACAAGATTAATATACGACGCTATATATCTTAATACAGTGTTCCTGGTTCTGATTAGTGTATCTATTGCCGACGAATGCCATTGATTAGATATGATTCTGAAAGTATAGAAAACGCCTCTTTAACGGCTAATGTAACAGTTTTACAAATGAAATGGGGTTTAACGCCCAACTTTTTCGTTTCTGAATCAACTGGGCTAATGAAGACGGGTATACGACATCCGTGCAGTGTGCTACCGAGAATCTTTGTCACGACACTGGTATTTCCGCCTTCTCTTCGTCAAATGTTGACGACTCTAATACTTACACGCCAACAAATACACATGATCTCATTTTGTTTAGCCCCGTCGTAATTACTCGGCGTTGTTCATTATCAGATCCCCAGATCTACACCATTGATAAGAGGAAAACACTGGCAAAGACACACAAAAAAACTAACACGATCAGTATAGGGATGGGACAATAACTCGATCATATGGTATTTTGTTTCATTTTTTCTGTTACTTACGTGTTTATTCCAAAGGCAATGAGTTGACTTAATTGCTGATACATAATTTGAAATATTTTTTTAGGTAAAATACTAAACACGATGACGATAAAAAGAGTAAATGAAATGGGGTTAAACGTCTTACTTTTCTGTGATGCGGAGGAAAGTTTTCCCCATCAGCGACGCTACGGCTTACTCTTAGATCGGTTTCTGTGATGCGGAGGAAAGTTTTCCCCATCAGCGACGCTACGGCCTACTCTTAGATCGGTTTCCAGTTGTTGGGGTATCTTTAACGTACTGCCATTTGATTGAAACAGCGTTTTGGATGATGTGAGAGATTAGTCAGCCAATGAAACGGTATGTAACGATGAGTTTTTGACGCTAGGTGCACGGAACTGTGGGTAGTCCACTAGAAACATCAACGCTGATTGGATAATTAAATGTCTGACGTTATAGGGTCAAAAGTCGCACCTTTGACCTCTGACGCAATCTTCTACTACAACCGGTTATATCTTCATGTAGTGTAGACCATCGAAAAATATATATAGATCTGTATTTCAATCAGATTGAACGTCCTACTACTAATTTACAAATACTTACGATTTTCTGTGATAATAAATAAACATTAGTTTGAGTTCGTAAATAGTTACTTAAAAAAGTGGTGGAAGCTGTGGCCTAATAATCATACACCACAACACTGCTAATGACTCATTTTCCTACTTTCGATTTTACTATAATTATTGTCATTTCTCAATGCCTGTTTATTTGTCATCATTCACAAGTTGAAATTCAAACTGACGTTGAACACGTAGGCTAAATGTAATGGGACATGTCGAACAGCTTGACTAGAATTATTACTCAGGGACATTTGAATTTCATTCCAGATTTGTGAAAATCGTGCCCTGTCTACTTTAAGTCAGATAAGGGGTGTTGGGTTTCACCAGGGGTGTAATGAGGGAGGGTTGGTATAGGTGTTAATGGATTGTGTACAGTTTGAAATTTTGACACTTAACATTCACTTATAGGATTATAAAATTCATTTTCTCTTAAAGGGTGTATTCCCAGGAAGCGAATTCTGAACATTTAACAAGTTTTAAATTATGTTCCTTTCGAAAGGATTTGGGGATCATTCCAAAGAATGGAGTTCTGGTGATTTAACAAATGTTATATTGGGTTTATTTAATAAGGATTTGTAGTGTTTCAGGAAATGGAGGTCTGACCAATTTCCACAAGATTATATTATGTCCATTTCTGATTTCTTAAGGGGTTGATTGTCATTAAAGTTTTGGAACAGGGGTCTAAACCATGCGGACCAGATCCGACCGCCAAGGTTTTAAACATTGCCTGTGGAACAAATATATTATATATCTAAGTTATATGTAATACAAGAAAACGTTGAGTTCGATATTATATATTTCTTGGCATTTTGCAAGATGTCCGTCTCAAAAAAATAACTTGTGACAATGGCGTCTGTTTTAAAATTCAGAAAATTCAAGGACGCTTGGCTTTACCTTGATACTTTTGTATATCTCTCGCCCATTTGATTTAAATTTAAGTTCAAGTGGCGCCTTGAATCGAAATGTGTTTGTCACCCCTGGTTTAGAGTCGCGTCTATTGAAGGTAGTTCTGAAAACTGGACGAATTTTACATTTCTTTCCAAATAGTGCTATTCCACAGAAGGGATTTCCTAGGTTTTGACTATTTTACATTTAAAATTTACTGGCGTCGAAAGGATTTACCATCTGAGCAGCATACACTATCTCGTTGCACATCGACATTTTCCCCAAATTTTAAAACTTGCGCAATTTTACCGATTTTTTATTGAGATTATGCCCATTTACATATTTATGGCGTTATTTTAATAGATTTAGGTTTGCCTTAGAAATGTTTTCAAGTGTATCTCACCATTCTTGAATGTCGAATTCTGCCATTTCTTAAATATCTAACTTAAACTAGCAGTTGTCATCCCATAGGACTTTAACGTCACCACCTTTTTATTTGATAAACATAACGGTTATTTATGGGAACTATAATATTGCCCTCTCGTTGCTAAGGAACGACGATGGTATAAAGTTTTTGCACACAGCTTTTTTTAATATTAAGATGGTGACAATAAATAGTTACGTCATGAGTTACGTCAGACAATAATGATATATTATAAGACTGTATATCAATATAAACTACCAATGTTGGTCGGTTTTAATCGTTTAATAACGTACATCGATACTTGCATTATAAAGCCGTTTTTGTAGTATCCTTTTATATTCTGTAACGCGTTGATCATTTTGTTGCTAGCAAATTTACATAGTAAGATTCAGTAAAATAATGCCGAAACATCAGTATCTGGAGAAACCACCCCAATACCCATTTATGTATGGTCGGCGATTCGGGCTCAAATAAAAAATGGTGTTGGGTAACCGTAAACATATATATTTTACTTTTGGCCTACGATATCAACCAATATATAGATAATGCATCTTTTATATCGGACATTGTAAATTGTTTGTGTAATAAAATTATAAATCAGTCACATTATTACGTATTTAAACACATTTGAAAAATATTACCATATAGTGACGTAGTTAAGGAAAAATAAATATTTTAAATTTCTGTTGAACATTGGAGAAAGCGAAAACGATTGCGAGGTTAGACGGCTGGCTGACCCTGCTTCTTGACACGTGCTGACGTGGAATCGAAACCACATCTCAATGGGCATCGTAACGTTTAAGGCCACTAACACCCCCAATTTTCGTGGAACGACAAATAACAGAATAAGCCTGTTTAAATATATTATTTTGAGTGTTAAGATTATTGGGCGCCACCAACAGACGCACCGAAATAGCGCTTTGACACAAGTACAACAGATTTATTACCTAGGGTAAAATGTGCCGCCATCTTGAATGGTGTTAATGCGTTGTTAATAAACAAGGAAATCCAATCTGTGTTTTAACGCGCGAGATCTCATGAATACTAA
Source organism: Patella caerulea (assembly GCA_036850965.1). NCBI lineage: Eukaryota > Metazoa > Mollusca > Gastropoda > Patellidae > Patella > Patella caerulea. Next base: position 17,050,409 of record JAZGQO010000002.1, on the reverse strand, counting down.
TATGGCGTCCACGAGAAGACGTCAGTTGGAATAAACAAATACATCAGACGTTCGATTAGTGTTAATTTTCGCGCGTGCTTGGAGAACCTTTCAATTACGCTTTACGTCATTTTGTGTTTTTTGCCAATCTCGTCTGTCGTGATGCGAGCCCCAAGATCGACTCATCGCACTCTTTTCGCACCACGATGGATGAGTTTTTTGCATGCCGAGGTCCAATCGACATTCTTAAAAGGCATATGTTTCAATTCCGTTGTTCATTTTCAGTCCTCGCGCCAAGCACGTGCTAATTGATTTTCCCGCGTTATTTCCCTATAGAACTTTCTTTCCTTCTGAAATGGAAGAGCGAAAAGATTCGGGTTGAAATCAGAAACTCCGTTGTGTGGAATCCGTGGGGAGTTTCAGGTCGATCGCCAGCTATCGGGTTAAATGCTGGCACTTGAAAACTATGTGATATCTTACACATTTGGTCCGGGGAAATCCACGGGGAAAACCGGAAGCCAAAATGAAAAGTAATAGGAATATTATCACCTGACACCTTAGATTTGACACAAGTTTGACTAAATGTTCCCTGGGGAACAATAGCTCGATAGCCTTCTCGTGTCCAACACGAATTTGCATTCTATTTGATAAAGCTACGGATGATTGCGAGGCTACGGGGAATATATTATTGTTAAAATAAATGAGAACAGGCAAAGTGTTGTTTTTCGTGCTATCGTCATTTTTGGAAGAAAATAGGTTTCGTGAATATTGCTGTTACGTTAAGACCAGCATTTTAATCAGCGTAATGGCGGACCTGTCTGATTTGATTTCACGCAAAGTAGATCTTTATCAGAATGGGCTTCTACGATTTGAATAGCGATTCATCATTTCATGCAAATGTGATGACATTTACCTTGATCTGTAAGTGCACACACAAGGGTTGTCGAGGTTACGGGGGACACCGTGAGCCTATGTTGCCATTAACGTACGGTATGTAACCTCTCTTATCTCCCATAAATCAACCCTTGGAAGTTGGAATTCAAAATAAAAGTTGTCCACAGCGCCGCTGTCCGGGCCAACGTTCCCATTCGAAACCCGACATAGCTTATAGTCCAGTTGGTGCAAATAAATAAGATATTAGACCCCATTTCATTTCCATAAATCTTCAATTCAACCACTGATTCAAAAATGCGATACTTTCCTATTACCAAATGAATTATGTAAGACCCGGAAAGTGCTCCCACACAGCCCCAATCGAAATATGTAGTGTTTGCAATTATGCGAATAAGAATAACATGTATTCTCATGGATGAAGACAACTGCGATTCCGGTTAGATCAGTCAGGGCTTTTTATGCCTTAAAATAATTTACTACAGGTGCATCTGGGCAACACCCCATTTTCTTGGTACTGAAATACAATATTACGGAATATAGGCAAAATGTAAAATTTGTTGGTCAATTGTAGCATCAGACATGGTTACAAATATAATTGCAACCTAGTCTGAACACAAGCGCACGCCAGTTGAAACAAGGCGAAAAAGACAACAAAATGCCACGAGACATCAATATTTTACTATTTATAAATCAAATTTTATAATTCATAATATAAACCAATGGAATACCACATGCTCGTCTTCCCCTCGCCTGTCTGGAGCATGTCCCGTGAGCACACACGTTGAAATCTTTATTTTGCAAGTAATGCGTGTTTTTTTGTCGGTTAAAACTGGTCTGGTCAATTGACGGATTCTTCTTATTCCGGTGGATACACAGATGCCCATGCATGGTATGTCGTACACGTTGTTCGGTATGGAAAGGAGAAATTCCTATTGATTACAATTATTTATTTGAGAAACGTCAAGAAAGAACCGACCATGATTGGTTGGATTCAATGCTGTTTGAAGACCGCAACCGGTTAATGGAATGTCGTAAAATGATAGTCTGTAGTTAGGGAACACAACACCCGAAGCTGCTTGGCGACCGTCTTGTTTACAGAAACGGTGACATTCTCCAAAGCTGAAGACGAAAAAAATCTTTCGCTGGCTTTAGCCATCAGCAAAGAACCGGAAGGTCGACGCGTCTTCTTATCCGTTTCTACGGCTATCAAAACAAATGGGCTTTCCTGTCATTGGTAGGGTGGGTCGGGGGAGCACAAAAAGATTATTTTAAATCAGTTTTTTGGTAAAACCTTATTTGATTATCGTGAGTGGTTGCAAGTCTGGGCGCCCCATAAACATCCTCAAAGAAAAAATTGCGTACATAAACAAAGCTAAACAAATTTATTGTTACATCACTGGTCTCGGGTTTGTGCCAAAGCTCACTGGGTTTAGCAATTAAGCAAGCAGACACAGTTTCCGAGAGTTTTTTTTTCTATTGACAAACTGCCATATTGTATATGAATAGGAAGTGATAGCGCCAATATATTGGCATTGGCAAGTATCAAGACCTCAGATTCAACATATATTTATTTTGAGAGGGTGGGGGTGAGGCAACGTTCACTCGACAAGGCTAGGTCATTTCTTGACCAACATATGGTTCATTTTTCGATAATTTGCTAACTCGCAAGGATCTTTAGCAGTAGGGCCCTTATCCTTACTAGGAGTCTTCCCCGACTGAACATTTAAAATTTGAAGAGTTAACTACATTACTTTCGCAACAACCATTAAGGCTTAAATAGATGAAACTAATAGCAACCAGAAAACAATTCTTATTTTCAGTTGGTTAAAACACAAATCCTATTTCGTTTCGCTGTTTTTGTTCAAAACTTTACTTGTCTTTACTACACACGGATCTGGAAGAGTTGTTATATAACCCACGTTCTGGATGGTGTGAGGTATTAGCCAATTAAACGATCTGCTACGGCGAGGTTTTGGCGTGATTTGCAAGGAACTGTGGGTAACCCACTAGAAATATCAACGGTGATAGCTTAATCAAATGTCTGGCGTCATAAAGTCAAAAGCCGTTCGTGTGGCCTCTGGCGCGATCTTCCAATCTTCATGTAGAAGAGGCCATCGAAAGTATAAAAACACGAAACGAAATATACATCTGTATTTTAATCAATTGCATGAAATAACAGAATTGTTGAATTTTGGATGTATTCACTTCCGATTAGGCTTTTACAAACGTTTTCAATTTTCAAATAACGCAAAAGACAAAGCATAGTTATTATATCCTTTGTGCTGTTAATATATTTTTTTAAAATATGCATAAAGCTAGTCTCATCTACATGATTGTACGTAAGTTTAAGATCATCTTGGTAAAAGCTATGTGTGGCGTTGTATGGAGATCATTGATCATAGTGTATATGAAGATCTATATATACGATAAACAAATAGGGCGTGAGAATGTATATGATGACATTTAGCTAGGGTAATAACACCGGTATAATTTCAGACAATTATCCATAGAAACCAGCGATTCGGACCTCTGATTAGTGGATAGGCTTTCAGTGGTCGCCGAATCCAACTTATCTACTGACCGTCTGGTCGCCATGAAGAACCTAGTACGCCATTTTAACGGCTACTTCCAAGACCGGTCTTAGATCAACTGATAACTATAGTAATATTATATGATAAACTATGAGTTCGTTATTAACTGAATATATAGATCTGAGCGAGTTAATTCTATTTATTTATTCAGTGTATATTTAGAGAGCTGTGAGTACTCAATTATATACTAATGAGATGTACCGGGATGTAAAAATACGATGTTTGTTAAACTTACAGTCTCCGATCCCGATCAAGTATATTTAGGACAATGTCTATTATTTCACTGCTTATACTCGGGATTCAAAGGGCGTTATGTAAGATTTGGATGAAGGGCTAGTCGTTCTCTCGATAATATTTAAAAAAAATAAATAAATAAAAACACTGCAATATACTGAAAATTTCACACAAATTACTTTTTTTTTCTAAGTTATTAATTGTTGTTTAGTAACCCGTGTTGCGGCCAGTGTTTGGCGTGAGTTGCGTGAAACTGTGGATAACCCACAAGAAACATCAACGCTAATTGGTTTATCAAATATCTGACGTCATAGGATCAAAGAAACATTTATATGACCGCTGACGCGACCCCTCACTACAGCTGGTCAGATTTTCCTGTCACTGATAAAGACCCATACGCGCAAGCGAATAATTGAAATACAATTTAACCATATTATTATGTTAGTTCCGACATGACCGTGTGTCGAGTGGACGTTACCCCTACCCATCCACTCACACACAAACACATCTCTCGCTCACTCTTTCACTCTCTCTGTAAATCCTGATGCTGAAGCGAGATATTGTCGTTGTGGCTCAAGTGTCCTAATCACACATCCCGTGTAAATTATAATGACATGATTGACACCTGATAAGTAAATTTCGGGTACATGTAGTCTTGGATAATAATTAAATATTTTAATGGTTTAGTGGGGCTTGATTAACTGTTAAAATGTTGTAGGTAATTACTACTGTAGATAGTCCAATGGTCGTAATTATATTATAAGAGGAAGTATATAAGGCGCTTCTCACCCCTGGCTTGCGGCTGTGGTTTCGAGCCCTGGTGTGAGCGTATGTGGCATGGAGATAGGGGCGCCTTCTCAACCTCGTGGGTTTCCTCCGGGCACCCCGGTTTCCTCCCACTGCTAAAGACCCCTACGCGCAAGCGAATTATTGAAATAAAATGAAACCATACGTTAGTCCCAAAATGACCTGGTTTGTGTCGAGTGGACGTTAAACCCCATTTCTCTCTCTCTATATATATATATAAGGCGCTCGTGGCTGGAGTTAAACACTGTAAAACAAAACACAGAATTCCTATTGTGATCTTCTCAGACGAGAAGTTTATCAAATGCTCCAGTAAAAGTAAACATAGTATGTGAACTCATCACAGTCGAAAATAAACACAATAAATTACAAAATCGAGATCAATTCAAACAAGTGGTATCAGTTGTTCCGGAGTAAGCATACTATACGAACTTCCCGAACAAGAAGCAGTATGGAGTATTATTGAACGACTAAGTATATCCACTTCACTGGATGAAGAGATGGCTTCTGCTTTCATTTTTGAAGCTGACGTAACATTAACGAAGCTAACCTTTGGGATAGGAAAGGGTGGTGGTCAATCAGACGTGTAAATATTCTCCCGGTTTCGTGAATGCACTTCATCTATTTACGAAATTTCTTCCATTAGTTCAGTAAAAAAGGGCCAATGGGTTTTTCAGCATGGTTTCGCCTTGTCGTATGCAGAGAGCCTCGCTAGGAAACAATCGTTTGCAGGCGACGAAAACTATTCTCGTCTGTGGGAATTCCACTGATAAGTAAGTGGAACCGACACTGTCCGGGGATAATTTCCCTCTTACCACACTGTATTTCCCCATACTACACTGCATTCCACCATAACACACTGCATTTCCCCATAGCACGCTACAGTATTTCTCTCATAGCACACTGCATTTTATACTACACCGCATTCCCCTCATAACACACTGCATTTCCCTCATAGCACACTACATTCCCCATAGCACACTGTATTTCTTTCATAGCACATTGCATGTTCATACCACACCACATTTCCTACATAACACTCTGCCTTTCCCTCATAACACACTGCATTTCCCTCATAGCACACTACATTCCCCATAGCACACTGTATTTCTTTCATAGCACATTGCATGTTCATACCACAACCACATTTCCTACATAACACACTGCCTTTCCCTCATAACACACTGCATTTTCCTCATAGCTCACTACATTCCCCCATAGCACATGTACTGTATTTCTCTCATAGCACACTGCGTGCTCATACCACACCACATTTCGCATAGTATTTGCCTCATAGCACACTACACTATTGAATCAAATAATTGTGACATGTTTGGTTTTTAATGGTTATAAAGATTAAGATCGTCGTAATGCTCACAAAATACAATAGGCTAAGAAATGTTATGGTCAGCAGGGTGACCGTAAAATCGTTGAAGTCGTGTAATCAACATGTTTAACGTCTTAGGACTTGTTGCCTTAGATGATCGTGTTCTTGTGGAACCACCAACAGAGATACATGCATATCTTTGACAACTTATAAAAATTTAGAGAATTGAGTAACCTGGTACTTGTGTACTTGATAACGGGACGCATGTCCTCGTATCCCCGGGTTCGGTTTCAATCACGTACCCTGTATTTTTTATATTATTTTCCAATGGCGCTAGAACCTTGGCAGGACATTGTTTTAGGCATTTATTGAAAAGCGAATAAATAAATGGCACCTATACCCAATAACGCAATATGCTTGACTAAAGTTAAAATTAAACAAGGTTTTTGCGTCATATGTTTTTTTGTTGTTTATTCCTTCTGTATTGGACCAGCATTGACCGAGCTGTCAGGGTTTTCTTCTTTTTTTTATCTCTTTCAATTCCTGGTTTAGCGATCTGGGCGTACGTATCGATTTATGTGGGTACAGCTACTTCGAGAAAATTAAACTTTAATTTGTGACAATCAATCGTTATTTCATTCACATTGCCAGTTCATTTGATGGTGAAAGGCGGGAGGGGCTGATACGGAAAAGCTTCCAAATAGGACGAAAAACTGAAGCCAACGAATGTAGTATGAACTGCAATTAAAATTTATGAATGTTTATAGATAGTCCATTTAAATTGTCAACTACAGTCGTTTACAGCAGCGTCTGAAGAGAAGACCACTTATAGTAAATTTACGATTTTTTAATCTAAGCTTTGATTTGACGTCCATCTTGTAAATAAACCACTGTTCTAATCCTTTATGGTGATGTGTTATTCTGCCTGCAATCCTTTTTAATACGATTAAAGTAATCACCTGTCTTCATTGAGTTTGATCGTTGTTGTCCCGTCCTCTTTCTATAATAATCGGGGTTGCTCTTCCCCTTTCTCTTATAATCGGGGTTGCCCTCCCCCTTTCTCTCCTCTTATCTGGTATAATCTACCCGAGAAGATTCAGATACAGCAGGAGACGGGTTATAATTATCTCCAAGACACTTTACTAATGATCTTTAAGTCGTTTAATTATACGGAATCTTTTACGAATTAAAGAAAACCGCCACAATTACAATGTGTGGAAATCCCAATGAGTTCAAATTGGCTTTTAGCGAAGTTGATCGTAGATCTGACACCCGCCACTTATGGTCTGTTTTGTCATATAAAGTTACAGGTCTGTGGACAGAACATGTATTTCACAGAAAGCCGTATTGAACTTGTATTTCACTTAATTATATTTAATTAATCTATTTAAATTATTTACGTGGATTACAAGATTATCCATATTGGTGTAAAACGAAACTCAGCGATTCAAAACCGATCATTTTATTTACGACTAAAAATACTTAAAAGAAAAACGTTTTAATTTAAATTTTTTCTAAAGGTTGTCCAAATGTCTTGTTTCATTTCTTTATCTGTTTGTTTTAAAAATTAATTCCCAACCCATGTTTTAAATTATTAGCTTTAAATCACTAATGAAGAGGGGGTATATTTAAAATTGCAGTCATATTACTTTAAAATGAGCGAAAGTTTTGTAGTTTAAATATAAGTTATGTAGTCTCTATTTTCATTGTTACGATACTAAACAAAGCCTCGGTTAACAATATCTAAATTAAATTATCAAATGCAGAGAGAGTGTATAAATCAACAAAAATCCATTGGTCTACGTAGTTGATTATGGCCTGGGCATGTAGATAAATGTCTAATTTATATAACAATTGAAGCCAAAAGAAAGACCTTCAAAGAGAAAATTTAACCGTAAAGGGCTGCCAAATGCCTTAATAAGTGTACATGTACCATAAAAGTGATCATCCAAAACGTGCATCATTTTGAATTCATTTTAGATGAAATGATGTACTTCGGTAGCCAGAAGTGTGGACAAAGCCTGCCTAGCGTGATTTAAAGACAAAAAAGGCCGACACATATTTTAATTCTTGACAGCGGGATTTCTTGTATGTATTAACATAAAATGGAATTCCAATGTTTTGACACATTATATAATTAAAAACAACAAGGCGTGGTTTAAATGGCCATCCATCAAAATTTATACATTACTGCAACCATTTTGAATTTTCAAATATATTTTAAATGGCTGTATTTTGACAGTTTGTGATCGACACGAATGACATATTTTATTTCTCTTGCAACTCGAAAGGCGTAGAAGGGTTAAACAGGACAATCAATCTTAATGTTTATTTGTCTTATAAAGGCGACCATTTTGAATTTAAAAATATCAAGGAAGATATTTCTTTTATGTAGTGGAAAATGGAGAGAGGGGGCCTGCTGTATTTCCACTCGATACGAGAGTAATTCAATTTCTATGAGTTAAATAACTAATTACCGTAGCTCATTTGAGTATGTCAATTTCTATGAGTTATCGTTACGCGTGATTCAGTTTATTCATAAGCTATCTCGAATCGTTTTAATTGACATATATGTATTCAGTTTATATGAGTTTATTGGTTTGCTATATGTTATCATTTAATTTTTGTCGTTCATATTCTGTCAGTTTATTAAATAGCTATCTTATATAATTTGAGTATTTCAGTTTATTCGAGTTTAAAAATTATTCTTTATCATTTGATTTGAATAATTCAGTTTCTGTCAGTTTTTTAGTTAAGTTTTCTAAGTAATTTGAATAATTTGGTGTCTGAGAGTTTATTAATTAGTATTCGTAGATAATTTGAGTAATTCAGTTTATTTGAGTATATTAATTAGCTATCTTAGGTCATTCAGTTTATATGTGGTCTTTTATCCATATGGTCCGGTAATTCAAATTCGATGAGCTTAAGAATTATCAATTAATTCAATTTTATTTGAGCTTAATTGGGTACTTATTTATGAATAGTTCGTCCCTTATTTGGGTAATTCAAAAATTATGTCATCTTATGATATGAGCGAATGATACACAACGCCTCTTCTTCAAACCTCCTTCACCCTTAGTGTCAAATTAGAATTTCCATTACATATCTTTAAAACTGTTCGTACCTGGTACCCACGTGGTCCATGTATAATAAAACCTAACTTGTAATAATTTAAGTCAAATGATTCCGATGTAACAAGGTAAAATTATAATTTTAAGCTTTGAGGTTTGTGGTAAAGTATAAAATCGTAATCCCCGTGATCGATCATCTATGGCCCCAGTGTACATTTTACATTTAGTGGGGATTAACATTGTCAAAACGTTTTTTCTCCTTTCGTGTCAAAAATTGTCAAAACATCAGTCACAGTGGCGAGGGATGATAGCTAATCATTTATCTTAAGGACACCTTTTATACGAGATATGACGAGAATTAACGAGAATATGATGAACTGTCCACCATATTTGAATAATTTTATTGTTTAACATTCTCGTAATCTTAAAATCCTAAAATATTTAAATGATGCAGAAATCCATCAGTACACCACCATTCACACGCCAGCTTTGAAAAGGGGCTAACACCACCATAACGATATTTGATTTATTGCTTTCATAACATTAATTTAGTAATTCAACTTAAAATAACTATACAACTGGAATACAATTAGGTCCTACTGTTTATTAAGAAAATCCTTGTTACCACCTCCTACATATTGCTAAAAATGTTTAGTAGAAGGCTTGTTTGTAATGTAAAAATGAAAGTAAAAGTAGCAATATTTTGTATTAATTGCTAAAGTAAAAATAGTTATATTGTGATTAATGAAATTAAAGTAGTTATATTGTTATTATTTGATAAAGTAAAAGTGGTTATATTGTTATATTAATTGGTTAAATATTGGTTGGGATATTGTAACTAAGTTATGCTATTAATTTATAAAATAAAAGTAGAAATATTGCTATTGATTTATAAAGTGAAAGTGGGTATATTGCTTTTGGCTTATAAATCAAAAATAGTTATTAATTTATAAAGTTAAAATAGGAATATTGTTATTAATTGATAAGGTAACACTACCAATAGTGCTATTAATAATTTATATCAATAGACCACACCGAGTCTTTTCAAGGTGTATAAACACAAAATATTATGGTTATCTTCAAACCTAAATTTCTGAAATAAAAGTGTTGAAAATATAAATTGTTGGCTGCCAAAATAATATTTGTTGACAGTAGGCGGCATTATAGAGGGATAAGCAATGGATAATATTCAAGAAATTAAAGATACATTATGTAAGATTTAGATAAATAGTTGACCATTCTTGCTGTAATGGATCAAAATAGATAATACAATATGTATATATTGAAAAAAATCATTGAAATCATTTTATTCTGAGTGGAGATATTAGCCTTTGAAGGTTTAACAAGATGTGTTAACTGATTGTAATCACAGTACTGGTTGTTCGAAGCTTAGCCTCGATTATGACCCTTTCATGTTAATAAATGCCTGATGGATAGTGTATATAATATTCAAGGCTTTTACATAATGCATGTTACACTAATTTTATTGACACTTTCACTTTATAAATGAATAACAATGCTACTTTCACTTTATAATTTAACAAAAAAAAATATGCTATAAGACTTCTTAGATTGGAGAAGGGGGTTGTACACTAGGTAGTGTAAACATGTCTAGTCCTATAATATTCAGTTACACTTTGCATTCATTTATAGAAATGCTTAGATCTGGTCAGACCATTTAATTTATTCTGGAAGTGATAAGCTTTCTTTTAATTCATGTTTCAATTAATCTCCCTATTATCTGTTAGGAATTCATTTTGAGGTTTTTATTTGTTTTCATGGTGGTGGCCAACAAACACCATAAAAGACAATTTCTTTCACTAAAAGATACAAAAGGTTATCATATTCCTTACATTAAACAGATCTCGATGAAAACATCAGAAAACGTTTGATGCTCATTTAGATAAAACTTTTTATCTCTTGAATTTTAACGGTTTTATTCTTTATTCCGGTAGTTTGTCGGATTACAGATAACCGCCTGCCCCCTGAAAAATATACCAACTTATTAAAGAGGCAATATGTAGACCACTGCCTTTTGATGGGAGCCGCGGTGGCGCACTAACCAAGTTTGCCCCCGCGGTGGACAGAGATAGTTCCTTGGGATTATCATGCGTATTTTCCATTTGTCAGTCGTACAGAATGCAGGATCTGACAAGTAACTCCATCTAGTCGTTCCGATGATAAGAAAACCGAGTTGCCGTGTACACACTGACGTGCACGTAAAAGAGCCCTTGACAGATCCACTTCGAAATAAGTCGTATAAGAACGCTTGAAGGTAACATTCGAAATAAGAGTAGGCTGTGGGGCCACGACAATGGCTAAATTGTCACTATAGCACGTTTTCATTAGCTCAGTCGGCTGCAGTGTACATTTAGGGAAATTTTACCTCTTTAAAGTGAAATTTGCGACCTTTATTCTATTGAGGCGACACATTAAATGGAAAGATGGCGACCATTTGGCCTGGGTCGATTTGTTACACTGTCAGATATCACCGTTAGTTCTCGTAATGTCTCGTAGGTTATCGTTTAATTCTTTTGATGGAAGATTAGACGTGTGGCATGTGTGTATCCTAGCACGTTCACATCGAAGTCCTGTTTAACTTCCATTCAACACAATCTAGGTCATTTCAGGTCCGGGATCACGGTGGCTAAGTGGGTAAGGCGTTGGTTCGCTCGTCTGGAGGTCGCGTGTACGATGTGAGAGTAGGCCATAGTGCCGCTGCCCGGGTAAACTTCCCTCATAGCACACTGTATGGTGTATGCCTTTCCTCATTAGCCCAGCATAGGAGCAGAACAGTGGGATATTAAACGCAATTTCATTTTATGTCACTTCAGGGCTTATATATGGTACGTTTGTGTTTCTATAATTCGTTTGTTCGCAGGTTTTATTAATGGACGTGTAGGGAAACCGAAGAACTTGGTGATTAAAACCTACCACGATATTCTAGCATATTGGGTTTTATGCAATTTTAGTTTTATCTGGTTGGAGGTGTGATGCGGGTGGGGAACTCAGAGAAAACCCACGCGGTATTCTGACATGTTGGACTATTAAACAACGGAATGTGTATAGTGGTTATTTTATTAACAAAACATTTAAGTCATGTTCTTCTCTGTAATATTTCAGCTTATTAAAAGAAGTGTATTTTCAACGTAAATCGTTAAGTAGACGCAATATCAACCTCTTTTGATCATAAAAAGCTTTATATACGAGCCAATCGCGTGCTAGTGTGCTATTAACGTCATTACTTATGTGTAGAAAATGACCTTCCGTCACGAGCTACCTGTTGAAAGGAATTAAGGTGTTGAGTATGCATGATACATTCTAAATATATAGACATGGAACTTTATTGCATAGAAACCTTACGAGGTTATGTGCATATACAAATATAAATAATAGAAAATGAAAGAAACAAAGGATATATATGGACATAATTACACAAAGATACATTACTTCACAAAGACATGATTGAATTGTATACAAAAGATCCTAAGCATTCTAAAATTTCTACATTTTTATCATTAGTATTTTAAATTGTTGTAAATCATTCAGTTTATAAAAATTTGGTTTACAAAATCGTCATGTCTTTTGCAATTTGTTATCAAATGAATTTCGTCTTCTACCTTTTAACATATATTACACAAACGATCGTTTACGTCAAATTTTAAATAACTTCCTGTTTCAATTTCCAATTTATTTGCGCTTATTTTTAGATTTTTTTTTTTGTGTTTTCGACATTTAAATGATTTATATCATTTTTTTCATATTTGCATAACGTCCTTAACTTATTTAAGGGAATTCCATAAATATCTTCGTTTTATCAATATGGAGTTGGATGACCGAATGGTTAACATGTGCGCGCTGTATCATAAGGTCTGTCAATTGGAGTGGTTTTGATTCGTCGGTTGGACGTGACAAGGAATAGGGTCGACTGTCCAAACTCGTGGGTTTTCTGTGGGATCCTCCGGTTTCCTTCTACTGCTGAAGAACCATGCGCGCAAGCGAATTGTTGAAATAAAATTGAACCATGTGTTAGTCCCGAAATGTGTTTACTGATCGTCGAATTTCACCGCCAATAAATGGTACATTTACGTGCTGCACGCCAACTTGTTAACGGGACCTCACTTTTTCGGAGCACCGGAAGAACTAGGTGGAATTCGTTATCAGGTAATCCGCTAAGCACTACTACATAAGGAAACCAAACTGAGAAACCCAACCAGGAGTTGATCTTGAACGATTCTTGGTAATTTACAGGATGATTTCTGTTCATCCGTGTAGAGAGTCGCGCAAGGAAAATTTAGGTCCATTGATGTTCTTATTGGTATGTGCGTAAACGAACCTTAGCAAGGCGTGTGTCCGTCGTCATTACCCCGGATGTTTAAGAAAAGTAAGCAGTGTAACCACATTTCATTTCATAATTTTAATCATTTTCTTCACTTAAAGCTGTGAGGTTTAACTTATAAATGGTTTACCACCAATAATAGACCCGCGGGTAAGACGAAAGACAGACAAACCAAACATCCGGTCTGCCAATACACTTATTAATTCCAGTATTCTGAAACATACTGTAACAATTGCTATGCACCGTGTCTTGGGTTAGGCCGTGGGCGCGCCGATTAGTCTGAGAATAGTGTACACGAGGTGAGACGCAGACTGTCATTAACAATAGAGTTTACGAGAGCGACTTAATATCTGTAATCAAGTAGTACTAATCTATCTTTCTATTTCTCCACTCACTGAACTATAAGTATATCTGTCTTAATACTAAATAAATATTAGAATATCAATAAACTATACATGTTATATATAACACATGTGCTCCGATATATAGTGGGAGCCACAGTGGCTCAGCGTGTAAGACGTTGGCTCGGTAACATGGTTCGTTCCTTATGTTGGCAGAGAAAGTTCATCGGATTTCTCGACGTGATTCCTCATTGTCATAGGCCCGTGTAAACATTGGCGTACACGTAAAAGATCCCTTGGCAGTGGGGAATAGGCCGTTCAGCTTTTCTAAATAATACGATGGATTAGAAAATATCTGCAAGATCTTCGTTAAACGTTAAAATGGAAAAAAAGAGACTACGTCTATTGTTGTAGCAATGGTACTTGACAGTCGAAACAGATTATACTATGTCTCGTCAATACTTCATCCATTCATAACTTTACTGGGAATAAGGTAGTTTGACCAAAATTTTCATTATATTCATTTTACATTATCTATTTTTAACTATTGGTGCAAGAACGGTCAACTCTTTGTCTAAATCTTACATAATACATCGTTTAAAGAAAATATTATATTTTATAACGACCAGGCGTGAATAATACACTAAACTAAATATTACAACATTTAGTGAGGTTTTGTAGTGTTATATTTGTTGTGTTTATAGACCAATAAATGTTTTAATCTATATGATGGCAAGATCTGGTCAGCCAAGAGGTGTCCGGGGTCAATTGTCTCGCCACAGATTAGTTCAACTTTACGGATAATAAAAACGCAAGTCCTAGTCGCTTATGTCATTGTTGACTTCTAGAGCTGTGTTATTTACGGGTATTACGTCACCAATAGTGTTATGAATAACAAAACAGTTGTTAGCCTCTTAGAAAGGAAGTGGTCATTAGCCGTATCTCGTTTCAGGTACAACGAACAGAATAAGAAGTGGTACCCAGTACCATGTCAGCTTCGGCCAATAGGTAGTATTAGATATTCTAGAATGAATAACAAAACTATGAATAACTCAAATGATAAGTAGACAAGTGTTATCGAGTGTTCTTGAAAGAAAGCTTACTATGTGAACTGTTCAAATAGACACAAGAGTGATGGATGGCCGAATGATTAACGCGTCCGCGTGCGATCAAATGATCTGCCATTCAGTCAAGTGACGTGGTGTCGATTCTCCACTTGTACGTGACAAGGCGTGGGGTCGCCTGTCCAACCTCGTGAGCTATGTCGGGGTCATCCGATTTCCCCCCACTGCTAAAGACTGCTATACACGAGGGAATTCTTGAAATAAAACTGAATGATATACTAGTACCAAAATGACCTACCATGTGTCGTGTGGACGTTAAATTAATATCCGTCTCTCAATCTGGCTATTTGTCCTAGCTCTCGCTCCCTTCTCTGTCTCCCTCTCTCTCACACGGACACAAGTGACATTAAGTGTTCGAGAAAGAAATGGTCCTACTACTAAGTGGTATGGGGTGTAAGCAAACTATGTAAACTTTTCAAATTAAAAGCAGTATCTGGTGTTCGGGAAGGTCTAAACCAGCTACGGGAATTGGTATCGGGAGTTTTTGAATGACTACATGAAAGCATACTACAGGAATTGAACGACGTCCGTCACTTTATATTTCTAAATGAAGAGACCGCTTGGATTATGACTGAACAAAGCTTCGTTTAAAAAATACTAGTCTCATGGCAAAAGGAAAATGGCTGACTTCAAGAATCATAAGGCCAAATTTGGAAACAATATTCTTATATTTTTGTTTTAATATTTTTTTTTCTTAAAAAGTCGTTTTGCTTTTTTGTATGAAGTTGTCCGTAGATAGTAAATTAAACCATTATAATAATGAATAGGCATACCTTTTAAAATAGATGTGAGCAAACCGGTATTCTTCTAAACATAATACCATTCTTTATACGGAAACAATGTAGAGACACCATAAAGTTTTGTTAAATATATATATTTTTACAACCCATAATATTTTTTTTCTTCAGCGTGCATTGTTCAAAAAACGCATTAAACAAGACCTCATAAAACAGTTTAACCGAGAAAAAAAAGAGTTCTTCAGATGTTTTCAATGTGAGATCACTTCTATTTACCAAGATATTTATACGTTGCGAGATGGGTTGTGAAAACTTTCGACTATCCGTCAACGTCTCCCAGCGTTTAATTAAAATCTGTTTTATTTTGATTGAAGCCCTGATGAAGTTTAAGATGGAAATTAAATGTTTTTGATATATTTTTATGTGTACAGGCAGATAAACTAACCGACAAAGTGTCTAGGTAAATCGACTATCTATGTTGGACATTAAAAATGGACGTTTTAACACAGTTTTATGGATTAAGTTGGACGTCTATTGTCCTGTGTTTGTCTTTCATCTCGCCGCTTTTTGATGATCCTTGCGACCTTTCGTGATAAAGTGAACATAACGAAGTTTAACGTCTCGTGGCTACAATGCTTATTTTTTTCCTATGGTCGCGCGTGTAATGTCAGGAAGGGGAGAGGTATTTTCACCGAGAAGCGGCGAATCTCCAACTTTACTGACAGGAATTATTTTACGCGCATGCACATGCATGCATCGGTGTGGCCATTTTTTTGCAAATGCCCAAAGAAGCGATTTATCATTTCGAGACTAACACACCAATAAAGGGAATGCGCAAGGTCAATTCCGACTGGAATATTCATCGAGAAAACATTTTAAAAGATCCGTTCACGGAATATTAAAAGCTTCATGGCACAAGAAAAAAAATACATAAGTATCAAGATCAATAATTGAGTCACATTTCGTTTCGTTTTATACTTGAAATTTTAAAGTAACCGGTTAGTGTAAAATTTTAATTGGCACTTATAAACGGAAAGCGTGGGATAGACTGAAGTACGTCGCATCTCTTGTTATTTGAAGCTAATAGAATTCTATTGCTTTTGTTTCTAAATACGAAACGAAACATACTAATCCCATCGATATTAAAACATGCAATAAACAGGCTTCAATATTGATGACATCGCCAATTAGCAGGTATATCATTTCATTATTGAGTTTTTCGCTATTTTTAACAGTTTCAAATTTACAATAAGAAGACATTTCAAGATGTCTGGCGCGGGTTTCTCGGCTTTCATTGGGTACTTAAAACCTAATCTGTGCAAATCGTGGGAACGTTACCATGTTATGCTTTTAAATAATTGAATTTTTATGATGCAGTAATCGTGTAACCGACGGTTGTTTAGTCGTAAGAACTGCATTAAGTGGAGTTGGTTTACGGGAAGAGAGAACAGCCATCTTATATGATTCAACGACTGTTATTAATTATATTATCGCCATGGCTCGAATTTTATTACGACATTGAATACCAATATAGAAAAAAAACAAATTTTTAATTCATTTGTAACCCAAACTTATACTTAGCTTACATTAGATGGGAGTTCCAGTCTTAGAGCAATCAATAAGTCTGGAAATAAGACGCCTGTCAAGGACAATGCCAGAAACAAAATCAGAATTAGCCAGGCATAATCATTGTCCAGTAATCTTTTTAAAAAAATATAAAAATTCTATTGCAAGGGGGCGGGGCGGCGAATGATTTAATGTGTTTGCGATAGATGACAACGTGTGTCATTAAGTCAGGTGGTGTGGTTTCGACCCCCGACTTGTTCGTGGCAATAAATAAGGGTCGCCTGTCCGTTATCGGGAATTTTCGCCACACTGATAAAGACCTCTACTGAAATAAAATTGAACCACATGTAAGGCCCAAACTGACCTAGTTTGTGTGTGTCTCTCTCTCTTTGTACTGTTTGTTCATATTCATACTGTGCGTCGTGTGTTATTCATAATTTAATAGCACCGATAGGAAGTACGGTAATATTGATAATGTAAACTTCAAATGGCACTAAATTATACTAGAATATAAAATAACAAAATCATACAATTAAAGTTATATCAATGGGTTATAAAGACTTAAAACCATGATTTAATATATACCCGTGTACGCAGGTCTTGGTGACGTTTATACAAGATGTGCGTAATCACTTTCGTCGTGGAGGGTGGGGGGCACTTAATAGAATACTATATAATTTTAAAACTAAACACAATAATATCATTTTTTCATTTGAACTCCAAGGGGAGATAAATCAAGAAAACTGCAATAAAAACAGTTTATATGTATCGACAACCTGACGAACCAGAGCAAATAAAAACCGATCGATAATTGTTCGCTGCACGTTCTAGGGGCAGATAATCCCGTTTTACGGTGATCACTGTGTGGGTAAAATGGATAGATGATCGCCGTGTTTAGAAACAGGAGGCGTGTTTTAGTTCCCTATAAAATTTTGTTCGATTTTGGAGGATTAATATACTGTTATCTGTATGTTTTTTTTTTTTTTTTTTTAATTTCTGTCAGTCTCTGATAAGATCTGCAGACAAGTAGGACGTCAAATCCCATTCAATGGTATTTCATTTCATTGCTCAAGATTTGAGCATAAGTTTCGTCAAGTGGTTCATGATCTAAAATTTCTATCTTTCGTATCTCAAATTCATGATATGAGCGATTATACTATCTTTCCTTTCCTACACAACCCAGGTTTTGGTAGATTCCAGCCACATAAAGGGCATGTCATCAACAGTCATTTATTACTAACGACTATTTACATAAGAAGTTTGAAACCATTAATTTATGTGTGCAAATATTTCAGCTTTATGGCTTGATAAAAAAATTGTCCGATTTTGATATTGATCTATGAAATGAAACGGGGTTTAACGTCTTAATAGCCTGTAGAAACTGAGTAATATAGGGTTATGAATAAAAAGTGCATTGGCAGCAATCTGACCATAGCAGGGAGGTTTATGGGAGTTGAATTTCAATAAGTCTTGCGCGAATTTCAGTAAGTCCTGTGTAAATTTTCCAACTTGTGCGTAACACTGAAATGTGTGAGCTACTGCATGTAGTTTTAGCAACCAAGAACTGATAGACGGGTTTCGGGAATGAGGGGAGGTAGTTGTTATTATATAGGATGTTATTAGGTCACCCCATTGATAGTTAGACGGGAGGGGAGAGGGGCGTGTGGGAAGGAGGTAATTATTACATAGGATACTCCTTGGTCACTTCAGATATATATGAAGTCATAAACACTAATTGGACATCGAAGGACTCGTTCAATACAGATGCTGTGTCCGATATCCTCTGTCTAGCGTCGTTTTTTGAAAATATGGTAGCCTAAACAATGCAGGTGAGTTACTGAATAATAAACAAAGGTGGGCGGTTTCGTGTGGGTTATAATTATACTATCAATGACCAGGTTGTTACACTGGTAAGATCTTTACAGCGAGCAATGGTGCGATACTCGTCACAGCCTATCACAGCTTTATCCACGCGTCCTTTTCGCTCAAACGATTTCCACTCTTTTACGACACAAATGAAGCGATTGTTAGCGGCTCCCAGCTTGTCTGCGACCACGCTTAGTCCTTTGTTCCATCGACTCCCGGTCGCTTCACGGTGAAACGCGATTAGCGAAGGATTTGCCCCACGGCAGTCATTTTCCTTGCACGAGCAACTGCAAACAAGTCTCGCAATGTCACGCGTGATTAGACACCGTATTCAAGACAGACTGTGTTAAATTATCAACCGCTCCTCCTTGAAACGCCCCTGTTATTACCCTTGTCTATTGATACAGTCAGGCTTAAGCGGACGTAAAACCCTAATAATAATATAGTACATTTATGATTGCGCTTATTCCATCCATATGCCATGTTATAAACGCTTGCACGATCATAACTAATCTAGACAAAAAGTTACTAAGTTCTGAGTTTGGATGTGAACTCTGTGCCTCAACTAGAAATGGGGTAGCACTGTAAGTAAGGTACAGATCCAGCCTGGTTTCTCAGTGGTGCTCGGCTACGCACCGGACAAGGCGCAGCATCTAGTCGTTTGGAAGGAGGCAAAAACGCCGCTTTAAGGGCTAGCTTTCTCTCCAGACACGGTGCATTACGTATTCTCGTCTTCATTAATCCGGTGGCATTTTGCACACTCTACTTCGAGAATAGACCTCTGCCCCGAATGGTCACCATAACCAACAATAAGTATACTGTTTTATAATGCAGTCCCACTCTGGTTCACATCTATTCTGTACAAAAGGGCTATTTAAACCTTTTCAATAATAATATTATTAAATAAAAGCAGAATATATACTTCTCACAATTCTCCAAATATACAAAAACAAACCCAGCCGATTTAGGACTTAAAATGTCGGTCATCTTGTTTAGTGGCTGTTCTCAAGCGGACCTAATTTTAGATATACAGCATAAGTTTAGTATTGCCCGATTGGTGCAGGAAAGTAAGATAGAAGTTAAACCCCATTTCATTTTCACCATTTGTTAATCCTAATTATATTTAATACAATTTAATTAATGCATACAGATGCGGCGGGGAGCAGATGTAGCACTTGGGGCAATTAACATAAACAAAAAATACAAAAAAGATGGCCTGGCATAAAGACAAGTGGATATTTATTCCCTTACAAATAGACCGAATTTTAACGATTAAAAGAAAATAAAAAAAACATATTCATTCTTAGTGATACAATTATCAACAAAATGGCGCCCCAATCTTCATGTTAAATTCGCCATAAAATTGCGGGTCATAAAACTCAATATTACATGAATGTTGATACGATCGCAAACACTTAAACAATGGAGGAGAGTTTCTTGGTATTCTGGCCTCAGAGTTAAATATCTTTCAGATAGCATCAAATACATCATTGTCACAATATTATGTCCTCATTCAACGTAACAATGGTCGTAATATTTCATTGTGAAGCTGAAACACAACGCTTCATAAGTCATCCATTGTGACAAAAACCCTCTTTGGTGAAGAAAAAAAGTTAAAAAAAAAACCCTATTGTGTAATAATTACACCTAATATAAATAACCCTTATCTTTTTTTTGTGCGGATCATAATTTGTTTTTCATGTTTCGATCAAAGAAAAGGCATTAATATTTAATACAAAGTAACAACATTTGACACGGATATATTCGTCTATTTCTTTAAAGCTAAACATAGTTAAATTAATACTGTAACTGATCGGGTCTATTTACACGCATATGGAATATGGGTATCACATGACAACGTTTTTTTCTTTTTTTAAAAAAATATTTTAGGATGAAAACATATTGTAACATGACTTATTCATTGTGCTATGGTGAGACGAGTATTGGCGTTATCTGTCAAATGTAGAAGAAAATTGTATAAATGTAAAATATTATTTCTGAAATTCGCATTAACCAACACATTACATTTTATGTTTGTTATTTTTTCTTTTAAATTCAGATATACTAAATCTTAAATGATATTTAAAAACTGTAATAACTACCGAAGGGTATTTAAAATATAGCAAATACCAAAGAGTGTTTAAACTTGTAGGGAATTGCAACTAAACAGAATACAAAATATTGTAAATACTATCCAAAAACAAAACACACAAAATGACAACTGAGGTGATATTTTGTTTTTATATTCAACTGACATAATATACCCAGATCGGGACACTGGCAAAATGATATTCAAAATAACCACAAAGTGACAAATGATTGACATAAACACCTCGGAAATTATGCAAAGCCTATACAACCCCACTTCCCTAGTGTAATAATACATGCACTTCATCAGGCCAACAAAAAATAACTGGGTTTCGTATGAAAAAGTAATGCAACCAACTTCCAATCGAGAGGAGGCTTACATAGGCAAATAAACAAACAACAAATATCAGTCGTGCAGATCTAGAATATATCTGAATCATTTAAATACACTAGAAATTAAAAATGGATTACTCAGTTCGGAAATTTCTGAATAAGCGTTCACGACATTAATTTATGTCAGAGTTATTAAAGATACATTATGGGAGATAAGATAAAGAGATGGCAGTTCTCACTATAATAGTTAAAACTAGATAGTGTGAAGGTAATTTGCTGAAAATTTCAGACAAATTGATCCACTATTAGCCGAGAACGATGCTAGTGAAATATTCACATAGCCTCGGACATCATTACTAAAATCATTAATATAGTCTCGAATATCCACTTGATTAATTTAATTATCAATGGCCAACGTCGAAGGCTAGCCTTGACACCAAGAGTTTATTATGGTCTGAATAAGTTAATTAATATCCAATTGATTATTTAGATAACATTTCAGGCCTAAAAAAAGACCTGTAATAAGCAGATTATGCTCTTGCATAATGCTATTTTAATTTCAAAGCCATTAAAAGAAACTAACATTATTAAAACGATTGCTTGAAGCTGCAATATATAATAGAATTATTAAATGAATTAAATGTTATACTGGTTGAATCAATTACAAAATGATAAAATAATTGAATCAATTACAGAATGTTAAAATAATTGCATCAATTACAAAATGTTAACATAATTGAATCAATTACAAAATGTTAAAATAATTGAATCAATTACAAAATGTTAAAATAAGAGTCAATTACAAAATGTTAAAATAAATGAATCAATTACAAACTGTTAAAATAATTGATTCAATTACAAAATGTTAAAACAAATGAATCAATTACGAAATTAATTACAAAATTAAAAAATAAGATAATGTTAAAATTTTTGAAACAATTATAAAATATTAAGATATTTAAATCAATTACAAAATTGTTAGAACGACTGAATTCATTACACCATTTCAAAATGATTGAATCAGTTACAAAATGTCAGGATAACAAAATCAATTACGAACTACTAAATAATTGCATCAAACACAAACGTTGCGTAAGTTAAATTACTTACCAAATGTTACAAACATTAAGTCAAATGCAAAACTTTAAAAAAATAATCCATGACATAATGTTGAAATGATTGAAACTATTAACAAAAACCACAAGGGTTAAATTAGTTACGAATTATTAAAATTATTGAAAGAGATAAGAAATGCTAAATTAATGGATAGGACTTCAGACAGCTCCGTAGTGCCAACAACATAATGGAGTTGTCATTCATCAGTAATGACTACATATCCATTCAGTTTCAAACCATTGATTGTCTGAGTTTGGTTTTATTTGGTGTGAAACGTATATCAGTACTGGTCCTAGACTGTAAAACATATTGGACGCTTACGGGTGACCCCCGATCCATTCCCTATGATAGATACATTTGCTGTTTAATCCTTGCTATATTCCTGTGTTGTGTATATAGTCCGTGGGTTTGTCTTCTGGCTTTCTCAGATTTGTGTGTGGCGCGGGTCTCCTGCACTTACTATTAAATAATGTGAGAACATGGTGATACAACTGTTTCACAACTCAACACATCAAGTTAAAAAGTCTTTAAAAATGACTGTTTTAAAAGAAAACTAGTTGGTGAGAAACTGTCACAATTTCTCTCGGTACGTGTTGATCCCCAAACAACAAGGCACCAAATTTCACAAAATTGGCCCCAGGTGAACTTTTTTTACCTTCCAAAATCTACAAAAATGTTTCACCATGGCGTCACGTAATTAATGAATGTAATTGTTCTGGGATATTCAGGTAAGAATATTGGCGAGGTACAACTGTCCAACTTAAACAATGAGCGAGAAACCGCTATTAGCTTTGTCGGCTATACAGTAGAGAACAAACACATCATCGAACCCAGGGCGACAATATGACGAGACTAGACCTGTGAAATTTTTCTCCTGCCCAATTTTAAAGGCCCTATCGCAATAAATTATACTCGGTATACTAAGTTCACAAGATCCTAATGCAAAGTAAATGAAATATAATGGCTTCTAATGTTCTACTTTTCTGCACCAACCGAAGCTATGAAGGACATTTTCCCGGACAGTGGCGTTATCGCCTACTCCTTGTCGAATTCCAACTGCCATGGGATCATTTACACTATACACAATTACACAAGGAAGTAGCAGTAACTCAATACGGCAATGTCACTGAAGAGGGTATTCCGTGATACATCACAGTGTTGGTCGACAAAATTACCTGAACAGCGTCTGTTCCGTGATACATCACAGTGTTGGTCGACAAAATTACCTGGACAGCGTCTAGTTGCTTGGATAGGACGAACAGCTAAAGTACCCTTGACAGTCGAGGCCACATTTACCTGCATAACACACTACAGGTACCATTACCTTAATCGGTGCAGAAAAGTCGGAGTTAAATCACAGTTCAGTAAGTTCACTTCACAATAACCCATATGGAAGAGTAATTACTGATTTATTTAGTCGACGTTATGAAGCATATCCTCTCAACTGAAGATTTTTCATAAAGTTCCGTCGGAGCAGAACAGTCGGACGTTAAACGCCATTTCATTTAATTCCATCTGTGATGTTGGACCTTTACCAGATGTTATCAACAAGTGTGTCTGTAACATGTAAAGTATTTGTGACTATATCTAATGATGTGAGGGACACGGTTTGTGTACATGTACATATAAACCAAGATTTCAGTCTCTCGGTACTTCGATTTTATCATGTTGTTTTTTTTTTCAAACACCATGATCATAAAGGGACGGTTGGTAGAGATCCAGAAGGCAAACTAAAAAAAAACCCATCCTAAACCAGTTATGCAGAGGTTCGAAACACAGATTACTGTGCAGTTCACTGGCAATTAAATCATTGGTTTGTTGATAAAACACAACGAAAATAAAACGTGAATTAACAAGACGAGTCAACTTCCGAATGTTATAACAAGAAGACAAAATGATATGTCAGACAAAAAGGGTTTCAGTCGATTCCAATACATAACCCAGCCAAACGCAACATCGGGACTGAAAGCTGGCATAGAACAGGGCCTCTAATGTTTTTTTCTTTCTTATAAAGAAGGTGGGTGAGGGACTCTCTTTTGTCTGTGTTTTTGTCTCGGCTTTTCTAGGTTTATTTATGTAGGATATGGTCTTTTCCTCCTGCACTTAACATCGAGCCCAAAATTGTTTTTAGCCTTGGCTTGATTATTAGTAAAAAATCTTCCTGCTGCTAAAACTCGTCTCTCTTCCTTTAAACAGCGGACTAAAAATTGAATGTGTAAAAAATAAACTTTTTAAAATACTTGTGATATTACTGTCAATGACTGTTTAGGTTAAAGTTGTAGTGCTATATATACAGAGCTACAAGCCTTTCTTTGACGATTGTTTATATAGAGAATTTTACACCAAACCGTTACATTGACTCTTCGACGCCTCGTTAAGCCCCCTCTTACATACGACTGAGACACGTCGGTTGTTTTTCGACCCAAACTGTTAAGTAAGCCACCGATGGTGAAATGTTCGGATATGGAAGTTCATAAAACGTGAGAATTTTCAACAGACTTCATGAATAGATTTGAGGGTTTTTTTTGTAAAATAATTAGTATGGCATAACATGAACGAAATTAAAGATACGTGATGTAAGGTTTAGAGAAAGAGTTGGCCGTTCTTGCTATAATAGTTCAAAAAGTGATAATGCAAAATGAATATTGATTATTTCATTCAAATTACTTTATTCTGAGCCAAGTTATCACTGTTTGTAGTTTTAACAAGATATGCGCATTGGTTGTTATTATTGTAACCACGGTGCTGGTTTTTTGAGTTTTAGCTTCGCTTTTACCATTTTTAAATTAAATCATATGACCTAACTGTTCTAATCTACTTAAGATTGGGGCCATTCAATTGCATCGAGATTTCGTTTGGATCTGGTCGTGTGAGTAATTGTCTTATCAAAAGTTATATAACATGTAATGTCTAAAGAAAGATCTGCAATAGGCAAATTTAGCTCATGAAAAATGTATTCAAATGGTGTATAGCGTTCGTCATTTCTGAACCATCCGGGCTAATGAAGACTGCCAGTGTATTTTGAGGGACATTTTGCCCGGACAGTGGCATATTATTCTTTTATTCGTCGAATCCCAACTGAACAGGGTTCTTTTAAGTGATCACTAACAAGGGGGTTGATACTTCCACACACTTCACATCTTTCTTTGGAAAGTTGGACTATGGGTATAGAACCTTTCTAGGAATTCCTGGCAAAATTCCGCCCATGTAGGTCTTTGTTTCACGGACATAAACTGATATTCTTAATTGCAACTTACACAATTCCCCAGTTAATTAATAATTGGTGACCATCTTTGATAATTGCAATTAAACATAAAGTAGGTAGCACTGTAATGATGCTATTCAGTACGTAATCGATGATGTATTGTACTTGCTGATTGGCTAAAACGATTAAACAGGTAGTGTTTGCGCACACTTATCTCTTATCTGTAATTTGCCGGAAGTATAGTTCTTATTAATCTATAATACTGAAACCCATTTCGTTTACTTGGTATGATTTGCCGGAGAAAATTAAAGTTTTCTTGGTAAAATGCTTTTTTTATCATGGCACAAGTGGCCATGAAAATATATGACCGAAGTATTCTTCCATCTAATACACCTGATATCACTTCTTAGATGACGAAGTCACATACATGTAGTTCACATATTATTGTTTATAAATATACGAGTCCTGTCAAACTTGTGTACGTACCGCTGTGAGTGGGGTTGTTTTATTGTTTGTTTACATGTATTGGGGTAATTTGTATAATTGTGTTTACCTATCGTCTGGGTTGTAAAAGCATTTTTAGATCGTGTAAAGTGTTACATATAACAGTATATGTTATACTAACTGATTCATACAGATGGTCGTGACGACCTGTACAATTCAATATACGGGATCAAGAAGAAATAACATGGGGTTTATTGTCCTATTATTCTGGGCAAACTGGGATCACACAGTGTGTTATGTTGGTTCAGTGAGTAAGACGCTGAATCGCTAGCCTGGAGGTCGCGGGTTCCATCCCGGTGCTGGTTGAGAAATTTCATTGGGGTGCTTTGGCGTGGTTTCCTCTTCTCGGTGGTGCAGGGCGGAGGGTCTGACAAGGACAGCTGACTAGTCGTTCGGATATCGAGGTCCCGTGTAGCCTACACATCGACGTAAAACACCCCTTGGTAGTTGGAATACAATATTATGTATGGTAGGCTGTAACGCCGTCGTCTTGGCTGCTTCGATGATTTCTTGTCTTGTAGATGAAAAAGATACCAAATCTATTACAACAAGGCCTTGCTTTCGTCACAAAAATCACCCTTCATTTCTGGCCTTCTGAATGATTATCTGGGTACTGCTGCAGAACACCATTATTTGGGAACATGATTGTCTGGGAAAGGCCATAGAGCATATCTTCTGGAAAATGCAGAAGAACCTGATAATCTCAAATATGCCGAGAACATGATTTTACCCGGAAATGCCGCAGAGCTTGATTTTTTGGAAAAGGCCGCGGCACACGCGGAAAAGGTCACAGCAGAAACATGATTTTCTGGGAAAAGCCGCAGAACATGATTTTCTGAAAAAGGCCACGGCACATGTTCTTCTGGAAAATGCCGAAGAACATGGTTGTCTATGAAAGGCCACAGAACATATTTTCTGAAATATGGAGAAAAACATGACTATTTGGAATATGCCGAAGAACTTAATTATCTGAGATTATGTAGAAGAACTTGATTATCTGGAAAATGGCCGAAGAACCTTGTTACCTGTGAAAAGGCCGAAAACTTGATATACTGGAAAGGGTAGCCAAGCTTTACCTAGTACTCTTATTCTAAAATTCCATAATACATGAACGACCTTGCAAAAAATATCCTGAGCAAAACGGATATCAAGGTCAATTTCATAAGCAGCCCCAGAGCCAAATATAATTCATGCTTGATGGTTCAAAAATCGACTTCAAATACGTAATATTTTGTTTCAAAAACGCTACAGCAGAAATAAAAACCTAAAAACAGTTATCAGTTTTACATGCTTTCCAATTGTTTCCATTCAACAAATATCACCCGCCCTTCGACTAATCATGCACTACCTGATATTGTCTTTGATATTCAGGTAACGGTAATTAGTTATATTTACCTAGTGTTGGCACTGTCATCAATTCTCGACGATTCTGCGATTCGTGCATGCAATGAACACGTTAAAATTTCCCTGGGGCTTACAAAACAAATATAGAAGCAGGCACAGAATACAACACTCTTCCTGTTATTCTCTTTCCACAGACACCTACAAGGTTCTTTTGAAATTGAATAAAGATGTACTACTTGGGGAGGAGGGGGAAGGGGCTTTTTATGAGATTGTAATGAAAAGAAATGACAAGAACTTTTTTTTCTGTACGCTTCGGGATAATGAAGAGGGTTATGCGTCATGCATTGTACTTTTGGGTCGTTAACGTTGCGTCCAATATCATACATGGGCTGTTCGTACCATCAAGCCGACTTGAGGTTTTTCTTTGCCGTGAACCCCATGCTGTGCTAATGAACTTGTCGTTTTGGTGCCCTATTTTTCGAAGAACAGTAGTACGTTAAATACCATTTTATTTTATTTCGTAACTATAGGTCAAATTTGAGGAGAGGTTATACTGTTGCGCATTTTAGTGATAATTTTTAATAGGTGTTAGCCAAGAAGGTTTCTTTTCGATTTTCCGGCGTAGGTCGTTTTGTCAATGGTGCAAGACAGGGGCCGGACAAGGGACAATGTATAGTCGTTCGGATGGGGCGAAATAGAGGAGATACATGCTGGTAAAGGAATCCTTGGCAGTTGGAATTCGATATAGAGTAGGCCGTAGCGCCTCTGTCCAGACAAAATGTTCCTTATGCCAAAATATATGGCGTATGCCGTCTTCATTAGCACAGTTGGTGAAGAAAAGTAGGATGTTAAATACCACTTCATTTCATTCCATCATTCTTTCACATACAATCAGTTTGAGAACTCAATAATATTGCCTAATACGTATATATCACGGACTAGTTTATTAACTGTAAGTTATATATACGATATAATTAAAGACTTGGTGTTAATTATATGTTAATTAGTAGTTGATGTTTCTTCCTCGGTAATTGTTGTATTTGGCGACAAATTGAAGCGGGGCTTATCACCTAATATGTGACCCTTAACAAATTGGGTGGAGTTATTTATGAAGGGTTAATATGGAAGTGACGGTCTATAGCAGTACCGTGTTAACCCTGTTTATTAGTATTAAATAATATTATCCAATAATGCACGTCATCTATGGGTAATATTATTTATTCGCAGTCCTTGAGTCATTATTAGGGACATATACACAACATGCAGTGGAATGAAATGGGGTTTAACGTCCTATTTTCGGTACTAACTGGTTTAATGGAAACGTGCATACTCCTCATCGAATTCCTAATATTACGTTGCTGCTTGCGTTTATGTATATGAAAGTTTTTGGCTTTGCGTAAACAACCGTAAGACTAAGCACAAATTATTTGTTAGGTCAACCCTCTACCTCAGCAGATAAATTCGGCCTACACTGATCGTCATTTGAATGTTGCAGCATGTATCTAACTTTTTCGTGACTTTATGCATACTGAAATCTGGCGCGGATCCAGGATTTTTTGCAGGGGGGGGGGGTGTCTAGGTTTGATAAAAGGCACTCAACCATTTAACGGGGGCTTTGGGGGCCCTCCCCCAGGAAAATTTGGTAAATTAGATTCAATTTGGTGCATTCTGACGTATTTCCGGAAGGTTAATTCCAAAATTACAGGTCTAAAAGTCGGCAATAAAATCGCATAAAAAATTTTCAAGTCTGAGCAGGATCCGCGCCTGGAAATATATTCCAATTGATTATATAACTTTTAAACTTTTAATTAGACAGGCATTTAGACAGAGCTAAACATACCTAATACCTTTCTTTATGCCTTAAATGTCATATAAAATTATTAATTACACTTCTTTTTTTAACTTACCAAGACCATAACCAAGCCTTGATGCCAACGGGTATCGGTGGCATTTAATAGATTCAAATACGTTTTGTGCTGAATGCCGTTAATTTAAAAATGGATAATCGAAACTTTGTTTATTACCGTAAAAACGGATTAATGGCAGTGGGGGATAACCTATACTGTAATTATATCGCAGATTCCTTGGCCCTGAGTGAAGTAATTTGTCGGAAATTTTCAAAATATTATCTTTTCATTATCTATTTTGTAACTATTATAGCGATCGCTGTCAGATCTGTATTTAATCATAATTGTTGTCGCTTTAAAAAAACAAAATTAAAATGAAGGATGACGAATTATCAATACATAATATCTTTAAATAGTCTGGATGGGTCTTCAAAATTTGACGGAAAGCCGGTCATTGTCTGGATTATCCAGTCTTTTAATTTACCACGTACTGAATCTATCAAAACATCTCGCCTGTCAACAATGACACTCTCTAAAATTTTGTTTGTAAAGGTTTTAATTGAAATGGTAATTTTCTCTCGTCATGAATCAGACGTATGACTTCTCACAATCTTCTTAATTCTTCGTCGCGATTCATGCTTTATTCCTCGTATCTATTTTGTTTCTAATAATAGATGTGCCCAGTGAATTGTGGGCTTCATAAGATCTAGCACTTACCGAGACTTTAGCCAAAAGGTTCCGCTGCCCATGTGTGACCGGGAGTTTGTTTTTTATGTGGTAGATTATCCAGTAATTTTCGTCAACAATTGAGAACCGACCCAGACCCTCCGTACGTTGAAGACTAGGGTGTTCTGAGTGACCGAGACTACTACACTACGACGGTGGTAGCTATATTGGTGGAGATGTACTGTCACTTCCGGTTTCGGTATAATGCTACTTCCGGTTCATGGCCATACCCGTATTACCCCGGATCAAGCGCTACGATTTGATAATATTGTACTTTGTATAAAATAAAACGACACTCACTGCCAGAGACTTGAAATGTATCGGAAAAAATACACTGTAAGTAAATCACTGACCGGCTGACTAACGGACTGGCTGACTGACTTATAAACAAGCACAGCTTGTCGTATCGCCAAATGGTGATCACAAGTAAACGAATGAATGAATGAATGAATGAACAATTAGTATTTTGTCATAAATAAATCATTAATAAATTATATATGTTTATGACTAGACCAACTATAATTAAGCGACTACCATGACATTTTGTCTGTTAATCAGACAATGAAATAAAGAAATAAAACAATTTAATTAAATCCCGTTGGGAATAAATGATTCTTTAAGATTAAAGATATAAACAGGGGGATTTATCCTATCAACCGTCGAGAGGGTATAATTGAATTAAATCCATTTTAATCAACTGTCCGGCAATTCGTCGTCCCCCTAATCGTAATAATCCCAACACCTTGTCTATCGCTGATTTTATCAAAGAGGAGATATGATTTGTGTTATGTTATATTTAGTTAAACTATGAGTGAATCAACACGAGGTGAATCGTACGGTGAAAGTAAAGTATATGTTTATTTAACCTAACAACGATAATGAGTCCCTTTTAAGTGAGGTTGAACTCCCGACGTCTGGCCAGGAGGCGCCACGCGAGCTTTCAGTAGAGGCTCTCCCATTCACCGAACCTTTCAACGTCATATCTCTCGCACCTCTCGCGTTTTCTTCCACACTTATTAATTTTGTTTAGTGTAAGACCGATGGTGGATGTATTTATTTCGGTGGCTGTCTTGTCTCACTCGAATACCAACTTATCGGGTATATGAAAGTTGATATCAGCGGGTCTGACCTAAAATACAAATAAACTTATCATCCAAATCTCTCAACTCACGGGGACGATAACTGTCCGATAACAAAAGCGGCGATGACACATTTTGCTGACGAGGTGTTTATGTCCGTCACCGGTCCAGACGATGTATTAGAGTTTAAAAGGTGTCACACGACGGTGTAATATCTCCTTCGACCCCCTGGTAAAAAAAATCCACCCTTTTTTCAATTCAAAAAAAAAAAAAAAAATGTTAGAAATGTTTATCAGCAATTTTATCTGGTGTAGACCATACACCCATCTTGAAACTTTAATTGAATATGTTGTTCGCCGCCCGTTGTAGATCATTTATCCATCTCGAAGATTTAATTGTACACGTTGTTCGTCGCCTGCTTCCGACCCACTAAATGTTATCGTTTGAGCCGCTGAATTTCAGTTGCCTTTTACGGAAAATATGTAATTTTTCATGGCTAAATTCACGGTAAAATATATTCAAACTGATTACTGAACATTGTTCAAAAGATTTAAAATCAGAATATAAAGGGTGGATAGTCTCCCATCTTGGATTCAGTCGAATTGCAAAGAGACACGACAAAGATTAAAGTGGTGTTGGCTCGCTTTGAAATGGAGAGAAATGGCATTTAACGGCCACTCGATACCAACTATGTCATTTGGAATACCCGGAGTAAACCCACGACGTTGAGAAGGCGACCATATCTCCAAGCCACATACGCTCGCATCAGGGATCGAAACCACGACCGTAAGTCAGAGTTGACCGACCTGCTAGAACTCGAAGCGCAACTAGATGCCGGTTTTGAGCTTTTGGTCTCGTTTTTGAATGTTTTAAGGAGTCAGTGTTATACTGTTTTATGTGATTTAGTGACAATACCAACAGCACACGGAAATAACATAAAACATAACAATCTCTAGCAACTTTAATCAACCATCTCGGTCTTAAATGTTATATACAGTGAGTGCTATATTTGCAGCACATGAAAATAACACATAACATAACTTCATAGATAACAATCACTAGCAACTTTAATCAACCACTCCGACTTAAATAATAATTATAATGCAATAAATGATTAAAACTTAACGTAAAAATGAGTCTCTTTTGAAAAGTCTAGAGCCTTTCTATATAGACCATGATAACAGATGAATATAATATTTTTATTAATTGCCTAGTAACGTTATCAAAAATGATGGACTTTTATATTTTATTTTTCTCGCAAATTCAACATAATGTTTGTCATGAACTTTGTAGCACATGTTGATAATTACTAAAAGCGACTGATTTACTGACGTTTTCAACAATATAAATTTATTCATAATGATAAACACAGGTTATGATGATTCGATACGCACTAACCGATGACGTAACAGTTCATTGGGCTTTTAGCGTGTTTATTTGTGTTTGCCCCCTGTCGTGTCATAAGTAATCATAAGGCTCATATATTAACGGTATTATTAGCTTGAGTGTATGAAACAGTGGCGCCACCCGACTTACATGTGAACATGCTTCATATCGTGTCAGTTCTTATAAACATATCTATACGCCCATTAGTAACATAATCCATCGGCTACTAGCACCATCATATTTATTCTCTGACCACTCGACAAATTTTCAAACATCATATCTTTTACGTATATATACATATATATTAGTTGAATATAAATACAAAATAGAAAGAGAAAATGGGTTTTAACGTCCACTCAACAGCATATGGTTCAGTTTTATTTTAATGAATTGCTTGCGCGTAGGGGTCTTTAGCAGTGAGCGAAAACCAGAGAAACCCCACGAGGCTGAACAGGCGACCCTACTCCTTGTCACGTACAACTCAAAACCACGCAAATACAAAATAACTCACCAAACTAACACTTTTAATCGACCTGCGAAAGAAAAAAAAAACATGAAGCAAAACGTTTTGAAACACGAACTTTAAATGGTGCTTTCTAGGGTATAGACTACGAAATATTATCCTATAACAATCTTACTAATTCATCGAAAACAACGTTGTATTAATAAATAGTAAACGGATCCTTCCCAGTCCCTAGCCCGCGTCATCACCCGATTATATCTGTGTTACTAGGAGTACAGCAGATCGTATTGAGTAGGGATATTTTTAGATAAAATATTTTTAATGTTGTTATTGTAACGAGGAAAAAACTATAGGGTATTGAAACGACACCATCCGCATAATTTCCCCTGATTCTCAAAAAGGCCAAATTGTCGTACTGACCGCGACGTTAAACCCTTTGTTTAATTTCTGTGGTGGGCATGCGTTGGCACAAACCAAAAGTGAAATATGATGTTAGTCGCTGTTTGCCAATTTTGGAAATAAAATACTAATAACAATAATATTCTGGACATGGTATATTTCCAGTTAAATGTAGCTGAACAAAAATATTTTATTGGACTTATTCAAATCCCGACCTGGGTCGGGACTTTACAATCAGGTTCGCTGTTGACAAGGAAGTGTCTGGACGTTCGGATGGGACGAAAACCCTAGGCCACCCGTCTATAAATTTGGTACCCGTACACAATATCTACTCGATGAAGATTAAATGAAAATACCACCGCCAGACCAACATCCCCCCTCCCGCCCCTTTAACATTGTGTTCTTGAACACGGTAAAAGAAACAATCGCATGTTAGTCCCAAAATAACCGGAATGGAGTACTGATCGGACGTTAAACCCCTTTCTGTACAATATATTATTTGAAGTCGGTGTAATTCACTTTAAATAAACGGCTTGTCGTCTGTTCGACGGAAAGTGAAGCCGTGAAGATCGTACACGACTCCGACGAGAGAATGTTACAGCCATGACGAGCACTTTAGTTGAAAATTCGTGAACTAACATGCGGCGCCGTTAGTCTGAGGCGGGTAGTTATATACGACATGGGCTTGTCGAGCATTTCATTCTTCTCTTAATAGCCTGTCAATCAAATGACAAATGGGGCGGGGTCTAATAAGATGTTTAGACGCGTTGTACAAATGAGTATGCCAAAGTGACGTTTCGGGAATAGGGGTTTTAAAGGCAGCACTTCAACATAATTTAGGTTAGCTTCAATCCTAAAATGCTTATTTGCTTATATATGTTAGGTTTTATTTTGAAATTTACAGTCAAGTAAAGATAGTTTTCCGTCCATGTGTTGTAAAATAACAAAGAAATATGGGCGTGGACTTGCAACCGCTAGTCAATAAGTTATCTGTGATAGCGGCACGTTAACTGGCAGATCGTCCCGCCCAACAATTATATGATTGGTCGCCGGTGTAATCCTTGTCCAATAGACTATCGCGTTAGATGATTGAGTGAGGCATGGATTGTGCAGGTTGTATAGCGACACAGTATGGCGGCGAGCGGTGACAGTGAAAACAATATTAGTATATGAAAAAGATGAAAACGTGAATTCTAACACATTAATAACAATATTAGTTCGTATTTTCTGTATTTTGATGTGAAAGTATTTTGTATCTAATCTGATGATCATAGTACCCGAGTTCCGCCGGGAAGCTAAAATGGCGTTCAACCCGTTTCTATTTCACAGGCCGAACGACTACAGTATGGGTTCGTTATTGGGAGGCCAGCCGTCTTTTATACCAAGCATGTCATTCCAGCACCCCGGACTTGCTGCTTCACTTTTACCTAAATTACAATCAATGGGGAGGAACCCACTTCTACCCGGAGAACTCTTTCCCCATCCTGATCACTTCCGGGCCATGCGGGGAATGGATCCCCCTGACAACGACATCCAAGACGACCCAAAAGTGGATCTAGAAGAAAAAGATCTATGGGGACAATTTCATAAATATGGAACCGAAATGGTGATAACCAAATCTGGAAGGTAAGAGAATTAAATTTTTAGTTTATGTATTTATTTTAAAATCTGGCCCATGCATTCATAGATTTCATGGGCTGACTGATAGTCCTCTCTTTATTGTCCTTTCTTATCACTAATATACATTCTAACTTGCAATCGTTTCAAACTCATAACTGTGGAATTTTTTATTTTTATTCATTTTAATGGTCTCTTAATTTATACAACTTCCACCTGCATCTGTATTCATGAAGCAGTATTAGCAAACAATTAAAATTTGTTTAAAGAAAAGATATAATTAATTTTTAAAAACACTCCACCCCAACCTTTGCACTGAGTCAAAACGTGCTATTTTATGATCATCTACAAACTTATTTTAAAGTTTTACATCCCTCAATCTTTATTCATGTACATGCACAAGGTTTGATAACTCTAATTCCTAAAATGGTTTTAGTACCAAAATGATGTTTATTTACAATAAGTGACATTGCAATGGACATTTTTTAAATTGACTATTATTTCCAATAAATGGCCCTGCAATGGACACTATTTGAAATGTTTATTTACAATAAGCGACCCTGCAATGAACATTATTTAAAATGATGTTTATTTACAATAAATGACCTTGCAATGGACATTATTTAAAATAATGCTTATTTTCAATAACTGACTATGCAATGGGCATTATTTATAATGATGTTTATTTACAATAAGGGACCTTGCAATGGACATTATTTTAGGTGCACTGGAGTTTAAACAGTTAGACTTTCTAAATTTATATTCAATAATAAGTATGATTAAAAGCCTAGTAATGACGATCAATTAGTCTGGCTGTCATAGACTCCTGGTATGTTCAATTAATGACACGGTGAATAAGCGCATTACCATAATAAAACAAAGCCACGGAAACCTGAAGGTACAAATAGGTAAATGTCCTCACCAACAAATTGTGGTTTCAGCCCATTACAGCGCCAAAAAATGATGACAATAAAACAAGCACAGGGCAATTTTATTCACTCAGTACAAAGTATTTAATCCGATTGCCATATATTTCAACATGTAAAAATTAAACCTGTCATATGTTTGCGTAATTTTGTTAGAGATGTATTTTAAATTTCTATTCACTACAGCTCTGTCGACATGCACCTGTCATTCATTACACTGTACGTATCTCTAGCTCTCTATCTTCCCCAGTGTAAAACATGCACTATCTTTGTCGCCATTATTGTAGTGGGGAACATAACCTTTACAAATAATAGTTATATTGCCAGAAAAAGATACCTGTAAAAATGTTGAAACGTTGCGTGTAATACACAAAGAAGTAGTAAATCCATAAAGATGTGAAATAATGAATAGTATTAAATCATATTCACATGTAATTTTCATGTAATGTCCACACCTTTTAATTATATTAATAAAAACCTAAACATACATTGAATTTGAATTCATTGGTGTTATTTAATTTGTGAGTCAATTGACAGACGTTATAAGATGCATTTTTGAAATTTAAAACAAACCCTAAAAACCCATATCCATTTCAGTATGTATTATGCAACCGCAGAAATTTGAAACCAACACGTGTCTATGACGTAATAATTCAGTAAGGCGATTTTCTGCGTTTGCCTTTTTAATTCACATTTGAATAAATACAATTGAAAGGACGGTGAAGCTATTATCAGTATTCAACTGGTTGTGTTTTATAGCCACGATATTTTTAATTATCACTGAAAAACACCGTCTTCTTTATTATATAACACATATTCTTATAACGGAAATTCACCATTTTGCTATAGACTTCATAGCACACCAGGTAATCTTCAACTTTAATTACACTTTGTATTTCAATGCGTAAATTCACAAATTTCATACACCCCACCTCATCACCCCTGCTTCGCCCCCGACCCCCACAAAGTGTCCATTTTTGATATTGTATACCAATGTTATATACTTTTGTCCTTGCTCGAATACGCCCCCCTCCCTCTTATCTTCGAAGATTTGATCAATTGTGCAGTATCTGAAATTTAAAGATGCCTTATGTAAGATTTTGATAAAAAGCTAATCATTCTGGCTTTATAGTTCATTAACAAATAGTGAAAAAATTTCATTCAAATTACTTTATTCTGAGCGAAGTAATGGCTGTAGATCTTTCATGTAATTGTCAACCGAGAAATAGAATAGACGCGATTATCCAGTTTATCGTTAGATTTTTAAATCCAGAACGTCGATTTAAGGCTTTTCCTGTTAATAAATGTCTAAATGATAACGCATAATATAACATTTTAAACCAAAAGAAAGACCCGCATTAGTCAGATTTAGCTGTTACATAATGCATCTTTAACTAAAAATTGATAGTAGATTGATTTCTCGAGAGAATAAATTGAAATGTGTTTTTTGATACGAAACTAAGACTGTTTTTAGATAGAGATACAATTAGTGTCACGCAGCATTTCAAGGTCAGATTATTTCTCCTATGAACAGAGTGTATTGTGCACTAGGCAGATCGCACTAAATCTTTTCTGGAACACGGTATGCCACTTCCCATGCAAAAATAAATATGGGAACAGTGAAAACACTATTAAAGCAACCATGAAATACATAATCTATTTTAAAATTCAAATGGAGATTCTGATATAACGAAAGAAAACGTAATTTTAGGCATTGCCAACCATTACATGAGTAAACATAGAAATAAAAAATATATATATTATGTTAGTCTCAAAACCAACTAAATAAAGAGGCTCTCATCAATCCATTGGAATAATTTATCCAAGCCAGCATTACTAATCCTATTTGATTACTTACATATACGGTGAAGAATTTCACCCAGGCAGCGAATCCTGATAAAAGGATGGGACAACAGCTATTCAAATTGATAAATCTCATCGAAAGATATGACCATTTGAATTTTACATTTAGTTTCTATTGATTTTAATCCGTCATGGTTATGACCATTTGAATTTTACATTTAGTTTCTATTGATTTTAATCCGTCATGGTTATGTATCTGTAAATGTTTGGTATCCACTAACATCGAGGTCAAGAGATTATCGAGGAGACGGTATTTTTTAATCACCTAAATTATTATCGAAACGGTACATTGAAATTTTTTTTGATGAAATTTATCAACGACCCTTTTTAACTATAGAAATTAGTTATAATTTAATGTGTTTTAGAGATCTGATCAGTTTTGGTATTTCACTCACAATCTACTACGGAACCAATAATCAAGAAAATCGCCATTTTTGTAAGAAATTTCAAACTAATTTTTTCTGTGTGGGAAGCAGTATGACGTAATACCAACGGGAAGCAGGAATTGAAATCATTGTGTAAATATAGAACCTGAAAAAGGGGAATTGTAAAAATGATTATTAAAACAAGCAGTTATTAGTATCTATGGTAATATTGGAACATAATCATATCTATTTTGTGTATTTACTTTACCTGAGACTCGAAATGTTATGCAAATTATGACCGAATTGCGTATTTATTATGTGAATGACGTCAGCACTATATGTGTTAAAAATAAATCAAAAAACTGATGCATTATATGAAAAAGTATCGGAATCGTCTGTATGGAGATTTTATTTAGTGTTGAAATTTACTTTATGAATGACAGGGTCTAGTAAATGTTATACATAACCACTTCTGTGGTGATAAATAACAATTTATTTAGTTCAAATCAACGCATAGATTGTGAAATGAAAGTAGAACAAATAGATTGATCCGTATCGCCAGACACATCAAATAGAAACTGGACTAACAGTAGGTTGACTGTCTGTAGTAGAAAATGTCATTGTATTATAAAATCACTATCATTCTTAGAGCGTTTATGGTCCTTCATCCATTCGTCCAATGTATAATATAATTATAGCTCAAACAGGGTTTTTTATAGACAGGAAATTTCTTGTTGTTTACAAGTATATGTGTTTCGCTATTTCTTTATAAATTGTATCATATTCTTGATAAGACGAAAGGAGTTATGTAATAAACAGTAATTGCTTGATAAGATAATCAGTCAAAACTTCGCCCAGGAATAAACAGTCATTGCATTCCACAGACGTCTGTCCTAGCGTTGATCCTGATGCTCCTTCAGGTTTTTTCTTCTATTTTTGTTGTTGATTACAAGTATGCTTCGTATTTTTTCAAAAATGTATCATTTGCTTAATAAAGACAAGGACAACCATATAATAAACAATATTTGCTTGATATAGACATGAGAAATGCCGCTTGGTAATATACCCAACTGTTTGATGAAGACTAGAGCAGCCCGATAGAAACGTCACCCAGTAATAAAGAGTAATTATAATATTACAAATGTACATTGACTAATGTCCGGTGTATTTCCAGTTCTATTACTAAATGCCATTGAATCAGATTAAACAACTCTCGTATTCGTTCGCTCGTCTATTCAGCTACTGTACTGGAGATGTAAGGAAACTGTGTTTAGTCGATACTGTCATTTGTTTTTTGGACAGTTTTAAAATACAGAAAAAAAACACATTATTTTCATAGAATTGCTTCAGTTTAAGAATCCATAGGAATCTTTTATAAGTTAATAATTCGTTATTTAATTTCAGACAGAGGTTAATTGCACAAATCAGAACTGAAATATACATGTATAATGATAATAAAATATGGGGATACAGAGAGCTTTGAAATCACGAGAACAATTTGCACATGAATAATAGGAGACGATAATTTAAATCGATGTCAGGGTGGTTCAACGCATGCGTTTTAGATCATAAAGTCTGTAATTGAGACAATTAGCTTTATTTCGATCATGGATATTTACAGACTCTCTAGTTTTCTCCTACTACACGCAAATAATTGTAGCATATCTTAGTTTTGAAATGACATAGTTTGAACGTTCCGATTTTTTTACACGGCAAGTCTTAGGGTTGTCTGCATACACCCCCCCCCACACACACACCTCGCCCACGCGCCTTCTTCCAACTACTAAAGACTTAAGACTCTAACGCGCAAGCGAATTATTAAACTAATTATGTTCAAGGAAATTTGTACAATGTGTTAGCCCTGATATAACTGTGTCGGGTGGACGTTAATCTCTCCCTCTCTCTCTCTCTCTCACACACACACACACACACACACACGCACCCACCATCACACACAGCAGAGTATCACCTTTAAAAGCGGTCTCAACCAGTGATGCTCATATCTCTGTCAAATAGCAAATGAAAATATAAATGTATTACGTTATAAAACCCATTTGATTTGCATATACATGATATATACAGGTAAATACAGGTATATAAGTAATTTATAAACTTGTCACATGCCTTTGATGTGCCGCCTCTAGGTGAACATATAACATTCTATATATAAACTGTCTGTTTTCGGCATCATGTCGACCTTCAATAATTACCCCTTATACCCATTATCTTATCTATTTTAAATGGCGTATGTCTGACTGTATTCTTTGTCTTGAGAACCTTATTATAGAAGCAAATGGGTCTTGAGGTATCTGGAGGTATTCTAAGTGATTTACGCCCACAAAGTCATTTCTAATGTGTTTTGTTTCTAAATTAAAATATTGTCCTTGTGAATCGGACATTACTAATTACTTCCACATTGTCTTCGAGGATATGCCTTTCTTTGTTGATTACAAATGGCGGTAGAAAACATACCATAGAATACACGACTCGTGTACCGATTTTAAAATGTTCGCAGTGTCGTAAAAAAAAATGGAAAATATGATCCCATACGCTCACGACAAGATACCAACAATATTGAACTGGACCAATATTGGAATTTAGTTTCGAATATTATGGAAAATATTGAGTTAGAGGTTTATCCCTCATAAATCACCATCGCTTCGTTTCGATTCGTTTAAGTTATACATTTGTATTACTCGAGTGAGTTACATGGATTAGATGCGACTTTATTGCTCCAATAGTTTGACTAATCATCAAGGTTTTGTGTGTATTTTTCTTTATGACACCAATAGCTAAAGGAGTTTCGTGCAAGAGACAGCAAACGTTTTTGTAAAACCTAAATAGAGCAACTGATCCGCACTCTTATTTATATTAGAAGTTGCTCAGGACATTCCAGTGATACGGGTAGGAGGCCCTGGCAAAGAAATGAAATGAAATGAAATGGGGTTTAATGTCCTACTCTTTTGCACCTAACCTGGGCTAATGGAAGACGGGCTTACGCCATACAGTGTGCTATGAGGGAAATTTTGCCCGGGCAGCGGCGCTACGGCCTACTCTTATATCGAATTCCCACTGCCAAGGGATCTTTTACGTGCACTCCAATGTGTACACGGGACCTCGGTTTTTCGTCCCATCCGAACGACTAGGCAGCTGTCCTTGCCAGGCCCTCCTTCTGCATCACTGACAAGGGGAAATCACGCCGGAAAATCGAGATGAACTTTCTCGGCCAATGCAGGGATCGAACCCTGGCAAAGAAATATGTCTTGTAGTTCGGATGTACTCATTGGCGTACAGTTAAATGTACAGACGACTGTAACGTGGAAAATATTTAAAAAAATAACAAGTAGATGTCGTTACGTCCATGTTCGTTAGCGAGATTATCAAATAGCTGGTCTGATACCGATTTGTAACTCAGGGGCAAATAACTCGTTTGAAAACAATTCTCCTTGGTGAGAAAACGGGGGGATTAAAATAATTTGGATCAAATTTTAGTACTCTAGATTCCGCCAAACAGTGACAATGCACACTAGAGTTTGCTATTTACGATGACGTTTAAAATTATCCACGTGAAATGTGTCCATATATACGGAAGAAGAGTCGGTTTCGCACGAACATGGACGTAACAGACTTTAGATTTTAATTGGTCATAGCCTGATGTTATTTGTGCAGTATTTTAATGTTACAGACGCCTACATGGATAGTTGGAGGTGGTGCCATCGTCCGTGCGAACAGTTAATATGGGAAGTGAAACGGAAACAAAAACGACAGTCTACTTTTGATTTGGATTTTACGAAGAGTTTTTCCGTACTTAAGGTATCGTGAGATGACCTTTTTGCTCTCTGGGAGTTCATTGTTCTTATGTTGTAGTGGAACTGCATCACTGTTTTTGCAACACTGGTTGCATACGCATCACGCACACATTCAACACCAACTTCAATCCCACGAGAACAACTTTCTGGTCACTCTCCACTAAACCACAATTGGCTCCCCGAACCAAACACTCTCTTTCTGATGTCGGCAATTCGGTTCTTGTTCAAAGACAATTAGGTGCTCCTGATCTGGTCAAATTGGACTGTGGTTGAAACAAAGAAAGAGAGAGAGAGAGAGGGAGAGAGAGAGAGAGATAGACAGAGAGAGAGAGAGATAGAGAGAGGAAGGAGAGAACTGTGTTTTAATGTCCACTCGGCACTAACTAGGTCTTTTCGAGACTAACATATGGATCAGTTTTATTTCAATATCTCTCTTACGAAGGACCAGATGCCTCTTTTGTCAGACCCTGTGTCCTGCACCACTGACAAGGGAAAAACCAGACTGGATCATCTCAGTTATGCAATTTACGAAAACACTTGTTGATGCAGAACTTTATAATTGAACACCATTTTAATTTATTTCACAAAAACACGTTAATGTTAGTCTAAAAATGTCCTATGGATTTGCTTAGAGGATGTCTAGTCTAATAAGTTTATGCATGACTGTTAAAATGTATCTAAAATACCAACTAATAAGACATAATTAACTTAAACTATGGATCACTAAACATAGTGTTGGTTAATAATACTCTAATTAATAATTCACATATATGAACAGAAAAACGGCGTTTATTGTAAAACAAGTTTCACTCATCTAAACACATTGAATAAAGGTAATCAGTGGTGCCCGAGGCAAAGATCACATTTTCTTTACGTACAGTGTATGTAGTTTTTTTTTCACCAGAACAAAGTATCATACTCTGTAAATAACACACTGGTATAACTTATATTTATTGTGTTTAAACGCGTTTTGTTCTGTTTTGTTTCACCAATGGTTGCAACAGTGCAGTGCAAAGAGGGAATACTTCACGAGGGACATTTTGCCCGAAAGACTAGACCTCCGGCACATGCAC
This sequence comes from Patella caerulea, assembly GCA_036850965.1. Classification (NCBI taxonomy): domain Eukaryota; kingdom Metazoa; phylum Mollusca; class Gastropoda; family Patellidae; genus Patella; species Patella caerulea. Next base: position 17,007,393 of record JAZGQO010000002.1, on the reverse strand, counting down.
ACCTCTCTCCTACATCACCGAGAAAGGGGAAACCGCATAAGAAATTCCCCTGGAATTTCCTCGATCAACACCGAAATCGAAACAAGACCTACTGATTGATTAGGCACCAACTTTCATGGCAGGTGACCTGACAGGGACAGTTGTCTAGTCATTCGGGTGTGACGAAAACTGAGGTCCCGTGTATTATACATTAGCATGCACCTAAAAGATTCTTTGGCAGTTGGATTCGATATAAGAGTAGGCCACAGTGCCCCACAACCCACTGTATGATCATAGCGATCGACTCAACAATAGTATTTGTTTTACAGTGTAAACAATGATACTCATCTCATCGGATATGTTTCGGATAGCTGACCAGTGGTGTGGAGAGGCCGATAACTTACCAATTACCCCATCAATTATAAATTAAAGACAAATTACAATTAAACTAAGTGTTCGGATGATCAGCTTCTAGAAACTTAACTGAACCATCTGATTGTTCTGGTGTTGAAATGTTCTGAAAGGTTTCCATACATCACACTGTTTAGGCTCGTTCCACCGTGACAGTTAGACACAATCTCCGTCTAGATAATAAAACAAATGGTAAGAATCCAGACAATGATAAGGTTTTGTTGCTTGTGTATTCTTTTGAATATGACTACATTGGTTCTTTGATTTAAAATATGTCGGTTATATCTTATTGATTCACGTTGGCTTGGTGGCCATGACACTGGCCCATTTACTAGATGGTCAATGGTTCGATTCTACTTCTTCTAGATTTACCAGTTCGGTTTCCGCTTGCCAGTGTCACAGACAATAGAGTCTGGTTACCGTATATTAGTTGGAATAAGTGGCAAAACCGATTTCAACTGTCACGTAAATTCATTGTAACCATATTCTCAAACCCAATCGCTGCAGAAATGTAGTACGTTAAAGTTCCAATAGCACTTTTTTAAGTTATATTTTTGAAATTTATTAAAATAAAGCCCGAAAATAGATTGAACCTATACACAGTCCTACCTTGTTAAAGAATAATCCTATTAATCCTATAATTCACTATTGCCAGTTGAGAAATTGGCAAAAATATAATTTTCAACTTCAAATTCAAACGTTTGAAGATGGCCGTCCATGGAGAAGAATGGGAAAACAAGGGAGGTAATTGAGTAACTATTTCCTCAATCAACCAGTGCCACCCTTTCTACCCCCCCCCCCCAAAAAAAAAAAAAAAAAAAAAAATTGTCCATGATCGTATAATAGTGAGTTGACAACCTTTTGAGCAAAAACATAGAAATAATTATATTTTGACTTTCTTAGAAAAAGTGAAATTGGAACTTTAATTTCAATTGCTTTTCTATCTTTGTAGACTGTGGCCAACGTTTTTACTTGCTGTTCTTATCTATACCTGTTTTCAGCATATAATGTAATTTACTTCAATGGACACATTAATAACTTTTGTCCAATGCAATTGCATCTAAAGTTATTTTTGTTGATGCAATAAAATAAACAAACACGGGTATGTGGTTTCCAGGAATATCCTGATGAAGTCCCGAAAAGACGGACAACGTTGTCATCCGTGTTTAGTTTTGTAGTTGGGGTGGCTGGCTGAAAATGTCACCGCGGTCCTCAACAATAAAAAGGGGATATATCTGTATGTCAGTATGAAAGACATAAAACAAAATAAATGTCATTTCAAAATATTTTAAATATTTTAGAACTAATCTGGAGGTCCTTTTTATCTGGGCTTGGTAGTCTGCCGAATCGAACCGAGGGTCTTTGGTTTCGTAGCTCAAATATTCTAGCCGGTAATCAGGATTTTTCTGGTGAAATCCGGAGTGGATGGACAGCAGTCAGCCCAATAGAACATAAGATATATTCTATTGGATTACCGGAACTATAATATTGTTAGAACTAATTTGGAGGCCCAATTCATCCGGCCCTGGTGGTCTGTCGAATCAAACTGAAGTTCTTTGGTTTCGTAGTTCTATTATTCTATCTGGATATCAAGATTGTTCGGGTGAAATCCTGAGTGGGTGAACAGCAGCCAACCCAGTAGAACAAAACGTCTATCCTATCGAATTACCAGAACTATAATTAAACGACGCACATTTATGCTTGATCATCGAGGTATAAATAAAAAGAGAACAAAATGAATTCTCTGGAGAAAGTGAAACCCGATCCAATTGTTTTAGTTTATAAATATATAATAGTAGATAAACAATAAGCAGTTATGCTAAACCTAGGGTAATATCAGACGTTTATCTCTAAAATACCATAAACAGTGTTAGCTTGATTAATAATGCCGTTTTCTATCATTTATTTAAGTTCTCTTGGTTCCTTGAATACTACAGTAAATAAAATTAACACTGCTAAAATGATTCTTTTTGATTTCTATAATTGGTTTAAGTTACCTTGGTCAATTAAATACCACAATACATGTTGTTTTAATCATTTGTTTAGATTCCCTTAGCCTCTGAAATATTTCCATTTAAAGGAGCTAAGTCTTTAACTCAATATCTTCCAAAATCTTCAACATAGAAAACACGAATTATTTGTCAATTTAAATCAAAATTGATGATGTGATCTTACCGGAAAAAGATGGGCTTCTGATATCCAATATTTAAGACAAAATAAATATTTTACCATTGGTACACGAATCGTGTACCATAATGCGTTTCAGCCCCAGTTCTAGCAAGAGACTCGAGGAACGAGGCTAAAAACATTGTACCAAATCAAACGGCGCATGTAGACTGGAATAACTAGACGCTAAAAAAATGCCTTCGGTTGACACTTCTGGTTTATTTCGCCGAACATAACTGATTTGAAATTGGAGTAAAAACGGAAACAATTGAATGCAAATCAGTTTATATACATTTATATCACAGTATTATATGCATTGCGATCCACTTGAGTCAATTTCTAGGTCCCAAATGTTAGCGATTTAGCTCCTTTAAATAATGCTAATTTGATTAATGTTGTTTGCTTCCAAGTTTTTCTTGTAACTGGTACCTTAAATATTATCATGAACAGAGCTAAATCGATTTAAACCCTTTTAACTGTCACTAGTCCCTTTGTCTTGTTTTCTGTCACTGGTTTCAGTTCCCTTGGCCCCTGGAAAAAATTATAAACAGTGCTAGATTAATGTTGTGGTTTAGCACTAGTTTAAGTTCCCGTGGCCCCTTGGTACCATAAATATTACGGTAAACGCTGCTAACTTGATTAGCGTTGGTTTCCATCATTGGTGCAAGTTCCCGTTGCAACTGGACTGCTAGTGCTAATGGACTCTGCTGCCAATGGGCTGATAACCGACTCTGCCACTAGACTGAGATTGACTCTGCTACTGAGCCGATGACTGACTCATCTACCGAAGTGATAACTGACTCGGCTACTTGACTGATAACTAAATTATCCCTTGAGTGATAGCTGACTCCGCTACTGGCTCTGCTACTGGACCGATGACCGACAATGCTAATAGACTAGTGACTCATAAGGTGGCAGGGGCTAGTAACCCAGGTTTTTGTGGAATCAAACTTAGGCAAGGACTACCCCGTGATTGTTAATTGTCTTGAAACAACCATTTAAATACAAGAAGCTGGCTTTGTTAAAGAATGGATCGGTTACTACGGATTAACGGTGATTTGGTTACAGTTGACAGCAATGGAAGTCTTTCAGAATCTCAACCAGCAGGACAGTACAAAGTAGCCTTGGGCTTGAGATTATATTCTACTCGGCAACCTTGGGATTAGGGTTGCCTTCTACTAAGTAGCCTTGGGTTTCAGAAATCTACAATAGTACACGAGACAAGACATTTTTAACCGATTTAGAAGGCTTGATACCACCTCTTAAGATGTATAAATAGATACATGTATGTTATTTTTTGGGGAAATGACATTTAACATTATACCTTTGTGCACCAACCGGGATAATGAAGACGGATGTTTTTTGGTTTTGATGTATTTGAGGTCGTTTTAAAATCAAACAATAATATGTTTATTTTGGGCTAGAAGTTTAAAAGGATAATGAGAATTGTTGGTACGTGAGACAAATCCCAGCCTTTGTGCCAACTCGGCACGTTTCCGCCAATAATCTATAAAAAACGATGTGAAAAAAATATAGCTCTCGATCGATTTGTGTCAGATATTTCAAAAATTCCAATATATCTACCTCGATTCGCAGCCAAATGAAACAAAAAGCTTTTCACATTCTTTTAACTAAAACACATTTTTCGCCCCGATGGAACAAAAAATCGCACATTTCGTGTGAAGCGGCATTGATTAATTTGACGTCATATGTAAACAAAAGATGTTGGTTGTTAGGCAACGAGAGGTAATTGTGTTGTTGACATTATTTCAGGTAATCTTTGTTTTCAACAAGACAACTCGATTCAGGTGCAATTCACAGAAAACGATATATAGGAAAAAAAGATGAAGACATCTTAAACAAACAGTTTTCAGGATGATAACCATATTAGTATTTACCTTTTCCAAGATTTTTCTTACGATGTAGCGGATTTTGTCATCCAGTTTATTTACAATGTATAGTTTTGATCCTTTCACCAAGTGTGCATGCCTAATAATGCCCTTGTTCACATTTTATTTCACTTTTGATTTTATGTACTGTGTACTTTGCTCCACGTTCGAAGGCTAAAGTTGGTCATTTTTGTGTTTCATATTAAAAAAGCAATATGTCATCCATATATATGGTAGCTCAAGTGGGCCATCTTAGCGTTTTATATTTAAAAATAAATTACAGTATGTAATCTTCATGTAATCTGTATATATGAAAGCGAAAGCTTGTTTGTTTATTTGTTTTTGGGTTAGCTATAGGAAGTCAAACGGTTAATCTTAATTTGTTTCAACATCTTTGTAATAATTTTTGTTGGAAGGAATTTAATGATGCTTGGTATTGTATATTTAGCGATGCGATTTAGAATTAATGAAGGAAGAAAATCGCATTTCGCTAAATGGGGCCGTGGGAGTTGCCATATTTTTGTGTCCTTGAGACCGAAAGAAAGCAAGTTAATTAACTTCATATTAACCACGTTTAATGATGAATAGACAATTAATGCTTATTGGGTTATTATGGAATTAATCTTAAAATTTAATAAGTAATCTTTTCATCATAATATAAATTACAATATGTAGTATGGACGTCATATAATATGAATTACAATATGTAGTATGGACGTCATTTAATATAAATTACAAAAAGTAATAATCACACTTTAAATATAAATCACATTAAGTAATAAGTGCATTACGTCATATGAACTACAATAAGTAATATTTGCACCATATAATATTTATTACGATAAGCAATATTTACTTCATATTATATAAATTACAAAACCTAACCTTACGTCGTATAATATAAAGTACAACAACAACAAAAAAATGTTTACGTTACATAATATAATTTGCAACTAAGATAAAATATAAATTACCATCAGTAATATTTATCTCATATAGAACAATTACAACTAATAGCTACATCGTATAATAAAAAAGTAATGTTATGTCATATAATATGAAATTAAGCCATATTATATGATATTTTGAGGTTACGGACAAATGTTCAATTCTCCATAATTTTGTCAATTTTTTGTGAAATATGATTTTTAGAATTTGCATCTATAACTAATCTTTGCGGTTTGGTCACTTTTTGAAATACTTTAAACGAAATTGACCAAATAGATCCACTTCTTTGTTCTTTTGAGTTATTCGTAGGATCGATTTATAGTCTACTAGTATATATAATACGATAGCCTGTATATATTATACTGTCAAAAATATCATACATAATTTATTGGATGATAAAATTTTAATAAACAAGCTTTCTAGACAAACAAATGGATGGTTTGACTTTACCAGGAAGTATTGAACCTCCTACTTTCTACTAATGTCTAGTAATTGTGTCCTAGATTACTAATCAAATCCCCACGTGATATACGGAGAATCTATAAACGTATTAAACCCGATATAAGGTGATTCTTAACATAGCAATTACATTGATTATTTCATTTAATGTGGCACATTTTTTTTTACTTATAGACAAACAGCCATTTTTTGCCTTTTTCAATCTTGTCAGAAAATCCATGAAGTCAATTAAATACAATTCTTTGTCTTGATTAGACCAGACGGTACAGAACAGTGAGACGTTAAACTCCATTTTATTTCACGTTTCCATATTTCACATATATGTATTGATACGTAAAACGTGACACACCGCTACAGTAACGAATTGATAAATGAAAATGAAATTGGGTTTAACGTCCTAACCTTCTGCTCCATGCATGGTGCTATGAGAGAAATTTTGCCTAGGCAGGGGAATTATGGTCTGCTCTTATACCGAATTCCAAACTGCAAAGAGACTTTTCCTCCAAACGACTATAGACAGTATTTCCGTCCCGATGGGCTTTCTTGGTCAATGCATGGATCGAACACTCAACCTCCAGGCTATAGCGAGTCATCCTCCTCTTAGCCACTGTGACTGCCTTCCAAACTGACAGAAATTCAATTGAATTGAGTTCTGTCACATGATGCAAGATGAGTTGTGAGTAGTTACGTGACATTATCAAACACGTAGTCGAGATTGTGTCGTATGCAGTTGGTACTCGACATTCTGTGTTTACTCGATTGGTAACATTTGTAGGATTCACGTCCGGGACTTCTAGTCCAATACCCCAGAAACCAGTGACGTTAGTATTGAGATAATCATTTTAGTTATCTGGACAAAACTATTGGAACCAGAAGACACGGAACGAAACTACCAGGACCAACAAACTTAATCTGGACAAATTTATCATGACCAAAAGACTCTGAAAAAAAACTACCAAAACTATCTGGACAAAGCTACCAGGACATCAACCATCTTTGGACAAAACTATCAGGACTATAACCACCTGGACGGAACTATCAAGACCAAAAGGACACCGGAAGAACAACACCAAACCACAAATTAACTCCAATTTTAACTCAGGGCTGTTGGTAGAAAAACACAAAGATTTTAACACGGACATTTCTGGTCTAATATTTTGTATGTATCTATTAGATCGGTTACTAAAACGAAAATACAGACGTTACACTTAAATTTTTATTACTAATAATATTCAATATTCTATAACTTAATTAAGCGTGAAGTTATTGATAAGAAAATATGGAAATTCTGATGTGAAATTCATCGCTTTAAGTGTTATATTTTAGCGAATTATTTTGAATTCACCTCTCTTTTAAATGAAGCTTGTTTTTATATGCAAATTTGTGGATGGTTAATCAGCGATTATTAAACGGAGCTGTATATCATGAATTAATTGAAGCATGTGTTTTATGGTATTTATTTATGATAATTTTTAGCCGTGATAACCATCAATCTGGGGAATAATTAATTATATTAGAGTTATATTTGATATTCAAATATGGTGTGTTTTTTTTTTTCTTTTCTATTTATAAAGTGCTTTAGAAACGGAATATTTTTTTCGATTTCTCTAGGATATTACTCTTAGTTCTGTGTTACTTTCAGTACTTTATCCTCTCAGTACCACTTCACATTTGCACCATATCACACTTATTACCACATTACACTTACTACCATATTACCAACGGTACCATATTACTCTCAGTGCCATATTGCTATCAGTACCATCCTCACCCCCAGGCCATAATACTCCATATTAATATCAGTACAATAAAAAAAACTGTATTATATTACCATCATATACCATAAGACCCCCAGGGTCATATCGCTCTCAGTGCCGTTTTAATATTAGTACCATAAAAATAAACAGTACCATATTACCCTCGGTGCTGTATTACTCCCAGAATATGATTCTTAGTGCCATTATAAATCACTACAACATAGTCCTCTCAATCTTATATTAATCTCAGTACCATAGTCCTCTCGAGTGCCGATATTACGCGCAATACCATATTACACCCATATTAGTATATGTGCAACATTACTCTCAGTACAACATCATTCTTAATACCATATTACTATCAGTACCATATCACTATCAGTACCAACTCAATACCATATTACAGCCCTTTACCATATACCACATTAAACTCTTTGTACCATTATCAATCTCAGTAACAAATTCATGTTAATACCACAACTCCTTGCATTACGATATTACTCTCGGTACCGATATTTCTCTCATTAATACCATATTACCCTCAGTACTGATATTTCTCTCATTACCATACTATACTTCCCGTGCCATATTACTCTAATGACCAAATTACTTCCAGTACCGTATTACTCCTAGTACCACATTACGCCCAGTACAAATATCAGTACCATATAATACCCAGTAGCATATTATTTTATGTCTATGTTACCTAACTATTAACTGCCATGGTTTGACGCCATATTTTTTTAACCATTATATATTTACAGGACCACGAATGGGCTTTCAAAGTAATATAAACCAACTCCTTTGCTCTTTGAAAGAAAGGTTGTGATTTCTAAAACAAACCATTGTTTAGAAACATTGACAAAATACATGTCTTTACGCTGCTCTTGATTTTTACTGTGCAATCTTTTGTTACATGCATCAGTTAGTTTTAAAAGTGAAGTGTTACAAGTTAATAAGTACGGCGAGAGACAATTTATTCTTTCATAACAATGCATTCCTTAATTGTTGAATAACAAAACACAATAATACTGTGTAAAGTGTTTTTATAAACACTATTAGTGTGAATAATAAAGGAAGCAAGGAAACACTGGAAATATTACATGCGTATTTACTTATTCACTATAAACACATTAACAAATCTTTTGTGCACATTTTTGTTAACGAATTGTAAGAATTACCAAAGGTATACTTGAATATGTAAATGGATTTATAAAAAATTGACAGGCTTCACAAATGAAATACGTATACTCGTATTAAATCAATTTAACTCATTCCTGTAGGAATTGTCCATTGTTTCGTACTTTTGACGTAATCACCTAGAGCGCGAGAGGTAATTAAAAGATCATGAATATTTGATTTTCAAATTATTTAATGGCTTGGTAGATGGAGGTTTCATTGATTTTGTTTAAATGCTGTGTTTTCTTAGATTGTTAAATACTAAAATGTACAGTTTATGCATGACATGGCGTCCTGGTCAGAATTTGTTGTGTGTATATTGCACGCTCTATTTCGTATCTAGATAATTTGAATAATTCTATTAATTTCACTGTAAGTCAGTGAGTGCAAACATATATAGTAATTGCATAATTGGAATATAGGTCTTGTATATAGATCTTAGGTAGCAGGCTATATTAGAAAAAATTTGCCACGGGACCCCCAAAAGTTCATACAAATACAATCAACTACCAGTAATACCAACCCAAATAAAACCATACCAATAGTACACACAACTGAACATCAGTAACACCACCATGGTAGCTCACACAATCCCCACAAGTGACGCCCCCCCCCACCCTTATCGCTCACACAGTCACTACCGATAACACCTCGCCAATAGCCCACGCAGCCAGCTCCAGTAACGTCCCCCATAGTTCACACAGTCACCACCAGAAAACCACCCTGATAGCCCACACCGCTAACTCCAGTAATTGTATAGCTCACGCACAGGCAACATCAGTAACACTTTTAAAAAAGCTCACACGACCAATACCAGTAACACCACTAAAATAGATCACACGACCAATACCAGTAACACCGCTAAAATAGCTCACAAGACCAATACCAGTAACACCACTAAATAGCTTACATGACCAATACAAGTGGGACCAATAAAATAACACACACGACCAATACCAGTAACATCACCAAAATAGCTCCCACGAACAATACCAGTAACACAACTAAAATAGCTCACATGACCAATACCAGTGGCACCAATCCAATATCCCATCCAACCAAAACTAGGAACACCTTTCCAATAGTTCCGACAAACAACATAAAAAGCCAATAATCAAACCTGTAGACCATCGGATGGCTGAGATTTTAATGGATTATAACACCTGCATGATTTAAAAATTTAACGATGACTTAGCCTCTATTGTAAATACCGTTGCAACGATCATAAACAATCTTCAAACTGTCATAACCTTTGCTCAGAATAAAAGAATTTGATTGTCATTTTGAATACATTTTTTTCTCATAATTTATTTTTGAATTATTATAACAAGAACTGTCAGCTCTTTATCTAAATCTTACATAGGCGTTCACCTGATGTGTTATTCAGATATTTAGACAAAACATATACACGAAATATTAGGGTACCAATATTGATTCATAATAGCCACATGCTCAGTCTATGCATCTGATAATATACAGCCTAATTATAGCTTTGTTAATCTTTAGATTTTAGAACAATATATCAAGCGTAATTAATGCAAGTCACATATACCTTACATTAATTACATATAAAAGTTTTTATCTTACAACATTACTTCTTGAACTACATTTTAAAATAGTAAATGTTTATTAGTTTACATGTGTAATCAGTATGTATTGCTCCTTATCAAAATGTATGGTTTATGTGTGATTGTGTCCGAGCAGACAGTAGGACGTTAAACCTCATTTCATTTATGTATACTTGTATTATATATATATTATGTATCGTAAAATCCAATCTAGTTAAAACACAGACCTTATTTCGTTTCGTTTTTTATAGTTCAAAATTTCGTTTTACTTGTCTTTACTGCACTAGGCTCGGGAAGAGTTGTTATATAACCTTCGTTCTTGATGATGTGAGTTGTGAATAAGTGAAATTTAAACAAAATCGGTTATACTAATCACCGACAAAAAATGACACGAGCGTTTTGGGGTTAATTTCACTAACACATATCTTTTTAATTTTTTTTATGGAATTAATGTTTTAAATGCTTACATATCTATAACTATTATATCGCCTTATGTTTCGCTGTTTTTGATACTTTGAATGACATTGACCACAAAATGCTCGGTGATTAGTAGGGCCTATGTCTTTGGCTATGCATGCTAAACTAAGACTGTCTGTCTGCAGTGAACTCCGCTTGAGAACAGACACTAAGCTAGTTGACCGACATGTTTAGTCCTATATAAGTCGGAAACACTAAATTTACATCGCGAAACGTGAGAAGTATTTATTCTGTTCCCATTTAACACTATTGAAAACATTTTGTTTAGTCGTTGTGTGTGAGAGAAATGTGGAAAGAAGTAGGGACGCGCTAAAAAATAGTGTGATAATTTTTGGATATGGCGTCCATTTAGAGTAGAGATCTATTCTCAAAATATAAAGTAGATGGATCTCTGTGCGTAGAATGACGGCTATTTTGAGCATAATAGACTATATATATATATATATATGTAAAAAAAATGTATATAATATAAGACAATATAACACAGATCTTAATAAATCACAATAAAACCAGACAGGAAAAAGACTGAACGCTGGCAGAAAGAGTTGTTTATGAGTTGCGACTAATCCACCAACAAAGGAATACAGTAAATAATTTTGATATATTCAGCAGAAACATTGTTTAATACAACCATTTATAGGTAACAATTGGCCCAGATACGCCGTGGTCACAAGACACTCTTCTTAATACGAAAGTTTTCAATTATTACCGACATTCCTCAAAAAGAAAATTAGAAAATGTGATAATAATATAATCGAATGCACGTGATATTATTAACGCTTCTTATCAGTGAAATATTAAAAATATTACCCACATTTTGTTTTGGACAATTTGAAAAAAGTGTGATAACCCTGCTGATGGAATGGATTTTCAGTAATAAGGTTTTTCGATTTTGCACGGTGTTGCTGGGCATTCGGTTCTTAAACGGTGTTACCGGCCATATTATTCTTAATAAGGCATTTTGCACGGTGTTGCTGGGCATTCGGTTTTACACGGTGTTACCGGCCATATTATTCTTAATAAGGCATTTACACGTTGTTGTTAGTCATTAAGCTCTTAGATAAAGGATTTTACGCGGTATTGCTAGAGATAAGATTCTTAATAATGGATTTACACGGTGCCGAATGACATAAGGTTCTTAAATAACGGATTTTACATGGTGTGGCTCAAAATAAAGTTCTGAAATATGGATTTTACACGGTGTTGTCGAACACAAAGTTCTGAAAATGGATTTTACACGGGCATAAGCTTCTTACATACTGGATATTATACGGTGTTGTCGGGCATAAGGTTCTTAAATATTGAATTTTACACGGTATAATAGCACACTTCTTAAAAGTGAAATTTCATAGCTATTGTACTTATACAAATTCATTTAAAGATAATTTGAAAAGAAATTTCTGATTCTAAAATATAGATGTTATTTGAGATGACGTGGAATATCCATATTATTAGAAAAGAGGCGTTTACAATTACCACAATTAAACAATGGTTGAAAGATAGCTAATTACTTTAAAAGTATTCTTTGGAAATATAGATTTTAGTCTGACGAATGCTTTGTTTTATTCGATAAGAAATTGTTTCCTTTGATATATTATTGATAACTACAAATAACATTTATATTTTTTTTCGTTAAATATGTTTCGCATTTTTTTTTGTTTGAATTTTTATACAATAGACATCCATGATAACTGCACAAGAAATTAAAACAGGGAAAAACAGACAATACTTACGACTGTCCACTCGTTGTCAGAGCAGATACAAGATGTGCACGAAAAAACCCGAAACAAATTTGTTATGGTCGTATGTTTTTTGCTAAAAATATCAAATGCAATCCACGTTCAAATGTATTCAAATGGATTATTTAACTTTAAAGTAGAAAACAAAATCAAAATATCAGGGGACGAACACAGGGCCTTAAAATGTTGGTTGTCAGGAGATAAAGGGAACCACCAGCCATTGCAAATTTACAATTTTATTTTTTTTGAAATGAATAAATTAAATTTTCAAAAAATATGCAAGTGGAAACAAAAAGATATAATTGGAATTTACCCTAGATTATGTCTAATGACTTAGGGGGCCCACTTCCTCAGGTCAGGGGCCTAATTGCATTGCCATTGGACATGCTTATGACCTGGCCAGTTCACCACTGAACAAACACACGTGCATGTCACCTGCAATTGGCCATCGAAACTTATTATATCATAATTAAACATGCATCTAAATGAATAAATGAATAAAATTTAAAAATTCAGAAGCCATGAGCCATTGATAAATTATAAACTCCGTTTGAGAACGAAAATAATAAATCTAAAAAGAAACAAAATGAAAGTAGTGTATACTAATCGCAGTCTGATTATGAACCTTGTCGAAACGTTGCGTTAGATATATAATAACGCTTTGACTATATTTAATATACACTGTCTTTGTTTGTTATGTCTGTTTTTTTTTACACAAATACTGTATCATGACATACCTGTGAATGACAGTGGACTTTTACGGTCCATTTACGTCATCTCACATTATTGTTGGTTATTACTTGAAGCAGAACAGTGGGACGTTAAACCCCATTTCATTTCATTTCACTTTTTACTTATAATGTAATGTTCGCGGGTTTGTTTTGTTGTGTTCTCTTTGATGTTAATTTTTTTGTCTGTACCATTGTAATATGTATAATAAGTATGAATTTAGATTCTTAATGTTTTTGATAATACGTTTTGAGTAATAGTCGTGTTCTAAGAAAGAACTCGGTATGACAAAATAGTATTTTTCTTATTGATATTAAATTGGAATAAGACCACATCTGGGGAATGTTTCTTTGTGTAGTTAAAATGGAGGACTGTTAAGATTACTATAAGACTAATTTCAAAATTCAAGAGAAAAATTTAATTGAAAAATATGTTGGTTATTTAAAATAAATTGTGCAATATAGAGAAAGACATAATGAATAGGTTACAGAAAACCAACATGGATTATATTTGCAACCGCACCAACATGGATTATATTTGCGTCCTAGAGTTTATTTAATATAAAAACAGTATGACACAGATAAAACATTATTATATTGATATAGTAGGTGTCGATAAATAAATAACTATTTTTTCTCTTTTTTTTTGTTGTTTCTTTCTTAAATTTTAGAGGTTTTTGAATCAATAATTCACATGTAGGCTTAAATAGAATTGGTAATATATTATTCTCTATTTGACCAAATCCTGCCAAAAACATTAAAATTTATTGAATTTATTCACAAGAAATGCATTTAACAACACATGACCAAATACATGCTTACAAATACATTTACATACTAAAAACTTTTGCTTTCCACCATCATTCATTCTTGGTGTTCCCTAGATATATCTCCACATTTTGCCACCATCATTTATTCTTGGTGTTCCCTAGATATATCTCCATATTTTGATATAAATATAATGTTTGAATTGCGCTGCAGTAAACTATACTTGCACGTTAGAAATTGTCATACGGGGAGCCCGCATGGTCAATATATTTTTTGTATTTTATCGTAAACTGTGTCAAAGGTGGGCGACGTGTGTAATTTATTTTAAAGATAAACTAAAGTAACAAAAACTTTGAAACTAGAATTTCGAAAATGTTAGAAAAATTAGAATTTCCAAAAGTTACTAAGAAAAACGGAAATTAGAATTTATATTTCAAAGAAATTACACTTTAAAGAAAATACTCTTAGATTTTTTATCTGAGAAAAAATGGAAGATGTGTGACATTAACAAAACAACTTTAGTTTTTTATTGTTGCCTAAAGACAGAAATTATACACAGGCCTCCATTAAACAAGATTTAAAGCGATCTGGATTTATACAATATTTGAACTTTGAAAACGAAGAGTAACGGTTGATAGTTTCATGTAACCGTCGAGAGATTAGTTAAATAATTTAGGATAATCTCCGCAAACAGGAACTTGTTTGAATTCACATGATTACCAGACCGCTGGTTTTTGTCGCCATTTCTTCGTCAATCAGACAAAATGGCCGACATTTCGTCTGCTTCTAAAGCGGTTTTAAGTTCATTAACAACGCGATATTGATTTGTTCGCGGTAATCGGCGAACAAGTCGTCTGCTATCAGACACAGTTCAAAGAAGCAGAAGGCAGGATAAACAAATAAAGCTATACAACCTAATAATAATAATAATGGCTATTTAATAATAACTTCTCATTGCTTAGACAAACACGTGATATTATAAGAATTATGGCGTTATTAACCCTTCTTACGTCATTGTATTTCTGTGGTTATTTTGTATGTATTTAAATTATTTATTACATTATTCTAATTATTTCTTTGAAACAACGATTTAAATCTTTTGGATATTTATTAAATCCTTTTCCCATCTTGTTCATTAATAAATCGGTTGGTAATTTTAAGTTGAATTTTAAGCTGGTAATGTTTTTATTTTTAAGAAATAATTTTCTATAAGAGACATAACTTTCGACATTTTTTGTTGTTGTCCACATAGACTGATTAAATAAAAGGCTACTTCTTCTTTTCCTAGGTTTTCTTCTTAACGGTCTTGGCGAAAATCCGAAAATAATCTCCGGCGCCATTGAGATTTCCCGGGAGGTTTCTTGGAAGCTAACTTTAAACAGGCCCTCGTGCACTCATTATTTAGTTCTGTTTCGTCAGAAATTCTATGGAATGAAACGAAAACCAGAGGTCCCGTGTACACATTAAAGTGTACTTAAAAGGGCCCGTGTCAATTGAAATAGCGAAATAATAGTAGGCCGTAGGAGCGCCCTCAGGGTAAAACGTTCCATGATTATGATGTATTCATTAGCTCGGTTGGGTCAGAAAAATCGAACGCTATAATCATTTCATTTTTGTTTAAATGATTTTAAATATAGAAATAAGATACATCCCATGAACGCATCACCTCTGTCACCTGACCCATCTGTCTAATCAACTTTGATGATTTTTTTATGCGTGTCTATATTTAATATAATGTATACCTGTGTTAATTATAATAACTAGGTATGATATATAATAGTATATTGCCCTGTTTAATTACCGTATATACATGTGATATATAACTACTTATTAACAGTTTATCGTAAGAACAAGTAATATGGTAATAAAATGTTATTACGTTTGTCTCATGAGTCCACGCATGTATATATTTGAAGTTTATATTGTGTTGGCCGAATTTCTTAGACCTTTAGGTCGGTCACTGACTTAAATGTCTAACCTCGTGGGTTTTCTTCAGGTCTTCGGTACTACTAACGACACCACACGCACAGGCGAATTATTGAATTAAAATTGAACCACTTGGTCCCGAAATGACCTTTTTGTGCCGAGTGGACCCCCCCCCCTCTTTTGCTATTGTGTTCCGAAATCCGAAACTACATTTAATAACTTTGTAATACCTCTCTACTCCTTCGAATGCCTACCATTTCCCCGTTTTAGACCTTAAATTAAAATCAATGTGTAACGTTGTAAATATTTCATTTCTTCAGGGAACTGTTTCACGAAATTTTAACTTAAGATAAAATCCAATTTTAGTAGATACTTCAATTTTGATTGGCTAAGCACTAAAATCAATCTAATATTATCCAATCAAATTACTAAAATTGGGATCTTATCTTAGTTAAAATTTCGTGAAATAGGCCCCAGGACGATAAATGTAATGGATAACTATTATTTAAATAAACACCGACGTATATTAATAGAATGTAGACATATTGATATATTGATATATGTTGTGTTTAAAAAAGAAAAAAAAATGAAATAATAACAGCCATTTATTATAAGAAATTTGTCATAATTTTGAATAAATAGTATTTAAAAATAAATAACTCATGAATTTATTACAAGATTTTTTAGTAAGCTTTCACCAATATTTCATACGTTTATATAATTTTTGTTTAAAATTTCTAAAAATGTAAATAAATTTATAAAGTTGACATTTAGATAGGAAGTGTATCAAAGTGTTAGACAGATGGGTGTCGTAAAGAAGAAATGAAATGAAATGGGGTGTAAGGTCCTACTGTTCTCCCCCGACTGGTCTTATGAAGACGGGCATATGTCATGCAATGTGCTATGAGCGCTATAATTAATACTTCTAGAACACCTGATACCACATCATCTATTTATTTATGGCTGTCGTTTGTCCGTATGTTTGTTTAGGACTGGCAGGAGTGTTCCCGAGGCAGAAATGTGGGGTATGTTGGCGACTGAACATGGAGTTGGAGAGAAACTTCCGGTTTCTGAGTTATACAATTTTGATTTTTGATTATTATATAACTGTTTCTGCAGACAGATGTCTTTTAATTTATGTTCATTGAACACTCGATACCACTTTTAGTTACTTATGTACTTAACGGTTGGATTTTGAACTTGCGTGTTGTTATACACGTTTCTGAACAAAGTCGATCCCCTGAAGGATAAAATATGCTAAAAGAATAACATGTCTTTTCGGATCACCTCATGCAACGTCTCGTTTATTTTAGTGCCTAGCCAAAACGAGATTCATTCGCGTGTACGTAACAGAACCGTGTAAAATTCGTTTTTTTGTATATTAGATTTATGATTCGCTGTTTTATAATTTTGTGTATGTTAGATTAGACTTTTACTTCCCTTTACGATCAGTTGTACAATATTTAGATTCTAAGTTCTAATTTATAAATTTAATTATTGCGGCCACGTGAGTAAAGAGACATGGAGAATAGATTTAATAGAATATCTGTTATTAGTAAGATCATTGATGTAGATCATTCTAATTATATAAGTACAATAAACATATAGTAAAACATGTGGTATATATAATAATCAACAGACATAAGGTGAATATAATAATTAAACACAATAATATTACACAGTTGATATACCACAGTTAATATACCACAGCTAAAATACAGGTATTATTACCTGCATGTATATAAAAACAAACCAACAGAAGGTGAGTACACGTATAACAATTATATATCAAATATTACATATCAGCTAATATACCACAGTTGATATACCACAACTAATATACCACAGATCGTAGGTATTTTTACTCAGATGAAATATTACATACCCGTATTTAAAGCCCCAATAACACTCTTGTTGTAACTGAAAAATATGTCCCAATCTTCATTCTGGTCAACAAATCGTATTATTTTAGAATATTCCAATTAAATGACGATATAAATTTCATCTTAACACACCTAATTTAAAAAATTGGGAAAATTCAACCAATTGATTTGAAAAGTCTAACGTAAACCTTTTCAAATGTGACTTGGATTTTAAAATATTTTCGAACCCTCTGGACAAATAAAATAGGTTGTAATGGATAATTTACACAACAGGTAGGACATTTAAACATTTAGTAGTTAGAATAAGGGTATTTTTTATTTTCTGGAGCTACCAAGCCAGCAAGAATGTTATTGTCCCTTTAACACACAAAGGTTAAACGTTCAATATACCTTTACGACTTATATTAGTTTTTCAATTAGTGCAGACAGTTATTGGTGTTATATCGAGGGAGAGAGAGAGGGCGGGAGAGAGAGAGAGAGTGTGTGTGTGTGTGAGAGAGAGAGGGAGAAGAGAGAGAGAAAAATGGGGTTTGACGTCCACTCGACACAAACTAGGTCATTCCGGACTTACACATGGTTCGATTTTATCTCAATAATTCACTTGTGCGTAGGGGTCGTACGCAGTGGGAGGAAACCAGAGGACCCAGAGAAAACCCACCAGGTCGGACAGGCGACCTTACTCCTTGCCGCGTACAACCGGGGGTTCGAAATCACGCCAGTTGACTCAATGGCAGGCCGTATGATACAGCGCGCGCATGCTAACCATTTGACCACCCAATCCCCGTGTTATATCAAAATACTGTTTTCATTACGCTGAAAGTAGGACATAACCCCCAGATCATTTTATTCCATTTATGTCGAAATAAATAAGAACATTACCCATCGATACACAATATGCTAAATGATCAATATATTTCAAATTATTATATCACTGGAAATACTGAACGGAACCATTCTTGAACTGATACTTCTTTTAGAGGTCGAACTTCCGCTATTAGATAAACGTTATGCAAGACCTATATCTGCCTATTACAGGTCTTTCTTTGGGATCTGAAATATTATTTAATCTATTGATTAGACATGAATTAAAAAAACAAGACCGTAATCGAATAGTCGAGAATTTAACTAGATTAGAACAGTTCGCCATCTTAAGATTATTTAAAAATGGGAAAGCGAGGTTAGGTTTGGAATATGTGCTGCACACAGTAATAATTAGACCAAGAATAAAGTTATTTGAATGAAATATTCAATATTTTCATTTTACAATGTCTATTTTGAGCCATTGTAGCAAGAATGTTCATCCCTTTATTTAAGTCTTACATAATGTATCTTGAAGCGTTCCGAATAGTTTAAAACCTGTACACATTATTGGTGTTATATTTTGGCACATGTTGGAATGTTCTTATACTTTTTATTACAAACTCTATTTCAATTTCCTGTCATAGGCAAAGCAGCTGATCGTCATTTGTCTTTTTTTGGACAAAATTTAACATTATTACTGCGGTGGCTCAGTGAGTAAGACGTTGGCTCGCTAACCTGGAGGTTCCGTGTTTGATCCCTGCATTGGTCGAAAAAGTTCACCTGGTTTTCCGGCGTGGTCCCACCTTGTCAGTGGCAAGTGACAACGTACAGTCGTTCGGATGGGGCAAAAAATCGAGGTCCTCTGCACTCGTGGGTTGCACACGTGCATTGAATTCGACATAATAGTAGGCCGCAGCTAACGAAATTTGGTCAGGATCATAAACTACTATATTAGTGTCAGAGAAAGAGAGAGAGAGAGAGAGAGAGAGAGAGAGGCGAGTAGGCTATTTCGGGACTAACGTATGGTTGAATATTATTTCATAAATTCGTTTGTCCGTAGGTCTTATTAGTATTAGTAGAAAATTAAAAGAGTTGAACAGGTGACCCTACTCCTTGTCAGATACAAATGGGGAATCGAAACCACACCACTTGAGTAAATGACAGACAATATGATTTCATTTCGACATCCACGTTGGTACAAAAAATAGGACCCAATTTCAGTTCAAATGGCTTTCTAACAAAACATTGCTGATTTTCAGAACAACATTATCCACCCTTTTTACACATTAATTGAAAAGCTATATCAATAATTTTCAATATTTTCTTTGTCATGTTTGAAAAATCAATTAGTTAGTACTTCGCCATCGTCCTTATCGCCTGGTCGCCATATACTTAATTGTCATGCTTGCTCCAGAAACGACACAAAAGCCTTCTGTAAAACAAAACGGGATTTTTTTTTTACATAATTGAAAATTGGTTCTTCGAACACTGTTTTATTGATTAAAATCGATTTGTTCAGAAAGGTGATAAAATCAATCAGCTTGTCACTCGCATTTACACTCTCTTTATATTCATAATGTCCAATATGATGCTGTTGTGTTTTTTTTTCCGAAACGAAAAGGTTTTGAATAGAAGACTAATGCTAATGATCAAGATAACAAAAACCACCAAGCCATGTTCTGGCGAGGTATCTATACACTTTGTTTGTCCAATTCGCCAGTAGATTTTAATCAAGTTCTGATGAACCGCAATTGTTGTTTTTCTTTGCCCGGTTGGCCATTGTTAAGTTTATCATCACCGCATCCGATCTGTTCCAATATTTAAATTTTATAGGAGGACAATTTCACGCTCTTGATTGCCTCAATTATCAGATTGATTTATTTTTGTTTGAATTGATCATAGAAAATGTATGAATCAGGAAGTGGTTTTTTTTTTTGTTTTTTTTTTTTATAAAGTTTTTTTTATTCTCTCTCTGTAATTTGAATGCAATTATGATATAAAATATGGCGAGGGTTTTTATCTATTGGAGACAGTTTATTAGGGGACTATAGATCGTCTGTCTGTCTGTCTGTCATTTTTGTTTCAAGGATTTTTGTAAAATTTAACTTTAAGATATTGGATTCATTGCTGGAATTCCGCTACTTAAAATGAATGGAAATCCTGTTCCCCAATCTGTAAAAGGTTCAACGTTGAGGTCTCTGATTTAAGGTTGATACACTGCATAAAATAGCAGAATTACAGAACAAGTCAGTGAACATTTGTTAACAGAATGCATTGAACCTATACGTATCTGGATGATATGTTCACATAAATGAATGTGCACTGACATGGTGGGTAATCAATAGTGCACGCTATAGACCACTTGACAATTCAATCTGTTAATTGACATGAAATGGGACTTGACGTTCTACTGTTTTGTCCTTAGTTAATGAAGACGGGCATACCAAGGTCTTTCGCCCCATGCTGCATGGGATCGAACACGCGATCCCCATTCTAGCGATCTAGCGTCTTACCCATCCACTCCTGGGGGAAATGAAATGAATTGGAATGTGGTTTAGCGTCTTACATGTCTGCAACATACTCTGTTCCTTGTCAGGCCCCTTGTTCTGCACTACCGGCAAAGAGGGGGTTGGGTCACATCTGGGAAATCCCGAGGACTTTCTCGCCCAACATCGGGAGGGAACCCGTGATCACTCGCTTAGCGTGCCATCGATAAATAAATGGAGTCTCGAAGCCAATCAAAGGAATAATTTCGTATTTGTTAAAAGACAAAAATAATCAGATCCTAGAGAAAACAGAAAGCTTTCTTTTAAAATCCTTGTGACCCTTCAGATTATGACCTTTATCAGCCTGATGAGACCGGCGGTATGATCAAACGCTAGAGTTAGGTGTTAAAATTTTATTTCTCAGTCTCAACAATTGTTGTTTTGGTTGACATGTTGTCGTGAAGTCCTGTATAAACTGATCTCCCACACCTTGGTCACCTCGGATCAACAAACTACACAGACAAGTCGCAATTTACAATCGGCTGCGACTAAACTCGCGGGGTTAGAAGTCTGACATTAGTTAAACATAGGGGTTAAATAAAGTTTTTTTTTGTTAAAATAGGATGTGTGTGATAATTTCGAATATTATCAACATTTTCAAAATTATTATTTATTTCGTTATTTTTCACCCTATTTAAAGGGACAATAACATTCTTGCTGGCTTGGTAGCTCCAGAAAATAAATAATACCCTTATTCTAAGTACTAGATGTTTAAGTGTCCTACCTGTTGTGTAAATTATCCATTGCAACCTATTTTACATGTCCAGAGGTTTCGAAAATATTTTAAAATCCAAGTCACATATGAAAAGGTTTACGTTAGACTTTTCAAATCAATTGTTTGAATTTTTCCAATTTTTCAAAATAGGTGTGTTAAGATGAAATTTATACCATCATTTAATTGGAATATTCTAAAATAATATGATTTGTTGACCAGAATGAAGATTGGGACATATTATTCAGTTACAACAAGAGTGTTATTGGGGCTTTAAGATGCGGATTTGAATTTCGTTTCGTTTTTTAAACATTAAAATTGCTTTGCCCCCTCTCTTGTCAGTCTGTCGACCACGTGAACACCCACGACCACACTTGTACTGATATTGTAATTATAGTACATTTTAGCATTTTCTAATTATTACGTCCAGAGTTTTTGGCCTTGGTGTTTTTGTGGAATCTTAGAACGCCCAACAATTTTAATGTTCCATTGTCGTGTCAAATTGTTGTTATTTAAATTATACAAATCTCTACATTCAGATAAATATTCACGCCATTTAAGTACGATATACCGATCTTCTTCCAGACACATGTTTTCGCTTTTTGAATAATAGCCATCTTTACTCCCAGACGAATATTCCCGTCATTTAGATTATATCATTCTCTATTTTCAGAACTATGTTCCCGCCATTTAAATTACGCCTTTCTCTACTTTCAGATTAAAATTATACCAATCTCTACTTCCAGACGAATGTTCGCGCCATTTATGTTTTACTTTTCTCTACTTTCAGACGAATGTTCCCGCCATTTAAAGTGAAAGTATCAGGATTAGATAAAAAGGCTAAATATATTTTATTGATGGATATTGTGGCCGTCGATGACTGTAGATATAAATTTCACAACAGTAAATGGATGGTTGCGGGAAAAGCCGATCCAGAGATGCCCAAGAGGATGTACATCCATCCAGATTCTCCGAGTACTGGTGAACAATGGATGCAGAAGATCGTCTCCTTCCACAAGTTAAAGCTTACAAACAATATTTCGGATAAACATGGTTTTGTAAGTTATCATTTCGTAAGTTGATTTTTATTACACCCTTTTTAATGATTATTTACCCTGTCCAAAAAATTAGTGTGTTTATTTAAGCTTTACGTCCGCTTCTACCTGGTGTGATATCGTAGACAAGTGTCTCTTAGGGTACTTGTGGGAAAAGTTATTTGTGAGTGATAGGGCAGTTTAAATGGGGTGAAAATGGAAGCGAGAGTAAGAAATTTTATTGCCTCCATTTTCTTTTTGACTTAATCGTCGACATCATTTCAGGACCTAAGATATAATTTTAAACATTGACATATACTCAATTCGCAAAAAAACTAATCAACATCTCAAATTTGATTAAATCGACCGTTTCTTTTATATGGAGATCAAAGATATCCTGTCCGAGTTTTATGACCGTAATTGATGTCTGCCATGCCATTAGACAAGTAAAAAGTTGACCAGCGTGCTGGACATTGTTGACATATTTCAGTTAAAGATAGTGTGTTTAGACGGTGGATAATGTGAGAAAGACTAATATTAATATGTTTATTATGACCACGTCTGTGAATGATACATATTCATGTCAATAACACCTACCCTTCATCGACACTATATTGATTCACATTTCTCGTAATATGTTACTGAATAGTCCGATATATAAAACAGTTACATCAGCACTATTAATTCATATTTCAAGTAATATGTTACTGAATAGTCCGAAAATATAAAGCAGTTATATGAACACCATTGATTCACATTTCTCGTAATGTGTTACCGAATAGTCAGAAAATACATGAAGAGCTCAAGGGAAGACCGATTAGTCACATTTTTTGTCTTTTCGAAATGAGACTGAACAAAAGTGGGTTTAATTACAACTGCAAAATGATGTTTAATACAAATTATAATACCAGTACAACAACTGACTTCCTCTTTTCAGCCAAATTAAGGTCATTTGTCCGGAAGGTCATTTCAGTAGGGTCTTGGTGGTTCGATCGTTTTTACCTGATATTGATTGTTCCACATAAAGCTTATACAATTTGCTTTCAGATGGTGCCATTAACTGGGGTTCGTTGAAAAGGTGACCTAGATCGTTCTTCCCCTATGCTCTTCACATCCTTAAACAATTATATCAACACCAATGGTTCACAGTTCTAGTAATGTGTAACTGTATAGTTAGAATAACATAAAATAGTTACATCAACACTATTGATTCACGTTTCTAGTGATATGTTACTGAAAAGTCAGAAAATATAAAACAGTTTTATATCAACACTACTGATTCAAATTTCTAGTGATTTGTTACGGAATAGTCAGAAAACTTTTATCAATAAAAATGAATACCATCTTTCATATGTTAGGGCAACTGAACCCTATTTCTTACCATAACATAGCTAACAAATATCCTGTAGGCCTACATTTGTAAGTTACTCGGGTAGGAAAAACTATGCCGATAATTCAGCGTTCTCACAATGGAAATATTTTTGATCAATTTTAATTAGCGTTTGGCTATAAACACGAGTAACAACAATCGAATTTTTATTAATAAAAAATTAGCAAATATAGCAATAATCACGTGACGGTTTTTATGCTGATTGTTTGAGACTGGTTAAAGTTCTGGGGAACATTGTTCTTCGCACATTAAATTTACCCGCAATATTGTCAGTATTTAACAATCAATAGGCGCCTGGTTATTCAAATACAAAAATACAACGATTGTATTTGATGTCCGCAACGCCATCTTTGAAACCATGCCAACAATCGACTTAGCTACAATTGTCGTATATTTCAGTCATGCGCAATTATGTATATTTTAGATGATAAGAACATACAGACTGGCGCCACGGTTTCGAGCCAAAATACTTCGAGCTGTAGTTTTCCGTCTTAGAATAAGCGTTCTTATTTATTTCATTGTAGTGCGGTTTGTGACAAGAAAAAAAAAAGCCTTTTGCATTGAACCATTGTTTTTCGCCTGTTGTTGATTCGCCATGTTTGGACATAAAAATGTGCTAAACTTCTCACGTAATGTGTTCAACTTCTTTCAATTGTTAATATAGTTTGCAAAAATGAAAAAATAAAAGATTTTTGTTGGCATTTTGCTGTGTACATTGTGTCTGTTTTTGTCCATGGATTGGCATATTATTGTCGTTCGACTTTCTCCTTATGAACTAATCAAAGTACAAATAATGTACAATGGTGGTTATCGTGCAGTATGTAGGCCATGCTCATCTGTTAGAGATAAGTTGTCGGTCGTGGAACATTTCATATGTTGCTATCTAGAGTTGTCTGTGCTTTATTGATACACTATTTGATTCGAAAAATGGATGAATAAGTTCCAGTATATCGCTAATAACAGATAAGGGTTCCTAAAATCACCTAAACGAGACCAACTTCAAAGAGTCTTATTTAAAAATTCAGACTTTTCATTGGCCGAGCCGTATTATTTATCATTTTATTTTAGTTCAGAACTAATGAACAATCAGTATACTTAAAATATTGTTTTCATGATTAAGAAATATTCGGGAATATTCATCAATACGGTCTAGATCATTTTCACTCCACTAAGGTGTAAACATCATTTTAAAGAGACCATATGCCTGAACCTCCATAATGGTCGTATTATTATTTAAATTAAAGACCAGCCCGGACCGTGACATTGAGATAAAAAGTTCAAAAATTAAATCAAAAATGTTGGATCAGTTATATTTGATTGCATTGCATATGGCGGTGTGAAGTCAATAATGTAAACTTCAAAAGCCTTTAAATTAGGATAGATCGATTTAAATATCTTTTGGGTCGATAAAATATTGGTTTGGTTCGAGCACAATGGATTGTCAACGGTCTCAAACTCTATACTCGACATTTCTTCCTCCAGACTTATCGTTCATTGAAATAGAATACACCATTCATACACTGTAATTTTTTATAGATTTTTTTTTAAAACTGCAATGGACTAAGTTTTAGACCCAGTCCGTCCCAAGGAAAAATAAAGGGAGGCAACTAGTCTATATCCCTCACTGCTCGTTATATCCCTCACCACCTCATAATGACATAATGAAGTATTTTAATGGATGTTTTAAAACATTCTACCATGATGCGACTGCCTCTACCATCAGAATAAAACATGTATTATTCCGACTAAACAATTACTAATCGCTTTATAATGAATTCAAACCACGCATGTAATGTACTTTTAATCACTGATATAACACATTCGTCACGAAGGGTCGAAGGTGAAAGCATATTAAAAGTCACAGTGTACATGTACATAACACTCCGTTGATATGATTTATAAAAACGAAGGAGACATTTATCTATGGTAATATAAAAACACGTCACGGGGTTAATTCCTTATGAAAAGGGATGATGGGATGTGTATTCTGGCGCGTTCGTCCTCGCGTTGCGGTTCAAATCGGTACCCCGTTTAGCCCGGTTCGTTGTAAAAACGAATGAAACGGTTGTCTATGGTGATATACGTACACGTTATTGTCACGGGGTTAATTCGTAATAAAGAGTGATGATGAGATATGTATTCTGGTGCGCATGTCTTGGTGTCGTCGCAGTTCAACCGGTTTCCGGTTCAGGCCGGATTCGTTATGATTGAGTTGAAAAGCATAATTATTTTGTTTTCAAGTGGAACATGTTTTTAAATAACAGTTTAATTTCTATACTGTTATATATATCGAAATATTGTCGCCACCCTGTCGATCGGTTCATCGGTTCACATGCTACGAGCGGCTAAAGTTACCACCCGAATCATCTAGTGCACAGTGTTTAGGTCACGAGAAGAAGAAAGCCGTGTGATATTTAACGATAATTACTGTTAGAGTTGTGACCCTTGACAACTTTGAAATTTATACGCAGTGCATTTGTTAATAATTTGAGGAAGTGGATTTCCGATAACTCGAACAGCTAAATTTATTATTTTGTTATCGGTACACGTTTTGTATACCGAGATCGGGAATAGCTAGGTATCAATCATATTTTAATTATTTCTGATAATTACTTAAAGATACATTATGGGGGATTAGACAAGGGGGATGCTCGATTCACAGTTCCGGAATTAAATTCCAAAACTGGTGTCAATCGAGTGAAAAGGAGAATTTCGGAGTACAACGCATGCGTCGATTGTATAAAATATATCTCAACCAATCATGACAGCTGAAACATATTTTTTACCTAGGAATACGTCACGATTCTACTCACTCCACCTCAGCTGTCGGGACTGGCAGAACTGTGACAGGACTGAATTTCGCGTCACTCGATTGTAATTCTGTCGATTCGGGACGTTCTGGACTGTGAATCGAGCATTCCCAAAGAGTTGACAGTTTTCACTATAATGGTTAAAAACTACATAATGTAAAGGGAATGTGCTGACAATTTCCGTCTAACTAATCCATTCTGAACCGAGAATTTAGCGATTGAATTTCCGGCCTGGCCTCGATCATCATTACTCAAGTCACTTTGATACAAAAACATAATCTCTATTATCAATTTCATGATTTAATCATGATCCTAATCCAGTAAATTTTGCAGACTATCGATGACATTATGGCCTGGATAAGTTTATTAATGTCTAATTGATAATTTAGATAACATTTGAGACCCAAGAAAGAGCTGCATTGGGCAGAGCTAGCCCTTGCATAATATGTGTTTAATGAGTTGTGATATTTTCCGGATAAGTCTTTAGTGTCTTAGAGTGTTGTGTGGTCTAGTGGTTTTTAACCCGTGGATGTGAAATCATAAGGTCTGCCATTGAGTCAATTGGCGTGGTTTCGAATCCCCGCTTGTACGTGATAATAAGTAGGGTCGCATGTCCAACTACCCGGGTCTCCCCCGGTTCTCCGTTTTTTCCCACTGCTAAAGATCCCTAAGCGCAACCAAATTATTGAGCCATGTTAGTCCCGAAATGAGTTAGTTTGAGTCGACTGGGCGCGGATGTGTTTTAAATAAATTACTGTATTATTCAATGTAATATTAATTTTTCATTATCTGTTTTCAACTATTATAGCAAGAACGACCAGCTCTTTATCTAAATCATACATAATGCATCTTTAAATATATTCACGTAGAAACAGCTGGACAGGTGTTATTTATTATTTTATTATTTTTTTCTTTATTTTTTGTTTTTAATTCTGTAAATTTGACAGTCTGATATCAGTATACTGATGTCCATTGTTAAAAACTAACATTTTATGTAGGACCTAATTTTGTGGGATAAAAATCTCCCTTGATGCCCGTAGATCATACCCGTTTCAAATTTCTATGGAGTATAATTACTTTTTATTACTGGGTGACGTTTCTACTGGCGTTTTATAGTCCCTGTCGTCGCTCAGTGAAAAAAGTAATCGTATCTTATAGAATGATGTCCTGCATAATTACATTACAATTACAAAATGTCATTGAAACAATTCAGATAACGCCAATGATAAGATAATATAACGGATTTGGTAGTGCTTGATTAATCTAAAAATAGAACTAACATCTATACGAAGGGTTTTCAGAAGCTATTTACGGAATAATAATTGATTCGTAAAAGAAAATAATTAACATAATATATTAGATGCCGGTTGAGTTAAAATAAATTAGAATAATTTTACAGAATTAAGAACATATGTGTCCTCGTGAGAATTGGTCATCTTACATTCCTGATTTTAATAAATGATTATTTAATTTTAAAATGAATTTAAATATTCTTTGATAAGATCCAGATAAGATTGGTTCATGCAACCCGCTCCTTACTGTGATGCTGTCGTCTTGATTCCGAAGTCGCTTCGTAGCGCCTGTTCATGCACCAGGCTGCAAATGAAATTTAAATATCCTTTGAAAAGATCCAGTAATATATCCATAATGTTTAGCATGATCAAATATTGGTTCATGCAACTCGCTTCTTGCTGTGATAATATCATCGTCATGATTCTGAAGTTGTCTCGTGGCGTTTGATCATACACTAGGTTGCAAATGAATTAAAACGACTGAATTTCTGCCGTGTGTGATACGAGGAAAATGTTTGTCCGGACAGTGACCAGATGGTCTACACTTATGTATACAGTTGCAACTGTCAAGGGTGCTTTAAAGTGCACGCCAATATGTACACGACACCTCGGCTTTTGTCCTACCCGGACGACTAGACAGTTGTCCTTATTAGCCTTCCGTTCTGAACCACTGACGAGGGGAAAGCACGCCGGAAAATCTCGGCCAACACCGGAAGTGAAACCGGAACGTCTTATTCATTGAACCACCGCTCCCACAGCATGTTGGAAAGGTGACCTTGTTCCGTGTGACATGCAAGTCTTGGATGACAACCATAATAATTGGCAGCTGGAATTCGATTTAAGAGTCCGGGCAAAAATTCACTCATAGCAAACTGTTCGGCGTATGCCCATATTAATTATCCCAGTGCGGGCAGAACAGTAGGACGTTAAACACCATTTATTTTCATTTCATAAGAGTTGGCCTAATTACAGACCTTGTGGTGTAAAGCGCATGCGTTATACCACTCTGACATCTCCACGCTTTTGGTGAAAGTGGATCCGTGAATGAACATCTGGGGTTATGAATGAAATTCGGTGTGAAAGAGTTGAAACTAGAGAACACATGTGTTTTAAATAAGTCTTTAAGTATTTAATCATCTATCAGACTTGTAACTTGTTCACACAACAACTGACTATTAAAGTGATAAAACGTCAACTCCACACATTCCGCTACTTTCACTTTACATACACCCGATAACGTCTCACTAATCATTAACAGTGTCTATAGTAGCCTTTACTTATCCAGTCTTTCATTCATAAATACGGACGGAATGCTGATTCAGTGGATAATAGTAATTGAAATGTATACGAACGGGATACAATTCTGTTCATTACTGAGAGTGGTTCGAGAGTAAGACATTTTGATCATTTACCAGAGACGTTTCGTTGCATTGACAGGAATAGTGCAGCGTGAATTCTAGACGAAAAGTTCCATATAAGCAATAATTAGTTTACGAAAAATTGT
Source organism: Patella caerulea (assembly GCA_036850965.1). Classification (NCBI taxonomy): domain Eukaryota; kingdom Metazoa; phylum Mollusca; class Gastropoda; family Patellidae; genus Patella; species Patella caerulea. The sequence continues at coordinate 16,977,427 of JAZGQO010000002.1, read as the reverse complement.
GTTCTGTGCTAACGCCAAGATTGGCACCGATGTCAATGCATTAAAATAAAATAACCGTATTTTAGTCTCAGATTTTACAATAATTTTGTGTGGATCAGACATTAAAGCCAGTTTAATTTCATTTTGCTTATGTTATAAATTAAGTAACTAACAGAGATAAATCCGAACTACTTGTATCTCATTCGACGATAAGGGGCAGCTATTCCAGAGATTGGATAAGCTAAACCGTTCTAGAACACCCCAAAACACTCCTCATGTATCCGATTAATTCACACAAGCAACACTATTTGTATTTGAAGTAGAACTCATTTTAAATTTTCTGTAAATAATAAAATAAAAAGTGGACGCACCTCTTTAAGTATAGTCTCACCAAAAAGTTGGCATAAATACAGACTTGATGACAGAGTCTATTCATTCACCTTTTTCTCGAGTACGGCGCGGCGCGTCGCGTGCCACGTTAACAGGCGATAACTATAAGAATGGCGCTACGGTAGATCGTATCAAAAACTCTGCCGACATATCAGTCGCCAAACTTCTCTCGATTTCAAGTGTATCTAACGGAAAATGCCTTTTAATTTCAAGAGATATACTTCGTGAAATATCCGTTCCCACTTTTAACTGTTTAATTTTGGCAGTTTTTGAAAAGAGTGTGAAAAAAAAATTGGATACGAAAATCCCATTTTTCTTTACAATATATTTTCTCACGGTTTTGAACAATATCCCTGTCTCCAACACTGTCGTAAACAACAATGAGAAATATGATTGTACCGCCCACGATTTCTACTATTTCTATTTCCATATTATTTTATCACAGTCAAACGTCCACTTGGCCAACTTAACCATCGAAACACAAAACAATTAAAGTGAAAATCTACTGATGTCCAAATAAATTATAATATAATATTTAATTTTAAATTACTTTATAAATTTGTTTAAGTCGTTAAATTCCTTCATAATTATCCTATATTTATGAATTCCTTATAATCGGATTTAATATATCAAAATTCCTTTGACAATTATTTTGAAATTCCTTTATACTATTATTTTTAAATTCCATTATGATTACTATTCAATATTTGAATACCCTTATGATTATATTCAAATCAGTAATTAAATTCCTTTTGGGTTAGGTTTAATTATCTTTAAAATTCCGTATGATATTTAATATATTTTATAACATTCCCTCAAACATTTATATTTAAATTCCTCTGTGATTATGTTCAAATATGATATAATGATAATTAAATAATTAAATTCTTGTGTGATTTTATAATTCGTTATTATTATCATATTTAATATGAAAATTCCTTTATACAGTTCCTTTAAGGTTATGTTATTATATATAAATTCCTTTCTGAATATGTTCAAATATTTAAATTCCTTTATTTCTTTTATAATTTTGATAGTATATCTAGGCTACGCATGTCGTTGGAGTACAACCACACGTATCCATGAATTGAAACATATCGATTACCCCCCTTGTTTGTCTTCTGGGCTTCTGTTTGTTTATGTGTGGCACGGTTCTCGTGCACTGTTTAATATAGTTTGATCCAGTTCGAATTTCATTATACATCTATCGAACATGCGCCAAAACAAATTTACATACACAATTTACAATAAAGTAAAACAAAAATAACATTACATACACAATTTATGATATAATACAAAGTAATACAAAAACAACATTATATAAACAATTATTAGTATAATATAAAACAACATTATATACACAATTTACAATAATCATACACGGTGATACAAAACAACATTACATACACAATTTATAATATAATACATATAAATACAAAAACAACATTACATACACAATTTACAATATAATGCATAGTATAATACAAAGACAACTTAAAATATTGCAGGAATACATCTTTAACTGCCTAATTATTTTTTAACAACCTAGATTTTAATGGTTTTTGAATACGTCTTTAATGATGCATCTATGCCCTATGACCCTTGCATAGATTCATTTTTCAAGAAAGTCTGTAACATAAAGTAGTACTCGAATGCATAAAACAGAAAAACGTTTTTACTTTTCAAAACACTTCGTCTTCAAAACAGCCTTTCTTCTTCTTTGATAAGACTAACACCGGTATCAAAAGCTTCCCAAATAACCACTCGTTTTAACGAGCGTAATGCGTCCAGTTTTAAAACGCATCGATTTACCATGAGAACGTTTCCAGTTCACAAAAAGTACGAATAAACACATAAACATTCTGATACACGAAACATGTTTTTTGTTACTTTTCGTTTCCTCTTTTTCTGCCGACCAATCCCAAATTTGGTGTCAATCTCAGCACGACGCCTGTTAGGATTTGACAAGATTATAGACGACAAAACAAACGAAACGAATTAACATGTCAGGCGTTAGTTAAGGTGAACTAAGCACGCTTGGTGTATTAATTACCGACCGAGATTTTACTACAAATAAACATTGAAAACAAAACATCTAACGAGAGCCAATGTTGCTAATCGTCTCGGCTCCATTAACGGTTTCAACCTAGATTCTCGCATTTATAAACAGCAAGAAAAGATCACAAAGCCTTAAAGCCCCTGAACGTCAATTGGGGAATCGGCGAATCTCTTATAAACTGTAATATTGTAAAAGTTGGACATCTTAAAAGGACAATCAGGAATCATAACCAGACAACCTGATCCAATGTCGTTCAGTATTTACGTAAATATTATGAATTGGAAAATTATTAGAATTCGGTGAACAATATGAACTGGATAAGTTCAAAACAAGCCCGCACCACCCGTAATATTGGTCACAATCTTGCCTAGGCATTGGCATTTCTGCTTACTCTTATTGCATTGCGAACTGCTAACGGTTTCTTTTCTTGTACGTCATTGGATTCCGGCTTGGATCCTTGCTTTTCTTTTTTATTTGATCATCCGTGTTTTTACCACCCGTAATATTGGTCACAATCTTGCCTGGGCATTGGCATTTCTGCATACCCTTATTGCATTGCGAACTGCTAACGGTTTCTTTTCTTGTACGTCATTGGATTCCGGCTTGGATCCTTGCTTTTCTTTTTTTATTTGATCATCCGTGTTTTTACTGCCGATTAGGTTCGTTTGTGCCTGATTTTAATTTTGCCAAAAGTCGAATAAAGATAATTTGTGGTTTTTATACCGGATTGACTTTATGTTAATTACACGCTGTGTCGATGACGGGCAAACAGACACGCTAAAATCTAGAAAATCTGGCGAATATGAAAGGCATGCTAAAATTAAAGCCCGAACTCTGAAACAGACAGTTTATCTGTCCATAATAATGATACGTCTCGAAATCATTCTAGAAGCTAAAAGCCTTTTCTCATATGATTAATAATCGCTTGTCGACTCACATATAAAACGTGGTTAAGAAAAGCGGAAGGAATAACGATACCGAGACAGATTGCTTTGCTCCGTGGCCGCCATTTTTCCGCCACCTTAGTGACGAACTAACGAGAAAAGACGTGAATTTGACGATAAAACGCGATAAGTGGGAGATAAAGTCATCAGTGGGGTATTTGGTTATTATGAGTTGACAAGAATTTTTATCGCTTGAGTTTATCAGGGATCTCATCAGACGACTGACTACTCCATTATACAGAATGATTCCGCGAGATTCAGACATTATCAGGTTCTATTTGGCTTCTTATTCCTACGGTCTTTCACGCTGGATCTAGTGCGCGTTTTATCTTGATTGTCAAGGCGCTGAGATCTTCCTCTGGAAATAGATACTTTGTTATCCACGATTATCAAGACGACTGCTGGATTTCCCGCATCTGATTTCTATTATAAAATGTGAAAGAGTTTAGAAAGTGGTTATTTCTGTGCAATAAATGTTTTCATCAAACACAACCATGATTGTCTATCCAAATAAAAGTTGCTACCTCAAACCACCCCCACCCCCACCCCGTCCAATTACAAAATTACCGGATATCCATAGAAAGAATATTAGCTCCACACCAAACAAATCCCTGATTTTCTAGACCTGAAGTTTTACTCAAAATTAATTACAAATACAACGATATCAACATAAAAAGTGATAACATCCCTTTAAAGGAGCACAAAATGGCTCATTAATCAGGGTGGCCTGGTTCATTCCCATTGTTGGTCGAGAAAGTTACTCGAAACTTTAAAGCGTTGGAAAACGAGTGAACTGGTAGGGAACAATGTCTAGCCTTCCATGTGGTGCGAACAACTTAGGTCTCGTCTTCACGACGATGAATAGGTGGAAATGCGCAATGTCTGCCTTCATTATCCCGACTGGTGCATAAACCCCATTTCAATAAACGGATGGGATTGAGAGTGATAATACCCCTTTACAAAAGCACTTGACTAACATCTATAGTGCACTTATAATGTCTGTTAGCGATAAGTTGTTTATTTATATCGTTCATATTGTTTATTAATACCAGAATTAGTCTAAATATAGTAACAGCATGAACACGTGCTTATAATAACCACAACAACTTCTGGTATTAATGATTTAATCTGATATGCGCCTTAATTGCTTTATTTTTAGTCTTATAATTCTGCATAAATGACTCGAAGTGTGCCTATTCCCGGTCATTTCAGGACTAACATACGGATCATTTTTCGTTTGCGCGTAGGGGTCTTTAGTAGTAGAAGCAATACAGAAGACCCGAAGAAAACCTACGATGTTGAGCAGGCGACCCTACTCCTTGTCACGTACAAGCAAGTTATCGAAACCACGCAACTCGACTCAATGACAGGTCCAATGATGCACACATCAACCCTTCGGCTTCCCAAACCCCCAACTATTTCTAAAAGGTCTGTAATATATTTAAAGGAAGCAAAATATACGTTTTTTGTGAGACATTATACCATATTGATGCCAGATCGTCAGTTTGTGAATCTTGATTGATCTGAACTTCAATGGCGACGACCTGTTAATACATGTATCGTAAGATCTCGTGAGATCTGTGGAGCGAACAATGATAGAGCGGAGGGTAATTGAGAGTTAATTGATACAGTTAAAGGTTAGAAGCATGTTAATTGGTGGAACAGGCAGAATTAACCTCGCTCATTGGCTGTGACAGATCGATAGCAATTCATATCGTACCACTGCTTTAAATTCTGCAGGGATGTAAACTCTTTGAATTGATTTCAGAAGCAGCCCCAGTGGATCAGGGGATGTTGTTACACTATAAATATTTTCCTCGTGTCGATTAGTGTGTTTCTTTCCTTCGTGGGGTGACGCTCTTCGAAAAAGCTTAAGGATCCGTCATTTCATGCCTGCTCGACATGACAGTTGGTATACTTGTTCTTTGAAGAATCCAATTTTTAAATTTCATCCAACACCATGTGGGGGATGGCCTAGAGGTCTAGAGTGCTGCGCTTCGACCTCTAGCTGACCGGTCACTCTGGCTTGCGGCTGTAGTTTCGAGCCCTGGGGTGAGCGTATGTGGCATGGAGATAGGGGCGCCTTCTCAACCTCGTGGGTTTCCTCCGGGCACTCCGGTTTCCTCCCACTGTTAAAAGACCCCTACGCGCAAGCGAATTAATGAAATAAAATTAAACCATGTGTTAGTCCCGAAATGACCTAGTTTGTGTTGAGTGGACGTTAAACCCAATCTCTCTCTCTCTCTCTCTCTCTCTCTCTCTCTCTCTCTCTCTCTCTCTCTCTCTCTCTCTCCAACAACACGGTCGGTTCCTGATCGTACTTGTTATAAATGGTGCGCTTATTATCACTGAATGATATTGGAATGGGAGTGGGGTACAAATTGAATGGCAGTCTTTGGCGTCTGTGTATTCCGGTGGTATTCTCCTGAGGGATTTGTTTAGTCTCGTTCATCGCGTTGCTTCATTTCAAACGGCGCTCAAAAGCACGCGATTCGTGTGCCAATATTAAAATGTTCATTTTGTTTTAAATATTGGATAGCAGAAGCCCGTCTTTTAACGATAGAATAACAGAAACAATAACGATTATTTAAATTGACCAATAAGTCTTGTTTGCAATGTCAAGGACTGTAGAAGACATCGAGTTAAAGACTTGCCTCTTTACATCTAACGAGCGTGGGAACCTGGCATTACTTACTGCTAGTTTATTGTGTAACTATTACCGACTAAATGAAGCCGTTAAACGTAACTTCCATTTTTCTAACAATATTTAATTATGGACAGATTTTTCCATGCTAAAATGTACTTTTAGCGTGTCTAGTAAAATGTACTCAAATTGATTTTTTAGCATTTACATCTTAGCGTGGAAAAAATGCTAAATAATCAATTTGAATACATTTTAGCGTGGAGAAATCTGTGCATAATTAAATATTGTTAGAAAAATGGAAGTTACGATTAACGGCTTCATTAGTCGGTAATAGTTACGCAATAAACTAGCAGTAAGTAATGCCAGGTTCCCACTGTCGTTCCATATGTTACAATAGGATTATCCCTATTGAGTCCAAAATTTGGTACGTGTAGATACGTTTCGATACGGTCAGCACAATATATGATAAGACCTGATAGGTTCATCAATAATACTCCATGATATAAAACCTAGCATTAGGAATTAAATAGTCTCGGTCACCCAGAACCCCCTATTCTTCAACGCATGGAGGGTCTGGTTCGGTTCTCAATTTTTGACGAAAATTACTGGATAATCTACCACATAAAAAAAAACAAACATTTGGTTACGCATGGGCAATGGAACCTTTTGGCTAAAGTCTCGGTAAGTGCTAGATCTTATGAAGCGGGGACGATTTTGCTAGATTCTATAAAGCGTGGTTGAAATATATCCCACAGTTCACTTGGCACATCTATCATTAGAAACAAATTAGAGACGAGGAATAAGCATGAATCGCGATGAAGAATTAAGAAGATTGTGAGAAGCCATACGTCTGATTCAAGACGAGAGAAAATTACCATTTCAGTTGAAACCTTTACAAAGAAAATTTTAATGAGTGTCATCGTTGACAAGCGAGCTGTTTTGATAGATTCGGTACGTGGTAACTTAAAAGACTTGATAATCCAGACAATGACTTATTTTCCGTCAAATTTTGAGGACCCATCCAGACTAATATTAGTAGAATATTTGTATGGATGATAGAGACAAGGAATTAAAGGAAGTTCCAATGTTGTTAAGGAGTTTATGGGATCCAAAATGGCCGAACAGATAAGTAACAGGTTTGAGAAATTAAATAACCACTAAACTCTTCCGTTTGTCTCTTTTTCAGACCATTTTGAATTCCATGCACAAGTACCAGCCTCGATTTCATCTGGTTCGGGCCAATGACATTTTAAAGTTACCGTACAGCGCTTTTAGAACTTACGTATTTAAAGAGATGGAGTTTATAGCTGTTACAGCTTATCAGAATGAAAAGGTGAGTGTAAAGAAGTGGTATCTGGTGTAAATTCTCAACATAAGTCTGAGAATGTTTTGTGAACTCGGGGCTAGAGTACTAACGAGGTGTTAAAGACCGGTACACACCAAAGGTTGTTCCTGGTCTGCGACGATATAGGACACGATACACGTATCATCCCGATTTCGTGTCGACGATTTCGTATCATGGATGCCGTGCACTAAAATTCGAAAACGGTTTAATACAAAACTAAACAGTTTTCTATCGAAGGTTTTATTAAAATATCTCCCTTATTAAAGAGTATAGATTTGATCAACTTCAATGATATGTCAATATCGGATTGACACTCATTTGGCCAACGTATCGCGCGGATGGCATAACATTGCAGTCGACCAATGATTTTACTTCATTGAACGAAAATGTTTAAGAACAGAGAAGCTGCACATGTAGTTGACAAGGTGACGGTGTTTCAGAGTTCGGCAAATTTCCTCGCCTCGTGGCTCGTTCGTTAACAAAAATCACAAGCTGGGCGGGGAAATTTGAATAGACTTAGTGAACGCACTCAGTAATAAATTAAAAATTTAATTGCGTAACTTCAAAGAAGAATAATTCACAAATTAGATTGAAAATGTTTTTGATATGCTATTAAGATCATCGGTTTCTCCGGGAGAATGATTTTAAAAAGGAAGAAAAAAAGGGGTTCTCCAATCAACCCAGAAAGTTTAAGACGATATTATATTAGATAATATACATTGTAACCTCGATTAACCATTTTTGTTTCCTGTTGATGGATTTCTTCACTCTCATTGTACGAAATCATTACAAGATTGAATTAAACTTGAGAAATAGAACAGGATAACTGGTGACATCAATTATTAACATGCATTTTGTTAGGGTTTGATGGGATGGTATAATCGCTACAAGAAATTCTCTTTCTGTATAGCATATTCCATTGTTTTCCAGTCAATTGCAAGAAAAGTTCCCTTATCCAGTTATTTGAGAATATTTTTTTTGAATATTAGAGTTTATTTTATTGTATTTCAACGATTTGGATGATTAACCTTTTATTATTTTATTTTATATAATATCAATTTATCCTTTCTTAAATAACAACATTTCCATTATCCCTCGATTATTTCTATTCGTGTGCAAGTAAAAACAACATACTAAGCGACCCGAGCGAAATATTTAAAAATTCTTGTTAGTTTAAACCTTATTGTAACCACTATAACTATTCAAACGTTCTCTAGTCTTAGAAATATTGAAAGCTGATTAGATGAGCAGAGCGTTGGCTCCATTCAAATGTAAACGATATTCTATTCACAAATGCAGAAGAGTAAGACGTTAACCCGATTTCACTTCATTTCTTTTCACAAATAGATTATAAATCGATGTCTCTAAAAAATTTCATTCAAAGGCACACTTTGGAACACATGAAAAAAATATCGACACACCTGTCTAAATAATATGTAAAAAAGATTAGAATTTTGCAAAACAAAAGCATGACAAGTCATAGACGGCATGCAATCGTAGACACAGATTAGTCATAGACACATAGAATGTCTTAAACTTAATAAGCTATGAACATCTCAGTAGACACAAGTGAATATTTAATTGGAAACATGTTAAAAATTTCGCGGCACACTTAGGAAGATTTCACGGCACACTGGTTGAGAATTACTGCTCTACCCGTTTAATTTTGGTAACTGCTTTAAATTGTCAAGTAAATGGTTTGTGGTAGGCGAACTATTGCTATATAAGTTTAATCGTACTGATTAAAGCACATATCCCACATGCTATCCACTAAAACTTGTGTAAAATCTGCGTCCAACAGGGATATGAAAAGAATGGATCGAAAAGTCCGATACGGAAGCGTTCTTCAATAGATAATTGTTAAAGTTGAAAAATAAAAGAGACACAAACACTGTTTTCATCGTCAGAGGCTGTTCGACCAACGTTTCGAAGAGGTACCCTAGTTATTGGAATGAAGTAAAATGGGGTTTAACGTCATACTTTCTCGCACCAACTTGGCCTATTGAGGGCAACAATACATCGTGCAGTGTGTTTGGGGCAACATCAATTTGAATTCCTGTCCTTCTGGAACCAGTCTGATTAAAACACAGATCCTATTTCGTTTCGTTTTTATAGTTCAAAATTGCGTTTTACTTGTCTTTACTACATGTAGTGTTGGTCATTTCAAGTATAAACAACGAAACGAAATTATATCTCTGTATTTTAATTAGATGGTTCGGGAAAACATGTTAAAATCTCTGCCATCAAGTTCGTCAGGACAAGAATTAATTTTAAAAATAAAGAAATATCCGGCCGCTCTTCTCAACGCCAAGTGAACGGGAGAGAGATAGAAATGAGGTTTAACGGCCACTAGACACAAACTAGGTCATTTCGGGACTAACATATGGTTTAATTTTTTATTTCAATAATTCGCTTGTGCGTAGAGGTCTTTAGCAGTGGGAGGAAACCGGAGTAGTCGGAGAAAACCCACGAGGTTGGACATACGACCCTACTCCTTGCCACGTACAACCAGGGATTCGAAACCACACCAGTTGACACAACGGCAGACCGCATGATACAACGCGCGTACGCTAACCATTCGGACCCCCCCCCCCAAAGTGAACGGAGCAATTAAGATAATTGTTTTAAAGAATTGCTAATCATTTTACTCGTATTCTGATTATTGGGAGATATATTTTGTACGTTTTTAAATATGTACTAATCTTGACTTTAATTGACAAATTTGATTAATTTTTGATTGACAATTTAATTATTGTATTGTTTTTAGATTACACAGTTAAAGATAAACCACAACCCGTTTGCCAAAGGCTTTAGGGACACTGGGGGAGGCAAGAGGGAGAAAAAGTAAGTACATGTCTTTTTTAAAATTGCATACCCGCTTTGAATTGGATAAAATATGGTTATTAATGTACAAGTAAAGACCATGGTTAATAATTTTTCAAGTACAACTCAAAGGCAGTGTAGTTAATATACCTCAAACGCCACAGTTCTGTAGTAGGGTGTACAGACAATTACTTCAAATACTAACTGCTATTATAGTTTATATTGAAATGGTTATAAACTGATATTTTGTTGTCTCTTGTTTAGAATCGTTTGCTCTTTTCTCGTAAAATTTTACAAAATGGCCGATTGCAAACAAAAAAACCCATTATCGAGTTGCAAAAACATTTTTGAAGATTTTGAGATGAAATAAAATGTGGGTTTGTGTTGCCATGTTGATTGTCAGGTTGTGGTAGAGAATTGACCGTCTGTTCACTAGAAAGGCGATCATCTAATTAAGACATTTAGCTTTGAATTCACGCTAATTTCACTAAAGGAAACACTTTAATCAGTGCTTGCATTGTGGTTGGGGGACGAGAGTCGCAAAGAACGAGGTAGTCCGAACGTGTAATACCTAACACGGTAATGAAGGAACAAGTAAGACAAATTTACCCGCGCAGCCTCGCCTCTTTGTATTTCCGTCCAATCATTATTCCATCGCTTAAGAATTTCCTCGTTATTGTGGTCTGAAGTACCGGTTATACTCGAACTCTTTTGTCCTCTCATTGAGTCCCATTCAGATTCGCGGCCCTTCGTGACTTGTAGCGGAAGAATACATAATAAGCGAAGCTAATGAATTACTCGTTTTGCGGGCAAGTAACGCGAGATCTTAACTAACTGACAAGATGTGATCACTCAATCAGAATACGAGTAAAATGATCCGCAGTTCTTTAAAACAATTATCTTAATTGCTCCGTTCACTTGGCGTTTATTGGGAACGGAACTTGAACAAAGCTCGCACCAAATGTTCCATGATTGGCGCCAAATTTTCCACCACAATATGGCGACTGATCACATTAACCTCGATATCAATTTAGGGCGGGTAATGTAGTTATAAAGAATAGCGAGTAATTGGTGAAATTTGGTACTGATGGTGGGGGTTTGTTTAAGGTTAATTATTGATGGCTGTTAGCGGTCAACAGTTTGACATAACTGTTCTCGAGTTTGATGTTACATCCTTTACAGCTTTCTCATTTAGTAACCAATGAGCGGCAATAGTGTAGGGCCTGTTTGATTGACTGATATCTAGAATACTGTAAGCAACCGTGTAGGGTCTGTTTGATTGACCAATATGTAGGATCCAGTAACCAAAAGTGTAGGGTCTGTTTGGTTGACCAATATGTAAGATCCAGTAACCAAAAGGGTAGGGTCTGTTTATTGATCGGTATCTAGGAATCAAGTAACCAATATGTTTGGGTCTGTTTCATTGAGTGTTCTAGGAATTATATTATTTTATGTAAATTGATTAATCTGCGCTTGGAGTAAATGGCCACGATTTATATTCTCGTCGCGGAGAATCGTGAAAATAATTTTTATGTTAAACGGACAGAATATCAGGAGACCTTAAATTAAAAACAAATCTGCATTCAGATACAGTAGATGTGGATTGAGACATGGGACGACGTTTCTCGTGTTTTATTCGCGAACATCCAGTGTGTCTGTTATGAATATAGACCAATGTCGCTGATTGTGTATTCGTATGAGATAATTGATATAACTTTCTTGTTTTCCAGAAGGTTAATAAGCGAGCACAACTCGTCATATGCTTCCGGTGACGCTAAACATGACGACTCGGCAGGAAGTGATGACGAGGACAACGAAAATATGGAGATTTGTGTTGTTGAACCAGATGAAAAACCTGTTCCAATCCGTCATTCAACACCAACACCACAAGGTATACTAAGGATTTTATTTTTTTAGACCGTTCATGTGCACGTAAAAGATCCCTTGACATTTAAAAAAGAGTGTGGTAATTTCGGGGCTAACATTACGATACAACTTTATTTCATTGATTTGTTTGTGCGTATATGTCACTAGTAGTGGAGGGGGGTAACCACTGTTATACAGGCGTTCATACGCCTCGTCTTATACAAGCGGGGAATCGAAACCGTCCCATTTGACCCAATGACAGACCTTATGATCCAAGAAGCAGCATGGCAAGGAATTCGAATACTGTTCTCCGGCGATCGAGGTAACGAAGATCTATGGGGGAAGTTTGGCCCAAATCTTTTACGTGCTCGCAAATGTGTACACCGAGCCTCGTTTGTTTCGTTCCATCCGAACGACTATATGCTGTCTCTTGTCAGGCCCTCGGGTCCGCACGAAAATGAATACATGTATAGACCATAAGTAACTGGATGTCAAAACATTTAAATTATGTTAATACTAACAAACGTTTTTTTCAGTCTCTCATTGAGAAATTTCAAAATTCAATCATACTTTGATTATAGCCATTCATCTTGTGGTTTTGTAAGAAGAAAAGAAGAATATCAGACTACGTTTATTACACTTTTAAAGCTAAATCGACACAAACTGAGCTGAAAATATTAATTTTGAAATTCAAATTCAAATGCTAAACACATGCTCACAAAGTTGAGCAAACCCTGTCTCGTGTACGGTCGCCACTAATTGAAACCTTTTTTTTTTACAGAGATTGACGTCGGGGATGAAAAAACCTACTTAGAGGAACACGGTGTTTTTCATGCACCTCCTAAGTACAGTGGAGCCACCGTGGAACGACACGTCGATACGGAAGAGAAACACGAATCATCCTTGAAAAGTGAAATTAACGAAAAAGAACTAAAAATACCCGAACCTGCCAACACGCGTGAGTTCAGAGACCCCGAACGACGTGAGCGTTTTGAAAATCTTGACAATTCTGATAAATACGAAATGAACTCGTCGAATGAAGAATTGTCACCACCGAGTGTTGATAAAGATCGTAGAGACTACAGTATTGATAAATACGAAAAAAGTGACCGGGAACGCAGTTTCTATAAATACAGGGATTTGAAAGATCACGAGAGATTACTCGGCAAGGACTCCTCGCCTCCAAATGTCACCGTTTTACAACCTTCGGTGACGCATCCCATGTTCCCATATCTCTGTCCGCCGGGGACAGTATTTCCAGGTTCCACAGGCGCCCTCTCATTTCATCTTAATCCATCCTTGTTCAGCAGTTCTTCTTTTCCTCATGGTCCTCTCTCTGTTCCTCTTCTATCAGGTTCGTCTTCAGAATTATCTCATCTACCTCCCACACACCTTCACCATAGCAACACCGGTCCCATGTTAGGATCCCATAGTCTTTTATCAAACTCCCATCTAATCAACCAGAGTTATCAGGCATTGAGCTCCTCCCTCTCAAGCTCCATGTCACATATCTCCGGTTCCCACCCTCTAGGACCAATGTTCTCGCCACGTTCTGCTCCGCACAGATTCAATCCCTACACTGTACCCCTCACTAAAACTACAATGGTCACCACGGCTAGTCCCCTCACAGTCCCTGGGATACATTATGGTTTAGCGGATTCTATTAGAAGTTCCAGTGCCCTCTCTCCGTCTACCAACGAGGAACATGTCTCTTCCCGTCATCACAAGAGCCCTCTCCCGGCACATCGACAGGGTAACACTAATCCAAACCCCAACCATGAACTGAAGAGCATAGAACGAATGTTGAATGGTTTGGATAGGAAGTCAGAAATGGCACCAGAATCAAGAAGTTATAGTCCGGACAGAAAATAGCCCGTGTGTTTTTAATTATCGGTCCAGAACTACAGCAAAAAATATAATCTTAGAAAATCCATGACAGTAACTTAAGGGAACCATCGTGTGACGTATGTAGTTCCCGATGAAGAATTCCGGACACCCTGTGATAATTTTCAATGACTGGAAAATCCAAAATACTCTTTATTAGATAAACATTATCAAGTCGTCTAACGGTGTGATTTATAACTATTACTCACAAGCCCTTAATCGTAAACGATAATTTATGAATATTTATGAACGTTTAATTTATTTTTGGTGTTGTGTTCGTGACTTTCATCAAATGTTGTGTATAACTGATGACGTAACATAGAGCTGTGTGTAATTTATGACGTATCTTGGAATTGTGTATTTTTTGTACGCACATATATAGTAGTGGCGTGTACTATTGTATACGTCATGTAGAGTTGTGTGTATAACTTATTAAGTAATTTAGAGTTGTGTAGATTACGTAATGGAGAGTTGTGGTGACGTAGATATAAATTGAGTACTAGGGGACAGATGTGCAAAGCTATTAAACTGTGATTTTGTATAATATTTAATCCATTTTTGTTCATGTTGTTATTTTATGTATGGATTCAAAATGGTCGTCTCGGCTTTCGTGGAGTAGTTCATAGAACGTTTCCAATTTTTATACCGAGGCAGACAGCGGAAGCTATAAAACTTAAAAACCACAAACAACAAACATTATTATAAATTTAGCAATACTTGTCTCATGTTAGTTTGATACTTATTCAGTCACAAATATTAATACATGTTGAAAATGGATAAAGAAACGATGGAGAATTTTGGGGACTGACTGAACGTGTCGAATATGAACCTGGACAGGATGGGGTAACAGGAAATTGAAAGTATCGGAATCGGGTATTACTCGAATCAAATGCAGGAACGCGCTCGTGGTGCATGCGCAATGCCGTAAACATATTTACCCAGTAACGTTGTTTAAGTTTACAAACAGAAATACTCAAAATCCTGCCCACTTTAACAAATAGACGACTGGATTGATCGTATAGGCGTAGATGCGCACCGATTGTGTAATACAGATCATAAAGATGCATCATGTAAGTTTTATATAAAGAGTCGTTGTTTTGCTATAATAGTTCAAAAACAGATAATGAAAATTGAATATAATAACAATTTCCTTCAAATTTCTTTATTTTGGACGAAGCTATGGCTGTTTGGAGATGTAGCTTTGATGTTTATTATTGTAACAATGGTACTTGGCCACTGAGGCTAAATCTCTATTAACCATTTTATCGTTAAATTTTAAAATCTCGCAGGTGTTTTAATCCATTTAAATCTCAGCCATCCGATGTTCTAGCGAGTTGATTAGAGGGTTTTTATGTTTATAAATATTAAAATAATAATTTATAAAATCTTTGAAGTCAACATAAAGACTCGCAATAAGGACAATAATTAGCGCTTACATAGTGCATCTTTAATAATTTTTTCAGAAGCAATGAATCCTTTTCTATATCGAATTTCCTTGTTGTTAATACATTTAACTTAACAGATATTTTGACGATTGCTATTTGTCGTTTAGGTTAAATATCTATTAGGAATCGTAGGTTTATGGATTAAGGCTTATCTGTGGAAGAATGATGTAATGAAATTGTGGGGCAATTTTACAGGAACAAAGGCGGCCATATGACCTCTTCATAAGTCGATTTCCAACTGCCAGAAGATCTCAAACGTGCTGTTTATGGCTTATCATGCCCTAGGAATGACTCGACGCTTTCCCGTGCCAGGTCCGCCGCCCTGACAAAGTAAAACCAAACTGGTTAATGAGCCAGCCCCATGCTTGCCTACCCACCGTGCGGTCACGCCTATTAAATTCATAGCAACAAAATAAATTAAATGATGCTAAACATAAACTGCTGGATTATGTCGCTCCATTTTCCATAAATGTCGCCAATGTTTGGTGAAATCATTTAAATTTTGGATGTAGAATATTCATGTAGGTAACATATCTTTCCTTGTCTATTGACAGAAAAAAAGTTCTTAAAGGTGATCAGTAAACCACGTGTAGGATCAACAGCATTGACACGTTGTACACAATTCAAGCAATCAAATTAGAAAAAAATATCCCAAGTGGACGTATCATGTTTGGTTGATAACATAGTAGTTTTAAGTAGTATTGGGTGTTCCATCCAATGAGAAGTGATACCATGTGTTCTAGAGATAGTAAGCATACCCTAGCCCGTGTACAACACTGCTATCTCCGTCTATAAAGTGAGCAGACCAGATATTCAAGTTTAGTCGTTTCATATTCGAGCATTGTTTAATATTTTGAGACATTCCCTGTACATTATCTTTGTTTTGTTATGTTTCTTGAATTATTTAATTAACTTTTAAATAATCTTGTTTGAAATTTATGATAAATGTTTTTATTATTGATAATGTATAATGCATGGCTGCGTTTTTTTTTTGTTTTTTTTTTTTAAACAAATGTGAGAAATGTCTGATAGGGAGAATTATAGCCACCCTTTTCTTTATATTTTTCCTTTTCACCATGATGACTATCACGTGACCCCCAAGCTCGTGCAGTGCTGAAGATTATGTATGTTCAGTGTAAATAGTTTATTGGTTGTTAACATATCACGTGATTAAAACTTAATCAAAATAGTAATTAGAGTCTTTGAGTTTTTGATTCTTAATACAATAATGGCGGGCGTGATGAAGAGAAATCTCGCGAGACGAGATAGATTTCACGAGATCAGTGACGAAATGGATTAATACTTGTAAAGACGAGTCAATATTTGAAGAAGGTTAAAGACTGGTAATTTGCTTGGAAACATCTGAAGTCATTCCCTTGTGGTTTTTGTTGCTGTGAATTAGTGGTACTCAGGCCGTCAAGAACAAATTTGTTTTCGTATTTACACGCTGTGTCTGACCACATGGGTACAAAACTTCAATTACTGGATAGAAATGGCATAAAGGATTTGTTAATCCTCTAGTTATTATATCATCGTATCGCCCACAAACTGTTAAATATTGGCTTCTAGACTCGCAGCAAAAATTAACTCGGGGCAACCATAATGAAATTATTTTTAACGTTCTACTTTTCGGCACCACTGGCATTCATCATGTAGTATGGCATAAGGGAGATATTGCCCGGAGAGTGGCATCGATGATTCGTTTACGTGAACATCAATGAATGGAACTCGTGTGTCCGTACTACCCAAGTTGTCAATTTATGTGTCCCACCTTTCGAAGATAGAAGAGGCCTTAACAGAGTTCAATGAGGAGCATTTTCTGCTGGGGATAAACAAAGATAAGCAATATTATTTAATTCTAAGGGTGGTGAAACCGGGTGGCATTCCAATCATGCGGTGTTTACGAGATTGGAGCTTTCGAAAATTCCAATCTGTCGAAGGTTTTGCCTACTGGGGAGTGAGCTATTGAAAACTCTAATCTTACAAAGATATGTACATGGTACCGCAAGAAAGAAATCTACCGCAATCTACCATCGGCTTTTTTTTATGAACGATTTAGTTTTGATTTCCGACCTCAAAGTCCACAATATCGCAGGAGACGAAACTATGTAGTCTATGGAGTCATGTTTTGTATAGGACAGGGTCCTGGAAGCACACATATATCCTGACTTTGGGTGGATTTTGATGGTGGCAGACGTGATTCGGATCTTTGGTTTGATGAGCAGAAAGGGGGTTTAGTTTTTTTCCAATAATTCGCTAGCTCGTCAGGGTCTCTAGTAGTGGAAACCGGAGAACCCGGAGAAAACCCATGAGCTTGCAGAGGTGGCAACTTGAAACCACGCTACTTGACCTCAATATGGCAGACCTTACCACGGGCCCCTATCCCGGCCTGGCAAGGAAAAGCGTCTTGCCGTTTGTATAGGAAAAGCTCCAGGGTAGACATTGGCAAGCCCATGAAAGATTCCTTTGCAGTGGGAATTCACCACTGTCCCCTATCCGAACTAAATGTCAGACGCCATTAGCCTCTTTGGTGCAAAAACGTAGGAATTTCAACCTCATTCCATTTCAATTTCATTTCATGTCAATTCCAAACGAATGATTATAGCTTCAAGTTAATGGGCGACTTTCTACCTTGTGTTTTAGAAAACAAATAATTACGAGCAATTCCTTTCCATGGCAACTAATGATACATGTGTCTTTCTTAACTCTCTTTGTGAAGATCGAACAAAGGGGCGACAATCACCTGAGAACCGCGGGGAGGCTTGTGACGAACGGCTTACATAAAGGTGCCGTGCTGAGAAAAAGATGAAAAAATAAACCGGCGACGAAATAGGCAAACACGATTTCAAATTTATCACAGATAATGCGACTTGCGTGGCGTTTTGTGAACGAAGTCATCTACGTTTTCACATGACGGATTAATAGCCTCAGTCGTGTAGGTAATAGCATTTTGTTTGATGTCCAAGATGATCGTGGTGGGACGTCCATGTGTCCATTATACTTGCGTACCTAAGTCTCAATTTTATGTTATTTTAGATGGCTAATATTGGATACTTAATTAGTCTTCAATACCAAACCGGAAACATGCCAGACTTCACAGATGTCCTGTATGGCGTTCAATATTAAAATCTTCGACATATCACCTAAAAAATTAATCTCCATTTCATTCTCCGATGCTGTAGTTATATATATATAAAGAACGACTAGATAGATGTATTTTTATGACGTTCATGCCGTCTTCGTTAACCCAATTGTTGTGGAATAGTATGATGTCACGCCCTATTCCATTTGACAGTTGGAATTCAATATAAGAGTAGGCCGCAGCTTCTCTGTCAGTGCAGAGAACCAAAAAGGAAAAAATACAACACTGAGATGAAAGGAAATAAACAGTAGAATTATTAGGACTTTATTTATGTAACTCATAAAGATGGCGACGTAAAATATATTTAAGATAACACAGACCAAGCGCGGATCCAGAGGGGGGGGTCCACCCCCCCCCCCCCCCTGCTCAGCTACATAAAAAAATATAATGCCTTGCATCAATGAAATTACATCACAAAGTGATCCTACGTGGTATAAAAATTATTTCTCTGTTTAAAAACCTCAATTTGTATGTATGCCTACGTAATTTAGAGACGATGATGGCAGATTTCCGTAACAGAAACCTGGCAAACCCCCTCCTGCAAAAATTCCTGGATCCGCCCCTGCAGACTTCGAATAGTAATAACCAGAGGCTTTGGTAATAACTTTATCTGGATAAAAACAATATTTCCTTTTTAGTGTAAATGGGGAAATAAAATAATACGCGAATTTGTGTTACTACGTCCGATGTAATCAACAATCTAATTGAAATTCAGATCTATATTTCGTTTCGGTTTTTAAAATTTTGATGGCCTGCACTACACGAAGATCTAAGAAGAAGAGGAAATGGGGTTTAACGTCCACTCAACACAAACTAGGTCATTTCGGGACTAACATATGGTTTAATTTTATTTCAGTAATTCGCTTGCGCGTAGGGGTCTTTAGCAGTGGGAGGAAACCGGAGTGCCCGGAGGAAACCCACGAGGTTGAGAAGGCGCCCCTATCTCCATGCCACATTCACTCACACCAGGACTCGAAACCACAGCCGCAAGCCAGAGGTGACCGGCCAGCTAGAGGTCGAAGCGCGGCACTCTAGACCACTAGGCCATCCCAACCCCCCGATACACGAAGATCTAACAAGTTATAGCTGGAGGTGACGTTCAGTCAATTCAGATGTCAAGCATGCGACATTTGACCCTAAAACCTCAGCCATTCGATTAACCAATCAGAATCGATGTTGCTTTGTTTTGATTTCTATCACTGTAAATGCCTACACACAATTCCGCGCAAAAAAGGTCAAACCCGCGATTCGACAGACAATTTGATTGGCTGGCCCCTGATTTCATGCAGAACACGAGTTAAATAACAAGTGCTTCGGATCCTAATAGTAAGTGCAGGGGGACCGCACTACACCAAAAACAAAACGTATAAGATTGACCTGCGGAAAATCAAAAGAATGGATCCGGGGGCCAGCCGTAAGCGTCCACTGTGATGTACAATCCCGGGCCTGTTATGGTACAGGCTTCACTAAAAATGATTTGAAAAAAAAAGAAAAAAAAAGAGGTAACAGAAATAATACGACCGATCTTGACAATGGTCGTCTCTTCAATGACGATAGTCTGCCAGTTGACGTCAGACGTTAAAACGTCAAACAATTTCAACAATAAGGGCGATAATCCGGATAGAATCTCGGAAAACGCCAAAATAATAAGTGTAGCGAGCAAACAGGAGCAGAATGTAGTAAAGACAATTAAAACGAAATTTTGAACTGTGAAAACGAAACGAAATACACTCTGTATTTTAATTAGATTGATGTATTCACCACACGTGATATCGACCCGTATGATGTGACGGTACATGTGAGCCATGCTGCACGTGAACTTAACGGCTAGTCATCTTTTACAGAGTTAAAAGATGGCTTGCGTATTACCGTTGTGAAAGAGATTATATGATTGTGTATGGTAAGCAAAAACCTACACGGTACTCGTAGAACCGGTACTGGGAACCATGACAACTAGGTGAGCATGGCGCTGAGAGGTGCAGGAGTGTAGTAGCAACCAAACAAGACCACATGTTTCATTCATTATTGGCACCACGTCAAAGATCATCTGCAAGTTGGTAATCCAAATAAGAATAAAGACTGTATAGCATGTTCGTCTTCATTATCAAGGTAATGATGCAGAAAAGTAAAACTCATTTCAGTTCATTTTAGAATTTCTAAGCCTAATTTGTCAATCATCAGAAAGGGTGTTTGGTTGATCCGGGGTTTAACACGTGTGACTGAAATCACAAGATCTGCCATTGAGTCAAGTAGTGTGGGTACGTGGCAAGGAGTAAAGTCGCAAGTTAGACCAGGTGGGTTTTCTCCGGATCCCCAGGTTTCGTCCCACTACTAACGACCCCTACGCGCAAGCTAATTATTGAAATAAAATTGAGCCGTTTGTTAGTACCGAAATGACCTAGGTGTGCCGAGTGGACTTTATACCCCCACCACTTCCCTCTCGCTGTCTCTTTCCAATCATCAGAAAAACTACGAAGAACACCCCTGATTAACTTGTCTGGTGAACACTTGTCTTTCATATTCACTGACTCGTATTGGTAAAATTATTTAGAAAATAGTTGGGCGGGGAATCGTTTAGTTTGTCATCCCATCAAAAAAATAAAAGAGAAAAAAACCTAAGCAGTCACAGTCTGTTGGAGCTAAAATAACTTTATTGAGAGGCGACGTCACAGTGGGCGGCTATTGGTTATTAACAACACAACCGCACGACTTCACAAGGATAGTGGCATTTCCATTCTGCATACGTCAACGCCCCCCGGTGAGAATAGTATGAATCAGGGGCACTTAACAAACACTTCATCAGCAGGACTAGAAACATACTTGACAAATTCGTGTCGTTTCTTTTTAGCAATCCTAAATTTGACTTCTTGCTGTTTTTGTATTTTTCGTGGCGTTAAGTGTGTTATTTTGTTAAAGAAAAACGTATTTAATCGGACTAAGTGTTGGCTAAGAGTAGGCATATTGAGTGCGTTCTATTATGTTTTAACAAGCACAAAAATGTTCTGAAAAAAGAAAATTATGCTTTGAGAAAGTGGTGATTATAATCCATGACACCAACATAATAAGAAAAGTAACAAAAACATTGCACTAAATTGACGTCATTCATAATTTTATGACGCTTTTTACAAAATGGCGTAACAAAGGCTGTCGTTTCGTGGATAATTGCAGTCTTCTTTAGACAAGAGTTTTCACTTACTAATCACTGTCAATACCACTCGAAAGTTTTTCAGATGTCATGTTTTATCGGGTTTGTTATCAAGTATTTTAATCTGGAGAATACAGTGTAAAATCATTAACTATAAGTCATATAGGTCGGGGATGAAAAAAGTCGGTAGATATACGTAAAGGCGTTAAGAATAAAGGACATTGGGACCGGGGTGCGGTTTAGTTCTGTCAAGTCAAGGATGGAAATTCGGTGGGGATTAGAGGTCATCAGAGAAGTTACGGATGTATGAAAAAGTCGATAGAGACGTTAAGCGGTTATATATAAGAAGAGAAACCACATTCTATGTACGTGTTTCCGTCGGCGAAAAGTCGGTCCAATGCAACTGTAATGGGATCGTTCCCGTGTAAGCTTTTGTGCCCGTGGAAAAATAGCTGAGCGAATTTTGCACAACGTTGTTACTCGCATGAGGAGAGCGCATGCGTTACCATTGTTACGTTCATTTGTTGCGTTGTACAGATCCGTACTCTCTGACGAAAGCCGATCTTGCAAATGGCCAATTAATTGAAATTGGTGTCAGTTTTAGAAAACGGGGACCGGACATGTTGGGTTCAATGCACCAAAGGGTAACCCTTCTTTATGACATCTTTTACGCGGGATATATTTAAATACAAAAAATCGCTAACATGAAAAGCGAGCGTAAGGATCGTCAGAAGCAGGGTGTCATTATACTAATATACAACGGCGAATGAACGAGGACAATGACGAGATCCACGCTCTAAAGATAAACCCTTTCTTATGACATCTTGTACCATTGATATATTGAAACACAAAAAAATATCGTGTATATGGAAAACAAACCTAAGGAATTATACAACCAGGTTGGCGATTCGGTGGAGACTTTTGGGGTTGTTAGAGGTCATGAGAGGAGTTACGTCGAGGATGAAAAAGTGGGTAGAGAGGCGCTGGGGGTAGGATGCTGTTTAGTTTTGTCAAAACCGGGATGGATAATTGGCTCGAGACTCGTTGTTATGATTTGAAGTCATCAGGAGAGCTAATGGAGGGATGGGGTATGATAAAGTCGACAGAAACGTAACGGTGTTATAAAGGACGATCGGGTCAGAATGTGGGATAGTTCTGTCAAACCAAAGATGACTTGGAGGCTAATATGACTAGAGATTAGTAAAATACAATGAATCCTCTTTAAACAACACTCCAATTGATTATTTATCATTTATTTAGCTAAATAAAGTTTAGGAGACATTAAAGACAGGTGACCTCGGTGTTTCGTAATGTCTGAAACGACTAAATGCCTTCCCGTGCCCAACTGTAAATTAGGATGGAAAATTCCAAGGAACTATGACGATAAAAGTTTAACATCTGCTCGGCGCGTTACTGTCGTCATTTAGTTACGAACATATGGTCATTGTAATCACTAAATATTACTACGCCTACGAATGTAGGATCAGAGTTATTTCTAGCCTTTCTCTCCTTTTCGCCTTTTGCATGTCGATTTATGTTGGCGTGTTGGTGTAGAATGGAAAAAAGGGTTTGAAAATACATTTTTTGTCAGGTTTTGGTGAATATTCATGATTTTGAGGCGGGAACGTTGTGAGGTTGGTAACATTGAAATGTACTAGTGCCGGAAATTGAATAAGTTAGATTAACATTAAAGTCAATGGGCAAATAATTAGTGATCTATGACAGACATTATCATCTAAGGCACACGCCTTAGCCCCCCCCCCCCCAACCGCCCTCACACACCTTGATTTAAAAAGACAGCGAACATCAAAATGTTACGGATAGCAAACACTTTATATTTAATTGAAACTCATTTCGTGTATAACACAAATTAATCTTACTTTTTACAGATGAGGAATACGGTTGATTGCTGTGACTTTTGAATAGACCGAAATATACAAAGGCATCCATCTTTCATCTTCGTCACAGATGAATATAAATTGTATATATATAACAAAACATAGCAAATACCATACCATCTGGTGGGCATAAAATATTGTAAAATAAACACAAAAAAACAATCCAAGATATTTTACCTGGTTTGAATATATAAAAGTTATTGTGATCAAACAGTAGAAATATATAAAAGAAACACTTGGCTGAATACCTGACAAGTAAATTATTGTAATTAACCATACAAACCACACACCTGAGTATTGTCACGTGGATAGTATACCTACAATGTACCTGAATTTACTTATTGTCATCACCTGTTACCTGTAATGTATGCTCGTGCGTGCACACGATATACTAAACAATAGCGATATGTATATTATATTTGTAAATACATGTACACAAAGAAATTTAAAACCGCATCCGCCATTTCGTTGATGGTGCATTACAAAGCCTTTCAGCATTAGGAGAGGAGATAATTTGTCAATTTCAAAAGCGTGACTAAACAATTATTTATTTTCTTTTTTTTAAAATCTATCAGGTGTAATTATAGGTAATAACTGGTGGTTTACCACAACCATGTTTCTCTTTAACATGCGTTTCTACCGTTCAAAAAAGGACATTACGCCGATATGAATAGTTTTGTTATTGGTTTACGTAGAAAATAAATTGAAAAAGTGTCTTATCAACACAATTATTTCAATGTTTTTCTTCGGGCACCAATCTGTACATGGTCAACTTTGGTTATCTGAACGATACTGAGTAGGATCGCCTGTCAAACCTCGTGAGTTTTCGCCGGGTCCTCTCTCTCTCTCTCTCTCTCTCTCTGAAAAAAATAGGCGTTTTTGCCGTGCCCTGCACGACTGAAACAAGGGGAATCCAGACTGGAATAGTTGTACACGGGAATCTGGTTTTTCGTGTAATCCGTATTAAAAGAATTCTACGGAATGTCGCTTTATATGCAGACCGTGATATACAGTGAAGCGTTTGATCATTGGTGCATGTATTTAAATAGTTCAACAATTGTTAAAATGGCGACTCTAAACATTATAATTGTAACTCAATACTACAATACCAAAATGGATAACAAGTTCCACGGATGGGAGTCAGTTTGTCGTACCTTACAAATGAGACTTTTACTCTGACAGGTCTATCTTCTTGCACAACTGACAAGGTGTTACACAGCGGCATAGATCCCGGGACCCGCTCATTAGCGAGCGTCTAGTCGTTAGGCTAGGATTAAAAACGGGTCATGTTAAAAATTTCTCTTAAGCGTATGCTCGTCCTCATTTTCAGTGTAGAAAAGTGGGACAATAAACCCCATTTATTTTCATTTGCATTAACCTAGCATACATTTATATACATACCTGTAATTAAGACGATTCGGGTCAGGTGTATAAAAAGGTCATTGGTGATTACAGGTAAATGGCGACAGGTAAAAACGTGGAGAATCGACCCAGGTAGACACCTTTACCTGTTAGTCTCGACGCTTACCTGTAAATACAATACACCTTGTTTACTTTCTTTCATCTTGCCGCCCATCACTCGTTCTCGTTGTTGTGGGTATATCGGGAAGGTATGCCGTCAAAACGAAATAATTAAATAACCAACTACACGTATAAATACTCAGTTAGAAGAAATTGGAGAAGTTGGAGGGTTTTTTTGCGTTTAGATACTTTATTTCCTTCGATTCCCATTTTTCTCAGGTTGCCTGCCTTCAGAGGTGTGTGTGTGTGTGGGGGGGGGGATTTACATATAAAATTCGTTCATCTCAGCGTAAATCCAGGGGCTTTGGCAGGCAACCTACTACCTGTCATGTAAAAGATTGGGATGCGTGTCGTCGAGATGGAATGGAAAATAAATTGGCGACATTATAAATAGTTGTTATTTTACAGCCGAACACATTCGGATATATTGTGGGTGTCCGATTTGTCTAAGGCTTGCGCACTAAATCAATAGGTCAGTCATCGATATAAGTATGGTGGTTATACGTGATAAAGAGTCGTCTCCTCGAAATCGAAACTTAATTATAAACACGGCCCATAAATTTCAATCTCCGATTTATGTTTAGTTTTATTTATACATAATCGCTGCGCGATATCGCCATTGGTCACGTGATGAGTATGCCAAAAGAGAAGAGGCGCCATCTTTTAAACAATTTGTTTGCGTTATGAAATAAGTTATTACATTAGGTCATTAATCTATTGTACGGAAACACATACCCGTCATGAAAGTTTCGATTAAAGCGTTTCTTTACAACATGACCGTGAAAACGAAGAACGGGAAGAAAAATGAATTCTTTTTCAAAATTGAAACAAAATCTTTACGACTCTTTAATTTGATCTTAACATGTCCGTGAAAACGAAGGACGGGATGGAAATTTAATTCTTAATCTTTATGATTCGTTAATTTGAACTTCATTAAATTTCGAACCGGGTTCTCTTTTGATTGGCCAGCCAGTTCCTTACGCATAACTGACCCATTTTGTTCAAGGTTTTTGACTACCCAGCATGCATAATTAACTAGTTTCATTCTGTCGAAAAAAATATCTGTGACTACCACTTTAAACACCTCGCAAGTGATAAGGGAGGGTTGGCAGGGGCAATCGGAGGGGGCAGAAAAAATCGAGGTCGCGTGAACACCTTGGCTTGCAAGAAAAGGGGTAGGCAAACATCTCATCAATATGACGTCTTTCCTCATTAGCCCGATTGGTGCTTAATATTCCATTTAATCGGTGACTACCACTTTGAAACAGACCGTTAAATTGGGTTCGCCCTTGTCAGTAATGCAGAACAGGGCACCGACAAGGACTGCTGTCTAATTGTTCAGGTGGTACGAAACACCGAGTTCCCGTGTACACCGAGTTCCCGTGCACGTAAAAGATCCTTGACAGTTGGAATCCGATATAAGACTAGTCCGTAGGGCCACTGTCCGCCGGGAAAAATTTCCCTGATCGTACAATGTATGGTCCGACTTTATTAGTCCAGTTCGGAACCCCATTTTATTTTCATTTGTAGGCCATCTTTAAAGGTAAACATCAAGAGTGTTATTAATAGTACCAATGTTAACATGATACGTACATCAGCAGATCTACAGTAATCAGTATCAACACCACTTATAAACTGGTTGAGTTAAAAGAGACCATGTTTGTTTGATTGGGGCAAGGCGCCGACACATCATCTTAAAGGCCTTACTATTGACCCGGAGTCTTCTAGACTAAGTGAAATATTATTTAGTTAATTTAATAGACAAGGCGACAGATGAACATATCTGTGTTGTGAAGAAATCTATAGCTTCTACTAATAATAGTAATATATCTCACTCGTTAACTCTCTCCCTCTCTGCTAAATGCCTGGATAGATTTCATTGGTATTGAGAAACTTCTTAAAGGGACGAGGTCCGACATCCGAAATAAAATCGAGTTTAATGACTTGGTTATTTTGCCCCGACTTGGCTAATGAAGACAGGCAAGGGGGAGTGGGGGGGGGGCGGTAGTCACGCCGGCAAAAAACGATGCACTTTCTCGGTCAACAAAGGGGTTGAACAAGGGATCTTCAGGTTAGCGAGCTAAATTCTAACTCACTGAGTCGCCAAGGTTCCAAATCGATGACGTGACAAAATATGTCGGATATCGGAAGAGAATATGTCGGATATTTACCGTGTTTAATATTAGCACCGAACGTTTGAAATCTGACACCTTATATTGGTCACATACCAAACTAGATAAGCCAAACACGCCATGTTTCATGTCAAAACTCTCCTACACCGTGTTGATACTGGACTCGCCAGCGTCAAAGTCAACAGATTTATGTCCCAGAAAATAAATTTCACAGCTTATGGAATTTGTCTCGAGTTAATAAATGACCAGATGACCCGTGTTGTGTCCACTACACTCTTGTGAAAACCAAACAATGGTCAATAAGCACAGATACGAAACTTCGGCCAGTTGTTTGACGTTCACATTTCTTTTCTATGAGAATTTATAATCGGTACATTATTTGGACTCAGACTGGTAATGCTCTCCATATTGACCTCAATGTTAAACCCATTAGAAACTTCTGGCTCAAGATTCAACACCACCAATTTCTTCTTTTTTTCTTTTGAATCCCCTTTTGAATCCAGGGCAAACCAAATTATTCATTGTAAACTGCGTCTCACTTGCGGCCATCTAAACGGGCATGAATTTTACGTCATATTTCACCTTGAAGATACTGACAATGTCTTATTGAATTGCTCCTTATATTCAGATGCCCGAAATAATACAATAAAAAATTTATCGACTGTCCATCGAAACACTACTGTTTTATTGCAGGGAATTGACGACATAAAAATTTTCGCGTTATTAACAAAGAAAACACACTTCTCGCGGATAGTGGCATCGAATTGTTCAGTACATAATTTGATGCCATAGTTCTGGAAGGTTGTATAAGTGCCACTTATGACGCAAATAGCATTTTGCATAGAATCACTAATCACACTGGAGGGGGGGGGGTCTCTATGCAACATGTTAGAACTGTAAGGTCGTAACTTCCACCCAAAAATTACTTTTAAAAATGTTGGTATCCAAATTGCGTTAATAAGATTGTAATAGGTTTTCCTCTCATCTCATATCTAAAAAACTAAATCCGACATTGTTTGAGAGTTAACACCTTTCAGAACTATGACATCGAATTTTACGTTCAAATGTCGTGATAATTTGTATGTGATGATGTGCTGTACATTTAAAATTCACAAAAAAATGACATTGTACTAAACTTGATTACCTCTGCTGTATTCTGAAGGATTAATTAGTGGCAACTTTATGCGAACCATAACCTAGATTGTGCGTCAGAATCGCCTCAGGTATGACTGTATCGATTTTTACCGTGTTTCACCTGTGTCGGGTAAAGGTGAAATCTGCTAATTAAAGGGGGGAATTCAGGTGTATAATGATATGATATGATTTGAAGGTTCTGTAAAAATTTAATAATTCTCTCCGTCTTCGATTCTCTTATTGTCAAAGTGATTAGACAAAAAAAAATCTTTTAATTTCTCTCTAGAGACCCACGTCGTTAATCAAAAGCCGCGTTCCTTGAACCGGAAGAAAGTAGTCGTCACTTGACGACAAGGGAGGTAATTCTCGCGGATACCATTTCCTTTAATTCTCTCTGAAATCTCGTCAAATCACGCACTTTCTTGGCTTCTCCCGCAGCGAGTCTTTAATTAACAGGCGTCCGGTATTATTATATTTTCTAGTATTTTAAGACAATAGTTGGATGATAATGACACCAATTTATTCACCCAAGCAAGAATTTTCTGCTACAGGCGTATTTTACATCATTTTTAAATGACCGCATATAATATAAGTAAGACATTTATGTTTCAAGTTATGAGGTGGGAATACGAGGACGGTCGGACCGGGGATAGTTTTAGTCTATCAACTAGAGCACTCGACGTATTTATAGCCTCTATCACCCAAACAAATATTCTACGAATATTAGTCTGGATGGGTGCTCAAAATTTGACAGGAAGTAGGTCATTGTCTGGATTGTCCAGTCTTTTATGTTACCCCGTACTGAATCTGCCAAAACATCTCGCTTGTGAACAATAACACTCTCTAAAATTTTGTTTGTAAAGGTTTCAATTGAAATGGTATTTTTATCTTATATATGTCTAAATACTAAATACTTATGCTATACCTTATACTAGATATTTATTTTATACTATCTTATATATCTCTAAATACGAAATACTTATTTTATATCTTTCATATCTCTAAATACTAAATACTTATGTTATATCTTATACGAGATACTTATTTTATACTTTCTTATAATATCTCTAAATACTACATACTTATTTTATATCTTATACTAAATTCTTATGTTATACGGAATACTTATTTTATATCTTATATATCTCTAAATAATAAATACCGTACATATTTTTATCTTACATATCTCTAAATACTTATTTTTATCTTATACTAAATACTTTTTTATATCTTATACGAGATACTTATTTGATATCTTGTATATCTCTAAATACTAAATACTTATTTTATATCTTATACTAAATACTTTTTTATATCTTATACATCTATAAATACTTTATTTAATATCTTATATAACTACATGTATACTAGACATAAATACTTATTTTGTACCGGTATTATATATCTTACTCTAATAGACGCAATAAGCATGAAATAGCTTTATGTAACGTCCGATTCCGCCGACAATTTAGGTATTAAGATAGATATATTTACAAAATGTGAAGTAGCCGGTATAACAGCTAATAGTGGTATTTGTTCAAATATTATAAAATAATAAAAAAATGTGGTTCTCCTTATGTGGGAGGGGGGGGGGTCTTAACGTCTGTTTTCATCAAATTTGACATCGCAGGCAATAATGATTTAATACCGCATTTAAGACCTTATACATATTGGTGGGGTTTATGCGTACAGCGTCACAAGCCAAGGAGTGTATATTTTCACCTTATAGCAAGTAGGTGTTAAATTACCAGGTAATGTGTTTATCTTGAAGGTAAAATCTTCTCACCTGTACGATTGATATCAACAAAGTAAACAGTTTACCTGTCTTCAAGTATTACACACTTATTGTTCTTCCTGATCAACGTATAGTTCAAGGCCTACACATCGGCACGATTTATTATCGTAAAATGATATGGTGATCTAATATCCTACTTTTTTGCACCGACCGGGATATAGAAGTCGGTATTGTGCTTTGAGGACAATTCGTCCACATAGGGGTGTTTCTGCGTACTCTGGCAAAAGATCTTTACGTAGATGTCACCGTCCCATTCCAACGACAATACGACTTTTCCACGCCTGCATCACCGTCCGCATCACCGTCAACCAGTCCGTACCTCATGATCGAGGCTATCTCATGACGACAGTTTTGGGATCTTTGCTCACGTAATATAATGATTTAGCAGGAATTTACAGACATTATAACTTTCTATAGTAGAGTATATTATGTGGTTTCTGGTGAATGTTACAGCTACCATTCCTTGGTTTGGGTGGAAGATATGATACGGCTTTATCACTTCCTGTTTTATGGTTGGATTCCGTATTTATTCACACTCTTCCAGCCTACTTTACTACGAACACGGTGTCATGTACATCGATAAATAGTGGATTTTAATTCGTCAATTCATTGTTCATATTCAAAGGCAAACAATATAGTTTTACAGGTCAAATTTTTGACCTCACTAAATTTGACCAAATAATTATGGAAGTGTGTAATTATTACGGACGAAAACGTACACGCGAAGGGGGGGGGCATGAGAAACAAACAATTAATTAACCAAGGCCTAATCTGTTGTTTTATGTTTTTCTGTTCGGGATTCAAACCAACGCCATTCCGATCGCGTAGTAATAAAATTATGAAATTCATCAAACAAACCAAACAACATTTTTAATATGACAAACCAATCAATTTCATCTTATTTTCCACATCAAAGACTTTAATTGATATAAAATCTGTCCACGAGGTGGCGAGGCGACACATTTAGGTAACTATAACAAAGGAAACAAATTCCGCCATAACTAAATCTATACAAACATGGCTCCGACCACCGGAATAGACATCGTTTGTGGTCTATCATAAAATACACAAGCTTTTATTTCATCTCTGAATAATATGAAACAGTTTTACGAGTTTTATTAACCAGATAAAATAAAATGGGTGTTTGGGATCTAAGAGTAATCTATATTGTAGAGGTGTCGTGTTGATATTAAAGTCATATAAAATGGGGCGACTGTTTAATATAATATGTACATAGTTTCGTAGTTTTTTTACGACCTTACGATGTGAGTAGTGCCCTGGTCTGGAGGTGTAAATAGACAAATTGTAATATATGTATATTTATTTATCACGAGTCAAGTCTATGTACGTGTTAAAATGAAAATGAAATGAAATGGGGTTTAACACCCTACAGGTCTACTCCGGTTGTGCAAATACAGACGGGCATACGCCATGCAGTTTGCTGTGAGGGTAATTTTGCCCGGACAGCTGCGCTACGGTCTACTCTTATTTCGAATCTCAACGATAGTTCTTTTACTTGTACCTGTTGCCCGGACATCGACACTACGGCCTATTTTTATTTCGAATTGCAACTATTAAGGGGTATATTACGGGCATACGCCATGCAGTGTGCTGTGGGGGTAATTTTGCCCGGACAGCGGCGCTGCGATCTACTTTTAATTCGAATCTCAACAGTAGTTCTTTTACGTGTAGGCTACCTGTTACTCGGACATCGACACTACGGCCTATTTTTATTTCGAATTGCAGCTATCACGGGGTATATTACGTTCACAAACGCTTATAAACGGGGTGGTATCTCTGCTTATCCGAACAGCTAGACGCATAGTTCATAAGGAGGAAACCACGTCGCACCATCGCCAAGTACTTTCTCGGCCACTACCTGAGCCAAATCCGAGACGTTCTAGTTAGTGGGCTAATGCCTTTCGCACTGAGCTACCGCGACTTCTAAGGGAAATACTTTAGGAATAAGATTGGCATTTCCTGGAAATGAACTAAGGGGAATTGAAGGTGATTGAGGGGCAGAGAAAGTGTAGGAAGTAACATTTCTTTCTGTGTTCAATCAAGATCCCGGCGTTAACAAGATCTTGACTGAGTCGCCGGACTTAGGACAAATTTCGTTCCGTGGTCACTCAAGCTTTTCGACCAATTAAATTTCCTTTTTATATACCAATTGGAGACCAATGTGGTCATATTCCTGTCACTATAAACAACTTCAAACCATCTCCATAAAACTCATCAAAATCTCTTAAGTCATCCATTGATGTTCTCGCGAGACTCGCCCCGGGACGAGATTATAGGAGGCGCCAATGTAACTAGTTAGAACGTGATTGAGCGTGTGAACTATTGCCAGCTTAGAATGTTTCTTATTTAATTGGACGTTTAAGATATATTCTAAAGTATTTTCCAACTAGACAATATATGATATTTCACGCTATACAAAAGTCGACACCATTACTTTGTCAAATGTTCACGTGGCTAATGCTATTTTAAATCTGACCACGTTGTACAGTGGCTAAGTGAGTAAAACGGTACCTGGAGGTCGGGTGTTTGATCCCTGCATTGGGAGAGAAGGTTCATCCAGATTGTCCGGCGTGATTCCCCCGTGATGCAGGACGGAGGGTCTGACAAGGACAGCTATCTAGTCGTTCAGAGGTCCCGCGTACAAATTGGCGTGCACGTAAAATATCCCTAGGAATTTGATATAAGAGTAGGCCTTTGGGCCGCTGTTCAGGCAAACTTTCCCTCACCATAGCACGCTGTATGGCGTATGTCCGTATTCATTAGCCCAGTTCGGAGCAGAACAGTAGGACGTAAAACCCCATTTCATTTCATTTTCGCTGTACACTGCAATACTGTGAACACAATGTTCAATTTTATGGATACACAATTACTGGATACGTATTACTGTATAACGTTGCATGGTCCAGTTTATGGATACACAATCATTGGATATGTATTACTATACAACGTTGAGTATAGTCCAGTAATTGTGTATCCATAAAATCGAACATTGTTGTGTTTATTGATACACAATTACTAGACTACGCAACGTTGTATAGTAATGCATATTCAGTAATTGTGTATCCATAAAACCGCTGGTGTTCTCTGCAACCGTGGCAATCCGATATGAACAATCTGATTGTATTATTAGAAAGGTCATAATTACTCTAATTGTGATAGTGAACTTTATATAATTCTACAATTGGATAGGCATACAGAACCCCACTCACTCACTTTCGGTCGCTTTAAACTGACATTATTCCGTTTCTTTTATTTCTTGGTTACAACAAACCTGCAACTATTCAACATAACTCAAATTATTTAAGCAAGTGGTGAAAAAACCCTATAGATCAAAATAAAAACGAAATGGTAAAAAAAACGATATAAACATAAGAAATGTATATTCTTATTTTAGTTGTTTTCTCTGGAGACGTGGAAATACACTTCACAATTATAAATATTCTGACAATGCATCTTTTTAAACAATGCATCATTTACATAACATCACTTCTGAAAGAACGATTCGGCCATTTTACCCACCTGTTTTGAAACAATATCAAAAAACATGGTTGAAAATAAATAATATCAAAGCTGATGGACAAACAATG
Source organism: Patella caerulea (assembly GCA_036850965.1). Taxonomy (NCBI): domain Eukaryota; kingdom Metazoa; phylum Mollusca; class Gastropoda; family Patellidae; genus Patella; species Patella caerulea. Next base: position 16,943,673 of record JAZGQO010000002.1, on the reverse strand, counting down.
TTTTATTTTTGTCGAGTTGAGAAACAGTAGCTCACACAATTTCTTCGTTATTTGGCGCCATTTTGGCCAGTAGCGACGCCCTGTGTTTGAAATTTCTAAGTTCTGCAGACGTAGGGTGACGTATCGGCGCGTGCAGAATGTCGCCACCTTTGCTATAAAAGAAGATATTTCACTGCAGACGACCTGATCTTATCGCAAACTTTTCTTTACTTTGAATCAATCATTTCTGGGAATAAATGTAAACAGAAAAAAACCTTAATTTTAGATTTATTTAGCTGTACACCTTAGTTGAGTTTGTGACGGATTTCTCTCCAGTCGTGTTACTAAGGTAGCCATGTTGATTTTTGGCGACACCTTGGTGACAAGATGTCTCATCTTCGCGTTTCGTTTAATCGTTCTGGGAAGTTTTCATACAGTTTTCGCTTGTCTTTGATAACAAGTGGTCTGTCGATTCATCATCATCTAAAGAAGCAAATTGGCAAAGAAAATGTTTTTTTTTTAAGATTTGTTTACCCAGGTCGATATCGATTAAAATAATTCACATCCCGTGAGAAAATAATATTATTAAAGAGAAATATTTTTAAATGAAAAAAGAATATGATCCAAGTTATTAACCCATTTACATTGTTGTGCTCCATGTCACTTAAATCACGAGTTCGGCACATCAGACATATTGGTGGAAGCTGTAGAGAAATGAAGTAAAGTGGGGTTTAACGTCCTACTTTTCTGCCGCGACTGGTTTAATGAAGACAGCCATACGCCGGAAAATCACCATGAACTTAGGGGGGTTGGGATGGCCTAGTGGTCTAGAGTGCCGCGCTTCGACTTCTAGCTGGCCGATCACCTCTGGCTTGCGGCTGTGGTTTCGAGCACTGGTGTGAGCGTATGTGGCATGGAGATAGGGGCGCCTTCTCAACCTCCGGGCACTCCGGTTTCCTCCCACTGCTAAAGTCCCCCAAGCGCAAGCGAATCATTGAAATAAAATTAAACCATATGTTAGTCCCGAAATGACCTAGTTTGTGTTAAGTGGACGTTAAACTCCATTTCTCTGTCTCTCTCTCACCATGAACTTTCTCGGACAACAACAGGGATCGAATACATGACTCCCAGTTTAGCGGGTCAACGGTTTACTCGCTGATCCATCGCGGCTCTCGGGACAGCAAACAGTAGAGCATCTGAAGACATAAGAAAGCCAAGGAAACATTTCAATAAATGAACCACCGGACAATTGGGTAAAACAATCCTGTAGTCCGACGCGGCGCTATCTAGTCTCAATTATCACTCCTTCATGCAATTCACACATAATCATCCGGGCTAATATAGTCGGGTCGAATTGGAATCACATGCAAAAAAATATATTTTTAAAACGTTAATGGCGCTGATTCCCATCCAATTTGTGACGGCTTAAAAAGTATTCAAATTGGTTATTTGACATTTAAATCCAAGAACCCAAACATCACCGGTAGCAAATCACGAAACCGGGATCCCCTCGCATTAAAAATAACCTCATCATCAAATCGTTAAAAGATTTTAACCGCTAGTTATGTCGCTGGCTTGTTTATAAACGCACTGTTTATTTCTGAATTGATAAGAAAAATCATTTGGCGTTTTTCGCTAATATTAGGTTAATTTATCTCATACCATTCTGTAATATTCAGATATTAAATTAAATAATTAATGCTATTTCACCAATTATAGAAGTCAACTTTAACCAATTTCAACATCTGTCCATTTCGGTATCACCCCCATCCTAGCTCAATAATTTAGATTTGATAGAATCTCCTTTCTCTTAACTTAAAAGTCCTGCTTAAAGTCAATATTTAAAGTCGGCAACCGCGTGACTTGTAGCGCCAAACCCCCGACAAAATCAACCTAATTGATTCTCACAAATGGAAATTTCAAGTGGAACATGGGTCTTGAGTTTCGTCTTAAAAGCGAGATTTCTACTTGAACGGAAATCCACGGGAAAAGTTGGGACGCCAAGCGTAGTAAATCGACACCAATGTTGTTATGGGTCTATCTGGGACAATGGAGTTATAAGAATTTGTTGAGTTGATGTTAAACAAGTTATTTTGTTAGAGTGGTTGGAGATAAGAGAAAGAGAAAAGATTCTATCGAGTGTTGTTGATCTCAGGTGAATCGAGACTGACCACTAACCATATGTTGAGTCCAGCAGGTGCGAGCATGATTTACTGCTGACCAGCAGCGTTAGCAGTAGTTAATAAGCTGACCTTACAACCTAATGATTTAGTATATCCTTCACAGATCGATTAGGTTAATACAATATGGACAAAGATTATACAGTACACTCACACTTTCTTTTATTTATTTGCGCAAATGGACATGAAGCAGGACCGTATTTAGCGGAGGTGCAGGGGGTACATTGCACCTCTAGAAAAATAAGGCGCCGCGAGAAATAGCGCCCTATCAAACTTTGACAACCTCTAAATATACATGGTTATGATCACAAAGTGAATGCTCTTAAGGCACTGATCAATAGGCCGGGTTTAAGGCCGCCCACACTCTTATATCACCTATGTGGAGGCTATGGGGCGCCATCATAGACGCGGATCCGGGGGGCGGGGGGAATAGGAACAACTGCTTCTCCTAAAAACTATCGGCGCCCCCTCCCACCACTATGCTGCACCCCCATTTTTAAAATCCTACATACGGACCTGACATGAAGGCACGCTAGCTCAGCGAGTAAGGCGCTGGATTACTAACCAGAAGATCTCGGGTTCGATTGCGGTGTTGGGCTAGAATGTTTCTCAGCATTTTTCCCATGTGGTTTCATCTCGGATGACCTAGCTAGGAATAATAGTCAGCCCCTGGGATGGAGCTCAAAAAAAAGTGCGGCTGAATGTACACATTGGCGTGCACGTAATTAAACCCATTGAATTCGATGAAAAGTAGACGGGAGCGCTTATATCCGAATAAAACTCCCCTAATTATAGATAATTGCTTGGTCCGGTTAGTAAAGAAAAGAAGAATGCCAAACATCCTTTCGTTTAACTTCTTACGCAGGTAGTAGGGTCGCCTTTTCAACCTCATCCGGGTTTTTTTCCGTATAAAATCGAACCATATGTTAGTCCAGAAATGACTTACTTTGTGTTGAGTGGCCGTTAAACCCCACTTCTCTCTCCTGCGCTGATTTCGATCTTTAACGTGCTGTCATTGCTTCGCACGAACTTCGGTTTTCGTTGCCAAAATGACGCGCTGGGTTTTTGTTACCTGGGCCTCAGTCCGGAACATGGGAAAACCAGACGTTTTTGACCAAAGTAGGGGCTGTTTTGTAACCTGTTATTAAGGACTTAATATCGGCTTTCACATTGAATTTAGAAAATGGACAAATGCCTATTTGTGTGTGTGGGGGGAGGGGGGTGTATGTATGGTAAAGTCACGTAGATGGTGAAGTTGTGCATATCGCTCGTTTAACACCTTGAATTTTTAGCGGGTACGATGTCGGTTACGCCACGTTTGAATATGAACTATATATCCCTAAACCAATTTTAATACCCGATGTCACACAGCAAATATATAGCAGTATGCGAAGAACGTTTGCAGAATTGTCAAGCACCATTTCTATCACGAGAAAGTGAAATTTCAGCCCCCTTATGATGTTGTGCGGTTTATGATTGGTCATGCGGCTGTGCTTGAAGATAATATAGTCAGAAATAGAGTGGAAAGTTAATCTTTGTTAGAGAAGGCTAGAAACAAAGCTGATTAATCACCTTGACGGTATCTATTATATTTCACCTGTTGATTATTACTACAGGTAGTTTATGATATGTACATACAGCACTTTGTCTACCATGCTATAGAGGTACTGTTGGGGACACCTGCTCTCGTTGTATTGCGGACCTGGGAGGAAGCGCTATCGATAAAATACCTATTTCAAATATAAAAATTGTTGGTATCACGTTAAAGGTGCATTATAGGATATTGGGTAATATTTAAAAAAAATAGATAACATAATTTGAATATGCTGAAAATTTCAGTCAAATTGGTCTACTCTAAATCGATATAGCTTTTAAATTTTGAGCCAGTCTTGATCATCATAACTGAAGCCATTACGATAAGAAAACAAAGGCTCGATTGTCCATTTTTATGTTTGATTATTTCTCAAATGTATTTCAACCCGCTAAATATCATAGGCTAGCGGTGGTATCGAGAGTTGATTATGGTTTGGTTTAGTTAATTAATGTCTAATTAATAAATTAGATACCATTTCAGGCAATATACAGATTTAGCTCTTGCATAATGTCTGTTTAGTGTAGCATCTGAACCCATGGAGTTTCCGTATGAGTTGGGTCGATCCAGTGAGCCCGGTTCTCACTTTATCACTTGACAGGGGTTGCACATGTGAACCGTTGACCTAGTCGTTCGAATAGAATGCCAAACTAAGGTCACGTGTACACATTGTTAGAGCATGAAATATGTCTTGGGTTCCTATTCTGTCAATATTCTTTACCCACATTGCAGACGTAAAAAGAATGGCATTTTAGTCTCATAGTGATGTGTCGAACAGACTATTGGGTGATGATTCAGCACTGACGGCCTGACAGGGAAGTGTCCTCTTCTGTACTCGTTGGCGTAGACGTCAAAAACTCCTTTAACACTGGGAATTGGACGAAGAGTAGGCAGAAATGGGGCTTTCCGGGTACAATGCACCATCAAAGCACCAGGAAAAGCGTGCTTAAAAGATTACCATTAAACTCCATTTGATTTCATATGTTTGGTTAAATTACGTGCACAAGTAGACCTACTCAAAATAAAAGTTGAACGAGCCATGGGGTGACTTTGATCCACTCCGATTGTCTGTTTCTAAACTGCTCCAGGTATCTCTAATTTACTGATGACTATCTCTAAACCCTAGTGGTGCCCCCTAGCGGATCGTGTAATTAATTACTTAACAAACATAACAATGACAGAACACCTGTTTTTCTCTGATCATATTACGCCTTACGTGGATTTTGGGTAAACATGGCCGCGACAACTTGTCGGACGTTAAATGCAAGATATTGAACTGATATCGGTCGATCCGTCATTGAAACTGACAGGGCAGAAAACTATTAATGAATAATCAATTTGTGAAGCCGCCACAAGGCACTATAAAAAGCTATGTACACCGTAATCCGACACCTTGAGGGTGAGTTGGCGCGCTTGCGTATACATACGGGTGACAGAATTGAGTGCTAACTTGCCATGTCGCACATTTTAAAAGGGAGGGAATCACATTTAGTGTCAGTCGAGATCGATGTTTTGATGAATCTGTCGGTCAGAATGATACCTTTATAAACAAATCATCTTCGCTCGCCAGTAACAATAATACCAATGCTCTTAATCTTAACGCTTCAAACGCTTAGTTATTTCGGGATCATTAATTCGATCTAGGGTTCCATATGAACACAAACAGAGTCCCCCGTGTATACAATTCTATTAAATAGAAATGCAGTTTTATGGTGTTTTTATTTACCGAGTAACATTTCAGATAAGATCCCATACACAAAGTACAAATCTATGGAATATAGTTATAATATTTTTTACCTAGATTATGATTATGTAGTTTTATCAGACAATGGCATAATTATAATAATAAAGCGTTGGTATACATGTAGTTGCACTAGTAAACGTTGGTATAATAATGCTATAGTAAATGTTAGAATAGTTATGCCAGTAATCGTTTGTATAGATGTGCTAGTGACCATCTGTATAGTTGTACCAGTAACCGTTGTAATATAGTTGTACCATAAACGTTTGTATAGTTGTGCGAGTACGTTAGTATAGTTGTACTAGTACGTTAGAATATTTGTACCAGTAAGCATTGGTATTGTTATACTAGTAATCGCTGGTATAGGTATACTAGTAAATGCTGGTAAAGGTGTACCAGTCAAGATTTGTATATTTATACTAGTAAACGATTTAGTGATACATTGTTATAGTTGTACTAGTACGTTTGAATAGTTGTACCAGTAGATATTGGTATAGTTATACTAGTACGTTAGAATAGTTGTACAAGGAAAAGTTGGTATGATGTATCAGTAAACGTGGGAATAGTTGTAATAGTAAACGTTGGTAAAGTTGTATCAGCAACCGTTGGTATAATAGTACTGTATTAAACAGTTGGTATCATCTCTGTGGAAGTGGGTGTTAGATGAAGCTGTTTCACACACGTTGGTATGGCTGTACAAGTACGCGTTGGTATAGTTGTACTAATAAACGTTAGTATAGTTGTACCAGTAAGTGTTGTTACAGTTGTACTAGGAATGTTGGTATAACACTACTACAGTAAACGTTAGTGTAGTTGTACTAGTAAACGTTGGTATAATACTACTAAAGTAAACGTTGGTAAACGCTGGTATTGTTGTACTAAAAAACGCTGGTATAGTTGTATTAGTAAACGTTGGTATAGTTGTACTAAATCGTTGGTGTGGCGGTACATACGACGTTTGGGCTATGGACCCACAACTACGACAGACCCAACTTGTACGGCATAACGCATTTGGATTACGAGAATGTTCTTTAGAACATCGTCCACAATGGGTACCCATATATCTAGGCAAAACCGTCTGTATTGTAATGGTACGCCATTTAAATTTTAATACACGGCGTTAGAGCTATGGACTATGACCGAATCAATCTCCACGGCGAAATGCACATGGATTACGAGAATGCTCAATAGAATATTGCCCACAATGGGAACCCTTGAGTCTTAAAAGCCACATTATGTTAATGTCTGGACTATCACGCCTTCATCTCAAAGTCTGTAGATTGTACGAGAAGATACGTTAAATCAACACCAAGTGGGGGAGTTGACTTTACAAACCATCCAACCTGATATTCTTTTAAACACTTCAACGGTAATATCAGTTAGAAGTATCAATTACACTTTCTTTTTTTAAAAAAAATGATTAGTGGTCTCCCGTGTGAAAAAACAGAAGGTGTGGACAACGAAACGCCATTTTGTGTTTGTTTCTGTGGGATTTGGAGTTTCTTTCTATTAAGTAATAACATCACCTGAATGGTAGTGTTTTATAGTATTTGAATGTAGGGTGGGGAAAGTCGGTGTCGATAACGTAAAGCCATTTTATTTTCAAATTCCAACCAATTTTCTGCACTGATTTTCGGAATAGTGCTCAGTGACATTTTCGCTTCTGTAGCCAGCCTATAGACCACTTGATTGATCATAATTATTTTTAGACGTTTAGAACAGAATTTAGAATTTGACGGTACTTTGTTTTGTTCACTCAGATTTGAATATGGTTAAATGTTTAGACAACCATGGTAAATTTTATTTATTTGTTCAATGGCAGGTAGGAGAATTTTGCCCGGATAGCGGCGCTTTCGCCTACTCTGGTTCGATGTTCTTTCAATGTTATTTTAACAGCACTCCAATGTGTAAACGGTTGCACTTAGGGTTTTCGTACCTTCCGAACGTCAAGGCACACTTTTATTGTCAAAACCACAGGCGCAATCGCAAACAAACGAAGGCTGTGCTGTAAAATCACCAGAGCCCCCCCCCTCCCCTCCTCTCTCTCTCTCTCTCTTTCTCCCTCTCTCCTTAGTAATATTGAACCACGTTGTGGTATGCTTGGTAAAAATGTCACATGATGATTTGTCACATACATCACAAGAGCCTTCTGTTAGACTTGTGGGCAGACGTGACCATCAGAAGATCAAAGCGAAAATTATAAATCTTCAGCCAACTACATGTCATAGCGACAGATTACAACAGGCGACAAAATTTATATCAAAGCAAAGTTTAGCGCGAACAATTAAAGTAGACAATTTTCTAATTTGTGTCGTAAATTTGGCAATTTTTGAGTGTGGCCTGACAAGATGACAGATATTGGTGCGAAGGTGTCGCCAAAATGATCATAAAGGTGTTAGTTGGCTTGTTTACACCTCGCGATTTATATATGTCCACCCTTCGGCTAGACTATTTTATGTATTTATTAGATATTGGCTTGTCTTTTTTATTCTTTCTCCATTTGGTCTGAAGTTTTTTGTTGACTGTGGTATTTTTCAGACATGGAAGTCAAGGGTCAAAGGGACTGGGCCCTCGACTAATGTTCGAAATTCGATTTTTTTTAGTCTGCTAGTATCCACGTGGCGGACGCTTGTATGTGTTACTATAACCATTGCAATTGCGTTTGTTCGTAAGCACGAAATTTTTGGACGCGGCAATTTTCAAGTCCGGTTGCCATTTGTCAGAGGCTGACAAAAATTATTTTTCGTTTTTGTCCATTCGTTGCGTTTACGTATTTTAGAAGTGGATTCTAGCGGTAAAGGGGTGGAACTCTCAAGTAAAATGTCCCGGTGATGAATAACGGCGAGGTCGGAGAAGAATTTAGTGATTTTCAAACGCGGTTTCCGTTTAAAATAATATTATGTTGCCTAGTCGTTCCGATGGCACCAAAAACCTACACCCAGATTGGCTGGGGGTTGTTTAAAAGTGTTTTTCACTGATGTAGTTGCGCGGTAAGGTTATCTGCGCCCCCGAATTGTGCCAGTTTCAATTTGAGCGAGGGCCGTAGCACCGCTGTCACGGCACAATTTCCTTTCATTAGCAGGGGTTGTGTAGAATTTTAAAATAATCCACATTTCACAACATCTTTTTTTCACCACACGTTCCCGTGAATTTATATAGACCGATAAAAAGCAACCTAGCCATCTTAAGTCTAGTCCTATACCCTTGATATTTATAACCGTGTTGGTTTATATCTGATAATAATAAATAAAATAGACACATAGCCAGGTAAATATAACGACTCATAGACGCCATGGTCACCGATACATCAAATAAACACATAAGTCATTACCCTTATCATAAATAAATAAAACTCTACTTTTACTTTAGCAAATATATACTGTTTAATGTTTTCTACTTTTACTTCAGCAAATAGGTGAGAAAGCTTAACTATGCTTTATGTAAGAGCCAATTCTGCCTATTACAGATCGTTCTTTATGCGTCGCCTGTCCAACCTCGACGGCTTTTTTCCGGGTCCTACGGTTTCCTCCAAGTGCTAAAGACCCTACGCGCAAGGGAGTTATTGAAATAATATTAAACCATATGTTAGTCCCGAAATAACCTAGTATGTGTCGAATGGACGTTAACCCCCATTTGCCTTCCTCTTTCTTGACTCATTTTCACCCATTTTAGGTTAATAAAATGCATGTTTAGCTTATTTAAGGAACTTTCTCGGATTACACTGGGCTATACCCAAGAGCCACTGGTTATTTCGTTTTGACCGGTTGTAGTGGGAGTGGCTTTTGACCCTATGACTACAGACATTTGATTAACGAGCCAACGTTGGTGTTCCTAGCGGGATACCCACAGTTCCGTGCATTGCACGCCAAGAACTCACCGCAACAGTCCATTTCATTGGCCAATGCCTCACATCAACCAGAACGCGGGATACATGACAACTCTTCCAGATCCTAGTGTAGTAAAGACAAGTAAAACTATAAAAAAAGAAACGAATTAGGATCTGTGTTTTAATCAGATTGTCAATGTCAGTGATTTTAGTACTAATCCACGAAATGGACCATTTTACATTCAATTTTATAGCTCCTAACGCACTCAAACTAACCGTCGACTATTTCGATACATGTACTTAAAATCCATTTAGAATTATTATTAGTTATATTTTGAAGTTACTGACGTTGCTAAAGGTGAAGTGGGAATGTAATGTCTAGTAATGCCTATGAGTGATATAAAACTCCCCCACGTTTTACAAGTAAACTGTTTAACTTTACAAACAACTCTACTGTTCAATACGACTGTCTGGGCTCTTCACCGTGTACATACATAAACATCCAAAGTTAAATAGATTGTTTATATATTGTTTATATCAAAGAGACCCATGTAAGTAGGTAACGTGTTTTACTCTGAGTGCTCAATTCATTTTTAAGGTCAACATACACTGTACATTTTTTCCAATCGCTGGAGGTAGGGCAGTTGGTTGACGTTGGTGTGGCTAGGATGCTGGGGTTAGCCGAGTAGCCTTAGTGAGTGGTTATTTTATCCGCCAATTTCCAGCACGCCTCATCTACATCTGTGAAACCCAGACGACACTTTGACACCAATTTTATCCTTTTTTGTGTATTTCCATAATCAGGTCTATGATCACCAAGGAAACGATTACTACGGATTTGATAAGGAACATGTACGTGGCCATTTGGATTGTACGGAAAACTGTGACCCTGTGTACAGAAGGCGCTTTAAAGAGACTGACGACACGCGTCATGCAGAATTCATCAATGTGCCAATGTTTCCTTAATTCCGAACAAGTAGACATTTTGTTTTCTGCCTAAGCCCCATCTGAATTAAATACAGATCTATATTTCGTTTCGTTTTTTTTTTTATACTTTAGATGGCCTACACTGGCCGGCTGTTGCGATAGGTCACGCCAGAGGTCATAAGATCGGTTGTTGACCCTATGACGTCAGACATTTGATTAACCAATCAGAATTGGTGTTACAAGTGGATTAAACACAGTTCCGTGCAAAACACGCCTAAATCTCGCCTGACAGACCGTTTCATTGGCTAATACCTCACACAGAACACGTCAATGATAACAACTCTTCCATATCCTAGTGTAGTAAAGACAAGTTAAACGAAATTTTAAAGTATAAAAACGAGACGACATAGCCAGCTCTGTGTTTTAATCAAATTGGTCAAAGCCACACAGAAATTCCCTTGCAATTTTCGCGGACAACAACAGTATCGAACCTATGGTTAGTGCGCCATGCCACAAACTCTCACCGCAACATATTGGTGATAAAAAAGCAGCTTGGTAGCCGACAAATAATCGAACCGTGCGCGGTGGCCTTAAATTGAAAGAAGTGTCGGTTTCGATTGATGACTGCTATAAATTAGCCTAATATGTAAAGGCGGTGTTTATGAGTTTTTCTTATCTTTAACTTGTGAAAAACGCGTAAATAGATTGACTGTTCAACAGACTATTAAGTCTACCTTGAAGGAGCGATTCAAGAGTCCTAATATACTCGTAAAGTTGTATTTTTAATGATTTAGTCGACACCCTAATCGACGCTCCATTCTCATAGATCTGTATTGGCAAAGTGATCAAGGGCAGGTAAGCCAGACGAACCGACTCCAAAGCTCTTGAGCGAAGGAGGTACCAGCGACAAACATCTCGTTAACTTCTCGAATTGTCTCGTCTTGCACTCGAGATTTTCGGCATATTACGATAATTTATTGATTTTGTTGCGTCATGGAACGTGTACAACATAGTAGAGATGTTTTCGGTGAGGTTTTTATGGGCCTATTACTCGTTTATTGTAGTTAAATATAAACATGTTTGTTTAATTTTGTGTAAATCACGAGCATTATAATTGTAATAAATATTACGGCCAACGTCTCGATTGGTTTAGGGCGGGTGACAGTTTGTAGTTTGTTATTGAGTCGATTGGAAAAGAAATTTCTAAAAAAAAAACAAAAAAAACAAAAACAAATTGGTACAGCCTTAATTGATTTTTAAACATATTTCAAGTTTATGGTTAACAGGTCACAAATACGTTCAAAGTACAAAGAGAGTTTGCCAGGTAACGCTATATACGCCCACCAAAGAAAGTGTACTGACGTTAAAATAAATTAGGGAAGTCAAGTAAGAACATCTACATGAATTCGACGACTATTTGTCGACGCTGAATTTAAGCAGATGTTCACTCTTGGCGACGAATTTAACCAGATTTTACCTCTCGGTGCTGGATTAACCAGAGGTTTACTCTGAAATTCACAAGGTTTTGTCTCCCGACGCTGAATTTAACTCTTGGCGACGAATTTAACCAGATTTTACCTCTCGGTGCTGAATTAACCATTAATTAACTGAAATTCACAAGGTTTTGTCTCCCGACGCTGAATTTAACTCGATGCTGAATTTACCAGATTTCGTCTCTCAATGCTGAATTTAACCAGATTTTGTCTTACGACCCCAATTTAATCAGATTTGACTGTAACCAGTTTTGGGTCTCTTGATGTCCAATTTAACCAGATTTTCTCTTGACGCTGACTCTTGATGCCCAATTTAAACTCATTTTATCTCTCGGCGCTGAAAGTAACTAGATTTCGACTATTGGCGCTGGATTTAACCACGTTGTGTCCTTGTGTGCCCATTGCTCCATGATAAACACTGAAATCAGAACCAATTCGTCCAGGTATTAATGATAAAACTAGGCAATAGGGTAGTTTAAAAAGAAATATCCAATGTCATAAAACGAAAGAAATGGGTTTTAACGTCCTACTATTCTGCTAAGTCTCGGCAAATGAAGACCGGTATACACCATACATTGTTCTATGAGTGAAATTAAGCCCGGGCAGCGGCGCTACAGCATACTCTTATATTGAATTCTAACCGCCAGGGGATATTTTATGTGAACACGGTGTACACGGGACCTCGGTTTTTCGTCCCACCCAAACGACTAGAAAGCCGTAAAATGTCGATGAACTTTCTTGGCCGACACTGGTAGCGAAAGGCCGCAGTCCCCAGACTAACGGGCCAGTGTCTCACCCACAGTGAATCCCCAATGCCCCCAAAAGCTTTGTAGAAACCTTCTTAATGATTGTTAAACATACGTTATGCAAGAACAAAATCTGTCCTGCGCAGTTCTCTCTTTGGGTCTGATATGTTACATATGCCAAGTACTTAATCAACTCTTTTGAACATCGGATGCTCGAGATTTGCAACGGAATTAAACGCGACTGGTGGTTAGTAATGATAATCGAGACTGCTATTCTCCAAATTTCGAGATATTTCCTTGTCATTACCAAGTTTTTAACTAGTATAGCGAGAACTGGTAGCTCTTCATCTAAATCTTACATTACTTTTCAAAGTAACCGCAGGTTATGATTTATGAAACATCTATGATTACAATCTGATCTTGTTTAATGGTTTAAATTCAAAGGTTAATTGTTTTATTTATTTAAAGTCCTTCTCCGGTAACTTCCTGGTGTGGGGTTCCTGAAGCTTCATTATGTTAATAGTAGATCCGTCTCTTCAGGACTTAATTATACTGAGTTCACATTAGTATTACTAAAGCAAATTGCATGAATCAATGTTTGCGTTCTTATTGACAGAAGTAGGCTAAATGTCTAGTGTCGTGTGATCCAATATAGAACGAATAACCGTAGGTCGAGGGTTCCGTGAACACGTTGGCAAAAATTCGTGCTGAAAAGTATGACGTAATAGCTCATTACATTTCTGGCCCTAAATCAAAGCGGTTTACTTACTTTTCGGTTAATATTATAGTGACACGAACAATAAATTTAATAAAATCACCTACTTGATTAATGGGAGGTAACTCTTTTCTTAACGTAATCATATTGGATGTAGACCACAACTGATTTCTTCTCTGCTTATTAAAGCGCGAATTTTCTCGGGCCCTCGTTTTCAGTGACATGCTAGCTGACTCGGTAGCCTGGAGGTCGGGTGTTCAATCCCTTCATTGGCCGAGAAAGTTCATCCAGATTTTCTGGTGAGGCTCACTCTTGTTAGTAAAGGACCTGACAGGGGCAGCTATCTAGTCTTTCAGATGGGATGAAAAAAAACTGAGGTCCTGTGTACACATGGGTGTGCAAGTGAGAGAGAGAGAGAAATGGGGTTTAAAGTCCACTCAACACAAACTAGGTCATTTCGGGACTAACATATGGTTTAATTTTATTTCAATAATTCGCTTGCGCGTAGGAGTCTTTAGCAGTGGGAGGAAACCGGAGTGCCCGGAGGAAACCCACGAGGTTGAGGGTGTGCAAGTAAAAGATCCCTTGACAGTTGGAATTCAATATAAGAGTAGGTCGTAGTACTGCTGTCTGGGCAAAATGTATGGCATATGCCTGTCTTCATTAACCCAATGTTGAACAGTTGGATGTTAAACCCTATTTTATTTCATTTTGGGGATGGAAACCCCCCAGTGCCATAACCAAGATTGCTCAATAATTTGGCTAATTAGTGAATAACGTTGAAGGGGTTTGTTTAAATTGATCATCATATAAATAAATTATGTTCCATTATTTGAACCACAGCTAAACTGAAGGTTTTATTGATACTTTAAAATTAACTAAGTTTTTATTAATATTGTCCTGTATACACATTTGCATTCATGTTAAAGATCCCTTGGAAGTCGGAATTTGATATGAAGAGTAGGCTGTAGTGCTGCGGACTGGGAAGAGAGAAAGGGAGAGAAATGGGGTTCAACAGTCACTCTACACAAACTAGGTCATTTCGGCACTAACATATGGTCCAATTTTATTTCAATAATTAGATTGTGTGTAGGTAGAGGTGTTTATCCGCCGGAGGAGACCGGAGGATCCCTGTCACATACAACGAAACCATGCCAGGTGACTCAATGACAGACTTTATGTCATTGTCACAACGCGCATGCACTAACCATTTGGCCATCCAACCCTCGCAGAATTTCCCTCATAGCACATGGCATAGCGTATACCTGTCTTCATTGACCCAGTCAGAGCAGAACAGTAGGACATTAAACCCCATTTCATTTCATATTCAACAACGTATCTCGATTATTGTAGACCTTTCTACATCCATTTTAAGTAAACTAAATAAGTAAATCATGATGTATGTGAGAATCCTTTTAATGTAAAAACGGACCACACCCACTTTCTATTTAACCAATACACTATCTGTGTTTTCCATTAAAAATAAAGTCATATGGACTAACCCACGTACTACATCCTAAATAGTTTTTTCTAATACAGTCCTTGAAATTAAATGGATTAATATTATTCTCTTCTATCCATTTCTCTTGTTCTTTCTCTTTTTCTAGAAATTCACGATCAACAACGCGAGCTTTGAATGGAAGGATCTTCGCGATTTGATTCATAAACGGATAAACTTCCTTAAATTCACATTTTCCTCCGACTTCTACAATCATCCGACCAGCTTTAACTGGAAAAACATAGTGATCGATCGGACCTTTTCCGCTTCCCATTCTCTTTCCTTGACCTTTCTTACTGACAGATTTCCAGGGTTGGCTGATTCGCCATATAGCAAACATACGTGAATCGTCCATCTTTCTGTTAAGGGTCATTCTTATCATTTCTAGATGTCCCCATCTTAGTTTACCACCACCTGTTGCCTGTAAAATATGGACAATTTTACAAAAAATTTAGATATTTATTCACATAAAGGGGATCACAGGGGCTAAGTTGGTTAGGTGCTGACACACTAGCCTGGAGGTCGGGTGTTCGATCCCTGCTTTGACCGAGAAAGTTCATTAAGAAATTCCGCCCTTGTCAGTGATGCGGCACAGAGGGCCTGACAAAGGCAACTGCCTAGTTGTTCAGATGGGGCAAAAAAAACCAAGGTCCTGTGTAGGCATTAGCGTGCATGTAAAATATCCCTTGACAGTTGGAATTTGATATAAGAGTGGGCTGTAGTGCCGCTGTTCATGCAAAATTTCCCTCATAGCACACTGTATGGCATATGCCCATCTTCATTAGCCCAGCTCGAAGCAGAACAGTAAGAGCTTAAACCCCATTTCATTTCATTTCACAATATATTGAAGAGAGAGTGAGAAATGGGGTTTAACGTTGACTCGACACAAACGTGGTCATTTCTAAACTAACATATGGTTTTAATTTCATTTCAATAATTCTCTTGCGCACAGGTGTCTTTAGCAGTGGCAGGAAATCAGAGAAAACCTGTGAGGTTGGACAGGCGACCCTACTCCTTGTCACATACAACCATGCCAGTTGACTCAATGACAGCTGCACATGCTAACCATTCGGCCATACAACCCCCCAATATTGTGATGGGATTCCAAATTACTAAAATGATGATAAGAAGCTTTAATACAAATACCTTGTTCTACTAATAGTAGAATTGTATTGCATTCAAAGGAAAGAAAGGTCTGTGTGTGTGAGATCTGGATGTGATGGATGGAGGGGCAAAGATAGAGCAAAGCCCCCTATCGACAACCAAAGGCACCAGCTCCATGGCCCATGGGGCAGAAAATTTTGAAAAATAGATGCTGGACACACAGACCCTGTCTTGGTGAATTTGAATCTAGCTTCACATAATGGATATTGACTGTATCACATTTCTGGGATTTAAAACATTCACTATTCATCGCTGCTACCCCAACTTATTTTGTTAAGCAATCCTACCTGTATAGCAAAGTCTCCATATTGGATTTTATTGTGTACAAGTTCCGGACCTCTCATGTCAAACAGTCTCCTGGCCATTTTAGCTGGACGTGTTGACGAAGTCAGGTCGGGAACTTTAGGAAAAAATTTCAACCTTCTCTTCTCTGGATACTCCACATCTAGACAAAAGACAAAAAAAAAATTTAAATGGAATGATATAGGGTTTAATTTCCAGCTGATGTGTACATGAAAGTATGGTGTATGCCCGTCGATCTTTACCATCCCAGTCGTTGCGAAGAGGACCATAAACTCCATATCATTGCTGCCTCACTGAAGCTACCAAGCACTGTGCTTGTTAATTACAACGAATCTAAATGCTGTAGTCAAGATGAACCTCTTTCTAATTAAACTAAGATTAAACTAAGGCTGCACGATTTTCAAATACTCACGATCATAAGTTGGTGGAGGATCACATTTCATCAGAGTTGCAACCGGAACATAATTCATAAACCTTGTATCTGTAAATCGAAGAAAAAAAAACAAATTGGTTTCTTCAGCATATTTAAGTATTCTCTTGTTTGTGAAAATGCACAAAAGATATCTCAATTGCCGTAAAGAATTTGGTACTCGCTGTATTTATTAAAAAATAGTTTCCCTAACTATACAATGATTAGTGGTTCGATCCCTTTTCAAAATCTGGAGTTGCCTCCCTTATAATCAAATTCTCTCTTTACTTTTTTCTCAACAATTTTGTGTCTGTGAAATGACGATTATGACAAATATTTTATAACTTATTTTCATCTATAAGACTTAATCCTAAAACATTTGCAGTGATTTATGCAGTTCTCGCCATTTGAGACTTGTCTTGTCGTTGAACATACAGTCATCGGCGGTCGAGTCACGCCGCGGACCAATGCCAATGCCAATTATGTTGATTTTTAAACCGATTAAATACGATTAAAGCGCTTTACCTGTACGACAAAGATCTGATGTATGAAATGGCGTCGTCAGTCGAGCAAATGCTCTATGTATTTTACGAGAAAACATTTTAAAATCTAAATGACTTTCGATCTCATCTTCCCCAATGATAAACACGAACTGAAAACTTCCGGTGTCAATAATTTGAGTTAAAGGGAAATAACCCTATGTTTGAATCTGGGATCAGACCTCACATCCTATTTCTTCTTCTTCTTCCGATAATGTGTCAGGTTCTGTATTGAATATATTCGAACATATTTGACGACGATGTAAAAAAAAAAAAAAAAAAAAAAAAAAATAATAGGTTAGACAAATTAACAGACCTCAAAAGCCTTCTTTTTTTTTGGTAACAGCTAAGATAAGACTCATAATTTTGTCTCACTTATTCTGGTTTGTTTTTTTTAAACATACATAGCACACTGTAAGGCTTTATGCCCGTCTTCATTAATCCAGTCGAGACAAAATAGTATACGGAAGTGTCATAACATAGCGGTTAGAGGAAAACTGTGGACCCTGAAAAAAACTCGGCGATTTCCTTGTTAGTAACGAAACTATTCGCCACTTGACCTACTAAAAGCCTGACAGATAAAACGACCGCGTTGGATTACCCAGTCAACAACCCCTAATCACGAAACAGTGGGGGAATTAGGCAAATTTTAAAAAGTAATTTCGTCTCATCCCGCACCGCTTGCCCCTTGACAATTGGAATTCGACGAAGAGTGGGCAAAAATGCCGTTGTCCAAGCAGATGTTCCCCACAACGCATGGCGGATAACTGTCCCGTCTATAGTTAATTTCATTTCTTATATAGCTTGGATGACGACGCTACTGCCAGTTCCCGTAGGACGGGGTTAAGAGGGGAAGGAAGACGCCGGCTCGCTAGTCTGGAGGTCACGTGTTCGATCCCTACATTGGCCGAGAAGGTTCATCAGGATTGTCCAAAATGGATTTCCCTTGTAAGTGGTGCAAGACGACGGGCCTGACAAGGAGGTCCCGTCTATAAATTGATGTGCACGTAAACGATCCCGTGGCATTTGGGATTCGATATAGGAGTAGGCCATAGTGCCGCTTTCCTCCATAGTGCCCGTCTTCATTAGCCCATTCGGAGCAGAACAATAGGACGTTATACCCCATTTCATTTCATTTCATTACATCACAGGCCTGTTAGCCTGCAATCTAATTAAAATATAGATCTATATTTCGTTTCGTTTTTTTTATACTTTCGATGGCCTACACTCATGTAGATCTAACAAGTTATAGGGAGAGCTCACGTTCTATGTCGTCAGGTATCAAGCACGGGACATTTGACCCGATAACGTCAGTCATTCGATTAACCAATTAGCGACCGCCATGCTTTTTAAAATCTACTTTTGTTTTGTTTTGATTTCTATTCGCTGGTAATATTTACCCACAGTTCCACGCATGAAAATGTCAAACGGTCGATTCGACAGACCATTTGATTGGCTGACCCCTCATTTCAGGCAGAACACGACTTAAATAACAAGTCTTCCAGATCCAAGAGTAGTAAAGACAAGTAAAAACGGAATTTTGAACTATAAAAAAACGAAACGAAATTGGATCTGTGTTTTAATCAGATTGGTTAGCCTGATAACAAGATCAATATTGACCACAGAATAATATAATACATGTTATGATAATAGATTATAAATGTGGACAGTGGTCGTTTATCGACAAGGTCAACTATAATCCCCTTTGACAGACTGATTATCAACAACGAAATATGAGACATGAACCCCAGTGTCTAATTGTACCTAATAATACCCTCCTGTACCACCGACACGCTATCCCTGCCCCACCCGTACCGCCGAAATCTTTCGGGGGCACTAACCGAGAAACAATTGTTTCAGAATTCAATTTGCAAAAGAAAACACCAGTTAATGTCGAGCGAAACACCCCACCCTATATCATGTCCGATCAGATTGCTATCACCCCCTTCGCTACTGATAGACCAACCTGTCCCTCTATGTTCTAAATATTACAGTCCGTGGCACAGACTTTTCCGCTTGATTAAGGTAGTGAAGTCTATTTCGGATGTGATAGACCATTATTGCAGTTTAATAGGACAAGGACAGTTGTCTAGTCGATCGGATGGTATGAAAAAACGAGAACCCCATGTACACTTTGGTGTGTACGTAAAATATCCCTTGGCAGTTTGAATTCGATGTATAATATGAATGTATATAAACTTATTTACATTCAATCGTTTCTGTTGTTATTGTGATTTCTTATCAGTTATGTTTAATGAACGAAGTACACGAAGAGTCCCAATTGAATGGCAGACTTTGACGTCTTGTTATTCCAGTCTACACTGGTAGTTTTCTCCCACATGGGATATGTTTAGTCTTGTTCGCCAAGTAGCTTCATACTAATGGCGCTCAAAGGCATTCTGGCACGCGAGTCAGTTTATAACTTACATTTTATCTTAATTATTGGATATCAGAAGTCAATCTTTTTTCGGCAATATAGCAACATCAATGTTGATTTAAACTGATCAATGAGTCGTGTTTACAATGTCAAAGACTGTGGATGATACTGAGTTGAAGACTTTTCTCCTTTAAACAACATTTAAATATGGCTTACCACCTGTAGCACTGACCTTTCAATATAAGAATAAATTGTTTATCGGAATTTTCAAATAAACGTAATCTTCAATGTATGAATAATATACCAGTTGTTAATTTGAAGAGCATTTAACAGCATATCTTTCTACGCGAATGAACAATAAATTATTAAACATAAACTTCAATGTATGAATAACATACCAGTTCTTAATTTGTAGGGTGTTTGACAGCATATCTCTCTACGTGAATGAGCAATAAATTGTATCTGTAAAATAAATACTAATTGTTTATATGATAAGGTCTACTGCGTTATACCGAAATTTGCAACACGGTGTGACAATAAATTGTGTATTGACTAAAACGGAAATGTTTCTTTTTATAACTGTAAAATAATATACGAATTATCATTTTATACGGTGTATATATGTTTACTGTAATGCGGGAAATTGCAAAGGGGTATGGTAGTTTCAAGGTTCCCTAGACTGGTTAATGTTTTTGCGTACGCAGTGGCGGCGCCAAGAGGGGGGGGGGCAGGGGAGGGGGACATTTGCACCCCCAACAATCTGGCCTGCCCTCTGTTTGCTCCCGCCCCCATATAATTTTCAGAAATAAAACAAAATGTGATCTGGTCAGCTCTATTTTTCTCAGCGACCATTGTATGAAATGCTACCTGGTTGCATTCCCGTCAGTCTATTTTATAGTGGCGAAAATATTCCTTCACTTTGAGGCTCTCTTATTCCGCCCGGTCTACACTTTCTTCTCTGGTCGGATAAACTAGTGATTTGGCGACAGGCGGTATCTGTCAAGCTCTATTTATCTCGACGATCAATGCCTGAAATTCTACCAGACTGCATTTCGGACAGTCTGCTTTTCAAATTATTGGGGACTTCGTTGAGTTTCATTTGACACTTTCCTAGAGATCAGGCCACAGACGACATCCGATCAGCTCTATTTATCTCTACGATCGGTGCTTGAATACTTTCAGGCAGCATTTCCAACAGTCATTTTTCAAATTTTCTTGGACTCGCTACTTTGGAGCTCACAAAGGTACTTCGTTGAGGTTCGCAAGTCCGTTCGTTTGACACTTTACCTCAACGATCATTGCCTGAAATACTGCCTGTTTTCAAAATTTTCTGGGGGAGCTCCTAGTTGAAACTCGTGCCGTTGCCCCCTTAACCTTGGACTTTGCCCCAGATTTGCCTCTCCAACCACCGACGGCTGGCGCCGTGATGAATTTACGTCGTTTTTGATGAATTTTATACTATATGCATAAGCTAAAAACATCAGGATATTCTCTAGAAATCGCCATTTACAGTCGGTTTATTAAACAAAAATCACTAGCCTGGTTACAGAGAACCCCACCGTTCAGCTCACGGAGCAAAGATCAGTCCGTCTATGGTATCGTCTATTGTATAGTGTCCATTGCTGACGAAATCAGTATTACTATTACCGTGGCAATTGCACGAACTTGTGAAATGAATAGCATACAGAAATGAACCTGTATTTACTATCGGTGTAGATAATACCAGATACAGACCCGGGGCCGAGGGGTTCCCACTTAACGGGGGTCCGGTGTGGTTCTCTCCTCCCTGGCTTGAAAATCTTTGGAAAAACTAACTGTAAATGTATTTTTTCTGTTGTAGTAGAAACTAAGCTCAGCAACGCCAAAAACCCACACAAAATTCATATTACAAGCCATACCCAAACGGAAACAAATGACGATTAAATAAAATTCCTCTATTTCGGATTTCATTTTGATTTCCTGCCGTCATGGATTCTGGAAATTGATATTTGAGATTATAATTGAACCCAGCGTCATCAAAAACCACATCTGGAAAAATGGAGATTAACTTACAATCCACCATTTTTGAGTCAATTTTGAATTTATCGTTCGAAATGTATCTTTAAAGTTGGATTCCCGGGTACAAGCTGGGTGATTAGATGATATACTAAAAACATTCAAACTAAATAATTTATCATAATTATGCTTCAAATCCTTCTCAAAACACTGTAATTGCCAAGTATCTCCCACTATAAAAATCGATCAAAAAAGACCACATTTGCGTCAGGGGATTACCTTTCTCCGTCCCTATGGCAACCGCGGGCGGTGACGGTGAGAATTCATTGCCTACACAAGACGTTGTTGTCTGTAATCGCTGCCTGTTTGATACAAATATCGAATCTTAATTAAATTCTCGGATTATCGACTGCCTGCGTCTTTTTCCTTGATTTTTATCTCAGAAAGTGTTGTAGCTCTTTATAGAGTTTCTCAACATGTACACAAAGCGCTCAATGTGCTCGTGCAGTCGTTGGCGTGACGCGTGGGTATAGCCCTAATCGTCGGGCTGTCGATTAGGGGAACCGTTACATTTTTGTCCTATATAAGAGTGTTTTTCAGGGAATCCAATATTTTTTCTAGTAAGATTGGATATCTCTACTTTCCATATATACCACAATTGCCATACTTTTATTGGCAATAACCACCCGATAAATACTTTGCTGGGAACCCATGTTTAAATTCAGAGACATCAACAGCCATATAAAAGACATAGTGAAGGTCATATCTTACGATATGTTCGCTGGTTATATGACTAAAATGTCATTTTATTACGATTAATTAAACTCCGCCATTTTCGATTTCATTTTAGCGGCAATTTTGAATAGCAAGAGCCAATGTTATTTTACAAGCATTATCAACACAAACAAATGTTGCAATTTTGGATTCTATTTTGATTGTTTTAAATTTATGCCATCTTGACTAGCTTTTTCGAGTAGAAACTAAGCTCAGCAACGCCAAAAACCCACACAAAATTCATATTACAAGCCATACCCAAACGGAAACAAATGACGATTAAATAAAATTCCTCTATTTCGGATTTCATTTTGATTGCCTGCCGTCATGGATTCTGGAAATTGATATTTGAGATTATAATTGAACCCAGCGTCATCAAAAACCACATCTGGAAAAATGGAGATTAACTTACAATCCACCATTTTTGAGTCAATTTTGAATTTATCGTTCGAAATGTATCTTTAAAGTTGGATTCCCGGGTACAAGCTGGGTGATTAGATGATATATTAGGACTAAAAACATATTCAAACTAAATAATTTATCATAATTATGCTTCAAATCCTTCTCAAAACACTGTAATTGCCAAGTATCTCCCACTATAAAAATCGATCAAAAAAGACCACATTTGCGTCTGGGGATTACCTTTCTCCGACCCTATGGCAACCGCGGGCGGTGACGGTGAGAATTCATTGCCTACACAAGACGTTGTTGTCTGTAATCGCTGCCTGTTTGATACAAATATCGAATCTTAATTAAATTCTCGGATTATCGACTGCCTGCGTCTTTTTCCTTGATTTTTATCTCAGAAAGTGTTGTAGCTCTTTATAGAGTTTCTCAACATGTACACAAAGCGCTCAATGTACTCGTGCAGTCGTTGGCGTGACGCGTGGGTATAGCCCTAATCGTCGGGCTGTCGATTAGGGGAACCGTTACATTTTTGTCCTATATAAGAGTGTTTTTCAGGGAATCCAATATTTTTTCTAGTAAGATTGGATATCTCTACTTTCCATATATACCACAATTGCCATACTTTTATTGGCAATAACCACCCGATAAATACTTTGCTGGGAACCCATGTTTAAATTCAGAGACATCAACAGCCATATAAAAGACATAGTGAAGGTCATATCTTACGATATGTTCGCTGGTTATATGACTAAAATGTCATTTTATTACGATTAATTAAACTCCGCCATTTTCGATTTCATTTTAGCGGCAATTTTGAATAGCAACCATGTTACAAGTCATATTCAACAGGAATAAACGGCGATTAACTTAAATTCAGTCTTTTTAAAGTCAATTTTGTCTGCCATTTTGAATTGCTACCATGTGGGATCTTTGAAATTATCTTTTAATTCAGAGACATCTAAACCATATAAAGATATAGTCAAAGCCTTTTTAGTACCAAATTTGGCAGCTATTAGTCATCCATGTGAAAAATACATTTTTTGTTGTTTTTCTTTCTTCAGATTCGTCATTTCAGCATATTTCGCCTCTATAACTACTTTTCGTTTGATTTTTTTTAAAAAAGAATTGGTTATTCTCTCACCACTAAAACACACTGGTTACGTTATTGAGTATGATGTTGTTAGACATGTGTATCATTGAACCAAGCTGCATTGGTTTCTTTTACAATTTGTTTTGGTAAAAACGTTATCCGTCCCGACTATATTGTCGCTGTCCGGGCACAATTTCCCTCATAGCACACTGTGTGGAGTATGCCTTTCTGTATAAGCCACATCGGAGCAGAACCGTACATAAGACGTTAAACCCTATTTCATTTACCATCAGAGACTTTAGGTTTTATATCCATGTCAGACCAAATCTTAATCTTACGAAAATCGCTGATTGTAAATTCTTTAAGCATCAGCGTGAATTATGAAAACCCCCTGTGTAATATTTGTTTTGGAAGATTGTAGGCTATCAAGGTCATTAATTTATAAACTACTTGACCTTAACTATCGGTTTACACCAGAGGATAAAAACTGACTTACTTCTTCAAAATAAACTTGCTGACAAAACAAATATCAAATTTTCCATCGCTTAATCCACGTCAAAATTTCTTGTAGGTAATTCTTTCTTTAACATTTTAATTAAGAAATCGAAACTGAATATCAACGGTAGATAACATCTCTGGCCTGTATTCAATGGAATATAAAAGAGGCCAATTTAAAAACTTTTTTCGTCACATGTGCCTTTGTATTTTCTGCGGATGACGCTGGATGATGACAAAATTCATTTCATCTTTGTTAATCTTTAACGTATATTTTCAACAACTTTAAAAATGTATTATGTTAAGTTCTAAATCTGTCTACCATGTATTGCAGATTTTTATTTTGGCTTCAAATGTCCTATACATCATTATTTTGGCATTTATTTACATGGTAAGACTATAATATGTTCTCTAGACCATCGGGTGATGGAGATTTTAAATACAATTGCCATTTAATGATTTAATTTAAATAAAGATACGCGAGACTGAGTCTCGATTAACGTGTAACGTTGTTTCCATAATAATCACCCATAATAAATCGATATATTATTCCTTTGTCATTATCAATTTTTGAATAATTTTAGCAAGAACGACCAGCCTTTTTTATTTTTTAAATCTGTACATTTAAAGATATGAAAAGTTCGATGATGTTCGCCAAATGGAAATGGTGTTTTGTCAACAATTTAGAGATACATTATGGGAGATTAGATGGCGAGTTGACAGTTCTCACTATAAAAGATTGTGTAAAGGCAATTTCTTGAAAATTTCATTCAAACTGATCCACTATGAACCGGAAATTAAGCATGTGAAATTGCCACGTAGCCCGGATCATCATAACTAAAGTCGGTGCCTTATATGCATAGTCTCGATTACCCATTTAATAATTCAATGGAGAAAGAAAACTATGCAGTAAATCGGATCATAATCCACCAAAGATCGCAGGCTATGGGTGCGATCGAGAGTTGATTATGGTCTGGATATGTTAATTAATGTCTAATTAATAATTTTTATAACATTTCAGGCCTAAAGAAAGACCTGCGATAGGCAGATTTAGCTCTTGCATGATGTATGTTTAAGTATGTCACATTTTTTATTTAGAGTGTAAAATGATAGTAGAGGTCAAGTAGTGAATAATTTTAATTCCCATGTGTTTATCTCATATATTGCTAGTTTCAGAAAATCTGGTGTGGACGTCAATTTGCTCTGATCGAAGAATCTTTGAGGTGTCGGGGTGTGTCATTGAAGAAAACCCGCGACTCCCCTGTGCCGTGCGCGTTCATTCTAGGGGAGGGGTGGGGTGGTGCTTTAAGGTCTGTCATTGAGTCAAGTGGCGTGATTTCGATTCCCCAAGCAGGGTCGCTTGTCCAACCTTGTTGGTTCTCTTCGAGTTTTCTCTCAATGACAAAGACCCTCTCACCCTACCTCCCTCATCTTAATCTCAGCTTCTTGTCTTTCGGGGAGTTCTTCTGTTCTGTGAACCGGACTGGATGAAAATTAACGGACATTATATGGAATATGTCCGGAGACGAAATCGTGATTAAGACCATAGGGTCCAACAAGATCCTTTTGGGCCATTCAATGATAAAGACCCTCTCACCCTACCTCCCTCATCTTAATCTCAGCTTCTTGTCTTTCGGAGAGTTCTTCTGTTCTGTGAACCGGGCTGGATGAAAATTAACGGCCATTCTATTGAATATGTCCGGAGACGAAATCGTGATTAAGACCATAGGGTCCAACAAGATCCCTTTGGGCCATTCAACATATAAGTTGTTTATCAGTTGTTCTTGACCGGAGCTGTGCGCACGGTGGTGGTTCACTTATCTGCAGGCCCTGGGCTCGATCCTTGTGTCTGACAAAGGACATGACAAATTCGGCGTATATCCGTTCAGATGACTACAAGTTAAAGATCCCATGACTCCCCTTTTCATTAGCTAGTTTGGTGTCGAAACGTAGGATATTAACCTCAAATCCTTTCTTGTAGTAAGTACTAAGTCACCCTTGATAATGCTTGAACAGATCGCGTTTTTCAGTTGATCGTGTTCTCTGAAAATGTTTATAAAAAGAAAACATGTACTGACACACATGCAACAAACATGGACTGGCATCTGGTCTTCCTTCAAAGATAAAGGTCACGGTATGTTCCAGAAAGATAGAGAGAGAGAGAGGGAGAAGAGAGAGGGAGAGAGAGAGAGACAGAGAGAGGTGGGTTTAACGTCCACTCGACACAAACTAGGTCAGTTCGGGACTAATACATGGCTGAATTAGTCATGTACGACCGGGGAATGGATTTGAGATGGGATTAAACGTCAACTCGACACAGACTAAGTCATTTCGGCACTCACAATTCGCCAAGTAATGAAACTAAAATTAATGAACAGACAGACGTCGACGTCCACTCAAATATTATGTGCGCGATTCTATCTTCCAAGGGATATTTTACGTGAGTAAGGAACTCTCTCACTAACCAGTACGCAGGATCGATCTCGGCAGTTCAATAATAAAGTTCTTTGGATTCTTTGAGTATACATGTATTTACAATAGGGAAGGCACTGGAATGACGAAAAGACACCTGGTATTTTGGATTGCAGTTGTCCTCCAGTTTCCAGGATTTTTTGCAGGGGGGGGGGGGGGTCTAGGTTTGATAAAAGGCACTGAACCAATTAACGGGTGGTTTGGGGGCCCTCCCCCAGGAAAATTTGATAAATTAGATTCAATTTGGTGCATTCTGACGTATTTCCGAAAGGTAAATTCCAAAATTACAGGTCTAAAAGTCGCCAATAAAATCGCATAAAAAATTTTCAAGTCTGAGCAGGGGGGGGTCCGGACCCCCTGGACCCCCCTCTGGATCCGCGCCTGGATAGTGTGCACACCCCTATTCGTTACAACAGTCGGTACAGAAAAGTAAATGAACACTTGGCAGTTGGAATTTTATGAAAATCAAGCCCAAATGTCCCTTATTGGACAATGCATGACGTAAAAACTAAATAATTTAAACGCTATTTAATTTTTTGATACAAATTTTAATCCCACACCAGATGTGCCCAATATTTCGAGTAGTACTATATATTTAAGGTAGCGATCTAGATTAGCTGAGTACAGGAAGTATCATAATCTGTACTACGTGAACAAGTCTAATAATTCAAATCTTATAAATATCAGTTTACATTCGCATTGGTCGATGACGTACCGATTAACACTAACATCATCCGTTATCTTAATTACATACACTCCTACCTGAAATAAGCACAACCAACCGGGTGTGCCGCATGTTGCGTAATATAGCAAGTTGCCAAGACATACTGTCAAACCAAATGTTTTCGGGAATATATTCTTTTCTACTTTAAAAGGTTATTTTCTTCTTCTTTAAAAGGTTATTTTCTTCTTCTTTAAAAAGTTATTTTCTTTTAGAATTCATTCGCTATTCATCCGCAATTCACTGATAGGAAACATTTGGAAATGTAGTGAAATGAGATGGGGTTTACTGTTTTGCTCCTAACCTGGGCTAATGAAGACGTGCATACGCCATACAGGGTGCTGTGAAGGAACGCTTGCCTCGGCAGCGACGCTACGGCCTACTCTTATATCGAATTCCAACTACCAAGGGATCTTTAATGTGCGCACCAATGTGTACACGGGACCTCGGTTTTTGATACCACCCAAACGACTAGACAGTTATCCTTGCCAGGCCCTCCGTCCTGCATCACTGACAAAAGGAAACCACGCCGGAAAATCTGGATGAACTTTCTCGGCCATTGATTGAAACATTTAGAAACGAGAGCAATTATACATCGGGTAATAAAATTATACACTAGAAAAATTATATACATATATATATATATAAATAAAATTCAAATATTAGAGAAAAAAAACTAAAAATTAAATTTTTGGCTAGTACTTTCATCGTTATCAAACGAATCGTCAGGCCATTTTAATGCGTTACTATGCTGTTAATTTTTAGTGTTTTTTCTCTAATATTTGAATTTTATTTATATGTTTAACTGAGAGTTAAATAGTTTCATATATTTTTATTATATATATATATACATATACATATATAGGACAATTACACACCGAGTAATTATAAATCAAGATAATTAGACATAGGGCAATTAGACATCGGAGAATTACACCTCAGAGAATTCGACATTAGAAATCGGAGAATTAGACATTAGGCAATTATACAACAGGGCAATAACATACAAGAAAAATTATACTCCAGAAAAATCTGCCCTTGGATGATTACACAACCGGGAAATTTGACATTGAATAATTAGACACCTAGACAATTAGACGCCGATTACTAGATACCCGAGCGCCTAGACACTGGGATAACTAGACACCAAGACACATGGACACAAATAAATACCAGGAAAACTAAACAGATAGTTAGCCACCAGTAGACTACACACCCGGTTAACCAGACATCGGGAAAGACAGCAGGGTAAAAACCAGTGCCGGATTAAAGCTCTGCTGACCCGAAGGCACATTTTGATAGGTGGCCTGAAAATACAGATATGTGAGTGGAATGCAACCCAATATGACACTACAGGCCATTTTTATACGCCCACATTTTCATGTGGACGTATATTGTCGTCGCCCCTGTTCGTCCGTCCGTCCGTCCGTCCGTCCACAATTGTTTGTGAACAGTCTACAGGTCACAATTTTTATCCGATTTCAATGAAACTTAAAATGTAGGTTTATCACCCTAAGATCTCGATTCCTTTCGATATTGGCATGTATCGGACTGTAACTTCATGGGTTATGGCCCCTGATTGTACGAAAAATCACGTTTTTTAGCTTGTGAACAGTGTAGAGGTCACAATTTTGAACCGATTTGGATGAAACTTGAAATGCATGTTTATAACTTAAATATCTTGGTTCCTTTCGATATTTGCGCCAATCGGATCGTAACTTCCTGAATTATGGCCCCTGATTGTCCGAAAAATCGCCCTTTTTAGCTTGTGATCCCTCTGGAGGTCAAAATTGTTATCCGATTTAAAAAAAACCGTTTGATTATATCGCGGTTCCATGGTTATGAAGGTTGAGTTCGAATTTCGTGAAAATCGGACCAAAATTGACGGACAAAATGGCCGCCGTTTGTATGCGAATAGTGTGAAAATATGTTATATCAAGGTTGTGGACCTTATAGAGGTCACAATTTTGAACCGATTTTGATGAAACTTTATATGTATGTTTATAACCCAAAGATCTTGGTTCTTTTTGATATTTGCGCCCATCGGATCGTAACTTCCTGAATTATGGCCCCTGATTGTCCGAAAAATCGCCCTTTTTATTTTGTGGTCCCTCTGGAGGCCAAAATTATTATCGGATTTAAAAAAACGTTTGATTATGTCACCGTTCCATGGTTATGAAGGTTGAGTTCGAATTTCGTGAAAATCGGACCAAAATTGACAGACAAAATGGCCGCCGTTTGTACGCGAATAGTGTGAAATATGTTATATCAAGGTTGTGGACCTTAGAGAGGTCACAATTTTGAACCAATTTGATGAAACTTGACATGTATGTTTATAACCCAAAGATCTTGGTTCCTTTCGATATTTGCGCCCATCGGATCATAACTTCCTGAATTATGTCCCCTGATTTTACGAAAAATCGCCTTTGTTAGCTTTTGGTCCCTCTGAAGGTCAAAATTATTATCCGATTTAAAAAAAACGTTTGACTATATCACTGTTACATGGTAGTTAAGAGAGAGTTTGAATTTCGTGAAAATCGGACTAGAATTGACGGACAAAATGGCCGCTATTTGTACACGAATAGTGTGAAAATATGTTATATGAAGGTTGTGGACCCTATAGACGTCACAATTTTGAATCGATTTTGATGAAACTTGACATGTATGTTTATAACCCAAAGATCTTGGTTCCTTTCGATATATCGGATCATTACTTCCTGAATTATGTCCCCTGATTGTACGAAAAATCACCCTTTTTAGCTTGTGGTCCCTCTGGAGGTCACAATTATTATCTGATTTAAAAAAATATTTGATTATATCACAGTTACACTGTAGTTATTAGAGTTCGAATTATGTTTTTCTGATGATTACTTAAAATGCAACAACTCTTGTTGACTGCCCGGACGATTTGGCTGCTGTGTGGGCGTATATTTCGTTGCCTGGCAACCTATTTTTTTCTTTTACTTTATTATTTTGTGGCCTGGATTTTTGGCTGGCCCTAAGGCACGTGCCTTATTTGCCTTATGGTTAATTCAGCACTGGTAAAGCCGGGGAACGGCATCGGATAAATATACATATGGGTCTTTAGACAACCGGAACAATGAGACGTTGGAGTTGGACAATTAGACACCGGATTACTAGGCGCCCAGGCGCTTTTACATTGGGCTATAATAAGGTATTGTAATAAACGGAAAGTGGCGTTAGAGGCTCTAGCACGAGTCTACATATTTTGATTCGCGTCTGTAAGAACCACGAACAATAGATCATTTCATAATTCGACCAACAAGGGGTTATTGAGTACCTAATCGGATTAACCAAGTGACCGCAAAATCTAAAATTTAAAAACAAAGATTAGCGACCATAGATCATATTCACGGGAGCTTCGCGTCTTTGATAAGTAGCACTTCAAAAAAACTCATCTGAGATAAAATAGGTAAATAACATCACAAGAGATGGGGCGAACGTGACATCCACGAGGTGGTTACGGTCATGTGATCTGACCATGTGCTTGTCATAAAGGTATCAATACCCTGGATTATGCTATAAATACGAGTGTCAAAATTGATGCTTTATCAGTGAAAGGCGTGACCCGATACATACTACATCGATTACTTCATATACAATCAAGGTATTTATTTATTTATTGATACAAGAATAATATCTACTCTTCTTTAATTATTTACCGCTGCCTTTCTATATAAAGCAACAATTTCAAATTTTTCCAACGCCATGACCATGTTTTATTCATATATAAACCTTCCTGTATGCAGAGGAAATGTAGGTTAAAAAATGTTGGTTAAAAAGGCTCTTTGAGACATGTTTTGGTTCATGAATTCTTCCAGTTTTTGGCCGAGAAAGTCCACCTTGTCAGTCCTAAGGCGGGATAGAGTCTAGCCAGTAACAGGTCGAATTGTTCATGGCTTACTCTCATAACCAACAAAATGATACCTAGCCGTCTTCATTAGACCGACTTGTGCATAAAAAAGTACTCTAAACCCAGGCGAGTGGTGCCTCCCATTGCCATGGGATACTATTGGGCTGTGTGGATGCTAGAGTCGATTTGTAGCATATTTGATATGGCGGTATATTAGTGCCAAAATTCTAACATGCTATCGTCTAATTTCTTACTTCTATTCATGTAATTTCTAACCTCCATTCATGTAACTTCTAACTTCCATTCATGTAATTTCTAAATTAAGACAATGTATAATTCAACTTCTTTATTTGTTCAGTGTAAATATCAATTCTATTTCATCTTATTTCTAATATTGGGGCGACAAATGTCTACTTCATTGTGGTATTACATGTTAAGCATGAACGGCGAACAAATTTAGAATTTTGATATTTCTACCTAGCAACCATCATTATGACATCGTTTGGTGTCGCCACCGTGTGCTCAGTTTGGCGATTGAGCACCTGATCGGGACCATTCTATTGATACAAACGACTCGCTCTTCGTCAGATTGAGTGGCTTGCCTGAGTGTTAAAATTGGAAACAACATCGGGAGAGAGAGATGGGGACATGGGGTTTAACATCCACTCGACACCAACCAGGTCATTTCGGTATTAACGCCGTTCAATTGTATTTCAATAATTCGCTTGCGCGTAGGAGTGTTTAGCAGTGGGAGGAAACCGGAGGACCCGGAGAAAACCCACGAGGTTGGAAAGGCGGCCCTGCTCCATGTCACGTAAAAACGGGAAATCGAAACCACGCCCGTTTATTCAATGACAGACCTTATGTTACAGCGTGCACGTGCTAACCATTCGGCCATCCTACCCTCTAAACAACATTGAACGTGATATAAATGTATGGTTTGCAAATACTATTTCGAATACCGTGGCTAAGTGGGTAAGACGCAGGCTCGCTAGGCTGTGGGTCGGGAGTTCCATCCCTGCATTGGTCGAAAAAAGTTCATCCAGATTTTCTGGCGTGGTTCCCCCTTATTAGTGTCTTGTCGTTCCGATGGGATGAAAACCCGAGGTTCCATGTACATGGTGGCGTGCACGTAAAAGATCCCGTGACCGTTAGACTTCGATATAAGTCAAGGTCGTTGATCCGCTCTCCGGGCAATATTTCCCTAAAGCACATTGTATGGTGTATGTCCGTCTTCATTAGCCCGGTTAGGAACAGAACAGTAGGACGTTAAACCCTCTTTAATTTCATTTTCTATTTCAAATATAAGCTAAACGGGATTTGGAGAATTTTATTTTATTTTTTTTTAAGGTTGAGCCAATAATTAATATTTATATGCAGTTGGTCTATATTAACACAGGCAGGCGCGGATCCAGAGGGGGGGGGGGTCCAGGGGGTCCGGACCCCCCTCCCCCGCTCAGGCTTGAAAATTTGAAACTTAAATGTATGCGATTTTAGTGGCGATTTTTAGACCTGTAATTTTGGAATTTACCTTCCGGAAATACGTCAGAATGCACCAAATTGAATCTAATTTACCAAATTTTTCTGGGGGAGCGCCATTGTTTGAGCGCAATTAGTTAAGAAATTATCAAACCTAGACTCCCCCCCCCCCGCAAAAAATCCTGGATCCGCGCCTGACAGGGTATAAATGTTATAAATAGGCCTACACAGATACTGAGTTTAATACTAAGTGGCCCCTCTCTCTCTCTCTCTTCTCTCTCTCTCTCTCTCTCTCTCTCTCTCTCAGCACGCCTTCCAACCTTCAACCAAACGAAGAATGGGTCGTTTATACCAAATAATGGTCCCGATAAGGTGCGCAATCACCCAATTGAGCATGCAGTGGCGACACCAAACGATGTCATAATGATGGTTTCTAGGTAGAAGTAACCAAATTCTAAATTTGTTTGCCGATCATGCTTAACATGTAATACCACAATGAAGTCGACATTTTTCGCCCCAATTTTAGAAATAAGATGAAATAGAATTGATATTTACACTGAACAAATAAAGAAGTTGAATTATACATTGTCTTAAATTAGAAATTACATGAATGGAAGTAAGAAGTTGCATGAATGGAGGTTAGAAATTACATGAACAGAAATAAGAAATTAGACGATAGCATGTTAGAATTTTGGCACTAATATACCGCCATAATTTGACTCTGGTTGCGCATTATGATTATGATTTAATATGATGTACCTCTCACCTAGCCCCTGGTTAAACCCATTTTAAAATTTCGGTTGTCTTTTCTTATCAGATGCTAAAACTAGCAGTATTAATGGTGGCAGTAGCCGTTGCTGCGGCTAAACCCGGCATGGTGCTTGGTCTGGATGAAGAATGGGATATTTTCAAGAGACTGCATGGAAAATCCTATGAAGGACAGATTGAAAACTACAGGTATGAATGTTTCGTAACAAAACTTCTACTTTGGCAGTTGGGAGCAAAATGTTGGAGAATTTGAAAAAAAAAAATATGTACATAAGTAAACATTTTAATATTAGAGATAATTGTAAGGGTATCCAATTTGTTATTATCTATCTTACAAACCATAAATAGATGCCCTATTTTTGTATTTAAAGACTATGTCTATTTAAACAATAAATAATTCTAATTTTACCCATTCAATAATGGGATGACATTGGGGTTGGTTTCACTTGGCGTGATGTCCTTTCAAGTACAACAACGCATCTTAGTGTTGTTTCAGCTTATTGGTCATTTTCGAACGTACTCATCTTGCGTTGACGTTTTACCTTATAATTGCATGGCAACTATTTCTGTCTACCAGACTTTAAGAGTTCATTCTGCCAAATATCCGACATTTCAAACTTTTCTTTGCCAATGTAATTAAATATGATCACTGTTCTGTATTTGTCATGTTTATTTCGGTCAACTCTTCTGATGGAACTTTTAACTACACTATTTGTTTTCCACCCCATCGCTCAATTTTTCTAAAATCATTTTTTTTAACTTGTAGTCTTTTACTATTCACATAATTTTATTCACGGGTTTATATTTTAGACGGGGCGTCTGGGAGAAGAATATCGCGTTTATCCAGTCCCACAATCTACAAGCTGATCGTGGTGTCCATTCCTTCAGACTTGGTATGAACCAACTGGGTGATTTGGTAAGATTTAGCATAATATATTTTTTTACAAGTCCCTAAACGACAATTAAATGAATCTTCCGACATTTATTCACTCCCGACAAGCCCCTAATCAACCCATTAGACCATCAGATGGTCGCGATTTTCAATAGATCGAAACACGATCGTCATTTTATAATTTACTCGAAATGGATAGTCAAGACTAGCAATAGTAGCTACGCCCTTCCTATCAACACTGAGAACAGAATAAAGTAATTTGACTGAACGTTTTAATATTTCTATACCTATATTTAAACTTTTATAGAAAGAACTAAATCTTATATTATGCATCTTTACAATATGGCTTCGGGCATTAAAACCTACAGGTATTCTTATTGTTATCTACAGACACGTGAAGAAATTAACAAGATGCTGAATGGTTACACCATGAGAACATCCAAGACCACCGGTGCAACATTCATGGCCTCATCAAATGTTGGAGACCTCCCAACTGATGTTGATTGGAGAAAAGAAGGTTACGTCACACCAATCAAAAACCAGGTAAATGACAGTCTGTGCCACTTCGCGGACATATAGTGTTTTAGGTCCACAGATGTATAATCGCCAAGCTTATTGTGAAGGGGGTTTAACGTACTACTTTCTTTTCTGCACGAACTGACAAAATGAAGAACAGCATATGCCATACAGTGTACTATTGGGGAAATTTAATCCTTACAGTGACTTTTTTCCTCTTCTCTTCATCGCCTCACAACTGCTGAGGGTTTCTTTTACTAACGACCCGAAATCGAACGTGCATATGGGACCTCATGTTATCGCCCAAGAAAGACTAGACACGGTTCCTTGTCAGGACTCTCCGTTTATGCACTACCGAAGTTTCTCAGCAATCGCCGTGATCTAATCTGTGACCTTCTTGTTAATGAGCCAGCGACTTCGTCACTGAGATACCGTGGCCCAATCGGAAACGAGCACGAAGCTTTAAATGGAAACTATAGAAATTCGTTATCGTACATGTTTTGTAAAAACTTTTTTTTTATTATTTCAAGGGACAATGTGGAGCATGTTGGTCATTTTCTGCTACCGGAAGTTTGGAAGGTCAGACATTCAAGAAAACAGGACAACTTATTTCTTTGTCAGAACAAAATTTAGTTGACTGCTCAGCAAAAGAAGGTGAGTTATTGCGACTCCCTTCGACGTAATCCCAGTATTCTATTTTAACAGTTTTATAAAATGTTTGAAACACTAATAAACCGTATTGATTACTTCCATAAGTCATTGTTTTCGACTTTACATCATTTCGAAAATTAAATTGTGGGATATCGTGGAAACATACATCTGATCATGACAAACACAGAAATGATGCAAATGTTTTAGAATGTTACAAATTTAATGTTTTAGAAATGTTAATTTGTTCATGAACTGTTACATTTGATCATGAACTGTTACATTTGATCATGAACTGTTACATTTGTTCATGAACTGTATCCCTTGTGGGTTTTATTCATTGTGAATCAAGCCAGTGTAATTACATGTCCGACCGAGACTGTACAAGGTAGGGGTTGGCCACTGGAACAGTCAACCATTGCTTTATTACTTGATTTATCGCTTTAATGACTTGTTATCTTCTGGGTGGTGCGGTTCTCTTGTACTTACCAGTAAAGAAGCATGTGGATTTGATTGAGGTCTAAGGTTTTTGGACGCTCGAAACAAACCACAATACCCAGGGCTTGAATCCCGGCCGATTCATCTTGATCGAAAAGAATAATTGTTGCCTTTCATTCTGACTTACGACTTACAAATGGCTGATAATTATTATTAATTGTTGTTTTATTCAGGTAATCAGGGTTGTGCTGGTGGTTTAATGGACCAGGCTTTCGAATATATTAAACTGAACCGCGGTATTGATACAGAAGCCAGTTATCCATACACCGCTAAGGTAGGTACAGTGAACCCCGTATATAACGACCAATAAACCTACCAATAAGCCTGAGTATTAATGATATTATGCCTCCAACCCCTATTTTTTATATATATTATGCACCACGAGGTTAAGTATGAAAGTATGCCCAATTCTTGTGTCATCAGCTAATGAAAACACTTTGCCCGTGTAGACTGCTCTATATGGCAGATGGAGCCACGGTTGCTAAGTGGGTAAGACGCTGGCTGGCTAGCCTGTTCCTTCATTTGCTGAGAAAAATCATGGTATTGAAACCAATTAGTTAAAGAAGTTACGGTGGCTTAGCTGGTAAACCGCCGACCTCCTAGCCGTGGAGTTCGCGTGTTAGATCCCTGCATTGGACCGAGAAAGTTCATTTTCCGACGTGGTTTCGTCTTGTCAATTGTGCAGGACGGAGAACCTGGCAAGGACAGATGTCTAATCGCCCGGATGGGACAAAAAGTCGAAGTTCTGCGTATACATTGGCGTGTACGTAAAAGATCACTTGCCAGTGGGAATTTAATATAAGACTAGGCCATAGTGCCACTGCCCGGGCAAAATATCCCCCATAGCACACTATATGGTGTATGCCCATCTTCATTAGCCCAGTCGGAGCAAAACACTAGGACGTTATACCTCAGGACATAAATGAACGCCTTCCTTTTCTACACCAATTGAGCTAATGGAGATGAACACACGCCATAGACAATGTTATTCAGACACTTGCGTTTCAGACTGCTCTTTGTTGAAGGTTCTTTTACAAGCGCGCCATAAAACATACCGGTGGACCTGGATTTATCGTCCCGTCCAAGCAAGTAGAAGGACACTCCTTCCTTGCCAGCTGCTGGATAGTACATTATTAATTTTCCATATGATAATTCTGTAAACAAAGTTACAACCTCTAAATGGTCATGACAATATTTCAGCAAATTTTCTAAGACGAGAGAAAAAATTGTAATTCGCAAAGTATATTTTGTTTTTCTTCAGGATGGAACTTGTCACTTTAGCCGAGCTAACGTTGGAGCTTCTGACGTTGGTTACACCGATATACCACGTGACAGTGAATCGTCTCTGCAACAAGCCGTAGCTACAGTTGGTCCTGTGTCGGTAGCCATTGACGCCAGTAGATCAACCTTCCACTTCTATAAATCTGGTGTTTATAACGATCCCGAATGCAGCTCCACTCAGCTTGATCACGGTGTATTGGCAGTTGGATATGGTACTTCACAAGGCAGTGATTACTGGCTCGTCAAGAACAGGTACGTAACAATGGATGGACGTTTGTTTTTTTGGGTTTGTTTTGTACCATCAGCCCTTGTAATTCGCGTTTAATGGCAATGTCCTATAAACCGAATACTTACACACCTTTTCTCTAATCTGCTGGAGGTGGGGGCTGATTTTCTTGTTGAACGTGAAAAGGAGTAGGGGCCTATGTCCTCACGCGGGTTTCTCCGGATCCCTCAATTTCTTCCCACTGCGAAAGCGAATTACGAAAACATTTAACCATATGTTAGTCCTGAAATGATCTAGTTTGTGCCGAGTGGACGTTAACTCCATTCCCCTCTCTGTGTTTGTATATATTGTGTGATGTGGTCCCCTGATTACGCCTTAAGTCTGTTAGCACATTTATAATTATATTTGTATTATGTTAAAGTTGGGGTACTTTATGGGTTATGGAAGGTGATATCTCTGATTGTATTCTATATTTGTATTATATTACAGTTGGGGTACCATGTGGGGTATAGAAGGTTATATACAGATGTCCAGAAACCAGGACAATCAGTGTGGTATAGCTACATCTGCCAGCTATCCTCTAGTCTAAATACCAACATCACTTAATCTCACTCTCTTCTACGTCATCATGTATATCTTCTTGTTTTTGTCCTGAATTCAAACATTTGTAAAATAAAGATTCATTTCTCGTAAAATATCTTGTTCTTGTACCTATTGTTTACTCTCCTGACATTATTAATCATGAAGCTGTGTTTGATCCCAATGTTGACCGAGGAATTCATCGACGTGGCCCCCTATCCCTTGGTTGTTCAATATAATTACCGTAGGGCGCATGCCCGTCTTCATTAGTCCAATTGGGACAGAACCGCAGGACGTTAAACCCCATTTTATTTCATTTCGTTATTAATCATAAGACGCCATCATTCATATATATACCGTCCAGTTTACTAATTCTCATTGCGAATATTAAAAGGATTTATAAGAAAATACACATCGAAACGTTGTGTGTATGTCTAATAAACCAACAATAGAAAGATGACAATGATAGCAACTACTGCATTCAGCCATATTCCTGAAGCAGTGGACCGAGGATTCCCTCTTTGCTGGATTGATTCCTGATACTTGAGCGTTTGAGGGAGTGTGTTTATTTTTCTCGTTCAATGAAATCTATCCCATTTGACCGCGGTCTTGAAAAGTTATGTAAGAGGGTGATATATCAATATAGAAATATTGTTTCAGCTGATGTTGTAGATTATTTCAAATTGGCAAATTGGCCGTTCCAAATGTTTGACATGTATTTTTAGTATAAGTTAACCATTTAAAAATTAAATGGAATGGGTTTAACGTCCTGCTGTTCTGCCCCGACTGGGTTAATGAAGACAGGCATACGGACTATGGCCTACTTACAAATTCCAATTGCCATGGGGTGTTTTACGTGTGCACCAATGCATACATGGGACCTCAGTTTTACGTCCCATCCGAATGATTAGACAGCTTCCCTTGGCAGGTCCTCCTCCCTGCACCACTGACAAGGGGGAAACCGCGATGAACTTTCTCGGCCAAAGCAGGGATCCAGGCTACCGAGGCACCGTCTTACCCACTTAGCCACCGTGTCTTCCGCAGCCGTTTGGATTCAATACCATAAGTTGTATAGTGAATAATGAACATATATTATAAAGTCAAATGTAGATTGATTTAGATGTAGTATTTATTTACAAAAACGACGATAGGCCCGTTATAGAATATTGTTCTCTGGGCCTCTCCTAATATTCTTCCACTCTTTACAATATTTTGAAAACATATTTAAACCGTTGTGTAGACCTACTCCTCTTTCACCTAATAATATAGTGTCGTCAGCATATAGCAGAAGAAATATTTTGTAGTATATAAAAGTTACATCGAATAGTGGTTTGCAACTGGCTGAAGTGTTTATAATAAACATTGGCTTCAGGTACATACAACTTCATATGACCAATTGAGGTGCTCTTAAAAATACTAAAAACAAATTAAATTTACTTTCAAAAAAATATGCATATTTAATTGAATGTAATGATAGATAACTTGAATATAAAAAAAATAATGACGAAAAAGTTAATTTGAAAAGATCAGAAATTATTCAAATTGATCAGTCAATCAATTTATGTTGATAAGAATATTAATTTGCAACGCAAAATATAGTTTGAAATGTAATGATATGAAAATTGAAATCCAATAAGCGGAAACTAATTCGTTATACATGTGTACTGAAACGGCAGAAAATATAATTTTCTATGCAGTTACGACGGGTTTCGCTTGTGCCAGGTAGCCCTCATATTCCTGAAGCAATGGCCCGAGAAATCCCTCTCTGGCTATTGCTGGAATAGCGCCTGTTTCTTGAACTTATGCGGGAATGTGCCTATTCTTTCCGTTCAATGAAAGCTATCACTTAAGTACAGCAACATGACAGTCCTTCGTTTAATCTGGGTCTTCCCTAAAACTTTCGACAGTGATTTAAGGTATTAAAAACGGTGAAATTATGTTCGTTTCCAAACAGTATTGTTTTCATTTCATTCGACTTGATAGCCTCGTTTGTCGCGCAATTGGTTTTACTGCAGTATTCTGCTGTGCACGGGTTAATTAGGCATAATAAAATCGTGAGCCATGACGTAACGTTATGTAAACATATTTGGTCCAATATTGGCATTCGTTTTAAATGTAAAGCTTTTGTATGGCAGCTAGTGATTGGTTGGTAGACGGACTACTGACCAATCAAAATTTAAAACAACAATATCCACTCATTACAGCAGTGTGTACTAGGATTACCTCTAATCAAACGCAACACTGCGCGGAGTATGGGTAACCCTTGAACTGTCGCCAATTCCCAATGAAAACGTTACAGATATGTCCACACGAGTATGACACGCGTGTATAGTATTGCCGCCTAGTAACCATTGATAAAATAATGAAATGAAAAGAAATTTAAAAACGTTTAATATTTTTGTAAGATTGTCAGCGTCTTGGTGCTATGAAGAAATATTTGAAAATAAGAAGAGTTTTAACTGTAAATAGCGAAATTGTCAGGAATACGAAAACGAAATGTATGCCTTTTTGCTATGAAGAAATATTTAAAGATAAGAAGAAGCTAGGTAGATTGTAAATAGTTAACTTTTATACCTCGAATTGGCAGAAATACGAAAACATTTTTTTTTTAAAAAATGAGCTCAACATTTTATCCACCCTTATTAAAACCATCCATCTTGATATATCAAATTTGTAAAAATTATTATTTGCTTCCGAGACGATTGTAGCTTTATGTCACGTGCGGTACTGACGTTCAGTAACAAAACAGTTGACATTTTGCGCCAAGGAGCACAAATCTGACAATAATGCCCTGTTAACCTGAATTAGCCCAGTAGAAACAGAACAAGGGGATGTTGCACCCCATTTCATTTTATGTCATTTATTAACATTAGAAAATCAGTTATTCGATGCATCCTTTGGATCACATATCATAATTTTTAACGAATAATGAATATCGCACTCACCTAAAAAAGGAAACCGTTTGAAGGTTAAAAAAAACAGGGTTTTTTTTTTTGGGGGGGGGGGTGCCAAAATGACATTTATTCTAGTGATAAGGAAAATGTTAAAAGTAAAAGTGTCAAATTATAATTCACACTTTTATGGACAAAAAATCTTGGACAAATGATATTTATATAGCCGTGTATTTGTTTATTTTTTTATTTTATTTATATGTTGATTTAAACTAAAAAGTTAAACTAAAAGGATAAAAATACCGTTTAAAATTGTAATCAAATTGATGTAACGCATATTTATTTCATAGGCCTGACATATGTTGTGTCTATAGTAGGTGTACTCGTCTGGATCTATCAGAGTCGTAAGCAAATTAATATTTGCTTTCGAAAAAGGTTAAAAATGTGGTTTTTCACTTCCGATGCCGGCCAAAAAACTTTATCGAAAATAAAAAACAATTGAGAATTTGCACAATGGAACATATGAAATTTGTTTTATATAACGCGGACAATAAATAATTAACCTAGAACTAATAAACCATAAGTAACTAAAGAAAATTATCTCCCAACCCTGGGTAAATTGCCATAAAAAAAATATTCCTAACTAAAAACTTTTTTGTCAAAATTCGGCGCCTAATAGTATATGCCAAGATCCGCTAAAAAAATCAAAATTCTAATCTATCGTAGTTGTGAGCGTTGTTTGCGGTAGTGCCCAAGGTGTTAAATGCCGATGATTATTGTTAATAGTACGACAACATTTCGAGCGTTTGATATTGTCGTGGGAAGGTTTAAATAGCTTTAATCTCTGAGTTATACCCCCTTTCCCAGTCAGACCGAAGACATCGCATCGATTTGACGAGTTGTTTCTGAGACATGATCGAGTGGAAAAATATTAATAATAAATAGTAGAATAATAATCTTAACAAAAACAATAGTGTTTGACAAGACACGCAGTGTGAAACCCTAATAACATTTCCAAGTTTTAAACAGCAGTACCTATATAATCATTACACGTATAAACAGACGTATTAGTTTGATATCAACTACTAACAGAACCAGATCGTATTTCAGCAAACAGTATTTAGATACAATTAGACGATGATCATGACGGTTTATATAGTATCGATATTGTTTATTCTAATAAGCACGGCATCAACAGGTAAATATATTTAAATCAAATACATATTATAAGAGATTTTCCAACTCGTTTTTTTTTATTTATCAGCCAATCCTTTCTGATATGCACAAATAAATGAATATAATTCTTTGCTATAGATTCCTGTATATTGATCAAAGACAGTCAAATAAAATTAGTTCATTTTAATAAAATTGAAGTTACTTTTAATTAAATGAATGAACTGTTCTTTGAAATTAAAAAAAAATAGTTCCTTTTTAGCTGACCAATCCAATTCATGTAAAGCGATATCGCAGTAGATATGAAATCTATGACACAAGCGATATCTACTGTATTATTCGGTGATTAACATCTTATATACAATTATATCATATAAATTCAAATCAATTATTAATATTAGCAGTAGATGTTATATTAGTCAGGAATTTTCTTTATAGTACTCTACAATCTATGTTTGTCTTCGCGAGCTCAGTCACCGCGGTATCCAAAGTGGTTTTTATTCCGTTCGACATGGGTTAATCTATGGACTCAGACTCAGTAATTATTTGTCCATTGACATCAATGTTAAATGACTGTAAAATAACAGACTGTAGCTTTTTGATCAACATTCCGTTGGTTCCAATCTTTATCGTTCGTTCGCTCGTTCCCGGATTGTTAATTCCACCTGATATCGTAGATAAGTTATTGTGAATCAAATTGCCAAGTATAATTATAGGCCTAATAAACATAACAGAATGAAACAGTTCAGACAAACAACGAATGGTAATAATAATAACAATTAATTCGAAATGAATAAGAAATATATACATTATTTACATAAATAATTCAGTAAATTGACACGAATATGGTTATCTACCCTTATAAATTCGAAGGCGAAACGACTGGTTTGTAAATTGTTTTTTTATTGGTTCGTAGACATTATCTACAATCAAGGCCAGGGCAGTAATTTGAAATCGTCGAAACCCTATGGATTTAACACAGGGATTAAACTGGAGTAGAACGAATGATAACACTTGGGTTATACCGAGGATGTAGCTCAGTGATGCAGCAAAGAAAAACGATAAATCTAATTTCATTTAACTTTCATGTTCATAGGGTGTTAGTCCCATATCAGAATTATACTCATAAGATTTGTTTTATATCTTTCAGCTACGTCATCGCCTAAACTTGCCAAAATATCAACTTTAATGCGTTTGGCCATGGCATTTGATCTGGCGGATTTAGATGATGATGGTGTGGTAGAATATGCAGACGAAAGAGACAGCTTTGTCAGAATTGATATCAATGGTGATGGGGAATTAAGCCAGACAGAACTGGACGAGGATTCAGTTAGTGATGATCTAACGGCAACTGCTACTAAAATAATTGATTTCAATGGTGACGGCAAGATAACTATTGAGGACTTTGATTTCGCGTATTTCGAGATTGCCCGAGCATATGGAAACGATATAGACCTGGAAGAATATGTGGAATATCGCCTTTCCTATTCAGTCTCAGAAGTAAATGGCATCACGGGTAAAGCTTTTGTTAGAGCAAGAAGAAATTTCTTGGTCATGGATATCGATGATAACTTGAAAGTCTCTGAAAAGGAATTCAGATCGGAATTTCGCGTGGCTGATTACGACAGGAACGGAAATCTTACGCCCAAAGAATTTAATGGTTTCAGACCCATTCGTAACGTCAATGTAACTGCTTATTGCAACAATGGCAATGTTGGCTGTCCAGTAGACAAATTTTTGGTAATGTTTAACGATGCAGATATCGACAATGATAAGTTTTTAACTATGACAGAATATCTGACAAAATTCGGGGAGTTGACGGCCAACACATAGATATATACATACACGAGTATTTATACGCCGAGAGACCCAACAGTTGAACACCTGTAGTTTAACTCTGAATAAATCCTTCTCTCTATATTATGTTGTTCATGCCATTTACACGTCACTGTTTCGAATTATGTTGTAACTTTATTTCCAAGT
The DNA here is from genome assembly GCA_036850965.1 of Patella caerulea. Classification (NCBI taxonomy): domain Eukaryota; kingdom Metazoa; phylum Mollusca; class Gastropoda; family Patellidae; genus Patella; species Patella caerulea. The sequence goes on along the minus strand of JAZGQO010000002.1, from coordinate 16,899,422 downwards.
GGATGACATTATGGATTGTCCACGGGAGCCATATGCACAGTCCCGCAAAGTGTTCACAAAAATGAATTAGAAAACACAAGCAGATTTTGAAAATTGGGGGAAGGGGGTCAAACGGCAGGGTGATTTTAAGGATTGCCATTGAGTCATGTTGCAACGTTTCAGTCCCTGCTGCTATTGATTGTTAAAATAAATGTATTGTCCCATAATGATCCCATAATGACATACATGTAGTTTGTGCTGAGTAGACGTTAAACCCCTTGCCACCCTTAACAATGTCTATATGGCAAAGTGATAAATGCGCGTTGCATTGCTACTCCGAACATGTGCACGCTCAATAAATTGTTGCAGTGGTGCCTGGTTTGATAATGTTTGGCCAAAAGCTCAATAAATAAGTAGGTTTTGGGTACAGCGTTATCATGTCCAAGTACCTCGGCAGTAGTGATCTGGTGCCCCCCCCCCCAACCCTATTAGACCTGGGCCCAAGTTCACAAAGCATTCTCAGACTTTGCCCATAGTTTCTTATTGATGTATTTCATAAATTAAAACAACAAAAGTATTATAAAGGGTTATATTTTAGTTACAATAAGGCAAACAATTTTGAGTAAATTCTTGACTTAAGTCTGAGAATGCTTTGTGAACTCGGGGCCAGATCAATAATACTGAGCAATGACTATCACGTGGGTATCACATGATTAATATAATACTACACTTCACTTGAAAGAATGTTCAGAGATGTGACAATGATCAACATAACATATGTGCTCCAACGTCAACCAACTTCGAAAACGTCACCAGGGTTTTTTCCCCAATGAAACGTTACATTTGTTAGGCCTTTACTCTAATTTCAATAAAGCGACCAAGTAGTTTAAGGATATAATAATCTTATCCCTTTAAATATAAATATGCATCCTCGGTATCTTCAGTGGTCTGATTCCGTTCCACCACTAACCCCTCGCTTAAACCATGGGGGAGACACGTATTCAAGTTATCTTCCCTTGATGAATGTGCTTTTTTTTTTATATCGACCAATGTCATAAATCAGGAATTGCAAGGGAACTTGGCGAAAGGAAGTAAAATAAGTAAAACATAAAGGCCACTCTTCAAGAGACACGGTTAGGAATTAGCCAGAAGGTAGCCTAATTCTCACCAAGTAAACTGTGCGAAATGCATATATAATAATTTATTATATATGCATTTCGCACATACATAAATATTGTAATTTGATACGTGTTTATTAAACACGTATCAAATTACAATTTTTATGTAATATATTATGTTTATAATTAGCTAAATATAATAACTTAATGTTTAGGTTAACTTAATGGTTATAATTAACATAATTTAGAGTTTACACTTTAGATTTTGTCATTAACTAAATTTACTCAGTAAGCCGTTATAATCTTCTTAATATTCCAACCTAGACGTTACACAAATCTTACCATCCCGTTTCCATCTCAATCTCTTGGTGTTGGCTAGACTTCAGTTTCATACTTGTCAATAATCACAACTGCTAAATTATTATCACCTTCTTCAACTGAAAAACGGCTTAAGTCATCAATGTCGTCATCATCGGAAAACTCGCCAATTGACAAGTTTCCCACGTCTTTATCGTATCTATACTCACCACCGCCATCATCGTCATCAATATACTGACCCTCGACATCATCGACATAATAGAGATGATCGACGGAGATGTCTTTGAGAAGGATATAGCGATGGAGATGGAGTGGGAGGTCAAGCTTCCGGATAGATTTTTGTATGCCAGGCCCCATTGCCCTTCTGATTGCTCGACGACATTGATTCTTTAAATTATTAAAAGGTACACAAAATTTGTGGAATTTCTTTCTTGTCTCCTCACCAAAAAGATCAGCGACAGCCCCATATGAGAGGCCGTTTTGATAAAGATAAAACCCCACCTTTATGCAATCCTCCCCAAATGACACCCCTTTTATATTTGAAGTATCTTCAAGGGTGTAGTTATCTAGCACTAGAAAATAAGAAAACGTTGGAAAATCCGAAACTAGCACAGTTTCAAGAAAAGTAAGCCCATCGTTGTTTACGGCCAGACTAAGTTGTGGTCCTCCATAATACAAAAGTAGCTTGATACAGTCTCCAAGTCTCTTGACGTAGTCGTAGATGTTTAAGTAATTCAAAACCGTCTGACCTGATTGGTGTGTAATATTAGGATCGGCCCCAGAAACTAGCAATAGTTTTAAAGCAGTCTCATCATTCTTCGGTGCTGCCTTCATCAAGGGTGTATATCCATCTTCATCCTTCAAATTAAGAGTTACTCCCCTTTCAACAAGCATCATTAATAATTCCGAGTTTTTTAACATTGACAATGACATATCTGGGGGCTGTCTAACACTAACATCGGTATTGTCAAAACATAATTGCATATTGTTAAACGTGGCGCCCAGGTCTGTATCACGTGGTAAGTTTAAAATGTGTACTTTAATGGAGTTATTGTCATATAGCTGTTCTTTATATCGAAGTATTAAATCCAAAGATTTGTTATCCCTTGACAAAAACCAGAATATTTCACCACCAGAGCATTGGATTTTATTATCCAAGAGTAGCTTTGCCATATCGCCTAGATTGGCACGACAATGTCCAAACGCCGTCCTGTTATCATCGTCCACTGCATTAACATTCGCTCCACCGCGATATATCAACAATTCCGCCATCTCGATTTTTTTTAGTTCAACTGCCGCCATTAAATATGTTACGTTTTTGCTGAGACGTGCATTGACGTCAAACCCCGATCGAATTAGAGAGTAAGCATTTTCCTTATCGTTGTTGGCAATCATCATCAATAACGGGTCGCCAGCTTTTGTGCGAGTTAATTTCGCGCCTTTTTGTAAAAGGTTCATAAACGTCTCCGTTAAACCATTTTCGGCTGCCATCATTAACGGCGTTCTTTTTCGAGGCGTGGCGGTTGGCATATTAACATCAGCACCGTTATACACTAAAGGTTCTACAAAACGATAGTGATCCACTGTTTCCAGACAGTAGTGAAGAGCCGTGTAGCCCGATAATGAGTCCATATAGTTGATTATGTTATGACTTGCTTCTGAATTCAAGAGGCAGGTAAGCAGTTGTTTATTCTTCTTCTGTACGGCGATATATATTAAGTCTTGATTCATGTGCCACGGTATTCTATATTTTGAATTCTCGCCATAAAGAAAATATTTCACTAATTTCAGTTTCTCGCTTTCTACACACTCTCGTAAAGAATCCAAAACTTGTATCCCCTTGGATTGCAATAAATTCATCATGGTAACCGAATCTGACCGTATAATAGCTTTTATCAATGTCAAACACACTTCATGGTTACCGTTGACAATATCCGGATATTCAGAGAAGATAGATTCTAATGTACAAAGGTCATAACTCCCCACAGCCGCCAAACATTGGGCAATTATTGCTTGCATTGGTATTTCTATTTCAGATGAACCATCAATTCCACCCTGCCTAAAAATTCGTCTCTGCCTAAAAATATAAAATTGCGATATAAATTTGACATTCCATACTTTCCATTTGCTTTATCAGTTAAATACTTCGAAATGTGGATTGTCTGTTATGTATATGTAAGCAGCGCTAGATTAACCGTGGTGGGGAACCCCAACCTAACACGTATGATCAGAGTTTTGACAGTATTATTTCACACGTAAATGTTACTACATGAAACCTAATTTAAGCCAGTCAGTGATAAATAACGGAAAGACCCGATACATAGGGTCATATCCGTGAAGGCCGTAACGTTACGACATATAGCAACCCACTGGAGTCGAGTTGATTCTTGACGAAAGTTGAAAACTGAAAGAATCATACGATAATACGAGATTCAATCAAGAAATCGGACTATTTGATGTGATCACGATGTGATGTATGCAAGGATATAATACACAACTACATGTAGTTACAATTACGTATATGTACGTCAATCTAATCCAAAATTCGTGATATCACACTGTCTTTCAAACGTCTATATACGAATATTATGGCGTCGACAAGTCCATATAAGACTTCAACGATCAAAGGTTTCTTCGACATTATTTATGATGCAAAGTAGTATATCATTCTCAGAGATCGGTGGCATCAAATACACGGTTCTATTCCGATCTATGATTAGCTTAAATTTGGAGAAAGATCTTTCCTAAGAAAAGTTCGATGCGATCATGGATAGATTCTTAAGATGACTTCAACGTTAGAAAATGTATCTTGAATTCTCACAGGATAAAAGAAACCCGCATGACAGGATCATTAAGGTTACAGTCATCGCAAAAAATCCTAGTCTGGTCCAAATATAAATGTTGCAGCCAAAACTGGAAATATTGCAAGTAATATAGTCTATTCAGCACCTACACATCTTATACGCACCAAATTATCAAATAATTATATTCTACGGCGAAGCGTCGAAGAATACGAGTCCAGAAACCGACGTTTACCGATTCACCGGCAACAAAAAGAATAATACGTTCGTAAATTACTCGTGCAATTTTTGACAGATTTTGCGTTCGAAACTCGAATATAAATGGGTTCAAAGTTACCTTGATTTCACTTCATAGCAGCTCAACAAGTTGTTACTAAAATATTGTTGCTAAAAAGGAATTTAAGGCGTTTACTTGATACCAGTCGAAAGTACCACGCGACATCGGCGATTAACACCGAATACTCGGGTGACAATGACAACAAGGCTCAACATGTATCGAAGGGACCCGACTGCAATAAGCAACAGAGAATGTTTGCGTGTGATTGTGTGTGTGTGTGGAGGGGAGGGGGCTGATATGGGAGTAAATCTGGCACTGCTTGTGTGTATTTTGTTGTGACTTTTTTTCTCGCGAGTAATCTTTAATATTAAAGGGTATATAGCTCTATTTTTTTTAACCTTGAAATGTTCTAACAGATAGTATTAATGTAATATGAATGTAGGTAAACTGATTTATATTCAATTTTTGAAAGAAAAAAAAAAGTTATTTCTAAATTATTGTGTTCGGTGAAATACATGAACAGTTCAAATTAAACGGCAGTCGTTTACGCCTGATAAGTGCATTTTACACGTTTTTAAATTATTATTTCGTCGTTTGTGAATGCGCCTTTAGTAATTAATCCCACATTGTGTTGTAAGGTATGTTTTTATTTGTTCAATACAAAATGGTTCCGAAACCATAGGGTATACGACTCGTGTACTGATTATACAATGTTGGATATAAGGATCCTATAGTTTCACGGCAAGATAACAACATCAAAATTGATTGAAATTGATCAATATTAAATTCTACGTCATGTTTTTTTGTTTTGTTTTTTTAAATTTTGAATATTATGGAAAATATAAAGTTAGAGACTTGACCTCTTCAAAGGAATTGAGCCATATTTTGCTATATGTTACAAATAAACATATAACAATGGCAGCTTATACGATTATCCTGTTGCTATATTCTAATAACAGACAGATAGCAACGCCCACCTACTAGAATAAACATATTTCTATATTCTAACAATTGCGGATCACGTGGTCGCACTGCCACTGCCGGGGTAAATTTTCCATCAAAGCAGACTGTACGGCGTATGCCGTCTTCATTAACCCAGTTTAGAAGCAAAACTGTAGGACGTTAAACCCCATTTCATTAAATCAAGCCACTAATTACACCCGTAGAACACATCAGAAAGATCAAAGTTCAACACATATATATTTCTCGCAGTGTTTCGTTTGAGTGGACCTAACCTCACTTAAGTCTCTCTTAATGGAAGAAATTAATGTCTGTTCAGAATTATGACTGGTCAATAGTCCAATTAACAACCAATAGTAAACTGCGTAACAATATCATTACGCTTAAAACAGAGCTCGAAAAATGTTTGCATAACGTTACGTCATTACCCGTGATTTTATTACGCCCAATTAACCAGTGCATGGCAGAATTCTATTGCAGTAAAACAAAACTAATTGCGTGTCAAACAAGGCTAACAAAATGGATACAGTGTAAATAATACTGCTTGGAGATGAACAGTACTTTCACCGTTTTAATACCTCAATATATAAATCCCAGATTAAACCAAAGGTTGTCATGCTGTTGTACTTGGGATAGTTTTGATTGAACGGTGAGAATAGACAAAATCTCAATTACAAAATCACTGTCGTGAGAAAAGGGGGTGGGTCATCTTCTCCCTTTGTCATAATAAAAACGTGTTGAAACAGAAAGTCCAGCTGACTGATGTTTGTCGTCATCAGTGCGGATAGAAAAAAAAACCCGTTGGGAAAAAGAATCCACTTGGGTTATGTCCCTTGATTTAATGTGGTTAAATACTGATGATTTGTTTTTATACAAATTAATAATTAATTACAGCTCACCTGTCCTTGCCACCTGTCCTATCCATTATTAATGAACACAACGTTGTGTATTTATATATATATATATATATACAGGACGTCCACTAATAACAGTTTGTATACCTTGACGGTCAAAACAACCACTGAAAGGCCATATCTTATTATTCGTATTGCGAAATATTATACTAGGTAAATATGGCCCAATAATTGAATTTCTTGCAATACAACGGTGACCTATTTATAAACGACTTCAATTTGACTCTCTGTTATCCAGGTTCCTCACAGTTTAGTTCATAGTTGAAATGTTATACGCTCGGCTTATCACATGAACTATATTTGTGTGTCTCAATCAACGAAAGAAAACATTTGACAAGAGCCACAAGAGTCCCACCTTCTATCCGTATATATATACATACACAATACCGAAATATATCATAATATGATAAAGAAAAAGAACAGGAATACAATGTCTGTTGAGGCCTCGATTTCATCTGCTCTCGCTTCTGCTCGGTTTTTTTTTTGTTTTTTTTTTTGTTTTTGTTCGTTTGATTTTTCTTTAGGGGGAGGGGTTGTTTTGTTTTCAACAATTCGAATCCTAATGGCAGGTAATCAAATCTCTGTCGATTCACTCGGATATGTTTTTTCTTCAATCCAGCCCTTTTGATTTGCATAAATACTCCCCACAAAACGATATCGTGGCCGCTTATTACCAATATTTACACTATTTTCGTCCGTTGGCGTTTGCCAGTAACTACATGCGTTGATATGGAAGGAACAACGTTAGGTAAGTGGGTAAGATCTCGCTAGTCGGGTGCTCGATCCATCCCCACATTGGTCGAGAGAGTTAATCGCGATTTTCCGACGTTGCTCCTCCTTGTCAGTATGCAGAGGACAACTGATATTTGAGGAGGCCATAGTGCCGCTGCCAGGGCAAATATTCTCCCATAACATACTGTATGGCGTATGCCCGTCTGCATTTTCCGAGTCGGCGCAGAACAGTAAGACGTATCCCCCCCCCCCGAACTTATCTTGATATTTTCTTTTAGTTTGTACGATAGTCAGAGGAAGTTTATCTAACCTGGTTTACTCCACTGTAAAAGCATTGTTTTAACCTTAGATGGTATGTAATACGAGTTTTTATTCGAGGGATGTCCCTCTATCGACAAAACAACCATCAATAGTCAGAGCAGCCGAGGAATGGCGTCCTTCACAACAAAGGGACTTCGGCTGAATTAAGCCGTGAGTTCCGATAACGTCACGTCTTTTTTGGATTCAGGTAGTAACTATACTGTACTATATCTATTTTTGAATTCGGGGAGTAACTGTACTGTAAGTGGGGAATCTCCGCTTGACATAATATTAGGCCCTTTTCATTACTATTGGTGCAGATTAGTAGAACGTTATATCATATTTCATTTCGCAATTTCCTTCGCGTCAGTCATAATATACATTCTCCCAATATCCGGCAACATGGCGGGTATGATTTAACGTAATAGGAATATATCGATTATTATGCCGACTTATTGTATAATATAATAAACTAGATTGTAAGTTCCAATCACTTATCACTGTATAACCATCAACTTTGCTTCATACATTTGTAGTGATTTCCGACTAGTCCCATTGTGTTTAATGTTTTATAGCCAACAGACTAAATATTTATGGGCCTGTGGCGGGGAACACCCGGGCATTTGTCCTAGGCACAAAATTCTTAGCGAGTTCCAAAGACAGAAAATAAACAATACCCCACCCCTAACACACACACACACAAAAATACCCCAGTTTTGTAACATGATGTGACAAATAAATATTTTTTTTGAAAATTATCCACGGAATTGGGAGAAGGAGACGTGCTTTGTCTCAGCCACTGTACAGTTTTCGGTTTGCCGTGTAACATCTTTGCTATGGATAGATAGTTGGGTAGACGACGCAATACTTAATTTGCCGCATAGGCACGGCACATTTGTAGAATATACAGAAGCAAATAAACTATGCCAAGTTTTTGTGAAAAATAAAAGTTCTGACCAATTTTCCAAAAACACCACCATTGGGATACTGGACCCGTATTTACAACTCTGTTTTTGAATATAGGGCCAACATGGTCTCCATATGAGATTACCCATGTGTATATCCGGGATCAGTAATGATATCTATATAGGATTACGTTTATTAACAACTCTGGGATTTTTTTTTTTTTGTAAATTGTTGCATAGGACAAGAAAGGTCATTTAGATGCAACACATTGGCTGGTGCGCACTTAAAAGCTTCCTTGGTAGTTGGAACTTTACATAATCTCACTATTTGGCACGTAATATATCATACAATTACTCATACTTTTTTTTTTTCATTTTAAGCGAAACCCCCTTGGACGATTAGGCGATCAAGATATCCTGTCCACAGTAAACAGTATCATGACAAATCTCCTTACCATTGATATTCAGTTCCTCTATATAATAATAATAATAAAGTATTTATAATAATGGTGATGCATTATTTTCTTTTACCGGTATTTAGCAATTGACTAACATGGAACACAGTTATTAATAGTGAGCATGTGTGAGCTTTTTCATAGAGAAACCACGTCGGAAAATCCGGATACAGGTGTCGAAAACGCGGCCTCCTCGCTAGTCACCCAGCGTCGTACCTAATTAGCCATATTTAATGCCAGTACGCGATGAAGTACACCGAAAATAGTATTCGTTACCACGTAACACTGCACTGAGCAACTCTTTAAATGCAATATCGACCGAAAGCAATAGATACATGGGTACACCTTAAAATAGTGCGAGGGGCCAGTTGACGCCACTGGGTATATCAACAAATGCGAGAATGACCACAGTAACTATTTTATGTCGAAACAGTGCAGAGTTATGCCCTTTTTGTATATGTGAGTTCTCGGTTTTAGTGCAGGAAATGAAATAAAATGGGGTTTAACCTCCCACTGTTCTACTCCTAAACTGGGCTAAATGAAGACGGGCATACCCCATACAGTGTGCTGTGAAGGAAACTTTGTCCGGGAAGCGATGCTACGGTCTACTCTTATATCAAATTCTAACTGCTTTTACGTGCACGTCAATGTGTAACCGGAACCTTGGTTTTTCGTCCCATCCGAATGACTATTTTTGGGGTAAGCGTACCCCGAAAATGGCACAAAGGCATTGGACATGTATGAAAATCAGTTCATATGAAAGACTGGCCTTGCATACCTAAAGGCAGTTGTCAGTGTCATTTGTTTTGTTTCAAATTGACGACTTATGTAAAGTTTTACCCTTAACACCATTGTCGCAATGGTAATAAAGCGACAAGAGAAACCACTACGCTGTTTTACGAATATACCTTGAGATGAAACGATTGAGATTAACAGCGATTGTCGTGGACACACGGGTGATGCAGCCCTTGGGGGATATTTTCACTAATTGTTTCCTGTGTCAATTTACCTGAGATGAAATGAGTTGTATTCATTGTCGATATTTCTTGGTTAGATGAGATCGCTTATAGCTATAATGTACGATAGGGTTATAACTTTAATATAAGCTTGCCACCTCCTTCTATTCGTCTATCTGGTCTCGTTAGGTTTTCTTCCGGGTTGTTTAGTTACTCCGCACTGTTAAAACAAAAATCGTGAGTGCCAACGAACTAAACATGTATAATAGAGAGAGCGAAATGGGGTTTAACGTCCACTCGACACAAACGAGGTCATTTCTGGACTAAACTATAATAAGTCCCAAAATTGATTAGTTTGTGATGAGCGGACGACAAACCCACCTACGCTTTATTTTAATTTGGATGTTATGAAGCCACTGGACGTCACCCTGGGAGCTTGTGAAAGGTACATTCCTAAGAAAGTATGTATTGTAAAGGTGTCCCTAATTAAAAATTTTAAATATCCAGTCGATTCTGCGATTAAACTGAGAGAGCTTGGGGGTGGGGGCGAGAGAGAGATTGGGTTTAACGTCCACTCGACACAAACTATGTCATTTCGGGACTACTATATGGTTCAATTATATTTCAATAATTTGATTCTGTGTAGGGGTCTTTAACAGTGGGAGGAAACCGGGGACACTGAGAAATCTCACGAGGTTGTACAGGCGACCCTATTCCTTGTCACGTACAACCTGAAGTTTAAACCACGCCAATGACAGACCTTATGAATCAGAGGAAAAAGACGTTTAATATGTATAATGGTACATGGACAGCCAGAAACGACAATAAAGGCTAGCCAAAACAAACCACGCTCTTTTAATTTTTACTTCTGCAAAATTCATCATCATTCCGGACACTATTAGACCCAAACTTTATTTTCATAATTTTAAAATCCTTCATACATACGGGAATTTGGATTATTACAAAAACTACGAAAATATTGAAATCGTCAATCATTTCACAATTTTGAACTGCTACATTCGGAAATTTCAAAGGTCTAAATTGGAGAAATTCGTCACTACAGGGTAGAAATACGTATCGGTTTGAAAAATTACCGTATAACTATAAGAAAACCATAAATTCTAGGGAGGAGTTCGAGAAATTACTCTTTATAAAATTCTGCATTGTCAAAAATCACATTGGTTGTTTACCGTTGACGTTGAGATCTCACCGTGTCTCGCGCGAGACGCAGAGAATGCAACCAAAGAGACCCGTTGCCTGACGATCTATATACGCTCCATGGTTTTATCATAAAGATAGATTATATTACATTATAGTTATCATTATGCTTTCTGACCATGAAAAGTTAGTCCTCTGATATCCAATATTTAAAACAAAGTAAACATTTTACCATTGATACACGAATCGTGTACCATAGTGTGTTTCATTTGTAAAAAGTGACCAAAAAGAACGATGCTAGATATATTCCACAACTTATGTCAAACGGCGACGCCATAAATTATCTGTAGAGCATGCGTAATTGACTGGAATAACCAGACACTATAAATTTATATTCGGTTGCCCTATTTCCCTGGGCATAATTGATTTGAAATTAGAGTCAAAACGGAAACAATTGAATGTAAATCAGTCCATATACAACTAGATTACATTACTATATGCGTTGCGAACTATTTGGGTCATTTTCTAGATCACAATTATTAGCGATTTAGCTCCTTTAAAGTAAGTTATTCGATTATATTATGTTAGACTTAACATTGAATAGTTAGGCAGTCCATGGGGATCGATACTCTTATATTATTTACAAATGTATTGGTAAATGTACAATGATCCTATGGCCTATTCACAATCCATTCCATTATCATGATCAAAGAGAATCACAGGCGATAGACAAAAGATAGCCGGAAGATTATCTGTCGTACATTAGTAGCAAAGTCGTCTATGCAACGTAACTAAACTTTTTGTCAAAAAAAACCCCATAGAGCATGTGGTATTATTTACTATAAATAAAAGTCGGATACGTTTACTAGCCTAAAATCCAGATAAAGAATAAGAATGTGACCTCTGGACCTCCACAAGGGTGAATGGGGCGATAACTCTGAATGGGAAGGTCCAAGGATAATGGTCTGAGGTGGAATCGGCCTGGATCAGAGTGGGTCCTGTGGTGTTCCAAAATCTAGGTCATCACAGCAGTCCGCTACATCGATCGCATGGCACCGAAACAACATTTTGAAGCCTAATAACGCCCGTGCCCACAGGGCTAGAGTTACTCGCGACTTTCTACAGTAGCATTGCGCGGTGGCCAGCCCTTAATCCGGACTTGAACATCTTCAGAGTGAAATTCAGAGGAGACTTAATAACGCGGTGCCGAGACCAACTGCAGTCGATGGATTGTGTCGGGATTTTCTGAGAGTGTTTTTTCCAGGTGCCAATGGCATTCATCCACCGTCTGGTCCACAGATGTTGATGTATAGACTGTGTGCCGACTCTAAACCCCTTTATAATGTTTGCTAGCATTAATAATAAATTCGTTATCGCTAATTACGTTTTTAATCATCTGTTCGTCAGACACGTTCTCATCTGCTAAATGGCGTATTAAGTGATGATCTATGGATAAGTCGTTTAGATTAATATATCATGTTCAAAACATATAATTTTACGGCGTATTACATTTTGATTTATGGACAAGTCGTTGGGGTTAAAGATATATGTCCAAAGTTTCATGTACAACACATATAATCTTACATTAAAGGAAGGCGAAAAATAAATATTTACTGATCATAAATATTAAATCAACAAGCTTGAAAAATTAGCTCAAAGAAAGCCAAAACCGGCAAAAAAAAAAATATCTTTAGATTATCAATCAGTAGGATATTCTGTATGCGTGCAAAAACAAAAAACGCAAACACCATACATCTTACAAGATGACCGCCAACTGTATATATATGACCGAACAAGTTAACACATCTTCACCCCATGAAATGTAAATAATTTAATTTAATCAACCTGTCCAAAATATCATATTACATGTATTTGATGTTAAATCTGTAATAAACAACATTAACACATCTTCTTTTCTGACTCAATGGACTTATGTAAACTGACACTGTCGCATGAGTAAAACCGTGTCCGAGTAGTGGCGTTTCCACATATTGTCGAATTCCAACTGAACAATATTTTTTTTTCGTACACGTCACATGACTATAAGTAGCTTCGAGAACGTAGCTAAAAACGTTGAGATATACTAATGTGTTTGGGTTTTTTTTTTAGCTACGATTGGATGCCTTTAGTTCCAAATGGCAAAATCAATTTCTTTGTTGATGCATGTAACATCTTTAAAATAAGATAATTTCATATTATTATGACAAATTAAGCGTATAGAGGCCATGGTAGCGCTACAACTATCGATTAACTCCAAATATTAATGAAGCGTTGTTTTTATCCGAGAAACACCGCCAAACACCTTCCGTTTAAAAATGGTTTAACGGTTTATGTCCTCGATTTTGTACCTGTGTCAGGTAGGATTATACGCTTAATTTTAGTTGGATGTGGCAAAAATATTTTAAATAACAATAATCAATCGTTATTTCAATGAAAAATATGACAGTCGGCGTTTGTTATGTGGAACTATCTAGTCTCTTATCTCGAAACACGGAGGGTTGAGAAATAAGGTTTGTTATCTACATGTCTAGTTGCTCTTCATCTGTCATATGCCGCTGAAAAAATTTGTTAATCCGTTAATTAATCCTAAATATACACTCTGCTTCCAACTTTTTACTCAGGTGTTCATTGTTAATGAGCTTGATCCTTATTAGTAAAGCTTAATAATTAATGACAGCATGTGTCTGTTTATGCCTTCAAATATAAAACCAATTCACCATGTTGATATAAATGGATTGTTTGCGTCAAAAGCATTTTTATTGCAGAATGTCAAACGATCAGGTAGATACAAAAAGGCCAACTTTGGCTTCATACACAATCGTCAAGGTGGCCTAAATTTACAACACATTGGTTTCAAATACTGAATAAAATCAAACAGACCAAATGCAATCCTTTAAAAGTGTTCAACAAAAACATGGCCATCTACTCTAAGCACCAAGAATGGTGCTTTTACCACCGTCAGATCCCAACACAATCGTTAGCCAGATTTAATAATATAAAGATATAAGATTAAAATACGTTCTTGTCTTCCATAAAGGATTTGGTAAGAAAGGACCACAGACCAATATCAAAGAGAGAGGGAGAGAAATTTGGGCTTAACGTCCACTCGACACACACCAGATCATTTCGGGACTAACTTGTGGTTTAATCTTATTTCAATAATTGGCTTGTGAGTCAGGGTCAGTACTGGAAGGAAAGTCGACCCTACTCCTTGTAACCAATAGATGCCATTTCAGTTGACTCAATGGCAGACCTTATTATTAAGCGCGCACGTGCTAACCATTCGGCAATCCACTCACCTGTGATGGTCGTGGGGTTGACAAAGAGAATATGGTTTTTATGCGCCCTCATTTTCATGTGAACGTGTATAGTAACTACTAGTAAATAAATTGTTTGTAGTCTCGCACTACCAACCGCGTAGGCGGTTGACAGTCTAAAATGACAGCATGCTATCCTCATACATGTATTTTCAAATTCATCAATTTGATCAATGCAATTTAGAATGTCACGTTTTGTTTTATTATTTTATAAGCTTTTTGCTTGTTTTCGAATCCGTATAGTTTATTATGTATGGTTAATATGTCATTATATTTTCAATAAATTATGTTTAAACCATATAATCAAACACGCACAGTCCATTTCTTGATTAAAAAAATATCGACATCTTGATTCAAGAATTGGCCTTTTGTAAAGACAGATATTAGATGTGTAAATCAGCATGGAACCGATATATCCTATTCAGTTATAAAGTGTAAATTATTGTATTCTAGTTTATCCAATATATCTAACGCATATAGTCAATAACACCATTATTCACGGATTAACTCTGGATTAGCGACAGAATATGACATCAAAGTATGCCGATACACTCCGCTGAAACATGCTGATTCGTTATTTGTTAAGACGGAATTTGTAAACTGTTTCATGTTAAGTTGATTGATTTTCCTAGTAATAACAACTACAACCCCATTGCTTTTCATTAATTTGAAGCTATATTCGCCCGTGGGCGCAGAAATCGAGCTGCTTTGTCAGTTCCGGTCAGTTATAAACCGCAAGATCAGTTAAGTAATCCAGTTATCTCTAGTAATATCTTCTATATATATATAATAGTACAATTCCCGAGGCACATTAAGACACAGGAACGAACAATCGACAGTAAAAAAAAGATAGCAACGTAAAGCGTGGAAATACGCCCACACACCAAGTACGCCTCGAAAAACTTATTCCCTTAGACAGTCGCTTATCGGAGTGGAATATTAGGATATTATAACAAAGTTTGAAAAGATTCCTTGATGCCTTCAAGAAATCTCATCAATCGTATTCTTATAATATATATCCGGAACAGAAAGTCCAAGAATCAAAATCTACACGGTACTTCCTCGTATCACCACAATGCTTCACAGCTGATTTTATTTCCAAGATCATTAAGCCATCCTTTCTTATTAAGCTAGGAGTAATTGATGAGATAAGCATTGATTATTTTTTATTAAAAAAAAGGGGGAAAATGTACATACGCACTTTTCATATCCGTTTTAACCATTTCATAATGTTGTTATTAATGTATATATGAATACATTCTAATGCATATATATGCTATTGTATTTACAATATGTGAATAAACATTTTACAAGATAAAAAAGACCTAACGCTTCGCTTCGCACGTTGTGTGAAAAAGAAATCCGTAAGATGTCTTAATTGACATTCAAAAGGTTTTTCTGTAAATTAGGATTCACCATCGAATCACACCTTAATAGTTCACACTGAATTTTTAAGACAATACATTTCGAACTGTGGACTCTTTCTCGTTCACAAGATGTGTGTTGACGATATAAATGTGGGTGTATAAATATAAATAAAATAAATTAACTTATCCAGACCATAATAAACTCTTGATGTTGGCGGATTAAATTCCTATATGTCGCTTAACGGCCATTGATAATTAAATCAATCAAGTGGATAATCGAGACTATGCTATTCATATTAATGATTTTAGTAATGATGACCGAGGCTATGTGAATATTTCACTCGCTTCGTTCTCGGCTATTAGTGGATCAATTTGACTGAAATTTAAAGAAAATTACCGTTACACTATATAGTTTTTAACTATTATAGTGGGAACTGCCATCTCTTTATCTTATCTCCCGTAATGTACCTTTAAGTTACAACATACAGATAGAAGGTGGAGCATTTAAATTATTGTTCAAAAGTTTGGGTAAAAGCAGGGTTTTTAATTCATTCTTTTGGTGCACAAAAGCTGTCTCACCAAATTTTGACTTTTGTACTGGACATGCAAGCTGTTTTTTAGGAGATGAACGCAATGAACGAGAGGGCACATACTGCTTAATCAAATCGGATAAATAGGATGATGCCACGGGATCGTTTAAACAGTTGAAAGTGATTATATTAATTTTGAACATGATGCGTTGAATAACCGGTAGCCAATGTAACAGGTGTATTATGGTCAGATGATTTGGTGAGAGATACAATTCGAGCTGCTTTTTAACTGGATTTTCTGTAGCTGACATACAAGAGTTTAGGAAGAGAATGCAGTAATGAATTACAACAATCCAAGGATGACATAACATTTTAGTGGCATATATAGGATCGAATTTTGCCAATGTTATACAGCTGAAAGTTCGCCTTTTTGTACAGGAAGAGTCAAAGAACACACCAAGATTCCTGACACAGATGGTTGTGGTTATTGCTGTGCTTCCAATAGTCACATGGTTGATGTCAATGTTCTTTTGTATTACCGATTATTATATTTTCTGTTTTGCCATCTTTCAATTTAAACAAGCCAACAGTGAGGCTGATGTCCCCCGCCGAAATCCCAAAATAAATAGATGACACATATTAATCGCACATTTATTTTTTTCAAACGTATCGAGCAATCAAACTGTACACGAAGTGTCATCCAAAAGTGTTTTATAAAGAAAAATGCTAAAACCGACGAGAAAAATGAAAATACCAAGGCGGGGGACAAAAAATTGCAGTGCTTCCACATTCTAATTCGTTCAATGCATGCTTCAAGTTCTGATGAAGTGGTATCTGGTGAATGATCGAGTTTAACATATAACTGGGTGGTAATCAAGACCCATCTCACGGATGATGTCTCCAATTGGTGCAGTGTATACTGTGAACAAAACCGGTCCCAATACGGATCCCTGGGGAGCACCAAAATCAAGAACTTTAGGCATTGATTGCGATGCGTCGATAACAATTCCCTGCCCTCTTCCATTCAGATAAGACTCAAACCACTTCAGCGCGTCTCCGGATATACCATATGCAGTTTCAAGTCTCGAGAGTAAGATTGATTGGTATCGTATCAAATGCGTACTCGGATCCAATAAAACTAGCGACACAGGTTTCTTCTGATTCAAGCTACACACAATATCATTGTGAACACGAATTAAGCCGGATTCCGTACTGTGCCGTTTTTTGAATACTGGCTGGAATTTTCTTGGAGATTGTTTTCACACAAATGATATTTAAAACGATTAAGGACAATTTTTTTCGGGTCGGCAATTTTTTAACACAGTACGATCAATTTTGATTTTTTAATGAGGGGTGTTTTAAGCGTTTCACATACTTCTGTGCCTACTAAAGACGTTTTCACGATTTGGGTGATCAATGGAATAAACTCCACTTCAGACTTCTTTAGTATCCATGTTGGCATCTCATCTTCTGTTGCTAGACAAAAGTGTGCGACCCTCAAACTTTTCCTCAATGAATATGTTGGTTGGCTTATTTATACAGAGTGTTTGTCGAATGGTGGAGACTTTGGTGTGGAAAAATTCAGGCTAGCATCATTTTGAACCAATGGCAGAACCTTTGCTTCTCTAGTTTTTAGCGGACTGTTTGTAATTTTGTAGACTTCACGTGGATTATGTTTGTTTGATAACAGACAGTCCTTAGTGAAGGATCGTTTAGCCAATGCAATCAAATTGTTAGTGGTAGTTCCAACCTTATTGTAAATTTGTCTGTGAATTTCTATATTAGTTTTTCTCCATGCTTTCTCTGCTTTCCTGCGTCGAACCTTATGGTCACGTATTTCATCCGTGTACTTTTAGTTTGATATTACACCAACGCCAAGCCTGTACTCTTCAGATGTTAAATAATTATATACATACATAGAATTCAAAGAATCATTCAGGACATATATATAATTACTTATTAGTTATATGTAATTATATATACGATGAATGACATGTTTAGTTTTGAAGTATTTATTATTCTAAGAAACATTCATACAATAAGAAAAAAATAAATAATTTTATGTCATGAATGGTCTGCTTCTTAAATGATAACCCATGGAAACCAGCAAACATTATACACAACGTACACTGGGTTACTTCTAATGGGGTGCTTATAGAAAATAAGTAATATTAGACAATACAAAAATAAATTAATATGGTTGAAAGTAAATAACAGAGGTGATTAATACAACATGTGTTTTTTTTAGTTTCCCAGGTATAAATTGAGAAAAAAACATAAAACCATCAGTGTTAAGTATTGACAAGATAAAAACTTTATGCATAAATAAATCATGTACAAACACTTTAATTGCTTCAAATACTATGGAGCGGAATAAACGACATAATTCTAAATCTAATAATCAATAATCTTCCTCAAGCCTTTACATACAGAAGCTTATTTCGCGAAATTTTAAGAAAGATAAAATCCAAATTTTAGTAGTGTGATTGGATAATACTAGATTGATTTTAGTGCCTAGCCAATAAAAATTGAAGTTATACTAAAATTTGGATTTGCTCTTACGTTAAGATTTCTAGAAACAGGGTCCATATTCTATTTCGTTTTGTTTGTTATAGACTGTAGTCAGTCTCAAAAACAATGCCAGAATAGATCCCAAATACTATTCTTTGCGTGAATCCGTGAGCCTAAATTGCATAATGTCACACAAAACTATATTATAAAATAACCATGTCTGGTTGTCATGTTTGAAAAAATGTTTCACTCCTATTCTGTTGTGAGTATGTTCTATGAGATGTTTTCTAACGTGGCAAACGAACAGTCGCCCCCCCCCCCCCAAAGTACTCACCGCAGTCGGTCTGGGCAGACTAAATGAATAACAAAACAGGCGAAATTGACAGTAGAGCCTCAAGATTCTCTCCCATTTATTATCCTCTCGTTAACGAGAATTTTGTTCCATTTGCCATGACATTGATTCAAATTTTCAGTCCTAAACATTTAAAAAGTCTGTTACAGATCTGAATTTTCTCGCGCCTGTGGCGCTCGATTCCATATATAACATCATTTTTCTACTCATACGTGTCTTATACTGTCTCAGCACTATCATGATTATAGTGAACTGCCCAGTTTGTAATACCACTGCCTGGTGTGTGGGTTGTGGGGCGTCAGTTTGTACAGATGTTATGTCAACTCTTGCAAAGCAGATCTCGAGATTCTGTCCGATTGACTGACATTTCTGGCCAACTCGTCCACAAGAATATCTCCCAGCAACGACCTCAAATGCCAGAATATTGAATCAATTTTTCAAAATTTTGTCAAATTACTCAGTGTTATCGGCATAATTATCATATCTGACATAAACTATGTGAACTTAAATAAAACTGCTTTCCAGCGAGACAACGATGGGCGAACAACTATACAATTATACTTAGTTGTTCGCCAATCGTTCTCTTGCCGATGGTATTGTATAATTATTATACAATACTATCTATGTTCTACCGGGACGCTTAATGACATATAGCCAATATTTTGTTGACATTCATTTTGGGGTGGGATTGTGGACCCTAGATTTGAAACCACCCCCATATTCCCAAGAAAACTTGCACCTGTGGTGCTCGGCTCCTTATTGCGACAGTGGTACTTTTTTTTTGGGGGGGGGGTATGTGCATCAGTCGGATGAATTTTGGCTAAACACACCCTGCCCCTAACAAAATCGTTATGTACGCCCCTGTATGTGATCGATTAACCAATCAAACGATCTCTTGCTTTGGGTTCTTGTTGTCTAGCGCGCGGAATTGTGGGTATACATTCGTCGTGATAGTAAAGTAAAGTAAAGTAATCTTTATTTATCGTCGGTACATATATACATTTAGCAAGATAACACGAGCTCTAAGGAGCTCTTAAACCGACAGACATGAAAAGGTAAATACATCATAGACAGACATGAAAACAGTGTATACAAACATAGACATAACTTCAGGTACCATACATAACTACATAAAGACACACATAAGCCACAAATGAAACAACAAACAACACTACAACAATCAAATATTAAAATATATAAAACCAAGAGAGAAGGCAGACATTTCAGCTGTGAGGCAGCATAGGATGGATGCGGCAGGCGCTACATTTGCATTTTTGACCCCCATACCAGCTATTTATATAACTTTTGAACTGGCTAAATGAGTTCATAGCTCTGGCCTCATTTGGGAGAGAGTTCCATACTTGTGCTGCCTCATACCTGAAGGATTTTTTGCCGTATGATGAGGTTTTAGGTCTCGGTACCTCAGCAGTATTTACATACCTGAAATTATAGGAATTTTAAGGTATTGTCATCAGCATAATTATAGAAATTACAGTTAGTTTTTTACAAAAAAGAACAGGTCGTTTATAAATATATTGAACAGAATTGGTCCAAGTATGGATCCCTGAGGTACCCCTTTGAAAATATCTTGCATACCACTTATATTTTGATTTAATTTTACAGAGAAAAAACATCAAGGTAAACGTTGGATTTCCGAATACTCACTTGAAACACAAACTCTGATTTAATAATCGAATGACAGACGTCAAGGAATTAAACGACACGACCTTCAACTGCAACCGGTTATATCAAAAATATATTTCAAAAAAACGAAACGAAATCTAGATATGTACTTTAACCAGATTATAAATCTCTTTTTTTAACAACCACTATTATATGTAGCAAATTCCTATTTCAGTGCTGGTAAGATTGTGTATTTGCGGTACCACATGTAGGTTAGTAAGAGTTGGAATTACGTCGTGCATTCCGCACCAGAAAGTAGATGTATATGTTTGCAGAAGCGGTTCCCCCACCCCTAATTTTCGACAGAGCTCTTTATACTACTGAAATTGCTTTTCAACTAGCTTTTTTGCTCGATTTTGAGGCTCTTTTTCTACGATTTCCGAACGTTTAGGCGAAAATATCAGCCAAACAGCTCTTGGATTAGCTACAGATGCAAGGAAATGACGGATAATTGTCATTGGGTCCCACTCCCCTCTTAGCGGCGTGCCTCGTTTTGCTCCCCCCCACCCTTTTTCAAAATTCCTAGATCCGCCCCTGTGTTTGCCTAAACAAAATCTAATAATAAATATGTTCTATTTGCCTGAAAATGCTCATCCATACGACAAAATCGTATTGCCAAGCGTTTTGTTCATGTATGTTTTCAACGATTGTGTGAAATAAACATCCAGACATGTTGAAATCCAAACAAAACACGAACACACATTTATGGATAAAAATAAACTTTAATAATGCAACGTTTCAACAAATATCTTTATCAAGCACAGGGTAAACGATGCACTACTAAAGTAGCTAGTGATTGTTATCCATAAAGTTGTTTTCGTATTTTGTTCAGTGTTAGACCTGTCACTAAAAGTGTATGATATGTATGATGGGTTTCTTGTTGTCTGAGTTGTCAGAAAATCAATAGACTGTTTTTGTCCTACATAAACAAACTAGTTATTTATTTTCTGAAACACACAAGCCATTGTTCGCAAATCTCCTCGCCCGGTTAAATAACATTTATTAAATAATCTAACTAATATAAACATCCTCTCTTGAACAATTTAACTCATCACAATGTTTCACGTTTGGGGGGATTGAATGACCGAATGGTTATCACGTGCGCGCTGCCATTGATTTCAATTACTGACGTGGTTTCGATTCTCCTGAGAATTTCACCGTTCGCTCCGGTTTCCTCACACTGCTAAAGACCCCTACGCGTAAGTGAATTATTGAAATAAAATTAAACAATATGTTAGTTCCGAAATGACCTAGTTTGTGTCGAGTCGACGTTAAACCCCATCTCTCCCACATAATGTACCTAGACTCTAAACAATAGATGTGGGGAAAGTGAGGTGTCGAGTGGACATCTGGAAACATCATTAGGATAATTTACGTTTTAAATCATAGGGTGTGTCATTGAGTCAAATGACGTGGTTTTGGTCCCACGTTTGTACGTGATAAGAAGTTAGATCACATGCCTAAGCTCATTGATGCTCTGTTGGTCCTCCGGATTCCTTCCACTACTGAAGCCATCTTCGTGAAATAAGGGAACGCGGATTTTCAATGAGTAAGATGTTGGCTCGCTAATTAACCCGGAGGCCCCGTGTTTCAAGGTTCATTTTTTCTCTGCCTCGCTCGCTCTTTCTCTTGAATCATTTCCTAATTTGTAGACGGAGGATAAGAGTTTATTTACGAAGCCAGATAATTTTGCCCACTTCGACAATACTTACACAAATAATTTAAGCACTAATTACTTTAAATTCTACCGAATGAATTCTATTTCTGTCGATTCGATTGATGTAAAGCAAACATGGGGGCGTTAAGGGAAGTGTGCAGTGATGTCTATTTTATGGCGGCATCTGATAAAAGAGAGAGATTAATGTCAAGGTTTTCTTTTTAAAGTTGAAACTATAGGTGTAAAGCTCCGTCGTACAAGCGCTGTCACATGCTGAAGTAAATGCGGATTGTGGAATACAGTGGACTCTGTCACATACGATCTCTGATCACTCCGGCACTCTGTGACATCCGACATGGTTTTCATGTCCCGATGTACATCTTTAACATCTAGCTGTATCACTAATCAAACATAGGGGGGTTGGTGTCGTGAAGTTCGTACCTTTTTATATTCTCAAAAGCAAATAACATATAATATCGTGAAAAATTGTTCCATAACTTTCATCAAATTTTCAATCATATAAAATACAAACCTTTATTTAGATAAAAACAGGCAGCTTTATGGATAACATTCACTGGATTTATTAACACAGGAGGGGGGTGCCTAGTGGTCTAGGGTGTCGCGCTTCGACCTCAAGCTGGACGGTCACCTTTGGCTTGCGGCTGTGGTTTCGAGCCCAGGTGTGAGCGTATGTGGCATGAAGATAGGGGCGCCTTCTCAACCTTGTGGGTTTCCTCCGGGCACTACGGTTTCCTCTCACTGCTAAAGACCCCTACGCGCAAACGAATTACTGAAAAAAAAATGAAACCATATGTTAGTCCCAAAATGACCTGGTTTGTATCGAGTGGACGTTAAACCCCATTTCTCTCTCTCTCTATTAACACAGCAAAACTCTCGATGGTACGTCGCTTTCAAAAAAAAATATTGGTTTGTGTTTATTACGTTTTCAGTTGTAAAAATGGCGCCCAGGAACTGTCTTCATTTGAAACATCTTTACCGGTAAATTTGCAGTTTCTGAGTATCTTGTTATTACTAGTATATGTGTTAAGATTGTCTCACATCACCACACCCTCCCCCTTACTTTTATTTGTATTTTAATTCTTTAATAATCATTTTTAAAACAGCGTCATAATATCTGGGGGGTTTTTCGGTCCCCATATCAACTACATCTGGTGGTAACTATAGACTTGCGACATTCGTATCCTTAAGACTGTACAATTGTAAGCCTATATGTAATTGCATGTATATTGAATAAAACATTGTTTAAACCAAATGCGCCTTGAGCTTAAACTTTAATGAATCTTTGCGCACTATAAGAACTCACTATATTAATCTTTATTCGCAATATGAAAATTAAGGATTTATTATTATCAGTTGTTGCTTTAGCATGAATTTGTAGGTTTCATTCCATTTAACGGTTTCTCGTTGATTAATAATAGTTTACTTAGGCATGAGGTTGACTTTGAATGGCTTCGGCCTTAAATAGTTAATAATAGTTTATTGTTTTCTTACAGAACAAACTTTTTATTGGAAACAGTCACTGGTTTTATTCTAGAACACGACGTTTCGACAAGTATCCTGTTATCGTTATCAATCACAATGTGCTTGATAACGATAATGTTTTTCCCAATCGCTAAATGCCACTTAAAGTTTATTGTTATCTGTTTGTATATAACCTTCTACAACATGTTGATTGTACCATTGCTTGATAACGAGGAGAACTTCCTCATTGAAACGTTGCAGTTAATAAACCTAGTGAATGTTATCCATAAAGCTCTCCGTTATTATATATCGCTTTCAAAGAGGTTATTTAGATGCATTGAACCTACTGAATCCCACCTGATTTGTTCAACAGATCTTTTCATAAAGGCGTATTTTGAGTGTTCTAATTACAGACTAAAAGAGCCAATCTCTATTATATTTTGGATAATAAAATTGCTTGACTTTGTGTTAAAAACTCTTAAAATCCCCTACCCTAGGAACAAGCTGTATTGTACGGTGTCTAGATAAAACCAGACTTGTAATTCATAAAAATAACGTGTAGGTGAAATTTACCTTTCTTTATCAAGTACAACACGTGGGTCATGCACTGTATAGAACTCTATAGGTGTTCACTCCCACCCGACTCTATATTTTGAGGTGAAATTTTGAGACATGGTAAATATGCGAAGCTTAAATTTCATACGTAAGGGACTTCTTTTCAGAGATTCTGTTAATGTGCCTTTAATGTGATCTGTGTACAACCTAGGGCCTGTTTCACGAAATTTTAACTAAGATAAAATCAAATTTTAGTAATTTGATTGGACAATATTAGATTAATTTTAGTTCTTACCCAATCAAAATTTAAGTATCTACTAAAATTTGGATTTTATCTTTAGTTAAAATTTCGTGAAACAGGGCCCATATCATTTCTTCAAATGAAATACGCCGTGGTCAGCTAATCGTGCAATAATATATGGTATGAAATAAACCCATTTATAATGATGGTTTTGTTTTGTGAGATCCAATTTCTTATGAGATGTTCGTATCACGTTGGTATCCACATTACCTATCGTCGGACGGTATATTAGGAATAGATTTCATTCCTAATTACATCTATTTCATTTTCGCAATGAAGTTCTAATCATCAGGCGAATGTTCTGTTATATGTAGTGTTACAGTATGAAGCACATTTCTAGACAGGTTTAGCTTGGTTTGTATCATATCTTTAAAATTGTTCTTTTATATTTTATATTTTAGCAGTTCAATAATGGAAATCAGAAAAGAGAACATGTTACATAGATGATATAAATTAATGATATTGTGACTGATTTATATACAGATTATTTCACCTGGGTCTACTATTTATATAATATTTTCCTTTCACATATTTCTCACATCAAGGAGTTGACCCCGGGCAAATGGAACAGTTAAAGAGTATATACCGGTTAATGCAGCAGTGCTGGGATGGCTCTCTCTCTATCTCTCGCTGAAAGTTTCTAATTTGGGCTTCTTATTTGACCACCTTAAGGAGGCATTATGTAAGATTTATTGAAGAAATATAACCTCGATCCCAACATTTTGAAAAATTATCGACCAGTCTGGAACCTTCCTTTCATCTCCAAAATAAATGAGAAAGCCGTAAATAAGCTATGTTCTACAGGGTAGCAAATGATCTTCGGGTAGCAGTAGATAATGGAAGATATGCAGCCTTGGTTTTGCTCCACCTATCAGCAGCGTTTGATACTATCAATCACGATATATTGGTGGACTGTCTCTCCAGTCAGTTTGGTATCAGACTCTGCATTTAGTTGGCTAAAATCCTATTTACAAAATCGATCGGTCGCAGAAAGTGGTAACAGGCAAAACAGTATCACCACCAGTTCTATTAAACATGGTATGGCACAAGGCTACGTCTTGGGCCCAGTGTTGTTTGTGTATTATACAGCATCTGTATCTAACGTCATTGGCCATCATTCACTGGATCATCACGTATATGCAGATGACACTCGGATAATTGGAAGTTTCGAACCATCAGCATCTTTGCAGAAATTCGAAAAAAACTGCATGCACCAAATCAATAAAGTCATTGATGACCACTAACATGTTGAAACTTAATGACGGCAAAACTGAGGCGCTTTCAATAGGCACTAAACATCAGCGGTGAAACATACACGAAAAATCCATAATGATCAGAGAATCAGATATAGCTTTATCCCATTCAGTCAAAAACCTTGGAGTATTCCTGTATAGCGAACTGTCGACAGGAAACCAAGTTCGACACCTGATAAGTCACGAAGCTGCCAATGCGTTAGGTCGTGCATTGGTCATTTTCAGACTGGATCATTGTAATGGTTTGCCGTGTGGGTATTCCACAAAATCTATTAACAAGCTACAATGTGTCAAAAATACAGTGGCCAGAATTATATCATTGTCTCCAAAATTCAACCATATCGCAACTATTCTGAAAGGATTGCACTGGCTCCCTGTCAAATTGCGCCTTGAATATTAGTTACTATGAACAGTATTTAAATGTGACAACGATTCATCCCCTTCGTACCTTCAAGAACTGATACACAATTACATTCCTACACGCGATCTCATATCAAGAAACCAACTGAGACTTTACAATCCAGGCTACAATATGAAACCTTCGGGTAGAGTTCATTTTCCCACGCTGCACCATTACTCTAGAACACAATAGATATTGATTTAAGGCGATGTGATAATCTCGGAACTTTTAAGTCAAATCTGAAAATATTTCTTTTCAACTCATACTTCAACTGAACATTGTATCATTGATACACTTCATGCCATCTCCAAGCGCCTTGAGCATTGTTATGGATAAGCTGTGCTATACAAAAACTCATTATTATTCTTGTTATATTCGAGATTCCAGTCAGTTGCTTGATGAGTGTTTATTTTTGACAAGGTAGTCTCGAAGTCAAGTACCATTGCTGCGATAATAAACAGGGTTATGGTGCTCCATTTCAACCTCGAATTATTAAATACCACAGGTGGTCTAATCCATTTAAATCTCTGCCATCCGATGAATGTGAGAGTGGATTGTGGGCGTGGTGTGTGAATAAATGGTTTAATTTCACTGTGCCTAATCAACTGGTATTATAGGGTAGTGGTGTGAACATTTTGGTAAACAAAGGATGTTGCAATGATCAACCCATCAAATGGTATCTGACGAGAATGCTATTAGAGTACAAGAGTTTATACCTCAATGAACGCCAAACTTGAACAAAACTGTCAGCAAATTCCTTCCATTTATAACGAATGTTTATCTGGTAAGCTTACCCTTTTTAACTTACAAAATAATTATGTAACATTATTATATTAATATTTAGTATTGCATATTTTATCTAAGTCATTCTTTTTCCTTTTTTGTCTGTTATTAACTATGTTCATTTATGGAGATTTCACTTTTATCATTTGAATTTATTGTGTTTTTGTTTGTTTTTATTTTCCAGATTTCCGACATACTATAGCCTACAGAGCCAGATCCCAAAAATCTACCCTGACTTCCAAGTCAGCGCTTAGATATAGAACTGTCACATGTCTAGAGCCATACGTTTCTTCGGCATCAAGATGGAAACATGCTGTTTTTTCAACAACAGAAAATTTGAGATATATATCTCTTGCTGAAACATATTTTTGTGGCGGAACTTTCGAAATGTGCCCAAAACTTTTTTTTCAGTTGTACACGACAATGAAATCGACAATAAAATGTTTCTATTGGTTTATGCATTACTATCAGACAAAAGAAGCAGGCCACATACGTAAGTGATATAAGAAAGTTAGGATCAGGTAAACGAACCCATTGGTGTGTGGTCGCCCTTAAAACCGACCGACTGATCAGTGCCTTAAGAACATCACTGTGAGATTATAATCAAGTGCATTATTTTATAATTGAAAGATTGTCATAAAAAAAATGCGGGGGGGGGGGGCATTTTTAAAAAAATATTTTAACAATATTTATTCAATATTTACATATTATAAAGAGACAACATTAAAATATGGGATCTGAAAACAAGCCGGAGCTTATATAAATTCATTTCCCGTAATAAATTATTTACAGGCATATTATTACATTTTTTGTAATTATAATAATTATGATTTATATACATTTATACATTTAATTACAAAAACAAAACATATTTATTCTCACTTGATGAAAATATACATAGGTTAATATGGTTAGCGACACGATTATGTTTTTATTATGTTGATAATGCGGTGATTGTGTGATGCAAATCTCCAGCTATGGACAATAGAAAGAGGAGGGGAAAGTCAAGTACAAAACATTGAACAGGAAACGAAATTAATGCGAAGTGGGAAAGTGGTACTTTGTCCGATTGCGTTGGATACTAGTTGAAGTTATTGGTGGAGGTTTTCAGGGTGTAATAGGTATTATTTGAACTTTACACAACTAGACATGGATCTATCATTAAACAAGAGACAGTCGGGTAAAATTACCCATAGTCGATAACAATAAACAAACAAAATACAGTAAGTGAAACAAACAGAACACGATAAATAAGCAGAAAGCGAAAACAATTGACATGTATCATCAGTCAGGAGACAGTCGGGTATAACTCACTATCATTAATTAAGATACAGTATATAAAACTATCATCGGCCAAGGTTTAACGTCTACTCGATATAAACTGGGTCATTTTGGGATTAACACAAGATTCAATTTTATTTCAACACTTCTCTTGTGTACAAAGGTCTAATCAGTGATGGGAAATTGGAGGACCCGGAGAAAACCTACGCGCTTGGACAGGCGCAAGATACATTAAGTAAATGTTAAACATTGTAGCCAATAATAAAATTAATAAGCAAGAAATAGACAGGTTAATACGGTGCATTTCGTCGACTTGTCGGGCTGTGAAGGCGTCAAGTCGACAAAATCCACGCGACAAACTAACCCGACAATCGTTGCCCACATTTTGTCGACTTGTCGGGTCAATTTTGTCGACTTGTCGCCTTCGACTTGTTCAAAACCCGGCGAAATGTAATTATTTCGCTTTTTCGCCGTCTACTAATTGATGCGCAGTGATAGACTTCCGAGGCGACTACTCGACAAAGCGAAATAATTGCATTTCGGCGGCTTTTCGAATTGACCCGACAAGTCGACAAAAGGAGGGCGACGATTGTAGGGTTAGTTTGTCGGGTTGATTTTGTCGACTTGTCGCCTTCACAATCCAACAAAGCGACAAGTCGACGAAATGCAATTATTTCGCTTTGTCGTGCCGCGACTTGTCGCCTTCACAACCCGACAAGTCGACAGTGTAGAACGGCCGCTAAAAGTATCAACAACCAAGATGGGGATTAAAACCAAAATATACACGATAAATAAATAACATTAATCAAGTATGGAAGCGTATAGGGGTCAATAGCGCGATAGATACCGCAATATTAAGTTGGTAATAAGTCAACATATTGTGATTTTTTTCTGACGATTTTATCTCTGAAAAGGCAATTTTTGCCGAGTTAATTGAATAACTCGCTAATTTGCATGTCGTCATTTTGTTTTAGATGCACACGTCGACATAGCGCATGGCAATATTTTGCGAATATGTCGACATATACTACGGCGAAATGGAATATGTCGCCAAAGCTTCCGAATACCAATATCTTACCGCAAACGTGTTCATTTGAGACGAAATGGGAACATAAAACAAAGCGTGTTGACTCAATTACGTCGGCAAAAATTGACTTTTCAGAGATAAAATCATCAGAATAATCACAATATGTTGACACAATACCAACTTAATATTGCGATATCTATCGCGCTATTGACCCCTATACGCTTCCATAATCAACAGACGGTAAGTAAGTCGTGTCCTGCTTTTATTTAAATCTATTAGATTGTTCAATAAACAACTGAACAGATGTAAAAAAAAAATCGGAGCGCCTTATTTTTTGGAGGGGGAGGGCAATGTTCCCCCTGCACTCCCGCTAGATACGGCCCTAATCCCTTAGAAGAAGCTGATTTGGAAGATGACACTATTTTAAAGTTTGCAGAATATGTTACTGAACAATGGGTAGAAAGCGATGGAAGGGCTATGTGGAATCAACTTCAACACAGATGGTTCACGGACTTTTACTAAAAATATAATACATGTAGTTCATTGGATAACGAGAGACGATTGCCCCCTTCAAAGCGAAAATATATAAGAGTTAGAAGAATCTATTAATGATTTAAAAATCGAACTGTTAAATGGAGTACAAAGTGCAATTGAATATACTGACGTCATGTCACATTTAGTCGGGTTCTGATTTATGTTTGATACTTATATTTATTGTAATTTATTATCTTCGATAATCCCCTTGCTTGATTAATTCCCACATGGGACCATTAGCAGGTGACACAGTGAGATGTCCCCCTATTAATATATCATTCATATAAATGTGGAAGCTGGATAAAGAGATCTACAATATACAATGGGTCATAAAGATTACGAATTCCTCATCACTATCCGCTAATTAACAGGCTAACCCAAACTATTACGGCTTGGATTCAATCGGATTAACAAGGGTCGGCATCCGTTTATTGTTTAAGGCTTAACGCACACTCCCAAACTGTAACAGGGGCCAAGAGTAGACTTAAAAAATAAAATAAAATATATTATTACTTATAATCGAGCAGACATGTTCAGCTGTATGATTGGTGTTAGACAAGGCGAAAATCTCTCTCCTCTACTTTTCTCGATCTGTCTTCAATCACTCCTCTCAAATTATTACAAAGAGTTAAAATATTTTAACTCGCCGGTATTTAATAATATTGACGATGGGAGTGGTGTGCGCGTTTATTTAAAATTATTTATTATATTGTAATTTTGTCTGAAACTATAGGGCCGATCATCAGGCCACAATAAATGGTATGTATGAAAATTGTAATATATGGAAACTTGACATAAACACCTCGAAAATAAAAGTCGTCGTTTTTTCAAGGTGCAAAATTAGAAAACAAGCCGAAATAATGTACGGCGATATATTATTACTTGATATAGTAGATGGTTACACATATTTAGGAAAAGCCTTTCGCTACAACGGGAAGTTTACAAAAGCATGTAGTAAAAAGAATACTGTATGGTAATCCCAGCAATGCGATGTTTACAATTCTTAAAACAAGCAAAGAAACCGCATTTAGACATTGCTCAGCTACACAAAAAAAATAATGCCTTGCATCAATGAAATTACATCACAAAGTGATCCTACATCAGTATAAAAATGAATTCTCAGCTCAAATGCCTATGTATTTTAGAGACGATGACAGCAGATGTCCGTGACAAACCCCTTCCTGCAAAAATTATTGGATCCGTCCCTGCTTCAACTGTTTAATACTTTAGTTAGGTGTCAAGAAATCCACCCAAACGCCATTGTATATGGGTCATTTGGCGTGTCTCCGCTTCAACTTACTGCTAAACGTAGAAGGATGTCCTACTGGCAAGATTCGCTCTGGTAATCCAAATAAATTGTCATGTATACTGTATAAGTTGTTGAAAAAATTAGAAAACACTACTAAGTCGACACATTATGTTAAATGTATTTTAGACGAAACTGGTTTCTTATCGATATATGTTTCTAACAACAGTAATAATCCCAAATGGCTAAAGGAAAGTATTAAGTTAAAATTAATGGACCAATATGCACAAGAATGTGTTACATTTGAATAATACCCCGTAAGCCTGCTTTGGAAATACCGCGTTAGTTTCACACGATTTCGAGGCTGAAGGCATTTGCTACCAATTAGTCCAGTCAATCTAGCTGAAAAAGGGTCGAACCCAAAACAAATTGCAACAGCATTTCTTTTGGTGGTATGCATTTCAGTATGGTCTCCTGTACATCATATTAAAAATGTTCCAAAATATTTTTGGTGGAAAGGGGTCAAATTGCGTGGTATGCATTTCAGTATGGTCTCCTGTACATCATATTAAAAATGTTCCAAAATATTTTTGGTGGAAAGGGGTCAAATTGCGTAATATGCTAATTAGCATAATGTCATGTTTCAATTTGGCTATCACCGCCATTAGTGAAAAACTTATTTTACCCCCTACATTAGAAACTCTTTGACTTAGCTCCATGAAACCAGTACCCATGACCATAATTACAGGGTAAAGGGTGCTGTAAAACACTGGAATAACAGTACAGTTATGCAAATAAAACACCTCGGCTCTGACCGAAAACCACACTTTTAGCCCCCCTCAAAAAACATTCGCAATGAGTTTGACATATTCGAAAAGCACACTCAATACAACAATAGTACATGTATTTGTGTTTTTTTCTACATTTATGCTCATTTTGGTAGAAATAACCCTGCAATATTACCATGCATCACTATTCATTGAGATATTACATCGCATGTTGTCCATAATAACACTCATTCAGTGAATGGTCCAAAGTTATCCCGCAAGATACATTAAGTAAATGTTAAACATTGTAGCCAATAATAAAATTGATAACCAAGAAATAGACAGGTTAATACGGTGGCTGTTAGCGGCCATTCTACATTGTCGACTTGTCGGGTTGTGAAGGCGACAAGTCGCGACGCAACAAAGCGAAATAATTGCATTTCGTCGACTTGTCGGGCTGTGAAGGCGTCAAGTCGACAAAATCCACCCGACAACGCGACAAACTAACCTGACAATCGTCGCCCTCATTTTGTCGATTTGTGATTATTATGAGCAATACCGCGTAAAAAGTCCAACAAATTCCACTTAGATTGTTTGTACCACTGCCAGACAGGAGGAAAGATGCCCCATTACAATTATCTTTGTATTCGTCTTGTATTTGTTGAGTTGATGGTAGTGGTACCAACTTTCCTTGTAGTATTCTTGAAACATCTTATAGTACGTTTGAGGTGTCTAATTGGTGGATTCTGGGAAGTTGGTCCTTCAGGTAGTTTTGAGAATGCAGCAGTGATATTTTGTTCTGGAATCTCTTGAGTTCCAATGGATTGTGTCTTTATGGTATTTTTCAATCCAATAATCATTTGACGTTTGTTCACTTTTACGGACTGGCTGACCTCTTCTCTCTGGATCTTTACTGTGGTTGGCCATGTCTGCGTTTCTCGCATTCCCAGACATCAGCACCATTAGCAAGAACTCTCTCACAGACGTAGATAAGTCCCTGGTTATGTAATTTACTCCATGGTACTGCAAATTTACTCTTCATTTTATAATAAACATTGTACCCTACTGCGTTTGGGCGATGCAAACAGTTTTGTTTTGAGTTTAAGATTATGGTTTCTAAGGAGACTGTCAAAATCGTCTTAAAAATGACATATGCCTTGTACACAGGTTTTGTCGTCAGGATATCGTGAACCAATTTTGACACGATTTCCACCAATAATTTTATATATATATATATATATATGATATGATATGATTGTGCATACACAATTACCTGATAGAAAAAAAAGGGGTTTGACCCTTCTTTTGAGTAGTATAATAATAATGAAGTTTGTGACGAATATCACTATATATTCAAATGGTTCAATTTTTCTTCCGCCAATTTTTCATTTTAATTTATTAGCCATATATTTTTTCCGCCCCCCCCCCCCCAAAAAAAAAGAACGAATATCTGTTCTATTATATTTTTTCAGTAATTTTTATTTACATATAATATACATATTACAATTTACAAAATTCTTCACTGCTTTGCAGAAGCCCATTTTTTTAGAGCTTTTTCAACATCTGGGGTAACCACACAGTGTATTTGCTTTTACTGAATATTTTTCTTTATAACAGAAATTGTGACCAAGCACTTACTGATATATCAAGGATTTGAAAATTTTCATTCATCTTTAAGAGATCTACATTTTTCAAATGCACAAACATACATTATGTAAGGACTAAAAACTCAATCTTTCTTTAGTGATGATGATCGAGGCTGGGTCTAATATCAAACGCCAATAATCTCGGTTCAAAGGAAGCAAATTGACTCAAATTTATAGTCAGTTCGGGAGTATTTTGGTGGTGAAATACAAAAAAAAAAATAAAAATAAGTTTAGAATTCTTCTATCGTACGTTGACGAATGCTGTTCAAGTTTTCGCTTACGGCCAATTATAATTAATGGCATGTGATTAGAAAATAACCGACTTTCGTTCGTTCGTTTCTGGCGTTTAATATCGACTTCCATATAAACTTTAACAACAAACCTGGCTTTATTTATTAACGATACGTGCAACAGGAGTAGGAAAAGGATAAAATAGACGTCATATAGTCCAATAATCTCACACAAATCGAACGAGTATTATTCACGGTGTCCGCCATTTTGAATATATAGAAACCGTCAAAAAAAGCCACCGGTTCGTATTTGGAGACAAACAATTAAATCGTTTGACTCTTGATTAGTTTATTACTACTCTTACTGTATATACTAATCAACGCTAATCCGAGATTGATCAAGAGACAAAGCATTAGTATTTGATTGATTGATAAATAACTCAGCCAAGTGTGCATGGCGTGGAAATCAAAACTTTGTGGCAAGAAAATTTTTAGCCATGGTTAAAAAAGAATCGCCAAAAATTTCGCCAAATTGAATATTTTAACGCTAAAATTATATTTTTATCGCAATTGGCGGAAATGGCGTTCGACAGCGTGAGCGCTGCCTGTTTCTCGAAATTTTAACTAAAGATAAAATCGAAATGTTAGTAGAGATTTCAATTTTGATTGGATAAGCACTACAATCAATTTAATATTATCCAATCAAATTACTAAAATTTGGATTTTATCTTAGTTAAATATATATAATAAGCTGTAGGTAAATGTTTAAAATATTGATTTCATGTTCGACTGTATTTATATAATGTATTGAATTATTCGTGTATCTGGGGATCACGTGGCTTAGAGGGTAAGGCACTGGCTCGCTATCCTGGAGGTCGGGTATTCGATCCCTGCATTGGCCGAGTAAGTTCATCTCGATTTTCCAGCGTTATTTCCCCATGTCAGTGATACAGAACGGGGAATCTGATAAGGACATCTGTTTAGTCGTTCGGGTGGGACGAAAAACCAAGGTCCTGTGTACCCATTGGTGTGCACGTAAAAGATCCCTTGACAGTTGGAATTCGATATAGCACACTGTATGGCGTATACCCGTCTTCCATTAGCCCAGGTTAGGTGCAGAAGAGTAGGACGTTAAACGCAATTTCATTTTATTCATGTATCTTCTGATGAAGATTTGGAATAAAGATGATTATTATTATAGTATAAGTAGGGAACGAAGCTGACAAACGTGCACAGACTGGCCCGCGTTGCCGTCCAGATTATTATCTTTTCAAGGCTAGATTGGTAATGGAGGATTTGTCCTTACGCGTTGTATAACGTTGTCGAGAACACAATTTTTGTCAAAATTAGATGCAAAGTAAAATACATGTTTAGAGTTAAGGATCCTGGGTTATGCGCCCTTTGCCCAAAATCCTGTGATCGAGATTGACGCAAATGTGTATTTGAGCGACAGAACTTTTTCGATGCAGATCTTTTTCAAATTTGGTGTAAAGCCATGGGTTTTCGTAGATATAAACACTATTTTTATTCAGCTTCTCGCAAACTTCTGTGTACTTAGCCGAAAACAAACTGCACGCGATAGAAGCTGCAGTTTTTCACGGATTTATGTCAAATTTGGTGGGAGGCGAGGACGAAGTCATTCGATATTCAGCGATCGGTGATTTCTAGTCACCCTCCCGCCCCTTTTCCAGAAACTTTGTAAACGCGACCGAGGTTTAAGTTTTTAACATATTCATTTCTACCTATTCGATGTGAGGCAATGGGTAATGAGAATTTATCCTTCTATTTGATCACACAACGAACGTGGCATGGCAACCGTTTGTTTGGGCTTGTATTGCATTTCTTGAACATCTTCCATAATAGTAATAACCTTGTAGTTTGGGGGAGATTGAAATTTCCCCAAAGGGTCACCAGCCGCTTTAAACAAAACTGTAACATATACCAAAGTAATATCTGCTACAGTGTCCGGAGAAACCAATTAAAAGGCTCGGAAATCATTTTAATTATCGTCACGCGTAATACACATCAGTTAACAGGTGGGCGTGTAGTTTATTCACTCTTGAAGCCTGGTGTTTTCCAGTTACTACACGCGCTTCGATTCCACCAGTCATGGCGTGAACTACGATTGTTCGTGATATGTGATTTAAACCGAGACGAAGGACAAATCGCGTTCCGTGTTAGTCGTAGTGCAGAACACGTTCATCCAACAAGGACAAAGTTACAGGAGATGTTTCTTCAAATTGAGAGGACTAGATTCTGAATGTGAAAGATTAGATGTCTAGTTGTATTTCTTTGATTTTTTTTAAATCAAAAGTTATACCACAATACTGAAGTGTGAATGAAAAGACGATTTGAAGTCAAGAGTATATTTAACAACAATTATTGACAATTGTGTAAACTCCCGGAAAGTGGTACCATATAATATTTTCTACAACTGGTAAGGAACTCTTCAACTGAGAAGTGGTATAAGATGTTCTAGAAAGAATAGGTAATACTTCGTGTATACCCCCAATGATAAGTGACATTAAGTGTTCCTTAAACAAAAACAGCATTATTTTATCATCAATATGTCTGTGTGTATGTTTTGTTTAGTTCTGATTGTGGTGTGTTCACAAGGTGTACAGACAGCACCTGCTATACCTATCTATATAGGTACAATATTACCACTTTCTAATCACTGGTTCCAATCCTATTCAAACTTCTTCACCATTTTATTCCAATTTGCTTTTGATGAGATCAACAATAGAACGGACATATTGGATGGGTATGAACTACATTTAGTGGCCAAGGATTCAATGGTAAGTGTTGCTTTTAATCTTCCCACTGCCCGTCTGTCCACCCGTCCATCAATTTGTCATTATTCTTAACCTGTAGAAATTCAAGATAGTTATGCGCATCTATTGTTAATGCACCTCTTATTGAAACTGTGTAATCGCGTGAGAGTATTTAAGTGATCAGGCCTGGGGAGCCGAACAAGGCAAATTGACGTTGGTGGGGTGGGGGCGTGGGTCCCTTTCCCCAGAACAATGATTAGCTTTGGAGTATTCTGAGCGATTTACATAAATTAAATGAAATATAAATATTGAACATTTTTTGTATTAAAATCTTAGTTTCAAACTTATCAATCCGAGCCAATCATTTTAAATGCAAACAGTGGCCACTTAGAGGCTATTTGAGAAACCACAACTCGACCAAATTACGATGCCCCGGTCAATAGCAAATCGGGTTAAAGCTACACAGCAGCAGTAAGGAAACTGTCCTTCAAGAAATAGTAGTGTTTACGAATATAAGAAATGAAATGGGGTTTAACGTCCTGTTGTTCTGTTCCTAAACTGGGCTAATGAAGACGGGCATACGCCAGCGACGCTACGGCCTACTCTTATATCGAATTATAACTGCCAAGGGATTTTTTACGTGCACGCCATCCGAACGACTAGACAGCTGCACTTGTAAGGTCAGGCCGTCTCTCCTGCATCACATATGGAAACCACGCCGGAAAATCTGGATGAACTTTCCCGGCCAATGTAAGGATCGAACACACACACACATAGACTTGAGAGAAAATCGATTAACAACTAGAGCATGTAGCATGTAGCACCTATCTTAGGGTTTGATTTCTCATAACCCGAATGATTCACAGCCAAAATATTTTGTAATTATAAGGTAGCCCCCGTTTGGTTTACAAGAAAGAAAGGGATGTCGTTTACCGACAGAATCTAAGAATTTCTAGACCATCGTCCGATTTTATTTCAATAATTCGCTTACGCGTTTGGGTCTTTAGCAGTGTTAGTGAACTCATCTTACGTATACGCCGAAATCGAAAGCAAGCCTCTTGACTGAACGACATACCTTGTTATCTAACACACACGCGTTAACCATTCGGCCACCCACTCCCCTGTGCTGTTCGCACAGTTGATAAAGGGAAGAGGGTTTTTATTAGTTAACCTTCGAACGTCGTTCTCATTACACTCACCCTGACCGTTCAGGGACTGGTCTATTCAATCAATGTCGAAAATAATTTGAACCCCAGTCAATTTTACTGGGCAACTTTTCACTGCGAAACATCGGAGTGTCAATCCGTGTGGACGTCTGTACAATGTAAAGGAACATCTTAGTGACAAAATAAGACCTTGCTAACCTCGCTAGACTCAGAATGAGCGAAACAACACGCTGTTTAAAATACGTCCCCTCCTATCAAACTACCCTTTCACCACC
The DNA here is from genome assembly GCA_036850965.1 of Patella caerulea. NCBI lineage: Eukaryota > Metazoa > Mollusca > Gastropoda > Patellidae > Patella > Patella caerulea. The sequence continues at coordinate 16,861,412 of JAZGQO010000002.1, read as the reverse complement.
ATGACACGGCGTGTTGTGATGCTCATACTGACTCTAGCGAAATGAGCAAGGTCTTATTTTATCACTGAGATGTTCCTTTACACCGTACACGCGTCCACACGGAGTGACACCCATCGTTTAGCAGTGAAAAGTTGCCCAGTAAAATTGGGGGTCAAATTATTTTCGACATTGATTGAATGGACCAGTCCCTGAACGTCCAGGGTGAGTGTAATGAGACCAACGTTCAGAGCTGAACTAGGTTTTTATACGCCTTTCACGTGAACGCATATTGTCGTCGCCCCCGTCCGTCCACAATTTTATTCGATTTTGACGAAAGTTAATATATAGGTCTATCTCTCAAAGACCTCTGTTCCTCTCGAGATGCATATTTGTAACCAAAAGATCTTGGTAATTCCTTTCGATATTTGCGCGAGTTTGAATTTCGTCAATCCGACGACAATTTAACAAGTATTAGGTCGTGACAATTTATTTTTTTTTCGAAACGTCCAAATGGCACACAGAAAATCTACACTACGTTCTGAAACATTTAATGGTGTGAAGAAAATGATGGCGGGTATATACCACACAGTCTTGTATTATGAGGGAAATGTTTTCCGCAGACAGCTGCGCTACGACCTACTCTTATTTTGAATTCCAACTTCCAAGGGATCTTTGACGTGCACGTCAATCTATACACATGACCTTGGGTTTTCCTCTCATCCGAACGACTAGACAGAAGTAGTATACAATTGACAACCGAAAACCACGGTGGAAAATCCCGAGGAGAGATAGAGAGAGAAATGGGGTTTAACGTCCACTCGACACAAACTAGGTCATTTTGAGACTAACATATGGTTTCATTTTATTTCAACAATTCGCTTGCGCGTAGGGGTCTTTAGCAGTGGGAGGAACCCGGTGTGCCCGGAGGAAACCCACGAGGTTGAGAAGGCGCCCCTATCTCCATGCCACATACGCTCACACCAGGGCTCGAAACCACAGCCACAAGCCAGAGGTGACCGGCCAGCTAGATGTCGAAGCGCGGCACTCTAGACCACTAGGCCATCCCAACCCCCCAAATCCCGATGAACTTCCTCGAACAACACCAGTATGGAACTCTCCAGAACAGCGAGGCAACATTTTACTTTATATCTCATCCTATGCTCACTCAGTAGACCCTGGGTTGGATACTGTGATTTTCAATACACGGGGTCTGCTTTTAGTTCCCGATAATGTGTGCACGAATAGGTATCTGGTTTTCATCACAGTCGCATTTGCACCCCAAAAATCTTGCCTGCCCTCTGTTTGCCCGCCCCCTGCCACCACTGGGTACAAGCCATGATGTAAGCAGGCCTTTAGACTAGCCTATTATGTAAGTGAAATGAAACGGAGTTTAACGTCCTACTTTCTACACTGGCTGGGCACACGCCATTCAGTGTGCTTTAAACTAAATTATCTTGAAATAGCAGCGCTATGGCCTAAATTCCAGCTGCAAAGGGTCCTTTCTCAGCGTCTTACTCACTGAACCACTGTGGTTCCCACACAGAAAAACAGATAAAAATCCATCAGTAATGATCAATCCATCTTAAAATATAAGGTTTTAAATGTTCATATCGATCGCGTAATGGCGCCTACTGGGATGTAGCTATTTATCAAACACGATATTATATTTCCAATCAGCTTAACATTATTTCCTGAAGCAAGAACATATCAAGATGATTTTTTGTATTTAATAGGGAAAAAATATGTATATATTTAACGCGTCTTTAATGCTTGACACTCTATCGAATATACAATCAATGTTAATGGCTGGCAGCCAGAATTTCTAACGTGCTTAGAAACTCATTTTCGGGTCATGCATCTCGTAAAATATACATTTTGGAAAGTTAAAGTACGTGTACTCAGATACACAAATTCACATGTACTCAGATACACAAATTCACAACATAGTTCCAAACAAAACATTTGCACTAACTTAATTTAGAGCCAAGTGAAAATCTTCATAAATTGGCCGGTAAATTCTATAGTTGCAGGGGTTTGGATGAAGTGGCGGCGCCAGCCGTCGGTTTTGTAGGGGCAAATCTCGGGCAAAGGCAAGGGTTAAGTGGACAATGGCACGAGCTTGAACTAGGGGTAGGGTTCCTCCCCCAGAAAATTTTGAGAAACAGGCTGCCGGAAATGCAGCCGGGCAGTATTAAAGGCAATGGTCGTTGAGGTAAAGTGACAAACGAACGGACTTGCGAACCTGGACGAATCCCACTCACGAGTGCCAAAGTAGGGAGTCTTTAGGGAGGGTATGGGGGACCTCCCCCAGAAAATGTTGAAAAATACACTGTCGGAAATGCTATCTGACCGGTTGTTTTCAGTAAGGCACCGATCGTCTAGATATATAGAACCTAAACGAAGAACCCTTGTAAGCGCCAATGTAGCGAGTCCTTGTTGGGGGTTTTGGGACCTCTCCTAGAAAATTTTGAAAAATAGACTGTTGGAAATGCTGCCTGACAGTATTCAGGCACCGACCGTAGAGATAAATAGGTGCTGGTCGTTTGTCCCCTGATCACTAGTCTTTCAAACCCCAGAGAGGAAAGTGTCAAATGAACGGACTTGCGAACCTCAACGAAGTCCTCAATAATTTGAAGAGTAGACTGCCCGAAATGCAGTCTGGTAGTATTTCAGGCATTGTGAAATAGACTGCCAGAAATGCAGCCTGGCAGCTTTTCATACACTGGTCGTCGAGATAAATAGAGGTCGCCAGATACTGATCTTGGCCAAATCACCAACTTATCCGAACAGAGAAGGGGGTGTTAAAAGAACGGAGTGAGTGTATCAAGTGAATGCATATTCTCGTCGCGTTGAACCTATACCGTAAAATGCACTTCTCAGGTAGGTTTACAGCAGGATGGATGGGGGGGGGGGTACAGAGGGCGCCCCTTGGCGCCGCCACTGATTGGATGGTCGAATGGTTAGCTCGTGCGTGCTGTATTATAAAGCCTGTCCAGCGTCGTGGATTTTCACCGGATCCACAGGTTTACTCCCACTGCTAAAGACCTCTATGCGCAAGCGAATTATTTAAATGAAATTAAACAATATGTTAGTCCCGAAATGACCTAGTATCTGTCGAGTAGATGTTAAACTTCATCTCTCTCACGCTCCCTTTCTCTCTCCCTCTCTCTCCGTCTCGCCCTTTAATAAAGCAGACAACGTTTCGTTTCGTTGCAGAATAACAAGACGTTAAACCTTATTTCATTTATTCGTTCATTATAAAAGCTTACACCATAGAGCAATTTTCTATATTTAATTTGCTCCGGTTTTTTTTGTTATATTATTCGATTATTATTATTATTATATTCGATGTACATGTATTGTAATACTATTCATATTTGGAGAATCAATATTGTTGTTATTATCTTGCCATGAAATTATGGGATCCAAATATCCAATATTTAAAAAGCAATGCAATTTTAAAATCATTACACGAATCGTGTACTCTATGTTTTCGGGCTCACCTTGTAATGAACTAAGAAAAACACATAATCCTACACGATCACGAGGGAGTAATTAGTAATGGTTGATTCGCAAGCGACAAAATGGTTATATAAAAAAACGACTGCCGTTCAATAATGTTTTTATATTATTTATTTATTTTTTAAATTGAATATGTATTACTTTATATGCACCCCTATTAAGTTAGTATGTACTTTTAGACCTATTTAATAATGCAAAGAATAGAGCCATACGCCCTTTAAGCCTGCATTTCCGCATCGTTTATTCCTAGCCACCACAATCAATACGCACAATGGATGAGTGAAGTAGCTCATACGTGTAATCGATTATATTATTATCTCCCTTCGGGATGCCGCCACTTTGGAAGGCAATAATGGCAGCACGCATGAACTATGCATGCAAATAATAATAGATGCAAACAGTTTTCCAGGAATTTTCACAGTAAATTATAGAGGATGCCAATTGAATACACAATCAAGTATCAACCCAAAATTAGGCTGCTTGACTATATTTGAGATCGACACACACTTTGTCACTTCGTTATTAAAATGTGGTTCAATTTTATTTCAATAATTCTTTAACATTGGGAGGTAAACGGGGGACTCACCCTACCTATTGTCACGTACAACCGGGGAATCGAAACCAGGCCAATTGACTCAATGTAAGACCATGTCATATACCGCACAGGCGCTTACCATCAAACCTCAACTCCGCTTGAGAACAGAAAGTTATCTCGATGTAAGAAAACGCTTTGGCCATGTTGGAATAAAAAGTCGAAAAGGGACTTTTGGTGGCGTTAATACTGTATTTCTGTTTTAGGGTGTTTCTGGCCTTGCTGTCAAGAGATTTATGGAACTGATTGATGAACCACCGACCAAACTGGCTTTGATTGGCCCGACCTTATCTGAAGAACTGACCATCGTTGGTAAAATACCACACTACTTCAACCTATTAGAGGTTCGTAATTAGTTTTAACTTTCAACCTCTCGTAATTACCAGTTGATACCGAATACATCTTCTTCGTAATTACCAGCTGATATCGAATAGATTTTCCGCATTTATACTAATTAAGGTTATGATTGTGGCGTTTTCTTTTTTAATGTCTTGCCAGTTTGTAATTACACGGTACAGAACATGTTCTATATAGAATTATAAAAGAAGACATTTTTGTTATTATTATTATTATGAGCATTATCATAAATAGTCTAATGAGGAAGACACATTATGGATGACACGCTCTCGTGCTAGTTTAAATTAGGTAATGTCATGGCGGCGCCCATTTTGAAATTACTAGTTCTAGTCTACGCAATGACGTAGGTCTTTCTCATGTCATTCAAATGAGTCCATATTGCTAATTCGTTCCGGTTTATGTCTGGGGTTGTTCTAATAAGCGAAACGAACTGTAGGTTTTCCTTGAACTGATTATTTCCAGTAATGGGTTGCAATCAGTTGTCTGTACATCCCGGAAATATTAACCTATTTACTAGAATTAAAGTCACTGATCGGTATTTGAGAGTTTGTTATCTTCCTGAAAACTTCAATTCTGTGACTGCTAACCACCAAACATGGTGGCTAAGTGAGTGAGTAATACGTTGGCTCGCTAGTCCGGAGTTCCGGTGTTCGATCATGGTGTTGGCGAAAAAAGTTCATCGGCATTTTCCGACCAGATCCCGTCTTGTCAGTAGTTGGGGGCTTGGCAAGGGACAACGTATATTTGTTCGGGTGAGATGAAACGCAGGGCTCTGATGTATAGACTGCTAGTTTGAATTCGAAATAAGAATAAGTGAAGCTACCGTGGAAAAATGTCTCTCGTAGCACACTGTATGGTGTATGCCCACCCGTCTTCATTAGCCTGGTCAGTGAAGTCCGGTGGGACATTAAACCCCATTCATTCCAAATATGTTTCAATTCTGTAAAGGTATCCACATCGTATACAGTCAAAGTGTGTTTCGTGTTTCGTTAAAATCCTTTTATTCTGATCCAATCCAAGATTGTGTTCCGATCATGTTATTTCCTTCCCCAAAACTTATATAATCAATCTGAGTACACTTTAGCGCTGATTAAGTTTTTAGAAAATTTAATATTTTCTGAAAAAACTTAATTGGCGCACTCAAACTTTAATTTGTCTATTTTCAGCCAGACGGATAAATTGTGTTGTTTGTCTGTAAGTAGCAATTCTCCCCACTGCAGGGGCGTTTTAAGGTTTATCATAGGGGAGGCTATAATATTTTGCGGGCCCTTTTTCGGGGGTGGGGGGTGGAGGTCGGGAAATTTTTCAAAATAGAAATCATTTTAATGCATTCCGCCATATCCCCCGGCGCCGGGTTAATCTGAGGGCCGGGGTCTAATTCGATAGCCGTCTGAAGCCTGAATGCGAAACAAATCACTTGTTCGTACCGGGAGTGGGCCTATAGTGCGTAATCCCGGAAATATTTTCAGCAAAGAAATGATCGCTCCGCCCAGACCACACTGGGCAGCCTTAGCCATCTCTTTTTCCTGAATAGCTTACTAGTAGGTTTGCAGAAAAGGCGATTTCTTGATTGATGATTTTCATGCTATGACTTCACTCTCATTCACTAGTGGATTGACTCGGAAATCGGGGACCCTTTTGTCAGATGTAGGGCCCTTTTGTCCGCCTCTAGGGCGCCCCCTAACTAGGTTACATTTTCATTTTTCTCATCGGTTTTAACATATTTCTCCCGTTTTATTTTTTCAACTTCTTTGATTTATTTCGCGAGAAGACTGGCGCCTCCAGCGCCTCAGCTATAAAACGCCTCTGCCCTGGCGCATTGTAAGTGGCACAATGTGTTTACGTTTTGGTTTAGAATTAAATAAACGTATTGAAACATCTATATATCTATTTTAGAGAGAGAAAGAGAGGGGGGAGGGGCTGGGGTAAACTAAGTCATTTTGGGACTAGCATTTTAGTGAAAATTCATAATTTAGATGCGAGGCGATTAGGATTACTAATAATTGCATCTAGAAACCTGAAATGTTAATATCAAACCGAAAGTGCAATAGGTATATCCAACCAGAAAAAGAGTAACAGACCTATAATAGGGTACATACACCGAAAGGGACATAGGACCGGTAATAGGGTATTTTATCAAAAAAATAGGCCATCATTATACCGGTAATAGTGTATCATACATACAGGTAATAGGGCATCATGCCGGTAATAGGGTATTGTACCGAAAAATGGTATCATCATACCAATAATAGGGTATCATACAGGTAATGGGGTATCAGACCTGTTAATACGGTATCAGTTAATCAGGTCGGTAATGGGGCACCAGAACGTAAATAAAACAGGTAAGTATGGCGGAGGGTCACTAACCACGTAATCACGGGTTCGATCCTGGTGTTGTCTCATCAAGTATGTCTAGGTGTGCGACTTTTGTTTCTAATTAACTGGTAATATATCATAAAAACGAAACGTAAGGTACACAAATCAATATGCACCATGCTATTACTAATTAAGTACCGTCGCGCAGTAAGGTTCAACTGACCTTGATATGACAGGGAGCTAAGGTGGATCAGTGAGTAGGACCTATAGGTATGGTCTGGAATTTTCGGCGTAATATCTCTTGTCAGTGATGCGGGGTAGGGGCCTGGCAAGGGACAATACATATTCGTTCGGATGGGACGAAAAAGAGAGAGAGAGAGAGAAATGGGATTTAACGTCCACTCGACACAAACCAGGTCATTTTGGGACTAACATATGGTTTCATTTTATTTCAATAATTCGCTTGCGCGTAGGGGTCTTTAGCAGTGGGAAGAAACCGGAGTGCCCGGAGGAAACCCACGAGGTTGAGAAGGCGCCCCTATCTCCATGCCACATACGCTCACACCAGGGCTCCAAACCACAGCCGCAAGCCAGAGGTGACCGGTCAGCTAGGCTAGAGGTCGACGCGCGGCACTCTAGACCACTAGGCCATCCCACCCCCCTGGGGCTCCGTGAACACATTAGCGCGAACGTAAACATCCTTTGGCAGTTGAAATTCGTCTTCATTAGTCCAGTCGAAGCAGAACAGTAGAACGCAAACCCCATTTCATTTATTATGACATTAACGATTTTAACCAATTACAGTGACTCAAATTAGTAAATGATATATGCTTTAACGTTCAGCTTTTTGTCACCAAGCAGCTTCAATTGACAACGAAAAACACCATTCGGTGGTCTATGAGGGAAATTGTCGATAACAATGTCATACACATTTTGTTATACTCCCACGTGGAAATGCCATCGTCATGTATTGTCGTCGCCCCCGTCTGTCGGTACGTGATCAACCGATCTGTATGAAATTTGTATGCATCATTTGAATTAGTACAACACTATTGGATTTCAGCAATTTCGGTTAATTACATCTAGAGTCATGGCCCTTATTTCCCTTTATTGTACCTTGTGAATGCTCTAACGACAAAAGTTATTATCCGATATGTATGAAATTTATATATATCGTATAAATTAGTGAAGCGAACTTAAATTTAAACGATTAAAATTACATCTAAAGTTATGGCCCTTGTTTCACTTTGTCGAATCTTACGAACGCTCGAGCGACAGAAGTTATCACCCAATCTGTATGGAATTCACGTGCATCATTTTAATTAGTGAAATGAATAAGCGTATTGAATCTCAGTAATTTCCACCAATAACTTCTAGTGTTATGGCCCTTGTTTTACTTTGTTGAACCCCGTGAACGTTCAAACGACAAAAGTTATCATATGAAATTTATATGCATTATTTGAATTAGTAAAACGAAAAAGCCTGTTGAATTTCAACAATTTCCATAGATTACTGTCCCAGTCACGGCCCCTGTTTTAGTTTTTAGTTTTTGAAAACTTGTGAATCCTTAAACAACGAATATTATAATGCCATCTGTATGAAATAGTCTATTAAATGCCCCTAGTTACCTACAAAAGAATAAATATACGATAACCATTGTCGACTGCTCGGACAATTAAGCTGCTGTGGGCGTATGTTTTGTTGCCTGTCAATTTATCTTTTTAATTGAAAAGCTATTATTGTAGTTGTATACTTTTTTTAGTCCCATATAATCTGAAAAAAAGTGTTACAGGCTACATCGACTGTCTTGGTTATGGCATGATTACAACAAATTATAAAGTTAAATCACTCTCTCCCCTGGTGAAACTACATCTGCCAGGGGTTCTTTGTTCGTTCCCGTCGACAGAGAGACCAGTACACCAACAATATATCTATGCCCGGAGGCAATAAAAACTCTTAATGATATTTTTACTTTTTTTAAAAATTTATTTCCAGATGTCGTTTGTGGCACGTACGTCCGACCTACTGGATAGAAAAGGCTACCCAGCAGTTTATATGGTCAACTATATCGACGAGGCTATAAATCCAGTCAGAATCAGCCTAATGAAGTATTTTAACTGGAACCGGGTGGCCACGTTAATCTATAAAGATGATATTTTTACTTCAGTAAGTTCAAACAACTGTCTAGAACACCTGACGCCACTCCTTGTCAACAGCATAATAAGAGTTGAACATGATTTACTAATTAAACGGGGGTCACAGTGGCTAAGTGGATAAGACGCAGGTTCGGGTGTTCGATCCCTGCATTGGCCGAGAAAGTTCATCTCGATTTTCCTGCGTGATTTCCCCCTGTCAGTGATGCAGAAGGAGGGCCTGACAAGGACAGCTGCCTAATCGTTCGGATGGGACGAAAAACCGAGACCCCGTGTACACATTGGAGTGCACGTAAAAGATCCCTTGGCAGTTGCAATTCGATATAAGAGTAGGCCGTAGCACCACTGCCAGGGCCAAATTTCCCTTATTGCAGACTGTATGGCGTATGCCCGTCTTCCATTAGCCCAGGTTAGTTGCAAAATAGTAGGACATTAAACCTCATTTCATTTACTAATTAATGTAGCTAAGACTCGAACTCAATATCACCTAAAGTCGTCTACATTGAAAACACGAATTAGCTGTCACTTTAAATCAACATTGATGTTGTGATCTTACCGGTAAAAGATTGGTTTCTGATATCCAACATTTACAATCGGTATACGAATCGTGTATCATAATGTTCCACAAGTCATGCCAAACGGTGACGTCATATTGCATGCGCAATGAATACTATCGGTGGATATCGACTGAATTAACTAGTCATTAGATTGAGACTTCTGGCGTACTTCGCCAACATAAATGATTAGAAATTACAGAAAAAACAGAAACGATTGAATGTTGATCAGTTTATATACATTCATGTTTCATTATGACCCATTTCTGGGTCCTAAATATTAGAGATTTAGCTCCTTTAATATAACCGTTTTTAATATTCCAAAATAAAGTAGGATAGCTGTGGTTTTATCTGAAATTTTTCGGCTCAGTTTCCCCTTGTCTGGGATAGTGAAGCGTCCTGTCTTTCGGGTATTATGTTTTCACTATTAAATACTATTGTGGATCAACCCGTAAAAAAACGCGATGTTCTCCGAACAATACAAATGACGGTCATGGACATTAGATAAACCTTCCCGTGTACAAACTGTGTGATTTGGTGATATATTTGGACTAATCAATATATCTAAAATTTGCTTCAAATCCCTCTCATAACTTTGTATTTGCGAGGAGATATCCAAAGCTACACAAATTCTATTTTAAGAAGCCATGTTTGTCACGTATTTTGATGGTGGTAGGCTCATTTTACAGAATGTATTTTTTTATTTATTTGAATTATTTTCTGCCAACTTTTTCTTCGGCCGTTTAATTGCAGAGTTTGATAAGATTAAAGGTTTGACACCCCACAATGTTCCCAAAAACTCTCGATCAAGAAATAACAACCGCTCCGTAAGTCAAGTTGACAGACAATTATTCGTCGGGTTGCCAGCTATCAATATTGCCCCGTGCTTGCCCCGTGGTGTTTTTCGGATAATCCAGTATTTTTCTAGCGAGATTGGGCTATATACTTTCCAGACGGGCATGTAGCCAGCTCATTAAAATTTGGGGGTGGGGGCTACTGAATTTTTTGGAGGGGCTGAGGATGTGGCCGGCCAAGAACACTCCTAGAAAATCATTATTTTTGGCGAAATATTTGAGGGGGGCGGCTAATTTTTTTTGTGCCCCCCCCCTCCCGTGGCAACGGGCCCGTTTCCCGATATACTAAATTTGCCATAAATGTATTGGAAATAACTACCTTATAAATACTTTAGTGGTATATGTATCTTTAAAAATAGTTTGTTGTGATTATGTATTATTAATTGGCAAAACAAAGGTAAGTGAATCACAGTTTATTGTGCTTATGTAGGCCTATTATTAATTGGTAACATTCAGGCAACTGAATCACATCAAATTACAAGTGAAACATGTAGTTTATTTATTATTTATCTATTGGTTTTTGGGCGAATGAAGACATCCATGGCCCATGCTGTGTGCTACGACATTTTGCACACTCATAGGCCCAACGGCCTATACATGACTGTATATGACCTTCAACTGTCAGTGGACTTTTAACGAATTAGTGGGTTATTGGGAAATGATATTGGGTTTAGTTTTGTTTATGTGGGAAATTTATTTGTTGTTTGTTTTTTTTTCAGCAAATGACGCACTTCCATAAATTACTAGAATCTTATAATTATACACTAGTGACGTCAGGTATTATAACAGATACCACACAGGTATCAGAACACATACAGAGGTTAAAGGTCGGTTCACTTTCAGTTTCTATGGTGACCATGTGTCCCGTCAAAAAATATTTATATGAATAAAAGACATTTATAACGACGGAGGGGGGAGGGGCGCTTACATCCATTTTTAAATTAAATTATTAAATGGGACTCGTGTTCCAATCCATTCTAAACCCCAACCATCTTATGGTCTAGAGGGTTGATTATGGACTTACCATGAGTAAAAATGTCGAATTGATAATTTGAATAACATTTCAGAAAGGTCTGTAATAGGCAGAGTTTGTTCTTAGATAGTGCATCTATAACTATTGTATTTTGTTTTTCAGCAATACGATGCTAGAGTTATAATGGGTGCATTTCGCAGTACAATAGCACCATTTATCTTCTGTGAGGTTAGTTATTATATATTGTGTATAGTCTCTGTCACCCATTGATATATTAATCGTATACATCCCCCTGACTAAAATGGCTCATAGCACGCACTGATTTCTCAATTAACGTTAATGGTTTGTCGCGTCTCTTTGACCGACTCTAACTTTTCCCATATTGCCGTTGGGTTAATTACTTTTACCCTAGATGAAGCGACTTGTGGCAACGCCTTGCTCAAGCACGTCTTTTAGATTCACCATGGAAATCTTGAAAAAAATAACCAAAGTGGAAGTAGCAAGCTTGTAAACATGTAACTATCCGCCCTGAATTTCAACACAGCCAACCTCTTAAGTATGTTATCATTACGCCTCCAAAACCTGGCATAAATATAAATTCAAATCCCTCTCTTTAAATGTAGACCGAATGGTCAGCAAAAAATAATCGCCGTGATAAAGGAAGGAAATGGGGACCAGGTAGAAGGGGGAGGGGAGGGGGGGGTAGGAGTCACTATATTCGTGGTTAATGCTAGAATCCGACTGTCGTGCGAAGCGTTACGACAGTATTGTTCCTGTTATATCCACTATCTGTTAGGTGCATATACGTTCAGGTAAGTTTCCATAGGATCAACGCGATTGCTACGACTGACCTCAGTATATAGGACCTGATAGTATCACCACAATTATTACGTGATTTAAAATCACGATTTCAATGGCAGCACGAATTTTGATAGTGAGAACCTAGTATTACCTAATGTACCAATGTCTTTGTGTATTGTGTCTGATAACGCTGGTCTCAGATTCTTCTATAAACCAGGAATTTGGCATGGCGAGCTAATCCATTTTTTTAAAAATAATAATGTAATATGCTTATATAAACACAATAACTTTAATAATAATATGTATTTCTTATTTATATTTTAATGGGTTTTCCTTGACAGGCTATCCATCTTGTGCCACTGTCGAAATGTCAAGGGAGAAAACATGGCGTCTCCATAATATGTGCAGACGTAAAAAGTAATACTGTACCAGCAATTGTCATAATAAAAACTGGATTACCATTAATCCATGATCTTTAACTTAATTTACCGTAATTAATAGATCTGTTTGTGAAGAGACTCAGCTACGGTGATGACGGGTTGGCATGGCGATGGGTGATTTATCGGCTGATATCGACGGATTAACCCCAGACTTGTCTATTGTGTAATTATGACATGTAATTTTAGATCGAAGGAGTGACGGTGATCAATTTAAAGGGCATCATATATTTCTCCGATCGGTTTTGTTGCAATGCTATAGACAGTTACGCGATTTATATTCAAAGCCTGGTTTCAATGACAGAATCCAACTGATTCATATATACCGAACGGCTGCATGCCACGAGATACGAGATGTTGAGTCATGTTTCATTATTCGTTTTTCAAGAATTACGAATAACAAGTTACGAAACGGATGGGTATTGGATATCACGAATATGTATTTAGGTTGACATTGACAAATTCAAACAAGTTGCGAATAACAATAATACATCAACACAAAGAAGCAAGTGGACGAACGCCCTTAGATTAAGATGCATAATAAATTTTCTTATTGGTAATGTCATTTTTGGCACACTACCGCCGTATGGGGCGGTCGCACCATTCACATTTTTCCTTCCTTGTAGTCATGGCTGTTTCTCTCTATCTATTATTGGGGGTTGGATGGCCGGGTGGTTAACACGTGTGCGCTGTACCAGAAGGTCTGTCATTGAGACCACCATATTCCTGAAGCAAAGGCCCGAGAAATCCCTCTCTGGCCATTACTGGATTGGCTTCTGATTCTTGAACCTTTCAGGGAGTGTGTTTATTCTTCCCGTTCAATCAAATCTATCGCTTGATTACAGCAACATCACAACGCTTCATTTAATCTGGGGTCTTCCCTAAAACTTTGGACAGTGATTTTAGGTATTAAAAATGGTGAAATTCTGTTCGTCTCCATACAGTATTGTTTACATTATGTCAATGTCGATAGCCTCGTTTGTCATGCAATTAGTTTTACCTCAATATTCTGCTATGAATGGGTTTATTGGGCATAATGAAATCGTGAGCCATTACGTAACGTTATGTAAACATATGTGGTCCAATTTAACGCTTTGTTTTTAAGGGTAATGCCTTTGTAATGCAGTTACCGATTGTTAGTTAACCGGACTATTGACCAATCATAATTTAGAAAAAGAATTTTATCTCTTTCCAGCAATGAGTAATAAACACAAAAACATATTATGGAACACAATTACTATTTTAATTAAAGCGACGTTTCGTTGAGGATTCTCTCAACGTTTTCAAGCGAATGATAATGAAAATAATGTACAGAGGGTTTATATACAAAAACAAGTAACAGCTAATTAATATAATGAATAGTGAAACCATAAATATATTAAGTCAACAAGACCTTACGAAACCGTATACATAAAATCTATAATAACTAATAATAGCTAATTAACAATTAAGGAAGCCACTGATCATAGTAAAGTTACTGTTCAAAGGTGAAATTGTAACAACATTACATTGTGCGCGACTGTGTGGGGGGGGGGAGTCATGCGGCGACTGATTGCAGGGCGGGCATACCAAATAAATGTTCGAACTGCAAAGGCGGTCACGCAGCGAACTCACCCGAATGTCCAAAGATTCAAAATACCAAGGCAGCCTTAAAAATACAGGTGAAAGAAAAAGTAAGTTTTAATGAAGCCTCATTAATCCTGAAAAAGAAGGAGGGGAAGTCCAAAGAGGTCAGGAATAAGGCTCCGGTCGCAAAACCAATCCCGGAGCCGATTCCCTCGACACCGCAAGTACTGCCGAAGGAACCAATCGCGGCACCCCGCCCAGAACTACAACCAACCACACCCAAGAAAAAGACAAAACCCAAGATGAAAGAGGGGGAACCGAAAACGAAAGCTGATGAAGGCCACTTCGTCCCGAAATTTAAATCGGAGAGTGGGTTCATGAGCTTCATGATCGAGTTCCTGAGGGTGGCTGTGTCCAATGACGACCAAACAACAAAAATGGCCAGTCTCCTCGGTAAGCTACGAACGTACATGGTCAACGCCGATGTACTGATTGTAATGATTAACTCCATCAATACAGTCAAAAAAAGATCAAGAGAAGAAGACGACGAAGAATCTATAAAAGCCGATCAATCAGTAAATCTCGCGCTCCGTAGAAGGATATCGCATGTTCGTCACTACAGCACTGGCGATATGCCCAGTTGCTTGCCGGTGTTAACACCAAAGGCGAACACTAATGAGGTACCTACTACGGAATGTGAGACGCCGATAGATCAGTAAACCCCACAAGACTGAGAGGCATCCATCCAGGCAGTCATCATGGCGGGCCAGGTAAAAGTCCTACAACTTAATATCAATGGACTGGCTCTCAGGTGTGCTGAACTGAGAAAATACATAAACCGCAACCCCAAAGATGTAATATGCCTCCAGGAAACCAAGCTACTACCAACGAAGAGCGACATCTACTTACCCGGATATACTTGTCAGAGAAGGGACAGACCGGGCAGCACGACACGTGGCGGCGGCCTTGCAATTTACGTCAGTGACAACATAACTTACATTTCTGTTCCACTGAATGTAACCAACCCCCTAGAAGCAATGGGCATAGCCATCACATTGAGCAATAAAACAAAGTTGACAATAGTGAATGTCTATGCACCCCCAGAGGTCACAATAAAACCAGATGACTTCCAGTCACTTCTCGATCAGCTTCCACGGGGCGAATCGGTGCTTTGTGGAGATTTCAACGCAAAGCACGCTCTGTGGGGGTCACCGAGGAATGACTGTCGGGGGACTAGCCTATGCTCAATAATAGAAGGGAACGACCTATGCGTACTGAATGATGAGAGCCCTACATTTGTTGGAGGAAATGCTCCACCTTCACACCTAGATCTCACATTCTGCACGCCTGGTATGGCAAACCGCTGCGATTGGCTAGTACATGAAGATGAGACACTTGGCAGTGACCATTTGGTGATAGAATTTAACATCCAAGCTGAAACCAACAGAGAAGTCTATAACGGAAGACCCAATTGGAAAATGATAGAAGCTGATTGGGCTAACTTCCGTGTAGGCTGCCTCGATTGGAAGGAAGAAGATATCATCGACACCGACATCGACGTGTAATCCGCCAATATCACGAATGCAATTATAGGTGCAGCAGACAACTCCATTCCAAAGACTTCTGGCAGGAAACCAAGGAATACAAAACCCTGGTGGTCTTCAGAATGTCAAGAGGCAGTTTACGAAAGAAAGAAGGCACTTCGTCTACGAAAACGCCACTTCAATGAAGTCAACCACCAAAATTACCTGAAGTTGAAATACGCCGCAAGAGACACCATCCAGAAGGCACAAAGTGGGCACTGGAGGACATTCTGTAATGCGCTGAACCAAAACACGCAAACAGGTGTCGTCTGGAAGAAACTGAACGCCATGCACGGAAAACGCAGATCGTTCAACATACCAAACCTTGAAGATGGAGACAAGTACGTTACCAACGGCAATGAAAAGGCAGATTTACTTGCTAAGACATTTGCAGATGCAAGTAAAGATGAAAACCAACCACCAGAATTCATGAAGAGGAAAGAAATCTTTTACTCACAGCACCCTTCATTAGTAATTGGATCTAATGTAGAGGCTGAACCAATCAATCTGCCCTTCTCAGAGGAAGAGTTAAATAAGGCTCTTTCCCTCAAGAAGGATAGTGCGGCTGGTGAGGACAAAGTAAAGTACCCAATGCTCAAACATCTGCCCAGAAATGCCAAAAAGATACTACTGAACTTCTTCAACACATCTTGGTTGACAGGGGAGGTACCTAAAGAATGGCGGAAAGCCAACGTCATCCCTCTTCCGAAACCAGGGAAAGAGAGAACAAAGGCAGAGTCCTATCGACCAGTAAGCTTTACTTCCACACTGTGCAAAACCTTGGAGACAATGGTTAACATCCGACTTCAGTTCTACCTGGAGAGTAACCGACTGATCGACGAAAATCAAAGCGGGTTCAGGAAGGGACGATCAACAATGGACCACTTGGTGCGACTACAGCAAGTCATGTCTCAGGCACTCCTCTCGGGGCACCTGCTATGTGCCGTGTTTGTAGATTTAACCAAGGCTTTCGATTTAGTTTGGTTGGGCGGACTGCTTTTCAAGCTGGGACGTATCGGAATAACGGGCACAATGTTTCGGTGGATCAAAAGCTTTCTGAGCGATAGAAGGATACAGGTGAATGTTGGCAGATTCCTGAGTGCCGAGCAAACATTAGAAAATGGCACGCCTCGGGGGTCGGTCATCAGTCCCACTCTCTTCAATATTATGATCAACGACATACAGAAATCTTCATATCTCGACGCCAGAACTGAACTAGCAAAATTTGCTGACGACAGCACAATATGGAGGAAAGGGACGAGGTTCTGTGAACTTCAAAAGAATATGCAAAAGGCCTTAGACAAATTCATGACATGGGCAAACGACTGGGGATTTAAGGTCTCAGAGAAGAAAACAGTCGGCATGCTTGTGTGCAGGGATAGAGGGATAAGCAGAATGACTCTGTGTATGAACGGGAAAACCATCGAGTTTAAAGACCAAACCAAGTTCCTTGGCGTAATCTTTGATCGAAGGCTGACCTGGAAACCGCACATCGACTGGACTGTAGATAGATGATCCAAAGTCCTAAACTTAATGAGAAAAATAACGGGTAGCACCTGGGGAGCCAATAGAGTTACACTTATAATGGTGTATCGTGCTCTAATACGCTCTGTATTAGACTACGGATCTTTGGTCTTCATGAACTGCGCGCCAACACTCTTAAGTAAGCTTGACACCATCCAATACAAAGCTCTGTGTATTGCGACTGGCGTAGGGCTTGGGACCAGGAGAGAGGCATTACTACAGGAAGCCGGAGAGTTGCCCCTATCCCTAAGAAGAAAAGAACTAGCAACAAGGTATTGGGCTAAGATCTCGCAATTGGGCGAGAGATCCCCGGCCTTTGTCAGCCTAAAGAAGACAAGATATGTAAGAGATCCTAGAAAGAAAAGCTTCGGCCAGGGTATCAGGGAAACAGTCAAGGAACTACGACTGGAGGAGCTCGTGATAAACGAACACGACCCACCATCGATCGCTCCTTGGACACTCCCAATACCACCGGTCAATCTAGATCTGCTACAGAAAACCGACAAGAAAAACAACCCCACTGCAGCACGGGCTCTCTCTCTGGAACACCTGGAAGACAACTGGCCGTCGGATGACTGGGAACATGTTTATACGGATGGCTCACGCAATCCTGAAAGGGGCACCAGCTCGTTTGGAATATACCTGCCAAACGGGGAACAGGAAATAAGCAGGAAACTGCCCAATAACTGTTCGGTGTACACTGCAGAGATTGTGGCCATCCGTGATGCTATATCATGGATCTCTTATCAAAAGACTAGTAAGTTCGTCATCCCAAGCGACTCTCTGAGCAGTCTGATTTCAATCCAAAATGACAACTCGGACTCAAGACCAGAAGTTATTTTGGAAATCAGGCAGCTGTACCAGAGGGTCCTAGAGAAGGGAAGCAAATTAGAGCTCGTGTGGATTCCATCACATATGAACATTAGAGGAAACGAGGAAGCAGATCGACTCGCAAATGAAGGTCTCGGGGACACAGCACCACTCCGCACCATAGAATACAGCACCACGGAAATCTACAGTATGGTAAAAAGACAGGTCAATTCACTCTGGGAATTAAAGCTCGTTGAACTTGACACATACAGATTCCTGCTGGATGACAAGATCTACACGAAGACAGCTATCAATCACCCTAGAAGAGATATATGCAAACTTATATCGAAACTAAGGGTGAAAGAGCGGCTGCGAGACTACAAACACCAAGTCATCGTCTGTGAGTGTGGAGAAGAATGTACCACCAACCATGTCCTGGTAGACTGCGAGGTATTCAAGGAAGAGAGAACGGAACTAGTGGAGATGATGGAGACCAACAACATACCGCTCAACACTAAGAACCTACTCTTTCCAAGACCCGATCTGAAGCTGCAAATCTTCGAACTAATCCACGATTTAATGAACACCGTTGGATTAAGTAGAATAGTGAAGTAAGAGGGGGCTACGATAAGACGAGCTCGGCATCTAAACACTAAACTACACAGGGGATATACACCAAAGTAGCGGGCTAGTGGAGTAAAGGAGGGTCACGGTAAGACGGGCTCAGCATCTAAACACTAATCCACTAGAAAAACACCAAACCTACAAAGTGGGATAAGTGGAGTAAGGGGAGGCCACGATAAGACGGGCCTGGCACCTAAACACTATACCTCTAAAGATGACTTCTACCAATCCAGAGACGAGACACATATATGTCTGCATAAATGCTGTCCCTACAGATCAACTACCAAACAATATGTGTTTTATTAAATAAAGGGAAGAACTTCTCACTAAACCTATTCCATGGTTCAAGGCCGCAAATGGAAAGATTGCAAAATCATATTCTAAAAACAGGAAGAAGCCTCGGCTCTCCTATGTCTTGTCTGCGATATCACTTCTGTGGAAGCGGACGTTAAAACATCAGGTAGTAGTAGTAGTATTTTCATTATCATTCGATTGAAAACGTTGAGAGAATCCTCAACGAAACGTCGCTTTAATTAAAATAGTAATTGTGTTCCATAATATGTTTTTGTGTTTATTACGTATGTCAATTGCTAAATGCCACTCAAAGAAGAAAAAAGCAGTGAGTAGTGAGATTAGCTCTGATCAAACGAAACACTGCGCGGAATATGTAAGTCAACTGGCGTGGTATCAATCATCTAGTTATACCTGACGAGGAGCAGTTTCATCTACCCTCATATAACACTGCATGGCGCATGCCCGTCTTCATTGTCCCCGTCGGAGCAGAACACTGTGACGCGAAACCTAATTGCATTGCATTTATATTACTTTTTGTGGCTATTCCGCTACTGTCTGTGGTACGTCATCGTGCACTTAGTAGTAAGACGCGATCATATATACAGAAATTAGTAATGGCTCCAATTCATACCATTCTCAATGACGTTAAAGGTCCCTTGGCAGTTAGAATTCGATATAAGAGTAGGCATCTGCGAATTTCATACCAATCCCGAAGAAATGATTGCAAATCAAAGATGAAAGCCTAAATTTTAAGATTCATTAAATAATAGTTTTAAATCTATCAAACAAAGGAAAATTTGTGACAGGTTTCCTCTCGAAATAGCAATTTGTTTATGAAAGCCTTCAATTAAACGAGTACATTTCTTTGTAGCTGTATTATGCGTGTCATTCAAACGTAGTAATATACCAATTTTAGATATATACACCACACACATCGCTGTTAGCGCTGTTTTTTTATGGTTAAAATTAACATTCATATTGAGATTCTATGACAATTGAAAAAAGGACTTATCATGGTTAACGTGCCTTATTAGGTTTTGGTGTCAGTCGTGTCATGTTATATTGTGTTGTATTGTGTCAGTTGTGTCATGTTATATTGTGTTGTGTTGTGCTATATTAAATATACATTATGTAATATTTAGGTAAAGAGCTGATCATTCTTGCTATACTATAAATGCTAAACAAAAACCCAGATAATGTGAAATGAAATTATTGAAAATTTAATTCAAATTGCTTCATTTAGAGCCAAGTTATCACTATTTGTATTTTTGACAAGATGTGTGCATTGTGGTCACCAGGGCGCTGGTATATTCGAAACTTAGCCTCGCTTTTCCATTCTTGGATAAAAATTTTAAATGGCAAACTGTTCTAATTTAGTTAAAATCTCTAGTACCCGATGCCATCGAGAGTTGATTATGGTCTTGTTTTGTTAATAAATTTAATGAATATCGCGATGGGCAGATTTAGCTCTTGCATACTGTATGTTTAATAATTCCATATACACCGTTGTGTAGATGTTATTGATATTATTTTAGAGAGGATACTCCATTATGTTCATGCATTTAATTCTTTGAGTAATGGATTAAAGGGCCAATCACGATACTATTTGGAGACTAAAATTGCTTAATTTTGTATTAGAATCCCTTAAACTTAAAATCCTCTCCTCTCCCTTATCGCGGAGCAACTTAACTAAATATATGTATTTTCAAACATCTTAAACCCACCAGTCTTCACCTGGTTAATGGGGACTGGTTTCCTAAGTTATATTACGTGGTGTCTGGATAAAACCTGATTTGTGTTTTATGAAAATAATATGTAGGTGAAATGTACCTTTCGTTATCAAGTACAGCCCACGGGTCATTCGATGTACAGAACTTTAAAGGGACCGTGGTCGATTATCAGATCACCCAACGAAAAATTGACACAAAATCTTAAAAGGATTACGTATCCAAATAAGCAGTGCAGACGTTCACGTCCAAACGATGAAATATTTTCAGTTGAAATTTTGAGACAGGGTAAATACGCCATTCATCTATATTTGGGCGATTAAATTTCATACTTTTATTTTTGAAATTCTGTTCATTTCGGGATAGTCTCTTTAACTTGTCGTCGTGGTACCATTTTGTAGTGATGGTGGTGGTGAACAAAATATGAAATGAAATGGTGTTGCACATTCTTCTGTTCTGCTGATGAAGACGGACATACGCCATACAGTGTGCCATGAGGGACCTTTGGCCCTGGTAGCGGGGCTACGGCCTACTCATGTATATCGAATTCCAACTGCCATGGGATATTTTACGTACACCCCAATGTGTACACATGACCTCGACTTTTCGTCCGATCCGAACGACTAGACAACTGTTTTTGTCAGGCTCTCTGACCTGCATTACTGACACGGAGAAATGGAGTTAAACGTCCACTCGACACACACTAGGTCATTTCAGGACTAACATGTGATTCATTTTATTTCAATAATTCGCTTGGGCATAGATATGGGTCTTTAGCAGTAGGGAGACTCGGAGAAAGCCCGTGGATTTGGGTAGACGACCCCACTCATTGTCACGTACATTTCCAATTAATCAGACACTGAATTATTCTTATTTATTGTGATTGGATTTAGGTTTCCAACCGCCACATTTGTAAGCGGACAAATAATTGATTTGATTGAAAACAAAAATAGAACATCGATAATATGTGGGTTATTTTGGTCCTGGATTAAATTTAAAACAATTTCTAGCTGCCTTGATAATTGAATGGCGTAGACGATCTAAATGTATCTTTTTACGTAGAACCACTTTAACTACTCTTTCGTCAAATTGTTGAGAGACTATAATGATAAGTGGGTTTTTTTTTTTTGTTTGTTTGGTTTTTTTTTGTTTGGTTTTTTGTTTTTTGTTTTATTGAACAGTCTTTAGTTGTTGAGCGACTATAATGACATCTAGTTTGTTTTATTGAATGGTTTATAATTGTTGAGCGATTTTTGGTGTTTATGGATTTTATTTAACAGTTTCTAGTTGTCGAGATACTGTATTGGTATGACATTTGCTTTATTAAACAGTTTCTCGATTTTGAGTTGTTTTGCTCCAACAATGTTTAATTAAAATCTACCGTCTGTTTATTTCATAAGAGTCACTACTATCACATCAAGATAAATGAAAGGGATTAAAAAGTAGTTGAAAGGTGATTGATTTAGGGTATGATGGGACGAATTGGTTAATTACTTCCGGGATGAACAGATAATTGATTGGAACCCTATGGATCAAATCAATGTAGGCCTAATTAAAACCTTTACAGTTAAGTTCGTGTAGGATGTTAACGGAGAACGCTAGATCGGAGACGGTCCTACTCATATTATGACGTCATATATGTGATTGTGGGTTAGGGTAAACGTTAGGCTTAGCCAAGAGTTAGGGTTTGGGCTAGCTCTATTTACATTTCGAGACTTTGGCGAAATCTACAGGTTCTAGCCCTTACCCTAACCCTAACCCACAATCTATAAATGACGTCATATGAGCTAAAATGCGTAGGACCGTCTTCGATCTAGCGTTCTCCGATGTGAACGGAGTAAACAACAGAAGATAAAAACTGAAACGAAATATCTACATCGATAGACTCATTAGATTGAGATGAGAAAAACCTACGGAATTATTACCTAGACTACCATTATTTCAAAATGACAGCTGCCGCCATGATAATACTTAATTGAAACCAGGACGATAACGAACCAATTTTACATCTTTCTCATTAGTTTACAATACAAATTATGATATAAATAAAATATTGGACATAAGTTAATAATTGATTGACAAATGATAATTCAACTTAATGTATGCTTTACGCTGTTGGACCATTGAAGAACACGGAAAAGCGTGTGATTCCTTTGTTGTATTTTAGATTTAGATAAAATAACCATTATCCATATCCGATAACGATGTATAACAGCTAGAATTAAATATAACAACTCTGTAAATTTAATACGGTTATACAATTCGTCGGGATCTGTTGGCAGTGTCATTGTTACTAAGTAGTAAACATATAAATTTACACTAGCATCATTATAATAGCGACCGTAACTTCAGTTAAAACGGCAATTTCATATTTTTTAGTTATATTTTTAAAATATATCAAAATAAAGCCCTAAAACAGATTGTATCTATAAACAGTCCTACCTTGTTAAAGAATAATCCTATTAATACTGTTATTCACTATTGCCAATTGAGAAATTGGCAAAAATATCATTTTCAACTTCAAATTCAAACGTTTGAAGATGACCGTGCATGGAGTGGAATGGGAAAACAAGGGAGGTAATTCAAGTAATTGTATTATTTTTTTCTGTGTCAGTGATTTCTATGCCTATGAAATATTGCCAATGATCATATAATAGTGAGTTGACAACCTTTTGAACAAAAGCCATAGAAATAATTATGTTTTGACTTTCTTAGAAAATATAAAATTTCCACTTTAAGTTTAAATCCGTTGTTAAAGCCCGTTAAAACGCTAAAGCGCACACGTAAAAAACGTTCTTAACACAACAAAAAGCAGAGGCAGAACTAAAAGAAAAAGGTTTGAATCAAACCATAATATTTGTGTTTCAGTTAAACATTAGTTTTCCGTGGTGTAAATAATTACTTCGTCTTGTTTTCGTCTTTTTTAAGTTCACAAAATGACAGAATACATTACTGTTTAGTCAGTAAGAATTATTCGGATTTCGTTCTGACCTTTTTATAAGTTACAACATCGTAGTATCGATTGTAGTTTATGAAATCCTGAAAAGTTCTGCCCTGATACTAGTTTGGTACGGATAATATAATTTTAGAAAATACAATAACTTTCTAAAATACTGCCCAGAACTTTCCATTTTTTTCTAGAACCATCCAGAATCTAAATCTAAGCGCAAATTCCAGAAGTTTCCGTAGTTTGTAGAAGTATCATGATCTCATCACATTTGCGTACATTTTTGTTAATTGATATTTGATTTCTATTCCAGGCGCATAAGCAGGGGCTGTTTGGACAGAAATATGTTTGGATTTTAACTGGATCTGCCATGTACGACAACTGGATCAAAAACGCTGACCCCAGCACCTATCCCTGCAGCCAGGAGGAACTCTATGAAGCTGCGAAGGGTTACATAAGCATCGATCATAAACGACTTAGCGAATCGGAAGAAGTGACATTTATGGGCCGGGTAAAGTTTTTATTCAGTAGTAAGATGATGTCAGGTTTGTTAAAGTATTACGCCATTGATTCTATCCGTCTCAGATGTATTAGACTTTAGAGCAGTGTATCCAATTTTATAAACTCCACCCCCCTTGCAACGGTACGCTTTCAAAACCCGAGGAAATATTCACGAAAGCTTTTAAAAGCAAGAATATTTTAAGAATGCACCATTTTCATTGGCTAAAAACTCAAATTTATTTTAGGATTTTACCCCCTGTCCAATGAAAAGTTTTTATTAATTAGTATAATTATTTGATCAAGATTTAATATGTTCCAAATAGGTACATGTAGTGTAAATATAAGAATGATTTTTTAAAAAGTTATCATGATATATTGTACCATATACCACAGTCCCTCACGTCCCCAACATTACATAACCTAATTTGCGGACTATTCTGTTGGTGCACAGTGGTGTAGGACGCGGGGTGGGGGGGGGGTCTTATGCTTAATTGATCGGATGGGACGAAAACTCGAAGTCTATCTATGTACTCTCTGGTGTGCACGTAAAATAACCGCTAGCAGTTTGAATTCCGTGAACATTTCTAGAAAACTGAGTAACCTGCCCCTAAGAGAACCCTCTTTGGTATTCGCCATCATTTCCATTATATAGGTTGGTGCTGAAATCCAGGACGTTAAATCTAATTTATTATAATTAAACATTAAATAACTTATCTAGAGCATAATGAACTCTCGATGCCATCGCTAGCCTGCGATATTTAGCGGATTGGAATACATATTTTGAAAACTAATTACGCGTAAAAATCGATAATCGAGACTTTGTTTTTATCGTACGGACTTAAGTAATTATAATCGAGGTTAAACTAAAATTCAAAAGCCAATATCTCGGTTCGGAGTGGATCCATATCGACTGAAATTTTCAGCTAATTCTATACGTTATCCAATGTTTAACTATTAGAGTGATACCTGTCAACTCTATATCTAACCTTACCTATTGTCCCTTTAACCTTTGATAATATAATCTACTGATTTCATTTTAGACGCCACAAGAATACAACGTTCTCCTAAACAATATGGCCGACCAAACAGAATTCTTAATATCGAGGAGTCATCCATGGGCGTACGATGCTGCTTATGCCGTGGCACTCTCTTTGAATGCTACCGAGGATAAATTACAAAGTGTAAACAAGTCGCTAGCCATGTTTAACTACAACGATAGCCTAACCTTTGAATATATGAGGTCGTCAATCGAAGACGTCAGCTTTAATGGAGTCTCGGTTTGTAAAATTAGTAATCGCTATTTCTTATCCCGATTGTATCACAGTACAGGCACCACTCGGCAAACCTCGGCAGATTCCAGAACCTCGGCTGCATGACAGTAAGTGATATGTACCTACGCCTGTACAATTGCGATGCGACGGCGGTTTATTAAAGAAAGAATCTCTCAAAATTGCGTCGTTCGAAGGATGTGTAGAATTATCAGAAGGGTGTGTAGAATTATCAGCGAAAACGTTGTTAGATAAAACATTCTTCAAAGGCGTCGTCATAGGCATCGCCGTTGGTAATCCGGGAACTTGAAAGTAGTTCTTATGGCCGAGGCTAGATGTAGGGTACTGGAATCTGCTGAGGTTTGCCGAGTGTACAGGCACCTGTAACTTGCGAAATCTCTTTCCTGTGGTGGCTGATTGGTATCATGTCGTTTTGTCGTGGTGTCGCCCCAGTGTCGGGTTAAAATGTCATAGTGTCGGGTTGTCGCGGTGTCGGGTGAAAATGTCGTGATGTTGGGTTTTCGGATTGTCGCCAAATGAAGGGCGACATCACGACATGATACCAATTAGCCACCATACTTTCCATATTAAACTGTGACTAATTATAAGTGAGCAAGAGGCTCACTACTTTTATAATAACAACTAATGTAAACTATAAATAATAGAACGAAATATGATGTACAATGTATCGAGGTAAAGACGACTCAAAAATAATAAATGTATATATTAATGTCTATCCATTATTTCATTGTTTTCCCCAGGGTCCCGTGTCGTTTACTAATGACGGTGGTAGAGTTGGTATAGCCTATATAGAATATAATGACCGTAAGTATTATCAACCGAAATAGTCTATTTGTTTTCTCACTGATCTATCTGGTGACTGGGGAACTATGGCCGGGGATGTTACTTTGGGGGTTGGGTGGATTTATGGTTTAATGGGTGTGCCTTTTATCATGAGGTCTGTCATTGTGTCAAATGGGGTGGTTTCGATTCCTTGCTTGTACTTGACAAAGAATGGGGCCACGTGTCCAACTTCGTGGGTTTTCTCTGGGTATCAAGGTCCATACGCGCTAGTGAATTATTGAAATGACATTGGACCATATGATAGTCCCGAAATGACCTAGTTTGTGTCGAGTTGATGTTTAAACGCCTTTGGCTTTTCTATACAAGTTTCCCGTTGTCACTGATGCTGGACCCGTCAAGCAAAAGCGGATTTGACAAAAGATCCATATGTGCATTCGTTGGTGTGCACGTAAAAGAACCATTGACACTCGGAATTCGATGAAGAGTAGGGGGAATTGTCGTTAGTTATCCCGGTGCAAAAATATAGGACATTGATTGGAACTTCAAGTAGAATAGGAAGATGGCTAAGCGGTTGAGGTCCGTGCAAACTTATCTATTGGGCATCGAACACGTGACCATAAGGTAGCCCAGGGGTGGTGTGAGCAATCGATATACGTAATTAGTAAGTAAGTATGGTCGATTGTAGTTTGATTTATTTATATTTTAGATGATGCTAAAACGACCATGGCATCCTATGATCCTCGAGATGATCGCATCACCTGGTTTCAACCAGCTACAGCTTTATTTGATGGTAAACATTAAACTTATTAACCAAAACTTCAATAATTAAATACGAAAATATTGCGAACTAACTTACAGGTATCTTTCTTGGAAATATTTTAAGCCGACAAATACTGAGTATATTATGCGAGAGTAGATAAATAGCTGGCAATTCTCACTATAATAGTTGAAACTAGATAATGTCAAGGTATTTTGCAGAAAATTTTAGTGAAATTTAGCGATTGAAATTTGGGTTTAGCCTACCTCATCATTACTAAAGTCGGTACGATAAAACACAGTCTCGATTATCCATTTCTTGATTTAATCACAAATGAGCGAGGAGTAGCAGATCGGATCACAATCCAGTAAATATGGCAGGCTAGTGATGCCTTCGAGAGTTGATTATGGTCTGGATAAGTTAATTAATAATTTAGATACCATTTCAAGCTTAAAGAAAGACATACAACAGGAAGACTTAGATATTGCATAATGTATGTTTAAGCCGTCGAAATTGTTGCATAATGTAAACCACTGTTAAAAGTCTTATTTTAAAATTCTGGATCTGATATCCGATATATAAACCTTTTTTTTTTAAATTCTAGATCTGATACCCTTTTTTTTTTAAATTCTAGATCTGATATAACTTTTTTTTTAAATTCTAGATCTGATATAACTTTTTTTTTAAATTCTAGATCTGATATGAGAATTCTATACTATTTTGTATCCTAATGTTTAAGCACATAGAACCGACTTATCCCAAGAATGTCATCATTAATATTTAGCGTAGATAATTGGTTTAGCTCAACATGGAAATGGAGTCAAACTGTGTACAGAATGATATAATTGGGGATATATAGTAAGACAATGATAGAACTAGCAACGAGTTTCTTTTAATTTCATATGAATACCGGAAATTCCTGCGGTTGTGCTACCTAGAATAGTCTGGTTCTCGTGTTTCCATTGTGCTAGACACCAAGGTCATTATCTATATATGTTATTTTATTTCCAGGACGCACGGCTCCACGAGACCGATTTATATATGTAGAGATTTATGAACCGTATGATGTAACAGCTGTATATTGTATATTATTCTGTAATACTATAGGCGTTATTATAGCATTTGTCTTCCTTGCATTTAATACTATCTACAGAAATAATAGGTACGTCTACAGACACACCATTAAATACTATGTTTATAGAAATAATAGATAAGCCCCATGGCCCCTACACGCAGCGTCTGGTTACATAATAGTTACATAATAGCCGAGAAAGTTCATTGGGATTTTTTCGACGAAGTGTCGCCTTGCCCATGGTGCAGGACGGAGGAGGCTACCAGGGACAGCGGCTAGTCGTTCGAATTTGGCGAAAAAACGAGATCCCGTGTAAAACTTCCCTCATAGCACACTGTATGGCGCATGCCTGTCTTCAAAGGCCCAGTCGGGACAGAGCAGTTGAACGTTAAACACCAGTTCATAACATTTCTTCGCAGACACCATTTGCTACTCTCTGCAGAAGTAATCTTGTGGCCTGTTTACACCATTGTGTACTGGGGACCTTTGGTTTCCTGCAATAATCTGAATGGCTAGACACTGTTCATTGTCATACCTTCCATCATTGACGAAGAGGGGCCATTTTGGATAATCCTACGTAATTGCCTCAGCCCAAACCGGAACTGAACTCCGTACCTCCTAGTTGGTGTTGCTGATCTCAAAAGTGAATCTTTTCAAGCATATCTGATTAAATGAGCTAAATCGGTAAAAAATGGGACCTAGAAATTGACGCAAGTGGGTTGCAACGCATATAATACTGTAATATGAATGTATATAAACTGATTTACATTCAATAGTTTCCGTTTTACTCTAATTTCAAATCAGTTATGTTCGGCGAAATAAGCCAACAGTTTCAATCGTATACCAATTTCTAACGTCTGGTTATTCCAGTCTACATACGCCGTTTGATTTAGTGCAATGTTTCTAGGCTTGTTCCTCGAGTCTCTTGCTAGAACTGAAGCTGAAACGCATTATGGTACACGATTCGTGTACCAATGGTAAAATGTTTATTTTGTCTTAAATATTGGATATCAGAAGCCGATCTTTTCCCGGTAAGACCACAGCACCAATGTTGATTTAAATTGACAAATAACTCGTGTTTTCAATGTTGAAGATTTTGGATGATACTGAGTTAGAGACTTGGCTACTTTAAGTGTAATAATTCGTTTTTATGTTTTGTAGACATATTAAGATGTCGAGTCCGTATATCAACAATGTTATTATATTGGGATGTCTGGTCATGTTTGTTGCTGTTTATGTGAATACAATGGATTATGCTAGATTTGGTAGTGAACATTTTAATGAAAATATATGTATGGTAAGTAAGACTTTGGAAACTCTTGATAACACTTTAGACGAATTAAATCTAGTCCGATTCTTTAGAAAAGTACAACAAACCTTTTGTTTTGTTGGGTAGTGATGGAAGCATCTTCATTAGAAGGCTTGATCTGGCTTTAACTCCGTACATCTTATCAAGCCCTTCACGTACCCTACATTCCTCGATAGCAAATGCCATCGCGAACACCGAGTTGGGCCCTATCCAACTGAAATGTCCAACTGTGATCTTCGAGTTGAAAAGGTTAAGATTCGTTCAATCGCGTTTCGGCTATGACCTACTGTACACTGAGTCCAAACCTTTCTAATTTACTTGTTGTGCTTCCATTATGCTAGTAGGGTTGCTTCTATTGGTTTTCTGTGAGTTTTTCAGCTAAAAAAGTTCTCAACGGTTGTCAACGAATCTGGTCCTTTTCGTGTTTGCATCACATATCTGTGGTGAAGTGTCGAGATAACTACATAAAAGAAGAGACTATTCAATCCTTCAAAGATTTGGAATTGTGCCCCAAAACGTATTCGGAAAGTTGCACTGTTTTCAAATATCATCATGATTATGCCACCCCAAACCGCATGCTCTCTGTAATTCTGGACAAACTGACAACCATGATAAATATTTGTTTATGGACAAAATGTCCGAATCTGACGTGCCGGAGGGGGTGTTGAAGGGCTTGTCATTGGTATATCTTGGCATATAAATATATTTTTTGTAAAGTAAAAGAATTTTTTTCTATTGAATAGGTTAAACTATGGTTGTCTCTACTGGGCTTTACCCTGGCGTTTGGAGCCTTGTTTACGAAAACATGGAGGGTTCACATTTTATTCAGACAGACATCGTTGAAGAAAAAGGTGGGTAACACAAACCGGAAACTAACATTTCCTTTTAAAATTCCAGAATTATCGCCCTTTGGCGAAAACCTTGTGAAATCGATAGATGTTTATCGATTTTATATGCCCACGGAAATTATAATATGATCTGTAGGAAATCGTATTGTAAATGCCCGCCCACCCGCCGTTACCTACAAAAGTATACATATGCGTCAACCCTTCTCTATCGTTCAAAGATTTTTGCTGCTGTGGCCGTATGTGTCGTTGCCCCGCAACGGATTATATTCAAATTGCGGTCATGAGAGGTTTAAGCAAAAATTAGGATGTTAAACCCTATTTCATTTCGTTTTCATTTGATCTGCCTACAGATTACCGTAGGGATTATCTCTCTCGGTAGGTGTATAAATTCAAACTGGTTCACAAGGAGAAATTGATATTAACGTCCACTTGACAAAAACTAGATCATTTCAGGACTGACAAGGTTCCATTTTATTTCAGTAATTCGATTGGGAGCGAACCGGTCGTACCTGGAGAAAGCCAACGAGCGGAGAATCGAAACAAATCCGTCCGGCTTAATTACAGACCTTACTATCTAATTCGCACGCATCCAACCATTCGGTTACCCAACCCCTTTGGTTCACAGCGGCATGTCACTCAAATTTAGTTATAAATTAGGAAGGAACGATAACATGAGAACCCGTGTACCCATTAGCGTGCATACCAAAGAACCTTTGGCATTTGAAATTCGATCAAGGCTAGACGAAATGTCGCTGCCTGGTAAAATTTTCCCTCACAGTAGCCTATATTGCAAGGCTACATCGGTCGTTCTTCGACATGTTGGAGAAGAGACGTATGACACTATTCCCCTTCAGATATTGCTACACGGTGTAAGGATGTTGTTTTATTTTGTATTTCAGTATATCAAAGACTATCAACTAATAGGTATGTTACTGGTTCTAACGTTAGTCGATCTATGTATATTGGGACCATGGACTATCTTTCACCCTTTACACAAAGAAGAAATAAAGATCGAATCAGAGGTAAACCTTTTTGAATAAAATCTGAACATTGACAGCGACCACATATCAAAAATCAGTGGTATACTTTTTTGAATAAAATCTGAACATTGACAGCTACCCCATAACCCAGACCCACGTCTACACCGGGGTTATGACGGATCCAAACTTTTTTTCCGATTTGTTGATAAATCGTAGGCGGTTCGTAAAGTTCATATGTGATCGTATTGGTTATAACACATTTGTTTTGTTCGTAGATCTATTGTGGACCTGCTGTAACTCTTTCGTATCGTCCGTATCACGTATCGTCCGTATCACGTATCCATGTCGATTTTGCTTGTATCGTCATCGCAATGCGTGATACGGAACACGTATCGAACAGCTTTCATGTGGAAAAGGTCCGTATATCACCGTCGTCTTTTTACCGTTGTTTTTGCAACTTTTAGACGCTTACATGTTGTGTCATGGCGCTTTTAGGAATCAATGTGTATCTTAGGACGAAGAAGGTGTATATCTGTTTTTATTTAAACCATGATATAGACTTAAATTAGGGAGGTAGGACCTTCTGTAAATGATATGATTCTATAGTAAAGGGGTATAAACTTTCTCAAATGATACATTAGTGAAACCAAATCTTACTGTCGATTCAAAGTCGACGATTTTTAATAAGATTCGACATTAAATTTTATTTAATAGCTCAGTGACTATCGAGCGACTTTACTTCCACCGTTAATTTGTTGGCTAGGCACTGATGGTGATCATGGTAGATAACAGCCATCATGCTCAGATACGTACGCGGCGCGAAAATCTGGCAAAACTCTTAACTGCATTGACGCAACGTATCACGTATACGATGAGTCCACGATCTGGTACGTGCAGGAACGTTCGGGTACGTCTCACTACGATCATTACGATTGCTACAACTGACCTCAATATATGATAAGATCACCTGATAAGATTACGATTTCAATCATTGCTCGATTCGTATATATTTAATATATTTATATTTGATGTCCGCGATTTTCGTAAATCACTAGTTTGTGTAGTGTCAAATTTACGATCCTATTTGCGTAATCGAATTTATTGAATTAACAAAAAAAACTTTTTTTCAGGCGGAATCAGATTCGGATAATGTCGTAACGTTTATCTACACGGCATGTAAACACCGTTACGACATATACTGGTATGCTTCCGAGTACATCTACAAGGGTTTGCTCCTGGTGTTTGGTGTGTTCCTAGCGTGGGAGACTCGAATGGTCAGCGTCCCAGCACTCAACGATTCCAAACTTATTGGGTTCTGTGTGTATAACATCGTGGTGGTGTGTGCATTCGGTGTTCCAGTAGCTCATGTTTTGTCCATCCAGCAGACGACTCTGATGTTCGTTCTAACATCTGTATTCACAGTCTTCTGTACGACGCTTGTACTCTGTATCCTCTTCATACCAAAGGTAAAAATATTGAAATACCCCCTCTTGTTTGTCTTAAGGTATTTTTTTTTTTTTTTTTTAAAGTGACAATTGCATGTTATTTAATGTTTTAAAGAGACAATAAATCTTAAAAAGCCCATGTTAAACATATCAATACATTTATATTAGCTTAAGATTTTGTCAATGCTGCATGACAGGGGTCCTGGCAAGGAATAATATATATTAGGGTGGGAAAGAAGGATATCTCGTGACAGTTGGAATTCGATATATTTTGAGTATGCCCTAGTGCCGCTGTCGTGGTAAAATTCCCCTCATAGCACACTGTATCGTGTATGCCCATTCGGGGCAGGACAGTAAGACGTTAAACCCCATTTAATTTTTTTATTCTTATCCGTAACTGAACCGGAATTAGTTTAACTCTGAAATCTGAGGTGATAGTACAACGTCAAAGAGTATTTATCATTCCCCAGCTTCATTAGCTGTCATAACACCCTCAATTTCACCACAGATGAAGACCTCTGCCATCAGTTTGAACTTTGTTTTATTTCAGTTAAAACTGCGAAATGAAATCGGAGATATCCGATTTGTGAAGTCTTTACAGGATGGGAACTGTGGTGTAGGTGTCAACTCATCGCAAAATGCTAATCAAAAACGGCCACCTTTAACAGCCAGGGAACCAGTAACAGGTAACATAAGTTTCATTCGCAGATAAGAGCCATGCATCAATAATTTTGGAAACTATTATCTCTAATACCGAAACATTAAAAACGCAATAAGCCTCCAAAGTTTCTCCATTTTTAAATCAAGTTTGACAGAGTTTGAGTATATTATTACCCTAACCCTAACAAAGCAAAAAGCACCCCAATTTGAGAGGGCACTCTCAAGTTTTATGTGCCAGACGCTGTATCATGAATAATAAGCATTGTCTTGAAACACAGACTGCGAACTGATGCAGTGTTTTGTATATTTTCTGACAGTGGCTTCAAACGTAAACACAGTTAGCCCAGCCATCAAAAAGCGCAATTAACCCAGCGTTATTACTTGGGAAACGTAGTTCATCCAGTAGGAACTGCAACTATAGATTAAACATGCGAAATTAAAAAATCAGTAGAAATCAAAGGCGTTTATTTGGTCAGTGAATGGATACAAATCGCCATCAATAAAAAATTCAATTTTCCGCTATTTGGCTCTTTTTCAATGCCTCTGTTCCCTGCAACATTTGGCATAGTTTGTCTATGCCATTTGTAACAGCTTCCAGTTCACCACTCATCGAATTTTTCCCCGGCAACCCCTTATTTAAATCAACAGTTTTCAAAATCAGCTTTCGACTTCTCTTCAGGTTCAGCATCATCAAATGTTTAACAGTAGCATTATATTCTTCCTCCATCTCGCCGTCGCTCTCCTGGTAGTTGTATGAACTGCCGTCGTTTACGACATCCAGCTGCCCAGGATCTTCGTCAACCTTATTCTCGGTCTCGGTAGAATCTTCGACGTTCTTCTCCTGGTCAGACCAATATTGATCGTTTTCGTTATCTTCCTCAATATCATCTTCTCCATCAGTATCACAATCGTCTGTCTCACACACGTCTTTATCTGGATCCGGGTAGCTCATGCTGCTTTCTTTACTATCTGCATAACTTCCATCTTCATTACCAGGAACACATTGATCGTCCATATCATGTCGGTTCCCTTGTTGAGCCTTTTTCAGTAATTCAACATCCTTGGTCAATCTGTTAAGTTGCTGTGTTATTTTGTCTATTTTATTTTGACTCGCACCGTTCTGAACCACAGTGTTTTCCCGACCTAACTGCATTAGCTGACAGCTGGCGACATGAATCGTGCTCTGAAAGAAGAAAGCTTTATTTTAGAGGCTGAAAATCGGTACTAACTACTGGTAGTGTGAACTCAAACGAAACGTTTATACTCAGCACTTCCTGTGTCGTAAACTAGAAACAAACGTTTGGAAAAGGGGTCGAGATTTGACCAATCTGATTAAAACATAGATCCTATTTCGTTTCGTTTTTATAATTGAAAATTTCGTTTTACTTGTCTTTACTACATGAGGATCTGAAAGACTTGTTATTTAACTCGTTTCTGCTTGAAATGAGGGGTCAGCCAATCAAATTGTTTGTTGAATCGAGGCTATGACCTTTTTTGGGTACTAGGCATTATCAGCGATAGAAATCAAAACAAAGCAACAACGATTCTGATTGGTTAATCGAATGACTGAGGTTATAAGATCAAATGTCGCGTGCTGGACATCTGAACTGGCTGTACGTGACCTCCCGCTATGACTTGTTAGATCGACATGTAGTGTAGGTCATCGAAATTATAAAAACCGAAACGAAATATAGATCTGGATTTCAATTAGATTGAGATTTAACATCCTACTAATATGCCCCATCTGGGATAATGAAGACGAGCATGGATAGTAAATGCTCGTCATCGAATGCAGTCCATGTAATGAACAATAAGATAAGCATGACCAATGAAGAAGAGCATAGCCCAAAAATGTTGGGGGGGGGGCGGCAAGGGCGACTGGGGGCGTCGATGGAGCTTCTGGGGTGGCCGATGTACATACGGCGAATGGTAACTTGGGAGCGCCTCCCTGCGGAAAAGGGTCAAGGAGAGGTACTATGACATTAGTGGAAACTTTCAATTTTGAGGCTGAATTTGCGATATTATAGAAATTTGAAGGAAGGGATTCGACCGCAGGGTACAACCTAAAGGGCCTAATAATTTATGAGAGTAACGAAAAGTTTTGATCTCGTGTTGCAGTCGGATTATGAAATGTGTGGGACTGTGAGGCCTACAGTTCTTCTGATCATTGTATGATTTGATAAATATTAAGTAACCGAAGTATTGTACAGAGCTGGAAAATCCGCTTACTGTATGACGGCCTATATTATATTGTAGGCCTATGACCACAATGTAATATAGGCCGTCATATTGTAAGTGGATTTCACAATGCTTCGGTTACTTAATGTATAATGATCCATATTTAATTTTATGAAAACTTAGATCATTAGATCATCAGGAACTTAACACAACCGAAATCGTGTTCAATCAAAAACGAATTGTATATAAATTGCCCCATATTGGCTGCTTTACTTTCTGTTTAAAAGGGAGTAAACCACGAAAATGTTTATGACTGGGTGTGGTTTACTGTATGTGCTAGCTGGATCGGGGTTCACATTCCTTATCACCCTGTATTGAACTTTTAGATCTGAGTATCGTAACTTACCCGAGGTGAATTCATTATTCTTTACCTTCACTTTCACTCTTTGTTTGGCAACAGACCACTAATGTTTCTCCTTTTGACTTTAACGTTAATTCTCGTCTCTTGGATCGGCTGTAACTTTTTCCTACATTTTCGTTGAGTAAAACGCTTTCTGCCACAGATGGACAACTTTTGGCGAACTTTTGCCAAAAAGCATGTTTGAGGTTCTCCATGAAAAGTTTGAGATACACAAGCTGGAAGTAGAGACAAATAAACGTGCAATTTTAAGCCCTACATTTCAACGTAACCAACCCGACAACGCTTGTATCCATCCGCCTCAAAATAATGTATATTCAGAAAAACCTGACAGAAAATGTATTTTCAAACCATTTTCTTCGATTCTACACCTTAAAGTCAACAAAAATCGCCATGTAATGTAAAATCGGGGGAAAGGGAGTTGGACCACCGATCATTGATTTTGTCAAGATCGATCGTGTCTGTCATTTAGGCGCTTTGAAAAATTGGCGCGTATTGTAATATCGTATACCATCATACATATATACACAGATATATTCATCCCCACCCCCTGCCAGCCCCCCCCCCTCCTCTGCCAGGCCACACACACATTTACTCCCCTGTTTCCGATTTTCTCTAGGCGACAGAGTAAGTAAGCGTGGGTATGTTTTGTAAGGCCAAAGTAGTAATACCTTTGATAATAACCAATCTCCCGCCCCCACATCGATGTCTATTCTATAATAATAATGTAGACTTATATAAATTGATACAAATAATATCTCATCGATTTGCTTAGTCGTGCTTAGAAGTTGAAGCAAATAATTACTTCGAAATTGCTAAACATTTAAGAATTGATGGTACTATTACTTAAATAAAAACATGTTTAACGATGATTTAAAGCGAGAATTTCTTATTTTTAAGTTATATTTTTAAAATGTATTAAAATAAAGCCTTAAAATAGAAGTTATCTATAAACAGCCCTACCTTGTTGAAGAATAATCCTATTAATTATTATATTGAGCAAAAGACATAAAAATCATTATGTTTTGACTTTCTTAAAAAAAAATGAAATTCTAGCTTTAAAGAAGGCAATTCATTCCAGGCCATCGGTGCACTGTACATACATGCTCTAGCCTTTGTCTCGTAATATTAACTACGGTAAAGTATTTAATAAATATTTCCTAGCATTTTTGGTTAATGATAGACTGAGGTTCTAATGAAATTTGTCTTCAAAAATCCAAACCATGTTATATATTATATATATCGAGAAAAAGTCTATGGTTTCAATTTCTGGCTTAGAAAATACAACCGGTCGGGTAACAGTAACCGTATTTTTTCATAAACGGTTGGTCTTAATCTTGATCGGTCCAACCAGGGTCAGGTGGATAGGAAGGGACCGGAGGTCTCTGTGTTTTCATCAGATTGTGATTATACATAATTGTAACATAAAATGCATTGTAAAACCCGCGTCTTAATCAACTTCCCCGTACAATGCATGTGGTTATTTAATTGCTATTCAATAAACTATAAAGAGCTGAATCTATTAGTATGACAATACTCTTCTTATTCAATGTAATAATACGAATCCAACTTATTTATTGTAGTGAACAGGCCTGTGGGATTAATTGCATCGAAAAGCGTTGCTGAACTCAGTAAAGAATTGGCTGTGTTGAGGCAAGAATTTTTAGAGGTAAGAACCTATAAATACAAATGGGGTTTGGGAACATAAAGTCCAGGATGGGGACTGCTAGGTGTGGGTTGGAGTTGGTCATCACCCTTGACCACAGTGGCTTAGTGAGTATGACCAGTTCACAGACTCCATGGCGGTTCGACAGAAAGTTTCTGGGCATTTCCGATCTGTTTTTCTCAGCTGTAGTATGACGGAAGGTATGATAATGATCAACACCTGGGCGTTCGGATAGTATGTATGTAAAACCGATGATCGTACTTATTCGTTGACGTGTACGTAAAATAATTCATGGCAGTTGGAATTCGTCGATGTTTAGGCACTAACCCCGCCCTCTCTCTCTCTCTCTCTCTCTCTCGCTCTCTCTCTATCGGTCCGTTACCGGGAGATAGAGATAGGGTTAACGTCCACTCGACACAAACTAGGTCATTTCAGGACCAATATATAAGTTGGACAGGGAAACCTACTCTTTGGCACGTACAAGAATCGAAATCACGCCACTTGACTCTACCCAATATCCCTAGTCTATTTGAACTGGATAATATAAATATACATGTAATTGTAACACGGACAGGAAATTTTCTTTTGTTCTTTTCGTTCAATAAGCAGATTGTTTTACCTCTACTAATCTTAATTGGGAGTAACTGTGCAATAACTAGACATTTTTAGTGTTATTGAACACTTTTGCTGATTTACGCTAGTTTTAGTAAAAATCATATAGATAAGTGGGGTGGGGTTTCTGTGCAATAACAACGAGGATCTTCTTTGAGTGGCATTCGCTTGAAAACGTTGAGAGAATCCTCGACGAAACGTCGCTTTAATTGAAATAGTAATTGTGTTCCATAATATGTTTTTGTGTTTATAACAACGAGGATGTTGAGCGGGTGTCAGTGTTACAATCATTACGGCCTCGATGTTTAAACCTGTTAACTCGTGAAAGCCGTGCTATAAATATAACTTAAATATGATTAAAACACAGATTATATTTCGTTTCGTTTTTATACTTCAAAATATCGTTTTACATGTCTTCACAACACTATGTTTTGGGAGGTTTGTTATAAGACCTTCATCGAGTGTTGATTTTGGGAATTCTCTCTGCACGTAACTATGGGAAAACCCAAAGAAGCGTCAACGCTGATTGATTAATCAATGCCTGACGTCATAAGCTCAAAACCGCCCGTAATAGTATAGTCTCTATCATCCATACAAATATTCTACGCGTTGAAGACTAGGGGGTTCTGGGTGACCGACACTAGACCCCTGACAACTGGTCAGATCTTTATGTAGTGTATTCCATCGAAAGTATAAAAAAACGAAACGAAATATTGATCCGTATGACAATTCCTCCAATTTCCAGAAGTATTAAGTATTGGGGAGCAAATATTTTTACTATAAATCTGATTGCACGAGGATCAACACAACTTAAATAAAAACCGTGGGTGGGGAAAACGGATGTGGAGAGAGGCAGTGTGAATATCTCCTGTCCACCCATGCAACCGACCAGCCCCCTCGTTGTCTTAATGAAGAATGAATTGAATACACCATACTACGTCATCATCGGAAATGCCACGTGAGGATCTTAATTTCTGCCTTTATGTTTTACAGGAAGAGATTGCAGTCAATCAACTAAAGGCCGAATTAAGTCGAAAAACAAACAATCAGATAAATTTCCATAAAGTAGATGGTCGATATACCGTTTTTAAACAATCTGAACAGACCGATACAGATGTGTGTTAATTGTGGTTCAACGAAATGAAATTATTGATAGCTTTAATTCTGTAATATGCTTTTAGTGTTGTAAAATGTGGTTACTGCTCCAGCATCTGTTGTCATTTTGTATAATACATGTACTGGACCAAGTGAGGGGAGCGCTATGGCGAGCTTTCCGTCATGTGTTTGAGTTTTTGCGCCCCTCGTAAATAGCAAAATATCAGCGGTTTCCAGCATTATAATAACAATACTCAACCAGTGTCAAAGCGTGCTATAAATATAACTTATTGTAGACGCCGGACCGACGACAATCAATATACGACTAATTTTCAATGTGGGTATGTAAAAATTATCCTAGTGCCCTACAATTCAAAACGGCACTACAATTCAAAACAGTTGGCCCCATATCACGCCAGTTTTGCCATGGATCAACACGGTTTGTGCCGGTTTGCTCACCGTAACGCTACTCTATCCAAATATCTCACGTGGGCTGAACCGTTCTACAACAACTGTCCTTTGGAATAAGAATCAAGTCAGATATATTAAATTATAAAAATACTTTATTGAGCAATATTACAATACAAATTGACTAGGTAGGACAAACATGATTTAATTTAATTACAAAAATACAAGATATAGCCCCAACTTCATCAATTATTATATTCATTATACAATCAACTATAAAAAATAAAATACACCCCCCCCCACCAAAAAATATAATTATAATAAATTATTAATGAACTAAAAAAAAATTGAACATGATTCTTACTCCATGGTCACTCACAAAATCTTCATGTTCTTCCCCTTTAAAAACTATGATAGGTTGCCAGGTACAGCAGCCATTGAGATTCTAGTTATGAATCTTATCATCAAATTCAAAGTAGATACATATCTTTAAATTCTGGCTAACCTGTCAGATTACCAATATATTTTTTTTTCAAGAGAATATGACAATTTTGTTTAGCATTATTGCATTTCTTAGAATACACATAATATAAATATAACCGTATTTATTGTGCTTTAGAATTAAATTCTTCGGAATTCTCATTTTATGGTATTTGAACAACGATCTCCAGATATTGTCTCACTGATGTGAGATATACAGCGAAAACTGACCATATTGTTTGAAGTTCATTCTTCAAAAAACGATTAAGCACTAGTGTGACCTTCACTTTTCCAAAATTATTTTAAATTTGCTATTGCTGATAAATTGAAAAATATTTATTTGACAAATTAGGAATGAAAGATATTTGAAAGACATTGATATACACAATCATCTCAAGAAAAGGAACTATTTATATCCTTTTTTGGAAAAGAGCCTTATAAATTATCCTGCATGCAAAGTGAAACCATGGACAGTGCCCTTTCCATTTGACTTCCTGGCCAATGACCATTTCTGCTTAATCCTGAATGATTGCCTGAAGGTATGAAGAGAACCAGTGCCCTTTATCTTATAGATCCATTTAACAGTTGAAAGACTAAAAGATCATTTGTTTATACAAGTTTCAAGGACAGATATGGAAGACTACAGATTTGAAGACATATTCCTCACAACTACACCAGAGATCGCTTAATATTTCTCCATATTTAATAAATATTTATGGATTTCACTGAGTTTCCAATACAAAAAAAAGTCTGAGTTTCCATGACAGCAGTTTGTGTTTTACTGAGTTTCCGTGGTAACAGAGTCTGTATATCTGGCCAAATCATCACCAGCTCGTTTTAATATCTGTAAAGCTACTTCACCTGCAATAAAATAAAAATAAAATGTAGAAATGACATCTAGTTTTCTGGATCATCTCATCTTGGCTAATGAAGACGGTGAAGGGGGTACATGTGTGTATCAGGGCTTCCACTTCAAAATTTTCCCAACCGGTCATTTTTCTCACGGAGAAAGTGGTGCTATTTTAAGCACATAATAAGAAGCCAAAAACTACATGCTATCGGAATGTCGATCGACTTTAATTGGGTCAAGACAGTCACACAAAAAGCCAATCTCACATCGACATTTATATACCAACCCACCTATCCCCCTAATAAATAAAAGAACACATGTAATTGTAATCAATTATTATCATTTAGTTATTTATACATTCATAAAGTATAACACGGGTTACCCACGGTACATGTATGTATATGCCATACAGTGTGCTAGGAGGGAATATTTGCCCAGACAACCATGTTCACCCACTAGAGTGGGTTATTTTACAGACCTTATGATTTAACACCATTTCCCCCCTCCCTCCCCCATGCATTTATAAGAGGCTGACACTACAAATATATGTCTGAATATACAATTCAAATGTATACAGAAGGAATACACTCTGTTTTTATTGATTTAAAGTCAAAAATAAGTAACATCCAAAGAACCACACACTTGATCTGTAAAAGCAGTGAACCAATCTTCAAATTAAATACCTCAAAACTTCTTGTAAAACAGAATTTTCAACAAAGGGCTATAACTTAATAGAAGTCCTGCAAAATTCAAACTTGATTTGTAACTTTACTACATGTATACACAGACACAGCAGTGTACCAAGGTTCAACCAAATATCACAAAGCTTTATAAAACATTATCTGGAAAAAACAAAATTGACTTACTGCCTAACTGTTTATCTTGAGCGAGGTCAAGGTCATCAGAGAGATGATCTCTAAACAATCGCTGTTGTACCGGATTTCTTACTATTCCTTTTGTTGGTGTCGATGATCCAACCGGATTCAAGGAAACATCCAGACTCT
This sequence comes from Patella caerulea, assembly GCA_036850965.1. Taxonomy (NCBI): domain Eukaryota; kingdom Metazoa; phylum Mollusca; class Gastropoda; family Patellidae; genus Patella; species Patella caerulea. Next base: position 16,819,444 of record JAZGQO010000002.1, on the reverse strand, counting down.
CCGGGTACAGACTAGTAACCATTTCAAGAGCATGCTTTGCTTTGTCGAATCCTTTTCCTTCCGATAAAACAGAATCAGTATCAAACTGTCTCACTCCATCACAGCCTTCTGAGTCCAAGTCAAAAACAGATGAACGATTTGATTGGCTGTAGTTGAAGCTATCACCGAGGTCATTGGGGTCAATACTACTTTCGGTTTTAAGGGGAAGTGAACTGAACTGACTAGTTAAATTAGTGTGCAGACTTGTCAACTGAATACTAGCTGTTTGATATCCTGTGTCCTGATTGGTAGAATTTGGCATCGGAGCAGAGTCACTGGTTGTCTCCATATCTGTAATTGAGAAATCGTGGATGTCTGTCAATGGATGAGTTGGTTTGTAAGATTCCGTTTCCATAGCAGTAGCCTCCGTGATTAACGGCGAACCTCCGACAGTGTCTATCGTATGAAATTGAGGAGACAGTGTAAACTGGCTGGCCTTGCTGTTGTATGAGCGTGGATTGGAAGCATGGGGTGTAGATTCGTCAGAACAATCATCATTATCTAAAAGTAAAAAAATAAAGTTATTACATGATGTAGGTCATTCAACTTACTGAGAAATTAAAGAAATGACCTTCCATCTTTGATCGTCAGATAATCATCTAATTTTTCAAGCCACAATCCATGCTTAAATGTACTTAATTGGTTAGTATTGATCATTTTATGGTTCAATTTTATTTCAGGAAACCCCTGGAGAATCAAAACCACGGCATATTTCAATAATTTGCTTGCGCGTAGGGGTCTTTAGCAGTGTGAGGAAACCAGAGTGCCTGGAGGAAACCCACGAGGTTGAGAAGGCGCCCCTATCTCCATGCCACATACGCACACACCAGGGCTCGAAAAAACAACCGCAAGCCAGAGGTGACCGGCCAGCTGGAGGTCGAAGCGCGGCACTCTAGACCACTAGTCCTTCCCCCCACACGGCATATGACTCAAATGACAGATCTTATGAGACATTGCGCATGTGTTAATCATTCCACCATCCTATCCCCCTTCATTGATTGAACTTTCTCAATGTTGTAGTTTGCAAAAGGAGGGTCAATGGACAACAATGTGAACGGTAGGTGAAGTGTGCTTGGACAGCTACCTTACGGTATGCAACCATGGGCGTCACACATGGGGGGGTCCGGGGGGGTCGGACCCCCCCAATTGTTTTCCTGGGGGGGTCTGAATATACTTGGACCCCCCAAAAATTTGGCAAAGTAAAGTTCCCGAAATCTAATAAAACACTAATTTTAGGACTGGAATAGCAGTAAAACGTGTTTGTGGCCATCAAATATTCCAAAATTTTCTTGAGGGGTCGAAGAAAACTGGTCGCAGCCCGTAAACCTGCTTCGGGCATTTCTAGTTTTTCTTCCCTAACTGTCATCGAGTCCTAATAAAACACTTATTTCACTTTTCTTTTAATTGAATACCACGAATTTGTACTGAGTTGACTATTGATTAAAACATTTTGTCTGGAGCCACTCTACTTTGTGAATGCAACTGCAACAGTGTGATTCGATGGTTGGAATTCAGAGTGGGATTTCGGTTACAGAACCATTGGATACTTTTGGACTTGCTCACACAGGCTAGAATAGCAGAAAACGCATTTGCGGTGGTTAAATTTTCAAAATTTTCTCCGAGAAGGTGAGTCTCCCATAGCCCGCGACGATTGATTGGTTGTTTGGAATTCTGGGCAGCTAGGTAGACTATATTGGACCAAATTGAAGTTGTTGTATTCACAGACTACAGGCTGGAATAGCAGGAAAACGCGTATGTGGCAGGTTAATTTTCAAAATTTTCTCCCAACGCTCCCGTCTTCGTGGGTGTAAACGAGTGATTGGAATTCGAGTCAGCAAGCCACCTTAATTAGGCTCTATTAGAAATAGCAGGAAAAAGTGTTTGCAGCCGCCAAATATTCCAAAATTTTCTTAGGTGGGGGTAAGTAAGCCACGCTTCTTCGCCTCTCGGGGAAGACCGGTGCCGCTGTCTGTAAACATGATAAACGTTGTATTGGTGTGATGTTTTAGTTTAACCCCGTAAAATATGCCAAACAATGTTAACAGAAGACTGAGACTTTAAACAAAATTTATGGGGGTACCCCCCCCCCCCACTCCGTTGCGGACCCCCCCAATATATATTTCATGGCTACGCCCCTGTATGCAACAAGTTTTAAAATCCATGAGATGTGTTAGGTATAAGAGAAATTTGTTGACAGGTTTTTACAACAACTGAAAAGTAAGCCCTAAATATCAAGCCATAATAACAGTTAATCTTACCAGGTAGATAGGAGGCACCAAGTTCTTTTCTGATGGGAGACATGTTTGGACTAGGAAGGGGAGGGAACTCTTGGTCAGAGTAATCTTCTTGTATAGGACTTGTACACAAACTTGACATGGGAGCAAATTCACCAGAAGATCTGGATTTATGTACTGAAATACAATTAACAATAATAATGCAATACAAAAACAGTTTTGTAGTCTACAGCTACAGGCAGGTTGATCAATGTTTTCTCACAAGTTAACTAGTGTGCTTTGGATTTCAACATGAAATATTTTCGCTTTTTGGGTTTTTTTGTGAATAAGACCATTAGTAGTCAGGTACTGCCTTATCTAAAATCACCATTTCAATGGATAAGCTTACCCATGTAGTTAATAGTTAATTTTTCATGATCAAACCCGTCTCCAAATCTAAATCACAAACTGATTTTCGCTGACTATTTGCCCACAGACCATCAAAAATAAAACACAGCCCCAAACTGTTAGCTATTTGTGCTCTGGAAAGTATGGGCTACCTTGCCTAACACACAACCATTTTCTAAATTATGATTAGGAAATCTTACATGATGGTCCCCCAGAATGTCGTCTGTTAATGGGAGATAACTCTGGTGATGCCATAAACTCTGTCTCGGACGAAGATCTTCGTAGATGAGTAAATTTCTTGGAAGAATTGGTACGGATAGGACTAGATGCAAATTGGGCCTGAGGATCAAAAACACATAGTTTTGTTAAAATGTATAAACCAGGAACAGTTTCCATACACTTGGTATAATATGCTTCTTGTTCTAGGAACACTCTTCAGAGAGAGAGAGAGAAATGGGGTTTAAAGTCCACTCGACACAACCAGGTAATTTTGGGACTAACATATGGTTCATTTTATTTCAATAATTCGCTTGCGCGTAGGGGTCTTTAGCAGTGGTAGGAAACCGGAGTGCCCGGAGGAAACCCACGAGGTTGAGAAAGCGCCCCTATCTCCATGCCACATACGCTCACACCAGGGCTCGAAACCACAGCCCCAAGCCAGAGGTGACCGGCCAGCTAGAGGTCGAAGCGGCACTCTAGACCACTAGGCCATCCCAACCCCCCAACACTCTTCAGAATAAAGCTCTACAATCAACACCAAACTAGGCACGTTTGTTCTTTGGAAAATCCATCGATCTGATTAAAATACAGATCTATATTTTGTTTCACTTTATTATTCTTTCGATGACCTCTACTACATGAAGATCTGACCAGTTGTAGTGGGAGGTCGCGTCAGGGACCATACAAGTGGCTTTTAACCCTATGACATCAGACATTTCATTGACCGATCAGTGTTGATGTTTTTAGAGGAAAATGCAGTTTCGTGCATCGCAAGCCAGGAATTTGCTTACATCAACTAAAATGCCAGTTATATAAAAAAAAAACTCTTCAAGACAAGTAAGAATGAAATTTGAAACTATAAAAAAACGAAACGAATAAGATCTGTGATTTTAATCCGATTGGACATATTTATAAACAAAGGACAGACTTTCACAGTTCCTTAACAGCTCAACCATTGTCGCCCCTAGATCTAATGAGTTGCCGTAAATGGTGTCCCATAATAAATATATTGTAATAGAATAATCTAAAACGACTCACTGAAGAGGGAGTTTTGAGTGGTGTTTTTCTCTCCCATTCTGGTGTTTGTTGTTTTTTAATTGGAGAAACACCTGGACTATCTAAAATCATGGCTGCTTCACTACACAATCTAGACAATAGATCAACATACGATTAACTAATAATAAATTATATCCATTTACATTCTCAAAGGAGAAAGAAATGGGGTTTAAGGTCCACAAACTAGGTTATTTTGGGTCTAACATACGGTTTAATTTTCATTTCAATACATTGCTTGCATGTAGTGGTCTTTAGCAGCAGAATGAAACCCAGGTTGGACACGTGATCCTACTTCCTGTCACATACAACCACGCCAGTTGACTCAATGACAGACCTTACGATACAGCGCACACACATTAACCAGTCGGCCAATCCCCCCCTCCCCTACATGCTTAAGACAATATAACATCACCTCATCACAGTACTGTAAAGGGTTTATAGCATTAACTTTTTGAACGTCAAAAAAGAAGACAATGGGCCATAAATTATTTTTAAAAATATTATTGAAATTTCTAATTAATTAAGTTCGATGAAATACAGATTTATTTCATTCTAATGTGAATCAGTCATTACTAATTACTTTTTTTTTTGTTCATTACATGAGTCGTGTACTGATAATAAAAATGTTGATTTAAATTAAGTCTTAAATATCCCATTATTTTCATGATAAGATAACAACATCAATATTCAATTAAAGGGACCAATATTAAATTCTAATTTGTGTTTAAAAATTTCGAAAAATATGGAAAATATTAAGTATCACAGGAATTTTTTTTTCTGTCAAGTCTATAAGCAAAATTGAAATTCCAACTGCCAAAAATATTAATCACAAAGAAAATCCCCTGGAATTTTCTTATGATCAAACCTGGGAAATCTGGTTTGCTTAGCCAGCACCTTACTCAATGATTAATATTTGAATCATACTTGACTGGACTAAATGAGGTATTCCCATCCCCTTGAAAGAAAAGTTTTCTCCGTAAAGATGAGGTACTTAATTCATCGCCAGTATTCGTCTCTGTTTCTGGTTTATACGTCATATATTGCTCTGTAAAAGAAAATAATAATGGCTGTGACTAGAAAACGGAGAAAGTGTGAATATTTTGAGATTATTGTTACAATCGGGGCATTGATGTACTAAATTCTGTTTAAGTGTTAGATGCCTTACCATCTGACCCATTTACTCCACATATTCAACATATTCCTCATGGAAGATAGCATGGCTCATTGGGTATGGTGTAGTGCTGGTTTACTGATCAGGGGCCGGTTGCTCAAAGCTCTGTTAACTTTTAACAATCCGTTAACATGGAGTAAACGGATCGTTAACTTTAACGGAGAGAAAGGTTGTTGATGGAAGCCGGACAATGAAATTGACTTTCCAACAACAGAAATTTAACGGACAGTTAACAAACGGCACATGAAAGATAACGATCCGTTAGTTTAACAGATCGTTAAAATAACTTACTTTTGAGCAACCGGCCCCAGGAGGACAAGGTTCTGGGTTCAATCTCGGTTTTGGCCAATAAAGCTCCTTGGGATTATGGGATTTTTCCAGCCATAATAGCAGGAATTTGTCATAAACAGAGCCTATTTGGTCGGATTTGCAGCATGTTTAACATTCCCTGACAGTACGCTGCAGCTCTGCTCTCAAGGCAAAATTACCATCATAGAACACTACATGGACTATGTCTATCTTCATTAACCTGCACCAACTCTGGGGGGTGCATTTACATGCATATATATACTGAACATTGTTTGTTTTTTTTTTAATCCTATCCGAACAACAAGACACTAATGTGCCATGACCTACTTCCTTTCCAAAGGCTGACAATGAAATATGAAAAACGAACTACAAAGATATAATATTTACGTACCTAAAACTTTATACATGTCCAAATCTGTTGGTAAAGTTAATATGGTCTGACACGAAGCTGAAAAACAAATCAACAATCAACACAAATTAAAAATGAGAGAGAGAAATGGAAGACAGCTTTCAAGCTTTTATGATATCACAATTAATAAACTTGTGTTCAGACCCCCAATCTCCCCACTAAACACACACATTCTTGCAACAATAGCAAAGCAATTCCATTCTAACAGCTACCCGGTATTGAAAAGGTTGATAAAAAGATCAAATAAACAAAACAACTACAAAAGATAGGTTGCCAGGCAACGAAACATACATCCACATCAGCTAAATCGTACGGGCAGTCAACAAGGGCTGTTGCATATTTTTACTTTTTTCAGTAATGAAACAATTATAATACACAAAAATCTGATTAAGATTAACAACTACTAAAGTAAATATCAGAAAATCATTAGAATTTGATTGGCTTTTTATAAAGTTCTGCTCCATGCTAATGTTTAGTATACGAAACATTTAATTTCATGATTTAGCTGTTCAGTTATCAAAATTCATTGAAAATCAATACTTGTTCCTCTCAAGACCTTAAACTGTGTATCAATCTGAAGTGAATGGGACAATAAATTTGGCCCTCCGGAGCGTCACAAGATTTTTCAACATGATCAAGGGGGATAACTTAGGCAGCAATTATCGGAAATCACTGAAAGTTAAAAGGGTTCATCGTCTTATTAGCTTAAACACTGTGTATAAATTTGAAGTCCAAAGAGAGAGAGAGAGAGAGAGAGAGCGAGAGAGAGAGAGAGATGGGGTTAAATGCCCACTCACACTCAACACAAACTTGGTCATTTCGGGACTAACATATGGTTTAATTTTATTTCAGTAATTCACTTGCGCATAGGGAGCTTTAGCAGTGGGAGGACCGGGAGAAAACCCACAGGACTGGACAGGCAACCCTACTCCTTGTCACATACAACCAGTGATTTGAAACTGCGCCAGTTGCCTCAATGACAGACTTAATGAAACCGCACGCATCCCATCCCCGAATAAATTTAAAGTCAATCAGATATTGGCTTCTAGATAGAGCGTCCACATGATTTTTTGAAGTGATCAAGGGCCATAACCCTGGAAGTAATTATCAGAAATCTCATGGCTTTAAACACTGTGTATATAAAGTCAATCGGATATTAACTTTGGAGTCTCATGGCCTTAAACATAGTGTACAAATCTTAAGTCAATCAGACCCTCTACAGCGTCCACAAGAAATTGTGGATGCAGGATTGACGGACCGACAGACAGGGGCGACGACAATATATGACCACATTTCCATGTGGGCCATTAAAAAATGAAGAAGATTTTTTCTGAATTAAAAGATTTACAAGAGTCACACGGAAGTCCCATTATACTCCATCAGCAGGTCCCAGAAAACATTCCTTACTCACCATCTTGTGTTCTAGTTTTTCTACCCGTTAATTCCTTCTGTATTGAGCCCTTCAATTCTTCTACATTTATAGCCATCATACAACCTGTTAAAATATCATACATTACAGTTATAGCTACATGTATCATACAACAGTTAAAATATCATGCATTACATTTATAGCTATCAAACAACTTTTTAAAATATCATACATCACATTGGGCAATACAAAAAAATTGTTTAGGTTCTCAAGTCTGTCACTTAAAAGGGGTTGGTTGTAGACTTGTATGTCTTGTTTTTTTTCTCGAAAACTAACAACATCCTCACAGATTACAGAACTTTCAACCTTCACATTTTAATGAGTGATTAACATTTACACAAAATACACAACCCCGACATGTTATTGAATATGATAATCATAAACAGACTCATTGTTTTCGGGACATGGCTTCAACAGAGTAATTTAACTTTTTAAAAGATGTTTTTAAGTATATCTCTGGAAGATAATTATCCTTCAAACTGTGAAGTAAGGTGATACATTTAACTCATATCATTTCAACGAAACATAAGTTTGATGTACCCCTTTGACTTCTCTACAATACCCCTTGCAGGCGCGGATCCAGAGGGTCCGCCCCGCCCCCCTGCTCATGCTTGAACATTTTTTATGCGATTTTATTGGCGATTTTTAGACCTGTAATTTTAGAATTTACCTTCCGGAAATACGTCAGAATGCACCAAATTCAATCTAATTTACCAAATTTTTCCGTTAATTAGTTGAGCACAATTAGTTAAGCAATATCCCCCCCCCCCCAGCAAAAAATCCTGGATCCGCGCCTGCGTTGTATTGTTTCTAAATTGAACATATTGATCATCTTATAAACTTACTCATCTGTGTTGTGGGTGTAGAAGGTAATGTAAACGGTTTAGGATTAGGATTAAAGGGTGATGGTGCTATGATATGATTAGCAAAGTAATCATCTATAGCTTTCTGTGCTCTTTCTTCCATCTCTCTATCAGGTCTGAAAGAAAAACAGGACCTCAAAATGAACAAAAAGACTGTCATCAACTTTGACATGTTTTGAAGGTACATGGATTTGAATTTGTGAGACATTGATGGGGTAATGTTTAATCTTTAAAAATAAAATGTGAGACATTCTATCTTGATGGGGTAAAGTTTAAACTTGTGACATGTACCTATCTTCATATCTGATGTTTAAACTTTAAAAATGTGAGACATTATATAGGGTAAAGTTTAAACTTGCTAGATATACCTATCTTGATTGGGTAAACTTGTGAGACATACATCTTGATATAGTTAATTCCAATAAAATAGGTTGCCAGGCAACAAAACATACGCCCACACAGCAGCCAAATCGTCCGGGCAGTCAACAAGAATTGTCGCATATTAAGGAATTATCAAAAAATCATTAGAATTTGTTTGGTTTTTATAATCAAACATTTTTTTAAATTATATAATAATTGTGACCTCCAGAGGCACCACAAGCTAAAAAGGGTGATTTTTCGTACAATCAGGGGACATAATTCAGGAAGTAATGACCCGATGGGCGCAAATATCGAAAGGAACCAAGATCTTTGGGTTTAAAACATACCTGTCAAGTTTCATCAAAATCAACTCAAAATTGTGACCTCTATAGGGTCCACAACCTTGATATAACATATTTTCACACTATTCGTGTACAAACGGCGGCCATTTTGTCCGTCAATTCTAGTCCGGTTTTCATGTAATTCAAACTCTCTCTTCTTTACCATGTAACGGTGATATAGTCAAACGTTTTTTTAAATCGGATAATAATTTTGACCTCTAGAGGAACCAAAAGCGAACAAAAGCGATTTTTCGGACAATCCGGGGACATAATTCAGGAAGTTATGATCCAATGGGCGCAAATATCGAAAGGAACCAAGATCTTTGGGTTATAAACATACATGTCAAGTTTCATCAAAATCGGTTCAAAATTGTGACCTCTATAAGGTCCACAACCTTTATATAACATATTTTCACAATATTCGTGTACAAACGGCGGCCATTTTGTCCGTCAATTTTGGTCCGATTTTCACAAAATTCATACTCAACCTTCATAACCATGGAACGGTGATATAATCAAACGTTTTTTTTTAAATCGGATAACAATTTTGACCTCCAGAGGGACCACAAGCTAAAAAGGGCAATTTTTCGGAGAATCAGGGGCCATAATTCAGGAAGTTACGATCCGATTGGCGCAAATATCGACAGGAATCAAGATCTTTGGGTTATAAACATACATTTCAAGTTTCATCCAAATCGGTTCAAAATTGTGTCCTCTACACTGTTCACAACCTTGATATAACATATTTTCACACTATTCGCGTACAAATGGCGGCCATTTTGTCCATCAATTTTGGTCCGATTTTCACGAAATTCAAACTCGACCTTCATAACCATGGAACGGTGATATAATGAAACGGTTTTTTAAATCGGATAACAATTTTGACCTCCAGAGGCACCACAAGCTAAAAAGGGCGATTTTTCGGACAATCAGGGGCCATAATTCAGCAAGTTACGATCCGATTGGCGCAAATATCGAAAGGAATCAAGATCTTTGGGTTATAAACATGCATTTCAAGTTTCATCCAAATCGGTTCAAAATTGTGTCCTCTACACTGTTCACAACCTTGATTTAACACATTTTCACACTATTCGCGTACAAATGGCGGCCATTTTGTCCGTCAATTTTGGTCCGATTTTCACGAAATTCGAACTCGACCTTCATAACCATGGAACAGTGATATAATCAAACGGTTTTTTAAATCGGATAACAATTTTGACCTCCAGAGGGACCACGAGCTAAAAAGGGCAATTTTTCGGACAATCAGGGGCCATAATTCAGGAAGTTACGATCCGATTGGCGCAAATATCGAAAGGAACCAAGATCTTTGGGTTATAAACACACATGTCAAGTTTCATCCAAATCGGTTCAAAATTGTGACCTCTACGCTGTTCACAAGCTAAAAAACGTGATTTTTCGTACAATCAGGGGCCATAACCCATGAAGTTACAGTCCGATACATGCCAATATCGAAAGGAACCGAGATCTTATGGTGATAAACCTATATTTTAAGTTTAATTGAAATCGGATAAAAATTGTGACCTGTAGACTGTTCACAAAAAAATGTGGACGGACGGACGGACGGACGGACGGACAGGGGCGACGACAATATACGTCCACATAAAAATGTGGGCGTATAAAAATTGTGAGATCTTTCTATGGGGTAGCGTTTAACATGCAAGACCTACCTATCTTGATGGTGTAAAGTTTAAAACTTACGAGACGTATCTATTCTGATGATGGGGCATCTCATCTATATCAGCTGGATGTAGCGCTGCCATCTGATCTATAGACCATCGAAACGGCTTCTAGAAAAATTAAAACAGTTAAACAAAATACTGACTTCAGTTTCATTATGTTATCTGACGAACAGGCCTGCCCACTCAAAATGAATACAAACATCAAAAAAAGGGCCGATTTGTCTCCAAGAAATAATCAAATATCCATACTAATATTTGCGACTGTCGTTTGTCTTGTTTGTCTGTTCAGGGTTGGAGATTACCCCTGGGCTGTCCCAAGGCAGACATTTGGTTATAGTGGTAGCACAGATCTGGGAGTAACATGGGCTACTGCTTCCAGTTTCGGAGTTCTACTAGTACTACTTTCAACCCTTGCAGCCCTAGATCATCAGCTAGCCAGTAATAATCATTCACCACCTAAATATAGAATACATTGTACATAGATGTATATTGTATGGTACTGTATATAGAATGTTATAGTCTGACTGAATCCTGGAACTTTTGGTTGAGAGCAAGCACAACATACTCATTGTGGCCTATTGTCAAAAGTATTGACAGGAGCATACACATAGGACTGGCAATCGATCATGTTTCAAGTATCGATTATCGACGACCTTCTGCCGATCAATTATCGATAATATTGGCAAATTTTTTTGACTTAGAATTGGTTTGAAAGCAATCATAATTTGTACACGAAAAACAAATATGCGAGTTTATGTTGTGACATCATTCTGTATAAATACCGTACCATACATGTACAATTTTTTTTCATTTATTTGACAATAAAATAATAGAATTCCATAGCAAAACGAAGTTATAGAAAGAAACTCAATCAAGGGCGTCTTGCATGGTGTGAAAAAACAAAACGTGTGTGTTTTATTAAGACTATTCTGTTTATTTAGTTCTATGCCCAAGCATGCATTGCAAAAAATACTCTGATAAGGATTATTATTATGGATTTCTTCTTACAAGTGAAGTACCTATAATTGCGCGATAATCGATATTATAAAACTGTATTGATAATCGATTTTCAAACGCTTACCGATGATTATCGGCAATATCCATATTTTCTGCCAGCCCTATATAACACCACCTGGTATCACTTCATATTTGAGACATCAACAACACAAATAAACTTAACATTTCTGTAACTATGTATACTTACTGGTGCTCGGCCATCAGTTGATGGAGTTGAGGCAATGGTAAACATTGACGGGCTGAATGTCGGAAGATTTAACTTTTCTGTACCGTCATCAAATGGATTTATTATCCTTGTTTCAGGTGTGAAGTTAATTCCTATTGATGACATGGTGGGAATCCGAGAATCTTTTGGCGTTCGAATACTTGCAGGACTGGGAGTATTGTTTCTAACTGGTGTTTTGATATGAGTATAACCAGGGCTACGATAATTATCATCTTGAGCTGGTGTTTTAAAACAACCTGAGCTGCCATTATCATTCCTGGTTGTTGAAGACGATGGACTGTGGTCTCCTTGTTGTGTTTTAAATAATACAGCATGAGCCATGCCTGAACTACAGTTTGTGAACGGAAGATTATTATTGTTATGATTGACTGATTTATTATCAGGGCTGCTACTGTTATCAGATTTAGAAACAGAGTAATTGCTATCACCAGAATTATTGCGATATCGTTCTACATTCTGTGACTTATTTACCAATGGACTTATTGTAAACACACTGTCACTAGACTTACAACAATCAGAGCCTAATCCGCTTGGTGAGCTATCACAACTCTCAGTCATATTCTCATGCTCTTTTGATAACTGACATGAGTTAATGTGTCTGTGAAACAACTCAGAGCGTAAAGAATTTGAGTGTTGATTCTGATTGCTTCTATATTGAGAGGATTCAGTCTTTGAGTTCACACTGCCAAACTTGAGAGTCTGGATGACACCATTTGTTGTAGGAAAATGAGGGGAAGACTTTTTATGTTGATTTTGGTTACAGATGTCTGAAACTTCCATCTTTCAGATCTGTGATTTATTTTCACGTATTCCAGTCTTTTAAATTAAAATTGAGCAAATTCTCAGCAAAGAAAGAATTTCGAAATTTCACACCTGAAATAGAAATAAAAATAAACAAACATGCTGGGAAAAAAAAAATAAAAAAAATATGAGCTCTGCTTGAACAATGTTTTTATTTGCAAATATTAAGGCAATCAGATAGTGTGAATGAAATTGGGCAGTCATTCATTGAACTTTGAATAGGCCTACTTAGATCTCATTTTTCAAAACATCAGTCTGGGTCAAACTCAAAGTCAAACAAGAATCTTTACGATTTCTGAAAACTTACAGATGAATAGTCTCACTAATTAATATCATGAATATAATATGAATAAAAGACCTAGATCTACATATATCCTTCAAAAGGTTGACCAGAGTGTCTAGTGATATTTTGGCAAAACATGAGCATGATATTACCTGGCCCTCTAAATGTACCATTACTGGGTAAGTAAGTCTTATTATAATAGTAGATAGTCTGCATAATGATTAATACACTGTACCAACCATACAATGATGAATCAATTTGATATTTAGTTTGAAAGCTTGAGTTACAATACAATAGTTAGATCTACATTATCACATACTAATTCATTTAAATATATCAGCCGTCCATCATGTACTATTCTACTATGCAGCGAGTGACTGCCTAGTACTGAGTGACTTTTGAGTAGTAGAGTCTTGGGCCGCTACCCCTGGACACTTGCCTTGAACTTGAAGTTGAACTGAATGAATGGATGGAGTGTTCAGAACGGTCGGTAGACATGGATAAATGGAGTACACTGATATCTACATCCACAATAAAATAACTGCACATATTATAACATAATACAATCAATACAGAAAGAAAACCCCTTTATTTATTCTACATGAATCATTAGGCTACATATAAATTATATAAAAATATAAACAAAACATTCTCATCATGCATCATACATGATTCAATATAAACAATTTTTGGAAAACGTTCAAAGAATTATAATTAGGCCTACTAATCCACTACTACAAATATATTCTAGACATGTTCCATTGGAATTCGACAAAACAATTAAAGAGGATTGAAATTTAAACCTTATAACGAAGCCATTTAATTTTTTGGCCAGCTGAAAATCATAACAGTAAATCTGTCTGGACTTGTTACTCAGTTCAAATTCCCGCTTCCTGCGCTTAACGGGTGCGATTAATCCGATTGTCAACTTCCGCTTTTCATAGAAAATACTAAATATCACATTGAACAAATATTTTGAATGTCAAAATAAATTCATAGACCTTTGATCCCATTTATAATATATTGATTTATCCTTTAAAGATATTTTCGATTAAAAGGGAATAATATATATTCATCGCGGGACAGTCCTTGAAAACAACAACAATAATGGCGGATTCCAGTAAGCCGCGAATTTCGTCTGCAAGAGAAACCATGGAAAGTAAGTTTATTTCGCGTGGATCAGAATTAGACGTTTTGTTAGTAATAATAAGTCACGTTTGCAGGCTATCCTAGTTATTATTACTTTCCTTTGGCTAAATTACGTGATTAGGGCTACACATACTGAAACTCCCGTGAATGGTTTTGATAACTTGATGATACTTGCAGATGATAAGTATTAAAGATACTCAGATAGATGATTATGATCATGATTCATGATTACTGTCTGTTCCAGGTAATACTACAACTCGAAAATCGCTTGTCATTTATTTAAATTTTAATTAAAATGGCTAAAACTTCGTGTAATACCTGGAATGGTCATCCCATTGCTTTCTGTCTTGTGAGAACTAAGTTCAGGTCATGCTTTATGTCCTTTCTCCTATGAAAAATCGTTATTTGTTTACATCTTACTAATTGAACCTGCCATGTTTGGCCTAGTTATCTGGACGAGCCTAACTGGACAAGGGGTGCTTTAAGTCGTTTCACCCTACTTTGATTAGCAGTTGGTTGTTTCGTTCCAGTAGAATATAACTCTTTTGAAAGAGCTATTTACTGAATCCCAGACCACGGCTGTTTGTCCCACTAACTTGAATATTTAGTCGCCAACCGTCCGAAGGTTGTAATTTTTTATATCAATATAAGCTACATGTAGATTTTAACCCGCTATCAACGAAATTGTGGAAGGGGGCTGCAAAACATACTCAAAAGTAGTTACGAGAGCATAGCTAAAACGTTGAGATATCCTGATGTGTTTGTTTTTAGCTACGGTTGGATGGCTGCCTTTAGTTCCAAGTGGCAAACTCAGTTTCTTTATCAATGCACGTAACATCTTAAAAATAAGATAATTTTACGCTATTATATCCAGTTAAACAGAGCTATAAAGTCGCAGAAAACAAATTTCAGAATCATTTTACCAGACATATTTATTCAAACTTTAAATAAGGCTATAATAACCTTTTACACCAATTTACCTATTTCTGAGAGTTCGCATGGTTATGCCATGTGCCGATTTTTCAAAATAGTTTTAATCTTTAAGTCACTCCAAATTTTCCAATGAGAATTTTTGTGCGAAATAATCAAGGTGGAAACAGAAAAAAAACACCATATCAATCTGAACAAAAACAATATTGTTTCACGCAAGCTTTAAAGTGTGAAACAAAAACAAGTATTGTTGTCGCGAAAAAGACGGCCGAATTCTCCTTCACTGTGTCACATTTCTAACCGAATGCACCAAATTGTAAAGTACTTGTCTACCCTAATGCGAAATGCATGTGCTCCATGTTGATGTTATGAGAAAGTGACAATGTCTAAATATGTGAAATTTACAAGAGAATACTGGATTTTATCTGACTTCTAGTCATTTGGGCTAAGGGAATAAATCAAAGGGATGTCAATTCCAGTTATGTCAAAAAGTTTTAGCCAATTTAATTAAAAAATGAAGGCATGGTAAGCATTTTTCGAGTTGGAGTATCACCTGGAACAGACAGTAGTTACTTTCACTGACTTACTTACTGACTCAACAAGAGAGAGAGATAGGCCGATAGGGAAATCGGGTTTAGCGCCACTCGAACCAAAATAGGTCATTTAGCGACTAACATTTCGATTGCACTTAGGCAGGGATCAGAGGTTGCATATCCACCCCTACTCGTCACCATATAGTCAATATGATATATAGATAATACAATGATATTATCTTTGTTGTCACGTACAATCGGGAAATCGAAACCCCGCCAATGACATGCCTTCGCCCCCCCCCCCATCTCACACACACAAATATTGACCAAATCACCCGAAATTTCCATAAAATTATGCTAAAAGCTCTTCGATAGTACACATTGAGTATTGGGCCCTTCTTACATTCTAATCAATAGTGATGTTGTCATCTTACTACCATGAAAATATGGGCTCTTGACAATAATATCTAATTTTAAGACACAGTGTCGGTGAACAATTTTAAAACCACCTCTATACATACGGTAATATATTTATTCTGATCATGATATATAGACTGGACGAAGTGTGCTTGGGTGATTGACATTCAACTATGACTGCTGACTTATTTCGAATGAACAAAATTAATTAGAATTTACGATCAGAGTTTTATAAATCGTCTGTTTAGTTCCTCTAGTGTTTTCTTTTTCATCAGACCAATTGACTGAAAATTAGTTTGCATTGAGACTGAGTCTTTGAATTCCTTGAAATTTAATGAATATAAATACTTTAAATATATTTAGCAAGTCTTTACCGCAATTTTTATTTTTTCAGCTTTGATGGAGATTTCCTCGTTATTAAACACTGGACTTGATGAAGAAACTCTGGCGACTTGTGTTCGACTCTGTGAATCTGGTGTTAATCCTGAAGCCTTAGCCTTGGTTATCAAGGAACTTAGACGTGAATCTGCTGCTATTAAGGTACAGGTTCAAAATTCAAGTTTCATTTTCTGTTATAAGTTTAATCAATTAAAACTGGAAACTGATATACCGGTATGTATTGAATGAAGTCGTCCATTGAGGGATAATCAAATCCGATAATGGTCATTAGAGTCTTTGTTAATCCCTTAAGCTCTACAAAAATAGTGAAATTTAAATATCTAAAAAGTAAGGAGAACGAAAATTGTTCTGTTCCGTTCTGTATTGACAAAGATATAATTCCCTTTGTTAGTGGTGTGTCAGGATAGGTGTGTAGTCATTCGGATGGGATGGAAAACCAAGGTCCTGTGTAGCTTACACATAAAAAGTCCTGTAAAAGATCCCTTGGCAGTTAGAATTTGATAAAGGAGTAGGCTGTAGCACTGCTGTCCAGACAGTCCAGACAAAATTTCGCTTATAGCACGTTGTATGGCGAATACCCATCTTCATTAGCCCAAATGGAGCAGAACAGTAAGAAGATAAACCCCATTTCGTTTCATTTCAAGACGATATAAAGCAAGCACAAATCCAATTGAATCCAGAGTCAGGACATTATCTACAGTTGATATTTTGTTTTTGTTTTCTTTATGAATGTTAAAGTTTTTGATCGTCATTATTTACTTCCATTAAAAGTATTGGAATTTTTATTTTCAGGAAAACGAATCTTCACAGCAGTCAACCACTTTTTCATAGTCAACAACTTCATTAATTGTTCCTACTCTGTGAACTAAAAAACTTTATGTAATTATTGTGTAGGACATATCTATAATTTTTTCATGGTCTATTGATTCAAACATGGTTAAATGAACAATTAACCCCCTC
Organism: Patella caerulea; assembly: GCA_036850965.1. Classification (NCBI taxonomy): domain Eukaryota; kingdom Metazoa; phylum Mollusca; class Gastropoda; family Patellidae; genus Patella; species Patella caerulea. The sequence goes on along the minus strand of JAZGQO010000002.1, from coordinate 16,802,212 downwards.
AAGAGTCAACATGATGTGTTTTTATCTGATGTGTTTATCAAATTATGTTAATTCTAGGTAGTAATTGTGAAATCTGACACAGGAATTGTTTATCTTCTCATTATATTAATTCTAGTTATTGTTGTCAAATCAAAGCTACATGTAATATAAAAGACATTTTTACCGACTACTGATTAGCCAAACTGATTTGCATTCAATCAAATTGTCATCTTTAACTTTCATCTAATTTAGTACCGTACCCTAATCAATATATTGACACCGATACCCGAAGAGATTACGACAAATTGGCAAATCACCTGTAGGTGTGATCTTTTGCTCATCACATATTTTTTCAACTATGTCCAACCACAAGAATTGTTCACAGCTATATTAGCGCATTTAACAAACTCGCCAAAGTACTTTGAAATTGACTAATGACATCTCCACTAAATTCAAATCGATTTGACAAGTCAATTAAAAAGCCATCATCTTGGAACCGATATGACATAATGTACATAGTTGTATATTATAAATTGACAAATGTCAAATGATTTATTTTATGATCTTTGTTTTTCTTTAAATATGACTCAGATTTGTGCAGATATGGTTCAAAAATACATGTAAGAGAAACATTATATAGATACATGAAATGAAATGGTGTTTAAAGTCCTACTGTTCTGCTACGAACTACGCTACATACCCACATAATAAATTGCATGCGAGTCTAATGATAATTTTTGCTAGAAGAGAGAGTCGCTGTGGCTCAGCAAATAGGCAGTCCCAGTGTTTGCAGAGAAAGTTTCTCAGGATTTTTTTAACTTGGTTTCTATTTGTCAGTGATGATTGACACATGGCCTGGCCAGGAAAAAGAGTCTACATACTCATTTGGATGGTACTCACATTAGTGGAAGCGGACGTTAAACATACCATACCATACCAAAAATGTTGGTCCTGTCCAACAAGCATTATACTATTGAAGATCCCAACAAATGGAAATTAATTAAAATAAGAGTAAACAAAGGCATATTGCATGATTTTATTCCTGTCTTTAATAGCCCTGTTATTACAGAATCGTAAAATAAAATGAAACCAAGTACGAACAATCCAAACCATTAGTCAATATTTCGAAGTCCTAAAAAAACGGTTGAGGCAAAATAGTGTAATCAGCAAATGGACTGTTCATCGTGTACAAAATACACGACAAACAGTGGTAACAGGTGTCTAGAAGAGTGTCAAACCCAAGGTTAAAGGCTCATGAACAGGAAGTTTTAGATTCATTCATGATATCATTACCTTTTCTCTCAACTTGTTATCAATTATCTTGTAACTTTATATTATCACCACTATTGTGGGATATGCATTTTGGAAAAATAAATTCCTGGTGTAGGCTGAGAAAGTTCCCCTCGATTTTACAATTGTCTGTTGTGTAGGATGGAGGGCGGGGTAAAGAACAACTTCTAGTCATTCAGATAAGACATGTCAATATGCATGTGAAAGAACCCTTGACAGGTGGAATTTGATGAAGAATAGACCAAAACCCTGCTATCTGGGCGAATTTTCCTTACACCACACTGCATGGCATATTCTGAACTTCATTAGTATGGTTTGTGCAGAAAAATTGGACCGGACACACTGCTGTGGCTTGCTACCGGGGTACTAACCCACACTGAAACCAGTTAGCTTCCATTTGTACCAGTTTGAACCTATTATAACTTCTGTGACCAATATGCCGGTCCACGGGAGCTCAGTAAGAAAGGCTTTAAGTCAACTAGGGGTTTGAGTAAGTTCCTCAGTATAATCCTGCATGGTTTCCGCTTGTCAGTGGTGCAGGACCCAATAAGAGAGAGAGGGAAATGGGGTTTAACGTCCACTCGTCACAAACTAGGTCATTTCAGGACTAACATGGTTTAATTTTATTTAAATAATTCGCTTGCGCGTTAGGGTCTTTAGCAGTGGGAGTAAAGAGCAGTACCCGGAGAAAACCCATGAGACTGGACATGCGACCCTACTCCTTGCCACATACAACCGGGGATTCTACTCCACGCCAGTTGACTCAATGGCAGGCTGTATGATACAGTGTGCACACTAACCATTCGGCAATCCAACTCCCCAGGACCTGATAAGGAAGTGTGTCTAGTTGTTTGGATGGTACATAAAACACATTGCCGTGCACATAAAATAATTCTTGACAATATTCAAAATAAGAATATGCTATAGTACTGCTGTCTGTGCATACTGTTACAACACTACATGGCATATGCCCATTTTTATCAGCTCAATTACTACAGAACAATAAACCCCATCTCAATCATTTCATGCTGGTCGACATACGACACACCTGTGCTTGCCTACTCCATGATCAAACACGATAGCAGATGGCTTCCATCTTGTTTACTGACGGTACTACTTATTTTAAGACAGACTCGGCTTTCCAATTTATAATATCTACGTCATTGGGGATTTCCAATTTACACTCACTGGTTGCTATGACCCGCTATGGCGTTGTCTAGAAACGCGCGTGCTCGCGTTAGTTTAAAATTTTTGCTATACGTTTAACATGGACTATTTGATGTAATTTCCCTGATTTGATTTGGCCCCATTTCCATAAATTTAGGTTGTTTTTTAGAAATTTTTAGCAAATGTTAATCTTAGGTGTTTTTTAATTCTAGCCGAAGTAAATTTTTTTACAATTTATAGCGAGTTAAGTTATCGTCTCTATGGCGGCCATTTGCCATCATGTGTATTCTTGAAGTAGGTACACATGATGTAATCGTATGGCTGGTCGACTGATGCTATAAAAGAAACAACTGAATACTATATTAAAGGTACAGCCTCTGTATTCAAACTTTTATTGCACTAAGACTAAATACTACAATCATTTTCATTGGTTAAAATCTTGTTCTATTTATATCATATACATATAGAGATAATCCATTAATTAATAGTCTATTGTAAATATTCTACATAATAATAAAGATTAAACCATTATCACAAGAAAAAGACACACCTTGTCATCATTCTCTAAGGAAACAGTATTGATGGCTTTCATTGGAGTAGAAATGAAAAGTTGATATTAATCTTATGTCGCATAGAGGCTTCTTCAACAAATTTAGTGACAGAAGCGATATCTTGACAGTTATTTAGATTATTACACTACAGGTTTCACTTCCAAATTTTTCCATTTTTTGTAACTAGTCTATTACATAGATGGTTTTGACTGACATCACAGGTGCCCTGCTCCTTTAACCATATACAGTTCAAAAATATAATTTCATCTTCTTGACTGATTTATTCATCATCAAATTCATTTAAAATGAAATAAAATACATCACAAATTATAAGAGTAGACAAATCATGTAAAGTCAGCATTAAAGAAGAAAACTGTAAGATAAAAGTATCTCTAATCTCTAAAAGAAAGTTAAAGTGCCATACCAGCAATATATTATAACATTAGTAATGTCTGTCCACCATCAACCAATCTTGACTGTCAATTTCGACCATGGCTTTCACTTCAAATTTCTGCCAGTCGGTCAATTTATTATGTATTTTGCTTACTTTGGAACAGCAAGATATTTTTTAGAATTGTTATTACACACAAAAGCTTTAAATTAAATGAAATAACTAATTTATGGCATTGTTACTTGACTGGTATTTAATTTCCCATGCTGGTCAATTTCACTGTCTGGCAGTCAAGACTGTCAAATAACACTGAAATGAAAGCCCTGCTCTCATCTGAAACAGTAACATTGCAAGTTTACTAATACAGGCTATTGCCTGGCTGTAATATATGTTCTAATACATTGCAGTTCCTGGCTTAAAAACAGATATCACAGCCTTGATATTGTAATATGTTCTCTCTCATAGATCCATGTGGCTGCCAAATATACTGATTAATAATAGGGGACTGAATACCACTAGAGTTTAACTGTCTACTGTTTAATGCAATGTTAAAGAAAATAACCAAGATTCTCTGATGGTGGACAAAGAAAACTACAATTCAAAGGCATGCATGAAATAAATACTAAGCTCGCTGCTAATCTCTGAGGTCAATAATGATCAACAATAAAATATATAAATAACTTAGAAACAGAAGTTAAAAGAACCAAATAATTTAACATACAATTGTCAGAGAATACAGGCCTATATCCTAGCCTGATATAAGACACCTATCACAGACATTGTTTAACCAAATTCTTGTTTAAATCTTATGGTGCCTGATATTTTGGCTGACAAAGTTCAGCCTTTTTCATTGTTTCTATTAAAGGCTTGAAGCAGCATTTAGCACTATAGTTATCCCTTGCAAAAAAACAATAAGCTTATAATCCAGTATACACTTAGTATTTCTAATAGTTTTAAACAGAGACTTCAATATCTTATACATGTAGTTTTGTAAAGGACCAAAATAAATAGTGGGTTTTTCATAATTTTTGAAACCCCATATTCAATTTAAGAAATAAAACAATAATCTCTAATATTAAATTATTTGGTCAGATTTTTAGTAAAGGAAAGAGCAAGTAAAAGAAAAAAGAAAATAAAAAGTATGTACTTCATACTATCAAGGATTACGGTGTGGATACCTGCCACCACTAGTTTCTATAAAACTTTTATTTAAACATTTAGCACAAGGAAATAAATATTTACTACTCCAACCTAATGAAATAATTTGCAGAAAACTGATAAATTAATACCGATAGACCCCTGGACTGACTGAAACAGCCTGAGATATGTGGATAGCTTTCCAGCCAGTTACTAGTGTGTGCGACCACGGCAGCTGTGCACTAAGGTTGATCTTAAGAGCCCTTTGTGTTAAAGACACCCTAAATGTTGGGGTCCCCAGGCTTCAGACATATATATCAGGCTTCAGATTTGGGGTGTACTAAGGTGCTCTACTTAGGATGGTCTCGAGCAGTGTAAGTACTAAAGGGTTAAAGAAAGACATTAAAGTAGAAGAAGTTGTGAAGTTGAAATCACATAGAGAATAAAGAACAAGTTTTAAGATAAAGAACAATTTGTGACCATGAATTCAGAATGGATTACCTATAATTTTAGTACATCAGTCAGTATTTAGACCATAAAAAATCATATTGTAAAGATGCATTATATAAGTTTTAGATAAAAAGCAAACCCTTTTTGCTATAATATTTTCAAAAATTAGATATTGAAAAATGCATACAATATTGAAAATTACTTTATTCTGAGCAAAGATTTCAGACTGCAAAGAATTCCTAATAAAGTTGTGATTATCTATTTATAAAATAAATTATTTAAATGGTGGTTGCATGTCAATCCATTGAAAATCAAGACCTTCCATCCATTGATTATCTTATGTGAATAAATGTCTAATTAATAGTTGTATAATATTTAAGATGTTACGAAAGACTGGCAGATTTAGCTCTTTCATAATGCTACTTTATAGACATCTAAATATGTAATCAGTAATACTGATGAAAATGTATATATAGGTATAATTATATATCATGAAACTATAAAAAATACAGAATCAAGTATCACTCTGATGTTATTCAGGGCTAAAACTGATGCTACATTAAACACGCAATACAGTGGCATAACATGGGTTATAAGCAACACAGACCTTTATCACAGCCTCGATTGTTTGACCCTCATGTTGAAAACTATGTTGCATATTCAAACATTGGCAGATTTTCTATCAATAATTTTTGTGCTTGCCATTTTGTGACTATTAAGACTTTGCAAAATACAACCCAAGCTATGCCACTGCAGCTATCCAAACTATTTCTTTATATTCTGGTGACTGATTTGCATAAATGGGCTAATTACGTGGCCCATTCTCACAAAGATATGACTGTTATTGTTGCCGACAAGAAAACCGATTGAACTCTTAATCGACATGTAATAATCGACTTTTTGTAATTAGCAAAAAGTAGATTGATTTATGATACCATAGTGACAATTTCATTGTTTTATCCATCAGCTTTCTGAAACAAGCGTCTGTAGCCGACTATAATCAGATAATTAAGATCCTCCGCTTAAAACCTTGTTTAACAACAGAAACTTGTGAAATCTGGGTCACCTCTCTTAAAGATGCATTATGTAAGATTCAGATAAACAGCCGGCTGATCTTGCCATGCATGATAGTTCAAAAATAGAAAATGAAAATTTAATATATATTATAAATTCATTCAAATTACTGGTACTTTATTCTGAACGAAGATATCCATGTTTAAAGTTTTGACAAGATGTAGCTTAGATTGTTTATTATTGTAGAAAGGGTTACCCATTTTATCATTAAATTTTAAACTCTTTTAAGTGATTTAATCTTTTTAAATCTTGACCATCCGATAGTCTTGAGAGTTGATTATAGGCTTGTTATGTAAATAATAAATGTCTAAATAATAGTTTATATAATATTTGAAGCCAAAATCAAGACTTGCAATACGCTGATTTACGTCTTACACACTGCATCTTTAAGTTTTTTGGAATAGGAAAATTTTATGTATTATTTACAAGATAACAATTTTTTTTTACAATAGACATGACATTAACTGATATGAAATCCTCCCATAGCCCCCGTTAAATCTTCACCATCGTCATCACTCTTCCATTCATAGTCTTCCGCTGTTATCTGTCGACCATGTGACGGCGGTAACGACCGGCGTCGAGGAGAGGCACCGTGATTGGTTGAGGAATTTAATGAAGAGTTGATGCTGCTATCGCTGGTCACGTTGTCGGTTGGGGAGTATGGTGGTGGAGGTTCATCTAAAATAAAACATAGATCAACATATAAAGGTACGGTCGGACCGCAAGTACCAAGGGGTAATGAGAGAATTTTTAAGTGCTCGAGCACATGGGGAATTAAATCTGGAGCTCTATGGCACAAAAATAAGGGTCACCTCTGTTTGAAGAAAATAAATACGAAGCGATATACCAGCTGCACCCTCCCACCTTGGGGTCTGATAGTATCTAATATATTTTCAATAAAAGAAAAGATAGGTTGCCAGGCAACGAAACATACGCCCACAGCAGCTAAATCGTCCGGGCAGTCAACAAGGGTTGTCGCATATTTTTACTAATTTCGGTAATGAAACATTTGTAATACACTAAAAACTGATTAAGAGTAACAACTCATTATGTAATTATCAGAAAATCATTAGAATTTGATTGCTTTTTATAAAGTTTTACCCCACGCTAACAATTAGTATATACATGAAACATTTAATATCATGGATTTAGCTGTTCAGTTATCTAAATTCATTGAAAATCAAAATACTTGTTCGTTTCAACACCTTAAACTCTATGTATCAATCTGAAGTCAATCGGATAGTAACTTTGGCCTCTATAGCGTCACAAGAATTTTTGAAGTTATCAAGGGAGATAACTCTGGCAGTAATTATTTGAAATCGCTGAAAATCAATAGGCTTCTTCGTCTCATGACCTTAAACACTGTGTATAAATCTAAAGTCAATCGGATATTAACTTTGGCCTCCAGAGCGTCCACAAGATTTTTTGAGGTGATCAAGGGCCATAACTCTGGCACAAACTATCGGAAATCGCTGAAAATCAATAGGCGTCTTCGTCTTATGACCTTAAACACTGTGTATAAATTTAAAGTCAATCGGATATTAACTTTGGCCTCTAGAGCGTCCACAAGATTTTTTGAAGTGATCAAGGGCCATAACTCTGACAGTAATTATCGGATATCGCTGAAAATCAATAGGCTTCTTCGTTTTATGACCTTAAACACTGTGTATAAATTTGAAGTCAATCGGATATTAACTTTGGCCTCTAGAGCGTCCACAAGATTTTTTGAAGTGATCAAGGGCCATAACTCTGGCACTAATTATCGGAAATCGCTGAAAATCAATAGGCTTCTATGTCTCATGACCTTAAACACTGTGTATAAATTTAAAGTCAATCGGATATTAACTTTGACCTTTAGAGCGTCCACAAGATTTTTTGAGGTGATCAAGGGCCAGAACTCTGGCACTAATTATCGGAAATCGCTGAAAATCAATAGGCTTCTTCGTCTTATGACCTTAAACACTGTGTATAAATTTGAAGTCAATCGGATATTAACTTTGGCCTCTAGAGCGCCCACAAGATTTTTTGAAGTGATCAAGGGCCATAACTCTGGCACTAATTATCGGAAATCGCTGAAAAACAATAGGCTTCTTCGTCTCATGACCTTAAACACTGTGTATAAATTTAAAGTCAATCGGATATTAACTTTAGCCTGTAGAGCGTCCACAAGCAATTGTGGACGCCGGACCGCCGGACGGACCGACGGACGGACGGGGGCGACGACAATATACGACCACATTTCAATGTGGGCGTATAAAAAGGCGCCAAGTAAGTTGTGTCTGACAAAGCCTAAATTTGTGTCAGACAATGTAATTGACAATTTTTCTTAATTTAATTTTTTAAAGTTATTTGGGCATGGCACATCTGAAATGGTAAATTTAATATATTAAGTAAATAAAACTAAATGCTGAAGAATTAATGTGACTAAGATATATTTTTACTTACAGTATGGAGATCGAGCTGCCCTTTCTTTATTTTTCTTAATTTCATCTTTTGCTTTCATTACATAGTGTTTAGTAGCCCCTGAACCTGTATATTAAATAATATAAACATTACATATTGTTTAGTAGCCCTTGAAACTGTATATAAAATAATATAAACATGCTTGATTGTCAGTCCAAAACGTCCCGAATTGATAGAATTGCAATCGAGTGATGCGGAATTCGGCCCTGTCAAGGTTCTGTCAGTCCCACAACAGAGGTGGTGTGATTAGAATCGTGACATAATTAAACACAACAAATATGTTTCAGCTGTATGGTTGGTTGTGATATTTACTCATTCAAACGACACATGCGTTTTTGTAGCCCTAAATACCCCTTTTCGCTCGATTGTCATTATTAAATGACGAGTACCCATTTTGTGTTTAGTAGCCCCCGAACCTGTATACAAAATAAAATAAATATCATAGAAATGGGGTTTAACATCCCCTGGACGCAAAGAAGGTCATATTGGGACTAACATATGGTTTAAGTTGAATTCAATAGTTCATGTAGGGGTCATTAGCAGCGGGAGGAAACCACAGGACCTGGAGAAAACCCACAAGATTAAACAGGGGACACTACTCAGAGTAGGGTCGTTCTACTGTTCTGCTCCGACTGGGCGAATGAAGACGGACATATGTCAAATTCAAACTGCCAAAGGGGTCTTTTATATGCACACCAATGTGTACACAGGACCTCAGTTTTTTGTCCTGCACTACTGACAAGAGAGAGAGAGAGGGAGATGGGGTTTAACGTCCACTCGACACAAACTAGGTCATTTTGGGACTAACATGGTTTCATTTTATATCAATAATTCGCTTTCGCGTAGGGGTCTTTAGCAGTGGGAGGAAACCCACGAGGTTAAGAAGGCGCCCCTATCTCCATGCCACATACGCTCACACCAGGGCTCGAAACCACAGCCGCAAGTCAGAGGTGACCGGCCAGCTAGAGGTCGAAGCGCGGCACTCTAGACCACTAGGCCATCCCAACCCCCCTACTGACAAGAGAAAACCATGCTGGAAAATCACAATTAACTTCCTTGGCCAATGCAAGGAACTTTTTAGCACATCACTGGTAATAATAAGTTATAAATTAACATACCAGTATATTTTATATCTTCTAATTCTTGATCATGTACATCAGGTAGTTGTAAAGCTATATTCTACAAGTAATGGAATAAAACAGGGTTATAATAGTATATCTCACTCCCTACAGATTAAATATATATCACTTTAATCATTCGACACAGAGGAAAGGGTGTAGGGACTAATCGGGTTTAATGTTCACTCAACAAAAACAAGGTAATTTCAGGACTAACACATGGTTCAAATCACCTGTTCATAGGGGTCTTTAGCAGTGGGAGAAAATGGGAGAATCCAGAGAAAACCATCGAGGTTGGACAGAGAGATAGAAATGGGGGTTTAACGTCCACTTGACACAAATTGCAATAATTCGCTTACGCATAGAGGTCTCTAGCAGTGGGAAGAAACCATAGCACCTGGAGAAAACCTACGAGATTGTACAGGCGACCCTACTCCTTGTCACGTACAACCTGGGATTCGAAAACCACGCCAGTTGACTCAATGACAGGCTTTATAATACAGCGTGCACATGCTAACCATTCGGCCATCCAAACCCCCAGTGGTCTTTAGCAGTGAAGGGAAAGCGGAGAACTCAAACTGATGCGACTACTCCTTGCCACTTGTCTCATTGACGGAACACATGATACACAAGCATGTGGTAACCTTTCCGCCACAAAGAATAGTATTCTAAATCTTCATGTAGTCGAGTCCGTCGACAGTATATATAGCAGTGGTGGGGGGGGAGAGCGGAGAACTCAAAGAAAACCCACCAGGATGGACAGACGAGATTACTCCTTGCCAGTTGCCTCAATGACGGAACCTTTCTGCCACAAAGGATAGGATTATTTAAGACCATATAGTGTCTTTGGGAAAATGGTCAAAACAACTATTTTTATGAAGTCAAATTCACATGCACCTAGTGCACTTAAATATAAGCTATACATAAAAAGTCAGTGATGTTTTGGTAAAATCATAACCTGTGACAAAAGTGTCCATCACGTTCTTCCTGTTATTTGACCTATGGTTGGAAGACCATATAAGGAGTATTTCATCATTTTAGTGGTGGGAAATATAAGGCTTTATTCCATAGTTGGAATGGAATTTAGGGTCAAAGTTAATCTTGAGTCTGCAGAAACTGGGGGATATAAATTTGAGTGTAGACCAAGCCCCATTAGAAACTCACCCAGAAATTCAAGCAGCCATTATCTGTTGAAAAACAAGGGACCTGCGAAGTCATTACTCATTAGCTTGGCAATAAAGCTATTATACTTTAAATACTGTGGTATTATCTTACGATCACAAAAACACAACAAAGCAAGAAGTTCTAGAAGTAGCAGTAGTACTACAAGTAGAGTTCGGCGAAAGTATAAAAAAGAAAGAAATATAGATCTGTATTTTAATTAGATTGATACTTACTCTTTGTGATTCGAACACAACTGCTGTATTGTGTGCAAAATCTATATATGAGTTAGAGAGTTTTAATAATCCTTCTTTTATACGTATTAACTTTATAGCTTCATTTTCTCTCATTCTTTCATCAACTGTTAAAATACAGAAAACAATACAGTTATACATAGATTTTAATAAAAGTGTGTTTAATGCATTTTGTTTTGTATGTAATAGAAGAAACAAAAATATATATGCAGCATGTGTACTTCTTTGATACTAAGATTTAAGGTTCGAAAACAAAATAAAATAGGGTTTAACGTCCTACTGTATTGCTTCGACTGAGCTTATGAGGACGGGCATATGCCATACAGTGTGCTATGAGGAAAATTTTGCCTGGGCAGCAGTGTTATGGCCTACTCTTACTTCGATTTCAACTGCAAAGGAATCTTTTAGTGCATGCAATGTGTTCACAGGACCTTGGTATTACGTCCCATCCAAAAGACTAGATAGCTGTCGTTGTCATGCCCAGCGTCCTGTACCACTGACAAGGAAACCATGTCGGCAAATCAAAAAAAACTGTCTTGGCCAATGCAGGGATAAAACATGTGACGCCCAGACTAGCGGGCCAGTGTCTTACCCATATAGCCAGTGTTGAAAGAAGGAGAGAATGTCATTATGTAAGAGCTAAATCTGCTAGGTCTTTTTTTGACTTGAAATGTTCTATAAATTATTATTTAAACATTTATTAACAGGACAAACCTATAATCAACTCTCTTGGCCATGGCTCTGATTTTAATTAGATAAAAACGTAACTGTGATTTAAAAGTTTAACTATAAAAGAAATAATCAGGACTTCAAATACTCGTAACTTCACCCAGAATAAATAAAGTAATTTGACTGAAATTTTCAATATATTCCTAATCTATTATTTAAAAGGATGGCCAGCTCTTTCTAGCTCTTACATAATGTATTATTAACAACGGCACTGGAGAATCGGTTTCATTAATTTACCTTCTAACTGGGCAAAGTCCTTTGCTTGTTCAGCCTGGGATAATTTGGCTTCTAAAGCTTCGAGTTCAGAACGAGGAGCTTTCTGGAAAATACAATGTAAAAATCTTTGTTGAAGCACATTAAATATTTCATTATAGAACTATGATTTATCTTTTACTCTTTATTTTTTTAACGCAAATGATGAACTGCATTATAATAAGAAGGAGACTGTTGTATCATAGGTGATAGCTAGGCATAAAAGTATTACACAACAACGAATAACAGTCAACCATTTTCATTATACATGGTGAAGTATACTTTAATAACAATGTATTCACACCCAAGCACATAGTGAGGGAGAGAGACAGAGAGAAAAGGCAACCATGGGAGTCTTTAACAGTTGGAAGAAAGCAGAGCACATGGAGAATAAACAATGAGGTTGGGCAAATTCCAACAAAACAGTCCTAGAAATTAATATGGTTAATAAGGGATAGATGGATCTTAAATAGTAGGTGGAAATCAAACTCCCAAGATTGGACAAACAACCCTTACTCCATGTCACATACAAGCAAAGAATCAAAACCATGCCACCTGACTCAAAGACAGGCCTTATGATCACAGAACTCCTGTTTAACCAATCAGACATCCAAACCCTATTGTCATAACAAGCCAGGCTTCAGATCAATTTCTGAATAAATTATATTAAATCTATTTACCTTATAAGCTTTCTTTAATTCACGTTTTATCTTATTTTCTCTCTGATCACATGCTGCCTAAAAATATCAACAAGGAAACAATAAACAATTAGTTCTAATTTTCATGATCAAATTTCTTGACAGAAAACTGAAAGTAAGTATATAAATGGTGATGAAAACTAGTGATCATAAATTTCAAATTATAAGAAGTTATAAAGCTTGACAACACAATACCAATCCGATTAAAATACAGAATTATATTTCGTTTTGGTTTTTTTATACTTTCAGAGAGAGAGAGAAATGGGGTTTAACGTCCACTCGACACAACTAGGTAATTTCGTGACTAACATATGGTTTAATTTTATTTCAATAATTCACTTGCGCGTAGGGGTCTTTAGCAGTGGGAGGAAACCGGAGTGCCCAGGGGAAACCCACGAGGTTGAGAAGGTGCCCCTATCTCCATGCCACATACGCTCACACCAGGGATCGATACCACAACCGCAAGCTGGTGGTGACCGGGCAGCTAGAGGTCGAAGCGTGGCACTCTAGACCACTAGGCCATCCCAACCCTCTTTATACTTTCAATGGCCTGCACTACATTGTGACCAGACTGCTTAGTGGAAGGTCAAATCAGTGATTATACGAGCAGTTTTTGACCCTATGACATCAGACATTTGATTAACTAATCAGCATTGATGTTTCTAGAAGGATACCCACAGTTCCATGCATCTCAATCCAAGAACTTGCGGCAACAGAACCCATTTTCTGTAAAACGATTTCAAAATGCTCAAGGGACAATAAACCAAACTAAATATCAAAACCACATAATATCTAGTATGATTTAGAAATGTTCAAGGGACAATAAACCACAGTACGTACCAGATTATTTTTCGATTGATTTACATGTTTCTCTCCTTCTAGAACTTTCTCCCACGTCTGACGATATTCTTTTAATTGATCTGTAAAACAATTGTTTACATCATTTACACATCACAATATACAACCATCATTTACACATCACAATATACAACCATCATTTACACATTACAATATACAACCATCATTTATACATCACAATATACAACCATCATTTACACATTACACTATACATCATTTACACATTACAATATACAAGGATAGGGAATGAAATGAAATGAGCTTAACATCCTATTGAATTCCAATAGCCACAGGCTCTTTTTGTACCAAGCAGAAGATTCACAATATTCGCCCCATCTGAGTGACTATATGTTGACCATGCCAGGACATTGCAACACTGTAAAGGGGAAACCATGCAGAAAGAATTTTCAGTTAATTCAGGGATCAAACAGGGGACCTCCAGGTTACAAAGTCAACATATTACTCATTTTGCCACAGTTGCTTTCAGCAGGGCTTGGAACAGAGTTAAATATCTCGTCAACATAATAGGGTCAAAAGCTGCTCAGATGATCCCTGACACAACCTCCCACTACAATCGGTTTGATCTTCATGCAGTGAAAGTCATCGAAGTGAAACGAAATACAGATCTATACTATCATCAGATCGCTCCTAATACATGTGGAACAGACATAGAGAGAGAGATAAATGGGGTTTAACGTCCACTCAACACATACTAGATCATTTCAGAACTAACATATGGTTCAATTTTATTTCAATAATTTGCTTGCGGGTAAGGGGAGGACAGACAGCCCTACTCCTTGCCACATACAACCAGGGATTCGAAACCAGGCCAGTTGAATCAATGACAGGCTGTATGATACAGCGTGTGCACACTAACCATTCGCCCATCCAACCTCCTTTGAACAGACAGACAAACTGTAATATTGAACAACTTACCAGTAAATTCTCTCTGTACTTCCGTCCATAGGGTGTTTAATTCTGACAACTGATTGGCTACATCCTGTATTTTAAAGATACATTTTTTGAGATTAGATAAATATCCAGCAATTTTTTTATTAAAGATACATTATGGGAGATAAGATAATGAGTTGGCAGTTCTCACTATAATAGTTAAAAAATACATAATGCAATGGGAATTTGCTGAAAATTTCAGTCAAATTGAGCCACTATGAACCAAGATTTTAGTGCTTGAATACATATCGGGGCTGGCCTTGATCATCATTACTAAAGTCGGTAGGATAAAAAAAACATAGTACCGATTATCCATGTTTTGATTTAATTGTGAATGGAAATCAAACAGCAAATCAGAACATAATCCAATTGCTTGGAAGTGATACTATCAGGTGTTGATTACAGTCTGGATAAGTTAATTAATGTCTAGTTAATAATTTAGGTAACATTTCAGGCCTAATGAAAGACCTGCAATAGGCAGATTTAGCTCTTGCATAATGTATGTTTGATAAATAAAAAGAATTATACTATCACTTTTTTTACAAACTCGAATACAATCTTCCACAACTTACAAATTCATTTGACTTTGCAATTTTCGTACAATATCTAATTTTCATCGATAAAGATCTTTATCAGTATTATCTTCAGTTTTTAACATTGATGAGCACCATTTGTAATAGTTTAACACCAGATAATGCAAAGGGAATATGCTGAATATCTGCACTGAGATTAGCAAATGAATTTTAGGCCAAGCCTTGGTCATCATTACTATAGTCGGTATGATAAAAAAACACAGACTTGATTAACCATTTATGTATTTAATCATCAATGAACATTGAGCAGCACATTCAAATCCAGTGAAAATCGAACAATAAGATGGCATCGAGAAATGACTAAGGGCTTTTCATGTTAATAAATGTCTACTTAATAGTTTAAATAAAATTCTGGCCTAAAGAGAGGCCTGCAACAAGCAGATTTAGCTCTTGCATAATGTACATTTATCCAGATTTGAGTAAAACGAGAGTATATTCAAAATATATACAATGTTAGAAAATAATGCAAAACAAACCTGTAGTGCTCTATTTTCAGCATTTGTTGACCATTTGAGGAAATCCTGACAGGCTGAAAATAAATTGGAAATTAACAATTTACTTATTGCAGTTCATTCTCCAGGTCCTACTAATATCACAGAATTAACCTTTTGAAATTACTAATATTTATCAAAGGATTATTTTATTTCCTTTTCTGTAACAGACTACTTTGAACATATCTTTCTTGCTAATACAAACTACAAGTCAGATTTTGATACGACGGATCATGCCTAGAGAGAGAGAAATAAATGGGGTTTAACGTCCACTCGACACAAACTAGGTCATTTCGGGACTAACATATGGTTTAATTTTATTTCAATAAATCGCTTGTGCGTAAGGGTCTTTAGCAGTGGGAGGAAACCCACGAGGTTGAGAAGGCGCTCCTATCTCCATGCCACATACGCTCACACCAGGGATCGAAACCACAGCCGCAATCCAGACCAAAAATAAAGGGGCAAAACTCTTACTGTTTAAGCAGGCAGTTTTGGACCACAACTAAAAATCCAAAAGTGAAGAAGTTCTTTTAGGTGCACCTGGCACCTCAGTGTGTACACAGGTTGCCAGACCTTGGTTTTCCGTCCCAGCAGGAATTAATAGATACACACTTTTCTTGGCAGCCCACACCAAAAGAAAAACTGAGACACCAATATCCCCACAAACATATTGTTAAATGGGAGTTTAAAACCTCACTTTTCTGCACCAAACTAGCTAATGAAGATGGGCATACACGCAGACTTCTTTTTTTTTATCCACATCAAACAACTAAACAATGTGCATAAAATGGAATTTGATCAACATTACCTGATGTTTGAGCATTAGCGTAAGCTTTCTGGCTATTCCTCATGTCTTTTAATTCTGATATCAAAACATTTAAATCACTGTGACCAGCACCAAATGATAACAATCGAGCACTGCTCCTAAAGATAAATATACATATAATGACTTTGAGAATATAGCTGTATCAAACGACAACCTGAATGATGTGTTAATAGATTTACAGGATGTTGCTACCAAACCACCTATCACAGTATTGTTATGCCGGTAACAATCTGTTCTGATCAAAATACAAATCTATATTTCGTTCCATTCGTTTAATTCCCTATGCCTATGACATCCCACATCTCATTAAACAATCAGCGTTGATGTTTCTAGTGGATTACCCACAGTTCTGTTCTCCTCAATACTCCTCATGCTTGGCATGGTTTCGAGACCGGTTATTTTCTACGGTAATGTAAATGTGTCAATTTCTTGATGAAACTTATTGCTGTCTGGTACCCTGCCTGGTAAACTTTTGATCTAATTAGAATATTTGGATGAAATAAACAAATTGGGTAGCATTTTATGTAGATTCTATATTTTCACAAAACATTTTTTTAAAAAAAAATTCTGTCATTTAAAACTTTGACCTGAAACAATTGCGTTCTCAAAGAATTTTGTTTACAAATTATTGAAAAGCATATGTTCTGTACAACTAAAACGTTATTGACCTTCAGCTTCAAGTTGGGGTCAGAACATACGACCATCATCATTTAACCCTAACATTACTAACAAATCCCCGCAATAATTTCTGCTTCTTCTACGACCAGTGACTTCTCTTAAGTATTATATAAGCTCACTCCTGTAAGCCGATCACAATAATACTTATATCTAAAGAAATCTAACTAATGCTTTCACCGATTTTGTCCACAAAAAGGGAATCCTTATTTTTTATATCTTAATTATTGTCTGTGTCAAAAAACATTAAAAGCAAAAGAAAATACAAAAATTTGTTCAATTTTAGAACAAATATTAACTGTTATTTTGTAAAAAAAAATCAAAAAAAAAAAAAATCAATAGAGCATACCTTCTTACTGCTTTAGCAGCCTTTTCCATTTTGCCGTATTTTTTTAAAATGTCACTGACGTCAATAACAATAACAGATATTAAGCAATCGACGGATGTTTGTTTACAAAAAGAAAACCTCTGTAAGACAGATGAAACCCCACAGGAATCTTCTGTTTTCTTCCAGTTTTTGAAAGTGCGATTACTTATTTAACAACATGATTTAATTTAACGGGAATAGAACGGGTCAATATTGTGATATTTAACAATTAAATCGCTTATTTTGATAATTTTAGTGACTCGCGACAAAACTTCCGGAAGTTAATACAGACGCATTTCTCCCTGGCGGAGAAGAACGGGCACCTGTTAGTTAAGGGGAATAACTAGTATAAGGTGGTTTGGATTCAGACCTCTACTTTTCTTTTTGTACAAACTCATTGGTTGGTAAATTAATTTCATGATTAATATGTTCAAAATGTAATTTAATCTAGAAAATATAATAGACGCATAATAACGTACAAAAAAATGAGCACGAAGGAAAAAATGGATTTGGTAAAAGTCTGTTGAAGAGACGCAGTTAAAAACAAATTGGCAAAACCCTTGCTACAAGAATATTGGTCTAACACTATATAATTAAAGTAGTATTATGCGAGTTTAGAAAATATTGGTAGTTCTTGCTATTGCTATAATAATTCAAAAATAGATAACGTAAAATGGATAATAGTGAAAACTTCTTTCAAATCACTTTGTTCGGAAATAGGTTGAATGGCTAGTTTTACCGGCAGATTCAATCAAATTTGTATTAATTTTAATATTTACGAGTAGAAATTTACATATACCTCTACTGTCGGGCTTTTTATTTATTAACAATCTGCGTGAGTAGTCTATGTAGATGTGAAGATTATTGTCTGATTCACTAAATATCTAAGCCACCAGATGCTATAGAGATCTGATTATGTTTTTGTCATGTTAGAAATTATGTAATAATTCATATGTCATTTGAAAGTAGCAAAAGGTCGTGCATTATGTAACTTTACATTTCACTGAACCATGGTGACAATCTGATTAGTATGTGCGCGCTGTATCATACGACCTGCCATTGCGTCAACTGGCGTGGTTTCGAATCTCCGATCGTACGTGGTAAGGAGTAGGGTCGCCTGTCCAACCTCGTGGGTTTTCTCCGGGTACTCTGGTTTTCTCCAACTACCTAATACACCTACGCGCAAGCGAATTATTGAAATAAAATTAAGCCATATGTTTGTCCCGAAATGACCTAGTTTGTGTGTCTAGTGGACGTTAAACCCCATCTCTCTCTCTCTCTCTCTCTCTCTCTCTCTCTCTCTCTCTCTCTCCCCTTCGATGTGTACACACCTTTGCCAATGATGTCGCAAGGTCTGACCACGAGTTCCCGAAGTATTCTCAGATTCTGTTAAGAAATTACCCAACTTCCAATCACTGATTATGAGAAATATCTGGATCTAGTTTGTATTTGATACATTAAATCGACAGACATTTGATCAAGGGCTGTATTTTAGTTAAAATAAGGTGAATAATAGAGTAAATTCTTTACTGGGAATGCTTTGTGAACTCGGGGCCCGGATGAAGAAATTTTCTTCAACCACCCTAAAAGAGTCGTTCACCACTGACACGACGTCGTCAATTCTAGGGCAATGACCACTGGCAAATACCCTTTTCATTTTTAGAAACGGGTCTCATCCGTGGATAAAAATTTAACCAAAACATTATCAGGATATACCTTAAAACGGAGCAGATTGTTATGGGGCGCCAGTAATCTGGCACGTTTCTGATCCGCATTCAAGAGCATTGGCACCAATCTTGAAAGAAATTTGGTCATTCATAATTATGTTGACGATGACCTTCCAGGATGTGGGTCATCGCAAAGGCTCTCTCTGTCACGTCATCTGTGTTAATAATAATAATAATGTATATTTATATATAGCGCCAATTCCATCCAAAATTACATGCTCAAGACGCAGTCATGACACTCTGTACACTTTACATTATTTACACTAGTAGCTTGATCACTCGTATTCTAGATTAAATAAGTGAGTTTTCAAATTTGTCTTAAACAATTCGAGAGAACTTGACGTTTTAATGCTGTGTGCGGTAGGGAATTCCATACGATTAGTGCATAACATCTAAAAGATTTATAACCAAAGGATTGCAATTTGAATTTCGGTTTGTGTAAAAGGCACTGTTCTTGGGAACGATGATTTTTACTGGTTCATAAACTTGCAAAAGTTCAGTCAGATATTCTGGGCTGGATCCATGTAAGCATTTAAACACAAGACACAAGATTTTGAACGTTATTCTAGAATGTACTGGCAACCAGTGAAGTTCCTTCAGAACAGGTGTTATATGAGAGCGTCTTGATGTTTTACTTATTATTCTAGCAGCGGTGTTTTGAACAGCTTGTGATTTAGAAATTAGTGATTGGTTCAGGACACATAAAACACCATTACAATAGTCTAATCTAGAGAACACTAGAGATCGAACAAGAGTATGGGCAGTTTCGTTTGTCAGAAGATGTCGAATATTTCCAATGGCACGGAGATGGAAATAACATACTTTGCAAATGTAATTGACATGTGTTTCCATGATCACTCCTAAGTTTTTAACATGGGCCAACGCCTGAATGTCCGAATCGGCAATCGTTAAAGTAGTATGGTTTAGGTTTGATAGATTTTTATTTGTTCTCACAAATAAAACCTCGGTTTTGTCATCATTTAACTTTAGTATATTAGATGTCATCCATGACTTGATCTGTGTTGGGTTAGTCTTTTCAGTTGCACGTACTTGATGACTGCTCTGTAGTCATTTTTACCCGTTTCTGGCGTCTTCAGTGAATAGGTTTACAAGGTTCTCTGGTATACGAAGACAACACTACCTTTGCAGTTCATATGGTTATGATTAATTCAATGATTGTACTTGTTGGTGGTAAAAGTTTGTTTCAACCAAATTGATCGATCCTTTTCAGGCTTGGAACTTTTCAACCAGCCCTCATAACACGAGAATAAAAACAACTATTGGGTTTGAATTTCAAAATACAAATATATTATTAATTAGTTAATTAAATCAAAGACGATTCGTTGATAAATTAATTACTAGAGTCGTGTAGATTAGTGCGATTATCCCTAGAGATTAAGCAGATTATCTTGGTTAGACTGTGCTTATATAACATCTTAATAACACCATAGATTTCCTTTGTTACTGCACATTATTCACAATTAGTATAGTTATATCGATGTTATTTTGAATACGATTAATATAACATTCGTCACGTGACACCATTAGTAACAGACGGTACCACGATCCAGGTTATACAAGACGCAAAATAGCGTCTGTCAATCAACGAAAAAATGACTGGTAGATCTTACATGGTAACTTGTTAATTAGAAAGTTTGTTATATATATATTTGGATGTCACAGTTTGTGTACAGCCATTAAAAGCAAGGAGAACGCTCAGGGTTGATGTTCACGGCTTGTGTTGCTATCGGAAACTATTATACAAAAAAAGCCCGTATGTCTTAAAGTCTACTAGGAATATTGGCCGCACTCGGTAGTGACTGGACACTGTTGTGTTGATTAATAAGTTGCAGAAATGTCCAAACCCTGGACAACTCCCAGACCGGACAAATCTGCCATAGCAGAGTGAGTATTTTCTTTTCTTTATGTCGTTACCTTCAATGGAGTAATGTTTGGGTGACAAATTGATCGATAAGTCAGAGAATGTTAAAATATATTTCTGGGGCGAAATCAGCTTTTTCTAGGAATGGAAATAACACCATTACGCATAGCTTTTTCAGATACATGATTTTGAGAAAACAATTATTGTCTATTTCGAGTAACATTTTTACAGCCCTAGGCGTTCGAGGTCCCGTGTACACATTGGCAGGTGGAATTTGATATACGAGAGCGCTGTAGCGCCGATGCCCGGGCAAAATTTCCCTCATAGCACAAAGTATGGCGTATGTGCAATGAGAGAAATGTAATTCCCCGGACAGCGGCGATACAGTCAATTCTTTTACAAATGGCATACAATAAATTGTCCCAAGTAGAAGAAAAAAAAAGAAGAATACCAAGATGTAAAATGTTATATTTATTTCTATTTTAAGTGAATTGACACCACGTCACTATGACAACAATCACCAAGGCAGTATGTTTGGGGTAAGTTTCATATTGACAGTTTGAAATCAACCAATATTAGCACCAGTTACCACCCTTTTAACCGATATCTGGTAAAAAAATTCAAAAGCGGGTGATAACATCTGGTTCAATTCTATTTCATTAAATCGTTTGCACGTAGGGAAACCGTGGATTCTGGCCGGGAAAAATATACACGAACGACGTTATGGCATTGAAATCATCGACAGACTTTAAAATCTAGTCCTGTCAAAATTCTTATACCCCGTATGCGTTTCCATAGAAAACGTTTACCCATGACCCAAGTATTGTGTTGACGAAACGTTAAATCCCATTCCCAGGGAACAATCTACTCTACTTCGTGAATAGATCTCTGACCTAAATGGCCACCATATCCCACAATTGTTAGCATACTGTTTGCATTGCGGCCCTACCCCGTTCTATGTTGTACACAAAAATACTATATTATACCTTTTCCATTTTAATCATTTTCAAAATTCTCGAAATATACGTAAAATGTCGGACAACTAGTTTATTGTCGGTTATCACGCGGAGCTAATTGCGGACAGACAGCGTAAGTTAAGTATGTTCCATTTCTTTTTAAAATGCTACCCATTATTGTTAGCACTACTTTATACTAATTTAGAGGACCACACTACACACAAAAACCCCCATTAAACAAACCTTGAGACAGGGAGACACACAAATTATATGGACATTGCAAGCAATAATCAACAACCGTTAAATATCAGTACAATTTAAAGTGCCAATCCCGACAACTTTTTGGGGAATAAAACTGCTTAATTTTGTGTTAAAATCCTTTAAAATCCATAACCTAAGGCCCACCTACTAACCCGATACTTGTGATACGCTTGTAAATAACTTAAACCTGGCAGTATTCATCTGGAGATGGAGAACGTTTTATTATACAGTATCTGGATAAAACCAGACTTTTTTCTATAAAAATAATATGTAGTTGAAATTTACCTTCTGTTATCAAGTACAGGGCATGGGTCATTCACTGTATAAACCTCTCAAGAAACATTAATCGATTATCAGGTCACCCAATGAAAAAATTGACCCGAAATCTTAAAAGGGTTACGTGTCCGGATAAGCAGTGTTGACGTTCACGTCCAAACAACTCAATATTTTGAGCTGAAATTTTGAGACAAGGTAAATACACCATGCCACTATATTTTGGTCCATAAATTTCATAAATACTCGGACTTTAATTTTTGAGACTTTGTTCTTATCGGGATTGTCCCTTTAAGCTAAACATGCATTCTGTAAGACCTAATCGTGTTACTGTTATATAAGCTATTAATCATTTTTATTAACATGATGAGGCCTTAATCAACTCTGGATGGGTAAAATGTTTAGGATTAAAGCCCCAATAACACTCTTGTTGTAACTGAATAATATGTCCCAATCTTCATTCTGGTCAACAAATCGTATTATTTTACAATATTCCAATTAAATGATGACATAAATTTCATCTTAACACACCTATTTTAAAAAATTGGAAAAATTCAACCAATTGATTTGAAAAGTCTAACGTAAACCTTTTCAAATGTGACTTGGATTTTAAAATATTTTCGAACCCTCTGGACAAGTAAAATAGGTTGTAATGGATAATTTATACAACAGGTAGGACACTTAAACATCTAGTACTTAGAATAAGGGTATTATTTATTTTCTGGAGCTACCAAGCCAGCAAGAATGTTATTGTCCCTTTAACCGTAAAAATTGAAAATTGAGACAATGTTTATGATCGTAACAACGATAACAGTGACAGCTATGGTGGTTTTGAAATTCGGTTTTGTCGGCTCAGAGTGAAGTGAGTTGACAGAAATTTTCAACATATCCTCTTTACGTTAATTATTATTTCCACTATTACAGCGGGAAAAGTCTGCTCTGTATCTAATCTTCCATAATACCGCTTTAATATAATGTTTAATTACGACACCCGTATAAAATCCATTATATAAACATTAATTGATAAAGCATATGGAGTATGTAACATGTGTTACATATACAGGTATTTTATCATATAATCAATATTAAAATAACAATATTTGATATTTATTATACACACATACAATGCATAACAATCGTGCTGTGGGGATATTATGAATCGAGGTACCTAAAATAAATAAAATAATTATTTTTTTTGTTTAGATTGTATTGTATCATTCGGGGAGAAAATGTAGAGATATCTAACTTAAAATGAAACGGGTTTAAGATCCGATTTGTCTGCGTTGATTGGGCCAATAAAGTCCGGCATACATTGTAAAGTGCACTCTGAGGAACATTTACGCGGGTAGTGTCGCTCAACGCTACTAGTCTTATTTCGAATTCCAACTCTCCATCTATCTTTTACGTACACGGCATTGTGTACACGGGACGGTTTTGTTTTTTGTTTTTTTTTTGTACAATACGAAAGTAGACACCCTCCATTGTAAGATCCTGTCTTGCACCATTGGCAAGGTAAAACTACGCGGGAATAGCCTCTAGACATTTCCCGACCAAGACCGACATCAAACCAGGCGCGGATCCAGAGTGGACCCCCCCCCCCCCCCTGCTCAGACTTGAAAATTTTTCAATGCGATTTTATTGGCGATTTAGACCTGTAATTTTGGAATTTACCTTCCGGAAATACGTCAGAATGAACCAAATTGAATCTAATTTACCAAATTAATCGGTTGAGCGCAATTAGTTAAGCAATTATCAAACCTAGACCCCCCCCCCCTGCAAAAAATCCTGGATCCGCGTCTGCAAACCCCGTGGTTATTGAGTCAGAGCCTTACTGATGTCGGTATATATTTACATAAATTTAATATTGTCTTGTATAGTTCATGTTTATTCACCCATGTATTATACTTTATATCTTCACAAAACACAGGAAATTCAGATCAAATAGAATCACTTTTCTGAATATTAAAATAATTATTCATAAACTAAACAGTTGAAACGGGTTTATCTGTTGTGACGTATTCAAAGTGTCGTCTTCATTATCCCAGCAGAACAGTAGGGTGTTAGACTCATTTCATTTCATTTCGTTGTCCTCTGTGGTTTGTGTGGATTGGATGGCTGAATGGTTAGTACATGTGCACAGTATCATATAGCCTGTTTTGAATCCCCGCTTGTACGTGACAAGGAGTGGGGTCGCAGGTCCAACCTCGTGGGTTTTCTCCGGGTCCTCCGATTTCCCTCACTGCTAAAGACCTCTACGCGCAAGCGAATTATTGATATAAAACTAAACCCCATGTTAGTACTGAACTGACCTAGTTTGTGTTGTGTGGAAGTTAAACCCCATTTCCCCCACCCCCACCCCCATGTGGTTTAGTGATCCTGTGTCCCCATCCAGTATGTCCCTGGATCAATTCAATCCCGGTTCCCGACGAAAAAGAGTAAGGTCCAATGCCCCTAGTACACTGTAAATTTGTATTTCTTATTTTTACAGAATGTAAGAAGATCAAGGTCATGTTTCGTCATCAACCCTGAATGGGTGTCAGAAAGTGTGAACACCCCAAGAAATCAGCCCTTGAGTCGACCACCGTGGCCATGGGAGCAACCCCGACACCGAGTCAACATGCAGGTTCCCATGACGTATACAGTAATGGAGAAACCGACCAGTATCCACCCACACTCTACCATACCTTATGCTGGAAGAACCACAACAAGTCGCACTTATCATGTTCAAAATTCATTCGGAAACCCAGCTAAGGGTATAACACCAATCGAAACTGTCGACAGGACCTAGAGATAATTTTTGTTTATATTTTGTTGATGTATTTGTTTTTAATTAGCCGAATTCCCACATTTTTAATGCTACATGATATAATAATAGTATTATTTTATTTCGAATTTTACAAATGATTTAATGCCTTGTTTTTGGTTCTGGTTGTTTTAAGCAATCCTCCACAAATTTTGATATTATTATTTGTTTTTATCATATTCACAAAGTTTACTGTGTGTAGTAATATCGTGGTATTTTCATTGTGTTGCAAAATCAGGTGACTATATAACAAAAATGTAATACAAATGAAATCGGGGTCATACGTTTTTGCACCGACCGGGCTAAAGGCGACAAATACACCGTGAGGTTTCCGCGCACTCTTCGTCGAATTACAAATCAATGTTTACACGTGGTACCTCGGTTTTGGTTTTATCCGGACGACGAGATGTATTTCCAGGCTCCCTCTCCCCACGTTCTGCACAACAAATAAAGGCAAATCTGACTGGAAAATCATGAGAATCTTTCTCGATCAACACCGCGATCGAACTTGTTAAGTCCTTGTTAGAAGTATATTGCCGATCTGTAGATCTTATGCCAGTTGCCATTATAATATATCGGCTCTCGATGGCACTGCAAATCGGACTGGAAAATCTCGAGGATCTGTCTCGATCAACACCGGGATCGAACCCCTGATTTGCCTATTAGAAGTATATTACCGATCTGTAGATTTTGTGCCAGTTGACATTATATTATATGGGCCCTCGATGACACTGTATCCCAGTAAATCCCCAACCTCTTTATTTGCATTTTATTGAGATCAAAAATACAACCCAACGAAACTTTGATATGTCAATAATACTGTTGACTTTTTGCGACTACAGGGGTTAGGTCCTATGGTTAAAGTATTTGCCAACCTTCAATAAGTGGGGATTTTGAAATTTATATATTTGTATATTGATCTTTATTCCTGCCAGTATCCAACCCAAAAGGAACGGATTTCAGTTTAAATTTCTGGCTACAAGTAAATGTAAATACCATGTTATTTATCTGTAGTTTATTGTTACGTAGATTATTTATTATGTTTTAATGTAAGTAACATATTTATTATATTTTTATGTAAGTAAGATATTAAATTATAGTAGAATATTTTCGATACGATTTGTTAATAATTTTATTTATTTATCAAGAACGTGTCTGGTATCGGCTCGAGACCCACACGAAGTCAGGAAGAATAGAATAACAAAATGAAATGGAGTTTAACGTTCCATTGTCGGCACAAACTCGGTTAATAAAGACAGGAAAGCGCCATGCACTGCGCAGTGACTGAAGAGCGGTCCTATGATCTACTCTTGCTTCGAATTCAATCTGTCTTGGGTTCGTTTATGTGGTCAACTTATACAAGTCACGATACAAACAAAGATGTTTAAAATAGACATTACAGCTGTCTATGTGGTTAATCTATACAAGTCACGATACAAACAAAGATGTTTAAAATAGACTCTACAACTGCCTTCGTATTAAAATGGTTTGAGACGAATCTGAACCAAACTTTTTGATACATAAATTAGTTTGAATATATTTGTTTTTGTGAAGGCATCTTCAGGGGCGTTTTAAGGTTTATCATGGCGGAGGCTATACTATTATGAGGGCCCTCTTTGTGTGGGGGGGGGGGGGGGGTCAGAAGGTCGAGAAATTTTGCAAAATAGAAATCATTTTGGTGCATTCTGACATATCCTCCAGGCCCTTCGAATCCAGTTTAATCTGAGGGCCGGGGTCTAATTTGATACTCTTCTGAAACCTGAATGCGAAACAAATCACTTGTACGTATCGGGGAGCTCAATCAAATAATTATTAATGGAATATGGTGGAGTGGGCCTATTGTAATCCCGGAAATCTATTCAGTAAAGAAATGATCACTCCGCCAAGCCAGGCTACACTGAATAGCTTATTAGTAGGTTTTCAGAAATGGTGATTTCTTGATTGATGATTTTCATGCCAATGAAATGACTGCACACTTATTCAGTAGTGGATTGATTCGAACTTGACCAGAGGGGCCCTTTTGACTGCCTTTAGGGCCCTCCCTAACTAGGGTACATGTTCATTTTTCTCGTCGGTTTTAGCCCTTTTCCCCCCGTTTTATTTGTTCAACTTCTTTGATTTTTTCAGCTATAAAACGCCTCTGGGCATCTTAAATGTCTAGTCACCAATTCTTTGGTCATTTTGAGACAAACATAATTGTATTTAAGTTATTTCTGCATCCGCTTGTTCGATTGTTATATATCTAGGGTTCTTTTAAGCTCACCCAAAACATGTACATGTACACAGATACCCAAACGACTAGGCACACTCACCTTGATAGCTCCATAGGTGCCACCGCTGATAAGGGAATGCCCATTTCGGCACACACCATGATTCAAACAAGGTACATTGCAGTTGTGCGCCCAGTTCACGGATCCCCTCCCATTCGCAACTAAACCCCGAACATTTTAATCTGCCCTTACTGATCGACCACACCACCCCACCCCAACAAGGTACATTTAGCCCTTATCGACCGACTACCCCACTCCAACAACGGAACCCCAATAAGGTACATTTTAGTCAACCTCTAATCGACTATCCACCATGATAAAGAAACCTCTAACAAGGTACATTTTAGTCTTCTCTGACCAATTTACTCCCCCACCCTGATAAAAACACCTCAATGTTTGTTATTTTTATTTTACAAACTCATTTATACAGTGAATATGTAATATAACAGATATACTTGTGTAAGTTTATATTTCCAATACACCTTATTTTAATGGGAGTATATTAAACAATGTTATTGAGACAAATAAATGGTAAAGATGCATTATGCAAGACTTAAATAAAGAGATGACCTTTCATGCTATAATACTTGAATATATTAAAAATTTCCATCAATTACTTTATTCTGAGTGAAGTTGTCAGTATTTGAAGTTTTGACCAGATTTGTCTGTCCTTCTATTGACATGCATCTGGCCCAATCCACTGAATATCTCAGTCATCCAATGGTCTAAAGAGTTAATCATATGCTGCAATATTTAGGATAGTTTAACGCTTGCATAATGCATCTTTAATAATAATAATAATAATATATTGAGACAAATATGTGTTAATACATGTAGATATACATGTTGTATCTATTTACAATGGAAGTCCTAGTTTAAAATTATAACAACAGACAAGATAAAAATATATAGTAAAATTTGAAGACTAGGCTTTGGTACTCATTAACCAAAAACAAAACAGTTACAACAATCGATAAAGTCTCTGATTCTCATGTGGGGAATTTTGAATTCCCTACAAACAGCACTATTACAAAAGTGGAATCTCTAAAAGGAATTGGTTCAATTCCGTTCAGTACTTGAAGAATTTAATCTCTCGCAATATCTGGAGGCATCTGCAGACAATATAAACAAGCCAGCGCTACCTCAATCCAAGCACAGAGATTATCCACTGTTCATATCTTGGGCTCATTTTCTTAATTAATTGTTAGATAATCAATCTGAGTACATATTACAGTGTAATAATTAAGCTGTCAAAATTGAACATATATCAACTATCCACATAAAAGTTTTGATACTGTGAGAAAAATATTCGATGCTGTAAGAACAATATTCGATACTGTGAGAAAAATATTTGATACTGTGAGAAAAATATTTGATAGAAAAATGTTCGATACTGTGAGAAAAATGTTTTATACTGAGACAAAAATGTCTGATACTGGTAGAAAAATATTCTATACTGTGAGAAAAATGTCTGATACTATGAGAAAAATTACAATCGGCAGCTCTTAATTATTGAGATAAATAATATGTTCGTAAAATAAAACATGTATAACGATAAATGGATGGAATTGTATGTTGTAAGGTCAAACAAAAGAGACGTCTGTCTGAGAGTGATTTTTATATTTGGCCTTACTTATTATACCTTCTAGACGAGTGAACGGTAGAGAGAGTTACTACATGTATCTAAGCAATCAGATTTGGAAATCAAAATTTGATGCATGCAGATACATGTAACATGTTACTAATAACATAATGCTTTAGTTACTCATTATTGAAATTCAATTAACAACATTTGAAATTCGAAATTAAAGACGACACATGCAGCTTTTAATGTTTCCATAAAATCTTTACAAGAATTTGCTTGGATACAGTAATATGAAACAGAATATCACCACCCCTATGTTCAGAACACATTAATTTCATGATACGTGTAAGTTGAGTTTTCACGTTGATATGACATAAAACGGGGTAAATATATGGAGGGTGTCGCTTTAATGATATGCTAATTATCAAGAATAGATGTATATACACATAATATAAGATTCTTTCACCTTTAAAAATACATTGTAACATGTAAATAATTCTTTAAAGCATCGTGCTAGGTTTCCACTGTTGTGCAAAGCCTTAACATAGAATTGTCCCAGATCTGGTATTTGCAGATACATTTGGATATGATTTGATATGACAAACACGATTGTTACAACTGACCTCAATATATGATAAGACCTGATAGTAAATGAAATGGGGTTTAAAGTCCTACTAGAAAGAATAGGATCACTACAATTACTCCAAGAAACCTAGCAATTGTAAGACTAAACAAGTTTAGTTCCACAGGATCTTGATAAATAGTCTGAAGGTGGGATGTACTAGCTTAGAACTTTTGAGAAGAGAAACATCACATATTTCTGTATACCATTTCTGTCTCCAATTAACTTGGGTAAAAGATCTGGACAAGATTTCTTGTTTTTAACCTTTCATTTCCCTCCCCAACCATAAACTGGATAAAAATTTAATTGTCTGATTTGTTTTTTGCCAATTCGGTATAATTTGATTACCAATATATTTAACATTTAGGATACACTGATACAGCTTCTTAAATTTATTCAAATACAAACTTTAATTTAGTAATTTGCTTGTAACTAAAATTGTATTCAAATACAAATTTCCCTACAACTAAATTCTGGATACACAGATACAGCTAATTTTGTCTTCTATTGCAGAGTTTCAGCTAAAAACAAATCTAAATTTAAACAAACCAATTTCCAAATATTTCAAAATCCAATTGTATAGATCTTGTTCTATCGCTGATAGAAATAACAAACCACATCTAATCCTTCAACACATCTAAATCAACACACAAAAAAAATAATATATTGAAAAAGCTACAACAGACTAACACAATGGAAAATACTTTAACAAATTTAATAATACTGACATGCCAGCATGTTTATTATTGACTAGGACTAGACTAACACAAAATGCTGTAAAATACATGACTTATTTGAAACAGCCACATTTCTCATCTCACAAAATCAATCTAATCAAAACACAGACCGTATTTCATTTCGTTTTTTTATAGTTTACAATATTGTTTAACTTGGCTTTACTATGCTAGGATCTGGAAGATGTGTTATATAACGTATGTTTTGGTTGATGTGAGGGATAACCAATGAAGCGGACTGTTGCAGAGAGTTTTTGACATGCACACAAATGTGTATAGACAGTCGCAGCAAAGACAAAGTAAAATACCCACGCTGATTGGTTAATCAAATGTCAGATGTCACAGGGTCAAATGCCACTTGTTTGACCCCTGACACGACCCCCACTACAACCGGTCAGATCTTCATCTAGTGTAGGCCATTGAAACCAAAAAAAAGGAAACAAAATATAGATCTGTAGTTTAATCAGATAACACAAAAATAGTCTATAGCACAATGATTGTCGTTGTTTTATTCAAAGCGCTCAACCTAAGGTGCCATTTTGTACATGACATCGAGCACCTTACACAGCTGAAAATCGCTCCTCGAACTTCCATAAACATTCCTGTCCCATTAATGAAAGCAACCGATCATCATGTAACTCTCCTCATTCCCCCCTCGGACCTTGTTCAAACTAGAGAGCGATATATGACTTCTGCAAATTAAGGAGTGTTTTTTTCAAATCATCGGCCAAAAATGACTGATTTACGATTATAAATTTTTCAAATAAAACTAATCTGATGTTTCCAATAATCCTAAGGTTTTTAACGCTTCATAAATTGATTTTAACATTCTTAAAACGTATAAATAATACTTCATACTGTTACTGGCTTTGACGCAAGATCAACAAATCTCATATGATATTGGTTGCATTGCGTGGCTGAATAACGTTCATCTATGTACAGAATCCTTAACATCTTCATCCAAACAAAATTCAACAGATTCTAGTCACATTTTTCATTCGTTCTTGTCTTTCTTTTTACGTAATGGATTTGAAGGGGCGCGACTGTAAACTGCCGATCCAGCATCATACGTTTTTTCAGCCACCCATTTAACTCCACCGACGCCGAGTCCGACGGCCCCAGTAGCGGTACTATAAACTCCACTCGACATCCTCCAAATTATCCCTGGCTGATTGGCAGGATCTGAAATTTTAATTAAAAAATTTTGGTCATAACAATTAAAATATGGGGGTGGGAGCTTAAAAGAAAATAAATTAAATCAAGGAAAAAAGACCTACTGTTCTGCTCCAACTGTGCTAATGAAGACGGGTATTCGCCATACAATGTGGAGTACAAGACAAATGCAGGACTTCAGATGAAAAATGTATCCACTTATCCCCGAAAAATACTGTAATTTGGGAGGAATTTGAAACAGGAACAGGTTGGTACACTTTCATTCATTCATATTACAACAACACGTAATTTTGTAGGAATATTACTGACATATATTTGAATACCATATGGGAAAAACCCAATAATAGACCCACAATCCCTAGACTAGCAAGCCAGCGTCTTACCCACTTAGCCACTGTGGCTTCATCGCGGCTGAAACTACCCAAATGCCCTGACTGATAGCCTGCCCCAGTAGTTGTAATTTATGAATCATGAAAATCCCTTGAACTTTAGCAAAACATTCCTCAATAAACTTATTTTTCATGTTCTATATTAAAATGTAGGTGTACTAAGTTGAGGAATCAAAACGAGAATTTCATATTTTCTAAGAAAGTCAAAAATTTATTATTTCGATATCTTTTGTCAACCCACTATTATACGATCATTGGCATTATTTCCTACTCTTAAAAATCATTCACACCGGAAATAATAACACAATTACCTCCCTTGTTTTTCTATTCCTCCCCCATTTAATAGCTATCTTCAAACGTTTGAATTTGAATTAGATATTTTTGCCAATTTCTCAACTGGATTAATAGGATTATTCTTTAACAAGGTAGGACTGTTTATAGATACATGTACCATCTATTTTAGGGCTTTATTTTAATACATTTTAAAAATATAACTTAAAAATATGTAATTGTAGCTTTAAGCAATATATTTACCATGAACTTCATCTGTTTTTTTATCTGCAGCTAAAGTTTTCGATTCAGGTTCTTTGATATCATCTGGATCGTTTTTTGTAACTTCTGACTGTTGAGATGCGGGTGGTGACTGAAATGTAAAAAATTCACAATACATGTATATGAAATTGTATTATGTCCTTCTTTTTGCTATTGAAGTACAGGCATTACCATACTTTGTGCATGGATACATGTACATATACTCTTAATCAAATTCCAAGTGGTAAGGCGAGTAAGCTATCGTCTTACATCCATGTAAACTGCTACTACTGACTAGAAAGCCAATCTGATTCAAACACAGATCTATATTTCATTTTTCTTTTATTTTCAAAGGCCTTCACTACATGAAGATCCGATAAGTTTTAGTGGGAGTTCATGTTTGGGGTCGTACAGGCAGTTTTTGACCCAATGAAGTTGGACATTTATTATTATTAATCAATCAGCGTTGACGTTTCCAGTGGTTTAGTCTCAGTGCGGTAGGTACATGGCATGCCAAGAATTCATCGTAACAGACTGTTTCATTGGCTAATCCCCCACTTCAACCAAAACACAGGTAATAAAGACAACTCATCCAGATCCTTGTGTAATAAAGACATGAAAAACAAAATTTCAAACAATAAAAAAAAAGCGAAACGAAATAGGATCTGGGTTTTGATCAGATTGGTCCATTAAAACTCCATAAATACAACTAGGCAGTTTAAAATTAGAAAATCAAATGAAATTATTGGATTTAATGTCCTACTCTTCTAAACCATACAAAGTGCTGCTATGGGGGGACATTTTGTCTCATTTTGAAGGGCTCTTTTACGTGCACATAATTTTTTCCATACCATATGAACAACTAGGCAATGTTCATTGTCGGACCCTAGAAAATGTACTTGATTTTCAGTAAAAATGCAACACTCTGACCTGAGACATTAGCAATTAAATTTAAGACTATCCTCGAACGACATAACTAAGTTTAGCGCGATAATAAACGAAGTCTCGATTATCCAATTTTATGTGATATTATCAATCACAAAATCCATTAAATATCGCAGGCTAAAGATGGCATCGTGAGTTGATTATAGTCTTAAGTTAATTAATGTCTAATTAATAATTTAGATAGCATTTCAGGCCTAAATAAAGACTTTCAATGGACAGATTTAGCTCTTGAATAATGTATATTTTACATATTATAATAATATAACATTGCGTGAATATAAGTGAAAATAAATCGATATAAATAAACAGTTTGGCCATGTTTTATTAAAAGATAAGGATACAACCACCTGTTGTAGTTCACAAGTTTTTTATCTTTTATCATCAGATCTGATCTAGTTAATGCACCAATCTTGTTAATATACCAGTGTATATTTAATCTACCCGAGTTATTGATTCTGTTATATATTATTTTTATTGTTCTGTATATAATTTATAGATATGTATAAGATCCCATATACACACTGGCGTGCACATAAAAGAATCCTTAACAGTTGAAAATTGACATAAAATGAGGTTGTAGAACCGCTGTGTTG
This sequence comes from Patella caerulea, assembly GCA_036850965.1. Taxonomy (NCBI): domain Eukaryota; kingdom Metazoa; phylum Mollusca; class Gastropoda; family Patellidae; genus Patella; species Patella caerulea. The sequence continues at coordinate 16,767,993 of JAZGQO010000002.1, read as the reverse complement.
GAAAAATTTGCCTCATGGCACATTTTATGGTGTATGCCTGTCTTCACTAGCCCAGTCAGTGTAGAAGAGTAGGATGTTAAACCCCATTTCATTCCATTTGTCTTTACCAGGAGATTCCAGTATTGGCTGAGAAAGAGGATTTTTCAGCCTGGTTTCCCCTCATCAGTTGTGCAGCCGAAAAACCAAGATCTACACCTGTATATTTATTCGTGTCTACGTGAAAGAATCTCTCACAGTAGAGAAGACAAAAATGCTGATGTCTGAGCAAAATTTCCCACACATCCTTCATCAAACTGATCCCGCAGTGAATATTCGCTTGGCCGCTACAATCACTGATAAGCATGACATGGACGAGGCTTAATGAGTACGGCATATTAACTTTTTTACTCCGACAAATTAAATTCTCAAACATTTTTTTGAGGTAAAAGAAAGATAGGTTGCCAGGCAACGAAACATACGCCCACAACAGCTAAGTCGTCCGGGCAGTCAACAAGGGTTGTCGCATATTGTTTCTTTTATCAGTAAGGAGAACATTAAGTAATTATCAGAATTGATTAGAATAGTTTTGATGGTTTGTCTGAAGGCCTTTGTCCACAAGATATTTCAAAGTGATCAAGCGTCAGAAATTATCAGATATCACTGAAAATCAAATAGGATTCTTCGTCTCATGACCCTAACCAAAGTGTACAAATTTAAAGTCAATCTGATATTAACTTTAGCCTTTAGAGCATTCATAGGGTTTTTCAAAGTGATCAAGGGTCATAACTCTGGTAGTAATTATCGGATATCGCTGAAAATAAATAGGCTATTTTTATCATGACCGTAAATAGTGTGTATAAATTTAAAGTCAATTGGATATTAACTTTAGATTTTTCAAAGTGATCAAGGGTCATAACTCTGGCAGTAATTATCTGATATTGCTGAATATCAATCATGACTTTAAACACCGTGTATAAATTTAAATTCAATCGGATATTAACTTTAGCCTCTAGAGCGTTCACAAGATTTTTCAAAGTGATCAAGGGTCATAACTCGGGCAGGAATTATCCGATATTGCTGACAATCAACAGGCTTCTTCGTATCATGACCTTAAACACTGTGTATAAATCTAAAGTCAATCGGATATTAACTTTAGCCTCTAGAGCGTTCACAAGATTTTTCAAAGTGATCAAGGGTCATAACTCTGGTAGTAATTATCGGATATTGCTGAAAATCAATAGGCTTCTTCGTCTCATGACCTTAAACACTGTGTATAAATTTAAAGTCAATCGGATATTAACTTTAGCCTTTAAAGCATTCACAAGATTTTTCAAAGTGATCAAGGGTCATAACTCTGGTAGTAATTATCGGATATCACTGAAAATCAATAGGCTTCTTTGCATCATGACTTTAAACACCGTGTATAAATTTAAATTCAATCGGATATTAACTTTAGCCTCTAGAGCGTTCACAAGATTTTTCAAAGGGTCATAACTCTGGCAGTAATTATCAGATATCACCGAAAATCAATAGGCTTCTTCGTCTCATGACCTTAAACACTGTGTATAAATTTAAAGTCAATCGGATATTAACTATAGCCTCTAGAGCGTTCACAAGATTTTTCAAAGTGATCAAGGGTCATAACTCTGGTAGTAATTATCGGATATCGCTGAAAATCAATAGGCTTCTTTGCATCATGACTTTAAACACCATGTATAAATTTAAATTCAATCGGATATTAACTTTAGCCTCTAGAGCGTTCACAAGATTTTTCAAAGTGATCAAGGGTCATAACTCGGGCAGGAATTATTGGATATTGCTGAAAATCAACAGGCTTCTTCGTATCATGACCTTACACACTGTGTATAAATTTAAAGTCAATTGGATATTAACTTTAGCCTCTAGAGAGATCACAAGATTTTTCAAAGCGATCAAGGGTCATAACTCTGGTAGTAATAATCGGATATCACCGAAAATCAATAGGATTCTTCGTCTCATGACCTTAAACACTGTGTATAAATTTAAAGTCAATCGGATATTAACTTTAGCCTCTAAAGTGTTCACAAGATTTATCAAAGCGATCAAGGGTCATAACTCTGGCAGTAATTATCAGATATCACCGAAAATCAATAGGATTCTTCGTCTCATGACCTTAAACACTGTGTATAAATTTAAAGTCAATCGGATATTAACTATAGCCTCTAGAGCGTTCACAAGATTTTTCAAAGTGATCAAGGGTCATAACTCTGGTACTAATCATCGGATATCGCTGAAAATCAATAGGCTTCTTCGTCTCATGCCCTTAAACACTGTGTATAAATTTAAAATCAATCGGATATTAACTTTAGCCTCTAGAGCATTCACAAGATTTTTCAAAGTGATCAAGGGTCATAACTCTGGTAGTAATTATCGGATATCACCGAAAATCAATAGGCTTCTTTGTCTCATGACCTTAAACACTGTGTATAAATTTAAAGTCAATCGGATATTAACTTTAGCCTCTAGAGCGTTCACAAGAAATTGTGGACGATGGACGGACGGACGGACCGACAGACGGACGGACGGGGGCGACGGCAATATACGACCACATTTCCATGTGGGCGTATAAAAATAAATAAAGACGTTTGAAGCATTTGTAGTTTAAAAATATTTCCTATTTAGTGTAAATGGGTATTAAAATGAGTAAAATGCATCATTTTGACCGAAGCAGTTAGGTATTAAGTAAACATTGCACGAGCCGTTGAGCCAATGACTATGGGGCGTGCACGTGTTTTGGACAGGCATCCGTTACAGAGATAATTCGTAAGTAATGCTCTGTAAAACAGATTGATCCGTCATGACACACATCTGTCTTCATTAGCCCGATTAATGCAGAAAAGTAGGAGTTAAAATTTTCACCTCTTCAGAGATAGTGAAACACCTAAAGTTTGTTCTAAAAATAATTTTATATATCTACACAGAAAAATCATTCAGGTTTACAAAATTACACGATATTTTAAGCGAGACAGAGGAATGGACAACAGCAGTCGTTGTTTTTTGTATTTTAGAGGAGAGCCAAAAAAAGCTCCCAGTTTCGATGAGAGGAATGCTTTAGAAATTAAGGAGAGTGATCTGATATTAAGGAGAGTGATTGGTAGATAAATGTTAATAAACTTACTATATTTGTAAAGGAGAGTGATTTTCGATTTTAAGGGGAGGGGAAAAATCTCCTCTGTCGACATTCAGGTGAGCTGTAGGCGCTCGAGAGCGATCACTCGTCTTAAAAAACAATGACTGGAACAGACAGACGTGACACCAGCATACATGCACATAAACATTTCATCATTTTCTCTGGGTCCTTCAATTTCCACCCACTGCTAAAGACTGCTTCAGACAAACAAATTATTGAAATAACATTGAACCCTACATTAGTTTCGAAATGACCTAGTACGTGTTGTGTCGACATTACACCCATTTCTCTATCTCTTTAACTTACTTCAAGCCATTTCACCTACCTTAAATATACATGATTTAACAGAATTATAGAGAGTAGCCATCTTCACAGTCTGGTGTCACCACAAGAGTCGATCTATAAAATCTAAATTTAACAGCTACAACAAGAGCTGGGCCAACCTGAAACACATAATGAGTCAACAATTAGACAGGACTCATCAACATGGTCTTGGACAACTTTTGGAATGAACATGCAGGCTACATTTTCCATAAAAACACAAAATTTATTAACCATACAACAAATTCCAAATAAGGCACAACTACAAAATGTATTATAACAAGTTTTGTCTTTACAAAATCTCACATACCGGTACATGTATAGATATCTTGAAAGATTTAGGAGATGTGCTCCAAAATATAAATAGCATTATATACAAAAAAATAAATCATAAATCCATTTCCATGACAAAATTAATAAAATTCGGGAAATTTCTAAGGAGTCAATTGATACATGTATGTTCAAAAATGGTTCATTAGATCTGTGTCAAACAAATCATGGACAAAGAGGTGGACAGATAACGGTACATTTATGATGAAAAGGATGGACAGATGTCGACACAGCCCATTTCAGTATCCTTCTGTTAGGTGCAGGATAATGGCATACTTTGCAAATTTTATATTTCATCCGAAATATACCCTGCAAAAGTCACTCAGACATTGCAGTGGACAAACAAGGCAAATGCCTCTGCAAATTATCCAGAGAAGTTTGGGTTATAAACATGTATTTCAAGTTTCATCAAAATTGGATCAAAATTGTGACCTCTAGAGAGTGCACAACCTTGATATACCATACAATATATAATAGACCTAAGTTTCATCAAAATCAGATGAAATTTGTGACCTACAGAGTGACCACAAGCTAAAAAGTGATTTTTCATACAATCAGGGTCCATAATCCATAATGTTATAGTCCGATACAAGCTAATATCGAAAGGAATCAGATCTTTGGGAGATAGACTTATATTTCAATTCTAGTCAAATTAGGTAAAAACTGTGACCTCTAGAGTGTCCCCAAACAAAATGTGGATGGACAGACAGAGGTCGGTACGGACAGGGGTGACGACAATATACTTTGCACCAGCTTTGCCCCTCCATCAACTACAGGTAGAGAGTGTTATGATAAGATAAACTTGTCTGCGATATCACTTCTGTGGAAGCGGACGTTTAAACACCAGGTAGTAGTACTCGGGATAATCAAGAAAAATTACTGTTCCGGTATCGGTATTAGCTTGGTGGATTACCAAAAACCCCAGTGACAAAATTTGTTCAGTAAAAGGTACTATGAAGAAAGGTGCATTAATCTTTTATTTATAATTATCAGTCTTGTGTCACTTTTGTCACTCGTGCCCTCTCTGGGATACATGTAGCTATAAAGCATAAATTAATTATTTGAACATATTCCATAAGATTCTGGTTCATATGGGTCACCTATGGAAGTTAAAGTATACATGATATATTTCGAAAGATTCTGGTTCACATATCGGGCCACAGAGACGGAGGAGTGTGTCCCTTAAAGAGCTAAATCGCTAACATTTGGGGGTATAGAAATATAAACAAACCAGTTACAACACATATATAATGATGTAATTTGAATGTATATAAATTGATTTACATTCAATCGTTTTTGTTTTTGCTATAATTTTTAATTAGTTATGTTCGGCAAATAGGTCAGAAGTTAGAGTTGGGCGATTGCCTGTTTTCGGTACATACTGGTAGTGATAAAATAATTGACGATTATAGGCCTATCAATTATCATACGGTACTTGTCTTATTTTAATATATCGAAAAAACAGTTGTGATAATCAAAATTTTTGTGATATGATAATCATCGTGTCCCAATATTGATGATAATACATAATGCTTTATCATCAACCATGCACTGACGATTATAGGCCTATCAATTATCATACTGGTCTTATTTTAAAATATAAAAAAAAACGGTTGTGATAATCAAAATTATTGTGATATTGATGATAATACATAACATAAGGCTTTGTCATCAACTATGACATTCTGTTGATAGAATTAAATTCATCAGTAAAAAATAGCATTATCAAGTAGCAGCTGATCTCAATCGAATGGCAATCTCTACAGTCTGGTTATCCAGTATTTATTGTGTATGCTTTCCAGATACATTATGGCTTAAAAATCCCTCGTTTGACATGACGACATGACACATGAATATGTCTATAGAGCCTATAGTACAGTCAGTCTAATTCATTCTTCAAGTCCTTAATTTTAATTCCTGCAAATGGCGCTGAAATACATTATCATTATGCTACGTACAATGTTCATTTTGTCTTAAATATTGATAATATCAGAATTAAGTGAACTCATAGCATTAAATGTTGATTTAAATTGACAAATAATTCCTGTTTTCAATATCGAAGACTTACTTAGCTACTTTTGTGCAATAAATTGTCAACTTTACTTGGCTAGTAATTAATAGTATTAATACATTTTTTTATTAGGTAAGATACATGTCAACAAGGAAAACATGTCTTTGATCCGACTAGAATGGAATCGTCTCCTCACCTCCAACAAACAGACAAATTTTACAGAATGCCATGTCAGCTTTCCTGGGAGCGCGTGCTACTTCACATTGCTTGCTGCCATAGGCATAAAAATATGGAAAAGTTCGTTTATGTCTGCGTAGAAATTTAGAATCTTGCTATAAAACCGATTTAATTATCTTTTTTGTCCATTAAATTCTACAAAATAGTCACTGATAATGGAAAGAAACAAATTAATAAACTGTATAACGACCAATTTTATTACCTGTCGAAGAACATCAATTTTTCAGAGGGATAAATTCAGTAATAATTTTGTAAACACCATTGCCACGTTGGTTTGCATTATACGTCAAAATCCCTAACATGTTCCTGTAAGCCGTGCAGTGATTGGTTGACCTTAAAATGACTGAATCAATCATAACGCTTGTTGTACTATGAAGATTGTAGTTCATGGGTCACGCAAAACCCTACATATTTATGTATCAGCTGTTGAACCGTTAAAATATCACAAATAATTGTTCCTAGCGGACGGGGCTTTCGTTTTAGCTATGTTGAAGGAAATATTTATATTGTGCTTGACAATCATTCACGAGGAATTTGTTTCGTGTGTGCCAGCCTCGTACCAAACAGCACGCGATGCTATCTTAAACGCAGAACGACAACAAAGACTGGGAAGCCAAATCCAACTAAATTCTGCGGAACTGGCACTGGATAAATTTTTACTTCAAAACAAGCAGACGACAATCGAAAATGCACGGGTTGGTGTATCTGATTTTCCACCTTCTATTAATTTCTTTCAGTCTAAAAAATGGATCGATGATAGTCCCGTTTTTAAAATCATGGAAAAAATGCCAAAAGGTAAGTTCCATCCTGTAAGTAGAAAAAAAAAGGTTATATTTCCAAGAACCCTTTGTGATTACCGCATAGCCCACATACGGTGAGCTACTGTTGGAGTGGAAATATAAAGGAAAGCTCCGAACAGTCAGTTATATTCTTTTTCCCCCCCTTCCTTTTTTTTAAATCGAAAAATATAGGATTATAGAGATATACATTATAATTAATGGGTGGACATTTAAATCTTAATGAAACCTGAACGTAAGTGATTTGCCCCCGCAAGCTAGGACTCATCGTAACGGGAGCATACGCCCTGAAAACAGCTTTAGGTGAAAATTGCCTATACATGTAGATCCGTCATAAAAGCGGTGTGAGCCCAGGCACAAAAGCCTCTTCGTACCATTTATTAGATTAACTTGATGTTCCTTATTTACCAGTGTACATGTAACTTGTATGCACAAGGAAGGGCCTTCAACAATTTATTAGATTAATTATATGGCCCCCTATATAATAATATGTGTGTTCTGCTGTCAAGGCCGCCAACAATTTATTTATACTGTCATACTGTGTTATAGAATCCCGTAGTCCTACTTAAAGTATTTTAAAGCCCCAATAACACTCTTGTTGTAACTGAATAATATTTATGCCCCAATCTTCATTCTGGTCAACAAATCGTATTATTTTAGAATATTACGATTAAATGATGATATAAATTTCATCTTAACACACCTATTTTAAAAAATTAGAAAAATTCAACCAATTCAATTGATTTCAAATGTGACTTGGATTTTAAAATATTTCCGAACCCTCTGGACAAGTAAAATAGGTTGTAATGGATAATTTACACAACAGATAGGACACTTAAACATCTAGTACTTAGAATAAGGGTATTATTTATTTTCTGGAGCTACCAAGCCAGCAAGAATGTTATTGTCCCTTTAAGCATTTCTGCTAGTGATCGCACGTACAGACACGTACACGTATACACGTACATGTATCACGACACCACACCAATCACTGGCACAAGTTATGAGAAGGGATGTTGGCTTGTGGAGACGGGTTTTTAAATTGGTGGGAAATGCACTGACTCATAATTCTTTTGACATTCTTGGCATAACATTCTCGTGCTTGTAATCGTTGTATAAAAATATTGAAACTTGTGGACCTCTTTGACCGTTTACTGTGCCCGGTCAAACCATCGTGGATTGAATGTAACTTTCGTTTGCAAATTAAATAGAAATGGTTAAGCAATTAAAGGGAATATAGACCACACAAGGCATGCACAGTTCATAATGTACCCTTACTCCAACAACTGGTTTATTATACATATCGCGCAATGTTTCGACTTATCTTTCTAGCTTGAAATCAATAATGGACCATTTGTGAAACGGTAATGGAAAACTTGTCGTCAGAACGCCATGCCAAAGTATAAGGAGCTACACGTGAGCGTATTCCATGTAAAATTGTTTGATTTTGATTTTTGACATAAGACACGTATGACAAATTATCCCCAATCCAGTGAAATTTAAAACGCAATACCAATGGACGAGATATCGGCGACCTCGGTTTAAAACAAGAGTACTCTAGACTTCGAACTGTCAGATTTGTAATAAAAGAAGATATTAGTTTATCAGATATATTGGGTTAAGAGATGTCATGCTTCCGTCCTGTCGTACTTTTGGCCCCTTCTACTTGTACTTATAAACACTGCCCCGGTAAAGCCCCACCCCACCCACCTACTATCTAGACCTACATTGCAGCTGAGTATATTTGGTGGTAACAGTAGGTTACACTGATGACCACTGGCTGCTGTCCTGGCATACATGTACCCCGCTTGACCCCACGCCGGAGAAAATAATTTTTACCCTATCCACAAGACTAAAAGTTAAAATTCAAATTTCCTCTTTTTTCTTAGCACGATTTCTCTACAGCATATTTTGCAGGACCGATCGGGAACTCAGTGAGTTACAGGCAACGACTTACTAACTTGGTCCGGTGTTCAACGAGAAAGCTCCCCAGTCTGGTTTACCCTAGCCAGAGATGTCGCTCCAGGGGCCTGACAAGCCGTTAGGATGGGACGAAAACCTAATACAGTATTTAACTCCTTACACACGTAAAGTAAGCCGTGACAGCTGGAATTCGATGAAGATTAGATGAACACGCTGCTGTCTGGGCAAAATTTTACTTCCCCATGGAACACTTCATTGCGTAGACAGGGGTTCCATAATTTTTTTTAAACAATAATTTTATTCAGTAAATTAAATAGGAATTTGGATTGGGGAACAGTCTAGACCTATGTGTAACCCCTCTCCCTATCCCGATCTATTGATTTATTGAGGTACAATAGGTGGGCCCTTAGTATAGAATCACGTTTGGGATTACCAACAGCGATATAAATAGCACCGACTTGCGGGTGTAATATACTATAATCTGATGTCATTCGGGTGAAATGCGGTATGCATTGGTAATATTACGCTAAGCATGTTAACAAATAAATATCTTTATGTAATAAATGGACAGATTAGCCTATAACACATCTATATTTAGCCCCATGTTTCAATCTCAGCTGAAAAAGTAATTGTATTGCATATAATAATACATGTATGCGTAGGTAGACCTATTATGAAATGAGAAAGTATAGTATTATAATACATAATTATAAACTATGACCGAAAGTCATTCTAAGCTGAGTCACTGTGTAGGCGATGTATCCCTTTGCTATAGTGGGGTAAAACGAATGGTTGGACAAGTAGCAGCGTCTAGTCGTTCGCATGGGACGTAAAAGTCCCCCCCCCCCTTCATGTAACCGTAGAGACACGGACAGATAGAATTCGAGGTCCCGTGTACCTGTAGAAATACATGTACTGGCAGGGGGAATTCGAAATGAGAAAAAGAGTAGGTCACTATGGCGTGTACGTAAAAGAACCATCAACAGCTGGATTTCGATAACTATTTGGCCGTATAGCGTCGCAGTCCGAATAAAATGTCCCTGTATGCCTATTTTCATTAAACCCAGATGTTACAGAAACTACGTTTCATTCACTTTTCGACATGTTTATACATGTATGAAGATTGATTATATCTGTTACCAAGCAACGTGACATATTGTAAGGTAAATGAACGGGGTGACCTTACACAAGATAAGTATGTAGGTCAACGGCCATAGGCCTACTGACCAATAAAGATCCCTTTACGTGTATATGATGGTCGATGACTGTTATAGAATTCGGTTTTGGTTCACCTTGACGTAAACGTAAAAGAAACCCAAGGGAATTCTGTGTAGCGTATACAGTGGGTATACATGTATATGTGGGCAGAAACTACGCTGTCTGGACAGAATTTCTCAATTAAATTACTTTGACGTATTCTCGTCTTAATTCGTGTAGTTTAATTCATCTTCTCCTGAGAGCCACTGTGGCTAGCCTGGACGTCACAGGTTCGAGAATGTCCATCGGGATTTTCCGGTGTGGTTTCCTTGCAGGACGGAGACCTGGCACGAACAACTGTCTAGTCGTTCGGATGGGACGTGGTCCCGTGTTCACAGTAGCGTGCACTTTCAATATCCCTTGGTAGTTTGAATTCAAAATTTCCTTCAATGCACTCTGTAGGGCGTAAGCCCGTCTTCATCAGTCCAGTCGGAGCAGAACAGTAGGACGTCAAATCCCATTTCATTAAAAAAAAATTCATTTTCGTTTTGACAAGCAGTGATCCTTTAAAGCCCCAATAACACTCTTGTTGTAACTGAATAATATGTCCCAGTCTTCATTCTGGTCAACAAATTGTATTATTTTATTATATAAATTTCATTTTAAAACACCTACATGTAATTTAAAAAAATGGAAAAATTCAACTTATTGATTTGAAAAATCTAACGTAAACCTTTTCAAATGTGACTTGGATTTTAAAATATTTTCGAACTCTCTGGAAAAGTAAAATAGGATGTAATGGATAATTTACACAACAGGTAAGACACTAAAATATCTAGTACTTAGAATAAGGCTATTATTTATTTTCTGCAGCTACCAGGCCAGCAAGAGTGTTATTGTCCCTTTAATATGATTAAATTTTCACATTCTGTTTTTATTGCCGTGGATCAATACTTAAAATTTTCAGTTGGAATGCATTTTATATATGATATGTTGAAACGTTGTGTGTTTTGCACCGTGCCACACGTAACCATTGTCTCCAGATCCATTTTTAACCATTCCTATTTGATTCACAGGCACTTGAAGGGATTAAAATAAAACTTCTTACTACTGCTTGACTATATAGTATACATGTAGTAAAATATATGTAATTCAGACGCCATCTTTGTTATGACTGGTTTAAGATATATGTAGTTAAATTGGTCATTTTACGGTGTTATTAATTACAAAACAAACTTAAAGCGATATCTTTAACGGGTCGGACTAGTGAGTATTGTGAGATAATAACAGACGATATAACGTTAACCATTCATAACAAAGATGGCGTCTGAATTACTTTTATTATGCTATACTATATAAAGTCAAACAGTAGTAAGAAGTTTTATTTTAATCCCCTCAAGTACCTGTGATTTGATTCTGTTATGTAACTAAATGCTGTGGCCAACGTCAATTTAAGTCCATACGAACATAATGAACCATATACACGCGACCATCTGTCAATTCAAATAATAGATAATGTGTAACTGGGGTAACAATAGATTGTATACCGGTAATATTTATACTCCGTTCAGAATTAAATATGAATTCCCGGTATGTAAGATTTAAATTAAGAGCTGACAGTTTTCTCAATATAGTTTAAAAATAGATCATGAAAAGGAGAGGGAGAGAGAGAGATGGGGTTTGACGTCCACTTAACACAAACTAGGTCATTTCGGGACTAACATATGGTTTAATTTCATTTCAATAATTCGCTTGCGCGTAGGGGTCTTTAGCAGTGGGGGGAAACCGGAGTGCCCGCAGGAAACCCACGAGGTTGAGAAGACGCCCCTATCTCCATGCCACATACGCTCACACCAGGGCTTGAAACCACAACAGCAAGCCAGGGGTGACCGGCCCGCTAGAGTTCGAAGCGCGGCACTCTAGACCACTAGGCCATCCCAAAAGGTAATTTAATATTCTGAAAAAATTAGTCAAACTATTTATGACTGAGGTTTTTATAATACATTTATAGCGTTGTCTCAATTTCCATTGCTGTGTCACGGTAATAAAGAAAGTCTCGATTATCGACTTAAAATAGTTATTAAATAGCGATCGTGTATCAATCCATTAAACGTTGCCACCATCCGATGGTCAGGTAGTGTTTATAATATATAAACAATGTCTAATCAATTGTTTATATATTATAAAGTCAAAGTAAAGACCTACAATATACCGATTTACATCTTACATCATGCATCTGTAAGTTCACACAAAACCAAACCACACACGCAGGAGAAAACCCGACATAGAAACTGGTCCGGGCAAAAGGTGACCCTTTCTCATTTTATACACGCATTTTATATACATTTATACTAAATAGGAAATAGATATCGAGATATACCCCTAATACCTTTATTGTTTTCTACCTCATACAAACGTTTAAGAATCTAAAGACACATTGTGGGAGATTAGATAAAGAGTTGGCAGTTCTCACTATAATAGTTAAAAACTAAATAGTGTAAAGGTCATTTGCTGAGAATGTCAGTCAAATTGATCCATTATAAACCGAGAACTGAGCGGTTGAAATTTCCGCCCAGCCTCGATCAACATTACCAAAATCAGTAAGATAAACTATACAGTCCCGATTATCCATTTTTATACGCCCACATAGAAATGTGGACGTATATTGCCGTCGCCCCCGTCCGTCCGTCTGTCCGTCGGTCCGTCCGTCCGTCTGTCCGTCCGTCCGTCCGTCCGTCCGTCCGTCCATCGTCCACAATTTTTTGTGAACGCACTAGAGGCCAGGGTTAATATCCGATTGACTTTAAATTTATACACAGTGTTTAAGGTCATGAGACGAAGAAGCCTATTGATTTTCAGCAATATCCGATAATTACTGCCAGAGTTATGACCCTTGATCACTTTGAAAAATCTTGTGAACGCTCTAGAGGCTAAAGTTAATATCCGATTGACCTTAAATTTACACACAGTGTTTAAGGTCATGAGACGAAGAAGCCTATTGATTTTCAGCGATGTCCGATAATTACTCACAGAGTTATGACCCTTGATCACTTTGAAAAATCTTGTGAACGCTCTAGAGGCTAAAGTTAATATTGGATTGACTTTAAATTTATACACAATGTTCAAGGTCATGATACGAAGAAGCCTATTGATTTTCAGCAATATCCGATAATTACTGCCAGAGTTATGACCCTTGATCACTTTGAAAAATCTTGTGAATGATCAAGAGGCTAAAGTTAATATCCGATTGACTTTAAATTTATACACAGTGTTTAAGGTCATAAGACGAAGAAGCCTATTGATTTTCACGGATTTCCGATAATTAGTGCCAGAGTTATGGCCCTTGATCACTTCAAAAAATCTTGTGGATGCTCTTGAGGACAAAGATGATGTCCGATTGACTTTAAATTTATACACGGTGTTTAAGGTCATGAGACGAAGAAGCCTTTTGATTTTCAACGATCTCTGATAATTATTGCCAGAGTTATGGCCCTTGATCATATCAAAAAATCCTGTGGACGCTCTAGAGGCCAAAGTTAATCCGATTGACTTTAAATTTACACACACTGTTTAAGGTCATGAGACGAAGAAACCTACTGATTTTCAGCGATTTCAAATAATTACTTCCAGAGTTATCTTCCTTGATCACTTCAAAAAAACCTTGTGACACTATAGATGCCAAACTTATCATCCGATTGACTTCAGATTGATACACAGAGTTTAAGGTGTTGAAATGAACAAGTATTTTGATTTTCAATGAATTTTGATAACTGAACAGCTAAATCCATGATATTAAATATTTCCTATACTAATTGTTAGCGTATGGCAAAACTTTATAAAAAGCTAACAAATTCTAATGATTTTCAGATAATTACATAATGAGTTGTTACTCTTAATCAGATTTTAGTGTATTACAAATGTTTCATCCCCCCAAAAAGTAAAAATATGCGACAACCCTTGTTGACTGCCCGGACGATTTAGCTGCTGTGGGCGTATGTTTCGTTGCCTGGCAACCTATCTTTTAATCTAATTATCAGTGAACGTTAAGCAGCATATAGGATTCTAATCCAGCCAACATGGAAGGCTAGCCTAGACATCGAGAGTTTAATATGGTCAGAATAAGTTAAAGTTACATTATGGGAGATAAGATAAAGAGATGGCCGTTCTCACTATAATAGTTGAAAACTAGACAGGGTAAAGATAATTTGCTAAAAATTTCAGTCAAATTGAACCACTATTAGCCGAGAAAAAAGGGTTTGAAATATTCACATAGCCTCGGTCATCATTACTCAAATCATTAATATAAACAGCATAGTCTCGATTATCCACTTGATTGATTTAATTATCAACGGCCATTAAGCGGCATATAAGAATTTAATCCGCCAACATCGAAGGCTAGTCTTGACATAAAGAGTTTATTATGGTCTGGATATGTTAATTAATGTCTAATTGATTATTTAGATAACATCTCAGCCCTAAAGAAAGACCTGTAATAAGCAGATTTTGCTTTTTTTTTTTTTCTTTTTTTTTTTTTTTTTTTTTTATTGACTGAAAGTAAGCTACGGTAAATTATATATAAGCAAAGTACAATAGTAACAATATACATATAATATTAGATAATATTAATATAAAGTAAACATATGTATACATACAACAACACATTTACATACGTTTAGTTATCAGTGTTGGCCTATTTATAGTATACTGTGGTCGATGATGTTTGTTAAGTATTCCCATTTTTTGCAGTAATCAATATTTAAATTAAGTTCTAAATTCGCTCTTGATAAAAGGAACGCTAAATAATTTTCTTTACATGGACGTTTTCCTGATAATTTTGATTTTAATATATAGTATTTAGTTAATATGATCACATGATTCAAGAATAGTATTTGGTTAGGATCATTAATTTTAGATAGGTGGTCATGCGATTCGTATAAGCCAAGATGTATTACAGAGGGACAGAGATTACTATAAATGTTATTTATAGTCAGGATATTGTGAAGTATTTTCCATAACATTTGTGAGTAAGAGCAGTAAATAATTAGATGATGTAGTCACTTTACCGAATTTGAATAAAAGAGAATTTGTGTATATTATCCTGTGTATATATTTGTATTGAAACATTCTAGTTTTTGTGTCTATACATGTCAAATTTATTAGTTTGAATATTGCTTTGGTTGTACTGTCGTCGATTGTATAATGCTATTTTAATTAATGTCTGATTAATAATTTAGATCACATTTAAGGCCTAAAGAAAGACTTGTAATAGACATATTTAGCTCTTGCATAATGCATGTTTCATATGCAAAACATAAAAAGGTAATATTGTGAGCTACATGTAATTAACCCGCAGTGATGTCATCCCTCACAGTGATTGTAGCGACCTAACGAATATTCACTGCTGATCACTGTGTGTATGGCGAACATAGTATTAGCCAGGTCAATGCAGAAAACTAAGACGTTAAACCCAGTTTGATTCATTCATTACCTTGGCGTTAAGTAGACATGGGCGTAAACATCTGTCGAAGTAAAACATCTGTCTGGTTGGCAGTTATATACAGATCAGATGATAATTACCTTTAATCATCGTTAACTGACACTACTGAATGCCTGCGATATCAATATTGTGAAAGCAGATGTTAAATGATCAAAAGAACTACCACTAGACTATGGTGTTTAATAATTGCGATAATTTCAACAGGCGTCTATGAAACTCTCTTACCGACGGGAGTCACGGTGGCTTAGTGCGTAGTGAGCTGGTTCACGATGAAGGAGGGTTGGGCCTTGGTTCCTGGTGTTGATCGAGACAATTCCTCGATATGTTTAAATGTGGGTTACACTTGTCAGTGTTACAAAACTGGGGGTCTGACAGGGAAAAAGATCTAGTCATTGGAATGGATCGAAACATCGAGGTCCCCTGGCAAGTAAGTTGTTAATCCTCATTTCGTAATAATTTATATAAAATTGGAAAATGGAAAAAAGCCAAATTCAGTTCAGAATATTCTAAAGTGACGGAACGCGATTGTGCCTTGTCACGGTCCCGTCTCTAAAACTGTTTTGAGCTGAATCGCGACGTACATTTAATCATTGAAATAGAGTTTACCGTCCTATTGTTCTCCAATGACGGGCACACATGTATGCCATACAGTGTGATATGAGGGAAAGATTTCCCGGCACTATGGCCAACACTGATTGATGATTTTCATTCCAATGCAATGGCTGCATTCTGATTCAGTAGTATAGTTACAATGTATAGAAAACAATTGACTCGGACTCAGGGGCTCTTTCTCTTGTCAGGCACAGGACCCTTTGCCTTTAGCCCCCCCCCCCCCAGCCCTAACTAGGGTACATTTTCATTTTTCTCATCGGTTTTAGCATTTATCTCCCGTTTTATTTTTTCAACTTCTTTGATTTTTTTCGCGAGGTGGCCGACAATGTGTAACCGGGGTTTCGTCCCAACCAAACCGCGCGACTATCCAGTGTTCCTTTCCAGACCCGCTTTCCTGCACCAATGGCAAGGGGGGAGCGTCACCGGATAAACGCGTTGAACTTCCTCGCTCAACACGGGGACCCAGCACGGAAAACACAGAAAAGCGAACCAACGTCT
Source organism: Patella caerulea (assembly GCA_036850965.1). NCBI lineage: Eukaryota > Metazoa > Mollusca > Gastropoda > Patellidae > Patella > Patella caerulea. Next base: position 16,751,422 of record JAZGQO010000002.1, on the reverse strand, counting down.
TACTCACTGAGTCACCGTAGCTCCCACCTGGTGACTAGTAGCGATGATACACGTATATCCGTGTACATGTTGGGTAACGAAACATGCTCGACAATTTAAGAACGACTATTTTTAAAGCTCCAATAGCATTTTTTTAAGTTTTATTTTTAAAATGTATTAAAATAAAGCCCAAAAATAGATTGAACCTATAAACAGTCCTACCTTGTTAAAGAATAATCCTATTAATCTTATAATTCACCATTACCAGTTGAGAAATTGGCAAAAATATCATTTTTAACTTCAAATTCAAACGTTTGAAGATGGCCGTCCATGGAGAGGAATGGGAAACAAGGGAGGTAATTGAGTAACTATTTCCTCAATCAATCTGTGTCACCCTTTCTAATGCCCAAAAAATTTTGCCCATGATCGTATAATAGTGAGTTGGCAACCTTTTGAGCAAAAGACATAGAAATAATTATGTTTTGACTTTCTTAGAAAATATGAAATTGGAACTTTAAAGGAGATAAATTTCCATTGTTTGACAAGGCATATGATAATGTAATATGGATGTATATAAACTGATTTTACATTGGATCGATTCTGTTTTAATGTAATATCTAATCAGTTATGTTCAACGAAATACGCAAAGAAATCTCATTAGATGGCAGTCTGTGGCTTCTGGTCATTCAAGTCTACACCGTTATTATGTTTAGCCCCCGTTATCCGGTCGCACTATTACAAATAGTGCTCGAAAGCATTGTGGTATGCGATTCGTATGCCCATTTTAAAATTTTCATTTTGTCTTAAATAAAGCAAGTCTTTAACTCAAGATCATCCACATTCTTCGACGTTGCGTTACATACTATCTTACCGTGATAGCCAATATTTAAGAAAATAAAAAATATTAAAAAATAGGACAGGATTTACATGTATATAGCGCAGGATTACTAAAAACTTAGCAAAAGTTATCACCCGATTCATTTGAAATGTGTATATATACAAAGAGTATGCTCACGAGGAGAAGAAACCTATTGATTATCATTGTCATGCTTATGAGCCTTGATCAAGCGTCTCGTCTTCAATAGCTAGGTTGACGTTAAGCCCCATTTCATTTTTATTTCGTTACAGGTTGTGCTCTGCATGTCCACGACTCTTCCATAACCAGTTTAGACTGGGTAATATCAAACGTAACCTACAGAGATAACTGTTACATATGTTTCAACGAAACCACTGGAACACCAAGTCTACATTTCTTTAATAAACCCCCTGCTAATAAAGGTGAGTTACATACGTTTCAATCAAACCGCTGGATCACCAGGTCTACATCTTTTTGATAAACCTACTGTAAATAAAGGCGAGTAAAACGGTTATTGTACATTTTATTATTCTTGGGCGGGATCTGACGGATTATCCGGTTATCGCCCACCAGAGTTATATCTGTTCTAAAACATTAAAAAATCGAAATCCCGCGTATTTGTCCGATTTTCAGAATAAATCAGTCATTAACTAAAACGAGTTTTTCACAAAGCTGTGATGTTTTCTGCGCGAAAAAAACACAAAGATACGTTGCCGGAAAAATGGACGTTTCGCCAGCACCCCCCCACCCCCATGTGTATGCCTATGTATGTGTCTAGTGTTAATCATGTATTATGTTCCTCAAGTATGTTTTGATGAATAGGCCCGGTTGTTCGAGTATGTCACTCATGTGATTGTATTTCAGGATGTGAATGGAAATTGATATCAACAGCACGGTCACTATTTGGTAATGATAAAGCATTTGATCTACAGTGAGTGGTTAAAATCTAAAATATATTCAAGCTTCATGCAGAGATTGTATTGACCCATTAGCGTAGCCAGAGCAGAATATTGGGACGTTAATTCCGAACGTTTTTTGTGCAAGTTTGCCAATTCTGTTTAGAAATAATAAACTATAACACGCGCATATACACAAATATGACTTACTAAAAAAAAAACATTCGGCATCAGCTGCGGACCATGTCGACAGTATAAGGAAATTCAAAATAGCACCACCAATGATTTTCACGGAAATCTTGTGATTGGGTCACTTTTTAATCCAAAAGATTACCAACCGTTCTTAATTAATTCGGGTATATTTCACTGTGGATTAAGCCGTCAAAAAAAGATATTGTCTTAAGAAAAGCAAATTATTTCTATGGTTATGTATTTACAGGTTGTTTAGAAATCTTAGTATCATAGTAGATAATCCGGATGATACGTATGTCACTGTTAATGATGTATGGAAAAAGTTCAATAAATATTTTGGACTGATAAACGGTGTGTTTGATTACGCCCCTGTGTTTAAAGACTATTTCCACCAAGCACTCGTTGAGTTCTATCAGGATAATGTCCAGTGTGTGGAAGTTCGAGCCACACTTCCACAGGTAAGATTCGTTTGCTTGTTAGTTCACAAATTAAGTAATTGCTTACAGTATATTAGTGTTAACAATAAATTTACCCGTGTAGCTGTAAATACCCGCTTATTTGTTCGACGTATTTCAACGGGTGATTAATATCTATCAAATAAATCTGAAATTGTCAGCACCCTTTGAAATCACGTCGTTTTCACGAACCTACAATCAATATTGTTTACTATAATTTTTGATCAGATTTTATTTTTCACGCCCTTCATTGTTGGTGATATTTAATTATTCTACTGTAGAATTTGACAGGATACATGTCAATCTGTTTCACAGAGAATTACTTACGAACCATCCCTATCACAGATGACTGTCTTGAACTACAAATACTTCAAACGTCTTTGCTTAATTTTCTAATACATACATTTACATACAAAAAAAAAATGTTTTAGAATTTAATTTAAAGAAAAAAGTTAATATGGGAGACTAATTAAGTGGCGTCGATGTCATCCTTATCAGTGATGGTAGCTGCCTAGCGAATATTCACTGCTAATCAGTGTGGATACATGTAGGACACCTTACAATCACATGCACAAATGGTATCAGGTGTCCCGGCATGAAATCAGTCATATTGAAGACTACGCTAACCCGAACAGTTCTTTTCTTACAGGTCTATGAGCTGGATGGTACTGTCCACGATCAGGACTGGGTTGTTCAAGCTTACCAGAATATATCAAAAGAATTTGCAGCACAGAACCCAAACTTTTTTGGCACTAAAATAATTTACTCTGGCATAAGGTAATATATTTTAAGTACGGTAATCGACACACCGTTGACAAGACAATAGAATACGAAGTGCCAACTCGCTACTTTGGGCCTAAGTTAGACCAAAGTCAAGACAAAAGCAACTATTAATGTAATATGAATGTATATAAACTGATTTATATTCAATTCGTATTGTAATTTCTAATTCTTTAAATGCGACATAATATGTAGCTGGGCATATTGAATGAACGACGCTTTCATCTGATTAGCAACGGCTGTACGCGTTGACACTTCACTAAATCTATATTCTTACGGAACCTAAAATGGACGAAAATGGACCAAAACCCACATACTTATGGAATATAAATGTTCATGTATGCATTAATATTTTTAAATTGTAAATCTAATCAATTATGTACGACGAATTATGTGTGTCTGAAAATTGAATGTCAGTCGCTTGGGCCTGATTTTAAAATGTTCATTGATCGAGATATTAGAAGCCGGTATTTTTCACGATAAGATAACAACGCCAATATTGATTTAAATGTTCCAATATTAGATTAATATATGTTTTTAGATTATTGATAATAATACTGAGTTAGAGGCACCAAAGATAAATCAACCCTGGACATGTACTAGTTCACAAAATCTCCCACAAATAGTATTTTGTCATATTTTTTTAGACCAGAACAATTGACATGAAAGGAACAAAGTGGAGTTTTTGGAAAATATGAAGTGATCTTATATAAAACAACGACACTGTTCACCTTATTGCACTAGAATCCTCACCTTTCAACTTACTGTGCCAACACAGAATCGGTTACATTGCCATCTCACAAAACTAATCCGCATATAAAATCCATTGAGATCGACAATTATTTTTATGACTCAAATTAAAGACGTCGATCCATTATGAATCGTACGCTTTAGGAAATAGGAATTGTAAGTGATTCATGTGGTGTGCTTTCGTTTCCAAGCATGTGGGTTAGATTCGAATTCTCCGGTCCACCACCCATCACCCTTCAATTGTACGATTTTAGCCATGAAATGGCCTGGTTTGTGTCGGTTGGACCTTACGTCGCCTCTCTCTTTCAGCATTTAAGTTAACAATGTTTTGTTTTGAAGGCTTAATCCAGTTGCCTCTCTCTTTCAGCATTTAAATTAACAATGTTTTGTTTTTGAAGGTTTAATCCAGTTGCTACTATATTAAATAATGTGAAAGATGCAATAAGACTGATGAAGGAATATCCTGATTTTGTAGTAGGTTTTGATTTAGTTGGTCAAGAAGGACCTGGTAAAACTCTACTATATTATATTGATGATCTACTTTATCCTAGCCAACAACAACCTCCAGTTTATCTACCCTATTTCTTCCATGGTGGCGAAACAGGTGGGTTACATAAAATATATTGAATGGGATGTGGGTTTAACGTCCCTTTTTATACGCCTGGCAACCTATCTTTTTCTGTACCAATCGGACTAATGAATACGCGTGTGCGCCATTCAGAGGTGGATCAAGACTCTGGTGGGCCCTAGGTAGCTCGACCACCTGGGCCCCTTGCGGAAGTTTTTTTAGAAATCGCTCCCTCCTGGTCAGTCGGCGACTCATTATTCTCGATGATATCATTCGTGTTAACAGGTTTTAGCCGCTATTTTCAACATTTCAGCTTAATGTTTTTTCTGTTCTCTCTTCTCCCACCCACACCCTTGAATTTGGGTCATATCAATGAACTAAATAATGTAAAACATGGTTGCAATTTCGCGTAGCCGTTGTGAATCCATTTTGATAATTCACTTACCTGTACCTTTTTGTCATATTGCTGTACAGTACTTTCTGGCATGGGCATACTGATATCACATCTCAATGATATGACTTTCCAATTAAGCGATTTTTGTACGCCTACATTGGCCCGGTCGCTGGTCTGTCGGGTGCAGTAGGGGCAAAATTAAGACCTGGGGGTGATGTTCGTGGAACGACTATTATCATCACATTTTCGATAATTACTGCCAAAGCCACGGGTCTTGATGAATATGAAAATCATGTAGACACTCTAATATTATCACATCGTCAATTGTTACTTTTATTGTGTCTTGTAAATGTCCAAAAGTCATCTTTTGGTGCGTGACTATTTAACTAGGTACACCTCGAAATGAAAAATGAACCGAAATGGATTTTAACGCCCTACTGTTCTGCATCTGACCATACCCCCCTCCCCCCTCAGTCTGTTTTAGAAGATTTGATACTAGTTCTCAAAGCTCCTAAAGCTACCATTTTTATATTTGTATTACAGATTGGAAAGATACGCGGGTTGACGAAAATCTAATTGATGCTATTCTATTGAATACGAGTCGTGTAGGACATGGTTTCGCTCTAAATAAACACCCATATATCAAGCAAGTAATGTCTGAAAGAGGTATTGCTGTTGAGGTTAATCCGATATCTAATCAGGTACGTGTAATTTACAATATATTCTCCATATTATAAGATTTATGGTTAGGAATTAATAAATTTTTAATTATTTTCTGTCAAATTCTTTTTGCCGCCATTTAATAGCAGAGGTTTTTTTGACACCACTCAATGTTCTCAAAACCCCTAACCATTTGATCAGTAATATTATAGCAACCATTTCATTAATCAAGATACAACACAATAAGCTGGCAGACAACAGTCAGTTAGTAATACCCTGACATTTTTACCCATGGGTGTTTTTCGGGTAATCCAGTATCTTCATACTTAGATTTGGTGTCTATACTTTCCATATATATCAAATTAGCCATACATTTATTGGAAATAACCACCACATACATACTTTCGGGACAATATCTCTCTTAAGCCAGGCTGACACTTGCACGACTTTTGGCCACGATTTTGTCGTGCCCATCAGTGTCCACATTGACACGAACTGGCACGACGAGTTCACGCATAGTTTGCGCTTAGCTTGCGCATTGTTTACGCACTTCCTGCATTTGCACGACGAGTTTGCGCAAATCGGACGGTGTCGTGCCGACTCGAGTCGTGCCAATGCGTGCCTCGAAATCGTGCAAGTGTCAGCCTGGCTTAACTTTTTACTTTTCTGCACCAGCGGGGATAATAAAGACGGGTATACCCCGTACAATGTGCTATGAGAGAAATTGTGTCCGGACAGCGATTGTATTTCAACTGTCTTTTACGTGCACGATAAGGTGTACACGGGACCAAGGTTTTTGTCCTACCCGATCGACTAGACGTTGTTTCGTGCCAGTTGATCAATCCTCCATAATAAGGGGAGTCACGTTGGGAAATCTTTCCAGTTTAGGATTGGGACGTTAATACTTTGAACAGTGTGATATATCGCTTTTCGTGTGAATTTTAGTGCTCTGGGCATATCGTTATTCTTTTGAATTTAGTACTTTAAACTTTTGACCATGCGTTGTAACTCGGCCAAATGAAGTCGTTTGACTAAAACTTGCTCGCGTCCTGTGGTTGAACATCTTTATTGACTTGGGTTTATTTTTAGCAGTATGACCAAACGATTTTATTTGATATTTACAGGTATTAAAATTAGTGGCTGATATCAGAAATCATCCGGCAGCTCTGCTGATGACCGGAAAATTTCCTGTTGTCATAAGTTCTGACGATCCAGCTGTATGGAATGCAAAACCCCTCTCTCACGATTTCTACATGGCATTTATGGCGCTGGCTGGGGAAGATGAAGGAATCAGAATATTGAAACAATTAGCTATGAATTCTATCACGTTAGTAATCTTTATATATTGTTTCCTTAAAATGGCCTAGGTAGAACCCGGCAGCTTCTTCCAGTCTGGTGGATTAACGTCCGCTTCCACGCGTGTACTGCTCTTGTACTATGTTGATGGAGATGTTACCACGCTTGTCTCGGTACCTTTGTGACCCTACCACGTTCTCTTAGCTTTCCGGGTCATTTCCGCCCAAAGCCAATTTCTGTCGCCCTAGCAGCGCAATAAAGAAGCCACCGTTCCGAAGTGGTTATAAACGATAGCGGGATTGACAAGTAAAGTGGTATAAGGTCTACCCTTCTAAATTAAGCGCGGGTGTAAACGTTGCGGTTATTGCAAAAGTCCCACCCTAACATTGATCAAAATGATCAAAGTGTTATGTTTATTTGTTTCAGGTACAGTGCCATGACAAGCCAGGAAAAAAAGAGGGCTTTGGCATCATGGAATGAGCAGTGGGTCAAATTTATCAACGATTGGAATACTTATAATAGTAACTCCCATCATGTATCGCGTTCGGATCACACAGTCAAAATTATTGGTTAATTCATATGCGTGCACTAATATACAATAAAACTTATATTAAGCTTCCACATTAAAAAAATTAATCAAAGTGTCTGTGATTTATGTGATCGTCTATTACGTGTTATATACAAAATTCTACTAATCACTGAGAAATAATTTGGCAAATTTTCAATTATCCATATTGTTTTTATGAAATAATTTAAATTTTGAATATGATCTTGGAGGCATACAAACAGATTCTATTGACCACAGAAAACCCCGATGATAATCCGGGTGGTGTATTTTATGTGAAATATAAGTACCGATCGTCCAACAAACAGGTCTATGTCAAACGTCATACGAGTATCGATCAGTATCAGATAAACAACGAATAAAAGAGATGACCTTAATATGATGGGAGTTCATTGTTGGTCTTTAGTCAGTATATTCATACGACTGCCTGATTAAATATCGATAATCTAAAGACTGAAGTTATCCGATTGACTGACTAGATTCTGAAAGTCCGAGAACCGAACATACCTGATGTACTGACTATATACATGTATGTCTCAACATCGAAGTTATCCGATTAGCTGACTAAATATTGATAGCCTAATTACCGAAGTTACCCGATTGACTGACTAAATGCTGATAGTGATAGTTTAAAAACCAAAGTTATCTAATAGGCTAACTATATAATAGTCACGGCACAAGCTTATACCCTGATACAATTTTAGATTATTCTCAAAAACATGAGGGACTGTATAACCAAAGTTTATCAATATTGATGTACCGATCGAATCTTAATGTGATCTTTAAATGGATAATTGTAGGCCTGGTCGTCCATACGATGGGACAATATCCCTGACGTCAATTAATATGATATTATAAAAAATCCGTTAATCGATCATATTATGTGATCGTTGTTACGCCCCTAAATCTAAAACTCGAATAAATTGTTAAGTTTATGTTTTATGTAGAAAGATTTTCTTTAAAACATTCCCCCAACATGAATTTTCAGTAAAACTGCAATTTTCAATGACCCGGAAGATGATTTTACCAGTTGTCGGTTTAGTACTTAAAATGTCGGTCAACTCACTTAGTGTCTGCTTTCAAGCCGAGGTGACTGTGGAAAAACAGCCGAGTAGGTGTTTTACATTTATGTACTTTCGACAACAACACTCACCTCGAAATGAAATACAGGTCTGTTTTACCGTGACACTGGAAAATGGAATGGCGTGTCAATATATTTTTGTATCATATATTTTACGTTCGAATATTAATGTAGCTTATTCAATCGTTTATTGCACAACGACGGGTTAATATGGGCTCAAATGAACTGTAATATTTATTGTAAATTATCCATTATAAATTATTATAGTTTGATTAACTAAGAAAAGACAATTATAGGAGCTGAAATTAATTATTATAAAATGACTATTATTATGTTTTTAACTTGCTATAACTCTTTAATGGGTTAATACGGGTTTAGAAATGCTATTTTTAATTTATTAAAATTTATTTAATCGTTTATTGTACATATAATTATTTATGATTATTATTTATTGATTATGAATAATGTTGAAGCTGGGTTTATGTTTCTTTTTGAAGACTTTGCTCCTACAGCAGTGGCATTGTTTCTGTTCGTTGGTCTACCAATCAGAACCAGAAAGCAAATAGGTTTTGACTGTACTCAGCTACATAAAAAAAAATAATGCCTTGCATCAATGAAAATACATCACAAAGTGATCCTGCATCAGTATAAAAATGATTTCTCTGTTTAAAAAGCTCAATTTGTATGTATGCCTATGTTATTTAGAGAGGATGATGGCAGATTTCCGTGACAGAAACCTGCCCCCCCCCCCCTGCAAAAATTCCTGGATCCGCCCATGGGGTAATGGGAGTCTACTTTATGACAAACCAAGGCTTTGTCATAATATAGAACGATTATCATTCAAGACATTATTGAACAGAAAATTCTTTGTATCCCAGTAGCAAAAGTAAAGGAGCTAAAAATGCTCGCCACGATTACCTCATGAATAGTCCATGATCTCCCTGATGCACACATTGGGCTTCCGCACTATTGATTTGTCTGATGGGTAACCCCCGTCATAAAATCGCCGTTCAATTGACTAAACTATTGAAATGTTTTGTTTAAAGGAGGAAGTATTTTGATGTTCAAATAATAGAATAAAAAATATATAGTATTTGAATTGTTTTCTCTTCATTCATTGTAAATATACTGCTAATCTTGAAACACAATGTGCAAAAAACGGAATCTAATCGGGTATGTAGGTCGATTAGAATCCGAGTATTTTCATATCTTGGATCAAGCTTATTTTCAGAATATGTCATTCAAATCCAACAGAAGGTAAAATGGCCGAGTTTCTCCAATTAACTGCACATAAAAAGCATGCTTGTGTCGTCTGACACTAACCATAAAAACTAAATGTCCAAGCACAATAAAATGAAATGAAATGGGATTGAACGTCCTATTGTTCTGCTCCTAAACTGGGTTAATGAAGACATATGCCATACAGTGTGCAATTTTGCCCAGGTAGCAGGGCTACTGCCTACTCTTATATCAAATTCCAACTGTCAAGAGATCTTTTACGTGCTCGCCAATTTGTACACTGGACCTCGGATTTTGGTCCCATCCGAACGACTATCTGTACACCTGAATGTCTTTACGTGAGAAACAGACACCCAAAAGCAACTAGACAGCTGTCCTTGTCAGGCCCTCAGTCCTGAATCACTGACAAGGGAAAACCATGCCGGAAAACTGAATGAACTTTCTCGGCCAATGCAGGGATCGAACACCTATCTTCCAGAAAAGCGCGCTAGCGTCTTACCCACTTAGCCACGTGATCTCCCCCACCTCCACCAGTATATTATCCCTCCTTTTTGGTTTAAAAGTTGTTTTATTTATGGTTTAAAGGCTGTCTGCGCTCAACATTTCAAGTCGATTTAATTTCACAATCTAATAATATATAACGTTCATAAACAAAATTGAATTTCCCTTTAAAAAGTCAAATAAAGTAATTATGGCTAATGAGGGACATTATTTTTTTACCCCCGACAATATATACCCATCTTCATTAGCGCGGTGGGTGCAGCAAAGTCCGACATTAACCAAATAATTGGCCATACTCTCGCTATGATATTTCTGCACTGACAGGGATACGGAAGATAGGGGTAATATAATGTGCTATACGAAATATTTTGCTTGAACAACAACTGGATTTTTGTACGTACACACCAAAGTGTATACGTGACATCGAGTTTTCATACCATCCGAATGTCTAACCGCATTTCCTTGACAGAACCTACCTCCAGCATACCTAACAAATGGAAACCGAACCGGAAATTCCAAAGAACCTTGAGTACTACTTATCAAATTTTTAATTTTGCTGGTGTGGTCTGAAGCCTAAATATAAGCTCGCAAATAATAGTTATTTCCCTTGATTTTTATTTCCTTTTCCACGGGGTATTCCCCAGCAGTCTACGTGTAAGATCTATTTCATAAGGCCAACTTAAAGTTTGGTCAAAGGTCACGAGATGTAAACAGGGGGGGTGCTCGATTCACAGTCCAGAACGTCCCGAATTAACAGAATTACAATCGAGTGACGCGGAATTCAGTCCTGTCACAGTTCTGCAAGCCCCGAAAGCTGAGGTGGAGTGAGTAGAATCGTGACATATTCCGAGGTAAAAATATGTTTCAGCTGTCATGATTGGTTGGGATATTTTTTATACAGTCGACGCATGCGTTGTACTCAGAAATTCCCGTTTTCACTCGATTGACACCAGTTTTGGAATTCAATTCCGGAACTACGAATCGAGCATCCCCAGGGCTATCGCTAATACCAAAGCTAATCCCCAACCCTAAACCTAAACTTAGCCCTAATGCTTACCCTAACCACCATCTCGCCAACAATCACGTGCCCTAACTTTATTTACACCTCAGCGACCTTGACGAAATCCTGAGTTGGTCGTAAATAATAGATCTAGACCAGTCTACGTGCCAGTCAAATAATTAAACTTCCTCAAATTTGGAGTCACCATGTTGTAAGTCTAAATAAATTTATATCATTTTATTTTATACTATTTCTAAATTATTTTATACTACTACTTTGTGCAATTTTTAAAGATTATCTGTTTTATTCTATGTCGTTATTATTATTCTTATTGTTATACTGTACAGGGGGCTGAGATAAATTTGTATGTAGTCTGCTTTAAACAATAAACTATTATATTTATTATTATTATCATCATATATTCATATTATATCATCCATGCGTGTCACTGACCTGTCAATGCCGCTCGAAGTCGGATATTAACAGTTTCTGGTGTAGTATAGCAATTAAGACACGAGCAGGCCTACGACAACGTAAAGTCATGAAACAGACAATGGACGAGAGACAATCTGATACTTTTTATTTTAAATCAAACAACAGATTTGTATGGATCGTCACAAATCGATTCTTCGATCCCGCGCAAGTAAGTTTATCTACCATTGACAACGAAATTGTATCGTCTAAGAAATATTTTGGCTAACTAAGGCCCTGACTCACCATCCTGGAGGTCGTGGGTTCGCTCCCAGTGTTGGCTGGGAAAGTTCATCCGGATTTTCCGGCGTGATTGTCTCTTGTCAGTAATGCATGATAAGATGAAAAACCGATCGAGGTCTCTCTCGTGTGGCCTATACATTGGATTGGACCTAAAAGAGCATCTTCAATGTCAGTGGTCTAAAGTAAATACAATTCCCAGGCGTTTATGTGACCAGGCCAAAAGTAGGACCACTTGTCTTGCCTCTTAGCCATGTGTATGTTAAACCACGATTTCGTCCCCATGTTCATTGTTTTAGATGCATTCCAGTCTTTTTTTAGCTGGAATAGACCGTAATTTACACGACAAACTCAATCAACCCGAGAGGCCAGACTATTTAGGTTAAATCTGATCAAAGCTTCACACATTCATAACGTCCATCAATATATTCGTCTTTATTATTATATTTTTTATAAAACAAACTATAATGACCACAATACTTTAAAATCTAATGTTTTTTTTAAACCATAGGCAATTTTAAGAAGCGGTGATGAATAAAGAGAAAAGGGTGACTACCAGCTTGCAAGATTTTATATATGGTATAGTCAATAACTGTTCTTGCATCGCACTCTACTGTGCATGGAGAGGAAACATGGCCAACCAATCATTTGCAACATAATTAGTTTTTGTGGTTGTTGTGTTGTGCTTAACGTCCGCTTCTACCGACGCTGATATCGCAGACAAGTTGTCTTATATTTATTTTTATTATCGTAGCTCACACAAAGTGTTTTTTTCCTTGAATAGTTGTATAGCACTCTACTATACATAGAGAATATACGAAACCATGGCCGACGAACTTAACCTCTGTTGCAGCATCTGCCTTAATGCATTTAATAATCCTAAAATAATTGATTGCCATCATACGTTCTGTGAATCATGTCTGACCGATTATGTAGCCAATGCCGTGACCAATAACCAGTTTCTTTGCCCACTATGTAGAAGAGAAATCACGGTACCTGATGGAGGAGTCAAAGATTTCTCGGCGAACTTTTACATTACAGACACACCACAAGTACCTCCTCAACAGCCTGAGGAAATTCAACAGGCCTCTAGATGTATGTGTACTCAACATTTGAGAGAAAAAGAACTATTTTGTTGTAATTGTTGTGAAGCCGTGTGTATAAAATGCTTTATATCACGACATCCAGGCCATACCTTAGAAACTGTTCACGGTGTTGAGAATAAACTCATAGAAAAACTTACACAGTTCAGAGAAGATGTTTGCGCATACATTTTGAAATATCAAGAAATGATGGCCCCTCCGATTGCAACGGTTCAGATTAAATCCAATTTGGAATGGCGGACTCTCAATAAAGAGGAATCAAAGACGTGGTTATGTGAAGTGATAAGGGAGTCAGAAGCCCTGGAAAGGAAACTGTCAACAATTTTAACAAACTGCAATCTAAGCGATATGTTAAACGAAATCCGTGAATTCGGACTAATAATGGACAGTGCTAAAAATGAGTTGAGCATAGAATTAGATCGAAGAGATAAACTGAATTCACCAATCAGCTTACGTGGAGAACGTAGTCATAATGTACTACCACCAGTAGAGGGTGGTGTTCATTCGTCCGGGTTGGATATAAATCTGCTACCCCAAAGTTTAAGGAGAGAAATAGCTCACAGCCGTGAACCCGGGCAGCCATATAACCGCCATGGTAACACAATGGTGTACTGGTTTAATGTAAATGCCATTGGTAGGACCAAAAAATTGTTGAGCAGTCCAACATATTTGATTGGGGGAGAATTATGGTCTTTGGGATGTATTTGCGACAATCAACATCGAAAAGCATCACAATTAAGCATATCTCTTAAACGCATATGTGTTAGATCATCATCATCGTCATTATTCGCCAAATTTACAATGATACTCAGTGGAGAAACCAAATCCCGAATAAACGAAAATGAATTTTATTTTACCCCACGTTCAAACTATTACAAATGGAGTGATTCACGAATGAAGTATTCTTATATCTCGAATCCCACAAATGGCTATGTGAATCATGACAATAAAATAACCATAACTGTGCTGTTCCATCAGTTCATGGTTAATCGTACCCCCACTTCAGGTATTACTTCATCTCGAGCACCAATGCCCTATACACAATATACTGAAAGTCAAAGAAATAGAAGTTTCGATCGACATGTTTTTGAGAGAGACATACCTATATTATGGATTGGAAAGAATTTAAGAGTAGTCTGTTTATTGTTTATTATTGTTGCCCCAATTATATACGGAAATATAACGTGTACGGTTTTATTTCTTGTGACGTATGTCGCAATACTATGCATTTTATTTTTGTCATGTGTGTCTCATAGATCTTTTTTGTTAGCTTTAGATAGGATGATATACATATTTAGTAACTGATGCGCTAGTGTATAATAGTATTTATTGTATTTGTCCTTTTTTGTTAGCTTTAGTTAGGATGATATACATATTTAGTAACTGATGCGCTTGTGTATAATAATATTTATTGTATTTGTCCTTTTTTGTTAGCTTTAGCGAGGATTATATACATATTTAGTAACTAGTGTATAATAGTATTTATTGTATTTGTCCTTTAGTATAATGTTTGTTAAGATTACTTAATTAACCTCGTCAGTAAGTCTATTCAACGCCCTTCTAAACTAACCGTGTTAAAAGGAATAACAATATACCACTTGACGAAAGTTACATGTATCTACAATTAGCTCCTCTTAAGAACATACGAAACTAAATTAATTGTCGATATTTTAATTCCTAAATCGAAAATTCGAATAGCATCGCGAATATTGAGAAGTATGTATTTTGCTTCGATATATTTAATTGGACCGAAAAAGTTTATAATATTATATTTGTGTGTTGAAAACATGTAACACTGATTAGAACCACATTGCAAAATACAATACTGAATTCTGAAAAAGGGTGTTATTTGATTATCTGCTAATACTAAATGTTATTCAAAGAATACTTATTATTAAAGACTAACTTTCTCAGAGACAATTAGTTGTGTACCGAATGATATGGTTTGTTACTGTTGTGACAAGAAATGCCACTATCATTATACTTGCGTTGTACTGAGTTAATTTTATATTGTGTTATTGGAATTTAGTTATTTGCATCATTTTCAACTAAGATCAATCTATGTTCACAAAGCATTCTCAGACTACAGTTAAGAAGTTCCGACTTCCCGGTTGTACGTGACAAGAAGTAGGGTCTTTTGCCCATTCTTGTGGGTTTCTCCGGGTCCTCCGGTTTCATCCCACTCCTAAAGACCTCTACGCACAAGCGAATTATTGAAATAAAATTAGGCCATGTGTTAGTCACGAAATGACCTAGTTTGTGTCGAGTGGAGATCCCCCCCCCCACTTTTTAAAACTTTGGTTGTTTTAATTCATCAAATACATGAATAAGAAACTATGCGTTAAGTTTGGTGTTTCGGGATCAAAGATATTTCTCGTCAACAGTGATTGGAAGTTGCGAAGTTATTTGTGAATGCTTTGTGACCTCTGGGCTATGTAGTTCATGCTCAACTTGGGAAGCCCAGATTCAAATATCTAGACATGAGCTTTTTAATTTATTGAAATGTTTTAAAATTATGAATGCTTTGTGACCTTAAGTCTATGTAGTTCATACTCAACTTGGGAAGCCCGGGTTCAAATATCTAGACATAAGCTTTTTTAATTTATTGAAATGTTTTAAAATTGTGAATGCTTTGTGACCTTAAGGCTAGGTATTTCATGCTCAACTTGGGAAGCCTGGGTTCAAATATCTAGACATAAGCTTTTTAATTTATTGAAATGTTTTAAAATTGCGAATGCTTTATGACCTTAAGGCTAGGTATTTCATGCTCAACTTGGGAAGCCCGGGTTCAAATATCTAGGCATAAGCTTTTTAATTATTATTGATCATTATTTATTGATTAGGAATATTTTAATTGGGTATTCTTATTCTTTTTTGAACAGAGAGTTCCTAAAGCAGTAGTATGGGTTGCTTTCATTGGTCTATAGGGTTCCCTAGTCGACCAATCCAAATTATAAAACAAAAAAGGGAGGACAGTCAAGTACACATTGGAAATGAGAATCTACATAATGACAACCAAGGACAACTTAGTGGCATAATATAGATCGATTATTAAGACGTAATTTTACAGAAAACCCCACTGTATCCTAGAAGCAATAGTAATTGAGATAATAATTGTCTCCACGATTGCTTTATGAATATTTTGCAGATGCCACTACGTGTAGAGAAAAACATAGGGCGTTATTTTGATTGTTTCACTCAATTAAATAGTCCCTTGCCCCCCTGTTGCACACATTGGGCTTCCACAGTATTGATTTGTCTGATGGGTGACGCCCGTCGACAGGTTAATAAAATCGCCGTTCAACTGACGTAGAAGTTCAGATGTTTTGCGTAAAATATTTTGATGGTAAAATATTTGAATAAAAGGGTATTAAAATTCAGTTGCCGTGTCTCCATTATATAAATATACTTCCAATTAGTTCTAATCCTGTAAAAAAATATTGGGAATAGAAAAAAAAAACGTGTTTTGGTGTTCATAAATTGATTAGAACCTGATCAGAAGGTTTTCATTTTCAGAGTAAGTGATTCTAATTTCAGAGAAAGAAAAAATGTCTGAAATTCCTATACAATCATTTTTAGATCATTCAAAGTAAAGAAGACCAATGTACTTCTTAGTGATCTAATTATAACATTTTTATAAAAGAAATGAAATGAAATGGGGTTTAACGTCCTATTGTTCTGCTCCGAACTGGGCTAATGAAGACGAGCATACGCAATACAGTGTGCTATGAGGGAAATTTTGCCCTGACAACGTCAACGTCACTACGGTCTACTCTTGTATCGAATTCCAACTGTCAAGGGATCTTTTACGTGTACGCCAATGTGTACACGGGACCTCGGTTTTTCGTACCATCCGAACGGCCAGACCTTATAATCAGTGGTGGATTAAGCTCCACCAAGGCCTGATGCGACAGTTTCTGGAGGGCCTATTTAAAAAGGCGTGGGCCTAATTTCGGGTCAGGGCCTATGTTGATTCTCGTTGGGTCTAAGCCCCACCCCCTAACATTCACTGTCTATGCGTTTTTAACCGTATCAGACAAGTCTAAAAATGTTTTTTTTACAAAATCTTTGGGCCTGAGGCTGCAGACTCATCAGCCTCACTGATCATCCGCTACTGCTTATAATATAACGTTATCCGTAGAACTAAATGCCTCTTACATGAGGAACAGAGACCAAAAACCAACGGGACTAATGGAAATGGGGCTACACAATATACCGTGGCATATTTTACGCACACAACGGCATCTACTCGTCTTCATCTTCATTACTGGGTGAATGAAGACGGTGATACGAAATAAAGTGTGCTTTGGGGGTAATTTTACCAGGACAGTGGAACTACGGCCTACTTGTATATAGAATTCCAACTGTCAAAGGATCCTTTACGTGCACGCCCATGTGTACACAGGACCTCGGTTTTTCGTCCCAGAATGACTATCTGTACAACTGAATGTCCTTTACGTGAGACACCAAAAAGCAACAGGACTAATGGAGATGAGAATACACAATATGCCGTGCCATATGATATTTTACGCAGACGACGGAATCTACTCGTCTTCATCCGCATTACACCGGTTGGTACACAAAGGTAGGACGTAAAACCCAAGTTTATTCATTCAATCACGGACAACATCTCAATTCTAACAAGGTTAGTTTTCCGTGCACGCTAAGTTGTATATGGACCGCGGGATTTCGTGCCACCCGAATAAGTAGACGTTGTTCCATTTAAGACCACGTGGAAACCAATGTGGAAACCGGAGACCTCCAAGCTAGCAAGCCAAAGCCTTTCTTATTGCGTTACCGCATTAGTGGTCTGATGACTGAAGTCCATAAATTATAGTTATTTCCCTTGTTACTTTCCTTTTCCATTGGGAATTCCCAAATAGTATGCGTCAGAGTCAAAGAATGAAACGCCCACAAATTTGGAATCGTCACGTTGTAAGTCTAAATGAATTTGTTTAGTTATGATATTGAAATGGTATTATTAATTCATATAATATTAGATTCAAAACTCTAACATCCCATCGTCTAATTTGTAACTTCTGTTCATGTTTTAACTCGTAATCATGTGACATGTAATTTCTAACTTGTATAATATAATTGA
Source organism: Patella caerulea (assembly GCA_036850965.1). Classification (NCBI taxonomy): domain Eukaryota; kingdom Metazoa; phylum Mollusca; class Gastropoda; family Patellidae; genus Patella; species Patella caerulea. The sequence continues at coordinate 16,733,295 of JAZGQO010000002.1, read as the reverse complement.
TCAACTTCTTTTTTTATCATCTTATTTCTATTATTGATGCTTTACACGTTAAGATTTTTGAAATGTGGTCGTATATTGTCGTCGCCCCCGTCCGTCCGTCGGTCCGGCGTCCACAATTGCTTGTGGACGCTCTAGAGGCTAAAGTTAATATCCGATTGACTTTAAATTTATACACAGTGTTTAAGGTCATCAGAGGAAGAATCCTATTTATTGTCAGCGATTTCCGATAATTAGTGCCAGAGTTATGGCCCTTGATCACTTCAAAAAATCTTGTGGGTGCTCTAGAGGCCAAAATTTATATCCGATTGACTTTAAATTTATACAAAGTGTTTAAGGTCATGAGACGAAGAAACCTATTGTTTTTCAGCGATTTCCGATAATTAGTGCCATAGTTATGGCCCTTGATCACTTCAAAAAATCTTGTGGGTGCTCTAGAGGCCAAAGTTTATATCCGATTGACTTTAAATTTATACACAATGTTTAAGGTCATGAGACGAAGAAACCTATTGTTTTTCAGCGATTTCCGATAATTAGTGCCAGAGTTATGGCTCTTGATCATTTAAAAAAATCTTGTGGGCGCTCTAAAGGCCAAAGTTAATACCCGATTGACTTTAAATTTATACACAGTGTTTAAGGTCATCAGACGAAGAGTCCTATTTATTTTCAGCGATTTCCGATAATTAGTGCCAGAGCTATGGCCCTTGATCACTTTTAAAAAATCTTGTGGAGGCTCTAGAGGCCAAAGTTAATATCCGAATGACTTTAAATTTATACACAATGTTTAAGGTCATGAGACGAAGAAGCCTATTGGTTTTCAGCGATTTCTGATTATAAGTGCCAGAGTTATAGCCCTTGATCACTTTAAAAAATCTTGTGGACGCTCTAGAGGCCAAAGTTAATATCTGACTTTAAATTCATACACAGTGTTTAAGGTCACAAAACAAAGAAGCCTTTTGATTTCCGATAATTAGTGCCAGAGTTATGGCCCTTGATCACTTCAAAAAATCTTGTGGATGCTCAAAAGGCCAAAGTTAATATTCGATTGACTTCAAATTTATACGCAGTTTTTAAGGCCATGAGCCGAAGAAGCCTATTGATTTTCAGCGATTTCATTGATCATTGATCATTGTAGTCATTGATCACTTCAAAAAATCTTGTGGATGCTCTAGAGGCCAAACTTAATATGCGATTGACTTCAGATTGATACACAGAGTTTAAGGTGTTGAAACGAACAAGTATTTTGATTTTCAATGAATTTTGATAACTGAACAGCTAAATCCATCATATTAAATGTTTCCTATACTAATTGTTAGCGTGGGGCAAAACTTTATAAAAAGCAAACAAATGCTAATGATTTTCTGATAATTACATAATGAGTTGTTACTCTTAATCAGATTTTAGTGTATTACAAATGTTTCATTTCCAAAAAAGTAAAAATATGCGACAACCCTTGTTGACTGCCCGGACGATTTAGCTGCTGTGGGCGTATGTTTCGTTACCTGGCAACCTATCTGTTTACACTTCTACCTAGCTACCATCATTATGGAGTCGTTTGGTGTCGCCACTGCGTGCTCATTTGGTGATTGCGTAGCTGGTCGTGACCATTATGCTCGTATTTATAAACGACTCGCCCTTCGTCTAGTTGATGATCGGACGGACGGAGTGCTGAAATTGAGAGAGAGAGAGAGAGAGAGAGAGAGGGGGGGGAGAGAAAGTATAACGACCACTCAACACAAACTAGGTTAGTTCGGGACTAAGATCATGCTTGAGTTTTATTTCAATAATTCGCTTGCGCGTAGGGTGTAGAAGTAGGAGGAAAATGGAGGACCAGGAGATTAGACAGGCGACCCTACTCCTTGTCACGTACAACCAGGGAATCGATGGTGAAATTGAAAACAACATATGGTTGGCAAATACTATTTTAAATAAAAGCTAAGGGACTGAAATAATCTGTTCATGTGGATAGCTACGAAGTTTTCATTTCTCATTCCTTCATTACAGCGACCTGACTAACTCCATCCAGGCTAACGAACACGAACCTACGCCATACAGAGTGTCATGGGTGAAATTTAGCCCGGACAGCGGCGCCATGGTCTACTTTTATTATGAATTACAACTTTATGAATTAGACTTTCAGAAAGCCTATGACAGTGTTGATCATAATTATCTATTTTCAGTGCTTAGATATTTTGGCTTTCAAAAAAACTTTGTGAGATGGATTAAGACCCTTTATCATAATATTACCTGTACTGTTATGAACAATGGTTTCTCAACGAAGCACTTCCTAGTAAGTAAAGGAGTTAGACAGGGGGATCCAAGCAGCTCAAACCTTTTTAACCTTGTTTTAGAAACATTATGTCAAAATATTAGAAACTGTAAATATATTGAAGGCATAGAATTTGGACAAAAATCATTAAAACTGACCGCTTTTGCTGATGACATCACTTGTTTACTGAAAAACTTCAAATCAGCAAGACACCTTTTCGAAATATTAAAGAAATTTAGTAAAGTATCCGGTCTTGAAATCAATGCAACCAAAACCGAGATAGCAGACCTAAATAGTAAAACTGAAAATATACAATCCATTGCTAATGAATTCGGAATAATTTTACAGAAAGAAAAAATTAAGATTTTGGGAATCTATTTCACAAATGATAAATGTTTAAGCAATAAATACAACTATGAAGAAAGGATTTCGGATATCAAAACAATACTGAATAGGTGGAAAAAAAGAAATTTAACATTAATAGGAAAAATCCAGGTTATAAAAACATTCTGTATCTCTAAAATACTGTACCCAACATTAACGATAAATATTCCAGACTATATCATTTCAAAGTTTAATACGATTATATATAACTACCTGTGGTCAGGCCCAGATAAAATAAAACGAAATGTTATTTCCCAACAATTTGAAATGGGGGGTTTAAATATGATAAACATTAATGAATTGTTGAAAAGCCAGAGTATCTTTTGGATAAAAAAAATATACTCCGAACAAGAACAACCATGGAAAATTATTTACGAACATATCCTACAAAATCAGAATGGATATTTAATACCGTTATCTAACTTCAATATTAGAGACATTATCTCGACACCCTTTTATACAAATCTATTTCAAAACTGGTTTAGCATATACACGTGCTATATTGACGGATTGGTTCCCTTAAGAAATCAATTGATTTGGAATAATCATAATATAAGAATTAACAATAAGTCTTCAATCAAGAATATATTAATTAACGATAACATTTTATTTGTTGAGGATATCACAGACATCAATCTTTCCAAATATAATAATGATCTTATCAAGTTAATGGAGATCAATCAAATTTTGGTTAACATTAAAAAGGTAAAGGAAACAATATCGGAAACGGAATACGTTTGGAATACTAAAATTTTTGACAATAGATTAAACGCAAATTTGGATAATTTTTTAGAAAAATTATACAAAAAAAATATATCAAATATAACCTCCAAAGACATTTATAAAAAACTTGTACAAAAGAACTACACTAAACCACCAGCTATTGCCAGATGGGAAAAAAATTATAGTATTGCCCTAGAAGAAGACCAAGTTAAACACATTTTTACACAGATACGAAGAATAACTAGAGATTCAAAAATAGTGACATTTCATTTTAGATATATACACCATGTAATTTACCTTAACGATCGATTATATAAAATGAAATTATCAAACTCATTACTGTGTGATTTTTGTAATTCTACAATTGAAAATATCGATCATCTTTTCATTCAATGCGAATATGCTCAATTAGTATGGCAGCAACTACATGAAATATTAATCTATAATAATATATATATTAATCTCACTAGTATAATTAAACACTTAGGTATACTTATACATGAGAATTTAAAAAATGAAAAAGAATTAAATACTGTTAATTTACTTATATTGTTATCAAAATACTATATCTACTCATGTAAGGTCAAAAAAAGTGTTCCAAATGCCAGAAGTTATACTTCATACATCGAAATGAAAACTAAGATAATATACAACACAGGAGACGGATACAACATCCTGAAGATTAAACAGAATCATTAAAAATATTTATTCATATATATAATATACATTTCGTTATGTTCTCTATATAGGTAATATTTATTCAATCCTAGTTTTTAGATTATCTACAGATTTATATTTATACTTATATTCATGATTTATATATGCATGTTTAATATATATGTATATGTATGTTGTTGGTTAATAAACTGGTTTAAAAAAAAAAAAAAAAAAAAAAAAAAAAATGAATTACAACTGCCAAGGGTTTTCGTATGATCCAAACGACTAGACACCACCCATGCCTATAATATCGACAGCCTCTGCAAATCACAGGGTCGGAACTATTAATGTCAGAAATACTATAGAGTTCAGATTTGCCAGTGTGTATACTATCTGACGATGTTACATAACCTATAGACATATATTTCTATGATATTATCGATATATTCCGGCGTGGGTATTCTTCCCTTGTCATTGATACAGGGTTGAGGTCTGGCACGGAGAGCGGCTAGTCGTTCGGTGGTATAAAAAGACATTTTTTAGAGCAGTAAAAGAACAACTTGTAGATCAACAAATTATAAATATTAATTGGCTTAACGTACAGTAAAATAAAAATCAAATGAAATTATCTAAATCCTGTCCTTGTCTTAAAAAATGAACAAATGCTGTATAGTTTATATTATTTATAACAGTATTTGCAAACCATATCACGGTCCATGTTGTTTTCATTTCTACACTCTGCTAAACCATTCAACCCGACGAACAGCGAGTCGTTTATGTCAACATAATGATCCCGCTCAGACTCAATAGTCAAATTGAACACACGGTGGCGACACCAAACGACGTCATAATGATGGTTGCAAGGTAGAAGTATCAAAATTCTAAATTTGCTCGACCGTCATGATTAACAGTAAAGCGACAATGAAGTAGACATTTTTCGTCTTAATAATAGAAATAAGATGAAACAGAATAAATAACTACACTAAACAATTACAAAAGTTGGATTATACATTGTCTTAATTTAGAAATTACATGAATTGAAGTAAGAAATTACATGAATAGAGGTTAGCAATTAGACGATAGCATGTTAGAATTTTGAATGTAATGTACTACCATATATGTAACTACATGAAGTCGATTATTGAATGCATCGGCAACAAGTTATATCATGAAACACCATGGGAATTTATATCGATCGTCACCAAAAGCAAATTGCACCTGATCGTCAGTCCCATACAGCAAGTTTACCTACAACTGAAAACGAAATTGCATTGTACAATAACCAGAGGCGGATTCAATGGGGGGAGCGAGCCCCCTTAATTTTCGACAGTGCCCTTTTTTACTGGTGAAAGTGTTTTTTCTCAGACCCAAATATGTCCGTTCCGAACGTTTACTTAGACGAAAATATCAGCCAAATAGCTCTTGGAATGGCTACAGATGCAAGGAAATAACGGATAATTGTCTTCGAGGAAGCCCCCACCCCCAAACCACCTCTCAGCGGCGTGCCCCGTGCCCTCATTTTGCAGCGACCCCCTTTTCAAAATTCCTAGCTCCGCTCCTGATAACTGTAAAGCTTTTCTTAGCTGGTTAAGGCAGCCAGGCATCTGTTTTGTGCTTTTTTCATATGTCAGGATGAGGATGGGCAGGGATCCCGTTTACATTCATGGCGAAGTTCTTAGTTTCGCCTATGCTATTAACAATGCATTATTTGAGTTTATATGACCTAGGTAACGCATAGAGACAGTTCTCAGTATAAAAGTTGAAAAGTAACGAAAATTGAATATAGATTGGAGGAATTAACGGGTCTCTGTGGACCGCCATGTCGTGAGCTTTAGATCATTCTAATGTCAAGTGGTGGGATTTCGATCCTAAGCGCGTAGGATCGCCTGGCTAACCTCGTAAGTTTTCTCTGGGTCACCCGATTACCCCCCACTGCTAACGACCCATAAGCCCAAGCGAATTATTGTCAATTGTACGTTAACACCACTAACGTTTTTAATGTTTGATATTAATTAATATTATTCCTGGGCATAGCTTGTCTTTCGGCATCTTCAATAGAAGGCTTGATCTCGCCTTGAGCCACCTGAAAAGATTGACTTTTGGTAGCCTGAAGTGAATACACATAATGGGTTCGATCCCGACTGTGTACGTGACCAGAAGTGGGATCTCTTGTATAGTCTTACCAATTAAGCCACCGCGATTCCCTGTATTCATTGAATTGTAACCTGTATCTTGTGTATTATCGTAGCAATGATACTTGACAGTGCATACCATTGCTTCAAACATTTATAACTTCCATAAGAAAAAAGAAATGTGACTATATTAATTTTTTTTTTGTTATCTATATTTTTTTTAACTTGAACGGCTATATCTTTATCGAAAGCTTACATACTGTGTTTAATATCTAACCTCTAAATAACATGTTTTTTAAACCTCAGGCAATGTGAAGAGGCGGTGAGGAATGAAGTGACAAGGATGACAACCAGCTTGTAAGATTTATGGTATCGTCAGTAACAGTTCTTGCATCGCATTAGAATAAAAATGGCCAACGAACATAACAACACCAGTTGCAGCATCTGCCTCAATGAATTTAATAAACCTAAAATAATTGATTGCCATCATACGTTCTGTGAATCATGTCTGACCGATTATGTAGCCAAAGCCGTGACCAATAACCAGTTTCTTTGCCCACTATGTAGAAAGGAAATCACGGTACCTGATGGAGGAGTCAAGGATTTCTCGGCGAACTTTTACATTGCAGACACACCGCAAGTACCTCCCCAACAGACCTCTAGATGTATGTGTACTCTGCATTTGAGAGAAAAGGAACTATTTTGTTGTAAGTGTTGTGAAGCCGTATGTATCAGATGCTGTATATCAGGACATGCCGGCCATTCCCTAGAAACTGTTCACGATGTTGAGAATAAACTGAGAAGAGAACTTGAACAGTTGAGAGAAGATAATCAGGCTAATGCTGTGAAAGATCAAGAAACGTTGACGAAATGTAAAAAGCAACCGTTCAAGAAAGAAGACTCGAGGGCATGGCTTGCAAAAAGGATGGAGAGAAGTGAAGCGCTTGAAAGGAAGATATCAACAGTCTTAGAAAACCAAAATCTTTGTGAAATGCTAGACGAAATCAGTAAATTTGGAATAATATTGGTCAGTGCTAAAAATGTGAACACAACAGATGTAGTTTCCCGTCCAATAGCGGATACAAACTGTGGTGAATTATTGGCAGAAGACAAAGAGAATCATGCCACAGAAACCGACAAATTGGATGAAAGGGGTGATCAGAATTCGTTATTTAGATTACGTGACGAAGGTAGTCCGAATCGTCGAGAGTTCGAATCGGGTGAACTAAATTATAATCTACAATCAGAAGATTTAAATGCCGCCTCTTTACGCAGATCGGATCTATTAGATCCTTCTGTACCCAGACAAACCATTTACTTTTGTGGTAACACAATTATTCACAGCTTCCATATAAATCTCTATGGAAAGAAATACACATCGTTAAGCAGCCCAACATTTGATATTCTAGGTGAATTGTGGTCCTTGGAATGTAAATGCGAAGATAGAAATCGAAAATCAATTAATTTAAGAATTTATCTTAAACGCATGTCGGTTAGTTCATCATCAATATTCGCCGAATTTGCAATGGTAATTAGTAGACGAACTGGAACTGAGTCTGTGGCAATTGAAAATGGATTTAATTTTACTAGGCGTTCAAATGTTTACCAATGTAGTGATTTACAATTGGAACATGATAACCTTATCTATGACAATGCAATTACTGTAACTGTGTTTTTCTATGAAGTTAAGGTCCCGTCGCGCTCGGGTATATATTTTTCTCGAGTCCCAGTGATCAAAACTTCTGCCCTTGGTGATCTTCTAGGAATTTTGATTTTGTTTGTATTGACTTTGATCCTGATAAAATTGATAACATAAACAATTAGAATGTGCACGAATTTGAACTTTTATCAGAATTTAAAATGACTTTCTGTGATCTGATGTCCGACCCGAAGGTGCGGGTACCATATGAATGAGTGGAGGGTGTTCATGGAATTTGAATGATCGTTTCAGCCACGTACCCCTCAAAATACAATGCCTCTATGTATGCTTAAGATATAATGACCCAAAATATGTTACGACGCAGAGCTCTTTTAATGGCATGATTTGATAATCTACATCTATTTCGTCTAGTTCAATGATGATCATCCAGAATTAAGTAACAGATCTCAGAGCTCCAGATTACCCCGATAGTAAAGAGAATGATGTAAATTATTGTGTCAGTTTATTAATCATTGGAGTCCTGTAGGTAGTTTAGTTATACATGAAATATGGCGAGATCTTACTTCAAAGGTCAATCAGAGTGCAGAAAGTGTAGACGTGGTTTCTCTAGCAATCCTGCCGTGGCTGCCAGCGGCGAACATTTGTTAGTATTTTTATATTTTTTTTTAAAGGGTTCTTGCTTATATTATGGAATTTCTATTATCTGTGGATATCAAACCACGATTTTCAACTTTGTAAATTGTACGTTGTATATTTTATAGCTGAATCTATATTTTATAGTGTTTACGTAATGCTGTAGTGGGTGCAAATTCTGAGCTGTATAAGTTGTAGCTGTATTCATATTTTGTTAGTATTTTTTGAAAAAAAAAATAGTTTTTACTTATATCGTGGAATTCCAAGTTGTATACTTTATAGCCGTATTCGTATTTTGTAGTAACTATATATTGCTGTAGTGGGTGTTTAGAACCATTTTGGTTACCATGGTATTTTATTCATTCAAAAATAACGTGACAAAGAAAGACTGCGTGTTTATTTACACATCGTGAAGTCATAATAGTGGCTATCTAAGTAATAGCTAAAAGGATCGACCATAATATTAGTCAATCTTCAGTGATCAAAGTTAGTGTTTCAAACAGTGTAATCCAGTCACACCAGATTATTTTCCGGAAGTTTTGTTTCTCTATGCATTCGGGTTACTTAAAGTTTTATGTTGTTTAAGTCTGAATCGGTATTCTTAGTCGCTACATTAATTTCCACGTCACGAACAAGCATGAGATCGAAATCGCGTCACTTGACTCAATGGAAACACGCGTTAGGCCACTAAACCATGCAACAGCTCTAATCGGCGGTGTAGGACAAAGGCCAACGTATAGTCGTTCGGCTGGGACAAAAAGTGCGATCCGGTGTATTTATTGACATGTACATAAAAGAACCGTTGCCATTTAGAATTTGAAGTAAGAGTCATAGGATCGTTGTCAGTCTTGATTTTCCCAGATTGTGCAGAAAAGTAGCACGTCCATAGGCGTACCGACTCGATGAATGGTAGGAGGCAGAACCTGAAATGCCCGAAAAAGAATTCTCGTTACAAACCACGAAGCCCCTCCCCCACCCTCAAGAAAATTTGACGACTGCAAGCTATTCCAGCCCGTGAATACACTATCTTCAAAGTGGTCTAATATAGCTTGCCTTGGTTGACTCGAATTGAACTAATCAAATGTTCACAGTTTATAGAAACAGGTGCGCCGGGAGGAAATTCTGAAAAATTAACTGCTGCAAACGCGTTTTCCTGCTATTCTATCCCGTGAATACAGCATCTTCAATGCGGTCTAATATAGCCTACCTTAGGTGGCTGACCTGAATCCCAAACAACCGATCGATCATCGCGGGATATGCGCCATCGAAATACTTGAGAAAATTTTAAGAAACATTTAACTACCCAAAATGCATTTCCCATTATTCTTACCCATGAGTTAAGCAACTGCGACCGAAATTCCTTCTACACGTATATGCCGACCTGAGTTGCAACCATATTCGATGCCCGAAAAATGTCTGACTACTGACAAGATGTCTTAATCTATAGTCCAACTACGCGGATTTTGTCTCACTCCACTGCAAGCGAGTTTTTGAAATACAATTGAACCATATGTTAGTTCCAAAATGTCCTACATTGTGTCGAGTGGACGTTACACCCCATTTCTCTCTCCTTCGCTTTAATCTATAGTTAATCCGTGTAAATTCTCGGTATATAAATAAAATAAAAATAAAAAAGGTGTTTTGTTACATTTCGGGCATTTTATTTTGCCAACTAGATCAATAATCATTTGTATACGCCCACATTGAAATGTGGTCGTATATTGTCGTCGCCCCCGTCCGATTGACTTTAAATTTATACACAGTGTTTAAGGTCATGAGACGAAGAAGCCTATTGTTTATCAGCGATTTCCGATAATTACTGCCCTTGATCACTTAAAAAAATCTTGTGGACGCTCTAGAGACCAAAGTTAATATAGATTATACACAGTGTTTAAGGTCATGAGACCAACAAGCCTGTTGATTTTCAGCGATTAAAGATAATTACTACCAGAGTTATGGCCCTTGGTCACTTTTTAAAATTTATACACAGTGTTTAAGGTCATGAGACGAACAAGTATATTGATTTTCAATGAATTTTGATAACTGAACAGCTAAATCCATGATTTTGAATATTTTGTAATATTCTAATGACATTCTAATAATTATTTTATGAGTTGTTAATGTTAATCAGATTTCAGAGTATTATAAATGTTTCATTACCGAAAAACGTAAGAATATGCGACAACTCTTGTTGACTGTCCGGATGATTTAGCTGCTGTGGGCGTATGTTTCGTTGCCTGGCTACCTATCTTTGTTTTCACTTAACCCGCCTGTCGGAACAGTCAGATTGCCCAGAAGTTAAAGAGGCAGCTGCCTCCACCCCACCGACCCTGGCTCGTACGCGTTTAACACCATTTTTGGGGGGTTGGGATGGCCTAGTGGGCTAGAGTGCCGCGCTTCGACCTCTAGCTGGCCGGTCACCTCTGGCTTGCGGCTGTAGTTTCGAGCCCTGGTGTGAGCGTATGTGGCATGGAGATAGGGGCGCCTTCTCAATCCCGTGGGCTTCCTCCGGGCACTCCGGTTTCCTCCCACTGCTAAAAACCCCTACGCGCAAGCGAATTATTGAAATAAAATTAAACCATATGTTAGTCCCGAAATGACCTAGTTTGTGTTGAGTGGACGTTAAACCCAATTTCTCTCTCTCTTTCTAACACCATTTTATTTCATTTCGGAACACCTAGTACCACTTGTCACCAGATTTCCTTGTATAAGAAATAATGTCCCGTAGATCTTGGTCGTTTAACAAAAACATTACGACCATCAATTCACGCCCGTTTAACCTATATTTGTGATTTCTTTCTTTTAATTCTATGATTAAAGGTGATTAAGGTTATAATTGTAATTATAATACGCTTTTAACATGAGCAAAACCAACTTATTTAGATTTCAACAGATTAAATGCATAAATATATGTGTATGTTAAATAACACGCGTGCAACTTGTCCCACAGTTTTATCCTCTAGTTTTCACAAAACTCACGTACAACTAAATATGTAACAATATGGCATTTGGATTTTCATTTAAATTATTTTAAAGGAAAGTGATTACCTTTGAGACTCTCTGTGATTTCACTGCAAGTTCGAAATTCAATTAAACTGGGTAAGGCTATAAATTATTTATTTCATCAGCAACATGTTTATAATTTAGTTTGTTAAAACATATTATTAAATAAGTAGTCTACAACATTTATTTAAATAATTGTTAACACACAATATTTAATTTGTGCGATATTTATTATATTATGTCTTAAAACATAATATTGCTGTTGTACATCTTTTATTATATAATTTGTTAAAAATAATATTTAATTTATGTATATAATCACTTATTATATAGTTTGTTAAAACATAATATTTAACTTGTTCGTCATTTTTCATATACATTGTATTGAAGGACGTTTACATGCCATTGTAGGTCAATATTTAACCACTATGACCGGCAGGCAGCCCGATATAGTTTACGAAATACGTTTTTTTGTGTGGCTAAATGTTCTAATTTTAAATGTATTACGCACTAGATAGCATATAGGCCTTATAATATTATAGTTACATACAAGCAATATTTGATGACTTGGAAAAAGAAGTGGGGGTGGGTTGGCGTGTAAATACAACGAGTTAAATAAATGTTGTTTAATGGTCGAGTGTGAGACATTAAGTAATACATTGATATAGAACGAGGTGCATTTCAACGCAATACGTCATGTGGGTTCAATTTCTCAACTAGTATAAATGCAGAGGCTCGCGATATAACGGGGTAACCAAAAAGGTTCAGGGTAATGGTCCCCCCCCCTCCGCCCTGTGAAGTGAAATATGGTGTATTTGGTTTGTTTGAGGAACTAGTACTATTTCAAAAGTTATTCCATGGAACCCAGTCTATTTTTATAAGGAGAGTCACGATGGAGAGATACATGAGGTTTAACGTCCACTCGACACAAACTATGTCATTTTGGGACTAACATATGGGTTAATGTAACACTATAGCTCCTATATACTGTAGATGTTATAAAGTTCTGTAAGGGTTTGTTTAATATATTGAAGGTATTATCTAGCACCAGTGACAAAAAGAACTAGGCTAACAAGAATATGTCTGGTAGTTAAAATCGGGCAATGACATCACTGTCTTATAATCCAAAAACAGTAATCCCATGAGTTAGAAATGTGGTTAGTCACTCTCCTAGATGCCAATATAAGTACACTATCTTGAAATCCAGGGTAGCGTCTGTGCAGCTGACCAATCCGATAAAGGAAGCACCTGGTCAATTTTCCGGGGCTCAATAATGACTCGTGCGCGTAACCTCTTTATAAACAAATATTTAAGTTTCTTTAGATATCATGAGGAGGCGGTAGGAAATAGATACCATTGGATGACTGGGAAATACCACTGCCTTCTCGGCTGAGAGGCGAGGAAACACCGCCTCAGAAAACATAGCTAGGGAAAGAGAACTTATATTTAACATATATTTAATGTCATAGCTACATGTATATGTGTAGTTTCCTGTGATATGGATATTAGAAAGATATAAAACATATTTAACGCTAAAAGTGTTTCAGAGTCAGTTTAATTGAAGATTGAACTAACTGATATATCACAACGTGAAGTCCGAAGAAAATCCTAGACGACAGTCACATCAAACACGCGATAGTGTCCTCGTTAGCACAATTGTTACACACAACTAATACGTTAAAACAGATATATATATATATATATATATACAGGTCAATTTACATATCAAAACCATACCACAGTGACATTATCACAAGTTAGATAAGAAGGTCGTGTATTAATCAAATGTTATTGTATAATTCGTAGGATGAAAAAATGGCCACAATCAAAGTAGCAGACGACGAAGGAGAAACTATTACATTTATAGAAGTTGATGAGAAACGATTCCCAAACTTTAATATCAGTGCTGCCCGGGGCATCCCGGATTTTAAACTCAGGAATGATGATATTTTTCTCATTGCATATCCTAAGTCAGGTAGGTTTATTTTTGAACTACAGAGAGATAGGTAGAGAGAGAGAGGGGGGGGGGGGAACTTCCACCCGACACAAACTATGTCATTTCGGGACTAGCGCATAAGGGTCTTTAGCAATGGGGACGGAACTGGAGGAACCGCAGAAACTTCTCGAGGTCGGATAGGTGACCCTATTCCTTGTCATGAACAAGTAGATATTCGTAAAAAGGTCACTTGACTCACACGAGCACGCGTTAACCATTTGTCCCCCACTCATCCTGTCATGTACATAAAATAAAACGCAACTGTTGTTCGGGTATACGTCCGCCTGTATAAAATCAGCTGGAGCAGAACCTTAGAACTTAAACCCGATTTCAACTATTAACTCATCATTATTGACTTGTGGGAGTTTCACAAATGGAGCAGCTAATAAGTTTATTGGTTGAGGTACAGTACTTTTAGTAGATTGCTGAAGCGTTTTCTTGGCGATCAATGATAGAATAGATTGCAAAAATTTCGTCAGTGAACAGAAGCTGGTATTGCAATCATTAGGACATTTGTTAATTATGACCAAGAAAACGTACGTATGAAGTATCGTCCACAATCGTTTAAAGATGCATTATGTAAAGAGTTGGTCGTTTTTACTATACGAGTTCAAAATTAGATAATGCAAGCACTACTATCAGTTTGAGAGAGACTTTAACGTACACTTAACACAAACTAGGTCATTTCGGGACTAACATATGGTTTAATTTTATTTCACGAATTCGCTTGCGCGTAGGGGCCTTTAACAGTGGGAGGGAACCGGAGTACCCGGAGAAAACCCACGAGGTTGGACTCCTTGCCGGGGATTTGAAACCACGCCAGTTGACACAATGGCAAGTCATATGATACTGTACGTGCACGCTAACCATTCGGCTATCCAACCCCCATCAGTGTCCATAACGTAGTTTCGATTGTCAAATACCATTGCTATAATAATAAACAAGATTAGATTATTAAATGGCGATCGGGTTTTCAATGGCCTAAATATTTAATTATCAGTCTGACATGTGCACAAAATGTCCAATTACAAATTTATTCAACATCTGATGCCAAATGTTAAAATCATTTCTAGAATATCCAACTTACAGCCCTGCCACTTGAAATTAAAAGTTGAGCCTTACGCAAATACCCTTGCAAATTTTACTCATAGCCTCTATAGCTTACAACTCAGACAATTGAAAATTTAATTACGAGTTAGCCACGTGTTCCATGTAAAATTACTCTCACATCACATCGCTCGGTTGTTATGGCCTTGAACTACGATATCATTTAGTTTTTATTCATTAATCTGCTTGTCGTAGTAGAATGAAATTAGACGTAAAAACCTATTTAATTCGTTTTGCTGTTTAGAAAAATGCAAACACTGACCTTTTATCTTTATTCATGAACATTATTCGACAGATTATCCAAAACAACGCACGTTCATTAAGTGGCTACTACCAAAGATCTCATTCGGTCTTAACGTTCAATACTTTCTAAATAAGTAATTGGATAATATCTAATTTTTCTGAAGGTAGTCATTGGATATGGGAAGTGTGCCGAATGCTGTTTGCTGGCACCACAGATTTAGATATTATTGCTAAGGAATCATCTATGCTTGAACTGACCTCACATGATCTAATAGACCAACAAACGTCACCAAGAATTCTCAATACTCACCTACGACTCCACGAAATGCCCAAAGATTTCCAAACTCTGAAGAACAAGATAATCTACCTCCGAAGAAATTTGAAAGATGTTGCTGTGTCGTTCTTTAACCACACCAAGAAATTTAAAAATAATTACCAGTATAACGGTACATGGAGCAGTTACTTGAAGATGGTTATTGAAGGAAAGGGTAAGTCATCATTTATTTATTGTAGTCACGTTCAATCGGCCACCTAACCAAGAGTTCCAGGTGGTGGCCGAGAATTGGCTCCAATCCGGGTTTCGCCTTATCACTTGTGCAGACGGGATGTAGTTCTTTAGACATGAAACCAACGAAGAACTGAGGTCAACGTACACCATTTTGCAGAACGTAAAAAATCACGTCATCATTAGCCCAGTGGGAGTAGAAAAGTAAAATGATAAACCCGATTTCAGTTCGTTATTGTCAAACTTCGCATGCACTTTCTCCAGATGAAGGTTCAAGTTGCGACAATAACTCTCGTCACCCCTTTTGCTAAGTTCTATTGGGTTTTTTCTTACCCCAGTTATAATGTGGCAACTTTGACGCTCGCAAAAAGATATTATGTTTTTACATGTTAATACAGTTAACGCAATTATCTATGTTAGAGGTGTTCAAAGTTATAAACTTGTGACGGCACGGGTTGTGCAGAAAAGAATGAATTTAAACTGCGTTTTATTTCATTTCAATCCCAACCACTTTATAAGGCGCGCCACAACTCTTTCAGCAAGTTTCCGTTATAATTTGTACAAAGTATCTTAACAGGCCCAGTAACAAATTCATTTTCCCATTTTGACATTTGCACCTGTTATTTTGAAATGGATAAGCATACCCCCGGCATACTCCCACCCCAGCCCAGCATGGTACGTTACAACATCCACTTTTTAATAGAATTCTGACCAACAGAAATGATTCAACGTAATTTAATATGCATTGCATCTTATCTCTATTTCACTGGTACATCTACACTACTGTACGAAAGCGTCTTAGAGACAAATAAATAATTAAAAAATAATTGTTTAATAAGTCCCAGGATATAGTAACGCCTAATTAGAAGATATTAACTCTTAATTAGGAAACAGTAACTCTCAGTTGTAATTAGGATACTGTTACACCAGGATCTAATTAGGATATACCAATTTCCAATTAGGACTCATTTAGCAAATAGTTTACCATATACTAGACCCTGATTTTAGCCCTATTTTATTCACAATTGGGACTTAGTATCTGCTAATTAGGAATTTTTATTCTTTTACCATTGTGTTTGGCCCCCATACTCCTCCGTAGTATTTTACTGAACTTACACGTGACCACATCCTCGTCAAATGACACAACGTGTTGCACTGTACATTTTAAGGTCATAAATCACATATCAGTTCATTTTAAACTAGTTGTTTTTATCTTTTGAGTGATCTTGTTCTATATTTAACATTTTGTCAGTCGTTTGCGCTTGGTAAGTCCAGTCTACATGTCTTCACTGTCGAAAATTTATGGTTCTATCAATACGGGTATTTCTTCCTCTTTCAGTTGATTATGGATCATGGTTTGATTATGTGAAACACTGGGAAGAAGTTATAGAAACTCACCCAGATCTACAGATATTAGATCTGACGTTTGAAGACATAAAAGAGGTGAAACACGTAGTCAAAGCCAGTTTAATATTAGTTCTTATGGATCTTAACCCATAAATAGCCTCCCCAATGTCGCGAAAGATGAATTCCTTTTACATTTCATCTTCCTAATCAGTATCTAAGAGCTATTGAAAAGAGCATCCGAGTACCCAATAAATAGGCAGCAAATTAAAAAATTGTCGTTGCCATATCGAAACTGAGGGTTAGGTGGCCGAAAGGTTAACGCGTGTGCATTGTATAATTAGGTCTGTCTTTGAGTCCGGTTGTATGTGACAGGCACTAGGGTCGTCTGTCCAATCTCGTAGAATTTATCCTGGTCCTCCGAATTGCCTCCACTGCTAAAGAGTCCTATGATCAAGTGAATTATTGTAAAAAAATTAAACCATTTGTTAGTCACATGTGTGCACTCAGACTTTATTGCTCGGAAAGAACCCATAGCATTTGAAATTCTGCGATGCAAATGGTTCCTTATGTAGAGCCTATCTATTGCAAGGGACACTGATCACTTAATTCAATCTACATTATTTAACATATTTAAATACATTCTAGAAAACTTCAAGGCAATGAAGTCAATAGCATAATTTTTAGAAGTGTCAGATAACGAAATATTAATTGGTAATATAAACCAGCACCACATATTTAATTTAGTTTGAAAATACATTCTAGAACCCCACCAAGGAAATAAAGAAAATTGCAGAATTTTTAGAAGTCCCATATAACGAAACATTAATTGATGAAATTAACCACCAATGTAGCTTCAAAAATATGAAGGCGAGAAAGGGTCTGTTGATGCCGACTGACGATGGTGAATCTGTTATATACAGGAAAGGTAGGTCGAAAAGATACAATGTCAAATGGCGTCAGACCATCATAAGTACCCATATTTCATTCGTTTTATTACCCCGACCCCCCCCCCCCTTCCCTTTTGCTGTTGAAATCCAAGAAAGGTACTTTCTCCTTGGTTTTTTACTGTTTTGTACCAACTCGAATAATGAATACCGACATATGTCATACACTGTATGGGGGAAATTTTGTCAGGAAAGCGACATTCTGTTTTGTCAAGCATTTATCAACGTGCACGTCAACATGAACATGAGACCTCAGTTGGCAGTTGGATTTAATATAAGAGTAGGCCATAGGTTCCCAACCTTTTTTGGGTGGCGACCCAATTCCTGACCCAGGATCAGATCGCGACCGCTCGAAGAACAAAGTCACATTTTACTATGAACATTATTATCATTCACTTTTATTATTGTTTACTTATTTTAGGTAGGTTCTTTCCCTTTACTGCAGATGTCCAATCAGAGCTCGTAATACAAACACATATCCAAATACAAACATTGCGATTTCCACCAAAAAATGAATAGATAAGTTTACAGCCGTTAAAAGGTTTTGTATTTCAGTTGAAAAACTCACGGAAAAGCCATCGAAACTGTTTTAGAGGCTAGAGAAGTATTTATTTACACGAAAATTGGCAACGGCAAGCATATGTACGGCTTCGACGACAGTTAGGGAGCAGATCCTGAAATGCCCGAAAAAATTGGGTTTACAGACAGCGGCGTCGGTGTTCTTTACCTCTCTTGAGCTTACCTTGTATGGACCCCAAAGAAAATTTTGGAATATTTGACGGCTGCAAACCCGTTTTCCTGCTATTCCAGTCCGAGAACAAAGCAACTTCAAAGTGATCTATACAGCCTATACAATCAATCATTTACAGTCCACGAAGACGGGACTGTTGGGAGAAAATTTTGAAAATTTGACGCTCCCAAACGCGAATACAGCAACTTCAATGTGGTCCAATGTAGCTTACCTGATTGACCCAAATTCAAAACAACGAATCAATCATCGCGGGTTATGCTGGACCTCACTCTCTCCGAGAAAATTGTGAAACTTTAATCACCTCAAATGCGTTACCTGCTATTCTAGTCCGTGTAAGCAACTCCGAAATTGTCACTCTGAATTCCACCGACCCAAACTGACTGTTGCAACTGCATTCACAAATAATAATCGATACCCGAAAAAGTCGCACAAAATAGAGTGGCTCGAGACAAAATGTTTTAATCCATAGTCAACCCAGTACAGATTCGAAAACATTTCGGGTTTACTGATAGCGGCGCCGGTCTTCTTCGAGCGGCGAAGAAGCGGATGTGACGTTGTATGGACCACCAAGAAAATTTTGGAATATTTGACGGCCGCAAACGCGTTTTCCTGCAATTCCAGTCCGTAAAATTAGTGTTTTATTGGATTTCGGGAACTTCATTTTGCCATGTATTGAAGATGTATAGATAGATTACTTGAAAAGATAACATTTTTATTTAAAGTTCTCAGACTAGTCCCCGACCCCAAGAAAAGTGCTCGCGACTCAGAGGTTGGGAAACGTCGGAGTAGGCCGTAGCACCCTGTCCCGGTAAAAGTAAAATTTTTCCCATAGAACACTATTTGTTATGGCGTTAGGCGCCCAAAGCGGTGTGATTTGTGGGGTGCTTCATCCAAGAGGGGCGCCCATTATGACGAGATCGTGGGCGCCCAGAATATTATGCTAGTGAGATCAGTTAGGCGCCCACGAATGAATAAGTCGTCCAAAACGGCGTGATAATCTTCAAAATTCAAACAAGTCGCACCTGATTCTGAACTTTTCATTTGTCTCATAAATTATTATAGGTATGTCGTAGTCGTATTTCTTTTTTGGGGAGGGGGGGGGCACAATAGGGCAGACGGGTAAAGTGTAAACAAAAGATATTATTTCATCTGGTTGGCAAAATTAAGTGCCGGAAATCTAATAAAACACTAATTTTACTTTTCTTTTTATTCAATACCGCGATTTTGTACTAAAACACTAATTTTACTTTTCTTTTGAATTGAATACCGCGAATTTGTACTAAATTGAATTTGGATTAAAACAGTTTGGCATTCGTAGGTGCCTAACAAATCTCACTAGTATTATATTATGGGTGCCCCTCTGGGATGAGGCATCCCACTAAATCATGCCAACCAATCTAATTCGGCATTATGCACTATGTCCGACCCAACACTATAAGGCTCCCCATCAATTATGTCACTAGAGACACCTCTCTGGGATAAGGCACCCACAGATCAAACTGTTTTGGGCGCCCAATCAGTTGTAGTATTAATCGAGTGGGCCATTATGAAGCGCCTCGCCATTTTGGAGGTGCCTCATATAACCACATCATTGGCTAGGCGCCACATAAAACCAAGTGCCATTGATTGGGCACCAATCTTGTCGTGGGCGCCAAACCAATGACACCCATACTAATAAGGAGACGTTGGTTGTTGGCCTCGTATTGCTTCCTTTGGCGCCCATTGAGGGAGTCAATTTTCCCCAATGGGTAAAACAGGGCGTCTTCGTACCGAAATTGTCAAGGCGGGGGGGGGGGGGGGCATACTCATCGCAGTGTACCGAGCTAATCCCACTACTCACTGCTGTAAAGAGTGGAAATTCTTGTTCTAAATAATGTTTGGTCAATAGTCCGATTAACAACCAATCGCTAACTACTTTACTAAAGCATTATTTTCAAAACAGGGCACCAAATTGGTCCAAATATGTTTACATAACGTTACGTCATGGCTCACGATTTTATTATGCCCAATTAACCAGTGCGTGGCAGAATATTGGAGTAAAACTAATTGCGTGACAAACGAGGCTATCAAATCGAATAAAATGTGAACAATAATGTTTGGAAACGAACAAATTTCACCGTGTTTAATTGTTTTATTACCCTAAATCACTGTCCAAAGTTTTAGGGAATACCCATATTAAACTTAGGAATGTCATGCTGCTGTACCCATGTGATAGATTTGATTTAACAGGAAGAATATACATACTTCCTCAAAAGTTCAAGTATCGGAAGCCGATCTAGCAATGGCCAGAGAGGGCTTTCTCGGGCCATTGCTTCAGGAATATGGGGGGCGGGGGCAGCTGCCCAACTTGCCCCCCCCCCGCTAGCAAGGGGCCTGACAACCACCTGTAAATGTGAAATGAAATGGGTTTAACGTCCTACTCCTTTTTACGTGCACGCCAATGTATAAATGCGTCCTCGGTTTTTCGTATCATCCGAACAACTAGAGAGCCGTCCTTGTCAGACCCTTCGTTCTGCATCTCTGACAAGGGGAAACAACGCCGGAAAATCGAGATGAACTTTCTCTGAACCACCTGTAAAGTTTGTATGTTATTTCCAGGGGCGAATCGAGGAATTGAAAAGGGGGGGAGCTGCAAAATGAGGGCACTGACCGCGGAGACGAGACCCGCCGCTGAGTGGGGGGTTGGATGGGGGGGAGGTTCCACCAGAAAATCATCCGTCATTTTCTTGCATCTGTAGCAATTCCAAGAGCTATTTGGCTGATATTTTCATCTAAGTAAACGTTCGGATCGGACATATTTGTGTCTGACAAAAGACACTTTCAGTAAAAAGGAAAAAGGGCACTGTCGAAAATTAGGGGTAGGACTTCGCGCCCCCATTGAATCCGCCTCTGATTTCCGTCTCCATTAAATCAGTTTCTTTTCATTTTATTTTGGTTGTTATTCAGGAGATGTTGGTGATTGGATGAATTGGTTTACAGTAGCTCAAGATGAATGGTTTAATAGCGTTTATCAGGACAAGATGGCCGGATCAAAGTTAAAGTTTAAATATACAATATAGACCGTAGGTTGACTGTAATCAACGTATATCCCAAAGATAGTACTAAAATAATCAATCAATAATTCAGTTAAAATCCTTAATATTTACTCTTACTGATTATTTAAAACAACACAGATTCAAAATATCAACGCTAGATAATAATCGGATTCAAAAAAAAAAAAAAAAAAATGATCTGTCAATAAATTTCGCGGATAGCAAAATGCCGACGGACTTATTGTATAGCGATTAGCATAGGAGATGGATGGATGAAATTTCAGTTACGTATATCATTGTACATACCGAATGGAATGAACCAATTTGGGACTGTTACACCTATTCTAGATTATTCTTTCACAATAATAGTGTAATGTTCAGGAAATTGTATGACGCTACGCTTCAATACTCAACAATTCCTGAACTTTTGCGCCCGTTGTATTTACACGTGATTAATTAACAGTAGAGACTTTTGGCAAGTGGCATTTCTCCTAGTTATAGAGTTTTGGCAGATTCTCGCGTCGCGTACGTATGCGTCACTGGGCTGAGCTTAGGTCTAGTACAGCATGATGGCAGTTATCTACCAAGATCACCATCAGTACTAGTCAAGTGCCTAGCCTACAATTTCTCAGAGTGAGAAAGTCGCTCGACGGTCGCTGAGCTATTTAAAAAAAAAAAAAAAAAAAAAAAAAAATATTAATGTCGCATCTTAATTTAAAAAAAAAAAAATCACATCATTTACAGATTTGGAAGGTCCCATTTTAAATTTATCACGTAGTTCAACCAGCATACAGACAGACAGACGGGAAAAGTATGAACATTCCGAGACAAATCCATCAATCAAAAATAATAATTCAATTCCTGTCTTTATTATGGTTAAATTCACATCAAATATACACCTTCGTGTTCTAGAATACACACAGATTCATAAAAACGTTATGATACAACATTTAAGCGGCTAAAAAGAAGACAATGTTATACGCACCTACTGATAGCTGTTCGATACGGACTGACGTATCCGTGTGCCGTAACACGTAAACAAACATGGCGGCCTTCATAGTTTACGGCAGTTGAAAGTTTTTTGTTTTTTTTTTAAATTGAGAAACTCACGGAAAACCAACATGGACAAATTTGGAATGGAATGGAATAGAAGCGTGTGGCATGGTATTCACGACGACCGATGAACTTTAATATGTACATAATAATATCTAAAGATCAGAAAGAGAATCGCTATATTGACAACAATATATTTCACTTATGTACACCAATAGAATTCTTTATAAATCGAAATCTGTATTTTATGAAAGTGATTGAATTAATGAAATATTTAAAAAGATATAGAATCAGATATGGCATTTTACAAATCTGTCTTTTTTCAATTATTGACCTAAAGTTTATATAATGGTTTATCTTTTTTTTTATAAAAAAAAGTTGTCTCCATTTGGTCGACTTCTCCGTTAACTGTTTTTTTCGAATATCGCATACTGCGTTGTACGCCACATTCGATAGGTATTATAAGTCGGAGATAGTTGTTATTATATACGGTCGGCTTGGTTACAGTATTCCACGGTGGCTAAGTGGGTAAGACGCATGTTCGCTAGCCTGAAGGTCGGGTGTTCATCCAGAAGCTTGGTGATACAGGACGGGGGGGGGCCTAACAAGGACAGCTGTCTAGTCGTTTGGATGGGACGAAAAATAGAGGTCCTGTGTACACATTGACATGCTCATAAAAGATCCATTGACACTTGGAAATCGGTATAAGAGTAGGCCGTGGTGCAACTGTACGGGCCAAATTTCCTCCTGGCGTATGCCCGTCTTCATTAGCTCAGATCGGAGCAAAATAGCAGGTCGTTAATCTCATTTCATTCCATCCCCAATTTTTCCAATATAATTCTGAAACACAGGCGAGATTCATGTACAGCTGCCTAAAACTGGGCTTATATTTCACTCCAATCTGGACATCAACAATGCACACAATCATAGTCTTATGGTCTCCCCTAATCACGTCTGGGGAAGGGTTGGTTCATGCTGTAACGTCGCGTTAACGACACTCTACAAACAAAACCAAAACAAAACGAGTCATCAAAAAAATCCACCTTCTTAGATAATATTGTAGAAATTGTTAATAATAAATATGTTTCAATAAAAAATGTCTATTATTCCTTACCCTGTTACCTCTGCTGGCCAATAGGAATGTCATGTATGATCATGGTGCACATCTTCTCATCATTTTTCGACGAGTTAAGACATGGTCACTCAACCATGGCAATTTCTCATAATAACTCCTACTATTCGGAAAATACTGGGCTAATGAAGACGGACATCCGCTATGTAGTGTGTTATTTGGGAATAGTCCAGTCAATTGCACGACAAGGTTTTTTGGTGGTTTTTGGCAGTGTTGGGTGTACTGAATGACACCCTAAAAGTTTACCAAAATTGGAGTACCGGAAAGTCCCAAATTTTGAGGGCAAAGTTCGGGATTTAAGCCATTTTCCTGCAAAACGTACAACTTCAGACAAACAAAAAATCGTCAAATTTTAACAGAAACTGATAGCATGCATTAGCTTGTAGGGGTCAAATTTTTGTGTGGCATGGTTTTCACAGATGTCCGGTGCTCTCTTGAACCATTTTCGGAGATGTCATTGCCTGAGATACATGCAGACAAAAATCCACATTTATAAAGGGACATAACTCTGTATTGTTTTATCATTAATAGCAACTGTAGTCTCAAAATTAATGTATTTGGGGCGATTATTTCATTTGAAGATATGCCCAGTGGTGTTCAGTGGTCGGGGCCTTCCAATTAATTCTACCTGTTTTTGAGCGTTGAAATACCATTTCTATAGTCTGTCGCCCCAAACGACCAACTCACTAGTCGTACTGCTAACTGGGGGATTCACTACAACCGTAAATATGATAGTGATACTATAGTACAAGACCACGGAGGAGTTGAACAATGCTGATATTATAGAATCGAATGCCTTAGGTTCTAAAAAATTTAAGATATGGACAAATTATAATTGATTGTTTGATTATTTTGGATTTGGCCTGAGGAGACTTTGTCCAACAGGGCGTTTACTTGTTCTCATGACCCCCACCCTATAGATCTTTTGTTTACATTGGTTAGGCAGATATCTGCCATTTTTGATTTTAACAGATTTTGCTGTTTTAAAGGACCAGCGAAGACCACGGGATATATCTTCAAATGAAAGAATGACTCCAGATATATTAATTTACATGTTCATATTACACTTATAGGGTCTTAAACAGTGCATTTGGGGTTTTCTTATACATAAATTTGACAAATGTCGGCCATCTTGGATTTTACTTATTTTTATACCGTTTCGAGGGACCAGTTAACCCTAGGCTACTTGCAATATCTTAAATGAAAGAACGACCTCAAGTGCATTAATGTATATGCTCTTTATAAATTATTAGGGCCTTAAAAAACAACCATTTAGATTTGTCGTGTACATTGTTTAGGCAAATCTCAGCCATTTTGGATTTTACCACTTTATAATAAGGAACCAGTGAACACCACGGGATATTTCTTCAAATGACAGAATGTCCCAATAAACATTAATTTACATGTTCATATTACAATTATACGATTATTTCTACATTGATTTGACGAATGTCAGCCATCTTGGATTTTACTTATTTTAACACTTTATGGGACCAGTAAGCACTAATGGTTATATCTTTAAATGAAAGGATAACCCAAATGCATTAATTTATATGTTCATAAAACATTTATAGGGTCTTAAACGAACATTAATTAGACAAATGTCGGCCTTAAACGAACATTAATTAGGCAAATATCGGCAATATTGGATTTTACCACTTTCCAGTGCGCAAAATTTGGTAAACTTTTGGAATTTTATAAAGTACACCTAAATAAACGCAAAAATGCATTAAAACCTTGCAATTTGTTGGGAGTAAAATCATAAATTGACTGGACTAGAAATTTTGCCAGTGGGTAAACGTGACCTCAGGTTTTTGATGTCCCTTGTCAGGCCCTCTGTCATACATCAAAAACAATGGAGAATAATGCTAGGAATTAAACACGACACCCCCATATTACTGAGTCGGAAATGAAATGGGGTTTAACGTCCTACTCTTTTGCACCTAAGCTGGGCTAATGGAAGACGGACATACAGTGTGCTATGAGGAAAATTTTGCCAGGGCAGCGGCGCTACGGCCTACTCTTATATCGAATTCCAACAGCCAAGGGATCTTTTACGTACACTCCAATTTTGTACACGGGACCTCGGTTTTTCGTCCCACTCGAAGGACTAGGCAGCTGTCCATGTCGGGCCCCCCTGCATCACTGACAAGAGCAAATCACGCCGGAACACTTTCTCGGCCAATGCAGGGATCGAACACCCGATTCTGTTTTTCTTCAGCTGAGGTTTTGAAACCTATTTGAATCGGAAAAGAAAGCAAGATTGGGCTTCTCAGTAATCAAACTCACCCAGGGGCGGATTGGGCCATAGGGCGATTGGCCGAAGGGCCGGCCCGACATAAAATAAAGAAAAAACAATTTTCTCCAATTCGTTTAAAAAACCCTTCTCTGCCGAACATTATTGGACCGGCCATGGAGCGATGGTGATCATGTTGTATGTGGCCGGTGGCTTTAAAGGGTCACCACGCCATCACTGGAGTCTGGAATGGGTTGGAATAATAGACTTTCTGGGTCGGGTGTGCCGGGTGTGGGCAAGAATTCTCCTGCAGTGGGGATTTCGAATTTCATCGGTTTCACCCCACGCTGTCGCCCGCAAATTTACTAATTATTTAGTCACCTGCACCCTGTTTGTGAATTTCACTTTCGTCACTGTGTTAACAATGTGTCTCGTGGTCTTCCATCTCAGGAGGAATCAACTAGCGCTCCCGGCAACAAAAATGGGACATTTTTCAAAGAAGTTATTCCTATTAATCAATGTTCCTAACTGGTTAATCACAGGACTTAATCAAATTGTCAAAATTTCTCAACTAGTCCCATTTTTAACTAGTTAAATTCTCCTGACTATTGACGATACAACGATAATACGTTAATTAATTATGACGATTTGATAATTCCACGTGTTGATGGTTGTAAATTACTTGCAGGTCGGAGTTTTGGCTTAAGTTAATCGATATTTTGAAATATATTATTTGACACAGGTAATAATCGGATATGCCACCAAATCGCACATTTAAAAAATTTCAGGGGGGGGGGGGAGCCCGGCCCCTTCTGGGTTCCACGGTCAGTGAAAGGGGCCGCTCCGACACGGGAGCCCGGGCCGGTTCCCTGCCCCAATCCGCCCAGAACGCAATCGTGTTACATTTCATATTTTTTAAACATATCATATTTGAACTGTATTAAAGCCGAAACGTTAATATATAGATTCCAAAAAATATTTAAACTATATTAAAACCCAAAACGCTAATAATATAGGTTGGAACATACCATATTTACACATTAAGTAAGTGTACATGATCCCACAATTTAACAGTCATCATTGCTGAATCTGTATGAAAAGGGAAAACGTTAAATAAATGACAGTTGTTGATATCCCATGCTATTAAACAGTAAAATCATTTAAGATTAGATCTTTTGTTTATGTATTCATTTAAGTATAAAGGCTCGCGTTATCCTTCTGACCCTTTCTCATACATGAAGTATCATTCAAAATACTATAGGTGTTGTAAATCACTCCATGGAAGACTCTTAAACATGGTCTATACAGTATATAAGACATCGGTTAGGAGATGAAAGTCGTCATCATCTGTATACAGACTGAGATACCATTCTTAAAGATGCAGCTCCTTTTATGTATCTTTGCTTTGGTTGGTGAGTATTTTGGGGTTTTTTTTGTTAAAAGGTTGAAATGGGAATTAACGTTCTACTGTTCTGTGTCGACTGGGATAATGAAGGCGGAAGACGGGTGGAAGAGGAGATGCAAATGGAGAGTTGGCTGGTTTGGTCTGAAACCATATGACGCCTTACACATATTCTGTCTGGGCTTTCCACCCAGTATACCAAGCCATAAATGGTACCGGTAGATTTGTGCAGGGTGCGAGTAATGTACAGTTATTATAATTTCTGTATCACAAACATAACTGTTTCCGAAAACAATTCTTGGCATGTAAAACATTCTCCCAGACATGCTCTAGACATAAACATCCTCCTCCTTGATGACATGATATATTTTTATCTTTTTTCAGGAATTGCCTCTAGTGAATTATCACAGAGAATTGTTGGGGGAGCTAATGCATATGCTGGACAGTTCCCATGGCAAGTATCTCTCCAGAGAAGTTCTGGTAGCAGCTGGTCTCATATCTGTGGTGGAAGTTTGATCGCCAACAACCGAGTTTTAACAGCTGCTCACTGTGTTTCTCCCAACAGGTATAATTGATTTCTATAATTTATCTTCAAGTCCCATCCAAATATTATACATTGAAGCCAATAATCGACTAATATAATTAAATTATTTAACACTTAAAGAAGAAAACTAAATGAAACACAAACGGAGATATCCGTGCATTAATTCCATCGAATTAAAATTTAGTCTCAAAATGACCTAGTTTGTGTCGAGTCGACGTTAAACCCCATTTCTCTCTCTCTCGAATTAAAATGGATCCCATCAAAATATTTCCACGAAAATTATAGTTATCGCTTGTTTTCCTGCTGACACGTTTCCAAATAACGAACGGGGAGGAATCGTTTTCCTTTCACTATTTCGTAGTTGGTAAATCCCCCAAATTACGATGAGATACAATTAAGTCTCCTAACGTTTTACAATTAATTTTCAAACCGATTGGCGACAGTTTTGAAACATTTTTTGCTAGATTTTGCGATAAACTCAGGATCACTGTTTACTGACTTTGGATTTGTTTTTTATTTCTGACTATTTTAATAATCTTACTCAGCTATTAACTGACCCCGTTTTAATTTCATGTTGTCAGTCCCGGATCATACCGAGTAGTTCTTGGTGAACACAGACTTAACAATAATGATGGTACAGAACAGATTATCTACATCAGTTCTATTGTAAACGTAAGTAATTTTATAGTTTATCATTCTAGTCGTACCATGGATAAAAAAAAATAGCTCCAAAATGAAAAGTGATATCAGGTCATTAAACAGCGAAAAATACACTGGCATACACATGATTCTCGTCAACAGATAGAGTTAAAACAAATATCAATTTATAATTTACCATGATAATTTATAGCATCCCAACTACAATGGTAATGCCAATGGATTTCCTAATGATATTTCTGTTATGAGACTTTCATCCAACCGGAAGTTCAGCTGTAAGTACCATCAGCCTCGCTTCCTCTGGATCCAGTTTTGTAGGCCAGAAATGTACCATTAGTGGATGGGGCAGAACATCTGGTACGCATTTTTTCTTGATTATACTATGTTCATATGAATTTTAACCGGCTATGTATTTTGATACTAATTGCTATTGGCCCAAATTAACAATATTGACCAGTTTAGTAATTAATTGTGTTATGGAAACTGTCTTTTGTATTGGTTGATTATTATGTGACGGAGATGACTGCTGACACATGTTAGCATATTGGCATTTATATTGCCACACACGTCCATTTGCTGTTTTGAACAGCGGTGGCTTATTGAGGAAGGAATTGACTCGTTCGATCCGTGATGACCAAGAAAGTCGAAATTTTCCTGAACATATAGGCATTTATATTATCACGGCCATTCACTGTTTTAAACAGCGGTGACTGAGTGAGTATGGCATTGACTCGATAATCTGTCAGTCCGGGGTTCGATAACTGTGTTAACCCAGAAAAGTACTCGAGGTTTTCCCGTGTAGTAAGTCCCCCACCCTTTGTCAATGGTGTGGGCGACTTGGCAAGAGATAATGTATAGTCGTTAAGATAATACCAAAATTCAATAAAAGAATCGCCGTAGTGTTGCTTTCCGGTAACAATGTCCGTCATAGCACACTTTTTGGCGAATACTCATCTTCATTATCCGGATCGCTACAGACAAGTAGGACACTAAACCCCATTTCGTTTCCTATATATTTTGTTGTTTTATACCAGGCGGTAGCAGTTTACCAAATACTCTTCAACACGTTGCTATGAATCAAATCTCAAACAGTGCCTGTACAAGTAGTTGGGGCAATTATATTAACAGTGGACATATCTGTGTTGATGAACCAAACAAATCAGCCTGTAACGTAAGTCACCTAAATTTTTGATTTCGTATATTTTCCATGGCCAGTACAGTTAAATCAAGCTAGTTTAAGCTAAACTAAATGTTTTAATTGCATGGTGTTAGTTGTATAGTATTCTGCCATTTCTGCACGGGGATAAACTATACTTTGTAACTGCAGAGTTATAGTTCCATTATATTGCTTCAATAGTAATTGTAGTATAACACTGTTTTCACTGTAGAGTGATATTAATACAATATATGCTTTAACTGCAGGGTGATAGTGGTGGACCGATGGTTTGTAGTGGTGTTTTAGCTGGTGTTACATCATGGGGCGCATCAGGTTGTCCTGGTACATTACCCAGTGTTTATACCCGTGTATCTGAATATCTTAGCTGGATCGCTTCTATTTAATTATGTTGTTAGTTGGGAAGCCCCTATTCAAAATGTACATTGGTATTCATCATTTACCTGTAAACCTACAATAAAATGATATAAATTCACCCACTCTGTTTAATTGTAAAACATCAACGCAAAAGTATCTTATGAAAAATATTGACTGATATTAATAATCTTTATTAACAAATGAAATGAAATGAGGGTTTATCGTCCTACTGTTATGTACTGACTGGGCTAATAGAGAGGGGTATACGCCATACTGTATGCTATGGGGGATATTGTGCTCTATGGCCTACTCTTACATCGAATTCCAACTACCAAGAGATCTATTACCTACACGCCCATGTGTACAGGGAACTATGATTTCTCGTCCCACCCAAACAACTATACATTATCTCTTGTCGACACACACCAGGGAATAAATACAAAAACATAATATGGAATACGATTACGATTTCAATCAATGTTTTGTTGATCGTTACTAAGCAACATTAGCATTTGCTAACTTGATGACAACATGGAGTAACTATATAGCTGGTGAATTTAAGGATATCAGTATGCCCCAAGGTTCCATTCTAGGACCAATATCGTTCACACTTTAGACAACTCCAATATTGAGAGGAAGCATGATCTTGAATATAATCAGTATGCTAACAATACTTGGCTGAGGGTTAACTCTGCCAATCACAACCAAATTATTGATCCGAAACAGATACTAGGAAACTGCATCAAACTACGGAGAGAAACAAGTGTTCTTCGTTTAAATAGTGATAAAACAGAATACATGACTTGAACAGTGACTGATAATAGACATTGAGCAAGTTACCAGTGCTGTAAAGTCCAATAAATAGTACGATCGGTTGCCCATGGACAATGTTCTATCTCGTATCAAGCTCCTAAACTGTGGAATGAACTTCCGCTTATTTTTCGTTCCAGCTCGTTTCAAAGGGTTGGGGTACGGGAGGATCTGGTAAAATATAAGTGATGTTTCCGTAAATTATCTGATTAAATATGTAGTTAATACAAGTACAGTAGTACTTGTGCATGAACTCTTGTTTCATTAGATTTCGAAGCTTTTAGGACGCTATATAACAAAACGGTTTGAGTTTCTTATAAGTGCTTTATTGAATAATTTCCAAAGCACATACAGAAAATATCAAAGCACTGAAACTGCTCCCATGCGTGTACAAAACGACATAACTTATCCGATAAGAATGGATCTTTTCTACTATCGACAGCTTTTGGCCATCTAATACTCCTAAATCGACTACAGAGTGTGTTGTGAATAAACGAAAATGCTCTTGAAAATATTACTTCGTATCTCACATACCGACAGTTGAAATTATTACTTTGTATCTATCAAACCCACACCAAACAGATATAGTTGGTGATCACGCTTCACCCACAAGCACTCTTTGCTGTGGCGTTCCGCAAGGGCCAGTTTTAGAACCGATACTTTGTAGTCTTTATACATTACCCCGTGGAGACGATAGTACGTAAGCATGGACCGAATAACTATATTGCTGTAGACACTGGACGTCGAATGTTACCAATATGTCCTCTTCATTTATTTTCCGAGGCAATTTAATAAGGAAGACATTTAATTAAATTCTATGGACAAAGGGTTTTAAAAGAATATCAATTAAATAAGACGGAAAATGACTTGCTTGCTGTAAATTCCCTAAAACTAAGATCACACCGAGGCAATTTAATAAGGAAGACATATAATTAAATTCTAGGACAAAGGGTTTTAAAAGAATATCAATTAAATAAGACGGAAAATGACTTGCTAGCTGTAAATCCACACTGTCTATTGACCATCACATATTCGTTATTTTTGTTCGTTGACGCTATTTTTAATTAATTCCGATTTGTGTATTTTCGGAAGGCCACAGAATTTACTAGCTTTACAATCAAACTTGGTTAAGAACTTTTACATTTTCTGTTAGACCGTGACCTTCGTTTTCAATTAAAACATTTATTAAAAGTCCCTTTGAATCTATTTCAAGATAAGTACTTCTATCGAGGATCTTAGATTCATACGTGTCGACATCCATTATAACTGTGGTGGCCCCGCATTTGTCCGATTCTGTTATGATGATGGAATCATCCATAAGCTTGTAAGCTATCAATTGCTTTATATTCGTCGTTGTTAATATTGTCGCTCATATTTTTCTTCTTCGGTAGGGGTAAATCATATTTTATCATTTCCGCGACGTGGATTATTACAACTTTTCTTGCGCACTAAATCCCCTTTATAAAGTTTTAAATCCCCGAATTCTAGAACCCTACCAAGTAAATAAAGAAAATTGTAGAATATTTAGAAGTCCCATGTAACGAAATATTAACTGATGATAGAAACCACCAATGTAGCTTCAAAAATATGAAGGCGAGAAAGAGTCTGTTGATGCATGCCGACTGGTGATGGTAATTCTGTTTTATATAGGAAAGTTAGGCAGAGAGGCTACAATGTAAAATGGCGTCAGGCCACCATTAGTTCCCTTATATCCTTCTATTTATAATCCTGGCCACCCCTTTGGCGTTGTTTCCAAGAAGGATGTTTTCAATACTTTTTAAGGGGTTTAATTTCCTGCTGTTGTGTATCAACTGGGCTAATAAATACCGCCATATGTCATATACTGTGCTATGGGCTTGGGAAGGAGGGGATTGGCGAGGATAGCGGCATTCTTATTTCGAATTCCAACTGGTACTGTCATGGGTTGTTCAAAGTGCAAGTCACCATGTACATGAGATCTCGTTTATCTTATGGCTTATCTGTACCTGTACCCAATCGAACTAAATGACGTAATATGCAAAGTATTGCGTGAAGGGCTTATGTACATAGTTAAGGCACGCATTCTATTCAAGATGGGCGCTACGATGACCAATCGGGACTTTAATATGTACATATTATTATGCAAAGATCAGAAAGAGAATTGCTATATTGACAAAAACACAAACTTATGCACGTCAATAGAATTCTTTATAAATCGAAATCTGTATTTTATGACAGTGATTGCATTAATGAAATATTAAGAAAGGTAAAGAATCAGATATCGCAATTTACAAATCCGTCTTTTTTCAATAATTGACTTTATATTAAGGTTTATCTTTTTTTTTTATAAAAAAAGTTGTTTCTATTTGGTCGACTTCTCTGTTAACTGTTTTGTCGTATATCACATGCTGCTTTGTACGCCACATTGGGTAGACATTATAAGTTGGAGATAGTTGTTATGTAGACGGTGGCTAAGTGGGTAAGACACATGTTCGCTAGCCTAAAGGTCGGGTTTTCGATCCCTGCATTGGACGGGAAGGTTCATCCAGAAGTCAGGCGATACAGGACGGAGGGCCTGACAAGGACAGCTGTCTAGTCGTTTGGATCGGACGAAATAACGAGGTCCCGTGTACACACTGGCGTGTTCATAAAAGATCCATTGACAGTTGGAATTCGGTATAAGAGTAGGCCGTAGTGCAGCTGTCCAGACCAAATTTCCCTTATAGCGTACTGTAGGACGTATGCCATTCGTCAGCAAAATAGAAGTTGGTTAAACTGATTTCCTTCCATTCCCAAAATAATTCGGAAAAAAACATAGGAGATTCATGTACAGCTGCCTAAAACTGGGCTAATATTTCACTCCATTCTGGACATCAACAATGCCAAAATCATAGTCTTATGATGTCCCCTAATCACGTCTGGGAAGGGTTGGTACATGCTGTAATGTCGCGTTTGTAACAAAGTTGTCTTAACATTCATTTAGGTGCAAAGAACTGTATGACCTCTGTTAATTTTGATATTTATTATAGTGGACGTTTCTTTTACTCTCTAAACTTATTTAAGGCACGATCTTGTTAACTGTATAATTTATTCCATATGTTATTTACAAGCTACATACGATATGTACAAACGCCATAGAACTTCCTTATTTGATGATCCCTCATGTCCACCTTCCCTAAGTGTTGGAGGCTTTATATACAGTAGTATACTCACAGTTAGCAGATTAGTGAAAGACAAGACAGCCAGAGAGAGAGGGAGAGAGAGCAGGCGGCAGAGACCGGCGTGTGGACTCGCCTGAGTCCAGCCGCTGCGTTGGCAGCGGTGTAGAATGGATGTTACAATGTAGTTAGATATGTTCCAGTATATATAGACTAGTTCCTGTAGTGTAGATGTAGGCCTATTTGTGTATTTGTTGATATTCTGTTCCCGATGTAAACAAACCATATATATACGAAGCTGACTCTGTAATAACTAAAATACTGTTACAGTGATTAGATTTGGTGTCATCGACCAACGAGACCCTTGGGTGTGTTCCCGTCAACCAGAAAAAAAAATCCCGCGTGGCAGACAAATGAAGTTTCACCGCTAGCCGCCCGTTGCGTTTGTGAAAAAAAGAAGTTTAAATAAAAATCCAGGACTGAAACGTTTATCTGTGAAACCGTGGGTGGCAGGCGCGGTTTCGTTGATATAAAAAATTCTTAATTCACGGATGGAAATGGAGCAAATCACCAAACACGGGGAAATGACGAACAAAAAGCCACGAAAGACGATCCGATTAATGGCGACGGAACAGCGAGAAAAATGTGTGTGATTGTTGTTTTACGGTGAGTCATTTTGTTTTTAAAAGAATGTAAATTGTCCTTGTTTGTTTTTGAACACATATTTGGGCTGTTAAAGTGAATAGTAATAAAGTATTAAGAAGTTTGTAGTAAGAATAAAATATTTTGTGATTGTTTGACTGGAATTGAGTTAAGTTCCTAATTAGGAAATTCTTGAATAGACGGTTGAATAGATTTTTCATCGTCCATCGCCATATTTGCGGTGAAGATATTAACTCACAAACATTCACATAATATTCACGGTTTTATCTCCTGTTAATTTTTTTGTGTGTTTTTATATACCCCGACGTAACGGGAGAGTTTTTTTCAAGAGTTTTTACCTCGTAAATTCGAGAGATTTGTGTATTCCTATTAGGTGGAATCGGTTTTGTATACCCTCAAGGAAGAAGGGTCGCGCTTAGGTTAGAAGCGTATGTGGTGTTTTGTTTTGTTTAAGGAATAGAGAGATAAACCGTTGTTAATTTTGATAAGTTCTTTAAAAATATCTTATTTAAGATTGGTAAAATGTGTTCAAATCATTCATTCACCATTTATCTCAAGTAAAAAACAAAATGACAAAATCCTATATTAATTTTTTTCTATATATGTACATTTTCTATTTTATAAAACGTTTGCTATTTTTTATTAACATTATATTTCAAGTATATGAATTCCCTTTTTATTATGTTTACGATCGACGTTTATATTGTGTACATTATTATTATGTCGTGTGTGTCGTTCTTATTTCGCGTGTGATCAATTTATGGAGATGAACCCAGTGTCCCACCTGTGTGAATTGTGTTTGTGATTTACTTTTGTAAATCACCTGTGGGTGAGAAAGGAAATGTAACAAAGTTGTCTTAACATTCATTTAGGTGCAAAGAACTGTATGACCTCTGTTAATTTTGATATTTATTATAGTGGACGTTTCTTTTACTCTCTAAACTTATTTAAGGCACGATCTTGTTAACTATATAATTTATTCCATGTTATTTACAAGCTACATACGATATGTACAAACGCCATAGAACTTCCTTATTTGATGATCCCTCATGTCCACCTTCCCTAAGTGTTGGAGGCTTTATATACAGTAGTATACTCACAGTTAGCAGATTAGTGAAAGACAAGACAGCCAGAGAGAGAGGGAGAGAGAGCAGGCGGCAGAGACCGGCGTGTGGACTCGCCTGAGTCCAGCCGCTGCGTTGGCAGCGGTGTAGAATGGATGTTACAATGTAGTTAGATATGTTCCAGTATATATAGACTAGTTCCTGTAGTGTAGATGTAGGCCTATTTGTGTATTTGTTGATATTCTGTTCCCGATGTAAACAAACCATATATATACGAAGCTGACTCTGTAATAACTAAAATACTGTTACACGTTACCAGCACTCTACAAACAAACCCAAAACAAAACGAAGCATCAAAAGAATCCACCGTCTTAGATATTATTCTAGAAATTGTTAATAATAAATATGATTCAACAAACATTGTCTATTATTCCAACCCTGTTACCTGCTCTGACTAATAGGATTGACATGTATGATCATGGTGCACATTTATCTTTAAACATATTCTAATAATTTTCGACATATTCTAATCATTTTTCGACGATTTAAGACATGGTCACTCAACCATGGCAATTTCCCATATATTCTAGAAAAGAAATTAAAGATTGGGCTTTTCAGTAATCAAACTCACCCGTGTTACATCTCATATTTTGTAACATACATTTGAACTATATTAAAGCCGAAACGTTAATATGTAGATTCCGAAATATATTTAAACTAGATGTATATTAAAACCCAAACGTTAATATAGGTTCGAACATACCATATTTACACATTAAGTAAGTGTACATGATCCCACAATTTAACAGTCATCATTGCTGAATCTGTATGAAAAGGGAAAACATTAAGTACATGACAGTTTTTGATATCCCATGCTATTAAACAGTAAAATCATTTAAGATTAGATCTTTTGTTTATGTATTCATTTAAGTATAAAGGCTTGCGATATCCGTCTGACCCTTTCTCATACATGAAGTATCATTCAAAATACTATAGGTGTTGTAAATCACTCCATGGAAGACTCTCAAACATGGTCTATACAGTATATAAGACATCCGTTGATAGATGGATGTCGTCATCATCTGTATACAGACTGAGATACCATTCTTAAAGATGCAGCTCCTTTTATGTATCTTTGCTTTGGTTGGTGAGTATTTTGGGTTTTTTTTTTGTGTTAAAGGGTTGAAATGGGAAGTAACGTTCTACTGTTCTGTGTCGAAAAGTCTAATGAAGGCGAGAGAAGGGTGGAAGTGTTGCAAATGGAGAGTTGACTGGTTTGGTCTGAAACCATATGACGCCATACAAATATTTTGTCTGGGCTTTCCACCCAGTATACCAAGCCATAAATGGTACCGGTAGATTTGTGCGGGGTACGAGTAATGTACAGTTATTATAATTTCTGTATCACAAACATAACTTTTTCCGAAAACAATTCTTGGCATGTAAAACATTCTCCCAGATATGCTCTAGGTATGAACATCCTCCTACTCAAACCTTGATGACATGATATATATATATATCTTTTTTCAGGAATTGCCTCTAGTGAATTATCACAGAGAATTGTTGGGGGAGCTAATGCCTATGCTGGACAGTTCCCATGGCAAGTATCTCTCCAGAGAAGTTCTGGTAGCAGCTGGTCTCATATCTGTGGCGGAAGTTTGATCGCCAACAACCGAGTTTTAACAGCTGCTCACTGTGTTTCTCCCAACAGGTATAATTGATTTCTATAATTTATCTTCAAGTCCCATCCAAATATTATACATTGAAGCCAATAATTGACTAATATAATTAAATTATTTAACACTTAAAGAAGAAAACTAAATGAAACACAAACGGAGATAATATCCGTGCATTGATTCCATCGAATTAAAATAAATTTAGTCCCGAAATGACCTAGTTTGTGTCGAGTGGACGTTAAATCCCATTTCTCTCCCTCCCTCTCTCGAATTAAAATGGGTCCCATCAAAATATTTCCACGAAAATTATAGTTAGCGCTTGTTTTCCTGCTGACACGTTTCCAAATAACGAACGGGGAGGAATCGTTTTCCTTTCACTATTTCCTAGTTGGTAAATCAGTCAAATTACGATGAGATACAATTAAGTCTCCTCACGTTTTACAATTAATTTTCAAATCGATTGGCGACAGTTTTGAAACAAATTTTTCTAGATTTTGTGGTAAACTAGTGATCACTCTTTACTGACTTTGGATTTGTTTTTATTCATGAATATTTCTTACTCAGCTATTAACTGACCCTGTTTTAATTTCATGTTGTCAGTCCCGGATCATACCGAGTTGTTCTTGGTGAACACAGACTTAACAATAATGATGGTACAGAACAGATTATCTACATCAGTTCTATTGTAAACGTAAGTAATTTCATAGTTTATCATTCTAGTCGTACCATGGATAAAAAAATCACTCCAAAATGAAAAGTGATATCAGGTCATTAATCAGCGAAAAATACACTGGCATACAGTTAGAGTTAAAACAAATATCAATTTATAATTTACCCTGATAATTTATAGCATCCCAACTACAATGGTAATGCCAATGGATTTCCTAATGATATTTCTGTTATGAGACTTTCATCCAATGCCAATACCGGAAGTTCAGCTGTAAGTACCATCAGCCTCGCTTCCTCTGGATCCAGTTTTGTAGGCCAGAAATGTACCATTAGTGGATGGGGCAGAACATCTGGTACGCATTTTTTCTTGATTATATTATGTTCATATGGATTTAAACCGGCTGTGTATTTTGATACTAATTGCTATTGGCACAAATTAACAATATTGACCAGTTTAGTAATTAATTGTGTTATGGAAACTGTCTATTGTATTGGTTAATTTTTATGTGACGGAGGTGACATTGCCACGCACGTCCATTTGCTGTTATGAACAGGGGTGGCTTATTGAGGAAGGAATTCACTCGCTGAAATGGAGGTCTCGTGTTCGATCCGTTATGACCAAGAAAGTCGAAATTTTCCCGAACATATAGGCATTTATATTGTCACGCCCATTCGCTGTTTTAAACAGCGGTGGCTGAGTGAGTAAGGCATTGACTCGCTAATCTGGAGGTCCCGGGTTCGATAACTGTGTTAACCCAGAAAAGTACTCGAGATTTTCCAGTGTAGTCCCCCACCCCCTTTGTCAATGATGTGGGGGACTTGGCAAGGGATAATGTATAGTCGTTAAGATAATACCAAAATTTAATAAAAGAATCGCCGTAGTGTTTCTTTCCGGGAACAATGTCCGTCATAGCACACTGTTTGGCGAATACTCATCTTCATTATCCGGATCGCTACAGACCAGTAGGGCGCTAAACCCCATTTCGTTTCCTATATATTTTGTTGTTTTTTACCAGGCGGTAGCAGTTTACCAAATACTCTTCAACACGTTGCTATGAATCAAATCTCAAACAGTGCCTGTACAAGTAGTTGGGGCAATTATATTAACAGTGGACATATCTGTGTTGATGAACCAAACAAATCAGCCTGTAACGTAAGTCACCTAAATTTTTGATTTCGTACATTTTCCATGGCCAATACAGTTAAATCAAGCTAGATTAAGCTAAACTAAATGTTTTAATTGCATGGTGTTAGTTGTATAGTATTCTGCCATATCTGTACGGGGATAAACTATACTTTGTAACTGCAGAGTTATAGTTCCATAATATTGCTTCAATAGTAATTGTAGTATAACACTGTTTTCACTGTAGAGTGATATTAATACAATATATGCTTTAACTGCAGGGTGATAGTGGTGGACCTATGGTTTGTAGTGGTGTTTTAGCTGGTGTTACATCATGGGGCGCATCAGGTTGTCCTGGTACATTACCCAGTGTTTATACCCGTGTATCTGAATATCTTAGCTGGATCGCTTCTATTTAATTATGGTGTTAGTTGGGAAGCCCCTATTCAAAATGTAGATTTGGTATTCATCATTTACCTATAAACCTACAATAAAATGATATAAATTCACCCACTTTGTTTAATTGTAAAACATCAATGCAAGAGTATCTTATGAAAAATATTGACTGATATTAATAATCTTTATTAACAAATGAAATGAAATGAGGGTTTATCGTCCTACTGTTATGTACTGACTGGGCTAATAAAGAGGGGTATACGCCATACTGTGTGCTATGGGGGATATTGTGCTCTATGGCGTACTCTTACATCGAATTCCAACTACCAAGAGATCTATTACCTACACGCCCATGTGTACAGGGAACTATGATTTCTCGTCCCACCCAAACAACTATACATTATCTCTTGTCGACACCCGTCAGGAAATAAATACAAAAACATAATATGGAATACGATTTCAATCAATGTTTTGTTGATCGTTACTAAGCAACATTAGCATTTGCTAACTTGATGACAACATGGAGTAACTATATAGCTGGTGAAATTAGGGATATCAGTATGCCCCAAGGTTCCATTCTAGGACCAATATCGTTCACACTTTAGACAACTCCAATATTGAGAGGAAACATGATCTTGAATATAATCAGTATGCTAACAATACTTGGCTGAGGGTTAACTCTGCCAATCACAACCAAATTATTGATCCGAAACAGATACTATGAAACTGCATCAAACTACGGAGAGAAACAAGTGTTCTTCGTTTAAATAGTGATAAAACAGAATACATGACTTGAACAGTGACTGATAATAGACATTGAGCAAGTTACCAGTGCTGTAAAGTCCAATAAATAGTACGATTGCTTGCCCATGGACAGTGTTCTGTCTCGTATCAAGCTCCTAAACTGTGGAATGAACTTCCGCTTATTTTTCGTTCCAGCTTGTTTCAAAGGGTTGGGGTACGGGAGGATCTGGTAAAATATAAGTGATGTTTCCGTAAATTATCTGATTAAATATGTAGTTAATACAAGTACAGTAGTACTTGTGCATGAACTCTTGTTTTTATTAGATTTCGAAGCTTTTAGGACGCTATATAACAAAACGGTTTGAGTTTCTTATAAGTGCTTTATTGAATAATTTCCAAAGCACCTACAGAAAATATCAAAGCACTGAAACTGCTCCCATGCGTGTACAAAACGACATAACTTATCCGATAAGAATGGATCTTTTCTACTATCGACAGCTTTTGGCCATCTAATACCGAGTTGTTCTTGGTGAACACAGACTTAACAATAATGATGGTACAGAACAGATTATCTACATCAGTTCTATTGTAAACGTAAGTAATTTCATAGTTTATCATTCTAGTCGTACCATGGATAAAAAAAATCACTCCAAAATGAAAAGTGATATCAGGTCATTAATCAGCGAAAAATACACTGGCATACAGTTAGAGTTAAAACAAATATCAATTTATAATTTACCCTGATAATTTATAGCATCCCAACTACAATGGTAATGCCAATGGATTTCCTAATGATATTTCTGTTATGAGACTTTCATCCAATGCCAATACCGGAAGTTCAGCTGTAAGTACCATCAGCCTCGCTTCCTCTGGATCCAGTTTTGTAGGCCAGAAATGTACCATTAGTGGATGGGGCAGAACATCTGGTACGCATTTTTTCTTAATTATATTATGTTCATATGGATTTAAACCGGCTGTGTATTTTGATACTAATTGCTATTGGCCCAAATTAACAATATTGACCAGTTTAGTAATTAATTGTGTTATGGAAACTGTCTATTGTATTGGTTAATTTTTATGTGACGGAGGTGACATTGCCACGCACGTCCATTTGTTGTTATGAACAGGGGTGGCTTATTGAGGAAGGAATTCACTCGCTGAAATGGAGGTCTCGTGTTCGATCCGTTATGACCAAGAAAGTCGAAATTTTCCCGAACATATAGGCATTTATATTGTCACGCCCATTCGCTGTTTTAAACAGCGGTGGCTGAGTAAGGCATTGACTCGCTAATCTGGAGGTCCCGGGTTCGATAACTGTGTTAACCCAGAAAAGTACTCGAGATTTTCCAGTGTAGTCCCCCACCCCCTTTGTCAATGATGTGGGGGACTTGGCAAGGGATAATGTATAGTCGTTAAGATAATACCAAAATTTAATAAAAGAATCGCCGTAGTGTTTCTTTCCGGGAACAATGTCCGTCATAGCACACTGTTTGGCGAATACTCATCTTCATTATCCGGATCGCTACAGACCAGTAGGGCGCTAAACCCCATTTCGTTTCCTATATATTTTGTTGTTTTTTACCAGGCGGTAGCAGTTTACCAAATACTCTTCAACACGTTGCTATGAATCAAATCTCAAACAGTGCCTGTACAAGTAGTTGGGGCAATTATATTAACAGTGGACA
Organism: Patella caerulea; assembly: GCA_036850965.1. Classification (NCBI taxonomy): domain Eukaryota; kingdom Metazoa; phylum Mollusca; class Gastropoda; family Patellidae; genus Patella; species Patella caerulea. Next base: position 16,691,390 of record JAZGQO010000002.1, on the reverse strand, counting down.
TATCTGTGTTGATGAACCAAACAAATCAGCCTGTAACGTAAGTCACCTAAATTTTTGATTTCGTACATTTTCCATGGCCAATACAGTTAAATCAAGCTAGATTAAGCTAAACTAAATGTTTTAATTGCATGGTGTTAGTTGTATAGTATTCTGCCATATCTGTACGGGGATAAACTATACTTTGTAACTGCAGAGTTATAGTTCCATAATATTGCTTCAATAGTAATTGTAGTATAACACTGTTTTCACTGTAGAGTGATATTAATACAATATATGCTTTAACTGCAGGGTGATAGTGGTGGACCTATGGTTTGTAGTGGTGTTTTAGCTGGTGTTACATCATGGGGCGCATCAAGTTGTCCTGGTACATTACCCAGTGTTTATACCCGTGTATCTGAATATCTTAGCTGGATCGCTTCTATTTAATTATGGTGTTAGTTGGGAAGCCCCTATTCAAAATGTACATTTGGTATTCATCATTTACCTATAAACCTACAATAAAATGATATAAATTCACCCACTTTGTTTAATTGTAAAACATCAATGCAAGAGTATCTTATGAAAAATATTGACTGATATTAATAATCTTTATTAACAAATGAAATGAAATGAGGGTTTATCGTCCTACTGTTATGTACTGACTGGGCTAATAAAGAGGGGTATACGCCATACTGTGTGCTATGGGGGATATTGTGCTCTATGGCGTACTCTTACATCGAATTCCAACTACCAAGAGATCTATTACCTACACGCCCATGTGTACAGGGAACTATGATTTCTCGTCCCACCCAAACAACTATACATTATCTCTTGTCGACACCCGTCAGGAAATAAATACAAAAACATAATATGGAATACGATTTCAATCAATGTTTTGTTGATCGTTACTAAGCAACATTAGCATTTGCTAACTTGATGACAACATGGAGTAACTATATAGCTGGTGAAATTAGGGATATCAGTATGCCCCAAGGTTCCATTCTAGGACCAATATCGTTCACACTTTAGACAACTCCAATATTGAGAGGAAACATGATCTTGAATATAATCAGTATGCTAACAATACTTGGCTGAGGGTTAACTCTGCCAATCACAACCAAATTATTGATCCGAAACAGATACTATGAAACTGCATCAAACTACGGAGAGAAACAAGTGTTCTTCGTTTAAATAGTGATAAAACAGAATACATGACTTGAACAGTGACTGATAATAGACATTGAGCAAGTTACCAGTGCTGTAAAGTCCAATAAATAGTACGATTGCTTGCCCATGGACAGTGTTCTGTCTCGTATCAAGCTCCTAAACTGTGGAATGAACTTCCGCTTATTTTTCGTTCCAGCTCGTTTCAAAGGGTTGGGGTACGGGAGGATCTGGTAAAATATAAATGATGTTTCCGTAAATTATCTGATTATGTAGTGAATACAAGTACAGTAGTACTTGTGCATGAACTCTTGTTTCATTAGATTTCGAAGCTTTTAGGACCCTATATTACAAAACGGTTTGAGTTTCTTATAAGTGCTCAGGATTTATTGAATAATTTCCAAAGCACCTACAGAAAATATCAAAGCACTGAAACTCCTCCCATGCGTGTACAAAACGACATAACTTATCCGATAAGAATGAATCTTTTCTACTATCGATAGCTTTTGGCCATCTAATTCTCCTAAATCGACTACAGAGTGTGTTGTGAATAAACGAAAATGCTCTTGGAAATATTATTTCGTATCTCACATACCGACAGTTGAAATTATTACTTCGTATCTATCAAACACACACCAAACAGATATAGTTGGTGATCACGCTTCACCCACAGGCATTCTCTGCTGTGGCGTTCCGCAAGGGCCAGTTTTAGAACCGATACTTTTTAGTCTTTATACATTACCCCGTGGAGACGATAGTGCGTAAGCATGGACCGAATAACTATATTGCTGTAGACACTGGACGTCGAATGTTACAATATATCCTCTTCATTTATTTTCCGAGGCAATTTAATGAGGAAGACATTTAATTAAATTCTATGGACAAAGGGTTTTAAAAGAATATCAATTAAATAAGACGGAAAATGACTTGCTTGCTGTAAAATCCCTAAAACTAAGATCACACTGAGGCAATTTAATAAGGAAGACATATAATTAAATTATAGGGACAAAGGGTTTTAAAAGAATATCAATTAAATAAGACAGAAAATGACTTGCTTGCTGTAAATCCCCTAAAACTAAGATCACACTGTCTATTGGCCATCACATATTCGCTATTTTTGTTCGTTGACGCTATTTTTAATTAATTCCGATTTGTGTATTTTCGGAAGGCGTAAATCATATTTTATCATTTCCGCTTGTAAGCTATCAATTGCTTTATATTCGTCGTTGTTAATATTGTCGCTCATATTTTTCTTCTTCGGTAGGGGTAAATCATATTTTATCATTTCCGCGACGTGGATTATTACAACTTTTCTTGCGCACTAAATCCCCTTTATAAAGTTTTAAATCCCCGAATTCTAGAACCCTACTAAGTAAATAAAGAAAATTGTAGAATATTTAGAAGTCACATGTAACGAAATATTAACTGATGATAGAAACCACCAATGTAGCTTCAAAAATATGAAGGCGAGAAAGAGTCTGTTGATGCATACCGACTGGTGATGGTAATTCTGTTTTATATAGGAAAGTTAGGCAGTGAGGCTACAATGTAAAATGGCGCCAGGCCACCATTAGTTCCCTTATCTCCTTCTATTTATAATCCTGGCCACCCCTTTGGCGTTGAATCCAAGAAGGGTGTTTTCAATACACTTTCTAAGGGGTTTAATTTCCTGCTGTTGTGTACCAACTGGGCTAATAAATATGTCATATACTGTGCTATGGGGTGGGGAAGGAGGGGATTGGCGAGGATAGCGGCATTCTTATTTCGAATTCCAACTGGTACTGTCATGGGTTGTTCAAAGTGTAAGTCACCATGTACATGAGATCTCGTTTATCTTATGGCTTATCTGTACCCAATCGAACTAAATGACGTAATATGCAAAGTATTGCGTGAAGGTCTTGATAAAATGTACATAGTTAAGGCACGCATTCTATTCAAGATGGGCGCTACGATGACCAATCGGGACTTTAATATGTACATATTATTATGCAAAGATCAGAAAGAGAATTGCTATATTGACAAAAATATATTTCCACAAACTTATGCACGTCAATAGAATTCTTTATAAATCGAAATCTGTATTTTATGACAGTGATTGCATTAATGAAATATTAAGAAAGGTAAAGAATCAGATATCGCAATTTACAAGTCCGTCATTTTTCAATTATTGACTTAAAGTTTATATTAAGGTTTATCTTTTTTTTTTATAAAAAAAGTTGTTTCTATTTGGTCGACTTCTCTGTTAACTGTTTTGCCGTATATCACATGCTGCTTTGTACGCCACATTGGATAGACATTATAAGTTGGAGATAGTTGTTATGTAGACGGTGGCTAAGTGAGTAAGACACATGTTCGCTAGCCTAAAGGTGGGGTTTTCGATCCCTGCATTGGACGGGAAGGTTCATCCAGAAGTCAGGCGATACAGGACGGAGGGCCTGACAAGGACAGCTGTCTAGTCGTTTGGATCGGACGAATTAACGAGGACCCGTGTACACACTGGCGTGCTCATAAAAGATCCATTGACAGTTGGAATTCGGTATAAGAGTAGGCCGTAGTGCAGCTGTCCGACCAAAATTCCCTTATAGCGTACTGTAGGGCGTATGCCATTCGTCAGCAAAATAGAAGTTGGTTAAACTCATTTCCTTCCATTCCCAAAATAATTCTGAAAAAAAAAATAACAGTGGAGATTCATGTACAGCTGCCTAAAACTGGGCTAATATTTCACTCCATTCTGGACATCAACAATGCACACAATCATAGTCTTATGATATCCCCTAATCACGTCTGGGAAGGGTTGGTACATGCTGTAATGTCGCGTTACCAGCACTCTACAAACAAACCCAAAACAAAACGAAGCATCAAAAGAATCCACCGTCTTAGATATTATTCTAATCATTTTTCGACGATTTAAGACATGGTCACTCAACCATGGCAATTTCCCATATATTCTAGAAAAGAAATTAAAGATTGGGCTTTTCAGTAATCGTACTCACCCGTGTTACATCTCATATTTTGTAACATACATTTGAACTATATTAAAGCCGAAACGTTAATATGTAGATTCCGAAATATATTTAAACTACATGTATATTAAAACCCAAACGTTAATATAGGTTGGAACATACCATATTTACACATTAAGTAAGTGTACATGATCCCACAATTTAACAGTCATCATTGCTGAAGCTGTATGAAAAGGGAAAACGTTAAGTACATGACAGTTGTTGATATCCCATGCTATTAAACAGTAAAATCATTTAAGATTAGATCTTTTGTTTATGTATTCATTTAAGTATAAAGGCTCGCGTTATCCTTCTGACCCTTTCTCATACATGAAGTATCATTCAAAATACCATAGGTGTTGTAAATCACTCCATGGAAGACTCTCAAACATGGTCTATACAGTATATAAGACACCCGTTGATAGATGGATGTCGTCATCATCTTTATACAGACTGAGATACCATTCTTAAAGATGCAGCTCCTTTTATGTATCTTTGCTTTGGTTGGTGAGTATTTTGGGGGTTTTTTGTTAAAAGGTTGAAATGGGAATTAACGTTCTACTGTTCTGTGTCGACTGGGCTAATGAAGGCGGAAGACGGGTGGAAGAGGAGTTGCAAATGGATAGTTGGCTGGTTTGGTCTGAAACCATATGACGCCATACACATATTTTGTCTGGGCTTTCCACCCAGTATACCAAGCCATAAATGGTACCGGTAGATTTGTGCGGGGTACGAGTAATGTACAGTTATTATAATTTCTGTATCACAAACATAACTGTTTCCGAAAACAATTCTTGGCATGTAAAACATTCTCCCAGATATGCTCTAGATATGAACATCCTCCTCCTCAAACCTTGAGGACATGATATATATATTTTTTTCAGGAATTGCCTCTAGTGAATTATCACAGAGAATTGTTGGGGGAGCTAATGCCTATGCTGGACAGTTCCCATGGCAAGTATCTCTCCAGAGAAGTTCTGGTAGCAGCTGGTCTCATATCTGTGGTGGAAGTTTGATCGCCAACAACCGAGTTTTAACAGCTGCTCACTGTGTTTCCCCCAACAGGTATAATTGATTTCTATAATTTATCTTCAAGTCCCATCCAAATATTATACATTGAAGCAAATAATCGACTAATATAATTAAATTATTTAACACTTAAAGAAGAAAACTAAATGAAACACAAACGGAGATAATATCCGTCCATTGATTCCATCGAATTAAAATTTAGTCCCAGATTGACCTAGTTTGTGTCGAGTCGACGTTAAACCCCATTTCTCTCTCTCTCGAATTAAAATGGATCCCATCAAAATATTTCCACGAAAATTATAGTTATCGCTTGTTTTCCTGCTGACACGTTTCCAAATAACGAACGGGGAGGAATCGTTTTCCTTTCACTATTTCGTAGTGGGTAAATCCCTCAAATTACGATGAGATACAATTAAGTCTCCTAACATTTTACAATTAATTTTCAAACCGATTGGCGACAGTTTTGAAACATTTTTTGCTAGATTTTGCGATAAACTCAGGATCACTCTTTACTGACTTTGGATTTGTTTTTTATTTCTGACTATTTTAATAATCTTACTCAGCTATTAACTAACCCTGTTTTAATTTCATGTTGTCAGTCCCGGATCATACCGAGTAGTTCTTGGTGAACACAGACTTAACAATAATGATGGTACAGAACAGATTATCTACATCAGTTCTATTGTAAACGTAAGTTATTTTATAGTTTATCATTCTAGTCGTACCATGGATAAAAAAATAGCTCCAAAATGAAAAGTGATATCAGGTTATTAAACAACGAAAAATACACTGGTATACAAATGTTCCTAGTCAACAGAGTTAAAACAAATATCAATTTATAATTTACCATGATAATTTATAGCATCCCAACTACAATGGTAATGCCAATGGATTTCCTAATGATATTTCTGTTATGAGACTTTCATCCAATGCCAATACCGGAAGTTCAGCTGTAAGTACCATCAGCCTCGCTTCCTCTGGATCCAGTTTTGTAGGCCAGAAATGTACCATTAGTGGATGGGGCAGAACATCTGGTACGTATTTCTTCTTGATTATATTATGTTCATATGAATTTTAACCGGCTATGTATTTTGCACAGGCACTTGAAGGAATTAAAATAAATTAAAATAAAACTTCGTACTACTGCTTGACTAAATACAAGAATACAAGGTAAATGAGACGCCATCTTTGTTTTGACTGATTTACCTTGTTCGTCTGATATCATCTCAAAATACTCACTAGTTCTAACACTTCATGCCATTTTTATTGCTAACGAGACTTTGTTTGATTATTATTCACCTTCCGATGTAATTAAATTGGTCATTTAACACTGTTATTGATAACAAATCAAACTTGAACCGCTATTATTTATCGACGATCAACTTCCCGAGACCGGAAGTAATTCCGATAAAAGGTCAAAGGAATTCCCTTTTGTTTTTTGTAGTAAGTCTAGATCATCCAGTCGCTTCATTTGTTATCATTGTCGTGTCCACACTAGATTTGCTTAGAGACTGGGTGGTCTAGAATGCATCAAAACAAAACCACGAGTGTCCGGTGAAAATAAAAAAAAAATGTCTCTGGTTTTAACTCTAGAACAAAGCGAGGCTTTAAAGAGTATAAAAACGGGCCACAATGTTGTTGTCACGGGCCAGGCAGGTACTGGCAAGAGCGTTCTCGTAAAGGAAGCATACCGCAGACTCATTAGCTGTCACAAAAAAGTAGCTGTCACGGCTAGACGATGGCAGCCACTCAAATAAAGAAATTCTTAAACTACTACAGACAGATTTAAAGAGCACTGCTTATTACAGGATAAAAAAACACAGATGTTCTCATCATTGATGAAATCAGTATGATTAGCAAAAGAATATTTGAACAGGTCAGCTAGCCGTTATTCCATATTAACTTTTCTATTTTTGCCAACAGAGGGCCTGACTAGGGATAGCCTCTAGGCATTTTAATGTGACAAAAAACTGAGGGCCCCTGTTGGGCTGTTGGCGTGTACGTAAATGAACTCTTGACAGTTGGAATTTGATATATAGCTTTGCAGTCATAGGCAGATTTGGAATGGCTACAGATGCAAGGAAATGACAAATAATTTTCTTGGGGGACTTTATTTTGGCCCTTTATTTTGCCTTGATTTTTTATCTATCTGCCCAAGAAATTTGCTCATATGGCTTTGCAAGGAACAAAAAATAAAATTGTTTAATTATAGATATCTCCTTTATTATATATATATATATACATATGAAGAAGTAGTTAGAAGATTCCATTTGAAGTAGTTAATATGCATAAAATAAAGTAAATTTGCCCATTCTAGATAATTATTTTATTGCTCACATGTTTAATACCATCTTCAAAGTAATGTAGGTAGTTACTTTGAAAAATGTATTAAACATGTCAGCAATGTGTATATATTTATTAAATCTATTTTATTTTTCACAGATTAAATTATCCTAAGCATGTTACAATGACAATATTCAGCCGTCATTCTGACATTCATAATTCGCGGTCAGCTGTGACAGTCAATTTTATTTTTAGTAACATGCGTTGACCAATCAAAACCAATTGACCTATTTCGTGCTACTTCCGGCCTCGGGAAGTTGATCGTCGATAAATAATAGCGGTTCAAGTTTGATTTGTTACCAATAACAGTGTTAAATGACCAATTTAATTACATCGGAAGGCGAATAATAATCAAATAAAGTCTCGTTAGCAATAAAAATGACATGAAGTGTTAGAACTAGTGAGTATTGTGAGATGATATCAGACGAACATGGTAAATCAGTCAAAACAAAGATGGCGTCTGATTTACCTTGTATTCTTGTATTTAGTCAAGCAATAGTAAGAAGTTTTATTTTAATCCCTTCAAGTGCCTGTGGTATTTTGATACTAATTGCTACTGGCCCAAATTAACAATGTTGACCAGTTTAGTAATTAATTGTGTTATGGAAACTGTCTATTGCATTGGTTAATTATTATGTGACTGAATTAACTGATGACACATGTCAGCATATTGGTATTTATATTGCCACACACGTCCATTTGCTGTTTTGAACAGCGGTGGCTTATTGAGGAAGGAATTGACTCGTTCGATCCGTGATGACCAAGAAAGTCGAAATTTTCCCGAACATATAGGCATTTATATTATCACGGCCATTCGCTGTTTTAAACAGCGGTGGCTGAGTGAGTAAGGCAATGACTCGCTAATCTGGAAGTCCCGTGTTCGATAGCTGTGTTAACCCAGAAAAGTACTCGAGATTTTCCCGTGTAGTAAGCCCCCCCCACCCTCTTTGTCAATGATGTGGGGGACTTGGCAAGGGATAATGTATAGTCGTTAAGATAATACTAAAATTCAATGAAAGAATCGCCGTAGTGCTGCTTTCCGGGAACAATGTCCGTCATAGCACACTGTTTGGCGAATACTCATCTTCATTATCCCAATCGCTACAGACCAGTAGGACGCTAAACCCCATTTCGTTTCCTATATATTTTGTTGTTATTTACCAGGCGGTAGCAGTTTACCAAATACTCTTCAACACGTTGCTATGAATCAAATCTCAAACAGTGCCTGTACAAGTAGTTGGGGCAATTATATTAACAGTGGACATATCTGTGTTGACGAAGCAAACAAATCAGCCTGTAACGTAAGTCACCTAAATTTTTGATTTCGTACATTTTCCATGGCCAATACAGTTAAATCAAGCTAGATTAAACTAAACGTTTTAATTGCATGGTGTTAGTTGCATAGTATTCTGCCATTACTGCACGGGGATACACTATACTTTGTAACTGCAGAGTTATCGTACCATAATATTGCTCAAACAGTAATTGTAGTATAACACTGTTTTCACTGTAGAGTGATATTAATACAATATATGCTTTAACTGCAGGGTGATAGTGGTGGACCTATGGTTTGTAGTGGTGTTTTAGCTGGTGTTACATCATGGGGCGCATCAGGTTGTCCTGGTACATTACCCAGTGTGTATACCCGTGTATCTGAATATCTTAGCTGGATCGCTTCTATTTAATTATGTTGTTAGTTGGGAGGCCCGTATTCAATATGTAAATTGGTATCCATCATGTACCTGTAAACCTACAATAAAATGATATAAATTCACCCACTCTGTTTAAATGTAAAACATCAATGCAAAAGTATCTTATGAAAAATATTGACTGATATTAATAATCTTTATTAACATATGAATTGAAATTGTGTTTATCGTCCTACCGTTCTGTATTGACTAGGCTAATAAAGAGGGGTATACGCCATACAAATACAAAAACATAACATGGAACACGATTACTATTTCAATCAATGTTTTGTTGATCGTTACTAAGCAACATTAGCATTTGCTAACTGGATGACAACATGGAGTAACTATATAGCTGGCGAATTTAAGGATATCAGTATGTCCCAAGTTTCATTCTAGGACCAATATCGTTCACACTTTAGACAACTCCAATATTGTGAGGAAACATGATCTTGAATATAATCAGTATGCTAACGATACTTGGCTGAGGGTTAACCCTGCCAACCACAACCAAATTATTGATCCGAAACAAAAACTAGGAAACTGCATCAATGGCATCGAACTACGGAGAGGAACAAATTTAATGTTCTTCGTTTAAATAGTGATAAAACAGAATACATGACTTGAACAGTGACTGATAATAGACATTGAGCAAGTTACCAATGCTGTAAAGTCCAATAAATAGTTCGATTGCTTGCCCATGGACAGTGTTCTGTCTCGTATCAAGCTCCTATCCTGTGAGTGAACTTACGCTTACTTTTTGTTCCAGTTCGTTTCAAAGGGTTGGGGTACGGGAGGATCTGGTAAACTATAAATGATGTCTCTCCCGTTGTTCCACAAAACCTATTTCTAAAGTATTGACATCTATAATAACGGCAGTTAAAAAAGGTATCCAAAAATACTGTGACAAAATATACTCTCGTAGTGGTATTAATCAGATGTGGATATTAAAAAATTCCAAAGAATTAATTGATGGTTTACAATCGAGATCACTTGCTTCAGTCTCCTCTATACAAACTTTTGACTTTTCTACATTGTACACGAAAATTCCCCATAGTAAATTAAAAGCTCGATTAAAAGACATTATTCACAGTGTCTTTTCATCAAAATCAGGAACTACTAGATATCAATATCTAGTTATTAATTACAATTCCACATATTTTGTCAAGAACCATCGTGATTCAAAAAATAAATTCTCCGCCAACAAGATAATTCAGATGTTGGATTTTTTAATTGATAATATCTTTGTTGAATTTGGAGGGGAAATATATCAGCAAGTGGTAGGTATCCCCATGGGTACCAACTGTGCACCTTTGCTTGCTATTCGCATATTTCATTATTCGTACGAAGCCGATTACATACAGGCACTCGTAAAAACTAATAAACGATTAGTCAGACATTTTAATTTCACTTATCGATAAATCGATGATGTTCTATCACTGAACAATCCAAAATTTAGTGATTACATAGAATTCATATATCCTGATGAGCTCGAAATTAAAAACACTACTGACAGTGACAATCACGCTTCCTACTTGGATCTGCGTCTCGATTTTGACAATTGCCATAAACTTAGTGTTAAATTGTACGATAAACGTGATGACTTTGACTTTCCGATCGTTAACTTTCCATTTATTAGTAGTAACATTCCAATATCACCAGCTTATGGAGTGTTTGTGTCTCAGCTAATACGTTACACGAGAGCTTGTTCCGTTTATTCTGATTTTTTAAATAGATCGAGGCATTTGTCATCTAGGTTCAACTACAGGGATACTTGCGCACTAAACTCATTAAAACCTTTAAAAAGTTTTATGGACGTCATATTGACTTGATTGGTAAATATAACATGTCTCTCTCGGCTATTATTCAAGATATATTTTATTGACTCGTAAAATATTATCTTCCTAATTATGTCTGTCTGTTACATCGTTAACACTGTTCATCACGTGCATTTTGTATACCGATAGTCCATTGGCCAATCATGCTATTTCATTGAGATTTCGTCTAATAGTTTGGATGCATCGATGGCGGGTGTGGCGCCAGGCAGGGTAAGCTCACTCTTCCGGACACCTGTTACCACTGTTTGTCGTGTATTTTGTACACGGTGACCAGTCCATCTGCTGATTACACTATTTTGCCTCGACCGTTTTTATTGGACTTCGAATTTTGACTAATGGTTTGGATTGTTCGTACTTGGTTTTATTTTATTTATATCTGATTAATTATGTAGTGAATACAAGCACAGTAGCACTTGTGCATGAACTTCTGTTTCATTAGATTTCGAAGCTTTTTAGGACGCTATATTTCAAAACGGTTTATGTTTCTTATAAGAGAGAAAAGAAACGTAAGAATAATAAAGCCCCAACTTTACTTTCTAAACTAAAAGTTGGACTTCTGTATGTCCAGTCAGCCCGCAACAAATGCTTAAAAATCTATGATCTGGTTATTGATTATTACCTAGATATCTTAGTCCTTACTGAATCCTGGTTAAAACCCACTGTTTTTGAGGCTATTATAGCAGAACTTACACCTCCATCATACAGTTTTCTTCATCGACCCTGACTCCAGAGGAGGGGGTATTGCAGTATTACACAAAACTTCTGTTGCAGTTAAAAAACAACCGTACCTCTATGAATTTCGTTTCTCTCGAAGAACTAAATCTGAATATTCGTCATTTATCAAGATCCTTTTCTTTAGTGTTGATATATCGACCACCCGTATTTAAGAAAAATCGTGTTCCCTTTTCTTTATTCCTCCGTGAGTTCACATCATTGCTTGAACAAGGTACCCGCACAGATACCATATTTCTTGGTGATTTTAATGTCCATTGGAATAAAGATGACAAACCCGATGTACAACAGTTTAAATCACTTGTTGAGTGTCATTCTCTAAAACAATTTGTGCAACAGACAACCCACAGATGTGCAAACATGCACTCTGGGCCTGGTCATCACGCATGAGCATTCAAATATAATCAAGGATCTGTTTGTTGAAGATACACAGATCTCGGACCATCATCTGATTGTTATTTTCAAAAACCAGAGAAAGAACGTCGTACTATCAACTGTCGCAACAATAACTCTATAAATTGTCATCATTCAGAGAAAATACACAGATCTCGGACCATCATCGGACTTATTTACAAAAACCAGAGAGGGAACATCGTACTATCAACTGCCGCAACATTAAATCTATAACTTGTCATCAATTCAGAGAAGATCTGCTCAACTCCAAACTTGTTCTTGACCCGCCTACATCAGTTGAAGATCTGACTGATTTACAATGAAACCTTGTCTTGTTTACTTGATAAATATGTTGGTGTGCACGTAAAAGGTCCCTTGGCAGTTAGAATTCTATATAAAAATAGGCCGTAGCGCCGCTGCTCTGACAAAATTTCCCTCGTAGCACACTGTATGGCATATGCCCAACTTCATTAGCCAAGTTTAGGAAGTTAAACCGAATTTTATTTCTTCTTTCGTGAAATATTTAAAAACAATGTGACATGATATATCCCTTTCAGCATTAGCCAGAACAAACTGACAAGGAGAATGAACTTTGCCCACGAAAACGAAACAAAAGCAGGAGGTCGCCATTTGAACACTAGAGCCCTATCATTTGAAGATATTCAGAGGATTGTGACATTCCTAATAAATTTTGCTGAACAGCATGCGCTGGTCCTCCTTGGTCGAGTGCCAGGTTTCAAGAGGGATGATGTAAAACTGTTACCCTCAAGTGAAACAAAAGCTTCAATTTGGCGAAAATATTCTAAGACCACCAAAGATGAAGGTTCGGTTACTTATTTATTCTTTCAAATTCACAACTCATTTGACGTAGCTGTCGATGGTCTATTAGTTATGCAAAATAATTTGATTTCAGCCAACCTCAATATTAGAAACAAATATGTAACTAGTTTTGAGTCAAAGTAGGTGGGGTCATGGTATGGCATATGTGTTTATTAAAATTACATTTCAGAATTTGAAATTATTTGGTGAAAAATCTAAAACCTCCTTTCTTTACAGGTCACACTGCTGCAGGAGTCACCACTTTTAAATCGATATGGAAAAGTCTCTGCTTCCACATCGTTAAAACAAAGCCAATGTCAGATCTGTGTTTTGAATGTCAAAAAAACAACTATGCGGTCTACAAGAGTGCAAACCTGTCGGACAGTGATAAATCTTCGAGATTAAAGAAGCAAGAAATACACCTGATGACGGTCACAAGGGAACGTTCTGTGTACCAGGAGGAGATGGAGAGCTCATCAAAAGAGACTGTACGTTCTCTTGGTATAAATGAACTTGGTCAGAATAAACCATGCAGTAGAGAAATGCATATGCATTATAGTTTGGACTTCGCACAATAAGTTCACTATCCAATCCATCGGACCCTTATCAACCTGGCCTTATATATTTTCTTACCCAAAGGAAGTGTGCAGTATTTGGTGTTTGCTGCGAGGCACTGCCACAGTCAATGACTTACTTGATAGATGAGGGTATGTCTTGTGGTAAAGGATCTAATGCCGTTATTTCATATTTGCACCATTTCCTTGAGAATTTTGGACTTGGGGAATCAGATATGGAGCTGCACTGTGACAACTGCTCCGGGCAGAATAAAATAAGTTTCGTCTTTGGTATCTCTGTTGGCGTATACTTCATGGACTGATGATACTGTCAGTATCAACTTTCTAATAACAGGGCACACCAAGTTTGCACCAGACTGGTGCTTTGGGTTGTTTAAGGGTGAATCTAGCATGTTACAATGTCGATAAACACCTCCTGTTTCTCATTTAGGGTGTAATTGTCAAATAGACATGTACTGAGACTTTACATTAGAACCTGCGACGCTAACAAGTCTTGGGTCCTAATGACAATAGCTCCCCTCTAAATGCTAAACAGGTGTTTATCTCCTAAATAACAATGTTTTATGTATAAAAGTGACATTGGTTTTATTAAATTATTGTATTTTAGTGCTGAATATTGCCTCTGATTTGATTGCATAGTTGGACCCTAACTTGACGCCTATATCCTAGTTTACATTTTTAAATGATTGTTTTTCCTCCGAGCGCCCCACCACCCCATAGTTTTGGAATTTTAAACTAGCTCAAAATATAAACTGGGTCTATGCAGTAGATTGTCTAACATGGAATTTGTTTGCTGACATCCTAGAGACTTAAGGGTGGCATTTTGGTCAAGATATACTACTGGTTACTAAGGACTTCAGATGTCAGAATGTTCTCAGACTTTATGCTATTTTTACTCGAAATGGTCTGTAAATTGATTCCTGCCATTCTGGTAATGGTTTTTGTCATATCGCAGCCAAATATTCTCCGATTTTCAAAATTTTTGTGTTATCTTGAAGGTACGAGTCCCCTTTATCCGGATATGTGCACAACTCATTTTGTGGTGATGGGTCACATTAATGTGATTATCCCGAGTTCTATAATTGTTCCATAAAATGTTATTCTCCCTCCATTGGTATCTTCAAATGTGTGTTCAACATAGCTGGGTCTCCAATAGCTCTGAATACAGCTTGCAGCTACAAATTCCCCTAACTTTAAAAATTCTCCTCATTGTGAAATATCATATTAAAACGATTTCCTTTGAACTTTGAGAGGTGACAGGTTTCGTCCACATATGCAACAAAGACGGCAACGACATCAGTTTGTTCACTGCAATGTTTTTGAAAAGTTTTACATATTGGGCGAATCGGCTCTGCAGTTTGGAACATAGTCCCGGATTTCCCCGATCTTTCAGAGCTTCCCCGGCTTGTGTTACAATATTCACAAGAAATTGCAAAAGGCAGTTAAATATAAACAGCATAGTCTCGATTATCCATGTTTTAAATTTAATTATCAATGGTCCTGGAGAAGCACATAGGAATCGAATCCAGACAACATCGAAGGCTAGCCTAGACATCGAGAGTTTATTATGCTCTAGAGAGTTAATTAATGTCTATTTGGTGATTTAGATAGCATTTCAAGCCCAAAGAAAGACTTATAATAGGCAGATTTAGCTCTTGCATAATACGTGTTTAATTTTTCTTCATCATTGATTTTGGACCAATCCAATTAACGAAACTCTTCAATTACTCAATGTCTCCAATTGGTAAATAAATCTGTTAATTTAGTATTTACAATATGACGATCAGTTTGAATGTTTTGAAAGCACATTATTAATTGGGAAAGGATACCATTTTCTGAACCTCCATTTTCATGAACTTCGTGGTGCTAAGCTTCACATGTCTTTGGATATATTTTGAATGCATTCTAGGTAGCTTTCTTATGTTCCTGAATCCATATCTGCCAAATCACTATTTTTCATTTTCTAGTTTAACTGTCACGTTTTTAACGATCGAATTGTTTCCTTTTGATTTTCAACCTTTTGTAATATCACCGTGAATAAACTTTCTTTTTTTTTGGAGGGGGGATACAGAATTCTTCTTGTAAGTAGGCATGTTTCCCTTTACCCCTCAGTTTTATTTTTCATGCACATGCGAACCGTGTCTTTAGAAGAGATATGTATTGCGTGATCGTGTGGGTCGGACGTTATTATTTCACCAACAGCTTCTGGCCTCTGGAAATATATGTTGTTGTACATCTAAAATCAAAAAACTGCGCAAAATGTGGTCTGTAGCATGAAAATTGACTGAGATACGGACATTTAATTAAGCTCGACCAAACCAGGCGCACAAGCCCAAAATGCTAATAACGGTGTATATAGGTCAATTTTTGGATTTGTGCGTAAACCACTTTTGATTGGCTTTTATAAAGTCTTAAGATTGAGCGCCCGCCCACATTATGATAGCTGTTAGACTTCACTGCTCTCAGATTGCGGTCTTAGTAACGGCATAACGCCTCGGTTGTAAATGCGATGATTTATATCCGTTCCAGGAAGGATTATATGCTTAATTGTATTTGAGTGTGGCAGAAATATTATAAATAACAATAATCAATCGTTGTTTTGATGAAAAATATTGTCAATTTTGCATATTAGCGGTTGTGAATCAGAATTGCACTTGCTACGCTATTGAAATGCAAAGAAATTTCATCTGTCACACACGGAGGGTTGACAGATGATTTTTTTGTCCCCCGCCTTTCGAAGAAAGTTGGGGGACTATTAAAATGGGTTCGTCCGTCTGTCCGTCCGTCACACTTTTTGGGACACAATAACTCTCTTCCTACTTGAGCTAGAATGTTCAAACTTGGTGTATGTGTTTATTAGGTCAATGCCTTGATGGAGTTCGAAGATGAGCATTTTCTGCTTAGGGTAAGCAGAGATAAGCAATTTGATTGGTTGATGCTTTGGGACACGATAACTTTAGTTCTAATTAAGTGAGATTGATGAAACTTGGTGTATAGTTTCATTATAGTAATACCTTGACTAAGTTCGATAATGAGCATTTTCTGCTCGGGGTAAGCAGAGCTATACGCAATTTGATTGGTCGAGAATTTGGAACACAATAACTCTCCTTCTAATTGAGTTAAAATGTTCAAACTTGGTGTATATGCTTATTAGGTCAATGCCTTGATGGAGTTCGAAGATGAGCATTTTCCGCTTAGGGTAAGCAAAGATAAGCAATTTGATTGGTTGATGCTTTGGGACACGATACCTTTAGTTCTAATTAAGTGAGAGTGATGAAACTTGGTGTATAGTTTCATTATAGTAATACCTTGACTAAGTTCGATAATGAGCATTTTCTGCTCAGGGTAAGCAGAGCGATACGCAATTTGATTGGTCGAGACTTTGGAACACAATAACTCTCCTTCTAATTTAGTTAAAATGTTCAAACTTGGTGTATATGCTTATTAGGTCAATGCCTTGATGGAGTTAGAAGATGAGCATTTTCCGCTTAGGGTAGGCAGAGATAAGCAATTTGATTGGTTGATGCTTTGAGACACGATAACTTTAGTTCTAATTAAGTGAGAGTGATGAAACTTGGTGTATAGTTTCATTACAGTAATACCTTGACTAAGATCGATAATGAGCATTTTCTGCTCAGGGTAAGCAGAGCGATAAGCAATTTGATTTGCCGAGACTTTGGAACACAATAACTCTCCTTCGAATTGAGTTAAAATGTTCAAAATTGGTGTGTATGCTTATTAGGTCAATGCCTTGATGGAGTTCGAAGATGAGCATTTTCTTCTTACGGTAGGCAGATATAAGCAATTTTTGGATGACACTTCGTGTTCAGTTTGATTGGTCGATACGTTTGAAAAAAATAAATGTGCGATTAATTAATATATGTCATCTATTTATTTTGGGATTTCGGCGGGGGACATCAGCCTCACTGTTGGCTTGTTTGGATCTATTCTAGGCCTTGTATATACCAGGGGGTCGTTTACTTTTTACAATTCATTATGCAGTTGTAATTGTCCCCCCAAAATTTGTGACTGGATTTTATAATAAGTAGGCCTATTCTTTCTTTAAAAAAACCCTCAATAATTGCAGCCTATTTATTTAGGCCTACTGGTGTGGGGCCTACCAGTCGACACGGTAGATATATCTAGGCTATTTCTAGCATAGTGAAATGTTTTTTTTATCCAATTCATTTTAACATTTTGTTTTTTCAGGCCTAAATTTACTTAATATACCCGTTATAATAAAGACTTCATTTATTAGTAACACCGCCACCTTTATGCAAAGGTAAGTCCAAGGATTATAATCTTGCTTCCTTTACTGCTATCTGAAATAAATAATAAATGTTTGGGGTTTTTTTTGATACAATACATAAGGTCTAGCACTGTGCGGTAGGTCTAGGCCTATATTTTTTATATTATTAAAATATCTTGGAGGCTTACAATTATTACCTAACCCTATACCGCCCCAACCCCCGAATGGTAAAACTCGGTCATTGGGTCACAACTCTCAAAATCATTTACCATCAGTTACAGGTGAATGTACTTTGTGTAGGCCTAGCCTTCATCAATAGATCTCATTAGTTTTATGAAAATTCATTATGCAGTTGCATTGGCCACAGTTTGATCTAACAAGTAGGACTGTCCTGTATGTTGACTTTCTTTTGAAATACCTAATACAGGGGCGGATCCAGGATTTTCAGAAAGGGAGGGGGGGTACTGCACCAAGTTGGGAGTGCGAAGCCGAACACATGATTTTTGAGTGGACAAAAATGCCCACAAGGACTGATTTCATACTAGTACTGTAAATTACAATTTCCAACCTAAACTGTTTTTGTTCTCCTTTCCGGCGAGAATATATGGAGCTAAAAATTGTTCGCCATCGCAAAAATAGAGGGGGGTGGGGTGCCCCCCTCTGTATCCGCGCCTGCAATAGGCCTACTGGTACATTAACATAATAAAGACCTATGTACTGTAGGTCTAGCAACTATATTTGTTGGTTAACATATATGATAATTTATTAATAATGTTTATTTTTCAAAGTTACTTTCGTTTTCAGATGGTTTCTACCGAACCTAGTAACAAAAAACTTTGCTCAGATGCTGAATTTGACATTGGCGACGGAGGAGTGCTTGGGATGCTTGAAGATTACTTTGCAGGTGAGTGAATTGTTTTTGGTTTTCTAGATAGATTGATGGTGTAAAATTGTTTAAAGTCATCCAAAAATTCACTTGAATATAATGTGTATGCCAAACATAGGCCTACATTCATCCAATCAAAGGTGACACGGGACCCACCAGATTTTAAGTAAGACTAATGTGTAAATATTACTGTCTATGGGTACTAATTAAGACTAAGACGTGCTTGAATTAACAAGTTATATATTACACAATTATTTAGTTAATTAACAACATTGTAATAAATAAAATAAAAGATAATAAAATATTTTCAAATATGACAACAACCATATCACATTAATTACTACTTTAATTAGCAATAACCCCTGAATACACAAATCTAACTTAAAAATAGAAGGTCCCAAGTCATCCAAAACTGGGGTAAATCTTTCTTTCAGATGGCAATCCAGACAGTGATGTCGAGTCAGGAGATGATAGCATTGAAGATGATGATGAAGAGACACTTGTTGACCAACAGATACACAAGATCATTGGTTGTGTTTTTGACCAAGACCTGTTTGCAGAAAAAGCACAGGAAACAGAGCAAGTGGACTATGATATGGACGGCACCTCTGATGATACAGAGCGCATTGTGAATGAAGCCACAGAAATTGCCAAGGAGACCCTTGATTTCATTCACATTAAAGACAGGAAAAATCACTGCAAATGCCAATTGTACCTGCACCCAGAGACGCAGCAGAAGGAAAGGTGTATTGGGCAGTTTACCGAAATTGAGCAAGATGACATCAGGATAGTTAGATTAGTTATAATTGCCCGATTTATGGTTAGTAAGTTACACTCCTTTAACTCAGTCACAATTCATAGTTTTTGGTTTGTGAATGTGATAGAAGTCACAGTTTTGATTGGACCTCTACTTAACTTAGTATGTACCTTTGTCATCATAAAATGTCCAATCGTTTCGATGTGTTCTATTTCCTTAACTTTGTCAAAGTCTGTTGTTTTTTGCTTGTGAATGCTATAGAAGTCAGATCGGATCTTTATGAAACTTGGCTTGTACCTTTGTTATTATAAGATGTAAATTCCTTTCGAAAAAAAAAGTTTGCATGATTTACATAAGTTATCCGCCCCACCTGTTTTGTAGCCCATATTCTCAATCATTTCTGATTCCATTTACAGGCTGTCCATGAGGGAATTGACACCAACAGAGAAGACCCTGATTTTACTCGGTATTGTCAGCATGTCCCTCAATGATTCAACTCAAACGACGAAGACAAACGTGACGAACAGAAGGATCGTACTAACACCCGCATCCGATGGTTTTGCAGAGACACCTTTATTTATCTAATGGAAACCTGCAAAGAAACATTAACAGCACTCAAGAGGCATTATGAGAAGAATGGGCTTGTTGTAAGGAAGAAAAAATCTGGTACGTTTTTAAGAAAAAAGTAGTTTTAAAATACTATTACCTAGCTCAGGTATATTCGAGTTACATACATGTAACATATGATCATTGTAATGAATTTTTGTTTGATTTCATCTTTCAGCTCTTAACACATTGACGCTGGCTCGCTAGCCTGGAGTTTGTGTTCGATCCCAGCATTGGCCAAGAAAGTTAATCAGGACTTTCCGACAAGGTTTCCTCTTGCCAGTGGTGCTGGAAGAAGGGCCTGACAAGGACAGCTGTCTAGTTGTTCTGATGGGCGAAAAAAACCCCCCAGGGTCCGGTGTTTACATTGGCATGCTCGTTAAAGGTCGCCACGCAGTTGGAATTCGATATAAGAGTAGGCCATAGCATGGTGTATGCCCACTTTCATTAACCCAGTCAGAACGGAACAGTAGGACGTTAAACCCCATTTCATTTCTTAACACATTGTTATGCATTATTTAAAATGCACTTTCCTCGTTTTAGGCCGTTTCAAGAACAACACCAAAAAGGCCTCGTCTATGGATGATGTCCAGAATTTTGTTCGCTTCATCCTAAATTTCTATGAAGAACATGGCATTGTGTTGCCCGGCAGAATACCCGGATATAGCAGGATAGATGTTAAGGTTTTGCCAAGCGTGTTCTCCAAGGCTAGAATCTGGAAGCTCTATCCTGATGCAGCAGAGAACGCCAATGAGCGGGCAGCTGGCCTGTCGACCTTCAAAAAAGCTCTGGCTCACACTTGTCCCTTATGTTGTCATAAGCAAGCCAGCAAGTGTTTGTGTTGAGTATACCTTAAATCTCATTTCTCGCTGTGGTTATGCCCCTTGGTGGACCTTAATTAGCGAAAACACATCAAATTTCTTTTGTGTATTTCATAAGATGTGTGATAACCCGATATTAAAAATTCTGCTGTGTAGGCGTATTTTCCACCATAGTGGTAGCCCTATGTTTATCTTTTTCATGGCTACCTGTAAATATTACAGCATTACAAAGTGACTTGTGATCTGTTGGTTCAAAAGAATTTTTAAGCAGTGGATTAATAGAGATCAATATTCTGCACTCCTTTATGTTTTGGGTCTAAGAAGAAGAAAACAGTGCTGTCTTGAAGAAACAGGAAGACCATCTTTTCAAGGCAACAGCTGAACGAGCGCATTACAGAAAGCTGGTGGCGGATTCAAAGTCAGTGGTCAAGGACCTGAATATTTTGAAGCTAGGGAGGAATGAGCCATGCTCCAAGGATGTGGCTTTTCATTATTCTTTTGATTATGCCCAACAAGTACATTTTCCATGCAATCCCCTCCAACCAGGGCCAATATATTTTAAAACTCCTAGAAAATGTGCATTTTTTGGGGTCAACGCTGAGGGCCTTCCAGCGCAGGTGAACTGTCCTATTGATGAAGCCATTTCCTCGAAAAGTATGGAATCGGTGAGGAGCTCTTGTTCAATGCTGATAATTGTTCGGGTCAAAACAAAAACAACACAATGCTCCAGTACCTCATCTGGCGAACACTGGTTGGCCTACATAAGAAAACCAGTATAAGGTTTTGCTCGCTGGACGTACTAAATTTGCACCATACTGGTGCTTCGGTCTCCTGAAAAAACATTCAGGGAAACATATGTGTCACAAAGTGACCTCAGGTTCTTTAACTTAATTGCACCTTTTCCCAACTACCAATAAAGAAGTCAACTTATTAATTAGATTTTAATATAATGTATGTATATTATTAGAATTCATTTACATATATAATTCCAGAGGTTTAACAAAAAATTCAATGATTAAATTTACAGTTCATTTCGGCGTCCAATACTCTGTGCCTCTACATCAATCCATATTGCTGAATCAGGAGGATGGATTGATGTAGAGGCACAGGGTATTGGACGCCGAAATGAACTGTAACTTTAATCAGATTGTTTATCTATCTTACTTCCACCATCCCAATCGCGTAGGTTGTTTTTTTTAAAACACTTTAAACCCGAACACAATTAATTCTCGGAAATCCACAAAACCTTCACATGTCACAGATCTACATAATTTTCCCGGATTCACCTAGACTCACTAGTTGTATTAAAATTCACCACGATTTACATATATTCACCAAGATTTAAATAGAGTTCACCAAGATTCAAATATACTTCACCAAGACTACATAGGCGTTTGGTTCACAAAGTTCACCAATATTAAACTACTTACATGATTCACAAGGTTACCCCTGGATTAAAATATCTGTCACCTAGACATTATCGGTTAAATTTTGATGAAATTTGGTTTACATGTTTATTTGGGCCGTAAAAGCTGATACTCCCAATATTCGCTTGATCCGACAAACAGTTCCTGACATACAGTCCACCAAATTGGGGGGGGGGGGGTCAGCAAAAAATGGGCGTGGCTGCCATTATTCAAATGACCATTCCCAGTAAACGATTGGTCAAAAGTGCTGGAATATGTCTTCCAGGGATGGGAATTCCACAAGAATTCTAAATGTACACTTGTTTTTGCTAACTGGGTGTGTTTTAAAAGAGTGAAGACCATGTGACCTTGAGATGAACTTCCATGAAAAGTTTAACTCGACATGTTTTCTACATAATGTTAAACAACTGGAGGTATGATATATTTTATAAGCATGTAAAATCAAGATAAATATTCACACGCGAGACCGAAAATCAGTGTCTTCACACTTAAAGCAAGAATATCTTCATGGATGAGATCTGAGGATACATAGTAAGCTTCGGCAGACTTTCATAAAGATCGATATCTATAATTCAAACAACACGTCATTATCTTTCTCATTCCAAAAACACTTATTCCAAAAACACTTATTTTAACCTATTGGTTACGGTCATTTGAATAATGTCTGTCAAACCCATTTTAGCCGAAAATCTCCCAAATTTGGTGGACAGTATCTTAGTTGGACAAAGTTAAAATTTGGAATATCAGCTTTTTCAGCCCTAAAAGACATATAAAATTAATTTCGGCAAACTCGAAGGAGTACTGGTTATTTCCTTTGGTGGTAATTGACACGGAATGGCCCAAAACACAGATTTTCAAAAAATATCACAATAGCCCGGGACAAGAATGGCTTTCACATAATGTTGAAGACATTAGAGCACAAGCTACGTTTAATTGGGATTCTACCGAATCTGTCTGCAGTACGTAGAGATTATGCGAGATGATACATAGCGCGGGAACTAGTCAGTCTTAGCAGCATATAAAATGAGCTAAGATAATTCTGCCAACAACGGGTGGGTACCCATTATATACCGTGTATAAACTACCATAGGGGATGGGTGCAAAATCTCTACTTACTCCAGACAGATTCGGTAGAATTCCAATTAAACATCACTAGGTAAGTTCGTTTAATTTTACGTCAATCCGAGATTCAGCGAGATATTTAAAGCCTGAGATCATTTTAACTCATCATAGAAACATAACATACATAAAGGTACCAGTACATATTTTTTATTAACAATTAACTTTATGTTAACAATGACTTAACAAAATCGCGTGATACAATCTTTTTCTTATAATATCTCACAAATGTATTATCGGACTTACATCCAATTATATTTAAAATTGTATGAATAGACACACTTTTACTTAAAGCTTTCGATGACGATGCTGATCTTGTTGAATGAGCTGGAAATTTTTTCAAATCAATTCCAGAATCTTTCAAGACCAATTTGGTCCATCTACTTAAAGGATCCCTAGAAATAGGTTTAAAAGTTGCCCAACTCAACAACAACTTCGTCTCACCTTTTCTATTACTTTCAGTTTTAGATAAATATTCTTTCAATGTTTCCACCACACATAATGATTTATCATCAGAAAATGCTGGAAATATTACTTGACACAAGCGAGATCTAGGTTTAGTGGTTTTAAGTAAATCACCTATTCTAAATGAAACACTATTATCATTTAAATCCATATTCCTCAAATCAAAACACATAATAGTCTGGCCTCTCCGGCCTGACAAAAGTAAAAATAACATTACCATTTTTAATGTTAATTCTTTTAAACATAAAGAATGCAATGGATACCGCTATTTAATAAATTTTAATACAATAGAAGCATCCCAAATAACTTTATTTTTGGGGAAACCAGATCTCTGATTAAACACCCCCTTTAGAAATCTACAAATTAAAAATGGCTTCTTGGTTATTTAATCTAATAGCAGACCTTACTGTATTAATACAGCTATACCCCAAACCATCATGATATAATTTTGTCAAAAATTGCAATAACAGTTTACAGTAGGGTAAAATGGATAAGTCTCCCTTTTATTACAAAATTGCAACCATTTCTTGAGATAGCTGTCATACTGTTTCTGTGTCGGATTTCTCCAGGAGCTAACCAATATCTTTGCAGGGTCTTTTGAAACTCCATACAGTTAGATTTCCTGAGACCCGACATGCTATTAACCGTGTTTTCATTTGTTTGACATTTTTCTAAACATAAATCATTTGATTTGACATTTGTAGGCAGAGATCGCCAAATTTCTTCATTGACTTTTGGTACAACGACATTTTTACAATTCCTTGGACGAGAATAATTGTCACAAGTATCCTTAATTTTTATATAGGATAGATTGGAACAAATCATCCCACTATTCACAATGTCAGCTAAATTCTGTGAAATTTCTGAACTGCATTCACCAGATAAATTGAAAAACTCTGATAGATCATTCAATGTGGTCTAGATCCATATTCCTGTCAACCCCATCATTTTCATTATCTTTTTAAACATTACTCCTATTATCATCCAAGAGGTGATCCAATTCATCCCCCCCCCCTCTCCTGTTTCTGATTCACTCATGTCATGGACTTTCCGTCTTTTAGAATCAGGGGGTGAAATGTCACATTCAAGTATTGGCCGAAAACCACCCATCATGGCCTCTTTGAACACGTCAAACATCATTTTCCTTTAATCCATTTGCATTTTATGTATAGTGGACATCAGATCAGAAACATTTACTTCATTATTATTAGCCATTTCAACTAGTTTGCTCGTGTTAAACTGGCTTGGGCCAGTTGGCTGAGGAAGGCCTATTAATGGCATGCTGCCAGAAGTTCGGTCGACGCTACTCTTCGAAGATTTACTTTTAGTCAATCTCGTTCCCAGAGGCAACCGCGGAGCCGAAGGCTTCTGGCACATTAGACCGCCCATTCTGACCTCTGATTGGTCAATCTTTTTGGGTCGATTTATCGAAAACAAAGAGGTCGGATCGTCGTTTCGTTTGTTCTAAAATGATCCTGGAGTCAAAGTCAACTCGCTGACATAAAAAAAATTGGATCCTAAACGAACAAATTCAAGTTTTTGTAAAGATCTATTTTTCTACGCGTGGGTATATTTTTAAGTGATTCGGTCATCCAGGCACGTACAACCTAATAAATAAACGAGAAATTTCGCAAGTAGGAATAACTGTCATTTTCCGGGAAAATGGCTACCCCAATTCACCAGAGAAATTTCTTCAACATTTTTTGGGGGTTTCGAGATGGACTTTTAGTTGCATTATATTCAGAGTCTGTGACTAAATTAGAATGTTTTCTACCTCTAGAAGATTTATTTCCTGTGTAAATATTATCAGCTTTATCTAAATTAGAGCCTGTGGCTTTAGATTTATGCCTACACCGACAAAAAATTCGTATTTAAAATCAAGTCAATAATGTTGAAATGGAAATGGAACTTAGAGAGCTCTCACTGAACATCTTTTCCCTTCAAGCGCTAAATGTATACTGACTAGTTCCCGCGCTATGTATCATCTCGCTGAATCTCGGAGTGACGTAGGACAGTGCGGTAGAATCATATTTTTAGGTCCTCATCTACCGGATAGACAAATATTTGTGTCTATCTAATACTTTGTAGCACCTCTTGGCACTACAAAATCCAGACAATATACAATTGCACCAAATTTTTGTCAGTTTTCATGGCCAAGTAGCATGGTGTATAGTTTCCTTACATCAATACCTCAATTAAGTTCGATAATGAACATTTTCTGCCCATGGTAAGCAGAGCGGTAAGCAATTTGATTGGCCGAGACTTTGGAACACAATGACTCTCCTTCTAACTGAGCTAGAATTTTCAAACTTGGTGTTGGCGTTCATTAGGTTAATGTCTTGATGGAAATTGATGATGAACATTTTCTGCTTACAGTAACCAGAGATAAGCCATCTGATTGGTTGATGCTTTAGGGCACAATAACTTTGGTTATAATGAAATGAGAGCGATGGAACTCAGAATAGTGACGAGACTTAGCGTATAGTTTAATTGCCTCCTACTTTTGAACAAAAAAATAAATGTGCGATTATTTTGGGATTTCGACGGGGAACATCAGCCTCACTGTTGGCTTGTTAAACATTTCTACTTGCAAAACACGATAATAATCCCCACCAAGCTAGGCAATATTAGGTTAATCCCTTAGTCATGTATTTAACTGCATTGCGACACACAAGCGCCAAACACGATAAATTCTACGTTTCCCTATTGCAGTTACAAGCAAGCGTACTTTATATGTGTCACGCTCGCTTCCGGATCGGTTGAACCACATGACAAGAACCCCGCAATACAGTTCCGACACAATATAAGCTTAACTGTTTGATAAATTCCGCCATATTGTAATTAATTTAAAGGTCCCGGATGAAAAATAACTGCGCCCGTGGTGCCTTTTGTTTTATAGGAATAGAGATACAATCGTACATAGCTTTCAATGTCTGAAGCTGTTTGTCTCTCAAAGGACAAATTTGTAGCGAAAACTCTACACACACTACAAAAGACGCCATCTTGGGGACTTTGGTAAGTTTTGCTGTTAAAGTAAATTGGTAGCCGGGTCGCAAATTTATGGGCGTGCGTACATATCACTCACCGTCATACAGCCGATGTAGGATACGGGAATTTGCCGAGTGACACGGAACTCAGAATATGGGTTCATTATATCATTACCTTAACTCATTTCGATAGTGAGAATTTTCTGCTTAGGCTAAGATGCGATAAGCAATTTGATTGGTCAAGACCGTCGTTTTTTCTAGAGGTACCCATCACAGGCGCTTGGTGCTGCTAGGCCACTGAGGGTTAACTGCTTGCGGTTCGGCATTCGTACTTTCTGATTAGCGTCTACACCAACAGTTCTTGCCTGTTGCTCCAGAAAAATAAATTGTAATCGGCAGTTGCTTTCAGAGGATATTTAGCAAGGGGTACTCTTGAATCCATGGTTATGCGCTTGAGCCATTTCAGCAAGGGATAGCCCGGAATCAATATTTCTGTTGATTTCATCCTTGGGGTCTTCTGTTACTGAGGTGACCTTGGCCATTGGTGTTCTTGATTCAGGTCCTGATTGTGGATTTGATTCCAGTGAAACCGTTTTGGGATGCCACATTCTAGATTCTCAACCGACTTTAAAATGATGGCTTGTTGCTGTACTAAATTTTCCTAGACAATTTCGGTCATACTTTCCCTTAAATCCCCAATCTTTTTTTTTTATATAGAAATCATTGTCAATATCCAGCATATTAGCCCGGTCTCGCCACAGTTGTATATCCTCTTTGACCCTACAACATTCTTCATTGTTGCTTTTTAACGCCTTAAAGCATCTAAAATAAATCATGTATCATCTATAATAGGATAGCATTCGAGATCCCAATTGTCCCATTTTTGCGTTAACTTGTGAAATGATCATTTAGTATCAAACACAAGCATCCGATTTTTGATCACGTGATTAAATATTTAATCAATAATTTATAAGACGTTTGAAGCCAAAAGAAAGAATGTAAAGCGCTTCTTTGAGTTTTTGCACCGCCTCCAAATTATAGAGAAGAACTTTTATGTTTAAATCGTCATTTTTATACGCCCACATGTGGACGTATATTGTCGTCGCCCCTGTTCGTCCGTCCGTGTTTGTGAACAGTCTTCAGGTCACAATTTTTATCCGATTTCAATGATATAGGTTTATATCATCCTAAGATCTCGGTTCCTTTCGATATTGCCATGTATCAGACTGTAACTTCATGGTTTATGGCCCCTGATTGTACGAAAAATCTCGTTTTTAGCTTGTGAGGTCACAATATTTAATCGATTTGGATGAAACTTGAAATGCATGTTAATAACCCAACGATCTTAGTGCCTTTCGATATTTGCGCCAATCGGATCGTAACTGCCTGAATTATGGCCCCTGATTATCCGAAAAATCGCCCTTTTTAGCTTGAGCTTGTGATCCCACTGGAGGTCAAAATTGTTATCCGAAAAAAAAAAGGTTGAGTTCGAATTTCGTGAAAAACGGACCAAAATTGACCCGATAAAATGGCCGTCGTTTGTACGCGAATAGTGTGAAAATAGGATGTGTACCCTATAGAGGTCACTGTTTTGAACAGTTTATAATCCGAAGATTTGGTTCCTTTCGATATTTGCGCTCATCGGATCGTAACTTCCTGAATTATGTCCCCTGATTGTCCGAAAAATCTCTTTTGTTAGCTTGTGGTCCCTCTGGACGTCAAAATTATTATCCAATTTAAAAAAAAACCGTCTGATTATATCATCGTTGCATGGTAATGAAGAAAGAGTTTGAATTTCGTGAAAATCGGACCAGAATTGGCGGTTGAAATGGCCGCCGTTTGTACGCAAATAGTGTGCAAATATGTTATATCAAGGTTGTCGACCCTATAGAGGTCACAATTTTGAACCGATTTTGATGAATCTTGAAATACATGTTTATATCCCAAAGATCGTTGTTTCCATTGCATTTTTGCGCATATCGGATCGTAAGTTCGTGAATTATGGCCCCTGATTGTACGAAAATCGCCTTTATTAGATTGTGGTCCGTCTGGAAGTCAAAATTATTAACCGATTAAAAAAACGCTTGAATATATCACCGTTACAATATAATGAATGTTGAATTCGAATTTCGTGAACGTCGGACCAAAACTGACAGACAAAATGGCTTGTACGCGAATACTATACAAATATGGTACATGTATATCAAGGTTGTTGACCCTGTAGAGATCACAATTTTAATCTGATGTTGATGAAACTTGAAATGCATGTTTATAACCCAACGATCTTGTCTCCTTTTGATATCGGATTGTAACTTCACTAACTCGTTAATGCGTATGTCTTTGACTGTTAGAGAAAACCGTAGGACCCGTAGACAACATACAAAATAGGATAGACGAGAGTGGAACCTTCATTTGAGTTTTAATACATTCCAAATATTACACAACTATACTAAAGCTCGAGTTATAATAAAGTTCCAATATGGTATGTTCAAAAATATACTAACGTGTGAGATTTAATATAGCGCCTCTATATATTTGAGCTTTAACACAGTTCAAATATGGCATGCTTTAACCTATCAAAACGCTTCAATTTTAATACAGTCCAGATATGGTAAGTTGAAAGCTATACTAACGTTTGTATATTAAACAGCTCTAATATGGTATGTTCGAATGTATAATAACGGTTGGGTTTTTATACAGTCAATACATATTAGGATTCATTGTAAGTTAAAGTCGCGGAAACACGCAGGGGAAACTGGAAAAAAAAGATGTAAAAGGTGATTCATCTCTTCCTACATTTCCACGTTAAAGATCTTAAGTAATAAATGAAATGCGGTTCTGCACTCATGAGCATTGACTAGGGACAAATGCCATGCAGTAGTATTTATGACTATTCATCAACAATTAAAGGTTTTTGTACAAAACAATGACGATGGAAATAAAGATAAATGGGAATTAAAATGCTGAGAGGACGGACGAGTACCTGTTTTGGGAGTTTGAGAGTCTCCTGGAAGAGATGACCGGCAGTACTCCATAGAATTTGCTGAGACGATGTATTCGGTACCTGATTATGCTCTCTGGCACTGGAAACGTGATTGGCGAGAATGTCGCAAAGAAAGACACATTTCAGTCTTTGCAGGGGGCGGATTCGGAAATTTTTGCAAGAGGGGGTTTGCCCGGTTTATGTCACGGAAATCTGCCATCATTGTTTCTAAATTACATAGGCATACATAGAAATTGAACTTTTTAAACAGAGAAATCATTTTTATACTGGTGTAGGGTCACTTTGTGATGCAATTTCATTGATGCAAGGCATTATTTTTTTTGTGGAGCTGAGGGCGGGGGGGGGGGACCCCCAACCTCCCCCCTGGATCCGCCACTGGCTTTGTAATATTTAAGAAGATCATTAGACATGAACCAATGAAATAAAAGATGGAAAATAAAAGGGAGTGTATAATGGTACTTTAATAAACCTTGAGTAAACTTATATGTATTCTTAATCAGGCGGAACGATATGCAGTTCATTTAAAAAGCATGGACGTACATTTATTGTTGTCAAATCTGTTATTACCGTTGCGATCTTAAAAGAAGTACAGATCGTTTCGTTTCTGCATTTTTAAAACTACTTTCAGGGCTTTCCTTTCTACAACTGCATTTTTAAAACTGCTTCAATGCTCCTCATTTCAATAGATGTTAGCTGTTCGGAATATCTAGGTTAGCTCTGATGAATTTCATTCAACACCCTCTTTTATAGTCCTCTTCCCAAGACTCTACATGTAAATTCGTAAACCAATATCAAACAATAAATAAAAATAATAATTTTATAAAAGTCTAAAATGACTTAAACACGGGGCTTTTCGTCTGTTCATTCATGGATTTCGTAGATAAGTGTTCCCTAAGAGACTTGCCAGTGGAAGTCACAAAGTAGCTTATTTGGCTAAGACATAAGTGGCTTTGCAGTGAAGCACCAAGGAGAGTCTCCGGGTGTAAGAAAAGACAGAATAGCGAGCGTGCACAGTCTGGTAAAATCTCGGCTATGGTAGGTAAAGTTAGACATGACTGTTGCCTGTCCGACCTAGGTTCGGAGGGATGCGCATGCGTTTTTATACCGTCATCTGTTGAGTATTAGTATAAAACTTAGTATGGTCATGTATTGATTATATATTTTTGGACCAGGAACTGGTCGCTAACCGCCACTCTTATTCTTCTTGGGTTGAAGCTCTTCGAAAATTCCTTCAACTCCGTCATTTGAAATCAAATCTACATGAATACTGGCAGGTTTGTTCTTCGAACAATTCTGCATCGATTTGGTGAATTAGGTATTTGTATGTCATCCAACAACATGGTCAGTTCCTGGCTGGTCCATAGTACTATGGTACTTGTTATACTTTAAGGACATTCCTACTTGATGGGGTTTACTGTGGTATACATGTCAACAAACCCTTTACTAATGTGGTCGGTGATCACGGTGGCTAAGTGGGAAATACCTGGCCCACTAGCCTGGAGGTTGGGTGTTCGATCCCTGCATTGGCCGAGAAAGTTCACCTGTGTCATTGAAGCAGCTGTCTAGTCGTTCGGATGGAACGAAAAGCGAGGTCCTGTGTACACGTACACTTTGTGGTGCACGTTAAAGATCCCTTGGCAGTTGGAATTCGATATATTAGATTAGACCGTAGCTGCCCGGACAAAGTTCCCTCATAGCACACTGTATGCCCCTTACATTAGCCCAATATAGGATCAGAACAGTAGGACGTTAAATTTAATTTTACTAATGAGCTCGTGTTTCTCTTCATGGTCGATGCTCGCATTAAATTACGTATGTTGAAATGTTCTTTTTCGTGAATTTCTTCGCCAAATTTTTGTGAATATTATTTTGTGATACCCTATGATCGCCACCGCAAAGGTTTATCTGTATGGACATCTAAGATTTTGTGTGAAGATAATTGTTTTCATAATTATATAGGTGATGAATAATATAATGTCGATCGATATTAATTAAAGTAATAAAATGTGTGATATACGTATCAATTATTCTGTGTCGAAATAGATAATATCTCATCCCCAAAGGGTCACATGACGTCGTTGGATGGATTAGTAACTTCACACAAGCTACATTATATGGTTTAATTCCTTTCGGTCTTAATGTGGAATTGAAAATATATAGGATATTTAACACAATCCAAAACTGTCTAGGATTTTAAACGAAATGTTTGATGGGTCTCTAAGCTGGGCGATTAACTAGCGTTGATATTTTGACTTTGATCAAGACGTGATAATTTGATATCTTCCATAAAGGACGGACAGAGACTTTAAATACAGCTTTGTTTATGTAAGTAAGAAGCATATCACGTGCTTTTATTGTATTGGATAATCCCTTGTATCTTATAATTAACATCGCTAATTATAACGTATTAAATATAACAAATGTGTTTGTACAATGTTATTTCAAAATATATCTTAAAGTGGAATACCACCGGGTGTAGATAGGCCAATGACGACTGATATACGCTATGCAGTGTGAAATGATAGAAATTTTGCCCGGACATTGGCACCACGCCCTACTCTTACACCGAATTCCAACTGTCACGCAATCTTTTACGTTCATGCCAATGTGCATTCGGGACCCGGCGAGGGGGGGGGGACTGGGTGGCTAATTGCTTAGCGTGTGTACGTTGTAACTGTCATTGAGTCAACTTGCGTGGTTTCAAATCCCCGGTTGTGCGTGACAAGGAGTAGGGTCGCCTGTCCAACCTCGTGGGTTTTTTCCGGGTCCTCCGGTTTCCCCCCACTGCTAAAAGACCCCTACACGCAAGCGAATTATTGAAATAAAATTAAAACCATGTTAGTCCCGAAATGACCTAGTTTGTGTCGAGAGGACGTTAAACCCAATTTCTCTCTCGGGACCTGTGTTTGTCGTCCCATCCAAACGACTAGACAGCTGTTCTTGCCAGTCCCTTCGGAAAATATGGATGAGCTTTCCAGGCCAATGCACGGATGGAAAACCCAACCTCCAGACTTGCGTGCCAGGGTCTTATCCTCTTAACCATCATGACCCCCCATTCCTTTAAAATTGTACAAGGATATTTTAACGAGTTGGCCTTTAATATTTTAGATCTATTTTTGAAGATATACCCCTTTAAAGAATGATTTGTCATATCCGTACAAGGTACGGACAATATATATTTACATGTCCATGGCGATTAATAAATAGCAAGGGTGTCTAATTTACATCGACCTATTCCATTCTAATTTAGATGTTTGCCAGAAACAGCATGCATTTCTTTAGAACAAGGATGAAAGCCATTTTATTTTTTGTGTTTTGTTTAGTGAACTTAGCTAAGGGTAAGTTTCGTGTTTGATTACTTTCACTCAGTGCATTCAAGTTAAAATTGGAGAAAATTTAAGGGGTCCCGATTTTAATATAGTTTTAAATGCCCGTTGTTAAACTGAATGGATTGGATATACGCCGAATATAATTTGTATGAAAAGTAACTGCTGTCTATGGCTACTTCTATTAGTGTTAGGGGTCACGATGGCTAAGCGGAGGGCCTGCCAAGGACAGTTGCCTAGTCGTTCGGATGGGACGAAAAACCGAGGTCCCGTGTACACATTGGCGTGCACGTAAAAGATCACTTGGCAGTTAGATTTCGATATAAGAGTAGGCCGTAGCGCCGCTGCCCGGGCAATATTTCCCTTATAGCACACTGTATGGCGCAGGTTAGGTGTAAAAGAGTAGGACGTTAAACCCCATTTCATTTCTATTTGTTGGTTGGTTGATATTTTGTTTCAAAGTCGTGTTTATAAGCTGGTCTTCCGAAATTCTTTACTATGAGACTGGATTTTGTACTTTGAAATATCGCCGAACCCACCATAAATTGATTACTTAAACAATCCAAAATGATGCTCCAGAGTTTTTTCAGCTAACAACCCATACCATCCGCGAAACTCAAGATATCTTTTAAAAAGATGTAGAATTATTATTTATTATCAATGCTCATTTTCCCCCCTTCAATCTCACTCAGGAACAACCTCGAATCTGAAATTTTAAATATCACATTTTAAATAAAAAAATCAGATAAAAATATTCATCTCCTTTATAAGACATATTTTTCGAAACAATTCATTGCAAACTGAGGCATTGTAAACCACCACTAAGTCTTGATGCACATATCAAATAATTCAATGCGTGACTGTGGTAAATCAGTTGAAAACTTTTTTCATTGTCCACTATATAACTACCCGCAATCTAAAACATAGGATACCCCACACTTGATCCAAAATATCAAAACAGCAAAGTACTGCTCTTTGGAATTGAAAATGTTCCCCCAGATATTAATCATTCGATATTCAACACCTTACGAGCTTCCATAATTCAAACTAAACGATTCAAATTGTGAGCGCCGCCGTACGTAATCCATGTTCATATTTAAATCCTAGTAAAATGCTTACTGCCTGCTTTACTCGACACTGATGACAACCCCGCACCTTTCTTTTGTATATGTATTTGTCACATATAATATGTGTGTATATTCTAAAAATCTTTCATATCAGCGTCATCATTGTTACATTTTTTCAGGAAGTGATATAATATAAGCATCCTCGTGCTTGTTTTCGTATCCTATATACTACAAATATCGTTAACATTGCAAATAAATAGTGTTTAAACCATAAACAGAAAAGAATGTTATTAGGTACATTAATGTCTACGTCTATAATTACCTCTATTTGTGGGTTTTACCCACCAGTAAATTTTGATATTTTGTCTTTATTATCTTAATATTATATTTAGGACCAAGCTACATCTTATGAGACCCAAGAGTGTGGCATACCGCGTTGTGGGTGCAAAGTTTCGCTAACTTCCATCTCTGCTTTCAAGTTACATCTGTATGAGCTAAATAACGTCAAGTGGATTGATATTAACGATCTGAACTCATCCCCCGTTCTTTGATGATCAAAAGGGCATTTCCCTTATCGCAACCCTGTCATTTCTTAACTTTGACTATAAAACAAATGATTAAAATAATAGGAATATGTTATTATAATCCTAACACTACTTAACTACGACTATAAAATAAATTACTAAAATAATAGGAATATGTTATTATAACCCTAACATGTTATTATAATCCTAACACTACTTAACTACGACTATAAAATAAATTACTAAAATAATAGGAATATGTTATTATAACCCTAACACTACTTAACTACGAATATAAAATAAATTACTAAAATAATAGGAATATGTTATTATAATCCTAACACTACTTAACTACGACTATAAAATAAATTACAAAAATAATAGGAATATGTTATTATAACCCTAACACTACTTAACTACGACTATAAAATAAATTACTAAAATAATGGGAATATGTTATTATAACCCTAACACTACTTAACTGCGACTATAAAATAAATTACTTAAATAATAGGAATATGTTATTTTATCACCGCAAAACACATTTGATAGTAGATATCGCTTGTGTGTTAAATTACACAATCTACTGTGATATCTCCTAAGAGATATCGCTTTACATGAATTTGATTGGTCAATCAACAGGGAACTAAGAAACACTTATTTTAAATAAAAATTACCTTTTTTGTCAGAAAGAAACTGTTTTTACTTAATTGACCATGAAGGAAATACTGGGTCAATATATAGGATTTTGCATTAGGTAATCAGATTCAGTATGGAATATATTGTTAGAGCAGTTCCTTGGCTACCAAGCTGTCGCAATTGCTATTAATTAGCTCAGTGAAACAGGCGGAATCGTTAATTACGGTACCCCGAGCATTGTAAGGCGTTTTTTTGGCTATAATCGCTTCAACAGAAAGAATAGGTCTCAAGGTGTTAAGCGCAAGGAATATTTTTCAAGCAATAAGTGTTATCTATCTATCCGTGGATCTCGTTTACGAATATCAACAGTACAGAAAAATGTATGTGCCATGGTTGGAACAATCTTTTGTGGTTATTATTATTACGCTATCTTTTTTCAAATTAGTTATATCAGCCCCACAACCCCTGAAACGACATCACGGCGTTACTTATGTTGAAGGAATACTCTTCGGGGCAATTCTCACCTGCATTGTGTATTTTGGCTACCATATTGGATCAGTTTTTGTGCGATGACCAACAAAACATAACAAATATATTACACGTGTCATTTCGCCATCAATCTTAGTTAAGCTCAATATTAGACCACCTTAGATTTTTGATCTGCTGAAGTTTCTAGGTAGTTTTCAGAGGTAACAAATTGCACAGATCTTCACTGGGGCACCATCTATCAGAAACCATCGGCGAACATTGTTCCCTCACCAATGGTCACGGATATTGGGTTTTTGCACCGACTATTTGTTGGAAAACCGATATTTAGTAACTACGAAATATCGAATTGTCTTCAATGGCGAGGGTATAAAGTTGGTAAATCCCCAGACAGCCACTCAGCTTTGGCCCAAGTCTGGCAGCCTCTGGCAAAATGATTGGGCCGGATATGGCATGCCACATGTGGGCCAGATCTGGCAGACATGGGCCAGACGTGGCCCAATCAGAGCCAGATCTGGGCCAGATTCGCTAATGCACACGCTCGCCTTGCATGGCCCAGATCTGGCAGGCTTTGGCAAAGATATGGCATGCCACGTGTGGGCCAGAGATGGCACAATTGGCCCTTGTCTGGGCCATCACTGGCCCAAATGTGGCCCACAGATGAAATTCATGCCATGCCAGATGTGGGCCAAGAGGTCAATCCGTTATTCCCTGTCCTATTTCTTCTTCGTAAACTGAGAGGCATGGCCATGGTCTAAGTGGTTTAACACTTCCTCATGAAATTAGAAGGTCGGTCCACCAGTCAAGTGGCTTGGTTGCGAAACCCTGCTTGCATGTGACAAGGAGTAGGGTAGCCTGTCCAACTTCGTCAGTTATCTCTGGGACCTATATTGAAATAGGGTTGAACCATATGTTAGTCCCAAAATGATAGTGGAAATTAAGGATATCTTGCATGCAGCACAAAAAACATACATTAACAACAAAAGCAAAATCTTAAATAATAAAATTTATTCATCCATATAACACAGCACAGTTCTATGGATAACAGTCACTATATTATATACACACAACGTTTTGACAAGATTTCACTGTTTGGACAAGATTTCACTGTTTGTTATAAGGCATACAAATTATCCATGTCAATATCAGTCTCCCCTTATTCCTTCTGCAGCTATCTCCTCCTCCTCTTCCCCTTGTTTTTGTTCTTCCCCCATTCAGCCATTTTGTTTACAACATTTTGAAATTATTTTCCATTGCATTCTTGTGGTGAAGTTATTTATCACACCTGCAATAAATGTACATAAAAAAACATGTTTTTCCTTCTTTATATCAAGCATGACCAAGGGGTCTGTCAATGCAAGTAACAAATTGTATAAACTGAGTACAGAATCTGCTATAGTAATTAAAATCTAGCTACTTTGTAGCATGATACCCAA
The DNA here is from genome assembly GCA_036850965.1 of Patella caerulea. Taxonomy (NCBI): domain Eukaryota; kingdom Metazoa; phylum Mollusca; class Gastropoda; family Patellidae; genus Patella; species Patella caerulea. Next base: position 16,654,029 of record JAZGQO010000002.1, on the reverse strand, counting down.
CACTCAGACTGTGTTCTAATAAACTTTGTCTTTATTTCATTGATTTCTTTAAAGAATAATTTATTATTTTTGCTTTAAAGATTTACATTTACTGGCTTTTGGGGGAGTGTGGGGTGAGAGGATTTCATTTATATTATATATACAGTAATTCAAAAAATATTATTTTTAATATTTATTTGTAATAAAACTAATATAGAACAAGGGAAAATTCTACTGGAAACTAGATGTCATATTATGAGCTTAAATTTCTTGTGTTGATATTTTGAGGCATTTGGCCAGTTGGATGTGGGCCATCTCTGGCCCAGATATGGCAAACTTCTCGCATAATATTATTTTTTTCAAATGTTTTGAATATAAAACCAAAAAATTAAAACTGTTAAACAAACTGACAAGATATTCTTAGATATCAGTTGCAAAAATAAGTTTAATTCATCAGTAGTGAGCCAATAGTTGCCAAGTGTTAGCCAGATATGGCCAACATCTGGCACCATCTGGCTGGATATGAGCCACATCTAGCCAGAGGCTGCCAGATGTTGGCCATACTTGGGCCAAAGCTGAGTGGCTGTCTGGGTCGTGTTGTTTGTTCACATTACTCGTCAGACCTTTTATTGCAGGTTGTGATGAAACTATTGAAGCAGAGACTGGAACGTTTTCATCTCCCAACTACCCAAACAATTATCCTAATAACCAACGGTGTACCTATACAATAATTGTACCTGTAGGAAGCACAATTCAGTTAACCTTTACTGCATTTGATGTAAGTTTTGATTTCTAACTTCGCTCTCCTTATTTAGAAATTTATTCACATGAACAGTCTATAATCAATTCTTTAGATTGAAAAGGATTTAAAGAGAGAGAGAAATGGGATTTAACGTCCACTCGACAATAATTTGCTTGCGCGTAAGGGTGTTTAGCAGTGGGAGGAAACCGGAGTACCCTGGAGGAAACCACGAGACTGAGAAGGCGCTCCTATCTACATGCCATATACGCTCACACCAGGGATCGAAACCACAGCCGCAAAGCAGAGGTGACCGACCAGCTAGAGGTCGGAGCGCGGCACTCTAGACCACTAGGCCATCCCAACCTCCCATAAAAACACAAGTAAATGGCGAAGCGATGCTAAGTTTGGCATAACACGCTAGATTTATCCTTATATAATATGTAAATATTTACATGCCATGTTGTTTTTTGTTTTTAATTTTAATTATGAGCCTTTGTCATAAATGATGTTCATGCTTTTTTCCTCTTAAAATGTTTTGTGGATATTTGTATGCTGCCTCTTATGGGGTGTTTAGATACAATAAAATCTTATCTTATCTAACAGGTACCGTTGTTACATTAATAAACAAACTGCCTATGACACATCAGAACAATCAGCACTTTATCTAAATCTTACATAATGCATCTATATACAAAACAAAGATCATTTCTAATTGCTGATTTCTACCAACCTGTTTTGTAATTACAGAGCATAAGATCAAAAATATATTAAAACAATTTAATGTCATTTTATTAAAAAAAAGATTTTCAACATTTGGCTCGGTGTACAAAGCACTGAATCGCTAGCAAGGGGGTCTAGTGTTCGACCAGGTATTAACCGGGACGACTCATTGGGATTTTCCGGAGGTCACCCCCCCCCCCCTCCTTTCAGTGGGGCAGGACGGAGCGTCTCACAGGGACATCGTCTAGTCGTTCAGCTCGAGCGAAAACCGAATTCTCATGTTTACGCTATGTGTATGTAAAATAATCCGAAAAGTAGGAGGCTGAACAAGGAATGTTATTCATTCATTCAAATCATTTTAAGCGATTCAGATTAATTGTGTTTCTTTCAGACTGAAGAAGACAGCTTCAGCGCTGGTTGTTTTGATTATGTAACTATAGATGGTGGAGCTGAAATGTGCGGAACAAATGTGCCAAACCCTGTTAGTAGCGAATCAAATCGTATGACAGTTATATTTTCATCTGATTACTCGCAAGTGCGTCGAGGGTTTTCTGCTTCTTTCACCAGCCAGGCAGGTTAGTATCTGATTAGAACTTATTGTCCCCCGCTTTTCGAAGAAAGTTGGGGGACTATTAAAATGGGCCTGTCTGTCCGTCACACTTTTTGGGACACATTAACTCTCTTCCTAATTGAGCTAGAATGTTCAAACTTGGTGTATGTGTTTATTAGGTCAATGCCTTGATGGAGTTCGAAGATGAGCATTTTCCGCTTAGGGTAAGCAGAGATTAGCAATTTGATTGGTTGATGCTTTGGGACACGATAACTTTAGTTTAGTTTCATTACAGTAATACCTTGACTAAGTTCGATAATGAGCATTTTCTTCTCAGGGTAAGCAGAGCGATAAGCAATTTGATTTGCCGAGATTTTGGAACACAATAACTCTCCTTCTAATTGAGTTAAAATGTTAAAAAATTGGTGTGTATGCGTATTAGGTCAATGCCTTGATGGAGTTCGAAGATGAGCATTTTCTGCTTAGGGTAGGCAGAGATAAGCAAGTTGATTGGTTGATGCTTCGGGACACGATAATTTTAGTTCTAATTAAGTGAGAGTTATGAAACTTGGCGTATGGTTTCATTACTGTAATTCCTTGACTAAGTTCGATAATGAGCATTTTCTTCTCAGGGTAAGCAGAGCGATAAGCAATTTGATTTGCCGAGATTTTGGAACACAATAACTCTCCTTCTAATTGAGTTAAAATGTTAAAGAATTGGTGTGTATGCGTATTAGGTCAATGCCTTGATGGAGTTCGAAGATGAGCATTTTCTGCTTAGGGTAGGCAGAGCTAAGCAATCTGATTGGTTGATACTTCGGGACAAGATAACTTGGGTTCATCTTGATTGATGATTGTTATGCTATTACAATGACTGCATTCTCATTCAGTAATGGATTCGACAGTAACAGTGTATAGAAACGATTCACTCGGACACGAGGTCCCTTTTGTCAAGCGTGGGGGGCCTTTTGTCTGCCTTTAGGGTCCCCCTAACTAGGGTACATTTTCATTTTTCTTGTCGATTTTAGCATTTTTCTTTATAAAACTCTTTAGGATGACACTTCGTGTACAGTTTGATTGCTCAATACGTTTGAAAAAAATAAATGCGCGATTAATTAATGTCATCTATTTATATTGGTATTTCGGTGGGTGACTTCAGCCTCACTGTTGGCTTGTACTTATAACCAATAAAGCGACCGCCACAGTTCCGGGAATATGCACCTGGGTCCAGCAGCTGCTTCCTTTTAATGCTGTGTTCTTCGCCATCGCTGCTTCAGTACCGGATAGACAACGCGGCCTCTATTGGTACACACTCTTTAGAATATCATTTCCTAAAACCCGTGTTTGTGTCAACATAACAGCGCCTGCCACGGGCTTCTATAACCGACCTAAATGCTAGATATTTATAATTCACTAACAATTTGTTTCGGGAAAAAATGTAATGTAGACGTCCATATCTATGATCAGGGCATTGTTATGCACGCTGCGTCTATGTTAGCTCTGTGGCTTTAAAGGTACAGTGTGGATAACCCCTCCTTACTCACTAGATAGTTGAGAGTTCACCTATACCCGAAGAAGAGAATGTCCTCCTAACATTCACAAATTTCAGTGATAGTGACTAGTAGTAGTTGTAATGACCATGTATTGACACTAGTATTAACTATTACTCACACTCACGTTGTACTGGTAAATGTATTCCTTTTAAAATGGTTTTTGATATGAATATCATAATATGACAATTTCCCTTTCATTATCACACAAGAGGTTCTGAATTTTACTATTTGTATACTTTAATCGTCGTAGCGGAATTAAATTCGCCGTGAATCACCTCAAAATCAGACAATAGGTATTGTCCAATATAATATGCTGCGTATTATTTAACCAATCAGAATCAAGTAAATTTGTGATATCATGTAGAATCGGAAGATACTCAATGTGAGCATAAAGCACTCCATATAATTCTTTATTTTAAATACCAACAGGATCAAACGACGCATGGACAGTATCAGACTCGTGGGGATTAAGCAATCCAGGTGGACCAACCAGTGCAGCCCCATCAGTGAATACACCTAGTGAGTATTATATTTTAATAATTATACTCCATCCTTATAGATTAGATCTACCGGAATTGTTTTAGTGTTTCTCGACCTTTTAGTTTGTCAGCATTCTGTCATGTCGATTTAATTAGTTTGAGTTGGGTAATCTCGTGGCTAAGTGGCAAAAACGATGGTTCGCTAGCCTGGAGTTCGGCTGTTCGATCCCTGCATTGGCTGAGAAAGGTCATCCAGATTTTCCGGCGTGGTTTCCCCTTGACAGTGATGAAGGACGGAGGGCCTGACAAGAACAGTTGTCTAGTCGTTCGAGTGAGAAGAAAAACAGAGGTCCCGTGTACACATTGACATGCACGTAAAAGATCTCTTGACAGTTGAGATTCGATATAAGAGTAGGTCGTAGCGCCGCTGACCGGGCAAAATTTTCCCTATATGCCTGTATTCATTAGCCCAGTTTAGGAGCAGAACAGAAGGACGTTAAATCCCATTTCAATTTGAGCGTATGCGAATCTGTCCAGCGGTGAGCTTGCCAGGGGCACCGCCAAAGATGAGAATTTTGAAAATAATGGATTTTAATCAAATGCAATTGCTTGTTGTTAAATAGACAACCCAATTCAATTTCCGGTGTCGATATGTTCAAATATAGTTGTTAAGGCCTAAACCTCACCTACCAAACTTGCCACGTCTATATGATAACTTTATGCAATAGGAATTAACATACTGAATAACTTTTAGTGCGCTTAGAAACAAGTTGACGATTTAAACCAAACCCAATCGACAGAGTCCCTAAACCCAACACCAGCATGTTGCTGGTCCATCAAATTCTACACCAGCATGATTAGTACACATTCAATCGTAAACCAGTGTGACCATAGTCCACTGAATCGTATATCAGCATGATCACAGTTCATTAAAACGTACAACAACATGATTATATTATATCCAATCGTACACCAGCATGCCTAAAGTATATTAAGTCGTAAACCAGCATGAAAACGATCTATTAAATCATAAACCAGAATTTTCGCGGTACATTAAATCGCACAACAGCGGGGTTATATTACACTTTATCGTACAACAGTATGATTATGGTATATTAAATCGTATACCAGCATGATTATAGTCCAGTTAACCGGGCAACAGCATAATTACAGTCCATTCAATCGTTTATCCAATCGTACACCAACATCATCCTCGTGTATTAAATCGAGCACTGGAAAGAGCATGGTTCATTAAATGGTACAGCATTTATTTGACTGCCAAGCTGGTTTAATCCTTAATAATTAGCGCGGTGAAGCAGTGTTACACAATTGATATCATTTAGAAAATGTCAATTAATACCCTCAATACATGAAATTGATTAACAATCCTATCAAATGACTCACAGATGGTCAACATTGGCACTAGCTTGACACGACTTACAGCCATGCGGAGGTCGTTTTTGAAGTAATCAATCATCAAATATGACCCGATTAATGACCAGCTACAACCTACGACAATATTGCAGTCTGCAAATTTTAATACAATATATTTCGAGATTTAAATATATAATTATTGATACTTTAATTTTATATTTTACACTCGATCCCATTTTTGTACAATTTTAAGTGACAGATTAAGTGCAAGCTTTAAACTGTGACAGGTGTGAGGTTTCAAACGTGGTATTATGTAAAGCGTTGTATAAACTTCTGAATTAGGCATGATTTAATATGTACCAGGCGTGCCCTGTATTATGTAAGAAGCGATATGATGTACGTAAGGGTTATCAACTGAGACAGAGGGGTTCAAGTTAGATGAACACCCGAGCTCGTGCAAAGTTGTACACTGAGAACGCGCAGCGTTCGAAGTGTTCAATGCACGGGCGCGGGTGTTTATCTAACTTGACCCCGAGGTCAAAGTTGATAACTGACTTACACACTGGATTCTTTGTATAAGAAGTTGAACGAGTGAATGAAAATGGACGAATACGAGAGAGACGCATTATTATCACAGACCCTTTATCACACATAATTGTTTTACCAATTCGTCTATAACAGGTACCAATATGCTTTATTTTGCACGTCATATATTGTTGTTTACTCAGCAAATTGGGTAGTGCTAAATAACTGAATATGTGTATACCGGTTTATTTACGATGCATACAAATCAGATTATTCAAATGTCAGGTTTTTGAGAATTTTTTTTTAAGAAAGTTGGATTGTTAAAAGGATAAATGTCCGAATGGTTAGCGATTGCGCGTTTTGTCATAAGGTCTGCCATTCAGTCAACTGGTGTGGTTTCGATTCCTCGGTGGTACGTGACAAGGTGTAGGGCCTCCGGTTTCCTCCGGCTGCTAAAGACCGCTACGTCGAGTGAACGTTAAATCCCATTTCTCTCTCTCCTTATCGACAAAAGGAAAAATATGCAACACCCTTTATTCACTGTAATATTTCATTTGTGCGAATGGGGTATGCTGCATTGACTGGAATACGTTTTACATTCGCGAATTGTCAGCCACAAACTATCCATGTGCGAAAAAAAATATCATGTGTGATGATGTAGGATTGGTATTTTACAAGCTGACAATTATCTAAAAAAAATGTTCAAACAGAAATTCATCCCAATTCGCTAGGTTTCGCGCACTTGTTTCTTATAATGTTGGTTGCGTTTTCTAGCTAATGATATTATTTCACAATTCACTGTGAAAAAATATTTATTTATCGTTTTAACTACATGTACATGTATTATTTATCTTTTTAAAATTAACACGGTGTTTCTTGTTATTGCTAATACACAGTGCACGCACGAAAATGCGCGGTTGTCTGTTTTGACAATCACCGGGTTAGTATGTTGGGGTGTTCATCGGGGTGTTCATTTATATGAACACCCACTTTTCCTCAAATGATCACCTGTGTACGTGCTAAAACAACACAATACAGGTTGGTCAGTAACTTGAACACCCGAGTGGGAACAAAGGGTCCAGTGTGTAAAGATGTAGAGTGGTTCAGGCTAAAAATGTTTTATAACAAACAGACACTATTTCGGGACAATAAAGACATTATATGATAAGACTTACTATAAAAACTTCATTGATCAACAATGGAAGTCTGGCCACTTCTGAATTTTGAGGATATATAATCATTTGGACATATATTATAAATGGCTCAAAATCTTCCCGGCTTCCATAATCAAAGGAGTTATCTCTTAGTGAGAATAAGAGCTATGTCCCTTGGTTGTACTAAACAAAATATGCTCCAAGCTACGCACGCCCCGGAAACGAAATAACTTGATCGCAGTCGGAAAATAGCGTTTATTTTCATACTGCAAAGTAACCGAATACACTCTATGAGACGATTGGATTTGACATATGTACGCATGCGCGAACGCTTCGTTGTTTTAACAGTAAACCCGCGCCTTCAAATGTCTTTATATTAACCGTGTTTATAATGCTATAGTAGAAATTAAAATACATGTTAAGCTGGAGATGAAAAGATCGGCATTTGACATGAATTATTTCAAGATTAGCCTCATACATATATTAAAATGAACAGTGCGTTTACTTATTTATACCCAGACACTGACCTATTTATAACGGCATGTTATACAGAGGGAGCGAGGGAGAGAGAGGGGTCTATAAATCTAATAATGTAACATTTTAATGTTTTCTCAAAGATAACTAAATATTATATTGTGCAGTACGATGTTTGTTATGAAAAATAAATTGCCGGGTAAAGTACGAGGAAAATATAATGACATGTAATACGGGGAGTGAGAGAGAGGGATAAACACCCCAATAAAACTATTAATTAAGACTTTATTTTTTGTCCCTCAGATAAATAAATATTTTGTACTGCATGATGTTTGTTATGAAAAAAAAACCACATTGCTGGGTAAGTGGCGTATGCGCCGAGCCAGCGATTATTGCGTATGTACCGAATTTAGAGCCAAATTTTGTAGTTTCGTCTGTAGGCCTATAAAGGGTGGTATTTTTCGCCGACTTCAAGGTTTCATAAACATGTGGACACCGACGCGCTCACATGATATTCTTTGAACTGTAGATTTTGATGGAGTGTAATTATATTTTTTTTTCCCGCGAGAGCCAAACATGCGGTTATAACCACTGCTACGTTACCATTGAAAACGTTTAGATTTTTAAGTTTCATGACCAAATTATGGCATTCTGCTATGTATCTTTGATTTTTGACATCATACTAAATTCCTTCGTTCATCTAAAAAGGTTTGGACTTGCAACCATTCTTTTTACCTGCCAATTGTTTTGTTTTTTTTCATAATAGCCTTCATGTGAACCATTTCTTTTTTAGTCTTCGGAAGTTGATTTTTTTTTTAAACTTGGTGATTGTGCTTTTATGACAATCGCCGCAAATACTTTTCTTTCTATCTAAATCAGTTAAGGTCGCATCGGCAGATGTCCGAGTCTCTCTGTTTATTAAATTAATTTCACTTGTGTCTGCCGATGGAGTAACGTAAACTATCACGGAAAAAATGGGGTGTCAAGAAAATCATCGTATGATTTCATGCCTTTTAGTGGACCTAACCTTACTTTTACTCACCTTCCTAGTCTTTGTCGTCAGTCTGACCAGTCTATTTTGAATGTATTTGTCACCAAAAGTCACACAGTCGTCATGTAAAGCAGTCATGATAGACCGATGCTCCGAAGTTGTCGGGAATTTATTAACATTTGTCTAGCATTATTTTTACACTATTCGCGTACAAGCTGCGTCCATTTCGTCCGGCAGTTTTGGCTAGCGATTTTCACAAAATTTGAACTTAACCTTCATTACGGTATAAGGATGATATAAACAAATGTTCTTTTTAATCCTTAATAATTCTGACCTCCAAATGGACCACAAACTAAAATTTTGTTAGTACAATCAGGGGCCATAATTCAGGAATTTACAATTCGATATGCGCAAATACCGAAAGGAACCATAATCTTTGGGTTATATACATGCATTTCAAGTTTCATCAAAATCGGATCAAAATTGTGACCTTTGGTGCGTGTCAATAAGCTAAAATATTGATTTTTCGTTCAATCAGGGGCCATAATCCATGAAGTTACGGTCCGATACACGCCAATATCGCAAAGAACCAAGATCTTAGGGAAATAAATCTATATATCAAGTTTTGTTAAAATCGGAGAAAAATTGTGACCTGTAGAATGTCCACAAATAATTATGGACATCTGGGGCGACACCAATATACCCCACATGGAAATATGGGTGTATAAAAACGTTACTGTCTGATACACGCCAATATCGAAAGGAATTGTGACCTGTAGAATGTCCACAAGGACAGGGGCGACAACAATACATGGAAATGTGGGTGTATAAAAAAGTGAAACCAGAAGTCCTCAGGTTATAGGTCCTCAAATTCTGTGTCGGATTCTAGTTGTTTTCTTTCTTTAGATTCTGGTTTCTAAAATGAATAAAATAATGAAAATATCAAGTTATTTGTACAAAATCTTCCTAACAATAAATCAGCGGTTGTGAATACGCCCACATTTTGCAAAAGATGGATAGAGAACAAGCTAAACAACAGGCGATTTTTCGTACAAGCAAGGGCCATAATTCAGGAAGTTACGATCCGATATGCGCGAATATCGACAGGAACCAAGATCTTTGGGTTATAAAGATATATTTCATTTATTTTTTTCAAAATCAGATCAAAATTGTGACTTCTAGTGGGTCTACATTGTGGACTCCACAATCTTGATATACCATATATTTACATCATTTTGTCCGGTAGTTTTGGTCCTATTATCATGAACTTCGAACCCAGCCATCATTAGGGTCACTGGGTGTAACACTGACATAAAGGACTTTTTCAGTCGGATAAAAATTGTGACATCTATTTTGGTTGTAGATTATTTATATTTTCAATAACTATTTACAGTTGGATATCTGTAAGACATTGTTAATTGAAATAAAAATAGTTTTTACTAATACAAATCATTACTTCTAAATTAATACAACTTACACAATTTTCAGTTTTAAATTTTTCAAAAGGCTGATTGCTAGGCATATTTCCAAGATTTTTTACATTCCTTAACTACGAACTGCTTATTATTCATGTTACCTTGTACTTAGTTCCTCCCTGCTTGTGCGGTGCCTGCTCTAGGTAGTCAATTACTATATCTTCCATTTCATTAACTTTAGTTTTTGGAAAGACTTTTATACATGCTTCTGGAAATAATAATAAAAAAACTTGTAATACTTTACTTTTTCCACCACTTATTAAAGCCCCAATAACACTCTTGTTGTAACTGAATAATATGTCCAAATATTCATTCTGGTCAACAAATCGTATTATTTTAGGATATTCCAATTAAATGATGATATAAATTTCATCTTAACACACCTATTTTAAAAAAATTGGAAAAATTCAACCAATTGATTTGAAAAGTCTAACGTAAAACTTTTCAAATGCGACTTGGATGGATTTTAAAATATTTTCGAACCCTCTGGACAAGTAAAACAGGTTGTAATGGATAATTTACACAACAGGTAAGACACTTAAACATCTAGTACTTAGAATAAGGGTATTATTTATTTTCTGGAGCTACCAAGCCAGCAAGAATGTTATTGTCCCTTTAAGAAAACTTCATAACAGTTATGAAACAGATTATATATTAAAGTAAAACAAGCCAACAGTGAGGCTGATGTCCCCCGCCGAAACCCTAGTTAGGGGGATCCTAAAGTCAGACAAAAGGGCCCCCACGCTTGACAAAGGGGCCCCTCTGGCCAAGGGAAAGAGCCCTCGTGTCCGAGTTAATCGTCTCTATACACTGTTACTGTCGAATCCATTACTGAATGAGAATGCAGTCATTATTGTATTGGGATAAAAATCATCAATCAAGATGAACCTAAGTTATCTTGTCCCAACGTATCAACCAATCAAATTGCTTATCTCTGCTTACCCTAGACAGAAAATGCTCATCTTCGAACTCCATCTAGGCATTGACCTAATAAGCTTACACACCAATTTTGAACATTTTAACTCAATTAGACGGAGAGTTATTGTGTTCCGAATTCTCGACCAATCAAATTGCGTATCGCTCTGCTTACCCTGAGCAGAAAATGTTCATTATCGAACTAAGTCAAGGTATTACTGTAATGAAAATATATACTAAGTTTTATCACTCTCACTTAATTAGAACTAAAGTTATCGTGTCCCAAAGCATCAACCAATCAAATTGCTTATCTCTGCTTACCCTAAGCGGAAAATGCTCATCTTCGAACTCAATCAAAGCATTGACCTAATAAACACATACACCAAGTTTGAACATTCTAGCTCAATTAGGAAGAGAGTTATTGTGTCCCAAAAAGTGTGACGGACAGACAGACGGACGAACCCATTTTAGTATGTATACCTAATATGTTTTAAAATAACAATTGTCAAGCATCTTGCATATCATTGCTGATAAATCTAGCTTTAGTACATGTACCGTATTTAGTTGCTGATTTTGACACAAAATATTAGTTGAAATTAGTATCATTACAAATTGAACTTACTCATTGCTATCCTACAAAGAGGATGATTTTCGAAGGCTAGCTTCCCTTTACGCCCCTTTAGACTGTAAGTTCACCACAATTTATTTGTTCCCAATTTACTTAATACTCTTCTCTTCTTAGTGTATTCCCTGCATTATGCCCGCCTTGGGGGCTAAGGAACAACAACTGTTAAAGATACAGTAATATATTATACTATTCAAAAAAAGTCATCACAGCAAATCAGATCAGCGCTTGTCTTTAAACAGACACCGGTGTGAGAGTGAGTGGCCAGACGATTCGGAATCGACTGCATAGGGGCCACCTTCGCGCCGGACGTACTCGCGTGATCCGTTGTTTGAGAGATCATCATATTCAGGCAAGACGTCGTTGGTGTAGGGATCGTCAACACTGGGATAATCGACGCTGGAGCAAGGTGATGTTTTCAGATGAGTCAAGGTTCACTGTTGATTTTTTGGACAGACGTAGGAGGGTGTGGCGTCGTCGAAACGAGCGCTTCCAAGACGTTAACGTCATCAGACATGATCGATTTGGGGGTGGTTCTGTTATGGTGTGCGGGGGGGGGGGCATAACTGTTGCTGGAAGAACGGCTTTACAGGTTGTTGCAGGGCGTTTTACAGGCCAGTACTACCGGGACAACATCGTGGCAGTCCATGTTGTGCCGTTCGCACGACATCATGGCCGCCGTTTCATCTTCCAGGGTGACAACGCAAGATGTCACAGGGCCAGGATCGTTACAGGTTACCTCCAACAACAGAACATAACCACATTACCTTGGCCAGCACTGAGTCCTGACCTCTCCCCCATCGAGCGTGTCTGGGACATGCTTGGACAGACGTTACGTCAACGTCAACAACGTCCTGCCAATGTCCAAGAACTTGCTGCTGCGTTGCAACAGGAATGGGACAATCTGGACCAAAATGACCTTAGACGTCTCATTAGCAGTATGCCACGTCGGATCAATGCTTGTTTGGCAAACAGAGGAGGATTTACCCGTTACTGACTTTGTTGTCATGCTGTGGTAAATTTGCTGTTTGACCCCGAGTATAATTTTACCCTTATAATGGTCAGTCTGTGCCTTACTTAGTCTAACGATCATTTGGAATAAATCGATGAATGTGAACTTCATTTCATTTTGTCATTTGTTTCTTCGTCTGTTTCATTAGGTGACTTTAATAATACTTAAAAATCAAATATCCCCTACTCTTTTTTGAATAGTATAATTACAATAAAGGACTTATAAATATATTTACATCCCACTTCTACTCGTTGCCAATGGAAAACTTTGATGAAACTGTCATGTTCATTTCCAATACATGCACAAAAGTATCCGTGTATCAGAAATGAACAGTACACTTTTGAAAAAGTATCCGTGTATCAGAAATGAACAGTACACTTTTGAAAAAAGAGTACTGTTCATTTCTGATACACGGATACTTTTATACCGTTTAAAGGACAATATTGGTGCCAGTCATTATCACATATGTGATAGAACTGATTAAACACTTTCCAAATATAATATTAACACAAAGATCATCGCTACCGTAGAGGGGTAATAAAGCATTCATGAATCGGAAGTGACGAACGCCAAAGAAAAACATGAGTTATATCTCTATGCGAATGACTGAAGTGACGAGTGATGACAGATAAACAACTGAATTTCTGCTCACTAATAATTCCTTCGAAGACAAAATGTTGTTATATGGGACCGCAAGAGGTTATCTGACGATTCAATAAAGTAATTAAGTGTCATAAGATAAGAGAACAAGGGAGAAATAGAAATACCCCGTACAGCCCCTTGTTTTTATTCATTCTATAGGGGAGACCGGGGCACATTGAACCACTTTGTTCACATACATGTTTGTACTCATTTCATATCAAATGTTTTTATTAGAAGATCTCTTTATTTCATGATCTAAATTTTAATAAGTACTAGATAGTACAAGAATTTCCTAGGCTATGAAGTTAACATGTACGGAAATTTTTCTCTTTTAAGCGCTTTTTTGAAAAATTCACTGCCTAAGAAAATAATTGACAACATGTGGCTTATTGATGGAGAAATGTGTCTGATAAGTTATCTCACTTCTGTATAGTGTTGGGTTGTATAGTATTATTTATAAATGATATATCCATGGTGGTTCAATGTGCCCCTGTCTCCCCTACCTTATAAAAACATGGTAATGCACGGACTTTTAATCTGTTTTTCTTTCGTGTTCTCTTATCTAGTGTCAGTCAAGTCTTTTTATGAATTGTAAGATATTCTCTCACAGTGTCACAGAGCAACTTTAGGTCTTCGAGGGAACTATTAGTGAGCAGATATTCGCCCATGTATCTGTTATCACTAGTCACTTCAGTTAGTTATATAGAGGAATAACTCGTGTTTCCCTTTGGCGTTCGTTACTTCCGATTCATGAATCCTGTATTACTCCTCTATGGTAGCGATGATCTCTGTGTTAATATCATATTTGGAAAGTGTTTAATCAGTTCTATCACATATGTGATAATGACTGGCAACAATATTGTCCTTTAAGAAACTTATCAAGCAATAAGAGGCGGACGTTTAGTCTGACCCAGATCGCAATGATAACTAGTTGTTTCATACTGCACTAATAAGGTACATGAGACAACTAATCAATATCATAGTAACAAAACAAACCGGTAGCAACTACATGGCAGTGCAAAAATATATACAATGGCATTAAATCAACATAACAACATATTGCGAAAAACAATTATAACACATATCTATTGGCATCTATTCTATAATTTGGTTTGACTTATTATGCAAAACATATAAATGAGAATATTGAATAATTATTTTAACTAATTGTGATTCTCTTGCTAGACACTTCGCAAGCCTTGAAAATAAGTAGGATATAAAAAAACGCCTAGAAAGTTATAAATTTCATAACAATTAAATTTCAACGGACGAACCATGCGTCGATGTATGAATGACCCACGTTTCGAATTTCCTTTTCACTACATTTAATATCATCGCAGTCCTCTCCGCCATAGACAAGTTGTTTTGACGATGTGGTTTAAACGAACACGTGGCTAGTTTACGCTCGGGGTGTCACAACAAAACGCACGTGTTATATAAATACTACCATGAAATGTAACGTGAGGCTCAGAAAGGGATAAATAAAAGAGCTGACATTATTTGTCACTTTTCGGTTGAAACGACTCGATAATAAATACTATTTTTCAGATTTTGCTTCACAATACTCGATAGAAAAGTGATGTAAGTAACGTATTAGCACCTTTCCTCGGTGTATCGGTGAATATTAGGGCAGTTTTGGTCGTGGGCCGCCTTACACCTCGGAAGTGTGCTAATAACTATTACATATTGCATGTGGTAAATAAGAAAACAAAAAGAATACTAAATTATATTTTAATCATATTTTTATGTTAAAGTTGATTGCTGTCTTTAAACAGATTCCATTCGTTTTTGAACATTTAGCAGACTTGAACAGACACATTTTAGATTTTAACATTGACAATATTGTACAATTCCAATGTTTAATACGCTACTCAGTAGTTTATAATTGGTCTAACACTATTTGACAAATGGCGTGATTGTGTGCAAGTCTATGACAAACTCATAATTACCATTTTTTTCTTAAAGTCATCCTGCTTTAAGGATTCAGCAATTTCATTCATTTGATTCACTGAGTTCAGTGGATTTACAATCACTTTCTCTAAATCTGCAACTGCACCACCCCTGCCAGCTGCTTAATTGCAGTTAGTATTTCCATCTGATTTGCAACAACACTGTTGAGTCTTTGAATAATTTTTCGCCTGAAATCTACACATTAAAAAGAAACAAGATTGTATACAGGTATTTATTGCATTTTTTTAATGAAGCAATCCTATTGTACGGTATAATACATTATTCCAGAGCTAGTGAAGTACATTCTAAATTTGTTTAAACATCTGGGCCTCTAAACACATCAAATACAATAAATACATCAACCCTACTTACAATTATTAAGAACACCCGGCCATTACCAAATTTGAAGATTAATCTGACAGGCAATGCAATGCGACAGTTTCTTAATCAATATTCATTTTAATAGTCTGAATGTAGTGAATTTTTAATATTACTTATCCTGGTTGTTATAGCAATCAAAACAAAAACAAACCCCCAAAAAGGCAATGTTATTCAATTTTCAAACCAATTGATCACCAATGTCAAACCAAATGATTATGGTACATTTTAAAGGGACAATAACACTCTTGGTGGCTCGGCAGCTCGAGAAAATAAATAATAACCTTATATTAAATACCGGTACATGATGTTTGCGTCCTACCTGTTGAGGCTGTTGTGTAAATTATCTTTTACAACCTATTTTACTTGTCCAGAAGGAAGGTTCGAAAATATTTTAAAATCCAAGTCACATTTGAAAAGGTTTACGTTAGACTTTTCAAATCATTTAGTTGAATTTTTCCAATTTTTTAAATTAGGTGTGCTAATATAGGATGAAATTTATATCATCAATTAATTGGAATATTGTAAAATAATGCAATTTGTTGACCAAAATGAAGATTGGGACATATTATTCAGTTTCAACAAGAGTGGTATTGGGGCTTTAAGTACTGTGGCAGAAATCATTTTAGCACATATTTACAGCCCATGTAATATAAAATATTATGAATTATATAATTTTAGTGAAATATTAAGAATTTTGGATTTAAAGAAAGGACAACTGACGAACTGTTCTCGGCATTCGTTGCTTACATTTGTTAGAATTCTGCTTTTACATATTATTATTATTTCTACTCAGAAGAGAACAACATTGACAAATAGAAAAATATTCTCTAGCTAGGCTAGTCTAAGGACTAAGTAGTAAAAGTCAGTTACTGATACTGATAGGCTATGGACTACTGTCCTAGTCATGTTTAAGGCCTGGGCCTATGGCGGTATATTTTGACTAGTCGAAGATTTTTGTTTGTTTTTACTTCACTTTTGATTTCTATTATTCCTTCAAATCAGTATATGTAGCCTATGGAACAACTTTCTTATTTTTTGTATATATTAGTCAATGTAAATAAATATCAAACAAAGGCATAAAAGGCCTTACGCTTGTCGTTTCTTTCAATTTGTTATTGTTAACTGATCAACAAATATGTGATACTCGAGGTAATAATTAGTTCCCCCAAAAAAGGAATTAAAATTATAATAATTAGTATGACAACTGTTATATAATGCTAAATTATTTAATAAAAAGTGTTGCAAAATTAGGTATCCGTATCGACATATTATTATTTATTGACATGACTGACTAGACTGGTGGCCAGTCTTCTCCACACACCAAAAATTGGCCAGTCCTCTCAAAAAAAAACAACAACGTAATCTCTAGAGACTGGGCAAATAGAGCTTCATTCTCATCTAGTAGGTCAATCTGCATTATGTAGGTCGTTTGACGTCGTGCATTTGCACTGGCAAACTGGTGTAGGTGCGAGATGTTTGTTGTGGATAACAGTTATTGTTATTTAGTGATACTTTAACGATCTAAGAATTTTGTTGACGGACAATATCTGTCGAATGAACGGATACAACGTATGGGATGAGGTGAATGAACATAAATAATTACACACGACATCATTATAACAACTTAACGAAGCCAGTTCATGCGTATCGGGACGAAGCCGAATGGCGACTGGAAACAAAAACGTGACATCAGCCCGCACACGGTTTCAGCATGACTGCTTTGCACTCCATTCGAGACGCATGATTCATGAAAGTAAATATCGAACTTAATTTATCTTAGACATCACATTTACAAATGCGTGTCACGTGACTCGGGGCTTGCTTGACAACTGTCAATCATTCCAAATAAGGAACAACGTAAAACAGGATAAGGAACGCCCATTTTATTGTGAAGCTCGCAAATTGTCCAGTCTCTGGTGCTGGTTACAGGTTTACTCAATTTTTTTTTTTATACAAATGGAAACGAAAGTGTTGGTTTACTAAAAATTACTACTTATATATAAATCGAAATGTAAAATAAATAGAAGAGACTGGGCCAGTCTAATGACTGACCTAATTATTCATCTATTCATGTCGATTCCCAACGACAAATCCAGAAATAGTCTATACAGCCATTATTCAAATTATTTCAGCTTGCGTTGATTCTTTTGTTTGTCCAACTTTATTGGGTACAATTCTCTTTTTAAGTGGAAAGAAATCCTATGTATTATCCATAGACTAGTATTGTACTGCATTGTCGTCCTCGCGCCTACGGTCAGTACAGACTACACGGACAGATATTTTCCGGTTTCATTTCCATTCGCGTCCACAGAAATACATTAACATTGGGTTTAAATAATTCATTGAAAAGCGAATTTATGATTTCAGAGCACTGAAACAGTCGTCAATTTTACAGAATTTTTCCATTCTTGAAATATGTTTGGTGTTAAAAAGTAGAGACGTGTGGTAGCTCGTAGGAAATTTCCGTTCGATCCTCACATCTTATCACGTGGTGATACAAGCGCGCGAATATGAGTCATGTGGTGTAAATAAAGTCTACCCCTTGAAAGACGTAAATAAATGGATTTTAACTATGTTATTTATTTTCAGACAAGTTCTTTATACATTTAACATAACGCCTACTTCATAAATTAACATCGGATTTGCCTTTCGACTTAATTTACCGAGAATAGGAACTTGGAATACGTCATAGTTTGGTGTTGAAATGACGTCATAACAAGGCAAATCTACGAGATAAATTTGTCCACAAAATGTCGCGTTTTCAAGTACTCGATATTAGTATCATCGGAACGGCAATAAAATGAACTTTCGATCGGTTGGTTATGGAATGTTGACAAATTGCCTCAAAAAAGCGTACTTAAATTGTGTTTTCAACTTTAAAAAAATACGTGGTATTTTGATATGTCAAAATTCCATAACCGACCGATCAAAAGGTCGTTCAGTTATCTTTCTAATGGTGCTCACAGCACTTAAAGTGGGGTACTTACGTTTATGAAATTAATAAGAAGAATATGTATATAAAACTTATACCAAACAAAAAAGCAAGACATCGGCTTTCCAAATCTGTTTTAAATATTAACAAGCCAACAGTGAGGCTGATGTCCCCCGCCGAAATCCCAAAATAAATAGATGATACATATTAATTAATCGCACATTTATTTTTTTCAAACGTATCGACCAATCAAACTGAACACGAAGTGTCATCCAAAAATTGCTTATCTCTGCCTACCGTAAGAAGAAAATGCTCATCTTCGAACTCCATCAAGGCATTGACCTAATAAGCATAATCACCAAGTTTGAACATTCTAGCTCAATTTGGAGGAGAGTTATTGTGTTCCAAATTCTCGACCAATCAAATTGCGTATAGCTCTGCTTACCCTGAGCAGAAAATGCTCATTATCGAACTTAGTCAAGGTATTACTATAATGAAACTATGCACCAAGTTTCATCACTCTCACTTAATTAGAACTAAAGTTATCGTGTCCCAAAGCATCAACCAATCAAATTGCTTATCTCTGCTTACCCTAAGCGGAAAATGCTCATCTTCGAACTCCATCAAGGCATTGACCTAATAAACACATACACCAAGTTTGAACATTCTAGCTCAATTTGGAGGAGAGTTATTGTGTCCCAAAAAGTGTGACGGACAGACAGACGGACGAACCCATTTTAATAGTCCCCCAACTTTCTTCGAAAGGCGGGGGACAAAAAAGATTATATAGCAACTGTGTGACGTTAAGTGTAAAAAAGGTTACAAATCGGGAAAAATGACTTTCTTCCAAGCGAGTAATGGGAGTTGTGACACCTACTAATAATAATAATGCTTTGTTTGTATTTGTATGCTGTTTCTAATAATAATGGGGTGTTGAAATACAATAAAATCTTGTCATATCTTATCTTGATAGTAATAGAAGACATAATTGCCGATATTTATATCCTAACCACATAAAAAGTTGAGAGTTAAATTAATTGAACTTACTATCGGCGCGAACCAAAAACCAATATGGCGTCCCAAAAACGGCGTTCGCGGCAACGACATAGTCACGTGATCAGTTTCCGCGGCAAAATACAACGCTCGGATTACGCCCCATGTTAACATACATTCTCAGACTTAAGTTAAAAATTTACTCAACTTTCAATCACTGTTTATGAGCAATATCTTTGATCCAGAAACACGAAACTTTACACATAGTTTCTAATTGATGTATTTGATACATTAAAACAACAAAAGTTAAGTTTAATAAGGGACTATATTTTTGAATAAATTCTTAACTTAAGCCTGAGAATGCTATGTGAACTCGGGGACAGATTATTCATTGAAGAATTAACTGGGACTTTTGTCAACTTGTAGATTGTTTAATTAGAATGTATTATATTTTGTAGTGTGTTATTAAATTTCGATCTACGCCGTTAACCAATAAAACTGTTCCAGATACGTCAATTTCTGTAGATAAGCGTATTGTAATTCTTGTTTTAGGCCCATACACTGAATGTGTGTAGCAACTCAGTATACAATAATCACCATTTTCTCTGTTTGGTTTTATAATTTCAATTGAAAAATACCGGATGTAAAAACAGCGACATTTAGGCACGGGAGAGGCGTCGCGTTTACAGTCCATTAACCCGTGTGTTCAGCAACATGATTGATTGTAGGTCAGTATCGCCTGTTTTTTTTTTACACTAATACGTAACTACAATGCGTTTATCAGTTTAAAGAAATTATGATTCCCGATAAAAATATAAAACAACTTACAAAATGATGTCGCACACGGACAAAATGTTTTCATCCGCAATCAATGCAGTAAAAAAAAATTCACCGTGTTCAATTACAAGAAAGTGAAATATTTTATTGTTCCCCGCCTTTCGAAGAAAGTAGGGGACTTTTAAAAAGGATCCCTCCGCCCGTCACACTTTTTGGGACACAATAACTCTCTTTTTAATTGAGCTAGAATGTTCAAACGTGCCTTAGTGGAGTTCGAAGATGGACATTTTTTGCTAAGGGTAAGCAGAAATTTGATTGGTTGATGCTTTGGGACACGCTAACATATTAGTTCTAATTAAATCAGAGTGATGAAATTTGGTGTATAGTTTCATTACAACAATACCTTGACTAAGTTCGAGAAGAAGCATTTTCTGATCAGGGTAAGCAGCGCGATAAGCAATTTGATTGGTCGAGACTTTGGAACACAATATCTCTCCTAATTTAGGCAGAATGTCCAAACTTGGTGTTACAATATTTGTCTTTATATCACGTCCAGATGACGAGAATTGTTTAACATCTTATAATAGCATCCAAAGAGAAAAGCATTGCAATAATGTAGGTGTTCTAAAAATGGCCTCAAGCTTTGACAAAAAGTGAAAAATGGTAAAATTATTGAAATTATTGTTTTTTTTTTATTTATTTTTTTTTCTCGAAAAATACTCCATGAATGTTTCTGACACTTATGGTACAGGAAGTTAAGAATCTAAACAACATGTTAAAGATATCCCGACGTTGATCCCCAAACCGGCAATAATTGAAAAAAATATTCCATATTTTGAAAAAAAAAAGTACAAAAATGCCCATCTTGCGAAAATAAGTGATTACTAGGCCAGATTTCACCGAATCAAAAAAAACAAAGTGTCATTGGATAACCCGAACAATGGACGATATTTAGACAGTCAAATGGTAAATATTCGCTGATTCGGCAACATATTACGGGACGCTGAAGATCTAGTATTTTTCTTTTTGGACTTATATGATATCAGAATGATACAAATTCGATGGTTAGGCAATAGATTATGAAATGCCGAAAATGTAGTATTTTTCTCTTTTGAGCCTATTCAGATTCGTTTATCTCGAAAACTACTTCCATTTCTCTTCTTAAACTTCTGTTACCCCGAGTCCTATCGGTCGTGTAGAGTATAAATGTATATTTGGAGTAGATTTAAGGTGAAGGATGAGCTTTTTCCTGAAAAGATTCAAGTTATTTAAAGAATTCCATCGCTTGTGTGTTAAATTACATAATCTACTGGAGATGTCACTTTACATGAATTTGATTGGTCAATCAAAAGGGAACTAAGAAAACACTGATTTTAAATAAAAATTACTTTTTTTGTTAAAAAGAACTGTTTTTACTTAATTGACCTTGAAGGAGATACTGGGTCATGATATAGGACTTTGCATTAGGTAATCAGATTCAGTATGGAATATATTGTTAGAACAGTTCCTTGGCTACCAAGCTGTCGCAATTGCTATTAATTAGCACAGTAAAACAGGCAGAATCGTTAATTACGGTACCACGAGCACTGTAAGGCGTTATTTGGCTGTAATCGCTTTAACAGAAAGAATAGGTCTCAAGGTGTTAAGCGCAAGGAATATTTTTCAAGCAATAAGTGCTATCTATCTATCCGTGGATCTCTTTAACGAATATCAACAGTACAGAATAATGTACGTGCCATGGTTGGAACAATTTTTTGTGGTTATTATTACGCTATCTTTTTTCAAATTAGTTATATCAGCCCCACAACCCCTGAAACGACATCACGGCTATGGTGTTACTTATGTTGAAGGAATACTCTTCGGGGCAATTCTCACCTGCATTGTGTATTTTGGCTACCATATTGGATCAGTTTTGGTGCGATGACCAACAAAACATAACAATTATATTACACGTGTCATTTCGCCATCAATCTTAGTTAAGCTCAATATTAGACCACCTTAGATTTTTGATCTGCTGAAGTTTCTAGGTAGTTTTCAGAGGTAACAAATTGCACAGATCTTCACCGGGGCACCATCTATCAGAAACCATCGGCGAACATTGTTCCCTCACCAATGGTCACGGATATTGGGTTTTTGCACCGACTATTTGTTGGAAAACCGATATTTATTAACTACGAAATATCGAATTGTCTTCAATGGCGAGGGTATAAAGTTGGTAAATCGTGTTGTTTGTTCACATTACTCGTCAGACCATTTATTGCAGATTGTGATGAAACTATTGAAGCAGAGACTGGAACGTTTTCATCTCCCAACTACCCAAACAATTATCCTAATAATCAACGGTGTACCTATACAATAATTGTACCTGTAGGAAGCACAATTCAGTTAACCTTTACTGCATTTGATGTAAGTTTTGATTTCTAACTTCGCTCTCCTTATTTAGAAATTTATTCACATGAACAGTCTATAATCAATTCTTTAGATTAAAAAGGATTTAAAGAGAGAGAGAAATGGGATTTAACGTCCACTCGACAATAATTTGCTTGCGCGTAAGGGTCTTTAGCAGTGGGAGGAAACCTGAGTACCCTGGAGGAAACCACGAGACTGAGAAGGCGCTCTTATCTACATGCCATATATGCTCACACCACAGCCGCAAGCCAGAGGTGACCGACCAGCTAGAGGTCGAAGCGCGGCACTCTAGACCATCCCAACCTCCCATAAAAAAAAACAAGTAAATGGCGAAGCGATGCTAAGTTTGGCATAACAGGTACCGTTGTTACATTAATAAACAAACTGCCTATGACACATCAGAACAATCAGCACTTTATCTAAATCTTACATAATGCATCTATATACAAAACAAACATCATTTCTAATTGCTGATTTCTACCAACCTGTTTTGTAATTACAGAGCATAAGATCAAAAATATATTAAAACAATTTAATGTCACTTTATTAAAAAAAAGATTTTCAACATTTGGCTCAGTGTACAAAGCACTGAATCGCTAGCAAGGGGGTCTAGTGTTCGACCAGATATTAACCGAGACGACTCATCGGGATTTTCCGGAGGTTCCCCCCCACCCGCGTTTCAGTGGGGCAGGACGGAGCGTCTCACAGGGACATCGTCTAGTCGTTCAGCTCGAGCGAAAACCGAGTTCTCATGTACACGCTATGTGTATGTAAAATAATCCGAAAAGTAGGAGGCTGAACAAGGAATGTTATTCATTCATTCAAATCATTTTAAACGATTCAGATTAATTGTGTTTCTTTCAGACTGAAGAAAACAACTTCGGCGCTGGTTGTTTTGATTATGTAACTATAGATGGTGGAGCTGAAATGTGCGGAACAAATGTGCCAAACCCTGTTAGTAGCGAATCAAATCGTATAACAGTTATATTTTCATCTGATTACTCGCAAGTGCGTCGGGGGTTTTCTGCTTCTTTCACCAGCCAGGCAGGTTAGTATCTGATTAGAACTTATTGTCCCCCGCCTTTCGAAAGTTGGGGGACTATTAAAATGGGCCTATCTGTCCGTCACACTTTTTGGGACACATTAACTCTCTTCCTAATTGAGCTAGAATGTTCAAACTTGGTGTATGTGTTTATTAGGTCAATGCCTTGATGGAGTTCGAAGATGAGCATTTTCCGCTTAGGGTAAGCAGAGATTAGCAATTTGATTGGTTGATGCTTTGAGACACGATAACTTTAGTTTAGTTTCATTACAGTAATACCTTGACTAAGTTCGATAATGAGCTTTTTCTGCTCGGGGTAACCAGAGCGATACGCAATTTGATTGGTCGAGACTTTGGAACACAATAACTCTCCTTCTAATTAAGTTAAAATGTTTAATCTTGATGTATATGCTTATTAGGTCAATGCCT
The DNA here is from genome assembly GCA_036850965.1 of Patella caerulea. NCBI lineage: Eukaryota > Metazoa > Mollusca > Gastropoda > Patellidae > Patella > Patella caerulea. The sequence continues at coordinate 16,629,906 of JAZGQO010000002.1, read as the reverse complement.
TGATGGAGTTCGAAGATGAGCATTTTCCGCTTAGGGTAAGCAGAGATAAGCAAGTTGATTGGTTGATGCTTTGGGGCACGATAATTTTAGTTCTAATTAAGTGAGAGTTATGAAACTTGGTGTATGGTTTCATTACAGTAATACCTTGACTAAGTTGATAATGAGCATTTTCTGCTCAGGGTAAGCAGAGCGATACGCAATTTTATTGGTCGAGACTTTGGAACACAATAACTCTCCTTCCAATTGAGTTATAATGTTCAAACTTGGTGTATATGCTTATTAGGTCAATGCCGTGATGGAGTTCGAAGATGAGCATTTTCCGCTTAGGGTAAGCAATTTGATTGGTTGATGCTTTGGGACACGATAACTTTAGTTCTAATTAAGTGAGAGTGATGAAACTTGGTGTATGGTTTCATTACAGTAAGTTCGATAATGAGCATTTTCTGCTCAGGGTAAGCAGAGCGATACGCAATTTGATTGGTCGAGAAATTGAACACAATAAATGTCCTTCTAATTGAGTTAAAATGGTCAAACTTGATGTATATGCTTATTAGGTCAATGCCCTGATGGAGTTCCAAGGTGAGCATTTTCCGCTTAGGGTAAGCAGAGATAAGCAAGTTGATTGGTTGATGCTTCGGGACACGGTAATTTTAGTTCTAATTAAGTGAGAGTTATGAAACTTGGTGTATGGTTTCATTACAGTAATTCCTTGACTAAGTTCGATAATGAGCATTTTCTTCTCAGGGTAAGCAGAGCGATAAGCAATTTGATTTGCCGAGAATTTGGAACACAATAACTCTCCTTCTAATTGAGTTAAAATGTTAAAAAAATTTGTGTGTATGCGTATTAGGTCAATGCCTTGATGGAGTTCGAAGATGAGCATTTTCTGCTTAGGGTAGGCAGAGATAAGCAATCTGATTGGTTGATACTTCGGGACAAGATAACTTGGGTTCATCTTGATTGATGATTTTTATGCCATTACAATGACAGCATTCTCATTCAGTAATGGATTCGACAGTAACAGTGTATAGAAACGATTCACTCGGACACGGGGTCCTTTTTGTCAAGCGTGGGCGGGGGCCTTTTGTCTGCCTTTAGGGTACATTTTCATTTTTCTTGTCGATTTTAGCATTTTTCTTTATAAACACTTTAGGATGACACTTCGTGTACAGTTTGATTGCTCAATACGTTTGAAAAAAATAAATGCGCGATTAATTAATGTCATCTATTTAAATTGGTATTTCGGCGGGTGACTTCAGCCTCAGTGTTGGCTTGTACTTATAACCAATAAAGCGACCGCCACAGTTCGGGGAATATGCACCTGAGTCCAGCAGCTGCTTGGTTTTAAAGCTGTGTTCTTCTCCATCGCTGCTTCAGTACCGGATAGACAACGCGGCCTCTATTGGTACACACTCTTTAGAATATCATTTCCTAAAAACCCGTGTTTGTGTCAACATAACAGCGCCTGCCACGGGCTTCTATAACCGACCTAAATGCTAGATATTTATAATTCACTATCAATTTGTTTTGGGAAAAAATGTAATGTAGACGTCCGTATCTATGATCAGGGCATTGTTATGCACGCTGCGTCTATGTTAGCTCTGTGGCTTTAAAGGTACAGTGTGGATAACCCCTCCTTACTCACCAGATAGTTGAGAGTTCACCTATACCACAAATTTCAGTGATAGTGACTAGTAGTAGTTGTAATGACCATGTATTGATACTAGTATTAACTATTACTCACACTCAGGTTGTACTGGTAAATGTATTCCTTTTAAAAATGGTTTTTGATATGAATATCATAATATGACAATTTCCCTTTCATTATCACACAAAAGGTTCTGAATTTTACTATTTGTATACTTTAATCGACGTAGCGGAATTAAATTCGCCGTGAATCACCTCAAAATCAGCCAATAGGTATTGTCAAATATAGTATGCTGCATATTATTTAACCAATCAGAATCAAGTAAATTTGTGATATCATGTAGAATCGGAAGATACTCAATGTGAGCATAAAGCCTCCATATAATTCTTTATTTTAAATACCAACAGGATCAAACGACGCATGGACAGCATCAGACTCGTGGGGAGTAAGCAATCCAGGTGGACCAACCAGTGCAGCCCCATCAGTGAATACACCTAGTGAGTATTATATTTTAATTATTATACTCCATCCTTATAGATTAGATCTACCTAAAATGTTTTAGTGTTTCTCGACCTTTTAGTTTGTCAGCATTCTGTCATGTCGATTTAGTTAGTTTGAGTTCGGTAATCTCGTGGCTAAGTGGCAAAGACGATGGTTCGCTAGCCTGGAGTTCGGCTGTTCGATCCCTGCATTGGCTGAGAAAGGTCATCCAGATTTTCCGGCGTGGTTTCCCCTTGACAGTGATGAAGGACGGAGGGCCTGGCAAGAACAGTTGTCTAGTCGTTTGAGTGAGAAGAAAAACAGAGGTCCCGTGTACACATTGACATGCACGTAAAAGATCTCTTGACAGTTGAGATTCGATATAAGAGTAGGTCGTAGCGCCGCTGACCGGGCAAAATTTCCCCTATATGCCTGTATTCATTAGCCCAGTTTAGGAGCAGAACAGAAGGACGTTAAATCCCATTTCAATTTGAGCGTATGCGAATCTGTCCAGCGGTGAGCTTGCCAGGGGCACCGCCAAAGATGAGAATTTTGAAAATAATGGATTTTAATCAAATGCAATTGCTTGTTGTTAAATAGACAACCCAATTTAATTTCCGGTGTCGATATGTTCAAATATAGTTGTTAAGGCCTAAACCTCACCTACCAAACTTGCCACGTCTATATGATAACTTTATGCAATAGGGATTAACATACTGAATAACTTTTAGTGCGCTTAGAAACAAGTTGACGATTTAAACCAAACCCAATCGACAGAGTCCCTAAACCCATCACGAGCATGTTGCTGGTCCATCAAATTCTACACCAGCATGATTAGTACACATTCAATCGTAGCCCAGTCCACTGAATCGTATATCAGCATGATCACAGTTCATTAAAACGTACAACAACATGATTATATTATATTCAATCGTACACCAGCATGCCTAAAGTATATTAAGTCGTAAACCAGCATGACAACGATATATTAAATCATAAACCAGAATTTTCGCGGTACATTAAATCGCACAACAGCGGGGTTATATTACACTTTATCGTACAACAGTATGATTATGGTATATTAAATCGTATACCAGCATGATTATAGTCCAGTTAACCGGGCAACAGCATAATTATAGTCCATTCAATCGTTTATCCAATCGTACACCAACATCATCCTAGTTTATTAAATCGAACACTGGAATGAGCATGGTTCATTAAATGTTACACACTGGACCCTTTGTTTCCACTCGGGTGTTCAAGTTACTGACCAACCTGTATTGTGTTGTTTTAGCACGTACACAGGTGATCATTTGAGGAAAACTAACCCGGTGATTGTCAAAACAGACAACCGCGCATTTTCGTGCGTGCACTGTGTATATGATATCATTAGCCAGAAAACGCAACCAACATTATAAGAAACAAGTGCGCGAAACCTAGCGAATTGGGATGAATTTCTGTTTGAACATTTTTTTTAGATAATTGTCAGCTTGTAAAATACCAATCCTACATCATCACACATGATATTTTTTTTTCGCACATGGATAGTTTGTGACTGACAATTCGCGAATGTAAAACGTATTCCAGTCAATGCAGCATACCCCATTCGCACAAATTAAATATTACAGTGAATAAAGGGTGTTGCATATTTTTTCTTTTGTCGATAAGGAGAGAGAGAAATGGGAATTAACGTTCACTCGACGTAGCGGTCTTTAGCAGCCGGAGGAAACCGGAGGCCCTACACCTTGTCACGTACCACCGAGGAATCGAAACCACACCAGTTGACTGAATGGCAGACCTTATGACACAACGCGCAAGCGCTAACCATTCGGACATTTATCCATATACCAATCCAACTTTCTTAAAAAAAAAAAAAAATTCAAAAACCTGACATTTGAATAATCTGATTTGTATGCATCGTAAATAAACCGGTATACACATATTCAGTTATTTAGCACTACCCAATTTGCTGAGTAAACAACAATATATGACGTACAAATTAAAGCATATTGGTACCTGTAAACAATTATGTGTGATAAAGGGTCTGTGATAATAATGCGTCTCTCTCGTATTCGTCCATTTTCATTCACTCGTTCAACTTCTTATACAAAGAATCCAGTGTGTAAATCAGTTATCAACTTTGACCTCGGGGTCAAGTTAGATAAACACCCGCGCGCGTGCATTGAACACTTCGAACGCTGCGCGTTCTCAGTGTACAACTTTGCACGAGCTTGGGTGTTCATCTAACTTGAACCCCTCTGTCTCAGTTGATAACCCTTACGTACAGCATTTCTTTGACTGTGTAGCAGGGTTTCTATTTAAAGGAACAAACACCAGGTCGTAGCTTCAGATTTTATTGGTGAATTATATACATATGAAAAACTCTGAAATACATAAAGAAATGTATAAAAATCAAGAATACTAATAGTTTACACTATATACATATATTTAAAATAGTGGCGGGAAATCATTGTTTTGCAACAAAGGAATGTATAAAATGGCGACCTAGTTTGCAGCTAATTTAATAATATACTATTCAAATACATACCCTATAAAATAGGAGTTTGTAACAATATTGAGGAGTTTTACCATAAACATGTAATATACAGGACTGAAATTAACAATATGAATGGATTAAACTAAGTATACTACTTTAAAAATGCACAAATATACTTATAGAAATACTTATTGAAATATACTAATTACTTAATTACTTCTTATATAAAATATATACTAATTATAGTTTTAAATAGATAAAATATTAAAGTCAGTCAAATAAATATAAACTTAGGTGAAATTAGGTGCTCCTTGTAACAAGGTTAAAGCTGAACTCCGATTACAAAACTACAGAAATGATTAAATAAAAAAAAATATCACTTGTTTTCAATTCGTAGAAGAAGTATGGCGGCTGTACGGTGTACGAAAACAGTGGCAGGCCACGCCCACATCCAGTGTATCTCTTATCAGCCACACTGTCCACATCCGGCTAGTAACATTTCAACTACCAATTACCTCCTGACTGTGGAACGTGTTTACACTATCAGTTTGATGAAAATATCATTGCTACACAATTATTATGTCTGATCAGGTACATATTAGTTTACTAATTAGACGAAATAAGTCAGCCACGAAATACTTTTGATCTAAAAACAAGGTAAACTGCCTTACCCGAAAGAATTACAAATCTATGAACACCATTGCAACAAATGCTTTTTGTTGTTGACATAACTTCAAGGGACATAACCACTCATGTCCCTTGATCCTTATAAATAACGACAAGATGAAGAATATTTTGAAGTGAAACATACTTCTTTGATGGAGAGAACAATGGTTTTATGGCGCTTTGGATAAATTTTGGAACGATAAAACTAGACTTTATAATACTACAAATTATCGGGTGTTTACACGCTGTTGTGCAAAATTTTTCAAGAAATAAGAAAAAAATGATTGGTGTTGATAGTATTGTTATTCTATGGGGTAAGGCAGTTTTCCCTTGTTTTTAGAGCAAAGTATTTCGTGGTTGACTTATTTCGTCTAATTAGTAAACTAATATGTACCTGATCAGACATAATAATTGTGTAGCAATGATATTTTCATCAAACTGATAGTGTAAACACGTTCCGCAGTCAGGAGGTAATTGGTAGCTGAAATGTTACTAGCCGGATGTGGACAGTGTGGCTGACAAGAGACACACTGGATGTGGGCGTGGCCTGCCACTGTTTTCTTACACCGTACAGCTGCCACACTTCTTCTACAAATTGAAAACAAGTATGGCGATTATGTACGGCGGTATTTTTTTTTATTTAATCATTTCTGTAGTTTTGTAATCTGAGTTCAGCTTTAAGATGTAAGTGAGGTTTGAAATAGAAGCTGAGATGTGGTTATTTTAGTGAGTTAAAGTGAGTAGAGTTTAGACTTGCTACACTCGGCTAATCTCGACAGATTCCGTAAACTACGTAGACTACATCTAGTCTCGGATGTATGACAGTAAGTGATATGTACCTACGCCCATACATTTGCGATGCGACTACCGGTTTACTTTAACAGGAAAACTTGACGCTATTACACAAATTGGGAACCTATTCGGCTAGCGACCTATTCGACCGATCGAGCTGCAACCTGTTCGTTGGAAACCTATTTAGAGTAAAGACAACAGTCTCTATTTATCAACCAATAAAATCCAACGTTGTGTCTATCAAATGAAAGTAGAATATATTATTTTTTATCCATTCCTTCAGCTCAGAATAGAAGTGTAATTTCGTCATTATCTTACAGCTGGATCGGTCGAATAGGTCGCTAGCCAAATAGGTCGCCAACTTGTGTTTGGAATGGGCGTAGCCATGTTTCATCCGGGACCTTTAAAGTAGTTCCAATATGGCGGAATTCATCGTACAGCCGAGTTTAGATTCCGAAATCTTCCGAGGTTTGCCGAGTGAGACTTGCTATTGAAAAGAGACTTCTGACCAGCTTAAAGATGTACTACTAAAGGGACAATACAATAAACACAAAATATACTATAAATAACAATTGTATTAAAGGGACAATAATACAACAAATACTCAATATACAATAAATACAAATATACACTACCACAACTGCCAAGCCGTTTTAATCCTTAATAATTAGCGCGGTGAAGCAGTGTTACACAATTGATATCATTTAGAAAATGTCACTTAATACCCTCAATACATGAAATCGATTAACAATCCTATCAAATGACTCACAGATGGTCAACATTGGCACTAGCTTGACACGACTTACAGCCATGCGGAGGTCGTTAGTGAAGTAATCAATCATAAAATATGACACGATTAATGACCAGATACAACCTACGACAATATTGCAGTCTGCAAATTTTAATACAATATATTTCGAGATTTAAATATATAATTGATACTTTAATTTTATATTTTACACTTGATCCCATTTTTGTACAATTTTAAGTGACAGATTAAGTGCAAGCTTTAAACTGTGACAGGTGTGAGGTTTCAGACGTGAGTTATGCGCCCCTTATGGCTGCAACTGGTTATTTTTGAACCCTCAGCTAGGATATTTTATTTTGAGACCTTGAAAGAATTTAATCTTTTGAGACCATTTAGAGGTACTAGAGGTGGTAAATCAAAATATGCTACCAATAAAAGACCACTAAATAATCTAGAATCCTCTCGATGTTCTTCAACTGAGCCAGCCGTTGCTGATGCTAAATCTTTGAAAGTATTCCTACTCAATGGTCAGTCATGTCGCAACCAAACCCTAGACTTGGCAGATTTAATTCTAGATGAGGGACTTGATGTCTTATTTCTGACAGAAACCTGGTTAAAGGAATCTGGAGACAATGCTAAAATTTCTGAGCTAACACCCAAAGGTTATGATATCCACCAAAAACCTAGACTAAATCGCACTGGTGGTGGCCTTGCTGCGATATTCAAAAATACTCTCAAACTTGAACTGTTTGATAACACTTCCTGGACCTATCGTGGTTTTGAATCACTTCATGTAAAGATCAGCTCCTATGATACAACGGCTCATGTTGTGTGTCTTTATCGACCGCCTCTTTCAAAGAAAAACAATGTCTCTCTCACTGAGACACTTGAAGATTTTGACAACTTTTTCTGCAATCATAGGAAGGACAATACTGTATTTCTAGGGGATTTTAACATCCACTATGATGATGCATCCAAAGCATTGCATCATCCGTCAAATTCAGGAAACTTCTGCGGGTGTATAGTCTTGTCCAACACGTCACTACTCCTACACATAAACTAGGTCAGGTTTTGGACCTTGTAATTTCACCTGAGACCTGTAACTTAATCAGCGATGTAAAAGTGCGTGATATACAAATATGTGACCACTTCCTTATTATAATGGGGTGGAACATGACAAAGCCCAGAAATAGCAGCACGCAAAACGTATGTCGCAATTTTTAGACCATTGATAGATCTGTATTCATCCGTGATCTACAATCCGCAGACTTACTGAAAGAACCCCCAGAGGGTGTTGAAGAACTATGTGATCTTTACAATAAGACTCTGGCTGAGCTTCTGGATAAACATGCCCCAGCAGTCAAGAAAAAGATCATTATAAGACCAGGTTCAAAATGGTATAATGAAGACGTTAAGAAAGCTAAGTCACAACGCAGGGTGGCAGAACGACAATGGCGCAAATTCAACCTCGAGGTTCACCGCATCATCTACAAATCAAATCGAAACAATGTCAGCAAAATCCTTAGAAATGCTAAAGCCCACTATTGTCTGGACAAAATTTCTGCTATTGGCAATGACTCGAAGAAATTTCACGGATTTATGAAATCAATATTAGGTGTTCAGTCAAACTCAAAACTGCCTGATTCAACAAGCGATTTTGAGTTAGCAAATAACTTTTCCAATTTCTTCATCTCTAAGATAGAAAAAATAAGAAGTCAGTTGGACAATCTTTCTGTTATTTACAGACAAGAAAGAACGCGAACCACTGACTGAATTTCATCCATTTGCTGAGGAAGAAATCCGAAAGTTAGTCTTGTCATCAAAGAAAACAACATGTCCATTGGATCCCATTCCGTGTACCATTGTTTGTGACTACTTGGATACGCTTCTGCCTGTCATAACCTCCATAGAAAATTATAGCTTGCAAAGCGGAACTTTTCCTGAAATCTTCAAGCATGCCATTGTGCGTCCATTACTTAAAAAGGATTCACTTGATCGAAATGTATTTAAAAACTTTCGGCCTGTTTCAAATCACTCGTTTCTCTCAAAACTTTTAGAGAAAGCTGTCAACATCAGACTGCGTACATACATATCAAACAACAATCTTTGGGATAAATTTCAATCTGCTTATCGTTCTGGACATAGTACAGAAACTACCGTGCTGAGAGTTGTAAACGATCTGAGACGTTCAGTTGGCAGTGGTCATGTATCAGTACTTACTCTATTGGACCTTTCGTCTGCTTTTGACACTGTCGATCACCAGATCCTTGCTGATCGGCTCCAACATGAATTCAGTATCACTGGAACGGCTCATAACTGGCTGATGTCATACTTACAAGATCGTCAACAGACGATATTAATAAATAATGTTCAATCGACGCCTGTCCGCCTTACCTGCGGTGTGCCTCAAGGGTCGGTACTCGGTCCAATACTGTTTCTGCTATACTGTCATAATTTGGCTGATGTTATCGACAAACATAACATTGATCACCATTCGTATGCTGACGATACTCAGCTTGTCTCATCTTTTAAGCCCGAGGAGGTAACCAAGGCTCTGGGTTGTGTAACTGATTGTTCCCATGATATTAAGAATTGGATGACCTCAAATAAACTTAAGTTGAATGATGACAAAACCGAGGCTATGTTATTTGGAACAAATAGACGCCTTCAGAACATATCTCAAACCAATGTTAAAAGTGGAGACTCGGTTATTCAGTTAGCTAGTGTTGTGAAAAATCTTGGTGTTTATCTAGATCCTTGTTTGTCATTTGAAACGCAGGTTGATAAGCTGCGTCAGTCCTGTTACTTTCATTTGCGACGCATCAGTGATATTAGACATCTCATCACAATTGATGCCACCAAATCTCTAGTACAGTCACTAGTTCTGTCAAGATTAGACTATTGTAACAGTTTGTTGTCTGGGATAAATCATTCAAGTCTCTACAAATTACAGAAACTGCAGAATACATCAGCCAGGATCATATCACGAACCAAAACATCATCTCACATAACACCTGTTCTAAAATCCTTACATTGGCTCCCAATTTCAGCTCGCATCAACTTTAAGGTTCTGTGCCTCACATACCAATGTCTACGAAATCTTGCACCCAGCTATTTATCAGAACTACTAACAGTATATCAACCAAACCGGTCCTTGCGATCTTACTACCAGAATACGCTTGTCGTTCCACACTCAAAACTGAAACATTTTGGTAACAGAAGCTTTAGTGTAGTTGCTCCTAAATTGTGGAATGGTTTGCCATTGAAAATTCGAAACAGTGAAACCATGACTATTTTCAAATCACAACTGAAGACTCACTTATTTCGAGAATGCTATGATGAGAATTAGACTTCCTGTTCACTGTGTATATAACCATTGTCTCATTGCGCTTTGAGCATGCTTTTGGATGGATTTGGCGCTCTACAAATGTACATTATTATTATTATTATTATGTAAGATGTAAAGCGTTGTATAAACTTCTGAAATTGGCATGATTTAATCTGTACCAGGCGTGCCCTTATGACATAGTATTATGTAAGAAGTGATATGATGTACAGATGTGTCGTTGTTGTTTGTGACAGATTTAACGTCCAAAACATTTTATATGATATTATAGACAGGATGATTAAATTATTTACACTCCATAGGTTGAGAGTTGGTAAAAACATACAATTGGTTAACACACAAATTAAAAAGTCCTTGTATATTATAAAGACAATTTAGATCACACTTATAAAACCGCTGTCGTGAGAAGAGAGGGTGGGTCATCTTCTCCCTTTGTCATGATAAAACAAACGGGAAGTTACGTCTTCTTAGACCTAGAGGCAATTCGGACCGCTCCCGGACTTAGGAGAGCTAAGTCTCCCCAGACCAGGGCAGTTAGGTCACATCTTATGAAACCGAGGGGGAACAACTTTAGATATACATCACTGTATCTAACCCCGGCTTTACATGTAAATAATTATGTTATCCTGTATTAAAATATCTGTTAATAAGGAGTTATGCATTCTATCACCATATAACACCTGTCCGCAGCGGATTGGACAACAACTATCTGTCCGTTCGAGTCATTAACCAACCCCAGACGGATTACTGGCCTGTTAACAGAATTATAGAACACGTCTTGTGCGTATGTTTAAAGAAGAATTAAAAGTATTGTATGAAGTTTAAAACGGTGTTTTCGCCAAGAACCTAACCTAAGGACCCAATAATGTAACATCACGTGGAATCGTTAATTACAGTGGGCAGAATCGCTTGAAAAGAATAGTTCTTTAGGTGTAAAGGGTGTTACGTGCAAGGCAATATTCCCTCATAGCACACTGTATGGCGCATGCCCGTCTTCCATTAGGTGTAAAAGAGTAGGACGTTAAATTTCATTTCTATTTGTTGGTTGGTTGATATTTTGTTTCAACGTCGTGTTTATAAGCTAGTCTTCCGAAATTCTTTACTGTCCCAGCAAACAAACATTTTTTGAACGTTTTAAAAACGTTTCACTTACGCTTCCAAAACCTTTATTTTCAACGTTTCAAAAAACTCAAATTGTGGACTCGTTTTAATGTTTCTGCAACGTTTTGTCTAAACGTTTTTTTTAACGTAATAAAAACATTAAAAATGTGTTTTAAAAAAAACATTTGACAAAACATAAAATAAACGTTTTAAAAACGTTGTTGGACACGTTAATTTGAACGTTTTATCAACATTTTTAAATTTAATATGAAAAACGTTTCTTTCTCAGTCATACATTTTTGTTTGTGCTTTACACTTTCGTATTAAATGAGAAAAGTTAACGGTTTGGTTGACTGTAAATGTTGATGTCATTATGTAAAAGAAACACGTCTGCATTCTAGTAGAATTCTGAAATGAGGGGTTAGCCAATCAAATGGTCTGTCGAATCGACCGTTTGACCTTTTCATGCGTGGAACTGTGGGTAGATATTACCAACAAATGACGTCTCTACTAACACCAGCGATAATTATCAAGGGTGATAATTCAGGAAGATATGCGCAAATATCGAAAGGAAGCAGAATCTTTGGGTTATAAGCATGCATTTAAAGTTTCATCAAAATCAGAATGATATACCATTAATTTTTACACTATTCGCGTACAACCTGCGTCCATTTCGTCCGGCAGTTTTGGCTAGCGATTTTCACAAAATTTGAACTTAACCTTCATTACGGTGTAAGGGTGATATAAACAAATGTTCTTTTTAATCCTTAATAATTCTGACCTCCAAATGGACCACAAACTAAAATTTTGTTTGTACAATCAGGGCCATAATTCAGGAATTTACAATTCGATATGCGCAAATACCGAAAGGAACCATAATCTTTGGGTTATATACATGCATTTCAAGTTTCATCAAAATCGGATCAAAATTGTGACCTTTGGTGCGTGTCAACAAGCTAAAAGATTGATTTTTCGTTCAATCAGGGGCCATAATCCATGAAGTTACGGTCCGATACACGCCAGTATCGAAAAGAACCAAGATCTTGGGGAAATAAATCTATATATCAAGTTTCGTTAAAATCGGATAAAAATTGTGACCTGTAGAATGTCCACAAATAATTATGAACATCTGGACGGACAGGGGCGACAACAATATACTCCACATGGAAATACGTTACGGTGTATAAAAACGTTACGGTCTGATACACGCCAATATCGGAAGGAACCAAGTTCTTATGGAAATAAATCTATATTTCAAGTTTCGTTGAAATCGAACACAAATTGTGACCTGTAAAATGTCCACAACGACAGGGGCGACAACAATACATGGAAATGTGGGTGTATAAAAAAGTGAAACCAGAAGTCCTCAAATTCTGTGTCGGATTCTAGTTGTTTTTATACGCCCACATTTTTATGTGGACGTATATTGTCGTCGCCCCTGTCCGTCCAGACGTCCGTCCGTCCGTCCACAATTTGTTTGTGGACCCTCTACAGGTCACAATTCTTATCCGATTTTGACGAAACTTGAAATATAGGTTTATCCCCAAAAGATCTCGGTTCCTTTCGATATTGGCATGTATCGGATGAAAACTTCATGGATTATGGCCCCTGATTGTACGAAAAATCACGTTTTTAGCTTGTGGACCCTATAGAGGTCACAATTTTGAACCGATTTTGATGAAACTTGACATGTATGTTTATAACCCAAAGATCTTGGTTCCTTTCGATATTTGCACCTATCGGAATGTAATTTCCTGAATTATGGCCCCTGATTGTCCGAAAAATCACCCTTTTTAGCTTGTGGTCCCTCTGGAGGTCACAATTATTATCCGATTTAAAAAAAAACTGTTTGATTATATCACCGTTACACCCTAAGGAAGGTTGAGTTCGAATTTCGGGAAAATCGGACGAAAATTGCCATACAAAATGGCCGCCGTTTGTACGCGAATACTGTTAAAAAATTGTATATCATGGTTTGTGGACCTTGTAAAAGTCACATTTTTGAATCGATTTTGATGAAACTTGAAATTCATGGTTATAACCCAAAGATCTTGGTTCCTTTCGATATTTGCGCATATCGGATTGTAACTTCCTGAATTATGGCCCCTGATTATACGCAAAATCGCCTTATTTTAGCTTGTGGTCCCTCTGGTGGTCACAATTATTATCCGATTTAATAAAACGCTTTATAATATTACCGTTACACCGTAAGGAAGGTTGAGTTCGAATTTCGGGAAAATCAGACGAAAATTGCCATACAAAATGGCCGCCGTTTGTACGCGAATACTGTTAAAAAATTGTATATCATGGTTGTGGACCCTGTAGAGGTCACAATGTTAATTTTATTTTGATGAAACTTGAAATGCATGGTTATAACCCAAAGATCTTGGTTCCTTTCGTTATTTGCCCATATCGGATCGTAACTTCCTGAATTATGGCCCCTGATTGTCCGAAAAATCACCTATGGTCCCTCCGGAGGTCACAATTATTATCCGATTTAAAAAAAAACGTTTGACTCTATCACCGTTACACCCTACGGAAGATTGAGTTTGAATTTCGAGAAAATCGGACCATAATTGCCAGAAAAAATGGCCGCCGTTTGTACGCGAACAGTGTGAAAATATGGTATATCAAAGTTGTGGACCCTGTAGAGGTCATAATTTTTAATTCGATTTTGATGAAACCTGAAATGCTTGTTTATAACCTAAAGATCTTTATAATATTACCGTTACACCGTAAGGAAGGTTGAGTTCGAATTTCGGGAAAATCAGACCAAAATTGCCATACAAAATGGCCCCCGTTTGTACGCGAATACTGTTAAAAAATTGTATATCATGGTTGTGGACCCTGTAGAGGTCACAATGTTAATTTGATTTTGATGAAACTTGAAATGCATGGTTATAACCCAAAGATCTTGGTTCCTTTCGTTATTTGCCCATATCGGATCGTAACTTCCTGAATTATGGCCCCTGATTGTCCGAAAAATCACCTATGGTCCCTCTGGAGGTCACAATTATTATCCGATTTAAAAAAAACGTTTGACTCTATCACCGTTATACCCTGCGGAAGATTGAGTTTGAATTTCGAGAAAATCGGACCATAATTGCCAGAAAAAATGGCCGCCGTTTGTACGCGAACAGTGTGAAAATATGGTATATCAAAGTTGTGGACCCTGTAGAGGTCATAATTTTTAATTCGATTTTGATGAAACCTGAAATGCTTGTTTATAACCTAAAGATCTTTATTCTTTTCGATATTTGCACATATCAAATTATAACTTAATAAATTATGGCCTTTGATTGTAGGAAAAATCACTTTCGGTATTGCTTGTTCTCTGTCTATCTCTCGAACAATTATTATCTGATTTATAAAAAAAAACTCTGATTATATTATTGTTGCACTGTACATACGTAAGGAAGTTTGAGTTCGAATTTCGTGAAAATCGTACCAAAATTGCCACACGAAATGGTCACCGTTTGTACGCGAATAGTGTAAAAATATGGTATATCATGGTTGTGCACTCTCTACAGGTCACAATTCTTATCCGATTTTGACGAAAAGTAACATTTCTAGGTTGTGTACCGTCACACCATAATCATTGTCGGCTTCGAATTTCATGAATATCAGACTGGAACTGACCAACAAAATGGCTGCTCCCAATACAGTATGAAATACAGGACTTAATGATGTACATGTAGGAAAAATCACTTTCGGTATTGCTTGTTCTCTATCCATCTCTCAAAAATGTGGGCGTATCCTGCCTGGCAGTGCCAGCCTATCTTCTTTCTTTAGATTCTGGTTTCTAAAATGAATAAAATAATGAAAATATCAAGTTATTTGTACAAAATCTTCCTAACAATAAATCAGCGGTTGTGAATACGCACACAGTTTGCAAAAGATGGATAGAGAACAAACTAAACAACAGGCGATAATTCAGGAAGTTACGATCCGATATGCGCGAATATCGACAGGAACCAAGGTTATAAAGATATATTTCAATTTTTTTTTCAAAATGAGATCAAAATTGTAACTTCTAGTGGGTCCACATTGTGGACTCCACAATCTTGATATACCATATATTTACACCATTTTGTCCGGTAGTTCTGGTCCCATTATCATGAACTTCGAACCCAGCCATCATTAGGGTCACTGGGTGTAACACTGACATAAAGGATTTTTTCAGTCGGATAAAAATTGTGAAATCTATTTTGGTTGTAGATTATTTATATTTTCAATAACTATTTACAGTTGGATATCTGTAAGACATTGTTAATTGAAATAAAAATAGTTTTTATACGCCCACATTTTCATGTGGACGTATTATGTCGTCGCCCCTGTCCGTCCGTCCACAATTTGTTTGTGGACTCTCTACAGGTCACAATTCTTATCCGATTTTGACGAAATTTGAAATATAGGTTTATCTCAAAAAGATCTCGGTTCCTTTCGATATTGGCATGTATCGGATCAAAACTTCATGGATTATGGCCCCTGATTGTACGAAAAATCACGTTTTTAGCTTGTGGACCCTATAGAGGTCACAATTTTGAACCGATTTTGATGAAACTTGACATGCATGTTTGTAACCCAAAGATCTTGGTTCCTTTCGATATTTGCGGCTATCGGAATGTAATTTCCTGAATTATGGCCCCTGATTGTCCGAAAAATCACCCTTTTTAGCTTGTGGTCCCTCTGGAGGTCACAATTATTATTCGATTTAAAAAACCGTTCGATTATATCACCGTTACACCCTAAGGAAGGTTGAGTTCGAATTTCGGGAAAATCGGACGAAAATTGCCATACAAAATGGCCGCCGTTTGTACGCGAATACTGTTAAAAAATGGTATATCAAGGTTGTGGACCCTGTGGAGGTCACAATTTTGATTCGATTTTGATGAAACTTGAAATTCATGGTTATAACCCAAAGATCTTGCTTCCTTTCGATATTTGCGCATATCGGATCGTAACTTCCTGAATTATGGCCCCTGATTATACGCAAAATCGCCTTTTTTTTAGCTTGGAGGTCACAATTATTATTCGATTTAAAAAAACGTTTGATTATATCATCGTTACACCCTAAGGAAGGTTGAGTTCGAATTTCGGGAAAATCGGACGAAAATTGCCATACAAAATGGCCGCCGTTTGTACGCGAATACTGTTAAAAAATGGTATATCAAGGTTGTGGACCCTGTGGAGGTCACAATTTTGATTCGATTTTGATGAAACTTGAAATTCAAGGTTATAACCCAAAGATCTTGCTTCCTTTCGATATTTGCGCATATCGGATCGTAACTTCCTGAATTATGGCCCCTGATTATACGCAAAATCGCCTTTTGTTTTAGCTTGGAGGTCACAATTATTATCCGATTTAAAAAAACGTTTGATTATATTACCGTTACACCGTAAGGAAGGTTGAGTTCGAATTTCGGGAAAATCAGACCAAAATTGCCATACAAAATGGCCACCGTTTGTACGCGAATACTGTTAAAAAATGGTATATCAAGGTTGTGGACCCTGTAAAGGTCACAATTTTAATTCGATTTTGATGAAACTTGAAATTCATGGTTATAACCCAAAGATCTTGGTTCTTTTCGATATTTGCGCATATCGGATCGTAACTTCCTGAATTATGGCCCCTGGTTATACGCAAAATCCCCCTTTCTTTAGCGTGTGGGCCCTCTGGAGGTCACAATTATTATCCAATTTAAAAACACGTTTGATTATATCACCGTTACACTATAAGGAAGGTTGAGTTTTAATTTCAGGAAAATCGGACCAAAATTGACAGACAAAATGGCCGCCATTTGTACGCAAATACTGTTAAAAAAATGATATATCATGGTTGTGGACCCTGTATAGGTAACAATTTTAATTCGATTTTGATGAGGAAGGTTGAGTTCTAATTTCGTGAAAATCGTACCAAAATTGCCGGACGAAATGGTCGCCGTTTGTACGCGAATAGTGTAAAAATATGGTATATCATGGTTGTGGACTCTCTACAGGTCACAATTCTTATCCGATTTTGATGAAAAGTCACATTTCTAGGTTGTGTACCGTCACACCATAATCATTGTCGGTTTCGAATTTCATTAATATCAGACTGGAACTGACCAACTAAATGGCTGCTCCCAATACAGTATGAAATACAGGACTTAAAGATGTAGGAAAAATCACTTTCGGTATTGCTTGTTCTCTGTCCATCTCTCGAAAATGTGGGCGTATCCTGCCTGGCAGTGCCAGCCTATCTTTACTAATAAAAATCATTACATCTAAATTAATACAACTGAAACAATTTTCAGTTTTAAATTTTTCAAAAGGCTGATTGCTAGGCATATTTCCAAGATTTTTTACATTCCTTAACTAAGAATTGCTTATTATTCATGTTACCTTGTACTTAGTTCCTCCCTGCTTGTGCGGTGCCTGCTCTAGGTAGTCAATTACTATATCTTCCATTTCATTAACTTTAGTTTTTGGAAAGACTTTTATACATGCTTCTGGAAATAATAATAAAAAAAATTGTAATACTGTTTCCACCACTTATTAAAGCCCCAATAACACTCTTGTTGTAACTGAATAATATGTCCAAATCTTCATTCTGGTCAACAAATCGTATTATTTTAGGTTATTCCAATTAAATGATGATATAAATTTCATCTTAACACACCTATTTTAAAAAAAAATGGAAAAATTCAACCAATTGATTTGAAAAGTTTAACGTAAAACTTTTCAAATGCGACTTGGATTTTGAAAATATTTTCGAACCCTCTGGACAAGTAATGGATAATTTACACAACAGGTAAGACACTTAAACATCTAGTACTTAGAATAAGGGTATTATTTATTTTCTGGAGCTACCAAGCCAGCAAGAATGTTATTGTCCCTTTAAGAAAGCCTCATAACAGTTATGAAACAGATTATATATTAAAGTAAAACAAGCCAACAGTGAGGACATATTTATTTTGGGATTAATTAAAATTAATCGCACATTTATTTTTTTCAAACGTATCGAGCAATCAAACTGTACATGAAGTGTCATCCAAAAGTGTTTTATAAACAAAAATGCTAAAACCGACGAGAAAAAGAAAATGTACCGTAGGGGGATCCTAAAGTCAGACAAAAGGGCCCCCACGCTTGACAAAGGGGCCCCTCGAGCAATCAAACTGTACATGAAGTGTCATCCAAAAGTGTTTTATAAACAAAAATGCTAAAAGCGACGAGAAAAAGAAAATGAACCCTAGTTAGGGGGGTCCTAAAGTCAGACAAAAGGGCCCCCACGCTTGACAAAGGGGCCCCTCTGGCCAAGGGTAAGAGCCCTCGTGTCCAAGTCAATCGTTTCTATACACTGTTACTGTCGAATCCATTACTGAATGAGAATGCAGTCATTATTGTATTGGGATAAAAATCATCAATCAAGATGAACCTAAGTTATCTTGTCCCAAAGTATCAACCAATCAAATTGCTTATCTCTGACTACCCTAAGCAGAAAATGCTCATCGTCGAACTCCATCAAGGCATTGACCTAATAACCATACACACCAATTTTGAACATTTTAACTCAATTAGAAGGAGAGTGATTGTGTTTCAAAGTCTCGGCAAATCAAATTGCTTATCGCTCTGCTTACCCTGAGCACAAAATGCTTATTATCAATCTTAGTCAAGGCATGGCTGTAATGAAACTATACACCAAGTTTTATCACTCTCACTTAATTAGAACTAAAGTTATCGTGTCCCAAAGCATCAACCAATTAAATTGCTTATCTCTGCTTACCCTAAGCGGAAAATGCTCATCTTCGAACTCCATCAAAGCATTGACCTAATAAACACATACACCAAGTTTGAACATTCTAGCTCAATTAGGAAGAGAGTTATTGTGTCCCAAAAAGTGTGACGGACAGACAGACGGACAACCCATTTTAGTATGTTTACCTAATATGTTTTAAAATAACAATTGTCAAGCATCTTGCATATCATTGCTGATAAATCTGTACCGTATTAAGTTGCTGATTCTGACACAAAATATTAGTTGAAATTAGTATCATTACAAATTGAACTTACTCATTGCTATCCTACAAAGAGGATGATGTTTGAAGGCTAGCTTCCCTTTACGCCCCTTTAAACTGTAAGTTGACCACAATTTATTTGTTCCCAATTTACTCAATACTCTTCTTAGTGTATTCCCTGCATTATGCCCGCCTTGGGGGCTAAGTAACAACAACTGTTAAAGATACAGTAATATATACTATTCAAAAAAAGTAGGGGATATTTGATTTTGGGGGCATAATACTAAAATATGTAAATGACTACGAAAAAGGTCACTATAGAACCTAACAGAAGAAACATTTCCAGTTACATGTGACGCCCAAACGCACCAATAGCTACCGCATGGAATGCAGGTGATGCTTTGGATCATCATGGGGGCCCAACCCAAGATTTGCACGACTCTGACTTTGAATGTTACAGTCATTGTGGCATTGAATTCCAGGGCCCTGTTTCACGAAATTTTAACTTAAGATAAAATCCAAATTTAGTAGATACTTCAATTTTGATTGGCTAAGCACTAAAATCAATCTAATATTATCCAATCAAATTACTAAAATTGGGATCTTATCTTCGTTAAAATTTCGTGAAATAGGCCCCTGGGTGGAAACATCAGTTTAATTGTTTTAGTGACCAGAAAACAAATTTTGATATGCGTCGGCTTACCCAAAATGAAAGGTTGCGTGCCCTTGGCATGCTACAGATCGGCACAACACAGGCGGTTGTGGCGCGGACGATGAATGTTTCACAGTCTGTCATAAGCAGGCTATGGTCCAGATACCGTGATACACAATCTGTACAGGATGTTCTGAAATGATTAATGATTGATTGAAGGGAGACAACTCTTGTTTTCTTTTGACTCTCTTTTTTGGAGATAAAAAAATGTTGTAATAAGTTGTTGTTGGCTGCCATATTTTGAAAACATGTGTTTTTTCTTTGTAAAATCTTGTATAGTCAAGATGTGAGTACTGAGTATAGAAAGGCAACAGCCTTTAATAAACATGTTTCCTATATAATCGAGTATTGTTTCTATAATCCAAAACATGGTCCGACGAGACGGATACAGTTATTTCAGTCAATCTCTTGAGTTAAGTTCATGTGCCAGTCGACCTTATTATCATAATCCTTTAAAGTATTGACAGTTATCATCATGTCTACGACCAGTAACGACGCAGACAGGCGTGGTGATATGGCCAAGAAAAACAAACGCATCAGAGGGGGGCATAGGGCCTTTGTTACCCGAATTATTCAAAGTGTACAAGAATTATTAGCCGAATTTGATGGATCTCCTTCTTCAGTTGAAAGTTTAGAAGGACACAGAATTTCTTTAACGGAAAAGAAAGTTGTTTTAGCATCTTACGATGAAAAAGTATTAGAAGATATTGAAGACGAAGATGAAGTGGGTAATGATATTTTTGAATCAAGTGAATTTGCGGACACTATTAATAGAACTTTATATAAAATTAAATTTTGTTTACATACGAATGAGAAGGCCAGTGAAAAATCGAGTACCAGTATAGCTGATAGTTCCGATTCGAGTAGCCCTAGTAATCCATCGAAAGAAACTTTTGTCAGTAAGATTAAATTGCCAAAATTGTGTTTGCCTAGATTTTCTGGTGATTCAAAGTTGTGGCAGCCTTTTTGGGATAGCTTCCAGGCTGCAGTAGATAATAACAGTGACATTTCAAATGTTGAGAAATTTAATTATTTAAAGAGCCTGTTGGACGGACCGGCATCTTCTTGTGTGGCAGGTTTGTCCTTGATATGCGAAAACTATGATGCAGCAATTCAGCTTTTAAAAGATAGGTTTGCAAATAAGCAAGTTATTATTTCTGGGCATATGGACGTTTTACTAAATTTACAATCTGTTACGAGTGGTTGTGAAGTTAAACATATTCGCAGATAATACGACACCATTGAGGTCCAGATACGAAGTCTAAAATCTATGGGTGTACAGTCTGGATCGTATGGTAATATTCTTATTCCTATTATCATGAATAAACTTCCTGAAGAGTTACGTTTATTTATTAGATATTTTAAAAACTGAACTTGAAGCTAGAGAGCGAGTCGATTTAATGCATAGTAATTCTACTAAGAAATCCGGGTATTCTTTGAACAACGTATACAGTCCTCAATCTAGATCGAACCGGGTAAATCCCTCAACAGCTTCAACTTTATTTTTGAGTAAGGATCAAAGACCTGTTCCGTACTGTGTGTTTTGTACTCAGCAACACCCATCTGTGAATTGCACTTCTGTTACTGACATTTCAGCTCGCAAATCTATTTTACGTCATAAAGCAAAGTGTTTTTTGTGTTTGCGCTCTGGACATGTGTTACGAAATTGTCCTAATCGTGACTATAAATGCTTTAACTGCGGATAAAGACACAATAAAGCCATTTGTACTTATAAGCCTGAACAAAATGTAAGGCGGCCTAGTTATGTTAATAAAACTGAAACCGGACAACCGAGTCAAACTGTGACATCCAACATGACGTGTACAGGTGATCAAAATTCTATTTTGTTACAGACTGCTGTAGGTTTTGTATGTGCTACAAGTAATCATAATGATAATTCTAGGGGGTCGTATAAGAACATTGTATTTGATTTGTGTAGTCAAAGAACATATGTTACTGATGAAACACGTAGATTGTTAAATTTAAGAACTGTGGGGCGTGAAAATGTACTTATTAAAACTTTTGGGAGGAAACTCCTAAATTAAAATTATGTGACATTGTTCAATTTACTGTTGCAGGTGATGATGGTTTACATTTGTATGTTACAGCGTATTGTGTACCTTCTATATGCAATGCCATAAGCGATCAATTAACATGTAATGCTTTAGTAAAGTACCCCCCATCTACGGGGTTTGAAATTAGCTAATCCATCTGGGCTTTCTGATTTTGCAGTAGATATATTAATTGGGGCAGATTTCTATTGGAATTTCTTTTGTGGCGAAATGAGACGGGGGGAGTTCCCTGGCCCGGTTGCAATGTTGACGAAACTTAGGTGGGTGCTGTCTGGCCCTGTAATTAAAAATTCGAGTAGTGACCAATGTACTATTAATTTAAGTCAAACGCATGTATTGCATATTAGTTCTGTATCTGATGACAGTTGTGGTGTATCTTCAATAAAGTCTGAGTTGAATAAGTTTTGGGAGCTTGAATCTTTGGGTATTCGTAATGACGAATCAAGTGTTTTGTCAGATTTTAATGATAATATCACATTTGATGGTGAAAGGTATGAGGTGAAGTTACCATTTAAAGAAAATCATCTTAAAATATCTGATAATTATTCTACTTGTGTTAAACGCTTATCATCTCTTTTGTATCGGCTTAATAGTAAGCCGGATGTTCTTAAAGAATATGATAGAATAATTAATGAACAATTATCCGAAGTTATTATTGATATTGTAAATGATGATGATGTAATAATTAATTCTGGATCAATACATTATACTCCTTTAAATCCGCTTATTTTCGATATTCTCCTTCGTTTTAGAATAAATCCCATCGCTCTGACTGCTGACATACAGAAGGCATTTTTGAACGTTGGCATTTATAAAGAGCATCGAGACTTTCTTAGATTCTTATGGGTTGATGATCCATTTAGCGAGTCACCTAAGATTAAAGTGTTTAGATTTAATAGAGTGGTCTTTGGAGTGACTTCAAGTCCGTTCATTTTAAATGCAACCCTTCGTTATCACTTAAGTAATTCTATGGATGACAACTTTGAAATTTTGAATAATATTCTTAAGTCATTGTATGTTGATGATTTTGCTTCTGGGGCAGATAATGTAAACTCTGCTTATGATTTATGTAAATTAGTTAAATTATGTTTAAATCAGGGTGGATTCAATATGAGAAAATGGTGTAGTAATTCGCCAGTGTTAATGTCTATGCTGCATGAGTCTAGCGATTTTCCTGAAGTAGAATTTGATGTTAAGAAAATAGAGACTGATGTAATCGAAGATGATACAGGTTATAATGATTTTGTTCAGAATTCAAATTTTGATTGTAACAGTGTTTTAGGTCAAAAGTGGGATACTAGCGCTGATATGTTTCAATTCGAATTTGATAAGATTTTGTCAAATATAATTGTTAATGCAACTTTAACTAAAAGACAGGTTCTAAGTACAACTGCGAAATTCTTTGATCCAGTTGGTTTAATATCACCTATTGTATTACTGTTTAAGCTATGTTTTCAAAAGTTGTGTGAGAATCCTTTAGACTGGGATGATCCGTTAGATAATAATTTTGGTGATTATTGGAATAATTTAGTGTCTAGCCTATCTGCTGTAAAGGCTATACACATTAACCGCTGTGTTTGTTCTGAACTACGACAAGCGAATTCTATTCAATTTCATGTATTCGGCGACGCTTCAGAAAAAGCGTATGGTTCTTGTGTATATATCAGATGTGAACATTCAGATACTAAAGAAATACACTGTAATTTAATTGCCTCTAAAACGCGTGTGGCGCCTTTAAAGAAACATTCTATACCCAGACTTGAGCTACTAGCATGCTTAATATCTGTTAGACTAGCTACATGTGTAAAAGAAGCTTTAAAGGACATCGTAGATGCGCCTGTATATTTTTGGTCTGATTCTCAAGTTGCGTTATCTTGGATTAAAAATACTACTCGTGAGTTTAAGCAGTTCGTGAATAATCGTGTGGTTGAAATTCGTGATTCTTCTGACATTAGTAAATGGTCTTACTGCTCAACTAAAGAAAATCCTGCAGATGTTGCCTCACGTGGATGCAAGGCAGTAGAATTGGTAAACAATGATCTATGGTGGCATGGACCACCATACTTGCTAAGTTTAAGAGACAATTGGCAGAGTAACATTGAAGAAACTTTGAGTGAACCATTTTATTCTGAAGTTAAGGAAGCAACTATTTGTGTCGCAAATGTCGAAACTAATCATAATATTGAAAATATTCTAGACGTTTCTCGCTATAGCAACTTTAATAGTCTACTGAGAGTGACTGCTTATGTTTTGCGTTTCGTAAAGAATTTGGAGAATAAAAGAGACAATGTACAAGTCCAAACAGATCAATTGTCCAAGGAAGAAATTAATTGTGCCGAAAATATCTGGTGCAGAGATATTCAACATAGCTTGAGTGGCCGTAAATTTGAACAACAAAGGCGATCGCTTAATTTAAAACCTGGTGACAATGGTATTATGAGATGTTATGGTCGGATAGATAATTCTAATTTGCCGTTTGATGCCAAATTTCCTATTTTCCTACCAGATTCTCATCGTTTTACGAGTTTGATTATTGAAAAGTGTCACCGAGATATGCATCATAATGGGACAGCAGAGACTTTAGTTCAGTTGCGCCAAAAGTTTTGGGTTTTTCGCGGACGACAAGTTGTTGAAGCTGTAATTACTAAATATATTACTTGTCTTAAAATGGAAGGTAAATCTTATGGAGTTCCGTTAGCGCCTCCTTTACCAGAATTTCGACTTTCTGACGATTTCGCTTTTACAAATATTGGAGTGGACTATGCTGGACCATTATACGTTAAAGACATTTATTCTAAGAGTGGAGAGATGAACAAGGTGTTCATAGTGTTGTATACTTGTGCGAGTAGCCGAGCGGTTCATTTAGATTTAGCACCGGATGCTAGTTCTTCCTCTTTTATTAGGAGTTTTCGACGTTTTATTGGAAGGCGTGGAGTACCAACCTTAGTGAATTCAGACAATGGATTGGTTTTCAAGAGTGCTGAACTTCGAGCCTTTACAAATAGTAGGAACATTAAATGGTGTTATAATATTGAACGATCCCCATGGTGGGGCGGGTTTTTTGAGCGTATGGTACGTTCAACTAAACGATGCCTGAAAAAAGCTTTAGGTAATGCTCATTTGTCGTATGAGGAGCTACTGACTTTATTAGTGGGCATTGAAGGCGTTTTAAACTCGCGTCCTCTTACATATCTTAGCGATGATTGTATAGAACCTTTAACACCTTCGCATTTAGTATTGGGGAGAAGGATATTGTCTGCACCGCTGTTTACTCCAAATCCTAAAGTAGTTGGTGATACCTCTTCAGAATTCTGCAAGCGCAAGAAATACTTCGAGACTGTTATAAATCATTATTGGTCAAAATGGCGGAATGACTATGTTACTCAATTACGTGAGCATCATCGTTCCAGAGTTAAAACCGGTCCTATCATACGTGAGGGTGATATTGTGTTAGTATTTGATGACAAAGTATCGCGCTTAAATTGGGAAATGGGTAGAGTTGATAGAATTTTACCAGGTCGTGATAATAACGTGCGATCCGCTGTTGTAAGAGTTCAGAACAAACAGGGCAAAATAATATTTATGAATCGACCTATACAAAAATTGTATCCAATAGAGTTGGTTAGAGATTAGTAGAGAATGTATTCTTATTATTGATAAGTATTGGAGTACACAGTTATAAATCAGTGTTATATATGTATTTACGAGTTTAGAATTTTAGTACATGTAACGAGTTTAGAATCTTGATATTTTGAGTATAGAATCTTAGTATTTGAGTATAGAATCTTATAGAGTAACGCATCTTAAAGAATAGTATCCAAGATATAGAGTTTTGTTATTAAGAGTTTAAATCTCAAGAATTATGTTAAATTTTAGTGTATTTTATTGACCTCGCGTCAATAAGGGGGGAGTGTGTTCTGAAATGATTAATGATTGATTGAAGGGAGACAACTCTTGTTTTCTTTTGACTCTCTTTTTTGGAGATAAAAAAATGTTGTAATATTTTGAAACCATGTGTTTTTTCTTTGTAAAATCTTGTATAGTCAAGATGTGAGTACTGAGTATAGAAAGGCATCCGCCTTTAATAAACATGTTTCCTATATAATCGAGTATTGTTTCTATAATCCAAAACACAGGACAGACCACGCTCAGGTCGACAACTCAAGCCCAGGATCGATTTATCCGTACCTTGGCCTTGAGAAATCGTGTTATCACAGCAAATGAGATCAGCGCTTGTCTTTAAACAGACACTGGTGTGAGAGTGAGTGGCCAGACGATTCGGAATCGACTGCATAGGGGTCACCTTCGCGCCCGACGTCCTCGCGTGATCCCTTGTTTGAGAGATCGTCACATTCAGGCAAGACGTCGTTGGTGTAGGGATCGTCAACACTGGGATAATCGACGCTGGAGCAATGTGATGTTTTCAGACGAGTCAAGGTTCACTGTTGTTTTTTTGGACAGACGTAGGAGGGTGTGGCGTCGTCGAAACGAGCTCATCCAAGACGTTAACGTCATCAGACATGATTGATTTGGGGGCATCACTGTTGCTGGAAGAACGGCTTTACATGTTGTTGCAGGGCGTTTTACAGGCCAGTACTACCCGGACAACATCGTGGCAGTCCATGTTGTGCCAATCTAATTAAAATATAGATCTATATTTCGTTTCGTTTTTTATACTTTCGATGGCCCACACTCATGTAGATCTAACTAGTTATAGTGGGAGCTCACGTTCTATGACGTCAGGTATCAAGCACGGGACGTTTGACCCGATAACGTCAGTCATTCGATTAACAAATTAGCGACCGCCATGCTTTTCAAAATCTACTTTTGTTTTGATTTCTATCCGCTGGTGTTAGTATAGACGTATCTACCCACAGTTCCAAGCATGAAAAGGTCAAACGGTCGATTCGACAGACCATTTGATTGGCTGACCCCTCATTTCAGGCAGAACACAAGTTAAATAACGAGTCCTCCAGATCCAAGAGTAGTAAAAGCAAGTAAAAACGAAATTTATAACTATAAAAAACGAAACGAAATTTGATCTGTGTTTTAATCAGATTGATGTTGTGCCGTTCGCACGACGTCATGGCCGCCGTTTCATCTTCCAGGGTGACAACGCAAGATGTCACAGGGCCAGGGTCGTTACAGGTTACCTCCAACAACAGAACATAACCACATTACCTTGGCCAGCACTGAGTCCCGACCTCTCCCCCATCGAGCATGTCTGGGACATGCTTGGACAGAGGTTACGTCAACGTCAACAACGTCCTGCCAATGTCCAAGAACTTGCTGCTGCGTTGCAACAAGAATGGGACAATCTGGACTAAAATGGCCTTAGACGTCTCATTAGGAGTATGCCACGTCGGATCAATGCTTGTTTGGCAAACAGAGGAGGATTTACCGGTTACTGACTTTGTTTTGATGCTCTGGTAAATTTGCTGTTTGACCCCGGGTATCATTTTACCCTTATAATGGTCAGTCTGTGCATTACTTAGTCTAACGATCATTTGGAATAAATCGATGAATGTGAACTTCATTTATTAAACACTTTCCAAATATAATATTAACACAAAGATCATCGCTACCGTAGAGGGGTAATAAAGCATTCATGAATCGGAAGTGACGAACGCCAAAGGAAAACATGAGTTATATCTCTATGCGAATGACTGAAGTGACGAGTGATGACAGATAAACAACCGAATTTCTGCTCACTAATAATTCCTTCGAAGACAAAATGTTGTTATATGGGACCGCAAGAGGTTATCTGACGATTCAATAAAGTAATTGTCCCCCGCCTTTCGAAGAAAGTTAGGGGACTATTAAAATGGGTTCGTCCGTCTGTCTGTCTGTCTGTCCTTCTGTCTATCTGTCCGTCACACCTTTTGGGACACAATAACTCTCTTCCTAATTGAGCTAGAATGTTCAAACTTAGTGTATGTGTTTATTAGGTCAATGCCTTGATGGAGTTCGAAGATGAGCATTTTCCACTTAGGGTAAGCAGAGATAAGCAATTTGATTGGTTGATGCTTTGGGACACGATAACTTTAGTTCTAATTAAGTAAGATTGATGAAACTTGGTGTATAGTTTCATTACAGTAATACCTTGACTAAGTTCGATAATGAGCATTTTCTGCTCAGGGTAAGCAGAGCGATACGCAATTTGATTGGTCGAGAATTTGGAACACAATAACTCTCCTTCTAATTGAGTTAAAATGTTCAAAATTGGTGTGTATGCTTATTAGGTGATGGAGTTCGAAGATGAGCATTTCCTGCTTATCGTAGGCAGAGATAAGCAATTTGATTGGTTGATACTTTGGGACAAGATAACTTAGGTTCATCTTGATTGATGATTTTTATGCCAATACAATGACTGCATTCTCATTCAGTCATGGATTCGACATTAACAGTGTATAGAAACGATTGACTCAGACACGAGGGCCCTTTCCCTTGGCCAGAGGGGCCCTTTTGTCAAACGTGGGGGCCCTTTTGTCTGCCTTTAGGGTCCCCTAACTAGGGTACATTTTCATTTTCTTTATAAAACACTTTTGGATGACAACACTTCGTGTACAGTTTGATTGCTTGATACGTTTGAAAAAAATAAATGTGCGATTAATTAATATGTGTCATCTATTTATTTTGGGATTTCGGCGGGGGACATCAGCCTCACTGTTGGCTAGGGTGACCCAAAAATCACTTACTTAACCAGAACCTCACACTTTTTTGATATATGGTGAGGTTGGGACAGTAATGCAAAAAAATGAATTTTTTGGGAAAATTGGATCGTCGTCAAGGGGTCCCATCCGCCATTTTCCAAGATGGCGGCCATTATGGTTGCCAAAATAAGTTTTTGTCATATAATTTTCATATTTTTGATAAAACACCACTTGTAATATGTCCCGAATAGGATTCTCGGGGTCAAGGAATTCGAATATGATGGTGACGACGACGTCACTAAATCCAAGATGGCGGAAATCCAAGATGGTGGCCAAAATGATGACATATTACCACAAAATCAGCCCAAACTTCCCCAAAAGCCCTATAATAGCGTATTCGTCATGTCCCTAGGATTTCTAGCTTATATCCCTATAAAAAATATTCTGAATAAAGCACTTTATTAATACTGATATCCATATAAACATTAAAATAGCCCATTTATCATTATATCCGATTAAAATAGCCTATTTACAATATATCCGACATTCAATAAGGGGGATTTCTATTTATTCATGTAAAACATAATTTTATTAATGCATTTCATAATACTGATATTCATTTAAACATTTAAATAGTTCATTTATCATTATATCCGTTTATTGCAGTCAAACCTTGATAATTGGGAAACCTGCTAAATGGAACACTTTCTCGAAAGTTACGAAGTGTTTCAATCATCGCGGTTTGAATATATCCAACAGTTGTATAGGATTTCTATAATTTATATCCGTGTAAAACATATTTTTACTTATGCTTTCACATACTGATTTAAACATTGAAAAAGTCTAACTTTCTCCGTCCCTTAACTCGGCCACGATGTGCTTCTACGACTTGTAAAAGAGAAGCGCGATTATCTTCATCATGAGTGATAATGTCTATAAAGTCAGAAAACAACTTCACTGCCCTTTCAGCTGGATCGTTAACGACCTTCAGTGGTTTCAGGATATTCTGTGCTGCAAGATACGACGGATTCTCTTTCCAAGTTGAAGGATTTTCGGACATCCAAGAATTATCGAAATGCATCACATCAAACAACATCCATGAATTAGGGTCAATAAAGTCTGATATAGCTGAGTCTGCGGCGACTGTAGGTAGCTGTGGTTTACCAATAATAAATTCCGTGGGATGATCTGTGGTTGATAGTTTCTGAGCGACCTGAAGTTTGTCTGTGCTGCTAGACGAGTCAGAAAAGAGCGTCAACACGGCTAACTCCTCTGAGAGGTACCAAGTATGACGTTTCAGTTTCTCTACAACACTTTCAGCTACATCCCGCAGATAATCAGAAGGCACGTCTATCATCATAGGCAGGTGAGCGTTAGTTTGTAGGAATTCTAGGTCATTCATGGGCGCATCAGTGGCAGAGTTTACCCTTAACCAATATGGCAGGTAGAAAAGCGAAGTGTACAAGACAAACACGCTAAGTTTTTCCACCATGTCAGTATCGTAGCCGCACTCATCAGCAAACGACAACATCTTGGGAACATAAAGCAGATGGGACATCCACCTGAAAGGAAACAATTTTTTTTAATGGTGGAAAGAATTGGAACTGGCTTCAAATGCATAACATACAGTCCAACATAAATCTATTTATTAAGAACAGTACAGAATTACTATTTCATAAGAACAGGATCCATCCTAGAAATAATTTGATAAAAGTAAACGAACTTCATGTTCTATGATGGATGGTAGAATGTGTCGTAGAAATAACGAATGAATATTACATGATATGGAATTTAATTTGTTAGTGTTACATAATGCATAAGAAATTACCTAGCATGGTGAAATGTCCCAGGGCGGTGCCATGTATATGTCTCAGCATCTATAGCTCCCAGCATAACTAATCCTAGCTGTACAGCTTCTTGATAATCGTCACGGACAAAGGAAACACAACTCTGTAGGAAGAGAACGGTGTTTTTCTTCTCTTGAATCAACCATGGGTCGCTTATGGTCAGTACTCGAGGTGATCCACGTTGCAATGTAGGCCATTTCGCAGAAAAATCTTTGAAGAAAAGGTTGTCTTTGCTACTGCTGTCACCAAAAAGCGCTTCCCAAGCTGCACCAAGCAACAGTTCCGCTATGTGATGCCTACAGGCAAGCCACATGAGCTTTCTATTGAAATGAGCTTCTAATCGGATCGCTGCTCCATGATATATCCCAGTATTTGAGGACGTAGTGTCGAAAACTAGGCCAATAATGAACTCCTTAAGTTCCCAATCGTCTACAACTGAGTTCACCTTATTTGCAATAGTTGCACCACAGCCGTCTGCGATAGGCACTGCAGCCAACAGTTTTCCTTCCTTGTGTGAGACACCACCTGTAACCACTACCGCAAGCTGATCCATTTTGTTACCTGTAGCCATTTTCATTATCTTCTCATCCCAATGCAAGGCGAGGCATGGTTTGTCATTCTTTGTTGAAGAAATGAAACTATCTTTCAACTTTTGAGCTTCCGTCACGCGATTGGCCATCCTATATCTACGGATACTTTCTCTGCTATGTACTACAGAAGCAGCGTTTGCACCTGCAAGTTTGAGCAATGACGTAGCGATTAGGGCTAGATGACTATTGCTTGTCCTTGTGCGATCAGCCGTAATTGTGACGAGAGGACTATGTAGGAAGTTTCTTGGGAGATGTAAAGTAACGAAATCTGGCTTCCGTACCTTTGTTGACCTATCCAGTGTGATAAAGTCAGGGTCATAACAACTTTCGTCTTCCACAGCTGTTTCCCCACTAGGAAAAAGATCGTCTGTCGTTATTCTGTTGTCAAAGTTCTCTTTCTCTTCCGCTGCTATTCTTCTACGTTTTTCCTCTTCCTCTGACCGTTTCATTTTTCTGTCAATCATCTTTTTGTGCACGAGGTCTTTTCCAGCCATACCACCAGTTTTCACATTGGCCAAGAGATTCTTCATAAATATTATGTCATCAGCGACTGTCTCTTTGCTGCGGGTTTTATGTAACAACTGTTCCCAGTCTGACGGATTCAAATTTAGAACACAATCTAGACTATCTGAGAACTTCTGCCGCGCTTCTGGGCGCTTAGGCAGCCTTAGGTCCAACATTTGTATCTTTACTAGATTTTGACAGATATTGCCAATCATTGTGGATTTTTATAATCTCTTCTCTACACAGATACGGATCCTTCATGATATATCCACCTTTGCGCCAAAATGGCTCTATCTCATCCATCACTTTTTGGGCTACTATCTTATCATATGTCAATTTCTGTAATTTTGGATCTTGTTCCCGATACTTTTTGGCCGCAGCAGTACTATTGGTATCATGTTGTTTAATATACCGGAACCTAAGATAGGCCTGACGTCGAGAAGGCAGGGTGGATGTGCAGATGTTTTCGATAGGATGACCCACCAGCCAAATGTCATTGTTCGATTTCAAAACTGGTCCTACCTGATTTATTTCGTGCCCTGTACGTCTCCTTTTCTCAGGAATAGGCACAGCATCAGAAGTTCTACTGTTTCCAGACCGCATTATATTATCTATGTGATCTATCCAGCCTTAGATAGAAAATTTCTGAATTTTGTTTAGAAAATGTTTACTTTTTGCAGATGATTTAAGTATCATTTTCACTTTAATACTGTCGTCATAGTTACTACAGTATGACATCATCGTTGACTTGTTTGTATTCTATGACATCATCAAGTGAAAATATGATGTCATGGACATGAAGATTACACTATTATAGCCCATTTGGTGAAGTTTTTGGCAGATTTTCGGGTAATTATGACGTCATCTTGGCCGCCATATTGGATTTCCGCCATCTTGGATTTAGTGACGTCGTCGTCACTACCATATTCGAATTCCTTGACCCCGAAAACCCTATACAGGAAATATTACAAGTGATGTTTTCTCAAAAATATGAAAATTAAATGACAAAAACTGATTTGGGCAGCCATATTGGCCTCCATCTTGGAAAATGGCGGATGGGACCCCTAGAGGATGATCCAATTTTCGAAAAAAAATCATATTTTAGTATTACTGTCCAAACCTCACCATATATAAAAAAAAGTGTGAGGTTCTGAACAAATAAGTCATTTTCGGGCCACCCTACTGTTGGCTTGTTAAGTGTCATAAGATAAGAGAACACGAGAGAAATAGAAATACTCCGTACAACCCCTTGTTTTTATTAATTCTATAGGGGAGGCCGGGGCACATTGAACCACTTTGTTCACATACATGTTTGTACTCATTTCATATCAAATGTTTTTATTAGAAGATCTCTTTATTTCATGATCAAAATTTTAAAAAGTACAAGATAGTACAAGAATTTCCTAGGCTATGAAGTTAACATGTACGGAAATTTTTCTCTTTTAAGCGCTTTTTTGAAAAATTCACTGCCTAAGAAAATAATTGACAACATGTGGCTTATTGATAGAGAAATTGGTCTAATAAGTTATCTCACTTCTGTATAGTATAGTGTTGGGTTGTATAGTATTATTTATAAATGATATATCCATGGTGGTTCAATGTGCCCCGGTCTCCCCTACCTTATAAAAACATGGTAATGCACGGACTTTTAATCTGTTTTTCTTTCGTGTTCTCTTATCTAGTGTCAGTCAATTCTTTTTATGAATTGTAAGATATTCTCTCACAGTGTCACAGGGCAACTTTAGGTCTTCGAGGGAACTATTCGCCCATGTATCTGTTATCACTAGTCACTTCAGTTAGTTTTCCTTTGGTGTTCGTCACTTCCGATTCATGAATCCTTTATTACTCCTCTATGGTAGCAATGATCTCTGTGTTAATATCATATTTGGAAAGTGTTTAATCAGTTCTATCACATATGTGATAATGACTGGCAACAATATTGTCCTTAAGAAACTTATCAAGCAATAAGAGGCGGACGTTTAGTCTGACCCAGATCGCAATGATAACTAGTTGTTTCATACTGCACTGGGATAAGGTACATGAGACAACTAATCAATATCATAGTAACAAAACAAACCGGTAGCAACTACATGGCAGTGCAAAAATATATACAATGGCATTAAATCAACATAACAACAATTATTACACATATCTATTGGCATCTATTCCATAATTTGGTTTGACTTATTATGCAAAACATATAAATGAGAATATTGAATAATTATATTAACTAATTGTGATTCTCTTGCTAGACACTTCACAAGCCTTGAAAATAAGTAGGATATAAAAAAACGCCTAGAAAGTTATAAATTTCATAACAATTAAATTTCAACGGACGAACCATGCGCTGATGTATACTTTGACCATGAATGACCCACGTTTCGAATTTCCTTTTCACTACATTTAATATCATCGCAGTCCTCTACGCCATAGTTGTTTTGACGATGTGTTCTAAACGAACACGTGGCTAGTTTACGCTCGGGGTGTCACAACAAAACGTGAGGCTCAGAAAGGGATAAATAAAAGAGCTGACATTATTTGTCACTTTTAGGTTGAAACGACTCGATAATAAATACTATTTTTCACATTTTGCCTCACAATACTCGATAGAAATGTGATGTAAGTAACTTATCAGCACCTTTCCTCGGTGTATCGGTGAATATTAGGACAGTTTTGGTCGTGGGCCGCCTTACACCTCGGAAGTGTGCTAATAACTATTACATATTGCATGTGGTAAATAAGAAAACAAAAAGAATCCTAAATTATATTTTAATCATATTTTTATGTTAAAGTTGAGTTCTGTCTTTAAACAGATTCCATTCGTTTTTGAACATTTAGCAGACTTGAACAGACACATTTTAGATTTTAACATTTACAATATTGTATAATTCCAATGTTTAATGCGCTACTCAGTAGTTTATAATTGGTCTAACACTATATGACAAATGGCGTGATTGTGTGCAAGTCTATGACAAACTCATAATTACCATTTTTTTCTTAAAGTCATCCTGCTTTAAGGATTCAGCAATTTCATTCATTTGATTCAGTGGATTTACAATCACTTCCTCTAAATCTGCAACTGCACCACCCCTGCCAGCTGCTTAATTGCAGTTAGTATTTCAATCTGATTTGCAACAACACTGTTGAAAAGGTTTACGTTAGACTTTTCAAATCATTTAGTTGAATTTTTCCAATTTTTTAAATTAGGTGTGCTAATATAAGATGAAATTTATATCATCAATTAATTGGAATATTGTAAAATAATGCAATTTGTTGACCAAAATGAAGATTGGGACATATTATTCAGTTTCAACAAGAGTGATTTTACGGCTTTAAGTACTGTGGCAGAAATCATTTTAGCACATATTTACAGCCCATGTAATATAAAATATTATGAATTATATAATTTTAGTGAAATATTTAGAATTTTGGATTTAAAGAAAGGACAACTGACGAACTGTTCTCGGCATTCGTTGCTTACATTTGTTAGAATTCTGCTTTTACATATTATTATTATTTCTACTCAGAAGATAACAACATTGACAAATAGAAAAATATTCTCTAGCTAGGCTAGTCTAAGGACTAAATAGTAAAAGTCAGTTACTGATACTGATAGGCTATGGACTACTGTCCTAGTTATGTTTAAGGCCTGGGCCTATGGCGGTATTTTAGTGCCAAAATTCTAACATGCTATCGTCTAATTTCTTGCTTCTGTTCATGTAGTTTCTAACCTCCATTAGTGCCAAAATTCTAACATGCTATCGTCTAATTTCTTGCTTCTGTTCATGTAGTTTCTAACCTCCATTCATGCAACTTCTTACTTCCATTCATGTAATTTCTAATTTAAGACAGTGTATAATTCAACTTATTTATTTATAAAAATCGCCAATAAAATCGCATAGATTTAAGTTTCAAATTTTCAAGCCTGAGCAGGGGGGGGGGGGGGTCTGGACACCCCCTCTGGATCCGCGCCTGCCTGTGTTAAATATTAATTATTGGCTCAACCGTAAAGAAAATAAAATAAAATTATCCAAATCCCGTTTAGCTTATATTTGAAATAGAAAATGAAATGAAATGAAAGAGGGTATAACGCCCTACTGTTCTGTTCCTAACCGGGCTAATGGAGACGGACATACACCATACAGTGTGATTTAGGGAAATATTACCCGGAGAGCGGATCTACGACCTGGACTTATATCGAAGTCTAGCGGTCACGGGATCTTTTACGTGCACGCCAACATGTACATGGAACCTCGGGTTTTCATCCCATCGGAACGACAAGACACTAATAAGGGGGAACCACGCCAGAAAATCTGGATGAGCTATTTTCGACCAATGCAGGGATCGAACTCCCGACCCACGGCCTGGCGAGCCTGCGTCTTACCCACTTAGCCACGGTATTCGAAATGGTATTTGCAAACCATACATTTATATCACGTTCAATGTTGTTTAGAGGGTAGGATGGCCGAATGGTTAGCACGTGCACGCTGTAACATAAGGTCTGTCATTGAATAAACTGGCGTGGTTTCGATTTCCCGTTTTTACGTGACATGGAGCAGGGCCGCCTTTTCAACCTCGTGGGTTTTCTCCGGGTCCTCCGGTTTCCTCCCACTGATAAACACTCCTACGCGCAAGCGAATTATTGAAATACAATTGAACGGCGTTAATATGAGGGGGGATTTGACTCAAAAGTCAATGCTATGTTGTTAGTGCTATTACATGTCCAATGTTGCAAATGTTTAATGTTAGGTGTAAAATGAACAAAGTCACGAGTAAAACATCCTGTAATACTGACAAATACATCGTGTAAATTGACATCTAATTTTTATCATTAAACATTTCACACTAGACATATCACAACAAGCCTAACTCCATCTACCCAGAACTTTAAACTTTCAACTCTTACATCTTCTCATATGACACGCGCACTATGTATTGTAACGATCAACATTTCTCTTTTACATCGCAACACAGAACAAGTAATGAAATCGGCCAATATGCAAATTAGTTCATCACGTGATATGTTAATTTTCAAGCAGGGAATTCCCCAACATGAGACCTTCAACCAGATGCTGATTTTAGGATTTATCTTTAGCATAAAGTGAAAGTAAAAAAGGAAAGTAAAATGTCTCGGCTTCCACATATAACCCAAGATATTTTTCGTAGAATTCACAGAATTTCTTACGAAGAATTTAGTTGCGTTGAGTGGACGTTAAACCCCATCTCTCTCTCCCTCTCTCACTCTCCTATTTTAAATCCCGCGCAGACAACTTCCTACACAGTCCAAATCAGCCATACCGAAAACCCGCAAAGGACTTTACGAGTTTTAACAGTTCTGAGTTCTAGATTTCGACTCGACATTTTATCTAAATCTTGGAAAAAAAGTTTCCGCACAGGAAAACTCGGGTTTTCGTTTTTTGCATAGAGTAAAAATGAAGACTCGGATTTATTTTTATCTGTTAATATTTTTTGGAGGTTGGGATGTCGAGTGGTCTAACGTGTGTACTTTAGATCATAAGGTTTGTCATTGGGTCGAGTGACAAGGAGTGGGGTTGCCAGCTTAACGTCGTGGTTGTTCTCCGTATCCTCTGGTTTCGTCCCATTTCTAAAGAATCCTACGGACAAGCCAATTATTGAAATTAAATTGTACCATATGTTTGTCCCAAAATGACCTAGTGTCGAATGGACGTAAACCACATTTCTCTCTATCTCTCTTGACAAAAATTGGGGGCTTTTGATGGAAGATTAATAAATTAAATCACATTTTTATAGTATATCACATAGGTCTCGCCTACTCTTCTTCAAACTGTATTTGATAGACTCGGGACTAATAATAACAACTGGCTCACAGCACTTGAAGTGGGGTACTTACGTTTATGAAATTAATAAGAAGAATATGTATATAAAACTTATACCAAACAAAAAGCAACACATCGGCTTTCCAAATCTGTTTTAAATATTTAAAAAGATTATATAGCAACTGTGTGACGTTAAGTGTAATAAAGGTTACAAATCGGGAAAAACGACTTTCTTCCAAGCGAGTAATGGGAGTTGTGACACCTACTAATAATAATAATGCTTTGTTTGTATTTGTATGCTGTTTCTAATAATAATGGGGTGTTGAAATACAATAAAATCTTGTCATATATCTTATCTTGATAGTAATAGAAGACACAATTGACGATATTTATATCCTAACCACATAAAAAGTTGAGAGTTAAAATAATTGAACTTACTATGGGCGCGAACCAAAAACCAATATGGCGTCCCAAAAACGGCGTTCGCGGCAACGTCATAGTCACGTGATCAGTTTCCGCAGCAAAATACAACGCTCGGATTACGCCCCAGGTTAACATACATTCTCAGACTTAAGTTAAAAATTTACTCAACTTTCAATCACTGTTTATGAACAATATCTTTGATCCAGAAACACGAAACTTTACACATAGTTTATAATTGATGTATTTGATACATTAAAACAACAAAGGTTTAATAAGGGGCTATATTTTTAAATAAATTCTTAACTTAAGCCTGAGAATGCTATGTGAACTCGGGGACAGATTATTCATTGAAGAA
This sequence comes from Patella caerulea, assembly GCA_036850965.1. Taxonomy (NCBI): domain Eukaryota; kingdom Metazoa; phylum Mollusca; class Gastropoda; family Patellidae; genus Patella; species Patella caerulea. The sequence goes on along the minus strand of JAZGQO010000002.1, from coordinate 16,591,677 downwards.
TTAACTGGGACTTTTGTCAACTTGTAGATTGTTTAACAATACACCTTAATTAAAATGTATTATATTTTGTAGTGTGTTATTAAATTCGATCTACGCCGTTAACCAATAAAACTGTTCCAGAGATCATGATACGTCAATTTCTGTAGATAAGCGCATTGCAATTCTTGTTTTAGGCCCATACACTGAATGTGTGTAGCAACTCAGTATACAATAATCACCATTTTCTCTGTTTGGTTTTATAATTTCAATTGAAAAACACCGGATGTAAAAACCGCGACATTTAGGCACGGGAGAGGCGTCGCGTTTACAGTCCATTAACCCGTGTGTTCAGCGACATGATTGAATGTAGGTCTGTATCGCCTGTTAATACGTAACTATAATGCGTTTATCAGTTTAAAGAAATTATGATTCCCGATAAAAATATAAAACAACTTACAAAATGATGTCGCACACGGACAAAATGTTTTAATCCGCAATCAATACAGTAAAAAAAAAAATTCACCGTGTTCAATTACAATAAAGTGAAATATTTTATTTTAAAAATTTTTTTTTCTCGAAAAATACTCCATAATTGACCCTGAAGGAAATACCGGGTCAATATATAGGACTTTGCATTAGGTAATCAGATTCAGTATGAAATATATTGTTAGAGCAGTTCCTTGGCTTCCAAGCTGTCGCAATTGCTATTAATTAGCACAGTAAAACAGGCAGAATCGTTGATTACGGTACCATGAGCACTGTAAGGCGTTATTTGGCTGTAATCGCTTCAACAGAAAGAATAGGTCTCAAGGTGTTAAGCGCAAGGAATATTTTTCAAGCAATAAGTGTTACCTACCTATCCGTGGATCTCTTTAACGAATATCAACAGTACAGAATAATGTATGTGCCATGGTTGGACCAATTTTTTGTGGTTATTATTACGCTATCTTTTTTCAACTTAGTTATATCAGCCCCACAATTCCTGAAACGACATCACGGCTATGGTGTGACTTATGTTGAAGGAATACTCTTCGGGGCAATTCTCACCTGCATTGTGTATTTTGGCTACCATATTGGATAAGTTTTTGTGCGATGACCAACAAAACATAACAATTATATTACACGTGTCATTTCGCCATCAATCTTAGTTAAGCTCAATATTAGACCACCTTAGATTTTTGATCTGCTGAAGTTTCTAGGTAGTTTTCAGAGGTAACAAATTGCACAGATCTTCACCGGGGCACCATCTATATCAGAAACCATCGGCGAACATTGTTCCCTCACCAATGGTCACGGATATTGGGTTTTTGCACCGACTATTTGTTGGAAAACCGATATTTAATAACTACGAAATATCGAATTGTCTTCAATGGCGAGAGTATAAAGTTGGTAAATCGTGTTCTTTGTTCACATTACTCGTCAGACCTTTTATTGCAGGTTGTGATGAAACTATTGAAGCAGAGACTGGAACGTTTACATCTCCCAACTACCCAAACAATTATCCTAATAATCAACTGTGTACCTATACAATAATTGTACCTGTAGGAAGGACAATTCAGTTAACCTTTACTGCTTTTGATGTAAGTTTTGATTTCTAACTTCGCTCTCCTTATTTAGATAATTTATTCACATGAACAGTCTATAATCAATTCTCTACATTGAAAAGGATTTAAAGAGAGAGATGGGGGTTTAACGTCCACTCGACAATAATTTGCGTGCGCGTAAGGGTCTTTAGCAGTGGGAGGAAGCCGGAGTGTCGTGAGGAAACCACGAGGTTGAGAAGGCGCTCCTATTTGCATGTCATATACGCTCACACCAGGGATCGAAACCACAGCCGCAAAGCAGAGGTGACCGACCAGCTAGAGGTCGAAGCGCGGCACTCTAAACCACTAGGCCATCCCAACCTCCCATTAAAAAACGCAGGTAAATGGCGAAGCGATGCTAAGTTTGGCATAACAGGTACCGTTGTTACATTAATAAACAAACTGCCTATGACACATCAGAACTTTATCTAAATCCTACATAATGCATCTATATACAAAACAAACATCATTTCTAATTGCTACCAACCTGTTTTGTAATTACAGAGCATAAGATCAAAAATATATTAAAACAATTTAATGTCATTTTATTAAAAAAAAGATTTTCAACATTTAACTCAGTGTACAAAGCACTGAATCGCTAGCAAGGGGGTCTAGTGTTCGACCAGGTATTAACCGAGACGACTCATCGGGATTTTCCGGAGGTCTCCCCCCCCCCTTTCAGTGGGGCAGAACGGAGCGTTTTACAGGGACATCGTCTAGTCGTTCAGCTCGAGCGAAAACCGAGTTCTCATGTACACGCTATGTGTATGTAAAATAATCCGAAAAGTAGGAGGCTGAACAAGGAATGTTATTCATTCATTCAAATCATTTTAAACGATTCAGATTAATTGTGTTTCTTTCAGACTGAAGAAGACAACTTCAGCGCTGGTTGTTTTGATTATGTAATTATAGATCATGGAGATGAAATGTGCGGAACAAATGTGCCAAACCCTATTAGTAGCGAATCAAATCGTATGACAGTTATATTTTCATCGGATTACATGCAAGTGCATCAGGGGTTTTCTGCTTCTTTCACCAGCCAGGCAGGTTAGTATCTGATTAGAACTTATTGTCCCCCGCCTTTCGAAGAAAGTTGGGGGATGTAGCTTTTCTGGTAGTTTGATCTCCAGAGGTGCGCTACAAGTTTTTGGGTCCGTTGTATAGAGGGCGAATAAAGACGGATGGTTGGTGCCTAAACTTTTTATTCCAACAAGAATTAAAATAAAATACCTAAGAATTTGTCCAATTAAATAAATGATAAACCGGGTTAAAATATAATGATGTGATTATGATCATAGGTGCCGACTAATCGGATATCAGGGGTAGCACTGTCAGGTGTAGGTGCACTTCAGACGCCAACTATGCGTGCTCTCTATCGTAGGTGCACGGTCGGTGCGCTAACTGGGTGCACGTCGGGTACAAACTAGGTGCAGTTCGGGTGCTAACTATAGGTGCTCTCGAGCTTTAATCTGGAATAATCTATCATTAACGTAGGTGCAGGATCGGTGCTAACTAGGTGCACTTCGGGTGCTAACTATAGGTGCTCTCGAGCTTTAATCTGGAATAATCTATCATTAACGTAGGTGCAGGATCGGTGCTAACTAGGTGCACTTCGGGTGCTAACTATAGGTGCTCTCGAGCTTTAATCTGGAATAATCTATCTCTAACGTAGGTGCAGGATCGGTGCTAACTAGGTGCACTTCGGGTGCTAACTACATGTGCTCTCGAGCTTTAATCTGGAATAATCTATCATTAACGTAGGTGCAGGATCGGTGCTAACTAGGTGCACTTCGGGTGCTAACTATAGGTGCTGCTCGGGTGCTAACTATAGGTGCAACTCGGGTGCTAACTATAGGTGCAGCTCGGGCTTTAATCTGGAATAATCTATCTCTAACGTGGGTGCAGGATCGGTGCTAACTAGGTGCACTTCGGGTGCTAACTATAGGTGCAGCTCGGGTGCTAACTATAGGTGTAGCTCGGGTGCTAACTGGGTGCACTTCGTTAATTACTAAGGGAACCACTACCAACCATTATAGTCCCAATTTCTGTGCTACTATATGTGCGTTCTAAAGTGTACCCTTTTGGATGCCAGGAACGAACAAGCAGGCTAAAACATTCGATATCTACAGGCTCAAAACAAAAGCAAAAATAATTATGCACTGAGACCGGTGACCACGACGAACCACACGAGGCTCTAAATTGCTAAATTCTTACTAAACGGACTAAATCATTCTACAAATTAAGTAAAGGGTTGAAAATTGCTAAAATTTCTGTCATTTGATATGCACATTACTGGGAGAAGCTCAAATGGAGGGTTTTCCCAGGGTCATAACGAGCTGGTCGGACTTCTAATCTTAATATTTACCTCAAAGGGTCCAATCAATGTTACATAAGGCTAGGAATAAAAATTGAATCATACCTAGCGTTTCTTACCAAAATTCTGAAAAGTTCCACCAAGAGGAAAGAAAAGCACGTCCTCCACCAAGAATGCTGCGGCGTTCTGACCAAGATTACTAAGGCCACGAACTGGCGGTCGGGCTTTTGACCACTTAAAATCCGTCTTTCAACGTACTAAGGCTTTCTGCGCGGCAATGCAACGTCATGATAACGTCACTGAACCGAGAAAGGGCGGGAGGAATTAAGCAACTAGATGGCGCTGCGAACAGGACCACAAACTCAAAGCCTAAAGATGGCACTGCGAACAGGACCACAAAACCTTCACGAGTAGGAAAGAACGGAACTGTTACACTGCCCCCCTGTTAATTGGGGAATTTGCGCTCAAATATGCCTGTGGAAAGATGAATTATTAGGAAATTGATAATAATAAAAAAAAAAAACAGTTTACATTTCAACCATTATTATATAATATATACAAGTTTCTACAGGCCAGACAAGTGTTGTTTCAGGGTGGCTAAGTCGATTGTTACCGTGAGTCCGGGCATCACATTGACTACTTTTATGTCCATAGATGGTAGGTCAGTGTTGACTAATGATATACTCGATTTGACTCTACTAATGCTGGCACTACTGTTGGAGCTACATGAACTACTAGAGCTGCTGGCCACGGAAGGACTACGTTTCCCCACGGACGGTGCGGCTGCTGGACTCTGAGGAGTGGGTGACCTGCTAGGCGAAGGGCTTAGTCGTCTAGAGGCCGTTCTTGCTCTTTTAGCAGGCGACCTCGACGGGCTCCTAACTCTCTCCCGCGCCTTCTCTGGAAGAATCTTTGATTCGGCTTCTCGGTCGTATTGTCTGAACTTCCTTTCTATCTCTGGACCACTTTCCCCCGATGTTCTTTCTACTAGACGCAGAGAGAAATCTCGCACATCTTTGGTGATTTTCCTTGCGGGCAAAGATGTACTCACACGATGAACACTGGTAGGCGAAGCCAGAGTGCTGCTCCATAATGTGTCGTTTCACCTGGAATTTCCTCTCGAATTTCATGCTAGTTTTGCAGATGCCGCATTTATATCTTCGTCCAGACATCTTCTGAAAGAATTACAAAGTAATCATTACAAATTGAATCGATCAAACAAGAAAACAAAAAACAAGAATTCCCAAAACCTGCCAATTTGAAATTTTCTTTCTCTAAATACTAATTAGATTTCAAAGTTGTCAATTTTTGGGGGTCGCACCTGAGCACCGATTTCACCTTTTGCGACCCATACTGGTTGATTAATCCCTTTATAGCGTCGCATCTTATCGTGATGAACAACTTTGCTAGGACTATTTGGACGATCTTTCACCCGATAGAGAAGATCGCTCGGTTTTTCAATAATCACAAACGGGCCGCACCATTTTGGTAACAGTTTACGGCATAGTCCACGTTTTTTAGAATTATTACGTATCCAAACTGCATCCCCTTGCGCGAAGCTTTGTCCACCAGCCGTGGCGTCGTACATTCTTTTCATATGACGAGTTGCGGCTTGCATCTTATCTCGAGCGAACTCGTGAACTTCTTCCATTCTTTGGACCAGTTTGTAGGTGTAGTCATCGTTAAATTCCTGCTCTCCCCGTGGAGTTAAGCCTCCAAACACTAAGTCTATGGGTATCTTCACGCTTCTCCCTAACATCATTTCAGCGGGTGAAACTCCTGTCGTCCCATGGACTGACGTTCGGTACGACATCATCAACATTGGGATATACTCGTCCCAATCCCTTTGATGACTATCGACAAACGATCTGAGCATGCAACCAATGGTCCTATTCAATCTCTCCACCATGCCATCCGATTGGGGTCGGTAGGCCGTGGTTCTAGTTTTGTTTGATCCTAATATGGTACAAACTTCTTTGAACAGTGCGGAATCGAAATTAGAACCCTGATCCGTATGTATAAGCATGGGAACACCAAACAACGCTACAAACCTATCAATTAACTTCGAAGCTATGGTCTGCGCCTCTTGATCTCTTATAGGGTAGGCGTCTGACCATTTTGTGAAATAATCCCCAACCACCAGAAGGAATCTGTTCCCCTTGTGAGTACGCGTTAACGGTCCCAATATATCGAGAGCAATTCTTTCCATGGGTGCTCCAACAACATACAACTTCAAGGGTGCCTTAGGGTGTCTGCCAAACACTTTATTTCTAGCACAAATGTCACAAATATGACAGTAATATTCAATGTCTTTCTTCATTTCGCACCAGTAATATCTACTCCTGACCTTCTCCAGAGTCTTTAGAGCTCCCAGATGACCCCCAGTAGGGCTGTCATGTAACTGGTCTAGAACCACAACTCTTAATGACCGTGGGAGAACTATCAGCCAAGTAACAACATCGTTATCCCCTACCCATTTCTTATACAAAATATTGTTTTCCAGTTTAAGCAAGTTCCACATAGACCAGTAATGCTTGACTTCTATGCCAAAAGGAGCTATTTCCTCCCACGATGGCCTTACACCTTGTTTCATTCGTTTCATTATATCGTCTAATGCCGTTTCGGCTGATTGAAGACAACTAAGTTCTTCTTTGGTTAAGTGACCTTTCTCTAACAGAGCACTGACCTCTATATTAATGGGGGGTAAGCGGGGTCCTCGGGAACCATATACAATATTAATAGGCTCAGCCCTATCTATACAAGGAGTATGGTTAAATTCTTAACATTCCGGGGTCATTGTTATCCCGTCTCTCTGCGATACCTTAAAGTCCGTTCCTTTATCTGGTGAACCTTTCTTGAGCGGATTTCGTCCGCAAAGAACAATCTCTGACTCTACGGCCAACCGTGTAGAGCACGCCAACATATCAGCTTGTGGGTTATCTAAACAACTTGGCTCCTGGTCACAAGTCCTAACTGATTCTGGTTCGGGCCCTTGAACCGTATGAATCAAACCACAAGCATTTACTGAAGCCCGTTCTTTCGACTCTTCACTCCAATAAACATCTTCATACTCATATTTTTCTTCCCGCCTTGAGCAGTGTGCGCATTCACTGTCTAGACAGGGACGTCGGGACAATGCGTCTGCATTGTTATGTAATCTCCCCTTCCTATGCTCGATTTCATAGTCATATACCGACAACGTTTCAAGCCACCTAGCGGTCTGCCCCTCTGGGTTCTTAAAATTAATCAACCACCTCAAGGCTCCGTGGTCGGTTCTGATTTTAAAATGTCTTCCATAAAGATAATGATGGAAGTGCTTGATTGCAAGTACTATAGCCAACAACTCCCTCCTTGTTACACAATATTTCTTTTCACACTTCGAAAAAGATTTGCTATAGTATGATATTACTCGTTCTTCATTACACTGAAGCTGCGAGAGGACAGCACCTGCGCTATGGCCACTGGCGTCACAGTCTAAAATAAACTTATCGGTTTCAGTGGGGCATAAGAGCACCGGTGCAGTGACCAATGCTTCCTTCAATTTCTGGAAAGATTCTTCGCTCTCATCCGTCCAATCAAATTTGACATCCTTTTCAGTCAACCTATGCAGTGGCTTAGCGATTTCGCTAAAACCTTTCACATATTTCCTGTAATACGAACACAGGCCTACAAAAGATCTTACATCTTTAACTGATTGTGGTTTGGGCCACTGCTTAACAACATCTATCTTTTCTGGATCAGTGCCAATCCCCTTCCGGGAAATAACATGGCCCAAGAAGGTAACTTCATTCTGCAACAACTGACATTTCTTTGGACTTAATTTTAATCCAGCATCCCGGAGTCTATCAAAGACTTTACCCAAGTTCACAAGGTGAGATTGAAAATCTTTCGAGAATATAATGATATCGTCCAAATAGACAAGGCATGCCTCATACGAAAGGTTTGCTAATACCTTCTCTATAAGTCGTTCAAAAGTGGCGGGGGCATTACAAAGTCCGAAACTCATAACCTTGAACTGCCAAAAGCCACCACCTAGCATTGAAAAGGCGGTTTTAGCCTTATCTTCTGCCCGCATGGGAACTTGCCAATAGCCACTCTTCAAGTCTACAGTACTGAGCCAAGCCGCACCAACTAAGGCATCCAGTGTGTCATCTATTCGTGGCAATGGTTGTGAATCTTTATTCGTGACACTATTAAGTTTCCGGTAGTCTATGCAAAAACGAATACCATCCCCTCCCTTCTTTTCTACTATACACACTGGACTACACCATGCACTCGTGGAAGGCTCTATCACTCCGTGTTCTAGCATTGCACGGACCTCGTTTTCAGCGGCTTCTCTCCTAGCTAATGGTATCCTACGGGGATGCTGCTTAATTGGCTTAGCATCACCGGTATCAATGCAGTGTTGGGCTAGATGAGTCAGACCTAAATCGCCCGCCGACTTGGAAAATATGTCTCTATATTTCAGTAGAAGACCCTTTAAAGCGCCAGTCTGCGTCTGATCTAGATTTACCCAGGATCTCTTGAACAATTCCTCAAGATAGACTGGTAACGCATCTCCTGTGTCTTGCTCACTCAAAACATCTAGCCTTCGAATTGATTCTTTGAGTATTGAATCATTCACTACGTCAAAATTACCAACCACCGTATGGCTGTACAGGGTACATGGTTTATCGCTTAGGTTCATTATTCTAACAGGCACAGAACCCCTAAACGGGTCAACTAATACCTTTGCTACCATCAAGCCATATTTGCTTATAAAATTTTCACGTGGTTCAATAACACCAACAGCTTGGATAGGAATCGTACCTGTTAGACAGCCTTTAACAATTACTTCGGACGAAGGGGGTATGGTACACTTGTCCTGTATTACTACCTTGCAGCTACTATTCATATTCCCATCAGCTATGCAACTGAAACATGGAATCGACTGGCCCCTGACTACCATTTTCTGTTTGCTCAGGAGTACATCGCACCCATATTTGGAGAGAAAATCTACACCAAGGATGCAATCATTTTCTATATCAGCTAGTAAGAAGGTGTGCTCAAATTCATATCCACCCAACTTTAGATTTAACATGACTTGTCCGTAAACAGACAAACTGCCACCAGAGGCGGTCATCAACATAAAGTCTACGGGAGTTATTTGGATCTGCTCTCCCCAAGACTCGAACAACCGTTTTCGAATGATACTGATGGAAGCACCAGTATCAACAAGAACTGTAACAGAATTTCTACAAACTTCAGTAACAATAAAAATGGATCTATTTACAACGTCTATATTAACTTCAAATTGAATTAGCGAGGCATCTGCTGACTCTGTCGAGAATTGCCTCGGGGTCCCGACAGATTCCCGTTTCCCTGCTCTTCCGAACCATTCGGTCGACTTCCATATCTACTATCAAAATTTTGCGATTTTCCAAAATTCCCAGAACTCCATTGCCTCTAACATGTCTTCCCTTGTGCCTTTCAGCTAATCTATACGACTCATACCTAACGGCCATCGACTCTGCCTCGTTAATATTCCCAGGCCGAGCTTCTCTTATTCTAAGCCTAAGCTCAGAATCGTTTATCGCCTCGACGAATCTATCTAAAGCTAGAACCTCTGTTGCTGCAGGTGGTAGATCGGGATAAGCTTGTCGAGCTAACTTTCGAATCACCTGGGCTAGTTCAGGAATAGTTTCCTTGTCTCCACGCATCTTTGTATTCAGCTTAGTCCGGAAGACCTCAGCTCGGTTTAGAGATCCAAATCTCACTTCGAGAGTATGTACTAGAGCACCATAGTCTCTGTGCTGTCTGGGAGTCAAGACGTTCAAAAGCGTTCTTGCCCTTCCGGTAAGACTGCTTGCTAGCATTAAGGCCTTTTGCTGATCATTCCACTTATTAACGTCTGAAACTAGGCTAAAATGGGTTAGATAGTCTTCCAGATCCTCCGTACCATCATAAGGCGAAGGCTTCATTTTTATGCTCTTTAAGGAGCTCCCGTATCCCTCATATCTACCCTCGGGCGACCTCTCGCGATTTATGTCGATGGGAACAGCTGCTCTGTTTCGATGGACTTCGCGGGGCTCTGAATAAAATGGATCACCTAAGTTGCCCGCCGACAAAACATTGTTATTCTTATCATCGCCCGAACATCGCCTAAGAGATTGGACCTGCATGTTCAGACCATCCAGCCTTTTCCGAGCATCATAATTTTCTGACTGAATTTCTTTAAACCTTTTCTGGTTCTCTCTATGCAGAGAGTCAAACCTATTCTCAATGGCCCTTTCTAAGTCAAGGATATAACTAGGAACTTCTGGAGGAGATCTGGGAGTAGACGTTCTTACATTATCTCCAGGTGGACTCACCATACCTTGTTCGGGTGAAGGGCTAACATCCGCCCGAAGCGGACCTAACTGAATCACGCCCGAGTCGGAATCTTCCATTTTATTTTCAGTCTAATTCACAGTACTGCTTTTATCGCCCTTAATAAACAGATCCCACCTCTGCCACCAATTGTAGCTTTTCTGGTAGTTTGATCTCCAGAGGTGCGCTACACGTTTTTGGGTCCGTTGTATAGAGGGCGAATAAAGACGGATGGTTGGTGCTTAAACTTTTTATTCCAACAAGAATTAAAAAAAAATACTGAAGAATTTGTCCAATTAAATAAATGATAAACCGGGTTAAAATATAATGATGTGATTATGATCATAGGTGCCGACTAGTCGGATATCAGGGGTAGCACTGTCAGGTGTAGGTGCACTTCAGACGCCAACTATGCGTGCTCTCTATCGTAGGTGCACGGTCGGTGCGCTAACTGGGTGCACGTCGGGTACAAACTAGGTGCAGTTCGGGTGCTAACTATAGGTGCTCTCGAGCTTTAATCTGGAATAATCTATCATTAACGTAGGTGCAGGATCGGTGCTAACTAGGTGCACTTCGGATGCTAACTATAGGTGCTCTCGAGCTTTAATCTGGAATAATCTATCATTAACGTAGGTGCAGGATCGGTGCTAACTAGGTGCACGTCGGGTGCTAACTATAGGTGCTCTCGAGGTTTAATCTGGAATAATCTATCTCTAACGTAGGTGCAGGATCGGTGCTAACTAGGTGCACTTCGGGTGCTAACTACAGGTGCTCTCGAGCTTTAATCTGGAATAATCTATCATTAACGTAGGTGCAGGATCGGTGCTAACTAGGTGCACTTCGGGTGCTAACTATAGGTGCTGCTCGGGTGCTAACTATAGGTGCCGCTCGGGTGCTAACTGGGTGCAACTCGGGTGCTAACTATAGGTGCAGCTCGGGCTTTAATCTGGAATAATCTATCTCTAACGTGGGTGCAGGATCGGTGCTAACTAGGTGCACTTCGGGTGCTAACTATAGGTGCAGCTCGGGTGCTAACTATAGGTGTAGCTCGGGTGCTAACTGGGTGCACTTCGTTAATTACTAAGGGAACCACTACCAACCATTATAGTCCCAATTTCTGTGGTACTATATGTGCATTCTAAAGTGTACCCTTTTGGATGTCAGGAACGAACAAGCAGGCTAAAACATTCGATATCTACAGGCTCAAAACAAAAGCAAAAATAATTATGCACTGAGACCGGTGACCACGACGAACCACACGAGGCTCTAAATTGCTAAATTCTTACTAAACGGACTAAATCATTCTACAAATTAAGTAAAGGGTTGAAAATTGCTAAAATTTCTGTCATTTGATATGCACATTACTGGGAGAAGCTCAAATGGAGGGTTTTCCCAGGGTCATAACGAGCTGGTCGGACTTCTAATCTTAATATTTACCTCAAAGGGTCCAATCAATGTTACATAAGGCTAGGAATAAAAATTGAATCATACCTAGCGTTTCTTACCAAAATTCTGAAAAGTTCCATCAAGAGGAAAGAAAAGCACGTCCTCCACCAATGAATGCTGCGGCGTTCTGACCAAGATTACTAAGGCCACGAACTGGCGGTCGGACTTTTGACCACTTAAAATCCGTCTTTCAACGTACTAAGGCTTTCTGCGCGGCAATGCAACGTCATGATAACGTCACTGAACCGAGAAAGGGCGGGAAGAATTAAGCAACTAGATGGCGCTGCGAACAGGACCACAAACTCAAAGCCTAAAGATGGCGCTGCGAACAGGACCACAAAACCTTCACGAGTAGGAAAGAACGGAACTGTTACAGGGACTATTAAAATGGGCCTGTCTGTCCGTCACACTTTTTGGGACACATTAACTCTCTTCCTAATTGAGCTAGAATGTTCAAACTTGGTGTATGTGTTTATTAGGTCAATGCCTTGGTGGAGTTCGAAGATGAGCATTTTCCGCTTAGGGTAAGCAGAGATTAGCAATTTGATTGGTTGATGCTTTGGGACACGATAACTTTAGTTCTAATTAAGTGAGATTGATGAAACTTGGTGTATAGTTTCATTACAGTAAGGTCTTGACTAAGTCCGATAATGAGCATTTTCTGCTCGGGGTAAGCAGAGCGATACGCAATTTGATTGGTCGAGACTTTGGAACACAATAACTCTCCTTCTAATTGAGTTAAAATGTTCAATCTTGATGTATATGCTTATTAGGTCAATGCCTTGATGGAGTTCGAAGATGAGCATTTTCCGCTTAGGGTAAGTAGAGATAAGCAAGTTGATTGGTTGATGCTTCGGGACACGATAATTTTAGTTCTAATTAAGTGAGAGTAGCGACAGGCGCCTCCGCTAGAGGGCCCAGACAGTACTGTACATAGCTATGGCCAATTTTCAACCCCACTGCATCTGTTTTTTGGTCATATATTCGCGGAGCTGGTACAGACTTTTGCAACGGAATCCGAGTCGGAAAACGTGTGATTATTTCAGACAAGGGCCAAGCGCCTGGAAATATGGTTTATGGTGGATGACATGCGGTAAGTTGCTTTTTATTTTATTGTTGAAGTTTTCTTTTATTTTTAAATTGCCCGATACGCGCATATTCGCTCAAAGTGTTGCTTACAATCGTGAATATAAACATTAAATTAGTGATAAAAAATATTGCTGGGGGCGGAAATCCCCGTGGAAATTGACAATTCCTGGAAATCCGCACCGTGTCGTCTTCCAAAGGGACGCAACTCCACCACAAATATGGGTACAGACCACTGTTATTAGCTTGACTGATTTTGACAAAAAGAAATGTCATCGAGTGATTTGTGTGTATAATTAGACTTATACGTATAATTTGAAATGCAGATGTTATTTTTGAAAGTTCAATTAATAAGGTCCATTATAATTGACTTCATTACAGTTCCATAATGAATGCTAAGGAGCACAAATTGACAAAGAGTCCTGAGATTAAAATATTTACATTTTTATGCCCAGGAGAGTGTATCTTGGAAAGAAAATATATTTGTGCCTGTTGCAAAAGTTATTATTTATAACTTATCAAATTCATATATAATACATAATTTTATTCCTTAAATGTTATCAGATAAATAAGTAGCTGTTTTTCTTTCTGAGTGTGTTATAGTTTATTGCTCTACCCAGTTAATAATTTTTAATTTATCAGCATTATGCATACACGAACAATACCATTTTGGCATGGATAATAATATTGCTGTGCTGTCTATATAAGCCTTTACATTATATAATTTTTTTAAAATCTTATATATTTTCAGTTATTAGTATGGTAGACCTGTATTTTCATACCCAGGAGAGTGCCGGTTTGGAGAGAAAATATCTGTTTATATTTATATTGAATTGATCTGTTTACTACAGTTACCTATATAAATCATCGAAAAATAATTTTCATTCAATTCTTATTTATTTATTATTTTTTTCTATTTTTTTTTTAATTATTTTATTTTATTATTTTTGTTTTTTTATTATTTTTTTTTTTTTTTTTTTTATTTTTTTTTTTTTTGGGGGGGGGGGGGGCATTATTAATATTATTATATTATGTTATTTTTAATATTCTAACACTCTCAGTTAGCTACATAAATGTTTGATAAATAGTTTTATTTTACTAGTTTAGGTTTATTTAAATTATTTTTATTTTATCGGGTGGTAGTGGTGTTGTGGCAGAGAGGAGAGTATTACATGCATAAATTTTATGATATAGAAATATGGGTATGTGGATAAATAATGTTATATTATGTATTTATTTATGTCTTTCTTTTTTTAATATTTTGTTAACATGTACTTTTGTGTTATCTTTAGTGTTTGAATAATCAGAAACAAAGTCTTGTTTAAATATGTTGATTCCATTGTATAATATTGTAAATGATTATGTCTAATTTATACCCTAAAGTTAAAGTTTACTTACTTTTTTAATCTTCTGTACCGTTATTACAAACATTATAAAATAAACTCTAAGGGCTATATGTGAAGTGTTTGCATGGTTGTGTTGGTGAGTAAATCGGCTTAATTTTGTTGAAATAATTATGTCTGTCGGACTTTTGGTTATTGAGATACGGAGTGGGGTTGAAAATTGAAGCAAAATGGCCAATTTCGCAAACAAGGGTTCTGCCAGTTTGCGTTACTAAATGGACTGTAACTCAGCCAATTATGCACCAATTATGATAAACTTGGTGTTACAATACTGAGATGTACAGCTTTCAGAAAATATGAAGCTCGTAGAGAAAAAAAAAATATTTAAAAAAATAGCTGCCGGTCGCTAGTGAGAGTTATGAAACTTGGTGTATGGTTTCATTACAGTAATACCTTGACTAAGTTCGATAATGAGCATTTTCTGCTCAGGGTAAGCAGAGCGATACGCAATTTGATTGGTCGAGACTTTGGAACACAATAACTCTCCTTCTAATTGAGTTAAACTGTTCAAAATTGGTGTGTATGCTTATTAGGTGATGGAGTTCGAAGATGAGCATTTTCTGCTTAGGGTAGGCAGAGATACGTAATTTGATTGGTTGATACTTTGGGACAAGATAACTTGGGTTCATCTTGATGATGTTTTTATGCCATTACAATGACTGCATTCTCATTCAGTAATGGATTCGACAGTAACAGTGTACAGAAACGATTCACTCGGACAGCAGGGCCCTTTTGTCTGCCTTTAGGGTCCCCCTAACCAGGGTACATTTTCATTTTTCTTGTCGATTTTAGCATTTTTCTTTATAAAACACTTTTGGATGACACTTCGTGTACAGTTTGATTGTTCAATACGTTTTAAAAAGTAAATGCGCGATTAATTGTTGGCTTGTACTTATAACCAATAAAGCGACCGCCACAGTTCGGGGAATATGCACCTGAGTCCAGCAACTGCTTCGTTTTAAAGCTGTGTTCTTCTCCATCGCTGCTTCAGTACCGGATAGACAACGCGGCCTCTATTGGTACACACTCTTTAGAATATCATTTCCTAAAAACCCGTGTTTGTGTCAACATAACAGCGCCTGCCACGGGCTTCTATAACCGGCCTAAATGCTAGATATTTATAATTCATTAACAACTTGTTTTGGGGAAAAATGTAATGTAGACGTCCTTATCTATGATCAGGGCATTGTTATGCACGCTGCGTCTATGTTAGGTCTGTGGCTTTAAAGGTACAGTGTGGATAACCCCTCCTTACTCACTAGATAGTTAACATTCACAAATTTCAGTGATAGTGACTAGTAGTAGTTATAATGACCATGTATTGATACTAGTATTAACTATTACACACACACCCGTTGTACTGGTAAATGTATTCCATTTAAAAATGGTTTTTGATATGAATATCATAATATGACAATTTCCCTTTCATTATCACACAAAAGGTTCTGAATTTTACTATTTGTATACTTTAATCGACGTAGCGGAATTAAATTCGCCGTGAATCACCTCAAAATCAGACAATAGGTATTGTCAAATATAATATGCTGCATATTATTTAACCAATCAGAATCAAGTAAATTTGTGATATCATGTAGAATCGGAAGATACTCAATGTGAGAATAAAGCACTCCATATAATTCTTTATTGCAAATACCAACAGGATCAAACGACGCATGGACAGCATCAGACTCGTGGGGATTAAGCAATCCAGGTGGACCAACCAGTGCAGCACCATCAGTGAATACACCTAGTGAGTATTATATTTTAATTATTATACTCCATCCTTATAGATTAGATCTACCGGAATTGTTTTAGTGTTTCTCGACCTTTTAGTTTGTCAGCATTCTGTCATGTCGATTTAATTAGTTTGAGTTGGGTATTCTCGTGGCTAAGTGACAAAGGCGATGATTCGCTAGCCTGGAGTTCGGCTGTTCGATCCCTGCATTGGCTGCGAAAGGTCATCCAGATTTTCCGGCGTGGTTTCCCCTTCACAGTGATGAAGGACGGAGGGCCTGGCAAGAACAGTTGTCTAGTCGTTCGAGTGAGAAGAAAAACCGAGGTCCCGTGTACACATTGACATGCACGTAAAAGATCTCTTGACAGTTGAGATTCGATATAAGAGTAGGTCGTAGCGCCGCTGACCGGGCAAAATTTCCCCTATATGCCTGTATTCATTATCCCGGTTTAGGAGCAGAACAGAAGGACGTTAAATCCCATTTCAATTTGAGCGTATGCGAATCTGTCCAGCGGTGAGCCTGCCAGGGGCACCGCCAAAGATGAGAATTTTGAAAATAATGGATTTTAATCAAATGCAATTGCTTGTTAAATAGACAACACAATTCAATTTCCGGTGTCGATATGTTCAAATATAGTTGTTAAGGCCTAAACCTCGCCTACCAAACTTGCCACGTCTATATAATAACTTTATGCAATAGGGATTAACATACTGAATAACTTTAAGTGCGCTTAGAAACAAGTTGACGATTTAAACCAAACCCAATCGAAAGAGTCCCTAAACCCAACACCAGCATGTTGCTGGTCCATCAAATTCTACACCAGCATGATTAGTACACATTCAATCGTAAACCAGTGTGACCATAGTCCACTGAATCGTATATCAGCATGATCACAGTTCATTAAATCGTACAACAACATGATTATATTATATTCCTTCGTACACCAGCATGCCCATAGTATATTCAGTCGTACACCAGCATGCCCATAGTATATTCAGTCGTAAACCAGCATGAAAACGCATCAAATTCTACACCAGCATGATTAGTACACATTCAATCGTAAACCAGTGTGACCATAGTCCACTGAATCGTATATCAGCATGATCACAGTTCATTAAATCGTACAACAACATGATTATAGTATATTCAGTCGTAAACCAGCATGAATTTTCGCGGTACATTAAATCGCACAACAGCGGGGTTAAATTAAACTTTATTGTACAACAGTATGATTATGGTATATTAAATCGTATACCAGCATGATTATAGTCCAGTTAACCGGGCACCAGCATAATTATAGTCCATTCAATCGTTCACCAACATCATCCTCGGGTATTAAATCGAGCACTGGAATGAGCATGGTTCATTAAATGGTACAGCATTTATTTGACTGCCAAGCTGGTTTAATCGTTAATAATTGGCGCGGGGAAGCAGTGTTACACAATTGATATCATTTAGAAAATGTCACTTAATACCCTCAATACAGTAGAATCCGTATGAGCAGCCACTCCTATTCAGCGACATCTCCTTGTAAGCGGTCACAATAAATTCCCCCCGTAAAAATTCTATTGTTTCATCTCCTTATTCAACGGTCACTCCTCTAACGCGGCCAGCGGTCACTATTTTGCAAATGAATTTAACAAAACATCGCCCATTCAACGGCCATTGTTGAATGATACCATCTTGTCGTTCTTCGTAACACCCCCGCTAATCCCGTGAGTAGCAATCAATTAACTGGACTCCCACAAATCAGATAAAAAGAAATGTGAAAATACCAATTAACCCGGGATTATCTGTTAATTAATCTTTTGTTTTATTAAACGACAAACCTGATCATTGTTTTCACACGTAACGGGACATTATTTGATACTGATTGAATAAACTGAAAGTACCGACTAAAAGCCGCTATGTTGTTAAAGAGACGTTTTTAGCGCCACCTGTAATATTACATACAGAGTTACACCCCCTGTGATTCGGTAGCTAAATCAGCGATGTTTTTGGTTCGTGTGCTTCTTTGATGAAATAAAATTAATTCATCGATTTTCTTCACAAAAATGGATAAATATTATCGAATACATCACTATATGATAGACAATAGTATCGAAGGTTGGTACAAAATGACAAGTTTACAGAAGTTATGTCGGCGATTCAGCAACGGCCAAATTTACCGATGCAAGTGAAGTATTGCATTGGTGTCTGCTTCCAATGCATTCAAGCGTAATATTAATTGATGTCAGCACAAAAAAACATGAGATTTTACAAAAATGGATAAATATTATCGAATGCATGACAATGATAGACAGTAGTATTGAAGGTTGGGACAAAATGACATGTTTACGGAAGTTATGTCCGAGATTCAGCGACGGCCAAATTTACCAATGCAAGTGCACCCAAGCGTAATATTAATTGATGTCAGCACAAAAAACTCGAGATTTTATTAAGAGGCCACTCCCGTTAAGCGGTCAATCCTAAAATTTCCCGTGGGTGGCTGCTAAATGCAGATTCTACTGTACATGAAATCGATTAACAATCAAATGACTCACAGATGGTCAACATTGGCACTAGCTTGACACGACTTACAGCCACGCGGAAGTCGTTATTGAAGTAATCAATCATCAAATCTGACCCGATTACTGGAATCTTGACCTTGTATTATTTAATGACCAGCTACAACCTACGACAAGATTGCAGTCTGTAATATTATAATACAATATATTTCGAGATTTAAATATATAATTGATACTTTAATTTTATATTTTACACTCGATCCCATCTTTGGACAATTTTAAGTGACAGATTAATTGCAAGCTTTGAACTGTGACAGGTGTGAGGTTTCAAACGTGGTATTATGTAAAGCGTTGTATAAACTTCTGAATTTAATCTGTACCAGGCGTGCCCTTATGACATAGTATTATGTAAGAAGTGATATGATGTACAGATGTGTCGTTGTTGTTTGTGACAGATTTAACGTCCAATACATTTTATATGATATTATAGACAGGATGATTAAATTATTTACACCCAATAGGTTGAGAGTTGGTAAAAACATACAATTGGTTAACACACAAAATAAAAAGTCCTTGTATATTAAAAAGACAATTTAGATCTAACTTATAAAACCGCTGTCGTGAGAAGAGAGGGTGGGTCGTCTTCTCCCTTTGTCATGATAAAACAAACGAGAAGTTACGTCTTCTTAGACCTAGAGGCAATTTGGACCGCTCCCGGAATTGGGAGAGCTAGGTCTCCCCAGACCAGGGCAGTTAGGTTTTATGAGACCTAGGGGGAACAACTTGAGATAGACATCACTGTATGTAACCCCGGCTTTACATGTAAATAATTATGTTATCCTGTATTAAAATATATGTTAATAAGGAGTTATGTATTCTATCACCATATAACACCTGTCCGTAGCGGATTGGACAACAACTATCTGTCTGTTCGGGTCATTAACCAACCCCAGACTAATTACTGACCTGTTACCAAATACCAAAATTATAGAACACGTCTTGTGCGGATGTTTAAAGAACATTACAAGTATTGTATGAAGTTTAAAAAACGGTGTTTTCCCTAAGGACCCAATAATGTAACAGCACGTGGAATCGTTAATTACAGTGGGCGGAATCGCCCGAAAAGAATAATTCTTAAGGTGTAAAGGGTGTTAAATGCAAGGAATATATTTAAATTAATAAGTGTATTTTTTTTATCTATTCCGTTGAATCTTTTTAACGATTTTAATATCAACCGCACAGAATGGTGTATTTTCCATGTTATGAACAATATAGAAGTCATTTCGCCAACAATGTTAGCTTAATTTTTGGACCCTACCATGGGTTTTCTGATCTGCTGAAGTTAGTACGTAATTTTCAGAGATAACAAATTACAAATATCTTCACTATGGTATCTTCTATCAGAAACCATCGTCGAACCCTGTTCCCATGGCAGTGGTCCCGGATCTTGGGGTTGTGCCGCGACAAAAGTCGAAAAACCGATAATTGATAACAACGAATATATCGAATTGTCTTCAAGATATTAGCTTGGTAAATCTGGTTCTTTACTTCACATTACTCGTCGGACCTTTTATTGCAGGTTGTGATGCTACTTTTGAAGCTGCGAGTGGATCGTTTACATCTCCCGAGTACCCAAATAATTATCCCAATAATCAACAGTGTACCTATACAATAATTGTACCTGAAGGAAGGACAATTTTGTTAACATTTACTGCTTTTGATGTAAGTTTTTATTTCTCATTTCACTCCGTATTTAGATATTTATTCAGAGTAAGGGTCTACATAAAACTCTTTAGATCTAAACAGGTTAAAAGGTAAATGGCGAAGCGCGGCTAGGTGTCGAATAACAAGTACTATTGTTACAAACTATCTATGCCACAACTTGTGGAAACTTGTAACGATTATAACTTCGCTCAGAATAAAATAATTTGAATATAGCACGAACGTTGGGCGCCTCATCTAAATATTACGTAATGTATCTTTAAACAAAACAAATATGGTTTCTAATTGTTGACTTCTATCCACCTGTGTTGTAATTACAGAAAATAGGATCAACATTATTTTAAATCAATTTGCCACTTTATAAAAAAACAAAACAAAACAAGCCAACAGTGAGGCGGATGTCCCCCGCCGAAATCCCAAAATAAATAGACGACACATATTAATTAATCGCACATTTATTTTTTTCAAACGCATCGAGCAATCAAACTGTACACGAAGTGTCATCCAAAAGTGTTTTATAAAGAAAAAAGCTAAAACCGCCGAGAAAAATGAAAATGTATCCTAGTTAGGGGGATCCTAAAGGCAGACAAAAGGCCAAGGGAAAGGGCCCCGTGTCCGAGTCAATCGTTTCTATACACTGTTACTGTCGACTCCATTATTGAATGAGAATGCAGTCATTGTATTGACATAAAAATCATCAATCAAGATGAACCTAAGTTATCTTGTCCCAAAGTATCAACCAATCAAATTGCATATTCTGCCTAACCTGAGCAGAGATTGCTCATCTTCAAACTCCATCGTTATCTTGTCCCAAAGTATCAACCAATCAAATTGCTTATCTATGCCTACCCTAAGCAGAAAATGCTCATCTTCGATCGTTATCGTGTCCCAAAGTATCAACCAATCAAATTGCTTATCTTTGCCTATCCTAAGAAGAAAATGTTCACCTTCGAACTCCATGAAGTCATTGACCTAATAAGCATACACACCAATTTTGAACATTTTAACTCAATTAGGAGATTTATTGTGTTTCAAAGTCTCGGCAATTCAAATTGCTTATCGCTCTGCTTACCCTGGGCAGAAAATTCTCACTATCGATCTTAGTCAAGGCATTACTGTAATGAAACTATATACCAAGTTTCATCACTCTCACTTAATTAGAACTAAAGTTATCGTGTCCCAAAGCATCAACCAATCAAATTGTTTATCTCTGCTTACCCTAAGCGGAAAATACTGATTTTCAAACTCCATCAAGGCATTGACATTATAAGCAAGCATATACACCAAGTTTGAACATTTTAACTCAATTAGAAGGAGAGTTATTGTGTTCCAAAGCCTCGACCAATCAAATTGCTTATCGCTCTGCTTACCCTGATCAGAAAATGCTCATTATCGAACTTAGTCAAGGTATTACTGTAATGAAACTATACATCAAGTTTCACCACTTTCACTTTATTAGAACTGAAGTTATCGTGTCCCAAATCATCAACCAATCAAATTGTTTATCTCTGCTTACCCTGAGCGGAAATTGCGACATTGACCTAATAAACACATTCACTACGTTTGAACATTCTAGCTCAATTCGGAAGAGAGTTATTGTGTCCCAAAAAGTCGGACAGGCACACCGACGCACGAACCCATTTTAATAGTCCACCAAGTTTCTTCGAAAGGCGGGGGACAAAAACTCGGCTCAGTGTATTAAGCGCCGAATCGATAACAAAGGAATAAATGAATGAAATGTTGTTTAATGGCACATCCGCTCCAACCGGGCTACATTGCGTCAAACATGGTGATTAGTTCAAGACAGGCTAAATTATATCACAGGACACATTACATACCCAAATAAAAACTATATCACAATAAATAATATAAATAAAAAGTAAAATAAATCTTTTATGCACCTAAAACTATCTAAAATACAAAAATGAAATGATATATAAATACAAATTAAAATTTATGGTAAAAACCTGTCTCTTTTAAAAGTCTAACACTTTCCCGGTTGAGCAAACATAAGATTTAATGACTGACAACCGTTAAAATGCGATCTAATGTCCTTGAGATGCTTGCACTTAATCAAAATGTTCTTCACTGTCAAAGGAACATGACAATTTTAACATTCTGGTTGAGGCTCGACCAATTCGAGAGCGACACAAAACAACTTCATCTCTCCTGTTAGACCTGTAGGAGCTTGGCCAGTCTCCAAGGAGAGGCTTAATGTGATGAAGTTTGTTCGCGGTCATAAATAAAATTATTAATACAGGATTTGAAATCCGTGTATGGTATTAAAAATTCGGATAAGGGAAGATCTAAGGCAGACTTGGCAGCCAAATCTGCTTGATCGTTCCCTTTTTATACGTCCACATTCATAATGTGAACGTATTATGCCGTCGCCCCTGTCTGTGTGTGTGTGTGATGGTGTGTGTGTGTGTGTGTGTGTGTATGTATGTATGTGTGTGTGTGTGTGTGTCTGTGGTTCGCCTACAGGGCGCAATTCTTCATGGATTTTCTTCAAACTTGGTATACTTATTCCTTATACCCAAAGGAAGATCCCTATTGTTTTTGGGGCATGCCCGACCCCCAGGGGCCGAGCCACGCCCATTTCTAGTATTTGTTTGTTTGTCGTCTACAGGCCACATTTCTTAACTTATAATTTTGAAACTTAGCATACACATCCTTTGTACCCTAAGGAACATCCCTATCGTTTGGGCTGTATGCCCCACCCCCAGGGGCAGAGCCACGCCCATTTTCTTTTCGTGTGTCTTTGTTTCGCCTACAGGGCGCAATTCTTACTGGATTTTCTTCAAACTTGGTATACGTATTCCTTATACCCTAAGGAAGATCTCTATTGTTTTTGGTGCATGCCCGACCCCCAGGGACAGAGCCACGCCCATTTCTAGTATGTATTTGTTTGTCGTCTACAGGCCACATTTCTTAACTTAAAATTTTGAAACTTAGCATACACATTCTTTGTACCCTAAGGAACATCCCTATCATTTGGGGTGCATGCCCAACCCCCTGGGGCAGAGCCACACCCATTTTCTTATCGTGTGTCTTTGTGTCGCCTACAGGCCGCAATTCTTATTGGATTTTCTTTAAAACTTGTATACTTACTCTTTATACTCTAAGGATGATCCCTATCGTTAGGGGTGCATGCCCAACCCCCCAGGGGCAGAGCCACGCTCATTTTCTTTTTGTGTGTCTCTGTGTCGCCTAGAAGCCGCAATTCTAACTGTATTTTCTTAAAACTTTGTATACTTACCCTAAGGATGATCCGTATTGTTTTTTGGTGCATGCCCGACCCCCAATGGCAGAGCCACACCCATTCCTTGTATTTATTTGTTTGTCGTCTACAAGCCACATTTCTTAACGTATCATCTTGAAACTTTGAATGATTATTTTTTGTACCACATTTCTATCATTTGGGGTGCATGCCCAACCCCCAGGGGCAGAGTCACGCCCATTTTCTTTTTGTGTGTCGCCTACAGGCCACAATTCTTAATCGGTCATCTTGAAACTTAAAATACTTATTCCTTATACCCTAAGGATGACCCCTTTTGTTTTGGGTGCATGCCCGACCCCCATGGGACAGCAACACCCATTTCGTGTATTTGTTTGTCTGTCGTCTACAGGCTGCATTTCTTAATGTATCATCTTGAAACTTTGAATACTTATTCTTTTTACCTTAAGGAAGATCCCTATTGTTTTTGGTGCATGCCCAACCCCAAGGGACAGTGCCACGCCCATTTTTTTTTTGTCTGTGTGTCACCTACAGCCCACAATTCTTAATCGATCGTCTTTTTTATACTTATTCCTTATACCCTAAGGCTGACCAGTATTATTTTTGGTGCGTGACGGACCCCCTGGGACAGAACTACGCCCAATGCTTTTGTGTCTTGTGTTCGCCTACAGGATGCAATTCTTAACAGATCCTTTTAAAACTTTACAAACCTATTCCTTATACCCTAAAGATGACCCCTATTGTTTTTGGTGATTTCCTAACCCCCAGGGGCAGAGCCATGCCCATTTTTACTTCGTGTCTATGTGTGTTGTCTACAGGCCACGATTCTTAATGGATCGTCTTGACGTCTTTAAACTTGGGATATGTATTCCATATAGCCTAAGGACGTCAACTGCATGTCCTGACTCACACAGGCAAGATACGACCAATTTTTGTGTTTGTCGTTTACAGGCCGCAATTCTGAATGAATCAGCTTGGTACTTGGTTTATGTATTCCTTATAGCCTGAGGGCGTCCACTATTGATTTTGATGAATGTCCCAATCCCCAGGGGCAGAGCCACGCCCACTTTTTGCCTTTAGTGTTAGGAAGGCACAATTCTGAATGGATTATCTTGGTATAGTTATTCCTTATACTCTAAGGACGGCAACTATTAATGTTGGTGCACGACCCTCAACGCTAAACAAACCAAACACTTAGCCTTCTTGACAAAGTACCATATCAATCAAAGTAGGAATGTGGACGTATATTGTAGCGTTAGCGTTATGTTATATCCATGTAACTGGGGAGCCAGCAAAGGACAATGTCCTTGCTGATGAACTAGTTAAATAACAGCAGACGATAAATGTCTGTTATTAATGGGTGTCCAAGATGTTAATTATAGATTACTTGTAGTGAGGACAAAGAATCAGTAAAAATGACATATTTTAAATTGGATGATATTTCAATGTACTCCAAAGCCTGAAGAATAGCTTGGAGCTCCGTTGTAAAAATGGAAGCAGCAGATGGGAGACGAAAAGAGATCGTCTCAGATGGTCACAGTAGCCGAAGCTACCCGATCACCATCTTTCGACCCATCTGTATAAATAGGAGCATAATCACCACATTTAGACATTAAGGGTTTACATCCAGATCCAGAACTTTTCTTGGTTGGCAACATCCAGTTGTAGATGAAACTAAATTTCCAAATGTATAATGGTCAAGTTAGATAATCCGCTGATCACTAATGACGTTTACTAGCGTTAGCTGTCACACATCAATTGTTCTGTAGAGTGTCATATGCTTATAGTGAGATAATATATACAAATGATTTAATTATGTAGCCTTTAAGTCCTTTTGTTCCATATTATTAATTAATGGTGTTATCAAAGTGAATTTAGTATAAATTGGCTTTGGTTTTTCATGTAAATGAGACCAGCGTTGGCTGACCAGATACGACTTTACAGTATATCTAGTATGCTAGAATAAAATGTTGCATCCAGATCATGTTTTATTTCTGTTAACTCAAACTATGTTATACAGGATTATACTCTCCATCGACACGGGTCGCAACGCACGGCAAACACGTTGCCCCATTGCAGGGATCCTTTTATTCGCCTTTTAAGAAACGCAGGACATACGAAGGGTATATTCTTATCACCCCAGGGGGGCGCTAGCAAAGGAGTCTAGTGTTCGATCCAGGTATTAACCAGACAGCTCATAGGATTTTTCCGTCTTTGTCAGTGGTGCAGGACCGGTTGCAGGGCAGGGACATTGTCTAACCGATCTATTTGAGTGAAAACCGAGGTCTCATATACTCGCTGTGTGTATGTAAGATAAGACGAAAAGTAGGACGTTAAACACGAAATGAAATTGAAAATGGTTTAGCGCGACGATTAACACCATATTATTCATTCATTCAAATCAACATTTTAAACAATTGAAACTGATTGGTTTTCTTTTAGATCGAAGAAGAAGACCCCGACTACTTAAGTTGTTATGATTATGTAACTATAGATGGCGGAGCTCAAATGTGCGGATCAAATGTGCCGGCTCCTGTTAGGAGCGGATCAAATCGTATGGTAGTTATATTCTTGTCTGATAACGTGTCTAGGAAACAGGGGTTTTCTGCTACTTTCACCAGCCAGACAGGTTAGTGTCTGATTAGAACCTATAATTAATAAATCAACCGCCACAATCATGCTTATTCGCACCCGAATTAAGCAGCTGCTACATTTTTATACGTCCACATTTTTATGTGGACGTATATTGTCGCCGCCCCCGTCCGCAATGAAACTTATTGGCATGTGTCGGACGGTAACTTCACGAATTATGGCCCTGACTGTAGGAAAAATTAGCTTGTGAGCACTTTAGAGATCACAATTTGTAACTCATTTTGATGAAACTTGAAATGCATAATTATTTATAACCAAATGATCTTGTTTCATGTCGATATTTGTGCATATCGGATCGTAACTTCCTGAATTATGGCCCCTGATTGTCCGAAAAATCGCCTTTTTAGCTTGTGATCCCTCTGGAGGACACAATTATTATCCGATTTAATTAAAAAAAAACGTGTGATTATATCACCGTTAACGGTAATGAAGGTTGCGTTCGAAATTCTTGAAAATCGGACCAAAATTACCAGACAAAATGGCCACCACTTGTACGCGAGTAGTGTTAAAAAAATATATATATATCAAGGTTGTGAACCCTGTAGAGGTCACAACTTTAAATTGATTTTGATGAAACTTGAAATGCATGTTTATAACACTTATGCATATGTTTATAATAGCTGGGTTCCTGTCGATATTTGCACATGTCGGATCGTAACTTAATGAATTATCGACCTTGATTGTCAGAAAAATCGCCTTTTTATACGCCCACATTTTCATGTGGACGTATTATGTCGTCGCCCCTGTCCGTCCGGACGTCCGTCCGTTCAGACGTCCGTCCGTCCACAATTTGTTTGTGGACTCTCTACAGGTCACAATTCTTATCCGATTTTGACGAAACTTGAAATATAGGTTTATCCCCAAAAGATCTCGGTTCCTTTCGATATTGGCATGTATTGGATCAAAACTTCATGGATTATGGCCCCTGATTGTACGAAAAATCACGTTTTTAGCTTGTGGACCCTATAGAGGTCACAATTTTGAACCGATTTTGATGAAACTTGACATGCATGTTTGTAACCCAAAGATCTTGGTTCCTTTCGATATTTGCGGCTATCGGAATGTAATTTCCTGAATTATGGCCCCTGATTGTCCAAAAATCACCCTTTTTAGCTTGTGGTCCCTCTGGAGGTCACAATTATTATTCGATTTAAAAAACCGTTTGATTATATCACCGTTACACCCTAAGGAAGGTTGAGTTCGAATTTCGGGAAAATCGGACGAAAATTGCCATACAAAATGGCCGCCGTTAGTACGCGAATACTGTTAAAAAATGGTATATCAAGGTTGTGGACCCTGTGGAGGTCACAATTTTGATTCGATTTTGATGAAACTTGAAATTCATGGTTATAACCCAAAGATCTTGCTTCCTTTCGATATTTGCGCATATCGGATCGTAACTTCCTGAATTATGGCCCCTGATTATACGCAAAATCGCCTTTTTTTTTAGCTTGGAGGTCACAATTATTATTCGATTTAAAAAAACGTTTGATCATATCACCGTTACACCCTAAGGAAGGTTGAGTTCGAATTTCGGGAAAATCGGACGAAAATTGCCATACAAAATGGCTGCCGTTTGTACGCGAATACTGTTAAAAAATGGTATATCAAGGTTGTGGACCCTGTGGAGGTCACAATTTTGATTCGATTGTGATGAAACTTGAAATTCAAGGTTATAACCCAAAGATCTTGCTTCTTTTCGATATTTGCGCATATCGGATCGTAACTTCCTGAATTATGGCCCCTGATTATACGCAAAATCGCCTTTTTTTTTAGCTTGGAGGTCACAATTATTATCCGATTTAAAAAAACGTTTGATTATATTACCGTTACACCGTAAGGAAGGTTGAGTTCGAATTTCGGGAAAATCAGACCAAAATTGCCATACAAAATGGCCACCGTTTGTACGTGAATACTGTTAAAAAATGGTATATCAAGGTTGTGGACCCTGTAAAGGTCACAATTTTAATTCGATTTTGATGAAACTTGAAATGCATGGTTATAACCCAAAGATCTTGGTTCCTTTCGGTATTTGCGCATATCGGATCGTAACTTCCTGAATTATTCGAATTTCGTGAAAATGGTACCAAAATTGCCGGACGAAATGGTCGCCGTTTGTACGCGAATAGTGTAAAGATATGGTATATCATGGTTGTTGACTCTGTACAGGTCACAATTCTTATCCGATTTTGACGAAAAGTCACATTTCTAGGTTGTGTACCGTCACACCATAATCATTGTCGACTTCGAATTTCATGAATATCAGACTGGAACTGACCAACAAAATGGCTGCTCCCAATACAGTATGAAATACAGGACTTAATGATGTAGGAAAAATCACTTTCCGTATTGTTTGTTCTCTATCCATCTCTCGAAAATGTGGGCGTATCCTGCCTGGCAGTGCCAGCCTATCTTTTAGCTTGTGGTTCCTCTGGAGGTTACAATTATTATCGGATTTTTTTTTTTTTTTATTTAAAGTTCGATTATATCACCGCTACATCGTAATGAAGGTTGCGTTCAAATTTCTTGAACATCGGGCAATACGGCCAAACAAAATGTCCATCGCTTGTACGCTAATACTATAAAAATAGGGTACATCAAGGTTGTAGACCCTGTAGAGGCCACAATTTTAACCCGACTTTGATGAAACTTTATATGCATATTTATAACCCAAAGATCGTGGTTCGTAACTTCCTGAATTATATGGCCACTGACTGTACGACACATCGCCTTTTTTAATTTTTAGCTTTTGGTTCTCTCTGGAGGTCACAATTATTATCCGGATTTTAAAAAAAAGCCCAAATCGTATGATTCCTGGAAATCAAACCAAAACTGACGAGCAAAGTGGCCACCGCTTGCACGCGAATAGTGTAAAAAAAATAGGTATATCAATGTTGTGGACCCTGTAGAAGTCACAAATTTAATCCGATTTTGATGAAACTTGACATGCATGTTTATAACCCTAAGATCTTGATTCCTATCAATAGTAGTGTATGTCGAATTGTAACTTCATGAATTATGGCCCTTGATTGCAAGAAAAATCATTTTATTTTTAGCGTGTTCTCTATCCATCTCTCGGAAATGTGGGCGTATCCTGCCTGGCAGCCGCTGGTTTAAAACTGTGTTCTTCTCCATCCCTGCTAAAGTACCAGATACACACAGCGACCTGTATTGGTACACTCTATTTAGAGCATCCTTTCCTACAAAAATCTGTTTGTGTCAACATAACAGCGCGAACCACGGGTTTTTGTATCTGACCTAAATGCTAGATGTATATAATTCACAAACAACTTGTTTTTCGAAAACAATTTACAACATGTTATGTAGACATCTGTATCTATGTGCGGACATAGTTATGCACGCAGGTCACTCGGTCGAGGTCCTTGTATTAAAACTAAATTAAGTATTTAAAGCTGAACTCCGGTTACAAAAATACTGAAATAATGTAATAAAAAAAAAGTTAACGCCCGCAAGCCGCCATACTTGTTTCCAATTTGTGAAATAAGTATGGCGGACATGGAGGCTTATGACCTGGAAAGGTTAGTTGATCTCACTTCCAGTTTGTTTCTCGTCAGCTAGCTATACACATCCGGCTTTATTCTCTTCACACGGTTCACTGATTGCTGTATTTCCCCCCAACAGTATACCAAATTATTGAAGATTGCAAAATGTCTGATCAGGTAGGCCTGTAAATAATCATATGAACTGCATCTACTACAATATAGCCTAAGCTTTACTCCAAAACAAAAGATGCAACCAGATGTCTTACCCAACCTGTTTTTCAACCAAAACAAATCACCTATACAAACTATTAGTATTGCCTTCTTCGTGTGTTCATGTTGAATAGTGTTCATGAAAACGACTACATGTTTGGGACGGCTCTCATTGGGGAGTGTTTGACAGTGCTAAATTTATTGATGTTATGTTTTTTTTTTCTCCATTTTACCAACGTGTAAGACATTGATATTGTAGTAGACGCAGTTCATATAATTATTTACAGTCTTACCTGATCAGACATGTTCAATCTTCAATAATTTGGTATACTGTTGGGGAAAAAACAGCAATCAGTGAACCGTGTGAAGAGAGTAAAGCCGGATGTGTATAGCTAGCTGACGAGAAACAAACTGGAAGTGAGATCGGCTAACCTTTCAAGGTCATAAGCCTCCATGTCCGCCATACTTATTTCACAAGTTGGAAACAAGTATGGCGGCTTGCGGGCGTTAACTTTTTTTTTTATTACATTATTTCGGTATTTTTGTAACCGGAGTTCAGCTTTAAAACCTCGTTATTCACTGATAACAGGCTTTAAAGGGACTGTATGTATAACCACTCTTAACTAACCAGATAGCCGGGAGTGTACCTATACCCGAAGAAGAGAAAGTCCTCCTAACATTCACAGATTTCAGTGTTAGTGACTTTTAGGATTTCGTAGTAGATAATGACCATGTTTTGATACTACTATCTACTCACACTATTTGGAGGCAGACCACCATTAATTTCTCCATTGACTCCAATGTTAAATCAGTGGTGTTCTGCATGCTGTAGCCCATTCCCTAAATTTCGTTGAGAACTTCCCTTTGCAGCACAGCATGTATGACATCGTTGACCACAAAAATTTCAATTCACTGAAATTCAGCAGACTGGGGTCAGAATACCATGTCCGTGTTAGTGCAAAAACAAAACAAAGCCTCTTTACTCATTGTATTCTTCCGCCTTAAAAGTCTCAATCTGACACCAAACCAGGCAGAAAATAGAAATTCAATGCCTCTTCATTAATTCTAGACCAAAAAGTCAATACAAATTGGCATGCAAAATGGCAGGAAAGGAGGGAGAAAAATATATCTAAAAATAGCCGGCACTACAATTTGTGAGTACCGAGATATGGAAAATTAATGGTGGTCTGCCTCCATTTGGATGCTAACATCAACGCTAGGAATTATATTCGCTTTGAGTGGCCTCCATTTCAGAGATGTGTTATTGCCCAATCTTAAATGCTGAATATTTAACCGATCAGAATCAAATGAATTTCAGATTTGTGTTATAGGGTACTCTGTGTGAACATACGACACTCTATATAATTCTTTATGTTAAATACCAACATCGCCCTCGTGCATGTTTTCTATTTCAACAGCAACAACGGACACAGGTACACCCACATCGTCGTTGGAATCAAACAATTTACCGACGGCAACCGGGTCATGGACAGCAACAGCCCCATTTGCATTCACTAATCAAGGTGGACCAACCAGTGCAACGCCATCAGTGGATATACCTAGTGAGTATTATAATTTAAATATTATACCACACCCTTATAGATAATGTTTACCGGAATTGTTTTTGTTACACCCAGTGTTCCTCCACGTTTTAAATTATCAGCATTCTGTCATGTCGATTTAGTCCAATTTGGGCGTATGCGGATATTTCCAGCAGTGAGCCGGAAGCTTCAAATACAACAGAAAAGCCCTAAAGCTCGCCTATCCAAATTGCCAATAACATATTGAATAACGTTTGGTGTTTTATAAACTAGTTGACGATTTCAATCACACTCAGATGAAACATTCATTAAACGGAGCGATAATCTGTTCAATCGAACAACAGCAAGATTATGGTCCATTCAATTGTTGTTGCTCTTAGCGTTTAACGCCCGCTTCCACCGAAAATGATGTCGAAGACAAGTTATATTTTTATACGCCCACATTTTCATGTGGACGTATATTGTCGTCGCCCCTGTTCGTCCATCCGTCCGGACGTCCACAATTGTTTGTGAATAGTCTACAGGTCACATTTTTTTTATCCGATTTCAATGAAACTTGAAATATAGGTTTATCACCCTAAGATCTCGGTTCCTTTCGATATTGGCATGTATCGGACTGTAACTTCATGGGTTATGGCCCCTGATTGTACGAAAAATCACGTTTTTATACGCCCACATTTTTATGTGGACGTATATTGTCGTCGCCCCTGTCCGTCCGTCCACAATTTGTTTGTGGACTCTCTACAGGTCACAATTCTTATCTGATTTTGACGAAACTTGAAATATAGGGTTATCCCCAAAAGATCTCGGCTGCTTTCGATATTGGCTTGTATCGGATGAAAACTTCATGGATTATGGCCCCTGATTGTACGAAAAATCACGTTTTTAGCTTGTGGACCCTATAGAGGTCACAATTTTGAACCGATTTTGATGAAACTTGACATGCATGTTTATAACCCAAAGATCGTGGTTCCTTTCGATATTTGCGGCTATCGGAATGTAATTTCCTGAATTATGGCCCCTGATTGTCCGAAAAATCATCCTTTTTAGCTTGTGGTCCCTCTGGAGGTCACAATTATTATCCGATTTAAAAAACCGTTTGATTATATCACCGTTACACCCTAAGAAAGGTTGAATCCGAATTTCGGGAAAATCGGACGAAAATTGCCATACAAAATGGCCGCCGTTTGTACGCGAATACTGTTAAAAAATGGTATATCAAGGTTGTGGACTCTGTAGAAGTCACATTTTTTATTTGATTTTGATGAAACTTGAAATTCATGGTTATAACCCAAAGATCCTGGTTCCTTTCGATATTTGCGCATATCGGAACGTAACTTCCTGAATTATGGCCCCTGATTATAAGCAAAATCGCCTTATTTTAGCTTGTGGTCCCTCTGGTGGTCACAATTATTATCCGATTTAATAAAACGGTTGATTATATTACCGTTACACCGTAAGGAAGGTTGAGTTCGAATTTCGGGAAAATCGGACCAAAATTGCCATACAAAATGGCCGCCGTTTGTACGCCAATACTGTTAAAAAATTGTATATCATGGTTGTGGACCCTGTAGAGGTCACAATTTTAATTCGATTTTGATGAAACTTGAAATGCATGGTTATAACCTTAAGATCTTGGTTCCTTTCGTTATTTGCACATATCGGATCGTAACTTCCTGAATTATGGCCCCTGATTGTCCGAAAAATCGCCTATGGTCCCTCTGGAGGTCACAATTATTATCCGATTTGAAAAAAACGTTTGACTCTATCACCGTTACACCCTACGAAAGGTTGAATTCGAATTTCGAGAAAATTGGACCATAATTGCCAGAAAAAATGGCCGCCGTTTGTACGCGAACAGTGTAAAAGTATGGTATGTCAAAGTTGTGGACCCTGTAGAGGTGACAATTTTAATTCGATTTTGATGAAACCTGAAATGCTTGTTTATAACCTAAAGATCTTTATTCTTTTTCGATATTTGCGCATATCAAATTGTAACTTAATGAATTATGGCCTTTGATTCTAGGAAAAATCACTTTCGGTATTGCTTGTTCTCTGTCTATCTCTCGAACAATTATTATCTGATTTAAAAAAAAAAATCTGATTATATTACTGTTGCACTGTAAGGAAGGTTGAGTTCGAATTTCGTGAAAATCGTACCAAAATTGCCGGACGAAATGGTCACCGTTTGTACGCGAATATTGTAAAAATATGGTATATCATGGTTGTGGACTCTCTACAGGTCACAATTCTTATCCGATTTTGACGAAAAGTAACATTTCTAGGTTGTGTACCGTCACACCATAATCATTGTCGGCTTCGAATTTCATGAATATCAGACTGGAACTGACCAACAAAATGGCTGCTCCCAATACAGTATGAAATACAGGACTTAGTGATGTAGGAAAAAACACTTTCGGTATTGCTTGTTCTATATCCATCTCTCAAAAATGTGGGCGTATCCTGCCTGGCAGTGCCAGCCTATCTTTTTAGCTTGTGAACAGTATAGAGGTCACAATTTTGAACCGATTTGGATGAAACTTGAAATGCATGTTTATAACCCAAAGATCTTGGTTCCTTTCGATATTTGCGCCACTCGGATCGTAACTTCCTGAATTATGGCCCCTGATTGTCCGAAAAATCACCCTTTTTAGCTCGTGGTGCCTCTGGAGGTCAAAATTGTTATCCGATTTAAAAAACCGTTTGATTATATCACCGTTCCATAGTTATGAAGGTTGAGTTCGAATTTCGTGAAAATTGACAGACAAAATGGCCGCCGTTTGTACGCGCATAGTGTGAAAATATGTTATATCAAGGTTGTGGACCTTATAGAGGTCACAATTTTGAACCGATTTTGATGAAACTTGACATGTATGTTTATAACCCACAGATCTTGGTTCCTTTCGATATTTGCGCCCATCGGATCGTAACTTCCTGTATTATGTCCCCAGATTGTCCGAAAAATCGCCCTTTTTAGCTTGTGGTCCCTCTGGATGTCAAAATTGTTATCGGATTTAAAAAACCGTTTGATTAAATCAACGTTTCATGGTTATGAAGGTTGAGTTCGAAATTCGTGAAAATCGGACCAAAATTGACGGACAAAATGGCCGCCGTTTGTACGCGAATAGTTTGAAAATATGTTATATCAAGGTCAAGGTTGTGGACCTTATAGAGGTCACAATTTTGAACTGATTTTGATGAAACTTGACATGTATGTTTATAACACAAAGATCTTGGTTCCTTTCGATATTTGCGCCCATCGGATCGTTACTTCCTGAATTATGGCCCTTGATTGTCCGAAAAATCGCCCTTTTTAGCTAGTGGTCCCTCTGGAGGTCAAAATTGTTATCCGATTTAAAAAAAAAAAACGTTTGATTATATCACCATTCCATGGTTATGAAGGTTGAGTTCGAATTTTGTGAAAATCGGACTAAAATTGACGGACAAAATGGCCGCCGTTTGTACGCGAATAGTGTGAAAATATGTTATATCAAGGTTGTGGACCCTATAGAGGTCACAATTTTGAATCGATTTTGATGAAACGTGACATGTATGTTTATAACCCAAAGATCTTGGTTCCTTTCGATATTTACGCCCATTGGATCATTACATCCTGAATTATGTCCCCTTATTGTACGAAAAATCACCCTTTTTAGCTTGTGGTTCCTCTGGAGGTCACAATTATGATCTGATTTAAAAACAACGTTTGATTATATCACAGTTACATCTTAGGTATGGGTGAGTTTGAATTATGATTTTCTGATGATTACTTAAAATGCAACAACTCTTGTTGACTGCCCGGACGATTTGGCTGCTGTGTGGGCGTATGTTTCGTTGCCTGGCAACCTATTTTTCATTTTTATTATCTTAGCGCACGAGCAGGTGTCTTTCTTGTGGAAGGAAAACGGGGTGCCCGGGGGAAACCCACGAGGTTGAGAAGGCGCTCCCATATCCATGCCACATACGCTCGAAACCACAGCCGCAAGCCAGGGGAGACCGACCAGCCAGAGGTCGAAGCGCACCACTTTAGGCCATCCCAACCCGAAGTCGATTCAGACGTACGACAGCATGATTATAATCAATTCAATCATACAACAACATGAGGGTATTACATTCAATCGCACCCCAGCATGATTATGGTAAGAAATGGTTCGACTACTGATGTCTTCCGCCAGTCGAAGTAGTGGTTTTTCCTACAGAGTTCCTTTGAGCAAGTATTTTAGTCAAATGACTACAAAAAGTTTACTGGTCTCTAGCTCGCTAAATTTACACATAAACTGGCCCAAAACAGCACTGCATATATCTTAACATATAATAAATCAATTCCCATTGAAATAAAGGTGACGCCTTACCGCATATTTATATGATTTGATGAAACCCAACTGCTACGCGAAATTTCAACTGGCCGGTGTCTATGGAGGGGGATCCTCGCCAAAACTCTCAATTTGTGAAAATACATTTGTCGATTTGTGAAAGTACATTTGTTAATTTGTCAAAATACAAAATACATTTGTCGATTTGTGAAAGTACATTTGTTAATTTGTCAAAATGCAAAATACATTTGTCGATTTGTGAAAATGCATTTGTTGATTTGTCGTACAACAAAAATACATTTTTTCATGTGTGAAAATACACCTGTCGAACCTACAAAGCACAAATTTTGAAATAACACAGCTTAACTTTATAGTTTCAACATTTGTATTTTCAAGATATGTAATTTCAAGATATGTAATTTCAACATTTGTAGTTTCAACATTTGTAGTTTCAACATTTGTAGTTTCAACAGTTGTATTAACGACACTTGCATTATCGAGCCTTGCATTAGCAAGCCATGCATTAGCGAACTATGACCATATTTGGGTTGATGACGTTGATCATTATGGAGGGGGATCCTTGCCAACGATGCTGCAAGGCCTGGATGCCGGCCAGGAAGAATATTTTTTATTTTTTATCCCCTCCCCCTAAAAAATTTCACATAACTGAAATGGCGTCATCTTAACAAAGAAAATGAGGGCTGACAAGTTACTTTTGTACTAGGGTTATCCTTTCAGTGGTAGGTATTTGATAGCTGCCCTATAGCCAGTTTTGTCCATTTCTGGTGATTCCTGATGGGTTAATCACACACAAGATGGTCTGGTATGAAAACAATATTAACACTACAGGTGCAGTTCTTATGAAATGAAATGAAATGAAATGGGGGTTAACGTCCTACTCTTCTGCACCTGTCCATGATTGTACTTTCTTGGTGTCAAAAGTCTGCTTCAATCTAGCCTCACAATACCATTTTATGCATTTTGTCAGTTTGAACCATCATCTTTTATGGGTCATTTCGTTATCAGCGAGATGCACACTTTTATTTAAAATTAAATTGAACTGATACCTCGAATGTGTGAATATAACTTTTTCTCGAGCCTCGGGGTCGATATTATGGTGTCAGCTTGGCCCCCAGGGCCGAAACCAACTGTTATGGACAATTTCAAACTCAGTGAGATGTACTCTTCCATTTAAAATTGGTTTGACTGATACTTCGAATATATGAGTATAACCTATTTTTGACCCTTCGGCTCTGCGGTCCATATTTAGGGTGTCAATTTGGGCCGTCCAAGGGCCATAAGCTTCTGTTATGGGCAACTTCGTACCTAGTGAGAGGTACTGTTTCATTTAGAGTTGGTTTTGACCGGTACCGCGAATTTATGGCCCCATCGTCTTAGGGCGCCAATTTGGGCCATTCCATGGGCCCAATCGTCTGTTATGGACAATTCCGTAATCAGCGGCATATACTCTTTCAATTAACATTAGTGTCTACTAATAACTCGAATGTATGAATATAACCCTTTTTTTAAGCCGCCCAGGGAGGATGGGGGGTCATATTTGGGGTGTCAGTTTGGGCAGTCCCAAGGCCAAAATCGTCTGTTATGGGCAATTTCGTACTCAGTAGAGTGTATTCTTTCATTTAAGATTGGTTTTGACCGGTACCTCGAATGTATGAGTTTAACCCATTTTTGGGGTCATTATAGGGGTCACCAGGGTCACACCCATGGACTAGGCCCGACAGACGCCCACTTCTGTGCATCCCAGGTTAGTATGTAGATGCCTATATATATGGTCAGATATTGGTACCTCGTTCGTCTAGGTTCGACCCTCTGGGCTCCTACTCCAGTGCCACCTAATGTTAATTGAAAGAGTATATGCCACTGAAAGGACTAACCCTAACACAAAAGTAACTTGTCAGCCCTCATTTTCTTAGTTAAGATGACGGAGGGGATAAAAAATAAAAGAAATTCTTCCTGACCGGCATCCAGGCCTTGCAGCATCGTTGGCAAGGATCCCCCTCCATAATGATCAACGTCATCAACCCAAATATGGTCATAGTTCGCTAATGCATGGCTTGCTAATGCAAGGCTCGATAATGCAAGTGTCGTTAATACAACTGTTGAAACTACAAATGTTGAAACTACAAATGTTGAAATTACATATCTTGAAAATACAAATGTTGAAATTACATATGTGGAAACTATAAAGTTAAGCTGTGTTATTTCAAAATTTGTGCTTTGTAGGTTCGACAGGTGTATTTTCACACATGAAAAAATGTATTTTTGTTGTATGACAAATCAACAAATGCATTTTCACAAATCGACAAATGTATTTTGCATTTTGACAAATTAACAAATGTACTTTCACAAATCGACAAATGTATTTTGTATTTTGACAAATTAACAAATGTACTTTCACATTGTGAAAATACATATGTCGTTTTGTGAAATTCACAAAACGACATATGTATTTTCACAAATTGAGAGTTTTGGCGAGGATCCCCCTCCATAGGTGACATGGAGGATTGTGTATACGTCATTACAAGATACACATTGCTATTCCAATGTCGGAACGCATTACCGTAAAGAAAAAACTGTTCGTTAACTATTTTACTGTTCCAGTCTTCACTATTTGGGATATAATTACCTTTTCAAATTCAAACTGTAATGATATGTGTTGACAATTGTGCGAAAGGGTTCTTACCTTAAACACAGGTTAAGGTTACAAGTATAGTAACTAGATCATGGTCTAGTAAGTCGCGCACCAGCATGACCATAGCACATTAACTCGCAAACCGCTATGATTATACTAGTTCATTCGTTCAACAGCATGTCGATTAAATTGTACCCCAGCTGACCATTTTAACTCGAAACGCCAAGCCATTTCAAATCCTGCCAGAATTGACACCGAACGAACAACAAGGCACCGCCATGGCTGCTATAATCCATTTGTGTTATATTCTAAATACATTTAACGCACATTCAAGGTATGCTAGCTACACTCGGCTTGTTTTCTTGGGCGCCCCAACCATATCCGGCGCTAATTCGAGACCAATTTCGTACAATATTTGAGACACCTTCTAATCAGACCTCGGATTGTATATGGGCAGCAGTCGTATTTCATTCAAAAAGAGCATTCCAAATATTCTGACTGCATTCTAGCATTATGCTAAATAGTCCTACTTTCAAATCCGACATCGTATCGGATCGTTACAATTTGTCGGATCACGCAGAGTGTCGGAATACCCATTTTTGGCAAACCGGAAATATTGTAAACGGAAGTATTATTATAATGTAGGTTCGAATCACCAGAGCATTATTCCTTTATCATTTATATAAACTTTTTCTGTACATTAATTTTTATTTCATTTGACATGCGTAGGCATTTTGAATAGGTCAAGTCTGTTGTTAATTTATCTTCTTCGTCGTCTTCAGTTGATGGCACACTTGTGTTAGCTAAATGTTATCACATGTTCGTTGATTCTCTGTTATTTTATGTCAAGGTCGTCGTCACACGGTTCGGAGATATCCGTATTACAACTCGCCAAACCTCGACAGATTCCGGTACCCTACTTAGATTGTACCGGAATCTGCCGAGATTTGTCGAGTGCATACTAACGTTATTCGGGTTCAATCAGCATGCGCCACGAATGTTTCTAACATGTGCTAAGAATATTTTTACGACTGTAAACTCGTGGATATGCTTGAGTATTTGGCATAATTACTGTTCTATGTTACGGCCGTCGTCACTTATATTGTATCGGAATTTGCCGAGATTTGCTGAATATTTCTAACAGGTGCTAGGAATAATTTTACGACTGCGGATTCGTGTGGAAATTCGTGGATATGCTTGAGTATTTGTCACAATTACTTTCTTACGAGAGGATATCAAAGTAATCAACAAGATCTACGGCAGCGAGTATTAATCTTACCGATAATTGATTGGTGTTGGCTTGCTAATCTTTTGTGGCTTCACACCCATCGAGTTTTAATCTCACCGTTAATTGATTAATAGTAATTGGTTTCTTCACACCTATCGAGTGAAGGCCGGATTATACTGTGGCGATTCCATGGAAATCATGTGACCTCGATTGATATCGTAATCCGGAACATACAGAGTCCGGATTAACCAGAGATGTTTTGGCTGAAGTAATAAGGAAATAAATCGGGACATGACAATCATATCAGATGTCACAGAGTGCTGGAGTGATCGGGTGTCACAGAATCCACTATTCAATCTGCATTCGAGAGCTGGTATGTGCAGGAATTACTCAAGGCGGATTCGAAGCTCATTCTAAGTATTCGATTGACATTCATACGAAGCTTGGTCAATTCGAAATTCTCTATCGGATGTTGCTCGAAGAGTGTGATATTTTCAT
This sequence comes from Patella caerulea, assembly GCA_036850965.1. Taxonomy (NCBI): domain Eukaryota; kingdom Metazoa; phylum Mollusca; class Gastropoda; family Patellidae; genus Patella; species Patella caerulea. Next base: position 16,551,717 of record JAZGQO010000002.1, on the reverse strand, counting down.
TCCAGATGTTTCTATTTAGTTCCTATTGATTCCGTATAAGTGTGATGGGGCTCAAGAAAAAATGTTCACCATCAAACGCCGTAAAGACACCTAGCTATACAGTACAAACGCATACCAGTGATTCTATATCATACGGAGATAATTACGTATATAATTACCTAGTAATTTACCTATAATGTTTGTGGTTGACTCGCCCCTTTAAATTGTGATAGGTTTCATATAGTCAGCGTGCTTTGCCTTCAGCCAATCCGTGAAGTCGATCAGCTTACCGCATGTGCACGAGATGGTAGGTTTTGTTCACCTGTACTCTTGTATTGAGGCGCTTTCTTACCTGTAGTCTACTGCGGCGGGTGTGGCTTGCTGGCGACTACCTTAACTGCAGCTCTTTTATATATTGAGAGAATGTTATCCGGGAGCGATAATCAATCTATTGTTACAGGCTATTTTTTAAATTAAAGTCTTATAACGCCTAAACCGGTCTTGTCTTATTCTTATTTGAGAGGGTAGAAATTAAATGTTTATGATAGTGTATGGTTAAATGAGACGAAATGTGGTTTAACGTCCTACTGGTCTGCTCCGAACTGTGTTATCAAGACAGGCATACACCATACAGTGTGCCATGAGGAACATTTTGCCCGGACAGCAGCACTACGAGCAACTCTTATATACAATTCCAACTGTCAGGTGATTTAACCTCGGTTTTCGTTCCATCCATCCGAAATGTAGTTTTATGGCACATCATCTCCAACCGGGCCGTATGAGAATTTTGTTCAGGACAAATTAAGTCTATGTCACCTAAATATAATAATTAGTAATGTGAACATTTGTATAGCGCTATTCCACACTGACTGTATGCTCGTAGCGCAAGAGTTGAGTTTTCTACAATTCCAGCCACATTTAAAACACAGTTCTAAACATAGCGCCGGAACAGATAAGTCTTCAGTGATGATTTGAAAGTTGATAGGGTTGCATACTGTTTCAAATGAGTAGGCAGATTATTCCAATGTGAAGCTGTCAGATACCAAAATGATTTTCCTCCATAAGTTTTTAAATTGTAAGTAGCTGAAAGTTATTTTTTGATCTTAGGTTCCTAGAGGGTAAATGTTCCTGGAGGTACACATGTGCTATTTTGTGAGTTGTCTTACGTTTTAAACACAGTAATTTGAATAAGACATCGGGCCAGAGTTGTTGCAGCATCTGCTGTTATGAAATGACGCATTGAACCAATGTTTCGAATGTGGTAATGACATGTTTTGCAGAGGAAATTGATCTGGTTTTCCATTGATAGATTATTTTCCACGAGACACCCAGACTTTTAATGGAATTTGAAAGATTGATATTAGAATTTTCAAATACATAATGTTACTCTTTTTTAATCTTCACGGAGGGGGCAATCAATAACACCTGTTTTGTCTGAATGTAGCTTCATATTGTTAATCATCCAACTTTTCACTTCCGTTACACATGATTCCATTTTCATGCAAGAAGACAACTGGAGTGAAGAAATTTGTGACTTGTTGACTTGTAAGTCGTCTGCACAAAAATGGCGTATAAACCCTTTTCAGTGATCAGTTTATCAAGGGGCTTCGTGTACGTCCAAAACTATACGGATCCTAATAACGACCCTTGAGCTACGCCACAGGAGAGAGTCACTCTGTCGGAGAAGAAAGTTTGTACCATCACTATCCATGTACTACCAATTAGGTATGATGAAAACCAATTCATAGAAATTCCACTGATTTCATACTAGGATTCAAGTCTGCTGGGTAATTTACTGTGATCCAGCGTATCAAAGGCAGCATAAAGGTCAAATAAAAGAAGCATAGCGATGAAGCCTTTGTCAACCCCGCTTCTAATAGTGTCGAATACGAGGTGTAAAGCTGTTTCTGTACTGTGAGTACTTCAGTATGCAGACTGATACGCATATATTAAAATGTTTTCGTCCAGATGTTCCATGCGTTGAATCTTATTGCAGCATCCTTGAACTGCTGTGGAGCGACGCCAGACTTAAGACTGTTATTTATCATAGCTGTTAAAATAGGTAGGAGGGGATCTAAAATTAATAGCATAAAGCTAGTTGGAAGTAAGTCCAAATTACAAGAGTTTGGTTTCGAAGAAACAGTAGTTTCTTCAAGTTCATCTTCAATCACTTCTCTTACAGACGTGAATGGTTCACCGCAGAAAGTTTCGTGTATGTCGTGATTTTGTTTCTGGTGTCAACCCGGATCTGATAATGGAAATTTTATCCATAAAAAAACTTACAGAAATTATTGGCAACTTCAGATTCTTCACCACGGGGCATTCTCTGATTTATCTTAAAAGTCTAATTTAGTGTTGAGAAGAGAACTTTTGGATTCTGTTTGTTGTCATTTATGACAGTGTTGATATGGTCAGTCTTGACTTTCTCGATAAGTGAATTGACATCATTACGAGCTAATTTTTATATTTTTCTATCGATCTCCAAGTTTGATTTCCCCCACTTGCGTTCAGCCACGCGACGCTTGTTTCTCACAGTTAATATACCAACCGAGAACGCTCTTTCGTGGACGAATTGTCTTTGTAGTTAAAGGGGCATATTTATCTAGAAAAGCTGCGAGGACATCAGTCAGAGTAGATAACAACTGCGAAGAATCACAAACAAATGAGACTTGCAAGTCCGATTGAGTCAGCAAGGTTTATATTTTTAACATCACGGAACGTGATCTTGACTGAAGTTGTTGAAGGCCTAACCAAAATCACATTAAATGATACCAGAAAATGTTTATCTGAAAGGGAAGCGGTTCTAGTAAAAATCCGGTCAATGATGTGACCACAACGATGAGTTGAACTGGGAACATGTGTATAGTCATGACTATCAAGAGTCTTCTGCATTTTCTTAGTTAAATAATTATCTCGACATTCGAAATGAATGTTAAAATATCCAAGTATGTGGTACATGTACTTTCTTTTTTAAAATCTTAATAGATCACAAAGAGTAGCAAATTCTTTAAGGACAATTGCATCAGTAGAGTTGTTTTCTTTGGTTGAGGATGTCGATACAGACACACAAAACGTAAAAGACTTTCTCCAACAGCCGATTACACAACTCAAAATTAAAAAAGATGTGAATTTTGTAGGTATAGTTAATAAATCCAGAACCAAATTTTCAGCGTACAAAATAGATTTCACCACCGATTTTATTAAAACGGGGAACATATATAAGTTTATAGTCATTGGGCGTTAAATTAGCAATTTTAGCCTGATCACCATCTTCTCCCAACCAAGTTTCGGTGAAAAAACACATCAAGATTTGACTAAACTGTTAATTCAGAAACAGGGGTTGTATGATTTTTGACTGACCGGGCATTCGATAATCAAATTTTAAGAAGACCGGTTTTTGTATTGTCATAAACAGTTTTAGGGGGATTATTTCCATTTACAGTGTTACCATCAAGTTGAGTTAAATTTCTTATGAAAACATCAAACTTGTTTTCTTTTCTTTTTCCATCTTGTGTACCTCTCCTTGTACGCTTAGTAATGTTAATGTGGAGATAACATATAACACTGAACAGATCTTGATGGAGTCTATTGTGCTGGCGAGAAAGACTGATTAACACATTTCTAATGATCGCAGTTTATGTACATCAATAAAAAAAACTAGTATCACGGATATTACACTCTTCCAGAAATGTAACGCAAAGCCGGATTAGCAATGGATGTTTCAAAGACATTAATACGTGAAAGAAATTTGAAATTTTGCACATATAAACAGCAGCAAAAGCATTAGTGACAATCATCGAATGTCCCAATGTGACATTTAACATCACGTACAAAACAGCGTACTTCTCCTTGAGAGCCAATTATTGCCTGGCACCTACGGACCATAGAAGTAATCAGATTGTGGATGACAGCCTGGAGAATTGTAGCCGCCTGAATGGCAGCCAGTTGTTGTAGTGTCAAAGGTTGTTGTTATTGCTGTCGAACTGGTCCATCATCCCAGATATGCTCAATTTGGTTTAAATCTTGGGATCTGACAGGTCATGGCATAATGTGACTGTTTGTTAGAAAGGCTGTGATAATCCGTGCTGTGTGGGTACTGTTTGTTAGAAAGGCTGTGGTGATACGTGCTGTGTGGGGACGGGCATTGTCCTGCTGGAATACAGCGTAGACGTTGGCCATGATAGGAACGACGTCTTAGGTAAGGTTTTCGTCGTTTACTAGCGTCACTCGAGTCGACTCCATTGCCGAGTTTACCCGGGTGAAACATCCCGAACGGTCTGAGCACTCACATGACATCAAAACAAAATGGCGAGACACCTTTATTAGGGTTTCACACTGCGAAGCTTGTGTGAAACACTATTGTTTTTGTTAAAATTATTAGGCTTATTATTATTATTATTTACCGCGGGGGCCTAGATCTCCATGATCGAAAACAGATATCGATCTGGAATTAGATTTTCTATCGGGAAACCATGTGGTGGCTACTGCATAAAATATTTTTGAAATTTCTGCGCATACCGGAAGTGACCGAACTTTGTACGTTGTCAAAAAATTGAAAATCGGCCATAGTTTCGTCAATATTTTATCCATAATCAAACAAATTACATTTTTGGAATCCCTGAATCTTTTCTGAGACCATGGCTATCTCACATTTTTCAATTTCGAACATTCGTCTATGACTTTTATCGTTCGAAAATTGAAAACATGTTGTTTACAAGACAATTTTTGTTATTTTTCAAAATTTTCAAATTTAACCTACATTTTTGGATACCTGAAGTCCATCTGATTCCAGTAATATAAGTTTCATTCAGAGTTATCACCCTTTATTTTTCGATTTTTTTCGAATTTTCTTCCCATTTTGTGAGCTCAGGTTTCGTTTTATGGCAGAATTGACGTTTCTGAAACTTCTGGAACATGAAGTTATAGTCCAATACCAACTTATAAAGCAATTTCGACAAGAATCCTTAAACCGGAAGTGGTCGAAATAATGTGCAATATTTTGGAAAAAATGCAAAAAATGGATATTTTTGGGGAAAACGCTATTTCTCCGTCCGATATCAATGGATTAAACGAATGAAGGTATCGTTTAATGGCACGATTGTTGGACTATCATATGATACCCCATTCATACGGATACTATGAACAGACAGCAAAATATGGCACGCTGAAAATCAAGTATTTTCTGATTTGGAGCGTTTTTGGACGCCTGTATCTCGAAAACTTAACCTACAATTTTTTTTTAATTTTTTCTACTGAGAGTCCTTTTGGAGGTATTTTGCATGAAGCCATCCAATAAGACTTTGAAATGTCTGGAATAGAATAAAAAAGGGACTGAAAATCGAAAAAAGTCGAAAAATCGTGAAATTTTGGAAAATGCTCTACTATTTTTTTATTTTAAGAGATTTTTAAAAAAAGGTTGTATATTCAGATAGCTGACCTAATTACGATTCTAACGATGTATAATATGTATGTAATTATTGAAATTTAATTTTCGATATTTTAAATTTTTTGCATTTTTGGCACTTTTGAACATAGGATTTCTCAGGGGCATTTTATCTGATCAGATAATGTAATATATCATTACAGAGCCCTGTGGCTATTTTAGTGCGCAAACCGGCTATTAAAACTATTCCGACAATAATAACCATACCGGAAGTATTCAAAAAATGAAAAAAAAGAGTAAAAACATTGTCGCACTTGCAAAAAACTTGATTTCTCCCTTACGTAATAGCGGACCAAAAGAACTAAAGTGTCGCTGGTTAGCCCTCTCAATGGACCATCATATGGTATCGAAATAATACGATTTTGATGGTAAGGAAATAAATTATTGTATGTCAAAAATCTAGTATTTTCCGATTTTTTAACATTCTGAGACGCCCTTTTCTCGAAAACGACGCCTACGAATTTTCTTAAACTTTTCTTACTCAAGGTCCTATCGGTTGTCTATATAGTGAATCCAAAATGAAAAGCATTGAAATAATATAGGTGGTCCAAAAATGGCATCAAACTTTGAAAAAAATTGAAAAATCATTAAATTTTTGTAAACGCTCTTTAATTTATCTTTTTTTCCAAAACTACTCAATGGATGTTTCTGACACTTCTGGTACAGAAAGTTAAGTATCGAAAGAACTCCGTAAAGCTATCGCGACAATGATCGTAAAACCGGAAGTAGTCGAAAAAATGTCCGATATTTTGAAAAAAATTAATTTTTTTACGAATACTTTTTTTATTTATGAATATTTTTTGATGATATTTTACACAGGGTTAAAATATCATCGTACTTGAGCAGAAATGAGAAAAAAAATTGTCTCGGTAATTTGCGTTAGCCGCCATCGGCTAATTTAGTTTTTCGTACCCAGAAAAATTATTTATTGTTCGATTTGTATAAAACAAAGTTCATATGCTCCGTGGTCCCAATTGTATTTTTTTTTGTTACGAAGAAATTTTTCTGTCGGCAACGGAAGTGACATAATATTAACAAAAACTACAATTTTGACAGTTCGGTACCACTTTTTGAAAGCAAATATTTTTTTTTTCAAAACTGATATAACTAAACGGATGCACCCTGCAAAGATGCACAAAATCCTTAGCTCAGATTTATTAATTTCAATTTCATTTTCGGGCAATTTCGAATAAAATGTAAAATAAAGTGTAAAATTCAGTTATTTACAATTCATTCAGCGTCTTCTATTTTGAAATATTTATTTGTAATTTTCATAAACTCGTAGCAATAATCCAGACGAAGAGAATGTATGCGAAAATTAGTTTGTAATATGAGCAGTTGCCGAGAAATATGCAATTTTGCATGCATCACTTTTCACGTTATTTTGCCTATAGAAGAGTGGATTATCATTCGATTTGCAATATTGTTTTTCCATTTGATGCCTAATGCCAATTTGGACTAGGTCAAGCCAATTTTACATTTTCACTGTGACCGGAAATGACGTCATTTGGGCAAAAACTGTATTTTTAACCCAAAAAACAAATATTTTATTCAAATGAATCTGCCTTATAATATTTTTAAAATTATGATATTTGATTCCCATCAACGAATAGAATGAAGCCATACGACCATACAGATACCACAAAATGGTTTCTAAATTGTATGGTTACAGAGAAATAGGCGATCTTCAATAAGTCACTTTTCAAGGTTTTTGGTCTATAAAAGTGTCAATTATTATTCGATTTTTATAATTTTTTTACCACTTGATGCCTTATGCCATTTATGACTTCTATGAACTACGTTAACATTTTCAATATCACCGGAAGTAATGTAATTTTTGCAAAAAACGTATTTTTAGCCTTCAAAACAAACATTTTTTTGAAGGGATTTATATTTATTATTCGTTTAACTTTATAACGTCTGACTCTAATGGGCAGTAAGACTAAATCAATACCATCATATTGATATCAAGAAAAGGCTTCTAGCATGTTCCCTTGTCGAATAATAACCAATTTTCCGAGGGTCACTTTTTAGTTTTTTTACCTTCTTAATTTCAGTTCATGGGTTATAGGTTTTAATTAAAATTATTTATTGCCCGATGTCTATGAAAAAAAGTTTGTATTTTGTATGTTGCGAATTTTCGACTTATTTTTCACCTATAAAAATTTCTTTCGGCACCGGAAGTGACGTAATTTTGCCATAATTTACAATTTTGACCGGTCTTTTCGCCAGCAAATATTACTTTTACATATGATAGAGGGTGTCACTGAAACAAAACAACTAATGTATAGTTTGGTAGCTCAATGGATCGGCTATGGTATAATTAACTTCCTGTATGATTCCTGAAAGCCGGTTCAGTGCTGCTTTCGTCTGAAAGCCTATTGAGATTACTAAAATTATTATTATTAAGCTTTCATATTACATATGAAAGCTTATTGTTTCTGTTAAAGTTATTATTAAGCTTTCATATTACATATGAAAGCTTATTGTTTCTGTTAAAGTTATTATTATTATTATTTTTTTTTTTTGTGTGTTTTCTGCAAATCGGATTTCTCAGAATCTATCCATAGGATCTTTCTGAAATTTTGACCTACCCCCCCAAAAATGGGGTGCGAACCTTGATTAAATATATTTTCGAAACGTTTTACGAATCCGAAATCACCGAATTTTACGAACGAAAAAAATGACAATGCATAGTCGTAACTTTGTTATTTTTTGACCGATTTTACTAATTCTTTTTTCTTTGAATACCTTTAAAAAAACCATTTTCATCTGCAGTTTCACATTTTCGAATTTCGAAAATTCGTCGCTGTGATTTCGAACCGGAAGATTAGACCAATTTGACAACTTCTTTAATAGTTGTACGATTTTCATGAAATTTAGTATCTAAGTAGATCCTACCGATGTGACTTCAAAAATATAATTAGAAATTTTCTAAATTATCTCCCCTTGACGAAATTAAGGATCAAAATTTTCAAAAAAATCATCGAAATATAGGTCAGAATGACCTGATTTTTTTTTTGGATACTAGATAAGTAATTACTGATTTGTACACAAAATATGGAGTTTGTCGATCGAACCGGAAGTGCCGCCATATTTAAAAGTGAAAAATCAATAAGGCTTTTTTGCTATTTTACTTACAGACTCGGGAGTTATATTTTCTGAATCCTTGTAGGAAGGCCTAAAAAATGTCGCGAATAGAATTTTGATTTCGGTCACGTGATGGTCACCATTTTGAATTGAAAATGAAAAATAGAAGCAATTTGAAGGGTCGGGACTTTGGAACACAATTACTCTCCTTCTAATTAAGCTAGAATGTTCAAACTTGGTGTAGACGTTCACTAGGTCAATGTTATGATTGAGTTCAAAGATGAGCATTTTCTGCTTAGGGTAAGCAGAGATAAACAAGCTAATTTGTTGATTCTTTAGGGCACGATAACTTCGGTTATAATGAAGGGAGGGCGGTGAAACTTTTGTCAATAGAGAGTCTAATAGCTAGCCTGTTGTGTGAAATCATTGTATTATTTTTTCTAAATATCAGGGATAGCCGAAAAAAAGAGATTGAAAACCCAAAAAGTCGTATTTTTACAATTTGGAGCATGTTTAGAGGTCTTTCTCGTAAAGTCAACATAATATTTTTTGGGAACTTCTTGTACAAAGAGTCTTATTGGTAGTCTTTTATATGAAACCATCGATCAACAGTCCAACATATCAGGAGTAGAAGAACAAAAGGATCGAACATTGAAAACGGCACCCTTTCATTGTTAAGCGAAACATGCAGTGTGGGTGACTACAATCTACACATTTAGTCATCGTATAGAGCTTATTCAACAGTATCGAATTCCAACTGCTTAGGGATATTTTACGTGCACTCCAATGTGTACACGGGACCTTGGTTTTTCGTCCCATCCGAATGACTAGACAGCTGTGCTTGTCAGGCCCTCCGTTCTGCCTCACTGACAAGGGGAACCACGCCGGGAAATCGAGATGAACTTTCTCCGTGCAGAACTTTCAATTCAGGCGAAAACGTTTATTGCATACGATTAAGCTGGTCAGTTGGAGCTTATTTTCAAAAGTTTTGTAATAATCGGTTGGTAATTAAAGTACCGTGCACATTAAACTGTTAAAACAGAAAATTTCGCCCGGTTGAAATGTTTCTTGCTATAAGTCAGCAATTTTCTGAATTCAGGGAGGCTGAATGGCTGAATGGTTAGCATGTGCGCACTGTATCGTAACGTCTGTCATTGAGTCAACGGGCGTCGTTTCGATCTCCAGGTTGCACGTGACATGAAGTATGATGTCCAACCTTGTGGGTTTTCTCCGTGTTCTTCGGTTTCCTCCCAACGGCTAAAGACCTGTAAGCGCAGGGGGAGTTTTTAAATAAAAAACTAAAGTATAGTTTGGTAGCTCAATGGATCGGCTATGGTATAAGAAACTTCCTGTATGATTCCTGAAAGCCGGTTCAGTGCTGCTTGCAGGTCTAGTTAAGCTTTCATATTACATATGAAAGCTTATTGTTTCTGTTAAGATTATTATTATTTTTTTTTTTTGTGTATTTTCTGCAAATCGGATTTCTCAGAATCTAACCATGGGATCTTTCTGAAACTTTGACCTACCCCCCCAAAAATGGGGTGCGAACGTTGTTTAAATATATTTTCAAAACGTTTTACGAATCCGAAATCACCGAATTTTACGAACGAAAAAACTGACAATGCATAGTCGTAACTTTGTTATTTTTTGACCGATTTTACTAATTCTTTTTTCTTTGAATACCTTGAAAAAAATCGTTTTCATCTGCAGTTTCACATTTTCGAATTTCGAAAATTCGTCGCTGTGATTTCGAACCGGAAGTTTAGACCAATTTGACAACTTCTTTAATAGTTGTACGATTTTCATGAAATTTAGTATACAAGTAGATCTTACCGATGTGACTTCAAAAATATAATTAGAAATTTTCTAAATTATCTCCCCTTGGTGAAATTAAGGATCAAAATTTTCAAAAAAATCGTCGAAATATAGGTCAGAATGACCTAAAAAAATTTTTCGATACTCGACAAGTAATTACTGATTCCTACACAAAATATGGAGTTTGTCGATCGAACCGGAAGTGCCACCATCTTGAAACGTGAAAAAACAATTGAACTTTTGCGATATTGCACTTACAGACACGGGAGTTATATTTTCTTAATCCTTGAAGGATGGCCCAAAAATCGTAGGGAGCAGAATTTTGATTTCGGTCACGTGATGGTCACCATTTTGAATTGAAAATGAAAAGTAGTAGCAATTTGAAGGGCCGAGACTTTGAAACACAATAACTCTCCTTCTAATTGAGCTAGAATGTCCAAACTTGGTGTAGACGTTCACTAGGTCAATGTCATGATTGAGTTCAAAGATGAGCATTTTCTGCCTAGGGTAAGCAGAGATAGGCATGCTGATTTGTTGATTCTTTAGGGCACGATAACTTCGGTTATAATGAAGGGAGGGCTGTGAAACTTTTGTCAATAGAGAGTCCAATAGCTAGCCTGTTGTGTGAAATCATTGTATCATTTATTTTAAATATCAGGGATAGGCGAAAAAAAGAGATTGAAAATCCAAAAAGTCGTATTTTTACAATTTGGAGCATGTTTAGAGGTCTTTCTCGTAAAGTAAACTTAATATTTTTTGGGAACTTCTTCTACAAAGAGTCTTATGGGTAGTCTTTTGTATAAAACCATCGATCAACAATCCAACATATCAGGAGTAGAAGAACAAAAGGATCGAACATTGAAAACGGCACCCTTTCATTGTTAAGCAAAACATGCAGTGTGGGTGGCTACAATCTGCACATTTAGTCATCGTATAGAGCTTATTCAACAGTATCGAATTCCAACTGCTAAGAGATCTTTTACGTGCACTCCAATGTGTACACGGCGGGTGGGGGGACACGCCAGAAAATCGAGATGAACTTTCTCGGACAATGCAGGGATCGAACACCCGACCTCCTGGCTAGCAGGCCAACGCCTTAGCCACATAGTGTGGACACCCATCGTACATTTCATCCGTCAAATCAAAGCATTTCATTGCATTAGACCAATAATTAATTATTCTTAATTGAAAACTTTATTTTAATATTAGTCTGGCATTATTAAATCCTAATTTTATTGGTCTTATTTAAAATTAAACTTTCATTTAAGTATGAACAACCCTTAACGTGTCTCTTTAAAACATAAAAAAATACTCTAAAACAGTAGCTCAACCTTTTGACCTAAACTCATTAATTTACCATTTTTTGTGAGCCACTTGTTATTTTTCCTATGACATATTACACGTGTCTGATTTTAAAGGGGGGTTGGGTGGCTGAATGGTTAGCACGCGCGCCTGTCATTGAGTTAACTAGCGTGTTTTCGAATGCCCGGTTGTACGTGACAAGGAGTAAGGTCGCCTGTCCAACCTGCCATTTTTAATTTTTTTTCCCGCCATTTTCATACCATTTTCTCATCCGTCTAATTACAGTAATACAAGTTTCAGTTATTTCCCTTTAGTTTTCAGATTATTGTTATGCCTGGGTGCAATGTTTCATACTATATTTAGACTTGTAACTTCGCGAGTTTTTGACCAATTTTAATAATTTTTTCTTCTTATCCTTTTATTTAGGATATTTGATACAATCAATGACACGTGACGATGAATATGAAAGCTTTCATATCTGCATGGGACAGTAGCAGATCTAGTTATTATTATTTTTTTTTTTGTGTGTTTTCTGCAAATCGGATTTCTCAGAATCTATCCATAGGATCTTTCTGAAATTTTGACCTACCCCCCCAAAAATGGGGTGCGAACCTTGATTAAATATATTTTCGAAACGTTTTACGAATCCGAAATCACCGAATTTTACGAACGAAAAAAATGACAATGCATAGTCGTAACTTTGTTATTTTTTGACCGATTTTACTAATTCTTTTTTCTTTGAATACCTTTAAAAAAACCATTTTCATCTGCAGTTTCACATTTTCGAATTTCGAAAATTCGTCGCTGTGATTTCGAACCGGAAGATTTGACCAATTTGACAACTTCTTTAATAGTTGTACGATTTTCATGAAATTTAGTATCTAAGTAGATCCTACCGATGTGACTTCAAAAATATAATTAGAAATTTTCTAAATTATCTCCCCTTGACGAAATTAAGGATCAAAATTTTCAAAAAAATCATCGAAATATAGGTCAGAATGACCTGATTTTTTTTTTGGATACTAGATAAGTAATTACTGATTTGTACACAAAATATGGAGTTTGTCGATCGAACCGGAAGTGCCGCCATATTTAAAAGTGAAAAATCAATAAGGCTTTTTTGCTATTTTACTTACAGACTCGGGAGTTATATTTTCTGAATCCTTGTAGGAAGGCCTAAAAAATGTCGCGAATAGAATTTTGATTTCGGTCACGTGATGGTCACCATTTTGAATTGAAAATGAAAAATAGAAGCAATTTGAAGGGTCGGGACTTTGGAACACAATTACTCTCCTTCTAATTAAGCTAGAATGTTCAAACTTGGTGTAGACGTTCACTAGGTCAATGTTATGATTGAGTTCAAAGATGAGCATTTTCTGCTTAGGGTAAGCAGAGATAAACAAGCTAATTTGTTGATTCTTTAGGGCACGATAACTTCGGTTATAATGAAGGGAGGGCGGTGAAACTTTTGTCAATAGAGAGTCTAATAGCTAGCCTGTTGTGTGAAATCATTGTATTATTTTTTCTAAATATCAGGGATAGCCGAAAAAAAGAGATTGAAAACCCAAAAAGTCGTATTTTTACAATTTGGAGCATGTTTAGAGGTCTTTCTCGTAAAGTCAACATAATATTTTTTGGGAACTTCTTGTACAAAGAGTCTTATTGGTAGTCTTTTATATGAAACCATCGATCAACAGTCCAACATATCAGGAGTAGAAGAACAAAAGGATCGAACATTGAAAACGGCACCCTTTCATTGTTAAGCGAAACATGCAGTGTGGGTGACTACAATCTACACATTTAGTCATCGTATAGAGCTTATTCAACAGTATCGAATTCAAACTGCTTAGGGATATTTTACGTGCACTCCAATGTGTACACGGGACCTTGGTTTTTCGTCCCATCCGAATGACTAGACAGCTGTGCTTGTCAGGCCCTCCGTTCTGCCTCACTGACAAGGGGAACCACGCCGGGAAATCGAGATGAACTTTCTCCGTGCAGAACTTTCAATTCAGGCGAAAACGTTTATTGCATACGATTAAGCTGGTCAGTTGGAGCTTATTTTCAAAAGTTTTGTAATAATCGGTTGGTAATTAAAGTACCGTGCACATTAAACTGTTAAAACAGAAAATTTCGCCCGGTTGAAATGTTTCTTGCTATAAGTCAGCAATTTTCTGAATTCAGGGAGGCTGAATGGCTGAATGGTTAGCATGTGCGCACTGTATCGTAACGTCTGTCATTGAGTCAACGGGCGTCGTTTCGATCTCCAGGTTGCACGTGACATGAAGTATGATGTCCAACCTTGTGGGTTTTCTCCGTGTTCTTCGGTTTCCTCCCAACGGCTAAAGACCTGTAAGCGCAGGGGGAGTTTTTAAATAAAATTAAAAAACATATGTTAGTCCCGAAATGACCTAGTTTGTGTCGAATGCACATTAGGCCGCATTTCTCTCTTTCTCTTTTATTTTTAAAGTTTTGTAATAATCGGTTGGTAATCAAAGGTACTGTAAAAGTGATAAAACAGAAAATAATCGGTTGGTAATCAAAGGTACTGTAAAAGTCATAAAACAGAAAATTTCGCCCGGTTGTAATGTTTCTCACTTTAAAGTCAGCAATTTCCCGATTTTAAGTGGCAAACGTTTATTGCGAACGCTTAAGCTGGTCAGGGGGGAGCTTATTTTTAAAAGTTTTGTAATATTCGGTTGATAACTAAAGGTACCGTGCAAATTAAACTGTTACAATAGAAAATTTGGCCCGGTTGAAATGTTTCTCGCTGTAGGTCAGCAATTTGCCGATTTTAGGGAGGTTGCGTGGCTGAATGGTTAGCACGTGCGCTCTGTATCATAACGTCTGTCATTGAGTCAACTGCCGTTGTTTCGATTTTTTGGTTGTACGTGACAAGGAGTATGGTTGCCTGTCCAACCTCGTAGGCCGTAACCGCCGCTGCCCGGGTAAAATTTCCCTCATTGCACACATTATGGCATATGCCCGTCTTCATTAGCCCATTTTAGGAGCAGAACAGTCGGACGTTAAACCCCATTCAATTTCATTTCATTTTCTCTATGTTGCTTATTTATTATAGTGGATAAATATTTTTCTGGTTCTAGCAATTATTTAATTTCTGCATAGAAATCTTGCTTTGGCCAGTTTTTTTTTATTGCAGAGTGCCATTCTTGTTTAAACAAACATGATCCTTTGTTTAAAACATGCTTAAGAAGTCGTCACGATTTCCTACTTATAACCAAACATATTGGAAATATTAGTCTGGCATTATTAAATCCTAATTTTATTGGTCTTATTTAAAATTAAACTTTCATTTAACTATGAACAACCCTTAACGTGTCTCTTTAAAACTATTAAGTACTCTAAAACAGTAGCTCAACCTTTTGACCTAAACTCATTAATTTACCATTTTGTTGTGAGCGACTTCTTATTCTTCCTATATGACATATTGCACGTGTCTGATTTCAAAGGGGGGTTGAGTGGCTGAATGGTAAGCACGCGCGCCTGTCATTGAGTAAACTAGCGTGTTTTCGAATGCCCGGTTGTACGTGACAAGGAGTAAGGTCGCCTGTCCAACCTGCCATTTTTAATTTTTTTTTTCCCGCCATTTTCATTTCATTTTCTCATCCGTCTCATTACAGTAATACAAGTTTCAGTTATTTCCCTTTAGTTTTCAGATTATTGTTATGCCTGGGTGCAATGTTTCATACTATATTTAGACTTGTAACTTCGCGAGTTTTTGACCAATTTTAATAATTTTTTCTTCGTATCCTTTTATTTAGGTTACTTGATACAATCAATGACACGTGACGATGAATATGAAAGCTTTCATATCTGCATGGGACAGTAGCAGATCTAGTTATTAGGCTTTCAGACTTTCGTCTGAAAGCCTATTGAGATTACTAAAATTATTATTATTATTATTATTATTATTATTATTATTATTATTTACCGCGAGGGCCTAGATCTCCATGATCGAAAACAGATATCGATCTGGAATTAGCTTTTCTATTGGGAAACCATGTGGTGGCTACTTGATAAAATATTTTTGAAATTTCTGCGCATACCGGAAGTGACCGAACTTTGTACTTTCTCTAAAAATTGAAAATCGGCTATAGTTTCGTCAATTCTTTATCCATTTTCAAACAAATTACATTTTTGGAATCCCTGGATCTTTTCTGAGAAAATGGCTATCTCACATTTTTCAATTTCGAACATTCGTCTATGACTTTTATAGTTCGAAAATTGAACACATGTTGTTTACGAGACAATTTTTGTTATTTTTCAAAATTTTCAAATTTGACCTACATTTTTGGATACCTGAAGTCCATCCGATTCCAGTAATATAAGTTTCATTCAGAGTTATCGCCCTTTATTTTTCGATTTTTTTCGAATTTTCTTCCCATTTTGTGAGCTCGGGTTTCGTTTTATGGCAGAATTGACGTTTCTGAAACTTCTGGAACATGAAGTTAAAGTCCAATATCAACAGGTAAAGCAATTTCGACAAGACTCCTTAAACCGGAAGTGGTCGAAATAATGTGCAAAATTTGCAAAAAAACGAAAAAAATGGGTGGTTTTGGGAAAAACGTGATTTCTTCGCCCGATATCAACGGATTAAAGGGATTAAGGTATCGTTGGGTTGCATGAAGAATGGACTATCGTATGATACTAAAATCATACAGATACTATGAAAAGGTAGCAAAATATGGCACGCTGAAAATCAAGTATTTTCTGATTTGGAGCGTTTTTGGATGCCTGTATCTCGAAAACTTAACCTACAATTTTTTTTATTTTTTTTCTATCGAGAGTCCTTTTGGAGGTATTTGGCATGAAGCCATCCAATAGGACTTTGAAATGTCTGGAATAGGATATAAAAGGGACTGAAAATCGAAAAAAGTCGAAAAATCGTGAAATTTTGGAAAATGCTCTACTATTTTTTTATTTTAAGAGATTTTTAAAAAAAGGTTGTATATTCAGATAGCTGACCTAATTACGATTCTAACGATGTATAATATGTATGTAATTATTAAAATTTAATTTTCGATATTTTAAATTTTTTGCATTTTTGGCACTTTTGAACATAGGATTTCTCAGGGGCATTTTATCTGATCAGATAATGTAATATATCATTACAGAGCCCTGTGGCTATTTTAGTGCCCAAACCGGCTATTAGAACTATTCCGACAATAATAACCATACCGGAAGTATTCAAAAAATGAAAAAAAAGAGTAAAAACATTGTCGCACTTGCGAAAAACTTGATTTCTCCCTTAGGTAATAGCGGACCAAAAGAACTAAAGTGTCGCTGGATAGCCCTATTAATGGACCATCATATGGTATCTAAATAATACGATTTCGATGGTAAGGAAATAAATTATTGTATGCCAAAAATCTAGTATTTTCCAATTTTTTAACATTCTGAGACGCCCTTTTCTCGAAAACGACGCCTACGATTTTTCTTAAACTTTTCTTACTCAAAGTCCTGTTAGTTGTCTATATAGGGAATCCAAAATGAAAAGCATTGAAATAATATAAGTGGTCGAAAAATGGCCTCAAACTTTGAAAAAAATTGAAAAATCGTTAAATTTTTTGAAACGCTCTTTAATTTATCTTTTTTTCTAAAACTACTCAATGGATGTTTCTGACACTTTTGGTACAGAAAGTTAAGTATCCAAAGGACTTCGTAAAGCTATCACAACAACGATCGTAAAACCGGAAGTAGTCGAAAAAATGTCCGATATTTCGAAAAAAAATAATTTTTTTACGAAAACCTTTTTTATTTATGAATATTTTTTGATGATATTTTACACAGGGTTAAAATATCATCGTACTTGAGCAGAAATGAGAAAAAAAATTGTCTCGGTAATTTGCGTTAGCCGCCATCGGCTAATTTAGTTTTTCGTACCCAGAAAAATTATTTATTGTTCGATTTGTATAAAACAAAGTTCATATGCACCATGGTCCCAATTGTAATTTTTTTTGTTACGGTGAAATTTTTCTGTCGGCAACGGAAGTGACGTAATATTAACAAAAACTACAATTTTGACAGTTCGGTACCACTTTTTGAAAGCAAATATTATTTTTTTTCAAAACTGATATAACTAAAAGGATGCACCCTGCAAAGGTGCACAAAAACCTTAGCTCATATTTTTTAATTTCAACTTCATTTTCGGGCAATTTCGAATAAAATGTAAAATAAAGTGTAAAATTCAGTTATTTACAATTCATTCAGCGTCTTCATATTTTGAAATATTTATTTGTAATTTTCATAAACTCGTAGCAATAATCCAGACGAAGAGAATGTATGCGAAAATTAGTTTGTAATATGAGCAGTTGCCGAGAAATATGCAATTTTGCATACATCACTTTTCACGTTATTTTGCCTATAAAAGAGTTAATTATTATTCGATTTGCAATATTTTTTTTCCATTTGATGCCTAATGCCAATTTGGACTAGGTCAAGCCAATTTTACATTTTCACTGTGACCGGAAATGACGTCATTTGGGCAAAAACTGTATTTTTAACCTAAAAAACAAATATTTTATTCAAATGAGTCTGCCTTATAATATTTTTAAAATTATGATATTTGATTCCCATCAACGAATAAAATGAAGCCATACGACCATACAGATACCACAAAATGGTTTCTAACTTGTACGGTTACAGAGAAATAGGCGATCTTCTATAAGTCACTTTTCAAGGTTTTTGGTCTGTAAAACTGTCAATTATTATTCGATTTTTACAATTTATTTACCATTTCATGCCTTATGCTATTTATGACTTCTATGAACCAAGTTAAAATTTTCAATATCACCGGAAGTAATGTAATTTTTGCAAAAAACGTATTTTTAGCCTTTAAAACAAACATTTTTTTGAAGGGATTTATATTTATTATTCGTATAACTTTATAACGTCTGACTCTAATGGGCAGTAAGACTGAATCAATACCATCATATTGATATCAAGAAAAATCTTCTAGCATGTTCCCTTGCCGAATAATAACCAATTTTCCGAGGGTCACTTTTCAGTTTTTTACCTTCTTAATTTCAGTTTATGGGTTATAGGTTAATTATTTATTGTCCGATATTTATAAAAAAAAGTTTGTATTTTGTATGTTGCGAATTTTCGACTTATTTTTCATCTATAAAAATTTCTTTCGGCACCGGAAGTGACATACTTTTGCCATAATTTACAATTTTGACCGGTCTTTTAGCCAGCAAATATTACTTTTACATATGATAGAGGGTGTCACTGAAGCAAAACAACTAAAGTATAGTTTGGTAGCTCAATGGATCGGCTATGGTATAATAAACTTCCTGTATGATTCCTGAAAGCCGGTTCAGTGCTGCTTGCGAACTAAATTAACATTTTCAATATCTCCGGAAGTAATGTAATTTTTGCAAAAAACGTATTTTTAGCCTTCAAAACAAACATTTTTTTGAAGGGATTTATATTTATTATTCGTTTAACTTTATAACGTCTGACTCTAATGGGCAGTAAGATTGAATCAATACCATCATATTGATATCAAGAAAAGGCTTCTAGCATGTTCCCTTGTCGAATAATAGCCAATTTTCCCAGGGTCACTTTTAAGTTTTATACCTTCTTAATTTCAGTTTATGGGTTATAGGTTGATTATTTATTGCCCGATATGTATAAAACAAAGTTTGTATTTTGTATGTTGCGAATTTTCGACTTATTTTTCACCTATAAAAATTTCTTTCGGCACCGGAAGTGACGTAATTTTGCCATAATTTACAATTTTGACCGGTCTTTTCGCCAGCAAATATTACTTTTAAGTTTTTTACCTTCTTAATTTCAGTATATGGGTTATAGGTTAATTATTTATTGCCCGATATGTATAAAACAAAGTTTGTATTTTGTATGTTGCGAATTTTCGACTTATTTTTCACCTATAAAAATTACTTTCGGCACCGGAAGTGACGTAATTCTGCCATAATTTACAATTTTGACCGGTCTTTTCGCCAGCAAATATTACTTTTACATATGATAGAGGGTGTCACTGAAGCAAAACAACTAAAGTATACTTTGATAGCTCAATGGATCGGCTATGGTATAATGAACTTCCTGTATGATTCCTGAAAGCCGGTTCAGTGCTGCTTGCAGGTCTAGTTATTATTAGGGTTTCACACTGCGTAGCTTGTGTGAAACACTATTGTTTTTGTTAAAATTATTATTCTTATTATTATTATTATTATTATTATTCAGATTCCAATTTGAATAGATCTCAGCAACTACGTGTCGCATCGTTACGATTTCTTCGGTTTTACTGGGAAAGTGGGTGTGACTTAGAGGATAAAGCTATTTTGAACGTTCTGCGACAATGCGAAATGTCCGAAATCACCGAAGTTATCGTTTTTAAAAATATTGCAGTAATTTTAACAATAATCATTGGATTTTAACTTTCGATACATTTTGGCATAGCCTGAGACAGGGCACATAGCTACGCTACTTTCGATTTTTGATTTTCGGCAAATCTTCGAAGATATTAGGCGCCAAATTTCGAAAATTTAAAATTTTACAAAAAACTTTTTTATTTATGAATATTTTTTAGTCGTATTGTGCACAGAATTAAAGGGTCATCTGACTAGTGCAAAAATGTTAAAAAATTTTGTCTCAGTAATTTACCTTGGCCGATATTGGCTAATTCAGTTTTTCAGTCCTAGATTAATTTTTTATTGTTCGATTTGTATAAAACAAAGTTCATATGCTTCGTTGTATCAATTGTCGTTTTTTTTATTACCGAAAGTGTTATCTGTCGGCACCGGAAGTGGCATAATTTTACCAAAAACTACAATTTTGACAGTTATTTACGATCTTCATAAACAAATATTATTTTTTTGAAAAATTATATGACTCAAAGAGTGTGCCCTTTCAAGGCGCAAAAAATGTAGGAAGCAGTTTTTTTAATTTCGATTTCATTTTCGAGCAAATTCGATTAAGAGGCTAAAAATGGTGTAAAATTGTCCTATTTACAACCTATTCAGGCTTTTCAGATTTTAAAATATTTCTTCGTAACTTTTATAAACTTGTAGCTATAATCCATACGAAGAAAATGTATGTTAAAATTCGTTTGTAATATAAGCAGTTGCCAAGAAATGGGCAGTTCTGCATAAGTCACTGTTTTCGTTATTTTGCCTGTAAAATAGTCAATTATTATTGGATTTTTATAAAAGTGACATCATTTGATTCAAAAAGCACGTAGCGTCATATCAAGTTGATTACAATTTAAAATTGACACCGGAAGTGACATCATTTGGTCAAAAAATGCATTTTACACTTTTTTAAATCAATGTTTTATTCAACCAAGAATAACTTAATATGTATTAATAATTTTAACTTTTGGTTTAAATTCACATATAAACAAAACTCATATGGTCATATAGATATCATAAAATGGTTTCTAACTTGTTCGGTTGCCGAGAAATAGACGGTTTTCTACAGGTCACTTTTGAAGGTTTCGGGGCCATAAAAGGGTCAATTATTATTCGATTTTCATAAACGTCACACCATGTTATACCTAATGCCATTTGGGATTTCATACAAGTAATTTAAGATTTTCATTATCACCGGAAGTAACGTCATTTTGGCAAAAACTGTATTTTTAGCCTCCAAAACAGATATTTTATTCAAATGAGTCTGTTTTGAAATCTTTTTCAAATTATGGTATTTGATGCCAATCAACAAATAGAATGAACCCATACGATCATACAGATACCACAAAATGGTTTCTAACTTGTACGGTTGCCGAGAAATAGCCGATTTTCTACAAGTCACTTTTCAAGTTTTTTGGTCTTTAAAAGTGGCAATTATTATTCGATTTAACGTTTTTATTTATAAATATTATTTAGTCGTGTTGTGCACAGAATTAAAGAGTCATCTGACTAGCGCAAAAATGTTAAAAAAATTTGTCTCAGTAATTTTCCTTGGCCGCCATTAGCTAATTCAGTTTTTCAGTCCTAGATTAATTTTTTATTGTTCGATTTGTATAAAACAAAGTTCATATGCTTCGTTGTCCCAATTGTTATTTTTTTTATTACCAAAAGTGTTATCTAGCAAATTGGATTAAGGGGTGAAAAAAGGCGTAAAATTGACCTATTTACAACCCATTCAGGCTTTTCAGATTTTAAAATTTTTTTACTTAACTTTTATAAACCTGTCACTATAATCCATACGAAGAGAATGTATGTTAAAATTAGTTTCTAATATAAGCAGTTGCCGAGAAATGGGCAGTTTTGCATAAGTCACTGTTTTCGTAATGTTGCCTGTAAAATAGTCAATTATTAATGGATATTCACAAAAGTGACACCATTTGATTCAAAAAGCAAGTGTGCGTCATATCATGTTGATTACTATTTAAAATTGACACCGGAAGTGACGTCATTTAGTCAAAAACTCAATTTTTAACTTTTAAAATCGATCTTTTTTTCAACCAAGAATTATGTCACATGTAATAATAAAATTAACTTTTGGTTTAAATTCACATATTAACAAAACTAATACGGTCAAATAGATATCATAAAATTGTTTCTAACTTGTTCGGTTGTCGAGATATAGGCGATTTTCTGAAAGTCACTTTTGAAGGTTTTTGGCCCATAAAAGTGTCAATTATTATTTGATTTTTATAAAATTTTCACCCTTTGAAGCCTAATGTCATAGACGATGTTATAAAACTAATTTAACGTTTTCATTATCACCGGAAGTAGCGTCATTTTGGCAAAAACTGTATTTTAAGCCTTCAAAACCGATATTTTATTCAAATGAGTCTGATTTGTAATGTTTATACAATTATGATATTTGATTCCAATCAACAAATAGATTAAACCCATACGGTCATATAAATACCAAAAATTGGTTTCTAACTTGTACGGTTGCCGAGAAATAGACGATTTTCTACACGTCACTTTTCAAGGTTTTTGGTCTATAAAAGTGGAAATTATTATTCGATTTACATAAAATTTTCACCATATGATGCCTTATGCCATTTCTGATTTCATAAGACTAAGGGAACATTTACATTATCACCGGAAGTACTGTTATTTTGTCAGGATCAATTACATGTAACAAATGTATAAAATAAAATTGCTGGATTTGTTTGATTCTGTTTCCATTTTATTTGATGTGTGCAATGCTTATGTGGAAACCTGTATATTGGTTTCATTGGTACCGGAAAGGACATATGTTCAAGGGTAACGTAGCACCAAAAGTGACACAAGTTCAAGTTCAAAGGTAACATGGCAAAAGTGAAACCCGTCATTCCTGCATGCAGGTCTAGTTATTATTATTATTATTATTATTTACCGCGAGGGCCTAGATCTCCATGATCGAAAACAGATATCGATCTGGAATTAGCTTTTCTATCGGGAAACCATGTGGTGGCTACTTGATAAAATATTTTTGAAATTTCTGCGCATACCGGAAGTGACCGAACTTTGTACTTTCTCTAAAAATTGAAAATCGGCCATAGTTTCGTCAATTCTTTATCCATTTTCAAACAAATTACATTTTTGGAATCCCTGAATCTTTTCTGAGACAATGGCTATCTCACATTTTTCAATTTCGAACATTCGTCTATGACTTTTATCGTTCGAAAATTGAAAACATGTTGTTTACGAGACAATTTTTGTTATTTTTCAAAATTTTCAAATTTGACCTACATTTTTGGATACCTGAAGTCCATCCGATTCCAGTAATATAAGTTTCATTCAGAGTTATCGCCCTTTATTTTCCGATTTTTTTCGAATTTTCTTCCTATTTTGCGAGCTCGGGTTTCGTTTTATGGCAGAATTGACGTTTATGAAACTTCTGGAACATGAAGTTATAGTCCAATACCAACTGATAAAGCAATTTCGACACGGATCTTCAAACCGGAAGTGGTCGAAATAATGTTCAATATTTTGAAAAAAATGCAAAAAATGGATATTTTGGGGGAAAACGCTATTTCTCTGTCCGATATCAATGGATTAAACGAATGAAGGTACCGTTTGATGGCACGATTGTTGGACTATCATATGATACCCCATTCATACGGATACTATGAACAGACAGCAAAATATGGCACGCTGAAAATCAAGTATTTTCTGATTTGGAGCGTTTTTGGACGCCTGTATCTCGAAAACTTAACCTGCAATATTTTTTAATTTTTTTCTATCGAGAGTCCTTTGGGAGGTATTTGACATGAAGCCATCCAATAGGACTTTGAAATGTCTGGAATAGGATAAAAAAGGGACTGAAAATCGAAAAAAGTCGAAAAATCGTGAAATTTTGGAAAATGCTCTACTATTTTTTTATTTTAAGAGATTTTTAAAAAAAGGTTGTATATTCAGATAGCTGACCTAATTACGATTCTAACAATGTATAATATGTATGTAATTATTAAAATTTAATTTTCTATATTTTAAATTTTTTGCATTTTTGGCACTTTTGAACATAGGATTTCTCAGGGGCATTTTATCTGATCAGATAATGTAATATATCATTACAGAGCCCTGTGGCTATTTTAGTGCCCAAACCGGCTATTAGAACTATTCCGACAATAATAACCATACCGGAAGTATTCAAAAAATGAAAAAAAAAGAGTAAAAACATTGTCGCACTTGCGAAAAACTTGATTTCTCCCTTAGGTAATAGCGGACCAAAAGAACTAAAGTGTCGCTGGATAGCCCTATTAATGGACCATCATATGGTATCTAAATAATACGATTTCGATGGTAAGGAAATAAATTATTGTATGCCAAAAATCTAGTATTTTCCAATTTTTTAACATTCTGAGACGCCCTTTTCTCGAAAACGACGCCTACGATTTTTCTTAAACGTTTCTTACTCAAAGTCCTGTCAGTTGTCTATATAGGGAATCCAAAATGAAAAGCATTGAAATAATATAAGTGGTCGAAAAATGGCCTCAAACTTTGAAAAAAATTGAAAAATCGTTAAATTTTTTGAAACGCTCTTTAATTTATCTTTTTTTCCAAAACTACTCAATGGATGTTTCTGACACTTCTGGTACGTACAGTTAAGTATCCAAAGGACTTCGTAAAGCTATCACAACAACGATCGTAAAACCGGAAGTAGTCGAAAAAATGTCCGATATTTCGAAAAAAATTATTTTTTTTACGAAAACCTTTTTTATTTATGAATATTTTTTGATGATATTTTACACAGGGTTAAAATATCATCGTACTTGAGCAGAAATGAGAAAAAAAATTGTCTCGGTAATTTGCGTTAGCCACCATCGGCTAATTTAGTTTTTCGTACCCAGAAAAATTATTTATTGTTCGATTTGTATAAAACAAAGTTCATATGCACCATGGTCCCAATTGTAATTTTTTTTGTTACGGTGAAATTTTTCTGTCGGCAACGGAAGTGACGTAATATTAACAAAAACTACAATTTTGACAGTTCGGTACCACTTTTTGAAAGCAAATATTATTTTTTTTCAAAACTGATATGACTAAAAGGATGCACCCTGCAAAGGTGCACAAAAACCTTAGCTCATATTTTTTAATTTCAACTTCATTTTCGGGCAATTTCGAATAAAATGTAAAATAAAGTGTAAAATTCAGTTATTTACAATTCATTCAGCGTCTTCATATTTTGAAATATTTATTTGTAATTTTCATAAACTCGTAGCAATAATCCAGACGAAGAGAATGTATGCGAAAATTAGTTTGTAATATGAGCAGTTGCCGAGAAATATGCAATTTTGCATGCATCACTTTTCACGTTATTTTGCCTATAAAAGAGTTAATTATTATTCGATTTGCAATATTTTTTTTCCATTTGATGCCTAATGCCAATTTGGACTAGGTCAAGCCAATTTTACATTTTCACTGTGACCGGAAATGACGTCATTTGGGCAAAAACTGTATTTTTAACCTAAAAAATAAATATTTTATTCAAATGAGTCTGCCTTATAATATTTTTAAAATTATGATATTTGATTCCCATCAACGAATAAAATGAAGCCATACGACCATACAGATACCACAAAATGGTTTCTAACTTGTACGGTTACAGAGAAATAGGCGATCTTCTATAAGTCACTTTTCAAGGTTTTTGGTCTGTAAAACTGTCAATTATTATTCGATTTTTACAATTTATTTACCATTTCATGCCTTATGCTATTTATTACTTCTATGAACCAAGTTAAAATTTTCAATATCACCGGAAGTAATGTAATTTTTGCAAAAAACGTATTTTTAGCCTTTAAAACAAACATTTTTTTGAAGGGATTTATATTTATTATTCGTTTAACTTTATAACGTCTGACTCTAATGGGCAGTAAGACTGAATCAATACCATCATATTGATATCAAGAAAAATCTTCTAGCATGTTCCCTTGTCGAATAATAACCAATTTTCCGAGGGTCACTTTTCAGTTTTTTACCTTCTTAATTTCAGTTTATGGGTTATAGGTTAATCATTTATTGTCCGATATTTATAAAAAAAAGTTTGTATTTTGTATGTTGCGAATTTTCGACTTATTTTTCATCTATAAAAATTTCTTTCGGCACCGGAAGTGACATACTTTTGCCATAATTTACAATTTTGACCGGTATTTTAGCCAGCAAATATTACTTTTAGATATGATAGAGGGTGTCACTGAAGCAAAACAACTAAAGTATAGTTTGGTAGCTCAATGGATCGGCTATGGTATAATAAACTTCCTGTATGATTCCTGAAAGCCGGTTCAGTGCTGCTTGCAGGTCTAGTTATTCTTATTAGGGTTTCACACTGCGAAGCTTGTGTGAAACACTATTGTTTTTGTTAAAATTATTATTCTTATTAGGGTTACACAGTGCGAAGCTTGTGTGAAACACTATTGTTTTTGTTAAAATTATTATTCTTATTATTATTATTATTATTCTTCTTTTGTTTTGAGTAGATCTCAGCAACTGCTTGTCGCATCGTTACGATTTCTTCGGTTTTACGGGGAAAGTGGGTGTGACTTAGAGGATAAAGCTATTTTGAACGTTCTGCGACAATGCGAAATGTCCGAAATCACCGAAGTTATCGTTTTTGAAAATATTGCAGTAATTTTAACAATAATCATTGGATTTTAACTTTCGATACATTTTGGCATAGCCTGAGACAGGGCACATAGCTACGCGTCTTTCGATTTTTGATTTTCGGCAAATCTTCGGAGATATTAGGCGCCAAATTTCGTAAATTTAAAATTTTACAAAAAACATTTTTATTTATGAATATTTTTTAGTCGTATTGTGCACAGAATTAAAGAGTCATCTGTCTTGTGCAAAAATGTTAAAAAATTTTGTCTCAGTAATTTTCCTTGGCCGCCATTGGCTAATTCAGTTTTTCAGTCCTAGATTAATTTTTTATTGTTCGATTTGTATAAAACAAAGTTCATATGCTTCGTTGTCTCAATTGTCATTTTTTTTATTACCGGAAGTGATATCTGTCGGCACCGGAAGTGGCATAATTTTACCAAAAACTACAATTTTGACAGTTAGGTACATTTTTTGAAAACAAATATTATTTTTTGGAAAAATTATTTGACTCAAAGAGTGTGCCCTTTCAAGGCGCAAAAAATGTCGGAAGCAGTTTTTTTAATTTCGATTTCATTTTCGAGCAAATTCGATTAAATGGCTAAAAATGGTGTAAAATTGACCTATTTACAACCTATTCAGGCTTTTCAGATTTTAAAATATTTCTTCGTAACTTTTATAAACTTGTAGCTATAATCCATACGAAGAAAATGTATGTTAAAATTAGTTTGTAATATAAGCAGTTCCCAAGAAATGGGCAGTTCTGTACAAGTCACTGTTTTCGTTATTTTGCCTGTAAAATAGTCAATTATTATTGGATTTTTATAAAAGTGACATCATTTGATTCAAAAAGCATGTAGCGTCATATCAAGTTGATTACAATTTAAAATTGACACCGGAAGTGACGTCATTTGGTCAAAAACTGCATTTTAAACTTTTTAAATCAATGTTTTATTCAACCATGAATAACTTAATATGTATTAATAATTTTAACTTTTAGTTTAAATTCACATATAAATACAACTCATATGGTCATATAGATATCATAAAATTGTTTCTAACTTGTTCGGTTGCCGAGAAATAGACGGTTTTCTACAGGTCACTTTTGAAGGTTTCGGGGCCATAAAAGTGTCAATTATTATTCGATTTTCATAAACGTTACACCATGTTATACCTAATGCCATTTGTGATTTCATACAAGTAATTTAATATTTTCATTATCACCGGAAGTAACGTCATTTTGGCAAAAACTGAATTTTTAGCCTTCAAAACAGATATTTTATTCAAATGAGTCTGTTTTGAAATCTTTTTCAAATTATGGTATTTGATGCCAATCAACAAATAGAATGAACCCATACGATCATACAGATACCACAAAATGGTTTCTAACTTGTACGGTTGCAGAGAAATAGCAGATTTTCTACAAGTCACTTTTCAAGTTTTTTGGTCTTTAAAAGTGGCAATTATTATTCGATTTACATAAAATTTTCACTATATGATATCGTATGCCATTTCTGATTTCATAAAACTAATTGAACATTTTCATTAACACCGGAAGAAATGTAATTTTTTCAAGATCATTTACAAGTATGTATAAAATGAATTGATATTGCTGGATTTGGTTGATTCTGCATCCATTTTATTTGTGTGCAATGTTAATTTGGAAACCTGTTTAATGGTTTCGTTGGTACCGGAAGTGACATATGTTCAAGGGTAACTTGGCACCGGAAGTGACATGTTTAAGGGTAACGTGGCACCAGTGAAACCCGTCATTCCTGCATGCAGGTCTAGTTATTATTATTATTATTCTTCTTTTGTTTTGAGTAGATCTCAGCAACTACGTGTCGCATCGTTACGATTTCTTCGGTTTTACTGGGAAAGTGGGTGTGACTTAGAGGATAAAGCTATTTTGAACGTTCTGCGACAATGCGAAATGTCCGAAATCACCGAAGTTATCGTTTTTACAAATATTGCGGTAATTTTAACAATAATCATGGGATTTTAACTGTCGATACATTTTGGCATAGCTGGAGACAGGGCACATAGCTGCGCTACTTTCGATTTTTGATTTTCGGCAAATCTTCGAAGATATTAGGCGCCAAATTTCGGAAATTTAAAATTTTACAAAAAACTTTTTTATTTATGAATATTTTTTAGTCGTGTTGTGCACAGAATTAAAGAGTCATCTGACTTGCGCAAAAATGTTAAAAAATTTTGTCTCAGTAATTTTCCTTGGCCTCCATTGGCTAATTCAGTTTTTCAGTCCTAGATTAATTTTTTATTGTTCGATTTGTATAAAACAAAGTTCATATGCTTCGTTGTCTCAATTGTCATTTTTTTTATTACCAAAAGTGTTATCTGTCGGCACCGGAAGTGGCATAATTTTACCAAAAACTACAATTTTGACAGTTAGGTACATTTTTTGAAAACAAATATTATTTTTTTGAAAAATTATATGACTCAAAGAGTGTGTCCTTTAAAGGCGCAAAAAATGTCGGAAGCAGTTTTTTTAATTTCTTTTTCATTTTCTAGCAAATTGGATTAAGAGGTGAAAAAAGGCGTAAAATTGACCTATTTACAACTCATTCAGGCTTTTCAGATTTTAAAATATTTTTACGTAACTTTTATAAACTTGTAGCTATAATCCATACGAAGAGAATGTATGTGAAAATTAGTTTGTAATATAAGCAGTTGCCGAGAAATAGGCAATTTTGCATGAGTCACTTTTCACGTAATTTTGGCTGTAAAAGAATCAATTATTATTCGATTTTCAATTTTCTTTCGCCATTGGATGCCTAATGCTATAGTGGATATGTCAAACCATTTTACCCCTTGCGCTGCCACCGGAAATGACGTCATTTGCTCAAAACTTAAATTTTAGCCTTCAAAAAACAATATTTTATTCAAATGAGTCGTATTTGTTATTTTTTTCAAATTGTGATATTTGATTCTATTGATCAAATAGATTGAACCCATACGATCATACAGATACCACAAAATGGTTTCTAACTTGTACGGTTGCAGAGAAATGGGCGATTTTCCTTAAGTCACTTTTCAAGGTTTTTGGTCTATAAAAGTGTCAGTTATTATTCGATTTTCATAAAATTTTCACCATATGATATCTTGTGTCATTTATGATTTCATAGAACTAATTTAACATTTTCAGTATCACCGGAAGTAATGTCATTTTGGCAAAAACTGTATTTTTAGCCTTCAAAACAGACATTTTTTTCAAATGAGTCTGATTTGAAATATATTTCAAATTATGATATTTGATTCCAATCAACAAATGGATTGAACCCATACGATCATATAGATACCAAAAGATAGTTTTTATCGTGTGCGGTTGCCTAGAAATAGACGATTTTCTACAAGTCACTTTTCAAGGTTTTTGGTCTATAAAAGTGGCGATTCTCATTCGATTTACATACAATTTTCGCCATTATGCTGCCTTATGCCATTTCTGATTTCATAAAACTAATTGAACATTTTCATTATCACCGGAAGTAATGAAATTTTTCCAGGATCACTTACAAGTAACATATATATAAAATGAATTGATATTGCTGGATTTGGTTGATTCTTCGTCCATTTTATTTGATGTTTACAATGCTTATGTGGAAACCTGTTTGATGGTTTCATTGGTATCGGAAGTGACATATGTTTAAGGGTAACGTGGCACCGAAAGTGACGTGGCACCAGTGAAACCCGTCATTCCTGCATGCAGGTCTAGTTATTATTATTATTATTAGGGTTTCACACTGCGTAGCTTGTGTGAAACACTATTGTTTTTGTTAAAATTATTATTCTTATTATTATTATTATTATTATTCAGATTCCAATTTGAATAGATCTCAGCAACTACGTGTCGCATCGTTACGATTTCTTCGGTTTTACTGGGAAAGTGGGTGTGACTTAGAGGATAAAGCTATTTTGAACGTTCTGCGCCAATGCGAAATGTCCGAAATCACCGAAGTTATTGTTTTTGAAAATATTGCAGTAATTTTAACAATAATCATTGGATTTTAACTTTCGGTACATTTTGGCATAGCCTGAGACAGGGCACATAGCTACGCTACTTTCGATTTTTGATTTTCGGCAAATCTTCGAAGATATTAGGCGCCAAATTTCGAAAATTTAAAATTTTACTAAAAAATTTTTTATTTATGAATATTTTTTAGTCGTATTGTGCACAGAATTAAAGAGTCATCTGACTAGTGCAAAAATGTTAAAATTTTTTGTTTCAGTAATTTTCCTTGGCCGCCATTGGCTAATTCAGTTTTTCAGTCCTAGATTAATTTTTTATTGTTCGATTTGTATAAAACAAAGTTCATATGCTTCGTTGTCTCAATTGTCATTTTTTTTGTTACCAATAATGTTATCTGTCGGCACCGGAAGTGGCATAATTTTACCAAAAACTACAATTTTGACAGTTATTTTCTTATTTCGAAAACAAATATTATTTTTTTGAAAAATTATATGACTCAAAAAGTGTGTCTTTTCAAGGAGCAAAAAATGTAGGAAGCAGTTTTTTTAATTTCGATTTCATTTTCGAGCAAATTCGACTAAGAGGCTAAAAATGGTGTAAAATTGGCCTATTTACAACCTATTCAGGCTTTTCAGATTTTAAAATATTTCTTCGTAACTTATATAAACTTGTAGCTATAATCCATACGAAGAAAATGTATGTTAAAATTCGTTTGTAATATAAGCAGTTACCAAGAAATGGGCAGTTCTGTACAAGTCACTGTTTTCGTTATTTTGCCAGTAAAATAGTCAATTATGATTGGATTTTTATAAAAGTGACATCATTTGATTCAAAAAGCATGTAGCGTCATATCAAGTTGATTACAATTTAAAATTGACACCGGAAGTGACATCATTTGGTCAAAAAATGCATTTTAAACTTTTTAAATCAATGTTTTATTCAACCAAGAATAACTTAATATGTATTAATAATTTTAACTTTTGGTTTAAATTCACATATAAACAAAACTCATATGGTCATATAGATATCATAAAATGGTTTCTAACTTATTCGGTTGCTGAGAAATAGACGGTTTTCTACAGGTCACTTTTGAAGGTTTCGGGGCCATAAAAGTGTCAATTATTATTCGATTTTCATAAACGTCACACCATGTTATACCTAATGCCATTTGGGATTTCATACAAGTAATTTAAGATTTTCATTATCACCGGAAGTAACGTCATTTTGGCAAAATCTGTATTTTTAGCCTTCAAAACAGATATTTTATTCAAATGAGTCTGTTTTGAAATCTTTTTCCAATTATGGTATTTGATGCCAATCAGCAAATAGAATGAACCCATACGATCATACAGATACCACAAAATGGTTTCTAACTTGTACGGTTGCAGAGAAATAGCTGATTTTCTACAAGTCACTTTTCAAGTTTTTTGGTCTTTAAAAGTGGCAATTATTATTCGATTTACATAAAATTTTCACTATATGATATCGTATGCCATTTCTGATTTCATAAGACTAATTGAAAATTTGCATTAACACCGGGAGTAATTTAATTTTGTCAAGATCATTTACAAGTAACAAATGTATAAAATGAATTGATATTGCTGGATTTTGTTGATTCTGCGTCCATTTTATTTGTGTGCAATGTTAATTTGGAAACCTGTTTAGTGGTTTCGCTGGTACCGGAAGTGACATATGTTCAAGGGTAACTTGGCACCGGAAGTGACATGTTTAAGGGTAACGTGGCACCAGTGAAACCCGTCATTCCTGCATGCAGGTCTAGTTCTTCTTTTGTTTTGAGTAGATCTCAGCAACTACGTGTCGCCTCGTTACGATTTCTTCGGTTTTACTGGGAAAGTGGGTGTGACTTAGAGGATAAAGCTATTTTGAACGTTCTGCGACAACGCGAAATGTCCGAAATCACCGAAGTTATCGTTTTTACAAATATTGCGGTAATTTTAACAATAATCATGGGATTTTAACTTTCGATACATTTTGGCATAGCTGGAGACAGGGCACATAGCTGCGCTACTTTCGATTTTTGATTTTCGGCAAATCTTCGAAGATATTAGGCGCCAAATTTCGGAAATTTAAAATTTTACAAAAAACTTTTTTATTTATGAATATTATTTAGTCGTGTTGTGCACAGAATTAAAGAGTCATCTGACTTGCGCAAAAATGTTAAAAAATTTTGTCTCAGTAGTTTTCCTTGACCTCCATTGGCTAAGTCAGTTTTTCAGTCCTAGATTATTTTTTTATTGTTCGATTTGTATAAAACAAAGTTCATATGCTTCGTTGTCTCAATTGTCATTTTTTTTATTACCAAATGTATTATCTGTCGGCACCGGAAGTGGCATAATTTTACCAAAAACTACAATTTTGACAGTTAGGTACATTTTTTGAAAACAAATATTATTTTTTTGAAAAATTATATGACTCAAAGAGTGTGTCCTTTAAAGGCGCAAAAAATGTCGGAAGCAGTTTTTTTAATTTCTTTTTCATTTTCTAGCAAATTGGATTTAGAGGTGAAAAAAGGCGTAAAATTGACCTATTTACAACTCATTCAGGCTTTTCAGATTTTAAAATATTTTTACGTAACTTTTATAAACTTGTAGCTATAATCCATACGAAGAGAATGTATGTGAAAATTAGTTTGTAATATAAGCAGTTGCCGAGAAATAGGCAATTTTGCATGAGTCACTTTTCACGTAATTTTGGCTGTAAAAGAATCAATTATTATTCGATTTTCAATTTTCTTTCGCCATTGGATGCCTAATGCCATAGTGGACTATGTCAAACCATTTTACCCCTTGCGCTGCCACCGGAAATGACGTCATTTGCTCAAAACTTAAATTTTAGCCTTCAAAAAACAATATTTTATTCAAATGAGTCGTATTTGTTATTTTTTTCAAATTGTGATATTTGATTCTATTGATCAAATAGATTGAACCCATACGATCATACAGATACCACAAAATGGTTTCTAACTTGTACGGTTGCAGAGAAATGGGCGATTTTCCTTAAGTCACTTTTCAAGGTTTTGGTCTATAAAAGTGTCAGTTATTATTCGATTTTCATAAAATTTTCACCATATGATATCTTGTGTCATTTATGATTTCATAGAACTAATCTAACATTTTCAGTATCACCGGAAGTAATGTCATTTTGGCAAAAACTGTATTTTTAGCCTTCAAAACAGACATTTTTTTCAAATGAGTCTGATTTGTAATATATTTCAAATTATGATATTTGATTCCAATCAACAAATGGATTGAACCCATACGATCATATAGATACCAAAAGATAGTTTTTATCGTGTACGGTTGCCGAGAAATAGACGATTTTCTACAAGTCACTTTTCAAGGTTTTTGGTCTATAAAAGTGGCAATTCTCATTCGATTTACATACAATTTTCGCCATTATGATGCCTTATGCCATTTCTGATTTCATAAAACTAATTGAACATTTTCATTATCACCGGAAGTAATGAAATTTTGCCAGGATCACTGACAAGTAACATATATATATAAAATGAATTGATATTGCTGGATTTGGTTGATTCTTCGTCCATTTTATTTGATGTTTACAATGCTTATGTGGAAACCTGTTTGATGGTTTCATTGGTATCGGAAGTGACATATGTTTAAGGGTAACGTGGCACCGAAAGTGACGTGGCACCAGTGAAACCCGTCATTCCTGCATGCAGGTCTAGTTTATTTTGTTTTATTTTTTCGCAAAGGCTGCCTACATTCGGAATCTTATTTTAATTCAGGAACTGTTAGAGGATGAAGAAGAAGAAGATTCCGAACCGAAACAACCGACTTACCTCTACCTCTTCTAGCGCGCCTGGTGACAAAGAACGTCATTTTGTCACGTGACGAACTCTTTTACTCTCCGTACAACGGGTAGTAAACGAGTTAGTCACGTGACGCAACTCGAGTCAGTCATGTGACCAACTCGATTCAAAACGCGAACGGTCTGGTGTCGACTCGGGTGAACTACGAAAACCTTACCTTAGGTCATTCAATAGTGCAGTAGATTGATTATAGTACTGTTATATTGCATACCTTTGTATATATTTTATTATATGATTTTAGTTGTAGTAATTGACTTATGTCCGAATTGATACCTCATTAAATCTTTCAAGTCTTAGCTGTTTGGGTTTATACATAAAGGGACAATAACATTCTTGCTGGCTTGGTAGCTCCAGAAAAAAAATAATACCCTTATTCTAAGTACTAGATGTTTAAGTGCCCTATTGTACTTGTCCAGAGGGTTCGAAAATATTTTAAAATCCAAGTTAGATTTGAAAAGGTTTACGTTAGACTTTTCAAATCAATTGCTTGAATTTTTCCAATTTTTTAAAATAGGTGTGTTAAGATGAAATTTATATCATCATTTAATTGGAATATTCTAAAATGATACGATTTGTTGACCAGAATGAAAATTGGGACAGTTACAAGGAGGGTGTTATTGGGGCTTTAATGTAACGATATACATTACGTGATTTATAGTTAACGCGCATTCTTACCATGCCCATATCTTCTGTATTTAAACGTCTGTTTCCTATGTACAATTTAACATCTTATCAAATTTTGTTACATGTATTTAATTATTTTAATAACTTGTATATATGCTCTATATTCTACTGTAACTTCAGTCTGGTGGCCGGCTCACCCCAGCGATACCTAGCTCGTTATTGTGACCGTTAGCCAGTTTTAAACATTCGTTTATTAAAAGTACAATTTTAACTATGTACCTGGGTTTTCGTCGTTAGTGTTGGAATAAGCTACAACCCCCAGAAAACAACACCTCGGCAGTACATTGAGTCGTACAGCAGCATGGTTATATTACATTCAGTCTCACACCAGCATATATTTATGGTCTAATAAGTCGCGCACCAGATTGTAAATTCATTCGTACAACAGTGTGATCATGGTTGCTTAATTTGTACATCAGCATGACCATTCCAACTCAAAACGTCATTCCACTTCCAATCCTGCCAGAATTGATATAGAATGGACAAAGCACCATCATTGCTACTGGAATCTCTTCGTGTTACATTTTGAAAATATTTGAAGCACATCCGCGGTATGTGAGCTACATTCGGCTTGTTTTCTGTGGCACTCAAACCATATTCGGCGATCATTCGAGGCGAATTTCGTACCGTATTTGATACACCTTCTAGCCAGACTTCGGGTCGTATATGGGCAGCAATCATACGTCGTTCAAAGTGCATACCAAATATTCTGACTGCATTGTAGCATCATGTTAAATAGTCCTACTGTGTTCCAACTACGCTAATCTGCCTGTTTGCTTGAAAGACTGCGATGACCCGTGCTGTGTGGGGACGGATATTGTCCTGCTGGAATACAGCGTTGACTTTCGCCATGATAGAAATGTGCCCACCCCCTGTATGCAATTGTCTGCGAAGCTTAAATCTCTTCGGCTGTAGACGCGGACCCTCCCATACCGTCCGTGGAGCATGAATCGGGATTCATCGATTAACCATAAGTGTCCACGAGGCAATACACTGCGCTTGACACCATTGTCGTCGTAGCTAGCGATGTTACTGGTCAAAATTACACCTCTAAAAGGACGCCTTGGTCGCAATCTTGCCTCTCGTGGACGGTTTTGGACAGTCTGGTGCGAGAGCCTGCGCAGTCCCGGTATTGAGAATGCAGTGGAGACAGCAGTTGTCGTAAGTGGTTCAACCAGATGTAACTATCCGTAGCAAGATTGGTGACACGTGGTCTACCGGATCTGGGAAGGCCACGTGTTGATCGTTGCTTCTAATAGCGGTTCCATAGTTTGGATAATTTCCAGGGGGCATATTAAAAATCCTCGCAACTGGTCTCGCCCAGTCTTCGCATTATAAAATCTGTGCTGAAAGTGAAGCAGATTCGGTAACTTTTATGGTGATTGTTTTACCCTTTGCACTCATACCATGCCGTTGCGTAAGTGACCCAAATCCGCGTTTGTGCGTTTTTTCCATGTTACCCGCCTGGGTGCAAAGTTATTGATTTCCGAATGATGCTTGCTCTTAGCGTTTAACGCCCGCTTCCACCGAAAATGATGTCGAAGACAAGTTATATTTTTATACGCCCACATTTTCATGTGGACGTATATTGTCGTCGCCCCTGTTCGTCCGTCCGTCCACAATTGTTTGTGAACAGTCTACAGGTCACAATTTTTATCCGATTTCAATGAAACTTAAAATATAGGTTTATCACCCTAAGATATCGGTTCCTTTCGATATTGGCATGTATCTGACTAACTTCATGGGTATTGGCCCCTGATTGTACGAAAAATCACGTTTTTTAGCTTGTGAACAGTGTAGAGGTCACAATTTTGAACCGATTTGGATGAAACTTGACATGCATGTTTATAACCCCCAAATCTTGGTTCCTTTCGATATTTGCGCTCATCGGACCGTAACTTCCCGAATAATGGCCCCTGATTGTCCGAAAAATTGCCCCTTTTTAGCTTGTGGTCCCTCTGGGGGTCAAAATTGTTATCGGATTTAAAAAACCGTTTGATTAAATCAACGTTCCATGGTTATGAAGGTTGAGTTCGAATTTCGTGAAAATCGGACCAAAATTGACGGACAAAATGGCCGCCGTTTGTACGCGCATAGTGTGAAAATATGTTATATCAAGGTTGTGGACCTTATAGAGGTCACAATTTTGAACCGATTTTGATGAAACTTGACATGTATGTTCATAACCCACAGATCTTGGTTCCTTTCGATATTTGCGCCCATCGGATCGTAACTTCCTGAATTATGGCCCCTGATTGTCCGAAAAATCGCCCTTTTTAGCTTGTGGTCCCTCTGGAGGTCAAAATTGTTATCGGATTTAAAAAACAGTTTGATTAAATCAACGTTCCGTGGTTATGAAGGTTGAGTTCGAAATTCGTGCAAAATCGGACCAAAATTGACCGACAAAATCGCCGCCGTTTGTACGCGAATAGTGTGAAAATATGTTATATCAAGGTTGTGGACCTTATAGAGGTCACAATTTTGAACTAATTTTGATGAAACTTGACATGTATGTTTATAACACAAAGATCTTGGTTCCTTTCGATATTTGCGCCCATCGGATCGTTACTTCCTGAATTATGGCCCTTTGTCCGAAAAATCGCCCTTTTTAGCTTGTGGTCCCTCTGGAGGTCAAAATTGTTATCCGATTTAAAAAAACGTTTGATTATATTACCATTCCATGGTTATGATATTACCATTCCATGGTTATGAAGGTTGAGTTCGAATTTTGTGAAAATCGGACTAAAATTGACGGACAAAATCGCCGCCGTTTGTACGCGAATAGTGTGAAAATATGTTATATCAAGGTTGTGGACACTATAGAGGTTACTATTTTGAATCGATTTTGATGAAACTTGACATGTATGTTTATAACCCAAAGATCTTTGTTCCTTTCGATATTTACGCCCATTGGATCATTACATCCTGAATTATGTCCCCTTATTGTACGAAAAATCACCCTTTTTAGCTTGTGGTTCCTCTGGAGGTCACAATTATGATCTGATTTAAAAAAACGTTTGATTATATCACAGTTACACCGTAGTTATGGGTGAGTTTGAATTATGATTTTCTGATGATTACTTAAAACGCAACAACTCTTGTTGACTGCCCGGACGATTTGGCTGCTGTGTGGGCGTATGTTTCGTTGCCTGGCAACCTATTTTTCATTTTTATTATCTTAGCGCACGAGCAGGTGTCTTTCTTGTGGAAGGAAAACGGAGTGCCCGGGGGAAACCCACGAGGTTGAGAAGGCGCCCCCATCTTCATGCCACATACGCTCGAAACCACAGCCGCAAGCCAGGGGAGACCGACCAGCCACAGGTCGAAGCGCACCACTTTAGGCCATCCCAACCCGCAGTCGATTCTGACGTAAGACAGCATGATTATAATCAATTCAATCGTACAACAACATGAGGGTATTACATTCAATCGCACCCCAGCATGATTATGGTAAGAAATGGTTCCACTACTGATGTCTTCCGTCAGTCGAAGTAGTGGTTTTTCCTACAGAGTTCCTTTGAGCAAGTATTTTAGTCAAATGACTACAAAAAGGTTACTGGTCTCTAGCTCGCTAAATTTACACATAAACTGGCCCAAAACAGTACTGCATATATCTTAACATATAATAAATCAATTCCCATTGAAATAAAGGTGACGCCTTACCGCATATTTATATGATTTGATGAAACCCAACTGCTACGCGAAATTTCAACTAGCCGGTGTCATAGAGGATTGTGTATACGTCATTACAAGATACACATCGCTATTCCAATGTCGGAACGCATTACCGTAAAGAAAAAACTGTTCGTTAACTATTTTAGTGTTCCAGTTTTCACTATTTGGGATATAATTACCTTTTCAAATTCAAACTGTAATGATATGTGTTGACAATTGTGCGAAAGGGTTCTTACCTTAAACACAGGTTAAGGTTACATGTATAGTAACTAGATCATGGTCTAGTAAGTCGCGCACCAGCATGACCATAGCACATTAACTCGCAAACTGCTATGGTTATACTAGTTCATTCGTTCAACAGCATGATCACGGTCGATTAAATTGTACCCCAGCTGACCATTCCAACTCAAAACGCCAAGCCATTTCAATTCCTGCCAGAATTGATACCGAAGGAACAACAAGGCACCGCCATGGCTGCTATAATCCATTTGTGTTATATTCTAAATACATTTAACACACATTCGAGGTTTGCGAGCTACACTCAGCTTGTTTTCTTGGGCGCCCCAACCATATCCGGCGCTAATTCGATGCCAATTTCGTACAATATTTGAGACACCTTCTAATCAGACCTCGGATTGTATATGGGCAGAAGTCGTATTTCATTCAAAAAGAGCATTCCAAATATTCTGACTGCATTCTAGCATTATGCTAAATAGTCCTACTGTCAAATCCGACATCGTATGGGATCGTTACAGTATGTCGGATCACGCAGAGTGTCGGAATACCCATTTTTGGCAAACCGGAAATATTGTAAACGGAAGTATTATTATAATGTAGGTTCAAATCACCAGAGCATTATTCCTTTATCATTTATATAAACTTTTTTCTGTACATTAATTTTATTTCATTTGACATGCGTAGGCATTTTGAATAGGTCAAGTCTGTTGTTAATTTATCTTCTTCGTCGTCTTCAGATGATGGCACACTTGTGTTAGCTAAATGCTATCACATGTTCGTTGATCCTCTGGAATTCTATGTCAAGGTCGTCGTCACACGATTCGGATATATCCGTATTACCACTCGCCAAACCTCGACAGATTCCTGTACCCTACTTAGATTGTACCGGAATCTGCCGAGATTTGTCGAGTGCATACTAACGTTATTCGGGTTCAATCAGCATGCGCAACGAATGTTTCTAACACGTGCTAAGAATATTTTTACGACTGTAAATTCGTGGATATGCTTGAGTATTTGGCATAATTACTGTTCTATGTCACGGTCGTCGTCACTTATATTGTACCGGAATCTGCCGAGATTTGCTGAATATTTCTAACAGGTGCTAGGACTAATTTTACGACTGCGGATTCGTGTGGAAATTCGTGGAAATGCTTGAGTATTTGTCACAATTACTTTCTTACGAGAGATTATCAAAGTAATCAACAAGATCTAGGGCAACGAGTTAATCTCACCGATAATTGATTGGTGTTGGCTTGTTAATCTTTTGTGGCTTCACACCCATCGAGTTTTAATCTCACCGTTAATTGATTAATAGTAATTGGTTTCTTCACACCTATCGAGTGAAGGCCGGATTATACTGTGGCGATTTAATGGAAATCATGTGACCTCGATTGATATCGTAATCCGGAACATACAGAGTCCGGATTAACCAGAGATGTTTTGGCTGAAGTAATAAGGAAATAAATCGGGACATGACAATCATATCAGATGTCACAGAGTGCTGGAGTGATCAGAGATCGGGTGTCACAGAATCCACTATTCAATCTGCATTCGAGAGCTGGTATGTGCAGGAATTACTCAAGGCGGATTCGAAGCTCATTCTAAGTATTCGATTGACATTCATACGAAGCTTGGTCAATTCGAAATTCTCTATCGGATGTTGCTCGAAGAGTGTGATATTTTCATTCCAGATGTTTCTATTTAGTTCCTATTGATTCCGTATAAGTGTGATGGGGCTCAAGAAAAAATGTTCACCATCAAACGCCGTTAAGACACCTAGCTATGCAGTACAAACGCATACCAGTGATTCTATATCATACGGAGATAATTACGTATATAATTACCTAGTAATTTACCTATAATGTTTGTGGTTGACCCGCCCCTTTAAATTGTGATAGGTTTCAAATAGTCAGCGTGCTTTGCCTTCAGCCAATCCGTGAAGTCGATCAGCTTACCGCACGTGCACGAGATGGTAGGTTTTGTTCACCTGTACTCTTGTAATGAGGCGCTTTCTTACCTGTAGTCTACTGCGGCGGGTGTGGCTTGCTGGCGACTACCTTAACTGCAGCCCTTTTATATATTGAGAGAATGTTATCCGGGAGCGATAATCAATCTATTGTTACAGGCTATTTTTTAAATTAAAGTCTTATAAGGCCTAAACCGGTATTGTCTTTTTCTTATTTGAGAGGATAGAAATTAAATGTTTATGATAGTGTATGGTGAAAGGAGATGAAATGTGGTTTAACGTTCTACTGGTCTGCTCCGAACTGTGTTATCAAGACAGGCATACATCATACAGTGTGCCACGAGGAACATTTTGCCCGGACATCAGCACTACGAGCAACTCTTATATACAATTCTAACTGTCAGGTGATTTAACCTCGGTTTTCGTCCCATCCGAACGACTAGAGGGCTGTACGTCCTAAATCACTGACAAGGGGGAACAACGCTGGAAAATCTGGACCAACTGTCTTCTCAGGGATCGAAAACCTTTATAACAAATTGTCTCTTAAACAATTCAACATATACGATACGCTCGTAGCTCAGATTGAACAAATAAAGGTGTTATGTCACACAATGGTAATACATATTGATCTTATATTCCCGACGTGCTTGCAAATTGATCTTAATCGTCAATGTGGATTCTAAAAAAAATGGCAAATGCGAGAGCTACACAAAGAAAATTCACCCCTCCTGTTAGTTCGATGGGAGCGTCCCAAGCCAGGCTTAATGTTTATTTATGCCTACACGACACCATAGAATTTTGCCAGCGGCCGAAAATGAATAAAAAATAATTGAATAAATGAATGAAATGTAGTTTTATGGCACATCACCTCCAACCGGGCCATATGAGAATTTTGTTCAGGACAAATTAAGTCTATGTCACCTAAATATAATAATTAGTAATGTGAACATTTGTATAGCGCTATTCCACACTGACTGTATGCTCGTAGCGCAAGAGTTGAGTTTTCTACAAT
Source organism: Patella caerulea (assembly GCA_036850965.1). Lineage (NCBI taxonomy): Eukaryota > Metazoa > Mollusca > Gastropoda > Patellidae > Patella > Patella caerulea. Next base: position 16,509,647 of record JAZGQO010000002.1, on the reverse strand, counting down.
TCCAGCCACATTTAAAACACAATTCTAAACATAGCGCCGGAACAGATAAGTCTTCAGTGATGATTTGAAAGTTGATAGGGTTGCACACTGTTTTAAATGAGTAGGCAGATTATTCCAATGTGAAGCTGTCAGATACCAAAATGATTTTCCTCCAAAAGTTTTTAAATTGTAAGTAGCTGAAAGTTATTTTTTGATCTTAAGTTCCTAGAGGGTAAATGTTCCTGGAGGTACACATGTACTATTTTGTGAGCTGTCTTATGTTTTAAACACAGTAATTTGAATAAGACATCGGGCCAGAGTTGTTGCAGCATCTGCTGTTATGAAATGACGCATTGAACCAATGTTTCGAATGTGGTAATGACATGTTTTGCAGAGGAAATTGATCTGGTTTTCCATTGATAGATTATTTTCCACGAGAACACCCAGATTTTTAATGGAATTTGAAAGATTGATATTAGAATTTTCAAATACATAATGTTACTCTTTTTTAATCTTCACGGAGGGGGCAATCAATAACACCTGTTTTGTCTGAATGTAGCTTCATATTGTTAATCATCCAACTTTTCACTTCCGTTACACATGATTCCATTTTCAATCAAGAAGACAACTGGAGTGAAGAAATTTGTGACTTGTTGACTTGTAAGTCGTCTGCACAAAAATGGCGTATAGACCCTTTCAGTGATCAGTTTATCAAGGAGCTTCGTGTACGTCCAAAACTATACGGATCCTAATACCGACCCTTGAGCTACGCCACAGGAGAGAGTCACTCTGTCGGAGAAGAAAGTTTGTACCATCACTACCCGTGTACTACCAATTAGGTATGATGAAAACCAATTCATAGCAATTCCACTGATTTCATACTCGGATTCAAGTCTGCTGAGTAATTTACATTGATCCAGCGTATCAAAGGCAGCATAAAGGTCAAATAAAAGAAGCATAGCGATGAAGCCTTTATCAACCCCGCTTCTAATAGTGTCGAATACGTGGTGTAAAGCTGTTTCTGTACTGTGAGTACTTCAGTATGCAGACTGATACGTATATATTAAAATGTTTTCGTCCAGATGTTCCATGCGTTGAATCTTATGGCAGCATCCTTGAACTGCTGTGGAGCGACGCCAGACTTAAGAAGACTGTTATTTATCATAGCTGTTAAAATAGGTAGGAGGGGATCTAAAATAAAGCTAGTTGGAAGTAAGTCCAAATTACAAGAGTTTGGTTTCGAAGAAACTACTGTTTCTTCAAGTTCATCATCAATCACTTCTCTTACAGACGTGAATGGTTCACCGCAGAAAGTCGTGATTTTGGTTCTGGTGTCGACCCGGATCTGATAATGGAAATTTTATCCATAAAAAAAAACTTACAGAAATTATTGGCAACTTCAGATTCTTCACCACGAGGCATTACGGTATTCTCTGATTTATCTTAAAGTCTAATTTAGTGTTGAGAAGAGAACTTTTGGATTCTGTTTGTTGTCATTTATGACAGTGTTGATATGGTCAGTCTTGACTTTCTCGATAAGTGAATTGACATCATTACGAGCTAATTTATATATTTTTCTATCGATCTTCAAGTTTGATTTCCCCCACTTGCGTTCAGCCACGCGACGCTTGTTTCTCACAGTTAATATACCAACCGAGAACGTTCTTTCGTTGACGAATTGTCTTTGTAGTTAAAGGGGCATATTTATCTAGAAAAGCTGCAAGGACATCAGTCAAAGTAGATAACAACTGCGAAGAATCACAAACAAATGAGACTTGCAAGTCCGATTGAGTCAGCAAGGTTTATATTTTTAACATCACGGAATATGATCTTGACTGAAGTTATTGCAGGCCTATCCAAAATCACATTAAATGATACCAGAAAATGTTTATCTGAAAGGGAATCGGTTCTAGTAAAAACCCGGTCAATGATGTGACCACAACGATGAGTTGAACTGGGAACATGTGTGTAGTCATGACTATCAAGAGTCTTCTGCATTTTCTTAGTTAAATAATTATCTCGACATTCGTAATGAATGTTAAAATTTCCAAGTATGTGGTACATGTACTTTCTTTTTTAAAATCTAATAGATCACAAAGAGTAGCAAATTCTGTAAGGACAATTGCATCAGTAGAGTTGTTTTCTTTGGTGGAAGGTGTCGATACAGACACACAAACGTAAAAGACTTTCTCCAACAGCCGATTACACAACTCAAAATTAAAAAAGATGTGAATTTTGTAGGTATAGTTAATAAATCCAGAACCAAATTTTCAGCGTACAAAATAGATTTCACCACCGATTTTATTAAAACGGGGAACATATATAAGTTTATAGTCATTGGGCGTTAAATTAGCAATTTTAGCCTGATCACCATCTTCTCCCAACCAAGTTTCGGTGAAAAAACACATCAAGATTTGACTAAACTGTTAATTCAGAAACAGGGGTTGTATGATTTTTGACTGACCGGGCATTCGATAATCAAATTTTAAGAAGACCGGTTTTTGTATTGTCCTAAACAGTTTTAGGGGGATTATTTCCATTTACAGTGTTACCATCAAGTTGAGTTAAATTTCTTGTGAAAACATCAACTTGTTTTCTTTTCTTTTTCCATCTTGTGTACCTCTCCTTGTACGCTTAGTAATGTTAATGTCGAGATAACATATAACACTGAACAGATCTTGATGGAGTATATTGTGTTGGCGAGAAAGACTGATTAACACATTTCTAATGATCTCAATAAAAAAACTAGTATCACGGATATTACACTCTTCCAGAAATGTAACGCCGGATTAGCAATGGATGTTTCAAAGACATTAATACGTGAAAGAAATTTGAAATTTTGCACATATAAACAGCAGCAAAAGCATTAGTGACAATCATCGAATGTCCCAATGTGACATTTAACATCACGTACAAAGCAGTGTGCTTCTCCTTGAGAGCCAATTATTGCCTGGCACCTACGGACCATAGAAGTAATCAGATTGTGGATGACAGCCTGGAGTATTGTAGCCGCCTAAATGGCAGCCAGTTGTTGTAGTGTCAAAGGTTGTTGTTATTGCTGTCGAACTGGTCCATCATCCCAGATATGCTCAATTTGGTTTAAATCTTGGGATCTGACAGGTCATGACATAATGTGACTGTTTGTTAGAAAGGCTGTGATGATCCGTGCTGTGTGGGTACTGTTTGTAAGAAAGGCTGTGGTGATCCGTGCTGTGTGGGGACGGGCATTGTCCTGCTGGAATACAGCGTAGACGTTGGCCATGATAGGAACGACGTCTTAGGTAAGGTTTTCGTCGTTTACTCGCGTCACTAGAGTCAACTCCATTGCCGAGTTTACGCGGGTGAAACATCCCGAACGGTCTGAGCACTCACATGACATCAAAACAAAATGGCGAGACACCTTTATTTATTTTGTTTTATTTTTTCGCAAAGGCTGCCTACATTCGGAATCTTATTTTAATTCAGGAACTGTTAGAGGACGAAGAAGAAGAAGATTCCGATACAACCGACTTACCTCTACCTCTTCTAGCGAGCCTGGTGACAAAGAACGTCATTTTGTCACGTGACGAACTCTTTTACTCTCCGTACAACGGGTAGTAAACGAGTTAGTCACGTGACGCGACTCGAGTCAGTCATGTGACCAACTCGATTCAAAACGCGAACGGTCTGGTGTCGACTCGGGTGAACTACGAAAACCTTACCTTAGGTCATTCAATAGTGCAGCAGATTGATTATAGTACTGTTATATTGCATACCTTTGTATATATTTTATTATATGATTTTAGTTGTAGTAATTGACTTATGTCCGAATTGATACCTCATTAAATCTTTCAAGTCTTTTAGCTGTTTGGGTTTATACATAAAGGGACAATAACATTCTTGCTGGCTTGGTAGCTCCAGAAAAAGAATAATACCCTTATTCTAAGTACTAGATGTTTAAGTGCCCTATTTTACTTGTCCAGAGGGTTCGAAAATATTTTAAAATCCAAGTTAGATTTGAAAAGGTTTACGTTAGACTTTTCAAATCAATTGCTTGAATTTTTCCAATTTTTTAAAATAGGTGTGTTAAGATGAAATTTATATCATCATTTAATTGGAATATTCTAAAATAATACGATTTGTTGACCAGAATGAAGATTGGGACAGTTACAAGGAGGGTGTTATTGGGGCTTTAATGTAACGATATACATTACGTGATTTATAGTTAACGCGCATTCTTACCATGCCCATATCTTCTGTATTTAAACGTCTGTTTCCTATGTACAATTTAACATCTTATCAAATTTTGTTACATGTATTTAATTATTTTAATAACTTGTATATATGCTCTGTATTCTACTGTAACTTCAGTCTGGTGACCGGCTCACCCCAGCGATACCTATCTCGTTATTGTGACCGTTAGCCAGTTTTAAACATTCGTTTATTAAAAGTACAATTTTAACTATGTACCTGAGTTTTCGTCGTTAGTGTTGGAATAAGCTACAACCCCCAGAAAACAACACCTCGGCAGTACATTGAGTCGTACAGCAGCATGGTTATATTACATTCAGTCTCACACCAGCATATATTTATGGTCTAATAAGTCGCGCACCAGATTGTAAATTCATTCGTACAACAGTGTGATCATGGTTGCTTAATTTGTACATCAGCATGACCATTCCAACTCGAAACGAACGTCATTCCACTTACAATCCTGCCAGAATTGATATAGAATGGACAAAGCACCATCATTGCTACTGGAATCTCTTCGTGTTACATTTTGAAAATATTTGAAGCACATCCGCGGTATGTGAGCTACATTCGGCTTGTTTTCTGTGGCACTCAAACCATATTCGGCGATCATTCGAGGCGGATTTCGTTTCGTATTTGATACACCTTCTAGCCAGACTTCGGGTCGTATATGGGCAGCAATCGTACGTCGTTCAAAGTGCATTCCAAATATTCTGACTGCATTGTAGCATCATGTTAAATAGTCCTACTGTGTTCCAACTACGTTAATCTGCCCGTTTGCTAGAAAGACTGCGATGACCCGTGCTGTGTGGGGACGGATATTGTCCTGCTGGAATACAGCGTTGACTTTCGCCATGATAGAAATGTGCCCACCCCCTGTATGCAATTGGCTGCGAAGCTTAAATCTCTTCGGCTGTAGACACGGACCCTCCCATCCCGTCCGTGGAGCATGAATCGGGATTCATCGATTAACTATAAGTGTCCACGAGGCAATACACTGCGCTTGACACCATTGTCGTCGTAACTAGCGATGTTACTGGTCAAAATTACACCTCTAAAAGGACGCCTTGGTCGCAATCTTGCCTCTCGTGGACGGTTTTGAACAGTCTGGTGCGAGATCCTGCGCAGTCCCGGTATTGAGAATGCAGTGGAGACAGCAGTTGTCGTAAGTGGTTCAACCAGATGTAACTATCCGTAGCAAGATTGGTGACACGTGGTCTACCGCATCTGGGAAGGTCACGTGTTGATCGTTGCTTCTTATAGCGGTTATAGCGGTTCGATAGTTTGGATAATTTCCACGGGGCATATTAAAATCCTCGCAACTGGTCTCTACTAATTGCAGTCGCCCGATGACGTTGTTCCCGAGTATCGCCCAGTCTGTGCTGAAAGTGAAGCAGATTCGGTAACTTTTATGGTGATTGTTTTACCCTTTGCACTCATACCATGCCGTTGCGTAAGTGACCCAAATCCGCGTTTGTGCGTTTTTTCCATGTTACCCGCCTGGGTGCAAAGTTATTGATTTCCGAATGATGCTTGCGATGAAAATGCATTTTGTAAATCCCATAACAACATATTCAGCGTTCGCAACTTTAATTTCCTCCTATCCATTTTTGTAAGGAAATTTTCAGTTTTGCGTTACGATTGTCACAGTGTATATTTAATTTTGCCTATTTATCTGAGTTTTCGTCGTTAGTGTTGGAATAAGCTACAACCCACAGAAAACAACACTACTATAATTAAAACTAAATACGTACGAATATGTGTCCTTTATGTATATAAATATTATTTTTAAAATCCCTACAAAATACATATATACAATTCAAAATAATAATTTTCTATACAGCTCCGGTTGAGCAAACAATTGACGTAGCGAGTGGCCACGATAATAATAGTTTGATCATACATTTTTGAGATGATTGCACTCAATCAAATACTGGTTGTTATTACAAACGGGATTGTACCAGTGCCTAACCGGAAACCTCCAAATATGAGAATTTAGAAGTTTGAAAGTAATGAATTTTAATGAATTATTGCTATATTGATAAAACAATTTATTGCAGGTTGCGATGCCAAATTCGAATCTCAGAGTGGAACTTTTACATCCCCCAACTACCCAAACAATTATCCTAATAATCAACTTTGTAACTATACAATAATTGTACCTGAAGGAAAGACAATTGAGTTAACCTTTACTGCTTTTGATGTAAGTTTTTTTTTTTTTCTTAACCCCTTTCCACCTTTTTAGAGAACATAGAGAAAGGGGTTGGCGTTTAAGACCCACTCGACTCAAACTATGTCATTTCGGGACAAACACATGGTTCAATTTTATTTTAATAATTCGCTTGCGCGTAGCGATCCTTGGCAGTTGGAGGAAACCGAAGGACCCGGAGAAAATCCAAGAGGGTGAACAGGCGACCCCAGTTGACTCTATGACAGACCTTATGATACAGCGTGGACGTGCTAACTATACGGCCACCCCACCCTTTCCCGCCGGATCCAAGCTGGTGTGTAGTCTTATCTAGATTGCACAAAGCGGTGTATGTGTAAAATCCAGTCGACTGTTTATTTCGTTACTAACCACCGTTTTATTTAGAACTTCATATTCGTACAATTTTCAAATCAAAGTGTTAAAATAATTCACTATTACAACACTGGTAATATCAGTATTCGCCTTCATATATTATGCATATGAACTAACCTGGACCAATTTTAATTGTTCAGTATAAAAATGCTCATCTTTATCACAATTAATCATGTCACTATTCGTCACATTTTTATGTTAATATTATTATATATTATTTATGTAGCCTTAATCAAACATTATGTACATTTATTTCCGTTCATAATCGTATTAATAACTTAATGTGAATAGTTTTGACTATATAAATATGTATTTCAATTAATTACAGTTCTTGTGAAAAACCTAACATGCCCCCCCCCCCCCCAGTCATTATTATTGAATCAGTACGATTTCAAAATCAGAAAGCCCTTTAATAAACTCATTCTAGAAAACGGCTTACTAAATTAAATGGGTCAACGCAATTTTTTGTGAACACTATGATGACACATTCGATTAATTCATCTCAATTACAAGACAACGAAAAGGTTTTGAGTCTGTGCACAGTCTATACATCAGTATCTGGCGTCAATAACAGCAGCGCATCTGTAAATGGAGTGGATACGGTGGGTGAACGTCGTTGGCACCTGAAACCACAATCTTAGAAAAGTGTGGCGCAATCCACCTGTTGTGTTTGGTCTCGGTACGACGTTATTAAGTCTCCTCTGAATTTCATCCCAAAGATGTTCAATGGGTTCTTCTGTAGAAAGTCCCGTGTAACTCTGGTGGTGTGGGCATGGATGTTGTCATGCTGGAAAACGTTTCGATGATTTGCGAAATATGGTATGACGTGGGGTCTGAGAATTGGTCTACGGCAATGGATGTTATCTCTGGTGAGACGTCCGCTCATTATATCGGTACTGATGGGTCTTCAGTGCATTCACACTGGCCAGCCTCTAGTCTTGCAAGCGCATGGTTCCTCAGAGCTGTCGTGAGTCGTGGCATGCTGCTGACGTTATAGTGTGAATGATTCAACAGTTATGGGATGCATTTTATAGGTCGGGTCTCATTGAACAACACGTGCCACAGGAGTTACATGAATATCATGGAGGGCCTATTACCATCTCAGAAGTTTTTGGGAACATTTCCTGGGTTCAATTCTGCTTTTGGGAAGGAGCCTTATTGCTCAGGTAAAGTTGGAGATGTGATCACAAAAAAATATATGGCACGTTTTGCTGCAAAGCGTCTATTCAGAGTAACGTACCATGCTGACGTTTCGGTTGCTGCTTTTGATTAATTGTTTTTATTTGTTTGTTTTAGATTGAAGAAACAAGTGGCTGTATATTTGACTTCATACGTATAAATTCGGATCGTTATTGTGGAGTAGAGCCACCGGCGCCATTTCACAGTGATACAAATATTATGACGGTCATATTTATTAGTGATTACTCTCATCAGAAAACGGGATTTTCTGCTACTTTCACTAGCTCTACCAGTTAGTATATTAGATCATGTGATAAAAAGGCGACGGTTAGCGTCATGTAAATCATCAAACTGGCCCTACCGGTTTAAACTGCATTGATATCTCCCGTAAAACACGTATACATAAGATCTAGCTGGTTTACACAAGTGCCACACTGGGATCAGTCGCCGACCACAGCGCGCTCATAGACTTTGTACTGCTACTGAACTCGTGGCGACCTTATCCATTATGCACACAGCGATCCATCTACTTCGTACTTTGAGAATAAATCTCTGAATTGAATAGCCACCATACACCAAAATAAGTATATTGTTTTGTAATGCGGTTCTACTCCGTTTCACATCTGACACATACACAAATACTAAATATTAGTAAGTTCAGTATGGACCTTATCGTGCCTTATCATATATTTAGATTAGTGCTTATCCGATAACAAATTCCATTAAACACCTTTATTATTGATGGAAGGATAACGTTGGCAATATTATTTCAATGTTCACTGTACAAACTGCATTTATAGATACGTATTTTAGTTTAACAGTTTGCAATTTCCATTGCTCCACAATACCATTGTCACAGTGTTGAATTACAGAAAACTTAGTGGAATAATTGCATAAAACACTTTATTATTTGTTGATTACAACTTTGCAACATCTGGAGTACACGCATCTGCTACATGTATATGTTTTCTGTTTAACAGTACAAATCCCCACAGGGGCAACAAACGACCTAACCACATCCACAGGGGTACCAAACAATCAAGATGGTTCAACTGGTCCAGGAACGACAGGTGAGATACTATTTTATTTAAAAAAAACCCTTGCTATTCGTTATAAGAGTGCGTCGTTACTCCCGTTCCCGGAGAAAATGGGTCAAAATAGGTTAATGCCAACCGTCCTTCCCCCCCTCTCTCTCTCTCTCTCTCTCTCTGTCTCTCTCTCTCTCTCACAGTTCCTATGTGTCATAATGCCTATTTTAATTTAACGGTGGATTACAGTGGCTAAGTGAGTAGGGCACTACTTTATTATTCGTTATCTATCTTGGCCGCATTCCCAGTACCAGCATCTACTTCGTGTGGTGGGTCGTTACTTACCTGTCCGGACAAAACGTGTCTCATAGAAGTAGCCCAGTCGACGCCGAAATATGTTAATGTCAGTTCCTCTCTCACTGTTCATATATGTCATAATGCCTATTTTAATTTAACGGTGGGACACAGTGGCTACGTAGGAAGGACGCTGGATCGCTGGTCTGGAAGTGGGGTGTTCGATTGCTGCATTATCCGAGAAAGTTCAGTCGGATCCCCGTGGTTTTTTTTCCTTGCCAGTGATACAAGGCGGAGGGCCTGACAAAAACAACTGTCTAGTCGTTCGGATGGGACGGAAAACCGAAGGTTCCGTTTACACATCGGTGTGGGCGTAAAACATTCCTTGGCAGTTTGAATTTGGCAAAATTTCCCTCATAGCACAATGTATAGCGCATGACGATCTACATTAGCTAGGGTGCCCCACCATAAATAAATAGCTCATCAATTACACCACAATCTTTATATATATATATATATATATATATATATATATATATATATATAAACTAAATTAAAGAAAGACACCAAAATACTTATTTGACGGTTAGCGCTTTCTGTTCGTACTGAACATCATCAGACCTTTTTTATTTAAATAAAAATGGTCTGATGATGTTCAGTACGAACAGAAAGCGCTAACAATAAAAAAGGTCTGATGATGTTCAGTACGAACAGAAAGCGCTAACCGTCAAATTAGTATTTTGGTGTCTTTCTTTAATTTAGTTTATATATATATTAACTGGGAGTTGTATTTACCTATATTTTATTATATATATGTATAACATGTCTTAAATCTGTTTCACACATTTATAGTCACTAAATAAACGATCATGTTGTACTTAATAAGCTATGACCATTTAACCATCATAAATAATACACTGAAAAATGGGTCGGAGTGTCGTTCGTAACATCCAGACGCTCTCGATTAAAAAGTAAGTCACGTGTCCTTGTTTTGAAATTAGTCTCACTTCACGAGTCTACCGACCATTCTCCATCTGATTGACAAGCCGGGATAATCCAGACTACTTTTTTACGAAACATGACAGACAGCTAGAACAAGAAATCGTATTTAGAAATAACGCACGGTGGGCAACTCAACAATTATTTTACGAACCTTGGAAAAGTAAAATGCCACTACTGCTAGTATCATGTTCCTGTCCAACCCATGTTATTCAGGGATATTATTTGTACTAAACCAGAATATGTCGCTCCTAACGGTCGTGTGAAGGATAAAGCAATTTAAAAAATAAAACGAGCGCAATTTCTATAAATGCCGTAATAACCAAAACACTAAATATTACTGCTATTCAGAATCGTCAAAATTAGATTTTTTACGACTGTAATAGTTGATAGTGTGTTGAGAATATTCCCGCGCTGCTGCTATTTATAGACTCGAGTGTTCGAGACTGTCAGAAAACTAGTTGTAGTTAACCAACTGAAGCGTGCAAATTCTACGTGTCTATTACAACTTTTCTGTAGGCACGTGGGGCATCCTACATTAGCCCAGTCAGAGCTTCAATATCCACGACTATCATTAAAGCCCAAATAACACTCTTGTTGTAACTGAATAATATGTCCCAATCTTCATTCTGGTCAACAAATCGTATTATTTTAGAATATTCCAATTAAATGATGATATGAATTTCGTCTTAACACACCTATTTTGAAAAATTGGAAAAATTCAACCAATTGATTTGAAAAGTCTAACGTAAACCTTTTCAAATGTGAGTTGGATTTTAAAATATTTTCGAACCCTCTGGACAAGTAAAATAGGTTGTAATGGATAATTTACACAACAGGTAGGGCACTTAAACATATGGTACTTAGAATAAGGATATTATTTATTTTCTGGAGCTACCAAGCCAGCAAGAATGTTATTGTCCCTTTAAATAACTAAAAATGTTATGAGCGTTATACTTGTTTCTGATATTCCAAAGTTGTGAAAAAGTGATATGAAATTTTGGCAGCTCGATTGATTAAGTCGTGGGCACCCAACCAGTCCGAATGTATTATGTGCGGCCCGACAATCATATGTTGTCATTATAAGGTACCCCACCAAATATGTCATTATTGGCATCCCTCCGAGATAAGGCCCCTCACATATTTGTGGGCGCCCCATCGATCAAATTGTGTCGTTAATCGTATGATTCATTATGACATTGCTTGAGTGCCCAGCCAATCTCGCCATGGGACTAATGCCAATGAGCGCGTTGGTCGTTGGCTTCGTATTGTTTCCAGTAGAAAGGGTGTCCATTGGATTTTTTCCGCTGATTTACCAAACCAAGAATTGCATAAAATTCTTTATAATTCGTTATCTTACTTGGCCGCATTCCCAGTACCAGTATCTGCTTCATGTGTTTTCTATTCCACGGTAGAAACCCCACCAGGGGCACCAAACGACCTACCCACATCCACAAGGGCACCAACCAATCAAGATGAACCAAGCGATCCAGGAACAACAGGTGAGATTATTAGTGCGTATATCATATAAAAAACCCTTGTCATTTAGATTAGGAGTGGGTCGTTACAAAACGTGTCTCATAGAAGTAGGCCAGTCGTCGCCAAAATATGTTAATGTCAGTCCCTCTCTCACTATTCATTATGTCATAATGCTTATTTTAATTTAACGGTCGATCACGGTAGATAAGTAGGTAGGACGCTGGATCGCTAGTCCGGATGTCAGGTGTTCGATCGCTGCATTGGCCAAAAAGTTCTTCCAGATTTTCTGGCGTGGTTTCACCTTGTCGGTGATGCAAGGCGGAGGGCCTGGCAAGGAAAGCTGTCGTTCAGATGGGACGAAACCCCAAGGTTCCGTGTACGTAAAATATCCCCTGACAATTGGAAGAGTAGGCCGTAGCACCGCTGCTCGGGAAAAATGTCCCTCGTAGGACAATATATGGCGCATGCCCAAGTACATTAGCCCAGTTAGAGCTTTAATATCCACGACGATGATTATATAACTAAAAATGTTATGATCGTTGTACTTGTTTCCGATATTCCAAAGTTGTGAAAGAGTTATATTCTGCTTCTTTCAACATCGCGAAAGCAGCGCCCCTGTCGTTACTCCTGAGCGAATGGTTAGCACCTCGCCAATCATGAAATTTTGGCCGCTCCATTGATTACGTCGTGGGCACCCAACCAATCCGAATGTATTATGTGCGGCCCGACAATCATATAATGTCATTATAAGGCGCCTCGGCAGTCATGTGGGGATAAGACACCCCACAGATTAAGTCATTTTGAGCGCCCCATCAGCCAAGTTATGGTGTAAATCGGCGCGTTGGTCGTTGGCTTCGTATTGTGTTCAATAGAAAGGGCGACCAATGGATTTTTATACACCCACATTTTCACGTGGACGTATTATGTCGTCGCCCCTGTCCGTCCGTCCACAATTTGTTTGTGGACTCTCTACAGGTCACAATTCTTATCCAATTTTGACGAAACTTGAAATATAGGTTTATCCCCATAAGATCTCGGTTCCTTTCGATATTGGCATGTATCGGATCGTAACTTCATGGATTATGGCCCTTGATTGTACGAAATATCATGTTTTTAGCTTGTGGACCCTATAGAGGTCACAATTTTGAACCGATTTTGATGAAACTTGACATGCATGTTTATAACCCCCAAATCTTGGTTCCTTTCGATATTTGCGCTCATCGGACCGTAACTTCCTGAATTATAGCCCCTGATTGTCCGAAAAATTGCCCCTTTTTAGCTTGTGGTCCCTCTGGAGGTCAAAATTATTATCCGATTTAAAAAACCGTTTGATTATATCACCGATACATGGTAATGAAGGTTGAGTTCGAATTTCGTGAAAATCGAACCAAAATTGACGGACAAAATAGCCGCCGTTTGTACACGAATAGTGTGAAAATATGTTATATCAAGGTTGTGGACCCTATAGAGGTCACAATTTTGAACCGATTTTGATGAAACTTGACATGCATGTTTATAACCCGAAGATCTTGGTTCCTTTCGATATTTGCGCTCATTGATTCGTAACGTCCTGAATTATGGCCCCTGATTGTACGAAAAATCACCCTTTTTAGCTTGTGGTCCCTCTGGAAGTCACAATTATTTTCCGATTGAAAAAAACGCTTGATTATATCACCGTTTCACCTTAAGGAAGGTTTGAGGTCAAATTTCGGGAAAATCGGACCAAAATTGACAGACAAAATGGCCGTCGTTTGTACGCGAATACTGTTAAAAATGGTATATCATGGTTGTGGACCCTGTATAGGTCACAATTTTAATTTGATTTTGATGAAGCATGGTTATAACCCAAAGATCTTGGTTCCTTTCGGTATTTGCGCATATCGGATCGTAACTTCCTGAATTATTCGAATTTCGTGAAAATCGTACCAAAATTGCCGGACGAAATGGTCGCCGTTTGTACGCGAATAGTGTAAAGATATGGTATATCATGGTTGTGGACTCTCTACAGGTCACAACTCTTATCCGATTTTGTCGAAAAGTCACATTTCTAGGTTGTGTACCGTCACACCATAATCATTATCGGCGTCGAATTTCATGAATATCAGACTGAAACTGACCAACAAAATGGCTACTCCCAATACAGTATGAAATACAGGACTTAATGATGTAGGAAAAATCACCTTCGGTATTGCTTGTTCTCTATCCATCTCTCGAAAATGTGGCCGTATCCTGCCTGGCAGTGCCAGCCTATCTTTTTAGCTTGTGGACCCTACACTGTTAGAAATTTTTGTAAAATTACAGTACTACAAGTATTTTTTGTACCTTAATTGTCGGTAATTTTGCCACAATATAGTAGTTTTAATAAATCTGACGTATTTTTACGGAGTTTCGTGTATGTTTACGGATTTTCATGTATGTTTACCGAGTTTCGTGTCTTTTTTACAATAGACACAGTAAAATTACATTCTAACATCTGTAATATTTACAAACAGAACGGAAAATGAATAAGCAAGCATGTAATTTTACAGATCTTAAGTTTATTCACATTATTTTGTAAATTTACTTTTAGGTTAGAAATATATCCTAAACGCTAAAACTAGATAATGTAAAGGGCATATGCTGAAAATCTGTCAAATTGCTCCACTCCGAACCGAAATATTAGCGGTTGAATGTTAGGTCTAGCCTCGATCAGTATTACAACATTCGGTACGATAAAAACATCGTCACGATTATCCTTTTGTGAATTTGATCACCAATGAAAATTTGACACCTAAGATGGCACCAAGAGTTGAGTATGGTCTTTTCATGTTAATAAATGCCTAAGTCATAGTTTATATAAAATATCAGGTCTAAAGAAAGACCTCTGGGATATAGGCAAACTTAGCATAATGTATTTTTAAAATATTGGTAGTTGTCGTATTCGGTAAATTTATTGTCTCCCAGCATGCAATTTTACAGATTGTACGTCTACTCACATTATTTTTTAAACTGTCAGGTTAGAAACATAACTAAAATTACAGCAATTAAATTTTTTTTTTTTTGTCATAAAATATTTGGAATATTTACAAAAATGATATATTTACCAAATTTCAGTCTCTTTTTACAACGAACTTTGATGAAATCAAAGGCACATTAAAACTCGGTAAAAATACATATTAAGTATTTCAATATTGCACTGAAAATAGCAAAACTAGAAGGTAATTTTGCAGATTTACGTTTTTTCACATTATTTGGTAAATTTACTTATCGGTAAGGTAAATTTACGGTCTCTTATCTTATTTTAGTATTCCATAGCAACGAACCATTCCTAATAACTATCTTCTAAAAGTATACATTCTAATTTATTAACCATAATATGGACAATCACATTTTGTGAAATTTGTTCTACTGCATGTTACGTATATCTAATTTCCTTTATTTATGCGATCTATAACGTGTATTATTATTCATCGTACATTAATCAGATTGTAAGTATGTTCATAAAAATATTGAAAATATTTTTACTTTCCGGCCATAGGTTTAAATTATGTCGTAGTCAAGGTCACTTGAAGACGCTTAATTAAACCGATTGGCCAGTGTTAGCTGGACTGTCTCTAAAGCAGTTTCAATGCCTGCAATAGACAGTACCGCAGGCTTACATCCGAATGCCTGGAACCGCCAACTATCATCGATGAGCGGCGGTTTCAACCTGTGTTCGTTTGTGAGATAAATCGGCCAAACAAGATTAGGCTTATATTCTCAACACACAACACAATCGGGGTTTCAAATTCCCCTTATTCAGTTTATTTCTCTTACGGGGAATTGTTGTTTACCTTAAAAAGGGGGAGGGGGAGTTACGGTCATTATGTTGTTTTTTAACATTTGTCTGTAATTTTCCAATCACTGTTTTTAGGTAAATTTACATTTGGAAGTTAAAAAACAAACTTACTGTAACCGTTTATTTACAGTGATGTGGTGAATTTACAGTCCAAAGTTAAAAAACAAACTCATAGTTATTTTCCATTTACTGTTTTCAGGTAAAATTACACAAAAGGTCAAATTACAGAAACTTTGTAATATTACAACTGAATGTTTATTTACAATTAATTTACTGGCAAATTTTGCTGCCAGTAATTTTCATGTAAATTTACCAGATTTTTTCTAACAGTGTATAGAGGTAACAAGTTTGAACCGATTGTGATGAAACTTAACATGTATGTTTATAACCCCTTTCGATATTTGCATCCATCGGATCGTAACTTCCTGAATTATGGCCCCTGATTGTCCGAAAAATCGCCCTTTTTAGCTTGTGGTCCTTCTGGAGGTCAAAATTATTATCCGATTTCAATAACCTTTTGATTGTATCACACTTACATGGTAATGAAGGTTGAGTTCAAATTTTGTGAAAATCAGACCAAAATTGACGGACAAAATGGCCGCCGCTTGTACCCGAAAAGTGTAAAAATATGGTATATAGGCTGTGGAACCTGTAGAGGTCACAATTTTAAATCAATTTTGATGAAACTTGAAATACATGTTTATAACCTAAAGATCTTGGTTCCTTTCGATATTTGCGCATATCGGATCATAACTTCCTGAATTATGTCCCCTGATTGTATACGAAAAATCGCCATTATTAGATTGTGGTCCCTCTGGAAGTCAAAATTATTACCCGATTAAAAAAAAAAAACCTTTGATTATATCACCGTTGCAATGTAATAAATGTTGAGTTCGAATTTCGTGAAAATCGGACCAAAACTGAAAGACAAAATGGCCGACGCGTGTACACGAATACTATAAAAAAAAATATGGTATATCAAGGTTGTGGACCCTGTAGAGGTCACAATTTTAATCTGCTGTTGATGAAACTTGAAATGCATGTTTATAACCCAAAGATCTTGGTTCCTTTTGATATTCAAGCGATAATATCGGATTGTAACTTCCTGAATTATAGCCCCCTGATTGTACGCAAAATTGACTTTTTTAGCTTGTGGTTCCTCTAGAGGTCTCTATTATTATCCAATTTTAGAAATAATAATAAATGTTTCGTATACTAAACGTTAGCATGGGGCAGCATTTTATAAAAAACAAACAAATTCTAATGATTTCTGATAATTACTTAATATGCGACAACTCTTGTTGACTGCCCGGACGATTTAGCTGCTGTATGGGCGTATGTTTCGTTGCCTGGCAATCTTTTTTTTTGTTTACCAGTACCAATCCCCCCAGGGGCAGCAAATGACCTAACCACATCCACAGAGGTACCAAACAGTCAAGATGGATCAACCGGTCCAGGAACAACAGGTGAGATGCTATTTTATTTTTTTAAAAAAACCTTGCTATTCGGAATAAGAGTGCGTCGTTACTCCCGTTCCCGGAGAAAATATGTCAGAATATGTTAATGCCAACCGTCCTCTCGCTCTCTCTCTCTCGCTCTCTCTCTCACACACACACAGTTCCTATGTGTCACAATGCCTATTCGTTATCTATATTGGCCGCATTCCCAGTAAAAGCATCTACTTCAACAGTAGAAATCCCCCCAGGGGCACCAAACGAGCTACGCACATCCACAAGGGTACCAACCAATCAAGATGGAGCAACCTGTCCAGGAACAACAAGTGAGATACTTAGTGCGTATATCATAAAAAAAACCTATGCCATTTAGAATAAGAGCAACACTGAAATAAAAGTGAAATCGTGCCGCTTAATGCTATGATTTTAACAAATCTAACGGCTACTCGAGGGGTTTTTTTGGGCGGGGGGGGGGGGGGTGTCTCGTGGGTAAGGTTTGAAAGAGGATTTATCTTTATTATTCTAAATCCCAACATTATGTCTTCATTTCAGATTGTAATGAAGAAATTGAAGCTGAAAAGGGAGTTATAAGATCTCCTAACTACCCAAATAATTACCCCGATAATAAAGAGTGCATGTATACAATACGAGTACCTAAAGGAATGACAGTTCTTCTAAAATTTACAGATTTCAATGTTAGTCATAGTACTAGTAGTTGTAGTAGCCCATGAACATCTTATATGTTAGGGAGGGGGGGGGGGTCTAACGCATGCGCTTTAGGTCACATAATATGTCATTGAGTTAACGTGACGTTGTCTCGTAGGTTTGCCACTGCTATAGACGCAAACAAGTAAGACAATAATGAAAATAAATTTGTTAGTGCCGACATCAAATGTTTTGTATTGTGGGTGATCAACACTCACTCTTCCTCTTTTCGTTATATGTTATATTTGTAGACTGGGCGGCGTTAAAACATGTCAATACAAGTCAATAATGTGTCGATGAAACACAATACCCTAAAATACTACTGATAATAAAATAAAAACAAAAAAAAAATCACCTGATGATATATGAAGTTTAGGCTTTGTGACTAAATGATTTTTCTTTCCAGATCGAAGACGAGAGTACTTGCAGAGCTGATTATATAACTGTTGATAGTGGAGAGCGTCTCTGTGGGCAATCTATTCCTTCTTCTGTTACCAGCGATTCAAATATCATGACTATTCAATTTCGATCTGATTACACGGTAGCAAAGAGCGGGTTTGTTGCAACTTTCTCAAGCCAAACTCCAGGTGCGTTATTATAAAGAGACATAAAAACAGATTTCTTTTAGCTGTCTTTATGCTGAAAATATATTTTAAGCGCCCCGTCAAACCCTTGTCCCACAAACCTTATGAGTTAGAGTATGTTCCCCGGAAGTCGTATCCCAGAATTGAATCTCTCTCGTTAATATATTTTTTGTACTGTTTGATATTACATGTGTTATTTCCAACTAAACTGTGTGGTTGTTAGATGTTATGTAGAGGCTAATCTGTTAGAATTATGTTATGTATCATACTAATCTATTTGGGGTTTTTTAAAGATGCTGTGGTGACAACAACTGAGTCTGTTGGTAAGTATGTCATATATGTTTTGAATAAGGGATTTTCACCTCTCGTCCTCATACTTCCTGTACACCTCCAGACTAATCTAGCAGGGTTATACTTACTATAATTAGTATTTGTTTAAAGGTTAGACTCTTTCACCGAACAGCCAATTCTTCATAAATTCCAACTCCTTATGGTTATTTTAAGCACGAAAGCCTGTAAATGAATGGACCAAGGACAGTTGGCAGATCCGATTGTAACACGAGACGATACCCTTGACAAGTTGAAACCGTAAATGACACAATCCCGATCGTTACGCATCTATTTGGTGAGAGATTCCTAGCTTGTAATTCGGAACAAAACTTTTTCTAAACAATTCTGTGACTGACAGTTTTATGATAGTGGACAGATTACTGACCTTATACTTTGTAATTCTGCGTCATTCAACAAATCAGTACAGTGCGTGTGATCCCTTGTGTCATGATAGCAACTTTTTTTGTGTTCGGGAAATATTCCTAAACCCCCGCGTATGTTTTGCGAGATGTAACCTTAAGGTAGTTAAGCCTTTAACTACGTATCATCTACACAAATTATTTGTCAATTTAAATCAACTTGTTTCGTTATCTTACCACGAAAAGATGGACGCTTTATATTCAATATTTAAGACAAAAATAAACGTTTTACTATTGCGTTTTATTGTCATATGTAACTAGGGCCTCGAAAGAATGAGGCTATACATATTACCCAAGTCCTAGAAAACGCTGAGGCCATATTCTTATCCGGAGTACGTGTAGAGTGAACACTACCGGTGTAGGTTCTACTAACCAGACGCCAGAATTTGTCATTCGAACATAACTGACATGAAATTAGAGTAAAAAGGAAACGATTGAAGTAAACCAGTTCATATACATCCATGGTATTATGCGCTGCGACCCATTTCACATTTGTGTCAATTTCTAGGGGTCAAATATTAGTGATTTAGCTCCCTTAAACTGTACGCGCATGTCGTTATATTATTGTTATGTTCTATGTAGAAGGAGGAACCGACACGGGAGATGCAGTGTCTATATTGTTGGTATCAATAGGAGTGGTTGCTGGGTTGTGTATAACCAGTGTGGTAGCTGGAATCTTCTACTTGAAATTCACCAAAAATGTAAGTTGTGATGAGATATGCGTAGACATGACACAACGGGTAGTAACAGAACTCTTAGCATAATGACCTTCTGTATGATTATTACAGTCAAAGAAATGGAGTCTAACGTCCACTCGATAGAAATTGGGTCATTTTTTTTGGGGGGGGGGACTAACATAATATTGTTCTTTTTTATTTCAAGAACTCGCGCAAGGAAAACGGAGGACTCGGAGAAAGCCCACGATATTGGATAGGCTACCTTACTCCTTGTCACGCACAAGCGGGCATTCAAATCCATGCCACCTGACTTGGCAGACCTTATGATCGAACGCAAATGCGTTAATTATTGAGTCACCCAACCAACCATATAGCAAAAGGCCTAGGTCCATATGCCGGCAGTGTCACTGACACTAGATATCGTGCTGTGGTCTCCATGGTCGCCAATGATCGCCGAGCCACGACGTTTGTTTTGAACATGCGCATATGATCTGGAACGTGATGTGGTCGCAAAAGCCCTTATTGCGCTGCTACGGCGACAAAAAAATGTTTTCAGAGCGTGCCAAGATCACCCTGAGCGCTATGGAAACGCGAGATATCGTTCTGTGGTCTCCATGGTCGCCAATGATCGCTGAGTCACGGCGTTTGTTTTGAGTATGTTCAAAGAAAACGCCAAGGTCCTGTCATATGACATTGAAAACCGAGAGAACGTGGTGGGTCGCGCGATAAGCGTGGTAACATCTTTATGAACGTAGCACACGCGCAGTACACACGTAGAAAAGGCGCTGCGAAAATTGTAAGATTTGTAACGGTGCCTTCATGGCGTCTTCACCACAACCCTCACGCGTTGACCGGGACCCCACCAAGCGCTCTGACTCCTTATGGCGTTGTCATAGCGATGTTACGATGATTCCGCCACTGTTGCGCGACTGCATCACGACCTCATGGGGCTACCTCTAAAGGATATGGCGATTTTATGAGGTTCCCACAACGTGTATGGAGTTCTTAATATGACCATGGCGCGGTTACCAAGCTTGCATTATTCGCTTATAGCGACCATGCATTTCATGCACGACTTTCTTTGAAAACGGACGATTCAAATGTCATCTTGAAATTTCGAAAAAAAATCAAACCAGCTTGCATAGTCACCGTGATCAGGTGGTGGAAACGCACGTTTAGTCCAGATAAGACGTGTGGTTGAGCGACGCGGGTTCGCGATGACCGGCGTTCCCAAGCTTATAGATCTCAATCGAAACGCCATAAGCGCGGAGAGATCGTGACGAACCCGCCGCGAGAATGCTATATAAACGCACAGGTTGCAGTAAGAACGCGACTTTTTTAAGTTTGTAATTTTGGGACATTTTTCCGCGTTGTGTTCACGCTTGCCGACGACCTTGTGTATTTCCAGGCCGCCGTTCGGTCACAGAGCGCAGTAGGGTCACCACTCCGGTCTGACGGGGGCTTTAGAGAGTTGCCCGATAAAGTTTATAAAGATTTTCCGGCGTGGTTTTTCCTTGTCATTGATCAAGGGCGGAAGGCCTCACGGGGAAAGTTGTCTCGTCATATGGATGGGACGAAACACCGAGGTCGCTACACATAGTTGTCGTCCTTACTATCGACTTGACCTAGGTTGTAGGGAGTGGACGTTAACCCCATTTCTCTCTCGCCCTCTCTCGTTTAATGAAGGATCGAGTTCTGTATGATTAAATTCATTTTTTGAAGGAGTAAACGAAAGTCCGTTTATTTGTTCAATAAGTTTCATTCCTAGTTTAAAATGTCGACCCTTTAATATTATCTCACCATTTGGATTAGGGCCGATTGACATGATATCATAATAAACCAATTGAATATTTAGTGACGGCCATTTTAAAGTTTTACCCTGTTATATTTTATATGTATCAATTTGATGTCACTAATAGAATTTCAGCTATGTAGTAGTTCAGACTGGACGAAAAACCGAGGTCCCAGTTGAAATTCGATATAAGAGTAGGCCGTTGTGCCGCTACCCGGGTAACCTCTCCTTCGTGGCACACTGTATATTGTATGTCCGTCTTCATTAGCCCAGACCGAGCAGGTCAGCAAGACGTTAAACCCTATTTCATTTTATTTGATTACATATCATCAGACGTCGTGTATAGCCCAGTGATTGCTTTAGACATACATAAAAGGGGGAAAACGTAATTTCTAAAACCGCTGTACTAACCAAAAAGCTAAATATGACTGCTATTCAGAATTGTCAACAATAAATTTTTTTACGGCTGTAATAGTTGATAGATGTGTAGAGAATTTCAAGTGCGATGGCTTTTTTAGACTCACACAAGATAAGCCACTGAAGCGTGCACATTCATTCGCCGTGTAAGGGAAATTTACGCTTCACGGGTTACCCTACCAATGACTATATTTAATGTTATCGTTCTATATTGATACATTTCCCCCCGTACTTGTTTTTTTTAGAATGTGGTCGATCTACAGAAGAAAACAAAACGAAGCAAGACCAGAAAAAAAAGAAAGGCACCAGAAGTCCGAGAACTCTCCGACTATCCGGCTTTCACACCGCCTCGCAGTGTCCTTTATCCCATAACCAAAACCCCACTCGGCAAAGGTTCCGAATTAACTATGGTAGATGCTTAGAATATGTATACTGACACCCCCACCCCGCCAACAGTACTAGACACGTACGAAATACCAAACACATAACGAGTTCCTATTTTATAATCGTATTTAGTAAATATTGTATTGTTGTTATGTAGTTTCCAGCTAAACAACCCCAACTGATTGTTATTAGTATTTAGTATTTATTTTTATATTTCATGATTATGACCTTAAAGTGTGATATACAAACCAACCGTATTAATGGGAAGACCGGAGACTTTGAACAAGGTTTCCATAAATTTAAATATAGTCAGAAGTAATCCCCACAAGCAAAGAAATAAGTAAGCGATAAATTAATTTTATTAAAACCGGAAGTGGTGTTATTGATTCAAGGCGCTCGCTGGTCTTAGTGAGTAAGACGCAGGCTCCTTAACCTTGAGATCCCGTGTTCAATCCCTGCAATGAGAAAGTCCATTGGTATTTACCCGCGTGGTTCATCCTTGTTTGTGGTGCAGGACCGAGTAACAGTAGGACGATATACCCCATTTCATCGCCTAATTTGATTGCTTGCAAAAGAGACCAGCGAACGTGTTGAACCAATAACATTACTTTCGGTTTAATAATAAATGTATTGCGAATACGTTTTTGCTTGTATTACAAAGGGGGTTGTTTCTAAATACACATTTAAAATTTGTATAAACCTTGTTGAAAATCGCTGGTTGTCCCCTTTAATTACATAAACAATTACATTACAAAACATTAAGTTACGATCTTTTGATTTTGTCGTTCCGACAGAAATGTGATTGTTTATTTAAAGTTTAATATCGGAATTTTAATCAAAATTGGCACTGGTTAAATAAATATAATATGAATTTTGTGTAGGTTTTGATTTCGTTTTCAAAGTTTACTATTAATATTTGATTGGATATCCATATATACCTATTCACCATCTGTTCAATTGACTCCCTAAACTTGGTATAATTTGCAATTTGTGTATAATGTTTGAACCATCTTATTGTAATCGATGCTTTTATTCTATAGTTGTGTAATGTAATAAGGAAAGTTTATATATTAAAACTAATCACTAGAATCCATCACCACTTAAAATAAACCAGTCCCTCTCCTACGTTGTGTGTAATCAGTACAATATGTATTGTTTAATGGTCGATAGC
This sequence comes from Patella caerulea, assembly GCA_036850965.1. Lineage (NCBI taxonomy): Eukaryota > Metazoa > Mollusca > Gastropoda > Patellidae > Patella > Patella caerulea. The sequence continues at coordinate 16,486,128 of JAZGQO010000002.1, read as the reverse complement.
GAGACATTAAGTAATATATTGTAACAACAAGGGGATCTTGGGCCCGAGTGTTTTTACAATATGTTACGAAATGTCTTTAGCTCGAGACCATTAAACAACTTAAAGCCCCAATAACACTCTTGTTGTAACTGAAAAATATGTCTCAATATTCATTCTGGTCAACAAATCGTATTATTTTAGAATATTCCAATTAAATGATGATATAAATTTCATCTTAACACACCTTATTAAAAAAATTGGAAAAATTCAACCAATTGATTTGAAAAGTCTAACGTAAACCTTTTCAAATGTGACTTGGATTTTAAAATATTTTCGAACCCTTTGGACAAATAAAATAGGTTGTAATGTATAATTTACACAACAGGTAGGACATTTAACCATCTAGTACTTAGAATAAGGGTATTATTTTTTTTCTGGGGCTACCAAGCCAGCAAGAATGTTATTGTCCCTTTAAAATACAGACGCTATCCCGCACGTGATTTTCAATGAAATGCGCCATGCGAGTCCAATATTTCATCAAGTATAGATACTTTACGATTGGCAAATTGCCCGTACACAAACATCAAAGGATGGCGTTGCATCTGTATATTAATATCAGGTATAGCAGTGATTCCCAACAAGTGTGCCGCGCGATCTTCCAAAGAAATGGCGAAAACCCACATGCTCCACATTGAGTATTCACCGGTGTCTACTTGGTTTGTAGTTGTGTTTATTTTATTTAGTTTAAACCAGTCTGTGTCTACGATTGTATGCTGTCATGACTCTCCATTTTTCAAAATTCGAATATTTTTCATATTCCTTTAGCTAGGTGTGGCGCTATTTTTCCATGTGTTATAGTCGGCGCAATGGACTTGGTGGTCGAATGGTTAGCAAAAAAAAAAGCACGTGCGCGTGTATTATAAAGTCTGTCATTGAGTCAACTGGCGTGGTATCGAATCCCCGGTTGTTCATGACAGGTGTTGGGTCCTCCGCCCAACATTTTGTGTTTTCTCTAGGTCTTCTAGTTTCCACCCACTGATAAAGACACCTATATGTACGTGACAAGGAGTAGGGTCGAATTATGGAAAAAAAAATGAATCACGCGTTAGTCCCGAAATTACCCCCCCCACTACCAAACGCACACACACCCATCTACGTACAGACAGCGTTTTAGTTTAAATACAACGTGCACCCCTACTGTCCACTATATGACCCAGTATCATAGTAGTGCATCCGTATTACCCAAATATGGATAACACTATCATACCGACCATCACAATTTACAGATGCACCCCTGCTACCTAAACCTGGAGAAACACTATTCTACTGACCCCCAGATATACAGATACATCCCTATTACCTAAACGTAGATATACACTGTTCTACTGACCCCCAGAATTTACAGATTCATCCATACAATCTGAAGGTGGATAAACACTATTCTATTGGCCCTCAGAATTTACATGTAATTACAGATGGGTTAACAAGAATATTTACATGATGTATATATAACCCTATTAGCTGTGCTCTGGCGGATTCCAAGAGTATCTGCAATCATTTACTGGAAACTACACCCTGTATTATACTTTAGAGCTACAAATGCTTTCAGCATTGGCGGAACGGTGTGGTTTAACTCCGTTCTACAAAGGGTGTCCTATTCAATCAAATAAATTTTTGTAGCACGTAGCCGATTATTAATATCAAATGGCAAAAGGAAATTTCCCCTGATTAGTTCGGTGTACAAGCTGTCCTATACTTAATTTAAATCTGTTTCATCTGTTGTTACATACACTCGTATTTGAATTGATTTTCTTTCTCATTATCAGTACTAAGCCCTACTTGAGACTTGGGGGCCACAAACATCACCAAACCCCAGCACACAACGGCTTTGAGGCATACACTGATGAACAGCAATATAGCCATTTCGGAAAGCTTGAGCCGCCATTTTAAATTTCAGTCATGTTGCATTATAGAATCTCATATTTGAGGTTAATTTTGAGTTCAACGACACAGGGAAATCTATAAATGATCTATTTCAATATCAAGTCAAATGAAAGAGTAATATGATGATTTTCCGAAAATTCGGGAATTTTAGGAAATTTCCTATTGCCATTTGAAATTAATAATCGGCTACGTGCTACTAGAAATCTCAATAGTTAGGTATAACAGTACCTAGAGAAGTAGATTTTATCTATTTCAGCACACAATAATTGATACGTATACCTCACATGTTATGACTATAATTAATATATCGATAGACATTTATATTTTTTACCTGTATAATTATCAGTTAAAAACAAATATCTTCACATAAAACCGAACAAACCACTAGATGTCAAAGATAAACATAGTGGCGGCGACGCCAAAATGTTCCAGAAAATTGGAGGGCGGCTTCAGAACTCTCTAAGATATTTTACCATAACAAAATACCAGATTTTGAGTATGTCCATTGTCAGTGATGCAGGACGGATGGATGGTCAGGCAACGAACAGTGTCTATTCGTTCGGTACACTGAGGCCCCGTGTACACATTGTCGGGCATGTAAAAGAACCGTTGATAGTTGAAATTCAAATTAAGAGTATGCATTATAGCGCTGCGGCCCGGTCATAACTACAACAGGAGCACAGTGTGTTAGTCTGCTGGCTGAAGGGGGTGGGGGATCGCCACTCGAGCTGTGAATTTATGAGACCAAGTTTTTCTAGACCAGTCTTTTGTGTAGATTCCGAATCAGGGTGGTGTGGGGCGTTTTCGAGATATATGTCAAATGTCTATAATGGGCGTGTGGTGAAGGTGGGGCGAATGTCATGTTAATAAAACATAAATTTTTAAGACTGCCTATCTTTAAATAAGTGTTTATGATGCACTGGACAACTGTTTTGATTTGTGGGGCGGGGGTAGCAGCATGGAGGAGGGGGGGGGGGGTGATTATGTTGAGATAAACGATTAATATATTTAAAAAAACCTAAATTTCTAGGACTGCCCATCTCTAAATAAGCGTTTATGATGCCCCTGGACAACTGCTTCATTTATGGGGTGTGGGTAGCAGGTGTGCTTGTGTGTGGGGGGGGGGGGGGGTAATTTTTATTTTGGTGTCACACCAACTTTTTGATAATCTTTTGTGTTTAAATTTGGCAAAACAAACATATTCCATTCTCTCCATTTTAAAAAGTACCGCGTGAACCAAATCCGGAATTTTTAATTATTTATGGTATTATCAAAGCATCACAATTATACAAAGTAATAGCCTCCATTACTGGTCCCATTAAAACATTGTACATAATTTAATATCCCCGGCGAAGTAGCACCAAAGTAGTTTTAGTGATTGTTTGGTTAACCGGAACTATATACAAATTTGATAAACTGTTTTATTTATATCGACAGAAAAGACGACGACATAATCTGAATGTTTATTCCCACAAAGGAACAGTTATTGACCGTAACGGATGAAAGGAGGTCATGGGAATCCATCTTTAGAGATTAAAATGGATTAAAAATGTAACAATAGAGTTATAGATTGTTATGATAAGAATTTACACTTTCAAAATCCTCAATGTGACTAATTAACTAACATTTTAACGTGATTGGCGTATGTATTCCTTGTACTGCAAAGACAGCAACTATTTATTTTAGGGCATGTCACACCCACATTTTGTTAAAGGGAAAGACCAACAATTTTCGACATGGTTTCCATAAATAGTAAATTTATATTCAGAAATAATCCCCTCTGTAACACAAGTAAAGGGTTTTTGGTAAGGGAGAAACTGGTAGTGACAAAGATGGTTCAACACGCTCACATATTTGGCATACGTTTACTGCTGTATTGTGTTCACGCGTCGTCCTTCGGCCAAAAACTTATCAAATGGGCTGTTTGTTAGGATATTATAAACACAACTTTATGTTTTTAACGTATAGAACGCAAAGCCGCCGCGAAGATAATCCAATCAGAAGTATGGCTTGTATGCGATAAACACAAAGGATGGAGGTGGCTCTGTCCATGGGGGCTGGGGCATGGACCATATTCATTATTTGCCGTCCTTAGGCTATAAGGAATACATAAGCCAAGTTCCAAGACATTTAATTATAAATATTGCGGTCTGTAGGCAACACACAGACAAAGACGACAAGATTGGCGTGGCTCTACCCACTAAACCACCGTGACCCCCAATATTGATACTGTACCAAATCGAAGTTAATATATCGATTACATTATAATTAAGAAGCTGGAATAAAAAATAGGTTGAATTAAAAAATAAGTTGAAATAACAGAGTGCCATACTCAGAAAAAATATGAAATTAAATGGGGTTTAACGTCCTACTGTTCAGCTCCTAACTCCACGATTTCTACCAGAAAATTCGACGGATTTATAGTACAGAGTGGATTAATACAGTTAAAATCAACAATACCCTAAGATGAACTGAGCCTACATGCTGTTTAAAAAAATGAAATAGCAGCATTCAAAACCACAGCAAGGTAATTCAGTAGGTTATATAAACGTTTCGGTAATTATATATGAATATATTAAATAGGAGAGGACCAAAATCAGTGGTATTGAACTTCGGTCTGGTAGGCAAAAGTTTTGATACTTGGTTGCCTTTACTTCTCTAATATATAATAGTAAGTGCAGGGGGGAACCGCACTACACGAAAAACAAAAAACCTATAAGATTAACCTGCGGAAAACATCAAATCAAGTGAATGGATCCGGGGGCCAGCCGTAAGCGTCCACTGCGCTGTACAGTCCCGGGCCTGTTATCAAGAGTTGATGTGAAAGCATTGTTTGATTTAAAGGTCATAGAATCCAAGACTAGTTGAAGGATTCGGATGACGTAAGATCAGTTAATTTGGTACATTGATTTTACAAGACAGCGCGCCATACATCTCCAGAGAAGTATAAGTGTCTGTGTAAGAAAAAACAATATACGTTATTTATAGCCATACAGAGAACCACGGTTCGTTTACTCACAGATGCGCACGCACGATATAACGCTTGTGTATTAATTGCGCGTTAATACCCTGGGAGGCAAATAATCTGCTAACAAAATGAAACAATGGAGACTATAAATTGAGTTGAGTTGTTAACATGGCGACAAAGGAAGCATTGACCTTTAATATACTCTTTTGTGTAAACTTTATATACATGATGCCTAGTTTCTTAAACAGTTTAAACACCAATGGTTATGATATAAAATACAGTTTGATAAAAATAAATAAAACGGCGGCATCTTCATTTAAAACGTATAATACCGATGGGCGACTCTTTTGTAATCTTCAATGTGAATATGAGTCAAGGTGTGTGGCATTTACGTTCAACAAAAACAGAAGAGAATGTCAACTTTTTGATGTAAATCTTAACGAAACAGAGACGTGGGTTGATGATGATGGAACTGAAGTCTTTTTAATAATAACAGGTAAGATTATGTGTAACAATCTGTTTTAATGCATTGTTATTATTACACAATTCCTACTGGTCCGGTGAATAGTTAACATCTGGATCTTGTTATGCGGGAACAAGTTTTTTTTTTCTCGGTGGTTTCTAATGAAACTTTGGCGCAATATAGCCCGGCTGGCTATATTGACTTTCTAATGAAAAATTAGCCACAGAGACAATAATATTTTTGTCCCCCGCCTTTCGAAGAAAACAGGGGACTATTAAAATGGGTTCGTCCGTCTGTCTGTCCGTCACACTTTATGGGACACAATAACTCTCTTCCTAATTGAGCTAGAATGTTCAAACTTGGTGTATGTGTTTATTAGGTCAATGCCTTGATGGAGTTCGAAGTTGAGCATTTTCCGCTTAGGGTAAGCAGAGATAAGCAATGTGATAGGTTGATGCTTTGGGACACGATAACTCTCTTCCTAATTGGGCTAGAATGTTCAAACTTGGTGTATGTGTTTATTTGGTCAAAGCCTTGATGGAGTTCGAAGATGAGCATTTTCCGCTTAGGGTAAGCAGAGATAAGCAATTTGATTGGTTGATGCTTTGGGACACGATAACTTTTAATTGAGCTAGAATGTTCAAACTTGGTGTATGTGTTTATTAGGTCAATGCCTTGATGGAGTTCGAAGATGAGCAGAGGGTAAGCAGAGATAAGCAATTTGATTGGTTGATACTTTGGGACACGATAACTCTCTTCCTAATTGAGCTAGAATGTTCAAACTTGGTGTATGTGTTTATTAGGTCAATGCCTTGATTGAGTTCGACGATGAGCATTTTCCGCTTACGGTAAGCAGAGATAAGCAATTTGATTGGTTGATGCTTTTGGGCACGATAACTTTATTTCTAATTAAGTGAGATTGATGAAACTTGGTGCATAGTTTCATTATAGTAATACCTTGACTAAGTTCGATAATGAGCATTTTCTGCTCAGGGTAAGCAGAGCGATACGCAATTTGATTGGTCGAGACTTTGGAAAACAATAACTCTCCTTCTAATTGAGTTAAAATGTTCAAACTTGGTGTATATGCTTATTAGGTCAATGCCTTGATGGAGTTCGAAGATGAACATTTTCCGCTTAGGGTAAGTAGAGATAAGCAATTTGATTAATTGATGCTTTGGGACACGATAACTTTAGTTCTAATTAAGTGAGTGACGAAACTTGGTGTATAGTTTCATTACAGTAATACCTTGACTAAGATCGATAATGAGCATTTTATGCTCAGGGTAAGCAGAGCGATAAGCAATTTGATTTGCCAAGATTTTGGAACACAATAACTCTCCTATGAATTGAGTTAAAATGTTCAAAATTGGTGTGTATGCTTATTAGGTCAATGCCTTGTGGAGTTCGAAGATGAGCATTTTCTTATTTTCTTCTTACGGTAGGCAGAGATAAGCAATTTTTGGATGACACTTCGTGTTCAGTTTGATTGCTCGATACGTTTGAAAAAAATAAATGTGCGATTAATTAATATGTGTCATCTATTTATTTTGGGATTTCGGCGGGGGACATCAGCCTCACTGTTGGCTTGTTTTTTTTATCAAAGACAGGAGGGTGAGTTATTCCATTAAATTTCAGAATGTTGGGAACATGACACCTTCCCAAAAAATTCTAAAAATATATGTTATCGGATTTGGCCTTAAGCTGACAAGACCAAAATTATACCACCCCGCGAGGTCAATAACTTGCTCATATATGGCCATTCAGGTTTTTCTCAGATTTTCGGGTGCTTTGAAATCACATTTCTTCTAGGAGTAGAATTCTCGAAATCTACAATATACAACCATACACATGCTGCGATTCACGAGGTTCATGCCACCAGGTGGCAAAATGTGAGACAAATGAACTATTGACTTTTTCAGGATTGCCAAAGCCTCTGGCACAGTCCAAGATTGGCATAGCTAATGTCAGTGTCTTTTATCAGAGGTTAAAGTTCTGAAAAAGTTTGATTATATACATTAAAGTCCATACTGTGTATTGAATGGCTTATATTTATAACTGACACTTGAAATCTGTGCGGTAATGAAGTTCTAATGACTATTATCAAAAGTGTTGACTTTTCACGTTGATTTTAAAAAAAGATCAAAGACTAAGTGGGATTATGATTACAAGCTAGACATTAATAAAATTACGATACTTAGATAACGACGAAGCCAGAGAATAAAGTAATTGGTTATGACCTTGGTATTTTAAAAATATATAGTTTTAACTAGTGGGGGGGCGGGGTAGTGGTCTAGAGTGCCGCGCTTCGGCCTCTAGGTGGCCGGTCACCCCTGGCTTGCCGCTGTGGTTTCCAGTCCTGGTGTAAGCGTATGTGGCATGGGGATAGGGGAGCTTTCTCATCCTCCTCGGTTTCCCCCGCACACTCCGGTTTCCTCACACTGCAAAAGACCCCTACGAGCAAGCGAATTATTGAAATGAAAGGAAACCATATGTTAGTCCAAAAATCACCTAGTTTGTGTCGAGTGGACGTTACACCCAATTTCTCTCTCTCTCTCTCTTTAGAAACCATGGGCTGCAAATTAACACACAATTAATCAATTGTGACAAAGGTATTGTGAATATCAAATAGTAAAATTTAAAAAAAAAACCCACAGCATTTCAGCATTTGACACGGTAGGTTTAATTTGGGCTGGTGCCTCTCGGTGTGCACTGCTTCTAAAAATTTCCGTATTTTTTTTTTTTTTTTTTTTTTTTGTATGTTGCAGTCCAATATTTTAACATATAAATGACTTTGCTTGAATATTCTGTGATAGGTTGTTCCAAATTATTTTAGTTTCTCCAATATAAGTTGATGAACAGGAACAAATTATTTGGTATACACATCCTTTTTTGGTTTGGATTAGTTGAGACAGATTTCCCATTAGCTTTCAAGATCCCCTTTAGAATTTACCATATTTGAAACAGTTTTTATTTCAGTTTGTCTCAAGAGTCGTAGGATATGGTAGGAAGTTTTGCCGATAAATGGTATAGTCGAGTTGACAAACCCCATTTTAAGCCTTAACCTTGAAATATAGCCCACCTAATATTTTTAGCCCACCGCGGGTTTTCGTCCCATCTAATGAATATACAGCTGGCCCTGCGTTCTGCACCAGACAAGGGAAAACAGGTCGAAAGATCCCGATAAATCCCAATTCAGGGATCCAATACCCGGCCTCCAGGCTAACGAGCCAACGTCTTACCCAACGTGGCTCCTGAGCAGATCAATTGGATGTAAAAACCCCATTTCAATTTATTTAGGATAATCAACATTATATTGGCACTTGGTCATAAAAACTTAGTATATATAAACATTGGTGACATATCCAATCGAATTAATCCTTTTTATTCAGAGGGCGAAAACCTGGCCAGAAGAAAACCTACTTTAAACAGCAGTATTGTAGCTGGTCGTTCGAGTGGTCAGGCAGTAGACGGAGACACCACACCACAAGATTATGGTTTACAGACCGTTTGTTTTCAAACATTCAACACAGACTACAATCCGTGGTTTATTGTTGATCTAGAAGAGATTTATAGAATCAACTTTGTTGTTGTTTATAATGCCGACGATTATCGTAAGTATAAACCCGACGATTTGTTACTCTTAGACCCAGCAAGAAAATGAAAATGCCCCACCCTTGACATTCTGAAGAACTCCTGATATTTGGCCCAGCGGCGTTTTAAGTTTTATCATGGCGGAGGCTATACTACTTTGAGGGTCTTTTTTCGTGGGGAGGTGGGCGTCTAAATTGATGTTTTTTATGCAAATTCAATGACTGTATTCTCATTCAGTAATGGATTTGACAGTAACGGTGAATAGAATACGGTTGACCCGGACTTGGTGTCCTTTCCCTTGGCAAGAGGGGCCCTTTTGTTAGGGGCGGGGCCCTTTGTCTGCCTTAAGGCCCCCCTAACTAGGGTACATTTAATTTTTCTCATCGGTTTTAGCTTTTTCCTCCCGTTTTATTTTTCCAATTTCTTTGGGTTTTTTCGCGAGGAGGCTGGCGCCTCCAGCGCCTCAGCTATAAAACGACTTTGATTTGGTCCACTGTATTTCCATTCTAAATGCTTGAACAATATATGTCTTTAGGAAACGTCAGGGCGCAAAAACTAATGTCACCACATCCCCGGTAGTTTAGAATAAGTGGGAAAATGAGAATAAATCAATAACACCCAACACTGTCCCCAATGAATCCTTTGGGGTATATATTTACCAGTCTAATGACGGACACCTTGAATTAGGTTTGGAATTGATTAAAATACAGATCAATATTTCGTTTCGTTTTTTTTTTTATTATACTTCCAATGGTCTACACTACATGCATATATGTATGATCAGATGTACTGGGAGGTCGGATCAGGGGTCATACGAGAGACTTTTGTCCCATTAGCATCAGACATTTATTAATCATCAGCGTTGATGTTTCTAAGAGTTTACCCACAATTACGCAAATAACCCTTCGTAATTGTTTGTTTCATGGTCTAATTTCTCGCACCAACTAGAACGCCTGTTATAATAGAAACTCTTATACAGCCAAATCCACACTCTATGCGCTCGACATCCCACGTGAGTGGTACTTATGTTTCCATTGACAACATCTTAATTATTGAAATCTGACCTTGTCGCCTTATCTATAATTAAATGAATTCAGAAAACAGAATCACACTCCGTGGCTAATCGCTGTCTGTTTACTAAAATATTATTTTAACCAGTTATTCGTTCATGCATTAGAAATCGGATACAGGTCACATGGTAGTCGTAAAAGACTTTAGACATTATACTCAGTCCCGTGGCACCGATTTGATTAGACTCATTAGGAAATGTAATATTTACCCAACTGTTCCATATTCTTTAAATGGCATATGTCTGGTATTTTGATGGATGTGTTACACCATAACAGCAGCTAAATCGCCCGGGCAGTCAACAAGAGTTGTCGCCTCTTAAGCAAATATCAGAAAATCATTAGAATTTGTTTGGTTTTTACAAAGTTCTGCCCCATGCTAACGTTAAGAATATGAAACATTTAATATTATGGATTTAGCTGTTCAATTATCGATTTCAAGAAATTCACACTCAACTATCATTAATGTGTAACGGGGATATAGTCAAACATTTTTTTAATTTGGAATAAAATTGTGACCTCCATAGGGTCCACAAGGTAAAATAAAAAACCCATGATTTTCGTACAATCAGGGGCCATAATTCAGGAAGTTATGGTCCAATGTGCCTGAAAATCGAAAGGAGCCGCATCTTTGGTTTATAAACTTAATTTCAAATTTCATCAAAATCGGATTAAAATTGTGACCTCTACAGGGTCCACAACCTTGATATATCATATTTTTACACTATTCGCATACAAGCGGCGTCCATTTTGTCTGGCAAAGTTTGTCCGATTTTCGCTTAATTCGAACCCAATCTTCTTTACAGTGTAACGGTGATATAATCAGACGGTTTTATAAATCGATTAATATTTGTGGGGGACTATTAAAATGGGTTCGTCCGTCTGTCTGTCTGTCCGTCACACTTTTTGGGACACAATAACTCTCTTCCTAATTGAGCTAGAATGTTCAAACTTGGTGTATGTGTTTATTAGGTCAATATCTTGATGGGGTTCGAAGATGAGCATTTTCTGCTTAGGGTAAGCAGAGATAAGCAATTTGATTAGTTGATGCTTTGAGACACGATAACTTTAGTTCTAATTAAGCGAGATTGATGAAACTTGGTGTATCGTTTCATTACAGTAATACCTTGACTAAGTTCGATAATGAACATTTTCTGCTCAGGGTAAGCAGAGCAATACGCAATTTGATTGGTCGAAAATTTGGAACACAATAACTCTCCTTCTAATTGAGTTAAAATGTTCAAATTTGGTGTATATGCTTATTAGTTCAATGTCTTGATGGAGTTCGAAGATGAGCATTTTCCGCTTAGGGTAAGCAGAGATAAGCAATTTGATTGGTCGATGCTTTGGGACACGATAACTTTAGTTCCAATTAAGTGAGAGTGATGAAACTTGGTGTATAGTTTCATTACAGTAATACCTTGACTAAGTTCGATAATGAACATTTTCTGCTCAAGGTAAGCAGAGCGATACGCAATTTGATTGGTCGAGACTTTGGAAAACAATAACTCTCCTTCTAATTGAGTTAAAATATTCAAACTTGGTGTATATGCTTATTAGGTCAATGCCTTGATGGAGTTCGAAGATGAGCATTTTCCGCTTAGGGTAAGCGAAGATAAGCAATTTGATTGGTTGATACTTTGGGACAAGATAACTTAGGTTCATCTTGATTGATGATTTTTATGCCAATACAATGACTGCATTCTCATTTAGTAATGGATTCGACAGTAACAGTGTATAGAAACGATTGACTTGGACACGAGGGCCCTTTCCCTTGGCCAGAGGGGCCCTTTTGTCTGCCTTTAGGGTCCCCCTAACTAGGGTACATTTTCATTTTTCTCGTCGGTTTTAGCATTTTTCTTTAAAAATAGGTTGCCAGGCAACGAAACATACGCCCACACAGCAGCCAAATCGTCCGGGCAGTCAACAAGAGTTGTTGCATATTAAGGAATTATCAGAAAATCATTAGAATTTGTTTGGTTTTTATAATCAAACGTTTTTTTTTTTAAATCAGATAATAATTGTGACCTCCAGAGCCACAACAAGCTAAAAAGGGTGATTTTTCGTACAATCAGGGGACATAATTCAGGAGTAATGACCCGATGGGCGCAAATATCGAAAGGGACCAAGATCTTTGGGTTATAAACATACATGTCAAGTTTCATCAAAATCGATTCAAAATTGTGACCTCTATAGGGTCCACAACCTTGATATAACATATTTTCACACAATTTGTGTACAAATGGCGGCCATTTTGTCCGTCAATTCTAGTCCGATTTTCACGTAATACAAACTCTCTCTTCATTACCATGTAACGATGATATAGTTAAACTTTTTTTTTAAATCGGATAATAATTTTGACCTCCAGAGGAACCAAAAGCGAACAAAAGCGATTTTTCGGACAATCCGGGGACATAATTCAGGAAGTTATGATCCAATGGGCGCAAATATCGAAAGGAACCAAGATCTTTGGGTTATAAACATACATGTCAAGTTTCATCAAAATTGGTTCAAAATTGTGACCTGTATAAGGTCCACAACCTTGATATAACATATTTTTACACTATTCGCGTACAAACGGCGGCCATTTTGTCCGTCAATTTTGGTCCGATTTGCACGAAATTCGAAATCAACCTTCATAACCATGTAACGGTGATATAATCAAACGTTTTTTTACATCGGATAACAATTTTGACCTCCAGAGAGACCACAAGCTAAAAAGGGCGATTTTTCGGACAATCAGGGGCCATAATTCAGGAAGTTACGATCCGATTGGCGCAAATATCGAAAGGAACCAAGATCTTTGGGTTATAAACATGCATTTCAAGTTTCATCCAAATCGGTTCAAAATTGTTACCTCTACACTGTTCACAACCTTGATAAAACATATTTTCACACTATTCGCGTACAAATGGCGGCCATTTTGGTCCGATTTTCACGAAATTCGAACTCAACCTTCATAACCATGGAACGGTGATATAATCAAACGTTTTTTTTAAATCGGATAAGAATTTTGACCTCCAGAGGGACCACAAGCTAAAAAGGGCGATTTTTCGGACAATCAGGGGCCATAATTCAGGAAGTTACAATCCAATTGGCCCAAATATCGAAAGGAACCAAGATCTTTGGTTTATAAACATGCATTTCAAGTTTCATCCAAATCGGTTCAAAATTGTGACCTCTACACTGTTCACAAGCTAAAAAAAGGCGATTTTTCGTACAATCAGGGGCCATAACCCATGAAGTTACCGTCCGATACATGCCAATATCGAAAGGAACCGAGATCTTAGGGTGATAAACCTATATTTTAAGTTTCATTGAAATCGGATAAAAATTGTGACCTGTAGACTGTTCACAAACAATTATGGACGGACGTCCGGACGGACGAACAGGGGCGACGACAATATACGTCCACATGAAAATGTGGGCGTATAAAAAACACTTTTTGATGACACTTCGTGTACAGTTTGATAGCTCGATACGTTTGAAAAAAATAAATGTGCGATTAATTAATATGTGTCTTCTATTTATTTTGGGATTTCGGCGGGGGACATCAGCCTCACTGTTGGCTTGTTTTACGAAATTCGACCTCAACCTTCATTACAGTGATATAATCAAACGTTTTTAAAAATCGGATGATAATTGAGACCTATAGAGGAACCATAAGCTAAAAAAGTCGATTTTGCAAACAATCAGGGGCTATAAATCATAAAGCTACAATCCGATATGCGCAAATATTAACAGGAACCATGATCTTTGGATTTTTAAACATGTATTTCAAGTTTCATCAAAATCGGATTAAAATTGTGACATCCACACTGTCCATAACCTTGACATACCATATCTTTACGCTATTCGCATACAAGCGGCGTCCATTTTGTCTGGCAAAGTTGGTCCGATTTTCGCTTAATTCGAACCCAATCTTCTTTACAGTGTAACGGTGATATAATCAGACGGTTTTATAAATCGATTAATATTTATGACCTCTAGCGATACCACAAGGCCATAATTCAGGAAGTTACGCTCCGATATGCGCCAATATCGAGAGGAACCAAGAAATTTGGGTTATAAACATGTATTTCAAATTTCATCAAAATCGGTTCAAAATTGTGACCTGTATAGAATTCACAAGTTTGATATACACTATTCGCGTACAAACGGCGGCCATTTTGTCCGTCAATTTTTATCCGATTTTCACGAAATTCGAACTACACCTTTGTTACCACGTAACGGTGATATAATCAAACGTTTTTTTTTATTTAAAATCAGATAATAATTTTGACCCCCAGAGGTACCACAAGCTAAAAAGGGCGATTTTTCTTACAATCAGGGGCCATAATTCAAGAAGGTATGATCCGATATGTGCAAATATCGAAAGGTACCAAGATCTTTGGGTTATAAATGCATTTCAAGTTTCATTAAAATCGGTTCTAAATTGTGACCTCTACACTGTTCACAGGCTAAAAACTTGATTTTTCGTACAATTTTCTAAGAACCAAACAAATTCTAATGATTTTCTGATAATTACTTAATATGCGACAACTCTTGTTGACTGCCGGACGGTTTAGCTGCTGGTGGGCGTATGTTTCGTTGCCTGGCAACCTATTTTAATCATCTTTGGATAAGAATATGAATGCTCAAATCTCCTCAATCTGCATAGCTTCAATTCTAACTTCACAATTTTGTACGGATCCACAATTTCCTCTATAAAACTGTTAATCATCTGTCTAGATTACTGCAACTCGTTACTCTACAACCATTCAATAATCAAATTAATACAGGGGATTCAAAACAAAGCTGCAAGAATTGTTACAAGAATTAAATTATACACCAATATTACCCCCGTTTTGAAAGAAGTCCACTGGCTACCGATTAAGACCAGAATTTAAAAATTCCCATGGTGACTTTCTGGGCTTTATCATGTGATGACTCTCCCCTATATATTAAAGAATAAATTCAACCCTACCACCCAACCGGAAATCTCCGTTCTGAAACTAAGTACCTTAAAAAATCAGTAACTGCAAACTCTTCTTTCGGTAGACGCCATTTTCCTTTTGGGACAGCAGAACTGTGGGATTCTAATGATTTCCCTATATAACTCAAGTACTGTGTATCAATTGACAGTTTTAATCCTTTTAACTGACCATAATGTTACCAAAGAGCAGCTTCGGTTGGATTTTAGGACATTATTATTATTAGTATCTACGCTTCATTTTCAAGCACTGATAACGTCGCAAATAATAAAGTAATTTAAATGAAATGTTCAATACTATCATTTTTCATTATTTGTTTTGAACTAGTATAGCAAGAATCGCTAGTTCTTTATCTAAATCTTTTAAGGCATTTATTAAATATACAGTATTTAAAAATACTGTATATTTAATAAATGCCTTGAAGTGGCATTAGCACGTTATCAAAGATGGCGTTGACTTAAGAGCGTGTATAATAATTTACAGCTGAAAGACTACATGATGTTAATTATGAACTATTTCAAACTAACCCGGATGTCGACAACGAGGCTGTCCCCAATTGCTGTGCATCAGTAGTGAATTTCAATACAGGCAAAAATATCATTCGATGCAATGAAAACGTAGGTGGCCGATTTTTGAAAATATCTATCCAGAAATCCAATTTGCTGACGATCTGTGAAGTTGAAGTTTATGGAATTTTGTGTAAGTATTATTGTGAGATATTTATAAACTAGAGAGTTGTATGTTTGTGTTAAATATATACGGTATATGGCTGGACTTGAGGTTCAGAACCAAAAGCTACTTAGCGGTGGATAAAAATGTTTGAATTGAAGATTTTGTACAACTCAAGACAGGGGGATGAATCAGGTTTTTTTTTTAACTTAAAGGGGCAATACTAGTACATCTTTTGGCTACATCATGTACGTCCATCAAGTACCAAATCTTTACATGTAACCAATTGTGTGTTCAGCAGTCAACAGTTTGAGGAAAACAAAACATTATGAACAGACCGATGTCTGCTAATTTATATGAACTTTGAATAGCTTAAAGCATGTCACCTCCCTTATCATGGATAAAGCACATTATATTAAATCTTAAAAATGGTTTCTTCATTCATCGGGGGCCACGGTGGCAAATTGGATAAGTCGCTGGTCCGGTAGACTGGAGTTTAAGTGTTCGATCCCTACACTGGCCGCGAAAGTTCATCCAGATTTTCTAGCGTGGTTTCCCCCTTGTGAGGACCTGACAAGGACATCGACCAACAGACCGCAACCTTCAAACTCCAACGAATGAGATACGGAAGTTCACCTATAGCGTTATTTAGTGGACGTCTGTCAGCTTATATCAGGGGCCTGACCGCAATAGCCCCCCTAGACTGACCTCTAAAACATACCTGGATCCAACATTACAGGTAGCGAGTGAAACCAATTTATACATGATGAATGAGGTGTTTTAATTATTGAAACAGTAATGACAGACAATATTGGGGGCAAATCACCAAATTGATTTCTGTATTTCCTTAGCGTAGTTTAAATAAGTTACAGTAGTTGACAGACATTTTAAATGGTGCTTACGCCCCGACAGACGCCCCTTAATGGTCCAAATTTATGTCTTTAGATCCGATCTAGACGTCATCTGCGACTGACAAGATTTTTTTTTTGCAGCGTTTCTCCCATGAATGAATCAAATTTCGCTGTAAAATACCGCTATGGCCTACATATGGAAAAAATAATCATGTGATAAAAAAAATGAATTATTTTTCATGTCTAACAATTTTAGGCAGGTAGGAGACACACCGACCAGGGGAAAAATCTGAAACGAATGTCTTTTGGTTTTTTGTAAGGAGGTATGTATCTAGCACCCACAGAAAAAAATCCACCGCAATCTACCTTGGGCAATTTCTTTTATTGCCGATTTAGTTTTGGTATCGAACCTCAAAATGAATGATTTTTATGGCTTTACGCACTAAATTGTGTTATCAAATTGCATGTACCCATAAACACACTCAATTATTAATAGCGCAACTCGTTACATTCACTATTCCCGTTTAAAATACAGATGTGACGTCATCCTTTGATGTTGGCGTACCATTATTTCAACTAATGGTACCGGCAAAATGCCAAGCGTACATTATTTACATAAGGTGGCGGAAAATATTGGACTCAAAACGATGCGGACAATCGAAAAGAATTTTAATAACAAATTTATTCTTTACAGAAATTTCAAAACTTCAAATTAAACTTGAAATGTTCATTCTCAATAGAAAGTTCTCTGCTACTTGGTTCTTGAATTCCACTTTTGGGTATATTTTCCTGTTTACATTTCTTTCTCTTATTTTGAATGATATCACTAACATCCTGAAGTTGGGCATTGGATGTGCGCTTATATACACGAATAGCGTCTGATGAATGACCCGTAGTTTCAGCTATTAATTGCTCATCCACACCAGCATTATAAAGACGCGTGGCTGCTGTCGCACGTAACGAGTGGTTGGTGAAATTTCCAGTCATTCCACCTCTCAAACACATATTCTTCACTAAATTCTGGAGCGTATGTACGCCAACTGGGATGCTGTTATACCAATGCTCTTTTGAATTTAACTTTGCTGGTTGGAGATAAAATGCATCACAGGCGCAGGTTTTCGGTCTGAAATATACAAATTAATTTTAATTAGTTTTATGGACGATTTTAATTATTCAAAACTGTTCCAGGAGAGCTCACTGCAAACGAAATGAAATGGGGTTTAACGTCCTACTGTTCTGCTCCTAATCAGGGCTAAAGACGGCGGTCATGCATACGCCATACAGTGTGCTATGAGGGAAATTTTGGCCGGGCAGCGGTGCTACGGCCTACTCTTATATTGAATTCCATCTGCAAAGGGATCTTTTACGTGCACGCCAATGTGTACATGGGACCTCGGTTTTCGTCCCATCCGAACGACTACACAGTTGTGCTTGATAGGACTTCTGTCCTGCATCACTGACAAGGGGAAACCTGCACGCAGGAAAAAGGGGATGAAATTTCGAACTAGCGTCTTACGAACTTAGCCACCGTGATCCCCTCACTGCAAACGAACCCACGATATACTAACATATAATTCCTCTCCATTGTCCCGGATTAGGACATTTATAAATTCGGTTTTCATAAATTCAATCCAGGCTTTAAAGATTTTTCCTGTTAATTACCATAGACTGTATGAATTGTTTGGTACAGGCTCTCCAATAAATCAAATTTAGCTTACCTGAGTCTAATATACTTTTCATAGAGACGTACAATACATCTCTCGGGAATGTCCAAGTTCTCATAAGCTCTAACGACTTTCTTCTTGTGTTTTTGGTGCTTAAGACCCCCTTGATTTGTTTTCGATACATCTTCTGTGTATTGCAAGTATTGGTCTCCGGATTCGGAAGTATGAATTGACAAGTGTGAATTCTGTCCATATCGCAAATTTCGGTGCTCCTTACCAGCCCGCAAAGCAAAATTCAACCCAATCAAGTAAAAAATAGTGTCCAACAATTGCTTAGGGGTGTCAGATCCCAGAATCCCCTTTTTCCACAAAATATCTTCATTTTCTACAGATATTATGTCTGCTCTTTTCTTGTCCAATCCAATACCACGACGGGAAAGTTCCTTCATTTTCGCGTCAAGTACATTCCTCATTCCTATGAATTCATTATCTTCAAGAAAATGAACGATTACACCATTAAGCCGTAAATGATATTGAATAGCAGATATAAGCTCATAGAGAGTCTGACCTTTATATTCGGAACCGTCCTGCTTTTTAATTTCTACAATAAAATAACCAAGAGCGTCATTGAGTTGTTCTTTCGTCATCTGTAATAAATCACCTTGAAATGTTTTAATAGCCGATGTAGTTGCCACGGTACGGCGGTAGTTTTGCCAATCGTGAAAAGTACGAACTGCCCACTTACTTTTGGCCACTGTATTTGGCGACAATCTTGAAAAAACAATATCTTTCAGTTCATTTTCAGAGACAGTTTTTCCGAATTGTCTGGAATTCACCACCGTACTTTCTACTAATTTCGTCACTTCCAAGTTGTCACAATCGTCCTCGCTTATATCCGAGTAATGCGAACTGTTTGTGTGATACACTGTATTTGAGGCACCTTTGGCTGTTTGCTGGTCAGAATTTAACTCCTGCTCAGCAATTTGGGACGCTTCGAACAGGATATTATCACTATTATCCGTTTCGGACATAGAAGGCCATTCTACTTTAAATTGTCCGTACTCCATTTATTCTAATTCGACAACTGTCTAAACACGTGTTGAAAAGTGGATATAACAAAATCGCCGCACGTGCGTTTTAACATAGGGTCACATGCTATTGTGACGTAATATAAGTAATCGGAAATATTAATCACGTGATAAATGAACGAGCATTTTTTGCTGACGTGAAAAGGATACCCACAAATAATGGCCACGTGATGATCCCATAGTAACGCACGTGCATGATACTGTAATCGGTATTTTAAGTAGTTTAATGGCCTCGAGCAAGACATTGCGTAATATATTGAAACAACACTCGGCTATCGCCTCGTGCAGTATCAATATATTACTTAATGTCTCGCTCTCGACCATTAAACCACACCTAATTTGGTAGGATGAACTGTCATTGAACTGTGTGCTGACGCGGATGGGTGATGGCTCAATTGTTTGAGATGGCATTATGCAGGGGAAAGAAAGACCCGGGAAAAGAAAATCCGAGGCAGGCAGGCCGATGTATGTCTCTCGAAGGTTGTTTCTGGAAGTCAAGTTTTCTTACATAAAAAACCCACCCTGGAAGAATAACCTGTTACGGGTTTAAAGAAAAAACCCAAATACCCCTGTATATATATCCACAGCCACACCCGAATTTAAGACCTCAAGTTATTCCGGGCATAGAATATACCCTAAAGATCAGAGAGATTTACAGTTACGAGTTTATAAGGAGTAGATAATATTATGGTCACAAATATTGGGGGACCGCTGGTGAGTGTCGTGATGGTGGTCTTCTTGATGTACTACGAGTCGTTGGTCTCTAATGGTTGTTGTGGGCTAGTTTCCTATAAATTAGTTTGGAGCGATTTGTTGTTTCTTCTCATAATGATATATAGAAAGAGAACACTGTTGTCTTGTTTTGTGACCACGGTGTGGGCGATTTGGAGTCAAGTAAGAATAAATATTTCAAATGGTTTGGGGCTGTTTGGTAGACGACAGGAATTCATGTGTAACCTAATTTTGGGTGGATTTTGATGGCGGCAGACGTGTCTCGGGTGGGTCTTTCGTTACCCGTGTGTAGTTTGATTCTTCTTGAAGAGTGTTAACAATGCTGACGCAGTAAGGTGTATCCATTATTACAGCTACCGTCTCTTTGTCTCCAGTTACTATTGTGATTCGTATGCCTTTCTGAAGTTCTTTGGGGGCCTTAGGTGTGGTTGTTGGGTTGTCACAGGTGAGGAGGCTAACATAGGTAACAGCTTTGGTAATATATTCATTCTGAAATGTTTAGAAGGTTTTGGGGTTGGATTTTAGTTTGTTGATTTTATTGGTATGGTTGCATTTCACAAGGATGTATAGTTTGCATTGGCTTCAATTCGTTTTGAAAGATGTTATATGCACCGGAGTTGTGTATGGATAAGCTGGTTAAGCTGAACTGATGCCCTTTTCATGCCCTTATAGCGATGAGAGAATCTGTATCGTCACTTTGCTAGAAATATCTTTGTGACCTGTGATTTTTACTATTGTGTCATGTGACATGTCGGAAATGTTGTGTATAGGGAGATTCAATAGCCAGTGAGCAGCTAAAATGACTAGTATACGCTCTCGTCTGGATCAGAATTGGATTTGTGTGTCAATGGTTAATGACTAGAATATTTAAAGTCACCAAGAGATGCGTTCGTTCTCGCCATGAAGATTTACAGTGAACGCGGTGAGTCAATTATTGTTGGGAACGCTCAGATTTACAGTTTGTACGTTCCACATGGTAGGGATACTTCATCATGCGCTGAATATGATTTGTTGGTATAATTTTTTTTATATACATTCTATACGTTAGTCATGTCGTAATGTAGAATATCTTTCAGGGTTGAGCAATTCGATTTCTGATTGGGAATCCCACTATTGAAACAATCTGGCTATTGCCATTGTCATGGTTATTTGGGTTGTAACCTTTTGTGTGGAGACATATGTGCGTATGGATGGGACGACAGAAGTTTGTTCAATACTGTCCAACATAATTGAAGTATTATGTTAGCTTCCCACAATAACGAGGTAGTGCTTAGTGAGTATTGGGTAAATTGCCCAGCCCGGCGAGGATACCCCACCACTGAGAATGTCTAGAAGTGGTCTTAGTTTATACATGTGAATTTACTGAACATTTTTCAATATGTTTCGTTGGGTTAGTAAATAAGCGATTATGGACGCCTGACGAGCCCCACGGCTGACAATATCTGACAAATGGCACCAGTACTCATCCTAGGTTCCATCTTTTTAACCGCCAAGTTTTCATTTGAATTTCTGTATTTGCCTTTTTATAGAATATTTTGTCAACTAAACCCTCTTTCACAGTAGTCCCGAAATGACCTAGTTTGTGTCGAGTGGACATTAAACCCCATTTCTCTCTCTCTCCTCTTTCACAGTCTGCAGTTGCCAAGATCTACCTTTTCCAAATGCACTTAAGATTTTATATTTTTCGAATTAGTTTCTGCCGTTGAATTTTCAGGTACATGCAGTTGATATCGCTTCAACATTCAAGGGTTAATATTATCAGATGGGCGAGAGCTGATCATGTCGGTGTCATCTGTAGATTTGGCACTTTTGATGTGCGTGACGATGGTAAATGCGCTGATTTAGCTTAACTTGTGGGATGAGGCAGGAGCAATTACGGGCTTCTTTACAATTAGTATTTACCAACATTGGAATCAATGTACTGATTTTATCGATTGTCTAATAACAGAAAAGCATTTGTGATGCATACAATTATTATCAGCATACCGAACAATGTGGGTTTTATAAGTCGAATGGGCACGAAAACCAGAACATCTGTAACTTGTTTTGCCCTTTCCGATTTTGGTGGATTCTGTTCCATTAGTTGTACTCATATACACCTTTCATAAAATGCAAGAATCATTTTGTTTTGGATTACTTTCCCCAGCTCACATAAATCCGAAATTCTCCTGCCAGCCTAATAATTCGTAACATATTGGCAAGCCTACAATGAAATTCGAGGTGGAGTCTATTGAGTCATTATACAGGTTCTAGGAAATATATCAACAGTTTGGTTTTATGGAACCCTCTACAAATAAGGTATACACTGACAAATGTCCCTTGCTTACCGGGGGTTGTTTGTGTTTCTATGAATTTCTGCGACTACAACGTCATAACTTCACGACGTCGTGAAACAACGTCTTTCAATAATGGGGCTTTTAAAATCAGCCCAATTGATCAGTAATGTTAGCACTACTGGATGTCTGTCAGGGAGTAAGCACCATTTAAAATGTCTGTCAACTACTGCAACCTATTCAAAGTACACTAAACTACCAACATAAATATTCCTCACTAGAGGGCGTCTGCCAGGGGGGGGGGGATGTTTAAAATGGCTGTCGTTCCTAGTAGATGATTTACAATAAAATGGTCCTTAATCTGGCAAATGTTTAGTTGGTATCTCCAATATTGGATCTAGACCCATAGAGATACCACTTTAGTGCATGTCTGTCAGGGGGTATTACCCCCAATATTGTCTGTCATTACTGTTTCCATAATTAAAACACCTCATTCATCATGTATAAATTGGTTTCAGTCTTTACCTCTAATGTTGGATCCAGTAAACGTGGTACAAGGGTTAATCAGTGAACTGGATGTATGAGATGTGTTGTTGACGTTTGGCAAAGTAGGTCGAGGGGAAATGTGTAGGGAGTGATAATTAGATGTATTATGAATGGTTAGAGTGGCTGTGGTGTTACGGTGAAATACTATGCCGCTACCGTAACACCACAGCTTTATGATTTGTTAGACAGGAGTGATTTAATGGGTGTCAACAACTGGGTTTCTGATTTTAATGTTTTCTTTTCCCACCGGCACTGGCCGTACGCTAGCAGCTGAAAATAGCTGACGAAACAGCTAGGGCGTCGATTGTTAGTTCGGGTACAACTTGAAAAACCGAATGTCGTACGCCATTGTGAAACTGAAAGTAGCTGACGAAGACAGTTAGGGCGCCGATTGTTAGTTCGCGTACAACTTGAAAAAAACGAATGTCAGTATGGTATTTCTGACATAATTGGTTATCGGTGACCTGAAAGCTGGTAATCTCGACTCAAAGCGAGTAATCTCGACTCAAAAGTATAGTGTATAACCTACTTACTGTCTACAGTCGTCGCTAGTCTTCCTATATTATAGTTCCTTCATGATTGTTTGTGGACGATTTACTACTCAGTAAGAAAGCCTGTGCCCAAAAAGAGTTCTCGTCTGTTATTATTAGTATAATGACTTCCTCATGTGCGGCAGGTTCGTTTGTTTTTAAAAACACTGTTTTTCGTTCCAAAAAATAGAAAAGTAATTTTTTACCAGATGATCATGGTTTTTCACCGAGACTAGATAATTTCTCTCGGTGTAAGGATATTATCGCTTATGAATAAGTTCATACACTGTTGAGAAAATAGTCCCATTGGTTTGCTTAGCGGCAAATAGAGCGGGAATAAACTCTGTACTGAAAATTTTTTGCGTGATCTATATAAACTGTCTTCACACACTCGATTTATAATTAGCGATACACAGGTACAGTGGCAAGTGTTATGCTTCTCAGGCTAATACCTCAAAAGTACCTCCGCGCGAAAACCCAGATTTTGGTACATGCAAAAGAAAAAGAAATAGTGCCCGTGCGCGTGCCAGTAATAGGAAAACTAAGAGTTCGCGCATAAAAATGCACGAACGTACCAGGCGCGATGTCATCCAGACATGTTTTAAGGGTCAGTTTATATGCCTCCGATATATGCTGACAGACGACCACTTTTATTATTCAAGGAAATACCCGCAACTTGCTATAAAGGTAAACATTGGTATCTCCTTCGTTGGAGACCGAGGGCCTAGGCTGGCACACTAACAGCTGTCTAGTCGTTTGGATGGGACGAAAATCCGAGGTCTCATGTACACTTAGGCAGTTGGATTATGATATAAGAGTAGGACGTAGCCCCGCTGATCGAGCAAAATGTCAGTCATAGCACACCGTATGGCTTATGTCCGTCTTCATTGGCCCAGTTCAGAGCAGAAATATAGGGAGAGGTGCGAGAGAGAATAATGGGGTTGAATGTTCACTCGACACCGGAGAAAACCCACGACATTGAACAGTCGACTCTACTCCTTGTCACGTAGAACCGGGGTTCTAAACCACGCCAGTTGATTCAATGACAGACTTCATGATACAACGCGTACATGCTACATGCACCCCTCCATCCCCTAGAAATGTAAGAAGTTAAGCCCCATTCCATGTCATCCATTCATTAATTCATCAATTGCACGTTCAACATTTATATTGAAATTTTGCATTATACATCCATGATACAAAGTTGTTTGTGAAATAATATGTTTATTTCATTTATTGTTCTAAACGTTTACTTTCAATTTTTATTCGAAATAAATTTTACGTAATTGAACATTTAAGGGGTACTATTGGTACTCTGGCTCCAAAAACCAATGTACGAATTTCCAGGCCAGGGAGACTGCCAAGGAACAGAGTGTTGAGGTTCAGATAATCGGTTGTTGGCGGTTGAAATTCAAAAATTTTACGCGGAAACGTTGTAGCCCGAGTATAGTGCATACCTTTCGTCAATTGCCTATTGGAGCAGAAAAATAGGACGTTCAATCCATATCATTTCATCCTGTACCCTGTCACTGGCGTGTTTTCTTTATTTTTTTAACTGCGACACGCACCTTTAAACAAAACCTCCAATTCACATCAATCCTATTTTTGGCCATATAATACATGGTTGGTATATCTAAGAGCATTGGTCTATACAGTGATTGGTATATACAAAATTAAAGATACATTATGTAAGAACTAATTATTCATTTTGCAGATTTTTATTTTGAATCGAAAGTACGTTATTTAAAGCTCCAATAGCTTTTTTTTAAGTTATATTTTTAAAATTTATTAAAATAAAGCCCCAAAATAGATTGCACCTATAAACAGTCCTACCTTGTTAAAGAATAATCCTATTAATCCTATAATTCACTATTGCCAGTTGAGAAATTGGCAAAAATATCATTTTCAACTTCAAATTCAAACGTTTGAAGATGGCCGTCCATGGAGACGGATGGGAAAACAAGGGAGGTAATTGAGTAACTATTTCCTCAATCAACCAGTGTCGCCCTTTCTGACCCCCAACAAATTTTGTCCATGATCGTATAATAGTGAGTTGACAACCTTTTGAGCAAAAAACATAGAAATAATTATATTTTGACTGCCTTAGAAAAAGTGAAATTGGAACTTTAACGACTAAAACAGTCATTTATGTACTGCTGAGTTAAAAAAGTAAAGTATATAATATTTCTTGGTCTGACATTATAGTGTATGTGTTTATCTTACAGTGGAAGACAGTAATTCTAATAACTGTGGATCTCAGTCCTACAGATGTTACCAACTGCCAGGTAATGGTATTATATTTTATACACATAAATCGCAACATAACAGTTTTATATTATATGTATATCTATGTAAACAGCAACCAGGTGTCAGTAGACAGCATTATCATATAAACAGTTATCGTATAAGCTATTGTCTTTGTCATTCTGAACCGCTATATTTTATTTACGCGAAATTTTGCCAGATGTTTTTCGAAATTGTAATGAAGCATTGGGGTTTCTAACTAGATATAACGAGTTGGGTTCATGAGAGGACGAACTCTATTGATATCCAACATACCGCGACCGTACATTCTGGATTTACCACAACTTTCCGAAAATTTCCGTAACGTGACAGGCCACAGTTAATAATGGTTTTCATATTTGATTTGTGACATCGGGGTCACGAAGATGATTACTGTTGATATTCAGCCTTCAACGATATTCCATTCCGGACTAACCTCGCTCTCGTCTGGTAACAGTTTTTAATATTTTTTTCCATATTAAGTGCGAAATATCTGGATTCTAAGTAGATTAACCATATTGCTTTTCAAATTTGATCCGAAGAATTGGAATCAAAAAGTATGAAGGCAGTTCACATTCAGCAGTCCAAGACTTTCTGTTCTAGAGATATCTGTGTGCGGAAACGCTTGAGAACACGATATAGATTATCCTTCCGGGTAAATTAAATGAACTACTACTATTCAGCCCTGCCTGTGCTATGTGGGAATTGTTGCCCGGCTAACTCTTACATCGAATTTCAACCGCTAAGGATTATTTTAAGTGCATGCCAATGTGTAAACAGATATTTCCTTTTTATACGCCCACATTTTCATGTGGACGTATATTGTCGTCGCCCCTGTTCGTCCGTCCACAATTGTTTGTGAACAGTCTACAGGTCACAATTTTTATCTGATTTCAATGAAACTTAAAATATAGGATTATCACCCTAAGATCTCGGTTCCTTTCGATATTGGCATGTATCGGACTGTAACTTCATGGGTTATGGCCCCTAATTGTACGAAATCACGTTTTTTTAGCTTGTGAACAGTGTAGAGGTCACAATTTTGAACCGATTTGGATGAAACTTGAAATGCATGTTTATAACCCAAAGATCTTGGTTCCTTTTAATATTTGCGGCAATCGGATCGTAACTTCCTGAATTATGGCCCCTGATTGTCCGAAAAATTGCCCTTTTTAGCTTGTGGTCCCTCTGGAGGTCAAAATTGTTACCCGATTTAAAAAACCGTTTGATTGTATCACCATTCCATGGTTATGAAGGTTGTGTTCGAATCTCGTGAAAATCGGACCAAAATTGACGGACAAAATGGCCGCCGTTTGTACGCGAATAGTGTGAAAATATGTTATATCAAGGTTGTAGACCTTATAGAGGTCACAATTTTGAATCGATTTTGATGAAACTTGACATGTATGTTTATAACCCAAAGATCTTGGTTCCTGTCGATATTTGCGCCCATCGGGTCATTACTTCCTGAATTATGTCCCCTGATTGTACAAAAAATCACCCTTTTTAGCTTGTGGTCCCTCTGGAGGTCACAATTATTATCTGATTTAAAAAAAATGGTTGATTATAAAAAGCCAACAAATTAGAATGATTTTTTGATAATTCCTTAATATGCGACAACTCTTGTTGACTGTCCGGACGATTTGGCTGCTGTGTGGGCGTATGTTTCGTTGCCTGGCAACCTATTTTTTATACCATAGAACGGCTACGCGTTGTCCCTCTGTCCCGCACATGTAACAGAGAGGAGGTAGGGGCATACGGGACCAGAAATTAAGCCATCGCTAATAAGCGCCAACGATTTGCTTAAATACTTGAAGTCAACAAACATATTGCAAATATTAATTAATCAGTGGGACATCTATATAGCGATATCTCTAGGATATGGATGACATTCAGCAGATAATATAAGCGGTTGGTGCTCCTTAATATTGCAGATAAATTATGAGATACTCACGCCTTGGTCTCATGATAGCCTCGTTTGTCACGCAATCAGTTTTACTGCAGGATTCTGCTCTGCACAGGTTAATTGGGCATAATAAAATCATGAGCCATGACGTAACGTTAGGTAAACATATTTGGTCCAATATTGGCACTCGTTTTAAATGTAAAGCTTTTGTAGAGCAGCTAGTCATTGATTGGTAGTCGGACTACTGACCAATCAAAATTTAAAACAACAATATCCACTCATTACATCAGTGGGATTACCTCTAATCAAACGGAACACCGCGATGAGTATGGGCCTGACAAGGAACAGAGGTCCCGTATATTCGCCCTGGCAGTTGGGTTTTCGATGTGAAGCTAGTGCATGATATGTATTAGGTTCAGCGTTCTGAAGTGGATCTTCTTGTAAACATAATCCCTTTCATTGATGTCCTTAGTTTGATCTCCAACTAAAGAATCTTGATATGTGAACGTTAAGTTTTTGAAGGTGTTTCCCAGGTTGTTCCCCGAGAAAAACCTACTGATTACGAACATTTGTACAGGTTTAACGTTATATTTATTGTTAAATCGCAGTTGATTTTATATTTTTAAAGATGGACCCAACGTTGCTCGTAATAAACCATCTACACATAGTTCACAATGGTATGAATCGGTCCCTGAGTTGGCTAATGACGGTGATCGTCGAGCTACCGTTGCCTATTGCCAGACTACCGGTTTTGATGACACTGACCCCTGGTGGCAAGTTGATTTACAGAATACATATAACATTACCAGTGTTACCATTAATAACAGAGTTGACGATAAGCAAGGTAAATATAACACATTAGTAATCAATAGAAACGGTGTAAATTTACATCCCGTCAAACCAATAAAATTGTTCCGTTTTTAGCTTATGTCAATTGTTTCGAGCAACTTTCAGGCAACATGCCAAATATCAAACATGTTTGATATTCGACAACAGACAATCGCTCGTCGCCGAGAAATTGCTCGTCCGTGGCGGTAGGCGACAACAGGCAACAAGCAACTGGTTAACTGTCCAATTAGCAAGCGCTCTACTGTCATGTGATACTTCAAGATGGTGGCGTCGGGACAGCTAACAACATTAAAATGGTACGTGGAGATGGATTTGTTTGTCCGTCTTATCAAATAAATGTCCAAAGCTGTCGCGTATTGCTTTTGTTGTTGTATGTACGGCGCCATTTTGAATGATGACGTGATATCGGCATTCCGGATATATCCGGGGAAAAATTGCTTCTCGTTGCCAGTCGGCGCACACGGGAGACCTCGAGTTGCCAATTGCTCGGATTTGCCAGTAGTTGCCCATTGCAGCAACAAGCGACGAAAAGTTGACCGTCTGCGCTTAGTTGGTTATCAAATCTATTCAGTTAGAGTTATCAAGTTATTCACACGTTAACATTACTTGCAGTAAATGCTGGATGCCTGTATATCTTGAATAGGGAAAATAATTCTGAAAATCAATGGCAATTGATGAAATCTGACGTATATCTTGGATAAAAGAAACATGTTTGCTATCTTGAATAAAGTCCTCTTCTTTGTGGTAGGATTCCCGTCCATTGACCAATATTTGTAAAATATTGCCACCCATGATGATCCAGATGACACTTATTACCATCATAGAAACTTATGGCTGACCCGTTTATGTAATGTCCTTTGTCTTTAAAAGCCATCTGTACTAAACTCTTTATCTGGTATGCAATAGCCAGATGTGTAATGAGATGATTTGTCTAGAGGGATCCAAAGGAGTTGGGACCCAAGGGTGCCTAGCCAAGATAGGGCCACGTCACTCTAAACACAAGCTAATTTCGGATTCTTTAACTTGTAGAACAATAAATGTATCTTATGAAGATATACGAGTGTTGTCACCGTGAAAAACCATAACATGGACATATCGCGCATAGGTCGGACCTACCCTGTTGTGGGAGACACTATAACAACATACGTGTAGGCATAGGCCGGGCCTACACTCCAAAACATCTCTGATCATCTGAGATGTATATTGATAAGACCAAAGGGGATCTAGCCCTGTTATTTCGAGAGCAAGAATAATTGGGTCGATCTGATGCGTTATATTGGTGTGCGATGAGAAGATAGTTTGATTACTTATATTAGTTGGACGGGGAGGCCAATTGACAAAAACTTGGCAAAAGGGCCCACCGGATAGTGGAAAACAAAATTGGACAAATTGCAACGCAGGCTCGTATCTGTGGAGATAAATATTAACAGCAGACCTACACCCACCCACTACGCAAAGAAACACATTAAATTTTATTTTAATTTACCACTATCTTTGTGTCTAATCAAAGACGTTGAGTCATTTTGGCCATTTAAGAGTGACCATCGACGTTTAATTTTAGAGATATATCTACTTTTATTTATTTTCAAAAATTTTCAGTCACTGGACATCGTTTGTCGGATACGAGTATCTTAGTCAGTGAAACCGCACCACCCTCATCAACATCATTCACCGTGTGTAAATTTATACCTGGGGTATTTGGCTGTACAATCAGAACCTTTGAATGTGACGGAGTAGCTATGGGTCGATGGGTACGGATTACAAAACCTTCCGAGTATTTAACTCTCTGTGAAGTGGAAGTGACAGGTACGCTGATATAGAGTTGTGGTGGGGGCCAATCATACTATACCTTAACATTAGAATACTCATTGCATCAGCCTTGGAAAAAGTAACGGTTCAAATGGTAACGCCTATTTATTGTGGTTAACCCTTGTGCGTACACGTCGCACGAAAAACGTTGTCGGTAACAAGGGGTAATCTCAGACCCCAGACATAAAAAAAAGTTTTTGGATGAATAATTTCATTCAAATACGACCAAACTACAGCTTCATATCAGGACTGAACAATAATCAATCAGGCTAGATCAAAATATTTCAAGTAATATCAGTGACGATAGGAATTATAAGATTTTTTTGAAACCATACAAATCTAAAAAATATCGTAATTGTCATGTTCCATGCAGAATAGTCTTTTGATGGGGTTGGTAGTGTACCTTGATTTGCTCTCAGATCTAGATTACCAGAATAACCAAAACAATATCATCAGTAAGAATGATTTCTAATACAAAGCTAGCACAGATTAGACACCTGTAACTTGCAAAATGTTGAAAGGAAAGGGAAGTGGGGTCCACAAGACCCCTGGTAACCGACAACGTAATACTCGAAGTTTCTTGTCAAATGATGAATGTTGCCACTGCCTCACATCCATTCTATTTACAACATTATACTCGAAATTAAGTAGCTGACAATGTATAAAATTCTCACTAGACAATTATGAGCCAATTTCTCACAAACATTAAGTATTATAGTAGGGTGAATTACGGCCCAATAGTAAATGTTTAATACGTCGTGCTAATCCGCACAGTAATACTTAATTTTGAAGGCCATATTTTAATGGATCTTAATCCACCTTAATTACTCCCATTTATATACATTTATATTGTCTTATATATCTCATTAATCACATGTCTCCAGTATTCTTTGTTTTACACTTTAAATCTATCTTATTAATTGTAATTAACGTCTACGGGCTATAGCATTTTAGTTGCCACCGTGTACTGTTTGTAGACGATAGATTTATAGGATTAATGCCCTAGGCAATGCATGGGTATATATAGACCCAATTGACAGAATTAGAAACAGCTGGCTACACACCTGTCTTGGGAGATCAGCTCAGATCACATTCCTAAGAACAGACCTGTATTCGGATATTTGGAGACATAAGTTTATGTCAGTTTCCTTATACCTTGGAGCTTATATTCTATTAAGCATTTAACCAATAATTGTTATATTAATTATCTGCTATTAAGTATTGTTGACTAAAGAATATATCGAATTATTAACAACCAACAAGAGTCCTGTCTTCATTTAATCTACAACGAGATTCCAGAAGATACACGAAAAGTGCACTTCTACAGTATATGGTCGTGGGGTCCAAAAATACCCCTTGTATACGCACAAGGGTTAAACATCAATTTACACAAGCAATACCCATTACCTCATATGTAATGCTGTTGTTGTTTATTAAATATTATAACGTCCAATATATTAAATATATTATGGACAGGTTGATTGAATTACATTATTAACACTTAATGGGTTAATAATTTGATAAGCAATTTGATGGGTGGAAACTTTGGAACGAAATAACTGTCCTTCTAACTGAGCTAGAATTTTCAAACTTGGTGTAGGCGTATATTAGGTGAATACCTTGATGGAGTTCGATGATGAACATTTTCTGCTTACATTAAGCAGAGATATGCAATATGATTGGCACGATAACTTTAGTTACATGTATAAGGAAGTGAGAGCGATGAAACTTAGAATATAGATTCATTATATCATTACCTTGACTAAGTTGGATAGTGAGGATTTTCTTGAAAAAAATGTGCGATTAATTAATGTGTCATCTATTTATTTTGGGATTTCGACGGGGGACATCAGCCTCACTGTTGGCTTGTTAGTTTACATTTATATATATATAATTTTGTTAATATTATTATGTGGTTTAGAAGTATTGCATATAGTTTTGGCAATTTATTATAATTTTGATCATCTTGTTTATAAACTCCAAGATGTATATCGATTGTTTTTGGTTTAAAGTCGATGTTATAGTCTTTTAATATAGTGATTGTTTCTTGACAGATATTTTGCGACTGGGTACATAGACATCTTTACTTTTTGTGTTGGAGTTTCTAGGTCATTTATGACTTGTTGGTGGTTATATATTTTTAGATACAGATTTAATTGATGGATTTAAGCTTCTAATAATTAAATTATTTACATTATTTATTGTATTTATAATATCTGTGGCAAATCTTAAATCATTATTCTTAAATAATGTTTTATTATACATGTATATTGATGATATTTTAATTTCAACGTGTTTGTTATTCCATATGACCTGATAATTAAATGGTATCAGGTAATCAATATGGTATCAGGTAATCAAAGATATCGTGCCAATGATTAAAGATTTGTTTATAAAATGGAGAAGATATTGGAATATTTTTTTCGTAGTTAATATACATTGGTAGTATTTCAACATTATATTTTTCCCAAGATGTATCGAAAGGATATTTTCCATGTTTGATCATCTGATGTTGTTAATTTTTTGATCCAAAAGATACTTCGACATTTTAGAAATTATTTTAAGTCGATCATGTTTTCAAGATTTTGTGTTATAACATTTCTTTTAATCTTGTCGCTACCGTTCCAGAGAAATTTGTAGATTAATGTATTAAATTGGTTCTAATTGTTTTCTGGAGTTTCTATTGACATTATGGGAAAGGTTATTTTCGATAGGCCTAGATTTCGCTCTTTTCAAATATATAATATCTTTATAAGTTTCATCCATTTTATCTGGCTAGATAACCTGATGCTTAGATTTCGCTCTTTCCAAATATTTAGTATTTTTATAATTTCATCAATTTTTATCTGGCTCGACAACCAAGACCCAGCAATTAAATAATACCTCAAACTCCCGCAAGGTGAATTTGTAAAAGCATACAAACCATGTCCACAGCAAATGAGTAAAGATTTCAAACTTATTATAAAAAAAAACTTGAAACAATAATAGCATCATAGTGCTGTTGATGTTAATTAATGATTTATATAGCGGTTGATGGGTTGTTGCCAAATCTGCTGTCTGCAGACCCCTGTAATGTTACAAAAGCCATGTTCATGGGCCAAGCTCAAACTCCCGCAAGGTGAATTTGTAAAAGCATACAAACCATGTCCACAGCAAATGAGTAAAGATTTCAAACTTATTATAAAAAAAAAACTTGAAACAATAATAGCATCATAGTGCTGTTGATGTTAATTAATGATTTATATAGCGGTTGATGGGTTGTTGCCAAATCGGCAGTCTGCAGACCCCTGTAATGTTACAAAAGCCATGTTCATGGGCCAAGCTCATATGTGCCTGTCGCTTGAAGACAGGACGAAGGGGACATTAGAATAATTGCTGCCGACGTTTATGGATTGCCAAACAGAAATAGAGAGAGAGAGGAAAGAAATGGGGTTTAACGTCCACTCAACACAAACTAGGTCATTTCGGGACTAACATATGGTTTAATTTTATTTCACTAATTCGCTTGCGCGTAGGAGTCTTTAGCAGTGGGAGAAAACCGGAGTGCCCGGAGGAAACCACGAGGTTGAGAAGGCGCCCCTATCTCCATGCCACATACGCTCACACCAGGACTCGAAACCACAGCCGCAAGCCAGAGGTGACCGGCCAGCTAGAGGTCGAAGCGCGGCACTCTAGACTACTAGCCCCCCCCCCCCAACCAAACAGAAATAACCAAAAGGGTTATAGATGCCATAGAACAACAGTTCCAAAATATGATGACTGTTTCGACTTGACGTGAAATCAGTGCCACAGCTTGAAACAATTTTAATGAGGTGCATCATTAATTAAAACAATGGTGACATTATACGCGGCTGGTGCTACACGAGATATTAGTGTTTCGTTAGTATGTCGTTTCAAACGTTGCGGTGGCTACATGTACGTGGGGTACGTCAAAATTTCTTATTGTTGCAATCTTTTAAATTATGGCCAAATAATTACAAAGTGTACAGTAATTATAATTCCCCCACAAGGTTTACTGGAAATACAGTACTCACCATTAATTTTACATTTTGAATTGGTTATGTTTCTTTCATCTGCTCTATTTTGTCTACAGTTATTCATTTTGTCTGGAAGCTTGTGGAGGGGAGAGATAGAAATGGGGTTTAATGTCCACTCAACACAAACTAGGACGTTTCGGAACTAACATATGGTTTAATTTTATGTCAATAATTCGCTTGCGCGCAGGGGTCTTTAGCAGTGGGAGGAAACCGGAGTGCCAGGAGGAAGCCCACGAGGTTGAAAAGGCGCCCCTATTTCCATGCCACATACGCTCACACCAGGGCTCGAAACCACAGCCGCAAGCCAGCGGTGACCGGCTAGCTAGAGGTCGAAGCGCGGCACTCTAGACCACTAGGCCATCCCATCCCCTCCCCAAAGCGTGTGGAGAACTGGTTGGTACTGGGGCGTTTTTCTGTGAGCAGCTCACGCTTCTTTCTACAAGCTCCTCTTGTAGCCTTGATTCATCGGCTTCTAATACCGACGCAATAAACACTTCCGATATTGGCAGGTCCCAAATTGAAAAATGGCGCAAATTCAAGATTCTCTCACAAATTCGCCAACCAATCTTTAACGAAGTCATAATTCTCTACCTACTATAAAAAGTCAAAAGCCAGTCAATTCTTTATGTACCTTGTTAGGCTTAGCTAAATCGGTATATTCGGTTACTATTCTTCCTCGGGCTGAAATGGAAATTTCAGTTCATACTTCCAGGGCATACAATGACACCTTGGTTCTACTGGAACCTGATTTTCGTCATTGTAACATGGAACTTGTTGGTGCTAAATGCCTCATCAATGTTAATAACGGCAGAGCTATTTTTCGTCTTCTGAACGCAACCTATTTATATACCCAAGATTGAAGTCTTAGCATATGTTTTTTGTGTTAATAAAGACGACATTCACAAAGATATGGCACCGGTAAAACTAAGCTCCGAATTCCCTTCGAAAGTAAATAAGATAAAATTTGACTTATCGGAGTCAGATCTAGATGTGGCTCAAAAGCATGTCTTACAGGAATTTCTAAAAGAAAATCGACACATTCGTTTCGAACTTGGAAAACCCAATGTCTATTAACCTCGCGTCAGGATGCCATTTTGTAGACAGTCCCCAGATTTTCGTGCTGGATGTTCTCGCCAAACTACACAAATGCTAGAATCTGACATCATATGAGAAAGCAATTCTTCGTGACGATCACCTGTGGCCATGGTCAAAAAAGCTAATGGTGAATAATGATTCGCGGCAGACTATCGGAACTTAAATAGCGTCATGAACAGCACATTTTTCCCCCTGATCGATACGCATTGAAGATGTCATCGACTCAATCTGCCAGACTAAAGCTAAAATGTTTACTGTTCTCGATTTTGCTAGAGGGGTTATTGGAATGCCAGAGAATGTAAAATATAGTCTGAATAACCTACATGTTGCAATTAATAAAATATTTGGATCCAATTCAGTATCATATTGGTCAATGTCTAGCTCCCAGGGACAGAACCACGCCCAGTTATTGTGTTTTGTCTACAGACTGGCATATTATTCCTTATACCATAAAGATAACAATTATCTATTTTGGTGTATGTCACGACCGACAGGATCATAGTACAGGTTGCAATTATTAACAGATTCAATAGCCGTTGTGTTTATCATCTACAGTCTGAATGGGTCCCCTTTATTTCGGGGTCAAACCGACTTCTTGTTAATATTTTGTGTGTAAATTTGGTAAATCAAACATATTTCATGCTCTACATTTTAAGTACCATATGAATATTATGGTAGTATCAAAGCATCGCAGTTATACAAAGTGCCTCCATTAATGGTTCCCAAAAAAAAATTGTACATAATTTAAAGTCACGGGCGAATTAACACCAAAGTAGTATTTGTGATTGTTCAACCGGAGCTATATGGAAATTTTAAAACTTTTTCATAAGTACTATATTGACATCAAAGACAACTACTTAATCTGAATCAGTACATACAGAGAACCACGATTCTTTTACTTACAGATGCGCACTAATATCTTACGTGGCTTTGAGTGTAGCTTGCACCACGTGTGGTGTTTGTGTATAAATTGCGCGGGAATATTTTGCGAGGCAAATAATCTAAGAACTAGATGGAACAATGGGGACTCTTAATTGATTTATGTTGTTAACATGGCGACGAAGAAAGTTTTGACCTTTTAAATCCTTTTTTGTGTGAACCTAATAGCGTCCCTTGAGTAAGATAATTATTTCATTTCGAGATAATCGCATTTAAAGGTTTCAAAATAACATCACTAAATGATGGTTTAATTTTTTTTTTTTTTATAAACTTAACCATATGCACTTACGACCTTATTACAGGGAAGTTATGGTGAACTTCAACACTTACGACCTTTTCTTAATAAACAATAATTCACTTAAAAAACCCTTCGATTGTGACCATTTTCTAGTGTAAGATAGATATAGTATTATTAGTCTTTTTTTTTTAACAAAAAGTGATTTTTCAGATTTTGTCACTTACTAACTTATCTTACTCAAGGGACGATATACTTGATGCCAAGATTATTTTACTGTTTAAACATCAATGGTTATGATATCAAATACAGTTTGATAAAATTAGATAAAACGGTTGTAGCTTCATTTAAAACGTATGGGCGACTCTTTTTATACTCTTGAATGTGAATATGAGTCAAGGTGTGTGGCATTTACGTTCAACAAAAACAGAAGAAAATGTCAACTTTTTGATGTAAATCTTAACGAAACAGAGACGTGGGTTGATGATGATGGAACTGAAGTCTTTTTAATAATAACAGGTAAGGGTATGTGTAACAAGGGTATGTGTTTTATTGTATTATTTTTATTACACGATTCCTACTGGTCCGGTGAATAGTTTGCGCCCGCCGGATCGTAACTTCCTGAATTGTGGCCCTTGATTTTCCGAAATATCACCCTTTCTAGCTTGTGGTCCCTTTGGAGGTCAAAATTATATCCGATTTAAAAAAAAACGTCTGATTATGTCACCGTTACATGGTAATGAAGGTTGAGTTCGAATTTCGTGAAAATCGGACCAAAATTGACGGACAAGCTGGCCGCCGTTTGTACGCGAATAGCGTGAAAATATGTTATATAATTATCAAGGTTGTGGACCCTTACAGGTCACAATTCTTATCCGATTTTGACAAAACTTGAAATAATAAGTCTATCCCCATGCGATCTCGGCTGCTTTCGATATTGGCATGTATCGGGTCGAAACTTCATGGATTATGGCTACTGATTGTAGGGAAAATCATGTTTTAGCT
Organism: Patella caerulea; assembly: GCA_036850965.1. Classification (NCBI taxonomy): domain Eukaryota; kingdom Metazoa; phylum Mollusca; class Gastropoda; family Patellidae; genus Patella; species Patella caerulea. The sequence continues at coordinate 16,448,629 of JAZGQO010000002.1, read as the reverse complement.
TTTGGACCCTATTGAGGTCACAATTTTGATGGAACTTGACTTGCATGTTACTAACCCAAAGATCTTGGTTCCTTACGATATTTTTGCCCATCGGACCTTAACTTCCTGAATTATGGCCCCTGATTGTCCTAAAAATCGCGCTTTAGCTTGTGGTACCTCTGGAGGTCAAAATTATTATCCGATTTATTAAACCGTTTGGTTATATCACTGTTACATGGTAATGAAGGTTGAGTTCGAATTTCGGGAAACTCGGACCAAAATTGACCGATAAAATGTTATATCAGGGTTGTGGACACTCTACTGGTCACAATTCTTATCCGATTTTGGCAAAACTTGAAATATAGGTTTATTCCCATAAGATCTCGTCTGCTTTCGATATTGGCATGTATCGGATGGAAACTTCGATTAGTGTGAAAATATGTTTTATCAGGGTTGTGGGCTCTCTACTGGTCACAATTCTTATCCGATTTGACAAAACTTGAAATATAGGTTTATTCCCATAAGATCTCGGCTGCTTTCGATATTGGCATGTATCGGATGGAAACTTCGATTATACGAAAAATCATGTTTTTAGCTTGTGGACCCTATATGGAGGAGGGGGGGATGGCCTTGTGGTCTAGAGTGCCGCGCTTCGACCTTTAGCTGACCGGTCACCTCTGGCTTGCGGCTGTGGTTTCGAGCCCTGGTTTAAGCGTATGTGGCATGGAGGTATGGGCGCCTTTTCAACCTCGTGGGTTTCCTCCGGGCACTCCGGTTTCCTCCCACTGATAAAGACCCCTACGCGCAAGCAAATTATTGAAATAATATTAAACCCCATTTCTCTCTCTCTCCCTATATAGCTAGAGGTCACAATTTTAAATCGATTTTGATGGAATTTGACATGTATGTTACCTATCCAAAGATCTTGGTTCCTCTGGATATTTGCGCCCACCGGATCGTAAATTCCTGAATTATGGCCCCTGATTGTCCGAATAATCACCCTTTTTAGCTTGTGGCTCCTCTGGAGGTCAAAATTATTATCCGATTTACTAAACCGTTTGATTATATCGCCGTTACATGGTAATGAAGGTTGAGTTCATGAACATCGGACCAAAATTACTGAACAAAATAGCCGCCACTTTTACGCGAATAGTGTGAAAATATGTTATATCACGGTTGTGGACCCTGTAGAGGTCACAATTTTAATCCGATTTTGATGAAATTTGAAAAGTAAGTTTATAACCCAAAGATCGCACTTCCTTTCGATATTCGGGCACATTGGACCATAACTTCCCGGGGGTCACAATTTTATTCCGAATTTAAAAAAACGTTTGACTATATCCCCGTTTCACATTAATTATGGTTAAGTTGGAATTTCTTGAAAATCGATAATTGAACAGCTAAATCCATAATATTAAATGTTTCGTATACTAAACGTTAGCATGGGACAGAACTTTATAAAAACAAACAAATTCTAATGATTTTCTGATAACTTAATATGCTTGTCGACTGCCCGGTATTCGTTGCCTGGCAACCTATTTTTTTTCTCGGCGGTTTCTAATGGAGAGAGAGAGATGGGGTTTAACGTCCACTCGACACAAACTAGGTCATTTCGTGACTTACACATGGTTTAATTTTATTTCAATAATTCGCATCCGCGTAATGGGTCTTTAGCAGTGGCAGGAAGCAAGAGGACCACGAGGTTGGGCAGGTGGCCCTACTACTTGCCACATACAACAGGGGATTCGAAACCACGTCAGTTGACTCAATGACAGGCTGTATGATAGAGCGCACACATACTTACTATTCGGCCATCCAACTCCCTTTTCTAATGGAACATTAGCCATACAGACTATTCTTTCTTTTTTTTTATCAAAGACCGGAGTGTGGGGGTATTCCCAAAAAATTATAAAAAATGTATGTTATCGGATATGGCTTTAAGTTAACAAAACCAAAATAATAGTTGTCTAGCTCAACAACTTGCTGAAATAATAATATGGCCATTAGGGTGTACTGAAATGAATCATAAATTCAGGCTCTTTTTTTCAGAACTTCGGCTGCTTTAAACGCACATTTCTAATAGGAATGACTTTTGGTTATCGGATATGGCTTTAAGTTAACAAAACCAAAATAATAGTTGTCTAGCTTAACAACTTGCTGAAATAATAATATAGCCATTAGGGTGTACTGAAATGAATCATAAATTCAGGTTTTTTTTTTCAGAACTTCGGCTGCTTTAAACTCACATTTCTAATAGGAATGACTTTTGGTGTAGATTACGAATTTAGTACCATACGCAATGTGCGATTCACGTGGCAACATGTAAGACAAATTAACTATTTACTTATTACACGCCCACATTTTCACGTGGACGTAAATTGTCGTCACCCCAGTCCGCCCATCCCTTCGTCCACAATTGAACACTCGACGGGTTACAATTTTTATCCGATTTCAATGTAACTTGAAATGTAGGTTTATCGCCCTAAGACCTTGGTTCCCTTCGATAAGCCCCCTGATAGTACGAAAAGCCCCCTGATAGTACGAAAATCCCGTTTTTAACTTGTGAACACTGTGTAGGTCACAATTGTGAACCAATTTCGATGAAACTTGAGATCAATGTTTGTAATCCAACGTTCTTGGTCCCTTTTGATATTTGCGCTTATCGGATCGTAACTTCCTGAATTATGTTCCTGATTGTCCGAAAAATCGCCCTTTTTTAGCTTGTTGTCCTTCTGGAGGTCACCATTATTATCCGATTTAAAAAAAAAACCGTTTTATTATATCACTGTCAAACGTAATGACAAAATGACCGCCGCTTGTACGCGAATAGTGTAAAAATATAGTTGTGGATCCTGTAGAGGTACCAATTTTAGTCTTTTTTTTCTAAATATTTTATTGAATGTTAGTATTGGGAAACAGGCAAAGCCTATATAATCCCTCTCCCCTCTTAACATGTAAACTGATAAAACAGTTATACAGGACGATAAGGAATAATATTATTGTCCGAACTATTTTTAAAACTGATACGTCGACATAATGTCCAAGTAAAGGAGGGTGTAGTGTGGATGAAAAGAACACAATACTGTTACGTAGATTCTGATGGATTTATTCATCATTCTTGAACAAACATACCACATGGTTGATACACGCCATAGAACTTTCTTAATACGTCATACATGTCACATGATCAATATACAACTAGAATGGATTTATCTCCCATTGTACAGTAATATGAATATTAATGTGATAGCTCGACACCACATTTCCCCTCTCCTGGAAGAAATACAAAACTACTAATACGAACTCATTTTGTACTGACAACATAATCCTTAAACCATACTGGTTTTGTTCTTACTCTAGAGCTTCTAACTCTTTCAGGATGGAAATTGTTTGGATGTACAACATTAGGTTCATTATTATTATTGCAACCATTATCGTTATTTGTACTTGAGAACATATCTATAGCATTTTCCTCCTCTCATTGAAAATAATTACCATAAAATGGAGATAAATGACGTACATTCCATTTCTGACCATTATCAAGTATAACAGTACTTTGACCAACTTTAAACGTAATACGAAATGGATCTGTGTATTTACTTTGGCCCTTAGGCACATACCAAGGCTTTTTAATTCGTACAAGATCACCTGGATTAAAGATTCGAAAAGTTGCTCCTTTACGATTATCTGTATAAGATTTACTCGAATCTTGTTTAATCTTAACGCGTTGATCTATGTCAGAATTGGAAAGTGGAGTTGGAGGTTGTGTAATCCCAATTATGTCAAGTAAAGTACGCATATGACGTCCGTGCAATACGATAGATGGGGATTCACCGGTTGTAGTATGTCGCGTTGCTCTGTACGTACCCAGAAATTCGGTTACAGCAGTAGTAACGTTTTTGTTTTCAAACCGAGCTGACCGAATAACTTCGCTTAAATCTTTCGATTTCACTGTTACCTTGAGGGTGATAATTAGATGAAAATCTATGCGTTATACCCCTTTTACGTAGAAATTCACTAAATTCGCGAGATTTAAATTGGGGACCGTTATCGGTTACAATTTCTTTAGGATAACCCTCGCGGCTAAATATACGAATGAGGAATGCAATTGTGGTAGACGTTGTAATATTACGGGTAAAAGCAACTTCTGGCCATTTACTACGATAATCAATTAATGTAATCATGAAGCGTTCGTGTTCAGGTGCAGAATAATCTGGACCCACAAAATCAAGGCCAAGTTTCTCCCAAGCAGTTTCTGGAAGTTTAACAGGTTGCATGGGCGCTGTACGCGTAGTAGCTGACTTATCGTTATACTGACGAGTTACGCAATTTTTAATGCTTTCGTTCACATGATAGTCCATTTTAGGCCACCAATAGAGATCTCGTAATCTCTGTTTAGTTTTAACAATACCCTGATGGTCCTTGTGTGCCAATTGAATTAATCGCGTTTGCAGTTCTGAAGGTACTATAACACGATTACCACGAAAAATAATATCATCATGAACGGATAATTCATCGCGTATTGTATAAAATGGTTTAGAATCATGAACCGTATCTTTAGCTGAAGTAGGCCATCCATCGCGAATGTATGAAATTAACTGACAACACGTAGAATCACTAGTAATAGCTTCTTTAAGTTCTGTAGACCTAATAACTGTATCACTGGCTGAAAGCGTAATGTTACAAACGGCGTCGCAATCTTCGATTATGGCGGGAGTTGAGGTAATTAAAGGTAAGCGACTTAACGCGTCGGCTACTTTATTTTGAGAGCCGGGTTTAAACTCAACTGTGTAGTTATAATGAAGTAAACGTGTATTCCACCGTGCACTACGCATTGGTTTGTGACCTGGACTGGAAGTACCTAATAAAGCTGTTAAAGCTCGATGATCCGTGCGTAATACGAATTTTCGACCCCAAAGATATGTATGCCATTTTTCAACTGACCATACACACGCAAGAGCTTCGCGTTCACCAACTGAGTAGTTTTTTTCAGCTGGAGTAAGACTTCTAGATGCACAAGCTACAAGAACCTCTGTTCCGTTTTTGAATTGAGATAGAACGGCGCCTAAGCCGTACGCGCTGGCATCTGTTGTAACGATGACAGGTAAATCTGGATCGAATAAGGAAAGGACTGGACTAGAAAGAATTTGATTCTTAATCGTTGAAAAAGCTTTGTCGGCATCGGGTGTCCATACAAAGGTATCGGCTTGCATAGCGGGCCGTAGCGGTTGTATTACCATAGCAAAATTAGGAACAAATTTAGAATAGTATCCTGCTAGACCAAGAAATGAACGACATTGGTCCTTTAGGAACGGGTGCTTCGCGGATAACATGGACAAGCTCCGGGTTGGGACGAATACCGTCGGCATCGATAACATGACCAAGTACGTGTAGTTTGGAAACATTAAATTCGCACTTTTCGTTTAAAGTTATGCCTGAATCACGAAGTTTTGACAAGACGGTGTGTAAATTCGCGTCATGTTCAGCTTTAGTACGACCGTAAACTATTATATCGTCAAGATAACATATTGTCCCTTTAAGTTTACTCAAAATCTGAGACATCATTTTTTGAAAACATGCCGGTGCTGAAGCGAGTCCGAAACAAACACGTTTGAATCGGAATAATCCGTCATGCCTAATGAAAGCTGTGAGATCTCGACTTTCTTTACTTAAATTAAGCTGGTGATAGGCCGATTTAAGGTCTAATCGTGAAAAAACTGTTGCGCCGTGCATTTCACTAATAATTTCATCTATATTTGGAAGTGGGTATTTATCAATAATAATTGACTCGTTAGGTTTCTTAAGATCCACGCAGAGACGAATTTCTCCGGACTTTTTATACCCAACTACAATTGGACTGACCCATTCGGAAGCATCAATCTTTTCAATAATATCTGCCCGTTCTAATTCCTAGATGCGATCAGACACCGCCTCACGAACTGCGAACGGTAATCGACGTAATTTCTGTTGTACAGGCTTAACGTCAGGTTTAATTTTAACAGTATGTGTAAACCCTTTAACAGTACCTATCTTATCACTAAATAATTCCGGATATTCATTCTTAATATCTGAATGTGAAACAATATCTGTACTAGTAGATGGACAATCATTTGTATTAGTACGTGGAAATAAGGAAGTAGCATGACAAGATAAAGTACTGCCCTCAATATTAATACTTAGTGACTGAATGATATCTTTACCGATTAAACTTGCACCATTTTCAACAACATAAAATATGCAATCTGAACAATGATCATTATACTCGACACATGCATTAAAAATACCAATGATAGTGATAGAATGGGAAGTGTAACTTCGTAACTTTGTATCTGAACAAGACTGAAGAGCGTCTCTTACAAAATATGTATCAAATAAGTTAACATTTAACAATGAAACATCGGAAGCTGTATCGACTGTATGGTTGATTTCAACAGTGTTGATTTTAACGGCTTGTTTTGTAGGGTTGTCGGAATCTGTAGATAAAACCTGAAGGCTATCATCACTGGATTCTGTTGTAACAGCTGGACTCGATTCCTTTGATTCTGAAGAATGGATTTGATTGACTCGTGGATGGATACACACTGTAGAATAATGTCCTGGTCTGCCACATTTAGCACAGGCAGCAGCGTTTTTACCAGGGCATTGCGGAAAGTTCGCTAAATGAGTTGTAGAACCACACCTGTAGCACTTTGTAGAAGGCTGAAATTGTACATTTCTTGTAGATGAAGATGAAGACTCTGACATGGCAAATACTTGTAAACGTAGATTCTTAAATCACTCGTCGCCAAATATGTAGTGTGGATGAAAAGAACACAATACTGTTACGTAGATTCTGATGAATTTATTCATCATTCTTGAACAAATATACCACATGGTTGATACACGCCATAGAACTTTCTTAATACGTCATACATGTCACATGATCAATATACAACTAGAATGGATTTATCTCCCATTGTACAGTAATATGAATATTAATGTGATAGCTAGACACCACAGAGGGATGGTTTTAATTACTTCATTACTGTCTTTACCGTATTAGAGGCAAAGTTAGTTTCTATATTTTGCAGGAAAATTGATAATGCCGCAGGCACCCAGGAGCCACACAACGTTCCACCGGTTAGACCGCCGGACTGATGTGCAAGGGGGGTATGTTCTCCCAGAAGGAGATGGGGATTTTTCGTATCAAACTAGAGCAACTACATACACCTCTCGTGACAATACAAAACCATTACCACCTTATAGGTTATTCAATACCGGTGGAGGGACTATGGATCCTACCGGCTCAAAGATTCCACCGGGCGCAGGGGCGCCATCAGACGTGTCCTATGGTTGGCTGTGGTCGAGTGGACCGTAAGATCAAATCCTAGAGCACTTGCCATTGTATTTTGCCCACGAAACTACAGTGAATCCTTGATTCATTTCAAAGCAGGTTAGGGCATTGGAATTTTTGTGTCACGTGGTTGGCGGTAGCCCATTTTACCTGGCCTTCCATTTCAATACAAGGCATTTTATAATGGAGGGTTCCTTAAGGGAGGAAACATTTCCCACCCTCAAGGCGGTTACTAAAATGTGCCCGTGGCCAGAGAAAAAACAGTACACCCTGGTCCCTTTGGATTCACCTGCCGGATTGGTATATTAGCGGTGTTTGATAATATTGCTAAACCATGTTACCCCGGGGCAAAGGAATCATTTTAAGCATTACTTAGGTCATGAACCTGTCGCTCCCGTACAGACCCCGCCGGAAAATTGGAACCAGGAACTGCTGGACCCGTAAGGGTCATTTGACGGACAGGTTGAGAGGGTGTGATTGGTTGAATGGTGCGGTGTACATGTATACCGCTATGATTCTCCAACGATTAGACGATATTGAGAAAACAAACAAGGTGGTTATTAAAAGTCATGCGTGGCAGTGGGGCAAATTTTAACTATTTAAACAATTATTGTGGTAATCGTTATGAGTATGAGAGGCTATACTGGTGCAAGACGTCCAGTCTTCAGACAGCACCCATATAGTAGAGGGGGTCGATGACAATACAGACCCAATATGAATTACGGTACCTGTAATACGATATTCCGATGGTAATAAAAATTTAGAGAAACTTACATCTGATCCAACAATTTTGGACACAGTTGCATTATATATGATGAAATTGAATTATATATGATGAAATTGTACATGAGGAAAAACTTTTGTAAATCAGAAAGAGGAGATTATAATTGATCAAGAATTCGACGCCATAGTTCTAAAAGGTCTTAAGTGTCAAAAAATGTCGGATTTAGTTTTTAAGATATGAGAGAAAACCCCTCCCCACCCCTCATAATGCCGTCAAACTATTTTAAATGGTATGATACTGTACCTGTGTTAATTCTATAATATACTTTATGTAAATTTCATTCAATTCTCTTCGTAGATCTAAAATATTATGATATTTGTAGTTAGTGCCTTCCGGTTCTGAACATTTATTCTGATCATATGGCCTTACGTGGTAGATGCGACTATTCGCTCGATACAAAAACTGTACTTAAGTCCTTGTTGTTGCTTGTTACCATAGTGACTACACAGTAACAATGCCTAGTTTTACGAATCTGGAGTTATTAATCCATCGGTATTACACTATAACAATGAGGAAGCGTACGAAAGACAATTTATCCCTTCTTTTGTTTTCGACTTGTGTCAGGGGTTCAATATCGGACTGAACTGTATAAAGATCTCCCACAGTAGTTGGAAATCTCAGCTGTCCACTTGCCAGCATAACGTGCAGACTTCTAAGAACAGTGTCTAATTCTTCAGAAGATAATATAATAATCTGAGATCCATCAAAGTGAACTATACAGATCCCTTGATCCTACAATCCCATGATATCTTCAGTGTACTGTCAAGATATAATCCACTTTTTGTCGAGTGAACATTCATTAATGTTATAATAAAGCTTATAAACCCAATCTTGAAATGTTTTCAGATGCTTCTAAAAAAAGGTAGGGGGACGCATTTAGGGAAGGAGTATGGAGGGCACTCCACTGGGGGACGTTGGTCTGTACCTGAAAAAAATAAATCATATTAAGAAATTAGAATAAATAACTGTGTACTTTGGACTTCAAGCATTATGTACTCATACACGTGACAATCATATATGACTGTTCATTGACAGCAACACCAATCATCCTACCTGCAAAGAAACATTTACTCAAATTACCACATGCACCAGAGAATGTGAGATTACTAGTCTGTCTTATATCTGGAAACAATACAAGGAACGAGGAGTTGCAAATTATATGGTGAATTTGGAATATCAGAAAATGCTTTGAGCTGGTTTCAACTATACATCATGGGCCGCTCGCAACATATACACAACAAATTATCAGATTCAGTTAAGTTAATGAATGGAGTATCCCAAGTTTCTCTCTTCGGGCCAGTGTTGTTTGGGTTGTATACCGTAAGCGTCGCCAGTATTTTAAGGAAGTACAATCTTTTGTATCACTGCTATGTTGATGACACACGAATATTGGACAGATTCAAGTCCACACGGGTTCCTTTCAATAAAATTGCCAATTGTACAATTGATATTAAATCTTGGATGACCAATAATCTTGGATGCTTAAATTGAATGATGACAAGACAGAAGCCATGTTATGTGGCATCAAACAACAGCTTCAAAACATCAGACTGTGACTCCACCGTCAACATAGTTGATAACCCAGGTGTCTAGAAAGGGAAAACGAAAAATCATGCCTTCACGGAAGGATGAGTTTTCATGGCTCATGTTTGATGAAAGTCAGCAAGTAATGTTTTGTGATTATTGCCGAAAAGCTGGACCAGAGCTAGCTGGTATTAAAATTAAAATTTATTTAAATCAAAACTGGTGTTCTTTTTTCTGCATTGTTTTATATTTAGCATTATGATAAAGATTAAATAAAAAAAAAACGAGTAATATCTAGTAGTGATTTACGTTACAGACTACAGTTAATAGCATTGTAATTTCTGGCTACTAAAATTTTGGTGCTGGCTAGTAAATTTTTAGCATTTAGTAGCCAGTGAAGACTAAATTTTCCATGCCAATATTGACCCTTGCATGTGAACCAAATTTGCAAGACGTCCATACGTCGAATTCGCAATTTGATTACAAAAGATGCATCACGTGCCCTGGTTCGATCTTTAATTATTTTTACGACTGCTTATTAGTTATGAACATCTTGTGGAGAGCTAAATGCGCCTTTAACGTTAACTTTAAAGCAATTCATCTATTAGGTCATATAGTTCTATTGTGACAGTATTTTGTTCTTTAAAACAGGTTCTTGGATGACAACACTAGTATAACTTCTAATAATACTTTTATTCTGTTTCTTACAATATTAGGTATAAACATCATAATGTAAACGACCGTAGAACTAACTTAAGTGGAGGAAGTCGAATGTCTTAGCTTGGCTTAGCACGGGTGTGTTAACCCCAGAAGCTCTTGTCTCGTCTCGACTCGTGCCAAGGCGCCCATGGCTTTCGCTCAGTCCTGGCCGGACCTCACTGAAGATTCGTTTCTGTTCTGAGTTTATAAACGTATTCATTACAAAGGAGCTCATTAGACACCCGTCTAATGTATCAAGCATCATATCAGGTTTAACACAGTATAGTTTATCATACAAAGAAAGTTAGATAAGACATGCCAACAACAAGTTAGAGTTACACAATGTCATAAGGAATGCTACCAAGGTTGATGTTACAATCACTAACACGTATTTTAATATGGCAGGACGCTTCTATGACATATGTCATTGTGTTATACTATTTAACAACTGTTAAAACATACAAACATTCTGAGAATATTAAACTCTTCGCACATTAATCAAATAAAAATTCCTTCAAACTGAATATCTTCAAGGTGTTTGCCAAAGACATCTTTGACCCGATTTTAATCCTGTATTACAAGCAACTTAGCAATGTCCATTCATGTTGTGTCGTAAAGAGTAGGACGTTAAACTCCATTTCCTAAGTGTCGAATGACCCAATTTCGTTCCGATTCAGTAGTATCTAAACACTGAAATACAGAAATACTTTATCTCAAAATACATGAAGAAAATAAAATCAGAAGATTTAGGGAATGAAAGAAATGAAATGAAATGGGGTTTAGCGTCCTACTGTTCTGCTCCTAAACTGGGATAATTAAGACGGGCAAACACTATACAGTGCGCTATAAGGAAAATTTTCCCTGGGAAGCGGCACTACAGTCTACACTTAATCGAATTCCAAATGTGGAGTTTTAATTCTAGACGTCACATTGCACTGTTTTTCCAACCTCCATACAAATACAGAAATAAAATGGGTAAAATTTTGACCGTACAGCGCATTACGACATACTTTTATATCGAATTCAAACAGTCAGAGATCTTTCATGTGCACGCCAATGTGTTCATGTGAATCTGGTTTTTCGTACCATCCGAACGACTTCTGCAGGAAAAGGGATCTACATATACCTTGCCTGCTGTGACACTAAAAGTTTCTTCTCTCATTCCGTTACTTCTCTCATCTTGTCTACTGCTATGTCATCAATGTCCCGTTTTCTTTTCTGATATTCTTGTAACCTTAAATCAAAAAATAAATGAAATGAAATGGGGTTCATCCTACTGTTCTGCTCTGAGCAAATGAAGATGGGCATATGCCATGGAGTGTGCTATGAGGGAAATTTGGCCAGGACAGCAACTGTTAGGGGATGTTTTTTGTGCACAGCAATGTGTACGCAGGACCTCGGTTTCTTGTGCCCCCTGAACGACTTGTCACCGAGAGAGAAATGGGGTTTAACCTCCACTTGACACGAACTAAGTCATTTCTGGACAGACAGACAGACGGACGAACCCATTTTAATAGTCCCCCAATTTTCTTCGAAAGGCGGGGGACAATTAAACCATATGTTAGTCCCGAAATGACCTGGTTTGTGTCGAGTTGACGTTAAACCCCATTTCCTTCTCTCCCCTGTGCGTCTCTCATGGAATCGGACGATTATGTAAAATTTAGTTAAACAATGTTAATTTAGTTAAACATCAGTGCTTTAAAATCTGATATTGAACGCCTGAACAATGTAAATGAACATCTTAGTGAGAAAAAAGACCTTGCTTGCCTCGCTAGTACCAGTATGACCGACACAACACGTTGTACGTACCAGTATGGACGTTAAACCCCATTTCATTTCATTATGTGTATTTGACAGGAGATCGGAGGACTTGAGGTCGTTGCTGAAAGCTTCCCTGTCTAATGACGATCTTCCTAAACGAAATGGTAACTGGCTGCAACTTCGGTTTTTTTCAAAATTCCATTGGGTTGAAACGAGATAGTGATCTGATATTTGAATATCAGTAACTGAAACACGTTGAATGGGGGTACATGGCTCTGGGGTTAGAATCCAGTCAAGAATGTGACCCGATTTGTGTGTGGTATGCTGAATGTGTTGACTATAGTTATTTGAGGCTAAAAGTTTGACTATCTTCCTACTGCTAGCGCAATCTGGTTTGTCATGGTGGATATTAAAGTCATCTATAATAACAGAAATGGTGTTTGATGTTGTTGATAAAAGAATAACTATACTGAGCGCTATAGAAAACGCATCATTTAGTTTTTCGTGTAACAAAATGATCCTATAAACATATCTTATTTTTGCTTCTTATTGTAAACAATATGCAAATGGGAACACATCAATAACAACACACGTGTACACTTATGGATATTTTAATCTGTAATCAACGGCACAAAGTCTTATTTTTGCTTCTTATTGTGAACAATATGCAAATGAGAACACAGCAATAACAACACATTTGTACACTTAAGGATGTTTAATCTGTAATTAACGGCACAAAGTCAGAGGGTTAAAAAACCCAAAGTACGACACAGATGGTTAATTGTGCTGCACAGCGTGCGTAAGAGCCAGTGGAGGACATAAGCGCTACCGACAATTAACCATTTGTGTCTATAGTGTAATACAATTGTGTGTCGAGTATTGTAACACTACATACAGATAACAGAATATCAGCATAATTGATAGACCTTTATTGAGAGCATGAAATAGGCATACTCCAGGAGGAGCGCCATTCCAAGTCTTCTGAAACTAACAGTAAACTCTGGCTTATAAAGCATACAGTTAATTAAGAAAAGTGATACACAAGCGATGTACATATTTGGCATTGTTTATTTATGAGATTATAGTATCTGTAACTGCACTGCATATTTAATAAGATCGTGAATGAGATCGTGCCTATTGTCAAAACGAGCAGAAGCCATTCGTGTGTAGTCCGTAAATAACATATTGAACACATTAGCTGTTTTATTAAGTCCGTGCCTTGAAGAAGTTGTGTCGAGTTGAACACGTCAATATCATTAATGATCAAAAATCAGCAGAGGTCAGAAAGTTCTATCTGTATATTTATATTTCAATATGATGTAGAGATCACTTTGTCACAGTATTGATCCCCTTTAAGATGTATTATCCAAAAACTGGGAGAGCCATTACATGTGCAGCCAGCTAAGCGCCATCTTGAAACAATGATTTTATGTTGACGCATTAGCATTCAACCATCCCCCCCCCCCTCCATAATTAAAAGGGAGTGTTTCAACCTGTATGTTTAATATTCATAGTATAACCATACCCATTGGCCCTGTCAGGTAGTTTTTTTGGAAAATATGATATCATCATTTGTCATCAATTATATCACTATCATAGGATCCTTCTCCTGCTAACAAAAATATTTGAACTGAAACTTTCTAACCTTAAACAACCTCTTATCTATAACCCTTTCATTATAAATCACAGAAGATACATTGTTTATGCCAGGCTAATCTGTTGAATAAGGAAATACTAGTTTTATGTCCATGTATGCCAGAATATTAGCACCAGAGACATGATAAATGTAATCGTACCCTCTACACATACTGGTTTCAACTTGTCATTATCCACATCTTCACTAAGCAACCCATGAACTGTAAAAACAGTTATTTCATATATGTGATTGTTTGTATTGGCTGTAATAGACGGTACATTGGGAAAAAACTATAAGTATGCTAAAGACAAGGATGAACCACTATCGACAACATATACTCAATCCACAATATAGAATGACCCCACTTATATAATCAGTGAACATATATATATTTATGCAAATTCAGCGTTTTTCCAATGTACAAGCTAAATGACCATAATAATGGTTTGTTAGAAGCCTAAAGGGCATAATTTATTGACAAATTTCGGCCAGCTTTAAATGCAAAATTGTAGTAGTTTCATTGCATATAGGCCCTGTTATTATTGTCTGATTTGATAGTCCATTTATGTCCCTTTATTGTACTACTGTGTTACTATGACGTTATTAACTAAATGTTGTTTACCCGAAAAGCTTAATAAAATAAGCGAAAGAGCTAGTGATCGACTAATAATATAGTTCTGTTATCAAAAACTTTTATCTTTTTGTGTATTTAATACCTTAGAGTAAGTTATCTGCTTGTATGGTTGATTGACTCTTTCCTCAGCCTACACACTTCCTGTACTGAGCCATATGTAAGAGGGTCAGGGGAGTCTGTACAACCCACTCCACAAGTGCATAGATTAAGTTCTGGTGTTACCGACTGCTGGTACGTGGGAAGGGCAAGAGACCCAGTCGTAGCCTCAATGATGGCACAGTTTGTTCTTTGTCTCGAAAAACTAGCGGTCAGTGGTCCACCTCTTTGATCACTGATCTCGCCAACTAGGGCTTGCAGGCGGACAGATGGTTTCCTACGAGGTACTCGCACATCTTTAACAGAACATTATGTGTCTTGAATGCAAAACTTGACGTCGGTAATAATTTTGTCAAACATTATCAAAACTTTGATCAGTTCGACAATTTTTTAAAAATGAGATAGTTCAGTAGGATAGCGAGGCACATTCATATGTTTGCCTAGTAGATATTTATTAAGGCTTCTGGTGTCAGATTAAATAATTTTCATTGTACACATAACTGTTACTGAAAGTTTTTTGGGGTCGTGGTGGGTCGAGTACGGAAAGCTAATCCGTTCTAGTCGCTGATCGACGGCGTGAACAACTTCCCAGCGACACGACCACCCTGTTACCACGTCTGTATCTCCAAATTGAGCATGGCTTTGGATAGTTCCTAAGGTATTTCGGAGTGGCGGTATATTGACCATTGTGTCCTGAAGTGCTAAATAGAATTGCAACAGGTGTCCATAGCAATGTACATAAATTGGAAGGGATGAACTTTGTTTAATAAGTGTAGCTAGTCCTTTTTTATTTCCCGTTCATATTCGCTGCACCGTCAAAGCACTGCCCTGCGAGATTTTCATCTTCAAATTCACACAAGTCTGACCTTCACAGAAGTCTGACCGCCAGTTGTTTTGGTTGTACATGGAAACCAAAAACAGTTTCATTTTTACAACTCCCCCCCCCCCTTGCCACGAAAGGTTGATTGATAGTGATAATACTTCTTTAGATTTAAAAAAAAATACCTTGAATTAGTTGTTTTACTGCCACTCGTTGTAATAGTGTTGCCTTTGAAAATAAAATATCTAATATAAGTGTAATGTTAATGCTTAAAACTATTGACTTATTATGTTATGTTGAGGTGTAAACACAATCGGTCTTTAGCAGGTGTTCTATCTAATATGAAACTACCCATATACAGCGGAATTATAGGGGTGTTTACCCTTCTGATAGATGGATTAAATTTTACCCCTGTATCGGTGAGCCATTCATGTCACGTTTTTGTTGCTACTGTAACACTACAGATAACAGACCATCAGCATAGGTTGTAGATCTTTTATTGAGAACATGGAATAGACATAGATCGGAAGGAGCTCTATTCAAGTCTGACTTACTGTCAGTTAATTCTGGCTTTATAAAGCATACAGCCATTAAGAATAATGATACATGACAGATTAACTTATTTGGAATTGAGAGTATAGTTTCTATAACTGCACTGCATCTTCCCTTTAATGTCGCGAAGTTCTGCCGAGTGTTAAACACATAGATCATGTGTAGGTTATAAATAACATATAAATAAATAAGATATTTAATGAGATCGTGCCTTTTGTCAAAACGAGCAGAGGTCATTCGTGTGTTGCCTGTAAATAACATATTGAACAGATAAGCAGAAGTTGTATATAGTTGAAAACGTCAAATATAATATAATGTCAAATCTAGCAAAGTTCTATGTAAAAATAACTTTGTCACATTACTTTCAGGGTGATATGACAAAAGATGATTTATTGTCTAAAACAGCGAAAGCTGATCGCGGGAGAGATCGTAATAGAGTATCTGCCCATAAGTCAATGAAATATCTGAAAATACAAATGAAATCAACATATAATAAATTTTACAAGCCAACAGTCAGGCTGATGTCCCCCGCCGAAATCCCCAAATAAATAGATGACACATATTAATTAATCGCACATTTATTTTTTTCAAACGTGTCGAGCAATCAAACTGTACACGAAGTGTCATCTAAAAGTGTTTTATAAAGAAAAATGCTAAAGCCGACGAGAAAAATGAAAATGTACCCTAGTTAGGGGGACCCTAAAGGCAGACAAAAGGGCCCCCAGACTTGACAAAAGGGCCCCTCTGGCCAAGGGAAGGGGCCCTTGTGTCCGAGTCAATCGTTTCTATACACTGTTACTGTCGAATCCATTACTGAATGAGAATGCAGTCATTGTATTGGCATAAAAATCATCAATCAAGATGAACCTAAGTTATCTTGTCCCAAAGTATCAACCAATCAAATTGCTTATCTCTGCCTACCCTCAGAAGAAAATGCTCATCTTCGAACTCCATCAAGGCATTTTGACCTAATAAGCATACACACCAATATTGAACATTTTAACTCAATTCGAAGGAGAGTTAATGTGTTCCAAAGTCTCGGCAAATCAAATTGCTTATTGCTCTGCTTACCCCTAGCAGAAAATGCTCATTATCGATCTTAGTCAAGGTATTACTGTAATAAAACTATACACCAAGTTTCACCACTCTCACTTAATTAGAACTAAAGTTATCGTGTCCCAAAGCATCAACCAATCAAATTGCTTATCTCTGCTTACCCTAAGCGGAAAATGCTCATCTTCGAACTCCATCAAGGCATTGAACTAATAAGCATATACACCAAATTTGAACATTTTAACTCAATTAGAAGGAAAGTTATTGTGTTCCAAAGTCTCAACCAATCAAATTGCGTATCGCTCTGCTTACCCTGAGCAGAAAATGCTCATTGTCGAACTTAGTCAAGGTATTACTGTAATGAAACTATATACCAAGTTTCATCAATCTCACTTAATTAGAACTAAAGTTTTCGTGTCCCAAAGCATCAAACAATCAAATTGCTTATCTCTGCTTACACTAAGCGGAAAATGCTCATCTTCGAACTCCATCAAGGCATCGACCTAATAAATACATACACCAAGTTTGAAAATTCTAGCTCAATTAGGAAGAGAGTTATTGTGTCCCAAAAAGTGTGACGGACAGACAAACAGACAGACAGACGGACGAACCCATTTTAATAGTCCCCCTACTTTCTTCGAAAGGCGGGGGACAAAAATATGTTAACTGTTGCTAAAGCACAGTGCAGATTTACATTTCTGTGTCTAGGAAATGTAATATGATTGCGAACAAATTATTGTACATTGACTAAGTTCCACAATGGGCATTTTCTGCTCAGGATAAGCAGAGATAAGCAATTTGATTGGTCGAGACTTTGAAACACAATAACTCTCCTTCTAATTGAGGTAGTATGTTCCAACTTGGTGTAAGCGGTCATTAGGTCCATGAGTATTGCCAGCTTGCGATAAGCAAGCTGATAGGTTGATGCTAAGGGGCACGATAACTTTGGTTATAATGAAGTGAGAGCGACGACACTTCAAATATAGATGCATTATCTCGTTACCTTGACTAAGTGTGATGGTGAGAATTTTCTTCTTAGGCGAGATAACCAATTGACTGATAACTTTGGAAATTACCAACTGCTTTTAATTGAGGTAGAATGTTTAAACTTGATGTAGTAGATGTTCATCAGGTGACTTCGAGCGAAAGCTATGCATTATCATTCGTCGATGCATTTGCACAAGATAACCTTGATTCTATCTGGTAGACAGTGATGTAACTTACAGTATAGTTTTGATTGCACGATACTTTTGAAAAAAACAAAATTTGCGATTAATTCATATGTGTCATCTATTTATTTTGGGATTTCGGCGTTGGCTTTTCATTGTAAATGAAATTTGATAACTTGCGATCTATGGATTCAAAATAAATTTCCTATGTAAATGCCTTAAGTTGATATTTTTCGTTGCCCAAGCTTATAACGAGATCGAGAGGAGACAGAAATGAATTTGACTTCCGGGGTTCGCGACCGGTAATGTAGGTTGTCCTAAGTCGCAAAGCGGATTTCTGTTTTGGGAAGTGCTAATTCAGTCATTAAATAAAGCGACCTTTGGTTTTGCAAAATAAGTTCAATCCAATGTCCATCTAAGCTCAATCCGTTCATTCACAGAAATGTATGCCCTGAAAAGATTGACCAAAATCCATTATGAGAGAAAAGATCTGTCAGTTCTCACGAATATAGTAACAAACATAAATCCACTCTGAACAGACGATTTAGCAATTGAAATTGCGGTCTAGTCTCGGTCATCATTACCAAAATCGGTACCATAAAAACAAGTCACGATTATCCATTTCATGGTTATATCATGAATGAAAGTTGAGAAGCACATCGAATCCCAATTCAGTAAATATCGCGGGCTAACGATGACACCGAAAGTTGATTGTGGTCTGGATAAGTGAATTAATGTATAATTAATAATTTAGATAGGATTTCAGACCTGAAGAAAGACCTGTAATTGGCAGATTTACCGCTTTCATGATGTATGTTTAATCGTTTCTGGTTTTACTGTAACATCTAAATACGCGAAGTGCAAATGGAATACAAGTCTTTGACGTCTGATTATTCCAGTCTACATCGATATTTCCCGAGGGATATGTTGAGTCTCATTCTTCGAGTGGCTTGATTACAAATGACACTCGATTCGTGTTCCAATTTTAAAATTGTTATTTTGGATATCAGAAGCCAATCTTTTCACGGTAAGATAACAAATCAATGTTGATATAAGTTGAAAAATTTGCACAAAACTCATCTTATATGACTTATTAAAGGGTTTCGGCATCGTGCATGCACAAATATACATCATCTCTTTAAACTTTCTTAGGATATTTGTCGACCCTATATTGATCCAATACCAATTGCTTGCCCAACCTGGTCTATAATTATCAATCGCTATTATTATGAATTTTAATAGTATGTGCATCAAATGTAATTTTTATCTGTTACTTAATTATATGGATGAAAGCTTTTTATGTTTACCTAGACTTGAATACTTAAAAGTTATACGTATCGTTTGAATATTAATACATTTTGAAAAATTAGTTTATTCATTATTATATATTTCAAAGAGACAAATCTTCAATTAAGACATGCATTATGCAAGAGCTAAATCTGTCTATTACAAGTCTTTCTTTAGGCCTGAAATAATATCTACATTATTAATTAGCCTTCGATCACATTTTGAAATTATTTTATTCAGTTTTGTGACACCTAAAAATTTCTTGAATATTATCTTATTATTCCATTCCGTCTGGGTTAATGAAGACGGGTATACGCCATACAGTGTGCTATGAGGGCAAATTTTGACCGGGTAGCGGCGCTACGGTGTACTCTTATATCGAATTCCATCTGTCAACGGATCGTTTACGTGCTTGCCAGTGAGTACACGACATCACCGTTTTTCGGCATCGCGAATGGTAAGGTTTAATGTATGACAGCGTTTGGATGTGATAAAGTCTACAATTTTCGATATATTTAGTTTACAAATCTGACAGGAAACAGTCGGGACAGTGACAGAATAAACCAATTTTCAGTATTGATTTTCAATTTTGTTTGTAAATCACTGTTCTCTGGATTTGAACGTGATTTATAATAATAATATCTGTATTACTTTGTGGCCAAATGCCAATGGTACAAAATTTATACAATATAAAAGAAAAAAAAAACAACACGTAATTAATCAATACGAATGAAGAAATCAAACAGCACATATTACAGACAAATATACAATTTTACGTTTATGTTAGTTATATCGATAATAATTCTCCTTATTTCCATACCTTTTTTGATATATACACAATGATTCTAAATATCATTTTCGCTTTTACATTGAAATAACGACTTCAATTTCATTTCGTTTGTTGATGAGTGGCAATATTTCGGCAGGAAGTTCATTCTAAGATCATGCAGGATGGGACAGACAAGAAAGAAGTGGTATTCGTTTTTAATACCATTTTAGATTACAAATTTCACACAAACGTCTAGAAACAGGAGTACCATTTCTACGGCCTAATTCGATGATACGTTTATGTTTGGAACATCTAAAATTTGCTAAATAAAATCTTAATGTTTGGGATAAAATAATATTTGACACGGAATGAGTCTGTGCCTTCTAAAATTTGGTATATATCCAATTAGTCATAGCTACTGTGCGGACGCATTTACACGAGCATTTTTCGCCTAGACAGTAATTGATCATTTTAAAGTTGATTAAATAGGACGTTATTAATTCAATAATGTACTGTCAAATATTTATTCAATGATACTTATTGAAATACATCCACCATTTGGATATCACGACTAGCTATGGGTATCAACAATGGAGAATTTATATATTGATGTAGCGCTCGTCCCGCACAATGGTCTGATTAATCCACACAAACTTAAATCCATTAGGAATCAATGGTCGGTGTTATTGACAGGATTAACTTTGCCTTGTCTGTAATTTCATTATGATGTGAATGTTTTGTGTAATGAACATGCTGACGATTTGGAGAGTGTGCACTGTTCTCTGGTTGGTGATCTCAAATATGTTTTCATATCCTGTGTTTGCTTGGAATTTGGACACTGGTGATGCGACTCAAGAAATCGGAGGCGACTGGATTTGTTCTCCTAATATTCTAACGGCATTGACAACAATTATTAAAACGCTGCGCTGGTCAAATGCCATTATATTTTACGAAACCTTGGACGATGACATGTTACTGAACATTACCCGCCATTTCATTGACAACCATCGCGGTTTCAAAACTACAATTTACAATGTAGCGGATTTCGATTCTTCTACTGTTGCGAACGCTTTAAAGAAACTATACCTTAAAGAAAACACAGGCGTTCAGATCATACTTTTATTACGAAATATTACACTTACACTTATCAAAATGGCGGATACGATTGACAGATATTCAAATAAGACAACCAACTACCGGACAGCTTCGTGGTGGATTATTTTGTCTCCCGTGAAACTTGAAGAGCATTTCGTCGACTTCAATTTACAGAACGTAGTTACGTTAAGCTGCAAAGACGACCATCTGGTTCATTCCTCTTCAATTTCAAAAGGGCACATAACTCTGGTTGATTGTCTTAATCATGGTGATGTTAGCATAAAGTCACGACAACAATCAAACTGTTCGGTCGATTCTCTATTTCCAAATATTAAATATAGGTACAATAAACGTCGTCTTGTTATTGGCACAGTCGCATCTAGGTTGTTACAAACGAACGTTGGTGAAAGGAATCAAACTGTGTACACAGGCCTTGTAGAAGAATTAACTAGGTTACTTGCCCACCATTTAAACTTCACGTATACGTTTAAACAACCGGATGTTGGACAATACGGTGAGATAAGTAATGGTGGGGAGTGGAATGGTCTAGCTGGTCAGTTACATCGTCAAGAAGTTGATATCGTCATCGCAGATTTGGTCATTACTGAAGAACGAGAACAAGTGATCGATTTGATTCTTCCGCCATTTTTAGCAAGTAGTTGGGCGGCGTTGTATAAAAAGGGAATAGACACGGATGCTAAATGGATTAAGATATTTCGTCCATTTCAAAGTTATATTTATTTAATTATCCTATTCACTATTGTTCCAGTTGCAATATTGTTTTGCGTGCTGACGGTACATTCTAATGATTTAATTCGAGATGAAAGACTGAGAGACCATTTAAAATTACAGGACCTGGTACTGCGTTTGCTTAATATTATTATATCTTTGTTAGGTATGCTATTTATTCGTGGGGACGGCATGTTGACTAAGAAGGTGCCGGTTCGAATTTTGTTGGTTTTCTTTTGGATTGTGCCTATCGTACTTGCTGGGATTTATGTTGGTAACTTAACCGCCTCACTAACGGACTCCAAAGTTAAGAAACCATTTAATAATTTAGAGGAACTTGTTGGGCTAACGGACTGGAAATGGGGAATTCGTGGTTTTGGTTTGTATAAAAAAGTTATGAAAGAGTCAAAGAACACCATGATAAAGAGATTATGGAATGGTCTCGTAGAATTTAATGAAACGGACCCAAGTACCTTTGATTTGGATATAAATGTCCATATTAATAAGATTTTAAAACCGGGTGAACAATATGTTTATATTGGTGCTGATTCGAAATACCAACTATTGAACCAGAAAGATTGTAATCTAGACATCATTGACCATCTCTATTCATATTTGCCGATGGCAATAGCAGTCTCAAAAGATTCATACTTAAAATCTGATCTAGAATTAGCATTAGGCAAATTATCGGACAGCGGATTTTTAAAGGTATTAAAAGATAAATTTGACGAAGACCACCGCCCGTCACATTGTAAAATGATTAAAACGAAACGACCTTTACGCTTGAGTGATGTTGAGGGCGCGTTTGTGGCGGCTTTAATCGGACTGGCCATTGCCTTGACCGCCCTTTTGATAGAAATGTTTAGAAGAAGGATTTCTGGGCCATAGACAATACGATAGAATCAAAGAAAATCCCTCACTGCGACAAGACAAATCAGTTAATGTTGATGTTCCCTGTTCAGCATATTCCCGAAGCAATGGCCCGAGAAATCCCTCTCTGGCAATTGTCCCCGTATTCATTAGACCAGTTCAGCAGCAGAACAGTGGGACGCTTACCCCATTTCATTTTATTGCTGGAATAGTTTCTGATGCTTGAGCTTTTGAGGGAGTGTGATAATTCTTCCTATCCAATCAAATCTATCACAAGTACCGCAACTTGACAGCCCTTTGTGTAATCTGGGGAGTAATTTAAAGTATGAAAAACGGCGAACGTATTGTTCGTTTTCATACAGTATTGTTTACATTGTATCCGTGTTAATAGCCTCGTTTATCACGCAATTAGTTTATCTGTAAAATTCTGCTATGAACTGGTTAATTGGACATAATAAAATCGTGAGAGCTCTGTTTAAAGCGAGGGGGGGGGGGGTGGCCTAGTAGTCTAGAGTGCCACGCTTCGCCCTCTAGCTAGCCGGTCACCTCTGGCTTGCGGCTGTGGTTTCGAGCCATGGTGTGAGCGTATGTGGCATGGAGATAGGGGCGCCTTCTCATCCTCGTGGGTTTCCTCCGGGCACTCGGGTTTCCTCCCACTGCTAAAGACCCCTACGCGCAAGCGAACTATTGAAATAAAATTAAACCATAAGTTAGTCCCGAAATGACCTAGTTTGTGTTGAGTGGACGCTAAACCCCATTTCTCCCTCCCTCCCTTCCTCTCTCTCTCTCTCGCTCTCTCTCTCTCTCTCTCTCTGTGTTTAAAGCGTAATTATATAGTTACGCAGTTATCTATTTGGTTGTTAATCGAACTATTGACAAATTGACTAGTCATAATTTGGAGCACATTTTTTTCCCTTTACGCCAGTGTTAAGTAGGATTAGTTCTAATCAAACGAAACACTACGAGGAGTATACCAGTACAGTAGTAGATTAAGAAGCTGTGAATAAGGAGGGGGGGGGGGGGCAAATCGATAAGGCGCCATCCACAACCCTACCTTTAATGCATTTAATAACACTGAGCACCCAGATAGAACACACATATCGTTGACATAATATACATATCAAATGATTGTTATTGTTGGATTTGTTATTATTTTTTTGTGATCGTTGTCTCATGGAATGCGTCTAATAGAATGGGCGAAGAAACAACGTGTATTTTCTATGAAAATAGAATGATTCGATGTTTTACGCACTTTATGTTTCAACGATAAAGGGACAATATTATCTATAAATTACTTGGCTGTTTTACTGTACCGGTTTATTCGTAATTAAAAAAAATAAACTGGGGTATAATACTTCAAACTAGTTCGTTGGTTTATCTGCATGGTAGGATCCGCGTTGGCTCAGCGAGTAAGAATAAACTAAAAGTCCATAGCTCGATCCATGTGTTGATCCAAAAAGTTCATTGGAATCTTCCAGTGTCTCCCTTTAACGTTTGTGTTGCAGGACGGATGTGCATGAAAATAGTCGTTCAAATGGGACGATGGACCCATGTACTCAGTTGTGTCCACATAGAAGAATCCTTGACACTTGGGATTCGATACCAGAGTAGAAAGGGGAGAGAGAGAGAGAAATGAGTTTTAACGTCCATTTGACTCAAACTAGATCATTTCGGGGCTTAATTTTATTTCAATAATTCGCTTTTTAGCAGTGGGGTGCAACTGGAGGACCCGGAGAAACTCCACGAGGTTGGACAGCCGACCCTACTCCTTGTCACGCACAACCGGGAAATCGAAACCACGACAGTTTCCTCCCACTGCTAAAGACCCGTACGCGCAAGCGAATTGATGAAATAAATTTGAAACGTGTTAGTCCCGAAATGACCTAGTTTATATTGAGTGGGCGTAAAACCCTGTTTCTCCCTCATAATGCCATATCACTGACCAGTCACACTCTTGTGAGTAATTTTTAGTTTATGCTGGTCCTGGATGTTAATAATTTCTAACTATTATGGACCTTGCCTAATAGGGTTGGAGGCGGTCATATGACTTCCTTCCAGGTGTTCGTGCATTTATATCAAAACCTGCTAATTTATTAAGATTTGAACCAAACATTTTCAAAACATGCATCATAGCAATAATTTTTCATGGTTACCACTTGCCATGAAGACATTTCCGAGATGGAGAGATATAATTGGGGATAATGTCCACTCAACGCCAACTAGGACATTTCGGGACTAACACCTACTACAAATTTATTTCCATAATTCTCTTGGGCGTATGGGTGTAGTAATCTTAACAGTCAAAGTAACCGGAAACAAATCCAACGAAGTTAGCCCGCAACTCCGCGTTTGACCATTGACCCTTTCCCATTTTCGAAGTTTGCTGGTGTTGCGAAAACTTTGGGGGTGGGCGCTTGACTCGAGCTGTGGTGAACGTGGGTGCCTTGCCAGATTTTATTAACTAGAAAATACAGTTAAAGGACAATATTGGTGTCAGTCATAATGACATGTCAGAGAACGGATTAAAGACGTTCTTTGTATAATTTTAACGCAGAGATCATTGCTACGATAGATGCGTAATGGAGATGTCAAGAAACGGAAATGACGAAAGCGAAATGAAATCATGATATAACTGACTGAAGTGATGAGTGATAACAGATACACGGGAGAATTTCTGCTCACTAATAATTCCTGATGTGAGAAGATATCAATCTGGCAATTCAAAAAAAAAAACCCAAAACAATTGAATGTTACTAGATAAGAGAAAACGAAAAAAAAAATAGAAACATGCATGCATTCCCTTGTTTTTAATGAGTCTATCTGATAATGACTGACACCAATATTGTCCTTTAAACATAATTTGAAATAATGACTTGTAAATGGCATGAACAACATAATTGTGAGATAATGATTTAATCAGAGTTAAAATACACGTGTTTAACGGGTGGATCTCTCGGGGTATAAATGCTCGTAAATGTATATTTATCTATTTGCTGGTCGTCAACTCCCCAAATTTTTTCAGATATTCTGTCATAGATAAAAACTTATTATTGTCGCCATTAGCTTCGTTAAACATAATCAAAAAATTTGCTACTGGACAGCCAGCATTGCCATTGTTGCAATAAGCAGTTACATTGACGTTACGAATGGGTCTGAAACCACTAAATTCTTCTGGCGTCAGATTACCGTTCTTGTCGTAATCTGCCACGCGGAATTCCGATCTGAATTCCTTTTCAGAGACTTTCAAGTTATCATCGATATCCATGACCAAGTAATTTCTTCTTGCTCTAACAAAAGCTTTAACCGTGATGCCACTTTTTTCTGATTCTTTTTTGGAAAGCCAATATTCCAAATATTCTTCCAGATCTATCTCGTTTCCATATTCTCGTCCAAGCTGGAAAAAGAAGATGTCTATGTCGGCCATTGTAATCTTCCCGTCACCATTGATATCAACAAATTTCAAAGCCACGGATGGAACATCTTCACCAACTGAATCACCACCCACTTCCGTGTCACTTATCTCCCCATCACCATTGGTATCTGCTCTGACAAAGTGGTCTCTGTTTTCTGAATATTCCGCAAAACCATCATCATCTAAATCCCCAAGATCAAAGGCTACAGTTAAATCCATTAAAGTTGATATTTTGGCAAGTTTTGGCGATGACGTAGCTGAAAGATATAAAACAAACCTTGTTAGTACAATGTTGATGTGGAACTGACAACGAAAGTTACATGTTATTTGGGTTCAACGTTATGCTGCACTAATTGAGTTAGTGACGACAGGCATATCTTTCTGAGTGCTATGAAGGAAACTTTGTACGGACAGCGACGCCATCCAACAGTAATCAACCACCCACAATTTCGACCGGCATTCCTTTTCCGGCTCAGAAAATATCATCAATAACCATGATCAAGTAATTACTTCTAGCTCTAACAAAAACTTTAACCGTAATGTCACTATTTTTATAGTTTCTAGAGTTTATCTAGGAAACATAAAATCGTGTCATGCGTCTTGTATCCGTCTTCCTCTACTGGGTGTATGTGCATTTTATATAATGTTTTATATAAGGTTCTTCGGTTTGGCATTTAAGCAATTGGTAGAGTTATCTGTCCAACCTCCTATGTTTTCTCCGCGTCATCCGTATTCTTGCAACTGCTAAAGACCTCTACGGAAATAAACTCACAGACTAACCTAGTCTGTTTCGATTATAGAAATCCATAAACAGCAAACATTTGGGATTAAATAGGAAATGTTTTTATCCAGATATACTTCAAACATTATGGAAGATTGGATAAAGAGCTGGCAGTTCTCACTATAATAGTTAAAAACTAGATAATCTTAACGGAATTTGCTGTTCATTGTGGAAATGCATATAAAAAGAAAATGAAGCGCGTATAAAAATATAAATGAAGTGGTATGAAAATGTTTTTTTTTTTCGATAAACTTATTTAAGGTAATTCAAGGTCACTTAACTAAAGTATATTTTATATGAAAATGACATATAGTAACATTTTTATGCAATCTGGAACATTTCTATAGAGGTGTCTGTGTTTCACCAAAAAATAGAAAATAGAACTACAATGTGTAATAACAGCGCCGTGTATTACCTAACTATTGTGCGACTAAAAACCTACTTAAAGATCCCTTCCATCGTACAAATGGTATATTTAGAAATTAGACGAGAGCCATATTCAAACTAACCCAATAAACTTTAATCTCAAGGAACTACCCCTAACCGTGAACATTTATTTTCGGCCGCCTTAGTTTGTACCGTAATTGATTGAGGTAATGCCATTTATAGTTTTATCTGGTTTTACAGGCTGTCCATTCACCGTCAATATCGAAGCCTAAGTAAATTATTGGATTAGCATTTGCGCTCGAACAGACGATAAGAGGTATGGTCCCATTGGTATTTTTCAGGGAATCCAATATTGGGAGGGCTCTACTTTCCATACATACCAAGTTTGTTATCCTTTTTCTTAGCAATAACTACCCTATACATACTTTCGTATGAATTACTGTTTAATAGAAGGCCATATATCAATATTTTACATATTATTCGAAAACAAGAATTAGAATCACATATTGATATATTGTAATCAATATTGATGTTGTTAAGCCGTGAAAATTTGGGATCCTTATATCCAATAGTTTAGACAATGAAATTTTAATGAATAAAAATAATATTATCTACAATAGATTTCGGAAATAGTAACGACTTATCAAAAAAAAACCCTGACTCCTACAGAGAATCAAGTACTTTCCTAGTAAGACTGGGTGTTTCTACATTCCATAATATAGCAAATTAGACATACTTTTATTGGAACTCCCCCCCCGCCCACACGGATCTATACTTTTGTGGGCAACTATCTTTTAAAAAGGTGGTAATAAGACAACCTGTGTTCTATACGCACGGTTAGTTTATAGTCTTGGATAACAATCACTGGTTTGTATACATGTAACATAACGTTTCGACAAGTATTCACTTACTGTTATTAAACATGAATGATAAGTTAGTAAACTAATAGATAATATCTATCGTAATAACATAACGAATACTACTGTCTGTTCCAGGTGATACTCCAACTCGAAAAAGCTTACCATGCCTTCATTTTTTTAATTAAAATGGCTAAAACGTTGTGACATACCTGGAATTGACGTCCCTTTGAATTCTTCCCTTAACCCCAAATGACTAGAAGTCCGATAAAATCCAGTATTCTCTTGTAAATTTCACATATTTAGACCTTGTCACTTTCTCATAACATCAACATTACGAATGCGCGTGCGTTAAATGGGGCTCATGCATTTCGCATTAGGGTAGACAGGTACTTTGCAAATTTGGTGCATTCGGTTAGAAATGTGACACATGTCTAGTGACGCGACAATAATACTTGTTAGGGTTTCACACTTTGAAGCTTGTGTGAAACAATATTGTTTTTGGTTCAAATAGATATGTTTTTTTTTTCTGTTTCCACCTTGATTATTTCGCACAATAATTCTCATTGGAAAATTTGGAGTGACTTAAAGATTAAAACTATTTTGAAAAGTCGGCACATGCCATAACCATGCGAACTCTCAGAAATAAGTAAATTGGTTAGCCTTATTTAAAGTTTGAATAAATATGTTTGGTAAATGATTCCGAAATTTGTTTTCTACGACTTTATAGCTCTGTTTAACTGGGTATAATAGTGTAAAATTATCTTATTTTTAAGATGTTACGTGCATTAATAAAGAAACTATGAGTTTGCCACTTGGAACTAAAGGCAGGCATCCAATCGTAGCTAAAAACAAACACATCAGGATATCTCAACGTTTTTAGCTACGTTCTCGTAACTACTTTTGAGTATGTCTTGCAGCCTCCTTCCACAATTTCGTTGATAGCGGGTTAAAATTTACATGTAGCTTATATCGATCTCAAGAAATTACAACCTTCGGACGGTTCGCGACTAAATATTCAAGTTAGTGGGACAAACAGCCGTGGTCTGGGATTCAGTAAATAGCTCTTTCAAAAGAGTTATATTCTACTGGAACGAAACAACCAACTGCTAATCAAAGTAAGGTGAAACGACTTAAAGCACCCCTTGTCCAGTTAGGCTCGTCCAGATAACTAGGCCAAACATGGCAGGTTCAATTAGTAAGATGTAAACAAATAACGATTTTCCATAGGAGAAAGGACATAAAGCATGACCCGAACTTAGTTCTCACAAGACAGAAAGCAATGGGAAGACCATTCCAGGTATTACACTAAGATTTAGCCATTTTAATTAAAATTTGAATAAATGACAAGCGATTTTCGAGTAGTAGTATTACCTGGAACAGACACTAACTGTTATTATGACAGTATTTGCGACAGCCATTTGGTAACAACATAGAACCGGACAACCATACTACTACCTACTCTTATATCTATTTCAGACTGTCAACGGTTCTTTTACATGCACGCAAATGTGTAAACGAGACCTCGATTTTTAGTCTTATCCGAACGATTAATAGACAGCTGTCCATGTCAGCCCCCCCCCCCCCCCCCGTCCTGAACCACTTTTAAAGGTATACCACACCGGAAAATCCTGAGAATGCCAATGCCAGGAGCAGAGCCATCGCATCTCATTTTCAAAGAATGCACATGATTATATACATGCATATTTAAATATATTTACCTGTTGATGCCGTGCCTATTAGAATACACAATATCGATACTATATAAGCCGTCATGATCATCGTCTACTTGTATCTCAATACTGGTTGATAAAATATCTGTTTATACGTGTAATGATTATAAAAGCACTGCATCACTTGAACACATCAATTATTATTAATAGATGAGCGACCTTTTTGATATTTATATGCATATATAAACACTTTTCGTTATCGTTTTGCGCTTTTATGCATTCCAAATGAAAACTTTTACTTATTTTAATCAAGTTTTCATTTCGCTACATTTCAAACTAAATTTTGTATTTCAAATAAATATTCTTATCATTTTACACTGATTGATCACTTACAAATTTTCTGATCTTTTCAAATTAACTTTCTCACCATTTAAATTAATTTTATATTGCAAACTTTCTAGCGGTATTATTATGCCTTCACCTGTCTGTTTGTGTCGCCTACGGGGCGCAATTTTTTACGGATGGTTTTGAAATGAAATTAAATGAAATGTGATTTAACGTCCTACACTTTTGCACCTTACCTGGGCTAATGGAAGACGGGCATAAGCCATACAGTGTGCTATGAGGGAAATTTTGCCCGGGCAGCAGCGCTACAGCCTACTGTTATATCGAATTCCAACTGCCAAGGGAACTTTTACGTGCACTCCAATGTGTACACGGGACCTCGGTTTTTCGTCCCATCCTAAAGACTAGGCAGCTGTGTTGTCAGGCCCTCCCTGAGATTCTTTGGCAATTGGAATTCGATATACCTCATAGCACACTGTATGGCACATGTCCGTCTTCATTAGCCCAGTTTAGGAGCAGAATAGTCGCACGTTAAACTTTATTTCATTTCGTCGAAACGCCGCTTAGTATTAAACTCAGTAATTGTGTTACTATAAAATAGTACTCTGTATAGACCAACCGTATATAATTAAAATAAAACCAAGTACAAACAATCCAAACCATCAGTCAAAATTCGAAGTCCAATAAAAACGGTCGAGGCAAATAGTGTAATCAGCAAATGAACTGTTCACCGTGTACAAAATACACGACAAACATTGGTGGTAACAGGTGTCCGGAAGAGTAAACTTATTAGCACACTTTCCGAGGTACATCAGTGGATATCGGGACAGTTTTGGTCGAGGGGCCCAGTTAATTGGCTTAACTGAAATGAAATTCTCCAAATCCCGCACGTTCGATGTTGTTTGCGGGATGGATGGCCGAATGGTTAGCACTTGCTGCTGTATCATAAAGTCTGTCATTGAGTCAACTGGTGAGGTATCGATTTCCCGGTTGTTACGTGACAAGGAGTAAGGTCGCCTGACCAACCTCGTGATTTTCTCCCGGTCATTTGGTTTCCTCCCACTGCTAAAGATGCCTACCTAGTTTTGAGTCGAGTGGACTTTACATCCCCTTCCCCCGCATCCCTCTCTCTCTCGATGTTGTTTTCAATTTTAACACTCCGCCTAATCATTCCGAAGGCACGGTGGCTAAGTAGGCAAGGCACTGACTCGTTAGTCTGGAGGTCGCTTGTTCGATCCCTGCATTGGCCGAGAAAGTTCATCGCGATTTCTGGCGTGGTTTCCCCGAGTCAGTCGTGCAGGACGGAGAGTCTGATAATGAGTGCTGTCTCGTCGTTTGGATGGGACGAAAAACCGAGGACCCGTATATTATACATTGGCGTACACGTAAAAGATCCCATGGCACTTGGAATTTCCCCTCATAGCACACCGAGGGATGGCCTAGTGGTCTAGAGTGGCGCGCTTCGACCTCTAGCTGGCCGGTCACCTCTGGCTTGCGGCTGTGGTTTCGAGCCCTGGTGTGAGCGTATGTGGCATGGAGATAGGGGCGCCTTCTCAACCTCGTGGGTTTCCTCTGGGCACTCCAGTTTCCTCCCACTGCTAAAGACCCCTACGCGCAAGCGAATTATTGAAATAAAATTAAGCCATATGTTAGTCACGAAATGACCTAGTTTGTGTTGAGTGGACGTTAAACCCCATTTCTCTCATGGCATACCGTATGGCGTAAGCCCGTCTTCAATAGGCCAATATAGGAGCAGAACAGTAGGACGTTAACCCCCCCCCCCCATTTCATTTCATCTCGCCAAACCATTCAACCTGACGAAGAGCGAGACGTTTGTATCAACAGAATGGTCCCGATCAGGTGCTCATTCGCCAAATTGAGCACACGGTGGCGACACCAAACGATGTCATTACGATGGTTGCCAGGTAGAAGTATCAAAATTCTATTTGTTTGACGTTCATGCTTAACATGTAAATCGACAATGGAGTAGACATTTTTCGTCTTAATAAAAGCAATAAGATGAAAAAGAATTAGGATTTACACTGAACAAATAAAGAAATTGGATTATACATTATCTTAATTTAGAAATTACATGAATGGAAGTTAGAAGTTAGACGATAGCAAGTTAGAAATTAGACGATATATTCCGTTCAATTTTGAAATATTACTTAATAATTTACCTTGTGAATATTGGTAAATATACGTAATTCGTTTTAAGGAAAAAAAAAATACTTTAACTGCTGTAATTCTACCTATATTTCTTGCCTAAAAGTAAATTACATAACAATGTGAATAAAAGTTACATGCCTTCTTCGTTACTTTCAGCTCAATTTTATTACATAATATGTAAGAACATACCTTTTAGCGGATTTTGAAAGTTTGATTTCATCGCTGCTTATTGACAAAGAGACATGAAACTCGATAAACATACACGAAACACGTTAAAAATACACCAGACTTGGTAAAAATACA
Source organism: Patella caerulea (assembly GCA_036850965.1). Taxonomy (NCBI): domain Eukaryota; kingdom Metazoa; phylum Mollusca; class Gastropoda; family Patellidae; genus Patella; species Patella caerulea. The sequence continues at coordinate 16,415,912 of JAZGQO010000002.1, read as the reverse complement.
TCAAACTTGGTAAGAGTAGTGTATGTTGTAAAATATACCGACAATTGCGGTGCAAAATCTACTATTTGATTGTGGACTTCAACGATCACTGTTAATTGGTTGTGTGTTGAGAAATGTTAACAAAAATATCTCAATTTTGATTTCATTACTACTAAATAAAACGTGTGTTTGATATAAACTTTTTAGTCATTTTTACGACAACCAGTTTGGGCTACGATATATCTTAATACGGTTAGAATACACTGTACATTGCTGTATTTTGCCGTTACGTGTGTAAAATGACCTATTTCAGGGTAAAATCACCTGTATACGTGTATTTGTACTATCACTCCTATTTTGCTGTGATAAAACATACATATGTAAAATAGCATACAACTACGTAAATATTTTACCATATTCTTACGGTGAATTAACATTTATTTCTAACAGTGCATGGTAAGGCTGAGCGATTCTGGTGATGGGTTGTATAGTGCTTCAAATTGCATAAAAATCATTATTCGTTCTAAATCAATTAGTTTAAGATACACAATTGCATAATATGTACAATTCAGTGGGTATTTTCAGTTAATTTTTAAAAAATCAATAATATCGCCAAAATTACTGTCTTCTTTTGTGTCTCTTATCATCGTCTATCTGCTAATTATGTGTCATTTAAAGGACGATGTTTGTCATTTTCACATATGTGATAGAACTGATTAAACACATTCCAAATAACAATTTAACACAGAGATCATTGATACGATAGATGCGAGAGAAAGAGAGAGGGAGAAATGGGGTTTAACGTCCACTCGACACAAACTAGGTCATTTCGTTTTAATTTTATTTCAATAATTCGCTTGCGCGTAGAGGTCTTTAACAGTGGGAGGAAACCGGAGTGCCGGGAGGAAACCCACGAAGTTGAGAAGGCGCCCCAATCTTCTCACCAGGGATCGAAACCACAGCCGCAAGCCAGAGGTGACCTGCCAGCTAGAGGTCGAAGAACGGCACTCTAGACCACTAGGCCATCCCCACCCCCCTTACGATAGATGCGTAATAATCTATGTGTTAAAATTATATTTGGAAAGTGTTTAACCAGTTCTATCACATAATGTATGTGATAATGACCGACATCAATATTGTCCTTTAACACTATACTACGTTCAATGTCACATTTATCTATAGTATTGAGTATATCATTTACATCCGTGTCTCGTATATACTACCTTTATCAACATTATATATTTGTAAAATTAGTATCAATTCTCCTGTCCGGGCAAAATGTCTTTCATGGTACACTGAGTGGTGTATGCCCGTCTCAATTAGCCCAGTCAGAGCAGAACAGTATGACGTTTAAGGTCATTTCACTCCATTTAATTTCCCCAGCTGTCACAATCGAGAGATTGAGTTCCATTCTGCGCAGGTACTATGTTTTTATCTATCCAGGTGATTATACTTGTATTTTACCAACACCATATGTTAATATTTTGATTTCAGTTGATTATTGTGATAATTTCCTATTTATACAAGAAAAGTGACTGATATTTTGGCTGGAATGATATGAAGTTATTTATCTATTCAGTTGATTTGACAACACCGTCTTGTATAACAAGATTACATGGAACATCATGTAATGTTTCGTCAATAGATACTATTGTTTAATAAACTATACAAACTGCGTAGTAATTTCTTCTCTTTTTTGTTTGCTTAGTTTATTACGGAAGCCTCGTGGTGCCACGATTATTTTTTTTTAGCGTAATTGTGACTTTTTTCTCCTAATTAGGACTTTTTATCTCCTAATTAGGACTTTTTAATTAGGACTTTTTAATTAGGACTTTTTATCTCCTAATTAGGACTTTCTATCTCCTAATTAGGACTTTTTATCTCCTAATTAGGACTTTTTATCTCTTAATTAGGACTCTTTTTTATCTCCTAATTAGGGCTTTTTATCTCCTAATTAGGACTTTTTATCTCCTAATTAGGACTTTCTATCTCCTAATTAGGACTTGTTATCTCCTAATTAGGACTTTTTATCTCCTACTTAGGACTTTTTATCTCCTAATTAAGTAAAACAGTAGTATTTAAGTGAATCTCTTCGCGCTTGGTGGTATAATCATGGATGAACTTGTGATGCCAGTGTATAGAGTTCCTTGATTCAAATGTCGGAGGATATCGACATTATTGGTTCTTGCGTGTGTCGAGAACGAAAACCGTGGAAACGTGTAAATTCTTCGTTCAAGTTGATCGCAACCTCCCAGAAATAGACTAAAATCCTATCACTACTCGTCAGAAATATAAAATATACTCATCACTACCAATATACACAAAAATCATCACTTCCCTTTAGACATATCCACAAAAATCATCACTACCCTTTAGACAATTTCCACAAAACTCATCATAACCTTATACAAATTTCCACACAACTCATAACTATCCTTCAGAAATGTCCGCAAAACCCATCACTACCCTTCAGAAAGGTCCACAAAACGCATCACTACCCTCTAGAAATGTCCACAAAACGCATCACTACCCCTTAGAAATGTCCACAAAACCCATCACTTACCATTCGAAAACTCCACAAAACTCTGAACTACCATTTATAAATACTAGTATATGATAGTAGTAAGTGTTGTTTATAGTGGTATATATTAGTAGTAAGTGTTGTTTATAACAGTATATGATAGTAGTAAGTGCTGTTTATAGCAGTATATGATAGTAGTAAGTGTTGTTTATAGTAGTACATGATAGTAGTAAGTGTTGTTTATAGTAGTATATGGTAGTAGTAAGTGTTGTTTATAGCAGTATATGGTAGTAGTAAGTGTTGTTTATAGCAGTATATGATAGAAGTAAGTGTTGTTTATAGCAGTATATGATAGTAGTAAGTGTTGTTTATAGCAGTATATGGTAGTAGTGAGTGTTGTTTATAGCAGTATATGGTAGTAGCAAGTGCTGTTTGTTTATAGCAGTATATGATAGTAGTAAGTGGTGTTTATAGCAGTATATGGTAGTAGTAAGTGTTGTTTATAGCAGTATATGATAGTAGTAAGTGGTGTTTATAGCAGTATATGGTAGTAGTAAGTGTTGTTTATAGCAGTATATGGTAGTAGTAAGTGTTGTTTATAGCAGTATATGGTAGTAATAAGTGTTGTTTATAGCAATATATGATATAAGTAAGTGCTGTTTATAGCAGTATATGATAGAAGTAAGTGTTTTTTATAGCAGTATATGGTAGTAGTAAGTGTTGTTTATAGCAGTATATGATAGTAGTAAGTGTTGTTTATAGCAGTATATGATAGTAGTAAGTGTTGTTTATAGCAGAATATGATAGTAGTAAGTATTGTTTACGGTAGTATATAGTAGTAGAAAGTGTTGTTTATGGTAGTATATAGTAGTAGTAAGTGTTGTTTATAAAGATTCACTTAAATATTACCGTTTTACTTAATTAGGAGATAAAAAGTCCTAATTAGGAGATTAAAAGTCCTAATTAGGAGATAAAAAGTCCTAATTAGGAGATAGAAAGTCCTAATTAGGAGATAAAAAGTCCTAATTAGGAGATAGAAAGTCCTAATTAGGATATAAATATCCTAATTAGACGATAAAAAGTCCTAATTAGGAGATAAAAAATCCTAATTAGGAGATAGAAAGTCCTAATTAGGCGATGAAAAGTCCTCATTAGGAGATAAAAAGTCCTAATTAGGACATAAAAATTAGGAGATAAAAATTAGGAGATACAAAGTCACAATTACGCTAAAAAAAATCGTGGCACCAGGAGGCTTCCGTAGTTTATAAAGTCACGACATATCCTCTGCTGTTTATGGAACTACACAGTGGACTGTGCCGACAATAGCCCAGCTCCCCTGCAATTACTATTAGGACAGAGTTGTATCCCTTCATATACTACCGCCACAACTTGTAGGGGTGTTACTCGTTACATGCAACCAGAAAATTATGACACAAAGCATGACAACAGTTCATCCTTATAAAGCATAACACCACGTGCTATCCATACACGAGACTTGACAATCACTACATAATAGACTTTGGTCATCATATTCATACCGCGAAAGTATTTAAAGGAGAGCCAACTATAGCAATAAATATAAACCAAAACTTAACTATGAAAGGCGTGTCGACATAAACAGGATGCCGTCGACATCTTATTCGGCGCGGAGTTTTAATAGGAAATGAAATGAAATGGGGTTTAACGTCCTACTGTTCTGCTCCTAAACTGGGATAAGCACTACGTTCTACTCTTATCTCGAATTCCAAACTGCCAAGGGATCTGTTTTGTGCACGCCGATGTGTACACGGGACCTCGGTTTTTCGTCCCATCCGAACGACTAGGCAGCTGTCCTTGTCAGGCTCTCCACCCGGCATTATTGTCAAGGGGAAATCACGCCGGAAAATCCGGATGAGCTTTCTCGGCCAATGCAGAGATCGTACACCAGAGCTCCAGGCTAGCGAACCAGCGTCTTACCTACTTATTCACGTGAATTTTGACAACAACTATAATAATTCGGATATTCATCTTATTCTATACCAGTACATAAACGTACAGAAAGTCAGAGGCGGATCCAGGATTTTTTTGAGTGGGGTGATAACCCCATGTTTTGTCTAGCCGACCGCGGTTTACGGAGCTAATTTCTGCCGGTAGTAACATAGATGCTGATTGTGTGTCTGATAAGATGCGTTGCGTACCGTGTGCTATATAATATATATATATACGACCATGCGTGTGTATGCCCCATTGGAAGCTTGTAGGATCCGGGATTTCTATACACCGATGAGGAGGGGAGGGGGTGACTAGTCAACCTGTAGCTTGCGTGTAAGGATAATACGACTGTCTCATAGAAAATAGTTGTAGTTCACCAAACCTTAGACACCATATTGATTACTTGTATTTATATGGGGGGTTGGGATGGCCTAGTGGTCTAGAGTGCCGCGCTTCGACCTCTAGCTGGCCGGTCACCTCTGGCTTGCGGCTGTGGTTTCGAGCCCTGGTGTGAGCGTATGTGGCATGGAGATAGGGGCGCCTTCTCAACCTCGTGGGTTTCCTCCGGGAACTCCGGTTTCCTCCCATTGCTAAAGACCCCTACGCTCAAGCGAATTATTGAAATAAAATTAAACCATATGTTAGTCCCAAAATGACCTAGTTTGTGTCGAGTGGACGTTAAATCCCATTTCTCGCTCTCTTGTATTTATATTATATATAATTTCATTTATAAACACGCATATAATAATAATTATAATATGTTTATTTCAGTAAAGTAGGTCCATGACCAAAACTACAAACATAAAATATATAAGTCACAGTTACGTTTGGATATACTTGAATATATTTTCTTGAGGGACAATTTTAGTATTTACTGGGCATTTTGCGAGCTTAGTATCCAACCACTATGCTAGTATAAATATTATAACAATATTATTATACTATTGATATATCAGATTTGCTGCAGATATTATAAGAAACTTAATATCGAACCTTACTTTTAATATATCATATTTACTAAAGCTATTATAACAATCTTAAGCTTAACGTAGTCTTAATATTCAACATGCTTTCTGTATGCCAGATCATTGTACAATATATACCTCCGCGTTATAATAATAATAATAGAGAGGTTAAGATTTGACCCGAGAACGAGATGATGTCGTTCTCGTTCTCGTGGGCCTCGACGCTAAAATGCGGTTAAGAAAAAATAAGTCCGAGTTCCTTTGTTTGTTGGACATGGATTCATGGATGGAATGGATGTTCAGACTCAGATGCACGACAGGAATTGATGAATGGATGAAAAAATAGTATAAATTTCATGGCACATCGGGACATAATTCTGGACAATATGCACCAAAAATGTATAAAAAGGGCATGATAAATAGGCTAAGTTTTTTAAAATGGTGTGTGAAATTTATAGTAATTTAAAATTTGTAAAAAAAACACAGACAAACAAAAACGACAAGAAGAACCACAAACGGCCATTTTGAAACATTTTGGTCATTTTTGCTATGCCAACAAAAACATACGATATTTTCGTTTAACAACGCCTCATGTCCTTCAAACTTTGTACGTGTGTTCGGTACATTTTTGGTAAACACGTAACAGTAACAAAATTTATGTTTATTGATGTAAAATATTAGTAATATAAACTCGGAAAGTGCTTACGACTTCGGCGTCCTCAAGTCGTTTTCACGTCCGAGATTGACATGAGACGTGGAGAAACCCCACTAAAAATGATGACGTAATACACAGAACGACGTCACCTCGTTCTCGTTCTCGTTCTCGGGTCAAATCTTAACCTCCCTAATAGAAATATGTCGATACAATTAACTAAATTTAGAGAACTACTATTGCAATTTCGAATGGAGAACTTAAATCCTAACGCACACGGGCGATTATTGTTTTGCGTGTTGAGGTAACACGCAAAGGCTGTCGATATTACGCGGACGCATACTCACACGCAGGACGTGTGCATGCGGGGCTACTTTATTTTGCGAAACAAGCAGTTTGCAAGTGTGATTGCCACCACTGAGCATGTGACTAATCAAAATGGAGGTGCGCATGCCATTTCAGCCATACAAAACAAAACAAGGGATTTCTTGCGATTGATGTACGACAAGCAATTCGTTGTTATCGAATACGAAACTTGTTAAATACTTGTCGTCGTCTGTGACAAAGGATGATAAAATTTGTCAGCTCAAATGGGGCGCACACGAGCATTTTAAAATAACAGTACGCCGTATGCGGTTAATTGAAACTCACTAACAAATCGCCCGAAATGGTCACCCGAGTGCGCTAGACTTTAAATGTATTTAGATATAATAACTAGTATGAATGGAATTACTGTTTCAGAGTTTAACAAACCATGGCGTAAAATTATCTTCCTCGGCTGGTGGAAACTGTGAAATATAAATAATATGAAGCATTAATTAATGGATACATTATATAGGATTTAGATAAGAAGCTGTCCGTTCTCGATATAATGTATAGTGATAAAATATCGTGATGAAAAATGAATGTACAGTGAACTCTGTCCGAACCCTTATCACTCCGGCACTCTCTCACATCCGACATGCCTTTGAAAAGTTCATTCAAGTTACTTTATTCTAAGCGAAGTTGGGGTGTTGCGAGACGTAGCGTTGATTGTTTATTATATGGTAGCAACCGTGCTGGATAAACGAGAATATGTCTCGATTATCCAGTTTATCGGGCATTCTAATCCATTTAAAGATCTGACATTCTAATCTGACAGTCCTAGGGAGTTGATTATAGATTTGTCATCTGAATGACAATTTGAAGCCAAAAGAACATCATCCTCTTCAAGAATTATGTATTCTTTTTAAATGATTTCAAACAAAAAAGGCAGTATCAAGTATCGGGGCGGGGGTGGGGGTGAGAAGCTTGGGCAAGCGTATAATCCTTGCTGTCCTTTTCCCAAATGCTCTTTGTTTTATGTACTTTATTTGGAATTTTTCGATACTTATGCACTTTTTAAATATCAGTTGATATTGCATATGGTATAAAATGTATATTTATTTAGAAAATTAGAATGCAGGTGTTAAATTCAGAAAATACAGTCATTATTATAGCATTACTATTATAATGCGTTTTGCTTCCCCAATAATACGAACATTGTTGTCAGCTCTACCCAAAGTATGATGTTATATTTTCCTACCTGTTTCGTAAATTCATCTTGACAAAGCATTCGTATAATATCAGGAGTAGCTGGGCAATCAAATTGGAAGTAGCCGTCAATTCCTGTTTCATGTCGAGCAGCCATTATTGCCGACTTTGCTGCCAGGAAAATGGAAAGAGATAGTATCATCGGCGCTTCTCCAATAGCCTGGAACAAATGAAACAATTATGTAGGGATATTAAATGTGTAACACTATATTGGCCTATCTACAGTAGTTGTTAGCTGGGTTCTCTACGAAAGAAGTTTTTGTAAGGTGCCCTGTTTAATATATTGACGTTATTAGTTAGTACCAATGACAACAAGAACTAGGCTAACAAGAATATGTCTGGAAGTTTAAAATCGGGCAATGACATCGTTGTCTGATAATCCAAATACGGTAATCCCATGCGTTAGAAACGTGGGTAGTGGCCATTCTAGGTGCCCATATAAGTACACTGTTGAAATCCAGGGTAGCGTCTGCGCAGTTGACCAATCCGATAAAGGAAGCACCTGGTCAATTTCCCGGGGCTCAATTCATGACTCATGCACGTAACCTCTTTAAAAGAACGTTCTTGATTTAAGTTTATTTGGATTTCATGACGAGACCGTAGAAAATAGATATCATTGGGAGGCTGGGAACACCACAGCCTTCCCAGCTGAGAAGCGAGGAAATACCACCTCAAAACACAAGCTGGGGAAAGAGAACTTATATTTAGCTTATATTTATTGTCATAGCTGTATGTGTAGTTTCCTGTATTACGGATGTTATAAAGTTATAAAAACTTAGTTAATGTAAAAAGTGTTCCAGGGTCAGTTAATCGAAGATTGGAATAAATTGACCCAACAACGTGAAGTCCAAGTAAGGCCCAGAAAAAACTGTCACATCTGTGTCCCCATAGTGTCACACATGTATTTCAGCAATATTTTCACAAACTGTTGTACACACATTTGCTGCTGTTTGTTTTACTTGAATTCGTTTCGTATTTTGTCTACGTATTAATATTGGGTTTGGTCCAGCTTCCTTTTATTCTTTTTATGTTGTCTGCTTACCAAAACTCGATGAAGTTTAATCGTTTCGCGGGTTCACCACGGATTAATCCAAACTTATCAAATCAGCACTGAGTAAAAGTGGGCGTTCCCGGCTTTCCCAACTGTCTGATCATTACCGACCCCCTCTGACTGCTTCCTGTTAGATTAGAGACAATAGATGACCAGCGAATAATTAAATTAAGCAATTACCAAGCGACGTTTCGACTAGGCTTCTCTAGTCGTTATCAAGAGAAGCCTAGTCGAAACGTCGCTCAGTAATAAGCAGTAATTGTATTCCATAGATTTGTAACCAGTATACTCCAGTTCAATTACTAAATGCCATTGAAACAGTTTAAGCAATTACCACTAATAGTCAAGCTTTTATTGCAAACTCAGCCCTATTTTCTGATATATGTATAAACTGGTGCATTTCGTCACTTACCTTTGATGAGTATACGGCCCTTTTATTCGGCTTCCCTTTTAACATAGAGACGTTGAAGACTTTAGGAATATTTCCCACGGATGGGATCTTATAGTTACCAGGGCCTTTAGTTAGAAGTGTACCAGAGGGCGTAACCTTTAAATGCTCCAGCATGTGTAGACCATGACCCTTTGCAAAGAAAACAATATAGATATTTTACAGCTGCTTTTAAAGCATGTAAACGTTTTGTAAGTGTTAATTAAATTCATCATAAGTATCAAAATTAATTTAGTGGCGTATATAGGGTTTCGATTGGTTCGTTATGAAAAAAACAAATTTTACAATTCCTTACCATCACAAAAGCGCCCTCTATTTGTCCTATATCTATAGCCGGATTTAAGCTCGTCCCTACATCAAATACAATGTCCGTTCTTAGAACCTAAAATACAAAACAAAGAAGAAATTTTTTTTTAAGAAAAGGGACTGAGTGAAACAGAGAAAAGGCATACATGCTTCTGATGGTGTTTCGTTTGAATTATCCTACCATGTGAGTTCAGAGTTCAGAGTAAAATAATTGTAAGGTTATAGAACGGTTCTTAGAGAAAGGTCTGTGTGGACGTTTCGTTGAAGAAAAAGTCAAAGACATCCAAACAATGACGATCGCAGTTTCAAATCTCTAAATGAGTTATAATTCAACCTCCTAGCGCAGTAGGCCTACATCGTGTATGTCCCTCTTCATTTGTCCATTTGGTGCAGAGAGTATACATGTCTTCCTTTTCTGCACCCTCACTGATCCGCAGTGAATATTCGCTTGACCGCTGTCAGGCATATTAACTTTTTTACTCTGACAAAATAAATTCTAAAACATTTTTTTGAAGTATAAGAAAAATAAATAAAGGTATTTGAAATATATCTGGATAAAAAGTATTCCATATTTAGCATAAATAGGTACAGAAAATAGTGCGCGGAGGCGTAAAATGAGTAAAAAAATATTATTCTGCCCCTACCAGTTCATATTACTACGTTTGATGTAAACAACGCACGTGTGACCACCAATTATGATGTGACGTTACCCGTAGAACTTTTGAAGCCTGACCTGCACTTACCATTAAAGGTCAGTCATCTTGGGCAGAGATAAAAGATGCCCGTCGCATAATCTCTGTAAATAAAGACGAGCATGCGCTGAGGTGATAAGTTTCTTACCGTATGATCTCCTGTTAAGCAATCAATTTCCACTTCCGAACAACCAACTCCATAGGAATAATAGTAAAAACTGTTTTCACTGTTTGTACTAGGGTCTGGGCCCAGGTCAGGTGCTCTACAATACAACACGACAAAGAATATAAATCCAAGTAAATGCAATGAGGTTTAACGTCCTATTTTTCTGCACCAACCGGAGTAATGAAGTTGGACATAAACCGTGATTAATCAAATAGCAACTGGGCGTTTAACGTGCACCACAATTCCCGGTGGACTTTTGCTGACAAAATAAACTGAAAGTTGAGCAGCAAATGGGATCCTAATCCAGTAAATGTCACAATCTACCGATGACATCGACAGTTGATTGTGGTCTGCGTAAGTTAATTAATGTCTAACAAATAATTTAAATAAAATTACAGGCATAAAAAAATGAAATAAAATGGGGTTTAACGTCCTACTCTTTTGCACCTAACCTGGGCTAATGGAAGACGGACATACGCCATACAGTGTGCAATGAGGGAAATTTTGCCCGGTCAGCGGCGCTACGGCCTACTCTTACATCGAATTCCAACTGCCAAGGGAACTTTTACGTGCACTCCAATGTGTACACGGGACCGCGATTTTTCGTCAGGTCCTCCTTCTGCATCACTGACAAGGGGAAATCACACCGGAAAATCGAGATGAACTTTCTCGGCCAATGAAGGGATCGAACCAGCGCCTTAGCCACCTAGCCACCGTGACACCCCGGCCTAAATAAAGACCTGCAATAGGTAGACTTAGCTCTTGCATAATGTAGGTTTAATAAGACAAATATTACAATATATAAATTTTACAACTCTTACTTATAAAAGCCTGTTGCTGATAAGCTCACTCGATCTTCATAAGCTCGCTTTACCCAGTCGTTCCACGATGAACCCTTTTCGTTTTTATATTTTTCTAACCTTTTGCATATCTTCTCACAGGCAAACTGCAAAGTACATTTTCAATTTAAAAAACAATTCAATTTCATGAAAACAAAATTCCGTTAACGCACCCACATTTAAAGGTACACTATGGGAGATTAAATAAAGAACTGGCAAATCTCACTGTAATAGTTAAAGAACTAGATAATTTAATGGGAATTTGCTGAAAATCTCAATCAAATTGATCCACTATGAACCGAGAGTTTAGCGATTGAATATTGGGACTTGCCTCGATCATCATTACTGAAGTCAGCACGCTAAAAACATAGTCTCGATTATCCATTATGGAAGTCGAACAGCAAATCGGAACATTTCCAATAAACATCGCAGACTAGCGACGCCATCGACTTTTGATTAACTTGGTAAGTTCATTAATGTCTAATTAATCATGTGTACACCATTTCGGGTTTAACCCTTGTCGGTGCACGTGGGGTCTCCGTGGACCCCATGCACTTGTTTTATAGTGTTTGGTATTAACTACTGGGCACTGCTTTCTGAAATTTAGTGACTTTGTCTCCAATATATTTTTAGACATAGCGAATAGATCGGTATTCATCTGCTTCCCACATGATGAGTTATGTTACATGCCAAACAGGCCCAACGCTTGTAGGGCACAAGGGGTCCAATCGGACCCCAAACTTACAACTCGCAGTAGGAATTTTGCTAATGTGTTTGCTGCCTGATACCATATCGCGTATGCCAGACTATTCTCTCTTTCAACATCTGCATGTTACAAATACCAAAAATTAAATGATGAATTCCAAAAAATCTATGTTTTTTGTATCAAGCGTGAATCGCCATTTAACCTCGTTATAACATAGTACACAAAGTAGCAATTTTGTGAGTGTTATTAAATCTCTTCAAAATGTCACAAAAATGTTTTTGTATAATAATTTAGTTGTTTTTCAGTTGTCAAATATAAATGCAAATAAAAACTTAACCATTGCTTTTAAATTCAAATACATCTGTACGTAAAAACTTTGAATTACAACTGGGGTCCATACGGACCCCTTGTTACCTGCTATGTGATTCTCACCACGTGCACCCACAAGGGTTAATGAAAGACCTGCAATAAGAAGACCTACCCCTTGCGTAATGCATGTTTAATGTGATGGTAGATTGCCAAACTACTTTTCAAAATATCATGTTTCGCATTTCAAGAAAACGCCATATCACATATTTCCTGATTCTTGTAACGAAACCCACAAAAAGGTGTTACTATCATTTACATAAGGATTGTCCTAGCCTCGGAGCAGTGGCAGAGTTTGTGCGCAGGGACGTTTTAAGGTGTATCATGGCAGAGACTATACTATTTTGAGGGCCCCTTGATTGTTGATTTTCATGCCAATGCAATGACTACATTCTCATTCAGTAGTGGACTCGACAGTGTGTATAGAAAACGATTGACTCGGACTTTTGGACCCTTACCCATAGCCAGAGGGGCCCTTTTGTAAGGCGTGTGGCCCTTTTGTCTGCCTTTAGGGCCCTCGCTAACTGGGGTACATTTTCATTTTCCTCATCGGTTTTAGCATTTTTCTCCTGTTTTATTATTTCAACTTCTTTGATTTTTTTCGCGAGGAGACTGGCCACTCCAGCGCCTCAGCTATTAAACGCTTTTGTCTGTGTGGCCTTGAGTCATACATTACACACTAGACAAAAACACAATCGATATTAAATAAAAACGAACAGTGGTTTGCAAGGCCATCTACAGCAGTAAACCAAACATTTCGCCACCCAAATATTTGGATGACAAACAGACATTTGGAGGTGACGCTTGAGGACAAGATCAAAAGTTCCATTTGATGGCCTAGAGATTCTAGGTAAGATATTTTGTTCAAAAAAGGACACTTTCTGTGCTCTCATTCAGTCTAACCCATCATTTTAATTTCGATACGGACCCTTTTACACCAATTCGAATCTTCGCATCTCGCTGGAAAATAAGTTTCTTTTTTCTTAAGTCAGCCCCGGCCCCAATGATTTTGCCCCCCCCCCCCCACAAAGCTCAAAACGACCCTACAACTGGACAACACACATCAACAGGTAAACAATAACAGTAGACTGATCCCCTATAATATGATTTATATTACCTTTACAGCCATTCCATTGAGATCCGAGCCAGTACTGCCTGCTGTTACTGATGCATTCGGGACTGTACTGGTACTCATTTCATTGGTATGAATTCTGTCAGCTGGAATACCTAAAGTTGCACTTGCTACCTATAAAATAACCAAGTCGGAAGAAAAGTTGTCGTGACAATGGAATCATATAGAGTTATATAGTGTAATAGTGTTGTATAAAAACTTTGATGTGCACGTTAAAGAGTCCTTTACACGTGAAATCCAATTGCTGTCCGGGTACACTTTCTGTCATAGCACATTGCTTAGCCGTCTTCAATAGTTCGATAGGTGTAGGAAAGTAGGCCGTTAAACTCCATTCCATTACGTCTATCAGATGGGGCCAGGTACAGCATGAAGCATTGCCATGGGGATAGATGGGAGGAAAGCCACAAAGACTGTAGAGGCAGAAAAGAAGGGCGTTTAATAAAATTTCATTCATTTGCTACATAGTGCTTAGTAATAAAGTATCATAATAATATATAGTTCCATATAGTTTTATACAGTGTTATGTCCACTAGACACAAACTAGCTCATTTTGGAACCAGCAATTGTATTGAAGGGGGAGGGGGCGTACAGGGGAATCGAATCGAAACGTTCTAATCATTTGGCAATCCATCCACCAGAAAACGAAGGCTACTGAGCTCATTTTACAATAACGTAGAACAAGATAGGCCACAGGTAAATTAATGCATATTAATACAGTAACCTATACTAATATATATGTTTAACATTAAACTATATTTATAGTAAAATAGCACTATACATCAATATAGATAATATAATACCACTTCTCATTCTATAAGTTTACAGGAATTGCATGGTTTTGGTACATATAAAGGACCTGGTGGCTGGCACCCGAGGTTACTGTAAATCCGGTAGCCTTTGATTTCAGCAATTCAACTCCAAGCCACCATGTCATTCCTCTATAATTGCGACCATACAGTGTATGCTTACTTTTCCTTAACGCCTGGAACAACTTCTCGCTTAGGGAAATTCGAATAACTAACAATTCTGAACCAATTTATACCAGTTTTCACCTGTATACGCACCTGTATCATTTTAATATAAAGACCTTGACCCATTTCTACTCCCCCGTGGGCCAATAAAACAGATCCGTCAGTATAAACATTCACCAGGGCACCTGCCTATAAAATATAAACACTATACAGTATACATATTCATCAGGGCACCTGTCTATAGAATATAACTAATATAATAGCTTGGTATAAACGTTCACCAATATGGGGCCTGTCTATAGAATTATAAACAATATATTTCAATATAAATATTCATCAGACACTGTCTATAGAATATAACTCATATAATACCCCAGTATAAACATTCATCATGGCATCTGTCTATAGAATATAACTAATGCCATAGCTTATTATAAACATTCACTACCTATAGAATTATAAACAATATACTGTCTATAATAGGTACTGTCTATAATAAACAATAAAATACCCCTATACAGAGTCTTCCTGACACCTGTCTGTAGAATATATAACACATATAATAGCTTATGCTCTGTATATCTCCGGTTCGAATACTAACTGACGCTAACACTGACACTGACACGGTAAATCATAATACTGATTTACAATATACAGACACTAGATAAAGTTGATATTTTACTTACTTGATTTAAAGCAATGACACCGATAGATACCCCATGTTTCAGGGGTATGATAGAGATTCCTCTTTTTCTCCATCTATTTTCTCTGAAAAACATTTTAGTACTAATAGTAATAAAAAGTGCATTATGTAAGAACTAGTATTGCAGGTCTTTACTTTGTATTGAAATGTCTTTAAACTATTATTGATAAATTTATTTGCTCGACAAGCATATAATAATCTCCCTGTGCCATCGCGTGGTTGAGATATAATTTGACTGAAACACGATCACCATTCAATAATTCGCGATTACCAATTAAGTACCGTTTAATAAAATTTTCAATATAATATTCATTTTTTCATGACTATTTTTGAACTATTAAAACACAAACGATGTGTTCGTTATCTAAATCTTCATAATCTATCTGGGGAGTTGCCGAATGCTTAGCGCGTGCGCGTTGTATCATAAGGTCTGTCATTGAGTCAACTGGTGTAGTTTCGATTCCCCGGTTGTACGTGACAAGGAGTATGTAGCCTGTCGAACCTCGTGGATTTTCTCTCGGTCCTCTGGTTACCTCCCACTTCTAAAGACTCTTAAGCGCAAGCGAACTATTGAAATAAAATTGAACCTAATGTTAATCCCGAAATAACCTAATTTATGTCGAGTGGACGTTAAATTCCCAGTAACCAGCTCATTTCGGAACTTGCATAGAGGCTGTAAATATGTTTCCATGACATAATTTGGCGTGTATTTGTTTTTGAGAAGTGAGAGGAAAACAGTTAACACAGAAAAAACAAACACCAGCGGTTGTGCAGGTGACTCGGCTTCCTCTCTAGATTGGCTTCGAGTCTATAGAAATACTAATTATCTAAACATATTGTTCTGTGCAAATAAGGTTTTTCATTTAGTGATTTGGATCCTACAATTGCATGTGACAAGAAAAGGCTCGTCAGTCGAACCTCGTGGGTTTTCTTCGGGTCCTCTGGTTTCCTCCAACTGCTAAAGGAATATATGTTAGTCCCGAAATGACCTAGTTTGTGTCGACTGAACGTTAAACCATCTCACTCTCTCTCTCTCTCTCTCACTCGCTCTCTCTCAAACTCACACACACTTGCACGTGACAAGAAGTAGGGTCACCTAACACACTGTGGCTTATCTTAGGGTGTAACCAGTCTTGAAATTAACAAATACCACACCTATTATAGATTTCCACTTGTTTTTTGCGGTTATAATAGTCACATTGGTTAATACATTCTTGCCAACATGCTTCTATATTACAATCTTGAATAATCTGATTTACGTGAGTTCTGTCTCCTTCCTGATAAAAATTCATCTCACGAACCTTCAAAAGAAACAAGACAATTTATTTTGTTACAAGATGGACATAACTTATAATCAGTGATGGTGTTATGGGGAAGTATTGTAAGATTACAAATGGAACGAAATGAAATGGGGTTTAACGTCCTACTGTTCTGCGCCTAACCCGGGCTAATGAAGACAGGCATACAGTGTGCTATGAGGGACATTTTGCCCGAACAGCGGCGCTACAGCCTACTCGTATATCGAATTCTAACTGCCAAGGGATTTTTTACGTGCACGCCAATATATACACGGGACCTCAGGGTTTTGTCCCATCCGAACGACTAGACAACTGTCCTTGTCAGATCCTCCGTCCTGTGTCACTGACAAGGGGAAACCGCAAATCTATGCAAATGAGTGGATTGAAAACCCGAGCTCCAGGCAAGCGAGCCAGCGTATTACCCACTTAGCCAGAAGATCGCTACTTGCTTGGTGTCCTATAGATAGTGATATCAGAATGAATTCGTCATGGTACCTTTAAGGACAATATTGGTGTCAGTCATTATCATATATGTCATAGAACTCGTTAAACAGGTTCCAAATATAATTTTAACACAGAGATCATTGCTTCGATAGATCCGTAATCAAGGTTTCAACAAAAGGGAGTAACGAACAGAAATGGAAAACACAGGTTATCCTTCTATAGGACAAACTGGCGTTACGAGTGATATCAGATGCACGGCCAAATTTCTGCTCGCTAATAATTCCTTCGAAGACCAAAAGTTGGTATGTGACACTGTGGGGTTATCTGACAATTCAAAAAGTAATTGAATGCCACTAATAAGATAACACGGGTAAAATAGAAATACTCCGTACATTCACTTGTTTTTATTCATTCCATACTTAAAGTGATAATTTCATATTCTCAAAGAAAGTCAAAACGTAATTGTTTCTATGTCTTTTGCTCAATAGGTTGTCAACTCACTTCTTTGTGATCATAGGCATTATTCCCCACTTTTTTCTATTGACCCCCATGCAATAGCATCCTTCAAACGTTGGAATTTGAAGTTGAAAATGACATTTTGGGAAATTTCTCAACTGGCAATAGTGGGTTATAGGATTAATAGGATTATTCTTTAACAAGGTAGGCCAGATTATAGATACCATCTATTTTAAGGTTTTGTTTTAATACATTTCAAAAATATAACTTAAATCTATGAAATTCTCACTTCAAATATCTATTATCGGTTGGATATACCCTCTATTTTAAGGTTTTATTTTAATAAATTTTAAAAATATAACTAAACATATGAAATTGCAGCTTTAATAAAAATGCACGGACTTTTCTTTTTTGATAATGTGATAATGGCTGACACTAATATTGTCCTTTAAAACTGTTCAGTTGTCCTGTATATCTGTGAATAAGACGTTGGCTCGCTAACCTGGAGCGCGGTTGGATGGCCGAATGGTTAGCACTTTCGCGATGTATCATAAAGCCTGCCTTTGCGTCAACCGGCGTGGTTTCGAATCTCTGGTTGTACGTGACAAGGAGTAGGGTCGCCTGTGTTACCTCGTGGGTTTCCCCGGGTTCTCCGGTTTACTGCCACTGCCAAAGGCCCCTACGTGTCATTCGCCATTAGTGAAATAAAACATAAAAAATATAAACCATATATTAGTCCCGAACTGGCCAAGTTTGTGTCGAGTGGACGTTAAACACCATTTCCCTGGCCAGTGTTCGACCGTGATTTTACCGCGTGGTTCCCTCTTGTCAGTGATGCAAGACGAATGACAAGATGGGGCGAGTAATCTAATAAAGACAGACATACGTCACACAGTGCGTTATGTAAATGTGCACACGGGACCTCAGCTGTACGTCACATCCACCGACCCCCTGTCCTGCATCACTGGCCAGAGAAAACCACGCCTGAAAAGCCAATGAAATTTCCACGCCAAGAGACGCTCATCGAAAATGGTATCTCCCAGTTTGCAAGGAAACGTCTTACTCACCGTGCCCCCGTGGCTAATTGTGACCTTTAAGAAAAGGAACTATTTATATTTTATCTCTCGCCTACCTTAATCGGATCCATTCCATGTTTGTCGATGATGTGCTGAAGGATATTTTCTATGATAAAAATGGCTTGTACAGTGCCACAAGTACGTATGGATGTATTGGACCGGATGTTGGTTTTACAGAAATGACATGCTGCACGGAAGTTTGGTATCTTGTAGACGTTATCAATTCTCCGTAGAAGATTGCCAAGCGTCTGAAATGAGAACAGAGAGACATCTTCGTTCAATATCAGAATAAAATAAACAAAATCTCCGCAGAAGATTATCACGCGTCTGAAATGAGTACAGAGGGGCATCATCGTTCAATATCAGTAAAAATAAAACAAATCCCCGGTATTATGTGCAGTAGCTGGGTGAAGTCAATCTATAGCTTGTAGTGGCCACTCATCAATTAGTATATTGGAATTCATAATGTGAGTTGGATATTGAATTCAAGCTTATTTACTTACCGGTTCTGATCCGTCGATCGAATTACCACAATTACCATAAACATTAACATCAAGGCTTACAATACGACCATCCATCGAATACCCAACCTTAACAGATAAACATATTAGACTTAATTACAATCTTCAAAATAAGTCGTAGACTAACACCACAAACATAAAAAAAACATCTCATAACTGTACAGCTTTAAAATAACACGCAGCAAAACAACAAAGGATATCTTAAGTCTAAGATAGTCACTTAACTACTAGCTTTCACTTAAATATACGTAACTTCCTGTAAGTTAAGGGCAAGTGGTATTCAAAGGCACTGTTAAGTATCAAATTTTCCCTTAAAGTTAAGCTGCCTTAACTTTTAAGAGTTAATCTTTAAGTGGTATTCAAAGGACAGTTTAAGTGAGAAATATCCACTTAACTTTAAGTGACCTAAGGGAGGTACCTTAAAGTTATGTGAGATTATAATGACTTCTTTTAATACTGTAGAAGTAGTCCCATAATGGCGATTTTAAAAGATAGGGGATTCAGATTAAAACAAAGACAATGTCGCCGAGCGTAGCTAACCTCAAATTTATATTTTTCGTCGTCAACTTTGATGTTGTAGTGCCATAACAGAGTATAAGGTTATTACCACCGTGATAGTTAAGGATATCTTTTCCCTATCATTTATCATGTTATGTTTGTGTGTTTCCATGACTGTCATATAATAAAGTTGAATTCATTTGTGATGACATGGCTTTATAGATTTCACAAATCATTTATACTACCGCTAGAATCAAGGCATGATTTAATTTTTTACAACTCATTCACATATATACATAATCGGTAGTATTTATTTAGGTAAAATATAATGCATTTTTCGTACACACATGCCAGGCCTGTCAAAATCTTATATGGAGATAGTCACACAATATCTATGAATTTCTCAAATGATACATTTATAAACAACACTGTATATTTTGTCCAGTCTAACTTAGAAGGCAAGGGTTATTGTGTATTGCTAATAATATGTTGTTTTCCATTCGCGATATATTGTTAAACAAATTAAAGTTTACATTATCCATCATTATGCTACCACTATTTATTGCAATCTATTGGAATATATTTTTTTTTAAAAAAAGACTATGAAAACAGCTGTTCCTGCAAAGGATGCACACTATCATAATTTATCCTAAATCATAATCATACTATTTTCATGGGTTAAAATATAATATTTCGACAAATATTTTCCGGGTGATGTACACTAAGAATTTAATAGAGTATAGTAATGCTATTAAGGGGGCATACCTTGCTTGCAATGTTAGAAATTCGTGATTTTTGACAGTGGAGAGTATTCCATAAATTGAAAATTCATGCTTTTTGGCGAATGTGAGTATTCCATAATTTAAGTGTGCAGTTAAGTTTTCACATAGCCAAGTATATGAAAAATGCAACCTTTGAATAACGATTTAAGGTAAGACACTTGGTTAAGTGGAAAAATTAAGTATTTTTACTTAACTTTTAGAAAACCTTTGAATACGTACCCAAATCTTAGGGTATAGTAATGCTATTAAGGGGGCATACCTTGCTTGCAATGTTAGAAATTCGTGATTTTTGACAGTGGAGAGTATTCCATAAATTGAAAATCCATGCTTTTTGGCGAATGTGAGTATTCCATAATTTAAGTGTGCAGTTAAGTTTTCACATAGCCAAGTATATGAAAAATGCAACCTTTGAATAACGATTTAAGGTAAGACACTTGGTTAAGTGGAAAAATTAAGTATTTTTACTTAACTTTTAGAAAACCTTTGAATACGTACCCAGATCTTAACAATAAGACACATCTTAACAACATAACACCATAAAACTAACAAAATTTTAATATAGATATCACAATGTTTCACCAATAAAAGTTATTTGTATGTAAATATACTTGCTGTGTATTTAGCCATAACGGGATGTCTTGTACCTGTCATGACCATATCATCGTCTCGCTCCAAACAACATCTCATAGGTAGATTATATCTAGTAGATGGGTAAAAATATCACATTAATATATAGCATCGGATAGTTGTTGGGTTATATCTAGTTGACTGGTTATATCATTGGTAGATTATATCAAGTTGACAGGTAAATATATCACAGATAATATACAACATCGAATAGCTATATCTGGTAGACAGACATTATATAGCATCTTAATAGTTAAGATATATCGAGCTGACAGATAAAATATATCATATTTTTAATATGCAACATCTTATAGCTAAGTCATATTTAGTTGACAGACAGTATATAACAACTTAATAGCTAGGTTATATCTAGTTGACAGATACTACATAACATCTTAATACCTATGTTACATAATGTAACATCTTAATAGCTAGATTATGTCTAGTTGACAGATATTATATAACATCTTAATACCTAAGTTACATTATGTAACATCTTAATAGTTACGTAATATCGAGCTGACAGATAAATGTATCACATTTTCAATATACAATATCTTATAGGTAGGTTATATCTAGCCATGTGAAATAATTATATCACCTTTAATAAACAATTATTATATCAGAGTTAGATTATATTTTAGTCATTTATTACACAATGACATATGTCATAGAAGCGTCCTGCCATATTAAAATACGTGTTAGTGATTGTAACATAAACCCGGCACCTAAACACTATTTCGTAAAAAAAACTGATACCAAACCCATAGAGTGGGATAGTGGAGTAAGGGGAGGCCACGATAAGACGGGTCTGGCACCTAAACACTAACCCCAAACGATGACACCAACCAACCCAGAAGCAAACGAGATCATCTACCAAATGATATGTTTTTTAATAAATAAAGGGAAGAACTTCCCACTAAACCCAATCCATGGCTTAAAGCCAA
Source organism: Patella caerulea (assembly GCA_036850965.1). Taxonomy (NCBI): domain Eukaryota; kingdom Metazoa; phylum Mollusca; class Gastropoda; family Patellidae; genus Patella; species Patella caerulea. The sequence continues at coordinate 16,394,223 of JAZGQO010000002.1, read as the reverse complement.
ATAGAAAGATTGCAAAATCATATTCTAAAAAACAGAAATCAGCTTCGGCTCTCCTAAGTCTTGTCTGCGATATTACTTATGTGGAAGCAGACGTTAAACACTAAGTAGTAGTAGTAGTAGTAGTATTGTAACATAAACCTGTTGCTATCAAGACCCGGCTGGAGATCTTGGTAGTATTCCTTATGTCATTGCGTAACTATAACTGTTGTTGGCATGTCTTATCTAACTTTCTTTGTCTGATAAACTATATTGAATGTTAAACCTTCATATGATGCTTGATACATTAGACAGGTGTCTAATGAGCCCCTTTGTCTTGAATACGTTTATAAACTCAGAACAGAAACGAATCTTCAGTCAGGTCCAGGATGCCATGCTAGGCGGGCGCTTAGATGAAGGCAGGGCTAGGAGTTAGGTCCGGCCAGGACTGAGCGAAGGCCATGGGCGCCTTGGCACGAGACGGTACGAGACGACAGCTTCTGGAGTTAGCACACTCATGCTAAGCCAAGCTAATTAAGTCATGACTCCTTCCATATAGTTAGTTCTACGGTCGTTTACATTATGATGTTTGTACCTAATATTGTAAGAAGCAGAATAAAAATATTATATTTGAAGTCACACCAGTGTTGTCATCCAAGAACCCGATTAAAGAACTAATGTAACACTGTCACATATTAATTGGTGCCGTGACCAGGATAACGCTTGAAGTCTTATACCACTAGACGACCACAGGCTACAGATTTTAGTATTCACAGGTAAGTCTTTTCTAAATCCTACCATGGCGACGGTTCATAAATGACATAAGTGCTATGTTTCACAATTTAACTGGGGAAATAAGCGGGTTGTCTTCAACACTTAAGCATCATGGAGTTACTCAGTTGGTTCCAACATTTTCTGGAAATCCCGAATTTTTTACTAGTTGGATCAAAAGTATTGAGAAATATGCCCTTTTAGCTGATGTCCCTGACGAAAAAATTAAATATGTTGCATATCAAGCTAGCAGTGGAACAGTTAGTGATTATTTATCCCGTCATATCCCTCTACACCCTCAGGCCCTCTGGAATGACGTAAAAAAAAAATTAGCTACCCGTTATGACGTCGTAAATGATGCTCAATTCGCCCTAAGTGTTTTACAATCAGCTAAGCAATTAGGTGATGAAAACGTACAAATTTTCGCCGAAAGAATTATCTCTTTGGCCACGAAAGCGTTCTCCACAGCGGAAATGGACCTCGCCCCAATTCAGCGTCAACTAGTTACCACATTTGCAAATGACTAGAATTGAGTTAACAATATCGTAATTAGGAAATTTTACATTCACAAAGTATTAACGGGTTTATCTCTAAGTTTTTTTCGTTTGTTTTGTCTATACGTGTATATTATCCAAATAGTTAATGGCAAAGGCCCCGATATTTACGGGTGAGATTTTTATTTTGTAATACCCCAAATATTTAATGGGAAAGACCCGATATTTACGGTAGATAGTTTTATTTGTAATACCCCAAGGTTTTAATGGGAAATGCCCCGATATGTAACGGGAGAAACTTTATGTGAAGTTCCTATAAGGAGGAATTGGTTTAACCCCAGGAGGGTTGTGCTCGGATTTAGAGCGAACGTATTGTCTTGTTTTGTGTTGCGTTTAAAAAAATTATAGAGATACACCGTTAGTTCTTTCAAAAATATCTTATTTAAGATTGGTTAAATGTGTTCAGATCATTCATTATTCTTGAGATAAAACAATATGACTCCGTAATTTCAATTGTATCCATGTAAATAATACTGTAAATATCGTTAGATCGTTATCTAAAGTCAAATCTGTTCCACTTGCTAATTTGATTAACTATTAATTAAGTTCACCCCATGATATGATAAGCAGATGATAAAACTTCGGCACGGGTGGCAGTTAATACTCTTCATAGCACATGTCATAACACGCCGTTTTGCCAGACGGTATGGAAAATGAAAAGACTACCGGTCAACAACAATAGTTGAACTAAACGGAGCAGGGAAAATTCTGACCCCTCAACATTACTGGAACGAGGAAGGGCATCATATGTACCCCACCCCTACAGTTGGCTACGACAGTGCAGTAGCGGTCTAAGAAGATAATTACAGTAGTTTGTGTTCGCGATTCCACCAAATAATCGGTCTAAGAAGATAATTACAGTAGTTTGTGTTCGCGATTCCACCAAATAATCGGTCTAAGAAGATAATTATAGTACTAGTAGTTTGTGTTCGCGATTCCACCATTTATATGAATAATAAGAGTAGTCTGTGTTTGTGATTCCAGGATCTCGTTTGTTTTTTTTATTGACTCGCGTGTGTGACCGATTGGGTGTATATAACTTTTAAGTTCGTGTGTTTTTCATTGACCTTTTCATTTTGTTTAAAGACATTTTTGGATATTATGACATTTTACAAGTATATATAACTTTTAAATTCGTGTGTGTTTCATTTACCTTTTCTTTTTGTTTATAGACATTTTTGTATACGACATTTTACAAGTGTTGTTTGTATTTATATGTCTTTTCATTCTTATTGTTATTTTTATCTTTTAAGATTAGGGTAGATATTGTCGATCCCAGTTATATTCAAATTTGTAAAGGCTTTAAAAAATATTTCATATTTTTTTCTAAAAAGAGGGATAGGTATATTACACAATGACATATGTCATAGAAGAGTCCTGCCATATTAAAATACGTGTTAGTGATTGTAACATAAACCTGTTGCTATCAAGACCCGGCTGGAGATCTTGGTAGTATTCCTTATGTCATTGCGTAACTATAACTGTTGTTGGCATGTCTTATCTAACTTTCTTTGTCTGATAAACTATATTGAATGTTAAACCTTCATATGATGCTTGATACATTAGACAGGTGTCTAATGAGCCCCTTTGTCTTGAATACGTTTATAAACTCAGAACAGAAACGAATCTTCAGTCAGGTCCAGAATGCCATGCTAGGCGGGCGCTTAGATGAAGGCAGGGCTAGGAGTTAGGTCCGGCCAGGACTAAGCGAAGGCCATGGGCGCCTTGGCACGAGACGGTACGAGACGACAGCTTCTGGAGTTAGCACACTCATGCTAAGCCAAGCTAATTAAGTCATGACTCCTTCCATATAGTTAGTTCTACGGTCGTTTACATTATGATGTTTGTACCTAATATTGTAAGAAGCAGAATAAAAATATTATATTTGAAGTCACACCAGTGTTGTCATCCAAGAACCCGATTAAAGAACTAATGTAACACTGTCACACATTACTAAAATAATACAATCTTTCGGAGATGATTTGGTTGAATTTGAGTTTCATAAAACTGCATTCTCGGACTGTACAGTGCAGTTGACAATGTCCATCCCGGACTCATTCTCCTATTATTATGACCGTGCTGCGTGTCCTGTCAACTTGCTTTAATTTTGGTGATACCGCAGGTTATTATTATTCCTTGAAGACTGTAGTAAGATCACTTTGGTTTCTAGACAGTCACGTGGTCTATTTTGAAATCCACGGGTTGTATTCTTTTAGATGGTAGAAATTTGGAATTCCGGGCATTTAATCGTGATTCCTTCCGACGGGTGAGCGTTTGACTGAGTGAAGATAACTATCCCCAAGACAATGGTTAGTTTACAATGCATTGCAAAGGCAATAAATACACGAAACGAATCGTAATCTCATTTTAATTACAATGGTCTGTTCTTGTCCAGCAATTAGAATCTAATTAACACATTTATCAATTAATTGAAATACTATTTTTAAGATAAGTCACTGTTACATGGATGGTTGGAAAAAATAAAGCTTACTTTTTGGCTGCTACTGCTGCCAATACAGCTATGGGGATATTCTGTGTATTCTTACCACCAAAACCACCACCTTTATAAACAATAATATTTAATAATAATGGTAATTGGTTAGGAATATCAATAATCATTCATTTAAAGCCATTGTTATCCTTTTTTTGTAAATTGTTTAATTCATGTCTGTCATAAGTGCAATTTTAACTCTTAATCTAGTAATGCTTCTGCTTATACATTTAACCTCCCATAAGTAATAATATTAATAGGATAACAAAAATACCGTGAACATACCATGAGGCAGTCGGGTGGAATTTTATTACTTTAATAGTTAAGAAATAAAAAGATATTAAAATAGCATTATGCAAGAGCAAAATCTGCTTATTACGGGTATTTCTTTAAGCCTGAGATGTTATCTAAATAATCAATTAGACATTAATTAACATATCCAGACCATAATAAACTCTTTATGTCAAGGCTAGCCTTCGACGTTGGCGGATTAAATTCTTATATGCCGCTTAATGGCCGTTGATAATTAAATCAATCAAGTGGATAATCGAGACTATGCTGTTTATATTAATGATTTCAGTAATGATGACCGAGGCTATGTGAATATTTCAAACGCCTTTTTTCTCGACTAACAGTGAATCAATTTGACTGAAATTTTCAGCAAATTATCTTTACACTATATAGTTTTTAACTATTATAGTGAGAACTGCCATCTCTTTATCTTATCTCCCATAATGTAACTTTAAATAAAATGGGGTTTATATCATACTGTTCTTTCCCGACTGGGCTGATGAAGACGGCCATACCCCATACAGTGTACCATGGGGATTATGCCCTGGAGCTATTCCCCATACTTTCATATCAGATAACTGCAAAGGGGTCTTTTATGTGCACGCAACTGTGTACAAAGTACCTTGCTTCCTCGTATTATCCGAAAAACTATTATGTCATCTCTTGCCAGACCCTCTGTTCTGCACTACTGAGAGTGGTGAACCACGTCGGAAAATCGTCACGAACTTTTCCGTCAACACCATGTTTAGGGTTAACGGGCCACCGAATCAACGTTTAATTAATTAATGTAGAGGGTATATTTACCAAGTCTTTTAGTTTGGCATGTGACTTTATTACATGGAACTCCAAGCACCTGAGCCACTGATTCCTACAAAAAAGGTAGATTAAAACGTGGTCACAACCAAAGCCAGCACAATCCATATTTTATCACCGCAGATGTTGGTGGGAATAATTCAGTATATCAAGTATTCTATATCGGCACATATAGCTAACAGTATACAAATTCCGACTCTTCACGTCTTAAAACTACACTTTAATTAAGACAACTGTAATTCTAATTCCCGTCTCCACGTCAAGTATGGTGAAAGCAGCTCTATAAAGCAAGGGTGACACTTGCACGATTCCGTGGCACGCATTGGAACGACTCGAGTCGGCACGACACCGTCCGATTTGCTCAAACTCGTCGTGCCAATGCGGGAAGTGCGTAAACAATGCGCAAACTATGCGTGAACTCGTCGTGCCAGTTCGAGTCAATGTGGACACAGCAAGGCACGACAAAATCGTGGCCAAAAGTCGTGTTTGCAAGTGTCAGTCTGGCTTTAAGACAGCAGATATTCATGTCATAGCGGTCGGTTACAATATCAATCTATAAATACCGCTGTTTGAACAACGCATACGGTGCCTATGTTAAATCATAAAACGTGTATGTTCTGGCATATCTACCGTTACAAGAAACATAGTCCTAGAGCCGCCCAACTTTAGTCAACTCACTTCACGAAAGCAACTATAATTGTACAGCGCATCAATGAAATCTTGAAAAGCCTGTGTTTCTGGATATTCTCAAATATAATTGGAACATCCCGAATGGCTTGTATCGTCAAACTGAATATTTACCGACTAACGATGGTCGTCAAAGCAGGAATTAAATATATTATTGAAATGTGGTACAATAGATACTAATTGTATAGTCAAGTTCTACAAAAACAAAGTGACAAATAGTTTTGCAGAGGGTGCCAGATTGTCATTCCAGTGTGTTTCATAATGATGGTAAGTGACGCAGCATTAAAGCCGTTCCCATTTCTGTCACTTCAATAAGCAGAAGTGACGTGAGTGAGGTACGCTATACAAAGGTGCTACGGCCTACTCTTATATCGAATTCCAACTGCCAAGATCTGATTACCTTTATGCCAATGTGTATACGGAACCTGGAATCTTCGACCTATCTGAACGACTATACGCTCTCCGTTACCACGCCCTCCACCCTGCACCACTGAGAAGGGTGGAACCACGTCAGGAAATGCCAGGGATAGAACACTAAGCTTCCAGGCTAGCGAGTCAACGTCTGTCCCACAAAGCCACCATGGCTCCCGGACTGGCGTTCCGATGACAACATACATCACTTAAACTGCAAGAATTTTATAAATATTATACCTGAACCCATGCTGGACATTGCGCTGAGCTGTAAAGATCCATTTCATCGCGTTCGTTTGGTACAGCTATAGCTGACTGAGTCTCAAGGTAGAAATGTTCCTGAGCTCCCATATAGACTTCCCCTTCAAGCACTTTTTCGCATAATTGAAATCCCTTATCAACGTCTCCACATTCGTTTACTAAAGGTTCCCTAAAATACGAGTCGTTGGTGATAGCATCCTATAATAAAAACGTAAGGAATTGAGTGGCGGTAGAGATTTACTGCTACATGACTCGCTGATATATGCATCCGATATTAATGACACGAGAAATGATAAGTTGGGTGGAGGATAGAGGTGTACTGCTATACAACTTAATGGTGACCACCGTAGTCTATAGCAAGGAGATACGATTTAGACTAGGGGTTTACTGCAACACGTCTTATTGGTGTATAACAGTGATTCTCAGCCAGTGTGCCGCGGCACACCTGTGTGCCGTGACATCGTCCTAAGTGTGCCGCGAAATTTTGAACGGCTCACTAAGGAAATGCGAAAAACTGCGTGATTCCAATTACGTATTCTGTAGTGTCTACTGGGGTGTTCATAGCTGTGTTTTTCTTTATTTAGTTTGAGACATTCTATGTGTCTATGACGTTATTTAGCCAGGTGTGCCGCTATTTTTTCATGTGTTCCAGGGTGTGCCGTTGACCAATAATAAGTTGAGAACCACTGGTGTATAACAAGGAGATGAGATAGATGAGGGCTGAGGTTTACTGCTATACGACTTCTATACTGACATATCAGGATGACGATTGAAAGTTCACTTTGAACTGCAACGTCCAAAACTATACTTTACAGTACTGGATTAGATATTTGACCTAAAATGTCCAATTAACTTTTCCTTGTTGATCCATAAACATAAAGAAAGTTTTACCTCAACGGTTATAATAGCCGGGAGATCTTGATACTTTATTTCCACCATTTTACTAGCTTCGCGTGCTGTTTGACTTGATGTGGCTACCACACCACCTATTAAACAACCTTCACACGTTACCTAGACAACAATATAAATGTAGATATTACACGATACCTTGACAACAATATAAATGTAGACATTACACGTTACCTAGACAACAATATTAATGTAGACATTACACGATACCTAGACAACAATATAAATGTAGACATTACAGGTTACCTAGACAACAATATTAATGTAGAAATTATGTAAAGAACCTTCGACCTAGACAACAATATAAATATAGAGATCTTGGTTTGTCTTGTTACGGTGGGTTGGGATGGCCTAGCTGGCCCGTCACCTCTTGGGCTGAGGTTTCAATCCCTGGTGTCAGCTTATGTGGCTTGGGGATAGATGGCCTTCTCAACCTCGTGGGTTAACTACGAGTACTCCGGTTTCCTCCCACAGGAAGGATCCCATGCGCTTGCGAGATAACAAAAATGAAAAAAATAAGACAACTTGTCTGCGATATTACCTTCGGTGGAAGCGGACGTTAAGCACTAAGAACAACGCCATTGTCCAAGTACAACTTCTACGATAAACTAGTATTATGTAGTGAGGAATATGGGGAGTATGTTCGTGACTCGAACTTTTGTCATTGCCCTCATAAACTTGGATAACCTCGCTAATTACCCGACACACACCACTCCAGCGAAACCTCACAAAATATCCTAATCCCAATGCATACATGGAGATCTGAATTTGTCTAATTATAATTTTAGAAACACTAGTGATCTTCTGTAAGGGGTGGGGGGTGGGGTTCAATACCTCGTCAACAGCAAAAAACTCCTCAGCACAAATTACTATCCTATTCACTCCTGGTATATCTCTATAATCTATGTAACCTTTGACCCCGGGTATTTGTAAAGCTGCTGTTGGATCGATGTCCAGTAAAGTAGCGTGGGATCTTGAACTATAAACTGGTGCCACAAATAATTCCCCTGGAAAACAATAAAAAACACTATCTATATTTAAAGACGGGTTCAATCTTCTAACGTATCGTGGCTGTTGTAAAGTAACAAAATGAAATAGGGTTTAATGTTCATCCGTTCTGCAGCGACTGGGCTAATGAAAACAGACATGCGCCACGCGGTGTGCTATGGGAGACACAATGGTCTAATCTAATATCGAATTTCAGTTGTCAAGCGTTCTTGTACACGGGATGTAACATACTCCGCGCAGTGTTTCGTTTGATTAGACGTAATCCTACTACACACTGCTATGATGAGTGGATATTGTTGTTTTAAATTTTGATTGGTCAGTAGTCTATCTACCAACCAATCACTAGCTGCCCTACAAAAGGTTTACATTTAAAACGAGTGTCAGTATTGGACCAAATATTATGTTTACATAGCGTTACGTCATGGCTCACGATGTTATTATGCCTATTTAACCATTGCATAGCAGAATGCTGCAGTAAAACGAATTGCGTGACAAACGAGGCTATCAAGTCGAATGAAATGTAAACAATACTGGTTGGAAACGAACATACTTCACAGTTTTTAATACCTTAAATCACTATCCAAAGTTTTAGGGAAGACCCAGATTAAACGAAGGACTATCATGTTGCTGTACTTATGCGATAGCTTTCATTGAACGGAAAGAATAGACACACTCCCGCATAAGTTCAAGAAACAGATGCTATTCCAGCAACGGCCAGAGAGGGATTTCTCGGGCCATTGCTTCAGGAATATGGGGATCTAACGACTATGTGTTGTCTCTTGTCATGTCCGTCATCTTGCATCACTGAGGATGCCGAACCAGCTCCCCCAAAAATCAAATTAGCCCCCCCCCCCGATATTTCGCCAACAATAATGATTTCTTATGAGTGTTCTTAGCTGATCACATCCTCAACCCCTCCAAAACTTCAGTAGCCCCCCCCCCCCTCAAAAAAAAGAATAACAAATTATGAGCTGGCTACGGGCCCGTCCCAGGGCCTTCACTACACGATGCAGTGCGGATTAAACGCAAAAAGAATCTTTTAACTATTAAAAACAAAACGAAATATTCCGGACCCGTGTTTTAATCACATTGTGAACTTGCGACACGGGAAAGGTGTCCGATGAAGTGAAGGGATGACAATGGGGCCGTCAGTACCTTTTATGGGCAGCATATCATCAATATACACCGCTTCTCCTGTGGTTTGTTGGTAAGCAGAGTTGTGAATAACTGGTCGTCCTATTGGGTTGTCATCTTTCTGTGCTGCATCTACTAATTCATAAACCTGAGTCCCTTTACTAGGCCCACATTCATGGGTTTCTATAGCACTAAGGTAAGACCGTGGTGTTGGTTTTCCCTGGAGTATACCCTGAAATATGCCAAGTTACTCTGTATAAGCAGACATTGTAATGGTCCTAACTTACGGGATCGTTATTACAATATTGGGAGCTGTTGATGTGTGACTGTGACTATTAAATGTGTCACCAGAGATATGGTGTATACATTACAAATAAGTTGCCGTGTGCCTGTTAAATGTGTCATTGGAGATACTGTTGATGCATTATTGTGGGATTGTGCCAATAGAGATATTGCAGATACCTTACTATAAAGTTGTTGGGTGACTGTTAGATAAAACTTAAAGAAGAAACTGGTGGTTAAAGTCTTTCTATATTCAACTATACCACCAGGGGCTCCAGGATTTAAAGGTAAATCTTCTTCCAGGTATTGACACGCTTCCGGTACCAAATTATCCCCCCATTTTCTGAAAAGAAAATGTTCAAACCATTGAAAAGTGATATATTAAATTATAGATGCTATCAAGAGTCTCTAAATAATTTTCTAAAATCAATCAATTTATGGACATCAACTGGGTCTTTGAAAAGGAATTTAAAGGAATAAAAACCTTCCAACTAAATTTGACATTGTATTCTTGGCCATAATTGTAGTTGGCGCCATTCCACCATAAGATAAATACAATTCCTCGATGACGTCAGACTCATCTTCAAACACGACCCTCATTCCAGCGTTAACTATTGCTATATCATCCTCTTTCCTCAATGCTTGTTTATAGGTTTCAAAATAGGCATTCTAAAATATAAGAATAATGAAAAACATAATATGTTATCATGAGACAATACTGCTAGTGGAACGGTCGCAGCAAGGGTAGCAAGATTTTGTAACGGCGTCCCAGATGATTTAGTAGGTGTTATGGCAAACGCCAAACCAAAGAAATGTAAGTCAGAAAGTCGCTTGCGAGTTCACCAGCAGGTTCGTGTGCAGTGTGCTTTGAGGCCCATATTGCCTGGCAACCCATCAAGGATCCCTACCCTAAGAAAATATCGTAGCGCCACATTCCCCTGATAGCACAGTAGATATCAAACTACTTACCTTGTGGGTAAATGGAATTGTGATAGATACAAGAATTTCGTTGTTTTTGATTACTGTCTTTCTATAACCGGTGAAGAAACCCGCGTCCATTGCAACTCGTCGTTTGACCTTATCTGAAGAGGAATATATTACGAATTTAAAATGATAAAAGTTTAAAGCTACTAAAACGTATGACATGAAATGAATGAAATGGGTACGGAAGCAGTGTACTGAGTGCTCAGACAGTGACTTTTCCGCCAAAGCTTCAACGAAATTCCATATATCAAGGATACATCGATTTTGGTTCTTTCCGAACGACTGGATGTTGTTCCTTGTCAGATTATCCCTTAATGACAGGAAACGAGGCTGGTGAATTCCCTAAATTTTCCTTGGTCGAACAAAAGACCCCAATGTGCCAGAATAGTTGGATATTATCCGAATATATCGATGAATGCCATGGTGAATATCTGTACCTGGAGATATAACTTCTAATACGGCTGTACTGGCTTGAAATACTGGATTTAAATCAGATATTGGACTGGCTGTCATTATATTCCCTCCTATAGCCTGGAAGAAAATATGTTAAAAATAACTAGGATTGGAAGCTAACACAGCATACTTGCATCTTAATGCAAGGCATATGATGGTACCAATTACACAGCGTCACACCCGGAACTTGTGCATATACATTTTAGGATCAACCATGCCAAAGCCCATTAAAATTAGATTTGGAACCCATTTAACATTATCTAATACCGAAGTGATATATGCGTTTAATATAATTCGTATTAACCATATACATATCACCGTATTTCTGATGTATACAAACCGCGCTGCTTAATATAATTCTTAATTACGATATACATACCGCAATTCTTAATTCAAATCTTAACAACGACATACATACATACCGCAGTTCTTAGTGTACAGGTTTATAGCGACATACATACCGCTGTATTTCTGATCTGATTACTGGCAAACCATTTCAACATTTCCACAACAGCTTTAAACACACGGCATTTCTCTTCTGAAATTGATTTTAAAGGAAGTTGTGTCATAACAAATCCCGTAGATATGGCATAGGCGAGGCGGAGGGTGGGGGTAAAATTAACCAGTTTAACATGCAGTGGATTTGAGAGTTTCCATTATAAAAGTTCTTGTTCCTAGTACTGTAGATAAAGTGTAAGTTTTATTACGTCTGTTTAAATCCGATAGTATACACCCGCCCCCTCCAGCCCCACCAAAAAATAAATAAAACACACGCACACTTCTCTACGCAAGGCAGTGGTTTCAGGGGTTTCCCTAAACGTTATCCTGATGGTTTGAGGGAGATTTCCTAAACTCAAGTGTGCTGCTGGTTTGAAAGGTTTCCATAACGTTAAGTAGTTGCTGGTTTAAGAGGTGTCCATAACTTTAAGCATGCTGTTGGTTTGAGAGCTTTCATTAACGCCAAGTAGCTTTAGAGGTTTCCTTAACGTCAAGTACTCTAGTATTTCGCATTACCTGCTGAATTTTCAATGGCTTGTTGAAGGACCTCTTCTACCTTAGATAAGGTTACAGACGCACCAAATTTAATACCATCTTCAGTAGATGTTATAATTGTAAGCTCGGGAATATTAGCTGCGTGGATCAATACGTCATACTTAATATTCTTAAATCTTGTTTCTATACCTTAAAAATATCAAATTATTTCTAGTTTTATTTTATAGTTTTAAAAGTCATTATATATTTCATACTTGACAATAAAAGTGTGGCTGGTTGTTTGGGGTGGGACAAACAAAATATGAATGAATGATTGAACAAATGAATGGGGTGTAACGCGAATACGTCATACAGCATGCTATAACGGAGGACATTTTGCTTGAACAACTGTCAAGGATTCTTTTACGTGTATACCAATGTCTACAAGGACCCTCTGTTTTCGTTCCATCCGACCAACTGTGTGTTGTCCTTTATTAGACTATCCTACCTGCACTAGAAAAATATCGGTCCGTTCTACAAATTGGCACTGCACGTTATAACGGATATCACTGACGGTTCAATTCAAAGAACAGGCGTAAAACAAAGTTACGGTTACATTGCTCGCCATATACAAAAACGAAACAGCACATTTTATTGGTTACCAAGAAGCTAAAAGAGTTTGTACAAGATCGCACTAAGAAGTAAACAATGTTTACGCATCGGAAAATGCGAATATCTGATCAATGCACATTAAGACAATATCATTTATGTTAAACATTAGTTTAATAACAGTTCTTACCGATTTCGGTATTACCAATAATAATCTTAGCACCAGGGTACTTTTGCTTTAAATCTAACAATTCCGTTAATGTGGTAGGTCTGTACCATTTCACCCCATTATTATCAAACAACAGACTCGTCTTGTGATATTTAGCGTAATTTACCTTAAAACACAACATTTGCACGTAGATATAGAACCATTGAAAAAAATCGCATCAATTTAAACTGAATACACGACTAAGTTAAGTTTTGGAATTCCAGCTGAAAACATGAAAGAATTGCTATATAGACATAACCGAATAAGCGGAGAATTGTTCATTTAACTTCACGGTGCTTTAGAAATCACCGTTAATTCTTCTTTTTGTCACTGTAAGTTTACATTTATTTCACTATAACGCCCCCGTTCTAACAATTTGTAGTTTTGCGATATTTTCATACTTTAGAATTACCTACCTTTAACTCTGGGGGAAATATAGGTTCCTGGGTCGGATCATAAGGTGGAATATAAGCCTCGGTCTGAAAATAAACCAAATTAGGTAATTTATTTATTTTTAAGCGGTGTGGGGGGGGGCTTTATTTGCAAAGGTAATGTTTATCTGACCATTTAATTATTCATTTAGGGGATGAACTTATAAATTGAATGTATCATGATCATAAAATCACCATATGTATATAAATAGCAATGTTATCACGCATTCAACAAGCTGTTTTGATTCCAGAGATTGAGCGGAAGTTGATTTGTTCTTCAATTCTGGTTTGGAATTTGTCTTATCCTACGGTGTCGACAGTGTAACACATTATCTCAAATCGGACAAGTTGTCATCCCCTACGACAAAATAACAAAGAATAACAGGATTTGTGATAAGGATTACCTTTTCTTCTTTGTTATCATTTTTGTTGTCATCGTCTCCATTTTTATTTCTACAACAATTTTCACCCAATGCACAGGCTTCCTAGAATTAGAAATGATAATAAAATGCCATGTAAATTTTGATGAAACAAGTGCTCCGTGATCCCGTGGTTTGGAACATATCAGCTATACCAAATCCAATCTATAGCCCACGTGTAATACACACACAAGACATGCTGATGGTTTCTGGTAACTAGCCAAAACAGGAAATGACGAAAAGTAAAACGGATTTACATAATATATTCAATCAGTTGACCGTCTTTATCATCTACAAGCAATCTGGATTCGTTACAATAAATTAACTTCACTAACTGACAGGAGGGTTGGATAGCCGAATCGTTAGCACGTGCGCGCTGTATCATATGGTATGTCACTGAGTCAACTGTCAATCCCCGGTTCTACGTGACAATGAGTAGGGTCGCCTGTCCAACCTCGTGGGTTTTCTCAGGGTTCTTCGGTTTTCTCCCGCTGCTAAACACTTTACCTTAGAAAAGAGCTTGCAACCATCCAGGATTGGTCGATATCCAGTACATCTACATAAATTACCTTACAAATACATAAAAATATTAATTATCCTTTTATAAAAAATTATTCATTTATCCTGTCTAAATAATATAATACTAATTATATTTTTATGTCTACATTTTATACAAAAACACAACACATTAATCCATATTTTGTAAAAATATACAGGATTATTTAACCATGTATAAAAAATCGCATTAAATTATTTATCCCCTTTGAAACAATACAAGGTTAATTACCCTTTCAGATTATTCATCGCTGTTAGTAAACTATATGACATAAAATATATATAAAGTTGATTGTCGTATGAAAATAAAGAGGGGAAAACAAACAAACGTATCTCAAAGAAAGACAATAAATGGTTCACAGCAGTAGATGCAGAGACTGCAACAACAAAAACTGTTGTCTCCAGCATACATCTTATCCTGCACGTAAAGGGGGGGGGGGTATCGTGTGTTCTAGGAAGAACCACTGACCGGTGAAAACTGAGCAAGGGAAGCCCTTCCTTGGGAGAGTGACAATCAATTGTCTTTTTGTACCATCGATGGTTGATGATTTTTCACTCTCCCTTATGTCATTGTCTCTTTGTACCCTCATAGACGGTTTAGGATAGCTTTTTCTATTTTCTAGATTTTTTTCAATTTGTGCCATAAATGGTTACGGATTGTTTATCCTACCTTCTAGATACTTTTCTATTTGTGTCATCGATGGTTGTGGATTATTTCGTAGTAAAGTGTACATCGACATGACCATACCCGGTGTACAGAAACCACATTGTGATCCATGGTGCTTTGCAATTTGTTCCTAAAATATAGGAAAATCGTACACCTCATATTCAGTTCTTAGACCAAGGTGGGTCACGGTGGCTCAGTGGGTAAGACGCTGACTCGCTAGCCTAGAGGTAGGGTGTTCGATTTCTGCATTGACCGAGAAAATTCATCTTTGTCAGAGATGCAGGACAGAGGGTCCGACATGGACAGCTGTCTAGTCGTTCGGATGAAACTGGAATTGGATATAAGAGTAGACCTAGTGCCGCTGCCCGTATAAAATGTCCCTCATAGGACAATGTATGGCATATGCCCGTGTTCATTAGCCCAGTTCGGAGCACAACAGTAGGACGTTAAACCCCATTTCATTTCATTTTCAAGGTAACATACCTCTAAAGATCACAGTGACTGGCCGACATAACTTTATAATAAAACACGAGAACCCTACCAGGAGTACGTGTCTAAACACCACATGCCAAGTACACGACCACGTCGGTTTATTTACACAGTACATTTATATTATATATTATGGTCATAGAGGTCGATAAAAATACGATTTTTTAAACTGATAAAGCTATCTTAATAACTTTAATTTTATCATATCTGACCTTGCAAAGCAACACACAAGTTTGTTTGTTGTTTAAAAGTGCATGTCTAAGCTTTATATGATATTATCAGTTATAAATTAGCCTATATTATTATTATTTTTGCTGTGCATTAGATACCAATTTCTTTAAAGTAACGATGGGCCAAAGGGATTTATCTCTAAAATGTCAATTTCTCTCAGCTTACACCACGCTTGTACCCCGATTGATTATTTAACATTCAATTAACATAAAAATCACAATTTGTAGACAAACCAATGGCCGCGGGCTCATTGCATAGCAAAAAGAATAAGATCGATGACAGTTTAATTCCATTTATCTTTGGGAATAACGAACGGAATTGAACTGCATTAGTCAAAACTCGAAAGACATTAACGCCATTTCATTTATTTTCATTAATATTCTTATTTCTTTCTGGTTTCGATCCCCTAGTGACAAGGAGCAAGGTCGACTACCAAACCTCGTGGGTTTTCTCTGGATCCCCTGGTTTCCTTCCACTGCAAAAGACTAAAGATCCCTACGCGCAAGCAAATTATTGAAATACAACTGAACCATGTGTTAGTCCCGAAATTACCTACTTTGTGTTGTGTAAGGGAAAGTTCATCGGTTTGTTACGTTGTGAGTGGTGCAGTACAGGAAGAGTGTCCCATTTCATTCGGGTGGGACGAACGAAAGCAGCCTCATTGGCGTGTATATAAAAGACCCCTTGACAGTTGGAATTCGAAATATAATAAGAGTATGCCCTGGCGTCCATGTCTAGACATAATTGCCGTCTTCGCACACTGTATGAAATATGTCCGTCTTCGTTTCGCCAGAAAAGTAGGACGTTTAACCTCAATTCATTAGTTATTCAGGAGAAATAGACCAGTTGTGACCTAAAGCTGGCGAAGAACCGCCATCGTACGTGACGAATAATGTGTTCCAATAGCAAACCTCTTGATTCATAACACGTGAATTGCACAATCGATATAATTCGCATTTGTGACTCATGAAGCTGTTTAGTTTGCTGATAACGCAACCTCGTGTTTTAGTTGTACCATCTGACCCCAAAAGCAAAAAAAAAACCCAAATGAATCAACATTTTATACCATTCTCGAAAAAGAAAGTTCGGCAATAAATCCTGGCCTCAGGCTTTAACATCGTTAACCCGTTTCGGCTAAGCAAACATGGACAGGCGATATTTTGTTTTACCGGACCAAACGCGTTTATTTATTTTAATCCAGCGCTGTCAGAAATGATGTGCTTCAACTAACGAACAGTTTTCATATAAAAACAATATTATGTAACAATTTGTTAAGGAAGTTATTTTGCGTATATTTGAAGCAATGTATCCAGAACCGAACTAAGTGGTTTTCAAATGCTTGAAGATCCTTCGTAATCTAGGGAAGACCAAACAGCTCATTTTTAAGTGTTCTTAGTTCTTGGAGATTTGTATTTGGATTTTTGTTGTTTTTAGAATACAAATGAATTACACAAAAATACATTTTACAAATCTGATATAACAAATGTCTGATTTTTGAAACAAATATTGATTTTGAGATACAAATGTTAACTTTAATGTACAAATGTCAGAAAATACGACAATAAATGAAGAAATAAGAATTAAGAACTATGAACTAACAAGTAAGGATTAAGGATTAAGAACATGGAATAAAGAGCTTCCATACTGATCAACAAGTACCATATATTGATAAACCTACCTGAACTGGATGTAATCTGGTACGAAGACTTCCAATACCTTCTGTAGTTGTGACAGCTAAACCATGTACAGAACAAACAGGTGTTAAACACGCGTTAACTGAATAATGTCTGGTGTATATATAAGGATTTTAACTTATTATCATCTTCAGACAACCATGTGTCCGAACCACATTCTAATACGTTTTTTGGGGCGTGAACTGATCCACAAACGATACTCACGCGCCAATGGAAGAAGACCCACGACCTCGTCAATTCCTATACAATAAACCTGAAACTAGGTATACGTGTTCCTTAAACAATAGCGCATCTATATGATGTCATACCCAGTTCTTGCTCCATGGGATACACATTCATTCATAAAAATGCCATGGCACAACAATTTAGTTTCTAAAAGTAGCTAAAAGGCATTAAAAAGACGACAGTGTTATACGAACCCTTTTCCGCGTGAATGCTGCCCGTGTGCCGTATCACGTATGAGAAATACATACACATTTATAATGTCACAAGTCGAAACGGATACACGACGAGGAATTGACGCTTGCCAAAAGTCTCTATTAGCCTCATATTTCCTTATATGTACAGTGAGAGCTATTGTCGTTCGGTCAGTATTGTGCTGACTCCCTTACCAGGAGTTCTTGGGTTTGATCCCGATTTTTCAGCCAGGTCCCCCTCCCCCTGTCATGGAACTTGGCAATGAAAAAGCTTCTGGAAGTTTGGATAGGGTGAACGATATAGGTTTTGAGTATGCCACTATCAGCACGTTAAACATCCCTGGACAGTTGGAAATCGAAATATACGTAGATCGTAGAGCAGCTCTCTAGACAAAAGTGTCCCTCATAGCACACGTTATGAAGTTTGTCCGTTAAACCTGGTAATGCTGAAACATAAGACACAAAACGCCATTACATGTGTAAATTGAGTTGGCATAATATTACTGGTCACGGCATCAATGTTCCCAACTTCTCCGAATATATACACATAAAAATGATCCAGGGGTAAGATGTCCAGACTTCATTTGATATTTCATTTTAAAAAGGATACAGTATTGTTCTATTCTCATCATCATATTTGGAAATCATAACAGTGCATGCTCCACATCCTCCTTCACCACAGACCAGCTTGGCACCAGTAAGTTGTACTTAGTTTTAATTAAGGTATTTGATTTGTTTTTTAAAATCGAGTTTGTGCTAGTACATGTAGTTAGCGGATATAATTCAAATGCTGTCAGAAGCAACAAACGACAGCAAATGAATGTAGTACTATATTAGCTAGGGCGAAACTTGTGCAAAAAAAAAGCGTATGTAAAATGATATTATGAATGGCCTTGATTACTTGTTCTCCATTGTCAAAATATTAGCTATGGTATGAGTTATTTTGAGACGCAAAATAAATTGTTTATGCAATATTGGGACAATAACAAGACATGGGGTCTAAAGACAAGGAATGGAGAAATATGATGGTTGAAACGATATTGGAAGGGCGCATGGATCATACACCGGATGTGCTACATGAAATCGTCACATTATAATGGTTAAATACTTGATAATGTAAAGAGAATTTTCTGAAAATTTCAAATTGATCTACATTGAACAGAGATTTCAGTGATAAAAACATAGTCTCGGTTTTCCAGATTGTGATAGGATTGTAATCAAGAAAATATTATGGTCTGGATAAGTTAATTAATGTCGAATAAATAATTTAGATAACATTCCAGGCCTAAAAAAGACGTTTATCAGGTCTTAAATATAAAAAGATACATTTTGTTCTCAGATATTGTAGCAGGGAACAGGTTGGATCCGGGTCATGTTCTATTGTCTGTCAAAATAAAATACAAGAAAACATGAATCAACAGATATTCGTCTTACTTTATAATGGAACAATTATATTTAATGATTTTTGTGAAATGTAATGTTTATTTTTGTTTTCCAATTCACAAACATTAAATGATAAATAGGTTAAAATATTTTGTCTGCGTGAATTTCGGGTATTGATTATTATTTGTGAATGCAGATGCAACAGTCTGGTTGGATGGTCGGAATCGAAGTCGACGTGTAGTGGAATTTAGATTGCAAACCGATTGGAAACTTTCAAGTAACTTAACTAACGAGCTACAATAGCAGAAAATCGAATTGGCGGCGGTTAAATTTTCAAACTTTTCTCGCGACGATTGCTTGGTTGTTTGTTCCCTAGGTGAGTCACCTGAGTATATATATTGGATCACAGGCCAGATAACAGGAAACCCCATTTGTGGCAGTTCATTTTCTAGAGTACATAAAGCTCGCACGCCTATCCACCACGGCACGATTATTTCTAAACATTCATTGAACTCGTACGTATGGATATGTTAGGCGCAATCTTCACCCCTCGCGCAGATTGCAATCTGCGCTGTCGTGTTGTGCAGATTGCACTCCGCGCGCGCAGATTACAATCTGCGCTGATGAAGCTGGTGCGCAGATTGCCCACGTTGCGCTGATTACCCCTCGATGTTTTTGGAGATGTTAGTTGTCTGTCAGACGTATATATATATATGACCTGCCCCCTATCGGCTTTGTAGTGAATAATTTTTAAAATCGCAACATAATTAGCGTGTGTGCATAGAAAATAAGATTTAACTTGAAATTCTGTCAGCAGTATCTCATAATCGGTGCTGACCACGTAACTGAATGTAAAAAATATTTGCTGTAGTTTGATGTAACTACATATGGTTAAAATTTATGTGTTCACAATTAATAGAAAAAAAAGATTTTGAAAATATTCACTGATTCAACTTGGTCATCGTTTTATTCTTTCTATTATTCATTTTCCATCAAGAGGACATTTTTTTTTATAAAAATGGCTGACTAAATTACTACGTGCACCAAACAACGATAAATTTTCATTGGTTAGGGCCGTCTAAACGCGGGTAAATTTAGAGTAGCTATTGGCTAACAACACGCATAAACAACCTTTTTTGCATATTGCATACATAATATTTATTGTGTTTTGTGTAAGATGGCATGCAGCGCTAAAGAAGAGGATAACCTCGCACGTACTATGCTGTAATTAATAAATAACATCCGCTTAGTCGTAAAATGCGTAATAAACTTGACCAAAAATATCAAAATCTAGTTCGGGTCATGGGCAAGTGCATACGGCCAATTACGCGTCTGGTAATAAACTTGCCGTATCTTTCTTATATGATACTATATCGAGAATATACTCAGTGGCGGATCAAGGAATTTTTTGAGGGGGGTGACAACCCCATGTTTTGTCTCGCCGACCGCGGTTTACGGAGCTTATTTCTGCCGCTAGTAACATAGATGCTGATTGTGTGTCTGATAAGATGCGTACCGTGTGCTATATAATAGAGACTTTTGGCAAGCGTAAATTCCTACTACGTATCGCGTATCCGTATGGATTTTGCGTGTGACGTCATCAATGTGTGTGTATTTCTCATACGTGTTACGGCACACGGATACGGAAGCCCGTATCGAACAGCTTTCATACGGAGTAGGTCCGTATAACATTGTCGTCTTTTTAGATGCTGAAATGTTGTATCATAGCGTTTTTATGAATCTATAGGGCCTATGTGTATTCTAGAACACGGAGGTGTATATTTGATGTGGAAATTTAACCATAATAAAGACAGGAATTTTCATACTTTTCCCGTCTGTCTGACTGTATGCTGATTGAACTACGTGATAAATTCAAGATGGGACCTTCCAAATCTGTAAATGATGTGAGTTTTTTTTTTTTAAACATGCGACTTTAATTTTTTATTTTTTCAAATAGCTCAGCGACAGTCGAGCGACTTCATTCACTCTGGGAAATTGTAGGCTAGGCACTTGACTAGTACTGATGTTGATCTTGGTAGATAACTACCACCATGCTGTAATAGAACTAAGCTCGGCTCAGTGACGCATACACATAGGCTACGCGACGCGAGAATCTGCCAAAACTCTAAAACTACCCTGCGCAACGTATCACGTATACGATACGGATACGTGATACGAATAGGAGAAATGCCACTTGCCAAAAGTCTCTACTATATATACGACCATGCGTGCATGTCCCGGCGGAAGCTTGTAGGAGCCGGGATTCCTATACACCGGTGGGGAGGGGGGTGACTAGTCACCCTCCCCTGGATCCGCCCCTGATACTACATCGAAGTGTTTGTAAGTATCGATTTCTGGCATCGGTCGGTAAACCTTAAGTTCTTACACGTACATAAAAATGGCTTTATGTAAAAGAAACTTATTGTACGACGGTATTTTCACAAAAAAAAGCCCAAAAAACACACAATGGCCTATGTTTGGTTCCAGTCTACGAATAAGGCCGCCGTCGCTTGGAATATACAGTAATAAATGTCGGTCATTTAGATTATATTCTTTGGATGACTACCACCATATTACAGACGTGTACTTACACCACCGTCGCATGGAATATACAACAGTCATAAATGCCTGTCGAGTGATTCTTTGAATGGCCGCTATACCTATTGTTTAATTAATCCCCTAATCCAGACACATGTCTGGGTTTCATCCGAAACAACACCGTCCAGGTTAATATGACAAGGATAGTAAATGAAAATTGTCTTACATTATGGGGAAGCGGACATTAAATGAAATGATCTGATTGTCTACGATATTACCATTGGTGGATGTGGACGTAAATCCCCAAGAACGAACGAAATGATCTGCTATAGTATTATCATTGTTCACATAATATGGATTAATCTAGCTGGAAATACACCTGTGGACCACCGATAATGCAAGACAATTTTTCACGAATATAATTATTTTAGACTTGCGTACTCTGTATTATTACAATTCTGTGCTACCCTACTTGACACTATGCAAAAAAACACGGTAAGTTGCTCCCTCAGGCTGTCGACTTGAAAATAATTCCAACCAATAATACTATAAATAGTATGCAATATGCAAATAAGGTTGTTTATGCGTGCTGTTAGCCAATAGCTACTGTAAATTTCACCGCATTTTTACGACTCTAACCAATGAGAAATTATCGCTGTTTGGTGCACGTCATTTTTATTAAAAAAAATCCTCTTGTTGGAATATGAATAACAAAGAATAAAACGATGACCAAGTTGAACAAGTAAATTTTTCAATAAATTGTAATTATAATCACATAGACGGCCCTCGAGTCGGTAAAGTGGTAATTTGGCGTAATATCTGAACGCCTGGTGTTATAAAACACTCGGTTCATTTCTCGCAAATTTAATTAAAATGACTTATAATACTAAGGCAGTGATCCATGGTGATTACCGATTAAGATTAAGCGGATTATTATCATCGCAGTAACTCATTAAATTGCCCGGACAAAGTTCACTTCGCGCGCGCAGATTGCTCATCGAAAATTAGACGTAGATTCACGCATGCGCAGGGGTAATCTGCGCAAGGAGGGCAATCTGCGCCTAACAGATACATTAAAGGTTTATTTTAGGGTAGCACGACCGGTGTTTTGAAGACTTCACTTTACCAAACCTATTAAAATTAACTTCATAATCATACCACGGTTTTAGGATAATCGTAAAATATTTGGAAAGCAGCAACACATAAAGAGATGTGAGTTTTGAAAACATATTGTTGAACTCTTTGTTGTGAAAAATACCATAGACCATAGTTCAAAAACTACAGACACTCCCCTCATCCCACTGCGAAATTAGCCCATGCCCTTTTCTGGTGATTGAACAGGCGTTCTCACAGTTTACTTTAATTTAAACAAATGTTTCCATACCTTTTTTTAAAAAAGTTTTCTTACCTTTACCCCATTGACATAGAAAACGAGAAGATCTTTCGATTCGTCCATGACCTAACTACAGGTAATGTTATCCGTAACTGACAGCAATATATGCAATAAACGGGTTATTTATACGATGCGGTATGCATTGTAGTGTGCAATAACACGTGACCATACAAATATAAGATAGCATGATAAAACGTTATAGAAAACTAAATAATTGTTACACAGTGGCCTATATGTTACAAGGGCGATGAAAGCCTTTTATGCGCTTTAAGTAGGGCATAAGCATGTGAGGAGACATACCAAACTATTAGGCTGCAAGTCTATTGTTATATCCGCTTGAAATCAGACACTAAGCTAGTTGGCCGACATTAAACTTTTAGGTCCTGACTGGACGATTTTAGTCGAAAACGCGAAGTATACTTCGTACGGAAGCGTAATACGGCCACATTTTTTAATACCATTTTCAATTTTTCAAGTTAGCAACTTGAATTTTCAAGTTAGTAACTTGAATTTTCAAGATACTAAATTGAATTTTCAAGTTACTAACTTGAATTTTCAAGTTACTAACTTGAATTTTTAAGTTAACTAACTTGAACTTTCAAGATACTAACTTGAATTTTCAAGATACTAACTTGAATTTTCAAGATACTAACTTGAATTTTCAAGTTACTGTTATATTATAAAATAAGCGTTTTGATCTAATGATATAGTATATCATACAATGCTTTAGTCAATGGACGGCATGGTTATAGACCTCAATGGCAAGGTGCGGGAGTAGCCTATTCGATCACGAAGGTTTCCCCCCTGCAGCGAAATTACTTCCCGCGCCCGTGCATTAGGCAAATCATCTCCGATAGCACATAGATTGGCGCAAATTGACCAGATTATTATGATGTCGACGTGCCATAAAACACCATTTATTCATCCATTCATCTACCCCCAGAGTTTTACCCCCCCCCCACCACGACATTTTTCCTCTGGAACATCTGCCCCCTAGAACATGCGGTTTAACGTCCACTCGACACACACTAGGTCATTTCTGGACTAACATATGGTTTTAATTTTATTTTGATAATTCGCTTGCAGTGGGAGGAAACCGGAGTGCCCGGAGGAAACCCATGAGGTTGAGAAGGCGCCTCTCCCTCCATAACACATACGCTCACACCAGGGATCGAAACCACAGCCGCAAGCCAGAGGTGACCGACTATTTAGAGGTCGAAGCGCAGCACTCTAGACCACTAGGCCATCCCAACCCCCACCCTTTAGAACCCTGGACGTGTAAAATAATGCACTGTAAAAAAAATTATACTTATTTTACATTGTTTCTTGGAGTACCTCGTAACACCCTTTAGAACCCTGGAAGTTACGAGATACTCCAAGAAACAATGTAAAATAAATATAAATATTTTACAGTGCATTATTGGGAAACATAAAATTTATGTAAGGTCGCCTATAAAACAGCGTCTGTTCGTTCCTTAGTTTTAAACTCGCTTCCACTTTGAGTGATGTTTGTGGTTCGGAGCCATGACATTTTCTACAAAATTATGAAAATAACATTATTTTGCCAGGTTTTAGAGGGTGCACTCTCACTAAAATGAATGATGTCGCAGGTGGGTCTATACCAGAATCAGACAGGAATCGGAGAAGTCTTCTTATGAATGCAAAGGCCCCTGAATAAAGACGAGCATACGCCATACAGCGTTCTATGAGGGAAATTTTTCCCCGGATAGCGGGCATTACGACCTACTCTTATATCGAACTCCAACTGTCAAGGGATCGTTTACGTACACGCTAACTCCTAAAGTGTGCACAGGACCTCGGTTTTTGGTACCATCCGAACCACTGGACACCTGTTATTGTCATGCCATCCGTTTTGCATCACTGACAAGGGGGGAATCACACTGGAAAATCTTTATGAACTTTCTCAGCCAGCGTATTACCGACCGTGACACCCTGCCTTATTACGAATAGACGACAAGTCCCTTGAGTGACTACTGAATACAACAGAGAACACCGTACACACAGTATGAAATTTTTTATATTAGTTATAGATTAAAAATGACGATTGCCTGTTTTATGTGAGTGTTGTTGCTCAACGCCATCAAATTGAAAAACAAACAATTAAAATAGAAACAGTCAACCTATCTCTTACATCACAGATTGAAACAGCCTTGACGCGTATTTTGTGCATATTTGTCATTGACAAGGGCACACGTGTACTGTGGTGTATGATAATGCATATTTAAATGTTAAAGGCCAAATCCCGCATTTTAAAAATTAGTCGTTGATAGAATTCAACAATCAGACGGAGTACCAAAGGGGAGAGAGGGAGAAATGGGGTTTAACGTCCACTCGACACACAATAGGTCATTTCAGGGTTTAGTTTTATTTCAATAATTCGCTTGCGCGTAGGTGGGTTTAGCAGTTGGGTAGGAAACCAGAAGACCCGGAGCAAATACACGAAGTTGGTCTTTACTCGTTGTCACGGGGAATCGAAACCACGAAAGTTGAATTATTGACAGACCTTCAGCGGGACCCGGAGAAAACCCACGAGGTTGGGCAGGCGACCCTACTCCTTGTCACGTAAAAAAGGGGATTCATTCGAAAACACGCCAGTTGACTCAATGACAGGCTTTATGGCACAGCTCGCACGGTATGTGGTGCTGATTAAGACTTTATTGGAAAATTACAAAATATTTGTTAAACTTTTTAATATGATGTCTTTTCCCCGGTTGTACGTGAAAAGTAGTATAGACGCCTATCCAACCTCGTGGGTTTTCTCCGGGTTCCCCGGTTTTCTCCTACTGATAAAGACACCTACGCACAAACGAATTATTGAAATAAATTTAACTCTCTCTGGGATCGGACTCGCAACTTCTTTCTTAAATTCCCGCAATATACCCACCGAGCCACTGTTTGACACAACGTTTAAAAGATTCTGTATGGTGTGTATATAAGCTACAAAATCATATCATAGTTAACTTTATAATCAGCCATTTTCCTGCAAATACCAGTGTCCGGAAACCGGTACCCCCCCCCCCCGCCAACATCTTACTCACTGAGCAAACCGGGCCCCGGAACAGATATTGGTACTAAAACTAGTACTTTAATATTTACGAAATATACCAACACATCGTAATTTATAGTTAATATTCACCATATTCATCGATACTTTTCGAAAATATTTTATATAGATTATATAAGTTTTGGATAAAGATTAGTTAATTGGTGGTCATTAATTATCCAGACAGGAAGGGTGAGGGGAGGGAGTGTGATAATTAATGACTATATAATTACATATACGTAGGTATAAATATAGCGTCAGTTTATATCTACATCATCAGTTTTATTAACTCTTCAAATAACATACAAGGTAAGTTGAACTTTATAAATTATTTTGTAAAATTCGATTAGAGCCGATGTGTTAGTCATGTCGTTTACCGGAATTGAATGGTTTACTCTTTGAGGATGGGAGAATTGGACCGCCGAAAGGTCTGTCATTGAGTCAACAGGCGTGGTTTCGATTCACCGATTGTAAGAAGAACGGAATAGGCTCGCCTGTCCAACCTCGTTGGGGTTTCACTGGGTCCTCCGGTTTCTCCCACGACTGAAGACCTCTACGAGCAAGTGAATGACCTGGTTGGTGTCCCAGTGCCAAGCTCATTTCCGAACTTGCATAAAGGCTCTCTCTCTCTCTCTCTGTCTCTCTCTCTCTCTCTCTCTCCCTCTCTCTTTGAGATTAAATCATTGAATAATTTTCTTCTTAATGGTACATTTTTTCATTGTAAAGGAAACCAGCGGAAACTAAGAATGTCCATAACCTAGATGATCGGAATCGCTAACAAGTGACCGTTTTGAAAACTATTTGTACAAGAATGTTTTCTTTTTACTAAAAGTTCTTTAATTTGTGTAGTTTTAATTTTATTTCTATATAACATTGATTCTGGCTATGGAAGGGTTTACATTGTGACTTGACGATTAATTATACAGATGAAAATACTCACTGCCTTGTTCTCCTATTCAGATGATGAAATTCGTTGTTGCCACCTTTGCCTGTTTATTGGCCGCCTCTATGGCTGTTCCCATGGGAGGATTGGGAATGTATGGTGCTGGTTTAGGAATGTATGGACCTTTGTCCGGAATGTACAGTGGCCTAGGAATGTATGGCGGACTTGGAATGTACGGAGGTCTTGGGATGTTTGGCGGTCTTGGTGGTCTAGGGATGTACGGAGCTGGTATGGGATTTTACGGGGCTGGTATGGGTATGTACGGAGCTGGTATGTATCCAGGAATGATGATGGGAGGAATGTACCCTGGAATGATGGCTGGTATGAACTCTTACGCTGGGATGATGGGAACTCAGTTTGGGAATGTCAACAATAACAACAACAGTAAGTCTTTTACATATATGCACGAAGAGTGATTTTTTGGAATAGGGACTGGTCGGCGAGAGCTACTAAAACTCGAAAGATATGAAACTTGACGTATGTTCGTAATGACATTTGCACGGACTATGATTTTTGATATGACACTCGATGACACCATAATCAGTCCCTGGTCCATAGTTCCTGGTGGTTTAAAAAGTGACTTTTCCGTCTTGAACGTTTATCTGATAATATAATTTTTGGGTCTTACACTATAGTCTCGAACATAGCAGTCATTTACCAATCAATTACTGTGTCGAAAGGCCAGTAATTCATTTCGTCCACTACCCTAAACTATTAGGGAACGAAATTCTTCCAGTGATGCGATGCTATACTAAACAGAAATTGTGTGATAACTTCGTTGCCTTATCTTTCTTTAAGATGACAATTTTGTAACATGTCACCCGTGAAACAGATACGAATTCTTGTTGACATATATTCATATATTTTCTTTTTCAGTTGATACCACGGTTTAAAAGGAACATCACCACATTTATAAAACATGCCATTCATCTTTCTCAAGAAAAGTGTCGACATTTTTCACCTTGTCATTAGAATAAATAAATTAAATGTTCATCAACAATTAAAGTAGAATTTATGTTTGTTTTCTTTTTCATTTATTAATCGCTGAAACTCCCAATCCCTTTAAAGTCTTTGTGCGTCGTTTACATTCTTGTTTGGAAAACGTCAAATTTTCCACGGCTTAATCCAGTTAAAATAGGATTGTTGCGACGTTTACAGGTGGTGCTGACTTTTGTCCATATTGTTTGCTGCAGAGTGTGCCTTATGTTGAGAAGGTTGGGTCGTTTAGTGATTTAGAATGTTGCCCTTTGAGCCCAAGCTGTTCTGTGACCTCTCGCCTCGAGTCGGGATTTCAATCCCTATTGTCAGCGTATGTGACCTAGATTTGCGGCCCCAATATTGACTGCAGTGGAAGCGGACGTTAAACACTAATAGAAGAAGCCTAATGTTGACAAATTTTCAATCCATCATATCTTTGTAAATACAGAATATGGGAATTTTTGAACTGATATTTATTTTAAATATTCAACATTGTCGTTGTTGTTCGCATAAGCAGTTTCCCAAAGGTTTCTTTAATTGGCACGTCGGTGTGTACGCAGACCCTCGTATGACTTTGGTGTTAGTCCTTGCCATGTCCTTGACAAGGGCACAAATATGTTGTGGTGCATGATAAAGCATTAAATATACTAAACAACAAAATTAACGCCACTGCGATTTCAAAATCAGAGAGGCAGTCAAATCATTCTAGAAAACGATTTACTAAATGGATCAAAGCCATTGTTTGTGAACTTTATGTGGATACATAAGTGATATTATTAATCATAATTCCAAAATATTACGAGAGCAGTAGCTGTGGACAGTCATATACACCAGTAGCTGTTGTGTCTACTGCAAGTGTTAATAACAACAGCAGCGTCTGTACATGGTGTAGACCAGACGATTTATCAACGCCATTGGCACTTGGAACCTAACTCTCAGAAAGCCTGGCGTAATCCATTGGTTGTGTTTGGTCTCGGTATGTCTTTATTAAGTCTGCTCTGAATTTCATCCCGAAGTTATTCAATCGCGTTTAAGTCCGGGCTAAGGACTGGTCAGTGCATAACGTTGACACTCTGGAGGTGTGGGCACGGTCGTTGTAATACTTGAAAACTGGAAAACGTGGCTTCGCTGACGTGCGAAATGGGGCATGACGTGGGGGTCTGAGAGCTAGATCGATGTAGCAGACCGTTGTGATGCTGCTTCATCTCCCTGAACAAAGATTTTGGAACACCACAGAACCAACTCTCTGGATTCTACCCAAAACATTATGCTTGAACCTCCTGATAAGTCTCGTTTTATTATTTCTTTGGCATCCTTAAAATTGATGCTTAACTCCAAATGTTACCGGGATATAGGTAGCGAAATGGTTAGCGCGTGTGCGTTGTATCATAAGGTCTGTAAAGGAATAGGGTCGCCTGTCCAGCCTCATGTATTTACTTCGGGCCCTCCGGTTTCCTACCATTGCTGAAGACCCCCTACGCGCACACTAATTATTGAAAAAAAAATTAACCGCATGTTATATTCCGAAATGACCTTGTTTCGGTCGTGGGA
The DNA here is from genome assembly GCA_036850965.1 of Patella caerulea. Taxonomy (NCBI): domain Eukaryota; kingdom Metazoa; phylum Mollusca; class Gastropoda; family Patellidae; genus Patella; species Patella caerulea. The sequence goes on along the minus strand of JAZGQO010000002.1, from coordinate 16,364,657 downwards.
ATGGGGTGGACTCTCCTCAAATTGTCTCCCACTTTTAAAGATAAAGTCTATGGATCTTAGATAACTGCTAAGAAAAGAGAACTCATATCCCTCCTTCGGTCTAAAACAGCAGCGCGGGTTCAAAGGAACACGCGACAGTAACAACAGGAAATGGAGTTTCTAAACATCGTGCGTTTCCATGCATTCGAAATCACTTTATTTATGTCATCCCAGTCTAAACGTTTATCTGGACAGCGGGGTTTCCACATTTTCTGACTAAATCTTCCATCCGGCACCATTATAATCAAAATAAAAAAAAAACAACATCGGGATTGAACTCGCAACTTCTTTGTTAATGAGCCAGCACTATATCTACCAAGCCACCTTTAGGCACAACATCTAAAAGATAGCATTACTGTAGGTAAGCTAAAAAAAAAGGCATTATAAACACAATGCCAAATCCAAAGATTATTTACTGCAACAACTTTTAACAAATGTACAAAATCGAGATAACAAAAATCTGTGGATCATTTCATGAAAGAATTCGCTACAAATGCACAAAATCGAAACGCCGGAGAACCATGAAACAAACCAGAGGTCAGCTGAAGTCAATATTGGGTATGTTGACCCTGAGCTTTTACCCATGATGGGCATGGACTGGCACATATGTCTCGCTACACGCTGTAGGGTTGTTTACCAATGCCTTTGAAGTGTTCGTGCCAACCCAACAACAGTTTTAGGTCGCACGGCTTTGAGTTCGAACCCGTAGTCCAAGTTCATACCAAAGCTGTACGATCGGGTTCATGTCGGGAGACAGAGCGGGTCAATCATCAATCAATAACACGGGCATGATGATTGTTCAGAAAGTCTCTAGCCAACCTCGCAGTTTTGGGTCTGGCATTGTCATGCTCGAAAACCATCTATCGGTGGACGTCATTTTGAGCCAACGGACGAAGGATGGCGTCAATATAATGTTGAGATTGCCTTGGACTACCGCCAACTGGAAGCTGATGTTGACGTTGGTAGCGGCCCAAACCATGACGTCACCTCCCCCGAAAGGATCCCTTTCGCAGAAGAGGTTGTTCCAGGTCGGGGTCTATCGGCAACACTTCCAGTGGCGTGGAGGATATGTCTGAGGGGAGCAATGGTTGATGGTTCGTAGTTAAAGTGTTTGGCGACGGCTACCTGTAAATTCATGAAAAAAGACAAGCGAGAACTGATATTGGTTTCAAAACCAGAACTCCACAAAAAGAGACACTTCACAAGTTTCACCCATGTTCCTTAATATAGGAAAGCTCAAGACAACGTTTGCCAGAAATAATTCACGCATTAGTCATGGCCATTTTTTCTTGCCAATACCAGTGTACGGAAACCGGTGCACCCCCCACGCGATTTTAACGCGGGGGTAACTTAACTCCTTGCCACGTCCAAATTTCGGACAGAACTCATTTAACAAACTTATTTCAGGGGCGGATCCAAAGGGGGGGGGGGAGGTCCAACCCGCTCAGCTACATAAGAAAAATAATGCCTTGCATCAATGAAATTACATCAAAAAGTGATCCTACATCAGTATAAAAACGATTTCTCTGTTTGTATGTATGCCTGTAATTTAGAGACGATGATGGCAGATTTCCGTAACCGAAACCTGGCAAACCCCCTCCTGCAAAGATTCCTGGATCCGCCCCTGTTATTGGTGAAATAAAATGGGGCTAATGTTGAACCCGACGTAAGCTGGAAAATTACGAATTACGTTCTCGACTAACACCAATAGCGTACCCGAGACCTCTTGGTTAGCGAGCCAGCATCCTACTCACTGAGCAACCGGGGCCCCGAGACAGATTGGTACTACAGCTAGTAGTTTAATACTTACGAAGTTTACCAATTCTAGGTAATTCATGGTTGATATTAACTATGCTCGCAGATGCTTTTCAAAAATATTTTATATAGGTTATGTAACTTTTAGATAATGATTAGTTAATTAGTGGTCATTAATTATCCGGACAGGAAGGGGGAGGGGAGGGAGTGTGATAATTAATGACTTTATAATTACATATACGTAGGTATAAATATCTCGTCGGTTTATATCTACATTATCAGTTTTATTAACTCTTCAAATAACATACAAGGTAAGATGAACTTAACAAATTCTCTTGTAAAATTCGATTAGAGCCGATGTTTTAACCAGGTTGTTTCCTGATTCTCGTGGCCCATTTCTTTGAGAGAGGGGGGGGGGAAGAATCGGATGGCCGAATGGTTAGCACGTGCGCGCTGTATCATAATGTCTGTCATTGAGTCAACTAGCATTGTTTCGGTTGTACCTGAAAAGGAATAGGGTCGCCTGTCCATCTCTTTGGTTTTCTCCGGGTCCTCCGGTTTCCTCTCACGACTCAAGACCTATACGCGCAGCTGAATTTACCATGTGTTAGTCCCGAACTGACTAAGTTTCTGCCGAGTGGACGTTAAACCCCATGTCTCTCTCTTTGATTTAAAATACACACCCGGCCTTGTTCACCTTTTCAGATGATGAAATTCGTTGTTGCCACCTTTGCCTGTTTATTGGCCGTCTCTATGGCTGTTCCCATGGGAGGATTGGGGATGTATGGTGCTGGTTTAGGAATGTATGGACCTTGGTCAGGAATGTACGGTGGCTTAGGAATGTATGGCGGACTCGGAATGTACGGAGGTCTTGGAATGTTTGGCGGCCTTGGTGGTCTAGGGATGTACGGAGCTGGTATGGGATTGTACGGGGCTGGTATGGGTATGTACGGAGCTGGTATATATCCAGGAATGATGATGGGAGGAATGTACCCAGGAATGATGACTGGTATGAACTCTTATGCTGGGATGATGGGAACTCAGTTTGGTAATGTCAACAATAACAACAGTAAGTATTTAACATATATACATGAAGAGTGCCCCTTTAACTCAGGAAAATGTCCCCAAGCCCTACTTATCCTATTGTTGTTGCTCTTCTTCGTGGGATGGCGCTCTTCGAAGAAGAGACAATGACTCCGCGATATCATGTACGAACGATATAAAACTTGACATGTTTGTTCCTTAAACAATTGCACGCGCTACGATTATCGATAAGACTCTCTGATGACGTCATAGTCACTTCCTGGTTCCTGATACTTTAAATGGTGGATCTTGCAACTTGACAGTTTATCTGATAACATAAACTTTCCAACAAATATATAGCAATCATTTACCAATCAATTATTGTGTCGAAAGGCCAACAATCCATTTCACTCACGTCCCTAAACTATGATTAGGGAACGAATTCCATAAAAAAAGTGATACCATACAAAACAGAAATTGTGTGACAGCTTCTTTTATAAGATGTCATTCGTGCAACAGATAAGAATTATTGTTGACATATCCATATATATACTTTGAAATATTCATATAATTTCTTTTTCAGTTGATACCACGGTTTAAAGGAACATCACCACGTTTATAAAACAAACCATTCATCTTTGTCAAGAAAAGTGTCGACATTTTTCACCTTTCATTGTCATTAGAATAAATAAATTATATGTTCATCAACAATTAAAATTGAATTGATGTCTGTTTTTTTTTTTCTTTAATTAAAGTCGATGTGCGTCGTTTACATTCTTTTTTGTAAAATGTCAAATTTTCCATGGCCTATTCCTCTTGGCTTAAAAACCAATCCGATTAAAAGCAGGATTGCAGCTAAGTGACCATATTGTTTGCAGGGGTGTCTTATTTTAAGGAGGTTGGGTCGCTTAGTGGTCTAGAGTGTCACGCTTTGAGCTCAGGCTGTCCTGTCGCCTCTAGCCTCCGATCGTGATTTTCATGCCTATCATGAGCGTATGTGACTTGGAGATATGACAGGCTCGTAGCTATCAGAGGGGGAGGGGGGCACTGATGGCAGCTGCCCCATAGGGTAATTCGGCATCCGGGACGGTCCTTTGCTGATTGGGGAAAATCGGCTCTACAGTGGGGGCAGAAGACGCTCAACCCATTTGGCGCCACATAAAGGCTAGTGACACTGGTTGTGTTCCCACGAAAATTGATGTTCTCTTTGTGAGCCGTCGACACACTGTATCGGTATTGATGGGTCTTTCGTGTGTTCCCATTGGCTGACGTGCTGTCTCAGATGCCTGTATGAAGGGATTCTACATATACTGTCGTAGTCCAGTCAATTTACGAAAAAAGGGGCTTTACCCCCACCACCACCCCGACCCCCCACAAAATTGCAAGACAAGGTTTTTTTAATGGTTGTTGGTAGTGTTGAATGACATCCTAACAGTTTACCAAAATGGGACTTCCGAAAAGTTCCTAATTTGGGGATTAATTGTTTGATCTTTTGGTACATTAATCAATTCATGAAACAAGGGAGGCCAAACCCCAACCCCCGGAGAACCGGAAAGTGTCCAATTTGGGGTAAATGCTATATTCGTTAAATCTTTTTCCTGTCAAAGGGAAAACTTCAGTAAGCATAAAGTCTTCAATTTTTAGGCGAAACAAATTAAACTGACTATTGGTCTCAGAATATAAAGGCCAATCTTTCATATGAAATGAGTTTCACATATGTCCGATGCCCCCTTGTGCCATTTGCTGGGGCAACCCTACCCTAGGAACCCATGGCCGAGAACCCACATAACTGTTGCGTCATAAATAAGCAGTTTGGTCATTCTTTCCATGGTAAATATACCTAATGATGTTAACTGAACCTTACACCATTTTCAGATGTAACCCTACGCCACAACCTACGACAACCTGTGACCAAAATCCCAAATTTACGAAAAGGCAAAACTCTGCACTGTTTCGTCATAATATGGTAAATTTCGTGTCTAAACTAATATTTTGAGAGTCAGTATTTTATTTAAAGATATGCCCAGTGGTGTTTACCGGTCCTTTATACCATTTTTGAGATACTTCATCGCGTACTGGCATATTTGATCTGTACATGTTTTGAGGGGTTACCCATACCCCATACAATGTCGTAGTGGACAATAAGTAAATCAATACAAGCAAGTAGATATCAATTTGTTCTACAAAGAATGAAGAGAGCTGTCATCAATATGATTTCTAAGAAAATGGGGTTGTTTTTCTTAAGAAAATTCTCATATCTAGGGAAGGTTTCCAAGCCCTGTGTTTTATATGTTCAGTGGGTGTGATAGCACACGCAGGATCCATTGTTGTTCCAAAAGCTTATTAAAAGAGATCCTGTAATATTAACAGAATGTGAATTATGGGCCGTCTATTCCGTATTATTACGTCATGTCTTTCTGCGGTCGCCATCTTATAGTTGGGAGTGACAATGCTGCGCTACAAGAATCGTCCTCTTGTCCCCGAAGGAACCATTTTTAAGAACTGTCCTGGTGATATTTCCAGGGCAGTTTACACTCGCTATAAGATGACAACCCCAGAAAGACATGGCCTGACAGTACACCATGAGCTGTCCATATTGCGTGATTTTAATGCCATGTGTAATTGTTATGGTCTAAAGACACTTCGGTGTCATGTTCTGGTAACCTCTATATACATTTACACGGAATAAAACCAAAAGTTGAAATGTATTAGTACGTAGATGTGCCAGTCGGCAAAGTATGCCATTATATGGCTATGTGACGTGTCATATTACTCTTAATGATGTCATTTTATATCATATTTGTATATGTTCATTATACATATAGGGTCTTAATCCAACCATTTGTGGTTTTCTTGAACATTTAGTCGTCCAATGTCGGCCATCTTAGAATTTACCAATTTTTACCCTCATAAATTGATGGGCCTAACGGACAACATGGCGGGCTTGTGGTAACCCTTGGTCACGAAAACTTGCGGAAGCCCGTAGATAGTTCGAACACTGACCGACATAGAAGTGAGTGTTCATATGGAAGACCAAACAGCTCTTTATTCAGTGTTCTTAATTCTTATTTCTTAATTCTTTAATTATTGTCGTATTTCGACATGTGTACACTAAAATTAACATTGGTATCTTAATCTTAATATTTGTTTTACAAATTGGACATTTGTCCTATCAGATTTGTAAAATGTATTTTTGTTGAATTTAATTTTATTTTAATATAAAGATAAAATGCATTTTAGTATATCAAAAACAAACTACATTTACATTTCACAATAGACATAAAACGAAAAACAAATCGCGAACTACTAATTTCTAACTACATGTCGAAATCTCCAAAAACAAATCTTGCAAAACATTTCTCGAAATTCATCGAACCGGAACAGATGAGAATCGATCACGATGAGCGTGACGTTAGTGAAATGGCGTTCGTGCTGTCTCTCTCTCTCTCTCCCTCTCTCTCTCTCCGAAGCGATGAATGTTGAATCTGTTTTCAAATGGCCAGAGTGCAGGGAATGCGCGTGCAAAACGTGTGACATGGGTCTGTTTAAAATCGTGATAAACCGTTTGCAGGAACACAGTTCATTACCGAGAACTGATATTGGGACCAAACCCAGATCTCCACAAAAATAGATTATCCCAAGTTTCGCCCTTGTTCTATAAGACAGGAAAGCCCATGAAAACCTTACAAGAAACATTTCACGAATTAGGCAGTGTGATTTTAATAGCTTGTAGTGTAGTTAGCTTTATAATCAGCCATTTGTCCTGAAAATACCAGAGTCCGGAAACCGCCCCCCTCAACACACACACACAAATTTCGGATAGAACCCATTTTACAAACTGATCGTTGAAACAAAATGGGGCTTATAGCGAACCCGACTTCTGCTGGAAAATTACGAATAACTGAGCCACCGGAGCCCGGAAAAAGAATGGTACGGCAACTAGTAGTTTAATACTTACGAAGTTTACCAATCCCAGGTCATTTATGGTAGATAAAATCACATTCATCGATACTATCCAAAAAATATTTTATATAGATTACATAAGTTTGGGGTAACGTTTAGTTAATTAGAGGTCATTAATTATCCGGACAGGAAGGGGGAGGGAGGGGTGTGATTATTAATGACTATATAATTACATATACATAGGTATAAATATCTCGTCGGCTTATACCTACAACATAAGTTTTATTAACTCTTCAAATAACATACAAGGTAAGTTGAACTTGAAAAATTTTATTAACACTTCAAATAACTTACAAGGTAAGTTAAACTTAACAAATCTCTTGTAAAATTCGATTAGAGCTGATGTTTTAACCATGTCGTTTATTCTTTGAGTGGTGTGGCCGAATTAGTAGCAGGTGCACGATGTATCATAAGGCCTGTTATTGGGTCAACTGGCGTCGTTTCGATTCCCCGGTTGTACGTGAAAAGGAGAGAGAGAGAGAAAGAAATGAGGTTTAACGTCCACTCGACACAAACTAGGTCATTTCGGGACTAAACGTGAAAAGGAATAGGGTCGCCTGTAAAATCTCGTGGGGTTTCTCCGGGTCCTCCGGTTTCCTCCCACGGCTAAAGACCTCTACGCGCAAGCGAATTATTGAGATCAAATTGAACCATGTGTTAGTCCCGGAATGACGTAGTTGGTGTCGAGTGGACGTAAACACCCCTCCCCTCTCTCTCTTTTCTCATTCCCGTGATTATAAATATACACCCAGCTCTTTTTTTCAGATGATGAAATTTGTTGTTGCCACCTTTGCCTGTTTACTGGCCGCCTCTATGGCTGTTCCCATGGGAGGATTGGGGATGTATGGCGCTGGTTTAGGAATGTATGGACCTTGGTCCGGAATGTACGGTGGCCTAGGAATGTATGGCGGACTCGGAATGTACGGAGGTCTTGGAATGTTTGGTGGTCTTGGTGGTCTAGGAATGTACGGAGCTGGTATGGGACTGTATGGAGCTGGTATGGGCATGTACGGAACTGGTATGTACCCAGGAATGATGATGGGGGGGATGTACCCAGGAATGATGGCTGGTATGAACTCTTATGCTGGAATGATGGGATCCCAGTTTAGTAACGTCAATAACAACAGTAAGTATTTTACATATATACACGAAGAGCGAACATTTGGATCCAGAAATGATAGGCAGTGCTGCTTATCTTGTCCATGTACGAACGACATAATTATAGAATGCTTTTAGTCAATTCTTGGTCCAGCGTTCCTGGTACTTTAAAGAGTGACTCTTCCATTTTGAACGTTTATCTGAAAAAATAAATGCCACGCGTGAAACAGATAAGAATTATTGTTGACCTACTCATATATTTTCTTTTTCAGTTGATACCACGGTTTAAAAGGAACATCACCATCTTTATAAAACATACCATTCATCTTTCTCGAGAAAAGTGTCGACATTTTTCGGGGTTTTTTTGCCATTAGAATAAATAAATTAAATGTTCATCAACAATTAAAGTTGAATTTAATTCTGTTTTTGTTTTCTTTAATTAATCATTTAAATCCCCGATCCCTTTGAAGTCTATGTGTGTCGTTTACCACGACTTAATCTATGCTTAATTAAGGAAAAAAATCTAAATTAATAACGAAACATTCCGTTTAAAAACGGGATTGGGGCGAAGTTTACAGATGGCGTTGGGATTTGACCATAATATTGTTTGCAGATGGTGCCTTACGTTGAGGAGGTTGGGGTCGCCTAGTTGTCTAGAGTGTCACGCATTGAGCTCAAAGCGTGCAAGTCACCTCGGGAGATAGTGGCACTCGTATCAACCCCAGTGGAAGTGGACGTTAAATGCTAATGAAAGAGGTCTTGTGTCGATATTCAATTCATCATACCGTTGCAAAAGCAAAATATGGACTGATATCTATTTTAGATATTCAACAATATTGTTGTCCGTAAGCAGTTCTCCAAATGTTTCTTTAATTGGCACGTCAGTATGTACGCGGGACCTCGGTTGTTTGCTCCATCTGAATGACTAGATGTTAGTCCTTGCCAGGCCTTTCACCCTGCACCACTGCCTGAAGAAGATCACGCCGGAAAATCTGCCTAATTACGTCACAGATAGGAACAATTTTGACACGTATTTTGTGTATATTTGTTATTGACAAAGGCACACATGTATTGTGGTGCATGATGAAGCATTAAATTCTCTAAACACAAGAAACTCAGATCATTCCTGAAAATGACTTACTAAATGGATAAAAGCAATTGTTTGTGAACAGTATATGTTGACACATTAGTGATATTCATCACAATTCCAAAACATTAGGAAAAGGTTTAGAGTCTATACACAGTCTAGACATCAGTATCTGGTGGCAATAACAGCAGCGCAGCGTCTGTACATGGTTTGAACGTCACCTGGGACCACACTCTCTGAAAATACTGACGTAATCCAATCGCTGTGTTTGGTCTTGGTACGACGTTATTAACTCTCTTCTTCATTTCATCCCAAAGTTGTTCAATCGGATTAAAGTCCTACGGGCTGGCCTGTGCATATCTCTGGAAGTGTGAGCACGGACATTATAGTGCTGGAAAATGCTGTTTCGATGACGTGCGAAATGTGGTATGTATGGCCTGGGGTCAATCTGAAAGACAGACTCACCCTACCTGCAGAGAAGTGACTCTGACACAGTGAATAGCCATGGTATCCATATGACGTTATCTAAACGTCACAGGTCAGGAGGTCTGATCATCAAACAAATGTCAACACCATCATTATGATCATTATCAACATTACAAGACACAATGTTACATTGTAAACAGTAGCCTTCTTGCAGCCTTTAGGGCTACATAATTCGTACAGCCATAACGTCTTATCGCTTCTTCCAATGATTTTTCACAAAAAAATAACATTACATCTCTAGATTTGACGTCGGCATATTGGCACTATGTTGTGCTTCGGTCCTGTCTATTTGAGATAACTGTTTACACAACCAATTCTGTTGATGTTTTTAGCGTGGGTATTGACTAATAGTTAATTTATTTCAGTTCTAAACAAAAGGTTAAAACCTTAACGCAATATTTAAAAACAAAAATAGCCAAATTCTGGCTGGGATTACTGAGCAAAATGGCCATTCACTGTATACGTGCGGAAAAAAAGCCAGCTACCATTTAATTGCCATACGTTAGTTACGTACGGTGTCGGGTCTGCGAGCTTGATCGATGTAGCGCACTGTTGTGTTACTGCATCATCTACCTAGACAAAGATTTTGGAACACTACAGAACGCACTCTCTGGTCCCGGCCAATTCCACCCGAGCCATTACGCTTTAACCTTATCCACATAGCCACCGTGACCCCAATCATCGCTTTAAAACAACAGTCCAGGTTCAAAGGAGCACACGACAGTAACGACAGCAAATGGTGTTACTAAACATCGTGCGTTTCCTGCAGACTAAAATACTTTATTTAAGGCATCCCAGACACTCCGGTGTCATGTTCTGGTAACCTCTATATACATTTACACGGAATAAAACCAAAAGTTGAAATGTATTAGTACATCGATGTGCCAGTCGGCAAAGTATGCCATTATATGGCTATGTGACGTGTCATATTACTCTTAATGATGTCATTTTATATCATATTTGTATATGTTCGTTATACATAATCCAACCATTTGTGGTTTTCTTGAACATTGAGTCGTCCAATGTCGGCCATCTTGGGATTTACCAATTTTTACCCTCATAAATTGATGGGCCTAACGGACAACATGGCGGGCTTGTGGTAACCCTTGGTCGCTTTAAAACAACAGTCCAGGTTCAAAGGAGCACACGACAGTAACGACAGCAAATGGTGTTACTAAACATCGTGCGTTTCCTGCAGACTAAAATACTTTATTTAAGGCATCCCAGTCTAAACGTTTATCCGGACGGCGACGTTTGCACATGCACTTCTTAAGGATTGGACCGCGTATTGATTGGCATACCATCCGAGCGACTAGGTGTTATTTTCTGACCTAACCTTCCAATCGGCACCCTTACAATAAAGGAGAAATGTATACTAGAAAATCCAACATGGGGATTGACCTCGCAACTTCTTTGTTAATAATGAGCCAGCGCTATATCTACCAAAATCCACCGTTTGCCACAACATCTACTGTAGGTAAGCTAAAAAAAATTATATCCTATAATCAAAGCCATTAAAAACGCAATGCCAAATTCAAAGTTTTTTTACTGCAACAACTTTTAAAAAAATGTACATATCAATTGACAAAATCGAGATAACAAGAATCCTTGGATCATTCATGGAAGAATTCACTACAAATGCACAGAACCTAAACGACAGAGAACTAAGAAACAACGCATGGGTCGGCTAGAGTCATTATTGGGTTTGTCCAACCTGAGTTCTTACATATGGTCGAAGTCGCCTTGGCATGGTCTGGCACATATGTCTCACTACACGCTGAGAGATTATTTGCCAATGATTTTAGAGTGCTCGTGCCAACTCTGCAACAGTTTGTGGGGGGGGGGGCACAGCTTGAGTTCGAACCCATTGTCCAAGTTCATCCCAAAGGTGTTCGACCGGGTTTATGTTGGGAGACACACAGCGGGTCAATCCATAATAGGGACGTGATGTTTGTTCAGAAAGTCTCTTGTCAACCTGTCAGTGTGGGATCGGGCGTTGTTAAGCTGGAAAACCATCTGTCGGCGGACGCCACGTTGAGTCAACAATGAAAGCAACACCGGACGAAGGACGGTGTCTACATAATGTTGAACGTTAAGATTGCCTTGGACCACCAGCAACTGGGAGCGGAAGTTGATAGCGACCCAAACCATGACGCTACCTCCCCCTAAACAGATGCTGTAGTGGGATGCGGCGATCTTTAGCAGTGGTTGTTCCATTGGCTTGGAAGCGTTGTCTGAGGCGAGCAATGTCCGATACGTGGACATTAAAGTGTCGGGCGACGGCTACCTGTAAAGCATGCCATCAGCTCTGTTTCTGTTTTCTTGTGACATTTTCCCGAAGTGATGAATGTTGAAGTTTTGATCTGTATTTAAAGGAACAGAGTGCAGGGCATGCACTTGCAAAATGTGTGACACGGGACTGTTAATATCGTGAATAAAGACAAGTGTTGCGTTTGCAGGAACAAAGTTCATTATCGAGAACTGATATAGAGTTCAAACCCAGAACTCTACAAAAAGAGACCAACCACAAGTTTCACCCATGTCCCATAAGATAGGAAAGCCCAAGAAAACGTTTACCAGAATTAGGCACGAATTAGGCATTACGTTTTTTAATGAGTGTAGTTAACTTTATAATTAGCCATTTTTCTGCAAATACCAGTGTCCAGAAACCGGACCCCTCCGCCCCCCCCCCCAAAAAAAAAACACCAAAAAACACACACACATACACGATTTTCGCGTCCAAATTTCGGATAGAACTCATTGGTGAAATAAAACGAGGTTAATAGCGAACTCGACTTATGCTGGAAAATTACGAAGAACTTTCTCGACTAACACTAACGAGCCAGCATCTGACTCACTGAGCCAACAGGGCCCAAAACAGATTGGTACAACAGCTTGTAGTTTAATACTTACAAAGTTTACTAATCCCAGATAATTTATTAACCACATTCATCGATACTATTCAAAAATATTTTATATAGATTATATAAGTTTTGGATAAAGATTAGTTAATTAGTGATCATTAATTATCCAGACAGGAAGGGGAGGGGAGGGAGTGTGATAATTAATGACTATATAATTACATATACGTAGGTATAAATATCTCGTCGGTTTATATCTACATCATCAGTTTTATTAACTCTTCCAATAACATACAAGGTAAGTTAAACTTGACAAATTCTCTTGTAAAATTCGGTTAGAGCCGATGTTTTAACTATGTCGTTTACCGGACTCTAGAGTATAAATTTTTAAATTAAAAATATAATACACCCAGCTTTGTTCTCTTTTTCAGATGATAAAATTCTTTGTTGCCACCTTTGCCTGTTTATTGGCCGTTTCCATGGCTGTTCCCATGGGAGGATTGGGGATGTATGGCGCTGGTTTAGGGATGTATGGACCTTGGTCCGGAATGTACGGTGGCCTAGGAATGTATGGCGGACTCGGAATGTACGGAGGTCTTGGAATGTTTGGCGGTCTTGGTGGTCTAGGGATGTATGGAGCTGGTATGGGTATGTACGGAGCTGGTATGTACCCAGGAATGATGATGGGAGGAATGTACCCAGGAATGATGACTGGTATGAACTCTTATGCTGGGATGATGGGATCTCAGTTTGGTAACGTCAACAATAATAGTAAGTATTTTACATATACATGTATACATAAAGACTGATATTTTGGACCAGCAACTGATCGGAAAGCGCCATGTTTCTTGTTATTGTTGTTCTTGGAGTCGTCGCAATTAGAAAAAGGACTAAGATTCGTCGAATTCACAATGACTATGCTGGGACTTAGACTCAAGTCTCGAACAAATATAGCAATTATTTACCAGTCAATTACTGTTACCAAAAGCCAGCTGTAGTTTACAACTGTTCAACACAAAACAGACATTGTGCGATAGCTTCGATTGCCTTTTCTTTCTTTAGGATGACAATGTTGTAACATGCCACCCGCGAAACTGATCAGAATTAATGTTGACATTCTCATATGTTCATATGCTCTTTTTCAGTTGATACAACGGTTTAAAAAGAACACCAATACAATTATAAAACATACCATTCATCTTTCTCAAGAAAAGTGTCGACATTTTTCACCTTTTATTGTCATTAGAATAAATAAATTAAATGTTCATCAACAATTGAAATTGAATATTTCTGTTTTTGTTTTCTTTAATTATGTCTCTTTTTTCCCTTGTATTAGTCCTTTAAATCCCCAATCCTTCCATAGTCTTTGTGTGTGGTTAACATATTGTTTGGTGCAGAGGTTGCCTTACGTTGAGGGGTTTGGGATCGCCTAGTGGTCTAGAGTGTCGCGCTTTGAGATTAAACTGTCCTGTCACCTCCGGTCGTGATTTTGACCCCTATTGTGAGCGTATGTGACTTGGTGTCTATATCAACGCTAATAGAAGAGGCCTATTTTTGACAAATTTTCAATTCATTATATCGTTGCAAATACAGAATATGTGCATGTTTATTTTAAATATTCAACAATATTGTTCGTAAGCAGTTTCCCAAATGATTCTTTAATTGACATGTCATGTTTACGCGGGACCTCGGTTATTTGTCCGATCTGAATGACTAGATGTTAGTCATTGCCAGGACATTCACCCTGCGCCACTGTCTAAAGTAGATCACGCAGGAAAATATTTCTAATTATTTCCCAGATAGAACAACCTTGACACGTATTGTGTGTATCCTTGTTATTGACATACATGTGTCGTGGTGCATGATAAAGCATTAAACAAACTTGACAGCAAATATAGCGTCAGTACGATTTCAAAATCTGAGAGACACTCAAATCATTTATAAAAACGACTTATTAAATGGATAAAAGCCATCTTTTGTGAACAATATGTTGACACATTAGTGATATTGATCACAATTCCAAAACAAGGTTCTGGGTCTGTACGGTCGATACATCAGTATCCGGTATGCCCACCGCAAGTGTCAATAACAACAGCATCTGTAGATAAAGTGGACCAGACAATTGAAGAACGCCATTGGCACCTGGAACCACACTGTTCAATCGGGTTTAAGTCCGGAATAATGCACCGGTCAATAGGAATCTTGAACTACCCCCCCTCAAGCATCGACGGCTATTCGACGCCATGTCGGCGTCGAATCTTGACGTCAAAATAGACAGCTAAATGTGAAAGAGATGTGAATCTTTGGTGAGAAGAAAATTTGCCAAAAAGGTGAATCTTGAACAAAATAAAATATTGCTGAACACAAATAGACGTCGAATCTTCAACCAACACATTTTTCAGTAAATATTGTAATTCTAAAAATGTGGGTTTTTTTCTGAAAACGGACGAACCTCCGTCTGTTTTCGTTGGCTGTCATACGGAAATTCCACCTGCATAATTGTAGACGTGATTGTCTTTATGATGTTTTCGTGGTAATCTGGATAATCGTAACTACAAAATGGTGTATGATTTGGCGGTAAGCTAATTTATTTGTACATAAATTTGCTGATTTGTTTGTTTGTGTGTCCGGTTGATATAGACTCCATTATCCAAGTCTGAGCTTGCACGTATGTCTAGTATAATGAATGACATGATAATCTGGTCTCAACATACGCCTTACCGACCATGTTCAATCAGTCAAGTTAGTTCAAGCCGTTGATGTACTGTTTTGTCGTTTTTATGAAATTTGCAAATAAAAGTTAAAATAAAAATATATTATTAAAATAAGTACTTTTACAGTAGGGTGTACAGTCACGTGACTTTAAATGTGTCTAAAACAGCCTAAACCTGCATACCCTTGCACGCTTTCCTCATTTAATGATCTTTCTGTTTAAAATAAACACATGTAAATTTTACATCGTTAAATGCAGAACTGGATTAGGAGATATCCTAAATTGATAATACATGTATGTCGAGTTAAACACAAATTAACGGCTCTCCGTGAAGTCATGTTCGCTTCGAAGAAAACGGCCCGGTTTTTTGGGGCGTGGCTTTTTTTAGGTGTTTTTAAAAGTGCCATATTCAAATGATCTTTTATAGCTATCAACACAATTTTTTTTTAATCTACAGATAAATAATTGAACTAAAAAATGTCTTTGCCCGAATGGCGAAAAAGATCGGTTCGTAAAAAATATTTTTAAAATGCTGGTTAAAAAGGACGATAAATTTTCAAAGGTAAAAAATACCATCAAGGGTGAATCCTTGGGGTAGGTAGTTCAAGATGACTATTGCGTGAATCTTGAACTAATTTTTATTTTTGGACCTGCGTTAGAAAGTGAATCTTCAGTGAATGCGTGTCTTGGCTTCAAGTACATTGCCGGGTGAATCTTGACCCTAAAATATTGAGCTAAATGACAATCCGGGGTGAACGCTTGAGGGGGGTAGTTCAAGATTCATATTGACCGGTGCATAAAGGCTGGACGGTGCTTAACGTTGACCTATCGTTCTGCTGTAGAATAACTCTGTAAATGTGGGTACGGGCGTTGTCATGCTGGAAAATGTTGTTCAGATGACATGCTAGATGGGGTATGACGTAGAGTCTGAGAGTTTGATGGATGTAGCGCACTGCAACTGTGACGCCATCGCCTCTCCCTGGAACACCACAGTGTCAATTCTCAAGTTCCGGCCTATTCCACCCCAAACCATTGTGCCTGGACCTCCATATGAGTCTCGTTCCATGACACATTTATCACAATAACCCTGGTCACGTCAGCGCCATTTTCTGGTACTGCCTATCTGCAGTTGATACGCAATACCGACCCTTTTCTGTGAACAGAAAAGCTGTCCATTGCCTGTGTCGTACAACATGGCGGGTTTGTGTTAACCCTTGGTCTTCCCGGTCGGGAGCGATTATCCGAAAGCTTGCTGAAGCCTATAGATGGTCCGAACATTGACAGACATGGAAGTGATTGGCAGCGGCTTTTGCAGAGTGACCAGTGTCGAGGCTTCCAAGCACCTGGTTCCTCTGAGCTGGCGTTAGTCGTAATAACTTGCTGCTGGCTTTCTAGTGTGATTCAATCAGGTATGGTGTGGTCTTTTAGGACTTGTTCCTGGAAAATCATGGCGAACACATTACCATCTCAAAAGGTTGCGTTTTGGGGAATATGTCTTGGGTTCAATTCTGTGTTTAGGAAGGGGCTTTATTGCTCAGGTAAAGTTGGAGGTAAGATCACAAATATATAATAAAAACATTTTACAAGTTGTATGCAATGCGTCTATTCAGAGTTACATTCCAACCTGACGTTACTTCTGCTGCTTAGTATATTAAAAAGAAAGTCCATCGTTTTACAAGTTATTCGCTGATAGGGTTCAACAACCAGTCTGAGTACCAAAGTCGCTGGGTATATGACGCCGTTTAAGACTTTATTGCCAATTTACAAAATGTATGCCAAGCTTTTATATATGACAAACCGGTTTACATTATGCTTAACTCCAAATGTAACCGGATGGGTAGCGGCATAGTTAGCGCTTGCGCGTTGTATCATAAACTCTGCCAATGATTCAACTGGCGTGGTTCCAATTCCCCGGTTGTCCGTGACAAGAAATAGTGTCGCCTGTCCAACATCCTGTACTTGGTCCGGGTCCTCCGGTTTCCTGCCATTGCTAAAGACCCCTACGCGCACTCGAAATGTTGAAAAGAAAATTAACCGTATGTTAGTTCCGAAGTGACCAAGTTTCCAACATCTAAACAAAAATTATATTGATCTTATGATAACTGTTAAAGGAGAAGCGAACTCATATTCGTTCATAGATCTAAAACAGCAACCCGGGTTCAAAGGAACACACGACAGTAACGACAGAAAATGGAGTTTCTAAACATCGTGCTTTTTTTCAGACTAAATCATTTTACTTATCATCCGAGTCGAAACGTTTATCCGGGTAGCGGCGTTTGCACATGCACTTCTTAAAGGTGGACCGCGTATTGACTGACATCCCATCCAAGCGTCAAGGTGATATTTTCTAGCCAAAACCTTCCATCCGACACCCTTATAGTAAAGAGAAGCCTATACTGGAAAATCCAACATCGGGATTGGACTCGCAACTTCTTTGTTAATGAGCTAACGCTATATCCACCAAGCCTCCGTAAGGCACAATATTACTGCATTACTGCAGGTCAGCTAAAAATTATATCATAGTTAACTTTATAATCAGCCATTTTCGTACAAATACCGGTGTCCAGAAACCGGTAACCTCACTATTTTAACGCTGGGGTAACTTTAATCCTAGCCACGTCCAAATTTCGGATAGAACCCATTTTATAAAGAGAAAGAGAGAAATGGGGTTTAACGTCCACTCAACACAAACTAGGTCATTTTGGGACTAACATATGGTTTAATTTTATTTCAATAATTCGCTTGCGCGTAGGGGTCTTTAGCAGTGGGGGGAAACCGGAGTGCCCGGAGGAAACCCACGAGGTTGAGAAGACGCCCGTATCTCCATGCCACATACGCTCACACCAGAGCTCGAAACCACAGCCGCAAGCCAGAGGTGACCGCCCAGCTAGAGGTCGAAGCGCGGCACTCTAGACCACTAGGCCACCCCCCCCCCCATTTTATAATTGGTGAAATAAAATGGGGCTAATAGCGGGCCCGACTTAAGTTGGAAAATTCCGAGGAATTTTCTTGGTTAACACAAGAAGCATACCCGCGCGAGCCATCATCTTATTCACTGAACCACTGGAACCCCCAAAAAGATTGGTACTACGACTAGTAGTTTAAAGTTCCAATTTCATATTTTCTAAGAAAGTCAAAACATAATTATGTCTATGTCTTTTGCTCAAAAGGTTGTCAACTCACTATTATACGATCATGGGCAAAATTTTTGGGGCATTAGAAAGGCTGACACAGATTGATTGAGGAAATAGTTACTCAATTACCTCCCTTGTTTTCCCATTTCTCTCCATGGACGGCCATCTTCAAACGTTTGAATTTGAAGTTGAAAATGATATTTTTGCCAATTTCTCAACTGGCAATAGTGAATTATAGGATTAATAGGATTATTCTTTAACAAGGTAGGACTGTTTATAGGTTCAATCTATTTTGAGGCTTTATTTTAATACATTTTAAAAATATAACTTAAAAAAATGCTATTGGAGCTTTAATACTTACGAAATGTACAACTCCCTCGTAATTTATGGCTGATATTCGCCATAGTTACGGATATTTTTCAAAAATATTTTATATAGATAATATAAGTTTTGGATAACGATTAGTTAATTAGTGGTCATTAATTATCCGGACAGGAAGGAGGAGGGAGGGAGTGTGATAATTAATGACTATATAATTACATATACGTAGGTATAAATATAGCGTTGGTTTATATCTACTTCATCAGTTTTATTAACTCTTCCAATAACATCTTCAAATAACATACAAGGTAAGTTGAACTTTACAAATCTCTTGTAAAATTCGATTAGAGCTGATGTTTTAATATGGCTCTAGAAGTCTATTCTTTGAGTGTGGGAGATTTGGGTGGCCGAATGGTTAGCACGTGTACGTTGGTCTGTCATTGAGACAACTGGTTTCGATTGCCAGGTTGTACGTAAAACGGAATATGGTAGGGTTCAAAGCACGCAAGTGAATTTGATTAAAAATTTACGCCCCTCTGTTCTCTTTTTCAGATGAAGAAATTTGTTGTTGCCACCTTGGCCTGTTTATTGGCCGTCTCTATGGCTGTCCCCATGGGAGGATTGGGGATGTATGGCGCTGGTTTAGGAATGTATGGACCTTGGTCAGGAATGTACGGTGGCTTAGGAATGTATGGCGGACTCGGGATGTACGGAGGTCTTGGAATCTTTGGCGGTCTTGGTGGTCTAGGGATGTACGGGGCTGGTATGGGACTGTACGGAACTGGTATGGGTATGTACGGAGCTGGTCTTTACCCAGGAATGATGATAGGAGGAATGTACCCAGGAATGATGGCTGGTATGAACTCTTATGCTGGGATGATGGGAACTCAGTTTGGTAACGTCAACAACAACAGTAAGTATTTTACATATATACATGAAGAGTGATATTTTTAACCAGCAACTAATCGGCAAGCGCTACGTAATTTGATATTGCAGTTCTTGGAGTCGAAACAATTCATTTGCGAACAACATGAAACTTCACATGTTTGTTCCTTGGACAATTGCACGCACTACGATTATCGATATAGCTTCACAATTCTAAGATATGTGATGATGTCATAGTCAGTTCCTGGTACTTTAAAGAAATGAAATGAAAATGATATAAAATTGGGTTTAACGCCCAACTGTTCTACTCGTAAACTGCGGGCTAACACGTCATACAGTGTGCTATAGGGAAAGTTTTCCCACACAGCATCGAATTCCAACTGCCAAAGGATCTTTTATGTGTCGCCCCACTGCCCTACATCACTGACAATGGGAAACCACGCCAGAAAACCTTGATCAACATTCTCGGCCAACGGAGGGATCGAACAAATAAAGCAATCATTTACCATCAATTACTGTGTCGAAAGGCCAACAATTCATTTCGTTCACAACCCTAAACAATGATCAGGGAACGAAATTCTTGAAACGAATTCCAGAAAATAAGGGGATACTATACTAACAGATTACAATTTGGTAACATGTCACCCATGAAACAGATAAGAATTATATACTCATATATTTTCTTTTTCAGTTGATACCACGGTTTAAAGGAACATCACCATGTTTATAAACATTCCATTCATCTTTCTTAAGAAAAGTGTCGACATTTTTCACCTTTTATTGTCATTAGAATAAATAAATTAAATGTTCATCAACAATTAAAATTGAGTATATCTGTTTTTGTTTTCTTAACTTATGCTTTAAATCCTTTTAAAGTCTATGTGCGTCGTTTACATTCTTGTTTGGATTATATCAAATTTGCCACGATTTAATCCATGCTTAATATCGGATCCGGGTTGACACCAGAAACTAATGAAGTGATTTTATACCGCTATACTAGAATCTCATAAATGTACAGATAAATGTACAAAAGGTTATATTCCACTAACACGTGGTGTGAGTTTAACTGTATTAGAACTCACAGACTAACCTACAAACTACTGAACTGATTTTAAACTGTTAAACTAGTACTCATTGAATACAAATTAATCGAAATTGAAGTATCTACGAAGATTTGGATTTTATCTTTAGTTAAAATTTCGTGAAACAGGGCCCAGACCAGTAGGAGCAGTCAGCAATTGGATTTTAAGTTCAATGTATGCCCCCCCCACTCGACAATATCCTGGATCCGGGCCTGCTCAAATTACCTTAAATAAGCAGGTGTATGTAATTAAAGGGATATAACTCCAGCATGCTTGCCGATTTCCATTGCCACTGAACATCAGGACTCGACTGTATAGTAATTATTTGCCCAATGACTTCAATGTTAAATGGCTGCGTCATCACAGGCTGTATATTTTTACTCAACATTCCGTTGATTCATATCTTTTTTGGTATATACTGGAATGCTTTTAGCAATATCTTCATCATGATGTTGTAGGGGGTTGACTGTTTAGATTTTGATATTGGCTGCGTTGAAAATGTCACTTCTGTCACAATGATTGCTCTGCAGAAAGACACTTTACAGCCCTTTCCCATGCTGTAATATCATCAGTATTACCCAAAATTGCTATCAAATTACCAATTTGACACCTTTTCTCCAATTCGATACCAAAAGTCAACCAAAAATGACGTAAAGTTGAGACACAAATTCAGGGAAAAATTATCTATTTATAACGCGCACTATATTCATTCCTCGTTGAATAAGGGGAAACATCACAAAAAAGAGAAATAATTACCAGTCTTAATCCATAATATTATCCTTATAGTTAGTCCATAATATTATCATTAGTTGTCATACGTCGTTTCTAGTTATTGACTTCCGAGGTTTTTTAAATATTGGTCCTTAAAAAGAAAATAGTCATGACAGTTAGGGGACAGAACCCGAATTGCCCGAAAAAATTTTGGGTTTACAGACTCCCCCCCCCCCCTTAAGAAAATGGTGGAATATTTGACGGCCGGAAACATGTTTTCCTGCTATTTCAGTCCGTGAACAAAGCAACTTCAAAGTGATCTAATATAGCTTAATTAAGATGGCTGACTCGAATTTCAACCAATCGTTTACGGTCCACGAAGACGGGAAAATTTAACTGCCGCAATCGCGTCTTCCTGTTATTCCAGCCTATGAATACAGCAACTTCAATTTGGTCTAATACAGCCTACCTGCTGACGCGAATTCTTCCTGGAGAAAAATTTAGAAACTTTAACCACCGCAAATGCGTTTTCTGCTATTCTAGCCGGTGTAAGTAACTCCAAAAGTATCCACTGGTTTTGTAACCGAAATCCCAGGTTTACAGACAGCGGCGCCGGTTTTCTTCGAGAGGCGAAGAAGCGGAGCTGACTAGTTTAGACCTCCCAAGAAAATTTTGGAATATTTGACGGCCGCAAACGTGTTTTACTGCTATTTCAGCCTGTATAATTAGTGTTTTATTAGATTTCGGGCACTTTATTTTGCCAAGTAGATGACATAATTTTTTGTTCTCACTTTACCCCTCTGCTCGAAAAATCAGCTTGCTTGAAAGTTAAGGGGGGGGGGGGGCAGTTGCCCTGTCCTCCTGGCTCGTACGCCTATGCCTTTCCTTGTTTCGGATTCCGGGAAAGATTTTTTGACGTGCACACCAACGTGTACATCTTTCTCCGATTTCGTCTCGCCTCGAAACCTGGTAGACAACGTGCCTTGCCATGTGATCCAACATCTTATAGTAGCCCAACATCGAACCCATGACTTGCATAGATGACGAGCATTATGATACACGTTTGTTTTCTGGTGAGATTTTGGATTCGTGCCTGAGTGTGGGCGACAGAGGGTAGGGGTTCACATCGTACACATGATTTGCATATACAGCAGGTATTATGATCTGGAGTTTGCGATATGATTATAAAATATGTGTTCATGTTCTTATTGTCGGGTTATGTGAGTGACGAGTGTGCTTTCAATTTGTCCTCGTGTTTATTTTCGTACTTGTGTTTATACTCCCGTATATTGCGTGAAAAATAACTATCGCCCGAGGATATACATGTACAATTACTGTACGTAGACCAAAATTCTGTCGATTCAACAACCCACTTAGTACTGTACCAAACATCCCCGGTTTATCTACAGTATAACAGAGGCTGTATAAACTATGGTGTTCTATTTCGGCCACGTCGTGCGTCGCGCGACGCAAACTTCGCGTCGCGCGTCGCCTTTTTCAATGTTAAGCTATAGGGAGAAAAAAAGCGACGCGAAGTACGTCGCCCTGAAAAAGGCGACGCACGCGTCGCGTCGCCCTTCGCGTCGCGTCGCGTCGCGCGTCGCCTTTTCTAAGGTGGTGAAATGCGCATGTACCAGGAGAATTCATCTGCAGTTTATTTGCTGTTTGGTATTTCATCATATATACAGTAATTTATTTTGGACACAAAGAACTGCCATTGGTATCCTATAACAATATATTTCTATCCCAGATTATATGTTATATTTTAAAATATCTCTACTCTAAACATAAATTCTGGTGTGAATGAATGACCTCGTGCTGTCTGCAGATAGTACACTATTACAGTTAAACAAACGATGACAGGGTACTGATAACGATGTGGGTATGGTTTCCGTTATTTAAATCAGTTGTTTTATAGGTTCTCTAGTGTTGTATTACTTATAGTATTATATGAACATTCCTTGACATTTATACAGGCAGAATTAATATGAAAATACCCGAAGACCAATATATTAGCGGGGAGGGGGGGGGGGGTACTGAGAGGGGCTAACGCCCGGGGTCGACTCAGCTTGGAGGAGGGGGGGGGGAATTAACTAATTGCTCACATTGGAGTCTGATCTCAGACTCTGAGATAACATCAAGTAGAGGGTAGAATTATGATTTTTCCAAGACATATTATAGTGTTTTTTGATCAAACAGAGAGTTGACGGGAAAATACATATAAAAAATTTAATGAATTTAATATATAGTTATTTAGACAAGGTGTTAATAGTATGAAGGATGATATTTTAAAAAATTTTTGATCATCATAATTCAACTGAGCTAAGACATTGAACAAAGCAGTTACAGTATGCAATGGGTGGGTGGGGGCGTCATTGAAACGTTTGCCCTGGGGCGCCACATAGGCTTGTGACGGCCCTGCTAATAGCTGCCTGTGTGACTATGCTAACTTGTGCAGAAGTGAACCTTATCTTGCATTCTTTCAAACTTGATCTCAACAGATTTCTTTGGGGTAGATAATATAATAGCCGTGAAATATCTACAATAAAACAATTCTCGTATTAATTCTGTCTTGAGAACCTATAAAACAACTGATACTGATGTAAATAACGGAAACCACACTCACGTCGTTATCAGTACCCAGTCACCGCGTGTTTAACTATAATGTATTATTGTATCTGCAGAGAACAGGACACTCATTCACAGTAGAGGACACGAGGCCACTCTTTCGCAGTAGAGTTTAAAATTTTTAGTTTAGAGTAGAGATTTAAAATATAACACATAATCTGGGTTTTATAGAAATGCAAAAAGTATAGTAATGGCAGTTCCTTGTGTCCAAAATAAATCATTGTATTGAAGATAAAATACCAAACGGCAAATAAACTGCAAATGAATTCTCCTGGTACATGCGAATTTCATCACCTTAGAAAAGGCGACGCGCGACGCGTCGCCTTTTTCAATGTTAAGCTATTGGGAGAAAAAAGCGACGCGAAGTTTGAAAAAGGCGACGACGTGGTCGAAATAGAACACCATAATAAATGCTGTACGTTGACCAAACATCTTCTGTCTATCGACTCACCAACTTACTGCACCGGGCATCCCCAGTTTATCTCTAATCACCAAACACACCCACTTACTACTATACCGTACACCACTAGGGCTGTACAACACTTACTAATGTACTATACTTCCCCGGTTTATCTACAACCACGTAACCGCTACATCGACAGCATATGGATAACGTAGCGGGATCTTAGTCGCTTGTATAAAAAGACTACACACGCCTTGCCTGCTCACCATTTCGCATTTTAGCACGGACATATCAACAGTCACAGTTTCGTACTCAAACCATCATGAAGGTTCTTATCGCTCTCGTCTTAGTTATTGGTAAGCATTTTCTTATTTACATATACGTTTCACCTGTTTAGGCGTGTCATTTGCATTTTACGGACATTATTCATTATTTTTCAATTAGCGCTCAAATCTATGCAAATTTATTATCCAATATTTTACACGAATTTACGTTTACATTTCCCCGGTTTTTGATTCAATCGGATCCATACATTATTTCTCGCCGTTTAATCCACGCCTAAATGTGTGCAAATTCATTATTTAGAATATTAATATCCAAAACAAATTTATAAACTCCAGATAATAAATGGTTTTATTCTGGTCTCATTTCTGCTACAGGGGATACTGAATACCTTTATGCATTATGCTACTTTTAGTTTTGGATAAACAACTTTTTACAATATTATATTTTGCAAAGGATTTAAAATCTGTCAAATTCATATGGTCGTATTTTATTAAAATAATTTGCGCCATTTCAGAGGGCTTTGTTCCATGGTTTTTTTTTTTTTAAACTTTAGCTTGTTCACTGCATTAGTCATTCAGGTAGGGCCAATTATAGTCTAAAAATAAATATTTAAAACAAACAAATTATTATCATAAGGTTTACGTTTAAATTAATAAGTTATATCTAAACATCAGATTCAAGTTTAGGAATACATTATTGAAAACTGTTATAAAAATCTAAGTATGAGATTTCAGCTGTGACAATATTAGAATTACAGTATTGAAAATATTAGAATATACCATGAGATTACAGCGTAGATTACGTTAATAAAATTAAATAGCACAAAATATCCGACTTCTGTTGAGACTGCCCTTAATATAAATTACATGATTAGAACGAATTTGAGTCGACATTTTATGTAAAATAAAAACGAAAAAAGAAAATTATCAAAAATATTTTCAGTGTGGATGTTGCTGGCAATATTTTGACAGAAAACAAATATATTATTTTATCATTCATTATTCTATGGTGATATACAGATTAACACCATTTTGTTTAGCCCACCCGATCGACTAGGTCCTTTCTTGCCAAGCCTTCGGTACTGCACCATTAACAAGTAGAAAGCCTGGGAAATCGCGAGGGACTTTCCCTTCTAATACTAAGATCGAACCCTGGGACTCTAATTTTATACTGAAGACAAAATTGGATACAGAATAGTTACTACAAATCCATCCGTTTATAACGAAGTCACAACTATTTTCGACCAAACATTAGAGGTCATGTTTTCTCTAACAAACCTTTTGTTTATTTTGCATCATAATGGATGCTGTAGTGTGTAAACACGATGTGTATATTACGTGAGCTGTGTAACAATTTGATAAAAGTAGGCCAGCCTAGCATTATTGGCCGCCCCATTAGCTTAATTACCCCCTATCTTGATGACATACCGTACTCGTTATACTCACCAGAGATTATAATTACCGACCGATTTTCATAATTTTTTCCAATTTGCCGAACTAAATAAATTACTCGTAAAGGTATAAAAGTGCGCATTGAATTCGGTTCATTAATAATGGTAATACATGTATCTCTTTATGATTAACGTTTTGTGTTGATGGATAAAGCGGAATCAATCGGAAGTCAACTGGGGCTTACTATGTCGACAGAAGTGAAACGTAATGAGAATTGACGTCTTACTGCCCTTCTCCTATTGGTCTAACGAAGACAGGATTACTCCATACAGTGGCCCAAGACGTAAATTTGTCCGGAAAGCGGCGCCATGGTCTACTCTTATATCGAATTACAACTGCCACTGGATCTTTTATGCGCACGTAATGAAACGAAATGGGGTTTATCGCCCCGACGTCTTGCGACTAATGGAGACGGGCATACGTCATACAGTGGTTATTAGGGAATTTGTGGGGGACAGAGGCGCTTTTCATGGTCTACTCATACTGGCAATTTTTTTTTTGTGTGTGTTGACGGAATCTCCGTTGTTCGTCTCATTCGTTTTTCGACTCATCCGAACGACTACTGTATCGATAGTTGAACTTACTCTCGGTTTTATCTTTAGAGGTAGAATTTTCGAAGCTAGCAGTTTGTCTTCCTACAAAACATTCATTATATAAATCGGATCCAGCGAATTTTCAGAAGTTTTGCAGACCCCAAGCACAGGCAGATACATACGTACGCTTATTGCAAAAGAAACGTTCATGTGGAACAGCATGAAATTACGTAAACGTATAATATAAAACAGCTTGTAGCAAAGGAATAGGTTTTATATAATAAGTTTTTATCTACGGCCATTTTTATTTCATTCACGAGGGAAACCCAACCAAGTTTGTCTGATCGAAAACATGGTTGCCATTTTTAGCTACACTAGTTGGAATGTTAATATTTAGACCAGAATAAATGATAAACCATGTTAAAGTGGCAAAGCTGGTGTGTAAGTCGGGGGAACAATAGTAGCCAACTCATTTAAGAATTAGTGTTTTCAAACGTTGCCCTTGAGAAATGTTCAGGTCTAAAGCGCTTGTCAGTTATGCAAATCTGTATAAAGTCAACAAACGTAGTTCTAGTAGCCAACTAATTTAAGAATTGGAATTTTTAAACGTTGTTTTTGCGACATGTGGGGGTCTTTAAGGCTCAGAAGTATTTTAACTCCGGCATTTTGTACATTGTCTGGGACGGTTAATGTTGCATGTATCCATGCTAAAGTTTTTCGTTTATATGGGGGGTGGGGGGATTGTTACAGCGTGAGCGTTGTATCATAAGGGTTTTTCATTGATTCAAATGACGTGGTTTTGATTCTCGTATTGTACGTGACAAGATGTTGGGAAATTAAATTGAACCATGTTAGTCCCGAAATGACCTAGTTTGTGTTGTCTGGAGTTTAACCCCCCTCTCTCTCCGTCTCTCTCTCTCCCTCTCTCTCTCTCTCTCTTGCACCTTTAAACCGATATAGTTAGAGCTATAGAAATGGTAGACTATTGATGGTGTGTATATCAAATTATCTACTTCCTCGCGGCGAAGAACCTAACCTGAAGGTTATTGGAGTCATACTGTCGATTAACATGCCATTAAAATATAAATATAATTTACAACGTAAAAAAATATCAAATTATATGATGGTTTTAATGACACGAAGTTAAATAAAATGGGGTGTAACGGCCTACTTTTCTGCTCCGACCGGGAGAATGAAGACAAGATAGTTTTAATAACATTATTATTATTATTGAGTCAACTGACGTGACTCGACTATTCTCCGACTGCCCAACCTCGTGGGTTTTCACTGGGTCCACCGGTTTCCTCCCGCTGCTATACACAAAGTCTGTCTTTTCAGATCTGCTTATTATTTCGGCCAGACAGTTATATCATATACTTATCAAAATACATTTTTAAAAATAGATTACGCAACGTGATTACGCACGATTTTGTTTGTCAGTAAAATTTTAAAAAAAATATCATTCGGTGCAAATGTTAGCATATCTTTTACAAAAATGAATAGTTTTGCTTTTAAATTAACATAAAGAAAATTTGGGCTAAATTCCAAACTATACATACACGAAATTCATAAAACTGAGACTTATAAGCGTCTGTTTTCCAAAAGTCTGTCAATTTTGGCCAAGTGCCAGGCATGAAACCAATGCGCATTAAGTTATAATTTGCGTTCCTTGACTCATCTTTTAGAGTACTGGGATATAAAAACTGTTATATGGTATAATGGGTAACATCTTGAACTTGTTAAGTACAAAGTAAAACAAAATACTTAGCTGGAATGAAAGTGAAATGAAATGAGGTTTAACGTCCTACTATTCAGTTCCAACAGAGCTAATGAAGACCATACGCCAAACCGTGTGCTATATGAGTGCTATTTTTCCCCGGGCAGTTTCCGATGGCCTACTCTTATATTCAACTACCAAGGGATCTTTTACGTCCTCGGTTCTTTGTCCCATCCGAACGACTTGACAAGCGTTCTTGTCAGGTCCATCGACAAGGGAAACCCTATCTAGAAATTCCGATGAACTTTTTCGGCAAATGCAATGAACGCAACCGCAACCTCGAGACTAGCGAGCCAGCGTCTTATCCACTTACCCACCGTGGCTGAAAAAATTACTGAGCTACACGAGAATATATCCAGCTCAAAAAATTACTGAGCTTCACGAGAATATATCCAGCAGCCGGCTAAATGAGTAAAACCGTTAACCCGATATTTTAAATAATATTTGTGCACGGGTCGTGTAATATGTGGTTCGGGTGTCATTTGTAATGAATTTAGTATTATGTTATATAAGTTTAATGAATTTGGCAAAAGGGTAGGTGATTCACAATTTCACCAAACTGTGAAGGATGTTAATTATTAAGATCTAAGTAGGCTACTACAAAGCCGCCGATCGTGCAACTTTTAATGTCTTGCAAACTACAATATTATGAAAGGTAGATATTGGAGAGATATAGCACACTACACTGGTTAAACGGCGAGAGAGAGAGAGAGGGGGTGGGCGCTGGGGTACGCCCACGCGACACAAAATAGGTAATTTCGGGACTATCATATAGATCAATAATACTTCAATTATTCATTTGCGTGTAGAGGGGTATTGAAACCACGTCAGTTGACGCAATGACAGACTTTATGATACACCCCCTACTCATTTGTGGGCATTCAACATTTTGAAGATGGTATTTTCGTTGTTTGCATTCATATTGATGATAATCATCGTAACGCATGCGTATGGCACAGGGGCGTGATGACCCATGATTTTGCATGAGAAACAAGATCCTGTCCGGGCCCCAAACGAACTATATGTGTGTGCGGGGAAAGGCGGTCCATGCCAGTGCCGCCAGTAATGTAGGACTTAGGACTGTGGAACATGCCCGGGTTGATTTGTAGCATAACTGACCCACGGTATTTGTTTGACACTAGTAAAACATTATAATTATGATTATAATGTTGAAAAGCACATTGAAACCGTGTGATTCTTTGCCATTTGCGAAGGGTGCAAAAACTCAAGGGTGCGCAAATTTAAAACCATGACGCAAAGCTCGTCATTGTGTTCCTCCCGCTTAGCCCCTGGTGTGGCATAATCGTTTTCGCTGAAATATTCCCGAATTCCACATGTTGTGTGTTCAAAGTGGCTCATTAACCAGGGGTTCCGGTTACAATCCCGGCGTTGAGCGGAAATATCCTTTAGAGTTGTCCGCCCTGCCGGTCAAGGAACATCATTAAATCATTCGGATAGGCCGTTAGCGAGAACGTAAAAGAACCCGTGGTAGTTGGGGTTCTATGAAGAGTAGAGGGAAACGCTGGTGTCTAGGCAACATTACCCTCAAAACACCATGCGTGGCGTATGCCTGTTTTCATCATTCCGATTGGTGGTGACAGTTAGACGATGGATATCATTCCATTCCACTACTCAGGTAACTGTTAATAAACATACGTATGTTTGATTTCTTCATTCCATTTATCAGACATGTATCAATGTCATGTATCAATGTAACCCTATGACACATTATCTGTGATGTATTAGCTGTCAATGTATCATCAGTTTTTGTTGGCACATTGATTAATTAACTGGGTGAAAAATAATATTTTCGGTTTCAGTTACATTTTAGAAATTACTTACTAATCACTAATGTTCGGGTGACTGACAGTTTTGTACTCATGTCAACATTTAAATGATCTTGGCCCTGTTCCTCGAAATCTTAACTAAAGATAAAATCCATATTTTAGTAGATACTTCAATTGTAATTGACTAAGCACTAAAATCAATCTAATATTATCCAATAAAATTATCAAAATTTGGATTTTACCTTAGTTAAAATTTCGTGAAACAGGCCCCAGATGCTTATCTTTCTGTTGTTCTTTGTTTTCTTTGGACATAGGCCCTACATTTAGGCTGTGTTCTTCAAAAAACAGTAATCCCGACCATTTCGATCACGAGCAACATTAACTTGCATGCTTGTTCTTTGAATAATCGCATGTCGATGACCACAGACCTCAACTAGGCCCTGTTTGTATTATGATCTAATTACGATAAAATGGCGTTTAATATCCAATATTATAGGAAAGCTGAATCTCTGAATGAAATAACACACTAAAATATGTAATTGGAGTACCAATTAGTGGTTTATAAACATCTGACATTTTCAAAAAATGATATTCTCGTATTTATCGCTTCGCGGTTGGAAATGGAAATAAATTTTAGTGCCGTTGTCTAGTTACAATTTCATTAGCCCATTTGCTGCAGACATTTTCTCTCGGTCCATAAAGACGGCCATACAAGTATTATCTCCACTAGTATATCATGTCTTTAACAATCTAATTAGAATATAGATCTATATTTCGTTTCGTTTTTTTTATTATTATTCTTTTGATGGCCTCAACTTCATAAAGATATGAAGTATAAAACGAAACAATCTGCGGTTTAATCAGACTGATATCTTTCTCTGTAATTATTTGTTTGCCTCCATGGGTCTTTAGCAGTCGGGGGACACCGCTGGGAATTAACCGTGTTCTGTGTGGTAAACATACCTTTGTTTCTGTATTTTTGATAACGACAGCTTCTGAAAAATTATAGTCATCCTGGAAACATTAATAACATTATTAGGGAAAGATTCTAGCAAAACAAAAATAACAGAGCATATTTTGCGTTTGATATATTTTGCGTAGAGCATATTTTGCGTGGAGCATATTTTGCGCGGAGTATATTTTGCTCGGGGCATATTTTGTTTTCCTACATTCATAGAAATAACACTGAACAAACAAACATTGCCGACTTTTTCGTTGCAATGGCCCTACTAATCCTTTTCTGGTGGGATACGGTCTAATCAAAGGCGTTGTCAAATGTTTTATGCCTGCATACTAATCATAAAACATTTGACAACGCCTACATACATTATACATACTAGAAGAATGATTATAGTATCAATTGCCTGCGGTCACGTTACACCAAAAACACTGACGTATAATCATCATAATATTGACATTTTTGATGACCAGTGACCCCCGGCAAGGAATGGGCTAGGTTATTGAGACTATTACAATGGCCTTTGATCACCTTAGACTTATCATTGAATAAGATGTTAATTATCGTTTATGTATCCGGCTCTAACATCTTCTATTTTTTCTTTTGTGGAAAACTTTCTATCACATAACGCATAACAAGACCCATAGCATTTCAAACTTTAAATTTATTTCCACGGTGTTGAAGTCCAGCTGATGAACCAGCAGACCCCGGATTCGAGATATTAGTGTTGGCCATAAAAGTATCTCGAGACTTTCAAGCTTTGTTTCTAAGGGTCATTAATGGAGGACGGGAGTTACGAAAATGTGGGAATAAGCAATGATCCCGACGAAGTGCACGTTTACTTTGTTTTTTTATACTTTTGATGGCCTCTACTACACGAAGATCTGATTGGTTGTAGATGAAGCGGCTTTTGACACTATGACATCAGACATTTGATTAACTAATCAGCGTGGATGTTTTAGTGGGTTACCCACAGTTCCATGCAACTCATGCTA
Source organism: Patella caerulea (assembly GCA_036850965.1). Taxonomy (NCBI): domain Eukaryota; kingdom Metazoa; phylum Mollusca; class Gastropoda; family Patellidae; genus Patella; species Patella caerulea. The sequence goes on along the minus strand of JAZGQO010000002.1, from coordinate 16,332,682 downwards.
AAACCTACCCGTAACAGACCGTTTCATTGGCAATCCCTGGGATTTCCCAGTGTCATTTTTCCCATGTCTGTGGTGCAGGACGGAGAGCTGGCAAGGTTAGCTGTCTAGTCGTTTGCATGGGACGAAATCGAAGTCCCGTGTCACATTGGCCCTTAGAATTCGAAATATGAGTAGGACGTAGCGCTGCTGTCCGGGCAAATTATTACCCACTGCATTGCGTAAACATGTCGTCATTCACCCAGTGGGCGCAGGAAAGTAAGACGTAAAAAGAGAATATTTCGTTTCATTTCTAAACAAATGTCTCGGTCTGTTTTGTTGTTTATTATAACACGTTCTATACATCAAAGGTGGAGTGTTTCTTGTAGTTTAAAAAGAAACCAGTGAGTCACAAGAAGTAACATATGGTTGACAAGACAATTCTATCTATGTTTAGCCTTTACAACCAGTTAACCGGTCCATGTCATCTTGTAATGTAGCAAAATATAGACCAGGCACGTAAACAAACGACAAGGCTTGTCACATGTCACCAAAACATTGGAGAAGGTTCATAATTTGTATATATCCTGGTTCCTTTGTAAATTATTTACAATAAAATATGTTTAAACTACCAAAATATTTCCCTCTGAAAACATTTCCCCCTGACCTGATTCATGGTTATGACTGATCGAAACCAATGTTACAACACCCGACCGACTACAAATTAATGTCTCGTTGACCAAAGTAACAATTTCATGACATATAGAACGCTGACTTTACTATTTGAATACTTCAAGGCAACATTATTATTTTTTCTGTCATATTCCATTTGCTTTTAGGGGGTATGGGGTTATTGGTTGATTTCAATAAATTAAGTTATTTAATAGTTCCTGTTGGATTGGATAGTAATTCAGTTCCATTAGTTTTAAATGAAATCGAATTCGGAATATCAATAAATCAATACATTTGACCCTGAAAAATTATTCGGTTCTTTTAAAGTCCCACTATTCTAGACTGAATCACATCTCATGAAACATAGTATAGTATAGTCTTGCTAGAAAGCATTTCTTCTAGTACGTATTATAATTAACCAATCACTTTATGGGCACCTGTCATTCTCTTTTAACGATTTAAAATGAAATGGGGTTTAACGTCTTACTGTTCTGTCCCAACTGGGTCAATGAAGACAGGTATACGCCATACAGTGTGCTATGAAGTAAATCGTGTCCGGACAAAGGCGCAACGGCCTACTCTTATATCGAATTCCAAATGCCAAGGGATCTCTTACGTGCACATCGGTTTTTAGTTCTCATCAGGTCCCCGTCCTGCGCCACCGACAAGGGGAATCCGAGCCGGAAAATCCCGATGAACTTTCTCGGTCACTGGGCGGGCTAACCATCGCCATACTCACTTAGCCGCCGAGGGTAACACATTTCTTTCCACGATCATCGAGGCCAAGATGGTATCGAACCTCTGTTTTTGGAGATAATTTTTGGTCTTTGTGGGGTTTTTTTATGTGAATAAAAAAATGTCATTTGGGAGTTTGGTGCAAATCGCACTCGATCAGCTCCGGATGGCTCCTCATCTTGGTTTTGAGGTTCATCGAAAAAAACACAATATAGTCTAACATAAATAAATACATTTATTTTATCATTCCAGGTGTAGCGTATGCTGCTAATGAATGTCATTTAATAGACTGTCAAAATACATACTCCAATTCCAAAGAAGCCGACTGTGTGTAAGTATTATCTTCAAAACATCTTTTTCGATTCAACTAGGTACGGGAGACCATTAAGGTCCGATAATACCTCACTCCAATGCCCAAATGGTCTTCTGTGACCGGAAGATCGTGGGTGAAAAATAAAAATAAATATAATTTAACGTCCATTTTTACTGCAAAGACCGGCATAATGATTATGAGGTCGTATATAAGATAAAGGGACTGGTGCAAATTATGTGGCAAGTGTGTACACAGAACATCTGTTTTATTTTCCCGTCCGTTCTACCCCCCTGATAAGTGTGAGTGGAGGGGGACGCCGGAAAAATTAAGATGTTTTGCCAGCATTGGGATTGATCACGGGACCTCCAGATTAGTGAATCAACCGCTTACTCACTGTGCAACCACGGCTTAAACCAAAGCCTGGACCTATCCCCAATGCTTGCACTTACCCTGACCTGCAATCTCGCCAACAATCACGTGCTCTAACCTTATTTAAATCCCAGCGACCCTGGCCAAGATTGAGCTGGGGTCTTAACAAATAGATTTAGCCCTGCGCCTGCACGAATTGACACACTGACATGAAATGAATTAAGATTATGTTTAACGTCCTACTTTTCTGAACTGGCTGGTTTTGATGAAGACCCCCTCTACCTCGGGAATCGAAACCGGAAATGTCGATTATAGCCCTGTGTATTACTATTCGGTTCTCTCAAATAAATATAGAAACGAAATTATGAAATGCATTTTTCAGTGCTGTGGCTAATTGGAAAGCATGCGTAGAGCGACAGACACCGGAACAAGATGGTCTATGTACATCTCTGACCATTGCTGCTGCTAAAAAGGTTGTTTATCTTGCCGAGAAAACAAAGGGATGCAATAGTAAGTAATGTATTAAAATGAAATGAAATGGGGTTTAACGTCATGTTGTTCTACTCAGACTGTTCTGAAAAGGGGCATGATTCTACGTCCACTCTTATTTCGAATTATAACTGGCAAGGGACCATTTACCTGAACGCCAATGGAACCGCAGTTTTCCGTCCCATCCGAACGACTACATTGGTGATAGCCCATAACTTACAATATTTATGAAAGGAATTTAAAAACCCTTTCTGTCTGATGAACCTTCTAGGTCAGCACCGGGATCGAACAATTAAGGAATCATCAGGTTAGCGAACCAACGCCTTACCATAGATGGTATATACACAGTGAACCAGTGTTGATCAGTCATAATTGGATATTATTTTGAAACAGTGTGGGGTTTTTTTGTAATCAAGTGTTATTTTTACTTCATAAACATCCTTTATTCATTCTATTTAATTATAATTCTTTTATTCCAGGTGCCGTTGGTGTTTCTGCTTCAGTATTTGGAAGTATCATCATGGCAATGATTGCCTTAGTATTCCGTTTATAAACTATATAATCTCCTCTTCCTCTTGTCCCTCCATCTCCCCTCCTTTTCACCTTCTTAGAGTCGGATATGATATTTCGTTTCATTTACGAAGTTGATACGTATCTAGGAACCAATTAAAATAGTCTCCTATTGTAGTCCATATGATAGTTTTCCCTTCGTTGTAAATTTAGTAATATTATAAAGTACTAATATTTTTATAATTTGTATATTTGTAAACTTTTTCTTAAATATGTTAATAAAAAGAACCTGTAACTATTATAACGGGAGTTATAAATTGCTTGGTTATTAATCATACATTATGCAAGAGCTAAATCTGCCTATTGTAATTAACTTATCCAGACCATAATCAACTCTCGGTGTCATCGCTAGACTGTGATATTTACCGGTTTTGAATCCGATTTGATGATCAACGCTCAATGATGATTTAATCCATAATTGGGTAATCGAAGCTATGTTTTTTAGTAATGGTGATCGAGGCTATGCCTAAAATTCTAAGATAATATCTCAGTCCAGAGTTGATCAATTTGATTGAAATTTTCTGCATCACTGACAATGAGGAATCACGCCGGAAAATCGAGATGAACTTTCTGGGCCAATGCAGGGATCGAACAACCGACCTCCAGGCTAGCGAGCCAGCGCCTTACCCACTTAGCCACATGCGTTATTTTAGTCATACATCGACCAGTTCACTAGTAAAATGCTGTCAATGACTGAGTCAAACGAAGAACTCCTTTTTGCCAGCAAGATTGCCGAAAGCAATTTGAATTTATATGAAAATTCGGACGAGGATATAATTGCAGAAAGTCAGCGTGTAGAATAATTAAAGTATATTTTCGATATGGATGTTGGTACTCCTGCGCCGTATTCCGATATTTCGGATGTTGAGGAAAATCGACCTGAAAATGACAAACGTTTTCATATTGCCAACGAAGAAAGGATTTTAAACGTAGCAAATAATACTGTACCAAAAAATAATGTAAGGCGTAATAATTGGACGTTTAATACATTTCAAGCATGGTCAATATGGCGGAACAATCGCCATAATGATGAAAGGACAATAACTAAGGATCTTGAACACATGGATAATTGTGATTTAAACTTTTGGTTAAAACACTTCGTGGTTGAAGTTTGAAAAAAGGACGGCGAGAAATACCCACCAAATTCAATATCCAGTTCAGTGATGGGATTGATCAATCTCGTTCCCAGAGGCAATTTTTTTTCTGGTTTCGAGATTGGGAATTGATGTCTTATTTACGTCTTAAAATGAATTTGCTGTGTTTGCTTAATATGACGTCATCAGGGGGTGATATAGGATATCGGGTTAGGGTTAACCCATCACATATCACCCTCTGATCACCCAATCCTCGGCACGATATCTCTATTATCGCTTGGGCGGGTGGGATGGCCTAGTGGTCTAGAGTGCCGCGCTTCGACCTCTAGCTTGTCGGTCACCTCTGGCTTGCGACTGTGGTTTCGATCCCTGGTGTGAGCGTATGTGGCATGGAGATAGGGGCGCCTTCTCAACCTCGTGGGTTTCCCCCGGACACTCCGGTTTCCTCCCACTGCTAAAGACCCCTACGCGCAAGCGAATTATTGAAATAAAATTAAACCATATGTTAGTCCAAAAATGACCTAGTTTGTGTCGAGTGGACGTTAAACCCGATTTCTCTCTCTCTCTCTCTCTATTATCGCTTATGGAACATCAAATACAAAACACCGTGAAGGTGTGTATCTACAATTGTGATAGCCGCTTCCGATATACACTTATGTCAAGACCTCAACGAATCACTCTTAGCTGGTTTATCTAGTCCTTCACTACACAATAAGAATTCAATCAATATGCATCTGGTGATTTTACAGTGAAAATATGGGGATCCCCATATCTAGCATTTAAGACACAAAGAAATTTTTGCATTCGTTACCGTTGTCGGGATTTATTTTCTCGAGCGCCATTTGTAATAAAATAAACTTGACGATCAAAGCAAAACATATCCCAGAAGTCAATGTGGAAGTAATTAAAAATGGTCGATCCACAAACGACAAAGAAAAATAAAATAAAATTGAGTAGATTGGACCAAATGTTCCAAAGAATAGAGCTATATATATCTTTTAATTAAAGATATTATGATTGTGTCAAATTAGATGAAATGGGGGTTTAACGTCCTACTGTTTTTCACATACCGGGCTAATGAAGACGGGCATCCACCATGCAGTGTGCTGTAGGAGCCATTTTGCGCGGACAGTGGCTTAAAGACATGGCACGCTGCCCAGGGCCCTGTTTCATGAATCTAAATTTTAGCAGATACTTCAATTTTGATTGGCTAAGAACTAAAATCAATCTAATATTGTCCAATCAAATAACTAAAATTTTGTGAAATAGGCCCCTGGCTTGTAAGTTTGTTTGGTTCCCTTTACTCAGTCTACACCTGGAAGCTGATCAAAATGAAATGGGGTTTAACGTCCTGCTGTTCTGCATTCGGCTAATGAAGACGAGCATACGGCATACAGTTTGCTATGATGTGACAACTTACTATTATTTCGAAACAAAACTGTCAAAGGTTATGTGTCATTGAGAATTTATCAAGGGACAATAACTTTAGGGCTTTTTTTCATAATATTTCGTGACCTATAAACAAATTCAAAATTCCGATGACGTTCATCTCTATAATGACAAAAGGTCTGGCACATTTCAATCATGTGACAAAAATATTGAAGAAGTTTGACATTTGAATTTCTTTTTTTTTCTGTTGGGCTAGGTCAAAGATGTCTATATGGGGTGACGTCATTTCCCCTAATTCATATCTGTTTTCCGCCACAAAAGCAGTAATATTTTTGTATAACAAGACAGCAATAATAAAATCTAGGGCACGTAAATAGCCTTGAAATGAAATGTGATTTAACGCCCTTCTTTACTGCACTGGGCTAATGAAGACGTAATAGAGATTAAAGATACATTATGTAAGATTTAGATAAAGAGCGAGAGAGAGAAATGGGGTTTAACGTCCACTCAACACAAACTAGGTCATTTCGGGACTAACATAATATTATGGTTTAATTTTATTTCAATAATTCGCTTGCGCGAAGGGGTCTTTAGCAGTGGGAGGAAACCGGGGTGCCCGGAGGAAACCCACGAGGTTGAGAAGGCGTCCCTATCTGCAAGCCACATACGCCCACACCAGGGCTCGAAACCACAGCCGCAAGCCAGAGGTGACAGGCCAGCTAGAGGTCAAAGCGCGGCACTGTAGACCACCAGCCCCCCCCCCCACACACACACACCCATTTAGATAAAGAGCTATAGTCCCGAAATGACCTAGTTTGTATTGAGTGGACGTTAAACACAATTTCTCTCTCTCTCTCTCTCAGATAAAGAGCTAGCCGTTTGTGCTATAATAGTTCGAATATGAAAATTTGAAATGATAATGTAAAATGAATAATTTGCAAAATTGCATTCCAATTACTCTATTGCGAGCGAAGATATTAGCCTTTGAAGGTTTGACAGGCGTGTGCAATAATTTCAACCTCCGCACTGTTTGTTCGAAGCTAGGTCTCGCTCCACCATTTTAAAATTAAATTAAAATATGATTGAACCGTTCTATTCTATATGATACTATTAATACCGTATTGTGGCCTGAATCAATTTATCAATGTCTAATTAATAATTTAGAAAACATTTCAGACTTAACGAAAGACCTACAATAGGCAGATAAATAATCTAGAAAACATTTCAGACCTACAGAAAGACCTGCAATAGGCAGATTTGATGTATGTTTAAACAAAAGGGAATAGAATAAACGGGCCATATTTTGATGCAAGCGGACGTAAATAAGCGGACGTAAAGATACATATTTCACACTCTATCATGAAACTGAGGCAGGAGGGAAATTACCTAAATATAGAGTGACTGTTGTTGGGGTCAAGTGACTTGTGTGACCATTGACCGTTAAAAAATCTACATTGACAAACAAGGTGAATATATGTACAAACAGGTACATAATGTGGCGAGGCGTAATCTAAAATACAATAAATATTGGCCAGTACTGTTTCTGTTCAAGGAAATAACAAATTAATCTGGAAATGTGTGTTGGGTGTGTGTGTATATTGGGGGTTTGGTGTGTTATCAACTTTGGAAAGTGTGTTTATTCTGTTTAATATGAAGGTATATAAACTGATTTACATTCAATCCGTTCTGTTTTTACTCTAATTTCAAATAAGTTATGTTCGTCGAAATATTCCCAAAGCCTCAATATAATGGCAATCACTTGCGTCGGGTTATTCCAGTCTACACCGGTGTATTTATAGCGCGCATGTTGTCCCTTGATTCAAATGTTTGTCTTAGTCGGACAATATTTTCACGACCCTTTTCTAGCTAAAATGTACTCAATTTGCAAAAACAAAATCAAAATATCAACGGCAGACTTAAGATTTAATATAGAGAAGTAGCTCATCAAAGGTTTATGTCCAATATAAATAGGTGGCGCTGGCTTGTTTATATTGTCTGCAGAGGGTAGGTACACTATCTTTGTAATAGGCCAGTATGAAACTTGGTGTAAAGGTGGATTACTAATAATTTTGCCGATCATTTTAGCGTTTGGAGCCACTTCTATAATAGATATTCTACGGCACAATGACTTGGATCGAAACTATCTCGTACCCTCATATATTATTTTGAAATGCAATTTTAATCTATTTTACACGATCCATGAACACAAGCGACACAATAAACATTTTTTTTTAAATTTCAAATGGAAGCAAAAAAAATAATTGTTAAGCGAAATTCGTGTTTTGGACTAAAATGATAGGAATTAAAGTGTCTGTTCTCAAGCGGCAAATTAGAGACAGAATGCGTAGGTTTATGTCGCGACGGAAGGGTTGTCAAAATTGTTCCGCAAGAAATTGAGCATTTTTTTCCGCCTGAGTATCCAATTTCTGAATAAGCAGGAGACTACGAGTCCCTAGATACTACCGTGATTGATCATGAATTTACAAGACGGAACGGAACTTAACAGATTATTCCAATTTTTCAGAGAGTGTTACTCTAATTCTTATGCCAGATTCCCATTGCCGTGCGATGTGTTACGATATGATTGTCCCAATTGAGTTCACGTTTCGGTGCGTGCAGATTCTTTCGGATGCGTTTAGATACGGTCAACACGTGTGATTGCTACCATCGAATGTAATATATGATAAGACCTGATAGAGCGAGAGATAGAGAGAGATAGAGAGATGAGGTTTAACGTCCACTCGACACAAATTAGGTCATTTCGGGACTAGGATATGGTTTTCAATTTTATTTCAATTATTCGTTTGCGCGTAGAGGTCTTTATCAGAGGGAGGAAACCGGAGTACCCGGAGTAAACCCACGAGATTGGACAGGCGACCCTACGCCTTGCCACGTACAACCGGGGATTCGAAACCACGCCAGTATGATACAGCGCGCGCACGCTAACCATTCGGTAACCCCCATCCCCAAACCCAGACCTGATAGGATCACTACGATTACTTCACGATTAAATCAACGATTTCAATCGAAGCGCGTATCGTGATAGTGGTAACGTAGCATAACCAAATATTTCTCAATTATTGCGTACCTGTATGTAAATAAAACAGACTGATGTCTATTTTGATATATTTTATAGGAACCACGGTGGCCAAGTGAGTAATTTATTTTGTGTGTGTTGGGTGTTGGCTTGTGTGTTTTAATATTGTCTAATCCAATACATTGCATAATATGAAAAACCCAGTTTCATTTCAGCTTGATTATTTTGGTATAAACTATAGCCATAGCCATTCTTGATAACAATATTCTATTCAGATTTGTAATCAACACGACCCCTTCCCTATATCGGAAATCCTTAAGGAAAGGCCCGATAACACTCTTTTACGTCATTATGACACCTGTCAAATATATTTTCTGATACCTTTATCATTCATACCCGGATATTTACATTAAAGGTACATTAGCACACTCATCAAGAAATCAAACAAACTTAAATATTAATAATATTATATATATTCGAGATAACCGTAGACTCTCCTAAATATTATGGGGGGGGGGGTCAATGATGAGCGTCGTCGTAAGGTCTATTATTGAGTTTAGGTGGCGTTGTTTCCATTCCGCGCCTGTATGTGACAAGGAGTAGGGTCGCCTGTCCAATTTTTCCGGTCATCCGATTTCATCCCACAGCTAAAGAACCCTAAGCGCAATCGAAATATTGAAATAAGATTGAACCACAAATTAGTCCCCGATATGACCTTCAACTCTCTCTCTCTCTCTCTCTCCGTCTCTCTCGACTCTGTAGAAGCACTAGCCCTTATCCTAAGAAAGTTATATTTGCATTAACTCTTTAGACTCCTTGAAATAAAATAAAAACCAAGTGCGAACAATGCAAACAAATAGACAAAATTCGAAGTCCTAAAAAACGTTATAGGCAAAATAGTGTAATCAGCAAATGGACTGTTCATCGTGTACAAGATACACAACAAACAGTGGTAACAGGTGTCCGGAAGAGGAAGCTTACCCTGCCTGTCACCACACCCGCCATAGCTGCATCCAAGCTATTAGTCGAAAGTTCGGTAAAATAGCGTGATCGGCCAATGGACTATCGGTATGCAAAATGCACGTAAATCACAGTGTTCAAAGTGAGATGAAATGGGGTTTAACTTCCAACGTTTCTGAACAAACGGGGTTATTGAAGATATGCATCCACCATACAGTGTGCTATGTTGAAATATTGGTCCGTAAAGCGGCGTTTCCGCCTACTCTTCACCGTAATTCCAAGGATCAATGGTTCTTTAACGTGCACACTAACGTGTATACGGAACCGCGGTTTTCCGTCACACGCGGATGACTAGACAATATTAATTCCACATAAGGTAGCCTACCAGAACTTTCAAAGTGTTAATTCCCCTTTAAACCAGGATTTAAAAACGTCATGTTTACCACAGCTTTTATTGCGTTTTAGACTTTTACATGCGTAACACAATTATTACCCTTTTCACAGCCCATCTTTAGTCGAATTTATGCGATTGGTTGATTTTGTATGGTAGGCAGAAGGTCTTCCTCAGCTGTTTTTGCTCTCCAATTACCGTTCCACGAAAGCATATAACCGGACTTAGTTTCACGAAATTTTAACTAAGATAAAAATCCAAATTTTAGTAATTTGATTGGAAAATATTAGATTGATTTTAGTGTTTAGCCAATCAAAATTGAAGTATCTACTAAAACTTGGATGTTATGTTTCGTTACGATTTCAAGAAACAGGGCCCTGATGATATTCCTGAAGCAATGGCCCGAGAAATCCCTAATCACCTCTAATAGGCTTCTTGTGAGGTGTTAATCATTATGGAAAATTTCACTGAGATCGGGCCCCGAGTTCACAAAGCATTCTCAGAACTAAGTTAAGAATTTGCTCAGAATAGTTAACCTTATTTTAACTAAAATATAGTCTTTTGTAAAACGTTTGTTGTTTTAATGCACCAAATACATCAATAAGAAACTATGCACAAAGTTTTGTGTTTCTGGTTCAAATAAATTTCTCATAAACAGTGATTGAAAGTTGAGTAAATTCTCAACTTAAGTCTGAGAATGCTTTGTGAACTTGGGGCCTGATTTCTGCTCCTCTATCCTAGTTTTTTGGAAATTATCATGGAAGGAGTTTTAAAAAAAACCCATGTCATTTCGTGTTATTGGATTCATTTCATGAATCATCGTCTGATAACCCACATTAACCATACAGGAAGTTAACAGACAACCATTACGAAATGAAACCTAATAATATGATTGTGACGTATTGGGCTCTTTATGGTTACTAAGATCAAGGCCATCGGAATGTTAACAAATACTGTAATGTAACAGACCAAGAAAATCGTGCTCTATATTATTGACATAGACAAGCTACATGTACAAATCTCTCGAACGTTCTCCCAAATATGGTGTGTCACGCTGGCTCACTTAGTAGACGTTGTCTGGTTAACCTAGGGGTCCCGGTTTCGATCCAGACGCGGATCTGGGGGGAGGGGGTGCAGTTTTATTTTCATTTTCGTTTGCTTTGTTACTATTGTAGTTCACATACCTGCTCTTTAATAGATGATATAAACATGATTTACGCCTTGTCATCGCCAAAGCAATCCAAGGTTGCAACATATTACCCTTTGCTCCAATGTGTGCCCCCCCCCCCCCCATTCGACAAAATTCTGGATCCGGGCCTGCGATCCCTGTGTTGACCGAGAAAATTCATCGTAATTCCATGAGATAGGGCGAACGACCGAGGTCCTGTGTATATATTGACGTAAGAACCGTTGACAGTTGTAACTCGATATAATAAGAGATAAGAGTTCGACCATAGCGCAGTATAGGCCGTAGCACCGTCGTTCGGGCAATTTCCCAGTATAGCACACTGTATGGCGTATGTACGTCTTTATTAGCCATGGCGGAGCAGTAGAGTAAGATGTTAAACCCTATTCCATTTCATTTCCCAAACATCGGTTGGAAAGCCTAAGTTTTAGCAAGTGTAATGGGCAAACAAAATGGTACATTTTTTTTAAAATAAGTGATATTACTAAGATATTGAATTAAACAAAACACAGACCATTTCCCACATCAGTTAAAGGATTAACAACAGACAATCCATAATCTTCAAAATAATCATAAAACAATCAGTTGTCTGTTGTATGGGTGAAAACATAGTCCTGAGATAAACACACTTATTTACCAACAAGTCCAAAAATGTATTCCTTTATCAAAAAGCTTTAAATCTCCATAAAAAAAACCTTAGTTAGTCCCATCCCTGCACACACTACAGTCATCTAAGTCTCTATATTGTCCATTATATATCCCATATGTTCTATATTTATGTAATTACTTATGTATGTTTCTCTGTAGAAACACTAGCCCTTATCCTAAGAAATTTATATTTGCATCAACTCTGAAAATCATGGTGTTCAAGGTGAGATGAAATGGAGTTTAACTTCCAACGTTTCTGAACAAACGGGATATTGAAGATATGCATCCACCATACAGTGCGCTATGTTGGAATATTTATCCGTAAAGCGGCGTTTCCGCTTACTCTTCACCGTAATTCCAAGTACCAATGGTTCTTTAACATGCACGCTAACCGCGGTTTTCTGTCACACGCGGATGCCTAGACAATATTAATTCCACATAAAGTACCAGAACTTTCAAAGTGTTAATTCCCCTTTAAACTAAAATTTAATATCTATTTATAATATGTATCTAAATAAGAGAGAGGTGTTGCACACAGGCATAGCCTATTCACCAATCAGATTTAATGAATAAACATTTTTTTTTTTTATAAAAACATACATTATAATAACAATTTACCTCTGTTAACGACCACGAATAAGGGTTAGTGCTAGTGTTACGGTTATCATAAATTGGTGGACGCATTCTAAAATCGCTGCAGCCTTTGTATTTTCAGTGAACTGGTCAATAATATTCCGTGTTTTGTTGATACAGTAAAATTACTATTGACTGAAAAGTTCGAGTCAATGTGAACAAGGTTGCTTACCTACAGTTTGTACCTATCTACCCCAATTATATGTTGATATATCAGCTACTCTACCTCTCATTATTCATCTGGCAGCAGTATTTAAACAAAAAAAAACCCAGACAATGTTAGGAAAATATCTTAATTGTGAATATGTGAGAATGCATTTAAAACGTTCCAGAAATTTACCATTTCAGTTAAATCGAACATTCAGCGTGCATTCTGTTTAACAACTAGAGTCTTTCTGATTGTATAAAGGCATTAACCCGTGAAAGTTCCCTTTCGCTTTAAGTTGCCATTATACAGGTAGACGATGAACAGTTATCTGTAAAGGTAATTTAGTACGGTTTAACTCTAGTTATTTATAATCATTTCTACAGCCGGCCATATACACTAACTATTTTTATACACTCTTCGTACTCACTTCCTGTTAGATTTACCATATATTAATTATACTTCTTCACCAGTCAGGCATCGTTTATGGACAGCTAAACTGTTCTTTATTATTAGTTCTTGGATCCACGATGGCTCGGTGATTATGACGATGAGGGGGGGGGGGGGCGTTAGCCTGGAATACTCTACTTCTATTCCATTGTTTCCTCCCACTGCTAAAGACCCCTACGCGCGAGCGAAACGTTGAAATAAAATTAAATCCTTATGTTAGTCCCGAAATGACCTAGATTGTGTCGAGTGGACATTAAACCCCACTCTCTCTCTCTTTCTATTCCATTGTTGCCCGGGAAAGCTCCACGGGTTTTTGCAGCAAGTTTTACCACATTGCAAGGAAAGATCGTTCGGATGGGACGAAAAATGAGATTCCATGTATCATAAGGTATGTCTTTGAGTCAACTGGCGTGGTTTCGATTCCACGGTGGGTCGCCTGTCCAACCTCGTGGGCTTTCTCAAGGTCCTCCGATTTTCGCCCACAGCCAAAGACCCTGACGCTGAAGCAAATTATTGAAACACATACAGATCATATAATTGTTTTAATGAATATTTTGTAATCTAGGTCTAGAATAATGTCTTATATTGAGATAGAAAGATGAAAAAAAGAGAAATGTAGTTACAGTCGTGTGATGTATATGATTAGAATACCAGATGAGGTAAAACATTAAAAAGCACAAATTTTACCTTTAGATATTTTTCATTTATTCTTTGACATTCGATTCGCGAAGGTTGTGTGTCTCCACAGCATAAGATGGTTAGGTTTGGGTTTAAAAGTTCAATCTTCTAAGAAATGGCTAATTACTATCAAAAATACTCTTGACGAATGTGGATACAGTTATGTATGGAACCCACTACAGGCGGAAAATCCAGTTAAGCTGAAATATGAATTGTCACAACGACTAATATTTTGTATTTTAATATCCAGAAATCGAATTGGAATAAATCTGTTACTTTTAGAATTTATAAGATGGTATTTATCACATTGTCCAATAAATATTATACTGTTAAAAGATATGGAACATGTACCATAAACTTTTTGTCTAGTTCGACGGATGGATGAATGTAGATTTTGAACAAAGAATTTGTCCTTTATTGGAAGTAAATACAGTCGGCGATGAATATCAATACCTATTCAATTGTATTCATTTTATTAAAGAATGTGAAAACCATATCCAGATATTATTATACAAGACCTGACACTTTTAAACATAAACATTTAAATCCAATCAAACAATTGATAATTATAACATTATGTGTGTTTTTTGAAGATAATACTTAACAAATTTATGTCCATTGGGGGGGATCACGTGGATAAGTGCTAGCCTGGAGGTCGGGTGTCCGATCCGTGCATTGACCGAGAAAGTTCATCTCGATTTTCCGGCGTGGTTTCCCCTTGTCAGTGCTACAAAACAGTAGGCCTGACACGGCCAGCTATCTAGTCGTTCGGATGGGATGAAAAACCGAGGTCCCGATTACCGATTGACGTGCACGTAAAAGACCCCTTGTCATTTGAAATTTGATATAAGAGTAGGCCGTAGCGCCTCTACCCGAGCAAAATTTCCCTCATAGCACACTGTATGGCGTAAGCCCGTCTTCCATTGGCCCGGGTTAGGTGCAAAAGAGTAGGACGTTAAACCCAATTTATTTCATTTGAACAATTGGTCATTCTTTAGATCAATAAATATGGGTTTGAGATTGTCGATTTCCACTACTTTACTATCTCCGAACAAAGTTGTGAGACATATTTATGATTGGCTCTTTGGGCTATTTCTTTTAGAAAAACACATATTTGTGTTATCACCCTGGGTGGAAGTATGCGTAAACCTCAATCCAGTCAACAACGAATGTGTGGAATGGAAATGACATAAAATGGGTTTTTAACGCCTGACTATCTGCTCCGACTAGACTAATAGTAAGTGCAGGGGCACTGCACCACACACAATTCTACACAAAAAAATATACAGAAGACATAATGCTAAGAGACCACAAACAACAACAACAAATCAAAAAGAGTGAATGGATCCGGGGGCTAGCCGTAAGCGTCCGGCGTCCACTGCACTGTACAGTCCCGGGCCTGTGGTGACACAGACTTCAATCATATTTGAAAAACAAGTTGGGAGTAAAAATCCAAGGAAATAATTATATAATGTCAGTATGAGTCATGATCTGTTATATGTTGCAAGAAATACGAATGCAAGCATATTGTTGTATAAATTCCAAATTATACAAGTAACCACATCGTTAAATGAATTTTGTGAATTTGGCCCTTACAGCACCGCTACTGCCTACTCTTATTTCGAATTCCAACTGACAAGGGATCTTTTTACTTATACACGCCAATATGTACACGGGACCTTGTCGCCTCGTTACTCTCGTGTGGAATTGAGGCCAATCTATGTCATTGAGGAGTTAATATAACGAAGTACTATGATGCGGGTTTATTCATGGTATTTCGCCGTCTTCCATTAGAGATACTGAACAAAATATGCAATATCGGTACTGCTACTGAAGAGACGGTTAGTTGATCGAGCCATTTACAGTATAATTAAGATCATAGATAAGGGCGTGATACTAAATGGTAGATTACAGATATATATTTTTTACGGTTGAATAATTTGATGTGATGACTATTGAGATGCGTTTGGCTCGAGGCTTGACATTTATCGAGTGCTGCTGATAGCAATAAAATAACATACAGAAAAATTGATCAAACATCATCACAATCCAGTGTACCATCATCACAATCCAACGAATAAAATGAAACAGCATCACAGCCCAAAAAATAGAATAAAATATACCATCATCACAACCCAATAAATAAAATAAAACAGCATCACAGCCCAATCAATAAAAACAGAACATCATCACAGCCCAATCAATAAAAACAGAACATCATCACAGCCCAGTGAATAAAATCAAAACATAAACGATTTATTATCTAAGAGCTAAATTTGCCTATTTTTGCGGGTCTATCTTTTTGGTCACAGGTTATATAAATGACTATTTATACATCCATTTATTAAATCGCTTTATCAGAAATGGCGTTCAATGCCTTAAAGGAAACGTCGTCAAGGAAAGATTTTGGAATGTTCACTGTGTCTTAAGTCTTAGATATCAGAAGCCCATATTTTTTTTACAGTAGCACGACATCGACATGGACTGAAAAGGACCAAGTTGCATTGATTGAATCGATCAGTTAGTGCTAAAATCAAATTTGGCAACATATCTTAATATCGTTTGGGGCCGAAATTTTGCAAGTCTATGATTTTATTAATATTATTATAATCTTTAAGTTTCATTGAAAAAGGTTAATAATTGCGGTCTAAGGACTTACAACGTGTGACAAATAACCCCAGTTTTTTTTATTCAACTTCATATTGACCTGGCGTTTGCTAGTGAGGTCACGTCTGGGGTCGCATGGATGAACTTTTGATATTTAACTTTCGTCTTTGTTTTTGTTCTTAAATGTCTTTCGTCGTCCAGTGCACAAGTCCCCGTGAAACTAAAAATAACAACAAACTTTTAAGGAATTATACACTTTTGGTAGAACAGTAACAAGAGGTTGCTGAAAATATGTATTCTTTCTATTTCAAATGGAATTTTTGTTACAAATTAAATGAGTCACATATTCAAAATAGCGTCTAACTGTCTTCGGTTTTTTGGGGTTTTTTTTCTTTTGTTTGTTGTGTTTTATTCTTCTTACTCACGTATTCACAGTCGGGAGTCGTCGGTCTTCCCCGTCACTAGCTACTTACGTAATCAACTTTATGATTCATTATGGTTGTATACATATTTTAGTATAATAGAAATCATTGTTTTTAATTCAAACAATAGTTTCTTTTAACGTTTTATTCTTTTTAAAACAATCTGCGAACTTGTTAACTCGTGCAATATGTTTGTTATGATTTTAATGAGTGTATGAAACATTCTGATCAAATATATAAATAAAATTTCTTGCCTTGGTTTTTGTATAGGTGCAAGAAACATGGGCGCCATCTTTGACCCACATTTTACCATGGAAAACCATGTTAATAATATTTGTAAGAATGGCTATGTTAATCTGTGCAGTAGATTTTATAAATATTTATCTGTTGATTCTACTAGAACTTTAATTCATTCTCTTGTTTTTTCACGTCTTGGCCATTGCTTGCTTGAACTCCTTTTTAACTGGCCAAGATTAGTTTACTTTCAAAATTATCAAAACTGTATGATTCCACAGCACGTACAATAGTTTCACAGGACCTTTCTATAACTCTTGGTTTGTATGTTGTCAACGATATCATAATCGGTAGAAATTTAAACCCTAATAGAAGAAGAAGAACAGATTGGGATGGTAACATTCAACTGCTAAAACTTGAAAAAAAATTTTCGTTACAAGATAAGCAACGACACTGGGTAACCAATTTGAAAGTATAATCTATGTTTAGTTCTGTTATTAATCAACCAATTTGTCGAATCAAAAAAACAAAAACAAACCAAGATTAGATGGTCAGCCTTTACGATAGAGTTCGTGACCAAACATCTCACAGTCCGAACCACCCAACTCTCCCTCCCCACAACACACCAAAGATACACGTTTCATCACTCATCCGCCTGTCCAAGTCATCCAAATATCATAGGGATATTTTACATACATTCTTGTACATACACAATCAGTTATACATTTCACGGAAATACAATTTATAAGCTGCACACTTTAGTATCTTGTCCTATATACACTTAAGGGGGGGGGGGTAAGTGAGTAAGACGCTGGCCCGGATGGAAGGCCTGTCAAGAAGAGCTGTCTAGTCGTTCGGATGGGACGTAAAACCAAGGTCCCGTGTAGACACTGGAGTACACGTAAAAGATCCCTAGACATTTGGAATTCGATATAACACACTGTATGACGTATGTCCATCTTTATTAGCCAAGTTCGGAGCAGAATAGTAGGACGTTAAACCCCATTTCATATTATTTCATTTATACACTATGGGCATTAAGTCGATGGGTACCTGTAGCTGCATTAGGATTTCTCGTTGCATCGGCATAAACAATTTCAAGGGAGGGCCTGGAAGCCATGTACACCCTACCACCATCTCTTTAAATTATCATATCCCTTAACCGTTGGGACTGGCAGATGCTCTCCACCACCCACACAAATAAATTTCTTACATCATTTTGTTTTGGGTAGGAGATTTGTGTACATGGTTGTCACATCAAGGCACTTGAAAGGATTAAAATAAAACTTCTTTCTACTGCAGCACAAATATATTTAAGCAGTAGTAAGAAGTTTTATTTGAGTCGTCCCTTCAAGCGCCTGTTGATTGTCAGTCAATAAAAATGATGAATTTCGCCTCAAGCAGTTATTTCACGCATATGAATGTTTAATTATGCAAATCAACGACCTCAATTTTATGAATAGGTTAATGAGGTGGGGACATCAATTAAAGACACGACAAGTCAGTTATTTTTTTACGAAATCAGGGGCGGATCCAGGAATTTTTGCAGGAGGGGGTTTGCCACGTTTCTGTTACAGACATCTGCCATCATTGTCTCTAAATTACATAGGCATACACACAAATTGATGTAGGATCACTTTGTGATGTAATTTCATTGATGCAAGGCATTATTTTTTTCCATGTAGCTGAGCAGGGGGGGGGGGGCTCCCAAACTCCCCTATGGATCCGCTCCTGGAAATGTATTTCAGTAATTCGCGTTTGTCACTTGACTCAATGCCAGATTATGATACGCATATAGAGCGCATACGTTACACCACCCATCTCCAGGTGACTAAGTAAATACTGGGCGTGGCTCATTAGTCATTTACAAGGTGGTCTTAGGCTCAATCCTAGTTTCTCCTTGTAAGCGGTTCTAAACCGAGAGTCTTGCCTTTCTAGTCGTTTGGATCCATTGTACACGTTGACCCACACGCAGAAATACCCGTGACAGATAGGAGTCAACGATAGAAGCATCCCACAGCACACTGACTGTATGGCCACTTGGTGCATAAAACTATACACGTCAAACCATTTCTCTGTACTTTAATAATTGTAATTTGAAAGCTCAAAAATCAAATCATTCACACTTATCTGAGAAATAGTCCAAAATGATAAATAAAAGTGGTCTGTAGCGTAGTGCTGCTGTCCTGGCGCATGTCCCTCATAGCACATACTATGGTATTAGGATAAATATATTGAATATGTATAGTGGACAGAGGTCAGAGGATGATCAACTCATCGGACAAAAAGTCATTGACAGCGGTCAGATATGTTGACCATCTAAAAACACTAACGTATGTAGTTGCTGTAAAGTATTTGGTCATGCATTGACTTGAAATACAATAGGGGTTAACTTCCTACTATTGTGCACCGCTTGGGCTAATGAATTCGGGCTCAGTTAGATTCACTGTGGTTCAACAGAAAAGGTGCTTGCCCCCGGTGCTATTTAAAACTTACATAAAGCTATACTTTTCGACGGCCTGCCATTGAATCAACTTGCGTTGTTTCGAATCCCCGGTTGTGCATGGCAAGGAGTAGGGTCGTCTGTCCAATCTCTCTCATTTTCGGCGAACCTGGGGGGATAATAATTGTTTTTCTTATGCTTAGTGGGTCGATTTTTTTATGCCCCCCCCCCCCATCAGAAAACATTTTTATGCGATCCTGATCGTATGATTGTTTGATCTGCCGTCACATAGAAAAGGCCAGCCAAGAATTGCAACAAAAGATGTGAGGTTGGCAGGGTATTAAGTCTAGTCGTCCGGATTGGACGTAAAATCGAGGTACCGTGTTCATTTTGGGGTTCGATGAAAAGACGATAAAAGGACAAAAATTCCCTAAGTGCGATTACTATTAATACAATTTCCTTATCCTTCTTGGTACAGGAAAGTAAGACGTTAAAAAAAATCAATTTCTTTTTTTATCGTTTACAATCTAAGGGAGATAACATGTGTTTAAAGTTGGATCTCTTCGTGAGTTGAATAGCAATTTTTTAGTTGGTCATCAGTCGAAATTTAATAGTTTCAATTGCGCAGATATAACACTAGAGCTAGGATTTCTAGCGTGCTTAGGAACACTTTTTTGCTATACCTTTTTTGAAAGTTTATAAACCGAGGCGAACGCTTATAAACCGAGGTACACGAAAAATGATTGCATAAAATCGATTTGGGACCATATGAAACACGTCATAATTGTAAAGTGAATATTATGGTTACCGTAAAAAGTCTGAAGTTTACATGAAATATCAGCTAGAATTATTAGCTACAAGCAAAAGAGAAACCCCTGTGGCTCAGAGAGTCAGACGCTGGCACACTAGCATTGAGGTCTCCAGAGGCGGATCTAGGGGTGGGGGGGGGGGTCCAACCCCAAACCCCAGCCTACTCAGCTACATAAAGAAATTAATGCCTTGCATCAATGAAATTAAACCACAATGTGATCCTACATCATTATAAAAATAATTTCTCTCTTTGAAAAGCTCAATTTGTATGTATGTCTATGTAATTAAGAGATGATGATGGCAGATTTCCTTAACGGAAACCTGTAAACCCCCTCCTGCAAAAATTCCTGGATCTGCCCCTGGTCTCTGGTTCACTCCTGGTGTATTGAAAGAGAAAGATCCCCACGATTTTCTGGAGCAGTTTCCCCTCGTCACTGGTAGAGGACTGATGACCTAACCAAGAATGCCAGGTCCCTTCTGTGAGAAAATTTCAGTCAATACCCTGACTTTTGAGGTCATTGCTGAGAGCAAATTAATGTGAAAGAGAAAGCCAGAAATGGGAGGGAAAATGACATAAATCTTTTGACATGCCTGTCGATTCCGCCTGTTTATTGAGAGTTAGCAGAATATTTGTACAGCCTGTTGCCCCACTCACTAGTGGTATTACTAACCGGGCAGTTCAGCATAACTATAGATTTAACCTTATTTTATTTTATTTAGGTCAAATATCATCATCTTAAGAGTGGCACCTATGAATAATATAAATTTTCATCAGAAACAATATAAATATTGCTACTTGTCACTACTTGTTCCTCCCTTAGTAACCAATTAAAAAACAGTCATTAAAATATACAAATACTTTATTTACATACATGATAATTTATAAGACAATTTTATTATTTATTTTACATTATATACATAGATACAAGATGGCATTACAGAAATATACAGTATTTTAATGATATTATTGAGCATGATGACAAAATAAACCAACATTATTATATCTTTAAGGGCTATTCCATTTAAAAATACCGATAGTGGGTAATCATCCTTTTTTGTGTTTATTTCTACCAGCTGAATAATTTTGTTTTCATGTAAAACATGATCTTACCTCCCACAATGACCAGGTAATTCAAATGGAATAGCCCTAACATAGATAAATGACAGAAAACTATCTTGATGTCCGAGTTACTACGTCATCAACAGTTCAATTGTTGAATTTTAAAAGTTGAATTTTATGTAAAGTATTTAATTGTTGCATTTTTAATTTAAAGATATCTACCGATAACCAACACATCTCTTCCAATTATATAAACTGTATTCAACCGAAGATAAACACTCTTTATACTCTTAAACTGTACCCCACTGCCTTTTCATATTTTTTATTTAACTAAAGCCTCATACCCTTGTCATCCCCTTCTCCTATATACAAATATAGCACTTTATATAAATTTCTAATCAATAAGTTAATCTATATTTTTATTGACATCTACTTAAATGAACAAAGATTATTGAACTCCAGGGACAAGATTAAACACATCAGACATATCCTACCCATCTCAAAACCAGAAAAATTTTTGAAGAAATTTCTCTGGTGATCGGAGTAGCCATTTTCCCAGAAAATGACATGTAATTCCTACGTGCGAAATTTCTCTTTTATTTGCGTCGTACGCCCCTGATTTTATGTGCCTGGATGACCGAATCACTTAAAAATATACCCATGCGTAGAAAAATAGATCTTTACAAAAACTTGAATTTGTTCGTTTAGGATCCAATTTTTTATGTCAGCGAGTTGACTTTAACCCAATGATTACTTTAGAACAAACGAAACGACAATCCGACCTCTAGTTTTCGAGAAATCGACCCAAAAAGATTGAGCAATCAGAGGTCAGAATTGGCGGGGCTTAGGTTTGGAAAAAATTGATGGTCTAATGTGCCAGAGGCCTTCGGCTCCGCGGATGCCTCTGGGAACGAGATTGATATCAGTTGTCTACTTTTGAAATCTAAACAAATGAACACAGAGATGAGGTGTCTAATTATAGAATTCAAGGGTTACGATTGAACCTGAAGCCATGTACTCACATACATGTATCTGACACACTGATATTCCAGATTGTCCCACCCTAAATATAAATATCTACCAATGTATGTCTCCTATCAATAGTTTAAATCCTTTATCTTTTTCAAACTGATAAATAAAGTAACTGTAATCTATTATTGTCTCTAATCATCAATTTAGGGCTGTTGAATCTCCTAACAACAATATTCAGAAAAGAAACAGAAATTATCACTTATATTAGGCTAGTTTACCAGGTTAGATCACAGTAAAAAATGAAACGCATTGATAATGAAACAAATCGATTTTAACATTGTTCTTTCGGTAACTTTTATGTGAAATGAAATGAAATGGGGTTTAATGTCCTACTGTTCTGCTCCAAGCTGGGCAAACGAAGATGGACATACGCAATACAGTGTACTATGAGGGAAATTTTGCCCGGACAGCAATCACAGATGATTAAAGAAAGAGACAAGGCAATATGTTTTTTTATAACATTATGAGAGCAACCATAGAGAATTTAAATTAAAACTGATGACATGTGTTTACTGTAATAAACTGATTAAGGCATCAAAAAATTTACTTCGATCTTCTGTTTTCATCTCCATCACTAAAATTAGAAAAACAGCGCAGAATTTTAAAGATGCACAACGTAAAATTTGGATAATAAACTGGCTGGTGAAGCTACAATAGAGAATTCAAAAGTGTATATTAAAAATTTCATTCAAATTACTTTATTCTGAGTGAAGTTTGACGGTGAATTGTAGATCGTTCATTATCATAGCAATGTTTAATTTTAGATCATACAGAAAGGGGATTATAGTTGTATGTCAATAAATGTCTAAATTTTATATAACATTTGACGTTCACTAGATGCCTTCCAAAGACACAACATTTGACGCCACAATAAAGACCTGCCATAGACAGATTTATCACTTATATAATGCATCTTTAATGAGCCTGTTTAATTTCTCAAGTTCTGATTTATACACTATACGGATGGAAGATATTCCTGGACTCATCACAATTTATAAACATGATGAAATTTCCTGGAGGTACGGAGGTGGTTACTGGTTATTGAAGTTAATAAGGACAAAAAAAACTTGAATGGATTATTGAAGAACTTACTGTGAGAATCAAAATTATCCTGTAAAGTTCTTGAGTTGGTGCTGGCTGCTGCTTGTTCAAAAGCTTTACCAAAAAAACTGCAGAAAATACATCAAATAATTCAAATATAGTTGAAGGCTTGCTGGACTATTTCTATTACAAACCCTCATACCACCAAAATTATATCAATATCCACCCTCAGATTACCCCAATCATATTATTTTCAACACTCAGTCTACCCCAATTATATCGTTATCCATCCTCAGATAACACCCATTATATCGTTATAACTTTTCTCCACACTCGGACTGCCAATTGTCTTGTAGACAAATTGTGATTTCAATAAATAAGACCTCAAATGCACTAATTTTGAAAATATCTTTTGAGACTGCTATCAAAGTCATAACAACAGCAGTTAACTTACTTTTTTCTCTCGTCATCAAGTTCTAGAGGTGGAATACCAATAACTAGAGTTGTACCTTGTTCAATATCTAACGGAGCTCCAAGAACCAATGGTAAGGATTTCGCTCTTTTACTTCGACTCTATTCAAGGACAAAAACAAGTATGACATAGATATAATATGGAGAAAATTCTTAAGCACAAAACGAACTGGAGTTTAATTTCCTACTTTTCTGCACCGACTGGGCTATTGGTGACGGGCATATATCATGCACTGTGCTATGAGGGACATCTCGTCTGGACATTTTTAATCAGAACTGTGTACAGGTCAGGAATGTCATTTTTCCATCCCAATCGACAACTAAACACTGTCCTTTATTACTAATCATTGGGCAACCACAATGGAAAATCCAGAGATACTTTCTCAGTCAACAGCGGGATGCAACCAAGAGGGCTTATTTACTGAACCATTGTGGCTCCCTTCTTGAATAATAAAAAACTTAAATATCAAAGCCACCACAGGATTCAGAATCCCTAATAAACTATAATATTGAGAAAGTTTAATACCAAAATTACTAAAAGCCATTGGAACAATTTAACAAAAGATTTGTAAATAAACTTACCACAGAACAATGAGCTTCAAGAGTAAACCTGGCCAATCGTGTTAAACATTGTGGTTTAGAAAAATACTTTACGTCACCAATACCCTGTATAAATAAACATGGAGGTTATTTACAAGATTTTATTTTAATATGCATTATGTTAAGATTTAGATAAAGGCCCAGTAGACAGTTCTTGCTATAATAGTTTAAATAAAAATAGATAATGAAAGATGAATAAAATGAAAATTTCAGTTAAATTACATTATTCACAATAGTTTTGATTGTCAAGTACCATTGCTACTATAAAAAACAAAATCCTGATTACCTTTTTCAATATTAAATGGCAATTGTGTTTTAATCTATTCTAATGCACCATACATTTTCTCTACATTGATGCATCGAACAGACAAAAAAACATTACAAATCCAGTTTTTAGACATCCAGAAATATGCTTGGAAAGGCAATAAACAGTACAGTTGTTATTTTCTCTGATATAGAGCAAGGTAAGAAAACGCAATCAATCGAAGAAAAAAAAGTTTCAATTTTTCCACCGATTCTAACACACAGTGATTGTTTTATTAGTAGGCAGGCGTGCAATGATGCAGGTCTAGGAATGAGTTAACTTACCTCTTGTATAAAGGCGTAGAGAAAAGGTCCAGCAGATATTACTTGATGCATGTCTAGAAACGTCCGCACCTGGTTCACCACAGCAATCAGCTGTTTCTTGGCATTCTCTAATGCCTTCTCCATTATTGGTACATTCACTCTGTTAAAAATAAAACAATGTCAATTTTTCAACTATGGTGATTGGTTGAGACAGTATCATAATTAATGACAATGTTTCAACTATGGCGATTGGTCGATATAGTATCATAATCAATGACAATGTTTCAACTATACTGATTGGTCGAGATAGTATTATAATAAATGTCAATGTTTCAACTATACTGATTGGTGGAGAAAGTATTATAATCAATAACACAAACTAGGCCATTTCGGGACTAACATATGGATCAATTGTATTTCAATGTATCGCTTGCGTGTAGGGGTCTTTAGCAGTGGGAGGAAACCGGAGGACCTGGAGAAAACCCACGAGGTTGGACAGGTGATTATATAGCAGCTTTAACTGTCAATACTAGGATCTAATTGAGATATATATATGTCACATTACAACTCACCTGTTCAACACATCTAAAGCATTAAGAAAATTATCATTCACTGATTTACCTTTCTCCTGTCAACAATCAAAAAATGTTGTTAACAATTATTCTATTTAACATTTCAAAAATACCATATTTAATGTCTCCTCACTGTAACACAGGTATCATTTAATTTTGTGTATTTAGCATTAATTTTCAAGCAAAATTTTGATATTGACTGAATGCTAAAGATTGAGGACTCATTACCTAGATCTACGATTCAAAGATCTCAAATTGTTAGGTGATCTTCTAAGTGCACATCAACAAATCCACAACAATTTACTTATGTGTAAAAGTCCATAGTAGATTTAATATATAAAATAAAATTATTTAGATATCTTCATTTTTTTCAGAATTTGAGGAATTTTACTTGAAAGAATATCATCTTACTATAGCTTCCAGTATAGAGGCTGTAGCATAGACAACATCTGTAGCTGATAATTTACTTTTAAAACCATACTGAGCATAGAACGACGGTAATACAACATCCTGTATACTCAAACTGAAAATATACAATCACAAAGTGTGTAAATAAAATATACAAAACATGTAAATAAAATATACAAAACATGTAAATAAAATATACAAAACATGAAAATAACAAAATATACAAAACATGAAAATAACAAAACATGAAAAATAAAAAATATATAAAACATGAAAATAACAGAATATACAAAACATGAAAATAATATAATCTACAAAGCACAAAAATAATAAAATCTACAAAACACGAAAATAATAAAATAAACAAAAAACAAAAATAATAAGATATACAAAACATGAAAATAGAATATGAAATAACCTTTAATGAAAAAACAAATATGCACTGATTTCAAGAACACATATGAAAACATCTGAAGCTGCAAAATTAATCTTTGGTATCTTGTTCAAAAAGATTAAGTCATGTCGTGTCAATCATTTATGGTAGATCCATCGATACAACCATCCCCCAAAAACCTAAACAAAGTGATTAACTATCAAAAAAAGTTTGGGTTTTTTTGTCTATTATCTAGAAGCCATCTTTTTTAGCAATAAATAACTTACCCATATTTGGCCATGTGTTCCTGGATCAATGTTTTAACATTTCCTTTTAAATTTGTGTCCATGGCAGAGTATTTCTGTTTACACTGTATCAGTGGTAACCTGATAAAAATAAACCAGAAAATCAAATGAAATAGGGTTAAACATAACACTGTCTTGCCCCACTTGGGCTAATGAAAGGGGGTATATGCCATATAGAATGCTATGGGGGAAATTTGGCCTGGACAGCAGCACTACAGCCTACTCTTATATCGAATTCCAACTGCGAATGCATCTTTTACATGCATGGGACTTTGGTTCTTCACATGACTCGAACAACTAGACAGCTGTCCTTGTCTGACCCTCTGTCCTGCATCACTGACAATCCTTAATGAACTTTCTCGGCCAAATCAAAAAACAGAAACATACAATCAATACTTTAATGGATTTAAAAGTCTGTTAGGGATTTACTGTATCAAATTATAAATGTGATATACAATTGTAAAGTCTGGCAACATTTACTAGGATCTGATCAAAGTATCAATATTACATACAACTGGCAAAGACATAAAACAACACCAAGAATGCTTTTGAAATAACAGCATTAGGGGTAAATTGAAACTTAAAACATTCACAATGATTCCATAAAGGTTAATAATACCTTTATTATGTCTATTTTCAACTGTGAAACAAAGAACCACACCACTTACGGGCCATCTCAGAAATCCATGTGTCATATTCTACCACCCAACCTGTAGACTTTGAGACAGTCCTGTTCTTTCTACAAACTGTAAAAAATCACCTACCCCATTTCAGCTAAAAACTCATACAATCTCTTCTGTCCCTTCAGAGTCCAGACTTTAAATTTACAGGCTGTAGTGACTGAGTGACATAAACTCTCGAATAGAGACCAGTGACGATACAGTGATAGTTGTAGTTCATCATCAAATAAAATACGTAAACAGTTGATAGATATAATATTCTCTTCATTCTCACCTCTAAAAAACAAGAAAAATGATCCAGGAGTTAGCATTATTATTGTTTTAAAATTTATTTACACAAATAACCACATCAATGGTATAAGTCTTAAACTAAATGTTGTAAGTCAAATAAGAAACGTTTTCGTATTCAATAGAATCGAGGCATATTAAATATAGTTAGGACACACGTTCCAACTATCACAAAAACAGAGCAAAAAACATGTTTACCTGTGATTATGTCTTGATACATGTGATTGTAACGACATAACGTCTTCCATATATTTATCTCTTGGTGTTTTATAATGTATATACTGATCTGTTACACCAATAATACCCAACCTAATAAATATACAAACATAATTCAGGATGTGAGAAAACGTAATCCTAATCTCACAGAACAAATGAAATGAAATGGGGTTTAATGTCCTACTATTTTGCTCCTAAACCTGGGGCAATGAAGAAGGGCATTTGCCATACAGTGTGCTATGAGGGGAATTTTGCGCGGGCAGCGGCGCTATGGCCTACTCTTATATTGAATTCGAACTGCCAAGGGATCTTTTACATACATGCCGATGAATGTGTACATGGGACCTCGGTTTTCTTCCCATCCTAACAACTAGACAGCTGTCCTTGTCAGGCCCTCCGTTCTGCATCACAGACAAGAGGAAACCACGCTGGAAAACCTCACAGAACAATCTAATAGGACAATGTCTGAGCATTGAATGTGACATGCTTTGATTCGAAGACATGATTGTTTAATATTTAACTTTATCGACACACAGGAATTATCAC
The DNA here is from genome assembly GCA_036850965.1 of Patella caerulea. NCBI lineage: Eukaryota > Metazoa > Mollusca > Gastropoda > Patellidae > Patella > Patella caerulea. Next base: position 16,304,272 of record JAZGQO010000002.1, on the reverse strand, counting down.
TGACATTGTAGCATACTTTCTGACTTTTTTTCTTCAGATTGATTTTACATGAAGCATTAATGTATAAAAAGCCAAATTTTTTTTCGTTGAGTTATAAAATATCTATCATTCCAGACTTACTATTGAGCGATTACAAATAATTCTAGTATGAGAAATATTACCAAAGAAGATCATTGGTATCTTTTGACATCTTCCAAGCCAACTCAAACATAATTAAAGAGGACTGAAATAAAAACAAATTATCAAATGTCACCCTATAAGTAAAGGTAATACAGAAAAAAGTCTGTATCTGTATATACATGTGTCTACCATCCCTCAAAATATTCCATATAAATGCATTTCAGTATTCACAATATGTTGAATTGAACATTTTTCAATATAAACAAGCCAGCAATATATATAAATGTTCAGTAACATCTTTTTGGTGGGCCGATATCTTTAATCGGGATTAAACCCAGCCAGGAGATTAACTACCGATGATATTTTGGTTTGAACTTCATACTTATATGATAAACAATCGATATGAATCGATTAAGCTGTGAAAATTAGATATTGTCCAAAATATTCCTGTGACTTACCGAGGTTCCAAATGATGTGAACTTGTCATAATCAAATAAAACTTTATTTCTGAAATATGTAAAACATTTGTATTAAAATTCATTTCATTTAATCGGGAAGAATTTCAGATTAATAGACTGGAATATCGAAACTAGCAATCCATTTAAGAATGAGCATAAGATTTATACACTAAATGATCGAAACTAGTGTCCCTGAGGGAATTATTGGGTATGTATAATTGTTTGGTTCATAATTAATCACCGAACCTGTTTTCTAACCATAATCTTTTTTCACGTCTCCTCTCCAGAGCCTCATCATCAAACCTTCTTCGTTTACCCGATCTCTCCGATGTATCACTCTCGTTACCTGAATCATCATCAGACTGAAATAAAAATAACAGTTACTTCCCTTTAACAGACTATTTTCAAAATGATATCAATATTACCTTGTTTGGTTTTTTTAATAGTAATGGTAAAGACCAATTAAATTTTGTAATTCTTAGATTGCTTGACAGGAAAAATGACTGTCACCTTGTATATCAAATATGCAGATCACTGATTTACTAGTGGACACAGAAAACATTTCCCATAACATTTCCGTCAGCCAGTTACCATAGGAACAATGGCTGGTATAATTTGTGGCCAAACTACATGTAATACCTATATGTGAACCAGGGACAGTATTGTCTGGAGTGAACAAGACTACATTAATTTTTCTAATCGTGATCAGATATCCAGACAACAGGTTAACATATACACAATGTTATAACAACATTGCCATTGTATCTACTAATGAAGTATCTATTAAATTTTAGATTTTGTCATTAGTTACCATTTCGAGCAACATGATCATGGAAGATTAATCACACAAATGCATAAGCATGGTAGAATAATGTTTCAACTATAAATGGAACAAGAATATAACGAAATAAAATATCAGTGTATGTATACACCCTAAAGACATGCGTATGGAACAAAACCTGGTATTGGAGGAACATTACTAGTTTATTTTACTCACATCCTCATCTCGGAAGACAATATCATATTCTGGTACATCTGTTAATTCTTCTTGTTTCATTAACAGTTTCACTTGAACAGCATTATATACATTATGTATATCTACAGGTCGATGGCTGAAAATATTGGTTAGTGGTCATGGATTAGTAAAGGAAAACATAAGTAAGTCAGATGAGCAGCATAGTATTGCTAGTGTCATTTCAGTTCAGGGCAGCTTGAATGCTGTAACAAGCACTATTTTGATCAATATAAAGTAACAAAAAAAAAGGCCATTCCCATTATAACATAGGACTGATATCCTTGGAGGGCAAGAAATAAGGTTTAACATCCACTCAACACAAACTAGCTCAATCTGAGACTAACATGTGGTACAAATATTTCAATAATATGTTTGTGCGTGGGGGGGGGTGAGGTCTTTAGCTGTGGGAGGGAAACGGGAGACAGAGATAAACCGAGGTTGGGCAGCCAACTCTATTCATTGTTAGCAATAAACTTGGATTTGAAACCATGCTGACTCAATGATAGACCTTACACTCTAAATTGTTCCTTGATGGAGTGTACTGGATGCAAGATGAACAAGTATGATGACAAAGCCTACCTATCACAGATGTAGAATTTAATATACTCTTCTGGTTGTAAAACTTCTATGATATCTAATGATGCCCCACAGTTTATTAATACCACATGTTTAATCTGTAAATATAAAACAATTAAAGATGCAGTATGTAAGAGATAAATCTGACATTTGCAGGTTTTTATTTTGACTTCAAATGTTATATAATTGTTATTTAGACATCTAAGACAAGCTGATAATCAACAATCAAAACCATCGGATGGCAGAGATTTAAATAGATAAGAACACTTTCAAGATTGAAAAATTTAACAATAAAATGGATGCAAAAAAATATGTGAAGTGCAATATACATGTACATAAACAAACGTCACAGCACTAAATAAGAAGATTATTTTATACGACAATGCGTCAAATCCTATTTCATTTGAAATCAAATTAATCTAAAACAGATATCATCACAAGAACACCCCCTCCCCCCCCCCACACACACACACCAACTTAAATTAACAAATAATGCTTCAGTGGAAATTTCGGTAGAGTGAAAGTTGGCTTGTATATAACTAATAAAGTAAATTCTCACCCCTTCAGAGTTTTCCACAAAAGCTCGTTCTAATTCCGCCTTGCCTGTAACTGGTATAATTGTATACAGAATCTGATCACATTGAAATAAATACTGAAAAATATAAATTAACATTCTAATATGGTTTGCACACTGTACAGAGTTGCCTGGGAATTCAAATTAACTTTGATTATTAACGAAAAAAGATAAATGCAGCGGTTCAGCTCATGTGCCCTAAGTTCTGTACCATATTTTGGTAGAATCTGTTTTCTGATAGTCTACTGTCATGCAGAGTTACACGTTTGTCTCCCTGTAGGTCACGTGACAAGGAAGAAAGATGGCTTCCAGCAATAAAACACTTGCCTCAAGGAAACCACAAATTACAGATAAGGGAACACTTTGGATTAAAAGCACCAGATGGAAAAACTGTGACTAATAATGTGAGTGATGGGTCTCCTTGTTTTTTTATTTTTAAAATTAATTTGGAAAGAAAATAAAACATATGCATTGTATCTTGCGGTCCATATACCATGATATGTATCGTATCTTGTGGCCCATACCATGATACATATCATATAGTGGATCCATACCATGATGCATATCGTCTTGTGAGGTTCATACCATGATACGTACATGTATCATAGCGTGACATTAGCATATCGTTGCACCCCTAGTCATAACCATACTCATAGATATGAGAGCCATCTACTAAATATAGAAGAGATTATAGTGAGAGATTCATTGTTAATATTTATAACCATGTACATGTTATCAACTAACCTGTAATATTTTACACGCACAAAGAGCATCAACATCAAACGATACTAAAATCAATACTCTCTGAAACAAAAAAATTAAATATGCAATCAAACTAAAGTCTTTTTTCTCATACAATTTCTTTAGGTACACAGTCAGAAATCATTTTGAGACGGACATGCATAATATGCCTCATTGTCAAATTATCATCATATTAATCATATATTGATCCTATTGGTACGAATCAGCCACTTCATAAATATACAGGTTTATTCAATAAGAACAAGTCAGTCACACAATCTCCGTAATCAACCTCCACGCAATCGATGGTTGATTTGGCACTTACTTGACGAAAGTTTGGACTTGATATTCACATGGTTTCAGACTTATTTTTCAGACAATATTTTGTACATTATTGTTATCATTTTATTATTTCTTTTAAAAACTACTGTTTATTATTTCAATAAATGTGGGTTATCAATTATCATATTCTGATTTGGTTTTTGTGTTTCACTGATTCGCGACTCGAGTCCTAACTGTTGCAGACCAATCTGATTAAAATATAGATCTATATTTTGTTTCGTCTTTTTATACTTTCGGTAACATCTACTATATAAAGATCTGACCATCATGTAGTGGAAGGTTGTGTCAGAGGTCATACACGCAGCTTTTGACCCTATGACGACAGACATTTGTTTAAAAAATAAGCGTTTAAGTTTCTTCTGGGGAGTCATTCACAGTTTCATGCAACTCACAACAAAAACTCTCTGTAATAGACGATTTCATTACCTAATCCCTCACATCATCCAGAACGAGGGTTATATAACAACTCTTCCAGATCCTAGTGTAGTATAAGTATATCCTTGTAAAGACAAGTAAAATAAAATTTTGAACTATAGGCCTATAAAATATGAAATCATTGAAATAAAATAGGACGAGGACGACAGTGTGTTTTAATCAGTTTGGTTGCAAGCCTAAGCTAAGACTAAGTGTTAGTGAGTAAGTCTAACACTTTTTAGACAGACCAACATGACTCGGGGGAGGGGGGAGAACAAATTCTATGACTATGTGTGTCGGAAAGAGAAATAATCTGTGGCCTGACTTGAACTGAACTGTGACAGTGATTTTGTGAAGGGTTTAGCCCCCCCCCCCCCCGAGTGTATACAGAGAATGAGAGACAAGAGACAAGTCAGAGATACAGTCACAGTGTTGACACATATAAATAGTTCGGTTTGCAAAGTCAGAGTGCACAAAAAACATTTGTTTATATTCTTATTCTATGGAGGAGGTACCTGATGTTGAACTGCATCGTAAAAGTCTCGTTTAAAATCTTTTACGAACATTTTTCGGTAAGAAAAGAACTTCTGATCTTCATGTATGGCGCGGAATTTTGTCAACATAAAAACACCTAACAATTACGTGTGGCGAGATCTGATAGGTCACATTTCTGTAGATAGGCCAATGAGAAAAATTATAACAAAATCATACGATTTGCGGAAGTGCAATCTGCGCATGTCTCATAATATGTAAACTTCCGATTATCTATTTTCAGCTGATTCGGTGATTGTTTCACTACGTAAATCGGTAAAATACCCATTATTTTTGCCGATTCATGATTGGTTTCGTTTGGTTAAATACATATATTTACGTCCCTCCTGAACATTTTAAAGTGAAACACAACAGGACTACCAAAATTACATGAACATGGTAAGTTATGAATCGAATATTCACTATCTATCTTACTAATTTAAAGGAGCTAAGTCTTTAACTCAATATCTTCCAAAATCTTCAACATAGAAAACACGAATTATTTGTCAATTTAAATCAAAATTGATGATGTGATCTTACCGGAAAAAGATGGGCTTCTAATATCCAATATTTAAGACAAAATAAATATTTTACCATTGGTACACGAATCGTGTACCATAATGCGTTTCAGCCCCAGTTCTAGCAAGAGACTCGAGGAACGAGGCTAAAAACATTGTACCAAATCAAACGGCGCATGTAGACTGGAATAACTAGACGCTAAAAAAATGCCTTCTGTTGACACTTCTGGTTTATTTCGCCGAACATAACTGATTTGAAATTGGAGTAAAAACGGAAACAATTGAATGCAAATCAGTTTATATACATTTATATCACAGTATCATATGCATTGCGATCCACTTGTGTCAATTTCTAGGTCCCAAATGTTAGCGATTTAGCTCCTTTAATCTTAGTTTTATGATTTAGAAAATGTGCGAGTGTAACATACGTAGAAATACTAAATAAATAGAACGAATTAGTAGCTCATAATAGATTTACCAACTAATATGGAAATACATCCACAAATTAAAGGAAGAATGTTTGTTAGTGTCATTTTAGAAATCTTAATCAGTGTATCCTTCTGTGTCTTACTGTGAGAGGTATTTTACAGCGAGAAATGAAATCGAAATGGGGTTTAACACCATACTAGGCATACTTTTCATCCGATAAATCTAGTAAGGATGGGCTAGGACTTATCCACTTAGTTAATGATATATCCGTGATTGGAAAAACAAGACTACAAATTAGCCTGGATGGATCAGAAAAAACGGCCACCATACTCAATTTGAATTTCATTCCATTTAAGAAGATCAAACAAAAATATCAGAAAAAACTTTTTCACAAACAGAGTAGTACATGTACAATTATGGAATAATCTGCCTGACAGTGTAATAACGGCAAAAAATACTAAAACATTTGAAAAATGCCTGGATAAACATTGGATTAATCAAGAACTCATGTATGATTTAAAATCCAACCGGATTACCCAAAATAAAATAAGCGAAGCCGACGATATGGATCTGAGTATAGTGGCTGACGGCTAGCGCTCAGAATAGGCCAGCAGCCAAAATTTCTAGCGTGCAACTCCGCTACACAGTCCACCATAAAATAATCTGCGACTATTATAAAGTAGTTGGTCAAGTTTTAACGAAAATTTACTGGTGTTCCAAGCTTCGGGAGCGCAATTTTGGGGTGATAAAAATTTATTCGTACGGGATTTATTTGACTCGCGCTGTTATAAAGCGGAGGGAAATAACGGGTGATTGGTCACCATGGGCCAATCAGGAGCTCGTATTGTGAACTGCTGACCCGACCTTGAAAGTTGTAAACAGCAACACACATGTAATGGCTGCGCCCATGAAAGAACGTGAATCGACTGATATTTCATCAAATTTACGCTGTATTGTTCATTACGAAGGATTAAGCAAGGAACGAGAACAATTATTTACAAAATCTCGCTGGGATAAATTCCGTGAATGTGCCCATGAATGGCTAAAACTTGATGGGCGAGGGAAATGGATAGCTTCGAGTAGCGAGAGTGTAGACGATCTGTGACCTAGCTCTTCAAAGAAATTACGATCGAACCGTCACTTCAGCCGCTCCAGAAGCCAAAACAAAGAGTAAATCGGTGCTGTCTGTTGTGTGTATTATATGACAGATTTGTCACTGTTGGAGAAAATAGGAAGAGGGATGTATTAACCCAGACTCAAACCCAAACAGCAGGTAGGACTAATCCTAATATATTACTTACTAAATGTATAATTATTACTAATAAATATTAAATATATTCATCATACACTGTCCTACCGTTTTTAATTATTCTGTTGTTGTTTTTGTTGTAAATGGAATCAAAAGTGCTACTGCGATCACTGTAAAATTGTTATGAAGCTAGCCAGCCAGTAAAGCCCTTTACCCCATTTGTTGATTTGGCACAGTCATTGGTTAAAGTGTTGCACATTCGCTTCTACAAGGGATGAAACACAGAGAAGTTAAATTGTTTTTTATTTTCTTGGCCCACTTGCAGGTGCCCTGTCTCTAGACCATTTTCACTCACACAAAGGATCTGAACCACAACCGCATGCCAGAGTTGACGAGCCAGGTACATGTACATGTAGGCCTCAAAGTGACATTCCCTACCTCATCCTTCTTGCCACTGGTATTAATTATTCAAATAAAACTGAACCATGGGTCAGTCCTGAAATTACTATATGTTTTTGTCCAGTGGACGTTAAACCACCATTCTCCTCTCTATCTCTCCTTGTACTGCTAATGCCTAGCTGTCTTCATTAGCTGGTTTCTGCATGAAAATAAGATGTTAACCCCTGTGTAAGTGTCTTATTCCTCTGTTCCACGAAATTAATGAGAGTAAACCAAGCTCCAGAATTTTGTTTTAGTTGTGTACATGTATATGTTTATTTATATATTTCAGCAAAGGTGACAAGCCCTCTGTCAAAAATTTAACCACATACAATATATTCTGTGAAGATGTCATAAGAGAAAGAATTAGAAATGGCCAGGAAATCATTCGAATGGTCAAGCTTTATAATATATTTGTTCGCCTTGGTCGTCAACATGTAAATGTTGATGCTTCCAGCTATAGATACATGTACATGTATTATTCATTTTAGTTTTGTCTCATTTAGGCTTCTTGGTACACCCAAATGTATGTCAGCTGCTGAATGCTTTTACTAGGACTAGTCCAGTCACTAAATCACCTAAGATATTTTTCCAGCAACAATTTTGTCATGTCTACCTAATTTTCCTTACAGATTTGTGTACTTTGATAATGTCCCCGGAGCAATTTGCATATGGCTCGTCAGGGCCTATTTTCTCAATGCAATGTTCAGGGACCAATTTGCGATGAATTCAACTGAGCCTTACATTAAATTACATGTATTGTTTTCAATTTAGCTCAAAATGTAAAATCATACGGCCTACCGCCAGCCATTGAGTCAACTGGCGTGGTTTCGAAACCCGGGTTGTACGTGACAAGGAGTTTGGTCGCCTTTCCGACCCCGTGGGTTTCCTCCCACTGCTAAAGACCCCCACGCGCAAGCGAATTATTGGAATAAAATTAAACCATATGTTAGTCCCGAAATGACCGAATTTGATGTTAATACATTTAATGACAGTGATGATTAAGATTAACTTTGATGACATTTGATGTGCAGAGTAACTGTTTAATTTTGATTTTCAATGATTGTTTCACTGTAATAAATAATTTCGAAACTGTTCATCCTGTTTTCTAACCTTTCCCTTCATACCAGCCCAGATACAGAATTATTTTTTTTAACTTATTAATATCTACATGTATGTTTGTAATTTGACCATTAATGATATCCGAAATAGTAGTTCACAGCTACATGTACAGTTGTAAAAATACTGTAGTGGCTAATTGAAAGGGAACATGTATGTGGGTTTAGAATGTTTATCTTAGTGGAAAAAAATCATGTGGTTCAATGTGTTATAAAGTGGTACTGATCTCAATTATTTCAAAAGCATATCACTCAACTACTGTCCAACATATCCCCTGGCTAGAATATGCTGCAAATCGACTCTAGCATGTTCCATACAAGCGATAATTTCTGAGCAAACATCCAACAACCAACCCTCAAAGGCCCCTGAGATCCAAGAAACAAAATAATTAATAGGCTTGTGTGTCCACACCTGGTCTTGTGTGTCATACAAAACTAGAAGTCACCATATGCCTGATAGTCTCCAGACATTTGACAGAAAGGGAGATAACTCTTTTTTACCATTAATGGATTTCCAGAATTCTTTATTCACCCATTACATTTGTGTTTTGAGAATTCTTATTTACACCAAAATCTACCCAATAAACTGTTCATTTCCAAGGATGAAGGCATGAGGTGCTTTAGCAACTATTCAATTTTATGTCAACTTCAGAATTGTTAGTACAAAAATAGCATTTATTTGACAATTTTGACGAATTTCATCTGGCCCTAAATCAATAAATTGCAAACATTTTGCTTGGAACTCCCGGATTTTGTGTTCCTGGCGTCATAAGCTTTCCAAAAATGTATAGTTTTTCTTTTAGGGAAGACCGTGTAGCGGAATTGTGTTTCTAAGCTAGCTAGAAATTTTGGCTGCAGGCCTAGAAGAGGATCTGTAAGTATCTGTAAGTAAGACCCAGGAGATAATATAATATCTTTACCTGTAATTGATGTGAACAAGTTACAACTACATCAATTTAAATATATGAATTAACACATGTTTTTAAGGCATCCTTTTTTAAAAATTTTTCAGTTTGGATTCGGTCAGATGTTCCCAGAGATGGGTCGTAATTTTCAGACAACATACCGTTGTTACTCTGTAACGATGTTAGGAGACAGAGAAGATGTAGAAAGAGGAGGAAAAAGTTGGTTTTTCTTTCTTATTTTTTTAGCTTTAAATTTAAAAAGTAAACAAGATGTCTAATGTCTGTATTCTACAGCAATTTAGATTTTTTGAAACTATACCCATGAAAGAAATTATTCTTGCATGTTTTTGTATATTATGTAAGACTGTATAAAGAAAACAAATAAGCATATTTATTGTTTTCTAAGTGTGATATAAAAGCTAATATATATATCCATATAGCATATAGACATACATTATTTTTTAATTTATGATACATGTACATGTAGTCACATTTTCACCATATTAACAGATTAGAATTATTGATGAATCAAATATTTATTTTTCTGATCGAATTTGTTTTTATATTTCAGTTATCATGCCGCCATCGGCTTTAGATCAACTTAGTAAGTACATGTGTCATATTCACTAGTCCTGTCTTCTAGAAACCAAAAAACATTTACCTTGTAAACATTTTTTTTTAGTTTTGATTAAATTAATTGGCAAGGGCTAAAGATGGTATACCACAGGTAAAATTAGCATTCTAATTGTTTGGAATGTAATTTTAAGCTTTATAATTGATTTTTTTTTTAAATATTCTATTTCAGCTCGTCTCAACATACAATATCCAATGTTATTCAAATTAACCAATAAAAAATCTAACCGTGATTCACATTGTGGTGTTCTTGAATTTGTAGCTGATGAGGGTAGAATCTATATTCCATACTGGGTAAGTCTTCTGGATTTTAGCAACCTCATATCACTTTAAGATATAATTGAACAGAATTTGTTCTCCCCAATGAATTATTAATTCTAAAGTTATGAATTTAATTGTCGATATATTATACATACATGTAACAAAGAATGAATATTTCAACAATTAAAGCTATAACAGAGTATTTCTTTAATAAACAAATTATTATACATTTCCAAAGATTCATTTGTGATACAATTTTCGTTAATTGATTTGCTAGATATTTCTTTTTATTTTTGAAACAGATGATGCAGAATTTGTTATTAGATGAAGGTGGATTGGTTCAAATAGAAAATGTGTCCTTGTCTGTTGCAACATTTGCTAAATTTCAACCACAATCCGTCGACTTTCTTGATATCACAAACCCTAAAGCAGTGTATCCTTTTACAAAACTATCATGGTCGGCTATAAGGGCCTGCAAAAAATATTAGCTTATTGAAGTTCTCAGAAAATCATTCAGAAAAACTCTGATGTTTGACTGAGGTTTTTTTATTTTTGTATATTGATGTATTATTCAGTTTTTATTCCTTAGTAATAAACCAGATTAGAAAATGGTTTACGGAATTTTGCATGTTTAACCAAGACAGATGTAATAGCTATCAAGTATAACGATAAGGTGAGTCAGTGCTGGTAATGATAGTCCTGTGTGTACATTGGTGTGCACGTAAAAGAACCCTTGACAATTGGGATTAGGCTACATACATGCAGTGCCACATTCAAAGCAAAATTTCCCCCATAGCACAGGGCATTGCATATGCATGTCTTCATCAGCTTAATTAGTTGCAGCAGAACAGTAGGATGATAATAATATGTTTCCATGCTACTATCAATGACTGAGGTATTGGTGTTGTTTATTTTCCAGGTGTATGAATTGTGTGTTTTAGAAACCAAACCAGGGAATGCTGTATCTATAATAGAGTGTGATATGAATGTAAGTTTCTAATGAATGTGTTTTTATATAAACCTAATGACATTGGAAGTATAATATTGACACACTCTGGATATTAATTGTCAGTTTCATGACTCAGTGGGTGAAATGTCGGTTCATTCACTAGGAGCGTCCTAGTTTCAATCCAGGTGTTTGGGGAGACGTTTCTAAGGATTTACCAGCATGGTTTCCCCCTTGTCAGAAGGGGATGAAAAACCGAGTTCCTGGTTATTATCTTAAGTTATTTGTTGACAATGTATGTTATACAAAATATAATAGCACAGATGATGATGATGATGATGATGATGATGATGATGATGAACCAATATATTATCATTTATTAAGAAGAGGATTGTTATTAGAACCAATATACTGAACTTGACTTGTTTAGTTCCTTGTAAATTTGGCTCAATTCACTGAGTGGCGTTTTCCAGATAGAAATTGAGCCATAATTAATATTTTTATTATTTCAGGTTGATTTTGCAGCACCTGTTGGATATAAAGAACCTGATTATAAGCAACAACAACATCAAGATATAGAGGAAGACAGTGATGTAAGTCTTCAATGATTTTGATGGCGTACGCGATAATACATCTTCAATAGAAAACTTGATCTCGCTTTATCTATGCACATTTTATCAAGCCCTTCACGTAATACCCTGCATATTTTGGCACTAAGTTTGATTGGGTACAAGTCCAGCTTGTGAACCTATCAGATTCCTCAATCATCGTTAACACCAAGTCTTGCGCTTCCAAGCTAAAATGTGTACCTTTGATAATCGAATTGCAAAGTTCAATGTTAGTCCAATGTCAAGTTTCGATCTCTGATTTTATGCTGCTGTTCACGTGTCTGCAGATAGCATAGCTATAAAAGTCCGGGAATTGTGAAGTAATCCAGCAAGACTTGCTGTCGTTGCTTCAGGAACATGGCTTTAATAATACACTTCATAGTTCTAATATAATTAGTGAGCAACGGTTTGACTGGGATTCTCTAGTTAGGTTTCCCTTAAGGTACATGTTATTAGTGGCATGTACTCACATGATTCACTAAGTATTGCTTTTTCAAGTATAGATTTCTCTCTCTCTCTCTGCAATTTTTTCATTGCTTAGTTGAAACTTTACTAGGTAATAAACATAATTCTGACCTGTGTATTTTATGTTAAACTGTAGCAATACTTGATAGTACGTTTGTTTACTGTAAATCTACTATAGTACTATAATACATTAGTGCCTAATTGGTGTTGACATGTAAATATTGACTTGGCCTACCATGTTTCCTTGGAATAATATCAGAGAAATGGGATATTTTCATGCCAGTCTTAAACTACTGTTTCCTAGAACACTTCAATCCAATGCCAATAGATGACAGATATATATGCTGAGAATGAACGGTAAACCCCCTTTTTGTTGGTCTGACAACTCTGCTATGTACTTGTGATTTTCTTGATCATATAGACAATAGACAGTATCCTCTGTGTATAAGCTCTTGGTCATTTTTATGAAAATAGTGGTGGCAGTGATATTTGAATAGTCCACAGCCTAAGCTTTTCAAAAATGTAATTTTTTAAACAATCTGTTTTATCATTTGGAGTTCGGCTCATTCACGGCAACAATAAGCCATATGGTGTATGTTTTTGTGTCTGTAGTACAAAATGACGTTGTGCACAAGTGCCTGGTTTCGTGAGGGCGGATCACATATCGTGATTCTATGAATGAAACTATTAGACCTATGAAGAGTATCCAGTTTTCCTGTAAAAAGAATTAGGGGGATTTACAAACCATACCACTTCAGTAAATACTTATTAAGTTTTGTTTTGTAGATAGTTGATAGTGCTGATGATCTAGCAGAGGCCTTCAGGGTAAGTTGGAATAATTTTTACGCAGATTTGATGTTTAGTTTTTAAACCATTATCTATATAATCAACTGGACAAAGTTGTCCTACCTTATTAATCTCGAGGGAAGTAATGGATGCTTTATTAGCATTACTCAATAATCTAGACTGATGTAATGGAATGAAATGGGGTTTAACGTCCTACTCTTCTGCTCCGAATTGGTCTAATGAAGACGGGCATACACCATACAGTTTGCTATGAGGGAAATTTTGCCCGGACAGCGGCACTACAGCCTACTCTCAAATTCCAACTGCCAAGGGATCAATGTGTACACCATCCAAACGACTAGACAGCTTTCCTTGTCAGACCCTCCGTCCTGCATCACTGACAAGGGAGAACCACGCCAGGAAATCTGGATGCACTTTCTCTTCTCGGTCAATGCAGGGATCGAACACCCGACCTCCAGGCTAGCAAGCCAGCATCTTACCCCCTGATGTAATGAATTCAGCGTTAACATAAGTTAATAATAAAAAAACATAAATTAGACAGATTTTTTTAAATATTTGTGTTTTAATATGTCTCCATGGCCGAATGGTTAGCATGTGCGCATTCTATCGTAAGGTCTGTCATTGAGTCAACTGATGTAGGTTCGATTCCCCAGTTGTAAGTTAGGTTGCCAGTCCAACCTCATGGGTTTTCTTTGGGTCTTCCGGTTTCCTTCCACTGCTAAAAGACCCCTACGCGCAAGTGAATTCTTGAAATAAATTGAACCATGTGTTAGTTTTGAAATGACCTGGTTTGTGTCGAGTGGATGCTACTGCCCATTTCTCTCTCTCTCTTGTTGGCTTGTGAGGTGTTTATGTAACTTACGTTTTCAGGCGTTTAGTGGGCAAGGTAACAGATTAGATGGTAAATTAAAGGGAACTCAAAGCTGTCCATCCAGATTAGAAAATGAAGGAATTAGAAGGTAAAAACAGTTTATTAATTTTCAGATCGTTAAAAGGTTAAAAATGTTGAAGTAAATTAAAAAATGTCTTTCAGATAAAAAAAAGTCTTCACTTAAGAAACTGCTGAATAATTAGACTTTTGGGGGAAAGGTCTAAATTATGTATTAATTTTGTTTTTTAGGATGTATATATAGCTGGTGTAATGTTTTAACAATTTCTATATATACCAGTATTTTGTTATTTTAGGGGGATACCAAATTACAATTATAAAATAGGAACCGTCACATTTATAAGAACTCAAAGACCTATCAATAACGGAACAGATAATGATGATGTAAGTATTTGAAGGAAAATGCGTTTGAAATCTATATTATAATATTTATATATGTAACACTACCGAATGTGAAATAGGGAAAAGAAAGCAGTATGTAAGTTATAATTCTGCCTATTACAGGTCTTTATTTTGGCCTCAAATATTATATAAATTATTACTGAGACATATATATTCACATGACAAGCCAATAATCAATTCTCTAGACTGTCGGAGGATTGTGATTTTGAACTGATTGATCCACGGCCCCCATATAATAATTTGATATAAAAACGAATAATCAAGAATTGTTTATTATTGTTAGAATGGTAGCAATAAGCACACCATTCTTCAAGTACTCTTAACTTGACTATTAAAGAGAGAACTTTGAATTCTTACATAATGTATCTTTAAATGAAGGCATATACAAATGTGAACTCACACCCCTCCTGTACTAGAGACTATAGCTTTGTTACTGTCACCAATGTTAAAGCGACAATTTCATATTTTTAAGTTATATTTTTAAAACATATTAAAAACATATTAAAATAAAGCCTTAAAATAGATGGTATTTATAAACAGTCCTACCCTGTTAAAGAATAATCCTATTAATCCTATAATTGACTATTGCCAGTTGAGAAATTTGCAAAAATACCATTTTCAACTTCAAATTCAAATGTTTGAAGATAGCTATTGTATGCCGGGAATAGAAAAACAAGGGAGGTAATTGTGTTATTATTTCCAGTATGAACGACTTTTAATGGGGGAAATAACGCCTATGATCGTATAATAGTGAGTTGATAACCTATTAGGCAAAAGACAGAAATAATTATGTTTTGAATTTCTTAGAAAATATGAAATTATCGCTTTCAATATATTAATTTTCTTTGATGAAAAGAAATATTATAAATCAGTTGAGGATTAAAATTGAAAATGAATGCCTACAAGTATTGTTTCTTTTCTCTTTCAGATTAACACAGATTTCGAAGCATTTTCTGGACAAGGTCAAAGTTTACGGAAGAAAGGAAGGAAATGATCATGTTATATTTTTATATTGTGTATATCATCTTGTCATTTGTATGTATATATATCACCATTCTTGATAATCTGACATGTCTTTAACAAGGTGGCTCTCTGTTTGTTCAGAGTCAAAACGTTAGGTGTCCTAGTTACTCTCAAGTAGAGCACTCACTACACCCAAGTAAGAAACACTGCATCTTTTTTTTCTGTTAAAATTGTCTCGTCCGTTTAACCTTTCCACTTAAGAAAAATATGAATGGTTATATCTAGTAAGCCTATATTATTCTACCACCTTTAACATTTGGTATGTGTAAATATAGACTACAATGTACAGTTCCTTGAAAAAAATTAATTTACACTGGTATGGGCCTATCCCTGGAAACCAAAAACTAACAGTTCCTGAGACCACCCTAGGTATGGGAAAATCAGCTGTTCATGTAAGACTGTCCTTATATTAGCTTCTGTAGGTCAGGTGCCACAACTGTTCCCATATCTAAGGCCGTCAAAGTACTCTTCCTTATAGAAAATTAGTTCACCGGTATATCCCTTTATTACTGGATGCTTTTGCTAGACTCAGAAGCTTACTGAGTCTGTTTCTAATAATAGAATTGGGTGCAGTAACTTGGATAAAATCCCAAATTTAGTAATTTGATTGGATAATATTAGATGTATTTTAGTGCTTAGCCAATCAAAATTATAGTATCAATTAAATTTTGGATTTTATCTTTAGCTAATGGAGAGTCCAGGTTTCACATGATGCCATTTCACTTGTGATCATTCGGGGGCATCCTGTTTACTCTGCTTACTAATTAATCAAATTGTAGCATTAGTCCGGTTACAGATTCCACAGAAACGTATGTGGTAATAATATACTCATATACATGCAAGTACAATAATTGCCTGTTTGTATTATTTATAATCAGTTGATTATATATGAGTTATCAGTAATTTGTGTCGAGTATAGACAGTGTTTCATTTATAATCAGTCGATTGTATATGAGACATCAGTAATTTGTGTCGATTATACACAGTGTTTTGACGGTGATTTTTTGTTTGTGTTTTTTTATGTAAGATAAATTGCATATTTATTTTTGTTTTGTTTATTTAACCATAATATTACATTATTAAAGTCACAGTAGTCATAGGGATGCTAAAATTAAAACCAGCATAGTTTTGCTCCAAACACCTTACTTACCACAAGTCAATATTTTATCCAGAATTTTTGAAAGAAACCTCACAATCAAGATTTCTCATTCTAGTGTATTAACGGATAATAATTCTAGGACATTAAAGGACCATATTGGTGTCAATCATTTTCACATATATGATAGAACTGGTTCAGCATGCTCCAAATATCATTTTAACTCAGAGATCATTGCTACGATAGATGTGTTATGAAGCTTTCAATATAGATCAATCAGAGATACTATATAGATCTTAGAAACACAGAGTGTACTAAAGGAGGTTAAGCAATTTTATAGTTACGATTTAAAGACGATACAATTTGTTGCCGATATATACATGAACATTCTTTATCATAAGAAAATTAAATACATCTATTTCAGTAGATTTTCTTGATGGAGTTGTATTTTTATGAGATGCCATTATAGAACAGGACACTGGCTCACTAACTAGAAGGTCCCAATTTTGATCCTGGTGATTGTCCCTCATCAGGGGCGCAAGAGAAATGGTGTTTAAAAGTCCACTTGACGCAAACTATGTCATTTTAGGCCTAACCTGTTTCAATTTTATTTCAATAGTTCGGTTGCACATAGGGTCTATAGCAGGGGAAGGAAACTGGAGCACCCAGAGAAAACACACAAGGTTGGACGAATGATACCACTCCCTGGCACGCACAACAGGGGAATCAAAACTATGCCAGTTGACTCAATGACAGACCTATTGACCCAAAGTCCACAAGCTAACCATTCAGCTATCCAACCCTCCAGTTGAGCAATATGTTGTTGGCCATAGTGCCACTGTCTGGACAAAATTTCCCTGATAGTTTCAAAATGACCCTATATATGGACCAAAGCGAGAGAGAGAGAAAACTAGGTCATTTTGGGACTAACATATGGTTCAATTTTATTTTAATGATTCACTTGTGCCTAGGCGTCTTCAGCAGTGGAAGGAAGCCAGAGGAACAATTCGATCATCCAACTCCATAATGCTTCAAAATTTCGAAGCTCACAATGCGAACCATGTGTTGTTTTGAAAATGCTTTATTTACCGTTGATATCGATGCCCAACATAGATCTATGATGCCGGTTACTCCTCGCCCTTACACAAATGTACGGCGAAGTGAGGGCGACTTCGACTTTGCCCTATAGCCTTTTAGGGCGAAGACAGCTATGGGTTAGGCGACTATTTCGCCCACTAATTCGAGTTCTGCTCCAAAGCAGCTAAGTTGTACAAGTAGTTCATCCATTACCACATTTTAATTTATAAAAATCAATTCAATCTATGATAATTTTAGCCTTTTGAGCATCGCCAAGTGATCAAGGGCAATAACTCTAAAATAAATACAGGGATTGTTATTGTTCAAAATCAGAAGACTTCTTCATCTCATGAATATAATGTACAACCACATTTCAATGGGTGCACGCATCAAAAATAAAATTGACAAAAAAACAATAGGGTTACTTATTGCATGATTATTTTATTTCTGTATCTTCAGAAAAAATTTACAGTACCCTCCAAGACACAAAACTCTATAATCTCCATGGTCCACGTAAAAAGTATTATACATGTATCTTCTTAATGTAAATAAACAGTTCACAATTCTTAGTCACAGTTCAATTACCAAATGCTGTTGAAACAACTTCTTAAACAACTAGACAAATTTTCAATATGCAAGCATTGATTTAATTTAAATATTTATAGAAAGGGGGAAAGACAGAAACTACAGTACCAAAATATATTTCAGTTCTATTTTAATTATGCTTGTGTGTTTGAGTGTAGGCATCCTTGCAAGTGGAATCTGGAGGAGAGAGAGAAATGGGGTTTAATGTCCATTCAACACAAACTAGGTCATATTGGGACTAACATGGTTTAATTTTAATTTTATTTCAATAATTGGATTATGCGTAGGGGTCTTTAAAATTTAGCAGTGGGAGGAAACTGGAGGACCCTTGTTATACACATACATGTACTTAACTCAATGACAGACATCATGCGCTTTAAACCACCAGAGAACCTTACCTGGCATTTCTGGTTACCAAATGCTAGCATGGTGAAATAGGATTGGGAATAGTCAGAGCAAATTTTCTATCTTTAGATTGTTTAAGAAATGTCTTCAAACATACACGAGGCCCATTACGGGGTACAAAACAGAATACTTCATGACAAGTGACAACTAAATTAAACCTTGTCTACATGTACCAGCCTCATCCTGAAAGTCTCACTGACCAGGGTGTCCCAAGTTCAATCCTGATGTTAGCCAAGAAAGTACCTCAGGATTGTCAGGATAGTTTCCTCTTGTGGAAGAACAGTATCTAATCAATGAGATCCTGTGTGCAGCTAACAGAATCCTTGACAAATTGGAATATGTTGAGAGGTTAAAAACATTGCTGCATTAAACCCATCTTGGATATCTCCACTACTCAACTAACCTCTGCATCCATTTCATGAAGGAGACACAGTCAAATTATCTGCTCTTGATACTGTTGCTATTTTTATTGAACAACTGAATGGGCGACGGAAAGTAACCAGCATTTGATTGTAACTAAGAAGATAGATGAATCACTGTTGCAAACTTTGCTGATAAGTGTGGAGACAGGTATGTGAACTGTTTTTTGAATGGTTCATAGAATCAACATATCATCAAGGGCAGATAATTTCACTTTGTGAAAAACTGTGAATGGACACTGTGGTTAGATTAGAAGAGTAAATGGAACGCTACCACTGGGGGTACCAAGGATGCATTAAACCCATTAAAAGATTATCTTAAAATCCATGCTTATTCTATACAAAGTTCACCATAATATGCAGTAAGAGTTTTTATTTTTTTGTTCACGATATTATTTTCAATTTCCACTTTTCCTCCACGACCAGCTAATAACGCTAATTGATCTAAATTCGTATTTCGAGGAACAAAAAAAGCAATATTTCCACAAATTTTCTTAGTCTTCGCAAAAATTTCATGACAGTTCAGCCCATCCATGTTCTCTAGATTGTAAGTATCAGCGTATAGATAATCTGGTCCTCCCCATGGGGGACTTAGAAATACCACGTCTGCCTTGAGAGAAGGAGCCAGCGTCAAATAGTCACCTGTGATAAATTGAATCCGGTCTTCCACCCCATAAACCTGAGCATTACGTCTGGCTAGATCTATTTTCACTGGATCCAGATCAATCGCTATAACACGCTCACAGTAAAATGCAAATTGTATAGTATTACCCCCGGCCCCGCAAAAAGCATCTATGATCAAATCACAACGACATCTCTCTGCGATATGTTTCGCGATTTTCTCAGGTGTGACGGAAAACCAGCTCTCTCTATCTAACGCTATTCCCTCGTCAAAACGAGAAAAGAGTCGATATCTTTGATGCCAGTATTTGCCCAATTCTTCGTCTCTTGATAAATCAGCCGGTAACGGAACAAAATTACTCTGTTTTTTACATACAGCGATATTTTTCTGCATATTAATTAAACCAGTGTCTAATTTCTCCAATTCTAATTTTGTTCTTTTTTCATTTTCTACGGAATGTTTGCGTTTACGTTTAAGCCCCTTCTTTCTTGTTTTAGTCTTGATTAACTCTGAATCTGTTTTGCTTTCTACATTGTTGGATAAATGGCCTTCTTCTTGGTACTGACTGCAGTCCTCTTGAAATGGTGTAGCGATGTCATCCATGATATTTTTACTATATTTTACCCCAGTTTGCGAATAAATAGTTTCATTCGAATCAAATTTTCTGCTCGTTTGCGAAGAAATAGTTACGTTAGAATCAAATTTTATGCCAGTTTGAGCAGAAATTGTAATTTTAGAATCACATTTTATCCCAGTTGGCACAGAAACTATCTTTGCATCATTTTTTGATTTTTTCTTCCGTTTTCTTTTCCTTTTTTTAACAACCGAAATGTCACGGGAAGGAATTGTTTCCCCACATCCATCATGAAAACTACCAGATTCAAATACTGTCTCTTTGACCCCACTGTTCTTGGATTTTTTCTTCTTTTTTCTTGGTTTAACAATTCCAATTTCCTTGGTTCTCAGAGGAGAAGAAATTTCTTCAAATATTGTCTTGTCCATATCGCAAGTTTTTGTTTTGATCTTATTCTTCGGTGTTTTAATTTGTCCATTGGTTTTATTTAATTTTGTTTGTGTTATTAACTGATCAACTTTGACAACATGGCTTGTCTCTGTGCCATTTTTTGTGCTACCATTATCACCATCACTATGGTAATCAACACTGACTTCATGTTTTAAAGAGAATTGTTTCTCTTTATCTATTGAAGCAAAAAATGTCTTTAATCGATTTTTCAAATTCTTTTTACTTTTTTTTTTCTTCTTCATCGCAACAAGTGAGTTGAATTTCTCCGGCTCACTGCCCAAGGTTTTTCCACAGATAAAGGAAGAAAGGCCTTTCATTTTCATCATATTAAAATATGCGTTTCCTCTTCATTCTACGCAATGCTTCAATATTTTGATGTCTGTAAATAAAATTTAATAAATATTAATAAATTATGCTATGGAATCACTACCAACATTTTCTATTTCCAATATTTATCCTTAAACAGAAGCAAGAAATTAAAGTTGATGAGAGAGAGAAATGGGGTTTAGTGTCCACTTGACACAAACTAGGTCATTTTGGGACTAACATGTGGTTTTATTTTATTTCAATAAATCGCTTGCGTGTAGGGATATTTACTCAATGACAGGCTTTATGATACAGCATGCACATGTTAACAATTCAGCCATGATCCAGCCCGCCCCAACACTTTCCCCCAACAAGGATGACTGGTGCCATTAAGCAGTTTCTTTAGTCTGTCCAGTACTCTTATTATGTACGGTCAGATCTATTTGACAAGGCCAAATGCATATTTCCTCAAGGTCACAAAATGTAAACTTGGTTAGGGTTAGGTGTTGGTTGGTCCTGTGTTAGGCTAGGCTGGCTAGGGTTAGTCCTGCGTCCATCTGATAATTATGAATTTGGCCTTGTCAATACCTGTATTTGTCCGTTATAGTCTTTTCATAGCTGACATACTTGACATTGACCCATTCAGATTCACTCTTAGTAGTAGTTCAGCTCTGAACGTCGGTCTCATAACACTCACGTTCAGGGACTGCCCCATTCAATCAATGTCGAAAATAATTGGAGTCCCAGTCAATTTTACTGGGCAACTTTTCACTGCTAAACGATGGGGTGTCAATCCATGTGGACGCATGCACAATGTAAACGAACATCTTAGTAAGAAAATAAGACCTTGCTTACTTTGCTAGAGTCAGTATGAGCGACACAACACGCTGTTAAAAATACGTCCCCTCCTATCAAGTTATATTTTCGCCGCCATCACAACTGTAGGTCACCGTCCACAGTCAGGAATATCGGTCATACAAGATGAAACGAAATGTACAGGCTTTACATTGTACAGGCTTTCACACGGATTGACACCACGTCAAGTGAAAAGTTGTCCAGCAGTGAAAAAGTTGTCCAGTAAAATTGACTGTTCTCCAATTTTTTCGACATTGACTGAATGATGAATGGGACAATCCCTTGTGTTCAGGATGAGTGTAATGAGACCGACGTTCAGAGCTGAACTATCTTTGTAGCAGACGGACGACGGACGTTCAGAGCTGAACTACACTCTTAGCAGTCTAGATCAAGATCTTCCGAGAATTGTATTGTATTAGTGTAGGCCTATCTTAAACCAAAATTAACAAAACTTCTTATTAACATAGGCGAGGACACATTGAAGGAATAAAAAAAATGCATTTCGCTTGTAATTTTACTTATAACGTACATGTACATCACGTATAATACCGTATGATGGTTGAACACAAAGCTCTTCGAACGACTTCAACATCGAGTATTGTGCCTCAAGACATTGTTACACATTCTCCATTCTACGGTCAAAGGTCATATCCTGTTCGTAAAATTTGATATTGTCCGGTTATTGAACATGAAACGAAGTAGTCAAATTTATAAATATTATGTAGATTTGAAATCCGTCCAAAGATTTGTCCATCAAGTAAACTATAAGTCTATTGTCTGTATTGCCTTTCATGGACACCGAAAACACGGTGTGGCGGTTCAGAGTGGATCAAATTGACGGAAATTTTCAGACATTTCCCTTTACATTATCTAGTTTTTAACTATTATAGTGAGAACTGCCAGCTCTTTATCGAATCTCCCATAATTTAAGTATATTTACACTACTGTATTAAAGAATATATATAGGTAAATTTCAACCCACTTGGTAATTTTTAAAAGTAGGAGCTGATCCCGAGGGGCTTTTAATTAAAGGGGTAGGCTATATTAACGTTTAGAGAAAAAATATAACTAACTTATTTCTATGAGATCCACACTGCCCGAAAAGTATTTTCTCGTCTTTTTCTTGCCCACAGCATGCCCGAAAAAATGCCCGAAGCTCTCTTATGATAAGTTATGCCCGAAAAAACGGTATTGCCCGAAAATATTTATTTTCGGGCAATGAAAAATTCGACGACCTCTTTTTGCTATTAACGTTAAGAGAAAAAATATAACTAACTTATTTCTATGAGATCCACAATGCCCGAAAAGTATTTTCTCGTCTTTTTCTTGTCCACTGCATGCCCGAAAAAACGGTATTGTCCGAAAATAGGTATTGCCCGAAAAACGGGCATCGGGCCGGAAAACGGCAGAGGAAACGAGCCAAATGGAAAACTGCTTGGAAACAGCCAGTTGCCATGGTTGATTCGCCCGTTTTCGGACGTCATTTTTGCTGGACGTCATGTCATGGCCGTGCCGCTCACTTTTTCTAAAAAGACTATTGGACTACTTGAGAAACTGAACAAATTTGTGAACATTCTGCTGGAGGAGGCCGTATGGACGTGCCTCTCATATTTCTAAAATGTTTTACTTTTGTTCCTGAGTCCTGATTTGTACGATCAATCTGGTGAGAGGATTATCTCTGAATATCAAAATAATGTTTAAAGGGCTAATCCCGATAATTTTTTGAAGAATATAACTGGTTAATTTTGTCTTAAAATCCCTTACCAAAGTGCCGAGCAATTAACTCAGTATTTGTGATACGTTTTCAAACAACTTAAACACGTCAGTCGTCTTCTGGAAATTGAGACTGGTGTCCCAAGCTGTATTATGCGGTTTCTACGTAAAACCAGGCTTTCTTTTAAATAAAAATAATGTGTAAATGAAATTTGCCTTTCGCTATCAAATACAGCACCTGGATCATTCACTATGGACCTCTCAAGGAACGAGAATCGATTATCAGGTCACCAACGAAAAATTGACCCGAAATCTTAACAGGGTTACGTGTCCGGATAAGTAGTTTTGATGTTCACCTTCAAACGACTCAATATTTTGAGCTGAAATTTTGAGACAAGGCCCATACACCACTAGCCTATAATTTGGCGTTTAGATTTCATATGTACTCGGATTTTATTTTTGAGACTATCTGCTCAAATCGGGACTGTCCCTTTAATTTGTTATATATAATCAATATAATATACTATATATTGATCATATTGATTTCGATATATATACTATATTAATTATAATATTATATTGATTTCGGGGAATTTTCTCTTATGCCCCCCTGAATTACTTTGAGCTCCTACGCCTATGGCTAGCTTCGTTACACTGGTTACCTGCTGAGGCGCGAGTCAGATACAAAAACTAATATAAGAGACTTGGTTTGTTTTATACTATACCAACGTTAGTAATGGCGACCGAGACTAGATTCAGTTGAATCGCTAATATCTCGGTGTAGGCTGGAGCAATTTGACGGAAATTTTCAGCCTATTTTCTTCGTATTATCTATATTAAACTATTTTAGCGAGGACTGTCAGCTCTTTATCTAATGCCCCTTTGATATATTTTAGCGAAGACCGATATACGCCATGCAAGGTGCTACAGTCTACTTTTATATTGAATTCCAACTGTCATGGGTTCTTTGTACGTCTGCGCGAATGTGCAAACAGGACCCCAATAGTTCGGCCAATGTGAATGACCTTACGCTGTCCCTTATTATAAATGTAAATCAGACCAGTGTCCGCGTCCCAATTTAGCTGACAGATTAAATGTGGCAAGGTCCAGTTGAACACATCTAACCTCCACATTATCTTTATTGACCTATAACAGTTACTCCGTGCTATTTTAAAAGTACATAAATGGACACGAAATAACTGGAGAATAAAGCCTTAAGCCTTGGACACACGGGCGATCGTAAGCAATTTTTGATTGTCCCATTTCTATATAAAAACAAGTCACAGGTTTACGCCAAGCAGTGGGCTGTGATGAAAATTATGCCCTGACAGCGGCACTATACGGATCAGATCGAATTCAAATTGTCAAGGGTTCCTTTACGTTCACGGTAATGTCTATACTTTGAACGACATATCGTTATTTCTGCATCCAGAATGTCTAGTCGGAAATCCAAGATACCTTATACACCGGCGCGCACGTAAAAGATACCTTGGCAGTTCGAATTCTATATAAAAGTAGTCCGTGTAGTACCGCTGTCCGGGCAAAATTTCCCTCATAGTACACTGTAAGGCGTATGCACGTCTTAATTAGCCCAGTTCGGAGCCGATCCTATCCTGAACCAGGGCGGAAAATCCCGATGAACTTTATTGGTCAACACAGGGGTCGAATACGGGATCTCCATTTTACTTACCGAGCCACCGCGCGCTTTAGATCATAGGGTCTATTATTGAGTCAAGTAACGTGGGTTCCATTCACAGCATGTACAAGTAGGGTCGGTTCGCCTAACTCATGGAGGGTTCCCGGGTCCTCCGGTTTCCTCCCACGTTAAAGACACCAACACGCAAGCGTATCATTGAAATAAAATTGAACCCTGTACCAATCCAGAAATGTCGAGTGGACGTTAATCCTTTGCCCGTGAATTGCATATATTCAAAAGCCTTAACAATTGCTCATTTCACAGAAGAGCGAAGAAAATTGCCCGTGTGCTGTTGGCTTTATTCTTGTTTTTGTGTGTCAAACTGATTTGTATAGAGTACACTAAAGCGGAACCGTAAAAGGTGGACTTTATTCTGTACATCCCACACGTATAGGGCGAGTATAATAGGCTAGACTTGATAATTTGAGGGTTTGTTGGAGGTAAGTATTTCGCGCAATATTTTTTTTTATTTAACAGATCTTTTGATATACATGTATAGTTATTGTTAACCAGATCAGGGTAAATAATACAATACGTTAGTTAGTGTTGCAAAGGGTGGAAAACTTTCCAGGAATTTTGGAGAGTTTCCAGGGAAACTTTCCGGGAATTTTCAGTCGCGGGAATTTTCAAATCTATTTTTAGAACTGAAAAATACTAAAATTACAATTATTTACTGTAATTTTCTTTTTCTCTTTTACTTTCATCTATATAAACTATTAAAACTTATTTAACTATATTAGCTGTGTTCCTAATGTTAAAACTATAGAGATAAATTTATGTAAATTCTGCTCTCAAAGATATACACAAAAAAAATAAGAACTAATTTGAAACTCTTCGAAGCGGACAACGATCCGTTTAGCACAGAAATTTCAGATATTCATGATGATTCATTTGAACCTGAAATATCCCTTTTATCCACCGATGATGATGTAGATAATGATTTTGAAGATAATGATGAAATAGCAGAGTTACCTAACTTTGAGCATTAATTATATAGAGTGTGTAACCTGTGTATGAACAATTTAACAGAACTATCTCATTATTAGTTATTAGATTTCAGTATATAAGACATATCAGATAATATGTTTTGTATCTTTTAGTTATTAAAATATTGCTGTCACTTGCAACTCATTACTAGCGACAAAGGTTTCAATTTCTGACACCAAATTGAAAATTCCACAAATTCCGGAAAATTCCCGTGAAATTTACCCTGTTTAAAAATTCTCGGGAATTTTGCAATCCTAACTTTAGTACAACATGCTGTTAATCAAACCTTCCCTATTTCTTGTATTTAAGTAAGTGTCGGTTTATCGGGTTAGATCCGTGTTTGGTAAATACTAGTTGACGTGCCCAAATACCACATCATGCCCAGGTGTCTGTATAACCAGGTCGATATATATATATATTGTCAAGCCCC
The DNA here is from genome assembly GCA_036850965.1 of Patella caerulea. Taxonomy (NCBI): domain Eukaryota; kingdom Metazoa; phylum Mollusca; class Gastropoda; family Patellidae; genus Patella; species Patella caerulea. Next base: position 16,277,595 of record JAZGQO010000002.1, on the reverse strand, counting down.
GAGTTGACAAAGCATTCTCAGACTTACGTCAGGAATTTACTCAAAATATAGCCCTTAATACAACTTTTGTTGTTTTAATTTATCTAATACTCTAATAAGAAACTATGTGTAAAGTTTTGTGTTTCTGGGTCAAAGATATTTCTTATAAACAGTGATTGAAATTTGAGTAAATTCTCAACTTAAGTCTGAGAATGCTTTGTGAAATTGGGGCCTGATCGATGTAAAAGTAATCATTAAGTCGTAAACTACAGAAATTCCTCCGCAATTTTAGAGATCATTTCCGAAAGGCACAATGTTTAAACTACATTTTCTCAAAGCCATTGTTTAAACTACATTTTCTCAAAGCCATTGGTCAATAAATTCTTCATTTGTCGTTTGATTTAAACACTTTAACATAGTTTTATCAACAGCTACTCTGTGAAATCTTGGAGACATACTTCAAGGCATTTTGCATATACTCCATTATGGATGCTTGTCGTAATCCGAGCTACCTAACCACGTGACATTGTAATTCTCATGTCGTCTCTTTAAACAGAAATTTCCACGTTTTTTCCGAAAATACCAAAATGGAGCCAGTTGAAACTATTGATGGGGGTGGTAATGTAATGAAGCTATTTAAGTTAGGTGATAGATTGCTCACTAAAGATGGAGCTGAGAAATGGTGTGGTATGTGTGACATAAAAGCAAGAGTTGATGACGTATTTCTGGTGGAGTATGTCAAGTCAGGTGACGTATATTCTTTTGAATAATTAAACCAGTAGAAGCAAGACCTTCTTTATGCTATTGTCATGTAGACTACATTTTATCTAAGTTTCAAGTTTCTGATTGGTGTTCATAAATGTACTCTGTCTTCAACTAGAGGCATCTTATTGTCATTAACATTTTTGCCATTAATTTAATTTCATTTTTTTTACATGCATAGGACTTCATTGAATCATTGTGTCTATGCTACGTAGTGGTCAAACTGAGCTAATGCTTAGTAGGCCTACAGTGGAATCAACTCATAAGGAAGCACTCATATGGAGTCTATTTCATTCCGATGACATTTAATCCAGGTTCCAATTTTCTGATTGACGTTCATAAGTGTACTTTGCCTTTAACTTTGCATGTTATCGCCATTTTCATTTTTTTTTTTTCGTGATCAGGACTTCATTGGACGTATGAAATTGTGTGTATGCTACGTAGTGGACAAACTGACCTAATGCCTAGTACCATGGAATCAACTCATATGGAAGCACTGAGTCCTCCTATGGTGGATCAGTTACCATCACCAAGAACTCTGTGTACACATCGCTACCGTGCCGAATTACCACATAATTTGACAGATTTGAAATGTAAAATAATTCTACTGATAAGAAACCCAAAAGATGTATGTGTTTCTTATTTTAACCTCCTTCGAGAAATGAAAGTATTGGAGTATGAAGGTTCATTTAGCGACTTCATGTCTTTATTCAAAAGAGGTGATCGTAAGTAGAATTACTGCTATATCATGGACCCCGATGTAGGTTAAGGAGTAATCGTAGATTATCTGTGTTGGTTAACCACGAGGTCACCAAGCTTCAGTTCCAAGATTGCTTCCATGTTACCCCGACCACTGGATCTTTGCTTTGCATGCTTTGAGCAACTTTCGTCGACGCGGTCTTGTGCTTACTCATAAGCAATTATTTATACTGCTCGCCCCTACTCTGCCAGCCAACGCAACCTACAACAATGGGCACAAGCGGTTTTCCTGTCTGCATGTAAGGATTTGTGTCCTATGGTGATATACACATTCTTATGAATCTCGGGAGCTGTATCTTTCACGAAGGTCAAATGTATTCGGTCAATGTTCCATCCACCTTGTGGCCACTATGGAAACCCCTACGACTACAAACATTTTTCTGTTGCTCCTGGTGGGTATTATTTCAGTCTTCTTCACTCCCGTTCGATCATGATTACGCAACAAACATATCCCTTGTTATCAATTATACCCTGTAAGCATCGATTATACAACGATCACTGCATGTACTACCTGATGAAGCAAGTGATTGACAACCCAGCCTTTCTGTTATGTTTGTCTTTCTTGTAGTCCTCTTTAACTCCTGGGATAGCCATTTTATTCACTGGAAGAAGTTTAAATGTGAAAATCCTAACTACCCCATACATACAGTTCGGTATGAAGACTTGAAAATGGTAAGTGTGCGCCAATTTGTATCAGTTCTTTTTTTAGAATGGACATTTTAAGTCTTGTCGTTGTACGGTGGGTCTCCTTGGACCCCAAGCACATGTTGTATAGTGTTTTGTAATTACTACTGGGTACTTCTTTCTGAAATTTAGTGTAGAGATCAGTATTTAGCTGTTTCCCATATGCAGAGCGCTGTTACATGCAAATCAGGCCCAACGCTTGAAGGGAACATGGGTTCCAATTGGACCCCTAACTGATAACTCACAGTAGACGTTTTGCTAATGTGTTTGCTGCCTGATACCATATTGCATATGCCGGGGTATCCTCCTTTTTAGCATTTGCATGATTCAACAACCAAATATTAGATGATAAATTCCAAATATTCAATGGTTTTTGTATCAACCGACAATTGCCATTCAACCTCTTTATCATAGAAGTACACAAAGTAGCATTTTTCTGAGAATTATTAAATCTTGCCCACATGTCACTAAAATGCCTTTGGACAATAATTTAGTTGTATTCCAGATGCCAACTATCAATGCAAATAAAAAACCAAACTGATGCCTTTGAATTTAAATATATTTGTACGTAAAAACTTGTGAATTATAACAGGGGTCCATATTGTCCCCATGATGTCTGCTATGTGATTCTCTCAACGTGCATTTCCCGTGTACACATTAGCGTGCACGTAAAAGATCCCTTGGCAGGTGTAATTCTATATTAAAGTAGACAGTAGTGCCGCTGCCCGGGCAAAAATTTCCCTCATAGCACACTCTATGGCATATGCCCGTCTTCCATTAGCCCAGGTCAGGTGCAGAAGAGTAGGACGTTAAACCCCATTTTATTTCATTTTCATTTCTCAACGTGCACCCTTAAAAAGAAGGGCATAAGTTTTTAATAAACGTACAAGGCCGTCAGAGAGTCAGTAATTTGCATATGTGAGTATTAGTCTACAAATGTGTGATCATTAGGTTAAGAACTGGTCCGGGAACGGGCTCCAGGAACCTTATTTTGCATTCACTTACTCGGTACATTTGGACCTATATGATCATTTGTCAAAACTAAAAAAGGCTGTGACAAATAATCTTTGGGGTGTCCTGACATATTATAGCTTCCGCTTTCTTTCAGGGACCAGTTGAGGAGATCAAAAAGATAGCTGACTTTCTGGATATTGAATGTACAGAAAAGACGTGTCAAGATATTGCCCTGGCAACCGAATTTTCTAAAATGAAAGAACAGAAGGAATCGCTTACCCACCGGTTTATATCTTCATATAAAAGTGGAAAAGAAGTAATGTATAGAAAAGGTAAATACGACAAAAAAGATATTTCATTCACTTTGTCACAGTTTAACTTGATGCAATAGTTTTTATAGTTCAAAAGAACAGATTTCTACATGGACATTTATCCAAATATCCAAATGCTTATCATTGGACTTAGTCAAGACATTCACTGAATGAAATGAAATGGGATTTAACGTCCGACTGTTCTGCTCTGGACCAAGTTATTGTCTTCCTGAGCAAAAAATGCTCATTGTTCTGTCCAAAAACATTGACAAGTCAAATTAGTTTTCATTTCGCCTAAGCAGAAAATAACCATCATCGACTTCAGTGAAGACAGTCTAAACCAGTTTGAACATTCTACCTCAATTAAGGCGTCGGTACAGAAAAGTAGGGCATTGGACCATAAATCATTTTATTTCTTCGAAAGGCGGAAGGCAGAAATCTACCGCTTATAATTTCTATGTTCATTTCAGGAAAAATAGGAGACTGGAAAAATAATTTTTCATCAGCAGAATCAGAATCGTTTGATGCTTATTATCGCGGTATATTAGATCCGGTTGATCATATATATTTAACAGATAAACCTTCACCTGAACAATCAAACTAAACTAGGAAAATTGTGTTAGAACAACATTATTCGGTGACATTATGTGTACGGGTAAACGGATAGTTAACGTTAAATCGGGTATAATTAGCTACAATAGACATATGGTACAGTCTATATTGTAATTTGTGCGGGTTTTTGTACTTTAGTATTCAATTTGATTTTTTGTGTACTTATATATACATAATATTAAATGTCCATTTTTATCGCTTTCACAATAACTCCGGAACGAAAAGATGCAGTACGCAGAAAATCGATAGCCCCAGCCCTCTCATATATGCTGAACACCACATTTGAAAAAAAAAAATGTTGCCAAAGGTTTTCGGAAAAGTGGGCATAACTCTCTAACAAAAAATCGCGAAAGGCTGACAATTGATAGGGTTCGTCCCCTCATGACCATATTGCAAAAATAATCCGTCGAAAAATATGCCCTCTATCGTCTTCACAAGTTTTTCGGCAAAGGGGGCATGACTCCTGACGGACGGACAGACAGGCAGGGTATAGACATTATAAGGGTTACCGGTAAACTGGTCACCTTATGGTAAATTAGATCTGATGGAAAACTTCATTAATTTAGAGTTCAAGTTAAAATTTCTTATTTGAATTTTTGATTATGACTTTGAGCCCCACAAAAAGTGCGTTATCGCCCTTACACAGTTTTATTAAGGCGGTGCTCCACTTTCTGGTTGGCCAACAACTGGCGCTTTAAACATACTATGTTGGCCAATGTTAAAACATTTTTTTTTTTTGACCGACTCTCTAAACACCCACGAAACATCTGTAGTCGGGGCATTGTTTTAAGAAATCGGAAGCACGGGGACATACCCACGATGCCGGATTAAATGAAGAAAGGCCCTTGAATGGTGGTTCGCATCAGACCGCAAATTTTTCGGTTATAGCCCCTCTCTTTTCAGGGGCCTATCTAGGAATTTTGAAAAGGGGGGGAGGCGCTGCAAAATGAGGGCACTGACCGCGGAGGTTGGGCACGTCGCTGAAGGGGGGGGGGCAAGAAAATTATCCTTTTGAAAAGGGGGGGGAGGCGCTGCAAAATGAGGGCACTGACCGCGGAGATGGGGCACGTCGGTGAAGGTGGGGGGGGGGGGTCCCCCCAAAAAATTATCCTTCATTTCCTGGCATCTGTAACCATTCCAAGAGCTATTTGGCTGATATTTTCATATAAGTAAACGTTAGGAACGGACATATTTAGGTCTGAGAAAAAGGGTTTAAAGTCCACTCGAAGTAAACTAGGTCAATTCCAAACTAAAATAGGATCAGTTGTATTACAATAATTCATTTGCGCGCAGGGGTCTTTAAAACTGGGAGGAAACCGGAGGACACGGAGAAAACTCATGATGTTCGATAAGCGACCCTAGTCGTTGTCACGTACAACCAGGGAATCGAAACCACGCCAGTTGTTTCGATGACAGTCCCCATGACACAGGCGCTCACCCCCGAGTTATGAGAAAACACACCCTATCGATAATCAGCTTGTGTACATTTAGCTGCAGGTTATAAGACATTTTTTTGTGAAGCATTGTATTCATTTGAGCACGAAGCCTATCGGTATTCGGCTCTACCCATATTCCCTCGAACTCGATACGGACCACCGTTATTAATGGGTATGAGATGAAGCATCGGGACAAGGAAAGCATAGGCGTAGGAGCAGGGGGGGGGGGAATTATTTATTTTCGGGCAATGAAAATTCGACGACCTTTTTTTTTTCTTTTAACGTTTAGAGAAAACAATATAACTAACTTATTTCTATGAGATCCACACTGCCCGAAAAGTATTTTCTCGTCTTTTTCTTGTTCACTGCATGCCCGAAATATGCCCGAAGCTCTCTTATGATAGGTATGCCCGAAAATAGGTATTGGCCGAAAATAGGTATTGGCCGAAAAACGGGCATCGGGACGGAAAACGTCAGAGGAAACGAGCCAAATGGAAAACTGCCTGCTAGGAAACAGCCAGTTGCCAGGGTGGATTCACCCGTTTTCGGACGTCATTTTTGCTGGACGTCATGGCCGTGCCTCTCACTTTTTCTAAAAAGACTATTGGACTACTTGAGAAACTGTACGAAATTGTGAACATTCTGCCGTATGGACGTGCATATTTCTAAAATGTTTTACTTTTATTCCTTGTTTAATTTGTTAGAATTATATTGATTTATATTATATTATATTGATTATATATAATCAATATAATATACTATATATTGATCATATTGATTTCGATATATATACTATATTAATTATATTATATTGTTTTCGGGCAATTTTCTCTTATGCCCCCTGAATTTCTTTGAGCTCCTACGCCAATGTCTAGAGTGCCGCGCTTCGACCTCTAGCTTTCCGGTCACCTCTGGCTTGCGGCTGTGGTTTCGAGCCCCAGGCAGAGGCGTTTTAAGCATAAGCGTACGGGGAAATTTTTTGAATGGGTGGGGGGGGGGCAAAATTGTAGTTATAAGGTTCTTAGTATGTTAGTCGTGGCTTACTGTACTCCAAACATAGAGGGTTCGAGTCTTAAAATTTCTATTTAATTGCCTAACTATAGACACCCTGAATTTAAATTCGCTGTTAAATTGGACACATTCAAGAACACGATATTTTTTTATACAACGTTTACACAGTACAATTGTGTGCCTAAATTTTTCAAGCATTTGGTGCCCAAAATAGTGTGTGTGTGGGGGGGGGGGGGGCGTGGTACATTCTGATATTTTCTCCAGGCTCCTTGAGGCCGGTTTAATCTGATGACCGCGGCCTTATTCGATACTCGTTTGAAGCCTGAATGCGACACAAATCACTTGTTCGTACCGGGAGCTCAATCACATAATACTTTTAAGTATTAATGGAATATGGTAGAGTGGGTCTATTGTGCAAGCACCACGCGTAATCCTGTAAACCTATTCTGCAAAGAAATGATCGCCCCGCCAAGCCAGGCCACACTGGGTGCCCGGGTGGTCCAGCCATCTCTTTCATGAAAAGCTTATTGGCGGGTTTTCAGAAAAGGTAATTTCTTGATTGATGATTTTCATGCCAATGCGATGACTGTAACAGTGTATAGAAAACGATTGACTCGCATAGAGGGACCCTTTGTCGAATGTGACGCCCTTATGTCTGCCTTTAGTGTCCTTCCAAATAAGGAACATTTTCATTTTTCTCATCGGTTTTAGCATTTTTCTCATCGGTTTTAGCATTTTTCTACTGTTTTATTTTTTCACCTCCCTGAATTCTGTTTTGGCTAGGAGGCTAGCGCCCCAGTTATAAAATAAAATGCCTTTGTTCCCAGTTCCTATGTACACTGTAAATTGGGTATTTAAACAGTCGGAATCGACATTATGACCCGGAAGCTTATTCAGGTATTAACGATGCATTGTAAGAGCTAAATCTACACTTTGCAGGTTTTTATTTGCGTTTCAAATTTTTATGTTATTATAAATTTTTATTTTGACATTTATTAACACAACAAACCTCCAACCAAGTTTCTAGACGATAAGATGGCCGAGATTAAATGGATTCGAACACCCGCAAGATTTAACCAACGGCTGTCAGACAGAACACGCCCACATTTTGCAAGAGAACACGCTATATTACAGTATATTACAGTATTTGCGTACGAGAGGTGGTCATTTTGTAAACCATCATTAGGGTGTAACGGTGATATATCCAAACAGTTTTTATACGTATACTGTCGTCGCCCCTGTCCGTCCGTTCACAATTTGTTTGTGGACTTTCCACAGGTCACAATTCTTATCCGATTTTGACGAAACTCGAAATATAGGTTTATCCCAATAAGATCTCGACTGCTTTCGATATTGGCACTTATTGGATCGAAACTTCATGGAGAGAGAGAAATGGGGTTTAACGTCCACTCGACACAAACTAGGTCATTTTGAGACTAACATGTGGTTTCATTTTATTTCAATAATTCGCTTGCGCGTAGGGGTCTTTAGCAGTGGGAGGAAACCGGAGTGCCCGGAGGAAATCCACGCTCACACCAGGGCTCGAAACCACAGCCGCAAGCCAGAGGTGACCGGCCAGCTAGAGGTCGAAGCGCGTCACTCTAGACCACTAGGCCATCCCAACCCCCTAAAACTTAATGGATTCTGGCCCCTGCATGATTGACCGAAAAATTGCCTTTTTTAGCCCGTGGTCCCTCTGGAGGTCACAATTATTATCCGATTTAAAAAAAAAAACCGATTGATTATATCACCGTTACACGGTAATAAAGGTTGAGTTCGAAGTTAGTTAAAATCGGACCAAAATTGCCTGATAAAATGGCTGCCGTTTGTACGCGAATAGTGTAAAACTATTTAGTATACAATAACCATGTCTGCTTGTCACTCTTATTCTGTTGTGAGTATGTTGTTCTATGAAATGTTGTCTACCATGGCAAAAAATAGTCGGTCTCAAAAAAAGTGCTCACCGCAGTCGCTCTCCGACAAAATGAATTAATGGGATAAACAAACAATCACAAAACAGGCGAAATTGGTAGATAGGCCTCAAGATTCTTTTCCATTTCTTATCCTCTCGTTAACGAGAATTTGGTTCCATTTGCCATGACATTGATTCAAATTTTCAAGCCCAGTCCCAAAAATTTTAAAGCTCTGTTACATATCTGAAATTTTTTCGCACCTGCGGCGCGATTCCATTTTAACATCATTCTTCTACTCGCTTACATATTTTAAAAACATTCCTCTACTCCTCAATTGTCTTATACTGTCTCAGTACTATCATATTCACGACCCAGTTTGTAGTACCACTGGTGTGTGGGGCGTAGGGGGTATGATTGTACAGATGTTATGTCAACTCGAGAAAACTCACACGTGGTGCTCGGCTCCGGATTGCGTCACTCGCACTGGGAGGTGGGGGCGGGCGTGGGGGTATGTGCATCAGTCGGTCACATTTTGGCTAAACACCCCCCCCCCCAAACGAAATCGTTATGTACGCCCCTATTGTGACCTATAGTGTGTCCACAAACAAACCGTGGGCAGTGTCAACGACAATATACATGTACGTCTACATAAAAATCAACGATAAAGTGGATAACCGAGACGGAGTCTCGGTTTCAAGCACCGTTTCTACGATAAAAAATAATTGACGCTACATCTTCAAAGAGTCATAAACTGACATAGAAAAAAGTAATTTAGCACAAGGTGATCTTGCATTAAAGCCCTAATACCACTCTTGTTGAAACTGAATGCTGTGTCCCAATCTTCATTCTTGTCAACAATTTGCATTATTTTACAATATTCCAATTAATTGATGATATAAATTTCATCTTAGGACACCTAATATAAAAAATTGAAAAAATTCAACTAATTGATTTGAAAAGTCTAACGTAAACCTTTTCAAATGTGACATGGATTTTAAAATATTTTCGAACCTTCTGGACAAGTAATATAGGTTGTAATAGATAATTTAAACAACAGGTAGGACGCTTAAACATCTAGTACTTAGAATAAGGCTATTATTTATTTTCTCGAGTGTTATGGTCCCTTTAAAAGTGGCATTACATTACCTTTGGATGAGAACATATTACATGTATTATTACTGTACGTAATTTGATAGAGCGATCTTCTTTCGCATGTGTTCAGAAGCATTTACCAATATTAAAGAAATATAATATATGCATACATAATATATACATAGATATGTAAACTGTAATTATTATTTTTACCAAATTGAAACAATAACATGAAAATAAAATCAAATATCAAAATTTCAAGTAATTTACGTTTACATATACTTTAAAAACTCTGCACTGGGAGTGAAAAAATATTTTGGTTCCTCATCTTCGTCGAGTTCAACACCATCAGCCAGGTTTGAATATTCTACTGGTATTATCGACTTCATCAGTAGATAATCCTTTACTGTAGAGGGAATATGTAGTCGTTGAACCTTTTCCGTTATCCCCAACCCCAAGTGGATTCGTATACTTCGTCTACATACGGATTTGAGAGAAAATTTGCTTGTCACATATTCATGAAATTGCTGTTTGGTTTTCTCTCCAAGGAGCTTAGCTATTTCACGGGATGCAGTCCCGCTTTCATAGAGGGCTTTTGCTATTGGCAAAAAGGTTTCGTCCAATTTCTTTGGTGGCACTCGATTCACCAATGGTTGAAAGTTACAGTTAGCAGTTATCAGATACCAGATGGGTTCAATAAATGGACGATGTACCAGCCGTTCTAGTAATGTTAAGCCTGTACGATCAGGAAATTGAACGCTTTTTCCTCCCCTAAAATGAAGAATCCATCTCAAGCAGTCTTTATAGTCGTCAGGTTTGGACATATCTAAATAATTAACAGCTGGTTGACCACTGTTATTCAGAAGATTGGCGTTCGCTCCCGATTTTAACAAAAGCTTGAGAGTTATCTTTTTCATCGCTATGGCGGTTTTTATTACGGCCGTTATTCCATAGTTGTCAGCAATGTTTATATCACAACCATTATTGATTAAAAATTTAACGAACCTGACATTACCTCTGGTCGCGGCATTCCTGAGGGCTGTTGATCCCTCCTTGGTTTCCTTCTGGTCCACGTCGATTCCATACTCAAATAAACGTTGTAAATCGTCACGTTCAGACTTTTTCCAAGCAAGACGATGAAGCATGCTTTCACCACACGTACTTATTTGACTGACATTCACCTTACGTTTAACTAGGAAATCGATGGCATCTAAGTCAAGTCGACTTATGGCTAAATTAAGGAATGCCTCACCAGAATCATCTTCAAGTATATTAAAGCCCACACTTTCCAATAAAGGCAATATCTGTCCCAAATTCCTACCCATTTCGTCATGACAATAATACAGCGCCGTGTAACCCTTTTCATCACGGGCGTGAACATCAACACCGCGCTCTATCAGTCCCTGAACTACGTCTGCCCATCCATTTTTAACAGCTTTCATTAAGTATGCTAATCCGTCCTTTTTCATATCGCCAATTTCGCATCCGGCATCCATCAGAATTTTGATCCCAATGGGGTCTCTCATAAGGAATACCTGCTTTAAAGCAGTCCATGAATTTTCTCCTTGTTTCAAATTCAACTCTGCACCATGTTTTATCAAGACTCTCGCAACGTCATGCTTCCAGTTTCCGATTGCCATAAAAAGGGCTGTTTCACGCGACCTATTCACAGTATTTACATTCAGACCCCCATTAACTAACCTTTCAATGCAAGTTTTTATACGACTTGCATCAAAGTTTGTCCACCTCTCAGCCAGATAATGCAGAGCTGTGTTTTTAATCGAATCCAGAACCATTACATCAGCTCCTGCATCTATCAGAAACAACACTATATCCAACAAATTATACTTTACGGCCATTAACAATGGTGTCCGTCTCTTATCCTTTGTTTCAGCAAGATTAACATCGGCTCCGTTCTCCACTAATGATTGAACACACTCAAAAGAATCGGCATTTTTAGGACCAGCTTCTAAACAATGATGAAGGGCCGCATATCCTTTCGTACTACACGTGTAATTGATAAAATCTTTAGCCTTAGAATTTAAAAGGATGTTGAGCATCTTCATGTCACATTTACTGGCCGCAATGGCTATTAAGGTTTTGTCGAACGGGAATTTTAGATGCAATTTTATCCAAGGGATATCGAGCAGATATCCCACTATTAATATTTTACCCTTTTCAACACTTTCGCGCAAAGCATTCCACGTTGGAAATTCAAATACCAGTCCCTGGGCCTCCAAAAATCGTAGGCCACCAACAAAATCTGAAGTAATGGCCGCATCGATCAAAGTCTGATTATATTTTGGATATAGTTTGTCGTCCACAAATACTAGCTTTTTAGCGAATACAATTTTTGTCAGAGATAAATTAGATTTTTCCAATGCTACCACACAGGCCTTTCTTGCAATTTCTAAGATTTCTTTCCTGTCTGACTCGCTATTAATATTTACGGACTGTTTCAGAATATCCTTAGTTAGCTTCTCGTCCTCATTGCCAACAGCAACCATCAGCCTGTGAAAGATAATAAAATTTAAATATATTAGAAAATGGTATTATTGACGTCATGTTTCTGCTTGCGAGGGAGAAGGGGGTATAACAAAATACAGGACGTTAAAGCTCCCATGGTTACTATATGTATCTTAGTTGTCAGGTAACGAGAGATATCGGAACGCCTTTTTGCCTGTAATCGTTGGCGTTCAATGTAGACTTCGAATAGGACCTTGTGATATTCCCCGTCCTACACCGCTGACAGGGGGAAACCGCGCCTCCAAATCTGAGGAACTTTCTCGGCCAACACCACAGCAGCGAACCCGAGACCTAGACTCTCTAGCAAGCCCCTTACTCAATGAGCCACTGCAGCCTATCAGACGCGAATAGGACCTTGACATAATAAAAAAAATCGCCCGAAATCCTCCTATTTTACCGTTTGCTGCTTTCTTTGGTCTTCGGATTGAAGGAATTCATATTCGCATCATCAAATCGAGTATCCCCCAAGATACCGGGTTATAATTTATTTAGCAAATCATTAGTTACCCCACCTTAAAATTTTGTATTGTTAGCTCGACAGGTTTCGTCATATTTCTTTGTCTGTTGATCTACAAAATTGTTAATGGTTTCTATCAAAATGATATCTAAATTATTAACTGGACACTTATCCATACCATGGTCAACTCTCAATGTCATCGCTAGCCTACGATATTTACTGGATAAAGATCCGATCTGCTGCTCAACTTTCATTTATGATTAAATCAAGAAATGGATAATCGAGACTGATGATCGAGGTTAGGCCCAAAAATGAATTGCTGAATTCTGGGTTCTGAATCAATTTGACAGAAATTTTCAGCAAATTTCCTTTACTTATGTAACTATTTTTAACTATTATAGTGAGAACTGCCAGCTCTTTATCTAATCTCCCTTGAAGTATTTTTAATGCCTAATTAATAATTTATTTAACATTTGAAGACCCGCAATAGACAGATTGAACTCTTACATAATGCATCTAAAATTAGGCACAAATACACAGCACCAATAGTTATCCGAGCAAATCTCGCTTCCAAGACCAGTGGGTAGTCGATATTTTGGAGCGAAAAATCGAGGTCTGTATACACACAGTTTCCTAAGTCCATTTCTATACGGTGGGTCAGTGAGTAGGATGTTGGCTCAGTAACCGTGTTCGGTCCCTGCGTTGTTTGAGCAAAGTTTGCCGCATAGCACACTGCATGCACAGGTACATGGGGACAGGGACGCCCTTATTACTATGGCACACCAGACCTATGTGATTTTTCAAACTTTTTGAGTTTCAGTTTTTTTCTGAACATTTTTTAAATTTCTAATCCTATTTTATCCATATTTAATGCTAAATGATATAATATTTACTATTAAATATGAATTACATGTTTGATAGTAAATATTATATCATCAGAGTATTGGTCCAATGACGGATCCTTGAGGCACACCATATGTTAGAGTCAACTTGGGTTGAGACGGCTTGTCCGAATATTATAGCTTGTGGCCTTCCAAACAAATACCAGGAGTGCCAGTTTAGGGCAGCTGAACTGATTCCATAATCAAACTATCAAGCTTGATTTCTGTGGTCAATCGTGTCAAAGGCTGTTGATAAATCAAGTAGCGCCAACATTGACACGTCACCCTTGTAAACAGATCGCTTTGCTGCTTCCAATACAGAGTTGAGAGCTGTTGAGATTCTCTGTTGTTTCTACTTGCTGTGCAGACTGGAATTTATCCCAATTGACGAATTGCAATTTGACCACTCTTTCGATGATCGTGGAGAGAACGGGCAAATTTGGTCGGTAGTCTTTTAGAACTTCCGTATCCAGTATTGTTTTCTTTAAAGGAGGGTTAATAGTAAGTGCAGGAGGACCGCACTACACGCAAACAATAATCTACAAGATAAACCAGGAACACAAACCTTATTGATGTATTTGATACATTAGAACAACACAAGTTTCATAAGGGGATATATCTTAGTTAAAATAATGCAAATAATTTTGAGTAAATTCTTAACCGAGAATGCTTTGTGAACTCGGGGCCTGATGGGGGATTATTTATTAACATAAAAAGTTCTTCAAAATCCCACATTTTGAAGAATATTGTCTAAGTAGGAAACATGGACAATTGGATATTTGAAACACATTCGGAGGAATCCGTGAAAGCTGCATCTGCTACCCAAGAAAAGCTTGAACCGCTTGTTATTCTAAACTTGATACAAAAACTAATTCTAGACATAAGTGACACCTTAAGGTAATTATCACGGTCTCTTACTGCCTCACCAACGTGGACACAGAACCTTGGTTTTTCTGTAACACCCAAACGACTAGACGCTAGTTTTATACCACTGACAGGGAGAAAGAACTCCGGAAAATCGGTTTGTTGCCCCAACCAAACAAATAGACACTTTCCTCTGCCAGAACCATCCCCTCCCCTGCCGTACGAACACCCCCACCAGTGACAAGAGGACACCATGCTGGGAAGTCAGGAACACCTCTGGACATGGTAAGTTACCCACCTAGCTACGGGATGATTTACCAAATTCTACCTAATACAAATTAAATACTGCCAAGTATCACCACATGCTAGGGATGTGTGACAGTGTGAGTGTGTGTGTGTGGGGGGGGGGCATGTGCGTTAAACCATACTGTCTGCCATTGAGTCAATTTCCGTGGTTTAGATTCCACGATTGCATGAGTGCCACGGTGGCTAAGTGGGTAAGTCGCTGGTTTGCTACCCTGCTGGTTAGGGTTCGATCCCGAAGCTATCTAGTCGTTCGAATGGGATGAAAAACCTAGGTCCCATGTATGGATTGGCGGTTGAAATTCGATATAAGAGTAGGCCGTGACACCGCTGCCAGGGCACAATTTCCCCCATAGCACACTGTATGGCGTAAGCCCGTCTTCATTGGTAAAGTCGGAACAGAAAAGTAAGACGTTCAACTCCATTTTATTTCATTTCTTCACGCGTATACGTGACAAGGAGTAGGTTCACCTGCCCAATATTTTACATTGGGTATTTACAACAGTCGGAATCGGCATGTTCCGGAAGCTTATTCAGGTGTTAACGGTGCATGGATTATGTCAGACCTATATCTACGTTTTGCAGGTCTTTATTTTCTCTTCAAATGATATTTAAATGTTTATTTAGACATTTGTTAACATGACAAACCTATAATTAACTCTCTAGACCATCGGATGGTCGAGATTTACATGGATTCGAACAACCGCAAGATTTAACAAATTTAACGATAAAATGAATAATAGAGACTTAGTCTCGGTTGTCAAGTCCCGTATCTGCAAACCGACATAAACTCTCAAAATATTAACGCAATTTGACATCAGGTGTTCTTTGCATCAAAATTGTATTTACATCCTTTTTGGACGAGACTATATCATTTAGGCTTAAAAAAACTTTAAAAACTCCGCACTTGGTTTGAAAACATGTTTTGGTTCCTCATCTTCATCGAGTTCAACACTATCAGCCAGGTTTGAATATTCTACTGGTATTATCGACTTCATCAGTATATAATCCTTTATACTAGAAGGAATATGTAGTTGCTGAACCTTTTCCGTAATCCCCAATCCCAAGTGGATTCTTGTACTTCGTCTACATACGGTTTTTAGAGTAAATCCGTTTGTCACATATTCTTGAAATTCCTGTTTGGTTTTCTCTCCAAGGAGCTTAGCTATTTCACGGGATGCAGCCCCGCTTTCATAGAGGGCTTTTGCTATTGGCAAAAAGGTTTCGCCCAATTTCTTTGGTGGCGCTCGATTCACCAATGGTTGAAAGTTACAGTTAGCAGTTATCAGATACCAGATGGGTTCAATAAATGGACGATGTACCAGCCGTTCTAGTAATGTTAAGCCTGTACGATCAGGAAATTGAACGCCTTTTCCTCCCCTAAAATGAAGAATCCATCTCAAGCAGTCTTTATAGTCGTCAGGTTTGGACATATCTAAATAATTAACAGCTGGTTGACCACTGTTATTCAGAAGATTGGCGTTCGCTCCCGATTTTAACAAAAGCTTGAGAGTTATCTTTTTCATCTCTATGGCGGCTTTTATCACGGCCGTTATTCCATAGTTGTTAGCAATGTTTATATTACAACCATTATTAATTAAAGATTTAACGAACCTCACATTGCCACAGGTCGTGGCCTCAATGAGGGCTGCTGATCCTTCCCTGGTTTCTCTCTGGTCCACGTCGATTCCGTACTCAAATAAACGTTGTAAATCGTCACGTTCAGACTTTTTCCGAGCAAGACGATGAAGTATGCTTTGTCTACAGCTACTTATTTGACTGACATTCACCTGATGTTTAACTAGGAAATCGATGGCATCTAAGTCAAGTCGACTAATGGCTAAATTAAGGAATGCCTCACCAGAATCATCTTCAAGTATATCAAAGCCTACACTTTCCAAAAAAGGTAATATATGTCCCAAATTCCTACCCTCTTTGTCATGACAATAATACAGTGCAGTTTGACCCTTTTCATCACGGGCGTGAACATCAACACCACGCTCTATCAGTCCCTGAACTACGTCTGCCCATCCATTTTTAACAGCTTTCATTAAATATTCCCGTCCCTTCTCATTCAAATCGTCAATTTCGCATCCAGCATCCATCAGGATTTTGATACCAATAGGGTTTCTAATACTGAATGCCATCGTTAAAGCAGTAACAGTCCATGGAGTTTCTCCTTGCTGCATGTTCAACTCGGCACCGTGTTTGATCAAGGCTTTCGCAACATCATGCTTCCGTTTATTGATTGCCATAAACAGCGCTGTTTCACGCCACCGATTCTTGGTATTTATATTTACCCCCCCCCCCCCCACTAACTAATCTTTCAACGCAAGTATTCAAACGGCTTGCATCACAGCTTATCCGCCTCTCAGCCAAATAATGTAGTGCAGTGTTTCTCCTAGAGGGACCCTTTGTCGAATGTGACGCCCTTATGTCTGCCTTTAGAGTCCATCCAAAAAAGGAACATTTTCATTTTTCTCATCGGTTTTAGCATTTTTCTCATCGGTTTTAGCATTTTTCTACTGTTTTATTTTTTCAACTCCTTGAATTCTTTTTTGGCTAGGAGGCTAGCGCCCCAGTTATATAATAAAATGCCTTTGTTCCCAGTTCCTATGAACACTGTAAATTGGGTATTCAAACAGTCGGAATCGACATTATGACCCGGAAGCTTATTCAGGTATTAACGATGCATTGTAAGAGCTAAATCTACACTTTGCAGGTTTTTATTTTCGTTTCAAATTTTTATGGTATTATAAATTTTTATTTTGACATTTATTAACACAACAAACCTCCAACCAAGTTTCTAGACGATAAGATGGTCGAGATTTATATGGATTTAACCAACGGCTGCCAGACACAACACGCCCACATTTTGCAAGAGAACAAGCTATATTACAGTATATTACAGTATTTGCGTACGAGAGGTGGTCATTTTGTAAACCATCATTAGGGTGTAACGGTGATATGTCCAAAGATGGGGTTTAACGTCCACTCGACACAAACTAGGTCATTTTGAGACTAACATATGGTTTCATTTTATTTCAATAATTAGCTTGCGCGTAGGGGTCTTTAGCAGTGGGAGGAAACCGGAGTGCCCGGAGAAAACCCACGAGGTTGAGAAGGCGCCCCTATCTCCATGCCACATGCGCTCACACCAGGGCTCGAAACCACAGCCGCAAGCCAGAGGTGACCGGCCAGATATATAGAGGTCGAAGCGCGGCACTCTAGACCACTAGGCCATCCCAACCCCCTGAAACTTAATGGATTCTGGCCCCTGCATGATTGACCGAAAAATTGCCTTTTTTAGCCTGTGGTCCCTCTGGAGGTCACAATTATTATCCGATTAAAAAAAAAACGATTGATTATATCACCGTTACAAGGTAATAAAGGTTGAGTTCGAAGTTAGTTAAAATCGGACCAAAATTGCCTGACAAAATGGCTGCCGTTTGTACGCGAATAGTGTAAAAATATGGTATATCAACGTTGTTGACCCACTACAAGTCACAATTTTAATTCGATTTTGATGAAACTTGAAATACATGTTTTTAACTGAAAGATCTTGGTTCCTTTCGATATTTGCGCATATCGGTTTGCAACTTCCTGAATTATGGCCCCTGATTTTTGTCATCAAAATCGGTTCAAACTTGTGACCTCTAGAGTATCCACAAGCTAAAAACGTGAATTTTCGTACAATCAGGGAACATATAATGCACGAAGTCCTGGTCCGATATATGGCAATATATTGTGACCCTGGGGCGTAAATGTTGGGGTACACCCCCCCCCCCTCCTGCAAAAAAAATAGTCGGTCGCAAAACCAGTGCAGTCGGTCGCAAGATAGAGAAGTCATTATCGAAATACGCACTCACTGTATACGTGACGCTAATCATGCAAAACTTTACTATAAAATAGTCGGTCGCAAAATCAGTGCAGTCGGTCACAAAATAGGAGCAGTCGGTATCAAAATAAGTGCTCACTGTATACGTCACGCTACTCACACAAAACTTTAGTATAAAATAATCTTGTCAACTTACCATGTTTGAAAAGATGTTGTGTTTCGCTCTCATTCTGTTGTGAGTATGTTGGTCTAACACTAACAACAAAATTTCACCCACGGAGAAAAATAGTCGGTTACAAAATAAGTGCAGTCACTGCAATCTGTCTCAAAAACTATGCAAGAATAGATCCCAAATACTAAGTAGATGCGTGAATACGTGTACCTAAATTGCATACGTCACACAAAACTATTTAGTATACAATAACCATGTCTTCTTGTCACTCTTATTCTGTTGTGGGTATGTTGTTCTATGAAATGTTGTCTACCATGGCAAAAAATAGTCGGTCTCAAAGTACTCACCGTAGTCGCTCTCCGACTAAATGAATTAATGGGATAAACAAACAATCACAAAACAGGCGAAATTGATAGATAGGCCTCAAGATTCTGCCCCATTTCTTATCCCCTCGTTAACGAGAATTTGGTTCCATTTGCCATGAGATTGATTCAAATTTTCAAGCCCAGTCCCAAAAATTTTAAAGCTCTGTTATATATCTGAAATTTTTTCGCACCTGCGGCGCGATTCCATTTTAACATCATTCCATTTAATATCATTCGCTTCGCTTACATATCTGAAATTTTTTCGCGCCTGCGGCGCGCCATTCCCTTTTTAAAAACATTCCTCTACTCCTCAATTGTCTTATACTGTCTCAGCACTATCATATTCACGATTATAGTAAACTGCCCAGTTTTTAGTACCACTGGTGTGTGGGGCGTGGGGGGGGGGGTCTGATTGTACAGATGTTATATCAACTCTAGAAAACTCACACGTGGTGCTCGGCTCCGGATTGCGTCACTCGCACTGGGAGGTGGGGGCGGGCGTGGGGGTATGTGCATCAGTCGGTCAGATTTTGGCTAAACACCCCCCAAACGAAATCATTATGTACGCCCCTATTGTGACCTATAGAGTCTCCACAAACAAACTGTGAGCAGTGTCAGCGACAATATACATGTGCGTCTACATAAAAATTCAACGATAAAGTCTCGGTTTCAAGCACCGTTTCTACGATAAAAAATAATTGACGCTACATCTTCAAAGAGTCATAAACTGACATAGATCTTGCCTTAAAAGTGGCATTATATTATTATTACTGTACGTAATTTGATAGAGCGATCTGCTTTCGCAAATGTGTTCAGAAGCACTTACCAATATTAAAGAAATATGATATATGCATACATAATATATACATAGATATGTAAACTGTAATTATTATTTTTACCAAATTGAAACAATAACATGAAAATAAATTTAAATATCAAAATTTCAAGTAATTTACGTTTACATATACTTTAAAAACTCTGCACTGGGAGTGAACAAATATTTTGGTTCCTCATCTTCGTCGAGTTCAACACCATCAGCCAGGTTTGAATATTCTACTGGTATTATCGACTTCATCAGTAGATAATCCTTTACTGTAGAGGGAATATGTAGTCGTTGAACCTTTTCCGTTATCCCCAACCCCAAGTGGATTCGTATACTTCGTCTACATACGGATTTGAGAGAAAATGTGCTTGTCACATATTCATGAAATTCCTGTTTGGTTTTCTCTCCGAGGAGCTTAGCTATTTCACGGGATGCAGCCCCGCTTTCATAGAGGGCTTTTGCTATTGGCAAAAAGGTTTCGTCCAATTTCTTTGGTGGCGCTCGATTCACCAATGGTTGAAAGTTACAGTTAGCAGTTATCAGATACCAGATGGGTTCAATAAATGGACGATGTACCAGCCGTTCTAGTAATGTTAAGCCTGTACGATCAGGAAATTGAACGCTTTTTCCTCCCCCAAAATGAAGAATCCATCTCAAGCAGTCTTTAAAGTCGTCAGGTTTGGACATATCTAAATAATTAACAGCTGGTTGACCACTGTTATTCAGAAGATTGGCGTTCGCTCCCGATTTTAACAAAAGCTTGAGAGTTATCTTTTTCATCTCTATGGCGGCTTTTATCACGGCCGTTATTCCATAGTTGTTAGCAATGTTTATATTACAACCATTATTAATTAAAGATTTAACGAACCTCACATTGCCACAGGTCGTGGCCTCAATGAGGGCTGCTGATCCTTCCCTGGTTTCTCTCTGGTCCACGTCGATTCCGTACTCAAATAAACGTTGTAAATCGTCACGTTCAGACTTTTTCCGAGCAAGACGATGAAGTATGCTTTGTCTACAGCTACTTATTTGACTGACATTCACCTGATGTTTAACTAGGAAATCGATGGCATCTAAGTCAAGTCGACTAATGGCTAAATTAAGGAATGCCTCACCAGAATCATCTTCAAGTATATCAAAGCCTACACTTTCCAAAAAAGGTAATATATGTCCCAAATTCCTACCCTCTTTGTCATGACAATAATACAGTGCAGTTTGACCCTTTTCATCACGGGCGTGAACATCAACACCACGCTCTATCAGTCCCTGAACTACGTCTGCCCATCCATTTTTAACAGCGTTCATTAAATATTCCCGTCCCTTCTCATTCAAATCGTCAATTTCGCATCCAGCATCCATCAGGATTTTGATACCAATAGGGTTTCTAATACTGAATGCCATCGTTAAAGCAGTAACAGTCCATGGAGTTTCTCCTTGCTGCATGTTCAACTCGGCACCGTGTTTGATCAAGGCTTTCGCAACATCATGCTTCCGTTTATTGATTGCCATAAACAGCGCTGTTTCACGCCACCGATTCTTGGTATTTATATTTACCCCCCCACTAACTAATCTTTCAACGCAAGTATTCAAACGGCTTGCATCACAGCTTATCCGCCTCTCAGCCAAATAATGTAGTGCAGTGTTTCTCCTAGAATCACGAGCCGTTACTTCAGCTCCTGCATCTACCAGAAACAACACAACATCCAACATATTATACTCAATGGCCATTAATAATGGCGATCGTCTCTTCTCATTCTTTTTTTCACCAAGATTAACATCGGCCCCGTTCTCTACTAATAATTTAACACAATCAAGAGTATCGGCATTTTTAGGACCAGCATTTAAACAATGATGAAGGGCCGCATATCCGTTGGCACTACACGTGTAATTGATAAAACCTTTAGCCTTAGAATTTAAAAGGATGTTGAGCATTTTTATGTCACATTTACTGGCAGCAATGGCTACTAAGGTTTTGTCGAACGGGGATTTTAGATGTAACTTTATCCAAGGGATATCGAGCAGATATCCCACTATTGATAGTTTACCCTTTTCAACACTTTCGCGTAGAGCATTCCACGTTGGAAATTCAAATACCAGTCCCTGGGCCTCCAAAAAGCGTAGACCACCAACAAAATCTGAAGTAATGGCCGCTTCGATCAGTTTCTGGTTATATTTTGGACATAGTTTGTCGTCCACAAATACCAGCTTTTTAGCGAATACAGTTTTAGTCAGAGATAGATTAGATTTTTCCAACGCTTCCACACAGGCGTTTCTTGCAATTTGTAAGATTTCTTCCCTGTCTGACTCCTTATTAAAATATATGGACCGTTTCAGGACGTCCTTAGTTAGTTTCTCGTTCTCATTTCCAACAGCAGCCATCAGCCTGCGAAAGATAATAAAATGTTAATATTATATTTATCAAGATAAACTGCATTATTGATAGAACTGGTTATAGGAATACAGCTTGTTTTTGTTTCACACAATGGAGGACGTCCGCGTTTTATTGAAACAGCTTACTGTATGCGTACTGTATTCTTAGTTGTCAGGATGCGAGGGATATTGAACACCCCCACCCCTTTGCCTGTAATCGTTTGGATTCAATATTTTATGAATTGCCAGAAAAATACTCTCGCAGTTAAAACAAATATTTGTCCCTATTGATTGGTAGAACCTCTAAGTTATGTAATTTAGTTAATTTTAGCTTAAATTTAAATCTGGATGCATCCTCTTGACCCCCCGAAAATCTGTTAGTACCTATCTGTCCCGGGTCCCCTAATATCCCTTACTGCCCAGGGTCCCGATTCCCGCCCCTTCAGCCCAGGTACTGGTTGGCTCCGTCCGGGATAAAGTATTGGTATGACCCAGAATTGGGGGGGCGCGGGACATTTGTCCCATTTACTCTATTAGTTATAGTTATCAACGTCTACGGACTAAATTGATTTAGTTAACATATTGTTTGTATGGGATATCATATAAATCCGAGGGAGAAAGGGCTTATATTTGACATATACAACGTCATAGTTTTAATCACCCGGACAAACTTTCTATATACCGCCAAAGAGTTTCAATCAGCCTACGAAGTTTCTCTTTGTTTCAGGTTCAATGTGGCTGTTTCATCATCATGCTTCCGTTTTCCCATTGCTATAAAAGGGACTGTTTTACGCGACCTATTCGTGGTATTTATATTGAGCTCCTCATTAACTAACCTTTCAATGCAAGTGTTTACACGGCTTGCATCACAGCTTCCTCGCCTCTCGGCCAGGTAACGTAGAACTGTGTTTCTCTCTGAATCACGAGTCGTTACATCAGCTCCTGCATCTATCAAAAACAACACTACGTCCAACAAGTTATACTCAACGGCCATTAACAATGGCGACCGTCCCCTTTTCTTTGCTTCATCAAGATTAACATCAGCTCCGTTCTCTACTAATAATTTAACACAATCAAAAGAATCGTCATATTTAGGACCAGCTTCTAAACAATGATGAAGGGCCGCATATCCTTTCGTACTACATGTGTAATTGATAAAATCTTTAGCCTTAGAATTTAAAAGGATGTTGATCATCTTCATGTCACATTTACTGGCCGCAATGGCTATTAAGGTTTTGTCGTACGGGAATTTTAGATGCAACTTTATCCTAGGGATATCGAGCAGATATCCCACTGTTGATCGTTTACCCTTTTCAACACTTTGGCGCAAAGCATTCCACGTTGGAAATTCAAAAACCAGTCCCTGGGTCTCCAAAAACCGTAGGCCACCAACAAAATCTGAAGTAATGGCTGCATCCATCAGTTTCTGGTTGTATGTTGGATATAGTTTGTCGTCGACAAATACCAAGTTTTTGGCAAATACAATTTTAGTCAGAGATAGATTAGATTTTTCCAATGCCACAACACAGGCGTTTCTGACAGTTTCTAAGATTATTTGAATGTCCCACAAGTCAATAATATTTGTGGACTGTTTCAGGGTGTCTTTAGTTAGCTCCTCGTCTTCACTGCCAACAGCAGCCATCAGCCTGTGAAATTGAATAAACTTTAAATACATTGTATATTTATCAAGATCAACGAGGGATATTGGAACCCCTTTTGCCTGTAATCGTTGGGATTCAATATACACACAATGTGAATTGACGGAAATTCATTCGGGCGATGCAGAATTAACTTCTGTCAAAATTCCGTACAAGTAGGTTTCCAGATAGTTTCTCGAATGTGCATGGTTGAAGAAATGAAAGCAGGAATCGTGTTGATAGTTAATATTTTTATATTCCTTGGTTAACAATTACGCACCATAAAGTACAGCACACAATTAATATGTGTAAGGTAGGCTCCGATATGGATATGGGAATTGGCATATTAAAGGTTTGTCTCCAAATATTCAAATACAGGTACACAAAGATTTTCCTTGGGATTGTGATCTGAGGTTGATCTCCTAATGACAGTTTGTAGAAAGGTTCTAACCGACTCATTTTCGTCTATATATGAAGAACTTTTACCCATGGAATTAATCTTATAATCTACCAGTATATAAACAACCAATATGGTAACTAAGAAACAAACATAATCACAAGGCAGTCACTCTGTCTGTCGGACGTGCTGATCTGTGTATATAATATTTTCCAGTTTACATTTATTACCGAAGATTCTCACTTCTACAGTCTTCCAGTTGCAATAATCAGTGTAAGGTGAATAGGACCTTGCCATGCTCTCCGCTCTGTTCCTGTGCTTCCTTATCGGGGGAAACCGCGCCTGAAAATCAGAGGAACTCTCTCGGCCAACAACGGGAGAGAACCCGAGAACCCAAGACTCTCAAGCAAACGTTTTATTCAATGCGCATTTGCGGCTCATCATTAGGGAATAGGATCTTGACAAAACAATCGACGACGTTATACATTTCTGCATGGTCCCCCTTGTTGGTGGCTGGTCGAATGTTAAACGCGTGCGCGTTTGATCATAATGTCTGTTTTTGAGTCAAATGGGGTGGTTTAGATTCCCCGCGGGTACCAATCGCGATCCCAGATATAACTTTACCTTTTCTAAACTTATCTCTGAGATCGAGATGCGCGTGAACGTGAGTAGGGTCGCCTGTCCAACCTCGTGTCTTTTCTGCGAGCCCTCGGGTTTCCTCCTTCTGCTAAAGACACCTACGCGCTGTTACACAAATGAAATTATTTAGGAAAATGTCACTTTAACAAATTCCATACATGCAATCTAATAAATCATCCTTATCCGATAATGGCCCACAGATGGTCAACATTGGCACTGGCTTAGCACAACAAATGACCACGTGGAAGTCGCTAGTGAAGTCGTCACTGCTAGCCCATTTTACGTAATGTCCTTTGTCTGGTAAAGCAATCTGTACTGAAAGCTTACTCTGTTATTATGCAATAGCCAGATGTGTAATCTTGCGAGACCATTTGTGTGGAAGGGGTATTATAAGGAATAGAATGGGTATTATAAACAAGGAATCCAAAGGGAATGGGCAAACTGGGCGAAGGTGTTTGGAAGGGATATTATAAGCAAGGAATCTAAAGTGATGGGAAGACTATGCGAGGTGTCTATAGTTAAATTAAGACCGGACAGCGGCCATGTAAGTTAATCAGAAGTTGGCACCGCGTTACCAAGCCAATCTAGGACTCCCTCATCACAAGCTAATAACTGGATCCTCAACTATAAGATGTTTTGTACTTGATATGTTTACAGAAAAATAAAAGTATCATATAATATGAAGTTAAACCTGTGTTTTCGTCAAGAACATGACATAAAGACCCAATACTGTAACAGCGATGTGTTAGTCCCAAAATGAAGAAGTTTGTGACGAGTGGACCTCTCTCTCTCTCTCTCTCTCTCTCTCTCTCTCTCTTCCCACCGGGTCGCCCAAAACTCTCTCTCTCTCTCTCTCTTCCTATCCAGTCGCCGAAATCCTCGTGTTTAAAGTGCCAATCCCGATAACTTTTTGGGGAATAAAACTGCTTAATTTTGGGTTAAAATCCTTTAAAATCCATAACCTAAGGCCCACCTACTAACTCGATATTTGTGATACGCTTGTAAATAACTTAAACCTGACAGTCTTCATCTGGAAATGGAGAACGTTTTATTATACAGTATCTGGATAAAACCAGACTTTTTTCTTTAAAAATAATATGTAGGTGAAATTTGCCTTTTGTTATCAAGTACAGGGCATGGGTCATTCACTGTATAGACCTCTCAAGAAACTTTAATCGATTATCAGGTCACCCAATGAAAAAATTGACTCGAAATCTTAAAAGGGTTACGTGTCCGGATAAGCAGTGTTGACGTTCCCGTCCAAACGACTCAATATTTTGAGCTGGAATTTTGAGACAAGGTAAATACACCATGCCACTATATTTTGGTCCATAAATTTCATACATACTCGGACTTTAATTTTTGAGATTCTGTTCTTATCGGGATTGTCCCTTTAAGCGATTGTCACTGTAGGAATGTATTTCGGCAACATCCTATCATGTGAACAGCAAGATACCCGGTTACAGATCGAACTTTATAATTACCTGTCCCTGAAACCCTGCATTGTTAACTTGTCCGGTTTCGTCATATTTATTTGTTGGTGACTTACAAAATTGATAACGGTCTGGGATATGAGTTGCTTTGGTGGAGCTGAAAAATATAAATTAAAATTTAAACATGCATTATTCAACAGATAAATCTGCCTATTACAAGTCTTTCTTTAAGCCTGAAATATTATCTGAAGTATTAATTGGACATTAATTAACTTATCCAGACCATAACCAACTCTCGGTGCCATCGTTAACCTGGGATATTTTGTGATGGATGATTTAACTTTTAAGTGTATAATCGTACCAACGTTAGTAATGACGATCGAGGCCTAAAACTGAATCGCTAATATCGCGGTTGGCGTATGCCCGTCTTCATTAGCTGAGTTCGGAGCAGAACAGTGGGACGTTGTGTTCTAATCTACCTGATGGCCCAGTGAGTTAATTATGCGATTGTCATGTTAATAATCTATATAACATGTGAAGACCTACAATGGGCAAATTTGGCTCTTACATAATGCATCATGACGTATGTACAAATAAACTTTAAAACAGCACCAATCCAACTCATTGTTGTGAACTCTTATTTTTGTTACTCGATATTTCAGTGGCTTAATCGGGAGATATCGTTTATATGGCCTCGTGGGTTTCCTCCGGGCACTCCGGTTTCCTCCCACTGCTAAAGACCCCAACGCGCAAGCGAATTATTGAAATAAAATTGAACCATATGTTAGTCCCGAAATGACCTAGTTTGTGTTGAGTGGACGTTAAACCCCATTTCTCTCTCTCTCTCTCTCCGTTTATATGGCGAAGGGTCTGGGAATGAACAATGTTTACAGTTAGAATTCAAAATAAGAGAAAGCGCAGTGCCGCTGTCCAAGAAAAGTTTCCAGCGAAGCACACTGCCCGTATTCATTAGGTCGCGTATAGTTTTAGGAACTGTCTCTAATTGAGACATCGTTAAGCCATATTTCATATCATTTCATAATGTCAAAATGTTTTATATTACTTACTTTAGTTTCCTTTCAAATCAATAAGTTTAACAACCACGAAGTTACCCCAACGCCCATTTTATATATGACACAATTATCACCTTTAGGATGTGTTATATACCTGCCGTGCTGTATTAATATAACTGTAGGTTTGTTTACATAGATTATATAGGTCAGTATATGACCCGATACAGGTAACTTCATACTATAACAAAATCCACAATGCCCACGTGAAGTATATAAAGTTCCCATTGCGCAATGTCGTTCGTATATTGCCAAATACTAACTTGCTGTATTAAAGTAGCTAAGTCTCTAACTCAATATCATCGAAAGTCTTCGACGTTGAAAACACAAATTATTTGTCAATTTAAATCAACATTGATGGTGTGGTCTTAACAGGAAAAGATAGGCTTCTGATATCCAATATTTAAGACGCAATAATTTTTTTGCCATTGGTACACGAATCGTGTACCATATGGCGTTTCAGACTCATTTTCAGCTAGAGACCCAAAGAACAAGGCTAGGTATACTCCACATTACATCTCAAACGGTGAGCATGCGCAATAAATACTATGTAGACTGGAATAACCAGACGCTATATATATATTGTGATTCAATTGAGATTTCTTGTGTACTTCGCCAAACATAACTGATTTGATATTAGAGTAAATACGGAAACGATTGAATGCAAATCAGTTTATATACATTCATATTACATTATTACATGGCTTGCGACCCATTTGTGCCAATTTCTAGACCCCAAATATTAGCGGTTCAGCTCCTTTAAGTGTATTGACGCGCGACTTAATGAAGACGGACATACGAACATGGGACCTCTTGTAAGCTACTAGGCGGGGGAACATCCTACTCTCTTAGTTACGGTGACTTCCCCATAGAAATGGAGATATTAAAGATGCCTTCCCGCGTAAAAATTGGTAACGTAATCTGGCCTTGGTTGAATGGCACCTTATACTCATTTTTGCGCCTTCGCAAACTATTTATATACCCATTCACTAAACAGGATTTTTTTTATCCAGATATAGTTTAGATACCTTGATTTATCTGTCTATTACTTCCAAAAAATGTTTTAGAATTAAATTTACAGAAGGAAAAAAGTTAAAATTTGGACTAATTAACTAGCACAGGCGTCATCCTTTTCAGTGATTGTAGCGGTCTAACATAGCTGTCGAACATCAATTAGCATACCATAGCTTCTAAAATTAAAAACAATTCGTTTTTCTTTTAAAACTCGTGGATCTTATGCGCGGAAACATACGGTAATTGGATTTCCTTATAAACTATTACCCGATCGTCAAAGATACTGCTACTTACTACTACAACTACTACTACTACTGCTACTACCTAGTTTTAACATATTTTGTCCGATGTGGTGGGACAGTTGTGTAGAATTTCAAATGGGACGGATAATTTGGGTCCCGTGAATGCATTGGTGGGCACCTAAAAGAGTTCCCGGTAGTTGGAATTCGATATAAGAGTAGGCCATGGTGTCACTGTTCTAGCAATATTTCCTCATAGCACACCATATGCCGTATGACGGTCTTCCTTAACACAGTATAGGAGCAGAACAGTAGGATGTTAAACACCATTTCATTTCACTTAAAGCAGCTAAGTCCATAACTTAGTATCATCTAAACTCTTCGATATTGAAATCAAAAATTATTTGTCATTTTAAATCTACGTTGATGTTGTGATCATATGTAAGACAAAATAAACATTTTAGCATTAGAACAAGAGACTCGATGAACGAGGCTAAACATATTCTACAAGTCGTGACACTATGTTCTTATCTGTAGATCATGCGCAATACATACTATCGGTGTAGACTAAAATAACCAGACGCTAGAGATTGCCATTCGATTGAGACTTCTGGCATATTTCGCCGAACATAACTCATTAGAAATTACAGTGAAACTCAGAAAGAATTGAATTCAAATCAATTAATATATATTTATATTACATTATTATGCGTTGAGACCCATTTGTGTCAATTTGTATATCTCAAATATTAGCGATTTAGCTACTTTAACATATTTTATTGCAAATCAATTACAAAGGGAATACCACAATTTATAGAAATTATGAACCCCCTCGCAGTGAATATAATGTTGATGACAAAACAAACATTTAAGATGCACTAGATAAATGCTGCATGCTACTGCTACTACTGCTACTACTGCTGCTACTGCTACAGCTACTGCTACTACTGCTGCTACCGCCTCTGCTACTGCAACTGCTACTTACTGCTACCATTATTCTCCCTACTTTGATAATCAATATAATTATTTGATATTGCGCCTTACATTAAAATACGTGTAAAATTAAGGATGTCATACTTTCATGTTCACCCAGTTGTCTTCGATTCCAGGGGTATAATGTTTGAAAACATAGTGTTACTTGAACCGTAGTTAGGAATTAGGTTTTGAACGTTAGTTACCCACGACTTGAACCTTGTGTATCATGAATAAAATGCATGGATCCTAATCTTCGACACACTGTATAATGTCCCATAAACGTTTGAAAGGAATTGTCTTACTCACACTGTTTTGCTTGAATAAAGATACGATGATCGATGGTTTTCGTCACAACGATGTTTGACTGTGTAGTCGACGATACAAGGAATTGTCTTACCCGAACCTTGTTTAGCTCGAATTATAATGCGTGGATCAATGATGTTCGTCATAGTGAAGTTTAACTGTATGTCTTAAACTTGACACGTTTATTGAGTTTTCGAGAGACAAATATTGTCTTCGATAATTCAAAAGATCTTCTTCGTGGATCAGCGAAGTTCGTCATAACTAAGTTTAAATATATGTTATTTCAATTTGATAAATTTATTGAGTTTTCTACAGAGGAATATTGTCTGCTATAATTCAATGGGTCGTGTAGTCGTTGAGCTGACGATTGACTGTTAGTTCTTCTAGGTTTATAGATCATTACAGCTAGGATTATATATAAGATTATTAAACTGGATAGAACACCAATGGTTAAACCTGAAACAAATTCAAATTGTGGGTTAAAAACATATTGTGTTTAATGACACGAGTAATGCATAAACACGACACAGAAAATAAATAAATAAATATGTTCATAGTATATGGATGGGTGTGCCCAGGTTTGTTCCGTTCTCCAATATCGAGGGTGGGGTAGACTCTTTCTGAAGAACACATGGTCTTTAGCGTTATTTTGGCACACATCTGAAACACAGTAACTGAGATTTAACATAACAACATAATTATGACATACCAATACATTTTAATCAGATGTCCGATTTTGACAATACAACTGACTGACTGTTCGGCGCTATAGAAAACGATTATTATTATCATTATTTAGTATAAGTAAGCAAAAGCATGGAAAGTCAAAAACCGTGAAATCCCATAAACTATTTGTTTAATTTTTCTAACACCAAAAATCGTGTTGATCTAGATTTAAACAGACGGGGGCCTGTCGGTGACTGGGGCCTCAAACGGGACGAGCTTGGCGTGTTGCTTTAATTCCCCAATCGTTCCAAAGCGAACTGACAGAATCTGTTTCTATCCTACCCACGCCAAGGTACCCAGAGTCACCGGTTCTCTCCTACGTTACGTTCAAGTATGACTGTATTGTTTTACTAATATGTACCGACATTTTTTTAATACAACATTACTCGATATACCACGGGCCCCGCTAGGCCTCGGCCCCTGGACAGGTGTTCCAGCTGCTATTTATAGTAAAATTCAAATGGATGAGACTGTTCCCTTTTTAAAAAATTTTGGGCAATACACAAAGGTTGAAATGGACCTATGTAGGTGATAGCAGGTAGCCAGTGCAACTCCTTTACAAACAGCGTAATATGGCAGTTTTATCTCATCTACTAACGATCCTTGCCTCAGGATACTGCACAATTTGATTGTTGATACCACAGAGTAGATTAAAACAGTAGTCGAGTCGAGTCGAGAAAAGTAGGCTTACGATCTGACAAGCATATATTTTGTCGTTAGATGTCGAATTGGCCAGAATGACCATAGCCTGCAGTGTGCTATGAGGGTGGTCGAAATGACCGGAGACTGAAAGAAATGGACTAAAATGAAATAGGTTTAACGTCCTACTGTTCCGTCCCGACGGTGATAATGAAGCCGGGTATCCGCAATACAGTGTCCTATGGGGGATTCTTAAGTCGAATTCCAACTGCCAGGGGAACTTTAACGAATACGCCAATGTGTACACTATAAGTTATCCCTTGTCAGACCGTAGCAATCTTAATTACACTGCTGCCTTACACTGTAATCCATACTATTACTGAACTCAGAATTAAGTCAGACAGCATTACCACACGGTCGGAGTGGTGTGGCAGTTGGGGTAATATTAGCTCCCCGCTTACCCAAATCCTGTTGTTTTAAAACTGGAATGGCACTGCCCAATGTTTTAGACATAATGTCAATGTGCTCAGCTTTAATCGTTCATATAAACACAAAAACAGACTATACAGGTTTTCCGGGGGCGTGGCATTATTTACTAAATTATCTCCCTTTAATGCGCCAAGGGAAGTAGCTCTAACATCAAGCATGGCGGCGGAAAATAAAAAGTAAGTAAATAAAACATTGTTTTTATTCTTAATGCTGTGTTAGATATGAAAATCTATAACAATATTCACCGTGCATATGTATTTTACACTTACGAATTTGTTCATTCCTTGAATTTATCTGAATCTGAACTTATAAACAATAAACCCCCTACAAGAAAACGGTTCGTGAACGTTACCCATTTAATTGCATTCTACTCACAATAATCGGACAATAGAATACAAATCTTATAGGCTTCTCATAGGCATGGTTAATGTGATTCATTTATATCATACATTTATCATAAAAATATATATTAAATTGGCCGTAATGTGTTGATGTCTGTGAATAATTTGTGGTAAACTTGTATGTATATATTTAAATTTTAATTTTATTGTAAAGTTTTAATACTTTGCAATTTATTATGTAAACATGGACAATTATGTCTTATATTCAGTCCATGATGTAACTTACGGACTATGTAACATCCAAAATGTTGTTTAAAAGAGCTAAAGCTAAGTCTCTAACTCAATATCATCCAAAATCTTCAACAATTCAACATTGAAAACACGAATTATTTGTCAATTTAAATCAACATTGGTGCTGTGATCTTACCGGAAAAGATGGGCTTCTGATATCCAATATTTACGACAAAATAAACATTTTACCATTGGTACACAAATCGTGTACCACAATCCGTTTCAGCCCCAGTTCTAGCAAGAGACTCGTGGAACGAGACTAGAAACATGACATCAAATCAAACGGCATATGTAGACTGGAATAACCAGACACTTGAAATAGCCACTCGATTGACACTGCTTGCTTATTTCACTGAACATTACTGATATGAAATTAGAATAAAAACTGAAACCATTGAATGTAAATCGGTTAAGATACATTCATATTACAGTATTTAATGCATTGCGACCCACTTGTGTCAATTTCTATGTCCTAAATGTTAGCGATTTAGCTACTTTAAACATATGGGATATTCTATCGGTCGACTGTCATGCACATGTGCATATGCTATAGTTTCCTATAGTTTATGTGGGTGTAGGCCATACCTTTGATAAAAACATTAAATGCCAAATCCTTCCCACTGCTTTTCCTTGACTTCTCCTTTAACTTACCATAAATATACGTACGTATTACATGTGATGTATTTCATCGTTTTTAATCTAGGAAGTGGCCCATACACCTGGTTCACTTCTTGAGGCAACCCGCAAGAAATGTTTAAAGTTCCTGAATTTGAGTGTGATTGACATTAGAGATAGGATACTTATTATTTGGACAATTTCTTCTTTTTTTAGATATGGATTATTTTTGCCTAAAAAAGGAGCCACAGCTGTTCTTCCTAAAGCAAAGAATATATTTGGTGATGATAGTGATGAGGTTAGAAAACTTTGTTTGAACTTCCAGATTTAGTTTGTAATACAATATGTTAATCTAAGCAGGACAAGTTTTATTCAATTCAATTGTTGTTTCAGCCGAGTGATCGTAAGTTTAGTATAAAAAAGGAGCCATATTGGTTTGGTGAGTGTCATGCTACATGTAGCTCAGTAACCAGGTTCAAGGTCTGATCCTGGTGTTCACAATAATGTACTGCAGGAATGAAGCCCTGGCAAAAAAGTGCCCAATCATTTTATTGGGACCAAAATTAAAGCCCATTTCTCTCTCTCTCTCTTTAAAATTATATACGTATACACAGACAAAATGAATACTTTAATTTTCAGGAAAAGGATGGAATTGTTGTTCTGAGAAAACCCACAGTAAATCAGAACAAAGTGAAGAAACAGGTAATTACTATTTGTGCTATATTTCGCCAAAATATATCATTACACATTTTCACAGGGCTCTAGTTTTAGTAATATTTACCAGTCTTTACTGGAGGGTGGCGAAATTGAGCCTCAGGAGAATTTACCTGTCAGTCAATTTAAATGTCATCAATTAGAATTTCAAAAAATTTAAGATGAGGACACTAAGAAATATAATAAAACTTAAACATTTTATACATATACTAAATAGATACACGCTTTGATTTTATTTATATAGACATCTTTGATTTTATTTGTATAGACTTAGTGATCAAATGGCATAAATGCTAAAACTTGTCTTTTTTAAAAGGCCAGCAGCCTAACAGTTTTAAGAGAAAGCCCTTCACTTATTCTTTCTAAATTGTAACAATTTGACCACCTTTCCAGTGGGAAGTGACAACAAGCTGATGTTTCTGTGTACACTTCTTTGTGCAGTTGAGATTTGATGAAAATATTCACGGAAAACAATGCCGTCCAGCAAAATTCACTCATGATACACTGTATGGTGTAGTTCATTTTCATTCATTTTCTGATCCCCAAATAATTAAATCAACAGTTATGTTTTAACCCAAATGAAAGAGTTTGTACCAATTTTGACGTTATTCTTTGATTATTCTATTTATTGCAATTTTTCAGACCCAGATAGCAATCGATAAAGCTTTATCAGAAGATCCGTCGGTATATGAATATGATAGTCTTTACGATGATATGCAGGCTGAGAAGAATAAGAAAACAGCTAAACCAGAGAAAAAACAAGATAAAAAGGTAAATAACAGGGTTAATGGTAGTAAACAACAGGGTTAACGGCAGTAAACAGGGTTTATAGTAGTAAACACCAGGGTTAATGGCAGTAAACAACAGGCTTTATGGTTGTAAAAAACAGGGTTTATGGTTGTAAACAACAGGGTTAAAGGTTAAACAATTTCTAAATGCTAGTTCAACAACATTGTTGATGAGGGTAAACAACAGCATTTATGGTGTTAAACAGGTAGTAAACAGGGTTTATAGTAGTAAACAATAGGGTTAATGGTAGTAAACAAAAGGGTTAATGGTAGTAACGGTACATGTACTTGTTGAGCCTCATTCTTTTTATTCTGTTCCAGCCTAGGTATATAACAGGATTATTAAAAGCAGCTGAGGTGAGGAAACGTGAAC
Organism: Patella caerulea; assembly: GCA_036850965.1. Classification (NCBI taxonomy): domain Eukaryota; kingdom Metazoa; phylum Mollusca; class Gastropoda; family Patellidae; genus Patella; species Patella caerulea. The sequence goes on along the minus strand of JAZGQO010000002.1, from coordinate 16,242,800 downwards.
AAGAAAGACGTGTGGAGCGTAAGGTACAGAAAGAACGAGAGGAGGAAGGAGAAGAATTTGCTGGGAAGGAAGAATTCGTTACCTCGGCCTATAAAAAGAAGATGGAGGAAATTCAAGCTGAGGAAGAGAAAGAAAGACGAGAGGCAGCAATGGAAGGTAAATATACTTTCATGTTTAAGATTTATTTTCTGGTGGCTCTGAATAAAATTTAGTTTAGTTACAAATGAACATGGACAAGAATCAAGGGAGGTAATTCACTTATTTATTGATTGAGTTTATGTTCAGGGTCTTTGGGCTTATTATCTTGGCAATGCTTGATTGTCAGTCCAGAATCGCAATCAAGTGACACGGAATTCAGTCCTGTCACAGGTTGAGTAGAATCCTGACATAATTAAACACAACGGATAGATTTCAGCTGTCATAATTGGTTGAGATATTTGCTTCTGCAGATGGTGCATGCTTTGTAGCTCAAAATACCCATTTTCAATCGACAACATTAAACTAACATAAACCCTGTTTATCACTACCATTAACCCTGTAGGTAAAACAGCTTATTAGACTGAATTAATTTGAGCATCGTTTCTATCATAATATTTAATTTATTGAATCAGATATACTTGATGTGAAGAAACAGAAAGATATGAGTGGATTTTATCGTTATTTATATCGTGAAACGACTGGTGGGAACACAGCCACTGATGATACCAAAACTAAACCAGAAGAACAAGATGTGAAGCCTGAACCACCAGCTATTGATAAAAAGTAAGAATTATTTATCTCTGGTATTGGTCCATGAGCATACTGAAACTTGGGAACTGAACTTATGTTGTGCAGGATTTGCATGGTTACATTAAATTGTGGTTGTATTTCCTTTACTTCATCTATGACTGTCTGTCATTCTGAATGTCTTGTAAACATCTGAGGATTACGATTATCATCCCATCTATTTTATCATTTAAATCTCTCTTTATCCCTCTCTATTTCTTTTGCCCCCTCTCTTGCATGTTCCAAAATGACTTAGTTTGATTTGTGTTATACACCACATTTTCTCTCTCTCTCTCTCTCTCCAGGAAGTATGAAGATTTAGATAAAGATGATTCAGAAGTTGAAGTAAGTGACTCTGATGATTCAAGCAGTGATTCTAGTTCATCAGGGAAAGAAAGGTAATTTATTTTATTATTGGTTTTGACCCAGGTTTCGTCTTCAAAATATATGGGTAATTAAATTGAGTACCTTCAGTCCTTATAGATAGTCGAACCTAGTACCATGAGTATAAATAGGTAATAAAATTTATTCCATACCTGTGGTTGGTGTAGATTAGGGGGTTGTGACCAAATGGTTTAACGCATGCACTTTGGATCATAAGGTCTGTCATTGCCTAAATTGGTGGTGTGGTTTAAATTCTCTGCTTATACCTGACAAATCTTGTTTCCACCCACTGCTAAAGACCAATACGCACAAGAAAATTATTCCAAAAATTTGGATCGTTCGTTAGCTCCAAAATGAACTAGTTTTTATCAAGTGGACATTTAACCCTATTTCTTTCCATTTTTTTTTAATCATAGATAGTAGCAAAATTAGAAATCTATGAGTGGCGGGTAGCCGTCCTAGATTTCTCTCAAGAAGCTACTAGTTTTGTTCATTTCAAACTCGTCAGTGCGGGTGTTCCCTTTATATAGTCGTTGGGGACCGGAGCACAAAAAGGGTCTCGGATGGACCTGCGCAGTGCTGTGTCACCGGAGCAACTGCTTCCGTTTATTGTGAACAGAGGGACAACTAAAGAATTGTCGTTTAAAAAATGCTGATTTGCATTGAATGATGTGATATGTGTACTAAGCTTTTATAGTATTACATTGCATAATTTGGAACTCGTCCGGACATGCACACTTAGTCTATAAACAAACTTAGTAATCAACTGCTATTTGGCAATTGTGCTGTCGAGTTATATTATCAGGAAGTGAAAAAATTACCTAGTTGTGGTCACTAAGTTTTGGAAATGCCATGCATATCGTGTACATTGATGCGATAAACAGGCCAGCTCTCTAAATAAACTGAAAGAACCGATCAACTCTATCATTACAGGTTTCCCGTATACGCCTTATAAAAAATATGAACACCCAAAGCGGAGTGAAAATTATTTTTACTTAACCGAAACGAAATTCAATCGTTTATATAACGGTTTATGATCATACCATTGTTCAATTTAGTAAGCACTCCCAAATCGTTTAAAATACTGATATGTAGAAATGTTACGATACAAATAATTGGGATTGCAATGACTGAGTCCGACTGAGACATAAATGATATGTCACGTTGAGTAATTTTTGAATCTTTTTAGATCGAAATGGATTCACACTTTAAAACGCTTGCATCGGACGTCTATATAGTTTTATAAGATTTAGTCCCAAAGGGTCCCCTATCTATCTTTATTATATTTATATCATAGTTAGTAGCATCAATTTTAATTCACCAATCGGAAAAGAACAGTAGGACATTATATGTAAACCCCACTTTATTTCATGTCAATCCTAATTTGCACTTAATATGTATTATCCATGATGAATTTTTCAAATGTTTTTCTTTTTTGTCTTTTCAGTAAAGTGAAAATAGAAGAAACAGGTGACAGACATAAACAGAGGAGTTCTCTCAATAATAACAGAGATAGACACCGATCAAGGTCAAAAGAAAGGTCAAGACATAGGTCAAGGTCTAATGATAGGTCAAGGAAAAGGTCAAGATCTAATGAACGATCCAGAAAAAGGTCAATGTCAAAAGAAAGGTCAAGACATAGGTCAAGGTCTAATGATATGTCACGAAAAAGGTCGAGATCTAATGAAAGATCCAGAAAAGGTTCAGTGTCAAAAGAAAAATCAAGACACAGGCCAAGGTCTAATGATAGGTCAAGAAAAAGATCAAGATCTAATGATAAGTCAAAACCCAGGTCAAGATCTAATGAAAGATCAAGAAAAAGGTCAAAGGAGAGGTCAAGACAAAGGTCTAATTCGAGGACAAAAGATAGACAAACACACATATCAAAGGAAGAACCAAGTAATAAATCTAGGAAAAGGTCAAGGTCTAAAGAAAGTTCAAGAAATCCCGATGAATCTCCAGGTGTAGCTAGAGACAATAAAGTAAAAAGATTAGAAGCTGATGTGAATTCTCCAACTGTGACAATAGACAATACTGATAAAAATAAAACGGAACAAAAATATAACCGTAAGACCACAAGTGATGTTGAAAGTGAAGCAAGGAGACGATTTTTAGAACGTAAATTGGCAAAAGAAAAGGCCAAGTTAAGTCAGTGATTAATAACTAAACAAATGATATTTTAAAAAATTAGAACCTCACTATACGTTGATTTACATGTACTACGTATCAGGAATACAAGTACATATTAATCTGTTTCACAGAGGATTACGAAAGTGTTCTAATTATGTCTCTGTAAAACATGAATGCCTTGAATGTATGACGTCACAGCACGCGGCGTCAATCATTGGCTCAAAGAAGTGTGCATTGTTTACATAAAACGTTACTAGTTCGGGAAGAATGGTGCCTTGTACTCATTTAAATACCAATTTACACTAAATAGGAAATCATTTTTACCTACAAATATTTAAAATCTTTTTATTTATTTTTCTAACATACAAAACAAATGTTTTAGAATTTAATTAGTCAGTTGATAAAAGTCAATATTTGTGACTCATTAAGTCACATCGATGTCATCCTTATCAGTGATTGTAGAGACCAAGCAAATGTTCACTGGTAATCAGTGTGGGTACATATATCTCTGCTTGATAAAATAAATAAATAAAAAGGAGTTTCATTTTTCTTCACCAACCAGACTAATGACAACAAGCACACAATGCAGTGTGTCTTAGGGAATTGTGTTCTGACAATGGTGCTGCAGCCTCCTCTTATTTTAAATTCAAACTGTCATTAGTTCGTTTGCATGCACTCCAACTGAAGATGCACATAGGGCATCTTTCCTGCACCACTGACATGGAGAAGCAACAGCAGAAAATCCTGAGGAACATTCTCTGTCAACATTGGTACATGTAAGTGAACCACTGTTTGTTTTAAACATATTTTATTGCATCAACAAAAAAAATTCTTGATACAATTGGATTGGACAAAAGTTATTAAAACATACAAACGTCCTTTCCATAGTCCATAGTCAGAAATTATATAAATGTAATATATAGTGCAGCTTACTTAAGGAATTATGAGATGTAACAAATATTGATCTAATGTACATGATAAATAACAGACAAATAAACAAAAAAAAAACATAAATGAACAGGGTGCAAGTGAACACAGCTTACAAACAACATTTAAAACGTTTAGTTGCTTTTATATATGAACACACTTTTCCTTGAAGTAAATAAGCATCTAAATGTGTATGGTGTGAACCTAACAGTGTTACCAGAATAGTAAAGCTCCTGTGTTTGACTATAACATGGTGAAGTCAGTTCAACAACAATGTGATGGTGATGAGGCTCCTGTGTTTCACTATTACATGGGAGAAGTTAGTGGACTTCAACAACAGTGTTAACGTGATAAAGCTCCTGTGTTTCGCTATAACATCGGTGCAGGGGTGGGGGGGGAGTTAGTGGACTTCAACAACAATGTTAAGGTGATGAAGCTCCTGTGTTTCGCTATAACATGGGTGCAGGGGGGAAGTCAGTGGACTTCAACAACAGTGTTAAGGTGATGAAGTTCCTGTGTTTCGCTATAACAAAGGAGAAGTCAGTGGAGTTCAACAACGGTGTGATAGAGATGGAACTCTGGTGTTCCATTATAACATATGAGAAGTCAGTGGACAACAGCAACAGTGTTTTGCTGAAGCCCCTGTGTTTTAAGATTACATGGATGGTTGTATTTATGAAATACCTTTGTAAATGATTGTCCATTCTACAAAAATACAATGTAAAATTGTTCATAATTAATAAATTCAGTTCTGTCAATCCAGATGGTAATCAACTTTAGTTTCTTCAAATTTAGTCCCAGCAGTCCAAATTAGTAATCTAGTTTAGTTACAGCTGTGTGAATTGGTATCAAATTTATTTTCATCAGTCCTTATGGGTAGCAAATTTATTTCCATCCGTCCTAATGTGTATCAAATTTAGTTCTACCAGTCCAAATGGGTAATCCAATCTATTACTATCAAATACATGTAGTTTATGATGACTGATTCATATCAAAATGTATTTCATTGAAACCAGCTTACAAGCTGTAGGGCCATCTAAACTCAGGATTTTCTCCAGGTATTCAGGTTTCCTCCCACTTCTAACGCTCTCAACATGCAGGCGAATTAATGAAATAAAGTTGAATCATATCTTAGTCTCGAAATCGCCAAGTTTGTGTGGAGCTAATTAGCAAATCCTACAATGTACATGTATAGCGGGTTGTGTTACTATCGCTGCCATGGCTCTTAAGTGCTGGGTTACCTCACCAACAAGGAGGTCTAAGGTTCTATCACAGCTTAGTTTCTTCTTCTCAGTGATGCAGGACAGAGAGGCGGGTCGGAACAATGTCTAGTCATTCGGATGGTACAGAAAAGCAAGCTTTTACAGCACCCCCCCCCCCACCGAGAACACTAAGCTGCCATAGCCAACTCCCCTCCCCAACCCCTTCCCCTCACTGCTCTGAGCCATTTACGGCCCTAGCTGGGTGGATCAATCATCCACTCCAAGGACACAAAACTGACAAAGTGAAAAGTTATTCAATAGAAAATGATGAATTAAAACAATAGGAGAACGTGTTTTTTTAAATCTAATGTTTGTCTGTAAAAATCAACACCATTGAAAATATTAGATAATAGTGGAACGCATTGAAATGAAATGGTGTTTAACGTCCTACTGTGTCTGGGAGGTTGAATATAGGCAGCGTCACAACAATCTAACTGGCAAGGGTTATCATAGTCAAGTCTGGGCCCTGTTAGCACCCGCTTCCATTGCTGTCATATTGCAGACGCAATGTTATTCAGTCAATTCAAATTTAAATACGGCGGCTAATGGCCTATCAGTTCTGCGCGCAACTGACATGACAGGCGTGTCACTAGTACAGGCGATTAATCAATACGCCTTATTCCATTCAATATATAAAAAAAACACAACCGGTCTACTACGTATATAGATTGTTTATACCACGTGACATGTACTAAACATTAATCACCCAAGACGTATTTATATATATTACTACAACAAATGACACATCTCTTAAAGCAAGAAGATCACAACTAGGTCAGATATTTGATGAAAGAGTATACGTGAAATGTACACTGCTTATAAAAAGGTGCGTAAAGAAGAAAAGAACATGGCGTTGTCACTAGACGACTTCTCATCCAGGTGAGTGCACCAAATGTCAATACATGAGTATACCCGTGTGGTCGACCATCTTCTTTGTACATGTGTAGTCATTTGTGAATACACACACGGCCAGATTATAAGATCAGGGGTTACAGTCCATAGGATTCGACTCAGCCCCCCTCCCCCTCCCCCTACTACGTCCTATATTGCGGCAGTATAGAGTAATTATTTCATTTATGAATGCTAAACATAGTGTATGTATCGAGTGGTACGGTACACTGTTTGGTGCAGCCCCCCCCCCTCCCCCCTCCCCCTACTACGTCCTATATTGCGGCAGTAGAGAGTAATTATTTCATTTATGAATGCTAAACATAGTGTATGTATCGAGTGGTACGGTACACTGTTTGGTGCGAATAATTCAAACATTAGTATACCTGTATCGCCACGGGTGACTAGCTTCATATTCGACATCAACGTAATGGTCTCTATCTCGTGCTCAATCCCTAAAACTGCGCACCCCGTGGCTACAACAACCGACTTTATAATGATGATTGCTAGGTAGAAGAGCCAAAATTATACAGTGGATTATGCATTGTATAAATTTAGAAATAACACGAATAGAAGAAAGAAATTAGACGATAGCACGACATTAACAAATATAGAATTTTGAATCTAACCTACCAACATAGTTTACGACACCCCAATTGACATGTCCAAATAGTTTTAACATAGTATGAGTTTTAACAAAGAATGAAAAATCATATTTTGTGGACTATGAAGTCGCATGAAATATCGTTTACAATAAACAAAATGATCAATATGTCCTTCTGCATATTTAACGAATTATATCGTTTAGTTGACGTTCCGTAAATGGTTTCACCATGCACCCTTCATAAAGCCGTTGCCGAGAGCCTGTGCTCCGAAAGGCGTAGTCCATCGGATTTCGATCAAAGGTGTCTGGCTGTGACAGCTTAAGTAGATTGTAAGTAGGGGACACAAAACTTTGAAATGCGACCTTTTCCGTAGGTTGCGAGGTAGGCAGCGGAAAGCCCTTGTCATTTTTTTAGGTTGTGCATGATGCATGTTATTGATTGACGGGCCTTGGCCCCCCCCCCCTCCCTTTCCACCAGTGTCCAATGACCTGTTCTACCAAGATCGATCAATATGAACCAATTTTCTAGATTCATAACACATATAACCACCTTTCTACGAGACTCATGTACGGCACCTGTAGCAACGGGGCCTACAAAATCTTAATCCGGCTCTGATTAATTTATTTTTTATAGTTTGAGTCAGGGGCGTGGTGAGGGCAATTATTGAGAAGAAATTATGAGTAACAAAAAAGATTTTGGCACAAAAACCCTTTTACTGACCGCGGAGCTGTGGCCGGCGAAGCCGGCCACCGCGAGCGCCGAAGGCGCGAGCCCGCCGCGGCGGGGGGGGGGCCCTCCCCCTTGGAAAATTTCGAAAATTAGAAGCCCAGAAACGCAATCTCCAGCAATCCGAGACAAGAAATACGGTAATAAAATATGATTAAATTTTCCAACTTGACTCTTTCAAAATTTTTTTAATTGGGTCAGATGAAACAATTTTTCCACTTACAAATGTTTTTCATTTTTTGAGTAATTTGATTGTGATTTTGGCGCAAAAACTTTTTGGCGCATGAGTATGGCTACTCATGAACTCATTCTCACCACGCCCCTGGTTTGAGTCGACCAGTGCCTGGATTTACAGTAATATGTAACCATCTATAAAATGGTGTTTAACGTCTTACTTTTTTTAACACCAGTTTTGTTGTTCCTTTCCAGATTAAAATCGGCAGTGAAAGCAAATGATGAGAACGGGGTGAAGGAGCTCATGGACCAGCAAGTTGCGACAGATGCCCCAGTTGACAAATTAAAGGCTTTAAAAACAGAATGTTGTGTGGATGCACTGACAAATAGAAATCTTTCAATTGTTAATCTTGTGTTCACTAAAGAATTAGTATTTGACGCAGGTGCGCTGAATCTTTACAAGAACGTGAAGTTCATGAATGCCGCCATTGCGTCGGATTATGCGGATGGAGTCCATTTTCTGCACTCCCAGGGTTTGTTGCTTGAACATTTAGAAGGTATGCCGTGGAATGCTTTATATAGATGTGTTGAGTTTAACAAAGTTGAAGTTTTGAAATATCTTCTGACTGTTCCAGGAATTGATATGAATCCTAACAAGGATGAGCCCCTGTTAACTCTCCCTGCCAGACAGGGAAACCTGAGGTGTTTAAATATTCTCCTTGATTCTAACGCTAAACACTATATAAACAACAAAAATAAAATGGACGCTCTGAGTGCTTTAGGGTGTTGTATTCGCTACTACAAAGGATCTGAACATTTGGATTGCCTTAAATCTCTCACAAACGCAGGCGCCGGCATAGATGCTGTAATTCTCAATCGAACGACACCATTATTGTATGCTGCGGAAGAGGATCTGCCAGATGTTGTTCTTTTCCTGTTAAATCAAGGGGCTAATAGAACTCCCCGTGTATACGGTGATCATAAATTGCTGCATTTACTCTGTAAATACAGTGAAAAGAACTCCGATGTAAGTCGTGAATGTGTTAAAAATTTGATAGATTCCGGCGCCGATGTCAACGAGCCGAGCGGTTGTGGTGAGACACCTGTCCTTTTAGCTGTCATAAGTGTAAATGTGGAGATATTAAAAGAATTATTAAAGGCTGGTTGCGACGTGAATAAGCCCAATGGAGAGCCACTTCGAGCATCTGTAAGGCAATTATCAGATGATATGACTGTTGAAAAAGTCATTTTAAAGATGTTATTAGATGCTGGTGCAGATGTCAACCTTTTTGATGAGGATGGCGTGACTCCTCTTATGCTTGCTGCACAACAGAGAGATGTCGAATTGATTGAGCTGTTTATATCATTGGGCGCTGCTGTTCATGCTTGTGATGTTTCTGGTAGATCAGTGTGTCACTATTCATTAGCACGTGCATATGGTGATACCATAAAAAGTAAAGAACTTTTGGAAATATTTGTGAAGGAGGGCGTTTCTTTTGCTACTAGCAACCCTGATGTAACTTTATGGCACTGGATCGATCCGACACCGGACATAGAATTTCTGAAATTTTTAGTGAATAACGGTTTGGAGGTTCACAAAATTGGAAGCCGTGAAGAAAACATATTGCATTGTCTCAATCACGAAAATTTCACTGAAGCCCTGATGGAATATTTATTAGGAATCGGAGTGGATATCAATCAACAGGATAAGTATGGAGACACGCCCCTGATCAGTGCTGCTTCCGATATGAAACTAGATTTGTTGAAATACTTGGTAAACATTGGTTGTGATATGAATATACAGAACCACGAAGGACAAACAGCATTGATGGTCCTTGGACAGGGTCATCATTATTTGGAATTATTGGAAATTCTGCTGAAGGCTGGTGCCGACACAAATCTCAGAGATGTAAAGGGACAGACTTTCTTCCAGTATTATACTGCAAATAATATTAGTTACCAATTCGAAAATCAACATAAGGAGTTAGAATTCTTATTACAAAATGGTTGCTTACCGTTTATCGATATTCCTAATCAAGATGGCGACACTCTGTTTACGAAAGTATTAAGCGACATAGACGCGTTTCCTATGTTATGGTTTTTAATAACCGAAAATTGTTCCTTAAAGAATCTGCCGACAACTAACTGTTCTATTGCTCCGATTTTTATGACAACGGACCGGGTACAGAACTATGAGATATTTTATGAGAGCGGTGCTCCTCGCGATCAAATTAAACAACATCTATTCGAGGAAAAAAGCGTCGAAAACTTCGACCATTTCTGTAATAATTTAAGTTTAAAATCAACATGTCGGCGAACAATCAGAGGTCAACTGGGGTTAGGAATAAAAGAAAAGGTTACAAAATTAAATCTACCTATAGCATTGCAAGATTTTATGCTGTTGAAAGATCGAATTCCATCTAAATGCTTTTCACTAATCGGTCTCTTCAAAAGAGACGATTCCAAATTTAAATTGTGGTATGAATAAAACAGTATGTCGGGTATCTGGGTTTTGATTCAGAATACATATGCGTATAAACATGCGCATCAAACATAAATAATATCTAGTATGTTGAGGATGTTTGATGGCCGAATGGTTACGCACGTGCGCTCTATCACAAAGTCGGTCATATTGGGTCAACTGACGTGGTTTCGAATCCCCGGTTGTGCGTGACAAGGAGTAGGATCGACTTTCCAACCTCGTGGGTTTTCTCCGAGTCATCCGGTTTCCTCCCACTGCTAAAGACCCATACCCGTAAGCAAATTATTGAATCAAATTAAACCACATGTTAATCCCGAAACGACGTAGTTTGTGCCAAGTGCACGTTAAACCCCGTTTTTCTCTCTCTCTAATATGTTGGACTACATGTCACCAGGAGAATTTAAAAGATCACTCTACAAACCCCGGCAGATTCCGGAACGTACATCTAGCCTCGGCTGTGTGACAGTAAGTAATGTGTACCTCTATACGATTGTGATGCGGCGCCGACTTACTTATTAGGATAAATTACCGCTTTTAAAAAGAAGTTCTCAAAATTGCGTCGTTCGAAGGGTGTGTAGAATTTTCAGTGCAAACTTGTCCTTGTCTAAAGAAAATCAGATAAACTTGAAAGAAAACAGCTGAAAACTGTGTAAGATAAGACATTCTTCAAAGGCGTCGTCATGGGCAACGCCGTTGGTAATCCGGAAACTTGAAAGTAGTTCAAATGGCGGACTTCGTCATACAGCCGAGGCAAGATGGTACTGGAATCTACTGATCTTTGCCGTGTGTGAAAAGATAGCACTTGGTTACTGTCATTGTGAGTATCTCAAATTCTAATGGCTTGATATACGCCAATTTACCCCTTTTTTACACCATTTAAACAACCAATCACAATAAAGGAATAAAGGTAACTAGGTATTGATGCATACAATATATACAATAAATATATAATTATATATACACACGGTTAAACACCCACTGACAAAAAGAACCAAAATACTGCAGAATGTCAAGTTAATGATTTTCACAAGAATAATCTTCCATGCGGATGACTGATCATTCAACTGCAAATTACCATCACCAAACGCAACCACCCTCCCCACTAGTCTCTATCATCCACACAAATATTCTACGAATATTAGTCTGGATGGGTCCTCAAAATTTGACGGAAAATAGGTCATTGTCTGGATTATCCAGTCTTTTAAGTTACCAAGTACTGAATCTATCAAAACAGCTCGTTTGTCAACAATGACACTCTTTAAAATTTTGTTTGTCAAGATTTCAATTGAAATGGTAATTTTCTCTCGTCATGAATCAGACGTATGGCTACTCACAATCTTCTTAATTCTTTATCGTCTCTATTTTGTTTCTAATAATAGATGTGCCAAGTGAATTGTGGGATATATTTCAACCACGCATTATAGAATCTAGCAAAATCGGCCCGGCTTCATAAGATCTAGCACTTACCCGAGACTTTAGCCAAAAGGTTCCATTGCGCATGCGTAACCAAATGTTTGGTTTTTTATGGGGTAGATTATCCAGTAATTTTCGTCAAAAATTGAGAACCGTCCCAGACCCTCCGTGCGTTGAAGACTAGGAGGTTCTGGGTGACCGAGACTACCTCCCCACAGGTAAACCCGACATGTTTTCGTGCATTTCGGGTTCTACCCCGCCAAACTGTCATCGAACGATAATAAAACACTGGTTTTACTTTCTTTTAATTGAATACCACGAATTTTTACTGTGTTGACAATGGATTAAAAAAATTGTCTTGGGTCACTCTACTTTGTGCGCATTTTTCTGGCATCGATTATTATTTGTGAATGTAGTTGATTGGATGGGTGGAATTCAGAGTGGGATTTCGGTTACAAAACCATTGGACACTTTTGGAGTTACTTACACGTGCTAGAATAGCAGAAAACGCATTTGCGGTTGTTAAATTTTCAAAATTTTCTCAGGTAGGGTGGGGTACCCATATCTCGGGACGACTGATTGGTTGTTTGGAATTCGGGTCAGCCAGGTAGGCGACACTGGACCACACTGAAGTTGCTGTATTCAGGCGCGGATCCAGGATTTTTTGCAGGGGGGGGGGGTCTAGGTTTGATAATTGCTTAACTAATTGCGCTCAACCGATTAATTTGGTAAATTAGATTCAATTTGGTTCATTCTGACGTATTTCCGGAAGGTAAATTCCAAAATTACAGGTCTAAATCGCCAATAAAATCGCATAAAAAAAAATTCAAGTCTGAGCGGGGGGGGGGGGGGGTCCGGACCCCCTGGACCCCCCCCCCCCCCCCCCTCTGGATCCGCGCCTGGTATTCATAGGCAGGAAAACGCGTTTGCGATAGTCAAATTTTCAAAATTTTCCTTCAACGGTCCCGTCTTCGTGGACTGTAAACGATTGATCTGTTGATTGGAATTCGATTCAGCCATCTTAATGAAGCTGATTAAACCACTTTAAAGATGCTTTGTTCACGGGCTGAAATAGCAGGAAAATGCGTTAGCAGACGTCAAATATTCAAAAAATTTCTTTGGGGTCCATACAAGGTAATCTCTGGAGAGGCGAAGAACATCGACACCGCTGTCTTTATACCCAAATTATTTATTTCGGGCATTTCGGGTTCTGCTCCACTGTCACCTCACCGAGGTCGTACGTCTATGACCCTTCCACACGTTTTTCAAATAGTAAGTGCAGGATGATCGCACTACACACAAAACAAAAATCTACAAGATTAACCCGCGGACATTGTAAAAAAAATAACAAATATCAAGTGAATGGATATAATGTAGGGTTTTTAAAATCGGTTTCTTGCAATATGGATTTTCTGTTTACAAAGATCGTTCGAAAGAGATATTCGTCGTCAACTGGGCGTCTATCAAAGTCATAAGCCGTCAGGGTAATGCCCGCTAGTACTGAGCATGACCAAGACGACCTAAAGTAGGCCCACACTCACAACGCAAATAGGCCTACATTTAAATAAGAACTTCGGCCTTACCGTTCCATACAAGTCATGGCGTGGTTAAATTATTCCCTTGCATAGTTACAAACGGGGTATTTTTAACACACCAGACAATCCTTCAACCCTCCAGTATTTTCACATTATCATGGAATCGGGTGTCATCCCACTTTGGTTTTACAACTTCACACTGATCACGGCAATACCAAAACACACGACACTGATCAACAGATTCAACAGATTCAATACAATTAAGACAGGGCAGCCTAGTGCTACCCATTATAGAAACCAACCTTAAAGAAAATGGACGACAAGTTTGTTAATGCATCATTAAGTGCAGTTTAATGGTCGAGTGCGAGACATTAAGGAATATATTGATATTACACGAGTGCAATCCTGTATCTGTTTTTTTACACAATGTCTTGCACGGCCCCATTACACAACTTAAAATACAGACACTATCCAGCACGTGCGTTTCAACTTAAAATAACGACACTATCCAGCTCCTTCGTTTCAATGAAATACGTCACGTGGGTCCAATATAATTGCAACTAGTATAAATAATGTACGCTTGGCACATTACCCGTACCATTATTTGAAATAATAGTACGCCAACATCAAAAGATGACGTCACAAAATACTTCGTACAGTGTTTTTTTTTAAGGATTTCTCATGCAAAAGTATTCCTCTTAATTAGTCAGTAATAAGAGTACATAATGGGTATTTTAAATACGATATAGCATAAAACCATTCCACCCCGGGACTAAAGTATCTTTATAAAAAGCTACGTCAGCCACACTTGGGTCCAATCTCCATGCTGAACATGAATAGATCATAAGCCAAATTTTCCCCCCTTTTTAGTTGAAATAAATTAGAATTGAGTATGAAATTTCTGATGACTTGCTTTCCTTATCCAGGGCAAACTCTCAATTTTGGATTCCGTTAACACTTAAAAAAATATTCTGTCAACTCCTGGTAGCCTATAAGTTATGAATAGAATTACGTATGAAATTGTTCTCATTATTTTCGTTCGTTCTTTATTTCGCTTTGCAACCTGATATTACACGTGCTTGATAACATAGTGTTATCACTTTGATGGAAGCGGACTTTAAATAAGACTATTTCACACCCAACACATTCACTCACACGTTATTCTCGTAATGTAGTTATTGGAAACAGAGTATAGATATTGCACCACTACTGAGGCTATAGTATTTATGTTTATATATATAGACTATTGAGCGGGGTAGGCTAGTCACGTGTGTACTTCGTTTATTCTAGAAATTACAGCTTTGTGGCTATGAAGAGGACTGGGTTCTCATCCCCAGAGAACACACTGACGCAATCCTAACCCTGATTCTTTTTCTTTTCTTTTTTTTAAAAGTGTAAAGTTCATACAGTCAATTACGAAATAAAATTTATATCTCGTTCAGTTTCTCAAAAATATTTTTTATTTGATAGAGATAGCTAAACATTATCTCCAAAAACTAATCCAAGCAAAATTTTAAGAATCTGTTTTTTCCCATGCAGTAATACAGACGCGGATCCAGGATTTTTTGCAGGGGGGGGGGGTCTAGGTTTGATAATTGCTTAACTAATTGCGCTCAACCGATTAAAGGGGGGCCGTCCCCCAGACAAATTTGGTAAATTAGATTCAATTTGGTTCATTCTGACGTATTTCCGGAAGGTAAATTCCAAAATTACAGGTCTTAATCGCCAATAAAATCGCTTAAAAAATTTTCAAGCCTAAGCAGGGGGGGGGGGTGCCGGACCCCCTGCCCCCCCCCCCCCCCCCAAGGATCCGCGCCAGTAATAATACTCTTTGTGAAAACTTATGTACAGTCGATTTTGTAAAAGACTGATAGTCCTCCTTTAGAATATTTTGAGACATCCAACCATCGAAAGAATGACTCAAGTCGAAGGAGGCCTGAAGTCGAAGTAACTGATCTGCAGGGTCTTATAAATTATCTAACAAGATCTTATCATCTTTATAAGGAATAGGGGGCTAAATCTATTTGTTAAGGCTGACTGAATTAGGGTTAGGGTTTTATTAAAACATATTTCTCTCTCTTTGTTTTTGTGAATTTACCATTATCGTACATTAAGATACCCAAGCAAACATATTCGTTAACAACATCGAGTGGATCGCCGTTTAAAATCAGGTTGTAATTAGAGCTAAGTTTAAATCTGTGAAAAATATCTCTTTTGGATTTGTCGGTGTTAATCGATATGGTTTCCACTCTGAACAGAATCCCCCGACGCCGGATTAACCATGGGACACCATGGGGCACAGGCCCCAGGCCCCCCCATATTAGGGTACCCCCACAAAAATCCCAGTTGCGCGCCTCGAGCATGGTCGGACCGAGGACTCCAACGGCCGGTGACTTAGTGACGGGGCCCCTTCGATGCTCCGAGGGCCCTCCATCGGAAGTCTCTGGGATCCCCTCAATCCATGGTGTGTTGCGATCGACATCCGATAATTCGATGTAATCCGGTGATGGGTGTAACACATAGTCTTTTATTGTTGTGAGATCTTGTATCGGACCGAACATCGTCTAACTCGAATTATCGTGTAACTCGAACAAATTACCCGTCCCCATCATTTCGAGTAGCGCGAATTTTGCCTCAGATTGACGTACGATTGTTCATAAGCTGTAGTTGTTGTTGTTGTTGATAATGGTAGTGTTTATAAGCTGAAATTGATGAGATGCACATCATGATCACAGGAAATATTCAGATTTCTAGATTAAATCTCGTATTACCATTTTGTTCGTAAAAAATCGAGTCCGGCTTTGTCGTAACGTTTCGGCCTCCATTTATCAAATCAGCGTGGGGGATATAACACGATTCCGAATCAAATGACCCCGTTATTTGTCACCGAGCGACTTCAAATATAAGGTTTGATGCAGCTCTGCTCACTTACAGTGGCGGATTTAACGGGATCAATGGACTCCAGTCCCCTCCTCTAGAAATGCCATCGTTTAATAGCACTCGCATGGATTGGTCCACTGAAATAACGCCAGAATGCGCTAACTTTGTGGCAGAAATTTGTTTTGGGGGGAGGTTCTTCTAAAGGCTCCGACACAAGTCCCTGAAATGCCAGGAAATCACGTTTCCGGCCTGCAATTTTTTGAAAATTTCTTGGGGGAGAAAGCCTCCAGATCCCTCTTGCGGGGCCTTGCGCAAGAGGCGCTCGCGGTCAGTGATCAGGGGCCCCTACATGTTCAAGGCCCCAGGGCCCCCACCATGGTTAATCCGGCGTTGGAATCCCCCAAATTGATTTAACAGCATGCACTATTTCTAGCCTGAATTTCACGGCGTTAGTTGAATATGTGTGAGTCTGCGTCTAAACTACCCCCCCCCCGCGCCACCCTTACACCATTATACTTCATAGCCCGGAATTAATTCCCAGTCCAGCCAGTCGGAACTCACTAAACTGTTTTACGATGCTCTTCTTACAGACATGATATCCTTAACTGCAGTATGACCACACCAACCGGCTTGAACTCGCACCAACCGGTTTGATCTCACTTGAACCCCGTCCGTACCGACCTGATTTCATTTGAACTCCTACTCTACCGACCTGATCTCCCCAACCGGCCTGTTCTCACCCGAACTCTCCCCCTACTGACCTGATCTCGCAACCCGGCCTTATCTGACTCGCCTTCCCTACTGACTTGGGTCCGGTTGCTCAAAGCTGTATTTAATTTTAACGATCCGTTAATCCCATGTTGACGGATCGTTAACTTTAACAGAGAGAATGGTTGTCTCTGGAAGCCCCTGTTAACGTTAACTTGTCGTTAACTCGGTGTTATAGTTAACGGAGGGGTTGGACTATGTTATCTGTTTAACGGTGGCATTAGTGGGCTGTAGTATAAGTCATACATGTAGTGTAATTTTCTATAGAACATTTTCGAGGGTTGGGCGATAGATGTGTGTGTGTGTGTGGGGGGGGGGTCCATTTTCTATAGGATGAAATTCTAGAGTATTCTTTAGAATTTTGGGGGTCTGTACAAAATAATGCCCCCAAATATTCAGTAGTAAATATCCCATAATTTTTCATCCAGATTTATGCTAAAATTTCTAAAGGGAAATATAAAGTATGCTATACCATGGGTTTGCGCAACTCATATTGACGTTATATTACAAATGAACATCTTATCGGATGTGTATTTTTCATAAAGAATGATTTGTTTTACAAGTTTTCTGATCTCACTAATAATTAGCGTTACATCATCACAAAAAGCTTTTATAAATGTTAGTAGAAGTTTATTTTTCAGAAAGAAAGATTTGTTTTACATGTTTTCCGATCTCACAAATAATTAGTGTTACATCATCTACTGGCCGTACTTGTCAAAAATAGATTTAACAATTAATGTTAGTAGAAGTTTATTTTTTAGATGGAAGGATTTGTTTTATAAGTTTTCCAATCTCACTTATAATTACTGCTACATCATCTACTGACCGTACTTGTCAAAAATAGCTTTTACAAATGGTAGTAGAAGTTTATTATTCAGGAAGAAAGATTTGTTTTACATGTTTTAAGATATCATTAACAATTAGTGTTACATATTTATAAGAGAATAACAGATGATGAGCTTAGGGACAACAGAATCGGACCTTGTAATCTTCACAGTATTTATCTTTCTGCAGCTTATTCTGGCACCAAAAACCTTTGGATGGGGCCACGCTTACTACCTCATTGGCCGTTCTATAATCCGCATTGTTTTTAACCAATCTGACATCAATGGCCGATGGCTTTGCACAAATGGATGAGTAGGCTTGACGTAGTTCTGTAAATGTTTCCCAATCGCCAGAATAAGAGGGGGAATCTCTGTTGTAAAACTGGGTCCATTTACCAGTACATTTTGGTGTCTCTGAAAAGTAAAACAATTGAGATATTAATTTGGTCTGATAAACAGAAACGATTCAACACTTTGTCAACGATTTTCTTCCTTTTATGTCCAATCACGTGGGTTTTCTCCGGGTCCTCCGGTTTCCTCCCACTGCTAAAGACCCTCTACGCGCAAGCGAATTATTGAAATAAAAAATTAAACCATACGCTAGTCCCGAAATGACCTAGTTTGTGTCGATTTTATATCTTACACGGTCGATTTTTTTCAGGGGCGCCATATTTCAGGAGCGGCTGGATTTTTAGGAGGGGATATTTCCTCCTGGTGTCTCCCCTAGGATCCGCGCCTCTTGAGGCGCCCCATAGCCTCCACACAAGTGTACAAAAATTGATATAAGAAAGCTTGGATCAGGGCAAACCAATCCATTGGAGATAGGGTGCCCTTAAAACCGACCGACTGATCAGTGCCTTTAGAGCATCGCTGTGTGATAATAATCAAGGGGGGGGGGGGTATTTGTCTGGGGGTGCACCCCTTCACCCCACTAGATACGGCCCTGTTTCCTTCAAATTGTTATAATGTTTATATCAATATATCATAATACGCCAGTATCGCAAATTCAACCTCAAAATTGAAATTTTTCGTCCATTTCAGGTGCAAACCCTTTTCCAAAATTTCCTGGTTGGGAGAGCTCTCAAGACCCATCTCCGAAGGGATGCGTGTCCACGGTACTGTTCGTCGTGGACCCTCTAACCATTTTGGGCTAGATACGGGCCAGATATTAACGCATCGCACGAAAGTGGGGACAGAGCATACAGGGAAATCAGGATTTTTCTTCGTGACCAGAATAAGAGCCATTCGCATAGAACCTCACTGAACAACCTCATCGGGTTTTAAATAATTCCACTGAAAACTTGATTTTTATTGGCTAGCTTTAATCTTAATAATGTATACAGGATCATTAGAGTCATGTGAATAAAAACAGCTTTAACAGCAACAATGTCAACAGTTGTGTAATTTAACATGCTTTGACAGTAACAACGTAAACATGAGAATATCTCAGTCATATAATTTAACCAGCTTTAATGCAGTAACAATGTAAACACGAAAATATCTTCACGATTCGTGTTCTTAATTAGCAAGTTTAAAATGCCCCCCCCCCCCCCTCTCCTAGCCCCTCACCCTTTACACAAAACAACGGTTACTTACTTTCCATACAACAGAATCGAACTTTGTAATCTAAACATTTGCCGTCAGGTTGTTCTTTATTGAAGCATGCAAAACCAAAAGTTGGGCCAATCTTTACAACTTCTCCAGCGTCTCGGTAATAAACTCCTTTCAGTGTTTCGACATCAATATCTGATGGTACTGCACAGATGTTATCTCTGGAATGTTCGTGCCGAATTTCATAAAGAGCCTCATAGTCTGCAGTCGCAGTTGGTTGATCTCGACTATAGAATTTCGTCCATTGGTTACAATTGGAGCCTTCAACTGAAACAGCATCAAAAAATAGACAGTGGCCAGAGAAGGAACATATAGAGGATTAATAAAGATGCATCTGAATATATCGAACCATAATCTGATATTTACTTTGGATTGAGTTACCTTTGCAACTTTATCTAAAAGTGATTTATAACCTCCTGCCTGTATGTCAATTGGTGATAGGGAAATATTGAAACACAGAGAGAGAGAGAGAAATGGGGTTTAACGTCCACTCGACACAAACTAGGTCATTTTGGGACTAACATATGGTTTCATTTTATTTCAATAATTCGCTTGCGCGTAGGGGTCTTTAGCAGTCGGAGGAAACCGGAGTGCCCGGAGGAAACCCACGAGGTTTAGAAGGCGCCCCTATTTCCATGCCACATACGCTCACACCAGGGCTCGAAACCACAGCCGCAAGCCAGAGGTGGCACTCTAGACCACCAGGCCATCCCAACCCCCCAATATTGAAACAACACAAACACAACTTTATGGATAACAAGGATGACGGGAAATCTCGAATCCCACCTGTCGAGGATCACTTACTTACGGACACGCCTATATGCTTACGGGGCCTCAGTTTTTCGTCCCATCCGAAGGACTAGAAAGTGCAGGACCCCGTTCTTCCTTCACTACCGGGATAGACCGGAAGCCCAGGGAGCCAACCTAGCTGAAAAGTGTACCATTTTTTTCCTATATGGTATCAATGCATATATATCTGATATCATCAAAATGTAAGTCTGCCTGGTTTCTTGTGGTGGGTGTGGTATTCCACGCCCAAAATATCATCCCCCGCAATTAATCAAGATTAGCTCAAAAGTGTACCACATAGTGGTTGAGTATCCTTGTCTAGAGTTATCCAGATAAACTGAAATCTGTACTACCTAATACACTGCTAGACAGACATGCACAAAATGCTACACTCCAGTTAGTCTTAGATTAGAGGACACTGTTAGTGTGTTCTAAAAAAATTAATTTTTAGCCAGGATGTGTAGAATACTAATACGTAGCATCCGAAACGTTTTATTGGGCTAAAATTTCGTTTTTGACCCCCCCCCCCAAAAAAAAAATAATCGTGCAATCACCTCTTCCATACGTGCTAGGTATGAGTATTCTCCTCATCCTGGCATAATTGTGAATTGTTTGGAACACGGGAACATCGTCGGCTACTCTATTCTAGCTGGGGTCCGTGGCATTTTGGATGTGCGTGTTAGGGGTATAACCACCACACAAACTGTCTGGCATTGGTCATCCAGGACTCATGTGGTGGTACTGAACAACGAAATCCAAAGCTGTTTTAGGTGATACAGATTTCAGGTAATCTAGCCCAGCTGTTGGTTGGAAATTAGATAACTTTTGTCAGGGATACCCCATCGCTACAAATGTCTGGCAATTACATAGCTCTGTCTCTGGGGTACTCCACCACTACACATGTCAGAGTGTTTTTGTGATACCTGAAGATGTACGGTACATTGTTGTGCGAATTTCATGTGGTACACTTTTCAGTAAATCTAGACTAGTTGAGGGGCATGACATTTTGGGCGTGGAATACCACACCCACCACCAAAAACCCATACTCCTCGCAGTGTTCCGTTCGATTAGAGCTAATCCCACTACTCATTGTTGTAAATAGAGACAATTCTTGTTCTAAACTATTATTGGTCAACAGTCCCATTAACAACCATGGCTCACTGCGTAACAAAATCGTTAAATTTAAAACAAGGTTCCAAATTGGACCAGATATGTCATGACTCATGATTTTATTATACCCAATTAACAAGTGCATAGCAGAATATTGTAGGAAAACTAATAGTGTGATAAACGACAGGGCGGATCCAGCTACATAAAAAAAATAAAAGCCTTGCACCAATGAAATTACATCACAAAGTGATTCCTTTGTTTAAAAAGCTCAAATTGTATGTATGTCTATGTAATTTAGAGACGATGATGGCATTTTTCTGTAACAGAAACCTGGCAAACCCCCTCCTGCAAAAATTCCTGGATCCGTCCCCGAACGAGGCTATCAACAATGTAAATAATATTGTATGAAGATGAACAATACTTTCGTCGTTTTAATACCTTAAATCACCTGCACGCCATAGTAAATGAAGGGCTGTCATGTTCCTGGGCATGGGATAGATTTGATTGAACGGAGAGAATACACATACTCCCCAAAAGCTCAAGTGTCAGAAATGAGAAGTCAATCTAGCAATGGGCAGAGAGGGATTTCTCGAACCATTGCTTCAGGAATATTCAGAAACCCGATGATACCACGTATACATTCATTGATACCACAAAGAAGAAAATTGGTACACTTTTCAGCTTAATTGACACCCTTGTGCTCCTGTTCTAGGAGCAAACCCTATTCCTCCAGTGAGCCAATGTCTTACTCACTGAGTCTCCACGACCTCCCCCGAAACCATTAATGTTTCGTGTGAAATGCCCCCTTCCACCTAAAAAAACAACACTGTAACAAACTACCAGACAGGACAAATCAAAAAGACACGAACAATGCACAATCAATACATACCAATGATTTTAAATAAATAAAATGGGGTTGAACGTCCTACTGCTCTGTTCTTAATTAACCTGTGCTATGAGGAACATTTTGCGCTACGGCCTACTCTTATATCGGACTGCCAAGGGATATTTTACGTGCACGCCAATTTGTACACGGGACCTTGGTTTTTCCTCACATCCGAACGACTAGACAGCTGTCCTTGTCAGACCCTCCATCCTGCATCACTGACAAGGGAAACTATGCCGGCAAATCTGGATGAACTTTCTCGGCCAATGTAGGGATCGAACATCCGACCTCCAGGCTAGCGAGCCAGCCAATGATTTTCAATATGTAACGAAAAACATACCTGCATGGCTGCCAGCCACAACAGCAAGAACTAAAACTGCAACAGTTTTCATTTTTAGTATTCTTCGATTAGTAACGATTTCAAGAATGTCAGTATAGAATTCTTATCCAGCTTTTATAGTCAGTTCAAACTGCCATGGCGTAGTCACTCATTGCGAAACACGCCCCTGTAGGCGTAATTGTCGGATGACATCATGCCACGTGATTCTAGCGTCCAAAGGAAATGGTGCACACGTTGCAATAAAGTAGAATATGTAAATACAGTTAAGGATTTTTTTCTTTCTGCAGAATTCAAGGTGACCGTGAAATGAAATAAAATGAAGGTTTACGTCCACCTTTTGTGCACCAACCGCGATAATGAAGTCAGGCATTAGGTTGATAGGCTATTACTACCTTCATGCACTCTCAGAATAACATATTTTCCAAATCGTGACATGAGCGCAAGTGCAATCTCATTGGTCCCTCCCACTGAAATGACCTAGTTTGTTCCGAGTTGACCTGCATCAACGTGTAGGGTTGCGTATCCAAACTCGTCGGTTTTCTCCTGCTCCCCCCCACCTGCTAAATTATTGAAATAAAATGGAACAATATCATAGTACCTAAACGACCTAGTTTGTGTCGAGTGGACGCTGAACTCTTGATTGTAGGAATTAAATTTGCTCGAGGAACAATTTCGCCGGGAATCCAAATTAGACCGTAGATCAAATTCGTCGGCAAAATTCGCGCGAGTTCATGCTGTTGGTTTAATATCACATCACATGTGGGGTGGAGTAGGCGATGAAGTCTGATTCGCTCGGGTTCCAGGTCCAATTCGATCGGGGGTCCGAATTCGATGGCCTAAAACATTCAGGGGCCATGCAGCATGTTTATTTGATCCCCATATGGGATTGGAGCGTAATTGGCGAACATGCACATACATCCTAAATTTTATTTATATAGATCAGTATAATGTGTATAATATATATTCTTAATTCATAATCAGTATGACTCTTACACGATTTCTTATTTTCAAAAACTAATTTCATCAGAATAATATTGCATGATAACGAACAAGGTGCTTTCATTAAACATAAGCGATTTTGGTATTAAAGAAGCTTGTGTATAAACATTTTCATCCTTCATATAAACGCAGCGATTGTGTGCTAACGTTCGATGGTCAGCCAGGATAGATTGACTCACAACTTATGGGGTTGCATATGCAATTTATCACTTGTGATTTATTGCCCAACGTCATGTCGATTGCTTCGAAGGGGCTGACTATTTTCAACGAACCAGGGGTAAAAATCCAGTCATTAATATGTTACATTAAATCACCCCAAAGTATGGTAAAATATAGCCGATGAAAAATAAAATTCTAAGATGGTGTGGTGAAATAAGGTTGTAACTTTGTCAGGATGCAGATTTCGGAGGATATGATTCAGGGAATTTTGTTAGATTGGAAATTACAATCCAAATTTTGGCCAACAGTAAGTCCTAATAACATTGCTTCGGATACATTTGCTAATGATTCTCCATTAATTTTGATGCTGTAGGTATTTGTTTGGTGTTTTCTAGCAAATAGCATGACGTTTGTATTCATTACCCTACCATTACCATTACACTGATACCATTGTCAGTAAATGCTCTTGAATGGCAATCTCTATATTAGCTAGATTGTTAGCTGGAGAAATGAAGGGTGTCATCAACAAGAGGATCAGTATGGCATTTACTGACATGAAGTGGGAGATCGTTTATATAAAAAATAGTACAGGACC
The DNA here is from genome assembly GCA_036850965.1 of Patella caerulea. NCBI lineage: Eukaryota > Metazoa > Mollusca > Gastropoda > Patellidae > Patella > Patella caerulea. The sequence goes on along the minus strand of JAZGQO010000002.1, from coordinate 16,218,548 downwards.
AATATTGGATCTCTGTGGAACCCCACAGTTCACATCAGTTACAGTTGTATGGCATGACCGAAAGACTATTTGTTCCTTTCCAAATTCCAGATAGGATGAAATTAGTTTATGGTATCTCAAGTTAAATTTGTATAATTTTAATTTTTGGAAGATTAATCTATGGTCTAATGGGGGGGGGGGGGGGTAATTAGTACGTGTACTCTGTTTCATAAGGTCTGTCATTCACTGAACTGACGTGGTTTTGGTTTTTATGGTTATATGTGACAAGGAGTAGGTCGTCTGTCCTATACCCTGTGGATTTTCTCCGGGTCCCCGGTTTCCCCCACTGCTAAATAAAATTGAACTATATATTGGTCCCAAATGGCTTAGTTTGTGTCGAGTGGACGTAAAAAACCCTCTCCCCCTCTCTCTATCCGTCTCTCTCTCACTCTCGCTATCTCCCCGTCTCTCTCTCTCTCTCGCTATCTCCCCGCCTCTCTCTCTCTCCCTCTGGTCTATAAGATCAAACGCCTAACTAAAATCGAGATTAACAACTCCCGGTCCTATCACTTGATTTTATTTCTCTCTGTTGACCATGAATGATTTTTTTTTTCTAAAACTGGATCGAAAATTGCAAAATAGTTTTTTTGTTTTTTTTAAACTAGTCTGTATTTTTCAAATATTTTTGATATTGTGGGCAAGACAGAATGGGTCTATAATTAGTTGGAAGAAACGTATCTTCTTTCTTGTGGATCAGGATAAGTTTAGCAAATTTTAATTGTTCGAGGAAAATATTTTTTGAGATGCATAAATTCATTACATAAATTAATGATTTCAAAATATAGCCTGTCGACCTTAATTAGATCAAACATATTTAGATATTTTGTATATCTGGAAATTTGATTGTGAACAAATTTATCAATCTTTTCACAATATTTATTTGGAATGGGGCTATATACTGGCTTAATATCGTCGTAACACTGGTAAAATACGTATTCATAATATCAGAAATATCAGATAAATCATCATATTCCTTATTATCTGATTTTAATTCCCATAGCATTGATTGCAAAAATTGTCCAAATATAGGCTACTCTTCAAAAAAAAAAAAGAGAAACGCACAACCAATTTTTCATCTCTTTTTATTTGATTGGTTTTCGCTTGATTACACCAAGAAAAAAGAGTTTAACAACTTCACGAGCTATCCGCATGGAACCTAAATCGAACGCCTTTAAAATCGGGGGGTTCTCGGTTTCAAAATCAGTTGCATATGTAAACACTTAACAAAGTGATGCTACATCTGAACGAAGACCAATGCAATAGCGCTATTGGTCGGTTACAAGCAGGTGAATCCGAGACAGATGTATCCAGACTTACCCCGAGTACCATTTCTCGCCTTTGGGATAGTTCAACACGTGACCAGACAGCCCGTAAACGCCTACGTGAAACCAGATTACAAGTCACACGTTCCCTTTCGAGCTGCTGTTTTGAAATAATCCGATATCGTCAAATCCGGTTTCATTGGGTTCAGACCTAAGGGTATGACCACAGCAACACCGGAGAAAATTTTGATTTAGCTGCGAGTCGCAGTTGCTGTTGCAACGAGGGGAAGGTATAGTGCGAGGGTATACCTACGACGAAATGCCAAATTGCGTTTCTTTTTTTGGAAGAGTATATGTCTTGTGTAGCAGTGTTGATTTATTTAGACTTAGAGTTTGATTATTATGTTTTTTGTTTTGTTTTGTTTCGTCGTAGTTTGTAGTTGATATGATAATCTTGTTTTTCGAGCGTTATGGATTATGAATCATGGCCACTTTTTTGAAAACAAATGAATAATTTATAAGCGTTAGAATGAATACGATCTAGTCAGTACTGATAAACACACCTGAAATTATAACTAAAATTATAATTGTATTCGCTACATTACATTATCAGGTTGATAACAGATGGCGAAGTCGACTTTATTATAGGAATATGATCTTTTATGACTAAAATCAGTGAATTGAAACAAACACGTGTTGTCTTGACATCCTGTGTCGCTTTGCCATAGTTTTCACCGGTTCCGTGTACTCTATCGAAAGGATGTGAAATGGGGTTTAACGTCCAGGTGTTCTGCACCGACTGAGTGGTGGTTGGATGGCCGCGTGGTTAGCATGCGAACGCTGTATCATATACGGCCTGTCATAGAGTCGCGTGTCCAACTTCGTGGGTTTTCTCCAGGTCCTCCGGTTTTCCTCTACTGCTAAATACCGCAACGCGCAAGCGAATTATTGAAATAAAATCAAACCATATGTTAGTCCCGGAATGACCTAGTTTGTGTCGAGTGGATGTTAAACCCCATGTCTCTATGTGCCCCGACTGTGCTAATGAAGACAGGTATACACCATACAGTGTACTGATGGAAAATATTTCTGGACAGCGGCACAGCGGCAAACTCTTATGTCGAATTCCAATTGTCATGGGTTCGTTTAAGTGTGCGCCAATTAGTACAAGGGACCTCGTTTTTTATCGCCACATCCAAACGACAATACATGTATATATATTGCCCTTGCCAAACCACTGACAAGGGGACCATGCCGGAAAATCTCGGTCAACACGAGACCTGCAGGTTATAAAGAGTTTCAGCGTCTTACTCACTGAGTCACATCAACTACTCCTACTGTGACTCTAATTTATAGATATGCATTTATTCTACACATATGCAAACTGCAAACTGATATCTCACTTCAATTGCGTATTCCATTAGCCAGTTGAATATATTTAATTTATCGTTCACTTTTAATATATTCCTTGCATATTAAAGTAGTTAAATGACGTCATGTTATAAGCGGCAGCAAATCTCAGAATATACATTGTTGTAATTTTAAAAGCTATTAAATTTGGGATTATGATTAGGCTGTGTTATTGCTAAATGGCGCGGACTCATGCTCAAAAGACGTTTTGGCGTCCACAGTATCAGTACCCGCGAACTAAAAAGAATTAGTCACGTGTCACTTGTCCATACACCCATTGACAACTAGGACTGGTTCCATCTCGTAATTCGTCCTGACTTCAATCAATAATAAGAGTAAACACAGAGAGAGAGAGAGAGAGAGAGAGAGAGAGAGATGGGGTTTAACGTCCACTTACACCACATGACGCTTTTCGAATCAACAACTGACGTTACACTGTGACGCGTTTCGGATTTAACGACTGACTTGGTACTTTGACAATCAACGACTGAAGTGTCGCTTTTCGATAAAAAAAAACAAACAAACTAGTGTACCACTTCTGTAGATATACACCCATCAAATCTGCTTTTTGGAGATGCACGTTTGAATATCGAAAAACGAATAGCTCGTTTTTCGACATTCGCCAATATAAAAAAAAAACAAGTGAAAGAGCAGTTTTTATATGAACCCACTGCCCAGGCATCCTGATTTAGTTCGTTTTAGAATACTTATATTTAATCAAATGTGTTTTGGAGACATTCTGTAGATATACACCCATCAAATCTGCTTTTTGGAGATGCGAGTTTGAATATCGAAAAACGAGTAGCTCGTTTTTCGACATTCGCCAATATCAAAAAAAGAACTAGGAGAAAGAGCAGTTTATATGTGAATCCACTTCTCAGGCATCCGGATTTATGACATATATTATTTCGTTTTAGAAAACGTATTTAATGAAATGTGTTTTGGAGACATTCCGCAGATATACATCCATCAAATCTGCTTTTTGACATTCAAGTTTGATTCGCCAATATCAAAAAACAGAGTGAAAGAGCTGTTTTATATGTGAACCTACTGTTCAGGCATCCTCATTTGTGATATCATTAGTGCGTTTTAGAATACTTATTAAAACAAATGTGTTTTGGAGACATTCTGTACACGTACCCCTACATGATTAAAAATTGTATTTTTTAAATTCAAGCCTGAATATCGAAACACGAGTAGGCCTATTATTATAATATGCCTATAGCTCGTTTTTCGAGATTCGCCAATATCACAAAACTAGTAGAAAGAGCAGTTATATGAATCCACTGATCAGGCATCCTCATTTATGACATCTTTATTTTGTTTTAAAAAACATATTTAATAAAATGTGTTTTGGAGACATTCCGCAGATATAATACATCCATCAATTCTGCTTTTTTGGATCAAGTTTGAATTTCGAATAGCTCGTTTTTCGACATTCGCCAATAGACGAATTGCCATTGGAGGCCGCCATATTGGATTTGACGTAGGTCAAAGGTCAATCGGAGTAAACTAGCGAAAACACCGTAGCCGCCCTGCTGACTTTATTATGTGTTCGTATAATTTTGACAAGGTTGTGGGCTCTGTTCATTCTTAACTCTTATATTTTACTTTTTATACATTTTTACTTATGACAGAGAATACGGATTTGCCTGTAGATATCTTTTTAGTGCCGAAAAGTGATTGATTAAACTGAGTGTGTAGGCCTATCCAAAAAGGCGTGGCCTATATAATATTTTTTTGGATACGATACAATAAAGAGCCGAAAAGGAGTAATTTTTATAATAAAACACTACACTACCTCTTCTCTCTTTTAATCGAAGATAGCGAATTTGTACTGATCTATATGGATTAAAATATTCTGTCAGACGCAGCTCTCGATCCACAGCTGCTTCGATCGTTAATCATTCGAAATTTTGTGTACATCGGTTTTAAAGGCTAAAAAAGTTTATATTTTCAGCATATTTTTTTTTCCTGAATCGCTATTTCTTTTAATTGACCATAATAGTTTTAAAATTAAAACATTTAAAATCAGTGTTATAAACTGCATCTACTTTCTTCTGCCAACTTGCTAAGCGTGACATTTTTCGGCATATATTATTTGTTTCGGCGCATGTGGGCCTGTCGCTTCGCAGGCCGCGCTTCTGTGGAAAACCATTTAAATACCACTACACTGGACCACTTTCTCTTTCCTGACATAAAAAAGCAGTAATACGTCTTTTCGGCCGTCTATTTTTTTTCTCGGGGCCCTTTTTCCAGGGCTTTTCTTTTTGTCCCTATCCTCCACAGTTAAGTATGGAATTTATTTAGGCATATATACTGGGATTTCTGTTGCAAAACGACATAAATAAGGCCATATTGGTGACGGAATAAACAAAATGACGCATATTAATTTTTGTTATTATTATTTCAGTATAAGTAAACTACAATTCATGTATACCCGTCTGTTTTCTTACGTAGGGTAAGGGAGTATAATAGGCCTAGAAATATGGCATTTCTTGACTTTGTCTTTAAAATTCTTTGTATGTTAATTGTTTTAATGAACTGGAAATACACAGGTGACAATTCTATGGAAGTCATAATTATCACGAAACGTCGCTCAGTAATAAACAGTGTCTGTATTCCGTAGAAATTGTGTCCCGTGCAATGCTTTGAAAGCAAAGTTATAAAGAAAGACGTCATTTTTACTCCGATTGAACTTTGACCTCGGTGATTCAAGATGGCGGAACCGACATCGGCAATTGGTCTATATCACAAAACAAGGAGAAAGGGTCGTTTTATGTGAATTCACTGCTCAGACATCCCCATTTATGAGAGGCATATTTAAAACATGTTTTCAATTATTCCTAATACATTTTGGACACGCACGTTACGGTACTCAAACTCTCAGACATCGATAAAGCAGTGTGAGACTACTGAATCAGCCAGGTACCATTCTGGTCGGACCATTTTTCGTTATGTAAACAATTCACTCGATATTGAGCCAATCAACGATCGACGAAGTGTGATGTGGCGTCACAAGTAGAAGGCATTTGAACTTATAATGGTCTGCCATCATATAGAAAGTTAATAGAAGTCTTCGCAGTGCTTCTGTTTGAGTTTGATGGTTTGTTGCAAGGGAGGCTACTCTGTTTAGTAAAAAAAAATTCGTTTCGTTGAATTTTTACGGGCTGAAATTTGTATACGCCAGTTTTCTAAATTTCCACTTCTAAGTTCTAACAAGAAACGAAAAGTAAGGTTAATGAACAACTATCTATGTTAGTCGCCGTTAACGTAATTTAGTTGTTCTGAAAGACAGTTCTGCTGAGCGAGTAGTAAGTGTCTGTTTTCTGTAATGTTTCACACAAATGCAATTTAAGCCCAGGGAAATGTTGGAAACTGGCAAAGACCCCTTCTCACGCGAGTTCAAGTTCAGTAATTTATTAACAACACCGGTGTTTGAAATGAATGATTGAATGTTATCAATCAAGATATTATTACTCTTTGAAGTCAGTGTGCATCATTTTCAATTGGACCCTCAACTTCATCGAATGCTAAATTTCTGGAGAAAATGTAAGTTGTTCGGATGGAACAGAAAACCGAGGCTCGGTCTTATTTCAATATTGGATGGGGGTGAAAATGTAGCACGATTTACCAAAATCTACCAGTACCGGTATTCCAAATTATGGAACAATACAGGGCTACTTTATATCAATATTTATTATATAATAAGCTTACCTTTCTTTATGCTAAATTGTCATTTTTGATTCACAATCCTAACATTACATATGTATGCCCAAGAAAGGTTGGGAGTTATAATGTGGGCTAATTGTAGACCGGTTGCGGATGTTCGTGAATTTCTGAGTCTACAATGTTGCCTTATAATTCTCCTTATTTTCTTCAGATATCTGATTTGGAAAGCAGAAAGCAAGATACTGTAACCATGACCGCATTAAAGAATATTTTGTTAATACGACATCTTCCATCAGTTTTATCAAACAAAGAGAAAAAGGATTTGTTAGAACATTTTGGTGCGAAGGATGTTCATATCACAGGAACTAAGGGTGCTTTGGTAAGTACATGTAAAATAAGTTCTGTATTTTCCATAAAAACTGCTTTGTTCAAAACAGTTCTTTATTCGCCAACATGCTGATTTATCGTTCGATTGTTTTGAAATTTCTTTTAATGAAATTTCTTTTAAATTCTTCTAGAGTTATGTCCCTTGTTATCATTCAGTCACAGTGTGTATGCAATTTGTGAGCATTATTTAAATTATGATAGTAAAACAATTAAGCCTATTTATTGAATTTCAACAATTTCACCTTGTTGCTTCTAGAGCTGTGACTGATCTGTATGAATTCCATAGTTATTTTAATAACTGAATTGTCAGCAGAGATAGACATCTCTGTCCGTTATTGATCGCCCTTATTCTAGAGAACTAGTATGAAATAAGGCTTTTCTTCTTCTCGCTTCTAAGGCTATTTTAGTATCCTTACCGTCTATTTTTCACCAATATTCCTCTTTGATCACCAAAAGGAATCAATTCCTGTAAAACCTGACACGAATTTATAATAATCCAACACTATTTTCATGTAATGTTGAATTGTGCTCTAAAAAATGTTCACAACTTTCTTCTAAATTCGCCGGCCATTGAATCTGACGCCTGCACAGACCTGTTCATAGATGGGCTCAGAGAATTTTTACCGTAAACGAAAATTTGTGCTGTACACCAATTAACATGTTATTCAATTTTATAGATTTTATTGAGTTCTTTTCGTTTACATGAAAATAGTGTTGGATTATTATAAATATTGTGAAAATTGAATCTGGTCTCTGAAATGATCCAATTCGGTTCTGCATACAGTAATGGAATGTGGTCAATTCCAAACCTGCTTCGCACATCTACAATTAATATTTTGATTTTGTTTTCTGAATGAAACACTAGATAATGAATTTGAGTTTGATTTTGGCCTTCACGCGTCATAAATTAGATATTTTATGTCAAAATACAAATGATGATCAGTAACTGTAATAGACATTAATGGCACGATATTCCAGACTAACATGTAAATATAGAACATTGTGGTCTTTTTGAACATGCATGCCATAAGGGCATGCGTTCCAGCCAAAATTTTACGAGCATCGCTGTTCCCCTGAAAAATAAATATACATGTATAAAGTAATCTTACCCAAAAGCTTATTATTTCAAAAATTATTTTAAAAAAGAGTTGTACAAGCTATTCCATGCTTTATGACTAGAGCATAAGGTTTTCTAGAACCATTCTGTGCTTTGGGACTTAAATCAAGGGTTATGAGAGCCTTGCTGTGGCATGGTAGCAGAAGGATTTTGAGAGTCTTTCTGTGGTTTTGGGCTTAAGTATAGGATTCTAATAAGAGGCTCTCTGTGGATAGGGTTATGTGTCAGTAATCTGTGGCTAAGTCAAAGTGGTATACCGTGGCTAAGAATGAAACTGTTCTCTTTAATGATTTCTCCATTAGTTTTATTATTTTGATTTTTTTACAGAAAGAAGCAGCATTTGCTACTTTTGATGACTCTGATACTTGTTCAAAGGTAAATAAAATAGTATTATTCTTACACTTGTTCAAAGGTGAATGCTATTATTCTGCTATATGTTTGAAGGTAAATAATATATATTTTTTTGATGTAATACATGATCTGCAACTGATTTTCTCCCTGTAACTCACTATAATTAACACAAGGTACAATTTTATGGATACACAATTACTCATTAATTATGTGGATACACTCAGTAATTATGTATCTTGTGTTAATATGTTTAATTACTAAATTCCAATCAAAGAAGATCGCTGTAATTAATGAGTTAGAAATAAAATCTGGTGATGCAGGTCTTTTAAAGGGATGCTGCAGTATCTGAGAAACATAATACTTTTTATGAAGGGCTTTATAACCTATTATATTATTTTAGGCACTGAACAGATTACATCAGTTGGAAATATTGGGGAGTCGACTTGTGGTGGAATACGCTAAAACAACGCCTGAAACTAAACTACATCCACCATCACTTAATGTAGAGTAAGCTCAATACAAAAATATATTTACAACTAAAATAAGTACTTTCACTGGGCTATTTGGATACGCTAATAATAAATACATCGCTCTGTCTAGTTCTTCAGATGGGCTAAAACACATAGTCCACCTGTGTAGGCCCTAATTGTTGGCATATGCGTAAAAGAACCCATGGCATTTGAAATTCTTAATTAGCTAGTCCAATTGGTGTGCGAAAGGATGGCATAATTTTGATATAATCTCTGTTTGTTGGTTATTTAATTAAGTAGAATGAATATATCTTTAATTATTCTCCACCTTTTGAATAAATCTTATCTCCATTAAGCCCCATTTCATTTTATTTTCATTTCATAGAAAACCTGTGATCAGTAAAATAGGGCCTGCCTGTCACACATTTTAACAGATTGGATGTTCGAGCATTATCTGTTAAGATTAAGCACAGTTATAAGTACCTTAATTGCTCAATTCCCTCCAAAAATATAAATGAGCAAGTAATTTAGGTGCAGGGTATCATCCTTTCTGTTGGATTGTTAAATATGTTGATGTTGTCCTTTTTTAAAGAAAGAAAACCAAGAAAGAGGATAAAAAGGATGAAGTTGAAGAAAAATCGATTCAGTTTGAGCCACCGCAAGATGAGGTTTATGCGAAATGGGGGTAGGTATTTTACAGATCGTAAAGCTCGACCTTAAAGCGGCTTTATATAGAGAAGCATTATGTAAGATAAGATAAAGAGCTGACTGTTCTCGGTATTATAGTTAATGGATAATGAAAAGAGAATATTCTGAAAGTTTCAGTCAAATTGCTTCATTGTCAGCCTACATATTGGGGATACAATTATAATCTAGCCTTTGTCAGTCATTGTTTTTTGTATTTCAGTGGAGAGCCAAAAAAAGCTCCACTCAATCAACAAATTGAACAAAATGGCTCTCCTAAAAGGTTCTCCCAGTTTCGATAAGAGGAATGCTTTAGAAATTAAGGAGAGTGATTTAGAAATTAAGGAGAGTGATCTGATATTAAGGAGAGTGATTGGTAGATAAATGTTAATAAACCCCCAATCACTTTGTAAAGGAGAGTGATTTTCAATTTTAAGGGGAGGGAAAAAAAACTCCCCTCGGTCGACATTCAGATGAGCTGTAGGAGCTCGAGAGCGATCACTCGCCTTAAAAAACAATGACTGCTTTGTTGTCATTACTATGTATGGTTGTTATGTGATAAACAAAATATCAATTATCCATTTTTACAGAAACTGCATCAACCACAAAATGTATTTAAACCTACTTACATCACAGCCATCTGATGGCATCGATACTTAATCAGTGGTCTTCGTAAATTATTAAATGTCTAATTGGTAGTTTATATAACATGTCAGGTCTAACGATAGACCTGCAATAGACAGATTGAGCTCTTGCATAAAGCATCTTTAATATTATCCAGAGTCTTTGTCAAGTGAGATTTTATAAGGTGTGTCATTGATTCAACTGGCATAGTTTCGATTCCCTGGTTGTAGTGACAATGATTTGGATCACCTGTCCAACCCGTGGGTTTTTTCCAGGCCCTCCTGTTTCCTCTCTAAATTGCTTTTTCTTGACTAAAATATGGTCCAGTTTTATTACAATAATTAGGGGTCTTTAGCAGTGGAAGGAAACCAGAGGATCCAGAGAAAACCCATGAGGGTTTATAGACGACCCTACACCTTATCATGTGCAACAAGAAGTATGCAGATAGGTCACATCCTGTAAGGAATATCCAGTTATAATTCGGGAGAACCTCTCTTTCTATTTTAACCCTTTCGCATTCATGATGTCTGAGTATGAATTTATCGATGAATACAGATTGTATTTGTCGATCTTATCCTCTGTCTAGTACCATCTGATATTTGGGAAGTTCGAGTGTTTTATTATTTAATTATTGATTGTTTTTAAGGTTGAATTACCCTAGAAATCCCCGTTTTAGATATGTGTACCCATCACCCACGGTTACCATACTAACCAATATTGCTAATGCTTTAGCTGCTTGTCCAAAATTCTACACACAGGTAAATGAAATATCAAACATTTCTGATAATTTCTATCATCACAATCTGATTACTATACTGTTCTATATTTCTGACCAGTTGTTTTAGGAGGTCGTGTCGGAGGTCATATGAGCGACTTTTGACCTATGACATCAATCATTTGATTAAGCAATCAGCATTGATGCTTTTAGTGGAATACTTACAATTCTGTGCACCTTATGCCAAAACCTTCCCAGAACACGTCAATGATAACAACTCTTCCAGATCCTAGCTAGTTTAGTAAAGACAAGTAAAATAATATTTTGAACTGGGCTAATGAAGACGGGCATACACCTTATAGTGTGCTATGAGGCAAATTTTGCCCAGGCAGCGGCGCTACGGCCTACTCTTTGGTCTACCCTGTAGTCTGATAAAGTTTCTATAGGTTTACCCTGTTGTCTAATGTAATATGATAATATAAGTTGTGTGTTATTTAATAGATCAGATAATATAATAGTTGTGTATTGTTTATAGGTTTTACATCTGATGAATAAGATGAATTTACCAGCACCATTTGCTCAACCTACACCAACACCACCTGTTGTAAGTTACTAGTTTTTATCCACTTAAATTCATTTTTCCATTTGGTCCCTATAATATGTTTTTCTGAATATTATTGTGTATTCTAGTATCTTTATTTGTGTATTTTGATGTCTTATGATGTCTTTGTGTATTATGATGTCCTTGTGTATTATGATGTCTTTGTGTATTATGATTATATGTGTATTATGAAATGTTTATATTTGTATTTACAGCCATCAGGTGAAATTAAAGAGAGTAGTAGTGAATCAGAAATAGAGAGTGATACAGAAATTACAACCAAGTGAGTTACCTACATTTACAGGATTTAAAACAAATATCATTTCAGGCGTAATAGTGTGCATGCTGATGGCAATTGTTGACTGATTGGCAGGGAAATCGACAAGCTGTGTAACTTACTCTGAATGGTGCTAAAAATTGTCACATTCTTTGGAAATATATGGCGCTTATCTGTGGCAAACAAAGTATATAAAATTTACCAGCAAAAAAAGTGGAAGCCCTCATGTTAACCTATACAGAAGTTAACAAAATTGACCCCCCCCCCTCTCAAAAAAAACCCCAAAAAACTGTCTGTCAATTTTTCATGCCATATTTATTTCTAATCATATTAATCTTTTTGTCAGAGCTGCTAAGAAAAAGAAAAGACAATTAAAAGAGAAGAAAGATAGACCTAAAAAACGGATGAAGTTAATTGATGATTTCCCAACTCTAGCAACAGCCCCTGTTGAACCTAGTAAAGTTTTTGAGCTGGATGATCAAGCAACAGCTCAGCGTAAAATACAATTAAATTTACCATCTGTTATACCAGAAACTGTTGAAAATCGTACTAAACCATCAATTGGTGAGTAATATTGATATATTTAAAAAGTCATGGATCATCCAATGCAAATATCAATGCCAGTCCCAAAATGGTCCAAACAATTTATGAATTGAAAATTTGTCAGAATTCAGTGGCCGTTACAAAATTGATATGGTCAAGGAAAAGCAGCAACTTTTGCCTGCCAGAAATGTTTCTATTTCATTCAAGTGAAATGTGATTTAACTTTCTACTGTTCTGCTCCAAACTGGGCCAACGAACACTGCAATTTGCTGATAGTATGAATGGGATATGATCAAAACAAGGCAACATCACCTTTAATCTTCGGTAAATTGCTTTGATGGGCCACATAGGTTGCATTATCATATTTTGGGAGTTATTGGGAACGTGGGGTGGAGTTCGGGCCAGAATTGATAGAAATAACTTTATTGGGGTTTTGTGTTAAGTATTTATGTTCATCCAATCATTTTTATTGATATTTTATGTCAACGCTTGTCTGGACGGAAACATGAATATTTTCCACATCTACAAAACATGGTACCACTTGTTATATTTCTATTTTTAGAAAAAGAAACAAGAAAAGAACAAATTGTAGAAGGATTTGGAATTATTGAACCCGTTGCTAAGGTAATCTTGCAATCAGTGTAGCCACGAATTGGTTGCTTATCTTATACATGTATACCAATACCATATTTACCAGTCCTACATGTATATAGTATACCAGGGCAGGGCACCCATTAAGTCCCCATTTACCAGTCCTGTCTATACATGTAAACTGAGGCTTCCATTTAGGCTATATTTACTTAGTTCCTTTAGGAACTGTTTCTGATCGACTATATGTCCGCTGACAGTGCCCACCGCTTGCTATATAGCTGCAATATGAAAATACGGTGAAATACCGCTCTTCGCCACCTCTTTTTTTCAGGCTATTTTGGAACTCTTCTTAGCTATGACTTTTCATTGTGAATGTTTACTTTTTGCAAAAAGAATCATTTCTCGTCATATCTGACACAAATTTTTAATGATTCAACACTATGTTCAAGTAATCCAACAAGTTAGATGTTACTCTTTGATATTCTGACGACGTAACATCTAACTTCCGAACAGTCAAAAGCTCGGAGCAAAAGTTGATAACTAGTTTACTTCGTTCAGCGGACGGCAAAATTCACAATTTTCAGTTATCTGCACTGCTAACACATTACATTTACATATCATATCCATCTGTGTTCCGAAAAATATTTTTTGCTGTCTATTTTAAGACATTTCACAAAAATCTTCGCCTACAACCAACACAACACATTGAAAACGGAAATGACCTACATAGGTGAAAGGTGAAATCTGGGTTGGTGCACATTACGAACGAATTCTTTAAACGAAACGAAATCGCATGAGACTAATTTGAAGGCGATCATTTTAAATTTAATTTTAGTGATGTTCCGATAATCCGTTTCGCCATTCAGTAGACTAATCGGCCGATGAGTGGCCTATCAAAAGAAATTTTGCCGATATTTGCGTAGCCGATATCTGTTTAAAAAGACTCGGCAGTCAAATACCTTTTCATAAAATATTATTTAGATTGTGAATAAATCACTCTCTCTTACTTAAAATCGCACTCGATCCGTTTATCTTAGTTGCCGTGTGTGTGATACAAGACTCAAAGCTAAATAATTATTGATATTTTCAACTCTAAAGATAGAAAGGCGGGAAAATGTCACGTGACATTGATAACGACAGAAGCTCTCATATTCATAATCAACCGTTTGCGATGAAACATTCTATGAATGCCGACAAATTTGAGGATTTTAAATTATATTGTAATCAACATTTTATAAATAATAATCACAATCATATAGCCTATGCTAGAAATTACCACGGGATAACGGCAAATGTCGTAAAAATAGATTATGGCAGTCCCGTGGGAAATTTGACAATTTTAGTTATAGCTGACACGAAGGCCACCGTTATGAACACAAATAACTAAAATGAAAGGAAAGCAAATTGCGATGACTTTATTACTTATGAGGAATTGGTATAATTTATACTATGACACCAATAAACACAATTAGGACCAGATTAATTGACACGATATATAAAAATTGCACGACCCGTGACGGAAAATGACAACAGTTTGTTTTAAATAAGAAGTTAGGCAGTTGTGCCTTGTCAGCTAATTTTAGCTACGGCTTTTTTAAAAATTTTGTTGTTGAAGAAAAGTTTCAATTTCAAGCACTGATCTAGGCCTACTAAATAAAGAAGTAACATTTAATTATTAAGTTCTCAATTGACATTGTGTATTTTCAACTACGCGTGAAGAGCGACCTAATTATTCCTTCAATAAACATCGTCTTCTATCCCAATATAAAATCTTTACAAAAACAGTACTGCAATCCATAGAAATATTGTACAAAAATGCATTTCGTTTCGTGTTAAAGAGGGGTCCTCAAATTTTAATTGGGAGGATATGACGTCAAACGGATGTCAAACTATCCTAACATGGCGGCTACATGATATGTTTTTGAATGTGATATTGGATAAACCTGTTTCAATGAACCTCTTGTGTGTGTCAATAAGTGTTATTGTTGTTCAGAGATGGGTCACACAATAAGGTAGGACATGCATTTAAAATTTATCGACTGACGCCTTTCAAACTTGATGCGCCAATAATTTAGTCGGACCTTGCGTAATACAACGAAAGCGCCTGGAACCTTGAGGTTACGTGTGAACGAAACCTCAAGGCACCCTGGAGTATGTTCAAGTAGAATTTTAGCGATTAGATAAAGGTGGTCTGTGCTTGTTCGAGCCTCATAATGGCTGATCACTTCAAATGTAATTTGTGTATGTTTTTAATCGCAAAATTTGTTTGAAAATAGTGTTGAATTATTATAATTGTGTGTCGGCTGTGGCAAGAAATGATTCCTTTGGCAAACAAAAGAGAATCAGTGTGAAAAATAGGAGGTAAGGATTCCAACATAGCCTTAGACCAGAGGTGGGACTGAGCAGTGTTTTCATATTGCAGCTATATAGCAAGTGGTAAAGAAATAATATTTAGAAGGAGGTAATAGCCAAGTGGTCGGATGTAGCCTACTAATCATAAATTTCTGTCATAGATTGAGAGCAAGACTGTTCCCTGGACTCTTACATCCAGTCCTCTTATCCATTCACTCGATTTAATCATTCTCCATGTTTTCCCATGGTCCTGTGTGATCCTTGTGTTTTTTTTTATGTGTGTGGTTGTCTTCCTGCACTTCCATTTTTTTCCCACTCCTAAAGACCCGTACACACCAGCAAATATTGGAAAATACTGAACCATATGTAAGTCCCGATATGATCTAGTTTGTGTCAACCAGACATTAAAATGATATTTGTTTTTCCAGCCTGTTACTAGTGAAGATAATGAAAATGATGATGATAATTGTAGTGAATTTATATCGAGTGAGGAATTAAGGAGAGGAAGAATATCTAAAGAAGGTTGGTTTTCACCCAGATTATTTAAAACTAAATGAAAATATGTAGTGATTAATTAAAGACTCTGATTGTCATAATAGGGATTTTTAATCCTATCGCAAACTACTTTTGGTGAGGCTCCTTTTAATTCGCTGATATCTAACTCTCTTTCCTTAAACACACATTATGCAAGAGCTAAATCTGCCTATTGCAGAACTTTCTTTACAGCTATAATGTTATCTAAATTATTAATTAGACATTAATTAACTTATCCAGACCATAATTAACTCTCGATGCCAATGCTAAAATGTGATATTTAGCAGATTGGAATGCATGTTTTGAAAAATAATAAAATGTAAAAGTGGATGGCATCAAGACTTTCAGTATATTGTATTTGCATTATCTATTTTTTAACTATTAAAGCGAGAACTGTCAACTGTGTATACATATCTAATCTCTCAATATGGCCCTTTAATTCAGTATAGAATAATCAATATGAAAAATGCTCATCATGATTTGCGAACGTATGCAAAAATTCCTCTGCCAGTTCGGACATGGAGAAATAAGTGATTTAGATTAAGAACTTTATTCTAAATAGCATACACAATCGCACTGTAAGTCATTGACCTTGACCATATGTCAGAGATATATATTAAAATATGGGAATTAGGTAGACCGATTTTGAAGTTCGATCAAGTACCTTAAACTAAAAATGACTAAATGTTTGATGATTTTTATTTTAGAAAGAAGAGAAATAAATGTATTTAGAAAATATGAGCGTGGAGAACCAAGCTGCCGTCTTTATATCAAAAATCTGGCCAAGCAAACAACAGATAAGGTATCATATCCACTATGATAACTTTCATATGTAGGCCTTTGGGAAGATTGTATCAGGCGATATGATGATCTGTTATTCAGTTCACCCGCGTGGTTTCGATTCCCCGGTTGTATGTGTCAAGGATTAGGGTTGCCTGATTGGCCTTAGGGGTTTTCTCTGGATCCGCAAATTTTGTAACACTGTTAAAGACCCATACGCGCAAGCAAATTATTGAAATGAAATTGGAACATGTGTTACTATTTGTCCCAAAGTGACCTAGTTTGTGTCAATGAATTTATTTCGTCTATTTATAGCATTTCTCATTATGTCCCCTTTCTGTCCGGATTGAAGAGTATTTGAATTTATATTTTCTAATGAGATTTTGGGTGTTAAATTTTCGTTAATTATGTAGCAGAATAATTAGAAGGTAAAAAGACGAAAAAAGGAAAATGATGTCATAAACTAAAGATGTTATTCTATCGTAGCAAAATCTAAGATGAGCAATCCCCTTAAAAATTGTTATAGAATGATTGTGACATTTTTAGCTATTAGTGGTTGTTAAGATTAAGAGCATTGGAATTTGGAATGTTAAATATCAAGTGAAGTTAATGGGGGACAGAAAATTAACCATTTTCATTTTGTTTTTATTGGAAGTTACCTCCCTTGGCCTTGGTCAACGAATAGCTTGTAGTATACTGTGCAACCAAATTGCTTGGTTCATTCCATTTTGATAATGATAATAATAATTTAATTTATTTGATGGGTGTAAATATATGAATAATATTGTATATATTTTTTGGATGTGTTTAGGATCTAAAGTATATATATGGTAGATACATAGACTGGACTAATTCAACTCAAGTCAATATGTAAGTTTATATACACACTGTTTACTCTAACTTTAACACAACACACTGTTTACTTTAACACAACTCAAAACATATACACTCTGTTTAATACAACACACTGTTTACTCTAACACAACTCAAAGCATTTACACTATGTTTAACACAACTTACTGTTTACTCTAACACAACTCAAAGCATATACACTATGTTTAACACAACACACTGTTTACTCTAACACAACTCAAAGCATATACACTCTGTTTAACACATCTCAAAGCATATACACTCTGTTTATCGCAACTTAAGTCATGTATACTCTGTTTAACACAACTCAAGTCATGTACACTCTGTTTAACACAACTCAAGTCATGTACACTCTGTTTACTTTAAAACAACTCAAGGTATGTACACACTCAAGAACATGTTGGCTACATGGGTAAATAACTTGCTTGACAGTTGGAATTTGTAACAAGAGTAGGGCATAGCACCACTGTGGATTATGTTTATTATTACTTACAACATTTTAAATGTTCTATATATATATATATTGATTATAAATTTCATGTTTGTGTTATGTTTATTGATTATAGATTCGATGTTCGTGTTATGAAGGAGGGAAGAATGAAAGGACAAGCATTTGTAACTTTACCATCAGAAGATGTGGCTATATCGGCTGTCAATGAAACACATGCCTTTATTCTCAATGATAAACCAATGCTAGTTGTATCCTTTAAAAATCAGATAATACAAAGACTAGAATACTTGGTATGGATACAATTATTATGTTTATAACAGTGCAATGTTTCAATAAGATTTTATACATTAGTTTATTCGCTGCTTGAATACTCAATTACTTAACACCATTTGGGAAAGTAAAGTGTTGAAAACTGACACTCATCTGATCTAGGCAAACCATTTTAAGCTACACGACAACGGGAACCCGAAATTTTAACACTGAGATCCACTCTTACCCATAAATATCGTATTAAATTGCTTCAATGGTATATAGTAATTGAATTGAAATAAACAGGTTACAATTCTATGGAATTTAAGTACTGCTTTTTACTGAGCGACATTTTGACATGGTATCTCTGGTTGGTCAACATTAACCAAGTATTGTTGCTGTGTACATATATATACCATATTGTCATATTTTCATATTTTATCAGTCTGATGATGACTAGAAAAGCCTAGTCAAAACGTCGCTCAGTCTTAAACAGTGATTGTATTCCATAGAATTGTGATTTGTTTAAATATCATAGCTCATTTGTTAAAATATGCTTGGCTATATTTATTTCAGTAGTTTAAATATATTTTCTAATAATTTGGTATATGTATAGGCTCTTGCACTGTCTAATGAATTTGTGATCCTTAACATTAAAATAGCAATTTGCTAGGTCTGCTAAAGCTATAGCTGATCCAAAAACGGAAGATAAATGATCCGAGTTTATAGGGAGGATCTATCTGAGAAAGTTATAATGGATTCTGGATGAACATTGTCAAGTTGGTCAGTGATATCGTGGTTTGACAGTTCAGTTATGGTATATGTGTGCATGAACAAGTTGATTGTTATATCATGAGTAGACTGGTGGCCAGTCTTCTCCACACACCAAAAATTGGCCAGTCCTCTCAAAAAAAAAACCCCGTAATCTCTAGAGACTGGGCAAATAGAGCTTCATTCTCATCTAGTAGGTCAATCTGCATTATGTAGGTCGTGTGACGTCGTGCACGTGATCACGACATATCTAACATCACGTGATAATAAACATGGCTGTCGACTAACTGGCAAACTGGTGTAGGTGCGAGATGTTTGTTGTGGATAACAGTTATTGTTATTTAGTGATACTTTAACGATCTAAGAATTTTGTTGACAGACAATATCTGTCGAATGAACGGATATAACGTATGGGATGAGGTGAGTGAACATAAATAATTACACACGACATCATTATAACAACTTAACGAAGCCAGTTCATGCGTATCGGGACTCGGGGCTTGCTTGACAACTGTCAATCATTCCAAAGAAGGAACAACGTAAAACAGGACAGGAACGCCCATTTTATTGTGAAGCTCGCAAATTGTCCAGTCTCTGGTGCTGGTTACAGGTTTACTCAAATTTTTTTTTTATACAAATGGAAACGAAAGTGTTGGTTTACTAAAAATTAATACTTTTATATAAATCGAAATGTAAAATAAATAGAAGAGACTGGGCCAGTCTATATCATGAGCTGAACAGTTCAGTCTGGACGACTAAGTTGATTGGTGATATTGTGAGCTGGACAGTTCAGTTATGGTATATGTCTGCATGAACAAGTTGATTGGTGATATCATGAGCTTGACAGTTCTGTTATGGTATATGTGTGGACGAACAAGTTGATCAGTGATCAGCTGAACCATTCAGTTATGAATGTATCGCGTATTGGTTTGATAACAAGGAGATCAAAATGGAAAGAATTATTTTAATGGAATCTGACAATCTAAAAGACAAATCAGTAATGGACAAAGTAAAAGACACCAGATCTGCTTAACCCATAACCAGTCAGGGTCGCATATTTGCACCACAACGTTATATCCAAAAGTAGTCACAGTCGCATATTTGCGACCATAGCAAGAACCTTTTTTATAAGCCGCATTTGAGTATTTAGTTTCGTATTTAATTGATATCGACAGGAACTTGTCATGTCAATAACATTGAGAAAAACATGTCTTCGTTCTACATTTTTTGACAAAAAAACGTAATTTAACGATGTCAGGAATAATAAAGACCCTCAAAGTCATTGAAATGCCTATATATGATTCTGACTTGGATTATATCGATTACGCCGATTCTGAAGACGATATTTCTGATGAAAATGATTTAAAACGGTATGCAAATTATAGATCAACTTATCCTCTTCAACTTTTTATACGCCCACATTTTCATGTGGACGTATATTGTCGTCGCCCCTGTTCGTCCGTCCGTCCGTCCACAATTGTTTGTGAACAGTCTACAGGTCACAATTTTTATCCGATTTCAATGAAACTTAAAATATAGGTTTATCACCCTAAGATCTCGGTTCCTTTCGATATTGGCATGTATCGGAGCGTAACTTCATGGGTTATGGCCCCTGATTGTACGAAAAATCACGTTTTTTAGCTTGTGAACAGTGTAGAGGTCACAATTTTGAACCGATTTGGATGAAACTTGAAATGCATGTTTATAAACCAAAGATCTTGGTTCCTTTCGATATTTGCGCCAATTGAATCGTAACTTCCTGAATTATGGCCCCTGATTGTCCGAAAAATCGCCCTTTTTAGCTTGTGGTCCCTTTGGAGGTCAAAATTGTTATCCGATTTAAAAAACCGTCTGATTATATCACCGTTACATGGCTATGAAGGTTGAGTTCAAATTTCGTGAAAATCGGACCAAAATTGACGGACAAAATGGCCGCCATTTGTACGCGAATAGTGTGAAAATATGTTATATCAAGGTTGTGAACAGTGTAGAGGTCACAATTGTGAACCAATTTGGATGAAACTTGAAATGCATGTTTATAACCCAAAGATCTTGGTTCCTTTCGATATTTGCGCCAATCGGATCGTAACTTCCTGAATTATGGCCCCTGATTGTCCGAAAAATCGCCCTTTTTAGCTTGTGGTCCCTCTGGAGGTCAAAATTGTTATCCGATTAAAAAAAACGTTTGATTATATCACCGTTCCATGGTTATGAAGGTTGGATTCGAATTTCGTGAAAATCGGACCAAAATTGACGGACAAAATGGCCGCCGTTTGTACGCGAATTGTGAAAATATGTTATATCAAGGTTGTGGACCCTTATAGAGGTCAAAATTTTGAACCAATTTTGATGAAACTTGACATGTATGTTTATAACCCAAAGATCTTGGTTCCTTTCGATATATGCGCCCATCGGATCGTAACTTCCTGAATTATGGCCCCTGATTGTCAAAAAAATCGCCCTTTTTAGCTTGTGGTCTCTCTGGAGGTCAAAATTGTTATCCGATTTAAAAAAACGTTTGATTTTATCACCGTTACATGGTTATGAAGGTTGAATTCGAATTTCGTGAAAATCGGACCAAAATTGACTGACAAAATGGCCGCCGTTTGTACGCGAATAGTGTGAAAATATGTTATATCAAGGTTGTGGACCTTATAGAGGTCACAATTTTGAACCAATTTTGATGAAACTTGACATGCATGTTTATAACCCAAAGATCTTGGTTCCTTTCGATATTTGCGCCCATCCGATCGTAACTTCCTGAATTATGGCCCCTGATTGTCCAAAAAAATCGCCCTTTTTAGTTTATGGTTCCTCTGGAGGTCAAAATTGTTATCCGATTTAAAAAAACGTTTGATTATATCACCATTTCATGGTTATGAAGGTTTTGCATGAATTTTGTGAAAATCGGAACAAAATTGACGGACAAAATGGCCGCCGTTTGTACGCGAATAGTGTGAAAATATGTTATATAAAGGTTGTGGACCTTATAGAGGTCACAATTTTGAATCGATTTTGATGAAACTTGACATGTATGTTTATAACCCAAAGATCTTGGTTCCTTTCGATATTTGCGCCCATCAGGTCATTACTTCCTGAATTATGTCCCCAGATTGTACGAAAAATCACCTTTTTATACGCCCACATTTTCATGTGGACGTATTATGTCGTCGCCCCTGTCCGTCCGGACGTCCGTCCGTCCACAATTTGTTTGTGGACTCTCTACAGGTCACAATTCTTATCCGATTTTGACGAAACTTGAAATATAGGTTTATCCCCAAAAGATCTCGGTTCCTTTCGATATTGGCATGTATCGGATCAAAACTTCATGGATTATGGCCCCTGATTGTACGAAAAATCACGTTTTTAGCTTGTGGACCCTATAGAGGTCACAATTTTGAACCGATTTTGATGAAACTTGACATGCATGTTTGTAACCCAAAGATCTTGGTTCCTTTCGATATTTGCGGCTATCGGAATGTAATTTCCTGAATTATGGCCCCTGATTGTCCGAAAAATCACCCTTTTTAGCTTGTGGTCCCTCTGGAGGTCACAATTATTATTCGATTTAAAAAAACGTTTGATTATATCACCGTTACACCCTAAGGGAGGTTGAGTTCGAATTTCGGGAAAATCGGACGAAAATTGCCATACAAAATGGCCGCCGTTAGTACGCGAATACTGTTAAAAAATGGTATATCAAGGTTGTGGACCCTGTGGAGGTCACAATTTTGATTCGATTTTGATGAAACTTGAAATTCATGGTTATAACCCAAAGATCTTGCTTCCTTTCGATATTTGTGCATATCGGATCGTAACTTCCTGAATTATGGCCCCTGATTATACGCAAAATCGCCTTTTTTTTAGCTTGGAGGTCACAATTATTATTCGATTTAAAAAAACGTTTGATTATATCACCGTTACACCCTAAGGAAGGTTGAGTTCGAATTTCGGGAAAATCAGACGAAAATTGCCATACAAAATGGCTGCCGTTTGTACGCGAATACTGTTAAAAAATGGTATATCAAGGTTGTGGACCCTGTGGAGATCACAATTTTGATTCGATTATGATGAAACTTGAAATTCAAGGTTATAACCCAAAGATCTTGCTTCCTTTCGATATTTGCGCATATCGGATCGTAACTTCCTGAATTATGGCCCCTGATTATACGCAAAATCGCCTTTTTTTTTTAGCTTGGAGGTCACAATTATTATCCGATTTAAAAAAACGTTTGATTATATTACCGTTACACCGTAAGGAAGGTTGAGTTCGAATTTCGGGAAAATCAGACCAAAATTGCCATACAAAATGGCCACCGTTTGTACGTGAATACTGTTAAAAAATGGTATATCAAGGTTGTGGACCCTGTAAAGGTCACAATTTTAATTCGATTTTGATGAAACTTGAAATGCATGGTTATAACCCAAAGATCTTGGTTCCTTTCCGTATTTGCGCATATCGGATCGTAACTTCCTGAATTATTCGAATTTCGTGAAAATGGTACCAAAATTGCCGGACGAAATGGTCGCCGTTTGTACGCGAATAGTGTAAAGATATGGTATATCATGGTTGTTGACTCTGTACAGGTCACAATTCTTATCCGATTTTGACGAAAAGTCACATTTCTAGGTTGTGTACCGTCACACCATAATCATTGTCGACTTCGAATTTCATGAATATCAGACTGGAACTGACCAACAAAATGGCTGCTCCCAATACAGTATGAAATACAGGACTTAATGATGTAGGAAAAATCACTTTCCGTATTGCTTGTTCTCTATCCATCTCTCGAAAATGTGGGCGTATCCTGCCTGGCAGTGCCAGCCTATCTTTTAGCTTGTTGTGCCTCTGGAGGTCACAATTATTATCTGATTTAAAAAAAAAAAAACGTTTGATTATAAAAACCAAACAAATTCTAATGATTTTCTGATAATTCCTTAATATGCGACAACTCTTGTTGACTGCCCGGACGATTTGGCTGCTGTGTGGGCGTATGTTTCGTTGCCTGGCAACCTATTTTTTATTGGTGTCAAGACTCTATCATTTATAATTATTCGGCAGTAGTCGATTGTAATAGGCATACAAAATATTTCACGTTAGTTATTTTTTAGCCTGACCACTTAATGTCATAACGTCAAAATGACGTTGACCGGTTAAGGGTTAAGTGACTTTGTTTCCAGGTTTCGTACTGTGTAGTGACTAGGAAACCCGATACTAGTAGCACACCACCCACCATATCTGAAAACTCAAACATACTAATATTTCTGATGATCATGTGAAGGACACAATGTTGATTGAACCCCATCAGGAACATATCCATCTATCATAATAAACTATAAATGACAATGTACTAATCTATAAATAGTTCAGTAGGACTACCATTTTAACATATTTTTTGTAGCACAGTACAAAATGCCTTATTTAGAATCTACAACAACTCTATATATAATATGAAATCCTTGATTAAACAATAATAGCTAGTAAGGATATAGATTGTTTTAATAAAAACTTTACTTGAATCTGCCTAGACCCTGTTGTATTGGTAAAATGAATTGACCCAATTTTTGGGGTAAAATGTGAACCAAAAATAACTGGATGTGTATGTCTTTATATTTCATTTAACAGTCAACATTGAAATATAGGTCATAAGAGGTAACATTTTTTGTTAATGCTCAATTTGAGATGACTTTGATTGATTGAGTAATTAATGAAATTGGCTTTAAAATTCTACTTTTCTGTACCGATTGGCCTCATGAAGTCGAGACATAGACATGGTGTGCTTGAAAGGAAACATTTGCAGCCCTCGAGCAAGATTATTTCGCCCTAGTTAGTTAAAACAGCAATAACCTCCCTGATTTGAGAGAGTGAGAAGAGAGATAGGCACTACAGCTACTTTTATTTTAAATTCCAACAGTCAAGGGTTCTTTAACGTGCACATCAATGCGTTCACAAGGGTGGTCGAGTTGTAGGGCAGTGGCTTCTAAACAACAGTGATCTAGGGGCCAAAAGAGAGGTTTTTTTGATTTTTCAAGCTCTGTTCTAAGGTGTCAGTGGGGTTGGGTGGTCCAGTTGTTTAACTGTGTGTGAAATCACAAGGTCTATCATTGAGTCACTGTAGTTTATATTCTCTGCTTGAACGTGACAAGGAGAAAGGTTGTCTGTCCAAACTCATTGGTTTTCTATCAGCAAGCAAATTATTGAAATAAAATGACCTAGTTAATGATGTAGTTGTGGGAGTGTACCTGAACCTCTCGCTCTTTTTTGTCAGATGTATAACATATTTGAGGCTGGCCAGGAAAGTGTGCCTAGTTGTTTGGAAGGCTCGATAAATGAACCTCCTGCCCCAAAGAAAATGCAAAGATATCCGAATGATAAAAATATTTTAAAATAATTTATTTGTCAACATTATTTACATTATAAATATTATACAAATGTGTATATATAATTGTTACACAGTTACAAATGTTTGTACATATAGTATATACATTGATATTTTTACAAAGTCTCCTAGAGAACACCATGGTCCCGAACTAGAAACTGCTCGAAGTAGCTTAAGTACCAAATTTTTCTTAGACCATGCCTCTACCCTCCCTCCCCGCTTTAGCTTAAATTTTGCATCAACAACATGGACGTAGCCTAAATATAACTTCAGGGTTTGTATTAATGGTAATTTGGTTCCTGTAGTAGTCCTGCCAAATGATTGTTCTTGTCCTTGCTTCCTGCTCACGTGGAACCTTCTTCGTTACCTGTAATTACATAATATAAACTGTTATATACAACATTCTTTTGTTAGGTATTTGAACTCCTGATAGAAGAAGTGGTATCACATGTTCTTTAAATGAAAAGAAATGAAATAGCTGTTATTGGCCCACTTCTTTGCACTGGCAGGGCTAATGAAGACGAGAAATACACCATACAGTGTGCTACAAAGGCCCTACAGCATTCTTTTATGAATTACAACTGGCAAGGATTCTTATACATGTAATATGAAAACTAAAGAAAAAAGAAATGGAGTTTAACGTTTTCTCTACAGAAATTATTATATCAAGGGCCCTTTTTAGAATACAGGGGCGGATTCGGGGGGGGGGGTATAAAAAAATGCCTTGCATCAATGAAATTGCATCACAATGTAATCCTACATCAGTATAAAAACGATTTCCCTGTTTAAAAAGCTCAATTTGTATGTATGCCTATTTAATTTAGAGACGATGATGGCAGATTTCCGTAACCGAAACATGGCAAACCCCCTCCTGAAAAAATTCCTGGATCCATCCCTGGAATGCTGTTTAGAATGGTTAATAATGTATCTGATCTAATGGGTACCAAATGCAATGACCCCTAATTTAAAGATTGGGGTCATCAGCTATACCAAATTGATTAAAATATAAATCTATATTCCGTTTCTTTTTTTTTATACTTTGATGACCTCTACTGCATGAAGATCTGATCGGTTGTATTACGGTTGCGTCAGATGTCACACGAGAGGCTTTTGACCCTATGACGTTAGACATTTGATTAAACAGTCAGTGTTGATGTTTCTATTGGTTACCCAACTCATGCCAAAAACTCCTAACAGACCGTTTCATTGGCTAATCCAGAGCCTGGTGTAGTAAGGACAAGTAAAACAAAATTTTGACATCGAAAATACGAAACGAAATTGATTTTAATAAATACCTGATCTTATGGGAACGAAAGGTCCTGATTTCAGTAGAAGTGATGCTGGAATATAGTCACAAGATCTATAATTAAATATTGGCATTCTCTGTGGTGGTTGAATTACTTCAAATCCCAGTTTAGTCATACGCTCGGCTATAAGCTGTTAAAAATAAACGAAATATACATAATTAACGATGGATACAGACAATATGAAATGAAATGGGGTATAACGTCCTACAGTTCTGATTCGAGTGAGATAATGAAGAGGGACATATGTCATATGAGGGAAATCTTGCCAGGGTTCTTTTACGTTCGCGTCAATGTGAACTCGGGACCCTGGTTTTCGTGCCATCCGAACGACTACACACCGTCGTTTACCAGATCCTCTGTCCTGCATCATTGACAAGGATGACCTACATCGGAAAAACCTCGGCCAACGTTGGGATCAAACATGTAACCTCAAGGTTAGCGTGCCAACGTCTTACTGAGCAACTGTCTCTCCACAGACAATTAGACATAAGAGTGGCGCTTTTTTTTTTGTACTCTGCATGATGATTAGCTTTTGGGGTTGGTTTTGGTCAAAAAAACACCTGACAGGTCGACTACTTCCAGAATTTGTATTTAATATAACGCGAACAACTCTCGTATTAATTAATTAAAATAGTCAAATCCCAGTAATTATTCTTTTTACCTATCGACAAAAATCAAAGTGGCTAATTTTACTTTAACATTGTAAAATGAGGTAATCTATGACAGCAATATATACACGTATGTAATAAATAACCTACCGTAATATTTCTTGGTGGTAAGACTGATTCCATGTCTGTGGTTTTACAGTAAAATACTTTACTTGGATTTCCTTTAATTCTCTTTAATAACGTTACCGTCATCACATAGCTCTGAAATATAACGTTACAGTCATATGTTAGCCCTGTAATATAATATTCCATACAATTAAATGTATAATTGAGTGTTAAAATTATCTTACAGCACTGTAATTTTAATAAAATTAATAATGTTAAAATCATATGTTAGCATTGTAATAATAATATAATATTCATAACGTTACAGTCATCTGATAGCCCTGAAATATAATAACGTTACAATCACATGATAGCCCTGTAATATAGCATTAATAACATTACGGTCAGCTAATAACCCTGTAATATTAATAACGTTACGGCCATCTAATAGTAATAACCCTGTAAACATTAATAACGTTACAATCACCTGATTGCCCCGAAATAATACGATAGCCTCTTTTCATTTGATGCGGCGGTGACCGCAATAACACCGCCCCCCCCCCACACACCCCACACCCCCAAAAAAGACTTTCTCCATTAATTTTCCTTTTAGGGCAAAATATTGATTTTAAAAATCTAATAATTATGCGATATGGTTGAACTAACCAGTTTGTAATTTTGAAGCACGTAAGTATCTGTTAATTGACCAGGAATGTGAAATATTTGAAGCTGTTTTTTCTCGTCTATATAAATCCTTTCATTTTTTAATTGTATTGGGGCGCTGTTGGTGATTGGTGGCAAGGACGTCGTCGACGATAAAAGAAATTCATTAGCTGCGGTGACGTCATTTACATGGGATCCTGGATTATGTGAAACTTTAGAATGTGAAAATGGCGACGAATTAGGATTTCCTTGTGAAACATTAATAGTTGACGTCGTCGCTGTATTGTTGTGTATTGTCTTACCAATTATTGGTAATCCCAGATTCCGTGATTTCTACAAAATAAAAAAAAAATAAAAAAAAGTTAACTAAATGAAGCATATTATAAATTATCTTATTAATCTAGCAGATTCGCATTCTCTAGATTACATTTTAACACTAACAGTTCGAATTTATATGATGAAATAGGGTTTAATGTCCTAAATTTTTGCGGAAAGTTGGATAAAGCAGATATCTTCCAATTAGCCTTTAAAAATAGTTTTAGCCAGGTTACTCAATGATTGAGAGGCCTTCTAGATCGACCGAGGAAAAAAACAAAACAAAAAACAAAGCCAAGAGACAATGTTAACTCGTGCGTATATCACAGAGTCAAGTTGCATGGTTTCGTATCCCCGCTTGCGTACGCTTTCTTGTCTAACACAAAGCTAATGACCCCTACGCGCTAGCGAATTATTAAAATATTATTGAACCATATGCTAATCCAGAAATACGCAAGTCTCTTATCTCTCTCTCTCTCTCCCTCTCTCTCCCGTCACGGTATATTAATATATATTTAATACCCAAGATGTAGTCAGATCTATCATATATGACAAGTATAAACCATTGAAGTTTAAAACAAAAAAACCCCAACAAAACAATAGTTATATTACGTTGTGGCGTAAAACATTGCAAAGTAGACTTGTGTTTTAGATAAGATTGCGTATAATTTTATGTCATCCGCTGCATTCGTATCGTAAACTTAAAATAAATTTACATAATCTGATATGAAATGAAATGGAACTCTATAGGTTTATCTCCCAACTTTTCTACACCAACTGGGTTAACGAATAAGACAATAATGTATTGTTCCATGCGGGAAATTTTGCCAAGTCGATGCCAAAAAATGGGATCTTAGTTGTTCGTACCTTCCGAACGACTAGACACTGTGCCATGCCTGTCCAACTAATGAAGCAAAAATAGGTGGCACAATAACACTACGGCCTCAATTTTCTTTTACGTCAGATTTCGGTCGTTGGATTTTACATTTTCCACCACTGCATTCTCCCTTACAAAAAGGCTATAGTGACATGTAGGCCTGACGGTACTTACATTTAGTGGTTCTCTTGATCCTTCATACTTTATCGTATACGTTACTATAGCAACTACTAAACCTAAGCACATCAGAATTCCTATACCTATTAAAGAACGGTTTAATTTCCACGCTGTCTTCTTGTTTGTGTTCTGTTTGCTAACGTAATAATCTTCTTCGTCCGTCTGGGGCGCAAACATTGAATAACTTAAAGTCGCCATTTTAAAATAGTGATAATAACAGTTTAAACACTAGAGTTAAAATATCTTAAAATACACAAATTATTGAGCAAAAGCCTTCGAATAATATTTACAAGTTCATTACTACAGGTTTGCGCCCATCCCCGCAAATGAAACGAAACGAAATAAGACGAAGGATTGTTGTATTATATGCGCTATATAAAAAGGAAGTTTTGAACGTATGACACAATGATTGATTGAATGATTGACAAATTCCCGTTACGTCAATCATGAGTGGATAACTCCAGAACAATGTAAAATATATAATAATACCTGGAGACACGAGATACAAGAGTCAAGATTTACAAGTTATATATTTATAACAATGACAGGTGATATTTAACCCCTGTAGGCTATACTATTAGTGGAAGGTGTATCATTGTATCCCAATCCCTATAAACCACAGTTTCTGAAAGACAGAAATGGGGTTTAACGTCCACTCAACAATAAGTCATTTCGGGACTGCCCTATGGTTCAAACGTAGGGGTATTTAGCTGTGACGGGGAAACCAGAGGACCCGCTACAGATATCACGAAGTTTGACACGTACAAGCGGGATAACGACACCACGCCAATTACAGGCCTTATGTTACAAACATGAGTAGTGAGGGGTGCCATGTGCAAAACAGAGTTGGTTTCTCTTACAAAAAACTTACGATTGTTACGTTGACACAGAGAGAGAGAGAGAGAGAGTGAGAGAGGGGGGGGAGGGGATATAACCAACTTGTGCTGCTATATGGGTATCTAATATTGTTCTCAATAAATCGCTCACGTGTATAGGTGTATGGGCTTTAGAAAATGCAATTGCAATTCTTCTTATGTACAGACACGGGTTCGAAACCTTACTTAAGAGGAAGTGTCGCATATAATCTTGAACTTTGAATGATAAATTCTTGTAACTGCATCACTGAATGATAAATTCTTGTAAAAAAAACAACTCGCACTATGGTTTAATGATGCTTTTATATACCCTTTACTTAGCAAAACAATTACATTCTTTTGTTCAAATGTCGTTTTGTTTAGGAAAAGGCCGGCCAAAATAAACTTGTAAACGCCGTAAGCGTACATGGAAAACGCGCCTAAAGTCTACCACAGAATTAAAATGAAATGATGCTTAGCGTTCTACTTTTCGAGAAACTGAAAACGGGCGTGACCACAAATCAAGTACTTGTTGATCATGTTGTTAGGCGAATTAAACACACTAAAGAGTACATGAATGAAACACTGTTGTTGTCCCATCCGAACGACGAGAGGCTGTTTGTTGCTTATTAGTGACTAGTGATATACAAGTATGTATCTTATTTAAAAACAATCCGTCATTATTTGACAGTTGACATGCACACCCGAGGCTATAATATCGTCGATATCTGCAAACATTTCTTTGTTCCTCAAATACTACCAATTATAAAATTATGCACGAATTCTTTATAAGCCATTTTTGATAATTACTATGTCGACTAATATTCTCCCCCACTTTGATAGTATATAACACACTTATATGAATATAATTCTTAGGTGATGGATAATGGCCAAAGACTGTCCATTATGTAAATAGCAAGAACAACTGAGGGGCGTTACCCCCGATTGTCTGCGTATGCTTGCATTGTATGACTGGAGTGTTTCTCACGTTCTTTCCTGAGTATGTGCATGTTTGAAGAATATGTCCCTTATTTCGTGGCTTTTAGAAAACTGTCCATTATTTGTATCTCTATGGTGCTATGTTTTAAGTTTGATAATAGCCTCAGAATGTCCATTATGTAAATACAAAGGAAAACCTCGGGGGTAACGCCCCTCAGTTGTTCTTGCTATTTACATAATGGCCACAAAATAAGGGACATATTCTTCAAACATGCACATACTCAGGAAAGAACGTGAGAAACACTCCAGTCATACAATGCAAGCATACGCAGACAATCCAAAATATTCAACATTGGGAGGACATGTCTATAGCTCAGTTGAAAACAAATATTCATAATGAGAATAAATGTGATAAACAATTGGATACTGATTACATTCGGTAATGTACTCGATATGGAAGGTAATAGCCGTAAAAATTGTGATGGTCTTGATATGAAGGATAATAGCAGTCAAAGTTGTGATGGAAAGGCTGCTCACGAAACCGATTTAAATATTAATAATATTCTTAGTACTTTGGTTAATATGGGGGGTAATAGCCGTCCAAATTTTGATTTGAAATTGAATATATCCTCTGATAAAAGTGACAGGACACAGGATCAAAGGCACAAACCAATTCACGAAATTCGAACTTATTATGGTGTAACGGTGATATATTTGAACGGTTTCGGATAAACAATTGCGGCTCAAAACACCTTTTGGGTTCAATCAGGGGCAATAATCCAGGAAGTTACTTTCCGATATGCGCCAATATCGCAAGGAAACGAGATCTTTGGTTTATAAACACACATGTACAGTTTCATCAAAATGAGCTGAAAATTGTGACCTCTGTAACTAACGTACGAAAATGAATTGGTGACTGGCTTTTTTTTTCGTACGCATACAGTGAATGGCCATTTTGCGCAGTAATCCCAGCCAGAATTTGGCTATTTTTTTTCATTTGTGTCAAAGCTTAACATATTTGTTTCGAAACGAAATAAATGAACTATTAGTCAATCATTGAAATCTATCCCCACGCTAAAAGCAGTAACAAAATTGATTGTGTATATCCGAAAAAGACACGACCGAAGCACAAAATAGTGCAAGATGAAGACGACGTCAATTCAGTGAGTTGTAGATGTTATTTTTGTGAAAAATCATTAGAAGAAGCAAGAGCATGTTGGGGCTGTGCGGAATATATAGTCCTGAAGGTTGCAACGGAAACAATATAACGTGTTGGATCAGATTGTTTAATCAGGGGTCATAATCCATGAAGTTACTGTGCCATACAAGCCAATATCGAAAGGAACTGGGAATGAAATGAAATGGAGTTTAACATCCTACTGTTCTGCTCCTAAACTGGGATAATGAAGACGGGCATACGCCATATACAGTGTGCTATGATGGAAATTTTGCACGGGCAGCGGCGCTACGGCCTACTCTTATATCGAATTCCAACTGCCAAGGAATCTTTTACGTGCCACGCCAAAGCATACAAGGGACCTCGGTTGTTCATCCCACCCGAACAATTAAACAGCTGTCCTTGCCAGGCCCCCCGTCCGGCATCACTGACAAGATGGGCGTATAAAACGTATCATCTGGTGCCAAACGTACTATTAAACGGACAAGTGACATATAACGGGCGGATTTAAGTGGAATTCTTTATGTAGACAAACACGTGAAATCAATATTCGGTCATGTGACATCTCGGTAACTATGAGGTTTTTTAAGTAATTTCATGTACTGTAATTTAATTTGTTCAGAGAATAAATTATCCCAAAATACATGTTCATTTTTCAGATAAGTGTCTATTATTAATAAAACTGTACATTATTTTCAATAAATAATGAACAGTTTTATAAATACATGTAATAGCCGAGTGTTTAAGAAAAGCCTACATTCTCCTACCATGGTTAAAAACATCAAAGGGTGACGCCATAACTATGTTTTAATTATATGTATTGGGTGGTAGGGGAATGTCTGAATGGTTCGCGCGGGCGCTTTGAATCACAAGATCTTTCCTTGATTCAACTTGCGTGTGTGGTGCCGATTCCCAATTTGAACGAAACAAAGGGTAGGGTCGCCCGTTTGGGTCCTCAGGTTTGATCCCACTGTATGAGTGCATTGTATGAGTGTATGTGTTCGTTCACAAAATGACAATTACTATAGTTTATACCGACCAAGCATTTACATAGCTAATCAACAAAATATTTCGCAGGCCGCATTATTCCGGCAAATAAAATGTCCTAGTTTCCAATCATGGAATTTGCCATGGAAAAACGTCAAGCTCTTTCAATAACGGTTTTCATTTCTCATAGCAGCAACTGTGGTGCATTGTTGCCTAGTCGCCCAGATGTTACATACAAAAACAGATGTCCACATTTGCACACTGTACTGTAGAACCCGTGATCCGTCAAGATTGGCCAAGAGCAGGACTGACATTGTCATTTATTTACAGAAAATAACATGAAATTGGGTTCTGTGGAGACTGGGTTAATAAAGTCGGGTATATCCCATGAGGGACAGCCCACACTTCTGTTACGTTCACGTCAAAGTGTACACTGGGAAATATAGTCTACTGGTCTTTACCAGGCTCTCCATCCTGCATCACTGATAAAGGTGGGTTACGGAGGGGACAACGAAAAAACCTGACTAAGTTTCTCGCCTATAATATAGAGAGCGAAACCGACATATAGGCGTGCAGGCACGATGACAGTTAGGGGGGCAGAACCCGAAATGCCCGAAAAATAATTGGGGTTTACAGACAGCGGCGCCGGTGTTCTTCGCCTACCTTGCATAGACCCCAAGAAAATTTCGGAATATTTAATTTGACGTCTGCAAACGCGTTTTCCTTCTATTTCAGCCTAATTAAGGTGGCTGAATTCAGATCAACCAATCAGCCGTTTACTGTCTACGAAGATGGAACCGTTGGGAGACAATTTTGAAAATTTAACTATCGCAAACGCCTTTTCCTGCGATTCCAGCCTGTAAATACAACAACTTTGTGGTCCAAAGTAGAAAGTAGATAAATGGCTGACCCAAATTCCAAACAACCAATCAACCAATACATCGTCGCCGGATACGGTAGCGTCACTCTCCACGGAAAATTTTGAAAATTTAACCACCACAAATGCGTTTTCTGCTATTCTCGCCTGTGAAAGCAACTCCAAAAGTATTCAATGGTATTCGTGGTATTAAATTAAAAGAAAAGTAAAATTAGTGTTTTATTAGCGCTCGATGACAGTTCGGGGCAGAATCCGAAATGCCCAAACAAATTTCGGGTTTACCGACAGCGACGTCGGTCTTCTTCGAGCGGCGAAGAAGCGATGCTGATCTTGTATGGACCCCCAAGAAAATTTTGGAATATTTGACGGCCGAAAACGCGTTTTCCTGCTATTTTTTTTAGATTTCGGGCAGTTTATTTTGCCATGAAGATGAAATAAAAAAAAATGTCCACTTTACCCGTCTGCCCGAAAAGTCAGATTGCCCGAAAGTTAGGGGCAGCTGTCCCCCCTGCCCCTGCCCCCACCCCCCTGGCTCGTACGCCTATGGAAACCGAGACGTGTTGGTTAGCACACACCTAACCGACTGAGCCATATACATTTGCTTTTTGTTCATTTGTCTGTCGTCATAAGCACAGTCGGGGCAGAACAGTAGGACATTAAAGGGTAATATTGGTGTCAGTCATTATCACATAGAACTGGTTAAACACGTCCAAAATACAATTTTAACACAGGGATCATTGCTACTATAGATGCGTTCAAGATAAGATAACACGAGAAAAATAGGAGAAAGGTCGTGTATTGCCATAAAGGAATAAAAACTAGGGGATTGTACAGACTATTCTTGTCTATTCTAACTCCAGATACGAACGAACGAACGGACTATTTCTATTTTTCTCGTGTTCTCTTATCTAGTGACATCCAATTACTTTTTTTTGTATTGTCAGATATCCTTACACAACCTTACATTGCAACCCTTGGTCTTCAAAGGAATTACTAGTAAGCAGAAATTCGCCCCTGTGTTATCGCTCGTCACTTCAGTCAGTTATATTGAAGGATAACTCGGGGTTTCCTTTTGTGTTCGTCAAAATTGTCCTTTAAACCCCTTTTAATTTCATTTTATTTTTTATTCTTAGAAATGTTTGTGTATATTATCTATTTTGTCGACAGATTTTTTTTGTATAATTTTGTATGTAGAGTACGTGCTCCTGTACTTAATATTAAGGTTAATAGTACAGTGAGGATCAATATGTCGCCGTTTTCCGATAACCTTGCTTGTAACCTTGCTTGTTTGTCTATTCATTTATTTAATTGTTTGTTTTAATAGATTTTACACATAATAAACCGATGTTAATTTAACTGTCATGTTTGATAAAGTTCACACATGGTTCTAACTATCTTTATCACTCAATAATACATTCTACAGTAGATATCGCTTGTGTCATAAAATAACATAATCTACTGCCTTATGAGATATCGCTTTACATGAATTGGATTGTCAATTATAAAGTAACTTTTTTTCAAAGAATAATTTTTTATTTATTAAAAATTACGTCCTTTTTTTAATTAAAAAGGAATTATTTTTATTTAATTGATTTTTATGTAAACACTGGGTCAATAAAATTAAGGTCTGCAATGGTTGAATTGCTGCCAAAAGATCACTTACCTTGTGATGTAATGAGGTTCAATCAGTAATAGTGAAATGAAATGCAAAGAATTATATTTATTTATTTGTACGTGTAAGAAAGGATTTTATGGTAAATAAAATCTCTTACTTGCTGTTGTTTTTGATTTTTTTTTTTTTTTTTTTTTTTTTTAATATGGACGAGTGTTGATATTTTTTGATATCTATAAAAGACAGGTAGGGGATTCTCTCTTTATTCTTTAAGGTTACAATAAGGTTACAGTGCACGCTTACGGCCAGCCCGCGGATCTCTTTGCGATAGGACATGAAACGAAAGGGGGTACAGTGTGTTATGAGGGAAATTTCGCCCCGACAAAATTCCAACTGCCAAGGGTTCTTTTACGTGTACACTCTAGGCAATTGACACGAGGACGGTTATTGATTTGATATAGGCGGGTTTCTTTGAAATGTCTGTGTATATGTATATTGTCAATCTGTTTCACAGAGAATTACCGACGAATTATCTTAGTAACAGATGACTGCCCACAACAAGTGCGTTGACTGCAGGCGGCGTTAGTCATTGGCTCAACGGTTCATGCAATATTGACTTAACATCTAACTGCTTCGGGCAAAATGATGCATTGTACTCATTTTAACACCCATTTGCACTAAATAGGAAATATTTTTTAATTACAAATACTTCAAACGTCTTTATTTATTTTTCTTTTACCTCAAAAAAAATGTTTGAGAATTTAATTTGTCAGAGTAAAAAAGTTAATATGCCGTACTTATTAAGCCATGTCGATGTCATGCTTATCAGTGATTGTAGCGGCCAAGCTAATATTCACTGCGGGATCAGTTTGGTATATTGTGTGTTTTGTCTGTGGTTCATGTGGGGTGTGTTCCACCTGTACTTACTAATAGTATACCAATTTATACAAATTAGTATCAGCTACAGCCATTCATTAATGACCTTCGCAGGTTATATAGATAGGCATATTTTTTCTTCCAACCGCGTTTGTTTTCTCCTGGTCCTCGGATTTCTCCCACTCCTAAAGACTCATACGCATGCGAATTATTGAAATAAGAATTAAACCATACGTTAGTCCTGAAATTACCTGGTTTGAGTCATGTGGACGTTAAACCCCCATTTCTATATATATTTATTCTACACCTATTACAATAACAAACTGATATCTCATTTTAAAAGAAACGTTTAATACCTATCATTGTATATTACAATAACAGGCAGATATCTCATTTTAAAGGCTACATTTAATAGCCACCATAGTAATAATATACAATAACAGGCTCATATGATAAATGTATTTGTCACATAGAGTATTAATATTTACTGATTGCATGCATATTAACCACTCTAATGTATATTAATTAGTTAGATAGATTCAGAAATAAACCCCACAATGTTGTACCTATTTAACCCCATTATATATCGGGTGTTCCAGACAGAACGAGAACTTCATTTAAAGTGGGATCACTCAAAAAGTCTTTACCTTGCACACGGCACACAAAATGGATCATTAATAACTCCACTCAAAGGGTGAATGCCGATTATATTTTGGAGAATAAAACTGTTTAATTTTGTTTTAAAACCGTTATGTGTTTCAGTAAGACGGGGGTGCAAAACACTCAACCAGAGTGGCTTAAAGTCTATTCCGAGAAGGCCAAACCACAGATATGAATTATGAAATAATTACGTGTAAATGTAATAGACAACCCTGAATTTAATCTCCATATTATAATACAATCTACCCAAATCTTTATAAAAGAGGCACGAATCTGATGGTTTATACCATCTGGAAACCGCCTCTCGGAAATGGCCATGGTATAGGGCGCACGAAACCATTTACAAAAAATGAAATGAGGGGTACTATGGCAAACTGGGAGGAAGTATAAAATTCGGTATGCGATATCTTGGTGGGATATTGACAATGTGTTCGTGCAAACTGGGGTGAGTGTGATGTGACTTCGCAATCCGACAAAATAACAATTTTACATTCGTTTTTAAATCTCGTATCTAGGTTATTGGTCAGAGACCATCCTGAGTCTCAGAAATAAAAGCGCCAAAATATAGAGGGTTGGTATATTTACCTTGTAACCGGTACGTGAACACCGAATTCACTTATATGGACTCGTAACCCATTTTACTTTTCGGGGATCATTGTTTTCGTTGGATCATCTGATACTCTATTGTCGTTCTTTTAAGGGTCTATAGTCTATACGTTATTTTTTATAAAATAAAAGTCTGGTTTTATCCAGACACCGTATATTACTGCTTAGGACACCAGTCTCCATTTCCAGATGAAGACTGACGGATTGAAGTTTTTTGAAACCTATCACGTATATTGAGTTAGTTGCCCGGCTCTAATGTTGAGTATTTCAATGTTCGGATCGAGTTGTGTGACAATCAGGTAATCATCCGTTAATCCATTGTGGGTGACACCTCGGATTTTATATTATAACGAGATCAATGGCCGCCACAGTCCCGCAGTTTGAATCCACTGGATGATGCTATCTGGAACAGTCACCCAGACAAGGTTTATGTATGACACACGAAACGATATAATAAGGAAAATGAATTGACACGGATATAATTTTTCCAAAATGGGCAGAAATAAGTTCAGAAAAAATAAGAAACTCGATTGATTTATCGGTGTAAAAGGGTGCTTGGTGCAAGACGAGGGGTTGGGCATATTGACTTATTGGTCCGACAAAAGATAATTTGAAAATCTCTTTTTATACAACTACCATATCTTAACACTATTCGACCGAAGGTCATGCAATTTGTCTTGAAGTTCTCATACATTTATAGTATGCAACATGTGTGGATACAGGTACAGTATTTTCAGAATTCTGCCAGTTTAAGTTGTGGGCTCGTTTAGGTATCCAGCAAGTTTTATGTACCCATTGCTTACTATTAAAGAAACATTATGGGAGATTAGATAAACATTTGGCAGTTCTCACTATAATAGTTAAAAATGTACAAGTATTTTCCTGAAAATTTTAGTCTAACTTATCCACTATGTCCCGATTTAAAGCGAGTGAATTTTCATCATTTTATATTACTAAAGTCAGTACAATAAAAAGCATTGTCTCGATTATCCATTTTTGATTTAATGATCAATGAGCGTTAAGCAGGATACATGATTCTAATATAATCCAGTCAGTATTGAAGGCTAGCCTTGACATCGAGAGTTCAATATTGTCTGGTTAAGTTAAAATTCCTGAAGAAAGACCTGTTCTAGGTATATTTAGCTCTCGCATAAAGCGACTTGTAAAAAAATATTTTCATGAAGTCTTAAAGCACTCCTAGATTACATATAATTATCCGGTTTTTGGACTTGGTTCTATATTCGCGCTGATGCACTAATTAAAGAACGACCATGTTCGTTTTACAAAGGTATATAGCAAATTGCAAAAACTATTAATTCAACAGGAACATGTTGATGGAACATATTACATTACAATTTCAGAAGGTATTTAAGGTATAAACATGATAACCAGCAAAACACTTTTGGTGCAATGCTTTGATTACTATTAGCTCATCTGAAATACGTATTTTTGGGACTCGATCAATACCGACCTTCCTTTTGACCCTTATATGCATTCATTACCGGTTTTGTCAAAACTAATTTCATCAGGTTGTGTGACAGGAACATATTCTTGAGCTTTGATTTCAGCATTTTCAATTTTCAAAAGACATCTCATAGATTTATACCATATTTTACCCCTTATGGCTGGTCTGTATGAACTGAGGATATCATCTATGGATATTCGAAGGGTGCGGGGGAGGCGGAGGGGGTTCCCGAATGGTTAGCGTGCGCGCGCTTTATCGTACGGCTTGTCATTGACTCAATTACTGGCATGGTTTCGAATCCCCGGTTGTACGTAGGAGTAGGGTCGCTTGTCCAATCTCGTGGGTTTTCTCCCGGTACTCCGGTTTCCTCCCACCACTTAAGAACCCTACGCGCTAGCGAATTATTGAAATAAAATTAAACCATGTGTTAGTCCCGAAATGACCTAGTTTGTGTCGAGTGGACGTTAAACCCCATCTCTCTCTCTCTCTCTCTCTCTCTCTCTGGACATTCGATGTCTTTTCTCCTGTTGAGAATAACGTCGTTTCTTCTCCGTTAGGGTTACACCAAGATAATTACTAATACTGTATACCGGTTTATTGTCTTATCTACAACATACCACAATTGATCCAGTGCTGCAAAACTCTGTTGTCCCACCTGCCACACTTTTCGTCTTCCCGTTGCTGCAAATGCTTTGTCTGCCAGGCTTTTGAGCAAATCGTAATCAGTAAAGCAATTGTTAAACATAATATTGTGTGCCTTGGGAATTTCAACAAGGGTCATCAGTATAAGTTTTCCTTACGGCAAAAAACAACAATCTTGTAAGGGAAACCTTGAGCAGATGCTAGAACCCCATATTTGTACCCAAATTGACAGGTTTGTTAGGCATGAAGATGTTCGCGCTATGTTTACCGAAATATGGCACCATTGTTGCATCCCTGTACCAATCCCCGGTTAATTGTATCAATGAATATCCTAACATTTACAGCGTTGTCATTAACATCCATAGCGTCGTTATTAGCTAAATGAATATTCTTATTTGTTTCACAAAATCGGTTTCGCGACATGGCGTTAGCAACTATGGGCAATCTAGTGTCATTTGCTGTTTTCCAGTAGTGTTATTGACGGGGAGAGAGATGGTCACTCAGCAGTAAAATGCCAATAAAGCACAAAAATTCTACAGA
Source organism: Patella caerulea (assembly GCA_036850965.1). Taxonomy (NCBI): domain Eukaryota; kingdom Metazoa; phylum Mollusca; class Gastropoda; family Patellidae; genus Patella; species Patella caerulea. The sequence continues at coordinate 16,178,128 of JAZGQO010000002.1, read as the reverse complement.
TTTTAATTCGAATAAATGATTGGTTTTTTTTTCATACGGGGTCTTGTCGTACAGCTCAGTATGTTTTTCTTCGAGCGGGTGGATTTTATCGTGAGTATCGGCAAGTAATGTATCTTCAGTATTCTTCCATATTACAGGATTTGATTTGGATTTCTTCACCCTTTTAACAATAGACGGTGTTACATCGGTTTCATCGTCCGAATTATTGGCGCCATTATTTGGATCGCTGGCACTACCATCATACTCCACTTCCTATTCACCTGGTACGTCTGCTGGCATAACATTAGCATTTTTAGGTTCATCGTCATCAGATAGGTTTCGCAAATTATCAGGTGGCACTACTACAACATTGCAGGCCCGAAGCTAGTCGTGTGTGTGTGTGCGAGGGGGGGGGGGTGCAAGACAGGCATGTTGGTCGTTGGTTTCGTATTGCATCCAATTTACTACATTAATTTATGAATTTATTTCATTTTATTCTTTTCAAAACAAAAATAGTGTTATTGGTCCAATCAACCTTTAAAGTACACGCCTATATGAGTACATGTATATGGATCATATTATGTCGCGATACGTATCTAACCTGATAAAACCGTTAATAAAACTGGTCATTAAAAACTTTATAGATGTGTATATCTGGAAGTCACGCTTTGCTACCTGGTAACATTGTATAATCTGAATAATCGCAACCCAAGCAATTTATTTTAAAAATTATCCATAGCCTACTAAATGAAACGAAATGGCCTTTAAATGAAATAAAATGGGGTTTAACGTCCTACTCTTCTGGACCTGACCTGGGCGAATGGAAAAACAGGCATACGCCATACAGTGTGCTATTAGGGAAATTTTGCCCGGACAGCGGCGCTGCGGCCTACTCTTATATCGAATTCCAACTGCAAAGGGATCTTTTACGTGCACGTCAATGTGTACACGGGACCTCGGTTTTTCGTCCCATCCGAACGACTAGACATCTGTCCTTGTCAGGCGCTACTTTTGCATTACTGACAAAGGGAAACCACGCCGGACAACCGAGATCAACTTTCTCGGCCAATGCAGGGATCGATGTTCAGCTACAACTAATATCGTACTAAGTATTACGTCATTACAGCCATCTTAAAAGTAATTCAATCCATGCGCAGTTGTCCACGAAACAAATATGCCAAGTTGCATATTGATAGTACTGCAACAATATGACTTGCGATTTGGGACATTGAATTCAAAATGTCAAAGGTTTTTTGTCCAGTTTTTTGTCGAGTCGGGCTTTTACGAACAATTTTGGCTTTAGATTATTCGTTTTAATGCCCACTCGACACAAACTAGGTCCTTTTTGGAGCTAACATGTGGTTCAATTTTATTTCAGTAATTCGCTTGCGCGTAGGGGACTTAAAGACTCGGAAAAAAACAAAGAACCGATTCCGGATTGTTAACAAAATATACTCAGAAATGTGCGAAAGAAAAATTTGTAGCTATGTAAACAAAAAGATGAAATAATTTCTTAATTCAAATAATATAGGATATGTCATTTTAATTCCACTCTTTGGGACCACCGTTCACGCTTTTTAAATTTATCCTAGGGTTGTATCAAATCACGTTCAGAATCACCAATCAGGTTGACGGTCAGATGCCCTAATGTAAAATTAGCTCTCGCGATTTATGTAGGCATGATAGTTTCCAATACTTCGGCCGAAGAGTTCTTTTCAATTATGGAACTTCCCACAAGGAGTTAAATAGGGAAAGTGACACTGAATTAATTCTCCATTTTTCAATGGGATAAGCGCTGGGGTTATCAGCAAATAGTTGATTGAAATGAAGTGAATCTTTGTTACAGACTACAGATTTCACCTCTTTTACGCAATAAGCCTGTTTCCATTTCATACCTGGCTTTAGATTTCCACATCTACGGGAAATTTCGCTCAAAGGGTTTAAATGTACAAATGCCCAGCTGGTCGAGCTCCCAACGTCTCACCGGAATCTTGGTTCGCCTCTGAAGTTATCTGATTTGGCTCCCACCTGTTACTTTTGACCCAATTGGGTGATGAAATGCCATCAATACGATTAATCCTGCAAGGGCGTGTTTTTGCAATGAATGACCACGCCCTGGTTGTTTGGACCCGCTATAAAAGCTGGATAAAAATTCTATACTGACATTCCTGAAATCGTAACTGATCAAAGAATACTAAAATGAAAGCTTTTGTAATTTTAGTTCTTGCTGTTGTGGCTTGCAACCATGCAGGTATGTTTTAGTTCAATTTTCAGATTTATTTATTGTTATATATTGATTGCGCCTTTAAGTATTTGATAACAGAAGCTCTATTCGGGATTGGGGTAAATTTTGAGTGTTAGTGTTATTGTTACCTATCGCGACTCCTAATCCGAATCCTTAAGATGTCTAAGTTGGCTTGTGGCAGGGGGGTTGGGATGGCCTAGTAGTCTAGAGTGCCGCGCTTCGAACTCTAGCGGGCCGGTCACCTCTGGCTTGCGGCTGTGGTTTCGAGCCCTGGTGTGAGCGTATGTGGCATGAAGATAGGGGCGCCTTCTCAACCTCGTGGGTTTCCTCTGGGCACTCCGGTTTCCTCCCACTGCTAAAGACCCCTATGCGCAAACGAATTATTGAAATAAAAATTAAACCATATGTTAGTCCTGAAATGACCTAGTTTGTGTTGAGTGGACATTAAACCCCATTTCTCTCTCCCATTCGGTAACAGACGCTCTATTCGGGATTGGGGTAAATTTTGAGTGTTAGTGTTATCGTTACCTATCGCGACTCCTAATCCGAAATCTTAAGATGTCTAAGTTGGCTCGTGGCAACTTTCAATATATATGCAGAAAATATCGAATGTTGCGAATCTTCAATTTATTATATCTTTGTAAATACCGAACGCAATTGAACCATTTTTTTGATTGATGTTCACGTCAGACATTGGACTTCCACGATATTGTAGAGGATACGGGATTCAAAAACAGACTAGCCCTAAAATACAGACTGCATTGCAAACGTGTACCGAAATTGTTTAAAAATGGATAGGATATTTAATCAATGATTAAACATGCACTGTTCAAGAGCTAAATCTTCCTATTGCAGGTCTTTCTTTAGGCCTTAAATGTGATCTAAATTATTAATTAGACATTAATTAACTTATCCTGACCATATTAAACTTTCGATGTCAAGGCTAGCCTTCGATGTTGGCTGGATTAGAATCATATATGCTGCTTAACGTTCATTAATAATTAAATAACAAAATTGGATAATCGAGACTATGTTTTTATCGTACTGACTTTAGTAATGATGATCGAGGCTAGACGGAAATTTCCTTTACATTATCTAGTTGTTAACTATTATAGTGAGAACTGACAACTCTTTATCTAATCCCCCATAATCAGGCCCGGAAATAATGGTTTTAGATGTATCTGACAAAAGCTAAGGTACTAAAAAAATAGTACCTGATAATATATATCAATAAAAAAGACAAATCAGTTCCGGACAAAATGGCAAGCACCAGAGCTTTAGTTCCTGCAAAAGCCTGAATGTATGTCTGACATTGTCTGTGACAGGTGCCTTATTTCCAGGCTTGCCCATAATGTATCTTTAATAATAAGAAGATATTTTCAATTCAATCCAGAGTCTTGACCAAGACAATGTTCTTCAGAGTTTTGCATCGTGGTTTCCCATTGGAAACATTGTTGTCCGGGATAAATGTTCGTCGGAGCACACTGCGTGGTATATCTATATCTTCATTATCCCGGTTGGTGCAGGAAAAAAATAGAACGTTCATGCTATTTTATTTAGATTTCATCTTATAGTTTGGATGCAGCTATGGTGGGTGTGGCGCCAGGCAGAGTAAGCTTACTCTTCTAGACACCTGTTACCACTGTTTGTCGTATTTTGTGCACAGTGAACAGTCCATTTGCTGATTACACTATTTTGCCTCGACCGTTTTTTAGGACTTCGAATTTTGACTAATGGCTTGGATTGTTCGTACTCGGTTTTATTTTATTTAACTCTATTACATTTCAATTTTTATATTTTCAGCTGTAGCCTCCGCTTGCCGTCGATGGACAAAGTTCTATAGTCGAGATCTCCCATCTTGGACAGCGGACAATGAAGCTCTTTATTTGATTCGAGGCGAAAACCCCAGAGATAACATCTGTGCAGTACCATCGCGCATTGATGTTAAAACTTTAGACGGAGTTGATTATACAGATGCTGGAGAAGTTGTAAAGATTGGTCCTACTTTTGGTTTCGTATGCTACAATGAAGATCAACCTGACGGAACTTGTTTAGATTACAAAGTTCGATTCTGTTGTCCATAAACTCTTCACCTGTTATTCTCTTATAAATATGTATACCTTTAATCAATGACACCCGAAAACATGTAAAGCCAATCTCTTTCTGAACAATAAACTTCTGCTAACACGTTTGTTTCTAAAGGCCTTTTTTATGCTGATAATATATATAAAGTCCATACACGTATCAAAAGGACCTTTAGGGTTAGTGCTAAATGATAAGGCCACTTCAATTTTTCGTCAATGCTCACGAGATGTAAACCCTAACCTTAACCCTGGACGTAGCCCTGATACTTAGCCGACCCCTACAATCCCGCCAACAATCACGAGCCCTAACCCAACGACCTTGACAAAAGTTGGGCAGGTCTTAACAAAAAGACGCAGGACTGTATGTATAAGATTTCAAAAGTAAAGGTGCAGCAGAGTGGAGGGGGGGGGGGGCGTAAGTGATATATGAAAGTTTGGATTGGATCAGGGCAAACATCCCATTGGTGTGTGGGTGCCTTTAAAACCGAAACGACCCTGACACGATGTAACTACAATTTTCCATTCTACAAGACCGTTATTTGATTCTGAACATCCTACCTGTTACGTTTCGTCTGAATCGGGGCAAATTGTACATATTTTACATTTTGAATAAAGGAATGGGGCATACCTAATCTCGGAACAACAGATCTGATGCACACCAAAATATAGATGAAGTTCTAGACGGTGCTAGATTACTTCACAATTCCCGAACTTTTAGCTACGTTATCTAAGTAGATAATTAATGTAAATAATACGGATCTATTTTCAGCCTTTTCAGATTCAAACATACATCCGCTCATAATGTAACGACTTTTTGTCTTCAAAGGAATTATCAATAGGTTGAAAATCGACCTTGTACCTGTTATCGCTTTATACTTTAGTCAGTTATATATAAGGCTAACTCGATCGTTTTTTCGTCACTGCATGTTTCTTCAAATCTTCGTTACGCTTCTACCGTACGAATGATCGCTGTGTTGATATTATATCTGGAATGTGAATAACAAGTTTTAACACGTATGCAATACTGGTGAACACCAACAGCGTCCTTTAATAATATCGCATATTATGAAATACTGTAGCCTCAGCTGTGGTGCAATGTCTACACTCTGTTTCAAATAACCCTCTCACGAATATGACAAGATTGTTACCACAAAGACCCTTCTGACTGAACTGTAATATACTAATAAAAAAGATAAATCAATTGATATAAGAGTGGGTCATAGTGCCACTGCCCGGGCAAAATTTCCAAAATATAAGGCGTATGCGTCTTCATTAGCCTTAAAGCTAAAACATAATTATTCAGAATATCGTCTGTTCTGATTTTGGCAAAAGAAAATATTGTTCGTTTGGTCTATTCATACTCCCTTGTCTTGGGGTAGCATGGGATCGCATGTTCGATCCCTGCATTGGCCTAGAAGTTCATTGGCATTTTCGGACGTGGAATGAGAGATTGACGCAAGGACAGCTGATTAGTCGTTCGGATGTGACGACAACCCAAGATCCCGTGTATACATCGGCGTGCAAGACTCCTTGGCGTTTGGAATTCGACATAAAAAGAGGGTCATACTGCCACTGCCCGGGCGAAATTCCCAAAATGTATGGCGTATGCCTGTCTTCATTAGCCCTGCCGGAGCAGAACAGTAGTACGTTAAGCCCCATTTCATTTCATTTAAAATTATAACGTCCATTTCGTTTTATTTATTTTCTTGACAATGGAATCCAGAAATTAGATCTGTGAAATATTATAGACAGATTTATTGCTCTTTTCGACGAAACCTTTGTAAATTACAGGTCATGATTAAAGATACATTATGGGAGATTAGATAAAGACCTGGTAGTTCTCACTATAATAGTTCAAAACTAGGTACTCTAAAAGGAATTTGCTGAACATTCCAGTCATATTGATCCACTTTGAACTGAGGATTTGGCGATTGAAATTTCGGCCTAGCTTCGGTCATCATTACTAAAGTTGGTATGCTAAAAAAAAACCAACATAGTCTCATTTGGAAAGTTGAGCAGCAAATCGGATCCTAATCTAGTAAATATCACAGGCTAGCGATGACATCGGGAATTGGTTATGGTCTGGAGAAGTTAATTAATGACAAATTAATAATTAAGACAACATTTCAGGCCTAAAGAAAGACCTGCATTGGGTAGGATTGTCTCTTGCATATTGTATGGTTGTTATTTTTTTTTTTTTTAAAGATTTTTAAAACACTAGCAGGGTTTATTCGTCTAGCCATGATGGTTAATACGTACCGACATTTAGAGTACACCAGGTTTAATCCATATTACTTGAGCCGCGGGTGATCAGTGAGTAACATTAACTTGGGGGTCCCTTGTTCGATCCCGGCGTAGTTCCATCTTATCAGTGTTTGCAGGACGGAAAGACTTGGTGAGGTACGTAAGAACAACCGAGATTCCCTTTAAGAGTAGACCGTATGCTGCTATCCTGGCAAAATTACCAAAATTACCCCCATCCAGCTTTGTGAAATCGGAACAAAATAAAACAGCGTATAACACAATACAACGCGGATCACCTTGAAAATCAAGAAGAGACATGTTTGTAATAAACATATCACTTTATAGGTCATTTGCTTTTCATGTATAGTAAACGTTTGTAATGTTATGAACGATGGTCATATTAGGTCTATTTCTAAGTTATTTTAGTAAACCATTGAACATATTATATTTGAACAACACTTTTATGTGATCGAACAATCTATGAAATTTTAAGCGTAGACTTGCGTATTCAGGACACACAAACATATTTTCCCGGGAGGGGGTCGGGGGGGGGGGTCAGCCCTCTCAGCATTAGAAAATCAATTTTTAAATGAATCAGTTAATTATTGATTTATAGGGTTCATTTATCTTTGAATGAATGTGTAAGAAAATTCGGCAAACCGGCTTATTTTTTGGGGAAAAAAAGGCCCACTCGGCAAAAACTTCGGTCCATTTGCTTGTGAACTTAGTTACTTTTCTTGTGACTTTAAACTGTGTGTTTAAGGTTACAATTGATACAGTCGAAGAACCCTTACGCAAGTTCAAATAGGTTAAAACGTACAGTAACACATATCATTACAGTTTGCATTGGAAAACGTAATTATTATTCTATCACAAATAGTGAAGACTGGGCCACTAAAATAGTTACGCAATCCGTCATGACACCGGCCATTTGAAATTTCGCGTAGCAGTTCGGTTTCATCAAATCATATAATTATGCGGTAAGGCTTCACCTTTATTTCAATGGGAATTGATTTATTATATGTTAAGCTATGTGCAGTACAGTTTTGGTTTAGTTGTGTAAATTAAGGGAGCTATAAGCCAGTAAACTTTTTGTAGTCATTTGACTAAAAAACTTGCGCAAAGCAACTCTGTAGGACAAAAACACTACTGCGGCTGGAGTAAGACGGAAGTCATCAGTATGTGGAACCATTTCTAATGTGAACTAAGCACCCCCTCCCACCCACCCTTCAGAGGGCCACTGGACGTCTTACGAAAACACAGTGTGCTTACTGGTGTGTAACAACTAACATTCTTTTCAATAGACGAATTACTTAGTATTAATATTGAAAGTACAATTCTAAGAAATATAATGAACAAGTCTAGGCGAATATATGTCAATACTATATAAAGCTTGTCGACGTTTAGAAGTTACATAAAGACATTTCACACAAGAAGAAATTCACGGAAACCTTGTGGAATTCTAGTGTTGGATATTTTTAGGAATATTCGTATTCAACAGACATGGACGTAGTGGAGTTGTAATTTATAGCTTTGGTAATTAAGGAAAAGGTGATAAGGACAGTGGGTATTTTGTTTCGCACGTCGACAACGTTCAAACATATAACATCTAGTTGAACCAGAATTTATGCAACAGTCATTATTGCTCCTTTTATTGACAGTAGAAGGACATATTTTGTTAATTATTGTACAAGATAAATTCGAACAGGCTGTTCACTCTTGACGATAAAACAAACTCACTATTCGAAAAATTATTGAATTCTGTATTAAAGACGCGTCAGTCTCGTCTTATTGGTTGTAAATCAACATGGCGGACCAGGAAGATAGTTGTAGTATCTGTTTAGATATTTTCACAGAGCCTAAAACAGTCGACTGCGGGCACACATTTTGCCGAAACTGTCTGGAGAATTATTATGTCAAGAAACATTCTGAAAGTAAAACCTTTCCGTGCCCAATCTGTCAGCATGATGTAGAAGTTCCTGAAGGAGGCATCCAAATGTTTCCGTCGACAAATTCCAAAAAAAGAAAAATCGAGCAAGAATCGGCCGCTAGTGTTTCGGGAATACAAAGCGTTCCATCAACAAGTTCCAGTACTGAAGGGGAGACAATTGTAGATGGCGTGACTGCTAAAACTGATAAGATTTTTTCTTGCGATGCCTGTAAATCGTCCGATAACGATATATATAAATGCATTGAATGTTATAAATACATGTGCTTTTCTTGTAAAAATACACACCATGATGCATTCAATGCCAACCATCACGTGTTTATGGTATTCAACCAAGATACGGAAACACGTGGACGTATCAGACAATGTATTGAACATACAAAGGAAAAACTGGAATTTTATTGTAAGAAATGCAGTGTGGCGATCTGTAAAACATGCTGGGCTCCAGATCACCAAGACCATGAAGTGTTAGGAATATGTGACTACAGAGATGAAGCCGAAGCCGAATTTAAGAAGCTGAAAGACGAATTGGAATTGAAAAGTCCTGAATTCGAAAAATATGTTGGTGAAGTCAGCGCTAAGATTGATTCTATGGAGAAATCTGCCCAAACATCTTGCTCTGAAATTGATCGGCATGTTAAAGAAATCTGTGATGTTGTGACTCGGAGAGCAAACAATTTAAAAGAAGATTTGAAGAAAACTTTACAAGAGGATAAACAGATGATGGAGAAGATCGTTGGTGGTACAGCTGACTTGATTGGTCGCATGGCTAAAATGTCGCAGAACATATCAGATATTTTGATTGGTGATTGTATGTACGATATGGCAGAGATATTAACTATAATGAAACGCCAACTAGATGAATGGGAATCGCGTGACCTGGCTCGCTTGCATGTCGTCAAAAGTAAACATCATACCGCGCCAATAGATCCTAAATCTCTAAATGGTATGGTTGGGGAGTTCAGGGTCACAAGACAGGCGAATACCACGTTAAAGCACAGGTTTAATTATGATGTGATAAGAAATAATGAGATCGAATGGGTTTATAGCCCTGTCTTCAGATTAGAAGATTTATCCCTGTATTTCCAAGCAAAATTTGAATATCATGGGGCTAATATCCTTGATCTTGGTTTGTTTGTTAATTGTGGAGATAATGTGAATAAATCTACCATAAACTATTGTACAGTTCGTGCTACCACGACATTTTGCAATTGGTACAATGGGAAAGTGGAGGGAGAAGAAGAGACTAAAACTCTCACACAGACATTTACACAGCCATTTGGTATACTAAACTGGACTGACGACACTTATTATCAAGCCCGCCGGAAGGGTAATAAGCCTACAGCGTGTACCCTGTCCGCTACAGTTGAAATAACTATGACTACAGTTTTATAATTCGGCATGGGCGATCGACCGTGTATTGAACAAAATATCTTATGATAAAAGGTAAAACTGTAGGGTATATCTACATGTAAACTAAGAATCTAACCAGACTCCAGAGTAACACAAAGTGCATGTCACAGCAAACCGCTGGAACCCATGTATTACTAGTACACCCCATGGTCATCTTCGGCAATCTTGCGATTTATTTCTAAGCACTGTCTTCTTTATTTTGCACCTCTTGTTATCTTGATATGAAGGAAAAGATGTTTTTGTAAGTTTATGTAACTGTTGTCCGATCCATTTACTTCGCGGCAATAATATATGTTTAAACCAGACGAATCATGATCACCACACCCAAAGAGGTATTTTTTTTTATCGAATGTGCAGTTTTGTAGAAAAACATTTTATTAAATAGAAAAACATTTTTCTTTGTATTTGTTTTTTACTAAAAAAAAAGGTGATGTTCAGTTTACATATATATAGTTATTACTGTATGGTATATCTAATGAGGTAGCAGTAGGACGTTAAACCCCATTTTACTTCATATCATTTACTAATGAGATAACTGAAGCGAAATAGGGTTTAACGTCCTATTGTTCTGCTTCGACAGGGGTGGTGAAGACGGACAGAGGCACTATGGTCTCATACTCTTATATCGAATTCAAACAGTCAGGAAATCTTTTACTTGCAAGCCAATACACGGGGCTCGGTTTTTGGTCTCATCCGAACTACAAGACAACTTGTCCTTGTCAGACCATCCTTCCTGTACGACTGGCAAGGGAAAACCACGTAGGAAAATCCAGATGAACTGTCTCGGCAAACGCAACGAATGAGGTATATCTAAAAGGGTATGTATGTAATAAGTAAGGTTTAAAATAAGCCTACCAGTGGTGGATTCAATGGGGCACCCCCCCTCCCTGCCTTCGATATATCTATAATAGTGTACATGTATATCACTGATATGAGGGACATCCTGCCTATTCTTATATCGAGTCCGTGCATTACCATGTTGTTGGGAGGGTTTTTTTTTAAAGTAAAACGAGAAAAATAGAAAAAGTCCGTGCATCACCATGTTGTTGTTTTTTTTAAAATTAAGTATAGAATGAAAAAACCCGAGGAAATGTACGGACTATTTCTTTTTTTTTTTTTGTTGTTTTTTTTTTTTTTTTTTCGTTTTCCTTTATCTAGTAACAGTTAATTACTTGAATTATCAGATATCCCCCAACAGTCTCACATAACAACTTTTGGTCTCTGAAGGAACTATTAGTGAGCAGATGAGGGATCACGTGGCTAGGTGGGTAAGGCGCTGGCTCGCTATCCTGGAGATCGGGTGTTCAATCAATGCTTTGGCCGAAAAAGTTCATCTCTATTTTCCGGCGTGGCTTCCATTTGTCAGTGATGCAGAACGGGAGGCCTGACAAGGGCAGCTGTCTAGTCGTTCGGATGGTACGAAAAATCGAGGTCTCGTGTACACACTGTGTGCACCGAAAAGCTCCCTTGGCAGTTGGAATTCGATATAAATGTAGGTCGTAGCGCCGCTGCGCGGGCAAAGTTCCCCTTATAGCACACAGTATGGTGTATGCCCATATTCCATTAACCAAGGTTAGGTGCAGAAGGGTAGGACGTTAAACTCCATTTCATTTTATTTAGGGAGCAGAAATTAACCAGTGTATATGTTATCACTCGCTGTATAAATATTCGATATAAAAGTAGAATAGTGTCGCTCATAGTGCCGTTGCAAAACAGCAGCTCGCGAAACACATATTTCATTCCATTTTAATGAAGGATCTGTTTATACACGTGCACATTAGTTTTAAACAATAGTTACAGTATTTTAAATATTTTAATATTTTTAAACGTCTAATAATTTGAGTATGTGGTGTCTTATTTTTTGGAAAATTTAAACCTTTATTACCAAACTCATTACGATATGATTATAGTGATTAAAATGTCACTCGAGTTAACATAATGTTCTTATATGTAACAATAACTAATACTTTCATCCAAGCAGGTAAAGTTATATTCTTATAAAAACATTAAAGTAATCTTTGTCAGCTGTCTTCATTAATTAATGATATTGTTGATTGTACATATCAGGCCCGTAGCAAGATTGCTGGTTGCGGAAATATTTACATTTCATCTATGATATGTCTCATTTGTGTATTTGGTATTTGCTTGAAAACGACTTATTGTGAAATCTTGTTGAAACGTTGCAGTACAATAAACCAAGTGGTTGTATCCATAATAAGTGTTCTAGTATTATATGTTATATGGTCGCTACATTTACATTGAAGATCCCGGTAATTAGATATAATTATTATCGTTGATGATTTCTTTATTGAAGATCATCTCTGGTAATTTCAAAACAGAATGAAAACGCCAAAAAATGGGGATAGGGGCCTACTGCTACTTGACGATCGGGATTCCTTTATTTCCCGCGTATTTGTTATTCGGCTATGAAAATTAAAACTACCGAGAAATACACAACGAAACGAAGAAATGCCATGCGGTGGTAAAACGCGAAGACGTATACATACTTTAAATGCCATTCAAAGACATGTCTTCTATTCACTTTATTCACTAAATATTCGCATATATGTGTTAATAATTCAACGCTGATGAACTATAAATTATTATTTGCGCGTTGTTCGATCAAAATTAGATACGCGCAGAACAAGTGAACCCCATCATCAAATCGCATTATCCCTATTTTTTATTTAAATTTTTATTGTCCCCCGCCTTTCGAAGAAAGTTGGGGGACTATTAAAATGGGTTCGTCCGTCTGTCTGTCTGTCCTTCCTTCTGTCTGTCTGTCTGTCTGTCCGTCACACTTTTTTGGGACACAATAACCCTCTTCCTTATTGAGCTAGAATGTTCAAACTTGGTGTATGTGTTTATTAGGTCAATGACTTGATGGAGTTCGAAGATGAGCATTTTCTGCTTAGGGTAAGCAGAGGTAAGCAATTTGATTGGTTGATGCTTTGGGACACCATAACTTTAGTTCTAATTAAGTGAGATTGATGAAACTTGGTGTATAGTTTCATTACAGTAATACTTTGACTAAGTTCGATAATGAGCATTTTCTGCTCAAGGTAAGCAGAGCGATACGAAATTTGATTGGTCGAGACTTTGGAACACAATAACTCTAATTGAGTTAAAATGTTCAAAATTGGTGTGTATGCTTATAAGGTGATGGAGTTTGAAGATGAGCATTTTCTGCTTAGGGTAGGCAGAGATAAGCAATTTGATTGGTTGATACTTTGGGACAAGATAACTTAGGTTCATCTTGATTGATGATTTTTATGCCAATACAATGACTGCATTCTCATTCAGTAATGGATTCGACAGTAACAGTGTATCGAAACGATTGACTCATACACGAGGACCCTTTCCCTTGGCCAGAGGGGCCCTTTTGTCAAGCGTGGGGGCCCTTTTGTCTGCCTTTAGGGTCCCTCCAACTAGGGTACATTTTCATTTTTCTCATCGGTTTTAGCATTTTTCTTTATAAAACACCTTTGGATGACACTTCGTGTACAGTTTGATTGCTTGATACGTTTGAAAAAAATAAATGTGCGATTAATTAATATGTGTCATCTATTTATTTTGGGATTTCGGCGGGGGACATCAGCTTCACTGTTGGCTTGTTTTTTTTATTTTATTTTTATTTATTTTTTATTTTTTTATTTTTATTTTTTGGTTTGCGTTCGCCATTCGCCGTTTGGAACAATCACAGACACCGAGTGGGTGCAGTTAAAAAGAAAATGTTGCATTTCACAATGTGAAGGGTTCACAAATAATAATTAAAACGCAGGGTTAGGATTGCATCAGTGGGTCATCTGGGGATTAAAACCCAGTCCTCTTCTTTACCTTATTTAAGATTAGCAAACGATGCAACCACATGACTAGCCTACCCCGATCAATAAAAGTACATCTAAACATAAATACCAGATTCAGTAATATTGAAATATCTATACTCTGTTTCAAATAACTATATCACCATGACTGTTGTTTTCAAGCAACATACAGACGCCATGTTAATGAAGCAGGTCACCTAAGATGAAGGCTCATAAAGCGAGATCAAGCCTTCTATTAAAGCTATACTAGTATAATATACTATTAAAAAAACAATAATGCAAAAACCTATAAATTCACACTAATAGTTTATTGGTTTTGTAAAAACAAAACGAACGTCGTGTAACGTAAATTAAACATTGCCTATTGCAGGTCGGTCTTTCCTTGGACACCTGAAATAACTTATCCAATCCACAATCAACTCTCGATGCGTGTCGGGTTTTCACTGGATTAGAATCCAATCTGCTGCTCAACGCCCATTGATGATTGAATCCAAAATTGGATAACCGAGAATATGTTTTTTAATCGTACCGACTTTAGTAATGATGATCGGGGCTATTCAAAAGGTAATAGACCTATACTGGATCAATAATTGGACTGAAATTTTCAACATCTAATGTACATGTACATGTATCTGTAAACCATAGTTTTTTGTCGGTAGCGCGATTTATACTATTATAGCCAATTATTCCACCATAAATTCTGCTCATACCACAATAATATATCGATATCAATAATGAATATCAATAATATTTTATAACATATAGCGTTCTTCGTTTCAAAATGCCATTTTAATATAAAATTCTTATACTGTTTACGTGTCAAAATACTCTTCAAAGTGTGATTTCTCGGCAAGTTTTGAAGTTGTTATCTCGAGGAACGTGTATTACACGAAATCGCGTGCCAGGAAATCGCATTTTAAGGGGCCTTTTGACACAAAAAAGCTACGGTTTTAAAGTAAAACTAATTGATATTTATAAAACACTTCGCGCCTAAAGAAAGACCTTCAAATAGACAGATTTAGTTCTTACATAATGCATTTTTAATTTTAAAATAAACAAAGATATCGATAATCTTTTGCGGATTTCTTATTTATTCTCAGTCTTTCAAGGGAAGGAGTCAAAATTTGTCTTTCAGAATCATAATTATGCAGAAGTGGGCCTATGAATGCATATTTGTTGAAGAAGCATGCCAAGTTTCGTGCCATTGCATTTGAACTGCGTGAGGCATTCGCTTTTTTAAAGAGCCCATCAAAAGAACAATAAAATAAGTAGTGTGTCTTAATTGGGGAAGTTGATGGGGGGGGGATACCTTATCCACCATTATTTAACTTCATATTAAAATAATTCATATTGATTGTTGATCATTTATTGTTCTTTATGGGGCCTTATTGTGCTGCCATACATGTATAATGAGGTCTAGGCTATTTTGAAAGGGGCTGGGGGCTGTAGGCCTACGTTTGCCAACATTGGCCCAATGTTGGGCCAACAGATGTAAATGTTGGATCAATGTTCGCCCAATGTAAGTTAGTCCAACATTGGGTCCAACAAAATAATGTAAATATACTGGGTGCAATGTTGGATCAATGTTGGCCCAATGTAAGTCCGGCCGACGTAACTGCATATGTTGGACCAATGTTGGCCAAACGTAGGAATATGCTACCTGGGGTGATTACAGGCACACGCGTTACACCAGGGTTACGAACTCTTTTACTGATTTACTTAAGTCATGGTATAATAATTATTTTCATATATGATATAATAGGAATTTTCAGTTTGTTCGCAGGTCTAAACAAATTCATATTTTGAACTAATAAACTTCAGTTTTTACAGTTCTTATGAATTTCAATGTGTAATAATATATAAATATAAACTTATGAATTTCAATGTGTAATAATATATAAACTTTTTTTTTTTAATTAAAAAAAAACAAACAAAAATCAAACAAATATTTATATGTACCCCGCTCTCTCCTATTCTCCTATACAGGCGTGCGCGTGGATCCAGAGGGGAGATCCAGGGGGTCCAGACCCCCCCCCCCCCCTGCTCAGGTTTGAAACATTTTTATGCGATTTTATTGGCGATTTTTAGACCTGTAATTTTGGGATTTACCTTTCGGAAATACGTCAGAATGCACCAAATTGAATCTAATATACCAAATTTTTCTGGGGGAGGGCACCCAAACCCCCCGTTAATTGGTTGAGCGCCTTCGGCGCTGACGCCCACAGCAATTATCAATCCTAGCCCCCCCCCCTCCCTGCAAAAAATCCTGGATCCGCGCCTGCTATAGTCCTACTAAATAAATAAATAGCCTACTATTTTAAATATTAAAATGACAATTTGAGATAAAGAAGAGTATTAGTATTATATTATTTTTTGATAATGTATGAAATAATGTGGCATTTGGAAATATTTGGGTATAGTGTGCTGTCACCTCACATTTTTTCATTCGGTCGATCTACTTTTCGACTTGTTGTTTTATCTTCAAACCAGCCTAGATAAATTTTCGCCCGCGGCTCGGCTAAAACTCTTTTGCGAACAAATTAATTGCTAAAAATGCTTGCTTACACGTATCCAAGCTAGTTCCATTTTCTATCAATATGTCCAGAACATACTTCAATACATTCTTTCTTTTTAAAAAAAAAGACAAAACAAAAAAGAAAAATCGGTTTAAAAAGTAATGGAGACGCCGGGGATTGAACCCGGGGCCTTTCACATGCGAAGCGAACGCTCTACCACTGAGCTACATCCCCAACTGAACGAAGTTTGTAATTTAAAAGGTAGTCTTTCTTAACAGTTGTACTTTCACATAAATTTGAGAGAGTAACGTTCGATCTACAGGAGAAAGGGTGGTCATCAGTCATTAGTCATTCTGATCCTGACTAGATTGAACCGCTAAATGCGTCAGGATTTTTAGCGTCAGCTTTATTTAGTGGCTTCAATATTATTTCTAAAAAAGTAAGTTAAATCAGCTTGGGGATGTAGCTCAGTGGTAGAGCGTTCGCTTTGCATGTGAAAGGCCCCGGGTTCGATCCCCGGCATCTCCAAAAATTCTTTTGTAAAAGCTACTTCTTCTGGAAGATTGCATTATCATTTATTCTTTACCAACAAATAGTGTTATTGTCAATAAAAATTTACACTGCAAAAAAGAACGCGTAGTACGCGTCGATCGAGTCGACTTCCACATCAATGACTAAGCGACTGGAGTTTCGAGACTAGACTATTTGATTTATTATGGAATACCAGTGCGACCAGTAGAGACGGGAAAGACGAGAACCAAGAAAACTAAACATATCCTTGGAAAATGTGTTTTAATTATTAAAATACCAATTAACCTGTAACTATATTTCACAAATCTAAAATAAAACATACACCACAATAAGTACAGACCACTGGGAAAATGGCGACCTACATAATGCAGATTGACCTACTAGATGAGAATGAAGCTCTATTTGCCCAGTCTCTAGAGATTACGTTTTTTTTCGGTTTTTTTTTTGAGAGGACTGGCCAATTTTTGGTGTGTGGAGAAGACTGGCCACCAGTCTAACACTGGACCAATGACGTTAATATAGACGTCATTGCACTGGACACTACATCTTGGTTAGACTCCAAGCCACCAAGCTGACGTATATACAACACCATATTAATATTACATAAACTTTTTTTTACATGATATAAAGAAAAAAACATTTATAAATTACACACTACTGCATAATCATAACCCTAAATAATTTGTATCCGACGACATTGCGGCTTTGAAAAAAAAAAATAAATAAATACTACCGTGATTATTATTGCAAAGGAGAGATTTACGATCTAAAAACTATAACGAAAAATGACCACACAGGTCTTCCATATTATATTCTTGATTAAACAGTCTTTTTTAAGAATATCCGGCGAAAATTCAAAATGGCGACTGTCGACGAGCCTCTTACCTTGGAAAAGGGTAAATATATATTTTATAAGGCTAAATAACTTTTGATGTGTGAAAATTTACGTTAAAATAACGGTTTTGTTATCGTAGACTGTTGCCAATTGAGCTGTATAGCGATAAAAGTGGTTTTATCTGTCCAATTTACCTAACTGAAAACGGATACAGCTCCAGCGAAGTTAAGACGAAGTGCCCGAAGGGCAGCTCAGCTTTGAGTTTGACTTTTCAAAAATATGACATCACTGATCAGTGACTGCCTCATTGGGCCTCAGTGCTGCTCTCTTCAAAATTACACTTTTCACCATCATAGAAACAGCTCCCTCGTACTCGTAGTGGATAAAGATGGTAGCACAATTTACGCAAATCTCTAGGCCTACAAAAATCCAGTATTTTTAATTTCCAATCATAACATTTTGGTGCCAAAAGTTATTAGGAACCAAATGTACCATTATTCAACTCATATCACAATAATTTAGATCGCTAACAACAATATTTGATAGTACACAAGTATATATAGATAAGATATGAAGAATAATTAATATATGGGACTATAAAAGTGTACACACGTATGTCAACATTCATTATCATGTATTTGTCTCATCATATTATTGTAATTTTTCTTGGTATTTTGATGGTAATGAACATGTCATCTCCATTCAGATAGCATCATCTGTTTCTGATGTATTGTTAGCATAGTGAAATCACAACCAATCCTAACAACATAGCCTAGCGGCTAGCCTCTAAACTATTTTTGTATTTTTCACACTACCGTAGTTCACACATAGAACCTAAATATTTTAAACATATCACACACAGTTGACACATGCGCACGATAGATGATGACTTTAGTGTGTAGTGTAGTCATATCTTTTGAACAATGGGAGGTAGAATTATTACTCATTGATACATGTACGGTAAAATTTGAAAGAAAATTCCTTACCGCAAATCTCTGAAACATGTAGGTAGCCTACTTGTACTTGTTGGTTTTGTAACACTGTAACCTGGGTATCATTTAATATTGGGTATCAGCACTAATTTCTTTCACATTCATTTGATATCAAATCTTAAAAATTCTTAAAGATCATTTAAAATCACCCCAATTCATCTAATTTTGTACTTGTGTTCACTTAAAATACTGGCTAATTGATTTAGATAATGAATACCAATTTAGAAATGTTCAAAAATTAATCATTAAACTACATCAATAATCAATTTGGTTGTTTATTTTTTAAAAAATGATCGAGAAATTAAACACTTGTCTTGTAAATTGGACACTCAAACCATTCAAGATAAGATATGCAATGTAATGTATCTTTATGAAGCCTTGAGACACATCAACATATTATACTATAGTAGTTGTGTCTATTGCTAATTTTCTTTTTTCTATACAAGGGCATGACGCATGAGATGTCTTTTTTTAATATTAATAACTTTAATATGCATATTTATTTTTACAGATGTTATCCGAGCTATCGAACTGTTAGATGTTCTACAGAGAAGTAAGTCACAATCCGTCAACTTTCGTTAAAACAAATAATTTGATTTTAAATAATAAAAGATTAGGTTATAATCTCTATCAGGTTATGGGTTATAATACACAATTTGTAATAATACACAATCTGGTTATACAATAAGTTATTACACAGTCTGGTTATAATAGTAATACACAATCAGGTCATAATATACAGTCTGGTTATAATAATATAAAAAAATAAGGTTATAATTTATAATACAATCTAGTTATAATATACAATCAGGTTATACAATGTAAAATCTGGTTATAATACACAATCTGGTTGAATCATCTATACACTTGGGTTATAATACATGAAATTTGAATTGTCAAAGGTTCATCAACATGCAGGGGGTTTGGTGGCCAAATAATCTACATACATGTGTATTTTGGATCCTAAAGTCTGCCATTGAGTCAAGTGGTGTGGTTTCAATTTCCCACTTGTACATTTCAATGATTAGGGTCGTCAGTCCAACCTCATAGATTTTCTCCAAGTTCTCTGGTTTCCTCACACTTCTAATGACCCCTATTTCCAAGCGATTTATTGAAATAAAATTGAACTATAGATATGTTAGTCCAGAGGGGGGTTGGGATGGCCTAGTGGTCTAGAGTGCCGCGCTTCGACCTCTGGCTGGCCGGTCACCTCTGGCTTGCGGCTGTGGTTTCGAGCCCTGGTGTGAGCGTATGTGGCATGGAGATAGGGGCTCCTTCTCAACCTCGTGGGTTTCCTCCGGGCACTCCGGTTTCCTCCCACAGCAAAGACCCCTGCGAGTGCGCTAAGATAATGAAAATGGAAAAAATAAGACTTGTCTGCGATATCACCTTTGGTTGAAGCGGACGTTAAACACCAAGAACAACAACATGTTAGTCCAGAAATGAGCTATTGGGTTTCGAGTGGATGTTAAGCCCTATTTCTCTCTCTGATGAACTTTGTGGACTATATTGAATTGAATGATGCTCTTATTAACAACAGTGTACATCAGGGAACATCAAAATCCAATTTTTGCAATTTCAGTGAGTTGATTAAAATTCTCTATATCAATTTATTAAATGTTTCATTTATAGGTGGGGAATTTCCTGCTGCAAAACTCCAAGCTCTTCAGAAGATTCTACAGAGTGATTTTCTGACAGCTGTACGAGAAGTTTATGAGAATGTTTATGAGACCGTTGATATAACTGGTAGTCCAGAAATCCGAGCTAATGCTACTGCTAAGGTATTTACCAGTACATGTATATATACTAAATACTACAACTCAGTAGAACTCGGTGATATTTAGATGTTCGATATAAAACTGTCACAGAAATATTAAGCATCAAAAATATCGGCTTTAGAAAAATATCGTAAAACTGTCTTCTTTCTTTTATGTGGGATTTTCCTGCTTGGTCATGGGTCTTCCCTATAATTAAACCCAGGTGGTAGTAGAGTGGAACGGAATCAGACCACTGGAGTTACTGAGGGAGTGCTAAGGGTTGATAAGAAGGGTTGATGGTTTTAACAATTTCTCTTCTTCTGTGTTTCAGGCTACTGTAGCAGCGTTTGCGGCAAGTGAAGGCCATGCCCACCCACGTGTTGTTGAGCTGCCAAAAACAGAAGAAGGTCTGGGTTTTAATGTGATGGGAGGGAAGGAACAGAACTCTCCGATCTATATTTCACGTATTATACCAGATGGTGTCGCTGATAGAGCCAAGACTTTGAAAAGAGGAGATCAACTTCTATCTGTAAATGGTGTGGTAAGTTAATTAATATCTATTACCAACTGCAGTAGCAGGAACTCTGCCATAATAATATTGTTTCAGTTAAAGCTATTGGTCATCAATAGTAAAGTAGAATAGTGAAGTAAGCTCGGCATCTAAACACTAAACTACATAGGGGATATACACCAAAGTAGCAGGATAGTGGAGTAAGGAAGGGTCACGGTAAGACGGGCTTGGCATCTAAACACTAATCCACTACAAAGACACCAAACCTGCAAAGTGGGGTAAGGGGAGACCACGATAAGACGGGCCTGGCACCTAAACACTAAACCCCAAAAGATGACTTCTACCAATCCAGAGACGAGACGCATATATGTCTGCATAAATGCTGTCTCTACAGATCAACTACTAAACAATATGGTTTTTTATACGCCCACATTGAAATGTGGTCGTATATTGTCGACGCCCCCGTCCGTCCGTCCGTCCGGCCGGCCGTCGGTCCGGCGTCCACAATTGCTTGTGGACGCTCTACAGACTAAAGTTAATATTCGATTGACTTTAAATTTATACACAGTGTTTAAGGTCATGAGACGAAGAAGCCTATTGTTTTTCAGCGATTTCCGATAATAACTACCAGAGTTATGGCCCTTGATCACTTCAAAAAATCTTGTGGACGCTCTAGCGGCCAAAGTTAATATCCGATTGACTTTAAATTTATACACAGCGTTTAAGGTCATAAGACAATGACGCCTATTGATTTTCGGCGATTTCCGATAATTAGTGATAGAGTTATGGCCCTTGATCTCTTTAAAAAATCTTGTGGACTCTCTAAAGGTCAAAGTTAATATCCGATTGACTTTAAATTTATACACAGTGTTTAAGGTCATAAGACGAAGAAGCCTATTGATTTTCAGCGATTTCCAATTATTAGTGCCAGAGTTATGGCCCTTGATCACTTCAAAAAATCTTGTGGACGCTCTAGGGGCCAAAGTTAATATCCGATTGACTTTAAATTTATACACAGTGTTTAAGGTCATAAGACGAAGAAGCCTATTGATTTTCAGCGATTTCCAATTATTAGTGCCAGAGTTATGGCCCTTGATCACTTCAAAAAATCTTGTGGACGCTCTAGGGGCCAAAGTTAATATCCGATTGACTTTAAATTTATACACAGTGTTTAAGGTCATAAAACAAAGACGCCTATTGATTTTCAGCGATTTCCGTTAATTAGTGCCAGAGTGATGGCCCTTGATCACCTCAAAAAATCTTGTGGACGCTCTGGAGGCCAAAGTTAATATCCGATTGACTTTAGATTTATACACAGTGTTTAAGTTCATGAGTTCAGAAGCCTATTGATTTTCTGCGATTTCAAATAATTACTGCCAGAGTTATCTCCCTTGATAACTTCAAAAATTCTTGTGACGTTACCATCCGATTGACTTCAGATTGATACATAGAGTTTAAGGTGTTGAAACGAACAAGTATTTTGATTTTCAATGAATTTAGATTACTGAACAGCTAAATCCATGATATTAAATGTTTCATGTATATACTAATTGTTAGCGTGGGGTAAAACTTTATAAAAAGCAATCAAATTCTAATGATTTTCTAATAATTACATAATGAGTTGTTACTCTTAGTCTTAATCAGTTTTTAGTGTATTACAAATGTTTCATTACCGAAAAAAGTAAAAATATGCGACAACCCTTGTTGACTGCCCGGACGATTTAGCTGCTGTGGGCATATGTTTCGTTGCCTGGCAACCTATCTTTTAAAAAAGGGAAGAACTTCTCACTAAACCTACTCCATGGCTCAAGGCCGCAAATGGAAAGATTGCAAACCCATATTCTAAAAACAGGAAGAAGCCTTGGCTCTCCTATGTCTTGTCTGCGATATCACTTCTGTGGAAGCGGAAGTTAAAACACCAGGTAGTAGTAGTAGTAGTAGTAAAGTTGAATCTATAAAAGGAATATCATTGATCTTGATAGTGATATTACCTTGGTGGAAGCAGGCGTAAATAAAGTTTTTTCACACACACCAAAAATGATTGAATTCCTTTCAGTATTTACAAAGATATGATCATTTTAAATTTATCCTGGCACGTGACATGGCCGCTGTGTTTAGTGTGTTTTACTATGGTCCTATATATAATTAAGTCTGAAAATAAATGATATTGCATATGTAATTTGATTGTAAAATTGTATTGTAGGGGAGAATCATGATGCCATATATTGTATTGTAATAGTATTTTCGACTGGAGGGGGATGATATGTTGTAATTTGATTATATTTTGTATTTGAGGGGAGAATCATGTCATATATTGTAATTTGATTGTAATTTAGACTGTGGAAAGGGAGAATGATGATATGTTGTAATTTGATTGTATTTTAGTGTGTGGACTGGGAGAATCATGATATCAGATATTGTAATTTGATTGTATTTTGTATTTTAGAATGTGGAAGGGGAGAATCATGATATATATCTTATAATTTGATTGTATTTTGTTTTTTAGAGCGTGGAAGGTGAAAATCATGAGAAAGCCGTAGAATTATTGAAACAAGCGCATGGTAAGCATGATACTGTCCTGTTCATAGGTTTGTCTTGTGTAATTGTTTATTTATGGTGTGGTCCACCTGCTCTTGCAATCAGGACATACAGAAAAAATGTTAAAATAGGGCACATGACAAGTTATAACCCTTAACCGGTCAGGGTGGCATATTTGCACCACAACGTTGTATCCAAAAGTGGTCACGGTTGCATATTTGCGACCATAGCAAGAACCTTCTTTTAAGCTGCATTTGAATATTTAGTTTCGTATTTAATTGATATCGCTACGCATGCGTCTCAGATAAGAACTAAACTTGTCTTGTCAATAACATTGAGAAAAATATGTCTTCGTTAAACATTTTTTGACAAAAAACGTAATTTAATGATGTCTGGAATGTTAAAGACCCTCAAAGTCATTGAAATGCCTACATTGTATATATGATTCTGACTTGAATTATATCGATTACGCCGATTCTGAAGATGATATTTCTGATTTAAAATGATATGCAAATTATAGATCAACTTATCCTTTTCAACTTTTTTTATTGGTGTCAAGAGTCTATCACTTATAATTATTTGGCAGTGGTCAATTATAATAGGCATACAAAATATTTCACGTTAGTTATATTTTAGCCTGACCACTTGACGTCAAAACGACGTTGACCGTTTAAGGGTTAATTAATAAATAAAGACAGCCTCATTGATTACTGTACTTGCACATTCCTGGGTTAAAGGCAGGTAACTCTATTAAATGTTTCTGGTTTAATTTGGAAGTGTCCAGTTGTGGCTGAAAGGGGTTTTTGTCGACTTTAATATTACAGGCACGTGTCTGGGGTACTCTATCATTGTGTATACAAATGAGTACCTTGTCGACTGAAAAACTCTGTAATTAGTTATTAGATAATAAAAAAATCCGAGAACAACAGCACTACAAAAACATGCTTTAGAATGAAATGAGAGAGAGAAATGAGGTTTAATGTCCACTCGAAACAAACTAGGTCATTTTGGGACTAACAATTACTAACATACATGTATATGGTTCAGTTTTATTTCACTAATTTGCTTGCGCGTAGGGGACTTTTAGCAGTTGGAGGAGACCTGGAGAAAACACAGGACGTTGAACAGACGATCCTACTCCTTGTCACATACAACCGGGGAATCAAAATCACGCGCACAACCAATCCCCCTAGATTGAAATGACAGGTAATCTATTCATCTTCGTTTTGGGTGAAAGTAAAGTCTGTGGTTGTACAGGGACTTTTAATATTCATCAGCAGTCTGTGTACTCTTTTAAGGGGGGGGGGGGGTGTGAATGGTTTACGTATTGGATCATAAGGTCTTTCATAGCATGGTTTAGATTCAAATTCTCCACTGTTACAAGGAGTAGGGTCAGCTGTTAAACGTTGTGTGTTTACTTCAAGTCCTCTGTTTCCTCTCACTACTAAAGACCACTATGCGCAAGCGAAAGATTGAAATAAAATTGAATCATATGTTAGTCTCGAAATGACCTAGGTGACACAAGAATTAGTAATCATAGTAGTTAATTTAGGAAATGGCACAAATAAACAGATAAATATATGGAATCTTGAAATGTAGCATTTGGAAAAATTGGTAAAAATAAAAAAAATGTCCTCCAGCAGTGGGAACAAATTTGGGGATTGATTCCGGAAGATAACCCACAAGGTCATGTACAAGCTTGGCATCGATTTTAAGTAAACACGATTGACCTACCCCCCACACCCGTCCCCTTGTTGATGAAAGAGTTGTTGGGGATGTTTCGTTAATTGGAATTGTTATTGATTTTAGGTATGGTGAGACTGGTTGTAAGATATACACCGAAAGTACTGGAGGAAATGGAGTCACGCTTCGATAAACAACGAGCAGCTAGACGACGACAGACACCTTAGATCATTACAGATACATTCCATTTTGTTGACATCAACAAGCAATTAGAACATCCCTCAAATCATTACATACAAAAACAGGGCTCTCGCTTGGGTCAGTCATATTGACTAGTCTTGACTCACTGACATTGAAATTGTCAGTTAATTTACATTGTTTTAAAATCATTGATATATATCAATATCTTCAACGAAAACTAGTTGTAGATAAGAATTCTAGTAGTTTAAGCTTTGATACTTGCATTATTCTTGAATAATGCTAATGCTTTATGCTCATATCTCTCATTGTGAAAATAAAAAAACAATTTTAAAGTCAACAAATGAAATAAAATTAGAGTTTTCAATGTTATTGGATAACTTTGTGATTTGTTGGCTTGATTAAGCTTGTAGATGACTATAATATAGTATTTTTTAAGTCCATGTAAATACAGTCCACTTAAGAGTCCCGACCCAAATCAAACCTTGTTCTTAATAACAATATTATATAAACCTGGTAGATTTTATGTTTTCATTTGTTGATTAATATAGAGTAGATATTAGTAGAGAGGTTTAATAGAATTATTTGATGGAACTACATTTATAACAAACCAGTTACAGAATTGTATATTGTTCGGAGGTTGTATTTTAGATTGTTTATTTAGCTACTATTATAATACATTATTTATCTTTGTTTATTTACTTATTATTATTAAAGGGCCTATTATTATTTAAGGGAAAACTTTAAAAAGTTGTTGATTTGGAATTGGGAACTTGTCCTACATTCTGCACACAGAATGGCCACCATAGCTAAAGATTGGTATACTATTTTCTAATGTGTGTAGTATGCTACCATGTAATTGAGAGTAAATTTAAGTTAATCTGGGATAGATATGAATAGAATTGTAAGGCCAGGATGGATTTAGGAATTAAAATGTCTGTCTACTCGTTCTTAAGCGGAGGAAGTTGTAGACACAGCGCAAATTTAGTATGAGCTTGGTAATCATCTTCTTGAGGCAAGGCTCTTGAATATTGAATCGACATGAAACGTAACATGAATGTTCTTTGAAAAATTGCACATTGATCGATGGTTTTCGATTTGAGGTCATAATAACAATTGGGCTGGTTCCTGGTTATCAACAGGATGGTACCTTTTTTATGTATGTAAGCTTATTAATTTTATCTACTGTATAAAAACCAATAAATTTGTGATTCTGCAAATATTTTTACAATCATAGTTATTCCCCTTTGTTTTCATCTGGCCACAGAACACTAATTATTGCCCCATTGACTTTAATGTTAATTCTCGTCTCTTAGACCGGCTGTAACTTTTTCCCAAATATTCGTTGGGAAAAACGCTTTCTGCCACAGATGGAGCAACATGTGGCAGACTCTTGCCCAAAAGCATGTATGAGGTTCTTCATGAAAAACTTGAGATAGACAAGCTGGAAGTAGAGACAGCTAACCTTGCAATTTTCGGCCCTCCCTTTCAACGTAACCAACCTCACAACTCTTGTATCCTTCCGCCTCAAAATCATGAATATTCACCAAAACCTGGCAGAAAATGTATTTTCAAACCCTTTTCTTCGATTCTACACCAAAAATTCAACAAAAATCGCCATGCAAAAGGAGGAAAAAGGGAAAGGGAGAGAAGGACTAAAAATAACTTTCGCCCTTGTTTCGTGGGGGTGACTGCCCATGAATATTTGGTGATCTGTGTCCATCTTGTTATAATTGAAGAAAGTATAATTCCATAATTATGCCCCTTTATGACATCGTTGGGTGGATTCATCTTTAATTTTTAGCTTGGAAATAAGTAATTATGTTACAAATAGTAAAGAGTGAAACACAGAAATTTTTATCTTACCGAAAGTTTTTGTACATTTTAGTATGGTGTGAGTGTCGTGGTAATCTGCCCTCTGGGGGCCAGGATAGCTAAGTGGTTAAGACGCTGGAGCGCTAACATTGGGGTTGGGTGGTTGATCCCTGCATTGGCAGAGAAAATTTATCTGGATTGTAAGTGATGCAGGACCTGACATCCTGTCAAGTCGTTCGGACAGGACACAAATTTAAAGTCTAGGAACACATTGTTGTGCATGTGAAAGATTGTTTAGAAGGTGGAATTCGATATAAGTAGGTCGTCGCACCGCTTCCTGGGCAAAATTTCCCTGATAGTATGATGTATGCCCGTCTCCATTAACCCCGTTTGAAGCGTAACAGTAGGACGTTAAACGTCATTTCATTTCAATCTGCCTTCTGGTAACAGCAAGGCCGATGCCCATTTGTTTTATTAGGAAATCTTGCTACGATTGCATAGTTATTATTCGTCGTTGTGCTATTCAATTAATATTGACTGTATATTTGTGAAATGGAGTTCTTCTCCATTGTTGCAAAATCGTGTTGAAACTGACTAGGGTTATTTTTCTTTAATTGTTTTGCTAACCATTCTCTGCAAGACATAGATGCTGCTCATCTTGATAAACCAAGATTAACAAAAAGAAATGAAACTTGTTTCCAACTTTCAAGGATTCTTTTACGTACACAGATGAATCTAGGTTTTCCGTAATTTCTAAGCAACTCAACTGTTGCCATGCGAGACAAAAACACCCAGCTCTGCCGACAAAGGAAAACAAGAATGAAAATCTTTGCAGGTGCGGATCCAGGATTTTTTTGCGGGGGGGGGGTCTAGGTTTGATAATTGCTTAACTAACGCTCAACCGATAATTTGGTAAATTAGATTCAAGTTGGTTCATTCTGACGTATTTCCGGAAGGTAAATTCCAAAATAACAGGTCTAAATCGCCAATAAAATCGCATAAAAAAATTTTAAGCCTAAGCAGGGGGGGGGGGGGTCCGGACCCCCCCCCCCCTCCCTGGATCCGCGCCTGCTTTGATCAACTGAATATGAAAATATACTGAAGCTACGCATCATCAACGACCGGACGAATGAAGCCAAGAATACGATAATATTATACTGTTTCTGTGATTGCATATTCCGTCAACTTTAAATCAAATTCCAACTATTAAGGCTTCCCTTCGATTTTCCGTCCGATCCGAAAGACGTGGCATTTTCCTTGCCGTCCTACACTAGAAGACAAAACGAGGCCACTAAATGGTTCTCAGCTGGTACTGAAAAACACGCCAGATCCTGGTTACTTACTACGTCACACTCACAGTGCCCACCCCGCCTTCCCGAATAAAGACGAATAAGGCAAATTTCATTAATGGTTTTATTCACTAATTCCAGTATTCTATTATGCCGGGTGTTTCTTAGCATCAATGCTAATCATGACCGGTTTCCTGTTATTTTTTTCTACGGTTATTCCGTTAGTATGGACGGTATATATTTCACCTTCATCTGAAATTACAAGATATAAGTTACTGATGAAATAGGGTTTAACGCCCTATTTTTCATTATCTACCAGGTTAACGAAAGAGAGCTAGCTGTTGCACGGCGGTGTGGGGTACATTTCGCCACGGCCGCCGCTTTTTCCGCTCTTCAAATCCAACTGCTTTCATGGTCACACACCGCACCCATGGGATCGAATCCGGGAGACCGACTTGTTAGTGAGAGAAATTGGGTTTAACGTCCACTGACACAGACAAGGTCATTTCTGGACTAACCTAGTTGAATTTATTTCAATAATTCGCTTGAGCGTAGGGATATTTCGAAGTAATGGAGAAAACCCACGGGGTTCGATAGATTACCCAATTCCTTGGTAACATACAATTTCAGGCCTGATTTAATGCACACACAACCATTCCGAAACCCATCACTGGTTAGTGAACCAGCAACTCGTACAAAGCAGAAGACAAATAAGAATTATGCCCCTTCCGCAAGACATCCAGTAAATTTGGTCTTTAGGGAAAGAGGTGTTTAACCAACAATTACACGAGGAACTGGCTTGTTCATATCGACTGCAGAGAATGCAACCTGTTCAATTTCTCAAATCTGTATCTTTCAGAGATTCAACTTTGCAAAATTGTAGCCTGCAGAGGATTCGAAATCCTCGAAAGTGACATCGGCACAACGGCCTACGCCGATATGTAATTCCAAATTGTCAAGGGACCGTTTACATGCACGCCAAACTATACACCGGACCTCATTTGTTCGTCCCACCCGAACGACTAGATAGATGTCCTTGTTAGGTCCTCCGCTCTGAATCACTAACAAGGGAGAATCATACTAGAAAATCTGGAATTTTTCCGTACAACGCAGGCATCGAACATCGGACCTGCAGGCTAGCGAGCTGGCGTCTTGCCCATGAGTGGACTATGTCCGTTACCATTACTTCGAAAATGTTACAGCTTTGCCGAACTACGACTGTTAAGATGGGTTTTATTTTGGCAAAGGAAATGTATGTTACCTTCTATGTCACGCTTTGATCTGGTTTTTAAACACGAATTCTATTAAGAAAAAAAAAAATAAAACACAGAATAATTAGAATAAAAATCCCATAGTTCAAAATGATCGTGTCAAATCGACTAGACCGTAAAGCAATTCATGCACAAAGCGACCGGTCTTGCACGAAGAGACTTAACCGAATTACTATGACTCAAATATAATAAATGTATAGTCTGCAGAGCTAATCAGAATTTGGAGTTTGATTGGACGGTGTAGGTCTATCTACATACGTCGGAAGATTTTGTAACTTTGACTTTCTTGAATGGGTTTAGTATTGTTCTGACGTAACATCTAAAGTCAAGTCAAAACAGAGTTGACACGAACAAATTGCAACAGAAGGTTTCTTGATATCGCGGTTGTGTTCGTGGGATCATTCTGTACAACGTATCAAAAGTTCTGATTTTCGGGGCGGTGAAAGGACCCAATTTACATAAATTCAAAATTGCTACCAAATGTACATTTCGCGTCTCTTAACTCATAATATGGAGCTTTCACCTTAAAAAATTATTACATATAGAAAGATGACCACGTGTGAGTCAGACTATTTAATCAGAAATTATTTTAAATGGACTCCATTTTGACCTTAAATGAAGTCAAAATACACCTTTCAAATGACTGAGCCCACGCGCATTAAATTGTGCAGTCCTAAAGTGTCCCATTTCTTCTAAAATCTTGGTAGTTCATCACGTCCCATATAGGACTGAACCTTCCGTAAACAGAATGGCGTGTTCTGTGTCCAGATTCAGAACTCGTTGCCGACCACAGTTGCAGAGTGTCGTGGTTTCTATGTGTGTTACCACGTACAGTTGTGAATGGAGAGGGGTGGTTAATCAAGCCCAGAAAAGTGGGCTTGCCAAAGACAACTTAAGAGTCCCAAAACAACTGACTGTGTTACACCCCTGTAAAGTAGAAGAATGTGACATATCCAAGTGTACCAGTGACCGATACAGTTTAGAGTACTTATTCCAACAATTATTGTGCAAGAGCAATATGAGTTCGAACTTGAATGCGGTAGACCCTATTTGATATTGTACTAGCGCTTTACAAGAAATGGGACAATTAATGATGGCCAGGTAATTGAATGCTCATGTGATTATATTTCAATTTTTATCAGTTTAATTCTTCCACTTGACACAAACTAGGTCATTTTGGGGCTAACATATGGGTTAATCTTTGCAGTATTCGCTTGCGCGTAGGGATATTAAGCAGTGGGTGGAAACCAGAGGTCCCGATGAAATCCCACGTGGTTGGACAGGCAACCCTACTGCTTGTCACCTACAGCCGGAGATTCGAAACCACGCTAACCATTCGGCCATCCAACCTCGTGTATGCTTACATGTAACGTCAAAATAAGACGTGATGACTTATTGGGGTTCATTTCTAACTAGATATGCGGACTTGAGGATGCCATGTTTCCATCTGTAATAACTTTATACGACGAGAATTCAGTACTGGCGATTACACGGAGTTAAGAATGAGACTCCAGAGTTACATTTGGCCATTTTGAATTTATTCAAATTATGTTCTTTTCTCAGCCCGAAAATTAAAACTTCGGATATGTAGCAAAGGATGATCCCACTAACACAGATATACTGAGCGCCATAGAAAACGCATCACTTAGTTTTTCGTATAAACAAAATGGTCCTGTAAAAAATCTTATTTATTTTGCTTCTTATTGTGAACAATATTCAAATGGGAACACATCAATAACAACACATGAGTACGCTAATAGATGATTAATCTGTAATCAACGGTACAAAGTCAGGTGTCAAAACCAAAAGTACGACACAGATGGTTAATTCCATGCTACGTCGCTGCACTGCGTGCGTAAGAGCCCGTGGAGGACACACGCGCTACTGACATCCGTGTCGTACTTTTGGATTTGTCCCCTTTGTCTTTGTACCGTCGATTACAGATTTTACACCCATAAGTGTACAAATGTGTTATTGATGTGTTCCCACTCTTGAATATTGTTCACAATAATAAGCAAAGAAAATATGTTTACAGGACCATTTTGTTATACGAAAAACTAAGTGATACGTTTTCTATGGCGCTAGTATATCACAGAACCTTCTATTGCACCCTCTGTAAAAAAAACCCTATAATTCTGATCCGATTAAAGTCGTTTTACTCCAGAAAAAAATGTGCTTTAGACTTACCCCATCACAACGTTTTTTATTACAAGATGTGAATTTACAGGAGAACACCAACTTAGGGTTTCCACGAAGTCGAAATGATGAGAAATAGGGGCTGTAGACGACACTACCAAACGTTGTAAACCCTGATTTTTTACCAAAC
Organism: Patella caerulea; assembly: GCA_036850965.1. Lineage (NCBI taxonomy): Eukaryota > Metazoa > Mollusca > Gastropoda > Patellidae > Patella > Patella caerulea. The sequence goes on along the minus strand of JAZGQO010000002.1, from coordinate 16,146,129 downwards.
ACAATTCCATCTCCGCACCTGAAATATAAATGAAATTAGATTTGAACGCCCCAATGTTCCGCTCACAGAGAGAAATGGGGTTTAACGTCCACTCAACACAAACTAGGTCATTTCGGGACTAACATATGGTTTAATTTTATTTCAATAATTCGCTTGCGCGTAGGGGTCTTTAGCAGTGGGAGGAAACCGGAGTGCCCGGAGGAAACCCACGAGGTTGAGAAGGCGCCCCTATCTCCATGCCACATACGCTCACACCATGGCTCGAAGCCACAGCCGCAAGCAAGAGGTGACCGGCCAGCTAGAGGTCGAAGCGCGGCACTCTAGTCCACTAGGCCATCCCAACCCCCCGCATGATTAAGAACTTACCCGTGTGTTAATATGGTATGATTAAGAACTTACCCGCGTGTTAATATGGTGTGATTAAGAACTTACCCGCCTGTTAATATTGTATGATTAAGAACACCGTTTGAAGCTACACACGACATGGCTCTCATATACTCTCGTCCTGTTGAGTAGAAAATATAAAGCATTTTAAACCATACATATCGCGGTCATTTTGAGAGAGAGAGAGAGAGACAGACAGACATGGGTTTAACGCCCAAAGAGGACCGGAAGCATTATTGGAAGAAAACCGTAAGACCTGGAGAAAACCCACGAGGCTGGGCAGGCAACGCTATTCTTGTAACACATACGGGGAATCGAAACCATGCCACCTTATTCAATGCCAGACCCGAATCAACGCGCACACACTAACCATTCGGCAATCCAAAACCCCAATTTATAACATCTTACCGCTAATTCTAGCAACAATCCTTAGTGTTTTTCCCAATGGCACAGGACTAGTTACAGCTCTTCCGCTGGTTTCCGACAATTGCAGAGTAATGTTAGATTTGATTTTACCGCCAAACTCTTTATTAACTTCAACGAATGGAACTGACCTGCAAAAACAAAGTACACCAAAATACCTAAGTGAACATAACATATTCGAAGTGGTACCGGTTGGTCTAGAACCACGTTTCTCAACCTTTTCTCACCGCTCAACCCTAAATGAATTCTCAACCAACCCATTTACCTCCAGAGTTTTGAGGAGGTTACTGATCGCGGAGCCATGGCCGGCGAAGCTAATCACCGCGAGCGCCGTAGGCGCGAAGCCCGTCGAGAAGGGTCAAGGGGCTTTCCCCCTACGAAATTTTTAAGAAATTGGAGCCTGGAAATGTGATTTCCAGCCATTTCAGGCGTGTCCTTTTTCTATAGAAGCCATCCGACATGAACCACGGATCATTGCACGGGCCTGCACCCCATGACCACATTGACATTGAATATGGAATGAATATGGATCGAAGGTGAGATTCAATAATCACCAAATTTATATTTTAATGAAAATACGTTGTTTCCAGTTCAGTGCGAAATTTGCTCCTGGTGATTGTCACAAACGATTTTTTTTATTCTCGGGACAGTGTTTAAGAGTGATAATCTCAACTGCACAACCTTAATATGATCATTTTTGAAGTTACTGGGAGTGTGGTCATTCACCCCCTGGACGTGAGCCATTCCCCCCTTGGGGGTGAATTCACCCCAGGTTGAGAAACGCGGGTCTAGAACGAGAAAACATAGCCCGTCTAGTATAACCGCTAGATGTAGTTAAAGAAGCAAAACCGCAGCGCAGACGCAAGACCAGACTCAAGGAGCGAAAGGGTAAGATTTGTTATATATACATACTCAAATTGACCGACATTTTAAGTTCTGCTTACATTCTGCTTTCATTTAATAAAATTAAAATGGTTTAGTCTTTTCCTGTATAACAGATGTGATCTGGAGTCGGACAGCATTGCAAAATAGTACACTAATTGTTGGCCATGGAAGCCAGTGAGGGCAGAGATCTATTCTTGAAGTAAAATAGATGGTTTTCTGTGAGAGGGACAAATGGGGTTTAACGTCCACTCGACACAAACTAGGTTATTTCGGGACAAATATATGGGTTAATTTTATTTCAATAATTCGCTTGCGCCTAGGGCTCTTTAGCAGTGGGAGGAAACCGGAGTACCCGGAGAAAACTCACGAGGTTGGACAGGCGACCCTACTCCTTGCCACGTACAACCGGGGATTCGAAACCAAGCCAGTTGACTCAATGAAACAGGATAGTTTTCTGTGTGCGGAATGGATGGTTATATTAAAAGGTGTGGTGTGGGGGTGCGTTCATATTGACTAGTACCCTACTTTCAGTTTGCACATCTTTAAATCCGCAAGTTGAACCATTCTCTAATGCAAGTCAATTCAAATTATCCATTGTGAACTGCAAGGGAAGACACCTCTGTCTGGGAGAATGATGGCGAACCTTATGATGACTCTTTTTTATAAGAGTCAGATGCTGCTTCGTCTGTGGTAATATTTCAACCTATACTTACTCGCTTGTAATCTTTTTAACACCGGTGATAGAATTGCCATTTTCATCATACGTACACGTCAACAGGAAGTCCCGCTTCATTTTCTGTATCGAAGCCCCGGCATTTCGGTCCACATCATTGATATAGAGTTTCACCGTATACACATTAGACTTGTCTTTTTTCTATTAAAATAATGGAAATAATTTTAAATTAAAGCTATTTTGACATTAATATTGTATAGTTTAACATCGGTCAAACAGTTTCCGTTCCAAGGGTTCAAACATATTGCATTAGTCGAGAGTCTATTATTAAATAATCAAATTAGGTGTGTTCAAATGTACATGTATAACATTATGCTATTTGGGATATGCTTGGACGAGGAATGGTTTAGCCTATCTAATCATTGGGTAATTTTCCAAGATGGAAATAGAGCAAATCGGGTTTTAAAGTCATGATAAGGAAGACAGACACTATATTCCTACAACAATGGCCCGAGAAATCCCTCTCTCGCCATTGCTGTGTTGGCTTCTGATACTTGAACTTTTGAGGGTGTGTCTATTCTTCCGGTTCAATCAAATCTATCAGAAGTACAGCAACATGACAATCCTACGTTTACTCTGGGTCTTCCCTAAAACTTTGGACAGTGATTTAAGGTATTAAAAACGGTGAAAGTGTGTTCGTTTCCAAACAGTATTGTTTACATTCTATTCCATTCCGTAGCCTCGTTTGTCACGCAATTAGTTTTACTGCAATATTCTGCTAGGCACTGGTTGGGCATAATAAAATCGTGAGCCATGGCGTAACGTTATGTAAACATATTTGGTCCAATTTGGCGATCTGTTTTTAGAGTGATGCTTTTGTTACACAGTTAGCTAATGGTTGTTAATCGGACTATTGACAGCAGGGAGTAATGGATTAGCTCTAATCAAACGAAACACTGCGAGGAGTATGGACAGACACAGACCGAACAAAATTTTGCTCCGAAAGCGGCACTACCACCTACATTTGTTTTGAATTCCAAGTGTCCGGGGTTTTCTTTGTTACGCGATACCCAACGTGTGAACTGGGCCTCGAATTCGTACCACCCGAATGATTACAGTTCTTTGCCAGACAATCCATTCCACACAACTGACGCGGGGATGGGGGTACTTCCCAGGTACTTTTTTCGGCTAATGAGCCGCTGCCTTGATTGGTACCGTGGTTCCTACTGTGAAAACACAAACTTACATTGAATTTGCATGGTTCTTTATCAAGTCGACTAACGACGATGTTCTGTTTGTAGTGAACGTGGTCAGTAGCTTGTGGTTTGGCCAAAAAATTATCCTTACATACAATGGTTACATCCACATCACGATCTGACGTCACAGTAATGGTGGAAAGACCAGTTACAGCTTTAGCACACACACTTTCAACTGGAAAATAAAAAGGTATAAATAGCTAAATCAATTTCCATTTCAGTTTTTTTATGGATATTAGGATCCATTTTTTTTCACAAGTTATCAATATTGCCCGAAATGGATCAATATTTAATTCTGATATGTGTTTTTAAAGTACCTAAGTTTAACTCAATATCATCCCAAATCTTCGTCATACAAAACACGAATTATTTTTCAATTTAAATCAATATTGATGTTGTGGTCTTGTCGGAAAAGATATGCTTCTAATACCCAATATTTAGAGGAAAATATTGGTGTCATTCATTATCACATATGTGATAGAACTAGTTAAACACATTCCAAATATAATTTTAACACATTCCAAATATAATTTTAACATAAAGATCATTGCTACGACAGATGAGTAATAAAGTAACCGACCGAAGTGACGAGTGATAACAGATACAAGGCCGAATTTCTGCTTAGTAATTCCTTCGAAGACCAAAAGTTATGTGGGACTGCAAGAGGATATATGACGATTCAATAAAGGAACAGTGTCATTAGATAAGAACACGAGAAAATAGAAATAGTCCGCACATTCCCTTGTTTTTATTTCTTCTATACCTTATAAAAACCTTGTCCACAACAACTTGGTCTTCGGAGGAATTGTTAGTGAGCAGAAATTCGCCCACGGATCTGTTATCACTCGTCACTTCAGTCAGTTATAAAGAGGGATAACTCGCGTTTTCCTTTTGCGTTCGTCACTTTCGATTGTTGAAATCTAATAATCCCATCTATCGTAGCAATGATCCCTGTGTTAAAATTATATTTGGAATGTATTTTACCAGTTCTATCACATATGTAATAGTGACTGACACCAATATTGTCATTTCAGACAAACATATTTAGTACAGCACGGCCGTTTATTTAGTGATTATAAATGTTTGAAACTTATTGAATTCTTGGTGTATACATAAATATTGTGGTGTAATTGTCGAGATATTTGGAGATGTTTATTATGGTGGGGAACCCTATCATTGGTACACGAATCGTGTACCATAATGCGTTTCGGTCCATTTTGTAACAAAGTAGTGGCCGGACATGTTCCACACGTCATGTCAAACGGTATTACGCCATTCTTATCTGGAGAGCATATACACTAATTACTATATAGACTGGTATAGCCAGACGCTAGAGATTGACATTCGATTGAGATTTTTGGAGTCCTACGCTAAACATTAATGATTTGAAATTAAAAGTAAAAAGGGAAATAATTAAACGTAAATCAGTTTATATACATTCATATTACAATATTATACGCGTTGCGACCCATTTGTGTCAATTTCTTACCCCAAATTTTAGCGATTTAGCTCCTTTAATTTCAAGTATTATGGAAAGTTTAACCCCTTTAAAAAGATTATATTATTTATTCACATAATACTTTGCATTATGTAAGAGCCATATCAACTCTTTTGGCACCGTATGGACGAGATATTAAATGAATTAGAACACCGGCGGCATTTAATAATTAATGTTAAAATGGATAATCAAGACTTAATGTAGATTATATATGCTGCCTCTTGCCAAAACGTCACAAATAACTGACATTTTATAGTAAGAGCGATCAACTCCTTACTAAAGCTTGTAATAGATTAGATTTATTCTTGTAATAGTTAAAGTAGCAAAGTTTCAAACTCAATATCATCCAAAGTCTTCGACATTGAAAACACGAATTATTTCTCAATTTAAATCAACAGTGATGTTGTGATCTCACCGGGAAAACATGGGCTTCTCATATCCAATATTTAAGACAATATAAACATTTTACCATTGGTACAAGTGAATTGAGGGACGAGGCGAAACATTCTACAAGTCATGTCAAACGGTGACGTCATATTCCTATCTGGAGAGCATGCGAATTAAATACTACCGGTATAATACGGTATAGACTGGAAATTACCATTCATTTGACATATCTGGCGTACTTCCACAAACATAACTGATTAAAAATTACAGTAAAACTAGAAACGACTGAATGTATACATTCATATTTCGTTATTATATACGTTGCTGCCCATTGATGTCAATTTCTAGGTCCCAAATATTCGCCATTTAGCTCCTTCAAAACCAATATCATTCTAATTTCAGTACTAATAGAAGGTATATCTTTGTTTTTATGTGTTTAGAAGGAACCCGGATAAACGGAACAAAACCCACGAGGTTGGTTATGATTTCTTGGTCACGTATCCCGTCCTTTGACCCTTATCCTATCCCTCAACTTAACCCTAATTCCCCCCCCCCCATTTTCCCTCAACTTACTTCTTAAGGTAGTATCTCCCGGGGATTGAACATCGAACGTTTCTCCATAAACCTGCAATTAAATGAAATGAAATGAGGTTTAACGTCCTACTGGGCTAATGAAGATGGGCATATGCCATTTAGTGTGCTATGAGGGAAATTTTGCCCGGACAGCGGCGCTACGGCCCATTCTTATATCGAATTCCAACTGCTAAGGGATCTTTTACGTGCACGCCAATGATTTTCGTTCCATCCGAACGACTAAACAGTTGTCCATGTCAGTCCCCCCCCCCCACGTCCTGCATCACTGACAAAAGGAAACCACGCCGGTAAACAGGGGCGTACATAATGATTTCGTTTGGGGGGGGGGGGGTGTTTAGCCAAAATGCAACCGACTGATGCACATACCCCCCCCCCCCTCCAGTGCGAGTGACGCAATCAGGAGCCGAGGACCGCGAGTGAGTTTTCTAGGGAATATGGGGGTGGGGTAGTGGTGATTTCAAATCTAGGGCGCCATCCACAATCCCACCCCACAATGAAAGTAAACAAAATACTGGCTATAACATTAGGCGTCCCGGTAGTACATATATAGTATTGTAGAACTACATAGTTGTTCGCCGATCGTTGTCTCGTTGGAAAGCAGTTTTATTTAAGTTCACATATAGTTTATGTCATATTAATGATTGTGCCTATAACACAGTAATTTGAGAAAAAAATTTAAAAATTGATTTAATATCCTGGCATAATATGAGGTCATCGCTGGGAGAAATTCTTGTGGACGAGTGGACCAGAAATGTCAGTCAATGGGACAGAATCTCAAGATCTGTTTTGCAAGAGTTGACATAACATCTGTACAATCTGACGCCACACACACACCATAGGTACTACAAACTTGGCAGTTTACTATAATTGTAAATATAATAGTACTGAGACAGTATAAGACAACTGAGGAGTAGAAGAATAATTTTATAATGGAATCGAGCGCCGCAGGCGCGAAAAAAAATTTCAGATATGTAACTGTGTAGAAAAATGATGTTATAATGGAATCGAGCCGTAGGCGCGAACAAATTTCAGATATGTAACGGAGCTTTTAAATTTTTGGGACTCGGCTTGAAAATTTGAATTAATATCATGGCAAATGGAACCAAATTCTCGTTAACGAGAGGATAAGAAATGGGACAGAATCTTGAGGCTTATCTGCCAATTTAGCCCGTTTTGTGATTGTTGGTTTATCTCATTAATTCATTTAGTCGGAGACCTACTGCGGTCTCATAGAACAACATACTCACTACAGAAAAAGAGTGACAAGCATATATGGTTATTTTATACTATAGTTTTGTGTGACGTATGCAATTTAGGCACACGGTTTCGCGCAAATACACAGGTATTGTTTTTGAGACCGACTGCAGTGACTGTACTTATTTTGTGACCGACTTTTTTTTCTCCCTGGGTGAAATTTTGTTGTTACACGAACATACTTACAACAGATTAAGAGTGACGTATGTAATTTAGACTCACGGATTCACACAAATACACAGTATTTGGGATCTATTCTGGCGTTGTGTTTGAGACCGACTGCACTGACTGCACTTATTTTGAGACCGACTATTTTTCTCCCTGGGTGAAATTTTGTTGTTAGACTAACATACTCACAACAGAATGAGACTGAAACACAGCATCTTTTCAAACATGATAAGTTGACAAGGTTATTATATACTAAAGTTTTGCGTGACGTATACAGTTAACACTTATTTTGATACCGACTGCAGTTATTTGGCGACCGACTATTTTTAAGTTTTGCGTGAGTTGCGTGACGTATACAGTGAGCTCTTATTTTGATACCGACAACTTCTATTTTGCGACCGACTGCACTGATTTTGCGACCGACTATTATTGGGGCTGGGGGGTGTACCACCCCCCCCACACCCCCCCACATTTACGCCCCTGCCGGTAAATCTGGATGAACACCCGACCTCCAGGCAAGCAAGCCAGCGTCTTAATCACCACGATTCTTCGAACCTGCAATTACAATCATTTCAACCAACACAGGTAAAATTAATATATTCCAAGATATATATTATGCAAAATCTTCAAATGTATTTTGACATTTATGCACATTCCGAAAATGGCGACCACTTACGGTGACTTGACATATCGTTTATTATCGTCGCATATAATGTAGGCCTACTTGATAACAGAATTTGAATTACTTGTCGGACATTTTCAAAATATTAAATTTTCTTTGCCGCTTTTGCTTTTGATCTATTAACGTGTGATGTGAGGGACATTTTGAATATTGAATTTTAACTGCACTTCGATGTGTGCACGAAACTGCGTATTTTATCCTATCCAAACAACTTGACAGCAGTCCTTGTCAGGCCATCGGTTCTGCACCACGGACAAGGGGCATCATGCCGGAAATCGGATGAATTTCTCGACCAACACAGGGATCGAACCAATGACCTCCTGGACTAGCGACTTTTAGCGGGATAAAATATGTAATTCTAAGATATACATGTAAGCCATTGATCTTACCTTTCCCGTGGATATCAAAGAGAATAGGACCAACAAACTCTGCAAAGAAATAACGTAATGCAATTAATACATAAAATGGGTCGATCTCATCTGGTCTAGTGAAATGAAGATAAGTACATTAAGTGCAGCTGTGTGTTAGGTCTATGGGGAAAATATAGCCTCAAAGAGTTTTCACCTACTTCTCGAATTCCAACTTGCCACGACAGGGCAGTGCGTCTTTCGTTTTATATGCACGCCTAGGCGTTCACAAGAGTTGGTTGTTCGTCCCACACAGGCACAATCTTCCACAGATGACAAAGGGGAAACCAGACTGGAAAATCTCGAAGTTCCTTTTCGGACAAAGCCTGATCAAGCGGTTAGTCATCAAGCACCATATTGTTTCGTTTGATCTACGAATAAGACGATCATGGTGGTTGGGTGTTCGATCCCTGCATTGGCCGAGGGGGTTCATCCATATTTTCTGGCGTAGTTCTCCACTGTCAGTGATGCAGGACAGAAATTGAAATGAAATTGATTTTTCTCCTAACCTGGGCTAATAAAGACGGGCATACACCTTAACAGTGTGCTATGGGGGAAATTTTGCCCACTCCCAGACAGCGACGCTACGGCCTACTCTTATATCAAATTCCAACTACCAAGGGATCTTTTACGTACACGCCAATGTGTCCACGGGATCTCGGGTTTTCGTTTCATCCGATCGACCAGGCAGCTGCTCTTGCCAGGTCTCACGCCCTGCAAAACTGACAAGGCGTGAAACCACGCTGGAAAATCGGGATGAACAAACGACCTCCAGGCTAGCGAGCCAGCGTCTTACCCACTTAGCCACGTGATCCCCCAGATCGCTTGAGAATTTTCAATTTTAAGTCGATATAAGTGTTGGCAATAGTGCCGCTGTCCAGGCAAAATTCCCTCATAGCACACTGTATGTCTGTCTCCGTCAGCCCAATTCGGAGCATAACACAACAGTAGGATGTTAAAGCCTCCATTTCATTTCATTTCAACTACGAATAATTAAACTTTACTTACAAACTCCATGTTTACGCTCCTCCGTGTTGTAACACCCTCTCCTTCAGCGATCTATCCGATACTGATGCACGTGCATGCGCTGTAGGTGAGTTTAGGTGAGTGGTCGTCGCAAGGTCGGCAAGTGAAGGGGCGTGCAGTTCTATTCACTGGAACTGCAATAGAGGCAAAAACTTGGTCTAAAAGCTCAATTTAAATAAAACGAATAGTAATTTCTAATCCATTATATTGGTGAAATCAAAAGACAGTCGATTACACTTGCTTTGAAAATTCTACATGTGCTTTTTCTTTTAATTATTAATTTATCGTTTGTGAATCGATCATTTCTGATTACTTCTGGTTTCTCTTCTGGGATAAATTATTTTTGTTTAATACCACCGGCGACCGTAATCAAACCTGTGGATAACGTGAGCATTAAGTTAAAGGTTTGCCAATTGACGTGTAATCAAAACATATCAACTCTTTGGAACTGTCATTGGTCTACAATTTTTGAATCGAATTACCGCGATTAGAATTGAGCCACGAAGACCAATAACATATATCTTGAACGTATGGTGTTCGCGATACATACATATTTTACATACATTTTAACCAGTAGCCTCAGCTTGTACAATCAAAGCCAACGTCAGTAGGCACGGGGAAATTGGTTAGAGCCCCCCCCCCCCCGCCCCACCACCACCACCACCACCACCACCCCGCTTAACTTTTGGTAACTCAATTCCATCACTTTGACCATCCAAAAGTCCACAAAACACGAAATAACAAGGGTTTTTTTATATTGCTATGTACAGATAAGAAGGCACCTTCATCCGCCTCTATAAGTCAAAACTATTGTTCAAGGGAGCACGACAAGGTGCGAAAACCGCCTGCAAAATTCCCAGGGTAATTTTTCTGCCTATAACGAGATATAAGTCGGGACCTGCCGGTCTTGTCCAAATATGAATGCCTTCCCCGACGGTTGTGTGTAGTGACTAATGGCGTATGATCTATAGATGTCCATGAATATGTCGAACTGTAAATCTAATACAAAAAACCTACTAGCAAGTATATTTTTAAAAACGGCTCGCCCAAACTTTCATCCCAATTATCAGAAAGTGGTTAGAGTTATCTCTCCTACGCGCATGGTTTACAAAATGGCGGTAGTTGGGAATAAGTTTGAATAAATCAGGTAAATATATTATATAAATATAACTATATTTAAATCTGTAATATATGATCAAATGTTCAAAAGTTTATACCTCGATGTTCATCGTGGTTATTCGCATGCTAGGACGTTAAACCCTATTTACATGATGATCATGTAAACAATCTTTTGTTTCCGGAGTTTAGTGAATGCCAACTATATACACGTACCTCTCAATTCTCTGAAATGCAATGAGCCAACCTCGCGAATTAACCACACATATACACATTCACGGATGGAGTTTGCCCCCAGGATAGTGCTGTTTTCGCCTACTAACGGGTCATCGAATTCCAGGTGACCCCGTCCTCTTGAGCCCATGTCCTTTGATCTTCTTGTTGTCATGTTTCAAACACATTTAGTAATTGAATAAATTACTGCGTATTACTGAGCGACGCTTCGACTAGACTTCTGTAATCATTACCAAGCAGTGATGAAATATAAAACACGGCTAGACTACACGCTGCCCTTTGGCAGCCCTTCCGTCTTACACCACTGTCTGACAGGATCTAACCACACCTGAAAATGCTGTTGAACTTTCTCGGCCAACACCGGGATCGAACACGGGACGTCCAGGATATTCTACCAACGTCCTACTCACCGAGGGGGTTGGGGTGGCCTAGTGGTGTAGAGTGCCGCGCTTCGACCTCTACCTGGCCGGTCACCTCTGGCTTGCGGCTGTGGTTTCGAAACCCTGGTGTGCGCGTATGTGGCATGGGGATATGGGCGCCTTCTCAACCTCGTGGGTTTCCTCCGGAAACTCCGGTTTCCTCCCACTGCTAAAGACCCCTACGCGCAAGCGAATTAATGAAATAAAATGAAACCATATGTTAGTCCCAAAATGACCTAGGGCGTTAAACTCGATTTTTCTCTCTCTCTCTTACTCACCTAGTCAAAGCGGCTCCCATTCCTGTTCTTTACTAATTTTGTGACTTCAAGAAATCTGCAAGCATTTACTGCTTATTACTCACCTCCCCATCTCGTAAAAACAACAAAACAAATACCCGTGGATAATGTCTTAGGAGGTCAAAATGGGGGAATTACTACTTTTGTTTTTTGTTATTTTTGTTTCAGGAGTAACTATGGCGTACATGGTAGCTACTATCTCCAGTGTACCAGATATTGTTGCATATGAAATAGGAAATGTAGTTGTAGTAATTTGCTTCTTGTTTGTTATGCGTAAGTCAGATAATATTTTATGCACGTGACCTTTAAGTAGGTGATTATATACTATTTATACACGTGACTTTTAAGTAGGTGATTTATTTTGTAAGAGGTTCATTCTACACTATGTAGGTCATTATATAATATTTTAAACTCGCGGCCTTTCAGAGGGTCATTATATACCATTTACGAGGGTCAGTATATACTATTTAAGAGGATCATTATATATATACTACTTTATACACATGACCTTTTAGTAAGTCATTAAATAATTATTTAATTAGGTTGCCTTTTTGGGGGGTCATTATACACGTGTCCATTAAATAGGCCAATATATCATATTTTATACATTTGACCTTTTTAAGTAAGTCATCATATTATGATATTTTATACAAGTGTTCTTAGAGAAGGTTATTGTAAATGGTATTTCGACAAACGTGTTTGTCACCTAATAACACATTCCACAGTAGATATCGCTCGTGTGATCAATTTCACAATATACTGTGATATCTCCCGATGAATTTGATTGGTCAATTAAAAAGGAACTATTATTTTTTTTTTTTTTCAAACAGTTTATTTTTTAATAAAGGCGACTTCTTTTTCATTAAAAATGAAATAATTTTATTTAATTGACTGCAATATATAGGATTGCAAAAAATGATGTATCACTACGCTGTAATGTAATCAGGTTCAGTAAAAGTGAAATCGATACCAAAGAATTATATTTTTTTATTGGTTCATGTAAGAAATCATTGGGTGATAAAAAAAATATTCTCGTCTTTTTTTATATCAAAGAATATCAACACTCGTCGATGAAGTAAAAAAACCAACCCGACAAACACGACTTGTGTTTATATATCAAAAAAGACCCGTAGGAAATTTAATTTCGGTTTTCTTTACACTTTTAATGCATCTTTTGATAGATTAACCAAAAACACCATATACAGACTTCACAAAACAGACAAAGCCATACTCAGTGCCTGTTCACCTTTTTTGAATACATCTATCAACATTTTTAATTCTTTGGCAAGTTCGTGTACTTCGTCTTTTTTGACATCTTGAAGTTTGTTAACAGTTTCGTAAACATCTCTTGGTAATGTGACCGGAGACAACAATTTATCAAGCACTGGGGATTGATCCTTTGCTAAGTCTGAACCAAATGATGCATCTTTTAATTCGACCGAAGATGTTGCCCCCTTTAATGTTCCTTCCATTGCTGATGCACCCTTCAATTCCCCTTCCATTGCTGATGCGTCCTTTGACATTCTTTCCATTCCGGATGCACCCTTTAACATTACTTCCATGGCTAATGCGCCCTTTAACATTCCTTCCATTCCTGATGCACCCTTTAACATTCCTTCCGTTGCTGATGCGCCCTTTAACTTTCCTTCCATTGCTGATGTGACTTTTAACACTCCTTCCATTGACGATGCATCCTTTAATACCCCTTCGATGGCTGACGGCGCCTCGTTTAATAAACCTTCAATGGCGGGTGGTGTCTCGCTTAATACTCCTTCAATGGCTGATGGTGTCTCATTTAACACTGATGCTACATCAATATCTGACGCTTTCTTCAATGCATCTGCCACAGATGATGTTCCCCTGAATACGTCTGCAACAACGGAGTCTTTTGATGAGGCCACACCAACTGAAGACCCCTTTAATATGTGTTTAACCCCCAGTGGCCCCTTTAAAATGTGCTTAATCGCTGGTGGCCTCTTTAATATGTGCTTAACTGCTGGTGTCCCCTTTAATATGGGCGAAACCGCCGGCGATCCCTTTAATAACACACTTGGCTTATCGTCGGCTGGTTGGATGAGTGAAACTAGTTCAATTCTAGATCCGCTTTTTAGTGCTAGTTTACCTTCTTGAAAGCCTGTATTTAGTAGAGATTTGAGATTATCTCTACATTCAAAGTCTTCGTCAAGAGTACTGTTTATTACTTGCAGTCTCTTCTTCATTGCTATTAATTCATCTATCTTTTGACGCTCCTCGAAAAAATATGTCCACAACAACCACTGGGTATGCTTGAACATTAATGCCCAAATCAGTGAACTCATAAACGATTCTACCATCTCGTCTAAACCAGCAATGATTCTGGTGGCAGAATTAGGGTCAATATAAGGAACAAAGAACCATATACCATAGTTACAGTATCTACCAACAACGACACCAATGGAACCCACACAAAATCCAGCAAATACATAAGCGGGTATAACATCATCACTAATACGGTTTTTCTCTATTTTGTTAAGTATTAACACTTCCTCCCCCAAGAGTGACGCCAGACACCGTCGACATCTTGTCAGCCTGGTATACATGTATTTGATATTCTTTATAACGTACGCCATTTTTGTTTCGTGAATGACCGGATCAGAAATGTAATCACATAAAAACAAAACCTGAAATTGGAGTAACTGTAAGAGCCGAAATCTCTAAATTCTAGCAATCCATTCGTTGTTTTAATTGTATTTCAATGATAACTGGACTTGGAATTCATTATCGAGTCGTTGTTCGCAATCACCTGTTTTGTGTACATATCCTATGGATAGTGTTATATACTGTGGACTGCTTAATTACTTCAACTTGATATGGCTACTGTCTATTTTACCGCGAATAAGATAAACATCCCGATAACTTCTTGATTTAAAGTCTCTGTGCGTCATATGAATGATCAAATTTTCACGGACCAATCAACGCCAAAATGTATCCAGATACATTATGTTGCATTTAATTGGAACTCAGTGACAGACTTTAGGATACAACGCGCAAGCGCTAACCATTTGGCCACCCCTCCCCCTTGCCCTTCTCGAAATAAATCCTGTAATTCATGCATTATTATAAACATGAATCGGGACGACGAATTGAGATTAATTTAAAAGTCATAGATATGGCCGGTTGGATATGGAACTGGCAATGAAAATAGATTTACTCATTACCGCCCTTAGACTTACTTCTTGATAATCTAGCCAATAACCTATTATTGTCAATTGTTGACAACTCGTAGAAAATTTGTCTAAATGATTCAGACTACAAAAGATAACGCCTCTTTAATCAGTAGTACTGTTACTTCTGTCGCAATCCTTAATTGATAAAAACATCAGAGTCAATATTGTAATTGATATGTATGTGTGTCAGTGCAAATCAGTACGTTATTTAAAGGCTTCTTATTCTATCCAGTGTTCCCCTACAATTTTCAACGGGTTTTCTTCAGATTTGGCGTTAAGCTCCGGGAACTGTACTGGATTTACGCCAGACACCCCCCACCCACCACAGGACCGACCCCTCCCCCCATTTCTGAAAGCATTATGAATTTAATAGAGACTGCAGTCTTTAATAGATTATATTTTTTTAATGAATGTGAAGCTTAGGGATAAGAGATGAGGGTGATTTAAACTTCTGTTGATTTTACGCGCTCTATGATTTTCCGACAAGTGTTAGTGGTGCCATTATGTATTATCTACCAGTGATGTAATCTAGATTAGTTACATCCTGTTGCTATCCGTTAATTGGTTAAGCCCCCGTCAGACCGGAGTGGTGATCCTACTGCGCTCTGCAATCCGAACGGCGGCCTGGAAATACACAAGGTCGTCGGCAAGCGTGAACACAACGCGGAAAAAATGTCCCAAAATTACAAACTTAAAAAAGTCGCGTTCTTACTGCGACCTGTGCGTTTATATAGCATTCTCGCGGCGGGTTCGTCACGATCTCTCCGCTCTTATGACGTTTCTATTGAGATTTATAAGCTCAACCAAACGTCTTATCTGGAGTACATGTGCGTTTCCACCACGTGATCACGGCGACTATATAAGCTGGTTAGATTTTTTTTCGAAATTTCATGATGACCTTTGAATCGCCCGTTTTCAAAGCAAGTCGTACATGAAAAGCATGGTCGCCATAGGCGAGTAATGCAAGCTTGGTAACCGCGCCATGGTTGTGTTAAGAACTCCATACACGTAGTGGGAACCTTATAACATCGCCATATGCTTAGAGGTAGCCCCACGAGGTCGTGATGCAATCGCGAAACAGTTTTGGAATCATTGTAACATCGCCATGACAACGCCACAAGGACTCAGAACGCTTGGTGGGGTCGCGGTCGACACGTGAGGGTTGTGGTGAAGACATCATGACGTCACCGCTGCAAATGTTCCAATTTTCGCAGCGTCTTTGCCACGTGTGTACTGCGCATGTACTACGTTCATAGAGATGTTACGACGCTTATCTCGGGACCTTCGCGACCCACCACATCCTCTCATCTTTACAGGTCATATGGGAGAACCTTGGCGTTTACTTTGAACATACTCAAAACAAACGCCGTGACTCAGCGATCATTGGCGACCATGGAGACCACAACACGATACCTCGCGTTTCCACCACGCTTATGGTGATCTTGGCACGCTCTGAACCCATTTTGTGTCGCCGTAGCAGCGCAGTAAGGACCTCTGCGACCCCATCACGTTCTCGCAGCTTTCCAGATCATATGAGCATGTTCAAAACAGACGTCGTGGTTCGGCGATCATTGGCGACTATGGAGACCACAGCACCATATCTAGCGTTTCCACCACGCTTGTACCACGCTTATGGGGATCTTGACTCGCTCTCAGACCATTTTGTGTCGCAGTAGAAGCGCAGTAAGGACGCAACCCCGGTCTGATGGGGGTATAATGTATTGTGCTTGCCTTTAGGCTCCCGTCAGACCGGTGTGGCGATCTTACGGCGCTGCTGCGACCGCACGGCAACCCGAACATGCATGAGGTCGCCAGCAAACGTGAACACAAGGGAAATGTCCCAACAAATTATAAACTTGAAAAAGGTCGCGTTCTCGGAGATTTGTAGGTAAGATTGCAGATTCTTGGCGTCTGTTTTGAACACGCAGTCACTCGGCGATCATTGGCGACCATAGAGACCAAAAGCACGATATCTGGCCTTTCCTCCCGCTTTTAGTAAGCTTCTGACGACCTTGACGCTCTCTGAAACCATTTTAATTTCAATCGCCGCAGCAGCGGAGTAAGGACGCCAACCCGGTATGAAAGGGATATTAGTGATATGACGTATTGCATTACACATTATATTTGATACAGCGCTCATTACTCCCCTGCGTGTAATGGAGTTTCAGTGTCAGTTATTTAATCTAGATTAGGTATATTCTGTGATATAATTATGTTAGTAGTGTAATCTAGATTAGCTATATTCTATGCTGCCTGTTAGTAATGTAATCTAGCTATATTCTATGCTATCTGTTAGTAATGTAATCTAGATCAGCTATATTCTATGCTATCTGTTAGTAATGTAATCTAGATTAGCTATATTCTGTGATATAATTGTGTTAGTGATTGAATCCAAATTAGCTATATTCTATGCTATCTGTTAGTAATGTAATCTAGATTAGCTATATTCTGTGATATAATTATGTTAGTGATTGAATCTAGATTAGCTATACTCTATGCTATCTGTTAGTAATGCAATCTAGATTAGCTATATTCTGTGATATTATTATGTTAGTGATTGAATCTATATTAGCTATATTCTATGCTATCTGTTAGTAATGCAATCTAGATTAGCTATATTCTGTGATATAATTATGTTAGTGATTGAATCTAGATTAGCTATATTCTATGCTATCTGTTAGTAATGTATTCTATATTAGCTATATTATGTGCTATCTGTTAGTGATGAGCTATAAACTGTTATCTAGTACAGTGATGCAAGCCGGATTAGTTTGTTTTTTTTTTCTCTGGGTTAGCCTTATTTTCTTATATATTACAGTGATGCAAGCTGGGTTAGCTTTGCTTGAATGCGGTATCAGCAGAAGCAGAAACATATATACTGTCTTAGCCAGAACCTACACCATTTTTTGTAAGGAAAACTGATCATTTTAATTTAAATATTTTTTTAAAAAATGATTTTCTCTTCTTTTACTTTATTGTATTATCTTATCTTATCTTTAAACTGAAATTACTTACGTTATCGAACAATATATACGAAAACATCCTGTGGTCTGCATCCAATATGTTATGTGTACGTCTCTTTCAGTTGAAGTGTGTGTCGTATATTGGGCTTTGGGCCACGCCTTTGCCTATTCCACTGGTATGGATTTTCTTGGTTACCATAGGTACTGGGTTGGGTTGGATGTAGAAAAGGGAAATTACTCTACTTGGTTATTTGGCCTTGCTGTTTGCACGACAACGACCAATATCATAGCAACATCTTTAGTGGAGCGAGCCAGTTTCAAGTCATTCTTTGTTTTTACATTTTTCTCGGTAGGTAAGTGCAGTTAATACATCATCTGAGTCTGATATCCCAAATACAGCACCGCCAAACTTATAATTCGAAACCCCATCTCTCTCTCTCTCGCGCTCTCTCTCTCTCGCTCTCTCTCTCTTGCTCAGAGAAAAGGATATGGGCTTCTGTAGGTTGAGAAAAGATTCTTGCGGCACATTTGACCTCTTTTTGCATTGGTTTTACATCCACTTATTTGAAAAGAATCTACATGTCTGACCAATAATCTGTATGGAGGTGAACATTGCAGAGGCGGATCCGGGGGGGGGGGGCACAAATCGTGCTCATAACGTTTACAAGAACTAATGGGCTAATACCAAATTGTCCTTACAATGTATTCCGGCATGACAAATCACTCACAATTTTATATCATTAATTTTCAAAGTCGGTCAGATCACTGAATTCTGAATAGTCCACTCATTGATTTTCAATAGGCGTCCAGAAGACAGAATGCCTTAAAAAACCTGGGCGGGGTCTCCAATAACTTCCGACATACCCGGGGTTTCAGACGTTGCCCCATCATAAGTGTGCGAGGGCCTTGAAGAATACGTGTCATTGCTATATGGCGTAAAAACCAACAACGTCAATGAAGCAAGATGTGCCATCTTTGACCGAAAGTTAAAAACGGAGCAAATATCAACGGATATAGCTTTGCTACCACCGTGTAGTCAAACATTGCAACTTCATAAACCCTGAGCGCATTTCATAGCCCGAGAATGGCGTGCAACAGGCATCAATAACTATGAAGGCACAGATCTTGTGACAATGGGTGGAATTAAGAAAATGAGCCTAAGTGGATGGAGACAGTGATGCCTGAAGATATGCAAGAACTGTTTATTGACAATGAGTGCGAGGACACTTCATCAGGCAGTGATCTGAGAGACTTGAAAAAAATAATGCTATAGCATTCTGAGTAATTTGTCATACCAGAATACATTCTAATGACAATTTAGTATAAACCTTACCCTTTAATAAGCTCCCTCAAGAATGACATGTCAGACATCTTTTCAGTGGTTATATAGAAACAACTTACCAACTTGGATTTTAGCGGTCATTTTGAAGAGCACACGCAATTTTCTCCTCCATATAGATTTATTGTCACACGTAGATTCTTTTCAAATAACTTTATGTAAAATTAATGGAGAAAGAGGTCAAATGCGCCGCGATAATCTTTTCTTAACCTAAATAGGCCCATATCCTATTTCTGGTGAAATGTTAGCGGCCATTTTGATGAGGCCCTCATCGTTGTATATCTCCAGAAAATGTGTGGTACATAATAATGAAGATGCTTTGTGAACACTGTAATCACACCAAATGCAAAATAATGTGAACATTGCGTGACCTAATAAATGCTCATTAAAATATATACAGTTTATCTACGTTTTTGGCGGCATATGAGGAGCGCCCTCACTTTTTTTTTTACTCCCAAGAGTCTGGAATACAGTCGCAGCTTGTTTGGGAATAACTCTAATGATAACTAATGCCAAAAGTGTTCAAACATGCATCATTGTTACTTACTTAAACCATGTATAGTCTCTTTAAATATGAGACTTTGCAAGTCATTTTGAAGAAGTGTCCTAACGCAAAAAAGTTCGGGATATGGCCTGTTTACCTCATATATTCAGCATAAAAATCTGGTCTTGAAAAACCACATGAGAATTTCTACCTCCCTTAATTTTAACTCGGACTTGGGGCGAATGTTTTGGGACCCGTACGAAATTGGGTATCCTACTACATGTATAGTAGTATGATAATATTACATGTACAAATAAAGAACTATTTGAATGTTTTCAGCATTCTTTCAACCTATAGTAATACACTGGTGCTGGCACCCTGAAGGCTGGTTGTTAACTCACCGGAAAGGAGTTGTTTATAAGGTAAGTTATTTTGTTTTATTTGATGGCGCACGGTCGATAACTTGAATCAGATTGCCATACGCTCCGTGTACATTTCCTCCACAGAACCATTATACTCTGTTGGCAAGGTGTCTCAGATATTTATAATATATTCACATGTTGATTATTATTTATTATTCTTTAAATTCACGTAATGTTTTGTTATTCTTTAATTCATGATTTTATTCTTTTGCTCACGTAGTGTTTTGTTATTCTTTAATTGACATAATGTTTTAATTTGTTATTTTTTAATTCACATTATGTTATAATTTATTATTCTTTAATTCACATTATGTTATAATTTATTATTCTTTAATTCATAATTTATTCTTTAATTCATAATTTATTCTTTAATTCAAAATGCATTATATTATTCATGTCTATATGTAGTTATTATGTAGTATACAAAATGTATGTACATGTAATTTGTTATATTTTTAATTCACATAATGTGTTTATAATTTGTTATTACGTATTATACATTATGTTTAGAATTTGTTATTCTACCCCAAAAGCATTGTTATTACTTGTTATTCTGTAATTTGCATAATGTTAATAATGTATTATTCTGTAAGGATTTTGCAGGTAGTGGTGTAATCCATGTTTATGCTGGAATAATCGGTATACTGGGGTGTGCGATATTACAACCTAGAATTAGTCGATTTAAAGGAGACCAATTTAGCAGATCTCCTAAACCATTTCATGGTCATTCGAAACCGGTAAGATTGATTACGACAGGTTTTTGAACACTGATCCGTGGTGATGATTAACAGCTTATGAAATCGATCGAATAGGTTTTTTTTACAGTTCTGAATTTCACCTGGTACAAATGATGCAGCTGAACCAGCGTCTACAAAACACGTGCCGTATCTGACATTTTAACCTTTCATGACATTATCAAGCGATTTGCGATCAGAAAATCTAAAAAAAAAAATAATTTATTAGTCTACCTACATGTACGTTATAATGGTAATTTTTGAATAGGAAAAAGAAATCACGATTTCGCGTTGATTTTATTATAAAAATTATATATATAGTAAGGGCATGGGGTCATTATATAGTCAATATAGTCGCTGTCATTTAAAATAGCATTATGCAAGAGCGGAATCTGTTTATTACAAGTCTTACTTTAGGCCTGCAATGTTATCTAAATAATCAATTAGACATTAATTAACATCTCCAGACCATAATAAACTCTTGATGTCAAGGCTAGCCTTCGATGTTGGCGGATTAAAATCCTATATGTCGCTTAATGGATAATCGAAACTATGCTGTTTAAATTAATGATTTGAGTAATGATGACTGATAGTCGGCTAATAGTCGATCAATTTGACTGAAATTTTCAGCAAATTACCCGTATGCTATCTAGTTTTTAACTATTATAGTGAGAACTGCCATCTCTATATCTTATCTCCCATAATGTAACTTTAAATAGCGACTGTCCTCATTAGTCCTGTCGGAACAGAACAGTAGAACGTTGAACCTTTTGTCATTTCATTTAAAAACGCGGTTGGGTGGCCGAATGATTTATCGCGTGTTGTGTCACTGAATTAAGAGGCGTAGTTTCTATTCCCGCTTGTGCGTGACAAGGAGTATGGTGGTGTGTCCAACCTCGTGGGTTTTTCTCCGGTTCCCTCCCACAACTATAGACCCCTGCGCACAAGCGAATTATTGATATGAAATTGAATCATGCTAATCCGGAAATGACCTAATTTGTGTCGAGTCGACCCTTCCCTCCTTTTTATAATGACATTGTGTGTAATTTGTATTTTTCAGTTTATATTTTTGGGTGGTATTCTAGTTTTAATCGGGTTTCTATCACTACGACTGATGGCCGTGTTTCAATATCAAGGATCTAAAACAGTTGAGGCGGGACTGTCCATCATTATAAATACCTTAATATCCTGTAGTTTTTCTACACTCACCGCATGTCTCGTGGCAACACTTGTTGATTATTGTGGTATCGCCTGCTGTGCTGTAAGTTAGCTTTATTATTTATACAGTTTTCTTATTTTATTTATTTAATTTTTAAAGTTCTTAATCCATTCATTCATTCATTCATTCATGCATTCATTCATTCGCTATGCCGAATTACTGTAAATAGAAAATATCTTTAAATGTCTAGTACTCGAAAAGATTAGGTAAATGTGTAAATATTAATAATAACTGAGTGCTGAATTCTGTCGTTGGCTCTGCCCGTCTATCATCTGCCCTGTTCGCCAATTCGTCCAGTCTATACTACCATCCGTATCTGCGAATTGATTTTGCTCGGTGATAGCTAGTAATTGGTAAAAAATGGTCCCAGTTGATTAAAACAGACATTTGACGATTTTCACAAAAGTTCTTCCATATTTGTTAGCTGTCAAACTATGTATGAATAATTCATATCCTGATAAATTTGTTAGCTGACAAACTAAATAATTCGTAGACTTTTATATTTGTTATCTTTAAGATGAAAGGTAGACATGACTGGTGGCAGTTACTTACAGGAATTAACTCCGCTATAGCTGGTGTGGTGAGTACACATCATTCTTATAAAATAAAATCAAGTACGAACAATCCAAACCATTAGACAGAATTCGAAGTCCTAAAAAAGGCAAAATAGTGTAATCAGCAAATGGACTGCTCCCCGTGTACAAAATACACGACAAACAGTGGTAACAGGTGTCCGGAAGAGTAAGCTTACCCTGCCTGGCGCGCCACACCCGCCATAGCTGCATCCAAACTATTAGGCAAAATGTCGGTAAAATAGCGTGATGGACCAATGAATTATCGGTATGCACAATGCTCGTGATGAACTGTGTTAACGATGTAGTAGACATAATCAGGGATATAGTAATAGTATACGGGTCAATTAAATATATCTAGAATAATAGCCGAGAGAGACACGTTATATTTACCAATCAATTCAATTTGACGTCCATAAAACTTTTTAAAGTTTTTTTTTATAAGTTTAGTGCGCACGTATCCTTGTAGCTGAAGCTTAGATGACAAATGCCTCGATCTACTTAAAAAATCAGGATAAAAGGAACAAGCACTCGCGTAACGAATTAGCTGAGACACAAACACTCCATAAGCTGGTGATATTGGAATGTTACTACTAATAAATGTTAACAATCGGAAAGTCAAAGTCATCACGTTTATCGTTCAATTCAACGCTCAGTTTATGGCAATCGTCAAAATCAAGACGCAGATCCAATTATGAAGCGTAATTGTCACTGTCAGTGGTGTTTTGAATTTCGAGCTCATCAGGATATATGAATTCGACATATTCACTAAATTTAGGATTATTAAGTGATGAAACGTCTCTAATATATCGATAAGTGAAATTAAAATGTCTGAATAATCGTTTATTTGTTTGTACGAGCGTTTGGATGTAATCGGCTTCGTACGAATAGAGAAACAAATCAGCAAGCAAAGGTGCACAGTTGGTGCCCATGGGGATACCTACCACTTGCTGATATATTTCCCCTCCAAATTCAACAAAGATGTTATCAATTAAAAAATCCAACATCTGAATTATTTTGATGGCGGTGAATTTGTTTTTGGAATCACTGTGATTATTAACGAAATATGTGGATTTGTAATTAACAACTAGATATTGATATCTAGCAGTTGCCGATTTAAACCAGCCCTCCCATATTCCTGAACTAATGAATTGATACCAGACATCCTCGGTATTCCCATTCTGCACACATAGATCCGTCTACTCCATGCCTCGAGAATAGATCTCTACCCTAAATCGTCGCCATTTTAAAATCTTGGTATACGGTATTGATTATCGCTTGATTATGAGAAACTTTGCTATATATTCAATATAAAATAATTGACGTGCATGCAAAAAAAGATGTCTTAACCATCCCTTTAAACGAAATAATAATTTTATGTCAGTTTTTATGTATTTAATGATTTGTTTGATTGCTTGATGAAAAAAAGTGCATTCATCAAGGGAAGATAATACGTGCCTCTCCCCCTCACCAGGGAAATCAATGGTGAACCGTAACCATACACATGACCTGGAAGTAGATATAATGTTATGTCATACACAGTTTGTTTTCCAGGCATCATCAGCAAGTGGCTGTTATGACTTTTATACTTGGGTTGCTTGTGTTAATGGTCTCGTCACTGGATGTGTTTACATCACGTGGAGTCTGTTGATCAGGTCCTGCCAAGCAGATGATCCATTAGATGTCGCTGCTGGTAAGTCACGTGGTTAACTTCATGGGGTTGGGGTGGTCTAGTGTGCACCGCTTCAATATCTAGCTGACCGGTCACCTCAGGCTTGCGATGATTATGGGGAGCGTATTTGACATGGAATAGGGGCGCCTTCCAAACACCGTGGGTTCACTCTGGGTATTACGATTTCTTCCCACAGATAATAAAAATGAAAAATAAGACTTGTCTGCGATATCGCCTTCAGTAAAACAGTAAAAACAGTAAAAACAACAACATAGTGTTGCGAGAACGACGATGGCGCATAGCAGTGAGTAAGGCGTATTCTCACTAGCCGAAATTCCCTTGAATTTTTTCAGCGTTCTTCTTTTGTTAGTATAGCAGTACGATGCATGGACTTGGCGTGGAACAGTGCATATTCAAATCCCAATCCGTGTTCACGCTGGGTATTCGGGTAAAAGAAACCTTGTCCGTTACATAATTTGATGAAAAGTTAGAGAAAACGCGTCTACCCCGACTCAATGCATTAGCCCAGTTGGTGCAGAAAATTAGTATGTCAATCCCCTAACATTAAAAAAACCCTCAACTTAAAGTAGCTAAGTCTCTAACTCAATATCATCAAAAATCTTCAACATTGAAAACACGAATTATTTGTCAATTTAAATCAACATTGATGGTGTGATCTTATCGGGAAAAGATGGGCTTCTGATATCCAATATTTAAGACAAAGTAAACATTTTACCATTGGTACACAAATCGTGTACCATAATGCGCTTCGGCCCCAGTTTTAACAAGAGACTCGAGGGACGAGGCTAAACACATTGCACCAAATCAAACGACGTATGTAGACTGGAATAACCAGACGCTATAAATCTGCGCTTGAATTAGACTGCTGGCGTATTTCGCCGAACATAACTGATTTGAAATTACAGTAAAAACGTAAATCAGTTTATATAAATTCATGTCACAGTATTATATAGGTTACGACCCACTTTTGTCAATTTCTGGGTCCCATATGTTACCGATTTAGCTCCTTTAAACTTTTATTTGTTCATTAGTCATTACGTTATCTTGTTGTGAATATTAAATGTAATTACAGTTCACCTTGGTTGTGGTTTATGGGGCCTCATTTGTGCTCCATTATTTGGCACTTCCGGTTTTATATATAACCCAGGATCTCATACCATAGAGGTGAGTTTGAGACAATTTATCAATACAGCATACCATACCCCTACAGTTGAGTTTAAAACAATTTATTACCACAGCAAATCAAACCCATACAATTGAGTTTAAGACCATTTGTTACCGCGGATACCATACTCTAGAGGTGAGGTTAAGACAATTTGTTACCGCAGGTTACCATACTCTAGAGGTGAGTTTAAGACAATTTGTTACCGCAGGTTACCATACTCTAGAGGTGAGTTAAAGACAATTTGTTACTACAGTATCGCATACCTTGGAGGTGAGTTTATGACAATTTGTTGTAGGATCTCAAACCCTCGACTTAAGATTAAGACAATTTATTACTAAAGAATACCATATCCTAGAGATGAGTTAAAGATAATGTTTTACTACAGTATCAAATATCCTGTAGGTGAGTTTAAAACAATTTGTTACTATGGTATCACAAGTTGATCATGTTAAAAAGGACGACCAGAAGGGGTTTTTTTTACCACCCAACCCTTTCTGACTCCCATAAATAAATCAATTTAATTCTTTGCTATAGATTTCAAATTCATGTAAAGCGATATCTCCCATGCTCAGTACACTATGAAAGTTATCACATAAGCGTTATCTATTGTAAAATGTGTTATTGGGTTACAAAGAAATGTCAATAATTTTTCAGACAATTGCATGGAATGTGGCTGGTGGGTGTAGTATAGTAGTATGGGCTGGGGTACCATTCGCCTTATTGTTCGGCTTCATGCAGGCTTTAGGAGTATTCCGGGTATCGTTTAACAGGGAAGCTAAAGGTTTGTATCTTAATTAGCCATCGTCTTCAGTCGGGTTAAAATACAGTGTATATTTCGTTTCGTTTTTTTACACTTTCGATGGTCTGCACTACATGAAGATCTGATTGGTTGTTGCGATAGGTCACGTCAGAGGTCATACGAGCATTTTTTGACCCTATGACGTCAGACATTTGATTAACCAATCAGCATTGATGTTACTAGTCGATACACACGGTTCCATGCAAAACACGCCTAAAGCGCGCCGTAACAGACCGTTCCATGGCTATATAATCGCTCACACCATTTAAAACACGTCCATGATATGATCTCTGACAGATCCTAGTGTAGTAAAGACAAGAAACCGAAATTTTGAACTATAAAAACGGAACGGCAAAAAAGTAGATCGTCTTAACCCAATTTCATTTTTTTTATTTTCGTAGGTTTAGACACGTATCACCAGGAAATAGCCTATAATCTATATACACCTCCATCCTCTGATACAGCTAATGGTGAGTAGGCCTACCCAAATACATTATTTACATTCTAATAATAGCCTCTACCATTAAGACAAATATTCCTATACTCGAACTCTGGATTTGTTGACAATAATAGATCATTGACTAGATTATTCGGTATAAGGGAAGTAACTAGCCTAAAAACAAGATACGACGCCCATGAAATTAATTTAAGAATTGGCATTTCAGAAAATCCATTTAGATTGCCAGATTAATTGCCAACACTCTTTATGTATTTATTGTAAAATTTACTCGACTTGGCGAAATTACGGGATATCAACCACATAAATCATCTAACTCACGGTTACGCATGGGCAATGGAACTTTTTGTCAAATATTGACAACGGAACCATAACCTTCGTGCGTTGAAGACTAGGAGGATTTGGGTGACCGAGACTAATTCTAATAAAGCTTTGTATTGTCATTGCACAGAATGTGTACTTTATTTAAATTGTATTTCCGTAGTATTTTCCACACCGATTCCCCCTTGAAACACGGTTACCGTCCCTGCACGCTCTTTGTGTCTCATTGAGTCAACTGGCGTGGTTTCGATTCCCCGGTTTTACGTGTAGGAGTAGGGTTGCCTT
Source organism: Patella caerulea (assembly GCA_036850965.1). NCBI lineage: Eukaryota > Metazoa > Mollusca > Gastropoda > Patellidae > Patella > Patella caerulea. The sequence continues at coordinate 16,118,768 of JAZGQO010000002.1, read as the reverse complement.
CCCAGTCGCGTGGGTTTTCTTTTGGGTCCTTCGGTTTCCTCCCACTGCTAAAGACCCCTACGTGCAAGCAAATTATTGCAATAAAATTAGTCTGGGTCGAATGGACGTTAAACCACATTTCTTTATCTGACTTTCTTTCAGATTTGAATAGTTTGGGTTCTTTTAAAAGACGAGATAGTGTTAGAACGAGTGGTAGACGACGCCCATCTATACAGTGGAATGTACCGTTCGAGAAATCAGTACCAACTTCCTTCCGGCGATCGTACCGTCAACCGCCATGGCAACAATCAACCCAATCTCTGAGGAAATCGTTTCCTTCCGATTGGCAGAACAACCCGTTTTACGAAAAGAACACGCTTGTTAGTGGACCACCTTCTTATCGTGAACTGCGCCCTTATTGGTGGCGAGATTCAGGTACCGGAAGGCGATATCACGGACAACAACCACTAGTATGGGGATCGTGTCCAGATTTACGTCATGCTTGGTAATTGGGATGAATTATTAAAATGTGATATTAATACTCAGAGTTTATCTGTTAACACGTTGGGGTCTTCGCCAGTTGATAAAGAAATGGTTTTTAATTTGACTATAGATATTTCCTATTTTAAATGAAATGTGTTGAAACGACTATAAGTTGTTTCTTGCCCGGCCCCTCGTCTTGCACCACTGGCCGATAGAAACCTTGCTGAAAAAAAACATCCAGAGGCACCTCTTCGCCAAGACCTGGATCTGACCCCGAGACGTTTTGGAGCTTCTGGGACTTTTCGGAGTTCCCGTGTAGATCCCGTTGTTGGTTGAGATAGCTCCTTGGGGTTTTATAGTCTGGCTTATTTTTTTGAGATGGGACTGCGGTTAAACAGTTAGTTGAGAGCCGGTTAAAGTTCGAACAGAACGTTGGAAATCGAAATAATAGTAGGCTGCAAAATGTCCTTCAGCAAAACCACACAATGCATGTTCAGTTTAATTATATTTGACGGAGAATAGCAATTACGAGATAAACACTTCTTGTTTGGAGTAAGGGGATGGTGACCTGTTTAAACAGAAGTTTTATCAGCATTGTAGCGATAAATAATAAGAGATTTAATACCGCCATTAACTGACTAAGTACCTACTATACCCCACTGCTTCATGGTAACATGTAACATGGTATCCAATATAATAATCTTAAGTTATTGTCGTCATTCCAACTTCGTGGGTTTTCTCCGGGTCCTGTGACTGCTAAAGACCCCTACGCACATGCGAATTATTGAAATAAAATTGACCCATATGTGTTAGCACCGAAATGACCCCGAGCAAGGGACAAAGTTCGGATACAAAAAAAAACATGAGTACCGTAAACACATTGGTTTGACCGTAGAATAACCCTTGTTAGTTGGAATTCGCTATAATATCGGTCAGTATATTGTGGCATTCGGCATTCATGCGGGCTGATATTTTGGCGTACTACATTCCACCCTACGGGCGGCCTAGCAAGGGACAACGTTCGGGTGGGACGAAAAACATGGGTAGCGTGTATTCATTGGTGTGACCGTAGAATATCCCTTGTTAGTTGGAATTCGATATAAGGATGAGCAGTAGGTCTGAACAGTGGGACGTCAAATCCCAGGTCCACGTGTGTACCCGTCAGAGTATAAGTCAAACAAACCTTGAAAGATGAAATATAGACTAAAAGTAAACGTAAACCACGGCGTATGCTAGTCTTCATAACCCTAGACGGAGATTCCGTCGTGCAGGCAGATCATTAAAACATATAACGTGGTTCTCAACCAGTGTGCCACCAGGTCTTCCTTAGTTTACCACAAAATTTTGAACGACATACTAAGAAAATGTAAAAAACCACCTGATCCCAATTGAGGATTCACTGGTTTGTACTGGTAAGTTCATAGCTGCGTTTTACTGATTTAGTTGAAGTATTTTTATGTATCTACGACTAGTCTGTGTCTACGATTGTATGCCGTCTATGACTTGTCATGTTTTTATTTTGCAAAATTCTTATATTTTTCATATTTAGCCACGTGCGCCGCTATATTTTCATATGTTCCTGTGTGTCTCGTTGACGTACAAAAAGGTTGGGAACCGCTGGCATATAACATGGCGCAGACCCATCCCATATTCGTTAATGTGGTTTTTGTTAATAGTTGTCACTTAAAGCCCCAATAACACTCTTAATGTAACTGAATAATTCAATTTAATATGCCCCAATCTTCATTCTGGTCAACAAATCGTGTTACTTTAGAATATTCTAATTAAATGATGATATAAATTTCATCTTGACACACCTATTTTAAAAAAATTGGAAAAATTCAACCAATTGATTTGAAAAGTCTAACGTAAACCTTTTAAAATATGACTTGGATTTTAAAATATTTTCGAACCCTCTGGACAAGTAAAATAGGTTGTAATGGATAATTTACACAACAGGTAGGACACTTAAACATCTAGTACTTAGAATAAGGGTATTATTTATTTTCTGGAACTACAAAGCCAGCAAGAATGTTATTGTCCCTTTAAAACCTGGTTTGTTACATTTCATAAAGTAAGGAAGTCATTAGGCATAAGAATCGTGACTTTTTCCAAGTATGTTTTATTTATATTTTACAATTATTGTTTTGTCAGTTATTTCTTTGTGTGTTTAAAGACTTTAAGATTATGTCTCTTGTGCCTAATTTATTTTCTGTTTTCTTTCAGGATATGTAATTAAAAATGAATTAATCAAAGTAATGACAAGTTGTTGAAAAAAGAAGTAATTAAAAGTTTATTGTTTTCAATATTCTGAGACAAATAAAATCTATAAGTATTCGTCAACGAATATCTCTTCAGTTATGTTACGGCGTCACGGATGATTATGCGTTGTCCCTTGTGCGCATCGGTGATAAGATGGCCACCCCGGACGACAGCTAGTATCGAGAGTGGTGCTCGTTGACGAAACGGCGGCGGTTTTTTCTCCGGTTTTTCTGCCAACCCCGAAACCACATTTACCCCCCTTCTCTCAGCCGACGGCGAGTCGTTGGTCTCCCAGACCCTTAGCTAGCGGGGGGGGGGGAGGGCAAGAGGCGCACGATGGTCGTTGGTTTCGTATTGCGTACAATGAAAAGGAGATCCGCCCCCCCCCCCCCCCCTCTGCCCAGACTTGAAATTTTTTTATGCGATATTGGCGATTTAGACCTGTAATTTTGGAATTTACCTTCCGGAAATACGTCAGAATGAACCAAATTGAATCTAATTTAACTAATTTACCCCCCTTTAATCGGTTGAGCGCAATTAGTTAAGCAATTATCAAACCTAGCACCCCCCCCCCCCCCCTGCAAAAAATCCTGGATCCGCGCCTGTTTCCCCATTGGGTAAAGGCACCGATTGGGTGCGCGATTTGCCCCAGGAGACTCAGTTGCCCCCCCCCCCCCTCCGCTAGCTACGGGTCTGTAATACTCTGTAGAGGTTATTCAAGTTCTGTAAATGATGCTTTATTTAATGTATTAAAGTCACTAGCTAGTACAAGACAGACTATGTTTTGTTGTCTGCAATATTTGCGTGGGAACAGTTAATTCGGCCACTTCCATTTCTTGGGTAGGGCTGCACTGGATACTTGAGTGAATATATATTGAATAGTCGTGAATGGATTAGATGAAATTGGCACATATGCATAACCATTTAGTGGGTTGACTTTTCGTGCGTATTCAAGCATCTGTGAATCAAATATTCATAACAGAGGCATTGAAAGGCACATAATCTATTGCCTCCCCCCCCACCCCTCGGTTAAATCCCACAGCAGCTAAAGTTCCCTGCGCGCAAGCGAATTACTGAAATAAAATGGACGTCATACTCTCTCTCTCCCAACAAGATGTCTTCGGAACAATCTCGTAATTTTGACGTCATATAAACAAGCCAACAGTGAGGCTGATGTCCCCCGCCGAAATCCCAAAATAAATAGACGACACATATTAATTAATCGCACATTTATTTTTTTCAAACGTATCGAGTTATCGTGTCTCAAAGCATCAACCAATCAAATTGCACACTCTGCTTACCCAAAGCGGAAAATGCTCATCTTCGAACTCCATCAATGCATTTACCTAATAAGCATATACACCAAGTTTGAACATTTTAACTCAATTAGAAGGAGAGTTATTGTGTTCTAAAGTCTCGACCAATCAAATTGTGTATCGCTCTGCTTACCCTAAGCAGAAAATGCTCATTATCGAACTTATTCAAGGTATTACTGTAATGAAAATATACACAAAGTTTCACCACTCTCACTTAATTAAAACTAAAGTTATCGTGTCCCAAAGCATCAGCCAATCAAATTGCTTATCTCTGCTTACCCTAAGCATTTACCTAATAAGCATATACACCAAGTTTGAACATTTTAACTCAATTAGAAGGAGAGTTATTGTGTTCTAAAGTCTCCACCACTCAAATTGCGTATCGCTCTGCTTACCCTGAGCAGAAAATGCTCATTATCGAACTTAGTCAAGGTATTACTGTAATGAATAAGCATATACACCAAGTTTGAACATTTTAACTCAATTACATTAGAAGGAGAGTTATTGTGTTCCAAAGTCTCGACCAATCAAATTGCGTATCGCTCTGCTTACCCGGAGCAGAAAATGCTCATTATCGAACTTTGTCAAAGTAATTAGAACTAAAGCTATCGTGTCCCAAAGCATCAACCAATCAAATTGCTTATCTCTGCTTACCCTAAGCGGAAAATGCTCATCTTCGAACTCCGTCAAGGCATTGACCTAATAAGCATATACACCAAGTTTGAAAATTTTAACTCAATTACATTAGAAGGAGAGTTATTGTGTTCCAAAGTCTCGACCAATCAAATTGCGTATCGCTCTGCTTACCCTGAGCAGAAAATGCTCATTATCGAACTTATTCAAGGTATTACTGTAATGAAACTATACACCAAGTTTCATCACTCTCACTTAATTAGAACTAAAGTTATCGTGTCCCAAAGCATCAGCCAATCAAATTGCTTATCTCTGCTTACCCTAAGCGGAAAATGCTCATCTTCGAACTCCATCAAGGCATTGACCTAATAAGCATATACACCAAGTTTGAACATTTTTACTCAATTAGAAGGAGAGTTATTGTGTTCTAAAGTCTCGACCAATCAAATTGTGTATCACTCTGCTTACCCTAAGCAGAAAATGCTCATTATTCGAACTTATTCAAGGTATTACTGTAATGAAAATATACACAAAGTTTCACCACTCTCACTTAATTAAAACTAAAGTTATCGTGTCCCAAAGCATCAACCAATCAAATTGCTTATCTCTGCTCATCTTAGAACTCCATCAAGGCATTGACCTAATAAGCATATACACCAAGTTTGAACATTTTAACTCAATTAGAAGGAGAGTTATTGTGTTCCAAAGTCTCGACCAATCAAATTGCGTATCGCTCTGCTTACCCTGAGCAGAAAATGCTCATTATCGAACTTAGTCGAGGTATTACTGTAATGAAACTATACACCAAGTTTCATCACTCTCACTTAATTAGAACTAAAGTTATCGTGTCCCAAAGCATCAACCAATCAAATTGCTTATCTCTGCTTACCCTAAGCGGAAAATGCTCATTATCGAACTTTGTCAAAGTAATTAAAACTAAAGCTATCAAGGCATTGGCCTAATAAACACATACACCAAGTTTGAAGATTCTAGCTCAATTAGGAAGAGATTTATTGTGTCCCAAAAGTGTGACGGACAGACCGATAGACAGACAGACAGACAGACAGACAGACGGACGAACCCATTTTAATAGTTATCCTTACATAAAAACCTGACTTTCGTCAATCGACTCAAGTAATGTATTAGTTCATTAGCACCCGATACTTTGCCAGGCTTGCACGGAGCACGTGCTCAAATCTTTTACTTTTTTACAGTTTACAGTGATCTATCTTGTACTTTTCCAAATGAAATAATACAAATATTATAAAATAAAGATAACGGTTTCTTTTTGTTAAAGTTACATTCCCACTAAAGTATTTATCGGGTTGTTATTTCCAATAAAAGTATTACAAATTTGGTATGTATGGAAAGTAGAGATGCCCAATACTAGAAAAATACCCGACGGCTTATTGTTTGCCAGCTTGCTTAGTGAGCGGTTGTTATTTCTTGGTCGATTGGTTACGTGGTTTTGAGGAACATTGGGTAGTTTAAACGTACAAAAGACACAGCAATTAGATGACGGAAAAATAATTTTGTAGAAGATAATCTATGAATTGTCTTAGGCTTCAATGTGTAAAGAAAATGGAAAGTAAGTAACGACAAATACATTCTGAATAAAGTTCGATGACGAAGATGGTTTCTAAAATAGATTTTTTTTTATTTTTTATATCTTTGATATTTCTTCGCGATTACAATGTTTTGTGTGGGCTTTGAAGTGAGTTTTTGGTAGATTAATTAAAATTTGAATGTTTAGTCTAAATGTATCTTCAAAGCACATAGTATACTCGGGAAGGCATCTTTAATGCTTGATTGTTTTTCAATCTCTCGATTTTAGTGTCGGATTGTTTTTCGTTATAATCTTTAAAAACGGAGACGCGCGCATAACATATATTTCATCGGGTTTTTTTAATTGAAAGGTGTCGTTGATTCCATAAATCTTTCTTGTTTTCGATGTCATTATGTAAGGATAACATAAAAATAAATTCATCAATGGTTTTAAATGTAGGATCACTAAATTGTGACTGGTCATAATTTTTGCCGAAAGTTGTCATTGGATTCCACCAAGACGCATGAGTTAAACAACTTCGCAAGCTCTTCTGAAGGGGGTCACGGAGGCTAAGTGGGTAAGACGATCGAGGTCGAACGTTCGATCCTTGCATTGGTCGAGAAAATTTAGACAGATTTTCCAGCGTGCCCCACCTCCTCCACCCGCCAGTGATACAGGGCGGAGGTCCTGGCAAGTACAGCAGCTTAGTCGTTCGGATGAGGCAAAACACCGAGGTCCCGTGTACCCATTAGCGTCCTTTGACAGTTGGAATTCGATATAAAAGTAGGCCGTTTTGCCGCTGTCCGGGCAAAATTTCCTTCATGGCACACTGTATGACGTATGCCTGTCTTCATTAGCCCAGTTCAGAGCAGAAGAGTAGGACGTTAAACCCCATTTCATTTTATCTTTTCTCATGAAACCCAAATCTAAAGCCTTTAAAATCCTGAGGTTCTCGTTTCAAATTGGTTGCATCTGCAATGAAGACTATCGCATCAACTCTATCGGTCGGTTACAAGCAGGTGAATCCGACATATGTAACCAGGCTGCTGAATGTTTCCCAGACCATCTCTGCTGGTGTTTTGAAATACGCCCAAGCCGCCAAATCCAACCTAAATGGGTTCATACATAACGGAGCACAGTTTGGTTCAGCGACGAGTCGCAGTACCCGTTGCGATGAGGCGAAGGAAAAGTGAACGCAAACCGAAGACGAAATGTCACTATGCGCTTGTATAATTAATCGATGCCAATGCTGGCACCAAACTGAAACTTTCCTTTTTTCTTATCTTAATAAACTCATTTGCGAAATGCCATGTCATGGCAGTAGTTGAGAAAAATGGGATTTTTGTTAGAGTAGACGCTAGACAATAAAAATGGTTTTAAAAAAATATTAAAAAAATGAATGACATTTATTGAAAAATGATTATATTAACATTTTATGATGTTGTGGTGTCAATGAAATGGGTTTAAACATCCTACTGTTCTACTCTGACTCTTCGTCCCATCCGAACGACTGCGTGTTGTCCTTTGTCAGACTCTGTGTCCTGTATCCCTATCTCGGCCAACACCGCGACCCACTGTGGCTCTTGACTCTGTGAAGCCTGGCCTTATTTTCATTGTCTCGACTGTTTCAGTCGTTACCAAATCAAGGTCAGTAAATCCATTATACGTCGCAAAAGGGAATTTATCATAATTTGCTTCACCAACACTGTAGACGCTATATTACTCTGGATCTTCCAATTCTTTACGTAACAACACCTTGCGTCCAGATGGGGTGTGGTCTACAACGTTGTTTTTTTGGCGCGTAACTAAACTTAAAAGGAAAATAAAAGGCAACACTGATTGGATAAATCAGATAATAATTGTGACCTCCAGAGAGACCACAAGGTAACAAAAGCGATTTTTCGGACAATCAGGGGACATAATTCAGGAAGTTACGATACGATGGATGCAAATATCGAAAGGAACCAAGATCTTTGGGTTATAAACATACATGTAAAGTTTCATCAAAATCGGATGAAAATTGTGACCTCTATGGGGGCCATGACCTTGATATAACATATTTTCACACTTCGCGTACAAACGAACTCAACCTGCATAATTATGTAACGGTGATATAATCAAACGTTTTTTTTAAAAATCGGATAACAATTTTGACCTCCAGAGGGACCACAAGCTAAAAAAGGCGATTTGTCGGACAATCAGGGGCCATAATTCAGGACGTTACGACCCCATTGGTGCAAATATCGAAAGGAACCAAGATCTTTGGGTTATAAACATGGATGTCAAGTTTCATCCAAATCAGTTCAAAATTGTGACCTCTACACAGTTCACAAGCTAAAAAATGTGATTTTTCGTACAATCAGGGGCCATAACCCATGAAGTTACAGTCCGATACAGGCCAATATCGAACGGCACCGAGATCGTATGGTGATAAATCTATATTTTAAGTTTCATTGAAATCGGATAAAAATTATGACCGGTAGACTGTTCACAAACAATTATGGACGGACGGACGAACAGGGGCGACAACAATATACGTCCACATGGAAATGTGGGCGTATAAAAAGTTATTGCCCCAAAGCCGCCATACTTGTTTCGAATTTGTGGAATAAAGAAATAAACCACCACCAGTTGTATATAGACTGTGTACAGACTCAAAACATTCTAGTAATGTTTTGGAATTGTAAGTCGTTATGTAGAATGATTTGATTAAAGTGCATCTCTGATTTTGAAATCGTTCTGACCGAGTTTTCTTTTTGTTGCTGTTTAGTATGTTAGTTTATGACCACCCAATACTTTATCAGGTTAGCACGTGCTCAAATTTTTTACTTTGTATTAAAAATATATATATATATATGTATATTTAAAGTGATCCATCTTGTAATTTTCCGAAAGAAATAATACAAATATTGCATCAAGAAACGTGAGTTTAACAACTTCGCAATCGTTTCAGAAGATGTGGGTCACGGTTGCTAAGTGAGTAAGGCGCTGGGGCGGGTGTTAGTCTCCATTAGCCAAATTCGGAGCAAAATAGTTAAACCACTCATTTCATTTTATTTTTTGGCATGCAACCCAAATCTTAAGCCTTGGGGGGTTCTCGGTTTCAAGGAAGACTAGCGCAACAACGTTATAATAATAATAATAATAATCCGGAAATTTATATCATGTACAAACACCATAGTAACAAGGTCCCTAGTGCGCTTGCAAAGTTTGTGCATAGTTTAAAACTGAATTATGATTCATCTCTTTTCTGTAAAAAAAATATGGTTCTGTATGTTGTCACACACACAGGCCAAAAACATATCCATTAGCACTTTATATATCCGAAGAAATTTGGAAAACTTTGCAGAGCTCTCAACTGCTGATACCAATCGCAAGGGAGATCACTCACTCGGTTACAAGCAGGTGAATACGACAGATTTAACCAGGCTAATGAATATTTCCCAGACCATCTCTAACCTTTGTGATAGATACCGGCAGCGACATTCAACGCGTGACCACCCAAGCTTAAGTCAAACAAGAGTAATCTCACTTGCCCGTCATTTGCGGAAACCTTGCACAACAGCGACTTCTACTGCAACAAGCAGGTGGATCCGACAGATGTAGCCAGACTGCTGAATGTTTCCAAGTGTACCATCTCTCGCCTACGGGATTAGTACCGGCAGCGAAGTTCAACACGTGACCACCCAAGCTCAGTTCAAACAAGAGTAACCTCACCTGTCCTGGATGTCACGTCTGGTTACGTCATTTGCGGAAACTGTTTATAACAACGACCTCTAACGCAGCAACAATTTCCGGTAGAAGAAGGATCTCAAACCACACAGTCCGTAACACCCGAAGCAACAAATATACTTTTCCACTCCTTAATCTTATCCCGTTTAGACTATTGCAATAGCATTCTGGGTGGTGTGTCAAAAGAGTCTATCAGAGGTTACAAAAGATAAAAAAAACACTGCCTCTCGGATATTATTTCGTGCACCACAAACATCTTGTGTATCACCCTTATTAAACAGAAAAGGATTGATTTCAAAATTCTATCGCTGACCTATCAATGTGTTAATAACCTAGCGCCATCTTATTTAACTGAATTAATTCAAAGTTACAAGCCTCCCCATAGTTTACGCTCATCTGACCAAATACAGTTGGTAACCCCAAGGTGGCGAATGAAAACATTTGGGGCAAGAGCTTTTGGTTTTCTTGCACCATCAAAATGGAACGAGCTTCCAGTGTTCATCAGCGTTATATTTAATTTAAAATCGTGTGTAAAAAGCGCATGTAGCATACTTTAAGTGTGGAATTGGCGCTATATAAATGTTCATATTATTATTTGTTCACATTAAAAGTATATAATTAATCAATGCCGATGCTGGCCCCAACCTTTAGTGTGGCAATACGCTTGCTGGCAAACCTGGGGGTCGGGTGTTCGATCCCTGCATTGGCCGGGAAAGTTCATCCAGACTGTCAGTGATGCAGAACGGAGGGCCCGACCAGAGCAGCTGTCGAGTCTTACGGACGGTGCGGAAAACCAAGGTCCTGTGTACACATTGGCTTGCACATAAAAGATCTCTTAGCAGATGGAATTCGACATAAGAGTAGGCCGTAGCGCCGCTTCCCGGGCAAAACTGCTCTCATAAAACTCATTTGGGCGTAAGCCTGTCTTCGTTAGCTTAGTTTAGGAGCAGAACACTAGGACGTTAAACCCCATTTCATTTTATTTTGTATCTTAAACTCATTTGCGAAATGTCAGCAGTTGAGAAAAATGGCATTTTTTTCATTAGAGCAGACGCTAGAAAATATAAATGGTTTTGAAAAATTGAAAGAATGAATGACATTTATTGCAAAATGATTATATATCAACATTTTATATATCAACATATTTTTCATTGGAGCAGACGCTAGAAAATATAAATGGTTTTAAAATATTGAAAGAATGAATGACATTTATTGCAAAATGATTATATACATGTATCAACATTTTATGATGTAGTGGGGTCAATGAAATGTGTTTCAACATATTACTTTTCTATTCAAACTTTACTAATGAAGACGGATATGTCAATGGTTATTCGTCCCATCCGAACGACAATATCCCTGTCTGTGTGTTTGTCCAGCAAAAACGATCGCCAGTTCAAGAAATTGAAAACAAGTATGGTGGTTCATTTGGGTGTTACCTTTTTTTTATTTAAGTATTTCTGTAGTTACAAAAAGAAAGTGATTTTTCCTACAATGAAGGGCCATAATTCATGAAGTTACAATTCCAAGCGCATCAAAAGAAACCGAGATCTTTGGTTTATAAACATGCATTTCATGTTACATCAAAATCGGATTAAAATTGTGACCTCTACAGGGGTCCACAACCTTGATTTTCCATATTTATTTTACACTATTCGCGTACAAGCAGCGACCACTTTGTTCGCCAGTTTTGGTTTGAATCTCAGGAAATTCGAATTTAATCTTACGGTGTAACTGTGATATAATCGAAAGTTTTTCTAAATCAGATAATAATTGTGACCTCCAGAGGGACCACAAGCTACAAAGGCGATTTTTCGTACAATCAGGGGCCATAATGCAGGAAGTTACGATTCGATATACGCAAATATCGAAAGGAACCAAGATCTTTGAGTTTTAAACAGGCAAGTCAAGTTTTTTCAAAATCGGATTAAAATTGTGACCTATACAGGGTCCACAACCTTGATATATCGTATTTTTATAATTGTGACCTTCAGAGGAACCACAAGCTAAAATGGGCGATTTTGTGTACAATCAAGAGGCCATTATTCAGGAAGTTAAGATCTGATATGCGCAAATATTGACAGGAACCAAGATCTTTAGGTTATAGCCATGCCTTTCAAGTTTCATCGAAATCGGTTCAAACTTGTGACCTCTATAGTGTTCACAAGCTAAAAACGTGATTTTTCGTACAATCAGGGGCCATAATCCATGTAGTTCCAGTCTGATACATCCCAATATCGAAAAGAACCGAGATCTTAGGATGATAAACCTATATTTCTGCATTCTGTTCACAATTATTGTAGAACGACGGACGCCCAGACAGGGGCGACGACCATATAGTATATTACGTCCGCCCCTAAATTCCGAAACGTTAATCTAGTTGCGGATACTGCTATTAATCCAAGTGGCTAAGACAGTGGCGAGGAAACTCATCGGGGTTATCCGACGTGGATCCTCTAGCTAGCCAGTGGTGCAGGACGGAGGACTTGACTAGCACACACGCCTAGTCGTTCGGATGGTACGCAAATGCGTACACATTGATCAAGGTAAAAATAACTGACCAGTTGGAATTCGATAGAAGAGTAGGCCTTAGTGCCGCTACCCAGCTAAAATTTCTTTAAACCCCATTTAATTTCTGTCAATCTAAGATCTATTACAAATAGTTCCTCTCAGAAAGAAACACGTGACAATGTGACTGCACCTCGTAATAAACAATCGTGATACTTGACGATGAATGAGTCTGTTGATATTTTGCTTAATCCCACGCCATCATAGAAGTACTATCTAATCGTAATGAATCTAAAGATCGTTCTTTCAATGATATCACGAAAGTCTTGAATGATTTGGAGGAGAAGCAGTGTAGACAAAGATATAACCAAAATACACGTAGCTAAGTCTCTAACTTAATATCATTCAAAAAGATAGCCAATATTCAAGACCAAATAAACATTTTAGCATTGGTACATGAATCGTGTATCAGCATGCGTTTCAGTGCCATTTGTAACAATTAAGTGACACGATCACGAACAACGAGGCTAGTCATATTCCACAAGTTATGTCAAACGGTGACGTCCTGCGCAATACCTACTATTGGTGTAAACTGGAATAACCAGACGCTAGAGATTGCCATAAATAAGATTGAGACTTCTAGCGTATTTCGACGCACATTACGGATTAGATATTACTGTAAAAACGGAAACGAATGAATGTTAAATCATTAGTGATTAACCCTTGTGGGTGCACGTGTTGAGAATCACATGGTAGGTAACAAGGGGTCCGTATGGACCCCAGTTGTAATTCAAAGTTTTTACGTACAGATGTATTTGAATTTAAAAGCAGCGGTTAAGTTTTTATTTGCATTTATATTTGACAACTGAAAAACAACTAAATTATTATACAAAAACATTTAAGTGATATTTTGAACAGATTTAATAATACTCACAAAATTGCTACTTTGTGTACTATGTTATAACGAGGTTAAATGGCGATTCACGCTTGATACAAAAACCATAGAATTTTTGGAATTCATCATTTAATTTTTGGTATTTGTAACATGCAGATGTTGAAAGAGAGAATAGTCTGGCATACGCAATATGGTATCAGGCAGCAAAAACATTAGCAAAATTCCCACTGGGAGTTGTAAGTATGGGGTCCGATTGGACCCCTTGTGCCCTACAAGCGTTTGGCGTGTAACATAACTCTTCATGTGGGAAGCAGATGAATACCGATCCATTCGCTATGTTTAAAAATATATTGGAGACAAAGTCACTAAATTGCAGAAAGCAGTATCCAGTAGTTATTACAAATAAAATAAAACCAAGTACGAACAATCCAAACCATTAGGCAAAAATCGAAGTCCTAAGGAACGTAATAGGCAAAATAGTTAGGCAAAGTAGTGTAATCAGCAAATGGACTGTTCATCGTGTACGAAATACACAACAAACAGTGGTAACAGGTGTCCGGAAGAGTAAGCTTACCCTGCCTGGCGCGCCACACCCGCCATCGCTGCATCCAAACTACTAGGCAAAATGTAGGTAAAATAACGTGATTGGCCAATGGACTATAGGTATGCAAAATGCACGTGATGAACATTGTTATCGGTGTAGTAGACATAATCAGAGAGATGGTAAATAGGATACGCGTCAATTAAATATATCAAGAATAATAGCTGAGAGCGACATGTTATATTTACCAATCAAGTCAATATGACGGCCATAAAACTTTTTAAAGGATTTTATAAGTTTAGTGCGTAAGTATCCTTGTAGTTGAAGCTTGGTGGACAAATGTCTCGATCTACTTAAAAAATCAGAATAGAAAGAACAAGCTCTCGCGTATCGAATAAGCTGAGACACTATAAAGCAAGTGCATGGGGTCCACGGAGACCCCACGTGCACCGACAAGGGTTAAGCTCCAATAAATGACATAACTCACAAAGTGAATGAATTGTATTACTTTTAATTCTTTAAGGGACATTTCGAAATGATTAAACTAGATGACATGGAGAAACTCCACTGTCTTATTAAGGCGACGTTTTGAAGAGTATTCTCTCTATATTTTCAAGATTAGCTCCTTAGCTTGTAAACGTTGAGAAAATACTCTTGTGTCAGGCAAACTTCAATTTAAATAGAAAATAATAATAAAAGCTGCTTGTAGTTTGACTAATTTAATTGATAAGTTGAGAAAAGAAAGTCGAAAATTGTTCATGGAGGGTGGGGGGTCGAGATAGCCGAATGGTTAGCATGGTCCTCGCACTGATACAAGACCACTACGCGCATGCGAATTATTGATTAAAATTGAACCATGTGTTAGTCCCGAAATGACCTAGTTTGTGTCATTGACATTTAAGGTTTTACCTGGAAATAAAAATAGGCCAGGTAAAGAAATCGCCATGGTGTAAGACGTTCCTTCAGTGTGTCCTACAAAATGTGAGAAGTGCCAGGCCAGTTGATCTTTGGCAAGCAACGATATAAGGTTCTAAAACTGTGCTTAATTTCTGAATTGTCGAAATATTTTCCTAAAAATTAAAACTTAGTTTCACGGCTGGTTGATCTTTCTATATACGTACAGTCAGTTACAGATCAGCAGCCCTGAGCACTTTGGTCAAACGAACAAGGTATCAATATCTCAGTACCGGAATGATTATTCTGTAACCTAGTATATTCAGATATGGGTGTCTGCCGGGGTCAAGGGACTATGTGTGGCCGTATGCACCCTAAAGAACGCAACCAAAATGGACTGGATCAAACAATGTGGATATCACTCGGAAACAAGTTGAAATGAACAGATACATCTCCCCTAGTACAAAACAGGCCTCCGCATAAGCCACGCCAGAGGCCACCGAAGGATTTCAAATGTCGAGCTAGGTTCTATCTGATATATAGAGTGATGAAACTTAGTGTATAGTACGAACAATCCAAACCATTAGTCAAAATTCGAAGTCCTAAAAAACGGTTGAGGCAAAATAGTGTAATCAGCAAATGGACTGTTCACCGTGTACAAAATACACGACAAACAGTGGTAACAGGTGTCCGCAAGAGTAAGCTTACCCTGCCTGGCGCCACACCCACCATAGCTGCATCCAAACTATTAAACGAAATCTCAATAAAATAGCATGTGTCATCTATTTACCCACTGTTGGCTTGTTATTAGTAGACGAATTGACTGTGTACAGATGGACAGGCAATGAGTCCCATTGGTTTGATTCTCTGCCGTTCGCGCGAGACACAGTGAGATATTAATATCAATGGTAAATCCACCGATGAGATTTTTGACATTGCGGGATTTTATACAGATTAATTCCTCTAAATACACGGTAATTTGTCAATTCGACAAGTATTTCTATCCGGTAGTGACGAATTTCCCCCGTTCAGAACATTGAAATTTACACACCATAGCTTGGATCGTTGATTCGGGGTTCGTAATTTCGGCAACACGTTCTGTTGGAACATATTTTTTTTTGAAGTTAAATTGTAATATGGATGATTTCATGTTAGAAAGCAGTGATGCTGAATTCGATGGATTCTGCCCGACCGACATTGTTGACAACAGCGTGGTGTCAAAGGGTCATTTATCAGATGATCACTTGGTTTAAGGTCGAGCAAGACACCGGTACAAGGTTAGCAGCGGAAGACCAGTTGTAAGGTTATCAGCAAAGCAATTTAAAATGCCTAAAAATCTTTTGATGAATATCAAATAAATACCATGTCGTCTATTGGAATAATAACGTCTTCGCGTAAACCTACTAGCATCGAATCATGTCTCTTCGCGCGGATTATTAGATCTGTTTGTTGGATTTACAAAATCCAATTTTTACTTTGACAAATATTGTTTCAGATTTAAATCAATAAATGTTCAAACTCTCGACAGGCAATTGGTATTAATTTTAATAACAACAATAACTTTCAGATCGGCTGATCCTCAGCATATGTATGAAGAGTTTAAGGAGACTTCTCCTAATAATGTGGAACTAAGGAGACTTCTCCTAATAATGTGGAACTATCTGCATCTTGTTCTGATTTTCTAACTTGGAGATTCCCAAAGTTTTAAAAAATGAGGGAAATTTGGCTGATCCAGTCAATGAAATGATCTTGGATCTGGCTGATCATGCCATCTCCTAAGATGATGGATTTGACTAAAATTACTCCAAATATGTACCTAGTCAACTGTAACTCCTATTGATCAATATCAAGTTGTATGGAATGTTTCTCCTAATTCTGCCAGATCCGAAGACACTTCTCTTCAATAGGTCCAAAACTATTAGGTTTTGGTATGGCTCAACTGATTAATATTTAATCTGGGTCTACTACTAGTCCTGCGATCAGGGAGAAAGTTGACTCTATTGCTGTTTAAGCAATGTCATGCTTGATGCGTGTATTCGTAGGCGTCTATTTCTGAGTTAATATGAGCAGACGATATCAGCTGATTTGTGCAACTCGGCCGGTCTGAGAGATATTGTTTGAACCAAATGTAGTTTCTCGTATTACAGAGATCGATCAATCAAACCGTCTTCACCTGGTTGAATTGTTCACACCACAACGTCAGCAGCAAGCCACTTCTGACAGTTTGGGGGAATCAGGAAGACTCGACGTTGGCATCCCTTCCAGGTCAATGTTCGGACCATCTTCAAGCTTCAGCAAAAGACCAAAGGTTACAAGGTGACAACATCGCCATGTTGTGCGACAGCACGTGAAGACCCCCTTACACAGGCATATGAGACAGAACGTCATACAAATGGAAATACATCGGTGCCGATACAGTGCGCAGACGTCTCACCAGAAACAACATCCACCGCCGTAGACTGATCCCCACCCCTCATCATCGACATGAACAATTTGCCCAACAACACCCGAACTGAGTCTGTACACAGATAAGTGTCGATATTGCGTATCAACAGCAGATGAGAGGACCAGAATATGGCGTCTACGTGGTCAGCGTTATTCTGACCAATGTGTCCTGGAACGAGACTTATTTGGAGGTCAAGGCAATGATAGTTTGCGTGGAATCGGCCTTTATTTGGAGTTCCAAAGCGGCTGTAAGCTACTTTGATTCCAGTATGACATCGCCCGTGCCCACACCACCAGATGAGTTACTAAGGACTTTGTACAGCAGGACGGTGCCAACGTTATGCACTGACCCGATTGAACATCTTTGGGGTGAAGAAGAGGAAACTTAACGTCGTACCGTAACCAAACACAGACAAATGAATGCGCCAGACTTTTCTGGGAGTGTGTTTACAGGCGTCATTGACACTCGCGGTGGACACACCAGATACTGATGTATAAACTGTTTACATACTCTTAAACCTTGTCGTTATGTCTTGGAATTGTATAATCATCAGGCTGTTAGTGGATTATGGAATCGTATCATATAAAAAATCTGGAATTATTAACAATAAAAAGTATAAAGTTTGTTCAGATATCCATATTTGTGTTATGTGACAATGCAGGACATTTCTTATATTAACAATATCGGTGGTCCCATTGAAGATTTATTTAAGCTATTGAAATCTATATTGCTATGGCGTATGAAAAGAAATATTTATTTAACTGCAAAACAGTTAGCAAGAAATTTTAATATTTGAGCGGATTCATTTCATGTTTTTTTTTTTCCAATTTTACTGAGAAGAAATTAAATGAGTTAATCGGAAAATGTGCAATAATGTTTTTCTATCCAGAAATACTTTTTAAACCAAGAATAAACAGTTAAGGTATATTTTGTAGTTTGATATTCATTTTGTTAAACATCTGATGCTTTTTCTTTTTATGGTCACAGCTTTTCAAGTTATAGAAATGGTTTAAACAAAATTTCAAGAGATGGTCTTCACGGGTATGGTTTGAAAGTTTTCCACGCATGTTAATAGAAAACTCTAGAAGACTTCCTTTGCTAAAAGATTTGCTACGTTCCGTTCACAACAACGCTATTCGTCCAGTGAGAAATAAACAACTGTATCTGATCGCTTGCATTGTATCGGCGATATCTCCAAAGCCCTGGCTTCCAGTAACGTTAACTGTTCTAGGAGATCAACCCATAAGCAATAAAATCTTGCCCGGAAACAGATCTGTAGTGGATGATGGTTAACACTTGGTTCATCTACAGTTTTGAAAACGCCCAGAGGACCTAGACCTTTATATACTGAGCGCCATAGAAAACGCAACACTAGTTTTTCGACTGGCTCTTACGCACGTTGTGTAGCACAATTAACCATCTTTGTCGCACTTTTGGGTTTGACCCCTCTGATTTTGTACCGTTGATTACAGATTAAACATCCATAAGTGTACACATGTGTTGTTATTGATATGTTCCCATTTGAATATTGTTCACAATAAGAAGCACAATAAATAAGATATGTTTACAAGATCATTTTGTTATACGAAAAACTAAGTGATGCGTTTTCTATGGCGCTCAGTATATAAAATAAAACTTATAAAACGTGTCTCTCAGAAAAGGATTTGTCCACGTTTTACACTTTAATATTCTAAAATAGTTGCAAAAACGCAAAAGCAAACACATTCCGCTAAACAATGTATGTCAGTTAGTGTGGCAATTATGCATACATTTTTATACGCCCACCTTTTCATGTCGACGTATATTGTCGTCGCCCACAATTGTTTGTGAACAGTCTACAGGTCACAATTTTTATCCGATGTCAATGAAACTTACAATATATGTCTATCACCCTAGGATCTCGCTACCTGTCGATATTGGAATGTATCGGACTGTAACTTCGTGGGTTATGGCCCCTGATTGTCCGAAAAATCACGTTTTTAGCTTCTGAATAGTGTAGAGGTCACAATTTTGAACCGATTTGGATGAAACTTAAAATGCAGGTTTATAACCCAAAGATCTTGGTTCCAGTCGATATTTGCGCCCATTAGCTTGTGAACAGTGTAGAGGTCACAATTTTGAACCGATTTGGATGAAACTTAAAATGCAGGTTTATAACCCAAAGATCTTGGTTCCGTGCGATATTTGCGCCCATCGGGTCGTAACTTCCTGAATTATGGCCCCTGATTGTACGAAAATCGCCCATTTTTTAGTTTGTGGTTCCTTTGGAGGTCACAATTATTAACGGATTTAAAATAACGTTTGATTATATCACCGTTTCACCGTAATGAAGGTTGAGTTTGAATTTCGTGGAAATCGGACCAAAACTGATGGACAAAATGAAACGTCACATGCATGTTCATAATCCCAAAATCTTGGTTCCTTTCGATATTTGCGCATATCGAATTGCAACTTCTTGAATTATGGCCCCTGATTGCCCTAAAACTTGCCTTTTTAGCTTGTGGTCCCTCTGGAGGTCACAACTATTATCCGATTTTAAAAAAAAGTTTCACTGTAATGAAGGTTAAGGTCGAATTTCGTAATTGGACCATAAACATCCTGAATTATGGCCCCTGATTGTATGAAAAATCTTTTTTTTTTGACCTTATGGAGCCTATGGATGTCACAATTTATTCCGAATTAAAAACCGGTTGACTATATCCCCGTTACACATTAATGATGGTTGAGTGTGAATTGCTTCAAAATCGATAATTGAACAACAAAATCTATAATATTAATCGTATAAATAACGTTAGCATGGGGCATAACAAATTCTAATGATTTTCTGATAATTACTTAACCCTTGTTGATTGCCCGGACGATTTAGCTGCTGTGTGGGCGTATGTTTCGTTGCCTGGCAACTTATTTTTAAGCTCACTGTCAGGGAAAGCTTTTACATTTGCAACTTACTTTGCTGGATGTCCCATTTCCGAAATTCTTGCTACTGCAGACTGAATTTTATTTTGGCAGATCTGAACCAAGCATGTTTTCCAAAACAGTATTAACACCCGTGAATAGATGAGATTATTTGAGGTATTTTTTTTATATGAAATTATATATTTTGAAATAGAATGATCGTGTTGAAATGAATTTGTTATATGTTACTACAGATTACTGAATATATATTTTTTGATAATGAATATGTAATGGTTGACTAGTTATTTTTATACGCCCACATTTTCATGTGGACGTATATTGTCGTCGCCCCTGTTCGTCCGTCCGTCCACAATTGTTTGTGAACAGTCTACAGGTCACAATTTTTATCCGATTTCAATGAAACTTAAAATATAGGTTTATCACCATAAGATCTTGGCATGTATCGGACTGTAACTTCATGGGTTATGGCCCCTGATTGTACGAAAAATCACGTTTATATACGCCCACATTTTTATGTGGACGTATATTGTCGTCGCCCCTGTCCGTCCGGACGTCTGTCCGTCCGTCCGTCCATCCACAATTTGTTTGTGCAGCCTCTACAGGTCACAATTCTTATCCGATTTTGACGAAACTTGAAATATAGGTTTATCCCCAAAAGATCTCGGCTGCTTTCGATATTGGCATGTATCGGATGAAAACTTCATGGATTATGGCCCCTGATTGTACGAAAAATCACGTTTTTAGCTTGTGGACCCTATAGAGGTCACAATTTTGAACCGATTTTGATGAAACTTGACATGCATGTTTATAACCCAAAGATCTTGGTTCCTTTCGATATTTGCGCCTATCGGAATGTAATTTCCTGAATTATGGCCCCTGATTGTCCGAAAAATCACCCTTTTTAGCTTGTGGTCCCTCTGGAGGTCACAATTATTATCCGATTTAAAAAACCGTTTGATTATATCACCGTTACACCCTAAGGAAGGTTGAGTTCGAATTTCGGGAAAATCGGACCAAAATTGCCATACAAAATGGCCGCCGTTTGTACGCGAATACTGTTAAAAAATGGTATATCAAGGTTGTGGACCCAGTAGAAGTCACATTTTTTATTCGATTTTGATGAAACTTGAAATTCATAGTTATAACCCAAAGATCTTGGTTCCTTTCGATATTTGCGCATATCGGAACGTAACTTCCTGAATTATGGCCCCTGATTATACGCAAAATCGCCTTATTTTAGTTTGTGGTACCTCTGGTGGTAACAATTATTATCCGATTTAATAAAACGGTTGATTATATTACCGTTACACCGTAAGGAAGGTTGAGTTCGAATTTCGGGAAAATCGGACCAAAATTGCCATACAAAATGGCCGCCGTTTGTACGCGAATACTGTTAAGAGGTCACAATTTTAATTCGATTTTGATGAAACTTGAAATGCATGGTTATAACCCAAAGATCTTGGTTCCTTTCGATATTTGCGCATATCAGATCGTAACTTCCTGAATTATGGCCCCTAATTGTCCGAAAAATCGCCTATGGTCCCTCTGGAGGTCACAATTATTATCCGATTTGAAAAAACGTTTGACTCTATCACCGTTACACCCTACGGAAGGTTGAGTTTGAATTTCGAGAAAATTGGGCCATAATTGCCAGAAATTGAGCCATAATCGCCGTTTGTACGCGAACAGTGTAAAAATATGGTATGTCAAAGTTGTGGACCCTGTAGAGGTGACAATTTTAATTCGATTTTGATGAAACCTGAAATGCTTGTTTATAACCTAAAGATCTTTATTCTTTTCGATATTTGCGCATATCAAATTGTAACTTAATGAATTATGGCCTTTGATTGTAGGAAAA
Source organism: Patella caerulea (assembly GCA_036850965.1). Classification (NCBI taxonomy): domain Eukaryota; kingdom Metazoa; phylum Mollusca; class Gastropoda; family Patellidae; genus Patella; species Patella caerulea. The sequence goes on along the minus strand of JAZGQO010000002.1, from coordinate 16,096,759 downwards.
ATCACTTTCGGTATTGCTTGTTCTCTGTCTATCTCTCGAACAATTATTATCTGATTTTAAAAAAAAACTCTGATTATATTACTGTTGCACCGTAAGGAAGGTTGAGTTCGAATTTCGTGAAAATCGTACCAAAATTGCAGGACGAAATGGTCACCGTTTGTACGCGAATAGTGTAAAAATATGGTATATCATGGACTCCTACAGGTCACAATTCTTATCCGATTTTGACGAAAAGTAACATTTCTAGGTTGTGTACCATCAAACCATAATCATTGTCGGCTTCGAATTTCATGAATATCAGACTGGAACTGACCAACAAAATGGCTGCTCCCAATACAGTATGAAATACAGGACTTAATGATGTAGGAAAAATCACTTTCGGTATTGCTTGTTCTCTATCCATCTCTCAAAAATGTGGGCGTATCCTGCCTGGCAGTGCCAGCCTATCTTTTAGCTTGTGAACAGTGTAGAGGTCACAATTTTGAACCGATTTGGATGAAACTTGAAATGCATGTTTATTACCCAGAGATCTTGGTTCCTTTCGATATTTGTGCCAATCGGATCGTAACTTCCTGAATTATGGCCCCTGATTGTCCAAAAAATCGCCCTTTTTAGCTTGTGGTCTCTCTGGAGGTCAAAATTGTTATCTGATTTAAAAAACCGTTTGATTACATCACCGTTCCATGGTTATGAGGGTGGAGTTCGAATTCCGTGAAAATCGGACCAAAATTGACGGACAAAATGGCCGCCATTTGTACGCGAATAGTGTGAAAATAAGTTATATCAAGGTTGTGGACCATATAGAGGTCACAATTTTGAACCGATTTTGATGAAACTTGACATGTATGTTTATAACCCAAAGATCGTGGTTCCTGTCGATATTTGCGCCCATCGGATCATAACTTCCTGAATTATGTCCCCGGATTGTCCGAAAAATCGCCTTTGTTAGCTTTTGGTCCCTGTGGAGGTCAAAATTATTATCCGATTTAAAAAAAAAAACGTTTGATTATATCACAGTTACATGGTAATGAAGAGTTTGGATTTCGTGAAAATCGGACTAGAATTGACGGACAAAATGGCCGCCGTTTGTACACGAATAGTGTGAAAATATGTTATATCAAGGTTGTGGACCCTGTAGAGGTCACAATTTTGAACCAATTTTGATGAAACTTGACATGTATGTTTATAACCCAAAGATCTTGGTTCCTTTTGATATTTGCGCCCATCGGATCATAACTTCCTGAATTATGTCCCCTGATTGTCCGAAAAATCGCTTTTGCTAGCTTGTGGTCCCTCTGGAGGTCAAAATTATTATCGGATTTTAAAAACCGTTTTGTTATATCACAGTTTCATGGTAATGAAGAGAGAATTTGAATTTCGTGAAAATCGGACCAGAGTTGACGGATAAAATGGCGGCCATCTGTACGCGAATTGTGTGAAAATATGTTATATCAAGGTTGTGGAAGATCCTATAGAGGTCACAATTTTGAACTGATTTTGATGAAACTTGGAATACATGTTTATAACCTAATGATCTTGGTTCCATTCCATATTTGCCCATATCGGATCATAACTTCCTGAATTATGGCACCTGATTGTACGAAAAATCACCCTTTTTAGCTTGTGGTCCCTCTGGAGGTCACAATTATTATCTGATTGAAACAAAAACGTTTGATTATATCACAGTTACACCGTAGTTATGGGTGAGTTTGAATTATGATTTTCTGATGATTACTTAAAATGCAACAACTCTTGTTGACTGCCCGGACGATTTGGCTGCTGTGTGGGCGTATGTTTCGTTGCCTGGCAACCTATTTTTCTTTTGTGTTTTGAACCGATAAAAATGCAATGTAAACCTAACCATATAATTCTAATCTCCCCCGAACATCCCGAAGGACGCTAGAAGAATTATATGAATATATGTAGTTCGAGGGCTTGCATTACCCTCCTTTGGGTTGTATGCAGTTAATGACACGTACTTTAAAAAGACATCGTGTGGTGACACGTTATTGTCTTATATACACTGCAGCATTTCTTACTTTTAAAGGTTGAGCGAATGGTACAGACTATTTGAAAGATATGAGAATTAAGCAATGTAAACACTCGAGATATACATATTAATATAATTCCTCTCGTCCTTTAGACGTTCGGATTAGATTGGAATTTCCCAACTGCGACCAGTAAATAAATAAAATAATTTACCAAATAAGGATAAAACTGTAGTTTGGTTCAAGAATACTCTTTCGAATCTATAATGCAGGAAATTAAATCGTCATGCAGTGAGATAATATAAAGAAAGAGATCGTGCAAAGTGTGGACGACCAGCTCTTGAAATTACAACTCAAACTACAGAATTTCTCAAAAATGGTTAATAAATTTTAACCCCATTAAAACAAAAGTCCTGTTATTTTCATTCAAAGTGATAAATTCAAAACATATTTATTTCAATGTCTTTTGCTCAAAAGGTTGTCAACTCACTATTATACGATCATGGGCAATATTTCAGGGGAGTTTAAATCGCGGACACCGAAAGTAATAACATAATTACCTCCCTTGTTGTACCATTCCCCTCCATGCAGTGGCGATCTTCAACAGTGAATTATAGGATTATTCTTTAACATGGTAGGCCTGTTTATAGATGCCATCTATTTTAAGGCTTTTTTTTAAAATATATTTTAAAAATATAACTACCAAACTAAAACCTTCGTGACATAGAATTAGAAATAGTCCCAGCACATAAACCCCTCGGTGCTACACATCAAGTGACTTTTTAGGTGGGCAAAACACATTGACACTATATGTTCTTCGGTATCCAAAAAACTTGGTATTCTACGAAAATTGAAATATTCATTAAATAAAAACTCACTGGACATAATCTATAAAACATATATATATATATATCATATAACAAATCTGAAATACAAAATGCCAATTTTGGGATGGGTGTAACGACTCTGGCTGCGTCAAACTAGAAAAAATCCAATTAGAAGCTGCCCGCATCGTTATCGGTTTACCGAAATATGCAAGCAAACAATTTACCGAAATATGCAAGCAAACTGAAATATGCAAGCAAACAATTTACCGAAATATGCAAGCAAACAATCGCTATATCTGGAAACAGAATGGGAAAGCCTGGTCAAAAGGAGACATCAAAGGAAACTCACAACTATATACGAAATTTACAATAACGAATGTCCTACGCACGTATCTGAAATCTTAAACAATTATATACCGCCTAATACTACTTACACCTTACGAAACCTTCAAACTAACATGTCGGATCATATTAATATTAGTACACTATTATGGGGTGATGATAACTTAAGTAATTCTCAAAATAATCGACTCATTAAAAACAAAAAGATTTGACAATTTTATCTAATAATTTTCTTTATATTCGAAATAAACCGTAAAGATTAGAGTCAACATTTTAAATGTGTACTTGCAATACCATAGAGTTTAGTAATTTGTAATACTATTTGGAATTACAGCCTTTTGATATTTTGTCCTGTAAGATAGTTCCAAATGGGGTTAAATTGTCAAGATCTTTGTACTCAGTGGAATAATTCTCAGATAGCTTTCTTACAATCATCTTCGTCAATCATGAGATTTATTCCCCTGCACCGTCTCAATTCTCTTTTCTTGTTGTCTTGAATAATTCCATGTACTTATGAAGGAAAGGATGTTTTTGTAAGTTTATATATCTTTTTTCTGATCCTTTTACATTGTGGTAATAACATGTTTAAACCAGAATTTCGAAAACATGAAAATGTATCTTTACCAAAAATCTGCTTGAGAAATTGAAGTGAAATTGGACGACGTTTTCAATCTGAACATGTGAGGACGCTAAAGCGTTGGCTGCTGTTACAGCAATAAAGGAAAAGAACAACGGACAAAGCGATCAAGTGTTAGAACCTATGACGTCGCTAACAAAAAACCTACACAGAAGATTTCAGTGTGTCGGTAAATTTAGTTATTGAAGTGTTTCATTTTACAGGCACTGAAATTCCTCCAGAACATATTGACATGAAACATAGATCGTTGTCAGGGAGGAATGAACTACCATAAACTCTGGTTTGTTGTACCAAACATCATAGTATGCACACGATGGTATCTAGGCTAAACTGTCGAACAAGAAGTCAATCTGGATCTGTCATATGGACCTAACTGAAAACACTTTACTATCTGATCTATTTGCTAAATTATCGAAATCTCACAACCAAGAGGGAGAGGAAACAGGTGACAATCAAGCAAAGCTATCAACTGAACCAGTAACTGAAATAGAATAAAATAATGAATATGAGCTTTCATCGGGGTGTGATCAGGGCTTAGCTATTAGAAGATTCAATAAATGCGCCAAATTCAAATTCACAACCTACTTTTGTCAACGTGGGACCCAACCCAAAATGGGTGTATAAATAACAAAGTATTACTGTCGTATTGAAAAAGGCACAATTTGATATCCCCAAAATATTTCAGTGTGATGACGTATTCAATGACTCCGTGAATGGATCTGTCCTGGGCTTGATTACCCAAGCTACGAACGAAAAGAACGAGGTAGAGAAATTGACATCCATATATCCTGTCAGGTCTGCTGCACTCAAGAAGTTCAGAAACTTTTAGGCCTGGCTTGATCTCCTTTGATTTCGCTTTTATATAAGAATATTGAGATTAGGGCTAAGTCCTCGATAATAATTTTCGGCAATGTGCACTTACATTGCCGCAAAAGTACATGTAGATTATGTCAGATAGAATCCACAAGTCCTTTTGTAATACGGTAGTGTTCAGAGGTAATAGCAGAAGATCGTTTTAGGTCAAAGGTTCATGTGCCAATTACATTCCCAGGATCGTTACGGCAAGCCATTTAGGGACTTGCATTTTCCGACCAGGGAAGGGTGAAGTAGGTTTCCAGGCAGGTCCCCTAGCCAAAACTACTACTCTATGATGTGTAAAATTGAATCTTTTTAAGCAGGACAAATTTCAAGGTTTTATAATAACTCCGATCAATTAGTGTTGAATATTGTTACTGGTTATACATTTGACTTATGTCAACTCCTGGTTATAGAATTGACTTTATTTCAACTCCTGTTCAGATGGCTATTCAAAATACCCCACCTTTTAATGTTGAACAGGTGTCCTTAATAGAGAGAGAGAAATGGGGTTTAACGTCCACTCAACACAAACTAGGTCATTTCGGGACTAACATATGGTTTTAATTTTATTTCGTTAATTCGCTTGCGCGTAGGGGTCTTTAGCAGTGGGAGGAAACAGGAGTGCCCGGAGGAAACCCACGAGGTTGAGAAGGCGCCCCTATCTCCATGCCACATGCGCTCGCACCAGGGCTCGAAACCACAGCCGCAAGCCAGAGGAGACCGGCCAGCTAGAGGTCGAAGCGCGGCACTGTAGACCACTAGGCCATCCCAACCCCCCTGTCCTTAATAGACTAGGCAGTCAATAACATGATTATTAAGATAGCCATTGATGATGTGTTGGCTTCAGACTGGTTAGTTTATTTCCAATATTTTTCTTGTTCTTAAGAAATCTGGTGATGTTAAGAGTTTTAAATTTAAAGAAATTAAATGAATTTGTTGTCTACGAACAAAGTGAGAAACGCTAGCAATTTCCCGGAAGGCTTTTAAACAGAATGATTTTTTTAACATCCATTGATCTCAATTCCTGTTACTGTCGATCATCGAAAATATCGACATTTCATATAGAGAGATCAAGTAATGATTTCACTTGTTTACCCTTTGGCCTATCCAAGGCTCCACACGGTTTTACTAAAACTCCCACGCCGGTCTGCTTGTTTCGGGAAACAGGGCATTATATGTTCATATTTTATAGACAACTCAAACAGCTATCAGTTTATTTGAAAATTTGGGTTTCTGTGTGAACGAGACGTAATCACGTTTAAAACCATGCTAAGATTGTTTTTCAAGATTATAAAATTGATACGGAAAGTTATCAAGTTTTATTGACACCCAGGAAAATCGTCAAAATAAAGAAAATGGCCGAGGAATTCGTTGTTTAGTTTAACTTTGTCAATTTGTGTGGCGGCATCATTTATTGGACTATGTTCCTTTCATTATTTTTAAACGGAAAAACATGTTTATGTCACAATGTAATTTTAACTATGATAATGATACCCTTCTTTATCAGGCTATGGTTTCTGGTTTATAATGGTGAAGATATAAAATTCGTATATACATACACTCTTCCAAAATAGAAACCCAATGTGACATTTCGTCGTCGGTATACCCTCGATCTACCATCCCCTCGTTACACGCAGCTGAACCAAACTGATCTCCGGTGTTGCTGTGGTCATACCCTCAGGTCTGAACTCAAATGATGTCGGATTTGACGGTATCGCCGTATTTCAAAACAGAATCTCTAACGGAATCCGTCTGGCTCGTAATCTGGTCTCACACAGGCGTTTACGGACTGTCTGGTGTCGGATTCTACGCCGTCGAGCAACTGCTGCAATGGAAAATCGTTTCCGTAAAAATGTAACCGAAATTGACGATCAAGGGCAGGTGGGGTCACGTGTTGAACTTCGCTGTCGGTACCTATCCCAAAGGCGAGAAATGGTATCCGAGGAAACGTTCAGCAGCTTAGCTACATTTGTCTGGGATTCACCTACTTGTAACCGACCAATAGCGTTGTGGCGTTGGTCTTCGTTCAGATGTGGCATCACTTGGTTCGTGGAGTGTTTACATGCGCAATGGATTTGGAAACCGAATATCTCGCAAAGTTGGTTTAAACACTTGTCTAGGTGTCATCAAGCGAAAACAAATTTCGGAAAAAAATGACCATTTACAATTAGTGACTCGACCTTTAAAACCAATAATGAATTTCTTTTATCCTTACATAATGGCATTAAAAACAAGTGAGATTTATCGAAACAACGATCTCATGCAAATGATAAAATGATGAAAAATTTGGCTGTGCGTTTTTGTAAAGAGTATATAATGGCTTTTTTTTATCCAGCCAACCAATATATAGTTGTTAACATCTGATGCTTCTCCTGATGGATTGGGTGCCCACATGGGTAATTTCCAATTCAATGACTGTCGGAATTTCTCAGAATAAGAAACACATATTTATTATTTAGAACTTTTGGCAATATTTTATGTTGTTAAAGTCTCCCTGTAATCAACTTTTTAATACAGATGTTTGTATCCACTCTGACAACAATGTTGCTATTTCTTCTGTAAATAATCAGGGTGGTTCTATTGATAACCTGTACGGCTTAATTAAAGAAGTTTGGCTGTTGTTGCTGTTAAATCTGATGTGTTGGTGGACAGTTTGTCTCAACTTTTTCTAATTCAACGGAATGGAAGCTAAATGAGTACATCTTTACTAAGATTTGTAATCATTTTTTCCCTGTTTGTTTCCAGGTTTGTTGGCATCCAGGCCCTTTTTGTCAAGCATATGATGGTTTGGTTTTTTTACATATCTTGGTTCAAAATTGAAACTATATATGTTTCCACTTTTCAGCATTTTAAGGGTTCTGGCAGAGGGATCCAAGGACAAAATACACCAAGCAGTCACAATCATTCCAGGATGGTCAACTCCGGCATGGAATCCGAGAACAGAATAAACCAAGCAGTGTTGGCCTGAATTTTATTTTAGCAATTGCGTAAACTGCCAATCTGACACAAGACTCTGGCCTTCCACGACATCGCAACAAAAAGACGTCGACCTCAACTTTCGTATGGCCCCATTCTGTGGACGTGAGCTAGGTACATACTGTCATCGGTTTTTTTATCATGAGCTTCTAAGAATTCTGTCGCCCTGCATGCGAAAGAAAGACATCTCTTTAATTCGTGGTCTAGCACTGCAGCAGTTTATCAATATCTTTGTTGAATTTTGAGGGGAAATATATCAGCAAGTGGTAGGTATCCCCTGGGGTACCAACTGTGCACCTTTGCTTGCTGATTTATTTTTCTATTCGTACGAAGCCGATTGCATACAGGCACTCGTAAAAACTAATAAACGATTAGTCAGACATTTTAATTTCACTTATCGATATATCGATGATGTTCTATCACTGAACAATCCAAAATTTAGTGATTACATAGAATTCATATATCCCGATGAGCTCGAAATTAAAAACACTACTGACAGTGACAATCACGCTCCCTACTTGGATCTGTGTCTCGATTTTGACAATTGCCATAAACTTAGTGTTAAATTGTACGATAAACGTGATGACTTTGACTTTCCGATCGTTAACTTTCCATTTATTAGTAGTAACATTCCAATATCACCAGCCTATGGAGTGTTTGCTAATACGTTACACGAGAGCTTGTGTTTCGATCCCTGGTGTGAGGGTATTTGTCATGGAGATAAGGGCGCCTTCTCAATCTCGTGGGTTTCCTCCGGGCACTCCGGTTTCCTCCCACTGCTAAAGACCTCTACGCCCAAGCGAATTATTGAAATAAAAAAATTAAACCATATGTTAGTCCCGAAATGAACTAGTTTGTATTGAGTGGACGTTAAACCCCATTTCTCTCTCAAACCTCTCATAATCCGGTCCTGTAAAATAATTATTAACAACCTGCAAAAAGTCATCAGAAAATCTTTAATTCAAATCTGATGTTATTTACCCAACATTTAAGAAATGTAAAATAAACAATCTCATTATTGTAAAATCAGATGTGTGTAAAATAAATGAAAGATTCTATTCGCAGGTAAAATTATATAGAAATATGAGGTTTTTAGAGAGAAAAGACTAATGTCATCTTGGCTTGCACTTTAAAGCGATAATTTCAACATAATTATTCCTATGGCTTTTGCTCAATAGGTTGTCAACTCACAATTCTACAACCATAGGTATTATTCCCGACACTTTAAAATCAATGACACATAAAACAATAACATAATTACCTCCCTTGCTTTTCTATTCCCCCACCCCCCATGGGATAGCTGTTTTCAGACGTTTGAATTTCAAGTTGAAAATGATATATTTGCCAGTTTCTCAGTTGGCAATAGTGAATTATTGGATTAATAGGAGCATACTTTAACAAGGCAGGACTGTATATAGATATCGCTTTTCATAGATGTTATTTATACTCAAGAAAGTATATTCATTTACTTATTTGTGTGAGTAAGAAAAGTTTGGGCAATAAATAAAACATTTTACTCGTCTTTTTCATATCCAAAGAGACTCGTAAGATGGTTTCTTTTTTATTTTTCAGTAAGAAGCTCCTCGCTGGCCTGGAGTTCGGGTGTTCGATCGATCCCTTCATCGGCCGAGAAAGTACATCCATTTTTTTCGGCGTATTCCCCGCGCACGCAAAATATCCCCTGGAATTCGATATAAGAGTAGGCCATAGTTCCGCTCTCCGGGCAAAATGTCCGTCATATCACACTGTATGGCGTATGCCTGTCTTCATTAGCACAGTTTGGAGCAGTAGGATGTTAAATTTCATTTTGTTCTCCACCACCTTGCGAAGAAAGCAGCCAGGGACCATTAAAATGGGTTCGTACGTCCGTCACACTTTTTGGGACACAATAACTCTCTTTTTAATTAAGCTAGAATGTTCAAACTTGGTGCAAATTTTTATTAGGCCAGTTCGAAGATGTACATTTTCCAATTAGAGATAAGAAATTTGATTGGTCGCTGTTTTTGGAACACAATAATTTTACTTTTAATCTAGTTTCAATACATCAATACCTTGACTAAGTGCGATAATAAGGATTTTCTGCTGAGGGTAAGCGGAGCGCAGTTTGATTGGCCGAGATTTTGGAACACAGTAACTCTCCTAATTGGGCTAGAATGTTAAAACTTCGCTTAGGTGTTTATGCCTTGATTTATAGAGTTCAAAGATGATCACTTTTGCTTAGGGTAAGCAGCGATAAGCAATTTGATTGGTTGGTGCTTTGGGACACGATAACTTTAGTTCTAATTAGATGTGAAGAGTGATGAAACCTGATCTGTAGTTTTATTTCATCAACACCTTGACTAAATTCGATTGCTTAGGGTAAGCAGAGCGATAAAAGCAATTTGATTGGCAAAGATTTTGGAAGACAATAACTTTACTTGGCATTATTGTTTATTAGTTAATACCTTGATGGAGGAAAGAGATTGGTTGAGGCTGTAGGGCACGACAACCTTGCATATATTGAAGTGAGAGCGATACAAATCTAAATATTCACATTTATAATATCATTACCTTCACAAAATTTGATGGTGTGGATGTTCTACTTAGCAGCGGTAAGCAATGTGATCGGTAAAGACTTTGGAACACAACAACTCTGCGTTTAATTCAGGTAGAATGTTTAAACTTAATGTAGATGTTCGGTAGGTGAATGTTTTGATTGGGTTCAATTATTAACATTTCGAGCTACAGCTAAGCAGAGCCAAGCAACTTCTTTGGGACTAAATAACTTTGATTCTATCTGATAGAGAAGGATGAAACGTAGTGTATAGTTGATAATCAGTTTGATTGCTCGATACTTTAAAAAAAATGTGCTATTAAATTTATAGGTGTCATCTATTCATTTTGGAATTTCGACGGGGGACATCAGCCTCACTGTCTATGAATGACCCGTTCGTGCTTACTTACTTAACCTAACGAAAGACAAAACGTAACGAAAAACAAATAAGCCTATCGTTTTGTGGTCAATTTGCAAAACCGAGAATGGTTTAGAACGTGATGGTACCGGTAAACCTTTGAAATTCTCATAACGCCAGTACCGAGTAGTCTAGAATGGTACTGAATGTTTGTATTGTTGACTCGCGTAATCGAGTGTGTCTATCTCTCTTCCGGCTCCTCCTCGGACTATGCTGTATTATTAAATATTCATCTCATACACAAAGTTGTTCGTTGAGTGTTCGTCCAAATTGTGGCACTATTGGCTTTTTTATTATCAAATCTCAATCGATCTATAAGCAAGAACCTATAGATACACCATTTAGAAGTTATCTCAGTTTTTCACCTTTTCAAAAAGTGATCCTGGCCCTTTCTTCAAAGTGTCATAGAGACTGTCCTAGTATCACAAGGCAATTGCGTCAGTTATCGTGACTTCAATCCCCGGCTTTTTACTCAACACAGGAAGTTGGGTCCACCGCGCAACCGCGTAGCTTTCCTTTAGCGGTGGACACACTAGCCGAATGATTCGGTCGAATCGTTCGGCCGAATCAATCGGCGTCAAAATTCGCCTAGTGTGTCCACTGTTATTCGGCCGAACCAAACAGGTTTGATATATTCGGCCGAATATTTAATCGGCCGAATAATATTCGCCTGGTGTGTCCGCTTCGCCGAAGCATTCGGCCGAATGTAGAATTCATTAGCCAATCGTCACTCATATCGAGAAGTCACGTGATTGTTTGAAGACACTGACGCCGCCATGTTTTGATCATGTGACGTGAAAGGTGACGTAATCGACTGGTGAATCGGGCGAAGCATTCGGCAGGTGTGTCCACCCATTCAGCCGAATAAAATTCGGCTAATGTGTCCACTGCTTTAAGGTCCCCGGGTTTCCTACACCAACCTGACAATGAAGACAGACATGCACAATATATTTCTTGTGTGTTAAATGATGAACAAATGAATGTGGAAGCTCAGATTCATATTGTCTGAAAATGCCAGGATTGATGTCACACTGTCCGTCCGATTGTTACATTTCTTGTTAGGAAAAATAGAGGTTGCAATAACCGTAACTATTATCTTTGAGGAATCCATGTGCATTGCTTTAGTCGTGGATAGAAAAAGTCTATTCATTTCAACAATGTTAGACTATCAATACCCGAGTTATCCCAGACATCTTTCTGAAATTTGTATTGGTTGACTAATTCCACTGGATACCCCCACTCAAATACAAACACCCATAGATTGATATCAATTTTCGATACCTTTCAGAGTTATCTCCCTTTGTTCACACCTTGGCGATACTCGATTCACAGTTCCGGAATTGAATTCCAAAACTGGTGTCAATCGAGTGAAAAGGAGAATTTCGGATAACAGCGCATGCGTCGACTGTATAAAAAGTATCCCAACCAATCATGACTGCTGAAACATATTTTTTACTTAGGAATACGTCACGATTCTACTCACTCCACCTCAGCTGTCGGGACTGGCAGAACTGTGACAGGACTGAATTCCGCGTCACTCGATTGTAATTCTGTCGATTCGGGACGTTCTGGACTGTGAATCGAGCATCCCCCATGGGTTCAAATCTCAAAATATAATCCGCATCGGTATTTTTTGTAATGAATTTCAAATTTTGTTGGTGAAAATTAAACTTAACGAATTTTTACCTTGGCCGTCTTCGGCTCGTCCAAATGGTCGACCATAGTTCAACTCAGTCTCGACCATGTACACCCGAACTTGAAATGGTTAGACTATAGTCGCGACCATGCTTAACTAACCTTTTGAGGTCGGTTGAGGCTGGTCAGGTCAGATTAAAAATGGCGGCTGGCCATAAAAAATGTGTTGTGTTGGAATTGTTATTTGAAGATAGAACGTATACTACCAATGTTGCTCCAGAACCTGAAAGTTATTTAAATTCATTGTAGCATAGCTACATGGAAAAGGTTCAAAGGAATAATTGTCCCAGCTATTAATACACTCGTTTTTGGTTTTGGTAGTTTATTTTTTACAACATACAGTACGGTAGTTGAATATGAGCATTAGCATAATCATGAGCATGAGGTTGAGTAGGAGTATGAGGTTTAACTGAAAATAAAAGAAATATGTTCCCAATTAATAACTAATACTGATCGACTTTAACGCAGTAATAATAGGCCTAAAGAGTGTAAAGGCCTATATAATATTAATAAACCTGAGAAAATAAACAGCCAGCCTATCAAATACAAGACTTCATAGAGACATCAGAATGTGCCTTACATGCAATAGGCCTGGATATAATTATGAAAAGAACTAATTTTAACAACAGCAGTATAAATTTAAAACAGAAATCAAGGCCAATGGACATGTAACATAATAGACACAATTATGATCTAGCAGGCCTAACCTCTACAAGTATTATTCAGTAACTGATATTTATATACATATATATAGCGTCCTGATGCTTCAACCTAACATATGAACACATATTTATACATTAAAATATTACTTACTACGCTGGGGGAATCATTATAGTCGAAAAGGTACAAAAAGGTGCTTGTTCAAAGCACATGGTTTGACAAACAATTTAATTAGGGGCACATAACTCAAACATACTTCCTCTTTGGAAGGGAAACAATAAAATGAAAGTAGTGAAACTCTAAAATGAAAGTAGCAGTAAGTGTGAGCGTAACATTCCGCCCCCGATGACAGCTCAAACTGTCATCCAAAATAAAGCGCGAACAATCAATAAATAAACAGTTAAAATGTCAATGGTTTCACAAGTAAAGTCTTTAAGTTCACTGCGGATCAACACTGGTATCATCAACATGACTTGATGTAACTTGTCCTTCCAGAAAGCAGATTTTATCCACAGGACGATCGTACACACCTATCTGAGTCTTAACCTTGACGGATCTGACAAAGCCATCCTTTCCAGGATAAGTGTTTACTATTAACCCGAGCGGCCACTGATATCTTGGAGTCTTGTCGTCTTTGATAAGGACGAGGTCACCTTCTTCCAGGTTACGTTTTGGCACGAACCATTTTTGACGCGCTTGAAGAGCTGGTAGATATTCCCGTAACCAACGATGCCAGAATATATCAGCAAGATATTGAACCTGTCTCCAACGGCGTTGATAAAGATCTTGTTTGACGAAGAAGGTATAGTTGGACCAGATCTCAGTAGAAGGAGGTGATTTGGTGTCAGTGGTTCTGAATCTCTAGGGTCATCAGAGAGCTTTGTAATGGGTCTGCTGTTAACTATTCCTTCAACAATGCACATAAGTGTAGTGAGCCCTTCATCGTCAAGGGGTTGTTGATTGAGTAGACCTTTAAGTACGGTTCGGACGGTTCGAATTTGGCGTTCCCAAACGCCACCCATGTGGGATGCTGCTGGTGTATTAAAAATCCACTTAATTTCCTTCTTTAGCATAAAATTGTGGATTTTGTCGGAATTCCAAAGTTTTATCGACTTGCTTAATTCTGCTTGACCTCCGACAAAATTGGTCCCGTTATCACTGCGTATTTCTCGAGGTTCACCCCGTCGAGCTATAAAACGTTGAAGCGCATTTAAAAAGGAGTCCGTGTCCAAAGTGTGGCTTACTTCAATATGAATGCTGCGGGTAGTTAAACACGTGAATAGACAGCCATATCTTTTAACTTCACTGCGACCCCGCTTTACCAGGAATGGTCCAAAGTAGTCAACACCAGTGCGTGTGAATGGAGGTTCCCCAGCAGTAACTCTGTCCTTTGGTAAATCAGACATGAATTGAGATTCAGGAAGGGCTTTGAGCTTCTTGCATGGTAGGCATCTAGACAGGATACCTTTAACATTCACACGACCTCTAAGGATCCAATAATGTTGTCTTATATCGGCGAGTACCCTTTCAACACCTGCGTGGGCGGATAAAGCATGGTAGTATTCAATTATCAGTCTCGTAACATGGCCAGGGGGTAGAATCTTCTGGTGCTTAGCTTCAGTAGCAAGATCAGCATTGGAAAGCCTTCCACCAACACATAAAACACCTTGTTCATTGTAGTAAGGACATAATTTCCGAAGGTTCTTCTCTTTAATGACAGTTTCAGTAAAGTTAGTTCGCTGTAAGTATGTAACAATTGCCAATTCAGCCGCTTGGGTTTCTGTGACAGTAAGGGTTTTAGGGAAGTCGTTCTTCTTCTTGCTAAGTATGGTCTTTAGACGTAATAACCAAGCAACAGCTTTCTTCAATTTAAACCACGAAGAGTATCTCTTGAAGAATGTGTTGATGATGTCGATTTGCGTAGTAACAGCATACACCTGGGGTTCATTCTTTAACTCTGCCTTAGTATCAATATCCATTTCAAAATTAGGTTGTGAAGGCCACGTGTCTTCATGTTGCCAAAGGAATTGGGGTCCATGGAGCCATTGAGATTTACTGATCAGGTCAACAGCTGCAAGTCCACGAGATGCGTGGTCTGCTGGGTTATCCTCGGATTTTACATGCTTCCATTGATCAGGCGAGGCATGATCCCTAATAGTTGCAACTCGGTTTGCAACGTAAGTCTGGAATCTTTTCTCTTCATTTCTAAGGTACCACAACACAATCATACTATCGGACCAATATGCTGATTCAACAAGTGGTATTTCGAGTTCTTTGCGGATTATCTTGTCCAGTCTAACTGTCTCTACAGCGGCGGCCAGTTCAAGGCGAGGTATTGTCATTGGTTTCAAAGGTGCAAGTTTTGACTTGGACATGATAAAAGCACAGTGGACATTAGCATCAACATCGGTGAGACGAAGATATGATACCGCTCCGTAACCTTGTTCAGAGGCATCAGCAAAATGGTGTAATTGTGCAGTAGCTACGTCGAATCCACATGGTTTGATGCAGCGAGACAGGGTAAAGTTTTCAATAGAGGGTAGATCTTGAAGCCATCGGTTCCACTGTTTAGCTAAGACGTCAGGTATAGGATCATCCCAGTTACATTTCATACGACACATTGTCTGGAACATAATTTTTGCTTTAAGAATAAATGGGCTAACAAATCCAAGAGGGTCGTAAACTGAGCTTACTAAACTTAGAACTCCTCGTTTGGTATGTGGTTTTTCTGGTAATGAAGTGTTGAATCCAAAGCTATCAGTCTCTACTTTCCAGAGTACACCAAGCGCTCTTTCAACTGGAAGTGTGTTGTCATCAAGTTCGAGTGATGGAATAGTTTTGGCATGCTCGGTATCAGGTATGCTTTGTAAGACTTCACGGGAATTACTTATCCACTTGGTAAGACGAAATCCTCCACGTTGTAGAATATTCCGTAAGCTATGGGCAAGAGAAATCGCTTCCTTTACGTTGCTTACCGACTTAAGACAGTCATCAACATAGAAATTCTTGTCAACTGTAGAAATAGTTGAAGCATCAAAGTCTCTGGAATTATCTTCAGCGCATTGTTTCAGTGCAAAGTTAGCACAACTGGGAGACCATATACCTCCAAATAGATGTGCAGTCATACGGTACGTAACAGGTTCCATACTTGTATCATTGTCTTTCCACCAAAGAAACCTTAGGACATCACGATCAGGTTCATTCACACGTACTTGATGGAACATGCCTTCTACGTCGGCCATTAGAGCGATATGTTCTTGGCGGAAACGAAGAAGAACTCCAATTAACTTATTTGTTAAATCAGGTCCTTGTAGGACTTTGTCATTAAGGGATATGTTTCTAAACTTTGACGAGCAATCAAACACGATTCTTGGTTTATCTGGCTTACGAGGATGAATAACTGGATGATGTGGGAGGTACCAGACATATCCGTCATTTCTGTCTAATTGTTCTGGTGGAACAATCTCAGCATACTTCTTTACCAATAGGTCTGTGATTCCAGAGGTATATTTTTCTTTCATCGATGGGTTATTATCAAGACGTCTTCCTAGCAAACGTAACCTATGTTCTGCCACAGGTAAATTGTTTGGTAAATGTGGTGGTCTTATTTTAAAGGGAATGTTCATAGAGTAATGACCATTTAACATCTTCAGAGAATCTTCCCAAACAGATATTACCTTTTTGTCGCTAATTGAGAGAGTATTGGTACATGTATCTTCCTTTAGATCATCAATTTTCCAGAATCTCTCAACTTGTGTTTGAAGATCAGAGTCATTTTTAACAAAATATGTTAACGGGGTAGATGGACCTTTCCTTTCTATAGGCCCGTTGAGCGTCCATCCCAGTAGTGTTTTAGTGGCGTATGGCTCTCCTGGTTGACCAGTACGTACTTCTCTTGGTATTAATGCATCTGGCATATCTTGACCAATCAAGACATGAACATCACTTATATTTACATCTGGTATCGTTATATCCTTTAGGTGAGGCCATTTGTTGATTTCGTCCTTACGTACACGACTTGTTAGACCAATATTCAACTTTGGTCTTGAAAATACATGTGGCATATCTAAGGTGTGGGTATCATCAAAATCAGAGATTTGTAGGTCAACGACTAAAGTTTCAGCACACATATCTTTTGAGTCAAGTGTAGTTAGCCTAGTAACTTTATGCTTTCTTGGAATACCAAGATGGTAAATAAGTTCATCTGAGCAGAAGGACTGAGTCGATCCAGAATCCAACAATGCGTAGGTTTCAATATAATTCCTAAAACCAATTCCTCTTACTAATATGGGAACGATTGGAAGAGCTACTTTTCCCGTGATGGCTCCTACAAAGTTACAATTTGTAGGTGGAGGTAGAGTTGACTCGCTGGTATTATTTTGAGCGGAAGCACTTGGAGGGGATAGACTTGATTCGGCTGTGCCATCAGATATTTTCGGTAGGTGTAAAAATCTATTATGTTTTTGTCCACATCCGTGAATGTTGCAAACGAATAGTCTCGTGCAATTTTTTCCACTGTGGCCTGGTTTAAAGCAGTTTACGCAAAGTCCCTTTGATTGTACAAAAGATATTCTATCCTTGATTCTTAGTGCTCGAAAAGATGGACATTGTGTAATAAAATGCTTCTGTCCACAATGGGGACAAGTTGACGACCAAGCTGGATTTACTGAGTCAGTCGTATTTCGTGTCGAAAAGGATTCAGCAGTACTGCTTGTCTGCACCGCAAAGTTAGCACGACTTTTATCTCGACGATCCCTATTATTTATCTCGAATTTTCTATCAGTGGTTCGTCTAGCTATTTTCCCGAACACAGGGTCAGTGGCTTCTTCAGCTGCGGAGTTAATAAAGTTAACAACATCAACAATACTTGGCGACCGGGTTCGTTTTATATTGTAGTTAACCTTTAACCACCGCGTTTGTAGATAATTTGGTAACTTCTCTATAATTGAAAGCAGACTTGCGCTGTTATTTATTTCATTCAAATATCCCATGGTGTCTAAAGTTTCCTTACAACATCGTAAATCATCTGCAAAGTCTAAAAGGCTTACATTATTGGTAATTCTAGGTCTAGCTGTAATCTTCGATATCCAGGCTTGCGATATATCACTTTCATTGCCAAAACGCTCCTTAAGAAGTTGCAGTGCTAATTTATATCCATCTGACGGTGCTTTGACTAGACAACATTGGAGAAGTTTTTTCGCTCGTCCTGTACAATATTGTATGAGGCGCGATAGTTTGGCACTGTCACTTATAGTATCAAGATCCACCGTATTTTCAAAAGATCTTATGAAGGACCAATATTTCAAGGGGTCTCCGTCGAAGTATGAAAGTTCTGTCTTTGGGAGTTGTAATGCTTCTACGAGAGACTGTTGATGGAGTTTAGTTTCATTTAACATCTGACATAAAACATCGCCGAATTGTACTGAAGCTTGAAGCGAGTTTTCAGCGGCATAAGTTTCTGCAGACACTGGAGGAGGTTTTATTGTCGAATTTCCCCATGACAGTATGGGTTTTGGTTGATGTCTTACTCCAGAATGTATAGTAGTAGACGGAGGTGTAGCTGATGTGGGGTTATGTTCTCGGTTTCTTGGGGTTGAGTGGGTAAAAGGATTTTCAGTAGGATCTACGACATCGACAATAGCCTCTGTGTAACTCTGTTCTAGAGATTCAGCTCTAACAAGTTTTGACTTTAATTCAATTTCACGACGTTTTTGTTCAAGATGCAATAGAAGTCTTTCGGTTTCAAGTTTCTTTTGTTCGGCTTGCTCCTTAACTTCAAGCTGTTTTAACTCTAAATCACGTTGTTCTTTAAGAACAACCGATTCTCTCCCTAAAGCGATTTTTTCAGCGGTAGCCTTGATTCTGGATTCATAAACAGAAGGTGTTGCAGATATTAGTGACTGTTTGCCATCATCTGACGCCGATGTATCAGGCTCATCTTCATATTGACTAGCTAGCCAAGTACCAGCTACATCTTTAAATTCATTCGTTGTTTTAACGACGTCCGATCTGTATTTTTCGGATTCTGATATTTCAGTTTCATCAGTTAATGAAATGTGATATTCTGTATGAGCTTGTCCGAAATCTTCTAAAGCTTGTTCAAATGTTTTCATACGTTCTGCAATCTGGGATGCATTAAGGTTATCGGCCATTAAGGATTCTATTTGGTTCATTAAACGTGTAAGCGATCCTTTAGCAACGCCACGTTTGGATTTTAAATTTCGTATTCTTTCATCTTGTGTCACTGCCAGGTTGAGATTCTCGGGATCATAATTAGGTGTAGACGTGGTGGGTTTTGAATTCTCTTCCTGGTTCGACATCTTGATAAAGTATAATATAGGTATTTATTTGGGTTTGTTTCACTCGGTATATTAACATCAATAAGTCCAGCTCGTATTAAACTGAATGTAGCATAGCTACATGGAAAAGGTTCAAAGGAATAATTGTCCCAGCTATTAATACACTCGTTTTTGGTTTTGGTAGTTTATTTTTTACAACATACAGTACGGTAGTTGAATATGAGCATTAGCATAATCATGAGCATGAGGTTGAGTAGGAGTATGAGGTTTAACTGAAAATAAAAGAAATATGTTCCCAATTAATAACTAATACTGATCGACTTTAACGCAGTAATAATAGGCCTAAAGAGTGTAAAGGCCTATATAATATTAATAAACCTGAGAAAATAAACAGCCAGCCTATCAAATACAAGACTTCATAGAGACATCAGAATGTGCCTTACATGCAATAGGCCTGGATATAATTATGAAAAGAACTAATTTTAACAACAGCAGTATAAATTTAAAACAGAAATCAAGGCCAATGGACATGTAACATAATAGACACAATTATGATCTAGCAGGCCTAACCTCTACAAGTATTATTCAGTAACTGATATTTATATACATATATATAGCGTCCTGATGCTTCAACCTAACATATGAACACATATTTATACATTAAAATATTACTTACTACGCTGGGGGAATCATTATAGTCGAAAAGGTACAAAAAGGTGCTTGTTCAAAGCACATGGTTTGACAAACAATTTAATTAGGGGCACATAACTCAAACATACTTCCTCTTTGGAAGGGAAACAATAAAATGAAAGTAGTGAAACTCTAAAATGAAAGTAGCAGTAAGTGTGAGCGTAACATTCATATAACATTATTTAAGTAGTTTCTATATTATAAAGTGGAAAATCATTTTTTGTCAATCAATTCGGCCATAAGGCTGATGTCAGACTGAAATTGTGACAGTACTGAAAGTGACGGTATTATAGTGAAAAAAAATTTCATCTACAAGTATTTGTAAATTTTATTTGGAAAAACAGTAACACAAACAAACGATTTTGTTCACTGAATACATCTGTTTGATATACATTGTAAATATAAATTATGTAACGGTAAATAAACTCTGGATATTTGGTTGATCTGTTTATTTTATCTGGGGATAACTCTGTCACTGACTCAACTGTGAGTAAATTTCTTGAAATCGTCGTTATCATATTCTATCTCAAGTACAGCTTTTTCAGCATAGTCACAAACTTTTGGCTAACGTTCCGTGAATTTGCATCCGAAGAATGATGTGGTCGTATCAAAGTTTTCATTAAAGCTGAACTCCGGTTACAAAAATACCGAAATAATGTAATAAAAAAAAGTTAACGCCCGCAAGCCGCCATACTTGTTTCCAACTTGTGAAATAAGTATGGCGGACATGGAGACTTATGACCTGGAGGTTAGCCGATCTCACTTCCAGTTTGTTTCTCTTCGGCTAGCTATACACATCCGGCTTTATTCTCTTCACACGGTTCACTGCTTGCTGTATTTTTCCCCAACAGTATACCAAATTATTGAAGATTGAACATGTCTGATCAGGTAAGACTGTAAATAATTATATGAACTGCGTCTACTACAATATAAATTTCTTACACGTTGGTAAAATGGAGAAAAAAAACATAACAACTATAAATTTAGCAAACACTCCCCAATGAGAGCCGTCCCAAACATGTAGTTATGTCCCTTGGTCGTTTTCATGAACACTATTCAACATGGAACACACGAAGAAGGCAATACTAATAGTTTGTATAGGTGATTTGTTTTGGTTGAAAAACAGGTTGGGTAAGACATCTGGTTGCATCTTTTGTTTTGGAGTAAAGCTTAGGCTATATTGTAGTAGACACAGTTCATATAATTATTTACAGGCCTACCTGATCAGACATTTTGCAATCTTCAATAATTTGGTATACTGTTGGGGGGAAATACAACAATCAGTGAACCGTGTGAAGAGAATAAAGCCGGGTGTGTATAGCTAGCTGACGAGAAACAAACTGGAAGTGAGATCGGATAACCTTTCCCGGTCATAAGCCTCCATGTCCGCCATACTTATTTCACAAATTGGAAACAAGTATGGCGGCTTGCGGGCGTTAACTTTTTTTTATTACATTATTTCAGTATTTTTGTAACCGGAGTTCAGCTTTAAGCAAACTTGCGTTTTCGTTAGGCATGTTGCAGACTGGAACTGATCTCCCTTAGGTCAAAATGGATCAGCCCGTCTGTGACGTTTATTAATTTAGCACGTGCATGTTTTGGGGGTATAAAGGCCGTGGTTGGTCCATAATTGCTCTCCCTCTTAGACTCAAGACTTTTTGGATGCTCACTCAGTATTAAGCTACTTGATACGACTTGAGAAGACTTGGATAATCCGAGATTTGAATACCCGGATTATTGGGAATTGTTGTATAGACTTCCCGGATTAGCATATATACGGATTGTAACTTTAGATTGATTGTATTATAGTAAGTAGAAAGCTTTTATTTATATCTATTTACGGCTGCAGTAGTGGTTGTGCATGTTGCATGCTGGTTGTAGAATAGCTGTGTAGTGCTTATCATTGTTATTATAGTATATAATAGAGTTACCTGTCTGTCGCCCGGTCATAACCCCTCAACCAATCCCGCCTATTCTCACTCAGGCCATCACAGTCTAGGTGGGTAAACACTGAGGGCTTAATTCAGAGGTAATCAACGGAATCTTTACCCAATTTTACTTTAGGTAAAAGATTCAGTAGCAGTTCATTGAAGGTAATGGCGTCCATTTTGACGACTATGGTCGAACTAGCTTTCGTTCGGGTGTAGTGAACTATATTCTGTGGTTTAGTCGTGACCATACAAGCGCATCCGAAGGTTGCCCTGGCTGAGAAGTAATGACGGGGCGAGACTAGGTTAAGATTAATAACAGATTTCAGTAATCTAATCAAAATTGTGATTGTTAGAATTATCAGGAACACCAGGGTTCAGACAAGTAGTTGAATATCCTGAACTTTTAAGTGAAGTCATTTCTGGGCGCCAACTTTATATTTTAAGGTGTTTCCTTTTTGTTTGAAAAAGTTTTAATACCTCCCACACAATAGTCAAGCTTTTTTTCTTGTCATGCTGAATGTAAATAGGAAATAATGATTCTCCGTTCTTTGCTTAATTTTCAGGAGTTTACTTTGCTCAAGGAAAGATTTCATTATTAATGAGAGGCAATTATAACATGAATATTTTATAATTGATCATCTTCATGTACCGAGAACAAAATATTAACTCCGCAGTTAAAGGGATGATAACACTCTTGCTGGCTTGGCAGCTCCAGAAAAAAAATAATACGCTTATTCTAAGTGTTAGATACTGGTTTTGAACCTGCGACCTCAAGGCTAGTGAACTAGCGTCTTAATCACTTAGCCACAGTGGTTCCAAAAAAATTGTTTTACGTCATTTAATACTATTTTGTTGAAAGAACAGTATCGGTGTCAGTGATTATCACATATGTGATAGAACTGGTTAAACACGTTCCAAATTTAATTTATTCCAAAGTTATCCTTCTATATAATTGACACCAATATTGTCCTTCAATGAGCACTACGTTCTACTTCGACTGGGTATTATTATGTGATGTGAGGTGGTGATATTTTAAACACGTCATATCCGTTTATATCATTCTATGGTGTGATTTGTATTTTGCGCTATGTCAATTGATATTATGTTCAGTCACGTGTTTGGATCACGTAATATTAAAATGTATCATTCTATTGTTTGATTTTTTTTTTTTTTACTTTACGCTATGTCAATTGGCGTTTATTTAAACATACATTATGCAAGAGCTAAATCTTTCTTTAAGCTTGGGATGTTATATAAACAAATAATTAGACATAAACTCTCGATGTCATCGCTTGCCTGTGACATTTAGTTGATTATGATCCGATTTGCTGCATAACTTTCCTTCCCGATTTAATGATTAAATATATAATCAAGGCTAGAATTGTTGTCGTACCGACTTCAGTAATGATGATCGGTGCTAGTCGGATCTTTTATTCGCTTAATTCTCGGTTCATAGTGGATCAATTTGACTGAAATTTTCAGCAAATTGCCTTTGCATTATCTAGTTTTTTACTATTATAGTGAGAACTGCCAACTCAATATCTCATCTCACATAATGTATGTTAAATGTCACGTGTTGCTATTTTAAAATAACGTAATAGATTTACAACCTCACAGCAACAAGAGATCATGTTTATTTAGTCAAAGCAGGCGCCTGTGACGCATTCGGCCAATGAAAGCATTGTCACCAAGGATGAAAAAGCTAAATAATCTGAGCATTTTGTATAGTCACTAATCTTTTGAAAAGTATGGCTTCCTTCCAATGTCTAGAAAAGATAAATTAGTCAAAGCAGGCGTCGGCGACTCGTTTTGCCAATGAAAGTCATCATCAAGGAAGATAAATATGTGTGCATTTTGTATAACAATTGTTTTTTTTATTATTTATCTTTTGTAATGATCCTACACATTATCGACCCCCACCTCTTTTTAAATCTATAGTTTAAAGCTACCTTCCCAGATATATTTCAAAAGTTGAAAATGATTTAACGTTCCACTGTTTTGCACTTATCCGACAAATCAAGAAGTACAGTGGCTATGTGGCCTACTTTTATTCCATATTCCACGTGTCAAGTAAGTGTTCTTTAACACTTTTCATAATTCCTATTTTATCTTTTTTAATAATCCCCTGAATCTTACATTCCGTTATGCCAATATTGTTATAAATTAAGTGTTGGCTTTAGAGCTTTTTCAAGTAGGCCTACAGGTGATTAATTGTCGTCAACTGTGTAACTGCCTGAGTATAGTGATACATTCACATACACGTAAAGAATGTGTTTGTGTCTCGTTAAACCAGCTGTGTTTTGCTCATCAAGACCCCACTGAACTAATGGAGAAAAACAATTGTGATATTACTTTCCAAAAAACAGTTTGGTATTCAATTTCTACAAATGAGTCCAGCTGCGTCCGTGGACCCTGCATGAAATGTGAAACCGTCTCATTAAGCCCAATTGCATCACTGGATCCTGAAAGAAACGTGGAACTCTGCCATTAAGCCCAATGGTACCACATAAAACTGCATGAAACGTATGACTGTGCCATTAAGCCCAGTTGTACCACAGGGCCCTGCGTGAAACGTGGGACTATGCAATTATGTCCACTTGTGTGAAACGTGGGAGTGTATCGTTGAGTTCAGCTGTATCACTGGACCCTGTGAGATTGTGCCATGAAGTCTAATTGTACCACTGAACCCCTCGCCAAACGTTAAACATGGGACTGTGAAAATTGGGACTAATACAGGTATGCTTAATGGGACTGTGAAACTTGGGACTATACCATTAAGCCCATTTGTACTGGACTCAGTGTTAAAGGTTCAACTGTGTCATTAAGTGTTGCTGTATTGTTATTTTTTTTTTTTTTAAACAATATTTTATTCAGAAAATTTTGGATTGGGGAACAGGCTTAGCCTATGGACCCTCTCTCCATGCTGTATTATTGGACCCCGTAGGGCTGTGCCATTAAGCGTACCTGTATTAATAGACCTTGTGTGAAACGTTGGGACTGTCATTCAGTCAAGCTGTATCACTGAACCCTGCGTGAATCGCGGACTGTGCCATTAAGCGCAACTGTATCACTGGACACTGCGTGAAAGGTGGGACTGTGCGATAATGCGTAGCTGTATTATTGGACACTACGCAACACGTGGGATTGTGTCATTAAGAAAGAACTTGTTGCAAGGATGAAAGGAACATAATTACGAGAAATGTCGTTTCATTTAGAGTTAACTAGAAAAAGAGGTGTCTATTGGGGACGCCTACAAAACTATAATGTTCTCTCGTTAACAAGAGAAAACGATGTGCTAGTATTGATTATAAAATTAAGAAACGTGTTATAAATACCCCAAACAACTGGGTACATTCGTTTCATTTTCCATTCTACAATTTATGAATTGTCGTGGTCACCGATAACAAGCAGAGAGAACAACAAGACGAAACTTCTCCGAAGCCTAAGAAATATGGCGCCAAATGTACAACTAACCGTCAAAGAAATGGAACCAAAACAGACAGAGACATCAAATCCAAGAGTCAAGACGAAGTCAAAAATTACAAAGGGTAAGCTTCCTTCATATTTTTGTACCACACAAGAAAAGGGTAGGGGGTGTACATTCTAAGCACCAAAAGTCGTTTGGCCACGATACTGAAAATTCTCTACTACTTCGTGGACTATTTGATCCCCATCCCTCCATGGAAGTGATCACTACACTGGTCTGTTTGCAGGTGATAATAAGTTCGAATCTTAAAAAATAGAATATACTGGTTTCCTTTGTCAATACCAGTTCAAATTTACACGAAACAATCGAACTTTTGCACGGCAGCGACACTCTCTCGTAGTCTTATATCGAATTCCAACTGTCATGATCAAGAGTACTTGTACGTGAACGGAACATCGGTTCTTCGTCCAATCCGACAACTATGTGTTTTCCGTCAATCCTCCGCTAGTGAAAAGGATGGAAACCCACTGGAACATCACCGCCAAACTTTCTTGGCCAAATTTGTGATCGAACAGGAAACCTCCAGGTTTGCTTGGGATAATTTTTTTCGGGTACAAATATACTGTACACCGGTATGTTTTGAATTAGATTACATTCACCAACTCTAGTCTATAAAATATATTACATAATATGCATACTTTTTCAAAACATGGCGAAAGATCGAAATCATTTCTTGTCTGACAGCTAATTTTTAAATCAATAATTATATATCAATAATATAGAGATCCATTATTTTCACAGGATACAAATAATAATGCTACAATAAACTTTCTAATACAAGCAATGAATATCATTTTCTTACAGTATTTAGACACAGATTATACAAGAGCTAAATCTGCCTATTACAGGTCTTTCTTAAGGTCTGAAGTGTGTTAACTAATAATATAAATTATTAATTATACGTTAATTAACAGCATCGATTTCATTCTCCTTTTATACACATAAATTCGGGCGCAGCTTAAGGTGAAATTTACTAATTCGTTACTGATGGGAATTACTTTCAGATTGTATCCCTAGTAAAACAATGTTTTGAACTCTTCCTCTCTTGTATTTACAGAAAGTATATCATTCTTTAATAACCATTCTTAAAGGGACAATCCCGATTAGAACAGAGTCTCGAAAATTAAAGTCCGAGAGTTTATGAAATTTATGGACCAAAATATAGAGGCATGGTGTATTTATCTTGTCTCAAATTTTCAGCTCAAAATATTGAGTCGTTTGGACGTGAACGTCAACACTGCTTATCCGGACACGTAACCCTTTTAAGATTTCGGGTCAATATTTTCATTGGGTGACCTGATAATCGATTCACATTTCTTGAGAGGTCTATACAGTGAATGACCCATGTATTGTACTTGATAACAAAAGGTAAATTTCACCTACATATTATTTTCATAGAAAAAAGTCTGGTATTATCCAGATACTGTATACAACGGTCTCCATTTCCAGATGAAGACTGTCAGATTTAAGTTATTTACAAGCGTATCACAAATATCGTGTTAGTTGGTCGGCCTTAGGTAATGGTTTTAAGGGATTTTTTTAACACAAAATTAAGCAGTTTTATTCCCCAGAAAGTTATCGGGATTGGCCCTTTAAAGGAGCTAAGTTGATAATATTTTTAAAAATAAGTGGCAGTGAGCGCATAGAATAATGTAATCTAATTGTTCATGAACTTTTTATTCAATCTTTTCTGTTATTTCAAATCAGTTATTTTCGACAAAATACGCCATCAGTCTCAATCGAATGAAAATCTTAAGCATCTGGTTATTCCCGTCTACGCCGACTTCATTTATTGCCCATGCTCTCAAGATAAGAAGGGGGGCTGGTGGTCTAGAGTGCCGCGCTTCGACCTCTAGCTGGCCGGTCAACTCTGGCTTGCGGCTGTGGTTTCGAGCCCTGGTGTGAGCGTATGTGGCATGGAGATAGGGGCGCCTTCTCAACCTCGTGGGTTTCCTCCGGGCACTCCGGTTTCCTCCCACTGCTAAAGACCCCTACGCGCAATCGAATTATTGAAATGGAATTGAACCATATGTTAGTCCCGAAATGACCTAGTTTGTGTTGAGTGGACGTTAAACCCCATTTCTCTTAAGATAAGAATGACGTCACCGTTTGACTGATTTGTGAAATATGTCTATTCTCATTCTTCGAGCCCATTGTTACAAATGGCGCTGAAACGCACGATACACGATTCGTATACCAGTTTTGTCTTAAATATTGGATTTAAGAATCCCACCTTTTTCCCGGAAAGATTACAACATCAATTTTGATTTAAATTGACAAATAATTCGTATTTTCAATGTCGAAGAGTTACAGTGTGCTTAGATATAACAAATCTAGACAACTAAAACATAAACAACAAATCTTCCGTTTCTTCATTACGGCTTAGGCAAATATCATCTTATGTTTTAATTATCATACTTTTGACTTGGACCAAATGATATTGTGTTAAACTCTTTAAAGCATAAAAATACACTTCTCCATACAATTGTTCGAGTTTACGTTCATATTTATATTCTCCCCCAAAATAATACATTTTGGATCTACGAAGAAATTTACAGCAGATATCAAAGATTTACAGCAGATATCAAACTTAGTCAATAAATATGGGATGGCAGGGGAGAGAACGCGAAATGCACGAACAAATTTCGAATTAGATACGACGGTACATCTATTATACGAAAGGCAAAGGTGCTGAGCTAAGCGTGTAGGGAACCCTTGTAGAGATTCCAGCTTGTGAATGCTTCAAATTCAAAGTGGTCCAATATAGCCTAATTTAGATGGCTGGTTCGATTTCCAATCCGTAGGGGATAAATTTTGAAAATTTAACTAACACAAATGTGATCCATGGTATAGCCTTCATTAGTTGGCTGAACCGAATACCAAAGATATAATCAATCGTCGGACCCCCCCCCCCCCCCCAATCAAACTGTCGTAGTGGCATTCAAAAATGATAATCGATGTCCGAAAAATGTCACACAAAGTAGATTGACTAGGCTACGACATATTGTTTTAATCTATAGTCAGTTCAGTAGAAATTCGGGGTGTTCAATGAAACGAAATATCAATTATTGTTTTATTAGATTTCGGACACTTTATTTTGAAACTAGATGGAATAATAATTTTTGTTTTAAACTTTTCACTTTACCCGGTTGCCTGAAAAGATATATTGTCCTAAAGTACCCCCATTCCCCGCTCCTATGTAGATAGTAACATTGGATTATCCTTCGATTTGGATATGAACGGATTATTAAATGTAGGTTTATAAAAAGAACATCATAGTTATCACCTATGCGACCTTTAAGTTATTATTATTTTTTTTCTTCCAAGCTGACTAATAATTCCTTAGAAAACCAAAAGTTGTTATATACGGCTGTGGGAGGATATCTGACAATTCAAAAAATTAATTGACTGTAGAAAAAAGAAAACGAGAAAAATAGAAAAAGTCCATATTATATTACTATGGTTTATTTTTTTTTATTAAAGATACATTATGGGAGATAAGATAAAGAGTTGTCAGTTCTCACTAAATAGTTAAAAACTATTTCAGGCCTAAAGAAAGACTTGTAATAGACAGATTTTGCTCTTCCATAATGCATGTTTAAGTATAGAATGAATAAAAACAAGGGAATGTACAGACTATTTCCATTTTTCGCGTTTTGCCTCATCTAGTGACATTCGGTTACTTTTTTGAATTATCAGATACTCGTCACTTCAGTCAGTTATATAGAAGGATAATGCGATAACATTGTATTTGGAACGTGTTTAACCAGTTCTTTCACCTATGTGACGCCAATATTGTTGTCCTTTAAAGTAGCTAAGTCTCTAACTCAATATCATCCAAAATCTTCAACCCCATTTCTTTCTCTCGCCTCCTACACCAGAAGATATCCCGGTGGTATGTTTTTTAGTTGATGTAATCAGGGACGGATCCAGGACTTTTTGCAGGAGGGGGTTTGCCAGGTTCCAGTTAAGGAAATCTGCCATCTAAATTGCACAAACATACATACAAATTGAGCTTTTTAATGAGAGAAATCATTTTTATAATGATGTAGGATCACTTTGTGATGTTATTTCATTGATGCAAGGCATTAATTTTTTTATGTAGCTGAGCAGGGTGGAGTTTGCCCCCCCCCCCTCGGGATCCGCCCCTGGCAATTATATTTTTTACATCCTCCCGAGGAATGTTAAGGAAATGTATATCAACCAATGAATGATGGATAAATATAATTAATAAGCATGCGTAGTATTGTTCAGTTCAATGACACTGACGTAAAACTTCCAAGCCGATAAACAAAACATCGTTATGGTGAAAAGGGGAAACAAAATGAGTATATAATGTCTTTTAAAATATATTTAGAAAGATTTTGTTAAGATAATGCATTAATAACAAGTCGCTTAGTGGAAAAGGTTATTGTCAATTTTATTTATATTTTTTGACGGCTTTTTATTCTACACTAAAATGTATTTTTTATTGTTTATTAAACATGCATTATGCAAGAGCAAAATCTGCCTATTGTAGGTCTTTCTTTAGGCCTGAAATGTTATAAAAATTATTTTTTAGACATTAATTAACCTATTCAGACCATAATCAACTCGAAGATGAGCATTTTCCGCTTACGGTAAGCAGAGATAAG
This sequence comes from Patella caerulea, assembly GCA_036850965.1. Lineage (NCBI taxonomy): Eukaryota > Metazoa > Mollusca > Gastropoda > Patellidae > Patella > Patella caerulea. Next base: position 16,066,784 of record JAZGQO010000002.1, on the reverse strand, counting down.
CAATTTGATTGGTTGATGCCTTGGGACACGATAACTTTAGTTCTAATGAAGTGAGAGTGATAAAACTTGGTGTATAGTTTCATTACAGTAATACCTTGACTAAGTTCGATACTTTGGAACACAATAACTCTCCTTCTAATTGAGTTAAAATGTTCAAACTTGGTGTATATATATATTAGGTCAATGTCTTGATGGAGTTCGAAGATGAGCATTTTCCCCTTAGGGTAAGCAGAGATAAGCAATTTGATTGGTTGATGCTTTGGGACACGATAACTTTATTTCCAATTAAGTGACAGTGATGAAACTTGGTGTATAGTTTCATTACAGTAATAATACCTTGACTAAGTTCGATAATTAGCTTTTTCTGCTCAGGGTAAGCAGAGCGATACACAATTTGATTGGTCAGACTCTCCTTCTAATTGAGTTAAAATGTTCAAACTTGGTGTATATGCTTATTAGGTCAATGACTTGATAGAGTTAGAAGATGAGCATTTTCCGCTTAGGGTATCCAGAGATAAGCAGTTTGATTGGTTGATGATTTCGGACACGATAACTTTAGTTCTAATTACGTGAGAGTGATGAAACTGGGTGTATAGTTTCATTACAGTAATACCTTGACTAAGATCGATAATGCGCATTTTCTGCTCAGGGTAAGCAGAGCGATAAGCAATTTGATTTGCCGAGACTTTGGAACACAATAACTCTCCTTCTAATTGAGTTAAAATGTTCAAAATTGGTGTGTATGCGTATTAGGTCAATGCCTTGATGGAGTTCGAAGATGAGCATTTTCTGCTTAGGGTAGGCAGAGATAAGCAATTTGATTGGTTGATACTTTGGGACAAGATAACTTAGGTTCATCTTGATTGATGATTTTTATGCCAATACAATGACTGCATTCTCATTCAGTAATGGATTCGACAGTAACAGTGTATAGAAACGATTGACTCGGACACGAGGGCCCTTTCCCTTGGCCAGAGGGGCCCTTTTGTCAAGCGTGGGGGCCCTTTTGTACAGTTTGATTGCTCGATACGTTTGAAAATTAAATGTGCGATTAATTAATGTGTCATCTATTTATATTGGGATTTCGTCGGGGGACATCAGCCTCACTGTTGGCTTGTTATTCGATTGGCTGAAATATTTTCCTTCGTGATTTATCACTAAACATGGATAACCGAGACTACTGGTTTTGTCTTACTGACTTTAGTAATGATAAGCGACACTAAACGGAAATTTCAATCGCTTAGTTCTAAGCTTAGAGTGGAACAATTTGACTGAAATTTTCAGCAAATTGCCTTAACATTAGCTACCTTTTAACTATTGTAGTGAGAACTGCCAACTCGCTATCTAATCTCCCATAATGTATCTTTAAACATTTTAAGTTAAGATTAAGAAAAAGACAGAAGACATGGGTGTTGACTATCTCCTTTCGTCCTACTCCAACTGGGATAATGAAGACGGGTAAAAGATATACAGTGTGCTATGAGGGATATTTTGACCGGGCAGCGGCACTATGGCATTCTCTTATGTCGAATTCCAACTGCTAAGGGATCTTTGACGTTCACGCCAATCAATACACGGGACCATCCGAACGACTGGGCAACTGTCCATGTTAGGCCCTCTTTCATGTACCACCGACAATGGGAAACCACGTCGGAAAATCATATGAATATTTCGCGTAGCATGCTTATTCTTTCTACAACAACTGATACTACTTTTCATAGTATGCTTTTTCGGCCTGTTATTGGGTCACGTGGCATGGTTTCGATTTCTCGTTTGTATGGTCGTCTGCGTTACCTCGTGCGTTTCTCCTCTGGGTCCTCCGATATCCTTCTACTGCTAAAAGCCCATTCACACAGGCGAATTGTGGAAATAAATTTGTACCATGTGAAATCAGGCATGCGTCGATTGGACATTAAACCCAATAATATACTCTTCGAAAAAAGAAACGCACAGTCCATTTTTCATTTCTTTATTTGAACGAGGTCTATGTTTCGGTAAATCTTACTTGTTTTTAATGCCATTATGTAATGATAAAAGAAATTCATTATTGATTTTAAAGGTAGGGTCACTAATTGTGAAATAAAAGAAATTCATTATTGATTTTAAAGGTAGGGTCACTAATTGTGACTGATCATCCTTTTTGTCGAAATTTTTTATCGCTTGATTGCAACAAGAAACGTGAATTTAACAACTTCGCGAGCTTTTCGCATGGAACCTAAATCTAAGGTCTTTAAAATCCCGGGGTTCTCGGTTTCCAAATCAGTTGCACATGTAAACACTCGAAGACCCAAGTGATGCCACATCTGAACGAAGACCGACGCAACAACGCTATTGGTGGATTACAAGCCCTAGTTCAGGCCAAACAAGTGTGGTCCCACTTGTCCTGGATCGTCACTTCCGGTTACGTCATTGGCGTAAATGATTTTCAACAGCGACCTTTACTGCAGCAGTAATTCCCGGACAGCGTAGAATCTCGTACCAGACAGTAGGCAAACGCCTACGTGGAACCGAATAACGAGGCAGACGTCCCCGTTAGAGCTTCTGTTTTGAAATTCGTCGACACTATGAAATCCAACTTTAATGGGTTCATGCACTGAGGGTATGGTCACAGCAACACTGGAGAGCAGTTTGATTCAGCGACGTGTCGCTGTTCTTGTTGCAACAAGGCGATAGTAGAGCGAGAATATACTGACGACGAAATGTAACGTTGCGTTTCTTTTTTGTGAGAGTATATAAGGCTTAATATTAGTAATTTGTTTCTTTTAGTAGAATATCCGACGGTTACATTTTTGATTCTCTAACCAGTCTCCGTATTCAGTGGCCTGGTGGGTACAATGCGATACGCTTACCCCAATTTCATTTCCTTCCATGCTATGATAATTAAAATGAAATGGGGTTTAACGTCCTACTTTTCTGCTCCGATTGGGCTAATCAAGACGCAGACAGCCGCAATTCCAACAATCAATGTGTACACGGGACATCCGTTTTTCGTCCCATCCAAACGACTGCACCGGAAAATCATTATGAACTTTCTCGGCTACAGCCGGGAGCGAACCGGGACCTCTAGACATCGTGTCCCTTGTCAGACCCCTAATCCTAAACCCAGTAGGTCACAGAAAGTGATTGACGCGGTAATTGTTGATATTAAAATACGTATTTCCTAGTTGACTATATACGATTGACCCGGCCTATCAAGGGTATGGCCATGAACCAGAAGTATCGTCACACTGATCAGTAGTAAATATTCGCTAGGCCGCTACAGTCACTGATAAGGATGGCATCGACGCGACTTAATTATTAACTTTTTTCTTTCGACAAATTAAATTCTAAAACATCTTTGTATGTATTAGAAAAATAAGTAAAGACGGCATCATTTTGCCCGGGGCACTTACGTTCTATGTAAACATAAGGCACGAGCCTTTGAGCAAATGATTGTCGCAACGTGATGTCATTGCACGTGTTGAAGACAATCATCTGTGATAGAGATAAAGTAATTCTCTGTAAAACAGATTGAAGTAGCATAGACCCCAAATCGGAAGTGGTAGTCCATCAGCACCAAACCTATATTACTACCCGATCGGAGTTACCTCTTTACAAAAATTTCAGCTGCGGGACAGCGCCAAAGTAGCCATCAACATTGAAGTCAGATGCTAATTGTAGGCCAGTTGGGGAGATTCGGGTATTTCCGGGGTCCAAAATGGCCGCTTTATATAAATGACTATTTGGGGGAATACTAACCCGAACCATAACCCTTTTAAGAGGGATAAAAGGTAAATTGGATCTAAGTTCTTTCTTCTAAAAGGGGTTCGGGTCAGGCATAGGTCTAATATTCCCCAAAATTCTCATTTATAGAAAGCGGCCATTTTTGGTCTCCGGAACATACAAACCTCCCCAAACGGCCTACAATTAGCATCTCCCAACCAGGAACAGGCAGATAAAAAAAAAACCGCCATTCACAAATATTAGTACATATATAGATTTTTTTATGCCTTTCATTCTGAAAATAACTTAATTGTTTATTAATAGGACACTGACGTGACATATTACACTTAAAAAAATTTAAAGACGGCGACAACTGCAAATGTGTAGGCGGACTTATCCATGGTTTTATTGTATTGGGAAGAAGGACTTCTTGTGTAGGAAGACTCTTTACACTGTGACAGTATACGAAAATATCCTACAGCTAAACTATTAACAATTGTATAAAAGCTTTGAGTCTTGTCCGTGTTTGAGAACACTGGTTTAAACCTTGGCTCGCTTTAAACATCTTAAGGTATTTCGACGAACATCGGATATCATTCTTCCTGTTTCTATTAGGATATTTTGATACGAATCCGTATCTTTACAATTGTTCAATTTCATTATACTCCATATAATGACACCATATTCAACAAATGGGTGCATATATAAATAACAATTTTTTCACTAAGTTGTCTATGGGATGCGGCAGGAGTCGAATTTAGATCCCATACTTGAACGTGCCAATAAGTAGAGTCGTCTGCCCAATCTCTTGGGTTGTCTGCGAGTCCCCTCCGCTAAAGTAATTTTTCCCGTACGTGATAGTCCCGAATCTGTGCCTGTTGCCAGCGGGGGGGGGGGGGGGGAGAGGTGTTATGATATCACCAGGACGAAGTACTGTATCGAAATTCAAAGTGCTACAGGGTCAATATCTCGACAAGATTAACCATTTTTGTTAATTGCATCTTCTCAAAATTAAAAACAAACTCGACCTGTAAATAGGGTTCCTCCGTATGAGTGTGTTAAGATAAGATACCTGTAAAATAATATAGATGTCGTCACCCGGAAGTTAATGACAGACACATCTAAAATGGCCACAGATCACTAATCATTTCCCCATTGACTTTAATGTTAATTCTCGTCTCTTTGACCGGTTGTAACTTTTTCCCAAATATTCGTAGGGTAAAATACTTTCTGCCACAGATGCAGCAACATATGACAAACTCTTGCCCAAAAGCATGTATGAGGTTCTTCATGAAAAACTTGAGATAGACAAACTGGAAGTAGAGACAGCTAACCTTGCAATTTTCGGCCCTCCCTTTCAACGTAACCAACCTCACAACTCTTCTATCCTTCCGCCTCAAAATCATGAATATTCACCAAAATCTGGCAGCAAATGTATTTGCAAACCCCTTTCTTCGATTCTACACCAAAAAGGTCAACAAAAATTCGCCATGCAAAAGGGGGAAAGGGAGAGAAAGACTAAAAAATATCTTTCGCCCTTAGTGATCTGTGTCCAAATGTAACGACCTTTCGCTTCAGTGGTAAGTCAGTATCTAAGATGTTGCAAACAAAGTGTTGAATGAGTATCCAGTCCTAAATGTACTCCTTTCATGGATTACCATCTGCTTGCTTTACTTCCGAGGATAAATTCCAAAACACGCCGGAAATTACTGAACGTTGACTTAACTGACATCTACTGCCGATAATTGTAAATGATCTTTACTAAATAGTTGATCAATTTGAGTTTCCTGGCATCATATGTTGATAAGTAACTCAAGTTGTTGACTGTTAATAAATAGTAGACCATGTTGAGTTGCCTGGCAGCCACTTTTGATATTTGTAACACCTTGTTGACGGTTAGTAAATAGTGGACTATGTTGCGTTGTCTTTATCACTGGTTGATTGCTTACCAAAGAGTGAACCACATTGCGTTGCCTTGCATCTAGTAACAAAAATAGGTGCGCTTGCCCAGCATGGTGGGTTTTCTCCGGGTCCTCCGGTTTCCTTACACAGCCAAAGAGCTCAACTCGCTAGCGAATTATTAAAAAAAAGGATCCAGCTGTTAGTCATCTCCGCTAGCTTGTAATTTTGACGACATGTCAAAAATCGAAGTCCGTCAGTCGATCCAAAAATATAAGGTACTTAATAATGCTTATGGCTTGCATATTCCCACAATGTTAAAATCACCTTTCCGAAATAAGAATTAATAAAAAAAAATATTATAAAATCTGTTAATTGCTTTGATTTTTTGTTTTTAAAATGTGTGTGTGTTTTTCATTCTCTCGATTGTTATTCATAATGCAGGATCCCAAACGAGAGAAAATGTTCTTTTTTGTGTCTTGACATCATTTACAAAATGTCATGTCATATCACATTCTTGAGAGGTGACGCTAGAAAAATGTTAGGTTTTAAAAAAAAACTCACACAAACAAAGCCCGAGAAGGTGAATGGCCAATCTGATTAAAACACAGATCCAATTTCGTTTCGTTTTTTATAGTTCAAAATTTCGTTTTTACTTGTCTTTACTACTCTTGGATCTGGAAGACTTGTTATTTAAGTTGTGTTCTGCCTGAAATGAGGGGTCAGCCAATAAAATGGTCTGTCGAATCGACCGTTTGACCTTTTCATGCGTGGAACTGTGGGTAAATATTACCAGCGGATAGAAATCAAAACAAAAGTAGATTTTAAAAAGCATGGCGGTATCTAATTGGTTAATCGAATGACTGACGTTATCGGGTCAAATGTCCCGTGCTTTATACCTGACGTCATAGAACGTGAGTTCCCACTATAACTAGTTAGATCTACATGAGTGTAGGCCATCGAAAGTATAAAAAAAAGAAACGAAATATAGATCTATATTTTAATTAGATTGGTGAATGGCAGTCATTGAATGAAATGGGTTTTAACGTTCAACTGTTCTACTCCGACTGGGATAATGAAGACGAACTTATAGGGGGAATTTTGCTCAGACAGCAGCGCTATGGCCTACCCGTATATCGAATTGTTTTACGTGCACGCCAATGTGTTCATCGGACCTAGGCTTCTCGTCCCATTCGAACGGGTATATTATGTTGTCCCTTGGTATGCCAACGAATTATTGAAATACGTTTGTGTTAAGTGGACGTTGAAAACAAATAAAGAACTGTGAATGACAGACCAACGAATACGAAATGCGAGATATGATTTCACGTCTTAATTTCTGGATGATGGTTTTATTGGCTCGAAAGACAGTTGATATATTAAACACTTTGTTCACCGTTAGTAAATAGTGGACCATTCATCAATAAGTACTATTACACGCCCCACATTTCCTACTCGAATGTATTAAATGTGATAACAGGAAACTAAAGAAATAATTAGTATATTCCCTAATGGATAACTGAACAGGACACGACGTCGTAATGGTTAAGGCCGTTGTGTCCATGAACTTTTGGAGGATAATTACGATTTGACAGTTTATTAATGTCTTTCCATGGAGCGTGTTTCGTTCAGCTGTGGTCGATCTGGGTAAGACAGTCGAGCATTGGCTCTGTAGTTCAAGAAATGATGCTTCCGTTGTATTTTTTGCTTAAATATCATATTTCCCCAAGCTTAATCCACCCTATTAAATATTCAGATTGATTAAGAAATCTAATTACTAAAGCTAGATTTAAGCAGGCTCATCAATTATTTTCGTGAATAGCAAATGGTGGACGGGCTTATAACATTGCAAGATCCATGAAATGTCGATTCAAAATATCTTTGCAAATATCAAACGGAATGGAACCATATTTGGACTGGTATTACTATTAAAGGTTTATCTTTAACGATATTGCTGTTTGAATGTGATTGTTATTGCACCAATGGGGAGGCTTAATGTCTCAACTTCTGTCGAGTAATTATGGGTTGTTTTGCCAAAGTGCTTTCTTCGCAGTTGGGAGCTGGGGGGGGGGGGGCTGAGTAAAAGATTTTAAAATAGAGGAACTCGGGTTCGTTTAATCGTAATTGGAAAAAGCCTATCTACATGTATGGTCAGTCGAACATCCATGATGGCGGCCATGTTCAAGCAACGCTGTGTCATATTTTACTGCTTAGATCCTGATTTGAATGGCGGGTGTGGCGCCAGGCAGGGTAAGCTTACTCTTCCGGACACCTGTTACCACTGTTTGTCGTGTATTTTGTACATGATGAACAGTCCATTTGCTGATTACACTATTTTGCCTCGACCGTTTTTATTGGACTTCGAATTTTGACTAATGGTTTGGATGGCTCGTACTTGGTGTTATTTTATTAATACACTTAACTACCCTACATGTCTCTCAAATTAATTTCAGCCATGTTTTATCTCGTGTTTTGTATTTAAATATAGTTATTAGTCGTTCGGATGAGACAAGAAACCATAACCACCTGGGTACTTTTCGAATTGCATATACATGTAACAGGTTAGAATTCGATAACGAGTAGACAAGCAAAATGGCAATACTTTGCGTCAGATCTGCAGCTTCAATAGTTGTTTGGTCATCACGTGGCTAAGTGTGTGGGACGCTGGCTCGCTAGCTTGGAGGCCAGGTGTTCGATCCCTGCATGGCCGAGAGAGTTCATCCAGATTTTCTGGCGTGATTTCCCCTTGTCAGTGATGCAGGGCCTGACAAGGACATTTATCTAGTCGTTCGGATGGGACGAAAAACCGAGGTCCCGTGTTTACATTGGCGTGCACGTAAAAGATCCCTTGGTAGTTGGAATTCGATATAAGAGTAGGGGGTGGCGCCGCTGCCCGGGCAAATTTTCCCTCATGCCCGTCTTCAATTGACCCGGTTTAGGAGCAGAAAAGTAGGACGTTAAACCCCATTTTATTTCAATATTTGTTTATAATTATCCCAATCAGTGCAGGAAAGTTGAACCCCATTTCATTCTAATAAAAGTACACGTTTTAGTCCCCAAAGACTCAAAATCGTTACATCCTTACCAACCCACTCTTAAAAAAACATTAATAACAATTTATTTTTTCATAATCCATTTTATGAAGTAAACAAGCTACTAAGTAAGGGTCAGTGTGCGATTAATTTTCATATTGTGAATTAAAATATTATTAAATAATAACAGAATTTTTCATCGGTTTTATTAAAGTCATTAAAAAGACATCCACAAAACAGGTAATGGCTATAATTTGGTATCTTTCAGTGCTTAAAATGATACTAAACAGTAAAAAATGGAAATAATGACTTTGAAATCTGTATCTTAGAAAATATGAAGTTAATGTTTATTTCAGAACATCAACCTACCTATATTAATATTCTTGCTATATTAATTCATAAATAGATGATAAAAAAGAAATTATTGAAAATTTCAGTCACATTACTTTATTCTGAACGAAGTTGTTAGTGTTTTCACTGGAAATACGTATCAACTGTTCCCGAACAGGTGGCTATGATTCCCCTAAAACGGCGACCCGCGAATGCCCAAAAACCAAAAAAAATAGGCCTATGATTCTCCTAGAACGGCGACCGGCGAACGCCAAAAAAAAAAACAAAAATAAAAATAGGCATAATGCGACTTGATGATCGGGATTTCTTATTCTCCAGCGTATTTTTATATATATATATATATTCTGTAAAAATTAGTACTACCCGAAAATTCTATGTGCTGATAATACGAGAAGGCCTATTAATAATAAACGCCTTATTTAATAATTTTTTATAATATTTAAGACATTATACAAAAATACGTCGTCAACATGGCCATAAGTTCTATTAAATAGTTAGCCATAATTCGACCATAAATTGAAAGAGCTAATCCTTAATCGGAATATTATCACTGACATTAGAAATTAAAAACAATAATAAGAATTAAGTGTTCGTCCACTTCAATCGTTATTAGTGCTGCTTTCTTACCGTGGAAGCACGGTGTCCTTATCATCTACTACTGACGGCGCAATAAACATATTAAAATCAGTTCACGGGGGGCTCTATGATTTCGAGCGCCATGTGAAAAGAAAAACATGCGACAAAACAGTGGGGATGTAATTTGTAATTGCTGATTCACAAACGACAAAATAATAATTTTAAAAAAGGTGTCGAGTGCACTACCGCTCAATTAGGGTTGTCCACGTATTTGAAAGATTAAAAAAGAATTTAAATGACATTTGAAGTATTCGTATCACATTAGTACGTGCTTTTATAGCCATTTTTGTCTATTCTAAGGTTCCTCAAAATAGACCTATTGTAACATAACGGATGAATTATAAGATCTCTTTTAGCATATTTGTTTATTTTAAACGTAATATTTATCTGTTTTCAGATAAAAGGTCAAAATTTGACTTAGAAAATCTGATGCCATTGATATTCTGTGAAGAACATGTGACATTGTTTCCAGAGTATAGAAACGCTGGCAAGATTTAGCTCTTCTCGCCAGTCTCTTTATTTACCGAACGCGGATACGAAACCGCGTTATCTCATGTCGTGTTATCTCCCCTTAATGTAAACAGACTGTATCACCTGTTTGGATAATGATATAGACCGGAGATGTAAATTGTAGGTCGATTGGTGAGGTTTGAGAATTTCCGGAATACTAAACATAACCCCTTTTAAGAGACTGAATTTAGCTTTTACCCCTCTTAAAAGCACTGACCAAACAATACATAAAATTCGTGATATTCCTTAGTTTTATAAAAAAAAAAATACACAAAATTCATTAAATTTATGTTTAAAGTAAGTTGGTTGTGGTATTCTGGTGTTTCTGTTACCGTACTGAAAAAAAAAATACTTTTAAAGTTAGGTGTTCTGGGATGGGGGGATCGTAGGGCTGATCGTCTTCCTTAGGTGGCCGTACTGAAGGAATACAATAAATTTTTAAATTTATTCTTTTTTCTTCGGAAGTGTTTCCTACTTATAGGATTGGATTTTCTAAAAATGTGTATGTTCCACATTCCTGTGCTAGGGCTTCTTATATCTGTTTGATTTTATTTACTTAGGGTTTGATATAGTCCTCGCTTTGGGTTATGGTAAGGGGTGTTCATATTTAGTTTACTTTACTCTGCACTAAGATGTCGTTCTGATATTTATTTTTATAATTAGGGTTTCACACTGCGTAGCTTGTGTGAAACACTATTGTTTTTGTTAAAATTATTATTAGGGTTTCACACTGCGTAGCTTGTGTGAAACACTATTGTTTTTGTTAAAATTATTATTCTTATTATTATTATTATTAAGCTTTCATATTACATATGAAAGCTTATTGTTTCTGTTAAGATTATTATTAAGCTTTCATATTACATATGAAAGCTTATTGTTTCTGTTAAGATTATTATTGTTATTTTTTTTTTGTGTTTTGTCCACAAATCGGATTTCTCAGAATCTAACGATAGGATCGTTCTGAAACTTTTACCTATCCCCCCAAAAATGGGTGGTGGCTGTTGATTAAATATATTTTCAAAACGTTTTAAGAATCCGAAATCACCGAATTTTACGAACGAAAAAACTGACAATGCATAGTCGTAACTTTGTTATTTTTTGACCGATTTTACTAATTCTTTTTTCTTTGAATACCTTGAAAAAAATCATTTTCATCTGCAGTTTCGCATTTTCCAATTTCGAAAATTCGTCGCTGTGATTTCGAACCGGAAGTTTAGACCAATTTGAGAACTTCTTTAATAGTTGTACGATTTTCATGAAATTTAGTGTATAAGTAGATGTTACCGATGTGACTTCAAAAATATAATTATAAATGTTCTAAATTATCTCCCCTTGACGAAATTAAGGATCAAAGTTTTCAAAAAAATCGTCGAAATATAGGTCAGAATGACCTATTTTTTTTTTTTGATACTAGACAAGTAATTACTGATTCGTACACAAAATATGGAGTTTGTCGATCGAACCGGAAGTGCCACCATCTTTAAACGTGAAAAATCAAAAAGGCTTTTTTGCTATTTTACTTACAGACTCGGGAGTTATATTTTCAGAATCCTTGAAGGAATGCCTAAAAATCTATCGGATCCGAATTTTGATTTCGGTCACGTGATGGTCACCATTTTGAATTGAAAATGAAAAATAGAAGCAATTTGAAGGGCCGGGACTTTGGAACACAATAACTCTCCTTCTAATTAAGCTAGAATGTTCAAACTTGGTGTAGACGTTCACTAGGTCAATGTCATGATTGAGTTCAAAGATGAGCATTTTCTGCTTAGGGTAAGCAGAGATAAGGATGCTGATTTGTTGATTCTTTAGGGCACGATAACTTCGGTTATAATGAAGGGAGGGCGATGAAACTTTTGTCAATAGAGAGTCTAATAGCTAGCCTGTTGTTTGAAATCATTGTATCATTTTTTTTAAATATCAGGGATAGCCGAAAAAAAGAGATTGAAAATCCAAAAAGTCGTATTTTTACAATTTGGAGCATGTTTAGAGGTCTTTCTCGTAAAGTCAACATAATATTTTTTGGGAACTTCTTCTACAAAGAGTCTTATTGGTAGTCTTTTATATGAAACCATCGATCAACAGTCCAACATATCTGGAGTAGAAGAACAAAAGGATCGAAAATTGAAAACGGCACCCTTTCATTGTTAAGCGAAACATGCAGTGTGGGTGACTACAATCTACACATTTAGTCATCGTATAGAGCTTATTCAACAGTATCGAATTCCAACTGCTTAGGGATATTTTACGTGCACTCCAATGTGTACACGGGACCTTGGTGTTTCATCCCATCCGAACGACTAGACAGCTGTGCTTGTCAGGCCCTCCGTTCTGCCTCACTGACAACGGGGAACCACGCCGGGAAATCAAGATGAACTTTCTCCGTGCAGAACTTTCAATTCAGGCCAAACGTTTATTGCACACGATTAAGCTGGTCAGTTGTAATAATCGGTTGGCAATTAAAGTACCGTGCACATTAAACTGTTAAAACAGAAAATTTCGCCCGGTTGAAATGTTTCTTGCTACAAGTCAGCAATTTTCCGAATTCAGGGATGCTGAATGGTTAGCATGTGCGCGCTGTATCGTAACGTCTGTCATTGAGTCAACGAGCGTCGTTTCGATCTCCAGGTTGCATGTGACATGAAGTATGATGTCCAACCTCGTGGGTTTTCTCCGTGTCCTTCGGTTTCCTCCCAAAGACTAAAGACCAGTAAGCGCAAGGGGAGTTTTTAAATAAAATTAAACAACATATGTTAGTCACAAAATGACCTAGTTTGTGTCGAATGGACATTAGGCCGCATTTCTCTCTTTCTCTTTTATTTTTAAAGTTTTGTAATAATCGGTTGGTAATCAAAGGTACTGTAAAAGTGATAAAACAGAAAATTTCGCCCGGTTGTAATGTTGCTCACTTTAAAGTCAGCAATTTGCAGATTTTAAGGGGCAAACGTTTATTGCGAACGCTTAAGCTGGTCAGGGGGAGCTTATTTTTAAAAGTTTTGTAATATTCGGTTGATAACTAAAGGTACCATGCAAATTAAACTGTTCAAATAGAAAATTTGGGCCGGTTGAAATGTTTCTCGCTGTAGGTCAGCAATTTGCCGATTTTAGGGAGGTTGCGTGGCTGAATGGTTAGCACGTGCGCTCTGTATCAAAACGTCTGTCATTGAGTCAACTGGCGTTGTTTCGATTTCTTGGTTGTACGTGACAAGGAGTATGGTCGCCTGTCCAACCTCGTAGGCCGTAACGCCGCTGCCCGGGTAAAATTTCCCTCATTGCACACTTTATGGCATATGCCAGTCTTCATTAGCCCATTTTAGGAGCAGAACAGTAGGACGTTAAACCCCATTCAATTTCATTTCATTTTCTCTATGTTGCTTATTTATTATAGTGGATAAATATTTTTCTGGTTCTAGCAATTATTTGATTTCTGCATAGAAATCTTGCTTTGGCCAGTTTTTTTTTATTGCAGAGTGCCATTCTTGTATAATTCAGTCTATGATCCTTTGTTTAAAACATGCTTAAGAAGTCGTCATGATTTCCTACTTATAACCAAACATATTGGAAATATTTGTCTGGCATTATTAAATCCTAATTTTATTGGTCTTAACTTTCATTTAACTATGAACAACCCTTAACGTGTCTCTTTAAAACTATTAAGTACTCTAAAATAGTAGCTCAACCTTTTGACCTAAACTCATTAATTTACCATTTTGTTGTGAGCGACTTCTTATTCTTCCTATATGACATATTGCACGTGTCGGATTTCAAAGGGGGGGGGGTGGATGGCTGAATGGCTAGCACGCGCGCCTGTCATTGAGTTAACTAGCGTGTTTTCGAATGCCCGGTTGTACGTGACAAGGAGTAAGGTCGCCTGTCCAACCTGACATTTTTATTTTTTTTTCCCGCCATTTTCTTTTCATTTTCTCATCCGTCTCATTACAGTAATACAAGTTTCAGTTATTTCCCTTTAGTTTTCAGATTATCGTTATGCCTGGGTGCAATGTTTCATACTATATTTAGACTTGTAACTTCGCGAGTTTTTGACCAATTTTGATAATTTTTTCTTCTTATCCTTTTATTTAGGATACTTGATACAATCAATGACACGTGACGATGAATATGAAAGCTTTCATATCTGCATGGGACAGTAGCAGATCTAGTTGTTATTTTTTTTTTGTGTTTTGTCCACAAATCGGATTTCTCAGAATCTAACGATAGGATCGTTCTGAAACTTTTACCTATCCCCCCAAAAATGGGTGGTGGCTGTTGATTAAATATATTTTCAAAACGTTTTACGAATCCGAAATCACCGAATTTTACGAACGAAAAAACTGACAATGCATAGTCGTAACTTTGTTATTTTTTGACCGATTTTACTAATTCTTTTTTCTTTGAATACCTTGAAAAAAATCATTTTCATCTGCAGTTTCGCATTTTCCAATTTCGAAAATTCGTCGCTGTGATTTCGAACCGGAAGTTTAGACCAATTTGAGAACTTCTTTAATAGTTGTACGATTTTCATGAAATTTAGTGTATAAGTAGATGTTACCGATGTGACTTCAAAAATATAATTATAAATGTTCTAAATTATCTCCCCTTGACGAAATTAAGGATCAAAGTTTTCAAAAAAATCGTCGAAATATAGGTCAGAATGACCTATTTTTTTTTTTTGATACTAGACAAGTAATTACTGATTCGTACACAAAATATGGAGTTTGTCGATCGAACCGGAAGTGCCACCATCTTTAAACGTGAAAAATCAAAAAGGCTTTTTTGCTATTTTACTTACAGACTCGGGAGTTATATTTTCAGAATCCTTGAAGGAATGCCTAAAAATCTATCGGATCCGAATTTTGATTTCGGTCACGTGATGGTCACCATTTTGAATTGAAAATGAAAAATAGAAGCAATTTGAAGGGCCGGGACTTTGGAACACAATAACTCTCCTTCTAATTAAGCTAGAATGTTCAAACTTGGTGTAGACGTTCACTAGGTCAATGTCATGATTGAGTTCAAAGATGAGCATTTTCTGCTTAGGGTAAGCAGAGATAAGGATGCTGATTTGTTGATTCTTTAGGGCACGATAACTTCGGTTATAATGAAGGGAGGGCGATGAAACTTTTGTCAATAGAGAGTCTAATAGCTAGCCTGTTGTTTGAAATCATTGTATCATTTTTTTTAAATATCAGGGATAGCCGAAAAAAAGAGATTGAAAATCCAAAAAGTCGTATTTTTACAATTTGGAGCATGTTTAGAGGTCTTTCTCGTAAAGTCAACATAATATTTTTTGGGAACTTCTTCTACAAAGAGTCTTATTGGTAGTCTTTTATATGAAACCATCGATCAACAGTCCAACATATCTGGAGTAGAAGAACAAAAGGATCGAAAATTGAAAACGGCACCCTTTCATTGTTAAGCGAAACATGCAGTGTGGGTGACTACAATCTACACATTTAGTCATCGTATAGAGCTTATTCAACAGTATCGAATTCCAACTGCTTAGGGATATTTTACGTGCACTCCAATGTGTACACGGGACCTTGGTGTTTCATCCCATCCGAACGACTAGACAGCTGTGCTTGTCAGGCCCTCCGTTCTGCCTCACTGACAACGGGGAACCACGCCGGGAAATCAAGATGAACTTTCTCCGTGCAGAACTTTCAATTCAGGCCAAACGTTTATTGCACACGATTAAGCTGGTCAGTTGTAATAATCGGTTGGCAATTAAAGTACCGTGCACATTAAACTGTTAAAACAGAAAATTTCGCCCGGTTGAAATGTTTCTTGCTACAAGTCAGCAATTTTCCGAATTCAGGGATGCTGAATGGTTAGCATGTGCGCGCTGTATCGTAACGTCTGTCATTGAGTCAACGAGCGTCGTTTCGATCTCCAGGTTGCATGTGACATGAAGTATGATGTCCAACCTCGTGGGTTTTCTCCGTGTCCTTCGGTTTCCTCCCAAAGACTAAAGACCAGTAAGCGCAAGGGGAGTTTTTAAATAAAATTAAACAACATATGTTAGTCACAAAATGACCTAGTTTGTGTCGAATGGACATTAGGCCGCATTTCTCTCTTTCTCTTTTATTTTTAAAGTTTTGTAATAATCGGTTGGTAATCAAAGGTACTGTAAAAGTGATAAAACAGAAAATTTCGCCCGGTTGTAATGTTGCTCACTTTAAAGTCAGCAATTTGCAGATTTTAAGGGGCAAACGTTTATTGCGAACGCTTAAGCTGGTCAGGGGGAGCTTATTTTTAAAAGTTTTGTAATATTCGGTTGATAACTAAAGGTACCATGCAAATTAAACTGTTCAAATAGAAAATTTGGGCCGGTTGAAATGTTTCTCGCTGTAGGTCAGCAATTTGCCGATTTTAGGGAGGTTGCGTGGCTGAATGGTTAGCACGTGCGCTCTGTATCAAAACGTCTGTC
Organism: Patella caerulea; assembly: GCA_036850965.1. Lineage (NCBI taxonomy): Eukaryota > Metazoa > Mollusca > Gastropoda > Patellidae > Patella > Patella caerulea. The sequence continues at coordinate 16,050,227 of JAZGQO010000002.1, read as the reverse complement.
ATTGAGTCAACTGGCGTTGTTTCGATTTCTTGGTTGTACGTGACAAGGAGTATGGTCGCCTGTCCAACCTCGTAGGCCGTAACGCCGCTGCCCGGGTAAAATTTCCCTCATTGCACACTTTATGGCATATGCCAGTCTTCATTAGCCCATTTTAGGAGCAGAACAGTAGGACGTTAAACCCCATTCAATTTCATTTCATTTTCTCTATGTTGCTTATTTATTATAGTGGATAAATATTTTTCTGGTTCTAGCAATTATTTGATTTCTGCATAGAAATCTTGCTTTGGCCAGTTTTTTTTTATTGCAGAGTGCCATTCTTGTATAATTCAGTCTATGATCCTTTGTTTAAAACATGCTTAAGAAGTCGTCATGATTTCCTACTTATAACCAAACATATTGGAAATATTTGTCTGGCATTATTAAATCCTAATTTTATTGGTCTTATTGGTCTTAACTTTCATTTAACTATGAACAACCCTTAACGTGTCTCTTTAAAACTATTAAGTACTCTAAAATAGTAGCTCAACTTTTTGACCTAAACTCATTAATTTACCATTTTGTTGTGAGCGACTTCTTATTCTTCCTATATGACATATTGCACGTGTCGGATTTCAAAGGGGGGGGGGGTGGATGGCTGAATGGCTAGCACGCGCGCCTGTCATTGAGTTAACTAGCGTGTTTTCGAATGCCCGGTTGTACGTGACAAGGAGTAAGGTCGCCTGTCCAACCTGACATTTTTATTTTTTTTTCCCGCCATTTTCTTTTCATTTTCTCATCCGTCTCATTACAGTAATACAAGTTTCAGTTATTTCCCTTTAGTTTTCAGATTATCGTTATGCCTGGGTGCAATGTTTCATACTATATTTAGACTTGTAACTTCGCGAGTTTTTGACCAATTTTGATAATTTTTTCTTCTTATCCTTTTATTTAGGATACTTGATACAATCAATGACACGTGACGATGAATATGAAAGCTTTCATATCTGCATGGGACAGTAGCAGATCTAGTTATTATTATTATTATTCAGATTCCAATTTGAATAGATCTCAGCAACTACGTGTCGCATCGTTACGATCTCTTCGGTTTTACTGGGAAAGTGGGTGTGACTTAGAGGATAAAGCTATTTTGAACGTTCTGCGACAATGCGAAATGTCCGAAATCACCGAAGTTATCGTTTTTGAAAATATTGCAGTAATTTTAACAATAATCATTGGAATTTAACTTTCGATACATTTTGGCATAGCCTGAGACAGGGCACATAGCTACGCTACTTTCGATTTTTGATTTTCGGCAAATCTTCGAAGATATTAGGCGCCAAATTTCGAAAATTTAAAATTTTACAAAAAACTTTTTTATTTGTGAATATTTTTTAGTCGTATTGTGCACAGAATTAAAGAGTCATCTGACTAGTGCAAAAATGTTAACAAAATTTGTCTCAGTAATTTTCCTTGGCCGCCATTGGCTAATTCAGTTTTTCTGTCCTAGATTAATTTTTTATTGTTCGATTTGTATAAAACAAAATTCATATGCTTCGTTGTATCAATTGTCATTTTTTTTATTACCAAAAGTGTTATCTGTCGGCGCCGGAAGTGGCATAATTTTACCAAAAACTACAATTTTGACAGTTATTTTTTTATTTCGAAAACAAATATTATTTTTTGGAAAAATTATTTGACCCAAAGAGTGTGCCCTTTCAAGGCGCAAAAAATGTAGGAAGCAGTTTTTTTAATTTCGATTTCACTTTCGAGCAAATTCGATTAAGAGGCTAAAAATGGTGTAAAATTTACCTATTTACAACCTATTCAGGCTTTTCAGATTTTAAAATATTTCTTCGTAACTTTTATAAACTTGTAGCTATAATCCATACGAAGAAAATGTATGTTAAAATTCGTTTGTAATATAAGCAGTTACCAAGAAATGGGCAGTTCTGTACAAGTCACTGTTTTCGTTATTTTGCCTGTAAAATAGTCAATTATTATTGGATTTTTATAAAAGTGACATCATTTGATTCAAAAGGCATGTAGCGTCATATCAAGTTGATTACAATTTAAAATTGACACCGGAAGTGACATCATTTGGTCAAAAACTGCATTTTAAACTTTTTAAATCAATGTTTTATTCAACCAAGAATAACTTAATATGTATTAATAATTTTAACTTTTGGTTTAAATTCACATATAAACAAAACTCATATGGTCATATAGATATCATACAATTGTTTCTAACTTGTTCGGTTGCCGAGAAATAGACGGTTTTCTACAGGTCACTTTTGAAGGTTTCGGGGCCATAAAAGTGTCAATTATTATTCGATTTTCACAAACGTTGCACCGTGTTATACCTAATGTCATTTGGGATTTCATACACGTAATTTAAGATTTTCATTATCACCGGAAGTAACGTCATTTTGGCAAAAACTGTATTTTTAGCCTTCAAAACAGATATTTTATTCAAATGAGTCTGTTTTGAAATCTTATTCAAATTATGGTATTTGATGCTAATCAACAAATAGAATGAACTCATACGATCATACAGATACCACAAAATGGTTTGTAACTTGTACGGTTGCAGAGAAATAGCCGATTTTCTACAAGTCACTTTTCAAGTTTTTTGGTCTTTAAAAGTGGCAATTATTACTCGATTTACATAAAATTTTCACTATATGATATCCTATGCCATTTCTGATTTCATAAGACTAATTGAACATTTTCATTAACACAGGAAGTAATTTAATTTTGTCAAGATTATTTACAAGTAACAAATGTATAAAATGACTTAATATTGCTGGATTGATTGGTTGATTCTGCGTCCATTTTATTTGTGTGCAATGTTAATTTGGAAACCTGTTTAGTGGTTACGCTGGTACTGGAAGTGACATATGTTCAAGGGTAACTTAGCACCGGAAGTGACATGTTTAAGAGTAACTTGGCACCAGTGAAACCCGTCATTCCTGCATGCAGGTCTAGTTCTTATTATTATTATTATTCAGATTCCAATTTGAATAGATCTCAGCAACTACGTGTCGCATCGTTACGATTTCTTCGGTTTTACTGGGAAAGTGGGTGTGACTTAGAGGATAAAGCTATTTTGAACGTTCTGCGACAATGCGAAATGTCCGAAATCACCAAATGATCGTTTTTGAAAATATTGCAGTAATTTTAACATTAATCATTGGATTTTAACTTTCGATACATTTTGGCATAGCCGGAGACAGGGCACATAGCTACGCTACTTTCGATTTTTGATTTTCTGCAAATCTTCGAAGATATTTGGCGCCAAATTTCGAAAATTTAAAATTTTACAAAAAACTTTTTTATTTATGAATATTTTTTAGTCGTGTTGTGCACAGAATTAAAGAGTCATCTGACTAGCGCAAAAATGTTAACATTTTTTGCCTCGGTAATTTTCCTTGGCCGCCATGGGCTAATTCAGTTTTTCAGTCCTATATTGATTTTTTCATGTTCGATTTGTATAAAACAAAGTTCATATGCTTCTTTGTCTCAATTGTCATTTTTTTTATTACCAAAAGTGTTATCTGTCGGCACCGGAAGTGGCATAATTTTACCAAAAACTACAATTTTGACAGTTAGGTACCATTTTTCGAAAACAAATATTATTTTTTTGAAAAATTATATGACCCAAAGATTTTGCCCTTTCAAGGCGCAAAAAATGTCGGAAGCAGTTTTTTTAATTTCGATTTCATTTTCGAGCAAATTCGATTAAAAGGCTAAAAATGGTGTAAAATTGACCTATTTACAACCTATTCAGGCTTTTCAGATTTTAAAATATTTCTTCGTAACTTTTAAAAACTTGTAGCTATAATCCATACGAAGAAAATGTATGTTAAAATTAGTTTGTAATATAAGCAGTTGCCAAGAAATGGGCAGTTCTGCATAAGTCACTGTTTTCGTTATTTTGCCCGTAAAATAGTCAATTATTATTGGATTTTTATAAAAGTGACATCATTTGATTCAAAAAGCACGTAGCGTCATATCAAGTTGAATACAATTTAAAATTGACATCGGAAGTGACGTCTTTTTGTCAAAAACTGCATTTTAATCTTTTTAAATCAATGTTTTATTCAAACAAGAATTACTTAATATGTATTAATAATTTTAACTTTTGGTTTAAATTCACATATAAACACAACTCATATGTTCATATAGATATCATAAAATTGTTTCTAACTTGTTCGGTTGCCGAGAAATAGACGGTTTTCTACAGGTCACTTTTGAAGGTTTTGGGGCCATAAAAGTGTCAATTATTATTCGATTTTCATAAACTTTACACCATGTTATACCTAATGCCATTTAGGATTTTATACAAGTAATTTAAGATTTACATTATCACCGGAAGTAACGTCATTTTGGCAAAAACTGTATTTGTAGCCTTCAAAACAGACATTTTATTCAAATGAGTCTGTTTTGAAATCTGTTTCAAATTATGATATTTGATGCCAATCAACAAATAGAATGAACCCATACGATCATACAGATACCTCAAAATGGTTTCTAACTTGTACGGTTGCAGAGAAATAGCCGATTTTCTACAAGTGACTTTTCAAGTTTTTTGGTCTTTAAAAGTGGCAATTATTATTCAATTTACAAAAATTTTTTCACTATATTATGATATCTATGCCATTTCTAATTTCATAAAATTAATAAAACATTTTTATGAACACCGGAAGAAATGTAATTTTGTCAATATCATTTACAAGTAACAAATGTATAAAATGAAATGATATTGCTGGATTTGGTTGATTCCCCGTTTTTTTTTAATGTGAGCAATGTTTATTTGGAAACCTGTTTAGTAGTTTCGTTGGTACCGGAAGTGACATATGTTCAAGGTAGCTTGGCACCGGAAGTGACATGTTCAAGGGTAACGTGGCACCAGTGAAACCCGTCATTCCTGCATGCAGGTCTAGTTGTAATTGTGATTTTCCTGTAGACCAGGGTAGTTTTTCTGATAATTTTGATGCACTTGCTGCTATTGCGCTAGCCGTATGAATATTCAAACCTTGTCAATGCAGAGTTATCCTCTTGTTAGCTTCTGATTTGGATGGTTGAAGTGAGTTGAGACTGATTTATTTTTGGGGTTTGTTTGGTGATTATGTCTCCCCTAAATATTGCGTTTGTCACATTGTGTACATGAAACTAAATAAATTATGTTTGAACTGCTGCATCAAAGTTGGTCTAATATTGGTATTTGTTTGCATATTATTGTTTGTCTCTTTGGCAGCAAGTTTAGCTAGAGTATCGATTTACAGGCCGCGCATCCTCATAAAATACTGCATGCAGGTTTTCATTAGCCAGAACCGTATGACGTTAGATCCTCACGTGACATTTTCGATGAGTATGATGTATTTAATCCATTCTTCATTAAGACAGCGAGAGCGGTAGTCAGTTGTACTGGTGGATATGAGATATCGCATCATTGCTCCCAAATACTTAATACTTCTGGAAGAATTGACATGCTGAGGATTGGTGTAAACCCCGTTAGCTAACGGATTTATTAAAGTTAACTGTTTGTTCATTGGTTGAATTTTAAATTTCAATGTACATGTTTAACGAAAAGAAATGGGGGTTTCGCGTCCTGCTGTTCTGCTCCGAACTGGGCACATATGAAACAACTTCATATAAGTTAGTATTAACAAGAAACTGAAGACTATGGAACAACCGTTGATTCTTTTCACAAAACAAAAAGATAACTGTAGAATTTCCAACACTATAAAAGCTATAGTATATGTTATCTTTTCCTTTGGAAATTTAAGCATAAATTCGTAGGAAACATTCAGGGATTTGCTCACAAGAAGCTGTAGAATATTTGAGGCACTATTTCCTGCAGACCCCCAAAATCTAGAATACTATGCCCCCATTGCCCCACCCTCTAGAGTGTTCTATAGAAAATAAATTACACTGGTAAGCTATGCTTCGAGTGACAGCCGACTTATGCATCGTTAAACCGGTAAAGGAGCCCAACGCTTCCGTTAAATATAACGGCAAGTTAACGACGGCATGTTAAAGTTAACAGGGCTCCCAGCAATAGACTTTCGCTCCGTTAACGATAACGATCTATGTTAACGAGTCGTTAAAAGCTAACCGAGCTTTGAACAAGCGGTTCAAGACAAGCAAAGTGTTTAAATCAAATTAACCCTAATTGAACTTACGTATTCCACCGTGGAATTTGGTAATGACATGAGAGGAGTCATAGACTTCCTTTGGGCCCAGAGACCCTCACCATATGACAGTCAGGCAGTTAATTGTCATATATTGTAGGCCTATGTTCGTCTGCTAATAGTTTTGTACGATCGTATATCATGACAGAAAATTTTCCCTGACAACGGATTCCATTCATCGACAATTCCATCTACCAAGGGTTCTTTTACGCGCACGTCACCAACTACCAAATGTTCTGTGCTATATATGTATTGTGTTATGAGGGACATTTCCGCCTGAGCTTCGTCGAATTCCAACGTCTATGGGTTCTTTGACGTGGACGCCACCATGTATACTTGACTTCGAACTTGAAAATGTTATCGACCAGCACCGGACCGAACTCGCGACCTTAATACCCAGATGCCAACGTTGTTGCAAAGGAAAACCTCTGCTGAGAACGGATTAACGTTGCCCTTTGTGTGCATACAGTTGACACTTTTTCTTAAAGATTTAAATAAAGAGTTGACTGTTCTTGATGTAATAGTCCAAAATAGATAATAAAAATGGATATGGAAAATTACATTCAAATTGTCTTTATTTCAAGCGAAGTTATTACAGTTTGGAGTTTTGATACAGCTTGTTACTTGATCACTGACACTCAGTCTCGCCTCTCCATTTTTAATTTAAGTGTTGGTTTACATCTGCGTCATCCTATGGTCTGGGCAGTTGATGGTAGGCTTCTCATGAGAATAAATATCTAAATAATAATTTATATAACATTTGAAACTAAAATAAAAAAAAAACCGTAATAGACAGATTTAGCCCCTACATGTTGTTGTGCAAGAAATTACGTGAACGATTAGAAATAGCTATACTCGTCTTTAAAACTTGCTACACAAATTACCCCTTGAGGAACTGGGTAAATTTAGTTGCCATTAAGATCCACTGTAGATTTGCGATCTTAAAATAGATCATTATATTGTTTACTATATGATTAAATTGTTTTGCTACATGAACATCTGACTGGCTGTAGTAAATGATCGCGTAGTAAATACGAGTGGCATTTGGAACTATGACGCCAGGGTTTTGGTAAATCAATCAACGTTGATGTTCCTAGTGGGTTAACCACCAGTGGCGGCGTTAAGGGGGCAAAGCCACGAGCTTCAACTAGGGTAGGGGCCTAGGGGGCTCCCCCAGAAAATTTAAAAAAACAGGCTGCCGGAAATGCAGTCTGACAGTATTTCAGGCAATGATCGTTGATGTAAAGCTTCAACGAACGGACTTGCGAACCTCAACGAATTACTCTTGTGAGCGCCAAAGTATGGAGTCCTTGTTGGGGTTTCGGGGACCTTCCCCAAGAAAAATTTTGAAAAACAGAGATAAATGAGGATGCCGTCTGTCGCCTATGTACTAGTCTTTCCGACCACAGAGGGGAAAGTGTCAAATGAAACTCAACGACGTCTATAATAATTTGAAAAGTAGACTGCTCGAAATGTAGTCTGGCAGCATTTCAGGCATTGATCGTCTAGATAAATAGAGCTTAAAATAGACAGATGCCGCCTGTCGCCAAATCACTAGTTTATCCGACCAGAGAGAAAAGTGTCAAACATGCGGAGTGAGTGGCGCGAAGTGAATGAATATTTTCGCCACTATATTTTGTGAAATGAAAGGACTTGCGAACTTCAAATTGATCGTCGAGATAAACAGAGCTTAACAGATACCACCTGTCGCCAAATCACTAGTTTTTCCGACCAGAGAGGAAAGTGTCAAACATGCGGAGTGAATGAATATTTTCGCCACTATGTAAAATAGACTGCGGGAATGTCGCCAGGTAGCATTTCAGACACTGGTCGTCGAGATAAATAGAGCTGGCCAGATAATGTTCGTCGCCAAATCACCAGATTATCCGAAAGAAGAGGGAATGCATATTCTCGTCGCGTTGAACCTATATCCAAAAACTTTGCAGATAGTAAAAAGCACTTTTAAAATATGTTTACAGCAGGATGGGCTTGGTAAAAAAAGCACTCAACATGCATGCAAGTCTATGACTGAGTGGGGATGTGGGATTTAATCACCGTAGAAAGTATTGATAACCGAAACGTATCACATTTTTTTTTCTAAAAAATATTGGGGTGGGGGCAAACAGGGGGCAGACGAGATTTACCCCCTCCCACTTGACGCCGCCACTGTTAACCACAGTTCCGTGCAATTCGCCGTAACATACCGTTTCATTGGCTTATCACTCACTTCGCTTGACTCAATGGCAGACACTACCCTCAATCCCAATCCCAACCAGAAGCTGACAATCTTCTTGACATCGTTCTACTTCTTGTTTCGCTTATACTATAGCTCACATTCCACGGTGCGTGTTTTGACAAAAAGTATCATTACGGCCATTCTGCGATCTTCTTCAGTGCCGACCGACACAAGTGACCCTATAGGGTTTATTAAAATTTCCATCGTAGACTGCCCGGAGTAAAACGTACGACGGATTGGGGCTATCCTTTAAGGCTTCGCCAATAATTCGAGGATGATCGACATGAAACTTAAAAAGCGTGTTCCTTGAACAATTTACGGATTTCGAATTTTGAAATGGTGTCACAATTGTGCGATGGATCCTGGTCCTTGGGGCAGTATAAGTAAGTGTGCTAAATAATCTATTGTAGAAGACCAAATGGCTATGAAAACCAGACTACTAGATTCAATTATAGACCTTATGGTCTAAAGTGCAGACTTTCAACCACCTGACACCCTCTCACCCCCGCCCCAACACACCCACATACACCTTAGAGTAGACTCAAATCAACAATAACTTAACCAAGATAATTAGAATGGTGCATCAAACACTGATCGAACCGCGGATCCCGTGGTTATAGCTACCCACCATTGCCCTCCCCCTCCACCAACCATTTTAAAACAGACATTAAACCTACATAAAATAAACCAAGATAATTAAAACATCGCGTCAAACACTGACCGAACACAGGAACCAATGGTTAGCTAGCCGTAGTCGTTTAAATTGTATCAGGCGAATTGACGTAGCTCATATCTGGTTTAATTCCAGGACTTTCATTGACATAATCTTATAATGGGAGTTAATGACGATAGGTTTATACAGGATAACTTCTTAACTGTTATAAATCACTCCGTTTTAGCAGGCGGCTAAAACGTGTTGTTTAGTCGTGATTCGTTCTAGAATCGAGGGGAAATCATACCACTATTTGGTTGAAGTGTTATCGAGGAGAGAGAGAGAGAGAAATGGGGTTTAACGACACCTCGACACAAACTTTGTCATTTCGCGACTAACATTTAGTTCAATTTTATTTCCATAATTCGCTTGCGCTTAGGGATCGTTAGCAGTAAGAGGACTTGGAACACGGGAAAAAAACACGTTCAAATGGGAAATAAAAACCTCGACAGTTGGCTGATCACAACCTTATGATACAGCGCGCATGTGCTACCCCCACCCCTCGTTTTATCGAGGAATGCGGGGCGCTGAGTGATCTGCGATGCAGACAAAGTTAAATTGGGCGCCACATTGAATTTGACCCAATCACGTCATCGGTAGGTCATGATATGGAGGCCCAAGGCAATTCTGGCTTCCCTTTGGCAGGGGGGAGGGGGTAAGATGGTCTAGAGTGCCGCGCTTCGACCTCTACCTGGCCGGTCACCTCTGGCTTGCGGCTGTGGTTTCGAGCCCTGGTGTGAGCGTATGTGGCATGGAGATAGGGGTGCCTTCTCATCTTCGTGGGTTTCCTCCGGGCACTCCGGTTGCCTACGACTGCTAAAGATCCCTAGCGAATTATTGAAATAAAATCAAACCATATGTTAGTCCCGAAATGACCTAGTTTGTGTTGAGTGGACGTTAATCCCCAATCCTCTCTTTCTCTCTCTCCCTCTCTCTCTCTCTCTCTCCTTTGGTAGGGTCACGTTTGCGGGACTGACAGACAAAGTATTGTTTTAACTTTTGTACTGGACAACATTGAAGTTCACCCTTACAAACATTGACGTGTGCGTAAAATAACATTTGGCAAATTAGATGCAAACGTCGTGTATTGTCTTCATTAGCCAAGTTTTTGCGGAGAGAGAGAGAGGGGACGGGCGACCCTACTTCTTGTTGCATACAACCGGGGAAAGGAAATCACGACAGCTGATTCAAGCATGAAGACGCCTGATTTTCTCGGAAAATGGCGGTGGCCTACTCATTGTTTCTGAGTAATGGCGAGTGTGTTTGTTGTTAATACGCCGGTTTGGGATTTGGTTTCGCCAAATAACGCCTTCATTTACTATTATTCATAGAATTAATATGTTGGCATATTTCTGTGGTCTTCGTCAACAAAATGTCTACTAAAAATTACAAGTCAGTGCCGGGGGAATTAGTAATGGTTGATTCGCAAACAACAAAATAATAATGAAAACAAACGTTTGGAAAGGCTCGAACGACTGACGTTCAATTTGGGCTGTTCAAGTCTTTTACCGAACACAATTCATTAGAAATTTCAAAAATTTTATCACTCTATATACATTCATATTAGATTGCTATGTGATTTTAGAACCAATTTCGTCCATTTTAAGTTTCCCAAAAAAATAGAGCTACACACCCTTTAACCCAAATCCATTCCATTAAGCTATTATTGTCGGATGAAATTAATCAAGCAGGCGCAAACGACTGACGTTCAATTTGGGCTGTTCACGTCTTTCACCGAACACAATTCATTACAAATTTCAAAAATTTTATCACTCTATATACATTCATATTAGATTGCTATGTGATTTTAGAACCAATTTCGTCTATTTTGAGTTTCCCCCAAAAATAGACCTACACACCCTTTAACTCAAATCCATACCATTAAGTTATTGTTGTTGGATGAAATGGCGTATATCGTGTGTATTATATCAATCTATAAATTGGATAATATACGTAAAGTTAGTTTGATATATGATCTACCATTTATTACAAAATGGTTTTAAACTACGATATTGATCTAATACGATATATCAAATGGTTATATTTATACATCGCGTGATTATTAGTTATATTAGCTCTTATATCTATATACAATATTTTATTGCGTTTGTCTTATTAGCGCCTTTAAGGAAGTAACCGTACGGTCAATTATTAAGATTCATTGTGTCTTTATGCGGTTTGACTTTCTATAGAACATCAGATACCCATTGACATTGACGATTTGATGCATTTAAATAGATTGTACGCTTTATATCCCTATATAGTAAGCGATTGCGTTTGTAAATTAGCGTTTTCCTGAACCACAGTAAATATATATAATCGGCACGGGCTATCTAAAGCATCAAATTAGTCATCAATAAGCCCCGACATTTTAGTGATATTTAGTTTATTGCTAGGTTTCCACTGTCGTTACGATGGGGATGTCCCTATTGTGTTCACGATCTGCTAGATTCAGGTTTCAAAGGGGCGTCTGTCCAACCTCGTGGGTTTTCTCCGTGTACTCTGGTCTCCTCCAACTGCTAAAGACCCCTACGCCCAAGCGAATTATTCAAATGAGATAAAATCATGTGTTAGTCCCGAAATGACCTGTGGTATCGTAGGGAGTTGGATGGATGGCCGATTGGTTTAACGCGTACGTGTTTGGTCTTAATGTCTGCTATTGAGTCAAGTGGCGTGGTTTCGACTCACTGCTCGTATGTGACAAGTAGCGTCGCCTGCCCATCCCCGTGCTCTTTCTCCGGGTAGTCCGGTATCCTCTCCTTACTAAGGACTCTTACGCACTAGCGAATTATTGAAATAGAATTGAACCACATGTTTTTCTCAAAATGGTTTAGTTTGTGTCAAGTGGACGTTAAACCCAATTTCTTGCGTTTTGTCTCTGCCGTATCTACTACCAGAGCAAATCTGTGAAAGGGTTACCATACCTTCACGACACCTATCAAATTGTGTTTTCATTTGTTTTGTTTTTTGTTTTTGTTTTGTTTTTATGTGTGTGTATGGTGATCTATGCCCTCCGTGTGTGGCGGTCGTTACAGTAAGCCGGGGGTAGTACATGAGCAGGTTATTATTTACTTTTTCAAGAACACAAGCTACCACGTCTCTTTTGAGATCACATGGTATGATTGCTCTTTCAAGAATACCTGATACCACTTCTCTTTGAGGAGATCACATAGTATGCTTAATCTTTCAAGAACACCAGGTACCACTTCGCATCTTACAGCTGACAAATATGTTTTGTACTTTGTACCAGTTGGAATTCTAAGAATTACGAAATAAAAATCGTGCTAATAAGACGTTAAATTTCGTGGAATATTGTTAATCGTGATTACTGTGTGGGAAAGGGAATCGTTCTTTAACCAAAAAAACAGCAACTAATCGTCCGGATGGGGCGAGAAATACCATAGTTAAGTAGAGCCCCTAAAGTCTACTATGAATAAAACTACCTTGTAACCGAGACTGGTGATAAAAACATGAGTTTAAAATTAAGTGAATAGCTGAATTCAGATGCACGGTGTTCAGATGTGAGACTAACGAGAGTTAGTTTTCAGATGTTATATCAGGACAGCCGGTGGGGTGGGGGCTGGTGTTCAGACGTAAAACCAAGACAGATGGGAGCTGGTGTCCTGATGTTATACCAAGAGAGATGGGAGCTGGTGTCCTGATGTTATACCAAGAGAGATGGGAAGCTGGTGTTCAGATGTTATTCCAGGGCAAACAAGAGTATGATATTCATAACGTTAATCCAAGACAAACGGGAGCTGGTGTTCAAATGTTATACCCACATAGACGGGAGTCTGGTGTTCATGTGTTATATTAAGACAAATGGAGGCTGGTGTCCAGGTGTTATACCAAGACAAACGGGAGCTGGGGTTCAGATGTTAAACCAAAACAGATGGATGCTGAAGTTCAGATGATAGACCAAGACAGGCAGGGGCTGAAGTTCAGATGATAGACCAAAACAAACAGGAACTAGAGTTCAGATATTAGACCAAAACAGAAGAAAGATGGAGTTCGGATGTTAGACCGAGACAGAAGGGCTGGGGTTCGCTGTTGCAGCACGATAGACGGGAGTCTGGTTTTCAGTTGTTAAACCAAGATGGGCGGGAGCCTGGTGTTCAGTTGTTAAACCAAGACAGACGGGAGTCTGGTGCTCAGACATTAGATCAAGACCGACTACAGATGGAGTTCAGATGATAGACCAAGACAGATAGGAGCTGGAGTTCACAATTTTAGACCAAGTTAGATAAGAGCTGGAGTTATAAGACAGTTAGGGGCGAGGGTTGAAATTGTAGACTAAGACAGATAAGAGCTGTAATTCATATGGTAGACCAAGATAAACTAGAGCTGGGGTTCAGACAATAGACCAAGATAGACTAGAGCTGGAGTTCAGGGCCCGGTTCCTAGAAAATTCTTAAAGTAAGCACAAAGTTATGCTTCACTTTTTCTTACGTAAGAATCTTAATACAATACTGCCTCTAGGAAATTCTCAAGACCGTTCTTACGTAAGCACAAGTCAGGTATGAGTCTAAGCACATTGTGTCTGGTAAAATAAGACTATGGTGTTCTCAATTGTCATTAAAACAGTTTTGGTATGCGAATTACACTTAAATTTGTCGTCTGCTTCCCGGCAAATGGTCGATTTAGATACATTTGACATGTCCCCTATACACATGAAATGGTGCACAAGCTAAACATAATACAAACCAAAAAAAAACAAAAAGAAAAAACGCAAGCACTCTGAAAAATTGCGGGAGCGCCTGATCTTAAAGTAGCCCGAGTGTTTGTGTTATTTACTAATTGGTAAATAGGCCTGAAAAATGGTTTCAGGGCAGAAGCGAAATTTTCTATAGCATATGGCATACTTCTCGAGAATATGTTGCTAAAGGATTTTCTCTGGCTTTAAATTACATCTTACATATCAAAAGATGTAAGAAATGTCGTGGAATAACTAACTGTCATCCACCTTGTTTGAAGAAACCTTTCTTGAGACTCGTGCTTAGATAAGAACAAAGTTGCGCTTAAGTTTTTTCTTGGAACACAAAATAACGTACTTGTGCTTACACCGAAGTCTAAAATCTAAGCACAAGGACGTTCTTAAGAATATTCTGGGAACACAAAATACGATAAGTTTACTTAGATGCAAAGTCGACTTGAAATCTAAGCATAAGAACGTGCTTAAGAATTTTCTAGGAATCGGGCCCAGATGTAGACCATGATAGACTAGAGCTGGAGTTCAGATGTAGACCATGATAGACTAGAGCTGGAGTTCAGATGTTACACCAAAGACAGACGGGGCTGGTATTCAGATGTTACACCAAAACAGTCGGGAGCTGGTATTAAGATGTTAGACCAAGACAGACGGGAGTCTGGTATTCGGTTCGGATGTTACACCAAGAAAAATGTAAGCTGGAGTTCAGATGTTACACCAAGACAAACGGCGATTGGGGTTCAGATGTTAGACCAAAACATATACGGGAGTCTGGTGTACAGTAATCCTACGTAAAAGGGTCGGGCGCGCCGCAAATTTCAGTCCTAAATCATGACAGTTCAACAGTCCGGTCAACAACAAATATGATATAAACAAACAAATCAGTCTGGAATAACTAGAGCTCTCTTATGTCAACCTAAAATTGTATAATACATTTGCAGCTACATTACATCATAACGCGCGAAATTTACTATGCTCAATCAACCGGTGCATAGCAGAATATTGCATGAATACTAATTATGTGAGAAAGGAGGCTATCCAAGATAACTATAAACGTAAAAATTATATAATCAGCGGTGTTGCGTGTAAGCATCGATGTTTGCATCCAAACGTACAGATTCTACTGCACTCAGGAGATAATTGATTGGGTGTTAAAAATAGACACACTTTGTCAAAAAAAAACACGAATTCGCTCTCAGTACAGCAATGTTTAGCGGTGGGAGGATTCTCGGGTAATTGCTTCAGGAATATGTACCAGTTCAGATGTTTGACAAAGACACACAGACAGGAGTTTTGATTTCAGTTCAGATACTAAGAAATGTTTCTTCAGTGCAAAGCTTGTTTTCTTTTTTCGTGAGTTTATGTCAACTTGGTTGTTTTACCTTCATAAGCAAGGTCGCCAGGTATAGGCATCTTCTCTTCCCTGCAATGATTGTTTCTCTGACATTCAGCATGTTGTCTCTTCCACAGCCAATCCAAAAATGACCAGGGGTTGGGGAGGCCCCCTTTTTATATGGCGTGCCCAAGTCGGCACGACACCTTTGGAATTGCACAAACTCGTCGTGTCAATGCGGGAAGTGCGTAAACAATGCGCAAACTATTTGTGAACTCGTCGTGCTTTAAAGTAGTTCCAATATGGCGGAATTCGCCATACTGCCGAGACTAGATGTAGGTTCCGGAATCTGTCGAGGATTGCCGAGTGGACAAAATCGTGCAAGTGTCAGCCTGGTTTAACAGACACATCTCATTTATTAAAAATAAAAATCTCATATCGAAGCCTGAAACATTGCCAGACCTCCTCAGAGCAATGTGTGTATTTATAAGCCATCAAATTTTAATCTTAATATAATTAACAACAACTCACTGCCTGTCTTCTGGTCGAGTTCGACTCCCTCCGCGGCATGAATCTATATCCCAAACTAATTACTTGAAATCCAAATAAAGACTTTATAAACCTTTTAAATGTCAAACTATAAGAGCTGGTCGACTGAAAAAATGAAACGCAAAAAAAGGTGAGGTTAAACGTCTGGTCAATCCAACTTTTATTTCCCGGGGCAATGCAGAGGGGGTGTTTGTGATAGGAGTGGGGGTGGTGTGGGGTGTTTATGCCAAAGCGACATGCTGCCTGCATTTCCAATTCCATAGTTTAATCTGTGTGTAATGCTATTATGCTCAATTGTCTTGTCCCGGCAGTTATTTGAAACTAAATCATTTTCAGATACCATTTTATTTATGAAACAAATGTATGCAACAAATATGTATTACTATAGGCGTTCGGGCTCGATTTCGAACAGAGTAAAGTGGCTCCCGACAAAATGTTTCAGTTCAGTCAAATTCAGTACAAATTCGTGGTATTCAATTAAAATAAACAGAAATTTATTGCTTTATTACATTTCGGGCACTTTATTTTGCCAAATAGGTGAAATAAAAGAAAATCACTTTACCAATCTACCCGAAAAGTCATATTGCTCCCCCCCCCCCGGCTCGTACGATTGTGTTTATTACATAGCTAAGCTTTTAAAGACCCAATACCACTCTTGTTGTAACTGAATAATATGTCCCAATCTTCATTCTGGTCAACAATTTGCATTATTTTACATTATTCCAATTGATTCCAATTTGCATTAATTTGCATTATTCCAATTGATTGATGATATAAATTTCATTTTAACACACCTAATTTAAAGAATTGCAGATCATCTGCAACATTAACCCCTTTATTTCTTCGTTTAGCAATTGAAAATAAGCTCCCATTCCTCCTGTCTCACATCTGGACATCAGCCCCTTTATTCCTTGGCAACGTTCTAAATTAAATAAGAAGCGGTGTATGGTATTCCCTAAAAACTTAGGCATACTCTTCACACTATTTTCTTGGTGCAAGACATGGTAGCGCGTACAAGGTTGTGGTGTATGGTTGGGCAAACTTAAGCTGTGATCTAATGTTCTGTACTGATTACCCACCCACTGACTTAGGGCATTTTAAACAAAAGAATCTGGCAGTATAGAAAGGGGGGGGGGTATTTGTATGCCATGTCGTGACGTCGGGTGTTCTAAACATGAAATGAAATAATGAATGAGGATTCTTTTGCACCAAACGGGCTAACCAGGACGGGGATGATTTATGATATGTGCTGTGATTGACATTTGCACGATTTCATAACACCGGATTGGGCAGACAAGTAGGAAATAAATGGAATGGGGTTTAACGTCCTACCTTTCTGCACCGACTGGCTAATGATGACGGGTCACACCATGTTGTTTACTTGAGAGAACTCGTTCTCGGATAGCGGTATTATAAACTGGATAGGGGTTCTTTAACGTCTATGTCAATGTACATAAGACTTCGGTTTTTCGTCCTATCCTAATGACTACAGACAAGACATGAAAGAAGTAAAAACACGTTTTATTTCTTTGTTGTATGAGAGCTTTATTTTTCATTTCTATAAATGATTACTCAAGTATTGAATAACGATCAGGGTGGCCACAAAATGATAAAAATACGTAGGTAGACAGTTCATGCTATTTGATTCTCGTCTAATTATCTCCCCTGATAGAAACCTTTTAGCGATCTGCGCAGCTAATTGGTCCTAACGGTGTTTCCAGTAGGGGTTATCATTCCTATAAATACGAGTTTACAAAGCCCTGGATCACCAGTCTTCATATTAGCAGGTTATTAGCAGATGAGTATGAAATGAGAAATCAAATTCTTGCAGTCTAATTTGATCGGTTTGGTGTAGTAGAAGTTGCCGGTGTCCTTATTTGATTTTTTGGCAAGTTGCTTGTCTTTAAGGTAGGGAGTTACTGAACTTTTTATTTTATTAAAGGGCATATAACTGTATTCTTTGGAACTTTATAATAAACGAAAATGGTTCTAAAATCACAAATTAATGTAATATGAATGTATATAACGTGATTTACATATATATTACATTTTTAAACAAGTATATTGTTTTTTTCTTATCCATTATGTTCGGGGAAATAAGTGAACAGTTCAACTTGAACGACAGTTGTTGTGTTGGTGCCAGCTTACACAATTGTACACTTCATTTTAATTAATATTTTGTCGTTTATGAATCAGCCATTACTAGCTACTTCAACCAACACGATATGTTTTTCGTTGTTCTTTACACATGGCTCCCGAAACGATAGAATACCCCGTATACAAATGTTTAATATGTCTTAAATATTGGGTATTAGAATCCTGTATTTTCACACCAAGATATCAACAGCTATGCAGATGGAAAAAAACCAATATTGGATTGCTATTCCTGTTTTTTTATTTCCGAATTCCCACGAAAATACTGAATAATAGTTTTTACTTCTTTAAAGTGTTTTTTCCTGTCTTAATCGAATAATTTATGAGTTGTTCCGAATAAGTTAAAAATGCGTAATTTCGAATAACTAATTCATATTTTTTATTGATTGAATCGACATTTTGTTTGAAATAGGAATTATTGATTAATTTGTTAGTTTGAAATAATTCATTTGTTATTTTGAATGATTAATTCGGTATTTCGAAATATTGCATTATTAACATCTTTAAAATATTTAATTGGATTTTTTTCTCATAATAACTAGTAATTTACATAAAATATTTACCAATTTGGACTAAGTAATAAAACGCTTTAAAAATAGTTCATTATTCTGCTTGAAAGTACATTATTTTCTCGCTTTTCCGATGTTCAACGTCCTACTGTTCTGCCCCTAGTGATTTATCTACATAGGATTTTATATTAACACCGTTGTTTTTCACTGTAAACGTATTCTTGACCGGGAGCTACCTTGGCACAGTGACTAAAGCGCTGGCTCAATAATATGGAGGTCTCGGGTCCGATTCTTGAGTTTGCCATGTACACGTTGACAAGAAAGGTTCGAAAAAGTGGGTCGTAGCTGCCTGGGCAAAATTTGCTTATAGCATACTAAATGGCTGTAGGGCGTTAAACCCATTTCATTTACCCATAGACACCAGCGTTACAGCTTACTCTTACTTCGAATTACAACTACCAAGTAAACTTTTACGCCGTCTTGCACCTCTGACAAGAGGAAACGACCTGGGCAATCATGGAGGCCTAATTTATTGTGGAATTTGATATTTCTGGTTACTACATAATTAAATACTTTCAGATAGAGGGTCGAAGAGATGACCCAATTATATAAGAGACACCATAGCTTTAGGTTCAAGGTCTCCTTCGTCGTCTCTGGTCATTATTCGAAGAATTGTTTAGTAATATAAGTCCATGAAGGGATACAATTCCGTTCAATATTTACACAGCTTTCGGGAATTGAAATTATATAACAGATCAGCTCGCCATGGAATAAGCCCACCGCCATATTATTGCCCTCTGACATTTATTGATCGGATTGTTTTTTATCCGACTGAATCCCCGACGGGACACTAAAGTCGTGTTTTTTGTGGGTTTTTTTTGTTTTTTTTTGTGGTTTTTTTTTAAATAAAGCCAAACAAATTTAAAGATACATTATGGGGAATTAGATAAAGAGCAGACAATTCTCACTATAATGATTAAAAATAAGTAATGTAAAAGATATTTTCTGAAAATTTCAGTCAAATTGATCTACTTTGAATCAAGATTTTAGCGATTGAAATTTTGAACCTAGCGTCGATGATCATTACTAAACAGTCTCGATTATCCATTTTTTATTTAATTATTAATGGACGTTAAGCAGCAGATATGATTGTAATCCAGTAAATATCGCAGGCAAGCGAAGCCATCGAGAGTTGAGTATGGTCTGGATAATTTAAGTGATATTTCAAGCCTAAAGAAAGGCTTGCAATTGGCTGATTTACCTTTTGCATAATGCATGTTTAAATTTGTGTTTTTCGGGGTCGGCTGTACAGCACATCGTCCTCTTTCTTCGAGAAAAAGACTTAATAATAAACCAAATGTACTTGTTTGTGCAGTTCATTTAAAGTCCAATTTCGCGAGTTTTGAAAGGTTAAACAAAACATCTTTCAGGTGTTTCGAGTGGGTATTTATTTATCAAGATCCTGGATGGAGCCACGGTGGCTAAGTGAGTAAGATGCTGGCTTGCTAGCCTGGAGGTTGTGGGTTCGCTGCCGGTGTTGGTCGAGATAGTGAAGACAGAGTTACTCCAATCAGTATGCTGCGAGGGGAATTTTTGCTCGGGCAGCTACGACCAACTTTTATCTCGAACTCAACCTGTCAAAGTGTACATGGGAATTTGGATTTTTGTCCCATCCGAACGACTCGATACCCAAAGTACTATCTCGACAAACCCAGGGATCGTATCCGTGACCTCCAGGTTATTGAATCGCCGCCTTACTAGCTGTGCCACGGTAACTCTTGTTAAGGATACGTTTACAGTAAAAAAAAAAAAAAAAAAAAACCAACAGTGTTAAATTAATTGCCTTTGTAGACAAATCCCTAAAATTAAACGATACAGACATATTAGGTTAGTCTAGGGATTTAAAAACTTATTTAATATCATGTAGACGTATCCCTTGTTGTTTAAATTAAACACAGAGATCAAATAAGTCTGATAACAAATTAGGTTTAAAAACCTTATAATTATTTCATCTATGTGTTTAATTCAGGTTGTCTCTTTGTGTCTACAACACAAAACTATTTAGTACCCTTTTAGTTTTTTTTAAATCTAGTCTTTCAGCAGTCCTTAAACAAGTTAAAAGTATTAAAAAATATCCAAGTTTACGATTAACTTATTTTAGCCGCCAATTGGTCACGGCGTAGTTTTCTGTATACGAATTGCAAGACTATACAGTGTCAGAATTTACAACAGTCCAAATGGACATTATTTTAGGCTACCCAGTGATTAACCAGGAAATCAGTAATGAACATTATGTATAATATTTGAAAATGACATGAAAAGTAGGCCTTTAGACGTAGGTATCGGTGTAGGATTTTTTATCAGATTAGTTAGTCAAATGTATTCTTAACCCACAGTCCCCATATCTGATGAGTCTTCGTCAGTTTTTGTTAGGTCTTTAAAATTTATTCTACTCAATATAGTCTCTGTGGCATAGGAGGCAAACTTGCATAAGTTGCGCAAAATTGTCAACTACTCGAATGCGTTCTTCTGGGGATTTCCCTAATCTTTGCTGTGATTGCTGCCTTCAATTCACCAATCGTTTGAAGCTTGTTCTGGAACAAATTACCCGTAAGAAGAATGCGTTCGGGTAATTGATAATTTTGCGCGGCTTATGCAAGTTTGCCTCCAACGCGGCGGATGACAATAGACGCAAAGTTTG
Organism: Patella caerulea; assembly: GCA_036850965.1. Classification (NCBI taxonomy): domain Eukaryota; kingdom Metazoa; phylum Mollusca; class Gastropoda; family Patellidae; genus Patella; species Patella caerulea. The sequence continues at coordinate 16,029,152 of JAZGQO010000002.1, read as the reverse complement.
GGCATATTTTGCAGGTCTTGCTTTAGGCCTTAAATATTATATAGACTATTAATAAGACATTTATTATCAAGACCATAATCAACTCTCTGCCATCTGGTGTATCCGATTAATTTAACCCTAAACTGGATATCGAAACTTTGTTTATCATCGTAACAACAGTAACAATGACAATCGAAGCTAGTGTGTTATTGAATGAGAATTTCGCGGCTAAGAGTGGAGTTACATGACTGAAATTTTCAGCATATTCTCTTTACATTATCTTTTATAAAACCAATATAGCGAGAACCATCTAATCATCAATTATATTGCAAGCTCATTAACACGCGCCGGGAGTCACCCTTCTCTGTGGTATTAATGACATAGCGAGAATAAAGCCACCTTGACAGTGGGTGGTGACAAAGCGAAAAATATCTTTGTTTCATTTATCATTTCAAGTCTAAAGATTTGTGTATAATTTTTGTATTGCTCCTATGACAAATGAGTCTAGGGCGATGTAATCATTTACCTAAAATAAATTCAAATTTATATTTAACGTCTGTATGTTTCCCATCTTCGACTGACCTTGCAGACAATCTTCTTCGGTCAAATCCATAAATTATGATTAAACAGAACTCATAAGAGAGGTGGCATTCGGTAAGGGTCTTGAGTGGCTGAAAGGTTAAGGCACTCGCCTTTCCAGCTTTGTGAGTATTCCTCGGGTTCCTCACACTGCTAAAGATCCCTGGGCACTAGCGGATTATTGAAATTAAATAGAACCATATTTGTGCCCGGACATGGCCTAGTTTGTTTCGATTCGACGTTAACGTTAACAAACCGACACCCCCCCCCCCCTCCCTATCACTGGTAATATGTGAGGTGTTATCTATTGTTTTAGAAAGAGAAAGCACTATGCGAACTCCTAAAATGAGAAATGGTATTAGATGTTATAATATTTATATTTTCAGGTATATTATTTTTAAGAAGGATGATAAAGAAAGAAGACTTGTGTCGTGTTTTCCTTGTCTATGTCTGTTTATTTCACGTGGTACCGGCGCATCCGTGTGGTGAAAATCCATTACGAGGCTTCATATCCTTGTCACGTGTCACAGGTAAGGGTCCTTTTAATATACAAATACCACAGGAAAGCTTATCGACATCATTTATTTGAACTGTTTCAATGGCATTTAGTAATTGTATTCCATAGAATTGTGACCTGTATAATCATTTATTTGGTCAATTCGAATCTGCATTGTCGCTTTTAAAGTGTTGCTTAGGTGTGTCCGAGTTACCTTTTTAGATTGTCGCTTTAGAGCGTCCGAAATGTTCAAGGTTCGTTTAAAGGATAAACTAGGTACCATTGTCACTTGTGATAGAACTGGTGTAACACGTTCCAAATATAGTTATAACACATAGATCATTGTTGCAATAGATGCTAGTTATGAAGCTCAAAATTGCTTTTTCATAGCCTTCCTGGTTGCAAAATTATTTATATTATGTAGAAAATGTAGTCGGCCCTCGGCCAGATTTGAGGGCAGATTTATAAAGGCCTAAGGCTGTAGCCTTATAACCCTAATGTTTAATCATGCCCTGGTTTTATTCACTGAAGGTTATGCAGAGTTATATTCAAAAAGTGGTTGGCTGTGCAAAATTCTACTGCCTCTACAAACGTGATCGTATTGTATTTTTAATAAACTTATGCTAGTTTATAAAAAAAAACACAAGATAAACTGTTGATGAGGCTGTAAAAACCTCATTCCGTTCATTTCTAACAACTTCTCTTATTTTTTGCATATCAGAAGGACTATACAGTCCTTGCAAAGCGTTATAATAAGAGCTAAGGTAAGTCAGTTGGTAGGGCAGTGGAATCACTAACCAAGAGATCCCGGATTCTATCGGATTTTCTAGCATGGGTGCCATTTGTCAGTTAAGTGTAGATCCGAAAGCATGGCAAGTAATGATGACGAAAAACCGAGCTCAACCACTCTACTGCTGGCACTTAAAAGCTCCCAAACTAATCCCGCAGTAAATATTCGCTTGGCCGCTACAATCACTGATAAGCATGACATTGACGAGACTTAATGAGTTCGGCATATTAACTTTTTTACTCCGACAAATTAAATTCTCAAACATTTTTTTGAAGTATAAGAAAAATAAATAAAGACATTTGATGTATTTGTAGTTAAAAAAAAAAATCCTATTAGGTGTAAATGGGTATTAAAATGAGTAAAATGCATCATTTTGCCCGAAGCAGTTAGGTGTTATGTAAACAATGCACGAGCCGTTGAGCCAATGAGTGACGCCTCGTGAAGTCAACGCACGTATTGTGGACAGTCATCAGAACAATTACAGAGATAATTCGTAAGTAATTCTCTGTGAAACAGATTGAAAGGGTCCTAGACAGGACACAATTTCGTCCATTACATGCTACATGTCGTATGACCGTAGTCATTTTTGGTTGGGTTTTTTTTTAATTTTTTTATTTTTTTAAAAAAAAATAGGCATACACGACGGAGTCGGTATGAAAGAATCTTCGAATAAATAATCGTGGTAATACTTAAGATTTACCAATATAAAAATGGCGATCGACCCACCGGGACTATTTTTTAATATAAACATTACAAAAACTATTAGTTGATATTACAGACAGACAAATAGATTATTATATCACAATTATATCCCACGATGTGGCCGTTTGAACTGATCTCTAATCTCCAATAGTTTGAAATTACCTTATTAAATATAAATAATTTCATAGATGGAAGTAACTTATCACGACTACACTAATGACGCTTGGGGGCCTACTGACTTTCTTTAATTTACATTTTATTAGCAATAGGCTAACGGTAATGTGTCTGTTAATCGCCATTGTGATGTGCTAAACTGTTTAAATTGAAGAATCGTTAGTAGATTAAATGGAACGAAATGAAATGGGGTTTTACGTCCTATTGTTCTGTATCAACCTAATGACAACGGACGTAGCGTGCTATATGGTGGACATTTTGCCCGAACAGAGTACCCTTAGTTTCAGCTGTCAAGGATCCTTTTAGGTACACGCCATCGTGTACACGAGACCTTGTTTTTCGTTCGATCCACCTTCCACTACTGACAACAGGAAACCATGCTGGAAAATCTTGCGAATCCCAGGTACCCTGGTGTGTGGGCCAGTCTTTAAAGCCCCAATAACACTCTTGTTGTAAATGAATAGTATGTCCCATTCTTCATTCTGGTCAACAAATCGTATTATTTTAGAATATTCCAATTAAATGATGATATGAATTTCATCTTAACACACCTATTTTGAAAAATTGGAAAAATTCAACCAATTGATTTGAAACGTCTAACGTAAACCTTTTCAAATGTGACTTGGATTTTAAAATATTTTCGAACCCACTGGACAAGTAAAATAGGTTGTAATGGATAATTTACACAACAGGTAGGACACTTAAACATCTAGTACTTAGAATAAGGGAATTATTTATTTTCTGGAGCTACCAAGCCAGCAAGAATGTTATTGTCCCTTTAAATGCGGTGAAAAAGAACGAACCCCAATCTGTACACAGAGAACGAACTACCTATCCACCACTATCCCACATTAAAAATAGATCTCTGTCGTGAATGGTCGCCATATTAAAAAATCAGGTTCGATGCCGGCGTACATCTTTCATGCACACAGACACTTGTTATATATTTTCATTTTTTTAAAATGCAAGCCGGGTAAATATTTCTCAAAAATCCGAAATCGTAGACTTAAGAATTAAAATGGCAGTCAAACAGTTTTTGGTGTCTGCTGTCAAGCGGTGGGTGGTAACTGCGGACATAAGAGATTTGGTGTGATTGCCCCGTTAGTATTATTAGATATGGTTGACAATATTATTTAATTATCAATCTCTAAGGACAATTAGTGACTAGGACTGTAATTAGCAGATCGTATCAATAAATCTAAATCCAGTCATTATTACAAAGTTATTACCATGGAGGCGTTCTTAATCTCGTGTGTTCCCTCACGTCATCATGCTCTTCTTGGTATACTTCTCGTTTCCAATGATGTGCATAATCTTGTCCTTAGGGACCTGACCTTAACTTTATTTCCATGAGACATGACCAATTAGGAAGCCGTTCTTTTATTTCGCTTGTCAGTGCTAGAGAACTGTATACCCGATAAGGAAGCAGGCGTGGATCCAGGATTTTTTGCAGGGGGGGGGGGGGGGGTCTAGGTTTGATAAAAGGCACTCAACCAATTAGCGGGGGGTTTGGAAAATTTGGTAAATTAGATTCAATTTGGTGCATTCTGACGTATTTCCGGAAGGTAAATTCCAAAATTACAGGTCTAAAAGTCGCCAATAAAAGCGCATAAAAAATTTTCAAGGCTGAGCAGGGGGGGTGGGGGGCCGGACCTCCTGGACCCCCCCCCCCCCTCTGGATCCGCGCCTGGGAAGAGTGAAATATAAGATGAAATGAAATGGGGTTTAACGTCCAACTGTTCTGCTCCGACTTGACTAATGAATACGCTATACAGTGTGCCATGGGGGAAATTTTGCCTCGGCAACCGTACTATGGGCTACTCTTATATCGAATTCCATGTACGGTTGTACAAAGGGATCTTTTACATTACGTACACGCCAATGTGTACTCAGAAACCTCGTCCAATTCGAATGACTGGACAGCTGTCGTTGCCCGGGAAGACCACGTCGGAAAATCCCGACGAACTTTCTCGGCCAATGCTGGATAAGGACAAGTGTCCAGTCGTTCGGATGCATGACGTAAAAAAACAACTGTTTGACGATTGTGTATCATTGGCAAGTAGGCGGAAACATCGCACACTGATCAGCAGTAAAATATCGCTAGACCGCTACAATGCCTGAAAGGGGTGGCATTGGTGCGGGTTAATTAGCTCGCAATATTAACATTTTTCCTGCTGCGAATTAAATTCTATCACATATAATTCAAATATTAGAAAAATAAATAAAGGTGTTTGAAGTGTATTTGGATAAAAACTATTTCCTATTTAATGTAAATGGGTGTATAGAATGAGTAAAACGTTAATTCTACCCGGACGTGATGTGTTGTCACATGTAGAAGTCAGTTTGTACTTACAAGGGTCGGCCATCTTATACATACAGTGGACTCTGTCAAATCCGACATCGTACGGGATCGTTACAATATGTTGGATAACGCAGAGTGTCAAAATACCCATTAAGGAGTCTATCGCTATACCTCTGTGAAACAGATTGGCAACGTCTCTATCGGGGAAAGTTTTTCACTACCACACTGCTGGTCGTTTGCCCATGTATTCCTTCATTGACCGGATCGGTGCTGAAATTGTTAATACCATTATAACATGAACATGATTCTTTAAATTTCTAGGGTTTCAGTTTGTAGGTTGTTTCCGTTTCAATTTTTTTAAGTGGAGTTAAAGCAGTTAGACATAGGGGAAAAACAAGTCGATGCCTTTGGTAAACTAGGACTAATGCTGTCTATATATGTGAGTTAATATCAACGCTAAAATAGTCTAATGAAATAGCGCCAGATTAAATTTAAGATTTCCTGTTGCTCCCCCGCGAATGTGTTTAATTTGAACTTATTTAGGCCAATTATCATTTTTTTTTTATTTCGAAATACTTGTAGATCTTACAATTAAAGGAATATACGGTTTATAAAAATGGTTGCATCGGTAATTGGGGTTATTTTATTTTTGTTCAATCGACGCCTATATCGATAGATTTTCACGACAATCTTTATAGCGTAGTTATTTCCAATAAATGTATGGCATATTTGGTGTGTGTTTATAGAATAGAAATAAGGCATTTGATAATGATATATTTTATTTTTTCTAAAAACCTCATATTTCTGTGTAGTTTTTACCTGAGAGTAGAATTTTTTATATTATGTGTGTGCATCTCCGAAAGAAGGATTGACTTCGCTTTAACTACGTACATCTTATCAGGGCCTTCACGCAATACCCTGCAGATTTCGGCACTATTTCGATTGGGTACAAGCCCAGCTTGTGGGCCCATCAAATTTTTCGGTCGTCGCGAATACCAAGTCTCGCACTTTCAAGCTTAAATGTCTACCTTTGATAATGGAGTTGCAAAGTTCAAGGTTCGTGCTTGGACGTTACTATTCACCTGTCTGTAGATAACATAGCTATAAGTTCGGAAATTGTGATTTGTGAAGTAATCTAGCAACACCCAAATGTTGAAAAACTCGCAGTCGTTGATTCAGGAACATGATATGAGTGATATAAACACACGTACGGCCCGAGAGACGTAAGGCACTCGACAAGCCTCGGCAGATTCCGGAACCTACAGCTAGTCTCGGCAGTATGACGAATTCCGCCATGTAGGAACTACTTTAAAGGTCCCGGATAAAACATGGCTGCGACCATGGTATCTTGTTTGTTTGTAATAGCGTCAAGTTTTCCTGTTAAAGTAAACCGGTAGCCGCATCGCAAATGTATGGGCGTAGGTACATATCATTTACTGTCATACAGCCGAGACTAGATGTATGTTTCGGAATCTGTTGAGGTTTGCCGAGTGAGACGTAAAGAGCACTGTTTATGTGTTGTTATGGCTAACGGTTGTGAAAACATTGAGAGACATAACGCCCGATTGACTCCAGGATTAAACGACGGAAAACGAAGTTGGCAGAGTATACGAATTTCGATATTTATGCATGGAGAGCGACTATAGCGAGTACCGAAAAATATCCGCCAAGATTGGATTCTCCGCTATCTCATTAAAATACAGATCTATATTTCGTTTCTATACTTTCAAAATCTGGCTGGTTCTACTGGAAGGTCGCTCCAGGGTCATACGACCGGCTTCTGACCCTATAAAGTCAGACATTTGATTTACCAATCAGTGTTGATGTTTCAAGTGGGTTTTCCATAGTTCCGTGTACCCCACGCCAAAAAACTCGCCGTAACAGACCGTAATTTTGCCAAACCCTCTCGTCATCGATAACGCGAGTCATATAACAGCTCTTCCAGATCCTAGTGTAGGAAATACAAGTAAAACGAAATTTTGCACTATAAAAAAAAAACGAAACGAAATAAGAGTTTTATTCAGATTGGATTCTATGTCAATCTTGTCACGGCTTTTTAAAATAGATACTTGCGTTTTGGGATAATTTCTAGCACTATTAAAATGTTGAAGCAAACTTTTAGATAAATTAGTTTCAATATGTTTTCAGTCCAAATATATCATCAAATCACACAGTTTGTACGCCGGAAAGCATCTTTAAATTAAGGTTAATATTCGGCGAAGATGTGAACATCCTATTGATTCTTTCTTGCGTGACTCCCCCTTGTCGGTGATGCAGGGCGGAGGGTCTGACAAGGACAGCTGTCTAGTCGTTCGGGTGGTACTCAAAACCGAGGTCCCGTGACGTGTACACATTGGCGATGTAAGAGTAGGCTGTAGTACCGCTGCCCGGGCAAAATTTCCCTCATAGCACACCGAATGACGTATGCCCGTCTTCATTAGCCCAGTTCGGAGCATAAAAGTAGGACGTTAAACCCCATGTAATTTCATATTCATTATTTCTGGGTTTTTCTGTAGATATTCTATAGAGTTTTCTGGGGATGTCGGATATGCCGGCACCAAATCTATCGAAGTTACTGTCTTTACCAACAGCACACCATATTCTTACACTCCCTAGAATTCTGGTGTTCAAACTGGCATTTAAGTACCATTCACCCTAGTCTCGGTCACCCAGAACCCCCTAGTCTTCAACGCACGGAGGGTCTGTGTCGGTTCTCAATTATTGACGAAAATTACTGGATAATCTACCACATAAAAAAACAAACTCCCGGTTACGCATGGGCAATGGAACCTTTTGGCTAAAGTCTCTGGATGTGATAGATATTATGAAGCCGGGCCGATTTTGATAGATTCTATGGATGTCAGCTGTTTCGTAACCTGGCTGTTTCGTACCTAGTTCATTCGTACCTCATGTGAGCTGTTTCGTACCTGACGACAAACTTAACCCGTTTCTCGTGAGCTGTTTCGTACCTTCGTTAATTTAAACTTTTACAATGCAATTAAGCTTAACCCTCCTCCTTTTGCACCCGGGCTTGGGACCGGCGTTGGCGGAGTTAAAGTTGTTTTTTTTTATTATTTTCTTCTATTATTCTATTCTATCGACATTATCGTGCTTTTTTTTTTTTTTTTTTCTTTTTTTTTAATTTTCTTTCGTGCTGTGCTTGTTTTTTATTCTATTTTGCAACAGGTGCGGCAGTGGGGCCGTAAACAAATGCGCATCTTCTTAACAGAGAACTGGCTGATATCTGGTTCTGTGCGTATTCCTCCCACAGACTAAAAATACGTCCATGTGTAAAACGGGTGCGAATACGTTGGTATCTTTTCGATTTCCCTTCGGACACAAGTTTTAACTGCAACGGCAATATCGACGCTTCTTTATGTAGCAATCTGCAGAGTAGGTAAAATGGAGGATTGGCAATAACAGCTTGGGTGTTGAGATCGTTGTGCCAACCCTCCACGTCATTGTTCGTTCTTATAGACTGCATAAATACACACCAGCTTGCGATGGGCCATGTTCTGTTGTTGATCCAATTTTTTTCGATGTAGTATACTATTGTTTGTAGTCGACCTGGCGCGCTCTCTTTTAATTTGTTAAATGCTGGTTGAATATGTTCTAACGGTAAGAATGGTAGTGCCATAAGCTTTCGTAAGAATTTATAGGTGCTCCCCTTAGAATTGTAGGACACAACTAAACTGGACCTTTGGATTTTCCTGTAAATAGCTTGACTCCAATGGAAGGCACATCCTTGTATATGAACCTGTGGGAAAAGTTTCTGTAGAGCTTTCCATAAGCCTTTTTCAAAGTCAACCACAAACTTCTGGACTGATGGGCGTGGCAGGATTTTTAGGATACCACGGAGAACTGCTACATAGTCTTTTTTGCGGCGGCGTGACATGACAGCAAACAGGAGTGGCACTTGTTTTGTTTCTACTCCACTGGAGATGAAACATTTAATTGTAAACAGTTGTTGGAACGGCGCCTTTGTCACTTTCAATGTGCCGTCCATATACCAACACTTCGACTTGGAAAGTAACTGTAGCTGTTGGTTGGTGGCCAAGATTATATGTCGTTGCCCATGCTTTTTTATGTCAGCTTGAAGGAAGTCTTGTGGTAAATAATAATCTGCCAACTCGAAGTCTTTAGGTTCTGCTGTGCGATCTTTCTGGCGTTGTCGGTTGCACTGCCTTTTCAGATTACTGCCGAACACACACAACCGTTTGTGCCGCCTGACCCTGTGAAGTTAACAATCGCCGATTAATTATTGACAATAATCAGAACTCAGAGTCAATAATCACAACTCACCCGGCCGATTTAACCGATTTAACAATCGCCAATCAATTATCGTCACACGCTTAATGGGTTCAGTAATCAACACCAGATTATAAACAACAAAGGCAGCTCGCAGTGGGTTTTTTTTTGTTCGTCAGCTTATATTTTTAAATTTCTCTCAACATAATTAAAACAGTACAAAGCAGTTTGGTTTTCTAATTCTGGTTCAGCAGCAATTTCTATCAAATTCGCGCAACAAGCGGCCATCTTTGTTTAATAAAGTTCGCGTTGTAGCCATTTTTATAAGTTGGATATTATTAAGTCGTCGTGTAGGAAAAGGTACGAATCATGTTTCATCTTTATTTCAACAACACGTAGAAAAAGGTAGGACCATTCAATCATGTTTCAACTTTATTTCAACAACACATAGGAAAAGGTACGAATCAATCTGAGGCACGAATCAATCTGAGGTACGAAACGAGGTACGAAAGAACTAAGTACGAAACAGCCAGGTTACGAAACAGCCTGCACCCGATTCTATAAAGCGAGGATAAAATATATCCCACAATTCACTTGGCACATCTATTATTAGAAACAAAATAGAGACGATACAACAGCATTAATCGCGATTAAGGAGATTGTGAGAAACCATACGTTTGATTCATGACGAGAGAAAATTACCATTTCAATTAAAACCTTTAAAACAAAATTTTAGAGAGTGTCATTGTTGACAAGCGAGATGTTTTGATAGATTCAGTATGTGGTAACTTAAAAGACTGGATAATCCAGACAGTGACCGACTTTCTGTCAAATTTTGAGGACCCATCCAGACTAATATTCGTAGAATATTTGTTTGGATGATAAGAGACTACATTCACCCAAGATGACCCTCAGCTCAATTTCATTTTTAATTTTTTATTTATTTATTTTTTCTAATATTTTTTTAAGAATTAGTATTAATAGCACACAGTCCTTTAATGCCCTCTCCATTTGACTGATCAAAAATAGCATCCATATCAGGAAGTGATATTCATACATATACAAGTACATCTAAATTTAACGAAATATCTGCAGTAGTATGCTAATCTGTTAAATAGAGGAAACTATATTTTTACAGACTATGATAGACGACTGTATACGACTACACAACTGACTTATGGAGACAGATGATCCTTTAGAAAACTGAAGTATTCAACTCAAATTCTAAAGCCGTCTTAACTAAGCTTAACATTTAATTGTTTTCCTATAGTATCTTATGGTATATTATGTAGGAGTACATGTATTATAGGAAATGACTTTTCCTTAACCAAATGAACTATAGTACAATAATTAAATTACCTACATGTTGAATTACTTTTCCTGGTTCTATAGAATCCCACTCAGTTCTACAATAATGTACACTTTTTAAAGGGACGTTTCGCTGTTTATTAGTGTCCTTAATTCAAGGATATCCATGCAAACTACAATTTTACAGTTGGCGCGCCGAAAAGGAAAAGCAGTACAACATGGTTCAATTCCGTTCCAATATTTTGAAAGACTTCATTAATTAAAAACTTGTCAAAATTCGACATCCACTGCGTAAGATAACCAGATTGGATATAGTCAAAACAAGCCAGCGCCACCTACTATTTCTCTGAAATCATATTATGGACCTCTTTATTTATTCGTTTGTATCCAAGCCATGATATTATTATATTTTCTTAATAGAAAGTAATAATCAGATATTTTCTTGACGATGCAATTGACGATAATCAAATACTAATTTAATTCAATGCTTTTCCAACCTGCTAAATCCAAAAGTCGCTCTGTTTTCGAAAATTTACTTTTGAATCTGACTTGAATTCAGATCGTCAACAATTACTAAAATCAAACCTGACGTAAATTATGACCGGCTTTACGATATTAGCGGGATTTTTGGTTTTGTGTTTTTCGTACCAGCGGACCTGCGACTATCGTGTTTAAAAATGAAAATAAAAGTGTAGTCATTTTACTATAAGCAGCCTAGGCTGCATGTAAATCTTGCTAACCGCCAAAGATGTTCCTTATAGAGCTCAGAGCCTGCAAGCACTTACCTTCTCGCCCAAATTACTTGCCGCTGACCAAAACATATACATGTATTATTTATGCTTTATTTCTATTATAGGTCGAGATGTGAACAGGTTATTGGGAATTTTAGAAAATGCCAATTTTGATCTTTTTAAACGAATCGAGGGAGAGTGGAACAGTTATGCCAATTGTGTGGGTATGGTAGATACCGGATATTTCAAAAGATCTTCCGGGTACCAACGAGAGGCTACACAGGATTCGAACTCGCCTCAAGTTCACAGATTAACAAATTCGTCAGCTTTACTAAAGAAAATATACAATCAAATATCACACGAGACTAAGAGAAATTCCCAAAATGATTCTGCGTATGACAGTGATTTGGTTGCAAAATGGCTTATCAAAAGTTGGAATCCCTTATTTGGAGATTATGTTCCTCTGACTCATTCAAGGTAAGTGGGACAATATATATGTTTCGCGGCCTGATTTAAGCTAACCCTACACAAAGTGATTATTGGGTTCAATGTGGTATAAAGGTCCGGTAATGAATTGTAAAGTAGTTTCAATTCTTATTTGCTGCACCGACAGTGTACCGCGAGGAAATTTTGTCCACCCGGCACCACTGGTCGAGAGCGATATATTAATTAATACACTGATACTACGGGAGGGCGCGTCAGCCCCGAGCCTTGTATCAATATATTTTCCAATGAGGTTTCCCCTTGTCAGTGGTGCAAGACAGAGGGATTGACAAGGACAGCTGTCTAGTCGGTCGATGGGACGAAAATCCGAGGTCTCGTTTATACATTGGCGAGCACGTAGAAGATTCCGCCGCAGCTGGAATTCGATATAAGAGTAGGTCATAGTACCGCTTCCCTGGCAAAATTTCTCATATAGCACACTTTATGGCGTAATGGCCAGGGCAGCGGCACTATGGCCTAATTTTATATACAATGCCTATCTTCATTGGTCCAGTCGGAGCAAAACAGTAGGGCGTTAAACCCCATTTCATTTGCCCCCTAAATTTGAATATTCACGTAATCGACTTTGACTTTGTTGAATGGGTCCCTTTTTTTAATAGCGTTATGGAAGGGGCACAATAACTATTACGCGATTTGTGTCATTATAGGTTTAGTGTCTTTATGCACCCTTGAATTTTTACCACCGCTCGCAAATAATTTTCTTGCGAGTTTTAGTCTCGTGTTGCAGAAAGGGACGGAGAAAAATTAGTGCCGCTCCACAACTGCACCATGAACCGAGCCTGCCCTGCTACACCACTAGACCTTCCTGGCGTTCCATACTAAACCATGACTAAGTTCTTTTTTCGTTACGTTTTGATACTATATATTATATTTATTGCAGGTTGATCAGTGATACGAAGTACTCAAGAGGATGAAATAAGACTGGACGTAAACGACGACTTCTCTACTGATCTTCAACAACCAGACGTCAATATCATTCCATGCAACCGAAAGATTCATCTATATTTTGTTAAAACTTAAACTCAACAAATTGTGATTAAATACAATTTAAACCCACTCGGTGTGTGTAGCTTTTGAATATTGTAATTTGTGTCTGATTTCATTCATTCGTGAACTTTAAAAAAATGACTGTTTCAACTTTGAACTAGAAGCTGGTTCTAAAATCTGTGATTCACATATTGTTGTGCCTATGACTGCAGTTATAGGCGTATATATTTATGACAAAAAAAGGTGTTTTTATCGGACATTGTGATAACGCCTGCCGCGAAAATTGGAACGCGATTATGTTTTTCAGGCTTTGACGTAGTCAAGGCATTGTCTATATTGACTATATTTATTATTTGTTTATATCTATTATTAGTCCATATTTTGTTTACTTTAGTTGTCATTGTCTATATACTGTAGATTCGAGATGTTGCGCATTGAATAAGGAATACCCTGAGCATTGAGTTCAAAGGATTAGCCCGATAAGATGTAAATGTTAAGGCTACCTGCAGATTTCGTCATGGTTACGAGATATAAACAGGGTTAGGGCACGTGGTCGTTTCCGAGGATTGTGGGTAAGGTTTACGGTTAGCACTAGCTCTGTTCAAATCTCGTGACCTTGACAAAATCTGCACGTAGCCTTAATATTTAGACTGAACCGGATCATATTAAAGGGGTGAATTTCTAATGCCTAAAAATAACCATTTTGAGACAAGCATGCTAACTTTTAGTTCTGTGTCCACTTATGTTTGGGATACAAGTATTCCCTCCTTCCGAATTTGTAACCTTTGTTTTCTTATTGACACCAGCAAATAGAAATAAGCGACAATTAGAAAAAAAAGAAAATACTGATACGATCCCTTTACCTTATAAACTGGATTGATACTCATATATTTCTTTATCTGCGATATCACTAATGTTGATACCGCCTTCAAACCCCAGCTATACCGCATCTTCAACAACTATACTGCAACTCCTACAACTATGTACTGAAATATTTATATTTTTTAAAAACTTCATTGGTTAATCAGTTAAGCATGATTCTTTTATATTTTTTGAATTATCTTTTAAACTGTGATTAAAATTACTATGAAATGGTTTTAGTCGTGTGTCCTTTCACAACTTGTTATGGATAGATTAAACAATTACAAATGTAATGAAATGAAATGGGGTTTAACGTCCTACTCTTTTGCACCTAACCTGGGCTAATGGAAGACGGGCATACGCCATACAGTGTGCTATGAGGGAAATTTTGCCCGGGCAGCGGCGTACGACCTACTCTTATATCGTATTCCAAATGCCAAGGGATCTTTTACGTGCACTCCAAGGTGTACACGGGACCTCCGTTTTTCGTCCCATCCGAACTAAGCAGCTGTCCTTGTCAGGCCCTCCTCCTGCATCACTGACAAGGGGAAATCACGCCGGAAAATCGAGATGCAGGGATCGAACACCCGACCTCCAGGCTAGCGAACCAGCGCCTTATCCACTTAGCCACCGTGACCCCCAAAAACAATTATAAGGGTGGAACCCAGAAGAAATAGGGCACAAGAAATTGCAGAGATATTCAATATCCACACTCTCTTGTTCGAAAGGGGTGGGGGCTTAATGAGTATTGGTTCAGTATGGCTGATAAACTGAGAGATATGGTTTGGCCGAAAAAGTTCCCCAGAATCCTCCAGGGACGTTCCCTCTCGTCAGTGGTTTGGGTTGAGTCATTAAAGTCGTGTGTATCACGGTTACATGACATTTAAACTGTCAGTGAACAATTTTATTCATTTTCATTTTCGTGTTGTGTAACGTCCGCTTGCTCCGAGGGTGATATCGCAGCAAATATTTCCTGGGTGGTTCTGTGGGCAAGGCTGTGGGTCGAGAAGGCCTCGGGGTCGATTTTGGTGCCGGCCGTGCATGATTTGAGGGATTTCCCATCGTGGTTTCACCTTGCATATCCGGGGAAAGGAGCAAAGGGTGGGGGTGGGGCATGGAGCAACGTCTATCAGACCGAAAGGGGCGAAAACCGCAGTCCCATCTACATATTGGTGTGCACGTAAATTCAATCACTGTTCGAGCAAAACCCCCCTTATAGCACATTCTACATGTATATGACGTATGCCCGTCTTCATTATCCCGGTAGGCAAGACTCTGGCCTATGCATTCATTACAAATTAATTCCTGTTAGTTTTGTTTTTTTTTATAAATCACATAATATACATACATTCTGTTACCTGTTTGCCCATGCAGGGTACCTTAGGTAAAACGAAATTAAATGGGGTTTAACGTCCTACTGTTCTGCTCCGAACTGGGCTAAAGACGGACGCCATACAGTGGCCCATGACAAAAAATTTCCCGGGCAGCGGCACTATGGCCTAATATTATATCGAATTCCAACTACCTGGGAATCTTTACGTGCAAACCAATGTATACACGGTACCTGATTTTCGTCACATCCGAACGACATGACAGCTATCCCTGTACAGTGCAGGGATTTAACGCTCTACTTCCAGGGATATCAAATGAAATGAAAGTTCTGTTTTGCTCCGAACTGGGCTAATGAAGACGGACATACGCCATACAATGTCCTATGACGAAACATTTGTGTGCAGGACCGACATCTCTGATCTTGCGTTCTCCCGTTAATGTCGCATCGGAACAGTCTTTAAACGAACGCGTCCTCTGACCGTCAATTGATAAAGCAAACAGGGGCATCACAAGATGGGGGCACCACAGAATTTTTGCTATGTTAGATGAAAAATTCAAAATATTTAATGCAAAAATTAGTTTCCTGCTTTGTCTTAATTATTGTAACGACTATTTTTCAACTTAGAGTAGGCCTAGTCCTGAGCCTATAGTGTATAGGGCCTACGAAAACCAAAATCTTTTAAGTGCTTCTAAAGGGCCGCAATAAGCCCGGGCCCGCATAAGGGCTAATTCTATTAGTTAAGGCCAGCTCCATCTCCACGGTCGCTGAGATGTAAATAAGGTATCAGGGCACATCATTTTTGGTAAGCATTAGGGCTTGGTCTTATCAAATCAAATCCTGATACTTTAAAACGTTTCTGTGATGATCGAATGAAAACTAAACCTCAATAAAGATAAAAGCAAAGTTATGATCTTAAAAAACAATCAGGATTAAACAACAAAAAAATTATCTTTGGCCACGTCAAAATAAATATTGTCAAATCTTGCATTTTCATAAATAGGACCCTCGATCCTGCATCACTGATAAGGGGAAACCACGCCGGAAAAAATCGATGAACTTGTAGTTTAAAAGAAAAGTAAACTTAGTGTTTTATTTAGATTTCGGTACGTTTCATTTTGTCAACTTGATTGAATTTTGTTTGTTATATTTTGGGGGTTTTATTCACTTTACCCGTCTGCCCGAAAAATCAGATTTCACGAAAGTTAGGGGTCATCTGTCCCATGGCTCTAACGACTATGTTAAGTGCAAAATCGTCTGCTATTCTTTGTGGATTATTCCCCTTTGGTAAACTTTTATTAATAAAGTTACAATTGACCACTTTCCAGTTCCGCGCCACCTAGCGGCGTTCTGTAACATATAAACAAAGATGGCGTCCGATGGGGTCATGGTAAGCAATACGTGTTTTTCTGACTGAAATGTTCGTTTGGCGATTTATTTATGTAATGACAGTTATCAAATCGACCGTAGTTTGATTAAATAACTTTCCGCTTGTCGCTTGGGTTTATTTTCAACATCACAATGCCAATAGTGTCGTCGTATTGACCAATTTATTATGCCGAAACGGCGAGATTCACAACTGTCAAATTCACTGCACGCACCTGACGGCGGTGCTCGCGAACAATCTAATTATTTCTAACACCATAATATTTGTTGCGTATAATTTTTTCGGTTGTTTTTTATTTTTACGGAGAAGTCTACACGTTTTCTTGTATCTGTGAGTATATTTTAATTTTACATTTTACTATTTTGGGGGGAAGTAAATCGAGGGTACAACTCTAATATAATAAAATAAAAAAAGTTCGTCTGCTTCTTTCGATCAGACTCTGAAGACGTTTTCATGCACAGTTTTACATAATTATTAACAGTTGTAATTTAATAAAACATATATTAGACCCTACACCCGTCCTTTTAGAAGGGTTATTGCTCTAAGCTTATAATATAGTAATTTATAATCTATGTCCATTTTTTGTATTTAATAGGTAGGCCTATTATAGTTTACTGTGGATTGTGTTGTAGAAGTTGTATTGGAAGATCCATCACTGTCACAAGTAGATATTTTCATTTATAAATTCATCTGCTAAAAAAAAAAATAACACCCCTTTTATATTTAATCATAACGCATTTTCTGAAGATGTTTTCATATGCATTTTTACATAATTATTAACAATTTATTATATTAAATATATATAATTTACACTATAAAATAATAAAACATCCTACACCTGTCCTTTTACAGCTTCTAATCTTATAATATCTATATTAATTTATATATGTCCTTTTTTAATTATTTAATACATTTTACACACTTTAATTTTTAAAGATGGATATTAAGAGAAGAAAGCTTGAAGAAACACAACTTTTTTGTATTTGCCGTCAACCAAATGATGTTTCAAAACCAATGGTACAGTGTGATTTTTGCGACAACTGGTTTCACTACAGCTGCATGAGTATTGAGGAGGAAGATGTGAAAGGCACCAATTGGCATTGTGCTGGTTGTATTGAAGCTGTATTGCAAGATCCATCTTTGTCACGAAAAGGTAGATATTTCATTTATAATCTTTAATATGAAATCAAATCTGCCATATTACAGATCTACCGCAACCATTATCCAAAAAACAGCAATCCAAGAAAGTTAAAATTAAGGAAGCTAGATATCTAAATTTTAGACTTGCTGTCTTTTCTCAATCTGTTTGTTCTTTTATTAAAATTAAAATACACCTATTGTATGTATCCTTTATAAAATTATACTGTCTGTGCATATTTCAGGCAGACCTATATTTTGATTTGACAGAGCATTTCTCAAAGTCATCTAATTTCATGTTCTTTTATCGTTTCAGGTTTACTTGGTTTTCAAGGAAGAGATGCACCTTAAGATGGTTGGGGGGAAGATTTATTTATTAGAGACATTGATGAAGATATTATTAAAAATCATGTAGAAACGAAAGTCACAAAATAGAGGGTTATAATTTATTTAGGGAGGGGAAGGTAGTTTCACTAAGTAGCAATAAAGCTGGTAATTTTTTTTACTATAGATCACAGTGTCAACCCGCTATGAAGATAGAGGGTTATAATTTATTTAGGGAGGGGAAGGTAGTTTCACTAAGTAGCAATAAAGCTGGTAATTTTTTTTACTATAGATCACAGTGTCAACCTGCTATGAAGAAGAATTTGTATATTATCTATTTAGGTTTCAAACAATTAGATGGTATTGATAAATTAAAGTGGGCAACTTGTTCATGCCCAGCTGGCATTGATGGTAAATGCAAACATGTAGTTGCTGTTTTATATTTATTAATTGACATGTTTCATTTAGGATTAACTCAAATACCTGAATCTCAAACTTGTACAGATCAACTCCAAATGTGGCATGTGAAAAAACCTTTAACTGATGAACCGTTATTATTTAATAGTATTAATTTTATTAAGCATGATCCGTCTAGTTCCTGCAGTAAAAAAGAATTATGTTCAAATATTAAGTATCATAATCCTGTTCCTGATTTTTCACGCTCTGTTACTTCAGAAAAGTTTAATAATCTTGTTATGATTTATAATAAAAATGGAATTTCCCTTCCGGTTTAAGACACCATACAATCAAATGACTGTTTGCCTGTTTTATCTAAACATCAATCTGCTGCACCGTTACATGATTTAATGTTCAAGTGTATTAATGATAATTCATTTAATTTTAATTTTGATTCTTATTTACATGTCTTATCAACAGATAAATTGGATCAGTTTGAGTTTTATAATTCTGCAATTAATATTTCTTTAAATGTCTGTAAATATATTGAAGTTAAAACCTGACTCAAGATTAAAAATTCTTTTTGGTTTGCCCAACGGGAATACCGTTTAACATCATCTAACTTTGGAACATTTTGCAAACTCAGAGAATCTACAGATCCCGTGAGGACTTTTTTTACAAAAGAAATTATACTTTACCTCGCCAAGTGTTCGACATAGCCTAGAGAACGAGAGCTTGGCGTTAGCAAAATATGTTGAAAAGGTGAATGATGTTACTCACTGTCCTGTTGGGCTTGTTATACACCCTGATTTACCATTTATAGGTGCTAGCCCTGACAGACTTGTATATAATTCAAATTCTAAGGAACTTAAACTTATAGAAATAAAATGTCCATATAGCTTTCATAGTAAAAAAAACAAAAATCTTTCAACATGTTGATTCAAACGTCAGGCAGATGGCACTTTTGCTCTGAAGGATACTCATAACTATTTTTATCAGATTCAAGGTCAGTTGAATATAATTGGTATAGATTCCTGTGATTTAGTTGTTTTTGTCCCACCTGATGACTTAGTTATAGTTAATGTAAACCGAGACCAGACGTTTTTTTGAGACACAAATACTCCCTTAACTTACATATGTATGGTTTACAAAATTACTGCCCCATATGCTTTTCAAAGCCATCATAAATAAACACACTTGTTTAAATATTAAATATTTTAGTGTAGTCCATGGCGTGCCTTGAGCCACATGGATGAAGAAACGTTTTTTATTGGGTTTTATTTTTCAGTGTTTTTTTTTATTATTTATTTTTAAATGATGAGATACTATCTGCAACTAATTGATGTTTTTGATTTGAATGGGATATCTAGTTGACTTATATTCTATAGTCTTATTAAAGTAGGATGTTCTATGGTAATCATTTGGTTATTCAATGCCAGTCAGAAAGTATTTTTATGCAGTTGAGGATACTATTTTATCTCCTTTGGAAGTGGAATGCTATGTTACAGTTTCTGTATAATTCTTAGGGATTTAACCCACATGTGGAAAGAATGATATATATGGTTGTCAACTGGTGTCCGTCTACAATTTCATCTGGGGCTTGTTTATATCTTAAATTTTGTTATGCTTTTGAGGAATCGGGACAATCCGGTGTACTAGCTATAGGAATGTGAATTACTAGCTATAGGGACGAGTACCTTGCCATTTTTTTTAAACTTAGGATTGTTTTCTTGTTTAGATTTGAGGAATCGGGACATTCTGGTGAACTAGCTATAGGGACGTGAACTACTAGGTATAGGGACGAGTACCTTGTCATGTTTTTTAAAACTTAGGATTGTTTTCTTGTTTAGATTGCATAAGCATCCACAACTTATTACTTTTTGCCAGGCCCTCCATCCTGAACAATTTATTTTACGCAATTTATTACTGTCTTCATTTTTTTCCATCTTGGTCCTAGCAGATGTTTGTTATTACGGGTATGTGCAAGATCTAATTTTTTAAGATATGTAACTTTCTTGGAGATTCAGTTTGGAATACTTGATTAATGGGTTGTTGAATTTGATATATTTTGTGAGCTTGATAATGAAATATTATGGGAGAAAACTGCTTACTTTTTGGGGCCTGAATTAAACAGAAACTATCATTGCTGTGGAATGGGTGTAGGGGAGAAGGGAGCCCATTTTTTTTTTTTATTTTAACAGTTTCTGAATCTGATGTTTAAATGTTAAATATTTTATTTTATTGATAATAGTAACTACTTTGATACAAACAGTAATAATTTTGATGATTTTATATAGTTCTTTGTCACGATTAAAGACTAAATAACTGGTTAATAATCCACATGGAAGCTTTAAACTTTAATAATATCAGAATAAATATAACTGTTAATTATGTAAAAATGTGCATGAAACGTCTTCAGAATGTCTGATCGAAAGAACAGAAGCAGACAAACTTTTTTTTTATTACGGTATATTATGGCTATTATTAGAGTTGTACCCGCGATTTACTTCCCCCCAAAATAGTAAAATGTAAAATAAAAATGTACTCACAGATACAAGAAAACGTGTAGACTTCTCCGTAAAAATAAAAAACAACCGAAAAAATTATACGCAACAAATATTATGGTGTTAGAAATAATTAGATTGTTCGCGAGCACCGCCGTCATGTGCGTGAAGTGAATTTGACAGTTGTGAATCTCGCCGTTTCGGCATAATAAATTGGTCAATACGACGACACTATTGGCATTGTGATGCTGAAAAAAAAACCAAGCCACAAGCGGAAAGTTATTTAATGAAACTACGGTCGATTTGATAACTGTCATTACATAAATAAATCGCCAAACGAACATTTCAGTCAGAAAAACACGTATTGCTTACCATGACCCCATCGGACGCCATCTTTGTTTATATGTTACAGAACGCCGCTAGGTGGCGCGGAACTGGAAAGTGGTCAATTCATCTAAAAATCCTAACATGGCGGCAAAAAGTAAACTTACTCGTTGAAAGAGGAGAAGTCAAGTATAAAAATGAGTTTGTCGACACAACAAGCTGATAATGACAGTCAGTATTTAATGGTCGCTAAATTAGACAACGCCAGACATGTTTCAACAATACTCAAAGCCATCCATTTCAAAGATGTAAGTATAAATAAAAGGAATATCTGATGAAAATTATAACGTCAACAAATTAACAAAGTAAGTGATCTGAAGGATCGAAAAAAGCCACTCGATCAAGTTAGAACAAAACTTAGATACAAAGATTTTTTGGCCTAGTACGTTGAACCGGCTACTTCCTGGCTACTTTACCAACCCAAACTCTAACCCTAACCCAAAGAGTAGCCGGATCAACGTACTGTGCCGATTTTTTTTTTTCGTTATTAATATTATTTTAGTTGCAAAATATATCAAAGATGCAATCTTAATTAAATAGTTATCATAACTGGCGGGAAACAAGGGGTTTGTCTGGTGACCGTTTGGTTAGTGCAAGCACGCTGTATCATTACTGACGTGGTCTGTCGTTGAATCAACTGCTGTGGTATCAATTCCTCAGTGGTAGGGTCACCTCATGGTGACCCTAGCTATCTCACATTGAAATAAAATTGAACCGTGTTAGTCCCAAAACAACCTAGTTTGTGTCGAGTGGACGTTAAACTCCATTTCGCTCTCTCTCTTTATGTACCAGGTGCAAGTATCTTAAGATGGTCTAGACTAGAGTGTCTCACTTTGATTTTCAGCTATAGCGAATGTGGCTTTAATGGGGTCACCGTCTCAATCTCAGGGGTTTACTCCAGGTACTCTGGTTTCCTCCCACAGGATAGACCCCCACACAACATGTGCTAAGGTAATAAGAATGAAAAATAAAGAACTTGACTGCAAGAACAATAACAGGAACCTTGATATTAAACTTTACTTGAGGAGTTTGAGTAAATGAAATAGTGCTGTCATGTCTCATGACTATGCCTATGCCTTTGGTGGTCTTTAGCTATAATTTAAGCAAATTATAAGTCTGAAAGTGTAGGATATTTTTGATATTCCCATCAAACCAATAATAAAAACCCATTTTGAGGAGTTTGAGTGAATGAAATAGTGATGTCACTATTTGACAAGACAAAATACAAGACTTTGCTGCAAGAAATAAACCACAAATATTAATTCAAGTGAATGGATTCGGAGGCTAGCCGTAAGTATCTACTGTGCTGTACATTCCCAGAACTGTAAATAATACAGGTTTCACTCAAAATGAAATAACAAAAATTCATTTACAAGAGAGACATAGAGAAACTAGATTATTTGAATACAGATTTCTGGAGTTGAGGTCACTAATGGGCAGATTTTTAGAGTCAAGTCAACCTGTGGAATCATTAAGACATTCTACTTATTTCATTGAAACTGCTAAGTTTAAAAATAAAAAATATGAGGACTGTCGTACCAGGGTTCTTGCCAGTCGGTCCAATTCGTCGGTAGGTAGACGAAGTGACATATCTTCATAGCGTAACTAACTGATGATAAGTCACTTTGTTTACCTACCGAAGAATTAAGGTATATTTTGTTCACCTCATAGATGTTTTCAATCACAATGAACATGACAATTTTAAATATATTTTTAAGTTTTAATATATTTTAAAGTTTTTTGTGCTTTATGATCAAGTATCAAAGTTCACAACCTGAAATTATTTTGTCTGTCTTCACTCCCTAACCTTGGATGACCTTTTACAGACAGCTACAATATTTGCCAGTCCCATGGGGTTAAAGGTCACAACCGAAGATGCTAAATGTGTTCAAGCCAATGCTTTTATACAGGAAGCCATATTTCATGAATTTACTATCAAGGAAGAACAAATCATCTTTAAAATAAATCTTACAGTTCTATTGGTAAGTTTCAACAATTTCATATTGTACCGTTATATTTAAAGATGGATTGTCTAAGATCTAAATCTGCCAAGGAGATCTTTCTTAGGGAGATAACGTACTAACAGTTTGGGAATTTCAGACTAATCAAGCAATGGCTAGATGTTATAAAACTCACAGTCTTTGCTTCAGTGAGAAGTAGATAATATTATTGATATTTTACTGGGACACTTAGCTTCAAATAGACCCAATTTATTGTGTCGACAAAATGAAAAAAAGAAATATCCTCTATGTTTGAAGCCGGGCTGTAGTACGCCAATAGTGAAGGTGCTGAGAAGGAATGTGAGTCTAGTTTATGGGAGGGAACATAAAACTTTGCATTGAAAAAAAAAATTAGGATTAATTTTTATCTCAAAATTACTGAAGTATTTTGTTGACACCCTATTTCATTCCTTTTGAAGTACTTGCTGGAAAACGTTTTTATATATTGATTAAATCTTTTATTTAATTTTATTTCTTTAATTTTATGGTGTTTTATTTTTACAGGAATGTTTGACTATATTTGGTAACAGTAGTGTACCAGGTGTCACTACTAGTTTAAAGATGTGTTACGCTGGTTACGGTCAGCCATTATTACTCATGTACGTAATATTATACTTTGTGACGTTTCATTCTAAATCCCAGGTAATCATTAAATGAAATAGGGCTTAACATGCCTATGGTGTATGCCTAGTCGAGGCATACACCATACAGTGTGCTATGAGGGAAATTTGGCCCCGAAAGTGACACTATTCTCATTTCGAATTCTAACGGTTAAGGGTTCTTTTACATGTTCATATAGGAGCTTGATTGCCAAGCCCTCCATCCTACACTACTGACAGGGGAGAGGGGAGGATCTGAACTCCATGTTAACGAACCAACGTCTTATTCACTGAGCTACTACGGCTCCCCCCAGGTGATTTAACATCTGTCAAAAGTACTTCATGATCATAATGATCAAATATATAAAAAGTAACTAAAAGGACTCTAAATATCAACAGTTTGGAACCCCTTGTTGGTGCATCAACTACAATCTCTTGTGAACACTCCACAAACTACATTTATCATCTGATATTTTTGAAATTTATATATATGTTGTTTACATTGCCAAAATGAAGAATCCTATTATATTTCAACAATTACTTCTTGAGTTAAAACCCTTGTTTCATTTTCTAGAACCTTGAGTATGACAAAACTCTTCATCCGATTTAAATATGGTGATCTCTAATTGAAAATCAAATGTTTTAGCATAATCTGAAAATCATCTAATTTTCCACCTGCTATGATATTTTTACAGATTAGAAGAAGACAGTGTTGTAACTGATTGTAGTATTAAAACTTTAGAACCAGATGAGGTGCTCGACTTTGATTTCTGTAGCACAAATGTAATAAATAAAATCATAATGAAGGTTAGAATTACACATATATTATTTGGCTTGTGGAAAAATAAGTTCCATTTGTAATTTGGTGTGGATATAGTAGAAGGATTAAGTGTAAAATGTTCTGGTATTTTTTGCTTATAAGGGGCCAAATAGGCATCTGCCTGTTTTCCAATCCAGTATCTGTGAATAAATATTGTTTAGAAAAAAATATAAATCTCTTTATATTAAACGTGTCTTTTTCAGATCCCCTAATATGTCCACTGGCAATCAAGTTGTTGCCAACAAATCCCACATAGCCTATTTTGATATTCTAATAATAAAGTTCAAGTAGTTTGTGATCAGACCCCATGTAATGAAAATTCACTTTTGGTCATTATGTCTTCCTCATCTGGGCCAGGACCCAATCTAATTAAAATACAGATCTATATTTCATTTTGTTTCTTTATACTTTCGATGGCCTACACTACATGAAGATCTGTCAAAGGACATATGAGTGGCTTTTGACCCTATAACATCAGACATTTGATTAACCAATCAGCATTGATGTTACTAATGGATTGCCCACAGTTCTGTGCGAAACACACCTAAAGCTCGCCGTAACAGACCGTTTCATTGGCTGACACCTTACACCATCCAGATGACGGGTTATATAACAACTCTTCCAGATCCTAGTGTAGTAAAGACAAGTAAAACGAAATTTTGAACTATAAAAACGAAACGAAACTAGATACGATCTGCGTTTTAATCACATTGGGTCACGATGATTTGTTTGATGACGCAGTGACCAAAGTCCACTTAATGAAAGTTTTAAATGCTATACAATGAAAAAGCTGATTAATTCTCCTGGTTTGAAATGTTTTATATCTATATTTTAGTCAGAATGTTTATCTATATTTTAGTCAGAATGTTTAAAAGAAGTATTTAGTGAATTAGATATGACCAGTGAAATATTACAGATATTAATGTCTCCAGATGCCCCGTATTTTCAACTCTCAACTTTTGGTAATTCAGGCAGCACACAGGTATGTCTATATATAGTTACTGGGGTTAGGGTTGGAGGTAAATAGTTTAAATCCTCAATATACAAAGGAAAAATAATATGGGCCATTTCTGATAGGAATAAAATGAAGTTGGTGTTCAATGTCTTGCTATAACAACAAGCTAATAAAGACAGTCATGAAGGCCATGCAGTTTGCTACCTACTCTTGTCTCGATTTGAAAACTTGTCAGGGTTTCTGTAATGTTCTGTCAACTCAAATTTTTTTTGTACTCCCCAAACCATTTGTGGCATGTCCTGTGCCATCAAAAAGGAGAATCCAAACTGGAAAATCTTTCTGACTTCCTATAAACCTTTTTGGTATTAAAAGAAATGTGTGTAATGAACTCTAAAATTTCAACTGTTTTTGCATGAGAATAGAATAAGAGAAGGATTACATTTTGTTATTTTTCAGTCTGATTTTTCTAAAGAATCTGATATGGTTGAATCATTTCAATGTACAAAAACGCAAACAAACAGGTAGGTCGATCTTCTGGTTGATATTTTATCTGTTTGGAATGGGAAAGAGTTTAGTTGTTAGGATAGGACATAAAATAGACTTGTAGGAGTGTGTCTGTGTATTATATATATCTTGTATTGTAGCAAGGTGCTTCCCCACTTAAACCAGGATGTCCAGGTTTTGATATGGTGAGTGAGCGAAATTCCCAGGATGATGTCTTGTCAGGGGTGCATTATGAAGTGCCGGGCAAGTGTCTAGTTGTTTGGATCGGACATAAAAACAAGGTCCAATGAAACAATTACATGCATTTTAAAAAAAGCCTTGACAGCTGGAAGTCAATTGCTGTCCAGGGCAAACTATAATGGGTATGTTCATCTTGGTGCAGAAAAGTAGGACTTTAAAACTTCATTTCAGAGTAGAAAAGTAGGACGTTAAACCTCATTTCATGCATTCATTGTTTATTACAGATATAAAATCTCCTTATTAAAGCCGACTGTGAAAGCTTTAGGTTTGTCAACACGTATATCAATACGAACAGATAATCGTGGTTTCCTATCGCTACAATATATGATTAAAAATGAAGATAACCAAGTTTGCTTTGTAGAGTTTTACGTAAGTACCTTTAGGTCACCACTGTATTTACAAATATTAAATTATGTTCTATATTTTCAATTATCACTCAATTTATTAAAGTGTCAACCAATCAAATTTTTATACGCCCACATTTTCATGTGGACGTATATTGTCGTCGCCCCTGTTCGTCCGTCCGTCCGTCCGTCCGTTCACAATTGTTTGTGAACAGTCTACAGGTCACAATTTTTATCCGATTTCAATGAAACTTAAAACATAGGTTTATCACCCTTAGATCTCGGTTCCTTTCGATATTGGCATGTATCAGACTGTAACTTCATGGGTTATGGCCCCTGATTGTACGAAAAATCACGTTTTTTAGCTTGTGAACAGTTTAGAGGTCACAATTTCGAACCGATTTGGACGAAACTTGAAATGCATGTTTATAACCCAAAGACCTTGGTTCCTTTCGATATTTGCGCCAATCGGATCGTAACTTCCTGAATTATGGCCCCTGATTGTCCGAAAAATCGCCCTTTTTAGCTTGTGGTCCCTCTGGAGGTCAAAATTGTTATCCGATTTAAAAAACCGTTTGATTATATCACCGTTCCATGGTTATGAAGGTTGAGTTCGAATTTCGTGAAAATCGGACCAAAATTGACGGACAAAATGGCCGCCATTTGTACGCGAATAGTGTGAAAATATGTTAAATCAAGGTTGTGAACAGTGTAGAGGACACAATTTTGAACCGATTTGGATGAAACTTGAAATGCATGTTTATAACCCAAAGATCTTGGTTCCTTTCAATATTTGCGCCAATCGGAACGTAACTTCCTGAATTATGGCCCCTGATTGTCCGAAAAATTGCCCTTTTTAGCTTGTGGTCCCTTTGGAGGTCAAAATTGTTATCCGATTTAAAAAACCGTTTGATTATATCATTGTTCCATGGTTATGAGTTCGAATTTCGTGAAAATCGGACCAAAATTGACGGACAAAATGGCCGCCATTTGTACACGAATAGTGTGCAAATATGTTATATCAAGGTTGTGAACAGTGTAGAGGACACAATTTTGAACCGCTTTGGATGAAACTTGAAATGCATGTTTATAACCCAATGATCTTGATTCCTTTCGATATTTGCGCCAATTGGATTGTAACTTCCTGAATTATGGCCCCTGATTGTCCGAAAAAATGCCCTTTTTAGCTTGTGGTCCCTCTGGAAGTCAAAATTGTTATCCGATTTAAAAAAACGTTTGATTATATCACCGTTCCATGGTTATGAAGGTTGAGTATGAATTGTGTGAAAATCGGACCAAAAATTGACGGACAAAATGACCGCCGTTTGTACGCGAATATTGTGAAAATATGTTATATAAAGGTTGTGGACCTTATAGAGGTCACAATTTTGAACCGATTTTGATGAAACTTGACATGTATGTTTATAACCCAAAGATCGTGGTTCCTTTAGATATTTGTCAGAAAAATCGCTTTTGTTCGCTTTTGGTCCCTCTGGAGGTCAAAATTATTATCCGATTTAAAAAAACGTTTGACTATATCACCGTTACATTGTAATGAAGAGAGAGTGTGAATTACGTGAAAACCGGACTAGAATTGACGGACAAAATGGCCGCCGTTTGTACACGAATAGTGTGAAAATATGTTATATCAAGGTTGTGGACCCTATAGAGGTCACAATTTTGAATCGATTTTGATGAAACTTGACAGGTATGTTTTAAACCCAAAGATCTTGGTTCCTTTTGATATATTTTTCGCGCCCATTGGGTCATTACTTCCTGAATTATGTCCCCTGATTGTACGAAAAATCACCCTTTTTAGCTTGTGGTGCCTCTGGAGGTCACAATTATTATATGATTTAAAAAAAAACGTTTGATTATAAAAACCAAACAAATTCTAATGATATTCTGATAATTCCTTAAAATGCGAAAATTCTTGTTGACTGCCCGGACGATTTGGCTGCTGTGTGGGCGTATGTTTCGTTGCCTGGCAACCTATTTTTTATCATGGAGCAAAAAATCCTTTTTATCAAACATAGTCAAGGTATTTTGTATTGAGCATTAACAGTGTAGATTTTACACCAGGGATCTTATTTGGCTGCTGCCACTTGAAAAGTCGATTGATGAAACAATTAACTTGCCATTAGACATATGGGTATCATAAATAAGACTACTTTCAGCTCACTTACAAATAGTTCATTATTAAACCAAAGTTTTCCAATTCTACCTCAGTGAGAAGCATCATTATGATGTTCCAAAAGGTATGACAGAAACATTGCAATCATACTTTGAGTATGTAAACAGATTCTTATAATTTCAACCCACCACATGAATAATATTTCTTTATGATACCACCGTCTTCATTAGCCCAGGTTAGGAGCATAACAGTAGGACGTTAATCCCCATTTCATTTTGTTACATTTCTGAATGTATAAATGATAATTCTGGTTATTTCAGTGTGCTCCAGATGAAGAATTAGATGATGAACCAGGACATTAATATCACCACCACCTAACCCAAGGCTAAAATATCAGGCACAGGAGTTGGACATGTTAACCCTTTGAACCCGTAGTCCCGATCTATCGGGAATTTTAGTAAGTGCTCATACACCGTAATCCCGATACACTGGGATTCAAGGTATGCTGTCATACCTATTTAAAGAACGCTAAATATAACGACCAATCAGGGGTAAGAATTGTGTGGTAATGCTGGGATAGCGTCACAAAGATGTCAGCCTCCATGCTTTTATCTTTGATTTGATTTTGAGGTTGATTTTTTGATAATATCGAAGCTAATTTCTACCTGTCAAAATGGAACCCAGTGGCAGCGGAACTAACAGGAAGCGTCAGTTCTATTCAGTCGAAGAAGTCGCTAATTTATTAGAGCTCAGACGAACAAAACTTAGACGAAGATTATCCTGCCGATGATATTTTATCGAAGAATTTGACAATGTGGTTTTAGACAATAATTCGAATAATTCGGAAGATATTGACCCAGGTATTCCTGACACGGCCGAGGCACAAGTCACGCCCCCATATAGAAAACGTAAGGCTCAACATGCTGCATGGACTGGCACAATAAGATTAAATATTATGATAATTTTAGCTAGTACATGCTATAATTATCATTTGGCATGCTTTTGAGTTGATTATAGGTTATAAAAATGAATGTTTCAACTGTTTTTCATATATGTTTGTAAATAGCTGATTTTCCTCCAGGAGGCTAGGTACCAGTACTGTTAAGTGCCAGGAGGTCAGGGTTCAAAGGGTTAAAATATTGTCATATCATTCTGTGGTCAGGTTCAGTTTTAATTGTGATAAACAATATCTTCTGTTAGCCAGTTTGGGGTCAACGATAATGGTGGTGGTTTTTTTTTTCCATTGGAGAGTTCTGAGGTATGCAAAACTACCCCCAAACCTTAGGGGAATGTCTGACCTCTCAACAATATTTGGCCCTGCAAATTAAGAGGAATAGACAGGTCCTTGATATTGGAAGATGGCAAAATGACCAGAAATCGTTTTTTCCAGAGACTATCTGGTAGCATTGCTTCTATTTATTGTTTGGAATATGGTATACAAAACAAGAATCATTTTTCATATATTTCTTTTATTTATGTAAAAAAATCTACATAAATGAAATTAATTAATAAGCACTAATTAATTATATTTGGCATTTACAATTATACTGTATATAACATGATAAAGAAAAACAAATTTATAGAGAAAATATAACAATATGCTCATGTATTTAGGCTTGGAAATATGGCACTGTTACAGACATTATCAGGCTCAAATTATCACAAAAACATATGTAAGAAATCTGGACAAAGGCAATTGTTTGTGACTCGTGTCTTTTGTGCTTACATGTATGCCTAAACGCAAGACATGTCTCAGTTATTGCTTTTTAAGTTACTGGATTGCCTGCCATATAGCAGTTGGGGAGCTCTCAAATTTTGATTAAGGAGAAGTTTTTGAAAAGCACCTTATAGCGGAAAATCCATATATTATTATATCCTGATGACGCAGTCACTGTGCATGTTTTAATGCTACTAAGAAGGAAGAATTAGCTGAAAAGATTATAAATCTTAGAACTTGTGAACTGAATTCTTCCCTGGGAAAAACTTTCTTTAAATGGTTTTCTATTTTTTTTATTGAAAAGCCCAGTTTATTCAATCAATGTAGTGCTTACCGACTTTGGGGGACTGCTAGGAATATGAAATGTTTCACTCATGGTATTATTTAATTATTCGGTAAACATAGCCCATGTTAGAATTTATGCAGAAAGCGAGAACATGCACTCAACTACGTAAATGGTTCAATTTTATTTCAATAATTCACTTCAATGTAGGGGTCTTTAATAGTGGAAGGATTCAGAGAGAACCCACGAGGTAGGAAAGGCAAACATATACACCTTACCACATACAAGCCACTTGGATCGATGTCACACCTTAATATATAGACACCCATGCTGTGAATATACTATTATGTTCTGTCAATGTTTATATGTAATAATTATTTATTGATCATGTTAAACAATAAACTGTGTTTATTTATGTATTGTTTGTTATCTTGATTTTATCTGACAATAACCACATCTGAAACAATAAAAAATAAATAAATAAAACCAGTACACAGCTAAATGAGAGATGTGATGTATTTTGTAGCAGGTGAAATAGAAATGGGGTTTAACCTCCACTCAATACAAGCTAGGTTATTTCGAGACTAACATACAGTTCAATTTTATTTCAATAATTCGCTTGATCTTAGATATGTTTAGCAGTGGGACCCGGAAAAAACCCATGAGGTTGGACAGGCAGCCCTACTCCTTGTCACGTACACCTGGGGAATTGAAACCAGTTGACTCAATGACAGACCTTATGATACAGGGTGCATGTGCTTACGATTTGCCATCCATCCCCACCCCACCCCCAGCAGGTGAAAGCCATTTTTTCTAAATATACAACTATTCGAGTCTC
This sequence comes from Patella caerulea, assembly GCA_036850965.1. Taxonomy (NCBI): domain Eukaryota; kingdom Metazoa; phylum Mollusca; class Gastropoda; family Patellidae; genus Patella; species Patella caerulea. Next base: position 15,997,595 of record JAZGQO010000002.1, on the reverse strand, counting down.
TTCGTAACTGCCACAAAAGAAAAAAAAGTGGGGTGTCAACATCTTCCTACTCTTCTGTTCAAACTGAGCTAATGAAGACGGATCACTGCCTTAAGATAGCCACTCTGACACCGTAAAGCAATGGCATAGAATGTTCTTCAAGTGTGTTTTTCCCTGGTAAAAATTTGAAAATATCACTGCCTACTTTGAGAAAGACAAAAATGGGGTTTAATGTCCACCTGATACAAACTAGATTATATCGGGACTATCACATGATCCACCCCTTTACTACATTAAAGGCTTTGTTTGATGAGTTGTATATCCCCAGGATGTAGAAGAAATAAAGGAAATTAATTGTAACAACCTACTGCAGCGTTAAATATTTACCTGACCAACATGATAGGATGATTGTGGATCATTGTAAACAACCTGACAACCAAACGTCTGTTGTGTAGTACCAGCAGGATAACAATTTATACACGTTAAAAATTCTACACACACTTTCTCTTCTTTACACCATAAACTATTCAACTGTTGACCTGTAAATATATTATATATACATCTAAATATACTCCATAATAGCTTCCGTTCTTCTGGAGTAGCTTTCCTTACTGCATCACTACAGGCCTGGGACTGTACAGAGTAGTTGACACTTGCTGAGAGTTGTCTGTGTATATTGGATCCTGTCCATAGGTATGTCTGGTAATTGTACTCGCGATTATACCTCTAAATATAATACATTATATCCTATAGGGAGTCACAGTGGCTAAGTCACTCGCCTGGAGGTTGGGTGTTCAATCCCTGCATTGGCCGAGAAATTTCATCCTGATTTTCAGGCTTGGTTCCCCCTTGTGAGACATGCAGGATGGAGGGCCCGACAAGGACAATTGTCTAGTAGTTTGGAAGTCCTGTGTACACATTCGGAGCATGTAAATGATCCCTTGACAGTTAAAATTTGGTATAAGAGTGGGCTTTTGTGCCACTGTCAGGGCAAAATTTCCTGCATAGCACACTGCATATGGCGTATGTCTGTCTTCATTAGCCTAGTTTGGAGCAGAACTGTAGGACGTTAAACCCCATTCCATTACATTATATCCTATACCTATAGGCCCTCAAGCATTTACCACCGACAGGGTGAATTCATGCTTGAAAACCGAGACACTGTTGGGGGGGGGGGGGGAATTTCCTAGTGGTCTAGAGTGCCGCGCTTCGACCTCTACCTGGCCGGTCACCTCTGACTCGCGGCTGTGGTTTCAATCCCTGGTGTGAGCGTATGTGGCTTGGAGATAGGGGCACTCCTGTTTCCTCCCACTGCTAAAGACCCCTACACTAAAGCAAATTATTGAAATACATTGAAACCATATGTTAGTCCCAAAATGACCTAGTTTGTGTCGAGAGGACGTTAAACCACATTTCTCTCTCTTTCTCAGAATAATAATGTTGAGTTATCCAACAGCCTAATAAACTTGAGAGATGTGTTTTACCTGTACCAAGCTGTGTAGATAAAGGTTTTAAATTATCACTGTCCTCAGATTTAGGTAGAAATATAATTTCACAGTTTTTACAGCCATCTGTCATCGGAAAAAAAGGTGGAACCCTCATTCTCCTTTCATGACCTAACAAAAATAAAAAAAAACATTTCAATCATTTTATGTGCGACGTGGCTAGTGTGAGGAAAGGTGAAAGATGACATGTGGATTGTCGTGGCATGTCCCAACTAGTGGAAGAACTAGAGGGGCACATATATTGAGGCTGGTGGTATTTTGAGTGAGGACTGCAACATCAGAGGTACTGTTGGTAGAGTGGAGCCATTGGTAACTTTGGTAGCATCTTGCAACTGTGGTGCTAATATTACTTGGTTGCTACATGTATCTGGAGACAGTGGTGCCATTAGTAGCCTGGAGGTGGAGACCGATACTACATGGTGGTTTAGCAATTAACCTAGAGATCTCTCACAGCACACTGATTGGTGTATGCACATCTTCATTAACCCAGTCGGTTCATTCTTAAAGTGACAATCCCGATAATTTTTGGGAAATAAAACTGCTTAATTTTGTGTTAAAATCCTTTAAAATCCATAACCTAAGGCCCACCTACTAACCCGATATTTGTGATACGCTTGTAAATAACTTAAACCTGACAGTCTTCATCTGGAAACGGAGAACGTTTTATTATACAGTATCTGGATAAAACCAGACTTTTTTCTATAAAAATAATATGTAGGTGAAATTTACCTTTTGTTATCAAGTACAGGGCATGGGTCATTCACTGTATAGACCTCTCAAGAAAAATTAATCGATTATCAGGTCACCCAATGAAAAAATTGACCCGAAATCTTAAAAGGGTTACGTGTCCGGATAAGCAGTGTTGACGTTCACCTCCAAATGACTCAATATTTTGAGCTGAAATTTTGAGACAAGGTAAATACACCATGCCACTATATTTTGGTCCATAAATTTCATAAATACTTGGACTTTAAATTTTGGAGCTCTGTTCTTATCGGGATTGTCCCTTTAAACCAATCGGCCTGCCACCGTATATAGAATAATAGACAGGACTAACCAGTTATATTGTTTAGTAAATGAAGACCACAACCACAGCAAGTAATATCAACTGTCTTTATATCATCACTCTTCTGTAATATAAAATATCCTCACTTGCAATTACTTACAATCTACTTTCAGTTTTTATTATACTCGATATCAACTAGGATCAATGGGAATGATATTTTGATTGGAATGATGACTTGTTATAATGATTAATCATTGATGGGAATAATAATTTGATGGAATAATAATTTTATAGATCATATAAGAGGATAATTTGTGATTTTGATGGGAATGGTGATTTAATGGAAATAATAAATTGAATAGAATGATGATTTGTTAAAATGATAATCTGATGGCAGGGAAGATTTAATTATAAAGACTTTATGGGCATGACAATTTGATGACTGCGATTTGATGGGATTTTAATTTGAGACGATGATATTTTGATGGGATGGATCAATTGATGGGATGAAAATTTTTGATTTTATTGGAATGATGATTTGATGAAATGATAATTTTATGGTAGTAATAATTTTACCTGTTTTTTAATTGGAGAATCTTCATCAGTGTCGTCTAAAAACTCAACACCTTTACTTTTCTTTCTGGCAGCATGACGGACATTACCACTGGACCGTCGTCGCTTCATTCTACTACTTCTTCTAATACTCAAATTATCAACACTTTCAGGTTTCTTTTCTACTTTCACTTTTTCCACAACACTTTCCTCTACTTTTACTTCAGTTTTATTTTCTGGTTTAGTCATCTTTTCTACTTTTACTTCAGTGTTTGTTTTAACATTAGAAAGAGACAATCTACCACGACATCTTCGAGTATTTCTTGTTGCAGGGACGGATTTTAACTCAGAATCAAAGAGATCTTCTTCCTGTAAACTTTCTGAATTTTCCTTATTTTTCAGTTCAGGGTTATTCTCAGATTTTTTTTTAAAGAGGGGTTTTCGGATGGACGATGATTTATTTTCTGTGTTATTATGGTCCACTTCAGAATCGATTGTTTCTTTTTCAGAATCAAATAACGGTGGCGTTCCTAATATTTCTGCTTTTGGATCACCATGGATAACAGAAATTTCACATTTTTTAGATTCGATATTAGGGCTTTCATTTTCAGGAATTTCGGAATTGGAATGCAAAAATAATTTTTTGGATTCCGGAATTTTACTGAATCTAAAGGAATTATTGGCTTCCGAATTATTGTCTATAACAATTGGATTGTTTCTAGAGCCTGTTTTCGGATCTAATTGGTTCGTCCCTCCATTGCTAACAACCTCGACTGTTTCTGCCACATTCATGCCTGAGCCTTGTATTTTATCTACGAACGCAGTAGGTCCTTGAAGTAAACTAGTCTGATTGGCTTTCGGCACAACAACCATTTTGCCGCCAATGTTAGCGACATTTATTGTCTGTTTCCCTGATTGCGGCAGCATCATTAATTGTCCATTTACGTTCGCAACATTTACAATTTTTGTACCAGGCTGGACAACTTGTGGTGTTGCTGTAACAGATTGAGCAACTTGACTGCCAATAGGGTTGTTCAGAAGGATCATTTGTTGGTTCGAGACTGGACGTAGGTTGGTTTTCTGTTGCTCTAAAATTTGTGAATTCATCAGTCCTTTGAGTTTGTCCATTGTCGTTTGATTTACCTGTTGCTGGACCACACCTCCAGTTTTATTTAGATTCTGTTGATTAACAAACTGAACTGTCGGTGAATTAACAGATACAGGATTGACAATATTTGAACCAGAGGGAATAATAAATTGCGATTGTCCAACATGAGATCCAGAATAAATTGTGTTTTTGGGCACAACTTGTGTATTAATAGTCTTCTGATTTATCAGTTGTGACGCTTTGGCATCAGAACCATTCATTGGAACTTGTACCACTTTGCTGTCAATCATGACATTTAATAACTGTCCTGGTTTAAAACTTCCAGGTGGAGCGTAAACTATATGAACGTTACTTTTCACAGGGTTCGGAGTCACGATTTGTTTCTGATCCACTTTTAATCCATTTGGAGTCACAGCATGGACTCCAGTACTTGGAACATTCGATTGTGTGGGTTTAAGTGGCGTAGAAGTTAACAATTGCACACCAGGAGTTGATGCCCCTGAATTCCTATTGTTTATAGTTGGCGGCAGTGTTGGAGTTGCTACCCCTGAATATATTGCTTTTTTACTACCAGGTGGCATAACTGGAGTTTGAGTTTTGGACTCTTTGTTGACTGGTGTATAGTTCAGTTTAAATATTGATGCAAGATTTTTTGCATTTGAATCATCCGGACTAATTTTAGCGTTATCTTCTCGTCCATTGAGTGAACTGTTTGTTGTGGCGGCGACATCGCGATTATATGAATACAGCGAAATTTGAGGCTTAGATTCAGTACCAGGTGTTTTGGGACTAAGAAGTGACACATCTGGTCTCTGACCACCAGGTGTTGTAGGAGTACTTGATATAAAAGAAGTTCCTGCTCTGAAAGAAAAAAAATAAAGGCATTATAAATCTAGTTTGATGCTTTTGATAGAAAAATCAGAAAAGGGTTCAAATATTTGTAATTGCTATTTAGGATAACAGGGTTTAAAACCCACTCAACAAGACAGGGCTATTGTTAGAGACTCTTCTCCTTGTGGGATCAAAATCCTGCTTGAATAGACGACAAATCTGTAATCCAGTATCCCACCCAACCGCAGCTTGACACATAAGAATTTGTAAGATCAAAATTGTACAGAAGACAAACCTGTAATCTATTTTCAGATCAGCAGCATAATACATTAGACATGATCTGTATTGGAACAGTACATGTAATAAACTAAGAAATGGAATGGGGCATAACGTCTTATTGGGCTAATGAAGATGGACATATGTCACACAGTGTGCTATGAGGGAAATTTTGCACAGGCAGCAGCAATATGGCCTACTCTTATATTGTGAACGCCAATGTGTACACAGAACTAGACAGCTGTCCTTGTCAGGCCATCCAAATAAACTGAGAAGTAGTAAATCATAAAGTTATGTTATAACGAATAATTTATTCCAACTTTTATGTCATTCAAGTCAAGAATATGATCAGTGTTTAAACTGTAAAATTTGTAGCTGTGCGGCCATGATGGATGTTATAATAATATCTTATCTTATCTTAACCCTTCCTTGGACAATGGGTTTTAAATGTACTTACCCTTGTTCAGTGTCATGATTTTCAATTCTGTCTTGTACGAAGTTATTCAGGCTAGTCATACCACTCGTAAAATCATGGAATGTTCTTACTTTATTTCTCACCCATTTGGATAAACCTGAAATAACAAACAATAATCTGTTTGGTTTTCCATACCATCAAAGTGACTAGACAACTGCCCTCCAGGTCAGGCCCCACTCCCCCAGTCCTGTACCAATGACAAGGGAAAACCATATAGGCCTGTCTGTTTATTATGGGTCACTGATAGTTATTAACTAAGTAAGTAATATTTTCTTTAGCTGTAAAACAAGAAATCAAATGATCTATTTTACCTTTACAATATTTCTGTCCATTTTTAACAAATCTATCATCCACTAGAATCAAACTTCCCCAATCACGTCTAAAATATACAAAACATTAATAACCTTAACTTGGGTTTAAATAAATAGCCCTGTCTAAAATATACACAAAATTTAAAAATATTAACTTAGGTTTAAAAAAACAATCACATCTAAAACACACAAAGCATTAATAATTTAAACTTGGGTTTAAATAAATAGCCCTGTCTAATTATACAAACCATTACTAATGCTTAGGTTATAAGAAACAATATGATATTTTGGCATATATACATCATAACAAATTTCATCAAACTCCTGGTTTTGTCTCATGCTTTCTAAGTGTCTATTCTAGGTAGATTTCACAAAGAGAGAGAGAGAGAGAAATTGAGTTTAACGTCCACTCAACACAAACTACGTCATTTCGGGACTAACATTTGGTTTAATTTCATTTCAATAATTAGCTTGCGCGTAAGGGTCTTTTAGCAGTGGGAGGAAACCGGAGTGCCCAGAGGAAACCCACGAAGTTGTGAAGGCGCCCCTATCTCAATGCAACATACGCCCACACCAGGGCACGAAAACAGAGCCACAAGCGTGAGGTGACCGGTCAGCTAGAGGTCGAAGCGCGGCACTCTAGACGACAAGGCCATCCCAAGCCCCTGATTTCACAAAGACTGATGATTGATTTTAAATGGAAATGAAATGAAATAGGTTTACCGTCCTACTGTTCTGCTTCGACTGGGCTAACCAAGAGAGACATACGCCATACACTTTACAACGAGGTAAATTTTGCCTGGTCAGTGGCCTTATGGCCTACTCTTATATTTAATTCCTACTTGCATAACAATGTGTACAGCGGACCTCAGTTTCACATTCCATCTGAATGACAAGACAGCTGTCCTCACAGCCTTATGTCCAGCACTTTCACTGCCAATGCAGGGATTGACCATGCGGCCTCCAGACTAGCGAGTCAGCGTCTTACCCACTTAGCCACTGTGTCTCTCATTTTACATGGAATGACGGTCATCTTTTGGTGGAATTGACATGGCATGACAATTATTAAGTTTAAAAAAGACTGTGCCAATAACTTTTCGCAGGACATTAAATCAAAATTACTGTAATTAATGAAAAGAAATGCTGACCTATGTCTGATACATCTACCAAGAGCTTGATTTAAAGCACGGAAAGCCTGAATCTCGTACCAATCTCCACCAGACAATAAACCTTTACTGTTCTTATAACGATCATTATATTTACGTTTTAATTCCACCTGTAAATCTTTAAAATTAGGATATGGTATCCCTACCTGTAAATATAATATAAATTTTCAATATTAAAACTAGGACATGGCATCTATAAAAGTATATTATTAAAATTAGGCAATGGTATCCCTACTTGTAAATATAACATAAAGTTTTAATTTTCAAATTAAGATATCTTAAATAAAATAAAACTTTTAATATAAAATTTCTGTTTAGGATAATATTGTTAAAAAATAACTTTGCAATGAAGGACGAAGCCAACTTCAATATTCTTTAGGTGTGGAATGATTAAAGATAGCATAAATTTCATATCAATGCCGAAAAACATGTACATGTATGCCACACACAACAGTACTAAAGACTTTATCATAGTTCAAATTACACTATTTCACAAACTATGATAAACATCTACTTTCATTTTAATGATAAACTTTCATATTTACTTACACTTATCACAGCTCGAGCAAAATTATCTGCAAAATCTAATCCTTCGCTGACCTTCCCTCGACAAACAGCAAAAAATAACGCTCCCGTCGTTTCACAATTTCCATCTTCATCGCTGTCCTCAACTATAATATCAAAATACATTTCTAAAGATACAATCAGACGAAAATAATTATATTATATTCACTTCACACAGGAGGGCACAAAACCGTCCTGAGTTCTCACCAGTGAATTCCAAGAAAGTTTCTTACGAATTTCTAGAAGGTTGTAGTGCTGCTGTTAGGGCTATATTCCCCTTACATGACGCTGTACGTTGTATGCCCATCTTCAATAGCCCAGGTGAACAGAAAATAATTATTGATTATCAAAATTGTTTTATAAGCCAACACTAAATTAAACAATTCATTCATTGGCAGGGTTTTGATGTTAGTAATTAAACATACAAAAACAATTTTGCATAGAAATCTGGTAAGGGATACAAGATTGATCACGCTAAATAGCATATGAATATAATTTTTTTCAAAATTGTTGGGAGGTTCCTATTATCTTTATTGTTCTACTTACAATCCGAGCCTTCTTCTATAGCTTTATAAAAATATTTCATCAAATCTTCAAAATCATCTTTATCTTTCCCTCTCGGTTCACATACAATCCTTTTACAATTTCTGATTTTATACCATAATCCTGTTGTCTTTGAATTATAAAATAGAAATGTTATCAAAATAAATGAAATGTAAGAGTATTTTTACTGTATGTCATCATATTGACTATATTGTGTCAAACATATTATGAGATCTGCTATATATATAGAGAGAGGGAGAAATGGGGATTAACGTCCACTCAACACAAACTAGGTCATTTCGGGACTAACATATGGTTTAATTTCATTTTAATAATTTGCTTGCGCGTAAGGGTCTTTAGCAGTGGGAGGAAACCGGAGTGCCCGGACTGCTATATATAACTATATATTTGTATTCCAGCACACGAGGAAAATTATATTGTAATTGAGAAAACAATCTGGGTCATCAATCGGTTCAACATCAATAGCTTAACAAGGTCGTAAGACAGAAGAATTGAAGAACAAAAAGGGAATTGAAACCACACCACTAAATGAAAAAAAGACTATATGATCCAACATGCACATGTTAAAAAATTGGGTCACCCACCCCTCAGGGCTAAAACCATTTTCACAAAACTTCATGAACAGAATCTTTGTTGGAGACATTTAATACTCACCCTCCATCTTTGTGTAAGTTTTTCTAGAACTTTATATGATGGTAGAAAACACAAAACACCATGTGGTACTGTCTGAAATAAAAAAAATAAATATACATTTACGTCCATGCAGAACACAACAAGTAATTTAACCCTTTATTATGTATACATCCTGGATATTGAATAAGAACTATCTCTGTGTTGCGTATCGAAAACAGATAACTGATTTTACAGAAATTAAGTGTAAGCCTAGTACATAACAGGCAGTAATGAAATGAAATTGGGATGTCCTACTGTTTTGCTCCGACTGGGCTAATGAAGATGGACATATGCCATACAGTGGTATTAGGGAAATTTTGCCAGGGCAGCGACACTAGGGCCTACTCTTATATCGAATTCCAATTGCCAAGGGATCTTTTACATGCACTCCAATGTGTACACTAGACAGCTGTCGTTGTCCTACACCACTGACAAGGAAAACCATGTCAGAAAATCCTGACGAACTTTCTCAGCCAATGCATTGATCGAACACCCGACCTCCAGGATAGCAAGCCAGCGCCTTACCCACTTAGCGGTCGGTACTCCCAGTAAATGGCACACCTGTAATACGAAGTTGGAGGGTGTACAATCTAATTATAAAGATTTACCTGACAAACTTTCAAAACAAGTTGACCAAGTTCATCTTGAAAGTTGAAAGTTTCTAGATTTCTGTAAACAGCTTGTAATGATGTACCTGTTGGTCCTTGTCCTACAGCACCTACCCAGACCTAGAACATAAAAGACATTACAATAAATCCCCAACCCAGACATTTAATATATAAAATATTACATTACAGACCATATTCACCCCTACCCAAACCTACACTTATAATATACAATATATTACAATACAGTCCCTACCCTAACCTACAATATTCTACCATACAGACCCTACCCAAACTCACAATATGCAATATATTACAGCCCCTACCCAAACCTACAATATATTATAGAACAGCCCCTACTTTATAATACACAATATATTACACTAAAGTCCCTACCAAAGTCTACAATACAATACAGCCCCTACCAAAGTCAAGTTTGAGACAGTGTCTTAACTATAATTCCCACGGCCTTGAAATAAAATCACACCTGATTATCTTTGATGACGTGGCTAGCTTCTAGTTGAATAGGAAATGGTAGACCAAGTTCTGATTGAAATGATGTCATGGGTGATAGAGTTCCACTACTCAACACAATACAACGACAGTCACTTAAACTAGAGAATGCCTGTAATAAAAATCATATCAAATTCATCAACATTATGTTTATTACAACGGCTTTAGGTTAGATTAGATTAAGAGATGATAGTTCTGGCTATAATAGTTAAAATATAGATGATGAAAATAGAATATTTTGAAATTTTAGTCAAATTTCTTCACTCTAAGCAATAAATCAGAGATATAACTATAGGTTAGCCTTGATTGCCTTTAATACAAAACTAAGCAATTCATCCATTTTACGGTAACCACATCCACCAAAAAATATATTTGAATTCACTAAGTATGGAGTACAACGGAACAATATCTCTGGGGATATTGAGGATGGTGTGCATCTATGTGCACGTCAATGTGCACAGAGATGGATCTCAGATTTTTTTCAATCCTAACGACTGGGCATACTTTCTATGTCAGCCCTTCAGACGATACTCCTGATAGATCAAGTGTTATTTAAGAATTCTATACTTACAACAGCTGGATTCATACACCAGAAATTTAGTGTATACGTAACAACTGGTACTCTATCTATAAAATATAAAGACATGTATATATATATACAAGCTGTATTCATTGCACACATCACCTTGAGAATACTCAATTCAATGATCCAGAATAGAATTCTCTCTATCCAGGCAAAAGAAAATAAAATGAAATAAGAGAGAAATGGGGTTTAACATCCACTCAACACAAACTAAGTCATTTTCGGGTCTAATATATGGTTTAATTTTATTTCAATAATACGCTTGCACGTCGACTTTAGCAGTGGGAGGAAACTGGAATACCCGGAGAAGGCAACGTGCAACCTGGGATTCGAAACCACAGCATTTGACTCAATGACAGGCGCTATGATACAGCGCGCAAAAATGAAATGAAGTTTAATTTACTACTATTCTGATTTAACTTGGCTAATGAAGACAGGCTTATGTCAGAGAGTGTGCCATGGTTTTTTGTCTTATCAGAATGATTAGACACCAGTAGACAGATCAGTGCCTTATCCCCCTCCCCACCCAACTACCATGACACCCTTAAAAAGAAGTACATAAGAAGTACAATAAATTTGGTGAAAGTAGGAATACTTACGTCCTCGTCTTTGCTTAGGGTTCAACCATTGGCCGTTCTACAAATACAGAATAAAAGTAACGTGAAATAGGTGTTAAATATAAAGTAAAGATTATTTCTAACATCACCCCGATAGTTGGTGAGTCCATATATACTGAATCAATGAATTTCTACAGTCAAGCAGTGAATGCTCTAAATCATGTTGTTGTTTCGATTTCAGGCTTGTACATGATAAGGAATAGGGTCATCTATCAAGCCTTGTGGGTTTTCTCCTGGTTCTCTGGCTTTCTCCCACTGCTAAAGACCCCTATGCACATTGGACCATGTTAGTCCCAAAATGACCTAGTCTATGTCAAGTGGATGTTAAACCCCCTTTCTCTCTCAGTCCAATCTAATTAAAATTCAGATCTATGTTTCGTTTCGGTTTTTATAATTTCGATGGCCTACACTACGTGTAGATCTAACCTAACAAGTTATAGCGGTAGGTCACATTCAGCCAGTTCAGAAGTCAAGCATGCGGCATTTGACCCTATAACTATAGTCATTCGATTAACCAATCAGAATCGTTGTTGCTTTGTTTTGATTACTATCGTTGATAATGCCTACCCACAATTCTGCGCAAAAAAGGTCAAACACCCTCGATTCGACAGACAATTTGATTGGCTGACCCCTCATTTCAAGCAGAACACGAGTTAAATAATAAGTTTTTCAGATCCTAATGTCGTGAGGACAAGTAAAACGAAATTTTGAACTATAAAAACGAAACGAAATACAATCTGTATTTTAATCAGATTGCTCTCAGTCTCTCTGTAAGTATTATAAAAAAAATGTCAAAATGTTAGAGACATCTTGAGGCGACCAATAAAATGAAAGACTTACTGTAGCTATGTTAGAGTATGTCGTTGATTTTAACAAAGAAACCCTGAAAATATCACCAAAACTCTATTAATGTAATAAAATATAATCATATTATTATCATTTATTACATTGAATTTGTTAGCTCATTTTTAAAAACTGACCAAACTACTACTCCTTAGACTGCCTTAGAACACTTGAGTAATAGAACAACTAGTATATACTGTCTTTAATTATTGTATTTCTGGCGCTAAAAGGTGATAGTGTGAGCAGAAGTTTCAGGCAATACATTACAGATGCTAAACGATGAATATAAACCAAATAAAGAAGAGAAATTGATCTGTACCTGTAATCTTCTACAAATTTCATATCATTCTGGTACATGTTCTTACATACTAGAAATATCTGTTCTATACATGACATAACTGAGTTGGGTAACTTTCCATCATGTCCCATTCTTTGTTTCATTTCATCATCTACTGGTTCACCAACACTGGCTAAGGCACTCTTTAATATATAAATATATCTACAAGTCATCTAATTAAAAAATCAAAATGGCCACCTGTATTTTGGACAGCCAATTAAAAAGTCTGTCAACATCAGTATAGAGCTAACTAAATATATAACATTTTACATTCACAATAACATAAAATGCAAAATACAACAAATGTGTTAAAATTGGCATGCACCATGTCAGGGACTGAATACCTGCTGGCTCTTATTGAATTCTAACTGTTAATGGTTCTTTTAAGTGAATATCAACATGTACACAAACCTCAGTTGTTTGTAACGTTCAAATAACTATACACCATTCCTTGCCAGACAAAAAGCCCAACATTTTAAACTAAAGCAATGAAATAAAACTCACGATCAATTCCGGAAAATGTTTTGGTCCCAGTCCGATGGACTCGAGCTGAGCTACAATATCAAAACCTGACCAGATTTTACTCGCTTGTTCAAAATCTTTCTGTTCCAAGTTTAACGAATTAGTGTTGATAAAATCTATCAGTGACATCGCCTAAAAACAAAAAAACATACAAAAGATATTTTAACAAATATAACTTTTCAATTAACTACTCATACATAAAAGGGGGTTGGACGGCTGAATGGTTTAACCATACTAAACTTAGGGAGGGAGAGAGAGAGAGAGAGAGAGAGAGAGAGAGAGAGAGAGAGAAATGGGGTTTAAGTCCACTCAACACAAACTAGGTCACCTCGGGACTAACAGATGGTTTAATTTTATTTCAATAATTCTCTTACGCGTAGGCGTCTTTAGCAGTGGGAGGAAAACTGAGTGCCCGGAGGAAACCACGAGGTTGAGAAGGCGCCCCTTTCTCCATGCCACATATGCTCACACCAGGGATCGAAACCACAGCCGCAAGCCAGAGGTGACCGGGCTGCTAGAGTTCGAAGCGCGGCACTCTAGACCACTAGGCCATCCCAACCCCCCAATACTAAACTTAGGCCGTCTGTCCACAGTTAGCTCTGCTTGAGAATAGACACTGACATTTTGGATCTTAAATCAACGATTTTAGTCAAAAACACTAAGTACACTTTGAGAATTTTGTGAAGTTTTTATTCTACTTCCATTTAACATATTCCTGAAGCAATTTCCCAAGAAATCCCTCTCTGGTCATTGCTGGAATAGCGTCTATTTCTTGAACTTATGTTGGAGTGTGTCTATTCTTTCCGTTCAATGAAAGCTATCACTTAAGTACAGCAACATGGCAGTCCTTTGTTTAATCTGGGTCTTCTCTAAAACTTTGGACAGTGATTTAAGGTATTAAAAACGATGAAAGTATGTTCGCTTCCAAACAGTACTGTTTACATTCCATTCGACTTGATAACCTCGTTTGTCACACAATTAGTTTTACTGCAGTATTCTGCTTTGGACAGTGATTTAAGGTATTAAAAACGATGAAAGTATGTTCGTTTCCAAACAGTACTGTTTACATTTCATTCGACTTGATAACCTCGTTTGTCACGCAATTAGTTTTACTGCAGTATTCTGCTTTGCACGGGTTAATTAGGCATAATAAAATCGTGAGCCATGACGTAACGTTTATAGGGCAGCTAGTGATTGGTTGGTAGACGGACTACTGACCAATCAAAATTTAAAACAACAATATCCACTCATAATAGCAGTGTGTAGTGGGATTACCTCTAATCAAACGCAACACTGCGCGGAGTATTCCATTTAATGGAGTTGAATAGGTTTATTTAGTCTGTGTGTTTATAACAGATGTGAAACGCGAGTAGAACCGCATCACAAAGCAATATACCAATCTTTGGATATGGCAGCCATTCAGCACCGAGAGTTAATCTATTAGTATGAAGAAGATGGATTTTAGATCATAAGATCTGTCATTGAGTCAAGTGGCACGTTTTCATTTCCTGCTTGTTGTAGCCAGTAGGATCGCCTTTACAAACAGTCAGTTGATAAATCAAAAGTGAGATTATTCACCGTTTCTTCTTTATCAATATGTTGTTATAACCCCATGGGTGAATATGAATCTCAGACAGACAGACACCTAACAAACAAATGGATCTACAATTTCAATCAACAACTAAAATATCACTTACCATATTTTTCAATTTTAAATGGTCACCAACTTTAACATTAAATTCAACTGAAAAATATATCAACATAAATTCATTGTCAAAGTTGAATGTTTAACACTATTTTATTTTAATTATACAATTGCATTAAATACATTATATAATACATAACAAAACGACTACAATTTAATGTATTAAATGTAAAATTCCTTTTTTTTATATAAACAATATTTTTATTCAGGATGTCTGAATGGGATTGGGGAACCGACTTAGCCTATGTAAAACCCCTCTCCCTTTAAATTAGAAATCAAATGAAGAAGGATACTCCCTTGTGTACCAAATCATAATTAAAATTTGTTTCTGGATGACATTATTAGAGCAGGTCATGGTAAAATGATTTGGTTTCTTTGTCAGTCCCAAGAACAGACGTGGAGCTCACAGAATTGTGTGCATGTAATAGATACCCTTGGCAATTCAATGCAGAGTTGGCAAAAACAACACTGTCAGGATAAATTTGCCTTTGCTTTGCAGCTAAAATATCTATCTGTGATAATCAAGTTGCAAATTTCAAGGTACGTTTAATGTCTTTGTTTCCACGGGGGGTTGGGATGGCCTAGTGGTCTAGAGTGCCGCGCTTCGACCTCTAGATGGCCGGTCACCTCTGGCTTGCGGCCCTGGTGTGAGCATATGTGGCATGGAGATAGGGGCGCCTTCTCAACCTCGTGGGTTTCTTCCTGGCCCTCCGGTTTCCTCCCACTGCTAAAGACCCCTACGCGCAAGCAAATTATTGAAATAAAATTAAAACCAAATGTTAGTCCCGAAATGACCTAGTTTGTGTTGAGTGGACGTTAAACCCCATTTCTCTCTCTTTGTTTCCACGGAGGTCGCTATGTCACAACTTCTGAATGGACACTTCTGTTCACATGTCTGCAGATAACGGAGCTATAAATATGGGAATTGTAAAGTTATGTAGTAACATCCAGATGTTGTAAAACTTGCAGTCGTTGCTTCAGGAACATGAATTTGTCCAGAAAAGTATGACATTGAAAACCATTTCATTTTATGGCAAATGTTTACTTGATTGTCTCATTTTAAGGCATTCAGTCCATCCAATTAATTCATTTTAAGTGAATTCTTACCAAGTGTGTCTATTTCCCGAATCATTTTTTCCAGAGTTTCTAAATGAATAGTTTGACTGGCAGCTTCTCGAGATGAATCTTCTATATTGTGAGCCTCGTCCAAAATCATTATCTGATCTTTTAAAACCAGCTCCATCTATAAACATTAAATAAACAAAACCAAGTTATATCTAAATTAGAGATCTGGTCAGACTGGACCAAAACATATCCTTCACTGATTTCTTCCTTTCTAAAAATTTGTTGGACAAAAAAATAGGTTTGTCAAAAAATAAATAATATTGCATAACAGGTTTTTTTGTAGTACACGATTTGGTGCATCAATCAATATTTCCACATTTACTGTATGGAAATTTCTATGAGCTCTTGAGATGTGTTACTGCAAAGTGCAGACTATTTAAATACAAAAATAACAAGATATTGGTGAAGCTGATGTTTCCCACCATAATTCCAAAATAAGCAGACGACACTCAGTTTATCTAGTAATCATATCATAACTTATCAGTCTTCATTGAGAAGAAAAATGTTTGTTATCAGAGTAATACACAAAGGACAGATGAACCCATTTACTGCTCATATAATTACTTATACTATCTCATATAAGATATAAACATTTACAATGTCTCTTATAAGATAGTTATATGTAATTATTACTTACACTGTCTCGTATCAGAGGATCAATAAGATAGTTATAAGGACAGATGATCAACTCCGATTGCGCTTTCAATCCACGACTTAAAAAATAAGGACAAGCCTGAAAAAAAGTTAAAATGTCAAAAAAACGGAAATGAAATATTTGAAACTGATTGTTATTTGATGTATATTGGTATTCAACAAATACACAATGGTGTTTTATTTCAAATGGTAATCAGAACAAACCTGTAGAAGCATATATACAAAATACTTATATCTGATTATCCAATAAAACATAAAGCTTACACCAGTTCACTAACATCAAGCTCTACTCAATATGAGACACTAGCAAAGCGTTACACGGGTTGAAATTGGCGTAACTCTGAAATGGTTGTCCGACGCCACCTGGCCCATGTTACTCCACGGGACAGCCCTAGTGTAGCTGCCAACGACCAAACAAATGACAGTCACTAATATTAGTATAGATTTTCCATTACATTTATAAACTTGTAGTAAAAGTTGATTTGGACATTTCAATAATGCCCTTTACCTTAGTAGTTTTACACAATCCCACCAGATCTTCTAAATCCCAGGCTGAGTCTAACCCCATTGTTTTTATTGTTTTCTGTGATTCCAGTCGTTTGGTTCTATCATAATTTCTGCAACCAGGACCCTGATAAACATAATAAAATTTAATAATATTTGCATAAAAAGACACAAAATCCTTTCAGAAGCAAGCACCAGATTATCCCTAAGGCCTGTGCTGCCACATGCCATTCCTTTACCTAGGAAAAACAGAAACTGCTATAACAAACTAATTCTACATGTATTAACATTAAGATTTAGATAAACAGCTGACCATTCTTGCTATAGTTCCAAAACAGATAATGCAAATTGAATATATTGAAAATTTCATTCAATTTGCTTTGTTCTGAGCAAAGTTATCACTGGTTGCAGTTTTGACAAAATGTGTGCATTGATTATTTATCATTGAACCATGATACTGGTATATACAAGTCTTAGCCTCGCTTTCCTATTTTTAAATTAACTCATTACATGGCAGAACCATTCTAATTAAAAGAAAGACATGCAATGGGAAATTTAGCTCTTGAATTGTATCTTAATGGTCAGAGTAAACCTAAATCAAAAATGCATTATGCATCTTTAATGGTCACCAGACCATTAACCCTTGAGCACTTGATCCATGAACCATCATTAACTGCTGCTACCACTAGCACCTGAAACCATCCGAACATGACTAGCTGTGAATTTTTTAAGGACAATATATTAGGTCTGCGATGGACTACATGGGCTACAACGGTAAATGTGTCATTTCTCAGACACCTCTATATAGAAAATCTGCCTACCTTCAATAGTTCTGCACATCCTTCATTTTTATTGGACGATCTTGATACAGCTGGATGAATACATGTATATTCTCTACTTCCTAATATGGTCATTCTGAAATACAACATTTTAATAACATATTTGAACAGATATCAACTTTCTAAATAATTGGATTTAACTTTGTTGTTTTACTTGGCCTGGTTGTTTAAGAAAAGTAGGACATTAAACTCCATTTTATTTCTATCCACATTGTCAAAATAACACTTTGAGACCAACATGGCAAATAAAATTTCTATGGTCTGGAGTGTAATGATTGGCGTTGGGGGGAATATTTGGCACCGATAGCATTTATGTCTATAACCCAAGGTGGTACTGTATGGTCTAATGATTGCACTTTCGAGCCCCTATTTGTAGGTGACAAGGAGAGGGTAACTCGTAGAGTCATGCGGTTTCCTCCCACAGCCAAAGACCGAGTTTTACTGACCGTCATTTCGGCGATCCTGTACATGACGTTACGGGCGGTTTCGGGCGCTTACGTAACGATAGGGTTGAAATAAAATTGAACCATGTTAGTCCTGAAATGACCTTGTTGCGTCAAGTGTTGTCTTTAATCCAAAAATAAAGGTCAAACAATTACATCAACAATGTATCTGGTATTGTTCTATTAAACAAGTATCATATCCTACCTGACATCATGATAAGCTGTTTTCTTTAATTCTCTAACAATCTGTGAAACTTGTTTATGTGTTCTTGTACCAAAATAAATCTTAGGTACTCTGAAATATCAATACATCTTATCATTATATAACTTACACAGATTTATGGCCACTCAAAATGGGTTTTAATATATTACTCATATCAAAGCTTTCTCGGGAGAGTGTTTTTCCCTTTCTAAATTTATGACTCTCAAGGATTTTTTTCACATGAAGGCTAGCGAATGTAAACTATGATATTTTTAGATTTCTGCCTTTACATGTGACAAACCTGAAGATTTAACATGAAAACATGATGTACCTGCTAAAAAAAAAACATTTTTTATACAATCAGTCGCCCTAATCCAGGAAGTTACAATCCGATTTCCACAAATATCGACAAGAAAATGTGAGCGCATGAAAGTGTTTATGAAGTTAATCTAACCATCCCTTTCTTAATATACAGAAGTTTGAAATTTTTATTTACCTGGTTCTTGGAGCTGTATTTTTCCAACAGCAACCACAATTAGCTTCTGTCACTGTCTGCTCTTGAACAGCGTCCCCACAACACGGCGTTGTGTTAGCTCCCTGTTTAACTACTGTACAACAGTTATCTCCCTGTTTAACTGGTGTGTAATCATCTTCATAACTAATAGATACATGTTTACGTAGTTTTTTAAGGTCCTGAAAAAAATGGAAACTTGCATAATCATTTACTTAATATTTTGAGATTACATGGGATGTTGGAAATTTTGATGTTCAACATTAGTTCCTCAGGATTTTGTGGCATAGTTTCCACTTGTTAGTGGTGTAGAACAGAAAGCCTTGCGAGAAACATTGTATCTGTTCAGATGGGATAAAAAAATCAAAGTCAAAAAATGTATGTGTTGACCCGCATGTTAAAGAACCCTATACAGATGGAATAACACTCTGCATAGCCGTCATGATATAACACATACATGTTAAAACACCTGCACCCTCCCCACCACCCTTCCCAATCAAACCTTGAATATAACGTGTACCTTGTGTATATTAGGAGTCCTATAGCTTGTATTATTATCTTTAAAATCATCATCTTCATCACCTTCATCTTTAAATATAATACAAAATAATATGTCAACAGCAAAAACATACATAAAAGTAATTAGTCAGGCCCTGAAAAACGTCGCACAATACTAGCTCCAAAACCATTTTTAACAAATACAAAATTTGGCTTTGGTTCTTCCTCAAACCTCAATGAACAATACCACTCAGTCAAAAAGTCACAAGAAACTGTGTGCATATAACAAATCTCAAAGGATTAAATAATACAGAAACATACCAATGTTCACATTGACTGTAGGGGGAGTAAACGGAACAGCTTCATAAACTGGTGGTGAGGGTTCCATTGGTTTTGGTAATTCTTGATGACATTGACAACAGCAAGCTTCACCTGTAGCAAAAGAATCACAAAAGGTTTGTAGATATGGGAGGTGGTATCTGGTGTTCTAGAAAGATTAAGAATAATCTTCAGAATAGATATAATTTGGATACTCTATCCAAATGACAAGAGAGACATTTGGAGGTTGACATCCATTCACCACACACTCGGTCATTTCAGGACTAAACAGGTATATCTTTATTTCAATAATTTGCTTACACACAATGGTTTTTGTAATGGGAGGTCCGCCAATGGACGGTAGGCAGAATAGCCTACCCCTTTTCAGGGACAAGCCTGGGATCGAAGTATCCAATTCGACCCAATGCTTGAGGTTATATGATCTTAAAGGGACAATAACATTCTTGCTGGCTTGGTAGCTCCAGAAAATAAATAATACCCTTATTCTAAGTACTAGATGTTTATAAGTGTCCTACCTGTTGTGTAAATTATCCATTACAACCTATTTTACTTGTCCAGAGAGTTCGAAAATATTTTAAAATCCAGTCACATTTGAAAAGGTTTACGTTAGACTTTTCAAATCAATTGGTTGAATTTTTCCAATTGTTAAAGATAGGTTGCCAGGCAACGAAACATACGCCCACAGCAGCTAAATCGTCCGGGCAGTCAACAAGGGTTGTCGCATATTTTTACTAATTTCGGTAATGAAACATTTGTAATACACTAAAAACTGATTAAGAGCAACAACTCATTATGTAATTATCAGAAAATCATTAGAATTTGATTGCTTTTTATAAAGTTTTACCCCACGCTAACAATTAGTATATACATGAAACATTTAATATCATGGATTTAGCTGTTCAGTTATCTAAAATTCATTGAAAATCAAAATACTTGTTCGTTTCAACACCTTAAACTCTATGTATCAATCTGAAGTCAATCGGATAGTAACTTTGGCCTCTATAGCGTCACAAGAATTTTTGAAGTTATCAAGGGAGATAACTCTGGCAGTAATTATTTGAAATCGCTGAAAATCAATAGGCTTCTTCGTCTCATGACCTTAAACACTGTGTATAAATCTAAAGTCAATCGGATATTAACTTTGGCCTCCAGAGCGTCCACAAGATTTTTTGAGGTGATCAAGGGCCATAACTCTGGCACTAACTATCGGAAATCGCTGAAAATTAATAGGCGTCTTCGTCTTATGACCTTGAACACTGTGTATAAATTTAAAGTCAATCGGATATTAACTTTGGTCTCTAGAGCGTCCACAAGATTTTTTGAAGTGATCAAGGGCCATAACTCTGGCACTAATTATCGGAAATCGCTGAAAATCAATAGGCTTCTTCGTCTTATGACCTTAAACACTGTGTATAAATTTGAAGTCAATCGGATATTAACTTTGGCCTCTAGAGCGTCCACAAGATTTTTTGAAGTGATCAAGGGCCATAACTCTGGCACTAATTATCGGAAATCGCTGAAAATCAATAGGCTTCTTCGTCTTATGACCTTAAACACTGTGTATAAATTTAAAGTCAATCGGATATTAAATTTGACCTTTAGAGCGTCCACAAGATTTTTTGAGGTGATCAAGGGCCATAACTTTGGCACTAATTATCGGAAATCACAGAAAATCAATAGGCATCTTCGTCTTATGACCTTAAACACTGTGTATAAATTTGAAGTCAATCGGATATTAACTTTGGCCTCTAGAGCGTCCACAAGAATTTTTGAAGTGATCAAGGGCCATAACTCTGGCACTAATTATCGGAAATCGCTGAAAAACAATAGGCTTCTTCGTCTCATGACCTTAAACACTGTGTATAAATTTAAAGTCAATCAGATATTAACTTTAGCCTGTAGAGCGTCCACAAGCAATTGTGGACGCCGGACCGACGGACGGACGGACGGACGGACGGACCGACGGACCGACGGACGGCGGGGGCGACGACAATATACGACCACATTTCAATGTGGGCGTATAAAAATAGGTGTGTTAAGATGAAATTTATATCATCATTTAATCGTAACATTCTAAAATAATACGATTTGATGACCAGAATGAAGATTGGGACATATTATTAAGTTACAACAAGAGTGTTATTGGGGCTTTAATACTCATTGACAGGTTGGATAATCTTTAAAAAGTGATATGTAGCAATTAGGAAACACATCAACAGACAATTACACAATTTTTACAGGAAACAATCTGTAGTTTTATTCTAATTCTAAAAGCACAATATTTGACTAGCTTAAAGCGAATACATTCAACCACTCAACGTCCCCAAAATCACAATTTTTATGGGAAACAATCTCTGGTTTCATAATCATAATATTCTAAAAGCACAATGTTTGACTAGCATCCTCTATAATGGATAAATTCAACCACTCAATGCAATGTCCCCAAGAACAAGAATTTAAAGGAAGTGACAACACCAGGGCAATCCATATACCAATGTTTACTTACGTGCTAAATTATCTAACGCATCTTGTTCATCTTCTTTTTCTTTCTTTGCTGAAAAGAAGACCACAATCAATAACTGTCTTAATCATCAGCTACAATGTATCACAACTGTTTCATGGGGAATGGAAAAGGAATTGTTACAATATAACTCAAAGGTCAATGATTGAATCCTTATCTTATTCCTAGTCAAGGATTTTTTAGTTTTAAATTGTATCTATAATCTATAGTTCTTTGATTTATGAAAATTTTCAGACCCACTTGTTCCTTTTTCTAATCTGCTCCTATTCATGATAAAACAATTCATGCAAACAATTTTATAGATTGATATTTATTTAACAGGGTCCCATCCATTTTCTAATCTGTTCTTATTCTTGACTAAATATAAAAACAACCATGATTGATACTTAGGGAGCAGTAACTTGTGGAATATGACACTGAGAACATACTGCAAGTCAATTTATTGGGCATGTATAGAAAAAACACACAGGATTAAATGAACAGCATAGTTAATGATTCTAAACACTTATATTTACCGAGTTGTTCTGCTTGCCATCCGAGCGCAGAACACAACATGGCCAGACTTTTACCACTTCCTGTTGGACTTTCTAACAAACAGTTCTGTCCCCTTTCTATACCTTTTATAATCTGTAAATAACACGAGAAAGATTGTACTTCTGTATAGCTACAAATTCAATTAAAACTTGATGAAATTGATTCTTCAAGTGTCAGCAACACTAAAATTTACAAATACCAAAACAATGCCCAGTAAATGTTGGCCCAGATTTATCTGTTTTCAGATTCTTTTTAATACATGTTACCCATTCTTGGGCACAAATTCAAAATATAAGGTTCTAATTTATTGGTGCTTGACATTTTGTCATGTAAAACACAACAGAAATCATTAGGCCTGTTCATTTGCATACTGATTATTGACTGGGTAAAGACAAAGATGCAAATTTTCAGATCTGACAAAACCAACTTTGTGGCCTAACAGAATACATACAAAAATAAAATTATAAAAGATTTAACATTTTCTGATCTGAGAAAACCCTAAATTCTTTTATTTTTGTGGCCTAACAGAATACATACAAAAATAAAAATATAAAAGATTTAACATTTTCTGATTTGAGAAAACCCAAAATTCTCTAATTTTGATGCACCCACCTTATCCATCATACTGAACTGTGAGGGGTAGGGCTTACAGGGGAAATAAACAGACACCCCAGCAATCTTGTATACTGAATGTTGTCCACTCACAGTCGCCATGACTTTTTCTTGTTTTTATAACAACACTATCTGAAATAAATATATGCAGCAATGAAAAATTGATTAAAATGAGTGTAAAATGTGTAACAGACAAAATCTGTGGAAATTCTTTATAAACTCTGAGCATTCCTACATCAAGTAGATCCTGGAGAAAAACAGTTCTATGCAGGAAGTATAACATGCTCATAAGTCAACAGCCTCGACAAGAGAGGGAGAGAGAGAGAGAGAAAGAGAGAGAAATAGGATTTAATGTCCATGCCACACAAACTAGGTCATTTCGGGACTAACATATGGTTCAATTTATTTCAGTAATTATTTTGAGCGCATGGGCCTTTTTTTTAGTAGTGGGAGGAAAACGGAGGACACGGAAAAAAACCACTAGATTCCAAAAGACGGGAATAGGGCAAGATGAGAATAGAGTGCTGACTTTGTAGAGTCAAATATCATACCAAGACTTCACAGTTCTGTTCAAACGCCATTTCATCAAATGTCAAATGATTCTCTTTCAACAAGTCCGAGTTGTCACAACTGGTCTGGAGAGTCTGAGTCAGGCCTAGATAACTATTAACTATTTTAAGACAAGTCGCCCGGGCACTATTTTAAGACGAGTTCTGTCATCTGTGGTTATTTTGGGGAATTTTCAATTTGTTGTCATAAATTGAAACCTGTGTCGCTATTAATGAGTTGCAAGTGACAGTAATATTCTATTAACAAAACATATTATCTGATATGTCTTATATACTAAAATCTAATAACTAATAATTTAAATTGTTTATACACAGGTTACACACACAGGTTATAATTAATGCTCAAAGTTAGGTAACTCTGCCATTTCATCATCTTCAAAATCATTATCTTCATCATCATCGGTGGATAAAAGGGAGATTTCAGGTTTAAATGAATCCTCATGAATATCTGAAATTTCTGTGCTGAAAGGATCGTTGTCGCTTCGAAGAGTTTCAAATTAGATCTTATATTTTTTTGTATACCTTTGAGAGCAGAAGTTACATAAATTAACTCTTTAGTTTCACCATTTTGAACACAACTACTGTGTGAGTCCTGGTAAATAATAAACAGATTTTTTCGATTATGAACAAACTAGTTAACTTTGGTAATTATAAACTTACCTGTGTGTTTAAAATTATGAACAAACTAGTTAACTTTGGTAATTATAAACTTACCTGTGTGTTTAAAATGAACTCCCGTTAAATAAAATCCATCGCACCACTAAATGTCCCAACGTGTGTTTAAAAACAGTTCTCTCTTGAAAAATTGAAATCCCTCAAACTTTCGGTTAAGAAAAATATCAATATGGCAGCTGGTTATGTCACACCTCGGGAGATATCACTTTGTATTAGGGGTGACAGCATCGGAAACGTGGCATTTTTACGTCAAGTTTGTTTTAAGTTAAGCACGTCTCGACTCGCCACTGAGTTTGAGCGTTCGCACACATAACAACCTGTATTTTTTTTAAATTTGTTACCGTCTTAATTATTTGATTAGCGACTCGGAAGTGATAATTTTCTTTTTAACAAGCATATATATGGAACAAAAATAACTACATTCTTTTCACGGGCCTTAAATATTACCCATCTTTATAATATGGTATGATAATATTATTATTTAACATATATACAGGCCATTTACAATTAATGTTCCGCTTCTTACACGGCATTACGGACTTATCGGCATTGCATACGCCACCCAATCTCATTAGGCACTTTGAACGCTGTCGTAACACACTTAAAAATGTCACTGAAGCGGTTATTATTTGATCGAAAGAATGAGATCAAATTAATAAATAATACACTCAGAGTCCTCAGCCGCTTCGGAGATGTGCTTCATGATCCGTGTTAAACTATTTATTACATAAAGAAGATAGGATATTAAAATCTATATTTTATATATGACTTTATTTTTACGAGTATCCGTGCCATCAGTGATTCTTTCATTGTGAATAAAATTTGATAGACTGGCGATCAATGGTTTCAATAGAAAGATAAAGCTCCTATGTAATTGCCTTCAATTGATATTTTCGTCGCCCAAACTCAAACGATTGTAATGTTGGAGCTTTGCTTTGAGTACAGCACGTGCTTGGCAAAATATGCATCAAATTTAAACAACCTCGCTTCGGTGTGTTGAATTCGTCCAATATGTGACGAAAGCAATGTTATTACGGTTATCCACTCTGTCGAAATAACAAGTAAATACCGGGTATTCAAATCTTTCAAGAGAGAACCGTTTTTATTCGTTGAGATATTTTATTGTGCAATGGATTTTATTTAATGGGAGTTAATTTCAAACACACAGGTAAGTTTATAATAACCAAAGTTAACTAGTTTGTTCATAATCGAAGAAATCCGTTTATTATTTACCAGGACTCACACAGTATGGTTAAAGCTGCTATTTCATATTTTTAGGTTATATTTTTAAAATTTATTAAAATAAAGCCTTAAAATAGATGGTATCTATAAACAGTCCTACCTTGTTAAAGAATAATCCTATTAATCCTATAATTCATTATTGCCAGTTGAGAAATTAGCAAAAATGTCATTTTTAAAATAGATTTGAAAATTCCCGGAAAGTTTCCCACCCTTTGCAACCCTATCTACATGTACATGTGAAAACATCTAGGTGTTGATATCAAGGATTAGGTGTTAACAGCTTCATAATATCAATTGATCAATGGACAAAAAAAGGCAATCATTGCCTATGTCACTATGTTAGTATGTTACATACTTTTATGACGTAGATAAATGTTATGATTTATTTTCTGATTGACATCAGTATGGATTGGGCCGTAGAAGAATTGATTAAATGGTTTCACGGCCTTGTAGGCTAGCCCTCCAAAGCAACGGGGGAAAATAGTCTTGGATTGGGAAATTACTACCACCAGGGTCGTAATTTATTTTCCTTTTACTTACTTCTTAATAATTTTCTTTCGTTTTTAGCGCCATATTTTTCTTCTTGACATTCTCACTTCCGGTTAAGAAATTTCGGAATGGATCAGGAAACGAAACGAAATAAATGTGGGTAATGACCACTGATTCTTTTATTCAAAAATTTACTGCCAACATCACATGATCACATACAGTCATGTTAATTTTGTAAAGGTAACCCACACTTTAATTGGTAATGATATCAAATTAATAATCCTGTTACCTTTGACCTAATGCTGTTTAAAATCTTTTAATGTACATGTATTTATGAATCAAAATGTTCTTACCCATCGATTTCCCTTCAGTGATGCAGAAAAAGAATTTCTGACAAGAAAATGCATCTAGTCCACCCATGTGTGGACATAACTGAACTTTTGGTAACTGGAACCCAAGCATATCACGCAGAACACAGAACTGAGAAGTGCTGTAGCTAGCTGGGCAAAATTTCCCTCATAGCACACTGCATTTTGTGTTATCCCCACCTCCCTTCATGTGACCTTCCTTATGCTATTAACGATGATAGAAATAAATGGGTTTAACATCTACCCAACCCAAATTAGGTCACTTTCGGGACTAACACATACGGTTCAATTTTATTTTAATAATCTGCTTGCTTTAGCTGTAGGAGGAAACCAGAGGACCCAGTTAAAACCCACGAGGTTGGACAGGCGACTCTACTCTTTGTCAGGTACAAGTGCGGAATCGAAACCACTCCACTTGACTCAAAGACAGACCTTCTGATCATTTAACCATTTGAGAACCCAACCCGGCCAAGCGGAGAATTGAAACCAGTAATCTCTTTGTACATATGTGACTGGTGATAGCCAAATGAGTCTTAAGTCGCACAAGAAGATTTCTGATTACACGCTAATTTGTGTCAGAGTGCAGAAATTTTCAAAATTTGGTTTTGACCATTTTTGAATACTTTAACATGTTGAATTGTGTCAAGTTTTGTGTCCGTTTGGCATTTTTCACCATGACTTTTGTCATGCATAGCAGAAATTTTGAACAAAGTTTTCTCGAAATAGGCCTTTCTGGACTCCCGGACTTTGAACTTGAATATCTAGGCGATGGAGTAAGGTAGAGAAATGATTTTGGTATCATTAGACTAGGACATCCACTTTACGATGACATATATAACTCATTTTTGAAATTATGGTTATTAAGACTCATTTCGCTGTCACCGATATGGTTCTTGAGCAGTGGGGGGAAACTGGAAGACCCGGGGTTGCTAAGGAGAACACCCTGCAAGGTGTGACATTACTCCACTTCGTCGCAATGGTCACATACAAGCTGGGAATCAAACTCATGCCGCTTGACTTAATGACAGACCTTATGATTCAACATCCACAACCATCTTACCCCCCCCCCCCCAGTTTATGAAGAACTAAAGTATTTTTTTGTATGGCCCAGTACATGTCAGACACAAAGTTCAATATGTCTTTTACCAGTTCATTAGTAGCGGACATTATGTCAGATACAACTAAAACAATTATTTGCAGGTCTGGCTTCAGACCACTCGACCATCACCAACAAACGCTCAGCAACAACAAAATAAAAGAAGATGTAGATATTTAATCGCAACCCAGAAAATACTGATCTCATAATTGAACACACACTGAACATGTATTTACAATTTATTCTTCTATGCTGTTTACAATAAAATACATTTCTTTTGAAAATTTTAAATACACACAATTCCTTCAGAGATGTTTATAGTGTGCACCGTGCGGCAACCAGAAAGAATAAATGGCTAAATTTCCAAGAAAGCTGGGATTATATTTTAGGCCCAATAATCTAATATAGGATTTTTGTTTTAATCGTCTAAATTACTATCTAAGATATTTTGCAGTCCTTACTTTTTTGCGAACAATAATTTTTATGTAGCCTTCAAGTCTCAGTATTTCAGGAAATTATAGTCCAGTATTATTCTAGACACCTTTATGATAAAAATATGAAATCCATCAATTTCTGTTGTGGGGATCACAAATAATCACTAACATTCTGGCTCTGATGTTCATGACCATATATATAAGTATACAGCATGAAAAACAAAACTTCTGGTATTGATGGAACTATTGAGTTCACAATTTATCAATGTTTCTCACAGTTTTTTTAAAAAGTTTATTGACGATTTTAAATACAGCTTTTTCATTCTCCACCCGCTTTAGCAAGTTTATTTCTTCTGTTGATGACTTTTCGTTTCTCTTTCAATTGTTGGATCTGTAAAATAGAACAGAAATATAATCAAACAAGGCTGTATACCCATCTTCATTGGTGTAGAAAAGTAAGAGAGAGAGAGAGAGAGAGAGAAATGGGGTTTAACTTCCACCCAACACAAACTAGGTCATTTCGGGACTAACATATGGTTTAATTTTATTTCAATAATTCGCTTGCGCATAAGGGGTCTTTAGCAGTGGGAGGAAACCGGAGTGCCCGGAGGAAACCCACTAGGTTGAGTAGGCACCCCTATCTCCATGCCACATACACTCACACCAGGGCTCGAAACCACAGCCGCACGCCAGAGGTGACCGGCCAGCTAGAGGTCGAAGTGCGGCACTCTAGACCACTAGGCCATCCCAACCACCCCTCACTGCATAGCAGCTTAATTATTCTCGAATTGATACTAATAAGGGCATTTTGGGACTAACAGATGATGTGTATGGGTCTTATGAAGAGGGAGGGAGGAAACTAGAGTACCCATTTAAAACCCATGACTTGCATAGATAACAGGCAGTATGGTCTACATCCCCACCTCCTAAAATAAATCCTGCCTCAGACAGTTTTGTTACAACGACATCCTCTAATATGTTGTGAGAGCTATAAGTTATCAATGTTATATATTTTATTGTATACCTTAGTATCTCTACGCGTCTGAGATTTCACGATAGTTTGATATAATCTTTTCTTCTTCTTCGGTATCATCATTTCAGCCAATCGTTTTTCTTCTTTCTCTTGCTGCTGAACTTTACGATTTAGGTTTACCTTCTCAACCGATCCTGGTGTAACGGCCATGTCTTTCGGCTGTTAAACATATAAAGAATAATAAATGATCATTTAATTCTATAGTAACTTTCCTGGAAATCTCAGAACAAGTGTGTTTACTTAAGAAATGAAATAAAATGAATTGAGATTTAACGTTCTACGTTTCTGTACCAACTTGGTTAATGAAGACGGGCATACGCCATGCATTGTGCTGAGGGAAATTTGTCCACAGGAAGTGTCGCTGCAGTCTAGTCTTATAACCAATTACAACTACCACGGCAATGTCTACTTGGGACTTTGATTTTCCATCCCTCTATCCTACACGACTGACAAGTGGAGACACACCGAAATGTCTAAGAAACTGTTTTGGCCAACACTAAGAACGAATCTGAGACCTCAAAACTGTCTTTCCGTAACATTATTCATGAAAATATATTAAGTATCTTCAATCAATATTTTAATGTCACTATTTTAACAGATACAACACATCAAAAGGATAACAATTATTTTCTGTATTTCAGTTTTGAAATCTGTTCTTAAAACACTGCTGTATGGGCTAAATATCCCTCATATATGAAACTATATGGTGTATTTCCATCTAAATTAGCCCAGCTGATGTAAAAGAGAAGGATGTAAAGCATAACCCCTACTCCTTGTCACATCCAAGTTTTGGATTGAAACCACTTGACTCAGACAGATCTTATGATCTAAAGCACACATTGTTAAACCACTTGACAACCCAATCTAATCAAATATTTACCTTTTTTGCTGGTTTTGGTGTTTTGACAGGCTTCTTAACAGCCTTCTTACTCATTTTAGGGGTTTCTTCTGCAAAAAATAATGAAATAAAATTTAATAAAAAGATCTTCTCCAAAATGCAATATAACCCCCAAAATCTGCAAGAAACACATCATGATGTAGAGATTAGCCAATATAGAATTTTCAGAGGACCTGGCAAGGGACAATGTCTAGGGTTTCAGATGTGACTAAAAACCATGTTCCCGCAAACATTTCAAAGTCTCCTTACATTAGTATTGGGGGTGGGGAGGGGGATTCAAAGTGGGGACAATGTTAATTTTGTCATCAGATCTGAAACAATATTTCTGCTGATTACAATAGAGTGCTCCTATATCCAAGTAAAATGTCCCTGCATGTCATATAATTTGACCTGTTTTTGCAGAAAAAAAGGTTATTGAACTCTTTGATTTAATTACATTTTGATATAATTGACATTAAAGATCAACTATACCCGTATAATTAAAGTGTAGCACAAATTATTCTCTAACAGGGAGACAAAAATGGAAAAATTGGACAAGGCTGATATAGTGACCAATAGATTTTTGCTAAGAAGTGATATAAGGTGTTCTAGGAAAAGTTTATTACAGAACAATGTACCTTCTTCATCATCACTATTTTCATCACTATCATCTTCTTCTTCCTCTTCTTCCTCCTCGTCCTCCTCATCATCATCTTCTTCTTCAACAGCTTCTTCTTCTTCATCCTCATCCTCATCATCATCATCCTCATCCATCAAACCATCATCTTCCTCCACACCTGTAGATCACACAATATTTTTGAATTATACTTTTTATTCTCATTTTTTATTTACCCCATAAGCCGAAATAAAGGTAAAATACACAGTTTAAAACAATACATGATAATAACTATCCTAATTAATCTGTTCTAAAATTCTTAAATATAAAATAACTAGCCGAGGAACTGGCGCTGCCGGAAGCGGTCGTCCAACACCACCTGGCGTATGTTACTCCCTGGTACAAGCTACCCCTATACACCGAATTTCAGCTTTATGGACAGCCCTAGTGAAGCTGCCAACCCTGACCAGAAAGACAGACAAACAAAAGAACGACAGTCACAAATATTAGTATAGATATCTAAATAAGTCTGGCAAGAGGCTTTCAAAGGACAGTGTACATATTCCCAACAGTTTTAAATTCAATTAATCTATTCCATTAAACACCCCCCCCCCCAACCAATGCAACACTTTAAAACCCAAATCTCCCATCAAACTCATCACATAGACCTGACTCCTTCATCCAACAGAAAGCTTCAAAACCAAGTCCTTTCACCAAACCCAACACTTTGTACCAAACTCCTTCATCGAACCTTACACTTGAAACCCAACTCCCTCATTAAATTAACACATCACTTAGACCTGAATCCCTCATCGAACACAACAGTTTAAACCCTTCTTTCTATTAACTTCTACCTGAATCTATCCCTTGCTGTCGTCGTATCTGTTGTTTACGTTCTGCCGGCACGTAATCCCCTTCTTTCTCTTTAACAAAGGGAGATAAATGAGGTGGAAGTTCAACGCCAGGGAAATAATCTTCAACAGGTATCAACATCTGAGAATTAACACAATCAAATATCCACTGGGGTTGTATATAATATCTAAAAATAGAAGATAAAAATAATTATACATGATTTTCAGAAAAAAAAACGAAAGATAACTGAGGAGGGTGGCACTTTATATCATGAGGTCTGTCATTGAGTCAAGTAGCAAGGCTTCAATTCCCAGTTTGTACCATAGCATGAAATGTCCGAATTTGTGACCTGAAACTCATTTCTTTCCTGGTCTCCCTCTTTCCGAACAGAGGAATGAAGACAATGGAGTCCTTTATAATTATGTAATACTGAAGGGCCTCACTATAACATTGTTGTTGGAGTCCACTGATATAACATGTAGCAAGACCCCTGTAAAATATACTATAACATCGTTCAGGGCCACTGTTGATCCACGCTTTATACTTCATCCTGCAACTCATTAAGATAGCATGACTTGCAGGCTAGAAGATGACCTATCTGACAGATTTCTGGGAATCAGTCCAGTTTCCTAATTAACCAAACATACATCTCTTTAATGCTTACAACTAACCTAGATAAAAACTGTTTCTCTACTGCTGGTCTGTCCACTATCTGATGTGTAATACTTTCATCTGATTCCTGGTAGCTGGCGCCAACAGCCAACGATTTATCCCACGATACTTCACCTCCAAATGACCTGCACAAAAACAAAGTTCAAGTTGTTAATTAACTATCTCAAATACTTCCACAAAAATCAAGATATTATTCCAGATGAGAGAGAAATATCAAGAAAAAGATAAAAAAATACATTGAAACTGCCAATTAAAACAGCCTGCATAAATTGCTAAAGTTCTAATAAGTTAAACGTACCGAAAGCTACACATACAGAATAAAGCCATTTTGTAAAATATTCTCAATTTATTTAAAGGATTTGAATAAAAGACCCACCTGATAATAAATGTGACAGATTCTCGTGGAATTTCACGATTTAAGAAAAATTTCTTCCCTTTGAATAAATTCTGGAACTGGTTCAATTTTTCTGATTCGAGTTTTGCTTTTTCTATAAAATCTGGATCATCAGGCTGTGAAACAATAAAATAGAAAGAAACCAATGATTAAATGAATAAATTGTAATTATTCAGTTTCTAAAATGAAATGGGGTTTATCAACCAACTGTTCTGCTCTGGCTGGGCTAATAATCTGCTAGGGGATCTTTTACATCCTGCGAAACAGCCTCTGCAAACACTGGGATTAAAGAACTGGTTAGTTAGCCATTGCCTTACTCACCAAACCAAAGCTCCATTTTCATTGATCCTAGTGGCTTTCAACATCTAATCTACATATAACTCTAGTTATTTCTGAACTAACATTCTGTGGTTTTTCTATTTTATTACTTTACTACTGTTTAAAATAAATTTAACATTAAAAAAACGTAACTCACATTACCAACAGGAAATTCATCGACCTCAGCATCTTCAACATTATCTGTTACCATGGATTTTAATGTCTGAGTCATCGCTGCTAACCTCTGATAATCACAAAAAAAACAACATAAATGTATATAATACACTTTCATAGAACATATATAAACAGTGTTATCATGTATAAGGAATTTGGGAAATATAAAGGAGAGAGGGTTTAACTTCCACTCAACGCAAACTAGGTCATTTCGAGACTAACAAATGGTTCAATTTTATTTCAATAATTCCCTAGCACGTAGGGGTCTTTTAGCAGTGGGAGGAAACCAGAGGCACCAGAGAAACTCCACGAGATTGGACAGACGACCTACTCCTTGTCATGCACAGCCGGGGATTGGAAACCATGCCAGTTGACTCAATGACAGACCTTATGATACAGCACGCACAAGCTAACCATTCAGCTAGGGCTGGGTATCGATAGTGATTTTTACTATCGATAATCGGCAATGAAATGTCGGTCGATAATCGATAGTATCGAAAACAAACTTATTTTCACGGTCGTCATCAAGACTAGATACAGTGTAAGTTCAAAGTTCAAAACCATACGAAGTTGCGAAAGATCGTTTGTTCCTGTCTAAAACCCAAAGTGCTTCCACACAGCACTTTTAGCTTTGCCGGGAAAATCAACAAGCGTTTTGTCGTCCATGACAATGTGTGCTATTTATTGTACCGGGTACTCTATTACTGAGGCACATGACAGAAATAGCGAACTGTACAGACGAATTCTGAAGCTTGCAAAGGGAAATAACTCTAACTTTATTTACACATCCGGGTATCTCCGATTTAGCGATATTCAACAATAATTTCTTCAAAACTAAAGTAACGTTTCAATGGGAGTGAATTTATGAAAACGGATGTTCAATAAGCAGTCACAATTTTGTTATGTGTTACATTGATACTTGATAGTAATTAAAGTGAGCGGTGTATTATGATTAACTGAAAGAAAACATTGACATTCCAGACGCAAGAAAAATAGACGAAGAGCGATAATCGATAGTAACCCACGGCTATCGATAGTGCTTTTCTGGGCCGTCCAATCGATACTATCGATTTATATCGATATTTTACCCAGCCCTACATTCAACCCCCCAACCAGGTAAGAGATTAGGTTTTACATTATTGTGATAGATTTACAAAGCTCTGTTTCTCTTGTCACAACAACAATTGATTCCCTGAAATTAGCATAATCACTATTCCATACCTCTTCTGTAGCTTCTGATTTCAGACATTTTGTTTCTGTCTCATCTTTTTCTCCCGCCAGTTGGAGTTGTGGTGGATAGTGTAAATTTAACGAATGATATAAGCGGAAGTTGGTGAATCCCAGGAGAGTCGTATAAAAATCAACAAATGTTCTCATTATCTTAAAATCTATATCACTCGGTTGCTGAAAGATAAAATCACAAAATAAAATCCTTTACAATGCATTCATGGCAGTGATCGGACAGACGACCCTATTCTTTGTCACATACAAGCGAGGAGTCTAAACCATGACACTTGACTGAATGACAGATCTTGTGATCTAATGTGCACTTGTTAAATCATTTTTCCACCCAATCCCCCTAAATATGGTATTATGAACTCATCTAGTCAGTTTTGATTAGCACCACGGGGTTGGCTTAATCTTTGTGGCCAAAACAGTTTGTCAGTGTGGTGTGAGAGTCTTTAGCTATAGAGGGAAACCAGATGAAACTATAGAAAATCCATGAGGTTGGACAGGTGACCCTCTTCCATGTCACGTACAAGTGGTGAATCGAAACTGCACCACTTGACTCAATGACAGACCACGATCTAATGTACAAGTATTAAGCCATTCGACCCCAGCCCCCAACATTTAGGAGGTATGTGTGTTTAATATATTACCTGATAACCAACTTTATGAGGTACAATCCAGGTAATCGTCTGTCCCATTATCTCAGCTTGATAATAAATACCTTTTATAGAAATAAACACCTGCAATAAATAACATCATCTTATTAAATCTAATAACTTCCTAAATAAGTGAGAAGTGGCATCAAGTGTTCTTGAAAGAGTAAGCATATTACACGAACATCCCAAATTATAACTGGTATCAAGACTATCAAGTTTTCCCGAAAGAGTAAGCAGAGTGTGTGAATTCAATAAATCAGATTTCTTAGAAGGAGTAAGCATTCTATTGGAACTTCTCAAATAAGAAATGTTATCAAGTGCTATTAATTAAAGCTTATTGGTAAAGCTTCGTAATTTTTTTTAAATAATGCAAGTTATTATGTCAACATATCCTTTACATTAGTATAACATGAACTTGAATATCAATGTTACATGCCACAGATCATTTTAATGTTATAAGCGATTTTTGCCATATGCTGTGAGGGATCACGCAATCCTTACGGAAAGATATGAAATTAACCAATGAGGAAGAAGTGTAAGCATACTAGGTGAACTCCTCAAATGAGAAGTGGTATAATGTGCTATTAAGAGTTAAGTGTTCTGGAAAAAGTATACATTATATGGGAAGTGATACCAAGGGTTCTAGAAAGATTTAGCATGCCACGTAAACTCTTCACATTTCAAATTTGACAAACTGAAAAAATATTGTGAAGCAAAAATTTGGTAAATTAGATACAATTTGGTTCATTCTGACGAATTTCTGGAAGGTAAATTTCAAAATTACAGACAGGACTAAATCGCCAATAAACTCGCATAAAAAAATTTCAAGTCTGAGCAGGGGGGGGGGGGGTCGTCCATACCCCCTGGACCCCCCCACCCTCTCGATCCGTGCCTGAAAATATTGCTAAAAGATCTAGCAGCATCCAGTAAAAGATTGAAGCAAGAAAGAAATATATTTCACCTTTCTAAGAGCTTGACTGGTTATCACAAAATGTTGAAATTCAACTGTAAAATAAAAATAAATCGTAATATACAGAAATTGAGAGATTTGACATGGTTTTGAACCCAAAATGGTACGTGGTATAGTCACCTGTTCTTCCAGTCCATCCGATTTCGTCCTACTACTAAAGATTTCTACGCACAAGTGGTTTATTGAAATGAAATTGTACAACATGGCTGTGAGGAAAATATTCCCATGGACCTTCAAGATAGCAAGCCAACGTCTTACCCAGTGAGATTCCGTGGTTTCCTTGTTTGCGTCGATAGGGCGTTAAACCCCAATGTATCTCTTTCTGTAACACTAATGATATACATTTCCAGTCCCATCACCAAGAGATATACTGGACATTACACATGTATAGTCTACTATGCATAATCCTGTACACTGCTACTAGACCCCTCCTTCCAGACTTCTCTACATGGAAAACAGAACTGAATAATATCTGATGAATTGTTATAAAAATGGACCTACCTGTGAGCCTACGACAGAGTTGAACGGATCTATTTTTAACAGAGAATGATGTGGGGAGAGTAGCGAATAGAAAACACATGGTTAAACAATCATCTAAATCACGAACAGCATCAATAAAAGATGGATATCTGAAATAAACAATATTTAAATATAATTACTTTATAATTACTTGTGTGTATAAAAGGGGGTTGGGTTGGCCTTGTGGTCTACAGTGCCGCGCTTCGACCTCTAGCTGGCCGGTCACCTCTGGCTTGCGGCTGTGGTTTCGAGCCCTGGTGTGAGCGTATGTGGCATGGAGATAGGGGCGCCTTCTCAACCTCGTGGGTTTCCTCCGGGCACTCCGGTTTCCTCCCACTGCTAAAGACCCCTACGCACAAGCGAATTATTGAAATAAAATTAAAACCATATGTTAGTCCCGAAATGACCTAGTTTGTGTTGAGTGGACCTTAAACACTATTTCCCTCTCTCTCTCGTATAAAAAGAGAGAAAGAAATGGGATTTAACATTCACGCGACACAAACTAGGTCATTTCGGAACTAACATATGACTCAGTTTTATTTCAGTAATTTGCTTACGCGTAGGGGTCTTTAGCAGTGGGAGGAAACCGGAGTGCCCGGAGGAAACCCACGAGGTTGGACAGACGACCCTACTCCTTGTCACGTTCACACAGGGAATCGAAACCACGCCAGTTGACACAATGACAGACCTTGTGATTTCATACTCAAAATGAAACCACTAAAACAACCAGGACCCAAGTTGACAAAGCATTCTCAGACTTAAGTCAAGAATTTACTCAAAATTGTTCGCCTTATTGTAACTAAAATATAGCCCTTTATAAAACTTTTGTTGTTTTAATTTATCAAATACCCTTATAAGAAACTGTATGCAAAGTGTTGTGTTTCTGGATCAAAGATATTTCTTTTAAACATTGATTGAAAGTTGAGTAAATTCTCAACTTAAGTCTGAGAATGCTTTGTGAATTCGGGGCCAGGTTATATGGAGAAAGGAGAGACATGGTGTTTACCCGCCACTCGACACAAACTAGGTCATTTTGGGACTGACATATGGTTCATTTTATTTCAATGATTCGCTTGCATGTAGGGGTCTTTAGCAATGGAAGGAAACAAGAAAACCCACAAGGTTGGACAGGTTACCCTACTCCTTGCCATGCACAGCCGGAGAATCCATACCACGCCAGTTGACTTAATGACAGATCATATAGTACAGCACGCACATGCTAACCATTCAGCCATCCACACCTCCTTCAGTTTATATGGAAAACAGTCACTAGTGTGTACTTAGTAGCGATAAGAGGTTATTTATCAAAATGTTGCTCTGTCTGTGTATAAATCAGTGATGGTGGCTAAGTGGATACGGCGCTGGTTCACTAGCCTGGAGGTCGGGTGTTCGATCCCTGCATTGGCCTAGAAAATTCATCTCGATTTTCCGGCGTGATTTCCCCTTGTCAGTGATGCAGAAGGAGGGCCTGACATGTACAGCTGCCTAGTTGTTTGGATGGAACGGAAAACGAATGTCCCGTGTACATATTGGAGTGCACGTAAAAGATCCCTTGACAGTTGGAATTCGATATAAGAGTAGGCCGTAGTGCCTGGGCAAAATTTCCCTCATAGCACACTGTATGGCGTATGTCCGTCTTCCATTAGCCCAGGTTAGGTGCAAAAGAGTAGGACGTTAAACCCATTTCATTTCATTTCCATATAAGTTGTGTTGTGGTTTATTTTAACTAAACGGTATATTATAACATCACAAATAACTGAGTTAATCTACCTTTCTTTAACAATATGATCTAGTTTGTATTTTGGTCGACTGGCTTTTATTCTCGCCACAGCATCATCATTCTTTTTATGTACAGCTTTCGTTAATCTTTTCATAAAACGCTGAAACATAAAGATTAAGGAATTGATTACCAAATTCATAGGTATGTAGAGTTTTTAAACCAATGGCTGCACTTAGTAGACCAGGGCTTTCATTTCAAAATTTTGTCAGTCAGTAAGTGTTATAATTCATTTTCTTCCAAATCATTTGACAATGTTTAGCATTACCTCAAATTCTTACACAATAAAACAATAAATGGTTGTGTTCTAACATCAATTTCTTTAATATTCTAATTCTATGGTGTGTAAATTTATTGACAAGTAACAGACCAATAAGAATGAGACTAGAACGCTGAGCCCTGGGTGTTAATCATTTGAATAGATTATATTCCCACCATCCTATTAAACTAAATGTAATATGTACCTTGGTTTGTCGGAATTTAACAATTAATGGTTCATGTGAGAGATAGTTAATATCTTTAACAAAATAAAATGTCCGAGTTATTCCACTTCCTTTTGTTGCTTGTTTCAACTTTTTGGGTTCCTGGGGGTAGATACCTTTCAAGATACATAACTGCCTACAAAATAAAGAAAAAGCATGACACAAGATTACAAAAATAAAAAAATAAGATGAATAAAATTTTGAGCTTTGAGTCTAGAAAACCCAAAAGGATGGAAAGGTGACCCTACTCCCTGCCACATACAACAGGGGAATCAAATCTACACCAGTTGACTCAATGACGGACCTTATGATACAAAACACAGGCGCCAACTATTCAACCATCCTTATAACAGGTTGTCAATGACATAGAGAGGACCACATTTTTTTCCATTTCGTTCAAATGACTACTCTTTTCCTTGTCTGACACTTCATGCTGCCCAAATGATAAAAGGGAAACGAGACTGGAAAATTTGGAGGAAATATAACAGCCAACACCTTTATCGCACCTAAGAATGCCCGGATTGTGATGAGCCAGCATAAGTGTCCATAACCACTAAACAACCCTTTTCATAACTACATTTAATATCAGAGCCACAGAAATGTGAGTTAACCATAAAGGCTGATTTGTATATATATTTTTTTCTGCTATTGTACATTATTGTGGTTTGTTGTTTTAATTTTATTAGCTATATCTTTTGTTTTATATTTTCTGCGAAGGGCAGGATGGTAGAAAGGCTATTATAGCCTAATCTTCCACCCTTCTTAAATAAAGTCATTATTATTGTTATTATTATTATTAGGTTTTAATTAAGCCCAATTTCAAAACTTGAGAATGATAAGGAAATAAATACATGCCAGTTTTTACCTGAAATCTTTAAGACTCAGCTGTAATTTCCTTAAAGCCTGGTTTCTGGTGATGAAGGCAGTGGCTGCACCTGATTCGTACTGAAATATTCAAATCAAGATTACGAATCATTTGAACAACCATGGTAAGTTGGTAGAAAGATAGCATTCTCTTATTTCGGTAGATAGCAAATAACCCCATCATTTTGTTAGAAAAAACTTGCAACAAGCTTTAATGAATTGGTGTATTATGGATTTATCTGAGGTATTTAATTTACCTATCATGCAAAATCATATTTTTCAATGAATTTTTACAAAAGCACTAAATTTAAACGTAACTCTCTCAAAGTACTGAACAATAAAAATACACCATTGTCTTATATCAATTAACAAAGTCAAATTGCAATAGTTCACACCATTACTACAGCCATAGCAATTACGAAGAGGGCCCGGTAAGCGGAGAGCCATGATTTTAAAAGCTTTAATGGTAATATCATTACCCCTGTTCATGAAACGGCAGCGGCAAGGGTAACAGTTCTGCTGCATTACGTAATGCTCAGGATAAAAAGGTACCTATATTAAAACCACTAAAACAATATCACAAACAGTGAAGTTTTTACACAGATCTTATTCTTACTCCATTTGGGGAGACATTTAATTAGCGATGCCAAACGCCGCTAGGGGCGCTGACGGTACTATTTTCAGACACCACAAAAAGTTGACCGAGAAAAGTATACTTCGTGCTACGCCTTCTCATGAATTTTCAGAGTGTCAAACATTGACCACCCGATGTTTACTATCGAGAAAAATGATTTGGGTATATTTGGAAAGCCCAATTCATTAACTACTTAGTTTGACCATTTGTTAAGTTTGTATCCCCCGTAGGAATCCGTAAATTGTCAGAAATCGAACCATGTGGCGTTAAAGGGAGGTAATTCGTGGTTGATCAGGGTTCAGACCACAATTGAAAACGCCACAGACTTCAGTGTGTAAAAAACAAATGATAGATTTGGACAGGGTTTTTCTTATATTGAATGTTACTAAAGCTACCTACCAAACTTTAGCCAGATATTTCACTAACAAAGGATAAAAATCGTGAATGTTGTTGACTACCTTGGATATTTTTTTCATGAAATGCAGCTGAAAAATTAGTATTACTGTCCTTTGTTGAAGCCAGTTAGCTTAGCATGCTAGGTATCTTAGCCTTAGGCCTCAAATAATTTATAACAATTTTTTTTTCATTTCAGAATTGTTTAATTTAGCAGTGTAGCTCATACTGTGATTATTGAATTGGAAGAAGAAAATTCCCAGACATTTTTACTGACGAAGAATTTTTATATTTTTTTTCCTTGAGATAATATCTAAACAAGAAAGCTATATTTCTACCACTAATACTATAATCTAGTTTATCGTAATGCACATATGTATCACAATTTTGATTTATTTTAAATACTCTTTCATGTAGATCATACCTTACTTTTATAAGTTTACCTTTTAATTTATTTTTTAGCAGAGTAGGCTACATTTTGTTTTTATCATTTTGCATATTTATCAGACAATTGAAGTGATCATGATACTCATTGTTTAGGGTTATTCGGACTCTTTTAAGATATTTAAATGTTTTAATTATGTCTATGTAACTGTTTTTATTTGAAATTGTAATGATGTTGATCACCAAAATATAGCTGTTATATAAATCATAGTTTAATTGTTAATTTTCATTCCTGAAACATACAATCTCAAATTGATGTACACACAATTGGTGTGGAAAAAGTGGCATATCCACCAAAAGCTTACATGTACATGTATATTTCTCATTTTACCACACACTTATGATAATTTTTGAAAATATCTACAGTATAACCTGTTTATGAATTATAATTGTTTTATGACCGTGAGTGACCAGTTGTCAATGGTCTCTAGACCAGTAGATGCCCAATTGCATAGGCCTACATACATGTAAAAAGTTGTTTCTCTTTGACCTTGACATCAATCAGTCAAAAATTGTGATTTAAGGTGTTGTCATGCAAAAAATAAATAACAGAACCGACTGAAAACACTTTGTTTGTGCATATTCATTTAAAAATAAGCCACTGTATGAATGTCAAAGTGCTGCAATTTAAGTATACAGGAATTTGTCAATTTTTTTGCTGTGATTTGTGTAGGGGTTTCAGGTCACGTGTCTTGAGTGTGAAATCGAACAGCAAATGGCTGAAATATAGCCAAGTTCAATCTACGATTCTGAATTACTATTTTATGTAAACGTATTACTAGCAATTGTATTGTAATAGTTTAATGTTAATCTCGATATCTGCAAAGATTTAGGCTAAAAAATTATCGAAATGTAAGCGAAATTACCGTTTGTTTACATGAGGCGCCAGCGGGAAAATCCCGCTCTGACGTCACGCGACCTAGAATTTTCCATTGCTACGACCCACTTTATTGGATTTCCGACCGTTAGTTTCCGGCCGATTTTCATATAGAACCAATCAAACGATAGATAACATTTTAGGGATTATACCGATATCTGATACCACGTGATCTGAAAATAAGCAACGGAGAAAACAAGATTTATCTGTTTTGATGACTGAAATTTGCTAAATTTCGACTAAATATAGCCTAATTTTTTTGTGGTATCATCCAGATTATAAATAGTTGACATATTATCATTAGAATTATAACGATTTTAATAAATCTTAGCTGACAATAACGTTTGGCTTTCAGTTTTAAAATTGGTACTAGCGATTTTGAAGGGAAAATTCCCATTATGACGTCACCCAGATATGACTGAAAAGCACTTGTTTAGGTCCATTCCACGCATTGACTGGTATAGAGCGTTTTGATTACATTTTTGACGTCGATCTCGGATTTTAAAATTCCATAACTTCGGATCTAATTGGAATATTTTGATGAAATAAAAAAATTTGGGTAGCATTTTATGTATATTTTCACAAAATATTTTTAAAAATTTTTTTTCTGTCATTTGAAACTTTGACCTGAACCCCCTAATTTGTGCGTAATTGGCACGGACCTCAACTTTGAACCTCTGTAACACAAAAAGTATATGCCAGAATATTATAGCGACAATTTGGCTTTATTAAGTACATCGAGATCTTTAATTAGTGCAATTTTCATAGGCCTATCTTGTATAGTTACTGAGATATTGACTTCGGTCAGTTTTTTTGCGTTTTTGAAAAAAGCCGTTTTTTTGTGCCCCCAATTTGCCATCTTAAAAACGCTATAACTTTTTTAATTTTCAATATTTTTTGGAAATTTTTTCAGATTATTCATTCTAGATAGTTCATAATTACAGTATCACTGTCATTTTTGAGTCATTGGTAGTATTTGAAAACCTGTTTGCAATGCTAATTTAATTATCATTTAATATATTTATTGACATAAATTATAGACAGACTCTCAATATAGATGAAGGGCAGATGACAAAATTTAAACCAATCCTGGGAAAGTTACTTCTTCACGTTAAATTTTGC
Source organism: Patella caerulea (assembly GCA_036850965.1). Lineage (NCBI taxonomy): Eukaryota > Metazoa > Mollusca > Gastropoda > Patellidae > Patella > Patella caerulea. The sequence goes on along the minus strand of JAZGQO010000002.1, from coordinate 15,954,302 downwards.
CTTTATTTCTGATAGAATTTAGCTAAAGCTGTTTCTAATTGGAATACGAATAAACGCAACGATTAGCCTTGGAATAGTTGGAAGAAATGTTGAATTTGGTTGGTGGTGTATTTGTTTTCTACTGATCTACGAAAATAAAGACCGAGTTGTTTCCTACGTTTACACCAACTTAATGCCGAGAATAAATTTTAAGATCAAGACATTAAATAACTTATTAAACCTTTCGCTTTCTCTTCATCTTGATAGAAATTTATTCTGTTTTGGTTTGTTTTCTATTTTCTTTCAACACACGTGTTTTTGTAAAGGGAGATAACCACTTCCGTTTCTTGACTTTGTTCTCGATTACTTAGATCGGTTACTTAGATCGGTTTAAACCACCGAACACAAGCTGGCGACCTATTCGGCTAGCGAGCTATTCGACCGATCCAGCTGGCAACCTGTTCGTTGGCAACCTATTCAGAATTAAGACAACAGTCGCCCAAACTCATCTATTTTTACCAACCAATAAAATCCAACGTTACGTCTATCAAATGAAAGTAGAATAATAGATTATTTTTTTATCCATTCCTTTAGCTCAGAATAGAGGTGTAATTTCGCATTATCGTACAAAATTCTAGACATTCAACTAAATATATTCCGAAAGGTAATTAAATAGGCTTTCCAGATATTATTAGTAAAAGTTGGCACAATCATATTAAAGGGGCGCGCTCTCAACCTGAACATAACCAATTTTTTAATATTTTAAAGTGAAAGAACGACAATATTCCGAGTCGTATTCGGACTATCGTACAAAATTCTAAGCATCCAGCTATATATATTCTGAAAGGTAATTGCATAAGCTTTCCAAATATTATTAGTAAAAGTTGGCACAATCATCTTAAAGGGGCGCGCTCTCAACCTATAAATAGCCATTTTTTCAATATTTTAAACTGAAAGAATGGTAATATTCTGAGTCAAAATTCGGACCATCGTACAAAATTCTGAGCAACCAGCTATATATATTCTGAAAGGTAATTGAATAAGCTTTCCAAATATTATTAGTAAAAGTTGGCACAATCATATTAAAGGGGCGCGCTCTCAACCTGAACATAGCCAATTTTTTCAATATTATATATGTAAAGATAGACCGGTATTTTTTTCGAAGTCCAAATTCGGACCATCGTACAAAATTCAGAGCATCCAGCTATATATATTCTGAAAGGTAATTGGATAAGCTTTCCAAATATTATTAGTAAAAGTTGGCACAATCATATTAAAGGGGCGCGCTCTCAACCTGAACATAGCCAATTTTTTAATATTTTAAAGTGAAAGAACGGCAATATTCCGAGTCGAATTCGGACTATCGTACAAAATTCTAAGCATCCAGCTATATATATTCTGAAAGGTAATTGCATAAGCTTTCCAAATATTATTAGTAAAAGTTGGCACAATCATATTAAAGGGGCGCGCTCTCAACCTATAAATAGCCATTTTTTCAATATTTTAAACTGAAAGAATGGTAATATTCTGAGTCGAAATTCGGACCATCGTACAAAATTCTGAGCAACCAGCTATATATATTCTGAAAGGTAATTGAATAAGCTTTCCAAATATTATTAGTAAAAGTTGGCACAATCATATTAAAGGGGCGCGCTCTCAACCTACAAATAGCCATTTTTTCAATATTTTAAACTGAAAAAACGGTAATATTCCTAGTCTAAATGCGGACCATCGTACAAAATTCTGAGCATCCAGCTATATATATTCTGAAAGGTAATTGGATAAGCTTTCCAAATTTTATTAGAAAAAGTTGGCACAATTATATTAAAGGGGCGCGCTCTCAACCTAAAAATAGCCAATTTTTCAATATTTTAAACTGAAAGAATGGTAATATTCGAAGTCCAAATTCGGACCATCGTACAAAATTCTGAGCAACCAGCTATATATATTCTGAAAGGTAATTGAATAAGCTTTCCAAATATTATTAGTAAAAGTTGGCACAATCATATTAAAGGGGTGCGCTCTCAACCTGAACATAGCGATTTTTTTCAATATTATATATGTAAACATAGACCGGTATTTTATTCTAAGTCCAAATTCGGACCATCGTACAAAATTCAGAGCATCCAGCTATCTATATTCCGAAAGGTAATTGGATAAGCTTTCCAAATATTATTAGTAAAAGTTGGCACAATCATATTAAAGGGCCGCGCTCTCAACCTGAACATAGCCAATTTTTTAATATTTTAAAGTGAAAGAACGGCAATATTCCGAGTCGAATTCGGACTATCGTACAAAATTCTAAGCATCCAGCTATATATATTCTGAAAGGTAATTGCATAAGCTTTCCAAATATTATTAGTAAAAGTTGGCACAATCATATTAAAGGGACGCGCTCTCAACCTATAAATAGCCATTTTTTCAATATTTTAAACTGAAAAAATGGTAATATTCTGAGTCAAAATTCGGACCATCGTACAAAATTCTGAGCAACCAGCTATATATATTCTGAAAGGTAATTGAATAAGCTTTCCAAATATTATTAGTAAAAGTTGGCACAATCACATTAAAGGGGCGCGCTCTCAACCTACAAATAGCCAATTTTTCAATATTTTAAACTAAAAGAATGGTAATATTCGAAGTCCAAATTCGGACCATCGTACAAAATTCTGAGCAACCAGCTATATATATTCTGAAAGGTAATTGAATAAGCTTTCCAAATATTATTAGTAAAAGTTGGCACAATCATATTAAAGGGGTGCGCTCTCACCCTATAAATAGCCATTTTTTTCAATATTTTAAACTGAAAGAATGGTAATATTCTGAGTCAAAATTCGGACCATCGTACAAAATTCTGAGCAACCAGCTATATATATTCTTAAAGGTAATTGAATAAGCTTTCCAAATATTATTAGTAAAAGTTGGCACAATCATATTAAAGGGGCGCGCTCTCAACCTACAAATAGCCATTTTTTCAATATTTTAAACTGAAAGAACGGTAATATTCCGAGTCGAAATGCGGACCATCGTACAAAATTCTGAGCATCCAGCTATATATATTCTGAAAGGTAATTGGATAAGCTTTCCAAATTTTATTAGAAAAAGTTGGCACAATCATATTAAAGGGGCGCGCTCTCAACCTAAAAATAGCCAATTTTTCAATATTTTAAACTGAAAGAATGGTAATATTCGAAGTCCAAATTCGGACCATCGTACAAAATTCTGAGCAACCAGCTATATATATTCTGAAAGGTAATTGAATAAGCTTTCCAAATATTATTAGTAAAAGTTGGCACAATCATATTAAAGGGGCGCGCTCTCAACCTATAAATAGCCATTTTTTTCAATATTTTAAACTGAAAGAATGGTAATATTCTGAGTCAAAATTCGGACCATCGTACAAAATTCTGAGCAACCAGCTATATATATTCTGAAAGGTAATTGAATAAGCTTTCCAAATATTATTAGTAAAAGTTGGCACAATCATATTAAAGGGGCGCGCTCTCAACCTACAAATAGCCATTTTTTTCAATATTTTAAACTGAAAGAACGGTAATATTCCTAGTCTAAATGCGGACCATCGTACAAAATTCTGAGCATCCAGCTATATATATTCTGAAAGGTAATTGGATAAACTTTCCAAATTTTATTAGAAAAAGTTGGCACAATCATATTAAAGGGGCGCGCTCTCAACCTAAAAATAGCCAATTTTTCAATATTTTAAACTGAAAGAATGGTAATATTCGAAGTCAAAATTCGGACCATCGTACAAAATTCTGAGCAACCAGCTATATATATTCTGAAAGGTAATTGAATAAGCTTTCCAAATATTATTAGTAAAAGTTGGCACAATCATATTAAAGGGGCGCGCTCTCAACCTGAACATAGCCAATTTTTTCAATATTATATATGTAAAGATAGACCGGTATTTTTTTCGAAGTCCAAATTCGGACCATCGTACAAAATTCAGAGCATCCAGCTATATATATTCTGAAAGGTAATTGGATAAGCTTTCCAAATTTTATTAGAAAAAGTTGGCACAATTATATTAAAGGGGCGCGCTCTCAACCTAAAAATAGCCAATTTTTCAATATTTTAAACTGAAAGAATGGTAATATTCGAAGTCCAAATTCGGACCATCGTACAAAATTCAGAGCATCCAGCTATATATATTCTGAAAGGTAATTGGATAAGCTTTCCAAATATTATTAGTAAAAGTTGGCACAATCATATTAAAGGGGCGCGCTCTCAACCTGAACATAGCCAATTTTTTAATATTTTAAAGTGAAAGAACGGCAATATTCCGAGTCGAATTCGGACTATCGTACAAAATTCTAAGCATCCAGCTATATATATTCTGAAAGGTAATTGCATAAGCTTTCCAAATATTATTAGTAAAAGTTGGCACAATCATATTAAAGGGGCGCGCTCTCAACCTATAAATAGCCATTTTTTCAATATTTTAAACTGAAAGAATGGTAATATTCTGAGTCAAATTTCGGACCATCGTACAAAATTCTGAGCAACCAGCTATATATATTCTGAAAGGTAATTGAATAAGCTTTCCAAATATTATTAGTAAAAGTTGGCACAATCATATTAAAGGGGCGCGCTCTCAACCTACAAATAGCCAATTTTTCAATATTTTAAACTGAAAGAATGGTAATATTCGAAGTCCAAATTCGGACCATCGTACAAAATTCTGAGCAACCAGCTATATATATTCTGAAAGGTAATTGAATAAGCTTTCCAAATATTATTAGTAAAAGTTGGCACAATCATATTAAAGGGGTGCGCTCTCAACCTGAACATAGCGATTTTTTTCAATATTATATATGTAAACAAAGACCGGTATTTTATTCTAAGTCCAAATTCGGACCATCGTACAAAATTCAGAGCATCCAGCTATCTATATTCTGAAAGGTAATTGGATAAGCTTTCCAAATATTATTAGTAAAAGTTGGCACAATCATATTAAAGGGCCGCGCTCTCAACCTGAACATAGCCAATTTTTTAATATTTTAAAGTGAAAGAACGGCAATATTCCGAGTCGAATTCGGACTATCGTACAAAATTCTAAGCATCCAGCTATATATATTCTGAAAGGTAATTGCATAAGCTTTCCAAATATTATTAGTAAAAGTTGGCACAATCATATTAAAGGGACGCGCTCTCAACCTATAAATAGCCATTTTTTCAATATTTTAAACTGAAAAAATGGTAATATTCTGAGTCAAAATTCGGACCATCGTACAAAATTCTAAGCAACCAGCTATATATATTCTGAAAGGTAATTGAATAAGCTTTCCAAATATTATTAGTAAAAGTTGGCACAATCACATTAAAGGGGCGCGCTCTCAACCTACAAATAGCCAATTTTTCAATATTTTAAACTAAAAGAATGGTAATATTCGAAGTCCAAATTCGGACCATCGTACAAAATTCTGAGCAACCAGCTATATATATTCTGAAAGGTAATTGAATAAGCTTTCCAAATATTATTAGTAAAAGTTTGCACAATCATATTAAAGGGGTGCGCTCTCACCCTATAAATAGCCATTTTTTTCAATATTTTAAACTGAAAGAATGGTAATATTCTGAGTCAAAATTCGGACCATCGTACAAAATTCTGAGCAACCAGCTATATATATTCTTAAACGTAATTGAATAAGCTTTCCAAATATTATTAGTAAAAGTTGGCACAATCATATTAAAGGGGCGCGCTCTCAACCTACAAATAGCCATTTTTTCAATATTTTAAACTGAAAGAACGGTAATATTCCGAGTCGAAATGCGGACCATCGTACAAAATTCTGAGCATCCAGCTATATATATTCTGAAAGGTAATTGGATAAGCTTTCCAAATTTTATTAGAAAAAGTTGGCACAATCATATTAAAGGGGCGCGCTCTCAACCTAAAAATAGCCAATTTTTCAATATTTTAAACTGAAAGAATGGTAATATTCGAAGTCCAAATTCGGACCATCGTACAAAATTCTGAGCAACCAGCTATATATATTCTGAAAGGTAATTGAATAAGCTTTTCAAATATTATTAGTAAAAGTTGGCACAATCATATTAAAGGGGCGCGCTCTCAACCTATAAATAGCCATTTTTTTCAATGTTTTAAACTGAAAGAATGGTAATATTCTGAGTCAAAATTCCGAACATCGTACAAAATTCAGAGCATCCAGCTATATATATTCTGAAAGGTAATTGGATAAGCTTTCCAAATATTATTAGTAAAAGTTGGCACAATCATATTAAAGGGGCGCGCTCTCAACCTACAAATAGCCATTTTTTCAATATTTTAAACTGAAAGAACGGTAATATTCCTAGTCTAAATGCGGACCATCGTACAAAATTCTGAGCATCCAGCTATATATATTCTGAAAGGTAATTGGATAAGCTTTCCAAATTTTATTAGAAAAAGTTGGCACAATCATATTAAAGGGGCGCGCTCTCAACCTAAAAATAGCCAATTTTTCAATATTTTAAACTGAAAGAATGGTAATATTCGAAGTCAAAATTCGGACCATCGTACAAAATTCTGAGCAACCAGCTATATATATTCTGAAAGGTAATTGAATAAGCTTTCCAAATATTATTAGTAAAAGTTGGCACAATCATATTAAAGGGGCGCGCTCTCAACCTACAAATAGCCATTTTTTCAATATTTTAAACTGAAAGAACGGTAATATTCCTAGTCTAAATGCGGACCATCGTACAAAATTCTGAGCATCCAGCTATATATATTCTGAAAGGTAATTGGATAAGCTTTCCAAATTTTATTAGAAAAAGTTGGCACAATCATATTAAAGGGGCGCGCTCTCAACCTAAAAATAGCCAATTTTTCAATATTTTAAACTGAAAGAATGGTAATATTCGAAGTCCAAATTCGGACCATCGTTCAAAATTCTGAGCAACCAGCTATATATATTCTGATAGGTAATTGAATAAGCTTTCCAAATATTATTAGTAAAAGTTGGCACAATCATATTAAAGGGGTGCGCTCTCAACCTGAACATAGCGATTTTTTTCAATATTATATATGTAAACAAAGACCGGTATTTTATTCTAAGTCCAAATTCGGACCATCGTACAAAATTCAGAGCATCCAGCTATATATATTCTGAAAGGTAATTGGATAAGCTTTCCAAATTTTATTAGAAAAAGTTGGCACAATCATATTAAAGGGGCGCGCTCTCAATCTAAAAATAGCCAATTTTTCAATATTTTAAACTGAAAGAATGGTAATATTCGAAGTCCAAATTCGGACCATCGTACAAAATTCTGAGCAACCAGCTATATATATTCTGAAAGGTAATTGAATAAGCTTTTCAAATATTATTAGTAAAAGTTGGCACAATCATATTAAAGGGGCGCGCTCTCAACCTATAAATAGCCATTTTTTTCAATGTTTTAAACTGAAAGAATGGTAATATTCCGAGTCGAATTCGGACTATCGTACAAAATTCTAAGCATCCAGCTATATATATTCTGAAAGGTAATTGCATAAGCTTTCCAAATATTATTAGTAAAAGTTGGCACAATCATATTAAAGGGGCGCGCTCTCAACCTATAAATAGCCATTTTTTCAATATTTTAAACTGAAAGAATGGTAATATTCTGAGTCAAATTTCGGACCATCGTACAAAATTCTGAGCAACCAGCTATATATATTCTGAAAGGTAATTGAATAAGCTTTCCAAATATTATTAGTAAAAGTTGGCACAATCATATTAAAGGGGCGCGCAATTACCTTTCAGAATATATATAGCTGGATGCTTAGAATTTTGTACGATAGTCCGAATTCGACTCGGAATATTGCCGTTCTTTCACTTTAAAATATTAAAAAATTGGCTATGTTCAGGTTGAGAGCGCGCCCCTTTAATATGATTGTGCCAACTTTTACTAATAATATTTGGAAAGCTTATCCAATTACCTTTCAGAATATATATAGCTGGATGCTCTGAATTTTGTACGATGGTCCGAATTTGGACTTCGAAAAAAATACCGGTCTATCTTTACATATATAATATTGAAAAAATTGGCTATGTTCAGGTTGAGAGCGCGCCCCTTTAATATGATTGTGCCAACTTTTACTAATAATATTTGGAAAGCTTATTCAATTACCTTTCAGAATATATATAGCTGGTTGCTCAGAATTTTGTACGATGGTCCGAATTTCGACTTCGAATATTACCATTCTTTCAGTTTAAAATATTGAAAACTTGGCTATTTTTAGGTTGAGAGCGCGCCCCTTTAATATGATTGTGCCAACTTTTTCTAATAAAATTTGGAAAGCTTATCCAATTACCTTTCAGAATATATATAGCTGGATGCTCAGAATTTTGTACGATGGTCCGCATTTAGACTAGGAATATTACCGTTCTTTCAGTTTAAAATATTGAAAAAATGGCTATTTGTAGGTTGAGAGCGCGCCCCTTTAATATGATTGTGCCAACTTTTACTAATAATATTTGGAAAGCTTATTCAATTACCTTTCAGAATATATATAGCTGGTTGCTCAGAATTTTGTACGATGGTCCGAATTTTGACTCAGAATATTACCATTCTTTCAGTTTAAAATATTGAAAAAAATGGCTATTTATAGGTTGAGAGCGCGCCCCTTTAATATGATTGTGCCAACTTTTACTAATAATATTTGGAATGCTTATACAATTACCTTTCAGAATATATATAGCTGGATGCTGAGAATTTTGTACGATGGTCCGAATTTTGACTCGGAATATTACCATTCTTTCAGTTTAAAATATTGAAAACTTGTCTACTTTCAGGTTGAGAGCGCGCCCCTTTAATATGATTGTGCCAACTTTTACTAATAATATTTGGAAAGCTTATGCAATTACCTTTCAGCATATATCTAGCTCGATGCTCAGAATTTTGTACGATGGTCCGAATTTCGACTCGGAATATTACCATTCTTTCAGTTTAAAATATTGAAAAATTGGCTATTTTCAGGTTGAGAGCGCGCCCCTTTAATATGGTTGTGCCAACTTTTACTAATAATATTTGGAAAGCCGATCTAATTACCTTTCACAATATATATAGCTGGTTGCTCAAAATTTTGTACGATGGTTCGAATTTCGACTCGGAATATTACCATTCTTTCAGTTTAAAATATTGAAAAATTGGCTATTTTCATGTTGAGAGCGCGCCCCTTTAATATGATTGTGCCAACTTTTACTAATAATATTTGGAAAGCTTATCCAATTACCTTTCAGAATACATATAGCTGGATGCTCAGAATTTTGTACGATGGTTCGAATTTGAACTTCGAAAAAAATACAGGTCTATCTTTCCATATTGAAAATTGAAAAATCGGCTATGTTCAGGTTGAAAGTGCACCCCTTTAATATGATTTTGCCAACTTTTACTAATAATATTTGGAAAGCTGATCCAATTACCTTTCAGAATATATATAGCTGGTTGCTCAGAATTTTGTACGATGGTCCGAATTTTGACTCGGAATATTACCATTCTTTCAGTTTAAAATATTGAAAAATTGGCTATTTTCAGGTTGAGAGCGCGCCCCTTTAATATGATTGTGCCAACTTTTACTAATAATATTTGGAAAGCTTATCCAATTACCTTTCAGGATATATCTAGCTCGATGCTGAGAATTTTGTACGATGGTCCGAATTTCGACTCGGAATATTACCATTCTTTCAGTTTAAAATATTGAAAAATTGGCTATTTTCAGGTTGAGAGCGCGCCCCTTTAATATGATTGTGCCAACTTTTACTAATAATATTTGGAAAGCTTATCCAATTACCTTTCAGAATACATATAGCTGGATGCTCAGAATTTTGTACGATGGTTCGAATTTGAACTTCGAAAAAAATACAGGTCTATCTTTCCATATAGAAAATTGAAAAATCGGCTATGTTCAGGTTGAAAGTGCACCCCTTTAATATGATTTTGCCAACTTTTACTAATAATATTTGGAAAGCTTATTCAAATACCTTGCAGAATATATATAGCTGGTTGCTCAGAATTTTGTACGATGGTCCGAAATTCGGTTCGGAATATTACCATTCTTTCAGTTTAAAATATTGAAAAATTGGCTATTTTCGGGTTGAGAGCGCGCCCCTTTAATATTATTGTGCCAACTTTTACTAATAATATTTGGAAAGCCTATCCAATTACCTTTCAGAATATATATAGCTGGTTGCTCAGAATTTTGTACGATGGTTCGAATTTCGACTCGGAATATTACCATTCTTTCAGTTTAAAATATTGAAAAATTGGCTATTTTCATGTTGAGAGCGCGCCCCTTTAATATGATTGTGCCAACTTTTACTAATAATATTTGGAAAGCTTATCCAATTACCTTTCAGAATATATATAGCTGGTTGCTCAGAATTTTGTACGATGGTCCGAATTTTGACTCGGAATATTACCATTCTTTCAGTTTAAAATATTGAAAAATTGGCTATTTTCAGGTTGAGAGCGCGCCCCTTTAATATGATTGTGCCAACTTTTACTAATAATATTGGGAAAGCTTATCCAATTACCTTTCAGAATATATCTAGCTCGAGGCTCAGAATTTTGTACGATGGTCCGAATTTCGACTCGGAATATTACCATTCTTTCAGTTTAAAATATTGAAAAATTGGCTATTTTCAGGTTGAGAGCGCGCCCCTTTAATATGATTGTGCCAACTTTTACTAATAATATTTGGAAAGCTTATCCAATTACCTTTCAGAATACATATAGCTGGATGCTCAGAATTTTGTACAATGGTTCGTATTTGAACTTCGAAAAAAATACAGGTCTATCTTTCCATATAGAAAATTGAAAAATCGGCTATGTTCAGGTTGAGAGTGCACCCCTTTAATATGATTTTGCCAACTTTTACTAATAATATTTGGAAAGCTTATTCAAATACCTTGCAGAATATATATAGCTGGTTGCTCAGAATTTTGTACGATGGTCCGAATTTTGACTCGGAATATTATCATTCTTTCAGTTTAAAATATTGAAAAATTGTCTTTTTTTCAGGTTGAGACCGCGCCCCTTTAATATGATTGTGCCAACTTTTACTAATAATATTTGGAAAGCTTTTCCAATTACCTTTCAGAATATATCTAGCTCGATGCTCAGAATTTTGTACGATAGTCCGAATTTCGACTCGGAATATTACCATTCTTTCAGTTTAAAATATTGAAAAATTGGCTATTTTCAGTTTGAGAGCGCGCCCCTTTAATATGATTGTGCCAACTTTTACTAATAATATTTGGAAAGCTGATCCAATTACCTTTCACAATATATATAGCTGGATGCTCAGAATTTTGTACGATGGTTCGTATTTGGACTTCGAAAAAAAATTACCATTCTTTCAGTTTAAAATATTGAAAAATTGTCTACTTTCAGGTTGAGAGCGCGCCCCTTTAATATGATTGTGCCAACTTTTACCAATAATATTTGGAAAGCTTATCCAATTACCTTTCAGAATATATATAGCTGGATGCTCAGAATTTTGTACGATGGTCCGAATTTTGACTCGGAATATTACCATTCTTTCAGTTTAAAATATTGAAAAATTGTCTACTTTCAGGTTGAGAGCGCGCCCCTTTAATTTGATTGTGCCAACTTTTACTAATAATATTTGGAAAGCTTATGCAATTACCTTTCAGCATATATCTAGCTCGATGCTCAGAATTTTGTACGATGGTCCGAATTTCGACTCGGAATATTACCATTCTTTCAGTTTAAAATATTGAAAAATTGGCTATTTTCAGGTTGAGAGCGCGCCCCTTTAATATGATTGTGCCAACTTTTACTAATAATATTTGGAAAGCTTATCCAATTACCTTTCAGAATATATCTAGCTCGAGGCTCAGAATTTTGTATGATGGTCCGAATTTTGACTCGGAATATTACCATTCTTTCAAATTAAAATATTGAAAAATTTGCTATTTTCAGGTTGGGAGCGCGCCCCTTTAATATGATTGTGCCAATTTTTACTAATAATATTTGGAAAGCGTATCCAATCACCTTTCAGAATATATATAGCTGGATGCTCAGAATTTTGTACGATGGTCCGAATTTTGTCTCGGAATATTATCATTCTTTCAGTTTAAAATATTGAAAAATTGTCTACTTTCAGGTTGAGACCGCGCCCCTTTAATATGATTGTGCCAACTTTTACTAATAATATTTGGAAAGCTTATTCAAATACCTTTCAGAATATATATAGCTGGTTGCTCAGAATTTTGTACGATGGTCCGAATTTTGACTCGGAATATTATCATTCTTTCAGTTTAAAATATTGAAAAATTGGCTATTTTCAGGTTGAGAGCGCGCCCCTTTAATATGATTGTGCCAACTTTTACTAATAATATCTGGAAAGCTTTTCCAATTACCTTTCAGAATATATCTAGCTCGATGCTCAGAATTTTGTACGATAGTCCGAATTTCGACTCGGAATATTACCATTCTTTCAGTTTAAAATATTGAAAAATTGGCTATTTTCAGGTTGAGAGCGCGCCCCTTTATTATGATTGTGCTAACTTTTACTAATAATATTTGGAAAGCTTATCCAATTACCTTTCAGAATATATCTAGCTTGATGCTCAGAATTTTGTACGATGGTCCGAATTTCGACTCGGAATATTACCATTCTTTAAGTTTAAAATATTGAAAAATTGGCTATTTTCAGGTTGAGAGCGCGCCCCTTTAATATGATTGTGCCAACTTTTACTAATAATATTTGGAAAGCTTATCCAATCACCTTTCAGAATATATATAGCTGGATGCTCAGAATTTTGTACGATGGTTCGTATTTGGACTTCGAAAAAAAAAAGGTCTATCTTTACATATAGAATATTGAAAAATCGGCTATGTTCAGGTTGAGAGCGCACGCCTTTAATATGATTGTGCCAACTTTTACTAATAATATTTGGAAAGCTTATTCAAATACCTTTCAGAATATATATAGCTGGTTGCTCAGAATTTTGTACGATGGTCCGAATTTTGACTCGGAATATTATCATTCTTTCAGTTTAAAATATTGAAAAATTGTCTTTTTTCAGGTTGAGAGCGCGCCCCTTTAATATGATTGTGCCAACTTTTACTAATAATATTTGGAAAGCTTATCCAATTACCTTTCAGAATATATCTAGCTCGATGCTCAGAATTTTGTACGATGGTCCGAATTTCGACTCGGAATATTACCATTCTTTCAGTTTCAAATATTGAAAAATTGGCTACTTTCAGGTTGAGAGCGCGCCCCTTTAATATGATTGTGCCAACTTTTACTAATAATATTTGGAAAGCTTATCCAATTGCCTTTCAGCATATATCTAGCTCGATGCTCAGAATTTTGTACGGTGGTCCGAATGTTGACTCGGAATATTGCCGTTCTTTCACTTTAAAATATTAAAAAATTGGCGACGTTTAGGATGAGAGCGCACCCCTTTAATATGATTGTGCCAACTTTTACTAATGACATTTAGAAAGCTTATTCAATTACCTGTTAGAATATATTTAGTTGGATCATCAGAATTTTGTACGATGGTCCGAATTTTGACACGGGATATTAAAAGTTTTTCTCTTTAAAATTTTTTTAAAAATTGGTCATGTTTAGGAATAGAGTGCATCCCTTTAATATGACTGTGACAACTTTTACTAATAATATCTGGAAAGCCTATTTAATTATCTTTCGGAATATATTTAGTTGAATGTCTAGAATTTTGTACGATAATGCGAAATTACACCTCTATTCTGAGCTAAAGGAATGGATAAAAAAATAATCTATTATTCTACTTTCATTTGATAGACGTAACGTTGGATTTTATTGGTTGGTAAAAATAGATGAGTTTGGGCGACTGTTGTCTTAATTCTGAATAGGTTGCCAACGAACAGGTTGCCAGCTGGATCGGTCGAATAGCTCGCTAGCCGAATAGGTCGCCAGCTTGTGTTCGGTGTTTAAACCACAGGACAGAATATTACGTACAATATGCCAATGACAATTAATTAATATATGTCCACAAAATTTTTATACACCCAAATTTTGGCGCAGCTTTTTAGAATAAAAGTACACTTCCAAACATCCAAAATCGGTTGAAGTACCTTGATAAATTCAGACAATCGATTATAATTGTATTTATAATTTCAGAAATCACGTCTCTTGCAGACAAAAATTACCAACTTCCAAAAAATAAAATCCCCACCATTTTTTCTCAAACTCAGATACGTCTCTTGCAAAAATGGGATTTAACGTCAACTCGACACAAACTAGGTCATTTGGGGACTAACATTATTATATGGTTCAATTTTATTTAAATTTTGGCTTGCGCCTCCGCAGGGGCGGATTTGGCCGGTCGGACGATCTTCTTAAGGGCCGCGGTCGAACAAAAAATAAAAAAAAATTTTTTGTCCAATTCGTCTATAAATAAAACCTTTATCTGCTTAACATGAACATTATATGGGGAGGGAGGGGGGGGGGCTATTGGACCGGCCATGGAGCGATGATGATCATGTTGTATGTGACTGGTGGCTTAAATTTAACGCGGTTAGTAAAAGGGGCCGCTCCGACACGGGAGCCCGGGCCGGTTCCCGACCCCAATTCGCCCCTGCACCCCCGAAAACCCATGAGGTTGGACAGGTGACCCTACGCCTTGTCACTTACAACCAGGGAATTGAAACCAATTGACTTAATGACAGACCTTATGATACAGTGTCTTATCCATTTGCCACCGCGACTCCCATTTACATTTAAACAATTTGTGACATTTTATTAGCATACACTCATAGGCGTACGAGCTGGGGGGGCTGGGGGGGCGGCCGCCCCCCCATTTTGGGCACCAAATGCTGGGAAAATTTGTAATTTGTAAAAGTTGTATAAAAAAATATTGTGTTCTTGAATGTGTCCAATTTAACAGCGAATTTATATTCAGAGTGTCTACAGTTAGGCAATTAAATAGAAATCTTATGACTCGAACCCTCTTTTGTTTGGAGTACATAGTAAGCCACGAGTTACAGTTACATAAACAACTATTTTTAGTTGTGTATATTACAAGTAAATAAACTTTAGTTCTCTTTTATTGATGATTCAGAAATCAAGAACTTATTCATCGCAAAAGAGATATTGTAGAACCTGTCATGGGCCTTCAAATAAAAATTGAACTATTTTTTATTTGGTAAAAACTCCTTAGAATCACTTAAAATGCATATTCATTCATACGTGTTTTGGTTAAATAAAAACACAGACAGCCTTAGCAGCATTCGGGTCGGAAATATGGTCGGTACTCGGTCCGTTAGCTTTGTAAAAGAATCTGCACACTTCGTTTCCATCCTACAGACCTGGTACGTGAACCTATATTTTGTATTAATAATATTAAAGTAGGTAAGTCCCTAACTAAATAACATCCAAAAACCTCAACATTGAAAACACAAATAATTTGTCAATTTAAATCAACATTGACCCCCTAACTTTCGGGCAAGCTGACTTTTCGGGCAGAGAGAGAAAGTGAGAAAAAAAAATTCACCTACTTAGCCCGAAATCTAATAAAACACTAATTTTACTGACTGGAATAGCAGTAAAACGCGTTTGCGGCCGTCAAATATTCCAAAATTTTCTTGGGAGGTCTATCAAGGTCAACTCCGCTTCTTCGCCTATCGAAAAAAAAGAAGGCGCAGCTGTCTGTAAACCTGAATTTCTGTTTAGTTTTGCTTCCCTAACTGTCCTTGAGTCCTAAAACACTAATTTTACTTTTTTTTAAATTGACAACCACGAATTTGTACTGAGTTGACTATGGATTAAAACAGTTTGTCTGGAGCCATTCCACTTTGTGCGACAGTTTTCGGGCATCGATTAGTATTTGTAAATGCAGCTACAACAGTCTGGTTGGATGGTTGGAATTCAGAGTGTGATTTCGGTTACAAAACCATTGGATACTTTTTGGAGTTACTGACATGGGCTAGAATAGCAGAAAACGCATTTGCGGTGGTTAAATTTTCAAAATTTTCTCTGGAGGGTGAGGCCCCCATACCCCGCGACGATTGATTCGGGTCAGCAGGTGGGCTGTATATTTGACCAAATTGAAGTTACCCTAATTAAGCTAAATTTGATCACTTTGAGGTTGCTTTTTTCACGGGTTGAAATAGAAGGAAAACAGCCGTCAGTATTCCGAAATGTTCTTGAGGGAGAGAGGGAGGGGGGCGTCTGTAAACCCGAAAATTTTTCGGGCAATTTGGGTTCTGCCCCCCTAACTGTCATCGAGCCCGTATGCCTATGATCATTATTGTGTACCATACTAAAAACCTAACTATTTTTTTGGGGCACCAACCACCACCGCCCCCCAGTCAAAAATTTCCCCGTACGCCTATGCATACACTTATTTTGAAATTTATTAGTCAATTTAAAGTATTTCGATTCCCGAAAATTTATTGAAGCAAATTTTGGCAATGCACAGAGTAACTCCTAGTCTCTATCATCCACACAAATATTCTACGAATATGCGTTGAAGACTAGGAGGTTCTGGGTGACCGAGACTAAGTAACTCCCGGGCCCTGCTTCACGAAATTTTAACTTAAGATAAAATCCAATTTTAGTAGATACTTCAATTTTGATTGGCTAAGCACTAAAATCAATCTAATATTATCCAACAAATTACTAAAATTGGGATCTTATCTTAGTTAAAATTTTGTGAAATGGGCCCCTGATATATAAATAATTTAATCCGTATCCATAGTCGCGCCAGTACAGATTCGCTGAATTAATGTATGATATTCATGTATAAAATTTTTATATCATCACGTAAATTGTCCCTATCGCTCATAAAAGTTTGTAGTAGAACGAACTGTGCAACCTAATCCTAATTATAAATATCGGTGGACTTGGGAACCTGTTTACTAGTGCACCCACGGGCTAGTGAGCATTCCCCGTATCAGCGCACTTGTCAGGACAACAATTTAACTCGTAGCAAACAGCTTGACGCACGCTATGTTCCTTAAGCAACGCCCGCGAGTTTTACAAATGTAGTTAAGGCGAGATCAAGCCTTCTATGAAGATGGACGCACGTATGCCCGCCCTGCTGTTATATCCAGATTGGGACAGAAACTAGGACGCCTAACACTATTTCATTATGAAAGAGTAAATTATGATATCATTTCTCATAAAATATTTTTTTACACTTGGTAAAATCGTCGTTTGGTCGAGTCTCGCCCTTATCACCATTCCCAAGCAAGATCAAACAAGATTTTTTTTTTGTTGCGACCACCCTTCCATAAACAAAACACTAGATAACCCAATTTTTATCTGTCAAAATGGCGGTTCAACCACAAGAGATTAAATTAGGAACAAGACGTGTAACATTCCCATCTGAATATTTACAGCAGTTGGAAGATTCAAACCATTGTCTGAATGACGTCAACGCTCTCCATCAAGAGATGCAAACGAAGGGGTAAACTATTCTACAGTAAAACCTCTCAAACTGGACACAGGCCCAAGCAGGCTATATATATTGTGTACTGTTGTGCTATATTATTTCTATGTGGGGCGTAATGATAGAACGTCTTGGCATACTTTCCTTGATAGAGCCCCAGACGCCACCCGTCACAACTTTTTTATGCCCACGTCCGAATGTTAACCCACAATAGCCGCGAGTCCTGTACTCTCTCCACTCGACTTTCGCCCAACCCTCCTTCATATATTATGATTGAATGGACTAACACTATAAATTTTTTTGACAGGTATTTATATTTGCGAGGATTTCACGATAGAGAAGAAGTGTTACAAGCCAGACTAGAGGTGTTAAAATATTTGAAGTCCACTAGTGATGATATTCTTAGTTCTAAGCAACCATTAGAAATGGGAGTTCTTAAACAAGGCTGTGGTGTTGGTTGTGTGCCTTTTATGGAGGTAATTGACTTTCATTTTAGATTATCAATCTGATTAATATCAGTTTATATTCCGTTCCCGTCGGTTTTAAATTAGACGGGTTCGATTCTGGCGTTGGTCGAGAAAGTACTGGGGATTTCTAGCGTAGGATCCCCTTGTTTGTGCATGGTGCAGAGGCTCTGGTAGGGAACAACAACATAATTTCTTCTTCTATTAGTATTTAACGTCCGCTTTCACCGATAGTGGTATTGCAGATAAATTGTCATATTTTATTATGTTGAGCCTACGCGCAGGTTTCTTTCCCGTGGGGAAACAAGTGGTGACAGGCTAGCTAGACGTCGAAGCGCGTCACATTAGACAATAGACCCCGCCCCTCCCCAACAGCAACATTAATCTATTTATACACTCATTGAAATCTCGTGCATAAGGTAACCGACATCACTTGTCTATACGACAATACACGCGCGGATCCAGAGGGCGGGTCCAGGGGGTCCGGCCCCCCCCCCCCCCTGCTTAGGTTTGACAATTTTTTAAGCGATTTTATTGGCGATTTAGACCTGTAATTTTGGAATTTAACTTCCGGAAATACGTCGGATTGAACCAAATTGAATCTAATTTACCAAATTTTTCTGGGACGGCCCCCAAACCCCCCTTTAATCGGTTGAGCGCAATTAGTTAAGCAATTATCAAACCTAGACCCCCCCCCTGCAAAAAAATCCTGGATCCGCGCCTGCAATAGTTCCGAAAACATCAATATTCCATACTGTAAACAAAGTTGCTAATATTTAAAGCTACTCATATTTTTTTAATTAACTGTCGGATTAAGTCAGTTTGGATTTCACCGGCCAAGCAAACATTTATAAAATATATTCACTGAATATAGGGGAAGAATGTGATATCACACGCTGATCCTGTCAGAAAAGTTCTTGAAGGACCCAGACGTAAGTATTTATCTACTTTTTGAAATGTTTTTGTTTCTGTGTCAGATAGTTTTTTGTTTAGCTATATTTGCTCCGGAATTTCAGACCTCCAAAAACGGTTTGAGAATCGACTCACAGGGTAATATCTTCATAACTTGAATTCAGATCCCCCTAAATAAGATAATCATCTGTTTTATTTTACAGCTTTCGAATTTTTCAAGAATTATTTTGGTGGAAGAGAGGTGAGAACCTTCGACTTCAAATGGCTCAGGTATAGAAAAAGAAGAAACACATATTCTCTCCAGCATAATTAGTTCAATGGTTGACTCTCTAAAGTCTAAACTCATTCTTTTATGTGAAATGAAATGTGATTTAACGTCTGTAACACCATGGGTGGTTTGCCAGACGTGAAAAGCGGCCTTCGGAACGCCATTCGCCACATTTGGCGCATGGTCCATGAATATTTTCTTACTACATGTACATATCTTAGAAGCCTTGTGATCATCTAGAATTTCTACAACGTCCTACAGTTCTGCTCCGACTATTCGTTTATCTAAACGTATATTACTAATGGCCCAAAGTCATTTCTAATGGCCAGATAGTATCAAATTATACACCCAAATTTCCTTTAGGTCCACTCATGGAAAAGGTTATCTTTCGTTTATTCCTTTGACTCACAAACCATAGGTTCCAGGTCGAAGATGGCGGAGAAAGTTACTCAGGTTTTTCCAGCCTTATTTCTTCTCCCTGTCAGTGATGTATGACGGAGAACCTGACATGTGGTATCCAAATCCTACACGTCGGCTTGTAGGTAATATAACCCTTGTCAACTGGAATTCGACGAAGAGTAGACTGAAATTACATGGCGTATGCCTATCTTCAGAGGCGGATCCCCTAATTTTCGACAGTGCCCTTTTTTACTGCCGAAAGTGCTTTTTTTACTGCTGAAAGTGCCTTTTTCAGACCCAAATATGTCCTCTCCAAAAGTTTACTAAAGTTTACTTAGACGAAAATATCAGCCAAATAGCTCTTGGAATGTCTACAAATGCAAGGAAATGGCGGATAATTGTCTTGGGGGACCCCCACCCCACCCCTCAACCCCCTCGCAGCGGCATGCCCCGTCTCCGCAGTAAGTACCCGCATTTTGCGGCGCCCCGCCTTTTCAAAATTCCTAGATCCACCCCTGATCTTCATTATTCCAGTTACTTCAGAGAAGCTGGACCTTACACCCCATTTCATTCCATTCCATTTAACATCCCTTCAATGGTTTTAGATCACTGTCTTCCATATATTATTACACGTATATAGTTGTTTGTTTTATATTTTGCTATTTAAAGGGCTGTACACACAGAAGGGTTTACAGGAGCTCATGTAGATAATGTATATATGAGTAGAGGTAGTAAGGAACTGTTGACCATGTGGACACCGCTTGGTGATATTACAGCAGATATGGGGGTTCTCGCTATGTGTGAGGGTTCACATAGATTACCTAGGTGAGTTAATTATATAACAACACCCCATTACATGCTCCATCAAAACCCACGCCAATTCTCTCCATTCAAGCATCTTCATCCACCATATTATAGCTTATTCATCCATACCGCTCATCCGGTTCTATCCACCCTCTATAGCCATTCACTCTTTTTTATGAGTTAAATATCATTTTATTTGTTAAATATAAAATATAAAACATTGTATGGCAAGATTCAAAGCCGTCATATAAATTATCGTACCGTCATAGTCTATTGTAGAGTTAAATGTAAGTTGTCGTAACGTCATAGAGTTAAATAAAAGTTTTCGTGACGTCAATTCTACATCGGGTTAATATAATTTCTCGTAACGCCATGCATAGAGTTAATTTAATATATTGAGTTCTCGTAACGCCACAGAGTTAAATAATAGTTGTAAATTGTTAAATATAAGTTAATAAACATTGATGTAACCTTTTTGCGGTTGATTTCAGTTTTGCCAAATTTCAGGAGAAATATGGTAACTTGGATGTAGAAGCCGTTGGTTTAAAAGGTATTGAATAATCCATTTTTATAGGATAGTAATTTTCCAGTTTTTAATTTCGCTCAATTATTGGCTGTATAGGAAGCATTCTGTAGCACGCAGATTTTATATGGATTGGTCGACTTACGATCAGTCTTCCAATCAAACCGCTATACATAAATCATACGAAAGGTTTTGTGTATATATATCCAGATGTTTGAATAGCTGCCTAACAAAGGGCAATAACGGACCCTTTCTAAAATATGTATGCAGATATTAATGGAGCAGCAAGTTGGCTGGATATCAACAAATGCTCATCGCTATAGTCGCTACCTCAGGGGTGGTCCCGTCCGAACAAATAGTCACTATTTCTGGCCTGTACATCCCAGCTGCACCACTTATTAAGGGAGCAATGCTGATCAATACTGTACCTCCATGTAAGTGAGCCACCGTTTTAATTCCTGAGCCACCATGTTTGTTCCCGAAATCTGTTCTTTTAGTAATTTCCTTGTGCCGAATCTTGTCTTTACGTCGTCTAAAATAATGTAAATATCCATTTGCACATATATTTAAAGGAACTGGGTGGTTTACCTGTGACCCATATGAAATAACGGATAAATTCGGTGGTCAATGGAAGACGACAAATTTTCAAGCTGGCGATGTGATGATTTTTACTATGAGGTATGGAATCTGGTAAGCTATTATCAGCATAAGGGGCGTATTAGATAAGATTTGAAAGTAAGTCTGTGGTGTGGTTATGGCCATATTACTAACATTATTAAATAACCCGTCAGTCTTATTAAAATACTGATTTAAAATAAATTCATTGTATGCATGACAATAGCTCTCCCACAGATTTTATTAGTATCTAAATTCTCTGTAGTTTTTCATATAATTTAGACCAGCACGTAGCCAGTCCTGAACAACTTCGTAACTTAGTTTTGCTTTCTCGGACTTTAATTTTGATCAGCACAACGTGAAGTCTTGTTAGTGAAAGACCGACGTGCCATAAAGGATTATAATTGAACTTTGGCGGAATGGCGTAAATTATTTATATTAAAGTTTCGTTTGTTTAATTCAAAACCGTTTGATATAGGCAACTCACAGATTTCCGTACATAGCTCTAAAAGAACTCGACTAAATAGATAGCCACCACGCCGCCCCCACCCTGTGAAACAAAAGGGTGTTTATTTAAAACTCTTCCAGATCCTACAAAACTATGGAAACAATTAAAAGGAAATTTGAACAATCAAAATCAGGTTGCTATAATCAGATTGATAACCTGTTCGCGGCACCAAAGTAAACCCATAGTGTGGGATTCCATTAGACTGAAGGCAAAATTAATATAAAACCGTTAATGCTGTTAATTTTTTTAGAACTCTTCATATGTCCACGGTGAATTTGACGAATTTGGCGAGAATCAGCTGTGACACAAGGTCAGTGTTTGTTTTTTCAAATGTTTCACCTTAAACCTGGTCTTTTCAAAATGGTCGATGCCTAAAGTAAAGCAGATTATGTCTGAATGAAATATAAACGGGTTTACGTCGTATTTTTCACACTAATCGGGATAATGATGACCGACATACCATGTGCTGCGCGGAAATTGTGTCATGGCAGTGCCAAAGTTAAGGTTCTGGCATAAAGTTTCCAAATTGTTCTGGTGATACGAAAAGCCGACGTAAAAGAATCTTTATCAGTTGGAATTCGACGCTGATGCTGAGTCGGGAAGAATTTGCACCATAATAGAAAACTG
The DNA here is from genome assembly GCA_036850965.1 of Patella caerulea. Classification (NCBI taxonomy): domain Eukaryota; kingdom Metazoa; phylum Mollusca; class Gastropoda; family Patellidae; genus Patella; species Patella caerulea. The sequence continues at coordinate 15,931,786 of JAZGQO010000002.1, read as the reverse complement.
CCTGGTGCAAACCGGTCTTCATTAGATCGAATTGTTGTGAGTGCTTTATTTTATTAGCACCATGGCTTGGCAAATGATTTTTATTTATCTTAATCGGTCGTTCTTGTTGTTCTATAACCATAGATGGCAGCCATTAGCTGACGTGGCAGATCCTAGATATATTGGTGATTTCCAGACGCCTGGTACTAAATTTGGTTTATACAGCACCGATGAGAGTAAAACAACCAGTGATAATACAATGGAACATTACAGAATTAAATGGGGATTTTAAAGATGGATCATCTATTTCGCCCAGAATTTCGCCATTTATATTGAAAATCGAGATATTAACCCACTATGATTCATGTATTTTGTTCCAGATTTTGTGTTACATGTGTGTGGTAAAAGCAAGAGGAACGAGATCCCGTGGGCACACAAAACAAAAACCCAATATTTATCCACTCATCTGACCACAAAGATAATTTTTATTTTAAAAGTTTTACTGGTCAGACCATGCGCTGTTACGTTTGATTCTGGGCTATGGACAGACCGATGGACAGTCACGTTTAAAAATTTAATGATGTATATATTAACCGATGGACAGTTATGGTTATATCTCACCGATGGACAAACGGATGGACAGTTACGTTTATATTTTAATTTTAGCGATGGACTGGTCGATGAACAGGTAAGACGTTTACATTGATAGCTAAAACGTTTATATCTTAGCGATGGACTGACCGAACACGTTTATATCTCAGCAATGGACGGCTGGCGCATTGATAGCTAAAACGTTTATTAAGTAATGGACTGACCCATTGATAGTTAAAACGTTTATATCTCAGCCATAGACCGACCGATTGATAGCTAAGATTATCACATCTTGGCGATGGACTGGCCGATTGATGTCTAACCGTTTATATCTAAGACCCAAAACACTTAAAAGATTTTTGGTGTCTCCATATATTAATGTTTGTTATTCAAAATATCAATAATAACAAACCACAATTTCTAAATTAAATATTTTAAATTTGTCATCTAACAAAAGTAAACACACTGTGGTGCCCCATTGCCGTGATACCCTAATAACTGGATTATATTTTAGCTATGGATTGACTGATTGATAGCTAAAACGTTTATATCTCAACGGTCGATTGACTGATTGATAGCTATACATCGTTTATTACTCAGCCACCGACTGACCCCATGGTCTCATATTTTGCATATCTAAATATTCCAGGTGTAAATGTGTAGTCAAATCTTGTCCCAACGAAAATTATTATTTTACCGACAGGCAAAGTCATCGAAAGCGATAGTGCCTTTTAAATAAAAAGTTTGTTCTACATTTTGTCAGTGAGTTATGGTACAGTATTGCTCATTAATGACACACTAATTGTAATTGCACTGCATTGCCCATTACATACGATTACATCATGTGTACCTACTTCAAGAATACACATGATGGCAAATGGCCGCCATTTAAAATACTACGCCCGCCTCTTAGAGACGATAACTTAACTCGCTATAAATTGTAAAAAAATTTACTTCGGCTAGAATTAAAAAACACCTAAGATTAACATTTGCTAAAAATTTCTAAAAAACAACCTAAATTTATGGAAATGGGGCCAAATCAAATCAGGCAAATTACATCAAATAGTCCATGTTAAACGTATAGCAAAAATTTTAAACTAACGCGAGCACGCGCGTTTCTAGACAACGCCATAGCAACCAGTAAGTATAAATTGGAAATCCCCAATGACGTAGATATTATAAATTGGAAAGCCGAGTCTGTCTTAAAATAAGTAGTACCGTCAGTAAACAAGATGGAAGCCATCTGCTATCGTGTTTGATCATGGAGTAGGCAAGCACAGGTGTGTCGTATGTGCCCATTAGTGACACTATTTATTATTGTACTGTCTTACTCATTAGTGACACACTATTCATGATCACATGCATTGCCCATTAGTGGTACACTATTTACTTATGCACTGTATTGCCCATTAGTGACACATTATTTGCTATTGTACCGTATTGTCCATTAGTGACACATTATTTGTTATTTTAGATATTGTCCATTTATGACACACTATTTGTTTCTGCATTTGTTGATGAAAAAAATGTATTTGAATATACCCCATGGTGTAAATAAAATTTATCTTTGAATAAAATATTATTTTACCTTTTAGTCTTTATCCTATTTCGTTGATTTTCCATTATCGTTAGCAACCTTCTTGTCCTTTCCATGTGGTCACTTACTGTCCAATGACAACATATGACTGGTAATATTTGATTAGGTAATATTCAAAAGGTCATTTTTGATGACAAAATTCGATTAATTTAAAAAAAAACAGTTCGTCTGACACTGAATAAACCAGTACTGCGAAATCAGTTGGAAGGCCTTGAAACACTACTCAAATTCGATTCTGTGAATCAATCCCATCATTGGTGGCTGGATATCACAAATACTGGAGGAAGCATATAAATAAGATTGAAAATAGGATTGATTTATAATAATTTATTATTTATACTATATATATATCTGAGCTTGCTATAGTCTATATACAATTGTAATATATATACATGATCTATATAAAATATACATTCTAGTAGAATAGAATTCTCTAGTATTTATCAAGCAATTACTGTTTACTACTAAGCCAGGTTTCTTGGGATCACTTCTTGATAAAGACTAATGAAAACCTTGTGGAAACATCACTCGGTAATAAACAGTAATTGCCTAATGAAGACGAAGACTAGGTGAAGCATACCTCCATAATTGTATTCTATAGAATTGTACCTGCATATTTCTAGCTCAATTACTATTGACACAATTTATAATACAATTCACTCAATCATACTATTGTCTATACCACATATATTACAAAATAATTTTAAACATGCTCTTAAACACAAAATATTTAATTATTTAAAATTTACTTTCTCTCTAATATATAGATACTGCATCCACTGAAATTGACAACTGGTGTAATTTTTGGGGGTTTGACTAGATAGACAAACAAACTGATCTTCAAGGCATTCAAACAATGATCAAATTTGAACATTTCGCTCTACGAAGCAGAGCTAGTCTATTGTGTCAAAAAGAAGTGACACCCACGGAGGGACGAACCACAAACGAATTTTGATGGTTCTCAGTTTTGTTCAAAATACAGTTGACAATAATTATTGACATGATTTGTGAGTGAGTTGATGGTAATAATTAACCCCTTATTTTAATACTTGTATATACAATAATTAATTAATATTGAGGATATGTTATTAACAGCCCCTGGTTGAAACTATATACAATTATAATATTTATACCCCATTCACTCATGCTATTACTTTATATACAATAAATATCACAACTTTTATATAATATAGATACTATCTTATTTAATTTTTACCAACTTTTATACAACTTCGTTAAATACATACAAAACCATTTCTACATCGACACGACACATTTGTATATTACCATGGCCATTTCTATAGCCTATACATTACATAGTAATACTCTCTGTGTAATTCGCATTAAAGATGCATTATGTAAGATTTACATAAAGAGCTGGGTCCTGTTTCACGAAATTTTAACTTAAGATAAAATCCAATTTTAGTAGATACTTCAATTTTGATTGGCTAAGCACTAAAATCAATCTAATATTATCCAATCAAATTACTAAAATTGGGATCTTATCTTAGTTAAAATTTCGTGAAATAGGCCCCTGACCATTTTTGTTGAAATACCTTCACAATAGATATTTCAAAATTATTTTTTTTTAAATTTTATTCAAATTACTTCATTCTGAGCCAAGTTATCACTGATTGAAGTTTTGAAAAGAGGTGTCAAACATTGTTTATTACTGTAACAAGATTTTAAAATTAAATCATTAAATGGTGATCACATTTCAATCGATTTAAATCTCTGCCATCTAACAGTCTAGAGAATTGATTACAGGCTTGTCATTTGAATGAATGGCTAAATAAAAGTTTATATAACAATTGAAGATAAAATAAAAATCTGAAATAGGCAGGTTTATCTCTTACATACTGCATCTGTAATTACCATATACCACTGACACTACCAACAGAATAGTATAAGCAAGTCATCTTCATTTGTAAAGCTTAGATTTAGCCATTTGGAATGCATTAGTGGACAGGTTCTGAAATCCCTAAACAAATTTCATTTGGTGCATGATGGCAGGAATTAAAAGATATGTATACACTCAGTCTGTCTTATCTTGGTTGGGGGGGGGGGGAGCATGTTGAAGTATCAGCAGGTCACAGAATTCTAGACTGGAATACCCAGGTTGGAATATACATGTATAATATACGTTCCAGGCTTATGCATATGTAATAATATTAATTTGAATGAAATAGGCTTTAATGTTGTACTATTCTGCACACACTAGGCTAATGAAGATGGTTACTATAAGGGGAACTTCGCCTAGGCAGTGGCGCTCTGGCCTACTCTTTTTAAAATTTAAACTGTCAAGGGTTCTTTTAGGTGGCCCATCCAAACGACGAGATGCTGTCCGTTTCTCAGTCAACACCAAGAGCATACCAAAGGGATATGATACATAATTGATTTGTTTTATTTTAAATTTTTCAACTGGGTTCTAAGTATTGTCATATAAATCTATGCCTTGGTGTGTCAAAAACAACAATGTATGCTCTAACAATATGACACCATATAACATGAACATGGCTCAAACAAAACAAAACAATAACAAAACCAGTGTTAAAAATAGATTAGTCAAAGCATAATTATATATTTAATAAACATAAACTCTAAATTAATTTGGTCCCTTATACAAGGAGGTACATAAAATCACAAAATAATGTTCAACAGATCCTGTCAAACATTGAATCTACACTTAAGCGAGAATTTCAAATTTTCTAAGAACGTTAAAACATAATTATTTCTGTCTTTTGCTTAATATGTTGTTAATTCACTATTATACGATCATAGCATCATTCTCACATTTAAAAATCATTCACACCAGAAATAATAACACAATTACCTACAATGGTTTTTTTCCTCCATGTGAATAGCTATCTTCAAATGTTTGAATTTGAAGTTGAAAATGATATTTTTGCCAATTTCTCAACTGGCAATTTATTGAATTATGAGATTAATAGGATTATTCTTAACAAGGTAGAACTGTTTATAGGTTCAATCTATTTTAGAGCTTTATTTTAATATATTTTAAAATATAACTTAAAAATATGAAATTTTTGCTTTAAGGTAGCACGATCACAGTGATTTAGTTAAATAGGTGGGCAATCCTTTTAGGCCAATCAAAGCAAAACTAGTAGGCCATCCATGAAAAATATAAACATGGAAATTAAGAGATTGATGTTTGTAGTTTAAGCTCCAGCCATAGAAAATTGTATGATAAGTTTTATTACATGTGACTTATCCATTCTATATAGTCTAATATTTACTTCAAGTAATAGGAGACATTAGACCTTTGACATCTATAGAGCTATTTGTCTACAAGATATGTGGTAATATCTAGCAACTAGAACAATAATAGCCTTCAAGACGTTATTCACATGCTGCTATAGTCTACATATAGATCAATAGAATAAGTCTATAATGTACATATAACTCAATGGAATAGGTTTACAATGTACGTATACAGCTTAATAGAATAAGTCTATAATGTACATATAGCTCAACAGAATAGGTCAATGACGTAGATATAGTTCAATAGAATAGGTCTATAACATACATACAGTTCAATAGAATAATTCTATAACATACAATAGATCCATAGAATAGGTCTATGACATACACATAGATCCATAGAATAGATCTATAATGTACATATAAACCAATAGTCTATAACATATATCTAACATAAACTAATCAACTATATAATATACTTGGATACTATCTTCTTGTCTTGTCTATATCTTCTATAATTCCCGATAATTTCTGTCGAGCTTTACGATTTAGATGATCTACCGTATTCACCAGGGCTAACAACTGCTTTGATGAATATTCCTGAAAACAAGCAAAAACACAAAGAATTTAGCTCCTGTGTGCATTGGTGAGTAAGTGTATAAACCTGGGATGCTGTTTCAAAATACTGTGCATAGTACATTTTATTTGGGGTTAATAGAGACCAGTATGAGGTCACCAAAAGTGATTGTCAGCTTCAGAAAATAGGGGCCATTCCCTTTATATACTTCAACTACAAATATTTTTTGTCCCCCGCCTTTCGAAGAAAGTTGGGGGACTATTAAAATGGGTTCGTCTGTCTGTCTGTCTGTCTGTCTGTCTGTCTGTCCGTCTGTCCGTCTGTCCGTCACACTTTTTGGGACACAATAACTCTCTTCCTAATTGAGCTAGAATGTTCAAACTTGGTGTATGTGTTTATTTGGTCAATGCCTTGATGGAGTTCGGAGATGAGCATTTTCCGCTTAGGGTAAGCAGAGATAAGCGATTTGATTGGTTGATGCTTTGGGACACGATAACTTTAGTTCTAATTAAGTGAGAGTAATGAAACTTGGTGTATAGTTTCATTACAGTAATACCTTGACTAAGTTCGATAATGAGCATTTTCTGCTCAGGGTAAGCAGAGCAATTTGATTGGTCGAGACTTTGGAACACGATAACTCTCCTTCTAATTGAGTTAAAATGTTCAAACTTGTTGTATATGCTTATTAGGTCAATGCCTCGATGGAGTTCGATAATGAGCATTTTCTGCTCAGGGTAAGCAGAGCGATACGCAATTTGATTGGTCGAGACTTTGGAACACAATAACTCTCCTTCTAATTGAGTTAAAATGTTCAAACTTGGGGTATATGCTTATTAGGTCAATGCCTTGATGGAGTTCGAAGATGAGCATTTTCCGCTTAGGGTAAGCAGAGATAAGCAATTTGATTGGTTGATGCTTTGGGACACGATAACTTTAGTTCTAATTAAGTGAGAGTGATGAAACTTGGTGTATAGTTTCATTACAGTAATACCTTGACTAAGTTCGATAATGAGCATTTTCTGCTCAGGGTAAGCAGAGCGATACGCAATTTGATTGGTCAAGACTTTGGAACACAATAACTCTTCTTCTAATTGAGTTAAAATGTTCAAACTTGGTGTATATGCTTATAAGGTCAATGCCTTGATGGAGTTGGAAGATTTGCATTTTCCGCTTAGGGTAAGCAGAGATAAGCAATTTGATTGGTTGATGCTTTGGGACACGATAACTTTAGTTCTAATTAAGTGAGAGTGATGAAACTTGGTGCATAGTTTCATTACAGTAATACCTTGACTAAGTTCGATAATTAGCATTTTCTGCTCAGGGTAAGCAGAGCGATACGCAATTTGATTGGTCGAGAGTAGCCGAGACGTTGGAACACAATACTTCTCCTTCTAAGTGAGTTAAAATGTTCAAACTTGGTGTATATGCTTATTAGGCCAATGCCTTGATGGAGTTCGAAGATGAGCATTTTCCGCTTAGAGTAAGCAGAGATAAAAAATTTGATTTGTTGATACTTTGGGACAAGATAACTTAGGTTCATCTTGATTGATGATTTTTATGCCAATACAATGACTGCATTCTCATTTAGTAATGGATTCGACAGTAACAGTGTATAGAAACGATTGACTTGGACACGAGCGCCCTTTCCCTTGGCCAGAGGGGCCCTTTTGTCTGCCTTTAGGGTCCCCCTAACTAGGGTACATTTTCATTTTTCTCGTCGGTTTTAGCATTTTTCTTTATAAAACACTTTTGGATGACACTTCGTGCACAGTTTGATTGCTCGATACGTTTGAAAAAAATAAATGTGCGATAAATTAATATGTGTCTTCTATTTATTTTGGGATTTCGGCGGGGGACATCAGCCTCACTGTTGGCTTGTTATGTTATGTTATAGACACCTAAAAGTGACAATAAATACGATAAAAAGACACAATAATATGATTTTCATTTGAATGAATCCAGAAAAACATCACCCAATCAACATTCTTCCAAACAGTTCATGTTTCATCGAAGAAGTTTGGGGCTATATAGGTGCATAAGAGGAAACAAGTTTCGGACCAGTAGAGGAAACAGGAGTTTTGGGGCAGTAGGGGGAACTACAGTTTCAGGGCAGTAGAGGGAACTACAGTTTCAGGGCAGTAGAGGGAACTACAGTTTCAGGGCAGTAGAGGAAACTGGGATTTAAATTTGTTTCTTCATTTATTAATTTATGTGCAAATGAGATAACTGGCCCTGCCTACCTTATGATCTTGTATCCAGGACTCAAGCTGACTTTCAGGTAAATAATAAGCTTTAATATATGTTTCTACAAATTCTCTCTCTGGTATAGGTCTACAAATAACAAGGATGTAAAATTAATTTAAAACTAGTTTGACTAAGTCTAGAACAACTCTCTGGTATCATCAGGTTGTGGTCTTGAATGGCTGATTAGATTCATGAATGGTTGATTAGATTCATGAACGGTTGATTAGATTCATGAAAGATTGATTAGATTCATGAAAGGTTGATTAGGAATTAGGATTATGAACGGTTAATAAAGATCATGAATGGTTGGTTCTAGTGACAAGTGGTTGATTCAGTCATGACCAGTTAGTCTAGTGACAAATAGATGATTTTGGTCATTAACAGTTAAGTCTAGTTGGTTTGTGTCATGAATGGTTGATTCTAGTTGATATGGATCATGAATGGTTGATTCTAGTTGATATGGGTCATGGATGGTTGATTCTAGTGACAAGACATGGTTGATTCCGGTCGTGAACGACAGTTTTCCAGTGACAATCAACTACCCACAAGAAGAAAAGATGAAGAAGAGAAGGTGAGTGGAAATTAGAATTACACCCTGTATGGTGCAATGATCACAAAGTAAAAATTCAATTAATAAGTAATATTGACTCAAGATCATGAATCAGAATATTGGTAAAATAAAACAACCATTTCTTGTCACACCACAAGAAATTTGGATGAAACATTTGAACTATTTTTGATATAATGATCAAGGAGACTTGTAACAAATGCACCCAAGAGATATTTTTGGCGTTGTACCTATTCATTTTTGAAGGAAATTTGATTAGTACTTATAAAATCAGAAGTCAACTCACTTGATATCAATAATTTGATCCACTTTTATTAAAAATTGTTGAAAATCCAACTGCATTAAAGCTCTGCCTTCATTACTACATTTCTTAGCATTAGAATATCTAAAAAAAAAACCATTAGAATATTTTAAAATTTAGTTAAAACATCCACTGGCAGGTTATTTTGATACAAACATATTGTTATTCCGTACTTCAATTAAATAATTTTAAGTGTCAAAAGAAACTTGAAACTCGTATAAACCCAATCTCTAGTGGTTTAAACAGTTTCTATATTATAACAATTACTTACCCTTCTACAAAGACTCTATTAGCTAATCGTATACAATGTTCCCATAAAACATCTTTTACAACTTTAGGTATCGGCACTCTTCCTTCAATCTCCAATAATTTATTATTAAAGTTTATAAAATTCTATAAAATATATAAATTTAAATATTATTATTACGGTATCAAATAAATGTAAATTAATTGGTAACATAAACAAAGTTCCTATTAACAATCTGTAAGATGTCCGACCTGCATGTAACAGCAAGTGCATCATCCTGGCATCACTTAAGTAATTTGTGTGAGTAATGTAACAATGTAACAGCCTTCCATAATTAATAATTAGACATCCTATTTTAAAGAGAGAGAGAGAAATGGGGTTTAACGTCCACTCAACACAAACTAGGTCATTTCGGGACTAACATATGGTTTAATTTAATAATGTCTCAAGATAAATAATGTATCTATGTGGCATCCCATTTTATATGTGGCATCCTACCTTAAGTAATGTATCTACATATGAATTATGTTGTGACATGATATCTTTTATATCCCACTTAACAGTGTTCATCTGTTGTAAAATAGAGTCGTAATCTACAGATCGTAGAGAAACATGTTTATATACAGGACGACGTAATTCTACAGCTATCTTCACAGTCTGAAAGGAAAAACAAAGATATGAAAAATTTAGTATTGAATATCAACGATTTAACATAATACAGACAATACTTTTAATTAAAGACCTTGATTGTTATTGGGGCAATTTTTGATTTCTTGTTGGTTTCTTAGAAAAATGTTCAATAATCAATATGAGTAGCCTCTGCTTTAGCATGGAATAACTTAAATAAGAAATTGTTCCCAAATATGCAAATGATCATTAGAGATTTAAGAAACATACTCCCAATACACAATACAATGGATTCTTGTCAATTCCGACATCGTAGGGGATTGATACAATATGTTGGATTACACAGCATGTTGGAATACTTAATTGCCTCAATACCGGAAGTATCATAGTACCTACGAACACCAGAAGTATTATCACTATGAACCCTCAATACCCAGGACATTCAAACATTATATCAAACAATGTACATGTATTTAAATAAGATTTGTAGCATAACAATATTTTGTTCCAGATAGCCATCCAATATCAATACAATAAGACATGGAACACTTGAAGTTACCTGTGTGTAAAATTGTTGTAAAAAAGCTTTCTTATTTACTGGTATCATACTCTCTAAGAATGGCTGTAAAAATTCTAGTTGTTCTGATAAAAATACTCTGTTAATAAAAAAGGTTAAAGTATCTTTGAAAAAATCTGATTTTTAAACTTAATTCCTTAAAATATTCAACAAACCAATATTTTGAGAATTATAATGGGTAGATTTTTATCACTGTGAAACTGATGCTGGGTATTTATCAACCAAGTAACACCTACTTAAAGACTACTATCCAATTACATGTAGTAAACATTACACACGTAAAATACTGATTTAGATCGGTTTGTAGCAAATATTTTCATTAGAAAATGTCATCTGCCCAAAAGTAAACGATAACAACTTTACAGTGTAATACACCCACATTTTAAACATGTTTATACAGGGATGCTATTTCTCCTGTATTTCCAAACGTCTGACCAGTAATATGCCCAATCAGACAACAAGAAATGGTAAATAATATTCAACATCTTGATTTAATGTTATATGAAATTAACTTACAGAGATTCCACAGCTACGATCCTCTCAGGTAAGCCATATAATCCTTTCACATCATCTAAATTTACACAAGGGGAGATAACTGCTGGACAAATTTTATCCTGAAACAAAGTAAATATACATTATTACAAACAATGCTTGGTACAGAAAATAGACATGTTCAATGGAATTAAATGTGAGTGAGGTGAAAGTGACCCTTGAGTGCCACGGTGGGCAGGGGAGTGGATTATCATAACTTTTTTTGGGGGGGAGGGGGGCGGACAAACACTAGAACCTGGAACATTTTATTACCAAACCAAAATAATAATTACGAACAGTTTACTGTACCATTGCTATTTTGATGACAGTTGTTACTAGGGGTAACATCAAAGCTGCACAAATATTAATTGTTCATGAAGTTAAGTGAATCATACAAAGACGTTCATTCTACGATCAGAAGTATTCATGTAGAAATAAACCTGAAAATCTGTACTGGCAATCAAAATTATGGGGCGGGGGGGGGACAGAGACCTATTCGTCCCCCCATCCACCCCAAACTCAGTGAGTCAAGGCAGTTCCAACTTCCACCACTGCTGCCAGTCCCCATTAATCCATGTGCACTGTTCTTCATGAACATATAATATTTCTATTACTCAGGAAGGTATGACTTGATCCACTATAAAATACCTACTCTCAGATCTTCTGTTTCCCCAGGTACTGCTCCAGGGTTTGGTGGGGGTGCTATCATGTTGTCATAGATGCGATATAATGTGATACGAAGACGATTATTCAAAGATTTGTCGATGTTTGCACCCTGCAATGTAAAGTTCCAGAAACAGTTACAATCTGGATGTCCCAATCAAGATTGACAGCTAACATCAGTTCTGAACAAGACAATTACGAAAAAAGTAAAACTCAGTTGCATCTTTACAAATGTCAGGCACTAATGAACAATTATCAATCATACTAAGAGAAATAGAGTAATGGGGTTTAACATCAACTCGACACAAACTAGATTATTTTGGGACTAACATATGGGTCAAGTTTATTTCAATAATTTTGCATAAGGGTCTTTAGCTGTGAGAGGAAATCTGAGGTGCCGGAACAATCTCACAAGTTGTGACCGTACAAACAGGATATCAAAACCTACCACGCACACGTTTGAATTTGGGCTGGACACAAAAAAAAACTGCAACTTGACAAATAACAGCCACAAGAGGAACCATGCCTTACAATGTCTGAAGATATATCTGCCAATGTCTGTGATAGGCACATCATTTAATCCCAATGGTCCCAAACTACTTTTTATATATTAATTCAAATCTTATATTGATGCTAATTACAATAACTTTCAATGTATCATCCATGATTTTATGTTAAATAGTACAGGTACCTACCTCGCCACCAAAGAAGGAGAAAATAGTAAAAAGGTAAAAATCAAAAAGTTGAGCAAGACAAGTGATGACATCAAATGATATAGGTCGTAGTACGGTCATCATCTTTAAATATTTACCTGCAATAATAAACAATAATCAGATTAACCACAGGTAAATTATGTTTTAATTAGGCCAAACAATAAAAATATTTTGGTTTTCAGACAATGCTTCCATAAATTCTATCTGATGCACGAAGGAAGGTTTTATATTTTGTCAAAGGATCAAGTCACTACTGGGCTAAATGAAGTCTTACATCACATTTCAAGGCACTACATTGATCTCATAATATTGTTTATAGAAATGTACGGTGTGATTATCTACTGTCAATCATGATTGCCAATGTTACGTACACTTCAAGGTGGGGTGGTTGGTTAGTGCATACGTGTTGAATCATAAGATCTGTCATTGAGTAAACTGGCATGGTTTCGATTCCCTGGAAGTATCTGAGTAGCAGTATACTTTTTTCTATACTACTTATCAGATGAAACATGTCGGTTTTTATCTGGGACACATTACGGTTTGGGTTTTATATTAGAATTAAACAATTTACCCATAACCCGTAAAACATTTAGTGTAGTGTTGGTAACAATAGGAGCTTGTTTTTGACCCCGACTTCGATTCCTGGAAATACGTCTTTTGATTTGTCTGAAAAGAATAACAAAAATTTTTATTCAAGCATTAAGAGAAAAACAAACCTGATAAAGGTGTCTGAACGAATTAGTATCAAACTATACCAAACACAGCTGTTAATCAATTAATGAATGCAAAACATAAATTCATTCTGTCCATGAAACTAAACTTCGAAATGATATGGAATAAAATAAAATGTGGTTTAAGGTCCTAATTTTCAGCACCATGCACACTTATGAAAATAGCAAACACCATGCAGTGTGTTTAGGGAAATTTAGCCACGTTATCAGCAAATCTAACTGTCAAGGGTTGTTTTGCATGCCCCAATCCGGGCACCCCCTTCGCTACCCCTCCAAACCGTTAACGAAGATATTACCTATGAGTATGAGTATCGGCTAGTTCGTCAATATATTCTTGTTTTAATTCATCTGGAATATCACTATCACTGTCACTATCATCATAACCATCTTCTTTCTCCTATAAACATAAGCAAAATATTCAAAACCAGATCATCAAACCCCATAATCATCTAAACTTTATCATCAAACCCTCTATCAACAAAACCTTATCATTAACAACTACCATCACACACCCTATCATCTAACCCTTATCATTAAACCATCTATCATCAAAAATCATCAGACTGACCTCCTGAAACAAACTAGTTTGTGTTCTGAAAGCCATATTATGATCATTTGAACAATGACCATTTCAGTACCATTCAGAAACACATTGGAATAATTGCGAGAAGGTGTACATGGATTGGCCCCAATTTTTTGTCACATCCGAATCACAAGACGGTTTTCCTTGGCAAGCTCTGCAACCTACTTCACTGACTTTTTAATTGATCTGCTAATTTATATTTACCCCAGTCCCAGCAAGCACATCTTATATTTACCCCAGTCCCAGCAAACACATCTTCTTTCTCCTCCTCATCAGGTTGAATATCAAACGGATTTCCTTCATCTAAATACTCCATGAAATAGCCTCCATTTTTATTCTCTGTTGATTCCTGGTTACCTTGGTTACCCTGAGATTTGACTTCGGTTGCTTGACCCGACTGCCAGTTCTTCATAAAACGGAATTCCTGAAATAAATTACCAACATTTTATGACTGACAGCTACGTTATCTCCTCGACAATCCATTCTGGACCCATTCTCAGGATATCGGTTATTGAATGCGATTATGGGTCACAAGTTCCTACATTGATAAAAAAAATCATTACATGCAGCCTTGTCTGTAATTCTATATATCTGTCAGATCTTTGACAGTAGGTGTTAAGCATAATTGTTGTCTTATAATTAACTAATACTAACAAAAAATAATCATATATTTACAGCTACACTAAGTCTATGAACATCACACTAAGTCTATGAACATTACACTAAGTCTAAGAACATCATATATTTACAGCTACACTAAGTCAAAGAACATCATTAAGAAACTGTAAGTTTAATTGAAACCGACCTGACATTATTCGGGCCAATGAAGAGATGTTTTATATTGGGCGAGCTGGTTTAAACCAATCACAGTGTAGCTGAAGTGGTTACAGAGAGTAAAAGTGGATGTACAGTAGTTAAATTTATATCTTGTCATACAAAATTAAAACTGGAACAAAATATAGATCTAATTGTCTCTTCATTGGCTGAGTGCAAAAAATTTGCCAACAAAAAGGGTACATTCTTAAAATATCTGTCCCCTGATAAAAACTCACCATTAGTTGTAGAATGTTAAAGCTTGATTTAACCGGACATAATTCCCATCCTTCATTCTCCACAAATACACGCAACTCATCTAATCGGGCTCTGAAAATATAATCAAAAACACTTATGTTATATAACTGGACTCTGAAAATATAATATTACTCTGAAAATATACTGATCTAAGCTAACATGTATATAGGGTCTTTTTAGTTTAGAATGGCATTTAATTCTAACAAATCCTGCCAATTACTAGCCACTGGGGGTGGGGCTTGAGAACCTATTTCACACTGATTAATGGCCAGCGAGTTTTACCAGAGATAAATGAAGGGTAAAGCTTTAAGTTATCACTGGGATGAAGATTAATAAACTAGTTGACATACCTGTGATGATTTTTAAAATAATTCAAACTTTGTTGTTTCAGTGAATCTTGTAAACCTTCAGATTTGCTGCCACAAAATTGTTCCCCAATTTCTATCATTCTGAATAAAAACGAAAACAGAAAAACATATTGGGGTTGATCCTAGATTCGTTTAAATCAAAATATGGCATGAGTTATCAGGAAACCTGGAAAAATGATCTGGAAAACAAATCTAACACATGAATAAATCCATTTAACTTAAATTGTTCAACCTGCCCATTATATCTAATCTAAATTAACTCTCCTACACACTACATTTAATTTAAATTGACTCCCCTACCCACTATCTAATTCAAATTGTCTCACCTATCCGCTTCCTAATTCAAATTGTCTCACCTGCCCTCAATATCTTATTTCAATAGACTTGTTTACCCACCATCTAATTTAAATTGTCTCACCTGCCACCTATACTTGATAACCATATCAATTCATCTAAGTTAAATCCTGATATAAGCTGCCCATTTTATCGAATACAATAATATAGATACATCTAATTCAAATTACCTCACTTGCCAATTAGGTAACTTTATTGTCTCCCTTTGCCCTCTATATCGAACTGAAATTGTTTCACATGCTCCCTATATCGGATTTAAATCATCTCACCTGCCCACTATATCTAATACACGTATAAATTCATCTAATTTAAATTCAGATAAATCTGTGCCGAGTATATAAGTTTTAACTTTCTGTTGGACATCCTGCCAGATACGCCCTCGACCATATTCTAATTTTTGCATCACGTAACGGCGATTAAACGTTATTTCTACGTCACTTTCATCACTTCCTCCTGGAATAAGAAATACAGAAAGAGTTAGATAAGTAGATTTACACTATAAAGTGTTTTTACACACTTTGTTTTACCGAAATACTTATACAGTTTAATGGGGGGGGAGGGGCAGGGGATGGCCGATTGGTTGGCGTGTGTGTGTTGCATCAAAAGGTCTGCCATTGAGTCAACTGGCATGTTTTCGATTCCTCACATGTACATGACAAGGAATAGGGTCACGACAAGGAATAGGGTCGTCTGTCCAACCTTGTGAGTTTTCTTCAGGTCCTCCGGTTTCCTCCCACTGCTGATGACCCCCAAGCACAAGTGAATTATTGAAATAAAATTGAACCAAATGTTACTCCCGAAACGACCTAGTTTTTGTTGAGTGGAAGTTAAACACATTTCTCTCTCTTTATACTATTTAGTGAAGTGAAATGAGATTTTTTAAGTCTAACTTTTCTGTATCAACCAGATTATTAGGACAGACATATGCCATGTTATGTGCTATGATTACAATTCCACCCTTAGAGCGACACAATGGCTTCCTTAAATTCCAACAGACAAGAGTCTTTCACATGCACTACCAATTAGTACATTTGACCTTGGGCCAACAGTAAGGTTGAACCCAGGAATCCCTGGTAAGTAAGTAAGTGCAATGCTGAATGTATCACCACCACCATCAAAAGACCACCCATACCCACCTGGTTTTCCTGGGTCAACATCTTCGTCATTTGTTTCGTGCCACTGTATAGTTTTATAGTAACTTCTCATCACTTCCCATAATGCTTTGCATAAATCTATTAAACATGGAATGAAGCTATCCATTGTTAAATTCTGAAATAAAAAAAAAAATCATAAGTACAGTTGATGGTGAGATATTCATCTTCGCCGTTTTAAAGGGAGGTAACTGCATCCAGTAGGCCTACCTATCTAGTGACTAACCCTGTTGAGTGTAATTGACAAATATAAATCATAAATGATTGTCATTATACCCCATGTAAATGACTGTAATTATACTCAATGTAAATAAAGACTGAAATTATACTCCATGTAATAAATGACTGAAATTATACTTCATGGAAAGAATGACTGAAATTATACTTCATGGAAAGAATGACTGAAATTATACTCCATGGAAATGACTGAAATTATACTTCATGGAAAGAATGACTGAAATTATACTTCATGGAAAGAATGACTGATGTTATACTCCATGGAAATGGGATATGGCAGAAGCAGTATTCATTAGAACTACAAAATCTATGCTTTCGCAAATAAACTTGTATTCAGCTAAGAGTGTAGTTATAGTTTAAGTATGTAACAAGAGAATAAGCATTTATCTCTAAGTGATTTTCTGTAAACATCCTGAATAAACATGATGTTTGTGACAAATGACTGAGCCACAAAAACATTTGAAACACAAAAATAAAATTTCCGCATTATATATTTTTATGAAGGGTTTTCTGAAAACCAGATAATTTTCTTGACATGAGCTCATATAACCTGCTATTTCAAGCTCTTACCTTACATAAATCTAAATATTGGCGTTTCTGAAAGTTGGTCTGTGTATCACCTGAGCATAGTTCTACGTAACCAAGGACAATGATGAAAGCTGTATTGTGGATGGCGCTGGCAAAGTGCATGTGTAGTTGATCCATGGCTGTCTGTATAACAGAATAAAGTATTCAGACAATCAGTTTATCAACATTAAAAAATGGCTTCAGTAACCTAAAATATGGCTTTGTTAAATTAAAATATTTCCTTGAACAAAATCAAACGAACTTTGAAATAAAATCTAACAAACTTTGAAATAAAAATATATCTACAAATAGAGATAATTCTGTCAAAGCAGCTCCAAAATAAACCAGCTACAACTTGATTTTTTTTTTACATTTAAAATTTCATGTGGTTTGGAAGGTCTTTTTAGTCTACTCTTTAAACAACAGGTCACCACGATTTATATAGGACCTCACTAAGTATAAATCTGACACTGTGTTAAAGTGTAATTCTACACAAGCAAATTTAATCAACCAAAGAATTAATAATTAACTTCATATAAAGCGTCAAATGTATTTCCAAAATGGCAGATAATAAAGATAACAAACCTGCGTTTTGCCGAGTAAATGGTAGGCCTTCTGTACCTTGTTGTAATGTACAACATCAAACCCACTACATGTTTTAGATAGAGCTACATCCAACTGTTCTTCTATCATCTCTAATGTATCTTGTAACTTAGAATTTAATTCACTGAATAAAAAAAAAATATATGTTATATTCACAATGTGTGATGCCTAGGTGGAGAATCTTGTAAAGGCAGTGGTGATTTCACCTTAACTTGATAAGTGGCAATGGGTTTGGAAAATCCCAAAGAACGTAGCTCAACTCAATATCAAGCAATAAAGCAAAAAGGGTCGTTGAAAATACCAAAGATTACCTATGGACATTTTAGTTGAGAGAGAGAGAGAGAAATGGGGTTTAACGTCCACTCAACACAAACTAGGTCATTTCGGGACTACTTAGTTGAGAGTCCAAGGCTTTATTCATGAATACTTAAACTAAAATATTTGGAAGAATACATCATTTCATTTGCTGATATTTAAATTCTGGTACAAATTTGGGCATTTAACCAATGAAAATGAAGCATTCTTAAAATATTTTGGTTTACGTATTCAGAGAATACGTCCCAAGTGTGATTATTTCCTCTCTATAATTGATTATACATGACTTTACCTGATACATTTGTAATGTCTGAATGTACTTGCTGCTTTCTGACATTCTAAACAAAGTTGAATAGCACCACAATAATCTTCCTCTTCCATTAGTTCACGTAATCGTAAATCTGTTCTTTGCTGTAAAATATACATATAATTATGATACATTGTTAAGTAGTAGTGGTAGTAGTATGATATCATAGACAAGCATTGTGAAGTAGTAATAGTAGCAGACCGATATGGTTTAATAGCACTTCCCTTTTCGGTGATAACATATTGTAGACAAGCATTGTGAAGTAATGTTCAAAGAGAGAGAGAGAGAGAGAGAGAGAGAGAGAGAGAGAGATGGGATTTAATGTCCACTCGACACAAACTAGGTCATTTCCAGTCATTTCCACTGGACACAAACTAGGTCATTTCGGGACTAACCCACGAGGATGAACGGGTAACCCTACTACTTATCACCTTCAAGCACTAAATCGAAACCACACCAGTTGATTCAATGACAGATTTAACCATTCAGTCAACCATATACGTTTCTATAATGTGGAGGGCTGCCCACCAATCTAGTATTCCTATGGACAGATTACAGAAAACATATCAGAGTTATAATAGTACTGAGAGATTATAGAAAACTTACCAGAGTTTTAATGGTATGGAGAGATTTCAGTAGACCAAATAATTGGTGACGTTTTCTATAATTAGCCAGAAGACCTAAACTTGCTGTCGTAAATATCTCTTTACCTCGTAAAACTTCTCTGGAAACAAAGTTTTGAGTATTGAGAAATGACAGTTTTGAATTCCATGTTAATCTATGCTTTTATTTTTTTAAAAAAAAAAAAACCTAAATACAACAGACTCTGTCAAATCCCACAGCAGTGCTATGCAGCTACAATCGACTCTTATATAAAATTCTGAAAGGCAAGGGATTGATTATATGCTCGCCAATGTGTACACATGACCTCGGTTTTCGTCCCATTAGAACGACTACAAAATGTCCCTTGCCAGAATCTGCGTCCTGCACCATTGACAAGGGGAAACCACGCCAGAAAATCCAGATGAACTTTCTCGGCTAACACCGAGATAAATGGCGGATGAATGGACAGTGCCCATTAAAATATCCTGTACTAACTGTAATTTCGTTTGACACAGGATGATAATTATATATGATTAATGACTCTAACCTTCGGCCACTAGCACAGACGACACTAGCAGCGTGTAAACATCTCTCTAATTCCATTACACGCTGTAACTCAGCCGCATACGCTGGATGATTCTGTAAAATCAACTCGGACACTTTCTTAGAAACCTGAAAAAACAAAAATGTACATAATATCTGCAATATACAAATCATAGGAAAATTCTTTGACCCATGAACAGGCAATACCAAGGTGCTCATACAGATGCTGACAAATGATAGACCTATTCTCGGCATTCTCGGCGTCTGTACATGTGCAACATTCTGTACAGGTTGTGTTGTGTGATGGAATTAGCAGCCATGTATGAAAATCTGGTTGGAAAATGAAATGGGATTTAACATCTGAGTGGGCTAATGAAGACGGGCTTACACCATTATCATAAAACCAGTGCATATTTCCCTTGAAAATTGTGTTCTGTTAAAGCAATAATTTCATATTTTCTAAGAAAGTCAATACATAATTATACCTATGTCTTTTGGTCAATAGATTGTCGACTCACTATCATACGACCTGCCTTGTTTTTCTATTGCCCCCCCCCCCCCCCCATGGGATAGCTATCTTAAAAATTTTGAATTTGAAGTTGAAAATCCCAATTTCTCAGCTGGCAATAGTGAATTTTTTGATTAATGGGATTATAGATACCACCTATTTTAAGGCTTTATTCTAATACATTTTAAAATATAACTTAAAAATATGAAATTGGAGCTTTAATGTGTTTCCCAATCGCTACATACCACTTAAATACACATCAATAAATAACTTAAAACTGTATCTAGACCTAACAATTTCCTAAACAGAACTCCTTCTGACCTCACAAGTAATCTTGTGTATAAAATCTTCGGGACTTGAATATATCTATTCTTATTTTACAAATATACGAAAGATTATAACTTACAGCCTGTAATTGTTTCCGTAATCGGACTCTATCTCCATCAATATCTCCTAGATTCAATACCTCTGGTAATTTCTGAAACAAAGGAAAAGAAATGAAAGCGAATATTTGCGGAACAAAATAAAGCCATACTCTAGATTTATGTAATCTGATTCAAAATGACATTTTTCATCACCAATCCGGATGTAGAGTAATAGCTTCATGATTATAAATCTCAAAATTTTTTCCAAGGTTGCATTATATCAGTTAAATTTGTTTATAGTTGAGAAGATAAGTGAAATAACCTTGTTACCTGCCCTTGAACTTGTATGAACTTTAAATAATAATGTTAAAAACAGAATTTTTTTAAAAATTTCCCCTTGTCAGTTCCCTATTATTTTAGAAATGTAAGCTAATGAACAAAGGTCAAAGCAAGTGGGGGTAAAGAGGACAAAAAGTTAGAAATTCTTTCATTTCAAATATAGTTTATACCTACAATCAGGACAAAATGGAGCAAAATCAAATGTCCAGAAAAAGTTCAAAAATATTGACTGCCTTAATTGTGATTATTGTTAAGAATAGGCAGGATTAATAAAGTAATCAAAACAATAACTGATAAAAGTTTGACTGGCTAAATTAAACAGCTACTAATTGTGTGATTTCCTTATGATTGTAATCCTGAACACAATTCTACATATTAGCTTGATAACATTGAGAGAATACTTTTCGAAGCATAGCTCAAATAAACAAATAGCTGTTTTTCCATAAGTATGCGTTATAATTTTTTCCTCTATCCAGTTACTAAAAGATTAGAATTCTATATGCATGGTTGAAAGTTTGACAAGTGGATAATATTGGAAAAGCTAAGTTAAATGTATATTTGATAACCCACCTCTAGTTCATATTGACTTGTATCAACAGTTTCATCTTTATAATAAATATCTTCTATTGTTTCTATAATCTCTTCTTGTTCATGGGGATTACTTGGTTGCTCAGGCTACAAAAATAAATAGCAATACAAGTTATACAGAGAATAGAATGGTGCATGTACATGTATATATTGTGGTTTATGTAATAAACCTAGTTTATTTGAATTCGTCAATACAAGGACCAACTAGACCTTGTTGTAATTTCAGAAATATTACCAGTTGAAAATAGTCTTTTTCAGTTTTAAAGGGGGTGGGGGGGGGGTATCATAAGGTCTGTCATTGAGTCAACTGCCATGGTTTTGATTCCCCTGTTGTTTATGACAAGGAGAGTAGGGTTGACTGTCCAGCCTCATGGGTTTTCTTCGGGTCCATCTGTTTCCTCCCACTGCTAAATACCCCTACACACAAGCAAATGATTGGATCAAAATTGACCTAGTTTTTTTCAAGTGGCCGTTAAACCCCATACCTCTCTCGATTTCAGTTTTTAACAAGATCCAACTTGTTTACCAAATTTAAGATGCTTCGCTCTCAGTTCAGTTATCCATCTTTTGCTCAATCCAACTATTGATCTTAAGTTGAGCACTGCTCGATTATTCAATGCTGGTTTGTCTATAAATGTCAAAAATAGATTATAGTGATCAATGTAGGACTTACCTTAAACTTAGCAACAGCAGGTTCGCCTACTAATAATTCAGTACTGATTGTTTCTTCAACAGGTGATGTTAAACTGTCCTGTAAAATATAAACACAAATATAAATGTACAGATACAGAGCAGAGTGGGTGTGAAACAGGCTGATGGTAGGAGCAAATGACTAACAAATGGTACATGTATGTGAGGAAGGAATTTGCTAATCGCTAAATTCTAGTTGACAATGGAGTTGAATTATTATAAATTTGAGTCAAATTTAGTGAGAAAGGATACCTTTTGGTGAAAATAAAGAATTGTGGTGACAAATAGACAGTAAGGGTTCTAAAACAGCCTGAGAACAGGGGTGGGGAATAGCAGTATTTTACCATATTTTCATACTGCAGTCATAGAAGGCTGGATAGGAACTGTCAGTGAATATCGTATGCTCAAAGACAATTCCACAGGAAATACCGAAATAGTGGCACCTCATACATGTAGGCTACAACTTTCAACTCCAACTCTTTTAAGAACAGTATACAAAACATACACACATACATGCATACATACATGTACATGTGAATATATTTTACATGGGTCAGATCTAAATCAAGAACAACCTAATAACCTAACCTAAAGATAAATAATAATCCATTAAGATATCCGAATGACATAAAACATGCAATATTTGGTCATAAAAGGGAGTTCATCGTGATTACAGTGTCTGATCGAACTGCCACAAATCTAATGAAAATTAATAAAGTTTAGATTAATGAAACTAGAGATCAAATTTAATTGGCCTGTGTAGTGACTAGTGTGTAAAGATAAATATAAAAAAATAACAGGCCTACATCAAAATTACGTGATTTCTTGTCAACAGATGTATATTGACGATTTATTTTAATCAAATAAAAGAATCAAATAAAATCTCGACGCACCTGCTTTCCTATTAAATTACGTAGTTTTTGTTTTATATCCATTTTACTACGTTATTTGCATATCCATTTAGATTTGATTATAATTTTTGTAAACAGTCTTCCATCTTGAAAACAACGCCCTCCGTCATTCCAGGGGAGATAATTAGTCTCCAGAATTTACCTTAAAATCTGTTTTCTAATAATATTGAAGATTTGAATATGTTCCTTTGTTTGACTGTTCAATTACTGTTTCAGTTTTATTGTTGTTTATCCACAGTAATCACTAATAATGTTGAAGGTAATCATTATATTAAGCTTTCTCTAAACAAGGGGGGAATAACTCCATTTTAAGAATTTGCCAAAATATCCAAATTTCATGAATAAAGGATTAATTATATGCATACCATTTGGTGTATTATTTAAGAATGGTTGAATTGGTGCTTATAACTTATTAATTTTTGTATGATTATTCAGGACTCACTATAATATGTATAAATAGGCACAACCATACAGCTCAATTTGATAATAATTTTGTAATGTGAGTTTACTTCTTGTTTAAAAAGACTTATCTTTACAGGTATGATAAGTCAGATTACTTATATATCTTTTGTAAGTCAAAAGTATGCACCCTACTAACTACTTTCATAATGTCAAGATTTCACATCTGGGTGTAAAAAGAACAGACTGATTTTCCTTGGGGAGGGGCTGTATATCACTTTTGCCCCAAAAATAGGCCCCTGCTTTCTTTGAAAGGCGGAGGACAATGTACACTAGGATACCCAAATTTGCCTGGGGCCCAAATTTGCCCCTAGCCTGAATTTGATGGTCTAACTCATTCAAAGGGTCATGCTGCTTAATTTGATACCACATGTGGGGGTGGAGCGCGGCAATGAAGTGTGATTTGCCCATGAGAGAACAAAATTCGATGGCCTTAAACAGTCACAGGGTCATACTAGTTAATTTGATACCACATATTTGGTGGTGGGCGAAACGTAATGGGAAAACATACATCCACACTTGTGTATATAGATGGATAGAGATGGTAGCTTTCATTTTAACGGTTTATTATAACTGGTGTAGCACATGGTATCTTTCAATTTAATGGTTTATTATAACTATAGTGCAACACATGATGTCTCATTTTAACGTTTTATTATAACTGGTGTATAACACATGGTGTCTCATTTTAACGGTTTATTATAACTGGTGTATAACACATGGTGTCTCATTTTGTTTATTGTAACTAGTGTAACACATGGTATCTTTCATTTTATTCGCTTTATCATAACTGGTGCGTAACATGGTATTTTTCATTTTAACAATTGATCCGCATATTTAAATCCACTTGTATCCTCTCCTATCCTCTAAAATGTTGAATTGATACTCTTATGCAAACAGTACTTTCAAAGGCTTTAACTTACAAATATAAGAGAAAATTCAACAACACTATTTTTAAAATTTATTAACCAAATAAGCTATAGTTTACTACAAAAACAAAACAAATAAGGGCCTTAAGATAATTTAATTTAGATAATTTAAACAAGGATACTGATTATGTATGCTCATGAAATGTATTATAACAAGGAATGTCAACTTCATTTAATATTTTGTGTTCATTATGTCGCGTTTGGGGAATTATAAGTTTTGCACATGAAAACATTAGAAAATAAAATGACATGACATTCTTCAATCACAGGACTAACTAGACTAATGAAGATAAGGATATGGCATGCAGTGAGTTATGAAGACAATCATGCCCAACAGTGGCATTGTAATATTTTGAAACTATTCACTAGTGTAAAGTGATGACAATAAAAAATCTAATCCAAATCTATTCATATTACAAGAAGACTCAACTAATGGTAATTAAACAAGGGATGTCATAAGATGTAAATATATAATAATAATAAGTACACATTAAAAAAAAAAGTAATCTTTAAATTACCAAAAAGGTTACAAAGCACAACAAAAACATTTATATGCACAAATTTTTGCAATTTTCGATGCGATTATCATGTAAACCTTTATTCTCATTTCAAAATATACAAATCTATATTTCACCCAGCCTATTTACAACATTCATGTGAGTCGTAAGAGCATAAACTGCATATTTCAACAAAAAAGAAGTCTCAACAATTTTTTTAATGTCTTTTAACAATTGAACTAGAAATACAAGTACAAAATTCTATGGGATTACAAATATTGTTTATTACTAGCGATAATTTGACTGTATGATTCTCTGGATTAATCAAACAATTTTAGTGTGGTAATTGTTTTCCACAGAATTACGCCCTGACGTCCTGTGTATTGATACATAATCGTCATAATCCGGATCTTAGAAAAAAGTTGTATCCAGGGTGACTTTAAGATCAATATTTGAGAATCCTAGTTGAAAACATTGTTTTCCATAGAATTGTGTCTTGTGTATCAATAATATATCCCCATGATCTGGTTCTTAGAAAAAATTTCGGTCCAGTACGATTTAGGATCAATATTTATAAAGTTTTATACATAAAAAAAACTATATTTCTATCAAAAACAACTCTTTTAAATCATCTAAAATGGGCTTCTGATTTTTTTTCCAGGAACCAGACTAATTTAGACTAGCGTTCTTAAAATAATAATTCGTAAGATACTATCAACTCAATGATTTGAGCATCGAGAACAATCAGGATTTCATTATAACATGAATAACACAAAGTACCCACAAAAATATATTTAAATATACAAACATGGGAAGATTTGGTTGTGTAAATCCATGCGATTATTTCTCGAAAACATTAACTATTTTTTTATTGGCTCTGAACTAATTACTGTACTAGGATTTCAAAAATCCGCCAATGAAAAAATAATATTTGCCAGAAATAGGCCTCCTATACTAATTGTAGCTTTGTTATTATTTGATTTAATTGTTTGAATTAGCCAATCCAACTCTGTTGTTGCCAAGATCAAATTCAGAATAAAATCGTCCCAAGAAGACATCACCGAGAATCCAGAGTGGGCCAAGAGGTGCTGGAACATCCAGTCCAATAAATCCACTTAAACAGATGGTAGTTCCAGACTGGGAAATCTAAAATACAAAAAATACATTTTGTTAAAAGTTGCAGATCATCATTTAAGGGACATGAATCCTTTCCAATCTAAAATAATTGTGAATTTCAAATTTCTAAAAGGAAATCAGTTCAAAATGGTTTGATTCCATTCAGTATTTACAAAGATATGAAGAATTAAAAAATGTTCACAACATTTAAAATCATCTGAAGCCAGCACCACCTATATGTGGGTAAATCTTATAAACGTACAGAATTATGTCAGGAGATTTTCTAATGTAAGTATTTTGGCTCAATCTGATTAAAATACAGATCTATATTTTGTTTTGTTTTTTTTTACACTTTCAATAGCCTACACTACATGAAAATCTGACCAGGTATACTAGGAGGTCACGAGCGGCTTTTGACCCTATTATGTTTCTTCTGGTTTACCCTTAGTTCCGTACATGGCACGCCGAAATGTCACCGTAACAGATGGCTTTATTGGCTAATCCCTCACGCCCTCTAAAACACAAGTTATGTAACAAATCTTTCAGATCCTAGTGTAGTACAAACAAATTAAATAAAATTTGACACAATAAAAAACAAAACGAAATAGGATCTGTGTTTTAATCGGGATGGTATTTTTGTTTTGTTTTTTTCATAATCAATTTAAGTGTAATTAATTAGTGTGGATTAAACTGTGAAAAGACAGAAAATGTCCCTAAAATACACATCAGCAATTTTAATTTCTTAAATCTTGTTGATTAATATTTCCCTCATTAAGGGCGTTGAGCAGTCTAAGATTCGCACTAACTTTTCAACGCCAATCTTATTAAGTCTTTGCAAACTTGTTCCACTTATAAAATAACTCAGAAAACTCTCGAAAGTCGCCTCGTTTTATGTGTAACAATGGAGATACGAGGCGGAGGAATAAAACTATTTATAGCAAACGAGACTGATTCCCCGACCTAGATCAGGTGTTGAATAAATTATGACGTCGTGCACGCCAGTCACATGATCAACACAGACGTGGCTTCAACGGGAGTGGAAGATGTCACGTGACCAGAAGGAATTCCCTGTATGACGCGATTATCCAGGTCTATTTATCTATCACGAAAGGAACATGACGGATTTTTTTTTTATGGTCAAAGATTACTATTTTTTGAATGCATAACATGATTTAGAGTGCGGTGGAGTAGTGCAGTGAAGTAATTATTTACTTTTACATCCGAATTGTTGTATTTTAATACTTGTTGTCGACGTATTCAAAGAATTAACCCCAAATCGCAAAATCTCCTTTGAAGGTAAATAATGAACAACAATTTTAAAATACTTTGAGTTGGTATTTTTTAACGTTTTTGGTGTCGAAATGTAGCTTATAACCTCCACTTTCGATCTACTGGTGGGATTATCAATAAATCTTTTGAGCTTGTACTAATAGAATTTCCAAGAAAACGCATCGTTTTTTTGCGTTTCCATGGATACAAGACAAACCACAACCTATAGCCAAAAATTGACCAGTGTATTTTTGGGACTTGCTATTAGCATTGTTCATGCGAAATTTGATGAAAATATCTGCAGGCATAACTGAGAAAATTCTACTTTTGTTGTCATCAATACCCCTTTTTATCATGCTTTTGGGCCAAGTTTGGAACATAGTTGGTAAATAAAATTGGTATTTATTTGGTGATTAATATGTAGTTTATCACCCCAAATAACAAAAAATGTCATGTCTTATCAACAAAAATTACAGTGCTAGCTTTAAAATTTGCATTTTAGACTACTCAACGCCCTTAAGAGACATTTATCGATATCTAATAAAATGAAAGATGCATTCATATTAACCATTCAAAAGTTTCTATACTAAAAATATTTCAGTTTGCTAAACTAAAAATATACTATAAGCAAATATAAATGATATTAATCCCATCAAACTAAGATATTAATGTGTTAAAAGCCGAGTCACACTAGCGAATTTATCTTGATCGCTTTATAGGACAAATCCTTTCATGTAAACAGGGAAAAATTTGGCTTACATTATTATATGTCCTGTGAATTTGCAAGCACTTCTCTAAATGGTTGACGTTTACTCAACCGAGAATAATGTTAACTCAACCCAGAATAATCTACAGGATTTATCCTTGAAGACTCTTGTAATGATTTGTCTTAAAAGGAGGGAAACAGAGGATCATTCCCCTTGCAACATTCTCCTTTTGTAATGAAAATTACTGCATGTTAGTCTCAAAAAGGTCCAAGTATTGTGTCAATAAGATGCTAAACCCCACTCCATTTATTTTCTCCATTAAATTACAAAATTTAGTTTCATTAACAAGCTATTATATATCCAATATATATATCTACACAGTTAATAAACCTAAAGAAGTACTAAAAATAAATAAAAATATTAGTAAGCAGATATAATATCCAATATTGACAGTAAAGCATAAATAGAAAAACTAAATTAATCACAGAATATGATTCATGCAGGCATGTATTTCCGTAAGTCATTCATTTACAGTAAATAAAATCCCAATACTCTTAAATTTGGAATCAATAGCTTGGATCTTGACGATCGGAGAATGCCAAACGGAGACTTCGATTGGTAAATCTAATCGAAGATATTAAAAAAAAGATCTTAAATAAAAGAAAGATCTTAAATAAAAGAAATATCTTAAGTAAAAGAAAGATTTTAAGTAAAAGAAATATTTAAAAAAAAAGAAAGATATTAAATAAAACTTATTAGTAGAAGTAAAGCCATGCCCAGTTAAATACAGCAAGAACATGCACAGTCTGTAAATAACAACCTATTATTTAACTAATGCTTGATGGTGGTTGTGTTGGCGAAACCAACTCGGTTATTAGCCTTGTCAAATTCTGTATAAAAGGGCCCAATGAAGACATCCCCTAAAATCCATAATGGACCAAGAGGGGCTGGCACATCAAGTCCGATAAAGCCACTCAGACAAATACTTTGGCCAAACTCAGTTATCTGAAATCAAGCAAATCTTTATTAAGGCAGGTAGAAATATAAGAGCCATTGTTCCCCAAAAACGTTTAATCCTCCCAAAATGTGTTATCTTACTTGGTTACCACAGTGAGATGCTATTGTCAAAACAAGTATTATCTTAGTTACCACTGGTTACCATAGTGAGAGGCTATTGTCAAAACAAGTATTCTTACTTAGTTACCAATGATTGCCACAGTGAGATACTATTGTCTTAAGTGTTATCTTACTTTAGTTACCACTGGTTACCACAGTGAGACGCTATTGTAAAAACAAGAGTTATCTTACGTTCCTTAATTACCAATGGTTACAACAATGAGGTGCTATTGTCAATAAAAGTGTTACCTTACATGCTAACATCGGCAATCGGATTAAAATACAGATCTATTTTTCATCCACTACACGAAATTGAAATGAAATGAAATTGGGTTTAACGTCCTACTCTTTTGCACTTAACCTGGGCTAATGGAAGACGGGCATGCGCCATACAGTGTGCTATGAGGGAAATTTTGCCCGGGCAGCGGCGCTACAGCCTACTCTTATATCGAATTCCAACTGCCAAGGGATCTTTTATGTACACTCCAATGTGTACACGGGACCTCGTTTTTTTGTCCCATCCAAACGACTACGCAGCTGTCCTTGTCAGGCCTTCCTTCCGCATCACTGACAAGTGAAATCACACCGGAAAATCGAGATGAACTTTCTCGGCCAATGCAGGGATCGAACACCCGACCTCCAGGCTAGTGAACCAGTGCCTTATCCACTTAGCCTGAATGCTTGCAGTGGAGTGACTGCACGAAGATCTAAATGGTTGCAGTGGAGTGATTGCACCAGGGGTCACATAGCAACTATTGACCCTATGAAGTCAGTCACTCGATCCACGTCAGTATCCCAAGTGGCTATGTGGAATAAAGCTTTTACTCTGTTATGTTTCGCTGCGAATGTCTACTCACCGTTATGCAGGCCACACGATAAGATAAGAATACAACTTAACAATTTGACTGGTGAATTCTTCACATTAGCGGGTTATTTAACAACTTTTCTAGATCCTGGTGTAGTGAAGGACAAGGAAAATGAAATTTTGAACTTATAGAAAAAACGAAACAAAATTTGATCTGTATTTTAAACCAGAATGTTAGCATCTGTTACCATGTGTTATCTTACTTAGTTTGAATTGCTGTCGTGGAAACAGGTGCAATTAATTTTCTGCATTTAGATAACTTAACGGAACAACAAGGAAAGCTAACACAGTGAAAGTCTCAAGACAATGGATCATTGGTGTGGAAACAAATATACTATTATTGTTGCAAAATGAATTAACTAGTGCAATCTTTCACAAACTGTTTTCTGTTAGGCTGAACAATATACATTACTGGAAATAATGCAAGTGTCACAGATAATTTCAAGCACAAATTTCAGGCTATGTCAGGTATGAACCCTCAACACATAGATGACACTTTTGCTCAATGTTAGAAGTGAGAGAGAAGTAGGGTATAATGTCCACAAAACACAAACTAGGTCATTTCAGTAGTAACGAATGGTTCAATATTATTTCAATAATTCACATGCGTGTAGGGGTCTTTACCAGTCGAAGGAAACCAGATTAACTGGATAAGACCCGTGAGGTTCACCCAATGACCTCTACACAATATTTGTCCAAAAATGTGTGACAGATAGACAAACCATTTAATAATTCCCTGCTTTCTTTGAAAGACTAGAGACAAAAATGTTCATTAGGCCACACAATGACGCAGAGATATCTGAGAACTAATATATTTTCATGAGTGGCCTTAGTACCTGTTATTTACAGCCTTGTGAGTGACAAGACTAAAGCAGAATTGTAAAATTACTTACCCTGAGAACATAATCTTTTCCCTGAAGTGTGAAAGGCTTTCCGCCTAACATAAATGTCACTGGAGGCAAGGATGGAATCTTACTGCAGTCAATCATATACTAAAATTACCAAAAAAATAATAAACAAAAATTTATTAACATCTTACAACCATTTGTCACTTTATTCCATTGACTGTCAAAATGGACTCAAAATCAAATCATTAGCAAAAACTTTCATAATGGTGGATGTTACAAACAAGTCCATTATAAACAGCATAATTAACGTCAGTGGGGCCACAGTGGTTAAGTGGGTAAGACGCTGGCTCACTAGCCTGGAGGTCGGGTGTTCGATCCCTGCATTGGTCGAGGAAATTCATGCAGATTTTATGGTGTGGTTCTCCCTAGTCACTGATGCAGGACGGAGAGTCTGAGGAGGACAGCTGTACAGTCATTCAAATGTGACGGAAAACCGGGGTACTGTGTACACAAAGGCATGTACGTAAAAGATCCCTTGACACTGGGAATTCGATATAAAAGTACGCCATAGCCCCTGTGTCCAGACGAAATTTCCCACATAGCACAATTTATGGCGTATGCAAGTCTTCATTAGCCCAGTTCAGAGTATAATAGTAGGACTTTAATCCCCATTTCATTTCAATTAAGGCCAGATCTGGACTTGAAAACAATCAGAAGTGTTGAAATGTTGCGTTAAAATTGAATTGCTCATTCCATTGCCAAATGCCATTCAAGGATCTCACTACAGATTACTGAATTATTTATTAAGCGTCAAAATATTGATCCCTATCTTACCTCTCCCTTTGCCAATGGTGTGGCTCCAATGGCTGCCTGTAGTTTCGTTACTTCCGCTGATGGTCCAGCAAGTAAAGAAGTTCCTGTATCAGCGATGGCGGAACAACCTCCGCTACAGAATGGTGAAGTTTTACCATTAATCATAATTCTGAAATGAAATAAGAGTTTAATGTGTAAATGTTCTGCTCCAACTGGGACAATGAAGCCAGGTATAAGAGATACAGTGTCCTATGTGGGACATTTTGCCAGGACAGCGGCGCTACAGCCTACTCTTACATCGAATTCGAATTGGTTTTTCGACTCATATAAACAATTATACGTCATTGTCGATGGACCACGTCAAAAAGTCATGATAAACTTCCTCAGCCAGCACCGGACCCCCATGTGAGTGAGCCAATGTCTTACTAAATGAGCCACTGTGGCTCCTAATAACAATCTAAAAAAAAAATCCAAAGAATGAAATAACGGAAATCTTTTGACCAAATAACATATCCTTGTATTCCACTTAGTCTACAAACCTTTGGCTATCCATAAAACTAATTTAGTTCTTTCTTTACAAAGATCTATTTAACTAAAAATCCAGGATCAAGCCTTGACTTCCATTTTAGTGAGCTTGCACCGTCATTTTAACAAGGAAACAATCGAATAATTAATTATAACTTACCCGTCCATTTTGAACTGCCAATAACCTTGTTTTGTAACAGGGAGATAAGTAAAACTACCATTATAATGTTTAGGATCACTTCCACCAAATATTAATTCACCTCCTTCTTTACCTGCTGGATTTCTGGTAAAATATTTAGAAAAAACATGAAATTAAAATTCAATACATCAGTTTTTCTGAAAGCTCAGCATCTGATTTTAACTGCTAAGCCACCGTTTACTTTGACTACAAATTGGTGACTAACCCAAGCGACTAAAATGCACTATCCCTGGCACTTGTCTTCCTTGATAGCATTAATCTTGGCAACCTGGTTAGCACGTGTGTGCTGTATCATATCGTCTGTCATTGATTCAACTAGCGACATGGAGTAGGGTGACCTGTCCAACCATGTGGATTTTCCACGGGTTCTCCGGTTTCCTCCCACTGCTAAAGACCTAGTTTGTGTCAAGTGGACGTTATACCCCATCTCTCTCTTTCTCTCTTTTATTAGAGAGCTACAGTTCTATGTATTTTCGTAGTTTAATGTATGCAAACATCTCAGGATTACTTAAGAATGACTAACAGACGTACCTGTCCAAATAAAAGGAGAACACCGGTGCCTCTACAAGTTTTTGTTTAACCATATTATAAAACACAGGAACAACATGATCAACTGATATCGTATCATAACCAAGACCAAGAATACCATCAAACTTAGCAGCAACAAAAGTTATACCAGGTTGAGATGTTGCTTCAGCGAAAGTCTGGTTCTTCACGGTTAAATCACCAATCTAAAAGACAGAAATCAAAATTTCTGTTGAGACTCATGCGTAATTCCTCCTATTAAAAAATGTAAAGATGTTTCTAGGAATTTTTTTTAATCGGAACAGCAGTGTGGGGAAGCATTTCGTTGCAGGTAGAACATAATTATGAAATATCATTATTCGGTATTCTTCTACAGTGGAAGAAAACTATAGAATATGCACGAGGTTGGGTAGAAAACTGTACTGTCACAATCACTGGGTAAAGAAATGGCCTCCCAGGCTACTTACGGTAACATCATCAGTACTGAGGAAACCTGTCAAAGAACCTGTACCATACTGGATTTCAAACTTGGTACCATTAGCCCGATAGGAAGATGACTTGGTGCTATCATATTTATTATGTAATACTGAAAATAAAAGTAGAATGACAGAAATATGTTCACAAAATTTTAAAGTTTAATGAGTTGAAGCAATTAATGCCATCAATTGTCTTTGAATCCCTACAAAACTACAATATTGTGAAAGAGAGAGAGAGAGAGAGGGAGAGAGAGAGAGGGAGAGAGAGAGAAATGAGGCTTAAGTCCATGGACACAAACTAGGTCATTTGAGGACTAACATCTGCTTTAATTTTATTTCAATAATTCGCTTGCACGTAGGGATCGTTAGAGAAGTGGGAGAAAACCTACCAGGTTGGACAGGCGACCCAACTTCTTGTCTATTGTGGAAGACCATATGATATTAGAGGAATAGCAGGCCAAAGACAGTTTGATTCTGTTCAGTAATTATAAATATGACTGGAAATTTTGCAACATTCTATATCTTCTATTGAAATACAGTACATGTAATAATACGATTGTGTCACCTGTTTCAGGTTTCTTATCTAAACGAAATAATTAATTTGTATATATTTTAGCTTGGATTAGGACTTGGATTAAGTCATGAAATATTTGAAATCTTTTACAGAGACATACAAATGATCATAGTCAAGTAACAAATAACATCAGACCGAATATCCTTACAAATTGTTGACATTTCCAAATAAAACAAACTGAGGTGACAACTTCCTAGTTTTCTGCACGAATCAGAGTAATGATGTCGATCGGCTACAAGGGAAGATTGTCTAGACAGTAGCGTTTCTGTCTGCTCCTTGTCCAATTCTGACAGCAAAAGGTTCAAACAGAAGCCTTATACTACCATTTAACGACTAGAAAACCAATTCTTCTTTGATATGAAGTAGGACTGTAAGATCAAGTGCACAAATGAGAGAAGATAGAGAAGTGGGGTTTAACGTCCACTCGACGCAAACTAGGTCATTTCAGGACTAACATATGGTTTCAATTTTATTTCAATAATGCACTTGTGCGCAGGAGTATTTAGCAGTGGGAAGAAACCGGAGTACCAGGAGGAAACCCACGAGGTTGAGAAGGCACCCTTATATCCATGGCACATACGCTCACACCAGGGCTCGAAACCACAGCCATGCCAGAGGTTACCGGCCAGTTAGATGTCGAAGCGTGACACTCTAGACTACTAGGCAATCCCAACCCCCCAAGTGCACAAGTTACGTCGTGTTTTATCAATCATGTGAAACTTACAACACGCAATGTCTGTAATGTGACATTTTTTGGATGGAACCCATAAGTTTGATGATCCAGTGTCAAAAACCACTTTAAAATTCTGTTGTGGAGTTCCAATACCAATAACACCATAATATTGAGCCTGAAATTACAAAATGAACATTGAATATATCTACAAATAATAAGATATTGAAAGCTGGGGCAATAACAATGAACGTCAATGAACTCAGGAACGGAAATAACGATTTTTAGCTTAGAAAATATCTGACAAAAGTGGAATTGTATCCGACATTTTGAACTTTATGCTTGACAGGTATCAACAAAATCAATAAAAACACAGAAATAAAACAAATCTGTGCTGAATAGACTGAGAGGCACTAGCGGTACTGTGACTGACAATGTCTGCAACCAGTGCCAAATTCCAGACATGGATATTTGTATTTAGCCATCTTCAAATAGCATCACTAACTTGTTCGTTCAATTGTCATAGTGTGAAATACATAGGAGAAAATAAGTGAAGAGATGCATGTGGTGTCACCATTTACAACGTTTTAAACTTGACACTTCTTATATCAAGTAGACTATTGGTACAATTTTTAACACAGCACCTGCTTAGGATAAAGACTAGGATTTTTGGTAATACAATTTATGGATCTTTTTGGTGTAGCCAAGAAAATCAATATTGAATTTGATCAACATCGTAAACTGTTTGTCCCATTCTGTATCAATACTAACAAGGGGAAACCATGTTGGAAAATCCTGATGAAAAATGAAATGAAATGGGGTTTAACGTCCTACTCTTTTGTAACTAACCTGGGCTAATGGAAGACGGGCATACGCCATACAGTGAGCTATGAGGGAAATTTTGCCCGGGCAGCAGCGCTACAGCCTACTCTTATCTCGAATTCCAACTGCCAAGGGATCTTTTACATGTAAGTGCACTCCAATGTGTACAGGGGACCTCGGTTTTTTGTTCCATCCAAACGACTAGGCAACTGTCCTTGTCAGGCCCTCCTTCTGCATCACTGACAAGGAGAAATCACGCCGGAAAATCGAGATAAAATCCTGATGAACACAGGGATCAAACACAGGGCTGCAAGGTCAACAACCCAACACCTAACTCACTGAGCCACTGTGGCTTCTTACTCTGATGGGAGATATATACGATTAACCCAATATGGTCATATACTACCCAAATCAAAGAGGTTTCACATATTTGACTTACATCTAGATAATTTGAGAGAGGTTCCGGATCGGGTCCACCAATTTTCATGTTAACAACACCAGCATTTTTATACTCATACTTTCTCTCAAGATTTTTTATGTTAACTTTCAAATCTTCTAGAGTTCGACGTACTGATTTAAACTTATGTAGAGGCACTCTGAAATAAGGTTATATAAATAATGATTTCATTTAAAGCCCCTATAACACTCTTCTTGTAACTGAAAAATATGTCCCTATCATCATTCTGGTCAACAAATCGTATTATTTTAGAATATTCCAATTAAATGATGATATAAATTTCATCTTATCACACCTAATTTAAAAAATTGGAAAAATTCAACCAATTGATTTGAAAAGTCTAACGTAAACCTTTTCAAATGTGACTTAGATTTTAAACTCTCTGGAAAAATAAAATAGGTTGTAATGGATAATTTACACAACAGGTAGGACATTTAAACATCTAGTAGTTAGAATAAGGCTATTATTTATTTCCTGGAGCTACCAAACCAGCAAGAGTTTTATTGTCTCTTTAAAGAGGCAATAAAGGAGATTAGATAAAGAGCTGGTCCTATACATTTACATTATTAACATACATTATGCAAGCATTAAATCCTTGTTTAGGCCTGAAATTTTATCTGACTAATTAATTACCAGTAGACATTAAACATGCATTATACAAGAGCTAAATCTGTATATAGCAGGTCTTTCTTTTGGCCTGAAATGTTTTCTAAAGTATTAATTAGACATTACATGTAATTAACTCATTCAGGCCTTAATCAACTCACGATGGGATCGGATTTCTCTGATATTAAATAGATTAAAACAGTAAAGCGATACTTTGATTTAATCAAATATGAAGGAACAAGACGTCACATAGCTTCGATCAACCGGGACGGTAGTTGAAATTATCGCACACGCCAAACCTTCAAAGGCTAATATATTCGCTTGCAATAGAGTAATTTGAATGAAATTTTAAAATTATTCATTTTACATTATCTATTTTCAAACTATTACAGCAAGAATGACTAGTTCTTTATCTAAATCTTACATAATGTATCTTTAATCAACTTATCTTGACCATAATCACCTCTCAATGTCATCGCTAGCCTGTCATACTTAATGGATTTGTATCGATAATCGACGTTAGTAATGATGATTGAGACTAGGCCTAAAATTCAAAAGCTGACATCTCAGTTCAGAGAGGATCAATTTGAATCAAATTGCCAGTAAATTCCCTTAACATTATCTAGTTTTTAACTATTACATGTACAGCACCCATTACTAGTCCACCCAACCTACACCCCCCCCACATGGATAATGTGAGGGATTAGCTAGAATTCTGATTGTGCGGAACTGCTAGTCGAAATTTGCGTTTTCGAATAGCCACTTGAAAAGACTGATGCTGATTGGCTATACATCATTTAAGATTTAGATAAAGAGCTGGCCTTTCTTGCTGTAATAGTTCTAAAATAAACAGTCCTCGAAATTAAGAATTTTCTACCACGGCACAAAAAAATGAAAAATGCCGTGGCAGAATGGTACTGCTACGGCACCACGGCATTTTTTTTTATTTCAAGATCAATGCTTTTTTTTAACTATTCAAGATGGATAAAATTTATTTATTCACGTCACAAAATTTGACGCGAATCGGTTAGGTGTGGTCGTGCGAGCTCAAAACGTGCGAACGATCTCCTGGTTACGCAAATTGAAATATCAGTTACGTTAACAAATTTATTCGCATTTGATCAATATTTATACAAGATGACTTTGTGACACTGGTCTAAATAATTAATATTATACCATAATCTCAATTCATTCATTCTTCATTCTTGCCATTTCATTTCTCCATCAGTCTTACTGGTACTCTCACTTTGACAGATAAGGTATTTTTGACATCAGGTATTGACCAGTTGTAAGCTATGGAGGGGGATCCTTGCCAAAACTCTCAATTTGTGAAAATACATATGTCGTTTTGTGAAAGTACATTTGTTAATTTGTCAAAATACAAAATACATTTGTCGATTTGTGAAAGTACATTTGTTAATTTGTCAAAATGCAAAATACATTTGTCGATTTGTGAAAATGCATTTGTTGATTTGTCATACAACAAAAATACATTTTTTCATGTGTGAAAATACACCTGTCGAACCTACAAAGCACAAATTTTGAAATAACACAGCTTAACTTTATAGTTTCCACATATGTAATTTCAACATTTGTATTTTCAAGATATGTAATTTCAACATTTGTAGTTTCAACAATTGTAGTTTCAACAGTTGTATTAACGACACTTGCATTATCGAGCCTTGCATTAGCAAGCCATGCATTAGCGAACTATGACCATATTTGGGTTGATGACGTTGATCATTATGGAGGGGGATCCTTGCCAACGATGCTGCAAGGCCTGGATGCCGGTCAGGAAGAATTTCTTTTATTTTTTATCCCCTCCGTCATCTTAACTAAGAAAATGAGGGCTGACAAGTTACTTTTGTGTTAGGGTTAGTCCTTTCAGTGGCATATACTCTTTCAATTAACATTAGGTGGCACTAGAGTAGGAGCCCAGAGGGTCGAACCTAGACGAACGAGGTACCAATATCTGACCATATATATAGGCATCTACATACTAACCTGGGATGCACAGAAGTGGGCGTCTGTCGGGCCCAGTCCATGGGTGTGACCCTGGTGACCCCTATAATGACCCCAAAAAATGGGTTAAACTCATACATTCGAGGTACCGGTCAAAACCAATCTTAAATGAAAGAATACACTCTACTGAGTACGAAATTGCCCATAACAGACGATTTTGGCCTTGGGACTGCCCAAACTGACCCCCCAAATATGACCCCCCATCCTCCCTGGGCGGCTTAAAAAAAAGGGTTTTATTCATACATTCGAGTTATTAGTAGACACTAATGTTAATTGAAAGAGTATATGCCGCTGATTACAGAATTGTCCATAATAGACGATTGGGCCCATGGAATGGCCCAAATTGGCGCCCTAAGACGATGGGGCCATAAATTCGCGGTACCGGTCAAAACCAACTCTAAATGAAAGAGTACATCTCACTAGGTACGAAGTTGCCCATAACAGACGCTTATGGCCCTTGGACGGCCCAAATTGACACCCTAAATATGGACCGCAGAGCCGAAGGGTCAAAAATAGGTTATACTCATATATTCGAAGTATCAGTCAAACCAATTTTAAATGGAAGAGTACATCTCACTGAGTTTGAAATTGTCCATAACAGTTGGTTTCGGCCCTGGGGGCCAAGCTGACACCATAATATCGACCCAGAGGCTCGAGAAAAATTTATATTCACACATTCGAGGTATCAGTTCAATTTAATTTTAAATAAAAGTGTGCAGCTCGCTGATAACGAAATGACCCATAAAAGATGATGGTTCAAACTGACAAAATGCATAAAATGGTATTGTGAGGCGAGATTGAAGCAGACTTTTGACACCAAGAAAGTACAATCATGGACAGGTGCAGAAGAGTAGGACGTTAACCCCCATTTCATTTCATTTCATTTCATAAGAACTGCACCTGTAGTGTTAATATTGTTTTCATACCAGACCATCTTGTGTGTGATTAACCCATCAGGAATCACCAGAAATGGACAAAACTGGCTATAGGGCAGCTATCAAATACCTACCACAGAAAGGATAACCCTAGTACAAAAGTAACTTGTCAGCCCTCATTTTCTTAGTTAAGATGACGCCATTTCAGTTATGTGAAATTTTTTAGGGGGAGGGGATAAAAAATAAAAAATATTCTTCCTGGCCGGCATCCAGGCCTTGCAGCATCGTTGGCAAGGATCCCCCTCCATAATGATCAACGTCATCAACCCAAATATGGTCATAGTTCGCTAATGCATGGCTTGCTAATGCAAGGCTCGATAATGCAAGTGTCGTTAATACAACTGTTGAAACTACAAATGTTGAAACTACAAATGTTGAAATTACATATCTTGAAAATACAAATGTTGAAACTATAAAGTTAAGCTGTGTTATTTCAAAATTTGTGCTTTGTAGGTTCGACAGGTGTATTTTCACACATGAAAAAATGTATTTTTGTTGTACGACAAATCAACAAATGCATTTTCACAAATCGACAAATGTATTTTGCATTTTGACAAATTAACAAATGTACTTTCACAAATCGACAAATGTATTTTGTATTTTGACAAATTAACAAATGTACTTTCACAAATCGACAAATGTATTTTCACAAATTGAGAGTTTTGGCGAGGATCCCCCTCCATAGTAAGCAGGTTGATTTAAAAATGCCCCA
This sequence comes from Patella caerulea, assembly GCA_036850965.1. NCBI lineage: Eukaryota > Metazoa > Mollusca > Gastropoda > Patellidae > Patella > Patella caerulea. Next base: position 15,891,373 of record JAZGQO010000002.1, on the reverse strand, counting down.
AGTCTTAATTCTTTAAATGATAGTAGTGCCATAAATATTGAAACATGTCATCTATATTTCCAAATAATTTACTACACCTGTTCCTTACACTTATATAGCCAAGCTGTGCGGTGCCGGTGGTACAATGGCCCGTATGTATAGGATAGGTCGTCTTCTTTGACCCCCACATGGCATTGCTTGCCTGCCAATGTAAACGATTTTACTGTCCTGTCTATTTTAATATTATTTCATCACATCAAATTATTCTGTTTCCTTTTGAAACTTGGTTTGGTTTGTAGAGTGTCGAGGTTAATAAATACTATTTATTTTGTCAATCAGTCAATACATTGAGGCTATTATACCCTCCGTTACATAAGGCGTAGTAATTATAAACCAATGATGTAAATCGGTTCAGGTCCATCGAATGTGACAAATGATACAGTTGTCTGTTAAAAATACAAATGACGAGAATGGTAACATTGTTCATGCATTAGCCAGACTATTGGCAACAGTCCGTGTACATCTATGTCTATTTTAGTTTATTATAATCATTGAAAAAAAAACCCCACTGTAAACGGTACAGCATGAATATGCCTTCAGCACTTGGGTTAAAAGTGTACCGGTATTCGGTAATTGCAATATATTTGTCAGACTTTCGTATACAAAATAATAAATTTACATGACGTTATTACACGGTCAATCGACATCCTCCTGGTATTATTCTATAACCGGTACATTTTGTCACTATAATTTTAAGGATCGTAAGATCTACCAGGGCAAAAAAAAATGAATTATGCCGTGGCAGATGGGAGTTGCGTCGGCTTTTACCACGGCTTTGCCGTTTGCCGTGGTTAATTTCGAGCGCTGAATAAATGATACCAAATCAATTAATATATTGAAAATTTCGTTAGAATTACTTTATTCCAAGAGAAGATATTATGAGCCTTTGAAGGTTTGACAAGATTATATCATTAAATGGCTGATGAACAGTTCTAATCTTCTTAAAATTGGACCAATTCGATGGCATCGAGAGCTGATTATGGTCTTGATAATAAATGTCTTACTAATAGTCTATATAACATTTAAAGTGCCAATCCCGATAACTTTTTGGGGAATAAAACTGCTTAATTTTGTATTAAAATCCTTTAAAATCCATAACCTAAGGCCCACCTACTAACCCGATATTTGTGATACACTTGTAAATAACTTAAACCTGACAGTCTTCATCTGGAAATGGAGAACGTTTTATTTTATATAGTATCTGGATAAAACCAGACTTTTTTCTATAAAAATAATATGTAGGTGAAATTTACCTTTTGTTATCAAGTACAGTACATGGGTAATTCACTGTATAGACCTCTCAAGAAACGAGAATCGTTTATCAGGTCACCCAATGAAAAAATTGACCCGAAATCTTAAAAGGGTTATGTGTCCGGATAAGCAGTGTTGACGTTCAGGTCCAAACGACTCAATATTTTGAGTTGAAATATTGAGACAAGGTAAATACACCATGCCACTATATTTTGGTCTATAAGTTTCATAAATACTCGGACTTTAATTTTTGAGACTCTGTTCTTATCGGGATTGTCCCTTTAAGGCCTAAATAAAGACCTGCAATTGGCAGATTTAGGACTTGCATAATGCATGTTTAATTGATCGACTGATGTCATAGGGTCATAATTCACTTATAACCCCTGACATAGCCTAACCACTTATCTTCATGTATTAATTGTCCTCAAAATATAATAATATCAAAGATTAACAAGTAAAAAACACAGCACAGTTATATGGAAAAGCAATCACTGGTTTATAGGCAAAGCACGATGTTTCGACAGGTATTCTCTTATCGTTATCAAGCACAAATGATAATTAGTTAAACTAAAAGGTAATATTATATGATACAAAAAAAGATATTATATGATGATAAAAAGAAAGAGTAATTTTTAGGAAGGTTGCTGCTCCACCCAATTTCTGGTACTGCATTTGAAACCACCACAGATAAGAAGAAACTCCGCTGGATTTTCCACAGAGCCAGGAATCAAATCTGGGACCTGTACCTATAGCACTTACTGTGCCACCAGGCAGTGTACTTTACATGTCTAAAATTTCACTGACAGGTCTAACTACTGTGCCACCAGTGTACGTGTAGGCTACTTTACATACATGTCTAAAATTTTACTGACAAAGAGATAATGATGTACGCCCAATATTCATTATAAAATGAGACACACAATCCATCAACGACCTAGTTATGACACCGGTAACTTTTTTCATTTTTGTCATGTCATGTCATGCTCACATGGTGACAATGCCGGATATACTACATCTCTTACTCCAAGTTCCAGCAAAGCCAAGGTTGAGCTTTTTGTGTTTGAGTTTGAGATCAAAGGAAACATACTTTCTGTTTGCAGAGTAATTCAATGTGATAAATCCTTAATGCTGTCATCCAATACTTACCTAATCAGTGCGTCTGACAGACAGACAGCAGCTAAAAACAACGACACGTAAAGAAGATTCATATTGTCGACTTTCTCAATCCAAACTTTCTTACAACTAAATCAACCTTTTATGTGACTAACATCAGCCTTGGAATCTGGATATTCGTCATATGATCAATCACTTCTTCACGTGCCGACAATAATATCCATGTTGCCGGGCACGTTTAACCGGTTTCAATAACCCACGTGATTTGTCATATGATTTTATGTCACGTGGTAGAGATCAAATGATCACATTTTGAATATTTAATTCATTAATATGCTAATTGGGGAAAGAGAGAGAGAGAGAAATGGGATTTAACGTCCACACACAAACTAGGTCATTTCGGGACTAACATATGGTTATAATTTTATTTCTATAATTCACTGGCGCGTAGGGGACTTTAGCAGTGGGAGGAAACCGGAGTGCCCGAAACCCACGAAGTTGAGAAGCGGCGCCCCTATCATACGCTCACACTCAGGGATCGAAACCCAGCCGCAAGCCAGAGGTGACCGGCCAGCTAGAGGTCGAAGCGCGCCACCCTAGACCACTATAGCCCCCCCCCCCCCTGCTAGTTGGGTAGCACTGGAAATATGACGAAATCTGCAAGAAAACGGGAAATAAATCTTGAAAACATGCAGGAAGAAAAAAATTATTGTCAGGCTAAATTCGAAGTTTACCCAAGTTGAAATAAAATTAAACTTTGCATGAATAAAATTGAATCACAATGTGGTCCTATGAATTCATTATAAAACTGGCATCAAACGAGTTCCTTGTTGGATTTCTCTCCTTATAAAGCTCAATGTGTAAGCATAGGCGCACGAGCCAGGGGGTGTTGTAGCCCTATTAGCTGCCTCCTAATAAACTTTCGGTGGGGGGGGGGGGCAGCTGTCCCCTAATTAACTTTCGAGCTAGCTGACTTTTCGGGCAGACGGGTAAAGTGAAATAAAAATTATTTCACCTATTTGGTAAAATAAAGTGCCGAAATCTTATAAAACACTAATTTTACGGGCTGGAATAGCGGGAAACGCCTTTGAGGCCGTCAAATATTCCAAAATTTTCTTGAGGGTCCATACAAAGTCAGTTCCGCTTCTTCGGCGCCGCTGTTTGTGAACCCGAAATTTTTCCGGGGAATTTATAGTTTTGCTTCCCTAAATGTCATCGAGTCCTAATATAACCTCAATTTTACTTTTCTTTTAATTGAATACCACGAATTTGTACTGAGTTGACTATGGATTAAAACATTTTGTCTGGGGCCACTCTACTTTTTTCTGGCATCGATTATTATTTTTGAATGCAGCTGCAACAGTCTGGTTGGATGGTTGGAATTCAGAGTGGGATTTCGGTTACAAAACCATTGGATACTTTTGGAGTTGCTTACACGAGCTATAAATAGCACAAAACGTATTTGCCGTGGTTAAATTTTCAAAATTTTCTTCGGGAGGGTAAGACTTCCAAACCCAGCGACGATTGATTGGTTGTTTGGAATTCGGGTCAGCCAGGTAGGTTATAAATTGATGTTGTTGTATTCACAGACTGGAATTACAGGAAAACGTGTTTGCGGCAGTTAAATTTTCAAAATTGTTTCCTTTGCAACCTTTAGGGCTATATAATCTGTACAGCCCCAACATGTTCTCGCTTCTTCCAATGATTTTTCACCAAAAATAACATCTACAACTCATAGAATTGACGATGTCTTCAATGACAGCTTCAGCGAATGGTAGTTCGTGGCGGCCGCCATCTCACATTATTTGTGCGTCGGTCGGGTCTATTTCAGATATAGGCCTACACACAGGACCCCCCCCCCCCCCAGCAAAAAAAATAGTCGGTCGCAAAACCAGTGGAGTCGGTTGCAAAATAGAGTAGTCGGTACCGAAATATGTACTCACTGTATACATCGCGCTAATCACGCAAAACTTTACTATAAAATAGTCGGTCGCAAAATCAGTGCAGTCGGTCGCAAAATAGGAGCAGTCGGTATCAAAATAAGTGCTCACTGTATACGTCACGCTACTCACACAAAACTTTAGTATAAAATAATCTTGTCAACTTATCATGTTTGAAAAGATGTTGTGTTTCACTCACATTCTGTTGTGAGTATGTTGGCCTAACAACAAAATTTCACCCAAGGAGCAAAATAAGTGCAATCGGTCTCAAAAACAATGCCAGAATAGATCCCAAATACTAAGTAGTTGCGTGAATCCGTGTACCTAAATTGCATACGCCACACAAAACTATAGTATAAAATAACCATGTCTGCTTGTCACTTTTCTACCATGGCAAAAAATAGTCGGTCTCAAAAAAAGTACACACCGCAGTCGGTCTCCAACTAATTGAATTAATGGGATAAACAAACAATCACAAAACAGGTGAAATTGATAGATAGGCCTCAAGATTCTGTCTCATTTTTTATCCTCTCGTTAACGAGAATTTGGTTCCATTTGCCATTACATTGATTCAAATTTTCAAGCCCAGTCCCAAAAATTTAAAAGCTCTGTTACATATCTGAAATTTCATTATAACATCATTCTTCTACTCGCTTACAGCGATTTCATTTTAAAATCATTCTTGTACTCCTCAATTGTCTTATACTGTCTCAGCACTATCATATTTATGATTATAGTGAACTGCCCAGTTTGTAGTGTGTGGGGCATGGGGCGTCTGATTGTACAGATGTTATGTCAACTCTACAAACCTCACACGTGATGCTCGACTCCGGATTGCGTCACTCGCACTGGAAGGTGGGGGCGGGCGTGGGGGGTATGTGCATCAGTCGGTCACATTTTGGCTAAACACCCCCCCCCCCCCAAAACGAAATCGTTATGTACGCCCCTGTATACACAATCAATTCTGTTAATGTTTATAGCGTGGGGATTGACTTCATTTTTTTCAGTTCTAAACAAATATTTTAAACTTTAAAAAAAATAGTCAAATTCTAGCTGGGATTACTGAGCAAAATGGCCTTAATTCTGAATACGTGCGGGAAAAAAGCCAGCTACCATTTAATTTTCGTACTTCAGTTACGTACGACCCTTTATCCAGCACCACTGACCAGGTGAAATCAAGTTGGAAAATAGCTTTGGATAAACAGTAGCCTACTGGAGATATTTCAAAATGATAACTGCTGCATTATGAAATATGCAGCAATTTATAACGTCGCTCTGGTTCCCCATGGCCCCCACCCCCAAATTAACTGCCAAAGAACCATCGGAAGCCATAACAGGGGCGGATCCAGAGGGGGGGTTTGAGAGGTCCGCCCCCCCCCCCCCCCGCTCAGCTACTTAAAAAAAAAATAATGAAAACAATGAAATTACATCACACAGTGATCCTACATCAGTATAAAAAAGATTTCTCTGTTTAAAAAGTTCAATTTGTATGTATGCCAATGTAATTTAGAGACAATGATGGCAGATTTCCGTAACAGTAACCTGGCAAACCCCCTCCTGCAAAAATTCCAGGATCCGCACCTGCATAAATGTTTGTCCCAAAAGGACCTAGTTTGTCTCGATTGAACGTTAAACCCCAATATCTCTCTCTCTCTCTCTCCCTCTCTCTGGGTTCGCCGGTGTCTTGTCGTTTGAATGGTACGAAAAATCCAGGTGCCGTGCCCACGTATAATCAGCCTTATAAAGCCCATTTCAATTAATATTATACTTCATGATACATCAACCTTTGGCAAATGCTAGCCGCTTTAACTGGGGTTCCATATCTTTATCAGCGTGTCTTTCTGAAGATTTTCCACAAAATGTCGGGTCGGAGGCTGTCCTTCCGTTTTAACCCGCTATTGATCTGGCTGCACTGCCCGGTATCCCGGACTTAACGGTTTCAATCGAGGTGCTGACTGAGAAAATGTTGCAGATTCTGTCAGCTTAATTGTCTTTTACCTTGTCAGTAGGTGTGGCTAGGACCAGCTTCTAGCCATTCGGGTGGGACGAAAAACCGAAAACAGCTGGTATTTGAAAAAAATATTAGGAGGAAACGCCAATGTCCGCCGTCCGGGCAAATTTACTCTTACATCACAATCTACACTATTTGTTATAGCGTGTATCTAGCAGGGGCGTGGTGAGGGCAATTATTGAGAAGAAATTATGAGTAACAAAAAAGATTTTGGCACAAAAACCCTTTTACTGACCGCGGAGCTGTGGCCGGCGAAGCCGGCCACCGCGAGCGCCGTAGGCGCGAGCCCGCGGCGGGGGGTCCGGGGGGCCCTCCCCCGGGAAAATTTCGAAAATTAGAAGCCCAGAAACGCAATCTCCAGCAATCCGAGACAATTTGATTGTGATTTTGGCGCAAAAACTTTTTGGCGCATGAGTATGGCTACTCATGAACTCATTCTCACCACGCCCCTGGTATCTAGCGGGACAAAACCGAAAGTAGTAACACTAAATATCAGGCAGGAGGAGAAGTTACAAAACAGAGAATTTAATGGGGTCTATAACAGCTTGCATCAAAACAGACCAAGTTTGGACAATCACAGAGGTCAAACTAATTTCCGTTGTACCGTGTGCATCACGGAATTTCCTATAACAACGGATTTCCCGCCTCTTCTTTGGTTTCAAAGCGTCAAGTGTTCGTCCATATTCCACACCGCGGACCAACACTGATAACTGCTGTTTATTCTTAATGGCCTCCATATCCAAAAAATAATATACCCTGCCTACACACAAAGACTGAATACACCTTTTCAATTAAATATTTGTCCAAATTATCGAAGTTTTCTTAGAGTTTTCGATTAGAATGGTCGATTTAGAACTTTAAATGTCGGTCAAGAAGCTTAGTGCCTGTTCTCAAGTAGAGCTAGTTAACGCACACGAATGAGTCTCGGTTTATCGTTCAATCCAAACGACTAGGCCTACACACACAAGATAAACGTATAACACAGACTAGGGTTCACAGGCCATATGGATCCATAATCTTTGTCGAGGTCCCTGCAACCTAATTGTGGTTTAGTTCAATTCATTAAGATATTATTATATTATCACTATTAGTACTCTTATGATTTCATATCAAGAGACATTAGCGTTGATCTACTAAACTTACGCTATAGACTATCTGTCTATTAGTTTAGCACCGCTTGAAAACATACACTACGTTACTTGACCGACATTAAAAGTAGTACATCGACGATGTTGATCGACAATATTATCATCTTCAGAAGAATACATTCTGCGTTAAGTTAATTAAATTTTCATTAATTGTTGGCTATGGCGGCTATTTAGGACAGAGATCTACTGAAGAAGCTATAATAGTTCTCCATGTGCAGAATTGATCTTGACCTAAACGACACAATAACCTTCAGCTGTATACGAGTAGATAAGATAACGTTCTATCGTATATAAGATTAAGATGTAGATTAACCGTATCTTTTTATCAAATACAAAGTTCATCAAATTATACAATTATACACGTAGGAATTACTGTGGTTTTCGATTTTTCGTTCATTGTGCAAGTCTGATAAGCAGATGATCTGGAGAGAGAGAGGGGGGGGGGGCATCGCGTTTGAGATTTGGTTCCTTTAAGTGCTATAGGAAAATCAGGACCCGTGTAGAGGTGGGGTATTTGGACATTTGTTCAGAGGCCCGGAGCCTAGGCCTACTTGGGCATTCGGCATGCCAATTAATGTTATAATCACAGTTTCTGCGTTTTTCGCAAAGTGACCCTCACTTACTCTAGATAAAAGCCAAAATTGCGCTAGCGAGCATTATATCTTTGAGAAATTATCGAGCCAAAAAGGGTTTGGGGAGAGACCTCATCCAATCGAAACCCAATTCTCTCCCTCACCGAGTCCGTTCTCACAGTCCTGGCCCTGACCAAAATAGCAACTGACCAATGTCCGAATCGATATTTCGCTAATCTTTCAAGTATTTAAACGTGTTGAGATTCTACTGCACGCAACAATATAATATTACGTAATTATAATTAACACGTGTTCTTTCTATGTCAAAATCATCTTCCTACGTACAATTAAACATTATTTTCAAATATTATTATACAATTATTTAAACTTGCATATATATGCTCCATATTCTACTGTAACTTTAGTCTGGCGACCGTCATTGTGATCCTTAGCCAGTTTGGGACATTGTTTATTAAAAGTACAATTTTAACTATCTTTCTGAGTTAACGTCGTTAGTGTTGGAATACGTTACCTCAGACTACCACAAACAATACCGACGTGAATATTAAATAAAAATGAAATGAGGTTTTATTCCTGCTGTTCGGGTCGGACTTGGCTAATCAAGACGGGCATGCCCCATGCAGTGTGCTAGGAGGGAAATTTTGGCCAGACCGCAGCGCTACAGCCTACCCTTATATCAAATTCAAACTGCCAAAGGATCTTTTACGTTCTCGCCGATGTGTACACGGGACCTCGATTTTTCGTCCCATCCAGCCCTAGCTCCGTCCTGCACCACTGAAAAGGGGAAACACGTCGAATATAGTGAGTGTATGAGCGTCTTACTCAGTCCTGTGGCTCAAAAGGACTGTAAGTTAAACCCCGAGAACGAAAGAACAAAAGTTATCGTTATTATTCGTAGTATACCCAGATCTGCATCAAATTGATCACACATTATCATGGAATTGTTTTGTCACATCATGGTATGTCTACAATAATATTTTTTAAAACGCTCATCTGCAGGATCTTCCAAAAACAGCTGTTACAGTGTTACAATAATAATGTTGCTGATAGGGGTCAAGAATTAATCAAGGTGTAAATATTAATTCCAATCAATGGTGACATCTATCACCTGTTAATTTATAAATAAAGAGAGTGTGGAACTTGTTCACCCATCGTTCAATGTGAAAGGAAGCAGACGATAAGCCACATCAAACAGGTAAACACATATTTTGACAAGATTACCCTCTAGCAAGTTGCGGTACAGATAAGTATCTAACCGCCATTACATCGTTTAGATTTTTAGCCGCTTTTTGGACACAATTCGCAAAATACCATGCTACATGATGTATGCCCGGTGGATGTTAAACCCTATTTCATTTTATTTACATAAGCTCATGTTAATCTCCAAGTAATAGAACTGTTGTGTTGATGAGATCTATATTCGTTGATGTATATAATTATTGTTTAAAATAGGGGAATTAACCTTTAGACTAGAAACGGTTTCGCCCTTCCGCCAACTTTCTCGAGATTGAAACCTGTAGATAATTGCGCCTTTCGAGGGACGACACCACTACATTACATGGTACCAATCAGCCAACATAGTTCTCTGCTTCTAGTGGGGTCCTCTTCCCAAATTAGTATAAATGTTTTGGTTGGTGGATTTTATAAAGTAAACATACATTATGCAATAGCATAATCTGCCTATTGTAGGTCTTTCTTTGGGCCTGAAATGTTATAAAAACTATTAATTAGACATAACTTAACTTATCCAGACCATAATCAACGCTCGGTGTCAAGGCTAGCCTGTGATATGTGTTGTATTGTAGTTCGATTTGTTACAATATTTTCCTCCGTGATTAACGATTAAATGGATAATCGAGACTATTAGTTTTGTCTTACCGGCTTTAGTAATGATGATCGAGGCTAAGCGGAACTTTCATTAGCTTAGTTCTCGGTTCATAGTGGATCAATTTGACTGAAATTTTCAGAAAATTGCCTTTACATTAGCTAGTTTTAACTATTATAGTGAAAACTACCAATTCGATATCTAGTCTCCCATAACGTATCTTAAGGATCTGGAATAGCGCTTTTCAGATTGATTATGGTGTGTTATTTGAGTGGTGGCATTAAAAAATGTAGCAAGAAATGGTTTTAATGTCCACTCGACACAAGCTAGTTCATTTCGGGACTAACATATGGTTCAATTTTATTTCAATAATTCGCTTGCGTGTTGGGGTCTTTAATAGTAGGAAAAAACTGGAAGACCCGGAGAAGCCCCACGAGGTTGGGCGGGCGACACTACTCCTTGTCACGTACAACCACTGTTGCTTCCTGTTAAAGAAATCTACTCAGATTTTACTTACTACCTCACCACTAAAAGATAATAAACAGTGCTACCCATGACACAGCTGTGTCATTTGTTTGAGTTTACCTTGCGATGATGGGGGGTTGGGATGGCCTAGTGGCCTAGAGTGCCGCGCTTCGGCCTCTAGCTGGCCGGTCACCTCTGGCTTGCGGCTGTGGTTTCGAGCCCCGGTGTGAGCGTATGTGGCATGGAGATAGGGGCGCCTTCTCAACCTCGTGGGTTTCCTCCGGGCACTCCGGTTTCATCCCACTGCTAAAGACTCCTACGCGCAAGCGAATTATTGAAATAAAATTACACCATATGTTAGTCCCGAAATGACCTAGTTGTGTTGAGTGGACGTTAAACCCCATTTCTCTCTCTCTCCCCCCTTGCGATGACCCCTTCGATCGAGACCACCTGATACCACACACTATTTAGTAAGTCACTGTATCTTGTTTAACAGAATGAAGTTGTTGATTCTTACCCTCGTCGTTCTTCTCCTGATACAACCTGGAGACTGTATTCTAAGGTCATTGTTTAGAAGGCTTCGCTGACTGGGTAGCAGAGATTTGGACAATATGACTGCCGATGGTGTAATAACAATGGACGAATTGGCTAATTATATGGGCATTGCGGATGTAGAAGAGGTATTTGCCGAGTTTGATGCAGACGGTAAGTTATTTATCAAAATATTTCAAATCTATTTCACATAGCTTATTTTATCTGTGTGTGGTAAGATCTCTTGAATAAAAACGTATCTGATAGTAAGTAATTGTAGACCATGTTGCTGATATGTGATAAGATCTCTTGAAATCTGATAGTTTGATTACCACCTGGCCTGTAGGAAAGTGGTAATACCAAATAGCCATTAAAATCTGATAGTTACATTACCACCTGGTCTGCATGTAATAATATCTCTTGAAATCTGATAGTGTTATTAGCATATATAATACTATAAGGCCGGCGGTGGATGGGGGCCGGGAACAGGCCCGGGCTCCCGTGTCGGGGTGGCCCCTTTTACTGAACGTGCAGCCCTTGGAAAATGTTGATAAATGAAACCCAAATATGCGATTTGGTGGCATATCTGATTATAATCTCTGTCAAATAATATATCCCGAGTTGCAAGTAATTTACAAATCCAATGAAATTTTCGGATGAAATTCGGAATTCCCATTGCAGGATTCCGAATTCTGGCCCACACCCACCACATCCGGCCCAGAAAGTAGATTGTACCAGCCCATTTCCGACTCCATCGGCCACATCAACATGATAATCATCGCTCCATGGACAAAATTATTTTTTTCATTTTTTGTGCGACCGGCCCTTCTGTCGATTGATCGCGCGATCGGCCGACGGCCCAATCAACCCCTGTACCAGTGATAACGAGAACTAGGTTAAAAAGGATAAGTTTGATTGCTTAAAATCGAGCAATGACATCATACTATGATAATCCAAATCAGCAAGAGAGAGAGAGAGAAATGTGGTTTAACGTCCACTCGACACAAACTTGGTCATTTCAGAACTCGGGACTAACATGGGTTTTAATTTTATTTCAATAATTCGCTTGCGCGTAGGGGTCTTTATAGCAGTGGGAGGAAACCCGAGGAACGGAGAAAAGCCACGAGACCCATGCGTTGGTAACATGGTGAGTCGCCCTCTAGGTGTCCATATACATTATGTTGAAATCCAGGGTAGTGTCTGTGCAGCTGACCAATCCTATAAAGGGGGTACCTGGTCAATAAATTTACTTAAATGACTCACGCAGATAACCTCTTTATAAAGAACGTGTTCGGTTTAAATCTCTTTGACATTAATGAGAGGCTGGGAAATAGATACCATTTGTAGTTCCCGGGGGGACATCATAGCCTCCTAGATTCAGACATCATTTTAACACCACTTGATTAGACCACCCCACTATGACGAGAGACGTATGATGTTGTGACGTCTACATTTGATGTTGACCAAGAGGAAGGTACAAATGACGAAGTGCGTTCTTAGCCTCAAAATTGTAAAGATTTCTGACAAATAAAATTTTATGTTCAAATCTTTTACAGGCGATGGTGTTTTAAATGAAGAAGAATTTGACGCATTTAATTTAACTCTTGAAGCAGTGACCGCTAATTAAGTAAATGTTGTTTACACCCGGAGAACACCCAGATGTTGGACAGGTGACCCTACTCCTTGTCACATATAACAAACGTTACGATCGAATATCACAGGTGTTAAAACCACGTGATGCTAATAAATAAAGCCAAGACAAACATTTCAAAGATGTTCTTCATTTTTTTTATTTAAGAAAAAATATGTTAATCTACTGCATAATTTAATTTACACTAATTAAACAATAAATAATTATTACTTATAAAGCATGTCATTATTATATTCCACAACTATTCTACAATATATAAAAATAAATATTTGATAAAAGCTGATTATATATTAAAATTAATATGAGAAGCTTCTGGAATCTTTCTCTAAGAGAAGGATCCTTTTGTAGTTGAATAAATATTAATATTAAAGGCCTAGCCAGTGAAAGATATAATATATTGATTAATTGATGAATATGTATAAGATAAGAGAAAATGATTATGGTAAATGAATCCATCAATTAAAAGTTAAATTACATCCAATATTTACATAGAATTCTAACCCATGAATATGTATAATATAGGCGGATACGATTATTCAAATTAGCGATTCAAGAAAATAAAAAATTAAATATTTAAATTAGTATTTACATATAATATTTCACAAATAAATTAGTTTATCACAGATAAAGCTATCACATAAATCATTATATAGATCACAATAATACTACATTTTTATGTATCACCGTTAACCTGGTACCATTGAACCATACAGGTGATCATAACTCTAAACTAACGTTTAGTATTATATACACTTTATAGTTGTACAGATATTATGGATTGATTTTATGCTGAAAACAAGTCTTACAGCATAATTTATGCTTAAAGGCATAGACATAAGGCACCTGTTACAGACTTTGTCAGACACAACTTATCCCACATATATATCATAATAATTTGTATTTGATAAAGTCTGTGACCGGAGTCTTATGTCCAGGATTGTATATACACATTGTATTATAATTTGTACTGTGGCACCTTCCTGAAATAAAACGTTTTGCAATTTACACTGTATGTATTCCATACATAAATAATTTACATAATTCATGACTCTTAGACATTTTCATGGATTGTACACTGGGTTCCTGGGATGAAGTTGCAATCGAGACATAAAACAAGATAATGTTGCTACCACAGTAAATCCCACTTTTTTTGTTGGCACCAAAAATCCGGCTTATAGAACTTCTTATAAAAACAAGACAACAAAATCCTGTGGGACAGTTCTTCCTCCAGGATGAAGATCACAAAATCTTGATTCATGCTAGTCATCCCTCTAGAAATAAGAAAACAAAATTCTGTTTCTCGACAGTCATTTCTCTGGGAAGAAGATCACAGAATCCTGTTTCCACTGACATGCAACAACAAACGTGATACCATGGAAAGTTCAATTCTTTAATTTAATAAGGAAAGTGGAAAGCGATGCTATAAAGATAATAAACATTGCTTTTTAATGTCAAGAACATTTGATATAAACATTATATACATGCAAATAAAAAAATAAAATTTCATTACTGAAAATAAACACAAGTCAAAGTTTCTGTACAAATCAGCACTTAATAACAATTTTAAAACCATCGATTAGTGAGAAATCTGAAATTAGTATACACTAAGGATCCATCTTAGGTCAATATAACATTATTATACTAAACAGAGAAAAAAACATGTCCTCCAAAATATCTTTAAACTTCCAGCACTTAATTTTAATCTGACTTGATTGAAAAAATATCCGTTTCAATTATGTTATTAGACATTATAGCATTTTGTGATTTTTTATTTTATATTTGTTATTATTTATATAGATCTCAAATGTACTATAGGAAATACACCTGGGTTTCAATAATCCAGCTATATATCAAAACCATGAGTGTGCAATAAAATATATGCAAACATTTATAAACTTCGATAATGGCTGAACCTTCCAAAAAGCAAATTGATACAAAAAACTCAAAATTAAATGCTAGTTATATAGAATTGTATAGCGGTTTGCTGTCGTGGGTACTAATATTGTTCCCTGTCTACTACATGCATAATTATGTATATTTAGAGAGCTGGCCATTGTACCATGGGTGTACATGAATAAATTGTGCTCATTATCAATACAAACGAATAATTATTATCATTACAATTAGGGAATTTGTTACTTTGTGGTGGACAGTGGCAGCTGATTTACCAAAGTGCACCCTATAACTAATCATAACAGATCATCACTCCTATATTTATATATAACAATAACATCTGAGTGATTATCTAAAATATAAATACACAACAGGAAAGGCATCACATAATAATCACAGTTAAACACTTTGACCATATCAAAAGGCACTGTGAGTCTTGACAATGAAGAGAAAGTTGTACCGAACTGCTTCTGGGGGAAATTTTTGCGACAGAATGCATTTTTATATTTCACTAGCTATCTAATAAATAATTGCTATAAATATATTCTATAATAAAACAACTATAACTGCTATCAACAAACTTAAACTCTAACAAACAATGACGAGTTGATAACGGCTTCTGGTGTCCTTTTAAGCAATATAATCTCTCATTGGCTGATAAATAGGTAAATAATGAAAACTGGCCAGCCACATAGACTGTTTTTTGTTGACAGAATAATGAATGGAATTTTCAAAATTATGTATTTCATATGGGGTTTTCCAAAAATGTATTCCATCAAAAGGAGTAAATACATTCTATAGTTAAAGAGTTAAATGTTTGATCATCTCCTGGTATTTAAAATTAATTGTTGTTCTTAAATGTTATTAACTTTCTACATCATTACTAGAAGTGGTAGGAAAAGCATCATTTAATAATTTTTTCATCTTTTTCTTGGCATCAACTTGTTGTTTTTTAAGTCGCTGTATTTCATCAGCGAGGAAAGATTCATTGACTAACACCTTAGCTTTAACTGACGCTTCCTGTCGTCGTTGGAAGAGCAGACGTTTTCGATGGAATTCATACAGGAGTAACAATTGGTCATCTGTAAGATTCTGTACTTTCTAAAATGACAAATATTTTAAAAACATAAATCCAGAAATGGAAACTGACCACGGAAATCTTAGGATATGGTGTTTAACGAAATAAAGAGAAATAGGATTGCAACCATTCTGAACAAAAAAAAATTCTTGATAATTTGTTTTTTTTTTAGTTTCACTCATTCTATATGTCAATATCTAGTCTATGTCTACGGTTGTTTGCCGTCTATGAATTGCCATGTATTCATTTTACAAAATTCAAATGCTGCTACTTTTTCACATGTTCCAAGGTGTACCGTTGGCAAGAAAAAGGGTTGATAACCACTGTTCTAAATAGTGGGAATTCCCCCTAAAACAGGATCTCAACTTTAGGCCCATAGTATATCATTCATGCAACTGGTTTCAATAGTATAAGTTACTAAATGGGGTATACAAACAAAACTATACCATCAATATGAAATGAAACTAAATGGCTTTAGCATCCTACTGTTTAGTGCCAAAGAGGCTATGAAAACAGGTATACCATTAACAATTGCATGCTAGCTACTAGTGTTGATTTTTAGCAGCACTTCACAAAACAAAAACATTTTGTGCATTTTATTCTCTAGTTGTTCAATTTCACGACTTGTCAGTCAAGTCAACCAAGTTACTTACATCAGGCATTGACTTTGCTGTTTTTCTGTTTAAATCTTTGTAACTCTTCAACATCTGGGCTTTTATCTCTGCATATAAATCCTTAAAAAGAGAGAGAAAAATGTCGCTTAAAAACCTGTGTACGGCAAAGCTTTTTTTTTACATTGGCTATGCAGATGCCTCAAATTTATCAAAATAATAGATTACTGTCACTCAGTAAAATGTTGGTTCCCTAACCAGGAGATTCTGGCTTGATTCCTCTTGCCTGTGGTGGAGGACAGGTGGGTTTGGCAAGGAACAATGTCTAGTCGTTTGGATGAGTAAAACAACACCATCCTGAATGCATGCAAAGAACCCTCGACAGTTGGAATTCAGTGAACAACAGCAAACTTTTCTTTATAGCACATAAATGGTACATGACTGTGTTCAAGAGCCCATTAGGGGCAGAACAGCACTTAAATTTAACTTAAAACTTTATGCTTATTAGCATTGGTCGAGCGGTAGAACACTGGCCTCAATGAGGATGATTGTTTGGTTGGTAATATCAAATTGGGTGTGTGTGTGTGTAACTATGGAACACAAAGTTGCATATTGCTGATTACTGATAGGGTCCATCCTCTCAATACAGCAATATTTCCACCAAA
Source organism: Patella caerulea (assembly GCA_036850965.1). NCBI lineage: Eukaryota > Metazoa > Mollusca > Gastropoda > Patellidae > Patella > Patella caerulea. The sequence continues at coordinate 15,874,559 of JAZGQO010000002.1, read as the reverse complement.
TTATTGATAGATCCCTTAAAAACTATAGTCTCTAGACCACGAGGTAAACAGGTGAATTAAAATTATAATCACTCTTATTGGATTGATGAATAGTCCGACAAAGGGAAAGCAATGACTTCTGTTTAAGATTAGATAGATGAATTGTCCGACAAAGGATTAAGTCAATCAATCAAGGCAGATTAAGTAGTTAATCTAGGTAGGTTTATTGACGGTATAACACGATAAATACGTTGATCACTTAATTACCTAATCAATCTTGCCTATTGTCAACGATTATGGGGTTGAGTGGTAGTTATACTCTCGGTACACTATATTAATTTTGGAATTTTGAATATTATTCACTATGTCTTGATGTCCGATTAGGCATATTCCCGGTCGGACAATATTGTGCGTTTGGAAAAAAATTCGGACAAGTCCGGAATATACGGGCGAAATCCCAACTCTGGTCTCTACTCTGTTCACATGGTTCTTGAAAAGGGGAATAAAACTGAATAAAAATAGATTTCGACCTTTCTTGACCACAATATGTATGGTTGATAACAATGAGCTCCAAATATTTCCACATGTTAAGATCTGAGACAATATATTACCTGTGGCTTTTTAGGTTTTCTATTTTCGTATAAAATAATGTCTTCTTCAGGCTGAAATTATAAAAATGGGTAGACCTCAGGGTCAGAGCTTCCACTTTAAAAATTTTGCCAGTAATTAAATATTTGAGGTATTTATATAGATGATTGTCGAGTATGATCATTAATTTATGCTTTCTAGCATTAATTTTCACATCTTTTTAATACATTTAATTGCAGTTTTCCACATGTAAACTACCTATTTAGTATTATTTATTGTATTTTAAATACTTAAATTATAATTTTCTGGCATTAAGATGCCTGACAAATAAGTTCTCCAGTCACTTGAGTCAAGACTGGCAAATATTATAGAAACAAGACCCCTGGTAGAACCATACAAAATACAGATTTCTAAAGCAGATGACAAGTTTGAGAATATTTTGTGAAACCTGGGCTTGTTAATTAGTGTGGTATGGAAATTAAACCCCATTAATCTCCCTCTATGAAGGTCCCTGCTGTCCAAATTACTTTGGACTTGGAGCCAATTAATGAAATGATACCGGTATTTGTAATTTCAAATAGCACTTACGTTCTGTTTTGATCGAGGATTGTTATTTTTTATTTTATCATCATCACTTTGACTCACAGTCTAAAATATAAAATTGTAGGTCTGATTAAAATATTATTCACGGTATAAATAGTTAAATTAAACTAGCAGTATTATCAACTGTGATATATTGTCAAATTCCTGGAGCCACAGTGACTAAGTGAGTAAGATAATGCCTCGCTAGCCTGGAGGAGGTGGGTCCACTTCCTGGATGGCCAAGAAAGTTCATCAGGATTTTCTGGCATGGTTTCCACATGTCAGTGGTGCTGAACTGAGGCCCTGACAAGGACAGCTGTCTAGTCATTTGGATGGGGTGAAATCTGAGATCACAGCACACTGAATGGCTTACTCTTGTTTTTATTAGCCCTGTCGGAGCAGAACAGTAGGATGTTAAAGCCATTTCATTTCATTTTTTTAAAATAAATTCCAGTGGTTAGGAGCAGGTGACATGTACCTATGTTAAGATTGTCTGATAAAGACCATGTGACATGTCATAAGATTACAGGTGACATGTTAAGACTGCTGGATGAAGACCATGTGATGTAATTACCTGATTAGGACTGCGTGGTGTAGATTCATGACTACTATCTCGTTTACGTTTATCATCAGGTCTTTGGGGTTTTCTTCTTTCATTCTTAAATAAAATATCAAAGAATACATTCTCAGGTTGTATAAAAATATTGATTTTTAAAATAATCTGCTTCACCTTGAAGGGGAGATGGAAATGGGCCTGTTTTAAATTACATTCAATTGAGCCATTGGTATTTTGACTTTATCAAATGTTAAATAATCAATCCAAGTATCTGAGTACATATTAGCATTGATCACGCTGTGAGAAATTTGATATTATCTGAAAAATGCAAATTATGCATCAATACTGTAAGTAATAAGGGTAGTAGTCCAATTGCTCTATCAATATTTCATGCAACGTCATGCTTTATACTTAAAGATACATTATGTAAGATTTAGATGAAGAGCTGGATATTCTTTCTAAAATAGATAATGCAAAATGAAAACATTGAAAATTTCATTCAAATTACTTTCTTCTAATCCATTTAAATCTTAGCCATCTGATGACTTAGAGAGTTGGTTAGAGGATTTTCATGTTAATAAAATGTCTAAATAATAATTCATATAACATTTGAATCCAAAAGAAAGACCTGCAACAGGCAGATTAAGCTCAAACATATCAAATCTTAAAGACCTTCAAACAATTTACAATTAATATAAGCTTTTTATATTGTATAATATTCTGGAAATAAATACTGTTTAAACCAATTTATACCATAACAGTACTTTGCACAGGCATGCAAGACCACCATCTTGTACATTATAAATAATGTAAGATTGTACAAATGATTGTATTGAAAATAGTTGTATCAGAGGAAGACATCGCACATCTACCTTTTTCAGACTACCTGTATTTAATAACCTGTGAATAATTCTATAACAGTTTTACAAACATTTTTTACAAGTTCATCTGGATTTTCTGGTGTATTGAAAATAGTTGTATCAGAGGAAGATATCGCACATCTACCTTTTCCAGCCTACCTGTATTTAATAACCAGTGAATAATTCTATAACAGTTTTACAAACATTTTTTCAAGTTCATCTGGATTTTCTGGTGCAGTCCCCCCGTGTTAGTGGTGCAGGGACTGGCAAGGGTCAACAAGGTACCATGTACAAATTGTCGTGCATATAAAAGAAACCTTGGCAGTTGGAATGCGATATATGAGTAGGCCATAGCACTGCTGTCCAAGCAAAATTTCCGTCATAGCACACTGTTAGGTGTATGTCCATCTTCATTAAATCGCCCAGTCGCATCAGACCAGAAACCCTATTTCATTTATTTCATTCATACACATTATATTTTTACCTGTTGACGTTTTAAAGATTCTAGTGAATTATCAGAATATTGATTCCAATCATCATCATCAGAGTTATCAGATACTCCATCATCTTTTGGCTAATATAAAATAAATCAACAAACTAAAATACCAATAACCCATAAAACAAAACATAAAGAAATAAACAAAGCAAATAAATACAACAGACACATACAACTGAAATCAAAATGGGACCATTAACCAAAGATAATTAGGCCATGCAATGCCAAGCTTAATGCTCTAGTTCTAAATTAAACAAGATGACCTGGTTATCAATATCTCATGGCTTTCCAATCTAATTAAAATACAGATGGATATTTTGTTTGTTTTTTTTGTTATACTTTTGATGGTCTGCACTACATGATGATCTGACTGACTGTAGTGGAAGGTCATGTCAGGGGGTCATATGAGCGGTTTTTGACCTTATGATGCCAGGCATTTGATTAACCAATTAACTTTGACGTTTCCATGTACTGCATGCCAAGAACTCACTATAACAGACTGCTTCATTACCTAACCCCTCACATAAACCAGAATGCTGGTTGTTAAACTACTCGTCCAGGTCATTGTGTAGTAAAACAAAATTTTGAATTATAAAAAAGAAAACGAAATAGGATGTGTTTTAATCAGATTGATGACCTTGTACACCAAAAATGAAGTCAAATCAAAAAATTTGAGAAATTTGTAATAAGCATCAGACACAAGATAGTTTCATAAAGATATCTGAAATGGCTTTAAGACATGCTACCAAAACCCGAACTGAACATGGATCCTCTATGACTTACTTTGACACAAAATGAAAACAAACAGAATCTTTGCCAATCAAAGAATGCCATAAAATGGGGATTTATAAGGATAAGGAATAAGCACAGATATAATTGTAATTTGTAAACTAATAAGACAAAAAAATATACTGTAAACATACCTTAGATCCATGTCTAGATTTTGATCTATCATCATCCTTAAAGCAAAATTGATTCAAAGGCATTTAGTAATTGAATTGGACACAAGTCTATAGACTGAAATTACTGAGCACTGTTTTACCCTTTAGCCCATAAATAATACACATTAGAGAACAGAGATATTTCTTATGACAATTCTTGTATATCTCTGTATGACAATCTTGTATACTTCTGAACTGCAAGAACACGCCTTAGTTTAGCCGATGTCTCAATTTCAACTCTTAATTAAAGCTTTGATTCTTATTAGTTTATCATAAATCAGGGCTTTTGTTATAACAATAGGTTTCATTGTATTGTAATAATAATAATAATGTATATTTGTAAAGCGCCAATTCATCCACAAATGCATGCTCTAGACGCGTACTATGTACTCTATGGTCACTATTTACACACAAATCCTGATCCACTTCAACTAAAATGCAGTGGTAAATAGATGAGTTTTTAATTTCGTTTTAAAAGATTCAAGTGATGGAGCTGTTTTAAGATAATGGGATAAGGAATTCCACAAAAAAGTGCACTGTACTGGAATGTTCTTGAGGATTTACACTTGCATATAAGTACTGCAAAACAATACATCAACATACAGTATTTGTATGGATTGGTGTGCAATGAGAAAAGAAATGAAATGTGGTTTTAATGTCCTATAGTTCTGCTTCAACTGGGCTAATTACTACTGGTATAAGCCATACAGTGTGCTATGGGGGAGATTTTGCCTGGATAGTGGCAGTATGACTTACTCTTATTTCTAATTCTAACTGTCAAGGGACCGTTTTCTTGCATGCCCAAGTGTACACAGGACTTAGGTTTTTGTTCCTGTTTCCAAGGACTAAATGGTATTGCTTGTATCAGATGGAATTTATGTTTGGACAGTGGCAGTATGGCCTATTCTTATTTCTAATTCCAACCATCAAGTCATCTTCTACGTGCATGCCAAGGTGTATATGGAACTTTGGTTTTTGTTTCCTTCCAAAGGACTAGATGCTATTGCTTGCATTAGAATGAGCCCAAAGAGTTAGAGTCATGCTGAATGAGGACAAGACAATATATATCACCTGATATTTATCTCTAGATGTAGATCTATCGGAATCACTATCTTCGCTATAATTATCATCACCAGCATTATCTCTACCATTTCTACGCGATTCAGATATCTCACTTTCATCTTCTGAATCGGAATATGTCCTTTCATCTCTCCTTGGCTTTCTTCCATTGTTCTGTCTACTTTTTACTTTATCCTGAGAAAGTCAAATCAACATAAATATGTGCAAGAAAATGTGCAATAAAGGTAGCAATGTTGTTTTGCTAATCAGAAGGAAAAATAATAATCATTTAAATTTGTAGAGAGCCAAATCTATCTAAAAACATGCTCAGAGAACAAATAGAAATAACATACAGTGATTGAAAAGTCTAATTCTCCTAACATGCCCCAAATAAGAGAGTCCTCTGATCTGAATGTTGTCAAAGTTTCACAGTGTCAGTAAAAAGATGATAAAAATGATAGATAATCAATTCAATGTGTCCTAATGGCTGCACAGAAATGTTGGTAACTCACTAGAAACATCAACACTGATTGTTTAATCAAACATTTGACTTCATAGGGTCAAAAGCCGCCAGTATGACCCCTGACACGACCTTCCACCACAACCAGTCAGATCTTCATGTTGTAGAGTCCATTGATCTGTATTTCAATCAGATTGTTTTTTCACCAAATGGTGAAGGACATAAAACCATGAAAGCCTCTTTAAAAAAAGGTAATCTTTAAAGGGCCCATCCTGATAACTTTTTGGGGAATAGAACAGCTTAATTTTGTGTTAAAATCCTTTAAAATCCATAACCTAAAGCCCACCTACTAACCCGGTATTTGTGATACGCTTGTAAATAAATTAAACCCGACAGTCTTCATCTGGAAATGGAGGCCGTTATATTATACAGTACCTGGATAAAAACAGACTTTTTTCTATAAAAATAATATATAGGTGAAATTTACCTTTTGTTATCAAGTACAGTGCATGGGTCATTCACTGTATAGACCTCTCAAGAAATGTTAATCGATTATCAGGTCACCCAATGAAAAAATTGACCCGAAATCTTAAAAGGGTTACGTGTCCGGATAAGCAGTGTTGACGTATACGCCCAAACGACTCAATATTTTGAGCTGAAATTTTGAGACAAGGTAATTACACCATGCCACTATATTTTGGTCCATAAATTTCATAAATACTCGGACTTTAATTTTTGAGACTCTGTTCTTATCGGGATTGTCCCTTTAATATGCCGAGTGTGAATTACAGAAATATGTGAAATATACATAAGTAACAAACAGTGAATTGTGAATTAAGTACCTTTTCTCTACTGCCATGCGATAGAAGTTGACTACTTTCAGTTTCACTTTCATTTTCACTCTCGGATAGAAAACTATCTTCTGAATACTGGCAATAACATAAACATAACAAACTTAATACATGCTGATTGTAAATTAACAGTACATAGTTCTTCTACAAAGACTTGATGTGATTAATAATACAGTGAAATATTGTTAAGATCTGACGAACATTTTCCAGAAATGTGTCATAATCTGTACAACTTCAGATGTGTCTTACAATTTCAAAAGATTAAAAACACGTCATACAAGATTTAGATAAAGAGCTGGCAATAATAGTACAAAAATAGATAATGCAAAATAAATATATAGAAAATTTCATTCCAATTACTTTATTCTGAACAAAGATATTAGAACGACACTGATTAAGATAAATTGAAATGCATTCAAGCTAACAGCAAGTTCCCCTTGTGTTTTAAACACATGAAAATATTAAAATTTAATGCAGTAGAAGATGCCTTATGAAAGAGCTAAATCTAACTAGTACAGGTCTTTATTTTTGCTTCAACTTCAAACCAATAATAAACTCGGATGGTTGAGATACTGAATGGATTAAACCATTTGTGCCATTTGGCTATTTCTTATCAAAACTTCAAACATGCTCTGAGAATAAAGTAATAAATTAAATAAGACTGAAATCGTCAAATAGTAATTTTATATTATCTATTTTTGAACTATTACAGGAGAGGTGCTGATCATTTGCAATATGTAATTATTGACCTTTTAATCCATGCTATAAACCTACTCAAAATGATTATTTAACATTAATAAACAAGTCAAAATATCAACGCCACATAATCGTCTGGCAAGCATCCACTCAGACGTTAAAAAGGAGGCCCATCACAAGATTATAGGATAAGCTTTCTTGTTCAGGGTTCCCGCGGCTTCGACAAACATTTTTTCAAGGATATTCAAGGATAATTATACGTCAAATTCCAGGATTTTCAAGGACATTTTTAGCCTAAAGTTACAATTTTTCATCTTAAAAACAACCAAAACATTACCAACTATCGTTATAATTGAAGACATAAACTGTTTTTTATTATTACAGATCGACTTTCAGCACACCGGGGAAAACTCCCGCCATTTTTAAAACAGAGTTATTTCCCTTTTCCTTATTATGCATTGTTTAATGTAATTACTAATACCGATTTTGATTAGTCAGTGTAGTGGCTTCTAGTATGTTAATTGGACAATGGAGTCACGTGAGAGTACTTGGTTGCCTAACGGTAAATGTCATTGGCTTGTTATTACGTGACAAAACACAGCTGTTTATTTAGATCAGTTGATTGACAGGTATACGTCAGAGTTATTGTTTGGTATAACCAGCATTACTTATAATCTAAACGTTTTTTTTTTTTAGATCAACTTACCAGTATTACCAACAAAATTAAGGATCTCAACTGAAATTCAAGGATATTTTCCTATTTTCGCGAAATTCAAGGATATTCAAGACCTTGAAAATGAAATTTTAAATTTAAGGATATTCAAGGATTTTCAAGGGCCGCGGGAACCCTGTTGTTATAATCACATACTGACAAATTTTTAATTTCAATGTGGATGTATAAAAAAATATTTCTAAGCTTTTCTCATAAATTATGTGATAAGAATTTTTCACTGAAATTATGTGATAAGAGTTTTTCACTGAGATTATGTGATATGAGTTTTTCACTGAGATTATGTGATAAGAATTTATATGAGTTTTTCACTGAGATTATGTGATAAGAATTTATATGAGTTTTTCACTGAGATTATGTGATAAGAATTTTTCACTGAAATTATCTGAAGAAATAAAATAAATACATTGACAATAATAAATACCTGTTCATCGGATTCATAGCTTCTAGGAGTTGATTTCTTACTTCCACTCGACCTGTAACTTTCCTCTTCTGAATACTGAAACACAGTTTAATATTCAACAACAGAACATTCAGAGCTTTACTCACAATCTTACAGTAACAGACCACTCATAATCTTGCAGTAACAGAACAATAATCTTACAGTAACAAAACACTCAGAGCTTTACTCATAATCTTTTTCTGATAATCGCACACTAACAGAGCACTTAGAGCTTTACTCATAATCGCCGCACAGTAACAGACCACTCAGAAATTTACTCATAATCGCACAGTACAGAACAGGGCCCTGTTTGACGAAATTTTAACTTAAGATAAAATCCAATTTTAATAGATACTTCAATTTTGATTGGCTAAGCACTAAAATCAATCTAATATTATCCAATCAAATTACTAAAATTGGGATCTTATCTTAGTTAAAATTTTGTGAAATAGGCCCCTGAGCTTTACTCATAATCACACATTAAGAAATTCATACTTTTCAATTTTGAAATACAACTATTAAGAATTAACGCAGTGTGTTCTTAACACAGTCGGTAGTTCTTGTCCTCTTTTCTATGGGGTAAAGAAATGAAAAGATGTTTAATGTATTGTTTTTCTGCTCCGACCGGGCTATTGAAGACAGGACAGTAGCTTTCAATATAGTGTTTGTAATGTTTATTTTCACAAGAGAAGACAGAGCATGGGGTGAATTGTAACATCTGTCTTTATGTGCTGAGACAGATATCAAAGTATCTTAGCCTGCCAATCAATATCATGGTACTACTTACGTCGTTGTCATCGTCATGTGGATCAGGTTTACGTGGTGACGATGTCTGACTACTTGATCGAGAACTTCCGTCTCTTTCTTCCCTTTCATTCTAAACAAATTCATACAATAATTTACAATAATAATGTTTTATTAGGAAAAACACAAAGGCCTACAAAACATGAAGTTAAAACTGCTAACTGTCATTTGAAGAGGATTCTGAATTCCTTGCAAACTACAATGGCATATAGTAACTAGGAATTATCATTTAAGAGAGAGAGAATGGCATTCAAAGTCGACTTGGCACAAACTAGGTCATTTCGTGACTAACATATAGTCTTCAAGAGCGGGAAGAAACTAGAGGACTGGTACAAAACCCACGAGATTGGACAAGCAACACTACTCCTTGGCACGTACAACCAATGACAGACTTTAAGATATGAAGTGCACAGACTAACAATTCGCCCCCCCCTCCCCCCTAGAAGTCAGTGCCATATACTTGTGTTAGGGAAAACATGTACCATTGATTTTTTAGTGCATTTTAGATAGGATCAAGCACGGAAAAACTAGATGTTGTCCGGCAAATGCAAATGATGATAAGCATCTTTTATATCTGTAAACAAGTAGAAAGATGCATAGAACCAAAAATACAACAAACCCTTTTCTGTCGTCGTGGTGATGGTGAGGGAGTTCTATCAGGTGACTGTGGACTTCTTCGTCCTGACTGTACATGACGTTCATCTTCCTTCTCCTAATACAAAATACAATAAATCATAAGATTTTTAAAATTTTGAGAGATTTCATTTAATAAAATAACTGTCACAAAAGGGATGCTCAATTGAACGTTCCGGAATAGAATTCTGTTAAACCTCAAAACATGTGGGTTTCAGGCTAGAACCCATTGGGCGAATGGTAAGCGTGTGCATCATAAGGTCTGTCATTGAATCAAATGCTGTGGTTTCGATTCCCCGGTTGTACATGACAAGGAGAAGGGTCACCTGTTCAACATTGTAGGTTTTCTTCAGGCCCTTTGGTTTCATCCCACTGCTAAAGACTCCTACGCATGAGCAAATTATTTAAATAAAATTGAACTATATGTTAGTCCCGAAATGATCTAGATTGTGTTGATTGTCGTTTAACCTTATTTCTCTCTCTTTAAAAAGCATTGCAGCAAACTTTGTATATCCATTGATCTGTACTTGTATTTGACTTTAACCTATATGTTATCAAGAATGTTTTGTGATATATTGTTATTGCTTGTCTATTAAATGCCATACACATTTCAGAACAGTAGTATGTTAATCCCCATTCCATTACATTTTATTTCCTAACACATTTATTGTTGTAGTTTCTAGTGGAGGTACCGAACCTACTGAGAAATGCTGAATAGTGTCAGCTATGTCTATTTACATGTTACTTCGCATTTTCTATTTTTTGAAAACAAACAATTGACATGTACTTACCTTTCGTTTTTTGGGTTTTGATACTTTTGTCACTTTTTCCTTTTCAGAAGTTTGTTTTGGCGATGTCTTGTGCTTCTTTTCATTCTCATACTGAAATAATATTTAGTGTCATTCAATTTTTTACATAAAATGAATTTTTTTCATATTCTGTGTAAATAATTTGAAGATTTTAGTTGCAATACGAGAGAAATGGAAATGGGGTTTAATCAAGCCTGGAAATAAGGTACCTGTCACTGACAATGTCCGGCACGGATTCAGGTTTTGTCAAGCAGAAAACCTCTGGTGCCGGTCAGCACTGATTTGTCTTTTTTGCTGATATTATTGATACATGTCTGTCAATAAGTCGAAAATGTCAGGTACTATTTCATTAGTGCCTGATATCCTGTCAGGTACATCTAAAAGCACTATTTCCAGACCTGGGTTTAATATCCACTCGACACCACCTATACCATTTCGTGAACTAACATATGGTTCAATTTTATTTCAATTCATTGTGCGAAATCTTTGGCAGTGGAATTTATTTGGAGAACCCAGAGAAATCCCATGAGAATGAACAGACGACCCCAGTCCTTGTCACACCACTTGACTCAATAATCTAAAGTGCACTCCTTAGACCATTCGCCCCTCCCACGGGATCTTTTAGGTGCATGTCAATTAATTCACAGGACCTCATCTTTTATCCCATCCGAACAATTAGACAGCTGTCCTTGTCAGGCCCTCTGTCCTTCACCACAGACAAGGAAGGGGAAACCATATAGGAAAATCCGATGAACTTTCTCGACCAATGCAGGGATCAAATAAATATGGCGAAATAGGAGCTCTATCCGCAGGAGTTTATTTTAATACGAAATGAATACTCCTTTTTTATGTGCACAGCAACATGTACACAAGACCATATCAGAAAGCCAATTTCATCTTACATGTTTGTTTATGACATAAAATTCCAATATACCTTTTCCTCTTCTCGTGGTGACCTGTGTCTATGTCTACGAGATCGATCGCCTTTCTTCTCATCCTGTCTCCGTGGTGATGATAAACTACTTGTTGTTTCTGTGTCATCATCTGGGTGTCTGTCGTGGCGTCGTTTATCACTACGTTTCGGTGATGCACTGTGCGTCTTTTTATCATGTGGCTAAAATAATCAATTCAAGCAAAAACATGAGAAAACTTTTAACAATAGTCAAATCTTTAAAAATTCTGACTGAATGGATAGTGATGTCTATTGTTAAGGGGGGACTACTCTCACTTAAATAAAATAATGTTATCCAGTCTGACTATGCAAAATTAAGAGAGAGAGAAAAAGGGTTCAATATTGTTTTTGTTGAAACTGATAATACCTCTTGGATAAAATTATGGAGAGCTTTTATTTTTGCTCCTCCTCTAACATTTTTGTACTTGAAAAGATTGTTTACCATATAAATTGTATTGTGTGTTTTCAATATGGCCAATCGCTAAATGTCAGGCAAGGATTTTCAAACCTGAACGGCTGATAAAATATATATAAGATAATTACCTGTCTTTGTGGTGATGTCTGTGAATCATCTTCAAACCGAACATGTTCTTTACCAGATTTTTTATGGTTATCATGTTGACGTTCATCTGATCGACGACTAACATCTTCATCATCATCATTACGATGCTGTTGATTCCCATCCTGAAGTTATTATCATATTATGAAGTATATGAAGGCCACACAAAAATATATTCTGGTTCTCGGAATAAAAAAGCAAAAACAAAGTCAATAATTTCTGCTCGGTCATATTTCCCTGTGATCAAGCGAGGTAACACTATTGAAGGCTTCTTGATAACAGAAAATGAACACAAGGCTCGGTTATCAAGTAAATAACCCTGTTGATGGGCACTGTGCTGTATAGTCCCAGGCTTCAGTCATAATGAAAAACAAAACAATGATTTACAAGGATGTGATTGGTCCTGACAGTGTCATCTCTTTAATGGTGATAGTCTGCTAGTTGATGTCATGAGTTAGAACGTTGACAAATTAAGAAAAATTACAAAGGCATAATCTGGATGGAGTTTTCGAAAAAAGCTATCAATCAATAAATAATGTGTAGTGATGTGTTTTCAATCAGAAGGTCTTATCCTCTGCTTGTATGTCACCAACAAATTTGCGATAATATCAAATCTTTCGTTCTGTAGAGCACGGTTTTGGAGAAAGTATATGATTTATCTCACCCTTTCTCTGTGATTTCTGCTGTCATCTTTCCAACTGTCGCTCTGATCTGACGGTATCACCTCTTCATATTCACGCTGAAAGTAACAAGAATTTATCCAGTATTAGAGTTATCTACCCTGAACTGTAACCATTTACCAGACAGTGTGCATTACGGTTCTCCGGTTTGAGTTAACAAGACATACAGCAACAACAGTCAATATGCTTCAAGGGATATAACTCTTGAATTCACTCAGTTTCAGACCACTATCAATATTTATGTACTAACAAAATACTCCCAACATAAAACACACCATTTCATTTGGAGAAATATCTTCTTTAAAAAAAAACCCAAACAGAGAGGAATATAAAATAAAAGAGATTTTACCGTGTGTTGCTGTTGATCTCTGGGACTAGTTACATGATGACGTGGACTCTCTTTAATAGGATGCTACAAAACAATATATACGTAATTCAAACAGTGCATACTTGTAGCCAGGGCTGAAACTGGGGACAAATTTTAGGGAGAAGTGACTTCTCCCTACAGACAAAATAGGGAGAAGTGAGGGAGACATTGGGAGACTTGAAGGAGAGGTCAAATTTCATGCATTGCTGCATTCTCTGTTCAGTAAGCAGGGAGACATTAGTAAAGTCAATTACGATTTACCGCCATTACCGGACAAAGAAAATAAAAATATTTAGATTTTAATTGAAAGCTTTTAGTTAAAAAATCTAATGTTTTTCTTTGTTAAAATTATGTCTATCATCACATTATATTGTTAATTAATTTTAAAATAACACACTAGTGGATTAAATTGATCATAGAAAAACAAAAGAATGTATTATTATGTAAACAAAGATGTCGGCTGACACGATACAGAGTACTCAATCTTTTGACCTTGGCCCAAATGAATTAAAAACACTAATAAGTTTGATATATTTTGTATCAACACACACTCAGTTTATAGTTATTTTTTTTATTTAAGGAAACAAGTATCTGAATTTGTTTGTTTAAATATTACATCGTGATATAAAATTACGACAACTTCAAAGTTAAATTACGACAACACCAGAATGGACGGGAGAGTGTAAATTTAAACATGGCTGACATTTTTTGACTTCTTTCATGCATGCCTTTTACTGTCGGGACATTAGACATCTATCATTTCTAGAGAACTGGTATGGCGAAGTTGACATCCCCCTGGTCAAGTTTTCAGGCGAAGTTTGGTGTTGTAGGGCGAGAATCTCGCCTCAGTCGCCCGTAAATTTCAGCCCTGCTTGTAGCTTTCTTTATCTTCTATCTGACCTATATAACCGGACAAAACTGTCCGAAACTACAGTTCACTTCAAACAAACCAAGATATATGAAAAGCATCACACAGCTCTTCTTAGGGGTACCACAACGGTTTTGTGCCGTCTAAGTAAGACGTTAAACCCAATTTTAGTTGATTTCCAATTTGCCATAGACAGAAATCCTTCTGTGTTTAAAACTTTATTAATGAGCTTGTTATGAGCTTAAATAAGACTGAGCGAAATGGAGTTGAACATCCATGAAGTTTGCCAGGCAACCCTACTCAAAATGAAACCATTCCAGTGATAGACTCTGTGATCTAATAACCATTTGTTGAACCACTAGACAGCCCCACCTCCACCCCAGTCCCAGATTAAATAAGTAAACAGGTTTAATTTCAAAGAGTTAAGCTAACTTACATGTACAAAGTGCAAATCATAAAAAAAACTGATAAAAATGAAGAAAAAATCGCAAACAAGTGTCATCAATCTCAAGTGTACCTGTTCAAATATTTTATGCCACTTACTTGATAAAACACAGGTATATTAGACAAGGTGTCTGGTTGTTCTATACCACTATCAAGGGGAGGAAACTCTGGCTGTACCAGATAATTTGGTTCGGGTATATGGTGATATCGTACAGCAGGTGGCTCAGGTGGTATATCTTCATACGGATTGTATCGGGCCATCCGACTGTGAACAATAATCTAAAATAAAAACAAAATACAATACATCAGCATTCATCTAACAACACCAGAGAAATATCGAAATGGGGTTTAACATCCACTTGAAACAAACTAGGTCATTCCAGGACTAACATATGGTTCAATTTTATTTCCATAATTCGCTTGTGCGTAGCGGTTTTTATCAGTGGGAGGAAACCGGAGGACCCATACAAAACCCACAAGGTTGGACAGGGACACTAATCCTTGTCACGTACAAGCGGACAATCGGCTTAATGACATTGACAGATCTTATGATAGAACGCGTGCAACATAACCATTGGGCAATCCAGCCCTTACAATACTGATCAGATACAACTCATTGTGACAAGAGGTCCAGTGCCATTGAGCTCATGAATCTTGGTCATTGCGTCAAGTGGTTGATTTCCTCCAACTGCTAAAGAACCCTATATGCAAGCAATTTTAATGAAATAGAACCATATGTTAGTCCCAAAATGACCTATGTTGTGTTAAGTGGAGATTAAACCCCATGCCATATACCGGGGCCCAGTCATTATCTCACTCACAATTGTTTTTTACGTTATGTTTATTTGTCTCTTCAGTACGGTATTAAAGTAACCTGTAACACTTAATTATCCAAAAGTACAAAAACACACTTTTATCGTTTTGGTCCTTATTTTGATCCACATCAATATCAGGAATTTAAAACTGTTTTATTTCTTAGACATCGGCAAGACTAAAACTAACAATTCTTCATTTATCCTTTCGTCTTCGTTACCCGAGTTCATCACAATTTTCCGACATGGTTTACAATTGTCAGTGGTGCAAGACCGAGGGCTGACAAGGACAGCTGTCTAGTCTTTCAAAAATAATGAAAAGGCAAAGTCTTGTGTATACATTGGTGTGTCTGTAAAAGATCCCTTGGCATTTGGAATTCGAGAAAAGAGTAAGCCATAATTAATGCTGTTGCCGGGGGGGAATTCACCTCATTGTACACTGCATGCGAATGCCAACATAAGCCCAGTTGTAGCATTTTATTTTCTGAATCATGATCGTAGCACCTGAATTGCAATATGTATCATATCATGACTGCCATGGTCGAAACCACATCACTTGACTCAAACAACAGATCAACCATATTTACTCAGATATGACTGTATATATTTTAAAATTCTGACTTGTGCATTGTCTAGACCATTTCAATTCACTCTAGTTTTCGTTATCTAGAGGTGGTCGCATAATGCATCTTGAGTTTTCGGTATGGCGGTATATATATAGTTGACTAAGCTTTATACCTGTTCGTTTGTGACTGGATGAAGTGACATTGTATCGTGTTGATGATTCAAAGGCACAATTTCTGTTTGTGGTAGACTAGAATAACCTGGTGCTGCTAAATACTGATTATCATATTGTGATGTGTGGCTGCAAAAAAAAATATGGAGCAGATTTATATATATTTATATAATATAGAGCGAAGCTCTAAAGCATCGCGCGAAGCGCGGTGCTTGAGCAAAGCTCTTTTCCGGTAACACAGGAGCGTAGGCAAAATGTCACCTACAGACTGTTGATTAAAAAAAATTTCAGACCGGAACCGGATACACTGGGCAAAATTGGCAATGCGCATGTCTGGCAATGCGCATGTCAGCGCATGTCAACTTACCAAATCTCGCCCAAGCGAGATTTCGCGTCTCTAAGAAATATTTCTATGACGCGTCGAATGAATGACGTCACATATTTTTGACGTCAATGAAAATTCTCACACTTTTTTGTTCTTTTTGCAAAAACCAGCTTCGCTCTACTCAGGCAAGGCCTGTTACATATTATTATTCCAACAATCCAGGTGTTGGTCAAGTCAGCGAGTTAAATTGGGTCGGGTAAGGATTTTCCAGGATGTCACTCAGTATCTCCCTTCTTCAGAGGTGCAACTGCAAGGAAAGGTGTCTATTCATTCAAATAGGACAAAAAAAAACCCTCTATACTTTTTGGCATGTGATCAAAAACCAATTCCCCGTAACAAAAAATGAAAAAGAGAATTGCCACTTCAAACAAAAAACAAACATTAAAACAAACACAGAAATTACGATTGTTTCTCAGCTTATTCAGTTGAGTTACGGCCTAGGGGATGGAAATGACATGATTCCCGTAGTGCATTAGCCAATTTTAAGGAAGTAAATTGACAAAATAAACCTCCACAACCCTATGACTTTTGACTGACAATAAAACATTGATAATCTTACACAATACAGATAGACTTCCAAAACAACTACACGACAAAACACAATGTTTACACATGTTGGTAAGGCGCCATCTTGAATAAAAGTCGTAAACCGTTACGACAACCGTTATAAGGAATTAACAGTTATAAAAAGCGCGGGAAATAGCTGTAAGCAACCGACTCGCTGTTATCTTTCGCTCGGCCGATTCAAAGAAGGCACATGTGATGTGATATCATTTCATTCTGGGGCGGATTGGGGTCGGGAACCGGCCCGGGCTCCCGTGTCGAAGCGGCCCCTTTTACTAACCGTGCAGCCCATGGACAATTTTTGAAAAATGAACCCCAAATATGCGATTTGGTGCTATCTGACTTTATTTTATGATCAGTAATGGAATACCGCGTTTTATCAGTGAAATAAAAGTGTTATTCCACTGGCTAGCAAAGTAGTCCATGTTGTTTTACCTAAAATGATTGTAAAATCATAAAATAAATAGAACATTTGTCGTTTTGTCATGAATAGCCTAACATATTTGAAATAAAATAGGCCTATCTTATTCACTCTAAAACGACAAATATCCTCTTTATAAGTCTCTGTCAAATAATAGGGGAAAGGGGGATAATATGGGCATGAGGGTAATATGGGCCACAGCCCTGACAAGCTTGTCATATGACATTTCTTTAAAATGTTATTTACCAAGACCTCTGCATTCTCTGAACTTGTGTTACACATCATATCAAGTTCATAGACAGGGGCGTACATATCGATTTCGTTTGGGGGGGTGTTTAGCCAAAATGCGACCGACTGATGCACATACCCCCGCCCCACACACCAGTGGTACTACAAACTGGGCAGTTCACTATAATCGTGAATATGATAGTGCTGAGACAGTATAAGACAACTGACGAGTAGAATAATGATTTTAAAATGGAATCGAGCGCCGCAGGCGCGAAAAAATTTCAGATATGCAACCGAGTAGAAGAATGATG
This sequence comes from Patella caerulea, assembly GCA_036850965.1. Classification (NCBI taxonomy): domain Eukaryota; kingdom Metazoa; phylum Mollusca; class Gastropoda; family Patellidae; genus Patella; species Patella caerulea. Next base: position 15,856,746 of record JAZGQO010000002.1, on the reverse strand, counting down.
TTATAATTTCAGATATGTAACAGGGCTTTTAAATATTTAGGACTGGGGTTGATAAGAAATGGGACAGAATCTAGAGGCTTATCTGTCAATTTCGCTTGTTTTATGATTGTATGTTTATTTCATTAATTCATTTAGCCGGAGACCGACTGCGGTGAGTACTTTTGGTTTGAGACCGACTATTTTTTGCCGTGGTAGAAAACATTTTATAGAACAACTACTCACAACAGAATAAGAGTGACAAGCAGACATGGTTATTTTATACTATAGTTTTGAGTGACGTATGCAATTTAGGCACACGTATTCCCGCAAATACATAGCATTTGGGATCTATTCTGGCATTGTTTTTGAGACCGACTGCAGTGACTGCACTTATTTTGTGACCGACTATTTTTCTCCCTTTTGTTGTTAGACCAATTTAACATACTTACAACAGAATAAGAGTGACGTATGCAATTTAGGCTCACGGATTCACGCAAATATACAGTATTTGGGATCTTTTCTGGCATTGTGTTTGAGACCGACTGCAGTGACTGCACTTATTTTGAGACCGACTATTTTTCTCCCTGGGTTACATTTTGTTGTAAGACTAACATTATACTCACAACAGAATGAGAGTGAAACACAACATCTTTTCAAAAATGATAAGTTGACAAGGTTATTTTATACTAAGACTGCTCCTATTTTGCGACCGACTGCACTGATTTTGCAACCGACTATTTTTATACTAAAGTTTTGCATGAGTAGCGTGACGTATACAGTGAGTACTTATTTTGATACCAACTACCTCTACTTTGTGACCGACTGCACTAATTTTGCGACCGACTATTATTTTTTGCGTGAGTAGCGTGACGTATACAGTGAGTACTTATTTTGATACCGACTACCTTTACTTTGTAACCGACTGCACTGATTTTGCGACCGACTATTTTTATACTAAAGTTTTGCGTGAGTAGGGTGACGTATACTTATTTTGATAACGACTACCTCTACTTTGCGACCGACTGCACTGATTTTGCGACCGACTATTTTTTTTTGCTGGGGGGGGTGTACCACCCCCCCACACCCCCCACATTTACGCCCCTGTTCATAGATACATTACACGAAAAAGCTCAGTATTTTAAAAAAAATTTGCGTTGAAAGTTTGTTGCAGCTGGAAGACCATCAGTCTATTTCATAACACATTTAGCCTACCTTTAAAAAAATCTCTTCTGAGCATTAAGATAGATTTTTACTGTTAGGCTCTAGCCTTTATTTACCTTCAGAGAACTCTTGGTCTATCTTTGTGAAATTTTGACTTATCCAATCGTTGTCACTTGGGGTAATATGGGACATGCAAATTGGGGTGATATGAGCTATGGTTCATATTCCATCCTATCCATTAAATATAAGATATCAACCAAATTTTTTACAAATTTCTTATGAATGATTTGTAGAATAAATCATCTAAGCTAAAATTATTTTCACCAATTCTATTTTGTTTTAGAAGCATTATAATGACAATATGGGGAAGGGGGGGGGGGTAATATGAGACATAATTTTTTACTTTTGAATATTTTATAGGTGTAATGATTCGATAAACTAAACATATATCTTTCAATTGAAACTGTACTCCAAATATTCCATATTGTTCTGGAATCAGTGTTAGAAATCTGTAAAATGCTGTTGGTTCATATTACCCCATCCATGTGGGGTAATATGGGCCATCACCCATTATTTTTAAAACCCTATAGCAAAAAATTAGCAACTCACATTGTCCTTATATTCTATAAATTGAAAGATGAGTTCAGTAGCTTTAACTAGAAAGTTGATTTGTTTTAATATCACATTATACCAATGAAATATACCACAACAAAAAAATATGTCCCGTATTACCCCCTCTTCCCCTATATCCCGGCCGGCAAGTAATTTACAACCATTAACCTGTGAAATTATCAATTCGTCATATTATTAATTAATGTAGGCTATATTAAGCCTATCACTGTATCGTCAAGAGTCAAGAGAATTTAACTGGGTAAAAAAGGGACTAGTTGAGAAAAGTTTGACCATTTGACCGATGAATCCGCTGAAATTTTAGGATGAAATACGGAATCCCAATGATTCCGAATTCCGGCCCACACCCACCACACCCGGCCTAGAAAGTCTGATACCAACCCATTCCAGACTCAAGTGTACCTAGCGTTGAGGCCCGTCACATACAACATGAGTCATCATCGCTCCATGGCCGGTCCAATACCACCCCCACCCTCCCCATATAATGTTCAGCAGAAAAAGGTTTTGTAGACGAATTGGACAAAAAAAATTTTTTTTTCATTTTTTGTTCGACCGGCCCTTCGGAAGATCGTCCGACCGGCCCTTCGGCCGATCGCCCTACGACCCAATCCGCCCCTGATTTCATTGTGGGAGCGGACATTATAGATACAGCTATACCACACAGGTTATGCAGTTGAGTATCACCCTGATCATGAGTCATTAATTTATTGAGAGGGAAATAACTCAGCTAAGAAAGTCTTCATCACACGTGCCGATTTTATTCACATCGGCGATGCTTACATAATATACGAACAATGGTGTTTTTAACTTGTGGGAGAGATACTCATTTTTAATTTGTGCATTACTAGGACAGAGTCTATATGACTCCTGCTCTGGATTTTAGGACAGAAATCAGGTGATGTGGACATTCTAAAAGAACATCCAGGCGCGGATCCAGAGGGGGGGGGGGTCCCCCCTGCTCAGCTACATAAAAAAAAAATGCCTTGCATCAATGAAATAACATCACCAAGTGATCCTACATCAGTATAAAAATATAAAAATGATTTCTCTGTTTAAAAAGCTTAATTTGTATGTATGCCTATGTAATTTAGAGACGATGATGGCAGATTTCCGTAACAGGAACCTTTCAAACCCCCTCCTGCAAAAATTCCTGGATCCGCCCCTGACATCACGTAGGCCCAACCCCTACATATAAGCTCTTTAATAGCCCGTTATTTAAATATAAATGTATTGTATTATCGCCAATTCTAAAGGACATTTAAGATAAATATCTCTCAAAGTTAAAATGGACTATACATAGAACCCACCTATTGTAGTAGTTTGGCTGTATCTGAGTAGCTGATCCAGGGGTCATATTATCATATAGGGTCGACCCTCCTGGAAGTGTAGATTGTAACGGGTGATTTGGTATCAAGTGAATTTGGGAAGCAGTAGCTGGCCTCTCTTGTTCTGGGTTGTGGTAAGACAGATTGGTTTCAGGAACCTTGTTTGGAGCTTGATAAAACAGTGGTTGATTAGGGTAACTCTGGTAATAACTTGCTTGCGTTGGTCGGGGGCTTCCAAATATAGGCTGTTGCAGTTGGGCCATTTGCGCGTTCTGTGGTTGTTGTAGCCCTTGTAGAGACTCATTGTTATGCATTTCAGCCACCATAGGATCTGATGGTCGTTGTGTTCGAACGTTCTGTATTAAAGGGGTCTGGAATGCAGGCTTTTGGTCATCGCGTTTAGTTTGTATGCTGTGTAAGGTAAATGGATTTGGGACAGAGTTTGGTGTTTGTTGCTCATGCTCATCACGAGATGACAATATCGATGTAGTGGGAGGAGATACAAGGCTTGACTGCGTTAAAGATTCAATTGGAACGGGTTGGGAAATTGTGTCAAAACTATTTGAAACATTACTGTGGCAAGCATCTGACTTTGAACTAGTATCGGCCTGTGTAAGCCTGGCCTGGGCTCCAAAATCTCTACTGGTTTGAGTGATCATATCTTTTTTCACGGGATCAACATAAGGCATAGCTCCACGTCCTTTATTGGAATTTCTGTCATTATTTGTAGCCGCTGCTTCGTGATCTGAAGTTTGGGTATTGGTTTCTGTGGTGGATACATCCGGTCCTATAGCCGTGGATTTCATCTTTGGTTGCATGAAGATATCATTAGAATAGCCCGGATTGTCAAATCCTTTATCCGAATCTCGGCCTTGTGATATATGATGTCCAACCGTATTGTCACTGTCATTAGTTGGTCTTGAAGGTAAGGTATCCGATTTCGTAAAAGTGTTTGAATTGAACGAAGGAATCACGTTTCTGTGAGTAATCAGTTCCTCCTCAGGATTTCGGTCCTCGGAATAACCAGACACGTGTCCTTGTACAAATTCGGGTTTAATCTCACTATCATCAACTTGCCTTGCATGTCTTGAGTATGGTACCGTAAAATCTTGCATCAAGTGTGATCGTCTAGACTCTTCACGATTTGCTGCCCTTCTTCGTTGTTCCTGTCTGATGGCGGAAGTTGGAATACGTAGTCTATTAGGGGAGTCAAATGGGTGAATATTGGGTTTATCGACGTTCGGGGATAGGTCAACGCTATAATTCTGACTAGAATTGTAAGGAGTGTCATTTTCGACCTCGGAAGCACTTTCTGGTGAATAGCATGGGTCAAATTCGTTCAGTTCCTTTGTCGTTTTCCTCTGCTTCTTTATCGGACTTCTTATTCTAGACTTGCTTGTGGGTGTCAATCCTTCCTCGCCTTTCAGTGTACTTCTGCGATGACTTCTGGTTTGCTTACTGGCACCGATTGGGGTAGCATGCATTTGGTTACTGAAAAAGATTTGGTTAGTGTGACCTTCTACGATTCTACCTTGTGGTGATTTCGGTACCAAAATGGTGAACTCGTCGGACGCATCGGTGTGATCACCACTGTCCGAAGTCGACGTTGGGTCTGGTTTCTTTAAGGTTAAATAATAATAATCTCTGGGATCTTGATGGTGCTCCACTTCGGATCTCGCTTTGTGTTTTCTAGATCTGTTCTTCTCTGGCGATTTCCCTTTAGTTAATTTGTCTGAGTGTGTAGATACCGGCTGAGTCTCTTTGGGAGACTTCTCTGCTTTCTTGACATGGGTTGCTTCTATTACCGTTTCCTTGATCCCAAATATCTGAGCCCTTTCTAAGCTTCTCCTCCTGTCGTTCTGTCCAGATCTATTTGAAGATAACGGAGTACGATCTCTTCTGTGTGATGTAGACTTGTGTATTATGTCTTCATCTACAGATATCTGTTTTGGAAGAACTCTTTGTTGCTGATGGCTGGAGTTGGGTATTTCCATGGACGAAGGTCCACCATCCTGCCGATTTAAACCCAGCAGGAGATTGGATAGATTCGTATTTCGGTCAATTGCTTCATTGTCCCGCATTTCGGCAAAATCTTTAAGGGTATTCCGTCGAGTATTTACTTCTGCATCGTGTTTTATGTCTCGGTTTGTCCCCTGAAAAGACTCCAATGTTGAGGCTTCTGTGTTTGGGTTATTATTTGATGTACCCGATGTCACTGCTATTTTCTTTCCAGTTCCCAGGGAGTATTCACCTAACTGAGAACCCTTTTCACTACCGCGCAAAGAACGACTAGGAGTAATCTCACCCTTTTCAATATCAATTGTTAAATTATGATCGCCCAAAGATTCACCGCGCTGAAAGAAAATCAAACACAGGAAATGAGCAAGCAAAAGGGTAAAACACATCTATAATGTCATCTAAATATTGTGTTGGATTTTGGACATAAATTTTGGTTGTCGAAACTATTTAGTAGAAGTCAATATAGTGTCACCAGCCAAATTTAAATTTGGGCACGTGGGAAATTATCACTCAAGTGGTAAATTAACGAAATAAGTATATTAGTTGGCAGTAACCTCAAATGCCCACCTTGTACGGCAGAATGCTTCCTCTATTCCAGCGGTCCACAATATAACATTTAACAATTACAATGATGAGAACCAACACCAGGAGACATGGTAACACTATAGCAACGACAAACAGTAGAGTCGTATTGTCAGAAGGTGCTGTTGTTGAGGCAGGAGTTACTTCCTCACCTACTGCCTTAACTGGTCCGATAGCCTGGAATAAAACAGATCAATAATAATCCTACTGATGCATTGCATCATTGGCATGAGCCAACACATTCTCTTTAGGTTCATAAGTCTAGTCACCACAGGTATTATGCTTGCTCTTCCTTTATTATGAACACTTCCTTTGTGACCGGAATGAGAGTGGGGTTATTTTTCAGCTGTTTAGATAATTCAAGATGGTAGTTTTATACATAGAAACAAGGAAACTCCGATTTGTGACATCATCCCCGACATCTTAGAATTGTGACCAGTGGCATTCAAGTATAGATCTGTTATTCATAAACTTGAGAAAGGAGAACATTTAAAATATGGAAAAACTTGAGTGGGTGCCCCCTATCTGTACGTCAATCATTGTGACGCCATATCCGTCGCCCTTAGAAGAGCCAGGGGCAAAGATTACCAAGTGCACGGAACTATTTCCCAGTTCCATAATACGCACGACTGGATAGTCTCAAAACCAAGAGAACTTTGTACCCAGAAGAACATTATTCCTTATAACAAAATATCTAAATAAACTAAGGAAGCAGTTTACCTACCGAATATCCGAGTATGGCGCTCTTCTGTGCATCATTTAGTCGGTTGAAGACAGGTACTGCTTTATCTGGTGCCACTACTTGTCCGTTCTGTATGACGTAAAACTCTGTTGATACAGCGGACTGTTGGGTTGGATCTCTGTCCATACTAGTAATCTGTAAGACAAATTAAATTATATTATTAAAACGACGTAGGCTTTAAAATGTCAATAGTATTGCTAAAAGTAATGCCACATGGATGAGAGCAAAGTTTAAACATGGAGGGCAATGATGAACACCAGAGTAACCAAGCAATTTGTTCAAATACAACAGAGATACAAGGCAATGGTCCTATCAATAAACCTATTTCTGTGTTAAAAAATATTTATCCTCAATCTCCAACCACAGAATACCCCGAACTCTTGCTGATGGTAGATTGTGGTTGTTCCCTTTTGTTAAAACTGATCCCGACGCTAAAAATAATAACTTACAGTAACTTTTGGCTCGTTTTCAACCTGTCTCTTGTATAACACAATGGGTTGGTGTACATCAGAATCGTCTAAAGATCTTTTCCTACGTCGTCGTCTTTGATTGATTTCCGCCCCCTCCATATAAATTTTCTTTAAACCTGAATTGTGAACAGAAATATAACAGCTTATTCTGTACATGTAAACAATGAAAGGCCAAGAGGTGACCAACACCCTAGGTGTATTCGATTTAGGGGATGACAAGCCCGACAATTAAATGTGTGGTGTTTTAGGATAGTTTATCTTTCCAAATGTATGATTTGAATGTCATTGGTCAGCATTTGCATTTTCAGAGAATTTTTCACGGCTTAATCCGCATTAAAATGTAATGACATTGTTTATTTCAGATAAATAATCATCCGACTTGGATTAGGTCGTTTTATAGTAATGCCCATCAAAATATCAGAGAAACTCATTGTAGGAGGCATTGGCTTTTGTTGCCTATTTCCTATATAGGTCTGCAGCGGATCCGAATATTGACAATGTGCAAATCACCATATCCTTTTAAAGACAGTATTGAAATATTTTGGACCCTATAAATCCCTTTTAGAGATGTAAGTTTCAGAATATTTATCACATGAGACATAACCGTAAATGCTGGATGACATAAAGCAAAGCTTTCCAGGTTATTTAATGTTTGAAAATATATTCACCGACCCAGAAAATAAAACAAACATTTTCAAATTCTTACCAATTTCAATTTCTGTTTGAAAGATGCCATCGGTAATATTCCGGTCTACTTTAACGAGGACTTTTATAACCATCAGACTCTCCACAGAAGGAGTCGTTGGTGCGGATGTTGGTGGGGTGGTTGGAGCTTCGGTGGGTGGTGGACCGGTAATTGGTATAATAGTGGAAGTTGGAAGCATTGGTGTTGACAGTATCGTAGCAGTTAGTGTACTTTCCATAGTAAGTGTCGAGGGAGATGTGGATAACAGGATAAGAGTTGTTGGCAGCTCCTCAGCGGTAATAGATGTCATATTAGAAAGGAGTTGTGATGATGGCAGTATCGGGGTGTTTAGTAATGTACTTGTTTGTAACGATCTTGTTAATATCATTGGGTTAGTTAGCAGTTCGTCAGTAGTAAGCATTATTGGAGTCGTTGCGGGGATTTTCAATGTCTCGGTTGACTTTAAGGTTTCGGTACTTGATAGGTGGGATGTAGTTAATACAGCTTGCGTGGTATCCATTACGAGAGTAGACCTGCTACTTGATATTAAACCAGTATCTGGCGTGGTAAGGGCGGTTGCTATTGGTGTAGATGAAATCATCGTTATTGGTGGTTGATGTCTTTCTGTGGATTCCGAGGTGTGAATTATCGGAGAAAATCCAGAGCTAGATTCTACACCGTTACTGAGCTGTGATTCGTCCAAACTAAAACTGGTAGGTGAACCGACTGACATTGACAACAGTTCGATAGCAGACATGTTGGAACTAAATGGTACCATTGTTGACACCGACTCACGACTGACTGTCATTGAATCGATTGTTAACATGGTTAATTTCGTTTCAGTCTCACCAAATGAACTTAGTAAAGATGTAGATATAGAAACGACATCGGATGTTTGAGGAATTTTCGTTATTTTTGAGCTATCCACAGAGCCAGAGATCGGGTGAGTAAATCCAGATTCTGAAGAAATGACCAAAGATCCGTAGGTCGGAAATATGTCAATGGATGTAACACTATGTGTTGAGGGGGAGGATATGTCCAAGTCAACGGATGTGGTTGTCAATACTGCCTGGATCGTTGCGAATATGGAATCAGTACTAAAACTTGGCGACAACTGGGATAATTGCTGAAAGGATCTGGATATTAAAAAGTAGTCTGTTTCTGTCGTGCTCGGTGTGTAGTCATGGCCAATATCATCAGATATAGAACTTGGTAAAATGTCAATAAAACCTCCGGATTGAGTCACTGAAGTAATCGTATCCAAGTGCTGTTCAGAGTCCGTATATGCCATTGTGGGCGTCGGCGGTTGTAAGTCACTGGCTGAAAGATCAGTGTACATTGAGTACTGAAGACGCCGTGAAGACGACGGAGTATCAGAGGGTTGAGTTGGTTGTTGCGTTTTGACACCTGGTTCTATGGCACTAGCATCTTTCTGTACTCTCATAATAGGCTTCAGAACCTAGACAAAGGATTGAAAAGGTGAAATGCTTGCATATCCTAAAAAAAAGTCCATCATTATAAAATTTAACTCCCGTCCACCCCCATCCAGGAATGCGCCCCAGATAATAATAGACTAGGCGTTTGTCAGCACCCCCCCCCCCGCCGCGCTAGCAACAGAGACATGCATGTGAAAAAAAAAAGATAATTAGTTCAAATTTAACTTTAAAAAATACTTTGAAACATCCTTGCAAATTTGAAACAAAAACGTAAAGAAATGTGTACGGTGCAGTTGACATATATTTATTTTAAAGGGACAATGCCATTCTTGCTGGCGTGGCAGATCCAGAAAATAAATAATAGCCTTATTCTAAGAACTAGATGTTTAAGTGTCCTACCTGTTGTGTAAATTATCCATAACATCCCATTTTACTACTTTTGCATCCAAGTCACATTTGAAAAGGTTTATGTTAGGCTTTTCAATTAGGTTTGTTAAGATGAATTTTGTGTCATCAGTTAATTGGAATATTGTAAAATAGTGCAATTTGTCGACCAGAATAAAGATTGGGACATATTATTCAGTTACAACAAGAGTGGTATTGAGCATTTAAATGTGGACGTACTAAAAGAGACACGGATCCAGTCCCGTGGCGTCATAATCTGATTTGATACAAAAATGTTATATCAGTACGAAATGAAATTGTACCCAGACCACAGTACCCGCAGCTTGGTTTGTGCTCTCGTTTATTCACACCTACCCTTCAGTTTACTTTAATCTCAGAATGTATTTTATACCTGTAATTTACTGAATTCATTCAATTCTTCATCTGATAATAGGGCCATCAGTTGCTCCACCTCGTCAGCTGGCACAGGTTTTCCATCAACCTTGATATAAAACATGGCCGAACCTTCACCATTAGACGATGTCGGTGAATCGTATAACTAAAATATAGATAAGCACAGTTTGTTGTAAACTCTTTACACAATATCATACAAAGTGATGGCCTGCCTTTTTGAACTGTGGGGAGAAATTAAATGAAATAGGATTTAACATCCAACTGTTATGTTTCGACAGGGCTATTGAAGACAGGCCTATGCCATACAGTTTGCTATGGGGGCAATTTTACCCGATTGGCGGCAATTCCAAATGCCAAGGGATCCTTTACGTGCACACCAATGTGAACACCCGAAATCAAGTTTTCGTCCGAACGACTATACAGTGTACCTTGCCAGGCCCTCTGTCCTGCATCACTGACAAGAGGGAACCAGGCCGGAAATCACTGATGAACTTTCTCTACCAATACAGGGATCGAAGGCCCAGCCTCTATTTTAGCAAGCAAACATTCTACCAGCTGAGCCACCGTGGCCCCCGAACTGTGACTAGACTAATAAAGGAACCTATTGTTATTCCATAGTATGCCCATAAATACTTCTATAATCTGCTTACCACAACTTCAACATTTGGATCCGAAACATCTCTTTTACGTCTATCATTGCTCTGTGTACGACGTCTCTTTAGAGCCTCTAGAAATGCTGCCACCAAACCTACAAACAATGACAGAGTACATAATAAATGAAATGTAATATCAGATTTTTTCTGTACAAACCAGGATAATAAAGATGGATATTGGCCTGTGAATGAAATTGTGTCCCGAATATTGATTCTCAACTGTTAAGGTTTGTTTGTGATGGCAATGGTGTACACCATGGATTTTTGTCGAAAACGAATGACTAGACGTTTTGCTTGACAGCCACCCTGCCTTGCACCTGGAGGGAGAAGGGAAAAGTAAACAGGACATCCTGTAGAACTTTAGGTGGCGATCCGAGGCTATGGCAATTTTCCTTATGCCCTCCCCCTAACTGTGGATTGTTAACGGTCTTTGTCCATGAAATATTTACAAGTAATGATATTATGAGTGAATGGATATGACGATATTAATCCAGGGACCCACCGCTGTATCTGACGATAATTCTCTATAACAAGAGTCCATTCTTGGATATATATATGTTAACTTTAACTTACCACTTTTAAGTTTATTTGAGAAATCTTCCGACTGAACATCTTGACCATGTGGGTCGAATACAAGTCGCAGTAGATATGGACTTAAATCTTGTGTAGGGACAACTGAAGACGATGCTTCCATTTTGGTTGTTGGGGTGGGCGAAAGGGTCTCCAGTACTGCACCATTATCGCCTATACTCTGCATAGAACTATATACTGGCTCTGGCAAACCATCACTTGTATCAACAGACTGGGTCATAATGGAAGTATCGGGAATATAACGTGACGGATTATAAGTGTTGAACATGGTTTCTAGGACCAAAGAACCGTTTACGGACGCTCCAGATCTGTCAACTGACAAATTATATTGGGAAGAGGAAGCACCACCTCTGTAAAAAGGTGAGGTGTCAAGGCTATAACTTGATGATTCGTACGAGCTTAAAAGTGACTCTGATAGCAAGGATTCGGACCCCGACGGGTTGACTGGAAAGAAATATTGGGACGATGGCTCCTGCGATATAGTAATATCACTACTTGTATAATCAAATCCAGTTTGAAATCCAAGTGTGTTTAGAGACGGATCATTGCTGCTAAAAGAAATCATTGGTAATATTATCGTCATTGTGTTTTCGATTGATGTGTTGTCGATAGTGGTCTGTGTGGGATAACTATCCTGTATACTGAATAGTTGACTTGCGTGGCTAGAAGAGACAATAACCGACTCAGAATCTGACTTCGTTAAATCAAAATACTCTCTTGAAGAAATAGTCAAAAGATCAGTCATTGTCTGGAAAATTCTACTTTCGATGGATTCTGAATAATCAATTGACTGAGGTGAGCTGTTTTCGAGAGTTGAATATCCTTGGGGTAGTGATGTACTCAATGCTTCTGATCTATATCCTGTGGTAAACGAGGCTATACTTTGTGATACTTGGGCGTCAGTCTGTGTGGATATGGCGCTGGGCTCGACTGGTATAAGAGGTATTGTTTCTTGAGTAGACGAAAGACTGAATGAAGCTGGATTCATGATTTCGAAACTTGATGATTGCGTGGACAGATCAATGGTCGACGGTTCTGATTTATCATATCGTAATGATTCGAATTCGGAGATATCCGTTGAAGGTACTGATGAGTCGTACACTAATGACTGGAATGAAAAACGCCCAGAGAATTCAGTCTCTGGTAAAAATGAGTAAGACTGGCTTGAGTAACTTTCTAAGGAATCTGTTTTAGTAATATCAGACGACCCTGCTTCATAACGCATTGAGTCTAAGGATGATCCATAAATACTAAAATACTCCGATATTTCTGATATTGGACTTGATGTCAATATACTCGGAATATATGGTAACAGACTGGTCAAGGATGAAAACAGGGATGCTTCAACCGCTGACCGACTTTCCACAGATACATTCTGACTGACTATAAATTGGCTAACGCTTGGTTCAAACTGCGATTTACTGGGTGATATGGTCATGGAAAGACTTCCGGTATAGGGCCGAGAGTCATCCGTAGACACCGAAACTGATATTTCTCTTTCTAAATGGCTTGTTGTGAATATTCCCTGGTTTTCTAAGCGGCTGCTAACCACGATCGTTTCGAACTGTGATGTATCGGACATACTTCCCAAGTCTAGTAGAGAGTTACTTGAGGATACATCAAGAGATGTGTCTAAAGCTGTCATAAATTCATTGGATGTCGGTACAACGTCACTTTCAAAATATCCAAAAGACATAGTTCGCTCCGTGAAAACTTCGCTAGTGCTCTTCTCTGTAGATTCTACAACGTATGTCGGAGTGGTTTCCAACAAAGGTGTTGGTTGTGGTAGTGTAATAGAGCCCGATGTATAAATCGTGTCTGACTGAATACTGACAGCACCTATTGGTTCCAATAACTGAAAACAAGAAAATAACAAGTGGCATCCAGTTTTTTTAGGGATGCTAAGAGATTCGTTTCTATCTATCTTTAAAAAGACTATATACACTTTCCGTGTTCTATAAACAATCTTGTGTACGTGGGGAAAACGGGTAGAGTTAAGTTGTGGACACTCCATCCTTCATCTTATTGTAGACAGACCCACAGTCTTGCACTACTAATAATTCAACAATGGTGGAAAGCCTTACCGCTAACCATTCGGCTATCCACCCCCGCCCCCGTCCCAGATAAACGATATGATGGCACCGCTAAACATATCCGACCGACGTATATTGCTACATTAATAACTCTTGGTAGTTAGTCTAAAAAATGTCCACGGTGTTACGTTTCCTTGTCTCTTTTCCTTTTATGATGTGATATAGAATTTCTAAAAAATAGAGTTGCACGTTTTACCTCAACTCCCAGGATGTTTTCCATTTCTTCTTTGGACAGAAGGTTTAATAAACCCATAGCTTCATCTGCGGATATTGGTCCATTACCAAGATCTACCGTAAACTGAGCAGTTGCTGATGTACTGGTCGATTGATCTAAATTATCCAACTGCCATTACAGAAAAATAGAAACTTTTGTAAATAGCTATTAAATAAAACATTTCATACACGAGATGCACACAAAGTGACCTTGTTTCAAATGCTGCCACCATTAATATCATTGGCGCTATCATTATGTGAATATGTTTTAAATTACCTTGACTTTTATATTTGATGAGCCGGTTTCGGTATCCCGTTTTTTACGTCTCAAGGCACCTGCTGATAAGGATCCTTGTCTCCTCATGGCCGCTTCAAACAAACTAACCAGAGCTTTAAACAAGTAAATATAGTTAATATCGCAATAAACTTTCATAAGTCAAGATATCATTATAAACGTTAACCATTGCTTTATTTAAAGATACATTATGGAAGATTCGAAATCGAGCGGTCGGTTCTCACAATAATAGTTAAAACTTAGCCTCGATTATCATTGTTATTGCTGTCACAATAATTAACAAAGTCTCGATTATCCACATTGCGTTTAATCACCAACGGGCGTTGAACAGCCGATTGAATTCAAATACAATGGAATCGGACAAATCATATGACATCGAGAGTTGATTCTAGTCTTTTGGTGTTAATAAAATGTCTAATTAATAGTTTATATAACATTTTAGGCCCAAAGAAAGACCTGCAATAGGCAGATTTAATTCTTGCATTATGCATGTTTAAGTAAATACAAATAAGTAATTATTAATTTTAACCAAAGCTTTAAATAAGTAAATATACCAGAAGTTATATTAAACTGTAATAAGAGGTTTGAATTAGTAATTCATACGGGGACAAAGCATAATAAGGTGCTTGAAGTTTTATAAAACAAACTTACAGTTGATCAACTCCTGTTTCTTATCTGGCTTCGTGTAGTCTGTACCTTGCGGATTAAACCTCATCTTCAGCAAATATTTTCCAAGGTTCGCCTCCGGTACTAGGGCACTGGTACTGATTGGAGTCGTCGTGTCAGTAGGAATAAGAATATTCAAAGACGAATCAAGGTTCCCATTAGACGATATGGTAGCAGACATCACTGTTCTAATAGTATTGGTTATATCCAAGTATGTGGCTGTGGACACTGCAAAATCTGGCGTATTTGAAGACCTAACAATAGTGGGAAGAATTGTTGAAGGTACGCTCATATTAATTTGTGTTGACAAAACATCCATCACAGGTTCACCTGACGATGCGTAAGGGAGTTTTCCCATATCATTAGACGACGATTCGATACCAATTGATGGATTAAATATGTTAGATGTTTTTACATTAGAATAGTCCGTGGTGGATTTCGGGTATCCCATACTAGATGCATGTACAGAGTAAGATGTTGGTGATGCCATACTCGACAACGAGATTTCAATGCCAGATGATAAATATCCCAAACCAGATGCCGATGATCTCATATCAGATGCTGGGGTTGCCATTTTAGATTGTGTTGACAAGTCCGATACCGAGAATCCCATCTGAGAGTCCACCATGCCAAATGATGAATATCCTAGGTCAGATGCAGAGTATCTCATGTCAGATACTGGGGTGGCCATTTTTGATGATACTGTCATATCCGACACTGAGAATCCCATCGCAGATGATGGGTACAATATGCCAGATGATGAATATCCAAAGTCAGATGCAGAGTATCCAATATCTGATGCCGGGGTTGCAATTCCAGATAATAAAGTTGTCATGTCCGACACCGAGAATCCCACCGCAGATGATGCGTATTCCATTTCAGATGATGCCGAGGATGCCATTTCATATGATATTGGCGTGTCAGATACCGACAATCCCATCTCAGCTGATACGGACATCATGCCAGATGATGCGTATCCCATGTTGGTTGATGCGGGAGTCGACATTTCAGATGATGTTGTCATGTCCGAAACAAAGACTCCCGTCTCAACTGTTGAGTACGCTATGCCAGTTGATGAATATATCATGTCAGGTAATGCTGGGGTTGACATTTTAGACACGGTGGATACCATCTCGAATGACGAATATATCATGCTAGATGCTTGGATTGGCATTTCGGATGACGAAGTTGTCTTGTCTGGTGTCGAGAAACCAATATCAGATGCAGTGTATTCCATAGAAGATGCTTCGGTTGTCATGTCAGACATCAATAATCCCATGTCAAGTGATGAGTACACCATGTCAGATGTTGAGTATCCCAGGCCGGATACTGGGTATTCTTTGTCAAATGTTGAGTATTTCGTATCAGATGCTAGGTAAGCCATGCCATGTGATGAATATCCCATCTCGGATACTGAGTTCCCACTACTAGTTTCATATCCCATGTCCAATGTTGATGTTGAAAATGTTTCGTATTGGCTATAACCACTGACTGATGCTGAATACTCCATATCTGATGTTAATTTTCCCGTACTAAATGATGCGTATCCAATACTCGATGACGCGTAAAGAACACTCATATATTCTTCATCAGAATCTAGGCTTTCTAGATGTACTTTAGATACTGATGATACAGTTGCAGTGGAGTGTATGCCTAGAGTATATGAATCTGATACGGGTGAGTAATATGATAAAGGTCCATGGGAATCAGATAATTTGGTTATTGTGGGCAACATATCATTTGCTGTAAACGATTCTGTCGATGATAGTAAGTCTGTGACAATGTTCATCGTTGCATAGGATTCTGTCGTGGACGAGGGAGTTATTAAAACGTACTGGGAATCAGATGATTTTCCGGAAGATGACTGAGATAAAGTTAACCTTATATCATCACGATTTGCTGATGGTGCAGATATTTGTGAGAATCCCGGCATGTAGGAATACGTTTGGCCATACTCAGGAGACATAGACACTATACTTGACAGCGTTTCTTTTACTGGCGAATCAGGGCTAACACTCGGCTCAAGGGGTGAAGTACCTGTTTTCATAGAGTTAAAATTATTGGTTGATACAGTTAGCAATTTCTCTGAACGAAGATTAGCACTGTTACTTTGGTCTGTGATACTGAGACTTGGTGTAGCTAATATGGAAGATGAAGGCGAGAAGGTTGATATTTCCGATAAACTCTGAAAGACAACTGCACTTATTCGTTTGACCACCTGAAAATAGACAGAAATAGTAATGTTACTTCAGAAGCAATTGTTGCTGCAATGTACAAATTTAAAATGTAGTTTAGGAGAAAATCACAGGTTTTAAATTCTGTATAGACATTCAACGATAGCTTTTAAGTTAAAAATGATTTCAAAGTGACATATTATGTTCTTCAAGTCTGCATTACCTTATGCTACAATTTTCCCGGCGACGATTGGTCTTCCAGCATAATACGGATTGCTGGTTTAGTAATCACTATAAACTTTTGAAATTTACCGTAAATCCCACGCGTTGTTCAATCTCATCATCTGACAGAGCACTCAGCATATTAACAGCATCTTCAGCAGCAACCAGTGAGCCACCTACACTCAATGTAAATTCTACATCTGTCAGGTTGCTGTCT
The DNA here is from genome assembly GCA_036850965.1 of Patella caerulea. Taxonomy (NCBI): domain Eukaryota; kingdom Metazoa; phylum Mollusca; class Gastropoda; family Patellidae; genus Patella; species Patella caerulea. The sequence continues at coordinate 15,839,795 of JAZGQO010000002.1, read as the reverse complement.
AACGGATTGACATCTGTTATCTGCCAAAGGGAAAAGAAATATCAATTCCTAATTCAATTTCACAAAATATTTAGCCAGTCGTACATTCTTATTTACGTTTTAGCTTCTTGCAATCATATCATATTGTTACACAAAGTATAGGGAGATATATATTTAATTGAACCATCAATCGGTGTGTTTTTGAAAGACTATAAATATTTTTGTCGTGTCTTACTCATAGAAAGTTTCGTACTCTTATTATGGTAGGAAATTAAACCCCCTTTCTTTTGCATGTGTTATAATTAACAGAGATATAAATAGCACTGGTAATCGCAACAACACGGACATTGATCTGAGGTTGGGGGTTCGCTCTCAGTTTTGGACGAGAAAGTTCATCGGGGTTTTCCTGCGGGGTTTCTCCTTATCAGTGGTGCGGACGGAGGGGGTGACGACAAACTGGGGTCCTGTGCACACATTGACATTGGAATTCGATATAAGAGTATGTCGTAGCACCGCTGTCCGAGTAAAATTTTCGCATAGCACACGGTATCGCGTATGCCCGTCTTCATCAGTCCAGTCGGAGACGACCGGTAGGGTGTTAAACCCAATACATTTCGTTTGTGTACTGAGCAGGGTTATGAAAAAGTAAACAATATAAACCAAACCTGAACTGTAACATTGGAGTTCTGTCCGGCTTCTCGTTTTCTTCGTCTAACTGCTGCTTTATTGTAATCCTGCACTTCATTAAACAGTAACTCCAGATCTACAAGGAAAAACATGTATAGTTGATCTACATTTCTCAAAATAAAATCTATGGAAACAAAACGTTATAATGAAAACAAATACTGAATACCATACTTGGTAGACCTACATTCCGTTTGGGATTTCAAGGCTTAAATACGATACGATATGTTTAGCGAGACGTGCCCATGTTACTGCACTTGTACCTAAATGCTATACTAAATAATTGATTTAAAGCTTAACATAATTATGATGCAATAGCATTTTTGTTATGTTAATAATAGATGTGCTTTTTAATGAGACACAACCAATCCCACACCTTGTCACCCAGCCAATTTCCATAAAGATGGTATGTACACCGCTATACTCCCCGGACTTTTATCAGGCCGCGAGGTTGGCAGTTTTTCATAGTCGTACAGATGGGGTGAACCGTGTACAAATTGAAGTGCTGAAATTCGCGGAAGAGTAGAGCTGATGTTCCGGCAATATTCAGCCCCGTGGCGTTACACACGTGACAGTATTACTATTAAATAAACGTAAGTTAGTCCAAAAATGAAAAAGGTATCGTGTTGACGAGACGTTAAACAACACTACATTCAACAATTGGGATTATACTTACTAGTCTTCAGCTGCTCTTTGAATGTTGTGCCATCTGTATTCTGACCACCCGAGTTTATTGTCATCGTCAACAAGTAACGTTCGTCATTTATATCTGATGTTAATACTGATGTAGTCGATACTGATGATATTATTGATTCCCGATCAAAATCGGAACTCTCAGGATTGTTTAAAGAATATCTTGTAGTCATTGATGATGGCTCAAAGGTTACACGTCCAACTTCTGAGTCTGCTGACACCGAATCTGTTTTCACGTTCATTATTGATGTAGAAAGGTTTCCCAGGAGTTCTTGTGATACGTCAACCTTTTGTGTGTTGGACATTTCAAAACTGGTTGACGATGTTGGCGAGATATTATAAACAGCATTGGTCGATATCGCAAGTGTTTTTAAGGACGAGACTTCCAGTGACGTTCCCACATCCAAGGAAAGAACCTCAGATGTATCCGATAATATACTGGTAGTCACGGGATAGTTAGAAGCAAACGAAGAAGATAGCACAGTATTACCATATGAAGTCGTAAGTTGGACTGATTCTCCGTCTGCAGAAGTACCAAAGGATAAAATCACACTGCGTGGGGTCATCGTCAATCCATTTTCAGACTTCGTTGCTTCTATATCCAACGTAGAATTAAATGGTGAGCTTGAGTCACTGGAAGTCGAGGATATTTTAAAGGAATCGAGTGACGTTGCAATAACGCCCGATTCAAAAGATGGACTCAGGCTATATATATGTTCCGAAGTCGTCAGCGAAGCTCCCTGACTTTCGGTAATAACATCAAGCGACGAACTGTATGGGTTGGAAGCCAATGAAGACACAGAAACGTCCCAAATGTTTGACACAGCACTATACGGGAAGCTGACACTAACTGCTGGGCTTAAACTATATAATATTGGTTCCGAAATAGTCAGTGATACACTTTGATCGCTATTTGGCTGACTGTGCATTCCAGGGCTAAAGAGGGGGCTCTGAATAAAAGTTGGGATTGAACTATATGGCATGTATTCCGATGAAGTCGTGGAAAACCCTTGGTTTTCTAACTTAGTACTAATTGGAGAGCTGAAAGTCAATGAGCTCGGTACCTCAGACTGCACATCTAGTGATAAAGTTGTAGATGCTTCTAAAAGCATTGAAAATGTCCTTGATACACTAACTGGCTCTAAAATGCTTTTTCCCGAGGGAGATGGTAAACTTTGATCTTGGTCTAACGTTATTGCTGATGACGTTAATAAAGCAAGGGGCTTCAAACTTGTCATAATCTCGCTTGATGGTGCTTGATTTGACGTAACAGTCATTGAGGGTGATGAACTAAGAGTACTCAAGATCAGTGTCTCTTCATCAGACGGCGATAGGCTTGGAATATCAACTGATGAGGTGGAAATGCCAGTGATACTTCGAGACAGCGCCTTTACACTTGATGACTGATCTAATGAAGTGATACTTAGAGACTTCATAATTATACTGGATGATGGCTGACTTGACGATAGAGCGGGCGTACTTTGGATGGATGAATACTTTGGTATAATATCAACAACATCAGCGCTAAATGCGGGCATCATATCGCCTGAATAATACGATAAGATATAAAAGGCTTGGGATGTATCTCGGCTGTTACTAACTATTGTATTGGTTATGATCACGGTACTTGGGTTAATTTTGAATGAGGAAGGCCGCGTTTGTTCTCGGGAACTACTAAAACTTATCTCAATATCCGCGCTAATCAATTCCTTTACGATTGATGATCCAATTCCTGTTGGTTCAAAGTTCGACGTTCCTTCTGAACGATCCTTCATTATGGACGATGTTGTCTCCATGACTATGTAATCGGATACAGTAGACGATATTTGAATCAATATAGATGGTTGACCCAGTGCTGATGAGTTGGCCACTGATATTGGCCCTTGTACCTGAAATGTAAAGATATACTTGGTATTATGACCGAAGAACCTCCGATGTTTATGAATAGTTCAAATATCCTCAACACAGTGCTCATTGTCTTCTTGTTTAATAATGGTAATAACAATTTTAGAAATTCAACAGTTTATTGATAATATTAATTTCAGTGTACTAAAAGTTAGTTTTTAATTAATATCTCAACTCGAACTAGAAGAAGATTCACTTCGAAACACTAATATTTTTTTACAATTATTACCTCGATCCCTAAATAATCATTAAGTTCTTGTGGTGTCAGCTGTTTTAAGATTTCTTGTGCTTCAGCTGGTGGAAGTGGTACCCCGTCTATTTTAACTATGAAGAACACCTCACCTTTATTTGGTCCTTCTGTAGTTATCCTCTCAATCTGTGAAAGAGAGTGACGTTAAATCAACCATCAGTTCATTTCGTGACTATTTCCTTTACGTTATAATCTCGTAATCAGCGTTATTACAGGTCAATCTAAATTTACAGTCTTCCACAATGTTTCCCAAAACGTGAACATATTTGCTGGCCCGTTAAGTCAAATGGATCTCTAGTCGAGGGACTCCGGGGAAAGAAGGTGCCGTGAAAATCAGATAGCCAACCAAACTTTGGTGGTGCCCATTGTGGTCAACGTGTACTGTCAACGTGTGCTTTAGTTTACACTGCCCCCCCCCCCCAAAAAAAAAATTATTCTATTTAGCCTCCCCAAAAATGGATTTACCCCCTCCCCCAAATATTTCGCCAACAATGATGATTTCTTAGAAGTGTTCTTGGCCGACCACATCCTCAGTCCCTCCCAAAAAATTCCGTAGCCCCACCAAATTTTATGAGCTGGCTACGGGCCCGGATTACACATTGTTGAACAGAGATACTGAACCACTGCCCAAGTTCACATTTTATGGAAAAGGATTGAGAAAATTACTATAGCACACGTATTCTGGAAAAGTATATTTCTTTAAATAAATGAATAATTCAGACTCCATTGGTAGATGTTTGGAGTATGTTAGTATGTGATGGATAAGTAAATATATAAATGAATGAAAGATGGGCGAGTTGGATAATAAATAAATTCATTAATATAATGAGTGGGGGAATGAAAGAATGGTTGATTAAGGTAGGGGAATGAATGGATAGTTAATAGAGTGGGGAGATGAATGAGTGTATGAGATTGTAATCCTACCTCTATGGTAATGTTTGGTTGTTGAGTTTCTCGTTTACTTCTCTGATGTTTTACTATCGTTTCCTTTAATATCAGTTCTAAACCTGTATAAATAACGATAGAAATTCACATTGACTAAAGGACAGTGCTAAATTTATCAAATCTTAGGACTATACAATACAGATTGAAATTATCAACCAGCAAAGGACTGTTTACCATACACATTGAATACGGTGTACAATACACATTGAATTTATCAATATTTGGGTAGTGTACTATACACACGTGACGGGCATTTTACTATTGATTTCGGTGTACAATACACATTGAATACGATGTACAATACACATCGAATATAATGCACAATGCAAATAAATTTAATGCGGTGTACAATACACTTTGAATACAGTGTAGTACAATACACATTGAATGCAGTGTACACAGTACAATACACATTCTATTTAAGAATTTTTAAGGGACAGTGTACAACACACACTGTATTTGTGAACACTTCAAGGACAGTGCACAACACACAAGGAATATTTCAACACTTCAAGGACAGTTTAATCGACCAGTCCAATCACTAATTATATTATGTGATATAAACATATTCCAAATATTTAGAATTACAGATAAATTTACTTGATGACTATCAAATATTTGCAAAAATCTCCCTAAATGTAATTTTTCGTGCGTATGAGGGGTTTTTATGCCCGAAAAATAAATAGCAGACAAAACCACTATCTGGCCGTTTCATTGTCGATCAATTTATATCACACAGTCCTACAATCAATGAAAATCATAACCATTTTTTAACTTTCAAAAGTAAATTGATAACGGAAACATATTTGATATTAACGAACAAAATATCGAAAACTTCGGAAATCGTAACATTGTCAAGGCGTCAGTGAACCGAGAAATCTCCATGCCCTAGATAGTAGACTTTATTAATTCAGAAACGGGAGTTTTATAGATATTTTGGGCGAGTTAAGTTTAATTTGGTCCACAAAGTCACAAGATTGCCGGGATAAATGAAAAGACCCAAATTGTAGCTGAAGTCTTCGTAGCTACTCTAGCACCACGCTGTGCTAAAATTGCAAGATTGTTTTGTCACTCATCACCACGGTACAGAAAGGTGTAAACCTCTCGTGAATTCAACAACCTCAAAATAACTTGATTAGAAAGCAATTGTCAAAGATGGCGGCTCCAATAAACCATGATACGATTTTTAATCAGTGCTTCCATGCCTCCGTGTAATTGTGGTGATCAAATCATAGTCTAATTCAGTTAATAATTAATCATTGTTCAAAGTCAAGCCTTTTTTATGCAGTCGAAATTCATACATATTTGATGAATTATCCGAGTCTTTTTGTCGACCGCACGAAACGTCTGACTTCTTGTTGCCATTGGTAGTTTTGTTTTGAGATGTATTTTGTTGTTTCCCTCCATGCACTCCCTGCGGTAACTATGCATTGGTGTTTTTGATCACATCACTATTTCTACTACGTCAGTTCCTTAACCAGATAGTACTACGGGAAAAAGATCCGTGTGTCGAGAAGTGGATAAGTTGGGCCAAATGGTGTAAGGCGTTAGATCGTAACTCTCTCTATCTCTCTCCCTCTCTCTCTCTCTCTCCCTTGCGTTGCGCTCTATTAAAAGAAAATTGAAATTTACCTACCAATTTTAAACTTCTCTTTAAATTCTGGAGAAAAGATATCCTGTCCCATTGGATCAAATTTCAAAACGAACACAGGTGTTTTTGAAACACTCATATCATTTATTATAACGTCACTCTTTTCAAAAGTTTGAAATATCGAATATTGTGACGTCATTTCCTCGCTTTGTTTTTTGTTTTCGGTTCTTAAAACACTTTTAGACGCGATTGGTTGTTTTGTCAAAACGAGGCTATTGTTGATGACGACAACACTCTCTACCCAACTGGTTTGTAGTGTCACACTATTTGAATTTAATGGCGGGATTTCGGTAGTTTGAAAATATTCTGTTAAAGTATGTGTTGATTTGAATTGCGCCGAATCTGGAATAGACGTCGATGAATAAATAACAGGATATGTAGACTGAGTTGACATGGAATTCCATATTTCTGAAAATATAAATTTGAAAATTATTTAAGAATGATAATTGAACTATTAAATATTCATAGTCTTGCGTTATATTCCCAAACCCATTGTTATTAGCATTATCAGCACATTTGAAAATAATTGAATATTCACAGTATCAGGTTATATTCCTGAAGCCATTGCTATGAGCATTGTCCGTACATATTGAAAGTAATTCAGAACTGTTAAATATTCATAGACTCGGGTTATATTCTTGAAGCCATGGATACGAAATGCTGTAATTGTTGAAGAGTAGATAGTCCTCGTTACCATTGCTCCAGGAATATGAAGTATATATGGGTCATCTTTTTATCTTTTAATGGGCTATAGCTACATATGAATGTAGAAACTGATTTACAATCAATTTTGTAATTGTGATTTCTACTCGGGTGATACGTCCAAATTGTATTCGTTTGTGTCTGATTAATCCAGTCTACAAGTCTATTGCTTTTTTTCCCTAGATCAGTGATTTTTAATTACTTCTGCTTTAACTTGTGAAATATGTTTTCCTTTTTTCATCTAGTCTTTTCAATACAGTGGGCACCCGTTACTATGGTGAAAAATTCAAAAAATATGTACATTATGTTTTAAATACTGGATATTTTATTTATTTCACGCTAAGAAAACAACATCAATATTGATTGAAATGGATCAATATTGAATCCTGATTCGCATTTTATTTCGAAGATTATGAATGATATTAAAGATACATTATGGGATATTAGATAACGAGCTGGCAGTTCTCATTACAATAGTTATAAACTAGATAATGTAAAGGGAATTTGCTGAATTTTTCAGTCAAATTAATTCACTCTGAACCGAGAATTTAGCGGCCTAGCTTCGAACATCATTACTCAAGTCGGCACAATAACAAATATAGACTCAATTATCCATTTTTGATTTAATCATCAATGAGCGTTGATCAGCAGATCAGATTTTAATCTAGTAAATATCGCAAGCTAACATTGGCATCGATAGTTGATTATAACCTGGATAAGTTTATTAATGTCTTATTCATAATATTAATAACATTTCAGGTCTAAATAAAGACCTACCTACAATGGTCAAATTTAGCGTTTGCACAATGTGTCTTTAACTTAGAGCCAATACGTTCGTTCTTTAAGCACACGGGTGCAATGGCCGCCGTGATCAAGACAAAAATAGCTGCATTTTTTATACACCCAGCAGCATATTTCACATATCAAAGGAATTTTTAAAAAATACCACACGCCTGCTACATCCTGATAGTTTTTTTTTATAGATACTGATTAAAAAAACAAAGGTCACAGTCTAAGCCATCAAGATAGGATTCTGTTAGACCACGCTAATTTGAATTTTTGTTCCTCAGGTACATCTATGAAATTTTTTCTTCCTACTTCTTGAGTAAAAACATAGATTTAAAAAAAAATCCTATTTATTAAGTAAGGGGCATCTATCAAAATTTTTCGCCCTACTTCTTGAGGAAAAATCATTTAAAAATAAAACAAAAAACAAAACAAAAAACAAATAAAAAAACCCCAAAACAAACAAAAAAAAAACCAACAACAAAAACCAAAGAAAAAAACCAAAGCGCACAGTTCTAATGTAAGTTTTAAACGTTTATTAAAGAAAGCATTGTTCGCAAGATTGGGATATGAGTGGCTATTTATTTATCAAGAGAGAAAGAGAGAGAGAGAGAGAGAGACAAAGAGGGAGAGAGTTTAACGTCTACTCAACACAGACTATGTTATTTCGGGACTAGCATATGGTTCAAATTTATTTCAATAATTCGCTTGCGTGTAGGGATCTTTAGCAGTGGAGGAAACGGGGGACCCAAAGAAAACCCACGCGGTTAGACAGGCGACCCTACTCCTTCTTGCCTACAACCGGCGAATACAAACCACGCCGCCAATTGACTCAATGACAGACCTTATGATACAACGAGCACACACTAACTCGTTCCCCACACACCACAAAAAAGACTCCGAAGAACTTAAAATTAAATTGATTTGGCCTCAAATAATCTCGAGTCAAAGATATTCAGCATCGCGTTATAATTATATAGTGAATTTGTTATGTCTATAGCTGATTACCCAGATATAAACACATGTCACATGTAATGTACATGCATTATTTAGTGTCTGTTTATAATAAAAGGTCAAAGATTAACATGGGCGGTATCAGGAGAATTTCATCCTCAAATTAAATATTAACCTCACTAGATATATTTCGTCGGCGAATTTCTTTTTAAACAAAACTGTGCCTTATCAAAATATTTCAGACATAATTACACAGCAACATCTCTTCAATAACAGCGTTGTTTATAGACGCTGAGTGTGAAACACTGGAGCTCTGTATTTATATCATTGGGTGGTATTATGTAGACCGGGAGTCACGGTTATTCAGTGAGTAAGACACTGGCTCACTAACCACGAGGATCAAGGTTTGAACCCAAAACTAGTCGCGATTGTTCTCCGGGGTTTGCAAGCCTACTTCTGAGCATCCTTGCATGGAAAGTGTCTAGTTTTTCGTATTGTATGGTTACATAATAAGCGTGTATACCGTTAAAAAGTGTTTAACGTCCATTAGATACAAACTAGGTAATTTCGAGACTAACATGGTTTAATTATATTTGAATAATTCATTTGCACTTTAAGCAGTGTGAGGAAACTGGAGGACCCTGTCAAAACCCACGAGGTTTGTCAGGCGACCCTACTGTTTGCCACGTTCGGGTGGGGAATCGAAACCACGCCAGATGACTCATTTGACCCCAAACCCCGATAGCAGCACTGCAATGAAGCGCTGATCGAAAGTAGTGTAGACCGTAGCGGTGCTTCCAAGGCACAATGTGCATCATAGCATACGACACTATTTCATTTTCTTCAACAGTTTTCAGGAAACCAGAGAAAATCGTCCGCTGGATGTATAGCTGTTAGACCGATTCTACACGGAAACATGAAAGGTATCTTTAAAACTATATTAAATAGCATAAAGGAAAATACAACTTGACATACAAGTGTTTGAAGTGGCCCTCTCCTTAATGCAGCTTTATTAGTTCACGTAACCCGAACAACTCACATCATAGTTACACATTGCTGACATAACACGTACAATTCAAAACAATTAGGAAATATTCTCTTATGTCACAGGTCAATTAATTACTTCTAATTTGTTAAAGGACCGAAGCATTTCAGATGTAAAAATGCATTAAAATGTTAATTTTCTTAGATCGACTTTTAAACTTGTCTCTGTGTGGGCGCAAATTGACATGTACGTAAAAGAACCACGCCGAGCAGGCCGAAACGCCATTTCCATGCAAAATCACATTCGTTAGCCAAGTCGATGCAGAACAGTAAATGACGTTAAAACCCATTTTAATAGAAATATGATGGAATAGTGAATGGTGGAAGCTTATAGCTGGTCTATCGGTATATATTTTTGCTTAAATATCTGCCGTATTTCATCTTGTTTTTGTAGCTTAGTGACTGAGATCCCGAATTCGTTTGCAGTGTTGGTCGAGAAAGTTCCTCGAGATTTTTATCAAGGTAGAGAGAGAGAGAGAGAGAAATGGGGTTTAAAGTCCACTCAACACAACTAGGTCATTTCGGGACTAACATATGGTTTAATTTTATTTCAATAATTCGCTTGCGCGTAGGGGTCTTTAGCAGTGGGAGGAAACCGGAGTGCCCGGAGGAAACCCACGAGGTTGAGAAGGCGCCCCTATCTCCATGCCACATACGCTCACACCAGGGCTCGATTTTCAAGGTGGTTTTCCCCTTTTCAATAGTACAGGACGGTGGACCTGGGTAGGTCGTTCAACATTTACAGCACGTTACATGACACCCCTCAAAAGCGTGGTGACCCATGGTTTTGCGTAATGAACATGATTCCGTAGGGACCTAATAACAATACTTTTTATGCGTGTGGGCGGGGGGGTCAAGTAGTCAAGTGCCACCGAGTTATATGGGGCTGTGTGGAGTCGCGTTGTAGCATATTTGGCCCACGGTATATGTTTGGGCATTATGTTTGCGACGGGCCCAAAAAACCCAGCGGGGGCGAAAACTCAAAACCATGACGCAAAGCTCGATATTGTATCCCTCTTACTTAACCCCCGACCTCCTCACTAAGGGAAGTCAAAATAATTGTAAGCCGTAGCTTCGCTATCAACCCATGCCATAGGCCTACTCCATGACGTATACATGTCTTTATTATTCCGGTTGATTTACAAAAGTAGGACGTTAACCCCCATTTCGTTTTATTTATTTAAAGTTGACAGAGAAAGAAGAAGAATTTTATTAATTAAAATTACACAACGTCGTCATTATCTCGGTTGATGCATAAAAGCCAAATGGTAATCGCCATTACATTTTATTTTATTCCAATGAAGGGCTCCACGGTGACTTAATAGATGAGTAAAACACTGGCTCGCTAAACAGGGGGTCTCGTTTTCGCTCCTGGTGTTAGTCGAGAAAGTTCCAAGTGATTTTCTGGCATGGTTCCCCTGGGTTACCCACGGAGGGACGAACAACCGAGGTACCGTGTACACCTGGCTGTATACATAAAATAACCATTTCGAGTTGGAATTCGAAATAAGAATAGATCGTAACGAACGCCTGATCGATGCAATCTGATTAAAATACAGATCTAAAAACAAACGAAACGAAAAGGATCTGTGTTTTAACCAGATTGGACCAAATGTCCGCCATAGAACACTGCATAGCGCATGACTATTTTCATTAAACCATTGGGTGCAGAAAAGCAGGATTATTTAAACCGCACTTTAATTCAATCCAATGAAGCAAACGGCACTTGTCCTTTAAATCATCGGGTCAAACAATAAAGGAAATTACATGACTTATTATCAAACATATAACACGACCCCTGACACGGTCATTCGATCTGGAGGTCATTTATGTGTTAGAAAATAAAATGAATGAAGTTGATTGACTCGCTAACCACCAATGAGGCATTTTCAAATGCTCGCTAAATTATCGCAGCCCTTCTAATTGCTTACAGTACCAGGCGTTTTATCCAATACAGAACTGAAATAAAGTGTGGTTTAGAGAGAGAAATGGGGGTTTAACGTCCACTCGACACAAACTAGGTCATTTTGGGACTAACATATGGTTTCAATTTATTTCAATAATTCGCTTGCGCGTAGGGGTCTTTAGCAGTGGGAGGAAACCGGAGTGTCCTGGGGAAACCCACGAGGTTGAGAAGGCACACAGGCTATCTCCATGCCACATACGCTCACACCAGGGCTCGAAACCACAGCCGCAAGCCAGAGGTGACCGGCCAGCTAGAGGTCGAAGCGCGACACTCTAGACCCCTAGGCCATCCCAACCCCCCTGAAGTGTGGTTTATCGCCCTACTGTTTCTGCACTGACATGGATAATGAAAACGGGCAAAATGTCATACGGTGTTCTATGATGAGGGACATTTTGCCTGGACAGCGGGCCTTCGCTTATATCGCATTCCAACTGCCAATAAGGGATTATTTTGCGTGTTGTCAATGGTATACCCGTCAATACGCGGTCAATACAATGATGTTTCAGGTTTGCGAGCCAGCGCCTTACTCACTGAGCCTCCGTGGCTTTCCAATAAACTTGTTTCATTTATATTCAATTTTTTTTAAAATTTGTTAACATTAGGGTAACATCGAGGGATTCTTTGTGAAATGTAAACGGAAATGAAATGAAAAAATGAAAATGAAAATAAAATGGGGTTTAACGTCCTACATGTCTGCACCAACCAGGATAATGAAAACGGGCATGCGTCCTGCAGTGTGGTATGAGGAGACTTCGTCGAATTTCAACTGTCAATGCTTATTTTACGTGCATGTCACCGTGTACATGGGGCTTTGGTTTTTCGTCCGATTGGAATGACTAGACACGAGTTTGTGAGCATGCGCCTTATGAACTGAGCCACCAGGACTAGACTTAACGTCAACATTATGGTGAGCAAAAAAGGCAGTTACACAGGTCCCCTTTTTTGTCATTTTCATTTGGTTCGAGGGTCCACAGTCTGCCATGGAAGACAAAACCATGCGCCACATACAGACTAGTATTGACAGTTTTTTTAACATGATGTCGCTTTTCAGCAAATAGGGTTTTGTATAGTCGTTTGGATAGGATGAGAAACTGAGATTGACTGGAGCACATGTGAAAATCAGACTTTCCGACCAACATTCTCCTCCCAAATATTGCACACGTGGCAATACAAAAATAACTTTATGTTAGTCTCAAAATGACTGGGGCATAGTATCCACAAGCCATTTGTTCTGTTTGTATTCTGTGGTGCAGATTTCCTGCACTGTGTCTGTTATGATTTGTACCCCTATGACTCAGTGTTTATTAAATATAATTTAAATGATTAAAGTGTAAGTACTTGATGTTATTGCTCTATTACTTATCAATTACCACTTATAACGTCTACGGTCTATACTTATACCCTGAGTTGTTTTTGTAATTTGATACACATGGTCATTAAAATGAAATAAATAAATAAAAACAGACAAGTGTTGTAAATAGTTCTATCCATTAAATATATGCTAATTTAATTTGTCGGAAAAGTTTTTATAGCTTTACTTATATTAGTCATCCAATAAAATGAAATGAGGGTTCACATCCTACTTTTCTGCGGCAATAATCCGCTAATAAAGAAATGAAATGAAATGGGGTTTAACGTCCTACTCTTTTGTACCTAACCTGGGCTAATGGAAGACGGGCATACGCCATGCATTGTGCTATGAGAGAAATTTTGCCCGGGCAGCGGCGCTACGGACTACTCTTATATCGAATTCCAACTGCCAAGGGATCTTTTACGTGCACTCAAATGTGTACACGGGACCTTGGTTTTTCGTGCCATCCGAACGACTAGGCGGCTGTCGTTGTCAGGCCCTCCTTCTGCATCACTGACAAGGGAAAATCACGCCGGAAAATCGAGATGAACTTTCTCGGCTAATTCAGGGATCGGACACCCGACCTCCAGGCTAGCGAACCAGTGCCTTTTTTATGCGATTTTATTGGCGATTTAGACCTGTAATTTTGGAATTTACCTTCCGGAAATACTTCAGAATGAACCAAATTGAATCTAATTTACCAAATCGGTTAATCGGTTAATCGATTGAGCGCAATTAGTTAAGCAATTATCAAACCTAGCTAGACCCCCCCCCCCCCCCTTGCAAAAAATCCTGGATCCGCGCCTAATTCCATTTTCTCGCATATTACGCTATGGAGTGTGATGCGAGGGAAATGTTGATCGGACAGCGGCGTTTCCACCCAATACCAACTGTCAATGGCTCTGTTACGCGCACGACAACGATTTATTCCTTGCCATGTTCTCTATCCCCTACGACTCGGCAATCATATGATTGATGCTGTATACTTACTTTAGCTGGTGGTTTAACGTCCGTTTCCACATAAGTGATATCGCAGAATGCTCTATACCCGTTAATACCCATAAAGTAGTTTGGAGAATTAAAAACATGTCACTCAACAGGCGCGGATCCAGAGGGGGGGGGGGGGGTCCAGGGTCCGGACCCCCCCCCCCCCCCCTGCTCAGGCTTGAAAATTTTTTTATGCGATTTTATTGGCGATTTAGACCTGTAATTTTGGAATTTACCTTCTGGAAATACGTCAGAATGAACCAAATTGAATCTAATTTACCAAATTAATCGGTTGAGCGCAATTAGTTAAGCAATTATCAAACCTAGACCCCCCCCCCCCTGCAAAAAATCCTGGATCCGCGCCTGCTCAACCAGTCAATCGAAATTATCTTTTCATGTCTTTTTCTTGTGCGTGGGGGTCTTCAGATGTGAGTGGAAACTAGAGAAGACCCCACACCTTGTCGTTCGTTACAAACGGGGAATAGAAAACGCGCGATTTTACTCAAGGACAGACGTTATGATCCAATGCGCACGCGTTAAATTATTCGGCCACCTTTAATGAAATTACGAGGTGAAAGCAGAATAATCGACAATCGTCAATAGTTAATAACCAGACAGTAGGAAGGAGTAACTCAAGATGTTTTATTGTTTGTTTTCAGGGTGTCAGATACGAGCTAACTATTGAACTCATACAGGAAAAGGTCAAAGATCTTCAAATAGGGAAACTTTATTTTTTATACAAACATTTCTGCTTATATTTCACATTTCTTAAATAAAATATTTTGGTTTCGTACTTTAGTTGACGTCATGTAACTCGTCTAGACTAATACAAGATAAGATTATGTAGATAACAAGAGAGTTATATTTTCCAACAAGTCACGCACACCAAATGAACATATTTATTTATTTCATTTTTCGCCAAAATCATGGGATTGTTTTTCTGTATATTGTGATAGTGACGGGACGAGTTAACTAAGGGCGCAGGAATGGAATTTTGTCTTCGGATGAGGCGAAAAAACGCGGTCTCGTGTGTATGCGTTGGTGGACAGGTAGAAATCGACGAAGCGTAGACATGGGTTAATTTATACAAGCGTACGAGCTACCAGGGAAACTTTGCC
This sequence comes from Patella caerulea, assembly GCA_036850965.1. NCBI lineage: Eukaryota > Metazoa > Mollusca > Gastropoda > Patellidae > Patella > Patella caerulea. The sequence goes on along the minus strand of JAZGQO010000002.1, from coordinate 15,824,780 downwards.
TACAATCCGCTCTTGTTCCGGGAGTTAGGTGTCCGATTGCTTAACGCGTGCGCGTTGCATCATTGGGTATGTCGTGTGTTTTATATTCACCGGTTGTACGTGACAAGAATTATGGTCACCTGTCCAAAATCGTGGATTTTCTCCGGGTCCCCCGGTTTACTCCTACGCTAAAGACCCCCATGATCTAGGGAATAATTGAAATAAAATTGAACCAGAAATGACCTAGTTTGTGATCGAGTGGACACGACCCCCTCCCGGGAGGGGACGAGATTCTGAAATGGCCGCAATAGGCTTCCATACTCCCGATTCTCTCTCTCTCGTGGTGATCATGGTGCTGTTTTATACTTAAGGCACCTCCATTTTCGCCAAACCCCAACAACTTGACGGTTTCCCCCCGACAAGGACAAAACCAAATCGGAAGGCCCCATGGAAATTTCTCAGCCAATACAAGGATCGAACCCTGGACCTCCTGGTTAACAAGCGAGTGTCGTACACACCTTGACTTAGTCTCGGTCACCCAGAACCCCCTAGTCTACAACATTTGTGTGGATGATAGAGACTAACCTTGACTAGCCCATATAAGACTTTTACTTAGTAAATAAATACTATTGCTATGACCAAGAGATTAATCAATCACTTATTTGGCCAGTTTGATCGATTTACTTCAAACCAATCAACTTATTAACCGAGATATTAACAGGTGAGTAGGAGGAACGCATACCTCTATTTCTATATCATCGCATGACATACATTTCTGTTAAAAAAAATATAGAGCATTCCATTTTGTGGTGTCGCATATGGCTATGTTATCAAAAAGAGCAGTCTAAATAATATCAAATATCACGAAAAATCGTGGGACCTAATCCATGACCGAATTGATAATACACCTTAAATATCGGAGACAGTCAGAGTTTATTGTTTTTTAATCAGTGAGTTATATATGGAGTACCATCTACAGATGAAATTCACCCTCGTCGCTTCCCTGCAAAGGCACTATGTCTTACCCCAAAAGCTGGATCAAGCCTATTTTTGGGGCTTCGTCTGGTACGTTTCTTATGAAACACTTGTATTTGATATCCCCCTTGGTGGAAGTGGACGTAAAACTCAGAGTGAACGAACAAAGAAAACAGGATTACTTGTCTTGAATAGTCGTGGGATCGAACCCACAACCTAATTGATGACACTTTTAAACTCCCGGAGAGACCGGAGTTCGTGGTTCTTTAAGCTATGCGTCACCACCAGGATAACATTTATAATACAGTTCGCACGTCAATTACTTATTGCGAACTCACAATGCAATTCATGACACACCCAATCTCCAGGACACAGCGACAGTTTTATAATGCCAAGGCTAACATATGCACACATTAAAATCAATTTACCAAACTTTAAAGCAACAATGCGTCCATGGAACCAGTATCATGAACCCAATTCTAATCCTAATCTTTGTTGAATATGCCTATCAATTTAAAATTTCTAACAACTTGAACGATGACGCTTGTAATATTCGTGATTGCCAACTAATTTAAGTTATTCGAGTTTTCAAATGTTGTAAAGGTTTTCAGGATTCAAGAAATTTGTAAATGACCAAACAATAGCGTATTTAAACTCCATGGTTCGTTTAAAAAATAATAACAGTATGGCTACTTCAAAGATATTAATATCTAATTAAATAATAGTATAATATATAATAATAAATGGTCATCAATCATGACGTACAAATGGAACAGGTGCGCTTATTATAATATCATATTTCGTGTATATAAGTAATTGAATACTATCGATTGGTTTTCTGTCATAAAAACAAACAACAACCGCAGCAACACAATAAAACAATAACAATCTATTTCAGTCAGGGATGATAGGTTTTGCGAGAATGCTAGATCTATTCCTTAAGACCACCCCCAGATTTCGCCGAGACTAGGGTTAGGTTTAAGCTGTGTACATCTTGTGACTTTTGACCAAATCTGGAGATGGTCTGAAGAATATCTACTAAGTCTTTAGTTTGGTACATGATCTGAATGTATAATTCTTGACGTTAAAAATTGAGCACGTGATCAAGGAAACGAGCATGACGTCATCGCAATCATTTTGTAATTAGACGTAAATTTATCAAAAGGCGGTGCATGGTTGTCCAAAGAACAAGCATGACAAGTTTCATACCGATCGTGCTGGAATTGGCGAAGCTTTCGAAATTTGGTTTTTGAAGATCATCGTCACAAGCACTCAACGGCAAATCAGTATTTATTCTAGTGTTCTCGAAAACGACAATTCTGATAAATTAATATCATTTAGTGACAATTGAAGAATATTAGGCGTTTAAAAACCCTCCTCGATCAAATTTAAAATGTCATCGATGTAGATTATAAATCGATTGTTTGGGTGGGGGGGAGGGGCTACGGAATGTTTTGGAGGGGCTGAGGATGTGGCCGGATAAGAACACTCCTAAGAAATCACTATTTTTGATTTTTGGCGAAATGTATTTTTTTTAGGGGGAGGGGGGCTATAGCCCACACCGCCCCCCCCCCCCCTGCGTGGCTACGGACCCGTTCCCAGTGGCAAGTAATCCTAGCATGTCCCGGGATTCCTGATTGATGAATTGTTCGCATAGAAATAACCGAACTATTCGCACACCAACTCCCATGAAAGTATATAAGACAGTCACGGTAAGTTTTCAATCCACACTGTGAACAATGCTTTCTATGGGCATTTTAAACTGGACAGATATATGAGATGGAGAATTGAATATTTCATAACCAAACTCAACGGCGTTTTTTTATAGCTGAGGCGCTGGAGGCGCCAGCCCCCTCGCGAAAAAAATCAAAGAAGTTGAAAAAATAAAACCACCCACTGACTTGTACCGGGCCAAGCTGAATTGATGTATGGTGACTATATGCTTTATAGCTGTCATATTTACAGATTTCATTTAAATCTTGTATTTTATATTTTCGTGATATTTTCACACCTGCTATGAGTAATATATCAATATACAATACACACCAGTCTCTCTACCTACTAGTATACTTTTACTTATATCGTCAATCAATATATGATACTACATATAGATTACTATATTATATATATATTTTCTGTATGTCGTGGAGAAAGTGTAGCAATGATTAATTCGATTGGACACACGGTGGCACAGTGAGTAAGACGTTGGATCGCTATAACCTGGGGGTCCCGTGTTCGATCCCTGCGTAAGCCGAGAAAAATCATCGGTGCGGGACAGAGGATCTGTGAAGGGACAACGTATAGTCGTTCGGATGGGACAAAAGACCCGACGTCTCTCATAGCACAATGCATGGCGTATGTCCATCTTCATTAGCCCAGTCAGATCAAAACAATAGGACGTTAAACCCCATTTTACCGCATTTCATTTTATTTCTGGGTCTGCTTAATTAATAACATAAAATTACATATTTTATGAATTTTGAGATATAGATAACTCTTCAGGTCTTCAAGAGATTGAATTACGAAATCCCGAGAGAATAAGTCAGATGATGGAGCTAGAATATATAGATATATTAAACGTACATTCCGATATGACATCTGTCAGCCGTGGGTTATTAAAACGCCTATAGGGAATATTCACCATATGTCACAATACTAGATAGATTGACCCTCGCAATATATTTATAAAAAAATAAACAATTCAATCGAACCCTTGTGAATCGTTTGAAGTTTAACACATATCTTGCTGTTCTTTCTTAAATTTATTTTTTTTATAATATAATGAATGAATGAATTTGGGTTTTACATCCATCGTTTCAGCACCAACTTGGATAAAGAAACGGACGTGTGTCATACGGTATGTTGAAAGGGAAATTTTGCCCGAACAGCGATCCGACTAAATTTTAATTTCAAATGTCAAGGGTTATTGTATATGCACGCCAACGAATTCACGAGATTTCGTGTTTTTGTCCCATTCGAACAACTAGACGCTCTTCTGAACAGGGAAAACTAAGATGAACAACCTTGAGGAGCTTTCTCAATCATTGTCTCAATTTTCTCCTTTTTTGGAGGGGGTGGGGGTAACAAAATGTTGTTTTGCTTAATCTTAGTACTGTTCTAAAGCCATCACAGATTCTAACACAGTTTCGGCCACTTAACAAGTACATCTAAAATAGAACTTTCATTTCGTTCGGTTTCAGTGACACTTATTATTTGTTTTGTTCTAATGTTCATCTATTAAACTGACAGATTGGGTCGCCATTTTGTAACAGAATCTCTCCACAAGGGTCTGGGCAATGTCGGTCCAATATTATTTTGTAACAGATTATGGGTCTGGATAATGTCGACATAATCTCATTTTGTATATTCAATAAATTTGGTGTGATTTGTTACTTACCTGTTTCTGGACAGACATTCCGGAAATATCCACATAAAATAATGAATATAAACACATGTAGTTCACTGGACATTTCCATTATTATTTTACAATGAGATATCACTGTGTGAATAACCCAACCTTAGATTACCAGCTGGTGTTTTTTCAAGATCTCAACCTTAATTTACTAGCTGACATCGTATTGTGATCTCAATTTAGATTAAATATAATCTCAGTTTAGTTGCTGGTTCGGTATAAATATCCGATTTTACGAGCTCGGTTTACTAGCTAACACAGTGTAAAGATCCCAACCTTAGAATACTAGCTGACACTGTATTAAAATATCAAACTTAGATTACTAGTTAATCCTCTTCATATAAACACTGTATAAATATGTATGCCTGGAATTTCTAGCTGACACTTAATATCTAAACATAGATTACTAGCTGAGTCTAAACAATGTATAAAGATCTAAACCTTACAATTTAGTCGGCAACGTGTAAAGATTACAAAATTAGACTACTAGCTGATATTGCCTAAAGATTCTAACCTGGGCTTTGCAGTGTTAGTCTTGGTCCTAAACAATGCACAAATTTGATATCTAATATGTGGGAGGTGTTGGCGCTAGTTATTAGTCGTCCCTTTTTTCACAGCCTTATTTTAAAATACATAAATTTCGGTGTTTTCTTGATCTCTTTTATATGGTCTACGAAAACTAAAACCGGTTCGATAGCTCCTTGTTTTGTTGAGCAGTAGTCCAGAGTTATCTATCAAGCGGTTGTAACAATCACGACCGGATTTACTTTTGTAAGACTTTTAATAATATCTAGTCTTAGATAGTGGTTTATGACAGAATCGGTTGTATTCAACCTCTAGTAGTTCAGTCACAGCTTCCATGTTTGATTTATCGGCACGTGTTGACAGGAAATTAAATATTGTAATAATGCGATAAAATCTCCACGGTTATTTCACATAATAAACAACTACGTATTTAAAATATTAATTCGCTAAAGTCGAATATCCCGTGTGTCCGTTTGGGCATGCTGTCTCCGATTGACAGTAATAAGCGATGGTGTGAAGTATATCCGGTTAAGCGATTTATACACTGATCAGAATGGCTCTGTCGTTGGCGATATCGTTTCCGGATGAATATGTTCTTTCCGATCAGTATATATTCACCGGCTGCGTAAGATTGTATGTCTGTGGTTGAGTGTTACGTCGCCGGTTGAGTTCGGCGTCTTCAGTTGAGTTAGGCGTCTTTGGTTGAGCGATATGCCCCCAGGTTTAATGCAACGTCTTCGGTTGATTCTTGTGACTCCGGTTGAGTTTGACGTCTCCGGTTGAGTGCTATCTATGCCTCTGGTTTAGTGTAACGTCTTCGGTTGATTCTTATGACTCCGGTTGAGTATGACGTCTTCGGCTGTGTGTGATGTCTCTGATTATGCCAACCGTTATTTTAGAAACTGTTGACCCGCGATGATGTTATAACTGTCTTGCGAAGTTGATGTTACAAAATCCCCAAATGTTCCACTACAAACTTGCTTATTACAAAAACTGTTACTTCCAAAGAAGTATTTAACTCTTATTCCATGTCTTCATTTTAAAACTAGAAATATCATCCATACACACACATCATTACATATGTCATCCATATTCACGAATTCTGAAAAACTTGCCGTATTCCCTTATCTTTCAATTCAGTTATCGTATGAAATAAGTATTCTCCAAGTTTAACTGTTAAAATTTTAGTCAAATTGAAACTTTTAAAAATTTAAACTATTTCACATTCAGTTAAAAACAAATTTTCTTTCTTTAAGTAATGTGATGGTGTTCTCGCTAGCTCGCGCTACTTGGCGCCGGTCTCGTGGCTTGTGTTTATAATATAACTAACAGCAAATATATTCACGGCTACAGCTTGAATGATTACTTCACACGGTCAGACTCGACACGCTATTTACACGTTCAAATAAGGTGTTTTTCGCACGATCACGCTCAGTGCGGTCATTGTGGATTGAAAAGGCTAAGGGATGATGTGTGCTTACTCTTTCGAGAACATGCGATACCAATAGTCACGTTTTGTTTGGAGTTTTCATATAATTATTTTTCACAGCTTTTCTTATTAATAACACCATCTTTTATAAATAAGCGGGGTGACTAGTTTATAATAGTCTTTTTCGAGACCAAACTTTTGCAGACAAAATGATTAGTGTAATAGGTGATATAAACATCTAGACCATGTCTTCGGTGACTGTTTGGTATTTCAGCACTGTTTCCTTGCAGAAAACAAATCATAGTTGTTCTGATGGGTAAAACAAAGCCTGAGTCTCTCAGTGATTAAGGCGCTGAAAACTCTAATCAGAAGGTATCGGGTTCATATCCATTGTTTGTTCATATCCATTGTTCCTCTTCCTTTTCCTGCGTGTTTTCCTCTTGTCAGCGGTAGTCGTTCGGTTGGGAACCAAAACTAAATTCCTTTATGCATATAATAAAAGAAACCTTGGCATTTGAAATAAGCATGACCGTTACGCACCTGACCGGATAAAATATGATTTCAATCTTAGCACACTTCGTGACGTATCACCATCTTCATGCAGAAAGGTTAAACCCCATTTTAAAGATATTTTCATTAGTGTGCGTGTGGGGGGGGGGGTCTACGGTCGAAATTTTTCTGTACAAATTATTTAGCACATTACGCTAAAATGTCTTTTATAGGCCCCACCCTTTCTCTTTGTGCGGTAATGGTCAATTAATTTGTTACCAAGAATCGTACGCGACCATGAAACTGGTAGTGTAAATAGGGCTTTATAATAGTTGTATATAGTGATAGAATAGGATCGATGATATAAAACCAGCTGTTGGTAGATATTGATCAAGTTTAATTTTATAATAAGAGACGTTTCTTTATATACGTAGAAAGTAAAACTACCACTTAATACTTATATTACTTAACATACATAATATAACATGCAATAACTTCCGCATAAATATTATAACACACATTTAACATATTTTAATGAACATTTGAAATTCTGGGGTTTATAGTAGCATACCGCCAATCCTAACACCACTCACTCCTGCCAAAAATACAAAACATGTACGTACATCAAACATACAGTGATGTATTAATAGTTTTGCCTATCGGGGAATCATGAGTTTTGTCAAAAGGGGGAAAAAGTACCCCCCCCCCCCCCACCCGCCCCGGCATCGCGAAAAAAAAACGGAAAAAAAGATTGGCAAACCTCACCACAAACCCTTAAGCGAAAACCACATATCAAACCAATTGTCAAGTGATGAAGAACCTTGGGCATGACAAGTGTCTATTCGTTCGGTTGGCACAACATAACCCAGGGCGTACACGTAAAAGATCCCTTGACAGATGGAATTCGCACAAAATTATCCTCTCAATGCAGTAGACTCTTGGCCCCACATGCCCAAGGCCCCAGGGCACCCACAATGGTTAATCCGACGCTTACAAGGTGTGGGTCAAGCATAGGCAACTATAATTGCCGCTAATTTGAGGACTTTAATGTGTTTTCTTGCTACACCTTTCCCGTTAAATAAACAAATAAACAAAAAACAAACCCCAAAACCCCCCCCAAAAAAAAACAAAAAACAAACACCGTAGAAGTCGAAAGTAAGACGCGGCCCGTCAGATTACACCGATGGAGGGCGTCGGAGGGCTCCATCACTATGACTAGAAGACCATCTATAGTCCTCAGTTCGACCATATGCTCACTGCAACCGAGATTTTTTGTGTTAATCCGGCCACGTCCCTTGTTACGATGAAAAAAGGGAAAATTGCGAAGAAATAAACTTTTGTGGTGCCAGACATTTAATCACCAGCTAGGCTACAAAAACACCCAAATCAAAACCGAACACGAAGCTTTAATGGATTATTCCCCTTTAATGCTGAAGATTGGTCTGAAATATACAATATTATAGCGAAAATTGTGTTTCAAAAATATAATAAATTAAATCAGTAATAGAAAATAAACATTTATTATGTGACTAAATATTCCAGTGTCATAGTCGTACGGGTGGCATGAAAATCCTAGGCCCTGTGTTACTCTTTCTCTTTCTCTTTGTCGTGCTCTTAAATCTCTCGTGGCTGTCGCCGGCAAGATACTAGATCTTTCCGATCTGTGAAATATCTTTCCGTGTTATAGCCACAATTCTAACCTAAACCCTTCAAAATAGTTTTAGATATAAACCTAACGCGAACCCTAACCCTAACCCAAACCCTTCAGAATAGTTTTAGATAAACCTAACCCTAACCCAAAAGAAAATATTTCACAGATCGGAAAGATCTAGTATTATGCCTGTCGCCGTTAAAAGATAAGAGTAGGGCGAAAAAACTACTTTTAGTGTGACATGTTCCCTATGACCACTAGATTTCAAAAATTAAAAAAAAAATCTATTGAAAATAGCTGTTTTAAAAATGGTGACTGCAGAGGGTACGAAATGAAATGAAATCTTGTTAAACGTAAACACTATATACTTTTCTGCGCCAACCCGTAGTTATATAAAACGACTGCTGGATAAATGCTCCATCAGTACCAATATATAACCGGACATTAAAACAAACCCATTTCATTTATATAACGTTGACCGAAAAAGCAGATTATTATTTAATACATGGGGTGGAGAACAAATTGGAGTTAAATTCTGAAATTAAAAATAATTTTTCTCAAAAACTATTAACCGGGCCCTTCGCCCGTGTTCGCCAATAAACTACGTTACTGGACTACCTCTGGAATTTTTTTACAGTGTGTTACAGTCTAGTCGTTTGGATGGAACAACAAATAACGTTCCACGTGTAGGGGCTATGTTAATTGCGGCATGTGCGAAAAAATACCCCTGACAAGCTCGACTCGAAGCTCATGACAACGAGATAACAATACATTTCATTGTGAATTACTTATAACTTTTTTTTAACACACAAGTCTTTAAACCCCATTTTATTTGATAAAGTTCTATATTGCGTTTTTTTTCGGACACCTGTTGTGACGTATCTCACCACGTGACAAGAAAAGCGTCAAAATGGCGACTATGAGTAGTTTATTGTTACCAAGGAATGTAAACAAATATTAATTGATGATTAACACGCTAGAAACTTGGTGATTAACTGGAATATATCAAGAAGTAGATAAAATGGTCACGTAAGTTATAAAATTAATTCTAATTATCTGGTTTTGTGCATGAGACACGATATAAATCACGGATTTCTAAACTTGTCACGACTGATCGTTATTATTATAGTTATCGTTTGCAGTTTACCTGTCTAAGGGAGAGAATTCTAGTTATAACTTTTACAGTTATTAATGTTTATCTGTGTAAGTGTACGGATATTGGTTGTTCGTTGGTATAAAAGTGATTGATTTTTAGAATCTGCCCTTAAAAGTTTCCTGTCTTCTAAATCACGTATGTAATGGGGTGAATATTTGTTTAGTTTTATTATAGACTACACAGTACTGCTCACTGCTATAGTTTTGAATTTTGATTGCCTTATTCTCACACTCACTACTGTATGTGTAGATATTAAACCCTTGTTGGCTACTACTACTATTACTCTGATAGCCAATTTTTTACAGAGTTTGTCCAGTTTTGTCTGTCAAACATCTTAAAAAAAAACTATTTGATTCTGTCCACTAGCACAAAAGAAACATGGCACTGTTGAACATAGTTAAACTGTTCATACTGCCCCACTCACATGCTTTATATAGCAAATTTTATAATGGAAGGTCTACAAATATAGCTCGTGTTGCTTAGATTCACTTGTACGGTATAGTAAATAGAAAATGGCATGAAATGAGGTTCAATGTTCTTCAGCTAGTAGGCCTACTGTCTGCTCCGAACTGGACGAGCATAATGTCATGGCAGATTAGTATGAGGGGAATTTGGCCCAGGCAGTGGCACTTTGGCCTACTATTATATCGAATTCCAACTGCCAAGGGGTCTTTTATGTGCACGCAAGTCGCAAAAGTATACATAGGACCTCATTTTTTGTCCCATCTAAACAACTAGACAGCTGTCCTTGTCAAGTCCTGCACCACTGACAAAGGGCCGAAAGAATGTTGGAAAATTCACATCGGACCACAATAAATACTTGAATGTTTGTCACAATTACTGTCTTACAAGAGATTATAAAATTATCAAGGTAATCAACAAAGACCTACACTGCTACACCATAGCGAGTTTTAATCTTACCGATAATTGATTGGTGATATCTTGTTAATCTTTTGTGGCTTCACACCCTTAATCTAACGGACAATTGATTGGTAATTGCTTGACACCTACCGATTTAAGGCCGGATAATACGGTGACGATTCAATGGAAATTAGGCGACGGGACGGCTGATTGATGTCGAAATCCGGCGGAACATACAGAGTCCGGATTTACCAGAGATTTTTTGGCTGAAGTAATAAGAAAATAAATCAGGACATTAAAATCATTTCGGATGTCACAGAGATCCGGATTTATCAGAGTCCACTGTAGTCTTATTGTAATTGATAGGCCTCCTCACTCCCGATTTTTGATTGCTTAATCAATATAAATTGTGAAATATTTCAGAGCACATGTGTAGATGGTGCACTCAATAATAATAATGATATATTATAGCAAAAATCATGATCATAATAAATGAAAATTCCAACTGCCAAAGGTTCTTTTATGAGCATGCCAGTTTTCTATCCCATCCAAACAACTAGGTGCGTTTTTTCTTGTCAGGTCTGTCATCCTTGCTGCACCACTGACAATGAGAAATTATAACTTTATTGTTAACCTAAAACATATAATATAAGTATTATCTGAATCCTTGAAGGACAATATTGGTGTCAGTCATTATTACATATTATGTGATAGAACTGGTTAAACACGATCCAAATAAAATTTTAACACAGAGGTCATTGCTACGATAGACACGTTATGAAGATTTCAAAAAGGGAAGTGACGAACACAAAACGAAAACACAAGTTATCCTTCGTATCTATTCGTATCTATAAATGGCCGAAATGTAGAGTGATAATAGATGCACGGCGAATGTGATAATGATGGACACCAATATGGCCCTTTAAAGTTGAGTTATTTGATAAAGGGTGTTTGAACCCAAAACGTTATGAAGCTGAATAAACCACCATTAAGTCTATTTTTGTGCTACTCTTGCATATGGATTTTTGAATATCTTTTAAATACCAGTTAAACCGTCAGGCCTGGATTTAACGGTTTTAGATACGTACCTGACAAAATGTCAGGCACTTTGAGTTATGAAATAGTACCTGACATTTTCAACGAAGTGCCCGACATTATTAACAATATCAATAAAAAACACAAATCAGTGCTGGACAAAATGACAGACACCAGAGGTTTTGTACCTGACAAAGCCTGAATCTGTGCCTGACATTGTCATTGACAGATGCCTTATTTACAGGCTTGGTTAAACCACTTCTAAACTATATTGGAATTCAGTATGTCTCAAAGTTATCATTGTTACACATGTACTTCTGTATGGCATATTTGATTATTCAGGTCACGTCATCAAATGAACTTGAAATGAATTAAGATGAACTTTTGTGATTAATAATTCAGTGACAAAACCTGTTCATCTTGCCAAGAAAAAAAAATCAATTAAACCTGCTGCATAAAAAGATCTGATGTCAGACTGCCAGTTAGTAGACAATTATAACTTCAGATAATTGATCAATAATCATATCAAGTTTACAAAGGGATTATCATTAATACATATTTAAAATTAAAAGGGTTTTAAGCTGCTGATTGTCATATGACCAGGTAGAATTAGAGCAAAGCTAATTTGAGGTCCCAGCCATTATAGATTAGCCAGAAGCCTAATGAAGTTTGACTCTATATATTTATATTAGTGACATTGTTTTATGAATTATTATCTATTGTCTAGTTAATCCTGTAGGGATTAATGTAATAAGGATCACAAATTTAGGGTTACTAGGAAACAACGACAAACTTAATGGTATAAAAGTCCTGAAATTTGTATATTCAAGGAAGGGTAGTTGACCACAGGCAACCATTGGACTTGCGAAGGGGCAGGTCTCTGATAAGTTATTTCTTAGATGTTGTTCCTTATTCGATTACCTAGCCTGTGGTTCTTTATTGTATATATATTATATTGTTTAAGTATTGTTACTGAATATAAGATAACACCAAGAAGAAGTGAGTTGTTCAATTATTGTATGTTCAATCTTACACTCCCAGCTAGATTGAACATACACATATAACCCATCGTCCGAAGATTGGACAATAAGCATGTCTATAAACCCCAGATGATAGTCATTTGAAGGATTGTAAGTCCCTCGCAAACTATTGTTATGGTATTATGTAGTTCAGTTGAAAATCTTAAATTTAAGGAATATCATCAAGTCTGAACATGAGGCACCTGTCACTGACTTTGTCATGTAGAAAGTATAATATACACAAACCTGAACATAAGGCACAATTACAAATTATTCCACAATGTATATAAGTCTGGAACAGTGATGCGGTTTCAAAATTTTTCTTGTCGGACATTTTTACCGAAAATAAAGGGACACAACTCTTATCATTATTTAAGAGATAGTTTTTAGACCACACCCAGATAACAAAGCTCATCTCTCCACCCTCAGTGTTCAATGTATTAAAGGTGAACGCGAATCACACTCGCAAAAAGGTACCTGTTGCAGATTTTGTCCAATACAAATTATTCCACAACATATATACAAGCCTGGACATAAGGCACCAATCATAGACTTTATCAACCAATGTATATATACATGAATTATTAACCAATGTATATATATACAAGTCTGGATATATTTATTAAGACAACTGTCATACTGACCTTGTCAAATACAAACTATCAGACATCTTATATTTTGAATAATATCAGTCTAATTCTGTTCAATATTTACAAAGATATTGATATTTCTTTTTACGGGTATAAACATGGCACCAAAACGAATTGGGTTAGGGTTAGGTATTGTCTTGAAAATACAAGAATTCAGTAATGCAGCAAACAAAGGAAAATTATCTTGTCATTCACATGGTGAGAAAAAAAACCCGAGAGCATATAGATGTTGATGTCTGCATTAAAAAAAAACCTTGACATGGGTCAAATTTCACACTGCTTAAGGCCACTTGGTGCAGAAAAGTAGAAAGTTAAACCCCATTTCATTTCATTTCTGGAGCTGCTGTGCCAGAATTAGTAAGACATTGACTCACTAACCTTGAGCTCCCCTGTTAGGTTTTTAGGAGAGGAAATATACTCCTTCAGATAGGACAAAAACCAAGGTCCCGTGTACATTGATGTGCATGTAAAATATCCCTTAGCAGTTGGAATTTGAAATAAGACTAGGCTGTAGTGTTGCTGTCCAGGCAAAATTTCCCTCATAGCACTTTCATACTATGTGTATGCCTGATTGCCCGTTTTCATCAGCTTATTTAAACATTTCATTTCCAATACTTTAAGAGCAGATTTAAATGCAAGGGGCTGAATTTCTCATCTTGTCAGGGCCTATTACAGCTTTGCATGGGCTTGATCATCCAACTATTATCATGTAGAAGTTATCTATACATGTAAAATTGACCTGTTTCTATGATAAGAAAATAAAGAATATAATTTACCCCTATATAACCCTGTTGTGTTGAGTTAACTTGGCACATGGCCAGTTATTGTTTATAGTCACTATGTCACGTCACATGGTCAATCCAAAACATCAATAGAATAAATACTACTATATAGGCCTACTTATACTTGAAACACATGTCGTAAGATCGAGGATAATAAAATATAATGGAAAACAGAAAATATCTGATAAAAGACAATAAAATTAAAGGCATGTGGCGTTTGTAAAATAATATCAGAGGACTACTGTTTGGTGGATTGAGGAAATTTGCATGTGTCTGACAATATTTATTCTTATTCATGAACTTGTGTAGAAAAGGTGTATACTTGAATTGATGAGGTATTCTTTTGGTGGTAAGTAAAAACTAAAAATATTATCTGGGCCCAGAGACTTTGTTTTCATAGATTTGAGATCTAACAATATTATCCATGTCTATTATTTATTTAAATTATTGATGGACTTTATTATTTGGATTGACGAGGTGTTCTTTTGAGGTGTTCTTTTGTGGTGATTAGAAATTGAAAATAATAATATGGGGATTACTATTGAACACAATGATACTTGCTTGATAAGGACGAGAGCTTAGTATCAAACTCAGTAATTGTGTATCCATAAAATTGTACCTTGTGTTAATATGTTCAATTACTAAATGCCAATCAAAGAAGGATTACTATTTGTTGGATTACTATAAAAATTGAATGCCTATTAGGAATTTCAGTCTAAATATGACTTTGATTGAATCCAAGCTGGGATATCTTCTTGTGATTTTGGGCAAATTTGGGTGTTGATTAAGATGTGAAAAATAAAAAAATTGACGGAATATTTGATGTTTATCCATGGCTTTTATTTTGATTATAGTTTATTCTGTTTACCAAGTAACAAAACTTGCGAAATATTACTCGTGAAAGTTAGTCCTATATTTATAAACTGATTAATTTACAATAATTGATATGCCATAATTAAGAGACATTTGAGGCCTATTAGACTAGAATAAAATGCCTGTATCTTAATAAACGATTCCTACGCTGGAGTTTAAAATCATTCAACTTGTTTGAAAACACCCATATTCCACATCGACTCATTATAAGTTATACTCTGTAAGATAGGTATGTACAATTATTAATCTATTCTTGGAGAGTTTTCATTCTTCTATAAATAAAAAAAACAAATCCTTAACCTGTACAGACTGACAATGTACAAGTGTGGGGGGGGGGGCTACTAGGAGGGAGGAATTATTAATGACAGTCCTTTTAACGTCCAGTAGTAGGAGGGAGGAATCATTATTGAGGTTTAATAGTTTATGATTTGTTTTAAGCCAATGGTGGGGGTCAGCTTAAGTTAACCCATTTTGAATACTGTAGATTATAATCACAACAACTTACTAATCATTCACCTGTTAAGATAGACTTACCTTACTGGGCCCCATGATGATATACATGTATATAGAGATTAGTTAAGGTTGTTATTAGGAGTCCGGGATTAGGAACACAGTAGGGTAGCTGGTGGGATCAGGGGGTGGCATAAGGTACTTTTTAGGGGATAATTTTGTATCTACTACATTGTGTAAAGATGTAGTTACTCCATGATGTGTTATTATTAGATAAGGTATGTATAATTATGAAGGAAGGACACTAGATGAATCGTGCATTACAGATTGATGGATTTTTATATAATGTAGTGGATGTAAACTGTGAAGGATTTGAATGGCAGGAGACATACCTTATTAGGCTTTTTGGAAACATCTCTTTTCGTTGGGTAGCTGAATGGTTAACAAGCACACATTGGATCAGAAGGTCTGTTCTTATGAAGGCTTGTATAAATCGGGCATTACAGATACAATGATAGATTAAATGTAGTGCTGTCAAGGGCGAAGGGTTTGGATGACAGGAAGTACCTTGTTACGCTTTTTGGAAGTATAGCTGTGGTTATGTGGCCGAATTGTTAATGTATGCGCATAATTTGATCAGAAGGTCTGTCATTGAGTCATTAGTTGTTATTTCAGTGGAAACTTATCTTATTCAGTGATGAATCTGAAAAAGCCATCATTTTCTCCGATTATAAACAAGAATAGTCTAGTCTACCACAATACACATTATTATTCATTCAAGTGATAATTTATCAGCACTTTATCATACTAATTGTTGAATATGCATATTAATTTAGGAAATCTGTTTCTACTTTTGATTTCGTTGACTAATGCCCATAGCTATCTCGATATTCAACAAAGAATTTGAAGTATTTTAATGTATTAAAAAAACCCAACCACTTTCAGTCTTTACATCTACAAATCTTACAAACCTCCACATTTCTCAATTTTTGTAAACCGCAATTCATTGTGTGATAAGAGTCACTGTGGCTAAGTGAGTAAGACGTTAGCTTGCTAACCTGGAGGTCCCGTATTACATCTCTGGGTTGGCTGAGAAAATTCATGGGGATTTTCCGGCAAGGTTCTTGTCAGTGGTGCAGGGCCGAGGGCCTGGCAAGGGACAACTTATAAGTTATAGTAATTTGGATGGAGAAAAAAAGAGGACCTGTGTATAGATTGGCGTGTATGTTAAAGATCCCTTGGCAGTTAGAATTCGATATTAGAGTATACCATAGTGCTGCTACCCAGGCAAAATATTTCCCTCATAGCACACTGTATAACAAGTTCCTTAAGCAATGTCCACGAGTTTTACTAACATCGCTTGATATACATAGTTAAGTCGAGATCAAGCCTTCTATTGAAGAGGACTGTACCGGCATAGTTGGTGTATGCTCATCTTCATTTGCCCAGTTCGGAGCAGAATAGTAGGACATTTTAATAATCCCCATTTCATTTCATTATGTGGTTGTCTACAATAATGTTTGTTTACAGTATATGATAGATTAAATTTGCCATTATCCAAGAATACTGCAAGTTTTGGAACTTAATAAACTGTTAGACTTTTTAACTATTCAGCAATATGATTAATTACATCAAATTATTCTGCCATGCAGCTAGCAGACATATTGTCACTGGAATGAATGATAAGGTGCATTCTGGTATATCCCATGCTACTTTAATCTGTTAGAGTCAACGAAGCATTTAAAGATTATTATTTAGTATCAATATCAATAGATTCTATAGATAAACTCAGGTCTTTTGTTATATCTTGTCTTTTTGTTATATCTGTTAACAGCAGACGGTCGAGGTATTTACAACATGTTTATTTATAGCGATTATAGTCACAACACAATAATACAGGTGGACAAAATAACAACAGTCATTATTTATTATATACAGTTCATAGTCCATGTTTATCAGGGCTGTTGGATGGCCGAATGGTTAGCGTGTGCATTGTATCATAAGGTCCGTATACTGAGTCAACAGGTGTGGTTTCGATCCCCCGGGTTGTACCTGAGAAAGAGTAGTGTTAAGTTTATTCCAAATGAAATTCTTGATGGTGGTCTTAAAACTTACGAAAGTGCAACAAGAATTTTTATAAGTGAATTATTACAACAGTTCTGTCAGTGTTTGAATGCTTGGCCACCTTATTAGCCTAGTTATAGTGTACAAAACCCCATTGTGCAAGACAGATTTTTCACTGGAGCATAAGGAAGACTCCTATTGAATTACTATTTTTTCATTGAAACATAAGGAAATACCTATTGAATTTCTATATTTAATTTTCACTGAAGCATAGGGAAGAAACCTATTGAATTTATATATTTTCACTGGAGCATGGGGAAGATGTCTATTGAATTTATATATTTTCACTGGAGCATAAAAAGAAGACTTCTATTGAAGAAAGATGCTTATTGAAATTCTATATTTTCACTGGAGCATAGAGAAGACTTCAAAGGAATTAATATATTTCTAGAGTATAAATCGTGAATTTTGAATTTGTTATTTTTCTGTTCATTTTTTTTTTTATACATCGATATTTTGAAACTTTCCCTATTATATGGAAATGAAATGAAATGGGGTTTAACGTCGTACTCTTTTGCACCTAACCTGGGCTAATGGAAGACAGGCATAGGCCATACAGTGTGCTATGAGGGAAATTTTGCCCCGACAACGGTGCTACGGCCTACTCTTATATCGAATTCCATCTGCCAAGGGATCTTTTACGTGCACTCCAATGTGTACACGGGACCTCGGTTTATTGTCCCATCCGAACGACTAGGCAGCTGACAAGGGGAAATCACGCCGGAAAATCGAGATGAACTTTTTCGGCCATGCAGGGATCGAACACCCGACCTCCAGGCTAGCAAACGAGCGCCTTATCCACTTAGCCACCGTGACCCCCCCATTATATGGGATTTATTAATAATCATTTTAGATTGAGCATGGGACACCTTTTTGCTTCTGGTGAATAGATAAGCAGGTCAGAACCAGACTCCATTGATGTTTAATGGTAGAATTAAAGGGTATGACAATAGTTTAATTAAGGAGTCTTGCTTTGATAGGTGGGATTGGATGGCTAAATGGTTAGCACGTGTGCGCTATATCATAAAGTCTGTCATTAATTAGTCAACTGCTGTGGTTTCAAATTCCCAGTTGTCTGTCCAACCTCATGGGTTTTCTCGGCTCCTCCAGATTCCTCCCACTGCTAAGGACCCTACCAGTAAGTGAATTATTGCAATAAAATTAAACCATATGTTAGTCCCGAAATGACCTAGTTTGTGTCGAGTGGACATTAACCCACGATTTATCTCTCTATTTTGCTATGATAGTGACTGTTTTTTTATGGGCTCAGAATACTGGGGTCATTGAATAATATAAATTATTTTCAGTAATGTGATCTAATTGGTTGTCTTTATTATTGGATTAAGTTTCATTGGTTGAATTAGGTTAAGAGGTCATTTGATATAGTATATTATATTATTTTCTGTGGGTTGTTAAATAACTATCATCTGTTTCATTGTGTGAGGATATAAGTGAAAGGGACCAAGTAGTGAATATAATGGAGAGTGTATTTTAGGTATATAGTTTATATTAATTGAATTTTTGTTGGTCAATTTATTTCTAGGTCAATCCTTGAACATTTCCCCCCCTGTGGTGCCTACATATCACATTTATCAGAGGCCATGTCTTAAAGGGTGTACCAAAATAAATTTTTTAGTGTCTCTATGAGTGATTTGGTCAAAAGAAATCAAATTAATGGGACGGGTAGGGTTGAACTGAATGTCCTACTTTTCTGGCCCAGGTGGGAAGAAGGTGGTACCAATCAGCAAAGTTACTGCCTACCCTTCATCAAATTCCAACCTTTAAGGGTTCATTATGAGCAGTATTTTCGGTAAAATATTTGACAAAGTTATATTAGATAAGTTTAATCACGTGTTTCAATGTTCTGATCAACAATTTGGTTTTAAAGAGAAACACTCTACAAGTCATTGCTCTTTTGTACTAAATGAAACCATTAATTATTACAATAGTCGCAACTCTAGTGTGTATGTTAGTTTACTAGATGCTAGCAAAGCCTTTGATAAGGTAAATTATGTAAAACTCTTTCAACTGCTACGCTCTAGAGGTTTGTGTCCTTTATTTTCAAGATTTCTGCTTTGTGTATACCTCAACCAGGGGATACGAGTAAGGTGGGGCCAAACAGTTAGCAACTCCTTTAATGTAACTAACGGTGTCAAACAAGGGGGAGTACTCTCTCCAATATTATTTACCGTCTATATCGATGAACTGCTGAGAAGATGCAGACAAAGTAAACTTGGCTGTCATATTGGGAATGTATATGTCGGTGCACTCACCTATGCTGATGACCTAACACTAATCGCCCCAAGTAGAAACTCTCTTAATGGTTTATTGTGCATAGCAAGTAAATATTCCGAAGAATATAACCTCACTTTTAACCCCGACAAGAACAGACTCTTATATTTTCCAAGCAAGCCCTCTGAAACTGGAAATCAGGATCTTAAACCCATTCTTATAAATGGCCTACCTATCAAACTTGTCGAATCTGAGTCCCATTTAGGAAATCGGCTTCATAGTTCGTCAAAACATGAACATTTACGTCAATGTATAAATAATTTTATTGTTAAAAGTAATGTAACATTAAGAAGTTTCACATTCTCCTCATCTAGAGTCAAATATAAACTATTTAAAACTTATTGTATGCCCCTGTATGGGAGCCAACTATGGGATCTCTCACAAAAGTCTCTAGAGAGTTTTTATGTAGCCTGGAGAAAACAGGTTAGGAAAGTATTTAACATTTCACCCAGAACCCACAATAGTTTATTGAATATAATATGTCATGATTTGTCAATTGAAACTCAGCTTCATAAACGTTTTGTTAAGTTTTATCACGGTATTATACATAGCAGTAATTCATGTCTTCATGTATGTGGAATTACTGCGTTATCTGGTAGTCAATCCATTATGTGCAACAATATCAATTACTTATCATATCATTATAACATAACAAAATACAATTTAGAACATAAGTCATTGTCAAATATTGTAAATGAAATAGAATGTCACGATAAAAGTTCCTGGAAGGAAAATGATAAGAGAATAGGAAATGCTATACGAGAATAAATAGATTTAAGAGATTGTTCACCATCTGAATACATAAACTTAAATGAAATAATTAATCAACTCTGTGTTAATTGAGAACTTGTATATATTTATATGTATTTATTTATTTCTTTATTTCTTTTTTTTTTTCCCATATTGATTGTACTTAGTGTACGAATAAAAATTTATATATTTATATATATGGCATGCACAAGAATGAGTTTTCGACCGCAGTTTTCCATCCCATCTGAATGACTAATTCCTTTTTCTTGTCAGACAGATCTTTCAAACTGGACCACTAGTTGAACGGACCAGAAAATCAGAAGGAACTTTCTCCGAAAAGCTTTGTGATTGAACCTGATATTTGTTGGTTATTTAGCCAAAGCCTCACACACTGTGCCACCATTATTAGATTAAAACAGATGACCTATTGTGACTGTTAATGTTATTATTTATAAAATCAGCTGATTGCTGATCATCATTGGTATTCTATTTATATCAAAATCAATCAGACATGATTATAAATAAATTGATAAGTAACTGGACAATAGATTAACCTAGATTTATAATATACATGGATAATAAAAATCATATTATTGTCATTTATAAAACGAATTAATACCGAAGAACAGTTTATAAAGCACTGTTGGTTGTTATATTCACTGATTATTTACAGGTCAGGATTTAAAACAAGATTTGTGGATGATGTTCGAATATATGGGTAGATTATGATGGCAATTGATAGATATTGTTAACATTAGAAAATGTTACTTGTTAGTCCAAATTGTCCATAACAACTTTTGCATTGTGATTCCTGAGGCAAATATAAAGCAAAATTTCTATACTCTTAAAAACCATTTACTCTTTTGACAAGATCCTAAGACCTAATCAAGGGCAATAACTATAGAAATGATATTACACTTTTGCATCTTGATAAAAATAGAAACGAAGAACAAAAATTAAAAAAAAATGATCAGATACATAATAACCTTCTATATATAGTGCTATAGGATATTCAAAAGATTTCACAAAGTGAGCACTGAGCAAGGACTATATTATAGCTTTAGAATTAATACAAAGCAATAGTTGAATATAATGCGTTTTTGGTTTTAACAATGCATAAACTTATATTGATGAACAGCGCAGAGGATAATCTTTGTTATTAAAGCATTCACAAGATTGTGTAAATTTAACAAGGGCATTAACTCTGACAATCATTAGCAGAAATACACTAATGTATACAACGATTTATAAAATCTGGATGATGATATATTATTTTTTTAATCATTAAATCTGAATTTGGATTGGGGAACAGGATATGCCTATGCCTCTCTGTGTGATAATAGATCTCGACTGTACAAGAATGTTTGGACGACATACAGTGACGATATATATATGTGGTGTATACAAGTTACGTTACCCTGATGTTACTTACTAAAGCTCAGAGATCTGTGAAAGGAGTAGTGTGCTATCTAAAGACATGAATCCCAGGCGACGTATAAAATGTACTCAATTATTGTACAGTAGATTGACAAAATATTTACTTTTACCTAATTGCAGATAAGGTAATCTAAATCCTTGTCTTAAAAACATAAAACCTCTCCCAGTAGATTTCAGTATCAATTTGTTCAAGCTAGGCATATAGAATAAAGGCAGTTGGTGCTCCTGTATGGTCCTCTCTTAAAGGTACATTATGGGAGCTAAGATAGTTAAAGAAAAGATAATGTAAAGAAAAAATGCTGAAAATTTCCGTCATATTGCTGTAGACTGAATGGAGAGATTAGTTTTTGAATATTAAGTCTAGCCTCGATCATCATTAATAAAGTTGTTATGATAAAAACAAAATTTTACGTTTAATCATCCTTCACAAAATGTATTCTAATCCATCAAATATCACAGGCTAGCAATGGCATCAATAGTTGATTATAGTCTTGATAAGTTAATTGATGTCTAATTAATAATTCAGATAACATTCAGGCCTATAAACAAAGACCTGCAATAGGTAGATTTAAAGTTGCCGATGTCCGAGTAAAATTCTCTTACCAAGCTTTAGTACTCTTTCATAATGCTTCCAAAAATGATTTCCTTCTCTGATAGCTGCTGATGTCTGGGTAAGATTGTCCTACCTGGTATTATGCATATGGCCAATCAATTAATTTTAACTATATAATTTTATATTTTTCAAACACTGTGGACCAATTTTTATATATCCAGTATGTTGACCAAGAAAATTTCTCAGGAGTTTCCAACCCGGTTTCCACTTGTCAAACTCTAGTTATTTGGATGGGACAAAAAAACTGTAAATACAGAAATGAAATAAAATGGGGTTTAATGTCCTTTTGTTTTGCACCGACTGGACTAATAAAGACAGGTATAATGCAGTCTATATGGGACGGTCATTATTAAAGTATGTAATACAGTCGTCTTTAATTAGTTTAAACTCTAGTCATTTGGATGGGGAGAAAAACTGTAATGCAGTCTATATGGGATATTATTATAGAGTATAAGTTGTCTATATGGGATGGAGTGTAATACAATCGTCTTTATGGGATATTATGAGTTTAAAACCGTATTTATTAGTTTATTGATTATGTCGATCTATTATCTACCTGGTGACCTATATAATACATATATACATATTACCTTTATTTACCTATATAAAAGCCTTATAGACAGACAATAAAAACTAGTTGTCTGTATTAACTTATATAATATAGATAATAAAAGGATATATATAAATATATTATATAGATATAAGATAAAGCACCTGAACATTACCCTGATCTT
This sequence comes from Patella caerulea, assembly GCA_036850965.1. Classification (NCBI taxonomy): domain Eukaryota; kingdom Metazoa; phylum Mollusca; class Gastropoda; family Patellidae; genus Patella; species Patella caerulea. Next base: position 15,801,544 of record JAZGQO010000002.1, on the reverse strand, counting down.
TATAATTTTATCTCATCTCCCACATAGAGTCAACCAGTCTACTAATAATATACATCAATAATGTTTTTAGATATATAGTAAGTAATAGTTAATCAGTCTATACTAACATACATAATAGTTGTATATGGGTAAGACCACAGTACTGTGCCCTGTTTACATGCTGCAGTTAGTTGTGCAGTTAATAATTAAATAAGAAAAATAGAGTTGTTTTGTTCAGTTTAGAATCAATGAAACAACTTTTATTAATTTGCTTCTCCTGGTTGGTGTGTATATGTGGAAAAAGTTCCTAGTGATTGTTATCTATGAAGTTGTGTTTGTGATATTTCTTTGGATATGGTATCAGGAGTAGGTCTAAATGTCCATGGAGGTGAGCCGTGGTGGCTCAGTGAGTAAGACGTTTACTAGCTAAACGGGGTGGGGGGGCGTGGTTCCCTCTTGTCAGTGGTGTAGGATGGGGGGCCTGGCAAAATTGCCCTCATAGCACACTGTATGTCTTTATTAGCCCAGAGTTTTAACAGTAGGATGTTAAACCCCACTTCATTTCATTTATTAACATGGAACTCGCTTAAGATTTATATTGATCTTTTTATTTACAGAATGATAAAATAGTGAAAAATAATTTTGACCAATGAGAGAGAAGGATGAAGACCAACCCGAATCATTATGCCGGAGAAATCACAACAAGAAATCGATGTGCCGGAGACGACCCGCAGCACAAGGTCAAGGTCAACATCAAGTTTAGGGATACACATCAACTCTTCTGCAGCTCCTCGACAACGATCAACGTCTGCCAAATATTACAATATAGCAACTTCTATTCTTAGCAATGATATTGATGAATTGTTTCTCGGGGCGGCAAGGGTGAGATCATTTATAGTTCTTTTAATTTTGTATGCTAAAAGTTTCAAGTTCTTTTTCATGTCTTTTCTTTTTTTGTTCTCCTTTTGATGTGATAGGCTATTTGATTTGTCATTACTCTTTGATTTGAAATACTCTTAACTTTTATTGGAGCCACGGTGGTTAAGTAGGTAAGACGCTGGCTAGCTAGTCTTGAGGTCGTGTGTTTCGATATCTGCATTGCCCGAGAAAGTTCATTGGCGTGCACGTAAAAGATCCCCTGGCAGGTGGAATTCGATATAAGAGTCGGCCAAAGTGCTGCTGCCTGGGCAGAATTTCCATACATATGTCCGTCTTCATTAGCCCAGAAGGAGCAAACAGTAGGATGTTAAACCCCATTTCATTTCTTAATTTTGGGCATATCAACCTGTCTTCATAGAACCTGTACCGCAGGGGGTGTTGGGGTGATCAAGTGGTCTATGTCATGCACTATAAATGATTCCTCTCTCATGTATACAGTTTATATTCTATCTTAAGTGTCCACAATAAGGAAGTACAAGTTTATATTTGGTTTAACAAATTTATAGGCTTTAAACTTATAGGTTAAGTACCATAATATAGACTCAGCTGTGCATGTAAAGTACCATAAATATAGGATCAGCTGTAGGTTATAAATTACCATAATATAGATTCAACTTTGGCCAGACAGCACCCAAACCTATATATTTTTCAGCGTGCAACCTAAAACAAAGTTGAAGCTGAATTGGCAGCCTTGTCCAGTCGACACTTGTCTGACTCTCTCCTGGTGAAATAAGTTATAATTGTCCAAATTGAATCATGTCTCTTTTGATCTGGATTGCGAATGATTTTCCCAGTCCTTGCCTTTGTGTCCCTGTCATGCTGGATGTGGCCTTGAAATCATTGTCCTTTTGTGGCAAGATCCCGTGTAAACAGATAGAAGTGGCTGTTTAAAAAAATGGCATTGTCCAAAAACAAACCAATGCAAGCATAAGCACAGAGTCTTAAAGGCATGTTGCCTGAGATATTGCAATAATTGTTTCTGTTACCCTCTTAGAAAATATGTAAAAATAGCTTTAAGATATTAGGTTCTAGTTATTTAGTGCAATAATACTAAAACAGAAGATCCACATTGACTTTTCAAGTCTTCTCTGTCCAGAATTTGATAATTGTAAGAGATAGTAAATGCAATATTGAATGATAAATTGGTAGTTTTTAGGAGATAGTAAATACAATATTGAATGATAATTTGATAGTTTTAATCATAGTAATCTTAATATACAATATTAAATGATAATTTCAGGATGGGGAATACGAGAAGATTGAACATATATTACAGCGTCGTAGTGATGTCATTGTTTCTATTGATGTCATCGATAAACGTACAGGAAATACACCTCTTATGTGGGCCGCGAAAAAAGGTTATTCAAAGGTATGAAATTGATGTAATTTCTTTTTTGTCATTTATTTGGCCTATTTTGTATAAAACGCTTACTTTCGTCCACAGAGCAAATTATGTCATATAAAATGTGCATATTTGGTAGTTATGTAATTTCGGAATAACATTTATAAATCCTACCATGTTTTCTCTACTTAAGTGAGAGGAACCAAGATAATTAAGTGAATATGGTGCCGCGTTCTATTCCTTTTTTGGTTACAAAGATTCAGACCTGGCAAGGAAAAAAGGGATGTGGTATGGACGTAAAAGAACCCTTGACAATTATTTTCTGTCAATTTCTTTTCCGCCATTTATTTGCAGAGTCTTTTGTACGTTTACACCTCTCAATGTTCCAAAAATCGCCTAATCATATTTAATCAAAACAGCTCCTTCAGTCAAGCTAGCACACAATAATCTGGCAGACAACAATTGAGTTGTCAGTTAGTGATACTGTGACATTTTGTTTGCATTGTTTGCCGCATGGGTGTTTTTCGGATAATCCAGTATTTTTTTTTTTAGAAAGATTAGGTGTCTATGCTTTCATTATATATATGAAATTTGCCGTACTTTTATTGGAAATAACCACCCTATAAATATTTTCAAGACAATGAATTTTTAATATTTTTTTCCAGATAGTACAACTGCTCATCAAACATGGTGCTGATCCCACATTACATAATTATGAAAAACTTTCGGCACTTGAGATGGCCACATCAAATATTAAAACTATATTACTCGACTCTGTGGAGAAAACAACTGAATCTTCTCATCGTCTCCTTCTACAAGCAGCATGGCAGGGAAACATTAAAATAGTTCGTCGATTACTGGTAAGTGACAGGGAAATATTAGAATAGTTCGTAGATTACTGGTAAGTGGTAGGGAAATATTAGACTAGTTCGTAGATTACTGGTAGGTGGTAAGGAGATATTAAAATAGTTTGTAGATTACTGGTAGGTGGTAAGGAAATATTAAGATAGTTTGCAGATTACTGGTAGGTGGCAGGGAAATATTAAAATAGTTTGTAGATTACTGGCAGGGAAGTACTAAAATAATTCATAGATTACTGGTAAGTCAGCTTGATTTACTAGTGGTGAAATGATCATGTATTGGATTGCCAAATGTCATTGGGTGAAGTGGCTAGGATTTGATTCCCCACTTATATGGGACAAAGAATAGGGATGTCTGTCTGACCTCATGAGACTCATGGGTTTTCAAAATTTCCTCCCGTTTCCACCCTCTGTTAAAACCATTTACATGCAAGGAAATTATTGAAATAGAATTAAACCATGTGTTAGTCCCAAAATGACATAGCTTGTGTCAAGTGGAGATTAAACACTCTCCCCTCACCCCCTCAAAATGAATCATTGATTGCTATATACATGATAATTTCGAAATAAAAATCTCTAGTCATATTGACTAGATTGTTGTATGTATTGAATGGATTTATATCTGGAGGTGTGGTTTACTAACTATTACACAATTACTACAAGATGTTTCTAAAATAAGGATTTAGATCAGTTTTCAATATTAACATGGATTGCCCTTATACATGTTCTAGATCTTTTCATCTTGCCTATAGCCAGAATTACACAGTTTTTTTATTAGAAATCTATTGTAATGGTATGAATAACATACAGTGTTAGTTCTTGATGCCCTCAAGTCTCAAAGAAAATTCTTGTGGCGTCAGTCATCAGAAGTATGGCCTTGACCTTTAAATCAGTAGGCTATGGTGATTGATTTAATCGGATTAACAGGTAGAGAGGTATGACTCAGCAATATTGAATGTCATTAATAACTATGTCACACATCCATCTGTCTATTATATTGATTATTGTTTCAAGTCAGGATTTATCTTGGACAATTGATAAGTGGAAGAATAAATGACTCAAAATACAAACCATTATACAATTTCACAATCTAATATCTATAACTTATAATAAGTGAGAGAAATGGGGTTTAACATCCACTCGACACATACCAGGTTATTTTGAGGATAACAAATGGTTCAATTTTAATTCGCTTGCACATGGGGATTTTTAATACTGGGAAGAATTTGGAGGATCCGGGGTGGAAATCAGGGAACCAGAGAAACCCACGAGGATGGACAGGCAACGCTACTGTTTGTGACATACAGGCTTGGAAACGAAACCATGTCACTTGACTCAATTACAGATCTTATAATCTAAAGCCTTCGACCATTCGGCCACCCAACTTGATATACCTAACGACAAGACATTGCTTAAAGTGTGACACTACGGGGCCACAGATGTGACAATGATCGTTTAGGGCTTTTCTTCTAGGGTTTTCTTCGGACTTCACGTTGTTATAAAATTATATCCAATGATCAATTAAGTCTAAAACACCGTTTATCTTGTGACTATTTTTATATAACAAATACAGCAAACTACAGATAACAAATACAGCAAACTACAGTGGTTACAGGTACAGGAAACTGCAATATTATTGAATATAAGTTCAATATCCTTGGCTTGTGTTCTGAGGTGGCATTTCCTCCCCTCTCAGCCGGGAAGGCTGTGGTGTTCTCCCAACCTCCCAATGGTATCTATAATGTATCTCCTACCGCCCCATCATGGTATCTGAATCCGGCCGGTGAGCCAGGACTGCTCACGGTAGGAACTTCCCCTTGAATCTCTCGAATGATATCTACGTCAAGCCTGCAAGCCGGGCCAGCTCCTGGGATGAACTTCCCCTTGGCTCTCTCAAATGTTGTCTGAGGTTAAATCAGACGAATTCTCTCCTATAAAGAAAGTCTAATGCGTCATCTAGTAGGGCGGGACAATTACCATTTATGGGTAAGTGTTTCGTAAAGGCACCGTTTTACATCAACACTATTCTAATTAATTGTACTAATCTGTGCACGTGAGGACTGGACGATAGTACCCTACTTTCCACAAATGGATACTGACATAACTGTCTGCGAGTTAGTCTAAAATAGTAGTAGAATATATCCAAGCTACTTCATTACCCTAGTTTTCGTCATACACCATGTAGGTAAAGAATTTTATATTAAACAGAACACTAAGTCTATAGTGTTACAAAAGTACACATAGATCATCTAAGAATGATATGAATTGTTAATGTGGTAGACATATTGTCCTAATGACAATACCATACCCCAGTGATATGATGATCTGTTATTGACTATTGATTAGTAAATACCTTAATGATGATACACAGGTATAAGATGATGATTTATTAATGATTAATATTTACCTGTTTCAGGTATAGAAACAATAATCATTGAGAGGCTTTTAGTAACTGGATAGAGCAATAAACATATCACACATACTTATGGAAAACATGACAAGGAGTAGGGTTGCCTGTCAATCTCGTGGGTTTCTCCGGGTCCTCCGGTTTCCTTTCACTGCTAAAGACCCCTCCGCGCAAGTGAATTATTGAAATAAGATATTTAAACCATATATTAGTCCTGAAATGACCTAGTTTGTGTCGAGTGGACGTTAAGGCCCATTTCTCTCTCGCTCTATGGAAAAACAATGTTTTTCGTAAATGATTTTTCTGACATAAGTATGGGCTACATATGTCGTATGTTATTATTTAAAGAAAAGATTATTGATTATTGATATGCTTAAAAATGATTAAAGTCATATCTTGATGATAGTCGATCACTCACCTGTATCTAATGTACAGATATTGATCACCAGTTCCACACCATTGTCAAAGCTTTGTTATAAGATGTTCATATATTCAATGGAATAACTAACATTCTAGCTAGTTTATACTTGAATGTGTGTACTAAATATTATGATTTATCTGTTGTAACTTACGTGCTATTACCATGTTTGCTTGAAAAGACCAGATTGGAAAAAAACCTAGGTTTGATTTATGCAGGTTTTTATGGGTTATCCTCAACTGCCTTAAAGATATGTTGTCCCCAAAGTATATATATATATATATATATAAATAAATAAGATGTTTGAAAAGAAAACAGACTACATATTTAAAGTTAGCGCTTTCAGTTCCGTCGGAACCTCTTCAGACTTTTAATATGATAGCGTAACTATATAAACAAAAATGTTAACAATAGAAAGACGTCACATCTGACGTTTACAATATGTTGAGTTACTACTGTTAATAACAATTTACGTTGAATATGTTTACAATATGTTGAGTTACTACTGTTAATAACAATTTACGTTGAAATTGTTATTAACAGTAGTAACTCAACATATTGTAAACGTCGGATGTGACGTCTTTCTATTGTTAACATTTTTGTTTATATAGTTACGCTATCATATTAAAAAGTCTGAAGAGGTTCCGATGGAACTGAAAGCGCTAACTTTAAATATGTAGTCTGTTTTCTTTTCAAACATCTTATTTATTTATATATCACATGAGAGTTGTTTTCAGAACTTTTTTTGTATATATATATATATATCAGTTGGTTATTTCTGATGAAGACAGAGAGAGTAAGAAATGGGGTTGTCCCCAATATATCAGTTGTTTATTTCTGATGAAGAAAGAGAGTGAGAAATGGGGTTTAATGTCCATTGACACAAATATGTTCTGAAAAAACAGACCCTCCCACAATAAAATGACGGCTTCTAACAATAGTTTATTTATAGCTTGAGGAATCTCCCCCAAATACAATTTTTTGAGAGGGATTTGAAGCAATATTTTGGATAGATTAATTAGTTTGAATATGTTTTTAGTCCACATATATCATCAAATCACTTAGTTTGTATGTGGTACAATATCTTTAACCACTGAACCGAGGTTTCTCTCCCTAATTGTGTAAATAAATGTTTCTTTGGTACATGCAGTGATGCTTTGATTTGATGTGAAACCTAGTCATATCACCTGATTCAGCTCTCTGGTTTTTATTTCAGTCTCAGAATAAAGTATTAGATATAAATTGTCAGAATGCTGAAGGATTATCTCCCTTGCTGTTAGTGACACGTGATATACAACTGTTTGAACGACTAGCCGTACAACTAAATCGTCTCTATAATCCAATAGAGGTGGCTATTGAACTTCTGAATCACAGGGCGTGAGTAATCATTTAATATATTAAACAAACAGCAAACCTGCTATTAGGCCACACAAACCTGATTTTCTGTTCTTGTGCCGTGGAACACCTGTGAAAGTTTTCCTTCTTCTTAATATCTTCTGGAAAAAGTCTTGTTTAAAACCAAAAGTTCTTTGCAGTGCTGTTCAGAACCATTTTGTTCCAATTTTTAAGTTTTGAGATTTTAAACAAAACATCTTTCATGAGATTCAAGTGGATGTTTATTTATCAAAATCCTAAATAATAGAAAATCGTATTGGTTTGGCTTTTGCATGGTTTAAGTTGGCTTGGCCTTACAACAGGTGAAGAGAATAACAGTTAGTTTTGATCAGATTGTTGTAGGGGTTTGGGATGGCCTAGTGATCTAGAGTGGTGCCACGGTCTTTACTTTAGCTTCAAATGTTATATTAACTATTATTTGGACATTTAATCAAGTCTCTAAACAATCAGATGCCAGAGATTTAAATGGATTAAAAGACGATCACCATGATTTAATTGTAAAATGTTGAATCAAGGCTAAGTATCGAATAACAAGTACCCATGTCATGATAATAAATAATCTATGCCACATCTTATTAAAACTCCTGGGGGTCACGGTGGCTAAGTGGATAAGGCGTTGGTTCGCTAGCCTGGAGGTCGGGTGTTCGATCCCTGCATTGGCCGAGAAAGTTCATCTTGATTTTCCTGCGAGATTTCCCCTTGTCAGTGATGCAGAAGGAGGGCCTGATAAGGACAGCTGCCTAGTCCTTCGAATGGTACGAAAAACCGAGGTCCCATGTACACATTGGAGTGCACGTAAAAGACCCCTTGGCTGTTGGAATTTGATATAAGAGTAGGCCGTAGCGCTGCTGCCCGGGCAAAATTTCCCTCATAGCACACTGTATGGCGTATGCCTGTCTTCCATTAGCCCAGGTTAGGTGCAAAAGAGTAGGACGTTAAACCCCATTTCATTTCATTTCATTTATTAAAACTCCAAACAGCTTTATTCAGAATAAAGTAATTTGAATGACATTTTCAATGTATTCATTTTTTATTATCAATGTCTGAACATTTATAGCAAGAACGACATGCTCTTTATCAAAATTTTACATAATGCATCTTTATAAATTGTTTTAAAATGATAATCATATGTTTTGTAGTGCCATTCATATGACTGATGGTGATGGAAAAACATGCCTACATTATGCTTGTTCATCCAGAGCAACTGTCGCAACAGAGTTAGTGAAAACATTGATAGAATCAGGGTCAGAATTAGGTAAGGTTGTTATACATTTATAGAAGTAACGACAAGCTAGGAAGATGGCCTACACTAAATGAAGATCTGACCAGTTGTACTGGAAGGTCACATCAGGGGTTGTATGTGTGGCTTTTGTCATGGTTTAATCAAGCATCGTTGATGTTTCTAGGGGTTTACCCACAGTTCCGAGCATTGCACACCAAGAAGTCGCCGTAACAGATGGCTTTATTGGCTATCCCCTAACGCTATCGAGAACGCAAGTTAGATAATTATTATTATTATTATACAACACTTATATAGCGCTAACTTCCACATACGTGTTCAGATGCGCTTTACAATAGATAGATAAATATATAGGATATATAAAAAATCATTAAAAAGAAAAATAATAGTTATAGACACAGTAAAAATCTAAATATCTATAACATCAGTGCAAAAATAAATATCTATAAAATACATATAGTGAATAATTAAAATTAATTCAGCAGTTAAAAGCCTCTCGGAATAAAAAAGTTTTAAGTTTAGATTTAAAAGTTGTTAAAGAGGTACAACTGCGTATACTAAAAGGCAATAGATTCCACTGCTTTGGGTTTTGAAACAAAAGCGATCGTTCTCCATAACTTCAAAGGTTGGCTCTTTTTTCCGTTAATAAAAAGTTGTCTTTGGATGATCGTAACGTTCGAGAAGGTTTATAAATATTCAAGAGACATGACAAGTAAAAGGGCGCAATACCATTAAAACATTTAAAAGTTAATAAAAGTATTTTATATTTAATTCTAAAAACAACAGGAAACCAGTGAAGTTGAAATAAAACTGGGGTTATGTGCTCATTATATTTCGTGCTTGTGACCAGTCTTGCGGCAGAATTCTGCACTTTTTGGAGTTTATCAATAATGCGACATGGAAGACCAATCAGTAAGGAATTGCAACTGTCCAGTCTGGAGGTAATTAATGTACTTATAAGTGTTTGTATTGCGTCAGTGGAGAGGTTACTGCGGATTTTACTAATATTACGTAGGTGATAATAACATAATTTACATACATTATTTACATGAGACTCTAAGTTTAGGTGACTATCAAACATTACACCAATGTTTCTGGCAGTTTTTACTGGCTCCACAGAAACATCGCCTATAGAAATATCAATGTTATCTGAAATTTTTGCTTGAACTGTTGGTGAGCTAATTAAAAGATACTCGGTTTTATCATCGTTCAGCTTTAAAAAATTGGTTGACATCCATTGTCGGATTTCATTGATACAGGATTCTAAAATATGCTTAGTTAAAACAAAGCCATCTTTAGCAATTGGTTTGAATGAGATATACAACTGCGTATCATCTGCATACAGATGATACTGAATATTATACTTTTTAATTATTTTACCCAAGGGTGAGGTATACAAGCTGAATAAAATTGGGCCCAAAACAGAGCCCTGTGGGACACCGTAAAGAAGGCCAACATCTTCAGATGATTTGCCACTGACAACAATAGATTGTTTTCTATCAGTTAAATAGGATCTGAGTAGGTTAATGGCAGAGCCAGATATACCGAAATCAGATATTAAACGAGAAATAGGGATGCTGTGGTCAACGGTATCAAAGGCGGCCGACAGGTCTAACAATATAAGGAGAACACAATTGCGATTGTTTAGTGAATTTAGAATGTCATTTTGAACTCGAACAAGAGCAGTCTCTGTGCTGTGATGCTTGCGATAAGCACTTTGAAATACTTCAAGAAGGCTATTGTCAGAAATGTAAGTTTTTAATTGATTAGCTATGCATTTCTCAAGGATTTTGGAGATAAAGCTGAGATTGGAAACTGGTCGATAGTTCTTGTAATGGTTCGGGTCAAGAGTTGGCTTTTTAATTAAGGGAACAACGATTGCAGTTTTGAAAACATCTGGAAAAACAGCACTTTCGATTGATTAATAACTTCCAGATCCTAGTGTAGTTAAAAGATCTGTGTTTTAATCAAATTGGTGACACAGCCTAATGTCTGTGTATAATGGCCGAATTGTTTAAGACGTGAACTTTAAATTATAAGTTCTGTCAATTAGTCAGTGGCCGGGTTTCAATTCTCCGCGTGTGCGTGACAAGTAGAAGTGTTTTTCTCTGGTACTCAGTTTCCTCCTATTGCTGACAACCCCTATGCGCAAACTAAATATTGAAGTGAAATGTAAATAAGAAATAGGAATTCAATGATGATTTATTCTTAACTGTCAGTGGACACTGGACATTGTCGAAGCGAAGGAATTGGACTTTCAGGACTAAATGTTAACCTGAAAATCGAAAATAAGATATTTCTATTAGTATTTGTATCATATTTCTAAAATACTGTTTATTTTTACAGAATTACGAGATAAACGTTTTTTTACTCCAATTCACTTGGCCTCTAATTCTGGTAACCATGGTGTGGTCACGACCCTAATAGAGGGAGGGTCAGAGGTTAACAGTAGAGGATTTATGGGTTTGACTCCTTTACATATAACAGTAAGTATTTTGTGAATCATTTTCGTGATTTGGTTTAAGTCCGCAAAGAACATTTGAAATGAAATGAAGTGGAGTTTAATGTGCTACCTACCTTTTCTGACCTTTTCAGGCTACAGGGTAGTCTGCTGTGAGTGAAATGCTATTGTATGGGCAAAATTATCACATATGTGAAAATAGACAAATATATTCTATAATTTTGTTAAAATAACAAAATTTCACAGATAAAAATTGAGTTCTGAAGCTAGCATGTTTTTTGCTGAATCAAGTTGGTAAAATTCCCTGTACATGTCTTTTCTTCCACAGTCCCAGAAAGACCATCAGAGAGCGGCTGTAGTTTTATTGGAGAATGGTGCAGATGTGACGTTAGTTGATGACCAGGGTAACTCAGCTGTTGATCTTGCCAAGAGCAAAAAAATGCGAACTACATTAAAAGAAGCATGGTCTGAAGCGACACAGAAAAAATCATCTCCAAATTTAGCTCCTGTTAAAGCTCCAAGTAGAGAAGAGAAGAAAGGTCCTATCCAGAAAAAGAAAGGAGAAGTTATTTTTGATGTAAGTATTTTGAAGCCCCTCTGAACATTTGTTTTAAAATAGTGATAATGTTAAAGCACTTTGTTGGCGTGGATAGTTGTGTCTTGAGGGATGGGATGGATGAATGGATCTCATCCAAATGGATAGACAACACTTCAATCGTCAACTACGATGTCTGTACATTGTACAGATGTTAAGTAAAACTACGGGTAGGAACCTGAGATTTCCTGTTGAATGATGATGTTACTAAAACCGGGATCTCCATGGCAGTGAGTCGGCGCTTTACAAGTCAGCTTCCAAAGGTGGCCATTTTAGACATGTGACAGTCCTGTTGGCACAGATATAATGCTGCTAGGTTCCCACTTTTACAATTTGTGCTACTATTGCAATCATAGTTTTAATTGTAGAGTAGTTGTGATGTTCCCGTCAGAACTTATCATTCACTGAGTTCTGTTGTAGCAATCGTGGACGCAGTAGAGACAATCTATCGTAACGCATCACATTAAAATGGGAACCTAGCATTACCAAACATTTAATGAATATGTTTACTTTTCAAAATTTATTGAGTCTGTGTTTTTATGTTTTTAAAATTTTTTCAGGGTCTGGTAGTCGTGACAACACCTGCTCAAACATCTAGTAAGTGACAAATTTACTCTATGTGATGTATTGCAATATTCACCATATTGAAACGATTCTTCACAATGCTATTATGCTGTTTTATCTCATGGAACTGTGAACAATAACATTGCAATAGACCAGTTTTGTTGACTATACATTTTTTCATAAAATGCCAATTTGTAATTACATATATTTTTTATTTATAGGACCAGGAATATCAAGATCAGGAACAACTCTCAGTAATGCTGATAAAGCTCGAAAAGCTGAGGAACAGATGATGCTAGATATTGATCATGGAACTTTTACTCACATGCCCAATGTCAAGTAAGTAATACACATAATATCCACATACGACACCAGATCCACATACGACACCAGATCCACATACCACACTAGTTCCATGTGCACACACTAGCTCTAAATACCACACCAGTTCCCTGTGCCACATAAGATCCACATGCAACTTTGATTAAATTGTGGCATAATATAATACTAAATGTTATATTTTAACAGAGAAGGGATGAAACGATTGAATGCATTAAGGGGAGGAGTTAAATCCAAGTCCTTACCAAAAGTATCAAAAAGCTGTGTGTCTTCATCAGAGAGTTTATCACCAGAACTATCAGAAGGGCGACGAACCAGGCAGGGAGGAGAAAATGTCCGACGATCTTTAGAAGATGGGAGAAACATCACTACACCACGGAAATCAGGTGAGTTCAAGTATGTCAGATATTCTCGACATGTCCCATCCTAATTAAAAAGAGGAGAGTGGTCGAGTGATTGTAAGGTCTGTCATTGAGTCAGGTCTTGAGTCAGGTATGTTTTTTATATAAATAATATTTTATCCTCAGAAGAGGATTGAGGATCTAGCTAGGCTGATGTACCTCTCTCCTTATCAGGGATCAATTGATAACTGAATTATATATTATAATGTTTTATATATATTTTTAGTACCATATACACCAGCAAGTAGAAGTAGAACAGGAACAACATCATCCATAGAAGAACTTGATCTCTGTATACAAAATAACAGGTAAATAAAAATAGGATTATCTTACCAGTAGCAACTGGCCCGTTAAAGCTATCTGCAACCACTGACAACCATGAAACTAGTATGGCTGTCCACACAGTGGATCGGGGGTTGAGTGGCCGAAGGGTTAACGCATGCGTATTGAATCAGGTCGTTCATTGAGTCAAGTGGTATGGTTTTGATTCCCCACTTGTATTCGAAAAGAAGTAGGGTCATCTGTCAAACTTTGGGATTTTCTCTGGATCCTCCCATTTGCTCCCACTGATCAATACCACTGCGTGCAAGTGAATTATTGAACCACGTCGTAATTTGTGTTGAGTGGACTTTAAACACCATTTCTCTCTCCACACGGTGGATCATTAAATAAGGTGCTGGTTCTTTAGTCATAATATTTATATTATGTTCAAGAATACCACCCAAGAGATTTACAATTCTTTTGCAGACTACAATATTTTGGAATGTTGAATCTTTAAAAGGAATATTAGTGAAAAATCAAAATTTCATACACTTTTTTTTAACCACAAACTATTCCCGATTTATTCGTAGAAAATGGACAAAATGAGTGCTGCTTTTGTCAGTGACAACACACAGAGTGATGATGTCCTCTCAAAGTTTGTACGAAGTTTGTACGGCCTGCGGAACCTCAGTAATAAATAACCTTAGTACACTGTAATGTAGGTTAATATTTGGAAATGGAAATGAACCGCAGAGATTTTAATGATTTTTTGATCTTTTTATTATAGACAATCTCCTGCTCCAACTGTTGAAAGAAGTAAATCACATCACAGAAGCGATTCCGATCCATTTTCGTCTCCGAGCTTGTCAGATTTAACTGTATCTTACGACAATATTATCTCCCTTAGAAGAGGTCAGTATGTTTTAAGACATGTTGGTGTACATTGGTAATTGTACTCTGGATTAGAATACCTTGGGTTTAAATCTTTTTTGGAGCCATGAAAAACTTCTTAGATTTACAAGAATGGTTTGCACATGGTAAAGGTAGCTCCTGGATGACTGTAGAGAAAATGTGTTTATTTGTTCGGATGGGAGTAAAGCTGAAATTCATCCGTGTGCAGTGTCCTTTATCACCATGTTGGTGGCCATGGATAGTTGAGTTGAGCAATCGATTCATTTACTCTAACAACTAGACTACCCCGAGTTCAGATCTAGTTGTGGGTTGTAATGAACTAGGGCTGTTTTCAAGCATAATTCCCACTTGTCAAAGATAGCACCTGGATGGCCAAGAGAAAATGTGTCTAGTTGTTCGGATGGTATAAAAAGCTGAAGTCAACTGTGTACACAGTGGGGTGCAAGTAAAAGAACCCAAGACAGAATTCAAAATTTTCATTGTTTGTATGTTCATCATGATTTTGCATGTTGACTTCATGACTTGATTTTCTTTGTTTGTATAGCCAAGGGCAACAACGTCACATAGACATTGCATTTTATTGAAACTATATATTTGACCACAATTGCTCCCTTGACTAAAATTCCTCAACAATTTTCTTTCTAACTAAAATTCATCCGCAGTTCTAATTGGTCCATTGAATTAATTTTATGTCCATTTCCTCAACTGGCTAAGCTTCATACCCAATTCCTTCTGTGGATAAAATTTCTCCTAATTTTACCCTGATAACTCCTCACTAAAATTCTTCACCTTCGATTTGAAATGCTCCCTCAGAGCCAAATGCCTGCCGTTTGAAAAAGATTTACATGTTTTATGATTTTTTTTCAAGGACGAAGTGAGTCTGATTCTACTACACCATTTAATGAAGAAACAGATGATGATGTTTTTAACGGAGCACAGTCACGGGTGCCTCGTACACCTTTAGATCGAGAAATAACTGCTCTAAATATTCCAACCACAATCCCAGAATCTCTCAGTCCTCGAACCTGCCAAAAAGCAACAGTCAGCTATCTGGGTAAGGTTTAATACATGCAAAAGACCAATTTAAATTGAGTTTGATGCCTTCAAATTGGGTATTTAATGTATCATTAATATAAGGAGCCACAGTATGATTGGTTGATAAGGTGCTGGCTCGATAACCTGGAGGTTCTGGGTTCAATACCTATGTTGTTTGTGAAAGTTCAGCAGGATTTTCCAGCATGGTTACCCCATGGGTTCCTCTAATTTATGTACCTATCCCGATGAGGGTGGATGGGTGTTTTAGTGGTTTAATGTGCACACGTGAAATTACAAGGTCTATCATTGAGTCAATTTGTGTGATTTTGATTCCCCAAAAGGAGTAGGGTCAACTGTCCAACCTTGTGGGTTTTCTCTGGGTCTTGCGGTCCCCTCCCACTGCTAAAGACCCGAACACACAAACAAAATATTGAAATAAAATTGAACTGTATGTTACTCCCACTACGACCTAGCTTGTTTCTCTCATCCTAATGAGGCCATGAAGTAGTGGCATTAGGTGTTCTAGAGAGTAGTCATACCCTGCCTTATGCATGACCTATATCACAACTATCGAGCAAAAACCTAATATAATCAGAGAGAAATAGACATAAAACAAATTGAAATTTACAATTTTATTATTTGTATTTTTTGTAGATACCAGCAGACGCTTGCCAACAGGGAGACAACAGATGTCAACTCCAATTTGTATATCTCAGAGATCATACAGTTTTCTTGATGCTAAACTGGTTGACGTGGAAGCAGGTGGAAACGGTTCAAAGGTAAGTCTGATCATTGAGTATCATTTATTTTCTCTGGGTGCTGTAGCTCAGTGAGTAAGTCCCTAGCTCTAGTTTCCCTATGTAAGTGGTGCAGAATGAACGGCCTCGTAAGGTACACCTTCTGATCAGTTGGGATCTGATGAAGAGTCATCCACATGTATATATAGATCCTATCAGATGAAATATGGATATACTATGTGCTGGTCCCATGCCTGCCTTGACTTAGTGTGAGAAATTTTTACACTCATTATGGACTTTCCATAATGGACATTATATGACAGCTGTTTAAAGATTACAGACCAAGTACTGAATTTTGTAGAAATGATATTTATACTTTCAGGATTCATCACCAAGGTCAGATGAAGAAGATGTTCCGTTGAGTAGAGCTGGATCGCTCAGATTAATAATGGCTAACCCTGCAGAATTACTACGCAATCGTTCTTTACTTAAAGAAGAATTTGTTCTGGAGGAAAGTCGCACAAGAGATCCGATGATGCAGTCGTCGGGAAGCGATCCTCTATCCAGTGGCAGCAGTTTAGCATCATCTCCACGAGATACAGGTGTTAAGAGTGGGTTATCAGTTTCAAGCAAGCTTCCTGGAATAGATGGTCGCACTAACGGCATAAGTAGCAGTGGAAAACCTGTCAAGCGTAGTCAGAGTTTCACACAAGGGCTAAGAGCAAGCAATCAGAATAAAGAAATTTTTAGCGTACAGCGTCTTTCAATGAGGAGAGTAAAGGGTCAAATGCCAAAAAGGGACATTGTGAAAAATTCTGTGGTTAATTCAAATATTGTTGCCGAATGTGAAAAAAGTGATACAAATGTTGCACATAAACTTGAATCACAAACTTTGAATGTTATGAATGAACAAAATAATGATTTAAAAAAGATAGATGAAAATGAGAATAAAACAAATGATATATGTGACATGAATAAAAATAGTAATAAAAAGTGTGAAATGAGTAACAAAAATAGCAGTGCCATGAATTTGAAAGGAGAGCAAACAAATGTCTCCAAAAAGCAATTAACAAAGCCCCAGGTAAAAACTGTGGACAGTGATGCTGAAAAATCTTCAAAAACAAACAAAAACTGTGTCAGTGATGCCAAAAGGACAGAAAAATTTCAAAGCGGAGCAAAAGATCTAGCTGTGAAAAACAGAACTAATGAAAACAATAACTCAGACAAAAGTTTAACTGATAATCTTAAATCAAAACCACAATCAAAAGATTTCAAAGTTTCTTTTAAGCCTCAGATTTTGTCACCTGAATCGTGCACCACTCCGAGTGTGTCATCTGCTAAAACAAGAAGCATGTCTGCCGTTTCATCAAAATCTGTGAATTCAACCATTAGTGCTGTATCGTGTAAAACAACTGTGTCATCTGTCGTCGGTGGTGTTGGGGAGGCGATAGTAAGAAATCGCAATATGTCCGCTGTGAGTTGTAAGTCTGTAAATTCTTCAAATTCTGGCCATAGTGTCAAAAATGGTGGTAGAAATAAAACAGCTGTTGATGCAGAGAAAAATAAAGTGCCAGAAACCCAAAATGATAAAAACCATGAAATTGAAAATGTAGTGGAAAGCAGTAAATCCAACTCAAATTGTTTCAAACCAGTTTCAATAGTTGCAAAATCGGTTAAAGATAGTCAACACCAAACCCCTAAAAACCAAAATACTAACTTAAACCCATCTTCTAAAACTGACTATCTGAAGCCAACTACTGCTCAACAGTCTTCGAAACAGGGTGTTTCTTGTGCAATCAAAAACAAAACTCCTGCTAAGAAAGTCTCATCTTTGTTAAAAGTTATGGGTATAAAAACTGATTCAGCTATTAAAGAATCTTCAGATTTCCAACCAACGTCTAAAACACAATTAAATCAGGGTAAAAGCAGAAATCCTCAAATGATATCTCAGAGTTTGACGAGCATTCAAACTCCTAAAACTCCCCAAAAAGATGCGATAATTACTGCGGCATCGGCGGCTACTACTGCTGCTTCTGGGAGTTCATCTGCTGCCTCAAGGAAGTCTTCTGCAGCTTCAGGGAGTTCCTCTGCTACTTCAGGGAATTCCTCAAAAGCAGGATGTTCACAGAAGTATAGAATAAACTCTGCAGGATCTCAGTCGAGTGTACCAACACCTAAACGATCTGCATCACCTACAAAAATGAATTCTGTTCAGAAATCACATTTGATGCCAAAAAGTAGTGCTAGTACGAACAATAAAAACTCTGCTCGATCTTGTGCCATCAGTGGAATTCAAGTAACTTTATCTGATGCCAGTACTCCAACTCCAGATAAAAGTGTAAATATGAAAACAGAATTAAGGAAGTCTTCTTCCAGCTCAAGCATTAATCCCCATGAAGAATCTTCCAGTTTAAAACCCTACAAATCCGAATCTCATATACCCAAATCTTCCCTCAAGAAGAAGCATTTAGAACCCAAAGAACCCCTTGTTCGTATATCTGTTCCCGGTGAAGAGCCGAAAGTGAATTTATCTCAACAGAATCTTAATGATTTTCTCGCTGAAATGCATACACCTGTGATCGTTAATCCATTTGAAAATTTTGTTGCTCATAACAACGAGAACGCAGAAAATCTGAATCGTGTTTCTGACAAGAAACCTGACTATTCAATTGCAAAATCTAAAAAGGATGCCGTTGTGAAAAATAAGACCCAAACCAAAGCACGAACAATAAAGAGTGCAAGAAAACCCAGGGCACCATCGTCAGCTTCTAGTCGACAAACTTCTGCGGGCAAGAAAAAAGGCGGGAAATGTAAAACTTCAAATAACACTGATCAAGTTCGTCCTAAAAGTGGTCGAGTTCCAAAGAGAGGCAAGTCAGCAAAGCGCTGCAAAAAGGGTACAAATTTAGCTGAACACGCCGCTAAACATGATGTAGCATTGATTTCTGGGATTGGTTGGCAGTTAGCAACTGGTTGCATTGACAACTCTGACGTTAAAGTAGCCACTTTCATTGGTTCCGATTCAGACGTGTCAGACATTTACGATGACCCTGATATTAATACAGAGCGTGATCTATTACCATCACCTTGTCCTTCACCTTTGACACCTAGCATTCTTCCCAGATACTGTGAGGTCAAATATGAAGATGAATCACCTGAAGTAAAACTTCCACCAATTATTTCGGACAGTAACCATGATGATTTCAATTCAGATGAATATAATGAAATAACAGCGTCTCTTCACAGGGAAATACTGAGAAACAAAATGACTCCAATTCCTGAATCTCCTGGAAATTCATTGAGCTCCTTGGTAACAAAACCAAAAGGAAACTTTTATGGAGCTATAACTGAAGATATTAACCCAGGAAACCAAGCAAATAGGGATGTTAGATCCAAAAACTGTATAAACTTTGTGGAACAAGTTGAAGGTCATTTAGAGGGTAATCAATATGAATCTCAATCAAAATTTAAGGAGTATACAACAAATGATCGCCACAGCAGATCTGGTTCTGTTTCACCAGAATCAGATGAAAATGGAGAAAATATTAATGAAGTTATTGACGAAATCTTAAACATGACCTCATCATCCTTGAACTCTACACTGAAATCCAACAAGTCAATGAGGTCTACCAACAGCACATTAACTGATGTTGATGCACGAATATTGCGCGAACTTCGGAAACCTGTTGCCGGTTTTCATGCTAAACTTGATGAAAGTGATGACGATGATGGTTCAGATGAATCTATCATTGAGGTAACTCCACCAAAGATTAAGGTCAACTCACAAGTACACGATGAAGGTTCAAAGTTTAATGATGAAGAAGTTAATGTACGAGCAGAAGCCAAAGAGTTAGCAAAAGTAAGTATAACTTGACGCAGATTTGGTCTAAGTAAATGTGTAATCAATTAACTCTATAGCCTTTAGTTTCTCCATCAATTTTCAAAAAAACACATGAAGCTACAGTTCCCTGTAAACCACTTCTCCCTAAAAGCCTGAAACTCGGAACTTCTTATCCCTGTAAAGGTTGAAGCTATTTGAAACTACAACTCTCTATAAAACACATGAACAACCTGAATCTATAAAGCTCCAAACCTCAAGCATTATAAGGGGCCAGAGGGAGCAGTACTTTCAGACCATGTAGGTTAGTCATAGGTTATGCATATTGCTATAATTCAATGACAAAGTTAATGCTTTTATCAAGGTGAGATGCATTTAAGTATTCTGATTTTAAATTTGTTTTTAAATTTTTTAATCTTTTCCTTTGCTTTTCAGGTTGTTCGAACATTTGGTAATCTTGAACTGCATGCTGGTGGATCTTTTAGATCAACTGGTAAACGGTCTGGACGACGAGACTATCCCTCCTTACAACCAGACACAAGTCTTCGGAAGCCTCCTTCTGGTCGCCCTTTATCGCCCGGGATTAGAGGTCAAGGTCGTTTCCAAGAACTTAAGCCAGTCAGTCCAAGAATGAAAGAATTAAGAATGGTAGGCATTTTATAAATAGTTTGTTATTTAGACAAAAATTCTTCATTTTCCAGAAAGACCTTTCTCTTGTAAAAATTATTAGCCTCACCGACATTTTCTTAAATTGAATGAAAATATTTAAATAAGCAAGTTATTGAGCATTCATTTTTAAATACTTTTGTTTATCTGCTCAGTGGGCGAGAAATTGACTCAGTAACCTGGGGTTCGTCTGGATTTTCTGGCAGGGCAGAGGGATTGGCAAGGTGCAATGTGTATTCGTTCAGACATCACGAAAAACCAAGTTTCATGAACACATTGATGTGCACGTAGAAGGTGCCTTGGCAATTGGAATTCGATTTAAGAGTGTAGATCATAGCACTTCTCTCAGTGCAAATTTCCCCAGTTGAACAGGAGGATGTTAAACCTCATTTGAGTCATTTCATTTCACTAACTTTTTGAGCGCATGGGATTTTTACATTCCTGTGCCCTATTTGCTGAACTCTAAGCTTAAATTCTATTACGATAACATGCTTTTCATGTGATAAGAATTTTAACTCAGTCAGATGTTTTTGAGATTACACACAATCCAGACATATCGACGGATTTCATCATGACTAATAATCATATTATCATAGGATGCCTATCAAATACAACCATGTAACATAGTTCATGCTCATACTTATTTCAAGAAGAGGCTATAGTAAGCACCGCTGTAATAGCAAAATCTGAAGAAAAAAAACAAATGCCAAACTCACAGTATTGCTTTAACGAGACCCTAAATAAACCCCATTGCAATCCACTGCAACCTTCTAATTGTTTTCCTTCATTCTAAAGGATCAAAGACGACCATCAGAAAAGAAATCACCAGAAGATGCCGTTTTAGAACAGTTACAAGAAGTTGTTGATGCAGAACTGCTCGTCCAGTCGCTTGTTCACGTTATTAAAGAAGATGGAAACAATTCTAATCAGGTAGGAAATGATTATCCAGTCTATTTTTCTAAAAGAGACATGAATTAAAAAAGGAAATGAAATGAAATGTACTAGTGTTCTGCTGCAACTGGGCTAATGCAAACGGGCATACGCCATACAGTGTGCCTGGACAGTTGCACTACAGCATACTCTTATATCGAATTCCAACTGCCAAGGGATCTTTACATGCATGCCAATGAGTACACAGGACATAGGGTTTTTCATACCATCCACTGACAAGGGGAAACCACATCGGAAAATCCTGATGAACTTTCTCGAACTCCACTTGGATCGTTCTCAGGCTAGCTAACCAATATCTTACTCTCTTAGCCACCATGGCGGGGGGGGGGGGGGGGGGGGGTGTGGGATGGCCTAGTGGTCTAGAGTGCTGCGCTTCGACCTTTAGCTGACCGGTCACCTCTGGCTTGCGGCTGTGGTTTCGAGCCCTGGTGTGAGCGTATGTGGCATGGAGATGGGGGCGCCTTCTCAACCTCGTGGGTTTCCTTCGGGCACTAAAGTTTCCTCCCACTGCTAAAGACCCCTACGGGCAAGCGAATTATTGAAATAAAATTAAACCATATGTTAGTCCTAAGATGACCTAGTTTGTGTTGAGTGGAGGTTAAACCCCATTTCTCTCTCTCTCTCTCTCTCTCTCTCTCTTAACCACCATGGCTTCCTGAAAGAAAGAAGAAAACCTGATCCAAACATATTTTGAAATAAAATATTGCCTACTTATCTCTAAGTCAAATTTTCTATCCCATTTGGTTCTATCCATTTCATTTAATTTCTTTCTCTTCAAATAACTCAGTGTGACATATGCCTGTCTAAATTATCCCATTTGCTCTGGTTGCTATAGAAAAGTAGGCTGTTAAACAACCTTCATTTCTTTGTTTAGATCAGCCATTTATCCCAGAGGAGAGGAAGTGGTGCCAGTTCAGCTTGTACAAGTGACAGTTTAACCTCGACTATAGAAGAGACTATCCAGTGGAAAAAAGGCAATGTTTTAGGAAAAGGAGCATTTGGAACGGTAAGGTTCACATATTATGCAATTGTTCCTCAACTTGTGCAGAAAATAGGGCACTGTTAAAATGGATTCATTTATCTGTCTGTGACACTTTGCGGCTCTGAATGGCCGAATGTTTGTGTCATTGAGTCAACTGGCGTGGTTTCGATAGTCCGGCTGTACGTGACAAGGGGAAGGGTCGCCTGACCAACCTTGTGGTTTTCTCTGGGTCCTCCGATTTCCTCCCACTGCTAAACACCCCTTTATTGAAATAAAATTGAACCATATGTTAGTCCCAATATGACATAGTTTGTGTTGAGTGGACTACGCCATTTTTTTTTCTCTCTCTCTCTCTCTCTCTCTCTCTCTCTCTCTCTCTTCCTCTCTCTCTTCCATAGCAGGGAGTGGAATATATAGCTTCCTAACATAAATTGAATGCTCGCATTATTTCATACTTCTTTTTTTATGTTCAGGTTTGCCATGACAATCTGAAAGTTAGGATACATTGTACATGTTTAAATTTTTGCAGAGTTTCCTCATAGTGCACTGTGTCCAATATACCATCTTGATTAGCCTGTAATCTTGATTAGCCTGTAGAATGTTACAATACAATTTCATTTCCTTTTTATTTTAGGTGTTTTGTGGTTTAACAAATGAAGGAGAGTTGATCGCTGTTAAACAAATTGAACTCAATTCCATGGATCATGAAAAAGCTCAGAGGGAGTACGAGAAAGTCCAGGAGGAAGTTGAACTCTTAAAGAATCTCAAACATCAGAACATTGTCGGATATCTTGGCACGAGTTTTGAAGATAGCATCGTCAGTATATTCATGCAGTTTGTTCCTGGTGGATCGCTGGCTAATGTTCTTGGCCGGTTTGGTGCTCTGGAGGAGTCAGTATTTCGTCGTTACACCAAACAGATTCTAGAAGGTGTTGAATATCTTCATAACAACGAGGTCATTCATAGGTAAGTTTTTGATGAGTCTGCCAAGTTCTCTGATTGTGAGGGAGGTTGGATGGCCAAATGGTTAGCCTGTGTGCATGTTGTATTATAATGTCTGTCATTGAGTCAACTGCTGTGGTTTCAGTTCCACGGTTGTATGTGACAAGGTATAGGATCAGATGTCCAACCTCGTGGGTTTTCTCCAGGTCCTCCAGTTTCTTCCCACTGCTAAAGCCCCCTATGGACAAGTGTATTGTTGAAATAAAATTGAATCATATATCAATCCTGGAATTACCAGTTTATCTCGAGTGGACGTAACAACAAAGTCAACAGATAATTTAAATTTTTTTATTTTCCTCTTTGATTGGATTTATCCCAGAGTCATCACCCTCACTATCCCCACTGCATTAAACTCCATTTCTGGTTGTGTCCTATAACAGTTGTTTTTTTATTGCAGAGATATCAAGGGAGGTAATGTGATGTTGATGCCGAATGGTATAATTAAACTCATTGATTTTGGATGTGCCAAACGTCTGTGCTTTAACCTAAGTATGAGCCAGTCACAGATTCTCAAATCCATGAAAGGAACTCCATATTGGATGGCACCTGAAGTTGTCAGTGAAACAGGTCATGGGAAAAAATCTGACATTTGGTGAGTCCCTTGATTTTACTTGAACTGTAAAGCGCCAGTTGTTCTGCTTTGCTAGAGCCGTATAGAAAAATTGTTGTGCTGCTTTTACTTTGAGTTGTAGAGCAACAATTGTTGTTCTGTGTTTACTTGAGTTGTGATTTTATTTCAGTTGTTCTGATTTTACTTGTTATGCAAAATTTGAAAGAATTTTTGTTGCTATGATAGACTTGATTGTATGTTGCTAAGGAAAATTGGACTGATTCTCTGTTGCTGTGATAAATTTGATTCTCTCTTGCTACGGTACATTTGATTGATTGTTGCTGTGTTAAATTTTGTTGATTGTTGCTATGATAAATTTGATTGATTGTTGCTATGGTAAATTTGATGATGTATTATTGTTATTTTAATAGGAGTATTGGTTGTACTGTATTTGAGATGGCCACCAGAAAACCTCCATGGTAAACTTAATTTCTAACTAATAATACCCGACTTTATATATGAATCTTTAAATTTTATTATCTAAATAGTGATGATATCCTGTTTCCTGGAGAGTAATGTAAACAGGTTATGATCTGGTACGGTTCCCGAGAACAGCATTCTTATCATGGCCGGCTTGCGACTGTGGTTTCGATCACTGGTGTGAGCGTACATTATGTGGCATGGAGATAGGGGTGCCTCCTCAACCTTGTGGGTTTCCTCCGGGCACTCTGGTTTCCTGCCACTGCTAAAGACCCATACGCGCAAGCGATTTAATGAAATGAAATTAAAAACCATATATTATGTTAGTCCCGCATTGACCTAGTTTGTGTCGAGTGGAAGTTAAACCCCATTTCTCTCCCTCTCTGTAAACAGGGCTCATGATAGCTGAAATCTGCTGAAACACATTTGCTGTGTCTAAATACACTATTTCAGTTAGAGCTGTTACTGGACAGAATTCGATGTCACTTATTGCAAATCTGTGAATTTCCAAAGGTTTAAATATATTTATATACGACTTAATTGTAGTTTAATCTTTTCTTTTCAGGTCGAACATGAATCCTATGGCTGCCATTTTTGCAATTGGTTCTAATCGTCCAGTGCCTGAATTAGCAGAAACTTTTTCTGTTCTAGCCAGAAAGTTTGTTAGTGATTGTCTGACTCGGTAAGTGTAACTTCCCATATAATGGAGAATTTGCTCAGACATGGGTG
Source organism: Patella caerulea (assembly GCA_036850965.1). Lineage (NCBI taxonomy): Eukaryota > Metazoa > Mollusca > Gastropoda > Patellidae > Patella > Patella caerulea. Next base: position 15,776,461 of record JAZGQO010000002.1, on the reverse strand, counting down.
TTTCCGCCTACTCTTCATTGAATGTTATGTGGTTGGTTCTGAGCTTTTAGTCCCATCAGAAGGACTATAAACTTTTTCTTTGCAGTCAGGAAATCAGACTCTAAAATCCTGAGAAACATTTTTGGCTAACACTGTGATCAAAACTCAACAAGCCTCTTCTTTAATCATCCAGCACCAATCTGGCTCCTTAATAAATATATGTAAAATATTTTTTTTTTTATTTTAGTGATCAAAATGATAGACCATCAGCAACTGAATTACTGTCTCATCCATTTATAATAAAGAAACCACCCTCTAGAAAATAACAAGTCAACTACCTCCATTGATAAAATCATTCCAAATTGCAATTAAATAATCAAGGTCATATGCATTAAAATGTTTAAAAGATATTTTCACACATCGCTTTCCGTATCTTAGGACTATTTACTAGTTTTTGTCGACATCACAGTAGAAGCACGTTATGGGGGTCTTAGATAACTTAATAAAGTTAAGGATGTTTAAGCAGGAATTAAAATCATCTCACTGTAAGGAACAGCTGGATGGTTACATTAAGAAATACCACAAAAGTCTTGGTTATTCTGGTGCATTTCTTTTTTGTTTGTGATGTGCCAAAATTTGAATTGTGATGCTGAAATACTGCTCATAGTGAATATAATTTTTGGAACATATCAAGGTGTATTATTTATTTTTAAATGTTGATAATAATCCTTCTGAATTATCTACCTGGGCTACTCGTGATTTTGTGCAGTTACATGACAGATCGTAGCCGTGTGTTTTTAAAAATATGCTAGTTTAAATTGATCAATGAGTTTAGTGACATTTCGGTCAATTTTTATCTAAAGTGGTCATGACCGGCATATATAGCCGAGCTGGAACCCATGCTGTAGATGCTAATTGGCTATCAAAGTACATGTGGACATCAGTGGATACATCAAGTTTCTGGATTGGTTGCTACTGTAACTAAAGTGAGATAGTTATATGTTTTCAAGAAATGCTTTAATGGATGTGCAAGTTAAAAACAAAAGAATGGAAATATTTTAAATATGAATGTGTGTTGTGTTTTATATCTTGGGAAATAATCTGTGTACCGAAGTTGAAGCATATCAGTTTGATATTTCATTTACTGCAGGTGTATGGAAATCAGTATTTATTGAACTAGTAATTGACATTTTGAACTTTATGTGGGATATGTACATTTTACTGATAAAAGACAAATCTGTGCCAGACAAAATGACAGTCAACTGAGGGATAATATCTGACAAAGTATGAATTATTTCCAAACAATGTCTGTGACAGGTACAAGGTTTCCTGGCTTATTAATTTATTAATGATAAAATTGTGGTTAAGAATTTATACAAAACTGTATAGTGGATAGATAGTGTGAAGTTTTCGAGTGAAAACGATTTGCAAAGAGTGTTATTTTTATTATTTAACTGATATATATATATATATAATATCTGTGATACAATAAGCTTATATATGTAATGACCAATGTGTGGCATTATTTTATTTACTGCTGATGTGTGACTTTATTTACTACTGTATGGATGACGTTTATGCGATGCAAAAAAACCTAGAAGGCAATTATTACATTCAACATTTGTTTTTAAAAGAATCACTGCTGATAAATCGTAACAGATTTAAAATTATATTGTTTTTTATTTTTTTTAGTTTTACCCTTTAGCACTTGGTACATGTAAATATTGACTACCTGAGGTCCTTGAAAAAAAATCAGCTTCAGATCATAAGGTCTGTGTCATTGATACAAGTTTTATGGTTTTGATCTCATACTTGTACATGATATGACACAATACATGACCACTAATTTTCCAAACTAAATAGTGCACCCTGGACTGCCTCAAACAAAACTTATATACAGTCGTTAATAGTTAAATATCTATGCACCTGATTCAGTAGATTTGAGGCACTAAAAGGTAGGAGGAGCCTCAAGCAGGCCAAATGCTAAAGGGTTGAGTTATTTTCTGTGATTAATTTGATCATGTGTATATCTTATTTATGATAGAAATACGTTTGTTTTATTTATCATAACCATCTCTGGGGTTCCCTATTGGTGTTTTTATACACTTATTAGATTGTTTAAATTTGTCGTACTAACTTGTATATATGTATAAATATATTTATAACTCCGGTATTAGCCCAAACCCTTTCCCTATTATCTCAATTCCTTCCCTATTCTAACTGGACCCCCTACCCCTATTAACTGAATCCCTTTCATTATTAATCCAATCCCTTTCCTCATTAACTCAACTGTTTTCCCTTTTAACTCAATGCCTTTCCCTTCTTAATCCTCCAACTTTCCCTATTTTGTATAACAAATGACAAAAGATTATTACAAAATATCTAGCTTAATTGTAATATAATAATCTACCAAATGGCATTAAATATTCTGTGATGGAAATAATCAAATGAATGGTCAGGGACAGATCCAGCAGGGAGGGGGTGGGGGAGTCAGAAATTTCAGATTTTCATATTCAAGTGTTGCAGGAACAATTTTGGAGTGCCGAGGGGCCACCTAATCTCAGAAGACTTTGAAAAATAGGGCGCTGTAGATACTATTTCTGTCTATTTAAGACCCCCTTCCCTCTTCTGGATCCTTGCCTGATAATAAACATTCCAAATCTATCTGTAAATCAGGATAAAATTTTAACAAAACACATCCAATCTATCTGTAAATCAAATGTGTCAGAACTTTTTACTTTGAAAAAAGACAAATATGAAACAATGTTGATAAAGATTAAAGAAAAATTATGTTTTGGACAATGTCCTGACTTTAATGTAAATAAAGGAAAACCTAAATTGTGGTGCAAATTTTATCTGTTATCTATTTTCAGGTATTAAAATATATTTTCATAAAGATAGTTATTTAAGGTTTTATTGTATACATGTATATTCATGTTTTAATCTGTTGTTTAAAGCCAGAAAGTATTGAATACTTTTTCTATTTTTGAAAACCCCTTTATTTTTTTTTTCGGGTACTTTTCAGAATAACAAAAGCAAAATAATATTTCATTGTGAACTCAGTTTAAGAGCACAACGGTTAAAACTTTGTTATTTGGGTTGTTTTGGGGTTGTTTGGTGTTTAAGAATTATTTACGGGAATCAAATGGCTATTTTTTTTTTTAATCTAAATTGTGAAGAACTATAAATTAATTTATTTTGACCTAACTGCTACTTGAATTATCTGAGATAGGTACAGAAAAGGCCTGTTAGGTGGTGGATTGGGTTTTGGGAAAGAGTTGTTTACATGTATGTATATATGAAGAAACCAGAATTGTTATCATATAGTTTTCTTAACTTCATAATAAAATCATCTTTTACATTTGATAACAATCACAGTTTTGTTGTTGATCTTTTTTGCAACTGGGCGATAGATGACAGGTGTACATCAAGCAGTGTGCGATGAGGGACATTTTGATCATCAGCAGTCAAGGTATATCCTTGGGTGCTGATTATCATATTAATGGAACCTATTTTTTATACCATCCAAACGACTAGCAATTTTGGTTTCATTTATTTTTTTATATACTTTCAAGAGGAGCAGTGGTGACCGTGGGTCAGTGAGTAAGACGTGGGTCCAGTGTTTGATCCTAGTTGGGCTGCAAAAGTTCATCTGGTTTTCTTTTGTCATTGAGGGTCTGGCAAGGCACAATGTATAGTCGTTTGGATGGGATGAAAAACCAAGGTCCTGAGTACTCATTGGCGTGCACATAAAAAAAACTGCTGACATTTGGAATTTGAAATAAGAGAAGGCTATAGAACCGCTATTTGGGCAAAATATCCCTCATTGCACGCTGCATGGTGTGTGTAGTCTTTATTCGTCCAGTTGGCGTAGGACTTTAAACATCATATCATTTTTATGGTTAAAGTGAATGCATGACCCTTTGTACACATGTTGACCTGAATCACTAGGCACACTTTCCTTGTCAATCTTACAGGCACCATCCCTTAAAGTCAACTGTGCTGTGTGTAAAAGAGAAAACACCAAATAAGGCAAGAAAGGTTTTTAATCATTTAAAAGTAAATTAATTAACAATAAAATAAAAAAAAAATGTAGTCTGGTCGTTTCCATACATATATTTCACGGAATGACATGAGAACTTAAAATGTTATATCAAACACACAATATGCAAGAGCTAAATCTGCCTATTGCAGGTCTTTCTTTTTACTTTAAATGTTCTATTAATTCTTTAGATCAGATGGCTGTGATTTCTAATGGATTGAAACATGATCACCATTTAATAACTTATTACAACAATGTTAGCAATGAAAATGGAGATTAAATTATTCTTGTCAAAACTTTCAACATTTATAACTTTGCTTGGATTAATTAGATTCAAATTTTCAATATATTCTATTTTCATTATATATTGCAGGTAGAACTGTCAGTTCTTTATCTATATCTTGAAATACAAGTTGATTTTCAGTTTTCCTCATGCAAGATTTGCAGTAGGACCACTGCCACTTTATACAAGTTTGCACTATTTTGACCACACTAAAGTAAATATATTGCATTCATACAATTACAAGTTATTTCATCCAAATAGTCGTGGAAAATTTAACAGTGAGTATCAATCAACTTTTCCGACAGGCTTCACATTCATACTTAATTAATGAAAGAAGAAAAATATCCGTAAAAACAAGGGCAATATCTCTGGATATAATTACATTGATAAGCTGAAATGTAGGGAATGAAAGAAAATAAAAGGGTATGAAAATTATGCCATGAGAAAAAAACAAATAAATCAAACTGGTGTGGAAAAATTCGAAGATCATAATCTACATATATATGTAATATCCGATATTTAATTTGATCTTTCTTAGTTGTTCTAGGCCATACAAAAAAACTCTTTCATTTTAAAGACAGTCCTTAACCAAAATCTGATACAGGAGGGTTTTTTGTTTTTTTTTAGTTTTGTGTACATGTATTTACAGTCTGATTTGAAAAACAGATCCTACATGTATGATTGATTGAATACATTATCTAAATATTATAATAATAATTTTAATAATAATACTTTATTATGGGTGTAAAGTACACACCCAACCAGCTGCTCAGTTTTTACAATGACATTTATACAAGTAATTTATAGAAGTAAAATATAACAGTAAATATGCTGCATCGGCATAAAATGTACAGATATGAATTTACATATTATTAATTAAGCTTAAAGGAATTATCTTTGTGAAAAAAGAAAGTAATAAATATATTATGGAAATATAACAAGAAAAACATATTGAATTAATCATAATATTGAACAAAGTGGGGAGGTAAAAGGAAAATAACATTCAAAATTGAATATAAAAAACAACAGGGAAAGATATCACTTTTCCTGGTTAATGTAAAACATGAAATTATTGTCTGTCATATTGAAAGGTTATCTGTCATATTGAAGGGTTATCATCCTATTTATTGTTTATTTAAGTTTTTGGTTATAACCCAATTTCTAATGTATTGTAATACTTAAGACATCTACATTGGTTCCATATTTTATTGAGAAAAAATAATTTTTTTTGAAAGAAAAACCAATAAAACAATCCCCAATATACATGTACATGTGGCTTAGCCTCTTAGAGGTCAAGACAGAGACATATGTACCAATCGTACATTACTTAAGACTAGATGAAATATTAAACTTGTGTTAAGATTTCATTGAAATACACTAGTGAGAGAGATTTTAAGATGTTTAATAGACATTGCGTAATATATTGAAATAACACTGACTTATGTGTAAAATCAATATATTACGCAATATGTTGCCAGAAAATTGTAAGCCAATCATCATACCTGTATTTAAAGTCAGTGGTTAATGAGAGATAGAAATGGGGTTTAACGCCCACTCAACACACACAAGGTCCTTTTGGGACTAACATTTGTGTCAGTTTTTATTTCAATAATTCAATTGGATGGGATGGAACTGGAGGACCCAGAGAAACCGCACAAGATTGGACATGTAACTCCACTCCTTTTCACGTACAAGCAAAGAATCGAAACCATGCCACTTGCCATGGGTTAATAAGCTGACAATTCTCATTACCATTACTTGGAGAATAAAAACTGGGGTTTAACATCCACTAGAGATACAAATCAGGTAATATTGTAGCTAGAAACAGGCCAAATGTCTCAATGACAGGTCTTATGAACTAAAGCTCATCTAATTTCATGTTTCACTAAATATCAAATTAAAAGTGCAAAAGTCAACGAAAAACAAAATGGACATTACTCGACTTTAATTCTATTTTCTAGTCGAATGGAAAAATAAACAAAACCTACGACAGCGCAAATATTATCCAATGTCATTCGTATCTGATTCCAGTAATGGACGCCACGATTTGTCCAGTAATACAAATCTCCGTCCACCACCAATGTCATAAAAATAACAACAAAACTTGAAAATAAACAAACATCTCGAACAAAATGTCCAGAAATAAAACTTAACGCACATCCAGCCAATGCTACAGTTGCAAAATATCTACTCCAATCTTCACCAGGAACATGGTCCATGAATGCCCTTCTGTAGTCTGGACTATTATTCAGTGTATACATGTACGCAAAAAAATATATTCCTAACAGTATCTCCCCTATTCTCTGCAACTGATTCCTGCTTGCTACAGATTTCTGGTTATCAAGGAAACTAGCAAACATGATATATATACCAGCACATCCAACATGTCTTGTAGCTATGTGAATCTGTAACAGAAATGGAAGAATTAATTTCAATATCCCTAGGGTTTGCCGCAGAAAAATATTGAATGGGGATATAGATCATCAGGTCGCCGCAGGCATTCGCCAGAAAAAATTATTTTCAGGAATTCTGGAAATGTGTTTAACGTCCACTCGACACAATGGGGTCATTTCGTAACTAACATATGGTTCAATTTTATTTGAATAATTCACTTGGGCTTAGGGGTCTATAGCTGAGGAAGAGAACCAGAGGACCCGTCGAAAATCAACGAGGCTGGACAGCACTTCATTCAACGACAGATCTTACAATATAATTGACATGCTCTAAACCATTCAGCCAGGCCCCCAACCTCCTCCTGTCATTTCATTGGTTGCAGATTAAAATCCAAGTAAATTTTTTTAGCTCTTAGCTTAGTAAGGGTCTCTAGCTGTTGGACAGGCGACCCTAGTCAATGTTGTGTACTGGCAGGGAATTGAAACCACACAATTTGACTCAATGACAGACCTTTAAATATAATGCTTGCCCCCTCCCTGGGGGGTTGGGATGGCCTAGTGGTCTAGAGAGCCGCACTTCGACCTCTAGCTGGCCGGTCACCCGTGGCTTGCGGCTGTGGTTTCGATCCCTGGTGTGAGCGTATGTGGCATGGAGATAGGCAGGGGCACCTTCTCAAACTCATGGGTTTCCTCCGGGCACTCCGGTTTCCTCCCACTGCTAAAGACCCCTACGCGCAAGCGAATTATTGAAATAAAATGAAACTATATGTTAGTCCCAAAATGACCTAGTTTGTGTCGAGTGGACGTTAAACCCCATTTCTCTCTCTCTCTCTCTTGCCCCTCCTCCCTAAACCCCAATTTTCTCTGAAAGACAGAGAATAAGAATAAAGATGGTGGTTACAAACCCTGTGCCATTCTCCGTAGTTGAGTTTAGCATTGGAATAGAAAGTATATGCAAAGTAAAGAAGCTGGCCTGCGTAGATGAGAACAGCTTTGTTAGCCTGTAGTCGAACGGACATCAACACACCACAAACCACACATATACCCAGGTTTATATAGATTATGTGAGGATTTATTGGTGGAAAGCTGAAAATAAAATAAAATACATATAAAAATATATTATCTCAGATAAAGAACACATTCATAATTACATAAAAGATAAGTTGTCAGGCATACAACATACGTTTATTCATATGGCAGCTAAAATGTATGACAGTTGTCCAGACACTGATATTAATTACATACAGATTGGATGATAACTTTTATTGTGTGTATATGTTTACAAGGTTCAACATTTTGAACATAGTAAACCGAGGGCAAAACTCTGAAAGGTACCTGTATTTATTATTAACTGAAATTGCAGAAACTCTACAGACTTTTACTAATCTGAATTATGTATGAATCTATATGCAGACTGATTGATAACACAGACATATAAACAGTATCCAGAACGTCTTTGTTAGATAGGTTCAGTTTAAGAACATACATGTATAATAAATAAATGTTTGTATTTTAGTAATTTTACATTTTTTTTAGTAGGCTACTTATTTATATGACAGATAGACTCTAGTCTTAATTTGACAAAATTTATGAAGCATTGTCACAGTTCATTTAAGTTAGGAACAATTTAAGTTAAGATCAGATGTACCAGTACTCTAATGCATGCCGTTTTCGAACCCAACATCGACGAATATTCCTCGTATCTTGTCGACTGGTCTAACTCTAAGCCGATGGAGAGAGGTCCGAGTCTAAAAGAAATGGTATGTGGGTCTTCTTCGACCGATTCGCAGGCTATAAATACCTTTCTTTCGGAGATCTTTCGGCCAGTAGCATAAGCAACGTCAGGGCATTAATGAATGGAAATTTAGCGAGCAAAAACTCAGAAAGAGATTTGATCCAGCGAATCTTTTTACTGGAGGTCGCCATTTTGTACAGTCAAATTTTAACGTGGAAAATATTGCGAAACATGCAATAAGCTGTATAATTTTATATAAAATGTCTATAAGGAAAAAAATGTGACAGTCTTCATTATTATAATATATTGTCCTTTAAATAAGGCTGCAATTTCTGATAGTTATTGCATGCATATTGTGTAACATAATATTATTATTTGAAGAAGAAAGTCATCTCAAAGGGAGATAACTACAATCAATAATTGGATCCAGACAAGTAATTTTCACCAATAATGGATTGCGTTTGGAAGGTGTAACCTTAAAAACCTTTGAGTAATTATGCCAAAGATATTTTGGGGAATTATGTAGTATTGCATATTTACCGTTGTTATGGTTACAATCAGACGCGGGGTGACTCTGGTAAAACGGGCGAAGTGTAATTTTACATACATAATATCATTATCCCGTTTCGTGCTAAAAAAAATAGGACCTACAAATAACCCCGTAATGTGATTTGCTTTATGACGCTGTTGAAATTCTCTGAATACACCGCTGAAATAACATCTACTACGGTGCAGTCACATTTTTGCTTACTTATTTTACCCCTACATTCATTTCGTCTCGCACTACAATAAAGGCTTGTTATATACACTGACGGCACGAGGAATAAAAACAAGTAAAATATCTTACTGCCACCCTTAACTTCGCTAAGAACAAAGAGATTTGAATGAAATTTTCAATATGTTATTTTTTACATTATCTATCTTTAAACTATTATACACAGAACGACCGAACTCCTTATCTAAATTTTATAAAATACATCTTTAATTTATCTGACGAACGTAACTCATTTCATTTGAACCCTCTCCATAACTTTTGTTTTTAAATATAAGGCGAAGTGACACAAGTCTCTCTCTCCCTCCCTCCCTCTCTCTCTCTCTCTCTCTCTCTCCCTCTCTCTCTCTCTCTCGTGTACCCAAATCAAAGCAGCCTTTTTACCTCATAAGGGGGGGGGGGGGGATGGCCTAGAGTGCCGCGCTTGGACCTCTAGCTGGCCGGTCACCTCTGGCTTGCGGCTGTGGTTTCGATCCCTGGTGTGAGCGTATGTGGCATGGATATAGGGATGCCCTCTCAACCTCGTGGGTTTCCTCCAGGCACTCAGGTTTCCACCCACTGCTAAAACCCTACGCGCAAGCGAATTATTGAAATAAAATTAAACCATATGTTAGTCCCGAAATGACCTAGTTTGTGTTGAGTGGACGTTAAACCCCATCGCTCTCTCTCTCTCTCTTTACCTCGTAAGTTTGCTTGCACTGACTGATATGGGATAATTGAACTTCCAATGTTTAATATATATATATAACATATATTTTTAACATAAAAACTGATAATGAAATGAGATTACAACTTGACATTTTATCTTTTTCGATAACATGTACATGTAGATCATTAAAGCAATGTTCCCTGGATATTGCAGAGAAATGAAATGAACTGGGGCTTGTTGCTCAAAACTTAGGGTTTTTTTTAAAGATCCGTTAAACTCTAACGGATCGTTATATTATGATATACAACTGGGTGTAGTTTTTTTCTTTGATGTCCATAGCAGTTATATCTCATAACAACCTCTCGTGACGTCATGACAGGTTGATATATCATATCAACCACTGATGACGTCATCCCATGTCGATATATTCGGCTCATATCAACCGCTGATGACCTAGATGATCGAAATAATACAAAGAACACAGAAATTAATTTTATTCTTTTGACAATAAAAAAACCCATTGTTATAGTACAGTTTGTAGCATTCAGTAACGAAATAGACAGCGTACTTATCGGCATATTTAAATCGGTTATCCATGACCATACTCCATCTAAGATATCTTTCAGAACTTTCTTTCTGCCCACATTATTTCTCCACACACTCCAAGTTTCCCTCAGGCTTTGGATAGATCCTCATCATATTTGCATTCATATCAATTCTATCGTCATTATGGTGACTAAAATGGATTGATTATTCGTCTGGCTTCGTTTTACTATCCCTTTTGTTTTTGCTTTCTCCAAAATGGCGACGTTTAAATAAACATTTGCACGTGACAGCTTCGGTAATTTTCGCATTTTGGCGGAAACTGTCGAGCAATTATCCAATCACTGTTACCTTTTTTAGAAGAGTTCGTTAAATTTAAAGGTGAACCCGTTGTATATGTCAGATATAAACCTACTCTCCCTCGGATTGATATGATAGAGAACCTTGGGTAGGTTAATATCCTATACCTAACGTGACGTTTGAACGGTCCGTTAAATCTCTGTTGTGGGAAAATCAACGGATTGATTAAAGATAATTTATTTTTAGGCAGAAAGATAACTGTAGAATTTACCATAGAAAACACAATAAAATACTTTATTTTTTCCTTTAGAAATTTAAGCATGCATCTGTAGGAAAGATTATGGGATTTGCACTTCAGAATATTCCGTAGAATACTATAGAATAGCCCCTCATCGGACCGCCCTCTAGAATGTTCCCAATAAAATTACATTGGTTCTGTGACGTTTTGCTCCAACCCACTAATGCCACCGACAACGGGACCCAACACCTCCGTTAAATATGAAGGGATGTTAACGGCATGTTAAAGGTTAAGGGGATTCCAGCAAAAATCTACACTCCATTAAAGTTAACGATCCATAAGCAACCGTCCCCTAGAGTTTAACTTCTTACTATTCCGTCGAGGTAACGAAAGGACTAGCGTAATACGTTATGTGCACGCCAGTGTGTACACGGGATATAAGTTTTTTTTCGCCCCATCCGAATAATGATATTTTTGAGGAAATTCGAAAATGCAATGAAATGGGGATCATCGTCAAAGTTTTGTTCGCCAACCGGAATAACGAAGACGGACAGACGGCCTTGAGGTTATTACGAATTCGAAAATTCGCATCCCTAGCCTAATGACGTGTACCGTTTAGTTGCCCGACAAACCCAATTTGTTAAGCCCTAAACTGATTTTTTTTTTCTCGCTCGCTGGTATTACTTTACAAAACTTGACTTGTACAATAAACACTTTGCGGCATTTAAAATGAAGTCTGTTAGCCCCCCCCCTCCCAAATTCACTTAAAGTTCGTTTGTTTGTGATTTCTGCGTACTATGTGTCTTGTCCGTAGATTTGTTTTTGTGTAAATTACGTGTGGTGCGCCCCCCCCCCCCCTCCCAACACGACGACTGCACACATTATTACAGAGGCTATATAGACTGCAAGTATCTATGTAGTTTATTAAAAGATTAATTTATTAAGTTAATTTATTTCTATCCATAGGTACAAACCCACGAAAAACGGTTTCCCGACCGATAAACCCTATTTTTGTGGCCAAGTACGTGTATGTTTTTTTTTTATTTGGCTTATTGTTTTTCTCTGGAGGTGCAGTTACTTTATGGCTTAATGCCGCCAAGTTGAGTACCTTTTGCATTTTTGAGGTATATAATACCTAATTTCTACGGTTTAACCCGAGCTAAATAACCCAAAATTGTTATTATATTCATTAATATAAAAATAAAACTAAAACATCAGTGATTGATAAGGCCCATCAAGCGATTTTACTCAACACCTCTATGGGTAGGGCTATCTTTTCTTAGTATCTGCAGGGGATGCCAAATGGTGCGAAAATTTCAAATCATGTGTATCGCTTTAAATATCAAACGGTACAGAACTATTTTTTTTTTTGACTGATATTCATTTTCGACTTCCAACTTTCAAAATTATGTAGTTTGCATTTAGAATCCATTAATTCACCCATGGTCTGTTTTATAAGGTCCATGATATCAGCTGCTTTAAACAATGGAAAATAACACATGTATATCTGTGTTGGTCTACTTTCCCTTTAAAGTTTAAAATAAATACAAAACTTTTTGACCTACTTTCTCTTTAAATTTTAAGGCAGATTTCAATGGTTAACCTCCCCACCCCACCCCTTTTTTATTGTATATGTTTAAATACCAATACTCATGATCTATATTATAGGCTACCCGTGGACTATGGAATGACATGCGAGTAGTATATACCTGCTGATTGGTATGATAACGGTTTTATAATTGATTGGTTGTTATTGGTCCATGAGCCTTACTTACAATGAATGACTTTTATGTGCCACGCGTCAACAATTACATCATTAATGAAAATGGCGTGACTTGACAGATAGGCCCTATGTATTAAATCCTGTCAGACATAACCACGTCTCATTCATTAGTGGCTCTTGCTGAAAGTGGACTTACTCCCTATATTTCTCTCGCGCAAGAATCAATCCACGTGTAGAAAAGTATCGACCGGATATAACAAAGCTGAAGCAGACGATACGAAAAGAAGTCGGGACACGATCAAGAATATCGAAAATAAAGGTTTGGATTTCTATTACTGAATGTTGTGTGTAATGTTTACCCCTTTTCTTTTCTAACCATTCAAATTTAATCTACTTAAAATACGGATGTGCGTATTTCCCTGTTCGGAATAAAGCCGGTTGATTCCAGTAACGCTACTCCTCCTGACTGGACAGTCATTCGAAATCTCGTATTTTTTCCTTTATGATTACAAAGTAATGCGAAATTCTAACATGGTCACAAGGTTTGTGAGAGGATAAGATAGAATTATGAAGACTGTGTTTCTTATGTCTGAGTAAATTTTATTGTCCAAGTCGACCTTCGATCACGTAACCCGCGGAACAGTTAATTGTGTAGCTTCGATTGTCCAAGCTCATTCATTTGTGGTTTGATTAATACTCAACGTCGTACGATGAATTGACTGACCAATCATAGTTGATTATGTTAAATAGCACACTAGTCACGATTAACAAGACGATGTGTTTACATTTATTATCTCCCCTGGATAAATAAAGGCTGTTTGTTTCTCCTCCCCCGCAATTTTTTTTTAAAGAATTGTTCCTGTTTGTAATAATTTAACACACAAACGATTTTTTAAATTTATTTAAAGATCGAATTTTTATATCAGCAGCCGGATTGACAGATGTAAAATGAGGAATTACAATTTCGCGTAATCTTCCACAAAACTGCCAATTTCTTTAAATCTTTATCAACAATGCAAGACAAAATCTCGATCATGTTAGCCACAGGTTAAGTCAATTATGTCGTACATCATCCTATGTTTTTTGATTTTATTGATGAACAAACGGCTTGTAGACGATTTTTTTTTTAATAAAACCCATGTAGTAAGGTTTTACTTTTATATAATTAGGACCAAACATATGAACAAAGAATAGCCTTGATCACACTGATATTTAGTACTAAGTATTCGACCATTAGGTAAGAGACGTTCCAAGGGTTGACCAAGAAAGTTCATTGGCACTTCCCGGCATGGCACCATTTTGTCAGTGGTGCAGCTAGAAGGGATGGACCGACAAGGGATAATGTATAGTCGATTGAATTGGACGTAAAAAAAATCAGAGAGAATTGGAAGTCGATATTAAAGTAGGCCGTAGTATCACTGGCCGGGGCACGATTTTTCCCATAGTGCACTACATGACCTATGTCCGTCTTCATTAGCCCAGTGAGTGCATGCTCGTGCCATTATCTTCTACCACTGAAAAATATAATGAAATGTGTAAAGTTCTACTGCTCTATACCTACCGCCACCAGGATATTGAAGGCGACCACACGACATGAGTGTGCATAAATCGATTTATCCGTCAGTCGTCTTCATTAGCCCAGCCAGGGCAGAAAAGTAGAGCGTTTTAACCCGAATTCATTTCATGTCAATCTGTCAAGGACACTTTTATAACGTGGACGCCTATGAACCTCAGTTTTTGTTCCTATACTACCGTCCTGACAAGGACAGCCAATAGGTTGAATATAACCTAGTCTGTCTCGGCTAACAGCAGGATCCATGAAAAACATTCCGGAATTGTTTAGCGTCCCAGCCGATCTACAATGTATGATTTGTTCTTAATGTATTTATTCACCCCCACACGGTTTCAAGAAGTTCTTTCAGACTTGTATCTAGAAAGGTTACTTCTATTGTCTACGCAAGTCCATTTGGCCACGTCTAGGTTCAGAGGGAAAACATCTCCGAATTTGCAGCGTCCCACCGATCTACAATATATACATGATTTGTCTTTAATGTATTTATACCCCCCCCCCTCCCGCACGCACTCACTTAAAAATAGTTCCTTCAGACTTGGACCTTGAAATGTTATCTCCCTATTGACCACGAAAGACCTTTAGCAACGTTCTGGTCCCGGTTGCTCAAAACTAAGTTATTTTAACGATCTGTTAAACTCTAACGGATCGTTATCTTTGTAACGTGTCGTTTGTTAACGGTCCGTTCAATTTCTGTTGCTGGAAAGTCAATTTCATTATCCGTTAGCTAACGGATTCATTAATGTTAATCCAAGAGAAAACTGTTTGTTCATTGGCTGAATTTAAATATTTTAATTTCAATGTACATGTATAACAACTTCATATAAGTTACTGAAGACAGCGAGACAACTGTATGTACAGTCTGTTCACAAAACTTGATTAAAGACAAAAAGATGACTGTAGAATTTACAACAGAAAACACAATAGAATACTTTATTTTTTTCCTGTAGAAATTTTAACGTAAATGTGTAAGAAAAATTATGGGATTTGCACTACAGAATTATGGGGCCATTATTTCCTATAGTCCTCCAAAATTCTGTAGAATAGTATATAATTTCATCGTATAGAAAATGGAATAGGCCTGCATCGCCCAACCCTCTAGAGTGTTCTATAGAATACTACATTGGTAATCTATCACTTTCTGCTCCAGCCAACTAATGCCATCATTAAACAGATAACGGAGCCCCAAACCTCCATTAAATATAACGCCAAGTTAACGACACATTAAAGTTAACGGGACTTCCAGCAACAGTCTTTCTCTCTATTAAAGTTAACGATCCGTTACCGCGATCTATAATTCCTCCGCGAGAAGGGGGAGGGGGATGTTAACGCGTGCGAATGGTTAACTCGTGCGCGTCGAATTATAAGGTCTGTCATTGAGTCAAGTGGCGTGGTTTCAACCCCGGCTTGTACGTGACATTGTAGTAAGTAGGGTCGCATGCCCAACCCCGTGTTTTTTTTCCTGGTCCTCCGATTTCTCTCCACTTCTTAAACCCCCAACACGCAAGCGGGCGAATTATTGAAGTAAAATTGAATTATTTGCGATGATTCAGACAGCAAGTTCAATAATGAGCAGGGTAAGCAGGGCGATAAGTTATTTGATTGTTGAGACTTTGGAGCTTGACTATCTTGAATCTAATTGTGTGATAGGGGGTGAAAATTCGTGTATAATTTCATTACATCATTCAAAACCTTAGCAGAGTGCGATGCAGAGCTAAGCGATTTCATTGGTCGATGCTTTAGGACAGGATAACTTTGATTGGACCATTACTTGACAAAACTGAAATGGGGGTGCACGTAAATGAACCCTTGAGGGTTGGGAATCGAAGTAAGAATATGCCGCAGTGTCACTGTCTGGACAACCTATATATTATGAAGTACTAATAATAACTAACATTTATATTGCGCATCAATTCATCTCGCGCGAGGGGGATCACGTGGCTAAGTTGATAAGACGCTGGTTCACTAGCTGGATGGTCGGGTGTTCGATCCCTGCATCGGCCGAGAAGGTTCATCTAGATTTTCTGGCCTGGTTCCCACTTGTCAGTGATGCAAGACGGAGGGCCTGACAAGGACAGGTGTATAATCGTTTGGATGGGACGAAAAACCGAGGTCCCGAGCACGTAAAAGATTCCTTGGCAGTTGGAGCAGTTGGAATTCAATATAAGAGTGGGCCGTAGTGCCGCTGTCCGGGCAAAATTTCCCTTATAGCACACTGTATGGCGTATTCCAGTCTTCATTGGTCCAGGTTAGGAGCAGAACAGTGGGACGTTGATCCCCATTTCATTTTATTTCATCTCACTTGAAGATGCTCTAAAGGCACTTAAAATTTGGGGTGTTTGTAGTGACTTATACAATCTGATTAAAATACAGATCTATATTTCGTTTCGTTTTTTCTACTTTCGATTGCATACACTACATGTAGTACAGGCAAATGAAACGAAATTTTGAACTATAAAAAAAACGAAACGAAACAGGATCTGTGTTTTAATCAGATTGGTGACTAAACAGCCAGGATTTCACACTTGATTTGAAGATAGACAACGTTTCACACTTTCGAATGGAAGGTGATAGCAAATTCCAAAGAATTGATGCACTGTACTGAAAAGTCCTTGAACCAAATTTCATGTTATAAACCGGTACATCTAACAATAGTTTGCTTTTAGATCTCAGTGTTTTGGTTGGTAGTAAGTCACGAGATCCCGAAGATACCACAGTACTCTTTTATTTAAAATAGCATTATGCAAGAGCAAAATCTGCTTATTACAGGTATTTCTTTAGGCCTGTGATGTTATTTTAATAAACAATTAGACATTAATTAACATATCCAGACCATAATAAACTCTTAAAGCCAAGGCTAGCCTTCGATGTTGGCGGATTGAATTCCTATATGTCGCTTAATGACCGTTGATAATTAAATCAATCAAGTGGATAATCGAGACTATGCTGTTTATATTAATGATTTGAATAATGATGAGCGAGGCTATGTGAACATTTCAAACGCTTTTTTTTCTCGGCAAATAGTGGACCAATTTGACTGAAATTTTCAGCAAATTACCATTACACTATCTAGTTTTTAACTATTATAGTGAGAACTACCATCTCTTTATCTTATCTCCCATAATGTAACTTTAATGTGTCTTTTTTTTGTGTTAGTTTTAAAATTTTTAAGGTTAATCCTCTCGCTACGTATGTTTGTCTTCATTATCCCAGACGGAGCAGAACAGTAACACGTTAAACCCCACTCATGTACTACAAGACTCAATACCCTCTAGTAATGTCTGACCGTGTCTTACTTATAACACATTAACACAAACATGATATCTCCAAACTTTATTTCAAAATGATATATTACAAGATTATTCACCCGCTTTACTTGATGGCTCGGTTGATTTCAGTCAGTAAAACATGGCTGGCTTCTCGCGTTCTGGCGAAATTTCAATATAGCTAAAATCAATATCAACTCTTGTAGCACATCATGCGCCAGCTATGGTTGGAAAATTACTGATTTACGTCAAAATATGGCGACAGTCAACACAGGGACTTTAAACGTCGCACGTGGTGGTATGTTAGGTTGGGAATGTCTCCGAAGATTCTAGAAATTAACACTAAAGCCGAGTTCACACGCTGAAATTTTCGATGTAATACGACATTTTGACTATATGTAAGTTAACAACTAGCTAATTGTGGCATATCCTAGCTAATCGTGGCATAACTTCTAATCGTGTTATGTAAATAATAATGACATATCATAGCTTATCGTGACACAACTTCTAATCGTATTATTTAAATAATCGTGGCATATCATAACTAATCGTGGCATAACTTCTAATCGTGTTATATAAATAATCGTAGCATATCATAGCTAATCGTGACATAACTTTTAATCGTGTTATATAAATAATCGTGGCATATCATAGCTAATCGTGACATATCATAGCTAATCGTGTTATATAAATAATCGTGGCAGGTGTGAATCATAAGAATGACTTCGTAGGTAAAGTCAAACTGTACCTCGCTCTGAATGGAGCAATGAAGATGGGCGTTACGACATACAATGTGCTGACCTTTTATTTTCGAATCCAACTGTCAACGGTTCTATTAGGTGCACGCGACCTCGATTTTTTGCTTCATCCGAACGACTATACATCGGCCATGTCAGACCCGCCGTCGGAAAATCCGATGAACTTTCTGGTCAACACAGCAAACGTCTTACTCACCGAGCCGCAGTGACCCCAAATAAAAATATAATACTTTACAAGCCGAATCGCAGGCATCGTCGTCACACGACAAGACTTACGTCTGTCCCTATCACAGGTTATTATAATGTAAACGTAACACGATGTGTGGGATAGGCTTTATGCCTATCGTGCCCTCTTAATTTGTGATTCATCTTTGAGAAAATAAATACTTGACATCCTTGGAATGTGTTTATAAACATCTATAAATTGTACTCTTGAAGGATGCTGTTTCAGCTTAACAAATACATGTCAAGGTTTCAGCCTCGTGTGCACAAATTCACATGTCTTTTTCTTTTAGTACTCCGTCAAACCCCTGTGTCTATTTGCGTACCGATGTCAGGTTGGAATTTTCCAAGGCCCACCCTCCCATTAATGTTATACGATGTTCTAGAAAGATCGGGAATTAGCATATTCAAACGACGTCATCAATTATTGATAAAAGTATACGGCATTCCTGGCTATCTCGTGGAAATTTCCAGACGCTTCTTTAAATGTGAATACCTGGTATAAATGTAGTAAAATATTTGGTCGTTTACAGTTGCTTAAAATATCAACTGGTGAATTTATCCATTCACATAACATTGGAAAGAACTACCGAAGCATCTACACGCAAAAATATTTTTAACAGACATATTAAAGACTATCTATTACCAGAACGAGACCACAGCTGATTGCATTATATTGAGACTAATAATTAGACCGTCGACCACAGCGGATTTATTTGACAGCGAGACTAACAAGATCGCCTACCACAGCGACGTCTTTAGATAACGTAACCTATTATTCGACGAACACGTCTAAACCGACTTCAATAACTGACGATTCTTCCACCTAAAGGTTTTAAAAATATCGATCTTTTCACCTGAAGATTTGTTTTATATTATATATTTCAAATACAGGTAGGCGGATTATTATTTCTATATTGCAATTTAGCAAATTTGATTAATGCCTAAACGTTTGTATTTAAAATTTTACTGCATGCCTAATTATAGTTTAACGTCCGGTTCGTCTTAAATGAATATCGCTGAATAAATTTAGAAAAATCCAAGGTCTGTGATTCCTATATGAATAATATTTAGTAATTGAAAGAGAACGGAAGTGTGTTTCAGCGTTCACACAATAGAGCTAGGTTAAATCGAGACTAGTTAATGGATTTTTAATTTTCAATAATTCGCTTGCGCTAAGGGCTCGTTTGAAATTCGAAGAAACGGGATCCCGAATAAAACCATATAGGAATTGTTTTAGCGTATCTGAATCTGCAGTGCAGAGTACCAGCCTACTACAGGCAGCAACCATAGAAATTTGAATGTCGATACCGGCGCATCGTATTACGTGAATAATGTTGATCGTATGGCTCAGTGTAACGGTACTCGGCTGTCTTCTATAATTGGAGAATATTCGAGAAAGTTTGTCTAGTCAATGCCAAGGACGAATCAAATAATTTATAAAATGCTTCTCAAGGTTAAGGTTATATAACGTAAATATCTATTATTGTATAATAGAGTATAGGTGATCCGCGTGATATTTTATACTTTATAGAATCATTGCCATTTGCCGTTTGTTTACTAATAATATGGTTAATACAATCTCTAGAATAATTGGTATGGATACAATAACAATATGTTTATTACACTGCAACGTGCTCGTGTTGAGAAATGGGTTTAATGTCCTATACTGTTCGCTGAAATTTAATTGGCCGTTTAGATACTGCTTTTGCAATCTGTATAGACCTAACATGACCCCTTCCTGTCTGAATTCGAAATAAGAGTAGTCCGTAGTGCTGCTATCTTTGAAGCAGATAAGATGGACGCTAAACACCATTTCAATTTCTTTAAATAAATGTCGTTTCCTGCTTATTTGGTTCATGAATGCATCATAATGGCATATCCATGCACGTAATCCTTTCTTCAACCACCTCCCTGAGATTATAAATATTTGGGGTGACTTAGTCAAAGATTGATGTTCAAGTCATAGTCAACGTTCCAGAATATCATATTTTATGGTATTCTCGAACAATGATTAACTCAATGATTAGGCTAATCAAAGTTTATAAAAATCTTGGTTTAAAATATAAGCAGCTTTCCAGAATATGACTGGTCAGGAAATCGGAGATTAAATCTATGATTAGCACTAATCTATTTTCGAAAATATGGGCCTAATTAACTTACCAAGACCATAATGAATTTTCGATGCATATTTAATGTAGCTAAGTCTCTATCATCCAAAATCTTCAACATTGAAAACACGAATTATTTTTCAATTTAAATCGACATTGATGCTGTGATCTTACCGGAAAAGGGTGGGCTTCTGATATCCAATATTTAAGACAATATATAAACATTTTACCATTGGTACACGAATCGTGTACCATATTGCGTTTCAGCCGAAGTTCTATCAAGAGACTCGAGGCTAGACACGTTGCACCAAATCAAACGGCGTATGTAGACGCGAATAACCAGGCGCTTCAAATTTGCATTCAATTGAGACTGTCGCCTAACTAGGCCCACAATGCTGCAGTTATAGCGAAAACTGTCAGCTCTCTTAACTAATCTTACCTAATGTAGCTTAAATGAATTTTAACTGAAATTTGTATGTATGTATGTGTACGATCTAAATTTAATGAAATAATGTTAGACTTTTAAACATTCCATTGTTAAATTTGGATTAGAAGTAGGTGTAGGTACGGTTGTTTTAAAGGAGCGGGGCCCAGCAGACTAGGCACAACTTTGTGACCTTGTTCCAGATTTCCATTGTGTCTCCTTAAGCGCTTGGTGGACCCCAAGCTAAGCCACGTGTTACCTGTAGTGTTAGGCGTGGTGTTTTGGAGTTTACAAACTTCACAAATATCTAATTACCGACTCATAATGATATACATGTATTTATATTTCGTTTCGTTTTTATACTATCGATGTCCTTCACCACATGAAGATAGGAGAACGCTAGATCGGAGACGGTCCTACGCATTTTAGCACATATGACGTCATATATAGATTGTGGGTTAGGGTTAGGGCTAGGACCCGTAGATTTCGTCAAAGTCTCGAGATGTAAACAGGGCTAGCCCTAACCCTAATCCTGGGCTAAGCCTAACCCTTACCCTAACCCACAATCCACATGTGACGTCATAAAATGCGTAGGACCGTCTCCGATCTAGCGTTCTCCATGAAGATATGACAAGTTGTACTGGAAGGTTGTGTCAGGGGTCATACGAGCGGATTTTGACCCTATGACGCGTTGACGTTTCTAGTGGTCTACCCACAGTCCCGTGCATGGCACACCATGAACTCGTCGTAACAGATCCTAGTGTAGTAAAGACAAGTAAAACGACATTTTGAACTATATAAAACGAAACGGTAAAATTTAAACTTTGACGTGGTGCTTATTAAGTTTTGTTCAAAATGGAGTTGCTTTGACGCTTAGACTACGGGGTTTATGTACGGAATTCCCTTTAGGCTGCAAACACACAAATGATTCCAACTTGTTCTGTATCTCTTGATGGATTTCAGCCAATTTTGGCATGGATGTTTCTAGGGTGTGGTTAATCCGGTTAGTTCTTCTCCGGTAATGGCGAAGCAGGGGACCCGTTGCAGATTTTCGACATAACGAGTACAGTACTTTTATAGTACCGGCGAGCCGTGGGTCGTAGTTTTGCTGTTATCACTGGTGTGATTCGATGTAACAATAACTCAAACCAATATTATTTCGTACGATGATATATTATATTAAATAAATGTTCAGCGAAAAGTACAGTACAGAGTTCACGGTTGATCACATCACACAAAATCAATGACCAAGTAAATTCACCTTTACAAAAGTTATAAAAGATTCACCATGTATATATTCATTCACACAGAATACATATTGAGTTCACCATTCATCATTATAATACAGTAAAGTTAAATGTCAACATCAAATACAACGTGAAAAAACGATATCAAAACCGCGCAACACACACACACGCGGGCCCAGCTCACCGTTCACCATGCGTCTGCTTTACATCCTATAGTATTCAATCACCCTAGCAACACGCGCTTCCACTCAGTCTCTTTCAACCAGACACACTCGTACACCCAGACTCTCATTTACTGATTTTGAACATAACATAACCGGCCCCTATCGAATTATACATAATGAGATACAAATACATATATGTTCAAATATAAACAAATAATGAATCATCATTATTGACTTAAAACTTAATTCAAATGTTAATACCTTTAACACAAAATGTCACTTTAAGTATGAATACTGTAATTAATAATAATAACTAGATATTATTTTGCACTTATGAAATCTTATCACCATCACACTAATACTGAGTTATTTTAGTATATCACATTAAAGTCTGTCACACTTGACCTTTAAGTAAACTACAAATATCATAATTTAAATTCTAATTCTTAAATTCTAAATAAGGAAGTCACTAAATTCACTTTACACCTTTCACCCATAATATTTATATGTTTACAATTACACCACTAATTATCTTGTTCTAACAAGAGACATAACTTATCAATTGGTCTTACTAAAAAACCAGTTTGTGTTTTCAATTTGACACTTCTCACCAATCCAAGCTTATTTGGATAAGTTTCAACTACTTTACCCATAGTCCAAGAAGCTCTTGGCGACATACTATCAACAACTAAGACTATATCACCTATTGCAATATTTTTAAGAGGTTTTAACCATTTTTGGCGTTTCTGAAGGGAGGGTAAATATTCTTTAGTCCAACGTTTCCAGAACAAGTCTGACAGATATTGTACCTGTCGCCACCGTCTTTTAGCATAAATATCTCTGTCACTAAAAGTACCTATGGGAAATAATACATTATTATCATACAATAATATGGAATTTGGGGTAATTACATCTAAATCGTTAGGATTGTCTGAAGTTTTGGTAAGTGGGCGACTGTTAATTATAGCCTCTACTTCACACATAAAAGTTCGCAAATGTTCTTCACTTTGACACGTTTTTAAGTACTGATCACATAAAATAGCTTGTAAAATCTTTCTTATGGTACGGATTTGTCTTTCCCATATGCCACCGAAATGGGATGCCGCTGGAGGATTAAAGTTCCATTTGAAACTATATCTAGCAGAGAAATGATTTAACACATTTTGATCTAACTGTTGTAAGGAAGATTTCAATTCTTTGTTTGCAGCGATAAGATTTGTCCCATTATCCGAAAATATTTCCACTGGATAACCTCGTCGAGCAATAAATCGGCGAATAGCACTAACACACGAATCAGTGTCCAACGTGTCTGCCACCTCTATATGTATTGCACGAGAAGCGAGACAGGTGAATATTACACCATATTTCTTCCTCACCGAACGACCTACTTTTACACAAAACGGGCCAAAATAATCTATGCCCACTCTACTAAATGGTTTCTCATCTGGAGTAAGTCTTGACACAGGAATATCTGCCATTTTCTGTTCACAAACACGGGAATTTAATTTTCGACATGTCACACAATTTCTAATAAAGTTTTTCACTAGAAGTCCAGCTTTTATTATCCAAAATTTTTGTCTAAGTTCTGATACTGTATGATTCACACCTTGATGTCCTACAACTTTGTGAATATGTTTCACAATTAACCATGCAATATGACAATTTTTGGGTAATATTATTTGGTGCTTGGCATTATAAGGAATATTGCTATTTCGTAATCGTCCACCGACACGTAAAAGATTATCCCTTAATATGGGATCTAAACTGGAAATGTCACTATTCGATGTCACACACTTCTTACTGCTGTCATCCTTAAGGATATCTATTTCCTTTGAAAAACATGAGTTTTGAACATATCTTAATATCACACTTTCTGAATTGACAATTTCTTCATGAGTTAAAGAATGTTTACATAAATCATCGGGTATTGGCTGTTTCTTTGCTTTAAGTTTAAGAATCGCCTTCAACCGCATCCACCATGACACGCCACGTTTTAGTTTAACCCAATCAGAGTAGTTCTGAAATAACTGAGTTACACAGTCATTTTCACATTTCACACTGTTCACCTTGATTTCATTGTCACAAGTCTCATTATTCACATTGTAATTTTCAGGCCACTCTGTTTCAGGATTATGTAGAAACTCTGGTGCTTCAATCCACCTTTTACTTGAGAGTTCAATAGCACTAAGTCCCCTTGAACAATAATCTGCAGGGTTCATTTTAGAAGGAACGTATCTCCAATCACTAACATTGGATCCATCACGTATAACAGCGATTCTGTTACTCACAAATACTGGATATCGTGACGTATTATTGTTTACATATTTCAGCACTGTTTGACTGTCAGTCCAAAATATTTCACGGTCTACTGGAATTGAGAATTCACGAATCAACATTGTATTTATTCTTACAAGAGAAGTTGCTGCAGAAAGCTCTAACTTCACAATAGTGTGGGGCTTTAAGGGTGCGACACGCGATCTAGCTAACACAAAAGCAGTATGCACACTACCACTGTCATTTAAAAAACGTATATATGTCACAGTACCATAACCGTCCTGACTTGCATCAGCAAAATGATGTAATTGAGTATTTACAATGTTACCAAAATTATCAGGCTTAACACATCTTTGTATTCTTAATTGTTCTAAATTACTTAATTGACTAAGCCATTCACACCACTTAATATTCCACTCAGATGGAATGGGTTCATCCCATGTTAATTTTGCACGACATAAGTTTTGTAATATAATTTTAGCCTTTAAAATAAATGGGGAGGCAATACCAAAAGGATCGAAAATAGAACTCATTACAGACAAAATATTACGTCTAGTTGCTAATGAACTTAAAATATCAACCTTAAATTCAATCATATCACTTTCCACACACCATTGCACACCTAATGCTCTTTTAACAGGTAAATCATTACATAAATCTAAATCTCTCACTTCTTCAATACGATCTTGTTCAGGAATACAATTTAACAATTTACGACTATTACTTATCCATTTAGTTAATCTAAAACCACCTTTAGATAAAAGTTCACAAATATCATGAATAAGTGAAATACCTGTAATTTCATCACTAACTGACTTAAGAAAATCATCTACATAAAAATCATTCAGTATACTATCAATGACAAAAGGGTTATAATCATTTTGATTATCTAAGGCTACCTTCTTTAAAGCGTAATTTGCACATGCAGGGGAACTGGTCGCACCAAAAACATGTACAAGCATCCTATATTCACATAAAGGTTTTGTCAAATCTCCCTTTGGCCACCATAAATAACGTAACATGTCACAATCAGATTTAGCTACCCTAACTCGGTAGAACATGGATTCTATGTCTGCCATGACTGCAAATAATTCTTGTCGCCAACGTATCAATACACTTAAAAGTCTATTAGTTAGGTCTGGACCTTGTAACAAGTGGTTATTTAAAGAGAAATTATCATATACAATTGGACAATTAAAGACTATTCTTACTTTATCAGGTTTTTTAGGGTGTTTTACAGAGTGGTGGGGAATATACCATAATCGTTTATCTAAACCATTAATATCATAAATAGGAACACGTTCACAATAATTTTTAGATTCTAAATCATTCATAAACTTAGTATATTCACAATGAAGCTTATCATTTACTAACAATTTTTTCTTAAGTTTTTCAGCATACATTTCAGCTTGTAATTTGTTATTAGGTACATTTACATTTTTATTTCTTAAAGGTAATTCTAACTCATAATGTCCATCTACAAGTTTTGCAGATTTATCCATAATATCTATAAATCGTTTATCTTCAATGGAATAATTCAATTGATCATCATTAAGGCGCTCAGCAAATTCTAAATCAAAATAAGACTTGACTTGTTTTTCTAATCGCGAGTCAAGTTGACAAAAGTTAACTCTGAAACTGTTTACATTGCGTAATTTTCCCGGGAGTCCATATAATAACCAACCGAGAGGAGATTTAATTGCATACGGTTCTCCGATATCACCGATCGCAACCTCGAGGGGCATTGTAGCTGCGGGCATATTACTACCAATCATTAATGTTACTTCTGGAATGCAAAATTCACCACTCAATTCAGGCACCTGTATATGACGCAAATGTTCATACTTGTTTATATCTTGCTGAGTTGGAGCATCTGACTTGTTCACAGGCATTGATGTTCTAATGTAAGACTGTGGTAATTCTATATAGTCATTGTTGTTCACACCGCCAATAATCAAATTATCTAATATCACTTCTGTATCTGTCCACTCTTCTAAGTTTAATGTTTTTAATAAGACTTTAGTTGTTTTGGTTCTAACACGAAGTGCATTGGATAACACTTTACTAAGAAAAACAGCACTGCTACCATTATCTACAAATGCTAATGTTGTAATGGGATGACTTTTCAATGTCGTTCTGATTTTCACTGGAATCACTGCCATTAATGGTTCATTACCTATTACTTCAGCACAACCAGAGGTAATTGTTGGTTTATTTTCTGCTTTACTACAAACATCACTTATATTTCTATGTTACTTTGAAAGGAATCACGGGTGGGATCATGCATTATTGTCGGGTGTGATCTAGAACAGTTCATGCACTTTGACCATTGGGGATTAGGGCAATTTGGTTTCATATGTCCTGGGTTTAAACATGAGAAGCACAAACCGGATTTCTTCACCACATCTGATTTCTGGTGTGGACTTAAACTGCCGAATTTACGACATACTAATATGGAATGGTTTGTGTTATTACCACAATATAAACATGGGTGTGTCGAAGCTCTGTTGATTGGTTCATGTGATGTACTGTTACTACTGGGGTTTACTGGATGCAGTCCACTTGCGTAGGCTCTCTTAGAATGGGATGGGTTCATACTATACTGTTTATTTTGAAAGGATTTCTGTTGATAACCTAGGCCTGTTATTCGTGGATCATTTTCATTGCGAGATATATGACTGACGAAATTTTCAAAGTCCATGAGCTTAGGAGATCTTACTTCTTTATCACGAATATCACCGACTTTATTTATCCAAGCTTGCTGTAAAGCGGTTGGCAATTTCGATGCTAATGTATGGAGGAATTCAAATCCATCCATAGAGTTCATATCGCTATTGTTTATTTTGGAATTAGTACAGTTTATCAAGAATATTGAGAATTTTCTTAAAGCTACACGATCACCAGACACGATTTTAGGCCAACTTTCAGCTTTCGACGAAAAGGCAGCTGCTAATAAGGGTAGATTTCCAAAGTCTCTTTCTAGTAATGCTTTGGCTCTTTTATATGCATGAGAAGGCGGATCAATTAACGGACAGTTCTTGATAATTTCATGCGCATCACCACGTGTGTATTTCAACAAATATTCTAGGCGCCGTGCACTGTCTTCAGTGTTTCTTTCTACTATTAATTCAAAGTTTTTAATGAAAGTTCTATATGTCATAACATCTAAGCCATCAAATGGTTTGATTTCATGTAAGGGTAAGGCTTGATCCCTTTGATTGTCAATTAATTTATTCAGCACCGATTCCATACTAATATTTGTACATGTAGGTGTATGATTAGGAACTGGTTGAGGTAAGTTGGATGTATTTGTTACAGCTGGAGGTAAATCAACATGCGTAGGTGTATTTTCGACTGGAGGTAAGTTGGTGAAATGTTCTTTAAAATTATTATGTATCACAGAATGTTCATGGATCACCGATGATTTAGCACTAGATTTACCTTTACTCGCATTCTGTATTTCAACTAAATCTGTAGCAGCCTTTAGTTTTGCTTTAAGTGTGATTTCTTTCTGTTTTCTGTGTAATCTCATCTTCTCTTCTTCGATTTTGTTTTGTTCTTGAAATGCTTCTAATTGATATTTTAATTCTAATTGTCTTTTTATATTCATTAAACGAAGAGTTGAAGATGTTGTTGATTTTGTTCTATTACTCGGTACATTAGAAATGCTATCTTGGGGTCTAATGTCATCTTTAGGATGCACAAAATTGGCAACTGATTGATAATTATCTTCACTTGAGCCAATGTTTACAATAGAATGTTCATGGTCTACACCGGCCCCATGTGGCTCTGTATTGTCATCCGCACCGGCCCCCTGTGGGTCATTATTGTTACCTGGCGTTTCAGTATTGTTTACTTCATGCTGCAACACTGGAGGAGCAGTATCATTATTTTCATTCATATTCACAATATTTATCACAGGTTCCAAAACTGGTGGATGAATATCACTATCAGTACTATCACGTGTTGACATTTTTAAAGTTAAATCATCATAGTCAATACGTTCACCATATGTCATACACAAAAGTAGAAAACAAAAAGTTACTGCAGTACGAAAGTACATCACAAACAATAAGTGTCACCGCTTCACGCTTGCTAACTTCATCATCACGTGTTTACAAAATGACCAGATTTTGACGTTTTTTCACCTAATATAGTACCGGCGAGCCGTGGGTCGTAGTTTTGCTGTTATCACTGGTGTGATTCGATGTAACAATAACTCAAACCAATATTATTTCGTACGATGATATATTATATTAAATAAATGTTCAGCGAAAAGTACAGTACAGAGTTCACGGTTGATCACATCACACAAAATCAATGACCAAGTAAATTCACCTTTACAAAAGTTATAAAAGATTCACCATGTATATATTCATTCACACAGAATACATATTGAGTTCACCATTCATCATTATAATACAGTAAAGTTAAATGTCAACATCAAATACAACGTGAAAAAACGATATCAAAACCGCGCAACACACACACACGCGGGCCCAGCTCACCGTTCACCATTCACCATGCGTCTGCTTTACATCCTATAGTATTCAATCACCCTAGCAACACGCGCTTCCACTCAGTCTCTTTCAACCAGACACACTCGTACACCCAAACTCTCATTTACTGATTTTGAACATAACAACTTTAGTTTGCTTCATCTGGGGTGCGTTTTGTTATGATACGAAAATGTACGGAAATGTAAACCATGTTGTTCCGATTCAATTTACTTATTTTGTTTGTTTATATATTTTCAGAATAACCTTGATCTACCTTCATAAAAGATGTCCGGAATAAAAGTTGAAAGCCCGAATGTAAAATACACAGACGCTCATATTGAGGCTAAATATTCCTACGCCAACACCAAAGTTAGGCGTGAAAATGGGAGTTACGTGGTTGAACCAACGGAGACTCAGTATACGTTTCGTACCGAAAGAAACGTACCCAAACTAGGAGTGATGCTCGTTGGCTGGGGTGGAAACAACGGTTCAACATTCACCGCCGCCATCTTGGCTAATAAGCACGGTTTAAAATGGCGGACTAAAGAAGGAGAAAAGAAAGCAAATTATTATGGAAGTATAACCCAAGCTAGTACAGTTTGTATTGGTAATGACGATGACGGGGAAGAAGTTTATGTGCCGCTAAAGCAGCTGTTACCGATGGTGGATCCTAATGATATCGTTGTTGATGGTAAGTTTCTTATAAAAATTTCCCAAATCATAATCGAATCACGCGATAATCGATTCATTTCCCGTCCAACGTTAATCAAACGTCGCAATAATCGATTTCAGGTAATCCAGTCACGACTCCGTCAATTTGGAACCTTCAGGACTTACAATTGATCACTTCCGGGATGTTTGTGACTAAAGTATTGTGTTTTCATGTTTTATAGGTTGGGACATTTCCAAGTGTAACCTAGCTGACAGTATGTCGAGAGCCAAAGTATTAGACTACAACTTACAAGAACAGCTCCGACCCTATTTACAAAAATTAACTCCACGACCTTCCATCTACACCCCGGACTTTATCGCTGCCAACCAGGTCGGGAGAGCTAATAACGTACTGACGGGAAGCAAGCTTCAGATGATTGAACAAATCAGAAAAGATATTCGAGACTTCAAACAATCTAGCGGCGTCGACAAAGTAATAGTTCTATGGACAGCAAACACGGAGAGATTCAGTGACGTCATACTGGGCTTGAATGACACGTGGGAAAATCTAAATCGTTCAATCCGGGCCGAGGAAAGCGAGATTTCACCCTCGACTTTATTTGCCGTGGCTAGTATACTGGAAGGCGTCACTTACATCAATGGTTCCCCACAAAACACGTTTGTTCCTGGAGTTATCGAACTTGCCGAAAAGAAGAAAGTTTTCATAGCTGGTGATGATTTCAAGTCTGGTCAAACGAAGATAAAATCAGTTTTGGTGGATTTTTTGGTCAGTGCTGGAATTAAACCAGTCTCTATTGTT
Organism: Patella caerulea; assembly: GCA_036850965.1. Classification (NCBI taxonomy): domain Eukaryota; kingdom Metazoa; phylum Mollusca; class Gastropoda; family Patellidae; genus Patella; species Patella caerulea. Next base: position 15,745,798 of record JAZGQO010000002.1, on the reverse strand, counting down.
AGCTACAATCACCTTGGTAACAACGATGGCAAAAATTTATCGGCACCAAAAACATTTCGTTCTAAAGAGGTAAGTCATTAAATAGTTTTGAATAGAGAGGAACTTTACTAGAAGAGTTTAAAATGCTAACCAATTCTGTATAACATATCACAGTGCCTTAACCAACAACACTTCTAACAGTTTCATTGGCTAAGAACTAAAAAAATGTACTTGGATTTTTATAGGCGATCAATGAAAAGGCAGGGTGGTGATGGGGGCGAGGAGAATTGTTCAGCGCGTGCCGGTTAGATTGTGAGGTCTGTCGTTGAATCAAATGGCTTGCTTGCTCGTAGATTTTCGCCGAGCCCGCGGCTTCGACCCAATTGCTAAAGACCCCTACCCCCAGACAAATTATTTAAGTAAAAATGAACAATACGTTATTCCCGAAATGAAATGAAATGGGGTTTAACGTCCTACTGTTTTGCTCCTAAACTGGGCTAATAAAGATGGGCATGTGCCATTTTCCCGGGCAGCGGCGCTACGGTCGATTCTTCTATCAAATTCCGACTGCCAAGGGATCTTTTACATGTACGTCATTTTGTACACGGGACCTCGGTTTTTCGTCCCACCCGAACGACAAGACAGCTACCCTTGTCAGGCCCTCCATCCTGCATTAATGACAAGGGGAACTAGGCTGGAAAATCTCGATGAACTTTCTAGGCCAATGCAGGGATCGAACACCAGACCTCCAGGCTAGCGAACCACCGTCTTACCCACTTAGCCACGCAATTCCCTGTTATTCCCGAAGTGACCCCTAGTATGCGTTGAGTAGACGTTAAACCCCATTTCTTTCCCTATAAAGTTATATGAATGTGATTTTTTATCAATATTTTTTCAGATTTCTAAGAGTAATGTCGTTGATGATATGGTTGCATCAAATCATCTACTTTACGATAAAAACGAGAAACCTGACCACTGTGTCGTCATTAAATATGTACCCTATGTTGGTGATAGCAAACGGGCCATGGACGAATATACGTCAGAGATCATGATGGGCGGAACCAATACCATCGTTCTTCATAACACGTGTGAGGACTCTCTCTTAGCCACACCCCTTATTATAGACTTGGTCGTACTGGCCGAAGTGTGTGAGCGAATTAAGTTTAAAGTAGAGGGTGAATCAGATTTCCAAAGATTCAATGCAGTATTGTCTATTTTAAGTTTCCTCACTAAAGCGCCATTGGTACCACGAGGAACACCAGTTGTCAATGCCTTGTTCCGACAGAGGGCGTGTATTGAGAACGTATTGCGAGCTTGTATTGGACTGGCTCCGGTCAATCACATGATGTTAGAACACAAACACGAGATGATCACGCGAGCAGTATCAACCAATACGAAGTTATTAAAGGAGAAGGTATTGGACGATAAAAACAGTCCGTTTGTTAGCAGCAGTGACAGTGAAATTGATATGTAAGTGCTTGTTTATATATATATAATATTTTATTATATTGTATTTAAACTGTTTGTATAATAATATTAAGTCACATAATGTAAGTACATTGTCCTTTGTTCTTTGGAAAATCCTCTACGGAGACAACTATCCAAAATAACAAAATACACCATAAGACGACGACGACCGACGTAGACTGTTTGGACTATTTGATTGGTCAGCCTTGGATTGGCCAGTCTTTGATTGGTCAGTAATTATTTACATTTAAATGGCGTATTTAGAGATCTGAAATATAGTCAAATTAAGACTTGCCAATAATAATTTATCTATTGATCGACATTGATGGAAATTCAGTTACATATTTGAAACAATCATTTTAAATGACAATGTACCTTTAAATTCTTTATGTAAACATATTCCATTATCACATTTGAACAAATATGTATATAGTTTGTTTTTATATATGCAACTGATGTACCATGTTAAATGAGAACTTGGTAACCGCCTGGTTTCCAAAAATACCTAGATATTTTTCTGAATGTATCGGGCCAGATTTAAAATGTACATTTGTAACTTATTAATTGTTGTAATTTAATAACTGCTACATTACCAGTGCAGTTACACACACGCAAACGTATTCACTTCACAAAAGTTCGCTGCGGATTACAAAGTCCGAAAGCGATAGTGTTATGCGTGTTATGTACGTGCACGTCTAATCTAGCTGAAGCATTCTTCTGGAAATTATCCGTCTGTGCATTGTTATTGTTCTTTAAAAGGGGAGATAACCGCCTTGTCTTGATGCTAAATATATTTACATAGTTGTAAGATATGTTTGATAATTTAATGACAATGTAAAATAAAAATTTAAGTGTGTTGATATATTTTTCCTGTTCGTTATTTCCCGTTTCTGCAGTTAATCTGGGGGCAACATGGAGCAGTCTTTTGACCTGACAATGACATCTAAATTTAGCGATGTCCAGTAGACTACACGTAGCAATGAACGATCACTTGACTTAGCGTTGTCTGGTAGTGGTCAGGCCGCTGAACTGGCGATGCCCGGTAGACGTACCAGTGGATGACCACTCGACTTCACCATCGCCATGCACCCTTGACGTAATAGTAACCAGCCGCTGAACTTGGCCATGTACTGTATTTTTGGCGAGGGCGGATAGATCTATTCTTTTGGCAATGGTCGCTGGGCTTATGGCGATGTGGACCTGTCGATGCCCGGTAGACATAGTAGTGGATGATCACTCGACCCTGCCATGTACCCCAAAACGTAGTCGTGACCGACCACAGTACTTGGAGATGGTGGGTAGACCTATGGTGGGTAGACCTAATCTTTTGGCAATGGTCGCTGGATCTAGGTCTCTCGACTTGCCTATGTCCGATGCCCATATCTCTCTCGTGACAGTGGTAAACCACACTAGAAAATCTTTGGCTCTGGACTTGGAAATGTTCGCAATGGTCGTTTGATCAATAGTAACTATCGCTGGACCCGTTGATGAGCCATGGATGCTTGATCTAGCGAAGGCTACTGGACAAACAAAGGGCACTGGGTGATGTTAATTGTAGGCCGGTTGGGGAGGTTCATGAATTTCCAATGATTGCCGAATCCAATCCCATGAGTATATTGAGGGAATACCAACCCTAATCCACATTTTACCAAACTTAATAGGGTTGCCGTTAGTATTTTCCCAAAATACTCATTTATATAAACCCGCCATTGTGGACTTATTATAGCTTCGGTTGAATTTACCGTCCAAAATTCCAGAAACTCGCCAATCAGCTTACAAATAGCATCAACCAAGGGCACTAGTCTTTACAAATGGCCGTCTGTGAACACAAGCCGCGAAGGCAAAATTTGCTTTCACCTCGCCTTCCGGTTTATATCTTGTATGCGCAGTCGTAATTGAAATATTAAAATTAGGAATGCGCATGACAGATATAAACCGGGAGACGCTGTGAAATTACCTTTCTTAGCGGCTACTGGTGTACAACCGATAGACGAAGTCAAGAAACGGCGATTGTAAGAAGGGATTACACAGATTTATTTGTTGTTTTCTTTCTTTCTTGCTTGGGCGATGACAGCTGTATATAATCATTGACAGTTGAGCTTGGTGATGCAATCGTTCTGTGCGACAGGGGAAGTTTGCCCGGACAATGATATTTTCATCTACTCTTATTGGAATTTCAATTGTTAAGGATTCTTTTATACACGACCCCGATTAGACACTGTTGCTTGCTAGAACCACCTCAGAAAACACGGGAAAGGAACAATGACCTTCTGGTTCTAGAGCCTTACCAACTTAGCCACCGTGAGTTCTGATATGCCAATGACTGCTACACATCTGGATGTCCAGTATTCACGGCGATGGTCGAGCGATAGCTTAGCAATGGTGGTAGATTCTAGCAATGACATGCAGCTTGATTTGTTGATGTCCGGTATCCATGGGCCACAAATGGCTCCCAACTGTGGCGAAGGCCATTAAACAGGACAAAGGCCCTGGACTTGGCAATGGTTGCTGGAGCAAAAGGAATGATAGATAAGGCTTGGGAATATCCGGTATTCCTGATGATGACGGCGACCGTTGGACTTGGCAATGGTTGCTGGAACTATAGAAGTAGCCATCTCTAGACTACGGCTACCGGGTGCTAATCAACCGACTACTAGCATTGTCTGTAGAACTATTGTTGTTATGGCGGTATATTATATTCAAAATTCTAAATTTGTTAATGGCACGCTTTCGTCTAATTTCTAACTTCTATTCGCGTAATTTCTAAATCATGACAATTAAAGCATAATCTATTTATTTTATTTATTCAGAGTAAATTTTAATTCTATTTTTCTATTATTAAGACGACAATGTCTTCTTCATTTTCGATATACATAATTAGTATGAATATCGAACGAATGTTCTACCTAGCATCCATCATTTGGTGTTGTCACTGTGTTCCCATTCTAGTTATTGGGCTCGTTACCGGGAGCAATTCGTTGATATAAATGATTCATTCTTCGCTTGGTTGAATAGTTGGACGGAATGCTAAAATTTTAAACACACGAAATAGTGAAATATTATCTTAACTGTATTCAGTAAAAATCTGCAGTTTCACATGAAATGAAATCTATTGGAATTTAACGAAATTATGCTTTTATTGTAACAGCCTGACTAATGAAGACAGACATTATAGCAGTGTGTTGCGAGGGAAAATCCTGAAATCTTGGACCGACATTCACGTGCCAACCAACGTGTATACAGCCGTGAAACTTTACTGAACAAAACAGACTTCCTGGAGCGACTCCCCATCTTCCCGGAGCCTCCACCCCCGGTTACCGTTACACCCCTGTCCTTTTAAGCCAATGCCCAAACCACTGCTCTAGTTGGCTATACTGACTTGTATAAAATTTCTAGAACATCTGATCTCACTTCTGATTGGGGAATACGCATAGCTAACATTTTTGTACAGTAGAAATTAACATGCACAGCGTCCAAAGATGTACACCGAATGAAAGTGTGAAGACCTAATGCGTGCATCAGCAGTGCAAATTCAGTAGTAGAATGTCGTCAAAGGTCAGATAATTTCTGTGGAATTATGCTAGCCAAGTCAAAACATTTTGGTTTAAAAGAACTTCAGTGTATAGAAACAAAGGATGAAACAGTGTGAACGAGTATTCGTATTTAATGTTAACCAAGAAACCGCAAAATAGGCCAATCGGTAATACCGCGATCGTTTCAGTTGCCTCGCTCATTTTAGTTGGCTCATTCATGACAGGATCGGGATGGACATACATCCACGACATCACATGATAATTAAAAGAAATGGGTGGTGTTTCAAGATTGGCTACCAAATGTTGGACAAATCTGCCATTCTATCACTGACGTTTTAAACCTCGATTGTGTGTGCGTGGCTGGGTGGGGAGAGGGGTGCTCAGACGTGAGAGGGGAACATGTATGCGGGTGTTGTGGGTGGGTGTGTAAGGGTCCGAGGGAGGGAAGGTTTGTGTGTGATAGGGGGGGGGGGTTGTCAACCATGATTTCTGGGATTTATATTGCGGAATGGGGGTTGATAAAATGAATAAATTATAACCCGGTTGTTACCTGCAACGTGACATAGAGCAAAACCAAAAATGCGATCGTTCGGTTGCAATTCGTCTGCAGAGAACCATGTCAGGACTAATTTTTAGGACCTGGAAAATAAGAAAACGTAACGTAATTTATGTTATTTTGGAAGGGTTTCGTGTTACACGCCTGTACCCCCCCCCCCCCCCATCTCCTTCATCCCTTTAAATAACAAACAAGGTAATAGACGATCGTGGTCAGCCTACAGTGTTATTATTAGCCGATGGATGATGATGAATATGGTTTATTAATGGCTTTTATTTTTCAGCCTGTTTTATTTTCCATTTATACAAGTTCCAGTTCATGGCGGGTTAGAATAGGTAACGTAACTTATTTATTAGAATATAACATTAATTTATATATGGGTAGGTTTTCAACATTGCCCTGCCCGTCGAAATTTCTGCACATTAAAAGACTGAATTACACTGAAAAAAAGCCCCCAAAGCCCCAAACTAATCCAACGTAAACTGTAGGTATGACGACCGATATTGAATTGTATAGAGTGACATGACCACCAGTTTACATGTAATCCTGGATGTCCAATGTTCAATTTTAATCCTGCCTGTCCAATATGTTCAATTTTGTTTCGTTTGGCGACCAATCAGACCTTCACCACGACCCTGCGGGTATCCCGTTAGGGCGTGATGCAACCACTTTAGTTCCGATACTGGGCATAATGGGTCGATCGTGTTTGGAGGGTGTTATTTAGTTGTGTATGACGTGGACCGACACGGCCATAGCGTCTACTGTTTCGATATGTCGCCGGACAGTTGGGTTACAGTCTAGTCATGTGAAAGATCCTTGGCACACCAACGAACAATTGGGGGTTAGGATGGCCTAGTGGTCTAGAAGCCGCGCTTCGACCTCTAGCTGGCCAGCCACCTCTGGCTTGCGGCTGTGGTTTCGATCCCTGGTGTGAGAGTATGTGGCATGGAGATAGTGGTGCCTTCTCAACCGTGTGGGTTTCATCCGGGCACTCCGGTTTCGACCCACTGCTAAAGACCCCAACGCGCAAGCGAATTGTTGAAATAAATTTAAAGCATATGTTGGTCCCGACCTAGTTTGTGTCGAGTGGACGTTAAACTCCATTTCCCTCTCACACCAACGCACAACTTTAAAACGGGTCAGTTTACTCACAAGGGCCTATACAATAGCGGATATAGCACTAGTTTGTGGTGTAAACTCTCGGTTTCATTTTGCCGAGAATAGACGCCAAATTAACCGTAGAGACTACGCATTTTTCAAAGTGGCACTGGTCAAGTTGAATGCCCCCGCCCTCCATTTAAATAAATAAGAATAATCATCACCCGGTTGACATATTTGCTCAACTTGAAATTTAAATTTCTTCTTCAAGACTAAAACCTAATAGGCACCAACCAAGAATTTGATTTCAAATTCTTTAAGCAGTCGAGAAAATGTTCAAGAGAATGACCAAATCTGCCCCAAATTGGGTTCGAATCAATTGGCTGGTCACGATGAAAAATGGGAAAATGCAGTATATCTAACTTTCCCCCTATTACGGTGCCCAAGCCCCGGTCCAGAAGAAGTTGATGGAATACATGCCACTTTTACATGGGATCTTGTGATTCGGTCTGTAGAACAAAATGGTGGTTCCATGAACATATTGGTAGTAGGAATGAGAATGTAAGACTCAAAATTACAATATTGTTTGCTGAACCCTATTCCATTAGTGTGCATGAATTTGTTTTATTTTTATCATATTTTTAGAGCTTTAAAAGGCATGGAATATGAGTATAAAACCAAAGAGGTAGGAATAATCTTATTACAATACCTGTTATATCCTGACAAGACTGACACTGCAATGACTTTCTGTTGTAAACAAAACAAACAAAAACAGTATTCATATGTGTGTGCGGGGGTGGGGTGGCAGTCCCTCTCAGAACGCAAAACCGTTACCCAAGTTCGTCATTGCGTTCCTTTCACTTCTGTGTGATGTTAATGTACATGTGTAGAATTAGTGGACGGCCAAACTGTTCGTGACTAGGTCCCTCGCCCTACATCACTGACAATGGGAAACCTCACCCGGAAATCACGAAGAACTTTATCACCCAACACCGTGTTTAAACCAAGGATCGATTGGTTAGTAGGCAAATGAATTACTTAGTCGGCAAGTCGTAATGAATACCGACGTGTTTTTTTTTCCTTTCTATTTTTAGAACTACGAAAACTATAAAGACAGGAATCCAATGAATCAAGTTCCAGCTTTTGTTGTAAATAATGACACGCTTATCCAGTCTGTAAGTAGCTTAACACAAGCTTCTCATAATAACACCCTTCACTCTAGTAAATAAAATTGGGTTTAACATCCTACTTTTCGGCACCGAATGGGCTAATCAAAGACGTGCATTTGCCCGGACAGCGACATTACAGCATTCGCTTTTTCGAATTCCAACGTTAACATGTATACGAACCTCGATTTTTGTCCTATCCGAACGCCTAGACACCTGTCATTGTCATGCCCCCAGTCCTGCTGCATCACTGATAAGAGGAAACCACGCCGGAAAAACCACTACCAGAAACGAACCCGAGACCTTAGCAAGCTAGAGTGTCTTCCAACTATATTAGCTAGCTTAATCCAGGGTCGAAACCACAACGTGGATATAATATGATAGGTCCAATGATCCGGACCATGCATGTCGTGGTCAGATTCGGTGCTTACTTCACCTCACAAGGAGTAGGGTCGTCTGTCAACCTCATGGTTTCTCTGGGTCATCAGGTTTCCTCCCACTGCTAAAGCCCCCTACGCGCAAGCGAATTATTTAAATAGAATATTATGTTATGTCTCGGTCATGGATAATACGACAATACCACGGTTATTGGACGTAACACTTGGGATTAATCTGGGAACTTGTAGGAGACAGCGATGTATCTGGTTTCCTTAAGTGTGACAAAGTGAACCGTACATATTCATGTACATGTACATAGAACTCTGCTGGTTTTGATCATTCATGATATTGATGTTTTTAACTCTGTATCAACATAAATTATGTTCTTTACGGGCTACACACGAATGGTGTAATATTATTATTGTTACCCAAAGTATATAGAAGATGCAATGGTATATAATATTACATTGTTGTTATTTGAAGTTACCAATAATAGAGGAAACGTACCCTTCACCCTCGCTATTACCAACTGATCCAGTACATAATGCGAAGGTGTGTATTGTTATTACCTTCATCTATAAAAGTAGTTCTTTTCCTTCTCTGTATTGTGGTAATAAAATAATTGTTTATCTTTCTTGTGGTCAGTGGTTGGGTTGTCGCGCTTTAGATCATAAGGTCTGTCATTGAGTAAAGTAGCGTGGTTTCGATTCAGCTCTTGCATGTAACTTTATTACGTGCTATATGTAATGTATGCGATAACAATAACTCTATTGTGATATTTAACAATAACTTTAATACAATTTAACCACAACTTTAATAGAATATTTTATTTGAAGGTGCGAGGTTTGGTAGAGATTATAAATTCTGGAATTCAACCCTTACAGAACAGATCTAGTGTGATTAAATATCTTAATGATGAAACTAAAGAGAATTGGGCCAATCATTGGATTACTTGGGGTTTTATTGGTGAGTTTCCTGTTATATTTTGACAGCCTCCTACCTTCTTAGTTTTATCTTACGTCGAGGACATTAATGATTCGTTGAAACACGGTCTACCCTCATACCGAATTCCAGCAGCAATGAAATTTTGCCTGAACAGGCTACGAATCCAGTCTACTCTTCCAACTGTCAAAGGTTTACAGTGTGTACACGAGGCCCCGATTGTTGGTCCCATCCGCACGACTAGATGTCTTCTATTATCATGCCCTCCGTCCTGCATTACTGACAAGGGGGAACACTATGAACTTCCTCGGTAAACACACAGGGATCGAACACAGACCCCCCCCCCCCGTTAACATGCTTACTTTGGTAAACAACCCTCGACAGGGTGAAAATAGGCGGCGACAGGTAAAACGTTCCCCGGAACACCACATCATATCACTGTCTGCCATAACTCGGTTAATTATTAGTATTTTAAACCAATTCTCTCCTTTTTATTTCATTATTTCAAAAATGAGCTGTGTCCAATCTTCAAAGTAGATCAAGAACTCAAGGTTGGCTTCAAAATGTCTAATTTGGACATTAGAATGGGACGTTAAACCACAACCATTTAATTTCTTTAGTGACCCTCTTATCAACCCCCCCCATAGCTCACTGTATGTTGTATGCCCGTCTTCATCCGACAGGTTGGAACAGAGCAGTAAGTCGTTCATGCGGAACCTTTAAAGTAGTTCCAAGACACCATGTGCGCCGCCATGTTTCATCCGGGACCTTTAAAGTAGTTCTAGTATGGCAGAATTTCGTCATACAGCCGAGATTAGATGTAGGTTCCGGAATATGTCGAAGAGTGAGGCCAAGAACTGGCAAAAAGCAGACTTTTTCATAGGCTAATCCCTCATCTCAATAAGAACACGGATTATATAACAACTCTTCTAGATTCAGATACCCCCCCCCCCCCGCCAACAAATGTTTCATTTGTTCTTATATCACAAAGATATTTTGAAATTTTGAAAAATAAAAAAAACGAAACGAAATAGGGCATGTGTTTTATAATCAGGTTGACTGTAAACATTATTCTTATGAAATTTCAGGACTAGAGAAGATGTTGACAGAAAAAAGCGGTAGATATTGCCATGGCGACGGGATAACATTAGCTGACGTTTTCCTTCTACCTCAAGTTTTTAATGCCAAAGAGTAAGTTTGGTTTTTATCTTTCTTTTACATTGACAGGCTTGAAATTCATTGAAAAGAAATGGGGTTTCACGCCACTGTTTCCAAGGATTGTGCTAAAGACCCCTCGGCGCAAGTGTAGTATTGAAATAAAATGATCAATATGTCAATTTGTGTCAAGTGGGCTGGACGATACATCCTATTTCGCTCTTTCTGTCTGTGAAGGAAACATTGCCCGTATAGTTGTGTTTTTGCACGCTCTTCGTCGAATTTTAATTACCAATAATTGTGTTACGTGCGCCACGAGGTGCACACGAGACATCGAGATTTTGCCCCGTCCGAACGACTGCTGCAGAAAACGGACATATGTCACAGAGTGAGTGTACTATATGATTTGAAATTTCTACACTGTTATTCCGATTTCACAGTTTCAAGGGGAACTTGAACATGTTGCCAATGGATTCGTTTCTGCCCTTCTGCAACGCTGAAGAGGGGAGACAAAGCTCGTAAATCCCGAGGAATTTTCTAGACCAACACCTCGGGATCCGCTAAAGAAATGATGAAAGGAAAAAGACAAAAACAAATAAAGAGTGTGAATTGATGCATTTTTCTTCTTCAGATTCCAAGTCAATATGAAACAGTTTCCAATCATCTCAAGAATCGCTGAGGAACTGTGTCAAGTTGATGCGTTTCGGCTTACCCAGCCTTCACTTCAACCGAACTGTCCATATCGTGGTAAAGACCAGTTATCTCCCTTGTGTAAAAATTAATCAGGGGCATAAAAATGAATTTAAATATGGCATGTTGTACCTTGAAACATGCGTACAATAGACCAAACTTTGACTGTACACAAAAATTAGAATGGATGGTCGAGTACGCTTGAGATGATAACGTCTGTCATTGTGTTAAATGGCGTGGTTCAATTTCCAACCTAAAACTAATATGGTCCAATTGCACTTCGGTGATTCTCTTGCGCAATCCTACTCCTTGTCCCGTACATACCACTTGATTATATAAAAAGCAGACTTTAACGTGCAGCGCACGCGTTAAAGTGATACTTTAACGTGAAGCGCGCGCGTTAAAGTGATACTTTAACGTGAAGCGCGCGCGTTAAAGTGATGACAAGATAACACATCATCTGAGTAGAAAGGTAGACAGACAGTGATGACATCATACACATCATCTAAGACTGAATAGACGGATAGACAGTCAGTGCACTCGGCAAACCTCGGCAGATTCCGGAACCTACATCTAGCCTCGGCTGTTTGACAGTAAGTGAGTGATATGTACCTTACTTATTGGGATAACTCGCCGCTTTTAGAAAGAAGTTCTCAAAATTGCGTCGTTCGAAGGGTGTGTAGAATTTTCGGTGCAAACTTGTCCCTTTATAGAAAAGCGGATAAACTTGAAATAAAAAGAGTTTCAAACTTTGAAAACTTTGTAAGATAAAACATTCCTCAAAGGCGTCGCCATGGGCAACGCCGTTGGTAATCCGGGAACTTGAAAGTAGTTCTAATGGCGGACTTCGCCATACAGCCGAGGCTAGATGTTGGGTACTGGTTTGCCGAGTCAGCGACAGTCAGTGGTGATAACATCGACATCACCTGAATAGAAGGGTAACAGACAAACGATTGCAATTCGCTTTTATTATATTATTTATAACAAATAACAATATTATTTAGATATTATACCCTGCAAACTGACATATTTAAAATACTTATAACATTATTATTACATGTTGTTAGACACTTTGTATCCGGCAAAATGACAAATTATATAAATATTTTACATATAAAATATAAGTGATAAAGATAATCTATATAAACATATTACATATATATAAGTTGTAATATGACAATCTATATAAATTATTTCAATTAAAATGACCAAATATTGTAAAGGATGGGTATTGTTTAAATATTCTTTATATATTACAAAGTACTGTTAGTACCATCCTAGCTGAGCCTTCAGCACTCCATTCACTTGATTTGTCAAGCCTAGATGGCCCTATGCTCCATTCACTCGCACTTATTTCCCTCACGCCACACAAGCTGACGTCTTGTGTCAATTATCATCCTGGTGACACGGACTACTGATATATATACTCGCCTTAATTGAAATATAATTTGTTCATTAATCCGTCTGTTGGTGACGACTAAATCTAAATTATCGTTTTTTAGTTTCTGGACGTAAAGTTGAATCTCTTCACTTAAACCGTCTAAACGGGGTTCGATAAAATAAAAACACGTATACAATATGTACCACTTAAAACATGGTTCTATAGAATAAAAAAAGGCCACTAAAAACATAAAAACGATTCCATTGAATATTAAACAAGCGGTTGCCATGCAAGGTACACACATTTTTTGCACGATATGGACATAATCCATCAAGTTACGGTCTGATATGCCCAATTAGCGAAAGGAAGTGAGATCTTTGGGACATAAACATAAATATTAAGTAACATAAAAAGCAGATAAAAAACAGGTCCACAACCTTGGTATTGCATACTTTTATATTATTTGAATATAGGGAGCGGCCATTTTGTAAGGCAATGTCGATACGATTTTCTCGAAATTCGAACTTAACCATAATTAGTAGTAAGAACAAATTATTGCAAAAGAAATCAATACAGCTCCGTTCAATCATAGATCTGTGTATCATCAAACAACGTTATATTCAAATTCTGTCAGAGCGACATTACTTATTTTTAACATAATTCAATATGGCAGTCTCCATATCAGTCTGCATGGAACGAAGCTACATTTGTCTCTTTTGCAATTTGGTCGGTGGAAAACGTTATCTCTCCACTTCTATAGTATTGAGGAATACATAAGGGACTGAGGCATAAGGGATCCGGGAGGTTGTATCTCCAGCGCAATATTTGGATTTGACCATACCTTAAAAAGGATCGGGCATTTGATGTCTACCTAAATACACTTTTACAAAATACATGTAGTATTAAAGCAGGCGCGGATCCAGGATTTTTTGCAGGGGGGTCTAGGTTTGATAATTGCTTAACTAATTGCGATTAACGGGGGGTTTGGGGGCCCTCCCCCCCAGAAAAATTTGGTAAATTAGATTCAATTTGGTTCATTCTGACGTATTTCCGGAAGCTAAATTCCAAACTGACAGGTCTAAATCGCCAATAAAATCGCATAAAAAATTTTCAAGTCTGAGCATGGGTGGATCCAAGAATTTTTGCATGAGGGGGGTTGCCAGGTTTCGGTTACGTAAATCTGCCATCATTGTCTCTAAATTACATAGGCATACATACAAATTGAGCTTTTTAAACAGATAAATCGTTTTTATACTGATGTAGGATCACTTTGTGATGTAATTTCATCGATGCAAGGCATTATTTTTTTTATGTGGCTGAACAGTGGGACCCCCCCATGTGAATACTTTCACGAACACAGTAAATGCAATTAATTTGAAAAAATGGAATATGAAGAATAAATGTAAACCCCTCTAAAAATATAACAGTTGTGTAATAAGCGTAACTATTTAGTACGAAAACCAAGTGTAAATTATTAATCCCACTCGTTTGTCGTTGAAAATAAATACATCTGTGTTTCAGCAAAGGGTTGTCTATTTAATTTAAGAAACTGGTCTGTTCAAATAGAATTTAATAATAAAACACATTATTTTTTTGTTATTTCTTTGACTTTATTGAGATAAGTTCAATGGGTGCAATCAATCTAAAATGGAAAAGGAATTTCAATGTTTGATTAAAATACGATAATCTATGATCCCGAGTTACCTTAATTTTAAATTAGGTTACGGAATTGTGAGTCTTGCTTAGGAGAGAGAGAGAGAGAGAGAGAGAGAGAGAGAGAGAGAGAGAGGGAGAGACAGAGACAGATGATGTGCGACATAGAAACCATGCCAATTGCCTCATTGACAGACCCTATGATTTAAAGCGCCGCATAAACAATTCGGCCACCAAATCACCTTGCTACTAAAGGTAGGACACGCCAGAACGATTGAAATTACGACATGGAAATAAAGAGCGTATTTTTTAGAACCTTGAAATAGACAAAAATGCAATCTAATTAAACTTAGACTTAGCTGCTTTAAGCAGTCTTTGGTTTATAGAGGCGTTTACAAACCGACCATTTTGAAAAATATTTGATCAATCCCAGGGGCGGATCCAGGATTTTCAGAAAGGGGAGGCGTGCTGCACCCACTTGGGAGTGCGAAGACCGGCCCGTGATTTTGAAAATGCCCACAAGGACTAATTTCATACCAGTACTGTAAATTACGATTTCCAACCTTAACTATTTTGTTCTTTGCTGCGAAAATATAATTATGGAGCTAAAAATTGTTCGCCACCCCCAAAAATAGAGGGGGCGTGCGCCGGGTGCGCCCCCCGCTGGATCCGCGCCTGAATCCCGATGGTTCTTCGGCGATGGTCAAACAGTATGTAATCGTTTAGGTTGGACAAAAAAGGGGTCCTGTACATGTACCAGTAGGACGTATGCACGTAAAATTAAAATACATCTTGCCAAGAGTTGAAATTCGACGAAGATTAGTCGGAAACGCCACTGCCCCGGCAGAACTCCAGTCATACCACACTGTTTGGAGTAGCCTGTTTGTAGCATTATAGTAGGACGATAAACCCAAGGTCAATTTACATTGTATTTCCCACATTTAAATAAAAAAGGAGGGGGGGGGTAGATTAGGTACTTTTATTTTAATTTTATTAAACAACAAAACAAATCCCACACCTTATAATAAATTTATGGTAGCAATCTTTTACATAAAGTCGAACCTATTAGAAAAGCAATAATCTATTATATTTAAATGAAATATTGTCAGAAAACCTTTCAATGAATACCAAGCCTTTATTATGAAGATTTATGACGTATTGACAGCACGTGCAGGTGTAAGAAGTAATTATAATGCGGGTATATTAGAGTAGATATTAAATATATATTATAGACTATAAGATAGTGTTTATTAATGATATTTAACCACTTGGACTGATGACCTCATGATAAAACGCGTATTATTCGCCGATATTCGCATTTAATTTACATCAATTACTCTTTGATTGGATGATTAGAAAGTGTCATAAATGTAAAGTGGTTTGTTATTGGTTTATATTGGCTTACCGGTGTAGTCTCGATTAACATGCTAATATTCATCATAGTAAACTAATAAAATGCAAAATAAAGTCAATTTAAATGCACTTTAATACACTTACTTTCTATTTATGTGACGTAATTGGATGACAAAAAAAAAAAAAAAAAAAAAAAAAAATTAACTACCGGTATTACTTTAAAGTCTGTCTTTAAAGTCACACTGCGTCATTTGATTTTTTAAATATTCCACAGCTTGATCCACGTTAAATTTATATGGATTTAAAAGAATTAAAAGATGCTCATCAAAAATTTGAGCGAAGATTCTAGGTGACGATCATAATTTGTTATAACCATATCCTGACTAGATAGCCTGTAGTAACTGCAGGGGATGTCGATTTTGCCAAATTTTCAATTCATTAATTTGTTCGTAAAAACTGAATAGAACTGAACTTATTGCGGGCTGTACACACTCCTTCATATGAAATGAAACGGGGTTTAACGTCCTACTCTTCTGCTCCAACTGGGATTATGAAGACGGACAGGGCAGCAGCACTATCTTACATCGAATTCCGATTGCCAATGAATATCTTTCGTGCACGCCAATAGGATTAACATGTCAGTCAATTAGCTCGGCATCTTTTCACAATCAGGGTCAAATTTGAGACAGATAGGGTGTAAGTATAGTTTGATAACACACTTCGTTGCATTAGTATAAATAGTTTTAAAAAAGTCAAAAACGTTTAATTTTAACAAAACTGATTTTCATCTTGGTTGGTTGTATTCGTTGGTTTAAGGCGATGTTTGTAGTCACGTGGGGAAAAAAATTATAATATACATTATGATCCAAAACTTTAATATGAAATAAAATGTTTGATGTGATATTGGCTGGATAATCAGGTCTACATATTTATTTACAAGTATATTCGAAGTGAAGTGGATCAATTGTTTCAACAGCCATCGAGTGGGATCATAAATTATGAGTTTATTAGGAACGGTGGGGGTATATCTATTAACTTATTGTGTGAAAACCTCTAATAAAATCCTTCTTAATAACCAATTTAAACCAGTTACTTTAGATACTGGACAATTGTGCTCACCTCTCAATCACGATCATCAAGATAAGAAAATGAAACAATGAACGCACCTGTGTTGTGAAACTAAAACCAATACCTTTATTTAACTGGACTAAAGTTTAAACGTAATTCATCACCTTTGATAAAGAACATAAATAATTATATTAAAATATTGCACCAAGAGGTCGATTGTATGAAATTTAAAATCAGTGGCCTAAAAAAAATGTGTTAGGTGCGAAACGAAATACCTACATAAACACCTTAGGGAGTGGAAGCATAGGCGTACGAGCCAGGGGGACAGGGGGGCAGCTGCCCCCCTAACTTTCGGGCAAGCTGATTTTTCGGGCAGAGAGGTAAAGTGAGAAAAAAAAATATTTCATCTACTTGGCAAAATAAAGTACCCGACATCTAATAAAACACTAATTTTACGGGCTGGAATAGCAGTAAAACGCGTTTGCGACCGTCAAATATTCCAAAATTTTCTTGGGAGGTCTATACAAGGTCAGCTCCGCTTCTTCGCCTCTCGAAGAAAACCTGAAATTTTTTCGGGCATTTCTAGTTTTGTTTCCCCATCTGTCATCGAGCCCTAATAAAACACTAATTTTACTTTTCTTTTAATTGAATACCACGAATTTCTACTGAGTTGACTATGGATTGAAACATGTTGTCTGTAGCCACTTTACTTTGTGCGACATTTGTGAATGCAGCTGCAACAGTCCGATTGGATGCTTGGAATTCGGAGTGAGATTTTGGTTACAAAAGGATACTTTTGGAGTTACTTACACGGGCGAGAATAGCAGAAACGCATTTGCGGTGGTTGAATTTTCAAAATTTTCTACGGGAAGAATTCGGGTCAGCAGGTAGGCTGTATTGGACCAAATTGAAGATGCTGTATCGGCTGGAATAAAAGGAAGACTCGTTTGCGGCCGTTAAATTTTCAAAATTTTCCCGTCTTCATGGACTGTAAACGATTGATTGAAATTGGAGTCCGGTACCTTAATTAAGCTATATTCGATCACTTTGAAGTTGCTATGTTCACGGGCTGAAATAGCAGGAAAACGTATTT
Organism: Patella caerulea; assembly: GCA_036850965.1. Taxonomy (NCBI): domain Eukaryota; kingdom Metazoa; phylum Mollusca; class Gastropoda; family Patellidae; genus Patella; species Patella caerulea. The sequence continues at coordinate 15,728,286 of JAZGQO010000002.1, read as the reverse complement.
GCAGCCGTCAAATATTCCAAAATTTTCTTTAGGGGTTGGGGTGGGGTTTTGTCTGTAAACCCGAAAAATTTTCGGGCAATTCGGGTTCTGCCCCCCCTAAGTGTCATTTTCGCATTTAATTTGAATGCAATTTTTAATTGCCACCATTTTGCTATAACATATAACAACCAGTCAGTATCTGTACTATTACTACCTGGCGCTTTTAACGTCTGTATCTATAGAAGTGATATTGTAAACACGACATGGGAGTACCGAAGCTTCTTCCTGTTTTTAGAATATGATTTTGCAATCTGTCCTTTTGTGGCTTAGGTCATAGGATCGAGTTTAGTAGGAAGTTCTTCCCTTTATTTCATAAAAAAATGCATTGTTTGGTTATTGATCTGGTTATTGACACCATATATTATCAGTATCTATGCGACGGTAAGCCATTTATTGTGGAGCAAAGTTTTTGTTTGGCCAATCATGTGATCCTAGAAAATGGCCCCCGCCATGCCACTAGTCACAAGATTAGCGATGGCAGTCTTTGAACCGTCGCCTGAAAGTTTGCTATTCAACAATGTCGATAGCTTCTCTTGTTCCCAAATAATGAACAAATGCCTGTTGTTTCAGTCAGTAAATACTTAAGAGTATCATTGTCTCAAAACGTTCTTTTCCAGCAATAGTTTCAGCTCCCATCACGCCCAACTAGTTCGCAAAAGTTCTGAAAAACAAATCGCCCTACTCCGACCTAGAAAATCTTAAAACGGTTTATGTTCCGGATAGAATCGGTAAATAATGTCTTTAATACGATCTCAGGTCGTTGATAAACAGTCCTCGATACTTTCAAAGCAGAAGAAGGCAAATTTTTGATTTCCTTACACAATTAGATAACAGAATGACCTAAGAGCACTATCATTAGATAAATTTGAGAATTCTCTTGAATGCAAAACCCCAACAAACAACCTTTTATTCTCTTTGATGAAAATAATGCAAATTATAACCCTTCCTTCTTCCCCACCCTCTCTTTTCTTTCTTTTTTCTTTCTCTTTTTTCTTTATAGGCTTACTCCCGCTTTTTAATGAGCTTTGGCTCTGGGACAGGTGGGCCCAGTCCGGCACTGGCCACTACGGCCACTTCCTTGGCGCACAAGTTGGGTCCGTTCGATACTACTTTCCAGGGGCCTGTTTCACGAAATTTTTAACTAAGATAAAATCCAAATTTTAGTAATTTGATTGGATAACGTTAGATTGATTTTAGGATAACAATAAAGAAAGGCAATTTTCTTATTGAATTTGAAAGCGATTTTTAATTGCCACCATATAGTCAGTCAGCATCTGTTACTACCTGGTGCTTTAACGTCTGGGTTCATAGAAGTGATATCGTAAACACGACAAAGTAAATATTGTAAATAACCCACGGAAATGATAGAAACATGTGTGTATATAACGAGACGGGAAGTATTAATAACATAATCTAATAATTAAAACAAATACAGCGGTAATTAATAGGAGGCGTATATACACCTGTATTATAGTTATGACGGGGAAATAATCCAATTAATGTGTAATTACCTTCTAATGACAACAAATCGTAATTAATAACCACCGGGTATAATGGCGGATAATATCATGGTACACCTGTATGATTATACAGTCATTTCTTCCTGGATGTAATAATTTACACGTCCATCTCTTCATGTGGACGTATTCTGTTGTCGCCCCTGTCCTTCCGGACGTTCACTTATTGTTTGTGGATACTCTACCACGTAATTATTTCTATTTAAAGGCAGCATGTCTCCATTTTTTCAGAATATTAACATCGAAAAAATGGATCTAAAGACAAATGTTAATGTGGGGTTAAAAGCCTCCCAGCTTTGCCCCGCTGATCTACAAGATAAGAAAATATACCGACATGTTATGCCGTCAACTGTCGTTACCATGATCTTGAGGTAACTAACCTAACCTCAGCAGTCGATTATCAACCCCTCTGGTTCTGATGTAGCTAAAACCGCCACAGATACAATTTGATAATATCAAGAATTCCTGATCAGATATAGAGAAGTGTAAGTGGTCATTTATTTGCTCAATTTTGTTTTACCCGGGTCACAGATGCCATGAGAAAGGCGGACCTGACATTGATAGCCTGCATTGTCGAAGATTTGACATGCAAAAACCAAACTTATGATGAGGTTAAATATTCATGATATGATTTATGTGTCATTTACAAATACTATTCTCAAATATGACCAGTTTTTCAATTTTGCATGATGTTTTTCTTTTAATATTACAACTAGTTGACTCCACATATTAGCCTCACAAGCTACCGCTGCATTCTCAAAATATATTAAAGGGGGGTAGGATGGCCGAGTGGTTAGCGCGTGCGCGCAGTATCATAAGGTCTGCCATTGAGTCAACTGACGTGGTTTCGATTTCTCGGCTGTACGCGACAAGAAGTAGTGTGCCTGTCCAATTTCGTGGCTTTCCTTCGGGTCGTCCGTTTCCTACGACTACTAAAAACACCCACGCTCAAACGAATTATTGAAATTATATTGAAACATGTTAGTTCCGAAATGACAGTTAGTGTCGAGTGGACGTTAAACCCCACTTCTCCCCTCCCCGCCTCCCTCTCTTTCTCTCTCTCGCTCTCTCTTTCTCAAAATCTAATATTAGGTTAAGAGCAGATTGCTGAGGTTAAATTCAGATATATAATATTGTGGTATATAAAATATAGTATATCTGTATATCAGTAAACTTAACAACCTTATTGGTCAATAAATATCCGTATATCACACAATATGACACATGATAGCCAATCAGCGACTGATTAATAAATTCTTATCAACTATATCTAACAGGACAAATACTCTCTTTTGTTTCATTTGATATTAACCATGACTTCATACCTTGGTCGGATACCATAGAAAGTAAGGCGAGTTGATAAATTATTATCATTTTTATTTGAAACAAAAACTGAAAAAAAAGTAGAATATATCGTGTTTTCAGACATCCCGAAAAACATAAACGATTTAATGGATAATTGTTGTAATTGTGACTGCGAAATCGAATGAAATTTTAGAAACAGATTTTAAAAAACGTAAACCTCATATTGAGGAATCTTCAAAAGGATGTTATTATTGAGGTTAGGAAATGAGAAATTAACTGATTCGACTGTATTGTGATTCATTTGTGTTTCAAGAGTGGATAATAGACTCATTGGTGTAAAATCAGGCCCCAGGTGTGTTTACCTTGAACCATACTACAATTTGATTTGTTGATATATTATCGATTGATTTCTAACCATTACTGTGATCAACACTCAATACATATTTGAAATGGATCTATCTATAACCAAATCACAGGAATCCAGTCTACATCGAGTGAATGATCATTCTATTGAAAACATTTTAAGAAATTCCATCCGAAAGAATTCCAGTCAAAAAATGTCTAATTCTAATGAAGTCACAGACATTTCTTTGTCAGAGGAGACAATTTCAGGTAATATTTTAAAAGAATTTTGGCGGCATTACGTACAAACGGTTAATATTTTGGATACCATGTTTTAGTGTCGAGGCCAGGCTTTACGAGAAAGGCGTTGACTCTCATGTCTGGAGGTCGCGGATTCGCCCCCGGTCTTGACCGAGAATGTTCATCGTAACTTTTCGCCGTGCTTTCCCCATGTGAGTGATGCGGGGTGGAGGGCCTGAGAAGGGCAGCTGTCTTTCTTTCGGGTGGGATGAGGTCCCGTATACACATTGACGTGCATATAAAGATCCCTTGGCAATTGGTATAAGAGTAGGCCCTAGCGCCGCTGTCCGCTGGCAGTAGGGCGTTGAACCCCATTTTGTTTCACCCGCTAGGCAATTGAGAACACGTCTTAGAAACAAACGCTTTCAGTGAAAAGCGCGACCTTTGATGTAAACAGTTTTTTGATATAATTTGACTCTTCATTTTATACGTCGCGCTATCTAGTTGCTGGGGTGGTACAGAAAACCAAGGTCCAATGAACAGATTAGCATGTACGTAAAAAAAACCCTTGACGTCTATTTTGAATTTGATATAATTTAGGTAGACCGTAGCGGTGCTGTCTGGGAAATATATCCCTCATAGCACACTGTATGACATAATACCCATCTTCACTAGACCAGTCGGTGCAGAAATGTAAGACAATAAACTTCATTTCCGCCGTATGAAGTTCAATTAATTGAATTGGATAAAAATTGGAGAGAAATTTGCCGAGCTTTGTAATTTCTTCATCCATCCCTATATATTCTTATGGTTTGAAGCTAAACGAAACGTGCCAGCGTTTAAGCGTCCGACCACCAAAAATGTAATATCTTTAAAATGTTATTAATTTCAGATGATCTATACGACCGTTGTTATCTATAGTCATTGTTTATATGGCCCTTTGTTTATCTGTAAATGGAAGTAGAGAATTATAAAACTAACATCACACGGGAAATAAATCAACATCTTTATTTATATCTTTATTATAGGATGTAATAAATCTTATATCAACCAAATGAACACCTTCACAATATGGGTTTGGTGTTCAATGGAGATTCTTGAAATATCGAGACGTTGACAATTGCATTTGCCATAATTTTTTGCAAGTTTGCCGGAAATAAACTCTTTTGTGTCTGTTACAATCGAACCATTCTGTCAGTTTTTCACAATACCGAGGTAGTATTTGGCTTGGTAGTATTTGGTGAGGAATAGACAAATCGTCCTGCCCAAACGTTCTCCAGTGTGCCCGCTGGCATGATAGGGGGTCGAGGCATTCATCTATTTCAAGAAAAATCAGGCCAAAAACTGGTTCAATTATGTTTATATAGTATTTTTAAAGATATGGGCAGTCACGGTAACTAAGTGGGTAAGGCGCTGGCTCGCTAGCCTGGAGGTCGGGTGTACGATTCCTGTTTTGGCCGAGAAAGTTCATCCCGATTTTCCAGCGTGGTTTATCCTTGTCAGTGATGCAGGACGGAGAGCTTGACAAGGACAGCTGTCTAGTCGTTAGGGTGGGCGGAACCGAGACCGGCTATTTTACGCGCATGCTAATGTGTACACGGGAGATCATGTTTCGTTCTTGTCAAGCCTTCCGTCCAGCACCACTGACAAGGGGAAACCACGCTGGAAAATCAGGATAATCTTTAACGGTTCCATATGATGAGCAAACTAGGCTGTCCGGGAAACATTTCTCCCATATGTTAAATAGGTGCAAACTGCAACTTGTTTGGGGCACAACCCCGTCCGGACGAAACATCGATGACCAAAACGTCGTACATTCGAAATATTATTATTTGGGAAAGTAGAAAATTTGGTAATCCATTTCATATCCCGCTCCACCGACCCTGTGTATCCAGAATAATTCGGCTATGGACATTTTGCGAAAGATTAAACACCAATCTAATATTTGACGCGAGCTTCAGACAAAACCGGGGATTTAAATCGATTTGATAAGAATATTGTATACTTGTTAAAAGCATTGCTTCCAAACTATCAGGCGCAATAAACTAAAATATAACTAAAATATTTAAATGCCTCAAAGTTTTATTATGTGTGTTAGAAAGAGTACGCAAGATTTGTATTAATTGTATATTTGTTTCGTGTATAATTCCAGATTCAACCCACATTCCCACGTGCTCAAATTTTGATGACGTCGATGGTGAAAGTACCCTGGATCTACCGGATCTGCCACGGAATGGCAACTCGAGTTTTGATCACCCAACATCCAAATTTGGGAATAGTTGTTTACACGCTATGGGGTATAAACACACATTTAGTAAGTAATGTACGTCACAACTTCAGCTTAATGACCGTCCGGCACCAATGTCAAATATGACGCAGACTGGCCTACACCTGGATCATAACAGTTGGAATTCGGGGATTAAGCATCGCGTTTTAACTACCCACATCTTATCAATGTCTTCACGTAATACCCTGCATATTTCGGCATTAATTTCCATTGGGTACAAGTCCAGCTTGTGAACCTATCATTGTCGTGAATACCAAGTCTTGCGCTTTCAAGCTAAAATGCCTACCTGTGATAAACGAGTTGCAATGTTCAAGGTTTGTTCAATGTCAAGGTATCCCTGGGTGTCTGATTGGACGATACTGTTCACGTGTTTGTAGATAACGTAGCTATAAGTTCGGGAATTGTGAAGTAATGTAGCAACGCCGACATATTGTAAAACTCGCAGTCGTTGCGTCAGGAATATGGAGATTTTATAAGCGGAATCACTAATGTCAGTTTGTCATACATATTCTCTAGCTAATTTCGATATTTTTATATGTTATATACTTTCGATAACCTTCGTTATCAGTCGTAGTAAAGATAAGTAGAATGGAATTTTGAAGTCTAAACACGGAACGAAATAGGACCTGTGGTTAATCAGATGGCAGTGTTCCAATGATTTTTATAAGACTGGAAATAAAATACATTTCATATCTCCGCAGGTCCAGACGGTTCACCAAAGAAACGACGATTTCGCACAACCTTTACAGCCAAACAGCTTCAAGAGCTGGAGAAGGTGTTCCACGTGACACATTACCCGGATATAAATACACGAGACGAATTAAGCCATAAAACAGGCCTCAGTGAAGAAAGAGTTCAGGTGTGTACTGTTTTTGATATTCATAAGTTACGACATTCAGGGAGTAAGAGTTGGCTCGCTAATCTGGAGGTCCAGTGTTTGATGCCTGCGGTGGCCGAGGAAGTTTGTCGGAATTTTCCGGCGTGGTTCCCCCTTGTCAGTGACGCAGGACCAAGAACCTGACATGCGACAACGTATAGTCGTCGGATGGGGCGAAAAATCGAGCTCCTGTTGGCGTGTTATGCTAGGGTGATATGACATGCGGTTTAGATCATAAGGTCTGTCACTGGGTCAAGTCTCGTGGCTTACACCTCTGGCCTTCTCTTACCGCAATTTCTTCGATTGTCTTCGTGTAAAAGACTAATGTGGCGTAATCGATTTATTGAAATAAAGAATGATTTGAAATAACTATATCTTATAATGATTATTCAGGGTGAAATGCCACGTATGCGCTTGAGATCAAAAGAGCCATCATTTGTTCTCTCGTTTCACGAAATTTTGTTTAACAATTACGACGATTCAAATCTGAAGTAAGACATGCCATATTTAATTTACTTTCATTTCAGATTTGGTTTCAAAACAGACGAGCAAAATGGAGGAAATATGAACGCCTGGGGAATTTTGGTGGGCTTCATGAAATCAAGGCATTCAATTTTGTTCCTGCACCGAAATCCGTCGTAAAAATCGATCCCGAACAGGTGAGTTATTTTGAGTCCTTATTTGAAACCGACATGGACGCGATGGAAAGGTATGATACAGCGGTCGGTGTCATAATTTTAGATGGAACCGCGGTAGCTCAGTGAAAAAGCTAAAATTCGATCTCACGATCGCGACTGTCTTGGTATGCTCGTAAAAGAACCATTGACAGTTGGAATTCGGATAAGAGTAAGCCGTTGTGTTGCTATCTGGGCACATTTTCCTTCACAGCACAATGTATGACATGGCCATATGCATACGTTCAGTCGGCGCAAAAAAAAAAAAAAAAAAAAATATCATTTCATTTGACTTTGATTTTACAGATTATAACCAGAAAAAGTCGAAAATCGACGGACAGCAATGGTCTTTTGATTACAGAAGATGCAACGAGCAGAGTTATTCCCACTCCACTAAGCCTTTATTCTCCTTATTTGGGTCTCCATCCTCTACTCTTTTATCAGTACCAAAATCTGTATAATGCGGCCGGTAACAGAGACGCCAAACAAAATATGTATGATGTGCCAGGAAGCAAGGATACCAAACATGTCAGCAGTATTACGTCATTACGAAACAAAGCCAGAGAACATGAATTATCAATTGAAATGCAGTGTCTTTACAAATAACCATCTTGGTCCCGCAGTTAATCTTAAAGGCATCCGGCAATCCTCGACAGATTCCGGAACCTACATCTATTCTCGGCTGTATGACAGTAAGTGATATGTACCTACGCCCATACATTTGCGATGCGGCTACCGGTTTACTTGAAGAGCGAAATTTGATGCTATTACAAAAAAAAAACAAAACAAGACATCATGGGCGCAGCCATGTTTCATCCAGGATCTTTAAATTAGTTTCAATATGGCGGAATTCGTCATACAGCTGAGACTAAATCTAGGACCCGGAATCTGTGGAGATTTGCAGAGTGTCTTAAAGGATAACTCTTTCGTAGAAAACCCATGAGCTGGTGCATGCGATCTTACTTCTTTTTACGTCTTAAAATAACACCTGCATAGTAGACAAAACGCAGTGTGTGTATGCAGTTAAGGGGGAGATTGTTACGGGCACGGCCACAAGCAGAGGCTGGTCCAACATTAATAACAATCCCACATTCACAAAAATCCTGCCACCAACCATGCATACATACCCTTTCCTATTAATGAAGATATCCCGTGCTGCCATGCCTACCCCTGATCGTTACGACAGCGTAAGATTCAATGCGGGGCTAATTTAATAAAACTACATATAAAACGGAACATTTCTGTTAAAGTGCTACGACCAATTTACAAAAATTCAGAAAGTATTGGCTATTTATAGCTTTGGTTAATCCCGACTTTATCTGTTACAGACGATGTCGTTGAAGTGTTCACGCGCGGTTGCAAAGGGGGAAATCATTCAAGTAGTCCAATTCTATTTCAATAATTCGTTTGAGCGCAAGGGCATGTGGAATCGAAACCACGCCCCTTAGCTCCATGACAGACCTATTGGTTCTAAAGCACACGCGTTAAACCTCTCGATGATAAAACCGCCATGTGTAGCACGACGTTCTCTCTCATTTTCAGTAGTCAGCGAGTTTACATATTTTATTCTTGTACAAAATGTAAACTTGAAATTGTTTCAAAACTATTTTATTAAAGTAAGACATGTATTCAGATTTTGGGAGTTATCATTGCATATTAAACTATACTGTATTAAAAACGCGTGGGTATATTAAATATATAAAGACTTTCATGACGAAATATATAAACAATAATTTTGATTTTGTTTTTGTTTCCTGTTTTATGCTATTCTAGTATCACGGTTATCCAGCTTCCCCCTCCACTTCCTTTTCTTCTTCCGTTTTATTTAACTTTTCATTTTCGGCTGAATTTTCGTTTGCTGCTGACTTTTTATTTGGTGCGGGCTTTTTGTTATCCTTCTTGTTACTTCCACTGGATTTGCCCTTCTGCATAGACTCGACAGGCCCCTTTTCTTTAGCTTCCTTGGGTAACTGTGTCTGTTGATACGAACTTTGAGTCTTTATTTTCTCTTCTTCTTCTCTCTACCAAATATTAAACAATGCCATCATTGACTAAGTGACATTATAAATGTACATTTAATATTAAAGGTTGGGTGTGTGTGACCAGGTATGTGTGAGACAGACGAGTGGGGTGGGCGGAAGGTGGGAATACAAACAGGCGGGGTTTGGTGGATAAAAGGACCTAACTTGGTGAGAGGGGTCTCTCTATTTACAGTTTAACCCGCTAAAGGGGCATTTCTGAATATGCTGAATTTTCAGTCCAATTGCTCCACCCTGAATGAATCGAGATATTAGATATTTATTTTTAGGGCTAGTCTCGATCGTCCCTCATACAATGTATTCAAATCTAGTAAATGTCGCAGACTAGCGATGGCACCGAGAGTTGATTATGGTCTGGATGAGTTAATTAATACCATATTAAAGATACATTGATATTTAGATAATACTTGCCATTCTTGCTATAATAGTTCAAAAATAGATAATGTAAAATGAATAATTTGAAAATTTCATTCAAATTATTCTATTGCAAGCCAAGATATTAGGCTTTAAATGTTTGACAGATGTGTGCAATAATTTCAACCACCGTACTGGTTGATCGAAGCTATCGCTGAACTGTTGTAATCTATTTAATATCGGAGAAATTTTAGGCCATCGAGAGTTGATCAAGGCCTGAATCAGTTAATTGATGTCTAATTAATACTTTAGAAAACATTCCAGGCCTGAAGAAAGACCTGCAATAGGCAGATTTAGCTCCGCATAATGCATGTTTAATAATTTAAATAAAATTTCAGGCATAAAGAAAGACCCGAAATGGGTAGATTTAGCTTTTGCATAATATGAAATCGAATAAATAAAATAGCTGTAAAAACTGCTGCATTATTTCTGAAAATGTCCGGGGAAGTATGACAAGCGGGGAAAGGGGTAAAGTGAACCCGGTAACCATTAATGTTTACTAGGCAACCTAACTTGAAATTGCCCAGCAACGGTAAGGTAGTCCAGTTGAACTAACGTAGCACCGAAACATAATCCCATCTTTCAATTCAAGCATGGTTCGCAACGAATGTCCAGGGTAAATACAATGAACTGAAATGGAATATTAAAGTCTTAGTTTCTGCTTCAACGGTGCTACTTCCATATAGTATGTTCGGGCAGAATCAGGGGCGTACATATAGATTTCGTTTGGGGGGGTGTTTAGCCAAAATGCGACCGACTGATGCACATACCCCCGCACCACACACCAGTGGTACTACAAACTGGGCAGTTCACTATAATCGTGAATATGATAGTGCTGAGACAGTATAAGACAACTGACGAGTAGAATAATGATTTTAAAATGGAATTGAGCGCCGCAGGCGCGAAAAAATTTCAGATATGTAACCGAGTAGAAGAATGATGTTATAATGGAATCGCGCCGAAGGCGCGAAAAAAAATTTCAGATATGTAACAGAGCTTTTAAATATTTGGGACTGGGGTTGATAAGAAATGGGATCTATTCTGGCATTGTTTTTGAGACCGACTGCAGTGACTGCACTTATTTTGTGACCGACTATTTTTCTCCCTTGGTGAAATTTTGTTGTTAGATCAATTTAACATACTTACAACAGAATAAGAGTGACGTGTGCAATTTAGGCTCACGGATTCACGCAAATATACAGTATTTGGGATCTTTTCTGGCATTGTGTTTGGGACCGACTGCAGTGACTGCACTTTGAGACAGACTATTTTTCTCCCTGGGTTACATTTTGTTGTAAGACTAACATTATACTCACAACAGAATGAGAGTGAAACACAACATCTTTTCAATAATAAGTTGACAAGGTTATTTTATACTAAGACTGCTCCTATTTTGCGACCGACTGCACTGATTTTGCAACCGACTATTGTTATACTAAAGTTTTGCGTGAGTAGCGTGACGTATACAGTGAGTACTTATTTTGATACCAACTACCTCTACTTTGTGACCGACTGCACTAATTTTTTGCGGAAGTAGCGTGACGTATACAGTGAGTACTTATTTTGATACTGACTACCTTTACTTTGCAACCGACTGCACTGATTTTGCGACCGACTATTTTTATACTAAAGTTTTGCGTGAGTAGCGTGACGTATACTTATTTTGATAACGACTACCTCTACTTTGCGACCGACTGCACTGATTTTGCGACCGACTATTTTTTTTGCTGGGGGGGTGTACCACCCCCCCACACCCCCCCACATTTACGCCCCTGGGCAGAATATCGGTAATTTTGCCATAGCATTAGCATTTCACGCGTCAAGGGCAATTTTACAAGAGGTTAGACGGTGGCTTTTCATCCCATCAAAATGGGTGGACGTTTCTCCTAGCCAGGCCCTCCACAGAATGGACAATCCTGGGGAACTTACTCGGCTAACACTGGGATCGACCCCTTCCCCCCTCCTTGTCAGTGGTACATGTAGCATTACCAAATGACGTGACGTCAAATTGAATGACAACGTTATTTTGACAAAAAGTTGTCTGAATACAATTGCCTAAAGCTACCTCAAATACAAATAAAATCATCTAAATTTTGCATACTGTATTAACAATAGAATATACGTTTTAATGATACCAAATATGTCTGCTTGATATTTATTGGTGACACGGAATACGCTTGGAAACTCGGGCCGATTTGTTCAGTGTAAATACCACGACGTTAAATTACGTAACGACTTTTCGTTGAGTGGTCACCTAAAAATAGCTCGGGTTTTCTCATTTTACGTCTGAATGAGGTCATATTCGGCAGCCAATCAGACGAGGATTCCCGCAAGACACCGCAACTTCCCTTGCGGAAATTGATTCTCTAGCAGACGACAAATTGACGAGTTAAAGATTTCAAAGTGAAATTTTACACAGATTTGGTGCTGCGGGTCGAATTTTTTTTGATGAGGTATGTATTTTATAATGTCTATTTAATTTGTATACACTGAATCAATTAATAAAACACATTTAAGTCGGTATAAAACGCGATCGAAATAGACCCGTGAGCGTGAAAACGGTACCAGTTCAAAGCGGCCATGTTTAGCGTGTTTTGTCACGTGACGCGCTGTCAATTGTTTTATCGAGTGGCCCGCTATTCTTCCGAGATTTTGATACAAACCGCAATTTTTACCCATCACGAAATACATCATTAAAACGACAATTAAATTATCTATAAGTAGAAATTGTTAAAGTTTTTTAAAATTGATGATGATTGTAGAACGAACGAGTTGAAAAGTTGTTTACGGCAAAGGAATTAACACGTACCGATAACGTCAAATCATCAATTAATGGCGAATGCGTTGTTGTTAGAATATTCTTTTTTGTAAGTTTGTTACGGGTTATTCGCTTTCATTTTCTGCAAATATTTGTTAATGCAACCAATATTGTAACTTAAGTAGAACATTGATGAGCATGGAAGTAGAAATTTAAAAAATATATATTATCAAAAAGTGGCAAAAGTACGCGACCTTAGTTGAAGCACAGATTATACCGGACGTACGGTATTATCTATGATTGAAGTTAATAAAGTATTCGGGTTTTATTTTAAAATAAATTTTAAAAATTTTCCTCACAAACTTAAACAGAAAATTATCTTACTTAGATAATAAATTCTACTAAAAGATATAAGTAAGTTAATCATTATTTTACTTTTCTTTACACAGATTGTGAAATTAAAAAGGAAAAAGAAACCCACCAAAATTACACAGGAAATTTTGCTGATGCTGTTGGAACATATCTGAATTCAATTATGTTTGAAAATTTATTATCTTAAAAGACCACCACCCAAAGATGAAGATGAAATAAGAATTTATGTTTTTGCTGGACCAACAAATGATGGCCGACTGTTTTCACTTCCTCAAACTGAAGCTGTTAAATTACTGTTAAGTTCAAAGCAAAAATAAGTAATTTATTTTATTTCAAAATAAAAAACGTAAATTTTAAATATCTGTATGTATTAAAAACTAAGTATCAAAAGAGGATCTTTAGGTGATGAATTGAAAGATAAAGAAAGGTACATAGTAAATGCCATTTCCTGAAGGAATGGTCCGAGGAATTATACACTAGGAGGAGTATGAATAAATTATAAGCAAGACTAGTTACATATAAATTATTGTCTTGAAATTGAAATAAATGCAAGACTTGTTACATATAGATTATTTTCTTGAAATTGAAATAAAGTTAATAAAAGTGCATAGTATTAATAAATTTCAAAAAATTTTCCATATAATTTATTTTCTGGTTTTTCATTTCCATGCACTGGTGACGTTGAAAGGTCTAACTGTCAACTCCTTATCATGTGTTATTTTACTCCTGAAATGTATATAGCTTAATTTATTTTATTATTTTTTGATTGATCCTGCCTGATGAATTATTTAGAAACTTATTTGGTTATTATAAGACTGGTCAGTTTCAGATTTTATATAATTTAAATATGACATACCTGGTTGAATTGTGCTTCTGTAGACCTTTAATTTGATATGCAACATGAAATAGTTCCCTTCAAACTTTCAAAATATGTCGTTGTGCCCCGCCCCTTTTCCCCCCAGTCACAGTGCGACACATCATTTTTGAAATCAGCATATATAAAGATATAAAACTTTTCAATTTCAGTCATTTTTGACATGTAAACCTTTACTCATCTCTTTCAGATGATGTTTTGTTAAATAAATATGTATTTTTTATGATTGCCAATCCTCCAGGTTGCATTATCTTAAAAACAAAGATGGCCGCTATGTGCCACGCCCCTTTTTGCAAATTGATTCATCAGAAATCATGAATATGAATTTTTTAATTGATTTTATTTCAGGAACTTTAGTTAGTTATGCTTTCAATATCAATTGTATTGAAAAATAAAACATTTGTACCTTGCTTTGTTTATTAAATGTTTGTTATTGATTTTAATTAAGCGATCACCGAAATCAATATTTCAGATTCTAGCCACGCCCCTTTTTACACGTCGGTATATAGAATCTCTAATTTTTTAGAAAATTTTACTTATATATAGCATATTTTCATCACCAATATAGCAGTGGTCAAAATCTAGTTACACAATATTAGATTTAAACTACGTTCACTTATTGTAACAAAAACACAAGGGAAAAATTACGTGTTTTCCCTTCTTTAATTACAGTATAATTTTTGTACAAAAATATCGAAATCTGACATCTTAATTTTATCATAAATTTTTTAATAATTTTTCAATTTTCATAATTCAAAAAGAATTGAGATCCTTGTAGCAGCCTCTAAATAAATACATGCATTAAATTGCTGTTAATCAGGGTTGAAATTTTGATGTGGTAATGCTAGTACATGGCATAGTCGTACAGATGGAACAAAAAACCGAGGCCCCGTGTACAGGTTGGCGTGTACGTAAAAGATCCCCTGGCGATGCAGTTGGCATAAGATATAAAGGTAGGCCATAGCAAATTATCCCGGTAGCACACTATAAGGTGTATACGCGTCTTCATTAGCCCAGTCGGCGCAGACAGGAGGACGTTAAGCCCCATTTCATTTAACAAGTCTATAATTAAATACCCTTGATTTAATTTGGCGGTTAGCCTCTCTCTGTCCTTCCTGCATTATTGGTTGTAAGATCGTATGCCAGTGGTTGGGGTATTTAGTTATATTCATCATGTACTTCCGGTTGATCTGAAACACCAATAAAAAGTTTTATTAAACAGACCAACGAACGAAATGTGATTGTGTGGACGCGGGATTCAAACAACGACTAACGGTTTGCGCACACGACCATGGATTTTACCGGTTTCACCCAGAAACTTTAATTGGCAGGCTGGAGCACAGTGCCTCAAGATTATGTTGAGATCTGGAATAGCCTTTGGTCTCTCGTCATTTACATTTAGAGCCACGGCGGCTAAGTGGTTAGAAGCTGACTCTATCCTGGAGGTGGTCGCAGATTCGCTCCGAGAAAATCAATCAGGATTACTCGTCTGGTTTCCCCTTGTCATTGGTGGAGAACTGAGGGCCCGACAAAGATAGCCCTCTAGCCGTCGGATGGAACGATAAACAGAGGTCCCGTGTACACATTATCGTACAAATAAAATATATCTGGACAGTAAGAATTCGATATAAGAGTAGGCCGTAGCGTTGCTGTCGGACACAATGCATTAGTCCAGAGGGGTCTTGGATGACACGTGTGCGCTATATCATAAGGTCGTGGTTTTTCTCCGGGTTCTCCGGTCTCCTTCCACTGCCGAAGACTCATACGCTTAAAAGCGAATCATTGAAATAAAATTGAAACATGAGTTAGTCTCGAAATGACCTAGTTTTTGTCGAGTGGACGTTAAATCCCGTTTTTTTCTCTCTCGCATTAGCTCAGTAGTTGGAGGGGGGGGGGCGTTAAACCCCCATGTCATTTCATCTAAATTTGGAACTTGATGTTTTTGGCGAAAGGAGATAAGAAATATCCAGATCTTCCTGTTCTGCATAATATATTAACGTATGTATTGAAAGAGTTAGGTCTAGGAAAGAAAAGTACACCGGCCAAAGAATGGAAGAAACCAACGTACCTGCCATTCACCGGCCCATTTTATATGGTTATAGTGTGGTTCTTTGGCGTTAATTCTTTTCAAGATAGCTAAATTCTCGTAGGTTATTCTCAATAATTCTCGATATCTCTTCGTTTTATTTAAACTGTAATGAACAAAAAATAAAAAAAAAAATATCAATATAAAACAGGAAGACGCTGCAGGATTTTTAAAAGTATGCAGGATATAGACAAAGACCTAACAGTTTTCGTTATAATAGTTGTAAAAGAGATAATAAAAAGGGAATATATTATGACTGTTTGTAGAATAGCGTAATCTCGATTTTCATTGCTACCATTGTTACGATAATAAAATAAGTCTGGATTTTTTTGGTTTATTTATGACATAATTCTAGAAATGAGGTTGGGATATTCACCTTTTTCTACAATAATCAAGTTTGTAATTATCGACTCGGCCACCCGTTCTCATGATGTGCGCCATTTTTTCTATCAAAATCCGATTGTCTTTTTCAACAATTGCCAATCTCTCATCCTCGATCTAGATACAAAATAAATTTTCTATAATAAAAATGTTCAAATCTAGTTCTATCTTAAAGTACAATTTTGGTGTCAGTCATTATAAAATATGTGATAGAACTGGTTAATACATCCCAAATATAGTTTCAACATTTAGGCTGTGATTTAGCCACGAAAATCGTTTCATTTTGTCCCAGCAAATTCCAGGCGAAAATCTGACGCTTTGCTGCACAAGTAAACAAGTAAGTCGTCACTGTAGTACACATTTCTATTGCGATGTTTTGTACAATCAGACCAACACTCGAATTATGCCTCGGACTATATTTGTCAAGTGTAGCTATAATGTGGTGAAGAAATCATATTCTAAGCCAATCAGAAACCATAAAAGCAATCAACGTCATTAGGTCAGAGGTCAATAGCCATAAATAGACCAAGGAATACCTTTTACGAGACGGAACACGTTGGCTTGTTTACATTTGTATGAGAGAATTTTTCTGCAAATATGCCTGAATTACGGGACAATAACATCAGATAAATGTTGTGCTGACACCGTGAACACGGCTAGTCCCTGATTTGCGGAAAAAATATGGTCAAAAGCGAAATTGTATCAATGAATGTGATATTTCCTGAAAAAAGTATTTTTCCATTTTATTTCAATACAACAATATGCAAAAGAAATATAAATATAGTATACAGATGAAAACGTTTTTGGCATGATTGAAATACTGGTTCGGTATAATAATTATATATAATGTTGAGAAAAAAACAAAAAAAAATAATACTATCTACATGAGCCCACTGATACAACAGAATATTAATAATGATTCACCTAACAACCCTGAACATGCAATTATACTTGTTTTTGAATAAAAAAAAAACAATAAAGACATATTATAAGAGATGTCAAATAAGTATACATTTATTTTATAGAAAGAAATACAGTACTAAAAAAAAAAGAAATGAATACAATTTTATATTCTTTCTCATACAGTATTCAACAACAACACTCGATGGCATGAGATTTCTCCGATATTAAATAGATTAAAATGATTCAGCGATACTTTGATTTAATCAAATATGGAGGACCGAGACTTAGCTTTGATCAAACAGTACAGTGGTTGAAATTGTTGAACATGTCTGTCAAACCTTTAAAGGCTAATATCTTTGCTTGCAATAGAGTAATTTGAATGAAATTTTCAAATTATTTATTTTACATTATCTACTTTTGAACTATTATAGCAAGAATGGCTAGTTCTTTATCTAAATCTTATATAATGTATCTTTAATGAAAAATGTATATAATAATAACATCATTTATATAGTGTATTAATACTGGAGAATGGTTTATAATCTGCTTTTCAGATTTTTATATCCGTCGCCAGCTTATAAAATTGGGGGGGGGGGGACAGAATTTTTTGGAGGGGCTGAGGATGTGGCCGGCTAAGAATACTCCTAAGAAATCATCAATGTGGGGGGGGGGGGTAAACCGCACAGACTACATGTATTTACACACAGATCAGGTCTTGTGTCCGTATACACTGTACAAAATTAAAAGATATATGCCAGTAAAGAAAAGTACATATAAGAGAAAAACAAACAGTTAACTAAATAAAATGGTTCCAGTAATATGAATAAGAAATGAAATGGAGTTAAACGCCGTCCCACTGTTCTGCTCTTATACATGTACTGGACTAATGAAGACGGGCATACACTATACAGTGTACTACGAGGAAAATTTTGCCTGGACACAGCACTATGGCCTACTCTTATATCGAATTCCAACTGCCTAGGGACCTTTTTACGTGCACACCAATGATACACAGGAATTCGGTTTTTCGTCACATTTGAACGACTAGACAGCAGTCCTCGTACCTTGTCAGCCCCTCTGCTTGCACCACTGACAAGGAGAAACCACGTCTGAATTGAATTGGAATAAAAAAGGAAAATAAAAACATATATGTCAACTTAAAATAGCTAAAAATGATATGAACATTTATCGACATGTACAGTACATTTAAGTAAAACATGTTTAAAATATTTAATGTAAAAACCACTTACAAAAATACATATGTATACAGGTTTAGGCCTCCTCTTAAAAATCACAATTTCATCAATATGGTTTGGCTGTCACTTTCATATTTGAACAATTTTCACACATCCATACTAGAAAACTTTCACTTCTAAAAAATACATCTATCTGTAGCTCCTATATACATGTACTGGGTTAAGGAAGACGGGCGTGCGCTATACAGTTTATTATGAGGGAAATTTTGCCTGGGCACAGCACTATGACCTACTCTTATATCGAATTCCAACTGCCAAGGGGTCTTTTTACATGCACACCAATGTCCAAACCGCTTACAAAAATACATATGTATGTATACAGGTGTAGGCCTATTCATAAAAAATCATGTAATTTCATAAATATCATTTGACTGTCACTTTCATATTCAAACAATTTTCACAAATTCATTCTAGAAAGCTTTCACTTGTAACAAATACAACTATCTGTAGCCTAATGCAGCCTGATTTGCATCCACAGAGAAAATATTGTTTGGTTCTTGGTCTCTATAGTCAACCTAACCCTGTCATTTGTTACAGTAGAGTTTAACAAGAAGGGCATAAATTTCTGCAGATACAGTAAGGCAACTTTAAAGTAATGCACATGGTATTTCACCTCAATGGTGACACAGTCTTTTCCATAGTGGTCTTTTGTCTTGGTCTGAGTTGTCATACATTTAGGAATAGGAGAATATCTTCATCAACTTGCATTTGCAATAAAATTGGAAAATGTTAAGATATGATCCACTTAACAAATTAACCAGACCTATTATTCTTTTTCTTATTTCGCTGGTAAAATATTAGCTGCTCTAAACATAGTTCTTTATTCATACACAGTTGTTGGGTTTTTTTTTACGTTGGTAATGTATGTGAGAAGTCTGTATTGTTAGAATGAGAGAGAGTTTTGTCTGCACATTCCTACAATTCTTTGTCCAACATATCAATATTTCCATCTAATTTGATCCACTGGTTAGCACATATCCTAAATTTTTCCCAGTTTCTCACAGTAAACTGTTTTACATCGGTGTTATAAACAAAATCTACACAGAGTATACAGTTCTAGTTATTCTTCCGCTTTTTACTATCAAAACGTAAACAAACCGGTGACCGTTCACTCTACACGACCCGTTGACCTTTCGTCGTGTGCGTCTGATTGGTGAGCTTTGTCACGTGATCTATTAAAACCAAATCACCGCGAAATTCAAATACCATCGCACATTGATAAGTAAGCCCATTTTTATTTTACGTTTTCTGTCAAACGTCAAAGAATTGATAAAAGAAAAGTTGTGTGGAAATACAAAGTAATACTAGAAGAATTAGATTATGTAGTTTGTTTTCCGCCTGAAAATCGTCGGGATGGAGCCACAGAAGCAAGCTTGCTAGAAATTTCACATCACGGCCTAATTGAGATCATTGCTACGGGAGCTGTGTAACAAGCACGTGAAGAAACAGGAAGTGACGACAAATATGACACACGAGTTATCCTTATATATAACCCACTGAAGTTAGCAACGATAACAGACATACTATCGAATGAATAAAAGGGGGAATGCACGGGATTTTTCTATTTTTCTCGTTTTCCCTTATCTGGTGTCAGCCAATTCTATTTTTGAATTGTGAGATACCTCGACTAGCAATGATCTCTGTGTTAAAATTATATTTTGAATGTACATATATATTATAACCAGTTCTATTATGTAATTATGACTGACACCAATATTGCCCTTCAAGTAGTTTTAAAGAGTTCACTCATTGGTTAAATAGAGGACTCGCCCGTAATTTTAAGGGGTTAATTCATTATTTCAAAGAGGGACTCACCTGTAGTTTTAAGGGGTTAATTTATGGTTTAATAAGGGACTCATAATATGTTGTTTTAAGGTGTAAATTCGTGGGCGTATATAGGAGAATCACCAGTAATTTGCAGTGGTTTATCCGTATTAATTAGGGACTCACCTGAAGTTTAAAGGGTTAATTCAATGGAATTGTCTTACCTGTAGTTTTTTCAGTTTAATATGGAGATGCATGTACGTTTTAGGTGGATGATTGTTGATAACAGCTTTTGCTGAAATAACCAAACACATCATATGAGAGAGAGAGAGAGAGAGAGAGAGAGAGAGATGGGGTTTAACGTCCACTCGACACAAACTAGGCCATTTCGGGAGGACCGGGAGAAACCCACGCCACGCGATTGGGCAGGCACAACCGGGGATTAGAAACCAAGAAAGTCGACTCAATGACAGGCTTTATGATACAGTGCCACAGTGCCCACGTGCTAACCATTCGGCCACCCCCACACACACACACACACATCTTATGACTTTAAAATAAAACTTTAAACATGCATTATGCAAGAGCAAAATATATGCCTATTGTAGGTCTTTCTTTAGGCCTGAAATGTTATAAAAACTATTAATTAGACATTAGTTTACTTATTCAGACCATAATCTACTCTCGATGAAATTTTTGTTGGATTGTAGTTCGATTCGCTGAAATATTTTCCTTCGTGATTTACCAATAAATTTGGATAACAGAGACTACTGGTTTTGTCTAACCGACTTTAGTAATAGTTACCGAGGCTAAGCGGAATTTTCATTCGCTCAGTTCAAAGTTAATAGTGGATTAATTTGACTGAAATTTTCAGCAAATTGCCTTTACATTAGCTAGATTTTAACTATTATAGTGAGAACTGCCAACTCGTTATCTAATCTCCCATAATGTTAGTTAAACTACACACGATCAGTGAGGTGCTCCATTCGTCACCCTTTACAAACTGAGAGCAAAAACCCTGATGTTGACAGGTACGATCGTTTTCGTAAGGGTAGAGGTGGGCATAGGAGTTCATGGTCTTGCGTAGCTTAGTGCCCTTTATATGATTGGCAGTGGTGGTGTGTAGCGTAGGTGTGTGAGGGAGCATTTCAAAATTGGTAAGATTGCCACGTACGTTTTTGTTGTGGATAGCCTAAGCTAGAAACACCAGAATGATGTTCTCTACAAACCAGTCAGCTTGTCAAGAGGTTTCTCACCACGTCGTTGGAGTCCCGCCCCCTTTTTTTTTAGTTTTTTGCTCAGGGATGGGCATATGTAGATAGACCTACTCCAGAAACCAGTACTCTTTGGGGTCAGTTAGCGGCCTTAATTTACACATTTGACTAAAAAACTTGCGCAAAGGTACTCTGTAGTAGGATGAACCACTGTGGCTGGAAGCATACACCTCCCACTCCACCCCGTCCGTCCCTGAGTTCCTGAGTTAAGATTTGTGATTTTTAAGCGTTATTCGAAGTCCAATTAAGTTGTAAGTAGGCCTAAGCTTATTTCGCGGAGAGAATCCGTATCATCAAGTGTGAAAATGATCGAAAACTAAGAAGACATACGAATACGAGGGTTATTTTTCTGACCATCAGCTGGCCGCCAATCCCAATAAAAGAGCCCAGGTCGGGCAAAAAAAAAACTATCTCTAGTGGATAAAGTCAAACTAAAGAAGGCTGAATGAGCCCCTAACCTAATTGTTATCTTATTCATTCCGTAATTTGGACATTTCACATTATGTCAACGGCGACACCGGTCGACCACCAGGTCCTGACCTACCACTAACCTGCCTGTACTCGTTTTCTATGATATCTGTAAACATCTTTATCCCAGTTATGTTTTAAATAAAGATTATTAGCAGGTGTTATAGGCTGATACGCTCGATGCATCCTGGGGGTCTTAAGCTTGGTTCAAATCTTCATAAAAACATCCCCAAAACTACGCCATTTTAAAATCCACACAATCTATGACGTAATTTTTGATTGCCTTGACGTCACAGTACACAAAGTGACGTCAGGTTTCATTAAAGATCATGACAAACAAAATTACGATCGAGTGAGTAGAAAATGGTAATAAGAATGTGCAATAAATAAATAGTTTTAAAAATATATCGTAAGAAATTAGAAGGAGACAATTCTATTAAAGCAAAATGATATCACTTCGAGACTTCGCTTCTTAAACCCGTTCCTACTTCTTGTCGGTTTGAGCATCAGAGGAAACGAGCTTGTGCAAGAAGAGGTACCTGGCAAGGAACTGAATGTCTAGTCGTACATGCGGGTGTGCATTTTACAGAACCTTTGTCAGCTGGAATTCGGTGAAGATTAGGTGGTTCCTAGACTAGTAATTATTTCCCCTTATTTCACGAGGTATAACTAGACAATTTTTCCCTTAAATTTTTTTTCTTCCCTCTTCCTGCATTTTTGGTTGACTTCTTGGTCTCGAATTGGAGAAAAGGTATCAGCAATTTAATAGCAGTTTTGGGTAATACTGATGATATTACAGCGGAGGGTAAGGGGGTGTAAAGTCTTTCTGCAGAGCAATCATTGTGTCGAATGTGACCTTTTCACCTCAGTCAAATCCAAATCCCCGTAGCAAAGGTCAACCTCCCACAAATTTATGATATGGAGATTGCCAAATGTGGTCCCCTTTTGTGCCTATAAAGATTGGAACCAACAAGAAGTTGAGCAAAAAGCTACAGCCTGTGATGTTACAGCCGTTTAACATCGAAGTTAATGGACAAATAATTACAGTCCATCTCCCAAGCAGAGTTGTCTTCCCTTGCAGTTCACACCAACGCTGGATAGCGAGACTTGCCTGGAGAGTGGGTATAAATATGCCCGTCTTTTTTCCCGGATGGTACATGGAGGTAGTAGACACATCGCAAAGTAACACTAAGTGGCAGTAATCGTATATGAGAGGATTGTGACCTGTAAATGCCTTTGAAACAATTTATGAACATTATTTTCGGATGAAACAATTATCTTTAATAAAAACACTTTATTCTCAACGTTTCAATTTAAAGCATACCCTGCATTTACCATAAACTACTAACTTTGTGTGACCCATGACATATATATATTTAAATCATTATACAAGTACACAAGTGTTTATTAAAGTTTTATTTTTGTGATTAACTAATTAATTTTATTCTGGAGTCCTGATAATAAAAGAAATGCCCCATAATTAATTAATTTGTCTACACTCAAGTTAATATCACACAAGTACAAGTACAGCGTACAGCATTTTTTACAATAATGACACAGTTAGAATATTAATTGTAAAGATACAAAACTCTAGATATTATCAATAATAATAAAACGTTTTAGGCCTACATACAAAGCCTGTATACAAAGTTATAACTCAATCCCCAAAATATACACAGGATCTAATATATTAAAAATTAGACAAATAATTAACACTTCTATTTTCAAATAAAATACCACCAGAATAATCGTGAGGAAATCTTTCTGTTGGATTTCAGGTAATTGCAAGGTTAAGGAATGGATGGACAATTTAGTAACTTCCGGGCACCATTTGAAAGATTGGACCGACTTTGGGGTCCATGGGGAAGCCCTTGCGCATGCCCATACAACTCTTAGAATCTAGTTTCAAGGAGTTTTCTTTCACACCAATATCGTGTTCGAGGACAGCTTTGGTTTTCAATAAACGAGCTAAACTAATCTCAGATGCTTTTAGACTTCTCTTCAACATCGTGATGGAATCACGAATCTCACCAACTTCATTCTTCAATCTGAATAAAAATATGTAAAAAAAGATTATAAAGATTTTATTTTGGGTGATGTCTGTGGGCCATTAATTCTTTGTGGAAACCTTATTTATACTCCCTCTTCCATCGTGTAGCGATATTTTTTGACTTAAATACCTTTCCTGACAGGTTCTGGCGAATCTTCTCGATTTTGAGATGGAATGATAAGAATGTTAAGAGGTTGGAAACGTTGCATATGTTCACCCATGGTTCCAAAGAAAACAATTTTGATTCTCGCATCCGATGTGCTATTTTAGATTTATTTTTCAGTTTTGCGAAGTTACTGAAATTCCGTCGTTTTCAGTTTTTAACTAAGACGAATATTTTATTTCAATAATAAAATGTGTTAACTTACGATTTCATGACGGGATCATGACAAACTTCAACATTAATTCTTCTGGTTCGTTCATCAAGTCGAGTTTGGGCGACTTTCATTGGGTTTTCTTTGTCTTGTATAGCTTTACGTAGTTGTTGAATATTTCTTTCCATGTCAAATATTTCTTGCATCGTCTGTGTAGAAAAAAGGTACAAATGTTTTAAAAAATTCGTCTGATCTCTACAAGATTTTTTATTTAGGCAAAACATAAAATTTAATAAGTGTGTAGGTTGCCATAGTACAGTATTTTTTTTAACTCAATGTCCATACTGGATATGGATTGGTTGTTTAATCTTTAAATCTGTAAAAGTTTCGCTATTTTGAATTAATTCATTGAACTTAAAGATACATTATGGGAGATAAGATAACGAGTTGGCAGTTCTCACTATAATAGTTAAAAACTAGATAATGTAAAGGTAATGTGCTGAAAATTTCAGTCAAATTAATCCCCTACGAGCCAAGAACCAAGCGGGTGAAATTTTCGCCTAGCCTCGGTCATCATTAGTAAAATCATGAATATAAACAGCATAGTCTTGATTATCCACTTTTTAAAAAATTTAATTATCAACGGCCGTTAAGCAGCATATGGGAATCTAATCCAGTCGACATCGAAGGCTATCCTTGACATGAAGAGTTTATCATGGTTTGGATAAGTTAATTAATGTCTAATTGATAATTTAGATAACATTTCAGGCCTAAAGAAGACTTGTAATTAGCAGATTTTGCTCTTGCATGATACATGTTTAAGTATCTAAAATATTAAACTGTGTCTGCACCAACTGGGTTGAAGACGGACATGTTCTATTAGGGAATTTGATCTTGAGAGTGGAGCTACAATCACCCTTATTTCGAAGGGTTATTTTACGTGAACGCCAATATATACAAAGAACAGCAGTTTCTCTTTCCATCCAAACGACTGTACAGTTTCATCTCTGCACAACTGATAAGGAGAAACCGTGTCGGAAAATCTCGAGCAACTGTCTCATGGCCAACACCGGTAGCGAAAACGAGCCCCCCCCCCCACCCCCGCCGATTATCTAGCCCGTCGAACTCACCGAGCCACCACGGATTCCGTTAAACTGAACTAGGATAGTAAATCAAGAATCAACTTGAATATGGAGCTTAAAATAATTTTACTTACTCGTTGTAAATGTGCTTGTAGTGTATTTCTGGCGTTTGTAGTCTCGTGTATTCTCGTGTTGAAGCAGGTATTCACGTTGTTATATATATTCCACATCTCACTTGCGCATGCTCTCAACAAGGCATCGATTTCACCTCGAAGTCGTTCAGAAGAAGCTCGTTCTTTCTGAGATCTGGCGATGTTTTCTTGAGTATATCTGCCCCATGATTCGGGGATTGTGATTCTGTTAAAAATAATGTATCCAATTAGATAAAAGGTAATAATAATACGTGTAATGAAATGAAATGAGGTTTAACGTCCGACTGTTTTGCTCCGAAGGTCATACGCCACACAGTGTGCTATGAGAGAAATTTGCCCAGAAGAAATCACGTCGGTAAATGCCGATGAACTGTCTCGGCTAATGCAGGGATCGATCACCCGACCCACAGGCTAGTGAGTCAGCGAGGCGGTCGGGTAGGTTCCCTGAAAAAATACAAGAGATCAATTACCACGAACAATATTCAAAATAATAAGAATCATAACAACTTACGTATTATCAACATTTTCGATACTGGGGAAATATCCAATACCACCTGATGAATTCCTCAATTGTTGCATACGATCATCCAGACCCTGTGCGTGGTGTTTATCTTTAGAGTCAACTTCCAAAGAATGCTGGGCAGCCCTGTCTACTCTGTAATAATTCACAATAAAACAGTTTCTATAGTGATGTAAAGTATACAGATAACACATTTAGCTTGAGTAAATAAATAAATTTCACAGATGTACCCAATTCCCCAAATAAAACGCTGAAGTGATGTTGGAGTGGAGCAAAGGGCGACTTTTCCACATTGCTTGAAATTGTAGGGATAAAGAGAAAGAAATATGGTTTAACGTCCACCCGACACAATTATATGATTGAATTTTATGCCCACATTTCGCTTTAGCAGTAGGAATAAACACCGGGAAACGGAAGAAAAACACGAGGTTGGACAGGCGACCCTATTCCTTGCCACGTACAACCAGGGAATCGAAACCACGCCAGTTGACTCAATTTGATTGGGTATTGCATCAGTTGGTCGCATTAGAATAGAACTGATCCTATCCATACAACAAGCTATCCATCCGATCATTCGTCTGATGAGTTGGTCGGATGCGACGGTTGCATCCGATGGTTGTATGGGTTGATTGTATCGTGTAAACGCCGCTTTAAAGACAGCCCATTCGGTCATCCAACACCCCTGAAACTACAGGATCACCGTGGTGGCCGAACAATAACTACAATATAATATCCAATAACTACAGGATCTCCGTAGTGACATGTCAGTAACTACAAAATAATATCCAATATTTGTATTTGATATTCAAATCTCGGAAATTCTAAAACATATCATAATCATATTCCTTAGAACGGGAACTACCGAAAGTACTAAAAGAGATGTTAACAATATACTAAGCCTACTATCATTATAATATATTAATGACATTAAAATTTATTCCAACGGAAGCGGCCAGAAGCAAAAAATAACATGGTGGAAATACAAAATGTCAGCTTACTTGAGTTGTGCCATGGCTTTCTGTAGACAATGTTGCATCTTATTTTGACATTTCTTGATGATTTCAACTTCCTGTGTAAATATATAGTTAAACAAATGGCGTGAATTGAGTCAGAAATAGAAAATGAAATGAAATGGGGTTTAACGTCGTACTGTTCTGCCCCGAACTGGGCTGATTAAACCATATAGTGTGCTATGAGGGACATTTCACCCCGACAGCGGCACTACGACCTACTCTTATATCGATTTCCATCTGTCAAGGGATCTTTGGCGTGCAGGCCAAAATGTACACGGGACTTCGGGTTTTCGTCCCATCCGAATGACTAGACAGCTGTTGTCGTCAGGAGAAATCGTCAAGTATTAAAAGTACATATTATGTATTCTAAACGAGAAGTGGTAGTAATTGTTTATAAGGAGCAGCCATACCCTGTCGCTTATTTTTACAACATTGTCCACGTGGAATATAATGGACTTACCTTAATGAGACTTTTTTCAACATTGTCGTTAACCAAGTCGATACCTCGTCTTTTTTCACGATGCATCAAACATTCTTCAGCTACATGTAAAGGATTTGCTGTATCACCTAAAGCTTTCTCTAGTGTTCGACGATACTCCTACAGTAACAAAAAAGATATTATCTCATAAATTTGATATATGAAATGTTACAAAATGCTTCTAATGGGGGGTAACGCTGTCAATTTATTTAATTCTGACTGTCCAGGGTTCATTTACATTCACGTCATTGTGTACATCGGACCTGGCAGGGGCTGGTCCAGCTACATAAAAAAATGCCTTACATCAATGAAATTACATCACAAAGTGATCCTACATCAGTATAAAAATGATTTCTCTGTTTTAAAAGCTCAATTTGTATGTATGCCTATGTAATCTAGAGACGATGATGACAGATTTCCGTGACAGAAACCTGGCAAACCCCGTCCTGCAAAAATTCCTGGATCCGCCCCTGCCTGGTCTCGGCATTTCTTCCAATCCAAACTACTAGAAGGCTGCCATTGTCAGGTCCTAACATACATTGTAGTGTTCGCGAAGCTGTTGATTTATCTTCAAGAAATATGATTGCTTACTTTAAGATTTTCTATTTCTGTCGCCATTTGGTTAATTTCTGTGTTAAGTTCACCTTTCATATAAGCGATATCATAAACTCTGTCACCTGAAGAAACATGAGAAGATACATAAACTTCTTAGACATTTTCCAACTAATAGGTACGTTCAGTAAACATTGCCAGCTTCTGAACTTTAAAAATAAACGAGAGGTGGTATCAATTATTCTTGATGGAAAGCTTACCCAATCGTTTGGTGACATCATTTTGCCTGTTGCGTGTTCTGGCATCAGTTTCCTTGATGGCTCTCCAGGCATCAGCTCGGAGTCGTTCACCATGTGCTCGTTCTTTTTCCGACAGATTATAGTGAGTATTGTTAGAATATCCCCAATCTCCAACAGAATATCTGTTATACACCGATTTACTGAAATAAACACAACGATATAAAATTTGAATCACCGAAAAAGGGATCGTTTCAGAATGTTTTGTTATACGAAGATTCACTGGGGTAAAAACTGTGCTTAACATTTAAATCGTCGATATTTTGGATAATTTAATTCCTTTTTTTACAATGGAACGGACGAAATGTAATAATCTTGTTTTAGAATATAAGTAACTATAAATAAATATAGCACTGAAATGTACGTAACTCTATATAAAGTCTAAAATCATTGAAACCAATTTATAATCAAAGGATTTTGGTAGTAAGAATAAAACTTACGATGCTGGGTTGTAGTAGGCCTTAGACTGGCCTAGATCTAGAGATCTATTAAGATGGCGTGCTGGCGTTCTATCACTGACCAATGGTAACACCTTCGACATCTCAGGTGTCATCGAACCTCGAGCAGATAGTGAACCGTAATAAGCCATTTCTAGAAATCATAATAAAGAAAATTAAATTAATATATATTTTCAAAATAGATGTGATAACAAAATTGTCTAATCGTTCAGATGGAACGGTAGAGCCCTTGAACGGGCACAACTTTCTTTACAATAAACTGTGTGGCGCATCCCTTATCGGTGCTCGAGCGTTGAAACTAATTTCCTTGCTTTCGCTTTCTGCGGTATGATTACCAAATAAATGGTAACGTGGCCTTGAAAGGTAATCGATTTACTTTGGTTTACGTTAATCGCATTCAATATTAGCAGATTAGATCGACTAAAACCCTAATTCTACGTCATGATTTAACTTATGATATAACCATTGATGTTATATTAATTTATCAATATTGAGTAATAAGTCTATTGTATGTCAAATCTTATTAGTAGTAAATATTTCTCTGTGATTTACACATTATATACCTGTAGGTATATATGTCGCCAAACTCGCAAATCGAAAGTAGAATAGTAAATTGGCTAATGAATTGATGATTGCTTATATCGCCATAACTGGATATCATTCAATTTAACTAATAATACAAGAATTAACTCATGATGAAACAAAAAATCGAAAGTACAATTATAAATGGAAAGAAGACTAATAAATTGAAAGTAGACTAGTAGCTATAACTTACTTGGTATATAATAAACCTGTAAACCTGTATATAAAGACCTGTAAATTGAAATTAGACTAGTAAATTGAAAGTAGACTAGTAGCTATAACTTACTTGGTATATAATAAATGTTCGTCCCAAGTCGGTGCTACAAGCTGACTGATTGTTACTATACTGGATATTACAATTGATGTGATTGGGTCTGGTATTCTTCCTACCTTTATAGGGGGTCGAGTAAACGCGATTATGACTTGCCGCCATGACAATAAGACGTCGTTCACTAGTTGGTAAGGGCAATAATTATAAAAGGTAGTCAAGCCTGTCAATATTGCCGGCAATGATCCGAAGTAATGCAACGGAGTTTAACGTCCCATTTTCTACAAATACAGCTAGATTTCTTTGGTCTCATGAATACAGTCATATGCCATGCAGTGTGCTAAGGGGGGGGGGGGGAATTCTAGCGGTCAAGGGTTCTTATAAGTGCATGCCAACGTGTACCACAATTTGGCCTACGTCCCGGCGTGGCTGCCCCTTGTCAGTGGTACATGCCTGTCAAGTTTCAACGTATAGTCAGAACGAAAACTCGAGGCCCCGTTTGCACAAGGATGTGCACGTAAAAGATCCTTTCGACAGTTGGAATTCGAAATAAGACTAAGAGTAGGTCATAGCGCCACTGTGCGGGCAAGATTTCCCTGTTCGCACGTAAGATTTCCCTCTTCGCACGTAAGGCGTGCTAAAATTCATTTAGCTGTTCTGGATGCGTTACTCAATCGGTTATTCTTCTTGGCGTTTATTGTTCGCTTCCACCGAAGGTGATGTCGCAGGCAAATTGTTTAATTTTAACTTGATAATCTCAGCGCACGCGCAGCGGTCTTTCCTGTGGGAAGAAACCGGACAAGTTGTCTAATTTTCATTTTATAATATTAGCGCACGCGCAGGATCTTACGATACGCTCTCACCGATGATCAAAACCACGACTGTAAGTTTGAGATAACCGGGTATGAAGCTCGGCCCTCTACACCACTGGGCCAATCCCAACTTCCCAGTCAATCGGTGCGCGTTCTGGTGTTTTATATCACTGATACCTCGTGGATAACAACTTATTCATTACTTGATTGGTTGAATATGCCCAAATTTGGCAAATCGAGATAATGTAACCAAGAATTTAAAACCGTTTTGAATATAATTTATGACTTCCCTGTAACCTATTCATGACATTGTTTGCACTATCTGTTGGTGGCCGATAAGTCTGGGAACAAGCTAACTGTAAACTCTTGTAAACATAGATCCTATTTCGTTTCGTTTTTTACATTTCAAAATTTCGTTTTACTTGTCTTTACAACACTAGGATCTGGAAGAGTTGTTATTTAACAGGCTTTCTAGTTGATGTGAGGAATTAGTCAATATATCGGTCGGCACGGAACTGTAGGTAAACCCATAAAAACGTCAACCCTGATTGATTAATCAATGTCTGACATTATACGGTTAAAAGCCGCTCAAATGACTACTGCCACGGCCTCCCAATACAACTGGTCAGATTGTCATGTAGTTGAGGCAATCCAAAGTATAAAAAACCCTAAACCTGGACATATTGAGATATAGATACCAAGATCATTTGAGAGAGAGAGAGAGAGAGAGTATAGCGAGAGAGAGAGAGAGAGAGAGAGAGAGAGAGAGAGAGAGAGGGTTTAACGTCCACTCTACACAAACTAGGTCATTTTGGACTAACATATGATTAAATTTTATTCAAATAATTTGCTTGCGCGTAGGGTTCTTTAGAAGTGGGGGCAGTGGGGACCCGGGGAAAACCCACGAGGTTGGACAACGACCCTATTCCTTGCCATGTACAACCGGGAATTCGGAACCACGGCAGTTGACTCAATGACAGACCGTATGATACAGCGCGCACGCTAACCATTCGGCCATACCCCCCTCCCCACAAGATAATTTGAAAGATAATTAGCAGGTGATAGAGGCCCGTCACTGGGTCACTGTGTGGGTAGGTAAGGTAGGTATACTTGCCTTCTTAAATGCAAAAACAAAAGAAACTGGAAATGGTTGATAACACTCGAATCCGATGTGATTACCTACCAGGGTATAGGATTGTGAATGACTCTGTAACCTGACTTTCAAAAATGTGCCCCCTCTTCTGAAAAAAGTATCCTCGAATTTCGACAGAGTTTCCTTAACTACCCAAAGAAATGTCCTAATGACAACATTGCACACCTTTGTTGATGTCTATGCTATTAATGGTATAATGCGTGCGGACGAAACTTTTATTAAGTATTTTACCCAAATAATGACAATTTCGACGAAATAAGTGATACATTTGGCGAGTCTAGTGCAAAACAAATGAATAAATCTATAAAAAGACTTGATTGTTAAAGAAAAAAATCAACCCAAACAGATTGTGCGGTCGACACTTGATATTAAACCGTCTGTCGGTTCGAAAACAAAATCAGATGAATTTGTTGTTGAACGTATATATTTTAATGATAGGTATTGTTGTTTTAAGTGAAATGGTTATTCACATACAGATAATTCATGGGTTAAATTTTGTGATCTGAACTCTGTGTGCCTAAAGTTAGTAAAGGACTGTCTTGTGACAATACCCACGAAAACAATACATTGAAGATACACGGCTGGCAGTTCTCGCTATAAATTTTTTTTAAAAAACCTAGATAATGTAAAGGGAATATACTGAAAACTACGGTCAAGATGATCCACTCTGAATGGATATATTAGCATTTGAATTTTAGGCCGAGCTTCGATCCTCATTAATAAAGTCGATAGGCTAAATTATCCATTTTTGGATTGAATCCAGTGAAGATTGGACACGTAATATTACATTGAAAGTTGATTAAGATCATGTCTGATTAATTTAGATAACATTTCAGGCCCCAAAAGACATATAATAAGCAGATTTAGCTCTTGCATAATGTATGTTTAACTTGTACTTCAACAATGCTATTCAAATGTATTACGTTCAGTACCTTTCTTGATTTGTTATAAAATATGCGTGTGACAAAAGTAGTTTTGTAACATTTTTAAATTTTGATACAAATAAGATTTCCGGAGTATGGAAAGTATTTCGATTATATTCCAGACTTTCGTTATTCGTTTATGTACTTTGCTACCAGGGGGTGGGGGTGGAGGGCTAGTGGTCTAGAGTGCCGCGCTTCGACCTCTAGCTGGCCGGTCACCTCTAGCTTGCGGCTGTGGTTTTGAACCCTGGTGTGAGCATGGAGATAGGAGCGCCTTCTCAACCTCGTGGGTTTCCTCCTGGCACCTCGATTTCCTCCTACTGCTATAGACCCCTACGCGCAAGCGAATTATTGAAATAAAATTAAACCATATGTTAGTTCCAAAATGACCTAGTTTGTGTCGAGTGGACGTTAAACCCCATCTCTCTCTCCCTCCCTCTCGCTCTCCCTCTCTCACTTTGCTACCGTGTATAATTTACAATAATTAGCCAGATGTAGGACATGCATTCAGTCTTAGTTGTTATAGTCATATATCCAGTTATGTTGTATTATTATTACATGCACAGATTACAAGATTTCATTGTTATATTTAAACATTTTAAAAGAATTGAATTTGGGACTTCATAAATAAAATACACCTTCCACCCCTATTTAGCAAAATACGTATTAAGCTAAAACGCGAGCTAATTTGGGTTCATCACTGTGTATCTTGAGTAAGGATTTCTGTGTTTTGAACTTTTACAAATTACTTCCGTAAATGTCATGCTATTATATTGTACGATGTATGTTATCCAGGCGCGGATCCAGTGGGGGGCGCACCCGGCGCACGCCCCCTCTATTTTTAGAGGTGGCGAACAATTTTTAGCTCCATAATATATTCTCGCGAGAAAGGAGAACGAAAATAGTTTAGGTTGGTAATCGTAATTTACAGTACTAGTACGAAATTAGTCCTTGTGGGCATTTTTTACACCCAAAAATCACGGTTCCGGGTTTCGCACCCCCAAGTTGGTGCAGCACGCCCCCTCTTTCTGAAAATCCTGGATCCGCCCCTGTTATCTGGGATCATGTTATAGTTGAAATTTAGATGTGCATTATTTAAATTATGTCCATCATATTTATGTTCGAATGGGTCTAACATTATTTGAAGGGGCCGAACGGTTAAATCTATTTGTTAAGACCAGCTCATTTCTTTTCAGGGTAGCTGAGACGTAAATAAGGTTAGGGCACGTCATTGTTAGTGTTACCGAGATTGAAAGTTAGTGTTAGGGTAAGCATTGGGTACAGCGTTAGCCCTGTTTAGATCTCGTGAACAATGGTGAAATATTGAGCTGGTCTTATCATTAGTACTAACCAGGGCCGAGGTGATGTGGAGTATGGAGCTTCTGGCTATTTACGATTAAAGGGAGACAACAAGCTTTTTGTGTAAATACGTAAAACCATCGTAACAGCGTGAACCCTAGAGTTGAGGAAGTTCAAGTGTGTAAATAATGTACTAGTAAATAAACCGAGGTTCAGATATATATTATCTTTCTGTGTTATGGAGCTAAACACTCCAGAACTGGGTCATTCCTTAACCCAAATGCGTCGTACGAAGAGACGTCACAGCTGCATGAAAATTATTCTCAGACCAAACAATTATCTTTAATTAAGATACTTTATTCTCAACGTTTCAATTTAAAGCATACACTGCATTTAGCCTGAATTAAACTTTTAACTTTGTGTGTCCCATGACATATCTATATTTATGAAATTATATACAAGTGTTTATTAAAGATATATTTCACGATTAACTAACACTACACACGCTGAAATACAACACGGTTAGTTTTATCTACGCCAGAATTTACCAATTATAGAGATGCAAAATCTAACACTAAACTCTAGATATTATCAATACAAAACTCTAGATGTTATTAATACAAAACATTAAATATCATCAATACAAAACTCTAGATGTTTCTAATACAAAACACTAAATATTACCAATACAAAACTCGAGATGTTATCAATACTAAACTCGAGATAGTATCAATACAAAACTCTAGATGTTTTTAATACAAAACGCTAAATGTTAAATATAATGCCCAACATAAATACAAAACCATAGACAGTATTAATACAAAACATTATCTAGACATTATCAAAACAAAACCTCAAACAATTTTAGTTATTATTAATACAAAACTCTAGATGTTATCAATACAAAACTCTAGATATTATAAATACAAAACTAGCTAAATACAAAACTCTAGATATTATAAATACATACCCTAGATAAATACAAAACGCAAAATACCAAGTTAGGGCGATAATTGGGATAATAACACATCTGTATATAGAAATACTACTAATAATAATTTATATTTTCAATTAATTTCTAAAAAAAAAAAGAAATCACTACGGTTAAGGAACAAAAATGCACTAAAAACATTAAAAATAATTTATAAAGTTAACAAAATTTAAAATACTAAATAATAATTATTACTAACCGACAATAACAAACACGAAGAAACACTTCTAGATCGATTTTAAACAAAATTCAACAAATTTTTTATCCAATATATACAATAAATAAAATGATGAAAAGAAAAACGCAAAATATTAATACATGAGAATTTGGCACAATAATATTCAATTCACTGAGGTTTCAAATAATATAAAGTACTCATATATTAGAAAAAATAAAATAAACATGTTAATTACAATTTAAAGGACGTCGATATGTACAAAATCTACAACTTCTACACAAAAAACAGTGGAGTAGGAGAAATGACGGGGTGGGTTTAGGGGCATATACCCGTTATTTATACATAATTTGATAAAATCAAATCTATAATGTACAAAAACAAAAGGGCCAGGAATAATCAAGAGTGGTAATGCAGGTTGGGTTGGATGGGCTGGGCATACCGCCATTTTTACATCCAATTTCACAACATCTTTATATCACACACGAAAAATTGTTTGTATAAAGTTTTATGTTACCACTATCAGTTGATTTGCTCAATGTTGATTTAAAATCGGGGTTATCTACCTATTATACAAAGCGTAATAAAATACTTACAGAAGCGTAGAGTTAAACTCGTAGTTATCCCCACTTTATGCAAAGCGTAATAAACATTTCCATCAAAATAATCGTGAGGAAATCTTTCTGTTGGATTTGGGGAAACTGCAAGTTTAAGCATTGAATGTGAATTTTAATAACTTCCGGGCACCATTTGAAAGATTGGACCGACTTTAGGGTCCATAGGGAAGCCCTTGCGCATGCCCATACAACTCTTAGAATCTAGTTTCAAGGAGTTTTCTTTCACACCAATATCGTGTTCGAGGACAGCTTTGGTTTTCAATAAACGAGCTAAACTAATCTCAGATGCTTTCAGACTCCTCTTCAACATCGTGATGGAATCACGGATCTCACCAACTTCATTCTTCAACCTGAATAACAAAATGTAAAAAAATTATAAAAAAGGTTTTATTTTGAGTGATGTACCGATATACAGTCACGTCTGTTTACAATATGGACACAGGACGCCATTAATTCCTAGAGTAAATATTTCACAGTCCCTTTTCCCACTTTTGTGTGTGGCGATATTCGTTGACTTTTAGGTCAGACGGGGGGCATTCGATTTCAATAATTGCGCGTAGGTGTATTTAGCCGAGGGAAAACCACAGGATCCGGAGAAAACCCACGAGGCTGGACAGGCGACCCTACTCCTTGCCATGTGATATATTGTACATCCGGGTTATCGAAACCTCGCTACCTTAATCAACCACAGACCTTATGATACAATGCACACGCGCTATTCGACCATAGCCCCTTTTAATTAAGACGAATATTTTATTTCAATAATAAAATCTTTTAACTTACGATTTCATGACGGGATCATGACAAACTTCAACATTAATTCTTCTGGTTCGTTCATCAAGTCGAGTTTGGGCGACTTTCATTGGGTTTTCTTTGTCTTGAATAGCTTTACGTAGTTGTTGAATATTTCTTTCCATGTCAAATATTTCTTGCATCGTCTGTGAAGAAAAAAGTGTACAAATGTTTTAAAAGTTGTATCTGATTATTCATTTTTTGATTTAATCATCAATCAGCGTCGAGCAGCTGATCGGATTGTAATCTAGTACATTTCGTAGGCTAGCGCCGACATCGAGGTTAGATTATGAAGATTTTACTAACTCGTTGTAAATGTGCTTGCAGTGTATTTCTGGCGTTTGTAGTCTCGTGTATTCTCGTGTTGAAGCAGGTATTCACGTTGTTATAAATATTCCACATCTCACTTGCGCATGCTCTCATCAAGGCATCGATTTCACCTCGAAGTCGTTCAGATGCAGCTCGTTCTTTCTGAGATCTGGCGATGTTTTCTTGCGTATATCTTCCCCATGATTCGGGGATGGTGATTCTGTTGTAATTAAAAACAATGTATCTAATTAGATAGATGATGAAAAATAGTTATGTGCTTCTGATTAAATATTCAATTCTTTAAAGTTTGTACTAGACAATGTAAATAATCTAAGAGAACTGTTGTGGTTTTATTGAATGGGGTCGGGCCTCTCCTACCGGAGCCAATCTGATTAAAATACAGCTCTATATTTCGTTTCGTTTTTGTTATAGTTCTGATGGCATACACTACATGAAGATCTTACAAGTTATACTGGAAGATCGTGTCTGGGGTCGTACGCGATGCTTTTGACCCTATGACGTCGGACATTGATTAATCAATCAGCTAAGAAGTCGCAGTAACAGATTATTTCATTGGCTTATCTCTCACTTCAACCAACTCTTCCAGATCCGAGTGTAGTAAAAAGTTAAAACGAAATTTTGAACTTTTAAAAATAAATAAATAAAAAAGGACCTGCGTTGTAATCAGATTATACCGGAGTTGTATTATAAATAACAAACCATTTACCGCGACGAATAGTTTAATTGAATATATATCATAACAACTTACGTATTATCAACATTTTCTATACTGGGGAAATATCCAATACCACCTGATGAATTCCTCAATTGTTGCATACGATCGTCCAGACCCTGTGCGTGATGTTTATCTTTAGAGTCAACTTCCAAAGAATGCTGGGCAGCCCTGTCTACTCTGTAATAATTTAAAATGGGACAGTCTTATAGAGATGTGAAGTATAGTTTGAATATATAAATCAATTCCCCAAATGTACCCAATTCCCCAAATGTACCCAATTCCCCAAATGTACCCAATTCCCAAATTAACAAAATGAAAGGTCGTGTAAAGCACGTGACCCTGGAGTTCAGAACGATTTTAGTCCACATTGCTTGATAGTTTAGGTTTGCCGTAATGGCAGGACAATAACTATCATATCATATGGAATGTTGTTGAATGAATAGCTACGGTATTCCAAGTAGAATCGGATGGGTTTTGGTCTTTGTATCAATTTATTTTGTTGAAACATTGCTTCTGTTAAATCCAGAATTTGACAAGTTTATGGTTTTATTCTAATTCATTATATATTAATGCTATGCATTCCACCGAGAGCTACCGGAAGTGAAAATACCAAGGTAGAAATACAAAATGTCAGCTTACTTGAGTTGTGCCATGGCTTTCTGTAGACAATGTTGCATCTTATTCTGACATTTCTTAATAATTTCAACTTCCTGTAAAATAGATTGATAAAAATGGTTATATAGGATCGGAAATGGTAAAAGTATTAAAGGGCAAATATGCAGACTAAGCTATGTAACATTCTGAAGTAAGCGAGCAGTGGTACCAAATGTTTATTAGGAGCAGCCGTAAGCTGTGGCGTATTTTAACAACATCATCCACGCGGAATTTATTCTTGGACGATACTTACCAAACTGTTGGTAAATATAATAGACTTACCTTGATTAGACTTTTTTCAACATTGTCGTTAACCAAGTCAATTCCTCGTCTTTTTTCACGGTGCATCAGACATTCTTCAGCTACATGTAAAGGATTGGCTGCGTCACCTAAAGCTTTCTCTAGTGTTCGACGATACTCCTACAGTAACAGAAAAAGGTATTATTTCGTAAATTGAATGAAATGTTACATATTGCTTTTAATGCGATGCCACTAACCACTCTGTCAATTTATTTGAACAATAACATGGCTAGTGAAAAATGAAATGAAGTTTAGCATTCCCTTGTTATGCACCAACTTGGTTTAAGCAATGCAGTGTGTTGTGGAGGAATTTTAGCATAAACAGCGGCTCTACAGCCTACTTTTTAATCTAATTCCGACTGTCCATTCTTTGTTTACGTTAACGCCAGTGTGTGCAAAGGGCTACACAGCTGTCAATGTCAGGCACTAACATAACTTTTACCAATCTTCATGAAATATGATTGTTTACCTTAAGATTTTCTATTTCTGTAGCCATTTGGTTAATTTCTGTGTTAAGTTCACCTTTCATGTAAGCGATATCATAAACTCTGTCACCTGAAGAAGTAATTATTGAGAAGATGCATAATATCCAGGAGATGGCGTAATATATATATATATAAACAGAGCGATAAAGATATGTATTTTATTGATTTTCCGGCCTGATTTCCCCTTGTCAGTGATGCAGAAGGATGGCCTGGCAAGGATAGCTGCCTAGTCGTTCGGATGGGACGAAAAACCGAGGTCCCGTGTACACATTGGAGTGCACGTAAAAGATCCCCTGGCAGTTGGAATTCGATATAAGAGTAGGCCGTAGCGCCGCTGCCCGGGAAAAATTTCCCTCATGGCACACTGTATGGCGTATGCCCGTCTTCAATTAGAACATGTTAGGTGCAAAAGAGTAGGACGTTAAACCCCATTTCATTTCATTTAGTGTAGGACAAAAACATCGTGGCGGGGGGGGGGGGGCATGTCTGTTACTGACATTACCTTAAAGATTTTCTGACATTGTTAGCTACTGAACTTCAAGAATAAACGAGAGGCGGTATCACCTGTTCCTGGTGGAAAGCTTACCCAATCGTTTGGTGACGTCATTTTGCCTGTTGCGTGTTCTGGCATCAGTTTCCTTGATGGCTCTCCAGGCATCGGCTCGGAGTCGTTCACCATGTGCTCGTTCTTTTTCCGACAGATTATAATGAGTATTGTTAGAATACCCCCAATCTCCAACCGAATATCTGTTATACACCGATTTACTGAAATAAACACAATGTTATAAAATTTGAATCACCGAAAAAAGGGATCGTTTCAGAATCGGGATTAGCATTTTAAATCACCGAATGTAAAGATCATTTAATTTGTTTTGTTGTACACTAGAATAGACAATTTGTAACATTGATTGGGAATTGTTTCATTATATTGTTAGACGAGAAAAAAAACCCAAGTGTAACACAATTTAATTCATGAAAATTGGGGATCGTTTCATAATGTAAGTAACTAGATATCTATATCGCTGATTACACTATTTTGCCTCGACCGTTTTTATTGGACTTCGAATTTTGGCTAATGGTTTGGATTGTTCGTACTTGGTTTTATTTTATTGAAATGTAACTATATAAAGTCTTGAATAATGGAAACCTCGTTGGAATCAAAGGATTTTGGCACTTTCAGATTCTTGGTCATTGGATTAATGTAAGAATAAAACTTACGATGCTGGGTTGTAGTAGGCCTTAGACTGGCCTAGATCTAGAGATCTATTAAGATGGCGTGCTGGTGTTCGATCACTGACCATTGGTAACATCTTCGACATCTCAGGTGTCATGGAACCTCGAGCAGATAATGAATCGTAGTAAGCCATTTCTAGAGAAATAGATCAATACAAATTTTAAAATAGATATGATATCGAAAATGCGACACAAAATCGGGACGCCGTGTACACATTGGTGTGCACATCAAAAAAACTCATAGGCAAAATTTTCCTAGCAGTGCACTGTATGGCGTACCTCCGTTTTCATTTGCCCTTTTCATTTTTGATCTAGGTGTACTATATAAATGTCGACACACTTCATATGGCCTTAAAAATTAGTTGGATTTACTATGGTTTACGTTGAGCCGATTAGATTGACTAAAACTCTAATACCACGCCATGATTTAACTTATGATATAACCATAATTATATTATAATAATTTATTTATATGAGGATATTAATCTAATTGACCGATAATTTCATTAAATCTTATTAGTATTAGATATATTCTCTAGTGATTTATACATTATATACTATGTAGATAGATGTCGAAAGGGAATTATTACAATATGTCGACAAATACCTTGCTCGTATATTGAGAGAGAGAAATGGGGTTTGACGTCCACTCGACACAAACTAGTTCATTTCGTGCCTACAATGGTTTAATTTTATTTTTATCTTTAGCAGTGGGAGGAAAACAGAGTACCCGGAGAAAACCCACGAGATTGGACAGGCAACCCTACTCCCTGCCACCTACAACTGGAGATTTGAAACAACGCCAGTCGACTCAATGGTAAGCCGTGTGATACAGCACGTGCACGCTAACCATTCGGCTATCCCCCACCTCGTATATTGAAAGCAGAATAGTAAATCAACTATATTGAAAGCAGAATAGTAAGTTAACTAGGTAAATGACAGTTTATACGGTTATTACTGAATGTCATTTGACTTAAGTTATACGAATTAACGAGTAACAAATGGAACGAAAAAAAACAACAAAAAAACAAAAGTAGAATAGTAAATTGAAAGTAAATTAGTAAATTGAAAGTAAATTAGTAAATTGAAAGTAAATTAGTAAATTGAAAGTAAATTAGTAAATTGAAGGTAGGCTAATAATAACTTACTTGGAATATAATAAACGTTCGTCCCAAGTCGGTGCTACAAGCTGACTGATTGTTACTATACTAGATGTTACAACTGATGTGAATGGGTCTGGTGTTTTTCCTACCTTTATAGGAGTTCGAGTAACGCGATTACGACTTGCCGCCATGACAACAAACCGTCATCCACCAGTTGGCTAGGGTAATATTATAAAAAGTAGTCAAGCCTGTCAATATTGCCGGTAATGACCCGAAGTAATGCAATGAGGCTTACCGTCCAAATTTTTTTTGGCACCAGGTCATTTCAAGACTAACATGGCTATTGAAAAATGAAATGAAATTGAGCTTGACGTCCTCCATTTTTGCACCGACTAGTATGAAATGTTTTTGCTCGAGGAACGAAATTCGAACCGCTAGAGGTTCCTTTACGTGCATGCTAACGGGTACACAATTAGCCCTTGAGGTTTTCTTTCCGTCCTAACAAGGAGGCGCCTTTCCTTGCCAGGTCCTAAATCCCACCATTTTCAAAAGAAGGCCTGATCTCGCCTTAACTACATACATCTGTTTGTAAAACTCGCGGATGTTACTTAAAGGAACATGACATCCCACACGACAAACAATTGGAAACCAGGTGGAAAATCTCCGAAGTACACAACCTAGGACCACCTGCACCCACTGAACTACCGCTGTTCCAGTGCCCCACATTTTAATTTTTCTCTCAATGCGCGGATCCAGACTTGACGAGCGGAGGGAACCTTTTTTTTACACAACCAAGGATCCATGTAAAATTTAGAATTTTTGTGACATTCATAATTCCGCTCCGTTTGTACGTGACGTAGTTTTGAATTCGTGTGGAAACGCTTATACAAAGTAAAAATAAAAAGAAATGACCCTGAATAAATCAATTCAAATAATAATTAATTGACATGCTGATTGTGCCTCTCGAGATTGTACTGTCTTCATTTAATTATATTATTTCGATTTGGATTTTTTTAAAATCTAATCATGTGAAAATAATTTGGTCTATGCTTGGGTAAATTGATTTTCTTTCTATTTAATCGAAGAAATCTTTTTGTTTTATTCGGTATGTTGATGGATTGATTTAGTGAAATTTGACGTCAGGCATATGTGTGAATTTAGGAGGAGATTCAAAATCTTGACTTCAATGAGGACTTTCATATTCTTCTTCTTCTATTAGTGTTAAACATCCGCTTCCACCGAGACTTATTTTTGAAGCAATGGCCCGAGAAATCCCTCTCCGGCCATTGCTGGATTGGCTTCTTATACTTGAACTTTTGAGGGTGTGTGTCTATTCTTCCCGTTCAATCAAATCTATCACAAGTACAGCAACATGACAGTCCTACGTTTAATCTGGGTCTTCCATAAAACCCTGGTCAGTGATTTCAGGTATTACAAACGACGTTCGTTTCAAAACAGTATTGTTTACATTTTATTTCATTTGATAGCCTCGTTTGTCACGCAATTAGTTTTATTGCAATATTCTGCTATGCACTGGTTAATTGGCTATAATAAAATCGTGCGCCATGACGTAACGCTATGTAAACATATTTGGTCCAGTTTGGCGCTCTGTTTTAAGCGTAACGCCTTTGTAACGCAGTTAGCTATTGGTTGTTAATGGGACTATTGACCAATCATAAAGAATAAGAATTTTCCCTCTTTACAGCAGTGAGTAGTGGGAAACACTGCTGAGAGTATGAGGTGTTGGTCTTTCTTGTGAGAGGAAACCGAGGTTGGACCGGCGACTCTACTCCTTGTCCCGTACAACCGGGGAATTAAAAATTAAAACTACGCCATTCTGACATATCCTCCAAGCCCTTCGAGGCCGGTTTAATCTGGGGACCGGGGCCTAATTCAATACTCGTCTGAAGCCTGGATGCGAAACAAATCACTTGTACGTATCGGGAGCTTATTAGTCGGTTTTACTGGGAAAAATTTTGAGATGCATGTCCTGTTCCAAAAACAGTATGAAGTAAAACTAATCCGTTGTTCCAGATTAAATTGTCCATGTAAATAAATATGAATGAGTGGAGTCCTCTTCATCAGCTGACCAAAATCAAATATAAATTCCAAGATCAACTGAAATATAAATAATTATCAGATTCTGATGTACGAGGACAGACTGCCAACTGTATTATACTCAGGGCAGACGAGTGTTCTGGGTGCCTGGTGTTGTATTTAATGGACAACCATATTTATCCTATTCAAACAAACAATGGTATATTTAACTCCAGTTATTACTGTGAACATGGTAAACACATAATAATAAGAAAAACCATGTGTCAGAGGCGTGCTGGGTAACCGTCTGTCTGCCCTGCCCTCATAGATGTAAATGGCCCCAGTAACGTCCCTTGCCTGGTTTAACGTGCCTAAAGCAAGGCTGACACTTGCACGATTCCGTTGCACGCATTGGCACGACTCAACTCGGCACCACACCGTCCAATTTGCGCAAACTCGTCGTGCCAATGCGGGAAGTGCGCAAACTATGGGTGAACACGTCGTGTCAGTCGTGTCAATGTGGACACTAATGGGCACGACAAAATCGTGCCCAAAAGTCGTGCAAGTGTCAGCCTGGCTTTAATCTTAAACGTCTTTTCGTTCTTTGTTTTTTGCCGGTTTACTTTCAATTCTTCCTCCCCCTCATTATCGAAGAGAATCTAATGAAACTTGTCAGCTTCTCTTTTTAAGGAAAACCAGTTATTTCTGACGCTTGTGTTTCTTTACTCACAGGTCGTCGAGTTCTTGATTGCAGCAACTATGTTAATCGTAATCTCTTAACCAAGTTTCAGTGTATGGTATGTCGTGGCTGAGATGTACGTCAAATCGACCTTAGTATGTTCCGCAAACCCTAAAGTACAGGGCCCACGAACATCGTATTTCAGTAACAAATGAAATGAAATATTCTGCTGCGGCTGGGCCAATGAAAACGTAAATACACATACAGTGTGCTATAAGCAAAATTATGACCGGAAACAGAAGCACTACTGTATGCTTGTACATAAAATTACAGCTGCCAAAGGTTCTTTTCCACCACCTGAAAGACTATTTTGGTAACAAGATAATATACACTTTAACAAATGACTTTACATAGCGCCATTTCATCACTGGACACGATTAGAATAGTCACAGAACATTGCCGGTCAGTCACTGCGTATTTGGGAACAATTTAATGCTTATTTCATGGAAGGAATCCGATCTTTTATGGTGCATATAAAGCTTTAACTACAAGACTAATGAATCAGATTTTATAGAGTTTGCAAAAACTTTCCATTTGCAGTGATGGTGACATTATTCCCAATGGGTTATATTGTACCGTGTGTTAATATGTTCAGTTAGTAAATGCCTATCAAGGAAGATAAAAATATATTTTCCGTTTGGGTGTCTCA
The DNA here is from genome assembly GCA_036850965.1 of Patella caerulea. Taxonomy (NCBI): domain Eukaryota; kingdom Metazoa; phylum Mollusca; class Gastropoda; family Patellidae; genus Patella; species Patella caerulea. Next base: position 15,683,644 of record JAZGQO010000002.1, on the reverse strand, counting down.
ACAATATAGCCCGGTTTGGCAGAAAACCTCATTTCAGTTTTAGTGGCTAAGCTACATTTGGATTAGTTTCGGGTTGTTGGCTGGCCAAATGGTTAACGCGTGCGCGCTGTATGATAAGGTCTGTCATTGAGTCAATTGTCGATTCCCAAGCTGTACGTGACAAGGGGAAAGGTCGCCTATCAAGGCTCGTGGGTTTTCTCCGAGTCCTCCGACCCCCTCTCACTATTAAAGATCCTTATGCGCAAGCGAAATATTGAAATAAAATTGAACCTTATGTAAGTACCGAAATGACCTAGTTTGTATCAAGTGGACGTTAAACCCCACTTCCCTCTCTCTCTGGATTAGTTTCGAAGCGAATCGTAATGTGTAATTTGAAAATCAAAACACAAGGAATTCGATATAAAAGTAGTCCGTAGCGCCGCTACCGGGACAAAATTTCCCTCAGAGCACACTGTAGGACGTATGCCCATCTTCATTATCCCAGTTTAGTATCCGAATAGTAGGACGTTAAACCCCATTTCATTTTATTTCATTTATTGAAACCGAACAAACAATAATCTTTAAGACAAATAACACACTTTATTCACAACAATTTTAAGCATACACAGCATTTAGTAACTTATCTTACAATTATACACAGGATTATTTATAGTATCTGAATTAATGAACAAAAAAACTCTGGATAGTACAAAGATAAATTAAATAAACAATATGATACAAAATAATTGTTACTAAACGACAATAATAAACATGTTATATTTAAACACTTCTACATCTATGTTAGAAAAATCTAAACAAAAATTTTATCCAATAAATAATAATAATAATAAAAAAAAATGATCAACGGAAAATGTTATTAAAATATTAGTACATGAGAATTTGGCACAATAATATGCAATTCACCGTGGGTTAAGATAATATAAATAATCTTATAACAAATAAATAAATAAAACAATTTATTTACAATTAAAAGTGATGAATAATGAACAGATTCTATAATTTACACACATGAAATCCATAAATTGCACACAAAAAATATTGTGCAGCCATAGTGGTGTGGAATAGGGCATATATATATCCGTTATAAATATTGATACCCAATTTATCGAAATATGAAATTATCGTCGGTGAAGTTGCAAAAGGCTGTATCTCCTTTTTTCTTAACTTTACAGGAGAGACGAAAAACTTCGTATCTGTTTTTCTATAAAAGATACGAGATTGATCTTATAAAGTTCCACGTTGAATCAACCATGAAATAAGCCGATACAGTCCGTTTAACGAAATCTATCGTCATTTATTTGTATCCCAAGTTACGACAATTTGACACGTAAAATTATAAATTAGTGTAGTTTATACGATCTTTTGTTGCTTCTTTCTGGTGGACTTTCACTGGTGATCATAATATGAATATGAAAAGAATTAAAGGACAATCATTTTGTAACAAAAATATTTTATTTGACAAAATAAATAAAATGTGTTGCTGTCTGACTGACAGAAGGTACGCATCAATCACATTCTAGTAAATAGATAAACAATTATGCAACTCACGCGACATCAGCATTAAATATTTTCTTAATTAACGATAACAGAATCCCCATTTAAATTAAACGGTTGTTTAAACAAATTGGGCCCCATTATGACTAGAAGGGAAAAAATGATAATACCGGTAAAAAAAATGGACAAGATCATGGTAGGTAATAGATCAGGTTCATCACAGTTGTGACACATTAACATAATTCTGTTCTTAATGTAGCAGGTTATCATAAAAACTGTGGTAATCTTTGGGTATCACCGACTTGAGTTCTTGCAAATGGTTGTATTTGGAAGCCTTAATCTTCAGTGGGACTGTGTACGCCTTTCCCACCTCTTCTCCTCCTGGTGACTTCACAAAAAAGCGTCTCGGCAACTCTTGGAATTCGTCGCTGTAGTGTAGTTTGAATTCGATCCTACCGTCCTTTCCAGGATTATACTTTAACACACGGATATCATTCACGACAGGATCACCGACTTTTGTTCCAGGGCGAATTGATGAATAGTAGTTCAAGATTTTGTAATCGTTGAAAAAATCATGGGCTATGTATTTGACGTTATATGGCCGGGGAACTGTACGGGCTTTCTTAATGTAATCAACGTATTGTTGTGGGCAGTAAATTGGTTGTTTACGTAATTTCCTTTCAATGGATGAGTGCACGCTATCGACCTCCATCTGTGTGTGCCCCTTCTCCAAAAACTTTTGGTAAATGGTCAAATTATCTTCAACGGCTAATTTGTATAATGTATTGGATAATGTACTGTTCCTATTCTGGTACCCACAACCGTCGCTATATATAACCAAAGTCTTAATGTTCTTCCCTAAATGCTTTACATAATCAACAAGAAAAGACGAAAATGTGTTAGCTGTAAGATCTCCTTCACCTCCATGCCATACATAGCAGGTCACATCAGCAGACGCTAAGTCATAAACTGTAAAATTATGCACGGCTAGCTTGGTTTTATAGTAAAGTGCACTTGCTTGAAGAGACGGACATAAAAGAACGGCCTGTACATCTACTGTTATAACGGCTAATGAATCATCAGACATCGCCGCTTCCTTGTCTTGTGTCTTTTCGGTACGAGCAGAGTTTTTTCGTTCTATGTGGTTATTGTACTGTTCATCATCAACGTTCCCAACTTCGTGGGAACAACAAAGGTCGCATTGGTCTTTACGCGGTTTGAACAACGAAAGGTTCATTTCGTCAAAGATGTTTTTGAATGATGTCCTGTTCATGATGGGAATATTACTGTTTCTACAGTTTTCCATGTACAGGTTATACAGGCTCATAAAAGTAGAAAATACCGGCTCTAAATACAGCTTACTTGAAGTACTTCGGCAATAATGTGATTCTAGTTTGGGTAAGCTGTCTAAAAAGTTGAACGCCTTCAGATATAACTCACTGGACTTATCCACTGATCGTATCCTGGACCTCCTTGATCGTGGTGCTTTGGGAGCTTCAGTGGTTGTGTTCACCCACTTGTACACAGTTTTTTCTCCAATACAAAGGGTGGTGAGAAGCATACTTTTGCAGACCGGAAAGCGTATTCCGCCTTTTTTAAGGTAATAAAAAAAGGAATAGTTTCTCCTGGATGCAGTTTGGGATGCAGTTGTTCTTTCTTGAACACCTTTTCGTTCTACTAAATTCCTTATTAGAACTTTCTTTTCATCCCAGGTCATAGCCCAAAAAGATACAAACATTTGTTGTCTATCTTCCTCGCTCAAATTATTGCACTGTTTTCGTTTGTCAGCTTCACACCCAACATTACATTTTCTTGGTTGAATTTGCCTTGATTTTCTGATGGTAGAATTCGTTGACTTGTATTCTTTACCTTCCATGCGTAAATATTTATTCATGTTTCTTTTCCAGTTTTCGGGTTCTGCTCTACCCCTTTTGGCCCTTTTCTTGGACACGACAACCTCTTCATGATCAATAATTATATCATCCTGTGTTAAAGGATTCTTTTCAGTTCCGGTTGCGGTTGGGTATTCATTAATTTCGTCGTCGGTGCTAAGTTCGGCCTTCTTGAGGTCTCGTTTTGTGGGCGTGAAGTCTGGATCTATTACGGAATCATCCGATTCAAAAGATTCTTCAAAAGAATCAGGTGATATTTCATCAGATAAGCAGCAAAGTGTGGGTGCATAACTCAATTTATTTTTTGGTGTACAACTCACTTCGTCCACTTTAGGACTTCTTTCATTTGCACCGATTCCTTTGATACTATTGTCGGGCTGTGCTATATTATCTATTGATGTAGAAAACATTTCGTCCACTGTAGGACTACTTTCATTAGTGTAGATCATATCGGCATTATTGTCGTTCTCTTCGGTATTACATACAGGGGTTACAGTAGAAACACATGATGTACTTGATATCAGTGACATCTGCAAAATTCGTTTTCCTCTAGATAGTGCGTTCTCGCAAGACATCTTCGATGTATATGTAATGAGCTCTTGAAATCTGGAAAAAAATCAATGTTCAAATGAATGAAACTGGACTTAAAATCTAACAACAACGTGAGGTATCATTTGAAAATCTTTTGAACTGTATATTTCACGAGTATCAATGACATCTGTTTGGCAAGATTAGAAAGAAATTGTGCCCTACAAACTGTCCATTTAATCGAACATCGCATTATTATAAAATAACTCTGAAACAATATCTCGTAAATCGTCGGTGGAGTTTATAAAATACAATTCTGACGTTCACAAACAAAACATCGTATCTCTTTAAACAGAAAAAACACCTTTAAAATAAACCTTATTGATATCTCAAAGTGATAAAACCAACATTTTTGTTAAAAGTTTCTAGCATCTGGAATAAATACTGCCAATTTTATAAATTGACGCCAAAATACTTTACAGTCAAAGGCTGACATAACTTAACTTCACAACACTGCTTGATTGATGGGGCATATATGATTATTATGTAACTAGAAATGAATAAAAACACAATTTACACAGTTTTGGAAGACCTACTTACCTGAATGTTTTGAAATTAATGACTTTCAATTATGAGTGAGGCTTTCATGGGAACATTTCTGCAGATACGACATTTTACACTTCAAAATTTTCTCCAATGATCATACGACGATTTGACACATGGCCATAAAAAACTATTCAATTGGACTAGAGATACGATTATTAGATAAAAAGATGCGCCATACGATGGGGAAATCAGAATTGCAAAAAAACATTTTTCACCAAAAACCCAAGATACGACCTTTTGAAACTTCACCGACGTTATATTCTTCCAATATTTGGTTATTTGCTAAAGGTAGATTAGAAATCAGGGTTGTATACTCCACACGCCTATATATAAATACTTAATTAGGCTAATTGGTGACCGAGACTAGCTAAAATGAAGCGAAATGGCAAACCACCAGAATATTTGTGAAGACTTGTTTGCAATTTTAAGGAGTGAAGTGACAATTTAGTAACTTCCGGGCACCATTTGAAAGACTGGGCCGACTTTAGGGTCCATGGGGAAGCCCTTGCGCATGCCCATACAACTCTTAGAATCTAGTTTCAAGGAGTTTTCTTTCACACCAATATCATGTTCGAGGACAGCTTTGGTTTTCAATAAACGAGCTAAACTAATCTCAGATGCTTTTAGGCTCCTCTTCAACATCGTGATGGAATCACGAATCTCACCAACTTCATTCTTCAATCTGAATAAAAAATGTAAAAATAATTTTATTTTGAGTAATGTAACCACATGCATTCTGTTTCCTTGGGTTAAATGATTGCAACCTGACGTTATCGCCCATGACTCTTATAAAAAGGAAACTTTAATGCAATGATGGTTTTCAAACCAGAGATACCAATTTATTTTTGTTCAGTTTTGCAGAATTATACGAATTCATCCCTTTTCCATCTTTGGTTAATTCTTTGATAAAAAGTATTTCAACTTACGATTTCATGACGGGATCATGACAAACTTCAACATTAATTCTTCTGGTTCGTTCATCAAGTCGAGTTTGGGCGACTTTCATTGGGTTTTCTTTGTCTTGAATAGCTTTACGTAGTTGTTGAATATTTCTTTCCATGTCCAATATTTCTTGCACCGTCTGTAAAAAAAAATTTGTAAAAATTTACGAAATTGTATCTGATCTCAATCTCAAAATATTCCATTTAAGGTAAACTGTACGATTTAGTAAATTTGTATGCGGCCTTTTAAACACCATTCAGTCGATCGCGGGGGAGAATAAACCCGATTATGAACGATAAAGCTGCACGATGTCAGATTTTGAAAATGAGCTGACATATTTCGACAGATTTTGATAATGAGCTGACGTATTTCGAGTAGCTTAAAAATAAAGGGCATTACATTATTATGAGTAAAGGTATCACTGTCTGAAGTTTCGGCAAGAATATAATAGTGTAGTCTGGAATTTCATTGTGACGATAATAAAAAAAAGACTCGGTTAGCTATTTGTAAATTCAATTATTAAGTGATGATCGTATTTGAAATCGTTAAAAATCATAACCATTGAATGGATGGTGGTCTAGAGGGTTGATAATAAGTAAATGTCTAATTAATAATTTATGTAACATTTCAGACCAAAAGAAGGAACCTGGAATAGACAAATTTAGCTCGTACATAATTAAACTTAAACAGACTAACAAGCAAGACATAATTCGTTTTTACTTACTCGTTGTAAATGAGCTTGTAATGTGTTTCTGGCATCTGTAGTTTCGTGAATTCTCGTATTAAAGCTAGTATTAACATTGTTATAAATATTCCACATCTCACTTGCGCATGCTCTCAACAAGGCATCGATTTCACTTCGAAGTCGTGCAGAAGCAGCTCGTTCTTTTTGGGATCTGGCGATATTTTGTTGCGTATATCTACCCCATGATTCGGGGATGGTGATGCTGTTGTAATTAAAAAAGAGTAAATATTAACCAGTGGAGACTTGGATTAAGCTATTTCATCTTCGGAAATATTAACAAGTATTTAAGAATGACATATAGTTTAATTGAACATGGAATAAAGCAAAAAATAGTTTAATTAAATATGGATTATAGCGACGGAAAGTTCAATAGAATATGAATAATAATAACAACTTACGTATTATCAACATTTTCTATACTGGGGAAATATCCAATACCACCTGATGAATTCCTCAATTGTTGCATACGATCATCCAGTCCCTGTGCGTGGTGTTTATCTTTAGAGTCAACTTCCAAAGAGTGCTGGGCAGCCCTGTCTACTCTATAATAATTAAAAATAAAACAGTTTGTAAGTTTTCAAAATAAAGTACGTATCACTTTCTCTGATTATATGGTTATAATTACATAAAGTATATAGATACGTTGTCTATAAACCAATTCGCACAGGGCGAAGTTACAATAAAATTCTAATGAAACTTAGGTTTCAGGTCCCCTAATCCCAGAGTGTGCATAGGGCGGACTTTGGTCCAAATTGCTTGACACTCTTGACACTCTAGGTTTACTGCAGTTGCCGAGCAATTACTACAGCAGAATTAGTAAGTTTGGTGGATGAATAGCTACTATATCACAGGTAAAATTGAACGAGTGGAGGATTTTATTGCATTGTTTAGCTTGATCGGGCCAATGGAACAATTGTGAAGACACCACGCCTCCTCACCCATTTTATTTATTTTATTTATAAAAGTGATGGACTTCATAAAGCGACCATCTTGAATAGTCCTATGAGATGAGAGTATCAAGTGACAAATATTTGGTGGAAATACAAATGATCAACTTACTTGATTTGTGCCATGGCTTTCTGTAAACAGTGTTGCATCTTATTCTGACATTTCTTAATGATTTCAACTTCCTGTAAATAATATATAAATAGATTGATAAAATTAGGCAGGGGTGGATCAAGAGAAGGACTAGCTGGGACTGCAGTGGGGACACCCAATAGCAAAGGACCCTTTATATCTTTTCTATATAATTTTATTCATTACGTTGTATCTGTTTTTGCCAAATGAATCTATTCATCTTCCATACTGAGATTCAAATTGGATTTGTTTGTGACGTACAATGACCAGAATGTTTCCTCATTTCACTGTTAGTGCAAGGGCTCCGGTAACATTTTCAGCTCACGTCGTGGCTTGTATTGTTTGCAAAATGTTGATATGAAAAGTACTAATATCTGAGCTAAGCTATGTAAAATTCTGAAGTAAAATTAAAGAAAAGCGGAATAAGAAGAAAAGCCACCACTCTCGCATATTTTAACTTTGCTGACGCCTTCGTAAATAAAAGATGATATAACATACTATTGCTTACCTTAATGAGAGATTTTTCCACATGGTCGTTAACCAAGTCAATGCCTCGTCTTTTTTCACGATGCATCAAACATTCTTCAGCTACATGTAAAGGATTGGCTGTGTCACCTAAAGCTTTCTCTAGTGTTCGACGATACTCCTACAGTAACAGAAAAATATTATCTCATGTAGTGAATAGTCGTAGAGGATATTATACAGAACAATAGGTATATGGTTTAGCTGTTTTGATTGGAGATAACTTAATCATTTTACCTAGAAGGAAGGTGTTTAATTTTAGGTTTCGACAGGTTACTGATAAAGCTTCATGAAATATGATTGTTTACCTTGAGATTTTCTATTTCTGTAGCCATTTGGTTAATTTCTGTGTTAAGTTCACCTTTCATGTAAGCGATGTCATAAACTCTTTCACCTGAAAAAACAAATATGGAGAATTGTAAGACAAAAACAAATACATAAATATTTACAAGCGGTTAACGAGTAAATAAAATTGTGCTTGATAACGACCAGATGATACTTGTCGAAACCCTGTGCTTTTATAACAAAACCAGTGACTGATCTCCAATAAAATATGTGTTCTATTTGATTTGTTCTTCATTCATTAACGAGCCTTCTAGAATCAGCAACATCACGTAACAAAACCAACACGGTATGTAGTTAAATGTGATTTTTGAAGTCACCGCGGAAAGAAAATGTCAGTAGAGAAGACGTTAAAATGCCCCTCTGAAACTCGATTTGGAACACGAGATGTCCTTAATGATTCACGTGATCATTTCTTGATGCCGTCAGGTTATTGATGATAGCTGTTTGTGGTGGTATTTAAAAATGGGGCGCTTACCCAATCGTTTGGTGACATCATTTTGCCTGTTGCGTGTTCTGGCATCAGTTTCCTTTATAGCTCTCCAGGCATCAGCTCGGAGTCGCTCACCATGTGCTCGTTCTTTATCCGACAAATTATAATGAGTATTGTTAGAATATCCCCAATCTCCAACCGAATATCTGTTATACACCGATTTTCTGAAATAAAACACAATAAATTTTAAATCACCGAAATTAGGGATCGTTTCAGAATATTTGCTATACACAGAAATTGGGGACCATTTCATAATTTTTGTTTTGCATCAATTTAATGAGGAAACACAGTGTTATAGATTTTAGGGGTCATTTTAGGATATTTGTTACAGTTGAATATACAAAGTGTAATAATATTTAAATCAACAAAATTGGGGACACTTTCAGAATATTTGTTAATTGGAAATAAACAATGTATAAACACCAAAATTAAGGATCGTACCAGGATGTGATTAACCATATAATTAAAGCACCGAAATCGTTAAACAGATCATGTATAATTAAATTTTCACCCGAATCAAAGAATTTGGGTACTTTCTGAGTCTTGATCATTGAAATAATGTTACAACACAACTTACGATGCTGGGTTGTAGTAAGCCTTGGAATGACCTAGATCTAGAGATCTATTCAGATGGCGTGCTGGTGTTCTATCAGTGACAAATGGTAACATCTTCGACATCTCAGGTGTCATAGAACCTCGAGCAGACAGTGAACCGTAATAAGTCATTTCTAGAAATCATAAAAAAGAATTTGAATTAATATGTTTATTTGTAACTGTGATATGAGATGAGATATTTTCTAAATGGGTTAGCTACCTGATATAACAAAACTATCAAATCAAACGTTGTAGGCCATGTTTAGAAAATAAGAAAGTCCTACAGCTCGACTGCTGTATTGATAACAGTTAACTATATTAATTGCCAATATCAAAGATGCATTATGTAATACTTAGATAACGCACTGATCGCTTTATCTATTTTTACAAATAGATTATATAAAAGAAATATATTTTTAAAAAGTCATTCAAATTACTTTATCCTAAGCCAAGTTATCAGTGTTTGAAGTTTTGAATAGCGAAGTCTCGATTGTCATTACTGTATTTGTTTTGATAATAAACAAAGTCTCGGTTATCTATTTTAAAAGTATACAATTAAATAGCCATCTTCGCCATCCGGTAGTCTACAGAGTTGAAATGGGGGTTTTCATATGAATAAATGTCTAATTAATAATTAAATAGCCATCTTCGCCATCCGGTAGTCTAAAGAGTTGAAATGAGGGTTTTCATATGAATAAATGCCTAATGAATAATTAAATAGCCATCTTCGCCATCCGGTAGTCTAAAGATTTGAAATGGTGTTTTTCATATGAGTAAATGTCTAATTAATAATGTGGAGTGTTTGCGACCAAATAAGACCCGCAAGAGTTAATCAGATGCAGATCTTATATAATGCATCTTTAATATGTAAGAACCATCAAAGATTGTTAATACGTTATGTCATTTCGAACAGCTGTGTCTCAAAGGTAAAAACGAAACGATCGCATTGAGATGTCTTAACTTATAATATGAAGTAAGTCCACAAAAAGAACGTAACGAAAATCTGAGCTGTGGGTACTACTAACTGACAAATCCCAAATGGCCTTGACAATAAGTGGATTAACAGATTACCCAAATTGGTTTACGATAATCACATTGAATATGAACAGACTCAGTCGACTAAAATTCTCACCCCACGTCATGATGTAACTAAATAATATGATATAACTAAATAAATAAATGATTTAGATATAGTCGATATATTTACCAGTAATTGATGTTAATGTACATGTATATTATATTTTAATAAAATGTAAAAGTCAAAGCTCTACAGAATGAATAGTTATTTCATAGACTCATTGAGATATTACAATATATTGACAGATTTGAAAGTCCGTAAAATATAGAGTGGTGGGAAGCAGATATGTTTAACGTGTGCGGTTTGGTTCATACGCCCGGGCATTGAGGCCAGTGGTGCGGTTTCAATCCCATGCCTCTAAATGCTAGTTACCGTCATTACTGAATGCAATTGGCCACAAGAATTAAAGTAGCCAAGTCTTTAACTTATATACAATATTTAAGACAAAATAAACATTTTACCATTGCAATTTGTAACAAAGGACTCCAAGAACTCTAGTCATATCAAACAGTGATGCTGTATTTTATCTGGAGCGCATGCGCAATAAATCTTACTGGTGTAGACTGGAATAACCAGGAGCTAGAGATTGCCATTCGATCGAGAATCCTTACCTATTTCTCCTAACATAATTTATTTGAAATTATAGTAAAACGGAAATAACTGAATGTAAATCAATTTGTATACATTCATATTGCATTATTATATTCGTTGCGACCTAATTGTGTCCATTTCTAGGTTCCAGATATTAGCGATTTAGCTCCTTTAACGCGTGAAAGCAGAATAGTAAATTGAAAAGTGAATGAAATGAAAATACGAAAGTAAAATGATAAATTGAAGGAGACTTGTAAATTGAAAGTAGAATTGTAAATTAAAACTAGACTAGTAAATTGAAAGTAGACAAGTAAACTGAAAGTAGAATAGTAAATTGAAAGTAACTTTAACTTACTTGGTATATAATAAACGTTTGTCCCAAGTCGGTGCTACAAGCTGACTGATTGTTACTATACTAGATGTTACAACTGATGTGATTGGGTCTGGTATTCTTCCGACATTTATAGGGAGTCGAGTGGACGCCATGACAACAATAATACCGGTCTTAAGATTTGACCCGCTTCATTACTTGTTCACGTAACTTAACCTACTCCAACCTTTGATTGCAAAGGGATAATCTACTTATAGGTACTTCTAAAGTAATGATATCGTGTACTATCTAATATAATAATATGTCCAACAAAAATACCAAATGATAACTGGAAATATTTAAATATTAATTCGATATCAAAAGTATAACTTTGTTATTCACGAAGTCTTTATACTTGGCCTGTTTTAGTACAGTTTGGTTTCCCTTTGTCAGTGACGCAGAACGAAGGGCTTCACAAGGACAGATGTCTAGTAGTTTGGATGGGACGAAAAACCGAGGGCCCGTGTACACATTGACATGCACGTAAAAGATCCCTCGGCAGTTCGAATTCGATATAAGAGTAGGCCGTAGCGCCGCTGCCCGGGCAAAATTTCCATCGTAACACACAGTATGGCGTATACCCGTCTACATTAAGTCAATTTATGAACAGAACAGTAGGACGTTAAACTCCATTTCAATTCATCTAGTACAGTTAATGTATAGAGAAATTACGATTCCAGAATAAACATTGTAATTAATTGAAATTGCTTCAAGAATTCCAGAACTTCTCTCAGATAGCAAGAATATCAAGTTAAAGACTCCTCATCTTGCACAGGTCTCTCGCATTTAGCATGCATTTATTTTTGTGAGGTTAACAAGACTTATGTATGAAGCGTTTCCTGGCTCCATCGTCATCTAATGTATCACTGCTTTGATTTCAGATGTTTTTAACTAATACATAATTAAGAAATCAAATTGGGCATAAGGAAGACAGCCATACACGATGTGGTGTGCTATGCTCTTTATCGAATTGTTTCTTAGATGGGATATTTCGTGTTTGATTCCGTTATTAACCGACACAGATCATCGGAGTTTCCGGTGCGGTCCCCCCTTGTCAGTCGGGCAGGTCGGAGGACTTAACGGAAGACAACGTATATTCGTTCGAATGGGACGTGAAACCGGGTTGCCGTGTATACACAGGCATGCACGTAAAATAATCCGTGAAAGCTGGAATTCAATATTAGAGTGGGACGTGACGCTACTGTCTTGGCAAAATGTCTTTCATAGCGCACGATATGGCGTATGCTGTCTTCATTAGCCCTTTGGTGCCTTACTGCACAGCTACAACAACGCAAAATGGTCCCAGAGCGCATCAAGATCGCCATAAACGTGGTAAAAGAGTGGGGGGAGTCAGATATCCTGATGGTCTCAAATGGTCGCCGAGTCACATTTGTTTTGAAGGTCAAGGTTTCAATTTTTGCGAAATCCCCCCCCCCCCCCCGCGCTATGTTCACGTTTGGCGCCACTCCTGTCCTAGCTTCTCATATTTTGTTTCGGCCCAAGTGGATATTGTTTAACTCTCTCCTATAGGACTTCATATTATTTGTTTACTTACGGCTACCCAAATCAGATATATATTCTGCCAGAGTTATCGATAGGTGTTTATATTAAAACAGAAGACAACAGTTTACACAGCACACACTTTTATATCGAAGCAGGTTACACATTTTTAAAGCAATAAAACAAAAACAAATTCTCAAAACACTGAAAACATAAATAATTAAATTTCAAATAAACATGCACCTAAAAGAAACATTTTATGAGTTCGGAACCAATATAAGGGCGAGGCCATAATATTGGTACAATAATCACATTTCATAATAACATCCTTTGTCTTTCAAGGATTATGGTCGTGTCTCACTTACCAAGCTCTGTCGGGTTCAATACCATCGGGATTTCCCAGTGCAGTTTCCTCTTGTGACTAGAGCAGAGTGGAGGGCCTGACAAGGCACATCGTCTAGTAGTTCAGATTGTACAAACACCACGATCCAGTGTACATGTTGGCAGGCACGTAATCATTGTCAGGATGCGACGAAGAGTAGACAAAGGATGAAGTCTATGGAAGACCAAATGGGACAATATTCATGATTCTTGTGTCTACATTCAAGTTGGAACATTTTAGACACGAACGCAACATTCTAAACTAATGATTCTTGTTTCTACATTCTTATATCAACATTTGAAGCACAAAATCAACATTTTAAACAAAAAATTGACATTATGTTTCATTTTCGGCGTTTTATTGGTAACTTTTATGTATCATTTAATATCAAAATTAAAAAATAATTTCTTAATTTTACACGACAAAGAAATCAATTCATTGGTTTCTGAAAGTATCTAAAAAAAAATCTGGAATTTGAACTCTTATGAAAATATTTTCTACGTTTCAAAAAGTCTTGAAGTTAAAATCTTGAAATGGAAAATGTCCAGAAAAAAATCTGGAATTTGAACTCTTGTGAAAATATTTTCTACGTTTCAAAAAGTCTTGAAGTTAAAAATCTTGAAATGGAAAATGTCTAGAAAAATATCATGAATTATCAACATTATTACACCAGAGGGCGTTAGCGTTTGTGTACAACTTTGATACAGACTATACATTAGAAAATAACGGTAGACTTTTCTACGAGTGGAAGTGAGCCCCTGTTGTTTTTAAACAGTAATTAGTTGCATGAAACAGAAATTAAGCTCGAGATATGATAAATAACTTCTATAATTTAAACAGCTAGAAAAAATTAGGAAAAAGGCCGTTCTTACATATTCGCTGTTAATAATATTTGTTCACTTTTTCATATGTTTACAAATAATTAGACATACACGTGTTTCGAATATGGCAAAAATGGATGATAATGCTGGGTTTTAATGGAATCTATTCACTGTTATGTTTACTTTTTCATATTAACTATAATTTCTGTTTCATGCAACTAATTACTGTTTAAACACAACAGGGGTCAACTTCCACTCGTGGAAAAGTCTACCTTTATTTTCTAATCTATAGTCTGTATCAAAGTTGTACGCAAACGCTAACGCCCTCTGGTGTAATAATGTTGATAATTCATGATATTTTTCTGGACATTTTCCATTTCAAGATTTATAACTTCAAGACTTTTTGAAACGTAGAAAATGTTTTCATAAGAGTTCAAATTCCAGATTTTTTTCTGGACATTTTCCATTTCAAGATTTTAACTTCAAGACTTTTTGAAACGTAGAAAATATTTTCATAAGAGTTCAAATTCCAGATTTTTTTTTAGATACTTTCAGAAACCAATGAATTGATTTCTTTGTCGTGTAAAATTAAGAAATTATTTTTTAATTTTGATATTAAATGATACATAAAAGTTACCGATAAAACGCCGAAAATGAAACATAATATCAATTTTTTGTTTAAAATGTTGATTTTGTGCATGAAATGTTGATATAAGAATGTAGAAACAAGAATCATTAGTTTAGAATGTTGCGTTCGTGTCTAAAATGTTCCAACTGAAATGTAGAAACAAGAATCATGAATATTGTCCCATTTGGTCTTCCATAGAAGTCATCTTACACCAGGGCAAGATTAAACCCAATTTCTCATTCATATATGTTCTGAGTCCTTACACTTCGGTTTAAATAATTCAGCCAATATTTCAATTCAAACATATTCACAAAATAATTTACACCAATTTTTAAACTTCTAAAATAGGATAGGTCTCCACAACCTTTTGTGACTTTTATCAATCAAATATTGAAACGATCGACCATGATACACTGTCAACACTCTCAAACTTTATGGGCTTCACTGAATGAAATATTGCAAATAAAAGGTATTTGTTGTAACCTGACTCTTCCGATCATCCATTTTGGATACCATATTTGGCACATCGACAATTTCAGAAACCAGCCGGAGCTTTCTTTTGTGAACCATACAATAATATTAACAAAATATTCCATGCAATAATATTAACAAAATAGTCCATGAAATAAAATTTACAAAATAGTCCATGAAATAATATCAACAAAATAGTCCATGAAATAATATTAACAAAATATTCCATGCAATAATATTAACAAAATATTATATTTATAAAACAAAAATCGCATCCAATCAACCAACTTAAGAAGGGTACATCGCCTTTCTACATTCAAACGCAAGATAGACTCACGAGTAGACAAGGACAAATTAGAAAAGTGGAAATTCCTTTTGAGTCACTAATCCCCCTCGAACTGTTCAGATTGTAAATTTTACAAACATCATGAACTGATTGTAATGTTGAATGTGTCTATAATTTTTGTGGTCTATGTACTTACCTTAACAATTATGGTCAATAAACCAGTCAAAAAAACAAAAAAAAAGAAAAAAAAGAAAATGACTTGAATAATACTATTCAAAAAAAGTAGGGGATATTTGATTTTTTGATTTTTAAGTGTTATTAAAGTCACCTAATGAAACTGACGAAGAAACAAATGACAAAATGAAATGAAGTTCACATTCATCGATTTATTCCGAATGATCATTAGACTAAGTAAGGCACAGACTGACAATTATAAGGGTAAAATGACACCCGGGGTCAAACAGCAAAGTTACCACAGCATCACAACAAAGTCAGTAACGGGTAAATCCTTCTCTGTTTGCCAAACAAGCATTGATCCGACGTGGCATACTCCTAATGGGACGTCTAAGGTCATTTTGGTCCAGATTGTCCCATTCCTGTTGCAGAGCAGCAGCAAGTTCTTGGACATTGGCAGGACGTTGTTGACGTTGACGTAACCTCTGTCCAAGCATGTCCCAGACATGCTCGATGGGGGGAGAGGTCGGGACTCAGTGCTGGCCAAGGTAATGTGGTGATGTTCTGTTGTTGGAGGTAACCTGTAACGATCCTGGCCCTGTGACATCTTGCGTTGTCATCCTGGAAGATGAATCGGCGGCCATGACGTCGTGCGAACGGCACAACATGGACTGCCAAGATGTTGTCCCGGTAGTACTGGCCTGTAACACGCCCTGCAACAACATGTAAAGCCATTCTTCCAGCAACAGTGATGCCTCCCCACATCATAACAGAACCACCCCCAAATCGATCATGTCTGATGACGTTAACGTCTTGGAAGCGCTCGTTTCGACGACGCCACACCCTCCTACGTCTGTCCAAAAAATCAACAGTGAACCTTGACTCATCTGAAAACATCACATTGCTCCAGCGTCGATTATCCCAGTGTTGACGATCCCTACACCAACGACGTCTTACCTGAATGTGATGATCTCTCAAACAAGGGATCACGCAAGGACGTCGGGCGCGAAGGTGACCCCTATGCAGTCGATTCCGAATCGTTTGGCCACTCACTCTCACACCAGTGTCTGTTTGAAGACGATCGCTGATCTGATTTGGTTTGATGACACGATTTCTCAACGCCAAGGTACGGATAAATCGATCCTGGGCTTGAGTTGTCGCCCTTGGTCGACCTGAGCGTGGTCTGTCCTGTACAGATTGTGTATCACGGTATCTGGACCATAGCCTGCTTATGACAGACTGAGAAACATTCATCGTGTCCGCGCCACAACCGCCTGTGTTGTGCCGATCTGTAGCATGCCAAGGGTACGTAACCTTTCATTTTGGGTAAGCCGACGCATATCAAAATTTGTTTTCTGGTCACTAAAACAATTAAACTGATGTTTCCACCCTGGAATTCAATGCCACAATGACTCTAACATTCAAAGTCAGAGTTGTGCAAATCTTGGGTTGGACCCCCATGATGATCCCAAGCATCACCTGCATTCCATGCGGTAGCTATTGGTGCGTTTGGGCGTCACATGTAACTGGAAATGTTTCTTCTGTTAGGTTCTATAGTGACTTTTTTCGTAGTCATTTGCATATTTTAGTATTATGCCCCCAAAATCAAATATCCCCTACTTTTTTGGAATAGTATATTAACTTCAGCAACCATCTAGACTATTGGAATTCGATATCCTAGAAGAATTCTTTACGGTAAACGCTTCATTTTTGACAGTCATCGTGCACCTGGCCACCTTACCAATTATGGTCAATAAACCAGTCAAAAAAAAAAAAAAAAAAAGAAAATGAAAAAGATTTGAATTATTAACTTCAGCAACCATCTAGACTATTGGAATTCAATATCCTAGAAGAATTCTTTACGGTAAACGCTTCATTTTTGACTGTCATCGTGCACCTGGCCACGGTCAGAAATATTAACTATCCCACCATCCAGACTATTGGTACTAAATATCCTAGAAGAACTATTTTCAGTAGACGCTTCATTTTTGTACCGTATTGTCGATTCTCTTGATTTTAATTGGTTTCGGTACCTGGTTGGTTGTTTTTTGCAGGCGAGTACGAGCATTACCCGATCACGGAAGCTCTTGCAGCATATGACGTACAGGAAGAAGTTGATTGAGTAATTCAGCTGTTCCAAGATCTGAGCAATTTCTCTGTAGATGACCATACCTGGTTGCGTAGCCTCAAAGATGTTCAGTCCTTGAAGGTAAAAAAAAATATGTGCAACGCCTATAGGGGCTACAAGAATCATGTATGCAATGGAAACACTGAGTAGCATAGTGCTCGTTTTTCGGACTTCTTCGCTGACTCTGTTGCTACTGGAGCTGCTGAGCGTCCGCTGTAACTTAACACGCTGGAATAACTTGTAACAAGTGAGGGGCGTAAATATCATCAGTAAACAAATGGGTATAATAGAATATATCATTGTTCCTACGATAACGAATATCCTCGCCAAATAAGCCGGTTCGGGATAATGGGGAATGCAGGCTCCCTTCGATAACCGGGATGCAAACGTCCATACGCCATTAAAACTGAATAGGAATGTGTAGACTAGCACAAGTCCTATGTAGGCGTTTCGCTTTGTGCAGATGAATTTAGTTTTCAGAGGAAACCAGACAGCTACAAATTTCTCCAAACACAAGAAGACAACGAACCATGAAGATGTCATTTTGGCTGAACGGAACATCAAGAAAAAAAGCTTACATCCTGCAGAGGACAAAGCTCTGATATCAACTCCAAGAATTTTTCTTACAAAACCTTTATTGAATGGTAGCATAAGGATCAGTGTGGTATCGGAGAAGGCCAAGGCTACAAGGAAGACACTAATGGACATTTTCCGGAACTGCGGACTCAGCATTACAATGATAGTTAATGTGTTACCGCTTAAACCTATGACAAGGAATACAGGAATGGCTACGTAACCAATATATTCAGTAGTGATACCAATCTTCTTCGTGATATCATCATCCACTGTATCACTGGTTTTGGAGCAACTGGATTCATTTTCGAATTTGGCGCATCTTTGGGTGGTATTTATGAACACACCATCCCCTGTGGTGAAGTTTGGTACGATTGTAGTTTCTGAACTGCTGTCATTGGTAGTCGCATCGTTTGCCTTGAACAAAATCGACATAATGGAAAAGACGAGGATTACACGTCGGAACCTACAAAATAAATATTCAAATAATATTTAAATGTATTCCTCCAAGCCACACAGCTTTAGAGCAAAGGTTCTGGCATTGAGTCTAATGGAGCGCTTTCGATTCTCAGTTTCTATATGAAAAGGATATTCCTGTTCCTTTCGCGCCCCCCCCCCCCCAGCTAAAGACCCACAGCTAAAGACCCACCTCTTCGAGAAAGCGAACTATTTAAATAAAATTGAACTATATGTTGCGTCGAGTGGAGTTAATACTGTCGCAAATTATATGCTAAAGTAAAAGCAAACACTGCCACTAAGCTGTCACGGGGAGTATTGTGTGAAATATAATATGTTTGGGGATGGACGGGCCTAAATGTTGTCTATCAAGATCATTTAGTTTTAGAGCAAAATATTATCCTCATTTGGTCTTAAAATTTTCTCATTGTTTTGCATCTTTTTGCAATATCCCAGATCGGTATCAACTGAGTCAATCCACTATATGGGCATGTATCCGCGTGCTAATTAATCACACCTGTCTCAATCCTGACCTCCCGGATTATCACCGCTTTCATGAACACGTCATACGCAGTAGACTGGCCCAGTCTCTTCTATTTATTTTACATTTCGATTTATATAAAAGTAGTAATTTTTAGTAAACCAACACTTTCGTTTCCATTTGTATAAAAAAAAAATTAGAGTAAACCTTTAACCAGCACCAGAGACTGGACAATTTGCGAGCTTCACAATAAAATGGGCGTTTCTTGTCCTGTTTTACGTTGTTCCTTATTTGGAATGATTGACAGTTGTCAAGCAAGCCCCGAGTCACGTGACACGAAATTGTAAATGTGATGTCTAAGATAAATTAAGTTCGATATTTACCTTCATGAATCATGCGTCTCGAATGGAGTGCAAAGCAGTCATGCTGAAACCGTCTGCGGGCTGATGTCACGTTTTTGTTTCCATTCGCCATTCGGCTTCGTCCCGATACGCATGAACTGGTTTCGTTAAGTTGTTATAATGATGTCGTGTGTAATTATTTATGTTCATTCACCTCATCCCATACGTTGTATCCGTTCATTCGACAGATATTATCATATTGTCCGTCAACAAAATTCTTAGATCGTTAAAGTATCACTAAATAACAATAACTGTTATCCACAACAAACATCTCGCACCTACACCCGTTTGCCAGTGCAAATGCAGTAATCCCGTGCACGACGGTGCACGACGTCACACGACCTACATAATGCAGATTGACCTACTAGATGAGAATGAAGCTCTACTTGCCCAGTCTCTAGAGATTACGGTTTTTTTTTTCGTTTTTTTTTTTTTTTTGAGAGGACTGGCCAATTTTTGGTGTGTGGAGAAGACTGGCCACCAGTCTACATACGCAGTTGTGATTTGTAGAGCTCGTCAGTCCGTTAACTAAATCATACATAATGCAACTTTTATCATTAAAGCTTCGACAATGGGTCTATAGCCGGGGGGGGGGGTCACGGTGGCTAAGTGGATAAGGCGCTGGTTCGCTAGCCTGGAGATCGGGTGTTCGATCCCTGCATTGGCCGAGAAAGTTCATCTCGATTTTCTGGCGTAATTTCCCCTTGTCAGTGATGCAGAAGGAGGGCCTGACAAGGACACCTGCCTAGTCGTTCGGATGGGACGAAAATCCCGTGTACACATTGGAGTGCACGTAAAAGATCCCTTGGCAGTTGGAATTCGATATAAGAGTAGGCCGTAGCACCGCTGCCCGGGCAAAATTTCCCTCATAGCACACTGTATGGCGTATGCCCGTCTTCAATAAGGTGCAAAAGAGTAGGACGTTAAACCCCATTTCATTTCACTTCATTTCTATAGCCGGGAAACAGATGAACCCGGAGAAACCCCACGAGTTTGGACAAGCTATCCTACTCCTTATAACTCGAAACCACACCATTTGGCTCAATGACAGGCCGTGTGATATAAAGATATAAGACTCGGCATTTTTAAGTTTTCTTCATTTTAATAAAGCAAAGTAAATCAACACCATAATCACTTCTTTATTCCAAATTAATGTTCAATACCAATTTGAGTCTTTAGGGACAATATTCCAGTTTGGCAATCTGATTAAACCACAAAACCTATTTCGTTTCGTTTTTTATAGTTCAAAATTTCGCTTTACTTGTCTTTATCTCACTAGGACCAGGAAGAATTGTTAACATTGACGTGTTGTGGATGATGTAGGGGATTCGCCAATGAAACGGTCTGTTACGGTAAACTTTTGGCGTGAGATACACGGAACTGTAGGTAATCCACCAGAAACATCAATGCTGATTGGTTAATGAAATTCAGACGCCATTATAGGGTCACACAGTCGCTCGTACGAGCTCTGACGCGACCTCCCAAAACAATGCGCCAGATCTTCATGTAGTGTAAGCCATCGAAAGAATAAAAAAGCGAAAAGAAGTATAGATCGGTATTTTAATCAGATTGTCCCTTTGGCATCTTTAAAGGTCGGAATGATCCGATATGACTTCGTTACATTCTTGTTGCGTTGAAACCCAATGAATATAACTTTAATGACAACATTCTGCGCAGTTCTCCGCCAGAAAGACGAACACTTTACCGAAAATCCTCAGAGTATCTGCTTCGGTTTTCCGGGCATCTCTGCGTCTTCCTTCGATTCTTTCTTTTTCCAGCTGAACCTAGAGAGAGAGAGATGGGCTTTAACGTCCACTCGACACAAACTAGGTCATTTCGGGACTAACATATGGTTTAATTTTATTTCAATAATTCGCTTGTGCGTAGTGGTCTTTAGCAGTGGGAAGAAACCAGAGTATCCGGAGAAGACCCATGCGGTTAAACAGGAATTTCAATGATCCGAGATAAAAACAATTTAAAAACCATTTCACTATGGCCTCTCTCCTGGCGCATGATAGATATATATTTCATAGACTATTACTTACATGATTTATCTGGATACCAGGAACCGATTGATAGTTTATATCTGTCATCATTGGTATTTATACATGCGCTCTGTTTTGCTATATGAAGGAAGGGTTGTCTTAATTAGCGACTTTTATACGTGTAAATCATATATTTCATATTATTGAAACATGAAATTACCTAGGCATTATCGGTCATATATTGCTCTATTAACACATCTCATAGTTGTTTACGTTATAGTTTATTAGGAAATGAAATGAAATAAAATGGAGTTTAACGTCCTACTGTTCTTCTCCTGAACCGGGCTAATGAAGACTGACATACGCCATACAGTGTGCTATGAGGCAAATTTTGCCCGGGTAGCGGCACTACGGCATACTCTTCAATCAAATTCCAACTGTCAAGGGATCTTTTACGTGTACGCCAATGTGTACACGGGACCTCGGTTTTTCGTCCAATCCAAACGACTAGACAACTGTCCTTGTCAGAACTTCCGTCCTATATCACTGACAAGGGAACTACGCCGGAAAATCTGGATGAACTTTCTCGGCCAATGCAGCGGTCCAACACCCACCTCCAGGCTAGTGAGCCATCGTCTTACCCACTTCGCCACCGTGGTTTATTAGGTCATAAAGGAAATACCGATATACACGTTCTGGCCGACGCGTAGGCATATAACGCGAGAAATACTATCCAGGTGACCCAGTTCAAGTCACGTGCACAATTTTTAAAAGTCGCCGTAATCTCGATTGTCTACCTAACGAAAATTATTGAGTATTGTCACTGGTTGACGGAATCTAGAACAGTGAACTTTGGTCCTATTTATGTAATTCCAATCCGTTTCTCACCTCGGTATTATTATATCTACTGAAAAAAATCGGTTTCAGACGAGTTATTTGCCCCTGAGTTGGAAATTGGTATCAGACCAGTTATTTGATCATCGCACTTACCAACATGGACGTAGTAGACTTTAGAGAGATAGAGAGAAATGGGGTTTAATGTCCACGCAACACAAACTAGGTCATTTTGGGACTAACGTGGTTTAATTTTATTTCAATAATTCGCTTGCGCGTTGGGGTCTTTAGCAGTGGGGAAAACCGGAATGCCCGGAGGGATACCACGAGGTTGAGAAGGCGACCCTATCTCCATGCCACATACGCTCACACCAGGGCTCGAAACCATAGCCGTTACATTTTGTTACGAGAGCATACAGCTTTAGGGCGAATAAACAATTATTAGCCATCTGGTTGCCATTCTGATCCAAGAATAATTTCAGGAAATATTTCACATATGCATTCGGATTACACAATCGCACGAATCTTCCGAGTCCTGGATAATGTAAAGCCACTTAGCTGAAAATTGATCCACTATGAACAGAAAATTTCCACATAGCCTAGATCATCACGACTAAAATCGGTATGGTAAATGCATGGTCTCGATTATCCAGTTAATAATCAAATCGAGAAGGAAAGTTATGCAGTAAATCGGATCACAATCCACCGAGAGTTGCTTATGGTCTGGATATGTTAATTAATGTGTAATTAATAATTTAGATAAGATTTCAGGCCTAAAGAAAGACCTTTAAACGCAGATTTAGCTCTTGCATAATGTATGTTTAATGAATCACGAATATTATTAGTTTTGGCCTTAACACGATATCAACTATTCATATCAATATGTTTTCAATCAAACATGTTTACGAACTTGTATATATTATACTCAGTTTGTGTTAATTAAACAATATACCTACAGTAACTGTTATACAAGACCTAGATCTGCCTATTACAGGTCCTTATTTAAACTTCATATGCTAAAGTTATTAATTAGAAATTTATTTGCATGACAAGCTCTGTAGACCCATGGATGGTTTGAATTTAAACAGTCGTCCATTTCAAATTGAATCCATAAAGGGGCGACCAAGCTAACGTTTACCGCTATTTTGCTGATGCCACGACAAGAAACACTGGTAATGAAAGGTCTGTCAAGCGAGACTACCATGGCCATTGAGCATGTTACTTGATATTCGCGAGGATATGCGAGCGGAGTTATCGTCTGTCAATCAAACGATCGTTGACGGCGAAGATAAAATCTATGCTTATTTCTAGTCCATACTTATAACAGTGACAATTCCGTTCATAACAAATTAATTTGACTGAAATTTTCAACGTTTTCTATTTTTATCTATTTTTGAATGGTTATAGCAAGAAAACTCTTAACTTATGTATCTTTAATTATACAATATACCGATTTTATCAAATATGATTGGCCATATATCACTCGTAACTATATATCGACGAGAAGACAATCGATAATCTTCGGGGGCATTACGGTAATTTCCGGCGTGTTTGGACTGTAGATGGACAGGTTAAAGGACAACGTTAGTGCCCACCGATATAACAAATGTCATAAGAATGAAATGGGGTTCAACGTCCTACTGTATATGTTATAGAACTAGTTAAACACATTCCAAATATAATATTTGTGACACTACCCTGTGGCGCGGTACCAAATAAACGACTGTGACACTACAGGGACAGAAGTGACTATTCCTGTGTCGTGGGACAAAAAAAAGAACTAACTGTGACACTATTATGTGTCTGGGCAACCAAGTGGTGAGCCATATGTTGCCCAAGTGGTGAGCCATAAGATCCAAGTGGTCTGATCCAAGTGGTCTAATCCAAGTGGTGTCAAAATGATGTTTGTGTCCCAGCCTCTCAGCCTAGGAGGCTGGTGGTATGATCTTCCCTTGGGAAGCTTCTCATTGATATCTTCTGTACCGTCTCATCATGATATCTGGAGTAACTTAAACCGAGAATGTTCTTTATTATAAAGAGGTTACGTGGATGAGTCGTGTGTTGGGCCCCGGGGAATTGACCAGGTACTTCCTTTTTCGGATTGGTCAACTGCACAGAAGCTACCCTGGATTTCAACACAGTGTACTTATATGGGTACCTAGGAGGGTGGCTAGCCACGTTTCTAGCGCATGGGATTACCATATTAGGATTATCAGACTATGTTGTAATTGCCCGATTTTAAACTTCCAGAAATATTCTTGTTAGCCCTATAGTGTTATAAATTCGCTCCTTTGCAATGCATTAAATAAGCAACGTTGCTTAATTAACGTCGTTATCTATCGTGCATTAAACACAACACCATACAAATACTTTCAGAATCACATTTGAAATACCATGCCATGTTGCGAATAATCATTAAAAAATCACTAATAATAGTTACTTAAAACTTCTAATTGTTCATTACATATTTCAAGTCCAACCTTTAAAATAATATCATTACTGATATGCATGCTACAATGACATAAACACACTGATTCACGTTATAACACAATAAATAACATAGTTACGAAGTCAATGTAATTTCACTGTCATATTGTTCGTTTTCTTCCACTTTAACCTAAACACAGAAAACTTTAACCAAAATGTTCAAAATTCTTCACGTGTCCTAATTTAAAAATACTGTTACACTTCACTTAATCTCGTTAAAGTTCAGCTTCACTTTAACTTCTGAAAATTATCCTCTGGATTTCCTTTGGTCAGTTTCAGCTGTCATCCTCTTCTTCTGTTAAGTACGGTAACTGGCTTGTCAGAAGTTGCGACTTCTAAAAATCTTCAATCAGCACATCTTTGGACGACTTGTGTTGGGATAAATTCATTCATCCTCAAATCAAACATGTCATTGTCATTAGACCAAAAAATTAAGTAGTCCTAATTTAAAACTGTATTTAAATGTTAGCCTTACGTGCTTTCTTAACTTCATTAATTATCAATAAACTTTGGTGTATCTTTCTAATTATCAGAATTCTAAAACAGTATTAAATTACATTTGACCTCGTAACAATAACATCATTAATTTACCATTTTGACTTCCGGTGTTGCATTGCCACTATCTGAATGCCATCCTGTTTTATTTTAAACTACACCAAGGCGAGTGGTGTGCACCCCACTCAACCCACGTGATTTGACCTCAGTATGCCAGTTCCTTTGTTAGTGGATTAATTAACAATTAACGATGCAACAATGGGGATTAATAGAATTGCCAGAGAATTAAAACAGTTCATTGAAACACAGTTCAATTCAATATTTTATTCCATTTCACATCCACTCTTTTAAGAGATTATCATAAAATTTCCCATAATGTACAAGCAGTATCAGTAATCAACCAGTTATGTAAGCACTACTAAATATTTTCCTATAAAATATACAACATTTTCAACCATTTAAGCATAGAGTGTACATTTAAATATTTCTTTTAACCATTGTCCAGCCACTAACAAACATTTTCCTATAAAATATACCTTTTCATTCATTCTAGAATACAATGATGCAAACCCAGTAAGTGGGAGACAGCATCCGCGTACTGGATATGAAAGCCTCATTAAACAAGTGAAGGAGAACATTATGCTGGTGATAGGTCAACAACTCCTGTCGTGGAATTAAATGTCAACCATATTCCTGGAAGTCTCAGACTTGGCTAATAGTTGTCCGCTGGGATATTGGCCAGACAATCCGAATGACCCGCAACAAATCATACCAAATCATTTCGTCTTATGTCGTGCTACCACTGAAATGCTATCGGATCCTTTTGAGGAGACGAAAGACTTACGCAAACGTTTACTATTTGTTCAATCTATAGTGTCACAATTTCGGAAGCGGTTTATTCGGGAATACATTCCGACGTTATAGAAGCGCTTTAAGTGGATAACACAAGGTCATCAAATGCACATTGGTGAAATTGTTCTTTTGACTGAAATAACAACTCCCGTGTGAGAAGTGGGGGTTAGCGCACGTTGTTGATGTATATCCGGGACAAGATGGAGTTATTCGAAATGTGCTTGTTAAAAATTAGTTCGGTGAATATAAACGATCTATTCAGAAATGTGTATTAATCTTAGAATCTTAGACATTCCGTTGCGCCCTGAAGGGTTGTTCTGAATAGCTCTTTTGCAACTGCAGATTTGATAAGTTGTGTTAGTGTGACTGCCCCTTTAATATATATTTATAGATCGTTTAACTGTAGTCTGCCACCTCATTTTTGTTTAGCTAATCAGAACATCTTCACGCCAAACGTCATTTGTTTCATATTCGCCATCTTTATATGCATTATTGAAGTTTACGTCTTAATTATGTCTATTTATTTGAGCCTCAATCATTTTGTAGGGTGACCTGTGCGCTCTTCAGAAATTTGGACTCTTCTTTGGTTGTTTTTCGAACTATGACAATAGTCAGCGACGGAGTCTATGAGACTATAAATAGCCATGGCATGTGCATTTCTCTATACATCTATCAACTATTACACAATCATTGCCAGGACCGAGATGATGGATGGATAAAGGATGACAATCATACATCAGATTAGAATTATTAACTTTCCCACCATCCAGACTATTGGAACTAGATATCCTATAGAAGAATTATTTTCGGTGGACGCTTCATTTTTGACAGTCATCATACACCTTGGCAAGATCAGAAATATTAACTGCCCTGCCATCCAAACTATTGGCACTAGATATCCTAGAAGAATTATTTTCGGCGGACGCTTCCTTTTTAACAGTCATAATACACCCGGGCAAGATCAAAATTATTAACTGCCCCACCATCCAGACTATTGGTACTAGATATCCTAGACGCTTCATTTGTATCCCATATTGTCGATTCTCTTGTTTTAAATTGGCTTTGGTACGTGACGATTGGTTGTTTTTTGCAGGTCAGTACGAGTATTACCCGATCACGGAAGCTCTTGCTGCATATTACATACAAGAAGAAGTTGATAGAATAATTCAGCTGTTCCAAGATCTGAGCAATTTCTCTATAGATAACCATCCCTGGTTGCGTAGCCTCAAAGATGTTCAGTCCTTGAAGGTAAAAGACAATATGTGCAACGGTTATAGGGGCTACAAGAACCATGTATGCAATGGAAACACTGAGTAGCATGATGGTCGTTTTCCGGACTTCTTCGCTGATTTTTTGACTACCGGAGCCGAGAGTGCGCTGTAATTTAACACGCTGGAATAACTTATAACAAGTGAGGGGCGTAAATATCATCAGTAAACAAATGGGTATAATACAATAAAACAATATTCCTAAGATAACAAATATCTCTGCCAAATAAGCCGGTTCGGGGTAATGGGGAATGCAGGCTCCGTTCGCTAACCGTGATGCAAACGTCCACGCCCCGTTAAAACTAAATAGGAATATGTAGACTAGCACCAGTCCTATATAGGCGTTCCGCTTTGTGCAGATGAATTTAGTTTTCAGAGGAAACCAGACAGCTACAAATTTCTCCAAACACAAGAAGACAACGAACCAGGAAGATGTCATTTTGGATGAACGGAACATAAAGAAAAAAAGCTTACATCCTGCAGAGGACAAAGCTCTGATATCAACTCCAAGAATTTGTCTTACAAAACCTTTATTGAATGGTAGCATAAGGATCAGTATGGTATCGGAGAAGGCCAAGGCTACAAGGATGACACTAATGGACATTTTCCGGAACTGCGGACTCAGCATTACAATGATAGTTAATGTGTTACCGCTTAAACCTATGACAAGGAACACTGGAATTGCTACGTAACCAATATATTCAATTATGATACCGATCTTCTCCGTGATATCATCATCCACTGTATCACTGGTTGTGGAGCAACTGGATTCATTTTCGAATTTGGTGTATCTATGGGTGGTATTTATGAACACACCATCCCCTATGGTGAAGTTTGGTACGATTGTAGTTTCTGAACTGCTGTCAGTGGTAGTCGCATCGTTTGCATAGAACAGAATCGCCATAATGGAAAAGACGAGGCCTACACATCGGAACCTACAAAATAAATATTCAAATAATACTTAAATCTCCTCGCATCTTTAACGGGACAATAACATTCTTGCTGGCTTGGTAGCTCCAGAAAATAAATAATACCCTTATTCTAAGTACTGGATGTTTAAGTGTCCTTCCTACCTGTTGTGTAAATTATCCATTACAACCTATTTTACTTGTCCAGAGGGTTCGAAAATATTTTAAAATCCAAGTCACATTTGAAACGGTTTACGTTAGACTTTTCGAATCAATTGGTTGAATTTTTCCAATTTTTTAAGATAGGTGTGTTAAGATGAAATTTATATCATCATTTAATTGGAATATTCTAAAATAATACGATGTGCTGACCAGAATGAAGATTGGAACATATTATTCAGTTACAACAAGAGTGTTATTGGGGCTTTAAATCATAAGATCTGGCATTGGGTTTAGTGGACTGGTTGCGATTCCCAGTTTGTATGTGACAAGGAGTTGGATTTCCAGTCCAACCAAATGGATTTTCTCTGTTTCTTTCGGTTTTCCCCCACTGTTAAAGATTTACAGCTAAAGACCCCCAGCTTTGAGGAAGCGACTTATTTAAATAGAACTGAACCATATGTTAAGTCCGAAATGGCCTCAGTCGAGTGAAGTTAATACACTCTCAAACAGTTTGGACATTGTAAAAGTAAACAATGCCAATTTCCCCGTGAGTATCGTGTGAAATATGATGTTTGGGCATGGACGGGCCAAAATTTAGTTTCAAAGAAAAATATTATCCACATTTGGTCTTAAAAAGTGCTCATTGTTTTGCATCTTGCGATCGATTGTTGATTATGGTCTGGATGAGTTAATTAATGTCTGATTAATAATTGAGATAACATTTGAGGCCTAAAGAAAGTCCTGCAACAGGTAGATTTACCCCTTGCATAATGTATGTTTAATATACAGTACAGTATTAAATCTTATAAAACTGTAATGGTAAATCTCTTTGATCTCCCCAGGCTTTTCTACGCCGGTCAAACCGGCGATCTGACCGGTGGGGCGACGTTGTTAGTCCTGAAATGACCTAGTTACTGTCGAGTGAACGTAAAACCCCACTCCTCTCTCACACCATGCGGATTCCAATTCTAAAGCGAAAATTGCTTTTATGCAAATAGTATGAGAGTCGTCAGTCTAAATGCAATGAAATGGGGTTTAACGTTCACTAGATACTAACTATGACATTTCAGGACTAACAAAGCTCTACTCTATTTTAATGATTCATTTCGGCGATGGGTCTATAGCGAAGAAACAGGTGGACCGGAGAAAACCCACAAGTTTAGACAGGCGATCCTACTCCTTATAACGTACAGCTAGGCAATAGAAACCACGCCATATCACGTATGAGAAATACACAAGCATTGTTGACGTCACACACAAAATCGATACGGATACGCGATACGGACAAGAAATTTACCCTTGCCAAAAGTCTCTAATATCGCGAAGAGTTGTTATCATGCTGCATTGACATGTTATGGATGACGAGAGGGATTGGCCAATGAAACTGTCTGTTACGGTGAGCTTTTGGCTTGAGATACACGGAACTTTGGGCAATCCACCAGAAAGATCAATTCTGATTGGTTAATCAAATGTAAGACGCTCGTATGACCTTTGACGCGACCTCCCAAAACCACTGCTGAGATCTTCATGTAGTGTAAGCCATCGAAAGAATAAAAAAGCGAAAAGAAATATATGTCGGTATTTTAATCAGATTGTCCTTTTGGCATCTTTAAAGGTCGGAATGATCCGATATGACTTCGTTACGTTCTTGTTGCGATGAACCCGAATGAATATAACTTTAATGATAACATTCTGTGCAGTTCTACGCCAGCAAGACGAAACGCTTTATTGACATCCCTCAGACTGTCGGCTTCGGTTTTTCGGTGTTTTTGGTCATCTCTGGGTCTTACTTCGAGTCTTTCTTTTCCTTGCTTAACCTTAGGCCCTTACTTTATCCATTACACCCTGTCTTCATAAAACCCAATCGGACGTTAAACCGCATTTCATTGCATTGCTCACTTACAGATTACAAGTTAAAAATCATTCCACTATGGCCCCCTCTCCTGGCGCATGATACACACACACACACACTTGATCCCTGTATTGACCGAGAAAGGTCATCTAGGTTTTCCCTTGTCAGTGATACAGGACGGGGGGGGCTGGCAAGGACAGCTGCCTAGTCGTTCGGATGGGACCAAAAACCGAAGTCCTGTGTACACACTGCCGTGCACATAAAATATCCCTTGACAGTTGGGATTCGATATAAGAGTAAGTCGGATTGCCGCTGTCCGGGCAAAATGTCTCTCATAGCACACGTTATGACGTATGCCCATCTTCTTAAGTCCAGTTCGGAGCAGAAAAGTAACATGTTATACCCCATTTAATTTCATTTCATTGCATTGCATGATAGACATTATATTTAATAGACTATTACTTACATGATTTATCTGGATACCAGGAACCGATTAATAGTTTATATCTGTCATCATTGGTATTTATACATGCGCTCTGTTTTGCTATATAAATCATTACGTTGTTTACAGTTTGGAAGGAGGGGCTGTCTTAATTAGCGACTTTTGTCCGTGTAAATCAGATAATTTCCCATAATTGAATCATGAAATTAACTATGCATTGTCGGTCATAATTATATTGCTTTATTAACACGGTTGTTTACTTCGTGATTCATTAGGCGAAAAAAGGAATTACCGATATACATGTCCCTGGCCCACCTGCGGGCATATAGCGCGAGAAATATTATCCGGGTCACCCTTTTTAAGCCACGTAGACATCATCATCGTAATCTCGATTGTTCTAACCAACAAAAATTATTGAGTATTGCGACTGGTTGACA
This sequence comes from Patella caerulea, assembly GCA_036850965.1. Classification (NCBI taxonomy): domain Eukaryota; kingdom Metazoa; phylum Mollusca; class Gastropoda; family Patellidae; genus Patella; species Patella caerulea. The sequence goes on along the minus strand of JAZGQO010000002.1, from coordinate 15,652,347 downwards.
GAATCAAGTGTAGTTAACTCGTTTCCTAATTATTCTATTCCAACCCGTTTCTCACCTGGGTATTATTATATCTACTGAAAGAGAATCGGTTTCCGACGAGTTATCGCCCCTAAGTTGGAAATTGGTATCAGGACAGTTATTTGATAATCTCACTTACGAACATGGACGTGGCAGACTTTAGACTTGTACTCAATCATATAGTTTGAAAAAAAATATTTTTGAAATACATGTATTTTCGGCACTACAGGCGCCTATGGACCGCCCCGGACATTTTTGTATGAGAGCATACAGTTTTAGGGCGATACAGGTTTAGGGCGAATAGACCATTATAAGGCCATCGATCTGATCGTCATTCTGATCCGAGAATGATTTCTGTAAATATTTAATAAATGCATTCGGATTTCACAATCCCACGAATCTTCGGAGTCCTGAGACGAAGCCGATTCGGAGATTCGCGAGCCTTTGAAATCCTGCTGATGTCGCATAAATAAGAGTTTATTTTTACATTATTGCCAAGAATGACAAGTTAATTACTGAAGTGTGAAAAAAATATCTCTACATTTCGAGTGGTTATCAAATGATTAATATATTAAGTCAGTTCTATCCACTTCGCCATATCACTCGTAACTGTATCGACGAGAAGAACACAATCGTCAATCTTCGGGTCATTACGGTAATTCCGGTGTGTTTGGACGTTTGGATTAGGTTAAAGGACAACGTTGGTGATATTAAAAATGTCATAGAAATGAAATGGGGTTTAGCGTCCTTCTGTATATATTATAAAACTAGTTAAACACATTCCAAATATCATATTAGCACAGAGATCATTTTAATGGAGGTGAGTAACTAAGATTTGAAGAAACGGGAAGTGACGCAAAGAATGGAAAAGTTGGTTGTCCATATATACAACTGACTGAGGTATAGAGCGATAACAGATACGCCGTCGATTTTCAGCTCACTGATAATTCCGTTAAAGACGAAAAGTTGTTACATACACTGTGAGAGGATATTTAAACTATTGTGACTGCCGTTTGTTTGCCTGTTCAAGACTTGCGGTTACACTAAGACTGTACCGAGGCTCATCGGGCGGGGCAGAACTGGAGGGGCGCAATGACGAGCTTTGCGTCATGGTTATAAATGTTTGCGACTTCCTGAGATTTTGTATTCACTGGAAAATGACAAAATATCACGCGGTTCCAATTTGGTTTTCAACCTTATAATCACAATCTTTAGAAGCGATGGTCGTTATTCCATACAAATATTGTTTTTGGGTTTTTTATTTTATTTTTTTTTGTGGGGGGGGGGGGGCAAAATCATGGGTCACCACGCCCCGGAGCAGAACAGTAGGACGTTAAACCCCATTTCATTTCCCAAACACTCTGTTACAGTTGGTAAGACAATTCTAGTTATATTATACAACATTTTTTAAAAAATAAATTTTTATTCACATCATTTCAATTTAAAGCATACACTGCATTTAGCATGAATTAAACTAGTAACTTTGTGTGCCCCATTAAATATCTATAATCAAATTATTATATACAAGTGATTAATAGTTAATTATTCTACTACACCCAAGTTAATAATACACAAACCAAATGTATAATCGATTATTAATCAATTAATCATTCTCCACCTACAACATAGATAAAACAAATAAAATAGTTATTTACATAAAAGGATAGAAGGTGGCCCCGGATAGAAACAAATATAAACAAGAATACGGTCAAAAAAATTATATCCTCAACTCTTTTAAACTTCTAATATTATAATTAAGTAATCAGGCATAAACTTATATCACACAAAACAATAAAATTAAAAACAATAATAAAATTATATGTATATCAAAAATGAAAAAAGAAAAACTAAAATAAACTCAATTTCTGTCAAAGAAACAAATTTCTCAACAATTTAACACTTCTATTAATTTTAATTAAATAATCTGCAGACTTCAACCGAAATCAGACTCTAACATACAATATTTTAAAATCAATAATTAACGTTTCAATATACACGAGCAAATAGTTCAATACACTCAATTTATTAATTAATCAGACAATTTATTAATTATTCACAAATAAAAACTTATTATTGTGAAAACAACAATTAATTGTTTGGCGACCCTAGTGTACAACCAGGGAATCGAAACCATGCCCGTTGATGCAATGATACCTTATGATACAACGCACACGCGTTAACCATTCGGCTGTTAGCATAATTTAAAATGATATTTACAATTTAAAACGTCTAATAAATAAAATAATGAAAACAGATTAAACATTTCTATAATTCTAAAGATTAATATAGAAAAACAAAAAGGTACACAAAAACGAAACTGGATATAATATTAAAAACAAGCTAAGCTATAATAAAATATTAACAAAATTTGGCACAGCAATTGGAAATTCACTGTTGTTATATAAATAATATACGAAACATAAAAAATAAAATTAAAAAATGTAATATACACAAATAGGTAGGACCTTAGTCCTCGCCTAAATTCCTTTGTAAAAAAGAATTTATTTGGCAAAATAGTCCATCCGGAAAGGGGGATAGAATTTAGATTAAATCAGAGTTATATCCCCTTTCCAACAAGGCTATGAAACACTAAAACTAGGACGAAATTTAAAACTATCAGAATATCTGATGAAATTAAAATCGAAGGATTTTCCGAGTGGATGAATTGCAGCGTTAAGGACCACTTGCGATAATTAATAACTTCCTGGAACCATTTGAAAGACTGGACCGACTTTAGGGTCCATGGGGAAGCCCTTGCGCATGCCCATACAATTTTGTGAGTCGAGTTTCAGGGAGTTTTCTTTCACACCAATATCGTGTTCGAGGACAGCTTTGGTTTTCAATAAACGGGCTAAGCTCAACTCAGATGCTTTTAGACTTCTCTTCAACATCGTGATGGAATCACGGATTTCACCAACTTCATTTTTCAACCTGATAGTACAAAAAATAAAATACATGTCATAGATTTTATTATGCAATATTTATCATGTCAATTCAATTCCCCAAATGAAAATTGGATCCCGTTTACCAATTAAAAGTTTAATTTGGCGCTATAGAACACCTTGTAACTTAAAATAATGTGAAAAATTCAGTTGATTTCAGACCATACAAAGATATGGCGAATTGAAAATTCAAGCACGCCCTATGCTGTTCCATGTGTAGCAAGCACGACGCCACCTTTAAAACCCGTAAACCAAATTGATGGGCCTGTTTTAAATCGGACTGAATCTCAGTCTAGCCATTATCTAGTGTTCTACTTAAGATTGTTTTGTATTAAAAGTTAAATAATCAACATGAGTATGATTGGACGCGTTTGCGTTCCAGGTGGTCGGTCGTGCACAACTGGCAAAAGAAAAGCAAGCTGGAAAATCCATAGGGAACCCTCTCGACCAACAAGGGAACATAATTAAATTAGCCCAGGGTGGTCACAAAAATAGACTATTCCCTATTTATTGTAAATATCAAAATGTTAACTTACGATTTCATGACGGGGTCGTGACAAACTTCAACATTAATTCTTCTGGTTCGTTCATCAAGTCGAGTTTGGGCGACTTTCATTGGGTTCTCTTTGTCTTGAATAGCTTTACGTAGTTGTTGAATATTTCTTTCCATGTCAAATATTTCTTGTACCGTCTGTAATAAAACATAAACGATAGGGTTAATGTTGAATACTGTTTTTGCTCAGTGAGATTTTATACTGCAAATTGGATTCTGTTGTTAACAAGTGGGGCAATGGCTTTCGAAAATGATGTCTTTAACCACAGAACTCAGAAAACAATACCAAGATGGCCGCCATAGCAAACTTTGCTATTTTAAACGTTGAATCTCTAAACGAATATGATTCCAGAAATGTTACTGTCAGTATTTACAAAAATAATGTTTTGAACTTGTCAAAGATCCGGCATCCCCAGTAGCTAATATAGACAAGACAGCGTCGGCTATAATTATTGGCTCAATTCTTTTGATGACCCTCCTTTTAATCCGGTCGAATCCAGGTCTGAATTCTATATAATACAATTGCTGCTTATTACTGAGCGACGTTTCGTTTAGGCTAGTATAGTCATTATCAAACTTTTCCCATTAATGTGCAGTATTCCATAAAATTGTGGTTTACCATTTAAACAATGAACTCAAGCTTGAAGATAAATTTTGTACTTAATTAAATGTTAAATAATTAATTCTGGTATTGATATTGTCTGATAACCCGTTTCCGTCAGTTGATATTCTTTAAGGTTGCAGTCAATTTTGGATTTGCACCGATCTATCAATTTTTTTCAAATTACAATTTTATTAACTCACTCTTTGTAAATGAGCTTGCAATGTATTTCTAGCGTTTGTAGTCTCGTGTATTCTCGTGTTGAAGCAGGTATTCACGTTGTTATAAATATTCCACATCTCACTTGCGCATGCTCTCATCAAGGCATCGATTTCACCTCGAAGTCTTTCAGAAGCAGCTCGTTCTTTCTGAGATCTGGCGATGTTTTCTTGGGTATATCTACCCCATGATTCGGGGATGGTGATCCTGTTGTAATTAAAAAGAGTTATATATAATTGTATCGTAGATTACAAATAGTTTGTAAAGAGATCTTTGATTGGTCTGTTAAATGATCAAATTAATCTTTAAAGAGATCTGTGATTGCTCTTATACATAATCAAATTAACTTTTAAAGCTTTCTGTGGTTGGTCGGTTATTATATGATCAAATTAGCTTGTAAAGCGATCTATAAAGGCCCGTGGTTGGTTGTTTTTAACAGGAGTATATCTATTGCGACAAATTGTTTAATGGAATATGAATTATAGCTACAATTAGCAATTGAAAATAGATCAAAAGAACTTACGTATTATCAACATTTTCGATACTAGGGAAATATCCAATACCACCTGATGAATTCCTCAATTGTTGCATACGATCATCCAGTCCCTGTGCATGGTGTTTATCTTTAGAGTCAACTTCCAAAGCGTGCTGGGCAGCCCGGTCTACTCTGTAAGGAAAGGGGGGAAATGCCATCAGTCTGTGCTGGTTGCAAACGAGAATTGGGGAAACTTTGCAGACATAATGTTGAAGATACCCTTTTTGTTTAATATTTGAAGAAATACTTACTTGAGTTGTGCCATGGCTTTTTGTAGACATTGTCTCATTTTGTTCTGACATTTCTTGATGATTTCAACTTCCTGTAAATATGCAAATATACAGGTAAATAGATATGCCGATTGATGTAAGGGTTCCCTACGTGGTTAGCAGAGAGAGAGAGAGAGGGGGGAGAGAGAGAGAGGGAGAGAGAGAGAGGGGGGGATTTAACGTCATTTCGGGACTAACATAATTTCATTTTAATAATTCGATTTCGCGTAGTGGGAGGAAACCGGAGAACCCGGAGAAAACCCATGTTGGACAGGCGACCGTACTCCTTATCACGTACATGCTTTATGTTACAGGGCACGCGTGCTAACCTTTCGGCCACCCCCTACCCCGGCAGCCATGAAGCTTTAGAAAAAGAAAAACAGCTACAATTCTATTTGAATCAAGCAATTGCATCTATTGACCAATATATTCCAGAACAACCCGTAATTTTCCGCCAGTTTCGTCAAGTTCCTCTAATGAACAGTTAATTGAGGATTTTCAACAAAAGTCATAAATATAGTTAACATAGTTCCAGCATGAAACGAACTTGTGGCTTACCTTAATTAGAGATTTTTCAACATCGTCGTTAACCAAGTCAATACCTCGTCTTTTTTCACGATGCATCAAACATTCTTCAGCTACATGTAAAGGATTGGCTGTATCACCTAAAGCTTTCTCTAGTGTTCGACGATACTCCTACAGTAACAGAAAAATGAAAAATAAAATGTTACTCTAGCCACTTTTTGTGATCAAAGTATTGCATCAAACGTATTCAATGTTTAGTTTTAGGTTTTCGAGGCTCCCACCAACCCTCCACGTCTTCCGGAATATTTAAGTTTGTTCGAACAAATGTTAATGCTTAAAACTACAGTTCATTGCAAAAATAGTGTAGCCCTTCGCGGAGAGCCCCTACAGTAAATATTAGGGTTAAAATTGATAGGGTCCTTTACCTTAAGATTTTCTATTTCTGTAGCCATTTGGTTAATTTCTGTATTAAGTTCACCTTTCATGTAAGCGATGTCATAAACTCTCTCACCTTTAAAAAAATAAATACTTGTATAAATAATAAAAAAAGAATAAAGAATATAATAAACAATACATTCTCAGAAAACTCTTTTCAATTATTTTTAAAATCCTATAATTATTCAGCAAGAAATTAAATTATACAGGAGTGGATATTTTTGCATACCTAATCTTTTGGTGACGTCATTTTGCCTGTTTCGTGTTCGGGCATCAGTTTCCTTAATGGCTCTCCAGGCATCAGCTCGGAGTCGTTCACCATGTGCTCGTTCTTTTTCCGACAAATTAAAGTGAGTATTGTTCGAAAAGCCCCAATCTCCAACCGAATATCTGTTATACACCGATTTACTGAAAAAAACACAAAGTTATCAGTTTTAAATCACCGAAATTGGGGATGATTTCAGAATGCACGATTTCCACCGTATTATTGATATGAATATTAAATTATAAATTTTAAATCTCCGAAATTATGGATAGTTTTCGAACACTTGTTGTGCACTTGTTGTGCACATATTTAAAGAATAAAAGTAATAACAGAGACCTTTTTGCGTATAAAAACAAGAACTTTCTTATTTAAAACGTAATTGAAAAGTGGTTGATATGTTTGCATTCAAATATATTACATTCATATCATCGAAATCGAATTTAAAAGATCAATCAAAATTAATAAAACCGAACAAAGTTGGGACCGTGATTTCCTAGCGATTATAAATTTCCGTGTACTATATATTATAAATCCGTGTGAACTTATTTATTAAAAAAAACTTACGATGCTGGGTTGTAGTAGGCCTTAGACTGGCCTAGATCTAGAGATCTATTAAGATGGCGTGCTGGCGTTCTATCACTGACCATTGGTAACATCTTCGACATCTCAGGTGTCATGGAACCTCGAGCAGATAATGTATCGTAGTAAGTCATTTCTAGGAAATTACAATAAAGATAAAAAAAATTAATAATACATAATTGATATCGTTTATTTTTAGCGTAGGATCGTCTCCAGGGGAGATTACGGTGTGCTAAACTAAGAAGAGTATAAGAAGAGTATAAGGTAACAGTAACTGCAGGCGGGAGTGGGGGTGGGGGTGTCACCATTCATGAACAAACCAGTGGACAGGACAAAATGTACACAGCACTTCACAACAAAAGTATATATCAGATCAATGGAATGGGCCCGGAGGCTAGCAGTAAGCATCCACAAAAAAGAAACTGATACTTTTTGCATGGGACAGCTACTCGGAGCATTTCTAGAAATTAAGAAAATCATATAGCTCGACTACTGTGTTGATAATCATGAACAAATCTCTTTAATCACACTCATATAATCTAATTGGCTGAATACAGATTTGCTTAATCCCTCGACATGATATAAGAACATAGAGATAATTCATTAATACAACCTGTTTAAAGATGTATTATGTAAGATTTGGATAAAGCGCTAACCGGTCTTGCAATAACAGTTTATAAGATATATAAAAAAAATAAAATATTGAAAATTACATCTACTGAGCGAAATTATAACTCATTGAAGTATTGACCAGATTTAGCTAAATACTTCCGATTGCTACTCACAATCTCGATTATCCAATTAAACACTAACTGTTAAATGGCGTGGGTGTTGTTATCCATTTAATATATCGGCCATCCGATAATCTATAGAGTTGATTATGTTGTAAAAGTTCGCATGGGAAATAGACAACCATTCAATAGTAAACTACTGAACTGGTATGTAGACAGAAATAAATGATAGACGTTTGATACAAATGAAAGTAAATTGAAAGTAGACTTGTAAATTGAAAGTGGACTTGTAAATTGAAAGTAGCTATAACTTACTTGGTATATAATAAACGTTCGTCCCAAGTCGGTGCTACAAGCTGACTGATTGTTACTATACTAGATGTTACAACTGATGTGATTGGGTTTGATATTCTTCCTACATTTATAGCCAACAACCTTAGTAAATCGCCTAGCACCCGGGACCATGACAACACCTGTACCCGTGTAACCGGCATTAAGACAAGACTCGCTTCATTACCTGTTCACGTAACCTCCACGAGCTATAATTTCTTGCATCACAGGCTTATAACCAGATTAGTTCAAACGTTATTATTCGGTAGTAATTATTTGGCTATTGACTTCAATGTTAAATGGCTGTAAAATCGCAGGCTGTAGCTTTTTGATGCACATTCCGTTGGTTCCATTCCGTTAGCAATCTCATCATCATAAATTTGTAGGGGGTTGACCGTTTAGATTTTTTGCTACGGGAATTCGAAGTTGACTGGGGTGAAAATCTCACTTCCGACACAATGATTGGTCTGCAGAAAGACACTTTACACACCCTATCCCTCCGCCGCTGTAATATCATCAGAATCACCCAAAACTACTATGAAATTGAAAATTCGATGCCTTTTCTCCAAACCCAAAATTGAAGGAAGAGGGGGGGGGGGGTCAAGGGGAAAATTGTCTATTTATAATTAATGAAACGGCGTTTAACGTCCTACTCCTCTGCGCCGAATTCAAATTCCAACTGCCAAATGATCGGCAATGTGTACACGGGACCTCGGTTTTTCGCCCAACCCGAACAACACCGTTCGCGAATCCACGACATCTTGACTAGCGGGCTAGCGTCTTACCCACTTAGCCGCCGTGTTTCCCGCTCTTAAAGGGGCTAGATCTTACAATATGTTATTTGTCCATATCAATTATAAATGGTGTTATTACCTTACCGTGAAAATATGGGATCCAAGTTGCGTGTTATGTGCGTTTCTACAAATAAAAACGTCTATAGATCGGCAGTGGTTTTGCATATTTAGTATACCATATAATTCGAACCTCCCCGATGTAACAGTATAGTCAAATCATAAACCGTAGATCCGCAAAGACTATGTGAAAAATCCACGGGCCAACTATCCAGCGGGTCAAAACTTCTACGCTGTTCGGTGTTGCCCGCGACATGTCTCTTGGCATTGTTGCAGGATGAAGGAACGATAAAGCCCTTCACAGGGTCACTGTCCGGTAAAAATCTAAGACGAGGAGAGAGAGAGAGACAGAGAGAGAGAGAGAGAGAGAGAGAGAGAGAGAGAGGTGGGATTTGACGTCAATTCGACACAAACTAGGTCATTTCCGGACTAACTTTATTTCAATAATTCGCTTGCGCTTAGGGGTCTTTAGCAGTGGGAAGAAACCGGAGTACCCGAAGAAACCAACGAGGTTGGACAGACGACCCTACTCCTTGCCACGTACAACCGAGGATTTGGAAACAGAAACTAATGCCTGGTAATAAGGTTTGAATAATTGGTATTGAGGTAAGTGTTGGGCGTTATGTTTTGTCTTACTCCATTGGTTGTCAGTTTTGATTTTTGTTTATGTTTGAAACGGAAACGCCAATCATCCACTACATGTAGACACAAACTAGGTCATTTCGGGGCTAACATATGGTTCCATTTTATTACAATAAATCGCTAACGCGTATGGAAACCGGAGGACAAGCGATCCTGCTCATATTCACTTACAACCAACCACCCAATGTAAGACTCAAGTGTCGTCAACACACACAATACTTTGATCATTTTAAAGCTATTTTAATTTTATTACTCTGTTTATGTGTCAGATACCTCACGATATAACTGGGAACCGCGTTTGAAATAGCCCTCGGCCTTCGTCGGGTTGTTGTACTTTAACGTCCACTTCCACCGAAGGTGATATCGCAGACAAGTTGTCTTATTTTCATTTTTATTAACCACAACGAACGTGGGGCTTTTCCTTGACGAAACGGGAGTACCTGGAGCAAACCACGAGGTTGGGAAGACGCCCCTATCTCCAAGCCACACACACACTCACGTGATGGATGGAAACCAGAACCGCGACCAGAGGTGACTGGCCAGCTAGAAGTCGAAGAGCACCCAACCCGCCTTTATAAAGTGTGACTGACAGTTCCTTTTATAATGTTACAGCCGGCGTCTTAATTCGCCGGGATACGAACTTTGAAATTCTTGTTGGTATCCCAGTGCCCGCTACAAAGATTGTTTAACATTTTAACACCTAAGTAGTAATTAGCAATGGCATATAACTAGTATCTGCATCTCTATTCAGAATGGCCACCAACAGTAACCACAACACAGGAAGGCGTTGTCTATATTCAGTTTTGGTGGGGAGATCATGGGTTACGTAACCTTCGACTAACTTCTTCGGTGTCATGCTCGTGGTGCGGGATAGAAATCCCCGAATGACATTATTGCTTTTCATTCGATCATAGGAATCATTTTCTGTTAATTCTCTTATGTTTCGCGGTATTGATTCAATACGTGTACTTAGAATTCTGGATGGGATGATCAAATATAATGGCAAGGAGCCCGAATGACTTTGACCCAATAGCATCTTAAAAAAAACACTGGCTGGCGATTGTAAAACTATCTTAATGATAACAGGGATCAGTTCGTAAATATATGGTTTATTTATATCAGGTAGATAAAACAGCTATAGTTACATACAAACATCACGAACTAAACTATACATCGGGAACTAGACTACGACGTGAACACATATAACTATATTAAATCCACCATTCTATCCCTCTATCATGACAGCAGCTGATTTCGGGGGTGAGTCCATACGCCGGTCTGTGCTTCTCCCCCTCCCCCTTTCAGTCGCCTTTTGTCGTCTGCTTAACTGTCAGTAAACTACTGATTATATAGCGCCGGAGAATAGATAGGAAACATGGTCATGCATGCAATTGTTTTTTTTATCTCGTGAAAAGTGAACAGTGCGTATTCCTTTGAAGTCATGTGGGTGTGTGTGGGGGGGGGCGAATGGTTAGCACGTGCGCACTGTATCATAAAGCCTGTGATTGAGTCAACTAGCGTGGTTTCGAATCCCCTGTTGTATGTGACGAGTAGGGTCGCTTGTCATACCTCGTGGGTTTTCTCTGGGTTCTCCGGTTTCCTTCCACTGCTAAAGACCCGTGCGCAAGCGAATTATTGAAATAAAATTAAACCAGGTTAGTTCAGAAATGACCTAGTTTGTGTCGAGTGGACGTTAATCCCCATTTCACCCACTCTCTCTTTTAAAGTCACGTTAACCTTGTTCACAGATTTTGTAAATGACGTATAGGATTAATTAAATATTTAATAAGATCATAACTTATGCCTTAACAGAAGTTTGTACAGGGTTGAAACGCCAATATTATATATTAACAAAGCCATAAAGGTCTAAGCACCAAATAATTTAATGAAAGTTATAAAGTGTTCTGTTACATGATGGCCCAATATTATGTTACGAATACTGTATGGTGACGACCCAATGAAATTTTAAGACGGCTGGATAACGGTGACCCAATGGTATGTTTAGAAGACCGCATAAGCATGACCCAATATTAACCAAGTATTAAGAAGGCTAGGTGACAATGACACGATAGTATGTTTGGAATACTGGGTGATCATGACCCATTGTTAAAAAGGCTGGGTGACGATGACACAATAATATGTTTAGAATACTGGGTGATCATGACTCGATATTGCGCTAAGAACACTGAGTGGTGATGACCCAATAGTACCCCAAGAATACAGGGTGGGGATGACCCAATATTTTGTATTTCAATTATCTATATCTTCGTTGTTGATCATTTTGTTTTCACCCCCTAAGTTTAATCGTGTTCTTGCGCCTGCTTTATCTCCGTTAGTGAATTGTAGCGATTCTCCATGGATCCGCCGGTGTTGCGGAATCTGGCGTGGTTGATATACACAACAAGTTGATAATTATAGACAGTTTATATTAAATAGACTATAAAATCACAAGTACAAATTAATTAACAAAATATATAAATTATAATTACTGTACATTTTATGAATATTATATAGAGCAATGTTTAGTACAAATATATTCATTATTAATGGTTCCTTTAACTGGTTTTATGAACGGGAAATGGTTTGAATTGAAGGGAGATAACTTTGTTATATAAGTTTTTAGCCTTGATCAATAAATCTATCTTACAACACTTAAAACATAAATACAAATTAAAAACTAAAATAAATAATTACATAAATTACAAAGCTAATCGCATCAATTAAACCAATAGAATGGTTCAAAACTTAAAATTTGGCGCAAAACTGGACATCCACTGTTTTCAAGAACAGAATAAATTACATAAATTAAATAATTGATTATTAAATGATTGCAAAAGAGGGGGAGTTAATTATGAAATAACTTACAGAAAGTGATAATATCAAAGACATGACGTGATGGTGATTAAACTAAAGGTGCATAGACTAATATGTAGATTACAACAAAAGCCCAGAGAACAAAAAACAGGATTTATAACTTTGGGTCACTTTCATGTGGACGGTAAAATGTGTTGCATAGGTTACAGATTTGTTGGCCTACCGATAAACCCTATCTAAGGCCTATACATGTTGGATTTGTCCTACAAATTAACCAACACTTCTTCTCAAAATAGCTGAACTCGAAATCAACCAAGACGAAACTGAGAATAAGAACCTGCCCTTGCCAAGATTGGTTTTAAAGGATTACTACACTTTTTCGACTCTACCCATCGGCTTATGTTTATTTATCACCTTGGTTTTCACTGGAGGTACACTTGTCAAACTACTAGATGAACGAGACTAAAACCTTGAGATCTGGGTCCAATCAAATAGCCAGATTGGTCGCGATCACAACACGAGGATGGGACTCAAATCCTTACCAAGGGTAATAGCTATAGTATAGTAGTATATTGACGGGATGTCCAAGATGATTTCGGAGCAAATTGGAAATAAATATATTTCGATGTGTTAAATAATACTGCCCACATTAAGTAAAAAATCATTTATTGAATTTAAATAACATTTCTTTTCCGATATGTTCGAATTTTATAACCATGGGTATATCTTGTGGGATGGTACAAAGGTGTTTTTAACAGGTAGGCATCTGGAATATAGGACCAACTTTAGGGTCCATGGGGAATCCCTTTCTCATACCCATGCATAGTTGAGAATCTACTTTCAGAGAGTTTTCCTTCACGCCGATGTCATTCTCAAGAACAGCTTTGGTTTTCATGAGTCGCGCCAAACTCAGTTCCGCTTCTTTCAGACTTTGTTTTAACATGATGATCGAGTCACGGATTTCATCAACTTCATTCTTCAACCTGATTGGATAAAGAAAATCACGTGATTACTTCAAATGGTGGAAATGCCACTGGCACCCTCTTTAGTGGGGTAGTTTCAGTATCAGTGTATGCTCCCTCTGAGATTTTAATCATTTTCAATAAGGTAGCATCGATAACACTCCCATAAAAATACTTGATGTAAGATTGGGATAAAAAAAAAAGCTGGCCATTCCTGCTATTGCAAGTTTCATTCAAGGCGAAGTTATGAGTATTTGAAGTTTTGACGAAATAGTCTCGGTTGTCAAGTACCATTGCTACAGTACTAAACAGTCCCAAGTATTTTATCGTTAAATCATTAAATGTCCGGACAACGTTTATTTTTTTATCGAATACGGGTGGTCCAGACGTTTTTGTTCACCCCGAAGGATTATTTATCCCCTGAAACTCCTTGAAGATTTAAAGTATAAAAATATTTTAACTTACGATTTCATGACGGGATCATTACAAACTTCAACATTAATTCTTCTGGTTCGTTCATCAAGTCGAGTTTGTGCAACTTTCATTGGGTTTTCTTTGTCTTGTATAGCTTTACGTAATAGATTAATGTTCCTTTCCATGTCAAATATTTCTTGCATCGTCTACAATTAAAAAATAAAATACGTAAATTTTACTGATGTAATATTAGGTATTTCTATACCATCGGCCGCCATCTTTACTAATCAAACTTTCTGTGTGTTCTTTTTGCGAAACGAAACTATTTGTTTTAAATATAAATTACAATTCGCCATAGTAGGCAGCATATTATTTCGTATGAGCATTCTGAAAACCTTTATAAAATGACTCATAAGCTGAAGGATGAGAGGAGGGGGGGGGGCGCTGTCTCAATCAATTAACAACAGAGATACTATTTCGTTTCGTTTTGAGTTCTGCATTCTAATCAGATAGCTGGCAAGAGATGTGTTTCTAGTCATGGGTGTGAGACGAATAATTTAATTTTTCTGCAGCCAAAAGAAGCTCAGCAGTTGGAATTCCAAAATGTGTCACCTATGAATCAACAAAAGAAGTCAAACCAATGTCAACGCGGTTTCGGTTTAAGTTTTTGTTTAAAAGATTTATAACTTTTTTACTTACACGTTGTAGATGAGCTTGTAATTTATTTCTGGCGTCTGTGGTCTCGTGAATTCTCGTGTTAAATGCGTTATTGACGGCATTAAAGATATTCCACATTTCATTTGCGCATGCTCTCATCAAGGAATCGATTTCGCCTCGAAGTCGTTCAGAAGCAGCTCGTTCCTTCTGAGATCTGGCGATGTTTTCTTGGGTATATTTAGCCCACGTTTCTGGTATAGTGATTCTGTAAACATAAAAAGAAATGGGGTTTAACGACCTACTGTTTTGCCCCGATTGTGCTAATGATGACGGGCATACGCCATACAGTGTGCTACGGGGGATAGTTTGCCCGGACATTGGTGCTACGGCCTACTCTTATATCGAATTCCAACTGCGGAGGGACATTTTATGTGCACTCCTGTGTGTACACGGACATCGTTTTGCGTCTCATCCACGCGACTGGACAGCTGTCCTTGCCAGGCCCTCCGTCCAGCAAAATTGACAAGGGGAAACCACGGTGGAAAATTCCGATGATGGAACAAGTGAGTCAGTATCTTATCCACATAACCACCGTGGATCCCCCCCAAAAGACACATGCTGCTGTAGGAGGTAAATATAACATTTTACCCGAGCATTCATTATTTTCAACAAATTTTGGGCAAATGTTTGAATTATTTGAAAGGACGATGCCTACGTCTCTTGTTGTTCTTGTGAAAAAAATTTGAGCCAATTAGAACAGGTCTATGGAGGTCTTGAAGTTGCTGTTTTGGATATTTAAATGATTACTCAATGGCGATTGAAATTCACATGGTACGAACAACTACTTACGTATTATCAACACTTTCTATACTGGGGAAATACCCAATACCACCTGATGAATTCCTCAATTGTTGCATACGATCATCCACTCCCTGTGCATGGTGTTTATCTTTAGAATCAATATCCAAAGCGTGCTGGGCAGCTCTGTCTACTCTAAAATTTAAAAGATATATTTAGTTAAATAGAATTTCGACAACTGTGATGTTTAGAATTGTATTTTGATTAATTTATATTTAACCTTTATTATGGTTTCCATTCTAGCATTCAATTTAATGTTTCGAGAATTCAAACTAATTCAACTTACTTGATTTGGGCGGCGGCTTTATCCAATAATCTCTTCATTTTTTCTTGACATTTCTTGATAATACCTACTTCCTACATTAAAACAAATTTCAAAGATGGCGGTGAAAACAAATGTCGGAAAACCAAACACAGAGGGGTGCAGGGTTGTATTTATTGTTAATCCCTTCCAACCAACAATATTGCGACATCAGTCTAAAAATGGTTGGACTATATTTAGTTGTGCTTTAAAGGATATAATAAACTGAAACTTTCGGCATACTGACGATATGAACAAGCCAGCACCACTATGATTAATAATAATGACTACACTTTAGGGTGCATTACCTGCTTATATGGTAATAAAAAGGCTAAAATCCTATCATAAATATGGAATTTATTTCAATCGCCATGAGCTTTCCTTCCAATGGACCAGACTCCTGTCTTCGTGCTCTGAGATAACGGTCTTACCTTAATGAGTTTTTTTTCAACATCGTCGTTAACCAAGTCGATACCTCGTCTTTTTTCACGATGCATCAAACATTCTTCAGATACATGTAAAGGATTGGCTGTATCACCCAAAGCGTGTTCCAGGGTTCGACGATACTCCTTGAAGAAAGTAAGATGACATTCTGAATTAATATCGAATTGAAGTCTGGTTCGTCCCAGCCAATAGCCTACACACATCTAATTACATTATGAATTTTTACAAAGTACTCACTTAGTATTGTTATGAATATTGGGGTTGTTGAGCGATCCTACATATTTACCATAACATACGGTAATATAAATATAATGCCATACATTGGATAGCCGTAGAGGTTATATAACAGTACAAACAATACATTCTCTAGTGTAACTGTCTTTATCAGAGATAACTCTGGCGGTGTAAGGGGGGACAATTCACTCAGACTGCCAATGGATAGTCTGCATACCACTAAGGATAGTACATGTTTTCTATGAATTGCATGGATAGTCGTAAATGATATGCCCATGTTTAAAGAATAGATATATGATTTAGCTATTTGATGGGAGATAACTCTGTCAATCGCAGAATGCCCACAAAAGTTAATAATTGTTGCTGAAGCTTCAAGAAATATGATTGTTTACCTTAAGATTTTCTATTTCTGTGGCCATTTGGTTAATTTCTGTGTTAAGTTCACCTTTCCAGAAAGCGATGTCATAAACTCTTTCACCTGTAATTAAACATTATGTAGATAAATAAAGGAGTTGTTAGAGGTTGGTGGGGCCGAGTTAAAGTCCAATTTACTGACGCTGATCTGATATGAACTACGGGCCAGACTTAAGTTAAATATTTACTCAACTTTCAATCACTGTTTATGAGAAATATGTTTGATCCAGAATCACCAAACTTTCCTATTATTGTATTTCATATATTTTAGTTTAAAGAAGGCAAACAATTTTGAATAAATTCTGAACTTAAGTCTGATAATGCATTGTGAACTCGGGGTCTGAACATGGATCTAAATATTTAAATTTACCGTTTCTTTATAGTTATTAAGGAATTGTTTCATTCTAGAATAATTCAGTTATAATATTGATTAGTCTGAGACACTATGAAAATGGGGTGGTACATTAACTCCCAGACCATTTTATCTTTTAAATTCGAACACGGCAAATATTTACATAACTAAATAAATAAAATCACGTAAATTATCATACCAAGTCTCTTGGTGACGTCATTTTGCCTGTTGCGTGTTCTGGCATCAGTTTCCTTGATGGCTCTCCAGGCATCAGCTCGGAGACGTTCACCGTAAGATCTCTCTTTATCAGATAGTTTAAAGTGAGTATTGTTAGAAAAGCCCCAATCTCCAACCGAATATCTGTTATACACCGATTTACTGAAATAAACACAAAGTTTTCAATTTCAAATCACCGAAATTAGGGATCGTTTCAGAATCTAAGCATTGTTATACGCCGATTTATTTTAGATATAAACAATCGCATAAATTTCAATTCGCCGAAATTGATTATCCGTTCAGAATATTGTTATACGCCGATTTTAAATCTCCGAAATTCGGGAACGTTTTACAATGTCTTCATACACCAATTTACTTTTAGTAAAACAAATGAGGAGTCTCCTCTGTATATAAGGTTTTAAAATCACAGAATCAGGGTTTAATTTCGGCATACCCCTAAAGCAATAGCTACGACCAATAATTTCTTTACTGATGGTCCTAAACTAAAAGAACGCGTCAACGCTTCATCATTTTTTATGGATATTTGTAAAATAACAAAGTATTTTTAAACCCCTTTCAATCTGAATTATTTTGAAAGTTGATTCTATAAAATAAAAAATCAGACCTAAAAGGTTCAGTCCCACCCAGTGCTGCTCGAGAACATGACCCGATTTGCTATCCAGTAACATCCCGGTGTGAACAAAGGCGACTTCCCGGGAATTTCGAAATACAGTTCCATGACCGGTGAAAATGATCCAAAATGTTCAGACTTACGAGGCTGGGTTATAGTAAGCTTTAGCATGACCCACATCCAAAGAGTTTCCAAGATGGCGTGTTGTGGTCTTGTCGTTAACGTAAGGCAGCATCTTGGACATCTCGGGCGACAGGGGTGTCATGGGGGTCCTGGTTCGGGCAACAGCTGGAAGATCGTAATAAGACATTCTGCAAAATAAAAAATACATGATTAATAGTCGTGAAAGAAAGTGGAAAACGGGGTAAAAATGTATCACAGGTCACATGATGCAGACTGGAAGACAGGTAAATATATCTTTCAAAACACATAAAACAAGTGTGAACCGACTGGAAGGCCGAGTAAAGGGTATGTAACAGAACCACGGATCCGACTGAACAAAAAAGTAAAGAATATCTCCGGACTGGACGACAGAGTAAATGTATATAACAGAACACACGGAAGAATTTTTTAGAGGCGTGAAAACGGCGGCAGAAAAAGGGAAATATCTCACTAAACACATGAT
This sequence comes from Patella caerulea, assembly GCA_036850965.1. NCBI lineage: Eukaryota > Metazoa > Mollusca > Gastropoda > Patellidae > Patella > Patella caerulea. The sequence continues at coordinate 15,633,930 of JAZGQO010000002.1, read as the reverse complement.
TCAAATCTGAAACCGACTGGAAGACAGTGTTAAAAAAAAAAAAAAACACATCCAACATGCATAAAACCGACTTGACGAAAATGTACTAATATGTCACATAAACCCATGAAAGAAGCATGAAACAGACTGGAAGAACGGGCAAAACAGACAACCCAAAACACGCAAAAATAAGAGAATAGAGCAATTTATAGATCCTTACTTTAAACTTCATAAATACACACTGGCTTCTAGGATCATCGATAATAACAATGGCGTCAAGAGCAGAAATCGAGCAGTGAAGGTATTTGTCTGATCAGAAATTGATTGTTGCCAATGAATATAGATTATCGTATAGATCGTGTTAAAGGTTTTGATTATTTAATGAGCCTGTTTCAAATTGTACTCTGTGATCTTTTCAATAGTATGATGGGCAAACAATGAATCGTCTTATTCATTTTATGTGAATTGAAATTGTCGATAGCGATATGTTTACCCAGGACTTGTGTTTTCTCATCAAATGGAATAACAAAAACAAGAGAACAGAATGGCGTTCAACGTTTCTTCAAAACAACATTTTGGTCATTGTGAGACAAACATAGGATTATTTGTTTTCGATGGTCACATGTGGAATTCGAGGAAATATGAGCTTTATTCGGAGAGAGAGAAATAAGGTTTAACGTCAACTCGACACAAACTAGGTCAATTTGGGATTAAGATATGGTTTAATTTTATTCCAATAATTCGCTTGCGCGTAGGGCACTTCAGCAGTGGGAGGAAACCGGAGGACCGGGAGAAAACCCAAGAGGCTGGACAGGCGACCCTATCCCTTGACACGTACAACCGAGGATTCGAAACCACGCCAGTTGACTCAATGGCGGGCTTTATGATGCAAACCCTCAAACTTATTCGGACAGCGGCGTTACCGCCCGTTCTTCATCGAACTTTCATGTTTTTTTGTAGGTTACTTCTTCACGACTAGCCAATACATGATGAGCTTTTTATCGGCGATATCACTTCGTTGGAAGCGGGCGTTAACTAAAGCTATTTAGCACACACACAGTCATGATGTGCTACCCATGATTGTTTGTACCGGGCAATATACATTTTGAAAGCAAGCATAGTTAATCTATTTTGTTGTAAATATGGTAACTAACGATATCGTGCAACATCACGTGGGAAGAGATGAGAGTTATCTCACTCAAATCTAAGATGGCGTCGTTAAACTTTAACCAATGTTTGGGTAATGAATATTTTATGACTTGAAACATGTAGTCAGTAGTTACAAGAATAACCATGGAAACAACCGCCATTTGTAAATGTATGGAACTTCTTTATAATATTATTTATAGCAATTACTCTTTTTATCGGCTAGTTGCTATTATGTTTTTGTTAACAATATCACCATTGTTATGTTGTTTTGATCAGAAATCTAAGTTTAGAATATAGCCAACATTTCCCCTTTATTTTCGGGGTTCTATTGCTATTCTTTTTTAGTCAATGCAAAACAACTCTATTGTTATAATTCCAGTAATTAGCGTTTTATTAAATACATTATATGCGATTAGATAAAAAGGTGACAGTCATAGCTATAATAGTTTAAACAACTAGATGATGCAAAGGGAATATGCTGACAATATCAGTCAAAGTGCTGTGCTTCCTTTTAAGCCTACAAAAACCTTACTTTAAAATCTTTGTAACCTCGACTGTCACTGTTACCGATGTCACGATGATTAACTAATCTCGATTTGCGGAGAGAAGGAGAGAGAAAGAGAGAGAGAGAGAGAGAAAGAGACCACACCAACTGACTCATTGACAGGCCTTACAGGTATGATACATCACACACGCGATAACCATTTGGTCATCAAACCCCCAGTCCTATGTCGAAGACTAATAACCGAAACAGATTGTAGGTCTATATATATGAAGAATTAATTGTGTATACTAATAACCGAAACAGATTGTAGGTCTATATAAAGAATTAATTGTGTATACATATCGATATAACTATACGTAATTGGAATAAAGATTTAATGAACAGGCGGTATATGATCTAAATAATTAGATTACATAATCCCTATTGTGACATTACATCATAATACAGTTTATATATTATTCAATAAGTAACTCTATAATATTCTATGGCAAATTAACTAATGAGATTTGATTTCATTAAATCTAAAGAATCTGTATCTAATGAACCTATATCTCATAGTAAGTGCAGGGAGACTGCACCGCACATAATTTCCCCCCCCCCCCAAAAAAAAACAAACAAAAAACCACAAAACAAACCAATCTTCGGAAAAGATATCAAAATGATAATGAAATTTAAACTAATTGTTGATATAGTTTCTGTAGTCGAATCGTCTAATAGGTGCACTTACAGCTTACAATGAACGGGGGGCGGCTGTCCGATTTCGTGGGTTTTCTGCGGGTCATTCGGTTTCCTACCACTCTTAAAGAAAACCTAGCGAATTACTGAAATCAAATTATATTAATTTGAGTTAATTCTTGAATTTAATCATTTCTGTCGAGTGGACGATAAACGCCATTCTCTCTTACGCTTTCTCATTTAAAGGTGTTCAATATCCAGAGATATTTTAAACAAGTCTTAACTACACACAAACATATGGCGGGGGAAAGCGGCAAAAACCTAATGCTATGTAGAAATGTCTAATTCAAAACACACATGTAACATAATGCCATACCAAATACCTAAAACGTCTAATGCAAAAAACAAAATACAAGAAACCTCTAATACAAAATACCTCATACGTCTATTGCAAAAGACAAAATACAAGAAACCTCTAATACAAAATACATATTACCTCTTATGCACAATTGATTTTACAATCTGAAACATCTACCATAAGCATTAGATGACATATCTCGTTGTCATTACTTACGTTTCTCCAACGAATTATCTTTATTTAGGTCAATGTCAAGGTCACCGAACACAACTTGGCGACCTATTCGGCTAGCGAGCTATTCGATCGATCCAGCTGCAGCAACCTGTTCGTTGGCAACCTATTCAGAATTAAGACAGTCGCCGAAACTCATCTATGTTTAACAAGCAATAAAATCCAACGTTACGTCTATCAAATGAAAGTAGAATAAAATATTATTTTTATCAATTCCTTTAGCTCAGAATAGAGATTATCGTACAAAATTCTAGACATCCAACTAAATATATTCCGAAAGGTAATTAAATAGGCTTTCTAAGTATTATCAGTAAAAATTGGCACATTCATATTAAAGGGGTGCACTCTCTTCCTATACATGACCAATTTTTGAAAAATTTTAAAGGGAAAAACTGTTAATATCCCGTGTCAAAATTCGGACCATCGTACAAAATTCTGCTGATCCAACTAAATATATTCTAAAAGGTAATTGAATAAGCTTTCCAAATATTAAAAGTAAAAGTTGGCAGAATCATATTAAAGGGGCGCGCTGTCAACCTGAACATAGCCAATTTTTCAATATTTTAAAGTGAAAGAACGGTAATATTTCGAGTCGAAATTCGGACCATCGTACAAAATTCTTAGCAACCAGCTATATATATTCTGAAAGTTAAATTGAAAAGGGCGCGCCCCTTTAATATGATTGTGCCAACTTTTACTAATAATATTTAGAAAGCTTATTCAATTACCTTTCAGAATATATATAGCTGGTTGCTAAGAATTTTGTACGATGGTCCGAATTTCGACACGAAATATTACCGTTCTTTCACTTTAAAATATTGAAAAATTGGCTATGTTCAGGTTGAGAGCGCACCCCTTTAATATGATTGTGCCAACTTTTACTAATAATATTTGGAAAGCTTATTCAATTACCTTTTAGAATATATTTAGTTGGATCATCAGAATTTTGTACGATGGTCCGAATTTTGACACGGGATATTAACAGTTTTTCCCTTTAAAATTTTGGAAGAGAGTGCACCCCTTGAATGTGCCAATTTTTACTGATAATACGTAGAAAGCCTATTTAATTACCTTTCGGAATATATTTAGTTGGATGTCTAGAATTTTGTACGATAATGCGAAATTACATCTCTATTCTGAGCTAAAGGAATTGATAAAAATAATATATTATTCTACTTTCATTTGATAGACGTAACGTTGAATTTTAATTCTGAATAGGTTGCCAACGAACAGGTTGCCAGCTGGATCGGTCGAATAGCTCGCTAGCCGAATAGGTCGCCAAGTTGTGTTCGGTGACCTTGACATTGACCTAAATAAAGATAATTCATTGGAGAAACGTAAGTAATGACAACGAGATATGTCATCTAATGCTTATGGTAGATGTTTCAGATTGTAAAATCAATTGTGCATAAGAGGTAATATGTATTTTGTATTAGAGGTTTCTTGTATTTTGTCTTTTGCAATAGACGTATGAGGTATTTTGTATTAGAGGTTTCTTGTATTTTGTTTTTTGCATTAGACGTTTTAGGTATTTGGTATGGCATTATGTTACATGTGTGTTTTGAATTAGACATTTCTACATAGCATTAGGTTTTTGCCGCTTTCCCCCGCCATACAAACACGTTCAAGATGGCAGTATGAAATTTCAAACGAAAGTGAGTAAATTATTTTTTGTTATATGGATTAAGTCGAACTGGGATCAAATCACGATAATAAAAGATTAAGTTAAAAAATAGTTTGTATTTTTCTTATAATTCCCAATTAAGATGGCGGGTCACTATAGTAACCATGTGTTATAGAAAGGTTAATCATGTTTTGTCTAGTGTTAATATGGATCCACACAATTAATTTCAAACAATATAAGTTTTTCTTGAATAAAGGTCATGTATGTTCTTCGAATGTACCATAAGTAAAGGACTCCACAAAACTTGATCAAGTATGGGTGTATTTTCAGACAGGTTGAAGGTGTGGGGGGATTCTCACACGTATATCTTACCATCATAGGGGTTAGAGTTTGGTAAATCTCTTCTCCAAATTCGTAACCTAACCCTAACCTAGAATTCTAGTTAGATTAATATTCCGTGTGAACGCCCAATCCCAAACCGCCCTGAAAATAACCAACATCGTTTTATTCAGAATGAAACATTAAAAATAGGACTAACTTACTTGTTTTAAGATGTTAGTCCCAAGCTGATATTCAGATGTTAGTTCCAACTTGCTGACTGTGTACAGATGTGGATAAAATACTAGGGAGATCTCACGGTTGTGGTCTAACATTTATTTTGCTCCAACCTTTATAGCGTAATATTTTAACTACTAAGCACCCGACGCTATGGCAACCCATGTAACATAGTATATTTACTTGTTGGTCTACCTGTAGAAATCCACCAGGGAAAAGGGTAATAGAAGTAATCGATAATCTCAACACCTTAATCCGACGTTAATCTGATTGTTTGGAGATATGATCTGATTGCTAGACAAATAGTCGGAGATTATAGGCGTCAACAGCACGTGTTACGACAACTTACGGTAAATAGACAAACGGAAGCCAGAGCGAGAGAGAGAGCGAGAGAGAGAGAAGGAGAGAAGGAGGGAGAGGGAGTTACTTCAAGTTTAACAGATAACTGACATCAGGTGTTCTGAAGACAGTTTTACGACAAGTATATTTCCAAGATGAGAAGCTTTAATCTGCGAAGTGACATCAGATATTCCAGAGTGAGTGAGCCTCATATGCCGCCTGTTACTTTAAACAAGAGCAAAATGTGAAAAGTATAGCTGAGAAGTGACATCAGTTGGTCCGGAGAGGGAGAGAGAAAGAGAGAGAGAGAGAGAGTAGAGAGAGGGAGAGAGAGTGCGATAACACTTTACTTCAAGTGGTTTATCAAGAACAGAGCGCGAAGAGAGGAAGTGACACCTGGTGTTCTGTAAAGCTAATATTTAGTCAAGAATCAGGAACGATAGTATATGATGGGAGAGACTGGTCCGTTGGTCTGTGAAGGAAAAGGTCGACACGATGGTTTGTGAGTAGAGCGACTGGCCCCATCAGTTGTGAGGGTAGAGACTCGCCTGGTGGTTTGTGAGGCGAGAGACTCGTCTGATGGTTTGTGTGTGGAGAGACTGGTCCGATGGTTTGTGACTGGAGAGACTGGCCATAGTGCCGAATGTACATGCATTAATTTTTGTAATTCTTCAAGGGGCGTGAACTTTCCTGGCGACTTGGTCTAAACACATAGACACACGTAGGTTATTAACTGATTAAATTTAAAGTTCTCAGCCCTTTGTCTCAAATTTTGCTCACGATGAACACGCGATGAAAATGTATAGTCATGTCACGCCAAATAGAAAACCGGTTATTTTTCTTTTACAAATCTTCCTTTTCACAACAACGACAAAGTGTATCAGTTGTTAAACCTGCACTATAATTGTAAAGATTCCGACAATATTGCATTCACACCCCCATCGAAAATTCGCTGATTTCGGCCATTTTGCATTGTGGTAAAACTTAAGTGACATCAAGTTTGTCCATAAAATGAACCATATAGATGAGAACCATCCTAAAAGTATAATAAGAGCAGGAAAACCCCATGAAGCCATGTTGAACCCCAATATTCTATTAATAAAGAGGACCCACGGTGACTAAGTGGTCAAGACGCGGGTCCACTATCATGGAGGTCAGTGTTCGATCCCTGCATTGGCCGAAAAAGTTCATCAGGATTTCCCGACGTGGTTTTTTCCCCTGGCAGATGGTACGAAAAACCACGGTCCCGTGTATACATTGACGTGTATCCCTTGGCGATTGGAATTCGATACTGTATGGTGTATGCCTAATTCATTAGCCCAGTTCGAGCAGAACAATAGGACGTTAAACCCCATTTCATTTCCTTTATTTAACATTAAAGCTGGAATTTCATATTTTCTAAGAAAGTCAAAACATAATTATTTCTATGTCTTCTGCCCAAAAGGTTGTCAACTCACTATTATTATACGATCATGGGCATTATTTTGCAGGTATTAATATCACTGACACGGGAAGTAATAACAAAATTACCTCCCTTGTTTTCCCATTCCCCTCCATGGAATGGCTGTCTTCAAACGTTTGAATTTGAAGTTGTAAATGATATTTTTGCCAATTTCTCAACTGGCAATATTGAATTATAGGATTAATAGCATTAAGGTAGGACTGTTGATAGATACAATCTATTTTAGGGCTTTATTTTAACACATCTTAAAAATATAGCTTAAAAATATGAAACTTTAATGCCCCATCAGGGTGTACAGTATAAACATAATTATAAAAGCTGACACATAACGAAATGTGTTCGTGTTGTTTTCCGGCGTGATTTCCCCTTCTCAGTGTTGCAGGAGGCGAGGTACAACGTACGGATAGGTAGAAAAACCGATGCCCCACGTTCGAATGGAACTTAAGGTCAAGGTCCGGTGTACACTTTCACTTAAACGCAAACCCTTCTCTGCGTCATCCGAGAAAACAAGGACCAACTGTCGATGGTTCTTTAACGTTCAAGTGAAAGTGTACACCGGACCTTGACTTTAAGTTCCATCCGAACAACAAAACTTTTATCTACCGCCCACCCCCCGACCAAGGTCCTGCACCAATGCCAGTAACATAGGTTTAAATCCTGCTGGATAATCACGATGGACTTAAAATCAATAAGAACATAATGTGTAGTACAACGCGGTGCAACTTTTATCGTCCAGTTCACGGGTGCTTCTCCTTTTCACTACACAGCGTTTATTCACTGGGTCGTCCGGATCATTATCGCCCCATATGTCTTCGTTGTTAAAATCACGTCCATTCGACCACACAAAAACTCCACGAGCCACATTATACTCTAATCCAACCCAAACATGATCATCTCTGAAATAAAATAGACAATAGGTCCGTAGTAGTAAGAATGCGACAAAGAATATATTAGAGACTTTTGGCAAGTGGAATTTTCCGCATCCGTATCACGTATCCGTATCGCCACGTGATACGTTGCGTCAAGGTAGTTTTAGAGTTTTGGCAGATTTTCGCGGCGTGTACATACGTGTAACTGGGCTAGCTTAGTTCTATTTACAGCATGATGCCAGTTATCTACCAAGATCTTCAGTAATAGTCAAGTGTCTACTATAACACAACATTTCAGCGTCTAAAAGTAGCAAAAAGTATGGTAAAAAGACGACGATGTTATATGGACCCTTTCCGTATGAAAGCTGTTCGATACGTGCTGCCGTATCCGTGTGCCGTATCACGTATGAGAAATACACAAGCATTGTTGACGTCACACACAAAATCGATACGGATACGCGATACGGACCAGAAATTTACGCTTGCCAAAAGTCTCTAATATTTCCCTCGTTTGACGTACGAATTAGATTACGTGTTAAAGCATGTGTATTGAGCTGTGTAAGTCACTCGGCTAATCTCGACAGATTCCGTAAACTACATCTAGTCTCGGATGTATGACAGTAAGTGATATGTACCTACGCCCATACATTTGCGATGCGGCTACCGGTTTACTTTAACAGGAAAACTTGACGCTATTACACAAATTGGGAACCTATTCGGCTAGCGACCTATTCGACCGATCGAGCTGCAACCTGTTTGTTGGAAACCTATTTAGAGTAAAGACAACAGTCTCTATTTATCAACCAATAAAATCCAACGTTATGTCTATCAAATGAAAGAAGAATATATTATTTTTTATCCATTCCTTCAGCTCAGAATAGAAGTGTAATTTCGTCATTATCTTACAGCTGGATCGGTCGAATAGGTCGCTAGCCAAATAGGTCGCCAACTTGTGTTTGGAATGGGCGTAGCCATGTTTCACCCGGGACCTTTAAAGTAGTTCCAATATGGTGGAATTCATCATAGAGCCGAGTTTAGATTGTCCGAAATCTTCCGATGTTTGCCGAGTGCTGTGTAAGTCACTTCAGGCGACACTAATTGACACGTCAACATACTCGGCAATCCTCGACAGATTTCGGAACCTACATTTAGTCTCGGCTGTATGACGAATTCCGCCATATTGGAACTACTTTAAAGGTCCCGGAGGAAACATGGCTGCGCCCATAATGTCTTGGAACTACTTTAAAGGTCCTGGATGAAACATGGCTGCGCCCATGGTGTCTTGTTTGTTTGTAATAGCTTCAAGTTTTCCTGTTAAAGTAAACCGGTAGCCGCATCGCAAATGCATGGGCGTAGGTACATATCACTTACTGTCATACAGCCGAGACTAGATGTAGGTTCCGGAACGTTCCGGAATCTGTCGAGATTTGCCGAGTGACGTCAACACTGATTTTCTAGGGAAATTTATGTAAATTGTTCAAAATAATATAATGGGGATTTGTTTATTTATTGTGTATTTATGTTCTTTTTGATATAGTTTGTATTTGATTATTGTAAATACGGTTGGTTGCTGTAGGAAGTACGGGACTTATAATGTGAATACGTCTATTGAGGATTTCAGTGATATACCACCCCAACTGAATATTTGAAACTTGGAAAATACAAGAATATAATTATTATACAGATTATTATTTCTAATACGTACACATTATTTGCGTTGAGAAAGTCAGTCACTACTGCCATGTCCTCTGGTGACGTAATAGTTAACAGATTACCGCCAAGACTCTCACATCTTGCTTTAGCCTCTGCCTGCGTCAGTAAGGATGTATATACTTTCATGTCTGTGAATAAATGTAATAATGTAAAAGTATTAAAAATTCGACAATTTCAGTAAAAAAAAAATTAAATTTTTGGATGCTTCTTATAACACCATACCAACTTGTTTTTTTACCAGATCACATCAACAGTCTTCACATCAAAATAGTGCAGATTTGTAGGCGTATTCAAAGCTTTGCGTGACTATCTTTAATTTTTGTTAAATCGAAACGGAATAAATATTTTCGACTAGTGTATATTATAGAACGGAAGTATGCCCGTATTTCGAATCGAATAGGATCTAATCTTAATCATTTTAAAATAAGCCAGGGTGGACTTACTGCGACATTGTATTCCCTGTGTGGTCCACACTCCACTGTTGGTACAGTTAATTGTATCCTTTCCGTTGTACTTTAGGGAAGGTGGTGTACATTTGTACAAGGCAGTGGCAGACTCGGTGGTGGAACTATACACTACAGAAGTACCACTAACTGCAGGTGGTGGTCCGCAATTTACTTCTACTTCACCTTCTAAAATTTAAATAGTAAAGCAATCTAATTAAAATATAGATCTATATTTCGTTTCGTTTCGATGGCCTACACTCATGTAGATATAACAAGTTATAGTGGGAGCTCACGTTCTATGACGGGACATTTGACCCGATAACGTCAGTCATTCGATTAACCAATTAGCGACCGCCATGCTTTTTAAAATCTACTTTTGTTTTGTTTTGATTTCTATCCGCTGGTAATATTTACTCACAGTTCCACGCATGAAAAGGTCAAACGGTCGGTTCCACAGACCATTTGATTGGCTGACCCCTCATTTCAGGCAGAACACTTGTTAAATAACAAGTCTTCCAGATCCAAGAGTAGTAAAGACAAGTAAAAACGAAATTTTGAACTATAAAAAACGAAACGAAATTGGATCTGTGTTTTAATCAGATTGATAGTAAAGTGATTTTGAATCCCTTGCAAGCTAAACCAATGTGAAAGTTGAATCTCCAGAATGAACACCAGTTTCCACAAATGGTCCAATGCCGTACGTTATAAAAACGATACATGTACCATTAATTATAATAACGCCGTATTTTAGCTCTCCGGGAGGCGGAGAGGTGGGGGGGTGCTCCGAGCTGTAGGCAGGTCAACACTCTGGCCAAACGTAACTCACGTGACGAAATTTATGACGTAGCTGGCTTTTTTTCCGCAGGTAGCGTGTCTCAGATGTTCAGATTGCACTCTGGCTTAGAGTGGTGTTGTCGATCGAGTGTGGAGACATGGCAGAGGCGGATTCAATGGGGGGCGACAGTGCCCTTTTTTACTGCTGAAAGTGCCTTTTCTCAGACCCAAATATGTCCGTTCCGAACGTTTACTTAGACGAAAATATCAGCCAAATAGCTCTTGGAATGGCTACAGATGCAAGGGAATGACGGATAATTTTCTTGGGGGTACCCCCCCCCCTCCAACCTCCCTTTCAGCGACATGCCCCGTCTATGCGGTCAGTGCCCTCATTTTGCGGCGCCCCACCCCCTTTCAAAATTCCTAGTTCCGCCCCTGCAGGGGTGGTTTAATCGGGTTATTCCGGTTACCTCCCACAGGACAGACACCCCGTGCGTGCGCAACTGATAATAAAATAAGACAACTTGTCGGGGATAGCATCACCGGTGGAAGCGGACGTTTAAGACTCATAGAAAAAAAAAACAGTTTCGTCTCATTGTCATTTTGTAAAGCCGGTAACTTTATTTTTTTAGGTGGGGGGGGGGGGTCCAAGACTATCTACGGTTGACACTCGGTGTTTGGTTTAATAATGATATAAGTAATTTACTGATATGGGTACATTTTACCATAGGTCAAAGATGCATAGTCTAATATTTAGATAAAAGGCTGACCGTTCTTGCTATAATACAAATTATTATTATCGTTGTGACGGTATTTGACAATCGGGAATCGATATAGATTTTTCATTAGTCATTTCAATGATGGAATGATGTTTCAGTCCATTTACATATCGGCCATCCTTTGCTCTATATAGTTGATTTATAGGCTAGGCGTGTGAATAACGGTTTAATTAATAACTAATTTACATTTGAAATCAATAGAAAGACATGCAATAGACAGATATAGCGCTTACAAAATGCATCTTTAAGCTAAGAAAGTTTATTTTTCAGACTGGTTTATTGTTCATAATTCGTAATGTAATACAGTAATATATATGTACATAAAAGAAACAATATAGACACATTCAACATTATAATCAGTTCATGATGTTAGTAATCTTTTCAATCTCAATTCAACTGTTCAAGGGGGATTAGTGACTTAAAAGGAATTTCCATTTTTCTAATTTGTCCTTATCTACTTGTGAGTCTATCTTTGCTTTTGAATGCAGAAAAGCCATGTATCCTTCTCTAGTTAGTTGATTAGATGTGATTTTTGTTTTATAAATATAAAATTTTGTTAATATCATTGCGTGATTTAAAAAAACAAAGCTCAGACTGGTTTCTGAATTTGTCGATGTCTTCGTGCCCATTATAGTATCCAAAGTGGATGATCGGAAGAGTCAGGTTACAGCAGGGGCGTGGTGAGAATGAGTTCATGAGTAGCCATACTCATGCGCCAAAAAGTTTTTGCGCCAAAATCACAATCAAATTACTCAAAAAATGAAAAACATTTGTAAGTGGAAAAATTGTTTCATCTGACCCAATTAAAAAAATTTTGAAAGAGTCAAGTTGGAAAATTTAATCATATTTTATTACCGTATTTCTTGTCTCGGATTGCTGGAGATTGCGTTTCTGGGCTTCTAATTTTCGAAATTTTCCCGGGGGAGGGCCCCCCGGACCCCCCCGCCGCGGGCTCGCGCCTTCGGCGCTCGCGGTGGCCGGCTTCGCCGGCCACAGCTCCGCGGTCAGTAAAAGGGTTTTTGTGCCAAAATCTTTTTTGTTACTCATAATTTCTTCTCAATAATTGCCCTCACCACGCCCCTGGGTTACAGTGAATATCGTTTCTTTTCAATATTTCATTCAAAGAAGCCCATAAAGTTATGAAGTTACCTGTTGGTAGACACCTATAACCAGATGACAACGGTAAACACGTTTCCGCTGGTAGACACGTGTGACCAGTACAAGCTCCTGACACAGTCTGCAATAGAACTATTTGATTGAAATAACATGCTCGTAGAGACAAGGAAAGAACAGATATGACGTAATTGGAAAATATCACTTATGTAGCTTGATTTACCTGCAAAGATCCCAGACTGTTGTAAAATAATATCAACTAGAATGAAGATCCAGACGTAAAAATTCCGCGGCTTTAAATGTCAAACGCTACATCAATTTTGTTTCCATGGAAACAAAAAAATGATTAATTGTATATTTGTAATGACATAAGGCATAACTACGAAACATCTTCTCAAGACCCTAGCGTTCATTACGCTATGACATTCACAAGGTTGTCTGGAAAAGATGCATAAATCTTGTCCAAAAGGTCGCGGAACGCTGAATATCGACAGGGTTTATCAACTAATAACGACGATGCTCCACGCCTAATTTGAAAACTGCAGCCGATTATTGACGTATGGACCAACGGACAGAAAGGCGAAATGTTACGTCTTCTGAAATGAATTTTACCGAACCCCGCTGTTTATCAAATCGAAACAAAGAGTAGTTAAGAAGGGGGTTCTGTAATTCCAGATTCAAAATTGGGTAAGCTTTCTCTTTTTAGAACACCTAATATCACTACTGTGAAGTCGATACGTGCTAACAATAATCAGAACACTAAAAGTTACCCCACCCCCTCCCTCTAAAAATAAATAAATAAATAAGTAAATAAATAAAAATAAAACCCCAGAAAACAAAGATCATCGCATAACACTTGCTTAATATAAGTCTACCTGTGGTACATCGAAACTGTTGCCAAAAGTAAATCCATTCTCAATACTAACAATTCCACCAGTAGAATCCTCATCACTCAATTCACAGAGTTCTATCCCTTTCTGATAATTAAATGATTTACATCTCGTCGCGGCGTAACAAATCTTTGCGCACTGAACAACGCCACAGATGCGAATTGACGTGTAAACATGGCCAGAAAGACGCCGGCCATTTTGTAAAAATGAATTATCCGCTTGACGAACACATGATGACGCTTTCACTGACGCAGTTAGAAACAATCCCGGAAATAAATAAACAGGAATAAAGAAGATAAATTTATATATATTGGCCATTTTAAAATCACCGGTTCTCGTGGTTAATGTGATGTATAATATTGTGAACGTTGAAACTCCAAAGTGATTCAGATTCGTTCCGTATTCATAGATAGATGATGATTTGAAAACTTTTGCTAAACTCTTTTGATGGGCCCCTTTTAATCCAAATGAATCCTCAAGTCCGAAGTTTATCTACCGTTGATATTTGTATTTTGTTTTCTTAATTAAATGTTCAATGATCAATCTGGGCGAAACATTGAAAATTTGGTATTTTCTGAGAAATTCACAAACACTTTAATGGGGTTTTTTTTCTCTTAAAATATAAAATATCGAGATCGTCTAAATTTAATCCATAAACGTTCACTGAATCAACGTGTCTGAAAAACTGCTACAAAACAGGTAAAGGAGAAGATCATAGAGCACCAATAAGAAAAGGGGAAAAAAACAAATATCGAAGTGATTTCGAAGCTGTTGGCTATCTGGAACTATCACAAAAAAAAAACGAATGCAAAAAACGAAATCGCAGCCTTTGGTTGCAGACTGTTTCAGGATTAATTTTATACTGAGAATCGATCAACTTTTGTACTCAGATAGAAATCAATAGTACATCTAACTCAGTAAGAAGCGCGTTCGGTAAAACTATTTGGCTTTACATACTGCTTCAGCAGTACGCCGAATCAAATCCCCTTTCCTTTCAGACATTGAAGACCGGAACTATGGTCTTAGAAATCCAATAATATACACAATTTGTAAAGATCTTCGGTTTAACAATGCTTCGCCAGTTGTTCTCCAGACCAAACACCAGAAATTATTTTAGAACTGAGTAATCCGAATACAATAAAATACGACGCCGAGAACAATGGAACACAATTGAATCTCGGTTAATTGACAAACTTTGTAAGTTTTAGTCTATTCAAATATCCCTATATCCACAAATCAAAATTATGTTTGAGATACACAATAGAATGTGTATAATAGTTACAGACAACCCCATTTTTTAAAATTAAGTTTTATCAAGTGGGCGGGGTGCTGGTGGGGGTGGGGGTGGATTTCCTAATGGTTAGGGTGCGCACGCTGTATCATACGGCCTGCCATTGACTCAACTGACGTGATTTCGAATCCCCGGCTGTACGTGGCAAAGAGTAGGGTCGCCTGTCCAACTTCGTGGGTTTTCTCCGGGTACTCAGTTTTCCTCTCACTGCTAAAGACCCCTACGCGCAATCGAATAATTGAAATACAATTAAAACCATGTTAGTCCCGAAATGACATAGTTTGTGTCGAGTGGACGTTAAACCCACCTCTCTCTCTCCCTCTCTCTCTCTCTCTCTCTCTCTGTACTTTCAGAGCCGAGAAAAAAATAAATGTGAAACAATGGCTGCTTAATGTACATGTACAGTAGTTGCAGTAGGTCAATTGCGTGCTTATTGTTCAACTTTGTACATTACTCCCGGGCGAAGTCTGTCGATAATTACATTACACTTGTGTTTTTAATCAGTTGGCATACTAATCAATAGATTTTCATAATCCTCTTATTATTTATTTTCTTTCTGAATACTGAAAAACGAAAACAAAAACATTAAATAATAAAATTAAGATAACATTGAAAATAAAACATTGTTAAAATTCCCGTGACATTCTTCGATTTATTATTTATTTTCATTTTGAATGCTAAAAAAACAAAAAAAAACCCAATAAATAATAATAAAAAAAAGATAACATTGAAAATAAGACATTGTTACAATTCCTGTGATATTCTTCGATTTATGATTAAAATCAGCACATGGATTGATTTTTTATTTTTTTTATTTTTTTTTTTTTGTGGAAGTGGAGCAAAACGAAACATTCCTTGGAACTTTATATATACGAAAATGTAAAACCCTAACCCTAGGTTTTATTATCCCCACCTATATACCCTTGCTGTAGGTGAAAACAATATAGAATAGAACAAAATTTAAAAGTATTCATATAGAGGTTATAATTACTTTCACATTGGGTATATTTTTCCATTGTTCGTTATGCATTCTCATTACAAATGACACTCAAGAATATAGAGAACTCATTTTAAAATATATTTTTTGTCTTGAATGTTTGATATCAGGAGCCCTGAGCAATATGACACCAAACGATATCCATAATCCATAGTATCGAAACCTTTTCCTTTTTTTCGAGATGCGTGATAAATGTGGAATTCGGATTCTGCCATTTTAAATGGTGCATTAAATTATGGTTTCTCTCATTGAAAAGTTTAAACATTCGATGGCCTCCGCTACATGAAAATCTAAGCAGTTGTGGTGGGAGGTCACGTCAGGGGTCACAAGAGCGGCTCTTAATTAACCATTCGGCGCTGATGTTTCTAGTGGAATACCCACAGTTCCATGCATGCATCGTACGCCAAGAACTCACTGCAACAGACCGTTTCATTGGCCAAAGCTTCACATCATTCAGAACACTTCAATGATAACAACTCTTCCAAATACTTGTATAGTAAAAAGAAAAGTAAAACGAAATTTGAACTATAAAAACAAAACGAAATTAATTTAATCTGATAGGATGTGCGTTTTGTTATAGCATGGAGTAAGTCGTAAAAATATTGATATTTTCTGATAAATGTAAATGGCGAACAGTTGCTTTAATCTTAGAGATTGTGAAGGTTCGTAGGGTTGGATCTTGGCATAACGAACAAAGGTTTGTTTTCCACAATTCTTTATTAAAAAGTTTATACAAAACAACCTCATTAAATAGCAAGGATGACTAAGAAATGTTTTGCTATTACAACCCCGTGGCCATTACCATAGTCGTTGTAATTCACAAAGTAAATTTACAAAAAATATTCACCGGAAGAATGGTACATCTCCACCGCTGGTCGAGAAAAACATCATTTGTTCTAAACTATTGAAATAAATAAATGATGTGGCTTTAGAATACAAACGATTGTTGATCTGTGTGTAAAGCTATATCGTTAGTGCTAATGTATAAGAGTACATTAAAGGGGAATGAAATGAATTGAGATTTACCGTCCTGCTGTTCTGCTCTGATTCCGCTAATGAAGAGCATGTGCCATACGATGTTCTGTGAGGGACACTTTACCTGGACAGCGACGATACGGCATTCTCTTCTATCGGACTCCACGGCATTACTGGCAAGGGGAAACCATGCCGGAAAACCTCGATGAACTTTCTAGGCCAACTCCGTTGCTGCACCACTGAAGAGGTGCAGCCACATAGGAAATTCCAGATTATTGTGATACTTTCTTCGAATTCTCACTGTGCTCGTCCAACTTGAACCCGTTAAGGGGTGGGTGATCCTTTAATTGGAGACCTAGGATGTTTTACCCAACTGCCTTGAAATGTTTGGCAACTAAGAAGGCGGCGCCCAGTCGAAATCCACTATCATGTTGTGACATTACTCTTATCAATGAAAAGTATAAAATCATTCTTCAGGCCAATGGCGAGCAAAATTGTGTGTGTGTGTGGGTGGGGGGGGGGCGGTCATATTCTAAGCGGGGGGGGGGGGGGGTAATTGAAATTATCGCTGTTAAATGTGTTATAAATGTCACCCCATTCTCAAATTTCTGATGAGTATGTATGCCTTATACTTGCGCCTTAGGGGCATACAGATAAGGAGTCGGTCTTGGGCGTCACCAAACCCCTGTACGCCACTGCTGGAGGTCCCAGGTAGTCGAGACTTGCTTAAAATATAAATTTCGAGATGTTCATCTGCTTATTCGCTGTGTTATTACCACTATCACATTTTTTCTCCAAACTTATATTGCACGTGCGTGGGTTGGATGGCCGAATGGTTAGCACGTGCGTGCTGTATCGTAAGGTCTATCATTGAGTCAACTGGCTTGGTTTCGTTTCCATGGTTGTTCGCGACAAGGAGTAGGTTCGCCTGTCCAACCTCGTGGGTTTTCTCTGGGTCCTCCCACTGCTAAAGACCCCTACGTGCAAGCGAATTGTTGTAATAAAATTGAACCATGTTAGACCTGTAGAGTGGACGGCACACCCCATTTCTCTCTCTCTCCCTTCCTGTATGGAACGTTTGGCTGTCATTATCATAAATTCAACTGTGCTCAAAGATACAATTCGACGATTTTTACTGCAAACATTCGTCAGAATTGTAATATTCTTTTTTTATCAAAAAGGGTGATAGGAGGGTGGGGGGGCTGTTTTCTATTTCGAAGGAAAGTCTAGCACCTTCGTTCAAAAAGAGAAGTTTCCATGCTGTGTAATATTCATATTGAACGGTGTACATAATCAACGAAGTGTAAGCGGAAATCCCGTTGTCCACACAACATTTCTCTCCTAGTACACTGAATAATGTAAATGCCTATCTTCATTAACACAGTTAAAGACGTTATGTCATACTCTCAGTGGCGGATCCAGGATTTTTTTGAGGGGGGTGACAACCTTATTATGTTTTGTCTCACAGACCGCGAAGCGATGGGTGCCGCAGACATGCATCCGACAGCCGTAGGCGCGAACAGGATAGAGGGGTATGGGGGGAGGGGGTTCTTAACCCACAAAATTTTGAAAGATAGGTTGCCAGGCAACGAAACATACTCCCACAACAGCTAAGTCGTCCGGGCAGTCAACAAGGATTGTCGCATATTGTTTCTTTTGTCAGTAAGGAGAACCTTTACAACACATGATAATCTTATTACGAGAGAGAGAGAGAGAAATGGGGTTTAACGTCCACTCAACACAAACTGGGTCATTTCGGGACTAACATATGGTTTGATTTTATTTCAATAATTCGCTTGCGCGTAGGGGTCTTTAGCAGTGGGAGGAAACCGGAGTGCCCGGAGGAAACCCACGAGGTTGAGAAGGCGCCCCTATCTCCATGCCACATACGCTCACACCAGGGCTCGAAACCACAGCCGCAAGCCAGAGGTGACCGGCCAGCTAGAGGTCGAAGCGCGGCACTCTAGTCAACTAGGCCATCCCAACCCCCCAATCTTATTACGAGTAATAGCCCATTAAGTAATTATCAGAATTGATTAGAATAGTTTTGATTTTTTGTCTCAAGGCCTTCGTCCACAAGATATTTCATTCAAAGTGATCAAGTGCAACAACTCTGGCAGAAATTATCAGATATCACTGAAAATCAAATA
Organism: Patella caerulea; assembly: GCA_036850965.1. Classification (NCBI taxonomy): domain Eukaryota; kingdom Metazoa; phylum Mollusca; class Gastropoda; family Patellidae; genus Patella; species Patella caerulea. Next base: position 15,615,056 of record JAZGQO010000002.1, on the reverse strand, counting down.
GGATTCTTCGTCTCATGACCCTAAACACTGTGTACAAATTTAAAGTCAATCGGATATTAACTTTAGCTTTTAGAGCGTTCACAGGGTTTTTCAAAGTGATCAAGGGTCATAACATGTGGCAGTAATTATCGGATATCGCTGAAAATAGTCTTTTTTGTATCATGACCGTAAACAGTGTGTATAAATTTAAAGTCAATCGGATATTAACTTTAGATTTTTCAAAGTGATCAAGGGTTATAACTCTGGCAGTGATTGTCGGATATTGCTGAAAATCAATAGGCTTCTTCGTATCATGACCATAAAGACTGTGTATAAATTTAAAGTCAATCGGATATTAACTTTAGCCTCTAGAGAATTCACAAGATTTTTCAAAGTGATCAAGGGTCATAACTCTGGTAGTAATTAGCGGATATCGCTGAAAATCAATAGGTTTCTTCGTATCATGACCTTAAACACCGTGTATGAATTTAAAGTCAATCGGATATTAACTTTAGTCTGTAGGGCGTTCACAAGACATTGTGGACGACGGACAGACGGACGGACGGTAAGGGCGACGACAATATACGACATTTCCATGTGGGCGTATAAAAATTATCATCGATTTTCTCGCATCTGAGCCATAACGAACAATGATTTCTGTTCGTCGACAATGTTTCATTTCGTTGACGATTTTCAAAATTTGAAGAATAAATTTCGAAATTTATATATGTTGATTATGATGTCCCGGTGGAAGATTGTAGGACCCGGAATTCCTGTACACCGGTGGGGGTGTGTGACTAGTCACCCTAATCACACCCAAACTGACTCTGCAGGGTACCCCAATTTGAAATACTTGATTGTTCGTACTTGGTTTTATTTTAGTTTACTCACTTAGCCACCCTGGCTCAAACAAGACAACCGAGTGTTTTTCTTTTAATAGAAGTTTTATTTACTTTTTAGTTCAACAGTTAATATATATTGTATCTTACATTGTACCGTACATAAAGTAATAAAACAATTAGCGTACCGTACATAAAGTAATAAAACAATTATAATAAACATGATATGTGTAGCAAAAGTAAACATTTGTTTGAATTCAAACAGAAATCTTCACATTTATACATTATTTACATATATTATAACTTGAATATACGTCATCAATTTAATATTACATTCACAGTAACAAACACTTCTTATTTAGTTCAGGATTCAGGACGCCAACGGTAAATAAGTAGTTAATTTATTTCAGAATAAAATGCAAATTTTGACATTCGTGATTCAATCCATACACTATAAAACTAAACAAACGCTAAAGCCAATTAAGTCCATTTTACTTTCTATTCATTTCACTACGCCATGCACCAATTAAGTCCGTTTTACTTTCTATTAATTTTACTACGCCATTTTTATTTTCTTGAAACGGTCTTATTTCTAGGAACATGAAACATCTGAATGCAAGGTGGTAACAAATGAAATGAAATGGGGTTTAAGGTCCTACTCTTCTCCACCTAACCATGTCTTATTTACGTCTAGAATCATGGAACATCCGAGGCCAAGGCATTGACCTATAGTCTTGTAAACGTCTTATTTTTTTTTATCTTGGAACATGGAACATGACTCCAAGGGTAACCCATAGTTTTGTAAAGGCCTTATTGATATCTACAAACGTGAAACATCGACACCAAGGTGATAAACCTATAGTCGTGTAAAGCTCTTATTATTATCTAGGAACGTGGAACATCGAGGCCAGGGCAGTAACCTATAGTCTTGCAAGAGTCCCATTACCATCTGGGATCGTGGAACATCGAGACTAAGACGGTAACCTATAGTCTTGTAAATGTCTTTTTTTCTATCTAGTAACATGTATTCAATAACTTTATAGTATAGGTTAATATGACGTCATTACACATTATGAATATATAAATATATATACATATTACAAACAATGGACGGAATATTAGTACATAATTCTATCAATCTCTTCTTATAAATATACATACAACCATTACTATAATCATATCCCCCAAGTGATTTCATTTCATGTATATACAATAACTGAAATTATTATTAGTGTACAACGTTTCAACCAGGATACCGTTGTCTTTAGTTGTATCAATTGCTTGATAAACACAGGTTATTTCCATCAAAATTAATAGTAATAAACCCAGAAATCATATATCCATCAAATTGTATCTTTTGTTAATATGTTCAGTTACTCAATACCTAAATATGTTAATCTTTTTTGTAAACATAATTTCTAAAATATCCACGTTTGTCATGACCTTATTCTAGGACATTTTCACTGTGACCTTCATAGTGGAATTCTGGGACCCCCCCCCTACCCAATTCATCGGAACACAGAAGGATTTGGGACTATACATTTTATTAGTGAGTTGAGCCTGGCCCCTGGTGTCCGCATTCAGCAGACATTTTGAACAAGCCTAGATTTGTCAGTACGGTTTTTCGGAGGTGAATTATGTTTATCATTCCCTTCAGTCCACAGATTCTGATGGTCATTTTTGATAAAAAAAAAAACAACAAATCCTAATACTTGTACGTAGCACGGGGAGATCGAATTCCAACTGTCTAGGGTTCATTTACTTGCAAACCACAGTTGACATCAGTGTTAAGCAGGCACTATGCTGAGTAAAGCAAGTTACATCATAATTTCCTACAACTTGAATACTGTGCGCCCCTCTCTTCTAACAATGGTCGCAGAATTTACAAGGCATTTACATATGTTCAAATATTGGGTGACTTGATGTTGGTTTTAATTAACTGACTAAGACATCAGATATCAATACCATCATAACAAATTATTGAAACACACTGTTGATTTAATGTACAAGTAAAATATTTGGTCATTATTTTGTGGTACCAATATGCGAAACAACTTCTTTATTTTGACAGTTTTCTGGAATGTTTTCAAAACAAACAATACAAATAAATTATAGCACTGGATATTATATTATTATAAATATACTTATATATATATATATGACATTATTACAAACATACATATTGGTGGCATTGTTATAAACATTTCCGTAATTGTATATTCAACATTTTTATAACACTACCGTTGGCTTATATACATGTGTGACATTGTTATAAACTAAACACTACCCTGGGCTTATACATGTGGTGGCATTGTTATAAACACTAGCATAGGCTGACAGATAAACACTACTGTGACTTACACATGTACGTGACATTGTTATAAATACTAGCCTGGGCTTATACGTGTACGTGACATTGTTATAAACACTACCATAGGCTTATACACAGTGCTGGATTGACCACTGAGCAAAATAATCACGGCTTAGGGCATCCGGTAATGAAGGCAGCACAGGATGTCTGCTTTGTTAAGATGCAAATTTCAAATATTTAATCTAGAAATTAAGACATTCCAATTAATTTTTTGGTTTTTTGTCTCAATAATGATGTGCATAAAATCTCAGCAAAAATCTAATCACCTACTTGACTGTTGTTTGTGGTGTATTATTGTTTATATTTTGAATTAATTAAGATGGGGGCACCAAAATCTTTTATGTGCTTAGGACTTCTGTGGGTCTTAATCTGGCCCTGTTTATACATGGCATTGTTAGAAGATGCATGCATTGTGCTGACAAATTCGAGACTTAGCCTCACTTTCCCATTTTTGAATTCATTTTTAAATGGTGAACTGGTCTAATCTAGTTAAAATCTTGAATATTCAATGAATTGATTATGGTCTTGTTTGTAATACATGTCTAATTAATAGTTAATATATAACATTTCAGGCCTAAAGAAAGACCTGCAATATGCAGATTTAGCTCTTGCATAATGTATGTTTAACATTCCCTTTAAGAGATTTAACTTTCAGCATATGGTAGTGAGCCAGAGATTAAAAATCCCTTGATTGACGAGCAGCAGATTTAAAGCACTTCACTAAATTCTAGAAGAGAATATTTTAGGAGGTTAAACACCTGGGGCAATGGCTGTTCAAAATATTATACTCAACAGTCGGCTCTTTGGGCCACACCAAATCAAATTTTGGTTCTTTGAGTCTGAACTATTTCAGCCAAACTATAGTCATGGCACTCAGGTTAGTAATTATTTTTTTTCATTGAATCCAATTTAGACAGATCTACATTTGGAGTTGTCTCCCTTTAGCTTTCATAACCTTACAGAAAGACGCTAAATTCTACTAACAATGAACCTGATAATTCTAACTTATTTATTAACTTTATTGTGTAACAATTTCACAAGTACATAAAATTAATTTAAATTAATAATGCAGTTATTGCTTTCTACATCGGCTGAAGAGATGAAAAAGCTGTCCTCAATTGGCAAATCTCAAAAAGGCTCTTCCAGTTTGGACAAAGAAGAGTTACCACAATAAGGAGAGCCATTCCATTTTACTCATAAGGCAGGTGAACCTAGAGTTCAAGATTTAAAGACTATATAGCCAGGATTTCATTCTTTAGGTACATATACTGTACATTTGTCAATCAAAAAACAACAAAATACGGAAAACAATTCTCAACTCTGAGGTGTTTGACAAAAAACTCTGCAGGCACTCGATGGGGCTTATAAAAATGACTGACCAAGAAAATAAATAAATTTTACATTCTGAGCTGTTACTTTGTGTACATATTTTCTACACAAGTACATGTAGATTACACATTTTATAAATTTTGTATCTTTTTGTCGGCAGTTAATGGTTCAAATGCAATGAGATAATTATGTGGAGAACTTCCCAGACACAAATATAATATCACAAAAACAATCAAATATTACTTCTAACTCATCTTAGCACAACAGACCTAGACATTAGAAATAACAAGGTGAGAAAAGGGTTGGTTACTCTCTCAAATTTCATCTGAAGGTGAGCAGACGTGAAAAGGTTAAGGTTGGAGAGTACATAATGTACCATGTCTGACGAATGCTCTCTTGAAATGAATCTTAAGGCAGAAGATTAATCAATCACCTTTTACGAGAAGATATGCATGGTATAAACTACACAACAGATCTGTGATACTAGTAGCTACCACAGTTTGAAACTCATTATGTTAAAACAGACACCAACGTGGATGGTGCTCCATCAGAACAGAAGTCACATAGAGTGATAAAATTACAGCGGGACAGACGTCCATGGGGAACTGTTTTAAAGTCAGCTTTTGTTTACATCATTCTCATAAAATATACCTAGGCCTGATGGGTGTCACAGAGGATCATTTAAGGCCCACTACCAATACCTCAGTCTTGGTCCACATTTATTTCACTGTCAGGATGCCAATGTCAAAGTTGTCCTCCATTAGAACCAAGGCCCTTAATATAGAATGATCTTTGATAAAATATACATAGGCCTTATGGACGTGATGGATAACTATTTTACGGGGCTCACTTCTGTTTACATTAGCCTTGTTCTACGTTTATTTATTTCACACACTGGATCTGACTACGTGTCAACAAACTGTACTACCATGTTTCAAACACATGGTCCCGTACTATCACAATACAATGATTTTGTCATCAAAATGGTCTCTCGATCTACTACTCAACGATTCTCTTATTTTCAACTCTTGTCCGCGACGATTTACGTGTCGTCAAACGAGCGTCTCTACATCGCTGGCACGTGAAATTATCCGGGATGTTTGTTTTACGTATTTTAGCACAAGATAGGTGAATCCATACGGAACAGTCTGAACACTCGATCATTGGCCGACCGGCGTACGGCTTCGAACAAAAACATGTCACAAGATCCATCGAGTCATCCTCTGTAAAAAGAAAAAAAATTTGAAATGTTAAAATAAATGCAGGAAGAAATAAATAGAATTGAATGTGGTTTAAAATCTGAAGAACACAATATTTCTGTAATCTTGAGAGAGAAATGGGGTTTAACGTCCATTTGAAATAAACTAGACCATTTCAGGACCAAGATATGGTTTAATTTTATTTCAGTAATTCATTTGTCTGTTGGGATCTTTAAAAATAGAAATGGAGGGAGGAGGGACCAGGAGACCCAGGGTAAACCCACAAGGGTAGACATGCCTACTACTTATTAACAAGATGGGAATCAAAAAACGCCACTTGATCATGTAATAGCAGACCTTATGATACAACTTACATGTCTTAACTACATCCGGCTACCCAATCCCTGTCAATGGCTCAAAGATTTTCCATCCCATCCAAATGGAACGTGTTTTAAAATCGGACAAACAGATTATTTTGAGACGACATGCACCATACAGCATTCAAAATAGTTCTTTTACGTGTACACCACGCTTCATGATTTTTTGTCCCATCCGAAAGTGAAAACACTGTTGCTTCACAGGCTCTCCTTCCTAAAGTGTAGGAGTTGAATGTCTCAGCAATACAATACTTTAACCATTTCAGATTTCAGTTTTGTTTGTTTTTATGCAATTCTAGGAAGGCTGGATTTACACAGACTAAGCCTGTTCCCTAATGATCTAGTTCCATTCAGATAAATGTATCCTGAAAAAAAATATTGTTTAAAAAAAAAAACAATAACTACGATAAAGGTGAATTATGATTGAGCAGTGGGGCTTTTTCCAATTGACACTATCATCAAGCATCAAGCCTTCTTTTACTTCTACGTGCACGTCCAAACAGACCACATGACCTAACTTTTTCAACAACAACCACAGTCCCGTACTAAAATCTCCCCTCCCCTAAACCCTAGTTGTATACCACTGAAAAGGAGGAAATAACAATGGAAACCACTGGGATCGCACCCACCCATGATGTCCTAGGTAACCCATCTAAATCTAAGGCTCCTTTGTACAAGAATGTTTAGGGGGTAAAAGATTCATAAAATATATCCTATTTACCATCAAAGGATGAATTATGTTCTTGACTACTATAGGATAAATTTGATGTCTCTGATAAATAACTCTCTCCTGTACCGGTACTATCTAATGGACTTGTATTATATTCTGCTCGTAACATCTGAAAATAGAAAATTGAATATACATGTACATGTATATGTAGTAAGTATCTGTGTAGTTAATGTACCTATTTGTGGTACACTTTTACAGTACATGTAGGTCAATATCCTGGTAAAATACACAAGACCAATACACTTTAAAGCGGAAATTTCATTTTTTCTAAGAAAGTCAAAACATCATTATTTCTATGTCTTTTGCTCAATAGGTCGGCAACTTACTATTATACGATCATGAGTATTATTTCCCCCACTTATACATCTGTCACACAGGAAATAATAGCTCAATTACCTCCCTTGTTTTGCAATTCCCCTCATGCAATTGCTATCTTCAAACGTTTGAATTTAAAGTTGAAAATGATATTTTTGCCAATTTCTCAACTGGCAATAGTGAATTATAGGATTATTCTTTAACAAGGTAGGACTGTTTATAGATACCATCTATTTCATGGCTTTATTTCAATATATCTTTAAAGTATATATAGATTTAAATTCACATTACAATTGTAGATTTTAATTCACATTACAATTATAATTTACAGTGGAGAAAAAATTTGGAGAATACACTTGAAAATTTACAGTGGACCAATGACCAATGCTAAGAGAATATATTTATAATATTCAGTGAGAAAATGTTAAAAGAATACTAATAATATACTGTGGACGAATGTTAAGGGAATACACATGTAATGTACAGTAAACGAATGTGTGTATTGGTTACTCTTGAAGGCCGTGGATACTTGAGATTTGTATTACATTAGAATGTTTTGCCATTTAAAATTTAATTTTAAATGGAAAAGTGAGGCTAAGTCACGAATATACCAGTGCTCTTGTTACCACTATGCGCACATCTTGACAAAAAAGCAAATTGTGTTAATTTGGCCCAAAATGGAGTAATTTGAACAAAATTTTCAATATTATCTTTTCTATCATAAATTATTGAATTATTTAATAACAGCAAGAATGAACAACTCTTTATCAAACTTTTAACTAATTGTAACTTTAAGTTCTTGCAGAATCCATCTCTAATTAGTATATTACTAATTTTCCTCATTAGTAGGTCCAAGACGATGAACAATGTATTTTGTAACTAGACAGATCAGAGATACATGTACACCTAGTTCAGCTTTGAACGTTCAGGGTGAGTGTAATGAGACCCACGTTCATAGCTGAACTAATGTACACCAAGTTCCTGGAAGACCATTTGCAGCCATGATTAGACACTGACTGTTATTGCTTCAGGATTAGGCTATTAACATTGTAATCTATTCTTTTAGATTTTAATATTGTATTACAGAATAAATAGTTTTAGACTGTTTTTTTTTTTTTAACTATGTTTAATCTCTTTTTTTTTTTTCATTTTTAATGCAAAACTAGATTATTTTAAGAGTTAGATCCCCTAAAAGAAATACCAGTCCACAACAAAGCTATGATGAATAGAAAATTTGAGTGTGTAAGGCATCATCTACTGACATAAACGGGAAATGGTCAAAGGAAACCCGTTAATTATAGTTAATACGCTTGAAATCACCTTTGTGTAATACACTCCCTCATCCCGTTGCATCCTGCGTAATAGCATGTCAATCAAAAGAAAATACGCCTACTCCGCTGAGTCATGTGACTTTTATTGACACCTTCAAGCAATGTGGCAAGTTGCCAAATAAGTCACACCACGTATTGTTACATTGTTCGACTTATCTAATTGGGATAAATTTTGCCATCATCAGCAAAATATTCTTGGTGTTTACATACGAAGATATTTTTCCATTTCTCTTGATTTATAATTCTGGGAGGTAAGGAAATAAATATTTGAGAAATGCAGCATTATTCATATTGAATAAATCGATGAATCTGGGATTGTCGGTAACCATAATGGCTGCTAAAAATAGCGTGTCATGTTGTGACGACCTTCACCTTAGATGCACGGGGTGAGTTCAGAGTTCATGGTGTAAAAGGTTAGGAAATATTTGTATCTACCGCTATCGATGTTTATTTAGTGGTTGAACTGCTCTTTCATGATAAATTGCATCATTGCGTTTAAAGTTAAAGTATATTTATTTATAAATAGAATTTGAAATTTACCAGCCAACCAAACGTACATGTCACTGTTGTCAGTATTACCCAGTATACTGAATAGAATTAGTTTAATGTTACACTTACATGTAGATCTCAATGAAATGGGGTTTAATATCTTAGTTTTCTACAACGAACAAGCCTATGAGGGGGCATACATTCATACATGTATGAGGAATTTTACCAAGACAGCACCTCTATAGCCCATTCTGAGAATCTAAAATTTAGGCCAGGTCTGGAGATAACAATATTAGGTCTCGTTGTACCAGAACACTAATGAACTAGTATCTGACATTTTAACCTTAATGCTACCAACGAAAGCATGGCACTTCTGTTTTTTTTTGTCCCATTTTACCAACAAAATTTTGTCCTACCCCAGTGACATGGGGGGGAAAACCAAAACCTCCAGAGATACTGTGTCAAACAGGACTCCTGATGGGTGAGTGAGCCTGCTCCATAATGGGTAGTTTTCATAGATATATAACATTCATACATGTAGTATATGCTGGTAGATGACAATGGCAATTAACAGTTTTCATCATCAATTAGCATCACCATTTGTTGGTAATTGTGTTGATTTCTATTTCTCTGTGATGGCATTGCTTGAATTGGCCAATGGATGGCCATCAATAAGTACCTTCGCAGGAAAGTTTCTAATAATCATTCATGTGTTATATCCACGATCAAATCATTTTTGCATTCGTCTATACTGAATATGTTCAAACTCTATCATACTTTGAAAATCCTGATCATTATTTGTGGGATATTAAACCCCTTGCACAAACTACATTACGGTGGAAAATGAATTGCCAGACATGTATTAATAATATCAGCAAAAAGACAAATCAGTGCCAGACAAAACGACAGGCACGCCACACCACAGGTTTGTGCCAGACAAAGCTTGAATCTGTGTCTGATATTGTCAGTGACAGGTGCCTTATTTCCAGGCTTGCAACTAATCCTTTGATGTTGGCCATTGGCCTACCATTATTTCAAATAATAGGTTACTTATTATTTCAAATTATAGTATTTTCTTTCAAATAATGGTTCTTGCAACTAGCCAATCATACATTATTTATACGAGATGAAATATTAGAGAGAGAGAGAGAAATGGGGTTTAATGTCCACTCGACACAAACTAGGTCATTTTGGGACTAACATATGGTTTCATTTTATTTCAATAATTCGCTTGCGCATAGGGGTCTTTAGCAGTGGAAGGAAACGGGAGTGCCTGGATGAAATATTAGACTTGAGTGATGATTTCATTGAAATGAACCAGAGGGATAGTGTGTGTTGCTGTTTCTTGAGTGGTTTAATGGTGTTGGTATATTACTTAATGTCTCGCCCACTGACTATTACCAACACATATATATACACATGCATTAAAATTTTTGAAAAGATTCGCCAATCGCCATCCACTACAGATGATACGAACAAACAATGACTTCTCCACACAAGCCTGGAAATAAAGACACCTGTCACTGACAATGTCAGACGCAAATTTATTTTCAAACTTTGTCAGACACAAAACCTCTGGTGCCTGTCATTTTGTCAGGCACTGATTTGTCTTTCTTAATGATATTTTTAATATATGCCCGACACTAAGTTGAAAATATCAGGGTCAGGTACTATTTCATTAATGCCTGACATTTTGTCAGGTACCATATCTAAAACCATTATTCAAAGGCCTGCATACACATCAAATTTCAAGGCAGGGAACCACGTTGGCTAAGTGGGTAAGACACTTGTTCGCTAGTCAGGACTCAAGAGGTCATTGTTCGATCCCTGCATTGGTTGAGATTAATTCATAAGGATTTTCCAGCATGATTTCGCTTGTCAGTGGTGCAGGACGGAGGATCTGACGAGGACGGCGATGAAAAACCGAGATTCTGTGTCTATACATGTGGGCATGTAGAAGATCACTTGACAGTTGGAATTTGACATAAGAGTAGACCAAATTAAGTACCGCTGCCCAGGGAGAATTTCCCTTAAAGCACACTATGGATTATTCCCATCTTCTTTATCTAAGTCAGAACAGAACAGTAGGATGTTAAACCGACCCCATTTCATTTCAAGGCACTAACTTCATTTCATGTCATGATGTTGTTTATTCATGTAGAAATGTGTCATTTATGAGTGTCATAGACATTTATCACGGTTAGGCCTATGTACTTGATATTTTCATTTAAATATTTTATATATTTATTTCCTGTTACCGGAGTGAACTACGGAATAAGACTGTTATTATTTATTATTCTTTATGATAAAAACAGGTCATGGACGTCTTTTGACAGGATGCGACATTGTTTGAAACCCAGAATAATTTTTTTTTGTGAGACCTTACAATATTTCACGGTTAACCAACTAACTTACCTCTGAAGAATCAGAATTATATTGTGTATACGATAAAACCATTGAACAAAACTCAAGAAAATCTTCACTTGTTCGTTTCTTCTTATGTGGTGAACTTCTCATCTATCAATACAGAATTTAAAAAAAAACATAATTTCATTAATAATATAGATAAACTTCTGAAAAGGAACTATTTGAAAACTGAAAGAACATGACAAATCTGACAACCTAATTATAGAGATTTTTTTTTAACATTCTTTCTTGACTTTGTTTTTTTTTTATATAGTCATTTGGGGGATTTTTTAATCCACCATTGTGAAGTTTAACCTCTAAAAAAAAATATCATCCCAAAAATGGTCAAATTCCCGGTCTTAACATAGAAAGTTATGATATATAGAAATTTTACAGTACGTATTTGCCATTAGGCCTCCTCAGTAGATCTCAGCAGATAACACAAAAGGCATATCATATGGTGAAAAGAAGCCATTTTGTTGTCCATGACAATTTAATAATAATAATAGGCCTATTTCTTGGTAATCTAATTTAATCCAAAGCAGATTATCTACCACTGATATTTTGACCTTAAATACATACCCGGTAATTAATTTGATTAAATTACTATGTTTTCGAATTTTTATTAAGTCCTAAAAAATTAGATATTGATTGCAAAATGCAAAAGATTATGAAAAATAAAATCAGACCCAGATGTTAACTGAATATTAATAATTTTGAATTAGTCAGCTCACTCTGTTAGTCTAATAATATGAATAATAATACTATGCAGCCAGGCCTGCTTATATATAACTATTTTAATATCACTACTAAATTATTTTTTTTCTGACTAAATACACCCTGCTCAAAAACTCTTTATGTTTCATCATTGACAAGCTTATAGAAATACCTTCTGTAATATGACATGACAACATGAACTTGATACACTTAGACATGATGTTTACTTTATCATATGATTATCTCCAATGCAGGCCAATGTAAGCTCAGCCTTTTGTCACAAAAAAATACCGTGTTTTCGTGATAGACCAAGCATGGTCACGGTCAGTTGCATATTATACCGTTACAAGAGTTGTGGTGTCGTACTGCGTAGGAACGTGTATTTTCCGCGATTGGTTCCGCTAGATTGAGCCCCTCACCCAAACCCGTTAAATTACATGACCTTTGACACCATATGTTTGTATATTAGACGTCACCTAATTAAATATTCACAAATCCTTTAACTTAAACATCCGCCATCTTCGTTCGTTGGATATACGACAAAATACAACCAAATTTTCTTTACCGTTCACAACAAATCTTTACAATGAAATTCGTCAAAAATTGAGTCATCTCTTTTATGAGATATCGAACTTCACACGATGTAAATCGGATTCAAAAAACTTTCACAAAAAGTTTTACAAAATATCGTTTGAAACGAACGAGAATTTCAAGAGAATCGTCGTGTGACAGTCGACTCGGTGGCCGTCTTTATGTTCTTGTTGAAAGTTGAATGTTCTAATGACATAATGTACATGTAGTCATTTTTAAATTTCGTATCAATACATTAGGTGAATTTTTTTCTATTACTCCCGATCGGTCAGAATATCGATAAGATACTGGTTTTAATAATAATGGCTTCGTTCTTTGTGCGAGGTATTTCACAACATCCACCGAGTAGTGCCGAGTACAGTCAGTACTGACTGTTTTGGGTTTTTTTTCTTCCAGGCATAATCATTTGTTTTCATAAAAAAAATATAAGGTATTCAAGGAACCGTTATATATTTTCAATATAATTTACTATTTTTATGTGAAGAGGTTGAAATTGAACATCTCGCACGTCTCAGCTGGGCTGGCAAAACGAGCCACCGACTGCCTGACTAATGACAGAAGACTCACTGGTCGTGCAGTACGCCATATTGGTCTGCTGTCTTGTTTAGTATCATTGAGATTACCTCTTCAATATTTTGCTGTTTTCTCAAAAACTAACCGACCAAATTGCACGAAAATTTGCCAGAATGTGGCGAATAGACTCGGGTACACGAAGAATGTTGAATTATGAAAATCGGTCGGTTGAAAGTCAAATTACACAAGTGATTGTTTGACTGCAAATTGGGTCAATTTGATACAATGAAAACTAACATTATTTCAACAAAATCTCTGATATATTGTCAAATCAAACTTTAACTAATTAAAACAATCAAAGAGTGAATGACTTACCTCAATGTCCGACTTAGAAACCGAACGCTTTCCTTTTTTAACAATTGGAGCTGGAAAAAACAAATAGATCTAATTTTTTTTCGATTTAAACACAATTTCCTGAGAAGCTGTATGAATTGACTTTTTATAATAACACATGATTTCGAAATAAATAAATTAAAACAAAAGTCTTAGATTTCTCCAGACCGCTCTGTTGTAAATTTTCAATGTCGATGTCGACTTACAATTCCGATCATTTCACGCCGCACTGGCTTTAAACTGGCGTTCAAAGACAGTAAACGGCTTCCTAACACAAAATCCGAAATAAATTCTACCTTTGAACTGTTCCTGAGTAATATTTGTAGCCATTTCCATCAAATCTCACAAAAACAAATCTATAATCCACCAGTAAACGGCATAACACTGTCTACAATATCTCCCTTGATGTTAGAGGAACGATGGCGATCTCGTAATGTCGGAGTTCGCTCAGTAGGGGTCATGACCCTGCTCATTTGCATAGGTCACTACTCGTGACGTCAGCCAAGGTCATCATAGAGGCTTTACATTTCTGCAATTTTCACCACTTGGATTTGTTTCAAAGCAAACTTTAGTTAAACTAAACGCTTCAAATAAATCCATTGCAGATCTTAAAATATTTTCCAAACTCCGATCTGCATCTTTGGAACCGTAAGCCTTGATATTTCGTCACCCAACTGAACAACAGAGAAGCCATTTTGATGGAGAATGAGTCCAACGTTAGCGGAACTATGGGAATGAGGGCGGAGCTTAAGCAAGTGCGCGTGATGGTAGTTCGGATTATCCTGTCGCGTTGTATAAATAAAGAGCCGTATTTGTTTTTTAATCTCGATGATCAGGTCGTTCGGTGTTTATTTATAAACGAGGTATATTCATCCATAATCCCGTTATCTTATTCAAATCAGTTTATTTGCTGACCACGGTACCATTCTTTATCAAAAGCGCTAAAATTATATCTATGCAAGTTTCCTAAACTTTCCGCTTGGGACAAAAGTTAATTTTAAATTTCAGAGAAGGTTTGATGTTTTCATTTTTTAGTAGGGCCTATTATAATTTTTATTGATATGATTTATTTTTCCAAGTCGTATACCAAAGATGACTAGAGGTGATAATATAAAGTTACAGGATCATACGTTTTGATGACAGAAAAGTAATGATGTCATGAATGACCAGCCTCTTGAGGATAACCCATGTCATCATAAAAGGGCAGTTTCATTTATGAAAGATGAAGGATGAAATATGACATAAAATAGTGAAATGTGTGCTGTGTGCACCATAAGGGATCTGGAGTGCGAATAGGTATAGAACACATTGGAGTATACATAAATAAGCAAACTTAGACATTTGTATTTATTTCGCTTGCAAGTGTTCGTTTAACATTTTTCTTAAAAGTGACCATGTTTTCTATTGATTTAAGTTGGTTTGGAAGTTCATCCCAGGCGTAAATACTTGAATAGTAGAAAGTTGAATATTGGGTATTCTTTTTGCATTTTGGGACAACATAATAATAAATCCTTGATCGAGTTAATCGTCTATTTAGATGAGCATCCCTGACTAAGCGAAAATTGGATTTGATGTACATATTTAAAGCAGCTGTCAAACAATTGTAAATTCGTGAAAGATTAGACCTCATTTATTTTGATATATTTGTACCAAAATGATGACAATTTAAGATCAAATAATGAAAGAAAAAACGAACAGCTTGCACAACCGTTCTTTCTTTGATTAATTGTGTTTATTTGGCGCTACATGGCTCACGGTAACTTGTCACAGTGTTGGTCGAGAAAGTTCCTTGGAATTTTCCAGGCTGCTTCTCCATGTCAGTGGTGCCAGAAATAGAGTCTAGTCGTATACATGTAAAATATCCCATGGCAGTTCAAATTCGACGGAGAGTAGACCGAGACCCTGGATGGCGTATTTAATTTGGCCCGGTTGGTGGAGAAAAGGAGTGCGTTAAACCCTCTTCTTTTCTTTTCCTTTATATTACCAATATTGTTTCAGGTCTTTCGACAATTTTGTAAAATCTTTTTTTTTTTTATGATAGAAGTGGTATGAATAATCTTCGTGTGAACGAGTCGATTTTCTACTCTAAAACGTTAAAATGGAGTTGTCTACCTTCGTCTAATGTATGCGTGTCGTGTGATTTTCAAGAGTTAGCAAGTTTTCAATGGCATACATAATGCAAGATTTCTGGAGGAACCACACCATATAAAAGTTTTGTAAATTCATGTAAGAGCCGAATTCTTAAATAACCATCGATTGGAAATATGTTCAAAGAAGGGGGGAAATATATATTGGCCGCCAAAACAATATCAGATCTAGTCACGATCAGTTATTATTTTCTTTGACCTGAATGAATGAATGCAGGGGCGGATCCAGAGGGGGGTTTGGGGGTCCCCCGACCCCCCCCCCCCCTGCTCAGCTACATAAAAAAGAAATAATGCCTTGCATCAATGAAATTACATCACAAAGTGATCCTACATCAGTATAAAAATGATTTCTCTGTTTAAAAAGCTCAATTTGTATGTATGCCTATGTAATTTAGAGACGATGATGGCAGATTTCCGTAACAGAAACCTGGCAAACCCCCTCCTGCAAAAATTCCTGGATCCGCCACTGAAATGGAATAGGATAACGTCCTACTTTTCGGCACCTACCCGAACCTCCTATAGAGGTGGTGAGCCGACGCTGACATACTGTGCCGCAGGTATTTTTATCTTCGCAGATGGAATTGAATGAGGTTTAATGCCTGCTAAAGACAATACAACATTTTGAGACTAACATATACATGTTATTTCCATGGTTACTTGTGTGGACAGTGGTGTTTCCACTCACTCGATATGCTAAAGGTTCTTTTACGTGCAAGCCAATATTTACACTAGTGGACTAGTCAAACTTTTCAGCAGGCTACTAGACTACTGGTATGTAGCAGTGGGAGGAAACAGGAGGACACGGAGAAACTCCACGAGTTTGGAAAGTGTCCCCCATTCCTTGTCACGTACAACCGGGTAATCGAGATCAGGCTAGCTGACTCAATAACAAACCTTATGATACAGCACGCACGTGCTAACCATTCGGCCACCCTAAACCAAACCCCTGCGCACAAGCAAGTTCTTGAAATAAAACTGAAGCATATGTTAGTCACGAAATGGCCTAGCTTGTGTTGAGTGGATGCTAAACCCCATCTTTCCACCACCTTCTCTTTAATGATGGTTTTTTAGATGTTTAAACGGGTTTAAACCTATGTTCACGTTTACTTCTTCGTCGCAGAATGTCTCTCACATTAGATTTATGCCAATTACATTACCTCAAACCAATCCATAAAACACCCCAATATTATATGTTCTTTATTTTAATGTAAAACATTTTTATACACAATGGTAAAACAAAAGTAAAACTTAAAAATCATATTTATACACAACAATAAAACAATATATAAATTTAACGATAAATAATCAAATAAAATAGAGTTTAAAGTCCTACTTTTCCACATTACATTGACTCCATTGATTAATGAAGACGGGCGTGCGCTATGAATTGCGCCATGAGAGAACGTTTGCCTGGACACCGGCGGTACGCCTATTCATATATAAGTAATGTACCTTGCCAGGGCTTCCGAACTGCACCAAAACACACCGGAAAAACCCGAAGAAGTTTCTCGTCTAAGGCTGAAAGCAAACAGGAAATTTCCTATTGTAGTTTGCGAGCAAAGGTCTCACTTATTGAACTAGGCCATCACGGCCCCATTAGTAATCATCATATGACTTTAAATATATTAAGATATGTAATATGTTTTATTTTCTGGAGCTGCCAAGCGAGCAAGGGTGTTATTGTCCTTTAAATATATTGAAAAATATAATATATAAAAGAGACATGTTATGGATACAGATATTGTCTCTAATTTATTCCACTACGTACAAAATAAATATTTAAAAAATATCAAACATAGACGTGTATATAAGTACCGCCGTCGACATCTCTCGGGATGAGTTGGAGTACGAGTGGCATTAAGTAGTCCCGAAATAATTTAAACCGTGTTGACTGGACTTCGTCCCATCCACCCCTTAGGCCAGGTTATATAAGATTTACATCGCTCTACTTTCGATTGGTTCCCCTACAATGTTAAGGTGATTTGCAAGAAGGTTAACGCAATCAAATGGGGGTTTACATCCCACTTTTCTGCATTAATCGGTTTGATGACGACGGGCATACACCATACAATGTGCCCACACTAAACGAACCGTGTCTACTCCGTTCGGGAACAGACACTAAAATTACCAACATTTTAATTCATAAACTTGGTCATTGTCTGCATGTCAGATTTGAAACGGAGTAGAGTCGCATTACAAAATAATATACTATATTTTGGATATGGCTGCCATCAGGGCAGAACATTGCTCTGTGTGCCGAATGACTGTGTCCCGAGTGACATTTCGAGCAAACAGTAACGTTTCCACATAACTGCTCTTTAAATTACCCATCACAACTGACACTACACCCATACTCAAGCCAACATTGTAGTTATATATTTGTACATTTATACTCAGTTAACATTATAATATATCTGAACATTCATACTTAGTAAATGATAGACCATTATAATATATCAGTAGCCTACGGTACATTCATATTCAGTTAACATTATAATTATATATCTGTACATTCATACTCAGTTAACATTATATAATCATATAACTGTACATTCATACTCGGTTAGCATTGTATCATATATCTGTACATTCATATTCAGTTAACATTATAATTATATATCTCTTATTATATACATGTATTTGTACATTCATACTCACTTCACATTATACATAATTATATATCTGCACATCCATATAGTTAACATTATAATTATATATCTGCATTATACATCTGTATATTCATACTCAGTTAACATTCATACTCAATCAATGTTTTTGTGGTGTTTTTGTTGAAAAGAGCACATGTTTATTGATCCTAATTTTAGTGGGGAATCAACAATGATTTGAAAGTCGACAGCAGTCTTCCTTGTCAATGTTTTCCCAAGACCCATTAGATCATACTGTCAATAGCGGCACCCAATGATCTCCCGGGTTAATTATGTAATTATTCCAAATCCTGACGACGAAGAGGGGTCTTTAAGTTATTAAGACAAAAACTAAAGTGACCGCTCCCCTCCGTTACTAATTATAATCACCCTAATTACCAGTATCATAATTATCAACCATCAGCACGTGGTCATTTAAATTGATATGGCCAGGGCCGTATATATCAATTGGCATGGTAGGTAAATCCGGCTCCGGAAGTAGATGTAATCGCTTCTTGTCGACGTTTTTCTGTTGACTTATGTGAGGATGATGCTACATGTATATGTCAACATGGACCTTATCAATTAAGAACCGTGAAACAAGTCTTGTTAATAGAATTTAACTGAACAAGTTAATAGTATTGTTTAAACTCACAACAATTTAATTTTAAATGTAGAAGTTTGAATCAATCGTTCGTTTTGTTTTTCACGATAAAACAGATATATTGATAACTGATACGAAAATGTGTCTCTTGCATTAAAATCATCCACAAAACCCAATTAATCCAGTTGGTTTAGTCTCGAACTACCAGTTCAGTTTTTAATGACCGTTAGGCATTCATCGTATTTATAAGAGAGTGTAGTAATCCCAATGGCACGGATCCAATTCACTTGCTTTTTAAATTAAAATGTTTGTTTATTTAAAAAAAAAAAAAATATAAAAATCGACACCACACGCTGGCTTCTTTCTGTTTAATATCGGCCATCTTCTTGTATCAATTTGTCCGCGCTCGTTTGGCTCGGTGTTTTAATTGTGGCGATCAGCATCACAACAACAAAACTGATGAATAAAAATGACGCACATGCTATAGCAGCTATATCGTTATATTCTAAACCAATCGATGCATCTGAAAGAAATAGAGAAAGGATACAACATAAGATGCCTTGCTAGATTCTATGCAGCAGGGGTGTGGATTGAGGAACAAGATCCCACCGGAGCCCCAAAAACAATATCTATATGTGTGTGCTAGAGTCGATTTATAGCTTATCTGGCCCACGGCATTTGTTTGACACTGGTTGAGCATTATAATTTTAATGTTGAAAACCGCAATGAAATCGAGTGATATTTTGCCATTCGCGAGGGGCGCAAAAAAACCCAAACCTGACCCAAAGCTCGCCATTGCGACACTCTCGCTTAACCACTGATATGCAGTACACCTACCTACTTCTTCTTCTTCTTCTTCTTAAATAATTTCATAAGGTAGCACGTAAAGGGCCGTTCCATATATAATTGTTGGAGACTCTTAGAAATTTTTATTTCCTTTGACTCAAATCATTGAAATCGAGGAAAGCCTACGGGAAACATGATAAAGAAATTATCTGCCTGTCAGACTGGCGTCCATCGACCGACCAAAACGACCAGTGAAGAGGGCCGATATTTACGGCTTATACTACAGCAATCTCTAAGGGAGAAACTAATCAATATACAATAGACACACGTCAAGAGCGGGGTGGGGTGCGTTTGGTTGGGGGCAAGGGTTCCGGATCCTACAGCCCCTGATGATGGCACAGAGTCTAATCGTCTCTCATGTATTCACAGAAATAACGTCGAAAATAAACTAACATGCGAAATATACGCCGTTTTGCATTTGATCAAATTCGCGAGGAATTCCAGCCCCCCCCCCTCCCACCTCCCGACATACCACCAAACTTAACGTTGTCTCCAACAAATACCATACCATAATTGTTTTTTTTTTTAACAGACGATAATGTGAACTACAAAGGACGACAACTCTGCTTTGGAGAATTGTACCAACAAAACCTATGTGGTATCTTGATTTTTCTGAAAACGATATAAATATATCCTAACCTAATAATAAAAATGAACATAATATATACCTGCGTTCTTTTCACATATATAGATGTGTGTGTTATTACAGAGAGACAGCAAAAACTCAGACCCACTATCCGTTAAATTTCTGATTGAAATACACGATGACGTATCACCAGACGTCAGAAAGGCCTCTTTTAATTGGTTACATCCCACACAGTCTGTCACGTGGGACGAATTGTCTTTGTCCAATATAAAAGCTTCGGACAGATTTCTGAAAATTCGAAATTCGGTCCATATTTGAACATTGTTGATTATGTTTAGTGTATCTTGTAAACGTATCACCGATTGGTTTGTTTTGATATCCGGAAACACTCCCTCTTGTTCGTTACACTTTTGCAATGCATCGTCATACGTGGATTGTGACGTAGAAAGCAAATAACATTTATTGTTCTTTTCTAGCCAATTTTCGGGACACGAGGCTGTAATAAATAAATAAAATCATTAACAAAAAAATAAAATATCTGGGTCTTGACTATCACGTCCTGTTTGCCAGTGGAGGAGGAAGGAGGAATTGACCCAATTTGTTTGACAGAGAATTACGGAAGTCTTCTAGAATCTCTGTAAATGATAACTGGCTTCAATCATTGACCCAATTGCCATTGCATTGCTTACATGGTGCCTTTTACTCATTTTAATACCCATTTACACTAAAAAGGACATAATGTTTAGGCTACCAACAAATACTTTAAACATCTTTATTTACTTCTCTGATACGTAAAAAATGTTTTAGAATTTAATTTGTCGGAAGAAAAAAAGTTGATATTTGTGGCTCATCAAGTGGCGTCGATGTCACCCTTATCAGTGACTGTAGCGGTCTAGCAAATATTCACTATGATCAGTGAGGAATTGACCATTGATGGGTGCCCGCCATTACCCGTTGCTGCTTTCTAGGCTGTGAACTAACGAAAGCCTAGGGTTAAATGGAATTTTATAAAACGTCCTACCGTTATGCGCCAATCGGGTACAGCTGTTTGCTATGAGGAAACTTTCACACGGAGAGCGGCTCTACGATGTTATCTTATTTTGAATTCCAATTGTCAACCGTTCTTTTAAGTGCGTCGTCCACCCCAAGTTGTATAGTGGACTTCGGGTTTCCATCCCCCATGGCGGAAACCACGCTTGAAAACCGAAGGAAGTTTTCTGACCACCACAAAACCAGAACAAAACCCCACCTAGAAACCCCAACACTGATGTTGTTTTCAATGTACAATTCCCCTTACATTTATGCCAACCCTCACTGAAACTTTTACTTCGGTTTTTAACCCCACAGGTTGCACTGCGGACAACATGGAACCCAATCTAAAAAATCCCGAAGGTTTTCCAGGTCCACGTCGATTAGAACAGGTTTTAATTGAAATGTAAAAAATTAATAACTCACCTGCATTTACTGTATTTAGAATGACAGTTAGCAAGGCAACCGCAATATGAATAATTAAAACCATGATAACTCTTTTTCATAACAATCAAAGGATTTCAGGTATTTTTTAGGTTTCTTGTCTTACAGCTCCTGGATAATGGAATGGTAAATTATGCGTTAATTAAACTCTGATGTAGCCAAAACTAATTAATAAATTATCACTTCGTTCAGTTTTACGTCATTTGTTAAAATGGCTAGAGCAACAAACTAAAACTATAAATATTAATAACCGCGGGAGTCAGCCAACTGTACACAATATAATCCACTGGTTCATAGGATAAAAGTCAATTAGTTATTTAAATCACAAATACAACATGTACGCTGCATTCCCCTGTCCGTTATTTACATTCTCTGTTATCCAGTGAAACTCATCATTACTTTATGACATGCACTTTTCATATAACCGTCTGGACAAACGCACAAAGTCGCCATGAATTGATGACCTGTCACACACAAAGCAATGCACACATTAATATTACGTTTTACTACGTGCTTTGAGGAGCAGGATTTCAGCGGAGAATATATAGACGTAATCTTTACATCAACTATTTGAACTTGATGTTTCAACCCCTTCGGTCAACTTACCGAATCAAACAACTCCCCAAATTTATGTAACAAACTTTGCTCTTGATTTTTTTTTTTTTAATTCGCACTAATCCAGTTTCAATTTAACTACAAGCCTGTACCTCGGTGTACCACACTTCGTGACGTTTCAAACTAATTCACAAACTTTTAACAAAGTTTTCTTTTCTAACCTTTATCAAACAGCTAATGATTATTTCTGAATAGAGAATGGTGTATTTACGTGATCTCGTCTCGTCTTATACAATCACTATATTCTCACGGATGTTAATCGGCTCTATAACACTTTGTACATGTATAGTAAGTGCAGGTGGACTGCATCACATAATTACACAAAACAAATCTAAACAAATCCACGGACACGACACAATACGCAGAAATCACCATCAAACGTACATATCAGATTAAGTGAATGGGTCCGGTCAGGGCTGAATCTAGTGGGGATGCAGGGGGTACATTACACCCTCAGACAAAAAGGCGCCCGAGAAATGGCGCCCCCCCATCCCCAAAATATAATTTGACAATCATTCATTTATAAAAAAAAAAAATGTGCTTGATTATGATCACACAGCGATGCTCGTAAAGCACTGATCGGTCGTCGGTTTTAAGGGCGCTCACACGCCAATGGGTTCTTTGTCCTGATCCAGACTATCTTATATCAATTAGGTGAAAGTTATGGCGTCCCACCACTCTGATGCACCCCTACTTTTAAAATCCTACATACGGTCCTGGGTCCGGGGACAACTCGTAAGCGTCCATTACACTGTATCTAGGCATCGTCAATGACCTGTAGTGATACAGACTTCACTCAAAAATGAAAATTAACAATAAGCAGGAATATAACCCTAAAACATTGTCTAATACTTGTAAGGGGCATGAACGCATATTGAAGGGAAATTACCTATACAAGTAACCATATCGGTGAAACGAATATAAAATAAAAGCCTACAGCTAAATGGTGGTAATCAAATCTCCGTGAATTAGGAAGAGCGGTTCTCCTCAAAACTATAATTCCTGACAAGCTTGTTGTATAAGTAGGATCTTGTAAGTTTGTTAAATTCGTTTCCTTGAAAGCTGGTTGTATTAGGAGCCATGAAAGCTAAGTGTGAAGTAATTTGATTGGAATTTTCATCACATTCCCTTTTCATTATCTTTATTAAAATCTAAATCTTCCAACATGCCCTTTAATCATTTTATTGTATGGAATCGGGTTTAAATTGTTAACAGGTTACTCAAGTCATTTTGAGACTAATCTATGATATTTCCAGTTTCCACGGTTACATTCTACTCGTAAACGTGGCGTTGTTTGCTTGTCTTTAAAATGAAATACAATGTAATGTAACGCAATGTATTAATGTAATAATGAAAATATAAGAGGATATAATTCAACAGTCATGTATATGCAATTTTATATAATCATTGTTACAATTTGGATTACTCAATAATAGTTTACAGACATTATGCAAAGATGGGTTTAATACAGCCCTCCACCCCGCCCCCAACACACACATCCACACACATTAATGCTTACCCATTGTAGAACACTTAATACCTCTTCCTTATTTAACACATTTTCGGTGATTATTGTTGTTTACATGTATATAATGTCCCGTCAATTTTAAGAACCAAAGCTGTATGATATAATATTTTTGAAATAGAGAATCGTAGTGAAACATGACTCAATCAGTAATAAACTATATAATGTCATTGGTATTCCGTAGAATTATATTCTCTGACACTTCAATACAAAGGTTGAAATTCATGATTAACCGAATTCCGGAAAAGCCCTTCCTTCTGTTTCTGTAGATGTACTATTATTACAGTCATTAATCACACCTATTTCTCTACTTGAACTCCGCTTTCTAATTTAACGGTTTATTATTCAAAGTACGGCATTATTTACTAGTTGCCATAGAAACTGATTTATAATCTGTGATATTATTGATATGTTGCGTAGTATGATTGTTTCTTACTCATTAGTATATATTTATGAAGTACCGACAAGCGATAATCACATTGTCTGTAAAGGAAATATAGGTTCAATATATACATATCGCGTTTCCGATAATTATGACCTTTGGATTTGAGCATACTGGCCTTGCGCCACGTGTTTTCAATATGAGAATATAATTTGTAACGAGACACATGTAAGTTATTTTCAAAATTCAAAATCCTTCAACATGAAACAAGATTCGTTATTACTGCAAATACGACACCAACCAATCAGACGTAATGAAATTCGTAAATACCGTCATCGCGGCGTGTATCGAATGCAGCGTCATTCGCGATTACCACGATCGCGACATGTATAAATGCAGTGTCATTTGCAATTACATTATCACAACATGTAGAGCTAACGCAGCATAAGATAACATTGTCTTAACGCAGCATAATAAGTAAAAATGTTAACTGCAACCTGGTCGCAGGTTCATGGACAAATGAAATACGATCGAAATGGATTAACACGTGTATGCAGGTAATAAGCCATACAGGTAAATTACACAGCTAAACAACTAAAATGTATCCAATCTTACCACAAGGTAAACACCACACTATGTGTGGTCAAACCATACAGGCCTAACTGTTATGATGTATAATAAAGATTATTGAATGTAAACAGAATAGTGAACTTGAGTTGAACTCTGGCGATATAGACCTATATAATGTACAACA
Source organism: Patella caerulea (assembly GCA_036850965.1). NCBI lineage: Eukaryota > Metazoa > Mollusca > Gastropoda > Patellidae > Patella > Patella caerulea. The sequence goes on along the minus strand of JAZGQO010000002.1, from coordinate 15,589,900 downwards.
TATGGACTAGTAATTACATTTAACTATTAGACTTAGGAGGGCATTAGGTAAGACTAGATAAAGTTCTACCTATAATATTTAAACAATAAACAAAGAAAACACAATCTGAAAATTTCAATCAAATTGCTCCATTAGCGATTCAAGTCAGACTAGCCTCGATCGTCATTGCTAACGTTGGTACAATAAGAAGCAGAGCCTCGATTATCCATTTTTACGTTAAATTATTCATCACAAAATGTATTCAAATCTGCTACACATCGATGGCATCGGGAGAAGATTATGGTCTGGATAAGTTAATTTACGTCTAATTAATAATTTATATAATATTTCAGGCGTAAATTACCTACAATAGGCAGATTTATCTTTGCATAATGTATATTTAGTCATTACTTACTTACATACAGTCTCTAAATATAATTGTTATATATCATGGTCAAGTGGTTTAACGTATATACTTTAGATCGCAAGGTCTGTTAGTGGAGTTATTGAAATTAATATTTAGAATAATGTTATTCCCAAATGACCTACTTTGAATTCTATAATATATCTGACGCTGACCTTCGATTTGAAGTCGCACGAAGAAAATGTAGGAATTTCCAAGACCTGTGGGGCTGACAAGGAAAGGGAAGAAAATGCGTGTTCCACTCGTTTAGACTAACTACACATTCGAACACACGTCAACGAACTCGTCAGAGCTGTAAATCGAAGAAGAGAAGTCGGAAACGCCTCTATCCTGCAAAATCCACCTACCTTGCACCGCGACGTAATAATATAAAATTACCATATACACAATTTGTCTCCAAATAGCGAGATATTAATTTCCATTCTGTGTCAATTTCAAGTCTTGATATTCAATAAATGGAGAAACTGCACCAAAATCTACCATATTGATTAATATGGTGTTACGTCACTTTAATTATCAATATTAACAAGTATAACGATATTACACTAGAAACTCAGCTAATAATAGGATCAATATATGTTATATCATATACCACATATCTATATCATACCACGTGCCGGATATAAATAGATATTACCCAGTACTAGATCTATGGGGGTGGGGTGGGAGGAGGGACATGGAGATAAAGACTTAGCTACTTTAATGGAGCTAAATTGCAGATATTGCGACCTAGAAATGGGTCGCAACGCATATAATAATGTAATATGAATGTATATAAACTGATTTATATTCAGTCGTTTCCTTTTATAATCTAATTTCAAATCACTTTTTCCCCAAAATACGCCAGAAGTCTCTATCGAATGGAAATCTCTATATATTAATCTCTGATTATTCCAGTCTACACCAACAGGATTTATTGCGCATGCTCTACAGATAAGACTATGATGCCACCGTTTGACATGACTTGTTGAATATGTCTAACCTCGTTTTCGAGCCCCTTATTACAAATAGCGCTGAAATGCATCATGGTAAACGGTTCGACTACAAATGGTAAAATGTTTATTTTGTTTTAAATATTGGTTATCAAAAGTCCATCTTTTCTCGGTAAGATCACAACATCAATGTTGATTGAAATTGAAATGATAAAATGTTTATTTTGTTTTAAATATTGGATATCAAAAGTCCATCTTTTTTCGGTAAGAGCACAACATCCATGTTGATTGAAATTGACAAATAATTCGTGTTTTAAATGTCGAAGACTTTGGCAGTTATTGAGTTAGAGACTTAGATATGTTGATTTACGGAATGCGCTTGAACAGGACATGGATTCTGTATCTACCCCATATTATTATATTCTAAACAATTTATTATCATATTTGTAGGCAAAGAAATCGAGCGAAGAAAAACGAAGTTACACCCACCCTTCATTATAGGGCGCGGCATTAATTTTATTAAGAAAACTATTCAAAAAGGAGAAAGAAAAAGGTTGGATTATGTGTTCTTATCTAAAAACTAGACTCGCCCTGTTCCGAGCAGATGAGCTCGTTATACAAAAAGTAATAAGGATATGGATCATATTTAATGTGTACACGATAATTAAAGGGCAAGACCAACAATTTTCAACAAAGTTTCCATAAAACTTAAATATATTCCCCCCCCCCCCCGTAACACTATCAAAACCAAACAAAAAAGTTTTTGAAATTTATTAAAAGTGGATTATTTCTGAATAAATATATATGTTTAAGATTTAAGGTCTTCCATGGCTTGCTAACTATCCTGCATGGCGGAAATGGTTATATGTCTGTAATATATATAATAAACCCACTTTAGTGGTCGTACTTGTTAATTATAGTGTATATCATGAAAGATATGTAAATATACGTGGTATATATAATATAACACAGTTAATCGTAAGGATCCGTTATAAAAAATGTTAACTATACATGTAGTGTACAACACTGTTAAAGGGTGTGTGACTGTATTATTTGAACTGGGCCTAAAAACAAATATTATTGTGATATTAATTGATAACGAGGTTGATGTGTACTCCTTTAAAAAAATGTTGTAAATTATAATAATCAATTATGGTTGGTAAAATACGAGAATGGTCGAATTTATCTCTTATTAGTCAATTCTACACGTTTTTGTATTACTAATTATTTATTGTAGGATATTTTTTTTCTTTGTTCATTATTAAATCACACGACCAATACTGAATTCTAAGTTCTAAGTTTAGTAATTTCAAATATTATAGAAAATACTAAGTTGTGAGTTTAACCCCTTTAAACTTTGTTGATCATGTAACGTGGTATGAGTAACTATTGTAAGAAATCTCTCTATATATATAAATAGATGAACATGTCAATGGAACAGGAAGTCATGTGTGTCATATGGAGTATAATATAACATAGGTAATGTATATATATATGTATATGTACGCTATTTGTATAAAAATGTGGTGTATTATATTTAATTATTCAATGGAACGGGAAGATGTGTACCTACAGAGAGATTAAAGTTTAGGATTAAAGGGAATGCAATGAGTGTCAAACGACGGAGTATCGCTACTTTATTTGTACCCACCCCATGCCTGCACCCCCAAGATGCTATATCACACCCTGCCCGACTATACAATAGTATATATTGTTATATCTTAGCTAAATAAATTTAAAAAAAAGTAAATAGAAGCTTCTGTAGTAAACTTTAACAAGTCCCGAAGTATATATATTTACCGTACGTTAAGCCTATTTAGTATTACTCAAACTAATAATGTCGACGTGTGTGCTTTGCAGTTTTCCGGTATTAAGCTCGATACCGGTTTTTGTCTAGAAAGCCCCTCGAAATTTTTTCTGACGTGGTTTCAACTGGCAAGGAATAGCGCCTAGTTGTTCGGATAGGACCAAAAGCCATGGTTGTGTGTGTGCACTGAGTGTGCACTTTTAAGAACTCTGATAACTGATTGTTGGACGTGGAAATGTAGTAAAACATATTTTTCATTTTGAGTGAAGTGTGTATCATTGCATGCCCTGAACTGTTGGTCTTATCGGTCTGTTTGCGTGTAGAACGGTCCCCATGCACTTAATGTATGGGATATTATGTACCACTTGCAAAACCAGGTTCAAGTCAACACACATCTGCTTAAGTTTTAAAAATATGTAGAAAAATTATACATACCATAATAAGCTTTATGTAATTAGTATCCTTTAGTTGAAACTGTCTTACAGAGATCGCCAAATATCCAGCGCTTTTTATAACACTACCTAAAAGTCGTCACGATATGATGTCATTACTCATCGACTTATATATTAACTTCCTATATCTGTATCGTAATTCAACGTTTATAATAAGATTCTATATTAAATACTCTAACATGTTACCAACTGAAGTTGAAAACAAATTGTCACTTTTATTTCTTAACAATAAACTCATTAAAAGTCTGTCAATACTGTGTATAGACATGTTCATCCAGACACGATCATATTACACATTGCAGTACAACGTCAACTGTAGTATGTTAATAAATTAAATGGCTTTTTTTAAAGCATTGGTCTACATGTTTCATCCGATTTTCACGAAAATTTGCATATGATTAGATGTTAATGGAACCATGGGTCGTAGCAAATTTATTTGCAACGTTAATGTTTTTTTTTTCGTTTATTTCTAGCAACGTCTATGTGTACTCTGTTTTATCTGCAAGTTTATCTTGTCGATTTGTTTTGTGTGTAGTATGGGCAGTGCGGTCCTCCTGCACTATCTGAGCATGCGTCATAAACAGATCGTCAACAGATCGTGACAATCATTATACATTGGATTTAAATGAAACTTGGCACGTGCCTCGAGATCAATAACATCGCTGAGAATTCGAATTTGTCACTTATCCAGTACGAGGGTCGGTCCCGTAAACATACTACAAGATTAATTGCGGTTTGATTAACATACAGAAACTGATGTGATCCAAATGACAATCTATCGCTTCCATTAATCTTTGATTAGTACGAATGCTTACATTGAGTATGACCATACACTATGTATGCATTGGTGGTTTAAAGGAAATGAAAATAAAAGTTGGGTTTAACGTCAGACTGTTCTGCCCTTACTGTACTAATAAAGACGGGCATACATCGGTAAAAATTTCACCCTTATTTTGAATTGGGTTTTCGTCCTATCAGAACGACTATACGTTGTCTCCTGCCAGGCTATCCGCCCTGCTCCACTGATAAGGGGCGGGGGGGGGGGCGGCAGAAAATCCCAATGGACTTTCTCAGCCAACGCAAGGATCGAACGTGGGACCTCCAGGTTGGAGAGCCAGCGTCCTTCTCGCCGAGCCATCGAGGCCCCCTGGTTTAAATGAGCAGCGAGAGATTTCTGTGGTTATACAGATCAATTGCTAAAATGTATCGAAATATCGATCATTCGAAATTGGCCACTAAATTTACTTTACTCAAAAAAAAAAAGGATATTAGTCTCCACTGTTTGATTGCGCGTGGACCGTTACATGATAAACAGGGCTATCACCAACATTTACTAACTTCAACGGGACTATAGACATACTGACGCGGATTTAGGAAACTTGTCGCCAACCGCTCATAAAAACAGACTGTATATTCTAGAAAGAGTATCACCGAGTTAAAAATACTTAAATGCGACTTGTATCCATGATAATAAACATAAATAACGATCTGATTAAAACACAGATCCAATTTCGTTTCGTTTTTTATAGTTCAAAATTTCGTTTTTTCTTGTCTTCACTACTCTTGGAGGATCTGGAGGATTTGTTATTTATCTTGTATTCTGCCTGAAATGAGGGGTCAGCCAATCAAATGGTCTGTCGAATCGACCGTTTGACCTTTTCATGCGTGGAACTGTGGGTAGATATTACCAGCCAATGACGTCTATACTAACACCAGCGGATAGAAATCAAAACAAAACAAAAGTAGATTTTAAAAAGCATGGCGGTCGCTAATTGGTTAATCGAATGACTGACGTTAGCGGGTCAAATGTCCCGTGCTTGATACCTGACGTCATAGAACGTGAGCTCCCACTATAACTTGTTAGATCTACATGAGTGTAGGCCATCGAAAGTATAAAAAACGAAACGAAATATAGATCTATATTTTAATTAAATTGCATAAATAACAAGTCTCAAATATAACGCGGAGTTCGGAAGCTTGTCATCTACCACATATGAAAGAGACCATACTTTTTCGGAATTGTATTTCAGCGTTACAAATACATGTGACTGGGGATTTTACCTATGTTTATCACGTGATTATAGTAATAAATATCCAAACCCAAATGTGACACAGAGTTAGGAAATTTGTCTCTATCCAAACTCTGTCTTGAAAAAAGACTGAACTTTTTCGAAAGGGTATCACAGTGTTGCAGATACTTACATGTAACTGAGACTTTTGCCCATGGTCATCCTGGGATGATACACGGATATACAGACACAAATACAGCCTGGGAAATTGTCATCAACCACTCATGAAAAGAGACTACAGTTGTTCCTGAAGAATATAGTAGAGTTACAAATACTTAAAAGATACTTGCAAATATAATAATCCAGAAACAAAAACAAGCCGTCCGTATTGCTTTCGACGAGTATAGTAGGGATGCTCAGATACATAGCAAGTTTTGTTAACTAATATAAATCTGCAACGGCCGGGTAGATTTCGATACAATCGGTGAAAAATTGATTCTTGTGAGTCTCGAGTCTTGACAAGCAAATATACGCGTAGTAAGTCGATAGGTGTACCGGTATTTAAACTCAACAACTTATTTACTGACGGAGATTTTTTTGTTTGTAGGTGAAACAGATCAATGCCATGACTAATGACTTATTGGTTTCTGATGTACAGAAATGAAATGGAGGTTAACGCCCTACTGTTATGCTCCGACTGTGTAAATGAAGACGGCCATATGCCATACAGTTGCTATGAGGGAAATTTTGCCCGGAGGCTACCGTTTACTATTATATCGAATTCCAATTGCCAAAGGAGCTTTTACATGCACGCCAAGGTGTACAAAGGAACTCGGTTTTTTCATCCTACATCACTGACAATACAAAATAAAATAAAATTAATAAGGTTTCAAGTGCATATGGCCATATTCTGTGACGAAAATGTTATATTCAAAATCCCCGCACAACAGCAGTGCAAAAACAGACCTAGGTGGCATTGAGATGTTTGTCTTTTATGGAGTTATGTTGCCGTACCCCACGAATAGTTTGTGGGGTTTTTTCTTATATTTTTTAAAGTAGCTAAATCGCTAAAATTTGGGACCTAGAAATGGACACAAGTGGGTCGCAAGTATATAAACAGATTTACATTCAATGGTTTTTGCTCTAATTTCAAATAAAATAAAACCAAGTACGAACAATCCAAACCATTAGACAGAATTCGAAGTCCTAAATAAATGTTATAGGCAAAATCGTGTAATCAGCAAATGGATAGCCCCCCCCCCCCCGTGTACAAAATACACGGCAAACAGTGGTAACAGGTGCGCGGAAAAGTAAGCTTACCCTGCCTGGCCCGCCATAGCTGCATCCAAACTATGAGGCAAAATGTCGGTAAAATAGAGTGATTGGCCAATGAACTATAGGTATGCAAAACGCACGTGATGAACTGCGTTAACGATGTAGCAGACATAATCATGGAGAAAATAATAGTATAGGTGTCAATTAAATATATCTAGAATAATAGCCAAGAGAGACACGTTATATTTACCAATCAAGTCAATATGACGGCCATAAAACTTTTTAAAGGTTTAGTGCGCACGTATCCTTGTAGTTGAAGCTTAGATGACAAATGTCCCGATCTACTTAAAAAATCAGAATAAAAGGAACAAGCTCTTGCGTAACGCATTATCTGAGACACAAAAACTCCATAAGCTGGTGATATTGGAATGTTACTACTAATAAATGGAAAGTAAACAATCGGAAAGTCAAAGTCATCACGTTTATCGTACAATTTAACACTCAGTTTATGGCAGTCGTCAAATTCGAGACGCAGATCCAAGTAGGAAGCGTAATTGTCAGTGTCAATGGTGTTTTTAATTTCGAGCTCATCGGGATATATGAATTCGACATAATCACTAAATTTAGGATAATTAAGTGATAAAACGTCATTGATAAGTGAAATTAAAATGTCTGACTAATCGTTTATTTGTTTTTACGAGCGCTTGGATGTAATCAGCTTCGTACGAATAGAGAAGCAAATGAGCAAGCAAAGGTGCACAGTTGGTGCCCATGTGGATACCTACCACTTGCCGATATATTTCCACTCAAAATTCAACAAAAATCTAACATGTGGTTATTCCAGTCTACATACGCCGTTGTATTTGGTGCAATGTATCTAGACTTGTTCCTCGAATCTCTTGTTACAAGTGGGGCTGAAACGCATTATGGTACACGATTGGTGTACCAATGTTAAATTGTTTATTTTGTCTTAAATATTGGATATCAGAAGCCCACCTTTTCCGGGTTAGATCACAACATCAATGTTGATTTAAAATGACAAATAATTCGTGTTTTCAGTGTTGAAGATTTTGGATGATATCGAACTACAGACAGCTTAGCTGTAAGTTTGGATTAGGGGCTTTTAAACCGTGACCACAGTTTATTTCATTTAGCTTCACAGTAGAATAGGGGCACCCAAGATGCTATTTGTGATCTCATTTAAGCTACGACTGGACATTCGAGAGAAGTACATCTTTAAGTAGATGATTTACAAGTCTTAAGGAAACAGCTCCACCCTAAATTAAAATGTCTTCATAAATCTTACAGCGTAATATAAGCTGTATTATCTACATTACATCCTGGAGAGTTGACACTTGGTTATAAATTAAACTGCAGCTAGCCGACAAACTGTAATCATGTTACAAGTTATGTGTTTCAACCTAATAATAACCCTCATTTAGATAAAGGTAAGTGAGAAAGAGGGTTTAACATTCAATCGACACAAACTAGGTCATTTCGGGACTAACATATGGTTTAGTTAGCAGTGGGAGGAAACAGAGAAAACCCACGAGGTTGGACAGACGACCCTACTCCTTGTCACGTTCAAGTGGAAAATCAAAATCAGGCCACTCGACTCAATGACTGGCGCTGTAATTTCACGCACGCGCTTAACCACTAGACACCCCCCCCCATTTAGGTAATCTCTTAATATGATGTTGTTTTCTCCATGTTCACTTCTTGTGGATACATGTACTTTGAAAGTGGAATCCGTCGTTCATGACCGCAACTTGAAGTAACACGATGGAAACCATGCTTATTTGGAAGTAGATGACAATTATTTTGTGCCACCTGAACTCTATATATCCACAGATGTAGGCTTTAACGTCACCTAAAGAATAATCAGCTAGACCTGTAGAGTCTACAGCGTTTTGTAATAAAGATAAGTCTGATACTACATGGAATGACTTTATATTTTAAAATAAAATAGGATATACAAAGAATAAGAAAAGAATGGATAGTAATTAGAATAAGATAAATATGAAAAGTTACTGTAAAACGTTTTAAATCAAATTTAAGAACATCTCAAACTTCTCCCTGGTCCACTATGCTACTTTTGGTAAGGATGGTTTACAATTTCTTTTACCAAAATAGCAGAAGTTTTGTTTTAAAATTAAAAATGTTGACATGGTTTCAGTCCCAGTTATCCAGTCTTTAGTCTCGGACCTCAGTCATCAAGGTATATCCTTACTGAGGTGAGGTCATAGTGGTACGGGATGAGGACAACATGAAAAATTAGAGCACCCACATGCTTATCGAAAGGATAAAGGGTCATACATCTGACAAAGATCGCTGGAAATCAATAGTCTTCTTTGCCCCAAGACCATATACACTGTGTATAAATTTAAAGTCAGGCGGTCAAGTTAGTTAACAACAAACTACAATACATTTCAATGTGGGCATATAAAAAAATTGTGCCAAAGACAAAGCTATCAAAATACAGCGAGAACCAACTTGTTTGACGTGACATAATATATTGTTGTTGAGAAAGAAAAATACATATTTAACAAATAACTGAATTTGATCAAAGATCTTGTTGCATCATTTATAATATTTTGAAATTCACAGACACTATACATGAATTGGTATTGCACTATATATCAAAACAATTACACAATTTGGGGGGGGGGGGAATGGATTCAGGTAAAGATAACCACTAATTTATATTGCACCCAGATGTAACATTTTCCATTTTCATTGAATAAGTACATTGTTTTCTAATATTTGCTTTTTTTTTGAAAATCCATTAGTTTCAGAAAACCTACTGGGCTAATGTAGAACCCCCAAAACATACATTAACTGTAATATAATTCCAAATAAAAACATAGATGATGGACAACTTTACCCACATAAGCACGATTACATGAATTCAATGTACAGCATAATCATAAAAAAATCTGGTAGGAGCATTATAGAAATCAATATGTATAGATTAAATGTGTCATGAAAATAATGGACAGACAAAATGAAATTAATCAAAAGTTTGGAGGCAAGGTAGAACAGCACAGAGATACTGGTACATACAATCCAATCGGATATCCTTAATAAGTGCTGTTTTAAAAACAATTCAATGAAACCTTATCATAACTCACCCCTAAAAAGTCATCGGGGCATTGTAGAACCCAAAAGTCATACAGGTGAAAAGAATTTAGTGAAAAATATCAATTATTTTTAAACAAGCCTAGGTGCATACATTCAGTGAGAAAAACACGTAGATAAATCATTCACATTTTACATATACATAATCCATAATTACAATTATATACATTTATATAAATTAATCAACAATAACAACAAATATAATGGTGGTGGGGAAAATGCACAATAATTCAAATTTAAAAAATTAAATTATTGGTTAATGAATTTTCACTGCTAATATAAAACTTACCTATTATGTGAACTTGCCAGAAAATGCACAATAATTAAAGTCCCCAATTCAAATTTAAAATAAATTATGGGTTAATGAATTTTCTACTGCTAATATATAACTTATCTGTAATGTAAAACTTCCCAGATGACTGAGGAGTATGGGTGTTCTAGACAAATCCTCATGATAGCTATCTAGTGATGAGGTGGCTAACAATTGAGATTTTGAAGCCTGAAGGACATAATAAGGTATCACAGATATACTCAACATGTTTTTAAATACGATCGGGGTTGATATTTTTCTTTAGTAGGTTTCTCTGCTAGTAATATTGACCATATCCACTGATCTGAAAAACAATCAAAATATTTGTTTTTAAATACAGAAACACATAGTCATAACCAAATTAATATTCAGGTGTTCTAGAAAGAGAAAGCCTATGACGTGTCTCATACCCTTATATCTGAACAAAGCACTTCTTTAGTGCATTTTCCTTTGTTTGCGTACCTCATTCCCTTTTTATTTTTTTAATGACAATAAGATGACACAAATCTATCTGGAGAATTGAACTGAATTAAACAGGGCACAATTCTATGGAATGCAAGTACTACTTATGCTGAGAGACCTTTCAACTGCAACCCCTTTGGCTCACTCTCTACCAAGCAAATGGTATATACATTTGTGGACAGAACTGTCACAATACAGATATACATGTACTATAATCTTTCAAGGTAATTAGTAGAATGTCTGATTATTTACTAAAATTTTGTTACATGCAATTGTATATCTAGGTACCGTACCATTATTTGATAATACTAGTCAAAAGTCTCTGAAATAAACAGAAGTTGTATTCCACAGAACTGTCTCCTGTGTATACAAGTTAACAATATCTTTTTGTTTTGTTGTATTGGATAAAATATTATTAATAACCTCTTTTAATGGATAACATACCTCTATTTATTCATTTCACAGGAATAATTCTCCTGATACAGTGAAAACAAAGTGGTCAACCGAAAACAAGAAAAGAAAACAAATTGGAATGAATCAAACCAAAATTGACTATTTGTTGACAAATACAACCGTAACAATGTTAATTCATTGATAACATGGATTTTAATGTCCACTCTCCCCAACTATGTCATTTAAGGACTAACATTGGACAAATCTTTATTTCTATATCGGTTATTTGTTTGTTTGCAGGTTAATAGAGCAGAGGAAGCAAAGCATAAAAAATACCAGGTTACATGGAAATTTCTACATCTTGTTTCATAAGTGATGGTTGCAATATCCCTAGCAAACCATTAAGATCATTTGACCATCAAATTGTTAGATAAGAAAGTCTAAATGAATTAAGCGGTATGCTTTCCATTAAAAGAGATATGGGGAGTAGGCATTTCACCAATCCCATTTAAAAATTACAAATTATATATTTTTTAAAAAAAAGTATGAAAAAAGGTTTTAGTTCATATTTATAACTTTATAAATTACATGTATGTTATGTGCCCTTCAGATCACAAATCTTGTCAATTATTACCCTCTAACTATCAACAATATTGAAACTAATTTGTTAGAATAAAAAAGGTTAGTAGAAAAAAAACACATTTCATCAGAAACAAAAAAATCAAAAACAAACAAAAAAATAGCAAACGAAAAAAAAAAAAAAAATTGCAGTCAGAAATACTCTAGAATTTACATTCAACATTCCACATACTACTTGTTTCGATTCCAACAGTCAGGGGTGGCCATCAGGTTTTCACCAAATCTGAATGAATTATTAAAACACTTTCCTTGTCAGTATCACAGCTACTACCCCTGATGTGATGGAGTTAAGTTTGAAACAAAACTAAAAAAAACATGAAAGTTTTTGGCTACACGCCATAATAGTATCAGATTGACATTAGTATGTAATACGAATAAAGCGTTCTGAAACGAATTACTTAGTTTATTTATATAGTCTTTTACGATCAACATAGCTCTGGGAATTATAATTAGAAATGGCTAAAATTCAATAGTATTTTTTTTTGATCTCATTATGAAAACATGTGTAAAGTGTTCTTGGGAACTTGTCATTGACAAACAGGCTGGCGCGATTAATCTCATCCAACCCAAAATGGGGCAATATGTAACTAATAGTTATTAGGTCAAAGACAAAATGCAATTAAAGCAAAAATACATTCATCAGTAAAGTTACTGGGTCAATATCAACCAAAATCTCCATAACTTTTGGTACATGTAATGATTTGATTACCAATTCCATTTAATTTTTAAAGCAAACATAAATCCAAAAGTTTATACATAGTTTTACGGATATGTACCAAAAGTGTGTCCTATAAAAACAAGGTTCATTTTATACAACAGAAAAAAGATCACTCAAAATGCTAGAAATTTAAAATGCACATACAACCTATCTTTAAAAAAAATTACAGAGAATCAAAAATAAGAGGGTTATTTTTTATCAAATCATTCCGAAAATCATCTTAGAAAATGACAGAGAAAAGCATGAAGTCAGAACTGACATGTTTGTATCAAATTGTGCAGTAAATCTTTTAAAAGACACATCAAAATTGTTCATAAAGGAAACAAAAAGATTGAAATGAAACATTTCCAAGACAAGTCTTCAGTGCACCTTGAAGTCCTACCTTTTTACCAAGCCTGATTTCTAAAATTAACAGAAAATTTCAAAAGTACAAATTAAACCAAACGAATCAAGTACTAAAAATAAAACAAAGCTAAATGTAAACTTCGATCGAACAGAGTTAATTTAAAATATGATCAAAAATGCAAATAAGTAATTTAATAAACCTATTATTTTATTTACTAGTTTTCATTCCGATACAGAATGAACATCATATCTTGATACGTGTATCATGCTGTAAAACAAAAATCGTAATGCAAACATTTTAAATTCTTAAAAACTGTCATTGTTTGGAAATGAAATAAGTGTCTCTTCTTTTGCCCCATCCGAACAACTAGGTGCTGTTCCCATGGTAAATACTATGGAAATTCTAGGGTGACATAGAGATCACTTTCATACAACAAACATACTTTGATCATGGTTTCATTCCATCTTACTCCATCTAGGTTATCAATAAGACCCTCTCCATAAATTTACAGTTCTATGAATTGGTTTAGGTTAATTTATTGGTATGATTTTCTCCAGATATACATATATATGCTTGAAATATGATAATAGTTAATGCAGGATCAGAAATTTTCAGTTGAATTAAGCTATAAATCAGAATAACTAACATCTCGCTGTAATACCTTTTACAACTCAGTCAAGATATACCTAGCATATGTTATATTATATATTCATATTTTGCAGAAATGCATTATAACATCAGGTCAATTAACTAAGTCAACGTATCAGGATGTTGTAATATTAATGCATCTTTGTATATTATGCACTTAGTTCTTGTTATTTTAATTATATTTAATATTCTGATAACACGTGCCGATACACTAGAGCTTTACTATATTATTAGGTTGACATTCGCTGACTGCTCTGGATTGTAAATTGGCCTGTATTCTTTACACAGAACTCTGTGTATATAGCCATAGTCAATACAAATGAATTAAAACACAGATCTAAATTTCATTTTGTTTTTTATAGTTCAACATTTTATCTTATCTTTACTACACTAGGATTTTGAAGATTTGTTACATAACCAGTGTTCTGGTGAGGGATTAGATTATGAAACGGTCTGTTACTTCTGTGCAACAAACTAAAAGTAACCAATAAAAAAGAAATATCAACAACGATTGGTTAATCAATGTCTGATGTCATAAACTGATGGTGTCAAAAGCCACTCTAGTGACCCGTGACGCAACCTTCTACGACAACAATCAGATCTTCATGTAACAAGAGGCCACCAAAAGTATAAAAAACGAAAAGAAATATAAATCCCTATTTTAATCAGATTGCAGTCAATAATAATATAGTAAGGCGTAAGGCCGCAGTGTAATATTATTCATGTAGGAATTTTTCAACTAAAAACACCTGAAGGATTCTAATTTCTAACCCTGGTCTTAAATCATTAAATGCTAGAAATGGTATTGCCTTTTATGTTTTGAACATGAGCATATTTATAAAACAGAGCTGCTGGTGCCTCACCCCTCCCCAATTTCCCTCAGGTATTTTTAAATAGAACTACAGTGATTCAAAATGCATATTAAGTAAACATGAACATATTATATTGTTAAAGTTATCAGTTATCACAATTAAGTATTATATCATTTGTCTAAAAGAGGCAGTTTATCAATCTTTGGTCAATAGAGTCGATATGACTTGTTGGTAAACATACATTTGTATCGGTGATTCCCACTGTGTTTGTGTTGGGATGAAAGGTGAGTGAGTGGTCAATTTGAAAATGAGGAATTAGAGGAACAAGCTTCTTCTGGTAATCCTGCGATCACAAAATAAGTAAATCGTTTAATATTAATGTGACAAATGAATATAATGCTTGAAATATTTATATTTTACTTTTTCAGAAATTGATTAAATTTTATACACAGTGAGCATCACTATATTTTATACCTTAAATAGCTTCATCTCGAATGAGATATAAATGCTTATGTTTCATACAAATAATTGCACCTCTTATTTCTCTCCTAAAATTTGGTTTTGATAAAATGACTCTTTTAGACAAAAACTTTTGGGCACATTCTGAATTAATATTTTTTTTACCGCAAATGTTTTCCCAAAATCACCAACTCTGAAAAACAAATATGAATACAAAAACAATCCATAAACCGTCCCAAAAATAATAGTAAAAGAAGAACTTGTTTTGTGATTTCACTACACACGTTTTAATACATGTACGTGTCTCGTGTACTTTTTCACCGCTAACTAAAATGTTTTGAATTTTGTCACGCACTTTGCTAATGAATTGCAGAACATGGTTCACATACCCCTGAAAAGAAGAATGCTAACTTTTGTCTTGAACGGAACCAAATAAAATAAACTGAAAGGGACGTAACTCCATGTAACCCAAGGTCAGACAAAAGCTCCCGGTAACCTACTGCATCCACCAAAAGGATTACCAAAAAGCAATTTGCAACAAACTGTATGTGGATATTCTCAAGATTAATTTTTGCCCTGTGGTGCTGGCACCAAGCAGGTTACTTGCTTTTTTTCTTGTGGATATTTGGTGTGTGATTGGAATCGGCTGTTTATCAATCAAGATGGAGTCAAGACGGAGTCTGTATCTAAAATTGTTGTAAATCAACAATATTATCATTGACTTTTTACTATGGACATTTGTCCTTTAATAAAGTTATTTTTATTACAAGCAAAATTGAATGTTTGTAATCCATGTGGAAGATTTCTGTCAATAGCTGGTTAAACTGTGGAGGACAAAACCTCTTTAATTTGAGATTCATATAAGCACCCAACAACCATAGTATAGAAAGGTTAGTAAAGCCTATGAATATTTGTTAGTACTTGCTTGTGGCTATCTTTATTATAATCTATAGCCTCCCTCGTAGATGTTTTTATCAAATTCAGCTTTAAATCTATGTATGTAATAATACAATTAGTGTAGAAAGCAACAAAGCTTCTAAAAAACCCCGTCAATATTAGGGGAATAAAGATGGTGTTACAGGCAGGTCACACATCAATCAATGTATGAAGCAAACTTACTAACCGGTGACCTGGATAACACCGAACACAAAATGAAAAGTAGTCACGATTAATCTTACTTTATCGTTCCATCAGGGCGTAAGAAGACAGACATATGCCATGCTGTGTTCTGTGCGGGAAATTCTGTCCAGCCTACTATTTTTGTCGATTTCCATGTGTCAGTGGGGATTTTACATGCACATTAATGTGTATACAGGACCTCGGTTTTCCGTTCCATCCGAACTAATAGACACTTGTTCCCCGCCAGGCCCTCTGTCCTGCAAACTTTAAATATACCCACAAAAAACTGTCTTGTAACTTCAAGGAATGGAGCTTATCGATAAATCAATAGATAATTTGTGGGTAAACTGAAAACAAGTCATGTATTGTATTGCGTTGGGTACTAAATGATGGTCACCAGAAAAAAAACCAACGTGAATCCATGGCTATTTTCTAACCAATCATTGTAATTTATACCTTTTTTTTTAATTAAACAAGGGTCATTCTTTTGATATCATTACGACCCTGAATACATTGATGCAAATATAGTAAAATATTTGAATATTCATACTGACCTTTTCCCCCATTTAAGTTGAATAACGGAGAAGATAACACCAAGTATGATACACAGACTGCCCACTACGAGGTATGCGATACCTAGAAATGGGTTTTTCCCTCCAAGCCATGATGTTGTAGTGAGGATAATACTTTTAGTACCCTGGAAAGCTGTTACAGGGTAGGCTGTAATACATAAATAATAAAAACATATATCTACAGGACAGAAACAGAAACAAAATCACGTTCCATGTTCTACATGCAGCATGAAGAAAATGAAATAAAATGGGGGCTAATTTTCATATGCCATACAGTGTGCTATGAAGGAAATTTTGCCGAGGCAGTTTCGCTACGACCTACTTTTATATCAAATTCCAACAGCCTCTTTTTTTTCCCATTTAAACAACTGGACAGCTGTCCTTATCAGGCCGGGGAATCTGGATGAACTTTTTCGGCCATTGCAGGGATGTAACACCTCACCTCAAGGATGAAGAGCTAGCGTCTTACCCACTTAGCCACCGTGGCTCCTGGAGAAAAGGAAACATTGCAATATAGTCTACTCGTTTAAAGTAGCTAAGTCTCTAACTCAGTATCGTCCAATATTTTCAACATTGGAAACACAAATTATTTGTCAATTCAAATCAACACTGATGATGTCATTTTACCGGGAAAAGATGGGCTTTTGATATCCAAAATTTAAAATAAAACATTTTACCATTGGTACACGAATCGTGTACCATAATGCGTTTCAGCCCCAGTTCTAGCAAGAGACTCAAGGAACGAGACTAGAAACATTGCACCAAGTCAAATGGCGAATGTAGACTGGAATAACCAGACACTCGAAATAGTCGCTCGATTGAAACTTCAGGTGTATTTCGCCGAAAATAACTGATTTGAAATTAGAGTACAGACAAAAACGATTAAATGTAAATCAGTTTGTATACATTCATATTACATTATTATTAGCCTATTATATGCATTGCGACCCATTTGTGGCAAGTTCTTGGTCTCAAATATTAGCGATTTTAGCTCCTTTAAATAGTGTCAATTGCAAACTCAGACTCACAAAAAATGGGGTCTAAACTCCACTCACATTAACAAGGTCATTTGAGGACTTATATGTGTCATATATTTATGTCATTAATTTTCGTGTGAACAGGTTTAGACCACATCTAAGTTTTTCCAAGCATTTTATAAAAGTTATAATAAAAATAAAGCTATGATCTTCGTTTGAGAAATTGCAGTCTCTTGCTAACAATAATATTGTAACAGGAACATCAGTCCAAAAATGAGTTCATATTAAAAGATACTTTATTGAAGATTTTGATAAAGAACTAGTCATTCTTGCTATAATAGTTCAAAAGTAGATAATGTAAAATTAATAATTTGAACATTTTTATTACCATTACTCCATTGCGAGCAAAGATATTAGCCTTTGAAAGTTTGACAAGACTTGTTCAATAATTTCAACCACTGTACTGATTGTTCGAAGCTAAGACTCACTTTTTTTTTTTATAGATTAAATCAAAATATGGCTCAACCATTTTAACCTATCTAATATCGGAGAAATCCTATGCCATCAAGAGTTAATTATGACCTTAACAAAGACCAGCAATAGGCAGATTTAGCTCTTGAATAATGTTATTATCTTTAAAGTTAATATTAGTGAGTTTCTGTTTGACCGTTCTTTTTTCACAGTACTTACAATAATCTATGGTTATTTTGTAAGTTCCTGCTTGAAGACCATCTTTAAATTCTGTCTGTGAATGATCAATACGTCGGTAGAGTTTACGGAATGATGGTAGAGCAGCTGTTCTCATCCATACAATCAAATCTTCGTTCTTATAGCCATTGTTACTGGTTGCGTTAACGTCCAGCTCCCACACAGGTCGTGCCCAGTTGGGTGGTTTATGCATATGGTCCCAATCTGCAAGGAAGAAACCGTATTCAAAATTTACCATGAACAATCAGAAATTCATCAAGATAAGGGGGAGAGTTGAAAATGAAATGAAATGGGATTTCCATCTTCCATTCTCCACAATGCGGGATCAAAAGGAACATGGGCATACACCTGACAATGCACAATGATGAAAAAATTGCCAGAAGAGAGAGAGAAAAATGGGGTTTAACGTCCACTCAACACAAACTAGGTCATTTCGGGAATAACATATGGTTTAATTTTATTTCAATAATTCGCTTGCGCATAGGGGTCTTTAGCAGTGGGAGGAAACCAGAGTGCTCGGAGGAAACCCGCGAGGTTGAGAAGGCGCCCCTATCTCCATGCCACACCAGGGCTCGAAACCACAGCCGCAAGCCAGAGGTGACGGGCAACTTGAAGACGAAGCGCGGCACTCTAGACCACTAGGCCATCCCAACCCCCCGAAAATTGCCAAGAAGAATCTTGGGTAACTCTTTTCATAATTCCAACTGTCAAGGTTTCTTTTAAGGGCATTGAGCAGTCTAAGATTCGCACTAACTTTTCAACGCCAATCTTATTAAGTCTTTGCAAACTTGTTCCACTTATAAAATAACTCAGAAAACTCTCGAAAGTCGCGTCGTTTTATGTGTAACAATGGAGATACGAGGCGGAGGAATAAAACTATTTATAGCAAACGAGACTGATTCCCCGACCTAGATCAGGTGTTGAATAAATTATGACGTCGTGCACGCCAGTCACGTGACCAACACAGACGTGGCTTTAACGGGAGTGGAAGATGTCACGTGACCAGAAGGAATTCCCTGTATGACGCGATTATCCAGGTCTATTTATCTATCACGAAAGGAACATGACAGATTTTTTTTTTTTTATGGTCAAAGATTACTATTTTTTGAATGCATAACATGATTTAGAGTGCGGTGGAGTAGTGCAGTGAAGTAATTATTTACTTTTACATCCGAATTGTTATATTTTAATACTTGTTGTCGACGTATTCAAAGAATTAACCCAAAATCGCAAAATCTCGTTTGAAGGTAAATAATGAACAACAATTTTAAAATACTTTGAGTTGGTATTTTTTAACGTTTTTGGTGTCGAAATGTAGCTTATAACCTCCACTTTCGATCTACTGGTGGGATTATCAATAAATCTTTTGAGCTTGGACTAATAGAATTTCCAAGAAAACGCATCGTTTTTTTGCGTTTCCATGGATACAAGACAAACCAAAACCTATAGCCAAAAATTGACCAGTGTATTTTTGGGACTTGCTATTAGCATTGTTCATGCGAAATTTGATGAAAATATCTGCAGGCATAACTGAGAAAATTCTACTTTTGTTGTCATCAATACCCCTTTTTATCATGCTTTTGGGCCAAGTTTGGAACATAGTTGGTAAATAAAATTGGTATTTATTTGGTGATTAATATGTAGTTTATCACCCCAAATAACAAAAAATGTCATATCTTATCAACAAAAATTACAGTGCTAGCTTTAAAATTTGCATTTTAGACTACTCAACACCCTTAAGTGCATGCTAATGTGGTTTCTTGCCAGAACTGCCTTCCTGCACCAATGACAAAGGAGTCGACAGTTGTCCTTTTCTGGCCCTCTGTCCTGCTTCACTGACAAGGGGGGAACACTCCAAAAAATCTAGATAAAACTTTCTCGGCCAATGCAGTGATTGAGCACCTAATCGTCAGGCTAGCGAGCCAGCATCTTACCCATTTAGCCACAGTGGCCCCAAATATCAATACACTTACTACTTGGATTGTTAAACTTTACACTCTTATCCGATACCCAAGCAATTCCTGTTTTCAGTAAATTTACAGGAACACTGTTGTTAAAGACCATTGTGTAAGAATCTGTAAGAAAGTGGAATAAAGAAATCAAATAGGTTATCTCAACTGATCTGGCCCCGAGTTCACAAAGCATTCCCAGGCTTAAATTAAGAATTTACTCAAAATTGTTCACCTTATCTTAACTAAAATATAGCATTTTATAAAATTTTTGTTGTTTTAATGTATCATATACATCAATAAGGAACTAGTGATGTGCGGTTTTTAAATTTTCTTTCGGTTTCGGTTTTTCTGAGGCAAAAAACCTCGGTTTCGGTTTTCGGTTTTTTTATTCAATTAAACACTGTGTCATGTATGTACTGATTTATGGTTATTTTACAGGAATACTTGAAAGCCAGAAAAAATATCAAAAATATTGATGTAAATAGTAAACAACAAGGTTTTTTTTTCCCTGTTATATGACTTTAATTATGACTGATAGTAATAACAAAGTTACTGTAAAAAAAAAAGATCTGACACACACAACGCCATAGGCATAATAATAAATTAATATAACGACATAATATCAGTACGGTAACAATAAAGTTAGATTCTACTGTAAAAAAAATACCAAAATAAATTTGCATAACAAAATAATACCAATCCAACAAATCGAAACATGTGGTCTTTTATTTCTCGTTTATAAATTATAAACTTAAAAACAAAACTTACACAATTGCCGTTTTCGGGTATTGTTCAAATGTTGTTCTAAACCTGACTCAAAATTGTTAAATTATATTCTTATAATTTATGCAGCAGAAATAGATTTTTTACAAAGATTAAATCTACATTTTGTGTCATCTAATCTTTCATACTTATTGAGCAAGCCATGGAGGCATTTTACTTTTAAGGTTGCATAAAATTTTGGATTGTAAACCGAACCGAATTGAGAAAATAAATAGTCTAGGCCAACCAGACTGATTAAACACTCTATTATTCTATACATACGGGCTCTGGTTGATCGAAAATAAAAACGGAAGTGGTGGCTACATTAAAATTTTGGAATTATTAAGTAAACGAAATACGGCTACATAAAAATTAGGAATTTGGAAAAAAAAACGAAACGCACGGTTATTTTTTTTTTAACGGTTCAGTTTTCGGTTTATTTGTAAAAACCGATACCGTACGGTTAAACCCGAAAAACTGCACATCACTATAAGGAACTATGTGAAAATGTTTGTGTCTCTGGATGAAAGATATTTCTTTAAACAATGACTGAAAGTTGAGTAAATTCTTAACTTAATTTGGAGAAGGCTTTGTGAACTCAGAGCCTGGGCAAAAAAAACCCAAACATACATAGTTTCCTAGACATTCTTGTATTGTAATTCAGTGTTTACTTGGTTTCCATTGTTAAACAGTAGTTCTCCCTAGTCATTTGCGGCAAGGGATCTTTTACTTGCACGTCAACATGTACTTGTGATTTTTTTTTTGTCCCATTAGAAGAACTAGACTATGTGTCTTGTCAGGCACTCTGTCTTTCTCCAGTGACAAGGGGGAAATCATGCCGAACACAAATATAATACTCACCATTAAATAAACTATTAGCTATAGCTCCACATGGTGCATAACCTTCAGAGTCATTTCCCTTGACAGTACGATATGGATCACAGTCAGTGTTTAAACTGCTGACACCGACACTCTGACCATTAAGTTGATTATCATCACGAGATTTAACATAACGACGATGATTCTGGTAAAAGTTGGTTAAACCATAATACATATACACTTGACCCTGAAATAATATAATGTTAACCCCCACTTCAGAACTAAAGCGTAATAACTTTATTTTAATATTTTACTTGTGTTAAAAGCTCTGTGGAAGCAGAAATGAAATGGGGTTTAATGTCCAACTGTTCTGCTCTAAATAGGCTAATGAAGACGGCCATTCACCATACAGTGCGCTATGAGGGTAATTTTGCCCGGGCAGCCAGCACAACAGCCTACTCTTGAATTCCAACTGCCAAGGGATCTCTTCTTGCACACCAATGTATACATGGAACCTTGTGTTTTTGTCCGATTCAAATGACTTCACAGATGTTCTAGTCATCCTCCTTTCTGCACCACTGACAAGAGAAAAAATGTCAGAAAAATCCTTGGTCAATGCAGGGACGTTACATACGACCTCCAGGTAAGACAGGCATTATGCCATGAGCTGAGAGAGAATTTTTTGCCAGGACAACACAATTTCTGCAACACTTTAAATTCAAAATGCATTGATCAAGTAAGACAAAATTTTGGCGAAAAAATCAACAAAATTTAGATAATAATAATAATAATAAGTCGTCTCAATTTGTATAGCGCAAAAATACCTTATGGCAGTTTCTATTGCTAGATACCAGGTGTTCAATGTGAACATTGTGACACTATTTCTAAACTTACCTTAAATTCAGGCAATTCTACTTCTTGTTCACAGCGGCATATTAGACCAGTGTTGTTGACATTTTCAAAAAATTTAGCACATGTCTCGTTGGGATTTTGAGAATTCTTACAATTCGTATAATCAAGAACAAATTCAGTTATCTGTAAATAAATAAATTTATAAAAAAAATCAGATACTGGTTAACGGAGAGAGACAGAAATGGAGTTTGATGTTTGATGCCAGATTAACACAAGCCAAGTCATCTTTGGACTAAAATATTAAAATATGGTACAATTCAAATTCAACCATTTGCTTGCATGCAGTTTTTTATGGCAGTGTGGAATGAAAACAGAGGTGCCAGAGACAACCCATGGAGTTGGGCATGTGACACTACTCTTGCCATACATATCAAGTATGGGATAAAAAACTTTCTGACAGAAAGACAATCACCCGAATCTGCCTGAATCTGTTAAAAAAAAAGGTTTTCATTTTCACAGGAAAGAATAAAATGGTGTCAAAAGTCTTTGTCTCCTACACTAAGCGGGCTAATGGGGGTGGGGGTATAAACGCTACTGCTACATGTAGGAGAAAACAAATGCCAAGCAGGCTGCATTTCTACCCCCCACCCGCAAATGGTTCTTTTACATGCAGCGTTTCCATATACTCTATTTCAACTATCTGCAAGGGTTTGCTTTCCGTGCATGTCAACATGGAGTGGAACTGGGGACCTGTCTTGAACCTCTGCAAAAGGGAAACCATGCTTGAACCAACTACTGGGACCTCAGGCTTCTGGTTAGTGACCTTACCCACTGAGCAAACGTGCCACTGAAGAGTTAATTGTCTCGTTAACTTATTCAATCTTATCTGGAAGGTAACATGTTTGCTAAGGTTGAGGATGATTAGACCTGTCCACTAAATTAATAGACAAGGTTTGGAAACATTAATTATTTATAACAATTATCTGAAATACAAGTCTTCTATGATTGGCTACTATATTGGACTATTAATTCTGAGCATTTTCTAATTTGAAAAAGGCACAAATACTATACATGTTGTGTATACTAGAGTGATGTAAGTACAAAGTTTTTGTGGCTAAGATCTGGAAACAATATACTTTTCAATCAGTTTTGTGTGGCGAGAAATAAACTTATTAATTTAACAATGTGTTGAGAATCCAACCGCAATGAAATATGATCAATGTATCGTAAAGTGGACTCAATAAAAACTTACGTTATTGGATGTAACCAATAAGGCAACACCCAGAGGAATGAAGGCAACTCCAATAGCAAAAAATGCTGGTAAAACAGTATTGGCTGTTAAAATGGGCTGCCAAGCAGGTAGTTTCTGCTGTTTAAACTTTGTGTCTGAAATAAAAAAAAAAACATTTTTATTGCCGTTGTAATAAAGTTTTACTTGTACTTGTAGACACAGACAGACTTAAATGTAATTGAGGAAATCAAAGGAAAACAATTTGCAAAATATCAAAATTTATTGGTCGAAGTAGTCATACATTATTGTAACATACAAAAATAACTTGGTCGAACTGTTCTTTGTCCAAATAAAATTGATAAAAATCAAATGTGTAAATCAGTTTACTTTAAGTAGCCAAGTCTCTAACTCAATATCATCGAAAGTCTTTGACGTTGAAAACACAAATTATTTGTTATTTTAAATCAATAATTGATAGTGTGGTCTTACCAAGGAAAAGATGGGCTTCTGATATCCAATATTTAAGACAAAATTATTTTTTTACCATTGGTACACTAATCGTGTACCATACAGCATTTCTGGCTCATTTTCAGCTAAGGACCCAAAGAACAAGGCTAGGTATACTCCACATTACATCTCAAACGGTGAGCATGCGTAATACATGTAAATACTATATAGACTGGAATGACCAGACGCTATATATATTGTGATTCAATTGAGACTTCTGGTGTACTTCGCCAAACATAACTGATTTGATATTAGAGTAAAAACGGAAATGATTGAATGTAAATCAGTTTATATACATTCATACTAAATTATTATATGGCTTGTGACCCATTTGTGTCAATTTCTAGGCCCCAATTATTAGCGATTTAGCTCCTTTAATTACTTGCGATTTTTGATCCATCTCAAGATACACTGCATATATAATACATGTAAGTAAAGTCCATAACGGCGACACATTCTGTCGTTCCTTGTCAAGCCTTAAGCTGCTGAATTGTTGATGACGTCGTCAACTGAATTATTTTCGGTATACATGCATGACCTTGGGTGCCTCTACTAAAACTGGTAGAGATGCCAGAATCTGCAAATCAGATTTGTAGCACGGACGTAAAAATCCGAGTCAACAACTGTGATGAAATTTTCACAGACTTCACTGTCTTCAGTAAGCCGTGACATAACGTCACTGTTTTTTTTTGACATGTATCATCACACGTCCCCCAAATCTTCGGAAAATAGGCGAAAAAATGTAAACAATGCAACAAGAATGACAGCAAGCTGCGCTTCTTTCGTTTAGTGAAACTTCACCTATCGAACATGGGAGTTAACTCTATCAAAGCACCTGGAAATAAATACAATCAGTAATCCCGTAATATTCCGGGCGCCGTTTATGGAGGGCTTGTGGCCGAAATAATCTGGGTACCGCAGGACAAGGGGAAAAAAAACCCAATGACAATACAATGAAAATGATTGAAATTATCATTATGGACTATGGAGTATGGACAAACATTATATTTTAATCGAACAACCAAGTTTTGATACAATTTCCTAACCGGTAGGTGATTCAGTATTATTTATACAACCAGGGGCCTATTTCACAAAATTTTTAACTAAGATAAGATTAAGATCTGAATTTTAGTTATTTGATTGGACAATATTAGATTGATTTTAGCCAATCAAAAATGAAGTATCTACTAAATTTTGGATTTTATCTTTATTTAAAATTTTGTGAAGCATAGCCCCGGTTTGTATTTATTAATAACAACGTTGTCCCCAAATAGTCTTGATTGATTATGACTATTATTAGCGATGCCAAACGCCGCTAGGGGCGCTGATGGTACTATTTTCAGACACCACAAAAAGTTGACCGAGAAAAGTATACTTCGTGCTACGCCTTCTCATGAATTTTCAGAGTGTCAAACATTGACCACCCGATGTTTACTATCGAGAAAAATGAATGAACTTGCTGTCGAGTAGGATTTGGAGAAACTGAGGTAAGATTTTCTCATATTTTTCATCAATTGAAAATTTGAAGTTGATAGAAATTTTCGAAAAAGGCCCTCGACGCTCAAGATTTGGGTATATTTGGAAAGCCCAATTCATTAACTACTTAGTTTGACCATTTGTTAAGTCTGTATCCCCCGTAGGAATCCGTAAATTGTCAGAAATCGAACCATGTGGCGTTAAAGGGAGGTAATTCGTGGTTGATCAGGGTTCAGACCACAATTGAAAACGCCACAGACTTCAGTGTGTAAAAAACAAATGATAGATTTGGACAGGGTTTTTCTTATATTGAATGTTACTAAAGCTACCTACCAAACTTTAGCCAGATATTTCACTAACAAAGGATAAAAATCGTGAATTATGTTGACCACCTTGGATATTTTTTTCATGAAATGCAGCTGAAAAATTAGTATTACTGTCCTTTGTTGAAGCCAGTTAGCTTAGCATGCTAGGTATCTTAGCCTTAGGCCTCAAATAATTTATAACAATTTTTTTTTCATTTCAGAATTGTTTAATTTAGCAGTGTAGCTCATACTGTGATTATTGAATTGGAAGAAGAAAATTCCCAGACATTTTTACTGACGAAGAATTTTTATATTTTTTTTCCTTGAGATAATATCTAAACAAGAAAGCTATATTTCTACCACTAATACTATAATATAGTATAACGTAATGCACATATGTATCACAATTTTGATTTATTTTAAATACTCTTCCATGTAGATCATACCTTACTTTTATAAGTTTACCATTTAATTTATTTTTTAGCAGAGTAGGCTACATTTTGTTTTTATCATTTTGCATATTTATCAGACAATTGAAGTGATCATGATACTCATTGTTTAGGGTTATTTGGACTCTTTTAAGATATTTAAATGTTTTAATTATGTCTATGTAACTGTTTTTATTTGAAATTGTAATGATGTTGATCACCAAAATATAGCTGTTATATAAATCATAGTTTAATTGTTAATTTTCATTCCTGAAACATACAATCTCAAATTGATGTACACACAATTGGTGTGGAAAAAGTGGCATATCCACCAAAAGCTTACATGTACATGTATATTTCTCATTTTACCACACACTTATGATAATTTTTGAAAATATCTACAGTATAACCTGTTTATGATTTATAATTGTTTTATGACTGTGAGTGACCAGTTGTCAATGGTCTCTAGACCAGTAGATGCCCAATTGCATACATACATGTAAAAAGTTGTTTCTCTTTGACCTTGACATCAATCGGTCAAAAATTGTGATTTAAGGTGTTGTCATGCAAAAAATAAATAACAGAACCGACTGAAAACACTTTGTTTGTGCATATTCATTTAAAAATAAGCCACTGTATGAATGTCAAAGTGCTGCAATTTAAGTATACAGGAATTTGTCAATTTTTTTGCTGTGATTTGTGCGTAATTGGCACGGACCTCAACTTTGAACCTCTGTAACACAAAAAGTATATGCCAGAATATTATAGCGACAGTTTGGCTTTATTAAGTACATCGAGATCTTTAATTAGTGCAATTTTCATAGGCCTATCTTGTATAGTTACTGAGATATTGACTTCGGTCAGTTTTTTTGCGTTTTTGAAAAAAGCCGTTTTTTTGTGCCCCCAATTTGCCATCTTAAAAACGCTATAACTTTTTTAATTTTCAATATTTTTGGGAAATTTTTTCAGATTATTCATTCTAGATAGTTCATAATTACAGTATCACTGTCATTTTTGAGTCATTGGTAGTATTTGAAAACCCGTTTGCAATGCTACTATTATGAGCATGAGGCTTATTGCAAAATGCAAATCCACCGAGTCGAGCTTGTTCCGTGTCAATTTTGACCATTTAAAAGGACTAATTTCAGCACTTATCGATGAAAGACCTGACTAAAATATAGAAAAAAGGTTAATCAATAATTATATGTATTATTTGGTTTAAAATAATCACCTTTAGGTCGTCTGTTTTTAGTTTTTTCGCCCTGGGGACTATCTGTCGGTGTTCCAGGCGCCATCGTCAAAACATTACAGTGGCGTCCTCTTCTTACCAAGAGGAGACAAATCTAAATATTACTTGATGGGTTCAGACTACATTATATTATGGCAAGTGGGTTTCATTTCACCGTGGCTAGTTCATCGGGATTTACCGACGTGGTTCCCGCTTGTCAGTGATGTATGACAAGTACAGTAATAATTGTTCGTATGTGACGAAGATCCGACGTCCCATGTACACATAGATGTAATTTGGTTTGAAATAACAAACAGATTTTGTAATGCAAACTAAGTTCCTAACGAGTTTATCGATAGACCTGTGTTTGTTTTGTTTTTGTAGAAGGTTGTTTTGTTTTTGCCTGGGGGTGTTGTTGGGTGGGGGAAAGGGTGCATTACGGGTGAAAAATACAAAATATATTTTCTTATGATTTTGTCAGTTCTTCATAGCATCTACATGTACCACTGCATCTTTTCTCAAGTGCAATTTTCATGGTATATTCAGTGAATTTATTCCTACATGATACTGTATTGTTTTAAATTGAACAGCGAATATATTATCCGTAATGGTATATTTTTTAAATCAATTTACTTAATGACGAAGACCTGTTGCGGTCGGGTTAACAGTTTAATGTGGCTATAATCTGGATGGATTAAACATCTGTCACATTTCATTCACATAAGTTTTAATATGAAATCAATCACGCATGAAAAGATTTATTTTTTTATAAAGAGATATGTCCAATGAACCGTACCTGAGAAAAAACCCAACAATATGAGGGCGAACACGAATAAGCGTCCGTCCAGAAACCACTGGATATTAAATTTCGATAATTATCCTTATTATGGTTGGTCGATAATACTCGACGGTTATAAGTAGGACTTGTAAATCGTGTCATATCTTAAAGATAAAGATAATTTTATTGGGGACGTCGAAAGTAAAACAGCATTTCAAGGGTTATTATACCAGTCAGTTTGAAACGGTGTTTTGTCAGAGAAATTTAGCCTAGGCAGCAAAGAATTCCAACTCAAAGTGTTTTTTACGTGCTTAGGAACGACGTTATTACCTCAACGAGAGGAACCTATGACGACATAGCAAATGTTTTTCATGTAGTATAATTTGAGTCAACAGGCGTGGTTTTCGATTCCGCGATTATACCTGACAAGGGGGAGTGGAAATGAAATGAAATGAAATGGGGTTTAACGTCCTACTCTTTTGCACCTAACATGGGCTAAAGGAAGACGGGGCATACGCCAAGGGATCGTGTGCGTGCATTCCAATGTGTACACAGAACCTCGGTTTTTCGTCCCATCCGAACTACTAGGCAGCTGTCATTGTCAGGCCCTCCTGCATCACTGACAAGAGGAAATCACGCCGAGTCACTTGTTCAGCCTCGTTGGTTTTCTCCGGGTCCTCCCGGTTTCTCACACTGCAACCATATATTAGTCCCGAAATGACCTAGTTTGTGTCGAGTAGACGTTAAACACCCCTCTGTCTCTATCTCTCAAGATATGAGGAGAATATGCGAGATAATATGCGGAGTGTGTGGGAGATATGATGAGTACGTGCCTTATTAAAAGAGAATATGCGAGATAAAATGCATCGGTAATATTTAGATCAGGATAATATATAGACGTTCAGGTAGATGTATATAAATACCTGTTAATTACAATACCTGTATTAACAAGCGATTTTAATTATTTTATTTGCGTGATAAAGACTGACAATACAATTACCTTGATAAACCACATACCTATTCTAATTTATATTGTTTGATATTTGTATTCCATAATACTTATCGGCAAAGTATGTGTTTAATTGTATTGTAATAGTAAGTGCCGGGGGACCGCACTACACGCAAAACAAAAACCTATAAGATTAACCTGCGGAAAATATCAAATCAAGTGAATGAATCCGGGAACCAGCCGTAAGCGTCCACTTCGCTGTACAGTCCCGGGTCTGTTATACAATAACACACCTTGAATAGTTCCACATGGCTGACCTAAGAATTAAACAAAAGTAAATTACAGGTAGTTAAAGGAGATGTCGAAGGTAAGGTATTTTATTTACACGATACAAGATACCAAACTGCATGATATCAGGGTATACAATAATAAACAAGGATGACTGCACAATCTACACACACTATGATTTGACGTCTAACCAATCTCTGACCAGCCACCAATATAACCAACTGAACAACAGAAAATATTTATATGGTTATACCTTAAATCACTCAAGTCTTCGATGTGTTTATACCCTAAATAACCATGGCAATCAAAATAACACTTAAATAACATCCAAAAAACAGAACAAATTTTTGAAAAACAAAGGTGTACATATGTTTGGTTTAAGGGCAAAAGATGAAGATGGACACTAAACAGTTCTTGCTGATTTTCTTCACATTTTATTCAAAAAACAATAATAAAAAAGACATAGTACATAGTTCACATCACATTAACATTTCAAAACAACAATCATACATAGATCACATTACATTTACAGTGTGTAACATCATATCTTAGAATCACAGTAAAATTTCAAAACAATAATCATACACAACGTTGATTTATTATTGAAACTAATAGTATATTTCATTTAGTATCGAACACACAGAAACACAATGAAACTAAAAGCAAAAAACAAAACACAAAGATAGCTGGAGGTATGAATGGAATACACTGGAATTATGCCCCTTAGATATTTCACCGAACACAAGCTGGCGACCTATTCGGCTAGCGAGCTATTCGACCGATCCAGCTGGCAACCTGTTCGTTGGCAACCTATTCAGAATTAAGACAACAGTCGCCCAAACTCATCTATTTTTACCAACCAATAAAATCCAACGTTACGTCTATCAAATGAAAGTAGAATAATAGATTATTTTTTTATCCATTCCTTTAGCTCAGAATAGAGGTGTAATTTCGCATTATCGTACAAAATTCTAGACATTCAACTAAATTTATTCCGAAAGATAATTAAATAGGCTTTCCAGATATTATTAGTAAAAGTTGTCACAGTCATATTAAAGGGATGCACTCTATTCCTAAACATGACCAATTTTTAAAAAAATTTTAAAGAGAAAAACTTTTAATATCCCGTGTCAAAATTCGGACCATCGTACAAAATTCTGATGATCCAACTAAATATATTCTAACAGGTAATTGAATAAGCTTTCTAAATGTCATTAGTAAAAGTTGGCACAATCATATTAAAGGGGTGCGCTCTCATCCTAAACGTCGCCAATTTTTTAATATTTTAAAGTGAAAGAACGGCAATATTCCGAGTCAACATTCGGACCACCGTACAAAATTCTGAGCATCGAGCTAGATATATGCTGAAAGGCAATTGGATAAGCTTTCCAAATATTATTAGTAAAAGTTGAAACAATCATATTAAAGGGGCGCGCTCTCAACCTGAAAGTAGCCAATTTTTCAATATTTGAAACTGAAAGAATGGTAATATTCCGAGTCGAAATTCGGACCATCGTACAAAATTCTGAGCATCGAGCTAGATATATTCTGAAAGGTAATTGGATAAGCTTTCCAAATATTATTAGTAAAAGTTGGCACAATCATATTAAAGGGGCGCGCTCTCAACCTGAAAAAAGACAATTTTTCAATATTTTAAACTGAAAGAATGATAATATTCCGAGTCAAAATTCGGACCATCGTACAAAATTCTGAGCAACCAGCTATATATATTCTAAAAGGTATTTGAATAAGCTTTCCAAATATTATTAGTAAAAGTTGGCACAATCATATTAAAGGCGTGCGCTCTCAACCTGAACATAGCCGATTTTTCAATATTCTATATGTAAAGATAGACCTTTTTTTTTTTTTCGAAGTCCAAATACGAACCATCGTACAAAATTCTGAGCATCCAGCTATATATATTCTGAAAGGTGATTGGATAAGCTTTCCAAATATTATTAGTAAAAGTTGGCACAATCATATTAAAGGGGCGCGCTCTCAACCTGAAAATAGCCAATTTTTCAATATTTTAAACTTAAAGAATGGTAATATTCCGAGTCGAAATTCGGACCATCGTACAAAATTCTGAGCATCAAGCTAGATATATTCTGAAAGGTAATTGGATAAGCTTTCCAAATATTATTAGTAAAAGTTGGCACAATCATAATAAAGGGGCGCGCTCTCAACCTGAAAATAGCCAATTTTTCAATATTTTAAACTGAAAGAATGGTAATATTCCGAGTCGAAATTCGGACTATCGTACAAAATTCTGAGCATCGAGCTAGATATATTCTGAAAGGTAATTGGAAAAGCTTTCCAGATATTATTAGTAAAAGTTGGCACAATCATATTAAAGGGGCGCGCTCTCAACCTGAAAATAGCCAATTTTTCAATATTTTAAACTGAAAGAATGATAATATTCCGAGTCAAAATTCGGACCATCGTACAAAATTCTGAGCAACCAGCTATATATATTCTGAAAGGTATTTGAATAAGCTTTCCAAATATTATTAGTAAAAGTTGGCACAATCATATTAAAGGGGCGCGGTCTCAACCTGAAAGTAGACAATTTTTCAATATTTTAAACTGAAAGAATGATAATATTCCGAGACAAAATTCGGACCATCGTACAAAATTCTGAGCATCCAGCTATATATATTCTGAGAGGTGATTGGATACGCTTTCCAAATATTATTAGTAAAAATTGGCACAATCATATTAAAGGGGCGCGCTCTCAACCTGAAAATAGCCAATTTTTCAATATTTTAATTTGAAAGAATGGTAATATTCCGAGTCAAAATTCGGACCATCGTACAAAATTCTGAGCAACCAGCTATATATATTCTGAAAGGTAATTGAATAAGCTTTCCAAATATTATTAGTAAAAGTTGGCACAATCATATTAAAGGAGCGCGCTCTCAACCTGAAAATAGACAATTTTTCAATATTTTAAACTGAAAGAATGGTAATATTCCGAGTCAAAATTAGGACCATCGTACAAAATTCTGAGCAAACAGCTATATATATTCTGAAAGGTAATTGGATAAGCTTTCCAGATATTATTAGTAAAAGTTGGCACAATCATATTAAAGGGGCGCGCTCTCAACCTGAAAATAGCCAATTTTTCAATATTTTAAACTGAAAGAATGGTAATATTCCGAGCCGAAATTCGGACCATCGTACAAAATTCTGAGCATCGAGCTAGATATATTCTGAAAGGTAATTGAATAAGCTTTCCAAATATTATTAGTAGAAGTTGGCACAATCATATTAAAGGGGCGCGCTCTCAACCTGAAAATAGCCAATTTTTCAATATTTTAAACTGAAAGAATGGTAATATTCCGAGTCGAAATTCGGACCATCGTACAAAATTCTGAGCATCGAGCTAGATATATGCTGAAAGGTAATTGCATAAGCTTTCCAAATATTATTAGTAAAAGTTGGCACAATCGAATTAAAGGGGCGCGCTCTCAACCTGAAAGTAGACAATTTTTCAATATTTTAAACTGAAAGAATGGTAATATTCCGAGACAAAATTCGGACCATCGTACAAAATTCTGAGCATCCAGCTATATATATTCTGAGAGGTGATTGGATAAGCTTTCCAAATATTATTAGTAAGATTTGGCACAATCATATTAAAGGGGCGCGCTCTCAACCTGAAAATAGCCAATTTTTCAATATTTTAATTTGAAAGAATGGTAATATTCCGAGTCAAAATTCGGACCATCGTACAAAATTCTGAGCAACCAGCTATATATATTCTGAAAGGTAATTGAATAAGCTTTCCAAATATTATTAGTAAAAGTTGGCACAATCATATTAAAGGGGCGCGCTCTCAACCTGAAAATAGACAATTTTTCAATATTTTAAACTGAAAGAATGGTAATATTCCGAGTCAAAATTAGGACCATCGTACAAAATTCTGAGCAACCAGCTATATATATTCTGAAAGGTAATTGGATAAGCTTTCCAGATATTATTAGTAAAAGTTGGCACAATCATATTAAAGGGGCGCGCTCTCAACCTGAAAATAGCCAATTTTTCAATATTTTAAACTGAAAGAATGGTAATATTCCGAGCCAAAATTCGGACCATCGTACAAAATTCTGAGCATCGAGCTAGATATATTCTGAAAGGTAATTGAATAAGCTTTCCAAATATTATTAGTAAAAGTTGGCACAATCATATTAAAGGGGCGCGCTCTCAACCTGAAAATAGCCAATTTTTCAATATTTTAAACTGAAAGAATGGTAATATTCCGAGTCGTAATTCGGACCATCGTACAAAATTCTGAGCATCGAGCTAGATATATGCTGAAAGGTAATTGCATAAGCTTTCCAAATATTATTAGTAAAAGTTGGCACAATCAAATTAAAGGGGCGCGCTCTCAACCTGAAAGTAGACAAATTTTCAATATTTTAAACTGAAAGAATGGTAATATTCCGAGTCAAAATTCGGACCATCGTACAAAATTCTGAGCATCCAGCTATATATATTCTGAAAGGTAATTGGATAAGCTTTCCAAATATTATTGGTAAAAGTTGGCACAATCATATTTAAGGGGCGCGGTCTCAACCTGAAAGTAGACAATTTTTCAATATTTTAAACTGAAAGAATGGTAATATTCCGAGTCCAAATTCGGACCATCGTACAAAATTCTGAGCATCGAGCTAGATATATTCTGAAAGGTAATTGGATAAGCTTTCCAAATATTATTAGTAAAAGTTGGCACAATCATATTAAAGGGGCGCGCTCTCAACCTGAAAATAGCCATTTTTTCAATATTTTAAACTGAAAGAATGATAATATTCCGAGACAAAATTCGGACCATCGTACAAAATTCTGAGCATCCAGCTATATATATTCTGAGAGGTGATTGGATACGCTTTCCAAATATTATTAGTAAAAATTGGCACAATCATATTAAAGGGGCGCGCTCTCAACCTGAAAATAGCCAATTTTTCAATATTTTACTTTGAAAGAATGGTAACATTCCGAGTCAAAATTCGGACCATCGTACAAAATTCTGAGCAACCAGCTACATATATTCTGAAAGGTAATTGAATAAGCTTTCCAAATATTGTTAGTAAAAGTTGGCACAATCACATTAAAGGGGCGCGCTCTCAACCTGAAAATAGACAATTTTTCAATATTTTAAACTGAAAGAATGGTAATATTCCGAGTTAAAATTCGGACCATCGTACAAAATTCTGAGAATCAAGCTATATATATCCTAAAAGGTAATTGAATAAGCTTTCCAAATATTATTAGTAAAAGTTGGCACAATCATAATAAAGGGGCGCGCTCTCAACCTGAAAATAGCCAATTTTTCAATATTTTAAACTGAAAGAATGGTAATATTCCGAGTCGAAATTCGGACTATCGTACAAAATTCTGAGCATCGAGCTAGATATATTTTGAAAGGTAATTGGAAAAGCTTTCCAGATATTATTAGTAAAAGTTGGCACAATCATTTTAAAGGGGCGCGCTCTCAACCTGAAAATAGACAATTTTTCAATATTTCAAACTGAAAGAATGATAATATTCCGAGTCAAATTTCGGACCATCGTACAAAATTCTGAGCAACCAGCTATATATATTCTGAAAGGTATTTGAATAAGCTTTCCAAATATTATTAGTAAAAGTTGGCACAATCATATTAAAGGGGTGCACTCTCAACCTGAACATAGTCGATGTTTCAATATTCTATATGTAAAGATAGACCGGTTTTTTTTTTTTCGAAGTCCAAATACGAACCATCGTACAAAATTCTGAGCATCCAGCTATATATATTGTGAAAGGTAATTGGATCAGCTTTCCAAATATTATTAGTAAAAGTTGGCACAATCATATTAAAGGGGCGCGCTCTCAAACTGAAAATAGCCAATTTTTCAATATTTTAAACTGAAAGAATGGTAATATTCCGAAAATTGGTAAAATTCGGACTATCGTACAAAATTCTGAGCATCGAGCTAGATATATTCTGAAAGGTAATTGGAAAAGCTTTCCAAATATTATTAGTAAAAGTTGGCACAATCATATTAAAGGGGCGCGGTCTCAACCTGAAAAAAGACAATTTTTCAATATTTTAAACTGAAAGAATGATAATATTCCGAGTCAAAATTCGGACCATCGTACAAAATTCTGAGCAACCAGCTATATATATTCTGCAAGGTATTTGAATAAGCTTTCCAAATATTATTAGTAAAAGTTGGCAAAATCATATTAAAGGGGTGCACTCTCAACCTGAACATAGCCGATTTTTCAATTTTCTATATGGAAAGATAGACCTGTATTTTTTTCGAAGTTCAAATTCGAACCATCGTACAAAATTCTGAGCATCCAGCTATATGTATTCTGAAAGGTAATTGGATAAGCTTTCCAAATATTATTAGTAAAAGTTGGCACAATCATATTAAAGGGGCGCGCTCTCAACCTGAAAATAGCCAATTTTTCAATATTTTAAACTGAAAGAATGGTAATATTCCGAGTCGAAATTCGGACCATCGTACAAAATTCTGAGCATCGGGCTAGATATATTCTGAAAGGTAATTGGATAAGCTTTCCAAATATTATTAGTAAAAGTTGGCACAATCATATTAAAGGGGCGCGCTCTCAACCTGAAAATAGCCAATTTTTCAATATTTTAAACTGAAAGAATGGTAATATTCCGAGTCAAAATTCGGACCATCGTACAAAATTATGAGCAACCAGCTATATATATTCTGAAAGGTAATTGGATAAGCTTTCCAAATATTATTAGTAAAAGTTGGCACAATCATATTAAAGGGGAGCGCTCTCAACATGAAAATAGCCAATTTTTCAATATTTTAAACTGAAAGAATGGTAAAATTCCGAGTCGAAATTCGAACCATCGTACAAAATTCTGAGCAACCAGCTATATATATTCTGAAAGGTAATTGGATAGGCTTTCCAAATATTATTAGTAAAAGTTGGCACAATCATATTAAAGGGGCGCGCTCTCAACCTGAAAATAGCCAATTTTTCAATATTTTAAACTGAAAGAATGGTAATATTCCGAACCGAATTTCGGACCATCGTACAAAATTCTGAGCAACCAGCTATATATATTGTGAAAGGTAATTAGATCGGCTTTCCAAATATTATTAGTAAAAGTTGGCATAATCATATTAAAAGGGCGCGCTCTCAACCTGAAAATAGCCAATTTTTCAATATTTTAAACTGAAAGAATGGTAATATTCCGAGTCGAAATTCGGACCATCGTACAAAATTCTGAGCATCGAGCTATCTATATGCTGAAAGGTAATTGCATAAGCTTTCCAAATATTATTAGTAAAAGTTGGCACAATCATATTAAAGGGGCGCGCTCTCAACCTGAAAGTAGACA
Organism: Patella caerulea; assembly: GCA_036850965.1. Classification (NCBI taxonomy): domain Eukaryota; kingdom Metazoa; phylum Mollusca; class Gastropoda; family Patellidae; genus Patella; species Patella caerulea. The sequence goes on along the minus strand of JAZGQO010000002.1, from coordinate 15,552,774 downwards.
ATTTTTCAATATTTTAAACTGAAAGAATGGTAATATTCCGAGTCAAAATTCGGACCATCGTACAAAATTCTCAGCATCCAGCTATATATATTCTGAAAGGTAATTGTATAAGCTTTCCAAATATTATTAGTAAAAGTTGGCACAATCATATTAAAGGGGCGCGGTCTCAACCTGAAAAAAGACAATTTTTCAATATTTTAAAGTGAAAGAATGATAATATTCCGAGTCAAAATTCGGACCATCGTACAAAATTCTGAGCAACCAGCTATATATATTCTGCAAGGTATTTGAATAAGCTTTCCAAATATAATTAGTAAAAGTTGGCACAATCATATTAAAGGGGTGCACTCTCAACCTGAACATAGCCGATTTTTCAATTTTCTATATGTAAAGATAGACCGGTATTTTTTTCGAAGTTCAAATTCGAACCATCGTACAAAATTCTGAGCATCCAGCAATATATATTCTGAAAGGTAATTGGATAAGCTTTCCAAATATTATTAGTAAAAGTTGGCACAATCATATTAAAGGGGCGCGTTCTCAACCTGAAAATAGCCAATTTTTCAATATTTTAAACTGAAAGAATGGTAATATTCCGAGCCGAAATTCGGACCATCGTACAAAATTCTGAGCATCGAGCTAGATATATTCTGAAAGGTAATTGAAAAAGCTTTCCAAATATTATTAGTAAAAGTTGGCACAATCATATTAAAGGGGCGCGCTCTCAACCTGAAAATAGCCAATTTTTCAATATTTTAAACTGAAAGAATGGTAATATTCCGAGTTAAAATTCGGACCATCGTACAAAATTCTGAGCAACCAGCTATATATATTCTGAAAGGTAATTGGATAAGCTTTCCAAATATTATTTGTAAAAGTTGGCACAATCATATTAAAGGGGCGCGCTCTCAACCTGAAAATAGCCAATTTTTCAATATTTTAAACTGAAAGAATGGTAATATTCCGAGTCGAAATTCGAACCATCGTACAAAATTCTGAGCAACCAGCTATATATATTCTGAAAGGTAATTAGATCGGCTTTCCAAATATTATTAGTAAAAGTTGGCACAATCATATTAAAGGGGCGCGCTCTCAACCTGAAAATAGCCAATTTTTCAATATTTTAAACTGAAAGAATGGTAATATTCCGAGTCGAAATTCGGACCATCGTACAAAATTCTGAGCATCGAGCTAGATATATGCTGAAAGGTAATTGCATAAGCTTTCTAAATATTATTAGTAAAAGTTGGCACAATCATATTAAAGGGGCGCGCTCTCAACCTGAAAGTAGACAATTTTTCAATATTTTAAACTGAAAGAATGGTAATATTCCGAGTCAAAATTCGGACCATCGTACAAAATTCTGAGCATCCAGCTATATATATTCTGAACGGTAATTGGATAAGCTTTCCAAATATTATTAGTAAAAGTTGGCACAATCATATTAAAGGGGCGCGCTCTGAACCTGAAAGTAGACAATTTTTCAATATTTTAAACTGAAAGAATGGTAATATTCCGAGTCAAAATTCGGACCATCGTACAAAATTCTGAGCATCGAGCTAGATATATTCTGAAAGGTAATTGGATAAGCTTTCCAAATATTATTAGTAAAAGTTGGCACAATCATATTAAAGGGGCGCGCTCTCAACCTGAAAATAGACAATTTTTCAATATTTTAAACTGAAAGAATGGTAATATTCCGAGTCAAAATTCGGACCATCGTACAAAATTCTGAGCAACCAGCTATATATATTCTGAAAGGTAATTGGATAAGCTTTCCAAATATTATTTGTAAAAGTTGGCACAATCATATTAAAGGGGCGCGCTCTCAACCTGAAAATAGCCAATTTTTCAATATTTTAAACTGAAAGAATGGTAATATTCCGAGTCGAAATTCGAACCATCGTACAAAATTCTGAGCAACCAGCTATATATATTCTGAAAGGTAATTAGATCGGCTTTCCAAATATTATTAGTAAAAGTTGGCACAATCATATTAAAGGGGCGCGCTCTCAACCTGAAAATAGCCAATTTTTCAATATTTTAAACTGAAAGAATGGTAATATTCCGAGTCGAAATTCGGACCATCGTACAAAATTCTGAGCATCGAGCTAGATATATGCTGAAAGGTAATTGCATAAGCTTTCTAAATATTATTAATAAAAGTTGGCACAATCATATTAAAGGGGCGCGCTCTCAACCTGAAAGTAGACAATTTTTCAATATTTTAAACTGAAAGAATGGTAATATTCCGAGTCAAAATTCGGACCATCCTACAAAATTCTGAGCATCCAGCTATATATATTCTGAACGGTAATTGGATAAGCTTTCCAAATATTATTAGTAAAAGTTGGCACAATCATATTAAAGGGGCGCGCTCTCAACCTGAAAGTAGACAATTTTTCAATATTTTAAACTGAAAGAATGGTAATATTCCGAGTCAAAATTCGGACCATCGTACAAAATTCTGAGCATCGAGCTAGATATATTCTGAAAGGTAATTGGATAAGCTTTCCAAATATTATTAGTAAAAGTTGGCACAATCATATTAAAGGGGCGCGCTCTCAACCTGAAAATAGCCAATTTTTCAATATTCTATATGTAAAGATAGACCGGTATTTTTTTCGAAGTTCAAATTCCAACCATGGTACAAAATTCTGAGCATCCAGCTATATATATTCTGAGAGGTGATTGGATACGCTTTCCAAATATTATTAGTAAAAATTGGCACAATCATATTAAAGGGGCGCGCTCTCAACCTGAAAATAGCCAATTTTTCAATATTTTAAACTGAAAGAATGGTAATATTCCGAGTCAAAATTCGGACCATCGTACAAAATTCTGAGTAACCAGCTATATATATTCTGAAAGGTAATTGAATAAGCTTTCCAAATATTATTAGTAAAAGTTGGCACAATCATATTAAAGGGGCGCGCTCTCAATCTGAAAATAGACAATTTTTCAATATTTTAAATTGAAAGAATGGTAATATTCCGAGTCAAAATTCGGACCATCGTACAAAATTCTGAGAATCCAGCTATATATATCCTGAAAGGTAATTGAATAAGCTTTCCAAATATTATTAGTAAAAGTTGGCACAATCATATTAAAGGGGCGCGCTCTCAGACTGAACATAGCCAATTTTTCAATATTCTATATGTAAAGATAGACCGGTATTTTTTTCGAAGTCCAAATTCGAACCATCGTACAAAATTCTGAGCATCCAGCTATATATATTCTGAAAGGTGATTGGATAAGCTTTCCAAATATTATTAGTAAAAGTTGGCACAATCATATTAAAGGGGCGCGCTCTCAACCTGAAAATAGCTAATTTTTCAATATTTTAAACTGAAAAAATGGTAATATTCCGAGTCAAAATTCGGACCATCGTACAAAATTCTGAGCATCCAGCTATATATATTCTGAAAGGTGATTGGATAAGCTTTCCAAATATTATTAGTAAAAGTTGGCACAATCATATTAAAGGGGTGCGCTCTCAACCTGAACATAGCCGATTTTTCAATATTCTATATGTAAAGATAGACCCTTTTTTTTTCGAAGTCCAAATTCGAACCATCGTACAAAATTCTGAGCATCCAGCTATATATATTCTGAAAGGTAATTGGATAAGCTTTCCAAATATTATTAGTAGAAATTGGCACAATCATATTAAAGGGGCGCGCTCTCAACCTGAAAATAGACAATTTTTCAATATTTTAAACTGAAAGAATGGTAATATTCCGAGTCGAAATTCGGACCATCGTACAAAATTCTGAGCATCGAGCTAGATATATTCTGAAAGGTAATTGGATAAACTTTCCAAATATTATTAGTAAAAGTTGGCACAATCATATTAAAGGGGCGCGCTCTCAACCTGAAAATAGACAATTTTTCAATATTTTAATCTGAAAGAATGGTAATATTCCGAGTCAAAATTCGGACCATCGTACAAAATTCTGAGCATCCAGCTATATATATTCTGAAAGGTGATTGGATAAGCTTTCCAAATATTATTAGTAAAAGTTGGCACAATCATATTAAAGGGGCGCGCTCTCAACCTTAACATAGCCAATCTTTTTAATATTTTAAAGTGAAAGAACGGCAATATTCCGAGTCAAAATTCGGACCATCGTACAAAATTCTGAGCATCCAGCTATATATATTCTGAAAGGTGATTGGATAAGCTTTCCAAATATTATTAGTAAAAGTTGGCACAATCATATTAAAGGGGTGCGCTCTCAACCTACAAATAGCCATTTTTTCAATATTTTAAACTGAAAGAACGGTAATATTCCGAGTCTAAATGCGGACCATCGTACAAAATTCTGAGCATCCAGCTATATATATTCTGAAAGGTAATTGGATAAGCTTTCCAAATTTTATTAGAAAAAGTTGGCATAATCATATTAAAGGGGCGCGCTCTCAACCTAAAAATAGCCAATTTTTCAATATTTTAAACTGAAAGAATGGTAATATTCGAAGTCCAAATACGGACCATCGTACAAAATTCTGAGCAACCAGCTATATTTATTCTGAAAGGTAATTGAATAAGCTTTCCAAATATTATTAGTAAAAGCTGGCACAATCATATTAAAGGGGAGCGCTCTCAACCTACAAATAGCCAATTTTTCAATATTTTAAACTGAAAGAACGGTAATATTCCGAGTCTAAATGCGGACCATCGTACAAAATTCTGAGCATCCAGCTATATATATTCTGAAAGGTAATTGAATAAGCTTTCCAAATTTTATTAGAAAAAGTTGGCACAATCATATTAAAGGGGCGCGCTCTCAACCTAAAAATAGCCAATTTTTCAATATTTTAAACTGAAAGAATGGTAATATTCGAAGTCCAAATTCGGACCATCGTACAAAATTCTGAGCAACCAGCTTTCCAAATATTATTAGTAAAAGTTTGCACAATCATATTAAAGGGGTGCGTTCTTTCAGTTTAAAATATTGAAAAAATGGCTATTTGTAGGTTGAGAGCGCGCCCCATTATGATTGTGCCAACTTTTACTAATAATATTTGGAAAGCTTATTCAATTACCTTTCAGAATATATATAGCTGGTTGCTCAGAATTTTGTACGATGGTCCGAATTTTGACTCAGAATATTACCATTCTTTCAGTTTAAAATATTGATAAAATGGCTATTTATAGGTTGAGAGCGCGCCCCTTTAATATGATTGTGCCAACTTTTACTAATAATATTTGGAAAGCTTATGCAATTACCTTTCAGAATATATATAGCTGGATGTTTTGAATTTTGTACGATGGTCGGAATTTTGACTCAGAATATTACCATTCTTTCAGTTTAAAATATTGAAAAAAATGGCTATTTATAGGTTGAGAGCGCGCCCCTTTAATATGATTGTGCCAACTTTTACTAATAATATTTGGAAAGCTTATTCAATTACCTTTCAGAATATATATAGCTGGATGTTTTGAATTTTGTACGATGGTCGGAATTTTGACTCAGAATATTACCATTCTTTCAGTTTAAAATATTGAAAAAAATGGCTATTTATAGGTTGAGAGCGCGCCCCTTTAATATGATTGTGCCAACTTTTACTAATAATATTTGGAAAGCTTATTCAATTACCTTTCAGAATATATATAGCTGGTTGCTCAGAATTTTGTACGATGGTCCGAATTTGGACTTCGAATATTACCATTCTTTCAGTTTAAAATATTGAAAAATTGGCTATTTTTAGGTTGAGAGCGCGCCCCTTTAATATGATTCTGCCAACTTTTTCTAATAAAATTTGGAAAGCTTATCCAATTACCTTTCAGAATATATATAGCTGGATGCTCAGAATTTTGTACGATGGTCCGCATTTCGACTCGGAATATTACCGTTCTTTTAGTTTAAAATATTGAAAAAATGGCTATTTGTAGGTTGAGAGCGCGCCCCTTTAATATGATTGTGCCAACTTTTACTAATAATATTTGGAAAGCTTATTCAATTACCTTTAAGAATATATATAGCTGGTTGCTCAGAATTTTGTACGATGGTCCGAATTTTGACTCAGAATATTACCATTCTTTCAGTTTAAAATATTGAAAAAAATGGCTATTTATAGGGTGAGAGCGCACCCCTTTAATATGATTGTGCCAACTTTTACTAATAATATTTGGAAAGCTTATTCAATTACCTTTCAGAATATATATAGCTGGTTGCTCAGAATTTTGTACGATGGTCCGAATTTGGACTTCGAATATTACCATTCTTTTAGTTTAAAATATTGAAAAATTGGCTATTTGTAGGTTGAGAGCGCGCCCCTTTAATGTGATTGTGCCAACTTTTACTAATAATATTTGGAAAGCTTATTCAATTACCTTTCAGAATATATATAGCTGGTTGCTCAGAATTTTGTACGATGGTCCGAATTTTGACTCAGAATATTACCATTTTTTCAGTTTAAAATATTGAAAAAATGGCTATTTATAGGTTGAGAGCGCGTCCCTTTAATATGATTGTGCCAACTTTTACTAATAATATTTGGAAAGCTTATCCAATTACCTTTCAGAATATATATAGCTGGTTGCTCATAATTTTGTACGATGGTCCGAATTTTGACTCGGAATATTACCATTCTTTCAGTTTAAAATATTGAAAAATTGGCTATTTTCAGGTTGAGAGCGCGCCCCTTTAATATGATTGTGCCAACTTTTACTAATAATATTTGGAAAGCTTATCCAATTACCTTTCAGAATATATATAGCTGGTTGCTCAGAATTTTGTACGATGGTCCGAATTTTGACTCAGAATATTACCATTCTTTCAGTTTAAAATATTGAAAAAAATGGCTATTTATAGGGTGAGAGCGCACCCCTTTAATATGATTGTGCCAACTTTTACTAATAATATTTGGAAAGCTTATTCAATTACCTTTCAGAATATATATAGCTGGATGCTTAGAATTTTGTACGATAGTCCGAATTCGACTCGGAATATTGCCGTTCTTTCACTTTAAAATATTAAAAAATTGGCTATGTTCAGGTTGAGAGCGCGGCCCTTTAATATGATTGTGCCAACTTTTACTAATAATATTTGGAAAGCTTATCCAATTACCTTTCAGAATATAGATAGCTGGATGCTCTGAATTTTGTACGATGGTCCGAATTTGGACTTAGAATACAATACCGGTCTATGTTTACATATATAATATTGAAAAAAATCGCTATGTTCAGGTTGAGAGCGCACCCCTTTAATATGATTGTGCCAACTTTTACTAATAATATTTGGAAAGCTTATGCAATTACCTTTCAGAATATATATAGCTGGATGCTTAGAATTTTGTACGATAGTCCGAATTCGACTCGGAATATTGCCGTTCTTTCACTTTAAAATATTAAAAAATTGGCTATGTTCAGGTTGAGAGCGCGCCCCTTTAATATGATTGTGCCAACTTTTACTAAAAATATTTGGAAAGCTTATCCAATTACCTTTCAGAATATATATAGCTGGATGCTCTGAATTTTGTACGATGGTCCGAATTTGGACTTCGAAAAAAAATACCGGTCTATCTTTACATATATAATATTGAAAAAATTGGCTATGTTCAGGTTGAGAGCGCGCCCCTTTAATATGATTGTGCCAACTTTTACTAATAATATTTGGAAAGCTTATTCAATTACCTTTCAGAATATATATAGCTGGTTGCTCAGAATTTTGTACGATGGTCCGAATTTTGACTCAGAATATTACCATTCTTTCAGTTTAAAATATTGAAAAAATGGCTATTTATAGGTTGAGAGCGCGCCCCTTTAAGATGATTGTGCCAACTTTTACTAATAATATTTGGAAAGCTTATGCAATTACCTTTCAGAATATATATAGCTGGATGCTTAGAATTTTGTACGATAGTCCGAATACGACTCGGAATATTGCCGTTCTTTCACTTTAAAATATTAAAAAATTGGTTATGTTCAGGTTGAGAGCGCGCCCCTTTAATATGATTGTGCCAACTTTTACTAATAATATCTGGAAAGCCTATTTAATTACCTTTCGGAATATATTTATTTGAATGTCTAGAATTTTGTACGATAATGCGAAATTACACCTCTATTCTGAGCTAAAGGAATGGATAAAAAAATAATATTTTATTCTACTTTCATTTGATAGACGTAACGTTGGATTTTATTGGTTGGTAAAAATAGATGAGTTTGGGCGACTGTTGTCTTAATTCTGAATAGGTTGCCAACGAACAGGTTGCCAGCTGGATCGGTCGAATAGCTCGCTAGCCGAATAGGTCGCCAGCTTGTGTTCGGTAGATATTTCAGGGTTATTTCTACCTCCCCAATATTCTTATTAAACCCAAGGCTTACGTGTCAATAATTATACATCGAGAGAAGTCCCGCGCAAGTTTTAAAAACAAATATACATAGGTTCTAGATACACGTCCAATCTCTCTTAAATATGTTCAATGCATTTGTGAGATATATCAATTTTAATTTCTGAATTCCACAAACATAAATGCATTTTGATTTTATAGAACATAATATTACAACACGGCTATAAGGAATGCCCAAAATAGAAATTTAGAATTGTAAACAGTTTTCTACATTAGTTATAACCGATTAAATAATCAGCTGTGGTAGTTGGGACCATTTAAACAGTTTGCTATGGCAGGTATGAATGATTAAATAATTTGCTATAAGCAGTATAACTGTTTAAACAGTTTTCTATGACAGTTATATTTTTTTAACAATTCGTCATGACAGGTATAACTGATTAAATAGTATGCCACGAGAGGTATAACTGATTAAATAATTTGCTATGATAGGTATAACAGATTAAATAATTTGCTAAGATAGGCATAACTGTTTAAAAATGTTATACATATCAGTTTAACACCCTGACAATCATAACGGTATAATACTCTGGTAGTCCTGCAGGTTCAAAAGCCCTATAGTCCCAACGGTTCAACACTCTGATAGTCCTAACAATTCAACTCTTGGTTAGTCCTAACGATTCGAACCTCCGATAGATAACGTTTGAATACTCTGGCAATCCTGATGGTTTGACAACAAGGCAATCCTGACGGTTTGACACTCTGATAGTCCTAATTGGTTATCACTCCTATAGTTGTGACAGTTTAACATTCTGATAGTTAACAGGGTTTAAATCTCCGATAGTTATAACGGTATAATAATGTGATAGTTATAACGAATTAACAGTTTGAAACTCTGGTAATAATGGCGGCTTAGAACTCTGGTAATTATGACGATCGAACACACGGATACGTATAACGGTTGAATAAAAAGATACTAATAGCGATTGAACACTCTTCTAGTTAGAACAGTTTAACATTTGGAAAGTTATAACGGTTTAAAACATTGGTTTAACACTTTGTGAATATTCATAGTGGTTTAACATATTGATAGTTATAACGGTTAAGCACTCTGATAGTTATAACACTTTGATAGTTATAACGGTTTAAGACTTTGGTAGTTATAAGCACTTATTTTGATACCGACTCTTCCTATCTTGCGACCGACTGCACTGGTTTTGCGACTGACTATTTTTTTCTGCTGGGGGTACCCCCCCCCCACACACACACACATTTACGCCCCTGATATACTACTGCTAGCTAGAACGATTCAATAGTCTGATAGGTATGGTATATACTGCTACATATTTGATAGAGGTTTTGGTGGTTTTATACCTAGAATCATATCAGCGGCTTTTTCACCTATCATTATACACGGTGCGTTAGTGTTACCAGATACTATGGATGGCATTATAGAAGCATCAGCTACTCTCAGTCCATGGATGCCTTTCACCCTGTAACAAACAATATACTATTAATATACTGGTTAATATAAATACACATCGGGTCATTTTCAAATGTTGGCGAACTGATTGGTGTCCAGTCAGTGAAGAGTTAACATAGACTAATAAAATAAATAAAATGTGGATTATCTTTTCTGCACGCACCAGGTATGGAAGATGGTCGTGGGATCTGCGCTACGATGGAAATTGTGCCCGGACAATGGTCTCTTCTTCAACGAATTTCATCTCTTGAAAGCTTTCTGTTATGTGTTCACGAGCGTCGTTTTTAATCTCAATACTTCACTTGTTGGACCACAAGCGCTACCTCTGACAAACCGGTCTTGGGAAATCTTTAGATTCTTGTATTTGAAGATGCGGGGATTGAAATCCGAGATAATGTAGTCGAAAGTCCAGCGCTTCAAAAACAAAAAGAAGTACATCTTCTAGTAGATAGCTTACCTTAGTTGTGGATCTACAACTGTGGTTGGATCTTCTGTACGACCCATTTTACAAGTTCCGGTAGAATGGTAGATTACTAGGGTAAAATATCGTATATAACACCGCCAATATTCATCACTATCAAATTTAGATTTTTCTAAACATGGGGAAAATGGCTTATGAAAGAATTCGGTTCCTAGAGATTGGAAAGTCTTGGTTTTAGTCAGTTTTTGTGCAAAACGAATACCTGTAATGATATAAGTAAAAATGAACAATGATGTAAATAAAAATGAACAACTGTAATGAGATAAGTAAGAACATACAGCTATAATGAAGAAACGGTTGCCATGCAAAATACGCCTACATTTTGCAAGAGATAGACAGAAAAGAAGCTGGAAAAAGAATCGATTTTTTTCGTACAATCAGGGACAATTATAAAGGAAGTGACGGTCTTATATGCATGAATATCTACAGAAACTTAGCTCTTTGGGTTATAAACACACATTTCAAGTTTCATCAAAATCGGATAGCAATTGTGACTTTTCGAGTGCACGCAACTTTGGTATTCCACACTTTCTTTAACACTATTTGCGTGCAAGGAACCGCCATTTTGTCCGACAGTTTCGGTCAGATTTTTACGGAATTCGAACTCACCTTTCGTTGGATACGGTGATATATTTAAATGTTTTATTAAAACTGCTCTTAATTGTTATCAATAAAGTTTTTGTGGTTATTTCCAAGTTTTCCTAACACTAAATGACTCACGAACAATATTTTTAGAGCAAACATGGACCAACCTCGTAGCAATCCGTCCACATCTTCCTTGTTTTCTAAATATCTTGGATCAATGACTGGATGTTGCATGGCATCGGTACTGTTCAGGCGAAGTATACCGTGACTTTTTGGTCTTAATAAAGTAAGGGACAGTATAAAGCCGTTCAAATCATTTAAACCAGAATAATACTTGGCATACTGCAAAAAAAAAAAAAAAAATGTTTTATTAAAGTTGATGGACTTGGTTTGCATAGTTTTATCACAACGATACCTTGACCGAGTTTGGTGATGAGCAGTGTGTGCTTGAGGGATTAGAATGATAAACAATTGGATAGCTAGATGTTTTTAAAGCAAAATAGAATTAATTTAGGGGCTGATATCGGAACATCAGCCATGTTTAATAAATCTATCTAAATGATTCAAATGTTTCGCCTCCTTAGCGAGGTGTGTGTGTGTGTGTGTGTGTGTGGGGGGGGGGGCTTAATGGTTAGCACGTGCGCTGTATCATAAGGTATGTCATTGATTCAACTGACGTGGTTTCTGTCTAATCCCCGGCTGTACGTGACAAGGAGTAGGTTTGTCTATCCAACCTCGCGGCTTTTCTCCGGGTCTTCCGATTTCCCCTACTGCTAAAGACCCCTACGAAAATAAAACTGAACCATATGATAGCCACTAAATGACGTAGTTTGCGTCTAGTGGGTGTTAACCCTCCTCTCTCCCTCCAGAATCCCCGGTCGTACGTGGCAAAGAGTAGGATCGCCTGTCCAACCTCGTGGGTTTTCCCCGGGTACTCTGGTTTCCCCCCTCTGCTAAAGACCCCTAAGCGCAGCGAATTCGAATTTGAGTGAAGTCTGTGTCACTACAGGCTCAGGACTGTGCAGTACAACGGGCGCTTACGGCTAGCCCCCGGATCCATTCACTGCATTTGAATTGTTCGTTTGTTTGTGGTTTCTGAGTATAATGTCTTGTCCATATATTTGTAATGTAGTAAATTATGTGTGGTGTTGTCCCCCTGCAATTACTATTAGTGTCATTTAAGAAAACGCTGGTAGTATTAACTACACAAATAAATAAAAGCATGCTTGTCTGTCCAAACTTATATCATTTACTGTACGTCTGGGTGTCTTACATCGTTTTAATTTTGAGAAAAATCGATAAGTCCCATCGTTTGGGTTTCTCTAGAGTTAGAGAACACACCCTCCTACAACGAGACAATCAAAACAATATTCTTTTTATACAGATTACGTAATTCATTCTTACATTAGGGTCTACCCCAAGTTCGTCCCGTACCGCATCTTCGTTAAACAGCAAATGTTCTCCATGAATTTCTAAATCCGGATATTCGAGACTTTTACTGTCCGTTGAAATAAACGCTAAGGATTCTACACCTCCAGGTGTCGCCAACACACCTAAACGAAATATAATGCAATTTTATGCCATTAAAAAGAAAAAGTTTAATTGATTATTAACATCAACAGAACATGAGTCTAGTTATTCACTTAAACTGGAACTGAATACCTTACATCGAACCTCAGCTGTTTGACAAATTCCGCCAATGGAACTACTTTCAAGTTCCCGGATTAAAAATGGCGGCACCCATGAAGACATACGATATTGACCACCATACAAAGCTTTCAATGCCTGAAGCGTTTATACCTTCGACTGGGTTGTTTTACTACAATCCTCCATATTTGACCCAGAAAACAAGTTCCTTATCTGACCGCAGATGTATGGCTCGCAATCAAAAATCCCGCGTCACTGCCAGATTACTAATTTGTACATACATTGTTTTCGATTCAGATTGTTGTCGTATTGCATGTTTGATTTCACTAGAATGGTATGTCTATATACGATATTAATTAATTGGGTGTGCGGAGGAATAATAGGCCTACACTATCAGACCAGTCAATGTAAACATTCTACTTCTTAGCGATTTTCATTGATTGATGACCGGTCATTTCTGGCAAAGTTATGTATGTTTATTATTCGGGCACAAATGATACAGCCCATCCCCATACCCTCCTATAATTATATGTAGCTACCTGATTTGGTTGTTAAGTACTGGATATGCGTCCATAAAGAATCTGTTTTGTTAGGAGAATTAAATACGAGGTCTTTTGTTTTATAGTAGCTCACAAAACAAACATGATCTTGTAAATTATCACCCACTGGTAAATCAGCAACGACTGGTATCTGAAATAGATAACTTATTATTTGGCATTGTCATCAAGTTTTATTTTACTGATTGACTCCCAGACACATAAACAATACGAGGAGAATTTGAATCCCTTATAAATAAAAAGTGCCTTGCAGGTCTTTCTTTAGGCCTTAAATGTTACATAAATTATTAATGGACATTAATTAACTTACCAAGACCATAATCAACCCACGGTGCCATTGGATGATTTGGATATTAAGTAGATTTAAATATGTTTTGGTGTTGACGCGGTTACCGTGAAAAAGGATAATCAAGACTTTGTTTATTATCGTTACAACAGACGCAATGGTAATCGAGACTAGACTGTAATTGATTCGCCGATAACTAGTCTTGGAGTGAGGGAAATTGACTGACATTGTCAAGATATTGCCTACTCATTATCTAGCGAGAACTGTGAGCTCTATATCTAATTTTACCTAATGCTTTTAAGTACATTTTGGCGTGGAATGAACCTTGGAAAGTTTTATACAGCGGATGACGCAAACAAAATTTACCCCATGTGACTTCAGGTGTTCTTTTGGTCCAATCCCAGAAAGCATTAAAATTTGAGGAGAAGACAAAGCACCAGCTGACAGAATAATCTCTTTATTTACAGAAACTGATTTCAATGTTCCTTTATGATAAAATTCTACACCAACTGCTTTCTTATTCTTTATAACAACCTGAAAAGAAACAAAAACAACAGCGGTTGCTAGGCAACATACGCTCACATTTTGCAAGATATGAATAGAGAGCAAGCTAAAAAGGGGCGATTTTTCGTAAAACCAGTGGCCATAACCCAAGAAGTTCTGACCAGAAATGCACAAATATCGAAATAAACTGAGATAGTTGGGATATAAAGTTTCATCAAAATCGGATAGAGAGTCCACAATCTTGGTATTACATACTCTTACACGTATTGCGCACCAAGGGCGGCCATTTTGTCTAGCAGTTCCGTCCCATTTTTAAAACATTCGAACTCAAACATAATTAGTGTGTAACGGTGGTCTATTCAAACCTTTTTTTTTTATTTTATCAAAATAGGATAAAAAAATTTTTACTTCCAGAGGGACAATAAACTTAAAAAGCGATTTTTCGTACGATCATGGGCCATAATCCATGAAGTTTCGACCCAATACATGCTAATATCCCGAGATCTTTTGGAGATAAACCTAGATCTCAAGCTTCGTTAAAATTAGATAAAAATTGTTCTCAAACAAATTGAGGGCGAACGGACAGATGGACGCCCGGACGTCTAAACAGACACGGACGACGAAAATATACTTTGCGTGTCCAACCCATATCAACTCGGAAGTAGAATTAGAAGCGAACGCAGGATATTCTCTTACCCCGCAGTACCCATTAAAATGAATTCCACGTGGACTTTGGGATGAAAATACGCGAAGAGATGTGTCAAAGATACTTACCTTTTTAACATGGGCGTTTGTCAGAACGTGAAGATTTTTGCGACTTGTGACAGCTGGCCATAAAAAGGCTTTAGCCGTGCTACACCTTTCACCGTCTTGTATAGTAGCTTGTGAAGCAAAGAATCCTGCATATAAAATATTAATCTATAGTCAAATTATAAAAACACAGAGTGCAAGACATTAATCTCGTCTTATAATACACCCAACATATATCCATGACCCCTCTCCCCCATTTTGGGCACCAAATGCTGGGAAAATTTCGGCACACAACTGTACTTTGTAAAAGTTGTATAAAGATAAATATTGTGTTCTTGAATATGTCCAATTTAACAGCGAATTTAAATTCAGTGTCTATAGTTAGGCAATTAAATTTCGGCACACAACTGTACTTTGTAAGAGTTGTATAAAAATAAATATTGTGTTCTTGAATTTGTCCAATTTAACAGCGAATTTAAATTCAGAGTGTCTATAGTTAGGCAATTAAATATAAATCTTAAGGCTCGAACCCTCTATTGTTTGGAGTACAGTAAGCCACTATTAACATATTAAGAACCTAACTACATTTTTGGGGCACCAACCACCACCGCCACCCCATTCAAAAACTCCCCCGTACGACTATGAAGGTATTTCGTCCGTGGTATTAACGCTTTAATCACACACCCTGGTAATTTTCGGGACATTCTACCTCTGGTATTTATGCAACATTCCATTGGCGGTATTTATGGAACATTCTACCCAAGGTATATTTATCGAACATGATATCCATGGTGTTTATGGTATATTCCAATTATGGTATTTATCGAAACTTCAATACATAGAATATTTGGTATTTTCAATCCATGATATTTCCTATTCCATCCTTGGTATTTATAATTAACAAACCTTTTTGTTCCCTTCCATTATAATCACCAGTTCCATATCCCAATTCTTTACCAGCTTCTATCATAAAACCAGGAAAATCTGTTGCTTGGGATTCCGATACGACAAGTGGACCATTTGTACCATGATACTCTAAAAGTATAAGAAGTTAATTCTCAACAACAAATAGCTGTCACAGCTATAATCCATCTCCTGCCGTGACCACAATCAACAAGGAGAAAGAACTATGGTCAATTTTACTAGGCAGAGATAACTCTATTGTCAAA
Organism: Patella caerulea; assembly: GCA_036850965.1. Taxonomy (NCBI): domain Eukaryota; kingdom Metazoa; phylum Mollusca; class Gastropoda; family Patellidae; genus Patella; species Patella caerulea. The sequence continues at coordinate 15,537,014 of JAZGQO010000002.1, read as the reverse complement.
ATTACCGAAGAATTAGATATTTTACCTTTATCCATATGTTTTAATGATTGAATATTTTCTGATCTAATGAAATATGGCAAGACTTCAGAATAGCTCCATCCATCACACCCAGCTTCAGACCAGCCATCATAATCCTTTCTATGACCTCGGACATAAAGATTATAGTTTATTTGACTGGATCCACCTAAAACTTTACCTCTCGCCATAGACACTCTCTGAAATGAAATGAAATGTGTTTCAACACCCTACTTTTCTACAAAAAGCGGACCAATAAATGCATTGTGCCATGAAGGAGAGCGCCTGATTAGTGACTCATTGCCTTACCCAGATTTCTTATGAAATGAAATGAGGTTTAACGCCCTACTGCTCTGTTCCGACTGGGTTAATGAAGACGCACACACGTCATACAGTGTGCTATGAGCGAAATTTTGAACCGGGCAGCGACACAAGGTCCACTCTGATATCGAATTTCAACTACCAAAGGGATCTTTTACGTGCAGGCTAATGTGTACAGGGGACCTCGGGGTTTCGTCCGATCTGAATGATTAGACAACGGATCAATAAATACATTGTAGCATGCCCTATGGTACGAGGAAGACCGCCTGATTAGTGACCCGGTATCTTGCTCGGTGAGCTACAAACACGTAGTACAACATTACAAATAGTACTCCGACATTTCTCATGCTTTAAATGGCTAAAATATGATGTATATTACGAAGCATCGGTGCGTTTCAACTAAGTGCCTGGATAATAAATTATACATAAAGGAAGAGTACCAAATTCACACAAAGGATGCTCAAAGTACTACGAGAAAATAGTGATAAACACGTTTGACGTCTAGTTTGCAAAATATTCTTTAACTGTGATTTGACAGTAGTCAAAGTTTCACAGTTCGGGGGTCTTCAGAATTAAATAGTTTTAGGATTTAGGAGCCACTACACAGCACCAAACTCTTCCAATTTCTATAAGTCTATAAGAGTTTTCTTGTTCTGAGATCATGGTTTTATAAGTTCCCCGTTTAAATTGGCTCTAGAACCCATGTACATTGAATTGAAACTATGCCCCATTCTCGGTGATCAGGTATCAACACCTCGGTGATCAGGTGTTAACACCGACACGCCATCGTTGAGTCTTCTACAAAACTACTCGAGTTATTGGATCTGATGTTGTTGTGACATTCAGAGTTTCAAGATAAATTGTATTTCACAAATTCAATAATCACCCATTTATAAAAGTGTTGCGTTTTTATTGAGTCTCAGAGAAGATGCATAACCGAAGTCATACCTGTCCCTGCAAACCCTTGCAGCAATTCTTTTGAGGAACCGAATAATATGCCCAATCGTATTCTGTATTTAAGGCCAATCCACACATCAGAGGAACCTTTAAAATGTTGGCGGACGGTTGTTGATCGTCGGATCCCGCTTCCAGTACAAGGACTTTCAGACTAGAATCTTTAGACAGACGATTGGCTAATACAGATCCTGCAGACCCAGCCCCCACTGAAAAGAAACAAATATAAGATAGCACACCGAAAGTTTTTAAATTTATTAATAAAATGTTTTTAAATCAATTCTAATTTACATTTCTGCTGACACTGACAAAAAGTTTAGTAAAACAATTCAGCTAGAAAATGTAGTTAATCCCACTTGTGTCGAAGGCAAAGAGCGCCAATGCCCCAAGTCCAATCTGATTAAAACACAGATCCTATTGCGTTTCGTTTTTTTATAGTTTAAAATTTAGTTTTACTTGTCTTCACAACACTAGGAACTGGAAGAGTTTCTATATATAAGGCGTTGTAATTGGTGTGAGGAATTTGCCAAAGAAACGGTCTATTACGTTGGGTTCTCTCCGCGAAACTGTGTGTAAACACCAAGAAACATCAACGCTGATTGGTTTATCGCTGTCTTACGTCATAGGTCAAAAACCGCTAGTATGATCCCTGACGCGACCCCCCATACAAAACGACCTCCCATACAAAACGAAACGAAATATTGAACCCGTGTTTTAATCAGATTGTCCGCAGTCTCGTCCTTCCAATCATCAGTCTACAATAACTTGCCGTAGAGTAATTACATAGACGCAGATGACATTGCCGTCTGCACTCAAGAGACGTTATAAAGTTTCAAGGTTTATATCAAATTTGGCAAAGACAGAAAGAGAGAAATGGGGTTTAACGTCCACTCGACACAAACTAGACTATTTCGAAACTAACATACATGTATGACTTGGTTTTATTTCTATAATTCGCTTGCGGTCTTTAGCAGTGTGGGGAAAGCGGAGGACCCGGAGAAAACTCACGAGTATGGACAGGCAACCCTTCTCCTTGTCACGTACAGACGGGGAATCATAACCAATGACAAGCCTTCTGATCCAACGCGCGCGCGTTAATCATTCGAACGAACAAACCCCCGTTTTTATGCGAGATTAAGTACACATCCGATCAGAGATTGTTGCTAAAGGAACTCACTCTTATCATAATAATGAAATCACGAGAATAAGAATTTGCGTTTCAAGAGGTGGAGGATCATGATTCTTATACAATTTTGTTTCTAAGATGATGGGTCCGTGTGGGTGTGTAATTCCGTTTAGAATACCTGAGAGAACAGGTTATGGTTTACCTATAATATAGTCGTATGATGCGTCGATCTCTTTCGCCAAGTGAGATTCAAGTTTATCTCCACTGAAGAACCTTTGTTGGATGTAGACGGCCAAGATGACCACATTTACCACCAGGAGCAGTGATCCAAATGCCATTTTTAAACCTATAGATATAGCTCTGAAATAAGAAGATAAAACTGTTACGGGTTAAAGAAATGTTAAATTTTGATCAACGTGTTACTAGAGAGAATGACACAATTTAAATGCTACAATGCTCTGTAGAAACCAATGGTGTCATTCATTGTTTCAAAAGAGAGAGAGAGAGAGAGAGAGAGAGAGAGCGAGGAATGGGGTTTAACGTCCACTCAACACAAACTAGGTCATTTCGGGACGAACATATGGTTCAACTTTATTTCAATAATTCGCTTGCGCGTAAGGGGTCTTTAGCGGTGGGGGGGGGGCCGGAGGAAACACACGAGGTTGAGAAGGCGCCCCTATCTCCATGCCACATACATGTACGCTCACACCAGGGCTCGAAACCACAGCCGCAAGCCAGAGGTGACCGGCCAGCTAGAGGACGAAGCGCGGCACTCTAGACCACTAGACCATAACACAGAAATCAGTACCAATTTGTTGAAAATGGGGATTGACGCTCAACTGCTCGGTTACGACTTGGCTAATGAAGACGAGATATCAAATTGGAGTTTGTTATTAAAATCAGACAAAATCTATACCAGCCTTTGTCTAAACATGGGTAAGACGCTGGCTCGCTAGTCTGGAGGTCGGGTGTTCGATCCCTGCATTGGCCAAAAAGTTCAGTTGCAATTCGGTATAAGAGTAAGATTTAGATAAAGAGCTGATGGGTCTCGTTATATTAGTTGAAAACTAGAGAATGAAAAGGGAAGATCTTGAAATTTCCAGTCAAATTACTTTATTCTGAGCGACGTCAGGGTTGTTTAATTAATAGCAGTCTCGATTGTCAAGGCTACCTTAGTTACGATATTAAAATAAGTCTCGATTATCTATTTATTTTAATCAACCGATTACTCATTAATTGTGTATAAATCCGTTGAAAATCTAGAGAATCCGATGACATCAAGAGTTGATTATTGTCTTGGGGCCTTATTCACAAAATTTTAACTAAGATAAAATCCAAATTTTAGTTATTTGTTTGGATAATATTAGATTGAATTTAGTGCTAAGCCAATTAAATCTGAAGTATGTACTAAAATTTGGATTTTAACTTTAGTTAAGATTTTATGAATCAGGGCCCTGGTAAGTTAATTAACGTCTAATTAATAATTCATATAACATTTCAGGCCTAAAGAAAAACCTGCATTAGGTAGATTTATCTCTTGCATAATGTATATTTAATGTAAAACGCTCTAGTTTTGGATGACGTTACTTATTTAAGAATAGAGGTTATCAAACGATGGTTTATTCATCACAGGACTCTTATAGCCTTGTATATCATGACCCACAGAGTAAGCCATGAGATAGGATTAACAGACAACACACAAACATATTTCAACGTGGATGTTTATATTTACCTTAGACGTGACTGACTTCGTCAAAAACAAAAAAAAAAAAACAAAAAAAAAAAAGAAAAAAAAGAAAAAAAAAAGCCAAATAAAACGATGGCAATATATTTGAACAAGGGATGCACAATTAATGCCTTCCCAGATGTTCACTATATGTTGTGGTTAGGGGTCATTGAAAACTGACATTTGGTGGCTCACTAACAAGAAGGTCAAGGGTTCTAACCCATCATTAGACTAGACAGATACCCGGGTATTAGCTTTATACTTGTAGACTGAAATTGGAAATGAAATGGGGTTTAACATCCTACTGTTCCTTCCCGACTGGGCTAATAAAGACGGATTGTAATTAGGGTGACACACTTTTGTTTGAAAGCTGATATTTGTTGGCTCCTTCTAAGGCGCACTAACTATGAAGGCAAGGGATAAATCCCATCATTGGACGAGAAAGTTCCTCAGTATTTGTCATAGTGGTTAGATACAGGGCCTGCGACAGGGTCCCCCAGGCAATGAAATTAACTACTTGCCAAAGGCCGGGGTGGGGTATGGCCCTAAAGTTGTGAAAGATACACACTATGGTCATTTGACTTATATCTGGGGAAACCCGAGGTCACTTCGCTATGACACAGCAACTTAATGCAACAGCATAATTAAGACATAGGGCCTACCAAATACATGTACTACGTTATACCTAAACATAAAGATCACTTGTAGATTTCGTAAGATTTAAACATGGCCTGCACTAGCCCTAGCTCTTATCCTACCCCAAGACCTAGACCTAACCCTAACACACGGTCCTCAATAACAAGTACGTACTCTAACCCTGTTTACATCTCCTGACCTTGAAGAGATCTGCAGGTGGCCTTAATATTTAGAGCTCCGGACCCGGATGGTGCAGAAAAGTAGGTTATTAAACTTGCCTTCATAAATGTGACGGAGATTATCAGTCATGTCGCAGTGATATTCCACTTCTTTTATGCACACGATACGAGCTGTATTCACGCAAACGTGCGAGAAGATAACAGCAGATTAAAAACTATATATATATTTTTTTAATACAAACAATTCAATAGAAAAGACCACACCGCACGCTAACAAAACCCTCAAGACGCGACAGGCAATGAACAACAAAGAAAAAATCAAGTGAATGGACCCTGGTCTCAGTCGTAAGCGTCAACTGCTTTGTACAGCCCCGGGTTACAAGAAAGACTATTAAGATAATGTGAAAGGTTATCTGCAGAATGAATGGCGTTTCGTGATAGCGATAGTTGACATCATCAGTAATAAAGAAATAAAGATAAAGCATTAAGGGCGATAATCCATAGAGAATTTCGTAAAAACGCTAAAATTTAATAAATAAATTGTATTAAAGAAACAGGTGCTAATACTCTGATGTCAAGTAGCCTACACGATGACCGCAGTATTCGGAAACAAAACAATATCACTGTGTTCATCGAACGGCTTTGTATCAACCAATAAGGACATACAATTCCTTAGTTTACAAATTCGCTACAAATGTTACAGAGACATTAAGATTTAATTACCTTGAAGTGTATTATAACATGTGTATGTTTATACCTACCCTCCCAACGGGCTGACCTAGACCAACAGACCTTGGCGGCTTGAGTTCATGCTATGAATTGACTCGATCGCAAATCTATTTTTATTCATAATTGTCATTGTATGGAAGACCAAACAGCCCTTTATTCAGTAGTCTTAGTTCTTGATTCTTATCTCTGCATTTTGTTGTCGTATTTCCACACTTACACACTATAAGTAACCTTTGTATATTTGTCATATTATCTTCAAATCAATATCAGATCAGATTTGTAAAATGTGTTTTTGTTTAACCTAATTGTATTTTAAAATTAAAAAATCGAACAACTATAAAAGCAAATCGTCATAATGTTTTCGATAGGTTTTTTTTTTGACAAATGTTTTGCAAGTTTTGTATTTATTAAATTGGAGATTTGTTGTTAGAAATTTGTTGTTTGATATTCGATTTTCGTTGTATGTCTATGATGAAATGTAAATGTAGGTTATCTTTTTTATTTTCTTAAATTTTCTTATTAAAATACAATTAACTTAAACAAAAATACATTTTACAAATCTGATCTGATATTGATTTGAAGATAATAAATTTAATCTTAGTTTACAATGTCAAAATACGACAGGAGATGAAGAAATAAGAAGTAAGGACTACGGAAAAGTAACTAAGAAATAAGGACTATATATGTTGGAATGTGAGCAGGCCTATACTCTTTTGTAATGTGACTAGAACATACTCTGTTGTAATATGATCAGGCCTATAATCTGTTGTAATGTGACTAGAGTTTACTCTGTTGTAATATGACCAGCCCCATTTCTCTGTTGTAATGACTTGAACTGTACTCTGTTGTAATGTGACCAGCCCTATTTTTCTGTTGTAATAACTTGAACTGTATTTTGTTGTAATGTGACCAGGCGCATACTCTGTCGTAATGTGACTGGGACTATACTCTGTCGTACTGTAACCAGGCCTATACTCTATTACCTTGTAATCAGGTATATGATCTGTTTTTATGTGATACCTGATGTCGTCGTTTAGATATAATTGATTGTGCAGATTTAAACAAACGGCTAACATTGTAAATATCAAATGTATACATCAGAGTTTTATATACATATCAAATTGTAATTATATTCAAACGCCACGTGGATTAGATATTATTCTCCATATGGTCAACGAAAACTTAAACTAAATCTGGTAAACAAACTGAACATTAATGGTTATAGAGCTTGTTCATCTACACATTAGGTTGTAATTTTATTTCAATAATTCGCTTGCGCGTAGGGGTCTTTAGCATTGGGAAGAAAACGGAGTACCCGAAGGAAACCCACAAGGTTTGACAGGCGACCCTACTCCTTGCCACGTACAAGCGGGAATTCGAAACCACGCTAGTTGACTCAATGGCAGGCCGTATGTTACAGCGTGCTAATAAACTCGATTATCCATTTTATTTCGTTAAATCATTAATCTCTAAACGTGTTTAAATCATTTGAAAATCTAGAATATTTGATAACATCGAAAGATGAATATTGTCACGTTAATTTACGTCTAATCAATACATCAAAACATTTATGACAAAGAAATGCCCGCAATAGTCAGATTAAGCTCTGACATAATGTAGAGTTAGGTGATATTTCGGTTTTTCGGCATAAAATTGCCGCGGAAATTAAAAACCTCAAAAATACCGTTTTCAGGAAAAAATCGAAAAACCGGTATATATCACAGTTTTGACCCTGGGTGATATTTATTATAACTATTGAATTTTTTTTTCCTTACACATCATATTTTATTGTTAAATGATGAACAAATAACAATACAAGTGTTTATACCATGAAGTTAAATGCCACTGAAATAAAAAACCTCAAAAATACCGTTTTCAGAATAATATCGAAAAACCGGTATATATCACTGTTTTGACTCTGGGTCATATTTATTATAACTATTGAATTTTTTTTTTCTTTACATATCATAGTTTATTGTTAAGTGATGAACAAATAACAATACAAAGTCCCAAGTGTTTATGGGGGTCGGGATGGCCTAGTGGTCTAGAGTGCCGCACTTCGACCTCTAGCTGGTCGGTCACCTCTGGCTTGCGGCTGTGGTTTCGAGCCCTGGTGGCATGGAGATAGGGGCGCCTTCTCAACCTCGTGGGTTTCCTCCGGGCACTCCGGTTTCCTCCCACTGCTAAAGACCCCTACGCGCAAGCGAATTATTAAGGTAAAATAAAACCATATGTTAGTCCCGAAATGACCTCGTTTGTGTTGAGTGGACGTTAAACCCCATTTCTCTCTCTCTCTCCCAGTGTTTATTCCATGAAGTTAATTGCAAGCACCTCTAGAGCTTTGTTTACACCACGTGACTTCTCGCTTACAAGAACATAGACTTGTCACAAATCACTAATTTTTTCCCCATTAACTTTAGCGTTAATTGTCGTCTCTTAGACCGGTTGTAACTTTTCCCCAAATATTCGTTTTCTGCCACAGATGGAGCAACATGTGGCAAACTCTTGCCCTAAAGCATGTATGAGGTGCTTCATGAAAAACTTGGGATACATAACCTGGAAGTAGAGAAGCTAAAGATGCAATTTTCGGCCCTCCCTTTCAACGTAACCAACCTCACAACCCTTGTATCACCAAAACCTGTCAGAAAATGTATTTTCAAACCCCTTTCTTCGATTCTCAACAAAAATCGCTATGCCAAGGGTGGAAAAGGGAAAGGGAGAGAAAGACTAATCTTAACTGTTGCCCTACATTGCGTAGAAATATTGAGTGATGTGTCCATATCACCCGACCAGAACTGTTAGAATCGTTTCTGCTCAAGGTCAATTTTCTATAAATCTTGACGAATTCTGTATACCGCTGATTTCACTTTAAAAAGAATAGTTGATTTTTAGAATAGAAATTAATTTTTATAAAGCCGAAATATAAATAATGCCAACTACGTAAAGAGTATTGGTAGACTGGTTGTCAATGTAATTTGACAAGATCATGGCGGTCCGTGATCCGATAAATTGCTGTTTGGCTTGATAATGAACACTTGTTTGCACAGCACTGACATTTCAAACTTCAGAATTTAGTGTTCTTGTATTGTAAATTTAAAATGCAGTTCAAAAGGACACACGCAATTGACAGTTTTATTATCAGAGTTATAACCATTTAGTAGTTTGCTATAATAGCTATAACCGGTTAGTAGTTTTCTATGGACGTTATTATCTATTAACTAAAATTGATATGATAGGTATAACTGTGAGCTAGTTATAACCGTTTGGCACTCTGATATTACTATCTACATCATTTTAACACTCTGATAGATATGCAGGTCTGACTGTCCCAACAGTTTGACACACTGATAATTATAAAAGTAAATACCCTGATATTTAGTCTCAACGGGTTGACACTTTGATAGTCTTAAAGGGATACCACACTGTCAATCCTAAGGGTTTGACACTGATAGTTGTAACGGTTTAACACTCTTAATAATCATAGTGCTTTAACACTCTGATAGTCCTAGCGATTTAATACTCGAATGGTCTATAAAATGATAAACACTCTGATAATTATAAGGGTTTAACACAAAGATAGTCCAACAAGGTTAACACTCTAATGGTCCTAAATGATAAACACTGATAATTAATTATAATGGTTTAGCACTCTGGTAGTTCTAATAGTTTAATAACCTAATGGCCCTAAATGGTAAATACTGATAATTATAATGGTTTAACACTCTGATATTCCTAACGGTTTAATACTCTAATGGTCCTAAATGGTAAACACTGATAATTATAATGGCTTAACACTCTGATATTCCTAACGGTTTACTACTCTAATGGTCCTCAACGGTTTAAAGCTCGAGTATTTATATTGGTTTAATGGTCCTAACAGTTTAACACTCTAATGGTCCTAAAATGATATACAGTCATAACAGTTTAACACTCTGATAGTCGTAACAGTTTAACACTCTAATGGTCCTAAATGGTAAACACTTTGATAATTATAACGGTAAAACACAAAGATAGTTATAACGATTGAAGACTATGTTATGGTATATACAGCTACATATGTGATAGTGGTTTTGGTGGTTTCATTCCTAAAATCATATCAGCGGCTTTTTCACCTATCATTATACACGGTGCGTTAGTGTTGCCAGATACTATGGATGGCATGATAGAAGCATCAGCTACTCTCAGTCCATGGATGCCTTTCACTCTGTAATAAACAATATACTATTAATATACTGGTTAATATAAATACACATCGGGTCATTTTCAAATGTTGGCGAACTGATTGGTGTCCGTCAGTGAAGAGTTAACATGGACTAATAAAATTTGGGTTGAGCAAGGAAGATCTCCAGCCAGTGACGAGTTAACATGGACTAAAAATAATGGGTTTAACATCCGACGTTTCTGCACGATTAAGGACATTGTAGCCGGTTTCCTTTACGTGTTATGGTATCTTTTACGTGTTCACAAGTGTTTTTCGTCTTTAGATTTAAACCCGAAATACAAAAGAAGAACATCTTGTGGCAGAGAACTTACCTTAGTTGTGGATCTACTACTGTGGTTGGATTTTCTGTACGTCCCATTTTACAAGTTCCACTGGGATGGTAGACAGCCAGGGTAAAATACCCTATATAACACCGCCAATATTCATCACTATCAAATTTAGATTTTTCTAAACATGGGGAAAATGGCTTATGAAATAATTCTGTTCCCAGAGATTTGAAAGTCTTGGTTTTAGCCAGTTTTTGTGAAAAACGAATACCTGTAATCATATAAGTAAAAAGGGCAACTGTAATGATTATAAGTGAACACCTATATGTAAAAATGAAGACCTATAATGACATAAGTAAAAATGTACACCCATAATGACATAAGTAATAACGTACACCTGCAATGATATAAGTAAAAACGTACACCTGTAACGAAATAAGTAAAAACGGTCGAGTCATGATACCTTTGTAAATACTGAACACAATTGAACTATCTATTTCTAGAGTGATACATGTATTTGCAATGGAATAAAGGCCTTCCAGATGGCACCCAGAATCCAAATCTTGGTTATTGTCCATAAAGTTGTTTGTGGTATTTTGATGTTCTCATATCACTAAAAGACTTTCAAACATTAGTATTAGAGCTACTTTTGACAAACTTTAAATCCATCTTAATTATTAAAAGTTGCTAGCGAATTTGTTATCCATAATGTTGTTTGTTGTATGTCAAAGTTTGCCTATCACTAAATGACTTACAAACAATATTTTTCGAGCTAACATGGACAAACCTCGTAGTAATCCGTCCACATCTTCCTTGTTTTCTAAATATTTTGGATCAATGATTGGATGTTGCATGGCATCGGTGCTGTTGAGACGAACTGTACCGTGACTTTTTGGTCTTGATAAAGTAAAGGTAAGTATAAAGCCGTTCAAATCATTCATGCCAGAATAATACTTGGCATACTGCAAAAGAAAATGTTTTATCAAAGGTGATGGAACATGGTTTGTAGTTTCATGACAACGATACCTTGACTGAGTTTGATGATAATGAGCATTGTGTGCTTAGGGTATGCAGAATGATAAACAATTTGATAGTTTTATACTACATTAACAGAAACAAAACGTGCAATTAATCAATTTTAGGACTGATAAGGGAACATTTGTCATATCTAAATTTAAAACTCCAGAACACCCCCATTAATGTAACTAATTGATTAAAATTTTTCGCCTCTTGCGCTTCATATAATAAATCAACAGTATCTTTAATCATTTACCAAAAGCTGCACCGGTCAGTGTTTTCTATCGTTTTAATTTTGAGTCAAATCGAAAAATGTAATAAAGTACTCAATGACTTTTATCAGTTAGTGGATTATGTTGTATACATATTATAGAATATTGAGATCCACTAAACCCTACATACTGTTGATAAAATATGATATTGTCTACTCATCTCTACAAACCACTTCATAAGCAAAATGTCACTGATAATGTAGATATAAACTGTGTGAATTTATGCAAATCAGCGAAATTCATATCAGCGATAATTTGTAAACACCATATATAATGATAACCTTGTAAGGTAAAATATACTTGGTTAGAAAGAGACGTGGTAAAGAAAGCCGAGATGAGCGGAGACGAGCGTATGGACTTACCCGAGTTTAGCCGCTGTCGCATATTCCTGAAGCAATGGCCCGAGAAATCTCTCTCTGGCCATTGTTGGATTGGCTTCTGATACTTGAACTTTTGCGCGAGTGTGTCTATTCTTCCCGTTCAATCAAAGCTATCACTTGAGTATAGAAAGATGGCAGTCCTACGTTTAATCTGGGTCTTCTCTAAAACTTTGGACAGTGATTTAAGGTATTAAACACGGAGAAAGCATGTTCGTTTCCAAACACTATTGTTTACATTTTATTCCATTTGATAGCCTCGGTTGTCGCGCAATTAGTTTTAGGGCAATATTCTGCTATGTACTGGTTAATTGTGCATAATAAAATCGCGAGCCATGACGTAACGTTATGTAAACATTTTTGGTCCAATTTGGCGCTTTGTTTAAGGGTAAAGCAAAGCCTTTGTAACACATCCAGCTACTGGTTGTTAATGGGACTATTGACCAATCATAATTTAGAACAAGAATGTTCGCTCTTTACAGCGCGGAGTATGCCGCTGTCGTGGCAAAGTGACATGTTATGTCTGAGTATATGATCATGTAACGTGTAGCAGGCTAAGCCTCACTATGTTCACGTGGTCATGTGCGTGGGCATATTTTCCCGTTAGTAATTAAGCTATGAAGCGAACCAAATGTGATGTGTGTATAATATGACTGATAAGATACTCGCAAACGCTGAATATTACATGAAGGAATGTGACAAAGTTATTTTTACATAGAACTTTGCTAGATTTGACATTATATTATATTTGACGTTTTCAACTATATACAACTTCTGCTTATCTGTTCAATATGTTATTTACAGGCAACACACGAATGACCTCTGCTCGTTTTGACAAAAGGCACGATCTCATTAAATATCTTATTTATTTATATGTTATTTATAACCTACACATGATCTATGTGTTTAACACTCGGCAGAACTTCGCGACATTAAAGGGAAGATGCAGTGCAGGTATAGAAACTATACTCTCAATTCCAAATAAGTTAATCTGTCCTGTATCATTATTCTTAATGGCTGTATGCTTTATAAAGCCAGAATTAACTGACAGTAAGTCAGACTTGAATAGAGCTCCTTCCAATCTATGTCTATTCCATGTTCTCAATAAAAGATCTACAACCTATGCTGATGGTCTGTTAACTGTAGTGTTACAGATATAAGAAATGGTGCTCGTGATCCAGTGAACCAGAAACAACGTGAACCAGTCCTCATATGTAGCCGTAGGCCATCTTGTAGACGCCAGAATTCTCCAGTTACATGTAATCTCCACATTGAAAAGGTACGTTAGCTTTTGTCTTTGTTAATTTTCGATTATGGCTGAACATCCTGAAGTTGCAACTTTATTTCAGAATTTAACTGGGGAATTAAGTGGGCTGTCTACAACTTTAAAGCATCATGGCATTTCTAATTTAGTTGAGTCTTTTTCGGGGGACCCTAAAACTTTTGAACACTGGATCAAAAGTATTGAAAAATATTCCTTTTTGGCAGAGATTGCTACAGATAAGGTTAAATATGTGGCTTATCAATCCAGTAAAGGTACGGTGAGCGATTTTTTGAATAGATATTTAACGGAACACCCGAATTGTACTTGGGAAGTTGTAAAAAAGGAATTGGCCACACGATATGACACTATTGTTGACCCGCAACATGCGTTAGTCATCTTACAACAAGCAAAACAATATATTTCTGAAAATGTACAAATCTATGCTGAACGTTTACTTTCTTTGGCAAATAAGGCTTATAATTCTGCTGAAATTCTTTTAGAACCCGTTCAGCGACAATTAGTAGGATATTTCATAACGGGATTGTTAGATGATCGGTTAAAGCTAAAATTAATTCGCGACAATCCTAAAACTCTTCAAGAAGCCACGGTTTCGGCTATGACAGAACAAAATTTGCAAGCTCGATTTGCTTTACGTCTAAATCAGCGTTCTACCCCTCGATTTACCAATAATCATGAGCCAATGGAAATTGATCATCTTCGGCCCATGCAAAAATGTCAAAAATGTTATAATTACGGCCATCGTACTAATGAGTGTCGGTCCATAATTAGTTTACCACCTGCCATTAATAGTGTTCAGGATACTAAACCACCTTTTTATTCCAGTAGGTCTAATTTTATAAATAAACCCCCCTTTTCTCCAAATAGGTCAAATTTCACACACCGACCGCCTTTCCGGCGAAATCCACATATTATTTGTTGGAATTGCAATAAACAGGGACACATCAGTCGAAATTGCGAGCATAATAGGTATGTTCATCGCCCTCCCCATCCACCTAGGTTTAATGGTTCCCGGCGACATCCCCATTTAAACTAAAACGCTCTTTTCATGTTGAAGCTAATGGAAAGAGCTCACAAAAATTGCCTTTATTTAATTTAAATATTTCTAATAATCCAAGTTCTTGTTTACTAGCATTAGGATCTCAAAACTTCCGATCGTTAATTGACAGCGGAGCTGAAGTAAGCATAATTCATAATCGCATATACCAAAAATTACAATATAAACCTAATTTAATCCCCGACAAGGTTCATTTACAATCGGTCAATGGAGAGTCGCTAATTATTCATGGCTATGTCGAATTACCCTTTACAATAGGCAAAACTAAGATGACACATAAATTTTATGTGGTATCAAATATCAATCGGAATTTTATATTAGGGCGCGATTGGTTAATTAATAATGGCGTTAGATTATATTATGATTTAGGGTGCTTAAAAGTTAAGGATGAATATATACCTTTGGTTGAAGATTTAAATATATCTTCTTTAGTGCGAATAGCTAACCAGGTAATTATTAAACCTCAAACGTCTCATTTATGTTTCGTCAACGCCAAACCAGTTGCTAATTTAATGCATGACGATTCTGTTATCATTTCGCCTGTGGATTTTGGCTTCATTAGTAATCAACCCGGGTTGTTAATTAGTAATGGGGTCAGTAATGCGACTAAGCGACGTAGATTTCCCCTTATGATAACAAATAGCACTAATCGTACGTTTAAACTTAAAAGGGGATGTATTGTTGGTAGGATTGAAAATATTGCCTCAGGCAAACTAATAGCTTTCACTGAAATTTCTCAAACAAATACGGCCCAAACGCCGCCGGCGGTTAATCTCAATGATGTTGATGTACCCGCACAATTTAAAGACCGATTACATAATCTTATCTCCAGTAATAATGACCTATTTGCAGCCACAGATTTAGATCTTAGTCAAACTGACACAGTTAAAATGACGATTAATACTGGATCACACCCCCCAATTAAACTTCCGCCGTATAGGACACCTCTTAATAAGCGACCTGTAGTTGATCAAGCAATTGATGATATGCTTAAGGCCAATATTATTCGGCCTTCGTGTTCCCCTTGGTCATTTCCTATAGTCATCGTTTCCAAGAAAGATGGTTCGAAACGTTTCTGTGTCGATTTCCGGAAATTAAATAAAATCACTAAATTCTCATCATATCCCCTCCCCTTGGTGGACGACATTTTAGCTCAATTGCACGACAAACAGTATTTTTCAAAATTGGATATGAAATCGGGCTATTGGCAAGTGTTAATGGACAAAGCTGATAGAGAAAAAACAGCATTTTCATGTCATCGCGGGCTTTACGAGTTCAATACTATGCCTTTTGGGATCGCCAACGCCCCAGGACTTTTTCAAGGATTAATGGCTGTTGTTCTTCGTGATATGCAAACATTTGCTATTGCATATTTAGATGATATTTTAATATTCTCTTCGTCCTTAGAGGATCATTTTAAGCATATTAATTTAGTTTTTGACAGGATTCGTGTTCATAAGCTCAAATTGAAATTAAAGAAATGTAGTTTTCTCCAAACTGAGACAACTTATCTAGGTTTTGTTATCACGCCCAATGGCATTAAACCCGACCCTCAGAAAGTCAGTGTGATCAAAAATATAAGTCAGCCCCAAACTGTAAAACAAGTTCGATCTATCATTGGCATGTGTTCTTATTATCGTCGTTATTTTTCTAATTTTTCCAAACTTGCTGAACCATTGATTGCTTTAACCCGCAAGAATGCAAAATTCGAATGGACTCTTCAATGTGAAAATTCATTTCATGCCTTAAAACAAACATTAGTTCAAATACCAATGTTATCGTACCCTAATCCAAACAAACCGTATATTCTGTATACGGACGCGAGTAATTTCTCCGTGGGGGCTTATCTTTGTCAAACTAAACGTAATTCTAAAGGCATAGAAGAAGAATTGCCAGTTTATATGCTGTCTCATACACTTAGTAATACACAAAGTCGTTGGTCAACTATTGAAAAAGAATGTTATGCTATCCATTATGCATTACAAAAGTTAGATTTCTATTTACATGACGCAGAATTTATTATACGTACTGATCACAAACCTTTAAAATATTTACTTGATTCACCGATGAATAATAAAAAACTTGAAATGTGGTCTTTAACAATAAGTGCTTATAACTGTAAGATTGAATATTTATCGGGTAAACAAAATGTTATCGCTGATTTTCTTAGTCGAATGCCGACTCAATTTCAGGAGGAAGAACTGCTTAATTCAGAAGTAAACGATAATACACTAGAACTCAACGCCATAAATTCGAATCAGTTTGAACCACGGGAATTTGCAAAGTGCACGGTCGATTTAGGTAATAACGATAATACCGTTAAACCACCTACTTTAGAGGGTTATAACATGATTGAAGAACAGGTTAAAGATAAGGATATTGTCAATATCATTGCACAGTTAAGAAGTAATAAACCATGTGCAAGTAATAATAAATACTTATTAATGCAGGATGTCTTACATTACATTTCTGATCCTAATGATGAACCGACTCCGAGGTTATTTGTACCAGATCATTTACGATCTGATGTAATTAAGGAATATCATGACATGTTTCATTTAGGTATAGATAAAACTTACAGTTTTATCAAAGAAAAGTATTATTGGCCTAATTTATATAAACACATTTATCAGTATGTGTCCAGATGCGTAACATGTCAAAAGCGTTCATCAAAGAAAATTAAACCTCCATTACAAGAAACCGATATCCCACCATACCCCTTTGCTAAAGTTTCACTTGATTTGTCTGGACCATACCCATTATCACTCTCGGGTAATAAATACATCATATCATTTGTTGACTGGTATAGTGGGTGGCCCGAGGCATATGCGGTCAAGGATAAAAGTGCTGATAACGTAGCTCATTTATTAATTGACGAAATCTTTCCTAGATATGGCACACCGTTACAACTAGTTACGGATAATGGGAGCGAAAATGAAAATCGCACTATGCATCAAACATTAACTGCTTTAAATATTCACCATATAACAACATCATATTACCGGCCCCAATCGAACAGTCGTGTTGAAAGATTCCATCAAACGATGGTTAGCGTCCTTTCAAAAAAGTTAGAAGATAATTTAAATACATGGGATTTATATTTAAACCAAACATTGGCAGCTATTAGGTTTAATATTTGTGAATCTTCAAAATTTTCACCATTTTATTTATTATATACAAGAGATGTAGTTTTGCCTATTGATAATTTGCTGAAACCACGACGGAAATATTTAGGTGAAGAATTCCATCAAATTGCTCTTGAAAATCAGCATAAAGCATTTTTGTTAGTCCATAAAAACCTTAAAAAAGCTAAACGTCGCCAGGCTCACTATGCGGATAAAAATAGTAAAGCCATTGCTTTTGAAGTTGGAGACCCCGTTTATATCAAAAATCATTTACGTAAAAGTAAACTTCAATCCAAATGGAAACCTTTTTATAGAATTATCACAAAAACAGGTCCTCTGTCTTTCATTGTTAAAAATCAATTAGATGGCTCAACAACAAAATCACATGCTGAACATTTGCGTCTAGCCAATTTAGATAACTGGGACATCCCAACTGATAATATTCCAAAGTTAAGGCAAGCTAATTATGTTGTTCCACCTGACGATTCTTCAGATGATGATATGGACCATGTAAACGATCTTGACCCTACACCCTTTGATATCACTGACCAATATAGACGTGAACGTGACGATTCCTCTGACGAGGACGATATTCCGCTCATGGAATTAGCCAAACGCCTTCGAAACAAAGATCGGATTGCATCTAAAACATATGTGCCTCACACGTCTGATGAGAAATCCGAAACATACATTGATGATCAATTAGAAACGTGCCGTGATGATAAGCTCGAGCCATGTGTTGATAATTACGTTCAAGAAAGCATGGACGTTGATGCTGTTGATATTGCGATAACTAATTCGAATACCCATAATGATCCTAATGCTAATTTAAAACAATTACTTACGAGTATAATTGGCATGATTAAGTAAGCTTCAAATGTTTTCCTTGTATATATATTAGAATTTTTTTTTATATTTTATTTTGCGGTATTTTTTATTTGAAGGATTAAGATGAAACTCTCACTCATTTTCATTTTTCTTGGCGGTATTAATTCTTTCCTTATTCGTGAAAATGTTGTCTTTCGACAAATAAGTGAATTTAGTACATCGAGATCTCGTTGGCTTGTCTCTTTTGTTATTGATTTAAAGCCTTATAATACATTTATTTCCTCGTTAAGTCGGGATAAAAAGAAGGGAATTGCTACTGCCCATCAGATAATTTCTAAATATATTAAGCAACAAACCAATATGGACTATGCTAGTTTATTTGCTAATCGTTTGCAAGATATTCAGGATATACAATCTTTATATACAGAACTTAGAACAAAAGCAGGTGAATATAAGCTGATAGCAAGTACAAGGCCTCGTCGCGCAATTTTACCAATAGTAGGCAAAGCTTTGAGTTATTTATTTGGCACTGTTTCCCAATCAGAATTTAATACTATCAAACATAATGTTAAAAAATTATATAAAAATCAGGAAAGTATTATCCATGTGGTAGATCAAAGCTTATCAATATTAAATGTTTCTCGTATTGAATTTCCAAAAATAGGGCATCTATTAACTCGCTAATTTTAAATTTAAAACAATTTGAATTACAATTCCAAGGTTAGTGGCCAATTTAACAAACGAAGTTACATTAATTAAAAATTTTCTTTCGCTTGACTACAAACTTAAGTTCATTTTAGATGAATTAAAACATTTAACTTTACAATGTTTAAGATATGTAGAGTATTTCAATGATCAACTCAATATGTTATCGTTAGGTCACATCTCTCCAAGTGTACTTAAACCGGCTGATCTTAAATCGTTACTCCTTGAGATTCGATCTCAACTGCCAAGTACAGTACACCTTTCGGCGGATCCCTCATTGAAACTTTGGCATTATTATAAATTTTTAACGTGTTCTACTAAATTAGATGTGGACAAAATTTACGTCATTTTAACCATTCCACTTTTGGATTCAACTAAAAAACTTGAAATATTTTATGCTCATAATTTACCTGCACCTATGCAAACCAAATACGTTCATGCCAAAACACCCCATACTTCCGGATTAGTAGCGAAGTATCAACTAGAAAGTCAAATGTTTGCAGTTAATTCGGAAAGAACACAATATGTACTTCTCACCGAATCCGAAGTTGAAGTCTGTACCAATCGCCTTGTAAAAACTTGTTCTATCAAAAGTCCACTGTATCCCATTAATTTAAGTAAATTATGTGTAATCGCTTTGTTTATGCAAAACACAAAATTGAGTAAAGACGTGTGTACCGTAAATGTTCAACCTACAATAATTTTGCCTTTAGCTGAATATCTAACCGATGGTTATTGGGCCATATCCACTCAAAATTTATTACGTTTTTCACTTGTTTGTAATCAAAAAAAATATCCAACCTCAACGTTATCCATTACTGCAAAGCCACCTATTGATATCCTAAAGTTAAATATGTCTTGTTCGGCATCAAATGAATATATTTCTCTTTTACCAATTTATAATCGAGAAAGCACTTTTTATATCCAAAATACCTTTCAAAACATTAATACTCATTTTAATATTTCAAGTCTTGCCTTGTGGAAACCTTTATCTATAGCATTTCCAAATCTTGAAATTCCTGAACTTCCCCCTACCCTAAAAGATGTGAAAGAAATACCTATTAAGAAATTTATCAAAGAACTCACACCTCTTAAAGTTGTAGACAAGCCATGGCCTCACACAAATTCTGTATTAAGTATTATTGGGCTCATTTTAACTATTAGTGTCGTTACTTATCTTTTGGTACGATACTTTCAAATTCGTCAAGGAAAATTAGCCAAGAAATTCGAAAATGACAGAGTCAGGGCAACGTATGCTGCTCATAAGGAGATGGTGTCGGCGGAGACCGAGGACGGAAATACGTTCGCTGGAACAGATGATTCCACACCAGCACTACGCCATCCTGTGACATTAACTTTGTCATAAGTTTATCAAGAAGGATGCCAGTGGAAAATTAAATATTATGATGTCAGTACCAAATTTAATGGTAACAGGAAGTGTACACTTAGAATGGTATCGTCCTACAAAAACTTCTAGGACCAAGGTTGTTCCGGACTTGTAATATAAATATATATATATAATCGCGTGTGTTTTAAGTTTATCATATGTACTTTTATTATTTCATGCGTACTGTTGTTATATCAGGTTTGCTGTGTTATATCGCGTGTGCTCTTCCTAATTCGTGTGTAATGTAATTTTATTGTGCGAAACATCAATGTATACAAATGGAAACAGTGTCCCACCTGTGAAAATGGTGTTTGTTATGTCCTTTTGGGTACATAACTCATGGGTGATGAAGGAATGTGACAAAGTGATATGGAACTTTGCTAGATTTGACATTATATTATATTGGACGTTTTCAATTGTGTTTGTTATGTCCTTTTGGTACATAACTCAGGGGTGATGAAGGAATGTGACAAAGTTATTTTTACATAGAACTTTGCTAGATTTGACATTATATTATATTTGACGTTTTCAACTATATACAACTTCTGCTTATCTGTTCAATATGTTATTTACAGGCAACACACGAATGACCTCTGCTCGTTTTGACAAAAGGCACGATCTCATTAAATATCTTATTTATTTATATGTTATTTATAACCTACACATGATCTATGTGTTTAACACTCGGCAGAACTTCGCGACATTAAAGGGAAGATGCAGTGCAGGTATAGAAACTATACTCTCAATTCCAAATAAGTTAATCTGTCATGTATCATTATTCTTAATGGCTGTATGCTTTATAAAGCCAGAATTAACTGACAGTAAGTCAGACTTGAATAGAGCTCCTTCCAATCTATGTCTATTCCATGTTCTCAATAAAAGATCTACAACCTATGCTGATGGTCTGTTAACTGTAGTGTTACAGGAATGGCTGTCGTATTATCAGTTGATGTGGTATTATCAGTTCCTGTGTATTTATTTTCCTCTTGCAGATGTCACTGGTTTGCTCCCCTTATCAGCTGTCTAGTTGTTCGGTTGGGACGAAAAATCGAGGACCCGATGTCAATAAATGCTATATTTACTAAACGGATACTCAGTTGTAGTGTTACATAAGCCTACTAATAGACAATCAAAACAGCTTTTATAAAGATTACGCAATTCATTCTTACCTTAGGGTCTATTCCTGCCAGATCCAATATCACCTCTTCGTTTAACAGCAAATCCATTGCAGAAATTTGTAAATCCGGATACTCGGTTGTTTTAGGGTCCGTGGATATAAAAGCTAACGAGTCTAAGCCTCCAGGTGACGTCAACACACCTGAATAAAATATATGCCACTCATCAAAACTTAACTTTCCGTGTTTGTAAATGTTAATCGATTATCCACAGGAGTAGAAATAAAACCTTATAGTTACTTGTTGGAATTGAACCGAATCAATTACTTATAATTGGTCCGAATCTTTTACTGGCAATTGAACTGAATCAATTACTTGCAAATGAACCAAATCAGATGCTTGAAACTGAACTCGGCCAATTACTTGAAATTGAACCGAATCAATTACTTGAAATTGAGCCGAACCAATTACCCGAAACTGAACCCAATCTATTACTTGAAAATGAACCGAATCAATTACTTGAAATTGATCCCAGTAAATTACATGGAATTGAATCGAATCAATTACGTGGAATTGACAAGGCTAATTATTTTATCACCTGGGTTTAATCAAATTTCACTGTCTCTGTCTGGGGGGTTGGGATGGCCTAGTGGTATAGAGTGCCACGCTTCGACCTCTAGCTGGCCGGTCACCTCTGGTTTGCGGCTGTGGTTTCGAGCCCTGGTGTGAGCGTATGTGGCATGGAGATAGGGGCGCCTTCTCAACCTCGTGGGTTTCCTCCGGGCACTCCGGTTTCCTCCCACTGTTAAACCCCATTTCTCTCTCTCTCTCTGTCTCCTTCTGTTTTGGTCTCTCACTCCCCCTCTTCTCCCGCTCACTCTCTCTCTCCCCCTCCCTCTCTCTCCCCCTTCTCTCTCTCTCCCCCTCTCTCTTGTTATCTACCTGATTTGGTTGTTAAATACTGAGCTAACGTCCACAAAGATTCTGTTTTGTTGACAGAAGTAAACACGAGTTCTTTTGTTTTATAGTAGTTCAAAAAAGTAATGTGATCTTGTAAATTATCACCCACTGGTAAATCAGCAACGACTGGTATCTGAAATAGACAACTTATTATTTGGCATTGTCATCAAGTTTTATTAAAATTCTATATGATACGCAATAAACGTCATTAATCAACTCTCCATGTCAACGCTAACCTGCAATATTTTACTGCATTAGGATCCGATTTGCTGGTCAACTTTCATTCATGATTTAATCATGGAATGGATAATCGAGACCATGTTTTTTTCAGCGTACCGACTTTAGTAATGATGATCGTGGAAATGCCGAAAATTCTATCGGTACTTGCTCGGTTCAATGTGACTGAAATTTTAAGCCTATTCTCTTTACATTAATCAAGGTTTTAATTATCATAGTGATAACTGCCAGCTCGTTTCTTTACGTCGTGGAAAATGTGATATTTCCGATCATGCAAATGACACAAACAGTTTTAGAAACAAATCTGCAAGTAAAGTAATTTACCCCGTGTGTCTTTATGGGCATGAATATAATGCCACCCACTAAACATTTACTTCTAAAGTCACTAACCCCGTGAGTCTTTAAGTGTTCTTTTGGTCCAATCCCAGATAGCATTAAAATTTGAGGAGAAGACAAAGCACCAGCTGACAGAATAATCTCTTTATTTACAGAAACTGATTTCAATGTTCCTTTATGATAGAATTCTACACCAACTGCTTTCTTATTCTTTATAACAACCTGAAAACAAAATATCACAAGTGTTCATCCTTTATCAACATAGAAGTAGAATTCGAAGCGAAAGCAAGATACCGCCACGTGGGCTTTGGGATGAAAATACGCAAAGATAAACAAGACCATCATACTTACCTTTTTAACATGGGCGTTTGTCAGAACGTGAAGATTTTTGCGACTTGTAACCGCTGGCCACAAAAAGGCTTTAGCCGTGCTACACCTTTCCCCATCTTGTATAGTAGCTTGTGAAGCAAAGAATCCTGCATATAGAATATTATTTCATAATAGTTAAGTTATCAAAACACAGAATGACAGATCTTGATAGAAAAAATATATTACATCCAAGATATTGATGGTATTATTCCACATGGTGATATTTTATGATATGTACCACCCTTATAGTCCACCCATAATGTTTACAATATGCCACAACCATGTTATTTAATACCTTTAATACATTCCATCCTTGGTATTTATAATTACCATACCTTTTTGTTCCCTGCCATTATAATCACCAGTTCCATATCCCAATTCTTTACCAGCTTCTATCATAAAATCAGGCAAATCTGTCGCTTGAGATTCAGACACACCAAGTGGACCATTTGTACCATGATACTCTAAAAGTATAAGAAGTTAATTCTCAAAAACAAATAGCTGCTGCGCCGTGTTGTGGTGTTAATTACGAGAGAGCTATCATTCAGTTTCTGTTGTGGCCATCATCACCAAGGGAAAAGAACTATGGTCAATTTTACTAGGCAGAGATAACTCTGTTGTTAAAATTAATGAAGTACCTGGTATACTACTTTTCTGTATAGCAGAAGTATAAATTTTACCTGTATCCATATGTTTTAATGATTGGATATTTTCTGATCTAATGAAATATGGCAAGACTTCAGAATAGCTCCATCCATCACACCCAGCTTCAGACCAGCCATCATAATCCTTTCTATGACCGCGGACATAAATGTTATAGTTTATTTGGCTAGATCCACCTAAAACTTTACCCCTCGGCATAAACATCCTCTGAAATGAAATGAAATGGGCGGCTGTTACTTTTCTCCCCAAAGAGGACCAATGAACACAGACATACACCACCCAGTGTGCTAGGGAGAACGCGTGGTACAACATTACAGACGGTGCACTTAAATTGGTTGCAATTGACCACTTCTTTAAGTGGCATTTAGTAACAGTAACGCAATAACACTATTTATGGATTAACAATTACTGGTTTATTAACATACAACGTTTCGACGATGATACTCTCGTCTTTATCACTTGCAAATTTCATCGTCTTAGATCTTCTAATGTAAACAATTCCACAATTTAGGGGAAATTACACGGAAACCGATGTCATTAAACTATTTCAATTTCCATAGGCGTTGTAAGTTATAAGATTGTAAAGATGGGTTTGATAGATATGGCGTACGTAGTTCTCCACCCTCATTGCAATGCAATGGCCCTGATATCCATGCATACCTTGTTGAATTGACACCATGCCGGATGCTCGATTATCAGGTGCCAACATTGGCATGTTGTTGAGTTATCGCCGTGATCTGATGTGATTGTCACATTAAGAGTTTCAAGGTTAAATTGTATCTTACAAATTCAACAATTACCCATTTATAAAAGTGTTTTTTTGCTTCTCGGTACAGATATTTGTTAAAACAGATGCATAACACAAGTCATACCTCTCCCCGTAAACCCTTGCAGCAATTCTTTTGAGGCACTGAATAATATTGCCAATCGTATTCTGTCCTTTGGGCCAATCCACACTTCATAGGAACTTTTAAAATTGCGAAGGACGGGTGTTGATCATCGGTTCCTGCTTCAAGTACCAGGACTTTCAGACTAGAATCCTTAGACAGCCGATTAGCTAATACAGATCCAGCAGATCCAGCCCCCACTGAAATAGTATTCAGCAAAAGATTAGATTTAAAGCAAACTGAAAGTTTTTAAAAAGATCAAAAATTATTTTTTATTTTACGAAATAAATATTTCAAAATCATTTCGAATTTGTACTACAGTAGATATTGACTAAGGCTTCAGCGAATAAAGAAACAACCCAACTTTTGTCGTTTTAGGTATTTGGTGTCAAAATGCTCTAGAGTACGGAGGCGTTGTGGGATGGCATAGCCTAGTGATTTCAATAACCAATCAACTGCTGTAGAGTGACTGGATATACGCACGTAGATGGCGCATATGTTTGTATACAGACGACAGACTCTGTTGGCGTGTTCTTTGTTTGGTGGCGGATATCTGTTCTCATCAAGTGAAGTTATTGAGTTTCAATGGTTGGATCAAACAGGCTGTAGGGTTGTTTTATGATTGCAGTTGTCTCATCAAATAAACACGGAAAACAATGGTAATAGGTAATAATATTGATGTTCCCCCTTTTACCAAATCAAATCACTAAAAATAAAAAATTTGCGTTTCAAAAAGGATCATAATACCTATAATATAATCGTATGATGTGTCGATGTCCTTCGCCAAGCTGGATTCAAGTTTATCCCCACTAAAGAACCTTTGCTGGACGAAAACAGCCAAGATGACCACATTTACCACCAGGAGCAATGATCCAAACGCCATTCTCAAATCTCTATAGCTCTAAAATTAGAAATACGTGTAAATGTTATATATATTATGACCAATATATAATATTTACTAGATAGATACAGTGTACAAGAAACGCAAGGGAGAGAGGCGCACTAAAGAACCTTTGCTGGACGAAAACAGCCAAGATGACCACATTTACCACCAGGAGCAATGATCCAAACGCCATTCTCAAATCTCTATAGCTCTAAAATTAGAAATACGTGTAAATGTTATATATATTATGACCAATATATAATATTTACTCGATAGATACAGTGTACAAGAAACGCAAGGGAGAGAGACGCACACACAAACTAGGTCATTTCTGGACTAACATACTTCTATTTGATTTCAGTAATTCCCTTGCGCGTAGAGGTCTTTAGCAATGGGGGGAATCCGGAAAACCCGATGAAAACCCACAACCAAAGAATCGGATTCATACCAGATGACTAAATGGTAGACCATACGATGCAACGCGCACCTGCTAATCATTCGGCCCCCCTATAAAAAAAGTCTTAAAATCATACAATAGTACACCTACTGATCTATAGAAACCTGTAATAGATAAACATTCAAATTTCCTATATTAACATTTATATAAAAACATCGAAAAATTCATACCAAATATAACCCTTACCATAACCAGCGGCTGCATGAGATGGATAGAGAACAAGCATGAGATGGATAGAGAACAAGCTAAAAACAAAAAACGAATTTTTGTACGATCAGGGGACATAAGGCGCAATTATCAAAAGGGACTGAGAGTTTTGGAAATATAAAAATATAATTTAAGTTTCATCAAAGCTCGATAAAAATTGAGACCTCTAGTGAGGTCATAACCGTTGAATTGCATACTTATATACAATTTTCATTCAAATAGCGGCCATTTTTTTTTCGGACAGTTTCATTTCGATTTTCCCGAAATAAAAATTCAACCTTTATTATGGTGGAATGGTGATATATCTAAACGGTTTTTAAAATCAGCAAAAAATTGTGACCTTTAGAAAATCCACAAGCTAAAAATGCCATTTTCGACCAATCAAGGGCCATAATTCAGGAAGTTGCAATCTGATATGCGCGAATATCGAGGGGAACCAATATCGGTGGGTAAAAAACATGCATGTCAAGTTTCGTCAAAATCGGTTCAAACTTGTGACCTCTAGAGTTTCCACAAACTAAAAACGCGACTTTTCGTACAATCAGAGGCCTAATTTCAGAAGTTTCGATCCGTTATGCGCAAATATCGAAAGGAACCAAGAGCTGTGTCTTATAAACATGAATTTCAAGTTTCATCAAAATAAATCGGATAAAAACTGTGACTTCTAGAGTGTCCACAAGCTAAAAAGACCTTTTTTGGTACAATCAGGGGCCATAATCCACGAAGTTACGGTCCGATACATGCCAATATTGAAAAGAAACGAGATCTTAGGACGATAAACCTATATTGAAAGTTTCGGTGAAATTGGATAAAAATTGTGACCTACTTTGCCAGACTGCATGACGGACACCTATTGTCATTAATCTGTATCAGGTTGTTTCAGAAAAGTAGGTCGTTAAACTCTATTTGTGTCATGACGCGGTGATATTGCACTACTTTTATGAACACAATACGAGCAGTATTCATACACTGTGCGCAAAAATAATATTAACATTTTCAACACTATTAATTTTAGTACAAAACATTTGAATAGTAATGACCACACTTCCCGCAAACCAAACCGGCAAGACGAACCTGCAGACTGCACAGGTGCGACAAGTAATAAACAGAAATACCGAATCAAGTGAATGAATGCAGGGGTAGGTCAGCCGTAAGCATCCACTGCGTTGTACAGTCCCGGGTCTGTACAAGAAAGACACAATTAAATTAATGCGAATGTCACAGGGGCGGATCCAGGATTTTCAGAAAGAGGGGGCGTGCTGCACCCACTTGGGAGTGCGAAACCGTGATTTTTTAGTGAAAAAATGGCACATACTAGTACTGTAAAAAACGATTTCTAACCTAAGCTATTTTTGTTCTCTTTTCTCGCGAGAATATACGGAGCTAAAAATTGTTCGCCACCTCAAAAAATAGAGGGGTCGTGCACCGAGTGCGCCCCCTCTGGATCCGCGCCTGAATGATTGTCTCTGTTGAATAAATGGCGTTTCATGATGGCGATAATTCATGTCATGAGTAAGAATGTCAAAACATTAACAATAATATTACGATAATCCGGAAAAAAAAAAAAAAATTAGCAAAGAAAGTTAAGTGAGTAAACATGTACTTAGTGCAACAACGAGAACATTCTTTCGTACGGAGGACTAAAACTCGACTCGGGTAGTCGGATATCGCAGCAGGACTACACTAGCCGCAAACAAAACAATGCCATTGATTGTGTTCGTGGACGTCCTTCGTACCGAACTATAGTGACACAATGTTCCAGCAGCCGACAGTGTATTACGTGCATAATAATAATAGTTTAACTTACCCTCCAGACGAGCTAAGATCAACTGATATACGTTTGAGTTTATACGAAACGTAGTTTTATTTATACCTGTCCTTGTACCATTTGTACGTATATTTACAACTGAAGTATGTCGAACCGTTTAGCTGTTATCAACAGATCCTATCTTATTTCTCCCCTATATGTAATCTAGTACATGTATTATATACTATCTCGGTTATTAAGACAGAGAAAGGTTTGGTTAACCAGTTTAAAAAAAAACTCAGCTCGCGACATGTCTTCGAGAAGGCCCTTTATTTTAAACTGGTTCATCTTGGTTGTAATGTGACCAGGGTCCGTATTCAAAGGATATCTTAAGTCTAAGATAGTCACTTAACTACTAGCTTTCACTTAAATATACGTAACTTCCTGTAAGTTAAGGGCAAGTAGTATTCAAAGGCACTGTTAAGTATCAAATTTTCCCTTAAAGTTAAGCTGCCTTAACTTTTAAGTGTTAGTCTTCAAGTGGTATTCAAAGGCCAGTTTAAGTGAGAAATATCCACTTAACTTTAAGTGACCTACGGGAGGTACCTTAAGGTTAAGTGAGATTATAATGACTTCTTTTAATGCTGTAGAAGCAGTCCCGTAATGGCGATTTTAGAACATAGGGAATTCAGATTAAAACAAAGACAATGTCGCCGAACGTAACTGAACTTCAATTTATTTTTTCGTCGTCAACTTTGATGTTGTAGTGCCATAATAGAGTATAAGGTTATTATCACCGATGTAGTTAAGGATATCTTTTCCCGATCATTTATCATGTTATGTTTGTATGTTTCCATGACTGTCATAAAATATAGTTAAATTCATTTGTGGAGACTTGGATTTATAGATTTCGGAAATTATTTATACTACCGCTAGAAGCAAGGCATGATCTAATTTTTACAACTCACTCCCATATATACATAATCGGTAGTATTTATTTTGGTAAAATATAATGAAGCATGAATATTTCGTACACACAATGTACCGTCAATGCCAGACATGTCAAAATCTAAAGTGTAGGTACTTACACAATATCTATGAATTTCTCAAATGATTTACAAACAACACTTTATTTCTCAAATGATTTACAAACAACATTGTATTATTTGTCCAGTCTAACTTAAAAGGCAAGGGCCATTGTGTCTTGCTAATAATATGTTGTTTTCTATTTGCTTTATATTGTTAAAAAATTAAAGCTTACATTATCCATCTTTATACTACCACTATATTGTAATCTATTTGAATGGATTTTATTTTTTTAAAAAAAAAATCTATGAAAACAGCTGTTCCGGCAAAGGATACACACTATCATAATTTATCTTAAATTAAAATCATACTATTTTCATTGGTTACAATATAATATTTCGACAAACATTTTCCTGGTGATGTAAACTAAGAATTTAATAGAATACAGCGATGCTCTTAAGGGGGCATAACTAGCTGGCAATGTCAGTAATTCTTGATTTTTGGCAGTGGAGGGTATTCCATAAATAAAAAAATTCATGCTTTTTGGCGAATGTGAGTATTCCATAATTTAAGTGTGAGGTTAAGTTTTCACATAGCCAAGTATTTGTAAAATACAACCTTTGAATACCGTTTTAAGGTAAGACACTTGGTTAAGTGGAAAAATTAAGTATTTTTACTTAACTTTTAGAAAACCTTTGAATACGGACCCTGGCCTATACTCCATAATGTCACCATTCTGTTGTAATTCGACCAGGCCTATACTCTGTTGTAATGTGACGCCTAATGACAATGTTAGACATTGTTCTCCATACAGTCAGCTAGAACTAAAGCTAAATCATGTAAACAAACTGAACATTAATGGTATAGAGCCTGTTGTTTCACACGTTAGATTAACACAAAAGTATGAATTCTAGAAATCCATCTGTACAGACGATATAAATTGGATATGGCTAAAAACCACCACCTCTTTTTTATCTGATTTAAATAAAGCCCGGAGATCATTTTGTTTTCTTGAGTAGAAATAATTCCCGCTATAATAATCATAAAAATAGATAATGACGAGGGAATATGTTGAATAATTCACACTGAGTGGAGTTATCGACGATACAATTACAGTAAAACCTTGATTGCCATTGGGGGAGGGGGTGGCCTTGTGATCTAGAGTGCCGCGCTTCGATTTCTTGCAGGCCGGTCACCTCTGGAATGCGGCTGTGGTTTCGAGCCCTGGCGTGAGCGTATGTGGCATGGAGATTGGGGCGCCTTCTCAACCTCGTGGGTTTCCTCCGGGCACTCCGGTTTCCTCCCACTGCTAAAGACCCCTACGCGCAAGCGAATTATTGAAATAAAATTAAACCATATGTTAGTCCCGAAGTGACCTAGTTTGTATTGCGTGGACGTTAAACCCCATTTCTCTCTCTCTCTCTCTCTGGTTGCCATTGATACCGTTGCTACGATAAAAAAAACAAGTCTCGACTATCCATTCTTTCGTCAAGTCATCAGTCTCAAATCGTATTTAAATCTATTGACAATCTAGACTACCCGATGATATCGAAAGATGATATGTGTTGCGAATCCTCTACCAACGAGAGGTTCGTCTTTGTTTTGGGAACGCCTCTGAGCTAGATACGTGGGACCAAAAGAAAGGACAAGACAATTAACTTTCAATAAAACTTTACTAAACACAGAAAAGGAATAATACAACAATATAATTTGAATAACATGTACAATAATCTTAATCAATTAAATAGAAACCGGAACTCGAACTTCTAATGCCACTGGATGACTAGGGTTGCTTTAAGACGACAGTCTCTGAAATTTAATACAAATGCTAATCTGCGGAACAGATTAATATGTTATACACGGAAATATATCCGCTGGATAGCTAACGTCGCTGGATCACCGGATGACTACAGTCGCTGGATAACTGGAATCACTGGGTCACTGGAGTGACTGGATAACTTCAGCCACTGGAATATGTATAATTATATGATAATACAAAATAATATGATATACACGGAAATATATCCGCTGGATAGCTAACGTCGCTGGATCACTGGATGACTACAGTAGTACAGTCGCTGTATAACTGGAATCACTGGAGTGACTACAATCGAACCCAAATTATTGCTAACTACGGAAATGCGAAAATCATTAATACTCAAATGTCGCTATGTGTGGCTGCAGCCACTGGATCAGACCACTGGAGAGGTTAATACGCTCAATGTGGTTATCGGGTTTGTGATTATCCTGTCATCGGATTGACCTTGGATTGACCTTGACTAGTTTACGTTAAACTTGAAATCCGGCAGGCCTATATAGTATAATGGGGCTTGTATTATTGCTGACTGGAGGACGGGCCTTGGCTTGGTTTACTTAATCCGCCGTCCCGCGGCTGGATCCAGACTGGATTACCGTACCATTAAAGATTCCATCTTTAGCTCCAGTTCCAGTTTAGAGTTCACCTTCGTAAGGCGTACAGAAAACCAATGCAATGAATTCCTGACGTCAATCTAATTTATACCGGCGATATGTGACGTCATGACGTCAACATACCCTCATCCAATAGGAACGTCTCCCAGGGGACGTTAGGAACTGCCATGGCTGACCATGTCAAGTTTTGTCCCAAATTTACCATGTGAATTATGTAAAAAATGCGATATACGTCTCAATGAGGGAGTCGTGAACATTAATTTGGACTCCTTGGTGATCATAGTTACTGACTCGACAACTTATATAACTTCTTTGGATATCATGCTGTCTATACACGGTAAGTGCTACTTTTGTTCCCACGTTAAGGCTGACGTTCCATCCCGACGTCAACGGAATAGAAAGATTAATTGTATACACTGTACAATACTAATACAATGGGGCTTAGCTTGCTTGTGTGGACAATTCAATAGGTATCGATTGACAGGTTCGTAACACTGCCCCCCTCCTTGGGAAACATTCGTCCCGGATGACTGGATTATTTTAAATTCTTTGGGATATACATAAAAAACCCCAACAATTTATCGGTTCAAGTTTATTTAACTAGTACAACGGTACTAGCTAGCAAGTCTGTCTTCTATTATTCTCTCCAGCCCCTCTAAATTATAAAAGACGGCCTCTGCCAACAACTCTTCCAGCTGGCTGTGACTGAGTGGAAGACCCCGAGACAACGGCACCAAATTCTTATGACGCAAGTAATTTAGGATGTATTTAAAGTGACTTGGGTCTCGATCCAAGAAATAGGTGTAAACATTGTTTACCTCGTAGGGCTTGCATGGTGAATCTGGGCTAATCATCATGGCCAAAAGACTAGACGGGTCCGACTGTAAAGTTCGGACACACGTCTGGAACTTTGTCCCCCCCCCCCCAACGTTTAAGAGTAGCCTTTTCTGCTGGTCCGATGCCACGGAAGAAAGTCTAAGTTTCATCCTGTCTGTTGGGGTGTAGGTGACTTCTGGAATAGTTGATGACGATGACGAGGATGATGACGATGACGATGACGATGACGGTGTTTGTTTTGGTGGCTGTTGAGGCTCCGGCACGGGAATCGGGCATGGGACTATCTGTGGCACCCAGCGAATGTCTTGTGGTTCCTTTTCTGGCTCTGCAATCTTCACTGGAGGTCCACACGACGTCAGCTGCTCAATTTCTCTGAAGCTATCAAGCTCGATAACACCCGGTGGACATTGATCAAACACCGGTAGACAATTAAAATTCTGATCATCCACTACTTTCCTGCCCTCATCTTTTTCTGATCTTGACACGCCCCTTCTTCTCTCCTGGCTGATAGCGGCTGTCTTCCTACTCCGTCTTCTCTCTTCTCTTTCCTTACTTCTGCTCCGCCTCTTATCATCCCTACTCCTTCGCCCCCCTCTATCTCCACTCTTGCTCCTTCTCAAACCACCCTTGCCTTTCCTATCTCTTTCTCCACTCCTACTCCCCTGTCTATTCCTGCCACACCTTTCCTCTCTCCTGGCTTCATCCTTCTCTCTCTCCCCCTCTGCTTTCCTTCTCAGTTTAATTACCTTTAACCTCCGCCCACTCTGGAACTTCTCAAATTCTTGCTCGACATCCTTTCCGGATTCCATGGTTGAACGTTTCACCAGTATGAAAATTGAGTCGGGTGGACACGATTGGTGACGAAAATCGTTCCTGGCGTATACGGACTTACACCCCGAGCATCTGTAACCAAACCCACCCAATCGCGCTCTGGTTTGGAGGCGAGCCCGATATACCTCCGATCTTTCCGCCGAGCCGAAACACACCTGTAGGTTCTTGCTAAGAGTTTCAAAATCATGTTTTTCTCTTCGGTCTAATTCAGTAAGCACGACACGAGCACTTCCGGTTAAGCTGCTGGCCAGATACAGAGATTTATCATGATAGTCCCAGTCATTTATTTGAGCGATGGTTTCAAACTGACTCAAGTATTCCTCCAGTGTACAAGATGGCCGCCAGTAGTTAGACTCCACTTAGAGAGCTTTAATAATTAGTGAAAAACGACTAAATAACGCATAATAACTAAGGTATAAGATAATATTTATACATCCTGAAGTGCCTGCCAGGGCTAAAGAAGACAGGAAAAGAAAAGGTTCAACTTCCCCATTTCAAATACAAACCGACTTACTCTTGGCTACTGGAGTTAAAAGTTGTAACTTTTTGTAAAAAAAGTAAACTCCACCAAAGCTCAATTACTACTTTCATGTCTGAAAATATTGAACCTAACACCAGCTACGAGTATCTAGAAACCACCATGAGTGACACGGAACCTCAAATAAGTGATAATCCAGAAAGCTCAACCCCTCTCTCATCCACTCCTGTCCCTGATGAGGCTTTCACCCGCACTCTAAATGCAGTTACTCTAGAACTATCAAGAGCATTTAGGACACCAGAGGTGCAGAATGCTATCCGACCTATGATAACTCTAATTCTTAGAGAAGAAATTGATAAATTTACTGCTCCCTTAAGAAAGGAAATAAATGACCTCAAATACGAGATTTCGTCAGTTACCCTGCAACTAAATGGTATGCTAAACGAACGATGTGATGACCTAGAGCAATATGGCAGGCGAAACTGCATCCGCATTAGTGGTATTGCCGAAACGCCAAACGAAGTTGTCGAAAACAAGGTAATCGAAGTCATCCCAGCCATAACCCCGTCTGACATCGAAAATAGCCACAGGGTAGGTAAACCTATCATGGGAAACCCCAAAAAGGTTATCGTAAGACTGTCTTCCTACAAAACCAAAGTAATCATAATGCGTGGCAAAAAAGTAGTAAACTCAGCAGAAGACCCCATCTATATAAATGAGGACTTGACAAGGTACCGAGCTCACATCTTTAAACACATTCGAAAATCGTTTAAATCGAATCTAATAAACGGATGTTGGACACGAGATGGCAAAATCTTCATTCGTGAAAGAAAACCTGATGGAACAGATGGTTCTATAAAACGTATACTCAGCATAGTCCAAATTCCTGGATATAAGCCAACGCCAGAGGAACTACTTCACTTCAACTTGAGCCAGAATATCCAAAGTGAACCTGAAGCAACAGCTGTCTAATTAATCTTGTGATTCATCAGTTATTACCCCTACAAAATACAAAGTTATCATTACTATTATTATAAATAATATCATAGTTTGTATCATTTTCGTTACATGCTACTGTCAACCATTGTGAAATGACCAGCTTCAAGTAAATTATCAAGTAAATGCTCTCCGATTAGATTATCCCAATCTCTATTAATCCGTCATGCAACTGTTTTACCATAACTAATTGTCACCAAGCAGCCTGAGCATCCTAAATCACAGCAGACTGTACTTTTACTGCAAAACCCCTACGAATCTCCAGGGCAAGCATCATAACTTAACAATCTTGTCTCAACATATTCATTATGTGCCCATAAATATTCGCTCTTCTTTTATTTTCAGTCTCAGCTACTTTACTTAAAATATGTCTTATCTGAAACAAATTTACACTGTATTAATTTATGAATGAAATGTGACTCCCTTATATGATATACTATTTATTTATGTACCCTGGCAAAACCAGGCTGCCTGTTCTGAATCATATCTTGTATCACCCTGTTACTGTAAAACCTATGCGTATTGTTTTTCTATTTAAGCCTTAAGTCCTTAGTTAATGATTAAGCATATTCATTATGATCCACCTTACTGGCACCTGCTCACATCCAACAGCAAACAGCTAACAGAAGCTTATTATTATTATTATTATTATTTATTATAGAAAATAGCCATCTTGCACATCAGGATCAACACCTAAGTATGAATTATGATTTACTGAATAAGGTGCCATCTTTGGCGTGAACGTAAAAGATCCCTTGGCAGTTGAAATTTGATTTTAAGAGTAGGCCGCAGCACTATCACCTAGGCAACACAGGCAAAATATACCCCTTAGCAGACTGTATGGCTTATGTCCGCCTTCATTAGCCCAGGTTAGGAGCAGAACAGTAGGACGTTAAACCCCATTTCAAATTCAAACACTTTCTTCTACACCATCAGCCTCATAATGCTCCTTAAAAGTACTAACAAGCTCAAATCGGAATGTACATTCCAAATCTAGTACACTTTCCTTAGGTGGTTATGTCTTTAAGTTTTTGTTATTTAATCAAGTAATAATAATGTAAAGCACTTTAATAGTGATGACTATAACATTTATCCACCGCATTACCATCTGCCAAATCCAACAGCCCAAAAACTAATGCAAGCTATTAAAAGGAATTGGTAAATATACATTTCCCTAAAAAGGAGCATCATATCGTACCAAACTTGTCTCCACGAACAGTTTCCACAGCTTGTCTCCACGAACAGTTTCCACAATTGTTTCTACTCCACTGTCCTCAGACCCTCAATCAAAGCCACTCTGTCCAAACCATGAGTTACCTGAAATTAATGCACAATCTATCATAGTATCACTTCCATGACATTCATAAGTTATCACTATAATGTTAAGTAATATGATGCCAACCCAAGTAGGTATTACTACTTATAATTGTATCCCTTATCAACTTCCTGCTATAGAAACTGTTATTATGAGCAGTATATAATCAAAAATGTATTTTGTACTTATCTTCGTGGCAAAGTGTATTCAGCTGTATGATGTATTTATATATGTAATTGCACCGCCTTCTCTGCTCTATGTCTTATCATCTGTCCTAGAAGGAAAGTGGTGTAACCCATATCTATAAAAGTTTACCCTAATTGATTGCCAAATTGCATTTAAGTAAATATCTCAATAATACTAGGTTTAAAAAGAGCTCATGAATTTTAACTGCATTATACATATTTTTATTGAATGATTGAAAATGTAAACTAAGCTTGGGTCTACCATTTGGTATGCTAACCTAATGACCATCTTACTTGAAATGTTATATGCTATTGTTATAAATTATTGTAAATGGACACTAGGTGTACTAGTAGTTCACTGTACAACACACTCATCAACACAAACCATTTAAGTATTAAAAAGTCTTGAGTCCACTTCTTACATGCCACCTCCAAACCACTATGATAGCGCCCTAAAATAAATCAAAAATGAACATAAATATCCTTTAGAAACAAATTTACAACCACACAAACACAACAATCAGAAACAATGTATTACCCCCCAAAATACTATTAATACTAATAGACTACAATAAACAAACTTTGAGCTAATCCAAATAAAAACATCAACTAAACATTAAAGTCTAAATTTACTACCCAAATTGTCAAGTATAATCCAAGTCGAACAAGCTATGCAAATTGACAACTCACTGCGTGACTCTGTTACCTACACCAGCCTACAGTCTGGTAATGCTTTCCAAGTTGAACTACATGGTACATATTTCAAAATAAGAACATATTAAACTTACTCTAGTTAAATTTTAAAAGAATATAGACAGGTAATCACTACTCACCTCCAACGGTACAAATGTTTACCTGCCGTCCGTTAAACTACTCTACACAAACAGCAGCTTTTCTCCCACTCACCAGTAAAAACACAACGGCACGCTGTACCCACTCGTGCATGTAAACCATCACGTGACTGCTCACAATTATCCAGACACAAAAACAACCAAATTATCGCTTAGCTCTCTCTCCACCGGCGAAACCAAGCGAACAATCACCGTCCATCCGATTGTCTCGCAAACTTGTAAATACTTGTGTACATATGTTGAATTGGTTTCACTCTTTCCCCCTTCATGTATATATGTTCAAAAAGCACCAATTCATTTATGATTTTTTACAGTTTTAATTCTCCATTTCTCATCTTGGCTAAGCCAAAGATAATTGTAAGATACCAAGACTTCCCAGAAATATATATAATCTCGTTCAATATCAAGGTCAAGAGTCAGATATTTTCGCACGCCTGTTTACATAGCTGCACAATCCTTCCTATTGCCGCATTATGTCTGTTTCCGCTACTTATTGTAACATATTTTAGTTATTACAGAGTCAGCTTCGTAATTATATGGTTTATTTACATCGGGAACAGAATATCAACAAATACACAAATAGGCCTACATCTACACTACAGGAACTAGTCTATATATACTGTAACATATCTAACTACATTGTAACATCCATTCTACACCGCTGCCAACGCAGCGGCTGGACTCAGGCAAGTCCACACGCCGGTCTCTGCCGCCTGCTCTCTCTCCCTCTCTCTCTGGCTGTCTTGTCTTTCACTTATCTGCTAACTGTGAGTATACTACTGTATATAAAGTCTTAGGGAAGGTGGACATGAGGGATCATCAAATAAGGAAGTTCTATGGCGTTTGTACATATCGTATGTAGCTTGTAAATAACATATGGAATAAATTATATAGTTAACAAGATCGTGCCTTAAATAAGTTTAGAGACTAAAAGAAACGTCCACTATAATAAATATCAAAATTAACAGAGGTCATACAGTTCTTTGCACCTAAATGAATGTTCAGACAACTTTGTTACATTTCCTTTCTCACCCACAGGTGATTTACAAAAGTAAATCACAAACACAATTCACACAGGTGGGACACTGGGTTCATCTCCATAAATTGATCATACGCGAAATAAGAACGACACACACGACATAATAATAATGTACACAATATAAACGTCGATCGTAAACATAATAAAAAGGAAATTCATATACTTGAAATATAATGTTAATAAAAAATAGCAAACGTTTTATAAAATAGAAAATGTACATATATAGAAAAAAATTAATATAGGATTTTGTCATTTTGTTTTTTACTTGAGATAAATGGTGAATGAATGATTTGAACACATTTTACCAATCTTAAATAAGATATTTTTAAAGAACTTATCAAAATTAATAACGGTTTATCTCTCTATTCTTTAAACAAAACAAAACACCACGTACGCTTCTAACCTAAGCGCGACCCTTCTTCCTTGAGGGTATACAAAACCGATTCCTCCTTATAGGAATACACAAATCTCTCGAATTTACGAGGTAAAAACTCTTGAAAAAACTCTCCCGTTACGTCGGGGTATATAAAAACACACAAAAAAATTAACAGGAGATAAAACCGTGAATATTATGTGAATGTTTGTGAGTTAATATCTTCACCGCAAATATGGCGATGGACGATGAAAAATCTATTCAACCGTCTATTCAAGAATTTCCTAATTAGGAACTTAACTCAATTCCAGTCAAACAATCACAAAATATTTTACTTCTTACTACAAACTTCTTAATACTTTATTACTATTCACTTTAACAGCCAAAATATGTGTTCAAAAACAAACAAGGACAATTTACATTCTTTTAAAAACAAAATGACTCACCGTAAAACAACAATCACACACATTTTTCTCGCTGTTCCGTCGCCATTAATCGGAACGTCTTTCGTGGCTTTTTGTTCGTCATTTGCCCGTGTTTGGTGATTTGCTCCATTTCCATCCGTGAATTAAGAATTTTTTATATCAACGAAACCGCGCCTGCCACTCACGGTTTCACAGATAAACGTTTCAGTCCTGGATTTTTATTTAAACTTCTTTTTTTCACAAACGCAACGGGCGGCTAGCGGTGAAACTTCATTTGTCTGCCACGCGGGATTTTTTTTCTGGTTGACGGGAACACACCCAAGGGTCTCGTTGGTCGATGACACCAAATCTAATCACTGTAACATATTTTAGTTATTACAGAGTCAGCTTCGTAATTATATGGTTTATTTACATCGGGAACAGAATATCAACAAATACACAAATAGGCCTACATCTACACTACAGGAACTAGTCTATATATACTGTAACATATCTAATTACATTGTAACATCCATTCTACACCGCTGCCAACGCAGCGGCTGGACACACGCCGGTCTCTGCCGCCTGCTCTCTCTCCCTCTCTCTCTGGCTGTCTTGTCTTTCACTTATCTGCTAACTGTGAGTATACTACTGTATATAAAGTCTTAGGGAAGGTGGACATGAGGGATCATCAAATAAGGAAGTTCTATGGCGTTTGTACATATCGTATGTAGCTTGTAAATAACATATGGAATAAATTATATAGTTAACAAGATCGTGCCTTAAATAAGTTTAGAGACTAAAAGAAACGTCCACTATAATAAATATCAAAATTAACAGAGGTCATACAGTTCTTTGCACCTATAAGAATGTTCAGACAACTTTGTTACATTATTCGTTCTCTTTTACTACTCTCGGGCAATATCGAACCCAACCCAGGCCCAAATACACAAAACAACAACCGACTCTCAGTAGTGCATTTGAATGTAAGGAGCCTAAAAAATAAACTTGATTTGATAATTGCTGAACTAACTAGCTACGATATAATAACATTAAGTGAGACTTGGCTTGACAAAAACATCACATCTGAATCTATAGCTTTATCTAATTACTATCTGCCCGTCAGGAAAGATAGAAATAATCGTTCAAACGTAGACATGATTTAGAAAATTTTAATATTGAATCAATCTGGATAGAGATCAACTCTAATAATAAAAAGTTTTTACTTGGTAACTACTACAGACCCCCCTCTTCATCATCTAATCTCAATCAAATGATTTTTAATTCTTTTCAACAAGCTATAACCGATCCTATTGATAAGTGCATAATTTTAGGAGATTTTAATATTGACTTGAATGCTAAAACAACCAGCTTCATTCACGATGCAATTAACATATTAGACATGACTCAATTGATAAATAAATCAACCCATTTTAGCAAAACCGGTACACAAAATTCCTTACTAGACCTGATTTTAATAAGTTCAACATTACGCTCAGATGAATGTGATGTGCTAGACAATTTCTGCAGCGACCATTGCCCAGTATTTTGTAAGCTTTCATTTACTGTTCCTAAACAAAAATGTTTCAAGCGATTGATATGGAATTACGAAAACACAAACCTTGAGGGTATACGTACAGAAACAATAAACACTAACTGGTACAATCTTGTTGATCGTTCTGATATCGATGCATCCTGTGTCCAATTTACTAGCAAATTGATCACTATAGCAAAAAATAATATACCAAATAAACTAGTAACTATTAGGCAAAACGATAAACTTTGGATGAATAACAGCATTAGAAGAATGAAAAAGAAAAAAAATAGATTACACAAGAGAGCAGTAAAAAGAAATTTGGAAACTGATTGGCAAAATTTTCGTAAAATAAGAAATGACTACGTAAACCTAATAAGGAAATGTAAAAAAGAATATTTTGAGAATATTGACACAAAAATTAATGATAAAGGAAACTTTGACACTAAAAAATGGTGGAATCTAATCAACGCATACACCAAGACACAGGCTGCATCTTCAAACGAACCTCCACCACTTACAGTTGGAAATGATACAATGTTTACACCCACTGATAAAGCCAATGCCCTTAATAATTTCTTTATCCAACAAACTGAACTGTCAAGTACCAACAAGAATCTTCCACCCCTCCAAATGAATACTAATAGCCTAAACTCGATTGTACCAACCCCTGGAGAAGTTAAGGACATAATAAATAGCCTAGATACATCAAAAGCTTCAGGCCCAGACGAAATTAGTTCTAAAATCCTAAAATATATCGTTAACGAGATCAGTAATCCCTTATGTCAACTTTTCATTTTTTCTCTAGATACACACACTATTCCAAAGATATGGAAATTCGCAAATGTCATCGCTATTTTCAAAAAAGGACATCCAACCGACTGCAGCAATTACAGACCCATTTCCCTCCTAAGTATTATTATAAAAATATTTGAGAAAATAATATATAAACACGTCTTTAACTTCTTCAAGGACAATTCAATACTAACACCACTCCAAAGTGGCTTTCTTCCGGGTGACTCAACTATCTACCAACTAATAGATCTAAATCACTTCTTTTGTCAAGCCATCGATCATAACAAACATACTAGGATCGTCTTTTGTGACATCAGCGAGGCTTTTGACAGAGTCTGGCACGCTGGGCTCTGTCATAAGCTGGAGGCTGCTGGGGTCAGAGGAGGTCTGCTTTCATGGTTCAAGAATTATCTTGAAAATCGACAACAATGTGTTATCATAAACGGAATATCCTCTGACCCCAGGGGTATCCCCGCTGGTGTCCCACAGGGAAGCGTACTGGGACCATTATTATTTTTATTATATATAAACGACATTGTCAATAATATAAAATCGAACATTCGACTTTTTGCTGATGATACATCCCTGTACCTAAAAATAGATGACCCAGAGGCATGCGCACTTACATTAAACAAAGATCTTGAAACAATAAATACATGGGCGGAAACATGGCTAGTGACCTTTAACCCCCTCGAGACAGAAACTTTAACCTTCTCCACTAAACGCAATGTCGTGAAACCACCACTTTTAATGAACTCAATAGGAATAAAGGAAGTAACAGAACATAAACACCTTGGACTTATCTTTCAAAGCAACTGCAAATGGAACAGCCACATCGATAGTATAATTAGTAAAGTATCAAAATTAGTAAACAGCTTTCGCTCCTTGAAATATCGTCTAAATAGAAAATCGCTAGATACCCTATATTCTTCCTTTATTCTACCGCACTTTGATTATGCCGATGTTATCTGGGACGGATGCACTGACTACTTATGTAATAACCTTGAATACTTACAGCTTGACGCACTACGCACCATTTGCGGGGCAGTTAAGGGTACTAGCCATGCCTCTCTCTACACAGAAACTGGGTTTATTCCACTCAAAGAAAGACGAAACCGACATAAATTAAAACTATTATACAAAATCATCAATAACCTAACCCCTGCTTATCTTAAAAATCTCATAAATCTAGAACCCCCAAACAAATATTCCCTTCGTAATGAAGACAATTTAAAAGAAATTCGATGTCGTACTGAAATCTTTTCTAAATCGTTCATCCCATCAAGTATAAGAGAGTGGAATAAACTCAGTACCGATGCAAGGAATTCTAGATCTCTGAAAATTTTCTCCGACCATCTATCCCAATCTGATATCAAAGTTCCTTCGTTTTATTATAATGGCCATCGGAAATCTCAAATAATTCACTGTAAATTACGACTTCGATGCTCTGACCTGCAGGGTCATAAATTTCTTCGACACATTGCCGACAGTCCCGCATGCCTCTGCGGTCACATATTTGAAGATCCTGATCATTACCTTCTGCGATGTTCCTTACATTCAAATGCACGAACAGAAACCATTGACAAATTACAATATGATTTTAAAAATATAAACTGTCTTTTATTCGGTTCCAAAACCTACAGTCAAGAAATTAATACTAATATTTTTAACCAGGTCCATAAGTTCATTAACATGTCAAACAGATTCTAAACTCAATTCGATCAGGTAATATTTTAATGTATAATCTTGGCTAGTCTATCTAATTTTGTTTATTATCAAATAATCCTCACTTTGCTTGCATATGTATACTTATTAATTACTATATATACTGTACATTTTCACCCATTTTATTATGTTTATATAATATGTATGTGTTTGCCATTTTAACTATGTATATACACCCATTTTTCATTAATAATATGTATACAAATTACTTAGGGAGAGGGGTTTTACATAGGCTAAGCCTGTTCCCCAATCCCATTCAGACAACCTGAATAAAATATTGTTTAAAAAAAAAAAAAAAAAAGTATTCCTCTAAATCGTTAGATCCATCGTACAGTTGTGGCTTAATACGAACAATGCTCTGTGTGTGTCTGAAACGTCTTTCGGGCAA
The DNA here is from genome assembly GCA_036850965.1 of Patella caerulea. Classification (NCBI taxonomy): domain Eukaryota; kingdom Metazoa; phylum Mollusca; class Gastropoda; family Patellidae; genus Patella; species Patella caerulea. The sequence continues at coordinate 15,493,722 of JAZGQO010000002.1, read as the reverse complement.
CGTATGGTTCTGATTTTGATCAGTAAGTAACCTATGTTCATAAATGGAATCCCTAGCAGGGGTTTGTCTTTGGGCTATCCCTACCCTTTCTTCAAGGAGATTTACATTGGATTTCAGTGAAACGAGGTCTCGTCTCAATTCGTCGACCGTTTCTTTTTTTCTTGCCTAACTTCTTTTTGAAAAAAATCTAATCTCTCCCCTATCTTTTCTAATAAATTATCAGTAAATATCTCTGCATTTTCAGCTGAGGTTGCCGACTGGGAACTTGGAGAGTCACTATTCCTATCTTGCCGTGGACTCTCCGGCTCCCTTTCAGTGAATTCTACTTCTGAGTCTTCCAATGAAGCCATTATTTTCCGTTTCCTGTGTTTTTTTTCTGTTAATTTTATTACTTGTGAATTATCTATCCTGATCTTTTGGTCCACTAGACAACAGAGGAAAGCTAGATCCCACTTCTGACACCAGTGTTGCGAATCCGCTACCAACGAGAGGTTCGTCTTTGTTTTGGGAACGCCTCTGATATACGTGGGACCAAAAGAAAGGACAAGACAATTAACTTTCAATAAAACTTTACTAAACACAGAAAAGGAATAATACAACAATATAATTTGAATAATATGTACAATAATCTTAATCAATTAAATAGAAACCGGAACTCGAACTTCTAATGCCACTGGATGACTAGGGTTGCTTTAAGACGACAGTCTCTGAAATTTAATACAAATACAAATGCTAATCAGCGGAACAGATTAATATGTTATACACGGAAATATATCCGCTGGATAGCTAACGTCGCTGGATCACTGGATGACTACAGTCGCTGGATAACTGGAATCACTGGGCCACTGGAGTGACTGGATAACTTCAGCCACTGGAATATGTATAATTATATGATAATACAAAATAATATGATATACACGGAAATATATCCGCTGGATAGCTAACGTCGCTGGATCACTGGATGACTACAGTAGTACAGTCGCTGGATAACTGGAATCACAGGATCACTGGAGTGACTACAATCGAACCCAAATTATTGCTAACTACGGAAATGCGAAAATCATTAATACTCAAATGTCGCTATGTGTGGCTGCAGCCACTGGATCAGACCACTGGAGAGGTTAATACGCTCAATGTGGTTATCGGGTTTGTGATCATCCTATCATCGGATTGACCTTGGATTGACCTTGACTAGTTTACGTTAAACTTGAAATCCGGCAGGCCTATATAGTATAATGGGGCTTGTATTATTGTTGACTGGAGGACGGGCCTTGGCTTGGTTTACTTAATTCGCCGTCCCGCGGCTGGATCCAGACTGGATTACCGTACCATTAAAGATTCCATCTTTAGCTCCAGTTCCAGTTTAGAGTTCACCTTCGTAAGGCGTACAGAAAACCAATGCAATGAATTCCTGACGTCAATCTAATTTATACCGGCGATATGTGACGTCATGACGTCAACATACCCACATCCAATAGGAACGTCCACCAGGGGACGTTAGGAACTGTCATGGCTGACCATGTCAAGTTTTGTCCCAAATTTACCATGTGAATTATGTAAAAAATGCGATATACGTCTCAATGAGGGAGTCGTGAACATTAATTTGGACTCCTTGGTGATCATAGTTACTGACTCGACAACTTATATAACTTCTTTGGATATCATGCCGTCTATACACGGTAAGTGCTACTTTTGTACCCACGTTAAGGCTGACGTTCCATCCCGACGTCAAATGAATAGAAAGATTAATTGTATACACTGTACAATACTAATACAATGGGGCTTAGCTTGCTTGTGTGGACAATTCAATAGGTATCAATTGACAGGTTCGTAACATATGACAGGCAGATTTAGCTCTTGTATAATGCATGTTTTATGACAAGACCTTGTAGGTTTAAAGCTGGAATTTCATATTTTCTAAGAGAATCAAAACATAATTATTTCTATGTCTTTTGCTCAAAAAGTTGTCGACTCACTATTATACGACCATGGGCAAAATTTCACAGGCATTAAAATCATTGACACAGAAAATAATAACACAATTACCTCCCTTGTTTTCCCATTCCCCTCCACGCAATGGCTATCTTCAAACTTTTGAATTTGAAGTTGAAAATGATATCTTCCCAATTTCTCAACTGATAATAGTGAATTATAGGATTAATAGGATTATTCTTTAACAAGGTAGGACTGTTTATAGATACAGTCTATTTTAGGGCTTTATCTTAATACATTTAAAAAAATATAACTTAAAAGTATGAAATTGGAACTTTAACAGGTTAATATGACTATTTTATTGAGGGATAAAACATTTAGCGTATTTTATGCCAGGTGTTGTTTCTTTGTGACAAAATCACGCACGGAAGGTGTCTTGTATAAAGGCGTTGGGGTGCCCTAATGGTCTAGAATGCCAAGCTTCGAAATCTAACTGAGATAATAATAAAAAAAAGGATAATAAGACAACGGACAAAACAGTGAGTGACTGAAAAACATAACATTGTGAGGCGAACACGATTAGTCCCCATTAGAGGTATTTCATTAATTATCCTTACACCCCATTGATAAAAGAACAGAAATGAACTGAGAGTCATTGGAGGGATTTTTGAAGGGTAACAATAGGGATATATTTTATGGGGAACGCCGAAAGTAAAACATATAATTTCAAGGTTTATTACATCAGTCAGGTAGAAGTGATTTAGTTTAATTTGAATGAAGGAAATGGGTTTTAGCATCTATTTTTGTGTACCTACATGTCGTGTCAGGCTAATGGTCATACTCTATCAGTGTGTTATCAGAGAAATTTAGCTCCACCAGACCCCTGATTTTTGTCCCATCCGAAATTGTTTTTATTACTTTAATGAGAGGATCACATTTTTAAAATATAGTATAATCATAATTTTAATTTTTATGAACTACCCAGAACACATATATTGTCAATCTAAAACACGTAAAAAGTGGCACCACTTTAACATTGACATTATTACGAAGGTATGAACAGGCACTGTGCCAAGAGATATCGTCTTGCAAGTCCGCTATACCCCTTTTCGCCTAGAGCCTTTTTCCCAGTCCACTGATAGTTATACCAGGTTCACACTTGGATAGTTACAGAGGTGTAACAGTCCTAACGGTTTGACACTCTGATAATTATAAAAGTAAATACTCTAGAGTCCTACGGTTTGACACTCTGATGGCCCTAACGGTTGAACATTGTTGATCATAAGGATGTAACATTATAATAGACCTAACGGTTTGACGCTGATAGTTGTAACGGTTTAACATACTGATAGTTATAACTGGTTAACACTCTGATAGTTATAACGATTTTAAACTCTGATAGTTATAAAGGGTTAACACTCTGGCAGTCCTAACGGATTGACACTCTGATAACTGATAATTATAAAGGGTTTAACACTTTGATAGTCCAAACAGGTTAACACTCTAATGGTCCTAAATGGTAAACACTGATAATTATAATGGTTTAACACTCTCATGGTCCTAAATGGTAAAAACTGGTAATTATAATGGCTTTAACACTTTGATAGTCTTAACAGTCCTGATTAGATATACCGGTCTAACACTCTGATAATTATAACGGTTAAACACAAAGATAGTTATAACGGTTGGAGACTCTGTTATGGTATATACAGCTACATATTTGATAGAGGATTTGGTGGTTTTATACCTAGAATCATATCAGCGGCTTTTTCACCAATCATTATACACGGTGCGTTAGTGTTACCAGATACTATAGATGGCATGATAGAAGCATCTGCTACTCGCAGTGCATGGATGCCTTTCACTCTGTAATAAATAATATACTATTAATATATTGATTCAAATAAATACACAGTAGGCCATTTTCAAATGTAGGTTGAGCAAGTAACACTTTTTTGGTGTCCAATCAGTGTCGAGTTAACATGGACTATAAAAAATGGGACTTAACGTCCGAAGTTTCTGCACGATCAAGGAAATTATACCGGGATAGTATTTTTTTCATCACCGAATTTCAACCGTTATGGTTTTTCGTTCCAATACTTTACTGACAGAGACGGTCTTGAGAGATCTTTAGATTCAAACCCGAGATACAAAAGAACATTTTGTGGTAGAGAACGTACCTTAATTGTGGATCTACAACTGTGGTGGAATCTTCTGTACGTCCCATCTTACAAGTTCCAGTGGGATGGTAGATAACCAGAGTGAAATACCCTATATAACACCGCCAATATTCATCACTATCAAATTTAGATTTTTCTAAACATGGGGAAAATGGTTTATGAAATAATTCTGTTCCCAGAGATTTGAAAGTCTTGGTTTCGGCCAGTTGTTGTGAAAACCGAATAGCTGTAATGATATAAGTAAAAATGAACAATGATATAAGTAAAAACGAATACCTGTAATGATATATAAGTAAAATAAGGCAACTGTAATGATGTAAGTGAAAAATGAACACCTGTAATTAGATAAGTAAAAAAGAAGAACTGTAATGATATAAGTAAAAACGTACAACTGTAATGATATAAGTAAAAACGTACACCTGTAACGAAATAAGTAAAAACGGTGGAGTCATGATACCTTTGTAAATAATGAACGGAACTGAACCATTTTTGAAGTGATATTTGCAATGGAATAAAGGCCTTCCAGATAGCCATCAGAGATTTTAAAATCAAAATCATGGTAATTAAAAAAGTGAATTTGTTATCCATAAAATTGTTTGTGGTATTAACTTCACTAGCAACTTTATTAATTAAGATTTGGATTTAACGATTAACAAAATTTTATCCATAAAGTTGTTTGTGATATGTTCTCCTATCACTAAAAGATTGACAGACAATATCTTTAGATCTAATATGGACCAACCTCTTAGCAATCCGTCCACGTCTTCCCTGTTTTCTAAATATCTTGGATCAATGACTGGATGTTGCATGGCATCGGTACTGTTTAGACGAACTGTACCGTGACTTTTTGGTCTTAATAAAGTATATAAGAGCACAAAACCGTTCACATCGTTTATACCTGAATAATACTTGGCATACTGCAAAAGAAAATGCTTTATTAAAGGTGATGGATCTTGGTTTGTGTAGTTTCATCACACCAATACCTTGACTGAGTTTGATGATGAGCATCATGTGCTTAGAGCATGCAGAATAATAAACAATTTGATAGCTAGATGCTTCATAAGCATACACAAAACATTCAATTAAAGATACGTTATGGGAGAAAAGATAACGAGTTGGCAGTTCCCACTATAATAGTTAAAAACTAGCTAATGAAAAACAATTTGCGCAATATTTCAGTCAAATTGTTCTACTATGAACATAAAAACTAATGGAATGAAAGTTCCGCTTAGCCTCGATCATCATTACAAAAGTCGGTAAGACAGAATTATCCATTTAATTGTTAATCACGATGGAAATTTGTGCGGTAAATCGAACTACAATCCAACAAATATCACAGGCTAGCCTTGACATCGAGAGTTGATTATGGTCTAATTATTAGTTTTTATAACAGTTCAGGCCTAAAGAAAGACCTACATTAGGCAGATGTTGCTCTTGCATAGTGTATGTTTAATCAGTTTTATTACTGATAAGGGAGCATTTGTCATATCCAAATTTAAAACCCCAGGACACCTTCATTAATCAAATTTTCCGCCTCTTGAGCGTCATATAGATAAATAAACCCACAGTATCTTATCCTATATTTAATCAGTTACCAAAAACTACACCGGCCAGTGTCTTCTATCGTAAAATGCCTCCCATCGTGTTAATGTCTTTTGTCGTTTTAATGCCTCCCATCGTTTTAATGTCTTCTATCGTTTTAATGTCTTCTATCGTTTTAGTATCTCCTATCGTTTTATTGTCACCCTTCGTTTTAATGTCTCCTATCGATTTAATGCTTTCTATCGTTTTAATGTCTTTTGTCGTTTTAATGCCTCCCATCGTTTTAATGTCTTCTATCGTTTTAATGTCTTCTATCGTTTTATTGTCTCCAATCGTTTTATTGTCTCCCTTCGTTTTAATGTCTCCTATTGATTTAATGTCTCCTACCGTTTGAATGTTTTCTATCGTTTGAATGCCTCCTATCTTTTTAATGTCTTCTATCGTTTTAATGTCTTTTATCGTTTTAATGCCTCCCATCGTTTTAATGCCTCCTAACGTTTCAATGTCTCCAATCGTTATATTGTGTCTTCTATCATTCTGAAAATTTCTATCCTTTACTGTCTTCTAACGTTTTAGTGTCTCCTATCATTTTATTGTCTTCCATCGTGCTAAAGTCTCCTATCGTTTTAGCGTGGCGAAATGATTGTCGTAATACACTACCATGTTTATGTGGTATTATCAGTTCCTGTATGATTTAAGTTACTATGTATTTATGATGTTGATGGTTCGCTACCAATTCATTCTTACCTTAGGGTCTACTCCAACCAAGTCCCGTATCGTATTTTCGTCAAACAGCAAATCTATTCCATGAATTTGTAAATCCGGATACTCAGGTGTTTTGGGGTCCGTGGATATAAAAGCTAATGATTCCATACCTCCAGGTGCTGTCAGCACACCTGAATAAAACACATGCAACTCATCCATACTTGAAATTGAACCGAATCTTGGAATTGGACAGAATCAATTAATTGAAATTTGACAGAATCAATTCCTTGAAATTGGACATAATCAATTACTTGAAATTCGGGTGGCCGAATTGTTAAAACGTTTACGTCTGTCATTGGGTGAAGTGGCGATGTTTTGGTTTCCCGCTTGACAAAGAATAGGGTCGGTTGTCCAACTTCGGGTCCTCCGGTTTCCCCGCTGCTAAAGACCACTGAGCGGAATACAACTGAATCATATAAGTTAGTCCCGCCCCTCTCCCTCTTTCTCTCTGACTGAATTCCTTTAAGTTTTATTTTACAAGGGGTAAATCTCTCTCTCTCTCTCTCTTCTCTCTCTCTCTCTCTCTCTCTCTCTCTCTCTCTCTCTACCTGATTTGGTTGTTAAATACTGGGCTAACGTCCATACAGATTCTGTTTTGTTAGGAGAATTAAACACGAGTTCTTTTGTCTTGTAGTAGTTCAAAAAGCTAACATGATCTTCTAAATGATCACCGACTGGTAAATCAGCCACGACTGGTATCTGAAATAGACAACCAATTATCTTGGATTATCATCAAGTTTTATTACACTTCTATATGATAGGCAATAAACACTGAAATAACCTGCGGCGAAGACAGTCAGACACATAAGCAATGGTGTTAGATTTACGTCAACACCGGCATCAACTGTTATTCATGATTTAATCATGGAATGGATAATCGAGAATAAGTTTTCTAAATTGAACTACGGAAACGCCTCAGTAAACAGGAACGTCTTTAGCTGTGATTTAAATGCATCTAGGGGGTTAATGGTTCTAATGTTGTAAGGCAACGAATTCCATAACATAGGAGCAGAGAACAAGAAAGATCTTTTTGCTATTTCAAGATTCACTGATGGTTGATAAAGAAATTGTTTATCTGTGGATCTAAGGGTTCTTGTGGATTTATATGGGGTAATCAGTGATTTACCCCGTGAGTCTTCAAGTGTTCTTTTGGTCCAATTCCTGACAGCATTAAAATCTGGGGAGAAGACAAAGCACCAGCTGACAGAATAATCTCTTTATTTACAGAAACTGATTTCAATGTTCCTTTATGATAGAATTCTACACCAACTGCTTTCTTATTCTTTATAACTACCTGTAAAGAAACAAAAAACAAACGTGTGTATATCGAAGTAGAATTGTAATTGGACGCAGGTTATGCCCTTACCTACCATTACCCATTAAATGAAATCCACACGGACTTTAGGATGAAAATATGTAAAGAGATGTGTCAAAGATAAACAAGGTCATACTTACTTTTTTAACATGGGCGTTTGTCAGAACGTGAAGATTTTTACGACTTTTAACAGCTGGCCATAAGAAAGCTCTAGCCGTGCTACACCTTTCACCATCTTGTATAGTAGCTTGTGAAGCAAAAAACCCTGCGTATAAAATATCAATTTATAGTCAAATTATCAAAACACAGTCTGACAGATCTTAATAGAAAAAATCTATATGGATACCCTACGCTTGGTATTTATGTATTTATGTCATATTTCGTCCATGGTATTTATACCATACTTTCACCCCTGTTAGTTTTCGAACATTGTATCTTTGGTAGTTACAGTATGGTACATTCTATTCATAGTATTTATGGATCACTCCAACAAAGTTATTTATAAAACATGATATCAATGGTATATTGAATTCATGCTATTTATGGTATATTGCATACATAGATGGCAGAACATCTTATCCATAGTATTTATTGAACATTCTACACATACGATTTTGGTATATTCGACCCATGGTATTTTTGGTATATTCGATCCACGGTATTTTTGGCATATTCGATCCATGATAATTTGGTATATTCCATCCATGTTATTTTGGGAATAGAACATTTGATCCATGATATCCAAGGATTATTCTATCCACGATATGGTTGGTATATTTCATCTGGAGGTATTTTATGGTATGTACCGACATAGATATTCCATCCATGTGTTATTTAATATTTTTAATATATTGTATTGGGCGGTATCTATAATAAACCTACCTTTTTGTTCCCTTCCATTATAATCGCCAGTTCCATACCCTAATTCTTTTCCAGCTTCTATCATAAAACCAGGAAAATCTGTTGCTTGAGATATAGATACGCCAAGTGGACCACTTTTACCGTGATACTCTAAAAGTATAAGAAGTTACTTCTGCAAAACAACTGACGATAGTCATGCAAATTCAGATTTAAAAAAAGCTATAATGCAACTGCTATAACAGTAACCAACATATCTCATCATATAGCCAAGCCTCTTTTGAACAAGGAACAAGGGGAAATAACTCTGGTAAAGTTTACTAGGGGGTAACTCTATTCTCAATATTACTAAAGTACCCTCCATACTACTTTTCTATATGACAGTATAAGATATTGTCTGGTACTATTTTACCTTTATCCATATTTTTTAATGATTGAATATTTTCTGATTTAATGAAGTATGGCAAGACTTCAGAATAGCTCCAACCATCGCATCCAGCTTCAGACCAACCATCATAATCCTTTCTATGACCTCGAACATAAAGATTATAGTTTATTTGACTGGATCCACCTAAGACTTTACCTCTCGGCATAAACATCCTCTAAAATGAAATGAAATGAACTATAACCTTTCTACCCAAAGCGGACCGACCAATGAATACAGACATACGTCATGCATAGTGTGATGTGAAGGAAATTTTTCCCGGACAGTGGCACTTAGGTCTACTCCATTATCGAATTCCAACTACCAAAGTGATCTTTTTTGTGCACGACAATGTGTACACGGGATCTCGTTTTTTCGTTCGAACCGAATGATTAGACAGATATCGTTGTCAAGCCCGACAAATCTTCTAAACACCGCGGATTAATAAATACATTGTACCATGCAGCGTGGTATGGCGAACACCAAAGAGCAACAAACAAATGATAAAGCATTACAGATAGTATTCCAAAATGGCTTTCAATCGACCATTTGATGGCTAACATAGGATTACATCCCAGAAGCTTCGGTGTGTTTCAATTAAAGGAAAATATAACATATAACAAATCAATAAATAGTATAATGTAAAGTGCCAAATCCATCTAAAGCAGACTCAAAGCGTGATGAGAAAATGTCTGTATACCAAGGGAGTAGAAAAGCAATTCCCTAAATAACAAGTCGTCAATTTTGAATGGAAAGTAATCAAAGTATCACGGTCTCAGATCTTCAAAGGTAAACCGTTCCACAATTTAGGGGCAACTGCGCGGAAGCCTATGTCACTAAACAGTTTTATGGTGTTTCAATTTCAGGTTATATGGTGGATATGGTATAAGTAGTTCTCCACTCTCATTGCCACGCAAAGTAACTCTTGTGCCCATGCCTTGTTGAACTAACACCATGTCAAGTTCGCAGGTATCAGCATTGGCATGCCGTTGCGTCTCCCACAGAACTTAACGAGTTATTAGAACTGATGTTGTCGTTACATTCAGAGTTTTAAGAGTAAATTGTATCTGACAAATTTACTAATCACCCATTTATAAAAGTGTTGCGTTTCCATTTAGTCCAAGAGAAGACATTTGTCAAAACAGATACACAACCTAAGTCATACCTCTCCCCATAAACCTTTGCAGCAATTCTTTTGGGGTACAGAATAATATTGCCAATCGTATTCTGTCCTTTGAGCTAATGGACACATCATAGGAACTTTTAAAACTGTGGAGGAAGGTTGTTGATCATCGGATCCTGCTTCTAGTACCAGGACTTTCAGACTAGAATCTTTAGACAGACGATTAGCTAATACAGATCCAGCAGATCCAGCACCAACTGAAAGAAACAGGTTTAAAAGAATTAATATTCTACGAAAGATTAGATTTAAAGCACACAGAAAACTTTTTATATATGACCAGATATATTTTTTTGTCAATTCGAATTTAAATTACTGTAGATATTGACTACGGCTTTAGTAAAGCAGCAATCCAACATGTGTCGTTTTATGCATTTGGTGGCAAAGAGCTCTAGAGTACCAAGGCGTTGTGAGATGGCACAGCCTACATACAGACTATAAACTCTGTTGATGTGTTCTGTGTTTGGTGGATATGTGTTCTCTTCCAGTGAAGTTATTGAGTTTCAGTGGTTGGATCAAACAGGCTGTGGGGTTGGTTTTATGTACATGTACCTATGATTGCAGTTGTCTCACCAATTATGCACGGAAAACAATGTCAATGGGTAATGGCGTTAATGTTCCCACTTTTATCAAATCAAATCACTAAAAATAAAATTTGAGTTTCAAGAAGGATCATAATACCTATAATATAATCGTATGATGTGTCAATTTCCTTCGCCAAATTGGATTCAAGTTTGTCCCCACTAAAGAACTTTTGTTGGACGAAAACAGCCAAGATGACCACATTTACCACCAGGAGCAATGATCCAAACGCCATTCTCAAAACTATATTGGGGTCTGAAAATCATAGAAATGACTAATATTATTAATTACTAAAACGATAGATACAACTTACAAGAGAAATGGAGAGAGAGAGAGAGAGAGAGAGAGAGAGAGAGAATTTCGGGACGAACGTATGGTTCTACTCTATTTTAATAATTCGCTGGCCCGTAGAGGTCTTTAACAATGGGAGAAAATCGGAGGACCCGTATAAAACACATCCTTGGATTCGAAATCATGCCAGTTGACTGGGAGAGAGAGAGAGAGAGAGAGAGAGCGAGCGAGGGAGAGAGAGAGAGAGATTAAACGTCAACTCGATACAAACTAGGTCATTTCGCGACCAACACATTTTTCAATTTTTATTTCAATAATTCCAAGCGCGTAGGGGTCGTTTAGCAGTGGGAGGAAACGGGGAGACCCAGAGAAAACCCTTGTCACGTACACGACCGGGGACGGACCTTATGATACAGCGCGTTCGGCAATCTAACCCCCGTGGACGTAAAAGATCCCTGATAGATTTAATTCGTTGAAGAGTAGTCCGTGTACAATTTCTCTCCTAGTGTAGCACCATGAGTCTTCTGTCTGACGTGGAGAGCGGGTGGGGGTCTCGATGGTCAAACCGGTCGCCACATCCTACGTATGACCCATGCATCTTTTCTTACTACATATTTTCGTAGCCTTGTGATCGTCTAGAATTTATCTCTGACTGTCTTTGCTTCTCCTTCACGTTGTGTTTTCTTCTTACTGTTTTCTTAAGACGTTTGACTTCTTCAGTTATAACAATGCAACAGTTCGTTTTTACCTTTTATGTAGCATAGGTATACATACAAGCATAGTACATATTACAATTGCATACTAACTAAACTCTTCTCAACCTAGACACCCCGCGGTGTCTAGGACTCTTAGATGGTAACCCTCTGGAATCTAATCGAAGTCTGCTGAATTCTCACTAGTATCCTAATTTTGTATCAACTGGTTTTGGAGATTCAATTATATAATTGGTCAAACATGATGTAAATAATTAGAGAGATTGGTTAATTGAACCCAATGACGTCAAAACACACCCTTATATGGTTATGGAAATTTACTCTAGAAATTGCGCATGAGATATCTGTTATCATGTTGTTGACATATAAAACCAGCTATGTTTTGTTTCTATAACCCTTTTTTATTTAACAGTATGTCAATCAAAAGTTAGTTGATTTCAGTACACATCTGCATATATGTGAATATGTTAGAAACATAAAACTATATCTTATCTCCTCATTCAAAGTCTATAATCTTTAAAAACAATGTCACCACGACAAAATATTGCTACACTAGGCCACTGCATGGCGGACACCCATTTTCATTAATCCGTAGTAGGTTAATGCAGAAAAGTAGTTCGTTATACTCTATAATATGTGCCTGAGATTATCGGTCATGTCGCAGTGATATTGCATTACTCTTGTGAACACAATACGAGCAGTACTCATACACTGTGCGAAAATATAATATAAGCATTTTAAACACTATGCATTTTAGTACTAAACAGTTGAATAGTAACAACCACACTTCCCGCAAACAAAACCGACAAGGCGAACTTACGGATAGCATGCAGACTACACAGATATGACAAGTAATAAACTGAAAATAACAAATCGCGTGAATGAATCTGAGGGATCGGCAGTCATAAGCATCTACTGCGTTGTACATTCCCGGGTCTGTAACCCACTGAACAATATTACAAGAAACGACCAATTGAAATAAAATGCGAACGGTTGTCTCTGCTGCATAAATGGCGTTTCATGATGGTGATAATTGATGTCATGAGTTAGAATGTCAAAACATTAACAATTATATTACGATAATCCGGATAGAATTCCGGAAAAACGATAAAAAATTAGTACAGAAAGTTAAGTGAGTAAACATGTACTTAGTCCAACAACGAGAACTTCTTTCGTACGGGGGGCTAAAACTCGACTCTGATAGCACAGGAGGTCTACACTTCTCGCAAACAAAACAATGCAATTGACGGTGTTCATTTGAAGCCCTTCGTACCGAACTATAATGACATGTTACAGTAACGGACAGTGTATTCCATGTAAAATAATAATGTTTAACTTACCCTTCCAACGAGCTGAGATCAACTTACAGACCTTGATGGTTCGAGCTTATACAATGAACTAACTAAGGAGTGAGTGCTTTCACTAATAAAAAAAACCCTATTTTTATTTATAGCTGTCCTTGTACCATTTATATGTATATATATATATATACAGGGGCGTAAATGTGGAGGGGTGTGGGGGGTGGTACACCCCCTAGCCCCCCAAATAGCCGGTCGCAAAATTAGTGCAGTCGGTCACAAAATAGGGGTAGTCGGTATCAAAATAAGTACTCGCTGTATACGTCACGCTACTCACGCAAAACTTTAGTATAAAAATAGTCGGTCGCAAAATCAGTGCAGTCGGTCGCAAAATAGGAGCAGTCTTTAGTATAAAATAACCTTGTCAACTTATCATGTTTGAAAAGATGTTGTGTTTCACTTTCATTCTGTTGTGAGAAGTTGGTCTAACAACAAAATTTCACCCAGTTAGAATAATAGTCGGTCTCAAAATAAGTGCAGTCACTGCAATCGGTCTCCAACACAGTGCCAGAACAGATCCCAAATACTATATATTTGCGTGAATCCGTGAGCCTAAATTGCATACGTCACTCTTATTCTGTTGTTAGTATGTTGTTCTAACAACAAAATTTCACTAAGGGAGAAAAATAGTCGGTCACAAAATAAGTGCAGTCACTCCAGTCGGTCCAAAAACAATGCCAGAATAGATCCAAAATACTATGTATTTGTGTGAATCCGTGTGCCTAAATTGCATACGTCACACAAAACTATAGTATAAAATAACCCTGTACACTACACAGACTAGGTACCAAAAACGGGCTAAATTTTGGATGTTTGTCTTGTGTCCAGTTCACTGACATTTAATTCGCTGGTATGTTATATCTAAACAACATGTCCCACTTGATAGCATTATTACCCTGTTAAGTGTTGACAACTTTTAACCTGCTTGCTATTGAGAGTATCAAATGACAACATTTTGATTTAGAAAATAAAAAGCTCTTTACTATAATTGGTATCAGTTGTTTATTTTTTTTTTTTTTATTTTTTTTTTTTAAAATTTGAATGTGATTTGAAAGTCTTATAGAATCTGACCCAAAAGGCTTATAACTTGAACAATCTAAATATATAGAGCAGTGTAATATGATACTTAACATGCCCTATACACCACATCATCACAAGGTATTGTCTTTGACAACTTGATGGCAGGATTCTCTTTAACAAATCTGTATTGTCTGTGGGGGTCACATTCCAAAATTTGAAGAAAACTGGCTGATTTTCACCTAGTCCCACGACTGTGTATGCTTGTATTTCTTATTCTGTTGTGAGTATGTTGTTCTATGAAATGTTTTCTACAATGGCAAAAAAATAGTCGGTCTCAAAAAAAAGTACTAAATGAATTAATGAGATAAACATACAATCACAAAACAGGCGAAATTGACAGATAAGCCTCAAGGTTTTGTCCCATCAACCCAAGTACCAAAAATTTAAAAGCTTGGTTACATATCTGAAATTTTTTCGCGCCTGCGGCGCGATTCCATTATGACATCATTCTTCTACTCGGTTACATATCTGAAATTTTTTCGCGCCTGCGGCGCTTGATTTCATTTTAAAATCATTCTTTTATTGCTCAGTTTTCTTATACTGTCTCAGCACTATCATATTCACGATTATAGTGAACTTCCCAGATGTAGTTCCACTGATGTATGGGGCGGGGGCGTCAGATTGTACAGATGTTATGCCAACTCTTGCAAAACACATCTGGAGATTCTGTCCCATTGACTGACATTTCTGGTACACTCGTCCACAGGAATTTCTCGCAGCAATGACCTCAAATGCCAGGATATTGAATCAATTTTTCAAAAATTTTCTCAAATTACTCAGTGTTATAGGCACCACCACTGATATGACATAAACTATATGTGAATTATAATAAAACTACTTTCCGACGAGACAACGATCGGCGAACAACTACACAATTATATATATATAATAATATCCATGTTCTACCGGGACGCTTAATGTTATAGCTAGTATTATGTTTACTTTCATTGTGGGGGTGGGATTGTGGATGACGCCCTACATTTGAAACCGCCCCTACCCCACCCCCATACTCCCTAGTAAACTTGCACTTGATGCTCGGCTCCTGATTGCGTCACTCGCGCTGGGGGGGGGGGGTATGTGCATCAGTCGGTCGCATTTGGGCTAAACACCTCACCAAACGAAATCATTATGTACGCCCCTGTATATATACAACTGAAGTATGTCGACCCGTTTAGATGTTATAAATAGCTGGATATAAACAATAAACAGATACATTATTTCTCCCCTCTATATATGATTTCGTATATCATACTCACTCGTTGGTTAAGACGGAGAAAAGTTTGATTAATCCTAGGTAAGAGAGAGGGAGAAATGGGGTTTAACGTCCACTCAACACAAACTAGGTCATTTCGGGACTAACATATGGTTTAATTTTATTTCAATAATTGGCATGCGCGTAGGGGTCTTTAGCAGTGGGAGGAAACCGGAGGAAACCCACGAGGTTGAGAAAGCGCCCCTATCTCCATGCCACATACGCTCACACCAGGGCTCGAAACCACAGCCGCAAGCCAGAGGTGACCGGCCAGCTAGAGGTCGAAGCGCGGCACTCTAGACCACTAGGCCATCCCAACCCCCCAATCCTAGGTAAACATAAAACCTGAAGAGGTTCTGTTAGTTACATCTATTAACTCCATATACCACCCAAATGAAAATGAAAACTATTTAGTCCCCTTCCCCATAGAGAAATGCGCCCCCCCCCTCTTCCCATGTTTGCAAATAATATGAAGATCCTTACCCTATAGATTACACCCGAAGCTGTAACCCGACTCAGCGGCTAATGAACCTCGACTGTGGCAATCTACAAACTTACATTAGATTTTTTGCAGTTGGGGGAAGGGGGCATTGTGTCGATGTTAACAGACGATTAACATTGTAAATATCAACTTTATTTACATAGATCACAGTTTATATACAGATGGATTTGTAATTATATTTCAAACGCCAAGGGGATTAGATATTATTCTCCATTCGGTAAACAAAAACTGAAAGTAAATCTGGTAAACAAACTACATCAACAAATTAGATCAACACATAATTATGAATCTCTGAACGCCAGTCGAGGCATTGACCTTGACCCCCTCCACCACCACCACCCCACCCCCTCAAAAAAATATGAAAGTTCGATCTCTGCTGACGATATAAATGGAATATGGCCAAAAGCCTCTGCAATCTTCGGTCGGTTGCTTTTCGATCTCATGGAATTAAAGCCGAGAGATTATCTATCATTGATATTTTGATTTTGTTTTTTTAATTAAATGATATAACTCCATTTGGGTATATTTTAGCATGATTTAAGTCGTGGAATATTTACACAATACTTTTCAAGACAATGACTTAATTCAACTTTCGGCTATTGCCTTATAAAATGGTTTCATCAATAATGTAATTCGCCACCACACCCACCCCCTTCTTGCTAAGAATACATGAAATCGCGAATTGTTGTGAAACTTACTTTCTATAAAGAAGTCTAATTATTTGTGAAACTTTCTCCCCATAAAAAGACCTTGTGATTTGTACAAATTTCTCCCCATAAAGCAGACCTACTTATTTGCCAAACTTTCTCGCTATAAAGAAGTCTCATATTAGCCAAACGGTTCTGTTTTAAATATCAAACGATGAATATATTCTCCTGTTGTTTTAAGATGGCATGAAATAGTTTTAAATCAACTTGTACTTAATGACAATAATCTGTTGGGTTAACAGCTTAACATGGCTATTTTATCAAAGGGATTAGACATTTAGCATATTTCATTCATGCCAGGTTTTGTTTCTTTGTGACAAAATCTCTTTAATATAAAATCAATCATGCATGGGAGTTATTTTATAAAGAGATTTATCACCCAATAACACATTTGACTGTAGATATCGCTTGTATGATAAATTATATAATCTACTCCGATATCTCCTTAGGAGATATCGCTTTACATAAATTTGATTGGCCAATCAAAAAGGAACTACTTTCTTTTATTTTAAAGAAACCACTTATTTTAAATAAAAAGTGACTATTTTTTTTTGTTAAAAAGAAACTGTTTTAATTTAATTGATCTTGAAGGAAATACTGGGTCAAAATATTGGACTTTGCAATAGCTAAACTGCTGTCAAAAAACTGATGTATCACTACGCTGTAGATTCAGTAAAAGTGAAATCTATACCAAAGAATCATATTTATGTATTTGTGCAAGTAAGAAAGTATTGGGTGATAAATAAAATCTCCAACTCGTGTTTTTTGATATCAAAAAATATCAACACCTCGACGATAAAAGAACTAAAATTATATATGCGACTTATAGACAGTATCATTTCTTGAGAGTGATTAGTGGTTTTCTTGAAGGGTAACAGCCGGGTTATTTTCTATACAGTAGGGGGACGGGGGAGCGAGGCGCCGAAAGAAAATCATATAATTTGAAGCCTTATTATATAACTCAGAGGCGGCGTTATATTAAAGAGTGGTCCACAGTCTCAATATTAATTAAAATAAACGACATAGCAGTTCTGTAAATAGTTTTATTTAGTATAATTGTTATTACAATTTCTTTTACTTACTTGAATATTTGATTGTACAGATATGTATTGCTTATATCGCAAACTAAAATGGAGGTAGCTTTAGAACACTGTTACTATTATATCGGTGTTGAACAGGCACTGTCCAATTATTATATACTTATATGATTTATGAATGGACCTACACGTGTTCTTTCTTTTTCTATGTAAATTTTGTACTTTTCTTTCTAATAAGGCCTCTGGTAAACATGGGCTATTTGGAGAATAATATGGGAATAAAATGAAATAAAATGGGGTTTAACGTCCCATACTGCTCTGCTCCTATACTAGGTTAATGAAGATGGGTATATGCCATACAGTGTGCTACGGGGGAATTTTGCCCGGGCAGTGTGGCACTACGGCCTACTTTTATATTGAATTCCAACTGCAAAGGGATCTTTTACATGCACACCAATGTGTACACGGGATCTCGGTATTTCGTCACATCCGAACGACTAGGCATCTGTCCTTGTCACTCCGTCCTGCATCACTGACAAGGGGAACAACGCCGGTAAATCTGGATTAACTTTCTCGGCCAATCCAGGAATCGAACACCGGACCTCCTGGCTAGCGAGCCAGTGTCTTACCCACTTAGCTACCGCGATACCCCCGAATAATATGGACCCTTTAATTAATCGAAATTGAAATCGATTCGTTACTATTACAGAATTGGGTGACCGATTGATTCAAAGCGTTCTCTTAAAGTGATTATTATAAGGACAATGACGCATTTTAATGATAGAACCACTGAGTCATGCATCGGTGGCAGTACGGAATTGCATAAAACAATAAAGTGTTGATATTTAATTGTATTCGATATAAATATATTATAATATTTTGCATGTTGTGATATACACCAATTAACCTTATATCGCGAGTTGACCCGGTACTCGGTTTAGCTCGGTTCCTTTCGTTCCCCGTGCATTGTATTCCAGAATTATGGAATCCTAGTTTCGAAAAATTTGTATTCCAAAGCATACATTTTCTTATTGGCGGCCTCATATTTGAGATTGGGGATCAGGGAATACAGTAAATGGTTGACTTGCCAATGGTAGCTGATCTTGTCCCATTGATGGCTAATACTCATTTATAAATTTGAAGTTGGTGACCAGACAATACAACAAACGATTGGCTTGCCTGATCTTGCCCAATTTATGGCTAATGCTATTTATAAATATGAATTCTGCTTAAATGGCGAAGATCATCCACTCATTACTAACTCCAGTCTTTTGTGCTTTAATATACGTTTTTCTAAAATTACAGATATTAGACGAGAAGTAAAAAAACAGCTTACAAACACTAACAAAAGTAACGAATCTTGTTCCTTGGGGAAATACCTGTAAATACAAGCCTAGAACCGGATGCAGACCACTGTAACACAATTCACATGAATTAAACCATGATACGGACCACCGTGATATCATTTACATTGACCCTTACCACCATTCGCGATTAAAGCAGGATACAGACCACTGTATGAGGAAGTAAGCATCATTTTAAGTGCTGTTTCTTACGCGGTTTTGTCCTACATTACTAATTAGTTAAAAGAGGTATCTTCTTAGAGCCTTTTTCCAGTCCACTGCTAGTTATACCAGGTTAACACTTGGATAGTCACAGAGGTTTAACACTCTTATAGTTATACAGGTCTGACAGTCCTACGGTTTGACACTCTGATAGTCCTAACGGTTGAACATTCTGTCGATCCTAAGGATGTAACATTATTATAGACCTAACGGTTTGACATTGATAGTTGTAACGGTTTAACATACTGATAGTTATAACGGGTTAACACTCTGATAGTTATAACGGTTTCAAACTCTGATAGTTAAACCGTTTATCACCCTGGTAGTCATTATGGACTGACACTCTGGTAACTGTAACGGTATAATACTCTTATAAGTATAACCCTGGTAATTATAAGTTTAACACTCTGATAGTCCTAACGGTTTAACACTCTAATGGTCCTAAATGGTAAACACTTATAACTATAATGGTTTAACACTTTGATAGTCCTAACAGGTAAATACCCTGACAGATAACACTCTGATAGTTATAACGGTTAAACACAAGGATAGTTAAAACGATTGGAGACTCTGTTATGGTATATACAGCTACATATTTGATAGAGGTTTTGGTGGTTTTATACCTAGAATCATATCCGCGGCTTTTTCACCAATCATAATACACGGTGCGTTAGTGTTACCAGATACTATGGATGGCATGATAGAAGCATCAGCTACTCGCAGTCCATGGATGCCTTTCACTCTGTAATAAATAATATACTATTAATATACTGATTCAAATAAATACGCAGCGAGCCATTTTTTTTTTCAAATGCAGGTTGAACAAGTAAGACTTTTTTTTGGTGTCCAATCTGTGACGAGTTAACATGGACTAAAAATGGGGTTTAACCTCCGAAGTTTCTGCATGATCAAGGAAATTGTACCGGGATAGTATTTTTCTCATCACCGATTTTCAACCGTTATGGTTTTTCGTCCCAATATTTTTCTGACAGAGACAGTCTTGAGAAATCTTTAGATTCAAACCCGAGATACAAAAGAACATCTTGTGGTAGAGAACGTACCTTAATTGTGGATCTACAACTGTGGTGGAATCTTCTGTACGTCCCATCTTACAAGTTCCAGTGGGATGGTAGATAACCAGAGTGAAATACCCTATATAACACCGCCAATAGTCATCACTATCAAATTTAGATTTTTCTAAACATGGTGAAAATGGTTTATGAAATAATTCTGTTCCGAGAGATTGGAAAGTCTTGGTTTTAGCCAGTTTTTGTGAAAAACGAATACCTGTAATGATATAAGTAAAAATGAACAATGATATAAGTAAAAACGAATACCTGTAATGATATAAGTAAAATAAGGCAACTGTAATGATGTAAGTAAAAAATGAACACCCGTAACTAGATAAGTAAAAAAGAAGAACTGTAAGTAAAAACGTACACCTGTAATGAAATCAGTAAAAACGGTCGAGTCATGATATCTTTGTAAATAATGAACGGAACTGAACCATTTTTTAAGTGATATTTGAAATGGAATAAAGGCTTTCCAGATGACCATCAGAGATTTTAAAATCAAAATCATGGTAATTAAAACAGTTACTAGTGAATTTGTTATCCATAAAATTGTTTGTGGTATTTTAAAGTTTCCATAATCACTAAATCACTTACTAACAATATTGATAGAGCTAACGTTGACAAAAGTTAAATCCAAGTCTTAATTATTAACGTTGTTTGTGATACTTTAATGTTCTCCTATCACTAATTGATTGACAGACAACATGTATAGAGCTAATATGGACCAACCTCGTAGCAATCCGTCCACGTCTTCCCTGTTTTCTAAATATCTTGGATCAATGACTGGATGCTGCATGGCATCGGTACTGTTGAGACGAACTGTACCGTGACTTTTTGGTCTCAATAAAGTATATAAGAGCACAAAACCGTTCACATCGTTTATACCTGAATAATACTTGGCATACTGCAAAAGAAAATGTTTTATTAAAGGTGATGGATCTTGGTTTGTGTAGTTTCATCACACCAATACCTTGACTGAGTTTGATGATGAGCATCATGTGCTTAGAGCATGCAGAATAATAAACAATTTGAGAGCTTTGTGCTTCATAAGCATACACAAAAAGTGCAGTTCGAGATACATTATGGGATATTAGATGACGAGTTGGCAGCTATAATAGTCAATAACTAGCTAATGGAAAGGCAATTTGCTGAAAATTTCACTGAAATTGATCCACTATGAATGAAAGTTCCGCTAAGGCTCGATCATCATTACAAAAATCGGTAAGACAGAATTATCCATTTAATCGTTAATCACGATGGATATTTTTGCGGTAAATCGAACTACAATCCATCAAATATCACAGGCAAGCCTTGACATCGAGAGTTGATTATGGTCTAATTATTAATTTTTATAACAATTCATGCCTAAAGAAAGACCTACATTAGGCAGATGTTGCTCTTGCATAATGTATGTTTAATCAGTTATATTACTGATTTGTCATATCCAAATTTAAAACCCCAAGTCACCTGCATTTATCAAATTTTTCGCCTCTTGAGCGTCATATAAATAAATAAACTTACAGTATCTTATCCTATTTTTAATCAGTTACCAAAAACTGTACCAGTCAGTGTCTTCTATCGTTTGAATGTTTCCTATCGTTTTAATGTACTTTGTCGTTTTAATGTCTTCTATCGTTTTAATGTCTTCTATCGTTTTAATGTCTTCTATCATTTGAATGTTTCCTATCGTTTTAGTGTCTCCTATCGTTTTAGTGTCTCCAATCGTTTTATTGTCTCCCATCGTTTTAATGTCTCCTATCGATTTAATGTCTCCTATCGTTTTAATGTCTTCTATCGTTTGAATGTCTCCTATCGTTTTAATGTCTTCTATCGTTTTAATGTCCTTTATCGTTTTAATACCTCCCATCGTTTTAATGCCTTTTATCGTTTTAGTGTCTTCTATCGTTTTAATGTCTACTGTCGTTTTAATGTCTCCTATCGTTTTAACGTCTCCTATCTTTTTGATGTTTTCTATCGTTTAAATGTCTTTTATCGTTTTAATGCCTCCATCGTTTTAATGCCTCCCATCGTTTTAATGCCTCCCATCGTTTTAGTGTCTTCTATCGTTTTAATGTTTCCTATCGATTTTATGTCTCCTATCGATTTAATGTCTCCTATCGTTTTCTATCGTTTAAATGTCTCATATCGATTTAATGTTTTCTATCGTTTAAATGTCTTTTATCGTTTTAATGCCTTCTAACGTTTTAATTTAATGTCTCCCATCGTTTTAATGTCTTCTATCGTTTTAATGTCTGTCTTCTATCGTTTTAATGTCTTCTATCGTTTTAATGTATTTTATCATGCCTTCTAACGTTTTAATGTCTCCTATCGTTTGAATGTTTCCTATCGTTTTAATGTACTTTGTCGTTTTAATGCCTCCCATCTTTTTAATGTCTTCTGTCGTTTTAATGTCTTCTATCGTTTCAATGTCTTTTATCGTTTTAGTGCCTCCCATCGTTTTAATGCTTTCTATCGTTTTAGTGTCTTTTATCGTTCTGACATCTTCAATCGTTTCAATGTTTCTATCGTTGTAGTATGCTTAGTCTCCTATCGTTTTAGTGTGGCGAAATGATGGTCGTAATTACACTACCATGTTAATGTGGTATAACAGTGCCTGTTTGATTTAAGTTCCTATGTACATCTTCCTGATGTCAATGGTTCGCTAGCAATTTATTCTTACCATTGGGTCCACTCCAACCATGTCCCGTATCGCATCTTCGTCAAACAGCAAATCTATTCCATGAATTTCTAAATCCGGATACTCGGGTGTTTTAGGGTCCGTAGATATAAAAGCTAACGATTCTATACCTCCAGGTGTTGTCAGCACACCTAAGTAAAACACATGCAACTCATCTATACTTGAAATGGAACGAATCAATTACTTGAAATTGGACATAATCAATTACTTGAAATTAGTCGGAATGAATTCCTTGAAATTGGACAGAATGAATTAGTTGAAATTCGGGTGGCCGAATTGTTAAAACGTTTACGTCTGTCATTGGGTGAAGTGGCGATGTTTCAGTTTTCCGCTTGACAAAGAATAGGGTCGGTTCTCCAACTTCGTAGGTTTTCCCGGGTCCTCCGGTTTCCCCCGCTGCTAAAAACCACTGCGTCAAATACAACTGAATGATATATGTTAGTCCCGAAACGGCCCCATCCGTCTCTTTGTCTCTGACTAAATTCCTTTAAGTTTTATTTTACAAAGGGTAAATCTCTCTCTCTCTCTCTCTCTCTCTCTATCTCTCTCTCTCTCTCTCTCTATCTACCTGATTTGGTTGTTAAATACTGGGCTAACGTCCATACAGATTCTGTTTTGTTAGGAGAATTAAACACGAGTTCTTTTGTCTTGTAGTAATTCAAAAAGCTAACATGATCTTGTAAATTATCACCGACTGGTAAATCAGCCACGACTGGTATCTGAAATAAACAACTTATTATTTTGCATTGTCATCAAGTTTTATTAAACTTCTATATGATACGCAATAAACGTCATTAATCAACTCTCCATGTCAACGCTAACCTGCAATATTTTACTGGATTAGGATCCGATTTGCTGCTCAACTTTCATTCATGATTTAATCATGGTGGAATGGATAATCGAGACTATGTTTTTTAGCGTACCAACTTTAGTAATGATGATCGGGGATAGGCCAAAAATTCAATCGCTACTTTCTCGGCTCAAAGTGGACCAATTTGACGGAAATTTTCAGCAAATTCCCTTTACATTAATCTATTTTTTTTTAACTATCATAGTGAGAACTGACAGCTCGTTATCTAAGTTTACATAATGTATCTTTAAGTCATGGACAATGTGATATTTTCCGATAATGCAAATGACGCAAACAGTCTTCCAAACAAATCTGCAAATAAAGTGATTTACCCCGTGGATCTTCAGATGTTCTTTTGGTCCAATTCCTGACAGCATTAAAATCTGAGGAGAAGACAGAGCACCAGCTGACAGAATAATCTCTTTATTTACAGAAACTGATTTCAGTGTTCCTTTATGATAGAATTCTACACCAACTGCTTTCTTATTCTTTATAACTACCTGCAAAGAAACAAAAACAAACGTGTGTATATCGAAGTAGAATAGTAATCGAACGCAGGTTATGCCCTTACCTACCATTACCCATTAAATGAAATCCACACGGACTTTAGGATGACAATACGTAAAGAGATGTGTCAAAGATAAATAAGATCATACTTACTTTTTTAACATGGGCGTTTGTTAGAACGTGAAGATTTTTACGACTTTTAACAGCTGGCCATAAGAAAGCTTTAGCCGTGCTACACCTTTCACCGTCTTGTATAGTAGCTTGTGAAGCAAAAAACCCTATGTATAAAATATTAATTCGTAGTCCATTTATCAAAACACAGTCTGACAGATCTTAATAGAAAAAATATATATGGATACCATTCCGTCTTATAATAAACCCTACGCTTGGTATTTATGTCATATTTCGTCCCCTGGTAGTTTTCGAACATGGATTATGGTATATTATGTTATATTCGACCCATGCTATTTTTGGTATATTCGATCAATGGTATTTTTGGTATATTCGATCCATGGTATTTTTGATATATTCCATCCATGATAATTTTGGAATATTCCATCCATGGTATTTTGGGAATAGAACATTTGATCCATGATATCCAGGGATTATTCTATCCACGATATGGTTGGTATATTTCATCTGGTAGTATTTTATGGTATGTACCGACATGGATATTCCATCCATGTGTTATTTAATATTTTTAATATATTCCATTGAGCGGTATCTATAATAAAACTACCTTTTTGTTCCCTTCCATTATAATCGCCAGTTCCATACCCCAATTCTTTACCAGCTTCTATCATAAAACCAGGAAAATCTGTTGCTTGTGATTCAGATACGCCAAGTGGACCGCCTTTACCGTGATACTCTAAAAGTATAAGAAGTTAAATTTGCAAAACAATTGACGATAGCCATGCAAATTCAGATTAAAATAGCTATAATGCAACTGCTATAACAGTAATCAACATATCTCATCATATAGCCAAGCCTCTTTTGAACAAGGAACAAGGGGAAATAACTCTGGTAAAGTTTACTAGGGGGTAACTCTATTCTCAATATTACTAAAGCACCCTCTATACTACTTTTCTATATGACAGTATAAGATATTGTCTGGTACTATTTTACCTTTATCCATATTTTTTAATGAGTGAATATTTTCTGATTTAATGAAGTATGGCAAGACTTCAGAATAGCTCCAACCATCGCATCCAGCTTCAGACCAGCCATCATAATCCTTTCTATGACCTCGAACATAGAGATTATAGTTTATTTGACTGGATCCACCTAAGACTTTACCTCTCGGTATAAACATCCTCTAAAATGAAATGAAATGAAATGAAATGAACTGTAAACTTTCTACCCAAAATGGACCGACCAATGAATACAGACATACGTGATGTGAAGGAAATTTTGCCCGGACAGTGGCACTAAGGTCTACTCTTTTATCGAACTCCAACTACCAAAGCGATCTCTTACGTGCACGACAATGTGTGCACGGGACCTCGGTTTTTCGTTCAAACCGAATGATTAGACACCTATCGTTGTCACGCCCGACAAATCTTCTAAACACCGCGGATTAATAAATACATTGTACCATGCAGCGTGGTATGGCGAACACCAAAGAGCAACAAACAAATGATACAGCATTACAGATAGTATTCCAAAATGGCTTTCAATCGACCATTTGATGGCTAACATAGGATTATATCCCAGAAGCTTCGGTGTGCTTCAATTAAAGGGGGAAGATAACATATAACAAATGAATAAATAGTATAATGTAAAGTTCCAAATCCATCTAAAGCACACTCAAATCGTGATGAGAAAACTTCTGTATACCAAGGGAGTAGAAAATCCATTCCCTAAATAACAAGTCGTCAACTTTGATTTGAAAGTAAACAAAGTATCACCGTCTCAGATCTTGAAAGGTAAACTATTCCACAATTTAGGGGCAACTACGCGGAAACCTATGTCACTAAACAGTTTTATGGTGTTTCAATTTCAGGTCATATGGTGGATATGGTATAAGTAGTTCTCCACTTTCATTGTCATTGCAAAGTGATTCTTGTGCCCATGCCTTGTTGAACTGACACCATGTCAAGTTCTCAGTTATCAGCATTGGCATGTCGTTGCGTCTCCCACAGAACTTAACGTGTTATTAGAACAGACGTTGTCGTTAGATTCAGAGTTGCATTTGAAAAAACTACTAATCACCTATTTATAAAAGTGTTGCGTTTCCATTGAGTCTAAGAGAAGACATTTGTCCAAACAGATACACAACGTAAGTCATACCTCTCCCCATAAACCTTTGCAGCAATTCTTTTGAGGCACTGAATAATATTGCCAATCGTATTCTGTCCTTTGAGCCAATCCACACATCATAGGAACTTTTAAAACTGTGGTGGAGGAAGGTTGTTGATCATCGGTTCCTGCTTCCAGTACCAGGACTTTCAGACTAGAATCTTTAGACAGACGATTAGCTAATACAGATCCAGCAGATCCAGCACCCACTGAAAGAAACAGATTTAAAAGAATTAAGATTCTACGAAAGATTTAAAGCACACAGACCAGATATATTATTTTGTCAATTCGAATTTATATTACTGTAGATATTGAGTACGGCTTTAGTAAAGAAGCAATCCAACTTGTGTCGTTTTATGCATTTGGTGGCAATGAGCTCTAGAGTACCAAGACGTTGTGAGATGGCACAGCCTACATACAGACTATAAACTCTGTTGATGTGTTTGGTGGATATGTGTTCTCTTCCAGTGAAGTTATTGAGTTTCAATGGTTGGATCAAACAGGCTGTGGGGTTGGTTTTATGTACATGTACCTATGATTGCAGTTGTCTCACCAATTATGCACGGAAAACAATGGCAATGGGTAATGACGTTGATGTTCCCACTTTTATCAAATCAAATCACTTAAAATAGAATTTGAGTTTCAAGAAGGATCACAATACCTATAATATAATCGTATGTTGTGTCAATGTCCTTCGCCAAGTTGGCTTCAAGTTTATCCCCACTAAAGAACTTTTGCTGGATGAAAACAGCCAAGATGACCACATTTACCACCAGTAGCAATGATCCAAACGCCATTTTCAAATCTATATTGGTCTGAAATTCATAGAAATATATGTAAATGTTATATTATGACTAATATTATTTACTAATTTACTAAAGAGAGAAAAGAGAGAGAGAGAGAGAGAGAGCATATGGTTCTATTCTATTTTTAATAAGTCGCGAGAGAGACTAGGTCATTTCGGGACTAACATATGGTTTAATTTTATTTCAATAATTTGCATGCGCGTATGGGGTCTTTAGCAGTGGGAGGAAACCGGAGTACCCGTGGGAAAACCCACGAGATTGAGAAGGCGCCCCAATCTCCATGTCACATACGCTCACACCAGGGATCGAAACCACAGCCGTAAGCCAGAGGTGACCCCAGTTGACTTAATAACAGACCTTATGATGCAACGCGCAAGCAATAACCATTCGATCAACCCCAATCCTACAAGCAACGTCTTTAAATCATACAATAGTACACTTACTTTTCTAGAAACCAGTAATAGACATACATTCAATTTTATTATATAAACATTCATATACCCCCACCATGAAATTCGCACCAAATATAACGTTTTGTTTTTGTATAGAAACGGGACAGAATCTATACGAGCCTTAGTCTAACCAATTGTATACAGGTAACATATATATCAAAAAATAAACAGGTAACATATATATTATAAAATAAACAGGTAACATATATATTATATAAATACAAATGACTCGTTAAACCTTGCATCCTGGCCTCCAGAATAACTGGAAATGGGATTTATCGTCCTACTGTTCACCTATAGGCTATTGACAACGAACACGACAAAATGAAAAAAAAATATTTCAACGTGGATGTTTATATCTACCTTACAAATGACTGACTTCGTCGAATAAACCGATGACAATACATTTAACAAGGGTTGCAAAATTTAAAAGCCTTCCCAGATATGTTGTTGTTAGGGTTCACTGCTTGTGAGTACGGTGTGACTGAAAACTTACATTTGGTGGCTGAATAACCAGAAGGTCAAGAGTTCTCTCCCATCATTGGACGAGACAGTTCCTCAGGATTTTCCAGGGTGGTTTCAACTTATCAGTGGGACAGGGCGGTTGGTTAGGCAAGGAACAGCGTCTAGCCATTCGGACTAATAACAGCGGCCCATTTACGTATTAGCGTGCACGTAGGAGAGAGAGAGAGAGAGAGAGAGAGAGAGAGAGGGAGAGAGAGAGAGATACGTCCACTCGATACAAACTACGTCATTTCGGGACCAACACATTTTTCAATATCTATTTTAATAATTCCAGGCGCGTAGGAGTCGTTTAGCAGTGAGAGGAAACGGGGAGACCCAGAGAAAACCCTTGTCACGTACACAACCGGGGACGGACCTTATGATACAGCGCGTTCGGCATTCTACCCCCCCGTGGAGGTAAAAGATCCCTGATAGATTTAATTCGCTCCTATCCCTGATAGATTTATTTCTCTCCTATCCCACTGCATGGCGGACACCCATTTTCATTAATCCGTAGCAGGTTAATGCAGAAAAGTAGTTCGTTATACTCTATTTGTGTCAAAAAATGTGCCTGAGATTATCGGTCATGTCGCAGTGATATTGCATTACTCTTATGAACACAATACGAGCAGTACTCATACACTGTGCGAAAATATAATATAAGCATTTTAAACACTATTCATTTAAGTACAAAACATTTGAATAGTAACAACCACAACACTTCGCGCAAACAAAACCGGGTAGCATACAGACTACACAGATATGACAAGTAATAAACAGATAATAACAAATCGCGTGAATGAATCTGAGGGATGGGCAGTCATAAGTTGTACATTCCCGGGTCTGTAACCCACTGAACAATATTACAAGAAAGGACCAATGAAATAAAATGTGAATGGTTGTCTCTACTCAATATGGCGTTTCATGATGGTGATAATTGAAGTCATGAGCAAGAATGTCAAAATATTAACAATAACATTACGATAATCCGGATAGAATTCCGGAAAAACAATAAAAAATTAGTACAGAAAGTTAAGTGAGTAAACATGTTCTTAGTCCAACAACGAGAACTTTCGCACGGGGGGATAAAACTCGACTCTGATAACACAGGAGGTCTACACTTCTCGCAAACAAAAAAATGCAATTGACGGTGTTCATTTGACCCCCTTCGTACCCAACTATAATGACATGTTACAATAACGGACAGTGTATTCCATGTAAAATAATAATGTTAAACTTACCCTTCCAACGAGTTGAGATCAACTGACAGACCTTGGTGGTTTGAGCTTATACAATGAATTGACTAAGGAGTGAGTGATTTCACTAATAAAAAAACCCTATTTTTATTTATAGCTGTCCCTGTACAATTTGTATGTATATATACAACTGAAGTATGTCGATCCGTTTAGATGTTATAAATAGCTGGATATAAACAGATACATTATTTCTCCCCTCTATATATGATTTCGTATATCATACTCACTCGTTGGTTAAGACGGAGAAAAGTTTGATTAATCCTAGGGAACCATAAAACCTGAAGAGGTTCTGTCAGTTGCATCTATTAACTCCATCTAAGCCATTGCATATTTCACGTCAAATGAAAACAATTTAGTCCCATTCCCCATAGAGCAAATAATATGTTTGCAAATAATAAGATCCTTGTCCTATAGATTACACCCTTAGACTCGGCGGCTAATAAACATCGGCTGTGGCAATCTACAAACTTTATTTACATAGATCAAAGTTTATATACAGATCGATTTGTAATTATATTCAAACGTCAAGGGGATTAGACATTATTCTCCATACGGTTTACAAAAACTAAAACTAAATAAACTAGATCAACACATCAGACCAACACAAAAGTATGAATTCGGGCGTTGCGGAATCCCTTTAAAAACCAACAAATTGTGAACGTTGTATCTCTGCAGACGATATAAATGGAATATAGCCAAAAGCCTCCGCCATCTGCAATCTTCTTTCGATTGCTTTTCGATCTCGTGGAATTAAAGCCGTGAGATTTTCTCAAACTGATATTTGATTTAGTTTCTCTTAATCAAATGATAAAACTCCATTTGGGTATATTTTAGCATGACTGAAGTCGTGGAAAATGTACACAATACTTTTCAAGACAATGACATAATTCAACCTTCCACTATTACCTTATAAGATTGTTTCGTCAATAATGTATTTCTCCGCCACACCCACCCCTACTTGCTAAGAAAACACGAAACTTATAAAGAAGTCTAGTTATATGTTATACTTTCTCCCCATAAAAAGACCTAGTGATTTGTGCAACTTTCTCTCCATAAAGTAGACCTATTTATTTGCCAACCTTTCTCTCCATAAAGAAGTCTCATATTAGCCAAACGGTTCCGTTTTAAATCAAACGATGAATATATTCTCCTGTTGTTTTAACATGGTATGAAGTAGTTTTAAATCAATTTGTAGTTAATGACAATAATCTGTTGGGTTAACAGCTTAACATGGCTATTTTATCAAAGGGATTAGACATTTAGCATATTTCATTCATGCCAGGTTTTGTTTCTTTGTGACAAAATCTCTGTAATATAAAATCAATCATGCATGGAAGTTATTTTATAAAGAGATATATTCAATGAACCGAAAATTATAGCTACATGTATTGAGAACAAAACATTGGGTGACTAGAATGAAAAGCATAACACTGTGAGGCGAACACGATTAGCCCCCATTAGAGGTATTTCATTAATTATCCTTACACCTCAATGATAATAGAACTAAAATTATATGTGCGAATTATAAACCGTATCGTTTCTTGAGAGTGATTAGAGGTTTTCTTGAAGGGTCACAGCCGGAATATGTTCTATAGAGTAGGGGGACGGGGGAGCGAGGCGCCGAAAGAAAATCATGTAATTTGAAGCCTTATTATATAACTCAGAGGCGGTGTTATATTAAAAAGTGGTCCACAGCCTCAATATTAATTAAAATAAACGACATAACAGTTCTGTAAATTGTTTTATTTAGTATAATTGTTATTACAATTTCGTTTACTTACCTGAATATTTGATTGTACAGGTATATATTACTTATATCGCAAACTAAAATGGCGGTACTTTTCTTATACTGATATCATTATATACCGGTGTTAACAGGCACTGTGCCAAGCGGTGTCATCTATAGGTCTGCTACCCATTTCACTTCATGTCAATAGTATTTACATTATAGCTGCCACCCTTAACTACAGGTAAGTTAAAATAAAAAGTATACCTTTTATTAATATTTTAGTAAATAGCAATTGTGAGAGAGAGAGAGGGAGAGAGAGAGAGAGAGAGAGGGAGAGAGAGAAAGAGAGAGAGAGGGGAGTATAACGTCCACTTCACACTTAGGACTAACATTATAGTTCAAGTTGGACAGTGAGGCGACCCTTCTCCTGGTCACGTACAATATGTGAATCCAAACCACGACCAGCTGACACAATTACAAACAAATAATAGATTTAGATAACAAAAAAACCCCAGAGAACCACACCGAACTGTTTAATTATTATATTATTTATGAATGGACCGACACGTGTTCTTTTTTTTCTAAATAAATTTTGTACTTTTCTTTCTAATAAGGCCTCTGGTAAACATGGGATATTTGGAGAATAATATGGGAATAAAATGAAATAAAATGGGGTTTAACGTCCTATACTGTTCTGCCCCTAAACTGGGTCAATGAAGACGGGCATATGCCATACAGTGTTCTATTGGGGATATTTTGCCTGAGAGTGGCACTACGGCCTACTCTTATATTGAATTCCAACTGAAAAGGATCTTTTACGTACACACCAATGTGTACACGGGATCTCGGTATTTCGTCACATCCGAACAATTAGGCATCTGTCCTTGTCACTCTGTCCTACATCACTGACAAGGGGAACCACGCCGGTAAATCTGGATTAATTTTCTCGGCCAATCCAGGAATCAAACACCCCACCTCCTGGCTAGCGAGCCAGCGTCTTACCCACTTAGCTACCGCGATACTCCAGAATAATATGGACCCTTTAATTAATCGAAATTGAAATCGATTCGTTACTATTACAGAATTGGGTGACCGATTGATTACAAGCGTTCTCTTAAAGTCATTATTATAAGGATAATGACGCATTTTAATGATAGAACCACCGAGTCATGCATCGGTGGCAGTATGGAATTGCATAAAACAATAAAGTGTTGATATTTAATTGTATTCGATATAAATATATTATAATATTTTGCATGTTGTGATATATACCAATTAACCTTATATCGCGAGTTGACCCGGTACTCGGTTTAGCTCGGCTCCTTTCGTTCCTTGTGTATTATATTCCAGAATTATGGAATCCTAGTTTCCTAAACCATAACCACATATATCATACCCACTGGTAATTGTGAAACTAAACCTTTGAATGATAATGGTTAATTTCGAAAAATTTGTATTCAAACGCCTACATTTTCTTATTGGCGGCCTCATATATGAGATCAGAAAATACAGTAAATTGTTGACTTGCCAATGGTAACTGATCTTGTCCCATTGATGGCTTATACTCATTTATAAATTTGAAGTTGGCGATCAAACAATACAGCAAACGATTGGCTTGCATTTGACAACTGATCTTGCAAAATTTATGACCAATGCCCATCTATAAATATGCATTGTGCTTAAATTGTGAAGGATATCCACTCATTACATAGTCTAGTATTTTGTGTTTTAATAAATGTCTTTCTGAAATTACAGATATTAGATGAGAAGTCAAAAAGCAGCTAAGTAAACGCTCTCCTATAACCGGATGCAGACCACTGTAACACAATTCACATGAATTCGATCGGTTAAACCAGGATACGGACCACAGTGATATCATTTACATTGACCCTTTACCACAATTCGCGATTAAAGCAGGATACAGACCACTGTATGAGGAAGTAAGCATCATTTTAAGTGCTATTTCTTACGCCGTCCTACATTACGAATTAGGTAAAAGGGGTATGTTCTTCGTGTAATCTTCACAAATTCTCCAAGATAATAGGTTTAAATATTTGATATTCAAAACATTAAAGATGTCGTGTTTACCACCAACCTCATTGACGTACAGATATCATACTGAAGGTAGGTTCCAAATGTCGTGTGATGTGTCCACGGTTGATACGTTTCCGTGCAGATAAGATCAACACGATTGCCACGACTGACCTCATTATATGAAAAGACCCGATAAGATCACCACGATTAAAACCACGATTGCAATCGTAGCGCGAATCGTGAAAGTGACAACCTAGCATAACGCACGGCCTGACAAAACGTGAAACAAAACCGTGTATATATACTATTGCTTAGCAGCAAGCTGTGTTTGATTCAATGAAAGTGAATTTCCGAGATATATACTTTAAGAAAGAAACCCCGACACGCCCAGCTAATTACACCTGTCATATCTAAAGCTCTTGTGTTTCATTCGTTAAAGGGGAATTTCCCAGATAATTTGTTTCGTGGATATCTTTTCATGTGTTTTAAGAAAGAAGCCCCGACACACCTACTTCATTGGAGTGTTATGTCTCAAGGTCTAAGGACTATGTGTTTTATTCGTTAAAAGGAAATCTATCAGATTACGTGTACTGGTAATATTAATATCAGGTAAATGTATAGAACGTACCTGGTCAGGTATATATATATATAAATACCTGTTAATTACAATACCTGTATTGTAAGAAGTTACAATAACACACCTTCTATAGTTCCACATGACTGACCAAGAGATTAAACAACAGTAAATGAAAGGAAGCTAAAGGAGATGCACCGACGTCTACTAGAATAAGGTAAGATATTATATTTTATTATTAGGAATCTTTATAGATATGGATGAGTAAACTTAACTTAATTTATCTCATTGATGAAAAGGGTAATATGACATTATGGCCGAACGACGACGAACAGGTAACATGTACTTATAAAGTTTCTAAAAATATGATAAAAAGCTCGGGTCTCGGATGCAGATATCATATGAACACTTAATACAGCACCAAGTACATGATATGCAATATATGGGATCTCTAGCCTTTATTTTAACCAACCATGCATGCAAGTGTACACCCTGAATATGGTTACCTTAATGATACATTAATCAAGAGTTAAATTTGCCTATTGCAGGTCTTTCCTGTAACTTCGGGCCTTCAAATTGGGCCCTGTCTTTTCTACATCCGGCCCTAGGTTTATCATTGCACATGTTGTGAACATTGACTTATCGTCCGCTTCCCACGGTCCCACCAAGAGAACACACTGTATATTTAAGTTATATGGTGATGTGGGACATGGTCTAATGTGTTTGCCTGAGTGAGAACATAGGGTCTATCACTGGTTCAAGATTCATGGTTTCGACCCCTGCTTGTACGTGCATGACAAGGAGTAAGATCGCTTGTTCAACGTCGTGGTTTTTCTCCGGTTTCCTTCCACCGCTCAAGACCGAAACGCTCAAGCGAATTATTGAAATGAATTTGAACCATACACCGAAATGACTTGGTTTTTCCTGGGAATTAAACAACAGTAAATTATAGACCGTACGCCTTGCTGCATTTAAGCTAATGAAGGAACCTATGCCTTCTATTCAAAAATGACGACATCGCCTATAGATTCCTTTGACCGGGTGAAGCAAAGATCGGAGATGGTCAACTCCCTTGAATATTTATATAAGATAATTGTGACATGTTGGGCTCGTTGTTCTTTTAAAGGTTAAGATCACCGAAATGAGGCAAAAAACAATGTCATAGGACAAGGAATGGCGTGGCTTTATCATTGAAGTCAATAGGGAGAGGGGATTACTTGTCCTCGCTGTATGGCCGTAAGTGGTGTTAAAAGCTGGGGTTATGCTTTAGTGTTTTTGACCGCACGGATTGGTTAAACCTTTATAATTAAGACTTCAACATTAGATGTAAATATTTTATTGAGAGTAACCCCGTGGCAGCTATAATTTCATTGTATTTCTGGGATATATCCTTTTCAATTTCGTAATATCACAAACTTGGTTTTAAGCCAAAAATGGTTATTTCCTATTTAAAGATGTCTTGGGAAAGATTCAGATGACAGTTAGCGCCATGATAGTTAAATAAAATAGATAATGTAAAAGGAATATGTTGAAAATTTCAGCGAAATAACTTCATTCTGTGTGGAGGTATCGTCATTTGCAGAACAGTACAGTCGTACAGTAGACTCGATTGGCAACATAAAAAAGTCTGGATTATCCAGTTTTAAATTAAATCATTAACTGCCAACCCCATTTAAATCTGTTGGAAACCACAAATCCATTAGAGTTGATTACAGACCTGACATGTAAATAAACGTAATTATTGATTCAAAAGAGTATTTGGGGCCAAACAAACGAAAGACCTGCAATAGGCAAATTTAGCTCTTAAATATTACGTCTTTAAGAGTCCCCAAAATAGAATTTGCAGATTTATCTAATGCCAAACTGTAAACATGGCTTCCTACCTAGGATGGACTAGAGTCACTTTAAAATGTTTTTTTATTTTCCACCGCTGATTCTAAAATATCATTAAGCCCATTTTAATTGTGTTTTTATTCACGGTCCGTCAAATCTCATAATATTATTTTCAGTTATGAATGATAATATTATCAGGGCGTATATAATACGACTGATTAAATATAATATTATTGGGGATATTGACAGGCTGTTACATCTCAATAAACCACAACTATTCAACCATACGTCTATACACATAGACCCGATTAAACCAGACATATATGCACAAAGACCCAATTATACCAGTCGTAACCTCTCCAATGGTAACCTTCGCATCTACATACATGTATATAAACGAAATGAAATGAAATATGTTTCAATGTCCTACTGTTCTGCTCCGAACTGGGCTAATGAATACGGGAGCGCCATACAGTGTGCCATGAGAGAAATTTGCCCTTGCCAGACCCTCCGTCCTGCATCACTGACAAGGGGGAACCACGTCGAATATAAACATGAAAGTTTGTTTATTTATGAGTACGCCGTAGGGGACCAAAGGGTTGGGATTATCAATTTGAAAATGACACCGTTATTACCGACATTTCCAAGGAATGTATTGGCTCTATGTATCAATTATCGACGTTTCCAAGAAATTGAATGGTTATATTTAATTTGCATTATATTGTAATATATAATGAAGATGTTGATAATTATTGAATAACGAGTTATTATGAATGTTTCAAAGATGGAGATGATCTTTAATCGTGTCCGCTGGGTAACACTGCTAGTATAAAATATTAACCCATTAAACAGTTATATCTTTTCAATAAGTTTGCTAAAATATTCGTTAAAACAGTTTGCTGTAATATATATATATATATATATATAAACGTTTCAACAGTTTTCTAGAATATATATAAACGTTTAAACAGTTTGCTATAATATCTATAAATGTTTAAACAGAATGTTATAATATTAATAAACGTTTAACAGTTTGACCCGATAGTTATAATCTATCAAATGATTTGCTATAATAGCTATAACCGTTTAAACAGTAAGTTCTGGTAGTTATAATATTTGGCCATTCTGGTAGTAACACTCTGATAGTCATAACCGTTTGATACGCTGATCTTTATAGCTGTTTAGCACTCTTATAGTTTACCACTTTGGTTTACCACTTTGATAGTTTTGACGGTTTACCTCTTTGATAGTTATAACGTTTTAACACTTTGATAGTTATGACGGTTTACCAGTTTAATAGTTATAAACGTTTAAACACGTTGATAATTATGGCGGTTTACCACTTTGATAGTTATAACGCTTTAACACTTTGATAGTTATGACGGTTTACCACTTTGATAGTTATAACGTTTTAACACTTTGATAGGTATGACGGTTTGGTTCACCGACGGTTTACCACTTTGATAGTTATAAACGTTTAACACTTTGATAGTTATAATGTTTTAATACTGGAAGCTAGAACAATTCAACAGTCTGGCAGGTATGGTATATAGCTACATATTTGATAGAGGTTTTGGTGGTTTTATACCTAGAATCATATCAGCGGCTTTTTCACCTATCATTATACACGGTGCGTTAGTGTTGCCAGATACTATGGATGGCATGATAGAAGCATCAGCTATTCGCAGTCCATGGATGCCTTTCACCCTGCAATAAACAAAATACTATTAATAACTGATTGAAAAAAATAAATAAATACACGATTTGTTTGGTGTTGAGTCAGTGAAATGCATTAAGCTGTGGTTTAATGGTCATCAAACTGAAGGTGTCAACGTCCCTTTACACGTTAACAACCATCTTTATCCCAAAGATCTCCGTTGAAGATGGAAAGTTGTTTTATAAGACCATGAAAGGACATCCCACAATTCAAAAATAGGATTGGCTGTCACTACAGAAGACAAAACGAAAAAAAAAATAGGAAAATCCCATGCATTCCCCGGTTTTTATTCATCCTGCTCTCAATAAAAGCATGGTAATGTGCGGACTTTTTCTAATTTGTTCGTTATCTTTTATCTACTGGCAGCCAATTCTTTTTGTCAGATATCCTCTCACCAGAGGGGGGCGCACCCGGCGCACGCCCCCTCTTTTTTTGAGGTGGCGAATAATTTTTAACTCCATATATTATATTTTCGCGGAAAAGGAGAACTAAAATAGTTTAGGTTCGAAATCGTTATTTACAGTACTAGTATGAAATTAGTCCATGTGGGCATTTTTTACACTCAAAAATCACGGGCCGGGCTTCGCACTCCCAAGTAGATTCAGCACCCCCCCCCCCCTTCTGAAAATCGTGGATCCGCCCCTGACCACCTTCTCGTATACTAACTTTTCATCGTCAACGGAATTGTCAGCGAAATGACATTCGCCTGCGTGTCTGTTTACGCTCGTTAGTTCAGTCAGTTTTATAGAAGGACAACATGTGTTTGTCATGTTTGACGTCACTTCCCGTATATTTAAGAGTTTATTACACATCCCCCGAAGCAATGATCTCTGTGCTAAAATTATATTTGTAATGTATTTTACCAGTTCTATCACATATGTAATAATAACTGGCACCAATATTGTCCTTTAATCGTACGACGTGAGATTCAATCGACTGGTGAATCGAGCATAGTTTTCGCCTGGTGTGTCCACTAATTTCGCTGAATGAATTCGGTTGTAATTTGACACTGATTGATTCGGCTAGTGTGTCCACCGCTTGTGTCGAGGGGGCACGCGCGGGATTATAGTATAGTCTAGAGTTCATTGCCTGAATTATCAGACCATGTGCTTACCTTAGCTGCGGATCCACTACTGTGGTTGGATCTTCTGTACGTCCCATTTTACAAGTTCCAGTAGGATGATAGACAGCCAGGTTAAAATACCCCAAATAACACCGCCAATATTCATCACTATCAAATTTAGATTTTTCTAAACATGGTGAAAATGGTTTATGAAAGAATTCCGTTCCCTGAGATTTGAAAGTCTTGGTTGTAGCCAGTTTTTGTGAAAAACGAACACCTGTAAGTAATGCGATAAGTAAAAACGAACACCTGTAAATTCTGATCTGAACTCATTAGGATTAAAACAGGGATCCTATCACGTGTCTTTACTGTACTAGGACGTGGAAGAGTTGATTAATATGAAAGATTAGCCAAATAAACGGTCTGTTACGGCGAGTTCTTGGTGTGCGATGTACGAACCTGTGGATAACCCACTAGAAATGTCAATGTTGATTGCCTAATCAAATGTCTTACGTCATAGGTTCAAAAGCCGCTCGTACGATCGATCCATGCGACCTAAAGCGAAACGAAATATAGATCTGTATTTAATGAGATTCTGAATGAACAATTCCTCAAATGAAGTTATGATCTTAGTAATTAGTTTTTCTGAATATTTTTATACGTAAATATAGATACATTATGGGAGATTTTTATAAGGAGTTAGACATTCGTGCTATAACAGTTCAGAAATAGATGAATATATTGAAAATTTCATTCAAATTGTTCTATTTTGAACATAGCTATCACCACTTTAATTTTTGACTAGAAATGGTAGTTAACCCCATCTTCACCGATTCTTAGCATGGCCGATCATTTAATTGACAGGTGTTAACTCCACATACTTAATCTTTGCTGTCAGATGTCTTCATATCCGAATTTGTGTTTTACCTTTTTGGATTTTTATAACAATTGGACAAAATGAATGAGAGGATAAATTTTCATTCTTACTTATATTTTGGACATGCATTAAATAAACTGAATATAGGACAATATTATTATACAATTATGATAATAAATCTATAGGTAAAAACCAGTGGCGTCGTGCCAATTGCGAAAATAAACATATTTTTATTGATATTATTAAGACAGAAGATCTGTCCGTCTGTATTAGTCATCACTAGGTGTCCAGGAATTGTATAATTTGTCATTATCTGTGTCTAGTTTATTGCACTTTAAATAGCTTAGATGTCATTTGATAAGCGGCGTCGCTTCGTACTCTTTATCATTTAGCCTCAGTCTAAAATTTCTGTGAGTATGACGGCAACGTAACAGTTAATAGCCGCTCAGGACGCCATTTAAAATCCCGTTCAAATCCAAGCTGAATCCAAGCCATCCATGGGTCTACAGGGTTGGTTTTGTGTAAATAAAGATCTAATTTATAATTTCGATGACATCTGAGGCCCAAATAAAGACTTGTAATAATCAAATTTAGCTCTTGCAAAATGTATGTTTAACTCAAATTGACCAACCTCGTAGCAAGCTGTCCACATCTTCCTTGTTTTCCAAATATCTTGGATCAATGACCGGATGTTGCATGGCATCGGTACTGTTTAGACGAACTGTTCCGTGACTTTTTGGTCTCAATAAAGTATATACCAATATAAAGCCGTTGATACCATCTATACCAGAGACATGATCTGCATACTACAAAATAAAATGTCTTAGCTTTTCTCCATTTTAGAAATAAGATGATTTTTCCTGGTTTCAAACACCTGCACGTTGTCGTAGTTTCTCGGAATCGTTCCGCATATTTTCACAGTTCAGTTTTGCATGGGAACATTTATTGCGGGGAACATTTTGGGGGTCCAAAATTCGCGGACGTACAAAAAAGTACCTTAAAACGCAGCTGCCCGGACAAATTATCCCACATAGACCCTCCAACGCGACAATTCAGATTGTGGGAGCGTTAAGTCAATTATTTCTTACCTTAAGGTCCAGTGCAGCAATGTCATGCAGCATTTCTTCATTAGTCATCAAATGTACCGCATGTATTTGTAAATCAGGATACTCGGGTGTTTTAGGGTCCGTGGTTATAAAAGCTAATGATTCTATGCCCCCAGGTGCCGTCAACACACCTGAATAAAACACAATGATATTCATTAAAACTTAACGCCCTGGTTTTTTTTGATAACAACGATAGAATGGAATCCAGTTACTTCCTTGAAATAGAACCCACTCATTTGCTTGAATTTTTCTTGAATTGAACCCACACATTTTCTTGAAGTAGAACCCACACATTTGCTTGCGGTTGAACCCAGTAACTTGAAATTGAACCCAGTCGTTACATAAAATGGAACCTGACAAATAT
Source organism: Patella caerulea (assembly GCA_036850965.1). NCBI lineage: Eukaryota > Metazoa > Mollusca > Gastropoda > Patellidae > Patella > Patella caerulea. Next base: position 15,452,698 of record JAZGQO010000002.1, on the reverse strand, counting down.
TTTAAATTGTACCCAGTGACAATTACTTTAAATTGAACCAAATGCCAATCACTTTCAATAGAACCCAATGACAATTATTTGAAATTGAACACAGTAACAATTAATTAAAACTTCCAATACATATCAAAACCTTTTCCATTCCTCGGGCGGGGGTAGGGGCGATAAGGTGTGACACAATAATATGGAGTTTCCCGGTTTGATCACGGTGTTCACCGAGAAAAAATTTCTCAAGATTTTCCAACGTGGTTGCCCTGTCAGTAGATACAGCACCGATACGAACCCGGAGTATCCATGTTAATTACAGTGAATTGGCAGGGCATTATAAAAAGCATGAAAACCATAATGGGCAGAATAAAGTGAAGTTAGAGTACCTGTTTTTGTTGTTAAGTACTGGGCTAATGCCCACAAAGATTGTGTTTTATTGATGGAACTAAAGACGAGGTCTTTTGTTTTATAGTAATATGCAAAAGTAATATGATCTTGTAGATGATTACCCACTGGTAAATCAGCCACGACTGGTATCTGAAATAGAAAATCAATTATGTTTGCTGAATTACATCCATCTGGTAAACCCATACATACTGTTGCTGTGTAACAACAAGATATTTTATTTTATTTTATTTTTTAGAAAAAAAATCATTAGTGAAATGACCATATAGGAAACTAGCCCTACCATGACGTCATTGTAGCCATCTTGACATTTTGGCGTCCTATCACAAATCCGTTAATCCAATTGCAGTTGAACAAATTACAAGTTCCAGGTCGATTAGAGCCTCACGAATAAAAACGTCAACAAGATGTACAAATTATGATGACAATTGAACATACTGCGCATCTTTTTTGCTAAAATGTACTTCTACATAGGCATGATCAAAAAGAAAATAATGTCACCCACTAAACATTTACTTCTAAAGTCACTAACCCCGTGAGTCTTTAAGTGTTCTTTTGGTCCAATCCCTGACAGCATTAAAATCTGAGGAGAAGACAAAGCACCAGCTGACAGAATAATCTCTTTATTTACAGAAACTGATTTCAATGTTCCTTTATGATAGAATTCTACACCAACTGCTTTCTTATTCTTTATAACAACCTGAATAAAAAAAAAACATAGTATGAACATCCTTTTCCTACATGAAAACATAATTATAAACAAACGCATGTTATCCCCTTTGCAGGTTATCCCCGCATCCGCCCATATAACTGCCTGAAAAGAAGGATTTTATACTAGGAGAAAAGTTACTTGCGAGCCTATCCTTTATAGCTTTGAAGTAGAATAGGAAGCACGCATAGAATCATTGCAAGGAAATAAACATAGGAAATAGAGGGATAATAAATATACATTGGTCAAAGATATGTAGGACGACATTTACCTTTTTAACATGGGCGTTTGTCAGAACGTGGAGATTCTTGCAACTTGTAACCGCTGGCCATAAAAAGGCTTTAGCCGTGCTACACCTTTCACCATCTTGTATAGTAGCTTGTGCAGCAAAAAATCCTGCATAAGTTTAGATATTAAAACATAGAATGACAGAAAACTTCCCAGTATTTATTGTGCATTTCGTAGTATTTATTGATGGTATTATAGTATGGTATATCCCATTTGATGTCATTTTTAAAATATTTCATTTTTCGTTATATTTAGGTTATGGTCCACCCGATAGTAAACCCAACCCTTGATATTTGTGGTATATTTTACAAAATTAAATTTTTGGTATATTCGATCCATGGTATTTTTGGAATATTCCATTGAGTGGTATTTATAATAAACATACCTTTTTGTTCTCTTCCATTATAGTCACCGGTTCCATATCCCAGTTCTTTACCAGCTTCTATCATAAAGCTAGGAAAATCTGTGATGTGAGATTCAGATACGCCAAGTGGACCGGTTTTACCGTGATACTCTAAAAGTAGAACAATTAATTCTGAAGAACACTGAAAACCCACATGTTTATAATTTCTATGGAGATATTCTGTCTAATCCTCTTTCATTTAGTTTGTCAAATGATACCTCGAGCTAAGATGAACTCAAAAAGATTTATTAAGAATACATCTCCAGACTTGGGTCCAATCGGATTAAAAAGGAGTTCATCAAATATTTTAGTGAGGGTGATATGTGGCACTGGTTTGTTTAAACCATATTCAGTTTGTATATTCAACTGAATATTAACACATTTTCAATTTGCCATATTCTTGTAAATACTGTATGAAACTGTTCCTTTAAGATATTCATTTTTCACAATTTGAAAATCGCTTGACACAAACTAGGTCATTTCGGGACCGACACACGGCTCAATCTTATTTCAATAATTCGCTTGTGCGCAGGGGTCTTTAGCAGAGGGACGAAACCGGAGGACACGGAGAAAACACGCGAGGTTGGACAGGCGACCTTATTCCTTGTCACGTACAACCAAAGAATCGAAACCATACCATTTGATTCAATGACAGACCTCACGATACAGCGCACACGTTCTAACGATTCAGCCATCCAACCCCTCTCCCACGAATAGAAATCCGCGACTGTAACGAGAGGAATCCCTCACCATTTTAACAAATAATTGTGATATAAAATTATTATTTGCTAATTATGTTTTAGGCTATCATTGTTAGCAGCTTATTAGTTTATCTTACATTAAATATTTTATTGGCGTCGTATTTGTTATATAGGTTAACGAAGACAATCTCTCAACCTTAAGAGAAAGCGCAGACAAGAATACATGACTATGTTAGAATTAATATTTTATATAACAGCTAAAGGTGAACCAGCTCTGTTCTTCTTCAAGCTCTAATCAGCTTACTAAGGGGAGATAAGTCTGTTCGTAAAATTACAAAAGTACCTTTTTATACTACTTTGTTATATAAATAGCATACGATATTTTCGGGTACATTATACCTGTTTCCATATTGTTGAATGGTTTGATGTTTTCGGATCTAATGAAATATGGCAAGACTTCAGAATAGCTCCAACCATCGCACCCAGCTTTAGACCAGTCATCATAATCCTTTCTATGACCTCGGACATAAACGTTATAGTTTATTTGGCTGGATCCACCTAAAACTTTACCTCTGGGCATAGGCATCCTCTGAAATGAAACAAAGTGTGTTTTATGTGCTGCTGCTCTGCACCAACTAGGCTAGTAAAACATACGCCAAGCAGTGTGCTACTATGGCAATTTTGTTCATTTACGTACATGGGACATCGACTTTTAAACACACCAGAACAACTAGACATCACAGACAAGGGGAACACCAGATTGAACAGCAAAGATCCACTGCCTCGGCCAAAATCGGGATCGAACCTGGGACCTCCACAAACCCATGCGAAAAGATACAAGAGACAAACTAGGTCATTTGGGGACTAAAACTAAAACGTGATTCTTTTTATTCCATAATACACTTGCACATAGGGGTCTTTAGCAGTGGGAGAAAAACGGAGGACCCGGAGAAAATCCACGAGGTTTACCAGGAGCCCCCACTCCTTGTCACGTACAACCGGGAAATCTAAACCCCGACAGGTGACTCAATGAAAGACCTTGTGATACAACGCACATGGACTAAGCGTTCGGCCATCCACCATCCACCCCACCCACCGTATTATAGGAAGAAAAGTGTTCAAAACAGACACACAGCCAAACTTATACCTGTCCTTTCAAACCCTTGCAGCAATTCTTTTGAGGCACTGAAGAATATTGCCAATCGTATTCTGTCCTTTGAGCTAATGCACACATCATAGGAACTTTTAAAACTGTGGATGACGGTTGTTGATCATCGGATCCTGCTTCCAGTACCAGGACTTTCAGACTAGAATCTATAGACAGACGATTGGCTAATACCGATCCTGCAGACCCAGCTCCCACTGAAAGAGACAAATTTAAGAAATATTATTCAACAAAAGATTAAATCTAAAGCACACGGAAAGTTTTCTCTTAAACTGTTAAATCCCAAATTATCAACTTGGGGGCGGTAATACAAATGTAAATGCCTATAGAACATTTCGAGATGGACTTTCACTTCAAATTCGAATATATTGCCACATCAAAAACTAGTTTTACTTAGATGGCATTGATGTTTGTGCTGAGACCAAATGGATCAATACCTGTGCTCTTCAAGTACAGAAATTCAAAAAATCTTGTTATTATTTCTACCTTGTGTAATACATGAGACTGGGTTGTGTTTATACCTATAATATAATCGTATGTTGGATCGATGTCCTTCGCCAGACTGGATTCAAGTTTATCCCCACTAAAGAACCTTTGCTGGACGAGAACAGCCAAGATGACCACATTTACCACCAGGAGCAATGATCCAAACGCCATTATCAAATCTATATCGTTCTAAAAATAGAAAATAATATTCATATATATGCGTGAGAGATAAATACAGTTTTATAATCACCAACGTACGATGAGTGAGCCAGCAACCCACCATGACGTCATCTCAACCGCAGATCGAAATGTCCGTCAATCGATCCGCTATTGTCTAAAGAAAATGCTTGCCAAGATTATATCAACCCGAGAACTCGAACATCAAGAGAAATATTACTAAGTTTACACAACTGGGCCCTGATTCACGAAATTTTATATAAAGATAAAATCCAAATTTTAGTAGATACTTCAATTTTGATTGGTTAAGAACTAAAATCAATCTAATATTGTCCAATCAAATAACTAAAATTCAGATCTTATCTTAGTTAATATTTTGTGAAATAGGCCCATGATCTACACTTGAAATCGCACATTATTGGTGGGTTGTTTTAAAATTTGGTGGGGATCACGGTGGTTAAGTGGTTTCCAACTTTCAGTGATGCAGCACGGAGGGGCTGACGAGTACAGTCTAGTCGTTCGTGTGGGGCGATAAACCGATGTCCCGTGTTTACATTAGCGTGCACGTAAAAGATCCCTTTCCAGTTGGAAGTCGATATAAGAGTAGGTCATAGTGCACTGTATGGTGTATTCACGTCTTCATTAGCACCGTTTTTCATTTCTTTTCATTTTAAAATTTGATCCACCTGCAATAATACGTTTGGCACATAAAAATATGACGTTAAACACCATTTCATTTCTTTTAACAAAATGGGACGATGAACAGTTTCTTTTTAGGTGTTTTAATGGAAACTGAGCACATTGAAAGCTTTCCCAAAAGTAAGGTTGTAAATTATTGTAGAGTTCCCTACCTTCTGTTGTTGGTGTTCCCTATTTTCTTTCTGTTGTAGACTGTAGATAAGGTCCCCTACTGTAAACTACTTTCGATTGTAAACTGTGGTTAGGGTTCTCTACTTTCTATTGTAAACTGTAGTTAGGATTCCCTAATTTCTGTTGTAAACTGTAGTTAGTGTTACCTACTTTCGGTTGAAAACTGTAGTTACGGTTCTCTACTGTCGGTTGTAAACTGTAGTTAGGGTTACCTACTTTCTGTTGTAAACTGTATTTAGGGTTACCTACTTTCTGTTGTAAACTGTAGTTAGGATTCCCTATTTTTTGTTGATTCACTGTAGTTAGGGTTCCCGAATTTTGGTCGTAAACTATAGTAAGGATTTCCTACCTTCTCTTGTAGACTTTAGATATGGTTCCCAACTTTGTAGGGTGTACTCTCTTGCTGGAAAATACAGACAATACGTGACATTGGGTGACAAAATAGGACGACAATTATAGTTGGTGCATCGGTGACATTTCACATTTATTATAAAACGTGCAGGATACGAGTAGTATCCGCGCATTGAGATCTGAAATATCAGTTCAAACACTAGCGATTTCTGTATCAAAACATCGCGTATCTCTGTATTTATCAACCTGCCCAAATACGTATTATTTGAAAGTTTTTCGTCGTTGTATTCTCGAAATGACCTATATTGTGTCGAGAGGACGTTAACCCCCCCCCCCTCTCGATCCTACGTCATGCAAGTACTCGATCCTACGTCATGCTTTATGTAAAATCACGGAGCGTATAGATGTATATAAAAAGAACTGATATCTTACCAAATGATATATGAAGCGATGGTGTATGCTTTGTAAGTAACCAAAAGAAATTCGAGCTTTAAAACGAAGGCACGAATACAATATTTCTTGATAGATTCGTCATCATTGCATTTTTAAATAACCAGTCATCTTGGGCGATGCCAGATTGTAATTCCTATCAAAATCTGTGAATAGAACGAAAAGCGTAAAACGTGAAACTGTTAAATGCATTTCGCGTTGCAAGAATTACACGTTCATCTTTTATACTGTCACACATTATGACCTTTAAAATAGCATTATGCAAGAGCAAAATCTGCTTATTACAGGTCTTTCTTTAGGCCTGAGATGTTATCTAAATAATCAATTAGACATTAATTAACATATCCAGACCATAATAAACTCTTTATGTCAAGGCTAGCCTTCGATGTTGGCGGATTAAGTTCTTATATGCCGCTTAATGGCCGTTGATAATTTTAATTAATCAATCAAGTGGATAACCGAGACTATGCTGTTTATATTAATGATTTGGGTAATGATGACCGAGGCTATGTGAATATTTCAAACCCTTTTTTCTCGGCTAATAGAGGTTCAATTTGACTGAAATTTTCAGTAAATTATCTTTACATCTCTTTATCTTATCTCCCATAATGTAACTTTAAGGAACGGGACCATACGTCTCTTACGTCTGCTCTTTGAAGGCATGGGTGGGGGGGGGCACAGTGACTCAGCGATTAAGGGCGTTGAGCAGTCTAAGATTCGCACTAACTTTTCAACGCCAATCTTATTAAGTCTTTGCAAACTTGTTCCACTTATAAAATAACTCAGAAAACTCTCGAAAGTCGCGTCGTTTTATGTGTAACAATGGAGATACGAGGCGGAGGAATAAAACTATTTATAGCAAACGAGACTGATTCCCCGACCTAGATAAGGTGTTGAATAAATTATGACGTCGTGCACGCCAGTCACGTGATCAACACAGACGTGGCTTCAACGGGAGTGGAAGATGTCACGTGACCAGAAGGAATTCCCTGTATGACGCTATTATCCAGGTCTATTTATCTATCACGAAAGGAACATGACGGATTTTTTTTTTTATGGTCAAAGATTACTATTTTTTGAATGCATAACATGATTTAGAGTGCGGTGGAGTAGTGCAGTGAAGTAATTATTTACTTTTACATCCGAATTGTTGTATTTTAATACTTGTTGTCGACGTATTCAAAGAATTAACCCAAAATCGCAAAATCTCGTTTGAAGGTAAATAATGAACAACAATTTTAAAATACTTTGAGTTGGTATTTTTTAACGTTTTTGGTGTCGAAATGTAGCTTATAACCTCCACTTTCGATCTACTGGTGGGATTATCAATAAATCTTTTGAGCTTGTACTAATAGAATTTCCAAGAAAACGCATCGTTTTTTTTGCGTTTCCATGGATACAAGACAAACCACAACCTATAGCCAAAAATTGACCAGTGTATTTTTGGGACTTGCTATTAGCATTGTTCATGCGAAATTTGATGAAAATATCTGCAGGCATAACTGAGAAAATTCTACTTTTGTTGTCATCAGTACCCCTTTTTATCATGCTTTTGGGTCAAGTTTGGAACATAGTTGGTAAATAAAATTGGTATTTATTTGGTGATTAATATGTAGTTTATCACCCCAAATAACAAAAAATGTCATATCTTATCAACAAAAATTACAGTGCTAGCTTTGAAATTTGCATTTTAGACTACTCAACGCCCTTAAGGTCGGCTAGCAGGAGACCTCGGATTCTAACTTGGTGGGTTAGCAAGGATGTGTCTCATGATTTGTCAGTGTTTTTCCATGTTATTACTGCAGGGCAGTCGTTCGGATAGGATAGAAAGTTGAGGTTATGTCCCCTTGGAATTGGGAGCCACGGTGGCTCAATGCGTAGAGCGTTGGTTCACAAACCTGGGTGTCCCGTGTTCGATTCGACCCCTGCGTTGACCGAGAAGGTTGATCGGGATTTCCCGCCTTGGTTCTCCCTTGCGAGTGTTGTAGGACGAAAATTTATTGAATTGTATTTCTGTCATACCATCATCGAATTCCAAGTTACAGAGGTTCTTTATTTGTAAACGAATCCCAGGTTTTTGTTCTGCGCGACTAAACTAAAATAGTGAGTCAGCGTTTTACTCATTGAACCAGTGTGACCCACTTTAAATAAACGAATTTTATCCTTCTCGTAGCCTGTACACATTTTACAAGATGGAACAATGCCAGATACTAATGCATAGCCATGTACTTCGTCCGGAATAAAAACACGGACGAAATGGGCCGTCAGTAACCTAATATGAACAAAAATGAATAAAAGCTTTCGGTATAGGCCTATAATATGTATATTACTACTATTGAACTTACCCCACTTGCTAACCTCAATGTATATATATATCCAGGTTGTATACCAATACCATATATTACATGGAGACACAACGGTATCACTCCCATCAATAGTTGATTACATTATCAAAGGTCATTGTGCAACTGGAGTGTATGATGAAGGACGACAGAAGATTACTACACACGCACACATGCACACCGAGTCATAAATAACTTCACTTACATATAGGGCCTCTACATATACACGATTAGAAATAAGGTCAAAAATAAATTTTACAGAGATAATATTTTAACTCGCTATTTTTCTGTTGATGTTACATGACCTTGTTTATAAAGCTTAAAGGGACAGCGTCATGAAAATAAATATTGCCTATCAAATGCTCACCTGGTTGAGAATATCCTTAAACATGTTATATAATTTCCTATTTCCACAGAAGTTCATTCACGTTGACTCGATAACTAGTTTTGTCTCCCTATTTTGCTTCGTAGGAATTTTGGGTTTTCTGTTTTCGGAATATTACACAATTGTTTCAGAGGTTTTCTTATACGAATCGAGGCTCTACACATTTGTATCGTTGAGTTACGACGCCGCTTACAGAATTTTTCTAAATAAAATGCCATTAATAGTGCATTATGGAAGAATTAGATAAGGAGTTTGACTTTCTTGCTATAAGTCCACGTCGTAAATATAACTCGTACAAATAAACGTATACACCATATTTTAACATATTCCATGAGCAACTCTCCTTGTGTCGTGTTTTACACAGCAAATTGAACGATCTTCTTTCATTTTACCCAATGATGATAGAACTTGAACAGGGAGGTAACTCTACTAAGTTTTTCGACTCAATTAACAGCAAATTAAGACAAACTCTGAATTGTACCACTTTTGATACTTAAACATTAAACATTAAGGATTTTCTGGGTTCGACAAGGGAGTTCCTCATTTCAAACTGTAGCCACCTGATAGTCTTGAGTGTTCATTAAGGGCTTACAATGTGAATAAACATCTGGATACTAGTTTTAGTTATTAACACATGAAGCCAGACCACAGATCTATAATGTAAGAGGAAGCTTTAAATGTTTATATTTGCTACGAGCGAAAAGATGTTTTTGAATACCGTTTTATTTATCACAATGTTATTTTCATTAAATTGTATAGACTATAATTGAATATATACAGTTTTCGGAAAAGTCAAATCGACCCACAATAACAGCCTCTTAAAACTATATTTTGTTATGCTCTTTTGTTATCAACTGAACCATTTCCTCCAAAACTACCTTTTCTTTTGCTAACACGCCAATCAGACGAGCAAATTGTATATTCGATGAGACAATTCGACATGGCAGATGATGCACATATACTAAGGTTAAAGGTTTCTATAACAGGATACTATTTGATCTAATTTGTGAGCAATTGTAAGGGTGGGGGGGCCGGTTGCTAAAACACTGACTCGCCAGTATGGAGGTCTTGTGTTCGATCCCTGCTTTGGCCGAGAAAGTTCATCCAGATTTTCCGATGTGGTTCCGCCTTGTCAGTGATGTACGATAGAGGGCAGCTGTCTAGTCGTTCGGGTGGGACGTAAATCCGAGGTCACGTGTACACAGTGGCATGCACGTAAAAGATACCTTGACAGTTGGAATTCGATATAGGAGTTGGTCGTAGTGCCGCTGTCCGGGCAAAATTTCACTCATAGCACACTGTATTTCGTATGCCCGTTTTCATTAGTCCAGTTCGAAACAGAACAGCAGGACGTTAAACCCAATTTCTTTTCATTTCCAGCAATTGTAAAATTTTTAAGACATATTCTGGAAAATTGAATAAAGAACTGGAAGTTCTAACTATACTTGTTAAAAACTAGATAATGTAAAGTGAATATGCTGAACATTTCAATCAAATTGTTTAACTCCAAACCGAGAAACCTTTATTGTAAAATCTTTGAAGCCTCGATTGTTATTGTTAGCACTGTCACACTAATTAACAAAGTCTCGATTATCCATTTCTGCGTTTAATCAATGAAAATAGGATAGATAAGATGGTATCGAGAGGTGAATATGGTCTTTTCATGTTAATAAATGTCAAATAGTTTATATAACATTTCAGACCTTAAAGAATGACCGGCAATTTAGCCCTTGCATAATGCATATTTAATTGTGATTTAGTTATAATATGCAGGTTTATTTTGAATTTTTTCTTTGTAATGGGAACGCGTGTTATATAACAACTCTTCCAGATTCTAGTGTAGTAAAGACAGGTAAAACGAAATTTTGAAATATAAAAACGAAACGAAATAGGATCTGTGTGTTAATAAGATCCTGTTCGTGCTTCTTTTTTGGTATATAGTATTTATATTTGGTATTTTCTGTTTTATAGAAATATGGAATTGAGCCCTAACTTTGTATTTAACACACATGTTTTTCACGTTATGTTTTGAATCTCGATTACTGTCTTGGCCATATGTGTTTTACTTATTACTTATTTATATATGGAGGCAGACCACCATTAAATTTCACCATCTCGGTATACACAAAATGTAGTTCGTTCATTTTTTTAGCAATTATCTCTTTTGCATGCCCATTTTTGGTCTAAAATGGGCGATGAGGGTTTGAATTAAAATTGTCTTCCAGGTTTTGGTAAATAATCATGATTTTGAGGCGGAATGTTAACAGAGTTATCGGGTTGGCTATTATATATAGTGATATTTACGGCAACTACTTTCGTGTTTTTGGTATCTCAAAGACTTGGTCATTTGTTACTGTATCAGTAGTGAATCAGCCCAAAGAAAATTTGTGGAAAAGTTGGATGTGGACAAAGAGGTCAGCATTAACATTAAGTCAATTTTTGTACTAATGGTGGTCTGCATCCATATCTTTTTTCATGGGTTGTCTCCCTTGTTGTGAGTTTGCAATACCGAGATTGCACAGCATTCACTTGAGCTGAAATATGTATTTGATGTCTATTGCTTGCAATGTCTGATTATATAGAGTGTGCCTTGTCCGTGTTTTTTTTATTGGATGTTTCATTTATGGGTGTTGAGGTCTTTTTGCAATGGAAATCTATTATTCTATGTTTGTGAACTGAAATTGAGTGTATTTTTAATTGGTCCAGTAACTGCACCCCAAAGGACCCTCCTGATCAGCAGCGAATATTCGCTAAGTCGCCACAATCACTGATAAGGATGACATCTATGCGACTTAATGAGCCCAAAATATTAACTTTTTACTTCCGACAACTTAATTTCAAAAAAAAAATTATGTATAAGAATAATACGTAAAGATGTTTGAAGTATTCGTAGGTAAAAATCATATCCTATTTAGTGTAAATAGGCATTTAAATGAGTAAAAGACAGCATTCTGCCCGAACTAGTAACGTCTTATGTAAACAATACACGCGCCACTGAACCAATGATTGACGTCGTGGATTGTGACGTCATGTGTTGAAGGCAGTCATCTTTTACAGGAATATTAGAAGAATTTCGTAATCCTTTGTGAAACAAATTGAGGCTGCTCATCTGCTTGTTTTTCTCGTTGGGGAGAATGACAACGCTATTCACCGAAATCCCTATTCTCCACAAATTACGGTCGTCATCTAAACATGACAGGCTTGTTCGTTTGTCAAATCCAAGATGGCGGTGATGACAGCGTTTTCGTAATTACTTTTTTGTTTAAAAAGAAAAATAGGCATCTATAATCTAACGTAAATCTCAAAGTAGACCCACTTGACTATTCTCGTCGTTTTAATTCAGTGAACTCCGTTATGTTAAAGGATCACGCCCGTGTCTAAACACGGATCGTGACTCTCTTACAAAACATTCAACAGTGTCAATATATAAACATCTTAAAGTCACGCAATCAACCGTGGTTTCTCGTTCAAGCCCGGGGATATTATTATAAGTATTTACAACTACGACGCCAATTTATTGAAAACAAACCTTATTCTTTCGAAATCGTGTTTAATAAATATGTTAAAGCCCCCGGTCGTCATTTGCATTATCTAATTTACCACGGCTTAATCCCAGGTCATCGGATTACCGGTGTCCCCCACCCCTTGTCAGTGGCGGAGGACAAAGGCATGGCAACGAATACTGTAGAGTCGTTCGTGTGGAACGAAACACCGAGACCGTGTATACACATTGGCGTGCACGTACAAAATCCCTTGACAGTTGCAATTCGATATAAAAGTAGGCGGTAGCGCCGCTACCCAGGCAAAATATCCGCACATATCACCCTGTATGGTGTATGCCCATCTTCATTAGCCCAGTCGGAACAGAACAGTAGGATGTTAAACCCCTTTTCATTTTATTGTCAGCTATATAATGTATTCATATTCATTATTTAACATTTGATTAAGAACATAATAACGTCAATCTGATGAAAATAGGCCTACAGATCTATATTTCGTTTCGTTTTTGATACTTTCGATGGCCTACACTACATGGAGATCTGACCAGTTGTAGTGGAAGGTCGAGTCAGGGGTCGTACGAGCCGCTTTTGATCCTATGACGTCAGACATTGATTAATCAATCATCGTTGACGGTTCTAGTGGTTTACCCACAGTTCCGTGCATGGCACGCCAAGAAGTCACCGTAACATACCATTTCATTGGCTAATCGCTCACACAGGTTCTATAGCAACTCTTTCAGATCCTAGTGAAGTACAAATTCATAACACGAAATTATGAACTATGAAAACGAAACAAAATTGGATCTGTGTTTCAGGAGATTTTATCCAATACAATACTTATAGGCGATACTGCCTTGTTTATACCGTCTGCAAATGTTGCTGACTGTTGAGAATATATCTGTAAATAACGAACGAACTTGAACCATTTTTGACTAATATATGTTTTAGAGATTGCCTTTGCGCAATATTGCAGTTATGCAATACATTTTAAATGATAAATACAAAAGAAACCATAGGGACCTTCGACATCAAACTTTGACCCGCCAACAAATGCGAATGGCGAATGCTGAAGTAAACATAAACTACGACTTGATGTGAACTTGATGATCCGGATTCACACATTTAGCGCCTGTTTAGTATTCTGCTCTAATAAATAAAACTAACAGCGTATGTAATCTTCTATTATTTGTTTGTTTAATTTATTAAATACTCGCCTATCTTTCTATTTTTGTATTGAAGTAATGATCGCCATTCACTGTTTTCATTTCTTGTTTCATTGAATTCATACCCACATTTATTTATCTTTAAGTAAGAATTTTTCTAATTCATTTAGTACTTGCATATGTTTTTTTTTATTGAAATATTAATCGTCATTGAATTTAGTAATTACAGTTTTATTTAATTTTGACATGATTCTGGAATTAAAAATGTTTTGATCAGTCGTAGACGTATTAAAACTTATTAACTGTCTATATGATAATGTTACATAAATGTTTAAACTAGTTCGATAAATCAATAAAGATACCGGTATCGTGTATACTATTTTAGATTATAATTTAAAATTATTCACGCGTGTTAACAGATAACCGACTTTATATATTCACACTCCACAGAATAAAATATTGCTAGAAAACATCATTCATTCATTCATTCATTCATTCGCCACGCCTTCAGTCACTCAAAGAGTTGCTCAAATTGGTTACATCATTTGTTCAATCGGTGTGAACAGAGTGCGCAACTAACAAAACCCTTGTTATGCAGACACAGGAGTTAATCTAATCTAAGATTTAATCTAACCCTTGCGGCAACAAGAGTTAATCTAATCTTTAAATATGTTCTTGTATGCATAATTTTATTCAAATATGATCAATGCAATGGTATAATAAAACCTTATCTTATCTTATCTAACTAGAGCTGCATATAAAGACTGAATAATATCAATCACAGAAAAAAATATATTTGAGTTATTTACATAGTGAAAATATGAATTATAAGGTATTTTTAAACCCCATCAAAATCAGCAGACTGAAACTAGCAAAATGTTTAATGGGGGGGGGGGGACACAAGACTTCTTATTTCCGATAATGTAATGTATTTAGTTTCTTATCAAATGATGAATGATGCCACTGCCTCACTTTCCTTCTATTTACAGCATTAAGTAGCTGACAATGTATAACATTTTCGCTGGACAATTGTGCTCCAGTTCCCGCCAATGTTAAAGGTATAGTCGTAGGGTACCGAAATACACCTTGTATCCGCACAACGGTTATTTGTAGCCATATATTATTATAGCGATTCAAGTTTCAAAATATTGAAGTTTGCAAGGATTCAAATTGCCCCATAACGATCAGAGTTTCAAACAATTAAACTATTCAAAACATTGTCAGAAATTGTGTAGCCATCTGATTTACTTTGATCAAATCCGTAACCATCAGATTTATTTTGATCCAAAACATAACCACCATATTGTTTTCATTAAAGTACCCATATTAAGTGTACACGCCAATAAAATGTACGTCATATATTTCCCCAGGTGAAAGGCTAGCTTGAAACAGATGTTAGCCGACATTTTGAGATCACGTGATACGATCACACATCGATTGAACAGCTCGGCTTGTCCTCGGGAGGTGTGTTGTGTAGTATACCTATAGGTAGATCAACTCGACAACTCTCAGTCGACATCCATCGCTCGTGTGCCACTTTTCCACAGTTATTTTGGAATTAACTTGGAAAGGTCCACCATTTTGTTATCGCTTATCGATTTGTTATTATGTAGTGCGGTGCCAACGTTTGGAATTCCTTGAGAGGATTTTTGTTTGTAAGTTTTATTTAAGCTACCATACGGTGGTGGTTGACTGTTTACATTTTTATTTTTATTACTTATCTTATTCTTATCTTCAGGTTGTGGGCCAATAAAATATTTTTTATTTAGTTTGGTTGTGGTTTTATTTATTTCTTTAAATTAATAACGGAATCGCTGGTTTCACAGCTTGGTAAAGAAGTGTTTTAAGGCAACCCAAGCTTCTGAAATCCAAGTTTAAACCATCGCTCAAATGTACGAATATGATGATATTTTTTCGTTCAGATTGGATCATGGAGTCGCCTATGTTCCAATCCCGACAGGATTTGTGTAATCAGAGAATTTAATGTTCCTGGAACACTTGACATCACTTCTCGTTTGCGTCGGTGTATAAAGACTGACCTCGTAGCACACTGCATGCCGTATAATCATCGCCATTAACTCGGTGGGTTCAGAAAAGTTAAACGTTCAACCCTATTTCATTTTTTGTATTCCCATAGAGATATTTAATGCGTCTGGTCATTAGTATTCTAAGAATTAAAGTATACGCAATGTTAAAATAAGCGGAAATACGTGTGAATATATATATAAAAACAACTGATATATAAAAAGATTAAATATATAACTTCCTGATATAGATATTTGATATATACGTGTCTCGGGTGATATATTGATTAATTTCCTTATAATACCAACTTCATTTGTATGTAAATTGAATGGTAAAGTATTGACCGGTATTAACTGAATCATAAAGTTTCAGGAACACCTGGTGCAACATCTAATTTAGTTGAAAAGCTCTCATGGGATAACTAATATTTTGGATATAATGTACTGTGATGTTATGGAAGACGTCAATGCTTACACTTTATAGAACATCAAGTATCCCGTCTAATTTATTTGAAAAGTTATATACGATAAGTTATATTTTGCTTAGTCCATCCAACAACGTACTGTGATTTAATGGATGACCTCAATGCTCACACTTTTTTGAACAAAATTCCAAGAGCATTCTCTTCAAAATTGATTGACTTATTTCAACTAAAATATAGGCCTTTATAAAACTTTTGTTGTTTTAATGTATCAAATACATCAATAAGAAACTACGTGCAAAGTTTTGTGTTTCTTGATCAAAGATATTTCTCATAAACAGTGATTGAAAGTTGTGTAAATTTTTATCTTAAGTCTGAAAATGTTTTATAAATTCGGAGCCTGGTACCACGTAAAATCTATTTGACGCGTTATCATTCACCATATATTATGTCAAAAAATAAAGTTTGGGTGTTTATAACAAAGCAGACAGTTGATCATATATATTAATTAAAAATACCTTCACGGTACATCATTTTGTTACAAGAAATTTAATGATCTTTTTTATTTTCTATTTGGTGCAGTAGACATTTTCATTTCAAGATTGCATTATCCATTTCCGACATAAAAAAAAGTTTATATTTCGCGCAACTCTGTAACACTATTCACCCCTCGTCAGTAATGCAGGGCGGATGGCAGAGCAAAGAACAATGTATAGTCGTTCGGTGGGACCCAAATCTGGGTCCCGGGTAGGCTACCCATTGGCGTCCACGTAAATCCCCCCCCCACCACCATGTCTTTACCCTTTACACGTGAATATTGACACAAAACTATTTGATCTGAATTAAAAGTACTTTTGGACTCCTTATCGCTGTTTAATTTATTATTTTGATTCCAATAATAAACCAAATATAATCTGTATTACAATCTATATTAACCCATAAACTATAAATAGACAATTTTAATCCCTTATATACACGTTATCTTCACATTGAGATTTAAAACTAACTGAAATAAATCTAAGGTAAACATTAAACGAACAACATGACAGAACACTAAAATGTTTAATTATTTAAGTTGAACTCAACTGCAACCCAAAATGGAAATTTTATTGACTTCAAATGGTGTAAATGAGTTAAACAGTTTTAAAATAAACAATACCAGTCCTCCAAAGTTCTGAAGATGAAGTACTTATCTCCTACACGTAATTGGGTCTGCCAAATGTTTTGTTGATTAATAAACGACAGGTATCAGGTGCGAGGCAGGGTAGCCTTAACCTCTCTATAAACACCGGATATCAGGTCTCATCTGAGGCGTGTATATATACTGAGCGCCATAGAAAACGCATCATTTAGTTTTTCGTATAAGAAAATCCGGTTTACAGGATCATTTTGTTATACGAAAAACTAAGTGATGCGTTTTCTTGTTATACGAAAAACTAAGTGATGCGTTTTCTATGGCGCTCAGTAGTAGTACGCATACACTTTTAAGAACGCTTGATACGATTTCTGATTTGAGGCGTTCATAAAGCATGCCAACCCTTTTAAGAACACCTGATATAATTTCTGATTTAAGGTGTTCATATAGTATATCTTCATAAGGTATAACGTTACTAGTTTCTAGAACATCTGATACCACTTTTCATTTGAGGAGTTCACATAGCTAACGTGTACTTCGATATTTTTATATAAGTGAAGGTCATAAAACCACAATGAATAAAATTAGCGAATTTTGTTAAACAAGTGTGTTTCTTTCATAATCACTGCGGATATCGTGCATTAGTAAGGGTAACTTTAACGTGATAGCGAGTCCCTTACTTATTAGCACTAATAAACAAGTTCGTGGTAACCGTGTACTCTACATGAGTTGGTATAAATAGTCGACTAATCAATCAAAATCAAACTTTAAATTAACCTCAAATAGAATATTACCTAATATTTATTGCATATAGTGATATAAATAAGTCAAGACTCGGGGGCGTCTATTGACATGGACGGTGTGCAAGGTTTATATATACAATTCTTTTAAAGGGTCGTTTTCGCAGTATATCCGCTGATATAAGTCAGTTTAAGCATCAGTTTAAACCATTCCGAAATGACGAAATTGCAATCGAATAACACGGAATTGAGTCTCTTCACAGTTCTGCTAGTTCCAGAAAGTGATGTGATGTGATTATGAACAGAATCGTGATGTAATAAAACGTTTTGACAATGGTGGTTTGTCGTGTTTGCATTATATTCTGTGAGCACGTGCTCTCTCGTCCAAAATTCTCGTATCCACACAACTGACACCTCTCGAAGGATTATTATCGGTTACCACCCCCACGCACAATACACCTGGGAGGGTTCCTTTAATAGTAAGACAAAGCAACAAGATATCACAGACCTGAAGTAAAATAACACACGAGTAAGTGAATAATTGGGCTATACTTAATTTGCGAAAGATTGTGAAAGGGTTCACTTAATTTACTACCAATTGCACAACGTATGCTCTACTTCATTTGCTACCAATTGAACAACGTATGCTCCACTTAATTTGTGAGTAATTGGAGATTGTTGAACTTCACTTAATTTGTAAGTAATTGATTGGACTTCTTTTAATTTGTAAGTAATTAGACAAAGGCTTAAATAAGTTGTGAATAATTGGAAACCTACATATACGCAAAGGTATAATTATTGTAAAATGAAATCAGTCGCAGTTTACGTTTTAAACAGTATATTATTTAAGAACATTTGTGGAGAAATCATTTTAGTTAGTGATTGATTCTTTCTGAAAATTGTCCCCCCCCCCCCCCCGCGCCCATGGAAATATACTCCAAGTGATGTGTTATTATTGGACATTATTTAATTAACACTTAATGTGCTCGTATACATGGACACATAATCACTTAACCCGTGAATAATTGGGCACATTTATGCGTAATTCGACAAAGGCGTCTCCTAATCTGTAGGTAATGTGGACGTTCGCGTCACCGCACTTTCAAGTAATTCGAAACAGGTTTCACTTAATTTGTGAGTAATTGAAGGAAGGCTTCGTTTAAAGATTTAAAAAATAATGTTAGCAATTATGTCAATGTAACCTGCTACAGCTTAATTTCAACTTTTGCCATTTCCACCGTTGACGTAATGTTAGACCTTCTGCTCATAAATATGTGGAGCTGAATATGGACAGGACTAAAATTACGTCACCGCTTATTTATTTTCGGAAAGTTACGACTGCTCACGGAGAACGGCAGACATATACCTGTTGAAATTAACCTGTTGCAGGTTACATTGACATTCAGGATCGCGATATACATATCGAATGGATATGTTGACATAATTCCTTGCATTATTTGAAACATCTATGAAGCTTTTCCTGTGACCTTTTATTTGTAATTTGGTCCTAGACTTAATTTGTGAGTAATTTATAGCAATTTGGAGAATTCTGTCGTTCAGCAAGAAAATAAAATAAATGTAATTAATGTTAGGTAATGCAATTTTCAATGTCATATCGTAGACGCATCTAAATCCACGCTTACATCTTAATCCAAGCATTTTGTATATTAGAGTTGCAGTGTTTTTTAAACTCCTTGAAAATCACTATAATTCCACGCAAGTTAAATTGTCTATATCACAGCGACGGTTTCTCATGTTTCATGACACCACCCCGTTCAATCACCCGAGTGAAGTCAGTATTAAAGATACATTATGGGAGATTAGATATAGAGCTGGCAGTTCGTACTATAATAGTTAAAAACTAGATAATGTAAAGGTAATTTGCTGAAAATTTCAATCAAATTGATACACTCTGAACTGAATTTTTTTTCGACTGAATTTTCGGCCTAGCCTCAATAATCGGTACGATTAAAAAATAGTCTCTATTATCCAGTTCATATTTAAAGCTTGAATGGAAGTTGAACAGCAAATCGGATACTAATCCAGTAAATATCGTAGGGCAACGTTGACATCGACAGTTGATTATGGTCTGGATAAGTGAATTTATGTGTAATAAATCTCGGTTAAGAATGGATTAAAATTTTTTAGATAGCATGTCAGGCCTTAAGAAAGACCTGCAATAGGGCATATTTAGCTCTTGCATAATGTATGTTTCAGAACAATGATCATTTTTGAACAATGCTCCGCTAAGCTTAAGATAAATAACTGAAAGAATCATCTTAACATATATTATTATATAAAATTTCAAATTCGAGAAAGAGTAAAAAGAAATTCGTCATCACTCTTCTGTATTTATCTTTAATTAATCAGAGAAAAAAAGGTTACAAGTAATTTATTTTTTATCTATTTTAATTTCATTCATTAACTTCCATTAAACGCATCTACTTTATTTTACTCTCATATTCACTGCAGGTTAAATTGGGTCACGTAATTTAACGATCCACACACATTTTATTATAATAAATACATCAATCTCTAAAATCACCAGTCTATAGCCGAGGGGCTGTAGAATGACTTACGTTAATAATTCAGATTTGTAGACCCATTAACCCCCGAAACAAGTACATTCCTTCTAGAGAGAAAATATCATATCCTGTTTTGAAGACCAATTACTATTAAAGTCCCTCAAAATACTATACAATGAAATGAAATAAAGGTTAAACAAGGCACCCTGATATTTTTTCAACTTTCACAGATAGGATTCCAAATCGCCTGGCGAACGAAGAAATTTATTATGCAAATGTAAGAAAAAAAAGTAAGATTTATGCATTCGAAAATAATGCGCGACTGATGTGATAGACCGGTAAAAGAAAAGGTGACCGCCCGGAAAGCGAAAAGTATATTAAATTCAGATTCAAAGGTAATCCGGTCCTACGCCCTACCCCTGAACTCTCCACCAGGTGTAACCGTAAGGTCATAACTAAAGAACTAAATCGAGATTATGCAAATCAGGACAAATTGCAAAATAGCTAAAAGTGAAATACAATATTGGAATCACAATTTAATATCTATATCAATATGAAGCACGGCGATTGATAATCATAAAATGATTAAATGACACTACTGCGCATATATTTATCGATGTTTGGCACATATTGTCTTTTGTTACAATGCGATTACGCCGGCTATGAATGGAATGACGGGGGCGGACATTTCAATAAACGAAATGTATTGGAAAATTATAATATTAAATTAATTTTACCAAGATGGTTAATAAAATTGTTTATCTGATGTCCCTTACTCCGTAGGCTAGTGACGTGTTTATGTTTTAATAAATTGCGAATCAAAAATATTATAAGAGTAAATAGACTAATAGATATATTATCAGTATTAAAAATCTATAGAATAGATATCCGATATTCTTGCGCGGGGAACCATTGTATCGAATATTTTATGATCATTTATTTGAGTGAAGAATGGGCATTTATAAGACCGAATGGCATATATATGACGTCAGATATGCCCATCACAGTCAATATATAACATGGTTTAAAAATGCAAATTATTTCGGTACAAGAAATCTAATTTTCATTTTTGACAACATTAAAAAAATCGATCACGGATAGTGAACACGCCTAAAATGTAATATGGCGCCGGATTAACCCAACGGAAGGAACAATAAAACGTTAATTCTGCAAAACAACGTAACATGTTAAATGTGATACCGATTTGTTTCTTTTTATCACCATTCTAAATACACATAATTGTAAATTCCACACAGATAAGACAATATGAAATACTCAAAACACCCCAAAAGGTTAGATTAAATACCGAGAACAGAAATTCATGCGTGTCTAGATCTATATCTATTATCAGCAGTTTCCAATATATTCGTAATTATCATATACGCACATTAATAATTCATGCCAACACAGTCATGAAACTACATCATAATTATTACACTAGAATCTTGTATGATTAATTTACATTTATTCATTATCAAATATCGTTTAAATTCATTGATATGAAAATTACCGCAGATAAAGCTACCGCAGGTAGAATTTCCAATAAGGTCAGATTCTCTTAAAAACATGAATAAATTGATTTTGAATAACTGACGTAAAAACAATGATTTGTTTACAAAGTATACAACAGCGGTTTATTAAGTGCAATCTCAGAACTAGTATCAACGACAATGGCGGTATCATGCAACATACAAGCACATGCATACCAGGACCGGAAATAGGATTTAACGTCCGCTCGACAAAAGCTAGGTCATTTCGGGACTAGCACGTGGTTCAATTTTATTTAAATAATTTGCTTTCGCGTGGGGGTGTTTAGCAGTGCTTGGAAACCTGAGCACCCGGAGGAAACACACGGGGTTGGACTGGTGACCCTACTCTGACCATGCCAATCCTTAAGCAATTTTGTTTTTTGGTTATCACCTAATTACAAACGAGCTTTGTTGTTGGTTATAATGCAATCCCACAATATCCGTCTCTGTTCTCAAAATCGCGAAAGCTCCAACTAACTTTTCCAAAAATGTAACTTTAGATATATGCCTTACTTACAAACGTGCTACAAATGTTGATAGTTATACGCAATGCAAGAATGGGTTGCCACTGACGTAACAATAAAACGGGGTCATATTAATCTCTGAATTTAAAATCGCACAAACCTTCATCTAGCCTTAACACAAATAAAATTATTCTAGTTACAGTTTACATATATCTTAAACATAGATCTAAACCTAAACGTTCTTTTATCTGGGCTGCCTAAATAGTCGTTCGAATGTAACGAAAACCCCATGTCGACTTATTGTAGATCGAATCAAACCTTTTCTTATAAGGGATGCCAAGTCACCTGGTCTAGACCGAATCGAACCTTCCCTGGTGTCTAGTCGCTCGAATGTAACAGAAACCGGTGTCCGTCCGTGCAAAGATAGGTGTACACGTAAAATAACCCTTGGTGCAAGGAATGCGGTGATGTAGCCCCCCCCCCCCCTATAGCGTTGGACGCCCAACCTCATTCAATAATGGGAAAGTAATTATTTTTACAAAAAAACAAAAAAATGTATGCATTATCTGTTAAAACCATATTCACCAAGTTAAATCTTCTACTTTTATATATTCCAGAAACAAAGAAGCGCCGTATATAATTATAAAGACTTATACATATATTATCATTTAAAGACTTAAATCGACCAGTTACAATGGGCGATCAAGAACGTTTAGGACAATTGTTCGAAGCTTGTGATTTGGACGGTTCCGGATTCATAGATCAAACGGAACTAGCCTCCGTTTGCAGTGAATTAAACAACGATCAACTTAAAGACGTCTTCCTACAGTTAGATAAAGATGGTGACGGCAGAATAAGTGCAGAAGAGTTCGCGCGTGGTTTCCGGGATATTAACGAAGCAATACAAGGCATATCACGGGAGAAAATGCGAGAAAAATTGAAAAGCTATAGCTCCCGGGAGGATTTGACAGGAAGCGGAAATGAAGTTTATGCCGTCGGTGGCCTTGACGATGGTCTCAAAACTCTTACTTGGTAAGTTATTTTTTTTTTTTACTTGATTTGAAAATGTAGGCTATTCTTCTGCAGTTATCCCTAATCTAACTTTGATTTATGTCAAGGATTTGGAGTGTTTTCTATTATCACGAATACCAGTCATCACAATCCAAAAATAGGAGACCTTACCCCCCGTGGCCTTAAGGTCTGACCTTAGCGCTTCATCTTAACCTCGATTATCCATATTAAACCAATCATCAATGAGCGTTGAGCAGTAAACCGTATTCAAATTCAGTGAAAATCCAACACATAACATGGCATCGAAAATTTATTAGTCTTTGCATATTAATAAATGTCTAATTACTAGTTTATATAACATTTCAGGCCAAAAAGAAAGACCTGCAATAGGCAGATTTAGCTCTTGCATAATGTACGTTTAATTAAATAAAAAAAACCCTAGGTTATGTTTATTCTGAAATTGGATTATATACAATTGTTTTTATTGATTTAAATACGAAATATTAATAAAATAGAAATGTTCAGCGGTTAATAACGTATATTGAAAAAAAACCTAACAAATTATTGCTCAACAAACTTCAAACAAACTTATTAGTTTACCTGACTTAGCCACACTAAAAGAATCAATGATATCAAAAAGAGTCCAGATTGTGAGTTAGGTCGCTTTCAATTAGGAGATAAACACTTCCTGTTTCGCATTTAGAGGGGTGTTATTGTCCAATAGACATGTCCTGAGATCATTAGGATCCGAGACGCGTAGCGCGGGGGGGGGGGGACTGTGTATGCCATGGGTAATCCACCATGGATGTACTACACGAGGCATACTTTGCTTATTCTCTAAAGCACGCCCGATGTCGATTCACAACAATTTATCTCGAAATTTTCTTTTGCTTTCTTTTTCTATGCATGATGTAATTTCATAGATTGTAAACATAAGCAATATGATTATATCAGCCAATGACGTAATAAAATCGGCAGGTATCGATAAAAACTCCATATGTCATAAAATAATAATAAATATGAAAATAAGCTTTATGAATAGTATATTTACATCTATCAGCCCACGTTCTAGATGTTGTGTTGTTCTCAGCTGTAGGTTTTATTTTATGAGTCATACGGCTGGAATGTGGTTCAATAATATGAAAATCAATACAGACGAAAAAATGATATACTAGATATGTTATCACGTATATAGCAAATATTTGATCCTTGAGAAGCCGTAGTATTTCGTAAGGATATAAGTATTCCCGGGTCGTTTTTACCCCACCCCCCTCCTCCCCTGCACATAAATGAACTAATATACGACACCATGTGTTGAAACGTCGACGTCAGGATCAGACAGTGTGAGATTTAATATGTGCGGTTTTTTTTTTGTTTTTTGTTTTTTTGGGGGAGAAGCCCCAACATTAACATTAACAGCGACGTTGTTTGTTTGAATCCATTTTCCAAGATGTCGTATCCAGGGCATTTTATATATCGCGCTCGTTTGACGTAACGACGTAACTAGTTACATGTCGTAATCTAGGTAATTATGAGTGTCACACTTCAATAAAGCGCTCGAATACCATAACTAGTTACACGTCGTATTCATGGTGATTACGTGTGCTACACCTCTATAAGGTGCTCGAATACCTTAACCAGATACACGTCGTTTCCATGGTGTTAGCAGTGTCACACGTCAATAGCGGTAACTTAACCAGATACATGTCGTTTCCATGGTGATATGTTAATTGTATTCTGACAAGTAATTACGACGAATGCATCATTAACCGATGTCGGAGGCATTGTGCGTTTTACAACCCAGCTAACAAGGTGATCAATTGGGCGTTGCAATTACGCGTAGGATATCACATGACAAACAAATTATTCAAACACGTGTTCAGACTATTGAATTGTTCAAAAATGAAATGGAGCTGAACGTCCTACTGCTCTGCTCCGAACTGGGCTAATGAAGACGGGCTATTAAGCCGGCAGTACGACCTACTCTTATATCGAATTCCAACTGTCAATGAATCTTTTACGTGCACGCCAATATATATATACAAGACCTCGGTTTTTCATTCCATGCGCAGTTAATTTGAAATTCAAATGTCATTAATAAAGACATATTTTTATCAGACATAACGTACGCGCTTATTCCGTTGAACCACATATCTGGCGCTCATTAAAAGTAACTTTTGAAAGTCAGTTAAGCGTACATTTCGTTATTCATCACATCTGGAGTTAATTAAAACTGGCCTATAAAAACTCAAACGTACGACGACATTGCTAAAATATCAATCGATCTTTTCCAGCGTTCACTCAACTTTCAGGTTCAATATAAAGGAACTCTTTTCTCATATATATAAAGTACATATGCATATACTTAAGTATTGCATTTTTATCGGAAATTATCTAATTTTTCCAGACTTATCGAAAGCACGTATGGCTGTGTTCTTTGGAAGCGTAAAATAGCGGTCAGAGCAAATATTAATGGAATATGAATATATAAAGTCATTTTCAAGATTGAAATTTGTATCAATTATATTCAGTGATACAAGCGACCAATCCATTCTACATTAGTTCTTTATTATTTTTTAGCCCTTTGAAAATCAGTCATCACAAATTACTTTTGGATTGTCTTGTAGGACGTGTTTTCTTTGTTAATTAAAAATGGTGCTCGAAAGTATAGAATACACGACTCGTTGACTGATTTTAAAATGTGCATTTTGTCTTAAATATGAGATGTTAGCATCCTGTATTTTTACAGCAAGATAACAACACCAGTGGAGATTGGAGTGGGTCATATGGCATTTTGATTCGTGTTTTTAATCTGATGGAAATATGAAGTTAGAGGTATAGCTCCTTTAACTTACTCTAATTTACGCTCACATTGATTTACCGAATAAAGCAAAAACACAACACCAACCCCTGATAACCTACCGGTTGGATTCATTCGTGTGCGTCACCGGGGATTGGGTGATCGAAATGGTTCAATGTGTGCGCTTTAGGTCATAATGTCTGTAATTGATTGGTTCGGCTAGGATTCTCCACGTGAGCGCTACAAGCAATATATGATCGCCTCGTTTGTTTTCTACGGGTCCTATGTTAGTCGCGAAATGACCTTGTTTGCGGCAAGTGGACGTTTACCCCATTGAGCATGCGTGGCTACAACGTTTGTTAACCCATCTTTTCTTAGCTGGTCAAGCAAAATAGAGTTTCCTTGCATAAAATGACATTATCGAGATATAGGCAATTATAGTATTATGCTTTTATCAAATGACCCATACACATTATGGAGACATGCAGCAGAGTATGCTTTTCAATAGGATTTTATTTCACCACTTGCAATTTCTATGTACCATTTTTTAATTTGCCAAATTCATTAAAATAACTATCGGTTATGCTTGTTTTTAATTTGTAGGCTATGTAATAAATTTAGAGAAAAAAAGAACAATATTTTACCTACAAAATATCTGTCGATCTCGCTATATATTATAAACTTAATTGTGTATGGATATCGATTTACTGTTATTTATACAAGTAGAGAATAAAGTATGTATGTATTATTCCTCGGGCACCTGTTGCCAACTAAATAATATAGGTATACATATAGGTATATCATGATGAATTTGGCTATTGAACGATTTTTTTAAAAAAAATTAATGACGTAGGTAAAAAACATATACATTATATTTTATAATTTATGGGTTAAACTGGACAGATTTATTATTTTTTTGAAGCCATGTCCTTTATAAGATCCCCCGATGATATATCAATTTCCGACGCTGTGTCCCAGATATGTCTTGTTTAGTTGTTGGGATGGAACAAAAATGACACAGATCATAGATTTTAACAATACAGAAAGAATTACACAAATGCATACCGCCAATCTGATTAAACACAGGTCCTATTTCGTTTCGTTTTTTATACTTCAAAATTTCGTTTTATTTGTCTCTGCTACATTAGGATTATATTACCGGCGTTCAGGTTGACGTGAGGGAATAGCCAATGAAACACTCTTTTACGGTGAGTTCTTGGTGTGCGATGCACGGGAATGTGGGTAAACCACTAGAAAAATCAGCGATGATTGATTAATCAATGTCTGACATCATAGGGTCAAATGTGCTATACTGTCATTTAAAAGTTGCGAAAAGTTTTTCAAAAGGAATTCTCGACGCCTTAGTAAAATGCACAATAGCATCTCAAAGACTTGTTGTCTGAAATCCCCAGGGTTCGGTCTTCGGGTCTATTTTATTTATAAACATCTGGAATGACTTTGTTTGTATTGTGTTTTATATTGTAGTATATAACTTTTACGCAGATTATGAATTACCTCCCAGGTTGTCTAGAATCAGATATTTATTTCATATTTAAAACATTCACATATTTAAAACATTCACGAATAACATAAATATTTCCATAACATTTTCTTCTTGAATACACGAATGACTCATTGCCAAACTGACAAGCATGTCGTTCCTTAATTCTTGATTTCGTCACATGACGTAATATTTGCATAATAATATTGATGTGCGGTTGAACATATTTTAATGTCGCTTAATAAGGAGTAGGTCGATTTTCAGTTTATACATTGATAAAGGGGGTCACTGTAATGAGTGGCAAATTGGCAATATGCCAACTTGTTTTTGTCCGAATTGGAAAATTAGTAAGGAGAAATTTAATAACACTGCCTTTGCAATTTCTATTTAAACAGTCGAGCATAATTATGTAGAGTGTAATTGCGTTTCGATTGTCTACCCTGACGTATAGCTATAAGTTATTTATCGAAATGAGAAAAAACCAGGTTCGTGTATATGTGTTAATATAACTTAAATGATTCTTAAATTCACTTTAGTAAATCTTGTGATTTCAATAATATTGCCTGTGTCATTGCTCGTCGATCTGTAATGATTTTAACGTAAAGCGTATCTAGGGTTTCATGGAGTTGGGGTTGTTTACCCTGAAGTAGAACTAAAAGTTAATATAACTTTAATGATTCTTAAATTCGTGTTAGTAACACTAATGGTTAGGCAGAAATCGATTACATCTCGTTCAAAATATAGGCTAGTTAATTGTACTTGACAAATTGTTAAAACCACTGGTTGGAAGAAAGTCTGCTAGTTATGCAATTTCTTAAGCTATAACACGAATCAATAGCATGTGCATACTGAACAATGTTCGGTAAACATAATATAGGCATAGAGAACACAGTGCGTTGAACGTTGGTTGTAATTGAGATCTTGTTGAAACTTCTAACTGGAAGGAATGCATTACAAGGATAAAAGAAGTGAAACAGAATATATGGACTGTTAGTTTTCGTTAAGAATTAGCTAAGCTAAGGAACTAAAAAACATCTATTATGTCCACCAATCATAATTCAGAGCCCGATTTTATTTATTGTAAGGAAGTTCCAGCGTAAGTATACTATTTTTGTTTTTATTATGTTATCCTTATGTTGTTGGAGAAGAACAGGTGGACGTTATACCCCCCCCCCCCCCAAAAAAAAACTCAACAAAAAAGAAAAAAAAAATACAATGAAAAACAACCATAACTCATAGCTTTTTCAAACTCATATTTAGATTTTTAATTGTTCACTTTAATAAAGCTATGAGAAGTCGCATTCTATAAGATTCATAAATAATAAATAAATCATTGCAGGAATTCATCACGTCATGTAAGACTAAACATAAGTATTGTTGATTCAATATCGATTAAAGTAATGAACTACTTTAACAACAAAGTTCAATTATTCTTCGTATCATCCCCGTAATCTAGAAATACAACAGTAGAACAAAAAAGTTGGTGATCTATGTTATGGTTTTGATTTTGGTGACATTATAAATGCATTTCTTTGATCAATACCGTTATTATTCAGATACCCTGCCTTATATATTTATTCCCAAGCCAGTTCTTATAAGGTTAAGTTATCTTGGTGTATGATATCACAGTTTCTGTGATAGTCTCACTCTAGAAGAAAATGGGATGGGGTTTAACGTCCCGTTGTTCTGCTCCGACTGTGTTAATGAAGACCCGTGCTCAAGAAGGACGCGGGGTTAAATAAAACTCGTCGTCCTTGACCTAGGTTATCATGTCTTCAGAATATAAATAACGTATTATCTACATTTAACTGCGTCCGAAACTTAATCATGACAGGGGCGGATCCAGAGGGGGGGGGGGAATCAAACCCCATCCTGCTCAGCCAAATAAAAAAAATTGAATGCCTTGCACCAATGAAATTAAATCACAATATGATCATACATCATTATAAAATGATTTTCCTCTTTTAAAAGCTCAATTTGTATGTTTGTCTATGTAATTTAGAGACAATGATGACAGTTTTCCTTAATAGGAACTTTGCAAACCCCCTTCTGCAAAATTTCCTGGATCCGCCCCTGCATGACTGATGAAAGGAATGGAATTAAATCGGGTTTAACGCGCTATTTGTCTTCACCAAACAGCAACATTTCAGCCTGCTAGATTCCAACAGTTTTCCATGCAAAAATCTGATTTGTTTTTGTCAACTTAAATGAATGACCTTTCTTTCCAACGGACATTTTTGCCCAAAGTTCACAAAGCATAATCAGACTTAAGTTAAGAAGTTACTCAACTTACAAGCATAGTTTATACGAAATATCTTTCATCCTGAAATAGTTTCTTATTGAAGTACTCCTGGACACTGAATGTAGACTAGGACAC
Organism: Patella caerulea; assembly: GCA_036850965.1. NCBI lineage: Eukaryota > Metazoa > Mollusca > Gastropoda > Patellidae > Patella > Patella caerulea. Next base: position 15,422,790 of record JAZGQO010000002.1, on the reverse strand, counting down.
CAACAATGCTAACCTAACCTAAGCTGAGGAATTGGTAAATATATGTGTTCTCACAGTGGAGATTTTGAAAATCCGAGATGGTTACCATAATACAGTTGGTGGAGGGGGGATGTTGCCCTTTCAATATGGCATTATAACATTCCCTGACCATAAAAAGATATAAGTTTAGACTTCAAAATTCAGGCCCTACGCGTTTTAGAAGCTGAGATATTGGCGGAAATCTTGAAGATCTAGGAGGAATTGCTGCCTATCAAAAATGAAAGTCTAATGTAAAAGTTAAAGCATCTGGGGGAAAATTTATTGAACCACGCCATGATACTGGATTGAATTCCTGGCGACGAACATCATTGTTGTATTGCTTATCTGTTCCTTTTTGTTTTTTAACAAAATCAATTTTTATTTGTTTTCTGTTTTGTGATATACGGATTTAGGTATTGATTACGATAATCGGGATGATAATATATGGATTATGAACGGACAGTTGAACACCTGGTGCTTATTAAGTGAATCATTGTAGGTCACTGCAAACAAAACATGTTTACTTATTGGAAGCGCCATTTCAGTATTTCATTTTACAAAAACAAGAGACTAAGGATGTAGAACCATTGACGCTATGGTCGGATTAGATTCAAAACTACTGTCCAATCATTTTACATTCTTGATAAATTATGCTACGTGTAACTATCCTACATATTTTATGGACATGACGTGTTGCTATCTTGACCTATTTTTTTCATGGCAGTGGGTTGAACCACGTAAGTTCCATTGTACCTTCCAGAAACGACCATAAAACATGTCACGACCATCTGATTTAGCTGTAACAGTTGGCTATCTACACAATGACACTTACTAGGCGTCTTTGACTTTATGGCTTTTTATTACAGACGCAATTGGGTTGAATATTGCTTAAATCATTCCGGTATTGTATTTATTATCGCCAACGTCGTAATTATTGTGAAATATCTCTAATGGTCCTAAATCAAGAATATTAAACAGTAGTTTATATTATATTGTATATATACCCATTTGCATTAGCATAAAATCGATTTGAAAATTTAATCTTAAGTTTATTAACAAAAGCATTGTTATTGATTTGGTAATAAAGTGTTGCAATGCCATTTAGCTCAGAATAAGGTTAGCAGCAACCCGTGCGTAGCCTTTAACGTCAGGTTTCCTGTATATCGGGCAGCAAGCAAATTGTGTGGGCTTTTAAAAACTTTGTTAATTTTCAAACAACTACCCCAGCTGTTGCCAGGGTTTAACTAACGATGGTATCAAATGAAGTTTAAGTTATGTTTCAAAATGGCTGCCATAATGTTATAGCGATCAAAGGCGGTGGTGATGTTTTGGTTGATCGTCGGCACCATGACCATGTGTTTGCTATGTAATGGCGTGTGCGTACAACGGAGAATTGTCTGATGGGTTTGCGTGAAGAAGGGAAATAGATGCGAAATAGAAAGGTAGCTAACATAATTTCAGATGTGCGCGGAACTGAGCTGGATTGTTTAGTGTGCAGAATTTGAGAACTTAGAGATTTATTTCTCGTGTCATTTAGAAATCAGAGAAATAGCTTGCCCTTACTATGACGCCCAGACAACAAAAACAGGTGGCCTCAGATGACCTTTCACAAAAGAGTTAAAGATTGTATGACGAGATAATATAGCAACCCACTTTTGTTTAAATAATGTGAACTTCACAATCGATTGATTATGTTGAAGTGTTTTAAAGCTTCTCGAGTAAATCTATATAAAGTAAACACCTGCACTTTAAACGTCCATTATATCAGAGTCTATCTTTAGGCCGGACTAACCAGACTAGATAATAGCTTTCCATGGTTTTGTTTAATCACAATCGGAAACCTCTGTGAACATTTAGAGACCTAATGTGAATGGTGTAGCGTTAGAGTACGCACTGCTTTTATTCAATAGATTCACGTGATCAACCAACATTCTTGCTTTTGTTAATTGTTCCGACGAACGTTCATGATTGTGTCTAATTTAAAAGTAGTTTAAAGGGCATACATATCATAAAAGGAATGTGCCGGTCAACTGTAACAGTCTATTAAGATTAACTTGTAAACACTTCGTTCATTATATTGATTCGATTGCTAAAGCGTTTAGTTAAACAAACATTCAATCTCAGTGAAATGATGTTTTATTTTTAAAGTCAACTTCGAGCCACGTGCACTGTATTTTAAATTGAATAATATCCAGAACGAAAAACTATCAATAGTTAAAATGGAAGTTATGGTGTTGAATTCTCTATTAGAGTATACAAGCGTCGTATTTATATGTTTTGCAGCATAAGGTTACAGAGGTCTTTAAATCTTTTAATACCCACAGCGGAACACTGTTTAATTGGAAGTTACGGCACCGAAAACTGCTAGAACATAGGTGACATTCCTTTACATACATAGCAACACATTAAAGATAAGATAAGAAGAAAATATGGCGGTGAACAGACGAATATGGCAGTCTGATACTCTAGTGACTAATTTCAAACATATGATTTGTTTTTATTTGAAAGTTTTAAAGACTGTTTAGTTAAACATCTTTCGGATTATGTGATTTATTTTAGTCACGTGTGGTGTAGTTGATAATATCATCATAGTAGGATTGTTGAAGAGCGAGGTTTTATAACATACCACCTACAAGTTCTCAGAAGATTTGAGAATAAGCAACTCCAGAAATATTTTAAAAATAAATATACATGTACTTATCTATACGATAACGAAGAAGGGAGTTACTAAACATATAACACAGCGTCACATTGAGAGTTTCGGCAATTTCCAAGATTTGAATTTGAAATAACAATATTTGGTTTTGAAAAATTTAACAGGACCCGCCCTAAAAGTTTTTTTTTCGTGTTTTGTATTAGTGTGTAGAAGTAGTTAGTTTCATAAAGTGTAAAAGCTTTTTTAAATGGCGGAAAATGGAACGGACCCAGACGTAGAAAGAGTGATAGATTTATTCGAATTAAATAGTGAAGCCACAGCAAGCAAAGACAAGGTTGAACAAATTGTCAGAGATTTAAGTTTCACCGAAAAGGAGGCCGATATAATATTTGATGTGCTGGACACTGATAAAGATGACGTCATCACAGCCACTGACGTCAAGCTTCAATTCGGACCGCCGGGTTTCGATAGACATTGTAAGTCACTTCCGGTGTCCCCACAAGGAACATATCATAGTAAAACAAGACTTAAGCGGTGTAGACGCAGCATTAAAAGATATTTTAGTTTAGATGGCTATCAAAATAACAAGCCAGCACGGTCACTGTTAGATCTTCCACATTTCTTTCTCTTGCCAGCCAAACGGTTAGTATTATATGTAAAAATCACTTCTGCTTTATTATCATGAACCGGGCGAAGATAGGTGGGGGATATTGAAATCAACTCCGACCGTCTGTCCTTCCGTCCAGGCTATATTTCTAGAACAACTCCCAAAACCATTAACGATATTTTTATGAGATTTTGTACATCAATCAACCTATAGTTTGCACATAATTTCTCAAATTTACCAATGTTTATGCTGAACTTGTTCTATGTAACGTTTTGGACAATATTTCCCTAGCACTTCAGGAGCTAAGGTTTCTTAATGAGTTGGACGTTGACTCGCTGTTCGATCTCTGTGTTGGCCGAGACGGGTATTCGGATGGGACAAAATACCTAGGCCCTATGCACGTAAAATATCCCTTGACAGTTGGAATTTGAAAATTTCCCTCACGTATGACGTATTCAATATTAGTCCAGTGGAAGCAGATCAGTGGGACAATAAACCCATTTTATTTCCTGTTTCCCTAACACTGCATACATCGTTACAGGAAAATGTTTCTTAGTCTGGAAATGAAGTTAAACCCCATTCCGTTCTTGTCTTTCATAGGCATATGGGTCGCAATTAAACTATTTGTTATGATTTTGTGACATGCAAATAGTCCCAACAGCAAATATTTCAGCTGTTTAACATTGTGTATAGGTCAGATATAACAAATCATTTCTTACTGTCACTACGACACCGTCGCACTAACCAGAAGCACCAGGGTTCCTTGCAATTTATAGCACACTATATTACGGCTGTATTTTGGGACCGAGAACTAGACGAAAATGAGGCAAATATTAATGAAATGGATTTATATTTAATATTGTAATTTTTAATCAATTATTTTCGGCGAAATATGTGAACAGTTCAGATCAAACGACATTAGTTTACGCCTGCTGAGTCCATTCCACAAGATTTTTTATTATTTTTGTCGTTTGCGAATCATCCATTACTAATTACTTCCTTATTGTCCTGTAGGATTTGTTATATTATTTTTTCACTAGAAATGGCACCCAAAACCATAGAAATGCAGGAGCCGTGTACTTATTATACTAATTGATGTTTATTGCGTCTAAAATAATAGATATTAGGATCCTATATTTTCACGGCAAGATAACCACATCAATATTGATTGAAATGGCCCAGTGCGAAATTCAAATTCGTGTTTTTGATTTCGAATCTTATGAACACATTTAGTAATAGGTTTAGCACATTAAACTGTCAAATCGGCGGTTATATATACGGTATATATAAATTTTGTATCCAAGTTTCATATATATTTATTGATATATCATGTTAGCTAGTCGTAACAGCCGGTGTTTTCTCATTGTTACACGATGACTCATTCAGAATACCCAAACACAATCTACGTGACATTTAAGTTTAATTTTTTAGAAATCTAAAATGGATTTTTGGCCATTTATTTTCCTAAACACAGTTGCCATTTGATTAGCATAGTATTGTTTCGCCTTCTGAAGTCCAAATTCAAACTAACCCCCACATCTTTGTTGGTGTTTTCTACGATTGTGATAAGGGGTATATTTACGAAATGTTATCAAGGATTTTAAACATACCGATTAAACCGGGGTAGTATCGCAAATATTTTTTCGGACACCACGTCACATGTGAGAAACAAACTAGATCATTCATTTCGGGACTATTTCAATACAATGAAAATAATGCATCCATATGTACGATACCAGGAGATCATTTCAACCGTGTAGAACCAACTTGCCCTTTGGGATGAGACATTCTCCAAAGTATTTTCAGTGAGAAATGTTCTGAAATCAATTTGGGAAATTTGTTTTTTTATATTTTACCTTCTGTTTGTCTTTCGTGAATAATGAAGCATAATATAAATAGATATTAAAAACACGATAAACTTTGTCACCAATACCAGGCGACCTTTTCGAAAATTTAAGATTGGATTGAGAAGTAGTAGATTTTTTAAAATCCATTTTGCGATTTTTTTTTGTGGGGGGGGGGCATTTTTGTCGTACAAAAATAAAATAATTAAAAATCCTGTCAATTATTTCAGGGTGTTTTCGGTTATTTTTGTTCTTTGCATCTTAAATGATGCATAAAATATAATCTGACATAGGAATTTTAATTGGGTTATCGCAGCATTGTGCCCTTTCAAATGAAATTGATGAATACATAATTTACTATAAATATGGGTGAACGCGTTATCATTAGTGGGATTGATAAATGGGTTAATTGGTACACACTTGAACAAACCTGAACTATACTATGCATTACCTTGAGAATCGTTCAGTGACCCCAGAATTATTTTATGGAATAAGAAAGTGAACGTGATTTTCCAATGTGGTTTTCCCTTGTCAGTCGGAAGGCCTGACGAGGACAGCTGTTTAGTCGTTCGATAGGATGGGACGAAGGTGTGTCCATTAAAGATCCTATGGCAGTTGGAATTCGATATGAGAGTAGACCATAGTGCCGCTTCCATGGCAAAATCCAACTCATAGCACACTGTATAGCATATTCCCGGCTTCATTTGCGCAGTCGGGGCAAAACAGTAGGATGTTAAACCACATGTCATTTCATTTATAATATTGAGGCGGGGATGGTGATTTACATATCATTCGTAGGTTCTTGACAGCTATTTAATTTGCACACTATCTGTAACGATATGTATAATTTAAAGCAATGTAGTTATCGTGGAAATTTACATTGAAAATAAACGGTGTATATATTATTTGTATTGTATTGGATTATAAAAGGATATAACCCTAACACCTGTGCCTACATGTCACATTACTTCCAAGCAAGCGAACATTACACATCATACGTGACCGGTAACCATGGAGTTCCCATTGATCAACAAGGAAAAGGAAAAAAACGTCAAAAGCGCCTAAGTATTTTTATTGTTCCAGTATTAAACAAATGACAATATCATTCATTCACATAAATAGATAAATATCTCGAAAGCCAAAACGAGTATATATTAAAGTAGCCAAGTCTCTAACTCAGTATCGCCCAAAGCCTTCGCCGTTAATGTTGTGATCTTACTGTACCATAATGCATTTCAGCGCCATTTATAACAAGGGACTCGAAGAACGAGGCTAGGCCAACGGTGACGGCATATTCTTATCTTGAGGGCATGTGTAAAATAGCTTTTTTATCGTCCATTTCCATCAAAGTGATATCACAGACAACACTTTGTCTTAAGTGCTGAAAATATTATGGTGCCCTAGTAAAAGATCGTGCAACCCTTTCTCCCCCAAGGCCCTAAACACGTGCTTTATATTTGTCTAATGGCTGTTCAGGGGCTATCAGTTCACACTGTCTGATTTGGAGCCTAACGGACTGTGGCACCTTCGGTTCGGAGGCCTTCACAGCAGAATAAAAATATTGAATATAATAGTACATTTAAATGCTACGCCTCATTTCCTTGCAAGTGCACGGTTTTTTCAGTAAAATCATTATTTCACCTACTCTCTTGCGAAAATCAGTGTAAGGTGACGTTTCTTACATCAAAACCTGCGTAATTACAACATCAATGTTTTGTGTTCGAACCAGCTGTTTCTAACACGTCTAGTTGTTTCTAAATCAACACTACATTGTAAAAGGAATGTTGCATTTTAACACGTTCTTAAACATGGCTAAACTAGTATTAATAACGATAATCGATTTTTGACGCGTTTATCCGCCCATACACAAAATTTACAAACCAAAAACAAGCGAGAGCCAAGCAATTAGCCACTTAATGTGTCAAAGTGCTTACTTGTGTGTTTTGGGGGTAAATGGGTAACTAACTTGTTCAAAAAGTAAACGGATAAGAATTACCAAAAAAGGACAAAAATGTGATATATGTGAAAAGACCAGTACCCAATAATAATTGTCGTGTTTCATTATCTGCAATCATGGTTAAAATGGTGGAGGTCTAAATTATTCAAATGACCAAAGCGTTTAAAACCGAAAACAGCATTTTTAAAATCAAAATTATCGTGAAATAATTGTTGTGAATAATATGGTGATTATAAAGTTCAACAACTGACTAATGCGTATCAAAGTAAAAGACATCTATAAAGAAAGATAACATTAATTATACAAAAAAAAAACAAAACAAAACAAATTGTGTTGAATTATTTACAATATTTTGCAAACAATATGGAATAATGAATCTAGTTATGTACTAAACTGACACAAATGCATATTGCATATTCGGTAAAGTCGTAGTTTTTATTTGTGATATTCAAAATGAATATGTTCGCCGATTTAAACGAAGAATATAATTCTCCAGCGACGTTAGGAGAACTTCGTCAGAAATTGAAAGACTGCTACCTTTTGCTTTGGTATGGATATTTTCGATTGAGGTTAAAGCTTAATTAATTCCAAGTTCTGAATTTTGCGATTATGTTTCGTTTTTGTTATTTTTGAAAAAAATCAAAGGAAGAAGAATTGGTATCCTGCGTGTATTTGTTTCTAGAAATTATTTGCATTTATATGTACATGGGAAACGAAACTAGAAAGTATGCCTTAAAATGTGATTGGGCGATATCAACGGAATTGTTTTCATTTCATATATACTTTAATGCACTGAAAAAAAACTTGTGTTGGAACACAACACAAGTACTTGTGTTAAAATTAATCTACACAAACTTGTGTTGTTTTGCATTGCATCAACACAAACTTGTGTTGTTTTACATTGCATCAACACAAACTTGTGTTGTTTTACATTACATCAACACAAACTTGCGTTCTTTTTAATGCTTTAACACAAACTTGTGTTGATTTATAAAATCTCGTGTTTTTGTCATAAAATTAATGCTTAATTGTTGTTTATCTATCTGTAATGTGTTTTAAGATTTATATAAGCACACTGCATCAACTTTAATTGCACCTTAAACATACGTTATACAAGAGCTAAATATTAATTAGACATTAACATGACAACCCCACAATCAACTCTCGATGCCATATGATGGGTCCGATTTTCATTAGATTTGAATAAAATCTGCTGTTCAACGGTAAAACTGACAACCAAGACTACAGTGTTATTTAAATGAATATATCTCGATCCAGTCCCGAATGAAGTAATGTGACTGAAATTTACAGCATATTCCAGTTACATTATCTGTTTTTACTATTATTTCGAGAACTGCCACCCCTTTATCCAATCTTTCAAAATACCGCTTTAATTATAGGCGAATTAATTATTGTGTGACTTTTAGGGTAATACCGCCACTGGCCTTAATCAAGAAAACTGAAAATATTTTTGTTTAAGAACGCGATAATTTTCATTGTCTAAGAACTGAAATTCGTGCTATGATTTTAGTGCTTAGCCATTTAACCACCAGTATTCTTAAAACACTAGATTTAAGTTTTCACGAATATGGCACTAGCACATTGTATTGGATATCAGGTGCTGTATAAAGATATTATATACGTTATGATGTTTCATCCATCTTTTTTTGTTGTTGTATTTTTCAGTCAAGAACAAGTATGTGAATTATATCAACGTCTACATGACAGTAATAATACCGATCTCTTAGAATCATTTGAAAATATTATCCTTGGGGTTATCAAAGATGTCAGAACTTACCAAACAGAAAACGAACGTCTGGAAAAATCATTCCGGAGGTGAGAAACGCTTTGATTAAACTAAACTTTTTAAAATCACGAACTTTTGAGTCATTTCACTGAAGTGTTTTTTTTTTTTGTATACTCCCTTTTTTCATATAGTGTAAATTATTCTTACAAAATGTATTGTTTTCTTTTTTATATCTTGTCTAAAAACCTATTAAAATCTGTTAAATCAGACAAACGAGGTCATTTCTGGACTAACATATGGTTCTATTTTATTTCAATAATTCGCTAGGGGTCTTTAGCTGTGGGAAGAAACCAAATGACCCTGAGTAAACCAACGTGGTTGGACAGGCGAACCTTCTCCTTGTCACGAACAAACGAGGAATCGAAAACATGCCACATGGCAGACCGAATCATACAACGCGTATGCGTATGCACTGACCATGCCCCCTCCCCCGAAAACCCATACAATTGTTAATTGGGACCACATGATTTCAGTTGATGGGGTGATGGGCATGTGGTACCAGGGTAGTAATTATATTTATGTATTTTAGGGAGAAGGAAAGTCATGAAAAGCATCTACAACATTTGGAAGAGGAGATGGAAGCCCAGACACAGAAGATAGAAGAACGAGTTCGCAAACAGGTAAATATTTCATCTCGGACCCGGTGTTTGGTCTTTCCATTAGTCAAGAGCAAAGATTTTTTTTTACAAGGATTGTAACCTTTAACCAATGAAACGAAAAATATCCTTGAAATAATTTAGTTTAAGGCTTTGTAAACAGGTCCCAATCGTATTTTTTTTCTCTCGTATTGAAATATATTTATTTATAAATGTTCCCCCTGTCTTTGTTGTATTATGCATTTATCCTGTATTAAAATATTTTAAAGTAACATCATGGTTAAAAAGAATATTAATATCATTGTCAGTAACATTTCTTCTGTATTCGACGATTACCCCCCTTGAAAACATACATAACTATTTAGTAGGTTATTTTAGATTTTAATAGTACCGAATTTATTTTGTTAATACTTGTTCTAGTAAAATCGGTCATAGACACTTCTAACGCAACTAAATAAACATATGCTAGTCTCAAAATGACGTAAGTAAAGTGTTTACAATCCAACAAATTGGATGATTCATAATGCGAATTTAAACAGCTGTCAGAGTAACGTGACAAGATTAGGGTCAAGGGTCGGGTTCTAATGTACATATTTATATATTATTTGAGTAGCAGACTAGTTGTTATAGATTATATGTATTAATATTTAAAAGGTAAATATAACCAATAGTTACACCCTTATTTACAGTTACTTATATGTTTTCAATAAAAAAAAAACAAGGTTCAATGCCATATGGCAGGTGACTCAAGTGACGGCCATTATCACGACTTTGCCTCTTTTATTGAGGCCAATGCTAACACTTGATCAGACTTATCATAAAAACTCACCTTGCTATATGCATCAAAGGTGCAAATAAGGTTTTACTGAACACTCGTAAAATACTACTAGTTTTAGCGAACATCCGTCCTAGATCTTTTTTTTATACAGAACATATTATTGTTTAGGCCAACATTGGTTTTAGCAAAGACCCGTGCGTTATTTTATTAGCAAACACCGGTAAAATATTGGATTTAGCAAACACCCCTAAAACATCTGTTTATAATTGGCTTTACCGAACTATTGGTTAATACTGGGACCCGCATAAACAAATAGCTTAGGTTAATGAGAGAGAGAGAGAGAAATGGGGTTTAAAGTCCACTCAACACAAACTAGGTCATTTCGGGACTAACATATGGTTTCATTTTATTTCAATAATTCGCTTGCGCGTAGGGGGCTTTAGCAGTGGGAGGAAACCGGAGTACCCGGAGGAAACCCACGAGGTTGAGAAGGCGCCCCTATCACCATGCCACATACGCTCACACCAGGGCTCGAAACCACAGCCGCAAGCCAGAGGTGACCGGCCAGCTAGAGGTCGAAGCGCGGCACTCTAGACCACTAGGCCATCCCAACCCCCCGCTTAGGTTAATGAAAATATGTAATAAAAATAATTGAGAGTCAAGGGACAAGGGACTATAACAATAATATCAACGAACCCGATTATAATTTTCACTGGGGTTTATCTACATTAAGTTGGTTTACATTTGAAATAGATATTTTACAACAAAAATCAAATTTTAATCCAGATCCTTCATATGTTTTGATACCGTTTAACGGTTTCTCTCTGCGGATAGATGTCCTGTGACTGATTTTCAAACAATTAACAGTCAGATGTACCCAAAACCCCCTCCGCCACCAATTTCATGCATCCAGCAATTCAGTGATACTCTACACAGAGATTTAATATAAAACAAATGTTTGTTTTTTCAAGTTACAAGACAAGTTTGAAGCAGATAAACTGGAATTAAGAAATCAAATGGATTCAGAAATAACAATGTTACAACAAAACTTAAAAAGGTTCCAAAGCGTAAGTTTCAGACTACTCTATTATTTTGAATTTTGGACAGAAATCGTTTGCTGAATGTGTAATCGGAATGCAGTAACAGGAATTCAGTTGCTTCGAAAATAACTGAAATATTATGTTCATGAAATATTAAGGAGAAACTTTTTAAGGTCGATACCGATCTGTTCAAATATTTTACCGAACTTCATACGTCTCATAAGAGGGTGTTAAAACTAGACATAAACATTTTATCCATACATTGCCGAGATATAGACGTTTTACAGATTATTGTAATAGATGAAACTTAAAATCTATCTAGACAATGTTGTTTTCATTACCCACCACTCTGTCTTATTTTAGCAAGGGCTAACTGATGCCGGAAATAAAGCCGAAGAACAAGTAACTCTGTTGAAAGCGAAACTAGACGAGTTAAATTATGAAAACAGAAATTATAAAAGTGATTTAACAGATGCTCAGACCAATCTAGCTCTAGTTAGATCGGAACTAGCCTCTATTCGCCAACAATTTAAAGAGAAGTGTCACGAATATGACAAGTAAGTAATGATAACGCATTTAAAATGTTCACAAATTTTAAACTGATTTATAACATTCAAAGTATAATTTTAGCATGGCTATCCCTGGTCAACCAGTAACAACGGCTTGGAGTGACGCAATTAAAGGAAATTAACTTATTGTTACCGTTTGAAACAGGTAGTGATAATTGCTGTAGGCTGTAGGGACGAAGGGTGTTATATAGTGTACACCAACATTGTCTTTTAAGATCACCATCGAGCGCCTAATTCACGCTTATTTCACTGGACTTCGGCCTAAATTCTCCGACAGACTAGTTTGGTATTTACATAAAATCCTGAAGTAAAAGTGATGGAATGTTTTGCCTGGGAGGCATTGGATTAGAGTAGGTTAATGCCATGTTATATCGTTCAGTGAAGCGTAGCTCAATATATTATGTACTCGCTATTTTTGGGTGTCCACCGCTTCCTGCATGTAGTGTTACGATTTGTTGGCCGCATCCCCATGATTTATAGAGTCAAATAATTGGGATTTATCATAAACACCTGTCTCACGAAGAGGATAATAACCATTGATTTGTTTAATTGTAGTGAGAAAGAAACGGTGATGGATTATATTAAAGAACAGGATAATCTAACCAGACAACTTCATCTATTACAGTAAGTTAAACTTTCTCACGAACATCTGATATCACTTATTATTAACCTAGATAATCACAGCTACACTGCTGCTGGAACGGATGTAACGGAATATACCAATCATATAACAAGTTATTGAATGTGAGGATTTTAAATTAAACAGCTTGCGCAAAATGCCTCCCTCACACAGCACACTGCATGGCGTATGGGTGTCGTCATCACTCCATTGCCTTCCTTATAATAGCATTATGCAAGAGCAAAATCTGCTAATTACAGGTCTTTCTTTAGGACCGAAATGTTATCTAAATAATCAATTAGACATTAATTAACATATCCAGACCATAATAAACTCTTGATGTCAAGACTAGCCTTCGATGTTGGCGGATTAAAATCCTATATGCCGCTAAATGGCCGTTGATAATTAAATCAATCAAGTGGATAATCGAGACTATGCTGTTTGTATTAATGATTTGAGTAATGATGACCGAGGCTATGTGAATATTTCAAAAGCGATTTTCTCGGCTAATAGTGGATCAATTTGACTGAAATTTTCAGCAAATTACCTTTACACTATCTAGTTTTTAACTATTATAGCGAGAACTACCATCTCTCTATCTTATCTCCCATAATGTAACTTTAACTACAATATTTTGTTTTCAGTGATGCTAATAAGAAGTTACATGATACCAATGATGATTTGAGGAATTGTCTTGAAACAGTTAAAACAAGTCATAAACGAAATCTTTCGAATGGGGTAAGTGGATTTTAAATCTGACCCATTTTCCATTAGCAAGGGGAGACACCATACTGGCGCCCTGAATTATCGTTTAGATATCGACAGATAATTACAAGCCATTGAAAAAAGGGGCCTTGAAATCAATTAAAAGTTAATGATACCTTTAGATAGTCATAAATCACGATTTCAAACATTTTGGACAATAAATATGGAGTTTTGTAGGCATTTTATGTATTTTTTTTTACCTGGACGTATTTTGTTTACTTATTTATGCATTTATCTACCGTAAACAAAGAAATACTTGTACTTAATCTACCTTACTATATATTATTCTATAATATTTCAATTTTAATAATATATCTGGTTTCTTCTTCTATTTAGTCTGCAGGAAGTGTTCGTAGTGTTTCTCCACGTCATAGTTCCAGAAAAGGTTCCATCATGAGTGACTATTTCGACAATACGCCCGGGTAAGTTTATCATTATGTATAAAATCAGCTGTCCCGTGGCTCTGTAGCTAAATTGTTAACCCTTCTTTATCAGATTTATGTTTTTGGGCTAGTTATTCAATTGTATTAAGAACACTGTTGATTTTAGACGGTAACTCCCATTGCTACTGTTGGGATGTCTTAGCGGCTTACGAGTGTGTTTCGTTGGCTGACAAACTATGTTGAACGTACAGAAAATGAAATGACTCATTTAAATCTTTTTATTACAGTAACCGTTTTTCGAGAGCATTTAGTCCCACATCCTCGCTGGCCGAGGAAATGGTGAACCCCGATGCTTCTGGAGAAGCAAGGCATCATAGAAGAGGAAGTTGTGGTGAAAGTGTACCGGAAGACATGGGTAGGTACAAATCTTTGTTACTGGGTCAGAAAAAAAGGGTGTGTTTCCTGACATAGATTATTGCAATTAATTCGTGAATATGTCAGTCATATTTATTTCTGCTCATATATGTATTTTAAATTATGTTAAATTTATTCGACGTATGATTTTTCAATTTGATCTTGTCATTACAGATAGCGGTCGTTCGACCTTGAGAGATATCAATGACCTTGACTCAGATGAAGAGTCAACCTTTACTGATGCACGCAGTTTGGAAGCACGTGAAAGTAGGAGGAATACTCGACTCCGAGCAGCAGCTGGGTATGAAGCAGAAGGGGAGGTAATTACCAATACTTGTAATATTAATCTTAATTCTTTGACCTGCTCGGTGGAAACATGTAGAAACGGTGGGTAATCAAATGTTGGAATTCATTGGTATCCGAATAAAAATTGATTGAACCCTTTATCATTGGAGCGAACGACTCGGTTGCTAGTTTCAAGTTTGCATAATATGATTGTGATGATGTAGTGTAACGTCTGGATTATCTAGTCTAACAATATTGGGCATATATATATTATATATATAATTCTAGGATTACGATTCTCACGATGAAATGGAAACGGAAGCCGAATCCTTCATCGAGCCAACAGAGGCAGAGGTGTACAAAGTACTGGGGTCAAAGGCCAAGCGACCGTCATCAACCGGAAGTCGCGGATCTACGAAAAGTGTTCGATCGTTACCTAAGGATGAAGGAAACAATTTGACATCCAAAGCAGGACGAGGGTCCAGACGGAATTTATCCGCCACACAAGAGGTAGTCATCATTTAAAAGGATTCTTTGTATAATAATGCAGTAATTGTTTTAAAATAACTTATTTCATTCCCTGCAATGGTTATATTAATATTAAATTTATATTAATTATATTAATTTGTAATAGTAGCTGATTGTGCCACATTCTTCTCTCTTGCTTTTGGTTTTACATTAACCATTATATTACATTGTAAAAGTATCTGCTTGGGCAAAATTCTGCTCTCCTGTATGTAGTATTAAGGTAGATACAATTAAAGTTTTAGTCAGTGGTTAAACTTGTTCCTAATGTTTATGGAAGTATTCGAGTATTGATGATATTGGGTTTTTTTCCAGGCTGTTGAAACAAAGATAAACAAAGAACCAGAGAGGATGTATAAGATAGTTTTAGCTGGTGACGCTGCTGTGGGTAAATCCAGTTTTATTATGAGATTATGCAAGGGAAAATTCGTCAACAATCTCAGCTCAACTTTAGGTAAACACTTGTTGTTACTTTACAAAACTTAATCATCTTAGCTTAAGTTTAAATAGGGAAAAAAACTAATACGACATTTTCCATATAATGGGTCATAACCGGAAGTCAACGTAACAGCCGTTAAAGTCTTATGGATGATTTGACAAAACCGCCGTTAATACGGTTCATTTTAAAAGTAGTACTGGATGTCTTGAAAGAGTTAAGAAAATCCTATATCTTTTATCGCGCCAACCAGCGATTCTTTTGGTTTGAACAGTTAGATGTACTACCGAGTTGGCGTCATGTGTAATTCGATGTCCTTGTTACAGGTGTTGATTTCCAAACCAAGGTAATAGAAGTCGATGGCCGCACGATAGCGCTACAGTTGTGGGATACAGCTGGTCAAGAGAGATTCCGCAGTATCGCTAAGTCTTACTTTAGACGAGCAGATGGTGTCCTGTTACTGTATGACGTCACATATGAAAGATCTTTTATCAATGTTCGAGATTGGGTAGAGGCTGTTGAGGTGTGTAGATATTTTGATTTCCCCATTTTTACAATTTTCTAACATATTTCACAATTTTCTAATATATTTCACAATTTTACAATATATTTAACAATTTTACAATAAATTTCACAATTTAACAATATATTTCACAATTTTACAATATGTTTCACAATTTTCTTATATATTCATAATTTTATGAATTATGGAGAATCCACAACTTTACAATATTTAAAATCCATAAGTTCCGGCATTTAAAGTCCACAACAATTTTACAACATTAAAGACATAATTTTATATAATTAAAAGACACGGTTTTATAACATTAAAAGAAATAATTTTATAAAACTAAAATAACCATTTTTACAGCAAATTATACAATTATAAAATTCACAATTTTAACAAATTCTAAAACAGATTTTAAAATTCACAGTTTTGTAACAAATATTAAAATCAACAAGTTTGTAACAAATTTTAAAATCAACAATTTATGTTCATCCCTGCTTTCTCGACACAATCCTATTCCCTGCTTTCTCCACACGACTCTCATATTAACTTAATAGATCTAAATTTAATATTTTTACTCTCAATTGCCAAAGGGCATTTATCTGAGTTAAATAGATGGCCGCCAATATAGTTATATATAAAAATATTAACCAGATTTCAAACGTAAAAATATTTTTTCTATACCATTTTAACAGTATATGGCAGATTTCTTGATCCCCTTTTCCAATTCTAATCCCATTCCACATTCTAGTAACCTGGTACCTGGTTCTGCGCTGGGTTGTATGCTTTTTCTTTAACCCTTGTGTCCATGATTAGTATTAACTCTTGCAGTCTGTTACACAGGACGGAGCCCAAAAGAAAATACCCATAATGCTGTGCGGTAACAAAACCGACATGCGTGTTGAGATGGAACAACAGGGCCGAAGAACTGTCCGATCTGAAGACGGACAAAGGCTGGCTAAGGTTTGTGATCTACATTTTGATAATTACAATCATGACATAATCCCTTGAATTGCATATATTGTTAGCGGAAACTTCGGTGTTCGGGCAATATTCTCCTTCCTAGCTTTGTACACTTTGAAGAAAACAAAATACCAGAATGATTGTGTTGTCGAGACCTCATACGCCATTCCATTCGTCTCTTTGATTGGTTATTAATATTGCGTACCAACTAAGTAATTATCCCGAGGAGTGTTTATGTTTGATGTACTGGACTACCCATACTTCATTTCGAGGGGTGTTATGTTTTACTTGCTGGACTACATACACTTCATTTTGAGGGGTTTTATGTTTGACTTGCTGGACTCATACACTTCATTTTGAGGGGTCTTTTGTTAGACTTGTTGGACTACATACACTTCATTTTGAGAGGTTTTATGTTTGACTTGCTGGACTACATACACTTTATTTTGAGGGTTTTTTTTGTTTGATTTGCTGGACTAAATATACTTCATTTTGAGGGGCTTTATGTTGGACTAATTGAACTACCCATACTCCACATGGTTATGAAAATAAATGGGTACTAAAATTAAAGAGACCCCCCCTCCCGTACATGTCGTCGTGTACAGTATAACGTATTATCGTACAGTGTGGTATGTCTTTTATTACAGGAATTCAATGGATTATTTATTGAAGCAAGTGCTAAAGATGGATCTCACGTAGCCGAAGCAGTTATGGAATTGACAAGGTAAGCTTCCGTTTGTATTATATAAAAGTTTCGTCTCTAGAAGGCGACTTTAAAATACATATATCAGGATACAAAGAGTAAAATCGGAAATGAGGGTTTAATTTTGATCTACACTAAGTACTTATCAATTATCTTTTATGTCCACTATGATTCGTTTCAACCCTCCATGAGCACGTCAATACTAATATTCATTTGTTATTTTGCCAGGGTGGCGGTAATTGCGCCAAAAGGTCAAGTGCTCTGCTTTGAACTAAGTTGTAAGACACCGCAATCGAAGCCTGGGCCTAGACAGTCTGGTTAATGAGCCACTGTCACTCACTGGGTCACCGACGTTAGACATTACAGTATTGCATTAATTATAACGGGGGTAAACACGAAAATGAAACGATAGTAACAAGAAGGGGAGGGGGCATCTAGTCCTACTCAGAGATTAAATATCGGGGAGAGAATCAACTGGCACCCAGTCAGAAATAAATCAGTTAGTGTCTAAATATCAGGGAGAAAATTAATCGAAGCACTCATACCCCATGTCAAAACTGGCACATTTATGTATCCAGAACAAATATAAGTAATAACGAAGTTAGCGCTGCCGTGGGGAAATTCGCTGTGAATAATGCAGCACACTCAATAAAAGCAATATATTTATTGTAGATTGTTACGTACTAACGAAGATCTAGAAGTTAAAACAGTTGGAATGCAACTACATGAGATGAATATGGATAAGAAGAGTAGTACATGCTGTAGGCGTTAAAACATGATGGCAGCTATTGAAAAAACCACGCAGGCGTGTGAGTTGAACGTTCGAAACTGCTGCATTTAATATAGGTTTATCATTATTACAATGAGTGTATTGAATAATTGATCGGAAATGCTACTATTTAGAAGTAGAAACGGTCTTCCAGAAAAGTCCCATTTAATCATAATTTCATTTGGAATGGACATACAATCATTTTAATTTATAATATCGTAAAAAAAATGTGTTTGTTATTTCAATTTTATATTTGACATTATGTATAATTATTATATCATATAATATTATATTTAACATGAATCCTATGTAATACTTCGATGTCTTCCAAAGCATTCAGGGTACATTATATGTCCTATTTTGTTCCAATGTTTACAGCATTTTACATTCGAAAATTGTATCGCTATAATAACATAATGACATAACGTCATTGCGTTATTTCAACGTTATTTGCATTTGACGTTAGAGAGTTATTTTAACATCATTTATTCGGAGATGAGGTTATTGTATTGTTTTCGTTCTTTTAACGTTATGTCAGCATGCGTTCTTAGATTTAAATGAAATGACGTTCTAAATAGCTATTTTAAAATGACGATTTGGAAAAATAACGTCGTTTACGCTATTGTAATGTGCCGTTATTTTAACGTTATAAGAGTGTGCAGTTGCAACATTAACGTTAATGTAACAGCATACAGTTATTGTAACGACTTTATCGTTACTGTTGTTAAGTTAATAATCTTGTTAAAGAAACTTTGTTATCCATGTTTATCTATTGTTATTGTAAAGTTTTTGTTGTTGTTGTTAAGTTACTTATGAATGACGTAGTGGTCATGGTTTGTGATTTTGTACAGAGAATGCATTTCTGGTTATAATATACCATATGCTTTCCACGCGAAATAAGTCCACTAAAGCATAAATAAAATGCAGACCACGCATCGACCATAAATGAAAGGGGGATTGGTCAACCAACCTCTAGTCAGACTCTGAGACTAATGTCGGAGAGAGAATGAACCAAAATGCCCTGGCCCGAGTTAAAGGTGGCCCAATTAGTGACTTTAAGACAAAGATAAATGTATGGATGAAATAACCTACCCAATTAGTGGTTTGAAACTCCAATAATTGATTGAGCAGGGTAATTATGTTTAGAATGTATATATGTAATAATTTGTATTATAATTAGGCAATACCAAATAAAAACATTATTGTTTACAGTGCATATAGAGTTATTGTTGAAAAACACACTGTACAAATGCTCTGTTTACAATACACACAGTGCACATGTTATAGTTTACACTATACAGAGTACAATAGTCATTGTTTACAACAAATATGGTGCAACACACGGGACAGGGTTAAACACGCGTGGGATTTCTGGCTGAAAGTGTCACTTGGAACCCATGCACGACACACACTCACACCTATGCAACACACTCATATCTATGCAATTTATATGTCAGTAAGGTAGATAGATAAATTTTGTTAAAACTATTTTGAGGCCCCTGGCTGAGGCCCAGTCAGCCGCACCTTAAACAGGTCCTGACAAAACATTGTTTACAATGTACAGATAGTACATCAGTTATCGTTTACAATGTATATATAGTTATTGTTTACAATGTACACATAGCACATTAGTTATTGTTTACAGTGTACATGTACATATAGTTATTGTTTACAATGTACATATAGTACAATAACTTATAGTTTACGGTACACATATCATTATTAACCGTACAACAGTTATTATTTACGAAACATGTATTCTTGTTTAAAATATATATATTATTGTTTGCAATACACAGAATTCAAACAGTTGTTTTTGTTAGCTAAACGTACATAGTATGTATATATTATTAATAAAACATTTGTTTGTGGTTACATCTTAATTATTATACGGACATGGGTTGGAATCAGATGATATTATATTTAACTGTATTTTATTACATAGATTATTACATCAATAATATTAGTTAACTTTTGTACTTGTGTTGCTGGTTTTCGACATGATAGAATATTAAGTTTTTATTAAGAATTGTGATTAAGAATTATCTTTGAGATCCAACTTTATCACTGGAGCTTTCATTAAGTGTGTATGTGTTCCTGGATATCGACTGAATGCAATAAATCCACTATAACTTCCCTAATGGATGAATCGAAATGATAACGTCTGTGCATTGTGGTATAAGTTGTATACAGTGACACTGGGTGTTCCGGGAATGATGCGTTTTCATTGATATATAAGGATCGCCACTACACAAACATATCACTACTCTTTTGTTCATATAAACTAAACATGCTAAAATTATTATTAAGTTACATTATGAAGTTATGTTGTTTAATTTTGAAAACCAAATAAGTACATGGGTTGAGTCATGATAGCCATAAGATGTTAGTAACTGGATAAAATAAATTAACACCGGTAGTAGAAACAGCTATCCAGTGAAGAACATTATTTAGTGTGCAAGATTCAATGTGAGATTTACTATTGCCCCATGTAATGTTAAGTTAAGGGGGAAAACTCTCTTAATTGGAATTTCCCCTTTAATGGGATTCAATTACGTTGAAATCGCTTTTAATTGTAACATGCTTATTCTAGTATATCTAGGCAAAGTCCAAATCTCCTTAAGACATTATTCATTAAATAAATAAAATATTTTACGGATGCAGTCTTGTAAATTTTAGCTCTTTGTCAATGAAAGGGCGTCATCGGTACTCCTTTGGTCTCATTCCCTTCTACTCCACTATACACTGGGTTAATCCATGGGGTATTCACGTATCCAAGTTATCTGCCCTTGAGCGTAACTTGATTCTACGAACCAATCAAAAAGCAGTTTAAAAACCAGTCTTAGCCTCATTGTTCACATTCGCCAACTGCCTTTGTTTTTAACGGTTTTTTTTGGTTGGTCGATAAACATAAGGACGGTCATCAAGGGCAGATAATTTGAATACAATACATGTTTTCGTCCATGGGTGATCCCAGGCGTTAGTGGAGTGAAACAAGGTGAGACCTCTGGGGATACTGAGGATGATGAAAATACTGCATTCTTGAAATTTATTATTAGTTTAAGGTATAGTGAATTATACCTACGTTCCCATCATATAGCACCATTGCTTCTGTTGGTAAAAAGTTTAAATAGCAACCTATATTCAGCTTGTGAAATCCTATCTTTGTTAATTTTTACATAAAGTGCAATAATATGTCTGTGTGTAAACATATTTTTAGTTTTTTGTATATCATCCTTTTTAATTATTGTATATTGTATATCTCATCATGTTCTAGCTTTATATGGCTAATAATTTAATTGTTAATGATCCAAATATCATATGTCTTGCTGGTTGGGAATTTTGGAATCTTAATATCGTTTTTACGGATCAGCGGTCGCAAAATCGTCATTGTAAGCTATCACAACCCTCTGGCGCATTTGATAACAATAACTGGCTCGAACATCGCAAACAATTCGTGGATTTATATTTGAGACAGGATAAACTATTTATATCACAGTTGTAAATTTGACACCCAAATCCCGTGCTTGGTTTAGCTTTCGAAAAACTCACATTTCGTTTTAGGAAAGAATAAAAATTCTGAGTTTTGCAAATTTACAGGAAAAATCAACCAAATATTTTTATCGCCGAATAAACAAATTTATTTTGTATATACTTACTTACCGGACGTCATTAATTACGATAATATTGAGGGTTTTTGTGTGCGTCGAAGGGTATTTTACACATTCGAGAACAATGAAAGTGATAGTTTGTTTATTAAGTGTAGAGTAGAACTTATTATATAATTAAAACACCAAAATTCCACACTGTGACGTCATGCCGATTTTTTCGAATTTTTCCTTTGAAATTTATATAAGTTTGATAGGAATGGGTTCTAACGTCTTGTCTCGTCAACTGTTCATTTTAAAACTAACACAAGACACCTGTGCAATGAAAGAGATACAGACATGTTGCCAGGCAACCTACTTTTCTTTGATTCCCAACTGCCAGGGTTCCTTTATAACTACCCCAACACGTTCTCGATTTTTTGCACCATGCGACAAGGAAAATGGGATCTTTCTTATTTAAATCATATTCATGCATCTCATCATGTTTATCCGTCCATATTTCACGGTTTTCATACATATAATATATCTAGGTGTGTATATGTATATATCATGTCTCTGTTGTTCCACTGACCTATTTAACATTTGCATAATATATCGCTTGTTTTGGTTGTTTATGTTTCTACGTACTAGCACTGTCCCCGGAAGGTTATTTAACAAGAGTTGTCTTTCTCTGTTCCCACTCGTCTTTGTTAAAGGTTAAATTTAATATGTATATTGTAAATACTCTTTAAATTGAAATAAAAGAATAATACAAAGCAATATCTTGTCATTGTTCCATGGCCTGGTGATTGCTGATTTTGTACGAGAAGCAACAAATCAGGGGTCAGAGATGAGCTCGCACGGTGTCGCCTTGAAATTTGGGACAATTGGAACATGCGCAAATCGATTTGTAGCATATCAGTGCCCCAGCTATGTTTCACTCTGATTGAGCATTAAGATTGCAGAGTTAAAATCATTATGATGTTTTCATATGATTTGGGTGGCTAAGTGGGTAGGACACTGGTTCGCTAACCTGGAGGTCAGCATGCTCGTAAAAGATTCCTTGGCAGTTGGAATTCGATATAAGATTAAGCCGTAGTGCCGTTGCCCGGGCAAAATTTCCCTCATAGCACACTGTATGGTGTATGACCGTCTTCATTACCACTAGCGAAGCAGAACAGTAGGACGTTAAACCACATTTCATTTCATTTGAGGGGAGCCACAAAACGTCACGTGGGAGCAAGAACGCAAGCCTATATATGATGCAAGGCAACCCCAATTATTAACGTTAAAGTAACTAAGTCTCTAACTCAATATCATCGAAAGTCTTCGACGTTGAAAACACAAATTATTTGTCAATTTAAATCAAAATTGATCGTGTGGTCTTACCAGGAAAGGATGGGCTTCTGGTATTCAATATTTAAGACGAAATAATTTTTTTACCATTGGTGCACGAATCGTGTACGGCGTTTTAGACCCATTTTCAGCTAGGGACCCAAAGAACAAGGCTAGGTATACTCCACATTATATCTCAAACGGCGAGCATGCGCAATAAATACTATGTGCACTGGAATGTCCAGGCGCTATATATATATTGTGATTCAATTGAGACTTCTGATGTACTTCGCCGAACATAACTGATTTGATATTAGAGTAAAAACGGAAACGATTGAATGTAAATCAGTTTATATACATTCATATTACATTATTATATGGCTTGCGACCCATTTGTGTCATTTTCTAGGCCCCAAATATTAGCGATTTAGCTCCTTTAAGTCAAATTTTGCAAGGCAATTTTATGCCAGAACAGAAGTTTGTTTGGAATTTATGGCTCACATAGTACCTCGTCCACTAATTGACTGACACACTGTGTAACCTATTCATAATCTTTTCGGTCTTTACATCTCGTTATGTGTCTTAAAGGCACTTTTAATTTTAGAACCCATGAAGAAAATCCGCTTCGTCCAGCACGTAGCCCTATTCCTGATAACATAAGCTAGTAGAACGGACACCAAAACACATGCATGGATGGCAGAAGGTGTTTTAAAGGCACTTTTAATTTTAGAACCCAGGAAGAAAACTCGCTTCGTTCACCACGTAACCCCTTTCCTGATAACATGAGCTCGTAGAACTGAAACCAAAACAAAACAAATGCATGGATGGCAGAAGGTGGGGGTAAGTAGGTTTTGCTTTCATGCACCTGAAATACTCGAACTGGCATATATGACGTCCATTTTGTCTTTTAAAAAAAAAAAGAAGTCTCCGGGTACTACAACACAGCAAAACTTCGATTGGGAGATCAAAACACACTGAAAGCGCTGGATCCGCCCTTGGGTAGATCTTATGACGACAAACACCGTTGATCAAAAGGTCCTCAACGTACCTATCCAGATCCAGAAACGGAATTTAGACCCCCCCCCCCGGTTAACCAATCTTCGCGTCACAAAATACAATCCATAAATAACACACATACCATTTTGATATCCGCCATCTTGTTTAATCTATTTATGAAATAACACACATGAGATGCTTATTATTTACATAATAATAATAAATAAAATGTTTACAATTTAAATACAAAGTTCTCTACAAAACTACATTAATTAAATTATAAACAACTAAAACATTTATCATAATAATATTTACTTTAATGGGAACTACAGAACTAAGAACACTTTGCGTTATAGGTATTGGGTTAGGGTGTAGGGCCGAACATATTTGGGGAAAGACTATTTCAGTCTACTACATTTTTTAATTTCTGTCGGGACACCACTTACTGTCAGAAATTTCCTATAAAAATTAAAAGTTATGTTTTTCGAGGGGGTTTGAGGCATTTGACAATTTTAAAGGATCGTCGTAGACTACACAATCTTTAGCTATACCCTACCCCCCTACCTCTAAATTTCTTTGTTTGCCAAAATACAGTGTTGAATTATAGTGGTCTGATATGTTGTTTCAATGGCATTTAGTAACTGAACTAGAATACAATTCTGTGGAATACAATTACTGCTTTTTACTGAGCGACGTTTCGAGTAGGATTCTCCAGTCATTATCAAGCAATGATAATGACTAGAGAAGCCTACTCGAAATGTCGCTCAGTAATGGTATTCCATAGAATTGTCACCTGTGCAATATTTGAACGATTAAATATTTCTATTTGGCAATAATAACATGAAACATAAATTAATTTTAATGTGGTTTTTGGCATTAAACTTTCGACCGTTCGAAAAAAAGTAAATCAAAGCATTAAATGAAATCAAGATGGAGGCCATTTTATAATTAGCTAAGGGAATGCTATGCGAACTCGTTTGTCTTTCCTTGCCTCCAAATATATTAAAATGTACAGAGATGTTGATATACAATACATATTACATACACTAGAGGCCCTACCCCTTACCACTGCAGTACATACTGGTACATACTCAGTACCCATTACCCGGATTCCTAGCTAAATTATTATGTTAAATACAAAACAGAAATAAAGATTTAATCAACGACATAAAACTAAGATAACTGCGACTTCAGATCTATATCCAGCTCCGAATATAGGAGAACGAAAAAACTTAAGGCAGAACCACACCAGTGGGTTCGTCGTAGAAGACACATCCGAGTTTTAAATGATACAAGGTAGCATATTATTCTCGATTGAATTCAAAGAAGTTTCTTTGAACAATCCTACTTGTAAAGAACTGCTTCTATGATCTAGGTTTTATTTGTAGGCCAAACAGAATCAGACGAAATAGTTCGTCCTATAGACATAAAACTTCTTGATAATCGACTAGTGTGACCCAGCCCTTATTGCATGCTTATAAACAATTATATGCTACAAATGTGTATGAAGATCAAAGTGGAAAACATAACTGTCGGCAGATTAAAGTCACTGGTCATCCCTTGGGGGATTTTAAATTCCTTTTCAACAACCGTTAAGTATTTAGAAGAAAAAAAACATGAATTGAAAATGTCCCAACATCCGGCATCCTCTGCAGACCATATAAGCAAGCCAGTGCCACCTGTGTAATTTTCCCGGACAGCGGCGCTACGGCCTACCCTTATATCGAATTCCAATTGCCAAGGGATCTTTTACCTGCATGCCGATGGGTACAAGAGATCCCAGTATTTCGTCCCTCCTGCAGGACTAGACAGCTGTCGGTGTAAGGCTCCTCGTCATGCACCGAGGAGAAACTTCGGGATAGAGCCCACGACCTCCAGGTTTTAGTAATCCAGCGTCTTACTCACTTAGCGAACGCGACTCTTCAGGATACGTGAATGACGACCGGTGACTTTTAATGTTCTAATGGAATACATAATGAAATAAACACACTAATATATTTACACACAGTCAATTAAATACTACTCATACATTGTATATTATTTGTAAAGATACGTATATAAGTATCAAAATCTATTACCCTATTTTTAACTGAGACACAAACAATCTACCCTATTATTTAATGTGAGGTTATTACCCTTATAACAGTTACGTTGAATATAATAACAAGTTCGTTCATCTCTGTCTCCAACAACCCTGTGGATTCCTGCGAGTTTCGTCAAATTAGACTCCGTTTATAACAACCGCTGAGTTTCCAGCAAGCTTCGTCGAGCTCCGGCAACGGCCGTTACAAAAGACTGTCCACACGAAGAGAACGCGGGAGGCAACTGGATCATGTGTGGCAATCTATCATTCTCATTATGTCCCTTTAATACCGTGACAAGACGCCTGTCGTTGTAGTATCATGCTGTGTTTATCACTAGCAACGTTTGATACAAGTTACCTAGTGCAGCATTCCATCTAGCACTTCCTTTTTTATGATATCCATTTAGAAACCGTGTTTATGAATATCGTACGTTACACGCGTCACCGGATACTTAAATGTCGGTCAAAGAGACCATACTGATTTCAGAAGGTCGGACATTCTTGTGGTATTAATAAATACAAACTTTCGACTTTTTCGGTGTCTGTTCCCGTCTTTTAAAGTTAATAACACGCTTTGTGGCCTTCCGGCATGAATACAGTATTAATGGAAGGTAGAGGGCGCTCTGGATCAGTATACGTCATATCATGGTCGCTGGCCATTATTCCCATAGTTAATAAATCCTCGCCTAGACTACTGGACAGATGCTGGTGACCTGAAGATAAATTAGAAAAAATATTTATTTTTTTGTGCCCACAGTTACTCTGATGCTCTCCTTTAGAAAATCTTCAATTGGTGGTTGCCAAGTGAGGATCGTTCCCGTATTTTTATCCAAGTAATGACTGTCAACAAACATACGCTCGCCAGGGGAATTATGAAGTTGGGTGAAGATCGTCACTGCATTGCATGACGTAAGTCAAAGGATCGATGCCTCCAATAAGACGTGAAATAGCGGTTTTCCACCACCAAGGCGATGAAGACAAATACACGCCATACAGGGTGCTATGAGGGAAAGTACAAGGTCCTTCGGCTTTTCGTCCCATCCCCAATGACTAGATTATATTCCTTGCCACCCCACCACCACCGCCTTGTGACGATAACAAAGAAAACAGGTTGAAATTTCCCAGAAGAATTTTCTCCTCCAACAAGCCAATCAAACCCTGAATGAAATGGTTAGCGAGCAAGCACCATACTCAAAAAAGCTTTATGACCCCAAGTATACTGAGTTTTCAGTACATACCTGGATGTGGACTATTACAATTAGCTGGACTATTACCACCATATACTAATACACTATCTCTGTGTCTTAACATGGGTTTGTCCAAGAGATTCAGGGGATCCGTTAATTCACTATGGTACTGGGACGGAAGGGGGTTTCTCTGTTGTATAACCGACACGTGCTCCGCTAATGGTTTCGGTGGCAAGTAAACGTTGGAATAAATATCTGAAAATAGAATAAAACTGAACTATTCAAATTCTTTAAAGAATCAGATAAATAAGAGTGGTTATTTTTACTATGTGGACACGCCGAATATGAAGAAGTAGGATTATGTGCTCTAGAGAGAAGTATGATTTCGACCTGGTTTTTCGGATGCTAATAATAAAGGCGATAATTTCATATTTTCAAAGAAAGTCACAACATTGTTATTTCTTTGTTTTTTGCTCAATAGGTTGTCAACTCACTATTATTCGATCATAGGCATTATTTTCCATTCTTATAACTCATTAACACAGGAAATGAAAACACAATTAACTCCCTTATTTTTCCATTGACACCCCCCCATGCAATAGTTATCTTCAAACGTTTGAATTTGAAGTTGAAAATGACATTTTTGCCAATTTCTCAACTGGTAATAGTGACTTATAGGATTAATATGATTATTCTTTAACAAGGTAGGACTGTTTATAGATACCATCTATTTTAAGGCTTTATTTTAATAAATTTTAAAAATATAACTTAAAAATATGAAATTGCAGCTTTAAAGTGTAGAAATCTGACAAACGCAAATATCAGAATTCAGGAGCAAAAGTACCAGAATGTCGTGGACTGCGAAGGGTATACTAGAGCTTCACTAAACCAGAAATTCAGTATTACTTGTGTACGCTTATTTGCTAATTGGAACATGCATTGGTTACAAAGCTCAAAATGATCAACTCAAACGTTTGCGCCATATTTAATTTGAAGGCAAAAATACTACATTAGTTTCCAACTTCTTTGTTGGACATCAACTACCCAAGACAACAATCGGGTGTTGATCGGCTTTTAAAACTACAAATTCAATAATGAGGCCTGAATACGAGAGAATCCATCTTGGAATTTGGGCAAAGGTACCCCAAAGTCAAGATTTCGATAATTTGTACCAAGACAATGTACACCATATTTACCTGTATTGTTATAATTGGGCAAATTGAAATACGAGGAACTAGACACAACATCAAAAGCACTTCCGGTATTACCCTGATTATGGGCGCTACCAGATGGATAGTTTATTTGTCCCGTGGAAGGATAACTCGCAAAAGTCGGTGGGTAAAAAGGCTCCGTAGGAAACTGTGGATCGGGGAACGTGTAGGCATCAAGATCTTTGGTATTAAATGGTGATGTATTGTTGTAAGAATGATTTCTGTATGGGACATCGTAAGCACTAGTGTTGTAACTATTCAGATAATTCTGACTGCCTCCATAACCACCACTCGGTTGGCCTGAAAATACAATATATAAGAAACTATCAAACATGTATGAAAACACGGTGACTAGGTGAGTGTGAGTGTGGCGCTGGTTCACTAATTAATGACGCAGGGCCTGGAGAGTTCAACTTTGGAATAAGGGTTGACTGTACTGGATGGCGTATAAATCGTGTGTAATAGCTAGGTTGGTTCAGAAAAGTAAGACGTTAAATCGAATTTCAATTGAAAGAAAACTGACTGATTAAACTCAACGTCAATTTGTGAATACCAATCTCTAACATTTAAGCCTTCAAAAGGTGGCGGGGTTTCTGTATCACGATTTTTATTAAGTAGCATAGGTTGATCTTAAGCGCTCAATCACAACTGAAAAGCGTTCTATAAAGAAATGTCTTTCGATCAAAATAAAATGGACTCAACAGCAGATATAAACACGCAACAGAGAATAAGTATGGTGGTTTTATCTTCGATTTGATTACTAATGTTGTCGACTTACCTAGATACTGGTAGGATGATGGTGACAAAATGGATGACTGATGGCCGCCATTATAGGATAATGGTGGTTGATTTATAACCTGTTTTCTGATTGGATTAGGAACTATAGGTGATACAGGTGGTGTCAACATGGAATTACTTCCAGGTACAGACTGAAACATATAACACAGATCGTCTACATCACACCCATAATGCAGACGGAACCCAAAATGTAACCAGAACTTTCAACGCCCCCCCCCCAATATTACCAATAACTTTTTTGCGTCCATTAAACTTTCAACGACTCCCCGAAATGTGTTGTAAGATAATAATAAAAGCTGTAATCATTCTTTTTGCAATGAACAAGAGGATCAAAAGTTTATTTGCATTCGTGGTGACTATACACCCAATGTATTGAACGGAAAATAAATGCCGAATAGGGATCATGGGAACGGAATGAATTGGGGTTTAAAAATCCATTAGTATCAAACTAATATAGCCTACATAAATTTTGCCCGGTCAGCGGCGCTACGGCCTACGCTTCCAACCGTCAAGGGATATTTGGGTGCTCGTCAATATGTACACGAGAATTCGATATTGTGTACCAACCGTACGACTAGGCAGCTGTCCTTGTCAGACCCCCCGTCTTGTAACACTGACAAGGGAAAACCACTCATGAACATTCTGGAGCCCGTATCATTCCAACCAGCGAGCCAGCGTCTTACTCATTTAGCCACCGTGGATCCGTGTGGGGTTGGACTTACCTGTGTGATTGATGTAAGTGAAGAGAGGTGTGGTGATATAGGATATGGATCACGACCAGGTTGTAAAGGATTGTAAGTCGGAGGGAAACTAGGATCTAAATATTGTTCTCGCTTCACCGGGTTACCTAACATCCCTCTGGCTAGATTATTTCTTCCCGAACTCGCCACAAAACACGTACTAGGAGCTTGTGATAAGTTAGGTTTCGATCCTGTATCGTCTGAAAAAAATAGTACAATAAATAAAGTGGTATGCTATGTTCGAGAGTAATCATATTAAGTGAATTACTCAAAAGAGAAGTGGTACCAGGTGTTATATAGTAATATATTAAGTGAATCAAAAGCATACTAAGTGAATTACTCGAAAGAGAAATGGTATCTAGTGTCCTAGAGCAGGTCGACCATTATAAAAACAATAAATATACATTGTCTCGTCAATTTTACAACACTCATGGTTGCCCTGAGGTTGTTGTGGCTCTATGTTTATAGTGAACTACTCAAATAACAAGTGGTATTAGGTGTTCTAGAGTAAGCATACTAAGTGAATTTCTTTAATGGGAATTAGTATCAGATGATATTGAAGGTGTAAAACAAGAATCAATGCTTCTATTTACCTGGTTTCATGTGTTTATCTAGTAGAGATTGTAATTCCTGTTCCTTCTCGTTATGTAACTGTGATTCAATGGCCAATAAAACATATTCGTCTAATAACATTCTTACTAGATGGAATGATCCTGTAAATAATACAAAATACATCAAACAACATTCTTACTAAATAAACTGATCCTAAATATAATACAAACATAACAACGTTCTTTCTATGAAATGAATACAAAAAATCTGATAAAATAATTCTCACCAGATGCAACGACCCTGAAAAAGAAATACAACACGGAGTTTCGACTTGAATTCAGGCAAATTTATTTGAATTGTACCTTTTGCAATAACAGCCAGCAATACTATAATGTAGGTAATTGTATTCCATTGAATTACCTCTTTGTATTACCAGTGCAATTACTAAATGACGGTATGGATAAATATGAAACGAAGATCTTACAGATTAAAAAAAACAAATTATGGTTTTTTTTTAAACAAGCTGTGTTAATACTTACCAAATCCCGTGGCATTATTAAGGGTTAAATTATGCATGACCCTGGCTCCAAAGAAAGACCATTTCAATAAATACTCCTGTGCTCGTTTTTTAAACGATCGGCCATTTTGTTTACTCGGCTAAAAAAATCAGATATAAAATTAAGAGGATGCATTATAAACATTTGGAAATGGCCAAATCGTCCATTAATATTTTATACATAACAAATTAAATGTGTTCCTTCAGACCAAAGACCATGTTATAATCAAATTAAAGATATATTCAATTTAAAATAAAGACGGTTTTTATAATTTAAAAGATAGATCCACGTTGTAGTAATGACTGTTCAACTTATAATAAAGTGGGTTCTTATAATTTAATTAAAGGGTGCCGAGACGGTTCAGTTATTGGGAAATTGTCTCGATAAAGGCGGGTTCGTTCTCGGAGTTGGCCAAGAG
Source organism: Patella caerulea (assembly GCA_036850965.1). Classification (NCBI taxonomy): domain Eukaryota; kingdom Metazoa; phylum Mollusca; class Gastropoda; family Patellidae; genus Patella; species Patella caerulea. Next base: position 15,391,084 of record JAZGQO010000002.1, on the reverse strand, counting down.
GCTCGGATAGAATACCACAGAGTTTTAGATAGTTTATTAAAATAACTAAATATTTGTAGTTGTCCGATTTGCGTGTCCGATTCATATGTTTTAAATCCTGGTGAACTACATTTTTATGTTCAAAATGTACCTCGAGACATATTTTCAAAGGAAAAGCACCCTGAGACATATTTTATATCTCACGCAAATTGGACAACTACAAATATTTCTCAGCAGAACATCAACTTCGGGTGGCCGTTTTCGCGGCCATCTTGAAAAATGGCCACCATCTTGGATTTTCTATTGGCCAACCGGGTAGATTTGTTAAGTATCCCCTTGATAGAATTGTGCCAAATTTGACGCTTGTATCATCATTTGCACGAATCTTCCCAAACATTGCTCTTATCTGCTCCACTAATAGTTTTAGATAGTATAAAACTCGGAAAGAGTGATTGTACATTGATCTCGACAGTGTTATTCAGCAACCTCACGCATTGATTGAAAATTAGCAGAATAAACTTAAACAAATATTAAAAGTCTACAATGAATAAATACGTCATAAGAAAATATCTTTGATCTCATAACCAGTAGTGCTTGGTAATATTGTAGTGAATGTTTCGTACTTTTTCAACCCCTTTTTATCCCCTGTATTTCTGGGTGTGTATATACACTCTGTGTAGTAGATAAAACGCAATGTGTGAAGTTATATAATCAACACGAATGACGCATGTTTACCGTGTGAAGTTTGTGTAATGAACCCGAATGAGTCACAACTCTTACCTTGCTGTACCTTGTACCAAAAGTTGAATCTATGCGAGTTTATCTTTAGAAGTTAGGCGGATTATTGAAAGAAAAAACTCACTCTGCGTAGATATACTTGATCGCGATAATTGAAACTGTCAAAATCTCGTTCAAACGTTAAAAAGTGCAAGATTGTGATGGACGTCACGTGCTTATTGAAGCTTCGCCGGGTTTAAACTGACAGAGTTTTTAAGCCGCGATTTTATTTTAAATATTTCGTAGACTAAAATCGAATTTAAGTCTTATGATTGACATCCAGAAACAACTATCCCTAGTGCATTGTGTAGATATACATTTCAGAACGACATAAACGAAACGAAATAGGGTTAAAAATGAAAAGGAGAAGGGTTATCAGCTATATGAAAGAATAAACATACCCTACTTGTACAGATGCAGTAAAATTTGTGGATCAGGTTATTTTATATAGAGTGATATGTATTAAAGTTATGTTATATAGGAAAGGGAAGTAGTACCGTTATACGTTATTTTATATAGTGGAGTTATTTTATATAGTAGAGTTATTTTATATAGTGGAGTTATTTTAGATAGTGGAGTAGTGGAGTTATTTTATATAGTGGGGTTATTTTATATAGTGGAGTTTTTTTATAGAGTTATTTTATACTGGGGAAGATGTAGTAAAGTTTTTTTTATATAGAGAGAGATGTAGTAAAGTTATTTTATAGATAGATGTTGCAGTGTTATTTTAGAGAGAGAGAGAGAGAGAGAGAGAGAGAGAGAGAGAGAGGGAGAGAGAGAGAGAGAGAGAGAGAGAGAGAGAGAGATGTAGTTAAGATTTTTATAGAGAGAGTGTAGTAAAGTTATGTTATATAGGAAAGAGAAGTGGTATAGTTATTTTTTTTTGGGGGGGGGGAAGATGTAGTAAAGTTTTGTCATAGAGAGAGAGATGTAGTAAAGTTATTACATAGAGAGAGATGCAATAAATTTATGTCATACAAAGAGAGATGCAGTAAAGTTTGTTATATAGTCGAAGATTTCGTAACGTTGTAGTAAGGTGCAGTACGGTTAATACATACTTTCACAACCCTTTGCTCTACCACCATATCCAGCCATTCTGTAAAAGCTTCCACTGTCGCCTGTTTTCTTAAAATTTCTTTAAATTCTCTTAAAACTAGAAGAAAAGAAACCACACTAATACAGCATAAAAGAAACATCTTTTGTGTCTGGATGATTTATCGAACAACAGATTTCTCTCGACTGAGTTATTAAATAAGCTCTACCAGACTACTATACCGGAAGTTAGTAGAATGGCGTTGTGAGTTCTACACGATTACGACACTGAACGTCAATAGAATGATTTGCCTTCTACCAGACTACTGTGCCGGAAGTTAGTAGAATGATGTAGTGACTACCACAATACTATACCGGAAGTTAACAAGACGATAGAAAATGTATTGTTATGATGCTGAGTATTAATATCATTGCTAGGCAACCTAAATACATCCATTAACATACTTAAAAAGTCAACGAAACAACATCATCGTCTCAAATTCATGGATTTTGAAATAATGCAATTTGACCGGGGGTCTGGACGGGGCCTTCAAGAGAGTATGGACATATAAAACAGAATGTTGAGTAAGTTGAGCTATGCTTTGAAATGTTAAAACTTACTCATCCTTTAGAAGCATTTAGTAACGAGATGTAGCGATAGACTATAACACAAGAACAATTACTAATTTATTGAGGCGACGTTTGGTGGAGAGAAATTTGGTTTAACGTCCACTATGTCATTTCGCGATTAAAAATATGGTTCAATTTTATTTCAGTAATTCGCTTACGCATAGGTTCTTTGGAAGTACGTGGAAGTATGAGGTTTCTATAGACAGGCGACCCTGCTTCTGGTCAAGTGCAATCGGGGAATCGAAACCACGCCAGTTGACTCAATGACAGACCTTATGATACAACGCGCACGCGCTAACCTCCCCCTAAACAATTACAGTAAAAAATGTATAGGACGATTATATATATATAGACAAGCAACAACAACAACATATCTGAAACCATGCACAACAACACTTACATTCAGCGTTTAGTTCTATATCTTGATCGCAATCTTTCTGTGTACAGACAACATGTGACGTAATACTGTTTAAATCTATTCTATCAACATCAGCTATCATCTGATTTACTAACTGGGCATCGTATAAAACTGGTCTTGATGTCTGAAACAAAATAGGCACAACACACGTTACTACAAACATACGAAACAAAGATTGCTAAATCCAGAAAGCAGGAATGTGTGTTTGACATCCATGTAACACAATTTGGTCATTTCGAGACTATCATGTAATAATTCTTTATTTGTTTACTTGTTTATGTGTAACGTTACCACGCCGGATTGTATAGCAATAATATATTACACTATTTTGCCTCGACCGTTTTTATCGGACTTCGAATTTTGACTAATGGTTTGGATTGTTCGTACTTGGTTTTATTTTATTGGGTTCTTTTGTTTGGGTAATTTATAATGTTACCAAGCGATGTGGTATGGTATATCTTTATAATGCTTTGTGCCTTTCGCCATGTTGTATATCTTTATGTTTTTTGTGTCTTTGTTAAGATTTAACGTTACCACGCCATGTAGTATATCATTATAATGGTTTGTGTCTTTGTGTGTAACGTTACCACGCCATATTATTAAATTTTGTCTTTGTTTAGGTCACCATGCCATATTATTGTATTTTGTCTTTGTTTAGGTTTTAGGTGTAACGTTACCACACGATGTTATATATCTTTATTGTCTTTTGTGTCTTCACGTTACCACACATGTGGTATATCTTTATTGTGATTTGTGTCTTTGTTTAAGTGTAACGTTACCACGCCATTGTATATCTTTATTATGTGTTGTGTCTTCGTTTGGTTGTTACTTTACCACGACATGAGAGAATGTACACAAGGTTTTTTTTTAACACTATCGATCTCTTTTGTCATAAAGATCTGGGTGACTTTACCTGAGCTAGGTGTAAAAATGACGTTTGGCGCTTCAGCGCCTGAGCAAATCTTCTAGCGACCGGAAGTTTATTTTCTAACACGTGATCTGGTAGGTTCTCGAGAGCGGAAGCCACCCAACTCTCCCAATGTTTAGCAAAATTCCTGATATCACATAATAAACTGAAACAATAAATGGTATTTAGTTCAGTTCAATTGGTAAAATTTTCAAAGATATTAAAGCCACTGATCATCCCTTGATATCTATCCAAATTATGGTCCATCAAGAGATCAAATAAATATGTGGAGAACCAATTTGTCGCCAGGTTAAGGCTTCTGATCTTCATTTGATGGATGTTGAACTTCATTTAAACTACAATATTGTTAATATTTGATCCATTTAGTATTTACAAACATATGAATAATTGAAAATGTCCCCACATCCAGCATCCCCTCCAGACAATATAACAGGTAGCGTCACCTGTAAGTGTCACCTTTATAATCTGGTTGAATCAAAGCCGTGAGATTATCTATCTTTGATATCGTTAAACAGTTCATGAGAGAGGTGGGGGGTAAAGGGGTAGGGGGAGAGGGAAAGCAAAAATGGGGTTTAACGTCCACTTCGGACAAACTAGGTAATTTCGGGGCTAGAATATGGTGCAATTTTATTTCAGTAATTTGCTTGTGCGTAGGAGTCTTTAGCAATGGGACTAGGAGAAAACCCACGTACAACATGGAAATCTTATGGATAAGAAAAATGTTGTTTATGTTTTTTGTAAGTGTTAAATATTGACACTACTCACGTTTCGGGCATTTCTTGCATGGTAGCAGGAATAAGAACTTCTGTTAAGACCTGAAACATATAATTGGTACGTTTATTTCAGAAAAAAACTGTTACGTATTCACTACCGTGTATAGTGTAGAATGGCGTATACTCAACCTTGTATAACGTAGAATGACGTCTCCACTGCTTGATATATCATAGAAAGATTATACACATACATTCTTAATAATACTATAGTGTAGAATGGCGCTTACACTATCTCATATGGTGTAAAAATGACGCATGCACTACCTTATATAGCATAGAATGACGTATACACTACCTTATATAGTATAGAATCACAGACACAGATAATATCAACAACAACACCATTATCAATCAGGGGTAGAAGATGTTCCGGTAAACCTTGCCAGAAATGGAGCAAAAAATTCTGAATCTACAAAAATAAATATATAGCCATTTGAATCATTAACCTTCATCTTTATCACCATATTAGAACGGGGTTTCGAGGATGGTGTTATCTATTGCTAAATGTTGTGGATGCTATGAATTCCGAGGAATTTTCATGAACAACACCAAGTGGAAACATTTTGTTGGCGAGCTAACGCCTTAATCATTAAGCCAGTTGCTTTCTTTCGAATCAACTGTGAATGTTAAAGTTTTTTTATCATTTTAACTCATTTCTCGGAGTATTATTCTTAGGATGTGAATGTCATAAGATAAAGAAGAATCACCATTAATTCATATCTCGCCGGATCACACATATCAATCAATTTACAATGAGATAAAGTAACTAACCTCTTCGAAGTTGGCATTAATGGCCGTATCTAATATACACTGACAATGTGTTTTATACATCATAATAAACGTCTCCACCTACAGATATACAATAAGAAAATTTATCTTAAAATGCAATAACATAATTTATCTTAAAATACAGTAACACAATTTATCCTAAAATACGATAACACAATTCATATTAAAATGCAATAACACAATTTATCTTAAAATACAATAACAAAATCTATCTTAAAATACAATAACACAATTTATCTTAAAATACACATGACAAAACAATAATGAGAAACTACAAAATGGAAATGAAAACTTATGAACCTATGTAACAATATAAGGGTACCTTAGTACTGAGCGGGGTGTCCTGCTTAATATAAAATTCCTTACATACATGATGTATGACAAAAACTAGTGAAATGTCAGTATCCATTTCGGGAAAGTAGGGTACTATCGTCCAGACATCACGTGCACAGATTAGTACAATTAACTAGAATAGTGTAGACGTAAAACGGTGCCGTTACGAAACACTTACCCATAAATGGTAATTGTCCCGCCCTAATAGCTGACACAGTATACATTCTAAATAGGAGTAAGTTTGTTTGATTTACGCTCAGACAACATTCGAGAGAGCCAAGGGGAAGCTCACCCCGGGAGCTAACCTGGCTTACTGGCCGGACGCAGCCGTCATGATGAAACCGTAGACAAGACATTATAGAAGTTCCGAGGGAGACGGCTGGGCGAAATAGCCAGGGTAGACATCATAGGTTTTAATCATTGTTTTATATACCTAAAGAACAATAGTTGTTTCTATGCTGTAGAATATATTATTGTAACATATTATTATAAAGAATATCTCAAGAGTACAGAAAAGAGTTTGAAGTCTTATTGATCACAACGTCAAGTCCTACCTAGACAAACGACAGTGTGACACAGAAGATTTGGCCGTACGGACACACAGTACGTGTCTCTAGTGTGTCATAGTCGTCGATTTGGTACCGCGACACAGGATACTGTCACAGTCCAACAACGTGGAGTCCGAAGAAAAGCCCTAGACGTCATTGTCCCATCTGTGTCCCAATAGTGTCACAGGCTGCTATTTGGAGTCCGTGTCCAGGATAGTCACGACATTATCCTACCCATTGTGTCACACCGATCACAATAATTTTCGAATTTCCACAATGTTTCCCTGTATCCATTAGGCCAGTCGGTGCAGAATATAAACCCCCATTTCATTTTCAAAACATTTCACATTAAATTCACTAATGTTGACAAAAAAGTATCAGTCTCCGAATTAATATCATTAAGGAAATTTGCGATTTTGATTCCTTTGTCCTTGCTTCTAGAAACTTGGAAGATAACCTTTGGTTTTATTCATCAAAATAAGATCAAAAAAAAAAAAATAACCCAAAAATATAAATTGGTTTATGCTTTTGTATTTTATATAGGCCAATAACAATTGATTGGCGACTAGTTGCTTTCGTTATTTTACGTATGCATGTGTGTTCTTTTTATGTAAACAGTATTTAATTCTAGCTTAACCTCTCGCCAAAAAGCACTGTGGTGAAAATAAAATAGTTTAAAAAAAAAACCAGCTCCATAACTGTAGGCTAGATTGCCCACTTTCTGGAAATTTGCGGTTCAAGTAAGAAAATATGCGTTACCTAATAATTTTAATTCTTAGGGTAAACTATAACCTTTGGTCGAAAAAGTCATAACTGTGGGCTCCTTTCGCTTTTTGTGAACTCTACACTCTTTTTTAAACTGGAACATATGTATAGCTGTCTGAACGGCATAGCATACCTCAATTGTCCCACTCACTGTGATTTTTATTCGTACGTAAGATTTTAATGTCATGCATTTGCCTACCGATTGTAATTAATGAAGTCCACGTAACTTCTGTAAATTTACTACATTTATGGAGTCTGTTGGATTTATTAGGATCTGTATAGGGCCAATCCTTGATGACGTCATTTACCCGTAAAGTCACTTAAAAATGTGGATGTTATGACGTAGGAGAGATAATATTTTTGTATAAAATCATGATGAAAAAGTGGAACGCATGTTTTACAGTTTATACAGTCGACGAATGCTTACTCACGCTAGAAAAAGACAGAAAAATAGGGTTTAAAGTTCACGCGACACACATTAGGTCATTTCCGTACTAACATATATGGTTCAGTTTTATTTCATTAATTCTTTTACGCGTAGAGGTCTTTAGCATTAGAAGGAGAACCCAGAGAAATCGCACGATTTTGGACAGGTGACCCTACTTCTTGTCACGTACAATCTGGGAATGGAAACCATGATACTTGGCTCAATGACAGGCCTTGTGATTCAAAGGGCATGCACGCGTTAACCATTCGCACTTCGCAATACCTCTACACTACTCATATTGAACACCAGGTACTCATTTTTAATATCCAAGAGGAGAGGGGAGGGTGGGATTCATGTGATTTTTTAAATTTCTAACCTTCTATATGGATTGTTTGAATGAATGAATGAATAAATGAATGAACCTTCTATGTTTCAAACTCTGTGTATATTTACACAAGAAGTAAAGATTAAAGCAGAACAAACTAACTCTAGTTATTATCAGTGTCGAGATATATAGTCAACATACCAAGTCCAGCTGACACAGGTCTTGTCTTAATGGGCTTGAATACGTTGTTTGTTAGACGTCGTCCATTAACTCCATTAGGACTCCGCCATTACATAAGGCATATTGATAACAACTTTATCTACACCACGGTAAACAAATCCAAATTTATATTATTTTTTTAAGAAAACGAACAAATATTGATTTTATAATCAACGCTGTTCTTCAATTTTTACTCGGTCACAATTCAGATATTATGTTGATAAGAATATGAAAATAATTTTGTAGTGCGTTGTTTCTATGTTTTTAAGACAGTTAAACTGATATTAGGTAGGATAACGAGCTGACAGTCCTCGCTATGATAATGAAAAAAATACTATTGAAAACAGAAAATGTTGGAAATTTCAAAGAAATTGCTGCGCTCGAACCGAGATATTAATGATTCATTTGTCAGCTAGCCTCGATCATCATTACTAACACTGTAATTTATGTCTGGATTCTTTATTTTTAAGTTAGATTTTCACAAAATTTATTCAAATCCAGTAAAGATCGCAGGCTACCGATGGCATCGAGAGTTGATTATGGCCTGGAAAAGCTAATGTCTAATTTATAATTAATTTAGATATTGTTCCAGACCTAAAGGAAGACCCGCAATAGACAGATTTAGCTCTTGCGGTCGGTATTAAACTAAAATAAATCAACAAGTTATAAAATAATCTTCGTTGAATTTATTCACTGAATTTGTAATCCGATAGGTGGCCGAGTAGTTTAAACCTGTACTTTAGATCATTGTGGATTCGGTCTCAGTCCAAAGCTTACTAACCAGGAGTTCTCCTGTTCGATCCTTGCGTTGGTCGAGAAAATTCACCAGGATGTTGTAGGATGGAGGGCCTGGCAATGAACGGTTTATAGTCGATTGGGCAAATCGAGGTCCAGCGTACACAATAGCTGTAGCGCAAAATGTCTTTAATTTCACATAACATGGTGTATGTCTGTCTTCATTAGTTCAGTTTAGGAGGAGAACCGTAGAGGGCTAAAGTCCATTTCATTTCATTTCTTGCACATTGACTGCTTCACATCTTTTCCCGGTTCTAGGTCTTCCATCCATTGTTAAATACCCGAGCTATTTTTTTTTAATAACTGATTTTGCAAGGGGAACATAGAGTTGGAAATTTAGGGGAACGTGGTAATACAACTTGACGAGAAACAATCAATTGTGGTGAATTGTTTCAATATTTCAAGAGGATTGGGGTTTAACTTATCACGACGTCTTTCTCAAATACATCAATCGACTAATCCTGTTGATTTTACCAACCCTAAACATGGCGCCCAAAATATGAACTCTTTGGTCGCTGGAGACGAAATTGTCTGCACGCGCCCGCCATAAACTATGTCCGCGTTATCGTCAAGCAGGTACTACAACAAATTAGATTGGAGAGTCGAGTGCTTGGTCATAATGGCACAGCAATTTCCATTACAAATCGAGGGGAAAGTATTTTAGCGTATGGGTCAGACATAAAGAATCTCCTACAAGTTGATAAAGTAAAACAGGAACGAGGCTCTTTGACGATTTTTTTTTTACTTTATCGATGAGCTTTGATACCTTTTTTTTATAAAAAAGACGATTAGATGATTTTATTTATTACGCAATCTAAACCAATCAAATTCATTTAAAGCGATTTCTCCTATGCTCAGTAGAATATGAAAGTTATCACAAGCGACATCTACTGTAGAATATGTCATTGGGTGATAATATCAATTATTGCCGCAGTCACTTCTACGTTAAAGTCATGGTTGCAAACATTCAAAATTGAGGAGAAAGTGGAAAACAGTTCATCTACCTTAGGGCCACAGAGGCTAGTATTTCTCTGGGCATTGTTAAAACCGTGTCATCCCTCAGTCTATAATTTTATTTGTCTTGCACATGCCAATGATAACAATACTGAACATGTTTGTTCGGTTGGATTTGTTTTGGGTGAGGTGAAGGGGAATATTTCCATCATAAGCATTCACTCAAACCTGACAGAAAATATCAAATTCTTCGAATCTAGACCAGGAGGTCAACAACAATTGTCAAGCAAAGGGAAGATGGAGGAAAGCATTCACTCAAACCTGACAGAAAATATCAAATTCTTCGAATCTAGACCAGGAGGTCAACAACAATTGTCAAGCAAAGGGAAGATGGAGGAAAGAGAGAAGACAGACTACCTCTTAAGCCAGGCTGACACTTGCACGACTTTTGGCCACGATTTTGTCGTGCCCATCAGTGTCCCCATTGACACGAACTGGCACGCCGAGTTAACGCATAGTTTGCGCATTGTTTACGCACTTCCTACATTGGCACGACGAGTTTGCGCAAATCGGACGGTGTCGTGCCGACTCGAGTCGTGCCAATGCGTGCCACGAAATCGCGCAAGTATCAGCCTGGCTTTAGTCTCAGTCCTGGCGCTACACGAGATTAGGAGTCGTACGCCTTTTGGCTCGTAATGACTTGTATGTCTGTCACCTCCCGAGAACGTGCAATTCGGGAAGTCGTCACGTTGCGGGGAAAAAAACTGTCACGTTTCTTTTCTCACGATTTTAAATTCAATTTAGTTTTTGTCCTTTCAAGAAGATCGCTAGGGCACTTAAAAAGATAACCTTAGCTTTTATTTATTCAGAAGTTTTATCTACATTTAATAAAAAAAAAATCCGAACTAACAAATTTGTATTTATTCAGATACAAATATTCACCTATGCATGTCACACAACAAATTTAATAACGGATATGCAAGGATACTGTATGTGTCATTGGCATGTTTAAAATGGGCAAAGTTCAATTGTTTGATTTATAAAGTTTGTCATGTGATAGATTAAGATACTATTGATGAAAGATTTTCTGGTAATGGAATAGAGGTTTGATAAATGGAGATACGATGTGTTTCGCTTTTCATGGGGCACGAATTTATATCAAATTGAATCAACAGACTTTGTTGACTCTGCTCTGATAACGAACTACAAGTAATTTTACCGTATAACACAGATAACGTTAAAATACCATTTATAACGCAAGCCTTCAACATCCTTATCAGCAGTTGACGATTAATTTCTATCAAATTCAATATCACTGTCTGATAGCATTTTATACGAAACTAAATCAATCACATAAATCTTAGACTTATCTCCCTTCTGTTTGCTCCCGGTGCACGTGCAAGGGGACCTGATCTTTATCTACGAACAGTTACGTATAAAGGAAACTGGTTATTTTCGTGCAAAAATAGGGCAACATACATTATATACTAGTAACATCACCCACCCCACCCCACTGCGTGAAAACTGAATTTATCATAACTTACCTTTTCTCGGGGTAATGATAATGGTAAAATGAGAAAATTAGCATTAGGGAAGTCTGGTAATAATGTTCCTGTCTTAGAACTTAGAGAATATTTCCTCGTAAATCCACCCTGCAACATAAACAGATCTTAAAATTAGCTTTAAACAAAATGAACAAACTATTAATAGACTTTAATCTGTTGATTTTAAAGGTATATTACAGTCATCTATAAACCAATCGGACCTTCATACTCGTTTTATCAATCTACTAAAGTTTTATGAAAAATAGCAATCGGTTGTTGCAAGTTTTCACGGTATAATATTAAGCTATAATATCAAGGTGTATCATGCATGGTATGAAGACAGGGTGTAAAATCCAATTTATAGCATTTAATATTTATATGGACAACTGAATGCTAACATTCATAAACTCCTTTTTTGTTTCATTCAATTTTTTTTCTGTAAGGGGTTCCATTATCAAGGTGTAACATCGTGGTGTAATATGAATATGTTATAGAAAGGTACAGTATCAAGGTGTAATATTAATGTATAACGTCATGGTATCATACCAAGGTGTATATCATGGTGTAATATCAGAGGGAAATATCAAGGTATGACATAGAGATGTGATATCAAGGTATAACATCATGGTGTGATATCTAGGTGTAAGATCAAGGTGTAATATCAAGTTTTTATGATTCCAGACCATGGTCACACACAGTTAAAATCTAATTTTTAAACATTTACAATGAAGGTGATTTAATATCCAAAAGGTTAAACAATTCCATTAAAATATTCAAACACGGATTATTTTCAAATAAATAAAAAATGAAACCAAAATGAACGACTACACGTCCATGTGAAATAAAAAATACATCAACATCAAAAGAATTAACTCTTTCATATATAATTTACACAATTAATTTCAATATTCACACATAATTTGAATAACAAAAAGGCAATCGGTCAACACATATATGATTAAAATAAATGAAACGTGTTTAGTTTAGTTTGCAGAATTTTCAATTATTTTTAGAAATCGGATATCGTAGTATTAAATAATATTCTTTGATCTTAGTCAAAATTGACAATTCATACTATGATAAATTTTTTAGATTTAAACCATTTTTATTTGATATTTAAATATAAAGTCATGTTTTACATTTAATTTAACAGATTTCGGTATGTCATAAAATACAAATCCGTGAAACAAACATTTGGGAATTATTATTGACCCAAAGGTGTCCATAAAAGTGAAAATTTAATAAATATGTAAATTTGCCTTACCTCGTTTTTTAACTTAGCCCCAGAAAATCTAAAATATAGATAAAAGGTATTATTGGTAAATATAAATGATATCCCTTTTGTGGGTTACACAGAATTGCTGCATTTAATCCGGGGTAAATGAATATGTCACAATCATTTGAACTTGCTTATAATGTTTTAAACATATATTTCTAAGACTTCAATCATATCCTTGAGTTTTTGCTAGAACTTGTATTAGAATATTTTGTTTGTATGTTTAGTGAACATGCAGTGTCACACCTCGTAAGTAGCCCCTAAAGCAATTCGACTCTTTGTGTTTAACCTTTACCTTACTAAGCTCATCGTGTTACACTTTAACCAGGCTAAACTCGTCGTGTTACACTTTAACCGGGCTAAACTCATCGTGTTACACTTTTACCAGGCTAAACTTATCGTGTTACACTTTAATCAAACTAAAATCATAGTGTTACACTGTAACCAGACCAAACTCGTCGTGTTAAACCATAACAAGATTAAACAAACTCGTTGTGTCACGCTTTAATCAGAATAAACTCATCACGCTAAGCAATTACCAGAATGAACTCATCGAGTTGCGATTTACCAGGATAAATTAACTGAGTTAAACGTGTAACAATTACCAGAATAAACTAGCGAATGTGCACATCGTCACCAAACAAAGTCATAGTGTTAATCCGTTACACGCAAAACTCATCGTGTGAGAACTTACCTTGTTAGACCTTTACCAGAATAAACAGAATGATAATACTGACTGGTTTCACGTATCCCTATTCCATAGTAGTGATACCTGAAAACACGACAGAGAAAAAAACATTAGCTACTGGTACGTTAGTCATATATTTTATGTGTTCTTTTGTATAGGTCCGAATCAAATCACGCGTCAATTAAAGTTCATTTTATTTTTGATACAGTACCGGTACCACCAATCCTAAAAGGAAGTCCAAAAATAATAACATGTAAAAGGAGAATGGTAGTTATTTTCTCTCAAATTGTAGATAGTCTATAGCAAATCTTACTTTCCCCCTTTCCGTTGACACTTCTTTTGCGCGTTTTAAGAATTTTCTGGCCCGAGTTCAGAAAGCATTCTCAGACTTAAGTTAAGAATTTACTTAACTTTCCATCACTGTTTATGAGACACAAGAAACTTCGCACATAGTGTCTTATTGGTGTATCTGATACATTAAAACAACAAAAGTTTCATAAAGGACTATAACATTATTAAAATAAGGCGAACAATTTCAAAATTCTTAAATTTGAGAATACTTTGTTAACAAGGGGATAGGTCTAAGCCATAGCTCCAGATAGCTATAAGTATTAACGGGTGTAACACATGACAAATTACACAACATGCTTTACCTCTTCGTAGCATCCGATACCACTTTTGTCGAATTGTTTATCTGTGACAAATAAAGGCGATAATAGAAGTGAGTCAAATTTCAACGTAGTGTAAAAATCAGAAAACTAAACGAAACCCAACTGTAATCAAATTTTCATTGATTGCCCGAGGCGATTATCAATTTGTGTGATAATATCAACACAAACTTCTTTATTTTATTTTTGTTAAAATATGATACAGGCGGCTTTTAATCATATTTACAAGGGCTCTCTGTTGAGTAGGCATACAGACGACCTACCATAAAATGATTCTATCAAACAAAACTATGTTACGAGTCTATTAAATAGTACCGACATTTTATTATATTTTTTAAGCACGTGCGTGTATTTATTGGTCGTCCGGTGTTCACATTGACGTACACATAATTTTTTTGTTTCCATATTTGATCAAACCGATTGTACCAATTGAGAATGTTTTGGCGACAGAAAGAAGACGTATCTGAAAGACAAAAGGTTGAACAGTAGTTTCGAAACTGCTCACACTCATCAAAATAATAATGAAGAATAATTTGTCACACCCAATCCCAGGTAAAATTGATCCCCAACCATGCCTCCGCAAACAAAACCCATCACAACTCATTGGAAAGAAAAGAAAACTGAACTAAGTTGAAATAACAAATTGTGCAATATCTAAATCAATAAGGTTCGCGTGCACGCGACTATTCCGCGAAGCACCATAAACCGCGCCAAATGGTACCATAAATAAGACATCACGTGCTTTAAGTGTTTTACTGTTCGCGACAAGTACCTAACAATCACTTCACAAGTGTACAAGATCTTATTATAAAATTTATTGGCGTCAATACTCAAAATATTGAAATGGCAAACTTTTTCTGGTTATAAAATAAAAAGAATCTTGTTTTTTTGTGCGTGTCAACCGTTCACCTAACGGAAATGGCTGTAAAAAATATAAATCGACACAGCTTGTGTATTGTCCATAGCTTGAAGGACATTTAACAAGCAATGAAACAGCAGAACAGGGCGTGTTAAAAAGGGAGGATTTGTTGGCCTAGTGGTCTAACGGGTGTGCTTTAGATATTAAAATCTATCATTGAGTTAAACATGCCTTAAGCATGTTATATAAATTATGAATTAGATATTTTTTAACATGACAAGACCACCAGCAACCCTCGGTGCCCTCGTATGGCTCCGATTCGAACTTGATTAGAAAGGTTGGGCCACATAATGATTTAATTCAAACATGGTTAATCGAGACTTTATTTATTACTGTAACAACGATAAACCTAACAATAAAGGAAAAATGTTCTTTTGACAATGGTAACTGAGCTCAGAGTAAATTATATTGACCGAAATGTTCAATATATTCCCGTTTTATTATCTATTTTAACTATTATAGCGATAACCGTTAGCGCTTTATCTAAATCTTACATTATGCCCCTTTAAGTCGCATGGTTTTGATCCAAACAGGTTGTTTGTGACTAGGAGTGGGAGCGCCTATCGATCATCGTGGGTGATATCCGTGTTATGCGATGTCCTCTCAGTGCTAAAGACCCCTACGTGCAAGAGACTAAAAATGAACTAAATTTGCTTCCTGTCTACATGCTTAGTACATGTTCGCCAATTGAAGGAATTGAAAGTTATATCGATATTCAGTCCCTGCCCACAAAAAGTTAGTCCAGCAGTATAGAATGGAATAGGGTTGTGCTCGGGCAGCGCCGCTATGGTCTACTCTTGTGAGAACAGTGCCTATTCGTTCAGACGGAACAAAAAACGAGGTCCCCTGTACACATTAGCGTGTACCTTAAAGAACCATTGGAATTCGAAACAAGAGTAGGCTGTAGCGCAAAATTTCCCTAATAGATTCTGCGTGTTAATTTTTATCAAGCTATGATAAAATATGAAATAATGACGCGCCAATGTATACACAATGAACAACAATAACAATAACTTAGTTGATCAGAGAAAAGTTGTGATAATAGTTGATAAGGTTGTACTTAAGGTTCGTTGGTACTAGATTTTATTTTTTGGGAAAAATTTAAAACTTTCAGAATCTGAAAAGGAAGCGTAACGGGTAAAGACGATTAGGCACCAATTTAAAATAATTTTAAAAAACCAAACTAGCAGGGTTTTGAGAGAGAAGGAGACTTACTTGGAATGACCTCTTGTTCCCAAACGTCTAGTTGTTAGATGAGGAAATTTCTGTCGTATTGTCTACAATTAATAATATAAAATGACATGTACTAACATTACATTCTTTGGGTGAAATTCTTAGAATTACTAAATTAATAATATTAGTGTAATTAAAGACCGATTAATTATGATGATATGGGGCTTATATAGATTGGGACAATAAAGTGGGCCTCGGTTATCAAGCCGTATACTCTGGTCTTTTAGACAGCCTGTGTCGTGAAGAGCCTTTGGGATGCTTTTTGAAAGCCGGGCTCCCCACAACAAAACATACAACATGTGCATGATGTTTATGAAAAAAACTTATGTTAGTGACCATAAACTGGTACGGGTTTCTGGAATGGATTTTGAAGTCGGTTGTTGTTTGCGTTGCTTACCTTTCCAAAGGTGGCAGCACAAGCTGGTTCCAATGTTTCTCGTCGACAGAAATCCAGGTAATGAGCGTATAAAATACATCTAGGTAAGCAGACACCTTCACATATGCTGTAGTTCTCTTCTAGCCTGAAACAACATAAATATTGTAATACGTCGAGTCGCTGTGGTTTTGTTGGCGTTAACAGTTTCATTGGGTATGCCAGATACTGGATCAACTTGGATTTGTGAAGTTGTTGGTGAATAATTCAATAGGAAGCAATGCATGCTTATTATTGATACTTCTTTTCATTATGTAACTAACAATGTTGAGATAGGTGTGTTCGAAACAATAAGTATTGATACATATGACTTTTTATTGCCAGTTTTCGATTGCTAGAGAATTAAGAGATCTTCAAGCGTAATTCCACGAAGAAGAGAAACAGTTGAAAATGTATGGTCGGCCCTTTCTTTTTTAATACTACATGCACTTTTCTAGCGACAACCTCAGTCCCATTACCAATACACCTCCCCTCCCCCACACAACCAGTTTCTTCACCCGTGACCCGCCATCACTGTGACCCCAACATCGCAAGTATCCTCTTATCGTAAAATTCCCTTTCCTACAATCCATAACCGACATCCCATCCCAAACAGCATCTCCTCAATTCATCTCCAAAATCTCCCCATCCCATCCTATCGCCCAAACAAGGAATCAGTTTAATAACTGTCTCTCTGAAATTATTTATGATCTAGTGTATCGAGACGGGGCAATATGAACAATAAATCTGTCTTGTTAACGATAAATACGCCCTATATTTAGATATCTTAATTACAATTAATACTAACTAACAAACATTGTAAATCTGTCACTGCCGATACCACAGGTATATTTATATGGCGGTTATATCAGGGTTCGGAGACTTAAGAATCGTAAAGCTAGATCTTATTATTACATCTTCAGTACTGATAAAATTAGGCTAAAATATTTAAGGGTCAAAATGTATGGATAATATCCTTATTAAACTGAAATGGGGCGTAACGTCCCATCTTACTGCACCGACTGGGCTAATGAAGACAGATATACGTCATGCAGTGTCATATTGGGGCATTTTGCCCAGACAGTGGCGTTACGACCCACGCTTAGATCAAATTCCAACTGGCAAGGGTTCTTTCACATACAAGCCAATGTGTGCAAGGGACCCATCTAAAAAAACTAAACAGTTGTCCTTATCGATCACTCTACCTTGCACCATTGACCAGCGGATACTTATTAAAAGTTGATGTCCATTAGTGGACAAGAATTAATTGAAGACAATGACGATCAGGTGCAAATATCCTACGGTTTGGGAAATTTAATTATTTTCAAATGCATCGTATTGATCTCTGCAGTTTTCACGCGGTTGCATAATGATGTGATTGGTGGGATTGGATCAGTTTTAACCACGACTATGTCCAATATGTCCGGACTTACCGGCATATCTTCCCAACGAAAAAATAAATCCCCCAAACAAGTTGGCATTGGGAAGAAGAGCATCGAATAATTTCCAAGATGATTGAACCAAATAGTGTCGTATCAGTCTCAAAGAAGTTATTCGTTAGAAAGTGGGTGATGAACTTCACTGTAGTTCCTCAATAATTTTCAGAACAGTATTGTTTGAAATTGGATACTCTGCAGTATCTCTTTATATATAATAGGGATGTAAGTGACCCAAGATCGGATCCCTGTGGTACACCGCCACGATAAAACAAGATTCACTGATTGACTATGAGCAAATAGTATAATCAATTTCGTAAGTAAATCTGATTCCACTCATCACAAAATATTTGAGACATTAGTAAGCTGTCGTGCCAAACTGTCAATCTGACTTTTCAATTACACAAATTTAAACTTTAAATTTATTTAATACCTGCAATCGAGCAGCTAATTTGCATAGTAGAGAAGGTGAATACGTCACCTAATGACATTCACGAGCTTTGCAAATCACTTGAGGTTGTCAATTTCTAGCCTACCAGTCTAGGAGGTAGTTTTCACATCCGACTACCCGAGGTCCCTTAAACCCTTTAAATAAATAACATGCATTAAAATAAACAAACTTTCACGAGATATTTGTCAAGACACCGATAAAAGAAATGATTTGTTGTCACTATGGGTTTGAATTGTAAAAAGATTTTCCTTCTTTTCAAACAGATTTAGAAAGATAATCGCCTCGATTAAAATTAACATTGTATATAAACAGTATAATATGACATGCTTAAAAAAACAACCCAGCTCACAGGGAGAAAATGAATTAACGCTCTTAGGAGATAGTTATATAAGAATCTGAGCCGTTCGACTTATTTTTGGTCGTTTCCATGATATGATTCTTGTATGAAGAGTTATTAAAAAGTTAAAGTCAATCGTCAAATTTGAAGATTTAAATCTTAAGTTGCCAGGAAGAACAATGTCACTGTGCCAGTGAACACAAAGAAGGTTGTTGCTCAATAACATAACATTTCCGCCATTTCGAGTCGAGACTAACATTCAGCGATTTATATTTTTTGTAATGTGAGATATAATTTGTTTCATGGACATCCTGGTTTCCCACGCCTACCCTTCTTCAAACACCAATTGGGAGAGATATTTCCACGAGATTTTCCACTATTGTGTCCCCGTTTATTGGCGCAAAGTTGGGGGAGGGACCGACGAGCAAGAGTATCTAAGTATTCGGATGGAACGAAACGTCAACAGGTGTAGAATATTTAATTCCATTCTGAATCAGTCTGATGAAAATGCAGATCTATATTTCGTTCCGTTTTTTATAACTTCGATGGCCTACACTACACGAAGAGCTCGCCAGTTATACTGGGACGTCGCCTAAGGGATCACAGGAGAGGTTTTTGACTCTATGACGTAAGTCAGCATTCACGTTTCTATGGGTTTACCACAGCCCTCAAAGAACTCGCCGTAACAGACGTAAAAAGAAAGAGGCTGTTAATTTGTCAATGTTTTCTGAACAGATTTTCCCAAATCTCCTTTAAAAAAAAGACTTTTTGGTTATTTATTTTTTTTTATTCTGTGGATTGTGTATTATATGAAATTAACCATAACACCTTTTATATTTACCAAATATTATATTACTATTAATTTTATAGTTTATTAGTATTATACATATCAATATCTACCGTATATAAACACTCTATTGTCCGTCTTCAAGGACCCTGGCTTAAACTACAGGATTTATATCGCTCTAAACTATTACCTAACTATTTAACGCCAGGCTGTGCTTATTTACCAAGCTGGTCAATGATATAAGCGACATCAACCTCTACTTTACAATACAATACACTAGGGATTGAACTGTGTGATCTCGTTTATTTAAATCTTTTATGAGACAATGTAATATAATACGGTAAGTAAACCTTGGCTTTCAATAGTCGGATTTCTTTTTATTTTTATTTTTTGCATGGAATAAAATAAATAAAGTAAAAATACTTCACACTTGAAACGATGAGTGTCGTCAACGGGTTTTGTCTTGTCGGTGTTATCGGGTACAATCCTGTGTTCTATTACCCGATATATACTCGTCTCCCTTCAAACTTTAATATTAATTCATTTAATAATAATTCAAGATATCTAATACTGATTTCAATCATTTAATAATAAATTACACCATTCGATACTCATTTAATACTCATTTAATAATAATATAAATCATTTAATATTAATTCAAATCATTTAATATTAATTTAAATCATTTAATATTAATTTAAATCATTTAATATTAATTTAAATCATTTAATAATAATTCAATTCATTTAATAATAAGCTTTTCATTTAATAATAATTTAATATATGAAATACTAATTCAATATATTAAATACCAATTTAATTACTTTAATAACAATTTAATTGATTCAATATTAATTTAAATTATTTAATATTAACTTACTTGATTCAATAATAATTTAGTTGATTTAATAATAATTTAGTTGATTTGATAATAATTTAGTTGATTTAATAATAATTAAATAATAATGTGATTAAATACATAATAATGAAATTAATCAAAAAACAATTTAATAATAATTTAATTGATTTAGTAATACTTTTATTGATTTACTAATGCGGTTAAAATTCAACAACAATTAAAGACGACTGATGGCGCTTTAATATTCATAATGTCCAGCATTTTAGTCAACAATACATAGGGATTAAATATAAATATCCTCTTTCTTAGTTGGACCTAAATATATAATTTTTGTAGTTGCAAAATAAGTACCCGCAAACGTGACCTAATAATATTGATTTTAAAATCAGAACAAACCCGATCTAAAGATAAACTCATTGTCCCGGTTAATGCAGAAAAATAGAAAGACTTCACCATTAGTAAACAACTGCATATGTCTAACAGCACTATAGCAGTTCGATCGTTCGTTCCTGCGGTTTAACCTCCACTTCCACCTGGGGAGCACAATAGCAGGACACAGCTCTGTGTTATTCCTACGAATCTAGTGCTAGGTTTACAATCTTTTTCCTCCTTTTTTTTTCTTTATTTTAAAAATATATTTATTAGCTCAATAAACATTTTCATAAATTACATGGTAGATAATGTAGTATACATTGTACTGGGGTTGATCGAGGAATCAGAGTTACAACACATCATTTCGTTACTAAACGTCATATTGCCATTTTAAACTCAAGTTAGGGTTTGCTGTTAGTTCGAGATTTGTTGGTGTAGAATCGAGGAAGAGGATTTGAATATACCGATCCAAGAAGTGAAACCGGTCCCCGTCCATGTCTTATGGCATACGTGATTTACACAAATTTATAATTTGCTTCATTAGCATTAAGTAATTCACTGAACTGGGTACCTTTTTGTTCAATACAATGCGAGTCTGTGTATCTAAATGGGGTGAAATGAAATGGGGATTAACTTCCTTCGTGTCTTCACCGACTACGCGTATTCGGGACCTCTCGTTTATTAGTCACATCCATACGACACGATACTCTTCCATGTCAGCCCCCCCCCCACCACGACAACTGAGAAGGCAAGCACCTTCTTGACCACTGGGACCCAATCAAACAACTAGTTGTTTTTTTTTTTTGGGGGGGGGGAGGGGGACTGCACCGCAAACAATAACCCAAAACAAGTCTGCTGAGAAGACACAATACTCAGGAATCACAAAGAAACGCATGTATCAGATTTAGAGAATGTATCGGAGAGTTGTAGTATCTATATATTGTATATTGTACTATAAGTGCAGGGGGACTGCACCACACACAATTACACAAAACAAATTTATGACATGACACAATATGCAGAGTAAGTGAATGTATCGGAGTATTGTAGTATCTACGTATTGTATATTGTACTATAGCATACTATAGTCTACATGGTTTCCTAGTAACGCAGCAAATATTACACAGTAGTTTAATCTACTTCAATTTGACCCCAGTTTTATTTATTTAATCCGTTTTAATCCGATTCGTGAATTATTTTTGTTTTTATTAAGATTAGTTTAATAATACTCTATATTATGTATTACGTTAGATCACAATATCATATTGCATCGCGTATTTCTAACGAAACGAAATATTAATTATACATAAACTATCTAATGACCCAAGATACAAATCTAAAACGAATATTATTCTTGACAGCTAGTAATCTCTAAAGCAAGCTAACCTCCGACTTGGGAATTAAAACGAAATAAGATATTTATAAAGAAGACCTGTTTTCCAATAAAGTATCAATTTATAAACTGAATCAATTTGAACAAGAACTGTTGACGGGATTTTTCTTAAAGAGTTCCGACTTGTTTCCACATGTCATTGGTGTACAACAGAGGACTTTGGCTGTTGTTCAGATGATACGAAAAAAAACAAGTGAACGAACCTTTAAAATTTGGAAGTAGAAGAAAGGCAACGTGAAATGCCACTGTTCGGACAAAATGTGCCTCACAGTCTTCACCCGGTTGGTGAAAAACAGTATAAACAAGTATGAACAAGAACTGTTGACGGGATTTTTCTTAAAGAGTTCCGACTTGTTTCCACATGTCATTGGTGTACAACAGAGGACTTTGGCTGTTGTTCAGATGATACGAAAAAAAACAAGTGAACGAACCTTTAAAATTTGGAAGTAGAAGAAAGGCAACGTGAAATGCCACTGTTCGGACAAAATGTGCCTCACAGTCTTCACCCGGTTGGTGAAAAACAGTATAAAAAGTCGAACCCATTTCATTTCTTTGTAATTTGATATTGAATCGGCATTATATAAGATTAAAAGAGCTAAGTCTCTAACTCAATATCACCCAAAATCTTCAACTTTGAAAACACGAATTATTTGTCAATTTAAATCAACATTGGTGCAGAGATCTTACCGGAAAAAGATGGGCTTCTGATATCCAATATTTAAGAAAAAATAAACATTTTACCATTGGTACACGAATCGTGTACCATAATGCGTTTCAGTCCCAGTTCTAACAAGAAACTCGAGGAACGAGGCTAAAGACACTGCACCAAATCAAACGTCGTTTGTAGACTGGAATAACCAGACACTAGAAATTTACATTCGATTGAGATTGCTGGCTTATTTCGCGGAACATAACTGATTTGAAATTAGAGTAAAACGGAAACCATTGAATGTAAATCAGTTTATATACATCCATATTACAGTGTTATATGCGTTGCGACCCACTTCTGTCAATTTCTAAGTCCCAAATGTTAGGCGATTAAGCTCCTTTAAATAAAGATTGATGTTTCCAGCTATAATAGTCGAAAAATAGATTCCGAATAGAGACTACATTGAAAATTTCAGTCAAATTACTTCAGTCATTAAATCATTAACTGTCAGTCGTTTTTAAATCTATAGAAAATCTCCAGTATTAGATGGCATCTGATGGAGATTATTATGGCCTTGGTAAGTTAATTAATGTCTAATTTATATAGCATTTAAAATTTACAGAACCACCTACAACAAGCAGATTTAGCTTCTTTGAATTGGGTTATTTTTTTGTTTGTTTTTTTTTGGGGGGGGGGGCTAATATATTTAAAATGTGTTTATAATAAAATAAACTGACCACTGTAAAGTTAAAGATGTTTGTTTTTTCTTGTCTCGCATTATCTGAGCCACTGTCTTTCTTTGTTGCTGATTCGCGTCCTCTTGTCTTTCATTTATTCGTCCCTTACCCTCTTCTTCCTTCCCACTCTCCTCATCACTACACATTTGGCTATCGTCTGTATCACGATCTGAAAAGTGAAATTTATAAATTGGCAAAGCGTCAAGAATATAGAAAAAATTCAAAATAAAATATCCTTCAGTTCTAAATCTGAAAATTCAGAACTAATTCCCAAATCTGAATTGTTGTTTCTTTTTGTTGTTTTTTATTGGTTGTTTGGTGCACGTAAAAAGATCCCTTGGCAGTTGGAATTCGATATAAGAGCAGGCCGTAGTGCCGCTGCCCGGACAAAATTTCCCTCATCGCACACTGTATGGCGTATGCCCATCTTCATAAGCCCAGTTTAAGAGCAAACCAGTAGGACGTTAAACCCCATTTCATTTCATTTCATTTCAACATATATTAATTGCCTACCTAAAAGGGACAGTACTCGCAAAATTAAGAGCATTCGGGGTAAAGGTTAATTTGGAAATCAGTGAGGGCACTAGACAATGCGTACAGTATCGATTGTAGAATGGGGAGGGGGCAAATCTAGGGCACCATCCACAATCCCACCCCACAAACAATATAAACAAACTACGTAATCAAATACATTAAATAACACTGAGCACTTCGGTAAAACATAGATCGTATTGCCTATATAGTTGTTCGATAATCGTTATCTCGTCGGAAAGCAGTTTTATTTAAGTTGACATAAATTTTATGTCATATTACTTCTTGTTGATTTTGTTTATTGATCTCGTGTGGGGGGGGGGGCTGAATATGTATTATATTGTATCTATATCATAAATTTAAATGTTACGAAATATCAACACATGTTAAAGTGGAGTGTTTATGGCCATGTTTGTTTATTTCAGATCAATAATGTTTACCTCTTCAGGTGTAATTAACAAGGTAATTAGCATCAATTAACATCCTTATCTTCATCTTATAAACTACTTATAAAGTTAAATATTACAACACTCGTCATTATATTACATACGGAAACTTACAGCTTACTTTATATTACACTTGAACGGGACAGTTCTAGACTTCGCAAGGTAGCTTTCGATGCGCGACAATTAAATACTAAGAAACATATTACATGTAGTATACTTTAACGGAGCAATTCGATTTACTTATGCAATACAATAAATTAAATATGCGGACCGTTTACTTCATTTGTCAGTTTCGGTAAAAATTCGGAACAAATCAGAATTTACCATTACGGTTAACATTTTACAAGATCATTTAACAAATTTTATTTATTCGTCCTTTATCCTGGTGAAATGCCCGAATGGTTAGAAGGTTTCGATTTTCCGGTTGTACGTGACAAGGAATAAGGTCGCCTGCCCAACTTCGTGGGTTTTCTCCGGGTCCCCCGCTTTCCTCCCAGGGAATTATTGAAATAAATTTGAACCATAACTTAGTCCAGAAATGAAATAGTTTGTGTCGAGTGGATGTTACTCTCTCTCTCTCTCTCTCTCTCTGCACCATTAATTATCTTCTTTACGACAACAATTTTATTGCTTTGGCCCAAACGTTACGATTTAAAGAGTATTTTAAAGATATTGTACAATTTAAATACACTAAATATTGGACACGGTGGTGATAAGGCTTATATTAATTTGCGTTTTGAATAACACTATTCAGTTTAAAGTAATACAATTCATTCATTCACTATAACGCACAATAAATTGATTGAAGAAATATATTTTATGACTGTTATGATTATCTAACAGGCCTATTGATCAAAGGATTAATGAGAATCTATAAAATAATATTGGTAATAAAGGGTTATAGCCCTTGATAAAAGGAAACTAATAGGTTACAAAATTCTTTGATTTTTAAAATGACAATATTTTGTCTGATGTTTATTTGTTTGGTTACATTTATTGGAAAGCACAACGAACTGGATCAATATTCATGAAACCTGGTCCGAAATTAATAACCATGATTAATTACAGGATCAGCAGCAGATATACAACGGAAATGGAATATTTTTTTATTATTGTCATTGAGTGTATAATAATAAGGAGAAATGGGCAACCGGGGTAATGTAGACGATCATCCGCCATAAAGGAATTTTCGAAGCCCAGTCTTCGTGGTTAGGGTAGCTCTCGAGAGGCTGATCAAAAAAGCATACCTGGTCGCTGGTATAAGACCTGGGGCCAGTTTCACGAAATCTTAACTAAAGATAAAATCCAAATTTTAGTAGATTCTTCAATTTTGATTGGCTAAGCACTAAAATCAATCAAATATTATCCAACCAAATTACTAAAATTTGGATTTTATCTTTGTTAAAATTTCGTGAAACAGGCCCCTGTAACAACCCAGGCGCATTAACGTATATATATGATCTATTGTACGTAAATCAACCCTTAGGTGAAAACGACGCTGTCCGGGCAAAATTCTCTTATCCCACATTTTACACGTAACCACAGAAATATCAATAACCAGCTGCTTGCATTGTGTTGAGGAGAAGTTAAACCCTGCTCTAGTTTCTTACTATACTCTATACACCCAGACTACTATCTGTTTTAGAGATAATGTCTAGAGGTATCCAGTGGATAGAGATTGGTAAATATGTTATTGGTGGTTGACAGGAATGTTAAATATTCATTCACCTCAATCTACCAAAACAATGACATTTAGTCTAGGATTGAAACAAGTCGGATTAAAATACACATCTATATTTCGTTTCGTTTTTTTTTCATACTTTCGATGGCCTACACTACATGAAGATTTGACAAGTTATAGTGGGAGTTCACGTCAGGGGTCGAACGACGGGCTTTTGGGCCTATGATTTCAGGCTATGATTAATCAATCAGTGTTGGCGTTTCTAGTGGTTTACCCTCAGTTCTGTGCTTTAAAGGGCCAAGAACTCGCCGTGACAGACCTTTTCATTGGCTAATCCCTCACATCATTCAGAACACGTCAATGATCCTAGTGTAATAAAGAAAAGTAAAACGAAATTTTGAAACATTAAAACGAAACGAAATAAAATCTGTGTTTCAATAAGATTTGGATTGAAAATAAATAGTTGACGCTTATTAATGACTTGCATATTTTTCAAATGGCTAGAAATACATCAGAGTGGATGGGTTTTGAATGATGTTGCTACAACTGAGGGATATTTTTTTTGTTGACGACACCAACCGGGTCAGCAAAGACGGGTGCGTTCAGTGTGCCACCAGTAAAACTTTGCTCTGTCAGCGAAACCTTATCATGTTGACTGAATTAATTTTCTTTGTCAGTGATTGCACTACTGACAAGGAGAATCCAACCTGGGAAATCCCGAAATAATTTCCAGGCCAACACCTTGACCACCTGTTCAGTGACCCGACATAAAGAGGTGTCGGTTCTACTTCCAGAATATATCCATGCCCTAAATGGGCGCCATATCTAACAGTTAGCATATTATTGGTTTGTAATGTGGACCTACCCCGGTTTACATAAAATGACTAATGAAACCTTTTCATTTTTATTAAATGAAAGTAGAATTTATAATTCCCGAAATTCTCGAAATATAATTTACTCCGGTTCACTATTTTACATTTTCAATTTTACTAAATTAAAGCAGATAATATACTTCTCAAAATTCGGGAATTATACATCGTGTTGTCGATTAAAATCTTGGATTTATGAATTAAAATGGCGGTCAGCTAGCTTAGTGTCCATTCTCAAGCGGGATTGTAGACAAGTAATGTAGGTTTAGAATGCATTAGCCCGGCTGGTGCAGAAAGTAGGACGTTAAACTCCGTTTCAATCCACAAATCAGCTCCATATGAGAAAATAAATCAGACACGCGAGAAAAGTTATCATTTTGTTGGCCTAGTGAGGTCAAGTTGGTGGGAATTATAAATTCATGCTCGCACGAACTGGGACCACTTAAAGTTGAAGTACCCACATCAACTCAACATACTTTACGCTTCAACAATGTCTGAATTATTTGTCTTCGCTCAGGTGGTGATAGATAGTTTTAAAACATAGCTGTCAATATCGTTTACTTCTTTCAAGGCTGGTTAAAATCATTCCTTTCTAAGCAGTCAGACGATCGTAGTTTGAATTTTTTTTAAGCTCTCATTGAAGATGTTGTCGACAGTCCTCCGTCGTTTTTTTTTATTTATTTATTTTGATTTTGAATAAGCCTACTTTAAGATAGGCGAAGGTAAGAACCATAAATTCTATTTATATTCCCAGCGAAATAAGCGATTCGGAACTCATTCAATACGAATACTTGCTTCCCTAGCCGAAAGAGGAGATTTGATCTCATAGAGCTTGAATGGGGCTAGCTTCAAATGAAAAGCACAAACAAGGCCCCTGCGCCTTCCACACACAGTAGGATAAGGGCCGATGGAAATGAATATGAGAAAGCTTATGTTCATGCATATCCCCCCCCCCCCCACTTTGGTGGTCTCAAAGTGTCTGATGTATTGTACTGCTCAACACGTGAATTGTCCACCTTTTCTTTCTAAAAGTACAAACAAAATAATAAGTTGTGATGCCTTCTTCGACAGCAATTTCCTACAACAATTTCGTCACCATAGACATAAAATGTACCGCACTTTAATCTCAAAATGACAACAGACAGTATTGGCTTCATCACATTGTGAGGCGTGCGCATTTTCTCCCCACAGTCACAAATTACCCACTTTCGTAAGTTTTCGCTATATGCAGTCAAGTAAGTACCGCATTTTTTTTCAAAATATACGAAGTGTTTGGTTGATCAAATGGCGACGCTTCATCATTTTCTACCCAAAGTCACAAATAAAATATAAGTTTATTGACGCCCTCTTCCACACCCAATGGAGACCACCTATAAGATGTTTATATTATGGTATAAGATGAGTATATAGCTGTCAACATGTTTATATTAAACCCTCTTCACATATATTGACTTTTATTCTTTACCATTCAATAAAGCTTTATAGTCTATAATAGTATATTGTGTTATATATTATCTAACGACAACACCACTTTAACGCTCAATCACGATATGAAGAAGAATGAGAACGGGTTTCTCGTTGACATCACTAAGATTATTTTGAGACTGACATAGGGAAATTGCATGTGTGCTGTTTACTCTTTGTTATTTTTTTTTATAATTTCAGCGGCGACGGAATCCTCTACGCGCATTACTTCGTGTACTTCCGGTCCGGTTAAGGATACAATTGAAACGTCACATCGTACTTAGTATGTCCAAAAGATTCAGCAGCACATATTGTAATTAGATCAGCCGATCAACTCGACTAGTTAATGCCGTTAGTAACCTTTGCCAAAGTAAATGGTTAAAATAATCTGCTAAACATTTTGATAAAACAAAACCTTTTGTACTGTGGTAAAGAAGGTTTATACAACCAGACTTAAGGTGATTTCTAGTTAAGAAGTTTGTACCCATCTGTAATAAAGGGTTCTGAACATAATATCGGAGACGTCTTCTACATGTAAATTACATACGATTTGGGTATGCTTCTCGTGCCACTTCTGGTATGTTTGATATGCAAATGGCCCACCTTTGCTGCCTTTATATAGACCGGGAGCCTATTGGCTCTGTGAGTAAATTTCTGGTTCATTAATGGGGACGTCATTGTTCGATTCCCGAGAGAGAAAGAGAGGGAGAAAGAGGTTGGTACTTGTAATTAATAATGAACGAATTAGACAAATTAGACCAGTCCACTGACTCACAACATGTAAAATCCATCAAGTGTTAATGGTGACATTGTCAGCAGGACTGCGCTACAAAATCCAACCAGACCAAATGATAAAAGAATATAGCTCAATTAGATATATTGCCAGAGAAAATACACAGATTAGACCGAATAAAACCAACGAATGGACCAACAGACAATGTGTCAAAGTTATTCAAGCCTAAAGCATGTGATTCGAACTACATGTAGACTAACGAAGACAGCCATACACCATACAATGTGCTTTGGAAATTTTACCGACTCTTATTTTGAATTCCAATTGCCGGGAAAGCACGAGGAACTTTCTCGGACAAAACAGGGACCTCTAAAAACAACCTCACTTTTCTGACATCGTATACCACTAGTGCTATCTAGTATGTAATAACTGAGACCTGTTTTATAAGCAGTGAAACGTTACTTTTCAGAAAAATGTATATTTATATTAACTTCTTACAGATGTGTTACAAGGTTTCTCATCACACATGGGCAATGACGTTTTCGGTAACCCCCATGGTGAGAACATTATTCTATAAAATAGTTTTTCCGCAAAACAACAATATTACCTCTTAGCAAAATTGATAATACCTCTTAAAATTACAATCTACATATCAGAACAAACAGGAAAGTATATTTTATCATCTAAACATAATCGGAGTTATTTCAAATCGTATATCTATTTCACAAATTTACCTCTTGTTGTTTAGGTTTCTTTATCAGACAAGTTTCCATCCGTTTTCCTAAAACGGATTTTATGTGAAATGAAATGAAATATTTGACGTCTATTGTCCTGTGACAACTATACTAAAGAACACTGAAATTTGCGTTAATGCACGGGATAATTGGCACGTGTAATAATGGAAATGAAATGATGTTAAACGTCCTACTAGTATGCTGCCATTGAGCAAATGAAGAGATGAATACATCATACAGTGTGCTACGGACCACTCTTATATTACACGGGGCTTCGGATTTTCTTCCCATACGAACGACTATTTTATGTCCCATGGTTTTCCCTTTGTTCTACACAACTGACAAGGGAACCACGCCAAGATGGAACACAGGACCTCTAGTTTAGGGAGCCAACCTATCACTCAATGAGAAGCGCCCCCACTCCCCCCCCCACACACACACGTAATATTATAGAAATTGGATTAGAATTTATAAGTAAAATATTACCTGGTTTTATTTTTGATTTATGTTTTCTTGGTATCAGATCGGATATGACATCAGCTGATGTCTCGTGCTCAGTTTCCATAGTACCTTCACGGCAGATTCTTTTGCCCTGGGTGGGCATTACGTCACGCACTATAAGCTAATTAATAGCAAGTTTATCCTCGGCGAACTTCTTTTCATTTCATACATTTAAATTCAGAAATTTTAGAATATAAATTCGTAAATGTCTAGAAAAAATTATACCCGAATAATCAATGTAAGTCTAATTCATCTCCAATATGTCCGTCCTCTCTTTATTTATTCCGAAATATTTTGCGAGTAGTGCGTAATTTCTTTCGGATGCTTCTGATATTTTTTGTCTTCCGTTGGATTTCCTAAGCCCTTAGCGAATTTAAAATATATGTCATTGTCAGTTTGAAATTCCAATTGTTACAGCAAATATTGACCGTGATCAAATAATTTTTTTAATTTGGAAAGGTGTATAAAGTTATTTGTTTTACACTTTCACCATATTTAAAATGAAAAGACCACGTATGCATACGCTGTCTAAAACAATATGATACGAAAAGGTCTGACATCAAATTTTGTTTTCTTGACAGATTTTTAAAATTATCTTAACGTACACACACTACTAAATTTTGACAACCAGAAAATCCCCAAACTCATGAACTTCCGTCTTGAATCCTGACACTGACGACATTGGATATTCATTTGATATTTTGTTCAATTTTAAAGACCATCCTGATATCTGGAAGACTGGTACCACGAACTCACTGTAATTTACACCTGAGTATATCCGTGATTAGCTGCTGATCATAGGTAATTAGACACACAGGTAAATAAAAGCTCCATACACTTAAACAATTAACAGGTGTTAGAACAAAGCCTGAACACAGGTGACTAATAAAAGTAGGCATTATACCCCAATAATATGACACAATTACCTGTCAAATATACTAATCAATGATTGGTCAACATTGTCACGTGGTAAATATCTCAATAATGACGGCGACAAGTACCTGTCATATTTTTAGCCGTGTGATTGGTTGTAATTGATCACGTGACGTTCGATATTAATGGCTGTATGTTTAAGATAAGGGTTTTAATAACTGTGTGGTATATTTATTATATGGAAGATATTAAAACAGACTGACATGATAGAGATTGTATTGACAATAAACTAGAAGGCTAATACCGTCACCATATCCGTGTATTAAACTCGTATATATCACCACACTTTTACCGCCATTTTCTTCCTTGTTCGGACCCAGGCCTATTTTGTCTGGAATTGAAAAGAAAATTTATTCGGTTGTCATGACAGTATACCTGTACCCGTTCCGGAACACCTGGTGCCACCGTGGGAAAATATTGAAGTTTCCTCTCGACGTACATTGAATTTTTGTTTTATTATTTTGTAACAGAGCTCCACACAGATATTTGATAACCCTGTCGTCGTAGAGGGGGTGGGTGGCCTAAGAGTTAGCACGTGCGCGCTGTATCCTAAAGCCTGTCATTGAGTAAACTGGCGTGGTTTCGAATCTGCGGTTGTACATGACAAAAAGTAAGGTCGCCTGTCCAACCGCGTGGGTTTTCTCCGGGTTCTCCGGTTTCCTCCCACTGCTAAAGGCCCCTACGCGCAAGCGAATTATTGAAGTATAGTTAAACCATATGTTAGTCCCGAAATGACCTAGTTTGTGTCGAGTGGATGTTAAACTCTCTCTCTCTCTCTCTCTCTCTCTCTCTCTCTCATGTTATTGTCTACTCACGAAACAATATTATTGTTAATCTATATATTTTTGTTTCTTCAATTGTTAATTTTTACCATTTTAACGTGTTTCAAAAGTCTATCCGGATTATCGTCTTTATTATTGACATTTATGACGTTCTACAATGACGTCAATTGATAGACTATCGCCATCAAGAAACGTCATTCGACAGACGACCACCACCAGGACCGACCACATTTTTCTATTGGGCCTTTCATTGCTGACTTTCATCACTTTTTCTATTGTGATATTCATTTTAAGGTTGGATGGATGGGATTTGTGTAGCGGAATGGTCTAATGCGGGTGCTTTAGATCATAATGGCTGTCATAGGATCAAGTGGCGTGGACAACACGAGGGTGGAACCCGTAAACTTCAGATTTTCAGCCAAAATCTGAATCACTAAAACGCCATATGTAACCATATATAACAACAGTTACCAGCCAACATTTGGACGAGAGCCTAGGTGAGACACACCGACATCTAAAAATAATTCGATCATCATCAACGCCAGATTTAAGACTTATTGATGTCTAAAGGACTTGAAAAGAAACCTGGTGTCCCATATAGGGGGGTCACGGTGGTTAAGCGGGTAGTGCGCCTGGCCCGCCAGCCTGGAGATCGCTGCATCGGCCAGGACAGTTCATCCAGATTGTCAGTGATGCAGGACCGAGGACCTGACAAGGACAGCTGCTAGTCGTTCGGATGAGACGAAATACCGAGGTCCCGGGTACACATTGGTGTACACGCAAAAGATCCCTTGGCAGTTGGAATTCGATATTAGAGTAGGCCGTAGTGCCGCTGTCTGGGTAAAATTTTCCCTTATAGCACCCTGTATGGTGTATGCCCGTCTTCATTAGCCCAGTCTGAGAATGCTTCGTGAAACCGAGCCAAGTCTGCAATATGACTCCTGTGGAAGAGGGCACAATGCCTCAACTACGTCTACTTCAACTAGCAAAAAAGACACAGTCACCATTCCGACTAAAACACAAACATAACCTATAAGCTAAACACATTGAAAATAGTCTGATTAAAAAAAATTGGATTGGACTAAAATCGATTATTTTGTGATCACCTATAGATCATACTCCTTTCTACTGATTTCATAACGTCATCATTTTTTGTGTCAGATCAGCAAGATACTTATTAACTAGTTTTTATCAATTAACATCGAGGTGAAGATGGTATCTAAACTACATTTAATTTTTTGATCGTCCAGATCACTTACGCAAAACACATCTATCAGTGTATATTTCAATTGAATGTAAATATGGCAGATTCACATTAGCCTTGGGAAGGCCTGGCATATAGCAAAACTGAGACTTAAACAAAATAAATATATAATGGAGTGTGGTGTTTGTGTATGTTCATTTTATCAACTGGTATCTACAAAGAAATTCCATTAATATTTTTGATATCGGAAAAATTCCTGACGTATATCGCCTTAATCGTCATTATCTTCAAGTTCATTTAAAATCTTATGACTTGACGTTTACCGCAAACAGTAGTCGGTAAACCTGTTAAGATGTATTTGTCCACGGAATCACGGAAAACCGACCCGCCTTTGTCAAAATTTCACAATATTAATAAAGTCGTCTTTGATGTCTCGGTGGGTTTGCTACAACTGCTGATAAGACGAATCAAGACAAGCCTTCCTCCAAACAACACCCTATCTACAGTCCAATATGTACCAGGTACTTATACATGACTTAAGGGTGGATACGAAACGGCGGCGGGGAATTAGCAAGTCAGCTTTCAGAATAGCCACCATATTGCTGCCACTGATAAGTTAAGATTTTCATCGTTAAAATTGAACAAACCACCGATCATGAACATGACCCGTCTTCGTAGTCCATTTCCGATCATGAAAATACATTATTTTAGCCCATGCAATTACAACCCGAATTCAAACTTAATATACAAAATAGATGACGTATGTTAGGAAGAGCATTGCATTGGTGGTGGATTGTTTTGTTTTGCTTTTAGTAATTTTTATTTAAAACTTCATTTTTAAATATTGATCCACAAGCTGAGAGAGAGGGGGAGATGGAGAGAGAGGGAGAGAAAGAGATAGTAACATGCATACAAACTAGGTTGTTTTTGGACTATTATACGATTCAATTTAATTTCAACATTTCGCTTGCGCGTAGTGGACTTGAGCAGTTGGAGTGACCAGAGAAAACCCATGGGGTTAGACAGACGACCCTACTCCTTGTCACATATAAGCGGGGAGTCGAAACTACGCCACTTAACTCAATGACCGACGTTATGATCTCACGCGCACGCGTTAAACCCTTCGGACACCTTTAAACCTAACAACGTAACATACTCTATAAGACGTCTGTTGTTCGCTGTTTTTGTTATTTCGTTAAATGATAAAT
Source organism: Patella caerulea (assembly GCA_036850965.1). NCBI lineage: Eukaryota > Metazoa > Mollusca > Gastropoda > Patellidae > Patella > Patella caerulea. The sequence goes on along the minus strand of JAZGQO010000002.1, from coordinate 15,356,545 downwards.
CACCTTTTAAATAGGTGGTTAATTCACGTGAAGTAAATATAGAGTCAGTTTATCCCGGGTACATGATAACTCCAAGACAATTTCTAAGTTTCTTACAACAAACTAACTTCGCGTTGTCTTTTAATTTTAGTGTCAAGATTAGAGTAGATTTATCCGCTGTGTGCTAGTGTGATCTATAAGGGGAAATATTGGGGGTCATTTATCTAAATTATCAATACTATAGGTGTAATCCCACCTCCCTGTCGCATTGATTTATACTTTCAACAAGTAATATATTAACTTTGATTTATTCGGATATAACTTAAAAACTGGCACCTTTATCATTACCAGGAGGACAGGTGCATCCGTTTCATGTAGACCTCTCCCACACCACAGTCTCTCCAATAAATATTCAAGGTAAATCTCTCTTTGTGAAAATTGTAACAAATGAACCAGGGTGAAATTCTAAATCTCAAACATGTAAGATACTGCATAGCGCATGCTGTTTTTATTTGCTCATTCGGTGCAGAAAAGTACGACGTTAAACCCCATTTGACAAGGAGTACTTCATTGGAAGATGGGGGTGGATGGCTGAATGGTTAGCGTGCGCGCGCTATATCATATGGCCTGCCATTGAGTCAATTGGCGTGGTTTCGCATCCCCGGTTGCACATGACAAGGAGTAGGATCGCCTGTCCAACATCTTGGGCTTTCTCCGGGTTCTCCGGTTTCCTCCCACTGCTAAAGACCCCTACACACAAGAGAATCAAAAATGACCTAGTTTGCGTCGAGTGGACGTTAAACCTCATTTTTCTCTCACTGGGAACTGGCGTTAAATAAAGCCATTTAACAAATTGTATCCTGTTGTCTGTAGAGGTGTCGATGTGATAATCCGCAACTTTCTAAAACCTGTCAAACTTTACCACGAATAAAACAATATCTATATATCATATATACAATATGTATCTACAATCATATTGTCAGGAGGGAAAAAACAACATAATTTTCAAATACCACATTCGCCCTGATGTTAGGAAAGTATATTTGAAATATGAGCTCATCTTTTGACAGTCGGTGGATGAAACAGCTTAACGGGATTAGCGCAGCTGTAAAATGCAGTAAGATAATAATCCTTTCCATAGATTATCTCTGGTTCAAATTTATTAAAATGAGAAAAAAAAGTAATATTTTTTTTATGAAGTATCATCTAATAAATACGGTAACTACAGTAATGTATATTGTGCCCCATGAATGAAAGAGATGCATAATTGGGTTTAACTTCCATTCGGCACAAACTAGGTCATTTTAGGACTAACAATATGGTTTTAATTTTATCTCAATAATAGGCTTGCGCCTAGGGGTCTTTAGCCGTGTGTGTGTGGGGGGTGGGGGTGGAGGACCCGAAGAAAAATCCACGAGGTTGGACAGACGACCATACTGGGCGGAACAGAAATTAAACGTTTGCTCTTCTTAGCGTGTGAAATAAAATGAAATACAACAGGCGCGGATCCAAGGTGGGGGGTGGGGGAATCTATGCCATTTTATTGGCGATTTTTAGACCTGTAATTTGGGAATTTACCATCCGGAAATACGTCAGAATGCACCAAATTGAATCTAATTTACCAACCGTTAATTGGTTGAGCGCCGCAATTAGTTAAGCAATTATCAAACCTATACCGCCCCAACCCCCCTGCAAAAAATCCTGGATCCGCGCCTGTAGGGGTTTAACCTCCTACTTATCTGCTCCTATTGGACTAATGATGACGGACGTACTATGAGGGTGATTTTGTCCAGACAGTGGCATACGATATAATCTTTATTGAATGCCAACTGACTTTGTTCTTCGCCTTATCCAAACGGAAAATTTTGATGCACTTTCTCAGGCAATACCGGGTATGAACACATTGTATGTAAACCCGCTTCGCACCTTTTAATGAAGTCCATCGTCTGATTTTATTTTCACTTCATTAAAAGAGAGTGAGGCCCCGAAATGGGGTTAGACGTCCACTCGACTCAAACAAGATCATTTCGGGACTAACATCTGGTTTAATTTTAGTTTAATAATTCGCTTGAGCGTATGGGTCTCTAGTCGTGGGATGAGACTTGGGGGCCCGGAAATAAAAACACATCGATGTTTCGTACGGGTGGGGAATCGAAACCAATCCATTTCACTGAATGACAGACCTTCTGGTAGTTTAACAACATCTAGTCGTTGCTCGAATAGACAGAAATTCCCCAATTTATAGGTACGTTATCTCCCTTCTATTGAAGATGCTGACTTACAAAGCCACAGACGTTAAATTCCCAAACCCCTCTTTGGTGGTAGTTTACATTAGCATATACGCGTATATATCCAAAAATATTAGCACAGCTGTAAAGCTGCATCGGTAAACGACGAACAAATAAACACGTTTTAAAGTACCGTTTGGTCGACCTATTCATAAATAATAGTTAAAGTGTTGTTATTCAATTACAATAAATGTGTTATTATTCAGTTAAAATAATTGTGTTATTATTCAGTTAAAATAAGTGTGTTATTATTTAATTAAAACAAATATTTTATCATTCAATTAAAATATATATTTTATTATTCAGTTAAGATAAATATTTTATTCAATTAAAAACAGTGTATTCAATTAAAAAACAATTTATTCAATTAAAAAACAATTTATTCAATTAAAACAATTTATTCAATTAAGAAACAATTTATTCAATTAAAAAACAATGTATTCAATTACAAAACAATTCATTCAAATAAAAAACAATTTATTAAATTAAAAAAAAAAAAAACAATTTAAAAAATCTCTGCAATTTATACAAAACTTCACGCCCTTATTATATACAATAATATTATGCGCCATTTATACAAAATCAAACCCGCGATTTTAAAACAGCGGTCCGATTTCATGTATCTACCGTAATAACATAAATATACACAATTCAATATCATATCAAATAAATAAATTATATAGTCATAATAAAACACCTTCATTGTCGAACAGTAGGAAGTTAAATCCCATTTCATTTCATATCACCTTTATTGTCCCAGTCGGGGAATAACAGTAAGACTTTAAACCCCACTTCACTTTCCATGTCGAAATTTATTAAAAAACAGTGTTGGTGTCCACTAAATTTATAATGTATGTGATAAATAATTTCAACATACGAAACGACGATTTCAGGATTCCGGATGTGACGCAAATAATGGAAATCGATTATTGCGAACTGAATATAGAGAGCGCTATATGTTACAGAATGGAAGTGGACGTAAAAATCCATTTCATTTCAATGGAAGTTAATAGGGGTTTTCCCATTAGGAACAACTTTTATGTATTCAGTTCGGACTAGTGAACACCCTCGTGTGTATTAAACAAAATCATCACGTAATCCTTTAAATGGAAGTTACTATTTTTTTTCCCATTAGGAACAACTTTTATGTATTCAATTCGGACTAGCGTGTGTAAAACAAAATCATCACTTAGGCCTAATCAAAAATTTCACTACGTAGACACGTGCTTTAAAAACTCTCCAGATATAACAAAAATGAATTATTTAGTAAAGCTATTTGTCGTTATTTGAAGAATTGGGAATCCCTGGCAAACTAAAATAGTATGGAAGTTAAAATCTATATAAGGAATACAAGTCCATAAATTGTTCAGTTCTCCTCAGTGTTTACAATCATATGATTATTCGAAAATGTTTGAACATCAATACCAGCTGTGGCTTGTAGGTAATTTAAACACGCCAGCGCCGCATAAGTGCTGAATAAGATCGTTTCATAGTCCTCTTTTTAATCGGCTTGGTTTTGTTTCTTGATTAAATAATTAATTTGAGTTTACCATTGGTAAAATATTTATTTTATCTTAAATATTGGATATCAGAAGCCCGTTATTTTCCGGTAAGATCACAGCATCAATGTTGATTTAAATTGACAAATAATTCGTGTTTTCAAAGTTGAAGATTTTGGATAATATTGAGTTGGAGACTTAGCTACTTTAAAGAAACAGGTAAAAATCTAAAGATTCACGTTGGATAACTTAAAGAAAACGGTAATAGTCGAAAGACTCACGTTGTATTACTTAAAAGAAAACAGTAACACTCTAAACATTCGTGTGTTTTTTCATGATAGAACAGTGATAAAATGAAGTAACAAGAATTGAATCATTTACTTGTTAGATTGTCCTGTCACAAATTTTATCAATATTTTATTAACGAGAAACGAATTGAAGTCGGCATTATCTGAATCAACAAAATAATGTCAACTACGATCCACCTCGTGTGATTAATTCGTTTCGTTTTGTTTAACCTAAGATCCTTAATCTATAATCCACCAATGTTTAAATCTAACCAGGTTTGATTTATTTATTAGGAGTTCAGAGTTTATAACGTCTTCCTGCACTGGATGTGTTTAAACATATATTGGTGGATAAAATTGCAATTTTTTCAAGTTTCTAATACAACCGAGGTTACGTATTAATCGACTGTAATATTACTAATAAATGACATGCAATTGACAAGAAATTAAATGAGGTTCAACTACTTTAACGTCCTATTGCTCTACATTCGACTGGGCTAATGAGGGACAGTCGAGTTATGACCTAATCCAATTCAAGTATGAACATTTTATTTTTTAACGTGTACGCCAATGTCTAACGGGACCTTGGTATTTCGTCACATCCGAACAATTGACTACATGTTGTTCCTTGCCAGGGTATCCGTCTTTCAAAACTTAAAGGCTCAACGGAAAATAGCACCGGAAAGTACCCCCCCCCCCCCAGGTACGTCACAAGGAGTAGAGTCGCCTGTCCAACTGCGTGGGGCTTCTCTTGAACCTCCGGTTTCCTCCCAAAGAACCCCTACGCAAAAGCGAATTAATGAAATAAAATTGAACCATACGAGATGTATAATATTTCGTTTGCTTGAAAGCCTACCAGAACCCAGAAGAGGAGTAATCGTGCCAAGGGGAATAAGTCTAAGTTCATGTGTATGGATGTAGACCACAAATAACTTCACAATTCTTTATTAATTCTTTCGTTTATATTCCCGGCTTCAACCTTTTCCCCATGTTCCCTAAGGAACGTCCGCGAGTTTTACAACATTTAACCGTTGCTTTAACTAATTAGCATTGTCCAACCAGAGGTCGTGGAACATAACACACTGTAAACAAACAAGCTTACAGTCGTTGAAAGTGTTTTTTTATTTAAATTGAGAAACTCACGTAAAACCAGTAACCTTGACATTGATCGATCCTTGAACTTTGCTGCTCGATTGTCACATGTAAACATTTTAGATAGAAGCGCGAGACTTGGTATTCACGACGACCGATGTATCTTATAAGCTCACAAGCTGGACTTGTTACCCAATCGAACTTTGTGACAATATATGCAGGGTATTACGGGGTGGTGCTTGACAAGTTGTACCTAGTTAAGGCGATATCAATCCTACTATTGAAGATGCCTTTTTCCTACGTTTTAGTACAGACAGATCAACAAATGGATGTCTTTGCTCCAAAATTTCTATAAAGTTGAAAAATGAATTTTGTTATTGGCGTCATCAACTTACATTAGCATGATAAAACATGTAACTTAAAACGTCTCTCCGCAAACAACCCCGGTCATTCCTCCGCCTCTAAAATCCAAGAAAATGGATATTTACCTGGCATAAAATGTTCTTGGATTTTAAGCCAAAGACACTACAAAAAGATGAGAAAATCGAAACTGAGCGAATTGTTATATTTAGACGTACTTCAAATAGCACAGGATCCAATCAGCTCTCACCTTAATGTTCAAATAAATGTTATCCAAGTTAGTGAACGTTACTACGCGAAAGCTTTAAAGTGCGCAATTTAAAGATACAACAGACTTATTCAATGTAAATGTACACATGAAATGAAATAGGACTCCATTTTTGCACCAAGCGGGTATTTAAGAAAGGCATTCATCATGCATTGTGGCGCGGGTGGGATGGCCTAGAGTGTCGCGCTTCGGCCTCTGGCTTGCGGTTGTGGTTTCGATCCCTGGTGTGGGCGCATGTGGCGCCTTCTCAGCTTCGTGGGTTTGCTCCAGTTTCCTCACTTAGGAAACACCCCTGCGCGTGCGTAATGATAATAAAATTGAAAATTAAGACAACTTGACTGCGATATCACCTTTGGTGGAAGTAGACGTGAAACACGGATTGCTATGAGGGAATTTTCCTGGGCAGCGACGCTTCCACACACGTCGGTAATGTAATATGACACGAACGCTTATGATCCACATTCTACGCCACTTATAAGGGAGACTATCGCAGTAAACATTAGAATCGAACCCCGGTCCTGCGCACTGAAGGTAACAAAAATACAATAATTAGATAAACCCTTTCAGTCATACGGCTCAAAGATCTACTTTGCGGTAGTTTTCGTAGATTGGACTCGATGGATTTTCTTTTAAATCGACTGTGTTAACGTAAAGTTCTTCTCCCTGACCCGGAAGTGGTAGGGTAATGACGTTCATATAGTTCTCGCCATCATCGTTAGCATTGACATCGGATGGTTTAGCTGAATGGACACCCCCCGACAAATTGAAGCCTACATAACGTTCGGACTTGATGTAACCATCTTCTTCGCTAGTTGAAATTTCATTGTTCTCTACGGCTAAATTACGTACGGATCTGACGTAACCATCTTCAGCGCTGTTCTTCTTGGATAGGGTCTCCCTTTGGTGTGATGAAAATGATACCATTGTGTCGGACTCTCTAGGTCTGCAAAAGAAAAATTAAAAATATAGATGTGACTAACAAGAGTGCTGGCCTAGTAAATCAAAATGCAGGATATATATAGGGAGGAGAATGCAGGGTTGAACAAATATGATGCAAGATTAGGAGAGGAGAATGCAAAGTTGTGAGAATACAATACAGAATTGGGAGAGAGGAATCCAAGGTAGAGAGGATATAATACAGGATTGGAAGAGCAGAATGCACGGGTTGATAGAATATAATACAGAATTGGGAGAGAGGAATCCAAGGTAGAGAGGATATAATACAGGATTGAGAGTGGAGAATGCACGGGTTGATAGAATATAATACAGGATTGAGAGCGGAGAATGCATGGGTTGATAGAATATAATACAGGATTGGGCGTGGAGAATGCACGGGTTGATAGAATATAATACAGGATTGAGAGCGGAGAATGCATGGGTTGATAGAATATAATACAGTATTGGAAGAGGAGAATGCACGGGTTGATAGAATATAATACAGGATTGGGCGTGGAGAAAGCACGGGTTGATAGAATATAATACAGGATTGGAAGAGCAGAATGTAGGATTGGGAGAGGTGGATTCAGGACTGGGATTGGAGAATGCAAGGACTGGGAGGATATAATACAGGATTGAGAGAAGAAAATGTAAGGGTTGAAAGAATATAATTCAGGATAATGCAAGGTTGAAAGAATATAATTCAGGATTGAGGGGAGAGTCCAGGGTTGTGAGAGTAGAGTGCAGGGTTGTGAAAGCCGGGAGAGCAGAATGTAGGATTGGGAGAGGTGAATGTCGGATTGTGAGATGAGACTGCCATGGAGTTGTAAGGGAAGAATGCAGGGTTGTGAGGGAGAAAGCAAGGTTGTGAGACGAGAATTCAGAGTAAATGCATGGCTATGAGAGTCACACGTGGGTTTCCGTGGGGAGAATTCAAGGCTGGACGAGGATAATGCAGGGCTGTGTAAGCAAATTGCAGGATTATGAGAGGAGAGTGGGGAGAAGTGATTCAAAGGGAGGCAATTGATTCATGACTGGGGGAGCATGATGCAGGGCTGTGAGAGGAGAACCTGAGACTGAAAGAGCAGGGTGTGTATTTGTGAGTGAAGAATGCAAGATTGGGACATGAGACTGCAGTGTTGGCAGGGGAAAATGTAGGGTTGAGAGAGAATTCGGGGTTAGTAGAGTAGAATTCGGGGTTGGCAAAGATAAATATATAAAACCATCTATCTCGCAGTTAAATTCAAATATTAGAGAAAGAAAAATATAAATCTGTGGCTAGTATTTTGATAGTTATCATACGAATCGTCAGGCCATTTTAATGCGTTACTATATATATATGCTTACTGTGATGGAGATGTATCAGGTAGATCCTCTGGTGTATCAGTAGATGCACTGTTGATAACACCTCTCTTGTCATGGCCATGAATTGTATTTAACTTAAAATGTACATTTTCCAATTTTTGTTCTGCCAACGAGTGCTTCCGTACCCTTCTGTAAAAGACGGAAAGAACTGAAATTAGCTCTCCATCCATTAATGTTTAGAAATCCATGTGGTTTGAGTGACAACTCGTATTTTGTATTGGGGACTGGATGGCCGTATTGTTAGCGTATGTGCGTTGTATCAAAATTGGCGCGGTTACGATTCCCCGGTTGCATGTGACCATGAGAAGGGTCGGCTGTCCAACCGTGTGGGTTATCTCCGGGTCCTGTGGTCTCCCCCCTACGCGCAAGCGAATTATTGAAATAAAATTGAACCATATGTTGGTCCCGAAACGACCTGGTTTGTGTCGTATGGACGTTAAATCTTCTGGAAAGCGTAAAGTTATTATATACAATGTCGCGTGGTCGATCCCTGCATTGGCCGAGCAAGTTCATCAGGATTTTCAGACGCTGATTCCTCTTGTCCGTGGTGCAAGTCGGATGGGGCTGGGCTGACAATGATGACCCTCGGATGCACGTAAAATATCCTTTGGCAGATTGGATTCGATATAAGAGTAGGCCAAGAGTAGGATGGGGGTGGGCTGACAATGATGACCTTCGGATGCACGTAAAATATCCCTTGGCAGATTGAATTCGATATAAGAGTATGCCATAGTGCCGCTGTCCGGGCAAAATGTCGATAATAGCACACTGTATGGGGTATGCCCGCCTTCATTAGCCCATTAGAAACAGAACAATAGAAGTTAAACCCCATTCCATGTCATTTTCTTATTACCTTTTTGTACGAACAAAACAAACGATTGCTATTATAACTACCACTACCATTACGACAACACTGCCTACCGGTATCCCATCTAAATATAACAAAATATATAATTACAATATATCGAATTAATGAGAAACATATAATTACAATGTATCGAAATATATAATTACAATATGCCTAAATATGTGATTACAATATGTCTAAATGTGTAATTACAGTATGTTGAAATATATAATTACTATATGTCGAAATGTGTAATTACGCTATGTTGAAATGTGTAGTTACAGGCTATTGAAATATATAATTACTATATGTTGAAATATATAATTACAATATACCGAAATACACAGATAAACTATATCAAAATATATAATAACACTATAACGAAATACATAATGACAATATAACGAAATAAATATAATTGCAATATAACGAAATTGTAAATATAATTGCAATATATTATCACATAATTTGAACACAGTATACCGAAATATTAACTTGTAACAATCTTATAAAGTATCAAGAATTAAATCGGCCTATTGCATGTCTTTAAATGAGATCTAAATCATCAATTAGGCATTAATTAACTGGTCCAGGCCACAATCAACTATCGGTGTCATCCTGCTATATTTGAATATATTTTGTGTGTGAATAAATTTGGATAAGCGACACTTTGTTAATTATATAACCAGCGTTAGCAACGCTGGTCAAGGCTGGCTGAAAATCGAATCGTTAACATCTTTGTTCAGATTGAGGGAATTTGACTGAAATTTTCAGCATTTTCTGTTTTCATTACCTATTCTTTAACTATCAACTATGCATCAGAGTTTATTATAAATGCAGAAACACTCACTACCACAAAGTGTCTTCAGAAAAACTTTTCGTAGGCGACTTAAACAATCAACCCTACTATTTGAAACAGAATATCGCGTGTGAAACAAAGACGTACACAAATTGGCCGTATCAACAAAACCCAGATTTCGTGATTCGTAATAATGACGTGAGATGACGTAATGATGTTAGATGGGCCGACAGACAGATAGACTGTCTGACATGGGAAGCGACAATCCAAATCGATACAACATACATTGATTATAAAAACTGCTTAACTTACAGTAAATGAAACCAGGACAATGTGTGACTGAAATAAAAAAATCAATCAATCAACCAAGAAGTCACTACATTGTAATTCAATAAATCAACCATACACGCATGTATTAAGGGCTATAGATATATGAAATCTATGGTTCTGGGTTGGGTTTTTTTCAATGTTAAAACCATTATTTCAAAAATACTAAGACCCAAATTCTCTAGTTCCCCATTCACTACGATATGTTATGAGAACGAGTTTTAATAAATGTCAAGTTGTAAATTAAAAATGGCAAAAACAACTTCTGTTCTTTCCCCTATCTCCTATAGAAAGAGAGCAATGGGGTTTAACGTCCACTCGACACAGACCAGAGGTTTCATGCTTGCGCGTAGTGATTTTCAGTTGGGGGCGTGGGCGAAAAACCCGGAGAAAGCCTACAAGGCTGTACTGGTGACCCGCCTCCGTGCCACGTAAGAAAGTGGTATCAAACCAACCACGACAGCGCTAAACCATGCAATCTGATTAAGATACAGAGCTATATTTCTTTGGGTTTTTTTTTTTGCTTTCAATGGCCTACACTACATGAAGAGAGAGAGAGAGAGAGAGAGAGAGAGAGAGAAATGGGGTTTAACGTCCACTCAACACAAACTAGGTCATTTCGGGACTAACATTTGTTTAATTTTATTTCAATAATTCGCTTGCGCGTAGGGGTCTTTAGCAGTGGGAGGAAACCGAATTGCCCGGAGGAAACCCACGAGGTTAAGAAGGCGCCCTATCTCTATGCCACATGCGCTCACACCAGGGCTCGAAACCACAGCCGCAAGCCAGAGGTGATCGGCCAGGTAGAAGTCGAAGCGCGGCACTCTAGACCACTAGGCCACCCCCCGCCCCACTACATGAAGATCTGACAAGTTATAGGCTTTTGACTCTATGGCGTCCGACATTGATTAACAGACCGTTTAATTGGCTAATTCCTCAAGTCATGCGGAACACGTCAATGATAACGACTCTTCCAGATTCTAGTGTAATAAAGACAAGTAAAACGAAATTTCGAATTCTACGCCCCCCCCCCCTCCTATATAAGTGTAATATAATAAACTAAAAATAACTAACCTGTGTTTATTTGAGAATACGGACACGATCCATTGACACGATCACAAACACCATCTGCACAGTTTTCACAAGAATTCAAGCAATCCATACCATATGTACCCACGGGACATTCTATCAGAAAAATAAAAGGATTTATACATTCTTTGGCTAGAAATGGCCACAAAAGGGTCAAAACGTATAATATAATAATGTATATCAACTGATTTACATTCACTTGTTTCTGTTTTTACTGTAATTTCTAATCCGGTATGTTCGGAGAAATACGCGGATAGTTCAAATTGAATGACCGTCTTTGGCGTCTGGTTATTCCAGTCTACGTTCATGGAGGCGCTTCACGCAACTGGTGCATGAAAGAATTCTGGCGTACAATTTGTGTGTAAATTTTAAAATGTTCATTTTGTTTTAAATATTGGGTGTCATCAGAAGCCCAACCTTTCATGGTAAGATAACAACATCAATATTGGAGACTGTGGATGATAGACTTCGTTTCTTATATGTATATTTGGTTGAGTTACGTACCGTGACATAAAGTACCATTATAGCCTATCTTACAATCACACTGACCAGTTTTAAAATCACATGTATTATTACATCCATCGCTACATCTATTGGTACAACCATCACCATAGTTACCAACAGGACACTCTATAAACAACAATACAATTATTGGACATGGAATAACACAACACGGATCTATAGGTAACAATCACAATATGTCCAATACACACAACAAGATCGCCCTATTTGTAATCAAGTTCAGCTCTGAACATATGTCTCATTACACCCCATACGACACACCTGTGCTTGCCTACTCCATGATCAAACACGATAGCAGATGGCTTCCATCTTGTTTACTGACGGTACTACTTATTTTAAGACAGACTCGGCTTTCCAATTTATAATATCTACGTCATTGGGGATTTCCAATTTATACTCACTGGTTGCTATGACCCGCTATGGCGTTGTCTAGAAACGCGCGTGCTCGCGTTAGTTTAAAATTTTTGCTATACGTTGAACATGGACTATTTGATGTAATTTGCCTGATTTGATTTGGCCCCATTTCCATAAATTTAGGTTGTTTTTTAGAAATTTTTAGCAAATGTTAATCTTAGGTGTTTTTTAATTCTAAATTTTTTTACAATTTATAGCGAGTTAAGTTATCGTCTCTAAGAGGCGGGCGTAGTATTTTAAATGGCGGCCATTTGCCATCATGTGTATTCTCGAAGTAGGTACACATGATGTAATCGTATGATTACACCCGCCATGTACTTTCAGGAACTTCCTCTTGAATCCTTGTTGAGAAAGATAGGTCTCATTACACCCGCCCAGTACTTTCAGGAACCGCCCTCTTGAATCCTTGTTGAAAAGGCTTCGAACCCCAGTCAATTTTCGTGATGCGGGAGTATCAGTAATCATGTAGACATGAATTTGAGAAATTACACCCAAAACTGACGTCAGAGTCTTCGGAACATTTATCATGTGATTGTGACATGTCTGAAGTCACGCAGAATTCGATCACTGGGATGTTCACAGGGTTACAGGCCAGGGAATAGTAGCATTTAACATTGGAATCACTGAGTCGAGAGAGTTGTTAGTCTGAAACCTTCCACATAAATCAAGAGTTATCCCCCATGTATATCAAGGTTAGGACACGTTATTGTTGGCGAGAGTGTAGGTTAGGGAGTTAGGGTAAGTACCGTAAATGTCCAAGCTTGCTGCAGGGTTAGGGATGGCGTTGGGATTAGCGCTACCCCTGTTTATATCGCGTGACCTTAGAAAAACTTGAATTTAGCCTTATCAAATAGATTCAATGTTAAAACATCTTGAACCACGATGTGACACATTTAACATTCAAGTCAACTAGTGGAGAATTACTGAACAGCAAAGACCAGTTTAATCGGAGCGGGGCCCTGGGCCGACAACAATCGCGGGTCCCCGAACGCAACGAAAAGATTATTCCATATCTTTGTGAATGGCAATTAAACGGTCTGTAATACAAAAATAATTACATAATATCAGATCAAATATGAAATCTATTCAGTTCTGAATGGCATCCCAATCTCGTTCCCAGAGGCAGCCGCGGAGCCGAAGGCCTCTGGCACATTAGACCATCCATTTTTTCCATTTTTTTTTCAAACCTAAGCCCCGCCCATTCTGACCTCTGATTGGTCAATCTTTTTGGGTCGATTTCTCGAAAATTAGAGGTCGGATCGTCGTTTCGTTTGTTGTTAAATGATCTTTGAGTCAAATTCAACTCGCTGACATAAAAAATTGGATCCTACACGAACAAATTCAAGTTTTTGTAAAGATCTATTTTTCTACGCGTGGGTATATTTTTAAGTGATTCGGTCATCCAGGCACGTAAAATCAGGGGCGTAATAAATGAGAACATTCGCGCGTAGGAATTACATATCATTTTCCGGGAAAATGGCTACCCCGATTCACCAGAGAAATTTCTTCAAAAATTTTTCTGGTTTCGAGATTGAATGGCATCCAAGTCTAGAAGCCTAGGCCGACCAAAGAGTCGAACTTCACAGAGAAGGTTGGGGGATAGCCCACTCTCCGCCCTCGCGCCGATACATCGATTACCGTAAAGCTCTCATCTGGAATTTGATTTTTTTGTCTTCTTGCAATGAACTAAACCTCGGACCCTGGACCTAGGCCCCTCAGGCCTATGTCTTAGCTGGGTTTTGCTGAACAGATAAATATTAAATATAGGGCGTTTTGGTCCTTTAATGAAAAAAGTAAAAAGTATACTTACCCACATTACATAATTTCCCTAAATATCCTGAATTACATCCGTCTAAACACACGCCTGTTGTCCTATTACATTGACCATTTATACACCCTGTAGTACAATCTCCTCCACAATCACCACCGAACGATCCCGGTGAACACTCTAAAACACAAGGAGAAAGGGGGCTTAACGTCCACACGACCCAAACTAGGTCATTTCGGGACTAACACATGGTTCAATTTCATTTTCAATTAATTCGTTTGCTTGGAAGGTTTATTATTTCTTTTGGCTTTTTTTTTTGGTGGGGGGGGGGGGTGTTTTGGGGATTTTTTGCAGTGGGAGGAAACTGGAGGTTATGAGAAAACCACAAAGTTGGAAGGCGGCCCTACTCTTTGTCGCGTACAACTGGAAAATCGAAGCCACGCCACAGACCAGACAGCTTCACTAATCTAGGACATTGACTTATAATTAAAGATGCATTATGTACGATTTAGTTTAAAGAGCTGGTGGTTCTTGCTATACAAGTTTAAATATATATAATTCAAAATTAATACATTGTGAACTTATCACTGTTTAAAGGTTTAGCATAGATTGTTTACTATCGTCGCAACGTCAAGTGTTAATCGATACTCAGTTTGAAGCCAAAATATAGATAAAACTATTATGGACAGAATAAGTCCTATAAGAACCCCGCACGTCACCCCAGGACACCCTCAACCACTAGATCCTGTGCTGTCTAGTTGTATCATAATTGTGAACCTGGCCTAAGAGTAATGTTGACAGCGTAATGCTGACAGCGCATGTCACATGAAAACAAACATTAAATGCCACACATTCAACTAAAGTTGAATAGGAAAATGGCTGTTGCGTGTTACCGTGGATAAAATGTCTTAGGTCCGTTTTCAATATACTGGTTTTTGGAAAACTGGTTTTAGAGTTTTGGATCTTTAAAGAACTTACCTGATTTGCATAATGGTGGTTCGTATCCTGCAGCACACCCAGATTGACAATGTCCGGTCGCTTTTTGGCATAAACTTTTACCCAAACAAAAACCACATTCTTTACAATCCTTCTTATCACTGTCAAAATACTGATTTGGCCTACAATCTGACACCGCTAAAATAAATATGAACAATAATTGATAAAAGATATATTGAGAGAGAGAGGAGAGAGAGAGAGGGGGCATATCAGCACTAACGCTTGAGCAAAGAAATCTTTAGTAGTTGGGGGAAACCGGGTTTCTCCGGTTCCTCCGATCTTTATCCACTGCTAAAGTCCCCTAAGCACAAGCGAATTATTGAAATAAATTGAACCAAGTTTTGGTCCCGAAATGCCATAGTTTGTATCAAGTGGATCTCTCTCTCTCTCTCTCTCTCTCCCTCTCTCTCTCTCTCTCTCTCTCTCTGAGTAAATTGTGCCTCAATTCATTCCAATTGCCCAAGGTCCTTTTGTTCCTTGTAGTTAATGGTTTACACACCAATTGAAGAGATTTACATTTTAGTGGAGATTGTCCTATGTCGAATTAATAAATAAATAAATCTTACTTTTGTTTTGGCCTGTGACTTGTTTACATAATATAACCATTAAGAAGAAGGAAGTGATAATTCTATTCATATATCCACTTATACCGTACTTCCGGTATGTCGCCATCCCTGTAATCCTACCAAGAACAGAAAACGACACAATTATACAAATGTTTATAGAGTTATGTTTATGGAGCTATGTTGGTACCCCCCCCCCCCTACGCGCCTCTTGACTTCTCCCTGCGTCATCTATCCAAACACAGGGGTCGCGCTAATTGGGCCCTGGGGAACTAGATCCTCGGCGAAATATTCCCGGGACCTGTTTCGTGAAATCTTAACTAAAGATAAAAGCCAAATTGTAGTAGATACTTTAATTTTGATTGGTTAAGCACTAAAATCAATCTAATGTTATCCAATAAAATTTTAAAAATTTGGATTTTATCTTAGTTAAAATGTCGTGAAACAGGCTCCAGGATTGTAACCGGCGTTGATGCGGATCTCCCTTCTCCTTGCTACAACCGTTAATCTTCACAGACTAGATAGAAACTAGATCCAATTGGGCTAACGAAGTCGGACATTTGCCATACACTGGGCTATGTGGGAAATTTGCAGCACTCCACCCTTATTTCGAATTTCATTTTTCAAGGATCTTTTACGTGCACGCCAATGAAGGTGTTATAAAGGAAATTTTGCCGTTACACTAGCGCTACGGCCTACGCTTGTGTCGTCTTCCAACTAATAAGGGATCTATTACGTGCACTCCAATGTGCATACAAGATCTCGGTTTTTCGTTCCATCTGAACATTAGACATCTGTATTTACCATGCCTCCCGTAAAAGAAACGACGCTTATGCCTCACGACCCCAAATCTTGCCGGAGCCTCATGAGTAATTTTATCTCACATTGCTAAAGGGCAATAATTCAAGCCATATTTAACCAATCAGTTTTTAATGTTTAAAGGAGCGAAATATCCAACTCAATATTTTCTGTAATATTCGAAATTAAAAACACGATTTCAAATTCTATATTGATCAATTTTAATCAATACTGATGCTGTTATCTTGCCGTGAACGAATGGGTCCTAATATCTAATATTCACATAGAAACAATGAACAGTCGGGTACAAAGGCGTTTTATAGCTGAGGCGCTGGGGGCGCCAGCCTTCTCACGAAAAATTAAAGAAGTTGAAAAAAATAAAACGGGGGAAAAGGGCTAAAACCGACGAGAAAAATAAAAATGTACCCTAGTTTGGCAGTCAAAAGGACCCTATATATCCGACAAGAGGGCCCCTCTGGTCAAGGGAAAAGTCCGAATCAATGCACTACTGAAAAAGTGTGGAGTCATTTCATTGGCATGAAAATCATCAATCAAGAAATCACCTTTTCTGAAAACCTACTAATAAGCTATTCAGTGTAGCCAGACTTGGCGGAGTGATCATTTCTTTACTGAATAGATTTCCGGGATTACAATAGGCCCACTCCACCATATTCCATTAATTATTATTTGATTGAGCTCCCCGATACGTACAAGGGATTTGTTTCACATTCAGGCTTAAGAAGAGTATCGAATTAGGCCCCTCAGATTAAACTGGATTCGAAGGGCCTGGAGGATATGTCAGAATGCACCTAAATCAATTCTATTTTGCAAAATTTCTCAACCTTCTGAAACCAAAGAGGGCCCTCAAAATAGTATAGCCTCCGCCATGATAAACTTTAAAACGCCCCTGGTCGGGTATTCTATGTTTTCGGTGCCATTTGGTATAAATACAAGCATAACAAAACAATGTGGAAGTAAGTAATGGTGGATTCCCAAACAACAAAATAATATTAAAATATGTAGAATAGACTGAGCAGGCGTTAACGACTGCCGAGGAATTTGAACTGCTCACGTATTGCACAATGCACATGATCAAAATATATAATTTTTTGACTCGATAGAAAAAATGGGATAGCTAAGGACAACAGAGCGAAAGTGTTTTAAAGAATAAGTTTATTTAAATTAATAACAATGTTGCTACAATATTTTAGGTATTTAATGTTGTATCAAGACAATTTGGTGCAGCAAAGTAGGACGTTAAACCCAATTTCAGTTAATTTCATTTGTCGGTTGGCTATAGACACCTCGTGGGTTTCCTCCGTGCACTCCGGTTTCTTCCCACTGCTAAAGACCCTTACGCGCAAGCGAATTATTGAAATGAAATTAAACTATATGTTAGTCCCGAAATGGTCTAGTTTGTGTCGAGTGGACGTTAAACCCCATTCCTCTCCCCCCCTCTCTCTCTCTCTCTCTCTCTCTCTCTCTCTCTCTCTATTAGACAACCAATGGGTAGAACGCATCAATTTTAGATAACTTGAAAATAACCATTTTTACACGAAATTTATTGGTGCTTTTTATTTTGTATATGGACAGTATGTAATGGTGATATTATTTTGTATATTATATATTTGGAACAGTATTTAATGGTGATATTATTTTGTATTTGGTACATTATTTAATGGTGATATTTTTTGTTGTATTATGTACAGTATCTAATGATGGTGCAGTTTTTTAATGGTGAAATTAATTAATGAGTTATTATATGGATGTAAGAAAACTTGAGATAAACACTGTGCTCTATCTCATCCACGTTTCAAATACTCTGACCCAATTAATATTTACGCTTTGTTGTATGTTTTTATACATGGCCATGCGAAGTAAACATTTGGCTTGAAAGATACATTCTGGAACATTCGGTAATATTCACTGAACTAATACTTCAGTAAATCTGCATGTTATTTATAAACATATGTACGAAGCCTGTTTATTCGTTTCTGACCAAATTTTGGAGGACTAAAACTATCAAATATATAAGATTAATAAAGAATAATTAGCCATTCTTATTTTTCAAATTCCCCACGGCCATATTAATCCAAACCGTTGTTTCATAAAACCCCGTTTAATCAAAATAGATTAAGTTATATACAAGGAAAATATAATAAATTACTTACTAAAGTATGTTGAAATGTCAATGAATTATTCTTATAGAGGATCTAAATCGTTTCAAGTGCTTGATCACCGTCCAAGTAACACGAAATCTTATAGAATGCACACGGATATGTGAGATTTGTCAGGAAACGATGACTAAGTAATGATACACTTCGCTCATGTATGAATTTAGTTCATTGGTTATTTAATTAAAACAATTAAAACGAGCTTATTTCTGGAGAATAGTTATTTATATGTAATGTAAGATGGACAAACGTCCTGGTGTAACGCCACACGGATTGGACAATTCCCATTGATATGTTGGAATAAAAACAACAGGAAAAACTAGGCGGGTAATATGAGTTGGAATGCTTGGGCGATTCTTCTTGGCACGTGCTATTACCCAGGGAGTCAATTATAGATAATAATATGCATATTCTGCACATAATATGCAAATTTTAAAGATTTCATTAAACATTGAAAGCATTATGGATAACTGAAACCGACAAGAAATACTATTCTGTCGGTGATTAGAAAGATGCCTTTTGTTAATATCACAGTTGTCCATAATTTTGTTGATTTGTTTAATGATGTGTATTATGTGCATGTCTATTATGGAAGGATAATGTTGCCGATATTATTTCAATGTTCACTATACATGTCAGCAGTTCATAATCTATAACATAACACCCTTTGTCACATTTTGCATTGGAGGGGTTAGATAGCGAATGGTTAGCATGTGAGCTCTGTATCATATGTCTGTCATCGGGTCAGATGGTGTGGTAATACGTGACAAAGAGTATGGGCGGTTGTCGAACCTCATGGGTTTTATTCCAGGTACTCTTGTTTCCTCCCACTGCTAAATACTTCTACGCGCAAGCGAATTATTGAAATAAAAATAAACCATACGTCAGTCCCGCGAAATGACCTAGTTTGTGTTGAGTGGGTGTTAAAAGCTCCTGTATGGCATTTGTCCGTCTTCATTAGCCCAGTCGGAGCAGAACATTTATGTTGTCGGCGTTTAGTATACATAGAGTCCTGAAATCATCAGCCCTAACCCTAACCGACACTCCACATATGACGCCATATTATGTGCTAGACTGTCCCCGCAAATCAATTACTTCTGCTTGAAACTCTCACCGTCAGCAGACATGCCGTTTGTAAGGCGGTTGTACGGAAATTGGGCGTAGCCAAGCAAACAGAAAGTGTGCTCATTGCCCTGCACGCGAACGAACCGTGGACAATTATGATTCTAAGAAGAGTATACGGAAGTGTGAACAGGCTGTTAAATTCCAAATATTCCATCTGTGAAATCGCGAAATCAGGAAAGAGGTCTAACGGTTTGAATGGAACGAATAGCCGAGGTACCGCGTACACATTAAGTTGTATGTAAACGAGAGAGAGAGAGAGAGAGAGAGAGAGAGAGAGAGAGAGAGAGAGAGAGAGAGAAATGGGGTTTAACGTCTACTCAACACAAACTAGGTCATTTCGGGACTAACATATATTTTTAATTTTATTTCAATAATTCGCTTGCGCGTAGGGGTATTTAGCAGTGGGAGGAAACCGGAGTGCCCGGAGGAAACCGACGAGGTTGAAAAGGAACCCTATCTCCATGCCACATACGCTTACACCCGGGCTCGAAACCGCAGCCGCAAGCCAGAGGTGACCGGCCAGCTAGAGGTCGAAGCGCTGCACTCTAGATCACTAGGCCATCCCAACCCCCCGTATGTAAAAGAACGCTTAAAATTGTTCGATTGTATATAAAGTTTGCAGAAACGCCGCTCTTTAAGCAAAGAGACCTTCATGGCATATTCCCGAATTCATTATCCTGACAGGAGCAGAAAAATAAGGCGTTAACCCCCATTTTCTTTTCAGTAAAACAATAAACAATAAAATTAAATGACCGAATTGATTGTGAGGAAGGATCTAGACATACACAACGCCCCATCCGTCTAAGATAAATTGTTGTAGATATGATTCGGTATATACAATGTATCTAAATATGTGTGCATCTATATATAATATATGTTTCCGTTTTCTACTATTGTGCAGCTCGTGGTTCAACGACTTGTTATTCAGTCGGATTTTATACATTCAAGGACGTTGAATAATCTGCAGGTCATAATTCCCCACTTATCGTAGGGGGGTTGGGATGGCCTTGTGGTCTAGAGTGACGCGCTTCGACCTCTAGCTGGCCAGTCACCTCTGGCTTGCGGCTGCGGTTTCGAGCCCTGGTGTGAGCGTATGTGGCATGGAGATAGGGGCGCCTTCTCAACCTCGTGGGTTTCCTCCGGGCACTCCGGTTTCCTCCCACTGCTAAAGACCCCTACGATGAAACCATTTGTTAGTCCCAAAATGACCTAGTTTGTGTTGAGTGGACGTTAAACCCCATTTCTCTCTCTCTCCCACTTACCGTTACATCAGCAATATATCACGGGTGGTATAATTTATCCGTTTGAGAGCATAAGGTCTGTCATTAAGCCAAAAGGCGTGGTTTCGATCCAAAGTTTCTACGTGACAGGGGGGGGGGGGTTCTTTCACGACTGAAGTTAAGGGGTCGGAGATATTAAACAGGGTCCATGCCAACCCGGTTTCGTTTCATACATCAACCTAATATACTAGTTGTATCTTTTGGGCTAGATCTATTTATAACAAGCGAAAAATCCCACACCGAATGAAGTTAAGGGGGTGGGGGTATTGAAAAAGGCTCATTCCTACCCGGTTTTGAATCAGCCCAGTATGTGCATATATATCAATCAAGTATACTAGTTGTGCCTTTCGCCAAGCTCGCCGAGATCACGTTTTCTCGCTAGCCTGGAGGTCGGGTGTTCTATCCCTGCATTGGTCGAGAAAGGTCGTGAAGGTTTTCCAGTGTGGTTTACCCTTGACAGTGATGCAGGACGGGGCGCCTGACTAGGACAGCTGTCTAGCCGTTCGGGTGGCACGAAAAACCGAGGTCTCGTGTACGAATTGGCGTGCACGTAAAAGATCCCTTGGCAGTTAGAATTCGATATAAGAGTAAGCCGTAGCGCCGCTGCCCGGGCAAAATTTCCCTCATAACATACCGTAAATCCCATTTCATTTCCTCAAGGTCGCTGAGATGTAAATAAGGTTAGGGCACGTGTATGGTAATCGTTAGGGCTAGGTCCGGCGTTACAGTTAGGATAACTTGAATTTGGCCTTATGAAATAGATCTAATCGTGTCTTTTGCCGATTATAAATTTCTAATCCGAATAAACTGCGTGTTTCCACGGAAACAAATTTCACACAATTTTCGTGCACATGAAATGTGAACAAAAACAAACCTAAACAATATATATATACACATGTAAACTTTAAACCAACATAAATTCGATGTCCCAAGACTAAGGCCACGGGTAAGAAATAGAACAGGATTGTTACAAAATAACTGCTTTTATTGCTTTTACAAGATAAATAACAGCAATATTACTTTCTTTAGTCTTCAGTTTTATACACTATCATATACAGTTCATTAAAACAAAATCTCATTAAAATATAGATCTATATTTCGTTTCGCATTATAATACTTTCGATGGCCTACACTACATGGAGGATTGAGGACATGACGAGTTGTACTGGGAGGTCGCGTTTTGGCCCTCTGGCGTCAAACATTGGTTAATCGCTTCTAGGGATTTACCCACAGTTCCGAGGAGAGCACGCCAAGAACTCACCGTAACAGCCCGTTTTATTGGCTGATTCCTCACACCAACAAGAACGCATGTTATATAACAACTCTGCTAGATCCATATGTAGTAAAGACTAGTAAAAAACGAAATTTTGAACTATAATAAACGAAACGAAATAGGGTCTGTGTTTTAATAAATTGATTAAATCAACTTACCCTGTTCTAGGGTAAGTATTTAAAGGTTACTTTATATTATACCCTGCTGAGCGATTAGAATTAAACAACGAGTAAACATGATTTTTAACAGTTAGCTATAACAGGAATTAGATGATCAAAGTTCCGCTATATATATATATATATTAACTATGTACAATGCATTATGTACAAGATTTAGATGAAGAACTTGCCGATCAAAATTTCTTCTATGCGACAATCTCCATTGTCAAGTATCATTGCTACGATAATAAACACAATCTTGATTATTCATACGGAAGTGGACGTTAAACTCCAGAAACGACGACGACGTCCATTGACCATCATTAGAACACGTGGCGAGACAGTGTTGAGTTGTTCAAATGGATAATTCAAGGATAGCTAAATGGACAATAAATCTTCCTAGTTATAATGGATGTAAATACGAAACAGGAACGTGTTTATTGGTATTGTACTTTCAAATATTTAGTAATTTTTTTCCGAAGTAATTTGAGAAACCTTTTTACACCCATTATAACAAGGAAGATTTAGTTTACATAATGTATCTCGAAAAAAGGAACTATATGTTATAGATTAATGAAACATTAAGCAGATTCCATGAAAGAAATATTCTAGTTTCCAATTATACCATTTCAGATTTGAGTAAACTATAAATAGCATTATTCTTCTTGCTGCCAATATTTTGTACTTCTTTGTATTCAACTAAAAGATCTCAAAGTGATCTGTTTCCGGGTCCCAATGTTCACAAAGCATTCTCACACTTTAGTTTATAAGAAATTTCTTTTGATCCAGAAACACAAAACTTAACACAATTCCTTATTGATGAATTTGGTAGATTAAAACGACAAAGGACTATATTTTACCTCAAATAAGGCGAACAATTTTGAGCAAATTCTTAACTTAAGTCTGAGAATGCTTCGTGAACTTGGGACAGGGTTTATTATTGGAAAATAATATATTATGAAATATGTCCTGTTTATGCATAGGTACTTTTTATATGCTTCCCTTTTCTAAGACAGCAAATCATTGCTAGTGATATAGCCATTAAAAATAACTGAAAATAAAAATAAAATAAAACAATAACAATTATTAATAGCACAATAAGATTTTAAAATGTTGTCTTTTCCATATAAAAATATAAAAGCTGTTGTCATTGTCGTATTATGAAGAGAAATGAAATAGGAATTAACGTCCTACTTTTCGAGCCTCAACCTCGTGGGTTTCCTCCGGGCACTCTGGTTTCCTCCCATTGCTAATGACCCCTACGCGCAGCGAATTATTGAAATAAAATGAAACAATATGTTAGTCCCAAAATGACCTAGTTTGTGTCGAGTGGACGTTACACCCCATTTCTCTCTCTCTCTCCCTACTTTTCGGCACTGACATAAGCTATGCAGAGCGATAGGAGGAACACTTAGCGCCGACAGCGATGCTCCGGTCTACTATTATTTCGAATTCTGTGTGCACATGGAACCTCGCATGGAACCTCGGTGTTTCGTCCCATCCGAACAACTAGACGCCACCCCTTAATACCACGCGAGAAAATCTCGAGGAAAAATCCTCGGCAAAGACCGGGATCGAAACCAAGACCTCTTAGTGAATGAGCCAGCGTATTAATCATTGATCAACAGCCGCCCCAAATACAACTCTCAAAATAATATACGCAAATACCTCATACATATAATAAGAGGTCATTTGGGGATGGTTCGATTTCATTTCGATAATTCGTTTGCGCGTAGGGAGCGAAACCACGCCAGTTGCCTCAATGACCGACCTTATGGGACAGCACGCACACGCTACCCCCCCCCCCACCCTACGTATGAATAAAGATGGTAAAACAATGACCGTACCTGTAAAAGTCCTAAAGCGATGCCAGTGGCGCCTAATGCCAGGAAATTATCACTAATAAACATTTTAGCTTGATTTAAACATCCCTGTAAATACAGAAAATAACGACCTTAAACATCAGATCAATTACAATGGACATAATCTCACTTAAATTCTGTGAACAGAAATAGAGGTACTAGAATTATTGTAAAAGCTATAATAATTGTCTAAAACTTTCAAGAATATAATGCATATTTTATAGAGAATATAAGAAAGTCTGTGGAGAAAGAATAGAAATAATTCTAAAATTTATAGGATTCATCTTCTTTGATTGGCATTTAGTAATTGAACATATTAACAGAAGGTACAATTTTATGGATGCACAATTACTGAGTTTGATACTAAGCTACGTTTCGACCAGGATGCTCTCGTCTTTATCATTGCTTGATAAAGACGAGAGCATCCTCGTCGAAACGTCGCTTAGTATCAAACTCAGTATTTATGTATCCATAAAATTGTACCTTGTGTTATAGGATTCATGATCAAATAAATCAAGTTGTCTATTTATTTTCTTTATTAAAGCTACTCTACTTCTAAATCAAGCTGAATTTTAAAAATGTATGAAAATAGAAATTCATAAAAAGGAAACAATCTCTTAAAATTGTTAAAATCGAGTATAGATGACAGTGTTAGAAGAGAGGATATGCATAATATGAAATATAATTACATTTATCTGATATACATTTAAAGGAACACAATACTTCCGATGCTCTTGTTCAATACGCTATTACGCAATTTCTAATGAACTACAACATTAAAGTGGTTTGAATATGGTGAGTTATGGTTAATGTTTGTTTGAAAGTATTAGGACAGAATTGTCGATATTGGCAATTTATATAGGGGAAACCCCGTACACTATACCCAGGGATTGTATATTACCGTCGCATTGGCATATTTATATAGGGGAAAACCCAATATAATTGAGATCAAGTATTATGTATCTTCAAGTAATTCATAATGATTAATACTTTATAAGATATAATGTGACGTATACATTTAATAAAAAAAAATACATATACACACTGTACAATTTGCATGAGTAACACTTACATGCTGAACACACATGTGAGCTAATTTCATAAAAGTTTTCTATTTTTCCAGTTTCGATTTTGATATACTAGACTTATATTTTGTCTCAGATGCACTAGATATACAAGATTTCGACACACTAGACTTCGATATACATGTACTAGACCTCGATGTAAAAGACTTCGATATACTCGACTTTAACACACTAGACTTTTCCAGTTTCGATTTTGATATACTAGACTTATATTTTGTCTCAGATGCACTAGATATACAAGATTTCGACACACTAGACTTCGATATACATGTACTAGACTTCGATGTAAAAGACTTCGATATACTCGACTTTAACACACTAGACTTTGATATACATGTACGAGACCTTGACAAACTAGACTTCGATGTACTAGACGTCAATGTAAAATATTTCGATAAACAAGACTTAAGCGGCGTTGACACGGTACAGCCAATCCACTCAACCGTACGAGACTTAGACTTGAGCTAAAATCTTGTAATAACAGCAAATATTGATTAATTACATTATAACTACGCAAACCTAACGTTTAAAATGTTATGTTCTGGGACTCAGCTATTTACACATGTATATAAGTCTTGTAATCCATTGATATACACGTTTCCAATCCCAACCCAAAGACCACCAGCAATTTTAAATACTAATCTGTTAAGGGATTAATTCTTTTTTAGTAAATAGAACAGCTAAAGAAACGATCAAATCTATCTTCCTATTTTCTTACGAAAACAGTGAATGTGCATTCTGTGAAGAAGCGGCATGGTTTTTTTTCTAATTGATTTCTTGGTTTCAGATCTGTCGTTTCATAAAATGATGTTTTTAATGATTTCCTATTGCTAGACAGGCGAAAATTACAATGAAAGTTTATATACCAAAGTTACGCTGATTGACCGACAAATTTAATTTCTAAATTTACAATTTTAGTCAAAATGCTAAGTATAGTTCGGGAATGTTGAGAAATGTTTATTCTGATTTCATTTAATAAGTTTTTTTAGTGTTTGTGAAAGATAAAGAACTGATTAAAATGGCATTACAAAATATATTACTTTTTTTAAAACATGGCGTCCGTCCAGGTGCGCAGACGACATGTAAGGTGTTTGTCATTTCTTTAGCTGTTCCGTTTATGTGTATATAACATTGTGTATTGACCGTGCAAATGAAAATGTTACAAACAATTAGACATGACTTTGAAAGATACAACGAAGCGCATAACACTGCGCAATGGTGCATACACATCACAAACCATGGCAACACAGAATACAAAGCCGGTAGAATCATATCACATGACAACAAATAAAAAAATTGTGGGTCTCGCGGATCAAGTCCCGTAGTATGGGGTTACCTGCAATGCTTATGTTCATTCTGTCGTGTGCACGAAACAAGTCCCAACACAACATGAATGTGCAAAAATGTTTCAGAGGAATTCAATATACACAAAGATGCTCCTTCTAGTCTCTAGTAACGAAATGAATTTTCGTTCCATCCGAGTGACTAGACGAATGCCCTTGTCAGGCCCTCCGTCTTGTGCTGATATGGGGAAACCACGCCGGAAAATGCCGTTGAACCCTCGAGCAAGTGTCTTACTCTCTTAGCCAACATGGCTCCTGTCTTCCGTGAGAGATTTTCTGGTGTACAAATCCTATTTTGAACTCTAGCATGTTCTTTATCTGCAGAATTTAATATTTTCTACAGGTAACTCTGTGAATACTCGGGCATATATTATCTATGGTCTTGGATCGACGTAATTACCAATCCATAACTTTTATTATAAATCTGTAACTTCGTAATTGACACTACTTAAAATACAATATTGATGTCAGTCAGTATTGTATGTGATAAGCCTGGATATACAATTTTAACACAGACCTCTTTGATTGATCCGTGGCAAATCTTTGAAAAATCAGGAAGTGACGCAAAAAACATAAATCACAAGTTATTATCAAGCCACCTGCTAAACGTAGCGAGCGATAACATACATCATACAACAAATAATAATACAAGGTGACGACATTCAGATACAAACCTTCTGATACGCCTTCAATTATAATAAAATAAATGAAAAAAGTGTAAATAAAACAAATGAAAAAAAATACGTTTGATCAACAAAGAATTTAATTCACAGAAGAATAAAATTTTAGTATATAGAGCTAATGAATTCTATCATTCATCCTAGTGATAGTAGCGACCAAGCGAATATTCACTGCTTGATCAAATTGGTGACTTCAATTTATAGTAAAATATTGTATTTACGTGTACTTGAGCTTTACGCGTACTTTATGAAAATAAGCACATGGCCTGTTCACGAAATTTTAACTAAGATAAAATCCGAATTTTAGTAATTGGATTGGATAATATTAGATTGACTTTAGTGCTTAACCAATCAATATTGAAGTACCTACTATTATTTGGATTTTACCTGCAGAAACAGGGCCCTGGGCTGTACTCTAAGATTCTAATTCTAATGCATCATTCGTTTGTTGCATTCAAGATTTCTGTTGTTTCCCTTACGTTTGGCCGTTCTCCACAAAAAGAATTAAATATTTGGGTCTTTGTTGAGTGTATTGCTCTTTCGTCGCTAATCCTTAAGGTAGCTGATATCAATATGTGCATTTACAATAGATATAAATCTCTCTTAACCAGTAGTCATTTGAAGTTTATTGTCACATTTGTTTTTTTATGCCTGAATGTCGTTTTGTCTTTAATCCCCACCAAGACGGAGGAGGACAAAATTTAGATTGCGCATTTGCCGTGGAGTGTAATTCCTCCTTCAATATCGATCGACTTTAGTTATTGTGGCATTTATGTATTCTGTGAAAAGAGAAATACATTTCAGGTAACTTGATAAAGTATTGTAATATGATGACTTACAGCTTTATAGGCGTTTACTCCACCAATACCACAGCCTGAGTATTGACAGCAGGAATCGGGGACATTATTGTTATTATACTCTCCGTGTTTACTCCAATCTTCTGGTCCAGTAACACCACAGCATTTGAACTGCAATAACACAATAATAAACGCATCGTATACGATCTCGTTGAGTTGGAGAGAGAGAGCGAGAGAGAGAGAGAGAGAGGGGGAGAGGTGGGGAGAGAGGGAGAGAGAGAGAGAAGGGGTTTTGTTTTCGATCGCTGCGTTGGCAGAGAATGTCCATTGGGTTTCCGTCGTAGCTCCCATTGTTATTGATGCAAGACATGGGGCCTGGAAAGGAACAACGCATAGTCGTTGAGATGGTATGGGAATCTTGAATTAGCATCCCTGCTCTGGGGTAATGAAAGGACGAGAATTTTATATACCATGCTGTGTTCTATTAGAGTAAGGGGAGATTATTTTCGGACAACGACTCGGTGGCCGAAAGTTATTTCTAAGAGGGGTTCAAAACGCAGCGGTTCAGGCGAATTCCTTAGCCCCGTAGGGCGTTAAACCTCGTGTCATTTCTGTAAATTCAACATTATGAAATTTATCTTTAATTTCGGTAAATAATTTTTACCATTAAAGGAAATGACTGTAATACCAACTTACATTTTTTTGAATAAGATCCCATGATTGCTGTACTTTACGATTCTTTAATCCGACCAATAACTGGTCCTCGAGGCTTCGATTCACCTAGAAGATCATAAAAGATACAAATATATGGATGCAGACGTTACCAGGAGACGATAAAAGGAGTGCTGTGGGGTCATGTGACTAGACAAGAGTGTCCAGACTGTATTCTAGTAATGGGCCCTAAAGAAACAGTATCTATTATCATAGGCGTAACTCCAAAATTATCATGTAAGTTACTCCAAAATTTCCAATGGTTTTGTAACCGAAATTTCAGTCTGAATTCCAAACATCCAATCATATTGTTGCAGTTGCATTCACAAAAAATAATCGATTCCCGAAAAATGTCGCACAAGGAAGAGTGGCTCCAGACAAAATATTTGAATCCATAGTCAACTCAGTAGGCCTACAAATGCGTGGTATTCAATTAAAAGAAAAGTAAAATTAGTTTTATATGAGGGCTCAATGGCAGTTCGGGAAGCAAAACTAGCAATGCCCGAAAAATTTCGGGTTTACAGACAGCGGCGCCGGTTGTATAGATCTCCAAGAAAATTTTGGAATATTTGACGGTCGCAAACGCGTTTTCCTGCTATTCCAGCCCGTAAATATAGTATATGAAATAATTTTTTTTTCACTTCACCCGTCTGCCCGAAAAGTCAGCTTGTCCCCGAGAGTTAGGGGGGGGGGGGGGGGGGCAGCTGCCCCCCCTGCCCCCCTGGCTTGTACGCCTATGTCTATTATACAAGAAAAAGGGACCTTGTCATGTCATGCTTTCAGACAAGAGTGTCCCAGTCATTTACAGGGTAGAGGATCCTGTACGATAACAAGGAGGCGTTGTTATGTAATGCTTTTAGACAAGCCTGTCCAGTCATTCGGATAATATTCTCCCATAGACACCGATAGTAGGGTTACGTTATTCCTAACTATATATAATTGGAATTCGAAAATGCCGCTGGCCAGGCAAAATATTAAAATCCTTACAATAACTGCACAAAATTAAAATTGTTGGTATTACAACGAAAATAGTTGAATGAAAAGTTAATCGCCCTTATCGCCCTTGTCCTTGGAGTGGAAGTATAATACGCGTTTAGTGAAATGTGTATGTATAATATATGTTTGACATACCTCATCTCTGTAGATATAAGCTATTATTCCTACTGATATTTGAAGAGCAAACACAACCAGCACCATAGTAAAATACTAAAATATTGATAAAATACTAACATAAAAATGATAATATATTATCTTATGTGATATAAAATACTAAAAAGATTAAAACAAGACAGAATATATTATGTAATATAACAGTAAAAAGAAAGACATGACTAGAACACACGGAGACAAAGAAAAGAAAATATCAGAACACATATTATTAGGGATGTAGAACATCACAATCAGAACAAATGTTAATATAGATAAAGCAAAAAAAACATAACTCGTGAAGCATAATGATAAAGAAAAAAAACCAGTTGGAACAAATTTGAAAACATAAATAATAATAAACACAGCGTGAAACACAAATAAAGAAAAACAACAAATGTGACAACACAGATAACGATAAACACAATTAGAAGAAATAAAACACAAATTTAAAAACACAGATAACGAATATTACATTTAAATAAATAAAGATAAGGTAAGACATAAACATGTCTAAACTAAAGTTGACAAGAAAAGCCTGTATTTAGTAGTTCGCAGACCAGCCGCAACAAACCAGGTAAAAAAAATAATGTGAAGGACCGAAAGCATCTACGGCCAGTCTAGTCTAAGATCTAAGGTCCTCTACGGTGCCGAACACTCGCAAATGACGCGTTAATCTTATGCATGGGTTCACTAACAATCCCCTCCCCTCCCTCACTTAGAGTAGTGGCGCACATATGATGGGTTGAAAGCTAGGCCAATCAGAAGAATTATTAAAAACGATGTGCTATATTTGGAACAAAATTAAACTTACGATAATGAGCATACATTGACTCATCATACAGGCTCCACAGAAACCAATGATGGACACAACAAGAACGATAATCCCTGATGCCACCATTACAGCTACCACGTTAATAAACTCATATTCTGGTAATAAGATGAGCACGTTTCCTTTACTTAGTTGTACATAACATCCAACAGCTATCATAGCTATTCCCATTAACTGTAGATACAAAACATCATTCGATTCATAAACAGGCACGCTACTTATATTTTCTGATATTTGAATATAATATTGCTTTTGCATACATTTATTTTCTAGAATTGCAATTTCTAAACAATCTTGCTTTTCGTAGACTGGTGGCCAGTCTTCTCCACACACCAAAAATTGGCCAGTCCTGTCAAAAAAAAAAACGAAAAAAAAACGTAATCTCTAGAGACTGGGCAAATAGAGCTTCATTCTCATCTAGTAGGTCAATCTGCATTATGTAGGTCGTGTGACGTCGTGCGCGGGATTTCTGCATTTGCACTGGCAAACTGGTGTAGGTGCGAGATGTTTGTTGTGGATAACAGTTATTGTTATTTAGTGATACTTTAACGATCTAAGAATTTTGTTGACGGACAATATCTGTCGAATGAACGGATACAACGTATGGGATGAGGTGAATGAACATAAATAATTACACACGACATCATTATAACAACTTAACGAAGCCAGTTCATGCGTATCGGGACGAAGCCGAATGGCGAATGGAAACAAAAACGTGACATCAGCCCGCAGACGGTTTCAGCATGACTGCTTTGCACTCCATTCGAGACGCATGATTCATGAAGGTAAATATCGAACTTAATTTATCTTAGACATCACATTTACAAATTCGTGTCACGTGACTCGGGGCTTGCTTGACAACTGTCAATCATTCCAAATAAGGAACAACGTAAAACAGGACAAGAAACGCCCATTTTATTGTGAAGCTCGCAAATTGTCCAGTCTCTGGTGCTGGTTACAGGTTTACTCAAATGTTTTTTTTATACAAATGGAAACGAAAGTGTTGATTTACTAAAAATTACTACTTTTATATAAATCGAAATGTAAAATTAATAGAAGAGACTGGACCAGTCTATGCTTTTCGTTACAGAGTCCTCCGGTTTCCTGACTGCTAAGGATCCATACGCGTGAGCGAGTTTTTGAAATAGGATTGAGCCCTATATTTATCCTGAATGGTCTGGTTTGTGTTAAGCGGACGTTAAACAAAAGAACTGGTATTGGTCATTTTTAATTATTAAAACTCATTCGAGCGAACGTTAAACTGCTAAACTCTCTGTCTTCCCCAAGAACAATAAATCAGTTTTGACTAGGTTTGCTGCAGACTTTCAGGCAAGTATCGAGGAGGGTCAGTTAGTTATACCCAAACATATTCCATTGTGCATTTTTTTTTAAATGAACACTTTATAGATCGGTGCTTGTATACCTTGAATATGATCTTTTTCGAAATCATTTGTATCCATCCAGAATTAATTACATCCATTTCATTGGTAAAATGTATGTCAGATCACATCTTTAACAAATGTATATCGTAAAGATATAAACTG
The DNA here is from genome assembly GCA_036850965.1 of Patella caerulea. Classification (NCBI taxonomy): domain Eukaryota; kingdom Metazoa; phylum Mollusca; class Gastropoda; family Patellidae; genus Patella; species Patella caerulea. The sequence goes on along the minus strand of JAZGQO010000002.1, from coordinate 15,324,338 downwards.
GGTGAAATGTAAAAATTAATTCTATACTTACTAATAATAATACATTTAGAATCATAAAAATGATCCGAACACACGCAAATGACTTGACTTGCGGCATGATGACTGACAATTAGGAACACCTAAATATCAAAGAAAAAAATAAATGAATAATAAATTTATTGGTTAGAAAAGTATAGGGCGAGGGTGTAAATGTACATAGCGACTGCTTTTGCAATATAGCCAGCAAAATTTTATTTTTCAGTTTTTCGGGTTATTGATAAGTTATCACTGGGAGAAACCACCGGATCATCGGAAAATGTTAAGGTCTGGGGAAGGGGGGGCGATTGATAAAAAATTTTTTGAAATGTTTTAGGAAATCGAAAAATGGTTACGAAGCGGTCTTTACATAAAGGCCAACGAGATAAATAGGATCGTACGAAATGAAATGAATGGGGTTTAACTTCCTACTCTTCTGCACCTAAACTGGGCTAATTGAAGACGAGAGGATCGTACAAAGGCGCTTCTACGCCATGGGCGAAGTATTTCAGCGGTATAAAGTAAATGAAAATGTAATGGAAATACCCACGACGTATTTTTATTGAAAATAATTATTACTCTTTATTACCGAGTTTCAATTTTACTTCTCAAGTCATTTCCATTTAATGCATCCTAATTGAAACGTTGCTTAGTAACAAATAATAGTTGTATTCAACAAAATGGCGTCCTTTGTATTTACGGGTATGTCAAAATTTACTAACAAATCAGCCATTTAAATGATCCGTGCTTGTCTCACTCGACTCAATAAATCTATACAATTCTTTATATAATGTTATATAATCCTCCCTTTACGTCAATATTGTCTTGTCATTCATAAATTTAACATTTTATTTTCTTTAGAATCTTTTGTTTTTATTCAAACAGAATTCTGCATTGTAAAGGAAGGTGGGGCGTCGTTAATATAAAAGTTACACATCATCTTGGTAAACATGTAAATATTGAAATGTTGGTCAAATAAAACGTTCATAAATTCTGATTCAAACATTGGTTGGCCATACTTAAATTCATTATATTCATTCAATGTCTTCCACTTCGTGTGTTTTTAAGTAGAATATTAAAAACATTACAGGTTAATGTCATAGCATGATTTTGAAAAATGAAAACATCTTTCTTTTTTATCGCACACCACAAGTGGGTGGCGAGTGGGTGTGCGTGTAGGGTGAGGGGTGGGGCGAATGGTCTGCGTGTCGGTTAGATCTCATTGACATGGGACAAGGAGTAGGGTCGCCTGTTCAACATTTTGTGTTTTTTATAACCGATTTTGTGTGAAAAATGCCTTTGATAACCGAACGACATTACTACGGTATATAGACTAGCCATGTGTAAAGCCACGACCCACAAGACAATAATAAAACCGAAAAATCATGTTGGGCTGATTCCAGTCGTGAACGGGTGTGTTGGCCTTCCATATTAAGATGGGACTGGTTGATGCTAATTGTAGGGGTTGAATGGTTAGGGTTAGGGTTAAAACCTCAGTGGCTATAAGGCCCAGCCCCAAATGGCCACTGTACATTACATCTAATCCAAAATGTTTTGATTTGAATAAAGGTTCTGGTTAGGAATTCGGGTTTCAAGCAGGGTGTGGTATCTTAATTTGTTAAGAGAACCCCGTTTTAAATACATGATATGTTACTATTTGATAAAGTCAGAAATCTTTTTCCTCGAAGCGATATAGAATATGAACGAAATCAGCAGTCATTTACAGCTGAAACTTGCAAGTTTCAACAGGCCAAACAATAATAATAATAATATCAAGCTTGAAATATAACGCTATTTATCATCTTCAATAATTAACATTTCTAATTCTGGTACACTAATAAAACTTACGAGATCAACGTTAATCCAAAATTCTCTCACTGCAACAATTATAACCAGAAAGTCCCTTAGATATTCACGTTGAAAACCATAATAACACCAATACGCATGCTTAAGAGGATTGCCCGCATAATAGGTTCTATATTTAACCTGTCGTCTATTCAAGAAACCCGTCAGACCGGTTTCTATTGTTATGGTCGCCATTTTTTTTGTTCCCTGTCGTCTGCTCACACATTTACCTGCGTGCGACAAATCCATTCGACATTCGTATCGGAACGCTTATAAAAGGTTTTGCCCTTTGCATAACTATAAAGGAGCACTTCAACTTTGCAATAAATAAAATGTTACTCTGCTTATCTTGGTCTGAAATATAGTGCCTCGTGATCAGATAGCAGCATTTTCACCAACTCTTTTTTCAATATCCAACAGCCCGCGGTTTTCCTCGCACATGTAGAGCTTGGGGACAATTTGCACTCTTACTGAGTCTCAACAGCGTCCAGGGCCCCCCATCCATGGTGGGTCCGTGTTGCGGTTAATGTCCGGGAATTTGGTGTATTCCGCCGATGTCACGTCGTACTTTAGACTGGTGTCCATGTTTCTATTTATTGTTAATTTAGCGGGAAAAGTGGTACCATGACTCAAAGTATTGGTTATCGGTGTTAGGTTGGGGGTCTCGACATGCTCAAGCCCTCAGGTACCCCACCGTGCATGGTCCATCCCAGACAATTGAAGACCCAAAGATTCTTTTCCGCCGATTTCGAAACCCGGCAGTTTCTGCTATAACCAAAACTGGGATTTCAGAGGTCATACTGTCAGTTAACATCTGCGCTTGCACAGCTCTACACGCATAGAAATATGCGGATTGGCACGGCATGCCTATCTCAATCTATTGTGAAGCTGAGACATTAAGTAAGCTATACAGTCCAAGAATTTTGCCATTTTTGGAGGATTCTAATTTTTTTGGAGGGTGGGGGCATATGCTTGCATTTCTACAAAAGGGACACAACTCCAAACTCTAGCTTGTCTATGCAGTTTCAGACACCCTTTCCAAATTCTCTCCATGCTATAATGTTCAAAAAAAAGCTATTGGAAAATTCCAATAATCTTAACCAGAAACCAGGGGTACTCTAGTAGCTCATGGTAGTTTTGTATGCACTTATATGTCCAGAGCTAAACTCTTCAAAAATCATCTATTTGAAGGTCATTGAACATTTTTTGATTTTTGTCACCAGGGCCGAAATACGTGAAAATGCCACGCCCCTTTTTAAGCGCAGCACTACCCCCTGCCATTACTGTATCTCTAGAACCGGTGGACCCAGAAGGTTGTGTGACCACTCAAAATCTTCGGAATGGCCACATTATAGGGGGTCTGTAATACATTTATATGTTTAAAAGTCAATAGCTTTTAAGATATTTGCAAAAAACTGATTTATTATTATATAATTTACTCATCATTATATTATTTGTTGCAATTTTTTTCAATTGTCTATTTTACAGTTCAATTATGTGAATTTTTTACACTTATTGCTTTTAAATTACTACAGTCACAAAATATTACATATTTTATGTTCATTCTTGTGCAAGTGCATTAAAAAACCCTTGACAGTCGGCAATCTAACAAGAAAAAGAAGGGGGGGTTATCCCCTTAATACTGATTTCAAGAGGGTAAGAACCTCCCAGTTGATGTTACTGTAATGGCAGGATTTCATTATAGTTGAATTATGCAGATTACAATCATCTAAACAAAGTGTTTTTGTAATAACTGCATTATCTACAATTAATTACGCTTGGCCAAAATATTTTTACAGGAAATGTTAGTGGTTTCAAGGTCAGTAGCCAGGGGAGCGTTTGATGGGACTGCATGCGTTATATGCAACTCTTCAGGAAAAACTTTAACAGCAACTAATGATGGGCGTGTTAAAATACGAATGGCAGCAAAACAATTGCAAGATTCTTTAGTCGCCTCAAGAATAAATGCATACAGCAACACATTTATGTACCATCTGAAGCCGAAATGTTGTTATTCGACTTCAGAATGTATGTAGAATAACAACATTCGACTTCAGAATGTAAGTAGAATAACAACATTTCGGCTTCAGATGGTACATAAATGTGTTGCTGTATGCATTTATTCTTGAGGCGACCAAAGAATCTTGCAATTGTTTTGCTGCCATTCGTATTTTAACACGCCCATCATTAGTTGCTGTTAAAGTTTTTCCTGCAGAGTTGCAGTCCCATCAAAAGCTCCCTTGGCTACTGACCTTGAAACCACTAACATTTCCTGTAAAAATATTTTGGCTAAGCGTAATTAATTGTAGATAATGAAGTTATTACAAAAACACTTTGTTAAGATGATTGTAATCTGCATAATTCAACTATAATGAAATCCTGCCATTACAGTAACATCAACTGGGAGGTTCTTACCCTCTTGAAATCAGTATTAAGGGGATAACCCCCCTTCTTTTTCTTGTTAGATTTCCGACTGTCAAGGGTTTCTTAATGCACTTGCAAAAGAATGAACATAAAATATGTAATATTTTGTGACTGTAGTAATTTAAAAGCAATAAGTGTAAAAAATTCACATAATTGAACTCTTAAATAGACAATTGAAAAAAATTGCAACAAGTAATATAATAATGAGTAAATTATATAATAATAAATCAGTTTTTGGCAAATATCTTAAAAGCTATTGACTTTTAAACATATAAATGTATTACAGACCCCCTATAATGTGGCCATTCCGAAGATTTTGAGTGGTCATACAACCTTCTGGGTACACCTGTTCTAGAGATACAGTAATGGCAGGGGGTAGTGCTGCGCTTAAAAAGGGGCGTGGCATTTTCACGTATTTCGGCCCCGGTGACAAATGTGTCACCAATCAAATAATGTTCAATGACCTTCAAATAGATGATTTTTGAAGAGTTTAGCTCTGGACATATAAGTGCATACAAAACTACCATGAGCTACTCTAGTAGGGGTGCTGGCTTTTGTATTTGTTATGCACAATGAAAGGAAACTCTGCTCTGTAAAATCTTTTTTATATGCTATTTCCTGTAATTCCAGTCTGTTTACCTACATATTCTACAACTCTAAAATATTTACCAAAAAATCAACTGAAATGTTAACTGAGTCGGTGACTCGGTGCGGAACAGTGTGACATTAACCCTCATTGTCGAAAAGGTAATGCCAAAAGGGAGACAAGGGAAAAAAAGATAACTACTAGAAATTTACAAACTAAATCCTACATTAAAATTAGGAGACAAATTTACTAGTCTTAGTCCCGCAGTATATCAATGCCAAACACTTTTATACCCAGTCAGGGAAAGAAAATCAGAAGTAGTTGATAAATGGATTTATTTTACAATATTATGAGTATAATACAAATGGCAGAATGATAATTCAATCATAATAACAAAGAAAGATATAATTTTTGTCAATCTGATTAAAATATAGATCTATATTTCGTTTAGCTTTTTACACTTTCGATGACCTACGCTACATGAAGATCTGACAAGTTGTACTGGAAGGTTGTGTCAGGGTCCATACAAGAAGTTACTGTAACACATTGTTTTATTGGCCAATCCTTCACTTGATCCAAAACCCTGTTAACATAACAACTCTTCCAGATTCAAATGTAGTAAAGTCAAGTTAAACAATATTTTAAACTATAAAAAATGAAACAAAATAGGATTTGTGTTTTAATCAGATTGAAATTTTGTAAGCTAAAATTTTTTTGAATATTCCATTTTTAAGGCCAACGTAAAAAGATGACGTCACATTGGTTTTTTATGTTATTATCGTGCTTTGTTGTTTGGAATTCCCTTCTACAGCCTTTTATCCATATAATTAATCAGCCCTTCCTCTGTTTTTTAAAATCAGTTTTGAATGACAATGATTACAAAGTCAGGTTTAACAAAACTCATTAATTCCTGGCCTGGTGTTTCCAAAGTATTTATATTATAATTTCAACTTCACAGTTATTGTTGTTCATTAATTATTTTAATCAAAGTGATTATTTTTCAAGAGGAGCATAATTAAGAAGTTTTTCAATAAGATCAACGTGAGAAAGCAGCATTCTTCGACAGCAATATCTTCGTAATCCAAGAGCATCCAAGGCATCACTGAAATTAAAAAAAAATCAGTTGAGGAGATAAATTTTAAAAAAAGGGTCTAGTGGTCTAAAGGGTATACGAAATAAGGTTTAACATCCTACTGCTTCTACTGATAAAGGGGACTTGCATTGCAAAATCTCAATGAACTTTCTTTCATAACCCTGGGATCGAAAATCATGGCTCCTCAATGCTATAAAAGTCGCAAATTTCAGTAACAACTGTTTCTCTGCACTGACTGGACAAATGAAGACGGACTAACACCAGCAGTGTACCCTTAATTCAAATTTTCAAGAGTTCTTTTATGGGCACGCAAGTCCAGATTATAAAATGGATGCATACTACAGAGACGCTAGTGAATGCAGTTTTGAAAGAGAAATGAAATGGGGTTTAACGTCCTACTCTTCTGCACCTTAACTGGGCTAATGGAAGACGGGTATACGCCATACAGTGTGCTATGAGGGAGATTTTGGCCTGGCAGCGGCACTACAGCCTACTCTTATATCGAATTCCAACTGCCAAGGGATCTTTTACATGCACGCCAATGTGTACACGGGACCTCGGTTTTTCATCCCATCCAAACGACTAGGCAGCTGTCCTTGTCAGGCCCTCCTTCTGTTTTTGAAAGAGACTGTGGTATGAAATAAAATGGGGTTAAACATGCTACTTTTCTGCACCAACTGGAATAATGAATACAGGCATAAACAATTGATGCAAGATTAGGGAAATTTTGCCTACTCTTCAAAAGACCTTGGTATTTTAGTCCAATGTGAACACACACAGAGAGCAATAGGGTTTACCGTCCACTCGAAAACAAATTAGGTCATTTCGGAACTAACACAGGTTTTAATTTTATTTCAATAATTCGTTTGCTCGTAGGGGTCTTTAGCAGTGGGAGGGAACCGAAGGACCCAGAGAAAACCCACGAGGTTGGACAAGTGAAACCGTGCCAGTTGACTCAATGACAGGCTTTATGATAACCATTTGGTCATCACCTCCCCCTCCAATGTGAACAACTAGACACTGTCCTTCTTAGGCCCTCTGTACTGCACCGCTGACAAGAGAAAACCACGTTGGAGAATCCCAAGGAACTTTCTTGACCAAACTCGAGACCTCCTAATTAGCGAGCCAGCTTCTTACTCAATCAGCCACTGCAGCTCCCCAGAATAAAATAAAACATTAATAAGTATACATACCCTTCAGTGTACTCCACCTGTAATAAACCAATATACGCCTCCCATTTATTACCAATAACCTTACCACATGTAAAACATCGAACTGGTATAATCATTTTTATAGCTGTAGTTTCACACTTTTTATTAATGAAAAATCTGAAAAGGTACAACATCAATTTTCAAAGGATTAGGAATTTTATTATTTTTAACTATTTTATAGGGTATCATACTTACTGTGTGAGTTCTGGTAAATAATAAACGGATTTCTTCGATTATGAACAAACTAGGTAACTTTGGTTATTATAAACTTACCTGTGTGTTTGAAATTAACTCCCGTTAAATAAAATCCATTGCACAATAAAATATCTCAACGAATAAAAACGGTTCTCTCTTGAAAGATTTGAATATTTACTTGTTATTTCGACAGAGTGGATAATAACATTGCTTTCGTCACATATTGGAGGAATCCAACACACGGAAGCGAGGTTGTTTAAATTTGACGCATATTTTGTCAAGCACGTGTTATACTCAAAGCAACGCGCCAACATTACAATCGTTTGAGTTTGGCCGACGAAAATATCAATTGAAGACAATTACATAGGAGCTTTATCTTTATATTGAAACTATTGATCGCAAGTCTATCAAATTTGATTCACAATGAAAGAATCACTGATTGCGCGGATACTCGTAAAAATAAAGTCATATATAAAATATAGATTTTAATATCCTATCTTCTTTATGTAATAAATAGTTTAACATGGATCATGAAGCACATCTCCGAAGTGGCTGAGGACTCTGAGTGTATTATTAATTTGATCTCATTCTTTCGATCAAATAATAACCGCTTCAGTGACATTTTTAAGCGTGTTGCGACAGCGTTCAAAGTGCCTAATGGCATTGGGTGGCGTAAGCAATGCCGACAAGTCCGCAATGCCGACAAGTCCGTAACGCCCCGTAAGAAGCAGCACATTAATTGTAAATGGCCTGCATATTTTAAATAATAATATTATCATACCATATTATAAAGATGGGTAATATTTAAGGCCCGTGAAAAGAATGCAGTTATTTTTGTTCCTCATGCGTGTTAAAAAGAAAATTATCCCACCCTAGTCGGTAATCAAATAATTAAGACAGTAACAAATTTTAAAAAAATACTGGTTGTTATGTGTGCGAACGCTCAAACTCAATGCCGAGACGTGCTTAACTTAAAACAAACTTGAATTGGCGTAAAAATGCCACATTTCCTATGCTGTCACCCCTAATACAAAGTGATATCTCCCGAGGTGTGACGTAACCAGCTGCCATATTGATATTTTTCTTAACCGAAAGTTTGTGGGATTTTAATTTTTCAAGAGAGAATTGTTTTAATACATTGGGACATTTAGTGGTGTGATGGATTTTATTTAACGGGGGTTCATTTTAAACACACGGGTAAGTTTATAATTACCAAGGTTAACTAGTTTGTTCATAATCGAAGAAATCTGTTTATTATTTACCAGAACTCACACAGTAATTGTTTTATTTCACATGGCATTTAATAATTAGACTAGAAATACACATAAAATACAATTACAGTTTATTACTGAGTGACGTTCCTACTAGGATTCAAACCAAGCAAAGACTCAGAGAATCCTGGTTAAAATATTCATCATAATGAATCCTGTTAATTAAACACAAACATCCTCTAGCAATTCTACTGGTGTTTATGATGGTTATTTAGTCATAGCTAGAATCAATAGCCACATCACTTAGTAAACAAGAGTTGTATTTCATTCAGATTTGGTATAATCGACTATATATAGTGGCACTGGCATTTCAGAGTGCACAATGCTCATTTGGACAAGTTCTAAAATTGCCCCATTATTACTTTTTTTTAGACGATGATGCATTGAGATAATTAATCTATTTTATTTTTTTGGATTGACATATAAATAATTGAGCATGATAACAACAATAACGTGTTGTTTTTAGATAGTTGGGTATTAATTTTGTAAAAGTCTAACAAAAAAAGGAGAAATTGGGGTAATGACTGTTGTTGTTTTGACTTGTGGTTGTGGGGTACAGTAACATTAATCAATGGAAGTTTGAACTACTAGTTCCTGAGAATTGGCCACGAGTGACTGGCAATGTGTTATTAACTCTATAATTTGTGAAAATAAGTTAATAATATCAAAATGTTTACCAACCAAGTCGCAGTTTTTCCAATTTTCTTCTTGCACCACGCGTTACCCTGAGAATTACTTCCCTTTGTTTGAACAAAGTCGAGATTACGAAGTCTTCTTTTCATCCGCGAACTACGGTAGCTTGGTTGGGACATTTCCAATGAATGTACAACGTGCCTAACTAATGCTACGACAATTAAATCGGTTGTCTGGGAATTAGTTGTTTGATCTGCCAAGAAGAAGCCATTAAAAAAAAAAAATTGATCTACACGAGAAGTCGGTTAATTTGTTGGTCTGATGATATGGAGTATGTGTTCGCTTCTGGAAACTTCTAAATAATGAATTCACTATAACCATTTTGCAATGAATTTAAATGTGCGATTCATTTTGTATTTGGTGTGGTGTTTATTTATAAGTTTGTCCCGGCAATACTAGTAATGAATAAGTAATTACCGATTGCTTCGAAAATTAAAAACGTCCCCAAAGGAACTTGCGCATCACATATATTAGTCTTTATCTATGGAAGTATATGTTTGATTACCGGATTGTGAGTTACAAGAAGTTTAGCCTCACTAACGCCGTGAGTTTTCTACAGATAATCAGGTGTCCACCCACTACGACCCACATTTAAAGAGCAATGTACATGCGAATTAATGGAATAAAAATATACAATTAGAATATGTGTCTTTTGGTCATTGAATTATGCCGGTCATTCAGAGATATGACAGTTGAACTATGTCGCCCACTGGGATATATGACATCTGGGATTCCGTAAAGATTAGACAAAGTTCTCCACATAGAACACTGCATGGCGCACGCCCGTCATCTTCCAACCAATCTGATTAAAACATAGATTATATCTCTTTCGTTTTAGTTTAAAATTACGTTTTCTTTCCCTCAAATTCGGAGAACGCTATTGGTGTAGACTGGAATAACCAGACGATTGAGATTGCCATTAGATGGAGACTTCTAGAGTAATTCACCGAGGATAACTGATTAGAAATTACAGTAAAACATGAACGATTGAATGTAAATCAGTTTATATACAATCACACATTATTTTATACGTTGCATTGCGATCCGTTTTTTGTCAACTTCTATGTGGCAAATATTAGTGATTTAGCTTGTTTAATTTCTCCACTTTACAAGAAAAACCTATTAAGTGATACTGTATAATACAGTAAGTAAGATGTTGGCTTGCTAACCTGGAGGTCCCACGTTCGATCTTTGTGGTCCCACTTGTCAGTGGTGTAAGTCTGGGTGAAGGGGGCTTGGCAGGGGATTAGACGAACATCTGAAGTCACAATGGCGTGTACATAACAGAGCCGTTGATAATTTGAAGTCGATATAAGAGTAGACCGTACTACCACTGCCCAGGCGAAATTTCCCTCAAAGTACACACTATATGGCGTATGCCTCTCATCCTTAGCCAGAGGCGGATTCATTGGGGGGCGCAAGGGGCGCGCGCACCCCCTAATTTTCTACAGTGCCCTTTTTTTACTACTGAAAATGCCTTTCAACTAGCTTTTTTGCTCGATTTTGAGGCTCTTTTTCTACGATTTCCGAACGTTTAGACGAAAATATCAGCCAAATAGCCCTTGAATTGGCTAGCAAGGCAAGGAAATGAGGATAATTTTCTTGGGGCCCCACCCCCCTCTCAGCGGCGTGCCCCGTCTCCGCGGTCAGTGCCCTCATTTTGCGGCGCCCCCCCCCCTTTCAAAATTCCTAGATCCGCTCCTGTTAGCCAATTCAGTTCAAAAAAGTAGGACGTTAAACTATTTCATGTCAGAAGCCATGAACACAATTTTAATCTTGCGAATACACATTCCTTACGCATATTTGTTTTGTCTCTGGGGTTTTTCTTTTTATTGCTTCTTGGATTGAATAAATAAAATGCCCAACAAATACTTCTTTAAGAAACTTTATATTTTTTCACTATAATATACATGTATTTCTAACAGCTGAATTTGCCTTCCTGGGCAGCACACATTGGAGATCCCACGGGTTCACATATGCCTAGAATATATATAATATAAAACACTATTTTAAAACATTATATTTTAAATGTGTGGCTCTATAACAAAGAAAGGAGCCACGGTGGCCACGTTGGCTCACTAGCCAGAATATCGCGTGTACGATCCCTGTATTGGCCAAGAAAGTTCATCGGGATTTCCGACGTGGTTTCTTCTTGTCAGTGGTGTAGGACGGGGGCCTGAAAAGGACAATTGTCTAGCCGTTCGAGTGGGACAAAAAACCGAGGTCCCATGTATACACTGACGAGCACGTGAAAGATTCCTTGGCTGTTGGAATTCAATATAGTGCCGCTGCCCGGGCAAAATGTCCCCATTTCAAACTGTATGACGTATGCCAGTGTTCAAACAAGCGACTCCCAGACTAACCAATGTCCAGGTTAAGGGAGCTCCGCGTTAAATAGAATAAAGAGAGAACACAATTCAACTTACGGATGCGAGTTTCACGGCAATGGATCAATCGGCGTGAGCGCGTGGACTTAGCTGTCCATCAACCTTCTCTGTGAAATTCCACTCAACCCAGTGATTTGGCTTTTTATAACAGTTCTCCGCATGTCATTGCCAATCGGAGCTGAATAGATTTCGCATGTAAGCAGATAATATGTAAGCATTTTTGTCCGTTTAATTGTGTGTTGCGCATGCGTGCCCTTAAACGGATTTGAAATAATCTTTACGTCACGTTAGAGGCCCAGCAGCGTTTCTAGTAAGACCCATGGTCCCCTTCGATTAAGCTTGGCTTGCGACCAACGAGCCACTTAGCCACCTTGGGGTGGGCAGATTTGTGGGAGCTCAGGAAACACTACATCAATAGGTATAAATCTAGACTGGCCCAGTCTCTTCTATTTATTTTACATTTCGATTTATATAAAAGTATTAATTTTTAGTAAACCAACACTTTCGTTTCCATTTGTATAAAAAAAAAAATTTGAGTAAACCTGTAACCAGCACCAGAGACTGGACAATTTGCGAGCTTCACAATAAAATGGGCGTTCCTGTCCTGTTTTACGTTGTTCCTTATTTGGAATGATTGACAGTTGTCAAGCAGGCCCCGAGTCCCGATACGCATGATCTGGCTTCGTTAAGTTGTTATAATGATGTCGTGTGTAATTATTTATGTTCATTCACCTCATCCCATACGTTGTATCCGTTCATTCGACAGATATTGTCCGTCAACAAAATTCTTAGATCGTTAAAGTATCACTAAATAACAATAACTGTTATCCACAACAAACATCTCGCACCTACACCAGTTTGCCAGTTAGTCGACAGCCATGTTTATTATCACGTGATGTTAGATATGTCGTGATCACGTGCACGACGTCACACGACCTACATAATGCAGATTGACCTACTAGATGAGAATGAAGCTCTATTTGCCCAGTCTCTAGAGATTACGGGTTTTTTTTCGTTTTTTTTTGTTTTTTTTTGAGAGGACTGGCCAATTTTTGGTGTGTGGAGAAGACTGGCCACCAGTCTAGTATAAATCTTATGATCTCAATTTCAAACACCCTTGTTGATTTTACCCGGATGTCCTGTAGCGGCCTGTAGATGATTTATATCAACACCCTCCGTTCAATCACAAAACGGATCACCCAGTTCTTCGCCATTTGTTTTTCCATCACCATCACTATCAGCCTTACATAAAGCTATAGTCCACATACGATAATTTAGTGAAAATTCCTAAAATATAACATAGCTATAATCAATAATATAATATTCGCTGATAACGGCTCATTTACTAAATGTCAACGTATTTCAAGAGAATTACTGAATCCAGAAGAGATGTTGGTGGTGGTGGTGTGTTTGTGGGTTGAGGGGAGGGGGTAACGTTCACCTAACACAAACTAGGTCATAGGTTACAATTTTATTTTAAATAATTCGTTTGCTCGCATAAGCTCCTTCGCAGTGGGAGGAACCCATAGAGGACCTACTCCTTGACCATCAATTCTTCTAAAACATTCTAGAAAAATGGTAAAATAATTTTGCATGTTTACGTTTTAATGCATGTCACCTCCTGCTTATTTTAGGCTAGGTGTAGCTAGGGTAGTTTATTTAGGCAGATATATGATCCTCAGAAATAAAAGAAAAGTACACTTTAAAAGACTTTTACTGCTGAGATTCTGAGTAGTCCGCGGGTTCATTAATCCACAGATATCTATTATTAGATATAGGATTGGGTTAGGGTTCATTAGTCCACCGATATCTATTATTAGGGTTAGGGTTAGGATTAGGTTTATTGATATTCACTTTAAGCTCATCCGCGGTGCCAGAGCGCGTACACACTTTAATTTTATGGCGGAAGCTATGCTGTCTGGGCGAATTACCCACATACAACACTGCTGGGGGTAATCCCGGTACCGAAATGTCAGATACTATACCCCATTTCAAATCGTGTGACATTGTGTACGCCTGGTCATCTCCACCACCCTCACAAAAGAAATATAATTGTATAACTCACAAGTCCAAAAGGATTCAATGTCCCTCCACCATTTTGGTTATAATGTCCAACTCCATTCCAAGTACCACCAGTGCCACATGGATTAGGAACAGAATCGCCATTCGGTATTCTTCCGCGGTAAATAAAGAGTCCCGACACAGCCAGGAATATATTGATTAAAAGAATTACACATGCGAACATTTTGTATGCCGAAGATTACCGAAACGATTATGAATTGTGTAATTCAGACACTAAGTTAGACAGACAACTAGGTATCTTAGATAAGTGTAAACTTTGTCGTGACATTATTTTTTTTTAAATGCAATTTGGAGATATAGATATTCTGGAACAAAAATTTGTCATAAAAAAAAATCGATAGAGATATTCTGGAACAAAACACAATATGCATGAAACACATGTATCGACTCGATTTCTGCATTAAATTATTAGATACGCAAGTCAGATGTTAATTCTCGCGATAAAAAATAATGCGATTTCATAAAACCGTCGTAAAACCATCAACTTGATCATAACTAAACTTAAGAATGTTGCATGTATCTATTTTGATTGTTCGCCTCGTTCTGGTTTCTTGTCACAAGGATTATATGGATCAAATCCCGAAAGGTCATCAATATTGTTTTGTTGGGGGTGGGGGAGAGGGCGAGATAGAGAGAGAGAGGGGGTGGGAGTTAACGTCAGCTCGACACAAACTAGGTTATTTCTGGACTAACATATGCTTCAATTTATTTTCAATAATTCGCATGCGCGTAGGGTCTTTAGCAGTGGGTGGAAACCGGTGGCCCGGAAAAAAACCCACGTACATCCCGGGAAACGTCGAAATCACGCCAAGTGACTTAATGACATACATTATGATGCAATGCGCACCCGTTAACCAACGTTGCTGGTGATATATCCACTGAGATTACAGTAGCCCTAAAATGTAACTGGTATCTACTGAGGTTATAGGGTCAATCTAGATACGTTCGATTAAGTGGATGCCACAAGAAAGATGTAACCACAAGAAATATTTATCCCCAAGCTGGCGAGGCAGAGGCGGATGTAACATATTTGGTTGGGAAGTTCAATAAAAGTTAGACAACTAGGGATGTCTGTAGTGATTTGTGGAGCGTATCTGGGCTCAAATGTAACACCCAATTCCATCAGCTATATCAAAACAACAAACTTAAATTTAAGCGTTTCATTAAGTCAGCATACTAAGTGTATTTTTTATACTGCTATTGACGATTAGGAGCTCGAGTCCCTAGAACCCGGGATCTAAACAGTATATCTAAACCAGCCACTGTGTTCAGCATTATTTTGTGTTCTATATACTGAAATGATGCCCAAGATGAATATTGTTTACGAATTGCCATTTTCATAGATGCAGAATTAGACTACACTTATATGGTTGTTTTTCTTTCTTTTTCAGGCATTTGTGAACCTGTTGGATCCCCTGCCTGCTCTTTCCAGAAGTTTTCCTGTGGTAGTACCATGTCCGGGGTAACGAGTCGGCCATGATAAGGATCATGACAAAGATCATAATAAGACCACGAGAAAGACCATGATAAGGACCACGAGAAGGACTATGCCAAGGATCATGACAGGGATCATGACAAGGACCATGAGAGAATCACGACAAGGATGATGACAAGCACCATCACGACAAACACGACCATCACCATGGCGACTAGAGCAATTAGTTCTAACGTATAACGCGCTGTTTTTTTTATGGGAAGCTCTTAAGTCTTTAAGTTAAATACCCAGATAATTTTGTTCGTGTCGATTTAAGCGTTTAGAAATTGAAAGCACCTGATTTCAAGGAAAACATAAAATGATTTATTCTGAGAATTGAACGAAACATATTCGTTAAAATCTAAAGCAAAATTATCTGGTATTAAACTGAATGACTTTATGGCTTCTTGTAAAACGTCTGTGTGTCAAATCTACTTATCAATACAGCAAGTTCTACCGAGTCATACTTCATATAGTTTATTCATAGCATGCTAAAGATCCATTCACAACCATTTATATTTTCGTGGTACGAGCGTAGTACATCTAAATTTGACAATTGCAGACCAATGCGTACATTAAAACTTCATCACACATGATTTAGAAATGGCTTTAGATATATTGTTAAAGTGTTCAAATTCGCCTTTGTTTCGTACATTTTAAAAAATTGCACCCCCCCCCCCCAGTTTAACTAAGATTTAAATTTGGGCAAAATGACGCTAGATGGCATTGAAGATAAATTTACGTCGACGTCAAAATGACGCTAAATGACTTTAAAGGTAAACGCCTGGGGCTGGGGCTATGAATGGACATGATTTATTCAATTATAATTCATACCGATGTGTTTATAGATGTAAACCAAAGTGTTAATGGATCTAGAAGAGTCATATGTTAGATACTATACTCTCGAGTTATTGTTTATGTATCTAGAAGAGTCATATGTTAGATACTATACTCTCGAGTTATTGTTTATGTATCTAGAAGAGTCATATGTTAGATACTATACTCTCAAGTTATTGTTTATGTATCTAGACGAGTCATATGTTAGATTCTATACTCTCAAGGTATTGTTTATGTTTTATAATTAGACTACACTACGTTCACCACAGAGAGGGTAATGTCCATTGTAGTTAACATAAATACTTAAAATAATTTAAAATAATTTTGCTGTTTGGTTTTTATTATTTAATTTTACACACTAAACAATTGAATGTCAGCTTTTCTGTCTATCTGGAACCCATCGTTAAGATGCATTGTATACGGTTTAGATAAATGAAATGAAATGGTGGTTAACATCCTGCTGTTCGTTCTGCTCCGATTGGGTCAATGAAGACTAGCATACGTTATACAGGCGCGGATCCAGAGGGGGGGGGGGGGGTTCACACACCCCCCTTCCCTGCTCAGCTACATAAAAAAAATAATGCCTTGCATCAATGAAATTACATCACAAAGTGATCCTAGATCAGTATAAAAATGATTTCTCTGTTTAAAAAGCTCAATTTGTATGTATGCCTATGTAATTTAGAGGCAATGATGGAAGATTTCCGTAACAGAAACCTGGCAAACCCCCTCCTGCAAAAATTCCTGGATCCGCCCCTGGTTATACAGTATATGCTGATGGAATTTCTGCCCAGGAAACGGCTCTATGGACTACTGTTATATCAAATTCAAACCACCAATGGGTAAACGGGGTCTTGTTTTTTTACCCATCTGAAGCACTACACGTTGTCCCTTGCCAGGCTCTCCCTCTCCTGTAATGGGACACCGAAAAATCCTAATGAATTATCTCGTCACACGTAATTTTGATAAGGAGCTGGCCGTTGGTGCTATGACAGACGAAACACAGATAATTGAAATTGAATATATTGAAAATTTCATTCAAATTACTTTATTCTGAGTAAAGTTATTACTGGTTAATATCTCGACAAGATGTTACACAGATTGCAGTGTTTTATCGTAGAAACAATATTTGTCCATTTTATCGTTGATTTTATCGCTAGTGTCCAATGCATATATAACTCGCCCATCCGATGCTCTAGAGATTTGATTATGGGCTTTCCATGTGTGAGAGAGAAATAGGATTGTGTGTCCATTCATTTCGGGAATAAAAAGGTATATTTTTATTTTTAAAAAAAAATACTGTGGGTGTCCTTAGAAGTTGGGTGGGTGTCCAGGGAAAACTCACGTGGTTATGCAGGTAACCTTAATCCTTTTCAGATATAAACCCGGGATCAACCACATCTTGTATAGAAAACAGGACTCCATAGATACCTCTAAGTATTTGGATATAGGCGGGAAATGTGGGAAGAAATTTTGTGTGTTACACTAAATTGTGGATGTGGTTATTTCTGTAATTGTGGGGAAAAGTAACCTTTTGTGTTTAATGACAATGCTGATGTGTCATCCAGTTAAAATGTAGAAGTTTTGTATTGTCTCGGTGACCAGTCTAGGCTTCTAGAATTGTATGCCATTCAGAACTGAATAGATGTTGTATGTGATCAGATATTATGTAATTGTTCTTGTATTACAGACCGTTTAATGGTGTGTTACACCTGCGGGCCACTCAAAAGGATATAAAATAATCTTTTCGTCGCGTTTGGGGCCCCGCGATTCTAATCAGGCCCATGGCCCCGCCCCGGTTATGCTGGACTTCGGGTGAGGGAGAGAGAAAAGGGGTTTAACGCCTAGTCTACATAAACTAGGTCATTTCAAGACTAACAAAGCGTCTGCACCTATGTTTAAGGTGAAGAAAACCATAGAATTGCTGGAACTAATGTACGTCATTGGCTTAATAAGGAAAGAATTGTCAATATTTCTAGGACATGGATTCATGGTAAATAGTTGAAAAGGATTGTCTCATGCCATATGCAGCAGACATCGATGGCATTCGACTTGCTTTGTTACTTCAAAAATCACTTTTAGAAAACCCAATTATCTATTAATCCAATGTTCTGTACAGACAGACCTTATATAAGCACCAAAACAATTGACCTATTTTTCGGTTAACCCGATTGGTTCAGAAAAATTAGACCCCATTTCAATTGATTTCAGGGTTACATCTATCTTATAAGATCACGTGCAGATGTGTTCAACGTCACGAGATGTAAACAGTTCTAGCGCTAACCCGCACCCTAACTGAACTTTCCCTAACCTTAGCCACAATCACACCAATAATCACGTGCCTTAACCCTAATTACATCTCGGAAACCTTGACAATCTGTCGATGGCCTTAATTATTAGATCTACCCGCATGTACAGTAATCTATATGGACCACCACAAGACAACAATGGGACCACAGTTTTTAAACAGATCAGTAGGTACGATTCCCTTGAATAATAGATGCTGTTGGTTCCCGTAGATAAGGAGATAAGACTCGCCATCACCTGTCCTATTCTCGTATCTTATCTGGATTATTTCATAAAAACTGTAACGAGCTGCCATATCGGAATAATACAGCAAAAAACATTGCTTTTAGGGGTGATTATATGTAACTTATATCATGTTACGTGTAGTTTTTTTGATGGTTTCTCTTTCCATGGTTTACTGTCACAAGCGTTATATGGATCAAATACCAAATGGTCACAAGGTTAAAAACCCGTGTAAATCAAGTGAAATCTGGCAAGCTGTAGGTCATAATGATATACTTGATGGGCACACAGGTTACAATCTATTCGGTGAAGTAAGTTTGAGAATAATGATAATAATAAAAGATTTTGGATCAGGAACTGGTCGCTAACCGCTACTCACCTTGATCTTTTTTCTTCTTTGGGTGATGCTCTCCGAAAAAGCCTAAGGCTCCGTCAAATTAACACACTTCTTTTTGGAAGAATTCTGTATCGAGGTGATCTACTCCGTCATTTCAAATCCAAACTACGTGAAAATTAACATGGTTGTTCTTTGAACAATTCTGCATCAGTTTAGAGAATTCAATTTTTGAATTTCATCCAACAACATGGTTATTTTCTGGTCCATAGAACGATTGTACTTGTTTTAAGACTAAATTCCTTCCAGAACCAAGTCGTTATGTACAAAAGACAATTAAGCAATTTATTCAGACCAGTGCCGAAAATATATTGATTGGAAATTACTTCATATCTTACAAGAGACGCGTTTTAACTTGCCAGTATTTCGTACGAATATAAAAATCTATATGGGCATAACATTTTATGCTAACAAAACAAAACGAATATAAATTGTAACTACATTTTATATCACAGCCGACATTATTTAGCATGAATCTAAATTGGTACCAAATGTACGAAGACTGGTATTGATTAAATGTGGGCCTGTATTTTTTAAATAGAAACAAGTTCAACCAATCTTAACCAGTAGTCAAATTGAATGAATTCGAAAAAAACCCGAAATCTCTCAAAATTAAGAAGGGACACAAACGAATGTATCTCAATTTTCAAATTCAGGAATCTGTTGGGTTTCCTGAATCTGTTGGGTTTTCTGATATAGTACATCCGGCTATTGGCCTTTAAAATAGGGCGTTCGGAGTTCAGTGTTTTCGGTTTATTTTAATAGGATTTCAAACGCCACAATAAAGAATGGAGTAGAGATCTATGTATGCTAGATTCAGACAAAGATGGTAACACTAACGGTGAAGAACTGGGAGATCCCTCATGTATTTGGACAAGTACTGGCAATCACAATCCTCAAGCAGTTACTGGACATCCAGGTGAGTCAATCCACATTTGTTCCTATTTATGCAGTCTAGATACAAGTTTTAAATCACTTCTAAGTAGTTCATTGATCATCTAAATTCAATATAACAATACGAGTCCTGGTGTCAAGTACTGCATTGACGTATTGTTTTTATATTCTTAAGTAACACATTGCTTCTTCATGTAGTGTAGGTCATCGAAAGTATAAAAATCGAAACGAAATATGGATTTGTACTTTAATCCGATTGAAATACTATATCACTGTGTCACCTGTTCTGTTTATTTTTTAGGTATCTGTGAACCCGTTGGGTCTCCTGCTTGTTCTTTCCAAGCTTTCTCATGTTCCGGTGGATTTGCAGGCAGCCATAAACATAAAGGTCGCGATTACTAAAGCAATTAACAAATTAGTGCGATATTTGTAGCTCTAATATGGTTACAATTTTGTTGGATACATATTGTAATAAGAAGCAATTAAGTCTTTTGGTTTTTATCCAGTGTGCTCATATCCTGTGTATAACTTTCAGCGCACTGTGCATTTCAATTTAATTATAATTTTTATAAAAGTCAATGTTCAAGTTTAAAAAGGAAAAAAAGTTATAAATGAAGCCGAATCCTTAGACCGTAATCTATTCGTAATCTGTGTATTAATAATAACCAAATGGCTTCACTGCTTCTTGTAACATGTAAAGAAACTACTTATAATGCAGCATATCTTACAAAGTCATACTTCAGATAGTTTCTCATATCATGTTTAAGATCCATTCACACGTTAACAACGGTTTATATCTCCGTTAAATTAATGATCGACCGATTATCTGTGGTTCATCTTTTGGCGTTTTCAAGACCTTGTTTGCAATATCTGAACATGAAATGTCGTTAACGTTAAAAGTGTCATCAAAACTAAATAACCCCAATATACTAAAAAAATCACCGATAACAAGGAACCGAGAACAAGGAATGAATCAGAAAGATAATTTATTCTATTATATTCGATTAGTTATAAAGATAATTTATTCGATTATATTCGATTAGTTATAAACTAGCGTGTTAATGGATCTATGTTAGATACAATACTTTCGAGTTATTGTTTATGTATGTAGAAGAGTCATATGTTAGATACTATACTCTCGAGTTATTGTTTATGTATGTAGAAGAGTCATATGTTAGATACTATACTCTCAAGTTATTGTTTATGTATCTAGAAGAGTCATATGTTAGATACTATACTCTCAAGGTATTGTTTATGTTTTATAATTAGGCTACACTACGTTCACCACAGAGAGGGTAATGTCCGTTGTAGTTGACATATTCAATACAATAAATAAGTTGTTTTTAAATGTGGTTTGTTTTTATGACTATCTATTACTAGATGAAGCGCCCCCTCGCATTTTATACCAATCTTTTGATGTACTACAAAATTCGGCCTACATTTTTTCGCCTCCTTTAACCTGGATAACTGGGCAATATACTTACTAGCTCGCTTCCAGGGAGGTTACATTTATTGATCTCGAAAAAAGAGAAATATTTGTCTCGAAACAAAAAAAAAAGAGATTTGCGACGAAAACAGGGGGGGGGGGGCAGCTACACAAAAAAAATGTCTTGCATCAATAAAATTACATCACAAAGAGATCCTACATCAGTATAAAAATTATTTCTCTGTTTAAAAAGCTCAATTTGTATGTATGCCTTTGTATTTTAGAGACGATGACAGCAGATTTCCGTGATAGATACCTGGCAAACCCCTCCTGTTAAAATTCCTGGATCCGCCCCTGTGAAAAAAACTATGAATATCCAACGTTATATTGAAGGGGTGTTGGGGGGGAGGGTGTTGAATGGTTAGCACATGCGTGCCGTGCTGTATCATAAAACCATTCATTGAGTCAACTGGTTTCGAATCCACGGTTGTACCTCATGTGTTTTCAGGCGGATTATTGAAATAAAACTAAACCATGTTAGTCCGGAGTTGACCTAGTTTGTGTCGAGTGGATGTTAAACCCCATTCCCCTTCCCCCCTCTGTATTTTAAATAAGTATAAAACTAAGTACTTACTAGCAATGCTGAGAATAATTTCATGGAAGATTTTGGTGAGGGATATTCGAATTGTCCCTTTGTTATTTTTTGTCATTTCGGTTCTGAGAAACAAAGCAATTAAATTACTACGTAATATAGGGGTGTTGGGGTGGCCTAATGGTCTAGAGTGCCGCGTTTCGACCTCGAGCTGGCCGGTCACCTCTGGCTTGTGGCTGTGGTTTCTAGCCCTGGTGTGAGCGTATGTGGCATAGAGATAGGGGCGCTTTCTCAACCTCGTGTGTTTCCTCCGGGCACTCCGGTTTCCTCCCACTGCTAAAGACCCCTACGCGCAAGCGAATTATTGAAATAAAATTAAACCATATGTTAGTCCCGAAATCACCTAGTTTGTGTTGAGTGGACGTTAAACTCCATTTCCCCCCCCCCCCCCCTCTCTCTCTCACTACGTAATATAACTTGGTGATGCATAATAATCGGGAAAACAACATGACAAATAATGTCATATTTTTATGCATAAAGTGTAACACGTCAGTTAACGTGATTCCTTACAAATATAATCTTGTCTTGTCGTTCATCAATAAAAAGGGAAAGCTGTCAATTCTCGCGATAAGAATAGTGGTGTTTCCTTTTTTGTTTCTTTGGTATATTTTTTTTTTTTCAAACAATTTCATTATAAGACTTCGATCGTCCGCTGCGTTAGCATAACCTTATCCAAATTTCAAAGTGTTAATTTCTACGGAGCTTGAAACATGTTGCGAGTAGTGATGTTGACTGTCTGCCTCTCCTCCATGGTGTATTGCAAACAGAAATATATGGATGAAATACCGAATGGTCATAATGTTCCAAATCCGTGTAAGCCGGGTGAAACCTGGCCAGCTTCCGGTCATAATGATCCAACGGATGGTCATACTGATGTCAATCAATTTGGTGAAGTAAGTCATTAAGTAGAATGAATGTTTCAGTAATCTATCGAACAAACGACTATACAGGTGTAAAGCGATGCAAGTGTTCTTCTTGGCTATGGCTTGTAATATAAATCCAAGTATCCAACAAGAAGAAAAGCACTCTCTTAGAAGACGTCACCTATTAGGCATTCTTTAATAGTCAATGTTTTGTGTTGTGCCCCACCTTTCTATTTGAACTAGAATACAAACTTGGTGTAGATGTTTATTAGGTGAATGCCTTGATGGGGTTCGAAGTTAAGAATTTCTGATTAGTAAGCAGAGATAGGCAGTTTGATTGGTTGATGCTTTTGGACACGATCATTGGAGCACCAGACACAATCAAGGATGGATCTAGGTATTTTGAAAGCTGGGGGGGGGATGGGCGCCGCAAAATGAGGGCACTGACCAATCTGTTTCACAGAGAATTACTTACGAATTATCTCTGTCACAGATGACTTTCTTGAACACGTGCACTGACACCACGCGGCTTCAATCGTTGGCTGAAATAGCCCGTGCATTCTTTACATATATGATGCCTTTTACACATTTTAATACCGATTTACACTAAGTAGGAAATACCTTTTAACTACAAATACTTCAAACGTCTTCACTTATTTTTCTAATACGCACAAAAAATATTTTAGATTTTAATGTGCCGAAAGACTAAATAGGAAATCCTTTTAACTACAAATACTTAAACCGTCTTTACTTATTTTTCTAATAAATACAAAAAATGTTTTAGAATTGAATTTGTGGAAAGGTAAAAGTTAAAATAGGGGACTAATTAAGTCGTGTCGATGTCATCCTTATCAGTGACTGTAGCTTCCTAGCGAATATTTAATGCTGATCAGTATGCACCAGACACAGCTTTAAATTGGCTATGATGACGGGGATTGGGGGTGTGGCCAAATGGTTAGCGCTGGTGATGTGCGGTTTTTCGGTTTAACCGTACGGTATCGGTTTTTACAAATAAACCGAAAACCGAACCGTTAAAAAAAAAATAACCGTGCGTTTCGGTTTTTTTTCCAAATTCCTAATTTTTATGTAACCGTATTTCGTTTACTTAATAATTCCAAAATTTTAATATAGCCACCACTTCCGTTTTTATTTTCGATCAACCAGAGCCCGTATGTATAGAATAATAGAGTGTTTAATCAGTCTGGTTGGCCTAGACTATTTATTTTCTCAATTCGGTTCGGTTTACAATCCAAAATTTTATGCAACCCGAAGCCGGTTGTCAATATCGAACGATGGCTTCCTCTAAAAAGTAAAATGCCTCCATGGCTTGCTCAATAACTATGAAAGATTAGATGACACAAAATGTAGATTTAATCTTTGTAAAAAAAATCTATTTCTGCTGCATAAATTATAAGAATATAATTTAACAATTTTGAGTCAGGTTTAGAACAACATTTGAACAACACCCGAAAACGACAATTGCGTAAGCTTTGTTTTTAAGACGTTTATAAACGAGAAATAAAAGACCACATGTTTCGATTTGTTGGATTGGTATTATTTTGTTATGCAAATTTATTTTGGTATTTTTTGTTTACAGTAGAATCTAACTTTACTGTTACTGATATCATTATGTTACTATTATTATGCCTATGGCGCTGTGTGTGTCAGATCTTTTTTTACAGTAACTTTGTTATTACTACCAGTCATAATTAAAGTCATATAACAGTAAAAAAAAACCTTGTTGTTTACTATTTACATCAATATTTTTGTTATTTTTTCTGGCTTTCAAGTATTCCTATAAAATAAGCATAAATCAGTACATACATTACACAGTGTTTAAATGAATAAAAAAACCGAAAACCGAAACCGAAACCGAGGTTTTTTGCCTCAGAAAAACCGAAAACCGAAACCGAAAGAAAATTTAAAAACCGCACATCACTAGCGCCTGCGCTTTACATCGTAAAGTCTGACATTGAGTCAACTGATGTGATTTTAATTCCACGGTTTTTTCCGGGTCCTCCAATTCCCGAGTTCTCTGACCGCACTACGTTGAATTATTAAAAATTTGTGTCAGATGTGACTAGAAACGATTCCTCATGCGAAAAATAAATATTCAGGAAGAAAAATTGAAGGCAAGAGTTCCAAAGAAAAGCCTGATAACAGGCTTGCAGCTATATAGCAAGTGATAGGAACTGTCAGCGGACATAGTCCACTCAGAGACAGTTCCTAAAAAAGGAACTACCGATTGATTTCCTATCACTGCTAAATACCCTTATGTGCAAGCGAATTATTGAAATAAAATTGAACCTTAGATAATCGGTTTGATTTCTTGATACCTTGAAAAAAGGTATATGTGCTATTTTATTTTGGAAGATATCAGATAAAATAAAGATCTAATGCTAAACTGGGTGGGGATAAGACTTTATAAAGCCGCCATCTCAGCATTAATATTGTAGCACGGATAGGCTGAGAAATATGACGTCCCACTTTAGTGCATAATGTATATTAGGTCAGAATACGTGATTGTCGGGTTGGTTTTTTTTTTTAATGGAAAGCTGTCAATTCTCACGTAGACCTACTATCGCGATAAGAAAACTGCTTTATAAAAACTTAAAGAATCGACCACGCTAGCATAAACTTATCAAACTTTCTATGTGCCAATTTCTACGGAGCTTGAAACATGTTGCGAGTAGCTATTTTTGCTGTCTGCCTCTCCATGGTTTATTGTCATCAGAAATATATGGATGAAATACCAAATGGTCATAATATTCCAAACCCATGTAAGCCGGACGACACCTGGGATGCAGTTGGTCATAATGATCCAACTGATGGCCATAGTGGTGTGAATCTATTTGGTGAAGTAAGTAAATCGGAATTCCTGGATACAATTATGTACTGGATGTCTCTAATCTTATTCCCCATTAGGGGTCTTTACTGCTATCTCAGGGATTGTCGAAGCAGTACTATTTTTTTCTATTTTTTTTTTAGGATTTCAAACACCACCATAAAGAATGGAACAAGGAACTGTGTATGCTAGATTCAGATAGAGATGGCAAAACTAACGGTGCGGAACTGGGTGATCCCTCCTGTATCTGGACCCCTAAGGGTAGTCACAATCTACCAGCACCTACTGGTCACCCAGGTATGTAGTCATTAATTATAACGCAAATAATTTGTGCAAAATAAGGACATGTACCTGATGTAATGATCGGTTTTACACGGGTTGAAGGAACGTATATCACGTGACTAGAAACACTCAGAAACACTATCCCTCTCTCACCATCTGTCGAGGCTATACAGGGAGCAAGAGATAATTTCCAAGATATTTCACACGGAAACTTTTTCTTCGGGTTTGGAAGTTGGGTATATAGGTGAATAATAAATTGGGTTCAGCTGCTTCTCTGTCTTTCATTTTGGGACAAAATACCCCTGCTTCTAATTGAGGAAGACATCTCGTGGTTCAGATGAATGTCGCGTCCGAGTGTGTGTGGTTAGGTTAAGCAGCTATAAGCCATTTTATTCGTCGATACTTGATTCTAATTGAGCCTTTTCTGCTTAGAATTTGCAGATATATGAGCAATTTGATATGGTGATACTTTGCCTTGATAAAATCGGATTGTAATTGACTAAGAGTGGTGGAACTTGGGGTATAATAAACGTTTTTGTGCCAAGGTTTAGCAGAATGATTGTATAAGGATATAGATGTTGCTATACCAAAAATTGCCAGTCGCGAAAACACAAAATAAACTGTGTGTTCCAGACCAATCTTTGGCCCTAGGAGTAGTGATACGGGGGGGGGGGGGTCCACTAAATATGTTTGAAGTTAATCATACATCTATAATAATATCCATTCTTCTCCCCCCCCCCTCCCCTTGTTTTTGGGCAGGTTTGGAATTGATTAAGTTTTGGGGAATCTGGAGCAGCTGTAAACATTCCCGAGTACGCAAAACATTTTTATTCTTTAAATCGGGCGTAGTAAAATTTCTTGCTGCAGCCCCTTCGATATTTCTCTCAGAGTAGTGGGACATATTTGGCCAATTGCTGCTTAAAAGGTTTAGAATCCATTAAATGTATAAAAATAACCAGATACGCTAAAAATGAATCGGATAGTTCAGAATGTTGCTGTCCCTCAGACATTTGATAAACAAGTGGTGAAGTGTAGTCTGTTTGGAAATAAAAACCATAAAAGTGTACGATTTTGCTTTTCAGGAATTTGTGAACCAGTTGGCTCCCCAGCCTGTTCTTTCCAAGGTTTCTCTTGTGCTGGTGGATTTTCAGGAAAACATCACCACGGTCGTGATTACCAAAGCGATTAACAACTTCATTCTTGCAGTTGTAACATAGCTGCTTATTTGTCCGATATTTTTGTGTTAAGAAGCAAATAATTCATTTGGTTATTACCCAGTATCTGAAATTATTTTAAAATTTACTTTTAGTAGTTTTCCATTCTCGTGGGTTATTTCCGGACACTACGGATTCTTCTCACAGCCAAAGCCCCTTTGGTGCAAGCGAATTATTGATATCAAATTGAACCATATGTTAGTCCGGAAATTACTAAATTTGTGTAGAGTGGGTGTTAAACCCCATTTCTCTCTTGTTATGTTCTGTAATTAAGGATTTTGTATAAATATCTTTTTACGGGTCGATGTAAGCAAAAGACAATACAATCTAAGCCTATATTTAATTAACTCTTCAAATCAAAAAAAAATTCAACGTAACATAGATTATAAATCTGGGGTTTAACTAAATGAATTTAGTGCTTCTTGTAAGGTCTTTGTGTAAACGCAAATTTAGACATGTTTTAAGGAGTCATACTTCAAATAGTTTACGCTTAGCATGTTAAAGATCCATTGACATGGTTACAACGGTTTATATCTCACGTTTCATTTAAAGTTGTGATTTCAGACCAAAAAAATCAGCCCTTATAAGATAAATCATACCTTGATCAAGAAAACGTAACGCAAAAGTAAATATTAGGATAATTCAACGTCAAATTAACGTTAAATTAACGTTATACGAAAGTAAATGTCAGACTAATTCAACGACAAATTTTAATAAGCCTCAAAATAAAGTTACGCCAAAGTAAATGTCAGAATAATTCAACGTCAAATGAACCTCAAAGTAAATGTCAACACAACTTAACGTCAATAAACGTCAAAGATGTAACGTTATGTTGTCAAATAAACGCGAAACGCAGCTGGGGCTATGAATGGACAAGATAATTCATTCAATTATAATTCATACCGATGTGTTTATAGATGTAAACCAAAGTGTTAATGGATCTAGAAGAGTCATATGTTAGGTGCTATACTCTCGAGTTATTGTTTATGTATCTAGAAGAGTCATATGTTAGATACTATACTCTCGAGTTATTGTTTTATGTATCTAGAAGAGTCATATGTTAGATACTATACTCTCAAGGTATTGTTTATGTTTTATAATAAGGCTACACTACGTTCACCACAGAGAGGGTAATGTCCGTTGTAGTTGACATATGCAATACAATAAATAAGTAGTTTTTTTTTAAATGTAGTTTGTTTTATTATTTATACAATTAACTTTCCCCGAATTTTATCGATGACAAACGAGGATTGTGTGGTGTGGATATCCGAAAAACGCTTTGAATTCAAAACGAGGTAATTATTGTTTGTAACACTATTAGAGATCAGTTTCGTACAGCTATGAAACAGCTATATAAATACAATAGGAGCATACATTCATCAAGACCCTAAACCAAACACAAACACGATACAGCAATAGTTCAAGATAATCATTCCGCCCTTCAGTCGAGTGAGTGGGGTTGGGATGGCCTAGTGGTCTAGAGTGCCGCGCTTTGACCTCTAGCTGGCCGGTCACCTCTTGCTTGTGGCTGTGGTTTCGAGCCCTGGTGTGAGCGTATGTGGCATGGAGATAGAGGCGCCTTCTCAACCTCGTGGGTTTCCTCCGGGCACTTCGGTTTCCTCCCACTGCTAAAGACCCCTACGCGCAAGGGAATTATTGAAATAAAATTAAACCATATGTTAGTCCCGAAATGACCTAGTTTGTGTTGCCTAGTTTGTGTTGAGTGGACGTTAAACCCCATTTCTCTCTCTCTCTCTCTCTCTCTTCAGTCGAGTGACTCCTTGCGCTCACCTCTGCTTCTGTCAGTAAACTCACGGAGCCACAGGGAACGTGATACTGGCGGGATACGAACTTCTAAATCAGGAATTAAGTCTCATGCCACCAAAATGGTATTATATGAAGCTCTTTATCACCATGTTATTGTATAGTTAGCTTACCACGGCGTATTTCATTTGAAAACATCGCCCGGTTGTACACAGATCATATTATGCAGCATGTCAATGTAATATGGAACTGATTAATCTTAGATCAAGTTTGTAGAGTAGAAGGGTCTATGCCACATATTTTGAAAATCAGATGGGGTCAATAACTTCAATACATCTAAATAATCCTTCTTATTTTATGAGATAGAAGACCTGGGAATCGCAACGACGCCAGTTGCCAAACTGATCCCGCAGTGAATATTCGCTTGGCCGCTACTGATCCCGAAGTGAATATTCGCTTGGCCGCTACCAATGACGTTATTGGCCGCTACAATCACTGATAAGCATGACATCGACGAGGCTTAATGAGTACGGCATATTAACTTTTTTACTCCGACAAATTAAATGCTCAAACATAAATAATGACGTTTGAAGTATTTGTAGTTAAAAAATATTTCCTATTTAGTGTAAATGGGTATCAAAATGAGTAAAATGCATCATTTTGCCCGAAGCAGTTAGGTATTAAGTAAACATTGCGCGAGCCGTTGAGCCAATGACTACCGCCGTGTGCAGTTAACGCACGTGTTGTGGACAGTCATCTGTTACAGAGATAATTCGTAAGTAATTCTTTGTGAAACAGATTGGCCAGTTGCCTCAATGGCATTGGTAGACCCTATGTACGTGACAAAGATTTTGTTCGCATGACCAATCTCGATTTCATCGGGTCATCCCCCTTTCCTCCCAATTGCTAAGTACCCTGTACGCGCTGGAGAATTATAGAAATAAAATTGAACCATTTGTAAGTCCCGAAATGACCTAGTTTGTGTCGAGTAGAAGTTACCACCCCACCTCTCCCTCTCTCTTACTCTCTCTCTCTCTCTCTTTCTCTCTCTCTGTGATAAGAGGGCAACAGAGAGTGGCCACCACGTCATGTATCCCGATCAATACCACTATTTAGGGTATGTCTTTATCAAAAATGACCACTCTTGTATTGGTAAATAGATATGTACATGTACTCTGAAAGGTGAATCGATGATGTGCTAAAGTTAGGGACTTAATTTTAATCACATGTCTGAATGACTCGTTGCACCTAGTGTCGTTGTTGATTTGCGTTTGTTTGATAAATCAGAAATAACAAAAAAGAAGCGGGTGTAGGGTTGCTTTTCTGGAACGGATTTTGTCGAGAACTTTCTCAAGAATAATATGTGGTGCTACACGAAAAAGGGGTAAATATTCGTTTATTCCATGACATGCATTTTGTGGCTTAAGAAAGAGGTCGGGGGATGAGGGTGTAGGGCTTTGGGCGGACGAATTTCGGTCTATGTTGATGGTTTTCAGGAATAATCTAGGGTGGCACATGAAACGGTATAAACACGCTTTCATTCCATATCATGTATTGGGTGGCTATAGCAATGACGTTTGATAAAACCGCGATACGTGGATGTTCTCTTGGGACGGATTTCACTCAGGGGAATAAACACTCTTTCATTCGATACACCATGTACTGACAAAAAAGTGAGGGGTGGTAGTACTTTTCGAGGAAGGATTTCGGGATAAACTCTCTTTTATTTTAAAGCCAATTTTCGGGTGGGTCAGGAAGAATACACAGGCAACGGGCGTTTGGTAGCGCAGAATTAACAAAAAAAAAATCAAGGGTGTGTTTATGAGGGGTGTGGGACATAATATGCCGAGGACTTTTAGAAATAATATGTTAGGCCACACGAAAGGGGAATAAACCCTCTTTTCTTCTGTAGTGGCTCAAGAAACAGCGGGCGTATTGTAAAACGGTGTGGACGAAAGAGACGTAGGGAGAGGTGTTGCTTTCCTTGGACGCATTTCAGAACGTCTAGAGGACTTTCAAGAATTATTGATCTTGCAACATGAAAGGCGGATAAACACTCTTTCATTCAAAGCCAAGCATTGAATGGCTCAAGAAAATTCGGACTGACATAAAAGAGAGGGTAGAGCTTTTCGGTAACTGATTGCAGATTATATTGAGGGATTTCGGGAATATTCTTTGGTGTCATAGACCCACTTTCTTTCAAAGCCAATTTCAATTTTCGGTGGCTAAAAAAAATACAATTGTAAAGGAGAATTGACAAAAAAGACAGAAATACGAGTTTGTTAGGACTTGTAATTTTTTCGAGTAGATTTTAGCTTGTATTTTTTCTCAGCTTCTATTTTTCTACTTTTCGACAGTAAAAATTACGAATGTTAGCTATAGATTTCCATAGTTTTGTCCTTTGGCTTCCGGTTTTGACGATGAGGGTCAAGGTTACAAATCGTGAGATGAATGTAACGTCGTAAAAGGACAACAAGAAGTAAATGGTATTATTATATAACATATTTCCAGCAATTAGTTCAAAGAATGAGACAGCATGTATCGAATCAATGATAGGTAGCTGAGGCTGCATTATTAAGTGTAGTTTGTGTCGATGACAGTGTTCGTTCGTTCGTTCGTGGGGTTTAACGTCCACTTCCACCTAAGGTGATATCGTAGACAAGATGACAGTGTTGTCGCGGAATGATATTTATTTGGTATTCATTGCATCATATGGACACAGATCACTAAATATTCATGGGCCGACGAATGTAGGGCGAAAGTTATTTTTAGTCCTTCTCTCCCTTTCCCTTTTTCCCCCTTTTGCATGTCGATTTTTGTTGACTTTTTGGTGTAGAATTGAAGAAAAGGGTTTAAAAATACATTTTCTGCCAGGTTTTGGTGAATATTCATGATTTTGAGGCGGAAGGATACAAGGGTTGTGAGGTTGGTTACCTTGAAAGGGAGGGCCGATAATTGCTTGTTTAGTTGTCTGGACTTCCAGCCTGTGTATCTCAAGTTTTTCATGGTGAACCTCATACATGCTTTTGGGCCAGAGTTTGCCACATGTTGCTCCATCTGTGGCAGAAAGCGTTCTACCCAACGAATATTTGAGAAAAAGTTACAGCCGGTCTAAGAGACGAGAATTAACATTAAAGTCAATGGGGAAATAATTAGTGATCTGTGGCCATATGACAATTGACCACTTTCCAGTTCGGCGCCACCTAGCGGCGTTGTGTAACATATAAACAAAGATGGCGTCCGATGGGGTCATGGTAAGCAATACGTGTTTTTTTGACTGAAATGTTCGTTTGTCAGTCTCTGTGAAGCCAGGTGCACAGTTATTTTAAATTGCAAAAGGTTTAATTTTATTTTTCAGTGTTGTAGTTGGAGGTTCAAGTAGTACCAGATACCTGTCTTCTTTACTTTAATCATTAACAGAAGAAAATTAAGAAAAGATGCAGAAATTTATTCCCACAAATAAATTAATTAGACTACCTCAAGGAAACAATGCTATCCGATTGTATGCATCTTTGACTAAAGACCAAAAAGATACATTAGCAGATGGGCCAGATCTAGCGGATTTCATAGAAGATAAAATTCCACCCATTGAAAGTATTAAAAGTAAGAAAGGAGAAAGACTTCGATTGCCTGAATGGTTAAAAACAGAGATACCAATTGGAAAGAATTTTCATCAGTTGAAAGACACTCTTCGTGATTTAAAGCTACACACCGTATGTGAAGAAGCCAAATGTCCAAATATTGGAGAGTGTTGGGGTGGTGGGGAGCATGGCACAGCAACAGCCACAATAATGGTTCTGGGAGAATTATGTACGCGGGGTTGTCGATTCTGTTCAGTAAAGACAGCTCGTAAACCGCCCCCACCGGATCCAATGGAACCAATAAACACGGCTAAAGCTATATCGTCATGGCAACTAAATTATGTGGTTTTGACTTCTGTTGATAGGGATGATTTACCTGACGGAGGCTCGGAACATCTGGCAGAAACTATCCGAGAAATAAAACAACGAAAACCGTCGATACTTGTAGAATGTTTGACACCTGATTTTCGTGGAGATATGAAAGCTGTAGAAACTGTTGCAAGTTCAGGTTTAGATGTGTATGCTCATAATGTAGAAACAGTTGCCGAATTACAATGGTTAGTTCGTGACCCGAGAGCAAACTATAAACAATCACTTGCAGTTCTGGAGCATGTCAAAAAATGTCAACCCAACTTGGTGACGAAAACATCCCTTATGCTAGGATTGGGTGAAACTGATGAACAGATTAAACATGTCATGGAAGATTTACGTAATATTGGAGTTGATTGTTTAACATTTGGACAATACATGCAACCAACAAAAAGACATTTAAAAGTTAAAGAATATGTAACCCCAGCTAAGTTTGATTATTGGAGAGACGTTGGAGATGAAATGGGGTTTGCCTATACAGCTAGCGGGCCACTTGTTCGTTCTTCGTATAAAGCTGGGGAATTCTTTATAAAGAATCTCATAGATAAGAAGAAAGAACCGGTACCAACTTGATCCTCCAAACTAACTGTCAATGGGACATGCATGCAACTCTTACCTTAAACTGAGAATTTAGATACCAGTAACCATAGAACAGTTTTGGTTACAATAAAAATTTAACATACATTATTCAAGAGCTAAATCTGCTAATTGCAGGTTTTTTCTTTAGGCCAGAAATGTTATCTAAATTATAGACATTAATTTACATATCTAGACCATAGTCGATTCGATGTTATCGTTAGCCTGCGATATTTACTGGATTAGGATTCGATTTGTTCTTCAACTTTCATTCATGTTTAAATCATGAAATGGTTTTTATGATACAGACTTTAGTAATGATGATCTAAACTAGGCCGAAAATTCAATTGCTTAAATCTCGTTTCAGAGTGGATTAATTTGAGTGAAACTTTCAGCAGATTGCTTTACATTATCTAGTATTTAACTATTATAGTAAAAACTGCCAGCTCTTTATCGTACCGGTATCTTCCATAATGTAATTTTAAGTAATAGAATGCTGTGTAACAGTGTGTGAGGTCGATTATGGTGCAAACATTAACAGTGCTATTATTGTCATATAAATTGCTAATATCAATGTTTTGTGAGGAAGCTGTGATTTATCTTTAAATTATTTTCAATTAAATAAACGCTCTGTATGATTAGTTGTATGTTATTTTACAACATTATATAATAATTTATTGCTTTCGAGTCAAAACTAGCCAGGGCCTCCATTCTATAGTATCCTATACCAATGGCAAGAAATGGGTTTTAATGTCCACTCAACACAAACACGGTTGTTTCAGGACTAACATATGGTTCAATTTTATTTCAATAAAACTTGTCACGTACAACTGGGGACTTGATGACAGACCTGCAATGTGCACACACTAGCCATACGACTATCCAAAACCCCCGGCCCACCAATAACAAGGGAAAACCATGGCTCTGTTGTTGTCTAGTACTTTTGTTACATATCCTAGTTTCCTCCAATCATCATCGTGGTTTCATTTCATTAAGAACAGCAGAATATAGTGATATTCAGTCTGAGAAAATGATTTTAGTTTGCTACTTTCAGTTTATGTATCTCAAAATTTCTTTGGTCAACCTCATGCAAAATCTGGAGCGAAAACATAACAATTTTTTACCCTGTCTGTTAAATGAAAAACGCTCAGTCACAGTCCAGCGAAAATTAGACAGAAATAAATGGTAGTCTTCATCCTGTTTCATTTGAAAGGTAAAAGGAGTAGTCTCCCTTCATATACGTTATTCTGATTAAAATTTAAGTCTCTGATCTTTTATGAAAGAGTGGATTTCTAATCTGGCGTCAGCTAAAACTTAAGGACAATATGTCCATCATTGGAAAAAAGGGTAACGACAACTTATTGCGATTTCCCCCTAAAACTAGCATCATTCATGAAACCTATGATGATGACGACGCCAGATGTTACATTCAAAGAGAAGTTGGGCTTATGAAATGTCAGGGGTTATATTTTACAGACACGCTATCTTCGAATACCTTTGAAAACCTTGCTTTTTCGTATCAATCTGGTCTCGAGTATTATTTACTGGGAATATTTTTGATCCAGATGGCCTAATGGTCTAGAGTGGCGCGTTTCGACCTCTAGATGGCCGGTCATCTCTGTCTTGCGGCTGTGGTTTCGATTCCTGGTGTGAGCGCATGTGGCATGGAGGTAGGGGTGCCTTCTCAACCTCGTGGGTTTCCTCCGGACACTCCTGTTTCCTCCCACTGCTAAAGACCCCTACGCTCAAGCGAATTAGTGGAATAAAATTAAACCATATGTTAGTCCCGAAATGACCTAGTTTGTGTCGAGTGGACGTTAAACCCCATTTCTCTCTTCTCTCTCTCTCTCTCTCTCTCTCTCTCTCTCTCTCTCTCTCTCTCTCTCTTTTTCTCAAGGCTCGTGTGGACCAAACAGGAGTATATCAGAAAACGCTTTTAATTTTAATAATGATAATGAATTTATATAGCGCCTCTAAACTGCCACGTTTGGTATTCACAATTAAATTAGTTAATCTTCTAGCATGATCTTAAGGACCCTGATGTTCTTGCTTCAGGATGGGAATATTAGCACAATTTACATTGTACAACGAGTGGTCTGGAAGAATTTCAAGCCCTATCGGGTGTGGGGGGGGGAAGGCTTGGGGGGTGTTGGGGGGAAGGGTTAGAAATTGGATCCGGTTCCTCAATCTAGTCAGAATCACCGGAAGGATATACACACGGGGTCAAAAAGCAAGTAGATGAGATACATTAACTGCCGTGGTTCGAAGAGAATACATAACAGTCTCATAACAGTCACTAATTCGGTAACCTGAGCAGTGGAATCAATTTCTAGTAAACAAGCAAATAAAGTCAAAGGCGTATTTTAATCAAGTCCATTTAACACGAAAACTTTCCTTCTTGAGCTGCACATAATGGAGAACCAATTGGTTCGCATATACCTGCAAGAATTAAAGAAAAAGGGATTATTCGCAGGGTTATGATAATCCCAAAACAAGGTAACTTAGTTACCGGAAGAAGGCAGGCAGAGAGTAACCACTATCACCAAAAACACTAACCGGTGGTTCAAATTTGTAACCGGATGAATACCACTCCGATTAAAACACAGATCCTATTTCGTTTCGTTTTTTTTTTTTTACAGTTCAAAATTTCATTTTACTACTCTAGGATCTGGAAGAGTTGTTATATAACCCGCATACTGGATGATGTGGTGGAATGGCCAATGAAACGGTCTGTTACAGCGAGGTTTTGGCGTGAGGTGCACGCTGATTAATGAATGTCTGACGTCATGAGGTCAAAAGTCGTTCGCATGACCCTTAACAGGCCGCCATATGGTGTTGGCAACGAAAGTATAGAACAGTGAAACGAACTATACATCTGTATTTTAATCAGATTGGATGACTACAGCTGTTTAGGATATTCTCAGGTTATCAGTAGTCTGTCTTTATCATAAATGACCACTCCTGTATTGGCATACGTGAATCGATGACGTGCTCAAGTTAAGGGCTTAATTTTTATCACGTGTCTTTATTTCGATTTCCACCTGATGTCGCCTTTTGGTTTGCGTTTTCGGGTAATGTTGACGAGTTTCAAATGGCTCTCTATATAGGTCATAATCGTACGGACTCGATGACGGTTAAGGGTGCAGAACCCGAAATGCCCGAAAAAATTTCGGGTTTACAGAGTGCTGTGTTGGTCTTCCTTGCGCCCCCCTCCCCCATATGTCGCACAAAGTAGAGTGGCTCCAGGCAACATTTTTTAGTCCATAGTCAACTCAGTACAAATTTGTAGTTTTTATTAAAAGAAAAGTAAAAAAAAAGTGTTATATTAGGACTCGATAACAAAGCAAAACTAGAAATGTCCGAAAAAATTTCGGGTTTACAGACAGCGGAACACATGACCTAAAGAAAGTTTTGTAATATTTGACATCCGCAAACGCGTTTTCCTGCTTTTCCAGCCCGTAATATTGATGTTTTATTAGATTTCGGGCACTTTGTTTTGCCAAGTAGATGAAAAAAAATTTTTTTTGAATTTACC
The DNA here is from genome assembly GCA_036850965.1 of Patella caerulea. Lineage (NCBI taxonomy): Eukaryota > Metazoa > Mollusca > Gastropoda > Patellidae > Patella > Patella caerulea. The sequence goes on along the minus strand of JAZGQO010000002.1, from coordinate 15,287,301 downwards.
CGTCTGCTCGAAATGTCAGCTTGCCCGAAAGTTAGGGGGCAGCTGCCCACCCCACCCACCCCACCCCCTACCCCCTGGCTCGTAAGCCTATGATACAGTGGTGCTCTCGTTGTATAAGTCGGAGGAGATTTCATTAAGAAACTGGGTTTAAAACTATGGGGATCTATTAAAGTGATAATGACCTCTACGCTAGCTAGTCCTTAATCCATGAAAACCCTAGCTCCCTAATGAATTATCGACAAGAAAGAAAGTGAGCAAGCAACCTGGGGAGGCAGGGGGGGGTGGTGTTAATTCCACTAGGCCATTTCGGAACTAATAAAGTCCAATTTCATTTCAATACTTTAGTAGTAGGAAACATATAAGCGGGTAATCGAAACAACTTCACTTGCCCTTATGATGCAACGCGCACGCGTTAACCATTCAACCACCCAATCCCTACCTTGGTGGTAAAACTATACATAATGCTATACATAATGTCATAATACCTGGGTGACCGGTAGCTGCTCGGAGATTAGCATTAACGGTCTTAGAGGCGAACCAATCACAAAACGGATCACCAAGTTCCTCGCCGTTTGTTTTTCCATCACCATCACTATCCGCAGTACATAAAGCTATAGTCCACCGATTATAATTCTTTTCGAAATCCTGTATAAAACAAAATAAACATAAAATATGTTTATTTCTTGATTAGGGAGTCAACGTCTTACTCACCGAGGCACCATGTCAGCATATAACAGCGAAATGAGGAATTTGTGATGGTCATTCTACACGGTAAAATGGCAAATACTTCATTTTGTTTCAACAAAGTATAACACAGAATATGAGAGAGAGAGAGAGAGAGAGAGAGAGAGAGAGAGAGAGAGAGAGAGAGAATGGGGTTTAAAGTCTACTCAACACAAACAAGGTCGTTTCGGGACTAACATACGGTTTTTAATTTTATTTCATTAATTCGCATGCGCGTAGGGGTCTTTAGCAGTGGGAGGAAAGGCGCCCCTATCTCCATGCCACATACGCTCACACCAGGGATCTAAACCACAGCCGCAAGCCAGTTAGAGGTCGAAGCGCGGCACTCTAGACCACTAGGCCATCCCAACTCCCCCACAGAATATGGATGTATTACATTAAATACTTACACTTCCGAAAGGGTTTAAAGTTCCTCCGCCTTTAGAATTGTAATGCCCCACGCCATTCCAATATCCAGATCGACACGGGTTTGGTACAGCATATCCATTAGGGATGTTATTACGAAAATTACTTCGTCCTAAAACGGCACAAAATAAACCAAATAACAAAAAAGGTTTTAACATCTTTATTTTTAGATATTAATTAAAAAAATGTTCTATTTTAATGTTATATATATTTATATATATAATGGCATACCATGGTCCGGTTTTCGATAAAGGTTTTTCTTGACGTCATACACATAGATAACTATTTGGCTTAATTATTTTGGGATATTGGATCACGACTTGATCAGTTTGATCCACTCTAAACCGAGAATTTAGAGATTGAAATTTCCGCCTTGACTCGGTCATCATTACTAAAGTCAGAACGATAAAAAGCATAGTTTCGATTATCCACTTTTTTATATTTAATTATCAATGAGCGTTAGGCAGCGGGTTCGATTCTAATCCAAGAAATATTGTAGGCTAGCGATGGCATTGAGAGTTGATTCTGGATAAGTTAACTAATGTTTAATTAATAATTAAGATAAAATTTCAGGCTGAAGAAAGACTCGCAATAGGCAGATTTAGCTCTTGCATAATGTTGAGGACAGGAAATCATCTCAATTATTAGAAATACGATAGACAAACATACAAGATGGCCGGTTGTTTTCTCTGAACTTGCCAGATGTACGGTAAATATTCGCCTTAACAGCACGTGACTCCAGCGCTTTCTAACGTTAACTGTTTTCGTTGATGAATGTTGGCATTTGTATGTTCTATTTGACATTGACTGGGAATCAGCTGTAAGATATAATCTGTTATAGTTCTATATTAACCTCGTTTTGCTTCAATACGTAAGTTATTATTAGTCTTTATTTTAATTAGTAAGTCTCGCGTATTTATGACCCTAAAAGCAATCACTATATGCGAAATGAAAATGGGGTTTAACGTCCAACTTATCGGCATCAATTTGTACACGGGACGTCAGTAATTCGCCCCAACCTAACACCGAGAAGCTAGCTCTAGCTGTTTGATACCTATTTTTGTGTAGAAACGTCCTTTTCTATGAATTTAAGATACTGTAATAGCTTAATCAGACCTATCCTACTTTTCTATGAATTTAAGATACTGTAATAGCTTAATCAGACCTATCCTACTTTTCTATGAATTTAAGAATGATCATTAATATAAGTCTAATCATATCCATCCAACTTTTATAGGCCAAACACTTAATTTCAAATCATCGGTCTAAGACAGCTTATATCTTTTTCTTAATCTAATTTACTTACACGTACATCATATACAAAACAAAATGAATACAGTTCACTTAGTTTAATCAAACTGCACTGGTTACCTATATTGATTTTAGATTTGTTACATTAATACATAAATGGTTAGGCGCCATGTTATTTAACTCAGCTTATAGAATGCTATTTTCAGATAATCTTCTGATTATTATTAAAATCTGTAAAATAGACCCAGTAACATAAGGCTACAAGCGTTATAGGGCGTATAGCTCTATTTTTGTAACCTTAAATTCGAGGATAGTGGGTCAAAAATAAATGAAATGTCGTTTAATGACACGTCAGCTCCAACCGGGCTCTATTGCGCTAAATGGGTCAAAAAGTATGGGTCAGAAAGATACTATTGCAATTTCTAATCATTTATTTTATTTCAGTCCAAACTGAACGACAGCCGTTTACGCCTGTTTAGTGCATTCTACACATTTGGGTTTTTTTTTAAAATTTTATCGTTTGTGAATCAACGATTGCTTGCGCATTGCCTGGGGGATGGTTATAGGCTTGCCATGTAAATAAATGTCTAAATAATATTGGTCTAACTAGTTTTATATTTATGCCATTCGATGTTATAGAAAATTGATAGTCTTTTCACGAAAATAAATGTCTAAATATTAATGGTCTTATCAATTTAATATCCTACCATTTGATGGTCAATGGAATTATTCATTAGAATAAATGTCTAATTAATAATTGATCTACCATAGTTAGCTTTAGCCCTTTAAGCTGCTATAGTAAGCCTGTAACTAATTTTATTGGTTGTCAATTAATATCCACATGGTTCTTAATCGTTCATCTTTTCAAATTATTACGTTTTAAATATTTTCATCATTCAGATATTTTGTATGTAAATCGCATTGAAGCTGATCGTTAAAGTACAGTGCTACGTAAATATTTTGTAATAATACACTGCAGACGGTTTCTAAGAAAACACCCAAAACATGTAAATGTGTTATAATTAACGTTATGCTTTGCCGCCAAAAGACCTTAGACGTTATTCCAAGTAGGCCTATTCATGACATTCTTTGTAAACAGTAAACTGTCACGGTATATTAACTTTTCTTTAAAAAATGTATTTCTTTAGAATATGCTAAAGACCATGTGTTATTCAACTTATACTTTCTAACTACATGTACGTATTGGTGTGTTCTATGATGATGGGTAGGCCCTACGGTTGCTTAATAAGTCTGTGTGTTGGATCGCGATCCCGTCCCGCAGTTTGGCCGAGAAAGTTCCCTCGGATTTTCGAGGGTTTTGCCTTGTTTTTGATGCTGAACTGGTCAGAGTCTGGCCTAGAAAAGCGTCCAGTCATTCGGATGGAATGAAAATCCAATCTTAGTTTGATATCGCAATAGGTAGGCTAGGGAACCTGTTCCAGGATACCAACGGGTTTCAGGCATACTATTAGTAACTGATAATTTAACGTGTTTAACGTCCGTTTAAAACAATAATGATATCGCAGACAAAATTTGACGTCTTCTCTAAGAGTTTTATCGCAGACGGTTTTCACTAAACGAACCCAAAGTCACGTGTCTAAATTGTCTGCTGGTGATTATACACGGTGTGTGGGCTGATTAAGTGGGCTACTACCACTAAATTATGCTAATTAGAAATAATCCTTTCTAATTAAGACCAATACATCTTCTTCTCTTGCCACGGTTTTTTCTTAGATACGTAGGCCGTTAATCTAGATACGTAATATTACATAATTATAATAAATAAACTACAGCACGTTCTGTGGAATATAAACGAAATATTTATCACATCTGCCTCAACAACTGACTATTGCTAGAAACAAATTCCCCGGCGCGTGCTGTATATTTAGCTCGTGTTACTCACGTGCCTATAAAAGGAATGGCTCTGCTTATAATATACACACTCCTTGTATACTTTCTGGGACTGTTCCATTTTGGCACCAAGGGTAAACTTTATTGGCCAACTTTCAAAACAATAAAAATCAAAAGTGGGTGATGACTTCTGAATTCAAAATTTTAAAACAATTATCGTTTTTAGAATCCCCGCAGAACTTGTTGCGGGTTTATTTCAAAAACCAGGAATTATTTTATAGTCCCACTTTCGGTACCACTTGCATCCCCAATCAGAAGCATGAAATGTTCTGATTAATAGTAACGGTGGCAACAGGGCCGTTATCATCTGTATACCCCGGCTGTTGCAGACGTCAAACTTTACGTACATTCCACTAACACACTCTGGCGGCCATCTTGTTTCGACTGAAAGGTAAGAAAATTAACTTCATGCACGAAAATTACAAAACAATTAAAATAAGTCAATTTATCCTATTACAAACTGGAAATTAATTTTTAAAATAATAACCACATTCATTTAATATGGACGTGCGCTCCATTGTGTCTTGCGAGGTCACGGTGTGTTCTGTTTATTATATGTTGACCTTGTCGGCGATTTTCCTGGATTATAATATCAGGTTTTGTTTGCATCGTCATCAGACAATAGTCGTAAATAACCAATTTGTGTTCCGAACAATTGCGTCAAACACTTGGAAAGACCAATGAATCCAAATAATATACTTGTTATTATGATCGGCATTTGATTTTTAGAAGCTATTATAGCTTTTGATAAAGAGATTGACCATACCTTTATTTTAACCAGGGTATGATGATACGTGATAGGCCACATAATAGTTCTCTCATAACAGGTATAAATGGCTCTAATGGTCTTTTTTAATATTTTGTTAATTATGTTACTGTTATGTAATACAAACCACATTTATTAGAAAATGTGCAGTTGCGAATCTGTAATAGGCCCTAGTTTTCTGCTTTTAGTAACAATAAGAGACTGACTATAAAGTGTTAAGCAACATTGTTATCGGATTAAGTCTGGATAAGCGGCAAATTAAGCCATTGAAGCCAGTCGGCACATCGAGAACTTCCCGGTTTTATCATTTCAAGAATTTATTCGTCTTTAATTTTATAAGATTTGGCAATTTGAACGAAATTATTTTAAAACAAAATGTGCTCTTAACTTTATGTTAATACAAGTGCTTTGTTAATGATCACAATAATATTACGAAAGTAAAACAAAAATATATTAGTAGGATATACGTTATTTGGAAAAGGTGCATTCATGACCTCGTGTATGACACCCATCACTTACTTTAATTGGATCAAATTGTTAGTTATCTGAAATCCAAGGAAGGGGTGTTTGATATTCAGCACTACGATGGTTTATACAATTTCAGTAAAAACTCTCTTTTGAAGAATAAATCATAGTGTTTACCAAGATATGGTTCCCGATTGTAAAAAAAACCAACTAAACAATATCTTCACTGTAATATTGGTGGGTGTTTCTGAAAATAAACTGAAATTTAGATCTCATTATCTCTTGATCTAAACCACATCATTTAATTTTACTTGGCTGTATATTGATTTACAAGGATTATTATTATTCCTGAAGTTGTTTATTACATGCAGAGAATATTCGTGTTGTTTACACTGCTACATTATGTCGTTTAAAATTCCATTATGTAACGAGGGCGTCTTGTCATTTATGATTATTGTTAAAATGATAACCAAACAATAATGATATAGGGTTACAACAGGGTGCATAACTTACACTATTGCTGTTCTTACTATGTCATAATAACTTTTTACAATAATATGGTTGATGTACGCGTATAAAATGACCAATAACGTTAATGGTAAATGACATTCGGTTATAAAGCGATATGTTTCACATGTGATTCCCGATAAAAGACGTACGCTTATAAAGCGAAATGTTTCACATAATAAGGTTAACCTTAAATATGTACGGTTACAAAGCGATCATGTATCACATAATGATTGACGCTCAAAGACGTACGCTCATAAGCGATATGTATCACATAATATGGTTGACATTAAACGACTTGCGCTTATAAGTAACATATGTATAACATAACATTATATTATATGGTTGACGTATGGTTGACGACATATATCACATATGGTTGACGATAAAGGCGTAAGCTTATAAATCAACCTGCATCAAATAGTATGGTTGGCGATAAAGACGTACGCTACTACGCTTATAAAGCGACATAATATGGTTGGCGACGTACGCTTAAACTGCGACATAATATTATGGTTGACGATAAAAGACGGACGCTTAAAAAGTGCTAAATAATACATATATGTTTTATAGTTTGTATTCCAGCAGGATATAAACGTGTAAAGGTATTCAATGCTGTTATCGGTCGAGCAATATGCTGTAGATGTAAATGTCAGAAGTTAAAGGAGAACTTGTAGGATATTGGCCAGTAGCCAGGTTAAAATGCCGGTCAGCTCTTCTTCCATTCAAATAAAACACAGATAACCTTTCTCATAGCTTACCGTGTAATGTATCCGTCTCGCATATACATCCAAGACATTTATTACATAGTATGTACGTGGGTAAAAGAATATTAGGAGGGAGAGAAATGAGGTTTAGCGTCCACTGGACAAAAATTTGGGTTATTTCGGGAATAACATATGGTCCATCGGTGTCTTCGGGCCTGAAGCCCCCCCTCCCCACCCCATTGTCAGTGGTGCAGGAACAAGGACCATGCAAAGTTCAACGCCTAGTCGTTCGGATGTGACGAAAAACCGAAATCCCACGTACACATTAAAGGAACCCTTGACAGTTAATTGGAATTTGATGAAATAAGAGAAGATCGTAGTGCCACAGTCCGGGCAAAATTGTCCGCATAATACAATGCACGACGTATACAGAACATTAGACGGTTAACCCAAATTTCATTCTAGAGAGTAGGTGTGAGGTTTGTATGACGTAATACGTTTACTAAAACATCTGTGTTAATACGAACAATACATGGATATCAGTGCCGATAAGCCAGAAGTTGGAACAACATCAAAATTATGAACGTTAAGAATAACAGACTATAATCTTGGCACCCCGTGTCGATTGTTTTATGATTATTTGAGGTGATTTGCGAGACCTTGGTAGTGCGTTACTTATATTCAGCATACCTATATGTATATATTGCTTTATCATACAACGAATTGCAAATTTATGACAATCTCTTAAAGGATCGACAAAGGCGTATGATAGAGATTCCATGTTCAAGGTGACAATTCACATCGTATTAATGGATCTTCAGTAGAATAAACACAAAGTAAACGATTTTGATAAACATTTATCCACTGTGCAACATTAATCAGTTGTAATTACCTGTATTATGTTTGGCGAAGACAGAACATACCGTCCTAATCTGAAACATTTCTCAAGTTGACTTTCAGAAAATTCGTTACTGCTGCCATGTCATTTTTCTACGGTAGCCATTATCAGAGCTAGTCCTCTTTGACAATGTTACAAAGTTGATATTCCTGTAAACATGGCCAAGCCCGTAACCAAGGAACTACCCATCCCCTCCCCCTGTGATACAATTGTTGACCATAAAAACCAGAGGCGGATCCAGGACTAATTTCATACTAATCCTGTAAATTAGGATTTCCAACCTAAACTATTTTTATTCTCCTTTCTCGCGAGAATATATGGAGCTAAAAATTGTTCGCCACCTCAAAAAATAAAGGGGGCGTGCGCCGGGTGCGCCCCCCCCCCCCCCCTCTGGATCCGCGCCTGAAAACAATAGATATACTTTGCCCATCAACTTTACAGCACCACTGAGAGGCCACTTCCCGCCCCCTTCGTAGCTTTCTCTGAGCTAGTTACGGCCCTGAACATGCTATCAATATTGTCTTTAATTGGCTGTTTCCAGTAATAATTTATGACAGCTGATGACCGTTAACCAGATGCCCCTTATTTGGTTGAATTTTGTCAAAATCTGTTAATGAAATGGGTTTTAACGTTCTTCTGACGGAGACTGTTATATGTCACGAAGTGTGCTATGTGCTCAGTTTTACACCTATCGCATTTTAACTGTCAAGGTTTGTGTTTATGTATACACGATGGAATACAGGATTGGCTTCACGTACTTGGCAGATCTCTGAGAATAATGTTGTTCTCTTAGCTCTTTTCGTTTATTTATTTTTATACGTATGTATGTATAATCATTTTGTGTATGTTTATGACACTTTATGCGTATATAACACACACTCATCATCATGGTGTGGTATATATATTAGTATTATCCTTGTATTCTAATAGACCCGACCGAGTGGTATAGTGTTTAATTCGCGTATACTCTTCTAACATAGGCTACTAATGACTATTTTGCGTGGGACTGGGATAAGATCTTTATCAGTATAATCCAGTTACCTTTTCTTATACCCAGTAGTTGATGTATATCTATCTGTAACATATGGTTCTACCTACATTCCGTTATCTCATGCAGCTCATGTTACAACATGCGAACCACGTACTCGGTCAGTGTAACCTAATATTCTAACATAAATATGTTGATATAAGGCTGTGGATGAAGTGTCTGCTCTGAGACCAAGAGCGGCCATATTGTAATACACGAAATGAACAGAAACGAAATAGGGGTTAAGATCATACTTTTCTACACCAACTGGGATAATTAAGACGAAATGTTGCAATAAATGATTAAACTGATGAACGTCCTAAAGTTCTATACCTACTAGGCTGATGCTATAGGGAAACGTCCTACTCTTATTTTGAATTCAACTGCCAATGGTTCAATTACGTACACCAATATGTACACGGAACCTCGGTTTTCGTCCTACCCGAACGACTTGACACAGATCCTAGGCAGGCCCTTCGTTCTGCATCACTGACAACGGAAAACCACGTCGGAAAATCGATCCCAAGGAACCTTCTCGCTCAACCCCGGAGAACCCATTTAGAGTGAAGCAAAGGGCGAAAAACGGTACGAAATGCTAGCGATTTATGAACGTTTAGATCTGGGTTTCGTCTGTATTTGCTTGTGTCCTGGCATGATGCATTATTAATAATAATAAACTGTTCTCTTTCGTTTCAGTTTTATAGAGTGTCGGGAGCTGGTGAATAGACAAACAAAATGTCGGACGACGAATCTCGGTAAGTTATCTCCCCTTGCGTCTTTAATTGAAATTCCGAAACATTCAATAATATAATGTTAAAACTTGACAATGGCACTTGTACAACAAGTTGTAGAGTGACGTTTATACAACACTAAGCTCTGTTTATCTATAAAATTAACAAATAAGCAGCGTTTCATGCAGGGGAATTGTGTGTGTCGTTCTTCTATTAACTATTTTATAAAATAACATTTCTTCATTGTATTATTTCATTAAAATGCACGAACAATCTAATTTTGTTTAAACTTTCTTTTCAATTATTTCATATTTTGAAATATTTCTTAACAATAAAATCATGTTTACTCAATGTTAAATTTGCATATTGATGTAAAAGGAACAGTTTACTCATAATATTAAAGATGTGTTTTATTGCATAAAACTATGAGGAAACCATCTTGAATAAGGCTAACGTCCCTCGAAGATGACAATATGGGCTGACGCCGCTTTTGTTACTGTGTGAAGTGTTCCTTTTCAGATAAATTCTTGTTTTGTTGTGTTCGTCTTTTTGTGTACCACGTTATAATTATATGTGTTTATTTTTTCATTGAACTTTATAGCGATGCCGAGCAGTAAGTATTGCCACCCACATACGCTATATTCTTTGGTACACCCGCATGGTTGTAAGCGTATAAGCACCGAGGGTTTTACAGTAAATATATTACGATAGGATTGGCTTGAATAGAAGACACTCTCAATCTGGTTAAACATCGATCGAGCGAGTTAGAGTTATGGGCCCTTGACACACAAAAACAAAATGGGGAAGTATTTGAAACAATAAAATTATAGTCATTAATTTCCGTAAGACCATAGTCTACTCCTGAAATCAAGTGCACACTAGTTTGGCCAGATTGAGAGCTCGTCATCTGTTGTAATCATAAACCAATATAAACTCAATATTTTAGATTAAAGTTAATATGTATCAAAAACTAAGAATTCCAAAATGGCGTCTTTTAGATTTGAATTTTGGTGCCAAATATGAACAATCACAACTTTTGATGAAGTTGCAACCAAATAATCGAAAAGAGTATATTTTTATCTGTCATTGAGCGGCATTGCCGTACATACAATCGTCTGGAAATGATATTCTTTCTGCATAATTTGCGTGCGGGATCCAAAATGTGATGAATGGAGAATCAAAACCGTGTTCTTGTTCAGCCTACACCAAATCCATTCCATATATCTATAATTCTTTATTTATTTCGTTTCGTTTTATGTCACACAGTCATTCTGACGTATTTAAATATTGTGTTTCACTGGTTATTCTATTCTAGAGACAATATGTTAGCCTCGAAGAACCAGTCTGTCTTTGTCTTATGTATACGTGTGTTCATTACTAATCTCTTTATGTCCTTCCTAATGGTAGGAATATAACCAATCTAATCTGATTTCTTTTAAATAATTGTGCATACGTTGTAATATATATTTCATTAGTATGTATTTGAAGAGCTCTTTTCCAACATCTAGCTATTTGTGTCCTGCATAAGTGCGTCAGAAATTATTATCTTAAAATCTTTGATATGCATGATAATTAACGGAATAAGCAATGGCTGAGTATCATTTTGGAAAAGAGCTCTTTGTGCATATTATCTTATACTGCAACAATACAATCTATTACGAAAAAGATTAAATATAGTATGTTCTCAATAACAACTAATTAACTTGAAATGTAATTTGAAGAGGTTAATTCCAATAATCTTATAAAAGTAATTAATTCTGTTTTAAAAAGAGTACATCCATTTAGAAACACGGTTCTAGTCCGGATAATAAGACTTGGTTAAAAATATACTAATATGTCTTCATGTCTCTTGAAAATAATACTAACAGTATACTAACGCCTATGTTTTAATTAACTTATTTTAACAGGGAACAGGAAGAGGAGTCCTCTGCTCCGTAAGTTAAATGTGGCTCGCTGTTGCGCCAACCTCCCTCGGAAAGCCATCTGATTTCTTAAATGTGACTCGCCGTTGCACCAATCCCCTCGGAAAGCCATCCGATTTCTTAATCCATATTGTGATCCACTTGTACATAATGTATATATCGCACTACTGGCAGAAACCCGTTTGTCACCGTGAACACCTCCTTTATATGTGCCCACACGTAATTACATACGTCGTTCCTTTGTTACATCCGAGCTGTTTGCATGTTGATGAATTACTGATATTACAGCGAGAAAACAAAGCAAGCCCAATAATTACTTGATGTACAAACACTTGTCACTCTATCGAATTTGAACGATTTTTAAAGATTACGTGCGGAGTTATGGCCCTTAGTGAGGCAGACTAAAACATGGGCTACATATATGTGACATTTACCGTATCTTATGATTGTTCCCAGAGGTAATGGATTTAGTCAACTTGGCTGTAAGTGTATTGATACCCAACAGTTAAGAGAAATGTGGACGTTTTATGCCCACTTGGTTTCCAGAGATATCAACACTGCGATATCTTAATCGTTTCAACTCAAAATAGACACTAACTAGATGCTTGGTATTTTCGTTCTGTTTATTATGATGATTTAAACAATCCCAAAATTAATCAAAACGGAGCCAAATGTCGGGTTGAATTCAATTAAACTGTCCAAGATCTACTGACCAATGTATTTGTTACCTTGCTTGGTAATCCGTCGTTAATATTCCTGTCGCCGCCCCCCCCCCTACACCCCCTCATCCACACAAATGTTATATCCCTAGACGAATGTAGATGGTTGATGGTTATATGCCGAATACACATTTTGGGTGGTTTTAGCACTTATTTACACTATTGCCCTTGATTTGCAAAATTATTTGAAATCTCTTTAAAATGCACCCCCACTAAACCTCACTAAATTTACTTTCACCAATAACTAACCTCACTAAATCCACCCTTTCTACTCTTATTGAATTTATAAACTTTCTTTTTTCTCTTCTCTTTTTATGTTATTTCTATTTATCATTAATTAATAAAAATTTTATAAAATTTTTGCTTTCACCCAATAACTTCCTGTCTACCCCCACCCTTTCTACTTCTGTTGAATTAAATTTAAAAACTTCCTCTTTTCTTCTTTTTTAAAGTTATTGATATTTATCATTAATTATTAAAATTTATAGAAAAAATGAACATCTCTAATTGTATACATAATTAAATTACAAATATATTAACGGCATTTTATTCTTTCTAAAGCATCTTATTAATTAGTTCATTTTGTTATGTAATTATACTGTTAACGAATAGTAGACATTTAAACATAACATTCATATTCTACTTTCATTTTGTCTACTTCATTAACCAATAATAAATGTTGTTGCTTTTTGTTTTGTCTCACATATTTCAATGCTTTATTTTAATTCTGCTACCCAGTGCTCCTGTTGAACGCCAAGTGGAATCGTAAGTGTCATTGGCTGTGTACTTCATTTGTTTTCTTTTCATTTGCTCTATAATCATTTAATATGGTTACTGTAGCAAAGGTTACTGTGGTGATTGTGTATATAAATAATTACCATGGTTACTGTAAACAGCAACTGTAACTATGGTGATTGTGTAGATACACTATTAGTATGATTACTGTAACTAGCGACGGTATCTATGGTGATTGTGTAGATACATTATTACTATTACTGTAACTAGCGACAGTAACTACGGGCCAGGTGCACATAAAAGAACCACGACGGTTGAAATACGAAATGATAATAGACTGTAGCACATTTTCCTTATAGCACACTGTATGACGCACGTTTATCTTCATTGACCCAGTCTATGCAGAAAAGTAGGACGTTAAACCCCACTGCAATTCATTTCTCTCTGTAAAATTAGTTGCTATCACGACTATCTGTAGGAAAGGTCAAATGACTACGTAAAGAGTATCCAAACGCAATGTTAGATATGACTGGTATCCCAAGTCTTCTGTGCAAATTTACGTTGTCAACTTTAAATTTTTCTTTGCATGAATGTATAATTGTTGTTTGTCTGTCAGTCAATACAGTCAATGATCCAATGAAAATAACAAATACTATCACATGACTACTAATGAAATCGATGCTTTTGGTGTTGTTATTAACTTAACTTTTGTTAACGTAACCACGCCCATTCACTCGTCACATCCAACTATAGTGTAATGATGGTTTTCATTCCGCGTTTATGGTCTTTAGGAAGAGGAAAGCAAGGTATTTGGCACTGTCATGGCAGCGAGAATATTTGGAACTGAATTGCTCTAGCGAATATATCATGTATGCAAATTATGTTATTTATGAGTAAACGTTGGTATTTTTGTTAGGCACCAGGAACCCACTAGAACCTTCAGTCAGTAAGTAAATGGATGTCATTTCTTGGCTCAGCCCGTTCATTTAATTATAGTGGGCAGATCTTAAGATTTTTGGCATGCCGTTCCGTATTTCATTCAATTTAGATTGAACACTAAAAATTTTCTGGGAACTTTATGTTAGTATTTTGGCTTTTGGTGTATTCATTGGGTCTACCAAATTCTATGGGAACTTATGTTAGTATTTTGGCTTTTCATGTATTCATTGGGTCTACCAAATTCTATGTTAGTATATTAGATATTGGTTTGAAATACACCGTATAGACTATTCAATGCAAAATAAACTCTACGAAAATGAGAAAAATTGAATGAAATACGTTGTTAGTGATTAGGAGATTGGGAATTGCAATGAAATTAGAAAATGGAAAGAAACAACAAAAAAGAAATAGTTGTCCTTGGGATGTTTTATTATTTATTGAATTTTTGCAAATTTTACTGGCAATATTTTTTTTTTTTTTTTTTGGAAACTGCCTTTAAGTGAATGGCAATATATTGAATAAATCCTTAGTGTATTCCTTAGTTTCATCAGCATGCGTACAATTTAAATATGGTCGTATGTTGCCACCCATGTCTGTCCGAGCTCTTTGGAGTGCCGCGGTGGCTCAGTAGGGGAGGGGACTGGTTCGGACAGTATCCAGTTCTCCAGATGGACGAAAACATGAGGTCCCGTGTTTACATTGGGGTATACGTAACAGAACCCATGACATTTGTAATATGAAATGCGAGTTGGTCGCAGCGCCGGTAGCGGTCCGGCAAAAATTTCCCAATAGCACACATAGCACACTAACGAATGTCTGTCTTCATTATTCCAATCTGTGCTGAAAAAGTAGGACGCTAAACCTTATTTTGTTTCATTTCATCTTCATCATGTGATCGTATATTATCGTCGCCTTCGTCCGCCTGTCCGTCGGTCCTTGTTTCACTTTGTTGAATCCATTATGGGTTTTGGCCCTTGCTTCAATTTGCTGAATATCGTGAATGCTCGAACAACAAAAGTGATCACCCAATCGTGATTAAATATCAGTGTCATGTAAATGCTCCACTAAATAAATATGGGACACCCCTTGTCGACTGCGCGGACGAGTTAGCTGCTGTGTGCGTATGTTTCGTTGCCTGGTTACCTACCGCTGCTTGTTTTCTGCAGGAGTGTTTAGCTATAGTATTGTTTCCTATAATGTTCATTACGTTTGATGGTTTTGATATACAAAACGTTTATTCTCAAAACTGTATAAATTTCGGGAATTTAAAAATTAGCTTATGCCCAAAAGTATGACGGACTGGTTAAAACATAGATTCTATTCTTTTCGTTTTATTTGCCATTCCCACACATTGGAGGGGAGAACGCTAGATCGGAGACGGCCCTCGCAAATTGTGACGTCTTATGTGAATTGTGGGTTAGGGTAAGGGTTAGGCTTGATCATGGGTTAGGGCTAGCCCTGTTTACATCTCGGAACTTTGACCAAATCTACAGGTCCTAGCCCTTACCCTAACCCGTAATCTACATATGACGTCATATGTGCTAAAATGCGTAGGACCGTCTCTGATCTAGCGTTCTCCCATTGGAGGACATCGAAAGTACAAAGAAACGAAACGAAATATAGATCTGTATTTTAATCAGATTGCCAGTAAAACACTGTGACTAATCATCAGTAGCTAAATGTATTAGTATCGCACCCCTTTCTCTCTTGTAAATTGTATTAAGTTGGATTTCATCAGCAATTGATTAACAAACTAATTAAAATGATCAAATATGTATTCCATACAGCCAACTAATTTGGTGTACTTAAACTAATATAACTGTGAACTATGTCATATTTCAGCATCATACCCAGAGGCATTTCGATTTTCTAGGAAGTATGACTTGTCAGCACGTTATATTTTTGCTACAATCACTCGTGGACATGGAAAACAAAAACGGAAATTCTAAAATGTTGATATACCCGAGGACGAATTCTCCATTGGAAACATAGTGATGGTTGCATAAATCCCAACATTTGATTCTATTGATGAATATTATGTGATAAAATATCTTTTAATGTTTTCAGAGCCGACTCTAATGAAGCCAAAAAGGCCATGGAGGTAAGATGTGGTATATTTAAATCAATGATAATATAAAATCATAACCCGGTGGTGGGGCGGGGCATTTCCAGTGGCATTCATTCAAAGTTTGTAAAACTCTAATGATTCCGTGAATGTCATGCAAAGAATTAGACAGATGCCGCCCATATGCCCATGTCTCATTGCGATTGGAATACTCAATGATTAGATGATTGACCAGGTACAAAAGACTTTGGAAGAGCAGGTAGTCGTTTTTGTCGGTATCTTTCGCAAAAAGCTTGTGAACTCGGAATATGGCACATGGATTCAAATAACATGATTTTCCCCTTATATATGTAACTGTTCTCGTTCTAAGGAAGCCGAACGTAGGAAGAAGGAGAGGATGGCAGAAGAATTGGCTGAGTACGAGGAGATGAGAAGAGCTGAGAGAGAGAAAGAACTGGAAGAACTAGAAGCTCTTAGAATCAAAAGGGTGAGAAAATAACGTCATTAAAAAGATATTTTATCTCTATTTGTTATTTTGTGATCGACAGTTTGACAACTTGCCGTTGACTGATAATGCAAACTTCGCAGGACGAACGAAACACCGAGGTGCCGTGTACACATTATCCATCCATAACTCGTAAAAGTCTTGGGGTTTTTTTTGCTCCGGTTTGGTACAATTCATGAAATCTAACATTATATTCAGAGCAGCCATTGATCTGACGCCGTGTGTTCATTGCTTGTTTACAGCACACAAACAAGGACGTGATATATTAATACCACGTAAAAAAATAAATATGGAGTCTGTTAAGAAATACAACGAACTGAAAAACATCTTATATTTTCGAGATTTGGGTTTTGTTAATATCTGGTAGCTTCGGTGGCTCAGAGACTAATGCACTGGCCCGCTATCCACGGTTCCAGTGTTGGCCGAGAAAGTTCTCTGGGATTTTTACAACATGGTTTCCATTTGTCAGCGGTGTAGGATTGGGGCCTCACTGCTTGTCGTTAGAATTCGATATAAGAGTAGGTCATAGGGCCACTTCCCGGCAAAATTACTTCATTAGCCCGGTGGGTGTCGAAATATAGGACGCTAAACCCCATTTCATTTTGTGTATATCTGTAAATGTTCATTGCAATGTTGTCGTGTTGTTTATCGGTGGTCTGAATCCTGTTTTAGGAAGAACGTAAAGCAGAGAGAATAAAGGAAGAAGCCAAACAAAAAGAATTAAGAGAAATTGAAGATAAAAGACAAAGAGCTGAACAGGTAAATGTAGATGTGGTATTTTTTTTTTATTTTTTTTTTTTTTTTTGACACAAAAATCAAAGATGGCAACAATGATTTGATAAATTGGTTCTCTCAAACTCGGTGCAGTAAAATACAGTATATAATTTCTCCATCTATTTCTAAAGAATGAAATATCAAAACAAGGATTTATCATTTCTGCGTTCTTGGTGGTTCGAGTAGATTATATGAATGTTATAATCAATGCTCGCAATATAGCCCGGATGGGTGTTATTTGGCATTAAACATAATTTCATTTCATAAACTACCCCCACCCCAACCCCGCAGGACCAAATTGACACATGTGGATACCCCAAGTGTGATGACCGCTGATTTTTGATGGCGGGAAAACAGGTCAATATATATAGAAGGCGAGGCTGTCGTCCCAGGCTTTTTTTGTCTCGTTGTTAAACCACAGTATGTCATTAGATTACGAAAGAATACCGATCAAAATCCAAAACTGAAAGTTGCAAACTACATAACCCATTTTAGAGGTGTCGAAAAACTTCACGGAGCAGAGCTGTAAGGATAGTTTGTGTAATAGTTACGAAACCACTGGTAGTCGTATATATTGAGCAAACACTTTGCTTACCTGAAATCATAGCGGAATATGTGTGGTACAAACTAGACATATTTGTTTCTTGTTTCCCAGGAAGAAAGAAAAAGAAAGAAGTTGGAGGAAGAACAAAAAAAGAAAGAAGAAAGAGACAAAAAACGAAAGGAAGCAGAAGCTAGAATGGCCATTGCTAAAGGTCAACGAAACTTTGTCATCACAAAACGTGAAGGAGAAGGCGTGGTACGTTTTAATTTTATAGTTTCATGTCGCAAGAAGGTGTATGGGAGTAAAACCAGCAATTAATAATAGGAAGACATGTATACGTTAATTGCGACCTACTAACCATCGCATTAATTTCTATACGTATTTCTATTCTGTAAATAAACAATCCAGGGTGGTTAGATCCACAAGTATATTTTCAGCGTGGTGTCCTTAAACATGGCATCCCTTAAAACAATAAACTAATCACCGATCATTGATTAATTGCTGTAAAGTCGTTAAAAAGTCAATTCCCTAGAATAGGTTGACAGTGTGGATTAGAGTTCGAATTTCTGTGGTGATTTGTCACGAGATCATTGAAAAGGAATTTCGAATAGCGGAGATAGAGAAATTGGTGTAACGCCACTCGGCATAAACTAGGTCATTTCGGAAGTAATATGGTTCAATTGTTATTTCAAAAATTCACTTGCACGTAGGGATCTTTACAGCAGTGGGAGGAAACCGGAAGGCCCGAACGTGGGGCAGGCGACCACCCCCCTTGTCACGTACAAGCAGCAAGTCATTCTGCCACCAAGTCCTAAGGGGTTTTTTTTTCCAAAGAAAAATCTCTACATCAATTCTTCCAGCCATGTCGCAAAACTTACACTGTTTGTCTCGTACGTAATTGACGTTAAAAAACTAAACGGTTGCTAGACTTCTCTGCAGACTCTGCAAGGAGGGTGTGTTTGTTATTCAAATTGAGTTTTTCCAATTAAATGAAGCCTGCTGGTAGCGATTCAGTGACTACCACTGGAACACATGTTTATATTCAAAAGTACAACAAAGCTCCCCAAACGGGGAGCTTTGAACGCTATAAAGCAAAGAAGATGATATAACTTCATAATACGTTAATTACTCTAATTTCAGGACCTTGAAAACATGCACCAAGAAGAACCCATGCAAAAGACCAGAGAAGAAATCGAAGAGGAGAAACGTAACGTGTTGGCTACAAGAATTCAACCATTGAATATTGAGAATGCCAACCAACAGGTTTTAACGGAGAAAGCCAAGGCTTTACATGCAAAACTACGACAACTGGAAGGTGACAAGTATGATCTGGAACAAAGATACAAGAGACAGCAATATGACGTGAGTATAAATACGCTGATGGGAGTGTGTCTGAAATGAATATTTTCGATAGTTTAGAATTACCGCATGCGTTTGGTAACAGATTTCCACAGTGTGAGGGTATCAGGCAGTCAGCCCGCCTGTCTGTCAGCCCGCAAGCTCTTTTTTGATATTTCTTAAATTTGTATGCGTTGTTAATATTAGTACGACGACTTTTGAATTTCACCAGTTTTGTCTATAATTACGCCATTTTTGATATACATCGCACCTCGTCAGTGTGTATAATCTTCCACAATTCATAATAATGGAATATGTGACATTTAAATTAAATTGACACTTTTATTTCTATATTTTAACAGTTGATCGAATTGGCAGAAAGATCTCGTCAAATGAACAAGGGGTAAGTTTGGGATGAATGTTAATAATATATATATAGCTCGTTGTCACAGTTTAACCCTATTAATAACGTATTGTTCGTGACCACAATTTGAATCGGTATCCGGTTTCGGTCGGGACGTAAGTGAAACAGTATCACTTACGTATCCAGTTGGTTTTCAAATTGAACGAATATTGTGTGGCAGTCGAATTGATTCATTCTGTTGCTTCCCTTTTTATCTGCTTGGCTTTGTTACACACTGCTGGACGAGTAGGCGCGTAGGCGTTATCCCTGGGCTCGATAAGGTGCTCCTTGGGCTACGGCAGAATTCAAATCCCGGACACGTAGAAAAGTGTCCATAGGACCTCGATCGCCAAGCAAACATATTGAGCCAAACCCCACATCAGTGAATCTAGAGAAGAGGTTCTATCTATGGTGTTTGATATGGTTGTGTTTTACAGAGTACGTAGTTGGTGTCGTACACGAGACAGTGTACACTTACCCTTTTCAAGTTCATCATGAATACACGTATATTATTGTGGAGTTTCATGGGCAGCTGAAAATAGTCCACTAACCTTGGAACTTTGTATTCATGGGCTTTTAGCGTAAATGCAATACGGTCGATGGTACTATATGTTATTGGAATAACCGTATCGTTATTCTCTGTGATGGTCTTGCTCCAATGACAGAAAACTCTATGAACCAAGTTAATATACTGTTTTTTTTATATTTTTCAGAAAGAGCAAGAGATCGGCTGTCCAGGTTGACGAATCGTAAGTGTTTAGATCTCTATATATTAAATTATGGATATTTTTTTCAAATTGTGAAGTCGGTTTGAGTTTTGGCGTTTTTAGCAATACTAGTAATTATAATAATATTTTTTTTGATAAATTCGTTCGCATTAAAACAAAATCTCAAACCGCTGTAGAAAACATAACATTTAAACTTGACAAATTTATTTAAAAATAGGAAAGGCAGCTATAATATATGGTTATACGTGTATAATAGAGAGTAGGCACATGGATGTGTCTTACTTCATATATATTCGGAAGTAAGAAACAGGCGTGGTTCTTCTGGAGTATATTACATAACCTCTAACTTAGGCAGCGTAGTAAGCAATCTGATTAAAACACAGATCGCATTTCGTTTCGTTTTTACAGTTCAAAATTTTGTTTGTCTGTACTACACTAGTTTCTGGATGCGTTGTTATATAACTGGCGTTCTGGATGGCGTGAGGATTAGCCAATGTCAATGAAACCTTCTGTTACGGAACTGTGGGTAAACCAATAGAAACGACAACGCTGACTTATTATTCAATGTATGACGTCATAGGTCAAAAGCTACTCGTACCACACCTGACTCGACCTTTCAGTACAACTGGCATGCCAGATCTTCGAAAGCATAAAAAAAAACGAAACGAAAGATAAATCTGTATTTTAACCAGATTGCTCAGTAGGTTGACATAGCTTACTATTTTGTTATACTTTTAGATTCCCTCTAAATAAAACTTAATATTTGTGTGTTTATTTTTCAGATTCGATCGATTGTCAGACAAATATACCAGTGCACCAGTAAGTTTATAAATTAATTAAAGGTTCACCAAAGTAGATTGCTCTCACACAATCCCATAAATATATATTGTGATTAAAATCATCTTAAAATACGATACCTCGTTTGCATGTTTCGCTAGATTATTAAATTTCACCACTGCTTAATCTATAAGCTAAATATGTACTGGGTCAATTATTTAATATTTAGCTATTTAAAAACAATCAAAATCAAAATTCCAACCCTAGGTAAATTCCCACCTCGAATGGGATCGGATATAAACAGGCCCATCAATTATGTTCGCATACAACAAAGTATCGAAAAGATAAGGGCCCGGTTGCTCAAAACTAAGTTATTTTAATGATCCGTTATCTTTCATGTGTCGTTTGGTAACGATCCGTTAAATTTCTGTGGCTGAACAGTCAATTTCATTATCCGTGAAAGTTAACAGGGCTTCCAGCAACAACTTTTCTCTTCGTTAAAGTTAACGATCCGTTTACTCCATGTTAACGGATCGTTAAAAGTAAACAGAGCTTTGAGCAACCGGCCCCAGATCAATAAAATTTCAATTAAACATATGTTTGTAAATACTGTACATAATTGAAAAATATTTGGATTGATATTACTGTTAGGGATTCAACTGAATAATGTTCTGTTGACTCAATGTTTGTGGAGATCACAAGTTCATTCACTTTTATTTTGCTCTTTCAGCCAAAAATTCTTCTCTGCAGTAAATATGAACGTTTAACTGATCGTCGTACATTCGGAGAACGGGCTACATTATTCGAAGAATTATGTAAAGAACCGCCACCACCAGAGATAAAAAGAATCCGTCCAGCAGGCGGCGGTGGTGAAGAGGAAGGGGGTGAAGAGGAGGAGGAGTAATATGTAAACCTGTTTTAAGTTGTACTATTTCCTAGAATAATGGTGAGTACGTAAATCAGTCGAAATCCATCCATAAATAGCCACGGTAGCTCGCTAGTCTGGATGTCGCGGGTTCGTTCCCGGTGTTGATCGAGAAATTTGATCGAGTTTTCCGGCGTTGTTATCCCTTGTCAGTCGGAGGGTGTGACAAGAGCAACTGTCTAGTCGGATAAGACGAAAACCGTGGTCTCGTGTACACATTGGGGTGTGCGTAAAATATCGCTTGGCAGTTGGAACGGGCCCGCAGCCATGGGGAGCTATGCCCCCCCCCCCCCGAAAAAAAATCGAATTAGCCCAACCAACTATTTGGCCAACAATAATGATTTCTTAGGAGTGTTCTTAGCCGGCCACATCCTCAGCCCCTCCAAAGAATTCCGTAGCCCCACCAAATTTTATGAACTGGCTACGGGCCTAAGTTCGTATGCCCGTTTTCATTATCCCGGTCGGTGAACTGTAGGACATTTTAGCACCAGCTTGGCTAATCCAAACGACTTGAAATTGTCCTTGCCAGGCCTCCCTCTCTGCACCACTGGCAAAGGGAAACAAAAGAAGAATTTTATAGACTCATTTTCAATTGGATCAGTATCAGGGGCGGATCTAGGAAAGGGGGTGGGCGCCGCAAAATGAGGGCACTGACCACGGAGACGGGGCACGCCGCTGAGGGGGCGGGGGCAATAAATTATCTCTCATTTCCTTGCACCTGTAGCCATTCCAAGATTTATTTGGCTGATATTTTCGTCTAAGTAAACGTTCGGAACGGACATATTTGGGTCTGAGAAAAGGCACTTTCAGCAGTAAAAAAGGGCACTGTCGAAAACGGTATTCAAGGACAAATTTAGAAGTTCGAGCTTCGAGACCTTCGATCCACCGAAAGCATGTGTTAGTTGCATATTTCGCACGTGTTTTCGAGGGTGCAATGAATACCCCCTCCAATTTAATGACCCCACCCCCGTCTTCATTAGCCCAGCTGGAAAAGAACAGTAGGACATTAAACTTCATTTGATTTCATTTCAGTGCCTCCCACTTGAAAACTATCAATGTTTTGTTTTTGTCTTTACAGAATCCAGACTACTGTTTGTCAAGATGACCAAATTGTATAATATTTCATCCTGTACTGGAGGCATGCTACCATAGCAACCATATCCCATTACATAGAAGACAGTTTCCTCGAACCGGAAGTAATATTAGTGCGAAACTTTACGGAAGTCATCGTTGCTGTGCAGAAGATTTTTGATCTGTAAAATATCTAGTATCTAATCTGAAAAAAAAAACTTTCGATTTAATTTGGACATTTTCTTGTTTTCTGATTAAAATTTTAGCGATTTCCTCCAGTTTTCGGTCATTTGTTTGAAATATTTTGTGCCATGATAAAATACCCATTCTGTTTGTCCAGGAGTAGTCGTAGCCTTGATTGTGCAAGGCTTTTTAAAGACGATGATATATTAAATGAGACTGCTTGCATCTCGTGCAACCAGCCGGCTAGTTTAGCTGTATAATATATGTATTTGTGTTAGTTCAATAAGTTATATATTTATTTACTTACTTATTCATATAGATTGAAAGAGTGTCAGAGTTTATTTTGATAACCACCCAAAGTTTTGCCCCGGGTAATGGACGATGCAGGAACCTTTACATTTTATATCTGAATGAATAATCAAATTGAACTCGACTACACCGAGTGGTAATCAACATCTAAATCCATTCAAATACCATCGTGAGTTTCTACCATCTAAATAAATCGCACTTATTCAGATCTCATGAATGTAAAGATTCCCATTTCATTGTCAGGATTTATCTTAAGAAATGCGCATTATGGACAAGGAGAGGGGATCTTTTGGGGATGCGTTTCACTACCCAAATACTCACAAGTTCTTTCACTTTTTCACAAGAAGATAACCAATACCCGCCATATACTTCCTTTAAATGGCTTTAATATTTTGTGTATGTTATTATTAACAGTTTTTCCGCGTCAACTTGGTTTCGTACAAACTGTGGTGCAATAACAACTTCATCTTTATCATTTAGAAATTAAATAGCTCTATGTGTGAACCTTGTTCAGCTACTCGATCTTCCAACGAGTCTATTTATCAGATTATAATTACGTGTGAAATAAAGAAAATGAAATAAAAGTATCTAGGGTAATCGAGGCTAGTGTAGGCACGAATATCCTAGGTAGATTAAAATGGATGTTGCGTTTGTTTTTCTACTATTCAATGAAACGAAATGAAATGGGGTTTAACGTCCTACTCTTTTGCACCTAGCCTGGGCTAATACGCCATACAGTGTGCAATGAGGGAAATTTTGCCCGGGCAGCGGCGCTACGGCCTACTCTTATATCGAATTCCAACTACCAAGGGATCTTTTACGTGCACTCCAATGCGTACACGGGACCTCGGTTTTCCGTCCCATCCGAACGACTAGGCAGCTGTCCTTGTCCGGCCCTCCTTCTGCATCACTGACAAGGGGAAATCACGCCGGAAAATCGTGATGAAATTCAATTCAATACTTGGTTGTAGCCCTGTGCAGCGTTCCTGGTTCCAGCTGGTCTGTAGAATGCTTCACACCACTTAGTCCCTATTAAAGGACAAATTCCGTGCACCGATATAATAGAGAGAGAGGGGGAGAAATGGGGTTTAACGTCCACTCGACACAAACTGGGTCATTTTGGTACAGGCATATGGTATCATTATATTTCAATAATTCGTTTGCGCGTAAGGGTCTTTAGAAGTGAGAGGAAACCGGAGTGCCCGGAGGAAACCCACATACGCTCACACGAGGGCTCGAAACCACAGCCGCAAGCCAGAGATGCTAAGTGTAGGCCCATTGGGGAGGTTCGGGTATACTAACCTGAACCATATTGTACTCCATATTGCTTGTTCCGAATGTGACGCAAATAAGGCAAATTAGTTAATGTTACTGACCGCAGTGAAATGAAATGGGGTTTAACATCTTATTTTACTGCACCATCTAAGCTAATCACTCTAAGGTCTACCCTTATTTCGAATTCCAACTATCAAGTCCAATGGTTCTTTTACGGACACAGGATCTCCGGTTTTTCGTCCTATCCGAACGACTATGTGTTGTCTTTGACAGGCCATCTGCCCTACACCACTGAGAACTGGAAACGCACCGGGAAAACACTTATGAGCATTCTGGGCTAATGCAGGGATCGAACACGGAACCTAAAGTTTGGTGAGCCAACGTCTTACCTACCGCAACTCCCAGCAGAGAACATTTATTGTGGGGATATAAGTTCAAGGTCGAAGCGGAATGCGTGGAAAACATACAAAGAAATACCAGTCACTTTTGACTTACTGTGTAAAATCGTAGCCAATATGAAAACTAACACAGGAGGACCACACAACACACAAATAAAAGCGATATGACGAGACACAAACACCGGTGAGGATCTTGACAATGTGACATGGAACCAGACTCTTCGCGGTCTCATTGTTACTCTTTAGTCAGAAAGATTGACCATTCGGATGTGTGGCTGCAGAACAGGCTACAGTCTACAGGGCCTCCTATTCTAATATGAACTTCACGTTTGCGTTATTTTTTTTTTAGTTGTTTTTTTTTTCTTTGCAATACAGTATGGACTTGTGTAAGTACAGTATGTAACTTGTGTATTTTTTTTTTTAGTTGTTTTTCTTTTCTTTGCAATACAGTATGGACTTGTGTAAATGAACAGTTATCTCGCAGCATAATAAAACACTGGAAGGCAATAGCTTCTAATCTGTATAATAAAACACTGGAAGGCATTAGCTTCTAATCTGTATTTATCTGATTATCATTCTCTTACATCGCTAAAAATACACATCTACAACTAATCTCATTATAAGTATAACTAGGCTACCATAATGATACAGATTAAATTAAACATGCATTATGCAAGAGCCTAGCATAAGATTTTTGTTGGATTCGCTGAAATATTTTCCTTCGTGATTTACCAATAAAAGTGGATAACCGAGACTACTGGTTTTCTCTTACCAATTTTAGTAATGTTGATCGAGCATAAGGGGAACTTGTCATTCGCTTAGTTCTATGTCAATAGTGGATCAACTTGACTGAAATTTTCAGCAAATTGCCTTTACATTAGCTAGCGCTTAACTATTGTAGTGAGAACTGCCAACTCGTTATCTAATCTCCCATAATGTATCTTTAAATAAAATTAAATGGGGTTTAACGTACTAGACTCCTACTGTTCTGCTCCGAACTTACAATGAGGTAAATTTTGCCCGGATAGCAGCACCACGGCCTACTCTTATATTGAATTCCAACATGTAGGCCTACACGGGACCTCGGTTTTTGGTCCCATGCGAACGAAGACACGGACAAGGGGGAACTTTCCCGGCCAATGCAGGAATAGAACACCAGACCTCCAGACTAGCGATTCGGCGTCTTACAGTGTCTGGAGATTTAATTCGAATGATGTTGTCCTGCGGAGCTAGATTGTTACACCGAAGGTCACGGTCGGCTTTGAATCTAGCTTCATTAAATCCCATAGAAATATCAAAACCCAACGTCGTATCTGACCAGCTGATATTTTTCGTGGTTTTCGAATTAAGAATAGTACATGACGTCATATCTTTATGTCGTCATTCCTTTATTACGTCACTTCCTTGACGCCCAGCTAGATCATTTTCCTGAATGGCGCACGAAAAATCTGATATGCTGGGTTTAAATTCAAATTCCGGCTCAAATGATGAGGAAATCGTTGATTCACTCGTAAACCATACTTTGACGCATGCCATGGGAGACAATCGACCAGGGCGCCCAAGGTCTCCACAAGACGGACAGGCAGTAATGAAAAGCAAAGCATTCGTTTCCAGATCTGACGCAGATTTAGAAGATAGCGGGTCCTCATCGTCATCACCAAAAATGGATTTAAGTCTCAGGATTCGCCCAGAAAGCCCCACCGCTTCGTACGAATCAACATCCTTTGAGTCGATTCGATCTGATGAACTTGGGGAATCTTGCCCTCTTATCTTTAGTGTCGATGATGTCGGACTGTCGAATATTCCCAAACCCTTGGCATCTCATCCAATACAAAATGTAAATCACCAACCAAAGTTCAACGATGAAACAAGAAGAGCGAGAAGCGACAGTGAGGTTCTTAAAGATAAAACGCATCACATCTCTAATTTGGACAACTCATATCAACTACCGCAAAATACTGACCCTACTAACAATAAATCTGAAACTAACATCACGAATGATAAGCAATGGGGAGAGAACACTAATATGAAAGCCGACGAAAGTTACGTCTACCAAAGTAACCTTATGGACAGACCCGTCCTTCAACAGGAAGAATCTCCAGGCCTTGGAATAATTTCTAGAATTAAAAAAGAGCCGTTTGATTTTGAATTTAAACCGAAACCATCTGAAGATAGTCCAGAATATTTGATCTACAAGCTCGATTGCCAAATCCAGGCACTGACTGGAGCAGTAGATTCAATTTTCTGTGGGACTGATGATAAACGAGACGGTGACATAACTGCAGATACTGGACCTGGTGCACAAACAGAACTTGAAGTTCTTGTAGCAAACACAAAAGATTCTTGGAAAAAACATAAGGAAAATTTGTTTGGTAAATTGCTATCAATACATTATTTAAAAATTATTTTGAATAGTCTACATGATTCTAAACCTATGAAAAACTTTTGACTTGTTAATTCAGTTTTAGAAAAACTTTCATGACCTGAAATAAGAAAAGGTATATCGCTAAGGATATTAAAAGGTCATCGGCAATTATTTTCTTCTTCTAAATCAGAATTGCCGATAGGATGAGTCATAAGTGCACAGATAAATGGTACGTTGTTTCGTTGCTCCTTAGCAGCAGCTATGTACCTTTGGTACTTTCTCCATTGTAACTATCATCTTTTAATTCTAGAATTTTTGGGAGATTTTGAGCAACTTGAGTATCACCTGAATGATGCAGTGATCAGATTACATGGACAGTCACATCTCTGTGAGAAATTAAAACATGAGAGAAGAGAGTTTCAGGTATGTATCATTCTCACCCAAACACATTAACCGTCTTAATTAGCGCCATTTTATCCCAGAGACAAATCTGACAAGCATCGCAAAATATAACACGTGGATATGTAGAAATTGCAGAATTTGTACTCATATTCCAACCGAAGCCCATTCTTAGGGGCGTTTTGTTTATGTGCACCAGGATTGGTGATAAATTAATCTAGGCAACTTTACTAAGTATAGCCCTGATTGTTCTGCCAACTTCTGGTTATATTCATTTTCAAATTTGGCTGTCGGAATTGACGTTGAATTGGCACTTATTGCTTCTGTTGTGAATGATGATATTTTGAAACTGATTCCTAATAGTGGTCAAATATTATTGAGTTATTATCAGGGGTCGGGGGGGGGGGGGGGGGCTAAATGGGTGAGGCGCTGGCTCGGCTCGCTAGACTGGTAGCAAGCAAGTTCTCGATTATCCATTTTTAATTGAATCATTAACCACCAGTCAGGGTTAAAAATCAGTTGAAAATGTCGAGTATCCGGTGGCATCGAGGGTTGATTATGGTACTGGCAAGTTAATTAATGTCTAATTAATAATTCATACACCTTTACGGCCTGAAGAAAGATTTGTAATCGATAGATTTAGATTTTGAATAATGCACCTTTAATTTACACTTGCTATTTTATTATTTATTTAGTCTTATCTTGAAGAACGGGAACAAGAATGGATGACCTGTGAACGAAGTTTAAAAACAGAACTAGAATATCTTAGATCCAAGCTCTTTGATGTCTCTAAACAAAATCTTAGTAAGTTTGATTTGATTTTTTTTTACATTTTATGAATTGGATTTTTTTTTCATCAAGTTTTGCAGACCGGTTATATTAGTAACGCCTGACTATTTAATACGGAATAAGGATTACTAAAATTTAAATGCGCGTGTGTTGGGTACCTGTTACTGTCTCTGCCATTGATAAATGTAAAATGTTTTTTATCGTGTAGGTTCTGGAGCTCTTTGGAAAATGTTGGAATCGTTAATGAGTATACAGTTTGACAGAGAACAGGCTATGATACTTGATACAGCGAAACAAAACAAGGTTATTTCTTTCTTTTCTGTGCTTTATAATATTATACGAAAGGCCCAATGGCGCATCTAGGTGCTGGGTGCAGTGTATCAGTAAGATCGCAACAATCAACATCAGATCGCAACAATCAAAGTCACACTTCCATTGACGATGTTAAAGAGTAAAGACTCTTCAGGCCATCTTTAACAACAGCATTAAAACTGTTTGCTTATTTCGAATACGGTATTCTCGTTGGTCCCTTTATTATTAAAGTTGTGGATGTCTCCAATAGAATTTATTTAATCCAATTGGTTAATTCAAGTTTGGAACCCCTTTAAAGCCTTTCTAAAGTTCTGTTGATATTCATTCAAATTCATTTTCCATTTCCGTAGTAAGTTCTATGTCTTAAGAAGATTTTAAATATTATTCAAGGGCTAAATCTGCGTATTTACATGTCTTTCTTTAGGCCTTAAATGTTACCTAAATCATTAATTAACTTCTCCAGGCCATAATCTATGGCGGTATATTAGTGCCAAAATTCTAACATGCTATCGTCTAATTTCTAACCTCCATTCATGTAACTTCTAACCTCCATTCATGTAACTTCTAACTTCCATTCACGTAATTTCTAATTTAAGACAATGTATAATTCAACTTCTTTATTTGTTCAGTGTAAATATCAATTCTATTCGCCACGACTTGATACCAATCAGCCACCATACTTACATGACTAGGTCATGGTTTTTTTTCAGATTTTGTAGGAAGCATTACCTGTCCATTTTAATTAATGACTCATCTTACTGTTTTACAGTTAAATGAAATGAAGTTATTGATATTTCGTCAACGCTTACTACTAGAAGAGGCAGAAGAGAAGAATTTTCTACTTCTACAAGAATTAGACGACATCAGCACGAGTAAACATTAATTAGGCTTACTATACTCCACTGGTTACGGGGAAGAAATAACAAAGAAATGATATGGGGTCTAACGTACGGAGCCCCTTAAACGCAATTTTCGATACTTTTTTTAATTATTTCGTATAAACGAAATAATTAATTCGTTTAAACGAAATTATATCATGTATTTCGTTTGAACGAATTAATTATTTCGTTTAAACGAATTATTATTTCGTTTAAACGAATTATTATTTCGTTTAAACGAATTAATTATTTCGTTTAAACGAAAAAATTAATTCGTTTAAACGAAATAATATCATGTATTTCGTTTAAACGAATTAATTATTTCGTTTAAACGAATAAGTTATTTCGTTTAAACGAATTAATTATTTCGCTTAAACGAATTAATTATTTCGTTTAAACGAATTAATTATTTCGTTTAAACGAATTAATTATTTCGTTTAAACGAATTAGTTATTTCGTTTAAACGAATTAATTATTTCGTTTAAACGAATTAATTATTTCGTTTAAACGAAATAATTCATATAAATAGACGTGTGTATGTACCAATTCCAAGTAGTTGTATAGTCACAATAGCTGACCGTAGACCCATTCAACAATTACGTAACGCTATTTTTGCCATTTTTGACACTCACCCACCCCTGTAAAACATCTCGACCACTTGGCCATACTAGGGATCTTTACCATGAGCGACAAGCATCCTAAACACTCTGTCACACCAAGACCTCCACCGTGAGCAGCAAGCGTCCTAACCACTCAGTCATATCGGGTTTCTACCACCACTCGGACCCCCCACACTCGGCCACATAGAGACTTACACTACTTTGCCACACCGGACCCTCATTTCACTCGTCCACACCGAGCCCCCATCATGAGAAAAAAGCGTCCTAACCAGAACATATCACAACGTTTCAATGCAATTCATAACGACACAGGCGGTGGTGTCAACAATGGCGACGTCTTGTCATCGTTTAGCAGTTTACATGGACCTCCCAGAACTCGAAAGCATATCAGCCAAATTGGCCGCCAGTCACTATCAGCAGACGGCAGGTACTTGGTGACAAAGGGGGGTACTCTACTGTTATGTAACGGGAGGGGGAGGGGGTTAGGGGGTCATTCCAGCGGCGACATACATGCATGCCAAACATGGGAAGGGTGGGTGTCAAAAGCTTGGCTTTTATTACATGTAATGTAGTCTACGTTCAGCCATTGTGACTGTACAACTAGTTGGAATTGGTGTATACAAGTCTATTTATATTAATTATTTCGTTTAAACGAATTAATTATTTCGTTTATACGAATTAATTATTTCGTTTAAACGAATTAATTATTTCGTTTAAACGAATTAATTATTTCGTTTAAACGAATTAATTATTTCGTTTAAACGAATTAGTTATTTCGTTTAAACGAATTAGTTATTTCGTTTAAACGAATTAATTATTTCGTTTAAACGAATTAGTTATTTCGTTTAAACGAATTAATTATTTCGTTTAAACGAATTAATTATTTCGTTTAAACGAAATAATTCATATAAATAGACGTGTGTATGTATCAATTCCAACTAGTTGTATACTCACAATAGCTGACCGTAGACCATTCAACAATTACGTAACGCTATTTTTGCCATTTTTGACACCCATCCACCCCTGTAAAACATCTCGACCACTTGGCCATACTAGGGATCTTTACCATGAGCGACAAGAATCCTAAACACTCTGTCACACCAAGACCTCCACCATGAGCAGCAAGCGTCCTCACCACTCGGTCATATCGGGTTCCTACCCCCACTTGGACTACCCCTTCACTCGGCCACATAGGGACTTACTCTACTCGGCCACACCGGACCCTTATTCCACTCGTCCACACCCAGCCCCCATCATGAGGGACAAGCGTCATAACTAGAGCTTACCACAACGTTTCAATGCAATTCATAACGACACAGGCGGTAGGTGGTAGGTGTCAAAAATTGCAACGTTTTGTCATCGTTTAGCAGTTTACATGGACCTCCAAAAACTAGAAAGAATATCAGCCAAATGGCCCGCCAGTCACTATCAGCAGACGGCAGGTACTTGGTGACAAAGGGGACTCAGTCTATGTATCACCATGTGCCTTTTTGTCTGACGTGGAGAGCGGGTGCTGGCCGGTCCGGTCGCCACATCCTACGTATGACCCATGCATCTTGTTTTTGCTACATATTACCGTTAGCCTTGTGATCGTCTAGGATTTACCTCAGATCGTCTTTTCTTCTCTTTCACGTTGTGTGTTTCTTCTTACTGGTTTCTTAAGACGTTTGTCTTCTTCAGTTATAACAATGCAACAGTTCGTTTTTACCTTTTATGTAGCATAGGTATACATACAAGCATATTACAATTACAGTCAATGCTAACTAAACTCTTCTCAGCCTAGACACCTAGCGGTGCCTAGGACTCTTAGATGGTAACCCTCTGGAATCTAATCGAAGTCTGCCTTAAAGTTATAATATAGATTGTTTTATAGCCTAATGGGTATCATGCAGGTCCAAGCGTGTTCATGGCCATGAACCTGTGCAATCAACGAAATGATTGGTTAAATTAAGCCAAATGACGCAATGGGAATATCTCGAATCACATGTATTTTGTTGAAAGATAGAACTAGTTTGTTATGGCTATACAACTCTTTTTTATGTAACCATGTCAATCATTGACTAAGTTGATTTTAGTACACACCTACATATATGTGAACCAAAGATATTAATTAATGAAATAATATGCCATCTTATTTCTCGAGCAAAAAGTTTTCTAAAAGTATTACATTCGTCCCTTTCTTTAAGACTTTTTGTTCGGTATTAGGTAAAAGATACCTTGAATCCTTTACAATAACCATACTAAAAATTGTAGAACTATATAAATATTCTTAAATGTAGCAGAAATCTAGAAAGTCAATATATATCACCTCCCCCACTGCTAAGATTTATGCGAAATGAACAGGTAGGAGACTCCTAAAAACTTCCATATACTAAACCCTATAATTATTCATGCAAAAGGCACATAATATGTGATTACTATATGATTAGCATACAAGATTACCTTATAACCACATCCTGCATCAATCTGTTTCAAAAACATATAAGTATCAATTAAAAAAAAATTGATCAAAAATCAAAAGTCTCATGCAAAAACTCTCCAAAAGTTCATCAATATACTTCAAAGTCCTATGAAAATTCACTTAAGCCTAAACACAGAAAACACAATTGTCTTTTTAAAATCTTCAAGTGTCCTAATTTCAAAACACTATAACACATCACCGCTAATTTGCAAAGTTCAGGTTCACTTTAATTTCTGTCACTGGAAATCTCAATTTTGGTAAACAGGTAAACCCTTTTCTCTTCTTGGATTTCTATTGGTCTGTTTCAGCTACCGTAACCATAGTCTCAAGTTGAAAACCTTCTAGTTTTCTTCTAAGTATGATTGGTTGGAGACAAAATACAAATTTTATCCGTCAATCAAACATGTCATTGCCATCAGACCAAGAACGAACTATACCTAATTTTATTTTAAAACTTTATTTTGATATTAGTCTAACATTATATTAATATATTATTCCTAAAACTTATAAGTAACTCTTACTTTTAATAAAAATTAAACTTTATTTAATTATAAATAAACTTTGATGTGTCTCTTTAATTATAAATTTTCAAACTAACTTTGACCTCTTGACCTGAACTGAGTAAGTGAATAGTTTATAATTTTGTAATTGCGTTTTCATTTTGTAATTTCCGTTTGTGTTTTAGAATTCCGTCATAACAATTTTATAATTCACTCGTCAGTAATGTGACCTTTTTTTTGACCTTCTCATTTATAATTTGTTTTTATAAACATTCCTATCAGACTGACACTGACACAAGCTGAGCTCAAACTGATAACAATACCAGTGTTACATTATCGAGAATGTCAATCAAATATGGCCCGTATATGAATGACATTCCATATTATTTACGTCATCTAGAACTGAGTCCAAAGTAAGTGATGTGCACTTCACTCACTCAGAACACCAGTCTGTATTTTTGTTAAACATGACAATCAAAACAAACCTAATTTTGAATAGAACTTTGTTGAAGGAAATGGTTGCGCAGCCATTCCCTCCAAACACCAGTCTACCTTTTATAAACACAACAATCAAAATATACCTAGCTTTTAACTACACATATAATACTATATCCAATATATATTATATTCATATACATTAACACAGGTGCTAGAACCGAGTGCTTGTAGTAATTCGACCTCATGTCAAACTACACATTCTAATCATCTCGTATTATGTCGACAGCGTATAACAGCAAAAATATATTAAACGTAGCCTATATATTACGTTTCTAAAGGAATGGATATGTAATGACACATAGTTAATAGTTATATCCGGACAAAATCTACCGCATATCCTCACCTTAAACTCCTATAAAACTCGTATGCGATAATCTCACAATTTAACGAGCCTATAATTTTAGTTGTTTTTTTTCCCAGGAAAACTACACCTACATCCCTAGATTTTTAACCAC
Source organism: Patella caerulea (assembly GCA_036850965.1). Lineage (NCBI taxonomy): Eukaryota > Metazoa > Mollusca > Gastropoda > Patellidae > Patella > Patella caerulea. The sequence continues at coordinate 15,253,002 of JAZGQO010000002.1, read as the reverse complement.
ATGGGATTTTAACATAACATAACTTTTTATTCGAAAGTTAAATTATTTAATTTTGAAACCTTGGACTATAGCTCAAAATTACATTACTCTACTTATCTAACCACATACATGAACGACACAAAACACAAACAATAGCAATTCAACCTTTAAGTCAAAAGCTGAATTACCCCCATTTAGCCTAACTCGACTAAAATCCTAATTCTTGAGACTTTGGACAAGGATCTCAAAAATTATATTATATTTCGAAACAACAAATAACACATATTTAGCAATATAACTTTTTATTCGAAAGCTAAACCACCTATTTTATTAGTCTGACTAGACTAAAACCATAATTCTGAGACGTGGACTAGGGCCTCAAAAATTATATTATATACGAAACATCGAAAAATACAGATTAACGAATCACAGTAGAAAGCATGGCCATCTTGAAAACTAGAGTTAACCACTCACAAACGTCATGCTTAGATCTGCCATCTTACCACTGCAATCCGGAGACAACATTAGTTCCTATTTTAGTCCTATTCCGTGTCCTAAGTAATATTTCTTAGTTATATTCCCTACTCCGTTTCTTTTTTTTTATTAATTCGTAGTTATATCAAAGAAAATTTTGTTTGTTTTAAAGCCTACTCCGTAGAGACTCTCTTTAACTTTAATTACTCGAATTTACTACAGGTCATGTTAACCCGATAACCAGTGATATTATATTGTTTACCAAACCTGTCCATCAAACTTATGAATGAATATCCTTTATTCTCTAACAATTTAGTTTCTAATTAGATTTTTAAACTTAAATTAATATTACTTGGTCTTTTAACAAATGTAACATATCTAATTTAACAAACAAAATTTATTTACCAAGATTTTTTTTCGAATATCATCATCAGGTTTTCGTATTTCCATCAAAAATTTTCTCCGTCTCTGGATGGTACGGGTGATATTTCTTCGCTGAACGTCTTCAAATAGGTATTCTTCGTCTAAATCAACTGCGTAACCCAAATGTCGAAACTTCAGCACGGCTCCAAATCAAATATGTATTCTTCTTCTTCTTCTACAGTTGATATTAACCCTCAAGGTCGAAACTGTTACGGCACCAAATCGTATATGTATTCGTCTTCTTCTTCTAAAGTTGATATTAACCCTAAAGGTCGAAACTTCATCATGGCACCAAATGGAATATGTATCACCATGTGCCTTTTTGTCTGACGTGGAGAGCGGGTGCTGGCCGGTCCGGTCGCCACATCCTACGTATGACCCATGCATCTTGTTTTTGCTACATATTACCGTTAGCCTTGTGATCGTCTAGGATTTACCTCAGATCGTCTTTTCTTCTCTTTCACGTTGTGTGTTTCTTCTTACTGGTTTCTTAAGACGTTTGTCTTCTTCAGTTATAACAATGCAACAGTTCGTTTTTACCTTTTATGTAGCATAGGTATACATACAAGCATATTACAATTACAGTCAATACTAACTAAACTCTTCTCAGCCTAGACACCTAGCGGTGCCTAGGACTCTTAGATGGTAACCCTCTGGAATCTAATCGAAGTCTGTCTTAAAGTTATAATATAGATTGTTTTATAGCCTAATGGGTATCATGCAGGTCCAAGCGTGTTCATGGCCATGAACCTGTGCAATCAACGAAATGATTGGTTAAATTAAGCCAAATGACGCAATGGGAATATCTCGAATCACATGTATTTTGTTGAAAGATAGAACTAGTTTGTTATGGCTATACAACTCTTTTTTATGTAACCATGTCAATCATTGACTAAGTTGATTTTAGTACACACCTACATATATGTGAACCAAAGATATTAATTAATGAAATAATATGCCATCTTATATCTCGAGCAAATATTCTTCTAAAAGTATTACATCATATCGGGTTTCTACCACCACTCGGACACCCCCCCCCCTTCCCCCCATTCAGCCACATAGGGACTTACACTTACACTAACGAAATAATTAAACGTTAAACGAAATATTAATTCGTTTAAACGAAATATTAATTCGACACAGGCGGTGGGTGGTAGGTGTCAAAAATTGCAACGTTTTGTCATCGTTTAGCAGTTTACATGGACCTCCAAAAACTAGAAAGAATATCAGCCAAATGGCCCGCCAGTCACTATCAGCAGACGGCAGGTACTTGGTGACAAAGGGGACTCAGTCATATCGGGTTTCTACCACCACTCGGACACCCCCCCTTCCCCCCATTCGGCCACATAGGGACTTACACTAACACTAACGAAATAATTAATTCGTTTAAACGAAATATTAATTCGTTTAAACGAAATATTAATTCGTTTAAACGAAATAATTAATTCGTTTAAACGAAATAATTAATTCGTTTAAACGAAATAATTAATTCGTTTAAACGAAATAATTAATTCGTTTAAACGAAATAATTAATTCGTTTAAACGAAATAATTAATTCGTTTAAACGAAATAATTAATTCGTTTAAACGAAATAATTAATTCGTTTAAACGAAATAATTAATTCGTTTAAACGAAATAATTAATTCGTTTAAACGAAATATTTTTTTTTTTTTTTTTATAAACAATATTTTATTCAGGATGTCTGAATGGGATTGGGGAACAGGCTTAGCCTATGTAAAACCCCTCTCCCTAAATAGTATACATACATAATATTAAAACAAAGGAACAAGATGGGTGTATATACACAGTTAAAATGGCAAACACATACATAAATATATTTAAATACAAATATGATTGTACGGATGGAAATATACAGTATATATTAATGGTTACATCATCTCGTAAATTTAAAACTAATATTGTAAATTAAAACTGCTAATGATTAAAATCTGTTTGACATGTCAATAAACTTGTGGACTTGATTAAAAATGTTGTTGTTTACATCGGTACAGTGGTTTGTGGAACCGAACAAGAGACAGTTATTGTTTTTATGATCGTATTGTAATGTGTCTATGGTTGCCTTTCGTGCATTTGAATGTAAAGAGCATTGCAAGAGATAGTGATCTGGATCTTCAAAAATGTGACCACAGAGGCATGCAGGGCTGTCAGCAACATGTCTGACGAAATAATTAATATAAATAGACTTGTATACACCAATTCCAACTAGTTGTATAGTCAGAATGGCTGGACGTAGACTACACTACATGTAATAAAAGCCAACCTTTTGACACTCACCCACCCCATGTAAGGCATGCATGTATGTCGCCACTGGAATAACAGTAGAGTACCCCCCTTTGTCACTAAGTACCTGCCGTCTGCTGATAGTGATTGGCGGCCAATTTGGCTGATATTCTTTCGAGTTCTGGGAGGTCCATGTAAACTGCTAAACGATGACAAATCGTTGCCATTTTTGACACCCACCGCCTGTGTCGTTATGAATTGCATTGAAACGTTGTGATATGTTCTGGTTAGGACGCTTTTTTCTCATGATGGGGGCTCGGTGTGGACGAGTGAAATGAGGGTCCGGTGTGGCAAAGTAGTGTAAGTCCCTCTGTGACGGAGTGGGGAGGGGGTGTCCGAGTGGTGGTAGAAACCCGATATGACTGAGTGGTTAGGACGCTTGCTGCTCATGGTGGAGGTCTCGGTGTGACAGAGTGCTTGTGCTTGTCGCTCATGGTAAAGATCCCTAGTATGTCCAAGTGGTCGAGATGTTTTACAGGGGTGGGTGAGTGTCAAAAATGGCAAAAATAGCGTTACGTAATTGTTGAATGGGTCTACGGTCAGCTATTGTGACTATACAACTAGTTGGAATTAGTACATACACACGTCTATTTATATAAATTATTTCGTTTAAACGAAATAATTAATTCGTTTAAACGAAATAATTAATTCGTTTAAACGAAATAATTAATTCGTTTAAACGAAATAATTAATTCGTTTAAACGAAATAATTAATTCGTTTAAACGAAATAATTAATTCGTTTAAACGAAATAACTAATTCGTTTAAACGAAATAATTAATTCGTTTAAACGAAATAATTAATTCGCTTAAACGAAATAATTAATTCGTTTAAACGAAATAATATTTCGTTTAAACGAAATAATTAATTCGTTTAAACGAAATAATAATTCGTTTAAACAAAATAATTAATTCGTTTAAACGAAATAATTAAAAAAAGTATCGAAAATTGCGCTTAAGGGGCTCCGTACTAACGACTTAAGAAGAAGCCCAAACCCGTCTACTGAACACGGACATGTTGTGTGCTTTGGGGAAAGTTTAGCACAGACAGTGGTGCTACATATTGTATCGATTTCCAACTGCCAGATCTTTAGCGTTATGCCAATACGGATTTGGGTTTACCGTCCAAACCCAACAACTAGACCCTCATTTCTGCCAAATCATACCAGGTTCTGAGATTTTGGGGAACTTTCTTGTCACTTTGATAATATTTTAAAATATTTTGTCGATAAAACTCTAAAAAATACATTCCCGTGTTTATCAACATGATGTACATCAAGCGTTCAACTTCGGCGTGCAACCTTTATGACACCACGCGTGCAGATATTCCTTATCGTCGGACTGTCGAATAGGGGAACCGTTACATTTTTGTCCTGTATACACTCCATGGGTGTTTTCCAGGAAATCCAGTATTTTTCTAGTAAGATTCAATCTCTACATACTTTCCATATACCAGAATTGCTATACTTTTATTGGAAATAAGCACCTGATAAATACATTTCTGAGAACCTACATTCAATTACAATAGATATTAATTCACCGGATGGATACCTTTAATGATTATTACTACCTCGTGTTTTCAGAGCGCGGGCCTCAAGAAACAGTCACAACCCCAGACGTCAATAATCATAATACGTCAAGTATTTGTGACGTCATGTATTGTGATCGTCAACTCTATCTTCCTCGCCATTCTACCCAGCCAGAGTTAGCCTCGTTACAAGTGTTTAATGTCGGAGGTAGGTATATTCTACTGTGTTCTGTAAATGGTTAATATTCTGACAAATAGAAAAAAATGTATAGTGTCTGTCCGATAAGCTGACAATTGAATATGGGCAGCATACAACTCATCCGATGCAACGGAATTATTGGGATCCCGTGTAAACACTTGCGTGCACGTTAACGACCCCTCGACAGTTTGAATATGGGTACCCTTAGTGTCGCTTTCCGGCAACATCTCCCTATAGTCATATTACACTGCATGACATGCCCGTCTTCATAAGTACGACATTATTATCATGCGCGGATCCAGGGACCACGGAAATGGGAAGCGCGCGGGAGGCGAAGTCGCACACTGCGAGCTATGATGGCGCGCGCAATAGGGTATTCGGGGGTGATCTCAGACAAGAATCCAGCTCTGAAATGATATATTATAATTTGACTTTTACAATCAGAAATCCAGAAATTCGGGGATTGGGGTGAGCATGCGCCACCACTAGATCCGCCCATAATCATCCATATTATATATACAGGTAGGCATCCATGTGCGAGATCAGCAGTAGAAGAAATATTTGAACCAGACCGCCTTCCACACAGCTTGAAAGAAAAGCGGGAAACAGTAGCCGATGATGGACTGGCGGAAGATATGTTAAGAGAACTGACTTTGAACGGTCCGGGCAGTCAAGGTTTTTCTTTAGACGATTAGACACGACAAAAAGGACACAATTTTGAGGTTGCATTTCTCATGACTGATGAAATTTAAATCAGTGAATAATATAGCCGTTTAAAATAAAAGGTATATTCATGATATTCAGCAAATATGAATCAGTCGGATTATGGAAGCTGAGGCGGCAGCAGCCACTATTTGGTCGGTAATAAAATCAATGGAGTTTGAAATGGTTGAACGTGGTCGAAATTAGCCCAGGTTAGGTGAAGAAGAGTGGGACGTTAAACCCCATTTCATTTCATTTAATTTTGTGGTCGAAAAAATTGACTCTTTGGTCGCAGGGAGGTGGATAATGTTGTGGTCGACCAGCCAATGAGTAAGTCCATCAGGATCAAAAGTTGACAAACCTGCAAAAAGGGGGGATCCATTTAAATACAGAGTAATCCGTCCGACATATGATTGTGTGCACAGTTCTCACGAAGCTCAAATATAGCGCATACCGATCGCCAAATTTTGCAAATTTCTTGGGGGAAGATCACAGACCCTGCCTCACGCCTGGGTCGGGGTGGTGGGGGACATCCTCGGCACCCACACCCGAAATCGGCAGAAATGGGTTCGATTGAATTTAGTTATTGGCATTTCGAGATCCTATTGTGTTCGGCAAACTGAAGGATTAATGTGCCTATGTTTGGTCTACAACAATCGGAATTATTACAGTAGAAGAGATCCAGGACTCAGAGGTTCTGCTATATAAATAAAACAACTATAGCATCCACAAGATTGTTCTAGGTGATCAAAGATCGAACATTCTTGGAAATCAATAGGTTTTTTTAGGTTCATGACCGTAAAGTCAATCTTAACATTAGCCTTAAAGCGTCCACGAGCAATAATACGTGAACAACGAGCAATACGTGAACAACGGACGGACGGACGGGGGGTACATCGAGGCCGACCGGCCGACGGGGGTCCTATAAAAAAGGATGAATTATTTTCTGTTGTAAACGGCAGTTTATTGGATTTGTTTAATAACTGATCATAAAATGATATAATTTATACATTTAGCAAAAATATACCTGGACTATATGAGAATATTAATTTGCTTCCTTATAGTCAAATATCTATTAATAACAAATACAATAGTATAGTCTCTTTCAACCAGATGCAGGTTTCAAAAATAGAAATTGGAAGGCGGGCAATCAGTTTGGTCGGGATTAAAATAAAGATTTATATTTCGTTTTTTTTTTATACTTTCCATGGTCTCTATAACATGAATATCTGACTAGTTGTAGTGGGGGTCGCGTCAGGAAGAGCGGTTTTTGGTCCTGTGACGTCAGACTTTTGATTACCCAATTAGCATTGATGTTTTTAGTGAAAGAACTCTGCTGTAACAGACTGTTTCATTGGCTAATCCCTAAATCATTCAGAAGAGGGTTATTTAACATTAACAACTCTTCGAGATCCTAGTGTAGTAAAGACAACTAAAAATACGACATTTTGAACAATAAAAACAAAACGAAATAGGATCTGTGTTGCAATCAGATTGGTCCGGAAGTTTACTCTTAACGTGACACTTTTTCATCACTGATTTGATTTTCTGTTCTTTGGAACACTTGTTAAATAAACTTATGCTTCATATTGCTTCAAGAAGAAAAAAAACCCCTAAAGTATTTGGTTGCGCTATTCAAAAGCTTTTAGTTCGAAAGTTTTAAAATTGTAAATAATTATAACGTTCTACTTTTCGGTTTTAATTTAGATATCTGTCATGTGATTCAAGTGGTCATATATTTATCAAGAACACATGAAAATGAAAATAACACTGTTTTTAAATATATGGATTGAACAGTTATTTTTCCTGTATTTGCACTCTTTTCCCCGTTACATTCGTTGAAATATCGGTTTTTTTTTGTTGACGCACCTGTAGGTAGAGTCAAGGAATATTTTCTTTCCACATACCTTAAACAGCCCGTGGTAAGGGTACTGCTAAAAACTCAGTTTCAAAACCAAAGCTCTAAAACTACTCGTTTTACATTACATACCATTATTTCATTGAATCTACGCATGCTGTTATCAACCTATGGCACAATGGAGTATTTCACGCGGAAAATGGCAATGATAAATATTTCTCTTATAGCAAAAATACCAATGTGATTTTCTTTCATTGTCGATAAAAAAATTGTCCAAACAGATTGGGAAAATAAGACAGAATCAAAAGTAAATAATTTTTGAAGCTGTACTATGCCATATCTATCGTCTAAAAGGTTGGTCACTACAAGGTTGTGTATGTTACGGTTGGCTCCCTTTCTTTACATCCCCCACCCCTCTCAACTTTCTCTGTGTACATCGCAAGGGTCTAGCAGTACAATTTTTAGCATCCATGTGTTGAAAGAGACCTGTCTTAATATCAACTATATAACACGTTAACAAATACAATATCTAACAGACTATAATAAATATATATATATATATCTCCAGTAACAACATCTACCAAACAAGAGCCCAAATGGGTTTTATTAGTAATTTGCTCATCTAAAAGAAAGGTTGGAATATCGTGTAATTTCATATCTAGAGAGCCACAAGAGTAACAATTCTACAAAATATAATTTACTTCAATAACAATTTAAAAATTTATTATATGAAACTAACAATAAATGATACACTTATTTATATAGTTATAATATTACACGTATCAGAGAAGATAACAATAACACTTTTGGCTTCTTTTTCTATACATATATTAACATTATTTTATTGAATTCTAGGATTGGGAAACAAAGCCGAAATAATCCCGCTCCTCGATTCCTAAATTAGGCTCCAATACTTACTGAAGATATAATTATCTGAATTGTACAATAGAAAAGTTTTCAAATCAGGGTATTATTGACACACATATTATAGACAAAAATATACATCAACAATATCTTATACCAATGCTAAAACTATTTTCACACTGTACAATATAACAATAATCCACAACATCTATGAACAAGAATTGTATTATCATGATTGTATATACAGTATATTTGGACTCCATTTTATAAACAATAAATAAACTCTGCAGAGAACCAAAACTATCAAAGCGGAATAACTTTCTCTTAAGGATGATGTCCATTTAAATGCTTGAAGTAAACCTAACCCCAACTTTTTGCTATGTTCAATGTTCCTTAAATGTTTTGGTTTAGGAATCATCTTATTCTTCAACAGTAAATATTTTTTCATAACATTATTTAACCATCTAGCCATAGCAATAGAAAAACTGATTTTTGACAATTTCCTGCTTGCAAGTTTAAAAATTGTGCAAAATGGAGTCGAAAATAACACTGGCATAGTCAGTGTCTAACATTAGGGGGAGCAAGTACAGAAAAAACGAAATGACAAGTACTTCTTTATTCTAAATTTATCATACAAGGAGGTTGATCGAATAAAATAATGAGTCCAGAAAAATATTCCAAGATCATTCAATTTGAGTTGTATTTTACAAGTGTACCAAAGGGTAAAACTATTGTTGAAAATGGGACTTGCTGTTCCCCTATCTATGCCACTGAAATAGCATATATATGGGAAATAGGAATATAATTATGTAATATTCAACAAGAAATTATAATCCTATATAAAAATGGTGGGCTTATCTGATAATATTTGGCCATACTGAATAAGACACACAATGGTTATAGAATATTTAGCAAGATCAGTGCTGGAGGGATAGGATGAGAATATATTGTGACGAGGGATATGATGTGGAACAGGGTGAGAATATAATATGAGCAGGAACAGAATGGGAATATATTGTGAGGAGGGGTGGGGGTGGGGGTGGGGATATAATGTGAGGGGGGACAGGATGAGAATATATTGTGAGAAAGGATAAGATGAGAATATATTGTGAGGAGGAACAGGATGGGGAGGGACAGGAGGAGAATATATAGTAAGAAAGGATAGGATGTGAATATATTGTGAAGAGGGGAAGGATAAGAATATATATGGAGGAGGACATATATCAAATATAAAAAGCATAAAAAAAATGTTGAGCAGCATGGGATAACAGAAGTGATGAGTGGAATAACAAATAATGTAGTTGCCAAAGGTACATAACGAGAGTAAGAATGGTTGTAAAAAAAAAAAATACCACAAATGGTAAAAAATATATACAAGTGGTTGTCAAGACAATATGAAAGCAAATTAAGTAGTTATTAAGAAATGGTGGTCGAAGCTCAAGGGTTTTTCAAGGAGATACAGTGGCTAGCAATACTAGATAACATCTGAGAAATGATTTTCACAGTGGTATAGCAAATATCAAGTTGCTGTCATATAATGTTGTCAAATAATCATGCCAAGGAGTATTAAGTAATATGGTTGTCAAGGAGATATCATGACTCAAAGGTCGTCAAGGAGATATTATAACTAGAAGGTCGTCATTGTCAAGGAGATATTATTATATGTAACATGGTTGTCAAGGAGATACAGAAAGTTACATTGCTGTCAATGAAAAATAACAATTTAATAGTTCTTAAGAATATTTGACATTTCACTAAGTTGTTGTCAAGGAGATATTATGAAGTTGTCAAGGAGATGTTACAAGTCAAGCTGCTGTCAAGGAGAAACAATAGAAAAAGGATAAGCCAGTTTCAAATTGACTAGTATTAATAGGCATCAAGAAACAGAAACAATATCAGATCCATAGAATAAACTGTATGGGTTTAGGATAACCATAGAATAAACTGTATGGGTTTAGGATAACCATAGAATGAACTGCATGGGTTTAGGATAACCATAGAATGAACTGCATGGGTTTAGGATAACCATAGAATGAACTGTATGGGTTTAGGATAAGCAATAAAAATAAATAAATATTATGCGTTCAAAAAAAAAAAAATGGGGAGAAAGAGAGGATTCTTTTAAATTAAAGTAGAATGAACCTAAAATTAAACTAAGATAATTAAAATAATACTTTAAAACAATAGTCAATGACAAAATATAATATGAATTCTTTGTAGTGTAATGACTGAAAAATCATTGTCTTCCCTTTTTTTTTAATTTTCAGACTACCTTCACTCCATAACAAAAAAAACCCAACCCAAAACAAATCAAGAAATTTAATGAGTGGCGTTTAAATGATACTCAGACTATCTAATATATTAACTACATATAAATACCAATTCTAAATATACATCATATTCTGAAACACAGACTTCAGCCAAAATATATAAAAAATTAAATACATATATCTATTTTGTAAACTGTATGACTGAAAATCAAAAACCTTAATACATATTATAATAATCATGGCACATTATCTTATAAATCTGTAAAAAATCTTATAAACGAAGATTGGAAATTTTTATAAAATATACCGGCATTTCTAAGAATAGAATCTGTATAACTAAATATAACAACTAAAAATAGCATTTATATATCAGATATTGAAACATTGTGTTACGATATGTGTATACCAGTGACTGTTTTCCATATAAATTGTGTTGTGTTTTTAATGTGCTCTATCACTAAATGCCATTCAAGGATTATATTAACTCTAGTTGACCATGAATGTTCTGAAAAATATCCCTTCTATTCAAGTACTGTATTCTGTAGTGGATTTGGCGCACTTTATTTACCAAATATATAAAGTTTGGTTGCGAAACAACAATAAGAATTATTAAAATAGTGTACTGAGGATACTTGTAATGTATGTACCGGTACATGTTTCACATGGTGCTATAGAAGGGTGCTCTTAAGCCGTAAACAATGCAATTTTTGTTTTTCCTGGAACACCTCTACCAACCTCAGTTTATGTCTTATGATCTACCTCACGCACCGGATCCACTGACAAATATGATAACTCAATACTGAGAATGAAGAAATCCAGCCATACAATTAAACAACCTATATAAATTTTGAAAATCAAGTGAATAACATCCTTTAGGGAAGAGTTAATTTCTGGTAATCTAAAGACAGTTTTCATAGTTATCGCTATGCAAAGGATGCCCAAATAAATTGTCTTTAATATACAGATCATCATTTGACAGATTTTGAATCCTTTGCAATCTAAAATAATGTTGAATTTCTAATGTTGAATTTGAATATCAGTGGTTCAAATCCGCTTATTGAACATTTTGAAGCATTTGTAATTATCTTTTCTTTTGTTAGTCAAACTTTTAACACAAGCTAGAGAAAAACATTTAAATGGCATCAAACTGACCAACCGGGTACATTTGAGCAGAATTAATAATGTACAAATTTCTTACCAAAAATATCTTTAAAAAGAATGATAAAAAAAAAATATATAATATCATTTTACTTACTTAAATCTACATGTATTTACAAATATACCAAAAATAAGGTTTGACAGAATAAAATAACATTTATAATTTGTAGGAAATTATTGCGTCTTTAATATATGACTCTTCTACTGCAAGACTCTGAATATACACCACCAGCAGCTTTGTAAAGAGAGGGTGTAATTGTCGTTTCAAAATGTTCCGGATTAAAATGGCACAAAACTTGTTTATCCTACTTGGAAACAGATTATCCAAGCAAATCTAAAAGAATATTGGGGGAAAGGAGCAATAACTCTATTTAAAAGGTTCATCTCCAAGACTATCTGAAAAATCTCATAAAATTATAAAAAAATCTCAAAACCTTTGACCTGTACATTGTTTACATAGTGCATGTGCAAGACAGACGGACTGGGGGGACAACAATAAACACCCACATGAATTGCTGGCATATAAAATTTAACATCTTTTGATGAGAACAGTATTCTACAAATATCTGGAACCTGGAACATGTAAATGGTTTACAAGAATATATCTCTATTAATCTCCATTTCTTGGTTTTTGTAAAATCACAAAATACATACAGTTTTCCAAATTTGAATCCAAAATTTAAATTTGATTCAATTTACCATTCATTCCTCTTGACCTATGTCTTGCCCAGATTGAGTATGAGGATTCTGATCTTAAGTTAAGCAAATACAAGCTAGAGTAAAGATCTGCTATTATAGGGAAATCTTGAGCATAATCCACAGATTAAATATATCACAAATGCTATATCAAACTAATAAAACAATATAACCTAATTCTTTTTAAAAAATAAAATATCACTATGGAAATATACACCAAAGAAAAAAATAACATCTTAAAGAAAACAAACAAGCTTCCTTTAAACAGAAGAATATGAAAAAAGAAATATATAGACGAAATTAATGGCTTAAATCATTTAATGTAATATCGTACCTTTAATTGATATGTAAATCTTTAATCTACTATGCTCTCAGATCAATAAGATAGTAAGGAGACAAAATTCTTTTCATACGTATTGTCTTCTTATTTAATCGAGTTTGAAAATATCAAATTAAATTATATATATTATATAGGCCTTCACCAAATCTTGTTGGCAGCCATGATGACTGATCACTTTGTTCTGAAATCTGGCTTAAAAGTCAAGCTGATTTCTTAGCTTCCCGATTAACTGTTTATAAATGGATTAACATTAGTCAGGGGTGACCAAGACAAAATTCTAGTGCTGGGTATTGTCGCACAGTCACAATACAATACGTATTCTGATACAGGTGTCACGATACGTTTTGTATTACGATTTATAACCAGGTGAATATTTATCCCCAAAACAACAGGTTTAATGAATAATTAATGAATATCTTTAGCCCTGTTGAAGAAATAAAACTGTTTTATATATCATGATATAGGTGTGGCTCAATTTATCGATATATTACACCACCACTACTATATGTATGAATAGATGGCGCCAAAAGTGGCACACTGGACCATTTCAAGTGACACATTACACCTTATCATAATACTAATCTAATATAGTAAAGACCAGCATGGCTTTCTTCTGTACTTTCTCCTACTTAGAACTGAACAAAGTGATTACAACATTTCGGTCTTAGAGGTAACATTATATGGAATGGTAAAGTTTGGCTACCTCTGTCCTAGTCTATTTACAAATTTCTTTAATAGAAATTAAGGAGGATATTTTGTGCCAATTGATTAAGAATTAGCTTTGGTCTGAACTAATCTCAACTAATGTAAGAGTATTATGTATATGTAAAGGTGTTATGGTTACCAGAAGCAGCAGACGGCTTTGTCTGCCTGATTTATGGTTGTACTTCAGTGTTTGCTGAAGTTTGTTCTTGTGGAGGCGAGAGTTCATTATTTTCAGAAGGTTTAGTAATTGACTCATTGGCTGGTGTTCGTTTAAAATATGTCAAAATCGGTGGCGCTGCTCGGATTCGGTTTCTGAAGCGAGTCCAGGTTTTACTAGCACTGAAACGCCTCCATCCCTTTTTACGTTTCTTCAGACGGCCAGCATATGGATCTTCTTTGGTCGGCTTTTCTCGTCCATAAATCATGATGAGCACACCCAAGGTGACGAAAGCAGCTAAACCAGGAATAAAGGCAGTGCCCTTGGCCGCTAATGGAAAATTCTTAAAGTTGGAAAACATGAAGCTGTCTCCCATTATAAACGTTAGGTTCGTATTCGGGTTGATTGTTGTATTACGGAAATCATAGGTGATCTGTGACTCATTGTAGATATCGAGACTATATTGATCAAGCACAGTGTAGATGTTATCATCAGGACCGACATACTGTCCATACGCATAGGGCTCGTAAAATATTTGGTTCTTCCACATGTTCAAATCCAGTAGAATGACGATAAACAGTATACCATAATTAAACCATTTACCTGTCAAATAAACCAGTTACATATAGAGAGAAAGAAACAGAAATGTGTTTTGATGTCCACTCAACATATGCTTCAATTAAGTTCACAAGCATACAGGGGTCATTAGTAGTGGGAGGAAACCATAGGACCTGGAGAAAACCCACAAGGTTGAACAGACGACCCTACTCCTTTTCACGTACAAGTGGGCCCCCCCTCCCCAAATTACATATAGGAATATTGTTTTCCTCTCATGCAAGCCGGGACATAAAGCACCTTTTGTCACAGACATTGTGAGGTAAGATGTACATGTAAGGCGTTTTTATTGACCACTGATTAGCCAAAGTGATTTGCATTCAATCACATTTTCATTACATCAAATCGCCAAATCAGTTCAGGGTGCGATTTGACGATTTGATCGGGTGGTCACGTGTTTTTTTCAACTGTGTCCAGCCACAATAATTGTTTACAGCTAATCGGAGCATTTAACGAACTCGCCAAAGTACTTTGAAATCGACTAAATTGTTACATGACATCTCTACTAAATTCAAATCAATTTGGCAAGTCGATAAAAAAGCCTAAGATTTGACTCTTTGGGTATGCCTGTCTTCATTAGACGGTATTTTGCAAAAAATTACGACACTACACTTCACGTTTAAGCAGGGAATCAAAACCATGCAACTTTACTCAATGACAGACCTTGTAATTTCATGCGCATGCATTAAACCACTAGACCAACCCACCCCCCTTTATACATATAAGTAATTATACTAACCTGTGATATGTACGAGAACAATCTCTTTCCTGAGAAATTCTGGTATAGGTATTTGAAACTTGATATGAGGTGTGTTTAAACCAGGTAGTTTGATATCTAATACACTCATAAAATGGGGGAAATCCCAATCCTAAAACAGAATAGATATAATCATTCGAATTACATAAATAGTCACGGGTTTATCATACATAGGCACTTGATGAATATAGATATAATCACTGAGTCTAATTATATATAATCTAATTAAAATACAGATCTATATTTTGTTTCGTTTTTTTCTACTTCCCATGGACACACTACATGAAAATCTGTAGTAGAAGGTCGCGTCAGGTATCATACGAGCGGATTTTGACCTTATGACGTCAGGTATTGATTAATCAATCAGTGTTGACGTTTCTAGTGGTTTACCCACACTAATGCTTGGTTCCTACTGTCGTGAGATGCGTTACGATCTGTTATGTGCAGATACATGTACGTTCGGATATCTTTTGATTTGAACAACACAATTGTTACGACTGACCTCAATATATGATAAGACCTGATAGGATCACCTCAATAACTCCATGATTAAAACAGTATGAGTTGTGATAGTGGAAACATAGCGTTAGTAAATTAAACTAGACGACTATAACCTTACATACCTGCATGACAATAATTATGTCGAATACAAGAATAAACGAGGCAAGAAAAGCTCTCGACAATTCATTTGTCGGCAGGAACCCTCGATTTAACTTGTCCCATTCGATATAATCTGTTGTTATAACAAAAATCACAATAAAAGACATCAGTAGCACAATTATCCAGAATGCAATAACTCTTCGATATCCAGTTTTCCACCATTTTCTAAAGCCCACTGCCCAATTTGGATAAAGTTTTTCTTGTAACATCATATCTGTAACCTGAAAATAAACAAAATGTTGTTTTAAAGCTTCTGGTCTTCATCTGAAACATTAGGAAATTGAATCACTTGTAAACTAATATATAGTGAAACTGGAATCTCTAAAAGGAAATGAAAATGAATGGAATGAAGTTTAAAGTCCTACTGTTCTACTCCGAATGGGCTAATGAAGACTGGCATCCATACAGTGTGCTGTAAGTGAAATTTTGCCAAGGCAGTGGCACAATGACTCACTTTTATATGAAATTCCAACTGCCAACTAATGTATACATGGGTCCACAGTTTTCGGTCCCATCCGAACGACTCGACAGTGATCCTTGTCAGGCCCTCCATCTTGCACCACTGACAAGTGGAAACAAAGCCTGGCAAATCATGATAAAATTTCTCTTAAAGATCTCTAAAAGAAGTATCAGTCCTAATAGGGAGAGAGAGAGAAATGGGGTTTAACGACCACTCATCACAAACTAGGTCATTTCGGGACTAACATATGCGTTTTTTTTAAAATTTTATTTCAATACTTCGCTTGTGTGTATGGGTCTTTAGCAGTGGGAGGAAACCGGAGTACCCGGAGGAAACCCACGAGGTTGAGAAGGCGCCCCTATTTCCATGCCACATACGCTCACACTCGGGATCGAAACCACAGCCGCAAGCCAGAGTCAGTCCTAATATGATTCAGTTCTGTTCTGTATTTACAAAGATATGATCAAATGAAAATTTTATTTTTTTGCAACATCCGAACAGTTATTCATTGTCACTTGCCAAGCCCTCTGTCCTGCACTGACAAGTGGATTGTTTGAACATATTAATTTTCAACTTTGATTTAAATATTGTGATAGGTGAATAAATTTCTATCTAAAAAAAGGAAATGAAATGGGGATTAGCATCCAACTTTTCTGCTGCACCCAAGCTAATAAAGACTTTCATTTAGGAGATAAACACTTCCTGTTTCGCATTTAGAGGGGTGTTATTGTCCAATAGACATGTCCTGAGATCATTAGGACCCGAGACGCGTAGCATCGAGGGTTCTAATGTAAAATCGAAACAGGAAGTGTTTATCGACATTGTAACATGCTTTTTAAGGATTTTAAAAGACATTACTAAAACAGAAGGGTGTTATTGTCCAATAGACAGTGTCTAATTGACCAATCAAAACGCAGGGTTTACCCTGAAGCATGTTACAATTCTAATTAGTGTGCTATATGCTACACGTATCTTGTATTTCAACTGTCAAGGGTGTTTCTAGGTGAACACCAATGTGTGCACAGACCTTGTTTTGTCATGCAATCTGAAAGACTAGACACTGCTTCTTGTCAGGCCCTATGTCCTTCCCCACTAACAAAGGGTAAACATGCCGGAAAATCCTGGGGAACACTGGGACCTTAAGGGTAGCAATAAAAATGTTTATCATGAAGTTTTGAAAGCTCTTACAGACAGGCCACTCAACAAAAACTAGGTAATTTCGGGAATAACATGGTTTAATTTTATTTCAATGAATCGCATGCCTGTAGGGGTCTTTTAGCAGTGGGAGGAAACCGGAGGACACAGAGAAAATCCATTAGGTAGGCGACCTTACACCTTGTCAAGTACAATGGGGATTCGAAACCACTCCAGCTGACTCAATGACGGGCTTTATGATGCAGCACGCACCCCCATCAGAGTAGTCCCTGCCAAACAGAACACATAGACTTATAATATAGAATAAAGTGTTACAATATAAAATGTAATTTGTTACCATCCAAGCTGTGAAGAAATCACCACACCATGTTCCACAAGCGGCCGCTTTCATAAAGAAAGAATTGGACACGCCCATTAGATCACTGATACGAAACGGTATGGTATAATCTCCACCAATCAGAAGGAAGGCATTATACAGGAAGGAGAGGATAAATACGCATAAAACGACACACAGGAACATCACCATCCATGATCCTTGATCCTGTTGAAACATTTTTATACGGAATACTCGATCTGAAATATAAAACAACTAGTAATTATCAACATTTCAAATGTGAGTTATACATAGGCTAAGTGGGGTTTTACACAGGCTAGGCCTGTTCCCTAATCCCATTCAGACATGTTGAATTAGAATATTGTTAAAAAAAACTATGTCCCGTAACATGAATAAGGCAAATGAAGATGAGAATATACATGTATGTACATGTATGAGGGAAATTTGACAAGATAGCGATGTTAGCAAGATTTCATTTTCGCTCTGCATATTTTTTACCATAATATCATGTGTCATGAAATTAAATGGAGTTATCCTATAACTCTTCTGCGCTGGTTTTTTGGACCATCGGTACAACTAGACAATGTTCCATCCACCATGCAATAAAATCATAAGGAATTGTCTCAGCCAACTGTGGGAAATGAAATCATAGTAAGCTGTAGCACATTGCATAGTGTAGAGAGAGAGAGAGAAATGAGGTTTAACGTCCACTCAACACAAACTAGATTATTTCGGGACTAACATATGGTTTGATTTTATTTCAATAATTCGCTTTCGCGTAAGGGTCTTTAGCAATGAGAGGAAACTGGAGTACCCAGAGAAAACCCATGAGGTTGGACAGACGACCCTACTCCTTGCCATGTATAACTGTTGATTCGAAACCATGCCAGTTAACTCGATGGCAGGCCATATGACACAGCGTGCGAACGCTAACCAATCGGCCACCCCTCCCTGCATGGTGTAGGATATGTCCACATAAAGGTGAGCATACATGTACGTCATACATGTACAGTGTGCTATCAGGGAAGTTTTGTGTGAGAGATCGTGAGAAATGGGGTTTAACTGCATTTGACACAAAATAAGTCATTTCTTGACTAACATGCATCAATTTTATTTCAATAATTCGGTTGTGTAGGGGGCGTTAGCTGTAGGAGTAAAACAGAGGACCCGGAGAAAACCCATGAGGTTGGACAGGTGAGGAAATTTTGTGAATAATTCCCTTGTATATAAAATGAAGAAAACAGAACTCACTAAAGAGCAGGCTATGAAACACCATCTTTCCGATCAACATTCCGATGATTATTCCAACCAACCACAGAAACACTTTTAATAAACTCCAAGCATCAGGTGGATAGCGAGTACAAACAAATGCAAAATCATTCCCAATAACCGGTATTGTACATTCCTTAATACTGTGTGCCACTGGATCTTCCGCGTAGATTAAAAAATTACAGAAGGTGACAAAATAAGCAACGAATATTCGAAACCATGGATGTTGAAAATAATATCTAAAGTCCTTTTCCATGAAAAGAGAAAACACACTAGCAGCATCAACTTCGTCTTGCTTGGCTTCAAGATCAGGACCATCAATACTTGATTGTTTTTCAAGGCCAGTATGAGATTCCACAGAGTTATTGGCCTTGTTTTTCGGTGTTTCGGGAATATCAACCTTCACAATACCATCAACATCGTCAATATAAGGAAAGGCCTCCGGAACAATGTCTGTATCATCCATGTCTTTTGCCTTGGCACTTCCATTTGTCGAGGCGTCCACATTTTTATCTCTTTCAGGATCCTCTCTGCCTTTGTCCTCCATTTTTTGGTTTCCAGTCAATGGTTCCTGCTGCTCCCGATCTTGAATGGAAATATCATTAATAGAAGCCATAGGGGAATGAAATATATAAGTGTTGTGGTGTATTAAAAGTTAAAAGATTAAAAATGGTTGTAAAAAAAAGTTTTGATGTAATGGCAAAAGATGACTGACGTGTGGCGATTCAAGCTGTTAGTTAAGCATTAAAAACAGATCACCGAGTTCGATAAACCAAACACATGCCATGATCCGTATTCGTGGATTAAAATTCATGCCGAGTCTTGCAAAGAAGAACGAAGGTAAAACCAGAAAACTATTTCTATATCTGAAAAAACAAAGAGGTAGAAAAAAAATCTATAATCTATAATATGGTGCTAGTGTAAATAAAAGGTAACTATAAAAACTACTAAAATATCATTTCTAGTCCTAGTCTATTCATTAATAATAATCGTTTAATAATAATAATCGTTTTCTATAGCGCCGAACATTCAATCAGTCTGACTGCTCTCTGGCGTTTTAAATGTAATTATAAAAACTACCGTACTTAAAAAAATATCATTCCTAGTCCTGGTCTATTTCATTAAATAATTTGGGCTTGTGTTTAATATCATTCTATAATGGTGCTTTAATAATAAAATGAAATAAAAAAAATTATTAATTAATTAAAATTGGCCTTGTGTTTAAAATCTATATTCTATAATGGTGCTAGAAAAATAAAATGAGACGAACATGTATCTATTGATTATCAATAAACTTCGATAGCTTAAACAGTTAACTCCATGATATCAAATGTTTCGTATACTAGCATGGGGCAGAACTAAAGGCCAAACCAATTCTTATGATTTTCCAGCGTCGTTTTAAGGTTTATCATGGCGGAGGCTATACTATTTTGAGGACCCTCTTTCGCGGGGGCCCGGAGTGTCTTGATTGATGATTTTCGTACCAGTGCAATGACTGCATCCTCATTCATTAGTGGATTTGACAGTAACAGTGTAAAGAAAACGATTGACTCAGACTCGGGGGCCCTTGCCCTTGGCTAGAGGGGTCCTTTTGTCTGCTTTAGGGCCCTCCCTAACTAGGGTACATTTCATTTTTCTCATCAGTTTTAGCATTTTTCTCTTGTTTCATTTTCTCAACTTTGCTCAATTTTTTGCTAGGAGGCTACCGCCTCCAGCGCCTCAGCTATAAAACGCCTTTGTGATTTTCTGATAAATTATAAATACTTAACAAGTTATTACTCTTAATCAGATTTTAGTGTATTATAAACAGTAAAAGATGCATTATGTAAGAGCTAAAGCTGCCTATTGCAGGTTTTTCTTTTGGTCTCAAATGTTATATAAACTATTAATCAGACATTGTATTAAAGTCTATACATCACTGACAAGGAAGAACCACACCACAAGATCCTGATGAACTTTCTCAGTAAATACTAGGATTGTACACAGTACCTCCAGAATAGCGAGCCAATGGCTTACTCACTTAGCCACAGTGGCTCCATGTATATTATGTATATGTTTACTTAAAAGAAAACCAAAAAAGGAAGAAAGTTATATTATAGAAAAAAACTGTACTGTATATAGTTAACAGAACACAAATTTTATGGGAAACAATCACTGGTTTTATTCTAAAGGCACAATGTTCTGACACAGAAGTATCCTCTTATCGTTTACCATAAAAATTTGTTCTGTTAATGGTTACACAATCGCTAAATGCCACTTAAAGATCATATATGTTGATTAGCAAAAAAGCATGCAATTAATGTTGGAATGGAACTACGGAAAATAAAATAAAACATATTTACTTTTTAGTTGACCTTTTAAATGAAATATATAATGTATAGCCACAGCGTTTACCTGTTAATATCTACCATAACTCTACACAAATAATATCTCAGAGAAAAGTATATTAAATACAGACATACAGTAATGATATATTATTGTCAAAACTCTATACTATACAAAAATGTCTCTACACTATTAAGGATAGAAGTCCCCAGGGAAAAAGAATGTGTTTAATAGCTGCTAGATTGAACATTCCAACCTAGTCCAAAGGGATATAATATTTCACTCACTGGAGTATTAGTATAATTGATGATACATTCTGAGTTAAACATCCTGACACAAACGGATGACACCCAACACGATAATCTGTCATATATATAAGGACTAGATAACGGAACTTGCTAAAAATCAGCTAATGTACTACATAATATAACTGTATCAATGCAATTACCGGTACCTGATTATTATAGGCCTACTAATAATGATCCTTTTATATTGCTAACTAATCATATTAACTAATAAATTGATGAATATGTTATCCAGTAACTACCACGTGTAAATACCACACCATACACACAGTAAACATGTGAGATGCCATAAATAATTGAGTCTATTTACTTTACTTAACTACATGTACCTACATGTGATAGTGTGGGTGTGACAGTTAATAAAGTTACTGGTTATGCTTGACTACATTTACAATTACTTTCCATGACCTTAATGGATAAATGAGACACCATGATTTATGTACACATAACCAGTGGTAACAATTATAACAATTATATATAGGTCAACATATAATTAAAGGGGGATAAACCTTTAACTCGATATTTTCCATATAATTCAAAATTCAAACAAGAAATAAAATAAATTTTGGTCTATTTTTATTCAATATCAGTATATATGTTGTTATCTTGCTGTGTAATTAATGAGACCCTAAATATCCAAAATTCAAGAAATAATGAACATATTAAAATCAATACACGAGTCTGATATTTCTAAGGTTGTTTCATCATTTGTAATGAACAAAGAAATAAAAAAAAACCTTCAGAAAAATGCAGAAGTAATTTTAAGTGAGAAAGTTAGAATAAAAAATGTGTAGAACGGACTCAGCAGGCGTAAACGACTGTCATTCAATTTGGAGTGTTCACATATTTCACTGAAAATAATTGATTAAAAATTACAATAATCTTTTCAAAAATTGAATATAAATCACTTTATATACACTCTTGATACATCAATATATGCTTTTACATCCATTTGCATCTATTTCAAGCTTCCAAAACTAACAATCAATTACAATTAAAAGCTGTAAATGCCCCTCCCCCCTCCGTATTGTTATTTGAGTGTTATTTTTGTTGTATATTCTGTATTATATCTGTCTACTGTATTCATATAGCTGTCTCATTTGATTGATAAAGACAATATAGTATCCTCATCCAAACGCTGCATAGTATTAAACTCAGTAAATAATTGTGTTATGAAAAGAAAATAAACTAAACTCCATTATTGTATAATGTTTGTTAAACAAAAGAAGAATCCAGACTTTTAAAATATTCAATCACATTTTAAAGTAGGGCATTTCAAAATTAAACTAACTTTAGTTTCACAATAGACAGATTTTCCAAATCCAAAAAATAATCATAATCGACTTACATAGCTTGCTGAGTGGAGACCAACAAAATTCAGAAGGATTAAAAACCAATTTTTACACTTTGCTTAACTATTACTACTGACAGCAGACCTAGAGGTATGTCCTTATTATTTTACTTCTGGACAAAGTTGGAGATCATAGGTCCACACCTATAGTCCCAAGATAATACTTAATAGCTGAATAGGATTAAAACTTGCTTCAAACTTTCAGTCAGATTAAGTAATGTAATAACTAGATGGGTGGGTGTGACAGAAATTACAAAACCAAGTCTAGCCCATATCTATTTATTTAAATGAATCATCAAGGTTGGTAAAATTTCTTATTATGCAATAAATAACATTTGCCTTTTCATTCTATACTTAACATAAATTTCTTAAACAAAAAAAGAAAGGATGGTGTATCGTCCACTCGACCTTGAAATTTATATTAGTTAATGTTTAATAAACTTACATTACAATAAACAAGTTTATCATTAAGAAGGAGTGTTAACCGGTGCATCTAATGTTAACATCCTAGTGTGTGTGCATCACAAGGTATGGTAATTCGTGTTCATTTGTTGTAATATTGAAAAGGATTAATTAGTCTTTTGTGAATAGCAGATGTGACAACATCACAAAAAAGAATACTAATCCTTGGGTAATAGTTACTTCTTGCCTAATTCACCTTCAATCTTTTTTTTTCTATTTAAATCAAACAAAATAATTGTTTACTGATACAACAAGTCTCTCTCATCAAACCCAGAGGGATTTGGGTTGCCGATTGGACTGTTGTCGAGTCAA
This sequence comes from Patella caerulea, assembly GCA_036850965.1. NCBI lineage: Eukaryota > Metazoa > Mollusca > Gastropoda > Patellidae > Patella > Patella caerulea. The sequence goes on along the minus strand of JAZGQO010000002.1, from coordinate 15,229,345 downwards.
GTAGCATATGGTTGTATGTTATTAAGATTAGGGTAACCAGTCCAACACCATGAGTTTATCTGGGTACTCTGGTTTCCTTCCACTTCTAACTAAATACCCTTGTGTGCAAGCGAAAAATTGAAATAAAATGGTACCATACATTATTCCTGAAATAACCTCATTTGTGTTGAGTGGACCATGAAACCCCATTTCTCTCTCTACAATCCAGTAAAAACAAACATCTGAACATAGTGGTAATCCAGCAAACCGTCTAAACGACCAATTAGTTTATACATGAATATTCTGAAGTGAAAGTGATAATTATATGTCTCAAGTCATCCTATGCTGTATAGCCGTTGTCTATTATGTCTCCATTTGACATTTACTACCTGATCTGACCAAGGTTTTTTTCTATTTATAAATAAACAGTGTAAGAAATCAATAAGAAGACTTTGTGATGTGTTTAATTCTGACAGCTGCGAGTGAAGATATGACAGAGGAGGTAAAAGAGATGGATACATATGCCCTTTTAACATTTATTCAAGTCTATAAATGGCTAAAGGAGGCTTGCCAAGTATAGTTAATACTTCTGACTGTCCATACATCATCTAATTCTAACCTTACACCATATGTACTTTATAACAGGAAATCAGAAGTGAAACAGCCCTACGAAAGTATCAAAATTGTGTATTAACTCCTAAAGCTTTCAACATACATTATGCAAGAGCTAAATCTGCCTATTGCTGATCTTTATTAAAAGCCCAAAATGTTATCTAAATTATCAATTAGACATTAATTAGCTTATCCAGACCATAATCAACTCTTGATGTCATCGCTAGCCTTTGATACTTACTGGATAAGGATATGACTTGCTGCATAACTTTCATTCATGATCTAATCATGAAATGGATAATCAAGATTATGTTTTTCATTGTACTGTTTTTAGTAATGATGATCGAGGCTAAGCCGAAAAATTCAATCGCTAAATTCTGGGTTCAGAGTGTAAAAATTTGACTGAATTTTTCAGTAAATTTCATTTACATAATTTAGTTTTTAACTATCATAGTGAGAACTGCCAGCTCTTTATCTAATCTCATAATTGTTTCTTTAGTAATGGAACTGGAAAAACACTGGAAAGTGCTATTGAAAACAATTACTGTTATTACTTAGTGATTTATCATTACTTATATGAACAACTAGAGAAGCTGTAGTTGAACCATGGTTCATTAATAAGCAGTAAATAATTATATACCATGGAAATCTCACTAGAAATGACCAAATCCAATCTTACCTCAACAAACAATAGAAAACTTCTTTGATTTTTACAATTTCATGCAAAACATGTCCAAGAATGGTCCTACAGCAAATGTGACAATACACAGCTTCAATAAGATCGCTCACACAGCATCTGTGACAACAAACTGCCTTAGAAACATGACTTCTATCAAATCTTACCAAAGGTTAGTACAAGGAGTTCAGCTTGAAGAAAAGAATGTAATTCTGGGTAAAGACACTTAGAATCAAGGACGTTGGAGTCTTACAGCACATTATTGGAATCACATTATAAGACTGGATCGAGTCATTATGTAGAACACTGTCTGTGATCAAAAGGACAAGATTGCCAATAATAATAATAATTTATTGAATTTGTATGGCACCAAAATCCAGCTGGTAAAGTACATCATGTAGGTGCTTGTATAAAAGGAGAGAGAGAAAGAAATGGGGTTTAACGTCCACTTGACACAAACTAGGGCATTTCGATACTAACAATATGTTTAATTTTATTTCAATAACTCACTTGCCCTTAGGGGTCTTCAGCAGTGGGAGGAAACTGGAGGACCCGGAGAAAACCCACGAGGTTAGACAGACGACCCTACATCTTGTCACATAGTACAACCGATGATTCAAAAACACGCTAATTGACTTAATAACAGGCTTTATGTTACAGTGTGCACATGTACATGTTAACCATTCGGCCATCCCACCCCCCTGTACAAAAGGAGAATATTTATATGTATACAATGTAAAACAGTATGGCTAGTATATCATAAAAAAATACAATTAAAATATTTCATAAAACAAAATGAAAATGTTTTTAAAAATGAAAAAATATAGCAGCTTAATTTGAGAAAAATTCAAATGGTCACAACTTACGCTAGAATTGTTCGATCTGAATAATCTTTGAACCAATATGGCCAGAACTTATAAGCTTTAAAATACGAATGTGGCATTATCTTGTGATGTTGGCTTGTAATGGTATGGACAATGTGCTATTTTTAAATGATTTATACAAGATGTCGTACTCTTAGTCTTACAAGATCATTTCATAGAATTGAATGTGTGGGATGGTGCATCTGTATTTCTAAGTTTTTTAAATCTCTAAAGCAGGAAGTCCAATATATTACTCAAAGATAAATTATGTAACATTTATTCAAAAAGCTAGCCATGCTTGCTATAATAGTTCCAGAATAGATAATATAAAATGAATAAATTAAAAATTTCATTCAAATTACTCTATTGCAAGCAAAGAAATCACCCTTTGAAGGTTTGACAAGATGGGTGCAATAATTTCAACCAATGTACTGGTTGCTTGAAGCTAAGTCTCGCTCCTCCATTTTATATTTAAATCAAAATATGGCTGAACCTTTCTAATAGTAATCTATTTAATATTGGTGAAATCTGATGCCATCAAGAGTTGATAATGGCCTGGATCAGTTAATTAATGTCTAATTAATAACTTAGAAAACATTTCAGGCCTAAAAAAAAGACTTGAAATAGGCAGATTTAGTTCTTGCATTATAAATGTTTAAAACCGGTCATAGTCGCATATTTGCACCAAAACGTTATACTACATGTACTAAGTGGTCACTGTCACATTTGCGACCACAGCAAGAACCTTTTTTTATAAACTTAGTATTTAGTTACGTATTTAATTTGCATTTTGAAATGAGGAGAAACAAATCAAAGATTAACTTATCCTCTTCATCTTTTTTATTGGTGTCAAGAGTCTATCACTTATAATTATCCAGCAGTAGACGTTTGAAAAGTGGCCAATGAAAAAGACGCTCGTTCATTAATCAGATTGGCTGGCCAAGAAAGTTCCTCCGAATTTTCCGATGTTGTTTTCTGTTGTCAATGGTACAAGTGACAAGTCATTCAAATGGGATAGAGAGAGAGATATGGGGTTTAACATCCACTCAACACAAACTAGGTCATTTTGGGACTAACATATGGATTAATTTTATTTCAATAATTTGCTTGCGCATAGGGGTCTTTAGCAGTGGGGGGAAACCGGAGTACGCAGAGAAAATCCACAAGGCTGGAGAGGCGACCCTACTCCTTGCCACTTACAACTGGGGATTCAAAACCCATTCCAATGGGACAAAAAACAAATTCCATTGTGTGCATGAGCGTGCACATAAAAGAACCTTAAACAATTGCAATTCTAAAGAAGATCTCGAGTTGGCTATAGTGCCACTATCTGGGTCAAATTACCTAATAGCACACTGAATTGCCTTTCTTCACATTAGCCAAATTGGTGAAGAGAAGTAAGACTTTAAACCCCATTTCTTTTCATTCTGTCGTCATGTCCCTTTAATTTGTAGCGATGTTACTGTCATGTTATTATATAATGATAAAAACAGTGACGATGTGAAGAGATTATTAGTTTAATGAAGGAGAAGAAAAATATAATGAAGTCTAAGAAGAAGTACGAAACTGAGATAATTAGACTATAACATGTAATGTCCTTTATGTTCAAGCACCACATGGAACCACTTCATCTGGCCACAAAATGAAAGTTGACTAGGGTTCATCTCATGTGTATTTCAAGTTCTCTATTTACAGACCTGCTCATTACCATTTATCAACTTTTTCACAGATTAATCCACTCCAAAATATGGGAGCTATGATGGCTCAGTGAGTAGGAGGGAGGAGGAGAAATGGGGTTTAACGTCCACTTGACACAAACTAGGTCATAACATATTTCAATAAATTACTTGCTCTTAGGGGTCTTTAGCAGTGGGGGGAAACCAAGGGACCCAGAGAAATCCCATGAGTTTGGACAGACGAAACTTCCCCATTGTCAAGTACACCCTAGGAATCAAAACCACGCCATTTGACTCAGCTAAACATTCCACCATTCGAACCCTTTGTTCAGTGTGTAAGACATTGGCTTACTACCTGGAGATCGGGTGTTCGATCTCTGCATTGGTCGAGAAAGTTCATTTGGATATTCTGGCGTGGTGCCCTATATTATTGGTATAAGCTTACAGTATACATGTGTATGTATGAGAAGTTATGAAAATTACATTCTATCAATTAACTATAAATTTTAGAGTCAAATGATATATTCCAAAATGTTGTATTTTTCTCCAACAATTTGATGTTACTCTGATTATACTCTTGGTGAAATAAACAGAAACCCAACCATATACATGACATGATAACATTATACTGATCTAAGAACAAGATTAATTGGCATCAATAACTAAGTTAACACTTGTAATTTATACAACAAGTGAAGCTTATTGAGCTTATATAAATCACATCTTAAGACCAACGGACATTATAGAACTGACCAGACTTGAGATCTGTCATGGTGACTAAATCTGATGTGAGCTGTCAATACAAGTACTCTGAATATACTGTAGCACGTATTTCTAGGTCTGTCAACTTTATTTCTACTAATGCAATTAGCACATATTTGTTAAGTCCAGTGACTGGTTGACTGAGATAACTTTACTAACTTTGTGACATGCATAAAAGTAGAGCTTTATATCCAGGTAATATTACTGGTACTTTTCAAAAATCATTGCCCTTTTAGGCAAAGTTTTCCTACTGGTAATGATTTTAAAATAAACAAAACAGTTGTATGGAAATACATCAATGAATTGGAGATAGCCATTATCACTATTATGGTTTCTCTTATTCTCTCCACACTAATCTTGTCATGATAAATTTGCTTTAAAACAGATAAATAAAAGTTACCCATGGTAAAAAATATAACAAAGATAGGTTGCCAGGCAACGAAACATACGCCCACAACAGCTAAGTCGTCCGGGCAGTCAACAAGGATTTCGCATATTGTTTCTTTTGTCAGTAAGGAGAACATTTACAACACATGATAATCTTATTACGAGTAATAGCCCATTAAGTAATTATCAGAAATGATTAGAATAGTTTTGATGGTTTGTCTCAAGGCCTTCGTCCACAAGATATTTCAAAGTGATCAAGTGCCATAACTCTGGCAGAAATTATCAGATATCACTGAAAATCAAATAGGATTCTTCGTCTCATGACCCTAAACACTGTGTACAAATTTAAAGTCAAGCGGATATTAACTTTAGCCTTTATTTAGAGCGTTCACAGGGTTTTTCAAAGTGATCAAGGGTCATAACTCTGGCAGTAATTATCGCATATCGCTGAAAATAAATAGGCTTTTTTGTATCATGACCCTAAACAGTGTGCATAAATTTAAAGTCAATCGGATATTAACTTTAGATTTTTCAAAGTGATCAAGGGTCATAACTCTGGCAGTAATTATCGGATATTGCTGAAAATCAATAGGATTCTTCGTCTCACGACCTTAAACACCGTGTATAAATTTAAAGTCAATCGGATATTAACTGTAGCCTCTAGAGTGTTCACAAGAAATTGTGGACGATGAACGGACGGACCGACAGACGGAGGGACGGGGGCGACGGCAATATACGACCAAATTTCCATGTGGGCCTATAAAAAGACAGCACAATCATCATATTCAAATTTCTATTTTATTCAAGCACTATAATAAATGAATGAGAGATCAGAAAAGAGTCAAACTACCTACATGTACATGTACATGTATGTGAATCCCCTATCCCTTTATATTTATTCATCGACAAACATAAAGTTGCAACCTTAAAGATGGGTTCCCAGGAAAGTATTTATCAGGTGGTTATTGTCAATCAAAGTATAGCAATTTTGGTATACATATGGAAAGTAGAGATATCCAATCTTACTAGAAAAATACTGGATTCCCTGAAAAAACATTCATGAAGCGTATACAGCGCGACGATTAGGATGATGATCTCCACAAGTACATAGAGCATTTTGTGTAAATGTTGATAAACTTTATGAAGATTTAGACATACAACACTTTTTGAGATAAAAATCATGAAATAAGATGCCGGCAGTGTATAATCTAAGAATTTAATTAGGATTTGATATTTGTAATAAATAGTTATCGTTTACTGACAACATCGTCTTATGTATGCAATGAATTCTCCCCCGTCTCCGCCAGCTATAGGTACGGAGTGGGGTAATCCCTTGACGCAAAAATGACCTATTTTGATCGATTTTCATAGCAGGGTATACTTTGCAATTACAATGTTTTGAGAAGGATTTGAAGCAAAATTATGATAAATTAATTAGTTGGAATATGTTTTTAGTCCTAATCTAATCATCAAATCACCCAGTTTGTACTCAGGAATGCAACTTTAAACACATAATAATAATAAATAATAATAATAATAATAATGTCCTAAAATCCAACCGAAGCTGCTCTTTGGTAACATTATGGTCAGTTAAATTTACTGCAAAACAAGAAATTAGTGCGAGCAAGAAATAAATGCATTAAACGCAACCAGTTATATCAACTTTGAAGGAGCTAATTCGCTAACATTTGGGACCTAGAAATTGATACCAGTAGGTCGCAACGCATACAATACTGTAACATGAATGTATATAAATTGATTTACATTCAAGCGTTTCCATTTTTACTCTAATTTCAAATCAGTTACGTTCAGCGAAATAAGCCAGCAGTTTCAATAGACTGCACATTTCTAGCATCTGGTTATTCCAGTCTACATACGCAGTTTGATTTGATGCAATGTTGCTAGAACTGGGGCTGAAACACATTATGGTGCACGATTCGTGTATCAATGGTCAAATGGTTATTTTGTCTTTGATATTTGATATCAGAAGCCCACGCACCTTTTTCCGGTAAGATCACAGCATCAATGTTTATCTAAATTGACAAACAATTTTTGTTTTCAATGTTGAAGATTTTGGATGATATAAGGTTAGAGACTTAGCTACTTTAATAAGCTGAAATATATATACCTAGTAAATCATAGATAATCAAACACACACAATCATCAACAATGATAAGATAAAAGCGTAATATAATACCAGGATATAGTGATTAATGACATGTAGATGACAGCTAATACAGTAATAAGCTATGCAATAATCAACACTGATCAATTAGATAATAAGCAACGTAATAATCACAGAGGATCAATAGAATGATAGGCACTATAGTGTAGATACAGGTATACGTAATCAGTCATGATTAATCAGATAGGCATAGTAAATACTTTAAGTTTTATACTGTTGTTAACAGTTCATCATAGTGGTTTCTTCTTATTCATAAATTATAAACAGTAGATTTAGCTAATTTATAGAACTTTATGTGCATGTAAATACAGCAAATAACAGTCAAAGCAGATAATATCCAGGCCTTGACTTCACAAAACATTCTCAGACTTAAGTTGAGAATTTACTCAAAATAATTTGCCTTATTTTGACTAAAATATAGACCTTTATAAAAGTTTCTTGGTTTTAATTTATCAAATACATCAATAAGAAAAACTATGTGCAAAGTTTTGTGTTTCTGGATGAAAGATATTTTTCATAAACAGTGATCTGAAGCTGAGTAAATTCTGAACTTAAGTCTAGGAATGCTTTGTGAATCTGGGGCCTGGGGCCTATTTCACAAAATTTTAACTAAGATAAGATCTGAATTTTAGTTATTTGATTGGACAATATTAGACTGATTTTAGTTCATAGCCAATCAAAACTGAAGTACATGTATCTGCTATAATTTGGATTTTAACTTTAGTTAAAATTTCGTGAAACAGGGCCCAGAACTGTATAATAACTACAGAATTATGATTAACTAAAGAAGTATAAAATCAAGAGTTGGTATAAGTGTAGCATGTTATCTACTGTATCCCCTACCTAACTTGTTTCCTTCATGGATCCACATTTATATTTAAATACGGTATTCTTCAAGGTGATACCCTTAGATTCATATTTTACAATTTATATAGTATATATACTCAACAATTTAGACATGCTGGTAAGATTAAAATATTAGAAGAATACTAAGAAGATTATACTAGACATAGTGAACAGTCTTATAAATTTCAAACTGTACATGGATTAAAATATTACAATTAACACATTCTTTATTAGACTACTTATTAAGAGGATTATGCTCCAAGTTGTCTTTTACAATATCATGGTAACCCGTAATTAGTTAAAGTAGAAAGGTAATTATAAGGTCTCGACAAACCGTGATGACACCATCATCATCATTAGATAATTGGCTATTCTATGTCATTTTTAATATCATCACTGAGAGATATTTAGTCGACCATAACTTCGAGTTAGAGCTCATTAAATATTGAATCTTAATTGAAGCAGATTTCATATCTTGAGCATTGTGAGATAATAACATAGACGATTAATATTAATAAGGATCCAAAAATTCTCAAAAATTCTGGGCATTAAATGTATTTCTGACAACTGTCGGAACCTTCCTATTGATTAACAGATTTCTTCTCTATTATGAACAAAGTACTAATTCACAGTTTGTTATAAGCTTGCCTATTCGTTTCAAGTTTCAACTCACCGCCGGTTGGATAAAATCCATTATAGGGCCTACAATTAAATATTCCAGCGAACAGAAAAAGTTATTTCTTAAAAAATTGAACATTCACAAACTTTGACGTCAAGAAATAGACCCACCAAAAATAATGGAAGCTAAGCACATGTATGTCACTTCAAGGTACGGTTATTAACATATTAATAATGGCATGGCATTTCTTAGTGAATCTTCTGGTACTTCTAATTTTTACAGCACTCACCAGATAAAAAATACACAGGAAATAAATGAATCCTGATCATCAAGTCGCATTAATTTTATTTTGGGGGGCATAAGTCCTTCACCGTATTAGGAGAATCACAGACGCCGCAAAAATATTAACTTTTCAAGAGATAAATTTGTTATTCCTTCAATCCTTGGAATATTTAATATTAATATTATAATACATACATGAATTGTTCAAGTTCAATAATAAATGGATACAATTTAACCAGAGGTACGCTTAAACACACCGGTAAGTTTATTTCAGAGACAGGCTATCCAAAAGACATTATCATCTTAAAATTAAAAATACAACTTTCATTCGTTTTGTTGACATTTTTTCTTTAATCTTGTCAAAATGTCAAATCACTGCCAGTGATTGAATGGTCATTGGGCGATTGGCAGAACGGTTACGGTATGAAAAAGTCAGTGCGACAGTTGTACTGACAATCATGGTGTAACGCATGTTAAAGGGACAATAACATTCTTGTTGGCTTGGTAGCTCCAGGAAATAAATAATACCCTTATTCTAAGTACTAGATGTTTAAGTGTCCTACCTGTTGTGTAAATTATCCATTACAACCTATTTTACTTGTCCAGAGGGTTCGAAAATATTTTAAAATCCAAGTTATACTTGAAAAGGTTTACGTTAGACTTTTCAAATCAATTGGTTGAATTTTTCCAATTTTTCAAAATAGGTGTGTTAAGATAAAATTTATATCATCATTTAATTGGAATATTCTAAAATAATACGATTTGTTGACCAGAATGAAGATTGGGACATATTATTCAGTTACAACAAGAGTGTTATTGGGGCTTTAAATATAATGACATATACCCACCTCTGGAATCTAAATTTGTTATAATCAATTGGTCCCTGCCATATCTAGGGTAGCCTAGTTCTGTTTACATTAACAGTCGCTGACTCGCTGATCCAAGTCGACAAGCAAAACAATTATCGGTAAACTGTCTTGTTGACATTCATTCTTTCATGTCAATTGGCCATGTAAAATTTCAAACTAATTTCCTCACAAAACGAAAGGTAAACCAGAAATCATATATAGCCATTATCAGAGCCTTATATATATAAGGCTCTGGCCATTATCATAGCATGTAAATTTAATTGAAACATCTAATAGAAAAATATTTTGACATTTTCAATGCATTTAGTTAAATGTGTACATATACACAATATAGATCATTATTGATTTTTCGCTTTAGATTTGTGATCAAAAATTTAATTAACCGAATTACGAAACGTTATTGATAAAAGATGCTAGCCTGGGAGTCCACTAGCCTAGTGGTTATTGGTATCTTTATTTTTCTCGGAAATGGAATTGCGGAAATGAAAGAAAACTATTTATGTCGTGTATCACACAGGAAACGTAATCAAAAGAATAATTCCAAGAAAATATTGATTTCCAAAATGCAGATTCGAAATCAAACGTGATAACTTTACTTGACAGCCTGTTTCCGGTACCGGTTGATTTGTTTTCATTTTCAGTGATGTGGTGACTTTTTATTGCACTCAACTGTGACTACACATAGGAAAGGTTTATTTAGAGGAAATTGACAGGTGTGCATTCCAAATTCTATAACCCTGTTTCCATAGCTAATTAAAATTTGGCTAATTTGATGGTTGACATGTAGGGGTCAAAATGAAATAATGCCATCTATGAGTATGATGAATACTATTTTTATTACTACGTACTACGTAGTGGATACTTTGGAGAACGCTAGATCGGAGACGGTCCTACGCAAATTATGACGTCATATGTGAATTGTGGGTTAGGGTAAGGGTTAGGCTTGATTATGGGTTAGGGTTAGGGCTAGCCCTGTTTACATCTCGGGACTTTGACCAAATCTACAGGACAGGTCCTAGCCGTTACCCCTAACCAGTGTTCCAGCCAGGATCAGAATTGGGAGGGGTGGAAACTATTAAGGGAGGGGGAATATGTTGCTCGAGGGGGGGGGGGCGTACTTGCGGTCAGGGATCATGAGAGTTTCAGTATAGTACAGTGCAATGAGATGGCACAGCACAACCAGCAATGTCTTGTTCTTATTTATATAATAAAAATAAAACTAGAATGTACACAATTTATACACTTTTTATAATTATTATACTACTAATTCGTCTTTGTTTTCTTTCAAAAAACTTTTTTATTACATTGTCAACAATGTTGTCAAAAAGTTCCTGATCGCATTTTAATTGATTAGACCCCCTCCCCCTTTTATGGACATTTGACATAATTATTATTGAAATAAATTCAATTAATTTCTGTTATCCATATTTAATTTTTAAAAATAAATAAATTCAAAAGCAAACTAAACGGTGTTTGATGCGAGTATAAATTAACTAGTAGCAACCGCACGTGCGCAGAACTGTCCGCACTGAAGCCAGGGCAGACGAAGGTTTGCTTCGACTTCTATAATTTCTAAATGCTAATTAAAAAAAACTAATTGAATGACAATTTAGGTAGTAGGCCTAATATTACCTATAAGAATTAACCAGAACATTATCATTGACATTATTCTAAACAAATCTATTTAACGAATTACGTAGCCTGCATGGAGTGACGTTAGTCTCGATCATTGATGCATGCACTGTGTTCTGCAGACGAATTATTTTTCATACTCACACGGCCTCATTTGTTCATAAAATAATCGCAAATGTCTACATAAATATAAAGTTTAGTTGTTTACCCCCAAAAAATCGGTTAGCTTCCTCTTGTGACAAGCAGACGTGCACCGGACACGTGCTTGGTAGTCTTGGATTTCAAGGACGAAGTAGATACTTCGCGGAGCGGTATTTATTTGAGGCGATTCCCATTGGTCATAAACACTGGTACCGACATGTTGTTTTCGTAATAGTTAAGACATCTGGTCAGTCGTATTTGTCACGGTTGACGGGAATTACTAACTGTTTTAACAGTTTTTTTAGGACAGAAATTATACCGCTGGCACATTTAATTATGAACATGCAGGAAGGACGTTATGCAATTCTTGACATTCCTGTAGGGGTGTTCTTCAGTATTTTGCCATTTCTGGGAGGGGCGTTAAGAAATACGGAGGGGCGTTCAGAAATAAGGGAGGGGCGGGGCGCCCCTCCAGAATAGTCTAGCTGGAACACTGCTAACCCTAACCCACAATCTATATATGACGTCATATGTGCTAAAATGCGTAGGACCGTCTCCGATCTAGCGTTCTCCGGATATTTTACCGAATTCGGCAAAGTATCTACTTTCGCTGTTTTACCGTACATCGTTTCTGATTGGGTTAATATCCACTTCCGTTCGACATGCACAGTTGTGTGATTCTTGATATATTCTAATATTCCACCATTTTGATCACTCTGTCTTTCAAGTTTGGCGCAAAGCACGATTTTACTGGAAAAACATAAACCCCACTGACAGTCTTAGTACTTTAATTAAAAACCAAAATCCGCAGAAATGCGCCCTCGACCAAAATAGATGTAATATTCTAAATGTTTTTCTACAATTTACATTTACTATCTTATTTTCTTTTAAAAATAACTCTATCAAATTCTACCATAGAAATTCAAGTAGGCTATTTCGTCCCTTTAGAAACGGAGAGAGCCGCAATGTTAGACACAGGACGAATAGAACTGTTGGGTTAGGGTTTGGATTAGGTTTAGATTTTGGGTTAGGGTTAGGGTTTGTGTTATGGGTAAATGTCAGACGACAAAATTGCCTTCATGAAAACGCCAAGTCCAGGAATCAGAGAACTGCACATGTCAAACGGAAGGTACGGCAAAATAGTAAATTAGAGTAAAGTGCCGAATTCGGTGAAATATCCAGTGCCTTATTATTACTATGAATATGATTGATGTTTTTTTTCTATTGTCATCCCCCCACACCCCAGCCAGGCGAAAGTTAGCATTACTGTACATCAGTCGTTACTCATTCAACGATTCACAATTCACCCATCTAACAGTAGTTATTTTATCCTGGCTGCTAACGTAACCATATTTTGATATTTGAAACTGGCAACCAAAATACTGTCCAGGGCAAAGTTCTTGATGACATTTTGCAAAACTTGGTCTGTCCTGTTCTGTGTAGCCTACATCATATGTATTTTTGGGGTATCCAGACAACTCATTCCCAAAGACAACTCCTCCCCCAAAGACAACTCGACCCAATAGAAGACCACTCACCCCAAGATAAAAGATCACTCGTCCAAAGTTTAGACGACCACGCATGTCAACAAATAAAGTGATAGTTGTATTTGTTTCAATTAAATTGTTTACTTAGAAGACCACTCAGACCAGTCTGATTTCAAATAAAAAAGTGTTGTTTTAATAGAATTACTATTTATTTTAGTTAAGAGCTCATTCTGTCTGTCACAAGTCTTTCTTTAGGCTTCAGAAATGGTATAGAAATTATTAATTAGACCTTTATTTAAAAGACAATATCAACTCGATAGACTTTCGGATAGACTTTCGGATGGCTTGGATACGGCTTGGATTAAATCAGTCATCTAATTAATAATTTAATCATTAAATGACTGACCAAGCTAACATTTACCGATAATCACTGACTTCACTCCTGGAGACTGGCAATGAAAGGATGCCATTTGGGGGTACAAGAAAAATCCTGTCCATTCCCCAGTTTTTATTCATAAAACATGGTAATGCACAGACTTTTTCTAATTTGTGCGTCATGTTATCTTTTATCTACTGACAGCCAATTTTTATTTGAATTGTCAGATATCCTCTCACCGTCTCTAGCTACGAGAACGTAGCTAAAAATGTTGAGATATACTGATGTTCTTGTTTTTAGCTACGATTGGGAGCCTTCAGTTTGACGTGGCAAACTCAATTTCTTTATTAATGCATGTAACATCTTTAAAATAAGATAAGTTAATACTCTTAATAAGTTAATATTTGCATTTAAATTACTGAAGCCATATTTCGTTAGACATCCACCTCCATTGATATCCACGTGCATGTCATTTAGTATTTCCACATGTAATTGCGTTTTTGATTGGCTTTTATAAAATCTAAGATTGAGCGCCCGCCCACATTATGACAGCTGTTAGACTTCACTGCTCTAAAAAAGATGGCGGTCTTAGTAACGGCATAACGCCTCGATTTTAAATGCAATGATTTATACCCCGTTCCAGGTAGGATTATATGCTTAATTGTAATTGAGTGTGGCAGAAATATTATAAACAACAATAATCAATCGTTGTTTTGATGAAAAATATTGTCAATTTTGTATAATAGCGGTTGTGAATCAGAATCGCACTTGCAACGCTATCGAAATGCAAAGAAATTTCATCTGTCACACGCGGAGGGTTGACAGATGAATTTTTTTTGTCTAACCGTCTCATATAGTAACTTTTCATCATCAACCGAAGTACCAGTGAAATTAAATTTGATCGTCTGTCTGTCATTGCTACATGTAGTTACTTCAGTGAGTTATATAGAAGGATAACTCCAAACTGATCCCACAGTGAATATTCGCTTGGCCGCTACAATCACTGATAAGCATGACATCGACAAGGCTTAATAAGTACGGCATATTAACTTTTTAACTCCGACAAATTAAATTCTCAAACATTTTTTGGAGGTAACAGAAAAATAAATAAAGACGTTTGAAGTAAGTGAAGTTAAAAAATATTTCCTATTAAGTGTAAATGGGTATTAAAATGGGTAAAATGCATCATTTTGCCCGAAGCAGTTAGGTGTTAAGTAAACATTGCACGAGCCGTTGAGCCAATGACTGCAGTCAACGCACGTGCTGTGGAGTCGTGGACACTATATTACAGAGTTAATTCGTAAGTAATTCCCTGTGAAACAGATTGGGATAACTCATGTTTGTCATCACTCTTCCCGTTTATTCAAGTGTTTGTTACACATCTCCTGTAGCAATGATCCCTGTGTTAAAATTATATTTGGAAAGTATTTTACCAGTTCTATCACAGTATATAAAAGTGACTGACACCAATATTGTCCATTAATCTAATCTGTGAGAATAAACAGGTGAATTCCAATCTAGCTCTATGATAATACTTTATTTTAATGATATTCCATTTGTAATATTTTTTAGTAAAATGAGACGATTAAATGTAGCAAATAATAACAAGGCCTTAAAGGTGGTGAAAGAGTTTGATGCCTTTCCTAAAGTACCAGACGATTATAAGAAAACAACAGTCTCAGGTGGAGGATGTAAGTTAAATTAAAAGGCTTAGTGCACAAGCTCTAAAACCATGGGAATCCCTGGTTGTACAAAACAAGTAGAAGGGTTGCCTGTCCTCCGGTTTCCTCCTACTGCTAAAGGACTCTGCACGCAAGCAAATTATTGAAATAAATTAAACCATATGAGTTTGTGTCAAGTGGATGTTAAACCCATCTCTCTCTCTCTCTCTCTCTCTCTCTCTCTCTCTCTCTCCCTCCCAAAACCATGGATTAATCTTTCTTTTAGTTTGCACAATAACCAGTCTATAGCCTTTTTATAGAAAAGAATTAAAGCCCATTTATTAAAGCTTTCTAAATTTCTATTGATATTCATTAACCCCTTTGTATGGTGTATAATGTACATATTATAAATATTATATGTATTTTGTATAATTTGTATTTGTCATTTATCTTTAAGAATTATTTGTTTTTATTCTATGACTGCATGCAAATACATGTACAAGCAAATATCATTGAATACAGCCATTGAATACAGCTAATGAATAACCTATGGTTGTATTCAATGGCTTGAAAACGTACTACTTTTGCCCAGAATGACAACATTTTCATAATTACGCCAAACCGTAATGACCTAGCAACAACAATTTTTGTAAAAAGGAAAGAAAATAGGGCGGAACCTGTCATGAATTGTAAAGTTATTGGTGATGATTTTTTTGATAGATAATCTGAATAGTACAGTGTATTTTGAGATTTGCATGTAGTTAATGTCGCTCGTGGAATACTTGCGCAGGGATAACCTTGAGTGAACCATTGAATCACTCGAGCGGTATTCAATGGTCATTGAGTTCTATCTATATATTAATAATATTAATTGATTTTATATTTTGTTAATAAACTGTACTGAAAATGCCAACGTTGAGAGTCTCAACTAGAGACATCATTTATGGAAATGTTATGTGATACATGTAATTGTCATTGAGCTTCAGATTTAGCTTTTTCTGCATTTTTTTTTCGTTCAAGAGAGAGAAAAATGGTGTTTAACATCCACTCGACACAAACTAGGTCATTTCAGGACCAACATATGGTTCAATTTTATTTCAATAATATGTTTGTGCAATAATATGGTCTTTAGCAGTGGGAGGAAACCGGAGGACCTGGAGAAAACCCATGAGGTTGGACAGACGACCCTACTCCTTGTCACATACAACCGGGAAATCAAACTATGCCAGTTGACTCAATGACAGACCTGATAGAATACACATGCACGCCAACCATTTGGCCATCCAACATATCATATCATTCAAGATACCAGTCCTCTCTTTCCAATTTTAATCTGTAAACAACAGTTGAGGTACATGTACCAGTATTTAGAAAGTTGTTGTTATTATATTATATGTGACAACTGTGTCTATGTACTGTTTTTGTTTTCCAGTATCTATTTTAACATTTGTTATAATTGGGTTATTGGTGATATCAGAGTATCAGTATTACAGTTCTACAGAGCTCAAGTTTGATTATCAAGTTGATACACAGTATTCAGGGTATGTTACAACTTTTCTACAGTGGAAATAAATGGGTTTTTTTGCTTTTTATATAGTAACATTACTCCCTGGTCTGAGCGACCCCAATACTCCAAATTTCAGCCTGGGAGCATCCCTAATGCAGCTGGCCAACCCTGAACAGACAGAGACACAAATAAATATATTATTATATAGATCAAAATGTTAGAGTAAAATTATTTTTGAATAATGCTCTTGTTATTAATATCAATATCGCTACTTCATCAAGTTGTGAATCATGTGTATTGTTCAATTAGAATTTGTGTTTTGCATAATTAAACATAATTTCCAATCATATTATTTATACTGTTTATCACCTGATTTCATTACATACATAATGAAACAAGTGTCTTATGTTTTTATACGCCCACATTTTTATGTGGACGTATATTGTCGTCGCCCCCGTCCGTCCGTCCGTCCGTCCGTCCGCTCTCCCGTAGGTATACTTACGGGGACTTTACACAGTATATGGGTTACTTGTGGGATTTTTGGTCACTTACGGGGTGCACCACGGAAGTGATGATGCAAAAATGTGTTTAAATGATATTTGTGGGCTGCTGAAAGAATATGGGAAAATCACCCCTCAATTATTACGGACGAAATTTAAATCGGACAAACTGAACGGACGGACGATTTATTACCGTTAATCTCAGCTCAAAATGGGAGTTATCTCTCTTAAACGACTTGTTAAGCAAGACTATTGGATATGCATGCGCAGTAGAACGAAGCGTGAGTACTGCTCATTGACGTCAATGGTACTGCTAGTCTCAATCAGTCAGACAGCTAAATTCCGTATGCTGAAGACTATGTAATTATGGGTGTCCGAGACTAGACTATATGACGTCAATGACAGCAGTACACGGCATACTACTGGGGTTATACTCTGTGGTATTTTCTACGCCATTTAGCTGATTTCGCGGTTGAACCTGAAGATTAATGGTAGATCAAGCTTTAGTTAAATAAAGAGAGAGGTAATGTTTTTTTTTAATCCGTGTTCAAGCAGACACGCATTGTTATTAGTTTGCCAAATTCTGTTGAGGCCAATTCAACTTACAGTAACACTGTGTCCGAGATCCGAATCGCCATTTTGTTTATTCGACATTCCAAGTGATTAATTTATCACAGAAATATGGTTTATGGATAGACATGTTAGGTTTGTCGATTTAGTTCTTAGTTCTTTATTTAGCAAGGGCTATTTCTGTTTCTGTTGATTATGCCGTTAAAAATGGAGAGCAGGTCGTTTCACCCTATTACCGTTTCCCCCGGGCTGTTTCATCCCACAATTCCACGGGTCTTTTCATCCCACAATTACACGGGTCGTTTCATCCCACTTATATGGGTCTGTTTCACCCCACAAAATAAAAAAAGCCCAATTATTACGTATTTTTAATATCTTTTTTCGTACATTAACAAAAATAACAATATGATATCAGTGTTTCACGTTTGACGCGAGTGATAGCTCGCGCTTTTCTCAGCTCGCACCAACGTAAAATTAGAAAATCTTTTTATTGCTGTCCTCCGACGATATAATCGCTCTCATCACATTTTACATATTTGTCAAAAACCGAACCCCCGAACTGCAAATGAAGCTCATGTAAAACAATCTTCGAATAATTGTCCAATGGAAATTTTTGTTTTGGCCCGAAGAAAAATATCGCTAAATTTGTTTTTTTGTCAAAAGTGAAAATATTCCCTTTTTTAATCTATATAGTGGCAAGTAAATATTTTTGTTCACGTGAAAATATTACTTATTGTTATTGTATATTATGGCAAACTAGGTAGCACACTAATAAAATGTGTACATTTTTATTTTACAGGGTGTAAAGTATGGGCAAAACTACCTGGTGTAAAGACATCTGGTCAGTAATGGTCGTTGAAGTTCATAATGCTGGTAATTTAACAGTATGTGATGTTAACTGTCAATCTGCTGATTCAGAGTAAGTATTTTACATAGTGATCAGTGTGAGCCTCATCCATCTCAATGGTGTTTCATATTAAAGTATGGCGATTAAAATTAAAAGAGGAAGGAATTTGATCAGAACACCCTTTATTTGA
Organism: Patella caerulea; assembly: GCA_036850965.1. Taxonomy (NCBI): domain Eukaryota; kingdom Metazoa; phylum Mollusca; class Gastropoda; family Patellidae; genus Patella; species Patella caerulea. The sequence goes on along the minus strand of JAZGQO010000002.1, from coordinate 15,210,678 downwards.
GATGGATCTGTTTCTCTGAAACATAAGCTCTTTGTTCTTTGACTTTAGATTTAGTGTCATTAGTAAGAGTGTTTTTTCTTTTAAAACATTTGCTTTAAAGAGACTGGTTTGGATGAAATTTAGTAATTAGTTTCAATTATGTGTTATAATTTTATTTTCGTTGTATGATCTTTTTCAGCAAGCTATATTATAAGTAACTAAATCTTAAACTCAATATTATCTATAATTTTTGACATTAACAATATGAAATATCATTTAACTGGTTTATTTCAATCAATATTGGTGTAAGCATACCGTTGGCGCAAATATATGATATGCGTTGATTTAAATGTACTTTTCGACCAATTGCAGGATACTGATACATTTGAAATGTTCACCAACAAGAAATTGGAGAAAATTCAGCTAGATGGTAAGTACTGATTTTCTTGTTGAAGTTGTCTTCATACATAAAGATCTCTGAAAACCGAATCTGCAATAAATGTCATTTTGAACAAATAGATGAACATGCCACATGTGAAGTAGAGCATACTTGCTCTTTCGTGAACAGCTGGTTCATTTTCACAGGTTTGTGTCACGTACAGGAATGCCATGTTATATAATTTCTCAGTTCTTGCGATGTAGGAATATGTTTTTTTTTTATTTGATTGCCCTTTTCAAATAACCACCTGTAATTTAAAAATAAACCACTGAAAAACATCAGGTGAGGCTATTATGAAGTGGTTGACTTCTAATGTTCAATAATATTTTACTTATAGATACTATCGCAGATGAAAATACTGATGAGAAGAATTGTATAGATAAGATTGAAATGGAGGATTTTATAGATGACCCGATTGAACCAACTGCAAAACGACGCAAACGTAATGATACTAGAACCAAGTGGACAAAAGATGGGGCAGAATAAATAAGAATAACATTTAAACACTATTTTGAAAAAAAATAAGACCGAAACCAGCTGCTTGTTAAAAAGCCATCGAGAAGAGTCGAAAAATGACTTTATTTGTAAGCGATTGAAAGAAACCTTAATAAAAACCCAAAATAATCCCGATAATAAGAGTGTAACACTAATAGAAGAAATTTCATACATTTTTGCCTGCCGATTCAAAATGTATCCGGGTTTAAAGTTTATAAAAGTAATGTATATAGAAATATCACGTTTCTTCATAAAATGTTTAAACATGTGACCATCTGCACTTATAAGGTTTAAATAATGATTGAAAGCATTTTTAGTTTTGTACTCCAAAGATTATCTTGGAAATTAATCACTATTGCTTAAGCTGCATAGGTAGCACAAAATAGAGGCTCATTAATTGAACAAATAAGTAACTAACCATAAAAAATATTGTTTTTTTTGGTTACAATAGAATTACATTTTCGCTTTTTGATATTTATTGGAACATTCTGTATACCGCACTTTGAACAAATATCTAAAAACTAACTTTTCTGTTTGGGTTAGAAATAGACAATAAAAAATATGCCAGATGACCTTTTAATCTAAATACCAGCAAAATCATGTTAATAAAAATTGAGTTCTATTCAAATATATATGATATTATGTCAGCAAAATCATGTTAATAAAAATGAGTTGTATTCAAATATATGTGATCTTATGTTCATCTTTTAACATGCAGAAGAGAAAACATGTACATGTATCACCACATTGGAAAAATCGTGCTCATTAGTGAGTGTTAGAAATAGATTCAAATATGATTAAGCAGGATATATTAATGACATCTTGATACCATCATTTTGATATCCATCAGATGGATTATCTGGTCTGTTAGCTGTATTATCATCAAATATGTTTATAAACAGAATTAGTGAGCCTTTTGACCGAAATTAATGTCGATTTTTCAACTAATTTGTGGGTTTCTAGCTAAAATTAAAGTTGGTTTTTCAACAAAGAATAGTGGGTTGTTTGCCACGCTTGAGGGGTAATATATATGACATGTAATGGCCCGTAATTGACTAAATTGTGGGCTCATTTTTCTGAAATTTAGCCGGCTCTTGTCCAAAATTAAAGTAGATTTTTTTACCTTAGGTGTGGGATCCAAGGAATAACGCCCTTCGTCCTGTCCCGAAAAAAGGAAACACCATGGAGATATGGTCTCAATAGATGTCAAAAAATGCAAATTTGAGCGAACATAATTTTTTGGCCTTCAAATTGTCATCTATGTAAAGCTCTGATTTGAATTCTATTAAAGATAATGGGCTGTAGTTTGGAGAGTTACCTCTTCAGGGATTCATGTATTAATTTCAAGGCCGTCGGGTGACTAGAAGGATCAAAGCAGTGGGTTTCAGCTGTGCATGGGTTGGCCGTGCTTTTTCGGGCTATATCGCTCAATTGAGCATGTATCAACCCTTATATTTTTATAAATATTGGAGCTATGAAGCTGAAATTTTCAGAGCAGCTTTGTACAGTCTGCAGCAAGGTTGTGTCAAAAGGAGGCCCAGTTCGGCTTCATGCAGCATGTCTATGCATATGTATCAGCCCTTATATTTTTGGAAATATTGGAGCTATGAAGCTGAAATCTTCAGAGCCTCATCCTACATGTATTCCTGGGTAGCCCGGACAATTTCAGACTGATTGGTGAAAAATTAAGAGATTCCCAGAAAATTCAGTTCCGTGTATTTTGAGCGCGTTACGCCTCTTATTTCTAAACTATTTGGACTGATTAACAGCCTTCCCGTAAGAATATTGCCTTGAAATTTTCCCAGAATTTTCGCACTGCACAGACATCATTCCCGTGGTCGGATCGGATTCAAAAGAGAATGTAGCCTTTGATTCTAGCTATCACATATCCAAAGGAGAAGTGTGTTCGACCCCGGAAACATGGTTGATAAATTCGAATCCTTTTAATAAAAAAAATTGCCGTATTTCATCGAATTTTTATTGTTCTGTATATCAGATATTTTTCTCCTTTTATTATGTGATAGATAGCACCCCTGCGCAACCAACCGCTAGAAAGGATGCCCCAGCAGTCAAAATCGGAACAAATTATGACCGATTTTGGTTTTTAATCCAGCGAACATGGTTCCCGTGAATTTAAAAATTTTATTTTAAAGGAAAATGTACACGATACCATTAAAACCGCATTAAATTTGTGAAGAAACGTTTTTTTGCCAATTTTTTTTTTCATCGGATCAAATGGGCATATCGTGTCCAAATTTCAGGTTCCTCGGACAATTTTTAGGGCACCTAGGTACCTACGTGAGAAGTTGATAGCCGGAATTTGGTAGGCATCGTGCCTTTGGTTCCAGCGCTACGCTTGCGCGAAGGTAAAATCCAGCAAAAAAAGTCGTTAAGAAGAATTTTTTTAAAAAAATGGTTGAATCTCTTTGAAACTTCGGCTACCCCCATTTTCATCATCTGGGCATCCACAAATGGTATCGAAATTAAAATCAAACTCCTGTTTTTGATGTTTTACTTTATGTACCCCCGGGAAAATGCCCCCCGCTCGGCCCTCAGGGGTCGGAACCCGAATTTTTTTTTTTTAAAGTGTGACCGGGACCATAACGAAGGTACCCAGTCAAGTGTGCGTGCATGAAAGTAAGGGTGTGGTACGCATGCGCGCGCGTGTATTTTAATTTTTACCCAATTTTCCTCCGGAAAAGGGCCCGTACTCACGGGTGGACAGGTGTGTTGGGTACCTGCCCATAAAATTTGGTGACGATTGGGCGTCAGGAAGGGTCAAGGCGTTAGTACAGGGGTGCCTGGTAGCTGAATTCCGACAGTCGCCATTTTCAATTGAATATCCCGAATAATTCTTTTAAAAATGAATAAATCTGTTCAAAATTTCGGCTACCACCCCCCCCCCCCCATTTTGAACCCTTGCAAATCAAATCTCTCAAAATTAAAATCAGTGCATCCTACGATTTTTTTTTCATTTTGGTACCCCTGGGAAAATGGCCCTCCCTGGGTACCGGAAGTCGAAACCGGAAGTTCTTGGTATGGACAGATGCCCAATGTCCCAGACTAGGTACCCAGTGAATTTCACATCGTTACCTACGAAGGTACGGATGTGGTGAGCATCCGCGCACGCAACTTTCTTTTTTTGGCCGGCAGGAATTAGGTCGAGTAGGGTTCAGATCCGACACTTGCTTACCTATAATTCGACTTTTACGGGAGAACTTAAATAAAATCGGACCCCCCTGGCCGATCCGGTCTGCTCTCTAAATTTCACGGGCATATTGCCCATAGGGGATGAGTTATGGGCTTTTTCTAGGGGCACCGAAATGCACAAATCAATTTTTTGCCGTTTTCGCCGATTTTTCAGTAGGATTATCGCTACGCCCAACCCTTCCAAAGAAGGGATCGACACCAAATTTTCAGTGCAGGTACATCACCACATTGGTCATCTCTGGGGACTGAGTACGTGCCCCTTTTCGGAGCAAAATTCTATTAATTTGGGCTAAAAATCCGAATACACTTGTCCGTACCTTCGGGGGTTTCAACGTGAAATTCACTGGGTACCTACCCTAGGAAATTGCACAGCGTCCCATATCACCTCTTCCGGTTTCGGCATCCGTAAGTCGACGGGTGGCCATTTTTCCGAGGTTACTTCGATTTTAATTTTGAGACCAGATTCAGATGGCCTAGGAATTAGGCCTAACCCACCTAAACCGGGAAAAAGAAAACACATTTGTGTTAACATCCCTAGAGGGGATTAGGTCGAGTAGGGTTCGGATCCGACACTTGCCTTACCTATAATTCGACTTTTACGGGTGAACTTGAATAAAATCGGAAACCCCTCCAAATTTCAAGGACATGGTCAAATGACTATCATGGACCATTTTTATCCACTTCCACAGAAAATTTGCGAGGTCACAAAGTGGCGCGCACGGTCGATTTAGTGGGGGTAGCCGCGAGGACAAGTTACGTTGAAGACCTGAAATAGTTACAACAATAATTAATGAAATATGACGTTTTGGGGCCCCGGAGCCCCAAGTGACCGCGGTCGGGGCTTTAGAGCATGGGACCAGGTGCGTAGGACTCTTCGGCGTAACAGTCCGAAAATTCAAACGTCTGGGACTTCCGGTTCGGGAATGGGGCCCAAAAAGCAGCTTTTTTCAATCGTGTCTTTGGCGTCGATATCGCCCACTTCCGGTATCCGCATGGCCATTTTTATGTGACCGGGGGACTTTTCGGGGTTAATAAACTTACAAATACCCAATCTGGGACCCTGCCCAAGAGCCGTTTGGAATGTGACGTTATACCTAAAATGCCGCCGGGGAGAGGTTCTGCCAACTAAGGTCATGACCTTGACCCGTAAGACAGTCCCATCACCGGGCTTGTTTGCCGTGACCTTGGAATCGACCTTGATACTTATGGCGAAATTTTGGACGGTACATGAAATTTTTGGACTTTTTTAAACCCAAGGTCAAAGTTCAGGTCAAAGGTCAAGACCAAATTCAAATGGTCAGTGAGGTGTCCATCCAAGGTCATGACCTTTGACTTGCCACGTAGAACTAGGGCCCCGCGAGAGCCAGAGGAAGACACGAGTGGGTAGAAATTATGGTGACCTTGACCCTTTCAGATGACCTTGACCTACTAAGATCACGTGGGCCATGATAAAATGTCGGGAGGTCAAGGTCTCGTGGTCTTGAATTTATTAGTTTTGCCTAGAGTGGGAAAAAACCGATAAACTTCCGGGGCCCCTAGTGGGTCAAGGTCGCGACTTTTTGTGGGCAAAATTTAAAAATGAAGAACAAATATGGGGTCGCTCTATCCGGCTACCAAATCCCGGGCCGATGGGAAGACATTTTTGGGCAAAATTGTCTGAGAAAGTCAAATAACTTGCTTTTTACTGCTGTGGTCAAAGGGGAGATAACTGGCATCTCCCGAATCGCACCCGACGACCGGGGGGTCGCGGCCTCTTGAACTAAATCAACACCTGGGAGTCGTGTGGTGATCTTGGTTTGACCCTTCAAGGTCAAGGTCATGGTCAAATGGCTATCATGGACCATTTTGTTCCACTTCCGGTCGCCGAAGAAAATTTTCGAGGGCACCACGCGACGCACACGGGTCGATTTAGTAGGGGTAGCCGCTAGGACAAGTTCCGCGGAAGATTTGGAAAAATTAGAAAAAATAATTATGAACTGCAAAATATATTTCCCACAAAAACGGCCAGAATTCCTCATAATTTTGTCACTTTTACCCCTCAATTGCCGTCCGAAGCTTATCGCGTAAGTAGCGTTCGTACCCCCATGAAGCCCGCAAAATATTCCCCAATAAAAACCGCCAGAATTCCCCATAATTTTGTCACTTTTACCCCTCAATTGCCGTCCGAAGCATATCGCGCAAGTAGCGTTCGTACCCTCACGAAGCCCGCAAAATATTCCCCACAAAAAAACCGCCAGAATTCCTCATAACTTTGTCACTTTTACCCCTCAATTGCCGTCCGAAAACGTATCGCGCAAGTAGCGTTCGTACCCCCATGAAGCCCGCAAGTCAGAAATTGCACAACTATAGCTACGGGAGTACGTCCGTCCGTCCGTCCACATTTTTTTTGTGAACAGTCTACAGGTCACAATTTTTATCCGATTTCAATTAAACTTAAAATATAGGTTTATCACCATAAGATCTCGGTTCCTTTCGATATTGGCATGTATCGGACTGTAACTTCATGGGTTATGGCCCCTGAATGTACGAAAAATCACGTTTTTTAGCTTGTGAACAGCGTAGAGGTCACAATTTTGAACCGATTTGGATGAAACTTGACATGTATGTTTATAACCCAAAGATCTTGGTTCCTTTCGATATTTGCGCCCATCGGATCGTAACTTCCTGAATTATGGCCCCTGATTGTCCGAAAAATCGCCCTTTTTAACTTGTGGTCCCTCTGGAGGTCACAATTGTTATCCGATATAAAAAAACGTTTGATTATATCACCGTTGCATGGTTATGAAGGTTGAGTTCGAATTTCGTGAAAATCGGACCAAAATTGACGGACAAAATGGCCGCCGTTTGAACGCGAATAGTGTGAAAATATGTTATATCAAGTTTGTGGACCTTATAGAGGTCACAATTTTGAACCGATTTTGATGAAACTTGACATGTATGTTTATAACCCAAAGATCTTGGTTCCTTTCGATATTTGCGCCCATCAGATCGTAACTTCCTGAATTATGGCCCCTGATTGTCTGAAAAATTGCCCTTTTTAGCTTGTGGTCCCTCTGGAGTTCAAAATTGTTATCGGATTTAAAAAACCGTTTGATTATATCACCGTTCCATAGTTATGAAGGTTGAATTCGAATTTCGTGAAAATCGGACCAAAATTGACGGACAAAATGGCCGCCGTTTGTAAGCGAATAGTGTGAAAATATGTTATATCAAGGTTGTGGACCTTATAGAGGTCACAGTTTTGAACCAATTTTGATGAAACTTGACATGTATGTTTATAACCCAAAGTTCTTGGTTTCTTTCGATATTTGCGCCCATCGGATCGTAACTTCCTGAATTATGGCCCCTGATTGTCCGAAAAATTGCCCTTTTTAGCTTGTGGTCCCTCTGGAGGTCAAAATTGTTATCGAATTTAAAAAACCGTTTGATTATATCACCGTTCCATGGTTATGAAGGTTGAATTCGAATTTCATGAAAATCGGACCAAAATTGACGGACAAAATGGCCGCCGTTTGTAAGCGAATAGTGTGAAAATATGTTATATCAAGGTTGTGGACCTTATAGAGGTCACAATTTTGAACCGATTTTGATGAAACTTGACATGTATGTTTATAACCCAAAGATCTTGGTTCCTTTCGATATTTGCGCCCATCAGATCGTAACTTCCTGAATTATGGCCCCTGATTGTCTGAAAAATTGCCCTTTTTAGCTTGTGGTCCCTCTGGAGGTCAAAATTGTTATCGAATTTAAAAAACCGTTTGATTATATCACCGTTCCATAGTTATGAAGGTTGAATTCGAATTTCGTGAAAATCGGACCAAAATTGACGGACAAAATGGCCGCCGTTTGTAAGCGAATAGTGTGAAAATATGTTATATCAAGGTTGTGGACCTTATAGAGGTCACAGTTTTGAACCAATTTTGATGAAACTTGACATGTATGTTTATAACCCAAAGTTCTTGGTTTCTTTCGATATTTGCGCCCATCGGATCGTAACTTCCTGAATTATGGCCCCTGATTGTCCGAAAAATTGCCCTTTTTAGCTTGTGGTCCCTCTGGAGGTCAAAATTGTTATCGAATTTAAAAAACCGTTTGATTATATCACCGTTCCATGGTTATGAAGGTTGAATTCGAATTTCATGAAAATCGGACCAAAATTGACGGACAAAATGGCCGCCGTTTGTAAGCGAATAGTGTGAAAATATGTTATATCAAGGTTGTGGACCTTATAGAGGTCACAGTTTTGAACCAATTTTGATGAAACTTGACATGTATGTTTATAACCCAAAGATCTTGGTTTCTTTCGATATTTGCGCCCATCGGATCGTAACTTCCTGAATTATGGCCCCTGATTGTCCGAAAAATTGCCCTTTTTAGCTTGTGGTCCCTCTGGAGGTCAAAATTGTTATCGAATTTAAAAAAACGTTTGATTATATCACCGTTCCATGGTTATGAAGGTTGAATTCGAATTTCATGAAAATCGGACCAAAATTGACGGACAAAATGGCCGCCGTTTGTACGCGAATAGTGTGAAAATATGTTATATCAAGGTTGTGGACCTTATAGAGGTCACAATTTTGAACCAATGTTGATGAAACTTGACATGTATGTTTATAACCCAAAGATCTTGGTTCCTTTCGATATTTGCGCCCATCGGATCGTAACTTCCTGAATTATGGTCCCTGATTGTCCGAAAAATCGCCCTTTTTAGCTTGTGGTCCCTCTGGAGGTCAAAATTGTTATCCGATTTAAAAAAACGTTCGATTATATCACCGTTACATGGTAATGAAGGTTGAGTTTAAATTTGGGAAAATCGGACCAAAATTGACGGACAAAATGGCCGCCGTTTGTATGCGAATAGTGTGAAAATATGTTATATAAAGGTTGTGGAGGTCACAATTATTATCTGATTTAAAAAAAAATGTTTGATTATAAAAACCAAACAAATTCTTATGATTTTCTGATAATTCCTTAATATGCGACAACTCTTGTTGACTGCCCGGACGATTTGGCTGCTGTGTGGGCGTATGTTTCGTTGCCTGGCAACCTATTTTTTTTTAAATTACAGGAAATTACAAGTTAATGTAGACATGACGGTAGCCATGAAATGTGATTGTAAGTAGATTGTTTTCAAATAGTAGTGAGTGTGGGTAGGGGCCACTTCAAACTCACACTGTCGGTCAATTTCGATAACACACAAAAAACTTAAATTCAGATTTCATGCTTTTTGTTTATGGTTTAGGTCTAGACCACTTTGTCCGCATGGTGTACACAAAAAAAAATATATTGTATTGATATGTACCAATGGTAAAATGTGAATATGTATGTCGTGCAAATCTATAGCGTATTAATTTATTTTTTGTATTGATATTGTTTCAGTTATAGGAGCAGACATACTGGATGTAACAGGTCAAGATACACACAGTTTTGGTCGATTAACACTTGATCCAGCTTATTTTGACCTTTCACCTAAACAGAAAAAATATCAAAGCTTTATTCAGGAAGTGAATAGATATTTACAAACAGAATACCATGCTGTACAGGAATTATTGTGGAAAACTGGTGGCCCGAATTTTCGTGGTGGCATGCCTCCGAGGTAGGATTTTAATAATCTGTGCATCATAATTATAAGTACATGATTGTGAATGACAGGGTGTCAGAATAATGGCATGCTGCTAGATTCTCAGTTGGAGTCGGCGTGGGTGTGAGAGTGTGTGGGTGAATGCGTTAGATCTTAAGGTCTGTCTTTGAGTAAAGTGGCATTGTTTCTATTTACTGCTTGTACATGATAAGGAGTGGTGTCTTTTGTTTAACCTCGTTGCATTTCTCCGGGTCCTTCAGTTTCCTTCCACTGCTAAAAAAAACCTATATGCAAGAGTAGTATTGAAATAAAATTGAACCAAATATTCTAAATATTTTTTTTTTCTATAGAGAAGATAAACCAGATCGTGAACCTGATTCTTGTCGAGTTCATGGTTCATTAGAGGTCAACAAGGTCGCTGGTAATTTTCATATAACAGCCGGGAAGTAAGTAGAGATAGATAGATTTTTCATATACATACAACAATCCATGTATATGATATATATGACTGACTTGTGATAGCAAAATGGGGTGTTTGGCTAGCCATATGGTTAGCACGTGTGCGTTGTATCATTAGCGGATTTTTGAAATAAAATTGAACCATATATTTGTTCCAAAATGACCTAGTTTGTGTTGAATGGACGTTAAACCCCATTTCTCTGATGTCAAAAAGATGAGATCGCAAGTCTTTTACAGAAGGAGAAAAAATGTCGAATAGGCTTAAATATCTTTTTATTATTTAATGATCTACCACAAAGGGTAAAAATGGAGATTTGACAAACAAAGCAAGCTGAATTTGCTTTATATATTTAGACTATTTCAACATTTTTGTTCACTTGTTATTATCAAAAATAATGACCTGCGTTTTCTGACTCATTTTGCTGTCACAGGTCACATTTTAATGTAAATAGGGCCTATTATTGAAGGAAACACATCCAATCATCCATTTATAAAAGAATGAGTTGGCTTGCAAAAAATAAACACAAGAACTTTTTTTACTCATTTGTCTAAAGATGGCAGTGTCAAATCAGTAGACACCAATGTAAACTTTAAATGACTGTAACTGGTGTTAGAATTTATTGATTTAAATGATTTTTGGACCAAATTTTTACAATATATAACTACTTTGATTTTGTAATATTCAGAATCTATATTTAAAGATACATAATGTAAGATTGAGATAAAGTGCTGGTTGTTCTTGCTATAGTAGTTCAAAAATAGTTAATGCTAAATGAATATTTTGAAAATTTAATTCAAATTAATTTATTTAGAGCGAAGATATTAGCCTTTGAAGCTTTGACAAATGATGTGTGCACTGATTGTAACCTCTGTACCGGTTATTCAAATCTAAACCTAGCTTCAATCATATGATGGCTGAACCATTCTAATCTACTGAAAATCAGGGCCTTGTTTCACGAAATTTTAACTTAAGATAAAATCCAATTTTAGTAGATACTTCAATTTTGATTGGCTAAGCACTAAAATCAATCTAATATTATCCAATCAAATTACTAAAATTGGGATCTTATCTTAGTTAAAATTTTGTGAAATAGACCCCTGATCTATCCAATGGCATCAAGGTTTGATTATGGTCTGGTCATGTTAATAAATATCTAAGTAATATAGTTTGTGTATCATTAACTTACTAAGACCATAATCAACCCTCAAAGCTATCCGATGCTTGCAAGATTTAGTAGATTTAAATACATTTTGTGTCCAGTGCAGTTACTCTAAAAATGAATAATTGAGACTTTGTAGTAATGACAATTGAGGCTAGCCAATAATTGTATCACTTTTATCTACACAAATGCTTAGAGTGAAGTAATTTGACTGAAATTTTCAGCATATTCTCATTTCATTATCTATTTTTTAACTATTATAGCGATGAAATATATCAATTATATATTCTGGTATGTTGCAGCTTTAAAATAAAATGATTTTTATTTAGATCTATACCAGTAATACCCCGTGGTCACGCTCATTTATCAATGATGTTAAGTGACAGTGGTGAGATATAGTAATATTAGCATGTTAGCTTGTTTAAGTGTTTAACATGATTATTACCATGCATGTACATGTAGCTACTACTATATAGAATACTAATATATATACGCTGGCTTGTTTTATATTGTCAGTGGCGACACCAGAGAATTTGTCCAATGGATTTAAATCATTCAGAAATTAATATGCCGATGTGTACCTTTACTTCAAAGCCATTCCGTATTCAAGCTCCATAGGCGATGGGGGATTGAATGGCTGACAGGTTAGGTTGTGAGCGCGCTGTATCATATGGTCTGTTATTTAGTTACCTGGCGTGGTTTTGAATCCCCGGTTGTCTGTCCTCCGGTTTCCTCCCACTGCTAAAGACCCCTACATGCAAGCAAATTATTGAAATAAAATTCTACCATGTGTTAGTCCCAAAATGACCTAGTTTGTGTCATGTGGACATAAAACCTCATTTCTCTCTCTCTCCATAGGCCATTTTCTTCTTTCTGATTGATTCTAAGAGGCAGGCTATTCTGTTATTCACCCTAATTCATTGGGAGTTTCAGACCTAAGCCTGCCTCTCTCACCCCCAAACCCCCTCTGGAAATTCCTGGTGCTGCGACTGATTGTGTGTATTTATTTACTAATTTTTATTGACTAATAACCATTCCCATTATTAGATTTATTCACAGTTATTCACTTTACCAGGAAAGGAAGCCAGTCACGCATTGGAAAATTTGAATATCAAACTGTTCAGTTTAGAATCCCTAAATAAAACCTAGGTCAACCTAGATTACCAGTTTCAATTCACGTCATTTACTGTCGTAATCCAAATATTTATGTGTAGTTTTGTTTCCTTGTCAGAGTTTTCCGTCATGCTGGAATGCGAGGGCACAAACATATGACACCTATGTTGCCGCCCTCTGGTGAGTTACTCCTTCAAACCCTAAATAATTTACCTCTTTCTTATTGCCAATCTGTAGTCTATACCCAGATGAAGCAATGCCTTCAGCTATTAAACAATTTACCTACTTCTTACTGCCACTCTGTAGTCAGGTAAAGCAAAATTTTCAAATCCCTCTTACTGTCACCTGATATCCAGGTAAAGCAACCCTTAATTTGTAGAATGTTGAAAGTTTTAAATTCATTTTGTTTACTACTTTAAAGTTTTACACATCATTATTCTAACCTTCGTTTTGTATATCAACCAGTCATAGTACTGTTTAACCCAATACCCATCAACATCACTATTTATGTATATTTAGGTTTTTTGCTTTGTTCTTATTAGATTAGTCTCTTTCCAGCACATCACAAAAATGATTTTATTTCCAAACTGCAATAAATATAAAATTTAGATTAAAGCATTTGGAAATAAAGTCATGTTTAATTCTAAGTTTTTATACCCATATTGAAAGGTGATTGTATGATGTTTTCACCCCAGTCTGTCTGTTCGACATAGTCACTCTAGATGTTAAAGTTATGATCTGATTGATATTAATCCTCATTATATATAATATTCATGTGAAGATTACGAAATAGTTTATGAATCTTCAACGATTTATGATAATTCAAACAATATTATCTGCCTCTCATGCCTCTACCAGTTAATTGTTGTTAATAAGTTGCCACTTTACTATTTTGACAGTTTGCATGATGTTGGAAAAAAAAAGTCATTAAAATCATGAACTAAAGATAGGCCTACTTATATACAGGCCTACTAAAATTACATTTCGCTTTATAGCTATACATTTGACATGGCTTGATTAAGATATTAAATTACATGCTATGAAATGTAGTTAGTGAAATATATTTTATTTTTAATTCATTTTTCTAAGCCACAAAATTATGACCAAATGTTGAGGCTATTCTTCATTCATTATACGTATGAATGAGCTGTGAGTGGGGTGGGTGTAGGTCAGTGATGCTAGGCAGAAGTTGAAATTCAATTCTATTTCCATATCATTTTATATACAGTAAGATAAGAGATAAAGACTTCATGTGATATGCCAATTTATACAGAATCAAAGTCCTGAGTCAAAGTTAAACCCCATTTATTTTTTTCACCCATTGTTTATTGAAAAGTATCCGAATCTACATGAATATGTGTATTTGTGAGATATTTAGTTGACCTCTTTTATTTAGTGATTGATGGATAGCTGTTTCATTATCTTATGTTTTCTTTACATTTTTTCATTTTTTGCAAATCAGTTTCTCTTCCTTTTGCAGATTATAATTTTAGTCATAGAATTGATCATCTTTCATTTGGTGAGCCGATAGCTGGTGTTGTTTATCCTTTAGATGGAGAGGAGCTTGTTACTATTAATAGTAAGTTATTGGAGCCACTGTGACTCAGTGTGTAAGACATTAGTACGTTAACCTGGAGTTCCTGTGTTCAACCCTTGTGTTGACTGAGAAAATCTGGGGCCCAAATTCCAGTGCTTAAAACATTCACAGGCTTCAGACTGATGCTGGTTAATTTGATACCACGTATGTAGGGATGGGCAAACACACACTCATACACACAAACATCTTTGATTTTACTTGTAAAGGTACGGTAATAGGGAACAGGGATACAGACACTTCCTTTTGTATTTCTAAATTCAGATATATTTTCAGGTTTACGTAACTTTTAAGGTTCTCCTATTTATTTTTGTATTTTCAGATTATCATATGTTTCAATATTTTATGAAAGTAGTTCCTACATCTGTGAGAACATATACTGCCAATGTTGACACGTATCAGTTCGCTGTCACAGAAAGGGTAATTACATTTACAGATTATTTTAATGTTTATCATACTGTAGGAGGTACTGAGGTCGAATTGTTTAATACGATTAGGTCTGTAAGGGGCATGGTTTTGATGCATCATTTGTATGTACATGTAACAAGCAGTAGGGCCGTGTCACGTGTCAAACTTTGTGGGTTTCCTCCAGGCCCTCCCATAGCTAAAGCAAATTATTGAAATAGAACGTAACCATGTTAGTCTGAGTCAAGTCTTAGGTTGCTGACGTTGGTACTGAGTCAAGTTGAGTATTCCCAAAGTCAGAGGTTTATCAAGTGAATCAGCATTTCATGGGAATTAAGGCAAGTTTGAGTTATGCCCACCCGTCATGACTCGATTCTTGAACTCTTTCCAGTGACTGGTGAGTAAAGTCTTGAAACGTGATAAATATTTAGAATCGAGTTGTTGATGTGACCTTAATTGGACTTGAGGCTCAACCTCTGTATGACGTATGCCCTTGTTTAGGCCATTAAATTAAACCCATTTCATTCGTTATATATGTTATGTATTTACAGAATCGTAGTATTAATCACCATGAAGGTAGCCATGGAGTACCTGGTATATTTGTTAAATATGATCTGAATTCTTTAAAAATCCAAGTACGTGAAGAACATCAGCCATTTTGGCAGTTTATTGTCAGGATGTGTGGTATCGTAGGAGGTATATTTGCAGTTTCAGGTGAGTACTCACATTTAACTAATAAATGAATGAACTTGAATGTTTATATACAGAGGGGGACCCACTGTGACTTAGTGGGTATGAAGCTGGCTCGCTAGACTAGAGTTCATCAGGATTTTCTGACATGGAGGGTCTGATAAGGACAACTGTCTAGTTGTTTGGATGGGATGAAAAATGGATGTCCTGTGTACACATTGGTGTGCACGTAAAAGATCCCTTGGCAGTGCCATAGCACTGCTGCCCTGGTAAAATTTCCCTCATAGTACATTGTATGGCTTAGGCCTCTCTCCATAATTCAGTCGGAGCATAACAGTTGGATGTCAAACCCCATTTCATTTCATTTAGTTATATCGTTATATACCTTCTGTCATGTTTTATTATGAATAGAGTATCTTATTCGAAACATTGCTTTGTAATAGACAGTAATTGTATTCCATAGAATTGGTTCTGTGTACTTTTGAATTATAAATAGATAATGTATTCTTACCCAAATTGTCATGTATATTTTTCAGGTATGCTACATGACATCTGTGGATTTATAGTCGATATTATATGTTGTCGATTTAAAATCGCTGAAGAAAAAAATAGGAAAAATACAGATTTAGTCAATTCTGTTTCACCACCTCTCAATTCTTTAGTTAATCAGTTTCCATCTCATAATATAGAAAATAATCCATTACTTTCTACACAGGTTCAAACATAGTAGAAAATAGATCTTAGGTTATTTATTAATGTGCAGGGTGCCCCACACAGAAATGGGATCTAATCAGTGAATGTTAAGCCACTATTTACAAATTCCTATAGTGATAACTTCAATGCATACATACATTGTCAGCATATGTTGTATTCACCTTTTACTAGCCACCAAATCATATTCTTTATATGCCTATCAAGTAATAATAAAACTAAAAAATTCAAAGTTAATGAGTCTGATTTACGGTAATATTCAAATTGTCATTTAGGTTTATTTATTAATTTGTTATTTTATTAACTATGCCATTTAGAGCTCATCTTTTGGTTCAGTAGAATATTAGTCATATTCTTAAAACCTTCACATTCTTTCTGAATTCAGATTCTTTTCCTACCTGTTTATGTCTTGTATAACATCCAGGCCTGTCTAGGTGCCAGGTATTGGCTAATAGACTAGTTTAGTGTTATTTATATAATTTATTAAATACAACATGACCGTGTGTTTTGTGATAATAAATGGAGGAAACATAGGTAAGGCTTGTTATTTATATGAATATAGAGGCATTCTTGTGGGGCACCCTATAATTAGTTGTAACATGTCCGGCCTCAATCAAATGAGTCCTATCTTTTGTAATGATGAACTTGTCTACTGTCCTAAAGAATGCAGTATTACTGTAAAGTTTATTAGATATAACATTCTGTTATTTTTATAGCCTCAGTCGCTCAGACCCTTCTAGTCTTCAATGTACAGAGAGTCTGGGACCATTGTCAATATTGTCAATTTTTTGCATTGATATGGGGTAAATTTAACTTGAAGAAATCCATCTATAATATTGTATGTGCTATTTGAATGTTGCCCTTTCCAACACGATTTTATTATTCCTTTCACTTATCTTAGGTAAGTTAAATACTGGTGCTGATTATATGTGCAAAAACTAAAAAAAACTTGATGAGCATCTAAGCTACATAAACTACTAAAGGAACTTGTTTTTAAAGTACATGTACACCAAAATGACTTACAATGGTTCTTACCCCAAAAAAGACCTATTGTTAATAGTATTGAAAGCGAAAAAGAAGCAATAATAAACCAGGTCCCTTCGGGTCGTGGGATGCAAAGCAGTAGCTGGTCAAGTTGTGAATAAATTTATTTATTTTGCACTTGGTGTTTTCATGGAAACCCTTAATTTTTTTTCTGAAAAAATCATTTTGTTATAAAGAGCTCTATATTTAGATACAATATACTAATAAGACAAATAATAATTTTATAACTTATTTAAGTTATTGTTTTGAAATACTGACATACTATGTGTAAACTTTTTTTTGTTAAATGGAAAAATTACTGTTGCTGACTATCATTCCTACATTTTGTCATTGACAATGTAGAGCTACATGTATAGCAAAAACAATTAGTCATGAAATTTATAGATTGACATTGCCAGAGCTACTTGATATATCCATGCTTGTTTTTATTTTTTAACCTGATGAATAGATTGTTTATTCACTTGTTTTTAATTGCCCACATTTTATGTGGAGTATATTGGAATTGCCATGATTTATCAACTGTTCACATTAAATGTCAATTCTGAACAAGTCAGTTTTATACAATCTGATGATACTCCACATCAATAAAGCTATTGTCCATCTCATTGAAATCTTGTAATCACTCTACTAGTCAGAATTTTAAGCAGGTGTTATTTTTTTGGGCTCTCATCTTGTACACGTTCCAAATCTCAGTTTTTAAAACCCATTTATTGCTTCTTTCGCTGAGCAACTTTCTGTGATTTCCATACTGATTTTTACAATGAAGCTGCTGCAAGACTTTCATCAAATTCACACGTTTTAGACATAAATTTCTATTGTGTTCTCATTGTTGTTTTATGTTTAAATATGACTGATACAAAACCATTGACTAAAATTTGACTTCTATGCAAGTCTGTATAATATAACTAGTTCATGATATTTTCAACTTGGTGCCATTCTGTCTGACATGTATTAATAATATGGATAAAGACACAGAAAAATGACAGACACCGAGGGCGTGACAATGTCTGTGACAGATGCTTTATATCCAGGCTTGCTTTGAAATAGGTTAAACTGCTGATTTTTTTGTTTCAGTATTTTGTTTACAGATGTTAACATAATTATTATGATGTAATTCAATTAAGATTTTCTACTATTTTTACTATATTATTATTTCTGTTATACTTACTGTAAAAAATGGCAATGAATTGATGTTAAATTGTTTTAAATTAGGGGTAAATAAAAATTGATTGGTTTTGTTATTTGTGTTGTTATATTCTCAGCCATGATCATCGTGTAGTCAAAAACAGTCGTTTTACACACATGTACCTGGTAGTATGGGGGTATAAAAAAAAGATTCAGAAACATTTAGATTTGTCATACACCAGTGACTTGATTTACATTTATGTCTTCAGTAAATGACTACATGTTTAAAACCAGAAACTATACTCTTTTAATACTGAAAACATCTCAACCACACGAATATTCCACAAATATTCTGATCACAACATGTCTGCTATTCAAGTCTATGAGAAAAAAAACATTAAGTCTCTTTTAGTACTGAAGATATCCCAACCAATATAATTTAGCACATTCTGATAACAACACCCCTGCTAATCAAGTCTATGAGAGAAAACACATTAAGTCTCTTTCTTGACATCTAATTTGAACGCTGCACGTAATTTAGCTGACCTTGCCCTTGGATTCTCTAGACAATCAATATACCTTGGTGCCATCAATTTCTTTGATAATGGCTGCCAACGTTTCTGCATTACTTTTTCCACTTCCTCTTTTGAATGAATGTAATGAGAGTTACGGAAATGGTCTTTTATGGACATATTTGGTTTGTCGTCCAATGAAATACCATGAAAATGTCTTTTGACTATTCGATCCTCCAATGAATGAAAAGTTAAAACAACACACACGCCACCTGGTTTGAGATATTTGTGAACGATTTCTATCCCGTTGTTTAATTCATTTAATTCGTTGTTAACAAATATTCGTAGAGCTTGAAATGTTTTTGTGGCAACGTGGGAATGGCGCATCAGTTTATCTTTTCTGTGATCTCTGAAAAAAAATATTTATTTCATAAGAATTAGTTTTACTTAGCAATCTTAACAGTTTTCGTACCACAGATACATTTAGTAAATGATATCACATAAGGAAGTTGGGTAAGCAAAACTTGCTACTGGTTCCCCCATACGTATACTGGCTACCTCAAAAATGAGAGAAAAGTGAAGTTTTATATACATCGAGTTTACCATTTTTCGAAACCAACTAAAACCTCCCAAACCTCAGAACTAATGGTAGTTATACAGTGAAAGGTGATGCTTTTAATTACATTCATGTGCAGCATGCTAGAATAACAGAGAGAGAGAAATGTGGTTTAAGTCTCATTGGGGTTTTCACTCTTCAGCAATGGGAGGAAACCAGAGAAAAACCCATGAGGTTGGAGAGACGACACTACTTCTTGTCACGTACAACCAGGGAATCAAAACCACGGTAGTTGACTCAATGACAGACCTAATGATACAGCCCACATCTGCTAACCATTCTGCCATACACTCACACATAACAGGATGCTGCTCTAGCAAATATTGAAGAAAAACACTGCTGTTGGTATTTTTGGTTCAATAAATTAAATCTCTTCAAAGTACCTGGTATAGTGTAAATGAAAAGGGGAAATAACTCACCCGGTAAAGACACTGCTGATAATATTGGCTAACTGTTTGGTTGTTGTAATTTTACCAAAAGCATAGCGAGACTCAACAATAATATTAGCTATTTTCCTGGCCAGATGTTCCTCGCCATATTTTTTTATTATACGGTATAATTCTGGTTCACTCATCATATTGATGACATCGGCTGCTGATGGCTGGTCTGGTAATCTGCAATATGGGGAAACATTAAAGATACATTAGTTAAGAGTTAAATAAAGAGTTGGTCATTCTTGCTATAATAATTCAAAAATAGATGATAAAAGAAGAAAATATTGAAACTTCCAGCCAAATGGCTTTGTTCTGGGCCAAATTTACATTATCACTGTTTATTGTTTTGACCAGATGTGTGCATACTGGTAACTAGTGCACTGGTATATTTGCAGCTTAGTCTCAGATTTACCTCTTGCTTAATGTTTAACATCCTATATTTCTGCACTGACTGGGCTCATCAAAACAGGAATATCCCATACAGTGTGCTAAGAGGGAAATTTTTGCCCGAACAGATAACTACAGCAAATAAAGGTATTGTGATTCTTATGTTTTCTTAAACAGCAAATGTTACTGATGATACTATCTTGAAGATACATCTGACCATGTCAACAAGCATGCCCGTGAGACAAATCTCATTGCCTAAATTTCAGTTTCACGTGATCAATCTCGTTCCCAAAGGCAGCCGCGGAGCCGAAGGCCTTTGCCGCATTAGACCGTCCATTTTTTCCAATTTTTTCCAAACCTAAGCCCCGCCCATTCTGACCTCTGATTGGTCAATCTTTTTGGGTCGATTTCTTGAAAACTAGAGGTCTGATCGTCGTTTCGTTTGTTGTAAAATGATCCTTAAGTCAAAGTCAACTCGCTGACATAAAAAATTGGATCCTAAACGAACAAATTCAAGTTTTTGTAAAAATCTATTTTTCTGTGCGTGGGTATATTTTTAAGTGATTTGGTCATCCAGGCACTTAAAATCTGGGGCGTATAACGCAAATAAACGAGAAATTTTGCGCTTAGGAATTACATGTCACCTTCCGGGAAAATGGCTACCCCGATTCAAGATTCGAGATTGTCACATGATGTGCCTACAGTATAACTAACCTGTTTCCATCCATTCTCATGTCTAGTGGTCCATCTTTACTGAGAGCAAATCCTCTATCAGGTCTATCAAACTGCATGGATGAGGCACCAACGTCAAATAAAACACTATCTAAACTACCTGCTTTAATACCCTTGTTTGTCAACAGCCATTCAAGCTCAGAAAAACGTCCTAACAATGGTATCAGTTGATCACTGCTAAAATACAAAATTAACATAATTTAAAGGGGCTGAATCACTAATATTTGGCACATAGAAATTGACACAAATGTGTCGTAATGCATATGATAATGTAATATGAATGTATATAAACGGATTTACATTCAATCGTTCTATATTTATACAGTAATTTCTAATCAGTTATGTTCGACAAAATTCGCTAAAGGGTCAAATTCTTTGGTGTCTGGTTATTTCAGTCTAGAAGCATTCTGGCATACATTTTGTGTGCCAATTTTAAAACGTTTATTTTGTCTTAAATATTGGATATCAGAAGCCTATCTTTTTACAGTAAGATAACAACATCAATGTTGATTTAAATTGACATAATAAGTTGTGTTTTCTGTGTCGAAAGACTATGGATGATATTGAATTAGAGATTTGCCTCCTTTAAAGGGACAATAACATTCTTGCTGGCTTGGTAGCTCCAGAAAAATAAATAATACCCTTATTCTAAGTACTAGCTAGATGTTTAAGTGTCCTACCTTTGTGTAAATTATCCATTACAACCTATTTTACTTGTCCCGAGGGTTTGAAAATATTTTAAAATCCAAGTTACGTTAGACTTTTCAAATCAATTGGTTGAATTTTTCCAATTTTTTTAAAATAGGTGTGTTAAGATGAAATTTATATCATTATTTAATTGGAATATTGTAAAATAATACGATTTGTTGACCAGAATGAAGATTGGGACTTATTATTCAGTTACAACAAGAGTGTTATAGGGGCTTTAAAACTGTACCTCATTATTCATGAGAGCGTAACTGAATAAGACTGGATAAGGGGTCTAAGATCGAACTTGTTTAGCAACAGAGCTAATGGCGACGGGCATACACCATGCACTGTGGCAGTGTGGTACGATGAAGGAAATTTTGCATAGACACCAGACAATCCTGCTGCAGCCTTGTCTTACATGTATTTCTATTTCCAAGTGTCCGGGCATATTTAATGTATTACCAATGCTATACACAGGACCATAGCTTTTTGTACCATCTGAAACAGGATGGCTTGCTTCCTTCCAAAGCAGTGGCTGCGATATATACAGTAACAGTATAGGCTCATTCATGTTTGGATGTACATGTACCTGTATTTTTCTTGTAGTTCCAAGGCATAATGGTAAGCAGTTGGGTCCCTATCAAGGGCAAGAACTCTTGTATTTGGGGAGACGGCTAAAACTTCACTTGAATGGCCTCCAGCACCAAATGTCATATCAAGAAAAGTCTGGAATAAAAGACATTCTTAGTTAAACACTTTCACCAATTAATTAAAACGAGAATTTCATATTTTTAAGTTACATTTTTTAAAATGTATTAAAATAAAGCCTGAAAATAGATGGTATCTAAATATAGTACTACCTTGTTAAAGAATAATCCTATTAATCCTATAATTCACTATTCCAGTTGAAACATTGGCAAAAATATCATTTTCAACTTCAAATTCAACTTCGAGTTGAGACATTGGCAAAAATATTATTTTCAACTACAAATGCCTATGATCATATAATATTAATAGTGTGTTGATAACATATTGAGCAAAAAACATAGAAATAATTATGTTTTGACTTTCTTAGAAAATATGAAATTCTCGCTTTAATTAAACATGCATTATGCAAGAGCTAAATCTTCCTATTGCAGGTCTTTCTTTAGGCCTTAAATGTGATCTAAATTATTACTTAGACATTAATTAACTTATCCAGACCATAATGAACTGTCGATGTCAACGCTAGCCTTCGATATCGATTGGATTAGAATCATATATGCTGCTTAACGTTCATTAATAATTAAATAACAAAATTGGATAATCGAGACTATGTTTTTTATTGATAAACCAGGTATTTAAATAGAAATTTGGAAATACAAGACAATTACTGAAGTAGGTTATGTTGTCAGTTATTACATTTACCGCATGTAAAGGTCGAGATCTTTAAACACTGTACTTGACAGCTTTTCTAATCTCCAACCGCTCTGATTGGATAGAATGCTTTTTTTCAAAATGATCATAGTCTGGTTCGACTCAGTATCATCAGCCGATTCAAATCGTGTATGTAATCATATTTCCATTTAGAATTTGACAGACTGACTGAACCACAAATTTCATTGGGTTGGGTAATTAAAATAGACAGCAGCACATAGATGATATCCTGACCGTGTGTTTGAGCTATTGCAGGTCTTTCTTTTTATTTTTAGTGTCAAATGTTATTATACTTAGACATTTATTCACAGAGTCAGCCTATAATCTACTCTCTAGCCAGAAATTTAAATGGATGGTAATGGTCGCAAGATCTTCAAGTTAAAGATTGCTTTAAGCTTCATCTTCCAACAGTCATTACTTTGCTCAGAATAAAGTAATTTGAATGAAATTTTTTCAATATGTTCATTTTTCATTATCTATTTTGGAACTATTAATATTATAACAAGAATGGCCAGTCAAGCTCCTTATCCAAAAATTACATAATGCATCTTTAAATATGAAAGGATGTTACTATATACCTGTCCAGGTAATGGATTTAGTAACTTCAAAACCTGATCCAACATAACAGGTGTATGAGGCAAATTTTGCTTATTAGATTCTGGCTTTTCATCATGAACACTTCTTACTGGTGATGATGCAAGCACCTTACAATCTTGTATACTGGTACAGACATTATTACTAAAAAAAGTCACATTTTTTATGTTACTGGCACCAATCTCCGTCCTTAATATATTGAAAGCTCTCCTCTGAGTAATATTTCCACAGAACCCTGGCAGTAACCGTAACGTTAGTTTTTGATGGAAGCTACAACATGGTATTCTTAAAGAAGCCATTTCCGTACCGGGCTATTTCTATTAGGTTTAGAAATAATTTCATTCACTTTGTCATGAAGTAGAGTAACACTACTGTACAGATGAAGTTCACTTGTTTTAAATACAGGTAGGCTTCCGGTTATATATTCAATATATGGTTGGTGTAAGAATAATAATATAGACCCAATCTATGGGGCTCTGCTTTGTTATCCTGCATTCATCTGTATACTATTTCTACATCTATTTTCTAACAACACCTGTAAAAAGAAAATAATTTATTAAATATGTCAGAATTACCATTTCAAAATGAAATGAAATTAGGTTTAACGTCGTACATTTCTGCACCAATTGGGCAAATTAAGAATTATAAAGATGGGCATATTCGAGCCATGCTATACATGTATGTAATAGTTATTAGCACACTTTCCGAGGTGTATCGGTGAATATCAGGACAGTTTTGGTCGGGGGCTCAGCCTTGGCGGAGCCGAGGCGGCCCACGACCAAAACTGTCCTGATATTCACCGATACACCGAGGAAAGGTGCTAATAAGTTACTTACATCACATTTCTATCGAGTATTGTGAAGCAAAATGTGAAAAATAGTATTTATTATCGAGTCGTTTCAACCGAAAAGTGACAAATAATTTCAGCTCTTTTATTTATCCCTTTCTGTGCATCACGTTACATTTCATGGTAGTATTTACACGTGCGTCTTGTTGTGAAACCCCGAGCGTGAAACAGACACGTGTTTGTTTAGACCACATCGTCAAAACAATTTGTCTTTGGCATGGAGGACTGCGATGATATTAAATGTAGTGTAAAGGAAATTCGAAACGTGGGTCATTCCTGATGAAAGTATGCATCGGCGCATAGTTCGTCCGTTGAAATTTAATTGTAATGAAATTTATAACTTTCTAGGCGTTTTTTTTTATATCCTGCTTATTTTCAAGGCTTGTGAAGTGTCTAGCAAGAGAATCACAATTAGTTAAAATAATTATTCAATATTCTCATTTATATGTTTTGCATAATAAATCAAACCAAATTATGGAATAGATGCCAATTGATATGTATAATAGTTGTTTTTTGTAATATGTTGTTATGTTGATTTTATGTCATTGCATATATTTTTGCACTGCCATGTATTTCCTACCGGTTTGTTTTGTTACTATGATTTTGATCAGTTGTCTCATGTACCTTAGCCTAGTGCAGTGCGAAACAAGTAGTTATCATTGCGATCTGGGTCGGACTAATCTGGGTCGGACTAAACGTCCGCTTCTTATAGCTTGATAAGTTTCTTAAACGGTATAAAAGTATCCGCTTCTTATAGCTTGATAAGTTTCTTAAACAGTATAAAAGTATCCGTGTATCAGAAATGAACAGTACTCAGAAATGAACAGTACTCTTTCTCGAAAGTGTACAGAAATGAACAGTTCATTTCTGATACACGGTTACTTTTACCATGTATTGGAAATGAACAGGACAGTTTCATCAAAGGTTGCCATCGGCAACGAGTAGAAGTGGGATGTAATTGTGTTTAATTCCACCTGCATGTACAAATTCAATGACGTGACTACTTCCAACACAAACACGTGCATGGAGTTGAAGACATGAAATATGTAAAGATTTAGGTACAACAACTTGAAATTGTATTATCACAATTACTGATTAGGCTAGAAGTATTATTTGTGTGAATTTAGTTAGAGCTGAAATTTGTTCCTTTTGATTGAAATCCTGCAAAACGACTGGCACTAAAAGGAATTGAGCTTTTTCCTTACTATTTCCAGGCTTGAAACTAGAGCTGGTTCATTTCTGTCATACACATTTATTAAAATGATAACACTGACAGAGAGGGTAGTGATATAAGCCGATGTGAATCACTGTCAAATCCTTCGGAAAAACAGAAAAGTATTAGAATCAGTCACGCACCTGGTCCATGTTCATGATCGATGGATCCAAAAAGTGGCAATCTAACTTATTTAATGTACATCATTTGCTAAAAATTCATAACTTCTTTTCAAACATAGTATGCAAGAGCTAAATCTGCAGCAATGAAGTGCCAAAGTATTGCAAGTTTTACAAATGATGATTGATATTGATGACAGCATTCCAACAAATTTGTATCCTGCTTTAGCAAGTTCGCGTAACTAAAACATTTACTATTCATAATTTAGTGTATACTAGTGCAATTTATTTCCTTGTTTAACACGTGGTAATGTTGAAGCTATTATTATTGGTATGTCAACAAACGTCGTCTGCTCTCAAGATCGTTGTTGTTATTATTATCAATCTCTACTTTCAATTTCTGTTCATTTTTTAGGGTCGCCTTACCAAATACGCAGTTCAATAGCTCCTGCTTCATTTAGAAACCCATATCAATGTTTCATTCAGTAGTGCTAAGACTCCTGGTTTCAAATCGGTAACTAAGTAGTGAATATATAATGAGAAAAAACATAACTTTTACGATAGCTTTTTTGACCGGTAACAATTTTGTGACTCACAGGAAATAAAAGACTGCCACCTACCGTCAGATTTAGGTCAGCCGGAAGTCGTCAAAACACAAAAAGTGTCAAATGAAATAAAATCCACTAAATGAAACACTAGATTGTGCTGGTAGCTAGCCAAAATGCGGACGGATCAAAAATTATTTTGCTTGAAGCTGTCGCTGGTTTTATTCATTGTGCTATTATTGGTAAGTGATTATTTCTTTTTAAAAATTTATTTACCCTTGCAGATTGCTGCCATCGTCGACCACTATTCACAATCACAACACGGCAGTCACAGTGCCATTGCATTTAGAACAGAGTCATTTTCTTCAGACATCAAATTCCGAAGACGTCTGGGCTTGACTGTCTTGTTTCCTTTCGTAAAAGCGATTACAAAATAGACTGGAAATTAAAGTTGTTAAAAGTTTAATTTGTCTGAAAATCAGGCTAAAGGTTATTAAATTGTTTATAATCCAGACTTGTTAAAAATTATTGCCCCCACGTATCAAGCCTAGTCAATAAAGATTTAGTAGGGAGTGTATGTAAAGATTATGTTTATAATGAAATTTATAAAGGACTAATCTCTATTTACACATGATTATATAGAATCTGTCTATTTTTCACCATGTCGTCCATGTCATTTGTATGATAATATGATTTTGTAAATGTAATGTACGTACATACTATTACTAATAAATGTAGATCTATAGAAATTTGAAAATAGAAATGAATAATCCTTCAGGAAATTGAGATCTGCTATGTTTCATTTTGCCGGCTTTTCAATATGAATTGTGAATCAGCCATTACTTTCGCATTGTGAATGGTTAACATGCGCGTGTTGTATAAGAAGGCCTACTACCCAACCTCTGGTTTCCTCATACTGCTAAAAGACCCCTTACACACAACCAAATTATTGAAATAAAATTAAAAAACTTGAAACGCCCTTGTTTGTGTCAAGTGGATGTTAAACCCCATTTTGCTCTCTCGGTCTGAAAGGATATGTTTTTCTTTGTTCATTACAAATGGCTCCTAAAATCATAGAAATACACGACTCCACTGATTTTAAAATGTTCATTGCTATGTGTCTCAGGATCCCATATTTTCATAGCAAGATAACAACATCAACATATTGAATTTCAATTTGTGTTTTTAATTTCAAAGGTTATGAAAAATATTGAGTTAAGAGGTTAAGCTCCATTTTTTTTAAAATGGTCAATTTTTTTTCAACAATTCGCTTGGGTGTAGGGGTCTTTAGCAGCTGGAGGAAAATGGAGGACCTTGAGAAAACCCACGAGGTTGGACAGGCGACCCTACTCTTTGTCATGTACGACCGGGTAACCGAAACCATGCCAATTAACTCAATAACAGACCTTATGATACAGCGCACACTCGGCCATCCAACCCTCTGAAAGTTAATCAAGAAATTGTTTGTAATAATATGCAAGTTATTTAACATATCCAATGCATGCTGTATCTGTGAAGCTTATCTCATTATAGCAAGAATCCTGTATTTATATTTTGTTGATCGTTTCGATAAGACAGTAAACAAGTTATATTAATGAGAGGAAGACCCACTTAAGTTTAATTTGTTTTCTTTTGTTGTTTTCCGGAACCCAGCATGTTTCATTTTGACACTTGACTTCATTTTGATTGTTCTTTTAAGAATTTTATTGTAATTTCAACTAGAGTAAGCTAATACAGTGAAGAACAGTTAGATTGTCAAGTGGATACTACTTAGATTATTTGGATAGACTCACTTTTATAACATTTAGCTTCCATTCCTCTAGTGGCTGTGTCTTATAAAAGCTGAAAGCTACATGCTGTATGTAGTGTTCTACATCATATAGCACATGTCATATTTTAGCATTAGTGGAAAATATTAGCCAAATTAAATAATGAAAATTAGTACAAAAACATCATATCCCAATTAATTTAAGTGGTCAACACACAACTGTACCATATAAGCCTAGTACATAACATGGATTCTATTTGATGCAAATAAAAGTTTATAAAAAGAAAATATATACAAATTAAAGAACAACAACATAAAACACATTGTAATGGATGTTGGGACTTGTTTTTTTTAAGTGATGAAAACACAATTGACCAAAGGCCTATACAGATTGATTCTATTTTATGGAAAATTTATAAAAAGGAGAATGTGGTGTGGACCTCATGTTGGTACAAATGATGGTGATTACTTAATTACCCCTTGATTAATTGATAGTTAATGTGTATTACATGTAGATGTATAGAGCTTATGTAGTAAATCACACAAACATAAATCACATGCTTAATTAACATCCAGTATTATAAGCTTACATGCTTGACTGGATTATTCCATTTGTGTAATTTCAAAATCATTTAATTTTTTGGTGATTCAGATCAAACCAAATTGAAAACCCTATGCTCATTTGCCTGGTTGGTGGGGTAAAGTAAGTTGTTAATTCTCCTAGGTTGGTTAACAGATTATAGAATTTTATAGTAAACCAGTGGTTGTTGCCCCATATAGCTGTGTCAGATCTATAGTGTTTTCAATGCCACTAAAAGATTTTAACTTTTTTAAAGTAAAGAAAATTTGGTTAAAACAGATTATAGACAGTTTGGTTTGAACAGATTAGAAATTTAGTTGTTGCTCCTCTGCGGTCGGCTGAGATGTACATGTATGTACCTGTAAGTTGCCTTAAAAAATCCTAAATCTAATCGACCATTTGTTAACCAAACTCCCCTCTTGAAACATTATGCCTGATACAGTTTGTTTGGGTGACTTGTCATAATCCTTATTAATCAATTTTACTCAAACTTTATTTAGAATCCATAAAATCACACGGTACAGTATTGAATTAGTTTTTGTGCAAATTTATTCTTGAATTTAAATTTCTTTATTGATTGCTTTTTGGAACAAACATAATGTCTTCGTTATTTGAATAAAAAAATTTCCAAGTGAATCCAATCTAACAACACACTTTATGTAGGCTGGCCTGGTGTGTCCGCAAGTATTTTGTTGACATACAGAGAAAGACCAAAAGAATTCGACGGTGGGTAGTAAATTTGTCACAATACTGTGGGATCTAATCTTTGTTTATATTAGTGATTAAGGAAGGGTTAGGATGTGTGACTTTAGAGTTGATTAATTCTATTGATTGTGGGAGGACGAGATCATTCAGTTCATAACTATAGACTTAGTCTGTTGTTGGCCAAGATGATACGCTTCGTTGATTTTATATTATCAATGACGACATAAGTCGGTGATGCAAGAAGATTTATATCAAGTTTATATTTATTGTCTATTGTGTGTATCAATGGTTGTAAATGATATGTAGGCTGAGGAAATTCTTGTCAGTATTAATCAAAGTAATTTAGATAACTTTCAAATGTACCTTATTAATCATGGGGAGAGATAGGGTCTAGGGATAGTCCTTAAAGTTCTTAATAATAAAACAAGTGGATGATATCATTATATCCACATATAGAACCTGTGGTAACCCAAGATGGACACAAAAATAAACCCAATAAATATAATGATAACAGAAGATACATGTAGGGTCTAGGGATAGTCCTTAAAGTTGTTAATAAAGAACTAAGTGGATGATGGTGCCGGTATCCACATACACTGTAGAGAACCTGTTGTAACCTAAGATGGACATAGAAATGCACCCCAATATGAATTTATAGTTTCTGCTAAAGGTGGCTTGGAGCACTATGTTCACACATTACATAAAGAGAGATTAATTGATTAAAATAACACACCTACCTTATCTTAGAATTTACTAATTAATATATATATATTTTTTTTTTTTTTAACACATGTGTATTTAATGTTATCATATTAGATCATTCAAGTGACGTTTATAAGGGATTGTTACCATACAAACTACAACATTGTCAAAGCTGAATTTCTTCAAAGATCATTCCAAAAATTCAATTCAATAGTTAGTCAACTTAAACTAGTCCACTAATGATTTTCGTAGAATTCTTTTGATCTTAGTAAATTCTTATATTTTGCCAACTTGCTTTTCTGCTGTTATATGTTTACACCCCTCACTTTTCCCCAAACCTCCTAACTAACCATTCCATCAAGAAATGGCAACCGATCCCTAGTCAAACTGGCAGACAATATGTTGGGTTGCCATTTAGTGATACCTTTACATTTTCTCCCAGTAGTTGCCCCGTGGGTGGTTTTGGGGTAATCCAGTATTTTTCTAGTAAGATTGGGCAACTTTAATTACCATACTTTTATTGGGAATGTATTTAACCTATATTTGGTTAGCCATTTGTTCACATGACAAAGCCTACATAGTACATGTGTAACCAACACGCTAGAACATCGGATGGCTGAGAATTAAATGGATTATAACAACCGTGAGATTTGAAAATTTAAAAACAGAATGGATGATTGAGACACAACCTTGATTGTCAAGTACCATTGTCAAGATAATAAACAGTCTATATAGCCACATTCTCAAACAGTCATAACTTCGCTCAGAATAAAGTAATTTGAATGAAATTTTCAATATATTCCTTTTGCATTATCTCCTTTTGAACTGATTATAGCAGGAAGGGTCAGCTCTTTATATAAATCTTAGTAATACATTGTTACACCATGTAAAATTTGATATTTTCCAAAAAAAAAAAGCCAATGACGTACAACAGAGATTTTAAGTAATTACCCCCCACAGTAATTAATAATGCTAAAAAAATTAGTTTGTTTTTTTTTTGTTACAAGAAATGAGTACGATTAATTTTTATGTTATTATTAACGTACATCAAACCTAATAATAAATTTATTTTTTATCTTAAAATAAATGATTTCCTTTTTTTATAATTTCCTTTTTTACATTGTCATGATTGTTTGAATAAAATCAGTTGCTTTTTTTTTAGTACTTAGAATAGATATGATAATGAGTACAATATATTTTGCACCTGAAGATCTAAACAAAAAAAATCATTTTTCAAAGGCAATTTTGAACCTAAACATCTAAAAAAAAAATCGTTGTTCAACGGTAAGAAGGCTGAAAAATATCTCAGTAGAGAAAATACGAAAGACTGTTATTATTATTTACAACTAAATTTGATTATCTTAATCTTTAAAAAAAAACCGGAGCTGCAGTGATCCAGTGGATAAGATGCTGGCTTGATAACCAGGAGTTCCAGGGGTTCAATGTTGGTGCTGGCCAAGAAAGATCCTCAGTATTTTCAGGTGAAGTTTCCCCCCTTGCCTTTAATTCAGGCTGGGAGGATCTGGCAAGGACAATGTCTATAGTAATTCGAATTGTACAAAAAACAGGGATCTCTGTGCACTTTGGTGTGTATGTATGGTAATTGGTTAGTGATCCCTTGACAATTGGAATTCAAAATAAGAGTAGACCATGGTGCCGTTTGTTAGAGTAAACTGCGTAGTTAAACCCTGTCTTCATTAGCTCAGTTTGTGCAGAAAAAAAAAAACCCAATTCATTTTATCTGAAAATAAAACGGTATGTGTTGAACTAACGTTTTGTTGATCTTCTGAAAGGAGCAGTGTCACAATGATTTTATTTACAGGAGACAAATATTTTCTTATATAAAAATACATTATTTAAACACCAAATAACACAACTATATGTTCAATATAAAACCTGAGTAGCATTATTAACTGTATGCTCACATATAAGTACAAGTTGTACCACCATTTATATGGAATACAATATTAATTTCAGCTAAATGATAAAGAGCTGGCAGTTCTCACTATAATAGTTAAAAACTAGATAATGTAAAGGTAATTTGCTGAAAATGTCAGTCAGATTGATCCACTATTAGCCGAGAACGAAGAATCATTAATATAAATAGCATAGTCTCGATTATCCACTTGATTGATTTATTTATCAATGGCCATTAAGCTGCATATAGGAATTTAATCCGCCAACATCGAAGGCTAGCGTTGACATCAAGAGTTTATTATGGTCCGGATAAGTTAATAATGTCTAATTGATTATTTAGATAACATTTCAGGCCAAAAGAAAGGCCTGTAATAAGCAGATTTAGCTCTTGCATAATGCTATTTTAAGTACAAGTATGGCATTACATTATTTACCTTAGATCGGAAGTTGGAATTTAAAGAAGCAGTCTCAAGTATAGGGAATATAACTGGTTTAATGTGAGTGAACAGCTCTGTTTTGAAACCTAGTCATATTATGCAACTGTCTGAAGTACTGTTTGCCTTTCACAAAACAAAAGTAGAGTACGCAACCACATTTCATTTCCTTTTTGCAATTCCACATGAAGGTTTGGTGACTGACAATTGCCCAAATTCCACATTGTGTAAGTGCATGAATAAAAATATTCAGTGATTATCAATTGAGCTATGTCATTCTGTATTGCTCAATATTTTAATTTGATATACACAAATTCAGGCTTCACAATAGTCGGACACAAACTGTGTTTTTGTGATACTTTTGATACATGTCTGGCACAAAGTTTCACGATGTCAAGAACTAATTTATTTTGTCCGCTACAACTCAAAGTCTTTTATTTCCAGGCCTGCTTAAACGCTACTTTATTCAACGGACACCCTGTAAATGCTGAGTCTTCTCCTTTAAAGATGATACATTATGGGAGATTAGATCAAGTAAAATAATAAGTAAAAACAATAAAATAATAAGTAAAAGTAATGTAAGGGTATAACTTAGCAGAAAATTTCAGTCAAATTGATCCACTTTGAACCAAGAATTTAGCGATTGAATTTTCAGCCTAGCCTCGATCATCGTTACTAAAGTTCGTAGGATAAAAAAACATAGTCTGATTATCCATTTCATGATTTAATCATGAATGAAAGTTGAGCAGCAAATCGGATCCTAATCCAGTAAATAATGCAGGCTAAAATGGCATTGATGGTTGATTATGGTCTGGATAAGTTAAGTAATGTCTTATTAATGATTTAAATAACATTTCAGGCCTGTAGAAATACCTGCATTAGGCAGATTTAGCTCTTGCATAATGTATGTTTAATACTTGGTACATGTTTTTCATGTATTTGATATTTAATATGATTCACAAGAACATTTGTTAGAAATACATGTAGACAGCCAGTGAGACTTGAGTCAGTCTGGCTTTTATTTTAAACACACTACATCCTGTAGAATTCAGCCCACGATGACATAAAGATCTAGTTGGTGTATATATCACCAGTCTATCACACCATACATGTCAATATCACATGTTCTCTTTAACTTCTACTTCTATATCAAGTAATATTCATCTGGGTTGAATAATATAAATAAAAGATATTTTTAATTAAATGGCAACAAATTACCTTGAGATGTGATATCACACATTATTAGTATTAATCTTCTATACATGGTAAATTGGTCATGATGTTTGTTTGCTGTATGTAAATTTTATAGTGAAAATGTTTGTTAGTGTTTCGGACCCATGGTGGCTCAGTGAGTATGGCTTTCCTTTGAATTAATCCCTGTATTCGATGAGAAAGTTCATATAGATTGTAAAATGAAAATTACTTTATTCTGAGCGAAATTATCAGAGTTTGCAGTTTTCTAGAAGAATGTCTTAGTATTGATCTTCAATGCTACCATTGTTATGAAAATAAACAAACAAAATCTCCATTATCCATTTTTAAATTAAATTATTAAATTGGGATTGTGTTTTAATGCATTAAACATTACAACCATCCAACAGTCTAGAGAGTTTATTATAGACTTAAATAAATCAATTAATGATTTATATAACACTTGAGGCCATGTATACAATAGGAAGATTTGGCTCTTACTTAATACATCTTTGATTTATAAAAAACACATAAATTTGTGTG
This sequence comes from Patella caerulea, assembly GCA_036850965.1. Classification (NCBI taxonomy): domain Eukaryota; kingdom Metazoa; phylum Mollusca; class Gastropoda; family Patellidae; genus Patella; species Patella caerulea. Next base: position 15,176,728 of record JAZGQO010000002.1, on the reverse strand, counting down.
TAACTAAAGGTGTTTTAGAAATATTATTGTGGTGGTGTTTTTTTCTGGTTATTTTTCTTTGTTGAACTGTTTTTGTCTGTATTATTATTCTTTTGTTCATATCACTTCATTCATTGATATAGCCAACATTAAACCATTTTTCATTGTTGTACATTAAGCGAGCAGTCTTTATGATTTATTCTTTTGTCTTGTATAATAAACATGAGATGTGAGGTGGCTCTGTTATTCAAATGAGAGACTGACAAGTTGGGTTTAATGTCCAGTCAACTCCAAACTAGGTTATTTATGGACTGAAATGCAACATTTTGTTCTTTCAATCAATTCTATCTTTCATGTAGATATATCTTTTGTAGTGAAACTTGACAGATAGTTGAGATATACATATATATGTAACCCATTTAAAGGGACAATAACATTCTTGCTCGCTTGGTAGCACCAGAAACTGAATAATACCCTTATTCTAAGTACTAGATGTTTAAGTGTCCTACCTGTTATGTAAATTATCCATTACGACCTATTTTACTTGTCCAGAGGGTTCGAAAATATTTTAAAATCCAAGTCACATTTGAAAAGGTTTTCGTTAGCCTTTTCAAATCAATTGGTTGAATTTTTCCAATTTTTTAAAATAGGTGTGTTAAGATGAAATTAATATTATCAATTAATTGGAATATTGTAAAATAATACAATTTGTTGACCAGAATAAGATTGGGACATATTATTCAGTTACAAGAGTGTTATTGGGGCTTTAAAGATACATTATGGGAGATTAGATGAAAAGTTGATAGAAAAATAGATAACGTAAATAGAATATGTTGAAAATTTCAGTCAAATTGCTCCACTCTGAACTGAGATATTAACTTTTGAATTTTAAGCCTAGCCTTGATCGTCATTACTAAAGTCAGTACATTAATATAAACCTAGTCTTGATTATCCATCTTTGGGTTTAATTATCAAAGAGCGTCGAGGAGCAGATCGGATTCAGATCCAGTGATTATGGTCTGGATAAGTTAATTAATGTCTAATTTATAATATAGATTACATTTCAGGCCTAAAGAAACGAAGATCTGCATTATGCAAATTAGCTCTTGCGTAGTGTATTTATATATAATATCAGTATCTAACACACAATTATCCAATATTTGAACTTGTCTTTAATTTACACGACATCCCAACAAACAATCTTTTATTTTCATTTATATTCGCTCATATTTCACTTTGGTGTCTATTTTGATTTTTTGTCACTTTGAATATCTTGATATAAAACATTTTTATTTCTTTGACTTTTGACAGGACTAGAAATTTTACTTATTCCTTTATTCAGTTGTTTTCTTGTAAATATTGACCTGGTTATGAATCGTGATATGAAACATATCGTATTACCTTAATTGTAATACATATGTATCGTGACTGCTGTTGCAACAACCAGCACTAACATGTCTGTCATTCTTGTAACATTTTTCCTCCTTATTGCTGGCCACTTCCTCTTTTCGTCTGCCAGTCAGGTCCAGCAAGTATGACAGCAATAACAGCAACTAGACGATAACCAGTGCCACCTACTCCCTGGTCTGAGCTCCCATCATAACCAGATTTCAGTCTCTGGACAGCCCTAGTGTAGCCTCCAACTCTGAACAGAGGTACAAGGACAGGAAATAAAATATCTTGGTACTTCTTCCTCATAATTATAAAAGTTAAAGATGCATTATGTAAGGATAAAGGGCTTGTCTTTCTCTCTTTAATTATTTTAAAATTAGATTAATTACTTTATTCAGAGCACAGATGAGAATGTTTGAAAATTGACATGAATAGTGTGGTCTCCATTGTCATTGCTATGATCATGATCAAAGTCTCTATTATCCATTTTTACATCAAATCATTTAATGGTGAATGTATTTTCATCCATTGAAAATCATGGCCATCCGATGCTCTAGATAGTTGATTATGGGTTTGTAATGTCAATAAATGTCTAATTAAGAATTTAAATGACATTTGAAGCCGGAAAGAATTAGTTCTAATGCATCTTTAAATGTATTGCCTTTATAATCAGAGATTTTCACGGAGGAATAATTTATAAGGAATATAATGATCATGATCAAAGTCTCTATTATACATTTTTACACTAAATCATTTAATGGTGAATGTGTTTTCATCCATTGAAAATCACGGCCATCCGATGTTCTAGATAGTTGATTATGGGTTTGTAATGTCAATAAATGTCTTAAGTAAGAATTTAAATAACATTTGAAGCTAGAAAGAATTAGTTCTAATGCATCTTTAAATGTATTGCCTTTATAAGAGATTTTCACTGAGAAATAAATTATAAGGAATATATAGAAGAAAACAATTGCTTCTGTCGATTATATAGTTGCAGGTTGTATACATAAGTGTCCTGTAATACCGAGTTGATCAGGTTGATCGTTAAGCGACATTTCACTGTATTGTCAAATTGGCACATTGTCTCTCAAATGCAGTTTTGATTGTCTCCTTGTCAACAGAGTAGGACGTTTGGTTTACAATTGATGTTTTCTTTAAACTTGAACATTCAGACATCTGAAGATTATTGGAATTTATTATACAGTTACAGAATATGAGAAGAATTTTACTAGAATAGAAAAACAGAATGTTTTACCAACTCTTCAAACATATTTTATTATTAGTCTCTTGATTTTTGCCTGTGACCAGATTCTGACCAAGACTACTTAGTCTACTAGAGCCTCTAATAATCTGTAATAGTTTTATTTGAGAACAAACAACACTTCAAGAGGAGGCAATGTTTACTTTGGCACCGACTCTTGTCTAAAGAATGCCGCCAGTTTTTCACATGTCAACATCGGAAGCTGTGATCAAATGTAACCGTCGACTTGATCGCCTTATAAAGACGCACTAGGTACAATGGCTTAGCCGTTTAATTTGTGATGGTTATTGACGGCTATAGTAGAGATAAAAATATGTTTACTGTTGTGTATCTGAGTGTTGATTTTCTTATTTATTTTAAGATAATATGATTGTTATTATGTGAACCTCTGCATTTAAACGTTATGATGAGATATTGGAATGAAACAAATAGAAAATAATAAAAAAAATAATATAAAGTGTTTAGTTACACAGACATATGATAAAAACCTAAAGTATTTAGTTACACAGTCATATAATAAGTAATGTAAAGTATTTAGTCACAGACATGTAAAGATGGCCGATTGAAATCAACATTAAACATTGTTTAAGTACATGTATGATAAGATGATAGTATGAACCACAGAGAAATTAAATATCAAAATCGAAATCAAATCAAATGTAAACTTCAAACCAATGTAAACTACTGGACATAAGTTTTTTGTTCCATCTAAACAATAAGACATTCTTCCCTAGGTCCTCCTTCCCCTACCACAAATCCAGATGAACTATTTTGGCAAACACTTACACTACCAGAGCCACCATGGCACCCTGGGGCTTTAAGATTGATCGCTTTGGTGAGAGTACTTCAGATTATGTACGGTGGGTGATTTTCCATGAAAAGCTCGAAATTGGCCTCCAGTAAAGAAATTTACATTTTGAAACAAAATATCACAGAATCACACATTTCACTTATTTTTTCTTCAAATATCAATAAAAACAACAAAATATCAATCAATAGCTTCCTCTCTGTTGTGTACATATCACTGGATTATCGCTCTAATATTAGAATGTCAATCAATAGATCATTATAAGGTAAAGCATGTGCATTTTTTGTTTTCGGACCATGATAACTTTCTGTTGTTTACTAGAATATATTTACCTGCATTCTGCCAATAAACTTTTATTTCAGACTTTTATTTTAACAGTTTCTTTCTCGCACAAACTATAGATGGTGTAAGTGGAAGTTTAATTGTGTGACATTTCAACTCAATGTGTTAACACACGGGTATGTAACCTTGGGACGGATGTTTTTTTTAAAAAGTGATCGTGAAACTAAATCTGATCGCAACCCTTATTAAGCTAAATGTACTCTTTTAATAAATATTTAGGTTTATATTTAAAAAGATATTTTAAACTTTATTGGAATAATCATTAGTTTCAAGTACCTGCACCTTCCTATGCAATGTCATATATTAAAACAGAATTCTTCTAAATAATGAGCCCTAATTTGTAAGCTCAGTTTTTAAAACCATGATCATTCCTCTGATTTTTTCAATCTGGTTTCCTCTGACATGATTTGTGAATCAGATGATAAATATTTAATGATTACAGTGTGATAACTTTACAATGATACTCTTGTATTTATAGGCTATAAGTGGCACATGCTGATTCTTGGCACTTGGTGACAAGATGCTAGAAATTTCATGTAGCCAACACAACTGTTTAACTTAATGCTCTTTGAAATAAGGCACCGTACTACCTATAACAGACATTGTCAGGCACAGGTTGAGAGAATATGAGCCACTGTCAGTGTATGTGGCAAAGTTTTTTTTTTTTTTTCAGTGTCATGCATGCATGTACATTTAAAAAATATTTATTTAAAAAAAAAAAAATGCAGTACATTCCCAAGGCCTGTTGGACACCATTATCTAATTAGTTTGTAAATCAATTCCCATCATATTGAAAATCTACATGTATTGTTTTACAAAGACCTGTTAGATTTAAGTTACCGGTATAGTTAAACAGAATGTATTCTTTCAACTGCCAATGGACTGTGATATATAGTCTTTTTAACTGGAAAGAAATAGTTGTGATGGAGAGTATGCCGTGATTTAAGTACATCTACGACATGTACTGTAGACTAAGAAAATGTAATTACAGAAATTGTCTATAAGACTTGTTTTGTTTATATTTCGGTGGTAGAATCAATGTAAATCTATCGTATGGTAGTGGTCACATTGCATGCAGGTTTTATTATACAAATTACCAAAGTTATTTGAGTTTTTGTGAAGGATTGGGTGGCCGAATGGTTAGCACGTACGGTCTGTATCATAAGGTCTGTCATTGAGTCAATTGGCGTGGTTTCAAATCCCCGGTTGTACTTGACAAGGAGTAGGGTTGCCTGTCCAATCTCGTGGGTTTTCTCCAGGTATTCTGGTTTCACCCCACTGCTAAAGACTCTTGGCCTTACATGAAGCAAATTATTGAAATAAAATGAAACCATATGTTAGTCCCAAAATGACATAATTTGTGTCGAGTGGACGTTAAACCCTATTTCTGTCTCTCTATTGAAATTACCAAAGTTATTTGAGTGTTTGTGTGGGGGGGGGCCGAATGGTTCTGCTAAAGACCCGAATGCGCAAGCGAATTACTGAAATAAAATTAAACCATGTGTTAGTCCCAAAATGACCTAGTTTATGTTGAGTGGATGTTAAATGCACCTCTCTCTCTCTCTCTCTTTTTCTCTTCTTCCCTCCCCGCCCCCCCCCCCCCCAATAGAAGGAAACTATTCAAATATAAGGGATACTGTAAAAGTAGCAACAAGTTTACAAGTGTCAGATTATCGAGGAACAATGTCACAGTGATTCCACGCCAACCCTTTCATTAGATCAGATCTTTGTTTTTATTGATATTTATGGTAAAACTTGGAGAAAGGTTGAAGCAGAAGAAGACAGAATATTGATCACATGTTGTGAGATGTTACTTGTCTAGGTTAACCTTTGTTAATCATTAATGCCCAACCGCTTGCAGAGAGAAATATGAAAAGAAACTGCATTTTTAAAATAAATGTATTGCCTTGACGACTACAGAGATTCTAAATACCGATGCATCGATTGGACAATATTTTCAAACCGCTAAGAAAATATCTATGTTGCTAATATAAATACAAGTACATAGTATAATGTGGATATTTCAAACCAAGTTGAATTTATACATATTATAGATTATTAAAGATATATTATGGACAAAGAGCTGACAGTTCTCACTATAATAGTTAAAAACCAGATAATGTGAAGGGAATTTGCTGAAAATTTCAGTCAAATTGATCTGAACCAAAAATTTTGCGATTGAATTTTAGGTCTAGCCTTGATCATCAATTATTAAAATCGGAATGATAAAAAACTAATCTAGATTTAATTTAATTATCAGCAGATATGATTCTAATCCAATAAATATAACAGACTAGCGATGACATCGAGAGTTGATTATGGTCTGGATAAGTTAATTGATGTCTAATTAATAATTCAGATAACATTTCAGACCTAAGGAAAGACATACAGTTGGCAAATTTAGCTCTTGCATAATGTATGTTTAAAGATGATATAATTACAGATTTTGTTATTATGGATAAGTTTTACCTATCTATTAAATATTAACGCAAGTTACCATATTATTGACACATCATTAGTTATATTATCACTATATAAATCATTTCGACAGGAATCATCTCATCTTTATGTAGAAAATGATACCAGTATGGGGAGATCATATCTTCTCTGACAATCTCCTACATGTATGCTATACCATATTACTTGTACAAGAAGCAACTCCTTTGGATGAAACTTACCTTGGACTCTACTCTTCAAAAGGCATTGTGTCTTTTCCCAAAGGAAACGGAATTAAATAGGCCGCCTAACCAATCCCCTTTCTCTGCTATGCGAGACTAAGCTATCATTTGGCTCCTCTTGCTAGTGTCCCTGGAAGATGATGTTAACTGTTGATGAACAAATGAACGTCAAATAAATTCCGAATATGCAACAACAATTAAAACTTTGGAAATCATGTTTGTACACATAAACCTGGATACATGTAAGTATGTTAATATTATTGATAATAATAGTTAACATGTTCAAATTCCAAAATGCCTATCAAAGAAATCTTATGAATATATTTGTTTATCATTTCAGTTATTTGGTGCCGTATTATTTGGTGTACCGTTATGGCTGCTGTTAGATTATTGGTCCAATGAATATCTGGATATCAATGTGGAGTTCCAGCGATATTTAATAGTTCTTTATGTCCTCATTGTTGTTGGCGGCATTATACTTGTCTTTGGTTTTCTTGGAATTGTTGGAGCCATCAGAACCAATAAATGGATTCTTTTAATGGTAAGTAAAGTATAGGTAGGCCAAGGCTTGTGATTCATTTGTATTTACCCAGTCTTTAGTAAATGGTTAAAAAATGCATGTTGTATTATATGATCTGGCATTGAGTTGATTTGTTGTTTGTACGTGACTAGAAGTAGTATTGTCTCCCCTCTGGTTTCCTCCTGTACTGCTAATTATCATTCCACGCAAGTAATTTAATGAAATAACCAGTAGGTCTTGGGTTCACTCCCATTCTTGACTGACAGTAAAGTTGACTGGGTAAAGAGATTGTGAGAGCCCGATAATAGATCCAGATGGTGAGAATGTCTGAATATTAAGGCCCTGTATCCATAGGATGTCCCCCTGTCGTATGTTCCCTTGTGGCATTGTGACCTTGTGACCAAAACATGTACCCACAAGTATCCATAGGCTGTGCAATGTACGATGGAAAGATAGATAAAAGAAAAGTCTCAAACACAAGACACAACTATCATTATGCTAACAGTTGTTTTATTGCTCGATGATGAACTCAACTACTGAAATTGGAAGGATGAGCCGATTCCGCAATTTGCTCAATTTCTTTATTCAGACACATTGAAATTGTCATCCAAATTTCAACAATTTCCATTATCACATCCCTTGAATTATATTGTGATTTGTGATAACTGTTCAGCTTGATATTGCCATTGGAGGCGGAACAGTTCGAAATATTCTAGAAAACCAATGCTGCTACTACTATGTGGGGTAATTTTCACCAAGGGTGATGTTTCAGACAAAACAATGTACCAGATTGTCCTTACATGGCATTCCATCATAAAATCAAAGATTCAAATTAAAAGGGAACATTTTTGGAGCTGGTGTACTGATATACCAGCCTCGGAACTTACAAGGTTCGCACACTCTTGAAACTCCTTGGAAAAATGAAAATATGATTTCTAATTCTAGAAAATCCTGGGGAAAAAAAGAGTACTCCTTGAAACTCCTGGAAAATTAGCATTTGTGGTTTTGCAGACTTTTGTACAGATATTTCTGATATTGGTTTTTTTTTTTATGTTATTTCAGTTGGTGATAATGGTAAGTATAGCAGCAGCCATGACAGCAGGTGGATGTGTTTTTGGTTTTATCTACAAGGAAGAGGTTAGTAGATTTAAATCGGTATTCTTACATGTATGAATAAGACAGATTATAATAAAATGAGAGGATAGATGTATTCAGTTATTGTTTTCTGTATTTGGCTGTTGAGCCATGAGGAATTCTCCTTAGGTTAAAAAACTCAAAATTTGTTCTTCTGAAAAAACTCTTGGACCAGGTGAGAAGTGGGGGGGGGGCGCGAATGGATTGCGTGAGTGCACTGTATCATACGGCCTGCCATTGAGTCAACTGGTGATTGAGTCAACTGGTGTGGTTTCAAATGTCCGATTGTAAGTGGCAAGGAGTAGGGTTGCCTCTCAAACCTCGTGGGTTTCCTCCGGGTACTCTGGTTTCCTCCCACTGCTAAAGACCCCTACGCGCAAGCGAATTATTAAAATGAAATAAAACCTTATGTAAGTCCCAAAATGACCTAGTTTCTGTTGAGTGGACGTTAAACCCCATTTCTCTCTCTCTTTCTCCCACTGGCATTACTCAACACCCGCATTCAAGTGGATTATTGCAATAATGATATGCCAATCATGTTAGTCCAGAAATTACCTAGTTTGTGTTGAGTTGAGAGTCACATTTTCCCCCCTTTACGTCATGTTTTTTGTATAATACCCAGGTCACAATTATATGAAATACAACAACTTATATATTGAAGTACGTTTCCACATCATCAAGCAATGAAACCTGTGTCTTTCCTTCAGTTACTAAATGTCATTGAAACAGTTTAATATTGAAAAATATTTCATGATTTGGGTTTTTTTTGTTATACAGTTGACTGATACTGGTACCATAGTAGCTGATTATATGAGACAAAAATACACAGGGTTCCAAGACAGACCAACACAGATTATAGATCTCATGCAATCAGAGGTAATATTATATTTAATAAAAACCTCAATGGGCGTCCTCGCTGAAGAAATTGCCACCAGGCATCGCCAGTAAAAAGGCGGTTCCACATGACAAAAACTAACGTTTATCAACACATCAATTCGTATTGAACGTACAGGAAAACAATGATGTGCAGTATACAATGGGGTCATGTGGGACCCACTCGTCTATGAAATTATTTCCCTTTATCTCCAGAGAACGCCAATTACCACATGTTCATGAAACAACGACCCTGGACTTGGCTTGATTACTTTACAATTCCCAAACTTAGCTACATTATCTGCTGACTCATGAACAGAGGTCTGACATAGAGACCTCCACAGAAACCTTGACATTGAACAAACCTTGACAGCTGGAAAGCGGGAGACTAGGTATTCATGATGATCAGGGAATCTGATAGGGTCACAAACTGGGTAAATACCCAATCAAAATTAATGACGTAATATTCTGGGTATTACGTGAAGGCCTTGCTAAGATGTACATAGTTAAAGCGAGATCAAGCCTTCTATTGAAGATGGAATTGAGACATCTCACAAGCTTAACCTGCATGATTACTGTCAATTAGGGTGGGTTTTTTTTTTTTAAATTTATAGACAATATTTTTTCTAGATTGTGGGATTCAGATCATAGGATCTGTCATGGAGTGAGGGTAGTCGTTTCGAGTCCAGGCTCATATAGGATAGAGTGTAGTAGAGTCACTTGCTTAAAGTTCCAATTTCATATTTTTAAGTTATATTTTTAAAGTGTATTAAAATAAAGGCCTATAATAGATTATATCTAGAAAGAGTCCTACCTTGTTATAGAATAATCCTATAGTATAATCGTATAATTCACCATTGCCAGTTGAGAAATTTGCAAACATATCATTTTCAACTTCAAATTCAAACGTTTGAAGATGGCCTTTCCATGGAGACGAATGGGAAACAAGGAAAGTAATTGTGTTATTATTTGCTGTGAAAGCCTGTGTCAGTGATTTTTATGCCTGTAAAATAATGCCCATGATCGTATAATAGTGAGTTAACAACCTTTTGAGCAAAAGACATAGAAATAATTATGTTTTGAATTATGAAATTCCTGCTTTAACTTCATTATTTTGTGTTTTCCTTGGGAGCCTCAGTGGCTAATTTAGTAAGATGCTGGCTCGCTAGTGTTGGCCGTGTAAGTTCATCGGGATTTTCCAGTGTAGGTTTTCCCTTGTTAGCGATGCACGGCGGATGACAAATATGCATGTAAATGATCCCTTTGCAGTTGGAATTCGATATAAGAGTAGGCCGTACTGCCGCTGCCTTGACAAAATTTCCCTTATAACACACATTAGGATATTAAACCCCATTTCAGTTCATTTCATTTCATTTGGTATGTGTAATTTTTTTTGTTCAGTTGAATTGCTGTGGAGGTGACAGTTATTTCGACTATGATGAATCGTACTGGCAAAATATGGATTCAAAGCGTGACAATCAAACACCATTGTCTTGTTGCCAAGACTACGAGAGATATCAAAATGCTCAAGGTGTGGCGTACACATGTTCCATGTACGAAGGAAGAGAAGTTGTGGCACAATCAAGAACACCAAATCCGAAAATACATAAAAAGGTAGTTATTGAATTAGAATATAACCTTGAATTCATTAAATGATCTGACATAATGATTTAATTCACAACTTAAATAACGTTAAAGTGGCTAAGTCTCTGACGCAACATCATCCAAAATCTTCAACATTGAAAACACAAATTATTTGTCAATTTAAATCAACATTGATGCTGTGATCTTAACGGATAAAGATGGGCTTCTGATATCCAATATTTAAGAAAAAATAAACATTGTACCATTGGTACACAAATCGTTTACCATAATGCGAAACAAGGGACTCCATGAACGAAGTAAGACTCATTGCACCAAATCAAACGGCATCGCCATATTCTTATCTGGAGAGCATACACAATAAATTCTATCGGTTTAGACTGGAATAACCAGAAGCTAGAGTTTGCCACTCAAATGAGACTTCTGGCATATTTCACCGAACATAATTGATTTGAAATTACAGTAAAAATGGAAACAATTGAATGTAAATCAGTTTATACAATTATATTACTTTATTATATACGTTGCAATCCATTTGTGTCTATTTCCATGAATCAAATATTAGCGAGTTAGCTCCTTTAAATGGTAGGTGATTTTATACTGTAACCCGGGGTTCCGATTCACAAAATTTTAATTCAAATAAAATCCAAATTTTAGTAATTTGATTGGAAAATAATTATTAGATTGATTTTAGTGCTTTGCCAGTCAAATATTTGGATTTTATCTTTAATTAAGATTTCAAGAAACATTGTCCAGGTATCATTTCATCTTGTGTGTTTAGCACCAGTTTCTTTCATATTTCTTTCAATTTCTTTTACAGGGATGTAAAGAGGCATTATCTGATTTTTTTATTAAATATGTTGGTGTGGTTGTGGGCATAGCTATAGCATTATTCGTCATTGAGGTTAGTACCCATATTTAACAACTACAAGGGGTCTGTGGTTGTCAAGCAGGGAACAATATAACTCGTGACAATCGGTTAGCTGTATGAAATAGTTTTGATAGTTTTTCACTAATCAAAGATCACCAGACTGCAATAATAATGTTCCAGAGGAATCTCCAGATTTTTGAGGGTACTGGACTCTGCATTATAATATGTGGTGAAAAGGCCCGCACACACCAAGATAATATGCTATCATCAAAAATTAATCCTTGTTCTGGGGTACAGCCCTATAAATCCTGATAAGGACGTCTGTCTAGTCGTTCAGATAGGATAAACAACGGAGGTCCTGTGTTCACATGGGCATGCACGTTAAAAATCCCTTGGCAGTTAAAATCGATATAAGAGTAGTCCATAGTTCTGTTTTCTCGGCAAAATTTCCCCCATAGCACACTGAGAGTGATTGGCGTAGACCCATCTTCATCAAAGCAGAACTGTATAATTGATTTGTTATTAACTGTACTATTGTCCTCTGTCTTTCAGCTGACCTGTGTAATTATTGGATCAGTATTAATTCATATTTTACGGAACTTGTTCGTACCACAACCAGATGATATAGTTTATGATATGGCGAGAAAACAAGAAAAATCACCATACCCTTCTCGTGGTGGATATAGTGGAGGTGGTAATTATTACCAGTAAATGATCGGAAGACTTTTTATAAAATATTAAGAACAAAATCAACTGCTGGATAACCTTAGACAAGTAAAACAATGGAATGTCTTGTTACGAAGAGAGACTTGTCGTACCTGTCTACTTCCTGCTACAGTACCAGAGAGATTGTAATATTCCATTCATATGCAGTTTTCTTTTTAACTGTTAATGGGTTCTCTTGTTGTGACCCAGATAAGAATGGATGTAGAATTTGAAATATTATGATTTATCTGATGGTCAAAGAGTATTTATAGTAAATTGAGGTATGAAGAGAGGAAATCTTTTGTATAAATTAGCCATCAATCAGACACTTTATACACAAGTTTTATAAGAGAAATAATTAAAGGTGATTTTTTACTTGTATTTTAGCCATGAAATGAACTTCTAACTTTAAAAAGATTTTACGTCAATCAGGCAAATATAATTTACTTCTTAGTTCTTCATGCTATTGAATAGCCTCTTGTGAGTGATAATTTTTTGTTTTGTATTTTAAAACATAAAATTCGATCTATAAGCTATTCAAAAAAGCCAAAAATTATTTTGGGTTTTTAAATTTTATTGTTTTTAAGAAATCTGAAGCAAAATTCCATTCCTGGAGAACCCAAATTAGTTTGGCCTTAATCTAAAGCATGGACATATAAATAGGTATAATTCCATGACGAGCTGTTAATTCAGAAAGAAAAGTATTGTTTATTGATTTTGTGAATGAGAGCTTTTATGTCTGCAGCTAGATGTAATTAAACAATAAATTAAACAGTATTCAGTTAAGAAGAAATATTGTTTTTTTATTTATGATGAGTTCTAGAAACTTAATGATTTTTGATGTAAATTTGGACCAAACAACTTACCGGTACCATATATCGTTGTTGAGAGTAAATTAATTTATGGAAAAAGTTACGCCACATTTATTATTTGTAATGTTCCTCTGTAGTGTTTCATAATGTGGCGTTAAAAAAGTAGTTTTGGCATATTGCAAATGGATCCTCAAAAAAAATATATTTGAAAGTAATAAAGATATTATTATTTTAAATTTTATATGTATATTTATTAGCAGTAGCCTTCTGCATACATGTATATGGACAAATTTCTATGTCAATTTCATAGGCCAACTATCGCCTTTATATGTGAAAGCCTATTGAATAAATTTTTGCTATAAATGGGACAAATGTAGAAAAATGTTTTGCATTCGGTGCCACTACTTTGTTTATTTCCAAGACTCACAGCTTTACTATTTTTTCCAAGAATTTTAATCATGCTTTAACTTAACTGTGCTTTTATGGATTTGTGTTTTATGACCTAGTCAAGAGGTATCTTTAAAAATATGGTATAATTTATTAAAGTTCCAATAGCATTTTTTTAAGTTATATTTTTAAAATTTATTAAAATAAAGCCCCAAAATAGATTGAACCTATAAACAGTCCTACCTTGTTAAAGAATAATCCTATTAATCCTATAATTCACTATTGCCAGTTGAGAAATTGGCAAAAATATCATTTTCAACTTCAAATTCAAACGTTTGAAGATGGCCGTCCATGGAGAAGAATGGGAAAACAAGGGAGGTAATTGAGTAACTATTTCCTCAATCAATCAGTGTCACCCTTTCTAACCCCCCAAAAATTTTGTCCATGATCGTATAATAGTGAGTTGACAACCTTTTGAGCAAAAAACATAGAAATAGTTATATTTTGACTTTCTTAGAAAAAGTGAAATTGGAACTTTAAGATAGGTCTTTGTAAAAAATAATAAAATTATGAGTTTTTATTCAAATTTTACATTTTTATTAAATACCTAAAATGACCTCAAAATAATAATCTAAATGGTATAAGTCTCTTGTTTAATTTTTTTAATATGGCATAGACAATATATATATATATACATTATGCCAGTGATCCACAAACCAAATTGGTGTATTTTTGTGAGAGAATAATATAATTGTTTAAAGATATATTCCCTCAAGTATAATTAGGTCATCTTTTTGATCCTCTAAACTGATTATTAAATACAGATCTATGTTTGAATAAGTATCATATAAGTTTTTATTGGGTCAGCAATTCTTAACATGTTTTTATACAACTGTATTTTTTCTGAGAGAATTATATGATTGTACGAAAATGTTGACTGTTAATCAAGTCATATTATGATCTTATACACTGATTTGAAAGTATATATCTGTTGAATGATGTAGTCCCATACTTTTTATTGGGTCAGTGATCCTAAAAAAAATTTATCTGAAAGTATATTTGTAATGACCTGGAAAAGTTAAAATCGAGATCTAAATATCTTGACAAGCTCACCACAAATTAAATAAGTTAATTATTTAAATGAATCAACCACCAAACGAATTACCTATGTGTTATTGTGAAATAAATCACATGTGAGTAATAAATATATTTCTTGATAAAATGGATATCGTTAAGTATCTAGGATCACCAATACTGAGAAAATATATCTTTAATTACTAAACCTATTTGTAACAAGTATTAATATGTAACGTGCATGATGAAGCCACTGTAGAGGCCAATCTTCCATTCAATGTTATTTTTTATTAATTCCATCATTTTATACTAAAACTTGTTATTATTGATTATTAGAATAGGTTTTATGACGGATGATTATTATTTTCATAACATGTCTTAAAATTCACCACTAGAATATGAATAGTTCTCTTAGAACATCTTGCTGTATGATTGTTTTATGGACATTAAAGATCAGGAAGTTATCAGAATTAATACTGTTTGTTTGCCTCTTATCTAAATAGAGAATTGATGATAATTTTTAAGTGGCATTTAGTGATTGAGAAACACATTAACAGAACACAGATTTTATGGGAAACAGTCACTGGGTTTATTCTGAAAGCACAATGTTTCAATACAATTTCCTCTTATCGTTATCGGGGGGTTGGAATGGCCTAGTGGTCTAGAGTGCCGCACTTCGACCTCTAGCTGGCCCGTCACCTCTGACTTGCAGTTGTGGTTTCGAGCCCTGGTGTGAGCGGATGGGGCATGGAGATAGGGGCGCCTTCTCAACCTTGTGGGTTTCCCCCGGGCTCTCCGGTTTCCTCCTACTGCTAAAGACCCCTACGCGCAAGTGAATTATAGAAATAAAATTAAACCATATGTTAGTCCCGAAATGACCTAGTTTGTGTTGAGTGGACGTTAAACCCCATTTCTCTCTCTCTCTCTTATCGTTATCAGTTGAACAATAAGAGTATACATGTCAAAAAGTGCTTTAGAATAAAACCTGTACTTATTTCCGGTAAAAATTGTGTTTTGTTAATGAATTAAAGGTATTTTGAGATTATACATTTTTTTAGATATTAATTTTAAATATTTGAGTGAATTTTAATTAATGTTATGATGATAATTATTATGTATATTCAATGTTGTCAGTTGATAATTGCTCATTTTTTCTATATACCATATATTGTATATTTCATCATATCATCTGATGGTTTACTCTACACGATAGTCAAAACCAGTTTTTACCATTTATCTTATTCATAAGGACTCAGAAATTAATTATAACATGCAAACCACTTTCATTGGGTTTATTTTATTAGCCTCTGTTACCCAGATCATCATGTCGTCCTATTTGTCAGTTGATCGACTGAAGAGCTTAAGTCAGTAAATTTACATGAAGTTTTGTTACAATTTGTCAGTTGATTGACTGAAGAACTTAAGTCAGTCAATTTAGATGGAAGTTTTGTTACAATTTTAAAGCATTTAACCTTAAAATAACTATATTTAATTTTATAGTTTTATGTGTATTAACATTAAAAAAAAAAACTAATTGTTTGATTCTTTGGGCTAAAAATCCTGCTAATCTGAGACAAACACAGTAAATCAGGATTAACTGACTGGCACAATTACAAGTTGAATTTTTTATGCTGCACAAATGAAAATTTAATTTCCATCCTCAGTTCCCCGGATACTGATGTACAGATTATATTGTCACCATGGGTAACAGAGGCTGTGTCTTCATTATTTCCCGTTATTCTCCACACAGTCATAAGAATAAAGCAGCAATTGATTGTAGATGGAATATTCTCTCTCAAAGTTTTTTTTCTTAAATTATGAATCATATTTTTTATTGTAAAGAATATATTTTGAAATATTTTCCAAAGTTTCAAATTTTAGAATCAGAGTTTTACGTCTTGATAATTATAGAATCCTATACTCTGATGTTAACTAGTAGGCTAATACTCAATGTTTATATGTTTAAAAATGAATTCCCTTTTATGTAATTTTATGCTATATTTCAAACAAATTTCCTTGAATATGTGAAGTAGACCAGAAAAAAAATGAGTAAGAACTAAAAATGCTCTGGAGTTTGGACCTATTATATTTTTTCCAGACTCTAATTTAATGACAATATTATCTTATTAAAAGTTTCAGCTTTAAATGTTTCCTTGTGACATGTAAATAAAATGTTAGGTTTGTGGTAAAAGCTACCAGTTGCCTCCCTTGGTTTCAAATGTATAGGGTTTAGCCCACTTCAATGTTGGGTGGTGGATGAGTTTTGTATATTTTGATACCTGATAGAAGTCCATTTTATTATTTGATATTATTGTCAACATACTGTCTCCTGATCTAAATTATAACCATTGTAATTAGTAAGTTCCATTTATCAAGCAGGCTCTTGTATCCATCATACTTGCCATTCTTTCGATGACGAATCTGACTGGAAAAGATATAAAGGGACTCAGGGGAGCTATACACTGTTCATTTAGTATTTGCAGTAGAGTAAAATCTGGTTTTCTCTGTGGTTGAAAATAAATAGCAACAAATAACCAAAGAGATTTCACACAAGATTATAAAAACATTTATAAATGTGGAAAAAAAATCATCACTGTGTGATCTTTTTTCTCAAATTTTTAAACAGACATATTATTAAGATACTGTTATTTATTGGCAAATAAAAGGAAAGAATTTGCCACTGAAAACAGAGTATTTTGTCAATGAATCTTTAAAATATCTCTGTTTAATTATATGAGCATTTGGTCCCGGATCATTTTGTAAATTCCTCGAATCTGCTCAGATTTTTTTATGCGTCTCATAATTAATTGTCAAAATTGGATGTTTGTTGTAAGCAACAGAGTAGAAATTTTTCTGTTGGCTTGTAGTGTAGAACTGTTTTTATTCTGTGCACCATGGTTTGATAATTCAGTATTACCAATACAGTGTGTTCTGTTAGGTATCAGTTGTCTTCACAAAGAAACCAATTTTCCTCTAAAGGAGGTTGAGAGGGGACCTGAAAAAACAGTGACAAGTTCCTGGTGGCAAAGACATGATTATGCTGAATCGGTGTCCTAGAAAAATGTCCACGCTTTCACACTCAAAAACTATGAAGGTTGCACAATACCAGTAAAAATACCATTTTATAAAACCTTGCTAGCTGTTGTAGAATTGTAAGGATTTATATCTATTTTATTTTAGTTTTATTAAATCATTTCATACTGTTTTATAAAACCTTGCTAGCTGTTGTAGAATTTTATAAATGTAGATTTAGTGGGTTCTTGTAACAAATTCATTTAAAACTAATTCATTTAATCAACATTTCTTGTCTTAAAATAATATGAGTTGTAAATGTGTTGATATAGAATTAATTGTCAGTTTATATGATTTTTAAAAATTATTCTTGTAACTATTGCCTAGAACAAAATCAATACAATAACCCAAATAGGTTTACTTGCATCAGTTGAAATTTTTGTGTATTTGGGTATGCCATTGTCAAATTCTTTTTGTATATGTACATATAATTTATTTGGACAGTTTTAAGAACGGGGCTCAATGGTTGAGTGGTCTGGACGCTGCATAACCCGGATCAAATCATGGCTTTGGCCAAGAACACTTTTCAGGGAATTTTTATAGGCCTGGTTCCCACTGGTCAGGGTGTGCACCAGTGTGGCTGACGAGGAAAGTGACTGGTATAAGCAAGACCGTGGGTACAAATTAGTGTGCATGTAAAAATTGGCCGTAGAAAAAGTTAGGGTAAGCAAAAATACCTGGTGCATTGCCCACATGACATTTAATATAAAAATCACAGGTGTTAGTCTCAAAATAACTGAGTTATTGAGACATAGAATCCCATTCCTTTCCTTGTCTTTCTTTCATCATTTGAATGAGAAGTCCCTTGACTCCAACACCTTGGTAGAGACCAATATTGGTTAATTCTAGTCATACTTCAATAGCAATATTTTCCCCCCCCCCTATATTTTCTAGCTGGTTTCACACACTGAAATATACATTTTATTATTCCCCTTTATCTGTATGGAAAAAGAAATTAAATGTAGTATTTTTGTGCCTATGGTGATTTTGTAATGTATTTTATTAATGTAATTTTATCCAAGAGTTGTAAATGATATGTCTTTATTACTTGTCTAATGCTTCTGTATTTTTATGTACATGTATTTCTGTATCATTTTTTTTTAATTATTATTATATTATTATAAAAATATTTCGTATAGAATTCGCTAATAAATGGTGTCATTGTATGGTATAATGTGCTTGATATTTTATGGTGCTGGCTTAGGATCATGGTTTGATCTTTATGTTGGTCAAGATTCCAGACAAGTTTGCCCTGGTCAGTAATAAAAGATGGAGGGTCTAGTTATTTGGATAGTTATACCGTCAGCAATATGTCCAAGGATTTAATCAAAAATTTACGAATGAGGGTTTTATTATGACAGATGGAGATATGACAGTTTGTCCAAATCAGAGATTTTACAGATCATAAATATCCAGTTTTGTACAACAATAACAGTTTGTTAGTTTAAAATATCACATTTCTCAGTGACAGTCAATTAGTTCAAAATATCACATTTCTCAGTCACAGTTCATTAGCACAAAATATAATTCTTACAGTCCATTAGATTCAAATATCACAATCCTCATTCACAGACCACTGGCTCAAAATATCACAATTCTCACAGTAGATTAGTTTAAAATATCAATTCTTATATATAGCCCATCAGCTATCTGAAGATATCAATTCTTAAGATTCTGGAAATCTAAAACGGAGAAAGTTTATGGCTAAATCATTAAAAGAATGAACAGACGATTAATCCATATCGTAGCAGTCCAGTATAGTTTGTGAGACTTTTTTTCTTCGATCTCTACTAAGATCAGGCGCGGATCCAGAGGGGGGGTCCGGCCCGCTCAGGCTTGAAAATTTTTTTATGCGATTTTATTGGGGATTTAGACCTGTAATTTTGGAATTTACCTTCCGGAAATACGTCAGAATGAACCAAATTGAATCTAATTTACCAAACGAATCGGTTGAGCGCAATTAGTTAAGCAATTATCAAACCTAGACCCCCCCCTCCCTCCTGCAGAATTCCTGGATCCGCGCCTGCAGAACACCATAAACAACTTGCATTTTAGCATGGATCAGAAAAGTGGAATGAAAAGAGGTTGGATGTGGATTGGGGTTTTGGGCTTTGTTTCTGTATGTTTTTTTTCCACATCGCTATCAAAATAACCCACCCGAAGGACTAAGAAAAGCAGATTGTATAGGTCCAATCAATGGGGGATAAATCCAGTTTTACCCCCAAAATTACCTCCCTTCTATATTTACTTTCTATTTGTTTACATGTGATGTCACGAATATACTAAAAGCGGAGTAATATATTTCTGGTAAATAACAAAATTCCAATCATACTAATTGGAATTCTGTTTTAAAATATTTGTTCTCGATCTAAAATTATAGATACTATGTATGACATGATTATTCTGCACAGCAAATTAAAGTTTAGGCAATGCACTATTTTATTTATCGGAGTAGGTTCTAGCGCGTGGCGATGAGATGCGCATGGCTAAATATGGTGGAAATGTTAACCAACAAGCGGTTTATGGCTTGTTGTCATTTTTTATTGACGATATCCTGCTATTCTTTTTTTCTGGGTAAGTCCTTTATATCACTTGCCGGTTAAACAATCTTATATTTAAATTTACATTTAATATGAATATTTGCCGTTACATTTCAGCAATGCGCTCTGAAAGCGCGATGTTACATGCGCGTAAATTCGCTTACCGCAAATTATGAAAACAAATGTTACGGGAATCCCACGCATTTTGTAATTTACTATTTTTCAGGAAATAGAATCGATGCTAAGGCTGCAAACCTGGTGTACAGTCTCCAACATAATGATAAAACACCAGTGAATGACGTACTTACGTCGCATGTTATTTCTAAAAGATTTCATGATGGATTTTATCGTGAGAAAAGACAGCTCGGGTTGGAAGATCACGTGACACATGTCAATGCAGGGGATAGAAAGACAGAAGAAGAAATAAAGCTAAGGAAGAAAAGAGGGCTACCCCAGGAGGAATTAACCACCACAATTCCACCAGAATATGTTGTTGTTGTGGTAAGTGCAATATGAATAATTGTTAAATATAATAAATTAGTAAGCCAGGTATTGGTGGAGTTGCCCATGCAGTGGTAGGCCTACTGGTAGTGAGTGGTCTACATAAGTACAGTACATATTTTTGTGAAATTGTACTCTATGTTTTTACCCACCCATTGATTAAAAACTTTCCAGTGGGGGATCTACAAGTTTAACGTGTGTGCATGATATCACAAGGTCTGTCTTTGAGTCAAATAGTGTGGTTTCAATTCCCCATTGAACGTGACAAGGCGTTGTGGGCCCCCTGTCTGTAACCTCATGGCTTTTTCTGGTCCTCTGGTTTTCTCACACTGCTAAAGAAGACCCCTTGGCAGCGTGAAGGAAAATAATTGAAATTCAATTTAACCATATGTTAGTCCAGCAATGAATGACCTAGTTTGTGTTTAGAAATGAAAGATTTTGAATTACAAGCAAAATTTTGCACTATCATAATATGAAACATCTGTGTTTTAAACAGATTGTCTCACCATTCTACACTACAATCTCATCATTCTCACCATTCTACTCTACAATCTCACCATTCTACTCAACAATCTCACCAATTAAACAATACAGAGATTTTTTTTATTTTTAGGAAAGCACTTTTCTTTTTGCAACTTTTTAAAAAATAATTTTCTGGACATGTGATTGTGATGTGGTCCACTACAAAGCAGTAAAAAAAGGTCTTCTAAGTAGGCATGCCTGGTAATTGACTCTGTAGGCCTACATGTAGGTTACTTTTAAATGTCAAATTGTAACAGAATTCTTAAGACTTGGGAGAAGTTGGCCGTTCTGAAAATAATTTCTGGTTAACCATGATTTGACTATACAATTGAGGTTATTGCTACTTGTAATAGTTGTAAATTACGGAAGTTGGGTAGCTTAATCCAAAATTTCCCATATTAATGTAGTTTTGTATACATATTTGAACCCAAATTTTCATGCAGTATTCCTTACCAATGTCCTTTATTTTCCTTAAGTGTAGGAGAAAAATTCAGGTTAAAAAAAACCTAGTGTTTTCCAGATTTAAGTACGATGGTTTGCATGACAAAAGGCTTATATTATGTTTAAGTAATTAATTAAACACAACAGGCTTTATTGAGGAGTGGTTAATATATTAATACGTAGTACAAAATTAACAACTATATCAATGATACAGAGAATAAAAATCAAAGTCAAGCACTTGAATCAAAAACATAAAAGTCAGTATTCGCTCAGCAAAATAGTCAATTATTTCATCACAAATACATGTATAAACAACAAAAAGTTTTCAACAACAAAGATTCTACAAACTAATAACCGTAGGCTAAGTCTGTTCCCCAGTTCCATTCAGACAACCTCAATAAAGATATTGTTTATAAAAAAAAAAAAATAACCATTGAAAAGTGATCTCTTTTCATTTATTCAGCACTACAAAATTAACAATACAGGGTTAATAATAATTTGCATAAAATTTCAATAAAGGGTTTTTTAAGGCTTATGTTCCAGATTACGATGTAATAGATTAGTATTTGGAGCATAACATTCGTACATACTGGTTTGATCCAGGATAGTTGAAATAGATGGATGTTTCTTACCTAAAACACCTTATTCCGACTGCATGTAAAGTTATATTACAACATAATATCACAGATGAAAAATACATAAAAAGTGGATGATATTAAGAAAATATGTTCAAAACATAAACGGGTTATGAATACATGATAGGAGCTTGGAGTGTAGATGGGAAAAAAGTTTTTATGACAAGAATGACTGCTTCATTTTTTGCTGCAAAGAAAAAAAGGGATTTCAGGACATTTACAAGAAATTAAGCCACATCCAAGGCCTTTTAATGATTGTTTAACAAAAATTCTGAATGAACCAATCTGCGTATGGTTTCCACTGATCATGTAAAACAACAGCAACAAATCACGAACGATAGAAGTATCAATATGAAACAAATCAGGGTATCCGTTGATCGTGTAACTGCAGATTACTAAAACAACAGCTAATCACAATTACAGTTATCTTTATTTTAATGGAAAAATGCTAACCATATACTTCATGCTTTTTTCCTGAACTGATTAGTGGTCAAGGGACCATTTCACACCACCAGAGTTAGGTATAGTTCTGTTGTTAAAGTAAACAATAGTTTTTGTACATGTGCAAGTGCCCAGGAGCAAAAATTTTATGCGATTTTATTGCCGATTTAGTTAGACCTGTTATTTTGGAATTTACCTTCCGGAAATACGTCAGAATGAACCAAATTGAATCTAATTTACCAAATTTACCAAAACCCCCTTTTAATCGGTTGAGCGCAATTAGTTAAGCAATTATCAAACCTAGACCTCCCCCCTGCAAAAAATCCTGGATCCGCACCTGGTACAAGATTAAGAAATGAAAACTTAGATAATGTCCAAATAATGCAAATGACTATCCGCTGTTTTTAGTTAAATGTAATTTTGAGGATTTAATTATGGTATACTGGTTTATTTACCTGTTAAGTTGTGGGCTACTATCGAAGTGGTTTCAGTAATTGAACTGGAATACACAGGGCACAATATATTGTATGGAATACAATTACTGTTTATTACTAAGCGATATAACAACTTGGATTCTCTATTCATTATCATTGCTTGATAAAGACTAGAGAAGCCAAGTCAAAACGTTGTTCAGTAATAAACAGTGATTGTATTCCGTAGAAAATTGTGACTTGTGTACTATGGACATGCTGTACTCTAAGCATACTTAACTATGATACGTCGTTTATATTACATAAATAAAAAATGGTAACCATGCCATCTAGTAGATTTAATTTAATTATGCTCAACGAGTAAACTCTTCAGAGAAGATCAACTTGTGTGACTGTTGTTCAATGATTCCCTTGTGTGTCATTTTTTCTCATAGATTGTCTGTCGTGAAACTCTTCAAAAATGTAGTTGTAAAAACAATCAATATCAGAATGCAGGATTGCTTTCAGTACCAATACGTAGATGTTAATGTCATTGATATCTACTTGTACATCATGTTATTCTCAAGTTTCATTCAGTTGTATACTCGGACAAGGATAAGGCTTCTATCAATAGCTTTTGCATTGGAACTGATCATACATGCCCATGGCAAAATTCATCTTCACCACTGTACTTCGAGGGGGTTTGAATAGTCAAAAAGTCTATCATAAGCTTAGTCATTGAGTCAAGTACATGTAGTGTGTGGTTTCAATCCGAAGCCTGCTGTACGTGACAGGAGTAAGGTCTCCTAACCTTGTTTGGGGTGTGCGGATGGGGAATGGATGGTGTGTGTGTGTGCGCTAGTTAAAGGCCTGTCATTGAGTCAAGTGGCATAGTTTCTATTCTCTTGTTGTATGTGACAAGGAGTAGAGTCGCCAATCCAACCTCGTGGGTTTTCTCTGGGTCCTCGGTTTTTACACACAAATGATAAAAATCATCAAAACACTAAAGAGAATTTTGTTAAATATTGTTGATTTTAAACCTCTACATGTATTTTATAAGTGCATTGCCCTATCATACATTGTACATGTACATCGAGAAAACTCATAATCTCTAAGAGCAAAAGCTCCAAAGTTTTCAGAGCTTGTGATTAGAATTTCGAAAGAATCTGTAGATAGCTTCTGGAAATACCGTACACGGAAAACAACCTTAAAATGGAAAAACAATAACAAACCAAGGTTCAAGGTAAAAAGTCTGCTAAAGAATGGTTATTTCAGAGTTTGTTGCCCAGACAGATGTACCAAGTACCAGTTTCAGCATTCATTCTCCATGGTCCCTTCCAATAAAAAAAAGTCCTTTCATTTTATTGAAGCAAAAAGAAATCAATGGAAGAAAGAGAATTATATCTTGAGCGGCAAGAAATTTATTTACATTCACTAATTTGATCAATCTAGCCATTAAAAGATTTTTTTTTCTGCTCGTGTGAAATTGTTGGCGTGTGGAAGATCTTTTTTTAAGGTATGGACGGAGATTTGATTGATTTCTTTTTGTGTCAGTGATTGCTTGCTGATTCAAATACTGAATTTTATAACACAGTCGTCTTGTGTCTGCTCTTTTTACCAGTCCCACTGAGTTGTTGATAGGGCTTCATATGGCGACCAAAATCATCCAATTTCAGGAGAAATGTTTGATTACATTAGCCATCAGTAAGAGTAGTGTTGCATGTTACTGAACTTTCTAAAAGTTAATGTTGAATTTATTTATAAATTATAATGCTTTTAATTATATTTGTAAATAGGAAATATACAATGCGCTAGTACAGTGAAAAAATGTTAAAAATCACCAATATTTTACAAAATGCCCTTTATTTTATTGTTTTGATGGATTTGTATCAGTTGCTTGTAAATGAAAAATGTACTGTATCAGGAGCAGATCCAGAGTGGGGAAGGGGGTTCCAAACACCACCCTGCTTACCTACGTACATAGAAAAAATTGTAAAAAAAAACACTGAGAAAAGTCTAACCGTCATGTGCTTTATATCATCAGATGGTACATATTATTGATCAACTGTCAAATTCCCTTAACAGGAGCCTTGCAAACCCCCTCCTGCAAAAAAAATCCTAGATCCACCCCTGTTTGCTTCAATTAAAAAAAAAAACCCTTAGAATCAGCTGTCGTCATGAACAAAACTCTTGTAAGGTTATAAAAATATCAGTCAACACTGTCTCAGTTTGATTGGAAGAGCTACATCTTAAGATAGATTACCTGCCTCCCTCCTGCCATGAAAAAATCTCTTTTATTGGTTTAAGGGGGGGAAATTTTGTTGATTTGCCTACTCTTTGAAAC
The DNA here is from genome assembly GCA_036850965.1 of Patella caerulea. Lineage (NCBI taxonomy): Eukaryota > Metazoa > Mollusca > Gastropoda > Patellidae > Patella > Patella caerulea. The sequence continues at coordinate 15,151,384 of JAZGQO010000002.1, read as the reverse complement.
ACTGTAGCCAAGTTTCAGTTTCTAGACATTTTATTTTTAATCCCTGGTAAGCAATAAATTCATGTAAATAAATAATTTGCTTGTTTTTTGTTTGATTACTGTAACTCAGAACAACTTACAAGGATATGTATGTAACCGAATATCTTGGCTGTATTTGTATTGTTAAATACCATTGTCTTGTTAGGGTCTTATTCCATCATCATATCAGTCTCTCTTATCTTATGTAAACAAGTTGATTTGATTAAACAACTAAATGTTATTGGTATACAAGAATCAATAGGCTTATTAGATCGTACCCTCCGGACAATCATACAACTTAATTATTAGTTTGCGGATCTAGTGCTCTTATAATTTAATTACCGATACCCAATAAGTCTGGGTATATCCTGAGCTATCTTGCTGTACGACCAATTATAATTATTTGATCAAATTACAACTCTTCCCCTCCAGTTACAGTAATAACATACAACTAGTTTCAATTTGACCTTGTATAGAGGTCGTTTTCTAAGCTAATATTACACAGTTATATTACAACTACCAATTTACCTACATCAAGCTTCCCAGACTTTGTAATTTATTCCAGAATTTTATAAAAAGATTAGATAAAAAGGATAGAATATGCTGTATTATCGATATTAATGATAGGCGTAAACCGCATGTTTTGCCATTTGACATTCAAGTATGAGATCGTAAATTGGTCTTATTTTTGTTTTTCAAGAAAATCTCAAAATCTTGTAGTGTATAGGTGGATATCATATATATGATACAGAAATAAGCTAGAGGAAATAAAAAGTATTTAATGAATCAGACTTCAGCATAGTGACTTCAGTGTGTTTGAGGGATGTGGTGCACATTTTCAGGAGTCCAAATTTTTCTGTTTCTGTCCTCAAAGTCACCAGACATCAAATTATCTAAATATACCAAAAAGAGACTTTCAAAGGTTTTTTTTTAAGAATATGAATTTTTTTTTGATATTAGTGATATTCTTACAGTGTATATTGGAAAAATAGTCTTGAAGATTCTTTTAAAAATAATCTTGAAGATTCTTGTTAGAATTTGACTAAAGAGTGTTCAGTGCCATGATAGCAGTGTCTTGTCCAAATATTTAGAGGAGCACTGAGACCATCCAGACTCCAACCGACAGGGCTGGGGTAATGGTAATGGGTAATGGTAATGGAATGTAATCATTACATTTTTTAAGTAATGGCCATGTAATGAGTAATGGAAGATTTCAAAAGTAATGAGTAATGGAAATGTAATTAATTACATTCCAAAAATAATGTAATGGTCAATTACATTTCAATTACTTTTCAATTACATTTTAAGGTGCATATAAATATTTCCATATGATAAACATCAAATTTTATAGCCCCAAAGAAGAAAATTAAGTGTATCGGACACAAAATCCAATTTATTATAATATTTTTTAAAAAAAAAAATATTTAAATCAGATTTAATAAATTATAATAAGAAGGCATTCAACATTTTCTTTTATTACTTTTTATGTAGGACCCTTCTTTAGACATGTAACCTAAAAAGTGAAACTTTGAAAAGAAGTATATTTTAATCAAAGATTAGTGTTAATTTACAGTCAATCACTCAGTCAATCAATCAATCAGTTAGATTAAAAGACAATAGTCTTACTACCCTTTAATCTTAATCTCAAGGTAACAAGTGACAAACCAAACAATGGCTTTCAAGCATCTCATTATTTTATGGTTATCAGTTATACAATGTAAATTATAGATAGACTATTTGGATTGATTATGAATCTCATAAGATTACTTATTAAAGGAGCTAAATTGCTATTTTCTGGACCCAGAAATTGACCCAAATGGCTCGCAATACATACAATAATGTAATATGAATACATATAAACTGATTTACATTCAATCGTTTCTGTTTTTATTGTAATTTCTTATCAGTTATGTTCGACGAAGTTCATCAGTTTTTGTCACCACTGTCTGTCACATGAAAATTTGCCTTGAAGTTATATTTTATAGAAATAACAATTCATAAACAAATATCTATTAAAGTGATGCAAGGATTATTTTGGTTTTGTAGGCTGTTCATGGCAGAAAATTATGTTCTCTTTTTAATTTCTATGTGAAAAATGATTTTTATTTATATAGTCATAAAGTAATGGGTAATGGTAATTAATTACTTTCAATGTAATGGGTAATGGTAATTAATTACATTGCTAAAAATGAAAAAGTAATTGTAATGATTACATTTAAAAAGTAATGGTAATTGTAATGTAATTAATTACATTGTCAATGTAATGGCCCCAGCCCTGCCAACCGATACCTCACTGATATTCATTAAACATTGAAAAACATCTTCAAAACCATTTTCAAATTGATCTGTTAGACTGCCAACCCGTATCTATTGAAATCCACAATTTCAGCATTTTATTGAATATAGGTTATTGCCTTAAATACATGTACATATTGCTGGGTTATTAACTTACATGCACTCACTGATTATTCAATATCCATCAGCCAAATACAATTGACAACTAACAATATTGATGATAAAAAGGCCAGTTATTGCATATGCCCCAGGACAATTCAGGCATCAATATCTGCTCAATGTCTAAAACTATGGTACATGTACTTCTCCCATCCAGTTATAGTGTATCCATAGATCTCATTTATACAACTATATAATATAATAATCCAGACAATGATAATGTGATACTATGTTACAGATTGTCCCTTATTTAGGGGCGGGGGTGGCATTCAGGGATGGGATTTTGTCCGTATATTCCGGACTTGTCCGACACCAATTTCCAAACGCACAAAATTGTCCGACCGGAAATATGCCCAATCGGACATCAAGATATGGTGAATAATATTCAAAATTCCAAAATTAATATAGTTTACTGAGTGTATTACTACCACTCAATCCAATTATCCTTGATAATAGGCTGGATTGATTAGGTAATTAAGTGATCAACATATTTATCGTGTTATACCACCTAACACCTACCTTGATTAACTAGTTAATCTGCCTTAATCCTTTATCGGACAATTCATTAATCCAATCCTGAACAGTCATTGCTTCTCCTTTGGCAGGATAAGAATAAATACAACAGCAGTGATTATAAACATAATCTACGTGATTGACCAATGTCGGATCTATTACTATTATAATCTCCTTGATGTCGGGCGACAGCAGGTAGAAATTAGTCGTATATTTCACATATCCTAATCTGCAATATCACTGGTGGAAGCGAGCGTTAAATAAACCTATTTCACACACACACATATATATCTGAGAAAAAAAATAGACCTTGCTAACTCTATTTCTGATCGCACGGTTATAGTTTTTGATCGCGCGTGGTTATAGCACTCCGCAAACCTCAGTGAATTCCGTTACTCTACATCTAGCCGCGGCTGAATGACGGTAAATGTAATGTACCTACGCCTATAAAATTGCGATGCGGTACAGGTTTACATAATATTGGGTAAACTTGCCGATTTTAAAAAGAAGTTATCAAAATTGCATCGTTCGAAGCGTATTTTGAATTTTCAGAGCAAAGTTGTCCTTGTTTTAAACGGAAGTAGAAATTTCGCGAAACTCTTGATACTATGAAATGTAAACCTCGACAGATTCCGAATGTAAACGTGACTAATTTCATGCATCTAATGTCGAAGAAAAGATTTTATTTTGATGGCATATTGTCAGATTTATGATCATATTTTCAATGAGGTTTATGTTTTTAAATAAAGAAATAAGATGGTTGACAATGTTGACGAATATGTCAAATGGAATAGTGTGAAAACTTAATTGTTTTAGACGTTAGAGCATGCTTGATTTCAGTGTGAGTGCGATTATTTAGCAGATGGTGTCACTCGCTCTTCCTACCACAACGAGCGATGTTTACTGCCAAACGAATATGGGTATAACATTTTTTATCCTCAGTATATAAGCCGAAACGGGTCAGAAGATGAATGCAGAACTTCCGCTGAAGAATGTATCGAATTAAATGACCCGAAAATACGATACTTTTCGAGGAATTTGAAACAGTACGGATCGACAGTAGTCGGCAGTTGGCTTTCATTCTATTGTATTACGACATCACATAATGTTTTAGAAATATTATTAATGGCGTAAATTTGAATACCGTACGTGTATTAGATATGAAAAATAACGAAGTGCACCTATTGTTTTTATTACGTACGAATTTGAATATTTTGTTGACACGTGATTTTATTGTTTGGTCTAAAAACTACCTTATTAAAAAAAAAAGATAAGAGTTATGTCCCTTTATTTTCGGTAAAAATGTCCGACAAGAAAAATTTTGAAATCCCATCACTGATTGTCATGCAGGGGGGTTGGATGGCCGATTGGTTAGCATGTGCGTGCTGTATGATCAGGTCTGTCATTAAGTCAATTGGTGTAGTTTCGATTCTTTGGTTGTCAGTGACAAGGAGTGACATCTGTTCAACCTTGTGGGTTTTCTCTGGGTCCTCAGGTTTCCCCCCACAGCTAAAGACCCCTATAGGCGTATTATTGAAATAAAATTGAACCATATGTTAGTCCCAAAATGACCTAGTTTGTGTCAGTGAACATTAAACTCTCTGTCTCCGATATGGCATTTAAATGTTGATGCAGTGTGCTATACATGTATGATGAAGGAAATTTTGTGTTATGGGTCTACCCTTTAGCAACGGCAACTGTCAAATGTTCTTTTGTGTGTATGCCAACGTGCACACAGAACCATGGTTTTTCCTCTGATCTCGAAAATGCAGAGAAACTTTATTAGCCAACAAAGGGATAAAACCTTCAATATTGAAATGCTTGAAGTATAGTGTTGGCCAGAAATTAAACACTATTCCATAAACAAAATCAATAATAAAACAATAGATAATTTTAATCAGGTTGTAATTTGTAACGGTAAAATGATAAGAGATTAAGAATGGCGATTAAGACCTTGTTATCCAGAGCATACACTGTAGTTTCGTTTATTCATTTTGAATGGATAACTATCTTACCTCGATCCACAAAAGTCAGACATATCATATACCGTACACATGTAGCAGTCACCTCCCACTTACAATTTCTGAGACATTTTCGTTCAAATCGTGACAGTCATGTAAAAATATAATTATAATTAAGCTATTTACTACTAACCCATATCTGAATATAGTTTTCCCCCTCGGCACTTTGTTGAATTACTCTATTACACATTAGTAAAACCTTTTAGTACATCATGGAATCAACCGAAGCGTGAGCACCTCAACCTTACTTTGTAACTGTACAATAATATGTAAATGGGGTGGGGGGGGGGCCAAATTATTCGCATTTGATAGATGTTTCATAAGGTCTGTCATTGAGTCAACTGGCGTGGATTCGATTGCTCGTTTGTACATGACAAGGGGGTGGGGTTGGCTCTCTTGGATTTTCTCCAGGTACTCTGGTTTATTCCCACTCTTAAAGACCCAGGGCTATGTGCAAAGTGAATTATTGAAATTTAATTGAACAATGTGTTAGTCCTCATCTCTCTCACTATTATGTAATGTTTTTACACAAAATTATTCTTTTTGTAGACTTTAGGAGCTGGCGTCAACAATCCTAACAGAACAATAGACAGTGCTATCCAGTCTTTACGTGATTCATTCTCTAAAGTATTAAATCGCACACTGGATAAAATCCGTGTAGACAGGATCAGTGTAAGTATTGTATTTGTATATTATTGATCGTTATTTATTGCAACCATCATCTTCTAGAGGTCTTCTTCAAGTACAGAAATGAAATGAAATGTGAATTAACGTCCTACTATTCTGCTCCCAACTGAGCTAATAAGAACGGGAAATTTTGCTTGGACAGCGGCACTACATCCTACTCTTATATATTGTATCAAATTCTTAGTGTCAAGGGATCTTTTACGTGCACACCAATGTGTACACGGGACCTCGGTTTTTCGTCCCATCCAAACAACTAGACACCTGTCTTTGTCCGGCACTGACAAGGGGGAACCAAGCTGGAAAATCTGGGTGAACTTTCTCGGTCAATGCAGGGATCAAACACTCGACCTCCAGACTAGCAAGCCAGCGTCTTACCCCTTAGGCACCGTGAACCTCCTTCATGTTAAGTGTCAATTACAGCATGAAACTTATTATTATATGTACAATCATACATTAAAGATGCATTGTGTAAGAGCTAAATCTGCATATTGCATGTCTTTGTTTTATTCTCAAATGTTATATACTTACTTGTAAATTATTAATTAGACATTTATTAACATGACTAGCTCATAATCAACTCTCCAGACAATTTAATAATTTATTTTGAAAATGGATAATCAAGACTTTGTTTATTGTCGTAATAATAGTGGACTCTGCTATTCATTCTTATCAAAATTTTCAACACGCTTAACTTCACTATAAATGATGTAATTTGACTAAAATTTTCAATTATATTCCTTCTTCATTATGTATTTTTAATCTATTATAGTGAGAACTGTCAACTCTTTATCTAAAGCTTAGAAATAATGCATCTTTAAATATATTCTATTGTGTCATGTTCTCATTCAGATAGCACATGTACTTGTCCAAAATATTTTGATCTGATTCACAATCTGTAATATAAGGATTACAAATTTTTAATGTACAGAAACTTTGTATAGTTCATCATGTATTAATAGAAATGATGGGATTACACCAGTATATTCCGGACATGTCCGATGTTATTTTCAGGCCTAGAAGTAACTGTTTTAGATGTACCTGACAAAATGTCAGGCACTAATGAAATAGTACCTGACAATTTCAACTTGGTGCCGGACATAATATCCTTAAAAAAGACAAATTAGCGCTGGACAAAATGATAGGCACCAGAGGTTTTGTGTCTGACAAAGCCTGAATCTGTGCCTGACATTGTTTCGGGAAGTATAAAGTGATTATGATTGATATATATTATTGTTTTATAGTTAGCTGGAAATGTTGTTGGTTTGTATTTCTTACGCCATGCTCCTATAGATGACGATATTCTACTAGCATCAGATCTCATTCCAGCAAAAGATATTCTCGTACCAGGTCTTGTATCAAAACTCCAAAAGAAACTACCAGATTTAAATATTACTGCCATATCATTAGATGTAAGTTTATGAATTTATTATTATTAGTCTTGGGTCATTAAAAATTATTATTCAATATGGTTGATCCTATTAAAGACCTAGTGATTAGATACTTTCTGAGCTTTTAATATTTCTTTGCAATTGTTTTTCTCCTCAAACATCAATGCTATATGATGAATATATTTTAATATGATTGGCCAATCATTGGAAATAATATAACTATTGACATACAACAGATTATTAACTAAACAGCATACTCAATGTTTAATTAAATTTGAAACCTTTTATTACATCACAATTTAAGAACGCATTGTATTTATTTCAGCATCAAATATCATTAGCCAACTATGAAACACCGTTCTGGACAAAACCATTCTTTCCATATGTTACTGCAGCTTTATGTATGGCCGTAATAACCTTGGTTACTGTCATTGTAAGTATTTAAAAATGTGAAGTAATCCCTCAGTCGGATCAATTTTCTTATTTTTGCTGTGATAATATGTGCCAGAACAACCCTCTAAAGATTGATGAACTGAAGAGGAATGTGTTTCGAGTAATTGAAAATTTTGCGTTATGTATGCATGCTTGCCTCCAACGGTGAGGAGGCCATTTGGAGCATAATTTGGAATGAACATGACTTTAATGCAAAGCTACCAAGATAACATGACTTTAAAGTGGGGGAGACGAGCGTATATTTTCGCAACATCACCCGATTTTTAAAATCGCTCGAAAAATATGCCTGTGTGCCCCCCTATTCGTCCCATCAATCGCTCGTATCTAGCAAGTTAGGTATTTTCGGCCGAATTTTTTTTTGCCGGTGATTAAATTCGCTAGTGTGCCAGTGTCCAGCATATATTGTGGGGCGATTCAATTTTTTGAGCCAATCATCGACGTCAATGATATCACATGATCTCAAAATGACTCCCATATTGTACAAGTCACGTGGTCGATAAACACGTGATTGACATAATTATTCACAGAGTAGTTTACGCTCTCTATCGACCGTAAAAAATTTCTGCCAAATTTCAATTGCCGTGATCGGGCGGAAAAATACACTCGTATTTCCATAGCATAAGAAATGATCATAAACATTCTTAAGTTTAAATCTCACAAATTTCTTAATTTATGGGTGCTGTTTTTTTTTAGGGGGGGGGGGCAGTCTGTACTATTAATGGAAAATTGATAATTTACTACCTATACTTTCTTTCTACATGAATTGAAATCTGATTTAGAAATACCCACACTTCCGCTTGAATTGAAATCTGGATCAAATACCCTCATCTTCTCACACTCTGTAAAATTAATTATTAACTTGTTTCTTTCCACTTGAATTCAAAAAGACAAATAAACTTTTTCTGTACATACATTCCATCAAGATAAAACAAAGACTGCCTAAGTCATGTTTGAAAACGATCGCATTGATTATATTTTAAACATTAATGAAAAATATTTCAATAGAACTTGTCGATTTTTCAAAAAGAATGCAATTGAGACTAGAAAGAAAATTTATATTCTCAGTGTTTGGTGTTCGTTGTAAAATAAAGTTATTTTGAAATGAAATGTCCCAATGCATCATTTACCTCCATAGGAATCCCTTGCCAACTACAATATTATTAAAGTTGAATCTATAATAGGAATATTGGTAAAAAAAAAATGGTTAAGTTCTGGTCAGTATTTACAAATATTAGTTGAATCTTTAAAGGGACAATAACATTCTTGCTGGCTTGGTAGCTCCAGAAAATAAATAATACCCTTATTCTAAGTACTAGATGTTTAAATGTCCTACCTGTTGTGTAAATTATCCATCACAACCTATTTTACTTGTCCAGAGGGTTCGAAAATATTATAAAATCCAAGTGACATTTGAAAAGGTTTACGTTAGACTTTTCAAATCAATTGGTTGAATTTTTCCAATTTTTTAAAATAGGTGTGTTAAGATGAAATTTATATCATCACTTAATTCGAATTTTCTAAAATAATACAATTTGTTGAACAGAATGAAGATTGGGACATATTATTCAGTTACAACAAGAGTGTTATTGGGGCTTTAATAGGAATATCGGTAAAAAAATGATTTTGTTCAGTATTTATAAAGTTATGTTGTATTGAAATTTATTTTATTTTGGCTGCTTGAGAGTAACAATACACTTCCATTTTTTATTGATAACGGAGAAACCTGATTGACTTAGTTTGAATCCGATTGTTTTCTTAATTAAATGTTAGATATTCAATTGGAGTATATACTTATCTTACATTAAGTTATGAGAAATTTTAACAAAAATGCTAATGACACAACTTGACTTTAAATGGATATAACGTTTTATTTTTTTGCCTGTACCAGACTAATGAAGATGATTCTTAATTCTACAATATTTTTGTTTATTTCCAGGTTTATGTATGCTGCTGTATAAAAAATAAAAAGGCCAAATTTGAAGAGCCACTGTCTCATCTGGAGATTTTTTATCCCACCATAAAACCGGATGTTAAAGATCCATTAGGTATACAACCAGAGGGCTGTCCAGTTTATTTACCTAAAGGTTCCATTACACCACAACCAACTCAACCTGTACTTGTTAAAAAAAAACTTTTAGAAAGGTGAGTAATCATAAAATATGTTAAAGCAGGACATAAGGCATCTGTTACAGACTTTATCAGACTCAAATTATCACTCAATGTTTATTTTATAATAATAATTTACACCTGACAGATGTCTTATATGTTTTTTCATAAACTTGTGACCTTTAGAGTCCACAAACAAAATGTGAACGGAGGTTCAGGTACTCTGACGGACAATGACGACGACAAAATACGTCCACGTGGAAATGTGGGCGTACAAAAAGTAGATATCGAGGGCTAATTACATGTAACTCAGCCATTGACTCAGCCAGATGTCATCCCTATCGGTGATATGGCGGCCAAGTCAATATTTACTGCTACACGTAATTGATTTGGGCATGTCCTTCTTTGATCGTATGTTATAAACTAATAGATACATGTTTTGTTTCATCCTATGATTTAAACTAATAGGTGTGCTTTTCATCCCAATTATGAACTAATGTGATGTGTTTTGTTTGATCAGTAGGAGAGGATCAAATGCATCATTAACAATAGATTTAAATCCTTCACCAGAACTAACTAGATGGGATGGAACACCACCTAAAGAAAGGTACAAATTATATAATGCTTTATTTTATTGGTTTTGTAGAAAACATATCAACACAATATATTATTATTACACTGTACACATTAACTAGGAATCACTATTATTCATCAATAACTACTATTCACTAGCATTATTAATATATTTTTTAAACTAGGATTCACTATAGTGTTTATCAATACATTTATTAACTAGGATTCACTAGTATTTCACAATACATTGATTAACCAGGATTTACTAGTATTTAGCAAAGCATTTATTAACTAGGATTCACTAGCATTTATCAATACATTTATTAACTAGGATTCACTAGTATTTAGCAATACATCTATTGTTTCAGTTAGGGTTGACTAGTATTTATCAACCAGCGATCAATTACAAAATACCATTGAAACAATATACATATTATGTTGTTGAACACAGATATAAACACAGCACATTGTGAATATGAAATAATCTAGATCATAGTAATAAATGATAAATCTAAAGGGGTTATATGAGCTGAGATTGTTTCCAGAGCCCAGTATATCAATATAAGAAAAGACCAGAGAACCTGCATTGTAATAATGTGACTTGGGGTTGGCGAAAAAAGAGGGGTCGACCAGGCTGCAGCAAGAAACCCCCAAATTGTACCATAAAATGATGTCATAATTACTGTAGGGGTTAACAAGTGGGCCATCAAATTTTCAAAATGTATCTGTGTGCATATGATGGACAATGGCCAGAATGCGCCCTCTTTTCACTGTTGATGCTGCAAGAATCCCAGGGAGATTTTCAGCCAGGGGCTCCATGCAAGCTTATTCCAGCTCTGACGTTACCAAAGGTTACTAGCTGGGGCAGCATTTGTTCTAGATACCAGATCTAACTTGGTTTTGTTGTATGGAATTATTAAATTGTAATGTTTTGTATTTTTATAGCAGTGGAATAGAATTTTTAATGTCGGCAGGAAACCGATTGAGTCGAAGAGATTTAAGAAATTCTTTAAATAATACCAGAGATATATATGAGGAATTTTGGGTAAGCCAGCAACTCTTTTAAACTCTAAAATCATATATTTTACCTTTTCTATACATTGCTAAGAAAATTACTTAAGTCCTGTGTGAATTTTAAAACTGATCTAAATCACAACTTAGGCAGTATGATTTAGTATTTATAAATATCTGCTCTAATGTTGTCCATGGTGCATTTGAACTTCATATTAAGAAAATCTGTTTGGTGTCATTTTCCTCTGAGGTGAACAGCTAATAAGCCTCCATAAACAACTCCAATGGTGGTTTACGAATTCAAAAAGACATTGAAAATGATAACATTTTAAGAAATATTATTCTATGTATATTATCATGTTTATTCTTTTCAATATTTAGATGAGTTATTAAAGTATTTTATTGGTTTTATTTAGGAAATTCCTATGAATCATACTGAAAAGGTGTCAGTAGCTGGCTCAGGTATGAAAAACAGATATAAAACTATCATACCAAGTAAGTGTAATACTATTGATTCTATGTTATAGCTCTCAAAATCTTTGACTTCACGTTGTGTTCAATATAGACTTCTTTACGAACCTCACATTGTCTACTCATAGCCTCTCGCCCTTGGAAGCAACTACATATATAAGATTCCTTCATTGTGTCACAATGATGTCTGAATAAAACCATACATACTTGCTCTTTTAACCCCTTGAAACATAAATACATCAGAGGTACTGTTTACTTATTTGGTAAAATATGCAAGGAATCCAATCTTAATGTCCCAATATGTTAACTATGTAAATAATTTTGGAAACTGCTTACAAAACTATGTCTGCTGAAATATGAGTCTAAAAAACAACCTGTTATTAGTGTATTTTGATAACTGATATAAAAACCTTTTATGTTTTTTTTTAGAAATGCCTAGTACAGTATATCAGCTTTCAGTGCTAAGGGAGACAGACAACCATTTGCTTTCCCTATTTCAATCATCCATGAATATCATTACTCTCTTTCTCTTTACCACTTTTGGTGTGGTCATATTTGTCTATCTCAAAAAATTTGAATAGTCAGGCTTTGGAGCAAGAGCAAGAATTAGTATTAAAGCAGTAGTCTACCCCCAGTATTATTCTCCTATTAGATGGGGGGCATGTCCCTTAGAAATTTTAAGTTCCCACCAATTACCATGCATTGTATTTCTATTGTTATCAAGTTTATAGATTAGAATTTTGATACCCAGCACAAAATCATTTTGGATATTTGTATTAATTTCAGATGAACATACACGAGTTATATTAGCAGATGGCGATGGTGATGGCGATCCACTTTCATCTTACATTAATGCAAACTATATACGTGTAAGTATTTATTATTTTGGAGCCTTACAACAAAAACACTGAGTTAGGGTCCACTCAAAGTCCCATGTCATGTATATGTGGCCTTTTAAGTCACATTTTTTTTATATGCCCAAATTTTCTGCTTCAACTAACGTTGTTTGATACTTTTCAAAACAATAAATGTGTACTTAGGGTCCACTCAGAGGCACTTGTCATGTGTATATTTAGCATTTAAAGTCACAGTTTTTTATATGCCCACTTTTTCTGTTGCAGATTAGAATTGTTTCATACTTTTCAAAAAGATAAATGTGTAATTAATTCGTGTGTGTCATATACTTGACTGTTGGCTTGTTATTCTCAATACTATTAAATCTGCATCTTTTTTTAAATAATAATCCTTCATCAGCATCCATATCAGTGGAAAACCTGCATAGTTGTAGACATGAATATAATATTTGTGTATTACAGGGGTATGAAGCTGAATCTAGAGCGTATATAGCTACACAAGGTCCCATGGCTCATACTATTGTAGATTTTTGGAAGATGGTATGGTTTGAAAGATGTCCTATTATTGTCATGATAACAAAACTTAAAGAAAAAAGCAAGGTAAGGCAATAAATTATAAACCATGGTTATACTAACAGTGTTGAGGGTTTTGGTAAAGTACAAACAACTGTAAAATTTCAGGACTTAACACGTAGCTTATTCCTAGGTTCTTGAGAATTTCTAGGCTTGCCGATCATGTGGATAAGACAAAAAGGTTTGATATATATTTATCACTATCAAAATTTAATTACTTTTGCGTAGATGATATTTACTGGTTGGTCTTGGATATTTTGGAGTGAAATGTTCGTTGCTTTGAGGTTTACAATAGAAGTTTGTATCTATTCATCATATTGTCTTGCTTCAGTCTCTTTTTTTTTTTCATTTGTAGCCAAAATGTGAAAATTATTTACCAGACACAACTGCCATGTTTGGAGATATTGAGGTCACAGTTGACAGAGTTATAAATAGAAATGGTTTTGAAGTTCGTCATTTAACTTTACGTGTGAGTAAAATTATGCTAATATATCATTGCCTAAATAGCACAAAACTTGATATTTTGATTATCTTGTTGAGCGACAATGGCTCAGTGGGTAGGCTGGTTTGCTAACTAGGGGGTTAAACCTCCTTTCATTTCATTTGTCATGTATTAAATATACAATGTAATGGAGTATTGACAATTCTGGATATGACCTTTTTCAATTTGTAGTGTGGTGGTGAACATTTAACTGTCTTACACTATTGGTACCAAACATGGCCAGATCAACGACCATCAGAATCTCCCAAAATGCTGCTTCAACTTATAAAGGAAGTGGAATTACGCAGATATAAACCAGAATCTATGTTACCACGGGGACCAGTTATTGTTCATTGCAGGTAACAAAAACCTAACTTTCTTCAAAAGTAAAGTTTCTCAGATGTATAGTTTTGTATTTATAATGTGGGAAATAGCAGCAAATGCTGGTAGTTTTCTGTGCATTGGATTAGTTTGACTGATTATTATGTAAAAGATGGACATTTAAAAATTCAATTGAAATTGTTTGCACTTGGCAATAGATTTGAGTAGAAGATTCAGAGCTCTATAAATATGCCTGCCAATTATCCATGATATTTCATGGCTTACCATGTTTTTAATCAGAATAACTTTTAAGATGACACCGTTAGCTACTTAGACAAAAAACAAATGTGTGAATCTGCTGAGACAAGCTATGTCCAAATACAGGTCTGTGAGGGTCTGGGCAAAATTATTGCGTAATGCATAATGTAATAGCTACTGTAGAATCTGTTGGAGCAGCCACTCCTTTTCAGGGACAAATCATTGCCCATTTAACTACCATTGTATTTGTTTTCATTAGGCAAAAAAGTAGGACCTTGATTAGGGGTGGGCGATATAACCGGTATACCGGTGTATTGCGATTCAAACTTGCCAATACATCATATCGTGATACACGTCCAAGAACCGGTTCAGTCAATACGATCGGCAACTTCCGTAATAATCATCGGAATATTCCGTGAGACTGTCAATTCTATTGAAAACTTGAGAATTTCCTTGACGCATTTTTGACGTTAGCGAAACAAATCGCGGCACGTGCCTGGCGGTAGCGAATCAACTCGCGGACCCTTCGTACTTGGCAACGGCATTAGCGAACCCAAACGAGAAATCAATCAACTTATTTCTATTGTTTCCAATTCATTAATTAATGGTGATTGGGTAATAAAAGTAAAACCCGCGATGAAAAGGAATGTTTAATTCGCTAATCATCCAATAAGAAATATATGTTTCAACACCGGATCTTTCAGTATTTACGTAATAGGTCAGAGGTGAAAATTCACACCGTGCGAATCACTTTGGCGCTATTCCAATATTTTCACGCTGTCACTTACGGCTAATAATTATATGATATTGAAAGTGAAATAGAATCAGATTTTATAATTTACTGCCAGGCATATTGTGGAATATGATAATGTCGAAGAAATCAACTATTTATTATTTTTTTATACGCCCACATTTTCATGTGGACGTATATTGTCGTCGCCCCTGTTCGTCCGTCCGGACGTCCGTCCGGACGTCCGTCCGTCCGTCCGTTCACAATTGTTTGTGAACAGTCTACAGGTCACAATTTTTATCCGATTTCAATGAAACTTAAAACATAGGTTTATCACCCTAAGATCTCGGTTCCTTTCGATATTGGCATGTATCGGACTGTAACTTCATGGGTTATGGCCCCTGATTGTACGAAAAATCACGTTTTTTAGCTTGTGAACAGTTTAGAGGTCACAATTTTGAACCGATTTGGACGAAACTTGAAATGCATGTTTATAACCCAAAGACCTTGGTTCCTTTCGATATTTGCGCCAATCGGATCGTAACTTCCTGAATTATGGCCCCTGATTGTCCGAAAAATCGCCCTTTTTAGCTTGTGGTCCCTCTGGAGGTCAAAATTGTTATCCGATTTAAAAAACCGTTTGATTATATCACCGTTCCATGGTTATGAAGGTTGAGTTCGAATTTCGTGAAAATCGGACCAAAATTGACGGACAAAATGGCCGCCATTTGTACGCGAATAGTGTGAAAATATGTTAAATCAAGGTTGTGAACAGTGTAGAGGACACAATTTTGATCCGATTTGGATGAAACTTGAAATGCATGTTTATAACCCAAAGATCTTGGTTCCTTTCGATATTTGCGCCAATCGGATCGTAACTTCCTGAATTATGGCCCCTGATTGTCCGAAAAATTGCCCTTTTTATCTTGTGGTCCCTCTGGAGGTCAAAATTGTTATCCGATTTAAAAAAACGTTTGATTATATCATTGTTCCATGGTTATGAAGGTCGAGTTCGAATTTCGTGAAAATCGGATCAAAATTGACGGACAAAATGGCCGCCATTTGTACGCGAATAGTGTGCAAATATGTTATATCAAGGTTGTGAACAGTGTAGAGGATACAATTTTGAACCGATTTGGATGAAACTTGAAATGCATGTTTATAACCCAAAGATCTTGATTCCTTTCGATATTTGCGCCAATTGGATCGTAACTTCCTGAATTATGGCCCCTGATTGTCCGAAAAAATGCCCTTTTTAGCTTGTGGTCCCTCTGGAGGTCAAAATTGTTATCCGATTTAAAAAAAACGTTTGATTATATCACCGTTTCATGGTTATGAAGGTTGAGTATGAATTGTGTGAAAATCGGACCAAAATTGACGGACAAAATGGCCGCCGTTTGTACGCGAATATTGTGAAAATATGTTATATAAAGGTTGTGGACCTTATAGAGGTCACAATTTTGAACCGATTTTGATGAAACTTGACATGTATGTTTATAACCCAAAGATCGTGGTTCCTTTAGATATTTGCACCCATTGGATCATAACTTCCTGAATTATGTCCCTGGATTGTCAGAAAAATCGCTTTTGTTCGCTTTTGGTCCCTCTGGAGGTCAAAATTATTATCCGATTTAAAAAAACGTTTGACTATATCACCGTTACATGGTAATGAAGAGAGAGTTTGAATTACGTGAAAACCGGACTAGAATTGACGGACAAAATGGCCGCCGTTTGTACACGAATAGTGTGAAAATATGTTATATCAAGGTTGTGGACCCTATAGAGGTCACAATTTTGAATCGATTTTGATGAAACTTGACAGGTATGTTTTAAACCCAAAGATCTTGGTTCCTTTCGATATTTGCGCCCATCGGGTCATTACTTCCTGAATTATGTCCCCTGGTTGTAGGAAAAATCACCCTTTTTAGCTTGTGGTGCCTCTGGAGGTCACAATTATTATATGATTTAAAAAAAAACGTTTGATTATAAAAACCAAACAAATTCTAATGATTTTCTGATAATTCCTTAATATGCGACAATTCTTGTTGACTGCCCGGACGATTTGGCTGCTGTGTGGGCGTATGTTTCGTTGCCTGGCAACCTATTTTTTGACATGATGCGAAGAATGCGTCTACTCGAGCCGATATCAAACATGTCGCCGCCATCTTGGATACGTTCGCTCAAACGCTGCAGAACAGATGATAACAAAACTTACGGCTAATAATTCTAGACTTTGGAAAGCTAAATTGAATCAAAACTTTTAAATTTAATACAAGCTAAATTAAGGAAAATTACACTGTCGAAGCTTTCAACGAAGCAAAGAAAACGACAATTCCCGTCATAAATCCAAAGAAAGGCAGAAATGTTAAATGCCGTAGGCGATAAAGTGACCGTTATTTGGGTGATGTTCTAGTGATGTTTCTTTTTAAAAGTTATATTTATATTTACTTTGAACACTGCTGCCAACACGAAGTACTATATTTTTGTTTTATTTTTAAAAAAAAATCGTAAGGGATACTTTTTCACGTTATTTTGCCAATATGATAGAGAAAAGTCATAATATTAATGGAACTTGCTTTTCAATATAATTTATAGTAATATAAATGCTACTTTGTACAATTGAATTTTATATCATTGGGAAGAACACGACAGAGTATTTTTATGTATAGAAAATATTTTTTTAGTTATTTTCAATTTTGTAGAGGGTATTAGGATTAACAATAATCCACTAATTGGCTGAGGGAGATGGGCCCTGCTGATTTAATGAGCTTAGGGGTAGGGTAGCTAATCTTTTAATTGGCTCAGGGCGTTTAATGTTGAATGTTGCATTATGCAATAAATGTAACGCAGAAGTGAGGTAAATAAAAACATGGGTTTTGTGGATATCTTGTTCTTGTAGTTGACTGACTAGTTGTACAATAGAAGAATTGCATGTTCAAAGACCTTCACATGAGTTTCAGTGTTGCTATGAGATACATTTAAGGCTGTACTTTTGCAATAAATCTGGAGTTAACACTTTCACAATATATTGCAATATGTATTGCAATACGACAAATCGTATCGCAATATATCGCAATACAATTTTTTTGGCAATACCCACCCCTAACCTTGATAACTCCAATTTTATATTGTACCTTTTCTTAATGTATTTGTAATGTAATTTTAGTGCTGGTATAGGAAGAACTGGATGTTTTATAGCTGTCAGTGTTGGAATGAAACAACTAAGAGAAGAGCACTCTGTTGATATATTGGGTATAGTTTGTAGTATGAGATTAGACAGGTACGTATTTGTCAACTTTAATAGATTTTATACTAGAATTTCACAGATTGGAAGCCGAAGTCTGACAAAGACAGTCTACCTAGTCAGTAGGATTGTTGAAAAGCTAAGGTCCACTTTTGCATACATTGGTAAGCATGTAAAGGACACCTGTATAGCTGGAAATAAAAGAATAATCTTCTAACCCTTATTACACATGTTACAGTAGAAATATGATATGTTTGTCCTAGTTGATCAAAATATTGTATAGACTAGACATTAAACTCTATTCCTTTCATTTACTTTATTGAGTGAAGCCTGTATTATTACAGTCCTGGGACTGTACAGCACAGTTGACGCCCTGAATCCATTCATTAAATTTCTTGCAATGTCTTCATACGGCCTGCCATTGAGTCAACTGGCGTGGTTTCGATTCCACGGTTATACATAGCAAGGATTAGGGTCGCTCAACCTCGTGGGTTTTCTCCAGGTACTCCGGTTTCTTCCCACTGCAAAAGACACCTACGCCCAAGCGAATTATTGAAATAAGATTAAACCATACGTTAGTCCCGAAATGACCTAGTTTGTGTCAAGTGCACATTAAACCCCATTTCTCTGTCTGTCTCTCTCTCTCTCTCTCTCTCTCCCTCTCTCTTGCAATGTCAATGTAGTTTGTCTTCTCCACATGTTTGTCTTATTGATTTTATTAAACTTACTACAATTTAAATCAGTGAAATAATAGATATATATATTTTTTTGCAGAGGAGGAATGATACAAACTCATGAACAGTACGAGTTTATTCATCAAGCATTGTGTACATACGAACAGGAATTATCAGATCCAAATATGGCAGAATGATCTTACATCACTTTCTATTTATAGTCTGAATTATATCTCATCCTATCACAAGCGGTGATACAAACAGTTTTACAATTAATTTATTGATCAGGTTTTTTTTTAGAATGATTTTATTAATTGATCATTGATGGTGTTTAATAATATATTTAAACAAATGGTAGCATCCAATCATTGATGGCGTTACATTATATGTAACATCCAATCATTGATGGTGTTCACTCGGCTAATCTCGACAGATTCCGTAGACTACATCTAGTCTCGGATGTATGACAGTAAGTGATATGTACCTACGCCCATACATTTGCGATGCGGCTACCGGTTTACTTTAACAGGAAAACTTGACGCTATTACACAAATTGGGAACCTATTCGGCTAGCGACCTATTCGACCGATCGAGCTGCAACCTGTTCGTTCGAAACCTATTTAGAGTAAAGACAACAGTCTCTATTTATCAACCAATAAAATCCAACGTTATGTCTATCAAATGGAAGTAGAATATATTATTTTTTATCCATTCCTTCAGCTCAGAATATAAGTGTAATTTCGTCATTATCTTACAGCTGGATCGGTCGAATATGTCGCTAGAAAAATAGGTCGCCAACTTGTGTTTGGAATGGGCGCAGCCATGTTTCATCCGGGACCTTTAAAGTAGTTCCAATATGCCGGAATTCATCGTACAGCCGAGTTTAGATTCCGAAATCTTACGAGGTTTGCCGAGTGTGATGGTGTTATGATATGATAATTATTCATGATATGTTTAAAGAAATGGTAACATCCAATCATTGATGGTGTCTCATATTGTTATATGTATCATCTTATCAATGGTGGTGTTACATTATGTTTTAAAAAGATAATAGCATCCAATCATTAATGTGATACATGGTCCCTATTTATAATTAGAAGAATCAAAGTTTTGTAATATAGGAAATTCGCAATATTATTTTGAAAGTGTTATTAGGTGCTGGTCGCCCAAATAATACTCCACCTAGCCCTGTTTTTTTACACTTGTTTTATTACAAAATTCTTTCTCTTCTCTACTGGAAAAACAAGTCTTAATATGAGACGCATAAACATTTTTATTACAAAGAATCTTCTGAATAATCAGCAAGCATCTTTTTCATAATCATAATCTATCAAGATCATTCATTCTGTATGTATCCTTGATGTTTATGATTAAAAATTTACGCATCTCCTCTGATATGATTTGGGTTGTACACGTAAATATGTTCTGCTATTGTTGTACGACACTACTGTTTAGTAGTCTCAACCTTGAGGTCGCCCTCTGCCATTCATTATAGAAAACTTATGAAATCACAAGGTATTCTAAAAGTTCAAAGTTCTTAGCCCAATGTCACAGCATTGACATAAATAAACTTGACTAAGGGTAAGGCATTATTTGTTCGCAAGACAAATCGCATCAAAGCATGAAAACTCTTTTAATGCTTATTGTTTGGTGGGGTTTTGAGATTCTAGTGGTGTAAAGATTTGCACTGCAATCTTAGACCTTGGCAATTTAGATGCAGTTTTGATACCTGAATTGAACATAGGAGTGTGCCATCCAGTCTAACTTAAGGAATGTCTTTATCTTTCACAGTACAAGTGTTTTGATAACATGGTTTGAATCACAATCCCTTTAAAGGTCACAAATTGAACCCATTGTAGAAACTAAATACATTAATGTTACTTGTTGTTTAGAAAGTAATTAGAACTTGACTATTCTGGTTACATATATGTCGTGAGAGTTATTGAGGGCCATCGTTTGTACCAGAAATATGTCAAAGTTTTAGAATTATTCATAATAAAATGGATATGTTAGGAATCACAATTGAATACACTGTATTGTGGGATATTGCACCATGTTACCAAGATACGGGATATATCATACCAGTCTACATGTAGTCCTGAATTGTTTGAGGTGACCATAAAATTCCATTTTCTACCTAGTTTGTATTCTGAGCAGGCAGGTTGAATTATACTGCCATAATCATAGAGTTGTTCCCCCTTGATTTAATATAGAGTAGTGATGACAAGTTAATTTAAATAAGTAAATGAATAACCGGTGTTATATATAGTGATAGAAACCTGTTCTCCCAATTATAAAACCCAGTCCATACTATGTAATAGTTTGTTGGTAACATTGTAATTATTATTATTATCTAGCGGCCAATTTTGACAGAAAATGTCTGTTATATCTCAGAAACAGATGTTATATAAACTACCAATTAGACATTTATTAACATCTATGATCAACTCTCTAGATCATCTGATGGCCAGGTTTAAAAATTAATAAAAATTGTCATGTACGGTTGCTATAATAATAAGCAGTCTATATTATGTATCTTGTCAAAACTTGAACACTTTATACCTCGCTCAGTATAAAGCCCTTGGAATGAAATTTTTAATATATTCATATTTCATGGTCTATATTGGACGTTAAACCCCATTTCTCTCTCTCGCTCTCTCTTTATCTTATTTATACATAATGCATCTTTAAGCAGTGTTGTTAGTTAGTCTTTACACATACCATATTTAACTGAACAAATGTCCATGCTTGAATTTCTCGGACATCTGTTGATCTCGAAAGATTAAACTATACCCTGGTATATATATAATTGAAAGCTGTGCTGACTTGGTGAGTTTAAAACCGTGTCACTATCCAGGAGGTCCAGGCTTTCATCCCAGTGTTGAGGAAGAAATTTCCTTAGTGTTATCAATCCAACCTGGTTTGTGCAAGATGGAACTAAAAAATTAGGATGTTAAACCTCATTTTATTTCATCTATATGTATATGTAGATAAATGTTAAACCCTAATTCAAACTAGTTAAACCATGACATGGTATTATTATACTGAGACTATTGTTGTGTTTATAGTAATGATGATTTGTCTAGAGATTCAGTAGTGATTGGGTATTTATTTAGTAAACTATGGTATACAGTATAACATGTTATATGTACATAGAAATTCTTTATTCAATCCTATACTCTTGTTTTAAAGGTTTTTAATTGTTCATTTTGTATATATATTATCATTTTTGTCGAATTAAATTATAGTCTGATTGTAGTCAGTCAAAAACAATTCAAAAACATACATTTCTCTAAAAAAAAGATGATAAAAAAAAACACCACCCCACCACAACGTTTTCATTAGTTAAACATTTCTTGTGTTGTTTAATTTTTAAGGGAAAAAATACCTGTATATCCAACTAAGTCAAAGTCAAAATTATTCATATTGTCTGAAAAATGATCTGCGAGTTTAATATAAATGTTGACGAAAATCATATTGGCGGATAATGTATAATGCTCAAACAAACTAAAGTTATGTGCTCAATTTTCAATAACTTTAATATCCATTGTGTTCATACAAATAATTTGACATCAATTGACTGTTCTACCCTGCAGAATGGTACGACCAACTCCATTTCATTGCATTTCTATTCTGCACATGCATGATGTAGCAAATGCTCTTTAAATTTTTACATTTCAATCAAGTGATAAATATTTGTCAGTTTTTAATATCTCTCACTGTAAAATGAAACACATCTACTCAAATTTAGTCATATTTTATTACTATTTGAACATTATAATATTAATAACTTGTTATATTTTTTTTGTTATGTTTATGTGAATTTTTATGTTTCTGTGAAGTGATAAATATTTGTCTGTTTGTTATATCTCGATTCTCACTCACTGTAATATGAACCACATCTACTCAAATTTAGTCGTATTAATTTATTATTATTCAAACCTTATTATATTAACAATTTAAAATTACATTTATTATTTAAGTTAACGGGGCATTATATAAGATTTAAATAAAGAGCTGACCGTTCTCCTATAATAGGGGGGTTGGGGTGGCCTAGTGGTCTAGAGTGCCGCGCTTTGACCTCTAGCTGGCCGGTCACCTCTGGCTTGCGGCTGTGGTTTCGAGCCCTGGTGTGAGCGTATGTGGCATGGAGATAGGGGCGCCTTCTCAACCTCGTCGGTTTCCTTCGGGCACTCCAGTTTCCTCCCACTGCTAAAGACCCCTACGCGCAAGCGAATTATTGAAATAAAATTAAACCATATGTTAGTCCCGAAATGACCTAGTTTGTGTTGAGTGGATGTTAAACCCTATTTCTCTCTCTCTCTCTCTCCTATAATATTTCACAAATAGATAATACAAAATGAATATAGTGAATATTTCATTTGAGCAAGGTTTTCAATGGTTGTATTTTTGACAGGATGTGTGCATTGATTGTAACCAGGTATTGGTCATTTGAGTTTTAATCTCTCCAATTTTAAATTAATTGTTGAATGGTCAAACCATTCTTATCTACATAAAACCGTAGTTATCCGATGGTATTGAGTGTTGATTATGATCTTTTGTTAATAAATGTCTAATTAATAATTTAAATAATATTTAAGGCCGGAAGAAAGACCTGCAATAGGTAGATTTAGCTCTTGTATAATGCCCATTTGATAAGGCTTCATCTTTATTATATTCAATGTTAATAATTATGGTTCACTATACTCCTCACTATTCTTATTCATTGTATATTTAAATATTAGGCCATACAAAAAAAATACTTTGCTTCTCAGGACTCAAACAATCACTTTAATAAACACATGAATCAACAGGGATGTTTACTGCTGGTTGGTTTGATGTCACATATCTAAAATTTACTGTTACTATACTCTAAGCTGAATACAAATTAAATTACAGACAGTAGGCCTAACTTGTTAGTTGTCATGGTGAATCTTGCGCCTTTCATTTCCATGAAGTATAATTTTTCACTCATTTCTTCCTCATTACCAGATCTGATTCCAGGAGAATTATCATCCTGGAACTGAAATATTTTTTTTTATATGGCCTTAGGATTATGGCTATTGTATATAGATGTTTCTTGTATTTAGACCTTTAACTTTGTCTTCATGCACTGGAATACATCAAAACTAGATGTATCGAACTTAAACTGCAGTAAAGAAAATTCTGGATAAGATTGAAAAAGAAAATTACAGTAGATAATTTTGTTATTATTCTTGTAGATGTTTTAGATACCATCACAAACACAGGTTCCTAAACCATTTCTGTCCCAGACTATCATCAGTTGTTCCACATCAAGACTTCGGTGATTGCATCTGGAATAAATTGGTTTTAACCTTTTATTACCTGGTACATTGAAATGTTGACTACACTGAACTAAAAAATAAATCAGAGAAAGTTCATGTTGTAGCTCATGCTTTAAGATTGTTTCTGGGACCATCTCAAACTGTCAGAGTCACAGAACCAATAAATAGATATCCATGTGATTCCATGGGTTAAGATGCTGAACAGAACAGTTGTTTCAGTGAACCAGGTGCTAAAGTTTGAATAGATTGAGCCACCTTCACATAATAGTATGGTCACAAAATTTATATTATGTTAATCATGGTATACAATTATTTTGTCAGGTAAAATTTATTTGATTTTATGTTTTAATTCAGGTAATAGATATTGTTATGTATATATATATTTATTATGATTTATATTATCTTGATATGTACAGTGCTATCATTTATTTATTATTATTGTTATTAATAAATGCACTAACAGTTACATATTATATACATAGATATTTTAACAAATTAAGAGCTCTTAAAGTGATAATTTCATATCTTCTAATAAAGTCAAAACATAATTATTTCTATGTCTTTTGCTCAATAGGTTGTCAACTGATTTTGTACGACCATAGGCATTATTCCTCACACTTTAAAATCATTGACATGGGAAATAATAACACAATTGCCTCCCTTGTTTGAAGGTGAAAATGATATATTTGCCAATTTCTCAGCTGGCAATAGTAAATTATTGGATTAATAGGATTATTCTTTATCAAGATAGGACTGTTTATAGATACCATCTATTTTAAGGCTCTATTTTAATACATTTTAAAAATATAACTTAAAAAAGATGAAATTGGAGCTTTAACCTAGTTTGTAATACATGTATGAGATACTTGGATGAACTTTAATAATTATTCTTGATGCCATCTTTAAAGTGAGTGAGTGATGCATGGTGGATCTGTGAATAAGAAGCTGGCCCGTAACCTGGATATCTTGTGATCACTCATGGGGTTAGCCAAGGAATTTCCTCATGAATTTCGGACACAGTTTCCATATGTCAATAGTGCAGGACCTGCCATGACAGTGTCATTTGGATCGGTCAAAAACAGGTCCACTGTACACATAAAGTAGACTGTATTATGTTATCTTTAATTTAGATTGGCTGTGACTTGAAAGGTTTTTAAAGTTGATTCTAGTATCAGTGATCATGTGTTGTCATTTTACTAGGACATAGAAATGTGTTATGAATAGATGAACTGTTTCCTTTAAATGGTATCATGATATACTAGTCCCACCTGATTCTGTTGTGTATCTTTAAGAAATACAAACTAATTCGTTAGCTATAATGTAAATTTATCAAATTATATGCCCAAATCCTGGTTTATATGTACCAAAATGTATGGTCGTCTGACTAATCTTACGGAATTTCTCAGAGTTCTCTGGCTTAATCATATGCACCCATTCGCATGGGATTAATAACCATATCCCAACCCTGGTGCAATTAAAATATGTTACACCGAGTATGACCCAATATTAAAATATATATCGACGGATGATCCAATATTGAAATATGTCTCAACGGATGATCCAATATTGAAATGCGTCTCGATCCTTGACACAATAATATTTCGATAATGATATGTCTCTATTAAAATATATATTGACCTTGGACCCAATATTAAAATATGTCTCGACATATGACCAAATATTGAAATATGTCTCGATCCATAGCCCGATATTAAAATTCCCCTCGATCTAATATTAAAATATGTCTCGACCCAATATTAAAATATATATCGATCTAGGACACAATATTAAAATAATTCACGGCTTTTTGTAAATACACCAAACTAAAGTGTGTTATTAATGTTGGTTATTTTTGACATTTATGATCCATGCAACTAAATAGAAAGCCGAGTTTTATATTAATCGTATTCTGTGATAATCTTGTATCGGTTGTATTTTTTGTCTTGATTAATTTTTTGTTTGATTGGTTATTAAAAACCCTCTTGTTGTTAAATATCAACCACTCTTTGTTGAGTCATGTGCAATAAATGTTTTCAATAATTTATTTATTTGTTTTAATCAAATTAGGATCTGAACCTAAGTTTTCTCAAAGCCCCAATAACACTCTTGTTGTAACTGAATAATATGTCCCAATCTTAATTCTGGTCAACAAATTGTATTATTTTACAATGTTCCAATTAATTGATGATATAAATTTCATCTTAACACACCTATTTTAAAAAATTGGAAAAATTCAACTAATTGATTTGAAAAGTCTAACGTAAACCTTTTCAAATCTGACTTGGATTTTAAAATATTTTCGAACCCTCTGGACAAGTAAAATAGGTTGTAATGGATAATTTACACAACAGGTAGAACACTTAAATATCTAGTACTTAGAATATAGTAGGGGTCGAACTCCCAGATCCGTGACCAATTTCCGGGGAGGAAGGTTTGACGATTGATTCTGGTAGTGGGGACTGTTCTGAGGATTTGTGCAGTTTGCAACCTCTGGTAAGTGTGGGCAACTCTCAGGAGAAGCAAAAATCCAAGATGGCGGCCGAAATAGCACAGAGACGTATAGTTGGGTGCTAATGTCATTAAACCGTCCTTGTAATATGTCATTTTTATAGTTTTCAGGGTCGCTGAAACCATTAAGATCATTCGCAAGTCAGTTTGATGCACCCATATCCCAATATTGCGGAAATCTGGCGGAGATGGTGGAAAAAACGAATAATAATATTATATATTCTAGTAATATATCGTTTTCAGGGTTTTCATGGATGCTTAGTTCAGTTTTGATGGTCTCGTGTCAATGAAATCTACATTACAGGGTGTTAAATATGAAACAAATGTCAGAGCACAGAAGATACAAAGATACGGTAAACAATACGCCATTCATATAGCACCTACTAATATCATAATTTCTATTCATAGGCATATATACATTTCACACAAATCTTTCAAGACGGCAGCCTTCAACCAGAGTCCGTGTCTAATGTACTGTCAGACTCAGATGTGTCACTAACAGAGGTACCATTATCCTCATCACCATTACCATCATCAATGTCTACCGATGATCTGAATTTAAATGGCAAGGCCGAGTTTATATTCTCTACAGGAACACACACATTCCCTCTTTCAACTCCCATCCATGTTCGAGTGAACCAGCTACGTTTCTGACATTGTAACTTAGCATGATATATGCTTGATAGTTCACTCTTTTTATGTGCTGTTCCAGACTATCTTCACCAGGTGGGATACGGCGTGTGCATTGCTTTTCATCTTTAGCCATTTACTAGCTCTACCACAAGCTACAGTTGTGGATTATTTGTCATTATAGATACATCTCAGCAGAAATTGTTCCATGGAGGCTACCGGGTTATCGGATAAAGTTAATGCGACACCTAAACCATCTAACAATGATGCATCTGCACTAAATGTGGACTTATATAGAGTCTTTTTTGAATATCTGGGTGTGTTTTTACTAATTTATCTAACTCTTTATGTAGGAACACTTGTAGTCTCACTTTATAAGCATCGTTTGAGAGGAAATTGGAGAATTCTCGAGCGTTCAGAAATTTACTATCGGCCTTGATATAAATGTTCTTGGTACCACCTTGGTACTGTTCTGAACGCAGATTGCGTTCAGAATATTTTGTCAAGATCGTATGGGTCATTCACAAATACGATTGTTTTAGCTTTTGGATGTCATTTCAAAGCTAGATTGAAAATTTTCACTGCATAATCCTACCATGTGTATACACTACCACCATCAATAAGTGTTTCCACATAAAGAGTTTGATAAATTAGTAAAAACACACCCAGGCATTCAGTTCATTTACTCTATCCGAAAGAACTGTTATGATCTAACAGCCGGCAACTGTAGGTTCCAACTTTTCGAATGTGACCACTTTGTATGCACAACTGAGATCGATTGGAAGCGACGAACTTGTAGTTAGTTCTAGACGCAGAAGATACTGATGTTTTGGTTTTATCAAGCTATGTTTCTCAGATGAAGCCGGGGTCTCTAGCAGTAAGACGAAAGGGGCAGTCTTTACTGCCATGTGATGTGGCGCTACATATCATTCAGTTCCACTCGATAACCGGTAGTGATATACAGTGTCAGGATTTTTTGGCCATTCCTAAAAGACTCTACATAAGTCCACATTTAGTGCAGATGCATCATTGTTAGATGGATTAATTAGGTGTCGCATTAACTTTATCCGATAACCTGGTAGCCTCCATGGAACAATTTGTGCTGAGATGTATCTATAATGACAAATAATCACAACTGTAGCTTGTGGTAGAGCTAGCAAATTGCTAAAGATGAAAAGCAAATGCACATGCCGTATCCCACCTGATGAAGATAGTCTGGAACAGCACATAAAAATAGTGAACTATCAAGCATATATCCTGCTAAGTTACAACGTCAGTAATGTAGCTGGTCCACGCAAACATGGATGGGAGTTGAAAGAGGGAATGTGTGTGTTCCTGTAGGGAATATAAATCCGGCCTTGCCATTTAAATTCAGATTATCGGTAGACATTGATGATGGTAATGATGATGAGGATAATGGTACCTCTGTTAGTGACACATCTGAGTATTACAGTACATTAGACACGGACTCTGATTGAAGGCTGCCGTCTTGAAAGATTTGTGTGAAATGTATATGCCTATGAATAGAAATTATGATATTAGTAGGTGCTATATGAATGACGTATTACGTATATAATGATGTTATCTTTGTATCTTCTGTACTCTGACATTTGTTTCATATTTAACATCTAATGTAGATTTCATTGACATGAGACCATCAAAAATGAACTAAGCATCCGCGAAAACCCTAAAAACGATATATTACAAGCCCATATTTGCCTTACTAGAATATATAACATTATTTTTCGTTTTTTCCACCATCTCCGCCAGATTTCCGCAATATTGGGATATGGGTGCATCAAACTGACTTGCGAATGATCTTAATGGATTCAGCGACCCTGAAAACTATAAAAATGACATATTACAAAGTCAGTTTGATGACATTAGCACCCAACTATACGTCGCTGTGCTATTTCGACCGCCATATTGGATTTTTGCCTCTCCTAAGAGTTGCCCACACTTTCCAGAGGTTGCAAACTGCACAAATCCTTAGAACAGTCCCCCCTACCAGAATCAATCGTCAAACCTTCCTCCCCGGAAATTGGTCACGGATCTGGGAGTTCGACCCCTACTAATACGGCTATTATTTATTTTCTGGAGCTGCCAAGCCAGCAAGAGTGTTATTGTCCCTTTAAAGAGACGTGAGCTGTGGTTGTGGACTGACTCGCACTACTACAATGTTTCCATATAAATCGTGGATTCAGTCTTATCATATATTGGGGTGAGGTGTAGCAGATCGTGGACCCAATAGGGGCAATCCCGTGGGAACCTAGTCTAAGGCGGGACCGTGGTAGTTACTAGACTCATACTAGAATGGTTCAACTCAGCACTGTGTCGGAATCTCTACTAAAGGGTCCCGGATTTCAATCCGATACCAATGCAGGGCCGTGGAAGTGATTGGACTCTCCGAATTGGGCTAATGAAGACGGTCATACACTATACAGTGAGCTACGAGAGACATATAGCCCGGACAGCGGCACTGCGGCGCACTCTTATATCGAATTCCGACTGTCAAGGGGCAGTTATATTCACTGTCCACATACCAACAACTTTACAGTGAAAATTTACTCTGATATCTATTTTTTCATGGCCTTGCAAGGAACACTGTATGGTCGTTCGGATGGAACAAAAAATAGAGGTCGTGTTTTCGCATTGGCGTGCACGTAAAATATCTCTTGTCAGTTGAAATTCGATATAAGATTAGGCCGTAGTGCCAGTATCCGGACAAACTTTCCCCTCATAGCACACTGTATTGTCTTTAATAGCCCAGTCGGAGCAGAACACTAGGACGTTAAACCCCATTTCACCCAGTTCATCCAGTTCATTATTTCTCTCACCCCATTGCGGAGGAGAAAGGGAGGGAGAAATGGAGTTTAACATTCACTCGACACAAACTGGGTCATTTCGGGACTAAATATGATTTTAATTTTATTTCAATAATTCGATTGCGCGTAGGGGTCTTTAGCAGTGGGAGGAAAACGGAAAACCCACGAGGATGGACAGGCGACCTTGATCCTTGTCACGTACAACCGTTTGGGGATGGAATAGAGGTCATTGTAGTCAGTGGTCCCCATACAACCAATACCGAGAATAACAGGGACATATACACTGCATGACTGTCAGCTCATCTTCAATAGATGTCTTAATCTCGTTTTACCTCCGCACCTCTTATCAAGCCCTGCATGAAAGTCTGAATATTTCGGAACTAATTTCGATTGGATACTGACCCAGCTTACACTATCAGATTAATCAATATATACATGTACATACTTTTAAGTATGTACATACTTAATCCTGACAAACCAGAGATCTCCCTTAATTTGCACGTACCTAAAGGGAATCTAATTTAAATAAAATTAAAACGCTAATAACAACATTCCATAAGACCACTTTAACTGAAAATAAAAACAAACTGACTAATTGGTATTGCACACAAAAGAGAACACCATAACCATTTAGTTACATTGGGCCTTAAATTGGCCTAGATGTTGGATCATTCAAACATATATAGTACATGTATCTATTTTAATGGTCTATATACTTTTTATCTGGTCTCTGAAACGGAATTTACCAAATTTCGAGTCTAAAACAGTCTGTCCAAGCGATTTTAGTTTAAAAAAAATACATTATGTAATTTTGTGGTACAGAGGTTATTCCGGACTTTGTAAATTGTAATTATCGTATGTGGTATAATGTCTGATTTTATATTGAAAGTAAAAATGTAATTACGATGTCCTTTTAGTGCCATACGTTAATTTACACATTTTTCTTGAAATTTACCTCATGTGAGAAATCGCAGTGAAAACTATGAAAAGCATAAAACAAACCTTTTCTCCACGGAGAAAAGTTTTACACCGCCAATAAAATGTTTACACCGCGGTAGAGACCTTTTCTCAGAGGAGGAAAGGTTTTTCGTGTTTTTATTTGATTTATCAGTTTTCACTGCGATTTCTCATATCAGGTAAATTTCAAGAAAACGTATAAATCAACGTATGGTACTAAAGTTACCATAAACGATATTCGTCCTGGGGCGGGAGGGGGAGCGTGTATTTGGTCATGAAATTAAAATGAAAAGCTGTGAAAAAAAACCACAACCCACCATGAGCACTGCTGCCAATGACTATTATAACTAGCATCAGAATTTACTTAAGGAGAATCCCATTACGTTTTAAATTTACTCCACCAAGAACTAACTGCATCAAAAACATACGTGCAGTCTAATAGAACTAAAAATCCCAATTCCAAACTCAGAAAAACAATCCCAACTAGTCCGATTGATACAGCTGAAGGTCGATTGTCCGTTGTGGATATTTTCTTTCTGATAGATGCCGACAAAGTAGACTTTTGTACGGTTAAATTCTTTGTTAATTGCTTCAATTCATTCTGCATCTCTTCTACGGAAGTTTCAACGATCGAACCTTGGGTTAGATTTCTACATACATATTTGTTGTTGATTATTTCTAAATGAATAAATCCTGGTGATATTTCTTTCCATGTGTAGTTTTTGTCGTCCAGTTGTTCCGGAGTTTCAGAACACGGCACTGGCACCAATACTGTTGTGTTCGTTGTGTCAGGAATCGTCGTCGTCTCGGGAACAATTGTTTCGAACACGATTGTTGTTTCAGATGATGTTGTTGCCTCCGATGTTGCCTCAGCTCCGGATGTTGCCTCAGCTCCTAATGTTGCCTCAGCTCCTAATGTTGCCTCGGCTCCCGATGTTGCTTCTATTACTGACGTTGTATCAGCGTCCGGTGTTGCTGCAGTTATTGACGTGTTATCAGTTACTGGCGCCGTCCCAAGAACTGACGTCGTCTCAGGAACAGGGGTTGTCTCAGTTAATGACGTCGTCTCCGGTAATGATGTCGTCTCGGGTAATGACGTCGTCTCGGGTAATGACGTCGTCTCGGATAATGACGTCGTTTCAGACAGAGACGTTGTATCAGGCCTTGTCGTTGTCTCGGGTACTGACGTCGTCCCGGGTATTGACGTTGTATCAGGTTCTACTGTTGTTTCAGGGACCGGCGTTGTACCAGTTGTTGATGTAGAATCGGATGTTATGTAAGATGCAGATGTATCAGGCAAGACTGTAATTTCTGATAAAGATGTTGTCTCTTCTTCAAATTCAGGCGGAAGCAAAACATCTAGAAACACAGAAAGCATCAGCTGAATTATAATTTATCATACAATTAAAACGAGAATTAGCAGCTGATAAAGAAAGGCATTTGATATGTAAGTATGAAATGAATTGGATCGGGGTTGAATGTCTAATAGACACATAAGTGACCATATTTGGGTTATTCTGAGACTAAAATATCGTAATTCTATTTGGTGGCTACGTCTGCAAGGAGATTTCGTTCGTTCGTTCTTTTATGGCATTAAACGTTCACTTCCACCGAGGGTAATATAAAGCACTCGGGTGCGTTCAGCCTTCATCTCGCTGACATTTACTGGGTCATGTTGAGACTAATATACCGTAGGCTTAACTGCATCTCTACCATTTCTATGATTCGGTCTTCAATGCGCAGGAGAGGGGACGAAGATTCGGTGACGACTCCGCCTACTCTTCGTGGAATTCCGACAGCCAACAGAAGCGTTTCGGGCATGACCATGCAATTTGTACGCGGGGTCCCGGTTACCTCAGCTAGAACAATACCGGTTGTTTGTTCCAGTTTTCTGTGGGTATTATCATGTAACTATGGTTACCTGGCGGAGGGATATCACCTGCTGTAGCTTCAAGCTGTAATATGGCTGGATGTATGACAGTATCTATAATTAAATATAAACAGATACAATATGATGTAAACATCCACAATAAATATTGACACCAATTATCAGATTCCACGCCGTGGTCAGACTCCAAACGTGTCCCTATAATAACTCACGTGCAATGCAATATCAGCATCTACCTTAATGTGGGTGTTATAAGTATTGTAACTTTAAAGGATTTTGTGTTTAGACATAGAACAATACGCTTATACAGAGTTTCCTGTTTAATGAACTAATGAAGAAGTTGACAGATCGATTTGTACACATATTCAAGAACAAAGGCTACATTACTGAAACTCGAAACCAGGTGGCTAGTACTTCCAGTCAATGTGCAGAAGGTCGAATACGTGTACAGGAGCATACACTGGCCACTAGCTTACTAAAAACAGATGTGTAATACTATCCTGCTACACTTTATTTGTCACGATCGTTAATCGTCAAGGGAAGACTATCGTGTTTTCTCTGTGACAGTTTTATCCTGGACCTTACAAACCAAACATCACGTAGAACACAGCTCTGTATTGTCTTAAACTACTCTGAAAAGCAGTACCATACAAGATCTGTAGTAGTTTTCTGATACGGTTCTAAAATCTTCGACTTCACTCTGTGTTTTAATATGGACATCACTTAAGACTTTAACTAATACCAAAACTCAGGCTTTGTTCTTCTGAGTATGTGTGTAGAATGCGACGTTTACAACAGCTAGAGCTATTACATATTCAAACATAAATATGTCTTTAAAAATCAGCAATGACGTTAAAGAATGCCTCCTGCCAATCCACTCGTCCGAGTTGATATGTATAAATACATAGAACCAGGTTCTCGGAATGAATGGGTCTTTTGTAGTTTGTATTCAAAACCTTGATTTCAGACCTTATTTCTAAAAACACTACGTCATATCTTCTAATGAACGTCGATGGGGGTATCAAGCTGATTAAAATACAGATCTATATTTCGTTTCGTTTTTTTATACTTTACATGAAGATCTGACGTATTGAAGTGGAGGGTTGCGTCAAATCTCATACATGGGGCGTTCAACCCATCTGACGACAGACAATTAATTAACCAATCGTCATTGATATTTCTCGTTGGTTACCCACAGTTCCGTGCACCCCACAGTAAAATCTCGCCGTAATAGGCCGTTTAATTGGCTAATCTCACATATCACCACTTTTATAACAACTTTTCCAGCTCCTAATGTATATTAAAGATGAATTTTGAAGTACAAAACACGAAACGAAATAGGATCTGTGTTTTAATCTGGTTGTGGATCGATGGGACTTGATATTGGTAAACCACATAATATATTCAATATTTGTAAAACTAACCGTGGCATCGTCTTGTGTAAATGTCCATGTACTTAGTTTAAGACACAATTACGATAGGTGTATTCATAGTATAGTACATTTCATGTTTTAGAAAAGACTTATTGATACACCTACCAAATCAATATTAACATCCGTGCTTCGAAGTAGACAAACATTGGGGCCATTGTGTTTAGAAGTCGGTGATTGGTATGCTTGTGATTGGAGGATGGGTGATACGCAATATTATTTATGCGATTTTATTGGCGATTTAGACCTGTAATTTTGGAATTTACCTTCCGGAAATAGGTCAGGATGAACCAAATTGAATCTAATTTACCAAATTACGTCAGAATGAACCAAATTGAATCTAATTTACCAAATTTAATCGATCGAGCGAAATTAGTTAAGCAATTATCAAAACTACCCCCCCCCCCCTGCAAAAAATCATGGTTCCGCAGCTTGGTGGGGTGGATGGCCGGATGATTAGTACGTGCGCGATGTATCACAAGACCAGTCATTCCGTCAACTTGCGTGGTTTCGATTCATCGGTTGTACGTGACAAAGAGTAGGGTCGCCTGTCCAACCTCGTGGGTTTTCTTCGGTTTCCTCCCACTGCTAAAGACCCCTACCCGCAAGCGAATTATTCAAATGAAATTTGGGCCATATGTTAGTCACGAAATGACCTAGTTTCTGTCGAGAGGACGTTAAACCCCACTTCTTTGCCTCTGTTTGAGCATTTAAAATTTGTCGTGAAAAAATAGTAAACATAAGATTGTACAGTGTAATTCGTTATTATCACGCGCGTAACGATAACTATTGTCAGATCTCTCGTATAATTGGACATCTGGTAATCTTGGGACAGCGACGAGTCGACAACTATGCTAGATAACTACAAACTGATTTAAACACTGATCGTATTTCGTTTCGTTTTTATAGTTCAAAATTTCGTTTTACCTGTCTTTTCTACACTAGGATCTGGAAGAGTTGTTATCATTAAAGTTTTCTGAATGGTGTGCTCGATTAGCAAATAAAACGATCTGCTACGACAAGCTTCAGACGCGTTTTGTACGGAACTGTGGGCAATCCACTAGTAACTTCAATGCTGATCGATTAATCAAATTTCTGACGTCATATGTTCAAAAGCCACTCCTATGACCCTTGACTCGACCTTATACTATAACTGGGCAGATCTTCATGTAGTGTAGTCCATCGAAAGAATAATAAAATTAAACGGCCTATTACGGCGAGATTTTAGTGTGGGGTGCACGGAACTGTGGGTAACCAACGAGAAATATCAATGACGATTGGTTAATTAATTGTCTGTCGTCAGATGGGTTGAACGCCGCCTGTATGAGGTTTGACGCAACCCTCCACTTCAATACGTCAGATCTTCATGTAAAGTATAGAAAAACGAAACGAAATATCGATCTGTATTTTTATCAGATTGGCAACAACTACTTACTGTCCAGGCCATACCATTTAGCAGATTCTACCAAATTATTTTCATTACATGGTGCTGTTAAATTCATACTTGCAAATCGAATCCACTCTACAAAATCTAATGTAGCTTCACTGCTTCCACGAGGCCCATTGCCCAAAGAATGGTCCACGGTCTGAAACAGTTTAAACACATGTGTTTGAAACACAATACATAACAGATGATTATATATGTACACAATCTGTAGGGTAGGTTTTTATAAAACTGTTTAAATGGGGGTTAACATCTTACCAATCTAACGTAATGCATATTCAAACCAGTGCCGGACTGGTCGGCCGAAGGCGTGCAAGAGTCCGATTATATTCAGTGCCGGACCAATCGGCCGAGGGCCCAACAGTCAGGTCATTGACCAAGGCCCACCAAAGTACGCGCCGAAGGCGCGTCACGAGCGCGATTCAGGCGCGTGAGCGTTCGAGTGGTTGTCTGCAAAAAACTAATTTTCCAAGCATTTCAGACCAAAGCGTCCTATCTTTTCTTTTTCGTGTCTCGTCCTCGCATTCCTTCTTTTTTTTCTTCACCTTCTCCATTCGTTCTCTTTTTTGTGTTTTCTTTCTCTTTTTTCTTTCTCTTTTTTCTTTATAGGCCTAGGACAGATGGATAGGTGGGTCCAGTCCGGTACTGATTCAAACATGAATATGTCTAAATAAATCAGCAATGACGTTTATATTTAATTAATATCTCCTGCCAACCCACACATCTACGTAACTGTACAAATATATGGAACCATGTTCTCGGATGGGCTTATTATAGTTTGTTTTCCAGATCTTGAATTCAGGCCTTAATTTTGAAAAAACTACGTCATTCATTCCAAGGACGGAAAGTCAACGGGTCTCTCAGGCTGATTAAAATGCAGATGTATATTTAGTTTCGTTTTTTTTTATACTTTATACTTTCGATGGCGTCTACTACATAAAGATCTGGTTGGTTTTCGTGGAATGTCGCGTCAAAGGTCATACGAGCGATTTTTGAACCCATGACGTCAGACATTTGTTAACTATTAACCAACCAGCGTTGATGTTTCTAGTGGGTTACCCACAGTTCCGTGTACCTCAAGCCAAATCTC
This sequence comes from Patella caerulea, assembly GCA_036850965.1. Lineage (NCBI taxonomy): Eukaryota > Metazoa > Mollusca > Gastropoda > Patellidae > Patella > Patella caerulea. Next base: position 15,114,476 of record JAZGQO010000002.1, on the reverse strand, counting down.
ACCGTAACAGGCTTTCATTGGCTAATCCCTCACGTCATCCACAACGCGGGTTATATAGAAAAAACTTCCAGAACCCATTGAAATAAAGACAAGTACAACGAATTTTGAACTATAACAAAACGAAATAGGATCTGTGTTTTAATCAGATTGACATTTTACGTTTATGCACGGGAGGTTGGGATGGCCTAGTGGTCTAGGGTGCAGCTCTTCGACCTCTAGCTCGCACCATCTGTATATCAATATGGCACCCAGTGGCCTTATCGTATCTATGAAAATATTATGGTTAGCACATGCGTGCTGTATCATTAGGTATGCCATTGAGTCAACTGGCGAGGTATCGTCGCCTGTCTCAAACCTCGTGGGTTTTCCCCCTGGGTCCTTCACCGTTTCCATCCATTGCTAAAGACCCGCGCAAACGATTTATTGAAATAAAATATGTTAGTCCCGAAATGACCTAGTTTATCGATTGGACGTTAACCCCGCCCTCTCTCTCTCATCTCCCCCATCTCCCTCTCTCTCTCTCTCTCTCTCTCTCTCTCTCTGATTTATTTTATTTATACATCACTCATCAGTACATTTCTGCGTATCGCCAATGGTAACCTATGATACTAACCATCTGATAGTTTATATTAGGTTGCGTGGAATTACCAAACACTGTATATCGTATTGTCCAACTACAATCTTTGACTAGATCAATACTGGTTTTTAATTTCACTGATGTTATGAAATATGGTAATTCACCAACAACTTCCACAAGATTCACCTGGACAAAAAATAAATACAAATGCATCGAGTTACTCATTTGACGAAGGTTTACTGACAGACTGCAGCCTTCTACAGGGCCCCAGAGCCAGATCTATGGCGCCAAAAGTCAAGGCCAGCACAACTTCGAAGATCCCAAACACTATTTATTCGTATTTAGGTGCAAGAGAATAGACAATCCATAACCCTCAACATAATCATAAAACACACTTTTTTTACTAGCACTTAAAAGATTTATTCTTTCTATTATCCACTATGTAATGTAATGTAATGTGATGTATGTTTAAATCAAACAGAGGGTTACACACAGGCATAGCCTGCACCTCAAATGCAAATTTAAAGAATAAAATTATTGTTTAAAACAAAAAGGTCAACACAGTAAGCCCAAATCATTCTGTATATACTCTTTAGACTAGCCAAAATATTAAAAGGGCATTATAGATTAGATAAGATGCTTGCACTTCTCATTATAATAGTTTAAAACTTAAAATTGCAGTTCAATTGCCCCACACGGAACCGACATATTAGCCATTGAATGTCAGGCCTCGCCTCGATCATCATTTCTATAAAGTTGTACGATAAAGATAAAAGTCTCAATTGTCGACCATTTTCGGATTTAATCATCAATGAGTGTTGAGCAACAGATCGGATTCAAATTAAGTGAAAATCTGACACATAAGATGACATCGATAATTGATTACGGGGTTTTCGTGTTAATAAATGTCTAATTAATAGTTTATATAACATTTCAGGCCTAAAGGAAGACCTGCAATAGATAGCTTTAGCTCTTGCATAATGTATGTTTAGTGTTTGGGTCAATTTTTAACATTGCGTCACAGACATGTACATTATAGCCATGGCGACACCCTTGGGTGATAGCGAGGGGGCTTTTGTTTTCATTTCTCCATAGCAATATAATTATGTTAAAGTAGCCAAGACTCTAACTTAATGGCACTAAAACGCATTATTTAAGGTACACGATTCGTGTACCAATGGTAAAATGTTTATTTTGTCTTAAAATCTTTCCCCTTAAGATCACACCTCCATGTTGATTTAAGTTGACGAATAATTCGTGTTTACAATGTCGAAGACTTTGAATGATGCTGAGTTAGAGACTTGGCTACTTTAAAGCATTCACCCATTGTTGATAGCGTTTAAAACGATGTTGTTGTAAACTTTATTAAAGACTTGTATTGTTATTTTCGCACTAAAGTAGAACAATGAATCGGTATAAAGCTTGGTTCGATTATAGAAACAGTCGACTTACAATTAGTTTATCCTCGAGGTACTTCATCACAATTGTCGGCTTTACTTCGTTTAATTTCGCATCTTCAATCAGCGTATTCTCAAAGGCTGAAAAACAAAGCACGAGAATACAAGAATATCAGTCAAAGGACAACGACTCTTGGCTGATGTACAAATATTGACTGCATCAATGACGACTTGTATTTTGCCTTGTTAGGATGTTATTTTCAAAAATAGCGTAAGAAACTATGATAGACGATGTATTCGATTATTTTATTTTTTAATATAATTACTTAAAACAAAATCCTCGTAGAAGTTTTTGCCAACATGAAATATGTTTTTTTTTTTCATATTTTCAATAGAGTTTGTTGGTTCGGTTAATGTCATTATTGTTTTCTTTGTAATAGCATCTGGTCGGTTATTTTCCCCATTGAAGTAGTTTCGACTTCTTGAGCAATAAATATTAAATGAAATGGGGTTTACTTTTCTCTCAGAGCCTACAATCCGGTGCCTTGGAGCATGAACGGGCTTCGAAATTAAAATTATGTGCTTAATAAATAAGAAAAATGTGCTCTGAAAAAGTGTAGGGTAGCGACGCTCCGTGACCTCCAGAGGCGGATCTAGGAATTTTGAAAGGGGGGGGGCGCAAAATGAGGCCACTGACTGCGGAGACGGGGCATGTCGCTGAGAAGGGTGGGGGAGGGTCCGCCAAGAAAATTATCCGTCATTCCCTTGCATCTGTAGCCATTCCAAGAGCTATTTAGCTGGTATTTTCGCCTAAGTAAACGTTACGAGCGGACATATTTGGATCTGAGAAAAGGCACTTTCAGCAGTAAAAAAAGGGCACTGTCGAAAATAGGGGCGAAATTAGGGAGGGGGCGCCCCCTTGCGCCTCCTATTGAATCCGCCTCTGATACACAGCATAGTCAAGATAAAGTAGTCCTATTTTTCTATAAAGCCACAGTCTTTTTGACCTAAAGGCTGTATATAATTTTACAATAACAATGCCAAACAATAACAACACGACCACCACGGGCCCCTTATAGCCCCCCCCCCCACAAGAAAAAAAAATCGAATTACCCCCCCCCCCATACCAATATTTCGCGAAAAATAGTGTTTTCTTAGAAATGTTCTTAGCCGGCCACATCCCAGGCGCGGATCCAGAGGGGTGGGGTGGGGGTCCAGGGGGTCCCCCCCCTGCTCAGGCTTGAAAATTTTTTTATGCGATTTTATTGGCGATTTAGACCTGTTATTTTGGAATTTACCTTCCGGAAATACGTCAGAATGAACCAAATTGAATCTAATTTACCAAATTATCGGTTGAGCGCAATTAGTTAAGCAATTATCAAACCTAGACCCCCCCCTGCAAAAAATCCTGGATCCGCAACTGCATCCTCAGCCCCTCCAAAACATTCCGTAGCCCCCCCCCCCCCACACACACACACACACAAATTTTATGAGCTGGCCCGGACCACCAGCAACTTTGTCTGTGGATGGGGGAAAAGGCGCTAAACGGATCTGAAGCGGTTGTAGTATTTTGGTATATGACCAATGACCAAGGGTCCCAGAAACAATTTGAAAAACACAAAGATGTAAAGCATTTATCGGTTTCGGCGTTCGGCGGAAAAGACTTCGTATAACATTGATGCCTGATTCTGAATTTCGATTTGATCCGCCCATATGAATAGCAACAGAATCCATCTCTTCTAAAGGTGACCGGAAATCAAAACACAGATCTCATTTCGCTTCGTTTCGTTTTTATAGTTCAAAATTTCGTTTTACTTGTCTTTACTACTTCATGCAATGTAGGCTGTCGACAAAAGTATAAAAATAACGAAACGAAATATAGATCAGTATTTTAATCACAGATTGCGTTTCAACGTCCATTATATTGTATGTCCTCGGTTTGAAAGGCGAAACCTTTCCTTGTAAACATACGAGATAGGGTTTTTCTATAATATGAGACATAATGTCAATAAATATTTATAGATAAAAAAAGTAAAATTTATATTGTAGTCTACCTGTTTCTGATTTTGATAATGGATACATAAACATACAGGTACCGGATGGCGTATCTTTACAATCTGTGAAATCTACACAATCATTACTGCTGTCAGTCATACTTTTAACATCATCGTCAGTTTCATGACAATGACACAATTTGAACTCAGTAAATTGTTCAAGCTTTGACAACTGAAAAACAAAAACACAGAGTGATCAATGTCCACTCAAACTAAGCCATCATGTCCGGGTTAGTTTTACTACAAATAAGACGGAATAAGGATTTGACTTCCTGATGTTCAGTGCAGATTGGGCTAATGCAGAAGTACATACCCCATACAGTGTTCTATGAGGGATATTTTGCCCAGACAGCGGCGCTATGGTTTACTCCTATTTCGAATTCCAACTAGCAAGAGATATTTCATGTGTCAATATGTATACGGGTCACACTAACAAGGCGGATCAATGCCGGAGATGAACCTTCTCGGCCAACGGAGTCTCCTGTTTAGCGAGCCAATATGTGTTAAAGATCCACGGGACCCAGAAAAAACCCACGAGGTTGGAGCGGCGACCTTACTCCTTGGACCGAAACCGTGTGATCCAACGCTCAGGCCTCATCGGGCCCGTAGCCAGCTCAGAAAATCTCGGGGGGGGGGGGGGGGGGCTACTGGATTTTTTGGAGGGGCTGAGGATGTGGCCGGCTAAAAACACTCATTATTGTTGGCAAAATATTGTGTGTGTGTGTGGGGGGGGGGGGCTAATTCGATTTTTTTTGGTGGGGGGGGGGCTCTACGTGGCTACGTGCCCGGGCCTGATACCACTTTACGAACCATCACCACCCCTCCACTACAGAATTTAAACTGGTAACTATAGACGTAAATCGCACAAACACACGAATAAAGAGAAACAGAGAGAAATTGGGTTTAACGTCCACCCGACACAAACTAGGTCATTCCGGGGCTAACACATGGTTCAACTTTATTTCAATAATTCGCTTGCGCGTAGGGGTCTATAGCAGTGGGATGAAACCAGAGTGCCCCGAGGAAACCCACGAGGTTAGGAAGGCGCCCCTATCTCCATATCACATACACTCAGACCAGGGTTCGAAACCACAGCCACAATACAAAAGAAAGGCATGTCTTACTTTAATTAAAGCGAAGTATTCCGAGTTTCTGTTCATACAGCAAGTAAAGCAATCCCCATAATATGTCATATTGTTACATTCTGTGTAAGTTGTTGGGGCATCTGTGTCATAATCAGGAAGACATGTCACCTTGCCCTGTCGTCCTGATTTTAAAACTAAATCCAAAAGAAGAGAAGTGAAATAAGAACTTGGAAATAGGCTTCAGCATCCAACTTTTCGGCACCGACTGGGATAATGTCTGTATCGGTGTGGAATAATTTTACGAATCGATAGACACGGACACAAGTGGAATCAAAATACCTCCATATCAATTTCGCTAAAACACAGACCCTATTTCGTTTCGTTTTTTTATAGTTTAAAATTTTGTTTTACTTGTCTTGCCACCGAAAGTATAAAAAAAACGGAACGAAATATATTTCTGCATTTTAATCAGAGTTTCTCAATACTGTAGTCCCTCATTGTGTTCAGATATTATCTAATTTTTCACTGCTTCATCAACGTTAAAATTTTAGTCTGAACTGATTATTGACTATTAAAACAAAATCAAAATGTCAGTGGTTTATAATCTCCTAACTTAGATTCAATTGGATCAATCGGCAAATCAATTTTGCAGAATTTTCTGTAAAACATTTTTGGATTGATAATCCATTCAGTGAAACTACGTTCATAATATTGTATGGAAATAAAATGCTCTCAAATAATGAACAGTGGCATTAAATAATGTTCTACTCCAGCTGGGCTAATGGAGATGGGAAATCACCAAATAGTCTTCTACCACTCGGCAAACCTCGGAAGATTTCGGACAATCTAAACTCGGCTGTATGATGAATTCCGCCATATTGGAACTACTTTAAAGGTCCCGGATGAAACATGGCTGCGCCCATTCCGAACACAAGTTGGCGACCTATTTGGCTAGCGACCTATTCGACCGATCCAGCTGACGAAATTACACTTCTATTCTGAGCTAAAGGAATGGATAAAAAAAAATATATTCAACTTTCATTTGATAGACATAACGTTGGATTTTATTGGTTGATAAATAGATTAGTTAAGGCGACTCTTATCTTTATTCTAAATAGGTGTCCAACGAACAGGTTGCAGCTGTAAAAGCGTAAAGTTTTCCTGTTAAAGTAAACCGGTAGCCGCATCGCAAATGTATGGGCGTAGGTACATATCACTTACTGTCATACAGCCGAGGCTAGATGTAGTTTACGGAATCTGCCGAGATTTGCCGAGTGAGTGTTCTACGTGGGTCGTTTTGCTCGGACAGCAACGCTAACGGCCTACTCACTTTTTGAATTCCAACTGCCAGTCGATCTTCTACGTGCACATCAATATGTACACAGTACCTCGGTTTTTCGTCCCACCCGAACGACTAGACAGCAATCCTTGGCAGGCCCTCTTGCTTTTTCGTACCAATCGAACGACTATACGCTGTCACTTGCCATGCCCTCTGCCCTGTACCATTGACAAGGGACAACTACGCCGGAAAATCCCGATGAACTTTCTCGGCCAACACAGGAATTGAGTCTCGTTGGCTCAATCTCGAGTGAGAAAGACGTTGGGTCGCTAACCTAGGTGTTCCGCGTCGATTCCTGTGAAATGAAATGAAATGTTGTTTAATGGTTGGTGCTGACGTGCCATTAAACAACATTTCATTTCATTTCACGGGAATCGACGCGGAACACCTAGGTTAGCGACCCAACGTCTTTCTCACTCTAGATTAAGCCACCGAGACTCAATTTTGGTTCTAAAATATCTTATACCTTTTACTTCCGTTGTTACTGCACTTGAACTTAACACATTATACCATATGTTGTTGGCGTATAAGGTGGTGAAATGAATACCATAGTTGTATTCTATATTGTGAGCTGTTTTATCAATACCTTCAGTAAGAATTGACAACCCTAGGATATTACTGAAAACAAAAGTAGAACGCAATATGAGCCATCTTTGAACATTAAAAAAAAAACCAGCAAAAAAAACAAAACAAAAACAAAAACGAGTTGTGTGGCACACAAAAACATACCAAATCTCATTTAGTCAATAATACCAATGATTCGTTTCCATCTCCGGAAATGGTGCCATAGTTAATTCAAGAGGTGGTTGGGCGGATATATAAGCAGATCCCAAATCTCCCGTGAGCGCTAGGCTTAATGATACCCAGTGGCTATTAAATAACGGGGAATTTACGACAAGAAAAGAGCCGAATTAAGGGTATTGTAGGCACAGCTCTGCTTACTAAAGAAGGACCTAATTTGGCGAACAAAATGACAAAAAGCAACACAGATATATATGTTACTGGGGATTTATTTCAAACACTGATATTATGATTACACGTGTGTACATTACTGTATTGTAACAACGGTGAATGATCTGAAGGTCTTAGACGATGATTGTGATCTGGCGATGGAGACTAAGAGTAATCAAGGTTTGCTAGTGTCCTCTAGAATATCTTTAGAAAATTTAGTCGACCCACACCCAGATTTGTGCGCAGAAATTTTTTAATAAGAGACCAATGCTATAACCTTAATGGTTGATCCGACCCCGTGCACCAGAACAAAATATCATAGATTCAAAGAAATTATACTTACTTCGTAATTGTAATGTTGGAGGGAACCCCCAGGCCAGAATAAGAGGATGATGTTGTTGTGGATGTGTCAAACCATGTGGTGCTGGTGGTTGGTCCAGGGATATTGTTTTTCAATACGGCATAAAAGAGAATCTTCCCATTCTTGTTCCTCAAGGTTAAATAAATCTACAGAAGGTAAGAAGGAAACACTGTTACGACAGACAAGAATTGCTTGGAAATGAAATGCAAAGAAATTGCGTTTAACGTCCTACTGTTCTGCACCTAAATTGGGCGAATGAAGACGGGCATACGTCATACAGTATGCTGTGAGGGACATTTTGTCCGGGCAGCGGCGCTACAGCCCACTCGTATATCGAATTCCAACTGTCAAGGGGTCTTTAACGTACACTCCAATATGTAAACGGGGTCTCTGTTTTTGTCCCATCCGAACCAGTAGACAGATGCCATTGTTAGCCCTCCGTCCTGCATCACCGACAAGGGGGAATCCACGCCGGAAAATATGGATGAACTTTCTCGGCAAATGCAAGGATCGAACATCCGAGCTCCAGGCTAGCGAGCCAGCGCCCGAGCCAGCGCCCCAATAACTCAGCCACCGTGATCTCCGAGAATTGTTTGGAAAACAGTATTATTACGAGAAACCCAAAAGGTAGCTAAATGAATAAATAAATAAATAAATAAATATTTCAAGTTTATCCAGAGAAGGCATTTACCTGTTTCGGTGGCATAATAGTCCACCTATACAAATAGTTTCCAATGCAGCAATCTGTGGAATTGGGAAATGATTCCGAATCATTACATAAAGAGATGTTAGCCAGACCTCGTTGGTTTAACAATTCCATGGCATCTATAGTGGAACCCGTTTTTATCTTCAATAAGGTAACCCATTCTATAAATAAAGGAAGCTAGAGAGTTGCTTTCAAAGGTTGCGTGATTCAAAATTAGAAACAGGATCAGCAGAAATATTAATTTCACTTGAATAAATCTTTATAAATACTAAACAGTTTTGAAAACAATTTTTGTTTGATATTCCATCCAAAAATTCAAAATATTTTACTTTCGTTTTTATGCTGTTAATAATTACAGCACTGTAATGACCGCTTTTTTACCCAGTGACACGGTGCTTTTTCCAATCAAATTGGCTGATCCCAGGGGGAACTGTTGGTAGATTCTGATGTAGTGTAGTCCAAGAAATTATTCAAATTGAAAAATAATATAATGAGGAATGATATAAAAAAACGCAACATAATGTTAACTTACCCTCCATTGGAAACATATTGTAAACTGAAATTCAAAATAAAATAATAATAGAATTTTTACAACTTGCGTTTAAATTTTGTTTAGCCACAATTGCTTCCGTGCATTGAAATTCCATTGTTATATTATTCGTATGAAAGAGTGTGTAAACATTATTCAATAAAAAAAGGAAATACCAGGATAATGATATCAACTTACAATACTGGAAAGACTTAGGCTCACCCGCAGCTGAAATTCAAAATAAAAAGTTAATCCATGGTCGATTGAATTTATTGGTTTCTATTCTACTGGCTGATATAGCCGGTTTAGTACAGTTTCCTCTTGTTTATATTGCCTGGTCAGCATCACTGTGGATAACTCTTATACCGAATTCCAACTTCAAAGGGATCTTATACCTGCTCACCAATGTATATACAGAACCTTGGTTTTTCTCCCACCCGAACGACTAAACAAGTGTCCTGTCAGCCCCCGTCTTGCACCACTGACAAGATTAAGCCACGTCGGAAAATTCCGTTGCAGGGATCGAACACGGAACCTTCAGGCTAGCGAGCCAGCGCCGTACCTAGTTAGTGACCGTGGCTCAACCATTATCGCTTCAAAATAGTGTCACATTCTCAAGAGGGTTTATTTGGTTTGGGTTGCTACTATATTTGCCTCAAATCCGAATTTCTAGGCTTTTGCGGGTGGTGAAAGAAGCGAAATCTTAACTTTTCCTGTGGGCAAAGTTATTACATTTCATAGATATCCTAAGTGTTTTGAACGTTATCATTTTTCATATTGTCTGTTTGATTAGCCCGTGTCCAAATCTTAAGTCTATATATGGTACTTCCCATCGTTGAAAATTCAATCCTGTACGATCGATCGGAGATTGCATTTTTCGAAGAAAACTAATTCACGGCTTAATCCACGCTAATTGATAATATAGAGGGTTGGATTATAGGCACTTAGAACTTGCTAAATGCACGTAGCAGCCTTTTCAGATTAATATCCTTTGATATAATCCTTACATGTAGTTCATTGTTTTAAAATAAATTAATTACCGACATAAATTAAGTTGGCTACCATTTTGAGAGCGGTATTTCTACCAATACTGTATTTCCCAAATGAAGTAGAACTAAAGGATTAACGAAAACAATGGATGTCAATCAGACCTGAAGCACTCGGACCATGGCAGCTTTAAACCCCGTGTGACCGCAACTTGACTAATCAGGTGTCTTCGATGAGTTAATCCTTAACCTGCCTTTAATACGAATGTATTGGAACTTAAACTCTCTTCTGTTTTAAATTCAAGGTAAGCCACGTTATTCTGTCTTGCTGTCCTCATCCGCTAAAATGTTATTTACATATTTTTCCTTACATGATTTTATTCTCCATTATGCTTTATTTAGTCAGACATTTGTTGTATATTATAATGTATTTTTGATCTTTCGTTATGTATCTTAAATGTTTTGAAGTTTTCACATTAGACAGCAGTAGTTTTAGTTTTATTTCTATTTCACGCGTATATATTTGTTAACTTTTTCTACTATTTTATCGTTGTTTACTGAATACTGACCATGGCAGCATATGGTTCGCAAAATCTATTCTTTAATCTATGTTCAGTTGGCTCAAAAGTGTTGGTTGCACTTTAATATGCGCGCTAAATCGTATATACTTTTCATATACGAGCGTAAAATTGCAAATGTAAGCTGTAAGAGCTAAATCAAGCGTGCAAATGATTAACTAGATTTAGATGCAACTTATTTACATCGGCAGCTTCGTCCCCTTTCCGGAACACGTGTCGCCTCCTATAATTATACATGTAACAAATAGCTCCCCACGCCCATCTTTTTATAACTCATAGTTCATTTTCTTAATCTATTGACTTAAATTGTATTTTATGTTGATTTTGTATTTTATTATGATTTGACACTATACAGTTTTGGAACTTAGACTCTCTTCTGTTTTAAATTCAAGGAACGTATTAAAAACAAATCAACTGCGGCGTATAACCCGAACACGCCCCTAAAAAAAACCCCATGTACCCAGATTGATCATGTAACATTTAATAAAGCAAACTACATCAAGCAGTATAGGGGAAAATGGAGGACCCGAACAAAACCTATGATGTCTGACCCAATCCTTGTCACGCCCAAGATGGGAATGCAAACCACGTCACTTTACTCAATGCTAGTGCTTATTATTTAAACTGTACCTGTTAGACCCCTCCACCACTAACACTTCCCTTAGTCTTCAAAAGATTCCAAAACGACCAAAAACTTTAACTATATTCAATGTCAGAAATTTAGGACGTCAAACCCCATTCTTTTCGTAGATTTAATATATATTCTTATGTTATTCAGATTTATAGGCCAAAAAATAATACATCACATGTATACGACCAAAAACTTTAACTAAATTCAATATCAGAATCTTAGGACGTTAAACCCCATTTCTTTTCATAAATTTATTATATATTCTTGTGTTATTCAGATTTATAGGGCGAAAAATAATTCATCACGTAAATATACTTACCGTAAGTAGATGTTCCAACATGTAGTAACGAAGTTATTACTATCAACACGAAACCTATCTTTGTCATCCCCATTGTCTCGAACCGTGTGAAGAGGAGACACAAAATGTTCGCTTAAATAAAAGCAACAAAGACTGCTGCATTCCTTGGAAACTGGTCGAATAGATCGATAGTACATTATCACTGAGAAGATGCTGATTTGCAAATCGTACGAGAACAAAATGGAAGCCAAAGGCGCAATGGTGAATTTCCAGACACAAAATAACATGCATGTTTTATTTTTGATAACATACTTGATAACATACAGGTCTTTATTTTCAGCGTAATCAATTCACATCATCTAGTTTTTAACTATTATTGTGAAAACTGGCAGCTCTATATCTTATGTCCATAATATGTCTTTAATGGAACTAAGTCTTTAACTCTATCAGCCATAGTTTTCCACATCGTAAACACTGCCAACATTGTTCCATTCCTTTCTGTTATTTTCCGAAGTTTACATGTATTAGAGGTTCCAACTAACATAGCATAGCTCCGGTCTTTTCATCGCTATTTAGACTGTTGTATACTACTCAATAGAAGTAAGGGGTTAACCAATTATTTTTGTTTGACATTTTATAGACACAGGAAACATATAAATCAAACTTTTGAGCAAACTTTTGGTCAGAATGGGTTCAATATATCTCAATGTTGAGTCTGTTATGCAAAGCATATGCACTTTTTATACACAGCTATTCTGAGGATCTGATGAAAATTCACCATTTTGAGCATAGTGAGGTCCAACAAAACTGTCTCAAATTCGATAACGGGTGAAACCACCACGTGATCGTAAGCAGACGACACAACGACGAGGCATGCTGTCGATCAGACGTCAAAAAAAAAATAAAAATAAAAAAATAAATACATCTGGGGAATGGTCTGCCACTCTGTCTGAAGTAATTGCACCAATTCTTGAAGATTATCAGGTTACCTATGATTGTTTCTAACAGTCACGTCTGCCCAACTCATCGCATGCATGCTAAATTGGTGCTAAGTCAGGAGAGTATGCAGGCCAATCCATTCGTTCAATACCATTTTGGGTGATAAAATCATCAAAAGCTCATGCTCTATGCGGTCTAGCATTGTCATCTTGAAGAACAGAACCTGCTCCAATTTGACGAACACTTGGGATGACAAAAGGCTGTAAAATATCGTCTCTGTACCTGATACCTGTCAAATTTCCTTGGACGGCGAAAAGAGGAGTCCTGTGACTTCCAGCCAACACCATTACCGTACCATATCCAAAGCGATGGCGTTGTCTGACGTTAACATCAGCAAATCTTTCTCCTTCTGCCTATAGACGCGAACTCTGCCATCTTTGAACTGTAATGTAAATCGGGACTCATCAGTGAAGAGTACCAGCCCCATTCTCGCCATCTCCAGTCTCTATGACGTGTGCACTAGTCACGACGTGCTGCCCTATGACGTTGAAGACGAGGTGGTCGAATCGCTTTTCGTCGAGATCGAATGTTGTGGGCTCGTGGACGATTTCCTATGGTCTGGTCCGATACCTGAACACCACTTGCATTTCGTAGTTCATCTCTCAGACATCTCACTGTAACAACGCGCTGGCGTAAGGTCATTTAAATGACATGCCGGTCTTGGGGTTGCGACGTTGGTCTTGGCCTACCAGACTGTGGGTGATTCTGAATAGAATTGGTTGCCTTGAAACGCTACCATAATCTCCCAATCACAGTAGTGTAGTGTATAGTACATATAATACAGGACCAAGCACTGATCCCTGTGGCATCCCACAGGACAATGTGGCATCATCTGATTTTTCTTTCTTGACCATAACAGATTTTTTTCCGGATACGAAGATAACCAGACTAGAGATGTACCGAATATCTTACAATTTATGTGTGGGTGATTCAAAGGAATTTCATGATCAACGTTATCAAAAAAACTGCTGATAAATCAAGAAGGATTAAAGAGCTGTTTTATCATCTTCAACAGCACATCTTAGATCATTTCTACTCTACCGATTGTATCTTATGTGCTGAATTTGGGTCGATATGCCGACGCAACTGACCAAAGCGATCATGTCATTATGTATCTATTAATTTAGTCATTTTGCTATCTTTTATTTATTAATCTAAATCATGTTCCTACCCTTTTGTCTCGGGACGCAGAAAGCCCAGTCCGATAATCTTTTAACCAAAAGTTACTTTTCAAAACGTTCGCAAAAACCACACCACCCCTTTAAATTAAATTACATGTAAAGAGGTGTTGGTCTGAAACTAATTGTTAATAGATCATATACCTTTGTCAATTTTAATAGCCCATGGCTGTGAATTGTAACATATTGAATTGATAAATCTATACTAAGGATACATCTTTAAAATCTTTCTTAAGATTCCAGACGCTGTTTCTTCCCTTTGGCAAGTGCTCCCTCAAGTCTGTGATTGTCCCTTTAAGTTAAATGCGTGTATCACGGTTTGTTAATACAATGTCTGATCTGACCTCGGTAAAGCGGTTCGTCTACTTGAAAGACAAAAACAAAACAATAATGAGATGTCTGGTCTTACCGGTGTAAAACTATTCTTTTTATTGAAAGAAAATAATGTAATAGCTTGTCTAAGGTTTACCGTGGTAAAGACGTATACTCTGGGCGTTTTTGGTATATCATTAACCTTTCATTTTCCTCAGACAATATGCTATCAATGTTTAAGTAATGTTTAGTCATATTCTTCAGTGAATTAAGAGAGCGAATTCTATTAAACTGTCTGTGTAAACACTACACATCCTGTTATATACAGGCCGTCTGATTGATTTTCGTGTTTTTTTTTCAATTGTGTCTTTGGTTTTTCTTAAGGTAAACAAAATCTTGTTTATGATATGAAATAAGAAATGGAATGGGGTTTAACGTCCTGCTCTTCTGTTCTGACTGAGCTGATGAAGTAGGGCGCACGTCATACAATATGCTGTAAAGGGAACGTTTGCCCGGACAGTGGCGCTGCGGCTAACTCATATTTCGAATTCCAGCAGACAGCTAGACTACTGATGAAGTACATATTTCGAGCTATGTACGCAAAGATATTTACGAGTGGGGAAATCCCAGTAACTGGAGAATTAGTTTTCCGAAATATAGTATATGTAAGATGTAGATAAAAAGCTAGTCTATATTGCTATAATAACTAAAAATAGATTAGATAATTCAAAATGAATAATATGATATCAAACAATGTTCACTGTTTGTAGTTTTTAGAAGACGTGTTATTCATATTTCGTTAGATAAGATCATAATTGTCTATTTGCCATACATTTGTTAGCCCACATTGCTGTCATTGCAGTTTACTTGAAATGTGGAATATGTAAGCATAGCCGTCGTCAAATCTGGTACAGCCTCTGTCGGTGTAATGCTATTCTGGTCACAAGGTTCACCAGAAAACGGAGTCAATGGTGAATTAACTTTGGAACAATGTATTGTTATAGCTATCTTCATACCAGCCATAACACAAAGGTTATTATATTATCCGGGAAAGTATACACACAGGTATGACATTCAATATCAGCGAAATATACTATTCAAAAAAAGTAGGGGATATTTGATTTTGGGGGCATAATACTAAAATATGCAAATGACTACGAAAAAAGTCACTATAGAACCTAACAGAAGAAACATTTCCAGTTACATGTGACGCCCAAACGCACCAATAGCTACCGCATAGAATGCAGGTGATGCTTGGGATCATCATGGGGGTCCAACCCAAGATTTGCACGACTCTGACTTTGAATGTTACAGTCATTGTGGCATTGAATTCTAGGGTGGAAACATCAGTTTAATTATTTTAGTGACCAGAAAACAAATTTTGATATGCGACAACTCAAGCCCAGGATCGATTTATCCGTACCTTGGCCTTGGGAAATCGTGTCATCACAGCAAATCAGACCAGCGCTCGTCTTCAAACAGACACTGGTGTGAGAGTGAGTGGCCAGACGATTCGGAATCGACTGCATAGGGGTCACCTTCGCGCCCGACGTCCTCGCGTGATCCCTTGTTTGAGAGATCATCACATTCAGGCAAGACATCGTTGGTGTAGGGATCGTCAACACTGGGATAATCGACGCTGGAGCAATGTGATGTTTTCAGATGAGTCAAGGTTCACTGTTGATTTTTTGGACAGACGTAGGAGGGTGTGGCGTCGTCGAAACGGGCGCTTCCAAGACGTTAACGTCATCAGACATGATCGATTTGGGGGTGGTGTGGGGAGGCATCACTGTTGCTGGAAGAACGGCTTTACATGTTGTTGCAGGGCGTGTTACAGGCCAGTACTACCGGGACAACATCTTGGCAGTCCATGTTGTGCCATTCGCGCGACGTCATGGCCGCCGTTTCATCTTCCAGGATGACAACGCAAGATGTCACAGGGCCAGGATCGTTACAGGTTACCTCCAACAACAGAACATCGCCACAGGGCCACTCACTCCCACACCAGTGTCTGTTTGAAGACGAGCGCTGGTATGATTTGCTGTGATGACACGATTTCTCAAGGCCAAGGTACGGATAAATCGATCCTGGGTTTGAGTTGTCGCCCTTGGTCGACCTGAGCGTGGTCTGTCCTGTACAGATTGTGTATCACGGTATCTGGACCATAGCCTGCTTATGACAGACTGAGAAACATTCATCGTCCGCGCCACAACCACCTGTGTTGTGCCGATCTGTAGCATGCCAAGGGCACGTAACCTTTCATTTTGGGTAAGCCGACGCATATCAAAATTTGTTTTCTGGTCACTAAAATAATTAAACTGATGTTTCCACCCTGGAATTCAATGCCACAATGACTGTGACATTCAAAGTCAGAGTCGTGCAAATCTTGGGTTGGACCCCCATGATGATCCCAAGCATCAATTGCATTCTATGCGGTAGCTATTGGTGCGTTTGGGCGTCACATGTAACTGGAAATGTTTCTTCTGTTAGGTTCTATAGTGACTTTTTTCGTAGTCATTTGCATATTTTAGTATTTTGCTCCCAAAATCAAATATCCCCTACTTTTTTTGAATAGTATATTATGTCTATATAGCATTAACTACATGCTATTGTGCGGGCGAGTTTCTTATATCTTGTTTTCATTCCCAATTTGTCAGTTTTCCTCAGAACCCGATTAAGATGAAGAGAGGCACGGCGAAAGCGTTTTCAAACACAATTTAGCAAAGCTGACTAGCCGAGGATGATGACGTATTCTAAGACTATATAGTTCGTGGTAAGAACAGCTAACGACAGTGCCCAAAATATTAATCACCTTGATCGGAAGCCCCCTATAGTTCTTGACGCCCTATTTGAGATACAGAGGTATCCCTATTTGAGATACAGAGGTATTTTAACACCTAGAGACATAACTATACAGAGTTATTACTGTAGTCATAGGCGTACGGACTTGATGAATGTTGCGGGGACGGACCCTGGAATGCCCCAAAAAAATTCGGGATACAGACTGCGGTGCCGGTTGTCTGCTAGAGGCGAAGAAGCTGGTATTACCGTATACGACCAGCCCCCTCACCCAAGAAAATTTGACGGCCGCAAATTTCTGCTATTCTAGTCCGTCAATTAAGCAACTTCAATGTTTCCAATCGTTTTGCAACCGAAATCCCGCTCTATGCCGACCCGAATTCTAACCATTCAATCAGACGGTTGCAGCTGCATTCACGAATAATAGTCGATGCCTGGAAAATATAGCACATAGAAAAGTGGCTCCAGACACAATGTTTTAATCCATAGCCAATTCAGTACAAGTTTAGTTTTCACTTTACCCGTCTGCCCCAAATCTCAGTTAGGGGGCATTATCCCCAGTACCCCCGTGATTCGTACGTCTAGAACAGGATCATTGAATCACCCTAGTGTTTTTGTTATTTAATCATACATATGACAAAAATAAACGTCATACGATCGGTTTATTAAGTCGTCATTGATGTGCATTGACATGTTCTCTTATCTAGTGTAAACTTCCTTTACGGTATGATTTTATAACCCATCAATATCTATTTAAATATAATTTCTCAGTGTTTTTTTAATGTTCGTGAAAGACGCCATTTTGGGCTGTCGTTAATAAATTTCGGTTCAACTATCTGAGGTATAATTTGAATATAATTGCTTACTGACATCTGTTAATTTTTAATCGCTTTGATTCAGTCTTATAATATATCAAGGAATCTGAATCAACGTTCCAAATCGTCCGGGGCAAACCGGAGAGGTTCAGTAGGTAAGACGTTGGCATACGAACATGGGAGTCCTGGGTTCAATCTCGATGTTGGCCGAGGATGTTCATCGGGATTTCCCGGCGTGGTTCCCTCTTGTCAACAGTTTAACGTTCACTCGACACAAACTAGGTCATTTCGGGACTAACATATGGTTTAAATGTATTACGATAATTAACTTGTGCGTATGGGTCTTTAGCAGTGGGAGAAAACCGGAGGATCCGGCGACAACCCCTGAGGTTGACACAAACTAGCTGGGAATAAAGACCACACCCACTTGACCCTGTGACACATACCTTACGATTTAAAGCGTCTGTGTCAGATCAATCGGTCAGTTGACTGACTGAAAGACATTTTATATTTTGAGTTATTAAGTCTTGTGCTTAAATTATTAGTAATATTGTAGAAGTGCACTTTTTCTTTTACTTTCCGGAATCTTGTTGGAGATTAAATAAAGGCAGGACTCTTGTTGGTTGTTAATAGTATTATGCTCGTTGGTAAACAGTACTCAACAGCAGACAATTAATATAACAATTATTGGTTAAATGCTTAATAGTAAATAAGCTCCAATATGGATATGGGAATTGACGTAAACGTATGTCTCAAAATATCCAAATACGGGTATGTTCTTAGGAATGTGGTCTAAGCTGATCTCCCAAGACACATGTGTAGCAAGCTCTCCTCTAATTCTGTCATTTGGGTCTATACCCATACATCACCTAGGGCATTAATCCTATAAAACTAGCGTCTATACAAATAAGATACCGTGGCAACTAAAACGCTTTAGTCCATAGACGTTAATTACAATTAATAGGATAGATTTAACGTGTAAAACAAAGAATACTGGAGACATGTGATTAATGAAATGTATAAGACAATATAAAATGGATATAGATGGAGGTAATTAAGGTAGATTAAGATCCATTAAAATATGGTCTTCAAAATTAAGTAATACTGTGTGGATTAGCACGACGTATTAATTAAACATTTACTATTGGGCCGTAATTCACCCTACTATAATACTCTCAGATTTTAAAAAAATATTCGTCCCGAATATTAATCGGTAACATATAAAAACAATCATAATATATCAATATCAATATATATAGGTACAAAATAAAAATTAATCAATTCTGTGTAGCAGATGGGATGGACATAATATAGTAGATATGGGTGCCCCCCCCCCTTTTAATAAAAATCATAAAAAACCAATATAAAAAGTCATAATGAAACACATACTTTGCTGATAAGTATACAGACTAAATATATCAAAAAATATAAATTAGAATAGGTGTGTGGTTTATCAAGGTAATTGTATTGTCAGTCTTTACCACGTAAATAAAATAATTAAAATCGCTTGTTTAAAGATTTGTTCTTAAATTTCTTTTCATGTACTGGTCCACTGTACTGGTCCACAATTATTTGGTGGGCCATTATTTAAAAATTTCCTCTATGATTGTATTGGATGGACCCCCGTAGCAATCGTCTTCATTATCATACTTCCAGGTATTGGGAGGTCCATCATTAAAATCGTTGCCACCATTATTATATGAGCCCATATTGGGTGGATCATCAAAAAAATCGTCCCCGTTATTACAGGATGGACCATCATAAAAATCTAAAAAAAAATTCTCTCAAGCTCAATCTTTGAATTTCGAGCATAGAGTTTTCATATGTCCTTTCTAATTCTTAGAGATCATGGTGCATTTCTTGTTTATATTTATGCGCGCTT
Organism: Patella caerulea; assembly: GCA_036850965.1. Taxonomy (NCBI): domain Eukaryota; kingdom Metazoa; phylum Mollusca; class Gastropoda; family Patellidae; genus Patella; species Patella caerulea. The sequence continues at coordinate 15,094,999 of JAZGQO010000002.1, read as the reverse complement.
TCAAGTTCTGAGGTCAATTCAGAGATTTTTATATTTAAAGTTGGTTTCCCGGGTACAAACGGGGTGATGTGATGACTAAAAACATATTCAAACTAATTAATTTATCATAATCTTTCTCAAAACACTGTAATTGCCAAGTATATCCCGCTATGAAAATCGATCAAAAGAGGCCATGTTTGCGTCAGGGGATTACCCTTCTCCGTCCCTATGGCAACCGCGGGCGGAGACGGTTGAGAATTCATTGCATACACAAGGTTACAAGACGTTGTTGTCTGTAATCGCTGACTGTTTATTACAAATATCAAATCCTAATTAAATTCTCGGATTATCCACTGCCTGCGTCTTTTTCCGTGATTTTTATCACAGAAAGTGTTGTAGGTCTAACTCTCTATAGAGTTTATCAACATGCACACAAAGCGCCCAATGTGCTCATGCAGCCTTCGGGCTGTCGCTTAGGGGAACCCTTACATTTTTGTCCTGTATACGCTCAATGAGTGTTTTTTTTTTCAGGGAATCTAATATTTTTCTAGTAAGATTGGATATCCCTACTTTCCATATATACCAAAATTGCCATACTTTTATTGGCAATAACCACCTGATAAATACTTTGCTGGGAACCCACCTTTAATTTATAGCCTCAATGTTACATTTATCATGGCTTAAATTTTAAACAGACGTGTTCCTAATTGTATGGGTAACGTCCAATTTTTTCATCACTGCTTTTAACTGTTGCTTTGTCACGCCATTTGAATTTTGAATTTCATGAAACGCTCGTATGCCAATTTGAGAAAATGAAAGTTAATTGTTTCATAAAGAATTTCCTCGTTTCATATTCATGTTTTCTTTTTGTGTCGTAATCGGTTTTTAGCCGATTTTATTTTCATTTCTTTGAACATTTAATGAAACAGATCGCTTGACTTTATACACATTTTTAGGAGCAAGAGCACGAGGACTATGATTTTGATAATTAAACTGACAATAACTGGATGGCAAGTGGTGATTACCTTGGTAAAAAGACCACATACCTTTTTGTCTTCTGTTATCTAAAGATCGACTTGATGACGCCGGCTTGATTATTTAATGTCTTGACTATACGTATTTCCACCATGTTCTGGATATCTTGGATTAGATGACCGGAACATTTTCGCCTTCTTCCGGCTTTTGCTTATCTGGGGTTGTGTAACTCGATTTACTTCTTCGTTAGGCCTGTTTGTTCCAATTCCACTTTCTTGAATATTTATCTTGTTCGAAGGTGTTCTAACTCGTTCTAAACTTCTCGTTTGGCTGTTTGAGGTACGAACTAAATCTTGCCACTCAAAGCAATCTCCCCATTTGTAGAAGAGCAGTTTTTTGTCTACTTTCTGGAATCTTCTTGTTGATTAAATGAAGACAGGACTCTTGTTGGTTTTTAATAGTATCATGTTCTTTGGTAAACAACACCCAACAGCAGACAATTAATATAACAAATATAGTAGTAGAGTAAAATGCCTACAAACCCACAACTTAATTTTAATTATAAAAATGACAGTTTAGACGTTTAATTAGAAACGCATTGTTAATTGATAGCCAGATAACTATGATCACAGAAAACGATTAGGAGATTAAGAGAGTTAAGCTTTACCCGAGAAGCAACAAAGTTCGGATAATTATGTATTGTTCGGAGACTCGAATGCTGTAGAAATAATTGGACTTGGATTACAACTCCAATTGTTTATAGGTTACCAACCAAATAAACAATTGTGGGTATATAAGTACAGATCACATTCGAATCTCCAAACACATTACACCATTCAACTGTTGTTGTTCTCTCAATTAAGGTAAGCGATTTTTACTTCAGTAGTCCGATTATTTCCGAAAATGAAATCAACTGAAATAGGGTTTAACGTCCAACTGTTCTGATCCGGGAGCCACAGTGACTAAGGGAGAAAGACGATGGAGGTCATGGGTTCGCACCCGATGTAGACCGAGAAAGTTCATTAATATTTTACGGCGTGATTTCCCCTTTTCAGAGGTGCAGGGGGACTTGACAAAGACAGCTGTCTAGTCGTTCGGATGGGACGAAAAACCGAGGTCGTGTCTATACATTGGCTTATACACAAAAAATCCATTGACAATATTGGAAATCGAAAAAAGAGTAAGCCGTAACGCCGCTGTCCGGGCAAAATGCCCCTCATAACACACTGAATGGCGTATGGTGAAAACTTTACGTGAATAGCGGCGCTACGACTTACTCTTATATTGAGTTCCAACTGTAAGGGGTCTTTTATGTGCATGCCAATATGTAAATGAAGCCCCGGTTTTTCGTCTCCTCCAAAGGACTACACGTTATCCCCCCCCCCTGCACCATTGTCAAAGAGGAATCACTCCGGAAATGGGGTTTGATGTCGTACTTTTCAGGTAGCCGCGGTGACTCAGTGAGTAAGACGTTGCCTCAATTACGTTGAGGTCTGGTGTTCAATCACTGCGATCGCCGATAAAGCTTATCGAGAATTTTCCGACACGATTCATCTTCACAGGCCTGGCAGGGGATAACGTAATCTTTTGGGTGGAACCAAAATTCGAGGTTCGTGTACATATTATTAGCGAGCATATTAAAGACCCCTCACAGTACACTATATAGCGTATGTCCGTCTTCGTTAGCCCTTGTCAGGGTAGAACAGTAGGACGTAAAACACAGTTTTTTAAAATTCAACTTTCCTACTTTTCTGCACCTAACGGGTTGTGGACGGTGGGCATATGCTATGCAGAGTGCTGTGACGGAAATTTTCAATGGACCGAGGCATTTCTTCATCGAAATTCAACTGAAGGATTCTTTAGGCAATGTGTACACGGAAGTATGGGGGGTGTCCCATCTACACAACTAGACACCGTTCTTTACCAGACCCTTTGTCCTGCACTACCGACAGGATGAAACCACGCTGCAAAATTCCCATATGTAATCATAGAGTATTGAGAGGTAAAAAACCGATAACCCGAAAACCACGACAACCCGACAACGCGACATCACGACAACCCGACATCATAAAGCCAGGCTGACACTTGTACGATTGCGTGGCACGCATTGGCACGACTCGAGTCGGCACGACACCTCCGATTTGCGCAAACTCGTCGTGTCAATGCGGGAAGTGCGTAAACAATGCGCAAACTATGCGTGAACTCGTCGTGCCAGTTCGTGTCAATGTGGACACCGATGGGCACGAGAAAATCGTGACCAAAAGTCGTGCAAGTGTCAGCCTGGTTTTACATTTTCACTCGACAATACATCATTTTTACGCGACATTGCGACATTTTTAATGTCGTGGTGTCGGGTGAAAATGTCGCAGTGTCGGGTTAAAATGTCATGATGTCGGGTTGTCGCGTTGCCGTGGTGTCGGGTTAAAATGTCGTGATGTCGTGGTGTTGGGTTGTCGCCTTAAGCCAGGCTGACACTTGCACAACTTTTGGCCACCTTAAGCCAGGCTGACACATGCACAACTTTTGGCCACTATTTTGTCGTGGCAAGTCGTGCCATTATGAGGCCCGAACTGGGAGGCTCCGCACTGTTCACGACTAGTTCACGACCAGTTCACGCCTAGTTCACGACATATTCACATGCTCATCAGTGTCAACATTGACACGAACTGGGTTTACGCACACTTCACGCCAGTTTACGACTAGTTTGCGCACTGGCACGACTCGAGTCGTGCCAATGCGTGCCACGGAATCGTGTAAGTGTCAGACTTGCTTTATGAAGGGCGACACCACGACATCACGACATGATACCAATCAGTCACCATAAGGCTCCAATATTCGACCTGTAAAAATAATAAGGTGCTGACAAAAGTTAAAACAAACCTTCTCTGTACTTATGTATTGTATTAATAATTTATTTTTATATGCAGGGTAAAATAAGATGAGGTTCCTTCCACGTGTTTTGGTACTGTGTCTAGTCGTGATGATATTGACCCTTAAATTAATGACGTATTATTGGGCAAGGATTCCGGAATTTCCAGTTTCATCTACCGAAAACACATTCGCATTGTCAGCGAAAATACCGTTCTATGGCAATCCATCCCTGATACCATACAAAGAATTCTTCGTTCCTGGACAAAATACAACATTTCCTCTTAACTATAGTTTCCATTTGAATGGATCTCATATTTGTAAGGACCAAGACCCGTATTTAGTGATATTTGTTCTTTCCGTTCATGACCAAACAGCACAGAGAGAAGCAGTTCGCCGAACATGGGGCAGTGTTGCCAATGGCAACCATTGGCCTGGTACCACGATCATGCCTCTAATCAAAATTGTGTTTTTATTTGGTGTACATGACGATGAAATTCTTAACGCCATCATACGAACAGAAAACGAAATTCATCAAGATATCGTACAAGCAAATTTTGTGGATAGTTATGATAATCTAAGCCTGAAGGTATTGATGGGGTTTAAGTGGATGACACTACATTGTACCAGAGCAAAGTTTTTAATGAAAACGGATGAGGATTCATTTATTGTTCTACCTAAGTTATTGAAAAAACTGGAGTCAGCATCGATGGACAATTCTATTTTAGGAGTGTATTCTTTCTCCGAGGGCGTAGCTAACTCCGGAAAAAACAAAATAGATAAAAATGAGTATCCGCTTTCACTGTTCCCACCTCACTGTAAAGGCATTATGTACGCAATGCCTTCAAAATTAGCTGCCAATATTGTTACTGTGGCCAATCATTTTAAATATATGCGAATTGAAGACGTTTTTATAACTGGAGTATTAGCGAAGGCGGTTGATGCGAGACATGTCCAGTTAGAAGAATCGGAGTACTATAAATATAAAACGCCAAAACCTTGTGAATTATCCAATGGACCAATCATATTATCTCATGGAGTCAATGCGGTACTAATGTATCAAACGTGGAACACTTTTCAAAATCCCATTATGTGTTCGTCATAGACTGTCTTTTTGTTATGCGTTATCCTACTGACAATAGAGGCTTTTTGCAAGAGGAATTTTTCTCATCAATATAGACATGACCCTACGTTGCATCAATGTAGTTTTGGAGTTCTAGATGAGCTGAGCTGGGCTTGGTTCTATTGCAGCACGATAGCGGTTATATCAAGATCATCATCACTACTTGCCAAATGCCTGGCGTACAAATTCCTGGAGGGAGTAAAGTCTATCGACAGTCGCTGACCTATTAAATAAATAAAATTTACTTCGAATCGACAACAATTTTTGGTTTCACTTATGTATTATTTCAGAAAATGTGTACCTCTCTAGCATAGAATCGCACCCCCCCCCCATTGCTTACATGCATTTCTGTTTGTTCAAATGAAAGTGACTAACCCTAATAGGCCCATGCCGTGACACCTGACATATTTATTTCCAGAACTTATTGGATAGGAACCCTCCCAAGAGCACATTCATCCCAAAACATGCATTCTCTGTGAAGATCAATATTAAATTCGCATTAATACTCTGGTCAGATTTTCATCGGAAGAGTGTGAACCTTGTCAACAAAATAAAATTAAAGATTCATTCGGCAAGAGCTTGGGTGGATCCAGAGGGGGTGGGGTGAGGGGCCTGCTCAGCTACATGAAAGAATAATGCCTTGCATCAGTGAAATTACATCACAAAGTGATCCTACATCAATATAAAAATGATTTCTCGGTTTAAAAAGCCCAATTTGTGTCAACTGGCGTGGTTTCGAATCCCCGGTTGTACGTGTCAAGGAGTTGGGTCGCCTGTCCAACCTCGTGGGATTTGGACAGTTCGCCTTTTTCTCTGAATATAATCAATTGAAATTATAATAATGTGTTTTAAAATTGACTGCAAATCATTTTATAACTAATCGTGCGCCTTTAAGGTTCCAAAGAATAGAACCTTACTCTACATATACGCCCTTTAAAGTTACATTTCCGGGTACAAATTTTGTGATTTGATGTTATATTTGGATGAAAAACATATTCAAAGTAACCAATTCATCAAAAATTTGCTTCAATTCCCCATCAAAAATTTGTATTCGCCGGGGATACCCATAACTATGAATAAACTGTTGTTAGTGCAATGTCTGTCAACTTAGCTTCATTGTCCATTTTTCAGAATACATTTGTCATTACTTACCGGACATTTACCAAACATATTGAAGCCTAAGTAAATTGTTAATTATTTTCGTAAACTTATTTTTCACACGTTTAATGGCAGAGTCTTTTGTACATTGACACCCCTCAATATAAGCAAAACTGCTAACCCCTTTGATCAAGAAATAACAAACACCCCCTAAATCAAGCTGGCAGACAGCTAGCCGTCGGGTTGTCAGTGATACCCGGACAGTTTTGCCCAGTGCTTGATCCATGGATGGTTAACGGGTAATCCAGTATTTTTCTAGTAAGATTGGGGGTCTATACTTTCGAGATATACCACATTTGCCAGACTTTTATTGGAAATAGCCACCCGATAAATACTTTCCTGGGAAAGTAACTTTAACATACCATCATCGCATGTGATATACATGTAATACAATTACAATGCATTATACATAAACGTTATCACTGTTAATAACTCTATGTATATATATTTATATCATTTTTGTCTTGACAAAGATTTAAACCGTTCAGGCCATGCCTTGTATCTGAATAAAACCATGGTCCATAATAAAACCACGGATACAATTGAGACATGAGCCCGACTTTAAATCCGCAATATATAGAAGTGAATTGGCTGTGTAGTGGAGTGTGACGTCTCACCGTCTCAAGACGCTGTACATGTAATAACAACATTAGCTGTGTATATCAGTGACTGAGACTGGGTTGGGGCGCTTTACCGGAACAACAATAGTATCTGTAGATTTAGTGCAAACTGTTTTTGAACTTTGTAAGTACATGAATATTGCATATAACTGATATAATAGTAGGCCTATGCCAAATTGGCAGGATATGATAGTAAACAATACACCATTTTTGGCTCATGCAGCTGTCCATAAAGAATGTATAATAGCCTAATTGAATATTATGGGATGTATTCTATGTGTAGTCCTACTTATATATACGAACTTAATTTACTAGTCGAGTCTGTTGATTTCATGACGTGTCGAGCCATAAACCCCATAGCTTTTAAAGGTCAAAGTGCATATAAAGACGGATATAATATTCATAATATTGACGTATAACGTCTTTGATATACATTCATAATATTCAACAGTTCATAGGGTATACTCTCGCCTTTATTGTCCAGCCGTTCGGATGGGACGAACAGGCGTTTTCTCGTGTACACGGTTCCATCATACCGCGATGTCTGTCTTCATTATTCCGGATGGTGCAGAAAAGTAGGACGTTAAATCCCATCTTATTTCATATCAGTAATTGTATATTTGTATATACATTAACATTGTATATTAGCCTATACTTTAGTCCCGTCGACGCACAAGTGGCAGAACGGTATGATATTAAACCCCATTTTATTTGATTTTTGATCTTGAGCTATGCAATAAGTTGGAATATTGAGAGATTTACTTGCGACCGGCCTTGAATATTGGGAAATTTACCGGAAGTCGACCTTGAAAATATGCATGACCTATGACCTATCATTTAGTTTCCAATATTACATGTATGTGTTTTTAACGCGCGGATGACTTCTGATATACTTAATACAAATTTCACGGGTCATATATCAAACTGATCCCGCAGTGAATATTCGCTTGGCCGCTACAATCACTGATAAGCATGACATCGACGAGGCTTAATAAGTACGGCATATTAACTTTTTTACTCCGACAAATTAAATTCTCAAACATTTTTTTGAGGTAACAGAAAAATAAATAAAGACGTTTGAAGTAATTGAAGTTAAAAAATATTTCCTATTAAGTGTAAATGGGTATTAAAATGAGTAAAATGCGTCATTTTGCCCGAAGCAGTTAGGTGTTAAGTAAACATTGCACGAGCCGTTGAGCCAATGACTGCAGTCAAAGCACGTGCTATGGACACTCATCTGTTACAGAGTTAATTCCTAAGTAATTCTCTGTGAAACAGATTGGTCATATATACGGTGGATGATTTAGGACACGCAAAAAAAAAAATAATATCTCGAGCTCTCGAGATACTAAGTCGAGCGCTCGAGATAGTTAAGTCGAGCGCTCGAGATAATTAAGTCAAGCGCTCGAGGTAATTAAGTTGAGCGCTTGAGATAATTAAGTCAGGTGCTCGAGATGCTTTAAACTATATGATTTTATGCATCATATTCAATGATAAACTAAACTTGCAGTTTATTTTTACAACCCATCCAAAGCTGCAGTGACGGAGCGGATCCCCCCCCCCCCCCCCCCACACACACGTACATCCCATCCCATGCTCATCATCACCATCATTTCCCGTTATATGTACCCCCTTCCAAGTGGGGAGTATATAACATGTTATTATGCAAATCAATAATTATATATATCGAGGTTACACAGTTTTGCTATGAGATATTGGCATATCTTCTTATTTAGAAGCTCGGCTCTGATCCAAGGTTATTGATTTCATATGTAGGAACTGATCATGGCGCGATCGTGTCAGACTTGTACACACACCCCAACCCCAACCCCCTACACACACACTCACGCACACTCCATCCTATGCTCATCATCACCACCAAATATTTCCCGTTATATTTAAACCCTTCCAAGTGGCGAGTACATAACATGCTATTATACGAATCAATAATACCCCCCACCCCCAACCCCCACCCCAACCCCACCCACCGTTCCCCAAACCTTGTGGGTATTCTTATTACATTCGGAGTCCTTACTGTGGGAGGAAACCTACGGACGCGGGGTAAACCCACACGATTGAGAAGTGGAGACGTTGAATCCCCAATTAGGACCGATGTAGAATGTAGAAGCCCGGGTAAACTAGACATTGATCAGTTCCTACATTTAAATAAATAACCCTGGATCCGACCCGAGCTTCTACATAAGAAATGAAATGAAATGGGGGTTTAACGTCCTACTGTTCTGCTCCAAAACTGGGCTATTGAAGACGGGCAAACGCCACACACTGTGCTATGAGGGAAATTTTGCCAGGGCAAATTCCAACTGACAAGGGATCTTTTACGTGTAACGGAGTCCTCGGTTTTTCGACCTATCCAAATGACTAGACAACTGTCCTTGTCACCCCCACGCCCCGCCCTGTTCTACATAAGAGGATATCAGTCTCTCATAGCAAAACTCTGTAACATCGATATATACATTTGTTAATTCGTATAATAACATGAGAGAGAGAGAGAGGGGGAGAGAGAGAGAGAGAAAGAGAGAGAGAGCTATTTGTGCAGAATGCTAGGACGTTAATTTAAACCCCATTTACGTTATGCTCTATTACTAGATTATATTCTTATCTTGTAGAAACCAACAGCCTAAATAGCAAAAGAACATGAATTTAAGCGGTAAAGTTGCTTTAGTTACGGGTGCAGCCCAGGGCCTGGGTAAAGCATTTGCCGAATCTTTGTTGTCAAAGGGCGTAAAGGTACGTGTTGATTTTCCCATTTTAGCAATTATACATTGACTATTTCTTCTTTTTTTTTATGTTTTTATGAAAATATTATTTATTCATTCACTTATAGCTATAAAACAAAGCTCTTCCGGGAATTCTTCAGCCTGAGTAGGCGGTGAAACTCCACCACCTTTTATTAGCCTTGCAAGGAAGCGCATCTAATCCAGATCCGGTGTAGACCATTTAACATTGCTAGTGGGGGGTTGTGATGGCCTAGTGGTCTAGAGTGCCGCACTTCGACCTCTAGCTGGCCGGTCACCTCTTGCTTGCTTTCGATCCCCTACGCACTAGCGAGTTATTGAAATAAAATTAAAAAATCATATGTTAGTCCCGAAATGACCTAGTTTGTGTTGAGTGGACGTTTAATAATCCCACACGTTCATGGTGTTTTATATTTTCAGGTTATTGGCATTATCCGCACAAGCGAGTTATTGAAATAAAATTTTAAAAACATATGTTAGTCCCGAAATGACCTAGTTTGTGTTGAGTGGATGTTAAACCCCATTTCTCTCCCCCTCTCTCTTTCTCTCTCTCTCTCTGACCTTCAGTTATAGCTTTGCTATGGTCTGAATACCTTACTTGCCAAACTACTTTTGCCCGTAACATTGCAAGTGGAATCGAAAGAATCATAGACTTATCACAGATGTCTGGGAAAAGGTTTCAGAAATGTCAAACTCCCTTTCCTTTCTTGTTACGATTGCCATGTTGTTATTTTGAAACTCACGAGAAGATATAACGAAGATTGCTCAGTTCTATTTATATGGACATTGTTTTTAAAGGTGTGTGTAACTGATGTAAATGTTGAAGCTGGACAGGCAACAATAGAAGGCTTTCGGAAAACATATGGAAATGACAACGCCATTTTCAGCAAATGTAACGTCACCAATGAAGCAGATTTTACAGGTAGGCCGAATTAAGAGTTTTTATATAGAAAAAAAAGTAAATAATTATATACTTCAAAGAATAATTAAATAGATAAAAAAATAATTGAATAGATAAATAAGTAATTGAATAGATAAATAAATAATTAAATAGGTAAATAAATAACTGAATAGATTAATAAATAATTGAATGGATAAATAAATAATTAAATAAATATATTGATTAAATAATTGAATAAATAATATCATGTTGAATAAAAAAAATTGAATAATTTAAAAGTAACTATTATATTCTCAAAAATTTTAAATGCAGTTAATTTTGAATAGTATCACGTTCCAAATAACTCTACAGAGAATACAAAGGACTGCTTTGGGGGTTGATTGGCCAAATTTAATTTGAAATAATTGTATTTGTCTCGTTGCACAAAGAAAGCTCAAATTAAATGAAATGAAATGGACTTTAACGTCCGTTTTGTCTACTACCACTTTTCTGCTAAAGACCGAGAGCACGGGAATGGGTGCCCGTCTTGGAGTTTGAGAGTGGAGATGCGAGTTAGACGGATGGACTGGAATTCCTTCGGCCAGACGATGCGTGGATTCGCAGACGAACCTACCTCCAAAGCTTTTCCTTCCCGCCTCCCGATCCGCCACTCTTGACAGCAAGAGGTATTGAGCGATCGCAAGCTCTGTTTCGACGGAACGGGAGTGCGCAAGCTCTGTGACTATTCAGCCTCGGTCCTATGCACGATTAACCTGCCCTGATTACGAACATACATGTGTCAGGCTGGTGTTATTTTAAACGCAGAATTCAGATTGTCTCTGCCATCTTCATAAATCATATTGGTGCAGAAAGGACTCATGTTAATCCCCATTGCAGCATTTTTTTTATCTTTTTTTTTTATTTTTTGCAACGGAAACCGTGAGTCAGGTCTTTGTATTTTCCATTTTTGAGACCAAGCAAGTTTAACCATCTCGATTTTTTCCCTGCTAGGTGTTTTTGAAACCACCAAAAGTAAATATGGAAAAGTTGACATTCTGGTAAATAATGCTGGTATTATTGAAGAGAAGAACTGGAGAAAAACTATAGATGTTAATTTGGTAAGATGGTTTTATTAGATATCCAACATCATTGGATCCTTTGCCTGCAGACTAGAATCACTGTCCCCTCTTAGGAACGAGTGCGCAAAGAAAAATAACATGAACACAAACGCATAGCCGTTTTATTTATTTCTCATGTAGGATATTAGAAAAAAATTCCAAAATTACTTGTTTGTCATGGACATAAGCTTTGCATACTCTAAATACTAAAATTTAGAGGAAATACTGGTTGGTACGGTCAATGAAATGTCATATCCTGTTCCCTTAACCGAGCCCACTAACCGTAAACAGATACACACCCACACATCTCAGTAATAGTAAACATGTATCTTTATGCACATCAATTGTCGGTAATTTTAAACCATTACACACAACCTCTGTCTTAAATCCTTTATTTAAACACCCATATAAACCACAAGAACTTGAAGGGATTACTACTGCTATATTCCTGAAGCAATGGGCCGAGAATCCCTCTCTGGCCATTGCTGGAATGACGTCTGTTTCTTGAACTTATGCGGGAGTGTGTCTATTCTATCCGTTCAATAAAAGCTATCACTTAAGTACAGCAACATGACAGTCCTTCGTTTAATCTGGGTCTTCCCTAAAACTTTGGACAGTGATTTAAGGTATTAAAACGGTGAAAGTGTGTTCGTTTCCAAACAGTATTGTTTACATTTCATTCGACTTGATAGCCTCGTTTGTCACGCAATTAGTTTTACTGTAGTATTCTGCTATGCACGGGTTAATTCGGCATAATAAAATCGTGAGCAATGACGTAACGTTAGGTAAACATATTTGGTCCAATATTGGCACTCGTTTTAAATGTAACGCTTTTGTAGGGCGGCTAGTGATTGGTTGGTAGTCGGAGTTTGTAGTGGGATAACCTCTAATCAAACGAAAAGCTGTGTGGAGTATGCACTACTGCTTGACTTTATAGTATAGTATATAGTATACATGTATATAGTCAAGCAGTCGTAAGAAGTTTTATTTTTACTCCCTTCAAGTGCCTGTGATATAAACCTGTAATGTTCACACTTACGCTGATTAAAACACAGACCCTATTTCGTTTCGTTTATTATAGTTCAAAATTTCGTTCTACTTGTCTTTAACTACACTAGGATCTGGAAGAGTTGTTATATAACCCGCGTTCTAGATGATATAAGGGATTAGCCAATGAAACGGTCTGTTACGGCGAGTTTTTGTCGTGTGGGACACGGAATTGAGGGTAACCCACTAAAAACATCAACGCTGATTGGTTAATCAAATGTCTTACAGCATAGGATCAAAAGCCGCTCGTATGACATCAGACGCAGCCTTTCATTACAACCGGTCAGATCTATATGTAGTAGAGGACAGCGAAAGCCTAAAAAACGAAACGAAATATTGGTTTGTATTTTAATCCGATTAATTTGGTATATTATGTGTTCCAGGTTGGTATGATGCAAGGGACCCACCTTGGTATAGAAAATATGAGCAAACAACATGGTGGAGATGGGGGTGTTATTATAAATGTTGCTTCATCAGCAGGTAAGCTCGGAAGTATATTAGATATAAATAAAATGAAATATGGTTTAATTAATGTCCTTCTGTTCTGCTCCGACTGAGCTAATGAAGACGACGGGTATAGACCATGCAATCTGTTATGCGGAAATTTTCCTCGGATAGCGCGCTTCGGCCTATTCGCACCAGAGGTGCTTTAACGTGCACGTCAATGTGTACACTGGACGTCGGTTTGTCGAATGATTATGCACTGTCATTGTTGCGGCCTCTGTCCTACACAACTCAAAAGGAATCACCCTCGACATTACCGGATCCTCGATACTCATTATTATCCGCGCTTGATAATTGTGCGACTTGGCGAGGGAGGTTGGGATGGCCTAGTGGTCTAGAGTGCCGCGCTTCGACCTCTAGCTGGCCGGTCACCTCTGGCTTGCGGCTGTGGTTTCGAGCTCGGTGTGAGCGTATGTGGCATGGAGATAGGGGCGCCTTCTCAACCTCGTGGGTTTCCTCCGGGCACTCCGGTTTCCTCCCACGGCTACGCGCAAGCGAATTATTGAAATAAAATTGAAACCATATGTTAGTGCCGAAATGACCTGGTTGTGTTGAGTGGACGTTTAACACCATTTCTCTCTCTCTCTCTCTCTCTCTCTCTCTCTCTCTCTCACGACTTGGCGAAGGGAAATAACTCGGATATCATTGTAATTAAGATCGCCGAATCGGTGTTGTAAGCTTTGTCAAGATATCTTTAGGACAACCTTTTGTGTGCATGTCACTTTGTCATTAAGTTTTTATCGATTCTCACAGCCTTGCATACAAACTGCTTTGCTTTTATGTGATGAACGCAAACAATGACGCTGAGCCTGGTATGTAAACTGTTTTTTGATTGGTTCGTTGAATCAACCTATGTGGTCAATGAAATCATCAAGAGAAGATGTGAATATGTGAAAATCATATGAATGGACCCAGGTGTTCATGGGGAAGAACGAAACGATGCCACGGGGGAATACCGAAGGTGACATAAGCTCGGTTAATGCGGTAATTCATTTAATCCCGTTTTATTTCACACCGGTTCACTGCACACGTATCGGTTCAGATTAACTTGAATCTTGTGATTATCAAAATGTTTCCGTTAACGACCAATCAAAATATTAAAATTAATTAAGAAAATCCGCTTAAATCGAATATGGAAATATTATAAGGATATTAATAAACCAACTTTTTGTGTTTTTCTTTAAGGTCTACAGCCGGTATTTTTTAGTCCAGCTTATTGTGCTTCTAAATTTGGTATAATTGGTTTTACTAGAAGCTGGGCAGTAAGTGGAGCTATTGAAATAGTCTTATTTTCTGAAAGGCTGTGGGTTGACAATAAAACAGATAAGGGCGGGGGTCTGTTGATGGAGTATAATTATTAACATTTCAAGAGGTCTAATTAGTTCAGTACAAACATCTTTACATCGAACTAAATATAAAGTCATATCTTAACGATTTTTGTGAAAGTTCCGAATTTTAACGATTCATACTTATTTGTGAATGTTCATGTTTTAAAGCTAAAATCATCAAAAAGTGTTATCGGACTTTTATCGTCCAGGTGAACCAAAGCGTTGAAGAATCGTCGAAAAGGCGCCAATGTTTGGACATGCAGTTACTTTCCTTGACTGCTCCTCAGTGATTGTCATACCATGGGACTATTCAAAATACATCAATATGTCCATCAGGAATCTATCAAACATGAAACGTACCAAAAAATCACAGAACTGAAATTAATGTATAGATTTATTTATTATAATAACAACAAAGCATTTGTATTTTCATTATAGTAATATCAAAGGATATACATGATCCTCATTATAGCATTAACACAGCACGAACATGCTAACAATAACAAATATATTCATTATCACGGTGTATGTGCATTATAGTAATAACAAAGTATAAACATATTCATTATAGTAATGAAATGTCACATTTATATACATTACAGCGGTAACTCAGTATAAACATATTCATGATAGTAATAGCAAAGTATATACATCATATACATTATAAATAACGCAGTATAAGCATATTATGAATGATAGAAATAACACAGAGTAATATACGTCAAATATACATTATAGCAATAGTATTAGCATATTCATGATAGTAATAACAAAGCATAGGATATATATTCATTATAGCAATAACAAATTAGTATTCCATATTGCAATAACGCAGTATAGAAATATTTATTCTAGCTATAAGAAAGTGTATGCATATTCATAAAAGTGATAACAAAATAAGCATAACAGCAAATTCATCCTCTGGACTATTGTATTTTGACCTCTAGTTAGGATCTATTGTGATTGATATTTATTTTATTTCGATGTAGTTTTATGAAACCAGGTATCGAATATTAATTTGCCCTTTCTACTCTGTTTATTAGGATAATCCAAGTAATGCTCAGAATGGTTTAAGATTTTGTTGTCTGTGTCCAGCATTTACGGAGACTAATATGATGAACATTAATGAAAATTCTACTTTATCAGTTGAAGCAACAATGAAATTTATAGAATATGTTGGAGTAAATAAGTAAGTAAAAAATAGATCTCCATTTCGTTTCGGTTTTTATACTTTCGATGGCCTTCACTACATGAGGATTTGACCGGTTAGAGTGAGTTATCGCCTAATGGGTCATAGAGCAGATTTTTACCCTATGACGACAGACATTTGATTAACCAATGAGCGTTGACGTTTCTAGTGGTTTACCCACAGATCCATACATGACATACCGTGACCTACCGTTTCATTGGCTAATCCTTCACTTCAACCAAAACGCTGGTAATATAACAACTCTTCCAGATCCTAGTGTAGTGAATACGAGTAAAACGAAATTTTTAAACTATAAAAAAAACGAAACAAAACATGATCTGTGTTTTAATTACATTGGGTGGGGGAGTTAATATTGCAAGCTAATTAACCTGCATCAATGCCACCCATGTCAGTGATTGCAGCGTCCTAACGAATATTCACTGCTGGTCAATGGGCTATATGCTATCTTATTTTTTCAGAATTTCAACGGTGGCAGAAGGATTTATGGATCTACTAACAGATGAAACAAATAACGGTGCCGTGATGACGGTTACAGCCCGCGAAGGAATTCAATATAAAATACGGAAATAAATAAATATATTCTGGCAGTTTGTAATTAAACACGTTACGATAAACACAAGAGTTCCATGAAAAACAATTAGAACAATAGAATTATTGTTGAAACGTAGCTCCCATTAAAGCCCCAATAACACTCTTGTTGTAACTGAATAATATGTCCCAATCTCCATTCTGGTCAACAAATCGCATTATTTTAGAATATTCCAATTAACTGATGATATAAATTTCATCTTAACACACCTATTTTAAAAAATTGGAAAAATTCAACCAATTGGTTTGAAAAGTCTAACGTAAACCATTTCATATGTAACATGGATTTTAAGATATTTTCGAACCCTCTGGACAAGTAAAATATGTTGTAATGAATGATTTACACAACAGGTGAGACACTAAAACATCTAGGCTATTATTTATTTTCTGGAGCTACCAAGCCAGCAAGAGTGTTATTGTCCCTTTAAATACAGTAAAGTAATGCCTTTCCGTACAACTCTTGTGTTATCTTAAATAAATATGTCTGTCTGTACAATGTATAATTATTATTCTGTTAATAGTAAGAACTTGCGCTAGTAGCCAGTAAAAGTGACGTATAATAATAGTAAGTTGCTTCGGTGTAAATACGATAATAGTTGACGGCTTTAAAGATGCATTATTTAAGATTTAGAATTAGAGCTGACCGATCTTGCTATGATAGTTCAAAACAGATAATGAAAAATGAATATTATTAAAAATTTCAATTAAATTACTTTAATCTGGGCGAACTTATGAGTGTTTGAAGCTGTAGCATAGATTGTTAATTATCGCAGCAACTGTTCTTGACAATCGAGGGTAAGTCTCGGTTATCCATTTTATTGTTAAGTTTTGAAATATCGCGGTTGTTTTAATCTGTTTAAAACTCATCGATCTGATGATCCAGCGACACGTTTATAGGCTTGGCATGAGCAATTGTATCTAAATAATAATTTATATAACATCTGAAGCCAAAATAAAAACAATAGGCAGATTAATCTCTTACATACTGCATATTTACGAGTAGTTACTAAATGTTAGAAACGATCGTTGATTTATTTATTTTGGATGTTTTTCTTTAAAGTCAGAGCTGCATCGATAATATATGTCAAATCAAGTAAAAGGAGAAAACCGCATTCACAGCAGAATATAATTATTCCAACATATCCTATAGATGTCGCTGAAGGTCTTGGATCTGGCGCAGAGGTTTTCTTTCTAATGGTTGCCGAGAGCAACGTCTTTTCAACAGTCAAGTTTTTTGTTCTCTGGGCCATCTCCTCCTGGATGTCCTCAAGTCTTATCATCTTAACTTGGCCTGTGACATTTTTGCAAATAAACTCGTTTTCTTCAAGGTGTATTTCAATAAAGCCCTGAGTGAGTTGTTTCCAAGTTATGTTTAGGGTTATTTCAGAGTCGCTTGGCTTTGACACGGAGTAGCTAGGTGATGTTATGTTGTCGCTAACAAACGCTGGTATTTCGCTAGCTGACGTCACACTATCGCCAGTTGATGTTCGTATGTTGCTAGGCGACGTAATACTGTCGCTAACTGACGCGTGTGTGTTTCCAGGCGATGCCTTGCTGACGCTATCTGATACGCGTGTGTTGCTATGTGGTGGCATACTGCCACTTAAAGATTCTGGAATGCTAGTGAGCGATATCGTGCTATCGCCATAGGACGTCGGTGTGTCTCTAAAAGCTGTCGATATATCGCTAGGTGATGTCACACCACCCATAAACAATGATGTCGATTTATCGCTAACAAATGTCGGTATGTTGCTATGGGGCACCATACTGTCACTAATAGATGTCGGCTTGTTACTAGGTTGCCCAGTGCTGTCAACAAAAGATGTCGAAGTTTCTCCTACAAATGCATGAGTGTTGGTAGGCACTGTCATGCTAGTGAGCGAAATCGTGCTATCGCCATAGTATGTCGGTGTGTCGCTAAAAGCTGTCGTTATATCGCTAGGTGATTTCACACTACCCATAAACAATGTCAGTGTGTCGCGAAAAGATGTCGGTATGTTGCTAGGGGGCACCATATTGTCAATAAAAGATGTCGATTTATCGCTAACAAATGTCGGTATGTTGTTAGGGGGCACCATACTGTCACTTATAGATGTCAGCATGTTACTAGGTTGTTCAGTGCTGTCAACAAAAGATGTCGAAGTGTCTCCTACAAATGCATGAGTGTTGCTAGGCGTTGTCATACTCTGGCTAATAGCCGATTGGCCGTTGCTAGGGGATGGCATAATGTTAGTAGCAGATGCTGATGTAGTAATAGTTGATAGTATATAATTATTTGAAGATAGGCCTACGTGATAACCGTCAGTGGTAGTAGCTTGAGACGAGCTCTTTGTTTCTAGACTTGGAAAAGTTGACGATAGGCCTGTGTGATAACCGTCAGTAGTAGTAGCTTGTGACGTTCTCTGTGTTTCAGTCGTAGCAGGAGTAGATGATGTTATCGTGGTTTTAAGACCTGTAGAAATTAAAGCGATCTGTAATAAATGTGCCATTCAATTTTCCGAAATTGGAGGCCGGAAACGTGATTTCCTGACATTTTAGGCACTTTACATTTACCTCCCCAGAAAATAATATAATTCTTCCACAAAATTAGCGCATTCTGGCGTTATTTCTGTGGACCAATCCATGCGAATGCTATGAAATGATGGCATTTCTAGAGGAGGGGGCTGGAGTCCACTGAGCGCGTTAAATCCGCCACTGTAAGTGAGCAGATCTACATCGCCTAACTCGAGTTATTCGAGTTAGGCGATGATCGGTCCGATAGAAGATCTCACGACAATAAAAGACCATGTGTTACACCCTTAGATAACGCCACAAAAAGCGTTTATTTTTCAAATCTTCAAGTTTCTGGGAAAGTTGCCAAGGCACACTCACCTGCAAGATCCATTATTTACAGTTCGAGTTAGGCGATGTATATAATAAGACTTCGATAAGGATTGTACCGGAAATTTGGTTCGAGCTATGCGATAATTCAAGTTACAGTTTCCGAGTTATGCGATGTTTATAGTTTGTAGATCGCGACACATCATGGATTGAGGGGCGCCCAGGGACTTCCGATGGAGGGCCCTCGGAGCATCGGAAGGGCCCAGTCATTAGGTCACCGGCCGTTGGAGTCCTCGGTCCGACCATGCTCGAGGCGCGCAACTGAGATTTTTGTGAGGCCCCCACCCCCTAATATGGGGGGCAAAGGGGCCTATGCCCCATGATACCCCATGGTTAATCCGGCGTTGTTTGTACTCTTTTTAAAATCCAAACTACTCTACCAGGGTTCGCGCCACTGACAGAGGGGTAATCACCGCAAAAACATCCCGATGAACTTTCAAAATCCAACCCGAAACACCCTGGTTATGCTCACTGAGCTACAACGGCTCCCCATGACTCTAAAATCAAGGCAAGTATATCCAACGTACCTGCCCATGGTATATCATCCCATGTTGCTTGTATATCTAATATGAATGGATGAACTACATCAGCTGAAGATAGAGCACACAGTGTGTATATAAAAGTTAAAAGATTTTCTTTTAAGCCTGCAA
The DNA here is from genome assembly GCA_036850965.1 of Patella caerulea. Lineage (NCBI taxonomy): Eukaryota > Metazoa > Mollusca > Gastropoda > Patellidae > Patella > Patella caerulea. The sequence goes on along the minus strand of JAZGQO010000002.1, from coordinate 15,075,315 downwards.
TGTTTCTTTATTTTGACCTAGGTCACATTATCTACATGGTTCGTTGTTACATAAGGTGCCCCATCTACTTCTTTGTTCTTTTAAAAGGTAGACGTTAGCCACTCGGATTAACTTTCTATCCCCAAATCAAATTGCTAATTTTGAGTTCTGATTCCGTAAGTGACACTACAAACGCTTGGGTGTCAAAAACATTTATTATATGTGTAGCTCTCATTGTTAGTTTTCTCACAGAAGAGGGTTTTCATTTACACTGATTTTATTCTGTCGCCGTCTCGTCCATCACCCAATGAGACAACTGACGTTTCGGACACCCCCATATGCCAGTCGACCCCCATCCATCGACAGCTTGTGTGGAATGCCGAGACTGTTACTCGTATTGCACCAAATGCAAATAACAACTATATTGATCCAAATCAAAATACCGACTGTTTTTGATCCAAATCAAAATGCCGACTGCATTTGTTGATCCAAATGCAAATACAGACTGTATTACTGACGTAAATACTGACTGTATTAAGCCAAATCAAAATACTGACTGTGTTGATCCGAACGTAAATACCGAGTATACAGAGCCAAATGTAAATACCCACTACTGAACCGAACAGAAACACCAAGTGTATTGAGTTAAACGCAAATACCATGTGCATTAATTCAAAATGTATTGAGCCAAATAGATACACCGACTGTATTATCTAAATGCAAAAACCGACTTATTGATCCAAATCAAAATACCAGCCGCATTGATCCAAATGCAAATATCGACTGCATTGATCCAAACTTAAATATGAAATTTATTGAGCCAAACACAAATACCGAGTGCATTAATCCAAATGCAAATACCAACTGTATTGAGTCAAACGCAAATACAAACTGTATTGAACCAAATGCAGATACAAAAGGAATTGAGTCAAACGCAAATACCGAATATATTGATCCAAGCACAAATAAATGTCGATACCAAGTGCATTCCAATATTGATTTTTTTTTGTATTTTGTATACATTATACAATAAAGTAAATACCTATAATGGTGACGTATCCAGTTTGTTTATTAAGCTATATATGGTTATTGGGCATGTCTGGTAATGAAACGGCAATACTTTGGTTGAATAAGTTATAGTTTATATTAGGCATGTCTGGTAACAAAACAAAAGCAAATTCTTAAAATAAATACGTCACTTACACTTTACACCTATTAAAGTAGTGGAATAAACGACAATGGTCGAATTATAACAAGGTGACGTCAATCGTAGACAGCCCAGTCGAATAACATCATTAAAATCGATTTTTAGTGTTTCTCCAGTTGGTGGTTCAACTTGAATATCCTTTGAATAAATAATAATATCTAATGACACCCAATTACTTTATTGAATTGCCATGTTTTGGTCTTCGAATGAATTATTAGTGAGCAGAAATTCGGCCGTGTTATTACTCGTCAATTCAGTCAGTTCTATAGAGGGATACCTCGTGTTTTCCTTTTTCGTTCGTCACTTCTGATTCATGAAACCTTTATTACGCATCTATCGTAGCAAAGAACTTACTCACAATCATCCAGAAAAAATATTGTACGAATATTAGTCTGGATGCGTTGTCAACATTTGAGAAAAATTGATCACTGACTAGATTATCCGGTCTTTTACACTACTATAAACAGCGTCTAAGGGAGGTAACTCGTCCTAAAACTTGATGACGAAGCCCGTGAAATTAAATTTAGAACGCCCTTTCAAATAATCCATTTGATTGCATAACAATTTAATATCCAACACTCTTAATTTCATGGACCTTATCTATGTTATTTTTAAAATTCGTCGTCACGATTCATGTTTGTTTATATTGATGCAAGAATTATGGGATTTATTGCGGGAAGGGGCGCAACTCTTGCCTGACTTGGCCAGAAGCTACCGGATAATCAGCCACATTAAACACCAAACTCCCGGTTACGCATGGGCTATGGACTTTAGTCAAATATTAACAACGGTCCCAGACACTCCGTACGTTGGGGATCTGGGTGACCGAGATTACAATGATCTATGTCTTAAAATCATATTTGGAATGTGTTGAACCAGTTCTATCACAAATTAGGTAATGACTGAAACCAGTATTGTCTTTTAACTATTATTTTGTACTTGGCCGTTCAACGTGTCACCCACAATTCCGTTCACACTTCCCCTTTAAACCGACCACAGTTTATTCAAATCATTACAAAAATACCAAGAATTAAAGTATTAATATAGAAACGAAATAGGATTTGTATTTTAAATCAAATTCGGGTTTCATTATGAGGGATCTGGAGGTTTATGGGAAAAGATGGGGTTTAGGGGATGCGGTGGAACGGGTAATACGACACAGGCATAGATACAATACTGGGTAATACCTTTCAATACAAAAGAACTCAGAAAATATGAAAATTACTCACAATTTGATAGGTCATGGAAGGATTGTCGACACCACAACTGTCAAAAGGGAAATATTGGTAATTCCAGTTGCATGATTTGGTCGGCAAGGAACTTATGTTTAATTGAAGTGATGTCACAAAAAGAACTGTGTTGTCATTTTCAGGTTGTATCTTGAATTAAAGTAAATAACTGATTTTACTATGGATTATACGAAAAAAATAAGATTTACTATGGATACGAAAAAAAATAAGATTGCTATGGATACGCAAAAATAAGATTTACTACGAAAAGATAAGATTTACTATGGGTACGAAAAAATATTATTTACTACAAATACGAAAAAATAAGATTTGCTATGGATATGATAAAATAAGTTTTATTATAGATACGATAAAATAAGATTTACTGTGGATACGATAAACTAAGATTTACTATGGATACGATAAAATAAGATTTACTATGGATACGATAAAATAAGATTTACTGTGGTTACGATAAAATAAGTTTACTATGGATACGATAAAATAAGATTTACTATACGGTAAAATAAGATTTACTATACGATAAAATAAGATTTACTATGGATACGATAAAATAAGATTTACTATACGATATTATAAGATTTACTATGGATACGATAAAATAAGATTTGTTATGGATACATAAAAAAGATTTACTATGGATACGATGAAATAAGATTTACTATGGATACGATACAATAAAATTTCCTATGGATAAGATATAATAAGATTTACAATGGATACGATAAAATAAGATTTACTATGGATACGATACGATTTACAATGGATACGATAAAATAAGATTTAGTATGGATAGGACTCTGGATATGATAAAAAGATTTACTATGGATCCCTAAAAAAATATGATTTACTATGGACACGAAAAAAATACTATTGACTATGAACACGAAAAAATAAGATTTACTGTGGATACGAAAGAATAAGATTTGCTATGGATACGATAAAATGAGATTTATTGTGGATACGATAAAATAAGTTTGCATGGCTACGATAAAATAAGATTTACTATAGATATGATAAAATAAGATTTACTGTGGTTACGATAAAATAAGTTTACTATGGATACGATAAAATAGGATTTACTATACGGTAAAATAAGATTTACTATACGATAAAATAAGATTTACTATACGACAAAATAAGATTTACTATACGATAATATAAGATTTACTATGGATACGATAAAGTAAGATTTGTTATGGATACATAAAAAAGATTTACTATGGATACGATGAAATAAGATTTACTATGGATACGATACAATAAAATTTACTATGGATAAGATATAATAAGATTTACAATGGATACGATAAAATAAGATTTACTATGGATACGATAAAATAAGATTTACAATGGATACGATAAAATAAGGTTTGCTATGGATACGATGAAATAAGATTTGCTATGGATACGATAAATTAAGATTTACAATGGATACGATAAAATAAGATTTGTTATGGATGCAAAAAAAAAAAAAAAGATTTACTATGGACACGATGAAATAAGATTTACTATGGATACGATAAATTAAGATTTACTATGGATACGATAAAATACGATTTACTATGGATACGATAAAACCCGATTTACTATGGATACGATAAAATGTTATCTATCTTTATGTTAGCATACTGAATTTAAACAAATTTGCATTGAGCATACAATTATGAAATATACATCTAAAATGACCATTGATGTCTTTAAAATGCTAGGAAGGTATTATCGAAACAATGCAGTAATACCGGACATATTATTTTATCATTTAAAGATGCATCAGTGGTTATAATTTAGGGTCTCTGTCAAGCCCTTGTTTCCCTATTACTGACTGGCTATCATTAGTCCACAAGTTTGGTCCACCCAAATCGTCCAAAACCATTACTGAAGCAACTGGTGGGGTTTCGATTCCCCGGTTGTACGTGACAAGGATTATGGTCGTTGGGCAAAACGAATTATGGAAATATGCCAGAAAGCACCAAATTTCGATTTTACACAATTGTTTTCTCCGAATTATGGAGATGTGTCAAAAAGCACCAAATTGTGATTTTCCACAATTGCTTCGTCCACATATCACTCATCGCCCGGTCGGGGCCTTTTGCCTAAACGGCCAATTGGAAAAAATGCGGCTTTTTATAAAAAGAAAAAAAATATTCATACCAATATTTGATCACCGTTATATGATGCTGTAAATCGATTAATGCTTCTTATCTCATCTTTCGTAGCTACGTCTTCCATAACCTCTTTTTATAACAAAAAAATACGATTAGAACATATTGTTATTACATGGCTGTTGGGCAAGGATGGTGCAAACAACCGAGAACAACCCTTATATCTGAAGATAGAGTGAACAAAATTCTCCAATATACCTTGAATTGCACAACTGACCATAGAAATAAATCATGTTTGTCTCGACATATTATGGATACGTTAAACCCCACTCCAGTCTAGGGGGTTGGGATGGCCTAGTGGTCTGGAGTGCCGCGCTCCGTCCTCTAGCTGGCCGGTCACCTCTGGCTCGCGGCTGTGGTTTCGAGCCCTAGTGTGCGCGTATGTGGCATGGAGATAGGGGCGCCTTCTCAACCTCGTGGGTTTCCTCCGGGCACTCCGGATTCCTCCAACTGCTAAAGACCCCTACGCGCAAGCGAATTATTGAAATAAAATTAAACCATATGTTAGTCCCGAAATGACCTAGTTTGTGTTGAGTGGACGTTAAACTCCATTTCTCTCTCTTTATTCAATTTATATCATATCCTTCAGTGAAATCATTAGAGGCCTTTTATTCAATTTATATTATATCTTTCAGTTAAAAAATCAAACTCCCTTAATGCTGCCGATTTCCATCTTTATTTTGACTTAACCAGGTTCTATGAAGTATCTGATGCAATCTAATTAAACTATAGATCTATATTTCGTTTCGTTTTTTTTATACTTTCGATGGCCTACACTCATGTAGATCTAACAAGTTATAGTGGGAGCTCACGTTCTATGACGTCAAGTATCAAGCACGGGACATTTGACCCGACAACGTCAGTCATTCGATTAACCAATTAGCGACCGCCATGCTTTTTAAAATCTACTTTTGTTTTGTTTTGATTTCTATCCGCTGGTAATATTTACCCACAGTTCCACGCATGAAAAGGTCAAACGGTCGATTCGACAGACCATTTGATTGGCTGACCCCTCATTTCAGGCAGAACACGACTTAAATAACAAGTCTTCCAGATCCAAGAGTAGTAAAGACAAGTAAAAACGAAATTTTGAACTATAAAAAACGAAACGAAATTGGATCTGTGTTTTAATCAGATTGTAGGCTATCTGATGAATTTCAAGTCCTTTTTAGCGGTATAGGTATCACTTACAAACTACCATATTGTGAAAAACGAACCTCTAAAAGGAATATTGGGCTAAAATGGTTCCGTCAGTATTACAAAGATATATGCAATTGAACTTTCACCGATCTATGCTGCTTTGTTATGTAATAAGCTGAGCGCCATGATGTTGTCCGCGAAAATTTATTGCTGAACTTTATTTTAAAAATCCAATTGAATCCATGAGGGACATTACCTAGTGTTAGTACTTTTATTTTTGAATTTTTAAAAAATTACAAAATAATCAATCTGAATAGGCCTACATATTAAGCCGTGAGAAATTTGAAATTTTAGCAAATTGTTACTTTATTCGGGCGAAATCTATTCATTATTGATCAAAAATATGCAATTTGTTTGCAAAGCGCGCAGAAGATTATTTTCAAACAAAGAATTAAATCATAGAATCTAAAATCAACATGAAACTAAACACAGAATATTCTGTTTGTTTTAAACATATAAGTGGTTTACCTTGAAAATGCAACCAACTTATTTATAAATCGTTCCGATGGTGCACAACAGTAGGACGTTAAACCCGCTCAATTTCATTCCCTATCCGACAGAAATGGAAATGAAATGAAATGGGGTTTAACGTCCTACTGTTCTGCTCCTAACCTGGGCGAATGAAGACGGGCATACGCCATACAGTTTGCTAAGAAGGAAATTTTGCCCGGACAGCGCCGCTACGGCCTACACTTACATCGAATTCCAACTGCAAAAAGATCTTTAACGTGCACACCAATGCGTACACGGGACCTTAGGTTTTCGTCCCATCCGAACGACTAGACAGCTGTCCTTGTCAGGCCCTCCGTCCTCCTATCCGACGGGGTTAAGACCATCAAGTTTGAGTATCCGGTCTTATTTGTCTGGTATGATCGACAAGATAGCGAGTAAGAATATAACAAGATAGTGTTTGGGAATTGGACAAGACCTCGATCAATAATTGTGCAAGATTGCATGTACTAATTTTAAAGCCCCAACACCACTCTTGTTGAAACTGAATAATATGTCCCAATATTATTTTACAATATTCCAATTAATTGATGATATAAATTTCATCTTAGGACACCTAATTTAAAAAATTGGAAAAATTCAACTAAATGATTTGAAAGGTCTAACGTAAACCTTTTCAAATGTGACCTTGTTTTTAAAATATTTTCGAGAGAGAAAGAGAAATGGGGTTTAACGTCCACTCAACACAAACTAGGTCATTTCGTGACTAACACATGGTTTAATTTTATTTCAATAATTCGCTTGCGGGTAGGGGTCTTTAGCAGTGGGAGGAAACCGGAGTGCCCAAAATATTTTCGAACCTTCTGGACAAGTAAAATAGGTTGTAATAGATAATTTACACAACAGGTTATTATTTACTTTCTCGAGCTGCCAAGCCACCAAGAGTGTTATTGTCCCTTTAAAGTTCTCGGGTAAGAATGTCAGAATCAACTTCGCCAGTTGATGCAAATGTGATGGACGTTATCTGGATATTAAAAGTGAGACAAACGCTAAAAATCGCCTTTATAATAATTTTGCCAGACATTTTTTTTAAATTGTGCGACAACTCACCACATTTCTTGTTTAATTTAAAGACAAAGATGCAGTAGCCCAATGACGTATTTTCACAATCAGAGTATTTATCACAGTAGCTAGATTTGTCTCTCCTATCATCTTGAATGTCATCGGACGAATAACACTGACACAATTTATAATCGACATATCGCATGTTTCCATCCATCTGAAAATAAAATAATACACTATACAACATTCAACAGACAGTCTAAGGTTGGGTAATTTAAAAAGACATTGGAAATGATACACTTCCACGTGTAGTTCTGTGAGTATTCTAAGTATTCTTATACACCCTCGCTATCCGCAGTGCCGCACAGTGGTCTCATTCCGTTCAATTCCATTATACCGGGTTGATTCATGAGTATTCAAATTATCTGCCCTTGATCATTCGAACCAATAGGCAGATTTAGCCCTTACATAAAACAACTTTAGCTTGCATTTTAATGAAGCATGAAAACTACGGTTTTAGAAGTCTAAAACATAATAATAGAGACCTGATTAGATTTCTGATCAAGTCTAAAACATAATAATAGAGACCTGATTAGATTTCTGATCAAGTCTAAAACATAATAATAGAGACCTGATTAGATTTCTGATCGGGCACGATATGAGGTTAAAAGCTGAAACTGCAGACCATAGGGGTGTTCTGGAGCGTGCTTTGTCATCCTCAACTGAATGATTATAAAATAAACAGAATTTTTGGGGTTTATCTCAATAAATACAGGTTGGGCACTGAAGAAACCTCAACTGCCTTTCTGGGACCCCCGCCTCCACCTAATATATGTCATCTGTCCAAGTCCTTGCTAATTGTCCTTTCGACACAGTGAAATACTACATGTAATATCACTTGCGTTTTCAACTGCCCAGAGTTAAAGGCCAATGCTGGAGTGGTATTGGCCAATATTATTTGGTAGACCCGACTGAGCAGATTCCAAAGTTAACCCCTGTTTTGTTTTTGGCGGCACTTCTACCAAACTTTGTAACGGATCAACCGTGGTAAAGATCTCTGTGTTAGGACAACATTTGGAATGTGTTTAACCAGGTCTATCACATAATGAAATATTGACTGACTGACGCCAACATCGTCCTTTAAACAAGAAATGAAATTTTATGCTGACGCCAAAATCGTCCTTTATCAAAGAAATGAAATTATATGCTTTATGGGCAAATGTGTCTTACCTTAACTAATGCATACCGCATATCATGTTCAATACAACAGGAAAAACAATCAATGTAGGATATCGTTTTATAGCACTGGCTATCCGATTCGTTAAATTCTAAATTATAGTCGGGGAAACACGACTCCACTTCTTCGGATACTAGAAAACAAAAAGGACATAGTATTACAATCTAGAATTACAGTCTTGTGTTGCATTTATTCTCTATAGAAGTCTGGATAAATATTTCAAAATTATGATATCTGTCAACCGGATTAAAATACAGATCTATATTTCGTTTCGTTTTTTTTTTTTTAAAAAACATTCGATAGCCTACAGTATATGAAGATCTGACAGGCGATACGTGCGGATTTTGACCCTATGACATCATAACTTGATTAATCAATCACCATTGACGTTTCTAGTGGTGTACCCACAGTTCCGTGCATCAAAAGGTCAAGACCTCGCTCGTAACAGACCGTTTCATTGGTTTATCTCTCAAATCTTCCAGAACAAGTTAATGAAAACACTTCTTCCAGATCCTAGTATGGTAAAGACAAATAAAACGAAATTTTGAACTATAAAAACGAAACGAAATAGGATCTGTATGAGATTGAATATCTGTGTACATGTCTCATACAAGAAAGGGAGACAGAAATAGGGTTTAACGTCCACTCAACACAAATAGGTCATTACGTGGCCTACATATGGTTTCATTTTATTCCGGGACCCGGAGAAAACGCACGAGGTTGGAAAGGCGACCCTACTCCTTGTCACGTACAACCGGTGATTCGAAACCACGCCAGTTGACCCATTGATAGGCTTTATGATATAGCGCGCACGTGCTAACCATTCAACCATCCCACCCACCCCTATGTGTCATACAATCATACCAACCAAATCAACAAATAAATAATCTTACAAAAAAATCCAGCTGATGGATCCATAGAATCGTTTCATTCCCAATATTACAGTATAGAGTTACATCCTTGCATTGATTATCTATAGAGGCCCGGATAAATTTCAAAATTCTCACATTTGTGTACATGACTCAACATATCTATCTAAATGTTATATCACGGACCTCATACAGTCATATCAACCATATCGACCAATTCTCTAACAAAAAAAAACCCAGTTTGATAGATTCTAAGAGGTTTTTTTTTTTAATGAAGTGTCATGTCACACCAATATTTGTTCTTGGTTGTACCGTTCAAGGGAGGGGAGCCACTGTGGCTAAGTAGTTGAGACACTGGCTCGCTAATCCCTAACCTAGAGGTCGCGTATTCGGTCCCTGCCGAGATTGATAATCGGGATTTTCTGGCCTGGTTGCTCTTGTCTAGTTATTGGGATGGGATACATTGGCGGGAGCGTAAAAGATTCCCTTGGTAGTTGGAATTCGATATAAGAGTAGGCCATGGTGCCGCTGTCCGTGCAAAATTTTCCCTTTTAAAGCTTTTAGTTTTGAATTTTTAAACAGACATCTTTTACAGTGAATATTGCACGAGCTCACGTACAAGGACGACACGGGATTATTCCTAGCACTGGCCGTGAGACCAGGCGTGGATCCAAGGGAGGGGGGGGGGGCAGGGAGCTGTGGCAGCCCCAGTGACAAAGTTGATTTTCATTTTCGTTTCCTTTGTTACTGTTGTAGTTCACATATCTGCTCTTTAATTGATGATATAAACATGATTTACGCCTTGGCACCGCCCAAGCAATCGAAGGTTGCAACATATTACCCTTTGCTCCAATGTGTGACCTCCCCCCCAACAAAATCCTGGATCCACGCCTGGACACTTCCAAGGGTCCGTGGTTTTGTAGCTCTGTTTCCTGTTATTGATAATGCTTGACATTCGGTCTGGCAGGAAACAACAGCAAGTCATTCGGGGAGATAAAAAAATCTATGTCCCGTGCACATACATACAAGGAAATATCCCAGATTATGTGTGCCAATTTTTATATGTGCAAAATCTCAATTATAACCCCATTTAAAATCATACTTTTTATTGTCTCTTTCTTTATATTAGCTAGGCCATTATACCAGACATTATCGTAATGAATCAAGGCAAGCTGGGCGTGCACTTTAGTATGCTCCCGTATCTTCTCTTGGACGATAATCCCCTCTTTATAAATAGCGGATAATCCCAATAACCTGAAGTATAAAACACCATGAACGTGTGGGATTATCAAACATAGATGAAAATACACTGACTGGATGAACAAACTGTTGAAGGGATCACTTCAGATGGAAAAAGAGAGAGAGAGAGAGAGAGAGAGAGAGTCATTTTATTATTTCTATAATTCGCTTGCGCGTAGGGGTCTTTAGTGGTGGTAGGAAAAATGGGAGGATCCGGAGAAAACACACGGGTTTGGTCAGGCGACCCTACTCCTTGTCACCTACAACCGAGAAAATTAAACCACGTCAGTTGACTCAATGACAGACCTCACGATGCAGCGCACGCTAACCATTTATGTTCCTGGTACAATTTTAGTTCCTGTTGTATTTATGTAGTTCTTATATTCTGTTCCTATAGAAATAAATCATATGTTTACTCAACTGATCTATGTTATCACTAAAATAGTATTGCGATAGTGTTATACATCGTACCTATGGTTGAAAATATCACTGGAACATCAACAGTGAAAAGGTAACATACGCCGGTCAATTTCCGTCATATTCAATATGTATGTCGACATCATGGATATATAGACTTATTTTACACAAATATTTTAATAGAATTGTAAAATTATGAAATTATATTTGATTACCTATGCACAGATATGTTGTACGTTGAACCAAGAGTAGGACTAGAAGAAGACTGTACAGAAGCTGATTCAAACCATGATGCCGCATCAGTTGGACTGACTATATTATTCTCCAGTATAGCGTAATACATCAGTTCCTCTCTAGAGTTTCTTAACGTTAGACTAACCTACAATATAAAAAAAAAAACTCTAAATAACTCCCTGATCTAGAAACCAAATACTAGAATCACAGATCACAATCAAACCACTTTCGACCACAACCGAAACGCCAAAATCTGGAACAATTGCTTGTAAATGTTATTTTCGTATCTAATCTGTTGCTACATGGGGTAGAATGAGATGCAGTCACGTTTCCATCATTAGGTCTTTTTTTAGACCCAGTCCCAGACTGTCAAATGTTTACCTATATAGGAACACCTGAAAAGGTAATTTGTTGTAGTTTACGCGTCATTCGAAAGACGATAGTCGATTTTAAAGAGATAATGCCATCATCATTTCTATTCAATGAGATGTAGAAGCTTCGCTTGGTCTGATATGTGCGTTTGCTGTCCGTGGGGTCCTCTTGTGTAATTGTTTGTGTGTGGTGTGAGTCCCCCACACCTAGAATTCTGAGAACACTTGAAACATCGAAACATCCACAGGGATACTTTCTCTAAGATCGGGGTTAATGATGAGGAAACGCTTTTGAATTTCGGTTGAATTTTGTATTGTACCTGTTTTGGTGGATAAATTGTCCAGTTAGAAATCAATTTTCCGACACAATATTCAGATGATACCAGATTAGTTGATGAACTACACACAGGGTGGGTTGATACAGATACTGATGACGTATTACTCAACAAATTCCACCCGTCCTGGTGAGCTTCATTCCGGATACGTAACAGCGGCGCCCAAGCTGAAGTACCAAAGTATAAAGTAAATTGGTATAGGTTTGGACTAATCATTTTTAATGTACGTAAATGTGCCCCCTTCCCATGCTGAAATACTACATTTAAATACGAAAGTAAAACATAAACCATTGTGTGGACCGAATAAACATTTAACACCATTAACTTCCATATTTTACAAAGGCATAGAGATAAATAAACCCATTTTAGAATTTAGATGATTGTTATTGTTCATTTAAATCAACAGAGGTCCGGGCTTATAGTAGAAAGCGAGATCGCTCATCTTAAAGGCGGTGTAAATGGCGCAAAAATAAGATCGCGTCTCTTATAAAATTTTTAAGTACGTACCAAAAATATGAGATTGCAAGTACCACTAATGTAATAAGCTTTGTAATAAAATATTTAAGTGCGCACCAAGAAAATATGGCCACACATCAAACGTATTGGTGTTATTGGTGTTTTAGTACCAGGCTATTTTGAGAAGCTATCCATTACAAAGCTTGCTATAAGGCAGTCGTCAAGTACCTGAGAATGATCTGAAGCGTGGAGGAGAGATAGTCTCGGCTATTACCCTCGTCTTGGAAGACCACGAACAACAGTCATCAAGAAAACATAACCTGATGCATGACATGGGTCACTCGACATATCCACAGGGTTGTGAGAGCATCTCAGGGGTGAGCACAATGCGAACTAGTTAGGAATGACAAAAGTTTCTGCAAGATGGGTGCCGAAGATGGAGGTCAGAAACGTGTCAGATTACTGACGGACTGTGACAAGCTGCGTTGTTTCGTAGCAGATCCTGGTTATGGCCAGATTTGTAACCATGAATAAGACATGTTTCCAAAAATGATAACGGTGGCGTAATGTCAGATGCAACATCGATGGCAAAGGTGTGTGCACCTCGAATGGTACTGTGTATAAAACTGAATGGAAAACATCGACTGTGTACATCTCTTTCAAAAGTACACGGTATCTCTGTTTCTTGTTTAATTCTAACCACTTTACGTTGCCTGTTCGTTGCAGGGCACCGTGTCCTGCACCACTGACAAAGAGGAACCCCGATGAACTTTCCCGGCCAAGAACGGGATTGAAAATCGTGTGAAATATGGTACCACACGGGCATATAGGGGATCTTTTGTAGTGATAAACCCCACAGACCAAAACATCGTGTGGAATTTGGTGTCACAGGCTGATAAGGCGTCCAATAGCTTGTGGAACACTTTTGTGAATCAGGTACTACACAGGTATAGAGGGGTCCGAGAAGACATTTTTGAAAAATGGATATTTTTTCTGTGTTATCTTGTGGTATTCCTGTGTTAAAAAACACCGCGGAATAAAATATGGAGGAATACATTTACAAGATGATAGGATAAACTATTAATGTTAATTCTATACAAACCAGTTGCTGCTAATCTCAAACACTGTAGTACAACCAAAAGTAGCAGCTGATGTTGAAACTTGTCCATATTCACTGCCAGTCCGAAGATTCACTTACTAAATGGAACTAGGCTTCAATTAAAAAAATATTTCGCGACTCTCTACCCTAATAATCAAAAGTCAAGTTATAGATAAATATACGTATAATTAATCCTATGGCTTTACAGCGCACGCTTCAAATGAAACGAAATGAGTCTCAGCCTTCTTCATGTTCTGCACCAACTCCGCTAATGAAGACAACATGCGCGTTTGACATGATAACGAAGAAAGCTCTAGGGGAGCTATAGGATAAATCCCCTCAATGCAGTATTTGATAGCCGGAAAACCAACAATGTAAATATACTGACGATTTCCATTAAAATAGAAATTCAATGTTATATAATTAATTAATATGACTGATAGAAATAGTTACATCGCGTCTGAGTAATTACAAATTTTGCAAGAACTAAATCGGTTTAATGCAGGTCTGAAATGTTATATAAACTATTAATTAGACATTAATTAAAGGGACAATATGTAAAATTAGATAAAGAAGTAATATATAGTTCTCACTATATTTGTAAAAAATAGATAATGATAAAACAGATTTAGCTCATGCATAATGCTTATTTAACATGCAAAGACCTTAACCAAACCGCGATTCTGCGATATTAGTAGATATCGAGACTTTGTTTATTATTGTAAAAACGTTATCATAGCATAGCGAGAACTGTCAACTCTTTCTCTAATCTTATCCGATGTCGCTTGTCAAAAAATCACATGTTTTATCTTGATGGTCTAGAGTGCCGCGCTTCGACCTCTAGCTGGCCTGTCATCTCTGGGACTTAAGTAATATACAGCAAAACAATCTAATTCAATACGCCATAAGCATGTCTTAAAGATATATTAGAGACTTTTGGCAAGCGTAAATTCCTGGTGCGTATCGCGTATCCGTATGGATTTTGTGTGTGACGTCATCAATGTGTGTGTATTTCTCATACGTGACAGTCCGTATCGAACAGCTTTCATACGGTGAAGGTCCGTATAACATTGTCGTCTGTTTAGACGCTGAAATGTATCATAGCGTTTTTTATGAAGCTATGTGCATCTTAGAACACGGTGGTGTATATTTGATGTGAATTTATTCATAATAAAGACTGGAATTTAATCATTATTTTTGATTGGTTTTTCTCGGAATTTTCATACTTTTCCTGTCTGTCTGCTAGGGGTGTAAATGATAATTAGTGAAACCAAAAATTGCTGTCGAGTCAAAGTCAAATATTTTTTTTAATAAGATGCGACATTATTTTTTTCAATAGCTCAGCGACTGTCGAGTGACTTCACGCTCCCCGAGAAATTGTAGGCAAGGCACTTGACTTGTACTGATGGTGATCTTGGTAGATACTGCTATCATGCTGTACAGAACTAAGCTCAGCTCAGTGACGCATGGTACGCGACGCAAGAATCTGCCAACACTCTAAAACTACACTGACGCAACGTGTCAAGTATACGATACGTTTACGTGATACGGATAGGGAAAATGCCACTTGTCAAAAGTCTCTATTTTGTAAGAACTACATATGCCTATCGCAATTCCCTTTTCTGGCTTCAAATATTATATCAATAATTATATAAACATTTATGCACATGGCAAGCAAACTCAAATGGATCCGATTTTAAGTAGATTAAGTAAAATAGATAGTAGAGACTTAGTCTGGATTGTCATCTACTGTGGCTTCGATAAACGTTACGTTTGCTCAAACCTTCAATTACTCATAACTTTCCAAAGAATAAAGAAATTAGACAATTTTTGAACAATTTTAGCAAAAACGGCAAAATTGTTATCTAATTCTTACATAATGTTACTTTGATGCAAGCACCACAGTATTTACACTTCTTAGATGCTCCTTGTGATGCACGAAACAAGCTGCTAAAGTGACTCAATAGGGTCCATACAATCGTAAGGCATAACGACAGTGTGCACCGAGCATAATGAAAAATTAAATTTGGGCTTGTTTAACCTAAAGCCAGGCTGACACTTGCACGACTTTTGGCCACGATTTTGTCATGCCCATCAGTGTTCACATTGACATGAACTGGCATGACGAGTTCACGCATAGTTTGCGCATTGTTTACGCACTTCCCGCATTGGCACGACGAGTTTGCGCAAATCGGACGCTGTTGTGCCGACTCGAGTAGTGCCAATGCGTGTAACGGAATCGTGCAAGTGTCAGCCTTGCTTTAGTGTTCTTCTCGCTACATGCCAGTATGCGCACCTGGTGCATACTAGTCGGGAGTGGATTTCTATTTGGCTGACCCCGCCGTCCTCTTTGGCAAAAAGTACTATTCTGTGGTATTTTTTAAGACGATGTGACTCTAGCAATAGATATGATGAAAGCCTATCCGCATCAAAATATCAAAATAATACATCAAAATAGAATGTCATAGATTTTGAAATATATATACGTAAACATACCATAAATAACCTGGGTGAAACTGGTGTCTAACTAAACTTGTTGTATGTCTTGTCTGAAAACCAAAACTGAAAGACGATGAATTATGGTAAATCATCGATTGATTTAGATAACATGTTTAAAGAAATATCTCGTATAAAATTTCACAAATCGATTATGCCCCCGTCAGATTATGCCCCCGTCAGTGGTGACCCTACTGCACTCTGAGACCGAACGGTGGCCTGGAAATACACAAGGTCGTCGGCAAGCGTGAACACAACGTGGAAAAATGTCCCAAAATTACAAACTTAAAAAAGTCATGTTCTTACTGCGAACTGTGCGTTTATACATCATTCTCGCGGCGGGCTCTTCGTGATCTCTCCGCGCTTGTGGCGTTTCTATTGAGATCTGTAAGCTTTGCAACGGCGCTCATCACGAACCCGCATCACTCATCCACATATGGAAGCGTATAGGGGTCAATAGCGCGATAGATACCGCAATATTAAGCTGATAATAAGTCAACATATTGTGATTTTTTTGACGATTTTATCTCTGAAAAGGCAATTTTTGCTGAGTTAATTGAATAACTCGCTAATTTGCATGTCGTCATTTTGTTTTAGTTGCACACGTCGACATAGCGCATGGCAATATTTTGCGAATATGTCGACATATACTACGGCGAAATGGAATATGTCGCCAAAGCTTCCGAATAGCAATATCTTACCGCAAACGTGTACATTTAAGACGAAACGGGGACATAAAACATAGCGTGTTGACTCAATTACCTCGGCAAAATGGACTTTTCAGAGATAAAATCATCAGAATAATCACAATATGTTGACCAACTTAATATTGCGGTATCTATCGCGCTATTGACCCCTTTACGCTTCCATAGTAAGGACCTTTGCGACCCCATCACGTTCTCGCAGCTTTCCAGATCATATGAGCTTTTTCTAACTAACTAGGTATTTTAGTCTCAAAATGACCAGAGTATTGTGTTAATTAGACGTTAAACCTCATTTCATTCCACCAGAAAGGTAAACTGTCATTTTAAGAGTAACATACGGTTATTATTCTACGGGCAGGTGTACAATGCCGGGGGGGACCTTAGCTAAGGCAGCAGTGATACCGCTTTACACCGTACCTCGAATTTCAACTGTCGAGGCTTCTTATACGTGCGCCTTAAATATTTTCTTAAAAAATAAAATACAATTTTTGTGATATGTTTCGGTGTTCAATACCTTCTACGATGATTAAATCCTACATTCCCACTCAGTCATAGACTTACATGTTTTAGGGCCCCGGTGTAGATTTCTTATCGAACTGCTTTTAACCTTCTATAAACATTAACACTTCAAGCATTTAAGAAGTGCTTTGAGTCGGTACATTCTAATGGGGAGGGGGGGGGCAGTTAACTGTAAATCGCTGTTCATGCGACTCTAAAATAGTCTACCATGCCTGAGATATATAATAATAATAATAATAATATCTTTATTAGGGTAAGAAATAAGGCCAGGCCTTTTTACAATTCTGCCCATGAAACATAACAAAACAATATAAGAACAACAAGAACAAAGCAAAAACTTTTGAATCAAAATTATGTACATAAGGTTTACTAAGGTTAGGAATGTATCATTAAAAGAATATTCGCTTTAAAGTTTGATAATACAGGTGTGTTTTTAATTGAGGTAGATAGATTATTCCAGAGACAAGGTCCAATGTATTTTAAACTTTTTTTTATATATTGATTTATTAGGTTGAGGAATATTAAATCGAAGATTAATATTGGTCTAAGGTGTATTCTTAAAAACGAGAATATTAGTTAAGTAGTTTGGGCATTTTTTATGAACTAATTTGAATAGAAAGCTGTATTTATTGAAGGTGAACCGATTTTGAATGGTTAAAATATTCAGTGATTTAGCTAGGGTTTCAGAAGTAGATAAGGTTGAATTTTTCGGAAGTAGTTTATCATTAATTAATTTAAAAGCCAATTTTTGCACACGCAAATTTAAAGATGTTTTACTACCAGTATCCCAGATGGTGGAGCAATAATCTAGATGTGACTGAAAATGGCCAAAATAGAATAATTTTAACAAGTTTGACGGAAGAAGTGATTTTATCTTTTTCAGTTGATACAATTTTGTATTTAGTGTTTTACAAATGTATTCAGTGTGTTTATTCCAAGAAAAATTTTTATCAATGATTACACCTAAAGGTTTAAATTCAGAAACATTTTCAATTTGGTTATTATTGATTTGAATGTCAAGTTTATTTACTGGATTTTTAAGTTGATTGTATGTGGCTATAAACATTGATTTAGTTTTTGATTCATTGATAATCATAGCATTATTTTGGCACCATTGTATTATTTTGTTGGTTTCCAATTGGAGTTTATTATTAAGAGATGTTATATCCGGAGAAGAGGTATAAACGGTGGTGTCATCTGCAAATAGATCGGAATTTACATAAAAAGAAAACGGTAAATCATTGATAAATAGATTAAAAAGTAATGATCCTTGTGGTACACCGGAAATTATATTTTGAAATGAAGATTTATTTTGTCCAATTGATATACACTGTTTTCGATTATTAAGGTATAATTTCAATAATGAGAGTAAGTTTTCAGAAAAATCATATAGCTGAAGTTTTTGTAGGAGAAGATTATGATTAACCATGTCAAAAGCTTTTCTGAAATCAAAAAATATTAATCCTGTTAGCATATTATTATTTAGAGCGTCATAAACATTTTCAGTGATATTAACAAGGGCTGTGTGACAGGAGTTATTTGAGCGAAAGCCAGATTGATTTAAATATAGAAGATTATTTTTATTTAAATAATTAGTAATATTCAAATTTATATGTTTTTCAAGAGGTTTAGAGAGAGTTTGCAAAATAGATATTGGCCTATAATTACCGGTTAGGCTTTTATCACCTGATTTGAAGAATGGTAGTACCTTTGCCTGTTTTAAAATGTCAGGAAATATGTTCTTTTCAATGCAAGGTTAAATATATATGTTAGAGAGCTATTAAAATGGAGCATCCGTTTTTGAGAAAAATCGAGCTAACACCATCAATTCCAATCAAGATATATGTATACATCACAAGTAGAAATAAAAGGTATTTTACATTTAGGAGTACAAGATGACATTTGATTGTTTACAAAATTAGAAATACTATTGGAATCATTTTTGCTTAACGAAATTGGGACATTGTTCAGTAAGTTGTTTGCAACATTGATAAAATAATCATTGAGAGTGTCAGGGTTCATTTGAGTAGGTTGTGATGAAGTTTTATGAAATGTATTATTTGCTAGTTTTATGGCATCCCAAATCTGTTTACTGTTTTTCCGGTCAGATATCAAGGATTCTAAATATTTTCGTTTACTTGCTCTAATAGCTGTTTTAACTTCATTTCTTAATTGTTTATAATTAGTAACATCATCTTTCTTCTTTAAATAATCTCGTTTATGAATAAGTTGAAATATTTCATGAGTTAGCCAGACTGGTTTATCAACGTTTCTTACTCTCATAGTTTTTAAGGAGGCATGTTTAATTATTATTGGAGTAATAATTGAATACCAGGCAGATAAAGCTAAATTTGGATCAGAATATAGTCAAAGGGAGCTGCATGCAAATCATATAAAAACTGATCTTTATTAAATGACCTATATGTAATTGCTACATGTTTATTTTTAGGAAAAGAAGCACCCCTTTTCTGCCAGGTAAAACATACTGGGTAATGATCAGAGGCAGCATAACAAGGAATTTTTATTTCTTTGACATGACCAGGGTCTGAAGCAATGAGATGGTCTATTAATGTTTTCATTTTATCAGTAACTCTTGTAGGTGCTTTAATAAGTTGACTGAGACCAATCCAATGTTTATTTTGATTTTTGTAAAGATCTATGTTTAAATCTCCAATCATAAGAATTTCATTTTGATTATTCCATGCAGATTCCATCATTTCCGAAAAAGAATCAATCCATAGTTTAGTTGAGGCTGGATTTCGGTATATACAGCATATGAGAATTGGTTTTGACTTCTTTAAATTCAATCTGATTAAAACACAGATCCAATTTCGTTTCGTTTTTTTATAGTTCAAAATATCGTTTATACTTGTCTTTACTACTCTTGGATCTGGAAGACTTGTTATTTAAGTCGTGTTCTGCCTGAAATGAGGGGTCAGCCAATCAAATGGTCTGTCGAATCGACCGTTTGACCTTTTCATGCGTGGAACTGTGGTTAAATATTACCAGCGGATAGAAATCAAACGAAACAAAAGTAGATTTTAAAAAGCATGGCGGTTAATCGAATGAATGGCGTTATCGGGTCAAATGTCCCGTGCTTGATACCTGACTTCATAGAACGTGAGCTCCCACTATAACTTGTTAGATCTACATGAGTGTAGGCCATCGAAAGTATAAAAAACGAAACAAAATATAGATCTATATTTTAATTAGATTGCTTTAAATTTAGTTCCATCCAGATCTATTCAATATTTGGATGTTCCAGATCT
This sequence comes from Patella caerulea, assembly GCA_036850965.1. NCBI lineage: Eukaryota > Metazoa > Mollusca > Gastropoda > Patellidae > Patella > Patella caerulea. The sequence goes on along the minus strand of JAZGQO010000002.1, from coordinate 15,054,757 downwards.
GAGCGGTGTTTATAAACGAAATTATTTTTTACGTAGACCAATGTTCCAGACCACAGCATGACAGGAAATATAAATTTCGGGAAAATAATGATATCCGAATTTGGCATGCCTGGGGAGATGTAATATGCTTCCTAATAAGTTTGCTTAAACAGGTAGAACCATACGAATTAAGATGTACAGAATCATGATATAAATTTTGTCTTATTTTACTTAGGTGATAATTATAAAATAAGTTTCCATGATCAATAGGTATGTCAATTCCACAATCCTCACAGTGTAAGACTATGGTCTTAGGTCTTTCAGAACATATCGTGTCTTTGGAAAATTATTAAATCCCCTGTCTATAAAATTAAAATCCCACGTTCCTAGTAAACGTGAAATATATAAGCTATACATAAAAGTCAGTGATGTTTTGGTAAAATCATAACCTGTGACAGAAGTGTCCATCACGATCTTCCTGTTATTGGACCTATGGTTAGTAGACATAATATGGTATCAGCACCTGCTTTATTTGTGTGAAGTTTAGTAGGTTATTACGCATTTAGAATGGAAATTAACGTCAAGACTAAATCTTGGACGTGCAGGGATGGGGGTATAGATTTGAGTGTAGATCAAGCCCCATTAGAAACTCACCCAGATATTCAAGCTGCCATTATCTGTTGAGAACAAGGGACCTGTGAAGTCATCCAGCTTGGCAATAAAGTTCTTATAGCTGAAATACGGTGGTATTGTTTTACGATCACAAGAACACAACAAAGAAGAAGTTCTAAAAGTAGCAGTAGTACTACAACAGACATCATATAGTATTTCATTAATACGATTTATAATGATATCTGAAGAGCGAGAAAACCCTGGCAATAATCTAATGAATTTAACAGATGCATAAGGGAATTTAGAGAAACACAATTCTATTAAAGTTCATCAATCTTCAGATCATTTGATTCAAACTTTTTACGACACAAATGCCCCCATTTTCTACTCATCTCATTCAATTTAGAGGTATACGCCACAAAAAGAACGAACATGCACGATACCATGTATACTCGTATAGCGTGCCCCTATCGCGTATAGACCGATGTAAACCCCCAAGCACATTCTTACTGTTCGAACACAAGTATTCGCGTATACCTCTAAACGTATACCGAATACCGTGTACCGTATACCCCTATGTAACAGCAGCCTAAGGGGAAGCAAATAACAAGTGTTGAAACAAACTGGGATTTATTTATATTCTGTCTGTGCCATATAAAGGGTAATATTTGTTTCTCCTTTGTTTCTATTTCAGAGGACGAAATCGCCTTGGATGTCAACCAGTCCGTATGGAGGTTTGATTATTCCCTTGATTGTGTGCCACCAAGACTCAAGAACTGCACCTAGTATAATTCAAATTATATTGTAGAATATATATATGCAATATACTTCGATTCTATTGAATACTAAAACGTTTCTCATTTGACTTACAGCATTTAGTTTTAGACTACCGATGTGGTTGTTTGTATGGTTAATTTTTCCTTCAATATGCTTACATTGATATTTCTTGTAGCCGATCATGACTCATGTTGACATTACACAATGCAGGCGCGGATCCAGAGGCGGGGTCCAGGGGGTCCGGACACCCCCCCCCCCCGCTCAGGCTTGAAAATGGTTTCTCTGGCTTATATTCCTAATTGTTTACAAGTTTGAGTCTGTATCACTACAGGCCTGGGAATTTACAGCGCAATGGACGCTTACGGCTAGCTCCCGGATCCATTCACTTGAATTTGAATTGTTCGTTTGCTTGTGACTTCTGCGCATTGTGTCATGTCCATATAGTTGTTTGTATAAATTATGTGTTGTGCAGCCCCCTATTTAAAGGGTCAATACCATTCTTGTTGTGATTGAATAATATGTCCCAATCTTTATGCTGGTCAACAAATTGTATTATTTTACAATATTCCAATTAATTGATGATACCAATTTCATCTTAACAAAATCGGAAAAATTCAACTAAATGATTTGAAAAGCCTAACGTAAACCTTTTCAAATGTGACATGGATTTTAAACTATTTTCGAACCCTCTGCACAAGTAAAATAGGTTGTAATGGATAATTTAAGCAACAGATAGGGCACTTAAACATCTATACTTAGAATAAGGCTATTATCTATTTTCTATTTTCTGGAGCTGCCAAGCCAGCAAGAATGTTATTGTCCCCTTAAATATAATTAATAATAAAGTAAATTTGTACATGTAATAATATGAATATTTGTAGTTAGTTTGTTAAGGGGTTATTTGTGTACAATTATTTAGGATTTAAAAAGGATTCTGGTCTTTTATTAAACGATTTTTTAATATATTTTGCATATTGTCGAGGGTAATTCACCAGTTTAATCATTTTGGCATTGCCATTTAAGTTTTCGAAATCAAGTTCCAGTTTTGTCGCTGTTTCGTAGATTTTTCTTCTTTCGACATTGTATTTTGGACAGTAAAGAAGGAAGTGCCATTCATCTTCAATACTTCCAGAATGACACATTGCGCATGATCTATCCTCGATCTTTTGACTAGTATAATGCCAAGTCTCAATTCTCAAAGGTAGGATACTGCATCAGAACTGGGCTAAGTGTGATCTCTCAACTTTGCTAAGAGTTATGGTGACGTAAGTCTCTGTATCTATATTTGATGTATGTTCGAAGTTTGGCCATATATTTCATTTCGTTCGACCAGTCATATGAGTAGTTATTAATACGCTATTTCTTGTTTTTTACTGAAAATGTGGCCCATTTGAATACCAATAAGCCCTAACAACAGATTAACAAGGACATGAAACTGACGTCTGACAATTTATCCGCACATGGGCTGAAATGTTTATGTACAAGACTTAAATCGAATTGTAGAAATTGCCGTCAATATTATTAACAAGGACAACGACTCTCTTTCAATACAATCAAAGCATTTTGAAAGTTTATGAAAGAGGAAAACGAGTTCTCTTTATTTGATATCCGTGTTCGAATGAAAGAGTTGGTTACGAATACAGACTCTTGGCACGACCGGTTTGGTCTGAAACGGGTTTTTTCATCAACTATAACATTACTGTCCTCGTGAAAAGATACAAGACGTCTATTAAACAGAGACGAATATAGTTGGCTCACTGATTATAACATGTTCATGCTTCGATTATTTGTTAGCATATTTCTTATAGTAATGATATTAATAACAAAGCATATTGCTTATAATATTGATATTAATAACAAAGCATAAGCAGTAATAACAAAAAGTATATGCATAATTATTCATTATAGTAATAATAAAGTGTAAGCATAAGTATTCATTTTAGTAATAACACGTATAAGCATATTCATTATAGTAATAACAAAGTATAAGCATAATTATTCATTATAGTAAAAACAAAGTATAATCATATTCATTATAGTAATAAAAAAGTATAAGCATATTCATTATAGTAATAAAAAAGTATAAGCATAATTATTATTTATAGTAATATCAAGCATATTCATTATAGTAATAACAAAGTATAAGCATAATTATTCATTACAGTAATAACAAAGTATAAGCATATTCATTATAGTAATAACAAAGTATAAGCATAATTATTCATTATAGTAATAAACATAACGCTAACGCTACAATATACGTCCACATTCCTGCTTTGATTGATATGGTACTTTGTCAAGAAGGCTAGGCGTTGAGGGTCGTACACCAACATCAATAGTTGCCGTCCTTAGAGTATAAGGAATAAGTATACCAAGATAATCCATACAGAATTGTGCCTTCATAACGCTAAAGGCAAAAAGTGGGCGTGGCTCTGCCCCTGGGGGTCGGGACATTCATCAAAATCAATAGTGGACGCCCTCAGGCTATAAGGAATACATAAGCCAAGTATCAAGCTGATTCATTCAGAATTGCGGCCTGTAAACGACAAACACAAAAATTGGGCGTGTCTTGCCTGTGTGAGTCGGGATATACAGTTGATGTCCTTAGGCTATGTGGAATACATATCCCAAGTTTAAAGACGATCAATTAAGAATCGTGGCCTGTAGACAACACACACAGACACGAAGTAAAAATGGGCATGTGTCTGCCCCTGGGGGGGGGGGTAGGAAATCACCAAAAACAATAGGGGTCATCTTTAGGGTATAAGGAATAGGTTTGTAAAGTTTTAAAAGGATCTGTTAAGAATTGCATCCTGTAGGCGAACACAAGACACAAAAGCATTGGGCGTGGCTCTGTTCCAGGGGGTCCGGCATGCACCAAAAATAATAGTGGTCAGCCTTAGGGTATAAGGAATAAGTATAAAAAAAAGTTTTCAAGACGATCGATTAAGAATAATAATTGTGGCCTGTTGGTGACACACAGACAAAAAAAATGGGCGTGGCTCTGCCCCTGGGGGTCGGGCATGCACCAAAAACAATAGAGATCTTCCTTAGGGTATAAGGAATACGTATACAAAGTTTGAAGAAAATCCAGTAAGAATTGCGCCCTGTAGGCGACACAAAGACACACGAAAAGAAAATGGGCGTGGCTCTGCCCCTGGTGGTTGGGCATGAACCCCCAAATGATAGGGTTGTTCCTTAAGGTACAAATAATATGTATGCAAAGTTTCGAGATTATAAGTTAAGAAATGTGGCCTGTAGACGACAAACAAACAAATACTAAAAATGGGCGTGGCTCTGCCCCTGGGGGTTGGGCATGCACCCCAAACGATAGGGATCATCCTTAGAGTATAAAGAGTAAGTATGCAAATTTTGAAGAAAATCCAGCAAGAATTGCGCCCTGTAGGCGACACAAAGACACACAAAAGAAAATGGGCGTGGCTCTGACCCTGGGGGTTGGGCATGCACCCCAAACGATAGGGATGTTCCTTAGGGTACAAAGAATGTGTATGCAAAGTTTCAAAATTATAAGTTAAGAAATGTGGCCAGTAGACGACAAACAAACACATACTAGAAATGGGCGTGGCTCTGCCCCTGGGGTCGGGCATGCACCAAAAACAATAGAGATCTTCCTTAGGGTATAAGGAATACGTATACAAAGTTTGAAGAAAATCCAGTAAGAATTGCGCCCTGTAGGCGACACAAAGACACACGAAAAGAAAATGGGCGTGGCTCTGCCCCTGGGGGTTGGGCATGCACCCCCAAATGATAGGGTTGTTCCTTAAGGTACAAAGAATATGTATGCAAAGTTTCGAGATTATAAGTTAAGAAATGTGGCCTGTAGACGACAAACAAACAAATACTAAAAATGGGCGTAGCTCTGCCCCTGGGGGTCGGGCATGCACCAAAAACAATAGGGATCTTCCTTGGAGTGTAAGGAATAAGTATACCAAGTTTGAAGAAAATCCATTGAGAATTGCGCCCTGTAGGCGAACCACAGACACACACACACACACACACACACACACACACATACACACACACACACAGACAGGGGCGACGACATAATACGTTCACATTATGAATGTGGACGTATAACAAAGTATAAGCATATTCATTATAGTAATAACAAAGTATAAGCTTGTTCATTATAGTGAAACAAAGTATGAACACATTCATGATTGTAATATCAAAACATATTAATTGTAGCAATAACACAGCAGGTATATGTTCATTATAGTAATAACAAAGCATACGCACATTATAGTAATAACAAAGTATAATCATATGTTCATTTTTGCAAGAATAAAGCATAAGGATATTCGTTAAAGCATTAATATAGTATAACCCTATTCGTGAAAGCAATAACAAAGAATACTACAACCATAACAAAAGGTATGCATATTCGTTAGGGTAATAACAAAACATATACATATTCATGATAGTAATAACAAAAAGTACGCATATAAAGAGTAAGCATAAATTAATTATAGCAATAACAAAGAGTAAGCTTATATTCATTCTAGTAATAACAACTACAAAAGTCTATCGTGGATGTGAATTCTTATATAGATGTACCTTCCTGGATTATTTCATAAAATCCCCCCCCCCCCCCCGCTCGCACACAATAATAATAATAATAAACACTGAATTTATATAGCGCAAAAACACTCTGTTAAAGTTTCTATTGCGCTTTCCCCAAAGGTTTCAGTTCTGTAATACATGTAGTTGATTTCTAAAGCCTAGGTAGATGCATACATGTATAATCCGTTACGTTTATATGTGATCTGATACGTCTATGTACTACTACTACTACTTGGTGTTTAACGTCTGCTTCCACAGTGATATCGCAGTCAAGACGTCTATGTATAATCCCGTACGTTTATATTATAATTCCAGTACGTGTATGTAGTGTCCAGTACCTCTTTGTATAACCCAGAACGTCTATGTATAACCTATGTGTATAGTCTATGTATAACCCAGTAGTCTATATATAATCAAGTACGTATATGTATGATACTGTAGTGTGTATATAATCAAGTACGTATATGTATGATACTGTAGTGTGTATATAATCCAGTACGTCTGAGTATAACCTAGTACGTCTATGTATAACCCAGTTGGTCTATATATACTCTTCAAAAATAGAAACACACAACCCATTTTTCATCATTTTTTTTTTAATTTACACGAAGTCGTTAAAGACCTTAGATGTAGGTTCCATGCGAAAAGCTCGCGAAGTTGTTAAATCAATGTTTCTTGATGCAATCAAACGATAACAAATTTCGACAAAAAGATGGGGTTTAACGTCCACTCGACACAAACTAGGTCATTTCGGGACGAACATATGGTTAATTCTATTTCAATAATTCGCTTGCGCGTAGGGGTCTTTAGCAGTGGGAGGAAACCGGAGTGCCCAGAGGAAACCCACGAGGTTGAGTAAACACTCAAGGAACCAAGTGATGCCACATCTGAACGAAGGCCAACGCAACAACAAGCAGATGAATCCAAGACAGATGTAGTCAGGCTGCTGAATGTTTTCCATAGTTTCATTTCTCGCCTTTGGAATAGGTACCGACAGCTAAGTTCAACACGTGACCGCCCAAGCTCAGGTCAAACAAGAGTGACCCCACCTGTCCTGGATCGTCACTTCCGGTCCCCGTTAGAGCTTCTGTTTTGAAATACGCCGAGACCATGAAATCCAACTTTAATGGGTTCGGACACTGAGGGTATGACCACAGCAACACTGGAGAGTAGTTTGGTTCAGCGACGTGTCGCTGTTCTTGTTGCAACAAGGCGATGGTAGAGCCAGGATATACCGACGACGAAATGTAACTTTGCGTTTCTTTTTTGGGAGAGTATATAATCCATTACATCTGTGCAATGTCCAGTAAGTCTATGTATGACCCGGTACGTCTATGTATGACCCTGTACGTCTATGTATAGTCATAAACGCATATGTATATTCCAGTACGTCTATCATAATCCAGTACGTCTGTGTAAAACCCAGTACGTCTATGAAATAAACCAACAGGTCGTGAAAACTAATCCAAACCATTAGACAAAAATCTTAAAGGATAAATCTTCATGGTTTTGCCATGACGTTACACAGTTGCGAGTAGTTACTAAATGTTTGAAACGAACATTGATTTATTTATTTTGGATGTTTTTCTTAAAAGTCAGAACTGCGTCGATAAGATAAGTCAAATCAAGTAAAAGAAGAAAACCGCATTCACAGCAGAATATAATTATTCCAACATATCCTATAGATGTCGCTGAAGGTCTTGGATCAGATGCAGAGGTTTTCTTTCTAATGGTTGCTGAGAGCAAAGCCGTTTCAACAGTCAAGTTTTTTGTTCTCTGGGCCATCTCCCCCTGAATGTCCTCAATTCTTACTATCTTAACTTGGCCTGTGACATTTTTGCAAAAAAAATGGTTTTCTTCCAGGTGTATTTCAATAAAGCCCTGAGTGAGTTGTTTAAAAGTTGTGTTTTGGGTTATTCTTGGCCTTGTCACGGAGTCGCTAGTAACAGTTGATGCCATACGGTCGCTAGCAGACGCTTGTGTGTTGCTAGGTGTTGTCATACGGTCGCTAACAGACGCTTGTGTGTTGCTAGGTAATGTCATACTATCGCTAAAAGATGCCAGAGTGTCGCTATCTGATGCCTGTATGTTGCTAAGTGATGCCACGCTATCGCTAAAAGATGTCGATATGTCGATGAAATATGCATGAGTGGTGCTAGAGGATGTCATACTGTCGCTAACAGCCGATTGGATGTTGCTGGGTGATATCACAATGTTGGTAAGAGATGTCGGTACAGTACCAGTTGAAAGTATATTATTATTTGAAGTTGACGATAGGCCTATGTGATAACCAACAGAAGTAGTAGCTTGTGTTTCAAGACCTGCAGGATGTGGCGTTGTCTGGATTTCAAGATCTGTAGAAATTAAAAGGATATCTAATTAATGTGACAATTCGGATTATCATTCAAAAGCACAGGCTTTAACATCTTATATTTATTCATTTGTTTTTTCATACAGTATTTCATTGCGTAAAGATGGTTTGTAACGGGTTCATTTGTCCATCAAAACTTTTCAAAGGTGGATGGCTATCTATGTGTTTGTCGAGTGTGCATCAATCAGACTAATACAGACGGACATAATCCATGCTGTCTGCTATGCGGGGGATGTCATAGGTTCTTTTGCGCCTACTAGTTGCAAATAATAGTGGTGGGCCGATTTTATTCTTTGAAATGTCCAAACATAAACGATGAGAAAAGATAATATGACACCACACCTCCCCTCAAGATAGGATCGCCATGTGACTTCTATGCAAGGGCCAATGCATCGGTGTCCAGTACTAAGGCTCATAAGTAAATACTCTCTAATCAAGAGGTCTCACAACCAGTCCCAGGGTTGGTAGAGGAACTTCCTGTGAATTTTCCAGGTCGGCTTCCCCTTTTCAGTAGCACAGGACGAAATGTCTAGTAATAAAAATCGTCTAACCGTTCGAAAACCACGCCGGAAAACTTTTCTCGGCCCACTTGTTAACGAGTCAGCGAATTACCCATTGAGCCCTGCGACCCCCAGTACGGTAAAATCGGAAAATGATTTTCATATTAGTATTCGTATCTTACCTGGCATTGGTATATCATCCCATGTTGCTTGTATGTCTAATATGTCTGGATGAACAAAATCAGCTGAAGATAGAGCACAAAGTTTATAATATTTCGTATATCTTGATCCATGCCACATGTCCATTATTAAGGTGGTCCATTTGCTTCTTTGTTCTTACAATAGGTCGTTTAAGATGCATTGTGTAAGAACTAAATCTGTCTATTGCAGATCTTTATTTTGGCTTCATGCATATAAGGTATTATTTAGACATTTATTCAGTCGAGAAGCCTATAATCAACTCTCTATACCATCGGATGACCGAGATTTAAATGGATTGAAACACGATCACCATTTCATTGCTCAATTTAAAAAACGGATAATCTACACTTAGTCTCGATTATCAAATGGATTGAAACACGATCATCATTTCATTACTCAACTTAAAAACGGATAATCTACACATAGTCTCGATTACTAAGTACCGTTGCTACGATAATAAACAATCTACGCTACATTTTCAAACACAGATAACTTCGTTCAGAATAAAGTAATTTGAATAGATATAGATCGACAGATTGTGTGGAGCGTGGAAATGTTGGTATGAATCAAATGTTGCGTGTATTGAATCAAACGAGCGAATAAAGTGTATACATTAATTTGCATTTAAATACCGACTGTTTTCAGCCACACGCAAATACCTTTGTACTGAAGCAAACGTAAATACCCAATGTACTGAAGCACACGCAAATACCCAATGTACTAAAGCAAACGCAAATACCGAATGTGCCAAATCTTAGTACTGGGCGTATACTGTATAATTCCAAACAAAAATACCGAATATATTGATCCCAAATAACGAGTGTTGTGATCTTAACGCAAATAATTACCGACAGTTTTGAGCCAATCATAACTATATGCGTCGGGAATTTTGAGCCAAGCACACAAGTACCGAGTTTATTGGAAACTAAATAGCAAAGGCGGTGACGTATTCCTTATTTCCGAAAACGGGTTGGTGTGTGGGTACTCAACAAGTCAACGCCAGACAAAACAATAATGGTTACTGGGCATGTCCGTTAACAAAACAAAAACCAATGTGTTGTGTTTTTTAATGTGTTCAATCGCTAAATGCCACTAAAGGATTATGTAAATATGTCACTTACATCTGACACCTTTTAAAGAGGTTGAATAAACTTCAATGGTCGAATCATAACACGGTGACGTCAATTGTAGACAGCCCAGTCGAATAACATCCTTAAAATTGATTGTAAGTATTTCTCCAGTTGGTGGTTCAACTTGAATATCCTTTAAATTGTAGTAATAAAGTAAGTTCCAATAATTAATAAAACATCATTGCTAATAAAATGCTATGAGTTTGTTATGAATTAGTTAGCGCACGCATTTATAATCCTCTTCTCGGTGGTGCTAGACGGTGGGCCTGATAATGACAGTGTCTAGCAGTATGGATGGGAAGAAATACCGCGGTTTGGTGTACGTATTAACATAAAAGAATTCAAAATATTAAGTTAGGCCGTATTGCAACTGATAGGGCTAAATTCCCCTCAAAGCACCATGAATGGTATATGCCGGCCTTCATAAACCCAACCTGTGCAGAAATAAAGATTATTAAACCACATTTCAATTCATGTATTAATAAATCACTTGCTTGAACAACAGACGATTTCAAAGTTATAACGGATGAGGATGGTGGGAAGGGAGGTAATCGGCCTGAAAATGAAAACGCCAATACATGTAACAACGGGTTCGCACTTACATTATGTGCTCTGTTTACTAATTGAGATACCATCGAAATGTGTATATTAGTTATTGACACGCCAAGAAACCATGCCGATAACACTTACTATACAATTCAGTCACTAAACAGTAGATTCTCGATTCGTTCCATCTCGGTGTTGGTCGGGTAAGGTTCTCCAGATTTTCCAGTCTGGTTTTCCCTTTTTAGTGGGGCAGAACGGCATCCAGTCGCTTGGGAGGACGAAAAATCGAGATACTTTGTACGACGTCGTTAGAACGCACGATATTGGTAATAGTACAGCTGTCCGGGCAAACCCCCCATATGCTACACTGCATGGTGTACTGTCTTTATTGACCCGGTTCGATATCGTCAAGAATAAGCCCCATAGGTTCATGGACAGTTGATTCTGGTCATGATCGGCTGAATGGGCCAAAGTCATCGCATAAGTTAATGTCTTGGCTTGGGATTGTACGAAAGTATGTTCGTGCCAAGTTTCACACAGTGTAGGTGAGGAACAAGTGAGAAATAAGACTTCACAGGAATTGTCCACACATTTTTTTAAGATTCTCCAACCTTCGTTCCGTTCTTTTTACTTTTGTTCAATGTAGCGTAGATGTGATGCTTATTCGCAATAACTTTAAAACTTAAATATCTTACGAATATTGGCTTTTTATTGATCAAGAGTTCACATTAAAATTTGTACTCTATCTTCAATAGAAGGCTTGATCTCGCTTTAACTACGTACATCTTATCAAGGCCTTCAAGGAATACCCCGTATATTTCAGCACTAATTTCGATTGGGTACAAGCCCAACTTAAGAGCCTATCAGATTCCTTGATCGTCGCGAATACCAAGTCTCGCACTTTCAAGCTAAAATGTCTACATGTGGTAATCGAGTTGCAAAGTTCAAGGTTCATTCAATGCCAAGGTTTCCGTGAAAGTTGCGATGTCACAATCTCTGATTAGACACTACTGCCCACGTGTCTGTAGATAACTTAGCTTTCGGAAATTGTGAAGTAAACAAACAACGGAAAGATGTTGTGAAACTTACAGTCGTTGCTTCAGGAACATGATTTGTACTAGGATTTTAACATCTTAATGAATTTCAATATAAACAATATAAAATTACTCACAACTTGATACGCAATGGACGGACTGTCCGCACCACAGCTGTCAAAAGGGAAGCATTGGTAATTCCAGTTGCATGACTTGGTCGGCAAGGAACTTGTGTTTAATTGAAGTGATGTCACAAACAGAGCCGTGTTGTCATTTGTAGGTTGTATCTTTAATCAAAGTAAATACCTGATTTTACTATGGATTACATAAGATAAAAACTGCTTTTGTATCATTACATCCATTATCGACAGAATACAGAATTTAAACAAAAGTCGATCATACAATTATAAGATAGCATCTTATACCAGTGATGTCTGTACTATGATAAACAACTTTTTCGTCGTTATATGTATGTAAACAGTAAAAGTTGTTCGTATAATAAAGTAATCATAGAGATACAAAAAAAACAACAACAACATATCTAAATTAATCTAGCGACCACGCAAGTTATTTATCCGTCAATCGGCGACGTGTGTGTGTGGAGGGGGGGGGCAATGGTTTGACCACAAGGTCTGTCATTGAGTCAAGAGGCGTGGGGTCGCCTGTCTACCCTCGTGGGGTTTCTCCACGTTACTCTCACCACATCAAACCCCTACGCGCCAATAAACGAAAATAAATAGTAGTCGAATTACCCAGAATAGTATCCTGTGAATTCGCAGTTAAATCACAGAATAAATGTCATTTGCTACATTAAATGTATACATAGCAATATTTTATCACCATTATATGATGCAGTGTATCCAGAAATGGTCCTTACGTTATCGTTATCTTCTACATCACGCATAAAATCTTTTAAAAGAGAAAAACACGGTTAGAACATATTACATCACTGCTATAAAAACATGGTTCAAATGCCCCTGTTTGCAGAAATAAAAAAGTATTAAAGAAATATATGTTTGGCTCAAAGTGACCGAAGTATTTTGTTCAGGATACGGTTAACCTATGTCATATATTTCAGTTAAAAAATAAAATCTCCTTAATGCTGCAGCTTTATATCTTTATTTTGACTTAGCCGGGTTCCATGAAATATCTAATTAATTTAAAGTCCCTTTTGGCGGTATAGGAATCGCTCACGAACTACCCCTCATAAACGTTACAGATCCAGTTGGTGCTGAAGTGGGACGTTGAGTCTCATTCCATTTTATTTCCTATTTGGAAGAGTTGAAACAGTGAAAATAAAATTTAATTTGTTTACTGTTCATTTGGAAGCTAGCTATACTCAAGCTCCATGAACACACGTTTCTTTCAAAATCTATAGTATTGAGTCTTGTTAGTCTTGTTGTTTTTGATTCAGTAAGATATGTAAGTAATGACAAGAGTGCGGGTAAGAATTTGACAAGAAGATCGCCTGTGGAATAACTCGTAATTTAAATGCGATGAACATTATCTAGATATTGACATTTGTCCTGTTGTTTCTCATTATTTTGCCGAACATTTATGAGTTAAAGATATATTATTGGAGATTAGATAACGAGCTGGCAGTTTTCACTATAATAGTTAAAAACAAGATAATGTGTAGGCAATTTGCTGACAATTTCAACCAAATTGATTCACTATGAACCGAGAATTAAGCATTGAAATTTCCGCCTAGCCTCGATCATGATTACCAAAGGCGGTACGAAAAAAAAAACATTGTCTCGATTATCCATTTAATCGTTAAAGATTCCAGGCTAGCAATGCAATCGAGAGTAGATTATGGCCTGGAAAAATTAATCAATGTCTAATTAATAATTTAGATAATATTTCAGGCCTAAAGAATAGCCTGCAATAGGCAGATTTAGCTCTTGAATAATGTATGTTTAAAAAGGTTATGGGTAAAGCTCCCCCACCACCCCCTGTCCTCCATTGCCAAGTCTGCACGTATACTGTTTATAATTTTACAAGCACCTATATGTGCATACACTCACCTTTCTTCTCGTTTAGTCTAAATAGAAACATAGAGTAGCCTAGTTGCTTATCTGCGCATTCTAAGTAAGTGTCACATCCACCGTTTTCATTTATCTTGTCTTTTTTAATATCGTTAGACAAATAACATTGACACGAATTATAATCTGTATGTCGCATCCTTCCATCCATCTGAAATAAATAATACACTATAACATTCAATAAACAGTCTGAGGTTAGGTAATTTAAAAAGGCAGGGCACAAATTGACTGTAACATATATACCGTAAACATATTGTTAAAAATACTTTCGATTCTTTAAAGCATATTTTAGTTAGCCTGTCCTGGCTTGTTTAGTCTTTACTTCAGGAGTTTGAGGTTTTCAGGCCTACCGAGGAAATGGAAAGTTTCGTCAATTTTGTCATTTTTATTTAGGTTCAAGTAAATGCAATTGCCGTCTACCTGAAATGATCTTGTGTTGCATCGTATCAATGCAAATCTGCTACACTATAAATAGGCTTTAGTCCACACATCGGAATCGGACAGAATCTTCTGTCATCCTACAACTACATCATGTCCAATGCGTTATTATTTATTACAAATTAATGTATTGGACGTTAAATTTGAAATAAACAACAACCCAGCGGACAGGATGTGGTTGGGGGATCACAAAAGACTTTTTGTTTGAGACTAATTCAAAGGATTATGACGTAATATATTCTCAAATACGTAGATGTTATAAATATTATTTCGTTCCAGTAAAGCAGGAAGTACATTTCTTATTTTTATCGAACCCTTCAATCTCGATCAAAATGACGAATGTTGGACATTTGGCAGTGTTGCCAATTGGGCAAAACGAACACACCGCTTTTGGAGCGAATTTGTCTTACCTTCACTAAAGCATACTCCATATCACGACCAATACAGCAAATAAAACAATCAATGTAGGATATCGTGTTATAGCATTGACTATCCGATTCGTTAAATTCTAAGTTATAGTCGGGGAAACACGACTCCACTTTTTCTGTTACTAGAAAAAAAGGATATAATATTAGTCTTGTATTGCATGAAGTATCTATAAAGAAGCTTGTAGAAATTTCAAAATTCTCATATTTGTGTACTTGTATCTCTATGGTACATGTATATCAAGGACCTCGTGCAAGCATATCATTCAATTAATGCTCTCGCAAAAAAACAAAAAACAGCTGATACTGAAGTGCTATTCTCATTATATGTATGTATAAACCCCGTATTTCAGAGTACGACAAATAAAATAGAAATGTAACACAACAATTTCCGTAAAAATCAGTGTTGACGTGTTAATTAGTATCGTCTGAAGTGACGCATGCAGGCCAATGCATCTGCAATTACAAGTTCTCCACGAAAGCCCATAGACGACTATGGAAACAATCTTGCAACAATAAGAAAACAATTTCCCTCTAATTTCCTCTTCAAACGAGGTATATATATTAGTGAAGCACCATTTCATTTCAGATCCGAAGAATGATTTATATGTTGGGTCACACCAATTGTAATATTCGTTCTCTTCGGGAAATGCGCATATTTCTTTAGGAAAGTCAATACTACTTAGTCATGCTGTTAAAGAGCATTTGGGAACAGCTTTTAAATTTTAACAAAACACTTTTACGTGATTCAGTTGACTACTTATTTATCAAGATCAAATTAGTTTGTCCTCATTGCGATCATTCATCATCTTCACGCAAGGAACACAAACTGATTAAAACACAGATTCTATTTCGTTTCGTTTTTTATAGTTCAAAATTTCCTTATATTTGTCTGTACTAAACTAGGATCTGGAGGAGTTGTTATATAACGTGCGTCCTGGATGGCGTGAGGGATTGGCCAATGACACCATCTGTTACGGCGACTTCTTGGCCTGCTCTGCACGGAACTGTGGGTAAACCCCTACAAACGTCAACGCTGATTGGTTAATCAATGTCTGACGTCATATGGTCAAAAGTCGCTCGTATGACCCCTGAAGCGACGTCCCGTTACAAATGGTCAGAGCTTTTTGTAGTGCAGGTCATCCAAAGTACATGTATTAAAAAACGAAACGAAATATAGATTTGTATTTTTATATTATTATTAAAATCACTCATATCAACCGAATTGACCAGTTCGCCCACCAAATAAACTCTCATTCCAGGAACTGCAAGTTAAACTGATATCCCATGGTGATAGATAGGGCTTTGCGGTGGGGTGGCATAGTGACTTGGTGAGTAATACGCAACCTCGCTTGCCAGGACACCCCGAGTTCGATACTGGTAATGGTCGTGGAAGTTCCACAACATAATGCTTGACTGGCGGCTTGGAAAGAAACAACATCCAGTCGTTCGGAAGGAACATACGTACGAGAAACCTTCGCAGTAGGCATTATATGTGCTCGTTTTCGTTGGATCGTAAACCCCATTTAATTTTATTTCATACTTCTTATCATTTGTCCCTGTCTGTTAGCTAGGCCATTATACCAGACGTTGTCGTAATAAGTTAAGACAAACTGAAAGGGAACTTCAATTTCCTTTAACGTCTCGTCGTCGTCGTCGGTGCTCCACTTTTCATAGATGGCGGATAATCCTAATAGCCTGAAAATAACAAAATAATATGAACTTGCGGGATTACAAAACATAGATGAAAATACACTGACAGGGGGAATAAAATGTTTGAAGGGGTGATATCAATTTACAAGAGCATTAGCATTAGCATTGGTGATCTAAATTGAGTTTCTGTATCTATCTTACACCTTTTATTTTCTATTGACCAATCACATAGATTTCTCGAGAATTAAGGTAACAAAATACAACATGTATTTACAACGAAACGAAACGAAACGAAAGGAATCTAATAGTAAGTGCAGGGGCATTGCACCACACACAAAAACTAATATACGGACAGGACATCGTACTCAGAGACCACAAACAAAACATATTTTCTCCTTGGTGTATTTGACACATTAAAACAACACAAGTTTTAGAAAGAGCTATACTGTAGTTAAAGAGAGAGAGAGAGAGAAATGGGGTTTAATGTCCACTCAACACAAACTAGGTCATTTCGGGACTAACATATGGTTTAATTTTATTTCAATAATTCGCTTGCGCGTAGGGATCTTTAGCAGTGGGAGGAAACCGGAGGGCCCGGAGGAAACCCACGAGGTTGAGAAGGCGCCCCTATCTCCATGCCACATACGCTCAAACCAGGGCTAGAA
Organism: Patella caerulea; assembly: GCA_036850965.1. Taxonomy (NCBI): domain Eukaryota; kingdom Metazoa; phylum Mollusca; class Gastropoda; family Patellidae; genus Patella; species Patella caerulea. The sequence continues at coordinate 15,037,797 of JAZGQO010000002.1, read as the reverse complement.
ACCACAGCCGCAAGCCAGAGGTGACCGACCAGCTAGAGTTCAAAGCGCGGCACTCTAGACCACTAGGCCATCCCAACCCCCCTACTGTAGTTAAAATAAGACGAATAATTTTGAGTAAATATTAAACTGAAATCTGAGAATGCTTTATGACCTCGGGGCCTGTTCGTCACATTCACACAAATAGAATATGTATGTCAACATGGTAGATAGATAGATTTAAAGATACATTGTGGGGGATTTAGACAAGGAGTAGGCAGTTCTCACTATGAACCGAGAACTAAGCGTATCAAAGTTCCGCTTAGCCTCGATCATCATTACTGAAATCGGTAAGACAAAACTAATAGTCTCGATTGTCTATTTAATCGTTAATCACGAAAGACAGTTTTGCGGTAAATCGGACTACATGTATAATCCAACAAATATCGCAACTGATAGCTGATTATGGTCTGGGCAAATTAATATGTTATTAATTAAGATTAATAGTTTATATAACATCTCAGGCCAAAAGAAGAAAGACCTACAATAGGCAGTTTTTGCTGTTGCATAATGTATGTTTTATTTACACAAACATAATAAATACAATCGTAATATTAATATGTTATTACCAACTCGCGGATACACTATAAGTTGAACCAAGAGTAGAACTAGAAGAAGACTTTATAGAAGCTGATTCAAACCATGATGCCGCATCAGTTGGACTGACGATATCATTCTCCAATATAGCGTAATACATCAGTTCCTCTCTAGAGTTTCTTAACGTTAGACTAACCTACAATATAAAAACCTACATCATAAGTCCCTGGGGCCTATTTCACAAAATTTTAACTAAGATAGGATCTGAATTTTAGTTATTTGATTGGACAATATTAGACTGATTTTAGTTCTTAGCCAATCAAAATCTGCTAAAATTTGGATTTATCTTTAGTTAAAATTTCGTGAAACAGGGCCCTGATCTAGAATCCAAATACATTTACTAGAAACACAAATCATAATGAATATATTCAATTTTTATTGCACAATTAGTTAAACCACCATCGACCACAGCCGTGTCATTAACGACATGTTAAAGATGCCTTCCCGCGAAAAAAAAAACTCGGTGATATTTTTATATATTTGGTCTAAAACATATTCAAATTAATTAATCTACTAAATATTTGCTTCAGATCTCTCACAAAACACTGTATTCACGATGTACAAAATCTTTTATTAGAAGCCTGTTTGGCATGTAACTTGAATGAGGGAGGGCCCATTTACAGAAAGTATTCGTCGTTACTTGGATTGTCTTCTGCCAACTTCTTTATCCGCCGTTAAATTACATTCAAAACCCACAATATCCACAAAACCGCCTAACCAAAGGCATAGGAAGCTACTCTCACTTGTTCGGGGGTGGGGGCTATTTCTCAGAAACCGAAAATTTTCTTTGTCGACCTAATTTTCGGAATAAAACAACTAATAACTAATGTAGCGCCATAGGTCTTTCTGTCAGACGTAGAGAGCGGACCATTGCCAAAACCGGTCGCCACATCATACGTATGACCCATGCATCTTTTCTTACTACATATCTTAGTAGCCTTGGGTTTGTATCTGGATGTCTTTTTTTCTCCTTCACGTTGTGTATTACTTCTTACTCTTTTGTTAAGACGTTTGTCTTACCAGGAATAACAACGCAACAGTTTGTTTTTACATTTTATAATTATCAAGCTGCTGTCTCGGAACTCAGATGGTAATCTCTCTGGAATCTAAATGAAGTCTGTCTTAAAACATTACATTACCATGACTACTTTTATAGGACTCAATGATATCACGCACTATTGAGTGTGTTCATGACCCTGTACGTGTGCAATTAACGATATGATTGGTTAAATTAAGCCAAATGACGCAATCGGTAAATTTCCATGCACATGTAATCTCGTGGTATTTTCTTGACAAACGGAAACAGTTATATTTGGTACATGCTACATACATATTTGAATCTACAAACTTGCCAAAGATATTAATTAATACAATATAAAGCCATCTTATTTGTCTAATCCTTGTCTATAGATTCAAAACAATTTCGCAACGACGATATTGCTACACTAAAACGAATTTTCCACAAGGCTGGTTTTGTAGTTTACTTTTAATGAACTACAGTACACTATTACACAACGATGTAAATTTACAATGTGTTAGGCAAAACAAGTCAATGGTCCCCATTCGGAAATAACCCGAAAATAGACTTTACGCAGAGTCTGCAGTCCGCCACCCCAGCCCCTCAGAGAATTCCGAGACAACACGAAACATGAAAACATCTATGTTTTGTGAAGCCAGTTTGATTATAGTTTGAATATTGTTTTGTACCTGTTTAGGTGGGTACGATGTCCAGTTAGAAATGATTTCTCCGACACAATATTCAGATGATACCAAATGAGTTGATGAACTACACTCAGGGTGGGTCGATACAGATTCTGATGACGTATTACTCAGCAAATTCCATCCGTCCTGGTGAGCTTCATTTCGGATACGTAACAGCGGCGCCCAAGCTGAAGTACGAAAGTATAAAGTAACTTGACGTAGGTTTGGGCTAATTATTCAATACGGTATACGTATAACTGTGGCATCCGATCTAAAATACTTAAGTAAATCACCAATCAATAGCTGGACAGAAATAGTATGTAGCACAATATATTTACATGTGTTTACAACCACAGCCCCCGTTGAGAATCTATAGGACTGATTTTGTTCTTATGATACCGTTATAATAAGATCTCGCCCCTAATAGAGGGGGTCTATAGGCGTCTGTCTGTTCTCCATTCCAGTTTCTGTGAATAAATACTATTTAGAATAACAAATAGAGGGTTGAAGTGCCAAATATGATCGCGCTGCTCATAGACGATTTAAGTGTCAATAAAATGAGATCGCGCCTCTAATAGAAGCTTTAAGTGCCAATAAAATGAGATCGCGCCTCTAAGTGCCAATAAAATAAGATCGCGGCCCTAATAGAAGATCTAAGTGCCAATAAAAGAAGATTACACTGCTAATAGAAGTGCTAAGATTACGCATCAAGGCTTTAAAGGACGTGCGTTTTTGAAAGCGCAGTAATGAATTGTATACAAACCAGTTGCTGCTAATCTCAAACACTGCAGTAGAACCAACAGTAGTTCCTGATGGTGAAACGTGTCCATATTCACCGGCAGTCCGTAGATTCACTTACTAAATGAAACTTGGCTATAACAAAAAATATATTTCGTGTCTCTTCTCTAGCCTATAATTAAAAGATAAGTTATAAATAAATATATGTAAAGTTAAGCCCATGGCATTAAAGCGCACGCATCAAAAATAAATAAAAAAATATGAATAGAGAGCTATAAATCCTCAAAAAGGCATTAATTAATAGCGGGTATATTATGAACAGAGACGCCTTTCAAAACTTGCATTTAAAAAAAATGTAAATCCACTGTATAAATTCTAATGACGATTTCCATTAAAATAGAAATCCAATGTTATATAATTAATTAATTGCATTAGAAAATGTCCCATAACATACATATTTCCCCACAAACAATATTGAGATCACATCTCAAGAATTACAATTTCCCACAAACAAAATGATTTTAATGTCACGTTAGTCGTATGTGAATCGATTATGAACTTTTTATTATATTGTTGGAAACTGATTTACAACTCCCTTTTCAATTATTTCTAATTTTAGAACTTACCAAATCTAATTAAAACACGGATCCTATTTCATTCCTTTTATTGTAGTTTAGAATTTCGTTTCACTTGTCTTTACTACACTAGGATCGGGAAGAGTTGCTATATAACCCGCGTTCTAGATGACGTAAGGATTAACCAATGAAACGGTCTGTTACGGAGAGTTTTTGGCGTGAGGTACACGGAACTGTACGGGTAACCCACTAGAAACAGCAACGCTGATTGGTTAATCAAATGTGTGACGTCATAGGGTCAAAACAGTTGGTATGACCTCTGACACGACCTAACACTACAACCGACCAGATCTTCATGCAGTGTAGGCCATCAAAAGTATATAAAAAGGGAACGATATGTAGATCTGTATTTTAATCAGATAGAAACTGACCGTGTATTCCACTTTATTGTATTTTTAGTGAAATCTGAAATCCAAACTTCTCCTCTACAATATACGAATATACTGTATAATCCTGAACTTCACATTGGATCTTGTATCACACTCGTTCCTTTCAAATACCGAAAAAAGTGGGCGAGTATAACCTGGAGTCCAAATTTGTCATAAAATCACATTGGATCCTGTGTCACACTCGTTCAAACATACACCGAAAGACGGGGAGACTGAGAACATCGCAAGTTCGGTATCGCCTTATCGGAAGCGTATGGTTATTCTTCATAATGCACTACAAGACTTCTGAATATAAGTAAATTAAAACTTCATAGTTTTACTTTGCTTGTCTTTGTTCTTTAACACTTTCTTGCACTAAAGTCAAGAACAGAAGAGTCAGGAACAGAAGAGTCGGAGCTTCTTCCGGTCTTACTTCCGTTGTACGTTTATTTCAATATATAGATTAAGATATGGTGGCTATGCCATTGTGTTTAATGTGATATGTTTCACATTTCTTATCTAATGTCATCATGCCATATCTTAAAGATGCTTTATGGACGAGCTAAATCTTTTTGCTAGCTTCATATATGTTAAGGGTGTTGGGTGGCCAAATGGTAGCGCTTATCATAAGTGTCATTGAGTCAACTGGCTTAGTTTCGGATGTGGAAAGCGGAGTCGAAAACTTACCACACCCAACGCGGGGCACGTTCCCGGCTACACATCTTTTGTTTCGGCCTTTATCGTCCTCAATAGCTCAATCGGAACAGAACAGTGGAACGTAAAACCGCATTCGAACCTGGTGGGTTTTGATAGAGGGTCTAAATCCTCTCGACTGACTTCCTCCACTTCGGCATAAAAACCTACGCTGTGGTACTTGTTACGAAGACGTGGTATTAGCAATAAATTTGATGAAAGCGTAATCATCCCCAAAATATATCAATCTATAATAAAAAAAGATGTCCATTAAAATAAAAATATACCCAAACATACCATACATAAACCAAGGTGAAACTTGTGTCTGACTAAACTTGTTGTACGTCTTGCCTGAAAACCACAACTCAAAGTCTATCATTGTGATGAATCATCGATTTAATTATATAACAAGCTTAAAGGAATATCTCGTTTAAAGGAATATCTCGTTTAAATTTTCAAAAATCGATTACCCTTTCTGTGCATTGCACATGTAACGAAAATAATCGTATTTTAGTCTCATAATGATCGAAGTGTTGTGATGTCTAGACATTAAACCCAATTTCATTCCATTTCACCAAGAAGGTAAGGTGTCTAATTGTTCACTGTCAACTTACCCATGGAAGTATTCCTTCGCTCTTCATCAGTCCAGTCGGAGTAGAGCAGTAAGAGAAGAACATTATACCCGATTTCATTTCAGAGTTTGTGCCCTTTTGACAGATAGTTCAGAGCCAAGTAATGCAACTACATGATTTGAAAAGGTTAACGTAAACCTTTTCAAATGTCACTTTGATTTAAAATATTTTCGAACTCTCTGGACAAGTAAAATAGGTTGTAATAGATAATTTACACAACAGGTAGGACACATAAACATCTAGTACTTAGAATAAGACTATTATTTATTTTCTAGAGCTGCCAAGCCAGCAAGAGTGTTATTGTCCCCCTAAAGGGGCTTTAAGTGTGATTAGATAAATAGCTGATGGTTATCGCTAATTTGGTTAGACATAGATAATGAAAAGGGAATATGTTGAAAATTTGGTCAAATTACTACACTCTGAGATAAGATATCGGCGTTAGAAGAAGAGTGTATCCCCGATTGTCATTACTACCGCTGTTAAGATAATAAACAAAGACTCGATTATCCATTTTCAAATTTAAATCATCAAATGGCCAAACCGTTCTAGTCTACTTAAAATCGGAGCTGCCCGATGGTATCGAGTGTTCACTATGGTGTTGTCATGTTTATTAATGTTTAATTAATAATTTATATAACTTAAAGGAGCTAAATCGCTAACATTTGGGATGTAGAAATGGACACAATTGGGTCGGAACGCATATAATACTGTAATATGAATGCATATAAACTGATTAACTTTCAATGGTTTCCGTTTTTACTCTAATTTCAAATCAGTTATGTTCGGCGAAATAAGCCAGCAGTCTAAATCGAACGCAATTTTCTACCGTCTGGTTAGGTTATTCCAGTCTACATACGTCATTTGATTTGGTGCTATGTGTTTAGCCTCGCCTCTCGAGTCTCTTGTTAAAACTGGGGCTGAAACGAATTATTGTACACGATTCGTGTACCAATAGTAAAATGTTTATTTTGTCTTAAATATTGGATATTAGACGCCAATCTTTTTCCAGTAAGATCACAGCATCAATGTTGATTTAAATTGACAAATAATTCGTGGTTTCAATGTTGAAGATTTTGGATGATATTGAGTTAGAGACTTAGCTACTGTAAAGATACATTATGGGAGATTAGAATAATTAGATGAGAGCTGACATAGATAAAAAGTAGAAATTTGCTTAAAATTTCAGTCAAATTGATTCACACTGAACCGCTAAAATTTGGCGATTGAATTTTCGGTCTAGCCTCGATCATCATTACTTAATCGTGCATGAAAGTTGAACTGCAAATCGGATACTAATCCAGTAAATATCACAGGCTAGCGTTGATACCGATTTTTGATTATGGTCTGGATAAGTTAATGTCTGATTAATAATTTAGATATCAGTTCATGCCTAAAAGAAAGACCTGCAATAGGCAGATTTAGCTCTTGTATAATATATGTTTAAGAGAGAGAGAGAGAGAGAGAGAGAGAGAAAGGGGGGGAGTTTAACTTCCACTCGACACGATTAAGTCATTTCGGGACTGGTTTAATTTTAGGGGTCTTCAGCAGTGGGAGGAAACCGGAGTACCCGGATAAAACCTACGAGGTTGGACAGGCGACCCTACTCCTTGCCACGTACAACTGGGGATTCGAAACCACGCCAGTTGACTCAATGGCAGGCCGTATCATACAGCGCGCGCACGCTAATCATTCGGTCATCCAACCCCTCTATATGTTTAAGGCATAAAAGATAGATAAAATAGGCAGATTTTGGAAGGATCACAATGACTCCTTAACAAAGGCGTGCAAATAACAAGTATTGAGGCGAACAGAGATTTTTTTATCTTTTGTCTGTGGCGTACAAAGGTTAATATTTTTTTTCTGTTTTTTTTTTTTCTGTTTCAATTCAAGCGACAAAATCTTCGTTGATGTCAATGAGATTTGATTATTCCCGTTGCTAACTGTCTGCCCACATTTCGAATTAAAAACAAAAATCAAAGACGCATTATTATGTAAGACTATTATTTAGATAAGTATTTACTTGAACTATTACAGGAAGTACGGAGAGTTCTTCATCTATATCTTACATAATGTATCTTTACTTTAATATCACTCTTTAATTTCGCCCACTCCATACCCCCCCCCCCCCTGCTCTACATATCACTGATTTCAACAGGTAGAATACAGAATGTATGGAATCCATGACAACTAGGACCAAAGAACACGTGCCTACCAAGACGAGGCGGACAAGTGTAGCCGACGTACGATCGTCGCTCTAAATCGTAGTTTATACTACAGCGGGCGACTATTTCCGAACACTTTCAAAGAAGGAAATATGACCAAAAAGGGGGAGACGTGGATCTCTCTCTCTCTCTCTCTCTCTCCTGGCCCGGTACTTTTACATTTTGCAGATCTAAAATCAATAATTATACAAAGGAATGGGGATTTTGTTACATAAATGTCAAGTAAACGAAGGCATTGTTAAACCAAAATAAACCACGTCAAACATCTTTTGTTGCGGAGAATCACACGCGAAAAGCATGTTTATTAATATGCTGCATGCAATGGCCCTAAAATGGTGGAATATCGTTTTGATGTTAATAATACAAAACTCAACTTGTATTGATCGAATTCAGTCATTTACGAACTTCCTGTTCCATCTTAAGGCCTGTTTGATTAGCGCGAGTCTGATTTTCGATTATTTCCGGATTCAGAATCCATTCGGTTATTTCCAACTGATTTCCGAACTAAACCGCAGTAGATTTTCGCTCGACCGCTACTATCACTGGTAGCAAAGGTGGCTCGATCGAAAGATTTACCCTAAATAGGCCTACGCATTGCGTTTTATTTGTCGACGACTTTGGATGATATTGAGTTAATAATCTACTGTAAATATAATACATTGTAGGCTCTGTTTGCATTAAAAACATTTTTAATCTGGCACAGGAAGTGATACAGCAGCATGTTAAAGCAGCTAAGTCTCTGACACAATATTTTAGATAAATTTCGAAATAAAAAAATATGAATTAGAGTTCAATATTGATCAATTTTAATCAATCTTGGTGTTGTTATCGCTTGTAACTTTGGGATCAACAAATATTTAAAACACTCTTAACATTTCGTTAAATGACATCTAGAGGCACAGAATACTATTCATAACATTAGAGACTTTTGGCAAGCGTAAATTTCTAGTACGCGTCGCCACTCGACAAACCTCGGTAGATTTCGGACAATCTAAACTCGGCTGTATGATGAATTCCGCCATATTGGAACTACTTTAAAGGTCTCGGATGAAACATGGCTGCGCCCATTCCAAACACAAGTTGGCGACCTATTTGGCTAGAGACCTATTCGACCGATCCAGCTGTAAGATAATGACGAAATTACACTTCTATTCTGAGCTGAAGGAATGGATAAAAAGTAATATATTCTACTTTCATTTGATAGAAATAACGTTGGATTTTATTGGTTGATAAATAGAGACTGTTGTCTTTACTCTAAATAGGTTTCCAACGAACAGGTTGCAGCTCGATCGGTCGAATAGGTCGCTAGCCGAATAGGTTCCCAATTTGTGTAATAGCGTCAAGTTTTCCTGTTAAAGTAAACCGGTAGCCGCGTCGCAAATGTCTGGGTACATAATATCACTTACTGTCATACATCCGAGACTAGATGTAGTTTACGGAATCTGTTGAGAGTAGAGACTTTTGGCAAGCGCAAATTCCTAGTGCGTATCGCGTCTGCGTATGGATTTTGTGTGTGACGTCATCAATGTGTGTGTATTTCTCATGCGTGCTACGACACATGGATACGACAGCCCGTATCGAACAGCTTTCACACGGAGAAGATCCGTATAACATTGTCGTCTTTTTAGACGCTGAAATGTTGTATCGTAACGTTTTTATAAATCTATGTGCATCTTAGAACGCGGGGGTGTATGTTTGATGTGAATTTAATCATAATAAAGACTAGAATTTAATCATTATTTTTGATGGGTTTTGCATACTTTTCCTGTCTGACTGCACGCTGGTTGATCTACGCGCTAGATTTAGGTAAATATGGGACCTTGCAAATCTGTAAATGATGTGATTCTATGGTAAAGGGGTGTAAATGATAAATTAGCGAGGCAAAAAATAGCTGTCGAGTCGAAGTCAAAGACCCTTTTTTTTAATAGCTCAGCGACTGTCGAGTGACTTCACGCACTCCGAGAAATTGCAGGCAAGGCACTTGACTAGCACTGATGGTGATCTTGGTAGATAACTGCCATCATGCTGTACAGAACTAAGCTCAGCTCAGTGACGCATACGTACGCGACGCAAGAATCTGCCAAAACTCTAAAACTACTCTGACGCAACGTGTCACGTATACCATACGGATACGTGATACGGATAGGGTAAATCACACTTGCCAAAAGTCTCTATTAGCCGAGTGTACTTGTCGCGTATCCGTATGGATTTTGCGTATGACGTCATCAATGTGTGCGTATTTCTCATCATATGTGATCACTCGGCTAATCTCGACAGATTCCGTAAACTACGTAGACTACATCTAGTCTCGGATGTATGACAGTAAGTGATATGTACCTACGCCCATACATTTGCGATGCGGCTACCGGTTTACTTTAACAGGAAAACTTGGCGCTATTACACAAATTGGGAACCTATTCGGCTAGCGACCTATTCGACCGATCGAGCTGCAACCTGTTCGTTGGAAACCTATTTAGAGTAAAGACAACAGTCTCTATTTAAAAACCAATAAAATCCAACGTTATGTCTATCAAATGAAAGTAGAATATATTATTTTTTATCCATTCCTTCAGCTCAGAATAGAAGTGTAATTTCGTCATTATCTTACAGCTGGATCGGTCGAATAGGTCGCTAGCCAAATAGGTCGCCAACTTGTGTTTGGAATGGGCTCAGCCATGTTTCATCCGGGACCTTTAAAGTAGTTCCAATATGGGCGGAATTCATCATACAGCCGAGTTTAGATTCCCGAAATCTGCCGAGGTTTGCCGAGTGCATATGTGATACGACACGCGGATACGGCAGCCCGTACCGAACAGCTTTCATATGGAGAAGGTCCGTATAACATTGTCGCCTTTTTAGACGCTGAAATATTGTATCATAGCGTTTTTATGAATCTATTTGTGTATTCTTGAACACGAAGGTGTATATTTGATATGACTTTAACCATAATTAAGACAGGAATTTAATCATTATTTTGGATGGGTTTTTCTCGGAATTTTCATACTTTTCCCGTCTGTCTGTTTGTATGGTGGTTGAACTACGACTTACGAGCTACATTTAAGTAGAAATGGGACCTTCCAAATTTATAAATTATGTGATTCTATGGTAAAGGGGTATAAATGATAAATTAGTGAAACCAAAAATAAGATGCGACATTATTTTTTTTAATAGCTCAACGACTGTCGAGCGTCTTCACTCACTCTGAGAAATTTTATTTCACCCACTCTAATTTAAAAAATTCTGATAGTTTTGACCGCAGAGATGAGGGGAAACTATCCACGCCCACCGTTGTATTTTAAATATAAAACATTGATTTAGTATGGATAAACTCTGTGTAAGTATCGAAAAGTAGCATGTTAAAATATGCCACGTTTCGATACATAAACGGGTATCGTTATCAAGCAAATTCAGAAGTAGTATAGCCATATAAGTGTATCTAATGTGCGAGATCTCTTTCTATATGTCTTACAAGGATTATATCAATCTGTTTCACAGAGAATTACTTAGGAATTAACTCTGTAACAGATGAGTGTCCATAGCACGTGCGTTGACTGCAGTCATTGGCTCAACGGCTCGTGCAATGTTTACTTAACACCTAACTGCTTCGGGCAAAATGACGCATTTTACTCATTTTAATACCCATTTACACTTAATAGGAAATATTTTTTAACTTCAATTACTTCAAACGTCTTTATTTATTTTTCTGTTACCTCAAAAAATTGTTTGAGAATTTAATTTGTCGGAGTAAAAAAGTTAATATGCCGTACTTATTAAGCCTCGTCGATGTCATGCTTATCAGTGATTGTAGCGGCCAAGCGAATATTCACTGCGGGATCAGTTTGGGATTATATAAGATATAGCCATAAAGATATATCGAAAGATAATACAAGAAAATTGTAAGTCAATTTCTTGGGAAATATAAGATGCAAACAAAATAACGGACAGTTGCCATACTTTTTGTGTGAATACCAAAATTCAGAACATAGGGACTACCTGTAATTTTTTCATATACACAACGTGAATTGACGTAAACCGTAAATAGCCACGAATCACGAACGGTTAACACAGATATGGCAGTGGCCGCCCTGTGTACAAAATTAATCTAAATCGTGATATTTAAATAGTCTTATTTTTCTATTCAATAGTTTTCTTATATATTATTTACAATTTTATGCATACGTTTATTAAATTTTATTTCAGTTTATTTTATGTCTAAATATTGTATTGTATTTTGTTTGTTTTATATTGTTTTTATTGCTTACTTTGTAAAGCGCATTTGGGCACTATGACTATGTGAATTGTGTGCTATATAAATGTTCTTTATGATAATAATAATAATACAAAAATGAGCCATAAATCCTGATGAATGACTTAATATGTTTCCATTTTGGCCTTCCCGGTGTCAAAATTGGTCATTGGTCAATTTTTTCAAGAGATTTCTTTGTGTGTTAGTAAATTTAATTTTTCAACCGATTTCAAAATTATTTAACCAGGGTGATTTCGAATTCATGGTAGGTCTTTAGTGAGCGTTATGTTGTTTGTTCATACGCAGCTCAAAGCCTAGAGAGATTCTTTTGAGCAGACCAGCAATATTCTTTATCGGATGATTTTGATATTTTTAACTTTTTGCAACATTAAATTCACTACTTAGAGAATCACTAGTCCTAATCCATTAAGGTCAGTACAGAGTTCTCCCCCCTGTAATAAAAATTTGTCGGAAAAGAATAGTTATCCAGTCCTTTGTTCATTCGCTACTATTCTATTGTTTAAAAATACTCAACAAACTAGTCTACAACAAACGCCATATTGCAAGCGTGTCTGGGGTTGAAGCGAAACTTGTACCATATTGCTTTATAAAAATTAAAGACACAGCTATACTTCCACAATGCAAGGAAGAATTAAGGATGAGCCTGGGTATGCACAGATTCTTTTAAATATGGGTACACCACCGAAATATTCCGTGCTTGGTGTTTATTTTTGAAAATTTAGGCGTATCTTATAACCCACTTCTTCAAATTTGAAAAGTGGACGGCTTCTTTTTCCATTGCTACTTCCAGAAAATAATCTTCTTATATACTTATCTTCACGTTTGATTTGCTTTCATATATAGACCTACTGCTGAATTTGTGTCGTTTGCTGTTGAAGATAAGAATATAAATACATTGTAGGAATAATAAAATGAGCATTGAGTGCGCCTCATTCCATTCATTCAATCATTATTTCATTGTTCGTTTCGGAACGGTTTATCATCGACTAAATCAACTAAGTGCTTGGACTGTTCCTGTGCAGCCCTATTCATCCCTGTTAAGCTGCAATATGTAGCATTGCAAACAGGTTTTCAAATACTACCAATGACTCAAAAATGACAGTGATACTATTGTGAACTATCTACTGTGTGAGTTTTGGTAAATAATAAACGGATTTCTTCGATTATGAACAAACTAGTTAACTTTGGTTATTATAAACTTACCTGTGTGTTTAAAATGAACTCCCGTTAAATAAAATCCATTGCACCACTAAATGTCCCAACGTATAAAAACCGTTCTCTCTTGAAAAATTGAAATCCCACAAACTTTCGGTTAACAAAAATATCAATATGGCAGCTGGTTACGTCACACCTCGGGAGATATCACTTTGTATCAGGGGTGACAGCATAGGAAATGTGGCATTTAAAAGCACGTCTCGACTCGGCATTGAGTTTGAGCGTTCGCACACATAACAACCTGTATTTTTTAAAACTTGTTACCGACTTAATTATTTGATTAGCGGCTCGGATGGGATTATTTTCTTTTTAACTCGCATGAGGAACAAAAATAACTACATTCTTTTCACGGGCCTTAAATATTACCCATCTTTATAATATGGTATGATGATATTATTATTTAACATATATACAGGCCATTTACAATTAATGTCCCGCTTCTTACAGGGTGTTACGGACTTATCGGCATTGTATCCGCCACCCAATGCCATTAGGCACCTTGAACGCTGCCGCAACACGCTTAAAAATGTCACTGAAGCGGTTATTATTTGATCGAAAGAATGAGATCAAATTAATAATACACTCAGACACTTCGGAGGTGTGCTTCGTGATCCGTGTTAAACTATTTATAATATAAAGAAGATAGGATATTAAAATTTATATTTTATATATGTTTTTACGAGTATCCGTGCAATCAGTGATTCTTTCATTGTGAATAAAATTTGATAGACTCGCGATCAATGGTTTCAATATAAAGCTCCGATGTAATTGCCTTCAATTGATATTTTCGTCGCCCAAACTCAAACGATCGTAATGTTGGCGCTTTGCTTTGAGTATAGCACGTGGTTGCCAAAATATGCGTTAACTTTAAACAACCTCGCTTCAGTGTGTTGGATTCGTCCAATATGTGACGAAAGCAATGTTATTATCCACTCTGTCGAAATAACAAGTAAATATTCAAATTTTTCAAGAGAGAACCGGTTTTATTCGTTGGGATTTTTAGTGGTGCAAAGGATTTTATTTAACGGGAGTTCATTTTAAACACACAGGTAAGTTTATAATAACCAAAGTTAACTAGTTTGTTCATAATCGAAGAAATCCGTTTATTATTTACCAGAACTCACACAGTAGAATGAATAATCTGAAAAAATGCCCCCAAATATTGAAAATTAAAAAAGTTATAGCGTTTTTAAGATACCAAACTGGGAGTACAAAAAACGGCTTTTTTTCAAAAACGCAAAAAACTAACCGAAGTTAATATCTCAGTAACTATACAAGATAGGTCTATGAAAATTGCACTAATTAATTAAAGATCTAGATATGTACTTATTAAAGCCAAATTGTTGCTATAATATTCTGGCATATACTTTTTGTGTTACAGAAGTTCAAAGTTGAGATCCGTGCCAATTACGCACAAATCACAGCAAAAAAATTGACAAATTCCTGTATACTTAAATTGTATCACTTTGGCATTCATACAGGGGCTTATTTTTAAATGAATATGCACAAACAACGTGTTTTCAGTCTGTTCTGTTATTTATTTTTTGCATGACAACACATTAAATCACATTTTTTGACTGATTGATGTCAAGGTCAATTAGAAACAACTTTTTATGTATTCAATTGGGCACCTACTGGTCTAGAGACCATTGACCACAGTCATAAAACAATTATAAACAGGTTGTGCTGTGGATATTTTCAAAAATCATCAAAAGTGTGTGGTAAAATGAGAAATATACATGTAAGCTTTTGGTGGATTTGCAGCTTTTTCCACACCGATTGCTTTGATTGTTTATATAAACTGCCATGTACATCGATTTGAGATTGTTTGTTTCAGGAATGAAAATTAACAAACTATGATTTATATAACAGTTATATTTTTGTGATCAATATCATTACAATTCAAATAAAAACGGTTACATAGAATTAAAACATTTAAATATCTTAAAAGAGTCAAAATAACCCTAAACAATGAGTATTATGATCACTTCAATTGTCTGATAAATATGCAAAATGATAGAAACAAAATGCAGTGTGCTAAAAAATAAATTAAAAGGTAAGCTTATAAAAGTATTCATACCACCTCCATGTTTGTGAGTGACAGAAAGTTGAATATGTGAAACTGGCGGCAACTAGTTTTTAACAAAAATTAATAATTTTCAGAAAAGTTATTATGGCATCAAAATTAATACATGTAACTTCCCCAAAATAAATTACATATTGATAATCATGTTCGTCATGGATATTAAATGGAAATATCACAAATGATATTAAAATATAATTATTTTAGACACCATCTCTTTGCCGGTAGAATAATAGTTATATTTTTATAGTTCAAGAAGTCAATGAAAATTTCACTAAGTTAGATTATATGATATTGTAACATACTTTTTACAGGAATTTTTATTCTCCAATTATTGGTTGGATTTATCATAAAAATCATCTAAAGTACCGTAACTTAGTGGCATACTTTTGAGCAGACTACATTTATTCATATAATAATTGCTTACTACTGAAACACATTTTATTGTTAACTTTTGGAATACCGTTACCTTATTTGTTTCAGGAAAGTGTTTGTGGGGGGATTAAGCTGGAATACGGATCAAGATATGTTAAAGTCTTATTTTTCAACATTTGGTGATGTTATCGACTGTGTTGTCATGAAGAACCCACAAACTGGAAAATCTCGTGGATTTGGATTTGTGACCTTTGGAAATCCTGCCATCAGTGAAGTTGTATTGACTGGCCCAGATCACATGATTGATGGACGCAAAGTAAGAAATTATTGAGAGTTATTAAGGACTATCTAAACCACACTGAATATAAATTTATTTCCAATATTGTGTTGGTAGAATTTGGTTCATTGTGTGTCATTTTCCTGACCTAAAAGTTACACACAGCATTTTTGACCCATCACACCAGATGCACCAAGAATGCAACTCGAATGTGGTTTAAAAGAAATACACTTTATATTATACATTTAACTCAGATTACTTTATTCTGGGTTAAGTTATGACCGCTTAAAGATTAGTGTAAATCGTTTATTGTACATGTAGCAATGGTACTTGATAATGAGACTTATCCTTGATTGTTCACTTTATAGTTAAATTGTTTGATGTCACAAGTGTTCAAATCCATTTCAATCTCAGCCATCTGATGGTCTAGAGAGTTGATTAAAGGCTTATATGAATCAGTATCTAAATAAAATAATAATTTATGTCAATTCAAGTCAAGCCAAATGAAAAACATGCAGAAAGCAGGTTTACATTAGCATAGGGTTGGGCGATAATGAAAAAAAATATTGTGATAATTCATCAAATATCATGAATTATAGCATTATTTTTTTCTATATATGTATTATTATTTTTATAATCTCAGTACAGGGATTAAATAATCCTAGTAGTTTAGGGATTATTAATTCGCAACGTTATGCGCATGCGCAATAATTCTATTGTCTATATATACCCGGTAACGGGAGTATTTTTTGTAACCAGTTGATAAAGGGCGAACGCCCGCAACGCGTCCTGGATAAAACCTTCTTATATCTACACAGTCTTGTCTAGTTTGTTACCGGGGATTTTTTACTATGAATTATAGCATTAAATGATATTATTGTTAAATTTATTGGAAGTCAAATTTTGAAAATCGTCCCTTGATGTGAAATTATTGTTGCTAATGTCGGTAGATGCCATGATAGTTATATCGCATAACCCTACATTATTAAATTATAAATGTATATTTAAGAAGATAATTGGTTGATATAAATATTGCATTTGTTTATGTTTCAGGTGGATTGTAAAGCCTGTAATGCTCGATCAATGAATCAAGGAGGAGGTGGTGGTGGTCCCGGCGGTCCAGGGGGACCAAGAAATAGAATTCAGGTATGGTAAATATGATAAATAAAATAGTATGGCTTTGTAAATGGCATTAGATATATATAATTAGTTCAATTCTTATGATCAATATTTACTTAGCATCGACACCCGTATGCAATACAGGTGTTGTCTATATCTTATTGTTATTTGCCCACATGACTCGTTATTCTCATAAGAACAATTCTATTTAGTAATGTAAAAGCAATGAGAACCCAAGTATTGAGGGGTATTTCAGCCAAGAAGTTTGTTAAACAGAAGAATTAAATTGATGTGTGTTAACTTGGATTGGAGTGTGAGATATATTTTACAGACTAGTACGACAAAATGGGTCACTAGCCCGCAAGTTTATTTTTGGTAGCCGTGGTCATTGGGCTTGTGGATTTTTACAACCCCGGGAAACAGTGATTCCAGAAACCATGTTGACTCCTATCATTAAACAATTGTATGATAATTTTGGTTTCATGTTATTTTATTTATTTTTAGTCTCTGGGTAGAGGAGGTCCAAGAGGTGGTGGTGGAGGCGGTGGACCAGGTCCAGGACAAGTTAGTAAGATTTTCATGGGAGGAATTCCAGGTGATGCCAATGAGGATGTCTTAAGAGAAGTGTTTGGACAATATGGACCTGTAAGTTCCTTTCTTTTTCTTTTTTTTTTTTGAACTTATCTTCGTACTGCAACCTGCAAAGAATTTAAGTACATACCTGTGACAAAATACCTTGGTAAAGTTCATTACAAAAATGAAAACAAGATTTCTTTTCATTATATGACTTAACAAGTTGTATTGCTGTCATTTTAACTCATTAGCTGATTCAATCAGTCTGAATGAAGCTGATGTTATATGTATGTGTGAGTTTTCAGACTAAACACAGCCAGCTAGGCGATATCCATTCTTCTATGCCCATGAACTTGACATCAATAGCACACATGATGAATATCTGATTCAAGAATATATATCCATAATCAAATGTTTTAAAATTTTTATAGGTAGCTGAAATTGTAATTATGTATGACCAAGAAAAGAACCGTTCTAGAGGTAAGCTAATCCTTCAGTTCAGCCATATTAAATTGATGACACTATAATACACATGTATATTATTCCTTACAATTAGAATAAGGTTTTACTGTACATATATAACTGATGATACAAGAGTAACTTCTTGGGCCTGTCTAACTGGCACATTGTAATTAAGGAATTTAACATTGAATGGAAATTCTGTAACGATTAGTGATTTAACTATAAGTCCATTGGAAGAAATTTAAAATCAAGCTGTATTTGTGGACAACAAAGATTGGGAACTAATTTGGATGTTATATTTTATTAGAAATATCCTGGTCATATAATTTAAGTTCTTTGTATCTTTTTAGATTAAAAACACTTATATTGTGCATGTGTTTTACTTGTTGATAGAAGGGAAAAAATATGATTAGATTGAAATTTCATTTGCTTAAATGGTTTAAAGATATATTTATGAATAAACTTCTATTTAAGTTTTGATTTTTCATTTTGATGAATTAGATTTTTTGCGAGGTTATCTTGTAAAATATTAAAAGAAGCTAGATTTTATTTTGGTTAGATTAGTATATTTAAACACTAAGATTAATATAGTTGATATTTTCACAAATAATTTGAAATGAAAATTTAGGACTAATTATGTTTCGGGACTCAAAAAATTTTAAGATTAATTATGTCTTGGTACCCCTATTTAAGAAATATATTATTAATAGTAACAGCATTTAAGATGCAGATAATCAATTTGTTTTTGTTGTCAAGCTTTAAAAACATAATTTATTTCCAATATATGTTAATTTTTAACAATAGATGTAGTTAAATTAAGCTATATTTTATTTGGAAGGTGATTTAAACCTAAATTAATCCAGTCAGGCAACTTATTCAACTGTGTTGAAAAATGAATGCAGCTTTATGAATTAAATTTAATTGAATTGAATTTGATCACGTATATTATATTTAATATATGCTTTTATATACTTTCAGATCAATTATTGATTACTAGTTTCATTTACATGTTTATCTGTCTTTAATATAACACACATAGTTCTGATAGGCCTCGATTTAAGAAAAAATGACGAGGCGTATATTTCTTAAGAATTTTTGGCTTCTTAAATGAGACTTCGTTATCATTCAAAATTATATTCGTTTTCTTTAAGAAATCAACAAAAAAAATATTTATTTCTATGTTTGGGCGAATAATTCAATTTCTCTGTCCACACTTGCCTGCCATATCTATATAGAAACCGTTTTTTAGACAAATGTTAATAGTCATTGGGATGGGATGAAAGACCAAGGTCCTGTGTACACATTGACATGCACATGTAAACCCTTGACAGTTGGAATCGAGGGATGTGATTACATTTGCAAATAATTTCTTCTGGAGTTCCTCTCTTTAGAGGTCACAAATTTCGATAAATCTTTCAAACCATAGCAGAATGATTTTTATACGCCCACATTGAAATGGGGTCGTATATTGTCGTCACCACGGGCGGTCCGTCCGGCCGGCGTCTACCTGCTCTAGTGGCTAAAGTTAAAATCCGATTGACTTTAAATTTATACACAGCGTTTAATGTCTTGAGACGAAGAAGCTTGTTGTTTTTCAGCGATTTCCGATAATAAGTACCAGAGTTATGGCCCTTGATCACTTCAAAAAATTTTGTGGACGCTCTTATGGCCAAAGTTAATATCCGATTTACTTTAAATTTATACACAGTGTTTAAGGTCATGAGACAAAGAATCCTATTGATTTTCAGCGATTTCTGATAATTAGTGCCAGAGTTATGGCCCTTGATCACTTCCAAAAATCTTGTGGACGCTGTAGAGACCAAAGTTAATATCCGATTTACTTTGAATTTATACATAGTGTTTACAGTCATGAGACTAAGACGTCTATCGATTTTCAATAATTACTGCCAGAGTTATGGCCCTTGATCACTTCGAAAAAATCTTAGAGGCCAAAGTTAATATCCGATCGACTTTAAATTTACACACAGAGTTTAAGGTCATCGGACCAAGAAGCCTGTTGATTTTCAGAGATTTCAAATAATTACTGCCAGAGTTATCTCCCTTGACAACTTTAAAAAATCTTGTGATGTTATCATCCGATTGACTTCAGATTGATACACAGAGTTTAAAGGTGTTGAAACGAACAAGTATTTTGATTTTCAATGAATTTTGATAACTGAACAGCTAAATCCATGATATTAAATGTTTCATGTATATACTTATTGTTAGCATGGGGTAAATCTTTATAAAAAAGCAATCAAATTCTAATGATTTTCAGATAATTACATGATGAGTTGTTACTCTTAATCAGTTTTTAGTGTATTACAAATGTTTCATTATCGAAAAAAGTAAAAATATTCAACAACCCTTGTTGACTGCCCGGACGATTTAGCTGCTGTGGGCGTATGTTTCGTTGCCTGGCAACCTGTCTTTATAAGTAGACAGTAATTGGGATTGAATTTTAGTCTTTTTTCAAACCATAGACAACAATTTGGATTGACCACAATCACAAGCCACAATTTGGGTGGATCTTTGTCAAACTTTAGGATAATGATTATGAGACAGTTGGGATTCAATTTGAGGACAATGGCATTTTGTCTAGGGGTAATGGCACTGGTTAACACTAAATTGTTTCTCATTTCTACACATAGCCACAATATTTATAGGCCCACACATAATATTAACATATAATGCAATCACTCCGTCAGTTGTCCTCACCTTTTAGAAGCTGCAGTTTTTGACAAATTCTTTATCATCTTTTAAGATAATGATTCTTAATAGACAGTGTTTTAGGACTACATTTCAGCATAATCACATTTCTTGGTGCTCATGTTATATTGCTTGTACTCTCTTTAGCTGCTGTCTGGGTGTATTTCCCTGCATTGCGTGGCTATCCTATTTTAAAAAATTTTTTGTCGGTAATTGAAAGGAAAGTGGACAAATACAAAATGTGCTAATCCCGATATCAGAGGGACTGTATTGGTTGAACGAATCCACTAAATGTAATTTTTCAGATGCGTTAAATCACGTATTTGTTAAAGCCACTGATCGTACATATTGTGAACAATATCTAATTTTTCATGACTTAATCTACGTTGAAATACTTGTAAGACTTGTTTATATCATGTGAAGAGAATGGCAAAATGTTTGGGTCATTATATCTTTGTAATTACTTAAAGGAATTTAACCAATTTTGGATAATTTCTAAGAAACTGAACTTTAATATCCAGGGATTAAACATTCTTCATATGACGATCAGTGGCCTATAAAAGATTTTTTTTTTATTAAATTTTGTTAACCTAAAGAGGAACTTAAATGTGTCCTTGTGAATAATGACTAATATACCTATATGTGAATTTCATTAATTGTACTTCACATAACCTAAAATAATTTCTGTCTAAATTTAGACGGATATCCAAAATTTTATGTGGTTTCCATTAATTTTCCTGTCAGCTGTTGCATTATACGGAAACACTGGCAATATTGTTATTGTCTGTTTGGTTTATTCAGTTATGATTGCATTGTATTCAACTTAGCTTTTTGTTTTTAATTAGTAAAATAATTGCTGAAAAAGCAGCAACTATTTTAATTGTGCTCTTTGAATTATGTATCATTTGAATAGAGCTTGGTGCAATCTTAAAACCAAATGGTATATATAACATCATTTATACCAAATTGATCACAATGCTTTCTAATAACTAATGTTTGCCAGACACTATTTGTTTATTATCAGTGCAGAAGTGGTGACTTCAGTATCCAGGGAAACGGCAGTTTTCAACAGAAGGAGTTTCCTACAACAGAATGTTTGTTTCTTTACTAAGGATGCCACCTCTACAATTACGCAAGGCCTTACTATAATGCTGATTTTGGGGTAACACCTGTTTTGCATTGTACTATTACATGTATAGTACTGTTAGAGCCATACATACATGTGCACAGGTCGCAAAGCAAACCACATTATAGTGAGGTCCATGTGTAGTTATTTTTATGGTATTGGTGTTGTTTATTTTGATGAATTGTATTAAATTATGAATATTATGATGACCCTTAGGATTTGGATTTCTGACGTTCGAAAGTGAAGAAAGCGTGGACAGAGTTTGTCAACAACATTATATAGATGTACATGGAAAGAAGGTTAATTAGAGCATTTATCATTTTGGTTGTTTACGAAGCAAGAGTTTCTTTGATATACCTTAATATAATTAGGTTTTATGCAACTACTTATATTATTTGCATATATCTAGTATATCCAGTTCATGTATATATTCCACACAGCAATTATACATGTTCTGTAATATTCAGAGGATCTCTTGTGATGTAATGCCTTACCATTTAAGGAGGTTTTCCACAGTTCGATATTAAAAATTGTAATTATAGATAGCCCCCACAATACCATCATATTACCAGTGATATTTTTCATTGAATAGTAATCATCATCATCATCAATTTTTTTTTTTATGTAATAGTCATCATTATGGCTTAGTTCAGAATAGCTCCATGGCAAGAAAACATTATTTCTGAATAGTTTGTGCTATGTAGTCTCCTGTGTCGTCTCCATTTATGACTAATTATTTATCAGAAGCCATGTGGGTGAATTTCAGATTAAAGTCTCTTGTACCTCATCTGCTCTAACTGTAATGAAATACACTCTTTAATAGATTATTTAACATTTTATAAAGAAAACAAAATTGAACCAAACTATTTTAAATTTGATTAAGAAAATTCAACTAATCTATGATTTCCCAGAATGAAAACTTGCCCATTTAGAGATTTTAGGAAAGATTTTATCCGTTAATGATATCAAATGTTGACAAATTTTCAATTAATCGTATCTTTGTGAATACTGAATCAAAATTGGCATCATTTTTTGACTAATGTTCTGTGTAGATTCAACTTTTTTTTTTTTTTTTTTTTAAATGTAGTTTGTCATGGATAAAAAAATATTGACATAAATGAGGTCCAGAGACTTTAAGAAATCTTTATTTTAATGGAAAACCTCCACATATGAATAGGAATGTATTATATTTATGCATGTTAAAGAGTTTTATATTGATATAAATTGTCAGATATTTGTATGTTTTTTTTATGAATCAATAACTTTTATTAAGTTTTAACTGGTAAGAAAAAATTTGAAATATAGCAAGAGTACAATTCTGAAATTCTGCTTTGACCATATTTTTAGCTTTTTTGTTGAAAATAATATTTTCCACATAGTTTGACTGAATGTTTCGTTGTTGATGCAGAACTGGATGTATTTCTTTACAATAATGTTGGTTTCATGTGTTTTGAGTATAAACTTTAGATTTACGGAATTCTGATTAATTTGAATGTACCGTAATAGTGTAATTATCAATATATGAATTCTTAGTTTTAAGAGATCAATTTTCACTTGGAAAAAGTTGGCTTGTATCACATACACTGCAAAGATTTAATATTTTATCACATAATTTCTCACATCATTCGGTTATTGTGGTAACCTGGACTGGCCTAGGTTCAAAACACGATGAGGGTCGAGAGGAACCCCTGTCATTGTCCAAGCCCGGCCTTTCCTTCTGTGGGATGGTGCCTGTGCTTCAGACAACTAATATGCCTTATAGGATGGGATGAGATATAACGAAACATTCACCAGTGTATGAGGTTGCCATGCACATAAAAGAACCACTGCCAGTTGGAACTCCAGAAGAGTAGGCATAAACAGGACTGTCCAGACACAATTATCCCACCCCTCAATGCACCTGTAGCCATGTAAATAAAAATTTGATAATACAGCAGATAAAGGGAAAACGGGGGTTAAGCTAAATTATTTGTTGCTGTAAATTGGTCATATAATTTGTTTAATTACCCATGCAATGTTAATGATTGCTATTACATGAATTAAGAGATTGGTTTCTTGAATTGTCATCAATTTAACTCTTTTGTGTTAACTTCTAGTTATTTCTCAACTAACATATTTTTATATGGTCAAAGCAGAATGAATAGTACAAGAATTACTTGGAAGCATTGGACATTTTCTAATTTTTTGCTGTTCTTTGCTTATCCAATCCTTTTTATTTGTTAACAAATGATAAAAAAAACCAAAAAATCAAAACCTTTTGTCATTAAAAAACTATAGATTTTTTTAAAAAGATTTAACATTCTTGTTATTTTGAAAGGTTAAGAAAAATAAACTGTTAATTTTTGACTTTTAGAGTAATAGAACTGATAGATACCCCAAGCTAGGGTAGACAATCATAACCATTGAAAACTAAAGCCCAGAGCCTTTTCGTTGACGATTTACAGAATTATTGTCCTAATTCCTAATGCGTCTCTGGAAGACAAATATAGTAACTTGACCCTCGCAAGTTTATAAGTCCCAAACTAAGATCTATCCTTTGGCACATGATTCTCACCCTGACTAAGCCATGGATATTGTAGAAAAGGATTTGACATCACCCTCTATTTTATAAGCCTGTGAATGACATTTATCCATTTAATTAAGTATATTTTCGTTCAAAATATCTGCCAGAAACTGGCTATGAAAATGATGGTAATGCCAAACTTTCAGACTTTTAATATGAAATAACTTTGTGCAGTACAGTGTATTTAGTATTTGATGATGCCCTTTGCACATAATTAAACCTGGAAAGATACAATTTATTGATTTTCTTCTTGTTTACTCTTAGGTTGAATGTAAGCGTGCACAGAACAGACAGAAAGACGGACCTGGTGGACAAGGCCCCCCTATGATGGGAGGGGGAGGTAGAGGAAGAGGTATGGGAGGCAGAGGTGGTCACAGAGGTCCCCCAGGACATGGTGGTCCTCCTGGACATGGCCCCCCTGGTCATGGGCCTCCAGGTCATGGACCCCATCATGGTCATGGTGGTCATCATGGGCCACCAGGACATGGTGGTCCCCCAGGTGGACATGGAGGTCCTCCACCTCATTTCCAACCCCCACATGCTGATGCAGGATGGGGTAATGAGGGTGGGCCACAAGGCCCTGGTGGGTGGGGTGGTGGACCACCTCCTAATGGAGCAGGCTTTCCTCCTCAAGGAAATAACTTCCAACCTCCACCACAACAGCCATCACCAGGCTATGGACAACAACCAGCTTACAGTCAGTCTAGTTATGCTCAGCAGCCAGCCTATGGTACTCCACCATCTCAAGGTAATTGTGCAGTTACAGCATCCTACCCACTAAGTCACTGTGTCTTTCTAAGACAAAGTAAATGACATATGAACATCTGGTTTTATGGAGCTCCAATTCAACTTCAAAATATTTGGTTTTATGTTAATCTTTAATAAGATCTTTCACATGTTCGTCATCTTGCAGCAGTATTTGCTATTCCTGCTGAAGCAGCACAGTCAACGTACTCCTCTAACTGAAGTATTGTCTTGTGGGCGGTACGGACAATTCGTGCAGGGCCTAATGTTTTTTGGTTTATTTTGGCTTAATGGTAATATGCCATATAGCTGTTTGATGAAATAGATATATTGAACACGCACAAGAAACTACAAGATCATCATCCATTATGGTTGTAAGGTTGAAACTCAAATGAAAGGGTCTATTTAATCTTTATTTTATTTTAGGTTATGGAGCGCCACCACAGCAGGCAGGATTCCAGTCCCCGGGAGCCCCCCCACCTGTAGCAGCCACAGCCCAATCCCCTGGAGCCCCACAAGCTTTTAATTCTTGGGGAGCACCTCCAGCAGCACAACCTCCAGCTCAGACAAGTTATGCTGGTTACACACAACCTCCAGCAACAGCTGCAGCTGGGTATGGTGCACAACCTGCAACTCCTGCTGCAGTAGCACCAACACAGACTTATTCCCCCTATGGTAAGTTATTTTTTTCTCAGGTTTTTATGGGAGTGGGGGGTGTGTTTGAACCTAATGGTATTCAGTTGCATGTAAATTTTTTCTGTAGCTATTTCTTTTTAAGCAAAGTAGGGAGTCCTAATATTTACTTTCTTGAGAGATTCTGGAGAATTATTTTCCAAACTTAAACAGCATTGATGACAAGTTTTTGAAAAGACTGAAAGTTTAAGTTTTGTTTCTTCATTACCTTGCAATCTGTTTCATTTTGCAGCCCAGCCTCCAGCTGCCGCTCCAGCACCTCAATATGCAGGTTACCCAGCTCCTGCTGCAGATCCTTATGCCCAAGGTAAGTCTAGTTCCATTCTCCAATTTCAAATGTCTAAGACACAAATAAGTGAACAACCTTTCAGTTAAGTAGACCAAATCAATATAATTTGTGTTGTTTGCAATCTGATTAAAAACACAGATCCAATTTCGTTTCGTTTTTTATACTTCAAAATTTCGTTTTTACTTGTCTTTACTACCCTTGGATCTGGATGACTTGTTATTTAACTCGCGTTCTGCCTTCAATGAGGGGTCAGCCAATCAACTGGTCTGTCGAATCGACCGTTTGACCTTTTCATGTGTGGAACTGTGGGTAGATATTACCAGCCAATGACGTATATACTAACACCAGCGGATAGAAATCAAAACAAAAGTAGATTTTAAAAAGCATGGTGGTCGCTAATTGGTTACTCAAATGACTGACGTTAACGGGTCAAATGTACCGTGCTTGATACTTGACGTCACAGAACGTGAGCTCCCACTATAACTTGTTAGATCTACATGAGTGTAGGCCATCAAAAGTATAAAAAACGAAACGAAATATAGATCTATATTTTAATTAGATTGTGTTGTTTGTTGATGTTTGTTGATGTATTTCAAAAGTAAAATTTAGAGGTAACAGCTTTTGAGAAAAGTAACTGAGTACCTCCCGTGTCTACATATAGGAGGAAGTTTATATTTGATAGATTGTAACTATAATTGTGTACTTGTTTTATATTTACAGCCGGCTATGCTACCATACCAGCAGTAGCACCATCAGTTCCTGCAGCTGATCCAAATGCTTTACAAGCTGGCTATAGTTATGGTTAGTACTTTCCTAGGTAGCAAATCTGAATGTTGGTCTTGAATAATTTAATTAAGTTGATTAGAAGCCTTTTAATTTATGTCTGGTTTGTCTTCATAGACTTAACATTAAATAATTGTATAAATAATTTTTCGAGTTTTGTTTGAAAAAATAATCAGGCTAATTCTGTTAATTTGTCTATCAAGCAAAACAAACCAGTAGTTGAAATATTATACTTTGACGAAAAGGAAAAGAAAACTTTAGTATTTATTATGGATCACCAACGTTCAGTGCCAGTCAAATAATAGAGTGTATTAGGATTTGATGGGTTTCACTTCACCTGAAAAATTCTAAATATTGGATTTCATAGTTTTTACCTCAACTTAAGAAATCTAAATATTTGATTATATAGCTTTTAACCTCAACTAAAAAAATCTAACAATTGGATTTCATAGCTGTTACCATGCCAAAAAAGTCTAAATATTGGATTTGATAGCTTTTACTCGCCTAAATATTGGATTTTGATCTTAAGCAGTATGAATTCCTCAATCTGTCAGCAGGTCAGTATCCACAGGAAGCTAGTAGTTACGGTCCGAGTCGAAGCTTTAGTCAGAGTCCACCATCTGGAGCTCAGTCCGGTTACAGTCAACAAGTTTATACCGCCCCACAAGCTCAAGGTATACCCTTTATGTAATCCACTGTGATCCCAGTATATATGTGGCCTGTTTAAAGCCTGGTAATGCAAAAAAACTCTCACATTTATGGATTGCCACATAAGTGTGCTACAAGTCTTGATTTCTTAAAATCTTAAAGATATCTTCTAAGAATCATTTGGTTTTATTAGGAAATGACTTATGCCAGAGATGTTTGCCATGACTCTTTTTGTAAAATCAAATAGAGAGGATACAGTATAAACCTAATATTTAGCAACAGATGATGGGAATGATAATGGTTTCTTTAAGCTTGTTTGTTGAAGTGGCAACAGATAACAGACTTAACTGACTTGTCACTTTCTATAAGATTTAGACATTATGTTTTAACCTAATACCTGTTCACAATGATAATAAAATAATTGCTGTGGTAATGTTTCAAATGTAAGTTGAATTCTGATAGATCTTTAGAGTTAACTTGGTCAGCGGGAAAGCTGAATATTTCTGTCTTCCTGAAAAGTGTATAAATCTTTATCTTTATCTTTCTGCTGCATATACATTTCTTTCCCAGGTCATTGGCAAGAAATGAAACAAATCCAGATTGTCTCTTTAGGTGTATTTTTTGTATAATTTCAGGTGCTTACGCGGATCCAGCTGGCTATGGGGCAGCAGGTGCCCCTCCAGTACAAGCATATGGTGGACAAGAAGCACAAGCTTATGCTGGATACAGCCAGCCTCGTGCTCCACCATCTGCAGGTGGCGCACAGCCATATCATCCATACAGACGATGATACATAGATATAATAATCACCTATTTTAACAAGTATTTTATTCATCTGATGGGAACGAAGTGTTAATGTTCCATGCTCGAACTTGATCTGAAACCAAAAGGACATCCATATTTTCCACAATAAAGACATTTTGAATGAGTTATGTTATGAGTATAATAATAGTGTGTAAAAACAGTTGTTTTCAGACATGATATTACTTATGTAAGTTCTGTGAACTTGTACATTTGTTTGTTTTCTTTTTAATGTCCATGTAATGTAAATGTCAATCCTTGTAATTTATGTATCTCCTGGGTGTGAGAAGCTTGAAATGGCAATTTTAAGTACAAGTATTTTAGATGATTGGACATTGTCAATGGAATTAATTTAAAACTAACAAAATACAGTGCTTGTTTAAAAGTGTAGCCGGTAAAGATTATTCATGTAATGTTTACTGATTATAAGGTTTGATTATACTTATCTGTCCAGAGGTGACAGAGGAAATCAAGAGACCAGTCTGGGTTTGTTGTTGTAGGGCCAGATGATTCAGAATGGTGAATATAGCTTAACATTTTCCTCTATAATGAAAAATACAGGTTCCTGCATTAGAATCCCTCATTCATTTCTTGTATATAATTCATTATTCATTCATATTGTACTGAAAACAGGAATAAATTATCATCCCTTATCTTGGTTTGTATTGTAGAGGGGGGGGGGGTGTGGTTGAGGATGTGAGAAAGTTGACAATTAGATACATTTTGTGAAAAATAGACAAAAACATATCAGTGATTTATTGAGTTTGATGAATCTGGAGATATAAAAATGTAAAGTTAATAATCGCTCCCCTCCAAAAGACCCCCAAACCGATTAATGGGATGAGTGCAAAATTTTACCTCATTAATTGGGTTTACCTTTTTATACGCCCACATTGAAATGTGGTCTTATATTGTCGTCGGTCCGACGTCCACAATTGCTTGCCGACGCTCGAGAGGCTAAAGTTAATATCCGATTTACTTCAAATTTATACACAGTGTTCAAGGGCATGGTACGAAGAAGCCTATTGTTTTTCAGTGATTTCCGATAACTACCAGAGTTTTGATCACTTCGAGAAAAATCTTGTGGACGCTCTAAAGGCCGAAGTTAATATCCGATTGACTTTAAATTTATGCAGTGTTTAAGGTCATGAGCTGAAGAAGTCTATGGATTTTCAGCGATTTCAAATAATTACTGCCAGAGTTATCTCCCTTGATAACGTCAATAAATCTTGTGACGCTATTAAAGGTTTCGTATACAAATTGTTAGCGTGGGTCAAAACGTATATAAAACAAACAAATTCTAATTATTTTCTGATAATTACACAATTAGTTGTTACTCTTAAACAGATTTTAGTCTATTACAAATGTTTCATTACCCAAAAAAGTAAAAATATGCGACAACCCTTGTTGACTGCCCGGACGACCTGACTGCTGTGGGCGAATGTTTCGTTGCATGGCAACCTATCTTTACGATATTTAAGGTTGCTACAGGACCTTACCTCGTTAAGGACCACCGTCGATAATATTTTTGTAAAAACTGACCCTCAGTTGGTTCTTTCTAGAGTTTATCCCTGGAAAAATTCAGTGCCCTTTGTCCGTTAGGGAAAAATCGGCTCCCTCAATGGGCGCCCAAGGACGCAATACGAGACCAACGTCTCCATATTAGTATATGGGCGACACATAAAGGAGTGACATTGTGTAGGCGCCCACGACAAGATTGGCACACAACCAATGTCAATTAACAACTGACGAAGCTCCCAAAACGGTTACATCTGTGGGGCGCCTTATTTCGGAGAGGCGCGCATGATTGGGGTGTATAATGCCGAATCAGATTGATAAGGCGCCCACGGCTTGATCAATGGGATGCCCAATCCCAGGGGAGCGCCTATAATGCCGAGATCGTGGGCGTTCATAATATAATATAGTGAGACTGGTTAGGCGCCCAGGAATGAATCTTTAAAATTCAAACGGGATGATTGTGAAGTACCTCATTCCGGAAGAGCGACCATATCTAGTGAGATTGGTTTGGCCCCCTTTATGTCGGGTTCATTGGCTTCCATACTATAACGCGAGTGAGATTGGTTAGGAGACGCCCACGAATGTATTGGGCACCTAGAAATGCGTGATAATCTTCAAAAGTCAAACAAGTCGCATCCTTACCCGATTCCGAACTTTTCTTTTCATTTTTCTTATACGACATCTGAGGTAGACCGTATTGGATCACATTTAAGTATTCACGGGCTGGAATAGCAGGAAACACGTTTGCGCCTTGCGACAGTCAAAATTTGCTTCCGAAGGTCCCATCTCCGTGGAATTTAAAGAATTGATTGGAATTCGACTCAGCCACCCAAGTTAGGCTGTGTTAGACCACCTACTGTATTAGGGACTGGAATAGCAAGAAAACGCGTTTGACGTCAAATTTTCTCGGGGTTGGGCGTCCCTAGACGCCTGTAGGCCTAACACACAAATTTCAAGTTCTGTTCCCCCTACGACCAACATTCATTGAGCCCGTACGCGTATAGGGGGGGGGGGGGCATCATATAGACAATTCCCTTTGGCGGTACTGTTCGCCGTGGACCATCAAATGTAGATACATCGGCGCCAACCGACGCCCAAGAAGCCTTTGCCCCCTAACAATTTTGCGCTAGCTACGGGCCTGGTGTCAACATTTGTTGAGGTACAAAGATTTCGGATGAGCTTGACTTTATTGCGCATCAGGAGGCAGACCACCATTAAATTTGACGATTTCGATACCCACAAATTGTAGTTCATCTATCTCTCGCTGTCTCTTTTCTCCCCCTTTGCATGCCGATTTTTTGGTCTGGAATGGACGAAGGCGGTTTGATTTAACATTTTCTGCCAGGTTTTGGTAAATATTCCTAATTTTGAGGCGGAAGGGTAACAGAGTTATCAGGTTGGTTATATGTAGTCTACGGCAAATAGTTACATCTTTTTAGTAGGCTTCTTCAAGTTTGTGTATCTGAAAAAATTGATGGTCAACCGAATACAAATTTTAGTGCAAAGACTTGACTTTTTCTTCATCTGCCTGTAGTGAAAAGTTGGAAATGGGCAAAGAGGCGAGAATTAACATTAAATTAAAGTCAATTGGGAAATTATGGTGGGCTTCCCCGTCAGACTTTACGTTCTCGAGTTATGTCTCCTTTGCCCAAAATCTATAGGGAACATTCTGTTCTCAGCCCAGAACGTCCTAATTTCACAATCTGGTATATTAGATTATGCAACAATTTGACATTGATTCTTACAAGTGCCGGACTGGTGGGCCGACGTCAGGTCATTGACCAAGGCCCACACAAGTACGCGCCGAAGGGGCGCATGCGTCCCCCCGGCAAATCTTTAAAATTGACAACCGCAAACCCATTTTCCAAGCATTCCAGACCAAAGCTTCTTATCGTTTCTTTCTGCTGTTCGGTGTCCTGTCCTTCCTTCTTTCTTTTCTTCCGGGGGGTTGGGATGGCCTAGTGGTCTAGAGTGCCGCGCTTCGACCTCTAGCTGGCTTGCGGCTGTGGTTTCGATCCCTGGTGTGAGCGTATGTGGCATGGAGATAGGGGCGCCTTCTCAACCTCGTGGGTTTCCTCCGGGCACTCCGGTTTCCTCCCACTGCTAAAGACCCCTACGCGCAAGAGAATTATTGAAATAAAATTAAACCATGTTAGTCCCGAAATGACCTAGTTTGTGTTGAGTGGGCGTTAAACCCCATTTCTCTCTCTTTCTTTCCTTCCCCTTTCTCTTCTTCCCTTTCTCTCCTTTCTTTCTCTTTTTTTTTCTTTTTTTCTTTATAGGCTTAGGCCCACTTTTTTTTTAATGAGCTTTGGCCCACCTGTCACGGACAGGAGGACAGGTGGGCCCAGTCCGGCACTGATTGTTATTTTTGTTGCATATTCTGTATATATTTGTCTACTCTATTCAATATAGCTGTCTCATTTGCTTGATAAAGACGAGAGTATCCTCGTCGAAACGTCGCTTAGTATTAAACCGGTTCAAATCAGTTATACACACACAGACTAATTAAACCTTTTCAATTTTATTAAATGAAATCAGGATATGTGCTATTCAAAATTCTACAAATATACTAAGTGTTTTCGACTAAAATCGTCGATTTAGGACTTAAAATGTCGGCCAACTGGCTTAGTGTCTGTTCTCATGCGGCAGTTCAGTATAGTATAGGGTCTCTCTACATTTAATCCGGCATTGTTATTATAACTGATCATCAATCATACTCAAACACATAATATAATGAAACAAATAGGTCAAATAGGAACTTTCCATATTATGAATGGAAACATTTAAAAAATCCATTAATATCCGCATAATCCCATTTCTTACAGCGGAAATGAATGAAAAAAATGTATCCGCTAATATTGTCTCGCGTTCATTATCGCAGTTTGTACAGACAATAAGAATGTTAATCCCCATTTCTTGTCATTTATTATAGATATATAGAAAATTATTGATTGGACATAATTTGAATAAACCTCCGACGAATTAATTGAACAGATTGACAGAATCTGAAGATCGATAAACTACAATTCTGGGGCCTATTTCACAAAATTTTAACTAAGATAAGATCTGAATTTTAGTTATTTGATTGGACAATGTTAGATTCATTTTAGTTCTTAGCCGATCAAAATTGAAGTATCGGCTAAAATTTGGATTTTATCTTTAGTTAAAATTTCGTGAAACAGGGCCCTATTAAGTATCAACAAAATATCTACAAATCTATGAAAAAATGAAATTGGGTTTTTTACACCGAATTGCTAATGAAGACGGGGGATACGCCATACAAGGAAATTTTCCCCGGACATCGTCACTACTGATGCCCTTATTTCGAATGTCAACTTCAAGCATTCCTTTATGCGCCGATATATGCACGGAGCTTCGGTTTTTCTGACAATCCGAATAACTAGACACTGTTGGTTTCCAGGCCCTACGCCCCGCACCACTGACAAGATGTAACCACGCCGAAATATCCCGTGACCTCTAGGTTAGTGGGCCAACGTCTTGCCTTCACCCATTGATTATTATGAATGTTTTAAGTAATATTAATATCAACCAGGAATAAAAGTCCATTTTCTGACTTTTGGGACAAAAAATGCTAATTATTGATTCTTTGGTTACGTAAGCAATGCATCTTAGTTTACGTAGACAGAAGAATTTTCTCCGACGCTTCTCTAATCTCCAACTGTGTATGTGTTATAACTTGCGGTTTTATCCTAGCTGTCCACATCTTCAATAGGAGGCTTAATCCAGCTATAACTCACCTTTGGCACCATATATCCCGGTCTGAACTGACGTGCCATAAATCTTCATTTCATTAATTTATTAACAAAGCCCTTCACGTAATATCTTGCATATTTCGACACTTATAATTTCGATTGGCTACCAGACTAGACGCATTTAGGATCAGACCCTTCTCCCTACACCACCCGGGAAAGCCAACACAGTGGTCTAGTCTAAGCCCCCCCCCCCCCGATTACTCTGACAGGGTTGACACACCCTCGGATAGGAAAATGTAAAAACACACAAAAAATAACAGATATTTTTTTTACAAAATAAAATGGATTGTCATGCTGTTCATTCCCATTATTAACTTATTAAAGTGCTAAAATTCCTTCATTTTTATTCATGTTTAGTCATTGCACTTGGTAAGTTTTTTCTTAAAGTATTTCATTATTTTCTTACCAACTGAATAATACCATGGCCCATCAAGCGCAACAATAAAACAAATCTCAATAACATAAAGGGCAATCCCAAGTGTGGCCACGACTTTAACAGATGGCCTTTCATCATCCGCGCTAGTTTTTTTCCGTATGAATGAACTTAATAAATGTTTATCAACCGTAAGATTAGCTATTAATTCTCTCAATGTTTGCGCCAGTAAATCGTCTCCGATATTCAACAATTTCGTTCCACAGCGACAAATGTAGGTAGTGTTTGAAATGCTGACAGATGATGATGTTGTTTTGGATGACGTTATTTCTGAGGGTGTTGTTTCGGATGACATTGTTCCTGATGGCGTTGTTTCGGACGCTATGTTAAATGGTGTTGTTTCGGATGATGTCTTTTCGGACGTTGTTGTTTCGGACTCCTGGTTGAATGGTGGTGTTTTGGACGTTACTGTCTCTGTAGTAGTCTCGCTGACCGATGTTTCCGATATCACAGATTCGGTTGTGCGGGTGTAATGAGTAGTTCCGTCGATACTTTCTGTTACGCTTTCTGTGGTGACGTTTATATGCACAGGTGGTGACGAAGATGGTAGGTTGAAAGCTGAAACAGACGTGACAAGGAGTCAGCACAAATCAGTGAAGGAAAGGGACTGAATTAAGAAAAAAAGCATCCCGAGACATTTTGAAAGATTCCATTTGGTGCATTCTGAGATATATTATGTACGAGTTAAACAAGTTAAAATAAAATCATTGAACTTGTTTACTAGTCAGTCCTCTTTAAAAATCAAACAGCTACTAATTAAAGGCTGTGTGACGAAACTTCCAATCAATTTATGAACCCAAGTCAACCGTATCAATTCAGAACCATTTTGGGTGCAAAAGGGGCCCTATCAAATGCAACAGCTTGAAGTTAAAAGGGATCCCGATATGAGAGCCCAGGGAATGACCTTCATATGTTCAAATCTGACTTAGAATCTCTCGGTCATCCCATGACAGAAGGTCCGGCCCAGTTATACCATTTTCTTCAAACCCCCCTCCCGATAGGGAGGCTACTGGATTCAGCATTGATAAAACGATTCTACTAATGTTGGTTGTATACGCAGATGTCTAATCTATGTGATTTGAAGAGGTAGGCAATCATCTGTCGGTATATATTTTAAAAATATTTTCTATAAAAATTTTTTTTTTTCCTGACGGACTGTAGAGCTTCAGGAAAACACGAGGCCCTGGTCCATCATCTAAGTAATTATTTACTATCGTAAAATTAAATTAAATCTGCCAACTACAAAACTATACATCGGCCATTCTTAAACAAACAAATGGTAATTTCCATTTCCATGGTTACGTATGCAATCCGAGGTAAAAGAATTATGTATATTCCTTGATTTATAACTATAAAGTGTTATTTTACATCCATCCCTGTCAAACGACCAGAGACACACTCTTCTGGAAATATCCCGATGGTTTACATGCCCAACGTCGAGTAGCGAATCTGAAACATTCTAATGCCAATGGAGGTTCTAGTACCCAGTACCTTGACTGCTAACACTACTATCATACCGGGAAAAATAACTGAACAAGAACTTACTGTTATTTGTGGAACAAAGTCCGTAATACGACGTTTCACCACATACATGATTCTCCCAGTTATACTTTGGTTCTGAATTTGGTAACAACCGTGCACAGGCCTTACTGGAGTCCGTCAACGTTATACCGCCCTGCCAATAGGTCCACGTAATAGGAACATTATCCCATGTAGTCCACGTATCGGGATCAACCTTGCTGTTAACACCGAAATATATTTCATTATGTGCGCTTAAATAAAAAGAGTATTGGTTATATTATTCCATGGCAAATTCCCAATTTCCATTTGGATTGGTCAGAGTGAATACTAAGTCGGGTAAATGTTGCCCTTACGATTAGCAACACCTCGTCGTGTTCTGAGCTATGTGTCACCCCAATTATCTAGGTGCATCCATTGCCACCTTTTTCAGGTCGTTAGAGAAATAATCTAGCCAGATGTTACTAGTTTCCGACAGCTTATGTCGTTTTGTAGCTACCATGAACATTAGAGAAACGGGTATCTGTCAAATACATTATGTTTTCGAATTTGGTGTCCTTTGGAAACTAAGGGTAGCAAGAACAACAACAAAAAAAAAATGAAATTAAATGTCATTTAACGTCCTGTTGTTTTACTCCGACTGGGCTAATGATGAAGACGAGCATGTGTCACGCAATGTGCTATGGGGAAATTTGTGCCCGAACAGCGGCGCTACGGCAAGCTCTTACATCGAATTCCAACTGCCAAGAGATCTTGTTACGTGCACGCCAATGTGTACACAAGACCTCGGTTCTTCATGCCAACCACGACCAGGACCATTAAACAACTTAAAATACACACACTATCTCGCACATGATTTCAATGAAATACGTCACACCAGTCCAACATTTCTTCTAGTATAGATAATGTACGATTGGCAAGTTGCCCGTACATTATTGGAAATAATGGCACGCCAACATGAAAGGATAACGTCACATCTGTATTTTAATCCATTTTAATTTCAGCCACCCTTTAGTTGAGAGAGTTCATTATATGCTCGGTATGTAATAGTTTTTATAATAAATAAAGAGACCTAAAATGGGCTGATTTCTCTCTTAGCCTATATAATGCATCTTTAATAAAGACCCCCCCCCCAAAAAAAAAAAAAAAAAAAAAAAATTGAATAAAGCATGTGAAGCATTAATA
Organism: Patella caerulea; assembly: GCA_036850965.1. NCBI lineage: Eukaryota > Metazoa > Mollusca > Gastropoda > Patellidae > Patella > Patella caerulea. The sequence goes on along the minus strand of JAZGQO010000002.1, from coordinate 15,001,018 downwards.
AGGAAACACGTTTATGTTACTAACCTTAGTGCAAAACTATAGAAAATATCTAGGTCATCTAATATTTTCTGACTTGGAATGGAGGCCAACATGCCGCCATCTTGAACACATTCTTGATTTAAAGCATCTGTATCACCTATATTCACGGTTAACCAGTAACAAATATCACCGCTAATTAATGCACCTTTACATGTATTAGGTTCTGTAAACAAAAATAAAAACCAAAAATATTTATGGTTAACAGTAACATATATATTACAGCTAACTAATGCACCTTTACATGTAAACAAAACCCCGAACATATTCACTGTTAACCAGTAACAGATACCACCTGTAACAAATGTACCTTTACATACATAAGGTTCTGTTAAAAAAAAAATACCTATCATATTCACGATTAACCAGAAATATTTATCACCGCCTATTAATGCACATTTACGTGTATTGGGTTCTGCAAACAAAATAAGGAAAAACCGTAGTGGTTTCTGCCTACCCTTCTTCGAATTTGAACAGCCCCGGTATGCACAGTTAGAACCCGTTTTCTTTGTGCGTCCCATCTGAACGCCTAGTTAGGCAACACATTGCCTGTCAGCCCCACAGGTGATACAACTGACAAGGTGTGCGCCGGGCTTGAGATATTCCCATATCCTCCTGGCCCACAACGGGATTCGAACCCAAGACATTCTATTCGAAAATCGTGTGCTCATTACCACTCGACTACCCAGTCATTTCCTCGCTCAATATTTAATTAGATATCCATGTTAACATGCAAGTAGAAAGTCGCAGGTGACTCTATATTTTGGAACCTTAAAATAGACAAAAATGGTTCTAAAATCGCATATTAATATAATATGAATGTTCGGTGAAATACGTGAACAGTTGAAATTGAATGACAGTCAGTCGTTTCGCCTGCTTAGTGCATTTTACACGTTTTTTAAAATTATTATTTTGTCGTTTGTGAATCAGACTGTAATAATTAATCTCAAATTTATGTTTTTATTTGTTCATTACAAAATGGCACTGGAAGCCATAGGGTATACGACTCGTGTACTGATTATACAATGTTAAGGGGGTCTTAAATATTGGATATTAGGATCCTCTAGTTTCACGGCAAGATAACAACATCAATACTGATTGAAATTGATCAATATTGAACTCTAATTCGTGTTTTAATTTCGAATATTATGGAATATTGAGTTTGAGAGTTAGTTCCTTTACGCTGGATGTGGATGGAATTCCCGGTTTAGTTCCCCATTATCATTGCTGCAGAACAGATGATCGGACAAGGACAACCATCTAGACGTTCCGGTGGAATGAACAATCGAGACGCACGTCCAATACTTAGGTTTGCGTAAATAACCAGTGGCTCTTGTGGGTTTCTTACTATCGTAGTTTGGATCACTGGATTTCAATATCTACAAGTCCAAAGCACAGTGTACTTACACTACAATTATCACGGTGCGCCAGCCATGATAGAAACATATAAGAATAAATGGATTCATAACATACCGTTGTCATTTCTAGAACATAGACCATAATATGGCTTTTCAGTCGATGTACATTCTTTCAGATGCCATTTGTAGTTCTCCACTTTAGCAGTTAGAGACATGTCCATTCTCCCACAATTCTGTTTAGTTCCGGCATTATGGTTGGTGGATTTCCAGTTCGTCCAACTAACAGCGCCGCCATTCCACTCAGTGTATGTACTCTCATTTCTCAAGTCATTTATACCGATAAACACTTGATCTGTAGTTCTACGGAAAGTAAAGTAAATGGGGTTTGATGAAGGGATATTTTACGTGCACACCAAAGTGTACACGAAACCTCGGGTTTTCGTCCCATCCGAACGACTATACACAATACCTTGTCGGGCCTTCATACATATAACAAACTGTTTTCTAACTCTTGCTAAAAGAGGGCACCTAGATTATATCTAATTTGCAATGCAAAATAACTCTTTTCAACACACTACTTCGGCCATTTTGAGACAGACATATTTCCATGATTACGTGTACTGTACAATGCTATGGGGATGACATTTTTTCCGGACACCAGCATTTCCATATACTCGTCATCGTATTGTAACTGCTAATTACACGACGATACATACACGAGTGAACCTCCGGTTTTTGTCCCGTCCGAACGCCTACACACACTAGACTACAGAGCGACGTTATCGCCTAAACGTCGGCAGGTCATTCGTGATGTGGCATAATACCGGCTATTCTAAATTACAGTCTTAATAAATTGCTGTCGAAAATTATTTCATTCGGCCTTTGACCAGTTTTGAATAAATATAGAATCATTACCCCAAGGTAGTCCCGTAATCTGTAATGAGAAAATCCAAGGTTGCTTGATCTGGGATGGAGGCCAAAGTTCCTTGATGCTGTACACAGAGATCGTTGGCTTTAAAAGCCGAATGTTCTTTAGTACCCGTCATCCAGTAACATATTGAACCACTTGATACGCCATTACACGTAATGTTACCTGGAAAACACTTATGTATCTTATATTCATGAGCCTTATTTACGAAATTTTAACTAAGATAAACCCAATTTTCAGTTATGTGATTGGATAATATTAGATTGGTTTTAGTACTTAGGCAATCAAAACTGAAGTATCTACTAAAATTTGGATTTTATCTTAAGTTAAGATTTCGTGAATCAGGGCCCAGCATCCTAAAAGGAAGTTTCTTTTATCAATTGCATGCATTTTACATTAAAGACACTGCGGTTAACATGCAATTTTAGGATACTTTCTAATGTCTCACGGCTTTATTCGCACTAAAATGTACTCAAATTGATTATTTAATATTTAATTAAGAGAACTAAACCAATATATTAGCTACAGACAAACTCCCGATTGGAATTCAATAAAAGATTTGAACAAATATCACAGGCGTTAAAATGACTGACACTGGCTGATTGAGAAAATATTAACTCAATTACCTCCCTTGTTTTGCCATTCCTCTCTATGGACGGCCATCCTCAAACGTTTGAATTTTAAGTAGAAAATGATATTTTTGCCAATTTCTCAACTGGCAATAGTGAATTATAGGATTAATAGGATGGTAGGACTGTTTATAAGTACAATCTATTTTAGGGCTTTATTTTAATACATTTTAAAAATATAACTTAAAGTACTTAAAATGTACTCAAATTGATTATTTAATATTTAATTAAGAGAACTAAACCAATATATTAGCTACAGACAAACTCCCGATTGGAATTCAATAAAAGATTTGAACAAATATCACAGCCGCCGCTGGCTTTCTTTGACCATGTCCCATTAATCATGTTGTCAGACATATAACATGGCTCCGATATGCTACAAATTAATTTTAGCATTTTCCACACCTTAAAAGACCGGTAACGACCAACCCCTCCGCACTCCCAAAGAAGGAAATATGGGGTTTTGTGCATCCAGAGGTGCCCGATCCCCATGCAAAATCCACAATCACCACGATCCTGAACTCAGGAGAGGGCACTTTATCAGAATCTAATAATACACTTACCTGCTACAGCAGTGGTTAGCCAGAAATATAAAACTGTGACCAATGGATGTGTTATCCACGATTGACAATTCCTCATTTTACAATATATCATAGTTAATATTCGGTATGTCTATCAACAGTTACGTCTAAAGATCGTTTTAAATACAGAATGAAAACGTGTCTGCTTTTAGTAATGGATCGATCCTTAGATACGCTCCAGGCAAAATGTCCGTTTATGAATATACATAAATATACTTAAAGCTAATTGAAGTAATAAGGAATGAAAAAAAAAACACTTTCAAGAGCCAAGGCCAAACAGAAATCAGCAACTCACTGTTTCTCGGGGCCCCCATAAGCTTACTGGACAGCGACAGGTTTTTACACACCTCCTTCCTATCCTCCAATACACTGGCCTTGTTGGACAAATTCCTTGGGACACATATATCTGCGGTGCGTTGATAAACCGCATCAGAATAATTATAGAACTTCTGTATGCAGGACACAAGTTTATGTTATTAACAATCTAGCAACCTTACCAAAACACCACCCAAAAGAACACCTGTGAGGTCTATGAAAACACCGGGCTTTGTTCTCGGTACTTAATGTGGCTCAATGTCTGATATTCGCATCTCTGGTAAAGATTTGACTTAAAAACTCGCCTTGATCAATTTTGTAAACATTACTTTAATTTCCATTTGCCGGAAATGGTGTACTTCGTCTTGGTCAAAAACAGATGGATAGTGTCTGTTTTTAAGTCACCACATCTTAACATGGAATCTGCCCACAAGAAATTTCAGCCTTCTTTCTTTCTATTTAAAGGACACACACGGAACAGCAGTAGCACATGAATCACTTGTTCTCAATGAAGAAGCAAGCACTTCGTGTATACTAAATCGTAGGTTATTAAAGATTATAGTTCGATAAAAAGACACAGGCTCAACAGAAATTTAGATTTTCTAACTGTATTCAAAGTTTGCTAATAAAAAACATCGCCAGTGGCTATTGCGTCAATTCTTCCAGACGTCTCTTAGTAAAATACCAAACTGTTTATACAAAGAGGTGTCTGAATATACCAACACAGAAAAGAAAATGAGGCGTTGTTAACCAAACTAATTCAAAAAGAGGCGTTGCCAACCAAACTAAATCAAAATATAACACAGGATACACACGCGAACAAAGTTAAGTGGTCTGTATCTGTAGGCTATCACGTGACTTTAATGCACTTGATAACTTTACAGTTTTAATTTCTCTAGAGAAATGAAATGAAATGAAATTGGGTTTAACGTCCTACTGTTTTGTTCCGAGTGGGCTAATGTAGACGGGCATACGCCATACAGTGTACTATGTGGGAAATTTGCTATCTACTCTTATACAGAATTCAAACTGCTAAGGGACCTTTTACATGTGTACACGGAACCTCGTTTTTTCGACAATTTCGAACGACTAGACAACTGTTTTTGTCAGGCCCTAAGTCACCGCTGACAAGGGGAAAACACTCCGGAAAATCCCGACGAACTTTCTTGACCAAGTCTGAAACGAAGACGTGACCTTTAGGTTAACGAGCCAGCGTCTTACTGACTTTTCTCTAGAGCGACTCTAGAATGGTAATCAAAGATTGCAAGTTATGAGCGTGTTAGTTTCGAATTTCTCCGATTTCGTTTATAGGATTTGATATTAATACTGGTGTGTTACGCTTGTGCTTGACGTTAAAGATTTACTACCGATCGGAAATTATAACAGTTGCCCATTATTAATGATCGGTTTAAAGGGAAGGTTTCCATAGACACCAAATTTTTAGTTTATACAACCTTTTCTTATGCTGGTAAAGTGATAAATTGCTGGCTCGCTAGTCTGGAGATCGCTTGTTCGATCCCCGCAGTGGCTGATAAAGTTCTTCTGGATTTCCCAACGTGGAAATACTTGCGAGTGGTGCAGCAGGAAGGAGGGCTTGAGAAGGGATCTCTCTAGTCATTTGGATCTCGTGTATACATTGGTATGTACGTATAATATCCCTTGGCAGTTGGAATTCGATATAAGAGTAGGCCACTTCCGTGGCAAAATTTCTCTCATGGCACACCGTATAGCGCATGTCTCACTTCATGAGCTCAGTCGGGCAGAACAGTAGGGGAAAACCCCAGTTCATTTCATTTCTTAGCTTATTCTTTTAAGGCACAAGGAACACTGTTGTTTTCAAATTCTTCTCCGTGGACGGCCATCTTCAAACGTTTGAATTTTAAGTAGAAAATGATATTTTTGCCAATTTCTCAACTGGCAATAGTCAATTATAGGATTAATAGGATTGTACGACTGTTTATAAGTACAATCTATTTTAGGGCTTTATTTTAATACATTTTATAACTTAAAAATATGCTATTGGAACTTTAAGCTTGTTGCTAAAAAGGAGTGCAAAGGCTCGAAGGGGGTGAGATGGCTCTTACCAAATTGGCAAAAACAACTTTTCAATAGCAACATCGTTGGTAGAATACGTTGCTGAGTGGCAATCAAACATGCTGAAAATGATCGAAACTAATCACTCTTTCAATAAAAGTGTAAACTTGCTAAATTCACCTTTGTTATGAGTCAAAAAATCAAATTTTCCGTTATTGGACTCGGAAGTTTAAAGGCAAGAAATTGGCAGCGTAAAATATAAAACAAAACGCGCAACCTGTTTTAATTAAAGATAGGAAAATTTGAATTTAATCATTAGCTGGTCTTAGCACCGTACATTTACCGTGGAACGTCAAAAGGATCTTGCATAACAGAACCAAAACAGTTCGAAACCGGTTTCAAAAATATGTAAAAACTGTCAAATCAAAATCTCTATACACAATACTATACATAATAAAACTAGTTATCCGAATGAAAACAAAAATTGAATAGTTTCATTGCTTTCGATAACATTATATTTGTTGTTGGTCATCATTAGGCACACACGTGTTCTGATAAATGTCAAGATATGGTATTGTTTATACTGCATTGGGCTTCCGTACTCAAACACAAGACGTTGATTTGACTTTTTCATCTGTTCCCGTAGCACTTAGAAATAACAATCTGGAGTGTAGAATAATAAATCGAAGTTCTTTTTTTTATCACTGTCTAAACAAAACAGAGACACGTCGATCCGTAGACTAGTTCTAAAATAACAACCCAAACACAATACATTGTTTTTTAAATAAGAATTACAATCCTTCGTTAAAATATTGATACATGTTTGTCAAAATGTCCTTTGATTTTAATAGGAAGTTCATGGGAACCACAATGTAATGATATGGGTTCTAAATACGTCTTTGCTGTTCCGATTGGGCAAATGGAGGTTAACGTCCCGTCGTCTGTCCCGACTGGGCGGTATTAAAGACAGGCATACGCCATGTAGTGTGCTATGAGGGATATTGTGCCTACTCTTATATCAAATTCCAATTGCCAATGCAGTATACATGGTACTTCGGTTTGTCGTATCATCTGAATGACTAGACAGCTGTCCTTCTCAGGCCCTCAGTCCTGCGCCGCTGACAAGGGGAAACATGTCGGAAAATCCCGATGAACTTTCTCGGCCAACGTAGGGATCGAATACAGACCTCCAGACTGGCGCGCCAGCGTCTTATCCACTTAGCCATCGTTGCTCAATGAAACAGAAAAGGTTACTTTGGTGTGCACGCCAACGACTATGCGTTGTCCTGTACCAGGTTCCCCGTCCTCTGCCACTAACAAGGGGGGACCTCTATGGAAAATCCCTATGAATTCAGGGATAGAACACGGGACCTCCAGGTAAGCAAGTCAAAGTCTTACTCACTGAACCACCTTGGCTCCTTCAGGAGAACCGCATTAAAACAATTTAAAACACATTTATGTAATCAGGGACCTGTTTCTCGAAATCTTAACTAGCCCTAAAATCCAAATTTTAGTTAGTAGATACTTCAATTTTGATTCGCTAAGTACTAAAATCAATCTAATATTATCCAATCAATTTAATCAAAATTTGAATTTTTTTTATCTTAGTTAATATTTCGCGAAACAGACCCAAGGCTTTTAACTGACTGTATATAATCGTTAACATGTTTATTTTTGATTACATTGTCACTTTTTAAAGTGCACCTGAACATGTTATATGAAAGGGCGCACTATAAATATACAGTACTGTAAAAGTAATAATAATAATAGCGGAACCACACTGAAAACAGTCTTAAAAGCAAATGGGAGAATACAACAACCAAAAGAAGACCCAAAGGGCGTTATCTACAAAATAAATTGTAACTGCAATAAGGAATATGTAGGAGAAACATCACGGCCGATTTCAGTAAGGATAAAGGAGCACGCAACTGCAGTAAGAAAACAAGAAATTAACAAATCAGCAATAGCAGAACATATTTCGGAAAACCCACGGCACAAAATAGAATGGGACAACACAAAAATCCTAGCTAGAAACATTCCTGAATGGAAAAGCCGAGTCCTCAGAGAAGCCCTAGAAATCCAAAAACATCAACCAAAATTGAACAGAGACACAGGTCATTATCTCCCAAATCTTTGGGTGGATTTACTAGACAATCAGTGAACACTAATAATTTCCTATGATCATCATAAATGGTTTCTTTTGTTAACTATTATGTTAAAAGTTAAACAGAGACACAGGTCATTATCTCCCTAATCTTTGGGTGGATTTACTAGACAATCAGTGAACACTAATTACTCTAATCAGACAATAATTTCCTATGATCATCATAAATGGTTTCTTAATCATAGTAAGGTTTCATATCATTGTTTATTTTGTTAACTATATATTGTACCACATTTTTGTTATTAGTCATTATTTGCTTGAGAACGATACCTGTATGAGTATCGAAACGTAGCTTGTTAATAAATTCAGAAGTAGTATATCCATATAAGTGTTTTATTAATAATAGAGAGGTTTCGCAACTTAACAGTTACACTTACATTTACATTTAGATAACCGAAAGTGTAATTGTACAGAATGACCTTTCGCTAAATTCACAGTTACATTTACACTTAGCAGGTGGCGACACAAACTTGGTCCTGGATCTTGAAAGACCTCCATCACGGATAGGTTGTTGAAGATGAGACTGATAAAGCACGCACATGTTTTGTCCCAGCCTCTTTTTATTTTGTCTACCCGAAGGAGAAGTTTTTTTCTGTGAATTTAGTTTGTGAAAACCATAATTTAGAGAAAAATTATGGGCTGAATCATAGACATTAAACAAAGTTCAGCTTAGTGTTGTGAACGTACAGTTATGGAGGCTGCTATCCGTCAGCCACACTTTTATGACGTGCGCTCCACGTCATACGTCACAAAAACTGATGACGTTTAACCCTCTAAATGTAAATGTAAGTGTAAATGTAAAGTTGCGAAACCTCTCTAATAACAAAAAAACAAACCTGATAAAATAAAAACTATGTACAGACATTGGAACACATAAACAACAAATATCAAACCAATCAGTGAATGGATGAAAATAGATCTTAAAAGCAAAATAAAATTAAAATAAACTTAAAACATTTCGAAACTAAAAGCACTCTATTCATTCAATTTTCATTCAATTTTCATTGTTACAAATATCCTACAGTCACGATAACTGGTAACGTCTATTTTCAAATATTATCGGTGTTCAAGAAAGGGTAGGGTCATAGATTGCGTAAGTTTTGAACCAACTGATATTAATGGAAGACAATATATTGAATTATACACAAAGGAACGCTATACGGTGGAAAATCCGAGAAAAATATGCAGAAATTCCGCTGTACGGACAAATTTTTAGACTTCATCGCATTTCACATTAAACCACAGAAATATTAATTGGTGACGGTCGAATAAACCCCATTGCATAATAAAAATCTCGGAGAGTGGTGGGTTTCCGGGGGGGGGGGCGAATGGTTAGCGCGTGTGCGTCGTTTCATTAAGTCAACTGGCATGGTTTCGATTCCCAGGATGTACGTGACAAGAAGTAGGGTCGCCATTCCAACCTCGTGGGTTTTCTGCCGGTTCTCCGATTTACTCTTACTGCTAAAGATCCAACATTAAACCATGTGCTAGTCCCGAAATGACCTCGGTTGTGTCGAGTGGATGTTAAACTCCATTTCTCTCTCTGGTAAAATCAATCGGAACGCGAATCCTGATAGTGGGAGCCAAGCAAAACATATTTTACATTTTACAAGTGTTTGTTTATCGATCACAACCTTGAAGGACTGAAAATTCAGTTGGTATGACCTAAAATCGGTAAAACGAATCTGAATATTTATAGTCCATTTTGATCAATATTGACGATGTACTCTTGCTGTGAAAATATGGGATCCCAATGTTGAATATTGAATGTTGAATGAACAATTGGGGATGCTAGCTATTAAAGTGGACAAATGCCATTATTTTAAAACAAGATAATCTAATTTATGTTCTTAACAATTTGTTTATTTTTATCCGTCTGATTCCTCTTATCACAGTATATTATGTCAATTTTAGTGTTCCGGTCTAAAAAGATGCAAAAATGATATCTTTCGCAGTGTTTGTGAAATGGCACATGTCCACTTATTGCACTCACATCATCAATTTTAAAACCAGTCTATTGGGACGTGTACACTTTATTATTGTATTTGTATTGAAAAACCTTGATAAACGAGGCAAAGTGAAATGTCAGTCCGTAGATTGTCATTTAATTTGGACTGATCACGTATTTCGACGAATAAAACTGGCTAGAAACATATGTGCTCTTTAACCCACTTTCATCCATTTCATGTAGTTAGCTTGTGCGTGCTGTATCATAAGGTCTGGCATTGCATCAACTGGTGTGCTTTCGATTCCCCGGTTGTACGTGGCAAGGGGTAGGGACCCCCGGTTTTCTCCCACTGACAAAGACCTTTACGCGTCAGCGAATTATTGAAATAACTCCGAATTGACCTAGTTTGTGTCGAGTACTTGTTACCCGTGGTGCCGCGCGGGTTGTACGTATAACTCCGAAAAGGGAAGCGCTAGGCAATCGACGCCAGGACTGTGATGCTCCCAGGTCCGTGCCCCAACTACACACCAGTTTCTGTCCCGGGACAGTCCTAGTGATCTCTAACCCTGAACAAAACAGACAAACAAACAAACAACTGTCAGAAATATTAGTATAGGTTGTCTTACAAGTGGACATTGGCGTTGGGCTTTTCATGAGTGCTTGTGTCGGTAGGGGCCTAGTGCTCTGCTTCGTCAGGTCATGTTGTCTATCTTGTCGGATATAAGACCTGGCAGGTCTGGTAGTAAAAAGAAATCTTATTCCATCAGTGCCATCGTTGATGTGCATATAAATTAACCCTTGACAGTAGAGAGAAATGCCGCTGTTCAGCCCTTTCCTCCATTGCACACCCTGTTTAGTAGCTCGGACGAAGCAGAAAGTAGGACGTTTTATCCCTATTTCCATTCACCAGAAAGTACACACATTACTAACATCCTTCTTTTGTATTGCGGAGATTATTAGATGTAATTAAAAGTCGTAGTCTACCAGTAAAACATTTATCACAGAAAAAACAAACAATATATCTATTTGTCTATAGGTTTATATTTTCTTTTTTATATTTTTTAATCAACAAACATTGACACGTCGGATTTGTATTTTTACTATTGATTCAGGTGATGGTATGTTATTGTCGTTTCCGTTTCTGTGATTCAAATGTTGTTCAGGATGAAAGCGAGCATGACAAAGCAAGACGGTTATCTTAAAGACAAAGACATTTTGACGTAAATAATTCTATTGTAATACCGAGCACTTATTGATCTATTTGATCTAGTCATATTTTGTTGTTTTATTGTTTTCAAACGTAAGAAAATTGACACAATACATACTAATAAGGGAGACTGACTTTAGCTTGTGTTGAATTCTGGCTTAACGCGAAGTAAAGGGAGATCCAGGGATTGATTTAAACGCCAATTCGACACAAACTAGGATTAATACTGGTTCAAATTTATGTCAGTATTTTCGTGCGCACAGGGGTCTCTGAAGTAAGAGAAAACTGAAGGTCCCGGAGGATATCCGAGAGGTTTGACACACCTCAATTACTGCGGTCGACGGTCAAGTGCGGGGTTCCGCAAGGGTCGATTCTGGATCCCTACCTTTTCCTTATTTTTATAAATTAGTCTTCCACTCAATATTTAAATAAGTCAGAAAGACTTGTTCGCTGATGCCAGTGCCCTGCATTGTTCTTCTGGCAGAGACATTGCATACATTGTTCTGACAAAGATATAATACATTGTTCTGACAAAGATATTAAAAATATTGTTTTGACAAAGATATTATAAATATTGTTCCAACACAGATATTATACATTGTTCTCATAACACAGATATTATACATTGTTCTCATAACACAGATATTATACATTGTTCTCATAACGACATCGTGTATATTGTTCTCACAAAGATATTATACATTGTGCTCACAAAGATATTATAAATATTGTTCTCACAAAGATATTATAAATATTGTTCTCACACAGATATTATACATTGTTCTCACAAAGATATTATATACATTGTTCTAACACAGATATTATATACATTTTTCCGACAATGATATCATGTATATTGTTCTCACAAAGACATTATAAATATTGTTCTAGCAAAAATATTATAAGCATGTTCCCACAACGACATCAAACATTAACAGTTTTCAAAATGATTGTCACTTTGTTGCAAAACAGTGTAAAAACAATGGGACAATAATCAGTCCTGGAAAAGAAAAGTAATTCAATTCTGAATGCATACTAACACAAAAGAAATCACAACAACCTGTATTATATTCATGGTGAGAGAATTGATCAATTCCGAATGTATAAAAACGCAAAAGGAAAGTGAACAATGTACATTATATTCATTGTGAGAAAATTGATTTTATACATATAAATGTATCTTTAAATTGCTACTTCATTTTTATCTTATTTTGTTTGTAAATGATTGCATTCATCCTTTATGTTTCAAGTACCTGTGTTTTATAGTTCATGAGGGGTTTATTAAAACAACCATATCCCTTTAAAATGCTATTGCATTTAAAAAATATTTTGTTTATAAATATTTGAATCCATCACTGATCACTTTATTAAACGTGTCCAACTTGCATTTACACTATACATTTTAATGGATATATGTTGGGATTTTTTTAGCGTGGACTTGTGACAGATTAGTTTGTAGTAAACTAAATGTGTGAAAGGGTCGCAATGACGCGCTTTGTGTTTTGGTTTTTATTTTTTTCTGTCCCTCTCAATTGGAAAAAGCACGTGGTTTCAATGTTGTTTCAGATATTCTAATCATAATCACATTGTCACACATGGTTTAGATATGGGGGTTTGGTGGCCGAATGGGTAGCACGTGCGTGCTGTTTCATAAAGTCTGTCATTGAGTCAACTGGCGTTGTTTCGAATCCCCGGTTGTAAGTGACAAGGAGTAGGGTCGCCTGTCTAACCTCGTGGGTTTTCTCCGGGTCGTCCGGTTTCCTCCCACTGCTTAAGACCCCTACGCGCATGCGAATTATTGAAATAAAATTAAATGGCATAGTTAGTGTCGAGTGGACGTTAAACCCCATTACTCTCCCTCTCTCTCTCTCTGTCTCTCTCTTTCTTTTTGGTTCAGATACGCAACAAATCAACTCTATAGCATGTTCTCCACGACCAAAAATATCTCGATCCACAATTATGGGGTTTCTGTGCCCTATAGGGATCATATTCCTCACTGCAAGAGCATGAGTCCCTCAGGTCGATTAATAAATATAATATGTTGGATAGCTAGGATAGCTGTTGTATGATCAAGATAACATGTTGGGGGTTTAACTCTGCAACTGAAAGTCGCGGAATGCTGATTATCGATAGGATTCGTGTTCCCATGTTTCCAATTCATCACACTAAATAGATCAAAAACGTCACTTTAAAAGCTTTGTGTGTGTGTGAGACCATAACCCAAGCAGTTGCACCAAATTTGAATTCAACCAAGATCTGTTGGACCTTATCGCGTAAAACGGACAAAAATTAAGACACATATTAATAATATGGCCGTATAAAAATTTACATTATTTACAGATTTTGTATTTATAGCTGCGTAGCTGTAAGGCAATAACTCGAGCAACTACATCGAATGGAATTCAGCGATGATCCTCAACATCTAAAACGGGCAAAAATTAAGTAATATCTTTGACAGTCCAAAGAACTTAAAGATTTAAATACAAAACATGAATTAAACGAAATCAACCAAACATTGTGACTGACGATCCTTATAATTGCTAAAAAAAATAACACACTTGCTGAATTTCCTCAAGTAATGTTTTAGATTCACAAAGATACTCATGGCCTTTTCAAAGCACTGATTTATGATTCTTGAAGCAAGGATTTTTCTTTTCGCGAGACGTTAAAATTGAACCTGATGTGCGATGAAAATATAGTTACCTGCGTAGAAGGTGTTGTCTCCCTTTGGACAGCCTTTTAGATGTATACGCTATGTGATAAAGGTATGAATACAAACACATATTAGCTATTTGCATAGATACAGGGAATATTCTTAGTTTGAAATAGAACATAGTTACGTCCTGTTTTTTTAAATAAATGTCACAATATTTTACAAATACTTCATTTCGATGATGTCCTTCCAGATGAAAATTCCCTCTTACTTTGACAACAATGCAATATTCACAAGAAAATGGTGACGGACACAATAAGCTTGCGACACATTGCGACTTCTTTTCCAATTGCTTTTCCCATTTGGAAGCCACAGTAGGTTTGGAGCTGGATCACTGAGTGGTCTGTCAAACCTTATGGGTTTCGGCGGGGCCTCCAGTTTCCTCTCGATGCTGAAACACCTATCCGCCAGCTAATTGTTGAGTTATATGTTTGTCACGAAATGTCCTAGTTTGTGTCAGAGTGGCCTCTGCTGCAGGTGACAAGGAGTAAGGTCGTCTATCCGAACTCGTGGTTACTCTCCGGGTGCCCATTTCCTCTTGTAGATAAAGATGGCGTTCTTAGTTGTAAAACATGTGTTTTATCCACTTGTTTGAACAATAAAATATGTTTAGATCAAGATAATTATTGAAATAAAATTGAACCATACATTGGCCCATAAATGATCTAGTTTGTGTCAAACTCCATCTTTCGTCTCTACCACTAACAGAACATCTAAAGAACAATAGGCAGTTGAAATGAGTAGAAGAGCTCTACTGTCCGGGCATATTTTCCTCATATGACACAAATCGTCCAGCTGCTCAATTCCAACTGGATTAATGAAGACAGACCACGCTACACAGTATACTTTAGGGAAAATTTGGCCAGGACAGCTGCGCTACGACATACTATAATATATAGAATTCCACCGCTAATGTGTACTCGGGACCTTGGTTTTCTGTCCCTTGCCAGGCACTCTGTCGTGAACCACTGGTAAGGAGGAACCATGTCGGAAAATCATGATTAACTTTCTCGGTCAATGCAGGGATCGAACATGGTTACCTCTCGTATGGCACTGCATGGCGCGTCTTCATTAGGCCATTGTTGCAGAAAAGTAAGAAGTAAGACCTCACTTCATTTTGTCCTTTCCCTGTCCCCTAAAACTATTCCATCTTTTTGTTTGAACTTTCATGATCTATTTATTTCAAAATGTCTCCACAAACTGTTGCGTTTGCCAAGGATGACTTAAATAATCTAGACTATGTACATAGTAGCCGTTAACTACCAGACTCGTGTGTAGTTGTTAAATGCTGAGTAAATGTATGTTTATTTTGAAAGGTTTGTTTTCAAGTGAGCTGCCGTCATGTCAGTCGTGGTGAAGATGACAGACCGAGAACTGAAGAAGAAATAAAAAGAAAAAAAGGTAAAAGTAATGTTTTTAATTCTTGTATTTCATTTCATTATTCAAGTATTGAAGGGGGCAGGAATTGGTCTAGTCAAGTGTATTAAAGAAACAAAGGCATTATGTGGAGACCTAAATCTGCCTATTTTATTTTGGCTTCACGTGTTATATAAATTATTATCTAGACATTTATTCACGAGAAAAACCCATAAACAACTCTGCAGACCACCGGATGATACAGATGTAAACGGACTGAAATACGCTTATTTAAAATGGAGAGGCGAGACTGAGTTTCGATTATCCACTAATGTTGCTACAATAATAATTAATATGTCAATAAATCAAACACTAATAATAAAACACTAATAAAAGAGAATAAAGTTATTTGAATACAATTTTGAATATATTGAAGGATCTTTATGTAAGATTTAGATACAGAGCTGGTCGTTCTTGCTATATTTCAAAACCAAATAATGCAACATGAATATACTGAAAATTTCATTCAAATTCATTTATTTTGAGCGAAGTTTCAGTGAATGCTTGTAGTTTTGACAAGATGTATGCATTGATATTAGCTGCGCTTCTCTGTTTTAAATTAAGTCATTAAATGGCCGAACCGTTCTAACCAACTTAAAATCGGACGGAGCCATTCGATGGCATCGAGTGTTGATAATGATTTTATGAAATTTATGGTCCAAAAGGAAGAACTGCAATAGGCAGATTCAGCTCTTACGTAATGCCTGTTTAATTTAGAATTATAAAAAGAACTGCCAGCTCTTTATCTAAATCTTACCTATTGCACCTTTAGGCTTTTAAACTAGAATTAAATAGACCCGTTATCAGTCTGGAATCATTCTTTTCGAAGCAATCCTAGAAATAATACATGTAGTTACGTCTCGGTAATACAAACTACACACACCATTGGTTGAAGTGATTTTAGAACCGGTCTTCCAATTGTTTCTAATAAAATCAAATCCGTTAAATCCGGTCACGTCAATGTATTATTTATCACCCAAGCAATGAATGGTTCATGAAAAACTAAACATCAATATGCCCCCCCCCCACCTCATCAAAGACTTAAACTCTCCGTTTTAACGGAAATCCGTCAGAATTCCTTATGTCAAGGGATCTTTTATCTGTTCGCCAAAATTCAAACAAAACCTCGGTTTTGTATTTTGAGATTTGTTTGTAATTATATATTTAGTAATCTGCGATATTTATATTTAGTAATCTCTGATTGTATATATGCATTTTTGTAATTGTATATTTATCTCGAATATCACCGTACGTTTGGCACAATAGGGGCGGATCTAGGAATTTTGAAAAGGGGGGGTGCCGCAAAATGAGGGCACTGACCACGGAGACGGGGCACGCCACTGACAGGGGGGTGGGGTCCCCAAGAAAATTATCCGTCATTTCCTTGCACCTGTAGCCAATTCAAGAGCTATTTGGCTGATATTTTCGTCTAAACGTTCAGAAATCGTAGAAAAAAGCCTCGAAATCGAGCAAAAAAGCTAGTTGAAAGGCACTTTCAGTAGCACTGTCGAACCCTCCTCTGCACAATATATTCCGGTTAATGTAGATGTGGTGTTTATAAACCATTTCAATCATTCATGACACCATTTCAAGTGATTATCTATACATGTTTTAGAATTAAATGATCGATGTTTCATCTGGTAGGTGTGAAGAGGTACATACTGTACATATCGCAAATGCAAGAGATAGCTCACATCAACGATGTTGACACCTACATTCTTGCTAGGTGTTACAATACAACCTCTTATTGTTGTTTTTTATTTTCTTTCGTCTACAACAAATGTTGATGGTTGTAAATTTTGTCATTTTTTTTTACCCCGTCAACTTATTTGTGTTACAACTTATCCAACTCGCTATCGTGTTGTCGATTGAACTTGGCTACCCGAGCGTTACTCGTGTTTCTTTTGGCGTTTATTTTCGATTCACAAAAGATAGATGCATTCCATGTTAAAAGAGGGAATTAGAGCAAGGATGACTCGCGAACAATTAACAGGACATCAATGCATAATTATCAGCATCATTATATATCAGATAAATGCAGAATTGCTGTTTACATACATGTACCTTATAACACGATACCTAATTTGTTTCGTTTTTTAAACAAACAGAAATTGGTCTTTCAAAAACCGTCATAATTTATCATGTTGTTTACATTAGGTATAACATCACCATTGGTTTCGTTTTTTAACATAGGGAAATTTGACTTTTTACATTACGTCATAATTTGTGTAATGTTCTTAATTACCTTATATTAGCTGTTTGACTTACACCAAAGCAAAGTATTTCTTTCGACAATTCGCTTGCGCCTAGGAGAGGAAATCCACGCGGTTGGACAGGCGACCATACTCTTTGTCACGTACATCCAGGGAATCGAAACCGCGCCATCTGAGCCGAACTTATAGTCAATCGCGCAGGCGTTGAACATCTCTAGAAGATTTTGGTTTTATTTCATATAGGTTTTGCAGCACAAAATAGCTGATATCTCAACTCTGATTTTATCAAAACAGGTAAACATTTTTAACGAAGACAGAATGTCCACAAGTCAAATGAAATCAACATGCATCATACAATATCTGATGAAACACGCATCATACAGCATCTGGTGAAATCAGTATCCATCATTCAAATTCTGGGGAAAATGGCACGCATCATACAACATCTGAAGAAATCAACACACATCATACCGGTACTACATCTGATGAAATAAACATCCATCATACAAAATCTGATGAAAATGACACACACATCATACAAAATCTGATGAAATGGACACATCATACAACATCTGATGAAATGGACACACATCATACCAACTCTGATGAAATGGACACACATCATACAACATCTGATGAAATCGACAATAAAATTTATATTTTAAACCGAACTTGAAGCAATTTAGGGCAGGGTTTCGGATCTTCAGAAAGAACTTTTCTTGAACACTGGTGGTAAAAAGCCAACAACCAACCCAGTATGCTGCTGCCGATTGCGACACATTCAATGTGCTTTACTGTGGAAACGATGGAATGAAAGTGAACATTTCACGGGAACACCTATTAAATAGAAATTACCTTTCATAATAAACCTTCCTCAAAATAAGCATATTGATCAAATAGATGCTCAGGGGACTGAAACTTATGAAGGTCGAAGGGTCAGTTGTTATAAATAGTGACAATACATTTTCGGGTATATTTGGAAGATTGTACATATTAATATGGTTCTATCCAGTGCTGTTGTTGGGATATTAATAATAATTTACAATCATGCTATATTAATAAACAGAATAATAGAAGGGTTTATGTCAACAAATCTAGTCAAATGTCATTATATCTCAAATATTAGCATCAATTCATACCGATGACCTTGGCCGGACGCCATATTGTATCACTATGATTGACTATCCTATAAGGCACAAAGGATATTGACCGAAATGCGGATTTTATTAATACGTTTAGTTCTTAATAATAATTCTATTTTGAAAAAATAACAAATAGTTCGAGAAGTATCCTGATGTTTCTTTGAAGTCCTGTCTTAAATAGCGTGGGTGAGGTAAATGGTGCCCCCAGGTGTTTACATTGGACGTATACCCCTAAAATGAAAGTAATAAATAAATAAACGTTTAATAGATTTGTTGTGTGCCCGCTTACGGGGCGTGTTAGGGGTATTATCCGAGAATATGATAAAGCCAGAAACTGCGAGACAATATTTCTGCTAATTTAAGTGCATACATGCATACGATTAGGGTGGAGTGATGTTATTCGATTTTATTTCGATGGAGGTGGCCCCACGCTAGCGCCCCGGAGACGCGCCTAGTTTAGGCAACCAATTCTTGGCATGTATACAATTTCTCTTTGTTTTCTAATAATTATATCATTGAGTATTACATGTATATGAATGTTGTTTATATGATTAGAATTTTGCATTTTAATTAATGGCCTTTATCAATTCACATATGTTTGTTCGTAATTGAGAAAAAGTGAGTCATTTCCCGAGTAAGCTAGTCGCAAAATGCCCCTGTTTGGAGAGAAATCTGAAAATGGTATGTGTAACAGTAGTAAATAATAAAAACCGCATTTTAGTCTCTAAAAATAACAATTCCATACCATTTAATGTCATTACAGACCAAAATACAACCAATATTCGTCAGTCTTGCAAAAAATATTATATCTGTAATGATCAATCAAAATGTTCGATATATGTTTATCTAGTAAAATAATATGATTATTTTAAACGTAAATATATTTTAGTAGGTTAGAGCATGTGTTCAGTTACATGTCATCACATTTCACATAATCTACAGACTTACAGCACACCAGTTGTTGATCTCTTGCTGGACATTTGTTCAAATAACAACTTAATCTATTGGTCAACATTCCACGTCAAATTAAATACGAGTCATTTCATTGGTCAACAGAGGCTCACGAGCGGTTTAGAATCTCCGTACGTGCAGAAGCAAACCACCTGTGTGTTGCTGCCAATAAAATGATAAACAATGTTTGATTTGTTCTCAGTTAATTTTCTTTTAAAGACGTAGATATGGTCCATCAATCGACTGACATTTTGCCAAAATTTGTATTTTCAGTCATTGTGGATTAAAGATGGGAAATTAAACTTGAACTCTGTGAAGTTACCGTCTTGAAAGAACTTTGGAATATTTCTAGAATTTGGCTTATTTCGAGAATTCAGTAAACAATGTGAAGGTAAGACTGCAACTTTTTAAATGACTCTTACCATTCGAGTTTATATAATCATTATGTTTCTGACACGTTGGAGATACATTACGTTTCTCGTGCATTACAAATTAGGTAATTTCGGGACTAACATTGGTACATTTTTTATTTCAATAGATAACTTGCGCACACAGTGTCCTGAGAGTAGGTATGGGAATAGGGGCTAAGAGGGGGAGACTGGAACATCCGGGAATAGCCAATCGGTCAGACAGGCTATCCGACTCCTTGCCACATGGTCTGACAAATAAACGTATAGTTGTTCGGATGTGACGAAAATCCGAGGCCCGGTGTACACATTGTCGTGCATAAAAGAATCCATTGGAATTCGATATAAGAATAGATGCTGCCCCGGCCAGTGGGAGCAGAAAATTTGAGCGTTAAACCCATTACTCGATTAAGACCAAACCCACAACACATGAACCAGTCTCGAAAGCTATTAATAGTTATAGCACTATTCATGTTGTATTCACAGAATGCATCCATTTAAAATCGATTGCTTTCATTCATGGGACCCGCAATGTTTTTTTTTAGTTACCCGAAATCGACATAAGAGTAAGCCATAGTGCCGTAGTCCGGACACAATTTCCCCCCATAGCACACTGCATATAGTATGTCCGTCTAGTAAGACACTAAATCCCATTTTTGTTCATTGCATGAACCATGAACCACGCATCATTCGCCATTCGTCTACAAGTGACTTGTAACAACTTTATTCGCGTTGACAATATTAAAAAAAAACAAAAAAAACACGTATAAATGTGTTGTTTGTTTTGTCTTTGTTCGGGTAGGTTGTTGTCCTGTATTGTCTACTGGGAGAGAGAGAGAAATGGGGTTTAACGTCCACTCGACACAAACTAGGTCATTTCGGGACTAACATATAGTTTAATTTTATTTCAATAATAAGCTTGCGCGTAGGGGTCTTTAGAATCGGGAGGAAACCGGAGTGCCCGGAGGAAACCCATGAGGTTGAGAAGGCGCTCCTATCTCCATGCCACATACGCTCACATCAGGGATCGTAACCAGAGCCGCAAGCTAGAGATCTAAGCGCGGCACTGTAGACCACTAGGCCATCCCCAAACCCCTTGTATTGTCTACTACGGTGGAAGATAAGTACTGTCGCTCTACTGTCGCACTAAACATTTCTTGTAGATGATACTGCTAAACGTAAAGCGATTTAATTTGGTTTGTAAAGCCGCAACATTTAATCACTTGAGCTACACGTGACAACGTACTAATCAAACTGCTCATTAATTGTTTAACTAACGTAGGTTTGTTAGCTGGGTAATACTATTTGCAACAACGAGGTTAATTAGCGCTATAATCTTTTTTTTGCATATTTTTTTTTGTTTCAATCTGATCTGTACGTGATATTTTTCAATTAGTTAGAATATTTTAAGTTTGAGTTTTATGTCAATTTGACCGATCTTTTTTAACTTTAGAACAATAACAAAAGCCGCGCAGGATCGAACATCCGTGTAGTGGACAAGGCCTTCGTTCCGCGAATTATCGGTCTTGGAATACTTGGATGTTTTCATTGGCTACTGTTCCTTTCGAGTAGGCCTCTCTAGTCTTTATCGAATGATAAGTTTGACTTCCACATCCAGGGCCCGCAGATAGAGGGACTGGGGGAATTATCTATAGTGCAAACCAGACGGGCCCGTATCCAGCTCATAAAATTGGGGGGGGGGGGCTACGGAATGGGTTTTTTTTTCGAAAATATTTTAAAATCCAAGTCACATTTGAAAAGGTTTTCGTTAGGCTTTTCAAATTATTTAGTTCAAGTTTCCAATTTTTTCAATAAGGTGTGCTTTTTATCATCAATTAATTGGAATATTGTAAACTAATACAATTAATTGGAATATTGTAGAATAATACAATTAATTGGAATATTGTAAAATAATACAATTTGTTGACCAGAATAAAGATTGGGACATATTATTCAGTTACAAATAGAGTGGTATCGAGCCTTTAACAATGTAAAACAAGTCAACAAACAAGATACTAGAGAATTGGTGATATTTTAAGACGAGATTACTGCACATGAGATTAGACATGTTCAGAAAAGTCTTGAATAACCAGAACATCTTGGATGTAAAGGCAATAAAACGTGACGGATACCCACGAGAAATCCTTTTGGGGAAAAATTTAATAGCTGCAAATCTGTATCAGTAACACCACCTTAGTCCTTTAAGGATTTAGGACAAGTCACTCGTCGCATAAGCTCCTACAATTATTTAAATATTTAAAAATGTTTAGGAACAAAATATAAAGACTTCGTTTTAAAGTTCAACTATTTCATGCATGTTTTGTCACATTTTATTTAAATTTAAAGTTAACAATTAAAATCAATTTTATATGCTATTTAAATGGCCTTACTTAAACCAGACAATAAAGAAGATTACTTTGGTGTATAAGGTTGATGTGGTCCAAGACATTTTGTGTCCTGATGAAATATACATTTTTGATACATCCGATAGCCTCAACTACACAAATATCAGACCAGTTGTAGTAGGAGGTCGCGTGAGGGGTCCTGTGACCGAGTTTGACATTATATTAAATCAGACTTTTGATTTACTAATCAGCGTTGAAGTGTCTACTGACATGCCCACAGTTACGTGCACCACACATCAAAAACTCAACCATAACGCGGGTTATATAACAACTCTTCCAGATCCTAGTTTAGTAAACAAAAGTTAAAAAACAAGTAAAAACGAAATTTTGAACTATGATTATAAACAATACGAAAGAGGATCAGTGTTTAATCGGATTTGTATCTGAAATAATCGGCGAGCTCTATCCGATAGCCATCAAGAGTTATGCCCCTTTAAAGGACACTGTACTTGACAGTTGTCCACAATATTACGTATGTGGTATAATTAGATAAAAACATTTTTCCGTGGATCAGTGGGTATGACGCTGGTTCACTAACCTGGAGAAACCATGTTTTAATCCCGGTGTTGACCTGGAAAGTTTCATGAACTTTTTCGACATGGTTTCCATTTGTCAGTGGTGTAAAATCGGGGCTTAGCGCGGAATAGCCGATGGAACGAAACGGAAAAATCGGACAGTTGTAATTTAATTGTTGTCCGGGCAAAATTGATTCCGTGTAATAATATACGGGTTATTTACTTCAATGAAAGGAACTCTGTTTAATATATCGAAGTGGTTAAACAAATGGGTACCAACGAGAAATGGGCTAAGTGGGTATTTTGCAAGATTCAACTTTCTTAGACTAACACAAAGACAGTTCCTGCCACCATCAATCGCTGAAGGTAGATTACTATCGTCAAGTTATTAAGTACACTGATTAGTACAATTCAATAGAATAATGTTGATGTAAAAGGTGCCCATACGAAACACCTACCCACACATGGTAATTGCTACGCCATAATAGCTGACACGTCTATACTTTCTATATAAGAAAGAGCGAGATTTAATTTCCGTTCAGCTGAAAGGCTAGGGGAGAAAACAAGTCGGTTTCCGTTAGCCGCTTTGGCGTACACGCCGGAATACCGACACCATGCAAGGTCCTTAGGGTCTTCTCCCAGCCTCTGGTCTGAGGTCGGGGTAGAGACAATAGTGTTTTAATTGTTATGTCTAAGTTCTGGGCTTGTTAAACTTCGACTGTAAATTTGATAATAACTCATGATGTTGTAGTTTCCTGTATTTTATGTATAGATATAGAAACACAATGACCCAGAGTAAATTGATCATATTATACACAGCGTGAAAGTCCTGGATACATAAGTGTCGCCCTAGTGTGACGGGCCGTTTTCTGGAGGTTCCTGATTAGATAGTCACATCTGACACCATAGTGTCACATCTAGGATTCAGTCATTATTCATAAGAAGAGGAGGTGGCCAGGGGATTAAACGTTTCAAACATATTTTACGCAAATTAATATACAGACAAGCAATAAACGACTATCCATCGTCTGTCGACTGAAAGAGACCCAATTACAGCCATTTTCCGACGAGAAAACCCACTAGATGATACTAATATAAATACAATTGTTCATATACCCTACTGTCAAGTTGTTTTTAATTAACTGGACATCCGGCACAAAACAGATAATAAATTCAATCTAAGTCTATGAATAAATCTACAGTATATTTACCTTTTATATCAGACACCAAGCGACCTATATAAGTCCTTTTTTATTGTTATATTTATTATAATAAAGCGATTTAATAACATATTGGATAGTACAAAGCCTCTCCTGCAGAGATATGAAAATTACTTATATACATGTATGCTATCAGTACAAACGAGTTGTGTGTCATCGTGAATTATTGTATAATAATAGAGTTATATTTACAGCTTGCATTAGATTATGTTGTTATTGAAAACTAGGGTAAACTTACGAGTGCCAGTTGAAAGGGGGTTGGGTTGGGTTGGGCGGTAATAGTATTTGGTTAATCAATATTCAGCTGGCTAGAAACTAGTCTTACATTCTCCAGCATGTAGGACTCAACTGTTGATGTCTGGAAACCAGTCTAACATTAACCGATATGTTGACTCAACTGTAGATGGCTGGAAACTAGCCCAACATAATGGTCCTAACTATTAACGACTGGGAAGATGACCGGAAACCAGCCTATAGCATTAGCAGACATAAATTATAGGACCCACCTGTGGATGAATGGAAACTATTAACAGTCTTATAGGACCCAATTGAAGATGACTCGAAACTAAGAGTATAGGACCCAACTGACGATGACCGGAAACCAGGCTAACATCAAACCGACATGTTGGGTCCAACCGGAAACTATAGTCTCTAGCATTAGCCGTCATATGGGACTCAACTGTAAATGATTGGAGATTAGTCTAAAATTAACCCGACATGTTGGACCCTTCTGTAGATGACTGGAAACCAGTCTTGCATTAGCACCCATATAGGATCCAACTGTAGAAGACTGTAGTCTAACATAACATTAACTGACATATTGAACTCAACTATTTATGACTGGGAACCACAGTTGATGATCCACAATGTAAATTTAGAAATTTAAATAAACTGTAAGTGGATACCACCATCAATTAAAAAATTGAACTCACTAGCCCGTCGACACATCATTCATTAATATCTCCAAGTCGATCATATATTATACTTATATAGGTCCAATCTGTTTCTATCATATATATACAAAGACAATATGTACACGTGTTAAGTGAAATATAATCTATCAATAATATCTTTACTTAAACTTAAATCTACCCCGCTGTCCCCCTCGATAAGATAAAAATACATCTCTATAAGTAATATAGAATCAATAATGTTTTGTATTAACCTCGCTTCTGTCACAGTCAAACTGAGGCTAATGATTAGGGTTAGAGATATAGCTATCAAATTGTTATTTTTATCTAAAATATATGAATTTTTAATGACAGGTTAAATAGCTATGTCGGTATTAAAACTACTTTTATTTATTTCTGATAGCAGTTACTCACGTCATGTGCGGTTACTTGTTTGTAGAATTAAAGTTTAACGAGGCTAACTTATTTTTGAAATGGTTCATTCACGCGGATCGTGGTAGTTGTGTGGTTAGACCCCCAGAATCCCCTTGTGAGTGAGCTAGATTCCAGGACCCCTATTGTGTGAACTAGCTCCTTACCCATCCCCTAATGTAAATGATTGCGGGACCCCTAGTGTGTGAGTTAGACTCATCCCTAATTTAAAAAATGATCCCAGGACACCAAGTGTGTGAGATAGACTCATCCCTAAATTTAAATGATTTCAGGACCCCTTGGTTGTGAGCTAGACTCATCCCTAAATTTAAATGATTTCAGGACCCCTTGGTTGTGAGATAGACTCGTCCCTAAATTTAAATGATTCCAAGACCCCTTGTGTGTGAGCTAGACACATCCCCAGATTTGATTGATTCCAGGACCCCTTGTGTGTGAGCAAGATACATCCCCAGATTTAAATGATTCCAGGAGCCATAGTACGTGATCTAGTCTCATCCCCAAATTTAAATGATTCCGGGACCTCACTGTGACCTAGATCCTTACTCATCCTCATATTTAAATGATTCCAGGACCCTTATTGTTTGAGCTCCTTATTCACATAATAGCTCTTCGTTTTCATAACTGTCATCCAAAATGTCACAATTGCCCCGATCTACTAACTAAACATGAAAATGTATGTAAAACGAGTCTTTAATAGCAACCTGGCAATAACCATGAAATGACTAGGTCAATAGGTAGATGGTATATGATAATACATTAGTCTATATGTAATATATAACACTGTAAGTGTTTAGACGGACAAGTGAGATATATGTACTATATAAATATATGGGTTTATACTAAATCAATATTCCTTATATGATTTGACATTTAACCTATAGTTCTCTATGCCTATATAACGGGTTTACCTACACCTAATCAAATATAATATAATATATATTACTTCTACATGGTCATATATAGACAAAACATCTACAGATCTTTACCTATATATGGTCCTGGACATATAGAACGATAACCGTAAGTAAACATTATACATATAAGTATCACATATACTTTATTTTATTACCAAGAACAATAATTTGATATAACATAATAATGCCTTTAATATATTATAACAAAATCTTTAAGACCTTTTTGTGCAGTCAACTATATAGAGCTGTTTTATATAGACTTTTATGATATATTTTCAATAGAGAAACGAGATCTACCCGAAATAAACTCGACAATTTGGGATTGACGAACGATTAAATTTTATTTTAATAATTCGCTTGCACGTGGGATCCTCAGCTGTGGGATGAGACGGGGTTGGGCAGGGGGGGGGGCGGTGTGGCTGGGGGCAACACTAATTGGACACATGCAGGCAGACCTTATGATATAATGCGCACGTGTTAAACTATTTGGAAAGTCAATTACCTTTTTATGTTATATTCTCAATTGTATAATCACCTCGATGTATTGTAAGGTGGTCCGTTTTGGAACCATCTCAATATATTGTAAGGCGGATCATTTTTAGAATCATCTCAATATATTGTGAGGTAGTTCACATGATGACCGCCGGTCTGACATTCCACAAGGAGTAAGCATTCACTTTCACATGTACGAAACAAATGTTGTTTTGTCCGCAAATGGAACATGTTGTCGAAACGATCACATTTTGTGGAGCCACGGTATAGAGGACAATGTCAAGTTTATTTATCAAGGAAATATTTTTAGTCATAATGAATAACGCATAGCGTGTTTCAAATCAAATTGCAGTTTCGTAGAGAGAACAATACCAAGTTTATCGGGGAAATATACTCTGGGCATAATATATAACACATAGCGAGTTTCAAATCAAATAACAGTAACGGAAAGACAACAATACAAAGTTTTATCGGGGAAATATTTTTTGGATTGCTAAAATCCGCAGTGAAACACATAGTGAGTATTATGAAGTCAATAACACATATCGACACAGTAATGTTGTTCCAGAAAATGTGTATTATTCACTATTTTCGCGGTTGGAGGGGGGGGGAGGGGGGAAATTAAAACTTCAAGATTTCATGCGACGTGATTAAAATACAAGATGAAATTAAATGGCGTTCAGGGTTTATCGTCCAACACCAACGGGACTAGAAACTTTAAACCATTGTAGATATATTTTATATATTATATAGATTATCAATTTCAAATACCATGGTCTATAGGCTAATAATCTAAAGATAGGGATTAAAATTGATCCTTGTACCGTATATGTCTATATATGTAGATAAAATATGTAACTACCATCTCGGTATCAAAATATTTATTTTAAAAGAATAGAATTAAGAGAAAAATGACATCAGTCACGTAGGTTTAGGAAAGAAAATACTTCAAGTTACTTCAGTTAGAAGAGAAATTTTGTAATATAGAGTGGAGGGATGGATGTCCGAATGGTTAGCACGTGCGCGCTGTATCATTGAGTCAACTGGCGTGGTTTCGAATCACCGGTTTTACATGACAAGGAGAAGTGTCGCCTGTCCAACCTCGTGGGTTTTCTCTGGGCCCCTGGTTTCCTCCTACTACTAAAGAATCCTACGCGCTGGCGAATTATTGAAATAAAATTAACCATATGTTAGTCCCGAAATGACCTAGTTTGTGTCGAGTGGACGTTAAACCCACCTCTCCCTCCCCTCTCTCTCTATTTCTCTCTCTGGTAATATAAAAAAATCTAAGAGAACCTGTTAGGCGAGAGCACAAGTTCACAATTGAGTGAAAACAAGCATAAGAATGCAGGCCCATTGTCGGGCGATAGATAAAATAACCGAATTCTCGAGTAGATGTGAAGCCAGGTTTCCAGTTGTTATGAGAAGATTGTATATAGTTGTTTGGATGGCACGTAAAACCGAAGTCCACCAGCTTACTCTTTGGTGTGCACATAATTCGATATAAAGTGTGCGTAAACACCACTGTCTGAGTAAAATACATCCACTGGGAGTCAACACGTGACCATAGAAAAACAATAACGACAAGTTAGTCTCAAAACGACAAGATATTCTACACTGTTCTTAACCCTTTCCCTCCACTGTCACCACTTTGATATACGTCAACTGTGAAAGCTATTTACAGGAGCTAAATCTCTAATATTTCGTACCTGGAAATGGACAGATAATAACTTTATATGAATCTATATAAACTGATTTACATTCAATAGTTTCCTTTTTTACTCTAATTTCTAATCAGTTATGTTCGGCGAAGAGTCGCAATTAAATATCTGACTTTGGCGTCTGGTTATGCCAGCCTACACCGATGTTGGGTATGTTTAACCACGTCAATCGAGTAGCTTCATTACAAATTACACCCGTGAGGACTCTAACACGCGATTCGTAAGCAAGTTCATTTTGTCTTAAATGTTAGGTATCGGAAGCTGTCTTTTCACGGTAAGATCAAAACATCAATGTTGATTTAAATCGACAAATAATTCGTGTTTGCAATGCCAAAGACTGTATGATATTGAGTTATCGACTCTCCTCCTTTAATTGAAATGAAATGAAATGGGGTTTAACGTCCTACTTGCCTCTTTTAATGTTGGATACCTGAAAAATATGTCATATTTAATGCTGGACATGTCGACATATAAACCTACATGCGAGGTCCGTGATATATATTTCTCTTTGATGTTTGGATAGGTTTGTATGTAATACGTACATCTACTAACATAGATGGCTTTTACTGAAAGATGACAAAATCAGAAAGATGAAACGATAATATATTCTGACAAGATCGACTTAAAAACTTGTTGCATTCTATTCGGGTAATTCAGACCTGTGTGTAAATTTATTCAACCAGAGACAGCTAATATATCCCATACAATTTATATATCGTTTTGTTGAGCAATACATAAAGACATTAACAAAATTCTGGGTTCGAATCCAATAATGGATTTTCGGAATGTTAAACCCCATTTTAGTCCCTTCTGTAGTGTTTCAATGGACAGTCGTGCAAAATATATTTTACAAACCTCAACTGGGTCAGTTCTACACACCGCAACTGGGCGTTACTAAAAACCACAACTGGGAAGTACTACAAAGCTCAATTTCACATTAACATATTACGCAATTTGACCTATATTTACCAAAAATATTTTTGAACATGTTTAGTATGATGTGCAGGGGGGCCTTACCGAAATGCATATCCCAAAAGAAATTCTGGAGCAATTTGTTTTGCGTTTGTCCTTTTTTGAACAAAAGATTGACTGGTCTATACTACAACACTCAACTTTACAGTGTTCAAAACTCATCTTAATCAATCTAACAAAACTAATAAACTGAACTTGATAGAAAAACCAAAACTCGACTTAATAGGAGCAATCAGACTAATCTTACCAGAACTACAAAACGAAGGATTGTTTTGAACTTTATTAAAATGAAAGAATCGAATGACATAATTATATTAATATCAACTAAATTGTCATACTCACCTCACATCTAAGAATAGAAATATAATAGGATATATAGAAATTTAAGTGGGCGTTTGAATATGAGTAATAATAGACATGTCAGATAGATGTTATATAGAAATAGATGAATAAAAGGGGTTTATATATTTTAAGGTGTGGTGAACGGTTCCGCGTGTTTCCTTTTAAAAGAGGGAATTAGAGCAAAGACAACTCGTGTACCTTTAACAGGATATATTTCTATATCTATGTGTAATTATCAGTTCAAATTTCTGTTGGCAATAATATCTAAATATAGAAATGTTTTTTATAAGTTGAAAAATTCTTCATAGTTCGTTTCGTTTTTTTTTAACAAGGCGTAAATTTAATGATTTATAAACATTTCAAATAACATACAAGAGTTAAACACCTTTCATAAAGTTTATTTCTATGATTAGGTGTGCGCGTGCAGGAAAGGTTTTTGCTAAAGCAACGACGTTTCTGCCTACCCTGCATCGATTTCCAACAGCCATGATCCTCGGTTTTTTGTCCCACCAGCAAGATTATGGATTATCCCGGGTCCATGTCGGGATTCGAAATTCCAACTTAAAAATGTTAAAGAAACGAAATGGAATGAAATAAACGTCTTAAAGAAACATTATGTAAGATTTAGATAGCACAACTTTGAGGTCCTGTGTACGGAACGTCAATCTGGGACCAAGTGATTAATGAAGTCTTGGAGAATTATACTTGTAAATAGTATTATAATTCAACCAAATAAATAGAACCAGATGGAAAACCAAAATATATCGTCTTCATCCTCCGACCAGTTTTATCATTTCGTGCTCATGTTTTATTATCTTAAAGGGTGAAGATATACATTTGTAATACTATTCATTATGTCAATCATTTAGTTGTAATCAATTTATTTTTAAAACATATATTTACTCCTTTTCTTTTTCATTTATTACCACACAGTCATGATACTATCAGTATTTAAATTTCCATTTCATTTTTTATAATAAAAACTATCGATTTACAGTCCTACTTTCACCCCGAGTCCGTTGATATATTTACATATATATCAGCCATTATTCATTCAGGATTTATTATCCTTCATTAATCCATACAGGGTTCCTTTCTTTATATCATTATCTTCTCATTCATTAACATATGCATTGTATATTTTTCGTTTTCATGTTTGTATAAACTTTACTTGGGTATTCCCATGCAAAATCAAGGTATTAATATTGTTATTTGAGATTGTTATTATAGGCTATTTGATATCATTGATTGTGTCGACTACCTGTACAGGTGAACACGTCATTAAGGTAAAAATAATACCACTAAACACACCTGTGTAATCAACCCCCTATTGTTGTACTCGACTTGTCTGTACAAACCGTTAAGTCGTAGACTTCTAACTGTTTTTACCTGAACAGAGGGATCAGCTAGCGAGATACAAATCAGCGGGATTTTATTTTTTGATGGATGGGTTCAGTTTTTACGAACTTTGTTTCATGTCTTGATGATATTGTGATAGACTTTCAGATCATAGTTTCGAGATTTCCTTAATGACGTGATGGCGGGAAGGGAATTTTATAGAACGTCCTTTAATCATTTTGGTATAAGACAGGTATGGGGGGGGGGGGTTGTCATAGCCATTTTGAGAGAATGTAAAGCACACCATTAACCCATTGTCTTCTAGGCCCCACCCTCTTCAGATGGGGTTTAACGTATCAGGTTCCTGTATCACGTATTTTACATTAGACAGGTATTTGGGGTGGGGGTGGCGGGTCATACCTATTTTAACAGAATGTGAAGCACACCATTAACCCCTCGCCCTTTAGATCACGTCATACAGAATGACTGACATGGGGTTTAAGTCGTACTTTCCTGAACCACCCGGTTCAATATAGACAAAGATCTGCCATAAAGTGTGGTGTGAGGCAAATGTTGCCCCGACATGTTGCTGTAGGGTTTTTCTCATATTTCGATTTCAAATTGTCAGAGAATCTTTGGCGTGCTGCCAATAGAATACACGAAACCTCGACTCGCGCTTTGTCCGGAACACCGGCAAGAGCAAATCAGACTGGAAATTTTCGTGGAGCTTTCGTGGAATCGAACTAGTGGGTAGCGCCATACTCCCCGATACACCGGTCCTCGTGCGCCATGGAGTTCCTGTGTTCGATCCCGGTGTTGACAAAGGAAGTTCATTGCGATTCTCTGGTGGGTTTCACACTTGTCAGTTGTCCACTGCGGGGTACCTGGCAGGGGACAATGTCTTTTCGTTGAGATGGGACAAAAAACGAGATACACATCGCCGAGGTACACATCGCCTTGGCAGTGAGAATTCGAAATAGATAGGTCGTAGTGCCGCTGTGTGGGTCAAAATGTCACTCATAGCACACTGTAAGGCGCATGCCCGTCTTCATTCTCCCAGTCGGAGCAGAGCAGTAGGACGTTTAACTCTATTTTATTTCATTTTCATGACACCGGTGGCTGCAAACAATTAAAACATTAAACGACAGTTCATTTCATTTCTCTTAAACTTTTTGAGTTTTAAGCTTTCGTATGCTTAACCTCGGAGCTATTAATGTGACAAGTATGTAATGTTCTTGTCTATTTAAGCAGAGCGGCCATGTTTTTTCACATTATTTATGAATGATAATGTATTCATTTAATGTCTGTCTAGATTTTAAAGGAGCTGAAGCTCTTTGCTTTCGATTAAAATACAGTTTTCGGGTGGGTTGATTAGGGGTCAATCTGATTGTAAACAATTAAATGGTCGGCTGTTGAACCTAAACCCGTGTTTAAAGGAACAGTTACTTATTTATCATGATATTTGGAAAGGGTGGTTTAATACCAAACTGTGGAGTAAAAGCTCAATTGTCTTTTCTATAAAGAGAGTGGGATAGATGGAGTTCAATGTCCACTTAACACAAACTAGGTCATCTCTGGAATAGTATGGTATGGACTTAATCCTGGTCACTTGCAAGTGTATGATCGAAACAACGTCACTTAATTCAACGACATATCTTATATGTTAAACCGGGGGGGGGGGGGTAGTGGTCTAGAGTGCCGCGCTTCCACCTCTAGTAGGCCGGTCACCTCTGGCTTGCGGCTGTGGTTTCGATCTCTGGTGTGAGCGTATGTGGCATGGAGCTAGGGGCGCCTTCTCAACCTCGTGGGTTTCCTCCGGGCACTCCGGTTTCCTCCCACTGCTAAAGACCCCTACGCGCAAGCGAATTATTGGAATAAAATTAAACCATATGTTAGTCCTGAAATGACCTAGTTTGTGTTGTCCCATCGGACAGACTAGACAGCTCTCCTCGTCAGACTATCCGCCCTGCACCACTGACAATGAGACACCACACCTGAAAATCACGATGAACTTTCTCGGTCAACACCGGGATCGAACCCACGATCTCCAAGCTAGCGCGTCAGCGTCTCATGCACCTTAGTCACCGTGGCGCCCTAAGTAACAGAAGCTTTTTGGTGAACTATGCGGGCCTACGATACGATATCGCGCTATATATTTATCTATGTACATATTTTACATTGTTAGGTTGTCGTTCATCAGGTGTAAACAAAAACTATAAAACAATTGAAGCACATCTTAAATAATGTTTTATTCAAGGCCCCAGCATCAATTTAAAGTCACGATTCAGTTAACGGTCCTTTAAAACATATATAAACTTTAATTGAATTCAACCCTCGGGAATAAGTTAATAAGTTTTTAAACAAAGAAACTGCGTGGGTTGAGTGTCTGGAACAAACTGTGCGCGTTGTTTTTGTTTTTGCCTCTTCTCGGAGAAAAGCCTTATTATGCGGTTTTATGGTAATATATATAAACTAGGGTATAACTTTGGAAAATATATTAACTCTAGTTAAGTTCCACATTTGGGAATAAGTTGAGATTTTGTTTTAGCTTGTTAAACCAAGAAACTGAGTGGGTAGAGTGTTTTGAACAAACTGTACGTTTTGTGGGGTTTTTTTTAGGTTTTTTTTTTTGCTTTTTTTGCTTTTTGATTTTGCCTCTTCCGGGAGAAAACCGACTTTATGATATATAATAAATGAAATAGAAGTCCTTATTGATTTTGCCGCTTCTGAGAGAAAAGCTAGTATAATATGGTTTTATGATATATAATAAATGAAATAGGGTTTAACGTCCTTTTATTCTGCACCGACCTGGTAAATGTAAATGGGAATACAGTGCGCATTCCAGTTGTGCATGGAAGGGGGGCTGGCTAGGAATAGCGTATAATAGTTCGGATGGGTCAAAAATTAAAAACTGGGGACTCGTGTACACATTGATGTGCACTTGAAAAAAAAAACCCTTGATAGTTGTAATTCGAAATAAGAGTAGGCCGTAGTGTCACACAGGCACGTGAAGGGATTAAAATAAAACTTCTTACTATCAAGTAGTCAAGCAGTAGTAAGAAGTTTTATTTCAATCCCTTCAAGTGCATGTGTATTGTCAGTATCTGGGAAAAAATTCCTCACGGCATACTGCATTGAGTATGCCTTTTTTTACCTCACGAACCCGGCTGTTTCGGAAAAGTAGGACGTAAAACCCAATTTCTAGTTATTGTCTGTGATGTCTGTGTTTTTCTATGTATTTATCCTACATTGCCTAATATATACAGATATAGTATATATTATTTATAGCTATGTTTATTTTGTACGAGTATATTGATATACATATTAATATACTATATAGATGTTATTGTACTGTTCAATCCAGGTATATAATGAATATATATGTATTAACTGTTATGATATAAGTTACTTTATAACAAACTTCAAAATCGTCTTAACATACCTACCCTTTAACAACTATTCATTTCATTCATAGAACATGGAAAAACAAGACTGGTAATCATTCATAAAACCGTCTAGATAACCCCGACTACTACTACTACTTACCTTTACTTACGATATTAATATCGAGCATTGTAGTCGCTACCTGTCGACGGGGACTTGTTACTAAATATATGATATCTATTGTCTTGGTTTAGTGTGTGTTGGGGATGGGACTTGACTGACATTCAAGGCGTGTTCAAGTTACGCTCGACTAACTACAAACTCGGCTCACCAGACCACTCGCTCATACACAGCGGCTTGGATCGCCAGCTCTATCACAACACCCTCACGCCTTGACGTTTCGACCTGGGAATATTTTGTGAAAACTTTGGATTATTGGACTAGTTTACCGGATTAACCTTTAACCTCTCTGTAAGTATATTTGATAAAATTTCGTCTGGTATACTTTTTATTTCGATATTTCTATCAGTTGTGAAATTTTCGAAACTTTATTTGAAGGTTGTAAAAGGGCAACCAGTCATTCAATGAAACCCACTTTACGATTGATTCAGCCTGCGGGCAACCGGGTTTTTGGATAACACCTCTAATGGGGTCCTCTCCTTTGTTGTTGTGCAATGTCAACAGCTTGTACATGTTGATCACAAAAACTGATGCATTTGTCAACTGCCCGCTACCAGAGCTAAGATAATAACGGATGTTTTCCAAAACATCCCCTAAGAACTGAACAATAGGGACATGACCCTTTTTACAACTTTCTGAAGAATTAACTCATCGTTATTAAAATAATTGAAGTATTTTGTCTGTTTTTGATGGTACTGATGAAGCATGTGGTGGTATATTGTAGTATTGGGTAGCACCTGGCAAATCCCCCTGCCAAAAAATGTTAAGCTTGACACAACCGTGAACTTTTGTTTTTCTGGACATCAGAATACCAGTAATGGCCACCTGGTTGATCGGTGTTTTAGTAAAACCTCATAATTTATACAATGATATTATTTTTCTTGAATTGTGAAAACCATAAAGTAATGGGGAATCGTGTAAGGGAATAGGAGGTGCCATTACAACGAGATCCAACATGGGCAATGAAGCAATTTTAGGATCTGTCAATGATAACAGACAGTGAAGTTGATATTGTTCAGAAGCTTTATGTATGAATTGGGTTTTGTTAAAGTACACTTACTGTACATGGAGGTAATATGAATGACCGATGATGGGTCGATGATTATAAGCCCTTATGATTCTGTTTTGTTAAGATACACTGGCTGTACTTGGGGAACATGAATGAGGGACGGGTCGACGATTTAGAGCCCCATTTACCTATTGATATGTGACGGCCATTAATTGTGTTTAACTTGACTTTTATATTTGTGATACGTGTGTGTGTGTGTGTGAGAGTGGGCCTTCTCAACCTCGTGGGTTTCCTCCGAACACTCCGGCTTCCTCCCACTGCTAAAGTCCCCTACGCCCAAGCGAATTATTGAAATAAAATTTAAAAAAAACATATGTTAGTCCCGAAATGACCTACTTTGTGTCGAGTGGACGTTAAACCCCATTTTTCTCTCTCACTCGCGTGTGTAGGAGTGGGGAAAATTCGCTCTTTTAGGGTTCCAACAATCATATGTAATGAGTAAAAGGAAGTTTAGATGCAATATTCTTAAAGGTAATTAACATTTGAACAGTTTTTTAGGGGGTTCAGTATCACGTTTATATCCGTATTAAGTATACTTTAAGAGTGTTTATCGTAAATTAATCCTATGTAACTGAGGTAACTCTAGTAGTTCACAATTACCTTTATCGTCCATAATTAAAAACTTGATAACAGTTTACTTCTTAGAAAATAAAATCCTGGGGCCACGGTGGTTAATTTAAATGTAAATGTGTAAGATGATGGCTCGCTAGTTTGCAGGGCGGGTGTTTGATGCGTGCATTGCATTGGGGGGGGGGGGGCATCGGTATTTTCCGACATGGTCTCCCCTCACCCCTTAGTCAGTGGTGTAGAACAAAAGACTTCGCGAGGACAGCTGTTTATTCATTCGCATGGGACGGAAAACTGAGGTACCGTGTACAAAAAAGCGTGCGTGTAACAGATCCCATGGCAGCTGGAATTCGATATAGGTCGTAGTTTCGCTGCCAGGGTAAAATTTCCGTAACAGCACTCTGTATGACGTATGCCCGTCTTCATTAACCAAACTGGTGTGGAACCGTGGAGCGTTAAACCTCTTTTCAATTCATTTGATTTCAAACAAAATTCTGTGTTCACAGTTACCTAGTCCACCTCATTTTCAATCTCCGTAAACAGGTAACATTTTTGTCAAGTATCGGGTATGGTAATATTTATTGGTCACAGACTATGAAACTTTAGAATTTACACTTTAATATTCCTTCACGAAATCTTGTTTGGTGTCACCACCAGCCTCGAGGTATCTTATTTAATGTTGTCGGGGATTAAAACCATGGTATGAATGATTTTAAAATAGCACAACAAATAGCTAATTAAGGCACTGGTGCATGATGACCTCAAACAGTGGTGGACCGAAGCCCTGCTGATGAACATATAGTGGGTGGTCAGCCATTAATGAAATTTAATGATCCTTGTTTGTTTACATCGCACAAAACATTTGTAGCTTCTTATGGACGGTGGATCTTAATGCATCCATCTAGTTCCCACTGTAACAAAATAAAGTTGTTTTTAATTTGTAAATAATAACGTTATGTAGCGATGTTCCTGGGGATTTTAATGAAGTGGCTAGTCATGGGTGAAATTTAAGGGGTCTCGTTTTTACAGGTGTAATTGTCAGTGACATGTTTTCTAGCGAATCGCTCTTGATGTAAGATTAGGGTAGAATTGAACCTTCGCTTCCACATATTTTATTATATTTGTGAAGAACTTAATGGAGTGCAGGGTAGCCATGAGTAAAATGTAATGGGTCTCGTTTTACAGGTGTAATTGTCAGTGACATGTTTTCTAGCGAATCGCTCTTGATGTAAGATTAGGGTAGAATTGAACCTTCGCTTCCACATATTTTGTTATACATGTATTTGTGAAGAACTTAATGGAGTGGGTAGCCACGAGTAAAATGTTATGGGTCTCGTTACTATAGGGGTGATAGTTAGTGATATGTTTTTTACCGAATCTTTCTTGATGCAATATTAGTCGCTTTCACACATTTTATTGTATTTGTGAAGAACTAAATTGAGTGAGTTAGCATTGGTAAAATGTAATGACCCCCCGTTGCTATGGGTGTGATAACCAATGACGTGATTTCTATCGAGTCGTAGACTGGTATTGCAACACCACTTTACACATTTACTAGAGTGTCTTCCTGTCTCCACAACATGGTTTAAAGTAACAATATAGTTAAAAATTTATTAAAGAATGTGTCGAGTTTTTATATGAAGTTAAAACATCCTATATTATGATCATCTTTACAAACTTATTGAATCTAACATACTATCTTATTTCTCCAGGTTTGAAAAATTATCATTTTTAAATTGATTTGCTGCCAGAATATCGTTTGTTTACAGGGCATTATTCAAGAATACCAGGACCTCAGGTCACAAAACATTCTCAGACTTTAAGAATATACTCAAAATCGTCCGCCTCACTTATAACCCTTTATGGTTTAATGTATCAAATACAGCAATGTGCAAAGTTTTGTGTTTCTGGATCGGAGATATTTCTCATAAACAGTAACTGAAAGTTGAGTAAATTCTTAACTGAAGTCTGAGAATGCTTTGTTAACCCAGGGCTTAAACGGTTAGATTTTCTTAATTAATACGAAAATTCAATTAGTATGATTATTCATTCTGTTTCGCATACACGTTTTGTCAAAAGAACCTGCTTTAAAATACAGATTACGTATAACAGAGATATTCAGACGAATCATAGACGACCTTGATTGCTCAGTGCTGACATATTCTGGGCGTTGTTTGCTACAGGTGCACGCTAATACTAATAAATTTTTTGTTTGTGTTGATTTTGTCGCTGCTGTCAAAATGTATAATTAAAATACTCTAAGGTCATAATCATGTTATGAATTCTTTTTTGCCTGTTGTGTCTTCCAACTTTATTGATAGCTTCCGTTCAAACCGTTGTTTACAAAAATATTTGTTATATTTAAAAAAGTTGCAGAGTTCACCGGTCTGGGGGTAAGGTCTGCTTCCGTTCAAACCGTTGTTTACAAAAATATTTGTTATATTTAAAAAAGTTGCAGAGTTCACAGGTCTGGGGGTCAGGTCTTAATATTAAGGCCACCCGCAGATTTCGTCAAGGTCGCAGGATGTATAGGGTTAAGGCACGTGGTTGTGGACGATATTGTAGGTTACACCTAACCCAGGTCTGTGAAATCTCACAAAGAACAGTTTCGGAATGGCGTGTACGTAAAAGAGGCCTTTATAGTTGGAATTTGACGTATGCTATGCCCCCCACCCCCACCACACTGCATTACGCATGACCTTCTTCATTAGCGCCATTGTTTCAATGTATAAATGTACAAATAAAGGCCAAATCAGCAATTATTGATGACCATACTGCCGTAGTATTCGAGATATAGTTTCTGCTGTAATCTTAGTTGCAAACCTGAAATAAGACAATTCTTTAAACCAAACGAAACGGGGCGTTAGACGATATTTTTGTTAACTTCTTGAAAGCACATACATTGTATTATCTGCAAAGCGATAATGGCGAATAATATGACAAACCCTGCGGACATATCGCTAAGATTGTTTATTTATTACGTATATTTTTTCCGTCGATTTCCGTAAGCATTAATCAACATAAAATGTCGCTCTTCAAGTTAGATAAGAGGCCCTTAACAAGTATTATTTTTAATTTGCCATGATTCCCGACGTTAGCCTATCCTTTCTAATATTTGAATGGTGATTCTGCTTCATCGTTAGAAATGCCGATCGGAATCACTACGCTTTTTAAGATACAAATCTGAATTAAAATATTGCTTATTTGTTGAATATATATTGATTGGGTTATGCTCTGTGTCATATCGTTTACAATATTTTGAACGTAGCTCTCCCCCAAAATGATATACTTTTAAAGAATCGATTGGTTATCATCCTTTTCTTATGACATCGTGGGTTTTCTCCCGGTCCTCTGGTTTCCTTTCACTACTAAAGACCATACGCACAAGAGAATTATTGAAATAAAATTGAACCATACGCAAGTCACGGACGACAGTGAGGGAGACAGTGAGAGAGATAGAGAAATGGGGTTTAACTTCCACCTACTAGGTCATTTCGTGACTAACATATGGTTCAATTTTATGTTAGATGCTTTTCCAGATAACCTGTTCCAGACGACATCCGTCGGGTACCTACGTCACCTCTGTACAAGTCAGAAAATGTAATGGCGTAGGAGCGAGTCTGACACACAGCAGACTATCCAGTTTATAATCTACAAATGGTCGAACGATTAATTCTCTTACGCCATTACAACGGTGACGTACGTGTTAACACGAAGTTTAACACTTACGGGTGTTCAATCCATTGATCAAAATACTTTCAACGTAAAACAAATAGTCCTAATGCACAATTGTCAATTAGAGTCTGGAAAGCCAACAAAGGCTTAATGAAGGCAG
The DNA here is from genome assembly GCA_036850965.1 of Patella caerulea. Classification (NCBI taxonomy): domain Eukaryota; kingdom Metazoa; phylum Mollusca; class Gastropoda; family Patellidae; genus Patella; species Patella caerulea. Next base: position 14,960,679 of record JAZGQO010000002.1, on the reverse strand, counting down.
CGATACAAGTGTTAAGAGCGAGAAGGCGCGGGATCGGCTTTTGTTTTAACCTATTTCTTCGTTAATTTCTCGTCGTCCTAATTTTAAGCTTATGTTGAATTCAATAGCCTTAAGGGTTATCTCGCCTCTTCATTTCGATGTTTTTCTTTAATCTATTTGTCTAAATCGCACCCCTGGAGGTTTTCTCGACAGTTATTTAAGATCAACTGATATTATTGATAAAAGTATTTAGCCATATTGTTGTTGACGTCTAGATAAGTGAATATTGTCTACAGCTTTCATAAATTTACGTTTCTTACTTTACATTTAAAGGAAGTGTTGGTCGATTGCGATTTATCGGTGACTGACGCCTCTGCTGATAAAGGACGCAATGAGGCAGACGGAGACGAGGGGGAGGGGTGAGAGGGCGATGGAGAGAGAGAGAGAGAGAGTTTAACGTCCACTAGAGACATTCTAGGTTATTTCGGGACTAATGTATGGTCCAATTTTATTTCAATAATTTGTTTGCGCATTGGGGTATTTATCCGTAGGAGAAAACCGGGGGACACGGCGAAAAACCCACGAGGTAGGACAGGCGACCCACGCCTCGTCACGCACAACTGGGGAATCGAAACCTCACCATTTGACTCAATGATACCGCGAACGTGTTAACATAATGTAAGTAATGTAGAAACGACGAACATCACACATTCATCATCTTTCCTCTGATGGCGATATTTCTGTGTTGGGAACGAGGCACGGCATACTTACAGGTGATACCATTCGGTCGTGGTCTACCGGTGACTGGCTGATTCCAAATTGGAAGCCGGCATACAATTATCTAATTTGTTATTTTTGGACTTGATCATTGTATTTGTTTGTTCAATTGGTGAACAGCGGTGTCTCTGTGGGTATTCCTTGGACTCAATGCCCACGACGTTACGAGTTTCGCTGCGGTGCTGGCCGAGAACGTTCCGTTGGTTTATCCATTGCCAGAACGTCAGATGGGACGAAAGACCATGTCCGGTGTATACTAAAGCGCTTTGAAGACAGTTAGGAATATAAATAAGAATAGACTATAAACCGGTCGGAACGGAACGTACAGTGTACTATGAGGAAAATCTTGTGTTGACAGCAGGGACTACGGCCCACTCTCATGTCAAATTCCAAACGCCAATGGATCTTTTACGTGCACTCCAATGTGTACAAGGGCCCTCGGTGTTTCGTACCATCCGAATGTCTAGACAGTCGCTGCCATTGTCAGGCTCTGTCCTGCACCACTCACAAGGGTAAACTAAACCCCGCCGGATTAACTTTCTCGATCAACAATCTTCGACCCAGTGTCTTACCAATTAGCCATCCTGGCTTCCCGGTTGGAACAGAATAGTAAGATGTTAAACCCCATTTCATTATTCTATGGTACAGGCAGGTTCTATACCGGTCTGATTCCATGTATTTTAGAAAGCCAAAGTTTTCATCCGCGTTATTAGCTGTAATATTCATGTCTGTGCCTATAAGCATATAGATATGGATCTTAATGTTCAATTTTTATAACTCAATGAATATGTTATCAGGTCGAAATGACTCGATGTGGTTTTGTGTAAAGCTTTTAAACAAATCAGTTGACTTTTGACCCTGTGTAGGCGATTTCGCCTCAAATAAAAGCAAATGTTTTATGGAAATCTTTAATTCACGCTACATAGACTTTGTGGAATTTAAATACATTCAAAGAAGGGTGGGGAAGATCATTCGAATGAAATATTCTATTTTATTTATGAATATTCAAGTTAGTGTATATATTATAGGGTGGTAACTTTCCGGTGGTCTATTCACATTAACATTAGTTTACATGTTTACATTATGGCCAGGGGGGGTTGGGCTGGCCTAGTGGTCTAGAGTGCCGCGCTTCGACCTCTAGCTGGCCGGTCACCTCTGGCTTGCGGCTTTCGTGTCGATCCCCGGTGTGAGCGTATGTGGCATGGAGATAGGGGCACCTTCTCAACCTCGTGGGTTTCCTCTGGGCACTCCGGTGTCCTCCCACTGCTAAAGACCCTACGCGCAAGCGAATTATTGAAATAAAATTAAACCATATGTTAGTCCCGAAATTACCTAGTTTGTGTCGAGTGGACGTTAAACCCATTTCTCTCTCTCTCTCTCTCTCTCTCTCTCTCTCACACATTATGGCCAGAGCCCGCCTTCCAAGAGTGGGTCGTTAAACGCCATTTCATTTCATTTTATATGGCCAGAGCAGAGAAGTAGAAGGTCCCGCCCATTTCATGTTTCGTTTTTTTGTTGCATAATGTAGTTTTAAGACGTACAAATTTGACTATTGTGGGCGGTGGGACGTTGCCAACGCCCAACTGGAATTACATATAACAGTAGATCGTAGCGTCGCTGTTCGGGCAAAATTTCCCCATAGCACACTGATTGACGTATGCCCGTCTTCATCAGGCCAATCGGTAGAGAAAAATAGGACGTTAAACCCCATTTCATTTCATTTCTCAGTCAAATTTGTTTCGGTTTGTGTACTGAATTGTTTAAAATGTAGTTTAAAAATGTGCTTTTGTCATATGATTTAACAATTCAAAATACATAATTATTTCTTGTTTTATTATAATCCGATTTAGTTTGTGATTTTAATTCCCGTAATAAATGTAGGGATTTTTGCAGATTATGGACATGACAAATTATTTCTAAATTGCCATGTTACCTTTTTATAAAAATATCAACAAATTCATACACCATGCCGAGACCCACTAGGTTCACAATAAATGTGGCCCTTCATGTGACCGACATTAAGGCATCAACAGTGATGAACTAAGCCCAATGTTGAAGCATCTCTGAGCGATAAGTTACGCTGCATAATCACACTTTCAAATGAAACAGTACCTCAATTTTTAACTAGTTGACTGAGAAATGGGTCACCTTTCATCCTAATAAAAGGGATTTTAATATATATTTTGTAAAGTGGTTTTGGTTAGATTTTTATCTGAGAAAATTAAAATGTCCCCCAGCGTTATCGTATACCGCTGTTCTCTCGCTGTGTGAACTGAATCAGAACGAAACGAGTGTGAGTTGACGATCGTTTAACTTACTTTCTCTCTGCACTCTTGTAGAGATAGAGATATGGGGTTTAACGTCCACTCGACACAAACCAGGTCATTTCAGGACTTACATATGGTTCAATTTAATTTTAGTGATTCGCTTGGGCGTAGGCGTTTGTAGCGGTGGTGATGGTGTGTGTGTGGGGGAGGCGAGGGAACAGGAGACAAATCACGAGGTTGGACAAGCGACCCTAATCCTTGTCACGTATAACTGGAGATTCGAAACCATGCCAGATTACACAATGACTGACCTTAATATGTATAGTGAAATATGGTTTAATGAACCCCCTTGTTCTCTTTCGAACGTTTAGACACTATTCGGTGCCAGGGTCTGTGTCCTGCACCAATGACAGAATTGAACCCGGGAACTACCTAGTTCGCAACGCCTTAAAAACAAAACAAACTATTTATTTATAACTACAGGGCCACAGGATAATGCTATAAGTAATATCATATGTTCAAATTTAGTTGTAATTTATTTTCTATTAGATGATACACGTGATTAACGAAAGTTGGACGTATCTCCACAAAATTGAAACTTATATAAAGTTTTAAATGTAAAACATTCTCTATTCACTTGATGTGATATTTGTTTATTTTTTGTGCAATGTCTATTTTCTGTCTTGTCCGCAGGTTTATTTTGTAGATTTTCTTTGTGTGCAGTGCTGGCTTCCTGCACTTACTATTATGAACTTACTATTGTAGTTTAAAATATTCACAATAAGTAAAGTAACTTAAGTTAGAATTTACCTTTAAAAAAACGAAACAAAACATGATTTGTGGTTTAATCAGACTTGATTGAAACTATAAACGTCATACAAAAAGTCAAGAGATACTATTTTTATGACCTGTTTGGCAAAGGTCTATCAGTTTGGGCGTTGTAATATTTTAGCCACGATTACATTTTTGTCGACTATAGTTTTTAAAAACATATATAAAGATATATTACTCTTTTTTAGAAAAAGAAAACTTCCAGAAAAATAAAAGTACACTCTTAAAGTAGTTATGCAGTACACTAAACTTTTTAGAAAGCTATGTAAAGATAACCTTTTGTTATGAAAGAAAATTTCAAATATTCGGATCTTTTTGTTCGTATTTTCTTTTTAAAAAAAAGTAGTGAAAATGAACCGAATACAACTCACATATTTTATCTCAGTTTCTCTTGTCATAGTTCGTCTTTCGTTCCTGAACAGTAATTCTAGTTTATAAAATATCCCGATTCGCACGAGTCAATTGTGGCTACATAGTGCTTCTGATGGGACGGAAAATAGAGGTGGATCCGTGTAATCGTTGGGGGACCCTAGTAGTTGGGATAATATGGGGCAGTATTATGGGGGTGGGGGAGTCTGGAAGGGTGCAGTGAGAGGTCCTAAAATTACCCCTCCCCTACACCGCCCCAAATTAATTTAAAAAAAAAACAACAAAACAATATTGACTCATAGGCCTTAGTGACATTTTAAGACAGTGTATCTCCATGCCAGCTTATTCCCATCGTGAATACGTTCAAAGCGTAAACTGAAACGGAAACGCTCACCTTCATAGTATTACACACCGGGCATTTTCTCATGTCATAATAATGTACGTTGTATTTTCTATTTTTAGGTGATTGGGGGTTGACGCTTTGATAAAGAAAGGGGAGTCAAGTTACCCCGATTGTTGTTTTTCACCTGAAAATGATACTGTACATGTAAATATAGTTACAGATACAGCGGAATATAACATTACATTCTATTGTGTGGTAAGTGTCTGATCTATATATACCTCACATAGAGTTCACAGATATATCAAAAGAAAGAGAAATGAAATAGGGTTTCGCGTATTAGTTTCTGCACGATATCACCCTGGGTGTAAGTGGACGCTAAACCCAAGAAACGAACGAACGAACTGGGATAATGTATTATGGACGAGTCTACACCATGTAGTGTTCTAGATCCATGAGGAGGTTTGTGTTAGCCTGTTGTTCACTGAATTCCAACTGTCAATTGATTCATACGTGCACTGCACACCAATGTATACATGGGATCTCGGTTTTCGTCCCATTCGGACGACTAGACAGCTGTCTTTGCCAGGTCCTCACTTCTGCGCCACAGACAAGGAGAAACCACGCCGGGAAAATCCCGCTGTAATTTCTAGGCTAATGCAGCGATCGAACATCCGACTTCCTGGCCAGCGAACCATCGTCTTACCCTTACCTACTTAGCTAGCATATCTCCCATCGTCCTAAGAACGAATCTATTCGGTTTTTTTCCCTGTTAAAGATATTTCACGAAACTATATGACATGATTCAGCATCGCATGGTTTATCAAACAGTGAGTCACTCGCCCTAGATTTTATTCAACAAAAAAAAAAATTAAGAATGTGTATAATTAGATAACGTGCCATTTATATAATATGTTACTGTTAAATATGTTATTATGGCGCATGTTTGATACGAGTAACAATACCGATTGTGCGCGTGATGTATTGTATTAAACACGAACTGCTTACATCGGGATTCCCAGGTGTCATAGGTTCTACCTGTAACTTGATCTGTCGTCACCCGAGAGATGAGCCCATCACTGAAAAAAACTCCACTACCCGTTTCGTTTATTATACCTTTTAAACCAAAATGTCTAACAAAATTAGGCGGAGAGCAATGACGCCAATAAAGAGAATTGACGTCCATTCCATATTTTCCACAGTTAGAAATATTTCTGATGTACATGTTATTTATTTTGTGAAAATATGACATTTAAAAAAAAAGACTTATTTCGCTCTCACGATTTGGTCCATAAAATCTAACTTTTTAGAGATTTCATAAATTATTCAGAAATCAGTCGCCATTAGTTATTGAAGTTCCTCTTGGGTTTTTTATCAAAGTGTTTTCCGCATGCCACTAGTGCATGACGAAGGGTTTGCCAATGAACAGTGTCTAGTCTTCCGGATGGGGCTAATAGAAGAGGTCTCGTATGTATACGTTCACGTGCATGTAAAAGAATCCATAACATGTGGAATTCGTAATAAGGGAAGGACGGGCAAAATTTCCCTCAAAGACCCACTTTATTACCGCGGTTGGCGCAGAACAATAAGATATTAACCCTCATTTAATTTACTGCTTGTAGTTAAAGACGCCCCTTAAAGAAGTGGCGTTTAATGTCCACATAAATGCTTCCAGGAAACGTTCGTATATCATTTTAAAAAATAAAAATGAATTCCACGTGACAACGATGAGGTCTATAATTGTAAACAAACATGGTGATGGACAAAGAATGTTGATTGGTTGACTATAATGGATGAGATGACGTTTTTATTGTGACATGTTGGAACATTTACAACAAGAAAAGCAACCACGTTGGGCCATATACAACTGTTGCTACGTTAGAACAGGTTCCTCCCTATGAAAGACCTGTTTTATGATTGATGCATCGTCAAATATTACACCCCATTTTGTTGACTATTCATATCTAAAACACGACTTACCTGTCAGTTGTGGTATCAGACCACCGATCCTTCCTTTAAGCTGCTCACAGAACTATCCACGTTGGGAATGGATCTCTGTCCTGAGTGGCCACCATATCCAAAAATGGCCGTACTCTTCTGTAAAGCGATTCAACCCCGTTTCAAATCCCCCAAATACACAAGGACTAAATCAACATTTTTGATTTTATAGAATGGAAACAAAAATTAACACTTCTCACTTCTCACTATTCTGGAAGTATATATAAGATTTACTAAAATGGACGATTTCGGTCAGTTAACGTAATGTCTTTTGTCTAGCGGAGCTAATTGTATACAGACAGCACAAGTGTAGTATGTCGGTACCCATTTTAGACCAGATGTTGATTTATTTCAATGTTATCGATCGAGTATATATTACTTTTGAACGAATTACTCAAAATTAATTTCTATATTTTACCATTTACTCAAAAATAGTTTTTATATTTTATCATTTACCCAAAATTATTTTCTGTATTTTACGATTAAATTGCAATCCTTTTCGAGTAGATTACAATAAACTCATATCACATTTGTATGCATAAGATCCCGATCCCAATACAATTACTTACGTATTTTTATGATCAATATACAATTACAAATACAATTGACGATAAAAATAATGAAAAAGGTAACTAAGATTTAATTACAAATGATTTTATTTCTATAATTTTATAACCAGATTACAGTTTATTTCTTATTTTTGCGATTGGATTACAATGACTTCTTTTTTATGAATGTAACTGATACAATTACTCGGCGCCATTACTTCGTTATCCAAGTCGTTGTAATTAAAGCGTATTATTTCGTGGAGGACAGGGGTCGATATATAGGCTCAAATTAAGAATTATTTACTCAACTTTCAATCACTATTTATGAGAAATATCTTTGATCCAGAAAAACAAAATTTAGCACACAGTTTCTATTTGGTGTAGTTGGTACATTAAAACAACAAATGGTTTATCAAAGGCGAACAATTTTGAGTAAATTCTTAACTTAAGCCTGAGAATGCTTGCTGAACTCGGGACTAGATCTGTTGAAATATGCGCCTTCTCAACCTCGTGGGTTTCCTCCGGACACTCCGGTTTCCTCCCAATACTAAAGACCCCTACGCGCAAGCGAATTATTGAAATAAAATTGAAACCATATTTTAGTGCCGAAATGACCTAGTTTGTGTTGAGTGGACGTTAAACACCATTTCTATCTATCTATCTATTGAAATATATTGGGATTTCGTGTAAAATTAAAATCAAAGTTTTATAATATTCGATGTTAAGTTATGATTGTATATTTCATTGATTGATTGGTTGTCATGTGCCAGTCATTGTCACTAGGTGTAGGATCGTCCAATTGGTAAACATGCATCGAATATATCATAAACAACTAGGCCATAGTACCTACAAATAGACAAACAGCTCGTGTGTCAAATCGTGATGTTTTGACTCCACTTTTAATTTTGATTATACTTTCCATGTCAAGTTTATGAAAATAATACAACGACATTTATTCTATTTTCTGCTGTAATGTCTAGCATGCTGGTTGATATATTTGATTGCACGAAAAGACATTTGGACTATGGTGTGCGCCATAAACATTCTTTGGATTTTTACTTTGATGCACCAGAAACCTTGAATAAATTATAACAGATGAAATACATGTATAGTACTCAAAATAGAACTAAGTTCACATTCGATGCACAAGAAACCTCGAATAAATTACAACAAATGAAATACACGTATTGTACCCATAACTAGGTTTACATGTACATGTATATACCGTTGACACGGCCTTAGAACTAGAAACATCTTTGTGAATGTTATTGTGATGTCTTCCCGGAATTGTTTAATTAATGTTTTACAGAACAAAAAAACTACAGCAAGGATTGTTTGACGGCACATTCCTTTTAAATTGAAATAAAATATTTATCTATTCCTTCCCGGTACAAAGTCGGGTCCCACTTACACTTTACTTCAAGATAACTTCGTATCTCCTCGCACAACATCGCGATAAACGTCGTCCTTCAATTAATCATTTTCCGAATTCAAATTTTAAGTTTATGTGCTATCATTTACTTGTAATCTAATCTCGTTTAATTTAGAGAAAAAAAAACCCTTAATATATCCATTAATTACCGGGAAGCATGGTGTCGAATATATGCTATAAAGGTATATGTATATGCATTTCAACAAGGATGTAGATAACCGCGACCTGCGTACTTTGTAACTAATGGTTTATTTTTTCTCTAAAACGTGCTACTTTCGCTTTATACCTACTCGAGAGATAATGATCTAAAAACTACTAAAGCATTTTCAAATTTAATACGTGAATATACAAAAAGATTTGCTATATGCGATGATTGTCAACACAAAATCATAAAAATATGTTGGTGTGGTTTCAGATAACTTAAATTCTTGTGTAGACGTGTTTTGCATACCGATTATATTTACGTTGCTAGGATGTTGATAGGATTAAGACCACCACAGCAATCATCCCTCTTAAGTATGAGGAGGTTGGTGTATTAATAACTTTCAGTAATCATCCAATTATTAAAATTCTTTTTAAACGACGGAAGTAAAAACTATAAAGCGGCTAAACCTCTTTAATTTTTATCATAAAATATGCATAATTGGGTTGATCTGATGTGTGATTTCCATTAGTAAGGGCATCAATCTAGACGATTAAAATTTGTTTCCTAAAATTATGATGAGGGCGTCACTTTATTACCTAATTTTAGTTCCGTTCTCAACTGCTGACAGTGAAACACACAATTAGCAATCTGAATACCAATCTAATTAAAATATAGATCTATATTTCGTTTCGTTTTTTATTCTTTCGATGACCTACACTCATGTAGATCTAACAAGTTATAGTGGGAGCTCACGTTCTATGACGTTAGGAATCAAGCAGGGGGCATTTGACTAGATAACGTCAATCATTCGATTAACCAATTAGCGACCGCTATGCTTTTTAAAATCTACTTTTGTTTTGTTTTGATTTCTATCCGCTGGTGTTAGTATAGACGTCATTGGCTGGAAATATCTACCCACAGTTCTACGCATGAAAAGGTCAAACGGTCGATTCCATAGACCATTTGATTGGCTGACCCCTCATTTCAGGCAGAACACTAGGTAAATAACAAGTCCTCCAGATCCAAGAGTAGTGAAGACAAGTCAAAACGAAATTTTGAACTATAAAAAACGAAACGAAATTGGATCTGTGTTTTAATCAGATTGTCTGAATACTGGTTCAATATACAGTATATGGAGCTAAACATTGAGATGCAGCATGAAGCGACAAGATTATACAAATGTGTTTTTGTTTGTATTAATAGTAAGCGCAGATAATTTTTTTATAAATTTCGGTTCGATTTTTTACTTTAACTGTAGACAACTGACGAAACTTCATTAAATTTACACTGTCATTATTTACACACATCGATGGGGTCGAGTCGTGTTAATAAATACCACGAGAAATCGAAATCCGAGCCCTTGGGTTATGTCTGTAGAGCACTACATATTTTTGCAATGTCATTACATAACGTTGACACTTCCAGTCATATCGCGCCATTTAACAAATCTGATTGGTTCCGTATTTTTTCATTGTAGATATGCTAACTAATCCATGGATGTTGTATCTCTAATGTTAATCCTGATCATTTCTAAAAATGTTGAACTGTATGTCTGGAATGGGAAATATTTATTCTTCTAGATGCTAATTAGAGAAAACACTTAGCATTGGCAATTGTATTTGCACACCATTATGAAAGCTTCATACTGACCACTCTTTGTTCGTAGTTAGGTCAAGTGCTTACAACTGACCGTTTTCTACAGCTCCAATGAAAACACATATACCATGTATAAATATTGACATGGTTATATTTGTTTGGTGTATAATATATCATTATTTACAGTCTCTCATATTCTTCATGGGTGTGCGAAATGGCAGTTGGTTAGGCGGTGGATTCTTGGATTTTTTTCTGGGGGGTTGGATGCCCGAATGGTTAGAGCTTGCAGGAATTGTATTACAAGGTATGTCATTGAGTCAACTGATGTGGTCTAGTTTCCCAGTTTGTACGTGATAAGGAGTAGGGCCGCCTTTCCCACCTCTTGGGTTTTCTCCGGGTCCTCCGGTTTCCTCCCAATGCTAAAGGCCCCTGCGCGAAGGAGAATCATTGAAATAAAATCAAACCATATGTTAGTCCCGAATTGACCTAGTTTGTGTCGAATGGACGTTAAACCCCATTCTCTCGCCTCGTGGGTTTTCTCCGGGTCCTCCAGTTTCCTCCCACTGCTAAAGACCCCCACGCGCAAGCGAATTATTGACATAAAGTTGAACCATATGTTAGTCCCGAAATTACTTTGTTTGTGTTGGGTGGACGTTAAACCCCATTTCTGAAATCTAAGTCAATCATATAACCACAAATATCTCGATATTGATTTTAAATAAGCGATGTTACAGAATGTTATGAACTTACCTGTTGTGACACAATATTGCGTATTTTAATTACGTCTTGTAGAGGAAATGTCAGTAGAATGTCAGCTTGTATCGATATAATCTATCTAAATGTCAAATAGTGATATGTCTTAAATTGGTAAATTGCAAGTAAATATGACTTTACTTATTTTGATTCTATTTCTAATAGTTTCGTAACCAAACCTAACTTTGTATGAAGGCCAACCAGGTGCGACCCGACCTTATCACTATTTTACTAATAATACATCTTGTATTGGGGTCGTCGTCAATTTATGGAGGACATTTAATTGCTACGTTTGCTATGGCCTACTCTTATATCGAACATCAACTCGTCAAAGGTTCTTTTACGTGCACCAAAACGTATACATGGGACCTTGGTTTTTCGTCCTACCAGAATGACTAGACGCTGCCCTGGCCACACCCTGACACGCGGAGCACACGCTGAAACATTCCGGAGAAATTTCTCGGATAGAACCCCGAACCTTCTGGTTTGTGATCAAGCGCCTTACTCACCGAACCACTGCGGCTCACCTGATTCACCTCATACCAGAATATACATATATGCCACACATCATTAAAGTAGATAAATGTCAATATACGTTGACCTCTTATTGCGCTAAACTGAGGGAGAAAAACTCCTTGATGAGTATTTATCTAATCGAAAAAATGCCAAGAATTCTGAATAACACTTTTGAAATCAATAGTTCAGAAATTCTATCAGATGGTTTACTCATCTCTTTATGAAAGACTATACTAAACCGTAATTCAGCATATTTAGTTATCCATGCCCTGGCATTACCCTTACACAGCATTTTGGTAATTGGATAGAGTAAGAAACTAGAACGCATAGATGTCATCTTCTTGTCCTGTATGGTCTCTTATTTGTGGGTGGCGTGGGTTATCCTTGTCAGTGTTGCAGGAGGAAGTGTCTAACAAGTTTAGGTGTCTAGTCGTTCGGATGGTTCCAAAAACGACACATTGGCATACACGCGAAACATCCCTTGGCATTTGGAATTCGATGTAAGAGTTAGTCGTAGCGCCGTTGTCCGGGCACATTAATTTCCCTTATAAGCATATGAATGGCGTGTCGCCATCTTCATTATCTCAGTCGAAGCAGAACATTCCATTTCATTTTGCATTCTATGATTGCACCACACATTTGTTACGGTGCTTGTTTGAAAAATTTGAAAGAGTCTCGTGGAAATGTCACTCAGATACATATTTAAAGAAACAATATAATCATTTTATCTGAAAATAAGCCTGGCTAGTGCAAAACAGTTGGACGTTAAACCCCATATCATTCATTGATTCATTGACCCACTTGTAAAATCTCTTCCACTGATTTGTAATAATTGTGTTCTGTGATTCCCTTTAAGATCGACGTTGTCGCATTTGTATTCGTGACATGTTTAAAGAGCTTTATAATCAAAGCCTTGTCCGTTTATTGTTTTCCAACAAAGTATATCTAAGTCGTTTGTTAGTGTCCATTGAATAATTGGATTGGTATATTAGTCTCATTTCGTGAGATTTCTCTGGCGTAAGAGGGCGTAATATGCCGCAACATGTTAAGTTCCATGTCGCACCTTTTGGAGTGTTGAACTGGATAAGTCACACCATTTGCAACTGACAAAGAGATCACTATTGGGTGTTAGGAGTGATATATGTCACACCCAAGAATTGCTTAATATGAGGTAGTTTGCAGATTGCGTTGTATTAATTGATTACTGAATTGGAATTATATGTCGCGCTATTTGAGATATATAATATACATATCTGCGACGTGAAAAGTTGTACGTCTTAAGGCAAAAGCTCCAATATTGCAACATTTGTATTTTACTGGCAAATGCCGTTGTAGTGCAGCCTAGCATCGTACTGGCAAAAAACTGTTGTATTACAACATTAGTCTGGTACTGACAAAATGCTGTTGTATTACAATACTAGTCTTGTACTGACAATTGCTGTTATATTACAACATTAACACTGTACTGACAAATGTTGTTATATTACACCATTAGTCTGGTACTGACAAGATGCTGTTGTATTACAACATTAGTCTGGTACTGACAAATGCTGTTGTATTACAATACTAGTCTTGTACTGAAAAATGCTGATATATTACAAGATCGTCTGGCAAGACTAGATCGAGAACTTTCTTCAAAGCTTACATATCGATTAATGTTTGACTATTCGGTACATATGCCCTGTTTATCATTTTAAAATGTAGAGCATATCATGGACTGTCAAGTCAATATGGACAATGAAACAGTTACTTTATTATTAGACAGTAAAATAAGTGAAGTAAGAATATTGGTCTTGCTATGGGATTATGTGAACATAAAAAGACAAAGAAAGACCGTCTTTGATAAACGGCGGCTTGTTTTTGTAATGTATAGCTGGTCAATACACAGTCCTAGATTAACCCTTAGGCAAGTTCCAGAGTCAATAAGACCCATTTAGTACTAGTGAACTTCAATCAGGGGCCCAATCAAATTCAATATCGAATTCAAACTGCTGGTGGATCTTGTACGTGCACGGTAATGTGTACACGGGAATTCGGGTTTTCGTCAAATTATACATTGTCACTTGCCATCCCCCCTGTCCTACACCACTGACAAGAGTGAACCACACCGTAGCTAATTCAATTCTATTCATTGAACATTTGATTCGCTGTGGGGTCGAGTGGACTTTTTATGACCGTCGAAAATATAACCACGGCTTGTAGACGTGATAACTATACGGGCTGTGGACAATATAAGCCACGGGTTTATAAGAACTTATATGATAAATACAGCCAGTATATCAGAATAATCATATCAATTAAGACTATTGTTATTTTTATTGATATTTCTCGCTTGATTTAGGGTACAATAATAGAATGTTAATCGATCCGGAAAAAAATGTATTAAGTTTTTGTAGACTAGACGGTTTAATTTTTTATTAAGCATATATTTTAACGGATATTTTTATTTATTATCTGGTCATTGTATCATTAATTGATATACGGCCCATCCCCAGAACTTTATAAAAAAAACACTTATTGTTAATTAGCAAAATGTAAAACTATAGAATTGTTAAGAATATATTAATTCCCCCCAAAATGTTAATAAAAATATTAGGTGGAAAATATGCATATCAATTTATTCGTAACTTAATCAGAGCAATTTGGTATTTACAATAGTTTTACTGATTTCATCTTATTCTTCAATAAAGTGGCAACTTGACAAATATCATACTCAAGCACACGAAGTCGTACATTAGATTAGTTCAATTCATTCATTACAAAGCGTGTTATACTTTTTATCTTATATTTCCATCGAAATTTCTAAATCTAAATAACATTCCTTAAGCGCCATTTAGTAACTGGCCGGTAGATACATACTGATTTATTTAGGCGACATTTCGAGGAGTATTCTCTCAACGTTTTCATGCAAATACAATAATAAAGTATATTAAGTTGCTTCAAATTTTGTTATATTGTATTGGCTTGATAACGTTCAGAAGCTGTTTTTTCATAAGTATGTTTTATAGTTAATTTTGCTAAATAACGGTGTAATGGATAAATTATGCAACATTTGATTTGCTGTACCTTTAATTGGCCACGCGTTCAACAATTAAAAAATAATCATATAAGTGTAAATACATCAGCGAAATTTAATATTAATGTACTATCTTGATATCGTTATATGAGCTCCGTGACGATGAATAGGAGTCCAGAAAAGAAAGTAATTATATCTAAACGACATAATCTAAGTACATAAGATGTCCACCTTTAGTCAGAAATTGCTTTTTTACGATAAACATACTGTATTTTGATCTAATATTCGCACACCCAACGTTGTAAATTGACTAGCTAATCATTATTTCATTTCATTTTCAAAAAAAGAAATGAGTTTGTCAGTTAAGTGATTTTGATCTCTCGTTCACAAGAAATCATTCCGTCAACCTCGAGGGACTCTGTTACCCTACATATGTTCAAAGAAATCAGGGTAAACTTGAAAGCTGTGTACAGTTTCTTCATGGGGGCCGTCACCTTTAATCCGGGAACTTGAAAGTAGTTCCAATGGTGGAATTCGTCATACAGCCGAGGGTGCCGAGGTTTGCCAAGAGGCTAGATATATGTTTATTATAAGTCATAGATTTCACCAAGTCTCTAAGATGGGTTGGGAAATAACAAATTGCCAACTACAATATTGTGGAAGTTGATTCTTTAAAAGGAATATCAGTTCAAAAGTCCGCTTGATTCCTTGTCGTTTCTACAAAGGTGTGGTGAAATATTTTGATGTCCCCCTGTCTTATTTGATTGAATCCAACCCGATAGATCATTTATTCTGATACTCTTTTATTAATTAAATGTTAAATCTACAATTTCAGTATATAAATTTCGATACGGTGCGATGAATGTATTTAGCGATCCATTGCTCTAAAAGAATCACTTCACATGTTGATTTTCATCCTAAATTTCGATTTTTGACTAGCTTTACTTATCATATTTATCAATATGTGGTCTACAAAGAAGATGTTTAACATACCTGAAATACCAGTGACTCTATGTCATCATTTTCTTATTTGATAAAATTAATATATTCTACTGATCATACGTAATACATATTTTTATGAATATGCGTATATATAAGTAATACGTACTTACTTACATTGTGGATTATTCATAGATAAAAACAGCCATTGATAAAACCAGGGGGATTATATTTCATGATTCTTTGAAAAAATATATTCAATGAATAACGTAACCTTATTTAAAATTCAAGAGGATTATTTGCATAGATTATATGATATGTACATACTCGCAGTCCCATGTAATGTAAAAAGTCTTTAAAGGTAGACTGTGTGGTAACATAAAAGGTACAATTTTTTATGTTTAATTATGAAAAGGGTCGGTGTACTGGACTTTTTATGTTCCAGTTTTGAATCTCGGATTTGGAATTTTCAAACCCGGTCTTCACTTGTACAAGTGGCTGAAGGTACGAAAACCCGACGTATAATTCAGGTACATATCAACGTGTACGTAAAAGAGGCCTCGGCAGATTGCGAAGGAAGAGGAGTAAACAGAACCCTTGTTGTTCGGGGAACATTACCATCTCTGGCTTTATGTAGGCTGGCAGCAGTGTCTAGTTGTCCAGATAGGACAAAACACGGATCCCATTACGCCTATTCACACATTAACGGGTACATGATAAAAACCTTGACAATTGGGATATTCCCATCTTGATTATCCGGGTTGGTGCAGAAAGGTAGACTAGGACATAAAACCCGACTTCATTGTCCACGAGAGGTTTATTTTAAAATTAACCTTTTTCGTCGTGAGTAACGCATTTTTATAATTGGATTCCATTGATATTGAAATTTCAAATCATTTTATATGACATATAAGTTTTATCAAACATTAATATATACCCAGACATACTGATTAATCTGATCTAAATTCAGGCCTATGAACCAACCATTAACTGTTCTAGGCTAAGATTATTATAGATCATCATTCTTTAAAATATATGATCCATATTAAGGCGATTTCTTGTCCATTAATTATACGGCACCTGTAAAAATACAATATGGCGGTTCATAAAGCAAGCTTCCAGTAGATTAGCCACAGAAACGTATCTATAATCTGTTTAACAATGATATTTTGTTGTTTAGCTGCTAAGTCCCCTTTCAGGTATTTATATCGGCTGCTTTCGATTCCCATCTATTCTATTGTCATTAACATGTTTGGGTTACATGATACATTCACCATTTTGCACTACTTTTCTAATTTTTTTTCTATTCGTGTCGTGGAATGATCTGGTACTCAATTTGGCTTTGACTCTTGCGTACGCGATTTGGTTCACTATTTTCAAATGGAACCTATTTTATAACAGCGAGTCGAGCATCGACTTGTATTTTTATTGCCTATTTGTACCACTCTGATATTATACAACCAGCAACTTATATAAGTACAACGGGACACGAAACCTCTATATTTAAATCAGATCAGAGAAAAGCCATTTACTCAATTGTCAACTCTCTTTGGTACTTTCCCATCCATGTCTTCAATACTGTCGATGAAAATAAACATAATAAGCCTATTAATCCCGTGAATAGATAAGGCTTCGAAAGTACCAAAGTGACCGGTTTTTGAATAACAGAGCATGATATTGTCCTAACAATATAATGTATTTGTACACAACAGCTAAGTTCAGCTAACAATTCGATTTCTTCATATACGATAAAATGGTCTCGAACAGGAATTGAACTCGAATCGTCACGACAGGCGGATACTTTTCCAGATGGTGCTAGAATGTTCATGACATTTATCCTTTGACATTCTTGTGTCAGAATTTTGAAAATAATTTGGGAAAGATTAAGACGTAGATATTATCATCGAATAATATGTCAAGCAAAGTCAAACTGAATCGATTTCGTTTCGTTTCTGCATTCGTGTAGTTTAAATGTCGTTAATAATTTCTTAGAAGTCACCTGACGAATAATAACGCCATCAAGTCATATCACCCAGTTTACATTAACAATAGATGACTAATATCTTCTCTGTCTTGCTTGTAAGCGTAAGTGCACTTTCACGCAGAAATCATTTATTCTAAACCAGATCCGATATGACCTATTTTATAGATGACAACCTTGATACATCAATCATTCGGAGCTAACTTTAACTTTTTTATTGCTAAATCGTGCATAGTTTATACTTGAACATTCTCTTATCCCGGTTCCCAATAATGAATACTATATTGTTAGATAAATCACAGTTATCTAAATAGTCCCCAGCGCCCCCCTTTAAAGTGTAATTTCCTGTCAGTATATACCTATAGCCGAATGTGAGATTTAAAATACATTTTCGTGATGTGGAACTAAGTTATAACTGATGCCACAAACAATTTAGTTGACATGGAGGATAGGTTTTAGGACGACATATTTTCCCCGGCATTAGGAAGTCACGATTGCTCGCTAAGGCGTGGGCTGAGTTACCAGTAGGTCCCGGATCGATCCCAAGAAAGTACCTCTGTATTTAGCTTCCCCTTGTCAGTGCTGAACCTTCGTCACTTGGATATCGATTTGTTTTCCTTATGTGATGTAGGTGGTATAAGACAAGGAGATCTATTATCAGCCGTGCTATTCCACTCTTTTATTAATATAATAACAACTTAAGTCTCCAAGAAGTATGTAAAGAGATTAAAGGACGGTATATGCTTCATTTATTGATCTAAGATCCAAAGACGGGGTATAATTTGATTTATGTGTGTCTTATAGGAGATTAATTAACAGGTGTAAGCGTGTTAGTAGGTCAGCTATTGTTCGACTATTCGGGTCAAATACATGTATATTATAATATACCTATATCTACGTCCATGTAAATCTGAGACAAGCTGGTACTTAGTGTTGGGTTACTGTGGAATATACGACAAAACTCTCAGGTTTAAGGTACGCCCACACCTTGATGTATATCATTATCGAAATAAGACCCGGTATTATAGTTGACCTGTTGTCATAAAGAGGGTCGAAAATCTGTCCGTGATAACCTAGAAATTTTAGTCATCGCTGCATGTAATTTCAAGTTTTTCAACTTCCGACTTCCGGCAGTGCATACTAGACGAACCCATTTTCTTTTTTCTGTGATCCATCTTCTTAAGCTTAGTTTTAAACATATATAGCATAATTAATAACAAAAAGGCATGTTTAAATACTGCTAATATGTCATTAATCTTTTCTAGTCTACATTAAGCCGTCGTGGCTATAAATTTACTTACGTAAATGTCCCAAAAGAGCGTAGTTATTGTCACTCTCTGTTGTCTATACAGAACCCTTAAAATTGTTTGAAGTTTTGTAATTTAATATGGGATATGTTAATTCGAATTTTAAATGGAATTAGAAATATTCCCACTATAAATTTAGAGATTCAAAATATAGTTTTATTAATCCTGGCAAAATGGTACATTCTCTATTTAAAATTCTCAAAATTTTATTCTAATTTTAGAAGTAGAATAAATGATACACTCCCTACATTTAATTTGGGGTATTAAAAATGTGAAATTGGGAAAACAATTAAATCTCCGAAAAATGTGTCTAGATCCCCCAAAAGTATGTTTCATTAAAACTGGTGAAGCGTTTGGTTCTCCGAGAAATGGGTCTAGATCTCCCCAAAATATGTTTCTTTAAGACTGGTAAAGCGATTCTAGTTCTCCCAAAAATGTGTCTAGCTCTCTCTAAAATATATTTCTTTAAAGCTGCTTAAACGATTACTTCTTCGAAAAACGTATCCAACTCTCCCTAAAATATAATTCTTGAAGACTATTGAACCGATTAGTTCTCCCAAACATTTGATTCTTTAGATCTCATAAAAAAGAGATAGCTCTACACAACTTTAAAGTATCTTTATGATATAATAAGTATATGACTTAGTTGTGGGTTAAGTTATGAAAAGAACGTGTACATTGGTAGCAATCTCATGGTATAGTCATGGGTCATGAATAGACAGACAGTTCAATTAAAAATCTATATTATATCCAGATTTACTTAGTACATTTTGATTCATTAGACCGCATCTTCTCCCCAAACGGTTTGAAAGGTTAGAAAATTAGCAGTATGTTTTTTCTATGGGAATTTTCGGTGCATTAACGCCTCTTCAAGACATGAGTTATATGAGCAAAAGAACAGTTTATTGAGTTTTAAAGACTTTATTCTTTTGTACCCATAGACAAAAGTATTGTTTTGAAAAGACCAGAGAAGAAAATAGATTTGTGACATACACTTTAGATTTACTGACCTCTATCAAGACGCTACATCAGAAAAAAAATGTCTCTCCTAGCTTAAGTGTCGAATAAATCTTAGATTAAATTTTTAACTGGTGAAATGAAGTTGAATTTAAGGCCCTACTTTTCTACACAGGGCTAATGAACACTATGCAATAAGGGGTATGTTGCCCGTGCAGCGTATCTACGGAATGTCAGTTTCAACTATCAAAGGTTCTTTTACGTGCACGCCTATGAGTACCGGTGTACCTATGATTTTCTCTTCCCATTTGAACGACAGTATACCGTTATCCTGGATACCGTTATTTTTAACTATCTATTATTTACTTTAATCATTGTATATGTATTGTATCTGTGGTGATATTCTAATTTATTAGGCATCTAAAATGAAATAAACATCCTATCTTTCTGCAAGACTCGGCTAATGAAGACAGATAGTGGGCATCTAAAACGTTTTACGTTTTCAAGAGAGTTATAAAAGTCTTACACAGTTAACGCGTAACCTAGATTTTATACATTTAAAAACCCATCCCAAGACAATCACATAGTTGTCACACAAAAAATGAACATTAAAACATAAAAAGAAACCTAAAACATAAAAATGACTTCCAGTTATCAACAATTCCTGTCTAACTGTCATGGATTAATTGTTCCTCGGGTTAAACGCCCAAAAAAGGTTCCGTCAAGAAATGATTTACTGTCCTGTACGGAGATTTTCTTTAATGACAGTGATGCCTGCGTCCATTGTCCTGGTAATGTGCCTCTCGTTTGTAGAACGTCGATAAACTTATACTGGACACTGGGTGCAGATTTCAAAGGTGGGTCGTATATTACCCATTAAAATCGCGTAAAGAATCTGTTCAACAATACAATTATTGTAACGGTGTTCGGTCATTAAGGGATATAATTAAATTAACTGTGGATGCTATGGTGATGAACAGGTGAGTTAACATGTCCGAAAGGTGTGAAATGGTAGTCTAGGATGTCGTTAAAACCCTCACGTTGTTAATGTTGTGTTGTAAATTTCAAGACATTTCGTGTCGTTAAAACCCACACGTTGTTAATGTAGTGTTGTAAATTACAAGACATTTCTTGATTCGCAAAGGGGCGTACAGCACAGTGGGTGCTTACGAGTGATCCCGGGTCCATTTACTAGACTTGATAGATGTTTATTGATAGCAATGTCTGTGTAGATTGTTTTTATCTCACGTTTGTCTTATCGTTCCGAGTGAGGTTGGGTGGCCGAATGGTTAGCACATGCCTGCTGAAGCATAAGGTCTATCATTGAGTCAACTGGCGTGGTTTTGATTGCCATGTACATGTAATTGCTGTTTTTTTTTATTTGAAACAAACCATTTGTTGAGCAGTAATACTTGCAGTTGTGGTGTAAGTTTAGCGTATTAGAATTGGATCAAAACATAAAGAATTTAGTTTTATGATCTATTGCACTGATTTACATTAATGCCGACATTAGGTTCATGATCCTTTTGACTTGAAATGTATATATTATTTTCAAGATGATAAACGCACCCTTTAAGAGGTTTTTAAAACCCGGTCAAAAAGACAGAATCGTTGGGGCATGTCATAGCCAATAAAGTAGCCGGTTTAGTCATACCTGTTTTATTAATATTGGTTGACCTGTCACCTCTCGTAACCTCTGACCCTAGTGGTCAATGTACGGAGATGTCGTAGTGTGAACGTTATAAGGTATAATTACCTAGTCCAGACAATCACCTGGAGTAGTGTCTGTCTAGGTCAAGACGGTCATTCCAATTGTCATTTTTCCTGTCATAGAATCTTGAATTACATTCAATGATGAAGTATGTTTATCGTCTTGAAGTTTGATTGAAAATTGTTTGATGTTTAAATTGTGACCGTAAATTAACGAAATGTAGTCTGTCGCCTCTGTATAAATTTAACTGTGACACCCTCTACTTGAAAGGAAACAAAATACCTTGTTGGGAATATTCGAGTTAATGTTAGACAAAGTGTGGAGATAGATACTTAACTAATAAGGCATTGTCACTTGTTGTTGTTAAGGCTTTACGTCTGTGTCATTTGGTAATATCGCAGACATGTGTTTCTAAAAAATATTGACAGAGAAGCCAAATAATAGGCTTAGGCTACACTGTCAAAATTTTTATGTATTTTTACCTAGTTTTAACTTGCAGAAATATTTCCATCGTTTTAACTGTATTTTAACACTGCGTGTTATTTCACAGTCTGTAATGTAAATTTACCTCTAGCTATTTTACATCCAAGGCATTTCTGTTAATATACAGCCCACGTGATGTAAACTGACATGTGGTTATATTGCTACATTAAATTTGATGTAATTTTACATAAGCCTTGTATTCTTATGCGTCTACATCGTTTTAAATGTAAGTTAACAAACCATGTGATATTACAAATCATGTACTGTATTTTTACTATAATTATAGCTGTAAATATACTTATAATTTTAAAAGTGTAGCATGTGCAGGAGACGCAAGATCGATTATGAGGCCTATTCAATGTGATTTCCTTAATTAAAGACGCATTGTCATTTGCGGGGAAGCGTCCAAGGATAATTTCGTCCAAAGGAGTTGCTCCGGAAATAGAAATAGGTTTATACGTAAATATGGCGAGCGTGTGCAGTCTCAACCACGTTGCCATTAACGACGTGGTCTTGCCAAGGCGATAACCTCCCACACTCTCTCTATCTTCCATCCCCCACTCTCTCCCTCTCTCTCCATAGCAATGCGTTGATATTACAGCCCCCTGTACAAAACAATGTAGTCTTGAAAACAAGACCCTTTTAAGCCCGAGTCACTCACTTTTCCGCACTGAGATAATCCAACTATTCTCTAGGCCACCTTTTATAAAATGTAAGAGAAACGTGTACATAGTAGCAGGTTTATTAAACTCGAATAAAGGCTGTGCATTGTTAAGTATCAAGCTATTGAAATGATCAGGGACAATCACTTTAATATATCAATAAGGATTATTATTTTCCACAATGATATGCTAATGTGTGTTTTCGACCTTGACGTTATGTATCGTTGTTAATCGTTTGGTTATTCATAATAGAAGTTGTATTACCCATCGTCGATAATCAGCATTATAACTATATTTCGAACCATTGTCGTCAGCCTAGTATAAAAATTGTGAAAGTTGAGATTTCAGAAATTGTGCTTTGTGGTTGTATTTTTTAATTTTGTTTTAGTTTGTGGGGATGGTGGAATATGATCTATTCACCCCAGAAATAACACTAAGAGGGCGTTTATGACCGACAAATGCTAGGACCGAGAGCTTAGTAAATCAAAATACAAAACAATCCCTTTAACAAACAAAATCCTGGGGTTGGATGCCCAAATGGTTAGCACGTGCGTGCTGTATCATTTAGTCTGTCATTGAGTCAACTGGCGTGGTGGCATGTAGTAGGGTCGCCTGTCAAGCTCCGTGGGTTTTCTCTGGGTCCTTCGGTTCCCTCCCACGGCTAAAGACCCCTATGCGCAAGCGAATTATTAAATAAGACCAAACAATATGTTAGTCTCGAAATTACATAGTTTGTGCCGAGTGGACGTTAACCCCCTCCCCCCTCTCTCTCTCTCTCTCTCCCCCCTCTCTCTCCCCCCTCTCTCTCTCTCTCTCTCTCTCTCTCTCTCTCTCCACAATTTCAAGATTATTTCTCCTTGAGTATGTAAACGACTTGAGTATGTAAACCTATGTAAGATTTGTACATTACATAAACGTGTGTGCTTGACAAGATAATGACACTTACGTACATATGTAAACATAGTTATGACATATATATGCAAATAGTTATACAGAGCAATGTATGATTTTGATGAATTAACAAGTGTTAGAAGTTAAGTAGAGTAGGCTATGATTGATCTCCATACATTCATATTACTGAGGTTCTTATATAACAATCCAATTATAGGTTGTCCACTCGGTTGCTACTCCGTTTAACTCTTCCAAAGTAATTTGTTTGGAATTGTAATAATGAAGTAGTTACGTTTTTTTCCATCAACCGTAATTAATAATATTACTCAAACTTCTAAATACTTTCCCTATCTGGACGACGATTGGTAGTGCATCTATAGCCCCCCACCCCCGATCCACCTTTTGCATGTAATTTATTTTGATTTTTCATATATTTTCTGCCAGTAGCTGTCTATAATGTAGAAACTAATGGTCCAGACCCTTTAACGGTGCATTATATTAGGATAAAGGGCTGGACGTTCTTGCTATGCTAGTTCAATAATAGATATTGACGTATGGATATTATTTATAGAAATGAACAATAGATGCTAAGTTTCGTTCATATTACATTATCCTGGACAAATTTCTCACCGTTTGAAGATATACCGCATATCATTCATTATCGTTGCAACGGTGCTTGACAACCGAAATTTTGCATCGATTGTCTATTACTTCTTTAATTTTTAAATCTCGTGGATGTTTAAATCCATTTAAATCTCAGCTATCCGGTGGTCTAGATTGTTGATTATATGCTTGTTTTGTTAATAAATGTCGTTAATTTTCCCCTAGTATATTGCTGAGTAGTTAATCTATCGATTACTAACCCCCAATACCCTATATCCTTATAATATCATCAATCAGTCTGAAGTTAGGTTATAAAGCTATTTCTATATACGACTATAACATTAGGTCAGTGGGTTATCATAGTTTCAGTACTGACTAGAATTTGTCGTCATTAGCCCAGTCAGTGCAGAAAATAAACGAACGCGGTGCGTGGTCGAATATTCGGGGACAGTAGTGTATGTTAAGTATAGTGTAAACAACTCTGTTAAATTTGGGCAGTTACTTGGGGTTCTTTGTTTTTCTTGGATAGTTAGGTCCAATACTTTCTTCTAAAATTGAACTGGCTAGGTTACTCCACATTATTTGCCCACAATCTACATGTTTGAACGAGATTTATGACTTTGTTGGCAAAAGTTTACCTGAGATAATTGTTGAATTTTGAATATGATGTTACATCATAATAAGTTACTCTCTAGTTATTATTCTATGTTTGTCTTTTCAGGAATCGTGGAGATGATCTAAAGCAAAATGGGACAGAATTCGAGTTCACAGCTTGACCTGTCGACCAACCCAGCAGTTACAAGGTCCGAATCCGTGAAAACAAAAGGCCCACCAAAACGCCCAGCAGCCCCACCACAGCCCAAGATACCAAATTATGTCGTCGAGGGAAATAAAGTGCTTCCGGGAAACATACCACTGGACGGCAGATCAAATTTGCGTCCAGTTTCGCAGGAGCTAAGCAAATTTATGCCAGAGATCGCCGATATCTACAAACCGGAGGATCCTGATGAAGGGTTTGCAATAGATTTTGACGTAGACAAAGAAAATCAACAGGATAATACACAGAAAACACCAATAAAGCAAAATTTGGATGGACCCATCGTGACCCCAGACAAAAAATTACAAATTTCGAAGTCACCCAATGGTGTTTCAACCCCACAAAATTCGAAATTTATTAACGGTGATAACGGTTACTGTAATGGCGACTCGGGAAATAATGACTCTGGAATATTTGACAATGATATAACCATCAATGGCATGGAGATACCCAATGGAAAAGTGATAAACAGTTTGAGTCATACTCGAACAAACTCTCTCGATCGAAATGGGAAGATCAAGGGTCACCGTCGTCAGCAGTCCACAACTACGAGTTTGTTGAATAACGAGAGCACAATCTTCGAGGATCCACGAGAACATTTGTACAATGAATGGAGAAAGGATCCTTATTCCAATTCCTTACCTAGTGGATCATCCCTTCCGGTCAAGAGTAATTTTGAAATGGACGAGTCGTTCAATTTAACTTACGCCCAACTAGCTGAGGCGCGACGAAAATCAACCCTTGAAGAACTGGAACGACGAACGGGAAAGAAGATATCTGACCTTAGTAATGATCTTGCAGTGCAGTCTAACGCTAAACCATCGCCCTTTGACCACTACAACTATATGCCATCAATGAAAACTAAATCATTTTCTGTTGCAAGTAGTACCAGTACTGCTAGTTCGTCGGACACCGGTGTAAGCAAAAGGAAAAAGAAGCGTGCACCACAACCACCTAATCAAAACGGTATCGTTGAGCCTCCAGTTGATTACGACTTAGACTTCCAAACCAATTCCATACCCCGAACCAAGCGACAGCTTTCAACCGATTCATCATATTCAACTGCATCCAACGGATCCACTCCCTCGTCGACCCCCCGGAAGAAAGGGCCAGCACCAACGCCTAGTGGACTTTCTCCACGAACGAATGGTGTCACTAAAATTACGGTGTCGCGTTCAAATTCTTTTAAATCACCACCGGTTGTGCCAAAGCCTGCGCGCCAACTTTCGGAGCTTGAGCTTCGACTTCAGTCTGTTCGCGATCAAGTCGAGGAGAAGATAGAAAAGGGGCTGACAGAAGATGCAGACACCCACGCGGACAACGAACGGGAGGAGAAAGAAGAAAACGGAGAGGAAGAAGAGCAAAAGCAGACAGAAGAACAAAACGAAAAAGAAGAACAGAAAGAGAAGGAACAAAACGTGAAAGAAGCGCAAAAAGAGAAAGAAGAACAAAGGGATGAAGTAGTTTCCATGTCGACTGACACCATATC
This sequence comes from Patella caerulea, assembly GCA_036850965.1. NCBI lineage: Eukaryota > Metazoa > Mollusca > Gastropoda > Patellidae > Patella > Patella caerulea. The sequence continues at coordinate 14,934,272 of JAZGQO010000002.1, read as the reverse complement.
AACAATGTCAGACAATATAAGCTTATATTCTGTTGAGTCTAGAACGAAATCCGATACTAACAGCGTACAAATGGAAGAGGTGAAACCTAAATTGGACGTCTCCATTGAAGCTGAAAAGGAAGTAGTAGACAAAATCGAAAAAGTTGTGCCGGAAGTCGAACACCACTCTTCTAATACCGAGGAGGTGAAACCAAAAGAGACAATTACAACTGTGAAGAAGCCTGTTAAAGAAACCAATCAGAAGAAACTAAGCTCACTTTTACAGCATGATATAATATTAGCCGCCCAAGCCCGCGGTTCGCGAATTGTGAAACAGACAACTCCTGTCCCATCAAAACCAAAAGATGAACAGAGTGTATTTAAGGAACAGTTGAGTAAAGCTCTGAATGATCGTGACGATCGCATGAAGCGATCACAAAGTATCGACGAATTAATGTCAAAAACAAGATTCCAGGCACAGATAGGTCGCGTTGTTGTTAGTCAAAAGGAACCAGAGGCGAGTGAATACACGGAACCACCCACAAGGAGCCTGAGTGTTACCTCTCCAGTTAAAATTCCGCCTAAAGTAGCCCCAAAGAAAGTTAAAAGTTTAAGTAGTATAAATAACCTAGGCACTAGCACACAGACAGTTAATGTCGAACAAACCGGGTCAATTGTAAAATCGCAAAGTTCTGACTTTAGTAAGGATTGGACCCCTGAGGATGATCTTGGCTCTGACGAAGATATGACTGATCAGGTATTTTACTCTCATCAGCGGACAACATCCGAAGGATTCAAATCACAAATTATTCCTGGAAAAGTACAAGATCTCAAAACGGGAAGTCTTCAAAGACCAGATAAAAAGAATCGCAAATTTAAACAACCAGTGGCTGTGCCGGATGATGCCAATAAATATGGCAGCATCCGTAAACTTAAAAAGACTGTTCACAAGGGGGTCAAAAACGCTTTTGGGTCTTTAAGCAGGGCGTCTGGTAAACTTTTGAGACGTCAAAGAAATTCTGATTTAGGGGATTATCAAACAGATCAGACAAACTGGCGACTTTCGTCGACAAACGTTAGCCAGTCGTACCCGACGGCAAATTCAAGCCAGCATTCCGACAGTGAAGATTCAGATTCTGGTGGAATGGGCGTCGAGGATATAAGATTCGATTTACCTGATGATCCTCCTGCTACTGAACAGGATGTTAAAAACTTGAAACGAGCTGGAGTTGCTTATGTTAGCGGACATGGACAAATAGTAGTGCTACCGGATTTTAACTCGACTGCCCCAGGAGATGAGGAAGAAAACAATGAAGGACGGGCGCCTAAAATAAACAGGAGAAAGAAAAAGAAATTAAGCTATGAATCAACAGTTAGACAGCAGGAACGGCAACAGTGGGAAGAACAGATAGCAGAGCAGATCAAACAAAAGGAACTGGAAATCGAAAGAGAAAGAGTAAAGCAAATGGAAATGGAACTGGAATATAGGCGACTGCGAGATCTAAGCAGCCAGGAAAAATTACAGAAGCTTCAAACTGAGCAGATGCAGCAACAGATGCAAGCGCTCCAAAGCCAACAAGGCATCGGCGTCCCCCCTACACATCATACGAGTCTTCATAATTTCCTTCCACCTTCTACCACTTACAATCCCATTTTAACCTCTAATATACCTCAACAACCAGTGCTGGGAATCAACTATAACACCAGTCAACAAACTATGACTTCCATGCCAAACAATTTTACCTCGAGCGATATGAATCAAATGGGTGACTACATGAGGATGATGGGGGTATCACCACCTTCAACTTCGCAACAATGGGCATATTTATTAAACTCTGTTAATCCTTCTAGTCCAATACGATCCCGACATACTCAGAGCATGTTCCTCGCTCCAGGGCCTGATCTTTCCATGCTCTTTGGAGGAAAAACTATGGACGATTCCCAGATTCATCAGAAGCAGCCGATGATGAATCATATATCCAATGGACCCGTCAGAATGCACGGATCTGAGATGTCTTTAAATGGGCAGATGTCCCTCGAGAAAAAGAGATTGATAGATATCATGTCTAATGGAAGATCAACCCAAATGGAACTGGATCACGCGACAATAGGAACGTTACTCACCGACTTCCATCAAGGTCCACAAAATGTTAAATCAAAATCGAAAAAGGAAAAGAGGTCTGAAAATTCAGGTGAACAAAGGGCTAATCCGGTGTATTATTCTAGTGATGAGGATGTGGACGACCAACTGAGTCCTGCTAAAACAAACCAAGGAATCGTTAGAGTACAAGTAGAAGATAACCGAGAGATGCCGGTGCCTAGCATGATGGCTCCAACTAGCGGCCAGATTGTATACGATGATGCTGGCTTTAAAACTGTCATCTTTAACCCCGCTTGTCCGTCGTTGAGGTAAGTGATGATGACATTCAGTATACAGAGTCCTCTGTAATTCTAAATTCTATCCCTATATCATCACAAAGGTAGAAACATTGTTTTGATATATCTTATTAATTATTAAAAACAAAAACAAAACGCGCCAAGTCTTTCACCTAACCCTACGCGCAAGAGAATTAAATAAAATTTATCCACATGTTAGTCCCGAATGACCTAGTTAAAAGTTAACTCAAAGCAATGCGCCATACATTATGTGCTTTATGACATTTTAATATAATTGAACATAGGGTAATGAAAATACAAAATTAAAAACTAATGGGTCTTATGCTATTTTTTTTCTGGGGGATAGTCTTTCAAACATAATTATACGAAATAACTAATTATTGACGAATGTAACTTTCATACATATAATTAACATAAATTACACTCTGACGAAAACACAGTATGTGAATAGGTATATATTAAAAGGTGTCGCAGCTTCTTTTCAAGTTTATATACAAGACTATTCATTAGCCACTGTTGATTTATCCTAATTGTAAGAATCAGTTTGCGGCAATTTAATGGGAGAGGGACAAAATAGGGTTTAAAGTCCACTCGACACAAAGTAGGTCATTTCGGGACTAACATTATGGTTTTAGTATTATTTCAGTAATTCGCTTGCGCGTATGGTTCTTTAGCAGTGGGAGGGAATCAGAGGCCCAGGAGAAACCCCTACAACCAGTTAACTCAGCAATTTGAAGGGAACCCATATCAAAGTCATATATGGCCATACTATATTGCATATATTCTCTTAATCACATTCTTAATGATGATCAGCTCTTCTGTGATTGATTTGATAGATAAAAAAAATGAATTTCGATTTTGTTGTGAATGTGATAATCCTGTTATACAGGAATTGGTCAAATCAACTATGCAGATATCGGAATATGCTAATCGAAACAGGTTTTCTTCGATGATCTTAGATTTAAGGCCCAGTATCTTCCTCCACTACTGGGTTGGGGTTAACGTCCGTTTCCAACAAGGTAGATATCGCCGATATGAAAGGGCGGTCGCCACATTTTATCGAAAGAGTCGGATCATGAATTATACCCAAATACACACTCCTTGCTTCTCGAATAAGGGTAATTTATTATACGTATGTTACTATATCGTACAGAATGACTACTTCAAGTGCCATTAGTCACTGTTACTTTTGTATTTAAATGGTCATTTACTAACACCCTTTCAGACCACGGGGGGTTCTTTACGATAGGTGTCATGAAATAATGCTTAGAACACCATTATTAGAAGATTATCAATGAATAAGGAGTATATGAATGCGTTATAAGATTTTATTGACCTATGCTGTATAGTAGTAAGTTAATAAGTACATATATCAGTTCGGGAGGCGGGGGTGGGGTGGGACATTTAAAGGAACAGTCCCAAACTTGTAAATGTGAATCTTTCATTATGGTTACCTCTTGTCAGTGGTGCTCAGATTGGACAAAACCCGAGATCCCGTGTACATGTTGATTTCACGTAGTTAAAAAAAAAACATGATAATTTGAATTAGAGTAGGCCCTGGTGTCGCTGTCGTGGCAAAATATGCCACATAGCATACTGTATGTACATGTAAAATAACCCTTGGTAAATGAAATGCCCCACATACATGGCGTGTGTCGGGTAAGTGCAGGAAAGTAGGCCGTTAAACTCCATTTTTTCAGTTCATGTCTATTTTAAGTCTGCGCAGCGGGTATAATAATTTGTATTATCAGTATTTAAAAAACATCGTGTAACGTTCAACACCGGCCATTTTAATCTTTACAACCTGTTTAAATAATAACCATGTTATTTATAGAGGTTTTCACAAAAAAAATATATCAATCCATTATAAACAAATGAAAACACCTTAGGTTATTTGCTGCTGGATGCTGGTAGCCATGAACTATAAGACGGCTTATAGAAAGTGTATACAAAGAAAACTAAGAGTAAACATAAAATATCGTGTAAGTTTAGGTATGTTTGTATAGGTCACGTCCATCATCCGTGAAAGAAAAATATAGAATATATCTATATACAAATAATAAAGTTGGCAGTCGGCCAGCGATACTATAAAAGGCTTTTGTAGTTTTACTAGGCCAGATTATCATGGCGTTTAAGTACTTTTAAAGCGACAAGATGTATTTGTGGTACGCCGGCATAATGTTTTTGAATTTTGAATTCTATTTTCAAGATGGAAGTTTTAATTAGTTTTCAGAAATTTTAAGATGGCGTCAAATCGATAATAAGCATTGACATCAATCGAAGATTATTTCATTTTTTAATACAATCTTTGGACATTCTTTTAAATATTTAAAGAAGATAGGCGGAGATCATCGCTTCATAGATGACGATAGTTAATTTAATGGAACATGACATGTTTTAGAACACCTGATGCGACTCCTAAATTGAGTGAGTTAACATAGGTAACAAAGCATAATGTTGCGTAACGATATTCCCACTTTCACATTTTGAATAAATAAATATAATTATTTTCGCACATTAAAATACAAAAAGATGGAGCCAGTTCCTGGATGAGTTTGATGTTCGGTGAATAACTAGAAGGTCTCGGATTTGATCACGGTGTTGGTCTAAAAAGTTACTCGGGATTTTTCAGACTGGCTTCTCTTTGACATTGCTGCAGGATGGGGTGGGGTTGGCAAAGAAATTGTCTTGTCTTTTGTATGGGCAAAACTAAATCAAAGAGGTTAATCCGTGTACATCTTTTTGCCGTTGAAAATTAAGAAGATTAAGCGGAACCGCTGCTAGCCGGGCAAGATGTTCCTAATAGCACACTACATGGCTTATGTCAGTCTTCATTAGCCCAGCCGGTGTAGAAAAACGAACATTAAATCCTATTTTATTGAACTTTGCAAATTTATAACTGTTATAAACTAATATGTATCGAAAGCCAAATCTTTGTCAGGCAATCCTTCCCCGTTACTCTTCACTTGTCGCGTTCTTGTAACATTTTAATTTATTTTTCAAGTCGACTAGAAATATCAGTGAAGCGTTATATTAATACAGCAAGTGGTTTTACAATCGCGGTTACCCGTTATCTACCAATGCATTTCAATAGAGACTACACTTATCGGATTAATTATCAGACGAACTTGTATTTTATTTTTTTATAATGTTTCTTTAAAATGGTCATGCTTACTTGATAAATATTGACTTTAGACCACGTGGCCATAGAAAATAGATATACGTACTTATTCAACGATCTTTGATATACTTATACACAACTAGCATCCATTATGGTCATTGACTATATATAAAAAAGAACCTCAAGAGAAAGTCTTAAGAACATGTTATTATATTTATCAAAGAAATAAAGGATAGTCTTATATCTTATAGTAAATATGTAATAATAGCCTTAACCCTTTACAGTTCAATATTCAAAGGCATTTACTGGTAGCCTAAGTGTTTATTCCCACGAAAAAAGCACATAAACTAGGCAATTTTTTTGACTATACCACCTTATTGCCCAACTTTCAATTAAAGATACATCATTAAAATAGCATTATGCAAGAGCTAAATCTGCTTATTACAGGTCTTTCTTTAGGCCTGAAATGTTATCTAATTAATCAATTAGACATTAATTAACATATCCAGACCATAATAAACTCTTGATGTCAAGGCTAGCCTTCGATGTTGGCGGATTAAAGTCATATATGCCGCTTAATGGCCATTGATAATTAAATCAATCAAGTGGATAATCGAGACTATGCTGTTTATATTAATGATTTGAGTAATGATGACCGAGGCTATGTGAATATTTCAAACGCTTTTTGTCGGCTAATAGTTGATCAATTTGACTGAAATTTTCAGCAAATTACCTTTACACTATCTAGTTTTTAACTATTATAGTGAGAACTGCCATCTCTTTATCTTATCTCCCATAATGTAACTTTAAGTGTTTTAACAGTTCTTACTATTATAGTTCAAAAACCGCAGTCAAATTACGGTACATGTGCTTTATTCCATATGAAGTAGCAGGATGTGGGGGGGGGTCTAGTGGGTTAACGCGTGCGTGTGAAATCACAAGGTCTCATTCAGAATAGTGGCGTGGTTTCGATTCTCCACCTGAACGTGATAAGGTGTAGGGTCGCCAGTCCAACGTTGTTTGTTTTCTCTGGGTCCATCGGTTTATTGTCACTGCTAAAGACCCTTTACGTACAAGCTTGTATCAAGGTACTTGACAGCCGAGATAAAGTCTTGATTATCTATTTTATCGCGTTAGATCACGGTGTTCTAATCGACTTAAAATCAGAGCCATTCGATGGCCTATAAAGTTGACAATAGGCTTGCCATATTAATAAATGTTTAAACATTTGAATAATACTTTATGTAACATTTGCTTGAGAAGAAAATACAGGGTTCCAAGATCCATCCTTACACGGACTAAACCGGTTTTATAAACAGAAATATGTTTTTATTTGATAGAAATTTATTTCAATTTAAAAGAGAGTTCCATTCTTGTGTCATAAATATAGTCTGACCTAGTCCTGTTATTCGCCAACTGTGAACTTATATTTACTTATTTTATGTGTCCCTCAAATATTCAAGACATATTCTTTAATGTTCCACATCCTCGATCCAATTGAAACGCAAGCTATGAGCATTTTAATAACAGTCCCATTGAAGATCAAAGAAATATGTATTTACATTTTGTCTATATCCATGGTTTTGTAAGTGGTTAACTGAACTATAAAGAAACAAATATGTTTTGTACAATAAGAAACACCACTCGTTACATTGAGTACATTTCTTTTAAAGGCGTGTACGTGTTAAATAACTAAAGATGTATTAATGCATATTTATATTCGTTTTTGTTGTAACCTTTATACACATACAAAACAATTCATACTGTTCAATATATTTATGTTAAACCCTTCATACATATATAAAATGATACACACCTTTATGGTATACTTCTTACTAAGGACACTATACATATAATATTCATTTTACTTTTTAAATACAGAATGGGTAGGCATAGCGGGCGGATGAAAGATTCTTTGGCAGTAGAAAATCATCGAAAATGAACGCGGTCATATTTTTGCCTCAAAATTCGCGAAGTAGTGTGTCGACGAGATAATTAATAAACCCATGCCCGTACATCACTTTACAACTATGCAACTGTGTAGGACGTTAAACCTCATTTCACTTCTATACATTTTATTTCTAATTATTGAAACCACTTTGCTTTATTTTTCAGCCCAAGAGATCTGGATGATAGTTCTAGTGGAGCTGATAGGTGAACATCCAGACGTTCACACACGATAATGATTCTGATTGTGTAACTACCAAATACAATTAAATAATCCGTCTGATGACGAGGCGTAAATTCCATATGACGCATGTGTCCTATTTAAGGAGTGAGAAGCGTTAGTGACGTGCTGATTGTGGATTTATTTGTCGATAGAATTCAGAAACGGTATATTGGTTTGTGCCGATTTGTCTCCGCTGCCTGTATGAACGTGAAATCTCTATAGACGTGGACACTGTGAATTGATTCTGATAGATATCGAAATAATTCGATATATCAATAATCGATTAATGAACAGCGATGTTGAAGTGATTACCAGTATGTGAAATCATTTGAATACATAATCGAATCGAATGGTCTTGTGTTAGGGGTTCACCGCTAACACAAAATTAAATCAGAATAGAAGAACCTTGTACGACCATTGTTTTTGTAAAGTTGACAGATCTTCGATTAACGATTAAGGACACAAACGCGTGCGTAAAAATATGGTTGTTTACCATTTTGTTAATATTAATAAAGTTAATATTAATAAAAAAAATGATATTATTTCGTTTAATTGTTCATATTTTCAGTTTCTTATGATGTTAATGTAAATTGTGGCGTTTTTTTAAGACGTTTTTGTGATCTTGTTTTTGACTCCTTTAAATGGCGTTTATTTATACGAATAATTGCTTCATGCATATTTGAGTTAGACTTATTTGAATATCTATGTATAAATTTTAAAATAATATGTTATAGATAATATATAATATGTGCATTTATCCCTATACCTTCCAGATTCTAGTTTTTCGAACTTTCGCTGACTGTTTTCTTGTCTAAGTTAACCATTAACAGTTAGAGGATAATGTATTCAGATTACTTTCATTGAATCATTTCTTAGCTTAATTTCAATACTTGTTACACATGTAACCCTCTATGTATTAGGCGAAGACTTGTATTTCAATACTTGTTACACCAACCTGTTTCACAGAGAATTACTAAAGAAATATCCCTGTGACGGATGGCTGTCTAAAACACGTGCGTTGACTTGCACGCCTCGTGGTCATTGGCTCAACGGCTCGTGCAATGTTTACTTAACACCTAACTGCTTCGGGCAAAATGATGCATTTTACACATTTTAATACCCATTAGCACTAAATAGGAAATATTTTTTAACTACAAATACTTCAAACGTCTTTATTTATTTTTCTTTTGCCTCAAAAAAATGTTTGAGAATTTAATTTGTCGGAGTAAAAAAGTTAATATGCCGTACGCATTAAGCCTCGTCAATGTCATGCTTATCAGTGATTGTAGCGGCCAAGCGAATATTCACTGCGGGATCAGTTTGTTGTTACACATGTAACCCTCTATGTATTGGGCGAAGACTTGTATTTAGATACATTAATTTCTTTAAATTATTGCTTGGAACAATTTCTCAAGTTGTTAACAGTTAATCCCCACGAGAAGCAAGTGTCGATATCACCAGATGTGTTTTTCTATAATCCTTTACTGACATTATATTATATAAATGAGATTTTAAGAGTTCTACGGACATTTCGCTTTATATTTAACATTTTTTTTTTTTTTTTTTTTGTTTTTTTTTTCGGAACTAGGATCTATGATTAAACGAACAATTTGTCTTGAAGGTACCTTATCAATATAAACTATTATCATGCCGACATCTGGACATTCTTATATGTACAAATGAACAAAGTCTCTTTGATTTCTTAATGAAAGGGTACGGAGTTGGGTTGATATTTTGTGTTAGTTCAATGAGTGATTTGTCACACTTTATGTTTTCAAATCATTACGCGGAAATCGACTTTTTTTTTACATATTTTAGTTTCATTTAATGCTTACCGTGTCGACAGTCGAACACAGCATCTTAAACCTACCATGTACGTATGTAGATGTACAATTTCAAATCGTAAAAATGAAATCCATGCTGGTGTTTTCTCCTTCTTCCCCTCCACCCCTGCTTCTTGTTTAGACGCAAGCTCAAAAGGTCAGGCGCCGAGTTCACAAAGCATTCTTAGATTTGAGTTAAGAATTTACACAAAATTGTTCACCATGTTTATGTAAAATATATAGTCCTTTATAAAACTTTTGATGTTTTAATTTATCAAATACATGAATAAGAAACTATGTGCTATGTTTTGTGTCTCTGAATCAAAGATATTTCTCATAAACAGTGGTTGAAAGATGAGTAAATTCTTAACTTAATTCTGAGAATGCTTTGTGAACTCGCGGTCGTTTTAGAATTCGCTTATAAATGCCTCCATTAATAGCTAATAGTTCATTAATGATATCCAATCAGATCTTTGCGTTTAAACATATTTCATTTAATAACTTTTCATTTGATTAGATTTCTGTTGTATCCGCTTTATTATTATTGTCTTTGTATTATATTGTAAATAGTTTATTTTTGAAAATCAAAATCTACTAAAAAATATTTATTTTAGTTAAAATCAAAATGGTTGTGTCAAATTGTATTTACGTATTTATTTAGGCCAATAATTTAATGCCTCGTTTCATTCCTGCTTGTCATCTTATTGACCATTTCTGATCCAATGTAGCTTGTGTTGAACTAAGTTAACATTTGAATAGTTAGTTATCTATTGTTGCATCTCGTTTAATTTGCTTTGGAAAGGACCGATATTGTAGTTACGTTACAGCAACATCAAGATGCAATATTGAAATCGAAACAGAATCGGTGAAAAACTTGGATTTCAAATTCATGCAATCCGACAAAGAAATGTATTTGGTGATAATTGGCCCTTACTACAATGTCAAAACCTGATGCACATGTGCGTATGTTAATGCGCATTTCAAATGAAGACATTTTGTGCAATTATTTGTGTAAATATAGACTATATATTGATAATGATAAAAGCAAAACGAAAGTAGAGTCTGTTAAAATGATATAGATTTATACATAAATTATTTTTATACAAAATAATGTGGATGTATTATTATATAGATTATTACTATACTCATTGATTTGTTTATATATCATGTTCAATAAAATATTTACATTTAAATATCTTCTATATATACAGTTTCAGTAATTTGTCATTCAACCCAACGTCCTATGTCGTCCGTTCTCTGTCATGATAATAGCTTTGTGACTGCTGATTTTGCATGAGGAAAAAGGTTCAGTAGTAGGGATTGTTCTAAATCCATGATGCTATGCTCATCATTTCGCCCTTAGTCCGTATTTTGCCTGGTATGGCCTAATGGTTAGCGCGTGCGCGTTGTATTATAAGGTCTGTCATTGAGTCAGTATGGATCCCCTGGTTGTACGTGACTAGGGGTATGGTCGCTTGTCCAAACTCTTGGTTTTTCTCTGGGTCTCTTCGTTTTCCCGCCACTGCTAAAGATCCCTACGAATAAGCGAATTATTGAAATAAAATTCAACCATATGTTAGTCCCAATATGAATAGTTTGTGTCCAGTGGACGTTCAACACAATTTCTCTGGTTTTAAAGACGAGTAAAGTGAGAGAGCTAATATTGTCTATTGCAGGACATTTTTAGCTTTAATGTTATACAAAGTTTTACATAGATATTTATTCACATGCAAACTGCCACAGTTATATGGGACAACATCCACGTCGTTTCGATAAGTATCTCTCCATCTTTATCACACGATCAGTCCATCATCAACTGTCTAGACAATCGAATGACCTTGGTATTGAATGAATAATTTAACATTAAGAAAGGATAACCAGGACTGTGTTTATTATCGTAGCAATCTATATATTTATTTCCCTTCATCCATTTTGGAACTATTATGGCACGCAATGCATTTTTAATTTATCAATATATTAAACATTCCATACAATTTAATGTTAAAGTTCTCTGTGTATGTGGGCCACTGTGGCTAAATGGGTAAGACGCTGGCTCGCCTAGCCTTGCGGTCGCGTGGTCCATCCCTGCATTGGCCAAGAAAGTTCATCGGTATTTCCCGGCGTGATTACCCATTATCGGTGGCAGCTGGAATTCGAGAGTAGGCCATATAGTGCCGCTACCCGGGCAAATTTCCCTCATAGCACACGTTATGGCGCATACCTGACTTATTAGCGCAGTCGAAGCAGCGCAGTTAATCCCCATTTCTTTTCTCGGTTTACATACATAATCAACAAAACCTCATTAATAACGATTTAGTTGAAAAACTTTCATTTGATCCCTACCTTATCTGTCAGTGCCAAATCTGATTAATACATCAAGCAATTTTGGAAATGGTACTTATCCCTTCCTCATATTCATGGAATATGGAACACACTTTTCACATAGAAAATTACATAGTTCGTATGGATATTTAATTTACAAGTGCAAAATTAACCCTGTATCTAAATCGCCCACAAAAGAAACACTTGACGTATCTTTAGCTGACGGCTGTGCACGTAATGGTGGTATTTTACATATAGAATTGAATACACAAGGTAATCACGTCGAGTCGATAGATGCGATAATTTAAAAAATAAATGGATGGACGCAACACACATTTCATAACGCATCTCATAGTTTCATTCGCCAGAATATTTGTTCAAAAGATAAACTGATTGCAGTTTGTAAAATCCTGTATAGATAAAATGTTTCATTTTTGCTTAAGACACAAATTAAATAGACATATGAAGGGAGATAACTTCACAATTTAATCAGACTGTCAATAAAGTCAGTCCAACGCATATGAATCTTTTGCAGTTGGAATTTGACGAAGAGTAGGCGGGGAAGGTCACTGCACGGGCAAAATTTATTTCCCTTATAGCACACTGCATAGCGTATGTCCACCTTCATTAGCCCAGGTAGGACAAAATAATTGTTTAAAGAAGGAGAAGAACGAGAACAAGATGAGTGGTAGTTACAGAATCCACGCTGTAAATCCTTGAGAACGTTCTTGGTCAATAGGAATTAAACCGGCACCTCCCGGTTAGTGTGAGGCATAATTATAAGTGTATAAATCTATAGTAAATTAAAGCTATAATTATATGTTAATATATTACTAACTGTTTTTATCGTACAATCGTGGAATAATTTAACTGATGAACCACCCGATTCATTAAGATAGATAAAATGTAAATACGTAGATTGAATTTTGATAGGTTAATATTTCAAGCTCTAGCCCTTTAGTCATAAATGCAGATATAATGTTTGAAATAATGTTTTATTTCTCCCGTGGATGGGAGTTGAGAGGGTATATTTTATTGAAATGTCCGAGCCTCTTCTAAACTAAATATTAACTAAATAACAAATTTTTATTGTATACTGATGCCAGCTGACCACAATGGTTGATTTAACGGCAACCACCGATGAACATGTAAGTACATTTATTGAATTCTAAAGGTTGGCCTGACGTAGCACGGGTATAGCCATGAACCGGAAGTAATATAACCCTGCAACCAGAAGTGTTAGTACATCGCCAACATGCCCACTCTACTCCCCGGTCCGTGCTACCTCTGTACACCAAATTGAAGCTCCAAACAGTCCTAGTGTAGTCGCCGAACATACAGGCAAACAAACAAACGACGGTCGCAAATGTTAGTATAGATTAAGGTTGTTGACCGTGATTGTTTATTTTTGGACGATATTAAATTTTACACGGCTGAATCCATACTTATATTTACTCAGATTAATATCAAATATTCAAATTCGGGTTGTTCTGTGGTAATATGCGACATCCTATGGAAAGAAAAGCATTGACAAATGTTTCAATTTTAGATATACACACATGTATTTAAATAAACTTCAATTACAGGCCAAGAATGATAACAAGGGAGCTAAAGAGACAACCATGCTTCGCCTGACGAGAAAGCTATACACACACGAATCAGTGGAAGCTGCTTATAAACGTGAAGATAAACCAGTTAATTGGAAGGAAATTCTAAAGGGATGTTCTTGCTCTAAGATATGCTCGTTTCTCTTGAAATTCGTTCCTATCATTACAGAAGTTCAGAAACCATACATCAAGGACTGCGTCGTGAATGATCTCATTGCTGGACTGTCTGTGGCCTTCATGCATCTGCCCCAAGCTCTTGGCTTCGGCGTCCTAGCTTCTCTTCAACCCGTCAATGGCCTGTACACCACTTTCTTCCCACTCATCTGCTATATTATTTTCGGTACCTCTCCTCACATATCTTTTGGAACCACCGCGATCGTGTCCATGATGACCTCATCGGTAGTGGAGCGCGAAGAAGCTGTTTATTGGAACACCCTGAATATTTCTTCAAATATGTCCATAAACGATCCAGCCATCCAAGATCAACTGATGGCCTACAAGGTCCAGGTATCCATGACGCTTTGTTTTGTTGTTGGGGTCATTTTAACGGTAGTGGGTATCCTGCGTCTTGGATTCGTCTCCACGTACCTCTCTGAATCATTCATTGGGGGATTTACCTTTGCATGTGCCATTTATATAGCAACCAGCCAACTGAGCAAAGCGCTCAACATATCTGTTGGTATCGTTTCCGGACCGGGGAGGTTATTAAGGTACTATATTATTCTTTTCTCCAAAATCCACGAAGGTAACTGGGCTGATTTTCTGATCGCTGTTTTCACTGGATTTATAATTCTGGCTGTAAATATCGGTGTGAATCAACGCTTTAGAGATCGCATGAAGATACCAGTTCCTATTGACCTGATAGTTGTTGTACTAGCTACCCTCATTTCTAAATTGGGCAGCTTCGAGTATAATCTAGGAGTGGATATAGTTGGTGATGTAAAATCCGGCGTACCAGCGCCCCAGCTGCCGGATCTGTCGGGATACATGTTCACAAGAGTGGTAGCGGATAGCTTCCTAATAGCGGTTGTTATATTTACAGCTACCATCTCCATGGCCAAACTTTGTGCACAGATTCACGGCAATACTATCGACGATAATCAGGAAGCATTTGCTTATGGCGTAACCAACATAGTTGCTTCTTTATTTATGTGTTTTCCTGCTAGTCAAGCCCATCCTCGTACTATGATGCTTAGTACGTTAAAGGTATGTTAATGTCTATTTTATAAAATATCCAGTGTTTAATTTAAAAGCCATTGAGATGACGACAAGCATACTATGGTTCAACTTTATTTCAATGATTCGGTTGCGCGTAGGGTGTTTAGCTGTGGGAGAAAACCGGCGTAAATCAACAAAGTTGGACAGACTATCTTTCACCTTTTCACGTACAAGCGGAGACTCGAAACAACGCTACTTGAATGAATGACAGAACTCGTGATCTAAAGAGTGCGCATCAAACTACCCCCACCTCCATTTTTTGTTAATACTAAACGAAATTAAACCATTTTGTGAGTGATAATCGTTTGGGAAATTCAAGACGGCTGTATGATTCGCAATATAGAACTAACCGGACTATACTATATACCGGAAAACAACCGCCAAACAACATGTTATATTAAATTAAACCATTTTGTGAGTGATGTTCGTTTGGGGAATTCAAGACGGCTGTATGATTCGCAATATAGAACTAACTGGGCTATACTATATACCGGAAAACAACATGTTATCCTAAATACCGGAAAAACACTAAATACTGGACAACACAATAAATACCGGAAAACATCCTAAATAGGCAACTCGGAGCCTGGTCCTCCGGAAAACACACAAAAAAACTAAACCTAACCCTAACCCACAACGGAAAAACCTAACCCTAACCCACGCACACAAAGGATCAGGCTCGGGACAACCTATTTGGGGTGTTTTCCGGTATTAAGCGTGTTTTCCGGTATAATATGGTGTTGCCGGAACTAACCCGGCGCTATACAATTTTGTTTGGTAACTATTTACGTAAATATAGAAGTTTGGAAGTCAGATGGCCCTCAGAGTTGTATCCCATCTGAACGACTAGGCAGGGCTTGGAGAACTGACAACTCGACTAACTTACCCACCGCCCCTAGTCGTTTGGCATCTTCATGTGAGCTGAAGAATAATGATCTCTTTTATTGTATTATAGGTAAAATCTACATTAAGTGGTGTCTCCTCGGCTCTGCTCGTTCTGATTCTGCTGCTAGGAGCCGGACCGCTGTTCGCCCACCTACCTATAGCGGTGTTGGCAGCCATGATTATTGTTGCAATGAAAGATCTCTTCGCCCTTATTAGAGTTCTACCATATTATTGGAGAGTTAGCAAATCAGATTTTCTTATATGGGTATTGACGGCTTGTGTAAGTCTTGCCACTGATTTAGAAATTGGTATCTATTTCGGTGTCTCCTTTTCAATTTTAACTGTTATGTTTCACAGTTGTCCACAATGGGCAAAGGGATATTTACTAGCACGAGCTAAGGACGAGGATCTATATCTGGACAAATCATCGAGAGTTGGTTTAGAAGATGTCCACGGCGTCAAGATATTCACCTTTGACTCTAAATTATATTTTGCTACGGCGGAAATATTCCGTAAAGATCTGTATGAACAAGTCTACACCCCAGTTAAGCTAGAAATAGTAGAACCTGAAAAGGGTCAAGAATTAGCGATATTGCCGCCTATACAAGGGGAGACAATCCACCATATAATTATAGATTGTAGTCACATTACTTATATTGACATCACGGGTATAAATATATTAAGACAGCTTGTTGTGGACTACAGACATATGGGCACAGAAATATTCCTGACTAAAGTGCCTCCTTTTACAGTCACAGCCTTGGCAAATAGTAACTTCTTCGATGTACTGCCGATGGACAGTATCTTTTTTGATGTCAATGATGCGGTGCAACATGCACGTGTTTACACACAACCTCAACCAGCAACTCCTTGAGTAACATCCCAATTTTCGTTTCGAGAATAAATGTCGCGGAACAGTCGCAAAATTTCAACACTTGCACCCAAATGCCCGGTAAGGTCTATTAAATATATTAAGGCAGCTTGTTGTGGACTACAGGCATATGGGTACAGAAATATTCCTGACTAAAGTGCCTCCTTTTACAGTCACAGCCTTGGCAAATAGTAACTTCTTCGATGTACTGCCGATGGACAGTATCTTTTTTGATGTCAATGATGCGGTGCAACATGCACGTGTTTACACACAACCTCAACCAGCAACTCCTTGAGTAACATCCCAATTTTCGTTTCGAGAATAACTGTCGCGGAACAGTCGCAAAATTTCAACACTTGCATCCAAATGCCCAGTAAGGTCTAAATACTAAGTCCAACTGCAGATTCGGCCAAATGTCAGAAGATGTAACATGGCTAGAGCTAGGGTAAATCCTAGCCCAACCCTAGCACTTACCCGCACTCTACTAACCCTCAATCACGTGCGCTAGCCCTGTTTACATCTAGCGACTATGAAGATGTGTGCAGTTGGCTCTAATTTCTAGACATTAGTTCCACGCCCCTACCCATCGGCACTGACGGAGTAAGGAAATGTTGACATATTCCGTTTATGTTTTTAGGATTTAATTTATCATTTTCTATCTGCAGTCTGTTCAAACCACGCGAGTTATTCCTTCAGTGGTCGCATTTGTTTAAATTTGACTTGCATGTAATGGACATACATGTACATGTAGTTGTACATTTGTAAATAATTCCATAATAAAAAAAATACTATACGTGTAGGCTACAAATCTGTTTATGTATTCCCCGGTTTATTTGAATTTACATGAAAAATGATATTTCCACGGTAGCAGGTTCGCTCCGGGTGTTAGCCAAGAAAGTGCATCGTGATTGTCTGGTGCGATTTTCCCAGGTCATGTGTACACATTTGCGTGCACGTAAATCCCTTTGCGGTTGGGTTTGGAAATAAGAGTATGACACAGCGTCGCTTACCGGACAAATTTTCCCTCATAGCATACTGTATGTCGTATGTCCGTCTTCATTAGCCTAGTCGAAGCAGAACAGAGGACGTTAAACCCCACTTCATTTTATTTTATTTCTGATGTTTCAACCTATTGGTACAGTCCCGGAAAATAGTGACCTTTGGGGCTCTTTGTGGATATAAAGATTCGGAACATCGGCTGATTTCAAAGTCAAGACGGCGGTCTTTACCTTACAAATTATTTGGAGTTACATCCCTTTATTTGATATTCAGTCACGAATGTGCAAAAGAGGCGATGTGGGCGCGGATCAATCTGTTTCACAGAGAATTACTTACGAATATTCACTGCTGATCAGTGCGGGTGCGGATTTACAGGGATGTGGGGGGGGGATATTCTGTCAAATTATTTGGGGTTTAGGGAAAGTGTATTGTCCATAAAGATGTCAAAGTCTGGAATGACTTAATGAAAACCTGTTGTCCTATTCTTCCTACCATATAGTTGAATTGCCACAATAAATATCATTGGGAGTATTCATGGTTTATGAGATGATATCGCTCGTAACCATCTTCAGGAATATGAATGTTCATAGACAAATCTGAAATTCATTAACGGTAATTAATTTCTAACCCGTTTTTATTTTATCACACAACTTGATAATTTAACTGATAGCGAATAAACTATATTTAACATCAACAGGGCATGTTATTAATCGGTCTGAATCAGATTTATGAGCATCAGAAAGTAAAAGTAAGAAATGAATAATAGTATTATGACTCCCCAATACATACACAGAGAACCAGAAGACAAATCCACGGGCATTAAACGCTAGCCTAATAGAAGAAGACGGCCGACGGGCATTTTAAGTATGACAAATAACAGCGCCACCCTTTGAACAACTGGGAGAACGAGACTATTGGGCCTACGAAGTATATGAAACCAGTTGCGGATCAACAAATTAAATGATTATATAGACCCAGGGCTATATTTGTGAACCAGATACTGGTTCCATACAGTATTGAATTAGGAAACATGGCACATAAATCTTAGCATGCTTTTTCGGCTACATCTATTTCTGAAGGCTAGCTAAATTTTCGTCAAGGTCGCTGAAATGTTAGTAAGGTTAAGGCACGTGAGTTGACGGGATTATAGGTTAGGGTAAGCATTGGGGCTAGGCCCAGGATTGGGGTTAGTGTAGCCCTTGTTTACATCTTGTGACCTTGATGAAATCTGCTGTTGGCCTTAATAGTTAAACCTAACCAAGTCTATGATTTTTATTTAGTAGTGATATATTCTGCAGGAATGTAAGATACTGTTTAAAATCGTAACGTTTTAATTAAGTGATAAAATGCAAATCAATAAATGATATAATCTGTGTGTCGGCTGTTGAACAGGTGGGCGTATATAATACTCGATAATTATTCCATAACGCGGCTTATTATCAACAAAATTAACTTTTGATGAAATGTAAATTTGCGAGAAAGACGCGCGGTCGCTTGCTAACCAGGTTGTCCGGGTTACGACACCGGCGTTTGCAGCGAGTGTTCAACCAGTGTGACTTTCCAACGTTGTCAGTATGGCCTCGCAGAACGGAAGTCCTGGCAAGGACAGTGTCTGACCGTGCGGATGGAACGGAAAACCGAAACTGAGTCACTTGTACACGTTGGTGTGAACGCAAAACAACCCTTGGTAGTTGCAATTCTATTGTTATGTGCAGGAGGACCGCACTACACACAAAACAAAATCTACAAGATTCACCTGTGGACAAAACAAATATAAGAGTAGACTCTAGCGCCGCTGTCAGGGCAAAACTTACACACAATATGGCGTGTAGCGTTTTTATTAGCAAATTAGGAGTAGAAGAGTAGGATTTTAAACCCCATTTCATTTCAGAGTTTGTGCCCGTTTGACAGATAAACAGTTAACTTATTATTCAGTAAATATATTCTGTAATGTGTTTAATACAGGAAATATTTAATATATAAGCCCCACAGGTGCGCGTTTTATCAATAAACCTCTATTCCTCCTCTACATCACCGCGTTCTTTGATGTCATCCTAATAAACCTAATCGCCTTGAATATCCGTTTACCATTGGCTAAAGACATATCACGTGACACAGCTGTCATATTCAAAGTAATAGATGTATACATCGTGTTCATTTCTCCACATCTATACATCATTAAAAATTCGTAGCCCATGTTATTGGATGTAAGTAAAGCCAAAGATCAAAGAAAAGCCGCTATGATATATAAAAGACACACGAGAACAAATACATCAATCAAGAATGTTGTTAGACTAAGTTGTTATTCAAGATGGCGTCGGTGATTGATGTGATGATGTCACAAAATGGCGTCCATAGCCTGCAGTGATAAGAATTTAATTTACGTATTTCCACAACAGCCAATTGGTGTCGGGTATTTTGTTTCCATGGCGGGGTTAACATTTGTCCAAAATATCTGAACTCTCGGAAATGTCGCTTTCGAGAGTTAGGGTTAATAGTTGACTCACGAGCAAGGGTATCCTATCCTTAACTCTTCTGCGGAACAAAGGAAGTGTATACAACACGAACAAGTTTTCCAATTTCACCTGTTATGTGATTTTTGCAGTACAGTATTCATCCTCGACGCTTTTCGTCGATTGTGGGAGACATGGTACATTTTGCTGAAAAGCATTTACAAAAGTTAAGCTTTTTAACAAGCTTTCAAGACAAGTGATAGACAAATGACTCCGCATCCCTTTTGCCGCCGTACCAACGCATATTAAAGATATAATTATCCTCGAACATAACTATGTATATAGATGTGCCCCCATAGTCGCATCAGGTAAAGTAACCCTGGCTGGGTACTGGTGACATCACAGCATCTATGATATAATTTGCATTCATACAATTTACTCCAGTGCAGCAATTTGTATTCATACAATTTACTCCAGTACAGCAATTTGCATTCATACAATTTACTCCAGTGAAGCAATTTGTATTCATACAATTTACCACAGAGAAGCAATTTGTATTTATGGAAACACAGGTATGGCCCTGCCAGAATATAACGAAAAATGTTCATGCCGTAGAAAATATTTTCTGGTGGAATTTTGGGGAATTATTTTAGCTACACTCTAAACCTCGTATTTCAACGTCCTAAATTTGATAGTATCAACCAATCGGTAATCACATCCGGTTCTTTAATTCGTTGGAGGTTGGAACCTGATCCGGTCATATATGGAGTGTTTATTATCCACAACCTGCATGCGCATGTGCTGATTAAACTAAAACAAGACTACTTATCTGTGAAATTCACTTCAGTGGAAGCAGACGTTAAACATTACTACCATCAACAACAAATAAATAGTCATAACAAGAATAATTCCTCTCCCCTCTGCACTATTTTGAGTAAGTAAAACAATGTTTTGGCCACAGAACACTAGTGATTTTCCCCATTGCCACAGATGGAGCAACATAGGGCAAACTCTTGCCCCAAAAGCCTGTATGGAGTTCACCGTGAAACCCTTGGGATACACAAGCTGGACCTAGAGACAAGACTAACGTGCAATTTCAATGTAACTAACCTCACAACTATTGCTGGCAGAAAATGTATTTTCAAACACTTTTCTTCGATTCTACACCAAAGAGTCATCAAAAATAGCCATGCAAAAGAAGTAAAGGGTATGGGAGGGAAAGACTAAAAATGATTTTCGCCCTATATTCGTGTAGGACTTTTATCTCATGGTGTGACTTGTTCGTACTTGGCTTTATTTTATTTTGTGGGCTATTTCCTTTTGAGCAGTACTATAGTCACTTGAATTACGTTCAGTGTATCCAGCATCGGGGGCGTTTTGCGGAATTTGAGCAGGAGAGAGAGTCCGATGTGGTGACAGTGTCAAGTTCTGAAGCTATGAGAAATATATTGTACATTTGGACATGACCGGATTAAAGACCGGGTGTGGGTGACTGGACTGCAGTCAGAAACCCACAATATGAACGAAACACCTAATTAGTTCTAAAAATCCACACCTCTACGATATACAGAAATACAAATTAGTGTTCTTGGATTGTGGAGGACAATGAGCTAAATATGTACCCTTTTCACTGTGTAAGTTGACAATTTCACTAGGGCCACATGCAATCCTAATCCGGGGGGTTAGGATGGCCTAGTGGTCTAGAGTGCCGCGCTTCAGTTCAACCTCTAGCTGGCCGGTCAACTCTGGCTTGCGGCTGTGGTTTCGAGCCCTGGTGTGAGCGTATGTGGCATGGAGATAGAGACGCCTTATCAACCTCGTGGGTTTCCTCCGGGCACTCCGGTTTCCTCCCACTGCTAAAGACCCCTACGCGCGAGCGAATTATTGAAATAAAAACCATATGTTAGTCCCGAAATGATCTAGTTTGTGTTGAGTAGACGTTAAACCCCATTTCTCTCTCTCTCTCCAGCCTAGTCCGGACCGGCGTATAAGTGCATTCATTATAAGTGCATATTGTATAGGATCAGAGTGGAATGAGATCAAAGACGACGGCAGTCCTTCCTTCGTTTGTTTATTTGATGTTTGATGAATGTAGGATATACACGATATGCTCGGGACACGAACCGAAGTATACATCGATCTTTGAAATACATTGTAAAGTGGATCCGTAACTTCAGATAAATATACCGTTAACATTGAGGACTATAACATAGCCATTTAGCCGGTTTAAAATACCAGTTAACCACTTTACGTTAAAACAACGTTGTCAGCCCATTAATCACGCGTGCTCGTTTCAAGCGCAGAGCCATATATATAAAAACAACAAACATGCCATGTTTCGATTTCAGCCTCTATATGTGTTGTATAACGGATACTAATTTGTAAGACAGCATTTACCCGTATTTCTAGATATTTAAATGTTAAGCCACACGAGTCTATCCGTAGGATAAGACGCGGATGTAAAGGAAGGAGGGAGAAATGGGATGTAAAGTCAACTCAACTCAAACTAGGTTATTTCGGGACTTACATATGGTTCAATTTTATTTCGGTACTTCGCTTGCACAAAGTGTCTTTAGCGGTACGATGAAACAGGTAGACCCAGAGAAACCCCACGAAGTTGGACAAGGGGCTTTACAAGTTGGGAATCGAAACCACACAACTTGACCCAAAGCGCACACGTTAGACCATTCGGCCACCCAGTATCAGTATTTCTAGAAAGTAAGATATTAATCCATCTCTACTGGATACGATATGATCGTTATTAAGATGTTGAAGCGGGAAAGGGTACGAGGTGTGGTAACTTCGACATTCCTAAAAGTGCGAACGGCGAACGCTGAACAATAGACACAGAGAGGGAAAAATTAGCTTTAACGTTCACTCGAAACAAAATAGGTGCTGATATACGAGAAGACGTCTATATGCATTTTAAATACCAGGGCCCTGTTTCACGAAATTTTAACTAAAGATAAAATCAAAATTTTAGCAGATACTTCAATTTTGATTTTCTAAGATCTAAAATCAATCTAATATTGTCCAATCAAATAACTAAAATTCAGATCTTATCTTAGTTAAAATTTTGTGAAATAGGTATCAGTTCCTTACAACAACTTGTTGCAATTTATCTACAACTTTCAGTTTTGTCCCTTCTTTTCAATGAATATTTGCGTATATTTGAATGACCGAATAAATGAAGGAAAATTAATACAGACTAAACGTATATATATCTATTAAAATGGACGTCTTATAAAATAGATAAAACCTATAATACATTAGTTTGTACATGGTATTATTGAAAACTTAAAGGGCGAAAAATGATGTTGAACACATTCCATAAGGATCATTTATGATTTTCAGCAATCTGATCTCTGTCGTTTTCGGGGGGGTGGGATGGCCTAGTGGTCTAGAGTGCCGCGCTTCGAACTCTAGCTGGGCGGTCACCTCTGGCTTGCGGCTGTGGTTTCGAGCCCTGGTGTGAGCGTATGTGGCATGGAGATGGGGGCGCCTTCTCAACCTCGTGGGTTTCCTCCGGGCACTCCGGTTTCCTCCCACTGCTAGAGACCCCTACGCGCAAGCGAATTATTGAAATAGAATTAAACCCCTCTCTCTCTCTCTCCCTCTCTCTGTCGTGTTCACGAGCTTGAGAACATCGTCTCTCTTCGTTCACTCTTAATGATTGTCTATATTACTTGCAAAGTTTCTCTGCCCGGGGGGGGGGGGGGGGCATAACTCTGGAACGTCCTCTATCTTAACCCAAATGCTTCACACCAAATTAGAAATAATTGTTTTTTGGAAAAAAAATAAATACGCTATTGTTTATCACGATCACAGGGTTTTTCGTGGGGGGGGGTATACTTTGGACCGGAACTTTGCTATCAGGTTCCCGAGGTTTACAGGAAAAGGGCAAAGAGGTCGTATGGTGAATATCGATAGGATAAAAATCATAACCTGATGGGCGGACAATGTGGCGATATAAAAATCCATTCATTCCCTAAAGTTATCAATTTCAAATAATTTACCAATTGCTGTTGATTTATGAAATATGGGCGTATGGTATTGTTGTTCGAACGGAAGTGAACAGTCGCGAAGATTGATCTGACTAGGTTTCTTAGAAGAAAAAAACTTGTTTGGTTTCAAAGCTCTTATTAAGTGAAGGGCGGGAGCTATAGCTAACTTTGTTAATAATAGCAGTACAAGCGGTATGACGTATTGCAAAGTTTGCTTACAGGTCAGTCAGTTGCTGGAGATTGGGCGAGATGGTCCACTGAATCAAATACCGAGAAATTCGCGGTCCGAGCTCGGTGTTGACCGGGAAAGTTCCTCGGGATTTTCCAGTCGTTAGGATGGTAACAAAAAGTGCGATATGTACCATTGGCAGTACGAAAACGCTCCCCTGTCAATTGGTAATGAAAAAGTACGCCATAGCGCTACTGCCAAAATTACACATTGTATATTAAATTACACAATGGGGTATGACGTCCTGTTGCGCTAAAGAAGATGGACTGGACTTTGGATTTTCGCGCCATCCGAACGCCGAGACACTGTACTTGTCCGGCTCTCCATCCTGCTGTATACACACATTTATCTAGGTTTCATGAGCTTATATCAAACGTACTTTCAATTCATAAGTTAAAGTAGCCAAGTCTCAAACTCAACATCATCCAGAATCTTCAACATTGAAAACACGAATTATTTGTCAATTTAAATCAACATTGATGCTGTGATTTTACCGGGAAAAGGTAGGCTTCTGATATCCAATATTTAAGACAAAATAAAAATGTTACCATTGGTACACGAATCATGTACCATAATGCGTTTCAGCCCCCCCCAGCCCCAGTGACGTAGTTCATTTTCGTTTTCGTTTGCTTTATGTTGTAGTTCATATATCTGCTTTTTGATAGATTATATAAACATGATTTTCGCATTGTCCCCGCCCAAGCAATCCAAGGTTGCAACGTATTACCCTTTGCTCCAATGTATCCCCCCCCCCCCTCGACAAAATCCTGGATCCGGGCCTGTACTATCTTGATCGCGATGTTCTTGGAATGAAATGCGTTATACTTCAGTCGTGTCTAGGAACTACAGGCGCTGATCCAGAATGGGGGGGGGGGGGGTCCAGGGGGTCCGGACCCCCCCCCCCCCCTGCTCAGACTTGAAAATTTTTTATGCGATTTTATTGGCGATTTAGACCTGTTATTTTGGAATTTACCTTCTGGAAATACGTCTGAATGAACCAAATTGAATCTAATTTACCAAATTATCGGTTGAGCGCAATTAGTTAAGCAATTATCAAACCTAGACCCCCCACCCCCACCCCCTGCAAAAAATCCGGGATCCGCACCTGAACTACAATGCACAGAAATTAATAAGAGGCCCAGGTATTCATAACTGACCCTAGATTTAAAGTCTCTGATCTAATTGTTTGAAACATTTTGCATTGGATGTCTTTCAAAATGCTATACATTTAAAGGGGATAGATCTCTATTAATGGGACACAGACGGGTCGCGACGCATTTAATAATGTACATTTAATATGAATGTATTAAAACTGATTTAGATTGAGTCGTTTCTATTTTTACTCTAATCCGTCATGTTCGGCGACATTGAATGGCAGTCTTTGATGTTTGGTTCTTCCAGCCACACTGGTAGTATTCCCCTACTTGGGACATGCGTAACCCAGTTCATCGAGTCGATTCATTAAAAATGGCCCTTCAAAGTATTCGTGTGCCAATTTTGAAATGTTCATTTTGTATTAAATATTGGATATCAGAAGCACATTCTTCTCACGGTAAGATAACAGCATCAATGTTGATTTAAATTGACCAATAAGTCTTGTTTGCAATGTCGGAGACCATGGATGACAATGAATTAGCAACTTGCGTCTGAACCCAATTTAACAAAGAATCAAAGATTTTGCAAAAAACTACCATTTACTGTTTCTAATCTGAAAGTCTAAATTCGTTTAATCTTAAAAAACTATGTAAGTTGAACGTTTTTCACGATGATATACATTAAAACATTAGTTGCTTTAAACCCTATTTTTTTACAACAAAGAATCCTAATTTTATTTTGCCTGGAGGCAAGGCGCAGGTAAAGCTACAAATCATGGCTTGTGAGTTTGTCAGGAGACAGGTATATAAAACTACTGGGCTATTAATCAGCCTCCAGCTACTCTATAAACATATCAAACCTGTTTACTTATATTCTTGTTTAATATAAACCGCTATAAGCATTTATATCTACCATATTATATATATATACTACTTGATTCTTTTATATTTATACATTTCGTCCCTTTCACTTTTCTATTTGAGGTGGGGAGGGGCAAGACGAATTGTTAAAGGCGTCCGCTTTAAATTCTAAGGTTCGTCAAATGGCGTTTTTTCGAATCGTCGTTTGTCCAATCTCGTGTGTTTTCTCAGGTCCGAAGACACCAGTTGCGAGAAAATTAACAATATGTTAGTCACACAATCTCTTTCTACCCCTACCCCCCCTCTCTCTCTCTCTCTCTCTCTCTCTCTCTCTCTCTCTCTCTCTCTCTCTAAAGCGTGCGCAGTAGATCACAAGGTCTGCCATTGACTTTCGATTCCGCGATTGTACGTTTCTTGGGTCGCCTTTTCAATCCCGTGAGGTTTTTCGGGGCCTCTCGCTTCCTACCACTGCTAAAGACTCATACGCACAAGCGCATTATTGAAATAAAATTGAACCATATGCTTGCCTCTGTATGGCCTAGTTTGTGCCAAGTGAATGTTACCCTCGCTCTCCCCCTCTCTCTCTCCAATTTTCTTACTAATTTCTCTAACTATTCAAGGTTTTTATTCGCATATCTAAATGTTTTATTAAATGTTTTATATATGCAGGTTTTTTTGTCTTACTGAATAATCACTGACAACTTGGACATATGAACAAATCCGCCGTGAAAACCCTAAGCATGTAGAAAATCAATCTCACTGACCATTGATGGGCGGACAGGTGGTGACAATTTTCGTTCATATATCAATAGCAGGTCTTCTAACAATATTTACAAGTTTTGGGTAAAATTATCCATAGGAGTACATTATACGTGAAGTACGCAGAGAAAAATTGTATGTTAAATGTGCTCCAGTCGTTAAAGATAAATCCTCACGTACAAAATGTGTGATCTATGTATGATTCAATGATGTATTTACCAAAGCCAAATTTAATTTATCTATCAAAAGTTTGCTTCAAAACCGTCTTAAAATATATTTTATCACCATGAAACTACCCCGCGTGGAACAAGTCCTTTTTTTCCCCCTTTTTTTTAAGGCGGACACGTTTTTGCGCGACTTAATTGTGGGAGGATCCATTTTTCAACCTATATTTGTCGTTAGTGGGCGTCCATAGAGAATAAAATAAACATTGAATCATAAGTTAATTTTTGTATTATCTCCTGTCAATCGTTTCCCGACGTTTGATCAAAAATCTGCTGTGCGTTTAACTACCTCGATGTTCGATCAACAGCGCGAACTTCTATCACTCGACAACAAACCATCCTGTTGCTATTTACTAACTGGCGAAAATGGCTATCGACAGCGTGAAATTGCCAGTTAGTGATACCCTCGCATTTTTATCTTGTATTGAGTGTTTTTCAGGGAATCCATTATTTTTTCTAATAAGAATGAATGTCTCTACTTTCCATATATTACCAAATATGCCATACCTTGATTTGAAATAACAGCCTTAGAAATAATTTCGTGGGAAGGCTGCTTTAAGGTTTTCTTTTAATAACTATTGTAGGTGTCTCTTTGTTGAAGTTTTAAAAATAATTGCTTTACTAAACATATATTATAGAAGAGCTACATCTGCCTATTGTGGGTCTTAAATGTTATCTAAATTTTTAATCAGACATTAATTAACTTATCAAGACCATTTACTCTCGATGCCATCGTTAGCATGCGATATTTATTGGATTTGAATTTTTTTGTGATGGATGATATAAAGTAAAAATGAATAATCGATACTTTGTTAGCAACAGTAGTAATGACGATAGCGGCTAGCTTAAAATTGAATCGATGGTATTTGACTGAAATTTTCAGCATATTATCTTTTCATTGTCTATATTTCACTTATTATAACAAGAACTGCCAACGCTTTATCTCATATTACCTGATGCCTCTTTAAATATTCAAGTTTTTTCTTGGCTAAGATTTTAAGGGTTTTGTTAATTTAATATTTAAGATCTCTTTTACAAAATTTTTACGTAATGACGTAATTTAAAAAAAAACGCTCTTAAAAGATTTAACAATTACTTTGTTAAAGACTTCTTATTAGGCGCCGTGTTAAATCTTTTAAGAGATTTTTTTTTCAAATTACGTCATATCATAACTGACTTTGCGCTTAACAGACGACAATTCAAGTCAAAGCCAAAAATTAATAGCAGTAAAGGACCCCACTTGCGCTTATTCTTTTAAAACGAAAATTTAAAAGTTTATAGATTTGTCTTATTAAAATTTAAAAGTTTATAGATTTGTCCTATCAAAATGACATATCACCACCAAATCAACCTAGTATTATTATTCTAAATTAACCAGGTTTAACTGCAATAAATCTTGTGGTCGAGTTGGGTGTGTTTATTAAATAACCATATACATAGATGAATATATGTCAAAGCTTTAGTAGTTGTTACTTTGTGTTTGTTGTTCCGTCTAGATTTTTGACATCCACTAACAAACTAATCATTGCCTGTTCGAAGAATCGTATTTATTTCTTATACGAATTTGCCTGAAAACGGTCTTAGCTATACATTTGGAAAGCATAATTGCCTTGATTATAGGATACAATTCTAAATCGATATGGTATGGTTCTAAAAACTATAAACTTATTTTTACCCAGTCAAATTTCCGTCATGGACTTCGGATACTAATTCGGTATTGTTTTAATTGTTTATTATTTAGGAAATCCACATGCTGGTAACTAACTTTAGCCTTTCATTTTATAGATTCATTGTCTTTTATTGGGGACAGCATAATGCTTAATTCAGCAGTATAATTTGCCGTCTATTCTTAAATATTTTATATGTCGTTTATCGATTGTGATTCTGTTGTGGTGAGGTTTTTTTGTTGTTTTTTTTTGGGGGGGGGGGGGTGTTTTTGTTTTCCTTTTGAAATTTTATCAGCGATCAAGTCTAAAAATGTCTTTATGCTATGACAACTGAGACACCAGGAAGATGTATCAAAGTGAGAATTCAACTGAATTTAACTGATAAATGATTCATGTCAAATATTTAAACTTTCTAATTCATTCGCTTTTGGGTAAAGTGGACACCATAGGTGCTTATATACTGACTGACCTATTGGGATTAACATTAGAAATATTCTTCTTCTTATCATTAAACCGTTGCCCCTGATTGAATAATTTGATTTAATACTATAAAATATTTCAAGGTTGTGATCCAAAAATTCTCGGTTCCGTCGTTAAAGCACTCACTTTAAACACGCATAATGTAAGAGCGAAATTGTCTATTTCAGGTATTTTCGGGAGTCTGAAATGTCATCTTAATGAATAATTAAACCTAAATTAGCTTACTAAGAAGATAATCAACTCTCGATGCAATCGATACGTTTTGTGGTGGATGCGGTTACCTAAAACCGAATAAACGAGACTCTGTTTATTATCGTAACAATGGTAGTAATGATAATCGAGAATAGACGATAATTGTATCGCTAATACCTAAGCTCAGAGTGAAGTAATTTGACTGAAATTTTCAGCATATTCCCTTTTCATTATCTATTGTGTAACTAATATAGTGTGCACTTTCAGCTCATTATCTAATCTTAATTAATGCCGCTTTAATTATTTTATTAGAATGTGTTATTATTCACATCTTTCGACATGGCGGTCGAAAACTTCTAAGTTCACCGGGGGGTTGGGATGGCCTAGTGGTCTAGAATGCCGCGCTTCGACCTCTAGCTGGCCGGTCACCTCTGGCTTGCGGCTGTGGTTTCGAGCCCTGATGTGAGCGTATGTGGCATGGAGATAGGGGCGCCTTCTCAACCTCGTTGGTTTCCTCCGGGCACTCCGGTTTCCTCCTACTGCTAAAGACCCCAACGCGCAAGCGAATTATTGAAATAAAATGAAACCATATGTTAGTCCGCAAAAATGACCTGGTTTGTATCGAGTGGACGTTAAACCCCATTTCTCTCTCTCTGTCTCTAAGTTCACCAATTGAATCACCAGCCTTATATATTTTCTTAAAAACGCTTTAATGACGTCAACACTGGTGTCATAAACGCAACCTTAATTTTATTATGGCGGCTGAACGTAGACGTCAAGAAATAAGACATGAAAGAAATTTAATTTAGCAAAGATGTTGATTTCCACGTAATCTTGCATACCAATTATAGAACTTGCCCCATTAATAATCTAAATCAACCAGTTCAACACATTATTTTGAATTAGTTCAAACAAACAGAAAACGAACTTTCAAAATATAAAGACACAATCATAACGCTCCCTGATAATAAAATATTCTGTAAGGCTTCAAACATATAGATATTTCCTGGCGCTTTGATTTTGGATATGTCCCGACCTCAGCCTTTGTCTTCAGATACCACCCGGCCCAGTCCATCGTCACTAAATACTTTCTAACTGAATCATCGCCTCTTTCTGACTGAGCTATTGCTCTTAGATACTTTCTGACTGAGTCAGTGTCCTTAAATACTTCCTGACTGAGTCATTGTCCTTAAATACTTTCTGACTGAGTCAATCTCCTTAAATTCTTTCTGACTGAGTCATCGATCATTAAATGTTTGACCGGGTCATCGTCATCAGATTTTGCGTGAGTCATTGTCGTTTGATAGCCAATAGATTCCAGACCTTGTATGGTTAAAGACTATTTTGGCACTCTAGAATACCTCGTAATTGAATACATTGAGATCTCAGAATCTAAACAATGAAATCTTAAACATACGTTATGCAAGAGCTAAATCTGCCAATTGCACGTCGTTCTTTAGACCTGAAATGTTATCTAATAACATTCGACATTAATTAACTTATCCAGACCATAATCATTAACTTATCCAGTCCATTAATAATTAAATTAAAAAATGGATAATCGAAACTTGAGACTAACCTCAATATCCAATCGCTAAAATCTAGGTTCAAAGTGGGTTTATTTTGACTGAAATTTTCAACAAATTCCCTTTACATTATCTAGGTTTTTTACTATTAAAGTGAGAACTGCCAGCTCTGAATCTAATCTCACATAATTTTTTTTTTTAAAAGGCTCGATGCGTCTTTTGCGGAAGTTGGATGAATCTGTTATATGAATATCTGAAAACGTTTTATTCCGTTCAAGATTTACGAAGATATGACAAATGGAAAATTCCATCGAACCATGAACCGGCCTTTGTAACACAATATCCACCATTTATTTTTACGCGAACCGAAATGATGATACTGTTTTCAAACTGATTTCAAATTGTTTTCAAACAACGTTGGTAGTTTTATTGCTTTTCTCAATTAAATCTTATATAATCAACATATTTTATCATGGAATAAGCCAGCAGTAATTTGACATTTTTAGAAAATTTAAATCACGCATCGTTACTGCATTTCATATGCGAGGTATTCAGGAGAAAATGGTGTTTAGTTCTTCATAACGATTTGAAATCTTTGAAGAGTAACGTAAACCTAATGAAATTGTCCAGAACTTTACGCCCATCGCAAAATCATATATCTCTGGAAGTGATTCAAAGCAACAATAACTAGACCTGCATAGCTGTGCTCATCCGACTTTCGGGAAACAGACCGCAAAGAATCGTGCGATAGTCCATTCACTTGGCTATCTAACGATGCATTAGTTGCTTGCATCCGGTAATATCCGACGGAGAAATCGCGTTTATTCGCAAGAGCCTTCCCTTTTCAAGTTTTTCCCCCAAATCGGATATGTTTTCGACTACTTCCGGAACACGTATCTTTACAGGGCAGTTTTAAAATATGGATTGGGTACTTCATTTATTTTAACAGAAGTTTCAGAAACATCCATTGAGCAATTTCGATGAATTTTTTTTTAAAAAAAATAGGAGAGCAGTTTCAATAATGCAACGATATTTCGAATAACGGCTTAAAGGTTGAACAAAATGGCTTTTCGTTTCGTTTACGAGTAGGTCTGGTAAATCAAAAACTGCATTATAATAACACATTTCGTCGGTTGTCTCTGGCTAATGTGTTTTTCCCTTTACTAAAGACCCCTCTGAGCAATTATTATTAAAATATAGTTGGTGTCGAGTAGACGTTAAACGACATTTCTATTTTCTTTGGTTTTCATGGTCGAAGACGTTGGCGTGCGCGAAAAAAAACCCGACACTTTGAATTCCATACAAAAGTAGGCCGAAGGACCGCCGAGCCGGGGAAACGCAGGACGCTAAACCCCATTTTATTTCATTTTTTATACATACAAGTCACAATCTATACACCATATTGTTACAGACGCTGATCTTGCATTTTTCGGACGAAAATAAATTTTAATAATTTAATATAAAAATGGACAATCTTGACATTGTTTATTATCGTAACAATGTTGCTATTCTTATTAAAACTTTAAACAGTCATGACTTCGCTGAGAATAAAGTAATTTGAATCAAATTTCCATATTCTTTTTTTTTATTGTCTATTTTTATAAGAGTCATCTTTAAAAAACAGTTCGTTATATTAACAGTAAATTTTATCAAACACCTACAGGTGGCGCTGGCTTTCGTTTGAATAGGTTGCAAAAAATTGTAAATACTAAACAGAACTTAACCAGTTTGTGTTTATTTTTAGGTATTCAAATTTCAAAATATTTCGTTTTGTTTTTTATAGTTCAAAACTTTGTTTTACTTGTTTTTACTACCTTATGATCTGTAAGAATAGCTATATAATCCGAATGACTTTAGGGATTAGCCAATGAAATGATCTGTTATGTCGAGTTTTTGGCGTGAGGTGCACGTAGCTGTGGATAATCCACCAGAAACATCAACGCAGATTGGTAAATGTCTGAAGTCATAGGGCCAAAAGCCGTGCGTATGACCTCTGACGCGACTTTCCATTTGTATTTTTATAAGATTGCAACTTTCACAATATCGGACTTCACAAAGGATTCAAGCTTCGTTCGATTTATTTTATCGTTTTATGTTAAGAGCAACAGGCGGTTACTTAAGATCAACAAACGGTTTAAAAGGGAAAATATAAAGGTATATCAAAGCAGAAGATCACTAACGATTTCCATATTTAAATTTCAGCAAACCTAAGCACTTAAAACAGATACTATATTGGCCTCAGTGCACTTAAAACAGATGTACGCGGATATAATTGAGGTATCGTTTTGACGCTAACATGCGATTATAAAAGAAATATAAATGACTTGAAATGAACAGGAAATAACTACCATGAAGATTCATTTTAATCATTTTTGGAGTAATTTGCTTTGTGGTATGGGGTGGGGGTGCGTCATAAGGTCTCTCGCTGAGTCAAGTGGCGTGGCAAGGAGTAGGGTCGCCTGTCCAACTTTTTGGTTTTCTCCAGATCCCCCGATTTCTTCTTACTGCTGAAGACCCCTACGCACAAGCGAATTATGGAAATTAAATTTAAACCATGAATTCTACTTTTTACCTTGTAGATCGTTGCACCCAAATTCATGTTATTTCAATTGCATACTGTATATGATGTCAACATCGATAACTGTTTTTTTATTCAGAAAATGTAAGGTCTTTAAAGAATACTATTGCGATTAATTATTTTTTTTTTAAACTATAGCATTTAATAGGTCCCTACCACTCTCACCCCAACCCCCTTTAAGTCGCGAAAGTAAATAATGCATTATAAACAATATCAACAACATTTTGGGTTAGTAAATAGTTGTGGTAAAACTAATATATTATCATGATTAGTTAAGAGATGAATTATACTGGAACAATGAAGTAGGTTTGTTAACTCTATGTTGGTGCCAACTGAACTGCGATCACGGATCTTGGGAAATCCACCGATAATATTTAAAGTGGTGCCCCCATGATCCGCGCCCACAATAGCCGGACTTAAATCTACTGACTGGTATCCGTGTGCACAACATCTGGATTTGAAACTGTCTTTGGATGGAATCATCGATGGTGTTGTCATCAATCGGTTACAATGAACCCATTCTGTTAATTTCGCACTATACTAGCAATAGGCAGTGTTTCGTATTCTGTAAAGAACACTTCTCGTCATATGCAAATCCAACATCCAATACATCTCAGAAACAGGGCGATGGCTAGTCGACTTTTTTGTTTTCTTGTCTGCCATGTTGTTATGTCATTGCGCATGCCAGTAGTTGACGTAGTCCCGGGACAGTTCAACCTGGGACCCCATCAACTTACTGCACGTACAAAGACCTCAGTAACTATGTGGCTGTCTGCTTCACCTTTATGTGTTGACGTCACCAGTTTCTGTGATTTGTCAGACCTGTTAGGCTACTCCCTAAAAAAAACTTTCCTCTGATCTTTTAAGGTGACTTTCATTCTAAACAGGGAAAACTTATTCAAATAAACAGTGACTTCAAGAACTCTTAATAAAAATTGAAACTATGCAAAATTTATAGACATAATCTACATGTACACGACATTTAAACAATTTTTGTTCACGCCTTTATGTCGACGTGTTTTTCAAGAATTAGCATATTGGGAATAAACGTCAAACGTCTGAACATATATCATGTCAGCATTGGTTTGATATTCTCCATTGGGTTTTTTTGTTTGGGTTTTTTTTAAATTCAATTTTTAAGACACATAACTTTAAAGTATTAAATTAGTCATACAATTTATTTTATTATTTTAGCACATTTAATGTTTTAAAAGAACAGGTTATGGTTTAAACTATTTTAAGTTGGAATATATTAGTTAAGAAAAATATTTTAGAATAGAAAATATTTTAGAAATAATTTATTACTTCAGAATATCTTATACTTTGCGAGGTAAATGTATAAAATTAAACGCATTTTATTCTCTTTAAAATAAACATAGAAAAGTTTTAGGTCTAAATAAAATAGTTATTTATTTTTAGAAAATGTGTATAAATTAATACTTCAGAATATTTAATAATTTGCTATGTAAATGTATACAAGCAAAAGCATTTTTTTCTCTTTTAAATAAAAAGATAATCTTTTTGCCTAAACAATTAAAAGTTATGATTTTTTGAAAATTATTCATCTCCTTAAATCAAACGTTTGGACAAAAAAAGAAAGAAAATAAGTAGAATTCAAATAAAATGTCAATTTCCACTTCAAATTGGTAAGCTATGTTATATTGTCAACCAAATACACATAACTTTTGAATAATAATGCTGTTATTTAAATTTTGAAATATCCTAATTTTAAATACGGATGCACAGATTTTAAATTGGATAAGATGGAGTTAATGGGTGATTATTCACATTGCTATAAATCTACCTTATTCAACTATTCTGTTAGTGAACCGTATTAAATCAACTTTTGTACATTCTAATGTGTGAACTATATCATAGTTTATTTGCCGTGAGCTATGATTTTTATCTTCGTATATCACCTTGACGACTTGTTACTATCTATATATTCAAATAGTCTACATATGACTAGTTTTTTAACGATATTTGTAACAATGGCATTTCCTTTTTATGTTTAAACTCGAACAAAGAAAATTAATTTATATTTTCATAGAAACCTAAAAAAAATATTTTCATTCAAAATATTTTTAGGTGTAACAGAGTATATTTTAAGTAATGATAATTTGAACACCTATAATCTGCATTTTCCAAGAATCCACAATTTTACCACAGAAAATAATTCTAAGTATGTTGGGTTTTACAATTTTACAGCATTTGGAAAGGCGTTTGACAAATACTTACTTTTCCACTTATTTTTGTGCTTTGGTTAATGTGTTTCATTATTTAAAAATTAGATTTAATCTTAATTGGTTCACTTAATCTTGATTGTTCAAATTCAATCAAGGATTTGCATTAATTCTGATCGAAATTGACACTTTAAATTTCAAAGTTACTCCTAGGTTTCAATTTCACTAACAATAAAATATATGAACATATTTTGCAGTCCCAGCCGATTTTTATCCTTTTGGTAAGATTTTCATGAATAATAAGAAATTTACACAGATCAATTCATCACAACTGTCTCACAAATTGTTCGTAAATAAGGAAAATTTCGTTAAATCTTCATAACGAATGTCAGTAGTTTTTAAAATTAAAATTATTTGGGGTTATAATTAATTTTTCTAAGAGAAAAACGCTCACAGGATCGTATATTTTAATATACGACACAAATCCTCGTGTATTATACAAGATTCATTAAGGACTAAAATAAAGAAACATACCTTGAAATCGTTTTGGTGGATTGAAAACTAAAAATAAGTTTTGATATTAAAAGTTCAAGTACCAACACTTTCATTTGATCCTACTAGTAACTCTCTGTCTCACGAGGAGGTGTAACTGTAGCAGAAGACGAAGCTCGAATGACGATAGAAGACCTTGGTGGCGTATTTAAGCGGGTCGTAGAACAGGTAAAATGGCCGCGGGGTGGGAAATAACTTAACAACTTGTCAATATTTGAAACATTTCGATTTTTCCACAGTGATGATTGGTCATCTATCATTAATTCCTAATATCAATCAATCAGATTGCGATGACGTATTTCTTCCTGGATGCATTCACTCGAAACGGCGAGAAGTTCTCGTAATCACGAAAAACGCAGCCTGCGGGTCGGATCTACACTAAACTTAATTAATTACCCTCTAAAGTTTATTTGTAAACAAAACAGTTATTATAGGGGTCTATTACATACAATAGAAACGTCAATATTTAGATTTGGCACCCGTCGGGGAGGTGTGTAAACTCGTCCTAAGTGTCATTAAGGGATCCGGGAATTACGTTACCTCCCTCGGTAATGATTGAATATCCCGAGCGGCACAATGGTTTAATGTAGAGAGACAATAGAAGGGGGTATAGGTATATTGTAGACTAAATGATATAATAGATTGATAGACGAGTATAATTTATGATGATAAATACGTTAATAAATGGGGATTAAAGAGTTCGTCAGCATTGAAAGTAAAAGTACATTGCCTACTTCAGATGAAGGCGATGACAGCATTGATAGGTTGAGATTATGCCACCATTTTAGATAATAAACTCAGTGTCTAACACTTTGTCATTGCGAATGTACAACTCATTTTTAAATCAAACAGTCTTAATTCTTTTTCTTGGATATGATAAAAAAAAACTGATTTGATACACCCCATGTCTCCACGCACCGCACCCTTATCTTAATTATTTTTCTTAGATATGGTAAAGAAAAGAAAAAGATGTATTCTTAAACATCCCCTGTCTCAACCCACTACACCTCCATTGTAAAGCGTATTTTTTCATTTCTAACCTATATGTGAATATAATTACATTTGATCAATGGCATGCACCAAATGTTTATATTTTTAATCGGAATTTTAATTTAGAAATTCCCATTCTCTGCAAATTATCCCTGTCCACTCTATTTGCTTTATAGATTTGATACAAATTTATATTTTATATCAATACAAAGTATATTACCCTTGCTGTATAAATGTAAAGCATTTTGTTTTTGGATATTAAACGGGTTTTTTGGGACATTTTGTAAATTATCCCATATCCATGTGGTGGACCACAGAAGTGGACTTGTTTATAAAAAATATGTCCAGAAACGGTGGTGCTGTATGTGGTGTTAAAAGATATAAATCTGTTAAGCGAATAGAGTGGACAGGGATAATTTCCAGAGAATTTATAAATTAAAAGTTCGATTTTAAATAATAACCACTTTAAGCATTGCATTGATCAAATGTTATTGAGGGCAACAAATGAAATTTACACTTTAAAATGGTGAAGACTGTGTGGTATTGTAAAATACATCTTTTAATTAGAATTAAAATAGGGATATACAGGTCACAATTCTATGGAATACAATTACTGCTTATTTGATAACGACCAGAGAAGCCTAGTCGAAACGTCGCTCAGTAATAAGCAGTAATTTTATTTCATAGAATTTTGACCTGTATACTCTAGTTCAATTACTAAATGCCATTGAAACAATTTAATATAGGGATAGGGTAAGTGGAGACTTGATGGTATATCAAATACAACGCCCCCCTCCCACTTTATTTATCACATCTAATAAAAAACTAAGAATGTTTGGTTTCTAAAATAAATTGTACATACGCAATGGCAAAATGTTAGACACTGAGTTTATTATTTAAAATGGGGGCATAATCTCAACCTGTCATCACCTTCATCTGAAGTAGGACATCTACTTTTACTTAAACACCTAAATAACTGTCATGTTAATTTACAAAAAATTCAAAATTCAACACATAAATTAATGTCATTATGTTAATTTACCATAAGTTCGAAATAATAGTATTGCAGCGGTATTTTTTAGGGATTTATTATAAATTTGTTTAATGTTTCGTGAATTAAAACGGGATTTTATTCACAAACAGGTACAGCATATTATATGGTTTTATACAAATGTGTCGATTATTTTATAAATTAGAATTTTAAAGCGTAAATAAATGCTACTAACTAACGGAATTTATTGATAAAAATCAAAATGTTCAGAATCTTTTCCGTAGCTCACAGCGAGACCTTTAGGGGATATGCAGGAAAAGAAATATTTCTGGTCAGTATTTCAAACACATTACACATCAAGTATGTTTTAATAAGACGCGCCCAACGCCCGGTAAAAGAAGGCCCACTACAGATTCGTCATAGGTCGCAGGATGTAAAAATGGTTTGGGCATTTGATTGCTGATGAGATTGTGGGTTAAGGTTAAGGGCTAGCTGTACATCTCAGGGCATAATATGACAACATCTGTAGTCGACCTTAAATTTTAGGCATGGCCCTATACTACGCCCTTAGCTAATATCCTTCATCCTTCATTCTTAAAGAGAGCGTGCGCGGAATAGCACAAGGTCTGCCATTGGGTTAAACGGTGTGGTTTCGATTCCGTGCTTGTAATTTATAAGGAGCAGGGCCTTCGGCTTCCTACAGCTGCTAACGAACCATACTAGGTTTGTTCAGATAGGACTTACTTTGTGTCGGGTGAATGTTACCCCCTCCCTCCCTCTCCCCTCTCCGCCTCTCTCTCTCTCTCTCTCTCTCTCTCTCTCTCTCTTCTCTCTCTCTCTCTCGACGAAAACTATCTTGGGTTGGATACTAGAGCTAATGGATGTGCGAAATCTTGCCAGAATAGAGACACTACTCTAATTTCGAATACCAACTGTCCTCGATTTTCGTCCCACCCGAAAGACTATACAGCGTCCTTGTCGCGCCCTGGTCAGCGATCCAACGTGTTCCCCACCGAGACACCGCAGCCACGCTATCAGAAGACATTCTGGAGTCTATTAAGACCGGAGTTTGTGAATGTTCTTCAACTAAATAAAATATACAGTAACAGTAATCTAAAAACTATAAAGATAGGCCTACTTAGGGAAGAACAATTACTGATTTATTTAGGCGACGCTTCACTTTCTTGATAACGTTGAAAGAATACTCTTCGAAACGTCACCCAAATAAATCAGTAATTGTTCTTCCATAAGTATGTTGTGTAGTTTATTGCTCTCTCCAGTTACTAAATGGCTCTAAAAGATCCTACAGTAACAGCTTATCCTATAAAACGAATTAAAATATACTTATATAATATGTCACTATTGTAAGTCAGTAAAACGTTGTGAAATGATTTTAAAATGCGGGTTTAACTACCTACTTTCAATGTGAGAGAGAGAGAGAGAGAGAGAGAGAGAGAGAGGGGGGGTGACGTCCACTCGACACAAAATAGGTCATTTCGGGACTAACATATGGTTTAATTTTATTTCAATAATTCGCTTGCGCGTAGGGGTCTTTAGCAGTGGGAGGAAACTAGAGGACTCGGAGAAAACCCGTGGGGATGGGCAGGCAACTCTACTCCTTATCAAGTACAACCGAGGATTCGAAACCACGCCAGTTGACTAAATGACAGACTTTATGATACAGCTAACCATTCAGACATCCTCCCCCCTTCTGAAATACAAGTCCAGACTATCGTCCAATTTAAAGGGTCAATCCCGATAATATTTTGGAGAATAAAACCGCTTAATTCTGTGTTAAAATCCCTTAAAATTCTCAACCTTAGGGGTGAGCCACTAACTCAACGTATGTGAAACGTTTTCAAACAACTTAAACCCGTCGGTCTTCATATGGATATGTACATTGTAGATGAAATTTACCTTGCGTTATCAAGTACTGCACGTGAGGCATTCATTGTATAGACCTCTAAAGAATCGGGAATCGATTATCAGGTCACCTGACGATAAAAATGACCCGAAATCTTAAAAGGGTTACGTGTCCGGATAAGAAGTTTTGACGTTCACGTCCAAACCACTCAATATTTTGAACTGAAATTTTGAGCCTGGGTAAATAGCCATTCCTCTATATTTTGGCACTCAAATGTCATACATACTCAGACTTTTATTTTGAGACTGTTCAAATCGGGATATTCCCTTTAAAGGGACAATAACATTCTTGCTGGCTTGGTAGCTCCAGAAAATATATAATACCCTTATTCTAAGTACTAGATGTTTAAGTGTCCTACCTGGTGTGTAAATTATCCATTACAACCTATTTTACTTGTCCAGAGGGTTCGAAAATATTTAAAAATCCAAGTCACACTTGAAAAGGTTTACGTTAGACTTTTCAAATCAAATGGTTGAATTTTTCCAATTTTTCAAAATAGGTGTGTTAAGATGAAATTTATATCATCATTTAATTGAAATATTCTAAAATAATACAATTTGTTGACCAGAATGAAGATTGGGACATATTATTCAGTTACAACAAGAGTGTTATTGGGGCTTTAACCAACAATAGGGACGGGTGTTGTACAAGAGGCGGTGTATGTTACCCTTCCTAGAACACCTAATACCACGCAGCAGTTGACGGGCTATCGCTGTTTTGTGTTCATTCCCAGACGGAACAGGACAGTGGGAAGTTAAACCCCATTTCATTTCATTTTATGTTCTTTTATATATAATAAACCCAGACATTGGCTTCGCCTTTACAACAGGCGGCCTAACACTGTCGCTGATTATGGATCCCCATAAAGTAGTAAATAAATCTGTTTTTGTTAATGGTGATAGTCATAAGAAAAGTTCTCCTATTATTCAAACGCGGATAAACTCGTGCGCGCTGTATCATAAGGTCTGTCTTTGAGGCAACTGGCGTGGTTTCGATTCTACTACGTGGCAGGGATTAGGTCGCCTGTCCAACCTCGTGGGTTTTCTATGGGTCCCCCCCTCTCTCTCTCTCTCTCTCTCTCTCTCTCTCTCCTGTAACACTACAGATAACAGACGATCATCATAGTCGCTAGATCTTCTATTGAGAACATGGAATAGACATAGATCGGAAGAGTTCTATTCAAGTCTGACTTACTGTCAGTAAATTCTAGCTTTATAAAGCATACCGCCATTAAGAATAATGATACATGACAGATTAACTTATTTGGAATTGAGGTTATAGTTTCTATAACTGCACTGCATCTTTCCTTTAAAGTCGCGAAGTTCTGCTGAGTGTTAAACACATAGATCATGTGTAGGTTATAAATAACGTATGAATAAATAAGATATTTAATGAGATCTTGCGTTTTGTCAAAACGAGCAGAGGTCATTCGTGTGTTGCCCGTAAATAACATATTGAACATATTAGCAAAGTTGTATATAGTTGAAAACGTCCAATATAATATAATGTCAAATCTAGCAAAATTCTATGTATAAATTACTTTCTCTCTCTCTCTCTCTCTCTCTCTCTCTCTCTCTCTCTCTCTCTCTCTCTCTTAGGGGCGGCTATTTGGGCACCAACAATATAATGTCGGTCGGGTGACCACATGCATTTTTTCTTATTTTTTTGGTGGGGGGGGGGCTTATATAAATAAACTTGTACGCATGACTTACATAATTAACTTAATTGTTAAATTTGTAGGCGCCATATTCACACAGACAATATCATAAATTTTACCAATAGGTGACAGTATTAGCTGTAAAAACATGACTTTTTAGCACTTATATTTTTATTGTTGTCGTCATTATAACATAACAGAGGTTATGTGTCGATAGGCAGCGAAACTGTAATAAAATGGGGTTTAACGTCCTACTTGTCCGAATTGAGCGCATTCAAATGTGACCTGAAATATAAAGATTACGTGAACTTCCCAGGCGAAACTCGTCAAGTCGAAAGTACGACAGCATGCCAAAATGATAGGTCCCCTAAATAGCGGTGTGTTAATTTCCTAATTTCTACTTTTCGAGTTGCGTTTATTTAGCGTGATATACCGACATGAATAAGTGTCAAAAATATGAGTAAATCGAAAGTCGACAAGACTGTACACCAACCAATATGCAAGTCGAAAAGTAGAAGTCACGAGTCCAGGCCCCGAGTTCACAAAGCATTCTCAGACTTTGAGAATTTACTCAAAATTGTTCGCCTTATTTTAATTAAATCACAGCCCTTTATAATAATTTTTTTCTTTCAATGTATTAAATAGATTAAAAAGAAATTATGTGCAAAATTTTATGTTACTGCATCAAAGATATTTTTTATAATCAGTGATTGAAAGTTAAGCAAATTCTCAACTTAAATCTGAGAATACTTTGTGAACTCGGGGC
The DNA here is from genome assembly GCA_036850965.1 of Patella caerulea. NCBI lineage: Eukaryota > Metazoa > Mollusca > Gastropoda > Patellidae > Patella > Patella caerulea. The sequence continues at coordinate 14,891,750 of JAZGQO010000002.1, read as the reverse complement.
CTAATACATTAAAACAACAAAAGTTTTATAAGGGGCTATATTTTAGTTACAATAAGGCGAACAATTTTGAGTAAATTCTTGACTTAAGTCTGAGAATGCTTTGTGAATTCGGGGCCAGGTGTCTGGATATGACGACACACCGAGGTCAACTCGTGTACTGACAGTTGCACGATTCCCTTGCACGACTCGAGTCGACACGACACCGTCCGATTTGCGCAAACTCGTCTTGCCAATGCGGGAAGTGCGTAAACAATGCGCAAACTATGCGTGAAATCGTCGTGCCAGTGTGGACACTGATGGGCACGACAAAATCGTGGCCAAAAGTCGTGCAAGTGTCAGCGTGGCTTCAGACTTTTTTTTATAAACAGTATCCGCAAACCTCACTGCCTGACCATTATTCTCCCTAATAGTTCATCACGTGGCCTAATAAGCATGTTTTCATTACCCCAGAAGATGCAGAGACTTGGGATGTTAAACAACATTTCAGTGAATACCCCTGACAGTTGGAATTCAATAACAAGTTCGTCAAAATTTCACTCATAGCACACTGTATGGCGTATGTCCGTCTTCATTAGCCCAGTGGCTGTATAACAGTAGGACGTTAAACCTCATTTCATTTATTCTCTAGAAATAATAGAACAAGTAGAGAAAATGAAATTTAACGCCCCACCGAAACTAGTAGAGAGAGAGAGAGAGAGAGAGAGAGAGAGAGAGAGAGATGGGTTAAGACCCACTCGACACAAACGACTGCATTTCGGGACTAGCATATATTGAAATTTGTATTTCAATAATTCGCATGCGTGTACTGGTCTTTAGCTGTGAGATGAAACCCGAGGACGCTTAGAAAACCCAATCTGCCCCTGGTCACTTACAAGCGATGAATTGAAACCACGTTATTTGACTCAATGATAGAATTAATGATTTAACGATCACGTTAGCCCCACCCCACCCTACAGACAGAGCGTTGGCTGTTATATGAAGAGTGTTAAGTCAAGCAGAGATGATGAATTCTTCTTCTCGCTATATGTGACATAAACCTTTCAATATTAGGTGATATAAATGTAAAAAATGCCATTAAGTATCACGTGTCGTAAAAAGATGGTAGAAGTCTGCCCTGTTAAAATAAATTCCTTATATAGGCAACGAATAAGTAGAAAATTATTATAAAATATTGCACGGTTTGATAATTAAATATGAATGAATGAGATGGGAGGGGCTTAATATGAGCCAGGCAAACATATTATGTTAATTTGTCTGCGCTGTGGAGCCACGGTGGCTAAGTGAGTACGACGCCAACTAGTTAGTCTGGAGATCTCGGGCTCACTCCTGTGTTGGCGATCTAGCCCTGAGTTTACAAAGCATTCTCAGACTTAAGTTGAGAATTAGCTCAACTTCCAATCACTGTTCATGAGAAATATCTTTCATCCAGAAATACCAAACTTTGCACATAGTTTCTTATTGATGTATTTGATACATTAAAACAACAAAAGTTTTATAAAAGGCTATATATTAGTTAAAATAAGGTGAAAAAGTTTGAGTAAATTCTGAACTTAAGTCTTTGTGAACTCGGGGCCTTGATTTTCCGGCGTTGTTATATCTTCTCAGGGGTGCAAGAAGGGGACCTATCAAGTGCAGCTGTCTAGTCGTTCGGATGGCATGAAAAATCGAGATCCTGTGTAAACATTCGCCTCGTTGGAGTAGAACAGTACGACGTTAAACCCTATTGCATTTTATTTGTCGTCTGTGGTTACGAGTACAACGGGAGGTAGACAGGGCCTTCAGTGTGGCTGGTCCTAAACTATGGAATGATCTCCGAGATTTTGTAAAGTCTTCTTCAACATTACAAACATTTAAACAATCATTAAAACACACCTTTTTAAGCGTACTTTTCCAGAATAAATAAAACTCCGATATAGTTGATTTAAATGCCCCAGTCAAATATTGTATACTACGTGTATGTATGTTTGTTATGTTCATTGAATATTTATTTATGTGTTTTGTAAAGCGCCTTTGAATGCTGATGCCGGCAGTAACGAGCGCTATACCAAACTGTATAAACTTAAACTTAGGAGAATTTTGTCCAGACAGCAGTTTTTCCCTTTTAAGTTCCGAAGACCTCATTTGCGTGCACGCAAGTACATGTATGTACATTGCGTGGCGTTTGCCCTTCATAATTAGCCCCATTGATGCAGAAAAGGGGAGAGAGAGAGAGAGAGAGAGAGAGAGAGTGCGGCTTAACTATCTATCTCATTTCGGGACTAACATTTGGTTTAATCTTATTTCAATAATTCGCTAGCGCGTACTGGTCTTTGGCAGTGGGAGGAAACCGGAGGGCCCGGAGAAAACACACGAGGTTACACAGGCGACCCTTGTCACGTACAACCGATTGTCCTATAAGATCAATACATCATCTGAAATTGGAAAACTTTATTATAACTAAAGTTTCTGAATTTTAGGCTCTATTATCCTTATCAATAACTATTATCATTAGGCCCGTCGAAGCAGAACAGTGGCATGTTAAACCCCATTTCATTTTATCTCTTTCCAAATAACGGATTTTTAAAAAGACAATAGGGTTATTATATAGAGTTTTTCATTCAATATTAGTTATACAGCGTCTTGAAGTTTACATAAAGACAATAAATGTCAGGACCAGCCATCAATCAACGCCGCCATCTTGTCAACGTCAGAGTTTAAGCCGGGTTATTTAAGATTACATGAATTCATTTATATTATACAGGCACTTTCTTCCGGTTCAGGATTTTATTAACGATCTTTACCGTCTAGGTTAAAGGACAATATTGGTGTTAGCTATTATAGCCATATGTGATAGAACTAGTTATACACATACTAAATATAATTTTAATACAGAGATCATTGCTGCGGCTAAGTTTATCTATATATTAAAACGCCGCTACCCGGGCAAAATGTCCCACATAGCACACTGTATGACGTATGTCCGTCTTCATTAGCCCTGTTTAGGAGCACGGTAGGACGTTAAACCCAATTTCATTTCATTGATATATTAAAATACAATTATATTAAATTAAACATACATTATGCAAGAGCTAAATCTGCTTATTGCAAGTCTTTCCTTTAGGTCTGTTATCTAAATTAACAATTAGACAATTATTTTATTAACTTATCTAGACGATAATAAACTTTCGATGTCACCGCTAGCCCGCGATATTTACTGAGTGGGCGATCGAGACTATGTTTTATTATCGTGTCGACTTTAGCAATGATGATCAGGCGAGGCGTAAAATTCAATCGTTAAATTCTCGGTTTCGAGTTGATCAATTTGACTGAAATTTTCAGCAAATTCCTCTACATTATCTAGTTTTTAACCATTATAGTGAGAACTGTCAGCTCTTTATCTAATCTCTCATAATGTATCTTAATACAATTTATTTACTGATCTGATATGACAAATGTCTGATGTATAAAATAAATATTGATTTTAAGATACAAATGTTAAATGTAATTTTAGCGTACAAATGTCGAAATGCAACAACAAATGAAGAAATAAGAATTCAGAACTAAAAATAAAGAGCACTGAATAAAGAGCTGTTTGGTCTTCCATAAGTTAATGTCTCGTGTTACAGTACGTTACATCTATTTTTCTTCTTAAAATAACATACAATGAAACAGCTAATTCAGCACATATATATATGATAAACAAATGAAATGAATTGGTTTTAACGTCGATCAGTTCTGCTCCGATTGGGCTAACGAAATGACATTTTTGTTCGGGCAGTGGCGCTATGGCCTACTCTTTTACCGTATTTCAACTGTCACGAGTGTCATTTACATGCAAACCAATGTGTACCTGGGACCTCGGGTTTTCGTCCCATCCATACGACTACACTTTATCCCTTGCCAGACCCTCGGTTCTGCACCACTGAAGGTGGGGTGGGGGTGTGTGTGCGTGGGGTCAGGGGTAAGCCGGTAATTTCCCGATGAACTTTACAGATTAATAATAGGATTGACATGTTCACGAGATAGGCCATGTTAGCAGTTACCTTCTATCTTTAAAAGTTTTATAAACAATAAGGGATTATAATGAATTAACACGGCATAAAATTTCAACCTTGACTAATCACCTTTAACTGCACACCCACAATTAATGTTTTGAAGGAATATAATATTTGTGGTCCCGAGAGATAAAATGAATTCAGTTTGAAGACTTCCACTCTTATAATGTATTCTTGCTATAACTTGGACATTTATAATACGTTCACATTTATAGCAAGGGAGATAACCTTCGATAGATTATTGGTCGTGCTTGCTGTATATTATTCCTATTGACACGCCCTGAATTATTACCCACATTAGATGTCGATGGCCCTGGTTGTGAGAGAAGGAGAGAGAGAGAGAGAGAAATGGTGTTTAACGTCCACTCGACACAACTAGGTCATTTTGGGACTAACATATGGTTTCATTTTATTTCAATAATTCGTCATTTCGGGACTAACATATGGTTTAATTTTATTTCAATAATTCGCTTGCGCGTAGGGGTCTTCAGCAGTGGGAGGAAACCGGAGTGTCCGGAGGAAACCCACGAGGTTGAGAAGGCGCCCCTACCTCAATGCCACATACGCTCACACCAGGGCTCGAAACCACAGCCGCAAGCCAGAGGTGACCGGCCAGCTAGAGGTCGAAGCGCGGCACTCTGGACCACTAGACCATCCCACCCCCACCCCTGGTTGTATTTGAGGGTCGCGTCATATATCACACGAACAGCATATGATTAACCAATCAGCTTTGATGTTTCTAGTGGGTTACCCACAGTCCCGTGCACCTCGCACCAAAAAAACTCCGTAACAGACTGTTTGAGTGGCCAATTCCTCATATCATCCAAAAAGTGCGTTTTATAACTCTTCCAATTTCTAGTGTACTAAAGACAAGTAAAACGAAATTTGAACCATAAAAACGAAACGAAATAGGATGCCCTTCCTCGATTTCCAGCTGTCGTTTTTTCGTCCAATATGAACGTCTTGAAAATCCCGAGGAGCTGTTTTGACCAACACCTGGGTCGAACCTCCTGGTTAGTGATCCAGGTAGTTCCACAATGAGTCATCGTGACTCCCATTCGTAACGATAAGTACCTAATCTCTACTTATCTCGATATTTAGATGAGCATGTGTATCACTGGAACATGGTATTATTAAAAAAATATTCATAAAAAGTTTTCCTCGTAAAGGAGATCATTGTTTCTTTAAGGCGTATTTTAAGCGGGGGGGGGGGGCGTAATTTCCGGACGAAACATAATATGATTCAGTTTTATTTCAATAATTGTCTTCAGCGTAGGGGTCTTTAGCAGTGGAAGAAACCCTGAAAAAACACACGAGGCTGGGCAGACCAGCCCAGTCCTTGTCACGTACAAGTTTGGATTGAAAATCCACGCCACGTAACTCAATGACAGATCTATACCTAGCTTTACCTACCTAACCATTGGAAAAAAAATCACCATATATGTTGATCTCAAAATGATGGAAGAATTGTAGCTTCCCTTGGTGGTACAAGATTGAGGGCTGATAACGACAGTTGTCTAGTTGTTCGGATGGGTCGCTAAACCGAGGTTCCCTGAACACATTGATATTTCACGTAAAATAACCACTGACAATTGAAATCGATATAAGAGTAGGCCAGAGGCTCATATTTTCGACAGCACCCTTTTTTACTGCTGAAAGTGCCTTTTTACAGACCCAAATATCTCCGAACGTTTACTTAGACGAAAATATGAGCCAAATAGCGCTTGGAATGGCTACAGATGCAAGGAAATGACGGATAAATGTCTTTGGGGACCCCTCCCCGCTCAAACCCCGGCCCTCGCAGAGGCCTGCCCCGTCTCCGCAGTAAGTGCCCTCATTTTACGGCGCCCCCGTTTTTCAAAATCCCTAGATCCGCCCCAAAATCCCATCTATTTATTTATCAAACCCAAATCCCATATAGATATAAACTACGTTTTCAACAATCGGACATAACAGATGTTCCAGACGAAACCGGTTTTCTTGGCATTTTCGTAATTTACAATGGCAACAAATAGCAAAAGAATCCAAGGTCACCTTTATCACCACGAATAAATAAGTTACAAATTATCACAAGTCTTAATCTCAACATAATCTTGCGCAATGAATTATTGAATAACAGTTGCCATATTTGATTTATACAGTCCATAAGTTACTATCGAATCTAATACCATGCTTCACTGGATCATCACGGCTATTAGACACAGTCTCGATCATATAAATCATTTGTACATCAATCATTGGCTGAAACTACTTCCCTGTCGTCTTGCATTCATTCATAAACCTGGTTTAAAATGGGAAATCAAATGAATTAAAATGCAATAAAATAAAATAAATATGTTTGCTTTTGCAGTTTATTCTTGTGAATTTGATGATATTCTTTAACATAGAAAACAGACAATAGCCTATCCTTATTGAAATCATCCAACATAGGCATTTTTATGTTTTCGCCCAATGATGTTAACGCGACCCATTAGCAACCTAAGTGGGCTGGATGGGACGGGGTTGTTCGGATGGGGTAGGGGTATTTTGTTTCTGTTGGAACAGTAGCGGCAGACAAGACACGTGTAACAACTTTATGTTGCGAATTGTGTTGTTAGCATGGGTGAAGTGGCAATCAAGGAAACAAAACAAAACAAAAAACAAAACAGACTTCTCTCGGACGTGCGCCGTACTGATACAGAGCATGAACATGTCAAACTTTTCACCTCGACAGTGAACTCGAAGTTTTTTCTATAAATCCCAAAATCGTCATCAGAGTCTTTAACCTGGAAATGATGCAATTGCCTGATGTATACGAAAATAAAATCGTAAAACAATTATGGTTCTAACAATACTATAAGGTTAATGTCTACTTCAGTCCATGCTGATATCGCAGGGAAGAGATCACCAATTACGCCCCTTATCTCGGTAACCAAGACTCTAGTTTCTTCTATTTATCGTCGCTGGAGCAAGATATAGTCAGATGTAGCTCCGCCTGAAACAGAGTGCTTTTAACCCAATAGCAATTTGGTAGAATGGTCTACTATTAAGTGGTCTGCATCCATTAGACATTGGCAGTGTTGTGCGATTTACCTCCCTTGATTTGGGGTCTCAGATAACGGGTTAGATCTATTTGGTAATGGTAAGGACAACGAGAAGTAAACGGGGCCTACGATAACCGTAATCCTAGCCCTAATACTGGACCTAGCCCTAATGCTTACCCTAACCCACAATCTTGCCAACAAACATGTGCCTCAACTTTATTTACATCCCAGCGACCTTGGCAAAAATTGAGATGGCCTTAACAAATAGAATTAACCATTCGTTTTTGGCCACAGTATACGTATATCATTAATTTCCCCATTGGCTTTATTAATTCTCGCCTCTTTTACCTATCTGTTGCTAAAGTTTTCGTTGGGTTGAACGTTTTCTACACACGGGTGATGAAGCAGCATTTTGCAATTAAAATACGCACCCATTCAACTGCTGTTCTCCCCTCTTTGCAATCATGAATATTCACCAAACCCTGATATAAAAATATGCATTCTAGTCCCGATTCTCTACTAGAAAGTCAACAAAAATTGACATGCAAAAGCGAGAAAAATGAATGACTATCAATAGATGTGGATTACATTCGTTCAGTTTGTTCATTCTGTCCTTTTACGAGAAATACTCTCCGGAAATAAGTCTGGCTAAATTATGTTTTCAATTACAAGAGAGTAATACATAGTCAATATGGCTCTATGGGTTTGCATTGTTGAATTGGGGTAGATTCGACTGTTCCAATTTTTATTGGTTTCATTTTGTTTTCTTTGTGGAAAACTTCTAGACAAAAAGTAATAACTGTCAAAATGACCTGTACGTTAAAGTTAAAACGACCAGACCTCTTTGATTGGGGAATTTCGCGATTTCAATTAAATTTGATGAATTGTGTAGTGAAAGCGGTATCCACAGATTGTGTTTATGTTGAAATATAACCGTTTTTGCCTTCAAGAGGGGCGAGAGAGGGAACGGAGAGATGGGTTTGACGCCCACTCGGCAAAGACTAACACGTGGTTTAAATGATTTAATTTCAATAATTAACTGGCGTGTGGGGGTATTTGGTGTAAATGGTTTTCTTCTACAGGCTTTGAAATAACTTCGAGCAAAAAAACTTGTGAAGCATTGCCACCATAAATGAGGTGAATATTGTCTCAGGGCTTCTTTATCATCAATTCCTCGTATAATCCTTGATGTTGTCTCCACCTTGGACAGTTTGCTCAAATTCCTGCAAATTGTCCCTTTATATCAGTCATATAGAGAGGGGTTCTTTAAAGATGATGAGAGGTCCAAAGACGTGTGTGGATATCTAAAGATGGCGAGCGACGTCCGATTCTTTCGACGTGGCAAACGACGAATGAATATTTTAAGGAGATGAGAGACGAGTGGTTCTTGAAGGATGGACTATTTAAATACTGTTTGGGTCTGTTTATTATATTATATTCAGACTTTCTGGGTCTGTTTGGTTGCTTATAACAAGGATTCGGTTATTGCCCCAGTCTTGTTTCTTTTTAGATTTATTACATAATTGACGTTCTTACTGCCTACCACCACAAAGCTACCGACGAGCACAGCTACGTTCTAAAAAAATTACTAATATATTAATTTAATTTTTTCCTGGCAATTCGGCCAGAATTCATCTAACTATATACGTTTAGTGAATTGATTCAATATGTAACGAAACCAATAGATGTTTAAAGGGACAATAACATTCTTGCTGGCTTGGTAGCTCCAGAAAATAAATAATACCCTTATTCTAAGTACTAGATGTTTAAGTGTCCTACCTGTTGTGTAAATTATCCATTACAACCTATTTTACTTGTCCAGAGGGTTCGAAAATATTTTAAAATCCAAGTCACATTTGAAAAGGTTTACGTTAGACTTTTCAAATCAATTGGTTGAATTTTTCCAATTTTTCAAAATAGGTGTGTTAAGATGAAATTTATATCATCATTTAATTGGAATATTGTAAAATAATACGATTTGTTGACCATAATGAAGATTGGGACATATTATTCAGTTACAACAAGAGTGTAATTGGGGCTTTAAGGGGGTTTAATGATTTTAATTTAGGATTTTATTCTTCTTTTATTTCATTAAAAAAAATTAAATGGCCTCAACACGCCATTGTAATATCAATAAAACCAAGGGATTATTTCGAAATTAGCTGGTCGTCGTCTGAATGTCACGAGGGTATTATGCTATACGAGACGAACATACCGATACAGTGGATTATATCAGTACAATACGGCAATGACGTCATGGTTCCTGCAAATCTCCACGTTCGAAGCAAAGAGCGTTAAAAGTGCGGCGCGTACAGAAATATTGAACATAGTAATATGACGTCATTTCGATTCCGCTATTGCCTATTTACTTTAATTCTAGGATAAACCTCTTTGTACTTGATCATATTATTCCTGTAAATGTCTTGTATATAACCCCGCGTTATATGGCTTGTTGCTGATGTCTGACTGCCTGCCTGCTAATACACAAGACATGGCACAACTTGGATTTATTGATAAATGAGCGGAGAGCGCGTGTAACTAACGGAGAGTAAGAAAAGCTTGGTACCAAGGCTAGGAGCTGTAATAAACGTATCTAGAACGGTACTACCTACTTAACTCCCGTTTATATCAGATTTATTGTGAATGAAAGTCTCATGGATGTGAAACGTTAGATCGGCACGTACAATAATCCTGTTTCGGCATTGACATAACCATTACGATGTCTGATAGGGATTTAATATCGTGATTTTATTCATTCAAAAAAAAACCTATTCACCTGTGATTTTGCAAATAACCATCGTAACCAAAGGTGTGAATTTTATTTAGCATTAAGCATTATAGATTGATATTCTTCTCTGCAGTTAGTGGATTTTTAAATCTGAGATGTTGAATGAATCTCCGGGAATCTAAACTGAACAGGTATGGGAAAATAATTCAGCGAAACATTATTTTTGATAAATATTTGTGGTTTGTTTACAGAACGTTTCACTGGGTGCCGTTATCGTTATCTGTTTTATTATTCTTATTTCCAATGTTAGTTTGTGATATATAAATTAAAATGGTTGAATTCTTAGCGTTTTAACAGTTATATCTCGGTAACGTTAGTTTTCAGCAATGCTTTAAGTATTATATGTGAGAGGTGTTTATGTATTGCAATTGGATAGAAAGAGAAGTAAACAAGTCAACACTCTGTCAGCGAAACATAGGAAATATTCTAATATATTCGGACTATTTAAATCGAAGTAAAGATCTGGTATAGAATTTAGCCACGGTAGGTACATATGTGTTTCTTTTTGCTCATTGTTTTCATCCTTCGGATTTTGTTTGACGTCTCTTTTATAGAATTAAGGGATATCATAGAGCTGAAAACTTCGTCTTTACTAAACGTAGGTCGTTTACCTGTAATTTGGATGTGTAATCTGCAGCAGAATTTGGAGTCGGCATTTGTAATTTGATTCTGGCTGGCTATCGAGAATTCTTTGTCATATACGATTAGCGGCAAATTTGTCAAAATACTGGATGTACGTAATTGTGAAGGTAAAGATTTATTTTAAAACCAGGACCACTATTTAGGTTCTTCTTCTTGTTCTTGGGGTGACGCTCCTCTAAATATCATCCTAAGGCTCCGAGAATTCAAGTCCGATCTACATGAAAACTGACATGCTTCTTTTTGGACCAGCAACTTGTCGCTAACCGCTTCTCATATTGTTCTTCTTCGAGTTCTTGTGGTGACGCTCCCCGGAAAATCTCTAGGCTTTGCAGTTCAAGTTCTTCGAACAATTCCGCATCGATTTAGTGAATTAGATATTTGAATTCCCGCAAACAACATGATCAGTTTCTGATCCACTATACGATCGTATTTGTTTTTCTCTGGGTTTATTTTCGGACAAGCCAGAACGTATCTATGGGATTTTTCACATCGATTTGCACAACTGCCAATGTGTGCAATATTGTTAGAAAGGTTTCTGTTACTATATAAACCAGGTCTGACATAAACTGCACCTTTATTTAAATTGAATAAAATTATCAACTCACCTCATTTAACTGGAATGCCAATTCTGCTATAAATATAAATACATTATCTACCACTATAAGATAGGACTGACATAAACAGCAGCCTTATTTAAATATAATAAAATTGCCCGTAATTATTAACTCGCCGCGCTAATTTTATTTGACTGGAATGAATTGGAACATGTCAATTCTGCTGTAAATACTATTGGTTAACAAGTAGACAGAAAACCACAGTGCGTCGGCTTTCAAACACAATAAAATCTCACAGGGCTAACAGGATTTCATTAGAAACAACGAGGTAATTCTACGATACATGAATTATCTGTTCTTTCAGATAAAAAGACACTCGGTTATTAACCACCTTTGATTTAACTGAAAGCAGGTAGGTTCGGGGTAGGGGTGGTGACCAAGGGGGTAAGGGGCTTCTCGCTAACCTAAGTGTTTCCCCTTCTCGTTGCTGAATGACGGCAAGGGCAATGTATATAATTTTTCAAATGTGACTAAAAACAGTATCCTGTGTATATATTGGTGTGCACGTGAAAGAACCTTTGATAGTTGGGATTCGATACACGCGTAGGCCGTACTGTCGCTGACCTGCCAAAATATCCCTCATCGGGCACTGTATGGCGTATACCTTTCTTCATTAGCCGAGTCGATGCAGTTAAATGACCGATTCAAAAAATGTAAATTCCAAGATAAACTGAGGTACCGTGAATACATTGACGTGTACGTGAAAGACCCCTCGACAGTTGAAATTTAATATAAGATTAAGTCATAGAGCCACTGCCCAGGCTAAATTCCCCTCATATCACACTGTATAGCTAATGCCCGTCTTCATTCTCCCAGTCGAAGCAGAACATTCCATTTCGTTGCATTTGTGTCTTTATCATATTTTTGTGTATAAAATGTATTCAAGCCATATGTAATTAGCTATAATATAGGAGGATTACAAATGTAATCCGTTTTGCATTGTCATATATGTATTATGTCATTGGATCATTCACGCAAGCTCTGATTAGCTGAAATATTTACAGCTAATTTACTAGCTGAAATCCCAATTTCGTGCATGCCAATTCGTCTGCTTCTATTAAATTGTTCAAATCAAAAATTAACTAGTTTTTTCTGCAGATTGCCATTTTAAAGGCTTGGTTCTATTGTAGGAATTCTCCATGTTCTGTGTCTGAATTGATTGAAAGAAGCGACATTTGGAATTAAATCAGTTTTGTGTAGTCATTCTGTGGGAAGAGGAATCTATACAGAGTTGTATGAATTATGGACGTTTGTTTGTTTGGGGTGGCCTCTACAGATTAACCATTGATACAAAAGCGTATAGAAATGCATTTAAGGGTTCTGTTTACGTGCGCACCAACGTGTTCAAAGGAAACATATGTTTTGTTGCCCTATCGTTCGGATTAGAAACCCCATCCAGCACCATTGCTATGGGTGACCTGGAGTTGAAAATCCAGTGGAATCGTCCCAGCCAATGCAACTCGAGGCTCCCTATCAAGTGAACCAGTGCATGAACAAAGAAATGCAATTGGGTTTAAAGTCCTATTGTCCCGATCTGACTTGGCTAATGAAGACGGACATACGCCATATAGTGTGCTATGGGGAAAGTTTTGCCGCGCAAAGCGATTCTACCATCTACTCTTATATCGAATTTCAACTGCAGGCGCGGATCCAGAGGGGGGGTCCAGGGGGTCCGGACCCCCCCCCCCCCCCTGCTCAGGCTTAAAAAAAATTAAATGCGATTTTATTGGCGATTTAGACCTGTAATTTTGGAATTTACCTTCCGGAAATACGTCAGAATGAACCAAATTGAATCTAATTTACCAAATTAATCGGTTGAGCGCAATTAGTTAAGCAATTATCCAACCTAGACCCCCCCCCCTGCAAAAAATCCTGGATCCGCACCTGAACTACCAAGGAATCTTTTACGTACATGCCACGGGACATCGATGCTTCATCCGCTCCGAACAACTATAAGCTGTTCCTACCCACTGAGCCGCCGTGGCCCCACGTGCTTTTACAAAGAGTGAATATATTATGTTCGGCGTTTTGCTATTATTGTAGATTTTATGACCAATTAATCTAATACAGGATAACAGTAAAATAAAACATAAATTTAGCAACATAGATACATGTAATACATTATACATTCTGGTACATATTTCAGCCAAACAAAACACGGAGAGAGAGATGGATGATAAATGTCCACTCGGCACAGCCTAGGTCATTTCGGGACTAACATCAGTCTTATTGCAATAATTCACTTGAACGTAAGCGTCTTTAGCAGTGGGAGGAAACCAGAGAACCCAGAGAAAACCTACGAGGCTATCCTACTCCTTGTCTTGTCAACCGGGGAATCAAAACCACGCAGTTGACTAAATGAAAGACTTTACGATAAAACGCGCTACCCAATCGGCCACCAAATGCCCGGAACGAAATAGAAATTAACTTAAAAAATATTGAACGAAACTATCCTTTGTAAATGTTTGCGTGTATATCTGAAAAATTAATCGTTCTATGAATCCCAACTGCCTAACAATATTCATCTTAAGTTGTCAAATAAAACCACATTTCTCATGCCAGCGAAACACGCTTTAGATTCGGCAAGGGTTAAACCATTCGTTAAAGATGTAAGTGTTTCCAGTTTTCATGACTTGGTATAATTATATATTCACATGAGAATACTAAAAGAAGAATACCAAGCTCGATTTCAAATAACATTTTGTATGTATGTATGTGTCAGCCAGCAAATTAATTAAAAATTGGTTAAAGATATCAAACGTGCATCGAGTTCACGCTGTCTCGATTTTTTCATCCCAAAGAAACCACTAAATGCATTTCCGTTTATACACCACGCAACCGCTTATAGATTCTTTAGATTATATGAAGCCAGTTTACATGTCGGCTGACATTTTCTCTGGTACCGATATCATCATTTTCCTCTCTTCAAATTTCTGATGTTCGTTTAGTTTGTAAACAGAAAAACAGATCCATGTTCCTGTGCTAACATAATAATATGGTTATGGCATTTAGAGAAAACAAAACTGGGTGTTGACTTTTATTAAAGGTATAACTGAATTTAACTTGGCCTATGCCTGTTCCCTAATTCCTATTCAGATACAAATCTAAATCAAAATATTGTTTATAATTGTTTTACATAAGTCAGATTATCACTTAGTATATAATCGTTCGGTTCGGATGGTAAGATAAACGTAGGTCAACCGGGTTACTTGGTTTCCCCAATATGGTCAGGGGTTGGGGGGTTGGGATGGCCTATAGTGGTCGAAAGTGCCTTACTTCAACCTCAAGCTGGCCAGTCACCTCTGGCTTGCTGCTGTGGTTTCCATCCCTGGTGTGAGCGTATGTGGCATGGAGATAAGGGCGCCTTCTCAACCTCGTGGGTTTCCCCCGGGCACTCCGGTTTCCTCCCACTGCTAAAGACCCGTACGCGCAAGCGAAGTATTGAAATAAGAATAAACCATGTGTTAGTTTGTGTCGAGTGGACGTTAAATCCCATTTCACCGGCTCTCTCCAATATGGTCAGAGGCTTGCTATATTTTATTCCAGTCTTCTTCTCCCTGACAATCACATGGCGTATCTTTAAAAATTATGGTTGTTGACTATACTCTATAATTTACTCTGTATTCTTGTATGGTATAACTATTGATAATATGGCGCCAGATAATAGTATCCAATAACATAATATGTGTCTGGAAGATGTAAGTAAAATATATGAAATAACAAAATAACACAAAGTAAAAATATCCCAATGCTGTTGTATACCATGCTAAAAAGATTTTTCAATAGGCGGATTAATCAGAACAGACTAGTAATATAAAAAAATAAAAACTGTTTTTATTTAAAATACATTAAAGGAGCTAAGTCTTTAACTCAATATTTTCCATAATATTCGAAATTAGAAACACGAATTAGAATTCAATATTGGTCAATTTTAACTAATAGTGATGTTGTTAGGATCCTAATATTCAATATTTTAGACTCGTTTACCTCATGGTTTCGTGTGCCATTTTGTATAATGAACAAATAAAAACACATCGTACAACACAATATGGAAGTAATTAGTAAAGGCTAATTCACAATTTAGATTTAGGAAAATAAACGCGTAGAATACACTAAGCAGGTGCAAACGACTGCTGTTCAATATGAACTATTCACGCATTTCACCGAAGATAATTGTTTAGAAATTATAATTTGTTTTAAAAATTCGAATATAAATCTCATTACATACATTCATATTACATTAATGTGTGCTTTTAGATCCATTTCGGTCTATTTCAAGGTTTAAAAAATACAGCCATGCGCCCTTTAAACTATGATAAATACAGCAATCGATGAAATGCAAGACCATTTATTTCTTTTAGTTGCAAATCAAAAACAAAAGTATTCCTGGATTGTTTGGGTTCTTAGGTACTTTGTCTTTGGGGGGTGGGGCGGGGGAGCACGTGCGTGCCGTATTATATAGCCTGTCATTGAGCCAGCTGGCGCTGTTTCGAAACCACAGTTGTACGTGACACGGAGTAGGGTCGCCTGTCCAACCCCGTGGGTTTTCTCCGCGTCCTCCGGTTTCCTCCCACTGCTAAAGACCGCTACCCACAAACGAATTATTGAACTAACATTAAACCATATGGTAGTCCCGAAATGACCTAGTCTGTGCCGAATGGACGTTAAATCCCATCTCTCTCTCTCTCTCTCTCTCTCTCTCTCTCTCGTCTAACTATAGCTGATACATTTTAGGTCAACTAAGCGCAACTACGGTCATGTAGCCACAGCTGAACAGAAACCCCGCAGTCCCTAAATACTATTTGACCATTATGACCATGGTTAATAGAATATACTCTCTCAATAGGTACTTAACCTCCGGTCCTCTTGGACTTCAATGTCATCGGTTCATGGTTATGTAGTCTCTGTTTACCTTAGTAAATTATCGTGTTTTGATAATTGACCATGGCAGTTGGGTGCCATGTTTTGTTTGGTATTTGTGATACTTTTTTATTGGTATGAGTGCTATGATTTGATTGGTATACGTGCCTAAGTTCGATAATTTGAAAGGAAATGGGGTTTGACGTTCCACTTTTCAAATGTCAATGGTTCTGTTGCGTGTGTACCAACGAATTAAACGACTGGACCTCGCAGCGAAATCTGTCTTGTGACTCTAATGCCTGACATACTCTTCACTGAATCACCAACAACCAAGGGCACTTTAAAGTACACGACAATCTGTATATGGTACATCGGTTTTTCGTCTCATCGGAAGGTTCGCTAGGCAGCACCATTCACTAACACGGTGAAACCAGACTGGAATATCAAGACGAACTGGGATTAAATACGGGACCTCTGGGTTAGCGAGCCAGCGCCATGCTCACCCTGTAACCGTGACTCATGTTTGGTCGGGCGGAGTTCCAAAAGCGAGCCATGCACTTTAACGAAGCAATCTATACAGAAGACGATCACTGCCAATAAATATACAAGAATTGAATCCAGAGAGGAAATCATTACACTTTCTTTTCGTGCCAAAAATACCTATAACAAGATTTGTGAAGAAATATGCCGTCTATTAAATTGAATAAAATTGTTAAGGATAATTTAGATTTACTGTCTATGCCGAGGTGATTTTTGTTTACAGTGATCTCATTAGAGACCACCTGTCCACTTTAGCTTAGGATCACGCTTGCAAACATAGACCCGATTATATTGGTTAAACATTCATTATGCAAGGACTAAATCTGTTCATTGCAGGTCTTTCTTTATGCTTGAAATGTTATCTTAAACCAACTAGACGTTGATTAACTTATCCAGACCATAATTAACGCTAGATGACATGGCTAGCCTGTGATGTTTACTGAATTTGAATATATATATATATTTTTTTTGATGGATGATTTAACGTCAAAATCGTGCCGACTTAAGTAATGATGACCGAGACATGCCCTGAAATTCAATCTCTAATATCTCGGTTCAGATTGAAGCAATTTCATTGAAATTTTCTACATATTTTATTTCCGATATCTAGTTTTTAATTATTATAGCGAGAACTATCTAATCTCCCACGATGCCCCTTTTGAATTTTCTATAAAGAACAAAACAGCAATACGACTGAACTGTGTTGTATCCCGATGTCGGGCGAGAAGATGCTGCCTGGATATCCAAGCCTCTCATCCCTTGTCAGGTGATGTGTTTGTTAGGCTGCCCAGTCCTCGGATAGTATGAAAGGTTGACTCGTGTAAACATCGGCGCTCCCGTTAAATGCCCCTTGCTAATAAGAATGGATTCCAGGAAGAGTAGGCTGAAACGGCGTTGTCCGGGCAAAACCCGCCCTCTCCCTCCGTACGTTATACCGGTGAATTGGAATATTCCCTCAAACGAAACGTTAATCCCTATTGCATACAGATATTCTTGAACGGGGAAAGTTTGATGTTTTACAGGTAAACTCATTACACACATGTAGTTCTTGGCAAATTAGATTTTACTGGAAGATATTTCACAACAATGATGTTATACTAAGAAAATAACACGGAACGAATCAACCAAACCGCTTGTCAGACATATAGTGTTAGATAATTACAACAGTGTTAAGAGAGAGAGAGAGAGAGAGAGAGAGAGAGAGAGAGGGGAGGGGGGGGGGGGTTAACATCCAAACATCCAAACGACACAAACTAAGTCATCTCGTCATGTCTATAATTCGTTTGGGCGTATGTGTCTTTAGCAGTGAGAGGAAACCGGAGAAAAACACGATGTTGGACAGATAACCTTACTCCTCGGAACCGGGGTATCGAAACCACGTCAGCTGACTGAATGACAGACCTTATGAAACAGCGCGTACGTGCTAACCATTCGCCAATCCCCTTAAAGCAGTAGGCCAGCCATTATATTTATAGGATTTATATTGACTTTTATTTATAAACTCTAAACAGATCTATTTACGTTTAATTCTAACTAATTGGCAATGCAGTTGAATTATGAAGAACCCGCACAGAGTGTTTTTGCGTAATTTGTAATAATGATTCCTGCTAATTTGGCGTCTGATGTTGAGCAGCCGTTTAAAATCGACTAGAATGTTCCAACATGGAATCCCGGTTTCTGTCTATGAATTTGGAGTAAAGCAATTTGACGAGAATTGGCTCGTTACTTTTTTCAACATTGAGCTCGTACTTTTTGCGTATGTTTCCGTTTATCGTTTAAAGCGGTGCCTATTGGTTGATCGTCTTTCTTTAAGGTTCTTTTGGGGGGATTCTTTTTTTTATCAAGCTCTTTGCTCGGAGGCTTTACCCTAATTGGAACCAACATGGTGTCTCAGCCAGCAAAACTCTGGTAGGCGAATACTAACCAAATTAATACTGATTTGATTCTTTGCTAATGGCGCTGGACAGGTGGCCTGCCAATGGATGAATAAATATCATTTAAAGTCCCCTGTATCGGTTCCAACTCCAACCGGAATAATTAAGACGGACATTTTGACCATACAGCAATTGAATTCTAAATGCCAAAGATTGATGTACGTACACGCCAAGGTGTACACGGAACCTCGAGTTTATAGTCCCATCCGAAGGACTAGACACTGCTCCTTTCCGAGTCCTTTTTCAGTGTTGAGTCTGTTAAGGGTTTTGTTATTTGTGGGGAACATCTCGCTCACAGCACAGAGAAATGGGGTTTAGCGTCCACTCGACACAAACTAGGTCATTTTGGGACTAACATATGGTTGCGCGTTGGGGTCTTTAGCAGTGGGAGGAAACCGGAGTGTCACATACGCTCACACCAGGGATCGAAACCACAGCCGCAAGCCAGGGGTGACCGGCCAGCTAGAGGTCGAAGCGCGGCACTCTAGACCACTAGGCCATCCCAACCCCTCTCACAGCACAGAAGGTGCTGAAATGTAACACGTTAATTTCATTAGTATAAGTACAAGTTTATGACATGGTGCTGAATGTAATAATATTAAATACTAAAGGGAAAGTTGGTCAGATTAGATAAAGGGCTGACAGCTCTCCTTAAAATAGTTAAATAGATAATAAAAACAGAACATGTTGAAAATATCAGTCAAATTGCGATTATGGTGTAGTATGTCCAACTTCATTAACCCAGTCAGTGCAGATTAGTAGGACGTTATCCCATTTATTTCATAACTTACCATACAAACAGTACCCCGTCAAACTGGGAACCAAGTTAACCCGTTCTTAAATCAGTATTCAGAACGCATTTCTTAATAATGTTGAGAACACACTTACGGTCTTTATTATAAAAGTAATTAGTGGTTATTACATACTGAGTTGTTATTAAATATAAATAATATGTTGAAGATATTTGTTTATATTACATACTAACCAGGTGACAGCTGTGATTTATTCATACATATTTAAAGAGGTGATCAGCTTTTTTATATTAATAATTAATAAAACACCCGGTGTGTTAATTAACCGATACGAAAAGCATTATGGGGTCACTGTTGTCCACTTGCAGCCTTCCGGACCACGGGGCAGGTTATCTGTCTAGATATAACCTCTCTTGAATTGTTGATATTCTTTTAATGTAACGCTGACTTATAAGCGAATTCGGTAGATATATAGAAGGTAAGACGGTGCACATCTTCGTCTTTTATGTAAGTGTGCACTTTAGTTCGGTAGTGTTTCGTGACCAAGGCAGTTCATTTGGATTTCCCAGCGTGGTTAGTCAATGGTGTAGGAACGAAAAACCGAGGTCTCGTGTAAATAATGATCGAATTCGAAAAAAGAGTCGGCGTCTCGCGCCGCTGAGCGGGCAAAGTTTCCAGTATATGTTATCTACTGAAATAACGAAACATCTTTCATCTTTAACTTGTGCGTGAATTTGGATTGTGTGCGTGGATTTGGATTTCGTGCGTCTATTTGGTTTGTAGGATGACAATCTGACTTGTATGGATTACAAGATAATGCAAGTATTTATGTATAACTGTCGATATGGTTAACAAAACTTTAAATTACTGAACATACCGACTTCAGCTTAATCAGCGAAAATCCACGAGTTTAGAGAGAGAGAGAGAAATGGGGTTTAACGTCTACTCAACACAAACTAGGTCCTCTCAACACTAACATATGGTTTAATTTTAACCACGAGGTTGAGAAGGCGCCCCTATCTCCATGCCACATACGCTCACACCAGGGCTGGAAACCACAGCCGCAAGCCAGAGGTGACCAGCCAGCTAGAGGTCGAAGCCCGGCACTCTAGTCCACTAGGCCATCCCAACCCCCGAATTGGAAATAAACACGAGTTTAGACAATGGACCCCACTCCTTATCACGTACAAACGTGGAATCTAAACCACATCATTTGACTTAATGGCGTGTCTTAAGATCTAACGCGCATGAGTTAAAGCCTTTGGTCATCCAGTCCCGCTGTACAAGAGTTTGGGTATGCTGAATACGAATTAGCATTTCACGTGAAAGGGGCGTTTATGGTATGTTGTAAAATAGAATTTTAATTAAAATAATATTTTGTATTAAGTTTTATATTATTAGCATGTGTGGAAAATATGCAGATTCCATAAATTTATTGCTTTAATCAGCTAGTGAGAAATATATGAAATCTTGAATTGGGCGGATCTAGACATGGTGCATATTATGTTCTTATTCAGTTAAGTTTCAATCGTATATTTCGGCCTGATCCCAGTTTGGGCCTGTCACTGTTTCATTCTTAACTCATCGGCACTGACGGCATCATCAGCTATACACTTATACGTTTACCAAATTAACGTCAGACAACAAGACCATGTAAACACTCTTTCTATTCGAGCTTGTAATTGCATGTACAAGAATTAAAGAGCCGTGATGGCTCAGTAGGTATGACGATGGTGCGCTAACTAGCAATACTCTGGATCCCAAGGGACATAGTATCTAGTCGTTCGGATGATACGAAAAGTTTGGGTCCCGTTTACACATTGGCGTTCACGTAAAAGAACCCTTGATAGTTGGAATTCAAATTAAAAGTACGGCGTAGCAAACTGTATGGTGTATACCCGTCTTCATTAACACCATCTGTGCATAAAGTAGGATGTTAAACCCCATAGCATTAAATTCTTTATTTTAAATTCGCATAGATGGCATATTTTGCATTAATGTTAAATGTGAAATAATTTTATTAATGGCGGTTTGTTCCGGTTTCTTTTTGTTTTATAAACGGGGGATAACTCTGTAATGTAGTCACGAAAATCAATGATATGATTCTTTCTTTTGAAGAGATAGACAATGAAAATATTAAATTATAGACAAATTATTTGAAACTTTTAACATTATGACAAGATTTCAGAACAAAAGGCACAACTCTAAGGATGGTTATTGAAAAACTTTTCACTGAGATTGATTGTCCGGAACGACGTAAAAGGGAGACAACTCTGAAGGTGTGCATTTCAATATTTTAAATTTCAGAAATGTTGGTAAATAATCGCAGCCTGTAAAGTTTTAAACAGATTTTGTAACAGTTAAATACATAATTCTGAAAGTTTGTTTTGGAAATCGTTGTAAACATCTGACTTCTATGGTTTACTAGTATTGATGTATAACCGGTTATGTGTTCCACTGTCGATATTGTTAACAAAACTATTATTCGGATCGTTCATTATTAGCATTTATGTTTATATAAATTTCAGAAGTGTCGGTACATACCCACAGCCTATGGAGCTCTAACGGGATTTCGTAACAATTAGCCTAGAACATAACTCGTAGCGAAAAGGTGAATAACTCTTGATATTTGTATTGGAAATTGTTGAAATCCACAGAGAACAAATATAAATTTGAAAACACTAACGTAGGTATTAGAAGCCTATAAAGTTCTAACAATTTCGTATATAATTCGTGACGACCCAAAAGGGGAATAACTCTGAATTGTTGTATTGAAAATTGTTGAAATCCAGTAGCGTAGTCCTTTCAGTGGAACAGCTGAGAACATATATAAATTTCAGAACAGAATTGTAGGTACATATTCGCAGCCTCTATATTTGTAATATGATTTCGTAACAATTGCATAGATAATTCGTAACGACATAAAAGGGGAATAACTCTGGAAGTTTGTACTGAAAAATTGCTGAAAACCATTAGGGTGGTCCTTTCAATGGGACAAAGAACCGATATGAATGTAAAAAGAGACTGGTGGAAAACCAATAGGCTTCATCTTTTCAAGGAGATGGATAATCCATATCAATTTTGCGTATTTACGGGTTTTACGTCAACGTGATTAATGAAGTGATTAGCTTTCTACCTCTGATGACGGTAAGGATCAATTGACTTAATTAGAAGAGTCATTGATAGCCTTCATCTATATAATTAATGTCCACTGTTATTATGTCCCTTGCCAAGGCCAACCAAATAACAACATAAAGAAATAAACATTGTTTTGCGGATTCTATTTCATGTTGAGGTTCGTTTTTTTGCATTAATATCCTTAGAATGGTGGTTTTGAAACTTAAATAATATTACTACCACTCCCACCTCAAGGCCAACCAATTAACATCAATTAACAAAATTCCCCTATATGAGGTGTTTTACGAATTCTATTTTTTTTTTGTTAATTCAGTTTCTGTTCTCTGTTGGTTGCAGTAATATTTTATGTCAGAGGAGAGAGAGAGAGAGAGCGAGAGAGAGAGAGAGAGAGAGAGAGAGAGGGAGTAACGTCTACTCGACACAAACTAGGCCATTTAGGGACTAACATATGGTTCACTTGTTTTCAACCATTTGCTTACGCGTAGGGGTCTTTAGCTGTGAGAGGAAAGCAGAGTACCCGGAGAAGTTCTACAGGTGACCATACGCCAGTTTATTCAATAATATACCTTATAATACAACACTCACGCGCTAACCATTCGGCCACCCAACCTCCACTTTAGTTACTCTAAATCACGATGTCTCTTAAACATTGATTTTTGCTTACGCGTAGGGGTCTTTAGCTGTGAGAGGAAAGCAGAGTACCCGGAGAAGTTCTACAGGTGACCATACGCCAGTTTATTCAATAATATACCTTATAATACAACACTCACGCGCTAACCATTCGGCCACCCAACCTCCACTTTAGTTACTCTAAATCACGATGTCTCTTAAACATTGATTTTTGTTTTTACCTTGCATTGTAGTTATTTTTAACTTGAAAATCGTGCTTGGGGCATACATTATGCAGATGATATGTATATCCATCGACTGTGATCTTGATACGACCTAAATGGAAGTATGTACATTGATGTTTAAAGATGCATAACGCAAGAGCTATATCTGCGTATTGCAGGTTTTTATTTGGCTTCAAATGTTATACAAACTATTATTCACTCAATAATCAACTCTCGATGTCAACGCTAGCCTGCGATATTTGTTGGATTATGATCCTATATGCTGCAAAACTTTCCTTCAAGATTTAATGATTAACTGATTAATCTTGACTACAAATTTTGTCATACTGACTTTAGTAATGATGACCGAGGATGGGCGGAACGTTCAATCGTATAATATTCGGTTCATAGTGGAATCAATTTGACTGAGATTTTCAGCAAACTGCCTTTACATTATCTAGTTTTTAACTATTGTAGTGAGAACCGCCAACTCCTTATGTAACCTTCCACAATGCATCTTTAAGCCGTCCTTATTTTAAATACTTTGTTTTTTGGATAATTACGCAGGACATTTAATAATATTCATAGTATTATTATTATAGTAATAATAGTTGTAGGTTTGACGCCATCTAGTAATTTAATAATTGACTAATTAAAACTAGAACTTGATTTACATTTAATTTTTGTTAATGGAAATCCACATTGTTCGCACTGACGTCACCATAGATCTGGCTACTGTGATTGGTTTACAAAACAAATTCTCACGCTAAAAGAATCTGACTAATTGGCTTTAAATGAAAGGCATATTCACCTGAATACACATGCGCGTGCGCTAAATTTCACTTAAATAACGGTTCGCCATTGGAATCACTCGGAGTGGGAAGTGGATGTTAAATCTCTTATTAACAACTACTGAAAGTCATACTAAGTACATGTAGC
The DNA here is from genome assembly GCA_036850965.1 of Patella caerulea. Lineage (NCBI taxonomy): Eukaryota > Metazoa > Mollusca > Gastropoda > Patellidae > Patella > Patella caerulea. The sequence continues at coordinate 14,867,653 of JAZGQO010000002.1, read as the reverse complement.
GTGTCTCTTCTGCTCAGAGATAACAAATGAAATGGGGTTTAACGTGCCGCTGTTCTTCTCTGAATGAGCTAACGAAAACGGGAATACTGCTGTGATGGAAACAGTGCCCGGAAAGAGACGCTAAGGTCTACTCTTATACCGATTTCCAATTGCCAATGGATCTTTTATGTTCATTCACTCGGTTTTTGGTCTCCTTCGAGCGACTAGGAACCTGTCCTTGTCGGGGGAACTACGTCGGAAAATTCGACGAACTCTATAGGCAAACACCATTATCGAACCCGTGACCTACAGGATAGCGATCGAGTGCCTTACTCAGTTAGCCATCATAGCCCCTGTTCCATACTAAGTCTTCTTAACGGAGAAGGTTCATCAATTTCTATATACTAACAGCAGACAGATAACGGTGACAAGTACTAGAATCTAGGTTAAAGGCATTCTATAAACTCCGTTCGAAACATCTCACTAAATTATAGATTATGTCTATGTCAAATGATGTCTTCAATGAAGCACAAGTCAATTGGAAAGATTAGAAACATGACTGACAGTCAATTTCGACATCCGAAATAATGTACTGAATGCATTGTCAAGCTAAACCTTTGGGACGCCATATTAAAATCTTTGGGACGACATACTGAAAGACTTTTTAGTATTGATGACGCCAATATCGAATTATTGAACGCTTGAACGGAAACACTATCAGAATATTTCTAAAAGTGAACCCGTGAAGCTATCATTATTATCTATCATTTGTCAGAATATAAAAAAAAACAGATGGTGGCTCAGCGAGTTATAGCCAGTGTAGCTCGCTAGCCTGGGGTCCCTGGTTCGATCCCGGTGTAGGCCGAGAAAGTGGCTTGAGATTTCCGTGCAGAAGATTGTGGTGCACGTACGAGAGCCATTACCAGTTGGAATTGGAAATAAGAGTAGACCGTGTCGGATAAATTTCCCTTGTAATCATTGCATGGCTTAAATACGTCATCATGGTACAAAAAAAGTATCTAGTAAGTTAGAGAAGGAATGGTGCAGGGGTGACTGGAAGGTAATAGAACGGGTTATCCAGACTCAGCGAGCTAGTGATATCGTCAAGATCACTAGGAAGCCAGTTGGTACCATTGACAAGGGACAGCCGAGCCAGAAAATCCAAAAAAACATTCCAGCCATCACCTGGAGCGAAACCTAGGCCTCCCACAAACCCGCGTCTTACTCATTTGGCCTCCGCGGCTCCAAAACTTTAAGTCTATAACTACACAGATAACTATACAAGCAGTATTCCGTAATCATAGAAAATGTAAATAAACTATAAACACGCTGCCGTATGCTTAGTTTGAACTAGGCTTTAGCCATGACATTCGTAATTCAAATTTTTAAGAGCTACGATTGGTACTAGTAATGTAATTAGCAACAACTGAAAAGGCTGAATTCTAATTTCCTTTTAAATTTTTATTTCGTTGACACATTTGTATACCTTATTTATGTACCCTCTTTCTTGTATATTTTCAGACTGCATTAAAAAGACGAGTTTGCCAGTGCTCGGGTAGAAGAACACGTACGTGACGCTATTTGTAATAGCTAGAAGTTTATCCCGGATTATAGCTTTAATACGACGCGGCAAATCAATCTGGATTACAACTTTAATGTAAGAAGACAAATCAAGGACATTACATTATCCCGATTAAATTTTTCTGCTAATTAATTAGACTGGTTTTGGTATTGAAAGGATAACCAGTACGGGTGATGTCATCGAACTCTTTTATCCAGTGGCACAAACTGAACACGAATATGCGTTTTAAATTGGTTGCAATGTAAAGTGATTTAGCCAACAGATTAAAACGGTTTTATAGGGTATTGGTAAATGGGTTTAAACCAAAAACGGATTCACCAATGACAGTCCTGTAAATTGTTTAGCACGTCTGCCCAGAATTACCGAGAGAAGCTGTCAGAATACAGAAAGGTTCCTTTACGTGATTTGTGTGCTTATCAAGAGGAACAAGCCTAGCTGATTGATATAAGTTTAAAGATACAGCAGAACGACTCAAAATTTAAAGGGAGTAGGCCTTTTGGATTCTACGTCAGTGCTGACCGAATAACGTTTACAGTTCAATGTTGACGAGTATAATTAATTACAAAACGGCAGAACAACCCTTACAAGTTTCTCGAAATGACACAGATCTTCAATTCGCGTCCGATTTATTTACGCATTGGAAGAAAAAAGACCACTTCCTTAGGATAGATACTCTGGTTACGTCATTTCCTGTAGAAATAAGAAGATCTTTTAATGGGCGGGGATGCTGTCAGTACACGTCCTGTCTCCAATAGCAGGGAGAAATCACTCTGGTTTCCAAGGTAGGTGCCGCTTATTGTTATGTCGTTTTTATTACTGTATTCACACCGAACTCGATCATTTCTAGATGAAAATAAGAGTTAGTCTTCGGTTGACATTTTAATTAGGGTTGTATTGTGTAATTCTGAATACGTTAATGCGGCTGTTGGTTCCTCCTCGGTCTTAACTGGCATTTATATATTGTGATTATTCTCCAGTCGTTTCCTAGAGTTCTTTTCTACTCTAATTTGCGCGAAAAAGTCATCCGATTCCTTCCATTATAATCAACAGTGTTGGTCACACTTGTTATTCCCATTGTGTACAACAACACCAAAGTTTAACAAAGAGTCTCGTAGGAGCAAATTCATAATTCTTTGACACCTAGGAATGAACACAAATGGGTCCAACGTATATACATGTAGTAATGTAACATGAGTGTATATACACTGACTTGCATTCAATCGTTTCTGTTTTACTGTTATTTATTATCAGTTATTTTCGGCGAAATAAGAGACCGTCGCAATTGAGTTGCATTCTTTAGCGTCCGGTTATTCCAGTCTACACTGGTAATATTCTCCCACCGCGTCATTACAAACGGGGCTCAAAAGCATTCTTGTACACGATTCTTGCGCCAACATTCATTTTGTATTAAATATTGGATATCAGACGCCTATCTTATCCCGGTAAGGTAACAAATCCAATGTTGATTTAAATTGCGCAGTAAGTCGTGTTTTCAATCTCCAAGACTTGTAGGTGATATTGAGTGAAAGACTTAGCTACTTGAAAGACAGTTTACCCTTGAGTCCATCGACTTATATTGTCCCTTAGACTTTCTAAACGCCATTATTTTGAACAACAATCATTTTGTTTTGTTCTGTAGATGACCCTGAACAAATCATGTAGATTAATTGAATAATATGTTATCTTCAACGTGTTTAACTACCAGGATGTTTTTCTCCTTCCTTGTTCCCAAATCATATCTAAAATAACCGTCAGACAAAACAACTAAATTACATACAGTTGGCAAGGGAACAGATATAAATTATCAAACTATTGAATAAAAATACGACTACATATTTACCATGTTTGCCGGCGCCATGGTATATAGGTTTCCATTCTAGTTTTCATTGGGCTATTTAACATAATATTTGTTGGAGGTGCCATGGTAACAGGTTTCCTACCTGGAGTTAGCCAAGAAATCTCATTGGGATTTGTCAGTGGTGCAGGATGTAGGTTTTTGGCAAGAAAGTGAGTCTAGTCTCTTGGATGGGACAAAAGCGAGGTATAAAACACACATTGACGTGCATTGGTAATTGGAATTCGTCAAAGAGTATGCCGATAGCACAATGAAAATGAAATGGGGCTTAACGTCCTACTTTTCTGCACCGAACTGGGCTAATGAAGACGGACATGCGTTATACAGTGTGCTTTGGGTGGTGGTGGGGCGGGGGGTAATTGCCCAGTGCACGCCAATGTAAACATGGGACCTAGGTTTCTCATCCCATCCGAGCAACTAGACAGCTGTCCTTTTCAGACCCACCATTTTGCACCACTGATAACGAGAGACCACACCGAAAAATCCCGATGAATTTCTCGGCTCACACCGGGATCGAAATGGAAATGGTTCCACTACTGATGTCTTCCGTCTTAATCCAGCCGCATAGTTTAAGGTTACAAGTATAGTAACTAAAATCGAACCTGGGACCTCCAGACTAGCGAGTCAGCGCCTTACTCATTTAGTCTCCGTGGCTCCAGATTGCACAATGTCTGTATCCATTAAGGGGGGGGGGGGGGCTAGTGGTCTAGAGTGTCGCGCTTCGACCTCTAGCTGGCCGGTCACCTCTGGCTTGCGACTGTGGTTTCGATCCCTGTTGTGAGCGTATGTGGCATGGAGATAGGGGGCGCCTTCTCAACCTCGGGCACTCCGGTTTCCTCCCACTGCTAAAGACCACTACGCGCAAGCGAATTATTGAAATAAAATTAAACTATATGTTAGACCCGAAATGACCTAGTTTGTGTTGAGTGGACGTTAAACCCCATTTCTCTCTCTCTCTCTCTCTCTCTCTCTCTCCTCTCTCTCTCTGTATCCACTAGACCTGTGTTCAACCCCATTGTATTTCATTTTAATCCTCGTCCTTTATTTTTCTTGAACAAAATAATACCTACATTGTATTCGTAATGTCGATTTACAGTCAGGACCACTTGTTAATCGTCATACAAAATATAAATAAATGTCCACTTTTTTATGTATAAACAATGCCGTTGGTTTTTAACCTTTCCGGCCATTATTTCTTGAACAATTTAATACAAGTGTTGTATTCTTGTATACTATTTACAGTTATAACTACTTGCTAATTGTAGTATAGAAATACATCTACATAATGTTCGCATTTGACCCCGGCCTCTAGACTCGCAACCTAAATGTCCGCCATAACGAAGGTGCTAATAGGTAATTATGAAATATGTGTTTAAATAGACTAATTAACATTCATATATTGTTATCGTTTCTATGGATTTAGATACTAAGTAGTTTTGTGGGCTAAGTGACAGGGACTACATTGCAGGGGGGGGGGGGAGTTTTCACCCAATACTAGGGTGGGGTCTCGTCTACATTGAAGGGATGGGATCTACTTTTCCCCAACAGCATTGGAGGGGCGAGGTCTAGTTTTGACCCACTACATGGGCGGGGCGTGGTCTCTTCTTCACCCTCTACATAGGAGGGGCGGCGTCCAGTTTTCACCCACTACTTTGGAGGGGCTGGGTTGAGTTTCCAGCCACTAAAATTGTGCTCTTTTAATTCCACAGCCATACCAATTTGAATTTCTGTTCTTCGGAAATTCTCCCTCTAATTTCTTTAGGGAAACAAACTAATTTCAAAACAAAGAAAGTACTTAGTTGCCCTTCACAAACATTAATAATTAGGGTTTCACACTGCGAAGCTTGTGTGAAACACTATTGTTTTTGTTAAAATTATTAGGGTTTCACACTGCGTAGCTTGTGTGAAACACTATTGTTTTTGTTAAAATTATTATTCTTATTAGGCTTTCAGACAGCCTATTGTGATTACTAAAATTATTATTTATTATTATTATTTTTTTTTTCGCCGGAGCCTATTTCTCAGTGCCTGTAACAGATACCGATCTGGGACCTAATTCTCTATCGGGAAACTATGTGTTGGCTACTTGATAAACTATATTTGAAACTTCTGCGCAGACCGGAAGTGGTCGAATTTCGTGCGGTGTCAAAAAATCAAAAAACGGCCGTAGATTCGTCAATTCTGTACCTATTTTCATACAAATGACATTTTCGGAAACCCTGAGTCTTTTCTCGGACGATAGCAGTTGAAAATTTCGATATTTCGAAACTTCATCGCTGACTTCTTGCGATCGAAAAATGAAAAATGTTGTTTGAGAGACAATTTTTGTTATTTTTCAAAATTTTGAAATTTGACCTACATTTTTGGATACCTGAAGTCCATCCGATTCCAGTAATATAAGTTTCATTCAGAGTTATCGCCCTTTATTTTTCGATTTTTTTCGAATTTTCTACCCATTTTGCGAGCTCGGGTTTCGTTTTATGGCCGAATTCACGTTTCTGAAATTTCTGAGGCATGAAGCCAAATGACCATTGCAAGGAATAAAGCAATTTCAAAAATAATCTGTACACCGGAAGTGGTCGAAATAATGTCCGATATTTTGAAAAAAATGCAAAAAATGGGTATTTTGGGGAAAAACGCGACTTCTCCGTCCGATATCAATGGATTAAACAAATTAGGGTACCATTGGACTGCACTAGTATTGTGCTATCGTATGATACCCAATTTGTACGGATACGACGAGCAGGAAGCAAAATATGGCACGCTGAAAATCAAGTATTTTCTGATTTGGAGCGTTTTTGGACGCCTGTATCTCGAAAACTTAACCGCAACTTTTTTTTTTAACTTTCTCTATCGAGAGTCCATTCGATAGTCTTGTGAATTATGCCACCCAATAAGTCTTTGAAATGTCTGGAATAGGTGAAATAACGGACTGAAAATCGAAAAAAGTCGAAAAATCGTGAAATTTTGGAAAATGCTCTACTATTTTTTTATTTTGAGAGATTTTCAAAAAAAGATTGTATATTCAGATAGCTGACCTAATTACGATTCTAACGATGTATAATATGTATGTAGTTATTGAAATTTAATTTTCGATATTTTAATTTTTTTGCATTTTTGGCACTTTTGAACATAGGATTTCTCAGAGGCATTTTATCTGATCAGATAATGTAATATATCATTACAGAGCCCCGTGGCTATTTTAGTGCCCAAACCGGCTATTAAAACTATTCCGACAATAATAACCATACCAGAAGTATTCAAAAAATGAAAAAAAAAGGTTAAAACCATTGTCGCAGTTGCGAGAAACTTGATTTCTCCCTTAGGTAATAGCGGACCAAAAGAACTAAAGTGTCGCTGGATAGCCCTATTAATGGACCATCATATGGTATCTAAATAATACGATTTCGATGGTAAGGAAATAAATTATTGTATGCCAAAAATATATTATTTTCCGATTTTTTAACATTCTGGGACGCCCTTTTCTCGAAAACGACGCCGCAGATTTTTCTCAAACTTTTCTTACTCAAAGTCCTATCGGTTGTCTATATAGTGAATCCAAAATGAAATGCATTGAAATAATATAAATGGTCCAAAAATGGCCTCAAACTTTGAAAAAAATTGAAAAATCGTTAAATTTTTGGAAACGCTCTTTAATTTATCTTTTTTTCCAAAACTACTCAATGGATGTTTCTGACACTTCTGGTACAGAAAGTTAATTATCCAAAGAACTTCGTAAAGCTATCACTACGACGATCGTAAAACCGGAAGTAGTCGAAAAAATGTCCGATATTTTGAAAAAAAATGAATTTTTTTACGAAAACCTTTTTTTATTTATGAATATGTTTTGATGATATTTTACACAGGGTTAAAAATATCATCATACTTGAGCAGAAATGAGAAAAAAAATTGTCTCGGTAATTTGCGTTAGCCGCCATCGGCTAATTTAGTTTTTCGTACCCAGAAAAATTATTTATTATTCGATTTGTATAAAACAAAGTTCATACGCTCCGTGGTCCCAATTGTAATTTTTTTTGTTACGGTGAAATTTTTCTGTCGGCAACGGAAGTGACGTAATATTAACAAAAACTACAATTTTGATCGTTCAGTACCACTTTTTAAAAGCAAATATTATTTTTTTTCAAAACTGATATAACTAAAAGGATGCACCCTGCAAAGGTGCACAAAATCCTTAGCTCAGATTTTTTAATTTCAATTTCATTTTCGGGCAATTTCGAATAAAATGTAAAATAAAGTGTAAAATTCAGTTATTTACAATTCATTCAGCGTCTTCATATTTTGAAATATTTATTTGTAATTTTCATAAACTCGTAGCAATAATCCAGACGAAGAGAATGTATGCGCAAATTAGTTTGTAATATGAGCAGTTGCCGAGAAATATGCAATTTTGCATGCATCACTTTTCACGTTATTTTGCCTATAAAAGAGTGAATTATTATTCGATTTGCAATATTTTTTTTTCATTTGATGCTTAATGCCAATTTGGACTAGGTCAAGCCAATTTTACATTTACACTGTGACCGGAAATGACGTCATTTGGGCAAAAACTGTATTTTTAACTTAAAAAAATATTTTATTCAAATGAGTCTGCCTTATAATATTTTTAAAATTATGATATTTTGATTCCCATCAACGAATAGAATTAAGCCATACGACCAAACGGATACCACAAAATGGTTTCTAACTTGTACGGTTACAGAGAAATAGGCGATCTTTTATAAGTCACTTTTCAAGGTTTTTGGTCTATAAAAGTGTCAATTATTATTCGATTTTTATCATTTTTTTACCATTTGATGCCTTATGCCATTTATGACTTCTATGAACTAAATTAACATTTTCAATATCTCCGAAAGTAATGTAATTTTTGCAAAAAACGTATTTTTAGCCTTCAAAACAAACATTTTTTTGAAGGGATTTATATTTATTATTCGTTTAACTTTATAACGTCTGACTCTAATGGGCAGTAAGATTGAATCAATACCATCATATTGATATCAAGAAAAGGCTTCTAGCATGTTCCCTTGTCGAATAATAGCCAATTTTCCCAGGGTCACTTTTAAGTTTTATACCTTCTTAATTTCAGTTTAAGGGTTATAGGTTGATTATTTATTGCCCGATATGTATAAAACAAAGTTTGTATTTTGTATGTTGCGAATTTTCGACTTATTTTTCACCTATAAAAATTTCTTTCGGCACCGGAAGTGACGTAATTTTGCCATAATTTACAATTTTGACCGGTCTTTTCGCCAGCAAATATTACTTTTACATATGATAGAAGGTGTCACTGAAGCAAAACAATTAAAGTATAGTTTGGTAGCTCAATGGATCGGCTATGGTATAATGAACTTCCTGTATGATTCCTGAAAGCCGGTTCAGTGCTGCTTGCAGGTCTAGTTATTATTATTATTATTATTCAGATTCCAATTTGAATAGATCTCAGCAACTACGTGTCGCATCGTTACGATCTCTTCGGTTTTACTGGGAAAGTGGGTGTGACTTAGAGGATAAAGCTATTTTGAACGTTCTGCGACAATGCGAAATGCCCGAAATCACCGAAGTTATCGTTTTTGAAAATATTGCAGTAATTTTAACAATAATCATTGGATTTTAACTTTCGATACATTTTGGCATAGCCTGAGACAGGGCACATAGCTACGCTACTTTCGATTTTTGATTTTCGGCAAATCTTCGAAGATATTAGGGGCCAAATTTCGAAAATTTAAAATTTTACAAAATTTTTTTTTATTTATGAATATTTTTTAGTCGTATTGTGCACAGAATTGAAGAGTCATCTGACTAGTGCAAAAATGTTAAAAAAAATTGTCTCAGTAATTTTCCTTGGCCGCCATTGGCTAATTCAGTTTTTCAGTCCTAGATTAATTTTTTATTGTCCGATTTGTATAAAACAAAATTCATATGCTTCGTTGTATCAATTGTCATTTTTTTTATTACCAAAAGTGTTATCTGTCGGCACCGGAAGTGGCATAATTTTACCAAAAACTACAATTTTGACAGTTATTTTCCTACTTCGAAAACAAATATTATTTTTTGGAAAAATTATTTGACTCAAAGAGTGTGCCCTTTCAAGGCGCAAAAAATGTAGGAAGCAGTTTTTTTAATTTCGATTTCACTTTCGAGCAAATTCGATTAAGAGGCTAAAAATGGTGTAAAATTTACCTATTTACAACCTATTCAGGCTTTTCAGATTTTAAAATATTTCTTCGTAACTTTTATAAACTTGTAGCTATAATCCATACGAAGAAAATGTATGTTAAAATTCGTTTGTAATATAAGCAGTTACCAAGAAATGGGCAGTTCTGTACAAGTCACTGTTTTCGTTATTTTGCCTGTAAAATAGTCAATTATTATTGGATTTTTATAAAAGTGACATCATTTGATTCAAAAAGCATGTAGCGTCATATCAAGTTGATTACAATTTAAAATTGACACCGGAAGTGACATCATTTGGTCAAAAACTGCATTTTAAACTTTTTAAATCAATGTTTTATTCAACCAAGAATAACTTAATATGTATTAATAATTTTAACTTTTGGTTTAAATTCACATATAAACAAAACTCATATGGTCATATAGATATCATAAAATTGTTTCTAACTTGTTCGGTTGCCGAGAAATAGACGGTTTTCTACAGGTCACTTTTGAAGGTTTCGGGGCCATAAAAGTGTCAATTATTATTCGATTTTCATAAACGTTACACCGTGTTATACCTACTGCCATTTGGGATTTCATTCAAGTAATTTAAGATTTTCATTATCACCGGAAGTAACGTCATTTTGGCAAAAACTGTATTTTTAGCCTTCAAAACAGATATTTTATTCAAATGAGTCTGTTTTGAAATCTTTTTCAAATTATGGTATTTGATGCTAATCAACAAATAGAATGAACCAATACGATCACACAGATACCACAAAATGGTTTGTAACTTGTACGGTTGCAGAGAAATAGCAGATTTTCTACAAGTCACTTTTCAAGTTTTTTGGTCTTAAAATTTTACATAAAATTTTCACTATATGATATCGTATGCCATTTCTGATTTCATAAGACTAATTGAACATTTTCATTAACACAGGAAGTAATCTAATTTTGTCAAGATCATTTACAAGTAACAAATGTATAAAATGAATTGATATTGTTGGATTTTGTTGATTCTGCGTCCATTTTATTTGTGTGCAATGTTAATTTGTGTGCAATGTTAATTTGGAAACCTGTTTAGTGGTTTCGCTGGTACCGGAAGTGACATATGTTCAAGGGTAACTTGGCACCGGAAGTGACATGTTTAAGGGTAACATGGCACCAGTGAAACCCGTCATTCCTGCATGCAGGTCTAGTTAGGGTTTCACACTGCGAAGCTTGTGTGAAACACTATTGTTTTTGTTAAAATTATTATTCTTATTATTATTATTCTTCTTTTGTTTTGAGTAGATCTCAGCAACTGCTTGTCGCATCGTTACGATTTCTTCGGTTTTACTGGGAAAGTGGGTGTGACTTAGAGGATAAAGCTATTTTGAACGTTCTGCGACAATGCGAAATGTCCGAAATCACCAAATTATCGTTTTTTAAAATATTGCAGTAATTTTAACAATAATCATTGATTTTTAACTTTCGATACATTTTGGCATAGCCGGAGACACAGCACATAGCTACACTACTTTCGATTTTTGATTTTCGGTAAATCTTCAAAGATATTAGGCGCCAAATTTTGAAAATTTAAAATTTTACAAAAAATTTTTTTATTTATGAATATTTTTTAGTCGTATTATGCACAGAATTAAAGGGTCATCTGACTAGTGCAAAAATGTTAAAGAATTTTGTCTCAGTAATTTACCTTGGCCGCCATTGGCTAATTCAGCTTTTAAGTCCTAGATTAATTTTTTATTGTTCGATTTGTATAAAACAAAGTTCATATGCTTCGTTGTATCAATTGTCATTTTTTTTATTACCAAAAGTTTTATCTGTCGGCACCGGAAGTGGCATAATTTTACCAAAAACTACAATTTTGACAGTTATTTTCCTTCTTCGAAAACAAATATTATTTTTTGGAAAAATTATTTGACTCAAAGAGTGCGCCCTTTCAAGGCGCAAAAAATGTAGGAAGCAGTTTTTTTAATTTCGATTTCATTTTCGACCAAATTCGATTAAGAGGCTAAAAATGGTGTAAAATTGGCCTTTTTACAACCTATTCAGGCTTTTCAGATTTTAAAATATTTCTTCGTAACTTTTATAAACTTGTAGCTATAATCCATACGAAGAAAATGTATGTTAAAATTCGTTTGTACTATAAGCAGTTACCAAGAAATGGGCAGTTCTGTACAAGTCACTGTTTTCGTTATTTTGCCTGTAAAATAGTCAATTATGATTGGATTTTTATAAAAGTGACATCATTTGATTCAAAAAGCACGTAGCGTCATATCAAGTTGATTACAATTTAAAATTGACACCGGAAGTGACATCATTTGGTCAAAAAATGCATTTTAAACTTTTTAAATCAATGTTTTATTCAACCAAGAATAACTTAATATGTATTAATAATTTTAACTTTTGGTTTAAATTCACATATAAACAAAACTCATATGGTCATATAGATATCATAAAATGGTTTCTAGCTTGTTCGGTTGCCGAGAAATAGACGGTTTTCTACAGGTCACTTTTGAAGGTTTCGGGGCCATAAAAGGGTCAATTATTATTCGATTTTCATAAACGTCACACCATGTTATAACTAATGCCATTTGGGATTTCATACAAGTAATTTAAGATTTTCATTATCACCGGAAGTAACGTCATTTTGACAAAAACTGTATTTTTAACCTCTAAAACAGATATTTTATTCAAATGAGTCTGTTTTGAAATCTTTTTCAAAGTATGGTATTTGATGCCAATCAACAAATAGAATGAACCCATACGATCATACAGATACCACAAAATGGTTTCTAACTTGTACGGTTGCAGAGAAATAGCCGATTTCCTACAAGTCACTTTTCAAGTTTTTTGGTCTTTAAAAGTGGCAATTATTATTCGATTTACATAAAATTTTCACTATATGATATCGTATGCCATTTCTGATTTCATAAGACTAATTGAACATTTGCATTAACACCGGGAGTAATTTAATTTTGTCAAGATCATTTACAGGTAACAAATGTATAAAATGAATTGATATTGCTGGATTTTGTTGATTCTGCGTCCATTTTATTTGTGTGCAATGTTAATTTGGAAACCTGTTTAGTGGTTTCGCTGGTACCGGAAATGACATATGTTCAAGGGTAACTTGGCACCGGAAGTGACATGTTTAAGGGTAACGTGGCACCAGTGAAACCCGTCATTCCTGCATGCAGGTCTAGTTATTAGGGTTTCACACTGCGAAGCTTGTGTGAAACACTATTGTTTTTGTTAAAATTATTATTCTTATTATTATTATTCTTCTTTTGTTTTGAGTAGATCTCAGCAACTGCTTGTCGCATCGTTACGATTTCTTCGGTTTTATTGGGAAAGTGGGTGTGACTTAGAGGATAAAGCTATTTTGAACGTTCTGCGACAATGCGAAATGTCCGAAATCACCAAATTATCGTTTTTTAAAATATTGCAGTAATTTTAACAATAATCATTGAATTTTAACTTTCGATACATTTTGGCATAGCCGGAGACAGGGCACATAGCTACACTACTTTCGATTTTTGATTTTCGGCAAATCTTCAAAGATATTAGGCGCCAAATTTTGAAAATTTAAAATTTTACAAAAAACTTTTTTATTTATGAATATTTTTTAGTCGTATTATGCACAGAATTAAAGGGTCATCTGACTAGTGCAAAAATGTTAAAGAATTTTGTCTCAGTAATTTACCTTGGCCGCCATTGGCTAATTCAGTTTTTAAGTCCTAGATTAATTTTTTATTGTTCGATTTGTATAAAACAAAGTTCATATGCTTCGTTGTCTCAATTGTCATTTTTTTTATTACCGGAAGTGTTATCTGTCGGCACCGGAAGTGGCATAATTTTACCAAAAACTACAATTTTGACAGTTAGGTACCATTTTTCGAAAACAAATATTATTTTTTGGAAAAATTATTTGACTCAAAGAGTGTGCACTTTCAAGGCGCAAAAAATGTCGGAAGCAGTTTTTTTAATTTCGATTTCATTTTCGAGCAAATTCGATTAAATGGCTAAAAATGGTGTAAAATTGACCTATTTACAACCTATTCAGGCTTTTCAGATTTTAAAATATTTCTTCGTAACTTTTATAAACTTGTAGCTATAATCCATACGAAGAAAATGTATGTTAAAATTCGTTTGTAATATAAGCAGTTACCAAGAAATGGGCAGTTCTGTACAAGTCACTGTTTTCGTTATTTTGCCTGTAAAATAATCAATTATGATTGGATTTTTATAAAAGTGACATCATTTGATTCAAAAAGCACGTAGCGTCATATCAAGTTGATTACAATTTAAAATTGACACCGGAAGTGACATCATTTGGTCAAAAAATGCATTTTAAACTTTTTAAATCAATGTTTTATTCAACCAAGAATAACTTAATATGTATTAATAATTTTAACTTTTGGTTTAAATTCACATATAAACAAAACTCATATGGTCATATAGATATCATAAAATGGTTTCTAACTTGTTCGGTTGCCGAGAAATAGACGGTTTTCTACAGGTCACTTTTGAAGGTTTCGGGGCCATAAAAGTGTCAATTAATATTCGATTTTCATAAACGTAACACCATGTTATACCTATTGCCATTTGGGATTTCATACAAGTAATTTAAGATTTTCATTATCACCGGAAGTAACGTCATTTTGGCAAAAACTGTATTTTTAGCCTCCAAAACAGATATTTTATTCAAATGAGTCTGTTTTGAAATCTTTTTCAAATTATGGTATTTGATGCCAATCAACAAATAGAATGAACCCATACGATCATACAGATACCACAAAATGGTTTCTAACTTGTACGGTTGCAGAGAAACAGCCGATTTTCTACAAGTCACTTTTCAAGTTTTTTGGTCTTTAAAAGGAGCAATTATAATTCGATTTACATAAAATTTTCACAATATGATATCGTATGCCATTTCTGATTTCATAAGACCAATTGAACATTTTCATTAACACAGGAAGTACTTTAATTTTGTCAAGATCATTTACAAGTAACAAATGTATAAAATGAATTGATATTGCTGGATTGATTGGTTGATTCTGCGTCCATTTTATTTGTGTGCAATGTTAATTTGGAAACTTGTTTAGTGGTTTCGTTGGTACCGGAAGTGACATATGTTCAATTGTAACTTGGCACCGGAAGTGACATGATTAAGAGTAACTTGGCACCAGTGAAACCCGTCATTCCTGCATGCAGGTCTAGTTATTATTATTATTCTTCTTTTGTTTTGAGTAGATCTCAGCAACTGCTTGTCGCATCGTTACGATTTCTTCGGTTTTATTGGGAAAGTGGGTGTGACTTAGAGGATAAAGCTATTTTGAACGTTCTGCGACAATGCGAAATGTCCGAAATCACTGAAGTTATCGTTTTTGAAAATATTGCAGTAATTTTAACAATAATCATTGGATTTTAACTTTCGATACATTTTGGCATAGCCTGAGACAGGGCACATAGCTACGCTACTTTCGATTTTTGATTTTCGGCAAATCTTCGAAGATATTAGGCGCCAAATTTCGAAAATTTAAAATTTTACAAAAAACTTTTTTATTTATGAATATTTTTTAGTCGTATTGTGCACAGAATTAAAGAGTCATCTGCCTAGTGCAAAAATGTTAAAAAATTTTGTCTCAGTAATTTTCCTTGGCCGCCATTGGCTAATTCAGCTTTTCAGTCCTAGATTAATTTTTTATTGTTCGATTTGTATAAAACAAAGTTCATATGCTTCGTTGTCTCAATTGTCATTTTTTTTATTACCGGAAGTGTTATCTGTCGGCACCGAAAGTGGCATAATTTTACCAAAAACTACAATTTTGACAGTTAGGTACCATTTTTCGAAAACAAATATTATTTTTTGGAAAAATTATTTGACTCAAAGAGTGTGCCCTTTCAAGGCGCAAAAAATGGCGGAAGCAATTTTTTTAATTTCGATTTCATTTTCGAGCAAATTCGATTAAATGGCTAAAAATGGTGTAAAATTGACCCATTTACAACCTATTCAGGCTTTTCAGATTTTAAAATATTTCTTCGTAACTTTTATAAACTTGTAGCTATAATCCATACGAAGAAAATGTATGTTAAAATTAGTTTGTAATATAAGCAGTTACGAAGAAATGGACAGTTCTGTACAAGTCACTGTTTTCGTTATTTTGCCTGTAAAATAGTCAATTATGATTGGATTTTTATAAAAGTGACATCATTTGATTCAAAAAGCATGTAGCGTCATATCAAGTTGATTACAATTTAAAATTGACACCGGAAGTGACGTCATTTTGTCAAAAACTGCATTTTAAATTTTTTAAATCAATGTTTTATTCAACCAAGAATTACTTAATATGTATTAATAATTTTAACTTTTGGTTTAAATTCACATATAAACACAACTCATATGGTCATATACATATCATAAAATTGTTTCTAACTTGTTCGGTTGCCGAGAAATAGACGGTTTTCTACAGGCCACTTTTGAAGGTTTTTGGGCCATAAAAGTGTCAATTATTATTCGATTTTCATAAACGTTACACCATGTTATACCTAATGCCATTTAGGATTTCATACAAGTAATTTAAGATTTTCATTATCACCGGAAGTAACATCATTTTGGCAAAAACTGTATTTTTAGCCTTCAAAACAGATATTTTATTCAAATGAGTCTGTTTTGAAATGTTTTTCAAATTATGGTATTTGATGCCAATCAACAAATAAAATGAACCCATACGATCATACAGATACCACAAAATGGTTTCTAACTTGTACGGTTGCAGGGAAATAGTCGATTTTCTACAAGTCACTTTTCAAGTTTTTTGGTCTTTAAAAGTGGCAATTATTATTCGATTTACATAAAATTTTCACTATATGATATCGTATGCCATTTCTGATTTCATAAGACTAATTGAACATTTTCATTAACACCGGAAGAAATGTAATTTTGTCAAGATCATTTACAAGTAACAAATGTATAAAATGAATTGATATTGCTGGATTTGTTTGATTCTGCGTCCATTTTATTTGTGTGCAATGTTAATTTGGAAACCTGTTTAATGGTTTCGTTGGTACCGGAAGTGACATATGTTCAAGGGTAACTTGGCACCGGAAGTGACATGTTTAAGGGTAACGTGGCACCAGTGAAACCCGTCATTCCTGCATGCAGGTCTAGTTCTTATTATTATTATTATTATTATTATTCTTCTTTTGTTTTGAGTAGATCTCAGCAACTGCTTGTCGCATCGTTACGATTTCTTCGGTTTTACTGGGAAAGTGGGTGTGACTTAGAGGATAAAGCTATTTTGAACGTTCTGCGACAATGCGAAATGTCCGAAATCACCGAAGTTAGCGTTTTTAATAATATTGCAGTAATTTTAACAATAATCATTGGATTTTAACTGTCGATACATTTTGGCATAGCCGGAGACAGGGCACATAGCTACGCTACTTTCGATTTTTGATTTTCGACAAATCTTCGAAGATATCAGGCGCCAAATTTCGAAAATTTAAAATTTTACAAAAAACTTTTTTATTTATGAATATTTTTTAGTCGTGTTGTGCACAGAAATAAAGAGTCATCTGACTAGCGCAAAAATGTTAAAATTTTTTGTCTCAGTAATTTTCCTTGGCCGCCATTGGCTAATTCAGTTTTTCAGTCCTAGATTAATTTCTTATTGTTCGATTTGTATAAAACAAAGTTCATATGCTTCGTTGTCTCAATTGTCATTTTTTTTATTACCGGAAGTGTTATCTGTCGGCACCGGAAGTGGCATAATTTTACCAAAAACTACAATTTTGACAGTTAGGTACATTTTTCGAAAACAAATATTACTTTTTTGAAAAATTATATGACTCAAAGAGTGTGTCCTTTGTAGGCGCAAAAAATGTCGGAAGCAGTTTTTTTAATTTCGATTTCATTTTCGAGCAAATTGGATTAAGAGGCTAAAAATGGTGTAAAATTGACATATTTACAACCCATTCAGGCTTTTCAGATTTTAAAATATTTCTTCGTAACTTTTAAAAACATGTAGCTATAATCCATACGAAGAAAATGTATGTTAAAATTAGTTTGTAATATAAGCAGTTGCCAAGAAATGGGCAGTTCTGCATAAGTCACTGTTTTCGTTAGTTTGCCAGTAAAATAGTCAATTATTATTGGATTTTTATAAAAGTGACATCATTTGATTCAAAAAGCATGTAGCGTCATATCAAGTTGATTACAATTAAAATTGACACCGGAAGTGACGTCATTTTGTCAAAAAATTGCATTTTAAACTTTTTAAATCAATGTTTTATTCAACCAAGAATTACTTAATATGTATTAATAATTTTAACTTTTGGTTTAAATTCACATATAAACACAACTCATATGGTCATATAGATATCATAAAATTGTTTCTAACTTGTTCGGTTGCCGAGAAATAGACGGTTTTCTACAGGTCACTTTTGAAGGTTTTGGGGCCATAAAAGTGTCAATTATTATTCGATTTTCATAAACGTTACACCATGTTATACCTAATGCCATTTGGGATTTCATACAAGTAATTTAAGATTTTTATTATCACCGGAAGTAACGTCATTTTGGCAAAAACTGTATTTTTAGCCTTCGAAACGGATATTTTATTCAAATGAGTCTGTTTTGAAATCATTTTCAAATTATGGAATTTGATGCCAATCAACAAATAGAATGAACCCTTACGATCATACAGATACCACAAAATGGTTTCTAACTTGTACGGTTGCAGAGAAATAGCCGATTTTCTACAAGTCACTTTTCAAGTTTTTTGGTCTTTAAAAGTGGCAATTATTATTCGATTTACATAAAATTTTCACTATATGATATCGTATGCCATTTCTGATTTCATAAAACTAATTGAACATTTTCATTAACACCGGAAGTAATGTAATTTTGTCAAGATATTGCTGGATTTGGTTGATTCTGCGTCCATTTTATTTGATGTGAGCAATGTTTATTTGGAAATCTGTTTAGTGGTTTTGTTGGTGCCGGAGGTGACATATGTTCAAGGGCAACTTGGCACCGGAAGTGATATGTTCAAGGGTAACGTGGCACCAGTGAAACCCGTCATTCCTGCATGCAGGTCTAGTTAAGTTTTGAACTTGTTAGAAAAGGCCACACACAAGAACTGGGTGGTTTATATTTTGATTAAGACTTAGAACTAAGTGGTTGTAAGGTTTGTCATATGTTAGTCCCGAAATGACAGAGATTGTGTCGAGAGAGAAAAGAGGTTTAACGTCCACTCGACACAAAACATGTCATTTTGGGATTAACATATGGTTAAAGTTTATTTCAATAATTCACTGTCGCGGGAGGGGGGGGGGGCTTTCGCACTGGGAGGAAACCAGAGGACCGGAGAAAACCCACGATGTAAGACAGGCGATCCCCTTTCCTTGTCACGTATAAATGGAGAATCGAAACCACACCACTTGGTTCTATGATGACGTGCAAGCGTTAACTACTCGACCACTCCCCCGCCCCCAACTCTCCATCTTACCCGCACCCTGACAAAAAGTAGTGTTTTACAACCCATTCCGATACAGAAAAGTTTTAATGCATTTTGCAGTCGGGTGTTTTTGCAATCAATCTAATTGAAATTCAGATTTATATTTCGTTTCGGTTTTTATAATTTCGATGTCCTACTAATGTAGTAAAAACAAGTAAAACGAAATTTTGAACTATAAAAACGAAACGAAATAGGATCTGTGTTTTAATCAGATTGGCGAGAATGTTGTATGAACAAGGTGAACAACAAGACAAATTGATTATCGCCTAGTGGTGATCAAAGGTAAAGCTAAACAAAATTAATAGTATCCCCAATGATAGTTAGAGTCCCGTCACCTGTCAACGACGGTGGCGGTAGCGGGCACGTGGCAGCAACCTGTGCCTCGCCGACCACCTCTGGGCGACGCCTGGACGTAGCCGACCTAACGAGAAGAGGCACTACGGGCCACTGGCCGACGTCTCGGGTCGACCATCGACAATTTCTCGTGCCCGTCACTGGCCGACGGCAGATCGCAGGGCCGGCCCCTCTGACACCTTCCTCCTTGTCGTGGCCGACCTAACCAGAAGAGGCACTCCGGGTCACTGGCCGACGTCTCGGGTCGACCATCGACAATTTCTCGTACCCGTCACTGGCCGACGGCAGATCGCGGGTCGGCCTCTGACACCTTCCTCCCTGTCACTGGCCGACGTCAGATTTCCGCTGCCGCCACAGGCCATCTCTCGACTGCGGGTCGGCCACCGACACTTTCCCCAGCCTGTCTTTGGCCGACGGTACCTCGGCTCTCGCCTGCAGCGAGGGTCTCGACCCCAGACGTATTTTGTCTGCGCTCGGCCCTCGCGGGCTCTCTCTCTCTCTCTCTCGGTTTCTCTCCCCTGCCCGCCCCGTGCGCCACGCAGAGCTCTACCCGTCTTTTGCGGGTAAATCTCTTGCGGCGTTGCAAGGGACGGGCAAAACCGAGAGCTCAGTCCGTCTACCGCGGACAAATCTCCTAGTCGAGGGACAAGTCTCAACGCCTCGCAACCACAACAGGCCGCTCGACCGAGTACGACACCCCGACTCGCACAAACCCAAGTCGTCTGCAAGCAGATTTACCTGCCTTCGAAAGACACCTGCCGAAACACACAGGTCGGACACACACCACCCCGTTCCGCCTCGGGAGGGCGAAGCGGGGCCTAATCGTTCCTTTGCCGGTCAACGAGAGGCAGACGCGGACGTCGTGGGATGGGATTCCGGCTTAGAGGCGTTCAGCCGTACGCCCGGGGACAAAGGCAAAGCGCCAATGGCAGTCACCACCAAGCACCAACGCTTTCAATCCCGGGCCAACGTTCCTCTCGTACTAGTCGGCCCTACCCGCTCGTACCCGCTCGAATTATTCCCTACCAGTAGGGTAAAACTAACCTGTCTCACGACGGTCTAAACCCAGCTCACGTTCCCTGTTGGTGGGTGAACAATCCAACGCTTGGCGAATTCTGCTTCGCAATGATAGGAAGAGCCGACATCGAAGGATCAAAAAGCAACGTCGCTAAGAACGCTTGGCTGCCACAAGCCAGTTATCCCTGTGGTAATTTTTCTGACACCTCTTGCGGGAAGCAGTAAATTGGGCTCTCCCATCGTCGCCCGAGGGGCGACACAAAAGGATCGATAGGCCGTGCTTTCACATGGATACCTCCTACTGAAAAGCATCCTCAAGCCAGCATTTGCCCTTTCGCTCGACCAAGGGTTTCTGTCCCTTGTGAGGCTGGCCTTGGGGCGCCCGCGCTATCGTTTCGCGGGCACACCGCCCCAGTTAAGCTCAAAACTGAATCTGTCCTCGAACACCCTCGCGAGGTAAAGGAATTCCTCGCTTAGCCCCTTGAGCTCGCCGACGCCGCCCCGAGTGCGGCCGCTCCTGCGGTTATCACCGAGTGAGTCGAACGAGGAACGCAGTAGTGGTCTTTCACTTGCGCCGCGAGGCAGTCCCACCTAGGCTACACCCGCGCTCTCGCCCGACAAAGCCAATCGTGAGCCAAACTCAACAGGGTCTTCTTTCCCCGCTGACAGCCCCGGACCCGTTCCTCCGGCTGTGGCTTCGCTAGATAGTAGATAGGGACAGTGGGAATCTCGTTAATCCATTCATGCGCGTCACTAATTACATGACGAGGCATTTGGCTACCTTAAGAGAGTCATAGTTACTCCCGCCGTTTACCCGCGCTTCCGTAAATTTCTTCACCGTGACATTCAGAGCACTGGGCAGAAATCACGTCCCGTCAACACCGATCTCCGGCCTTCGAGACGCTATGTTTTTACTAAACAGTCGGATTCCCCCGGACCGTGCCAGTTCTGATCGAGTCGTTCGCGGCGCCCGTGCCGCGAGCGGGTTCGGGGATAGCCCCACGCCGCTCACGTCCACCTGCCCATCCGGGGGTAGAGCGGTCGTCGTGCAGGTGCGCCCAACATAATATGCCACCTGGCGGACTCCCGCCCTAGGATTCCCCTTTCCGAGCTAGCAGCGGGCCGCCCGGCCCTCAGAGCCAATCCTTCTCCCGAAGTTACGGATCCATTTTGCCGACTTCCCTTACCTACATTGTTCTATCGACCAGAGGCTGCGAACCTTGGAGACCTGCGGCGGATTAAGGTACGGCCCGAGGCAAGAGCGTAAAAGAGGTTGTCTTTGAGATTAGCCGTCGGAGTTTCAAGGACCGTCGAGTCGTAGCCGAACAGGCCCCCGCTGGAGCCGGCTTTGCGGATAAAGTTGATTGCTCTCGCTCCCTATCTCCGGCAGAACCGCTTCCAGGGTCAGCGAGCGCACCTCAAAAAGAAAAGTTAACTCTTCTCGACTCTCCCGACGGCGTTTCCGACCTTCCTTGCGTCGCCGCTTGTGCTCCACCTTCGGGTACGGGAATACTAACCCGTTTCCCTTTCGGCCCAGTGCCAGAGCCCTCCGCCCAAAAATGTCTGGCTTCCCGTAGGATTTCTCCCAGGCCTTAGGACCGACTAACCCGCGGCCGATCGAAGGAGCAACGCGGAACCCTTCTCCACTTCGGCCTTCGAGGTTCTCGCTCGAATATTTGCTACTACCACCAAGATCGGCACCCGCGGCCGCTACACCCAGACTCGCGTCTAAGGCTTCAGCGCTGACCGCGGCGACCCTCCTACTCGTCTCGGCTTCGGTCTGTCCCCCCCGGCGGCGGGCCGGAGAGAATTTGCCGAGACGGCCGGGTGTAGGCTGCACGCTATAGCGCCATCCATTTTCAGGGCCCACCAATTCGGCAGGTGAGTTGTTACACACTCCTTGGCGGGTACCGGCTTCCATGGTCACCGTCCTGCTGTCTTTACCGATGGACGCCTTTTGTGGGTTCTGCTGAGCGTGACGATCGGGCGCCTTAACCCGGCGTTTGGTTCATCCCACAGCGCCAGTTCTGCTTACCAAAAGTGGCCCACTTGGCACTCGTACATTTCTGCGGGGGTCCAGCCTCCCAGATCGAGCGGAAGACACCCCTCGTCGCCCGTTCAAAGTTTGATAATAGCTCCACGCCCTTTCGGCACGGATGTCTCTAGTCATTCGCTTTACCGGACGAAACTGTCGCGGCGAGCGCCAGCTATCCTGGGGGAAACTTCGGAGGGAACCAGCTACTAGATGGTTCGATTAGTCTTTCGCCCCTAAACCCAAGTATCGTGATCGATTTGCGCGTCAGAACCACTTAGGACCTCCACCGACATTTCTGTCGGCTTCATCCCGCTCGGGCCTAGTTCACCATCTTTCGGGTCCCAACGCGAGCGCTCTCGCTCCACCGAGGCCGTAACAACCCCCGACGGGCCGGTCCTGCGCCTCGCTCGCCAGAGAGAGGATCGGACCACGTCGCTTTCACTGCGCCCAAGGGAGTGTTTTTCCCTGTGACTCGCGCTCACGTTAGACTCCTTGGTCCGTGTTTCAAGACGGGTCGGGAAGAGTGCCGCCACGGCCAGCCGCGGACCCTCTATACCGCCCTCCAATGCCCGCCGCCCCGCCAACGTAGACCGAGAGACCGCACTTGCACTGTTAAGCCTACGAGAGGCAGTCAAGGCGGCCGCGACGGCGCTGGGGGACTGGGTCGGGAGCGAAGACGGGGCCGTTCCTCGGCCCGGAGCTACGTTCGCCCTAGAACCGACCAGTGCAGACGGGGGTTTCAGCGTCCCGAGAGACGCGGCCCTTGCCTGACTCCAGCCGAAACGAAGCACTCCGAGCCGGTCGCGACTCGCGACACAGCGGAAGATACGCCGACGGGGACGAACCCTCTCGGTCGACCGAGCCCGTCCTCCGAGAAGAACAGGTCCCGAACGCACGAGGAGCCGCCTACCCGGCGAGCTGGATCCCGCTGATCGCACCGGCGGTTCCACCCGTTTGCCCGTAGGCGCTTTCACGGTCTCTTGAACTCTCTCTTCAAAGTTCTTTTCAACTTTCCCTCACGGTACTTGTTCGCTATCGGACTCGTGCCAGTATTTAGCCTTGGATGGAGCCTACCACCCACTTTGAGCTGCGATCCCAAGCAACTCGACTCTCGGGCACCGACTGCGCCAGGCAGAAGACCCAGACCGAGGTAAAGGCCTCACACCCACTCTGGGAGCAAACCTGTCCCGCGGGACTTACTCGGACAGTCAGACACCTGGCGAGTCGGGCCCTTACGCCACAGTTCCCGAACCGCCGCTGACCGACGGGGGATTCGGCGATGGGCTCTTCCCGCTTCGCTCGCCGCTACTGAGGGAATCCCGGTTGGTTTCTTTTCCTCCGCTTACTGATATGCTTAAGTTCAGCGGGTAATCTCGCTCGATCCGAGGCCGGTGATAGAAAGAATTGGCGGAGAGGACGTACCCGGAAGGACGCTCGCCCTAATGGCACAGCCGCCGCTCGTTCTGCCAAAGGTTCGTCCCAGGCGAGAGCTTGGCGCCGTGATACCTTCCGTGCTGTCCCGGCACTCCCCTCCGTCCGTCTGTCTTTGAGGAGACGGGGCCGCGCCGGCGACCGCGACTCCCAGTCTTGGGGAGTTTTACCTGCCGGCCCTCGGACGAACGTGGCCGCGGGAGAGCCCGCGACCGCCATGTGCGTTCGAGACGTCGATGATCTTCACTGCAATTCACACCACTTAACGCGTCAGGCCGCGCTCTTCATCGACGCACGAGCCGAGTGATCCAACGCCTACGGCCGTACTCTATAAACTGCGGGCCGCCGAACACGACGGTCCGCATTGACAGTGTCTCTTTCTTCGTGTGAAAATCGGATGGACGGCGGCCCGGTGCTGGCGACCGGGGCTCTTTGAACGTGCCCGTCTTGCGTGGCAGAGCGCCTGCCGCGAGAAGGGTCGTGAACACGTACCGATAGAAGAGAAGACGTGCCGAGGGCATGTCGGGCGACCCGACACTCCTCGCCGCTGACTGGTTAGCACGGGACGTGCCTGCTAACGTCTCTGTTGATGGGTTTCGGGGGAGTTCTCGTCTAGCCTGTCTCTCTCTCTCGAGGACGAGGAGGAGACGACAGGGTACGGTAATGATCCTTCCGCAGGTTCACCTACGGAAACCTTGTTACGACTTTTACTTCCTCTAAATGATTAAGCTCGACCGCCTTCCTGGGTCGTTGCAAAATGCAAGTCCCGAGTCCAACGGCCTCGCTGAGCCATTCTATCGGAGGTAGCGACGGGCGGTGTGTACAAAAGGCAGGGACTTAATCGGCGCCAGCTGATGACGGACGCCTACTCGGAATTCCTCGTTCACGGGGCTGAGTTGCAAGCCCCGATCCCCAGCACGAAGACGATTGGCACGGTTAACCCGCTGTAGGTGAGACTACCTACCCCCTCTCGGGGCGGGTTCCCGGCCTGACTACGACCGTAGGCACTCGCGCTTTCGTCTTCAGTGTAGCGCGCGTGCGGCCCCGGACATCTAAGGGCATCACTGACCTGTTATTGATCTCTCTCACCTAGCTTGAGCTTGCTTGGGATCCCCCTAAGAAGTTGGCTACGACTCGCCCCATGTTCCCCCGTGTCTCCCCGCAAGCGGGGTGAGGCTAACCGAGAACCACGAATCGACTAATTAAGAGCGAGGCCTCGCCCGTTAGCGGAATAAACCAGACTTTTCACTTCACCAGCCACGAACGGCCATGCACCACCACCCATCGAATCGAGAAAGAACTGCACGAGCGTCTGTCAATCCTGACGATGTCCGGACCGGGTAAGTTGCCCCGTGTTGAGTCAAATTAAGCCGCAGGCTCCACTCCTTGTGGTGCCCTTCCGTCAATTCCTTCAAGTTTCAGCCTTGCGACCATACTACCCCCGGAACCCGTAAACTCTCAGGTTGCCCGAAGCCGCCACGAACGGGTCCATAACCGCTGTTCTCGTTCCTCGTCCGCGGCCCGGTCGGCAGCGTTTACCGTCGGTACTACGACGGTATCTGATCGTCTTTGCTCCACCCACCTTCGTTCTGGATTAAGGAAGACGTCCGGGGCCAGCGCTTTCGCCTCGAGTCGTCTCGAGCGGATCACAAAATTTCACCTCTCCCCGCCCGGTACGCTCGCCCCCCACCGTTCCTCTCGAATCCTAGCTCTCCGGCGAGACCGACTGGGAGGCAACGTCAAACAAGTCGGCCGGACCGCCCTCCGGAATAGAGCCTCCCCGCTTATTCCATGCACGAAATATTCAGGCTCGGGGTTAGCCTGCCTTTAGCACTCTAATTTTTTCAAGGTAGACATAAATTGTGGCGGGATCTCCCCCGTGAAGGAGAGAAAGCGACGCAGGACGGTCAAGTCCGCCTCGCCCCGCTCACCAGTTAGGAGCGGCCAAGAATTCTCCGATCGGGTCCGCAGCGTATCGCACCCGATCGTGCCGTCTCCGAGATCCAACGACGAGCTTTTTAACCGCAGCAACTCCGATATAGGCTATTGGAGCTGGAATTACCGCGGCTGCTGGCACCAGGCTTGCCCTCCAATAGCTCCTCGCACACTTTTTTAAGTTGCGCTCATTCCGCCCGCGGCGACCACGATAGGGCCCCGCCACGTTATTTTTCGTCACTACCTCCCCGTGTCGGGATTGGGTAAGTTGCGCGCCTGCTGCCCTCCTTGGAGGTGGTAGCCGTTTCGCAGGCTCCCTCTCCGGAATCGAACCCTGATTCCCCGTTACCCGTCACCACCGTGGTAGGCAGGTCGCCGACCATCGCCAATTGATGGGCCAGACACTTCATGGCAAAGTCGTCGGGGGCCCGGAAAGACCCCGCGATCGGCACAGTTATTCGGATTTCAACACCTCTCGCTTCGCCCCGTCGCTACTTTTCACGGTAGCTTCGCAGGCTAGGGCGGTCTGGTCCAGAGAATAAATGCCGTTTCCCCCCCTTGTTCCGAAGAGAGGGGGGACCACGGTGTGTTGCATGTATTAGCTCTAGAATTACCACAGTTATCCATTAAACCAACCCGCTTTTCGCCAAGGAACCGTATCTGACTAATGAGCCGTTCGCAGTTTCGACTCGCTCCTGGAAAGGGACGAGCCTGAACTTAGACTTGCATGGCTTAAGCTTTGAGACAAGCATATGATCACTGGCAGGATCAACCAGATAGCCTTTCGCGAGCTCCAAGAGAACTACGAGTAAACGCCTGCCCAATCGCCGGTGAGCGAGAGAGCGAGGGTCGGCAGGGCGGAAAACCTAATTCTGAATCCCGCGCCTGCCTCGTTTGCTGGTGGTTCGAGGAAGGAAGTCCCTGTCGGCCAGCGGGAGAGCCGGCCGACGAGAAGAGTTCCCTCGCTAGGCGTACGGAAGAACCGATATGAGCCGAGACGACGGGCCACGCAGGAGACGGGCTCAGGCGGGTGCGTCGAATCGGGATCTCCCCGCGGCATTAGCCGCAGGGATGGTAGTCGAGACTCGCTGATTTAAAAATCGGACGAGCCAGTCTGTCCCGCCGTGTAAGCGTACACCGGAACGTTTCGGGTCTGCCAGGCTGGCTGAGAAATAAATCTCTGCGCAGCCGACCTACACGAGCTGTGACCCTGTGCCGTGATTATCGGCTGGTCTCGCTCCACCGTCTCCATCGGGTCTTGGATCGTTCGAAAGCGTACGGTAACTGGACGAGAGATCGGGCTAACCGTTCCCCCGCCTTCTGACCGCTTCGTTGCCTGAGAGGTACTACCGGCGAAGAAAGAGCGCGGCGCGAGAGAACAGCGCGGGTGAACGGCTTCGGGTGCCATCCTTCCCCCCGAGCGAGTGGCGCGACGAGGCTGAAGAGAAGGGTAGCTGGGAGCTGCACTAACACACACTCCCTAGCCTTCACTCAGCCGCCGTGTACGCACCGCGCAAGGGGAGACCGGCATACCTTCCACCGCGAAGCGCCCGTCTGCAGAAACTCGCCTGATCAATTCTCCGCCAAAGTTCGCTACCCCGCCAAGGACTGGCTGAGCATCACCCTCTATGTAAGAGAAAACGCACTCGTTCGAAAGGTATACACATGCACCGTACCGGGTTCGGTCTCTCTCACCTACCTCCTATACTAGTGTTTCGCACTCGTCTGAAGGGTATACCACTGTGCAAAAGTAGGTTTCGACACAATTTTTTGGCTTTTCAAGGCTTTTCTGGCCTTCCAAATTCATCTCTTGGCGTTCTTGCTGGCCAGGGACCCTCGTTCCAGCAACTTTCGTCGAGATCCTTCAGCGCATGGCCCCGCCAGGAGCGGTTGAATGTCGGGCGGAGAAAGCTCGTCAGTTTGCTTCGGCCTCTCTCGCCGCTGTCGTCTCTCACCGGCTGACAGGAGAAGTCCCTCGCGGGTGCATCGGCCGTCTCGAGGATCGGCAGCCCCGGCCGGCCGCCGACAGACAGGACCGCAAAGCCACACATCGGCCGCCGCCTCTCTCGCCGCTGCTGTCTCTCAGCCCCGGCCGGCCGCCTCTCTCGCCGCTGTCGTCTCTCACTCCGAAACGGGTACTCACTCGCGGGCGCCTCGGCCGTCTCGAGGCGCCGCAGCCCCCGGCCGGTCGCCTCTCTCGCCGCTGTCGTCTCTCCCTTTCGAAACGGGTACTCGGCGGCCGGCCGACAGACAGGACCGCAAAGCCACACATCGGCCGCCGCCTCTCTCGCCGCTGCTGTCTCTCAGCCCCGGCCGGTCGCCTCTCTCGCCGCTGTCGTCTCTCCCTCCGAAACGGGTACTCGGCCGCCGGCCGACTGACAGTACCGCAAAGCCACACATCGGCCGCCGCCTCTCTCGCCGCTGCTGTCTCTCAGCCCCGGCCGGCCGCCTCTCTCGCCGCTGTCGTCTCTCACTCCGAAACGGGTACTCACTCGCGGGCGCCTCGGCCGTCTCGAGGCGCCGCAGCCCCCGGCCGGCCGGTCGCCTCTCTCGCCGCGGTTGTCTCTCACTCCGAAACGGGTACTCGGCCGCCGGCCGACTGACAGTACCGCAAAGCCACACATCGGCCGCCGCCTCTCTCGCCGCTGCTGTCTCTCAGCCCCGGCCGGCCGCCTCTCTCGCCGCTGTCGTCTCTCACTCCGAAACGGGTACTCACTCGCGGGCGCCTCGGCCGTCTCGAGGCGCCGCAGCCCCCGGCCGGTCGCCTCTCTCGCCGCTGTCGTCTCTCCCTTTCGAAACGGGTACTCGGCGGCCGGCCGACAGACAGGACCGCAAAGCCACACATCGGCCGCCGCCTCTCTCGCCGCTGCTGTCTCTCAGCCCCGGCCGGTCGCCTCTCTCGCCGCTGTCGTCTCTCCCTCCGAAACGGGTACTCGGCCGCCGGCCGACTGACAGTACCGCAAAGCCACACATCGGCCGCCGCCTCTCTCGCCGCTGCTGTCTCTCAGCCCCGGCCGGCCGCCTCTCTCGCCGCTGTCGTCTCTCACTCCGAAACGGGTACTCACTCGCGGGCGCCTCGGCCGTCTCGAGGCGCCGCAGCCCCCGGCCGGTCGCCTCTCTCGCCGCTGTCGTCTCTCCCTTTCGAAACGGGTACTCGGCGGCCGGCCGACAGACAGGACCGCAAAGCCACACATCGGCCGCCGCCTCTCTCGCCGCTGCTGTCTCTCAGCCCCGGCCGGTCGCCTCTCTCGCCGCTGTCGTCTCTCCCTCCGAAACGGGTACTCGGCGGCCGGCCGACAGACAGGACCGCAAAGCCACACATCGGCCGCCGCCTCTCTCGCCGCTGCTGTCTCTCAGCCCCGGCCGGTCGCCTCTCTCGCCGCTGTCGTCTCTCACTCCCAAACGGGTACTCACTCGCGGGCGCCTCGGCCGTCTCGAGGAGCGGCAGCCCCCGGCCGGCCGGCCGCCTCTCTCGCCGCGGTTGTCTCTCACTCCGAAACGGGTACTCGGCCGCCGGCCGACTGACAGTCCCGCAAAGCCACACATCGGCCGCCGCCTCTCTCGCCGCTGCTGTCTCTCAGCCCCGGCCGGCCGCCTCTCTCGCCGCTGTCGTCTCTCACTCCGAAACGGGTACTCACTCGCGGGCGCCTCGGCCGTCTCAAGGCGCCGCAGCCCCCGGCCGGTCGCCTCTCTCGCCGCTGTCGTCTCTCCCTTTCGAAACGGGTACTCGGCGGCCGGCCGACAGACAGGACCGCAAAGCCACACATCGGCCGCCGCCTCTCTCGCCGCTGCTGTCTCTCAGCCCCGGCCGGTCGCCTCTCTCGCCGCTGTCGTCTCTCCCTCCGAAACGGGTACTCGGCGGCCGGCCGACAGACAGGACCGCAAAGCCACACATCGGCCGCCGCCTCTCTCGCCGCTGCTGTCTCTCAGCCCCGGCCGGTCGCCTCTCTCGCCGCTGTCGTCTCTCACTCCCAAACGGGTACTCACTCGCGGGCGCCTCGGCCGTCTCGAGGAGCGGCAGCCCCCGGCCGGCCGCCTCTCTCGCCGCGGTTGTCTCTCACTCCGAAACGGGTACTCGGCCGCCGGCCGACTGACAGTACCGCAAAACCACACATCGGCCGCCGCCTCTCTCTCCGCTGCTGTCTCTCAGCCCCGGCCGGTCGCCTCTCTCGCCGCTGTCGTCTCTCCCTCCGAAACGGGTACTCGATGGCCGCCTCTCTCGCCGCGGTGGTCTCTCACTCCGAAACGGGTACTCGGCGGCCGGCCGACGGGAGAAATCCCTCGACGGGACTGCCGTTCTAGACCGAGAGGAAAGGCGACTGCCTCCCCGTCTCTCTCTACCACCAAAGCCACGCTCCACCGCTTCGAGTAATTCCGGCTGCTCCCCGTCTAGCGCCCAGTTTATCCTGTTCAATAGATGTATGGGTGGTATGCGCTCAGTGCCACTAAAGAAAAAAAATTCCTCCTGCGAAAGCGTAGCTAGTTGCAGCGTGTCATTTTCCCGGTCTCCCCGCTGAGATCCGCGCCCGATGAAAGACGAGAAAATCTGCCTGTCTTGTGCTGTAAATTCCCTGCCTTTCCGTCGTTTCTCTCAGACAGGGACCCTTGGGCTTGCCCTACCGCCGCCAGGCGAATGAAAAAAAAATTTTCGTTAAAAAGTAATCATATATTATCGCACACGGGTAACCGAGTGGCGAAAATCTCTCTTCTCATTAACATATCAGATTACGGGAGTTGACCTGCATTCAATTTTCAGCCGAAATCGGCCGCTGTCAACGTTTTTTTGGTGCGGGGCAGCCGGGGGGTATGTTTCCCCACCCGAAGCGCCCTTGCACTTCGAGCGGCGTCGCTGGGTTGCGATTTTAGCGGCGTCGCCCTACTTATTCTCTCCCCTGGCCAGATTCTCTCCCTTAATTTTGTTAAAGAGCAACTGTTCGAACATTTGACGGGATGCTGTCGTGGCGCGTGGCACGGGTAGCGGGCTTGTCCCCATCAGTCTCTCGCTATGACGAGACCGCGTAGGCAGTGCTCTCTCTGTGAGGCTTCAGTCGTACGACTGGCGAGACACTATCGGGCAGTGCACGGCATGTGCAGACAGGATGCCGTTGCCAAGAGCATACGTACGTACAAGTGCAACTCGCCCAGATACGAGTGCCCCGTAGAAAACTGCCAGGCCCGCGTGGCTCGAGTGGACCTTCACTTGTTAAATTTTCACAAATATCCGGGACGAAATTGCCCGTGCTATCAAAGCGCCTTGCAGCTACACAAGGAGCAAAAGTCGACTTTGGCCGAGGCTCTCCAGCCTGTTACCCCCGTCCAGCCGGCTTGCACCGCGCCGCCCCTGACTGCGAGCGCAAGGCGCCTCTTAGCCAATTTCCGGAAGGAGGTGGCTTTCTCCGAAGGCATCACTCGGCGTGGCTATGCCGTCGTCCAGCATGTCAAGCAGGTCTGGCGTATATGGCAGGCGATCACCAAGGACTGGGACCCCGTTGCCGACTTCGGCTCGCACAGAGCGACGCGGGACCTCTGGCTGATACCCATGCTCGCCTCGGAGGCGGCCGTTGGTACCGTAAAATCGTACCTGTCCTCGCTCAGGCTGTTCATCGAATTTCTGCGAGAACGGTCGAGCGTCGTCGACGCCAGTTACGACTTGTGGCTGACCAAAATCTCCCGCTGGGGCCGATCTATGCGTAAGAGGTTTAGTGAGCGCCGGCACGTAGTGGAACAGCGCGATAGCCTGCTTACCGCCACCGACGTCGCTCACATTGACAGCTGCGACGTGACAACCACCGCCCGAGACCTGCTCGGGCGGATCGACACCGATGCCACGCTTCAGATCACCGCCGTCCGGTACCGCACCGTACTGGCCTACCTCTTCGCCCAGATCTTGCTCAACACGGGTCAGCGCAGTCTGGCCGTCTGTAACATGGCCATAGGCGAGTTTTTGGATGCCGTGCCGTCGACGGGCGCCGACGGCGAATTGATCAGGGTGGTTTCAGTCTACAAGCACAAGACCGGTTACGCCGGCCCGGCTAAATTCCCCCTCGAGGAGAAGTTCTACGACGAGATCATGCGGTATTTCCAGTTCATGCGTTGTCTGGCCCAGGCCAGGCACAGTCGTGAGGACAGGCTGTTCATCAAGTTCAGGTCCGCCTTGCCTTACACGCCTTCCGAGATGGGTGCATTGCTTAATAGCCGCTACGGCAATTTCCTGGGGAAAAAGTTTAACAGTCGGGTCGTACGCAAGTCCATCGTGTGCTCTATGCTCGAGCAGCACCCGACCCTGGCTGCCGATCTGGCGGCACAGATGTCACATTCAGAGGGAACCCAGAAGCGCTACTACCACCTCCCTCTTCAAGTGCGGCGGTCCGCCGAGATCAGCACTGCACTGAGGCGAGTTCTGCGAGATGGGCAGCCCGGACCCGTGGCTCGCCAGCACCGACAGCATCCCGTCCACCGTGCCTGAGAACAGGCACCCAGACAAAAAAAAAAACACAAAAAAAACACAAAAAAACTATAAAATGTTGGCCGGAGAGGCGCTACCCCGCCGTACTCCACCCCCGAGCTGACAGCCACAGCGAAGCGAGCGGGCGCCCCTCCGACTGCGATAAAATCAACCCCCAAAAAATAAACAAGGCGAACCACGAGGGGAAGGCCTCCGCGTCGGCGTTCGCCGGTAATCAAGCGCGGGGCGGCCAGAGCAGCCGCGCTTCGCTTGAGCCAACGTTCCCCTCATGTGTCCCGTCCCGTCCTCTCGAGCAAGTCGGCCAACGACATCCAGCGTCGCTTCTCTGCAAGGGACCCTAGCGGGAGGTTGTAAACAAAATGTTTTTATGTTTTAAATGTTGGCGTTAGTGGGATTTTTTTTTTAATTCAATGGAAGAAATTCTAACCTTTTTAAAATGAACTTGCGAAATGTCAAAACCTATACTGACATATAAATCACGTGCACGCCAATCTGTACGCCACTTAATCTCAGTATTTTCGCCCCACCCGTACGCTTGGACGCCAAGTCGCGCAAAAAATATAAGACGTTGAATCCATCCCTCCACGCCCCACACTCCACGACAACCGCGATGACAAACAGGTAAATGAAATAACCCAGCTAGTCTATCGGAAGGGACGAAAACCGCGATGTCCCGTGTAAACATTGACGAGCACGTGAATGGTCTCTTGGCAGTTGGAATTCGGTATAAAAGTAGGCCGTAACGCAAAAATTTACCCCATAACAGACTGTATGACATATGCCCGTCAGTAGGACGTTATATATTTCTTTGAATCGTCCTAATTTTAATCTAAAGAAGGAAATTACCTACCTGTGCTATATCAGAGTACAAATTGTCTAAAAATGGAAATGAGAATAATAATTATTTTCAATAAAACAAAGGTTATAGATACATTATGGGAGGTTTGATAAAGAGCTGAAAGTTCTCAATATAACTAGATAATGTAAAGAGAATTTTCTGAAAATTTCAGTCAAATTGTTCCTCTCTTAACCCGAAATTTAGCGATTGAATTTTCCGTCTAGCCTCGATCATTATTACTAAAGTCGGTACAATAAAGCATAGTCTCGATTATCCACGTCATGATTCAATCATGAATAAAAGTTGAGCAGCAAATCGGAACCCAATTCAGTAAATATCGCAGACTAGAGTTAACATCGTGGGTTTATTATGGTGTGGATAAGTTAATTAATGTTTAATTAATAATTTACATAATATCCCAGGCCTAAAGAAAGACCTGTAATGGGCAGATTTAGCTCTTGCATAATGTATGGTTAACAGATGATATTTCTGAATTAATATGCACTCAAATAAACTTCGTGTTTCTCAAAATATCAAAAGAATGCAAAATATTTTTCATACCCGTCTGTTCAGCAGTGAATATTCGCTAGACCGTTACAATCACTTAGAGGGTTGACGTCGGTGCGGCTTAATGAGCTCACAATATTAACTTTTCCCATCTGCAAATTAAATTCGAAAATAATTTTAGAATCATTAGAAAGACAAATAAATTAGTAAAAGACACCATTCCGCTATGATCAGTTTACGCAACAACGTCTTGCAGTGGACATAATAGCCGAATCATTCTGCCGAATCAATCGGCGCCGAATTTAATTCTGCCGAATCAATCGGCGCCGAATTTTATAATTTATTATAATTATGATAAGTTATAATTTTTTGATTTAGAAATAGATTCACCAGTCGATTGCACCACCTTTCACGTCACATGATTAAAACATGGCGGCGTTTATGTCTCTTAAAACAATTACGTGACTTCTCGATATGAGTGGCGATTGGTTAATGAATTCTACATTCGGCCGAATGCTTCGGCGAAGCGGTAACACTTATTTGATTCGGAAACGCTCCATAGAGTCAGTTATGGACGCCCCGTGATGCGACGTCACCTTCTGTAGAAGGCATACGCGAGCTTATAAGTCAGTCATCTAATAGTATACAGAGGTATAAGAAGGCTTTCACAATAGCTCTGTGAAACAGATTGCCTGTACCCCATTGACAAAAGTAATTAATCCTTTGGTTGAACTCGTGCAGTTTGATGCATTCAGTCACGCTATTCATAAAGAACATGAATATTGGTTTATCTTAAAGCGTATCATTGCAATTATTGACGCCTAAAATAGTTTTGTAAAGTATTTTTATTGCTTGCTTAGATTTTAACTTTCCGTGTTAATGAATTCGCCTCGCTGTGATAAGGATGCATTATGTAAAATTTAGATAAAGAGCTGGTCGTGCTTGCTATAATAGTTCAGAAGTAGATAATACAAAATGAATATACCGTATTAATGTATTGTGGAGGTAATTCATCATTCCGGTAACACAGGAGCGTAAATGTACACAGATCACGAAATAAACAAGGGCGAAAGTTATTTTTAGTCTTTCTCTCCCTTTCCCTTTTCCCCCTTTTCCATGGCGATTTTTGTTGAGTTTTTGGTGTAGAATCGAAGAAAAGCCTTTGAAAATACATTTTCTGCCAGGTTTTGGTGAATATTCATGATTTTGAGGCGGAAGGATACAAGAGTTGTGAGGTTGGTCACGTTGAAAGGGAGGGCCGAAAATTGCAAGGTTAGCTGTTTCTACTTCCAGCTTGTCTATCTCAAGTTTTTCATGAAGAACCTCATACATGCGTTTGGGCAAGAGTTTGTCACGTGTTGCTCCACCTTTTGCAATAAGCGTTTTTTCCCAATAAATATTTGGGGAAAAGTTACAACCGGTCTAAGAGACGAGAATTAACATTAATGTCAATGGGGCGATAATAAGTGATCTGTGGCCAACTAAAACTGTCACACACAGACTTTTGATTGAACACAGAATCAAACCGGAACCGGATACATTGGGCAAAAATGGCAATGCGCATGCCAACTTACCAAATCTTGTGCTAGCGAGATAACGCGTGCGTCTCATAGAAATATTTTTATAACTCGTTTAATCAATGACATCGCATATTTCTAACGTCAATGAAAATAATTCTCACATGAATGTTCTTTTAAAACAAAATTAATCATACAATTTAG
Organism: Patella caerulea; assembly: GCA_036850965.1. NCBI lineage: Eukaryota > Metazoa > Mollusca > Gastropoda > Patellidae > Patella > Patella caerulea. Next base: position 14,832,235 of record JAZGQO010000002.1, on the reverse strand, counting down.
ATCTAACTAAATTAAAATCAATTCGGAAAAACGAAATTATTTAACATCTTTTTTTTTAGAAACAAGTGACCTTTGTTGAGCATACACGAGAACTCGGTTGTATGCCCCCCCCACCCACACGCTCCCCGCCCTCCATCGTGCACCATATTTATTATTCTGGTTTGTGCAGCAAGATGGGACATTTAATCCCACCCATATCACCACCATCTCCTGAATAGAACCCAAGACCACCTGGTTATTGGGCAAGATTTAGTACCCGCAAGACCTAAATAGTGATGAAGGGCCTTCGTTGCTCAGCGTGTTCGAACCCTGCATTTGCGGAGAGAGTTCATCAGTGGTGCCGGACAGTGGTGGCAAGGGGCAACGTATAGGCGTACATATCGACGTGCATGTGAAAGATCCTGGGCCGTTGGAATTCGAAATAAAAGTAGGCTATTGTTCCACTGTCCCGGCAAAATTTCCCTCGTAGCACACTGTATGGCGTATGCCCGTCTTCATTATCTCTGCAGTCGGGACTTGGGACAGTAGTACGTTAAACAGCCATACCGCTGAAACCATAAAATTTAATTGAAATTACAAACAAGGACTGGTTTTGTTTATATGATTGGATCTTTTTTGATTCAATAAATAGCAAACGTAATGAAAAGCGATATCCACTCTTCAACATCTTAAACTTGTATTTAATAAAGCTCAGGTGTCAATATAATTTCTCAATAATATACCCAAGTTGAAGCGTTCATTTCTTCAATACTCCCTTCGGGTTTATATGCTGAATTATTATATTCATGTTTCTTCCACGCTCAGTTAGATTTATTGCTGCAACCCTTTTTCCTTATTATGCGTTCCGCCATTTAATGACTGTTCACACTTGTATTGCATTTAATCACTCCGCTACTGTAGCATAATAGGCGTAATAGTTAAAGGAACATTGTGTAAAAGGTTTAATTATGCCTATTGCATATCTTTATTTTGGCCTCAAATTATCAATTTTCTAGAACATCGGATGGTCGCGATTTTGAATGAATTGAAACATGACCGCCATTGAATAACTGAATTTAAGAATGTATAATCGAGATTGTGTTTATTATCTTTACAACGGTAATAATGAAATCGAGACTATAACTTATCTCAGAATAAAGGTATTCAACTGACATTTTCAGCATCTTCCCTTTTCATTATCTACACGTAATCTAAAACTTGTGTAACGAGAACTGTCAGCTGTTCATCTAAACCTTACATAATGCATCTTTAAATTTCAGTTCATCTTTATCGAAAGGGGCGATCTTGATCCTGGTATAAAACTATTACGCAACATGTTTCAATTAAAAAAAACAACAAGATGGACGACAGAATTGGCATTTTACCGACAAACTTTAATTTAAGACAAGAAATGGAGCGCGGAAATAGATGAAAGATAATGAGTTTTAAGCATTGTTATCAATATAGAATGTGTTTTTATAGCACAAATTAAACCAGACAAAATGGTAAACGATTATAACTATAAGGATAAAATCTAATCTAAATTTGATTGGAAATAACAATTAAACGTACATTATGCAAGAGCTAAATCTGTCCGTTGCAGATCTTTCTTTAGGCCTGAAATTTTATCTAAAGTAGCTTGTCCGGACCATAATCAACTCTCTAAGTAATCACGTCATACCTGCGATATTTACGTGATTAGAAAAGGAGTGACGTAGGAGCGAGCCTGACCATGAGTCTGACGTATTAGAACAGGTTATCCAGTCTACTGTTCAACGCTCATTGATGATTTAAAAAATTTAAAAAGAACAGGTGGATAATCGAGACTATGCTTTTTATCTTCTTACCGACTAAAGAAGTAATGATTGAAGCTTTACCTAATTCTCAGTTCATAGTGGATCAATTTGACTGAAATTTTCAGCTAATTGCCTTTACATTATCTAGTTTTGTAGTGAGAACTTCCAACTCTTTATCTAATCTCTCATAATGTATCTTTAAAGAAAATAGTGTTATAATGATATATTATTAGTCAGGGGATAACAAAGTTGATGATGTGTAGATACCTACATTACATCAACTGAAATAAGGAAAGCTGTCTAGTTGTTCGGAGGGGCAAACGACCCGAGGTACCGTGCATACATTGACGTGCACGTAAAAGATCCCTTGACAGTTGGAATTCGATATAAGATTTTGCCGGTCCGGGCAAAATGTTCCTCATCGCACACTGTATAGCGGATGCCCGTCTTCTTTATCCCAGTCGGAGTAGACCAGTAGGTCGTTAAACCCCATTTCATTTCATTTCGTTATATTTCCAATCATGGGACTGATATCAGAGGTAATCGTGCCTGGATACGGATCAATGAACATTTGGGTTGAAAATATGTTGGCCCCAACTATCTCGTGTGTAAATGAATAGTAACATAAAATGTGAGTTACTGGGTCTATAATAATATCCCATATGTATAGTAAAGTAACATAAATTTAATGTAAGTTAATGGGGTCACAATAATAACCCGAGCATAAATGAATAGTAACATAAAATGTGAGTTATTGGGGTCACAATAATAACCCATGCTCAAATGAATAGTAACATAAAATGTGAGTTATTGGGGTCACAATAATAACCCATGCTCAAATGAATAGTAACATAAAATGTGAGTTAATGGGGGCGGGGTCAATAAAACCCCCGTGTTTAAATGTACAGTAACATGAAATATTAGTTTTTAAACGACTGGGCGCAGATTGGAGCAGGTTGTATTTAAAAGTTCTACGTCAGCTTTGATGTTGGTACACGATGATAATTATCTAGGGAGCAGTGTTTTATGTATTATGTAGGTGTATATACTAACATACACTCATTCTTTATTATTGACGTAATTTGGATTCTACGCGTGATGGAAAACAAATCTGTTTGAGAAATTAGTGACAGATACTCATACCTCCCCACCCCATCAACCCACACCCCTCCTTCAATGTACAGAGTTATTGTTGCGTAAGAATCTACAACTGACATCATTTTGATTCCATTCACATCTTCGTGACTAAAAACAAACTATTTTGAAATAATATGACAAATTCAAGAACAAGATAAACGAACGAGGATGATTAAGTACCGTCACCTAAGTAGAAAAAAAGGTGTTTTTTTTTCTTGTTGTTTTTTTTTTTTAACAAGAAGGAAGCTAAATACAAAATGTAATACGGTTGTTGAAATTATTGTTGAAAAGATGATAGAGGGTCTGGCAAAGAAAGGGCGTCGTATCCTTCGTGTGGGAAGAAAAACCGTGGTATATGTTACTCAAATTCCAGATATCGGAATAAGAATTTGCCATAGTGCCTCTCTCTCTCTCTCTCTCTCTCTCTCTCTCTCTCTCTCTTGCCTGTTGCGGTCCCCATGGACATTAAACTATAGTTAAGGCTAGTGTTTTATACGCTGTGGGGTGACCGGGTTGTCTAATGCGCGCGCTTTAGATCATAAAGTCTAGCATTGAGTTAGGATTCGTTGTTTCGGCGCCGGTTTTGAACGTGACAATGAGTATGGCCGCCGAACTAACCTCCGGTCATCCGGTATCCTATCAATCCCAAAGACGTCCTCGCAAACGAATTACTTAGATACATCGATATCATTAGTTAGTGCCGAAATATCATCAAGCGGACGTTCGAACCCCATTTCCCTGTTTCTGATGTAGGAATTAGTTTGAGATATTTGCAGTGTCTGTATGGATATGATATACAAAGAATGGACTGGAAGTAGACATTGGATCGATAATCCTCAAACATATTTTGACATCTTATAAAATGAATCCTGTTTTTTTATATTGCCAGGAATAGAGCAACGTCATGGGGTGAGAAAGTGTTTTATATGAGAAAGACCTCATCAATTAGATTGACGAGTTAAAAAAAATAAAACAAGATTGACGAAATGTGTCATAAAAACACAGCATGTTCTCTTAGCCGTGCTTTAAGGCTTGTCTTTCTTGCTACTTTAATGAGAACTGCACTCTCGTTTAACCAGACGTGACGTTTTATGAGCCTCTCTCTTAACCAGACGTAATGTTTTATAGCTTTTTATGCTTACAGAATCTAGTCAGTCGATAGCTAACTTACGTGTATGAAATGATATAGGACTTAAAGTAATTTCGATTTTGCTTCTACTGGGCTAATGAAGACGGACATACGAGAGCTGGTTGCAACGGTCTAAACCTGAACGGGATATATCGATTAGGTTGAAACAAACTTTTGCCACCGACAAGTGCAATAATTGAATGAATCATAGACATATACGAACTGCAACTGCAGTGTTACTATTGTCTTCGTACATGACCATTTTGTGAACCTACTCATTGAAAGCACCAGAAATTGACAAAACTGGCTATATAGCAGGTAGTTATCATCAAAGGCGTTTTACAACTGAGGCGCTGGAGGCGCTAGCCTCCCCGCGAAAAAAAATCAAAGAAGTTGAAGAAATAAAACTGAAGAAAAATGCTAAAACCAATGAAAAAAAATGAAAATGTACCCTAGTTAGGAGGGTCCTAAAGGCAGACAAAAGGGCACCACGTCCGACAAAAGGGCCCCTCTGGCCAAGGGAAAGGGCCCCCGATATCGAGTCAATCGTTTTCTATACACTGTTACTGTCGAATCCACTACTGAATGAGAATGCAGTCATTGCATTGGCATGAAATTCATCAATCAAGAGCCTCCGCTCGCGACAGAGAGCCCTCAAAATAGTACAGCCTCCGCCATGATAAACCTTAAAACGCCCCTGGTTATCATGTACCTGCAACTGAAAGGTGTAACACTATTTGTAAGTGATAACAGAATCAGTTTCGTAAATATATGGTTTTATTTACAACGGGAACAGAATATCAACAAATAGGCCCACATCTACACTACAGGAACTAGCCTATATATACTGGAACAATTACTACCACAGGAACACATCTAACCATACTGAATCTACCATTCCGCCCCTCTGCCAAGGCAGCAGCTGAACTCTGTCGTCTCGTCGTCTGCTTTCTCTCTCTGGCTGTCTTGTCTGCTAACTGTGAGTAAACTACTGTATATCTAAATCCTCCAACACTTAGGGAAGATGGACAGGAGGGATCACCAAATAAGGAAGTTCTGCCGCGTGTTTGCACAAATCATATGTAGCCTGTAAATAACATATTGAAAAAATTATATAGTTAATAAGATCGTGACTTAAATTATTTTAGAGAGTAAAAGAAACGTCCCCATAATATATCAAAACTAACAGAGGTCATACAGTTCTTTGCACCTAAATGATGTTCAGTTTATGAAAGGTATAGACAACTTTGTTACAAAGGACGAACCTCAAAAGAGATACATGCCGAAGGGTTGCTGTTGATGACCTTCCAGAACGCTGGTCATCGCTGTTGCCCTCTCTGCCACGGTTAAATTCCGCAACCCACTTCTTTATTGTGGGAAAGGAAAGAGCGCCATCCCCAAATTCTCTGGGTGCATTACAGGATGATGTTTGATCGACGATTGACGACTGAGTACATTATCGCCAACGAGTTAGGAATGACGAACTTTTCTGCAAGATGGGCGCCAAAGCTCTTGACTGCAGATCAGAATCGTGTCAGAATCCTGACGTCTCGTGCCAATCAGCGCCGTTTGAAGTAGATACTGATAATCCTTTGGCCAGTTGTGTGGTGTAACCATGGATGAGACTCGTTTCCAAAAGTAAATGGCTGCTTCTTATTTTCACAGTAATGATGACGTCAAGTCAGCTGTGGACAACTTTTTAGGGTGGCCGAAAGAAATTTATTCCTTACTGGGATCGACACCTTGTATCGTCACTGGTAAAAATCTGTACACATCGAAGAGGGCTATGTAGAATGCTAAATGGAAACCAATGAATTTGTACAGGTCTTTCACAGACAGGCCTAGAACTTTTCCGCCAGCCCTCCTACGCCATGATGGATATTTTGTCGGTGCTAGCTATTCTTCGACGAATACCATATCAAGGGTTCCGTTATTACTCCAGTGAATCTAGGTTTTACGTCCCATCCGAATAACTAAACGATTTGACCCTGTCAGCCCCCACCCTCCGTCCTGCACCACTAACAAGGAGAAACCACGCCGGAAAATGTCGACGAAATTTTTTACACTTTTCATCTGAGTAGCTGGTTAATCGAGGCTACCAATAATGATTATCCATAAAGAAAAATGATAGACATTCTGTCCTGAACATAATTGAACATTACGTCATTGACTTGATTTCAATAAACACTAGCTTGCGAGTTTTTGACAAGCTGGGCGACGAGGGGTATTAAGTGGATTTGTGAGTGTTTTTGAAAACTTGTGTAGATGTTCATCGATTGCATGTACCGACCAAGATAAGACAGCTTGTTTATTAATCCCAACTACAAACTATCAGATTTGTGTCTGGTCAGATTCACGTGAATATATTAGCATTTGACTATTCAACTCCACAGTGAATCTACACAAAACATGAAATATGAATTTTCTGAACCAGTGAGAGAGAGAGAGAGAGAGAGAGAGAGAGAGAGAGAGAGAGAGAGAGAGAGAGAGAGAGTAGGTCATTTCGGTATTAACGGTTCAATTTTATTTTAATAATTTGCTTGCACGTAGGAGTCATAAGCCGCGAGAGAACCGACGAGATTGGATAGGCGACTCTACTCCCTGTCACGTACAACAGGGGAATAGAAACCATGCCAGTTGACTCAATGTTAGACCTTATGATACAGCGCGCACGTGCTAACCATTCGACCTTCCAACACCCCCTTTCTGCATTAACCGGGATCTTGGAAGACAAGACTACGCCATTCCAGAATCTTGAAGACATGACAACGCCATGCCGGGGTCTTGAAGACAGGACTACGCCATGCCGGGATCTTGAAGACGGGACTACGCCATGCCGGTATTACGCCATGCCGGGCCCGGAAAGTGGCATCACCTCAGTTTATCATTTCCCATCCATTCGACTACACGCTTTATCCATACCAAGCAAACCCACCCCCACCCCTCACTGCACCGCTGACGAGAGGAATTCCTAATTCTAACTTTCTAGGCTAATAAGAGGATCGGGGTGTTGGAACTGCTGGCAGTGAGCCAACGTCATACCCACTTAGCCACTGGGATTCCCAGCAGGATTTGGCTCCCCTAATTATGAAAAGCCGATAGTGTATTATCTACACCTTGACCTGTGTGTTCTGTAAGTTTTCAAGCTATCAATTTTGCCTGTGGCTATCCATGGCTGATATCTCGCGAATTTCAGTTAAACACTTTGAGTTTTTATATATTTTTAAAATCCGTCCTCGAAAACACAGCGCTGCGTGTAGATTTGATTATCTGATTTACCCACGCTGCTGGTGGTATTCCTATACATATAAACACGGGTTAGACATAAACACAGCTGTCTCTCTTGTCAGACCCTCCGCCCTGTGGCATGGAGATAGGGGCGCCTTCTCAACCTCGTGGGTTTCCTCCGGGCTCTCCGGTTTCCTCCCACTGCTAAAGACCCCTACGCGCAAGCGAATTATTGAATCAAAATTAAAGCATATGTTAGTCCCGAAATGACCTAGTTTGTGTCGAGTGGACGTTAAACCCATCTCTCTCTCTCTCTCTCTCTCTCTCTCTCTCTCTCTCTCTCTCACTGACAAGAGGAAACTACGCCGGAAAATCTGGATGAATTTTCTCGGCCGATGTAGGGACCTTCAGGCTAGCGAACCAGCGTTATAGGCTACCCACTTAGCTATCGTGGCCCCATATCGCAGACAAGATACACAGTTCTGCTGGTTGTCGTCTTATATTGTCAGCGATATCGAGAAAATATGGTACAGTAGAAATCGCATTATATCACTAGTATTCATAGATTGGTTTCAGTCTAGTCCAGTCTTGGTTATACACCCTTTTCAGACTGAAGATACATCAGGTACATCACCTGCTATCACCTTGTTCGTAGTGCAGGACAGAGGGGCCACAGTGGATCGGGAGATACTGGGGTCGACCCCGGCGTTGACCGAGTGAATTACTTGGTGTATCCCAGTGTGGTTTCTACTTGGCAGTGGTTTAGGACGGAGGGACTGACAAGAGAAATTGGAGGTAGTCCTTCGTATTAGACTGAAACGAAACATCGTGGGCCCGTGTACATGTTGGTGGGAATACGTCTTAGAGATGCAGAATATAAATTTAGATAACGAGCAGGTCGATCTTGGTATAATAGTTTATAAATAGCTAATGAAAAATGAATTGAAAAATCCATTCAAAATACAATTTTCTGCGTGAAGTTGAGAGCGTCTTGGGTTCTGACAAGATCTAGCAACAGTTCTTGTCAACCGAGACTTAGCATCGATTATCCATTACATCCTTACATTTTTAAAATCTGGATGATGTTTTAGATCGATTGAAACTTCAATCACCGAGGAAGTTGAATATAGGCTTGTCGCGTTCACAAATGTCTTATTAATATATACAATAGCTCTGACATACTGAATCTTTAACTGTTGGATTTCGAAATAAGGCCACACCTCCTTCATCAGGGGCGCATCTAGGAATTTTGAAAAGGGGGGGGGGCGCCGCAAAATGAGGGCACTGACCGCGGAGACGGGGCACGCCGCTGAGAGGGGGGGTGGGGGCCCCAAGAAAATTATCCGTCATTTCCTTGCCTCTCTAGCCAATTCAAGAACTATTTGGCTGATATTTTCGTCTAAACGTCGTAGAAAAAGAGACTCAAAATCGAGCAAAAAAGCTAGTTGAAAGGCACTTTCATTAGTAAAAAAAGGGCACTGACGAAAATTAGGAGGGAGGCGCGCCCCTTGCGCCACCCATTGAATCCGCCTCTGTTCATAGTTCACTGCATGCAATTAGTGTACCGAACAATAGGATGTTAACCCCTCATATCATTTCATTTCATTTGTCTTATCATTCTTTCCCGAGTGGTTTTAATATCCCGACAAATTCTAGAAAAATAGTTTATTTTGGAGCAGAGTCTAGTTTTAGACAGATCGTTCTATAAATAATAAATACAATTACTGGTTTTTAATATCTATTTCTCGAATAATTAACATCGAGAGACATGGTATTCATTTGTTATTCCACATCGTTCTAATGGAACTCTTTGATCTACGCTACACAGTTAAAAATAGGTGATAAGGTTTTGCGTGCAGGAATATCCAAATACATCGATATGGCGAAACACGAATAAAACCTTGCGTAATTAATTTCAGGAGGTTTACTTAGGCGAAACGTTGCATGTATTTGATTTCAAAGATTGTACTTGTTGAATATAACTCAGTCAAAAAATAGATATACAACAAGAAGGTCATCTGTGTTATGACTGATGGAGGGGTGGTGGGGGGGGGGGGGGTGACCGAATGGTTAGCATGCGCACGTTTTATCATACTGCCTGCCATTGAGTCAAATGGCGTGGTTTCGAATCCCCGGTTGTACGTGGCAAGGAGTAGGGTGGGTCGCCTGTCCAACCTCTTGGACTTTCCCCGGGTTCTCCGGTTTCCTCCCACTGCTAAAGATCCCTACGCGCAAGCGAATTATTGAAATAAAATGAAACCATATGTTAGTCGCGAAATGACCTAGTTTGTGTCGAGTGGAGGTTAAAACCCCATCTCTCTCTCTCTCTCCCTCTCTCTCTCTCTCTCTCTCTCTCTCTCTCTCTGTAATGACTGGTGACATGTTGATTAACGTAAACATTTTACGTGCATTAAGTCGCACAATGTTCCGGAAGCCCTGCAACATTTTAAATGCACAATATTGATACCCCGTAAGCATATCCGTCGTTTAGCGATAGTTATCTGACACTTGGCCTTTATGTGTTAAATAACGACTTTACACGGGAGAAATTGTGGCTCGGTAAATTTTATATCCCGTCAGTAACAATAAACATGATATTTTATGTATCCCCAACCCCGTCTGATGGTCGTTCTGTCCAAAATTCCGTCATGGTTAACTTTCTGGAGCATAATTAATCATAAACTGTCCAAGACGTCTTTTTGATACGTTGTAGTATTAGTTGTTTGGGTCTAACGCCCGCTTCCACCGTGAGCGATATTGGAGAAAGGTATACCCGGAATAAGCAAACGAGGTTGAGAAGGCACTCTTATCTCCAAGCCATTTCCACGCACAACTGGGATCGAAACCACTACTGCAAACAAGAGGTGACCAGCCAGCTAGAGCTCGAAGCGTGCTACAGCCTCTCTAGGTCGCTAGGCAATCAGCCCAACCCCACCCCGCTCTTTAAAGTTCCAATTTCATATTTTCTAAGAAAGTCAACACATAATTATTTGCTTAAAAGGTTGTCAACTTACTATTATACGATCATGGGCAAAATATTTTGGGCATTAAAAAGACTGACACAGGCTGATTGAGGAAAAAGTAACCCAATTACCTCCCTTGTTTTCCTATTCCTCTCCATGGACGGCCATCTTCAAAAGTTTGAATTTGAAGTTGAAAATGATATTTTTTACCAATTTCTCAACTGGCAATAGTTAATTATAGGATTAATAGGATTATTCTTTAACAAGGTAGGGCTGTTTATAGGTTCAATCTATTTTAGGGCTTTATCTTAATACATTTTAAAAATATAACTTAAAAATATGCTATTGGAACTTTAACCTTAGTGTACAACCAGTGCTCACTCTGGGTTCAATTTTTCTTCCGCCAATTTTTCAGTTTAATTTATTAGCCATATATTTTTTCCGCCATTTTTTACAGTACAACTCAGAAATGAAAATGAAATGAAATGGGGTATAACGTCCTACTGTTTTGCTCCTAAACTGGGCTACGCCATACAGATGGGCATACGCCATACAGTGTGCTGTGGGGGTACTTTTGCTGGGGAGCGGATCTTTTACGTGCACGCCACTGTTTACAGGAGCAGACAGCTGTCCTTGTCAGGCCCCCCCGTCCAGCATCACTGACAAGAGAATCCCGCACCGAAAAAAACTGGATGAACTTTCTCTCGGCCAATGCAGGGATCGAACACCCGACCTCCAGGCTAGCAAGTTAGCGCGAATCCCCACTTAGCCACCGCGATTCCCCTTGTACGCAAATCAGCTGTAGTAGCCATTTGGTAATTAAAACTTTCTTATCGGTCCTTTTACCTTTCATAAATATCCAAGGACTTCCTTGGTGAATAAGTGTTTTGTCGATGACTGGATCGTCTTGTTAAATTGTATACTGCATTATAAGATTAATATGTGGCATTTTTTAAATGCTGGACTAGTCTATTGGTCGCCCACTCACGATTAGGTTTTCATTGATAATGAATATGTCTACAGGACATAAGCATGTATATATATATATATATATATAATTACTATTATTACTGCGCATGTGACAACAAGCCACGAGGGAATATCGGCATGTGAATAATAATACATTTTCATACTATCGGCTATATATTTGGATAAAATAAAAGGGTTCCTCTCGTCAACGGACAATGGGTTAATTAGTGGTCATTGTTAACGGAGAAGCCATCATTATTAATATATTAATATAGCTTGAAATAAATTGAATGGACCCCGTCTAAAATTATTCCTGGTTTGTGCGTAGACATTGTTCCTGCAACACGCAAGCCCTGGTTTATTTGACGTCCATGGAAAGTGTTATTATATCTAGCCGTTGTCAATTGTCTTGTGAGCATGCGATATAATAATACTCCCACTGCCAATACTTCGCGTATTGTCGTATTAATCTCCGATAGATATATATGTTGACGTTCGATGAAAGGTGGTGCTGACCGAGTGGTCTGTCATTGAGAGAGAGAGAGAGAGAGAGAGAGAGAGAGGGAGGGGGAGAGAGGGGAGGGAGAGAAATGAGGTTTAACGTCGACTCGACACAAACTAATTCATTTCGGGACTAACATATGGTTTATTTCAATAATCTGCTTGCGCGTAGGGGTCTTTAGCAGTGGGGGGAAATCAGAGGACCCAGAGAAAACCCACGAGGTTAGACATGCGACCCTACTCCTTCTCACGCACAGCCGGGAATTCGACCCCCCCCCCCAGTTGTCTCAATGACAGGCTTTATGATACAGCACGCACGTGCTAACCATTCGGCCATCCACCATCCACCCCCTGTCATTTCGGGACTAACATACCGTTTGATTTTATTTAAATCATTCACTATCGCGTACGGGTCTTTAGCTTTCATTGAGTCAAGTGCGTGTTTTTTTTATCTTTGAGCTTTTTTGTAATAAGCAGTTAGATCGCTTGCCTATGATTTCCTCCCATTTACAGATTCAATTTAAAGAGGCCCTGAGAGCCGCGGTGGCTCCGAGAGTATAAGTTGGATCGGTAACCTGGAGGATCCGTGTTCGATCCATATGTTGACTGAGAAATTTCATCGGATTATTTCTACGTTGGTCTCCGATAGGGGACAATGTATGGTCGTTTGCGACGAAAAACGAGTTACCGTCTATACATTGACTAGTTCAGCTCTGAACGTCGGTCTCATTACACTCACCCTGAACGTTCAGGGACTGGCCCATTCAATCAATGTCGAAAATAATTTGACCCCCAACTTTACTGGGCAACTTTTCACTGCTAAACGATGGGTGTCACTCCGTGTGGACGCGTGTACAGTGTAAAGGAACATCTCAGTGAGAAAATAAGACCTTGCTTATTTCGCTAGAGTCAGTATGAGCATCACAACACGCTGTGTCATGGTGGCGAAAGGATAGATTGATAGGAGGGGACGTATTTTAAACAGCGTGTTGTTTCGCTCATACTGAGTCTAGCGAGGTAAGCAAGGTCTTATTTTGTCACTAAGATGTTCCTTTACATTGTACAGACGTCCACACGGATTTACACTCCGATGTTTCGCAGTGAAAAGTTGCCCAGTAAAATTGACTGGGGTTCAAATTTTTTTCGACATTGATTGAATAGGCCAGTCCCTGAACGGTCAGGGTAATTGTAATGAGACTGACGTTCAGAGCTGAACTATACATTGACGTGCACATAAAAGACCTTTGGTAGTTAGAATTCAACGTAAAAGTAGATCGTAGCGTCACTGTCCAGGCAAAATGTCACTCATGACACACTATATTATTATGGTGTATGCCCGTCTTCATTAGCCCAGTGAGGACAGAACACTAGGAGTAAAATCCCATTTCCTTTTATTTCATTTAAAGGGGCCCCACCACAATTAATTTATCAAAAGATAAATTCGAGTTTCAGTCATGGTGTACCAGTGGCTGCCTCAATTATACTGATGATCCAAATCGTAATAGTAAATATTTCCTGTAATCTGGACAAAGATATTTTAATATCTAAAGTCAAAGTTCTACCCATATTTGGACTTAGTATAATACAGGATTTTCTCCTTCACTGAAAATCCTTCTTCATCTGAAAAGCCAAAATAAAATTTGTTTTATATTTGTTTTCTCAAGGTTTTTTCTAGATTACTGGAGAAATGTATGGGCGGAAATGTCAATAGTGTGTACGTAGAATTTGTCACATTTTGCAAACCGATTTGTTTTCGATCACGCAAGGATCAAAAAGATGTCAGAAACATAGTGTTACGAAACAATAAGTTTATACGTTATATATACACCTACATAATACATATAACACGATCGCCCTAGACCAACCTTGACGTAAAACTTTTAAATACAACCTGCTCCAATCTACGTTCTGTAATACATAATATTTCATGCTACTGTACATTTAAACACGGGGGTTTATTGTTTGTGGCATTGCCGCCCCAATAACTCACATTTTATGTTACTGTACAGTTCAACATGGGTTATTATTGCCGCCCCAATAACTCACTTTTTATGTTACTATTCATTTAAACATGGGATATTAGTGATGCAGGGCGGAGGAAGGCCCGACAAGGAAAGCTGTCTAGTCGTTCGGATCGGACGCAAAACCGATGTCCCATGTACATATTGGCTTGCAGTTAATAGATCCTTTGCCCGTCGGAATTTGACATGTAAACCTATAACACTAGCATTGTCATTCTTGGGGGGGGGGGGGTGAATGTTTAGCGCATGTGTCAATGAATCAAATGGCGTGGTTTCGATCGATTCCCCCGCTGTACGTGGCAAGTGTCGTGGGGTTTCTTTCGGGTCATCCAATTTCCTCCCATTGTTAAAGCCCCTTACGCGAAAGCGAATTATTGAAATGAAATTGAACCATATGCATTCGTCCCGAAATTACCTAGTTTGTTTCGACCGGATCTCTCTCTCTCTCTCTCTCTCTCTCTCTCTCTCTCTCTCTCTCTCTCTCTCTCACACACACACACACACACAAACACACACATTCATCCATTAAATAATATATTATGGAAGTTAATTCAGCGTTTTAACCAACTTGGACACTTTTTGCTTTCTATCAGTAAACGTAATCATAAGATAAATATGTTCTTTTTTACTCAGGAGAGTTGAGTCGATGCTATAAACAGTTTATACTGACGGGTATTGGTTATTTATTGTCAATCGTTTAACAAACGGCAAATATCAAAGTTCACAACAATATAACACATTTTTTAAATGGCCCAAAAGAAACTCCATACAATTAGGGCTAAAAATAGAGTAGAGTTGTTACTTTTCAACAATAAACAATGTCTTTAATGTCTTAAAAAAAAACGCAAAAAAAAAATACTGGGTTTTCAAATCCATTTAATATCGCGGTCACCCGATTGCCCAGAGGGTTGATTATGGGCATGTAATAAGAATACATGTCTAAATAATAATTCTAAGCCAGAATAAAGATTTTAAGCCAGAATAATAGACCTACAAGATGCAGATTTAGATCTTAAAACGCATCTTTAAAACGGAGTCAGTTTTAAAATATAATATTTACGTCAAAGGATAATTTATCTGTCCTACATTTTCTCTTTTAAGTTTCCATCTTTTCAGTCCCTCTTCCCCGATTCAGCATGATATTTTCTATCAATACTCGATTGAAATTAATTTCATATTTTTTTTAGCGTTTTCTAATTTCCTTTCTTGCCAGTCTTTATTAACGGCATTGTCTGATATTGTACTGTATTTATGTACGATCTGCTGGATCAATCTCATGGTATAGTCGGGTTAACATCCTATATCTTACTATAAAAATCTGATTTGAATAAGCAATAACATGGGTTAATATTGGCTTTTATAATTATTTCCACTAGTTTACGGGTTTGGGGTTTGGTTTAAGATTTTAGGGAAGAGGTTAAAGGGACAATAAAATTCTTGGTGGCTTGGTAGCTCCAGAAAATAAATAATACCCTTATATACTAAATACTAGATGTTTAAGTGTCCTACCTGTTGTGTAAATTATCCATTACAACCTATTTTACTTGTCCAGAGAGTTCGAATATATTTTAAAATCCAAGTCACATTTGAAAAGGTTTACATTAGACTTTTCAAATCAATTGGTTGAATTTTTCCAATTTTTTAAAATAGGTGTGTTAAGATGAAATTTATATCATCATTTAATTGGAATATTGTAAAATAATACGATTTGTTGACCAGAATGAAGATTGGGACATATTATTCAGTTACAACAAGAGTGTTATTGGGGCTTAGATCTCCACATAAGCACTGACTCAGAATGATGAACATTTAGTTCGTGATATTTCCCAATTACATGAAATACATTGAATTTATATACAAAGTTGATTTTGCTGTTTTTGGTGTTGGTCTTCCATTTTGATCTTCTGGAATTTTTGTTTCTGAAGAAAAAAAGGTGAATTTGAGATTCTCCGATGAGAGCCACATCAGCGTGTTTCCTACTGACGATTGGGTTTTCTAAAATGTGCTTGTTTCCGTATTATCGGGTTAGGGCTAGGGATTATTATATCTAGTTGATTTTATTTGACAAGGGTTTGGGCTATGGTTTGATATATTCTTGGATTTGGGTTAGGGTGAGGGTTGATCTTATTTGGTCTTATTTATTGTGCACTAAGAAGTCTCCTTGATGGCCGAGCAAAATTCTCGGGATTCTTCTGTTTGTTTCCCTGAAGACACTGGTGTAGGACGACAAGGAGATCTGCGTGTCCGGGAAGCCACGACAGTGACTTTTACAACATCTTGATCAGATGTAACGTGTTAAAGGGAAATCAAACCTTCTGTTGTAGATGGAAGGTCTGAGATCTGTGAGTCTATCTACTTGTTCTGGGTGGTACAAATAACGTACAATTTAATCTATGGATTTAGGGGGAAAAAAAAAAACTTCCCACTTTCTGGGTTAACTGACCTACAACTTACTTGGTTAACATCAGTATCAGGCCAATTAAATATTTAGTACCAAATCAAATACAACGTTTCCGCCATTTTGGACCTTCGATATCAATGAATAATTGACGTCATGCAATAAAATTGAAGATTCTTAGATAGTTCGTTACTCGGATATGTGATTTATTTTCGTCATTGACACACGGTATTCAAACTAGGCTATACAATATATTGATCGCGGATTTTGTATTTAAAAGCAAATTGAGGTGACGTGCTTGTAACAAATAAACTATCTTGGGAATTATTTATCTTATGTAATTTTATGACTAGGATAATAAATTACTAGAGATAACACAACGTAAAATCCATTAAGTTTATAATTTTATTTATGGTTATGGATGTTGAGCTCAATGTCGGGGTTACACCCGGTGTCCGGTTAACGTAAATCCTTATGCGTTGGACACGAGTGAAATCGTACATGAGTAGGGATTTATCATATTATATTTTTGTGTAGGCCTCATCCACGGAGTTGTTTTTAACTACCCAACCGTTTAACATCAGTATGAGTTGTCGTTTCTTTTCTTCACACACGTCAGTGCCTGTATAAATGCGGGGCTTGTCGACTTGGCAACTCAAATATATATATGTAGTTGCAGTCAGTTGTAAGTTGGCTTGTTCCGCTCATATCAGCATCTGAGGTCAACTGAGAGCAACTGATTTCGGACCGAGGTCAACTGAAAGCAACTGATTTCGGACCGCTTATGTCCACATGCGACAAAGTGATCTATACCTTTATGACCTCTGCTAGTTTGGATAATATGTGATATTGACGTTTCAGCTCTCTA
Organism: Patella caerulea; assembly: GCA_036850965.1. Lineage (NCBI taxonomy): Eukaryota > Metazoa > Mollusca > Gastropoda > Patellidae > Patella > Patella caerulea. The sequence continues at coordinate 14,815,246 of JAZGQO010000002.1, read as the reverse complement.
AACTTATGAAAGCACGATCTTATTCATATTCCTGAAGCAATGACCAGAGAAATCCCTTTCTGCCCATTGCTTGATTGACTTCTGAATCTTGAACTTTTGAGAGGTGTTTCTATTCTTCCCGTTCAATCAACATGACAGTCCTACGTTTAATCTGGGTCTTCCCTCAAACTCTGGACAGTAATTTAAGGTATTAAAAACGGTGAAAGTATGTTCGTTTCCAAACAGCATTGTTTACATTTCATTCGATTTGATAGCCTCGTTTGTCACGCAATTAGTTTTACTGCAGCATTCTGCTATGCACGGGTTAATTGGGCATAATAAAACCGTGAGCCATGGTGTAACGTTACGTAAGCATATTTGGTCGATTATTTGCACTCGTTTTAAATGTAAAGCAGCTAGTCATTGGTTGTTAGTCGCACTTCTGACCAATCAAAATTTAAAACAACAATATACACCCATTACAGCAGTGAGTAGTGGGATTACCCCTAATCAAACGGAACACTGCGAGGAGTATGGATCTTATTAAACATCTGATTTATTCAATATGTTCTTTACAACTACACATGATCTGTGTACAACACTCGGCAGAACTTCAAAGAGAATGTAATAGTGGTCAGTGCATTATACCATGACCTGATAATGACTCCCAAGGAAATATGCAACGCAATTATAGATACCATAATTTATAAATAAACAATACCATACATGATGATCACTCCTGTCCATCGTCCCTAATTGTTGGAGGCTTTATAAACAGGAGTTTACTGACAGTTACGAGACGACGAGGCCGCTAAAGACGACAGAGCAGAGAGAGAGACGCAGAGACCGGTGTATGGACTCGCTCGAGTTCAGCCGTGGCCTTGGCAGAGTGACAGAATGGTGAAGTTAATATTGTTATATGCGTCCCTGTGGTATCTATAGTTCCCGATGTGGTGTGGTCTTGTGGTATCTATGCAACTGTTTGATATTCTATTCCACTAGTAAATAAACCATATATTTACGAAACTGATCTCTGTAGTAACTAAAATAGTGTTACACCTGTAACGTGGACAATGTTTCAAAAATTACATAAAACATGATTAAGTATAAGTCTAAAGTATGTTACGTCCATGTTCGTAAGCTAGATTAAAACTTATCCACGTGACTTAAAGAAGATTGTCTACATCACTGGTTGATGGGATCTAAACTAGTGAACTTTGATCCTAATTATTTAATTCCAACCCGTTTCTCGGTATTATTAAATCTACTGATAGAGGATCGGTTTCAAAGGGTTTATTTACACCCAAGTTAGAAATTGGAATCAGACCAGTTATTTAATACGAACATGGACGTAACAGACTTTAAACTCAACTAGCGTAATGTTATTTTTTTTAAATATTGTCCATTTTAATGGTGCCTGTGATTAGGTCGACTCAGACCTGGTTGCACTTAACATGTTACTGTTAATTTATTCATAACTTGGTCAACAAAATGGCGAATAAGTTATAAGAAGCACTCCAAAGGCATGGTCGATCCTGCAATAATTCTATTAATATATTATTGTCGACATCATCAAGATTTTAAAACAGGAAGACATTAAAATCGACCATTCGATAAAGAAGACATTAAATCGATCATTCGATAAAGAAGACTTTAAATCCACCATTCGATAAAGAAGACTTTAAATCCATTATTCGATAAAGGTTACCCGAAACGTTATGACAATGAAGGAACCACCTATTATCTGTGTTTACTCCTGTTGGGTCGGGATTTTTAAATATCTATATAGTAATATCTTTAACAAATAATATGTTAGTCCCAAAATTACCTATGTATACTCATTTCATGAAACGCCGGTTTCTAATCATATGATACTATCGAATGGAGTGGTTAGGTGGCCCCAAGCTTGCTCAAAGTGTCACTTACAAGGAGTAGATCACTCTCTCTCTCCCTCTCTCTCTTCAGCTTACAAGCTGTAGAGCTGTATTCCCCGTGGCCATTTTAATGGAATTACAACAAGTCAATTATGATTGACGCTTGTACACCCCTCTTCCCGCATCACCATGATTCTTACGTTAATAGAACAAGTAAATTATCAATAACGCTTGTACAACTCCATTCCCCTATCGCAATGTTTTTTTTTGATTCCAAAAATGAATTATCCACGATCCCTGTACAACTCTATTCCCCTGCCGCCATGTTTGTTATGGTAATAAAAGTAAATTATCAAGGACGCAAGTACCAATCTATTCCCTCATAACCAGATTCTTATAGCAATAAAAATAAATTATAAAAGATGCTTAATATATTACCCCAATAGCCACGATTCTTTTGGCAATAAAAGTATTATCAAGGAAGACGCTTGAACCAATCTATTCCTCTATCGCCGTTCTTCCTATGTTAATAAAAAGTAAATTATGAAGGACGCTTGAACCACTGTACCCCCCCCCTCTATATACCATGATTATCAAAGTAAATTATCAAGAATGCTTGTTCTATTATATTCCCCCATAACAATAATTCATGTGGTAAATTGTCAGCCCTATTCCCTACCGCCATGTTTGTTATGGTAATATCAAAGATGCTTGTACTAATCTGTTCCCTCGTAGCCAAGATTCTCGTACTAATCTATTCCCCATCCCCACCTTGATTCTTACAGTAATAAAAGTACATTATCAAGGACTTGTACTAATCTATTCAGTCTTAACCACGATTCTTACACTATATTTATTAAGCATCCTTTATTAGTTACTTTTATTACAATAAGGATGTTTAATGTAACACCCCATTACCACGATTCTTATAGTAATGAAATAAATTTTAATATCTCTTGAACCACTCTATTCCCTTATCGCCATCATGCTTCTCATCGTATTATCAATATAATTAATCTATTCCCGCATAACCATGATTCTTGTCGTAAAAAGGTAAATCATCAAGGATACTTCTACTATTATATTCCTCCATAGTGGAACGAAACACTATAAAATATTAAGGTTCTGCAATCCGCAGAGTCAACAGAAACATTCAAAAAACGAATCAAACCCCTGCTTTTTTCAAGAAGTTTATTCACGTTGATTTCAAAGCGCAATATAAACTATTAAAAGTGATTTTGGGCTATAAATATCAAGGATTATTATTATTGTTATAACAATGATTCTTATGGCAATCAAAGTAAATCATCAAAGAATTTCTGTATTAATGTATTCCTTCATAACAATTATTCTTATATTAACAAAAGTAAATTATAAAGGACGCGTGAACCACTATATTCCCCTATCGCCATGATGCTTCTTATGATCATAAAAGTAAATTTTCAAGGACGCAGTTCAAAAGCTTTTAAAACATCAATGTCTAAGACTAATGTTTCAAAGCGTCTATTTATAGAACAATAACAGGCCTTGAGTATAAGGTCAGGGTTTGATTTAAATGGTGCCGCCAGACCTTTAAATAGATCTGATATTTGGTTAATGGGACTTATTGATCAATGTAATATTGACTGTCTCTCGAATAATTTGAAATCTAAACGAATGTTGTTTAATGTCTTGTCAGGTTCCCTTGGAGAATTTAAATATTAAAAGGTTATCTTATATTTCTTGGAATGAAAATGCTGCATGGTTCTGAAAAAGATTTCAAATTGCTGTCAAAATAAAAGTAAAATAAAAGTAACTATCAAGTGATCTTTTACGTGCACAACAATGTGTACACGGGACCTTGGTTTTACGTCCCATCCGAACGATTAGACAGCTATCCTTGTCAGGTCCTCCGTCTGAAACCACCACAGAAAATCGGGATGAAATTTCTCGGCCAATGTGGTGACCGAACACTCGACCTCCCTGCAGGCTTAAAAGCGTCTTACCACTATAGCTACAACGATTCCCCAAAAGACATAAGAGTTTTGTGGTCTATGGCGTAACAGTCTAGTGATCAGACAAATAAGACAATTTATCCTGGAAAGCTATACAATTGTTATCATCAGTCAATGTTAACCAAATCAATTCACCTATTAATATCGATTATTGATCAACTCGTGTCGATTATTTCTAAGATAAAAAATCACTCGCGTTCTAATCTTCGACACAGGTTGTCTGATGAGCCGGTCTAATGGGAGGCTGGGGATATAAACAACAGAATTTAGACATATCTCTATTAGTGGTGTAGATACACTGTAAATATTAATAAAGACCGTCTACAGTTGATTATTTCACCAAACTTCTACACAGAGATGAGTGCGCTCAGCTATAATTCCAGTTTATTTAAGATACATTATGAGAGAGAGAGAGGGAGAGGGGGGGGGGGGGCTGGGGTTAAAGGTCATTTCGGGACGAACACACTGGGTCTATACCAGTGGGGGTCAACCACGAGTTTGAACAGGCGAGCATACAGCTTGTCACGTACAACCTTTGAATTGGAAACCAGTTGACTCAAAGACGGACCTTGGGATACAGCTCGCACCAGGTGCGGATCCAGGATTTTTTACAGGAGGGGGGGGGGTCTAGGTTTGATAATTGCTTAACTAATTGCGCTCAACCAATAATTTGGTAAATTAGATTCAATTTGGTTCATTCTGACGTATTTCCGGAAGGTAAATTCCAAAATAACAGGTCTAAATCGCCAATAAAATCGCACGTGTTAACCATTCGCGCCCCCTGCATTATGTAAGAGCTTAATTTGCCTATGGTATGCCTTTCTTTCGGTCCCATAGAAAATGTAAGCATCCGTTGTCGCCACTAACAGATAGTAAAGATAATTAGTGCAAAATACAACCGAACATGGGAGCCACGGTGGCGTGGTGAAAAAAATGTTGGCTCGCTAATCTGGAGGTCCAGTGTCCCATCCCTGCGTTTTTTAAGAAGGTTCGACTTTAAGAATAATGAAGAAAAACTGTGGTTTCTAAGTACGCTACTTATCGACCAATGATACTACGTGTTGTCTCTATCTGTTACATAAGTTGAAGACTGTTGAAGACTGACCAATGACGAACGTGCTGTTTCTGTTTGTTACGTCAGACGATTATTAGCCAATGATAGAACAGGTTGTTTATATAGTCAAAGTATCCAGTGATTGGGGCATGTTGTGTCTATGGACTGTTTATTTCATAATAACACACCTTCATAGATTAGAAATCGATTATTTTACAGCTGAATGGTGTTAAAGGTCATAACAGTCCTAAGTCACCGTGCCATAGACGTTGACTGGGTTGTAAGATCTTGTGTTCTTGCCAGTCAAACACGATTACGTCCGTCGTCGGTTCAGAAAATAGGAAGTTAAACGCCATTTCATTATCAAGTCAGAGCGGAGTCACTGTGACCCATTGGTTCACTTCCGGGATGTCTCGAGATTTTTCAGCCTGGTTTCCTCTAAGTCAGTATAAATAAAATAAAACCAAGTACAAACAATCCAAACCATTAGGCAAAATTCGAAGTCCTAAAAAACGTTATAGGCAAAATAGTACGGCAAAGTATTGTAATCAGCAAATGGACTGTTCATCGTGTACGAAATACACAACAAACAGTGGTAACAGGTGCCCGGAAGAGTAAGCTTATCCTGCCTGGCGCGCCACACCCGCCATCGATACTAGATGGATGGCATGGAAACTCATCTAGTAGCTGGGACGAGATCCTATTGACAACATTACGTTTAAAGATCCCCTCGCAGTGGTCTAGCACCACAGTCAGGAGACAATGCTCCTTCTCCCTCCTCCTTTATCCCAGAGTGTGAAGTGAAGGAAAGTGACGACCGCTCCTCGCCCTATTTGTTTTAATTAACCAGAATTTAAAACCACCCCATGTTACACATATATTATGGCTTGAAAATAACGTTTATTTGTCGTAAAACAGGCTCAACAGAGATTAACCATGAACGCGAAAGTCGAAATTCTCCGGCACGATTTCCCCTGTCAGTGGTGTAGAACGAATGGCTTGGCAAGGGTTAACGTATAATCGTTCTTGTATGACGAAAAAGCATTGTCTTGAAGTTGGAATTTAAAATAAAAATAAGCCGTAGAGCCGTTGTTAGGGCAAAAATGCCCAATTCTGTCAGATATTGTTTATTCATTTATCGTTTCATTTTAAATTCCCTGACAAAGACAGCTGTCTAGTCGTTCGGATGGGACGAGAAACTGACGCCCCGTGTACACATTGGTGTTACACGTAAAAGATCCCTTGACAGTTGGAATTCGATATACGAGTAGGCCGTAATGCCGTTGTCCGGGTAAAAGTTCCCTCATGGCACACTGTATGGTGCGTGTCCGCCTTCATTGGCCCAGTTGGCGCAGATCAGTAAGACATTGATTCTGACCTGCATACACTTGTTTCTTTAATGTCATTTTGTACGGACGAAATCTCCAGTATTTAACCAGACTTATCAACTGGGCTTATTTTATATCAATCGCTTTTTTGCTTGTCTTTTGTTTTTTTGTTTTACATCCACTGTCGTCGATCAATTCATATAAAACCATTTTTAGCCACTGTGATCTATTAGCACGTCTTAGAGTAGGATTCTCCATTTAATTGCCTCTGTGCTTGACTATTAGATCGACCCGGCGCTGAAATATATCTGGTATTATGGTCAGATCATCATCCATCATACCATATATCATCTTGAGCTAGATGCAAAATACATCATCAAAAAAGAACAAAAAACAATCGATATCGTCCATACTTGGTAATGCATATAACTCGCTTTATTAAACATGCGAATGATATTATCGTATCCCTATATCCATCTGCTTATATGATATGTTTTTAGAGAGAGAGAGAGAGAGAGAGAGAGAGTAACGACCACTCGACACAAACTAGGCCATTTCAGGACTAAGACATGGTTCAATTATTTTATTTCAATATTTAGCTTTGCGCGTAAGTGTCTTTAGCAGTGGGATGAAACCAGAAAACCGGGATAAAACCCACGAGGCTGTTACGTACATACTTTATGATTTCTTGCGCAGGCATTATACCACTAGACCCCGTCCTCCACTTCGGTCAGTCAAGAAACAACATGAACTCTAGTCAGAACAAAGGGCAAAATGCGTAATTGACAAATTATAATCTTCTGCCCTGCTACACCTATCATAATGATGTTTGTAAAACGGTTTCTATCGTCTACAAGGGGGCTTCATGCGTGGGTTCCGTTGGATTTTCCAGCCTGGTTTCACCCAGTCAGATGTCCAAGGAAACATGTCTAGTCGTTCTGGTGGGACATTGGCGTGCATGTAAAAGATCCACTGGCAGTTGGATATAAGAGTAGGCCGTAGCGCCGCTGCCACGACAAAATTTCCCTCCTTAGTCCAGTATAGGAGCAAAACAGTAGAACGTTAAACGCCATTTCATTTCATTTCTGTTCTGGTGGCAAGACAAGCCTACGTAGTGTGTATGTCATTGGCAGCGTGTCCAAAACATCCGTTCGATTAATTATATGCGCAAATTTGTTTATGAATACTTTTCTTTCAATCAGCGCATTGGATCACCATCCAATATCAAAGCTTCGACCCACCATTTGTGTCTGTTAATAGCATGGGCTAGTGGGACCAGATTGACCTTATAATATAGTAATCATTCGTTTAGAAGGTGACCCTGACACCGCCCAGGCGTTTCTACAGCATTCCAACATAATTTGCTATGTATCCAAATCTGTGTACAATTCCCCACCAACAAGAAACACATTAATTGACTCGAATGACAAATGTGAATATCGACCGTTCTTGCTTAAAATTAATGGTTTACTCGTTCTCCGGAATTAAATCCCTTACAACTGTTGTGTGCCGATATAGATAAATTTTACAACCCAGCATGAATTACGGATCAGCTAAAGGGAAATAAAATGGAGTTTAACGTCCTACTGTTTGATCCCACTCGGCTTTTGAAGACAAGCAATCGCCATAGAGTGTGCTATGAGGGAGGGGGTTGGGATGGCCTAGTGGTCTAGAGTGCCGCGCATCGACCTCTAGCTGGCCGGTCACCTCGGGCTTGCGGCTGTGGTTTCGAACCTTGGTGAGCGTACCTCATGGAGATAGGGGCAACTTCTCAATCTCGTGGGTTTCCTCCGGTTTCCTCCCACTGCTAAAGACCCCTACGCGCAAGCATATTATTGAAATAAATTAAACCATATGTTAGTCCCGAAATGACCTAGTTTGTGTTGAGTGGACGTTAAACCCCATTTCTCTCTCTCTCTCGCTATGAGGGAAGTTTTGTCCGTACAGCGGCGCCACGGACTACTCTTATATCGTAATTCAACTGTCAGTGGTTCTTTTGCGTGCACACCAATGTAAATCATAAAGTCTGTCATTGAATCAGATGGCGCTGACACCAACCTCGTGGGTTTTATCCGGGTCCTCGTGTTTCTTCCCACTGCCAATGACCTCTACGAGCAAGTGAATTATAAAATAAAATTTATCCCTATGTTATTCCTTCTGTTTTCTCTCTCTCCCTCTGGATCCCATGTTTCATCTTCCTCGCAAATAATCTCGCCTGAAACGAAGACAGAACCATATTCACTACTCACTGAGTCACCATGGCTCCCAATTCGAGTCTTATACAAAATATCGATTTCTAATGGTGTAGCAATTGGTTAACATGTGAAGGTTTTGTGAATAGTTTTGATTATATGAACGGCCAAGGCTTACATATGGATTACCTGATTTACTCTCTCTGTATTAAAGACTTGACTCTATGGCAGCTAGCGTGCTCTGTTGATCTACGAGACGAATAGGTTGAAGATTAGACTTAATTGACTGCCTGGAGATTTTTACAAGGCTGTTTAAAGTTTGTAAAACTGTTTTCAGATTCAGGAATTGCTGTGAGTGCTCCTGTTATTGCACATGAAACCATAGAAATGAAAATTACCATATCTTAAGTCGCAAAATGAGGCTTTAAATCCGATTCCTATAATTTGCTTATCTAAAAAATAAGGGCATTACGTTATTTTTTATTCCAAGTAAAGGGGGTGTATGGCGAATTGAAATCGACTTTAACTTGAACGTTTCCCTACAAATCTGGGAACCCCGCTGGCTCAGTAAGAAAAGGGTTGGCTCGCTAACGGCCAATCTGGTTCCGCCGGCACATGCTATACACAGACACGGATGGTGAATCGGAGATTTGATATGGGAATGGGATGGTTATCTATACACTAATCAGGCGCGGATCCGGGGGGGGGGGGCAGGGGGTCCGGACCCCCCCCCCCCCCACCCTGCAAAAATACTGGATCCGCGACTGCTAATTAAAAGAAAAGTATTCAGAAACAAAATTGCGCACATAATTAAAGGAACATTTGATCGTGATTTTTAGGCGTGGTTCCCCCTGGTCGTTTGTGCAAAACGGAAGGCCTGGAAAGGGACACTGTGCAGTCGTTCGGATTGTTCTCGTGTAGGTCTACCTACCTGGAAGTTGGAATTCGATAAAAGAGTAGGGCGTGGTTCTATTTGATTTGTATTTGAAATATCATTGAAAATTTTGTCTGGCATGACAGCATCTAAGGGGGAAATCTCCATTTTGCATTATCGGGCCGTGGGAGTTATCCACGTTGCACAACGCGTTTGCACCTTTGAGGCGGAAAGAAAGCGACTTCAAAAAACAATGATCATAATTGGGTTATTATGGATGTTACAAATATGGAAATAAATTATTCTAGTGCAACAGAACTAATTATAAATAAGAAATGACTATATGTATATTATGAATTAGTAGTAGGCGTTTCTTTTCGATTTATAAAAAGCATCCAGCTGCTCGTGTTTTCTCCAAAAAAAATAAAGATATATTCCTGTAAAAAAAAAATATATTTAAAACAATTTGTCATTGTATTGTTTTGTCCAGATGACAATATTTCCAGAAATCTACCTTCTTCCTCAAAATGGATATTCATCTTTCAAAACGATGTATTTATTTTTTACATTAGTCTAGACATTTTGTTGTTTGATAGCTCGTTATTTTTGAAAGTACATATATGTTTTTACGCCTTCATGACATTAAAATCCAATTTAAAATATATTTTGAACGGCGTCTATTTTTTTTTTAAAATAAGTAAATAGTGTAACTGATTATATATATTTTGCAACGGAATTTTCTGGCGTGGTGCAGGACTGACTAGAGCAGCTGTCTAGTCGTTCGGATGGGACGAAAAACGTGATCCCGTGTATATATTGACATGCAAGAAAAAGATCCCTTGGCCGTTATATAGCACGCTGTTATATAAGATTCGTGGTTATAGTCTTTTAATGTCTGTGGTGTATTGATCTTAATTATCGTACTGGTCATTCGAGTCTTAACCTCGCTTCTCCTTTTTAAAAATTCAATCATTAAATGTCGGAATTGTTTTAATCTACTTAAAAGCGGAACAATCTGAGCGTTGGTTGTGGTCTTATACTGTTAATAAGTGTGTAATTAATAAAATAAAGACCTGCAATAGGCAGATTTAGCTCTTGCATCATGCATATTGAACAGTTAAAATGCATCTTTAATTGGGGGATTGGGATGGCCTAATGGTCTAGAGTGCCGTGCTTCGAACTCCCGATTACCGGTCACCTCTGGCTTGCGGCTGTGGTTTGGATCCCTGGTGTGAGCGTATGTGGCATGGAGATAGAGGCGCCTCCGGGCACTCTGGTTTCCTCCCACTGCTAAAGACCCCTTTGCGCAAGCGAATTATTGAAAGAAAATTGAAACAATATGTTAGTTCCAAAATTACCTGGTATGTGTCGAATGGACGTTAAACCCCATTTTCTCTCTCTCTCTCTCTCTCTTGAAACAAAAAAAGTAGTTTATATTTATAATGATTACTTTACTTACGCTGAATAGAAAATCCATACGGTGGCTATTTTTTAATGTTAATATCTTTCTAGAACCGTGTTATTTCCCAAAAGATTACAATAACACAAAATGTATCATAAACGGAGCAGAATTAACTTAGTTACTGTAACACCAACCTTAATCTCGAAATATACGACAGATTATCGACTAAATTCGTCGATTTAGGACTTAGAAAGAATATCCGTCAACTAACTTATTGTCTGTTCTCAAGTGGAGCTAATTGTTGGCAGACAGTTTAAGTTTAGTATGAGTTTCCCTAAGAAATATTGGGTCGGTTTGTAGCATATCGAAGCCAGGACAGGTGTTTGATATTGGCTAATCAATATGATACTGGAGTAATGAAGATCAGAATCCGCCAATATTGAAACCATATATTTTTTTCATTTGAGGGGAGATTCTAAAAATCAAGGAGGCCGCAACACTCTAATTCGTGACGCAAGGCTCGCCATCGCCTCCTCTTAACTTAGCGCTTGGTCAATGCATATGTCTACTTTGACGAGTTTAATTTTAGTTTTGTAAACGAGATGAACCCTACTTACACTGGGATGTTGATAGAACTCATGGTATTATCACTAACTTTCTATCGATATCAGTGCCCCATCTTATCATGGAACGTGCCGCGGAACAGGCAATATATTCATTTATATAATTTAATACTTGCCATTTCATCATTTTGTTTCCATGAAAAACTAGCGTATCTAGAACTATTTCATAACATACCGCCCTGATTATCCGCCATATATATACAGATAACAGCGTGGATTTATAGGGGGTGGAGTAGAAATATTACAATATTTAAACATGCATCTAAATAATAAATTGGTTCAAGTCAGTGAAAATTTCCTTAAAGATGCCTTATGTAAGATTTCGATAAAGAGCTGACAGTTTGAGATATAATAATTAAATAAAGATAAAGAAAATGATATAATTGAAAATTTGAGTCACAATACCTCAATCTGAGAGGATTTATATCCAAGTGCAGACTCGATTGTCAAGGCTATCGTTGTTACGATAAAAAAAATTACGATTAATCCTTTTTTACTCACTACATGACCAATTAATGATTTATATAACATTTGATTTGCAGATATAGCTCGTACATAATGCATCTTCAATATAATGAAATATGATTTGCATCACAATCTACACTATAATTTTTATGAAATTCGATTCCCTATATTCGATTTTGTGTACTACCCTTTAGCGGGAATTGTCGTAAAACAGATGCAAACCATTAATATCTTCTAAATATATTATTGGGTTTTAAAACAGCACCAGGAACAAACTTCTCCCTAGAGTCATTAAAGTTATTATTGCTATACTGAAATCAAATAATCTATCTCTGCTACTGCATTCTCATATCCCAATAATCCAAATATACCCAAGGCCATTTTATTCGGATGTTCAGTCTACTAGAAATATTGGAATTTCTAATAGATTAAAATATGTATTACCATTATTTTTTCATAACAAACAACCACGTTAATTGTATGGTTATAATGAAGTCGCTGTGTTTTATATTGGATGTAAGACATAGACCAAGAATCCCATAGTTCAACGTTTATTTATATATAAGAAATAATGGTATGCAGACAAAGCACCCAATAATCACAAATATTATGAGATTTTTGTATAAGATGTGATGTGCAAACCAATGAGTCAGTCAATATCTCGACATACTACTGTTGGGTCCAAGGACCAATGACTCAATATTTCGACATATGTTTTCATAAGATTTAATTTACGGACCAAAGCATCATACTAATAATGTCCTTGGTCTGTATAGTACGCAGAACACACGGGCTTACATCAAATAAACGTCAAACTATTGGGTCCTTGGTCTATATATTAAAGCCACGTGAACTCGCTTCTATCTAAGAATAAGGACACCAAGCTGCAGTCTAAAAATCATTATATTCCATAGTCAAATTGGATGATAGTGGAAATGTCTACAGGGCTGCTAAGGAACGCTTGCCTAGTTGTCAACCCGTATGTATACTGACTTCCGGTTACACACGTGATCAGATGTTAGTCTCAACAATATTGTGTTGACGATTTTTACTCATACCCTATCCTAAATGTAAATGTGAGACCACCTTTAAGTAATATGTTACTTATATTGACTTAGTGGAACTGATATTTGCTTTAAAAAAATTAACAGATAAACACACAGAATTTGAAAAATATATAGGTATGTATAGTTTAATGGGTGAGAGGCGTGGAGTCGGATGTTGAGTGGAACATTGCATATTCAATTTCCGCACGTTTGCTATAAAATATAGTAAATAAACTCCTACTCGTAAACATGCTATCAATCCTTTGATAACCAATTTATAAAATCGTCTTAAAAAAATGAAATACATTTATTGATAACATAAATGAAATAAAGAATGAATCGGTGTGTATCATTGCGGGGGGAGTGAATGGAATAGCTTTTCAATGTATATATTAGGCTGTTTAATCAGCTACTTTCAAGGTTGATTTCACCTTCATGAATGGGTAAAAGAAAACTGTGTCAGAACGCGCGTGTTTAAAATCAGAACATCACTTGGTGAAAGAGATAAGTCTAAACAGAAAGACAGCGTTGAAGTTGTTGGTCGTATTTTTTTCGCAATAGATTTATGATAAAAAGAATAATATTTTGATTAAATGGAAGCCGTGTGATAAATACTCGGCTAAAGACTTGATAATTTGTTGACGGAAACATGAAAGACGGAAACTAGATACACGTTTAATGTTGTTATCTTTAGTAAATGAAGTAAAACACGAGTGAATGATTAATGAGAATGATACTGATTTTTTATATAAAAAGGAAAAGTGCATCTCGATCGTTATCTGAGGTTAGATAAACATAAAAAAGAAAGTCCAGCCGTTCAAATGGGGGGGGGGGGGGAATCCTAGGCAATGTGTACACATTAGTAGTACATGTAAATGATCACTTCGGTGTTGCTGTCATGACAAAGCGTCATCTCCTGAATTGCACGAGTTACAAAAATTATCGTATACTAGTCTCAAATTACTCAAATAATTTGTCGATGAAATGTCAAACCATCTCCCACTGACAACACATTCGTAAGAACCTAGTCGATCGTTATTTCTCTCTTATTGTGTCTTTGGGGGGGGGGGGGGGGGGGCGGGGTACTGTCATATTAAATTTTGCCCTTTTATATTAACCGATGCTAATTAAGTCCTTGTCTTTGTTTTTTTAGCGAGTAGGGGGGGGGGTATAATGCCAGATTGACGTCCACTCACGATCCCTCTTTGGGTGGGGGGGGGGAGGGAGTGCCAAACTGAGTAATCTTCCTTTTAAATATTTTTTGTTTTTCATTTCAGATTTCGTAAAAGAGGAGAGAAGATCCTACACAGTAAACATATTGTTATATTTGTGATATTTTTAACTATTTCTGATTGTGCACTGGTTATAGGGGAGCTTATATTGGATTTATACACAGTAAAAAGTAAGTTGACAATATTAATTCTAATATTTATTGTATTTATACATAATCGTAAATACAGCTCACTTGAGCTTTTAGCATGCGAACTTTGGTTGAACAACCAGTCAGCCCACACTGTTACAGTTTATCGTACACCACCAAATGACAGGAATAAAATGTTGACCTTTTTTTTTACGGAAATTGCTTTTCGGATCAATTGCTACTTAAGTACAAAAAATTTATCATAATTGGAGATTTTAACTTACACTTAGACAACGGTGACGACTTAGTCGTAAAACAGTTTAATGATAACCTTGACATCAAATCACTACAAATGGTTGCCATCCTACAATAAAGGTCATCTCTAAGATTTGCTAATAACAGTGACATTTTATACGGGGTACCTCAGGGTTCCGTTCTTGGACCCATTCTATTCAGATTATACACTTTTCGGCCAGGTAAATTGGTTCGAGGCCATGGCTTGGACTATCAGATCTATGCAGGTGATACACGCATTAAATTGTTTTTAAAATATCTATAACAACTAATTTTACTGCCAAAAAAAAGACAAACTAGAAACTTGTATAGATATTTAACAAAAATAATTGATGCATGCTAAGCTTTTAAAAATGACAAAGAGATAAGACTGAATATATTCTTATAAGATCAAATAATAATCTAAGCAAAATATATGATTGTAGATCTATATCTCAGTCTGTTATTTTACCTGTAAACTCTGCAAGAAATAGTTCTGTTATTTTAGACAAAAACATTAATATGATCAAAAGCTATAACTTTCATTTTTAAATTAGAAAAAAAAAATAACATGATGAAACTAAACTACAGTTTTATGCTTTAATAGAACTTCTTGTTTTGATAATTTTAACTACCTATTTGCTGTATTTCCTGTAAAACATCTTGATAAACCTCAAAAAGTTCAAAATTGGGATGGCAGATTGGGAACGCTTTCCAAATATAACAACCACATAACTTCAATTTTGGTGTCTTTTTACACTGGTTACCCATTAATATCAAAATACTTTTACTAGTTTATAAACGTTTTAATAGCACGCTACCTTCTTATATAAAAGATTTAATCATCGTATATCCGCTAACTAGATATTTGAGATCACCCAGTGGCCCCCTTCTTTCATCAAGGGGCCAACCAATCGCGATAATATTTTGGAGAATACGACTGCTTAGTTTTGTGTTAAAGGAGAAAGCCAACGATTTTCGACAAGGCTTCTGTAATTCTTAAATATATATTGTTAAATAATCCCTCTGTAACAAAAGCAAAAAAAAATTTGTAAGCGAGAAATTAATTTTTATTAAACCCGGAAGTGACATAATTGGTTCAACACGCTCACTGGGCTCTATAGTAAGCATACAGATTTGGCATAAGTTTACTGCTGTATTGTGTACACGCGTCGTCCTTTGACCAAAAATCTGATAAAATGTGTTGTCTATTAGGATATCATAAACACGAATTTATGTTTTATTAACGTTTAGTACACAAAGCCACCACGTAAATTGACTCATACTGAACAATACGCGGTGTCTCAATTCACGCCACATATTATTATGAAATTCTCGCAATTTGACAAAATGTTAACATTGACTTATTCACTTTTAAAAAGCTGACAATATTATAACGTATATTGGAATTTATGTTTAAATAATAAATTATATAAGATTTAAAGCCAGTAAAACGACCTGCAAAAACATAATATGTAGCTATTACATAATACATATTTATATAAGTAAGATGGAACTTAATAATCAAAAAATACTACACTTCCGATTTGTGTTTATTATATTTTTATAATAGAAATCGCCGAATTATATTTAAGAAGAAATGGGCTATAATACTGTATTGCATTATTCATTATAAAATCCTCTGATGATAGTTTCAGAGAGATATTTCAATAATTCCGATGTCCGTGGTTATCCAGATACGGATATCTCATGTCTGTTTACTAGGAATTTGTGAATGGTACCAGGAATGGGCACTCGGCCTAGTGAAGGAATGGGCTATATACATGCGCTATACGAGCTTATTTGCTGTAACACCCCTGTTGCTATAATTTCACAGAGGTACATTGATCATTCCAATCATGAGATCTTTAGGCTAGAACCGATATATATATATAAGAAAAACATCCTATGCAGGAGCCTAAAGGTTTGATTACTTTGAAATTGTTGACTGTTTTAACGATTTTTTTCTGTTGCTTATTTCATAAAGAAGGGAATGTTCATATCATTTTGTTGAACTCGCCTACGGCTTTCTCTGTTATATACTTATCTTTTTGTCATAATTACTGATGTCGATATCATTTACTTATATTGGCCTACGGTAGCGTTTTAATAATTGTAAAAGATATTGCTTTTGGGGAAGCGGACGTTAAACCCTATAATCATTCTGGTTTTAATAAGTAGGACCTACAATGACACTTTGAGGTCACTAAATACAAACATTAATAGCTTACTCTCGCCATTTGATTGTTTTCTGATAGCTTACATTGTCCTTGGTGCCACACTAAATACAAACATTAATAGCTTACTCTCACCATTTGATAGTTTTCTGATAGCTTACATTGTCCTTGGTGCCACACTAGTAAAAACCTGAAAATAGAGAAATCATGGAGGCTAGAATGGTTTCGAACTCATAGCTTGCATTGAATTGTTAATAGACATGTGATCCACGGGAAACGTTTTGGCCATCGAACTGATGCTGACTCAGACGAATGTATAACGGTGTAAAGCTTTACATTTCGTTTCGTTTTTGTTTATTTTTTTTTTCATAACGTATATGGCACCTAATCAAACTGATCCGATACTAATTTTACCCGAACCTCCCCAACCGGCTTGCAATGAGCATCTCCTAATCAAATAAAATGACATTTGAACAATACAAATTAAACGAAACGAAATATTATCTGTGTAAAAAATTAACTACAGTAAATATTTGCTGGCGAATCGATGGGTTGTTTAGCTGATGCGAACTCCAACTCTTTATCAGAATTCCTGATTTTCTCGTGATTTCTCTTCCTTCACTGATGTTAAATTTCAGTTATTATCCTATAAAACAATGCTGCAGTACAGACTATCAACTGCTAAAGAAACGCAGATTCTTTGAAATCATCACAATTAATCAGAATTCTTGAAACGGTTCTATCTCTCATTTCCGCTTCTAAAGTGTGGCATTGCGGGTGTAGTGCACGAATCGATGTATGCTTACTCTGGGGTATTTTTTGTCTAGAATACCTCATTCACAAGAAGCTCACAATTATATACTTGTGTATCGCTTATTTTATTTCGTTCACGTTTCCCCCACTATGACCATCATGTCGCTGTCCGTTTCCAATTCTGTCAGATGTTGTTTATTCATTTATCGTCTCATTTTAAATTCCCTGACAAGGAAAGCTGTCTAGTCGTTCGGATAGGATGATAAACCGAGGCCCCGTGTACGCATTGGTGTTACACGTAAAAGATACCTTGACAGTTGGAATTCGATATTATAGTAGGTCGTAGTGCCGCTGCCCGGGTAAAATTTCTCTCATAGCACACTCTATGGGGTATGGCCGTCTTCATTAGCCCAGTTCGGAGCAGAACAGTAGGACACTAAACCCTATATAATTTCATTTCATTTTGAATTCCGTATTATATATTTTACAAACCGATTTCAATTAACATTTAACTATTTAGCACGGATATTGTTCACTGATCGATTTAAAAACTCGTCAAAGTCTCGGGCGTAACGTCAGCTAATCAGTTCTCGATGTACATGTATATGTTTTATTATTATGTAGTGTATAAAATCAGGAACCATTAACACACAACGAAATAAATATATGGACTTTAGCGAATTTAATCATAGTTCAAAGGATTCTAAATGATTGAAGTGTATAATGAACTTTACTTCAATCTGATTCAAACATAGATCATATTTCGTTCCGGGTATATTTTATAGTTGTATTTTTCGTTTTACTTGTCTCCATAGCAGAGGTCATTGAAAGTATGAAATAAAACGAAACAACATACTAGACCTGTATTTTACAATCCGACCTAACATTACATTACGTTCTTGTTGCTATTTTATTGATTCTACAAAGCAATCGACTTTAGGTTTGGAAGAATGTGGCGTTTCTTTAGATATTCGATATATACCTTACCTTATGTTTGGCATTAAGTAAAATTATCTTAGTAAAAGTTCGCCTGCCAAAAATCTTTTATATCTTTACAACCACATAATGTTTTATAAATGTATCTGATGTTTTCTAATAATAATTATATATCTCAACAGCTGGTTGGAATTAATATGGCAGCGCCTACAGATTACACGAGAATCTTACGCTGTTTTTACTTTAAACATTAAAGGGATTTGAACAAATACAATCGATATTTGAGCTCCTAGTTTCCTTTTTGTAGTTAGGTTTAATCGCCAAACAATTTCTGTACAATATAATAAGGATAATATTTGATGTCTCAATGTGCAGACCGGTTGTCGGGCAGTAAGACCACCGGCGTCTCAAACAGAATGCAGCAACAACCATCGTGATTTTCAAGCCTCCGTTTCACAATAAAACATAGATCCTATCACGTTTCGTTTTTATAATTTTGATTAGCCAATGAAACAGTCTTCTACTGTGATTTAGGCGTGTTTTGTTTGCAACTACGGGTAATCCACTCGTAACATCAATGCTGATTGATTAATCAAATGTCTGGTGTCATAGCCATAGGGTGAAAAACCGTACGTAGGACCTCTGACTTGACCTATCGCTACAACCGATCAGATCTTCATGCAGTGAAGCCCATCGAAAGTATTAATAAAACCGAAACGAAATTTAGATTTGTATTTAATTCAGATTGTTCGACGTGGCACCTGTGAGGCCGACGACCGATATGTGCCTGTATAGGTCAACCCGTGTAGGATATGTGCATGTCATTTACATGTTTGTATGAACGTAGTTACTTCAAGTAACGTAAATTTGTTTTCGCTCCGCTTCCCCATTACGTTACTAGTCAGCCTTATTAACAAGTAGTATGAAAATAAGGCTTTTCCCGGATTATTCCCAATCTCCGTTCTAAGACTATTTTGGAATCCTTACCGTCTATTTTTCACTGTGATTCTGCCTTGGTCGCCAAAAGGAATCATTTCTTGCCATATCCATCCCAAATTTATAAAAATCCAAATCTATTTTCATATAGAATTGTGCGATACAAATGCATAAACGACTTTCATTGGAATAGAGCCGCCATTTTCAAACTAACGCTCAGCCACTCTTGCAAATTTGGGACTGGAATTTTACCGTAAACGAAAATTCTCACTGTACACGAGAATAACATATAGACTATTTAAAATATTTATGAACGTCAATATAATTCGTTGTTCTATTTTATAGATTTTATTGAAAAATTATTCATGTATGTGGACCGTGTACAGCACGAATTTTCGTTTACGGTAAAATTCCAGCCCCAAATTAGCAAGAGTGGCTGAGCGTTAGTTTGAATGTTGTTTTTGTATTTGTATCGCACGATTCGACATGAAAATGGTGTTGGCTTTTTATAAATTTGTGTCAGGTGTGACAGAAAATGATTCCGTTTGGTGATCAAAGAGGAATCTCGGTGAAAAATAGACGGTAAGGATTCTAAAATAGCCTTAGAACAGAGATGGAGAAAAGCCTTATTTTCATACTACTTGCGTATAGAGAGGATCAATAACGGACAGAGATATCTATCTCTGACAAATCCGTTATTATAATAACTAGTATGAACGATGAACAATATATAAGTCATTATCCCCCCCACCGCATACAATTTGACTACTTAAGTAAACCGGCGGAATAATTGGCCGAATGGTTAGTGCGTGCGCGTAGAATCATAAGGTATTGTCATTGAGTCAACTGGGGTGGTTTTTTTAAACATGACAAGGAGAAGGGTCTTGAGTTTTCTCCCGGTGTTCCGACCCCGCCCCGCCGCTAAAGATCCCTACGCACAAACTAATTATTGAACTAAAATTGAACCATATGTTAGTCCCGAATTGACCTAGTTTGTGTCGAGTGGACGTTAAACCCTATTTCTTCAAACTAGTCCACTCTCGTTGGTTTTGTTTAGTGTTGTGTCTGGAAGTAAGCCTTATCACGGGAGGATTATCCGGGTCGAAATCATAAAGTTTAATAATTCATTGGCTATGCAATAACATCTAATTTCTAGGATATCGCGTATGTGGGCATCATGGCCGAATATATTGAAAACCCGTCGTAAATTATTGGAAATTGTGGAGGAATGCCGATTGCCGAAAGCATTGCTATCCATTCATGGGGTCTGGCCATGCAGTTCGCTTTGGTGGTGGGCAACTAACCCCCTCTCGATTTCTGCGCATTGATATCAGCTCATCAAATGTGATGAAAGTCTTGCGTGATGTATCGGAGATTGTCTTTGAATGCAGGGGAGTTTTGACTGACTTGATACTTGATCTAATTATGTACTGCGTATTTTATTTTTTTTAACAAATTAAATATTAATCCGACAATAACAGAGCGTGGCGTCTAGAAATGTTGGTTCCGTGTTCATTGTACAAAAGAGGCATGACATAATACACGGAAAATAGCAGAGCTTTCCGTTTAGATATGAAGATTGCGTGCGCATTGAACGAAAGCGACATGACATAGCCCTGCAGAGATAAGAGAGAAAAGGAAATGGTTGGGTTTTTTTACGTTTTCGTTCTAATTTCAAGCATAATTAATACTGTTTATCTTGAAGACATATAATTTAATTGATTAGATCCACGAGTTCAGAGCTCTAAATTAACGTAATCAAAATGATTTATATAAAGTTACTCCAATGGGGTATTTGAAATAAAGAAAAGAGATTTACCCATTCGGCCATTAAAAGAGAATGAATATTCACCCAATCATCCCTTAAAATAGGGAAATATGATGTACCCAATCACCCCTTAAATTAGCTAAGTCTCTAACTCAATATCATCCAAAGTTTTCAACATTGAAAACACAAATTATTTGTCAATTTAAATCTACATTGATCTTACCGGGAAAATATGGGCTCCTGATATCCAACATTTAAAGTTCCAATAGCATATTTTTAAGTTATATTTTTAAAATGTATTAAAATAAAGCCCTAAAATAGATTGTACCTATAAACAGTCCTACCTTGTTAAAGAATACGCCTATTAATCCTATAATTCACCATTTCCAGTTGAGAAATTGGCAAAAATATCATTTTCAACTTCAAATTCAAACGTTTGAAGATGGCCGTCCATGGAGAGGAATGGGAAACAAGGGAGGTTACTATTTCCTCAATCAGCCTGTGTCAGCTATTTTAACGCCTGTGAAATTTTGCCCATGATCGTATAATAGTGAGTTGACAACCTTTGGAGCAAAAGACAGACTTTCTTAGAAAATATGAAATTTCCGCTTTAAAATACAGAGACCATTTTCACCTAATCAGAACATGAAATACAGAAATAATATTCAGCCAAGCAGCCCTTGAAATAGAGAAAGTCACCCAATCAGACCTTAAAGGGACAATAACATTCTTGCTGGCTTGGTAGCTCCAGAAAATAAATAATACCCGCATTCTTAGTACTATATGTTTTAGTGTCTTACCTGTTGTGTAAATTATCCATTACAACCTATTTTACTTGTCCAGAGGGTTCGAAAATATTTTAAAATCCAAGTCACATTTGAAAAGGTTTACGTTAGACTTTTCAAATCAATTGGTTGAATTTTTCCAATTTTGTAAAATAGGTGTGTTAAGATGAAATTTATATCATCATTTAATTAGAATATTCTAAAATAATACGATTTGTTGACCAGAATGAAGATTGGGACATATTATTCAGTTACAACAAGAGTGTTATTGGGGCTTTAATATACAGAAATTCACCCAACCAGAACTTTAAAAAGAGAAATGAGATTCACTCAATCACGCCTTAAATAGACAAACAATATTCTGTATTTAAACTGGAGAAATAGGATTCACACAACCAGTCCTTTAAACAAGGAAATAGGAAGCTAAGGATCACTCGATCAGCCCTTAAGATATAATACAGATCACACCATCAACCCTTAAATGGCATTATGGAAGATTAGATAAACAGCTAGCAGTTATCACTATGGTAATTAAAATCTAGAGATAGTGTAAAGGGAATATTCTGAATATTTCACGCAAATTGCTCCGATATATTAGCGTTTGAATGTTAGGCCTAACCTCGATCATCATTACTCAAGTCGGTACGATAAAAAAAGGATAAAAAAACATAGCCTCGATTATCCATTTCTGGATTAAATCACCAATGAACGTTGAGCGGCAAATCGGATTCAAGTGAAAATAAGATGGCATCGAGAGTTGATTAAGGTCTTTTTTTCAGATTAATGATAAAATGTCTAATTAATAGTTCATGTAACATTTCAGGCGCAAAGAAACACCTGTAATAAGCAGATTTCGCTCTTACACAATGTATGTTATATGGATCCATAATCATCTCTTGTATTCTAAGATAACGTAAATAAAGGTCATTGTAGAGTCAATTTAGATTGGCTTCCATTATTAGAACCAATCAATTAGTCCTTTAAATTGGCGTCAACAATCATTGCGACGCCCCTTTAAATAAGAACAACCATATTCGCCTTTTAAAAAGAAGGTAGACAAATCCCTCTACGGGCAAACTCAGTAGTAGACGTTTAAACTAACATAAATTAGAACCACATTAGAGTTTATGAATGGTATTTTGTAAACTAGATAATAATTAAAATATCTTGAGTATGATTATGATGAAACTAAGCAGACATGATGTTGTGTAATTACAGAGTATATGTTGAAATATTTATGTGTTATTAGGTATTATAATATAAGTAATAAACATGTACATCTGTTCATTAACTTACCTGTGCGTTAAGTAATTATATCTACGTGAGAAAGTAAGTTTAAAGAAACGGAGAGAGAGAGAGAGAAATGGGGTTTAACGTCCACTCGACACAAACCAGGTCATTTTTGGACTAAAATATTGTTTCATTTTATTTCAATAATTCGCTTGCGCGTGGAAGGAAACCGGAGTACCCGGAGGAAACCCACGAGGTTGAGAAGGCCCCCTATCTTCATGCCACATACGCTCACGCCAGGGCTCGAAACCACAGCCGCAAACCAGAGGTGACCGGCCAGCTAGAGGTCGAAGCGCGGCACTCTAGACCACTAGGCCATTCCCCCCGTCAGCTGTTTAAAATATTTGAATAATTTCTGGCCTAACGTAATCATACAATTACTACTGGGGCTCGTTGGGCATGACACTGGCACACTAAACTGAAGGTCTTTGGTTTCGTATCCTTTGGAGTTTGCCCTACAGCACACTGCATTGGGTATGCTCATATTCATTAGCTCGATGTGTGCAGAAAAGAAGGACTTTAAGCCCCATTTTACTTCATTTATACACTTCTAACAGCTTAAATATTTTGACGTCGTTGGTCAGAGGCTAGGGTTTTCGAATGGGTTTATTTCGTTCCTAGCGTTCCGCGCCTGGGGTAATACCGCAGACAAATGTTTCATACGAAACTTTCAAGAAGAAGTTGGAGGAGGGGTGTATTTGCCCAACCTTTGCCTTTAAAGTCTCGATTATTAAGTTATTAAATGACGATTGTGATTATGGGCTTGTCGTCAGGGGCGTAGCCGTGAAATATATATTGGGGGGGGGGGGGTCCGCAACGGTGGGGGGAGGGGGTACCCCCATAAATTTTGTTTAAAGTCTCAGTCTTCTGTAAACACTGTTTGGCATATTTTACGGGGTTAAACTAAAACATCACACCAATACAACGTTTATCATGTTTACAGACAGCGGCACTGGTCTTCCCCGAGAGACGAAGAAGCGTGGCTTACCCCCACCTAAGAAAATTTTGGAATATTTGACGGCTGCAAACACCTTTTCCTGCTATTTCAGCCCATGAACAAAGCAATTTCAAAGTGGTCTAATATTACCTAATTAAGGTGGCTTGCTGACTCGAATTCCAATCAATCGATTACACCCATGAAGACGGGACCGTTGGGAGAAAATTTTGAGAATTTAACTACCACAAACGCGTTTTCCTGCTATTCCAGTCTGTAACCTGTGAATACAGCAACTTCAATTTGGTTCAATATAGCCTACCTGGCTGCCCAGAATTCCAAACAACTAATCAATCGTCGCGGGCTATGGGAGCCTCACCCTCCCGGAGAAAATTTTGAAAATTTAACCACCGCAAATGCGTTTTCTGCTATTCTAGCCTGTGAGCAACTCCAAAAGTGTCCAATGGTTTTGTAACCGAAATCCCACTCTGATTCCAACCATCCAATCACACTGTTGCAGTTGCATTCACAAGTAATAATCGATGCCCGAAAATGTCGCACAAAGTAGAGTGGCCCCAGACGAAATATTTTAATCAAGTCAACTCAGTATAAATTCGTGGTATTCAATTAAAAGAAAAGTGAAATTAGTGTTTTATTAGAAAGTTAGGGAAGCAAAACTAGAAATGCCCGAATCAGGTTTACGGGCTGCGGCCAGTTTGTTTTCTTCGCGGGGCGAAGAAGCGGAGCTGACCTTGTATATTTGATGGCCGCAAACGCGTTTTACTGCTATTCCAGTCCTAAAATTAGTGTTTTATTAGATTTCGGGCACTTTATTCTGCCAAATTTTTTTTGGGGGGGTCCAAGTATATTCAGACCCCCCCCCCCCAGGAAAACAATTGGGGGGGGGCGACCCCCCGGACCCCCCCCCATGTGTGACGCCCATGCTTGTCGTGTAAATAAATGCCCAATTAATAATACATTTTGCATCTGAGGCCAAAAAAAAGCCCTACAACAGTCAGATTTAGCTATGGCATACCACATCTTTAAGAAGTTTTCGCAGCTATGAGTGGTCAATATTTCTCATGCGTTTTACACGCCATGTATGTGTGTACTCTATAACTCCTGTTAGACATCCTGACAAAGACCACAGGTCAGACGACCTTGTGTAAAGTAGCAAGTAATTGTAAATACATCAGAGTTTACCAGGAAGATAACAACATTAATAAAAAAATTAAAGTGGCAGTCACTGCTTCCACATGGTGAAATGAAATGGGGTTTAATGGCCTACTGTTCGGGACCGACTTGGATATTGAAGACGGGCATACGCCATGCAGGGTGCTATAAGGGGCAGCATCACTACGACCTACTCTTTTTTCGAATTCCAAACAAGGGATCATTTACGTGCACGGCAATGTGTACACGGAACATCTGGTTTTGGATCTGTTATATTATACATGGGATTTTGTTCTTTTTCACCTACTCGCCGTCGAATTCCAATTTTCGATGGTTATTATATGTGAACACCAACTAGGGACTTAGTTTTGTGACACATCCAAACGAGAAGAAGCTTTTCGTGATCAGGTAATCAGTCTTACACCACTATCATTGGGTTGGTGGAACGTCCGCTTCTCGGGGGTTGGAATGGCCTAGTGGTCTAGAGTGCCGCGCTTCGACCTCTAGCTGGTCGGTCACCTCTGGCTTGCGGCTGTGGTTTCGAGCCCTGGCGTGAGCGTATGTGGCATGGAGATAGGGGCGCCTTCTCAACCTCGTGGGTTTCCTCCGGGCACTCCGGTTTCCTCCAACCGCTAAAGACCCCGACGCGCAAGCGAATTATTGAAATAAAATGAAACCATATGTTAGTCCCAAAATGGCCTAGTTTGTGTCGAGTGGACGTTAAACCCCATTTCTCTCTCTCTCTCTCTCTCTCTCTCTCACGTCCGCTTCTCGACACAAACTATTTCAATTCAATTCATGGAAAGTCGTCTGCTACAGGAAGATCAAACGAACAACTAATAGTCCGCCTTCCATTTGCTGTGTCCACTTATCTTAAATCTGTCCCGCAGTGAATCCCTATCGCTACAATCATTGGAATGCATGATCACAGAGACGTTTCTGTACATACATATATGAATATTTATTGTTAAATCGTTTTATGATGTTACATCGTCTGTGTGATTACACCCACAAGCATCCCCCTGACTAGCTAAATGCAGACTTTGCACACACGCAAACTCTGTGCTATAAAAAGAAAAGGGGGTTTAATGTCTTCCTTTTCTGCTCCGACTCGTCTCTAAAGACGGGCATACGGTGTGCAGTGTTCTATGAGGGGGGAATTTTGTCCGGGCAGTGGCGCTACGACTTACTCTTATTTCGAACTAAAAATACAAAGGGGTTTTTTAAGTGCGTGTCAATGCTTACACAGTACCTAAAGTTTTTCTTAACATCCGAACGACTTGACAATGTCCTTGTCGAGGTCTCTGTCCTGCACCGCTACCACGGGGAACCACACCGATGAATGATCCATAAGGTTCAGATGGAACGAAAAACTGAGGTCTCTTGGACACGTTGACGTGCTCTTATAAAGGAGCCCTTTTCATTACACTTTGATTACACCAACAATCATGCTTCCATCTAGCTAAATGTGAGCTTTGCACGTGTGGACACCATTAAAACATGGCGTGTTTGGTACAAATGTCTAATTCTGTCAGTGACAGGGGTTAATTATACCAAAGACAATACGGAGAGGTTTGTCATTATCTGCTGACCAAAACGAACTCTTCGTGTACTGGATATACATCTGCTCTATATATTAACATTTGAACTACAGACCCCAGGCTACACTAGCTCGTCTAATTCTGTATTATAAGGAATCAGTTATCTATTAACCCACATCCTAATAAGAGTCTTGTACAGGTTTTTTACCACAAAATCACGTCAGACTTCGTCTAGAAAAATCCTGTATACTTCAGCAAGTTTCGTCAAGTTATGGTCATGAAAGAGAGAGAGAGAGAGAGAAATGGGGTTTAACGTCACCACTCGACACAAACTAGGTCATTTCGGGACTAATATATGGTTTAATTTTATTTCAATAATTCGCTTGCGCGTAGGGGTCTTTAGCAGTGGGGGGAAACCGGAGTACCCAGAGAAAACCCACGAGACTGGACTCCTTGCCACGTACAACCGAGGATTCGAAAGCACATCATTTGACTCAAAGGCAGGCCGTATGATATGTGTACAGCCTGTGCACGCGAACCATGCGGCCACCCCTCCCCCTCCCCATGGTCATGAAGGCTTGATTCTGGTCATAAATCAACTCATACTAAACTTAAACTCTCTGTCAACAATTAGCCCCGCTTTAGAACAGACACTAAGCTAGTTGGCCGACATCTTTAGTCCTAAATCGACAATTTTAATCGAAAACAGTATGTATATTTCAAGAAATTTAAGAAATATCTATACGGCTTTTATTTGATAAAATTGAAAATATTTATTTAGTCATTTTGTGATTGACAGCTGTGAACCGAAGGAGGACCACGTGCCAAAACAGTATACTAATTGATGGTTATGGCGACCATTAAGGACAGAGACGTATTCGGTATTCTCGATGGTACTCTGTGGGCAGAATGAAATCAACTGTCCAAGTGACAAGAACGCGAGGGGTGATTAGACCCCATATGGCTCTAGCACTGGCTGTTGCATTCTGTACTCCGAGAATTTTCTACTTTGAGCATAGATCTCTGACCCGAACGGCGGCCATATTAAAAAAAATGTATTATACTTTTTCAAAATTATCGAAGTATACTTAGTGTTTTCAGCTAAACTCGTCGAAGCGGGATTTAATAATGTCTGTCAACTAGCTTCACGCGAAGCTAAATCTAGACAAGCAGCGTAAGTTTCGCACTCACACGAACTACATGTAGATAGTCTTCACTTCCTTGTTGTCTATTTCTACTGCTAGCTATGGGTAACATCCGCTTCCAGGGTGATATCACAGGTCTCTGTTTTCAAAGAAACTTGCCACAATAAGATGCCACTCGTGACGGAGAGCGTAGACAACCTTGTCAATCTAATCGGCTTTATGTCGAGAATGAAAGGGAAGAATTAACTAGAGGTGTATAACTTCGTGACCACTAGGTTTGGTCAATTTGACCTATGCCGGGGTTGGAATCCACGTTATTCGTGAGTCAGAATAAGAAACTTTTAATGTCTAGTTAAATACGAATGGATGTCTGAGAAGTTCATTTGATGATTACGCAATAAAATAAGATGTAAGGACTTCCTTTATCGGCTTACGGTTATAAATTAAACGAAAGAAGAAAGAATGAAGGCCATTAAAAAA
Source organism: Patella caerulea (assembly GCA_036850965.1). Taxonomy (NCBI): domain Eukaryota; kingdom Metazoa; phylum Mollusca; class Gastropoda; family Patellidae; genus Patella; species Patella caerulea. The sequence goes on along the minus strand of JAZGQO010000002.1, from coordinate 14,786,864 downwards.
TGGTCGTTAGAAGGTGATTTAAATCCTACCCTCGCCTCACGCCTGCTTCAACTCTCTCGCACTAAATCCCTGACAATGGCACCCGAACTAATCACATCACATCGATTTTATCGTAAACTATGGCGGTCCTTTTTGAGCATGAAGATCGATTTTTTGTTGCCGTCTTGTTTATAGAATTCGGCTAACCAACGTATTGTCGGATCGTCTTCCACATCATCTGTTCACGCCGGGTACAAGCAAGAACTAGTTGCCGTCTTTTTATACTGAATAAATGTAAAGATAATTAAATTGTCTTGGCTGACAAGCAATGTCTGAAATGTTTATCATTCTTGGTGTTGTTTATTTTAGAAGTAGTGTAAGTATTTCGGGAAGTACTAAGGTTAAAGCGGCATAATGTCGACATCTTAGAGAGCAGACCCCGAGGCTGTTTGGTAATAGACTTATCTTACGAATTACCCGAATTATTAACTTCAATGGAGTGGACGTTCACGTCAACGCAATGCTTGTGTCCTTTTGAAATTAACATCAGATGATTTTTCTGATCTCGTTAGCAAAGTTTTGGAGGCGAATTTTGCCCGGGTAGCAGCATTCCAACTGTGCACGTCAACATGTATACATGAGGGGACCTTGGTTTCTCATTGCCAGCCCCACAAGTGGACGCAGGCCTTGAAAATTCCACAGATTCCTCTTGGTCCATTCCGGGGATCGACATTCCAGTCTGGGATGCAGTGCCCTTGTCTCTCTGTATTGGGGAGCCATGACGGCTCAATGAGTAATACGTTACCTCGCTAACTTGGGGGTGGAGGCTCCCGGTGTGGATTCTCCTTGTCATGGGCGCAGGATGAAGGTCATGGCAACGACAATGTCTAGTTGTTTGGATGGGATGAAAAAACCAAGGTCATGTGTACACATTGGTGTGTAAGTTAAACAACTCGTTGAAGTTCAGCTGGAATTCCAAATACGAGTTGGCCGTCTACATTAGCAAAACAAACGAACATTTAAACCCGATTCTTGTAGAATCTATAACAGGTGATTCTGTTTATTACCACTTCTATTATCATAATATTTACTCACAGGGGAAAATATTTAACATAAAATAGAACACAATTTGTTTACGTATTTAACACAAATAGAATACAATTTGTTTACGTATTTAAAGCCGTGCAAATGATCTTTCAGCACGTCATGCAGAAGTTTTCTGGACGACTTTCATCTGTCATGTATGTAATAGATGTCTATAAATAGTTTTAAAATAGGCTGTCTTTATTTCGTGTCTCATATCGAAAATAACTGGTGCATTCCTGTGTTGAAGGCGCCTAAAAAGTCTAACGTCTCTTATGAGTATTGTATATATTATATTAACTTTCAATTTCTATCTGGGGTGGCAGCAATCTGACCAAAACACATATCCTATTTCGTTTCGTTTTTTATAGTTCAAAATTTCGCACACAAGGTAAGGGTCTAGAAGACTTGGTATAGAATAACCCGGGGGACAGACTCGAGTCATTCAGACGTTACAAACAAAAGCAGCCCCATGTTCACGTTACGTTGTGTTTCTGCACGTAAAAGAAACCCTCGCTGGAATTTGACGAAGAGTGACAGTCAGCCAGGTTGGTACAGAAAAGTAGGACGTTAAACTTTATTTCATTTCACGTTTACCTCACCATTATCATGTCACTAATACAATTTAAAAATGAAATGAGTTACGAATCCTTGATAATCAAATCTACCGACTTTTCCGAATGGCTCACAATTTTGATTTGAAACTTTCAGACAAGGTAATTGGGCGATTTCTTGACATTTCACGTTTAATGCGCCTCCTGTACAGCGCAGTGGACGCTTACGGCTAGCCCCCGGATCCATTCACTCTCTTTGATTTGTTTATGGTCTTTGAGTATGATGTCTTGTCCATATATTTGTTTTTGTGTAAAATTGTGTGTGGTGCAACCCTCCTGCACTTACTATTAAACTTTCTTTATGAATGGATGCCCTCTATGGTCTCTTATGTTGCTTTTAACTTAAGCTATCTATGTTGGAACCATTATGTGCTTAAAGTTTTGTGCATTCAGATTATTTGCCTTTTAATATTAATAACTATGCTGGATATATTGTTTGATCAGATTTGATCAAAGAAAGTGATCTCTACATCAAATATATAGTTATTAACTCGACATACAGGGGTACAGTTACCTTGCCGACCACGCTTCCATCTTGGTTTAAGTAATCGTAAATGAACACAGAGCTGCATCTGCACAGTAGTGCACATGTCAAGAAAACATGGCAAATGCAATATCCTAGATCAAAATGTTGGAATTATGGTTTTGTACACATATTCCAGTAACATTCAAGATACAATCCACAATTCATTATGTCGTCACCGATGTCCGCAGAGTCTACGGATTTTAATGGAAGTTTTTTTTTTCAAATTTGATGTGAAGCATTGGCTTCATGACCGGACGAAACCTGCAACCCTCCATCCAGGAGCTCCATTCGTGCGTCTTAAAGCCCACAATAGATTGGATAAACCCTGCTGAGTTTCAACATTATCTGACTCGTTGTTCCAGAAATATATTGTGTCCAGAAAAGGTTGTGAACACGGTATAGATTAGACACCTTGGTCAACATCCAAATGTTTCGTTGGGATAAGCTACTATATATGGCTATATCATATGTGGGCGTATTTCCACGTTTTTTTTCAAATTTGAAATCGTTTTTGAGAATAAATGGACATATTTTAACCAGAAACATATAAAAGTGAAAATGCGTTTACAGAAAATACCGTTTCTGGAATGCATATGGGCGTGACAAGCCACTTTGACAGGACGTTGACAAGTGTGAACATTAATCTCTGCTAATCGACTGATTTAAATCCCCGATTGATAAAATATTAATATCTAGAACTTAACAACCGATTGAGCTTGATATGCATTGAGCCAACAAACTTTTAATGCCGATGGACGTATATTGAATGGACTTGACAATTCTCCGTCTATCATGTGCCGTCAAAGACAAGTCTTTACTGAGCTTGGACCAGCAAAATTGTTATTGAAAGAAAAACCAAAAATATTAGATCATTAACTGCTTGAAGCTATCAAAATCCAATATTGTCTTCAACGCTACGTAGCGAAAATTAATTGAATACCATGTCGGTAATACACTTTATGGAACTATGACAAATCCGTTACTTAATTCGCTATTTCGAAATTGACCACTGACAATAGCTTGTTTCCTTCTTGTTCACGACTCCATCAAATGTATGACATGTTTTTCATACGTTAGAGCGTGTCTATCGATTATCTGCTATCAGTCGACTTTGGACAGCTTTGTTAAAACCACTTATCGCCAGCACTTAATAATAATTTCTTATTTTTCACTTCACTAACGACGGACCACTCGACGATTTCCGCTTTTGATTGCCAGAAACAAATAAACCACAATAATCGGTGACGTCAAACACATAATCGTGACGTCATACTTAATTGCTCATGATATGAGAGCAATTATTGTGGAAACGTTAAGTGGTACTTACGCTATTATTAATTAGACAATAAAAAATGAAAGTTGGGTTAGTCAAGGCTTTGTTTTATAGTGGTGGGGATTATAACGTTCCATTTAAGATATTAATTAGCGTCATTAAATGCATCCCCACCTATTACTAAAGTATTTGTTCATGATAAATTGGCAGTTAATCCATAAAAAAAGCAAAGTAATAAATTTCACCCAAAGTCATTTCGAGTTTAAATATGAAAAAAAATATGCTTTGTTATGTTCTTTTTTTTTTTCTTTTTTTGTTTTCGGTGTTTCTGTTAAATGAGTGGTGGGACACTTATTAATACTCCTACTATGACGTCGTTTCCGAATGTTTATTTTTATTAGTTCGGTGATGTTTTTTGGGATGGGTGTGAGATTTAAACTAGAAATTGGCCTTATTTAGATATTATACACTGCAAAGTTTTGAACGTCCCCTATTCAGGTTTTTTGTTTTAAAATTCTTTCACGTTATGCTAGAGCCTCTGCATTTTATGTAACAGTACCTTTTAAGAGTCGTAAGACCGCATGGTGATTTCAGTTGGCATTTAAATTCATTTTGTATATTTCCAGAATCGTTAGAGAAATCAGAAGAAAGGTCATCTCGTCTAATGGATGGATTAGAGTCCCGATACCCGGGCGAGTTCTCGGGAGATTCCAGGATGTTGGATATAGATTACGTGATAAACCGATTGTTTCATGCGGATATTCAGTGGGATGTTGGTGTTGATATATTTCAGAGTAACGCGACAACGGATTATAGTGCGCGGAATAATACACCCTATAACGAAACAAGACAAAGACGTTATGCGCAGCGGACAGATGATTATTATGTTCAGAGTGTTATGAACAGGACAAATGAAACTGTGGTGAGACATGTGCATTGGGAAAAAAACGATCACACCTATGCGGAGTATGTAGCTCATTGCTTACATTACGCCAGCTTATCAGTCCTCTCAATATTACTTATAGAGGTAAGTAATCTATTCAATCCTTTGAATTACAATCTAACTTCATTCCTTTTCTTTATATGTTGAACGATATTCTCTACCCCATAATCACACATCACACATTAAGGAATTACGTAACTGGTCGGCACACAAACTGATCAACAGTCAATATTCGCTACCACTAGGTTCATGCGCGTGCGCTGAGCATAGTTAAGCAAGACAATTTCTCTGCAATATCACCCTCCATGAAAGCGGATTTTAAACACTAAGAGAAAAAAGAAGGATAAATAATTAGAAGAAGAATTTTGCATGACATCTGTGAAACAGATTGCTCGACACAGTCTAGACCAGCTCTGAACGTTAGTCTAATGTGTAATGAGACTAACGTTCAGAGCTGGACCAGACACAGTCAAGATATCAAAGAAGCCTGATAGTCCATCCTGCACACATTCACTAGACCTCTATCCTGAATAAAATGTTATTCTTATCTGAAAAGACAAAACAAACATTTTAAATTTCATTACGTATGTAATCATAATATATTCTCATCAATATTCTTGAAACATACGCATGTAGAAACATATCGTAAGTTTTATATGTAGCGGAATCTATTTAAACCATCCTTTTAATTCTTTATTTATTTATCAATAGAAAGTCTAAACATCTCTTCAAATTGTTTAGGCCAATTCTTATAAGTCTATTTAAGCCTCCCTTCAAAGTTTGTTAAAAACAAACATACAACCGATACAAATTCATTAACACCATAACTTCTGCGTGTATCAATATGAATTACAAATTGCACACATACTTGTACATTTAAAACATTGATTCTGTAAAAGTCTGTGATGACCTTTTAAAATATTCATTGTGTACTGGCCTGTTTAAATATTCATTGTGTAATGGCTTGTCTGAAACATGATCTATTTAATTCATTCATTCTGTAAAGGTCTATTTAAAACATCCATTCTGTGATCTATTTAAATCATTCATTCTGTAATGATCTGTTTGAAACATGATCTATTTAAATCACCCATTCTGTAATGATCTACTTAAAACACCGATTCTGTGATCTACTTAAAACATTCATTCTGTAATGGTCTGTTAAAACATCGATTCGGTAAAGGTAACATTCATCTGCTAAAGGTATATAAAACATTCGTTCTGTGATGATCTATTTCAAACATTCATTCTGTAATGATCTGTTTAAAACATCCATTCGGTAAAGGTATATTTAAAACAATCATTCGGTGAAAGTGTATATAAAACATTCATTCGGTGCGTCTTTTTAACCTCTTGTGTTGCCTCCGGACACTCCGGTTTCCTCCCACTGCTAAAGACCCCTACGCGTAAGCGAATTATTGAAATAAAATTAAACCATATGTTAGTTCCAAAATGACCTAGTTTGTGTCGAGTGGACGTTAAACCTCCCTGAAAGTGTGTTTAAAACATTCATTCGGTGAAAGTGTATTTAAACATTCAGTCGGTGATCACCTATTTCCAACATTCATTCTGTAATGGCATGTTTAGAAAATTCATTATTTAAAATATTCATTCATTTAAAAACATTCTGTCGTGTTGTATAATCCATAAGAGAGAGAGAGAGAGAGAGAGAGGGGGAGAGAGGGAGAGAGAGAGCGAGAGAGAGGTGAGGTTTAACGTCCACTCGACACAAACTAGGTCATTTCGGGACTAACATATGGTTTAATATTATTTCAATAATTCGCTTGGGCGTCGGGGTCTTTAGCAGTGAGGGGAAACCTGAGTTCCCGGGGAAAACCCACGAGGCCGATGTATAAACCATAAAGAGTTATACAACGCTAAATATCAGTCGAGAAAAGCACACAGGCTTGGAGGACATTGTCGCCAAGTTTAAAAGTGCTCATTATCTTTGACCAAGATGAATCTTCTTAGTGTTTACTCTGGCCTGATCCATCTTAAACACTCTCAAATTAACCCATAATATTATATAGAGTACTGTATGATACTTAATCCCCGTTGATCTGTTAACATGAAATCGTTGACTTCCACTGGCCAATTACAAGCCAAGATAATATTTACTCCTGACCTAAAATCTTCCTAATGTTAGCCAATGGCAATGATCTTTATATGATAGTCGTCTACTGGATTAAGATGGTGGTATTAGACGAATAATGTCACGAATTTCACTCGGGTTTGAACGCGATTGTTGATAGTGGTGTAATCACGTATGCAATAAGTATTTCAGACCACAAAATGAAATGATAAGCGATCATGCCGACTCGGCTTTAATGAGGATTATGGTGCCAGCCAAGTAGAAACAGCCAATCAGTCACATATCTCAGTAAGCCCTGATTTCTAGATCCTAATAAGGGCAATTTATTGTATACTAATGGTGCATGTTGTGCCAGACGAAGTTCGTTTATCTATATTTATTCAGCTTTAATAAAGCTCCAGATCTTATAAAGAACTTTATCATTTCGGTTCAGTTGAAATCGTGGCCTCTTCTCAGACAGGTTTAAGAATTCGTTTACTTATATAGTTTTCTTTTTCTTTTTCTTTTTTATTGTTATATTTGTCGTTGGTTTTTTTTCGCTTGGTGTGTACCGAATGGAACACAAGGAAGATAAGATTTTTTTTTAAACCTTCCAGTATATTCTATAGAAGATTATAGTCTGCGGTCATTATTAGGTATAGAATTCATAAATATAAATACAGCATTTTTGTAATTGGATCTTTTGACAAATTTTAATTTAAAAATGTTGAGGGTTCTGTCTAGAGTATATATAATTACAAGTTTAAACCCCCACTAGTCACTCAGAACCGCATACTCTTTAACGTATTGAGACAGTATTTGTTCTTTAATCAACTTCTGGATGACAACACTGGTGTGACTTCAAATATAATATTTTTATTCTTCTTACATATTAGGTACAAACATCATAATGTAAACGACCGTAGAACTAACTTAAATGGAGGGAGTCGAATGTCTTATAGCTTGGCTTAGCACGAGTGTGCTAACTCCAGAAGCTCTCGTCTCGTCTCGTCTCGTGTCAAGGCGCTCATGGCCTTCGCTCAGTCCTGGCCGGACCTAACTCGTATCCATTAGGTACCTTCATCTAGGCACCCGCCTAGCATGGCCTCCTGGACCTGACTGACCATTCGTTTATGTTCTGAGTTTATAAACGTATTCAAGACAAAAGAGCTCATTAGACACCTCTCTAATGTATCATGCATAATATCAGGTTTAACATTCAATATAGTTTATCAGATAAAGAAAGTTAGATAAGACATGCCAACAACAAGTTATAGTTACGCAATGACATAACGAATACTACCAAGATCTCCAGCCGGGTGTTGATAGTAACAGGTTTATGTTACAATCACTAACACGTATTTTAATATGGCAGGACGCCTCTATGACATATGTTATTGTGTTATAGTATATTTTCCTGGGTGGTGGGGACTAACCCAACCCCCCTCCCCTCTCCTCCACACATTGCGTTGCTCAACAATGCATTGAAAACTATGCCTCAAAACTACTATAGTACCATAACTTCTTTAGGGGCTTCAGAGACTACCTTACTCATCTCATGCCTGGTAGAATGCTGGGTGTTCGAGGTAGTCGACAAAAGCGATCTGCCCATCTTCGTTAGCCCAGCTGCGGCAAAAAAGTGAGACGTTGATATAAAAAATATTAATTCACAATTCGAAAAAAAGTATCAATAAAAATAGCACCAGTAGAGGACTAATACATAAAGCCATAAAGGATTAAACGACACAATAGATTAACGACAATCAAAATGGATGGGATTATCGTAAGATTGCAAAATGGTGGCAAGTTAAAGATACATTATGGGAGTTCTGATAAAGAGCTGAAAATTCTCACTATAACTAATGTAAAAGGTATTTTCTGACAATTTCAGTCAAATTGTTCCTCTCTTAACCGGGAATTTAGCGATTGAATTTTCAACCTAGCCTCGATCATTATTACTTTAGTCGTTACGATAAAAAAAATAGGTTGCCAGGCAACGAAACATACGCCCACAGAGCAGCTAAATCGTCCGGGCAGTCAACAAGAGTTATCGCATATTAAGTAATTATCAGAAAATCATTAGAATTTGTTTGGTTTTTATAAAGTTCTGCTCCATGCTAATGTAAAGTATACGAATCATTTAATATTATGGAATAAGCTGTCACCTCCACTGGATACGAAACATTTAATATTATAGCGACTTTTCGTACAATCAGGGGCCATAATTCAGGAAGTGACGATCAGATATGTCCAAATATCGAAAGGAACCAAGATCTTTATGCTATAAACATGTATTTCAAGTTTCATCAAAATCAGTTCAAAATTGTGACCTCTATAGGGTCCACAACCTTGATATAACATATTTTCACACTATTCGTGTACAAACAGCGGCCATTTTGTCCGTCAATTTTGGTCCAATTTTCACGAAATTCCACATCATCTTTTATAACAATGTAACGGTGATATAATCAAACGTTTTTTAAATCTGATAATAATTTTGACCTACAGAGGGGCCACAAGCTAAAAAAGGCAATTTTTCGGTCAATCACGGGACATATTTCAGGAAGTTACGATCAGATGGGCGCAAATATAGAAAGGACCCAAGATCTTTGGGTTATAAACATACATGTAAAGTTTCATCAAAATCGGTTCAAAATTGTGACCTCTATAGCTTGATATAACATTTTTTCACACAATTCGAGTACAAACGGCGGCCATTTTGTCTGTCAATTTTGGTCCGATTTTCACGAAATTCGATCTCAACCTCCATTACCATGTAACGGTGGTATAATCAAACGTTTTTTAAATCGGATAACAATTTTGACCTCCAGAGGAACCACAAGCTAAAAAGGGTGATATTTTGGACAATCAGGGGCCATAATTCAGGAAGTTACGATCCGATGGGCGCAAATATTGAAAGAAACCAAGACCTTTGGGTTATAAACATACATGTCAAGTTTCATGAAAATCGGTTCAAAATTGTGACCTCTATAGGGTCCACAACCTTGATATAACATTTTTTCACACTATTCGCGTACAAACGGCGGCCATTTTGTCTGTCAATTTTGGTCCGATTCGAACTCAACCCCCAAAACTATGTAACGGTGATATAATCAAACGTTTTTTTGAATCGGATAACAATTTTGACCTCCACAGGGAACACAAGCTAAAAAGTGTGATTTTTCGGACAATCAGGGGCCATAATTCAGGAAGTTACGATCCGATATGCGCAAATATCCAAAGGAACCAAGATCTTTCGGTTATAAACATATATTTCAAGTTTCATCAAAATCAGTTCAAAATTGTGACCTCTATAGGGTCCACAACCTTGATATAACATTTTTTCACACTATTCGCGTACAAGCGGCGGCCATTTTGTCTGTCAATTTTGGTCCGATTTTCACGAAATTCGAACTCAACCCCCATAACTATGTAACGGTGATATAATCAAACGTTTATTTGAATCGGATAGCAATTTTGACTTCCACAGGGAACACAAGCTAAAAAGTGTGATTTTTCGGACAATCAGGGGCCATAATTCAGGAAGTTACGATCCGATATGCGCAAATATCGAAAGGAACCAAGATCTTTCGGTTATAAACATGCATTTCAAGTTTCATGAAAATCGGTTCAAAATTGTGACCTCTATAGGGTCCACAACCTTGATATAACATATTTTCACACTATTCGCGTACAAACGGCGGCCATTTTGTCTGTCAATTTTGGTCCGATTTTCACGAAATTCAAACTCAACCCCCATAACTATGTAACGGTGATATAATCAAACGGTTTTTTGAATCGGATTACAATTTTGACCTCCACAGGGAACACAAGCTTAAAAGGGTGATTTTTCGGACAATCAGGGGCCATAATTCAGGAAGTTACAATCCGATATGCGCAAATATCGAAAGGAACCAAGATCTTTTGGTTATAAACATGCATTTCAAGTTTCATCGAAATCGGATCAAAATTGTGACCTCTACACTGTTCACAAGCTAAAAACGTGATTTTTCGTACAATCAGGGGCCATAACCCATGAAGTTACAGTCCGATACATGCCAATATCGAAAGGAACCGAGATCTTAGGGTGATAAACCTATATTTTAAGTTTCATTGAAATCGGATAAAAATTGTGACCTGTAGACTGTTCACAAACAATTGTGGACGGACGGACGGACAGGGGCGACGACAATATACGTCCACATAAAAATGTGGGCGTATAAAAACATAGTTCGATTATCCATTAATTCATGATTTAATCATTTATGGGATTTGAGTAGCAAACATGATTCTAATCCAGTAAATATCACAGACTAGCGATGACATTGAGAGTTGATTATGGACTGGATAAGTAAATAAATGTTCAATTAATAATTTAGATAACATTTCAGGCGTTAAAAAGACTTGCAGTGGGCAGATTTAGCTCTTAAGAACTAAAGAACTTGGTAAGAATATCTTGACTTCTAGTTCGAGAGTCATTTTATATAAATTGTTCCGATCGATTACAATAAAAATCCAATTTCAAAACCTCTCCCACGTGCTCTTCTTATCGCATTGACTGTCAATTTCCACCCGGAACAGTAGTTGTGAACAAGTTTAAAATGGAACGGAACATAATCGTTTAATTCTAGTATGATCCTTTATATATATATCTATCTCTAGGATTGGCATTCTCCAAGGCCGCTTTGTAATCTCGGCGATTTGATATAGAATTGAGAAAGAAAAAGTGGTACTCTGATATTTTAATAGCTTATCCCTTAAAATCATGTAAAAGAAATGAATGGCAGAAATAATACCAAGTGTATTTTGGGGGTTTTCTTTGTTTAAATCTACTGATTTTTTTCTGTCCAATCAAATGTATTTGGAGCAGGCATATGTTAATTTTCCCTGAATAAACAGGCATCCTTCTCAGGAAGGTCTGTAGTACTTTGTGAGAATGGGAGCGTTTGTTCTTATATTTGGGGATGAAATTAACGTCAAGGTCAGTGTATAACGTCCAGAGAAATAAGGGGGTTATAAAAGATGGTGTTGGGCGAAACTGACCAGAGCTCATCCAGATATTCCGAGCAGCTATCATTTATGTTTTATTTACAACCAACCTAACAATACGGTTGTAGGAGCAACCTGTAGTTTTATTTACGCTACAGGTCAACATAAAATCACATTCTAATATATAAATAATATAAAATGCGACTTAACAGTTTAATAAACAGTTTAAACAGTATTTTGTACATAAAATATCAAATATATCTTGATATTAGTAGCTGGGCTAACGAAGATGGGCAGATCGCGTTTGTCGACTCCCTCAAACACCCAGCATTCTACCAGGCATGATCCAAAAACAAACTGAATGCTTTCATGTGGTTACAGGTATAATTTATGATATTTTTAGAATCTATTATTACATATTATATACATGTATATAAATAGTTGAATGCACGTGTTTCATGAAATAAATAAGTAAATGCATTTAATGAGTAAGAATGTCGGTAAGTAACGGGTCGTTCTCGATCATTACAGGAATTGAACAAGGGACCTCCTGGTTAGTGAGTCAATGCCCCACTAAGCCACCGTGGCCCCTTTAACCACCACATCAATTAATTCAGGGATAACCAACCTCTAGTGAAAGCACGAAACGTGGTCCACATTACATGATTTGAAGGATCACTGCTCAATTTTTAGCGATTTTATCATTTTGTGCACACCCTTTTTACAGAACATTATCTTATGTCACCCTCATGTGTTTTCAGTTTCTCATTTGAAAATATACACTAGCTAAGTCTGTAACTCAATATGACCCAATGTCTTCGACATTGAAAACACGAATTATTTGTCAATTTAAATCAACATTGATGTTGTGGTCTTATCGCAAAAAGATGGGCTCCTGATATCCAATATTTGTGTCCATTTCGAGGTGACAAACATAGAGATTTAGTTCTTTAAGGTATGTTATAAGATAAATTCTAGTCAATTCCGGAGGTTATTTTGTTCGGTACATTCTAAATAACACACCATCCAGATAGACAAACTGACTGAAGCTAGTTACATAAACCTACTACAAGTCACCATCCCATAAACCCGGGGAAGTGGTATCAATTGTTCCAAAAACAAACAATGAAATCTATTTAGGGTGTTTTATGCTATGGAAGAGTGATTGATCGAGTCGGAAGAATTAGAATCGAATTAATTGCAAGTCAATAAGTCATATAAGAATGTCGTTAATGAAGACACAGGACAAAACGATCCACCCAATTTACAGTCACTTAAATACACGGTATAATTGTCGGTGTTAAAATCTCGTTGTGCTTCCAGACGTAACGCTATACTTGCCTTATTGACCACCATCTTGTTTTTATTGGACGGATTGGGTCGAGATGACCTGTTCTCTTGAGCGTGATCTGTGCTGGTTGATGGTGGTAAATGAAATTGGTCAATTATTATGGAGCGTTTAAACTTGCGGTCGGCTTATAAAAGGACACCGGTTAGTGATACATAAATGCTAAAGGCGAACAAACAGAGAGAGAGAGAGAGATAGAGAGAGAGAGAGGGGGGTAGGGTTTAACGTCCATTCGACACAAACTAGGTCATTTCAGGACTACTACATGGTTCAATTGTATTTCAATAATTCGCTTGAGCGTAGGTGTCTTTAGCAGTGGGAGTAAACAGGGACCATAAATGGAATATACGAGGTTGGAAGTCAACCCCACTCCTTATCACGCTATTTGACTCAATGACAGACCTTGTGATTTCACGCGCATGTTTTACCATTGGGCCACCCAAAATGAAACATGTAGTTGGTGTAGTTGTGCATGGGCGTTACTCTTCACAATACCGTCCAAGGTAACATTAAATTTGTTTGCGATATGACCCTGTGTGCAATGGAAGTGCACAACATCCACACGGCCATCACAGTTTTAAACTATAATATAAGCGACCATTTTTTTGACAGTTGTTACTTTTGCAAAATAAACAAAATCAGAGCGGGTCGCGTGGGCATGTTTGTAATTTGGATGAAGATGGTAGCTGTGATTTGAACTCACATTTCTGTGAATTATAGTGAAACATTACGTCATTAAAGGGGCAATTCACAAAGAAAATGAAAGGCAAGAAATGGAATGAAATGGGGTTTAACGTCCCACTGTTCTCTTCCGACTGGGCTAATGAAGACGGGCATACGCCATACAGGGCATATGACCTACTCTTATATCAAAGGATCTTTTACATGCACGCCAATGTATAAACGGAACCTCGGGTTTTCGTCGAATTCGAACGACTAGACAGCCTTCCTTGTCAGGCCCTCTGTCCTGCATCAATTACAAGGGGAAGCCACATCGGAAAATCCCGATGAGCGTTCTCGGATAAGGCAGTGAGTGATGGAACACCCGACCTCCAGACTAGCAAGAAGGCGCCTTACTTAATCACCGTGGCTCCGAGAGGCAAGATATAAATTGAGTTTAATGCATGCCGTGTTGGCACAATCCTGAAGTTATTCAGGGTTGGGGTAAATGTTTATTGATACAGCCACAATAGACATGCACGAGGAGTGTTTGGTAGCTTCAGTGAGCTAGGTTTGGGGTTGGATAATCACAATTCATAATACAGAATTTACGAGGTAATCGTAAATCGCAAATACAGTATTTAAGAGGTAATTTTATGAATAAATTCGCCCATGAGAGATAAATAAAGTAATGATATTGAAATTAAACTGCAAGATTAAATTAATATGCACCGAACGATGGCAGTTGAAATATTAGTGCAAACTCGTTATCTATAAGTGGGTGTTATTGGAATTTTTACATCATTAAAAAAAATACTAAATACACGCAGTTTTAAACGCTGAGTTTAATTAACCTTGCAAAGATTGTTAGATTTCAGCAAGGTCGTGTTTCTGTACCAACCGACCTTCACCTTCGTGTGGACGTTGAATGATTGGAAGTGATGTTATTGCGTTAGATAATTATTAGAAAATTAGAAATGTCACTTTTCATTAAATGTAATTATTGTTGATGTATTCCAGTGTTACCGACAACTTATTTTAATTCTACGAAGTCCCTGTGTGTACAGCTAAAGGTGGCCGGGGTTGGAGATGTTACTTCTATTCAGAAACGGAGTGGGGAGGAGGTATAACGTCCAGCTCGACACAAACTAGATCATTTCGAGACTAACCAATGGTTAAATTATTTTTCATTAATTCGCTTGGGCGTAGTTGTCTTTATCAGTGGGAAGAAACAGAAAGACCCAGCGAAAACCCACGAGGTTGGACAGACGACCCTACTCCTTGTCACGTAAAAGCGGGAAATCCAAACCCCGCCACTTGACTCATTTATAAACCTTGACTCATTTTCAATTAGCATGCGTTTACCATTCGACCTTCATCACCTCCAACTATTGTATATGAAGCTGTATGAAAATGTATTTATTTCGTTATTTGTTAAATAAAAGCTCGAATTCCATTTGTCAAACCTTTCTGACTGATTTTTTTTAACAGATCCGCATCATGGAAATGAAGTTCATATTGTTTGCGTCTTATTTATTTATTTATAGTTATAGGTTGGGTAAAAGATGTATTTTGGTAAAGCACGAGATAACAACCTGGAATTATTTATTGTTAAAGGTTGGGTCACAGATGTATTTTAACACAAACTTAGTTTTTTTTTTAAATGAAAATAAATAGATAATGCAAAATGAATACATGTTTATTAGAAATTTAATTCAAATTACTTTATGCTGGGCAAAGTTAACACTGTTTGGAGTTTTGAGAAGATGTGAAATAGATTGTTCATTGTCATAACATCGGTATTTGTTGTCATATTAAAATAGCATTATGCAAGAGCAAAATCTGATTTTTACAGGTCTTTCTTTAAGCCTGAGATGTTATCTAAATAATCCATTAGACATTAATTAACATATTCAGACCATAATAAACGCTTTATGTCAAGACTAGCCTTCGATGTTGGCAGATTAAAATCGTATATGCCGCTTAATGGCGGTGGATAATTAAATCAATCAAGTGGATAATCGAGACTATGCTGTTTACATTAATGATTTGAGTAATGATGACCGAGGCTATGAATATTTCAAAAGCTTTTTTCTCGGCTAATAGTGAATCAATTTGACTGAAATTTTCAGCAAATTATCTTTGCACTATCTAGTTTTTAACTATTGTAGTGAGAACTGCCATCTCTTTATCTTATCTCCCATAATGTAACTTTAATAAATGTTTGAATAATGGTGTATATAGCATTTAAATCCTAAATAAAGACCTGTAATGGACAGATTTAGCTCTTACATAATGCGTCTTTAACTTTAACTTAGGTTGTCATCTAGTGCTTTAGTTAAACCAAAAGGATATCTATGCTCAAGATGGCTGAATAGTGGCAATAATTACTGAGATCAATGTGTGGGAGTAGTAACAACAATTTGAAAAAAAAAATAACTTTCACATAATGCACCTTTAAGATGACAGCCAATTAAAAAACGGAAACACGAATAAAATAAATTGTTTATAGAATTGAAAATAACACCGTTATTGTGAAACCGAGTTATATAATATCAACTGAAAAAAACAAGGAATTTTAATAGCGTGCCTTTATTGTTGTTAAGTGTTATCTTTTGTGGAAAATTTTGTATAAAGGTGCAAAAAACAAACTTGTAAATGCAACATTGCTTTTATTATGTAAATTCCAGTACACAAAAACGAGCCAACACAATTATATTGATTGCACTTATTAATTACTTAAACAGTTTTACAATCTGATTCGAACACAAATTTATATTTCGTTTCGGTTATTTATATTTTCGATGGTCTTTACTACATGAAGATCTGACTGGTTGTAGTGGAAGGTCGCGTCATATGTTGTACGAGCGGCCATTGACCCTATGACGTCGGACATTTGATTAACAAAACCGCGTTGACGTTTCTAGTGGGATACCCACAGTTCTGACAACTCACACCAAAAACTCGCCATAACAGTTCGTTGCATATGGTGGCATGGAGATAGGGGCGCCTTCTCAACCTCGTGGGTTTCCTCCCACTGCTAAAGACCGCTACGCGCAAGCGAATTATTGAAATAAAATTAAACCATATGTAAGTCCCGAAATGACCTAGTTTGTGTTGAGTGGACGTTAAACCCCATTTCTCTCTCTCTCTCTCTCTCTCTCTCTCTCTCGTTTCATTTGCTTATCCCTCACATCATCCAGACACGTCAATGATGACAACTATAAAAAAAACCAAATAAAACAGGATCTGTGTTTTAATCAGAGTGACATTTTACTGAAGCCCCAGACAATGAAATCGCTTAGCACTATGTTAAACCAGGGCAAAAGCATTGTATTGACGCACTTAATAAAGGAATTGTTGTAAGGCAACCACAGTGCAAGTTCCATCACTCTCGCTCAATTAGAATCCAAATTATCATGCTCCAAAATTTCGAACACCATGCTTAAAACTGCACAGAAAATAACAAAAAGAAGGTTCTTGTTTGTTATAGGTATAATCCGGATACAGTTCTCGTCTCATTTTATTTTATTTTTTAAATGTCCTATTTATGTGTTTTTCTAAGCGCGCCTTCTTTGGAATTCGTATTGCTGCAGACAAAACCATAGTTTATATTTAGTAAACCGAATTTACTCAAGTTAATGACTCTGGATTCCGGATAATCCTCAGATCTCCACCAGATGAAGCCAATGGTGCATGCTATCACTTGCACCTGGTAAGCTAAACTTACGATGTCTTGTACTTTGTACACGACGCTCGACATACACCATGCAGACCTAAATCGTCAAATTCTTAAAGTTCCAGTCGTTATAATTCATTGCCAAAGTGACCTCTGGTTATCCGAAATATACATAACCCCCTCAGGTTAATAAATACATTGTTTCAGTAGCCTGACAAACCCCCTCCTACAAAAATTCCTGGATCCGCCCTTGGATTTGTTTAGCAAAAGGTTAATACATTGTGTGATGTTTCAAATACTCCTCACTTTCTGTGATATAAAAACGTTTTCGTTGATTGATGGATTGAAGAGTTATATATAGTCTGTTTATTTCACAGTTCATCGTCCCTTTTTAAAGTTGCTATTCTACGCATTATAAATAACATTTGCAACTGATTAAATGGAATTTCTTTTAGAAATAATACTAGTATTAGTATTACTTTTAAAAGACAGATACAGGTTTAGTAATTACCTTCAGGGCCTACATCTTTTTGGTATTAATTTTTTCAATGATTAGAAGTGATGGTCCAATTAGTAACAATTTCCTTGCATCGTTATAGAGATATTTTGCCATGTACAGTATATAGACAAAGAGAGGAAAAGAAATGGGTTTTAACGTCCACTCGACACAAACTAGGCGATATGATTGTGTTGCAATCATCCGCTTTAGCTTTTGGACAGAGGCAACCCTACTCCTTGTCTCGTACAAGCTGGCAATATATAGACAAGGAGTTTCTTTAATCAAAAGCTTCCATTTAGATCGTCGTGTTTCCCTGTGTAAAAAGGCGACGATTTGCGAGGTCTTCGACTATCGAAACACGAGTCCGAGTACATATGAAGTTTAAGTGCCAAAATATATAGATGAATGTTGTATTTACCCTGTCCCAAAATTTCAGCTCAAAAATATTGAGTCGTTTGGACGTAAACGTCAAAATTGCTTATCTTGACACGTAACCCTTTTAAGATTTCCGGTCAATTTTTTAGTTGGGTGACCAGATAATCGATTTCCGTTCCTTTAGAGGTCTATACGGTGAATGACCCGTGTGCTGTATTTGATAACGAAAGGTAAACTTCGCGTTCACATTAGTTTACTAAAATAAAAGACTGGTTATATCCAGACACCGCATAATACAGCTTGGGAAACCGGTCTCTCCCTTTTCCAGGTGTAGACTGGCGGATTTAAGTCGTTTGAAAACGTATCATATATATTGAGTTAGTAGCTCGGTCCAAGGTAGCGGATTTTAAGGGATTTTAACAAAATTAAGCAGTTTTATTCTTCAAAATATTATCGGGATTGGCCCTTTAAGACAACACGGAGAAAGAATCGCCGTGAAAGGAGCAGATATCGTGAAGTCGATGTCACGACATCAGCGCATTTTCGGCGACCTTTACGTCACTTTGTCTTAAAGCCCCAATAACACTCTTGTTGTAACTGACTAATATGCCCCAATCTTCATTCTGGTCAACAAATCGTATTATTTTAGAATATTCCAATTAAATGATGATATAAATTCCATCTTAACACACCTATTTTAAAAAATTGGAAAAATTCAACCAATTGATTTGAAAAGTCTAACGTAAACCTTTTCAAATGTGACTTGGATTTTAAAATATTTTCGAACCCTCTGGACAAGTAAAATAGGTTGTAATGGATAATTTACACAACAGGTAGGACACTTAAACATCTAGTACTTAGAATAAGGGTATTATTTATTTTCTGGAGCTACCAAGCCAGCAAGAATGTTATTGTCCCTTTAAAGGCGACTTTTACCTCGAAAGTGACATCCCAGCCTGTGACGTGAGTGGTTGAGTGGTTGATGATACGTTGAACCCATTCCTCTCAGTTTCTAGTTACATGACATCTGCATTATTATATCTACTTGATGAAGTATTAACACTACACATTGTATTTATTTGCAAATGTTTAAACTGTCTGCTGTAATTTATCATCACGTGTTATAAAAAATAAATATATCTGTTACATACATTTTAACTTCTCACTTATCTCAATATATACCGCACGCGTAAACTCTTTATAATGAACTTAATTGACGGGTGGAATTCGGTGAAGAGCAGGCAGCATGTGCAAAATTTCCTGCATGGCACATTGCACTTCATTTCTTTGTCATTTCTCTTTCCCCCCAAAAAAGGATACGACCTACCACTGGGTTGGTCCGTGATTGGGTCTGTTTTACTTTGTCATTCTGTTCTGAATTATTTCTTCGTTTTAGACTAGATTAGAAAGTATACAAGGTGTTGTGGGGAAGAGGGATTCTGTGCGAAGGGAGGCAAACAATCTTTAGATATCCCCACGTTTGGGGACTTCACAACAGCAAACCGGCACTTAAGCCAGGCTGACACTTGCACGACTTTTGGCCACGATTTTGCCGTGCCCAACAGTGTCCACATTGACACGAACTGGCACGACGAGTTTGCGCATAGTTTGCGCATTGTTTACACACTTCCCGCGTTGGCACGACGAGCTTGCGCAAATCGGACGGTGTCTTGCAGACTCGAGTCGTGCCAGTGCGTGCCACGGAATCATGCAAGTGTCAGCCTGGCTTTATTGGGCTGTACTGGATAATTTGGCCACATATTTGAAAAGTGTACATTCAGAGTTTGCTGCTTCGGTATTTACCCTGTTGGGGTTTCAGCTCTCTGAATTCAACGTGTCCTTGATAAGACAGGACAATTTATAAAATGTATTCCACTTTAACCTGTTGTAGATATTTACCGGTAGGATCATGCACTGCAAGCTACCATGAAGGTAACAAAAATTAATAAATGATATCAGAGGAATCCATCAATAAATGATATCAGAGGAATCCATCAATAAATGATATCAGAGGACTCCATCTGTGTTGGGAAGCTACGGTGGCTAAGTGGGAAGACGCTTGCTCACTATCTGGAGATCACAGTTTAGCTCCCGGTGTTGGTCGAGAGGTGGTCATCACGATTTTCTGGCCTTATTTATTATTGTCAGTGATGCAGATCAGGTGGAGTTGGGATTCGATATTAGATAAGGTCGCTTTCCGGGCAAAATCCCATTCATAGCGCACGTTAGTACGTAAAGTATGTCCGTGTTCATAAGTCTAAAACTAGCAAAATAATAGCCCGTTAAACCAATTTCATTTCATGTTATGACTGAGAAATATTGTCGGTCTACGGATGAAAATGAAACTCCACGTTAGCAGGTATTCAATCCATCTACACCTGTAGTAAATAACTTAAACCTTGTTTTTAACACCAGGTACTTTAAAATAAACAACCTGTCTAAAACAGATATCACCTATAAATCTTCTCTTCATAGAAAAATACAATAATTGCCAGCATTTCTCTATCTTAAAGCTGAGCTTATCGTATAGGAACTCTTCCTCCCGCCAACCATTCGGCTCTCCAGCCCCTTAAACAGGTCTGTAGAGACCTATCCTTTCCGTGTCGTAATAACGGTGTCTACATAAACCCAGTAGATGAACTCCGGTGATAATTATTTAACTGGACTCCAGGAATGCCACTACAGTTCTTAATCATATAAACATTTATATAAGCAGTGGGTGTCTGTGTTCTTTAACAGATAATAAATAAGACAAGGTAGTTATCAACATCGTCTACCGCATTTTATTGGCTCCAGTGAATCCACAGATTAAATTGAATCTGTGGGGCAATTTTTGAAATCCCAGTGCCACCATGAACATAATATTATATAAAATCTAGTCATTTTGCGATTCAAGAAAACGCTTAACGTTTATGACATAAAATTATTGGATTTGATGGAAGCAACTCCACAACGATTCTCTTGATAATCATCATGTTCTCTCTTGATAATACTATTCCCATTGTTTCTGTTTTCTTTTGATATACATTATTTTATTTAACCGAATAAGTATTTTACCAATAAAAACAAAAATAAATGGTGGAATTAGCGAGAGTGTTGCTAACATGATTCTGTGATGTTTACGACAGCAGTGGTACATGTTTATATTATGCTAGGTTGCCAGTATCACGATTTGTGCTACGATTGAAATCGTGAATTGAAATCGTGATTTTAATCCTGCAGTAATCGTGGTGATCCTACTAGGTCTTATCACATATAATATCCTTTTTATACGTAGAAGATTTTTGGGTTTAACGCGAGTCCACACAAACTAGGTCATTTTGGGATTAACATATGTTCCAATTTTATTTCCATAATTCGCTTGTGCGTTTGAGTATTTTGCAGTGAGAGGAAACCGAAGGACCCGGAGAAAACCCACGAGGCTGGACAGACGACCATTCTGAAACCAAGAAGATCGTAAACTCAATAGAGACAACGCTATCTTAACGCATCGCACGACAGAATTGAACGACAACGGTGGTACATTTGTATCTGAACCTTTAACGACAACAAATAGGGGTGCGCATGTAGCTGAATTTGTTGATATGTCGCAGGAATAGTTTGATATAATTTGTACTCAAACGGTATCAGAAAAAGGTTTCCTGTTTTTCAAAAAGATTTTTTTTTTATGCTAAATGAAACTTATTAACTAAGTATTTCTCTGAGCGATATTACTTTCAATAAACATATTTCCAAACCGCTGACATTTTGTTGGGGTTTTGATTTTTGGTGTGTGGACTTTCTGGCCGAGATGTTACTGACATTTGAAGTCATTTAATTTTAAACTATTGTGACGATGACGAATGCTTTATAAACCCTCCTTTGTGATATATATTTCTATATCCTCCTGAGGAAAAGCGATATGCTAACTAGTACTCGTTAGTAATAGTCACGATAGAAGACAAATGATGATATTACACGCCCGCTTCCTGTATATAACACTCACAATTAACGTAGGTAGTCCCCAGGGTTCATATATCTCGTCAGCTCTTTATATACCGTACAATAAACGACATTACAGACATTTTGATTGGCAATTGGGTACCATGCTACTTACCTCATCTATTCACGGGATTATAACGATATGAAGATAGTATATTCCCCAATGAACAGATCCCAGAACATCGGACGTAACGGCAGAACGTCATCCTGAAATAAAAACCATGTTTAATGTTACCTATAAGTCAAATGTACCACCGAAACGTCAGTGTTTTATTCAGAAGTAATTATATTCAACTGGGACTACTCTATTGTGTCTTTTCTCTCCACCTACACCATTTAACGACCTTTAGTAGTAAGGGTCCTGGATACAAAATAAAGATACAGCCAGAGTATTTTACTTAAGTTCGGAATTTGTATAAAATCCTGGGATTAAAGAGATTAATTTGCTCTGTCCATGTTGGTGATACATTAAGAGAATAAATAAATGTTACTTCCAGGCGGGAAGGATACGATGGGTACGCCATTGTTTGTTTACTGCATGTAGTTCTAAGGTTCTAAAATCTTGTCCATTTCAACTGATTTTTAAGCATGGTCGGAGAGCACGAGACAAAATCTTGTCTGTCGATCGGATGGTACGAAAATCGAGGTCCCGAGTACACACTGTCGTGCCTTTAAAGAAATCTTCAATAGTTATAATTTGACGGGGGTAAGGGCCTGGTGTAATGTTCATTACGGCACATAGCAAAGTGTATGCCCATTTTCTTCAGCCCGGTTTGGTGCAGAAACCGGAGACGTTAAGCCACATCTGCGTGTATATATATAATTCATGATTTGGACAATGTGTAGCTGCTACGATCACTATTACTACGGCATTCTGTGAAATCCGTCATCATTTTCATATTCAGATTTATTTCCATATTACTTTAAATAACACTCTTGTTGTAACTGAATAATATGTCCCAATCTTCATTCTGGTCAACAAATCATATTATTTTAGACTATTCCAATTAAATGATGATATAAATTTCATCTTAACACACCTATTTTAAAAAATTGGAAAAATTCAACCAATTGATTTGAAAAGTCTAACGTAAACCTTTTCAAATGTGACTTGGATTTTAAAGTATTTTCGAACCCTCTGGACAAGTAAAATAGGTTGTAATGGATAATTTACACAACAGGTAGGACACTTAAACATCTAGTACTTAGAATAAGGGTATTATTTATTTTTTGGAGCTTCCAAGCCAGCAAGAATGTTATTGTCCCTTTAACCAAAATAGTTTTGAGTAGTCCGAATTCTGAATGTTTCGAATTACGGCATCAGTCAGCGGTACCGTCACACGATTTATGTTGAATTAACATAGGATTACCCGGCCTTCAATCAGTGGTTGTTAACTGACAAGCAATCAGTAATCAATCATTTGAGCTTAAAACACTTTAACACGTGCCAGTCTTTGTTAATTGCCTTGATAATTTTATATTTGTACTTTAATCAATGTAAGATAAGTTGTTTAGGGTAGCACGATTCATCTTAATCCACCATTATTTCAACTTATTAATTTACATCGATTATTGATATTTACCGACAATTAAGACAAATAGTTAATTTTAGTTTAAAATCGTGACGTTATAGTTATAATTATATCATCATTAATAAAATATGTAATACAATACACCTATATTTCACACAGTCTTCTGATCATGCATATGCTTGGATTACAGACGAACCCAATTTAATGGCACACCCTAATTAATACTAGGTTACCACTATAACGATTCGTGATCTGATCAGGTCTTGTCATAACTCCCTTACACTGTCCCCGAACTACTGCATATAGCTTAACCTGTAATAAAGCAATTCCCATTGAGATAAAGATGAAACCTTACCGCATAGGCTATACACTGTATATATGATTTGATTAAACCCAACTGCTATGCGAAATTTTTGTGATTTTAACATGGTCGTCGAACCAGAATCACGTGGTGTCATGTCATTTGAAAATACAGAAAAACTGTTCGGTAAGATACGATTATGATTTCAATGCTCCACTGTTCACATTTTGTGACACAATTACTTATTTCAATGCAAACTAAGGTGATATGTGTTGAAGATTTTGCAGCTGAACTTAATTTTACTTCCTCAAAGCCTCGATGTGGGGTGTGTTTAGCCTCGTTCATTGCATCGCTTCATTACAAATACCTCTCGAAAGCATTTTGGAATTTTTATTTTGAATATCAGCAAAATACAATTAGCGATCTTTAATGTAAGATAACAACATCAATGTTGATTTAAATGGTCCAATGCGTGGTGTTTGCAATATCGAAGACTGTGGATGGTACTGAGCCAGCGACTTGACTCCTTTAAACGTGAAAACCTAGACAGGTAATGACAGACCAATGCCGATAAGTGACTGTATGGCGTGATTTCACTGCGGTAGGCTACTTTAATTTCTTGAAAACTGCAGCAAGGTCTGTCACAGTATCGATGTATGGTTTTTAACTTATCATTCAGACATATATTCTACGTTGAAGGCTAGTATATATGGGTTTCTAGATGCCTGAGACTATAAACTGAGCAGATAATTACATCAATCAATTCAATTAATTCCATTTTGTGTGACGTGACTTCCAGACAACCGGAAGCGAGGTCTGACCTTTTGCATAGGAAAGTTCACGAGTACCCTTGCTCTTTTTAACTGGACATCTATTCCTGATGAGAGTTGAAATGATCGGGAGATTGTCGTTCATCATGATTATTTTCTACTAGCCAGGGGCGTGGTGAGGGCAATTATGGAGAAGAAATTATGAGTAACAAAAAAGATTTAGGCACAAAAACCCTTTTACTGACCGCGGAGCTGTGGCCGGCTTGCGAGCGCCGAAGGCGTGAGCCCGCGGCGGGGGGTCCGGGGGGCCCTCCCCCGGGAAAATTTCGAAAATTAGAAGCCCAGAAACAGAAACGCAATCTCCAGCGATCCGAGACAAGAAATACGGTAATAAAATATGATTAAATTTTCCAACTTGACTCTTTCAAAAATTTTTTAATTGGGTCAGATGAAACAATTTTTCCACTTACAAATGTTTTTCATTTTTTGAGTAATTTGATTGTGATTTTGGCGCAAAAACTTTTTGGCGCATGAGTATGGCTACTCATGAACTCATTCTCACCACGCCCCTGCTACTAGCTAGTGAGTATTTGGTATTAACAAAACGTTCTTCACAGCGTTATTATCCCGAGCACTAACATAACAGCAATGATCTTAAAATTAAATCCAATCCTAATTCTACCACCCACCCCCCTAAAAAATGCTGCTGTACACACACACACACTCTCTCTCTCAGTTGGATATTATGATGGATTGTTAGGAGGTGCACATAGTTTAAATCCTGGACAGTAGGGGAAGTTGAATAAGTACCATAAATGTCAGACACTCTCTTATGATTAAAACGAATCAACAAACACATGTTTAATGACAGTTTTAAACAACTCATTTATTCATGGAGGATTAAATTATGGCATGATGTTCCCGATTATTAAATATGGCAATCTAATGATGCTCAAGCATGAATTAGATTAAAGCTGCAATTTTATATTTTTAAGCTATATTTTTACGATTTGTTAAAATAAAGCATTAAAATAGATCGTAAACAGTCATTCCTTGTGTAGGAATAATCCTATAATTCACTATTGCCAGTTCAGAAATTGGCAAAAATATCACTTTCAACTTCAAATTCAAACGTTTGAAGATAGCTATTGCATAGGGGGGAATGGGAAAACAAGGGAGGTAATTGTGTTATTATTTCCGATGTGAAAGATGTTTAAGTGTGGAAAATAATGCCTGTGATTGTATAATAGTGAGTTGACAACCTATTGAGCTAAAGACATAGAAATAATTATGTTTTGACTTTCTTAGAAAATATGAAATTCCGGCCTTATTTATTAGTCCTGGATATGTTATTTAATGAATACACAACCGTACATAGAGGTTAATGAACTATATTAGTAATATTAGAGTAAATCATTATTATTACTCTATTGGCAGCCATTATGGTGGCCATATTGATAACCCTTGACCTTCTGACAGGGGAATTAATTGAAAGGAACTGAATAACATGACAATAATCCCCATCTAATTCCCAGATTTAAAAGCAATTTATGTAACTTGTTGAACTTAATCGAATTTGCGGTGTTAGAATTGACAGAGTCTTGTTAATTAACGTCAGAGAGTTGTTCATTGATTAATTTAAAGTGTTTTCTAATTTGATAAGAAAATGGGAGTAGATTACTGGGTCTTTAATATCTTTTTGATATTCCAAAACTGATCAAAGAATTTTATGATTTGTGATATATAGCTTAGTTTGTTTGGCTTTCGTTGCTAAAATTTTAAAGGGATAGTTCTGATCAAGCTTGTCACGGAAAATCCGCAGTCTTCAATATTATCCATATTTCCTATCAGTTGCCCGTCTGTCCAAAAACCCTTAACTGCCTAGCTATCTGAGGATATTTGTTTAGGTACTGGTACTGGTAAATATGTTTATTTTTATCTAGTTTCAAAAGCAGGGCCGAACTATAGGTCATTCTGGAAACAGCTCAAAGCCCATTGAGTTGCAGAACATGAATGTTAAAGGCCTACATCTTCTTTGCTAACATCAGACACATTAGAAATACAGATCACATATGTCTTTTAAAGGCCCATGTCTATATTTTGCTGATGTCAGTGTAAGTTATCACGATGCCCACCTCACGCATCCAATAAAATTCCTCAAATAAAGACGAAACATAGCTAGCAAAAGACTTTGAATTTGTGATGGTTAATTATCTTTTTTCAATATTTACCATGTAAATGGGGGGTATATTAAACATGCATTCAGCAAGAACTAAATCTGATTATTGCATGCAGGTTTTCCTTCAGGACTGAATTGTTATATAAGTTAGTACCTATTAGACATCAGTTAATTTACGAAGACCATTATCAACTCTTGTTGCCATCGGATGGCTCTGATATTTAGTAGATTTAAAAACGTTTTCTGGTTAATGAAATAACCATAAATATGATCTATGGAGAATTGTTTTGTTATCATTACAACCGTAGTAATGACAATCTTGGCTAGTCAATAATTGTATTGCTAATGTTTTGGCTGAGACTTAAAGATACATTAGGAGAGATAAGATAAAGAGATGGCAGTTCTCACTATAATAGTTAAAAACTAACTAGTGTAAAAGTAATTTGCTGAAAATTTCAGTCAAATTTGTCCACTATTAGCCGAGAAAAAAGAGTTTGAAATATTCACATAGCCTTAGCCATCATTACTCAAATCATTAATATAAACAGCATAGTCTTGATTATCCACTTGATTGATTTAATTATCAACGGCTATTAAGCGGCATATAGGAATTCAATCCGCCAACATCGAAGGCTAACCTTGACTTTAAGAGTTTATTATGGTCTGGATATGTTAATTAATGTCTAATTGATTATTTAGATCTCCAGCTTAAAGAAAGACCTGTAATAAGCAGATTTTGCTCTTGCATAATCCTATTTTAAGTAATTTGACTGAAATTTTCAACATATTCTCTTTCATTTTATCTTGTTTGTTAACTATTATCACAAGAACTCTTCTAATCTTACTATCTAATCTGTGTTCTTCCTATCTAATCTTACCTAATGTCTCTTTAATTTAGTATTCTAATTCTAAATAATAAAATTAAATTAAGCCATAAAAAAACCAAGAAATTCTCATTAAGCTGAAAAGTTGGACATTAAACCCAATTTTATTTCATATAAAATAAACTTTATACTCCATATCAAAGTCAAAGTTTTTAATCCATACTTTTAAAGAAGTATCAGATCCATATAAACTAAATGAAACACTGGAGTAATCTCACACAGTCTGCTTTAGTAATGTATTACTCGAGTAGTGTTCATAAATCATCTAGAAGAAGAGGATTATATAGTTGATAATTTTGATATGTAATGCTCATATACAATAAGAGGATTATGATTTTTGATATATGATACTCATATACAAAGCTGGTTATTGGAACTTATTGAAAGATGCATTATGAAAGAGCTAAAGATGCATATGTAAGATTTAAATCTGCTTATTGCAGATCTTTCGTTATATACCTTATTAATTAGACATTTAATTATTTAATAAACCTGTATTAACCCTCTGCATTACAGAATGGTTGTGATTTTAAACGGATTGAAATTTTATTGCCATTTAATAATTGAATTTAAGAATGGATAATAGAGACTTCGTTTTTTATTGTAAAATGGTAGCAATGAAAATCGAGACTATGCTATTCTGCAAATTTGGCTAACCCTAGCCCTTACCCAAACCCTAGCCCACAATCTCACCAACATGCCCTAGCTCTGAATACATATACATCTTGTGACCTTGACGAAATCTGCAATTGGCTCTGATATTTTTTAGCCTCTACCATATTTAAGGTCGTTTTATTCCTACTCTCACCCAGTCAGAAGACGTGCCTACATTTCCATATGACCTTTTACAAAGTATGCGCAAGCAATGGGAACAATTCTGTCCAGACCAATTTCTGTTGTAGTTAAAGAGGAGACATTTTGGACTGGAGTAATCAAGACCATTCAATGCTTATAGTGAAATTGTTATGTGATCATTTTACGTGAATACTCTAGTTTTTGTATCTACCCAGTCTATATAAGGTCTGATCCATCGATTGTAAATGAGTTATCTATAATTATTACCACTGCTAGTCAACACATTACCACGTCTGATGGGTTAATGGCACACTGTGTGTCTGCTCAATAATTTGGCGCCCTTTTCTTATTGATCTCAGGGATAGAAAAGTTTACATTTGATGGAAGCTGGAACTGCTACGACAATTTTATGCCCCTTCCATCTTCAAATGTAATGTCAACAATTTCAATCATGCCACCGGGGACATTAATTTCAACCGTACCTCTCATAAAAATGTCAATTTTAAGTAGAACTGCATTAAGAGGTTTAAAGGCCCCAAGCGATGAAGAGCATGGTGTCGTGTAAATATATGTAATACAAAATGAACACAATAACAACCAGCAAATTGTTTTCTCAAATAAAAATAACTTCCATGCTTTAAATTCTTTCTTTAAATATAATTATTGTTATATTCCTTTCAAAACTGGTTCTCTCTTTTTTTGGTTTCCCATACTTTGCTTGGCCTATATTGTTGTCCGTCCACTACAGTCTGATACTAATTCTGATAAAACTCAATTGATAAGGTCAAGGGTCTTTTTACCCAAAACGTAATGAAGATGAACAAACCATCCCTCGATTCAGCGCAAACCTATCATTCTCTGCTCTATTCTCTGGCTTCATCATTTGATCCAGCAACTACACAGATCTACTGGCATGTCCAGCCTCTGCTACTCTTTTCAGGCAGGGTTGCTCCCCCTTATTTTCTAGTCCTGATATAACTTTTACTTTTGCTAAGCGTCAAATATACAACAGAAAGTTAGACATCCAGATATAAGATATTCTATTCTTTAATAGGAAAGAAATAGATTGAGAATATAACTGGCTGAATGGATTAACGCATGGTCTTCAGAAGCGTGGTTTCGATTGCCCATTTGTATGTGACGCAGAGTAGGATCACCGGCTTTCTCTGAGTCCTCTGGTTTCCTTTCACTATAAAGACACTTAAACGTGAGTGAGGGGACATTAAACCCAATTCAACATGCTTTTTGGGTAATTTTAATTTTTGGGAGACTCAGTGAGTTAGACAATTGGCCCACTGACATGGAGGTCCTGTGTTCAAT
Organism: Patella caerulea; assembly: GCA_036850965.1. Taxonomy (NCBI): domain Eukaryota; kingdom Metazoa; phylum Mollusca; class Gastropoda; family Patellidae; genus Patella; species Patella caerulea. The sequence continues at coordinate 14,757,063 of JAZGQO010000002.1, read as the reverse complement.
TCCGGCATTAGAGGACAAAGTTCATTAGGATTTTTCAGCAAGGTTACCTCTTGTCAGTGGTGTAGGACGGAGAGCCTGGCAGAGGACAATATATATAGTCATTTGGATGGTACGAAAAATCTAGGTCCTATGTACACATTGACATGCAAGTAAAAAAAACGTTGACAGTTGGAATTCGATATAACAGTAGGCCTAGGCGGTAGTGCCTCTGTGTGGGCATAATTTCCCCATAGCACTCTGTATGGCGTAGCCCATCTTCATTAGCCCAGCATTTCATTCATTTAGAGACTAGTACAATTATTTTACCCTTAGCTACGTCTTAGGTACGTTTTACCATACTCTTTATTGAATACCAAATGTTAAATGTTATTTGACTCTAAACGTGTGCAGTAGTAACGAGTGAAGGTACTTACAATAAGGAGTCTGAGTGTAAAGTGATGAGTTGAAGAGAAGAGGTGTAGTGAGTCATGTGACCGGTTAACACAGGTAGTTTCCTCCACACGTGGATGTCTGTTTTCTGTCCCATCAGAATAACTAGGCATCATTGTACTCATCAGACCGTCATACGGCTGACTTGAAAATTCTTGATTTCTTCATGGCTCACGCCAGGATTTGAATAGATAATTGCAGCAGAAACTTGTTCTACAAACAAGATGTCATCGCTACTTTTTGTTACTATTCTTTTTTTCTTCTTGAACGTTTGTATGAGAGTTTATTTTATCCATTACTCTGTGATTAATTTTCACTCAGAGAATGTTAATCTCAGTTTATGATTTTATTGGCTATTTTTATTGGCTATTTTCATTCTTCTTTTAAGACTCGTTCAAGTGATAATCAATAATTTTCATTTCACGAAAAACAAACAAGTAGAAAGTTTAATGAGCTTTATCGACAAAACTTCATTTTTTCTTTAAATAAAGCTTGGGTTTTTGTTTTAAAAGAAAAACAATTTATTTTTCCGGTGTATACCTGATAATGGCTTAATAGAAAGATGGAGTACGTTTATCCATATTTACTAGCTTTCAAGAGTTTTTGATCTTCTTAAATGGTGTCTAGCTTTGTATAAAGTATTAAAAGCTGATCTCCAGTGTCGCATGGTAGATAAGATGCACCAAAACAGTTGTAAATTCAACAGTTAATGCATTGAAAATAAATTACCATGGGAGTCAAACAGTTGGTGATACCGGAAACTTTGCTTATATGTCTTGGGTTTACGTCTTAAAATGATATTCCTGACAAGAACTTTAAAAATTTGTAGTATTTACATGAGATATGTGGAATTTACAACAAACTGTAGTATTTACAGCATACGTGTGGTAATTACAACAGATATATAGTCATACATGTATTTACAATAGATATGTGATATTTACAACAGATATGTAGTACTGCAATAGATATGTAGTATTTACAAGAAATGATAATATGATTTATATTGTGGAGCCTCCAGGCGGCTCACGTTGATCAATCTCTAGTTTAATACTTTCATGACAGATTACATTCAACTAACTTTGAAACAAAATCAATAGAAATTTGATGTTGCTTGGGGCATTTAATTCTATATTAAATGATTTATGCTCATAGTAGGCTGTTGTTGAAATTTAAGCCATTCATACATTTCAGATTCTCGAAATATGGTCAGATCATTTGCTTCGTTAGTTAATTTCAGCCTTAAACTTAGAGAACCGGAATGAAATAAAGATATAAAAAGGAATTAGATTGAATGAGGTTGGCCATTTGGTTTTGAACACATATGTCGAGTGTTGTGGTTGCTCAGTGACAGTCTTTCTCATTTAAGGGGAGCATTTGCTCCTGCTCCTCTCAACGCACATCGACTTTCCGTCGCAGGAATCAGTGAAGACTCCTCCAAATTAGCTAAATCGCTCTTCCAAATATTGAGATGAATAAACTACTTTCAGTTTTTGTTTACTTTTAAACTGCATAGATTCAAGGTACCAGAAGCTTTTTTTGGCTCCCCCACAATTTTATAAACGTGAAGGGCTGCAGTGAGTTAGGCCGAGAAAGTTCCTTTGGATCTCCACTTGAATAGGGAGTCTGACAAGAAACAGTTACTAGTCATTCGAATGGTATGATAAAATGAGGTAACCTGTAGGTTTTGGCTTGCACGTAAAAGATCCCTTGGCAGTTAGAATGCGATATAAGAGTAGGCCGTAGCGCCACTGCTGGGCAAAATTTACCTCATGGTGTATGCCCCTCTTCATTAGCCCAGATCGGAGCAGAGTAGTAGGATGTTAAACCCCATTTCATTTCATTTCACCCTTTCAAACATTACTTAAATGTTTTTTTCAAACCTTGTTAGAAATTTTTTTCTGTGAAATGATAAAGATCTGCAATATTCTGAAAATTGATTTTTTAAAAATCTTTTAGCAGAATAAACGACACCTCTTGACATTTACAAAAAAACTTCTAATCGATATGTAACTTGTGTTTAAATACTGAAATCAATTATTTTAAAGGGAGGAATTATCCATGATTTGTAGTTTCTAGAACCAGAATTATGGGTGTATTTCTGAAGTTTTTGCTGCAATTGTTATGAATGTCTATTAAAGAAACTGTTAGTGTCAATTTCTCCAGAACAAATTGTCTTTGAGGGCAATAAACCAAGTACCCCACGATGTTTCAGCATAGTTTCCCGATGTCAGTGATTTATGACAGGGGGCCTGATAAAGAACAGAAACTAGATTGGACCAAACCAAACCAAGGTCCTTTGTAGACGTGCCTTTAAAAGATTTCATGGCAATCGTAATTCAGTTATGTCCGTGAAAAATATTCCCTTATAGCAGACACAGTATGATGTATCTCCGTCTTCATTAGGTCAGTTAGGAAGGTAGGATGTTAAACCCCATTGCATTCATTCATTCCGTAAACTGTGCCTGGACAGAATAGAGGAGTTGGATGGCCTAATGGTTAGCACATGACCCCTGTGTCATAAGGTCTGTCAATGAGTCAGCTAGCATGGTTTTGATTTACTGTCCAACCTCGTGGGTTTTGTCCGGGTCCTCCCACTGCTAAAGACACTCACATGCAGCTGAACTTTTAAAATTAAATGAAGTAGTATGTTAGTCCCAAAATGACCTAGTTTGTGTTGAGTGGAGGTCAAACGTCATTTCTCTATCTCTCCCTCTCTCTGGACAAAATAATGTGAATTGTCTATTCACCACCAATGGTAATTCGTACATTGACATTGTACAGAAAGCAATGTGCCAATTCAATCCACGTGGGACCTGAATGATGGAGCTTCAAACATGACTTGTCATGAAGACATTTAATCAGAATCCATTACATTCTGATCTTACCTAAAATATTTCCGAAGATAAATTATTTTCAGATTCAATTTATCTGACTAGATGTTATGGTGGAGTTACTGTTCATCATTGTTAATTTGGACCTCGGGATGGAAAAGGCACAGCATTTAGCGAGCTAGAACTGTAACCACATGTTCATGTTGCATGTCCAATCATCATTCTGGCTTGGTCTTGAATTCTGTCCTTTCTCTAGTTTGATGTTGAATTCTAGCTAGAACTGTAACCACATGTTCATGTTGCATGTCCAATCATCACTCTGGCTTGGTCTTGAATTCTATCCTTTCTCTAGGTTTATGTTGAATTCTATCCTTTCTCTAGCTTGGTCTTGAATTCTATCCTTTCTCTAGCTTGATGTTGAATTCTATTCTTCTCTAGCTTGATGTTGAATTCTATCCTTTCTCTAGCTTGGTCTTGAATTCTATCCTTTCTCTAGCTTGATGTTGAATTCTATCCTTTCTCTAGCTTGATGTTGAATTCTATCCTTTCTCTGGCTTGGTGCTGAATCCCATCCTCACTCTGATTGGGTGCTTAATTCTATCCTAAGGGAAAATCCTGCCATGAGCTGAAAATATATGTAAAGATAAGTCCTGCTGTTATGCTTGAACAGGGCTAATGAAGATAAGAATACACCATACAGTGTACTATGAGGGGCATTTTGCATGGACAACAGCGCTATGGACTGGTTGTATTCCAACTGCCAAGGATTTTTTTAAGTGCAGGCCAATGTGTACACGGGACCTCAGTCTTTTGTCCTGTCCAAATGACTATTAAATGAAGTAAATAAAGGGTTATATAAATGTAAAAATGGCCGGACCCAAAGGAATATTCAGCAGTTACAGATAGCTTGTCATGGCCTTCAGTCCGATTGATCTTACTTGTTTCTTACTTATTTCGTCTTTAGAGTATTGTAATAAATGGGTTAAGATATTCATTGACAGAATCCTAATGTCCATGTTGACCCCAACTCAGTAAAATATTTTATTTATGAATGGAAAGTCTGGTATAATGGTAATAAGATGTTGATTAACTTGATTATCCAGTGAATAAGAACAGTTCGGTTATGAACGAATGAATGACGTTATATAAGACTGGTATAATGGTAATTAACTTGATTATCCAGTAATTGATAAAAGCACTTTGAGTATGTGATGATTGGTATCTTATTGTAACACCATTTGCCGGTATAATACCTACAGAGCCATATGCGGGGGTGTTTTTTTCTTTTCGAATGAAATTTGCATAAATTTATGCTATTTAATTTTGCTGACTTAAGCTATCAAATGACTTGAAAACTTCTAATCACCTTTATTTATAATATTTTTGATGTCATTTGCGAATAATGGACAGGCGACTCTACTCCATGTCACATATACGATAAAAACTATCCCATTTGACTCATTTTTAGAACTTAGATATAAAACCGATGCTTTAAACCTTTCAGCAACCCAAATTAGTTTGCTAGTGTGATTTAATGAGTGCAACAAATCTTTACTGATAATTCTTAGGAATTGATAAGACTATTTTTCAGATAACGTCATGTTTTTGGTTGTACTGAATCTTTTTTGAAGTAGCAAAATTTCTTACTCAATATCATCCAAAGTCTTCGACATTGAAAATATTGATTTCCAATATTTAACACAAAATAAACATTTTACCACTGGTACACGAATCGTGTATCATCGTGTATCAGGACCATTTGTAACACTGGACTCACAGAACGAGGCCAAACATATTCCACAAGGCGTGTAAAATGGTGATGTCATATTATTATCTGGAGAGCATGCAAATTGAATACCTTCGGTGTTTACTGGAATAACCAGATGCTAAGGATTTCTGGCATATTTCGCCAAACATATCTGAGTAAAAACATAAAAGACTGAATTAATGTAATCAGTTTATATTCATTCACATTACATTATTATTTGTGTTGCGACCAATTTGTGTCAATTTCTAGGTCCCAAATATTAGCGATTTAGTTCCTTGAATTTTTTGTCATTTAAAACTGTTTCCAACTATTACAACAGTAATGGAGTAATATATCTTGTTATTTATCTACTAGAATAACATGTTCTGTCGAAATTCACCGATATTTATTTTTGCTATTGATTTTAATGGGTGCTTCCTGGTAGATGCTGTTTTGTGCAATACATCAATCACCGACACTAAGTGATAAATGCTACAGAATGTTGGTTGGAATAAAAGACCTTTCAGTGCTCATTATCAACTCTACATACACCATGACATGAACAAAAAGTTACACGCCTTGTGTTATTTTCTGATATTTTATTATTTCGACAAGTAATTATTATTATTAGGTTTCATTGGTTACCTTCGACACCATAACTTTCAACTTCTGATATTGACTACTTTCTCAGTGTGTTGCAGATGTCATGCCAATGTAGACAGGGGTAAATCCTAAAGGGGGGTGTTTGGGGGGGGGTCTTCCCCTCCAGTTACATAAAAAGATATATAAAACAACACTTTTTATGAGAAAAATGTTGACACTGTGTGCTTTATCCTTTATATTCAGATGGTGGGATGAGGCTGGCGTGAGATACTGATATAGACATGAGTGATATCAAAATCAATGCTTTGCATCAACGAAATTGAATCCCTAATAAAAATTGTGGTCAAAATGTTGTATTGGATTTCTTTCTTTTATAAAGCTCAGTGCATAGATACACCAAAATGACTATGAGAGACCATATATTTCACAAAGATTTTCAAGGCAGGGGGAAGAGACCCTCTCCCCTCCCAAAGATACATTGTCTTAGGTACCGTCAATCTCTCTCCTGCAAAGATTCCTGTTATTGAGTCAACATGCATGGTTTCGAATCCCTGGCCGTCTGTCCAACCTTTTGGGTTTTCTCTGTGTTCTCCAGTTCCCTCACACTGCTAAAAAAAAACCTACACGGAAGCGAATTATTTAAACAAAAATTAAACCATATGTTAGTCCCGAAATGACCTAGTTTGTGTCGAGTGGACATCAAACTCCATTTCTCTCTCTCTCATTTCTCATTTGAGGAGATCACATAGGTAACTTTATCGAGGTGTGCATGCTGGTATCATGCACATGCAGATTAATTTTACTCATTTTTGAACATCAGATATCACTTCTTAAGTATTTGACGAGTACACATAAGTAACTCTCTTTAATTGCACTTTAGTGTGTGTTATTGATGATTGCATTCCATCGTATAATTAGCCTTGTGGAATGTAATAGACCTTTAATCAATAATCAATTTACTAGCTATAATATACATAAAGAACAATGTCCCTTTATCTTTTTACAATATAATTAACACAGGAACATTTATTGTCCTCTACTCCTTTTACCATAAATCTTCTTTACAAAGAAAACTAATATATGGATTGAGACCACTCAACGTGGGGGTCCTAGTAATTGGGTTGTTGAAGTGGCAGTGAGTCTTTGTCATGCATAATAATTTGTTGTCATCAACAAACTTTACGTGAATTATTTAATATGGATATTAATTTAGAAACTCTGTTTAAAGGAACCATACCAATTTTAACACTGTCTCTGAAATAAGAGTCTTTGGTATTAAATTTATGAAGTTTAAGCCCTAAAAATATAGAAGGATGGTGAATTTACTTTGTCTCAAAATCTTAGTTCAAAATATTGCATCATTTAGATGTGAACTTCAAAACTGCTTATCCGAACAAGTAACCCTTTTAAGATTTAGGGTCAATTTTTTGTTGGGTGACCTAAAAATCTATTGCCATTCCTTTAGAGGTCTATACAGTGCATAACCAAAGTGCTGTACTTCATAATGAAAGGTAAATTTCACCTACACGTTATTTTTTTAAAATAAAAGTCTGGTTTTCCAGATGAAGACTGACATGGTTTAATTTGTTTGAAAACAGTTAACTTATTGGGTTAGTTTCTTGTACCTCATGTAGAGTATTTTAAGGACTTTTAATACAAAATTAAGCAGTTTTATTCTCTAAAACATAATCATTATATATTTGCTATATATCTTTCTGTAAGAGAGCCACAGTGGTTCAGTGGTAAAGTTGCTAGCTCACTAACAGGAGATCCTGAGTTTCGTTTCCATTGTTGGCTGTCAGAATTTTCAGGCATGGTTTTCGTCTTGTCAGTACGGAATGACAGAGGGCTTGTCAAAGAATTACAGTGTCTTGTCATTCGGATGGAATTAGAAACCACATCTTCCTGAAGCAATGGTTGCAGAAATCCCTCTCTAGCCATTGCTATACTGAGGCTGAAAATTTGAAGTTTTGACAGACTGTTTCTTTTTTTAACATCCAATCAAATCTCTCTTGAATAGGCAACACAAGAGCCCCTCATGACTGATTGCTTAATTAAGGAGAGTGACCTCTTTAAAGAAATCTCAGTGTTTGTTTGTACCGATTTTAATTGAAATGTTATACCTGTTTGTAAGTATTGATCATATCAATTAAAAATTTTTACTTGAATGCGCCAGGAGAGATCATTGATACTCATATTGGTAATTTCAGTCGTCATTGAAACTCGCTATTTAAACGGAAATTATTTGCCTAAAATCCTCAATATAAATTCGGTAAACATTAATTACTGCCTACTTGTATGTATTCTATACAATATTTATCCATTTTTTTTATGAAGAAATCCATATTGTTCATTGGCTGTGTGATTCCAAATTCATGTGGTGATTACCCAATGTTAAATTTTTAGCTATTTAGGTAGTCTCATTTTTCACACAATTAGTATTTCTGAAGTATTCAGCTATGCGGTTGTAAATCGAGCGTTATAAATTTATGATGTATATTCTCGATTTGCCATTATATGTTAACATATTATTTAGAGCTCTGATTAATCCTGATTGATTTTGTTACTCTGTATGTATTGGTTGTTGACCCAACTTTTTGACCAATCAAATTTTAGGACAAAAATTGGCTGCGAGTCTTGCTGTGTTTTGAGTGGGATTAGGTCTAATCTAACGAAACATTGCAAGGAGTATGGAGAAATTGAAGTCCCATGTACACTGTGATATTTGGAATTCTTATTAAAGGGACAATAACATTCTTGCTGGCTTGGCAGCTCCAGAAAATAAATAATACCCTTATTCTAGTACTAGATGTTTAAGTGTCCTACCTGTTGTGTAAATTATCCATTATAACCTATTTTATTTGTCCAGAGGGTTCGAAAATATTTTAAAATCCAAGTCACATTTGAAAAGGTTTACGTTAGACCTTTCAAATCAATTGGTTGAATTTTTCCAATTTTTTAAAATAGGTGTGTTAAGATGAAATTTATATCATCATTTAATTGGAATATTCTAAAATAATACAATTTGTTGACCAGAATGAAGATTGGGACATATTTTTCAGTTACAACAAGAGTGTTATTGGGGCTTTAACGTCCACTCGACACAAACCAGGTCATTTTGGGACTAACATATGGTTGGGAATGGATGGCAGAATGGTTAGCACGTGCACGCTGTATCATAAAGCATGTCATTGAGTCAACTGGCTTGGTTTCGAATCCTCTGTTGTACGTGACAAGGAGTAGGGTCACCTGTCAAACCGCAGGGGTTTTCTGCGGGTCCCTCGGTTTCCTCCCACTGCTAAAGACCCCTACACACAAGTGAATTATTGAGCCATATAATAAATTAAGCCATATAATATTAGTCCTGAGATTACAGAGTTAGTGTAGAGTGACTGACATTACCCCTCTCAATCTCTCTCCCTCTCTCTCTTAAATTTTGGTGAACAGTTTGCTCACATAGTAAATTGCTCAAATATTCCCCCCTCTTTCGACCCATGACTGCTACTTGAAGGAAATAACTCTTAAATTCAATACAGATCATCAAGCAATTATCCTATGCTAATTCTCTCATTTTAAGGTAGTTCCTGTAACTTAATTAACTAAGCAAGTTGAATTCTGGCCAAGACAATTATGCGCTATTTTCAAATCTGTGGTGACGAAAATCACTTAAAAATGCGTGGGCAGGATGTCAGAAGCAATAAGCATAAAAAGAAGTGATGATCTTTGTGGCTGGCTAGTGGGAAGAAAGGTCTAGAATCAGTTTCAGAAATTCATTTGCTATTCTGGTAAAACTGTTTCCACCTGCACTCTCAAAGAATGCTTTTAGAATTATCAATCGAGTGGTGCTGGGTTTGCCACTTCAAGATCTTTTAATTCCGAAAAAAGCTGATCCAACCAAAAAAACAACGTTGAAATTTATACATAACATCATATTCTTTTTTTATCTTTTCGTTTCTTGAAATGAATAAATACTCTACGCAATCTATTTATGGATTTAAATACTGGATTCAATGAGACAGATTAGAATTTGTTTTGAATGAACTGAATTATTGTTAAATGAACTAAACTGACATCCATCCATCAATGTGACGGGTGTTGGCGTGTCGGGTGTTATAATACTGCCTGTCAAACACGTTACGGACAATGTCTGGTATAAATATAGTAATTCGCGTCAGGTTCTCTTCCTAAAATACACATGTAAGGACAAAATGGCTACACGCAAGAACGAAGATGTACTAAAATAGATATATTCAATTAGACAGGTTTCCTTTTTTAAAGTAATCTGACATTATTGTCACTTTTATGTCCGATACGTTAACATTTAAAGGGTTTTAAGGTGTAGTGGTCATCAACATGAGCTTTCCAATTCAAATTATCGACAGAAATAACGTCCAACTGGTCGTCGTACAAATGATGATTTGTGCAGACCCCAGCTAGTTTTAAAAATACCAATCTGTCCTGTATTGTTTGCAAGAAATAGATATCGGAAGATAACTTTGCGATTTGGAATTGAACAGTGAACAATATTTTCTGGAATTTTATCAATATGTGAAAATATATTCTTCATTATGAAAATCAAATTAATTTGATTTATTAAAGTAAAGATGCACCATTTGCATTTGTATCTAAAATATGTACCCATGATTTATTACATGAATATTAATTAAGAAAAAACCCATAATATTATTGCCAGATATTGTCTTGTCTTGGATCCAATCGATTCAAAACAGGCCTACCAATAAATTTTGAGAAAAACAAAATGGCAGTGAGCTTATCACATAGTATATAGACTGAGATAATTGAAACATTTTTGGGCTATTATAGATATGAACCTTTCATATGTATTGAAGAATGCAAGTGATTCCTATAAAGATACACAATGGTGCATTTGGACAATGTGCTGATATAGTTATCACTGACGTTGTTCAGGGCTATTCTTTGTTGGAATATTCACCCAGGTGATACATATGTACATATGTAATATTTCATACATATGGATGAGCTAGTATTGGGGGTGTATAGCTCATTCCTGGAGAAGTATTCTGGTGAAGGTGGTCACTGTGTATCATAAGTCCAAGTCCAAATCCATTTCAATATTACTTTATATACAGTTTAAAAATACATTATTTACAAATTATGTACAAGGCATTTGATCTCCTTGTCTGTGTGTGTCTCCAATCTCTTCTGCCTCTTGTCTATGTGTAGAGGTCTTTTAAAGACACAAATTAGCGTATCCACAAAGGAATACTTTCAACAAATCAAATTAAAGATAAGATTAGGGATAAAACAAATCAAATAGAAAGTAGCGTTTCTTTGGGTATTAACTGTGAATCAAGCGGAACCCGCATTTCTTTCCCAAAAAGCATTGCGAATGGTGAGGAACCAGTTGATTGTGTGGCTGGACTTAGTCTGTAAGCCATCATGACACCTGGTAGTAAATCTGGCCAGTTGGTATGATTCTCATCGCAATACATCCGTAATGACTGGATAATGAAGGAATTCATTCGCTCACATGCTGCATTGGTCTGAGGATGGTATGGTGTGGTATGGGTTCGCTTGACCTGAAACAATTCTGAAAGTGCCTTGACCAATGATGACATGAAATTTTGACCGAGATCGGAGCAGAGTGACTTTGGAGCTCCGTACCTGGTAAATATTTCTTTGTACAGTACATTAGCAATTTCAGGAGCCTGCTGTGTCTTTAAAGGAAATGCTTCTGGCCATTTGCTAGTACTTTCAGCAAGTAATAGAACATATTTGTAACCATCTGGTGTTGGGGTTAACTGCAATACATCCATATGCCCTCTACTGAAAATCTCGTTAACTGGTAGAGGATTGAGTGGAGTTTTCTTTCCATGGAAATTTCTCTTACATCTTTGGCAATCTTCACAGGTCTTGACATACTGATGAATATCATTGAACATATTGCGCCAGTAGTACTTCATTCTGATGGTTTCAAATAATCTCTCTTGGCCTTGATGACATCCACCAAAATTTGAGTCATGGTATGCAATTAAGACATCATTTTGAAGTGCTTTGGGTACTGCCAATAATTTTCGAAATTTTTCCTCCTTGTTTGGGCCTTTATATTTTAGTTTCCGCATATAGAACAAGATTCCATCTTCTAATTCATAATCTTTGGACCTAATGTTAATGGATTTCGCCATCTTCTCGTCATCAGGCAGTATATTACTTTCTTTAAAGATTATGATATCCGACAGATCTTCACAATTACGTTGCAGGTGGCATAAATTTGGATCATTTAATATTGTGCAAGAATTGTGATTACCTTGATCATCTGGAACATCCGCTTCGTCCATGGCTGCAGCGACTAGTGGAAGAGTGCATGAGGAATGCTGCACTTCATATCGGTCTGTCTCATACTCGAATGTGTAGATTGTTTCTAGCTTTTTCTCCTTGCAGCAATAGACTGGCTGATCCTCAAGGAACTTATTTGGATTGTCTGACGGAGGGTAGATTCTTCTTGATAAGCCGTCAGCATTTCCATTCTTGGAACCTGCTCTATGTTGGATGTCAAAGCGATACTCTCCTAAAAGCATAGACCATCTTCCAAGGCGACTAGTTTTATCCTTAATGCTTTTTAACCATTTGAGAGAAATGTGATCAGTAAATACGAGAAATTCTTGGTTAACTATGTATGGCCGGTATGTTTTTACAGCTTCGATTAACGCAAGGCCTTCTTTTTCAGAAATTGACCATTTCTTTTCAGCCCCATGTAATGCTCGACCTCCGTAAGCAACCACATATTCTCTATTTTGATCATCCTTCTGCCCTAAAACAAAGCCAATAGAATCATTAGATGCATCTGTTGAAATAATAAATTGTTTTCTGAAATCTGGAAATTTTAAAATTGGACCTGAAGTTAGATGCTTCTTAAGATTCTCAAATGCAACATCACATTCTTTTGTCCACAGAAATGTTGCATCCTTTTGCAGTAAAGCATTTAAAGGAGAGGCAATCTTTGAATAATTTTTGATAAATTGTCTATAATAGTTACAGGTTCCTAAAAAACTACGTACCTGTTTCACATTCTTTGGTGTAGGAAATTCTGTTACTGCTCGTATTTTGTCTTCATCAACGCTAATGCCTTCTTTACTTAAAATGTGTCCCAAATATTTAACTTTCTTCTTAGCAAATTGACATTTTGATGGTTTTACTGTTAGATTAGCTTCGCGAAGTCTGTTGAAGATTTGCCGTAAATCATTTAAATGAGATTCAAAGTTTTGACTAAAAATGATTAAATCATCTACGTAGACTAACGTGATTTTCCAATTTAGCCCTCGCAACACGGAGTTCATCATCATTTGGAATGCGGCCGGCGAGTTACGCAAGCCAAATGGGAGCCGATTAAATTCAAATGATCCTTGGTGCGTGACAAAAGCAGTTTTGTGCTTTGTTTCTGGATCTAATTCCTGTTGCCAAAATCCTGATTGCAAGTCTATTACCGAAAAAATAGTAGCGTTTGCAGCAGCAATGAGATCTATGGTGTCTGATAAGAGTGGTAATGGATGTGTCATAGGTACTGTGACTTGGTTTAATTTTCTATAGTCTACTGCAAACCTATGACTGCCATCTGGTTTCTTAACTAACACAATTGGAGATGCCCAACTACTGGAAGATGGTTCTATTACACCGTTGTCTAACATTTCCTTGGTTAATTTTTCAGTAATACCCTTTGCCTCAGTACTTTGTCTATATGGCCTTGATCTAATTGGTGGTGCATTATTTGTATTAATTTTGTGCATATATCCTTTTGCTTTGCCTAATTCTGTTAGATTTGTTGCAAATATATCTCTGTATTGACCTAAGAAGCCTAGTAATTTTGTCTTCTGTTTTTGAGATAAATCAGAGTTTTCTAAATTGAATCCCAAAGACTTAGCTACTTCCACCGATTCATGTTCTGGACACTGGATACTTGAGACTGTAAAATTATCATGATTTTGTCTATCTTGCTCTATGTCTAAAATATGATCTTTATTTATGATATGAGCTTTCGCTATTATAGTATTAGCCTTAATTTTAATTTGTTCCTCTGAGGAATTTAAAAATCTAACATAACCTCTATTAACATCTGTTTTAATGATACTTTTACCACCTAATAAATTTTTCATTTTTTGAATTCTCGATGTGGGTTCAATATATACAATTTCATTTAAAGGTATTTTGGATATTTTAGCTGGAATTAATATTTCTGAATAAGGATCAATTGATATGTCTTTGATGGTCCTTACGAATCCCACTTGATGTTTTCTATATCCCGGGCAAAGTATTTTATCTGATGCCTCTTTATTTGCACTGGGTTGTACTTTTACTTTAGTACCTTTATTTTCTATTGTGCTATCTGGGAGTGCATATGCCACGTGAATTAATCCTTCATTTAAAGTCAAAGTTTTGTTTTTATGACTAATTTCAGCATTTGTATCAATAAGTAAATCATTACCAATTATAAAATCATGTTGAATATAATTAAAGATGTAAAATTTATGAATAATACTAGTGTTGGAAATTTGAAATTCAAGTAGAGTATTGCCTACTACTTTAACAGTTTGACCCCCGACACCAGAAATATAAGTTATATCGGACGATGATATTTCTGCATCTGGTAAAACTTTATCTAACAGTGATTTGGAAATACAAGATATGCTCGCCCCTGTATCAATGAGACTTTTTATGACAGTATTGCCTAAAGTCACATTTACAAAATTTTTATTTAGGGAAGCGATAACATTTATATCGGTAGTCGAAGATTTGGTATTACAATCTAGTTCCTTTGATTGAGAATGACCCATCTTAATGATTTTGACTTAGGTTGAAATCAACTAGTAAATAAGTCTATTATCAAAAAGAATGATAATTATTGTCACACACTAAATGTAAATTTTCGAGAATGGTACAAGAAATAGTTGATTTAACTTACCAAACTAATTCTCTGATCTCATATGAACCAAATTTAGGAATCCACTTGTATCTCCAATCTGTTCTTGAATGTCTTTGTTCAAACCATTAAATATTCAGTTATCCTCGCTTGGCATGTTAGAGGTTCCGAGTCTTCACATCTTCCACCATTATATCACTGACGTTGTTCAGGGCTATTCTTTGTTGGAATATTCACCCAGGTGATACATATGTACATATGTAATATTTCATACATATGGATGAGCTAGTATTGGGGGTGTATAGCTCATTCCTGGAGAAGTATTCTGGTGAAGGTGGTCACTGTGTATCATAAGTCCAAGTCCAAATCCATTTCAATATTACTTTATATACAGTTTAAAAATACATTATTTACAAATTATGTACAAGGCATTTGATCTCCTTGTCTGTGTGTGTCTCCAATCTCTTCTGCCTCTTGTCTATGTGTAGAGGTCTTTTAAAGACACAAATTAGCGTATCCACAAAGGAATACTTTCAACAAATCAAATTAAAGATAAGATTAGGGATAAAACAAATCAAATAGAAAGTTAAACTAATATATGAATTTCATTGGTTGAAAGTTTCATAGTGAAATATAATTTATAGGATCTAATAAGCTTTAAGCCATAAAGAATTAAAAAGCATTGACACTTGATTGCCATTGATCAGACTGTATTGTTAACTGTATAAATCTTTGCTCAAGGTTTCTCTTAATAAGTCTACTGGCATTCAAAGAATATAAAACAGTCAACACCAATCATGCTTTTAGGCAATTACTTTAAATCAAAATATTGACATTAAATGCAAGGAAAGACCAACTGATAACCTTAATATTAGCTATATTGTCTAAATGCTTAATAAATAAATTCTGTATATTCTTAAAAATGAAATTTGAAAAAGAAGTAAAATTCCGTATCACTATTTGGTGATATAGTTATACTCTGTAAATACATTGTTGTTGGTGAATACTCTGATTGTTGTATTGAAGACTGTGATAGCAGTTGCTCTGATTTGTTTTGAGGAGTTGGGTGTCATTGATTCAAGCTTACTTGTTATGGGAAAAGGAGTAATCTTGCCTTTTCATCCTTGTGGTATTTCTTTGTGTCCTCTTATTTTGGATGGGAAATACTCTTTGTAACTCTACTCCTTTTGAATGCTGGGGGGTTAAATGACTGATTGGTTAGTGCATGTGTTCTATATCATAAGGTCTGTCATTGAGTCATCTGGCATGGGTTCAATTCACTGGTAGTATGTGACAAGGAGGAGGGTCGATTGTCCAACCTTGTGGATTTCTCAGGGTCCGCCTGTATTCTTCCACTGCCAAAGGCCCTATGCGTGAATTATTAAAAAGAAAATGAACCATATGTTAGTACCAAAATGACCTAGTTTGTTTGTGTCAAGTGGACATCAAACCCCATCTCTCTCTCTTTTCTCTCTGTCTTGAAGGCTGAGCCTGTCTTCAAGGACAAATTATACATAATAAATCTACATGAAGGTATTTAATTTCTATGACCATACTCCTACAGTACAAATGTTGTTATTGACTTGATTTGTAATTAGGAAATGTAACTTATTAGAATTAAAAGTCAAAGTAGATTAATTTTTTCTTTTATGTTTAAATTAAAGCAGAAAGGACAGTAATAGATTAATCCCATTTACCTCTATAATAGATTCCTTCATTAATGACTTCAGTTGTTTTTGTTTATTACAAGACGAAATGCATCCAAAGGGTATTAGTAAATCAAAAGGGGATAAACCTCTAATTCAGTATTATCCATGAAAAAACCCCAACAAATTAGAATTTATAATATTGGTCTATTTCAGTAAAATTGATGTTATTATGTTATTGTTAAAATATGGGATCCTAATATCCAATATTTTAGAAAGAGAGAGAGAAATGGGTTTAATGTCGACTCAACACAAACTAGGTCATTTCGGGACTAACATATATGGTTTATTTTTATTTCAATAATTCGCTTGCAGGTAGGGGTCTTTAGTAGTGGGAGGAAACCGGAGTGCCCGGAGGAAACCCACAAGGTTGAGAAGGCGCCCTAATCTCCTTGCCACATACGCTCACACTAGGGATCGAAACCACAGCCGCAAGCCAGAGGTGACCAGCCAGCTATAGGTCGAAGCGCGGCACTCTAGTCCACTAGGTCATCCCTCCCCCCCATATCTTAGACATACTGGTAATGAACATTTTAAAATCAATACAGAAGTGAGGTAGTTTATGAATTCTGGTACAATTTGTAATGAAGATAGAAAAAAATATCCTAAAAGACAATGCAAAAGTAAAGAAAGTTAAGAAGACGTTAATAGAGTGAAACAAGAAGACTGACTGCAGGACAGAAAAAGAGGTGTCATGAAATAGATAGATTGAAGCTTTAGCATTCTGCACACAACGTGCTATCGGGGCTAGCTAAAAAATTTTAAGTCTCTCTCTGTAAGATGTATCTATGCAAAGTTAATGGTTTCCATTTATTTTTCTAATTAAAGTCCTGTATGCTGGTCATCACTTGAAAAAATTTGGATTCTTGTTGAAAGAGCTTAATTCTGGTTACAAATCTGGCCAAAACTTTATGAGATTCTGCTAAAAATGCCAGCGGTTGTTGCTTGATGTCAGGAATTCTACACCTTTCTTATCAGTAGTCAAGAGCTTTAGCAACCGTCTTACAGAGAATTTTGTGATTCCTATCTCGTTGCCGATAATGTTCTCAACCCTCTAATGAGAGATGCCCACAACACTAGCAATATGTCAATTGGTCAATCTTGATATGAGCAATTACCATGTCATTCCCCACCGAGAATGTTTTCCTGGATGGTAGCTGTTGATGGCCTTCCAAGGTGCTGGTCATCGTCAAGGCTCTTTCTGCCACGCTTAAATTCGGCAGCCCACTTCCTTACTATGGAAAAGGAAGAGGCACCATCCCTGAAAGTGGGGTCATGTCGGCATTTTCTGTGTTGAGGTTAGTCCTTACAGTTCCAGGTACTTGATGACAGAACTATAGCCAATTTTGACCATTTCTGGTGATTTCAATGCGTAGGTTCACAAGATGGTCTGGTACGAAGACAATAATAACACCATAGTTGCAGTTCTTATGTCTATGATTCATTCAATGATTTTACTTGTTTGTGGCAAATGTTGGTTTCAACCCAACTTGTCTTTCCTTTTCAGGCTTAGAACTTTTCAGTCAACCCACATGTTTACTTTGGGAATAGATTCCTGAATGACAGCTAAAAATTCAGTGTAATTTTTTGCAATGCTGTTATAATCTTTCATACATGCACAGACAAAAATAAACATTTTTGTTTTTCTTAAACGAAAGTAGAATAATTGTTATTCAAAATTGTCGAAATATTCTTAGTAGTTTCAACAAAAATCATCAATTTAGAAATCAAATGTCGGTTAATTAGCCATGTGTCTGCTGTCCGGTGAAGCGAATTGTACATAGATATCCTAACTGTCGTCTGAAACTTTAGATGACCATAAATTCTGATGGGATTGATCAACTTATTTGACCACTATGTGTTTAGTCTGGAATGTCCTGTCGTCAAGGACAAGTACAAGATGTTGTTTTCCAGTATCATTTGAGACAAGTTTGATTTTTTTGTGGTTATAAGCTACTGGAGAATGTTGCTTCATAGGGTTAAATAAAATGTTACGATGATGAATAACCTTCTTATTTCTGCCTTGGGGTGGTTGGATGGCCGAATGGTTACCCAGCGCGCTGTTTAGCATGGTTTCAAATCATCGGCTGTACGTGGCAAGGAGTAGGGTTACCTGTCCAACGTAGTGGGTTTCCCCCGGGTACTTCGGTTTCCTCCCACTGCAAAAGACCCCTACACGCAAACAAAATATTGAAATAAAATAAAACCACAAGTTAGTCCCGAATTAACCTAGTTTGTGTCGAGTGGAAATTAAACCCCATTTGTCTAACCCTCTCATTTCTGCCTTAATGCTAGATTCCCACTACAATGATTTGTGACGATGCGTTCTGCTATGAAATCAAGGTTTTAATTGTGGTGTTATCATGGTGATCTTTTCAGGTCTTATCATTTATTGAATTCATTTGTAGTAATCGTGTCAATCGTATGAAACATATCCAAACACTTGGCACGTAGCAAATCAAGGATTTAATAGGCAGGCGCGGATCCAGAGGGGGGTCCAGGGGGTCCGGCCCCCCCCCCCCTCTCAGGCTTGAAAACTT
The DNA here is from genome assembly GCA_036850965.1 of Patella caerulea. Taxonomy (NCBI): domain Eukaryota; kingdom Metazoa; phylum Mollusca; class Gastropoda; family Patellidae; genus Patella; species Patella caerulea. The sequence continues at coordinate 14,738,308 of JAZGQO010000002.1, read as the reverse complement.
TTTATGCGATTTTATTGGCAATTTAGACCTGTAATTTTGGAATTTACCTTCCGGAAATACGTCAGAATGAACCAAATTGAATCTAATTTACCAAATTTTTCTGGGGGAGGGCCCCCAAACCCCCCGTTAATCAGTTGAGCGCAATTAGTTAAACAATTATCAAACCTAGCCCCCCCCCTGCAAAAAATCCTGGATCCGCGCCTGATAGGGACAAACCTATCGTACGACAGTAGAACGGAGATTTATCTACATTTGTGACAAAACCTTTTTATAACGTCTTGCATCACTATAATAAGTAGGTTTCTGGTAAATTGATAACGTCCAGTTAATATACGATCTATATCTATTATATACTACTGACCAATCAATAACATTGGTTAACGATGGCAGTCAGGGTCATCAAATATCGCTAGTTATTAACACATCATGTCAAAGGTCACATTATATCAATATTTGTCTAGAAGTAATAATGTTGTATAATGGATAAGTCAGTTTATATTAAGATAGTTTGTGAATTTGAAATAATTACAAGGATGGACTCTGAGCTCAAGGCCTCTGAGCCATCATGATGCTTTTTAATTCCCCCCCCCCCCCGGTACATTAAATTTTGAAACAACAGACTGTAAATGATTCTCTCTATATAAGATCCCAGTCTGGGTCTAACTAGGTCATTTGGGGAGTAACATATCGTTTAATTTTATTTCAAAAATTCGTTTGTACATATGAGTCTTTAGTAGTGGTAGAAAAATGAAGGACCTTGAGAAAACCCACGAGGTTGGGAGGGTGATCCTACTCCTTGCCATATATAAGCAAGGAATCGACACGCCACTTGACCTTATGACCGACCTGGTGATTTCACGACTTTGTGTTAAACCACCATCCAACAACCCAAATTGTCGGAAGTACTGTGTTGAAATGTTAAACTTCAAATTCCTATTAAAACAAACTAGGTCAGTTCAGAACTAATATACTAGAGACCACTCGGCCACCCAGAGTAGCATACAACACCCCTTGCCTGCATGAGACACATCACAACTTACACATGTATGTCTGTAACACTATTGTAAGTGATAACAGAATCAGTTTTGTAAATATATGGTTTATTTACAGCAGGAACAGAATATCAAACATATACATAGATGCCTACACCAACATTACAGTAACTAACTAAACTATACTGGAACTATTACTACGTCGAGGACTAGACTATATCGGGAACGCATCTAAATATATCAAATCCACCATTCCAACCGCTGCCCATCTGAACTCGGGCGAGTCCATACGCCGGTCTCTGCGTGTCTCTCTTTGCTCCGCCATCTCGTCGTCTGCTCTACTCCAAGTCTGTAAACTCCTGCTTATAAAGCCTCCAACGGTTAGGGAAGATGGACAGGCGGAATCATCATATGGAAGTTCTGTCTCGTGTTATACACAGATCATGTGTAGCTTGTAATGAACACATTGAATAAATTAGACGGCTAATAGGATTGTGCCTTAAAATAAGTTTAGAAAGTTAAGAAACGTCCACTATGATATATATCAAAGCTAACAGAGGTCATACATCTCTTTGCACCTATATGATTGTTCAGTTTATGAAAGGTATAGATCACTTTGTTACATGTCGAACGAAAGCTTTATGAGCTTCAATGAAGGAAACAATGTCCAATTTACTCTTGGTAGACCTGTGTTCATTAAATTCCCTGTTGCAGAAAAGTAGGACATGAAGTCCCATTTTACTTCATGATTAAATGTCGATTGTTTAATAAATAATTCACGAATCTAATCATTTTTATAAAGGTCAATTTAAGATTGACGAGAATTTCAATCTTCTCTTTTATGTTCTTCAACATTTTTTTCCTGATGTTTAGAACTTTAGATAACTGTAGGCTACGAGTGATAAAAGAGAAAGTAAAACAAAAAACAAAAATTGATCAGCTGTAAGGTGATTAACGAGTGGACGTACAACAAGAATGCCTGATTAAGTCTGAGTAAATTAAAAATGTCTCAGATCATTAGCGCCTTACTCAGACAAAGTGAACCTGAAAAAAGACAGCTTTTATTACAATGGCCCCATTAAGATGTCACACAGAAGGTTATCGATACACACGACAGTATTATTCATCCAGATAAATGTATAAATGTAGGAGTTTCGTGGGTGATGATACAAGTCTTGTGTTAATATTTTCATAAAATTTTGAAAATGTTGATTTTTGTGCGACATTATACGCCCAAGTTGACAAAACTTTCAGCATGTGCATTCAGTTTGACTATATGTGGCACTTATAACTTAAACGTTATGCATTATGTAGGAGCTAAATCTGCCTATTACAGGCCTTTCTTTAGGCTAAAATGTTTTCTAGAGTATTGATTAGTCATTAATTAACTGATCCAGGCCTTAATCAACTCTCAATGGCATCAGATTTCTCCGATATTAAATAGATTAATATGGTTCAGCGATACTTTGATTTAATCAAATGTGGAGGAATGAGGCATAGCTTCGATCAGCCAGTACGGTGGTTGAAATTATTGCACATATGTCTGTTAAACCTTCAAAGGCTAATATTAGTAATATCTTCTCTTGCAATAGAGTAATTAAATGAAATTTTCAAATTAATCATTTTACATTAATTTTGAACTATTATAGCAAGAATGGCTAGTTCTTTATCTAAATCTTACATAATGTATCTTTAAGTCATAAAATTCAAAAGACCTCATACATGTATCTTTAAGTCATAAAATTCAAAAGACCTCATACATCTATCTTTAAGTCATAAAATTCAAAAGACCTCATACATGTATCTTTATGTCATAAAATTCAAAAGTCCTCGTACATGTATCTTTAAGTCATAAAATTCAAAAGTCCTCATACATGTATCTTTGTAAATACTGAACAGAATTGAACCATTTCCTTTTTGAGATTTAATCCTCACAATATTGTAGTTTGTAAGGAATTCAAGATCTCCTGAATGACTTTACCTCTGCTAATTAAACCTGGGACTTTGAATGACATCCTTGACAAAAATTTAAGCATAAAAATTCATTCTGGTCCAGCCAATGGATTCACGAAGTCTTATAATCCAACAAATGTTGCTTTGTAGGCCTGTGTAGATAGTAACAAAGTTTAAAGTTAAAGTAATGTCTGTTTTAACATTACCTTTTTATGGATAATATTTTGTTCATGGAACCAACAAGGTCTAATGTTTTCTCCTAAATTGCCATGTGGCACACAATAAACCTTAGTTTGAATTGTTGAACTATATATGTAGGCCTACAGGGGGCTGAATGGCCGAAACGTTAGTATGTGTGCTTTATATATCATAAGGCTTGTCATTGAGTCAACTGGCGAGGTTTCCCACTGGTAAAGACCCCTAGGTGAAACGGAATTATCAAAATAAAATTGAACCACAATTTAGTCCAAAATAACCTAGTTTGTGTTGAGTGGAAGTTAAACCCATTTCTCTCTCTCCCTTTTATATAAATTCAACTATTATTTTTATTGCAGGAGGTTAGGCTACTTATCCATTATCGGGGCGTTATTTTTATTGCAGGAGGTTACTTGTCCATTATCAGGGCGTTATTGTTATTGCAGGAGGTTACTTGTCCATTATCAGGGCGAGAACATATTGCACATACCTACCGAAAATTATATGTTCTATTTGTTTTAACATTACATTTAATTGTTTTATTTTTTTCTATAATTGTTTATGATGACGTCCCTGGTTGCTGAATAGATTTAATTGAAAACTAATGATGTAAATATCTTGTTCAACATTTGAAACAGTGCCCAGACTTCGATTGATATTTCAAAATAAACTTAAGTAAATCATTAGCACCATTATGATAATAATATCGTCATTTAAAAACTGTGTTAATTCTGACGATTGATTTCAAAGGTGCTGTGGGCTGTTATATTCACTGATTCTTTACTGATTCAGATTTTGAAAAGAAAATGCTTTGGGTTTAGATTTATAATGGCCCGCATAATTGTTTCATTGACGTGGTAATTATTCCACAGAAAAGGTCGTGAATGTTAGAATACTATAAATCATGCGGACGCTGTCCAACATTAGAATGCCCCGAAGGCCATACATTTTTTTTAAGGAGCTAAATCTCTAATAATTGGGACCTAGAAATTGACTAAATGGGTTGCAATGTGTATAATAATGTATTTTGAATTATGAATGTATATTTATAAACTGATTTGCATTCAATCGTTTTTGTTTTTGCTGTAATTTCTAATCAGTTTCAATTGAATGGCAATCTCTAGCGTCTGGTTATTCCCGTCTACACTGATAGTATTTATTGCTCATGCTCTCCATGCAGTATGGCATCACTGTTCAACATGTTTTGTGGAATGTCTAGCCTCGTTGAGTCCCTTGATACAAATGAAGCTGAAACACATTATGGTACATGATTCATGTACCAATGGTAAAATGTTTATTTTTTCTTCAATATTGAATATCAAAAATCCATCTTTTCCCAGCAAGATCACAACATCAATGTTGATTTAAATTGATAAATGATTCGTGTTTTCAATGTAGATCAATTTGGACGATACTGAGTTAGAGACTTAGCCACTTTAATTTGCAATTCTGTCCTAATTTCAGCTTGTAATTAGTATTGATGTGCTTTTAGTTTTCAAGCGACAAACTTTCTTTCACACGAACAGCTTGACACAACCTCACTAAACCGTTCATACAGTTTGGGTTTGCTCTTAATCATCAGACAACCAGACACTCAAATTATCCTTCACAGGAATAAAGGTGTCCACTTCTCGAGTCTATCAACTGATTCCAGTAGATCAAAGGTTAGCATTATCTCAATAAAGTATGCTTGACGATTGGTGGAAGTCGATTGGAAATTGTCGCAAAAGTTTTATTAATCAGATTATGGACGATTTTATGCTACTTGAAGAAGTGATGGAATAACGATAACATCCCAAACTCTATCAGACTCCACATCAAAATAAACGGCTCAACATTAAACTATAGATAAAGATGTGTTATTGCTAGTACAGAAAGGGCGATAATAAGCTTTCCTCCATTTGACAGGACTCTACATCAAACTAAACTGTTGAACACCAGTATTAAAAAAGGCATTAAATTGTAAATCAAGATGTTTTGAACTTGGTACAAAAATAGAGGTTATAAGCTTTTGCTGTTCGACAGAAGTAGGTTAAGATCTTCTGAACCTTCCGCAAGTACTCATACCGGTACATAAACTGTGTCACATGAAGTCCCTGACCATGCGGATTGCAAACACCCACGTCAGAATACATCCATTAAATACTTAAAAGCTTATGATGTACTCGTACACATGGGCATAGTCGTACAAGCCAGGAGGGCACTGGGCGGCAATCTGAATTTTCGGGCAGATGGGTAAATTTGAAGTAAAGAGTTAGTGAATCATATATTATCTGCATTATATCAGGTCGGGATTTATCTATTTTATGTGGGTCCATCCAAACTTGTCAATCAGGACCAACATTTTGTGAAATCCCCTGTGTAGACTACAATTGAAATTAGGCTATATACTTGCACTCTGCACAAACAATTAAAATCCCGTTGTTAAATCTAGGCCTGAGTCTGGATAATATTCCCTTCAAACACATTGTTCTTTAAATCTTGCCTATTTGCCTACCATCAAATAGATTATATAGTCTCTGTTATTAGGACACTTGTTCTTTAAACCAAAATCGACTTTTTCTGATAACCTTCATGATTACAACTTCTAGAAATGAAGGCAATGGAGCATAAATTTGCTCCAGCAATCCTTCATGTGGAAGACCTATGTGATTAAAAACTCATAAATCACGTGTTATTATTGAAGAGCGGCTCCCACTTGGTTACCATTTTATATGTTTTAGCAATTTATCTTGCGGTGTAAAGTCTGTAATTTCCGTATAGATTGACCCATTTCTGGCTACTGTCTGATTACCTGAACCAGTCAAGGTTCTTCCAGTGTTCTGATTTCTTAACATTATTAGATATAATCAAATATATAATTACGTTTAGGCTACAACAAAGAATGGAATTCTATTGATTGATCTTGAGTTTGCCAAAAATGATGGAAATCACTTTTAGAGGGGCATTTTAACACAATAACGCCATGAATTAAAAATGAAAATTTGGCATAAAAAACAGTATATTATCAAATGTCGATATAAGTTAATGTGATATGAGTTGAATTAATGGTAGATTTGGGTTGATTTAAGCAAATAAAGAAACTTTATTTTTCTGGCAGCAGACGATAGAAGCCCCAAAAATCTACGTTGTAGTTTCTCAAACGTAAAGAGTTTGGTCGAGTGTGTGATATGTACTTTTCGATAACTTAATAAGTTGACCACAGGTTGTATTTTCCTCTTCTATCCAATAAAGGAAGTCTGTCTGAGATGAAATGAAAGAATCATTCTGGGGCTAAAAGATAAAACAGCAATTTTCATAAGATTATATTGTTAATAAATTCTGGCTTAACATAATAGAGGGAATCCATATGGCAATTAGAAAGGGGACCCATATGGCAATTATAACGGGGACCCACATGGCAATCGTAGAAGGGTACCACATGTCAACTATAAAGGGGACTCATATGGCAATTGTAAAGGGTGCCCATCCAATAATAGAGAGGACCCATATGCCAAGTATAGCGGGATTCATATGTCCCTTTTGAGGGGACCCATATGCCAATTATAGAGGGGATGGCGCCAATTATAGAGGGGGTGGCAAATGCCAATTATTGAGTGGTGACATATGACAACTATAGAGGCAGTGTCATATGCCCATTATAGTTATAGAAGGGTGATATATTCCAATTATAGAAGTCCATGGCCATAAGTTTAATAAGTTTGCGGTATTGAGAATGTCAGAATAATTTGTTAAACTAAGGCTGACAAGCGTGTTCGCTCGATTCTATATTTAGAAATGTACATCTTTTATAGACTTTATGAGCTGAAAATTTCTCACAAGGTTGGTTAGATTTTAGGACTACATGCTTAAATATTTATCCATCTTTCATGTGAGAATTTGATGTAATTTACGATTGTAAAATTAGAGTGAATCCCAGGAGTATAGAATATAATTACACCAAATAGTAAAATGGTTGATATTTAGTAATTGAAGTGGAATAGTTATGTATAGATATATTTTTACACATACAAATTTGACCTTTTAACAATGTTCACCTTAAGCGATGTCTACAGAATATATCGTCAATGTGATGTAATGGATTTGACGTCAAGCCAACACTTAAGCTGATTCTAAGGCTAATGACACGGTTTCCTTTCGTCATTGGTGAAAGGTTGATGGCCTGATCAGGAACGGTGTCTTAAGTCATTCCGATGGACGATAAACCGAGGTTCCAGGTACACATTGACTTGCAAGTAAAAGAATCCTACACTGTTGGAATTAGAAATAAGAGTAGGCTGTTGTGCTGTCGTTTGGACAAAATCTTCCTTTGTAGCTCATATATATGTGGTATGCCCGTTTTCATTAGCCGAGTTGGTGCAGAAAAGTAGGACGTTAAACCCTATTTAATTTCTGAGACTAACAAATGGTTTATATAACATACATGTGTCATTTTATATCAAATTTCTTGATATAGCAGGTATTGATATAAACATTAATAATGGAAAGATTTGGGGGAGCTAACACTGTTCGACTTTCAGGGAATGTAGCTCGTCGACCTGTGTTCTTTAAGTATCAGAAATGACTACAGATTCCTGTAATGGATCTTCAACACTTTATTTTCAGCAGCAAATAATTAACAGCAACAATTTAACAACTTATAATTTCGTAAATATATCGGACCTCCAACTAGCATGTTCCGTAAGCTGCTCTCTCCAACTAATGATAATCTAGCATACATTTGTCTATTTATACAAATCAGTTATTAGAAAGTGTTGACATAAATATATAATTATCAAAGGATTAAGACTTAAAGCATTTAAAACCATAGTTAGAAGAGATTTATCAGATCAACTACTTTAGTTGCCAGTCTGTCATAATTTGGCTGACAGGTTAATTGCTGTCTAATGACTAACCAAGCGTTAATGAAATTTAAAATATAGATTTTGAAATTTAAACAGAATTGAAAAATAATAAAATAACATATGACCTATACAGCGGTCATAGAGCCATGGTGGCTCTGTGGATAAGATGTTGGCTAGCTAGCCTGGAGGTTATGGGTTTGATCCTGGTGTGGGAGGAGAAAGTTCATCAGAATATTCTGCTGTGTATTTCCCCTTGTCAGTGATGCAGGATAGCTGTCTAGTCATTCAAATGGGACAAAAAACAGAGGCCCTGTTTATACAAGGATCCATTGACAGTTGGATCTTGATATAAGAGAAGGTCGTAATGCCGCTGTCCGGGCAAAATCATGTTAGCTAACTTGAAAAAAGTCACTGCACACTAAAAGAGCTCCCCACTCAAATGAGGAAGCATGTTGAATCGTTATATACTATTACAAATTATAACGGACCTGAACAAACCAAGCCGTTGAGGGAGAAGAAATAACTACCTTTCAAAACACCTCTAAGCTATTTACATGTGTCTCTGGTGGTTTGAGACAGTAGTTGCACCAGTTTCTAGCTGTCGAGCATACTATTATGAACCCCAATAAACGCAGATATACTGGCCTGTCATAAGCTACAACTAAATTAACTGATTAATTAATTAGTCTCCAATAATGGCCAATTATAATTGAATCCTTAAACATTTACTTCATCTGATATGTGCGTATATTGTTTGTATGGTGTGTATATTGTATCCTGCCCATAGGTTTGTCTTGTGTAGTTGATTGTGTGTGGTGCAGTCCACACTTACTAATGTTGTAATGATTAAAATTAAAATATAGATTTATAATTAAAAACAGTATTACAAATAATAAAATAGCATTTGACCTAGACATCGACAATAATATTTATGCTAACCACATTTATTTACGAAAACACAACAACAAAAACTATTTTAGACAGAAACCAGTTTGTTTTGAATTGATATAATCCATTACGGGGGCAATAATTAATGCATGTCTACAAATGTTGTGGCGAATCTCAGAATTGGATCAGAGAAGCCATTAACAATTTTGAGAAAACTAGTCAGACGGGACATGTCCTTCTTCCTCTAATAAACCTAAACCAGAAAATATTCTATATGGAGAAAAGAGTAGAAATGTCTTCCGGTGGGGATTGAATGATGAATGGAAGCTTCACAGCTGAGAAACCATGTGAATAAAGTTGTGAATGAATGTTTTTGTTTATGTTTCTAAATCACGAGAAGAATCTAGTCGAGTTTACTCTGACACAGCCGAAACCGATCGACTGCAATTGAAATCAACTCATCATATAAATTTACACTCTAAGTAGTTCTTATATCCAATTAAACAAATTATTTTGTCTCCTACATTTCTGAGCTGCAAGTAGGAAACTTTTGAAACGTGTTTTTGCTACTGTATGCCGGTCAAAATTTTTGGAAGACAATCGTCAAGCTTGTCCCATCCACTTAGGCCACACCCATTTAATTTTCTGTTTTTCGAGGCTCTTGTTAAATCAATAGCTACTTGAATCACATGAAAGATGTTTTTGTTTAGAATTTCAATACTTAAAGATTTGGAACTAAAAGCTTTAATATAGCACAACTAAGTACTTTGGTTATTTTTCCAGAGTGAGAGAGAAATGAGGTTTAACATCCAACATGGTTCAATTTTTTTTCAATAATTCGCTTTGCGCATATGAGTCTTTAGCAGTGGGAGATAACTGGAGAAAACCCATGAGGTTGAATAGGCGACCCACTCCTTGTCACGTACAGGCGGGGAATCGAAACCATGCCAGTTAACTCAATGACAGACCTTATGATACAGTATATGCTGTTTGGCTATCCAACCCCTACTTTTCCATAAAGATATAAGAAGAAAAAATTTGACAGATGTTCACGAAAAACAAAAATTAATATTAATGTGGCCTTAGTTCAATATTTAAAGTGGAAATGAATCTACAGAAGTCTAAATAATTTGGCTTATAAACTAACATATATTAGTAATTCACTTGAGCATTGGGGTATTAAGCAGTGAAAACTGAAGAACCCGGAAACATACCCAAAGCTGATCAGCCAAGGAAATCCTACACTCTGCAGAGTGATGCATAGAAATAGGGAATGAGTGACAGATTTTATGAATATGATTTAAAGCGTACCTCCAAAAATAGATAATAGATATAAAGATATTGTCTTAAAGTAGGCCTACATAGGATTTAGTACAAGTGTGGCAAAAGCTTTTTATTTTGATTAAAAGTCTTGAAATATTTATTGGAGAATACTTGAGTGACTATCGTAAATAATTTTGTTCCTGATGCCACGTGATAGTTCCTACACATGAAAGCAGAGTAGATCCACTCTCTTCACATACAGAGTTGAAAAGGGAAATTAGAAAAAAGTAGGGAAGAGGGGATTATAGTTGTATGAATGCAGCAGGAAATTACTTCACCGAGGGATATAGCTCTCTTCAAATTAACTTCCGTTTAACGAGCACAATACATTAACGTCACCTCTCACTGTTCGTCATATTAACCCCACTAGCTGTCACAAACACTGTCACATAACCTTTATGGCCGACACAAGACGGGGGAAAAAAATCTCTATTTTGGGATTTAATTAGGATTCCCATAACTGTGCAGACGTTAAGACTAGTATTCAATCATGTTGGGTCGTTTAACTGTCAAAGTTAATGTTAAAGAAAATAGTCCACCTTGTGAACATTGTGTTTTGCGTGTGGGTTCATGGCCACCAGTGCTGTAAGCATAATCCTTTATTGCAGTTATGAATTGTTTCTTCTGTTGACATTTGCAGGAGCTGCCATTGCTCAGTGAGTAATTATAAGGCACCAGCTCATTAACCAGACGTCCCAGGTTTAAGGACCGTAGCTGATAAACTGTTCACAATATCAACCTATATTGTGAATTTTGTTAAAGATACATAATGCAAGAGCTAAATCTGCCTGTTACAGGTCTTTCTTTAGGCCAGAAATGTTATCTAAATTATAATTTTGTTTGACATTAATTAACTTATCCAGGCCATAATCAACTCTCCATGGCATCGCTTGCCTGCAATAATTACTGGATTTGAATACATTTCTAATGGATGATTTAACCAAAATATATAATCAAGACTGTTTTTTATCGTACCGACTTGAGTTGTCATGACCGAGGCTATGCCTATTATTGAATTACTATAATATCTTGGTTCAGAGTGGAGCGATTGGACTGAATTTTTGCATTATCTGGTTTATGACTATTATAGCTAGAACAACCAGCTCTTTTATCTCCCATAATGCCCCTTTAATTAAAGATTTCTTGGATTTAGTGTATTGAATGTGTTTCCATGGTATACAAATAAAGATATTGATATTTCTTGTTATATATATTCTACAATGATTATATTTTCAGGTTTCCTTAAAGATTTTGTGTGCTGGATCTCATTTTGTAAAAAGAAAAATTGAGGTAAGTGTCCTCTCTTTAGAGAATTGAATAGAAAGTTTTCTGGAATGAAATTGCTTCTATTTTATTGGTTGTATAGTAATAAAACCATTCATGGCAATGAGAACTTATACATATAAAGTATTTAATACTTCAAGGGACAATGGACATTATTGGAAACCTGAGAGAGAAAAAGGGTTCCACCGTCCAGATGACACAAACTAGATCATTTTGGGACTACCATAACTATATGGTTCCATTGCATTTCAGTAATTTGCTTGTGTCAAATGGTCTCAAGCAGTGCAAGGAAACCATGCCACTCAGTCGTGTCAGGAGTAGGGGTCATGAGCAGCTTTTGACCCTATGACATTAGACAGTTGATTAACCAAGAACTCGCCATAACGATCCTTTCATTGGCTGATCCGTCACATCAACAAGAATGCTTATATAACAACTTTTTCAAATCCTTATACTGTTGTGAAGACAAGTAAAATAAAATTTTGAATAATAAAATAAATAATAAATAGGATCTGTGTTTTAAAGGAGCTAAATCGCTAACATTTGGGACCTAGAAATTGACTAAAGTGGGTCACAACGCATATAATAAGGTAATATGACTGTATATAAACTGATTTGCATTCAATGGTTTCCGTTTTTACTCTAATTTCAAATCAGTTATGTTCGGCGAAATAAACCAGCAGTGTCAACCTAAGGCATTTTTTTAGCGTCTAGTTATTCCAGTCTACATACGCCGTTTGATTTGGTACAATGTTTCTAGGTTCCTCGAGTCTCTTGCTAGAACTGGGGCTGAAACGCATTATGGTACACGATTCGTGTACCAATGGTAAAATATTCATTTTGTCTTAAATATTTGATATCAGAAGCCCATCTTTTTCCGGTTAGATCACAGCATTAATTTTGATTTAAATTGACAAATAATTCGTGTTTTCAATGTTGAAGATTTTGGATGATATTGAGTTAAAGACTTAGCTCCTTTAATCAGATTACCACGCCATTTGACGGACCTTACATGTTTGTTAGACCATTCACCCACCCACCCACTAACCTTCCTGACATACTTGATATGCAAAAACTTCATACAAATTTATCTAGGTAAACTCAGATGAGAATTATTATTAAATGTTCTAGAAGGATTAACCTGTCCTGCCTTATGCATGACACCCATAGGGACTGTAGTTTACTAAACACTTCGCAGTTCAGAGTCTGAACTTCAGACGCTTATTTTTTAAACAGTTCAAAATCACTGGGGGTTTTAAGACAGGATAGTGTTGCGTTCACAATACTATAAAGTTTCACTATTCTGACCTCTTCTGTCGGATGATAGAGTAAACAACGCATGGGTAGCGGGGTTTTTAAAATAGAGTCTTGTTGCATTTACACCTATGGTGACGTACCATAAGCCAAACCAGTTTAACTATTTTGACCTCTTCAAGAGTAAATTACACATGGGCAGCTTCATATTCTTTAAGATGATTCTCACACGCTTTTGACAGAAATGTAACTTACTGCGTAGGTGTACTGCGCATCTCCAAAGAAAGCTGTAACCAGGTTATTTAACCCTTTGAACACTGACTATACATGGGGTGTTGCACGTCCCTCCCTGGATTTACAGGACGTCATATTAATTATGACGTCAACGTAATTCGAGCTTGACACGCCCAAAGCCGCAAAACCGACATTTCGGGTATATGCCATACAACGTCGAGCCGGTTTTGCGGCATTTCTGGTTCTAAGGGTTAAGCCAACTTGTTCAGATGACCAAGATGAACCAGACAGGTCGCGAGCTCGGGTTTTTAAACTGATTTATTTGCCCCACTTTCTGTCAGACGAAAGAGTTAAATTGGTTTAATAATCTCAGAGGTTTTTAAACCAGTTTAACTTAAGCGTCTGAACGGGGCTAAGTTAAACACTGGCTCGCCAGCCTGGAGGTGGGTTGTTCATCCAGATTTTCATGCGTGGTTCCCCCCTTGTGCAGGACGGAAACCCGACAAGAACAGCTGTTTAGTCATTCAGATGGGATGAAAAACTGAGGTCCTGTATACACATAGGTGTGCACATCAAAGATCCCTTGACAGCAAGAATTCGATATAAGAGTAGGCTGTAGGTGCAACTGTCCATGCAAAATCTTTCTTCAAGGCACACTGTATGGCATATGGCAGTCTTCATTGGTCCAGTTCGCAGCAGAACGATAGGACGTTAAACCCCATTTCATTTTTTATGTACTTTAACCATTAAAAATGTTGTACAAACATAATACTTTTAGTCTAGACATTAACAAAACTCCTGCTAAAGTAGATCAGACGTAAATTACTAGTTGGATGAAATTTGTTTGCTTGATGACCGACCCTGTATTCACTTACACTAGTTTCTTTTGAATAATTGAAGAAGTGTTGCGGGCACTTATCTTGAAATCTTGTAAACACATTGATGTATAATGGTGTAGACATATGAGTGGACGTTCTCTATAAGATAGGTGATGATTTATGGCTAATGGTTTGAGTATAATAATAATGCTACTTTATATGAGTGAGGAGAGGTTTGTACATAGAGTGTGAGCTTGGACACCTCCAGTTAATGGTAGTGGCCAGAGAGAAATGGGGTTTAACATCCACTAGAGCAAAGTAGGTCATTTCGGGACTTACTTACGGTTTAATAATTTACTTCGCGAAGGGGTACTTAACAGTGGGAGGAAAGCAGAGGACCCAGCGAAAATCCACGAGGTAGGACAGGTGACCTTACTTCTTGTCACATACAACCAGGGAATTGAAACCACGCCAGTTAACTCAATGACAGACCTTATGATACAGCACGCACGTGCTAACCATTCGGCCACCCAACCTTCCTAATGGTAGTGGTGATTTCATATTGCAAAATCAAAATAAATTGTTATATAATCTCCTAAGTTGGAATCAGTCAGGCTAGCGAGCAGCATGGATCTATTAAATTTCATTGATCATGACTTTGTAAATACAGTAGAACTTGTATTAAGCAAGCACCCAAGGGAAATTCAAAAATGCTTGCTTAATGGAGGTGCTCTTTGACTAGAGGTATCCAATATTGCCCCAACCTCTCCCACAAAAAATAAAGATATAGATTGCATATATTGTTTTATTCATGTAGTATAACAATAACAATACATGTACTTTTTATCTAGTTGTGAATTAAAAGTAGTCGCGTATACGTGTTTGTTTAGTAATACTGGGTCTCTGGCCTCCAATATTTCTTTTACTTTCATCATACTCATAGCGTCTAAAAGCGTTTCAAAATGCCGTGAATTTGAGAATTTCCCACCCCAACTATTTTAGCGATTACGCGACCACTTAATATAATCTCGGCGCTTTTTGTGCTGACATAAATTAATTACACTTGGGTGCATTGGGAGCGAACATCAATACTTGCATCGATAAATTTGAGCGCTGTTGAATCTTGCGCCGAACGAAAATTCTTTACTCAAATCTCGAACATAACTTCTGTAAACTTGTCATTTTGTACCAACCTTCGATACTACTTTCTACCATTGTGATGCATTCGATAATATTTATCCATTTTTGTGAAGCAAATCGATGAATTAATTTTATTTTATCAAAAAAGCACATCAACAAAAAATCCATCGCTGATTTTATCACCGATTTACAGGGGGTGTAACTCTGTATGTAATATTATAGGGGGCGCTAAAAAGTCTAACAACAAAGTTGCAATGGAAAAACTAGGTACTTTCATTTTATTCAATCAGTATCAAATAATGTTCCGTTAAGTGTTAATAAAACAAAAGATTAAGTAACAGATAATCCCGGGTTGATTGTTATTTTTACATTTCTTTTTACCTGATCAGTGGGGGTCCAGTTAATTAACTACTACTCACGGGATTAGCGAGAGTGTTTCAAAGAAAGAACGACAAGATGGTATCATTCAACAATGGCCGTTGAATGGGCGATGTTTTGTTAGAGGAGTGACCGTTGAAACAGTAGAATTTTTACGGAGGGAATTAATCGTGGTGCCCGTTGCACGCGTTGAACAGGTGCGTGTTTAGTAGAGGTTAAATTACTTAAAAATCGCTCGGGGGGATTTTTTGGTGCTCGTTGAAGCAAGTGTTCGCTGATTAGGAGTGCACGCCCGAGCAAGTTCTACTGTACCAGTACAACAAGCTGATGAAAATACATATCTGTATTTCGTCATATTCCTGAAGCAATGGCGCGAGAAATCCCTCTCTTACCATTGCTGGATAGAAGTCATATTCATGAAATTGGGCAGGGCGGGTCTCTTTTTAACGTCCAATCAAATCCCTCCTCTCTTCTCACATTCGGCATAATTTTCAAAAGGGCTGACGAAGAAAACATGTTGGCACTGGATAATCGAGCATAATAAATTTCGCGGGTTATGACGTAAACAAGTCGCGATTGTCACTAGATACATTGCGGTAACATATTTTGAGGTCTGGTTAACCCCGATATTGTTTGTTACAATGTAGGTCATTGGTTGGTAATGGCACTACTGACCAATAATAATTTAGCACAACAATGTTCACTCAAGATAGCAGTGTGAAGTGGATTAGTTCTAATCAAACGAAACACTGCGCAGGAGTATGGTATTTCGTTGGGTTTTTTTTTTTGATAGTCTCGACTACATGAAGATCTGACCTGTTGTCAGACATTTGATTAACCAATTAGCATTGATGTTTCTAGTGTCTTACCCACTGTTCAGTGTACCTCAAGTCAAAAACTTACAGTAATAAACCATTTCATTGGCTAATAATCCTTCTCATCAACAAGAACGCCAGTCATACAACAACTCTTCCAGATCCTAGTGTAGTAAAGACAAATAAAACAAAATTTTGAAATATTAAAACCAAGTGAAATAGGATCTGTGTTTCAATCAGATTGAGTTCGTCGCTTAGTGCAGATCTAGAACATGTCTGGTGCATTATAGTAGGCAATCTTTTCAATAATGTCAATTTAATATGTCATATTATATCCGATTCACTTTATTTCTGGGAATTGGAAATGAAGGTAATGAGAAGACAGGGGTTACTCAATATTATGCCAATTTGGTAAAAGACCTACTGTTTGATCAGAAAATAAAAAGTATATATATAGATATATTGAGTATATTGTTTAAATTAACATCATTATATATCTAACAATATAAATCAGAGAGAAAGAGAAATGGGGTCAGTGCCCAAAAAGTCTTAATTTCCATCTACAGATACACTAAAGGTTTTAAAGTCTTCAAGAATCTAGGGGGG
Source organism: Patella caerulea (assembly GCA_036850965.1). NCBI lineage: Eukaryota > Metazoa > Mollusca > Gastropoda > Patellidae > Patella > Patella caerulea. Next base: position 14,721,584 of record JAZGQO010000002.1, on the reverse strand, counting down.
GGGGTGCCGCGCTTCGACCTCTAGCTGGCCGGTCACCTCTGGCTTGCGACTGTTGTTTCGATCCCTGGTGTGAGCGTATGTGGCATGGAGATAGGGGCGCCTTCTCAACCTCGTGGATTTCCTCCGGGCACTCCGGTTTCCTCCCACTGCTAAAGACCCCTACGTGCAAGTGAATTATTGAAATAAAATTAAACCATATGTTAGTCCCGAAATGACCTAGTTTGTGTCGAGTGGACGTTAAACCCCATTTCTCTCTCATTCTCTTCAGGAATCTAAGATATGGCAGTTATTCCAATCTGATTAAAACACAGATCCTATTTCGTTTCTTATTTATGGCTCAAATTTCATTTTACTTGTCTTAACCCACGTTCTGGAATATGTGAGGGATTGGCCAATGAAATGGTCTGTTATGGCACGTTTTTGGTGCCAAGGTGCCCAGAACTTTGGGGTAAACCACTAGAAACTTTGAAGTGGTGTTTGTTATCGCAGAGGCGGATTCAATGGGGGGCGCAAGGGGCATGCGCCCCCCCTAATTTTCGACAGTACCCTTTTTATACCACTGAAAGTGCCTTTCAACTAACTTTTTTGAAGCTCTTTTTCTACGATTTAGACGAAAATATCAGTCAAATAGCTCTTGAATTGGCTAGAGAGGCAAGGAAATGACGGATAATTTTCTTGGGGCCCCACCCCCCTCTCAGCGGTGTTCCCTGTCTCCGCAGTCAGTGCCTTCATTTTGCGGCGCCCCCCCTTTTCAAAATTCCTAGATCCACCCCTGTGTTATCGTATCCTTGTATTCTTTGTAATTTACCTATTGTACTTTACGATTAATAAAATATTGTTTAAATCAGAAACGTTAACACTGATTGATCAATCAATCTCTGACATCATAGGGTCAAAGGCCGCCCATACGACCCCTGATGTGTCCTTCCTGTACATTTGGTCAGATCTTCATGTAGTGTAGGCCATCGAAAGTATAAAAAATAGAAACAAAATATACATATATGTGAATTGCCAAGAGAATTTTGCCTGCCTGCTTCTTTCTGAATTCAAGGAGTAGGGCCGTCTGTCAGACCGCATGGTTTTTCTCCGGGTCCACCAATTTCTTATAACTACTAAAGACCCCTAATTTAAGCACAAGGGAATTATTGAAATCAAATTGAACCATATGTTAGTCCCCAAATGACCTATGTGGATTGGATGTTAAACCCTATTTCTCTCTCTATCTGTACACCACCGACCATTTTGATTGTAATTTGTCTGGTATTGATTGTCCACCCACAACATCCAGACTTATTAAATTGTTGTTATTGATGAATTATCCTTCCAACCAGATTACTATAAATCTAGTTATATCATCGTATAATTATATCATGGTTTAAAGGGACAGGGGTATGTTAATTCGTAATTTAAAGATGCATTATATAAGATATACATGTAGATAAAGAACTGGACGTTCTTGCAAAGATGGTTCAGAAAAACATAATATAAAATTAATATATTGAAATTTCATTAAAATCACTTTATTCTGAGTGCAGTTCAAAGTGTTTGAAAATGTAATGTAACTTGTTTATTATCATAGCAATGAATCTGGACAACAGTGTATTTGCCCTTGTCAATATTGCAGGACTATGGACCTGACAAGAAACAGTGTCTAATCATTTGGATGGGAAAAAAATGATATCATTGTGCATGTAAAAGAACCCTTGACAGTTGAAACACATGGCATATATCATTATTCATTAGCTCTGTATGTGCATTAAAGTAGGATGTTAAACCCCAATAGAATCCAGTTCAATTCAATTCAGCAGTGTTTAGTTTTGATTCGAACCAATGGAGGAGCTACAGTGGGTAAGATGCTGTATCACTGACAAGTGTAGTCATTTTAAACAGCGTTACAAAAAACTAGTCACATCACAAATAGACTAGACAGCATTATTCATGACATTTTACATAATGTGTAGCTAATGTTCCGTACCAAATTACAATTGACAACCAAATATGTTATTTCTCATGACTGAACAGCGTACTTGATGCTTACAGCTGTAGGGGAATATATATACATGTATATGGCCAAATGGTTAGCGCATGCACGTTGTTTCATAAGGTCTGTTACTGAGTCAACGGGTGTGGTTTCAATTTGCCAGTGGAATGTGACAAGGATTCGGGTCGGCTATCCAACCTTGTGGATTTTCTCGTGAGTTCACCTGTTTCCTCCCACTGCTAAAGGCCCCTACACGCAAGCGAAACTATTGAAATAAAATTAAACCATATGTTGATCCTGAATTGATCTGGTTTGTGTCAGCTGGCCCCCAGAATCCATTCAATTGATCTGATAATTTGTGTTTGTTGTTCATTTCTTGCAATCATTGTGTAGTTTAAGAGTCTTATCAGTATCAGGTTTTATTAGGTTTTATTTGATTTAGGTCAAACTGTCTATCATGTTAATGATCCCCTGACAGTTGAAAATCGAAACAAGGAAGAGAGAGAGAGAGAAATGGGGTTTAACATCCACTCAACACAAACTAGGTCATTTCGGGACTAACATATGGTTTTAATTTTATTTCAATAATTCGCTTGCGCGTAGGGGTCTTTAGCAGTGGGAGGAAACCGGAGTGCCCGGAGGAAACCCACGAGGTTGAGAAGGCGCCCCTATCTCCATGCCACATACGCTCACACCAAGGCTCGAAACCACAGCCGCAAGCCAGAGGTGACCGGCCCGCTAGAGTTCGAAGCGCGGCACTCTAGACCACTAGGCCATCCCAACCCCCCTCGAAACAAGAGTATGCAATAGAACAATGTATGTGCAGAAAAGTAGGATGCTAAAGTCTATTTCCATTCACCTACATTTGTGGCCGTATCAACTATAATGTTGTCACCCTGTCCATTGGTCCGTCCATCACCAATTGGCTTGTGATCAGGATAGAGGTTAAATTATGCTACAAATTCTGTTCAAATTTGGTGTAAAGCATTGTGGTCCTAGATGGGCAAACCCAATTGCTAATCCATATTGTGTTACTTTCAGTGCCTGGGGGTTAGGTGACCGAATGGTTAGTGTGCGCGGTGTATCATACAGCCTGCCATTGAGTCAGCTGGCATAGTTTTGAATCTCTGGTTGTACGTGGCAAGGTGCAGGGTTGCATGTCCAACCTCATGGGTTTCCCCCGGGTACTCTGGTTTCCTCCCACTGCTAAAGACCCCAATGCACAAGGAAATTATTGAAATAAAATTAAACCTTATGTTAGTTCTGAAATTACCTAGTTTATGTTGAGTTGACGTTAAACCCCATTTCTCTCTCTCACTTTCAGTGCCAGATTTTAATTTTAAACAGACATCAAGGTCGTTTATAGTTAGGCTTTAATGCAATACGATTGGGTTGCTCAAGTTTTCGTGACGTCATATTGATCTTAAATCTGTGTCATCATACTTTTGTTTTATGTTTAACTATTATAACAAATAATACAGCCAATAGCATAGAATGAGACAAATAATACAGCCACAGCCAATCGTATTATTTGTGTCATTCTATGCTATAGGTTGTACTGAGAAGCTTGTTGTAATAAGACAGTTTTATCCTGGCTAAGTGCACAGCACATCCGATCATTAGAAAAGGTCAGATCTATTTCCATACCTGTTTGGCTGATCACACATCCAACACGACAACAGACAATAAATCAAAAACTGTGACCTGACGAAAGAGAAAAAGAATTGAAGTCTGGAAGCTTAAAGAGAGTGAATATCAATTTATGTAAATAAATTCCATTCACAAGAATTGGAACTCAAACAGACATGATGGCCAGTGAGAAGAAAGTTTTTTGTTAGGAGACTGTATCATAGAGAATAAAGTTGAATCAATAATAATAATAAAAGTAATGTATGCGTGTATTCGATCCCAACAGTATGCTCATGGTGTAGGTTTCTTTAGGTCTATAGTTTTATAGTTCAATCTTTTTAATATGATTCAAGTAGATGAGATTTTAGTTTTGATTGGAAAGTTTCCAAACATTGTGAAGTTTTAAGATTACTAGGTAAAGAGTTCCATAGTTTGGGTACAATGCAGGCAAATCGTTGAAACCCAATAGGTTTAAGTCTTTATCTTGGAGATGTAAGACAGCGATCATTTTTTGACCTTAAGTGCATTTTGGGATATAATCAGATATTCTAGGCCTGTTTTATTTAAAACGGCAGTTTCATATTTTTAAGTTATATTTTTAAAATATATTTAAAAAAGCCCTAAAGTAGATTGTATCTATAAACAGTCCTACCTTGTTTAAGAATAATCCTATTAATCCTATAATTCACTATTGCCAGTTGAGAAATTGGCAAAAATATCATTTTAAACTTCAAATTCAAAAGTTTGAAGATCACCATTGCATGGAGGGGAATGGGAAAACAAGAGAGTTAATTCAAGTAATTGGGTTATTATTTTCGGTGTCAGGGAAATTTATGCCTATCAAATATTGCCCATGATCATAGAATAATGAGTTGACAATATGAAATTTCCAATTTAAACATTTATGGGCCCAATCAATCAGCATAAAAATTTGCCTAGTATGTCCACTGTTATTCGTCCAAATTGGTATTTGGCCGAATGATTCGCCCAAATCAAACGGGTTTGATATATTCGGCTGAATATTTAATTGGCCGAATTATATTCGCCTGGTGTGTCCGCTTCACCGAAGCATTCGGCCGAATGTAGAATTCATCAGCCAATCGCCACTTATATCGAGAAGTCACGTGATTGTTTGAAGACATAGACACCGCCATGTTTTAATCATGTGACAGGGGAGAGGATGCAATCGACTGGTGAATTGGGCGCAGCATTCGGCTAGTGTGTCCACCTATTCAGCCGAATAAAATTTGGCGCCGATTGATTCCATTCTGCAAATCATTCAGCTACTGTGTCCACCGGTTACGGACACCTGTTACCACTGTTTATCGTGTATTTTGTACACGGTGAACAGTCCATTCGCTGATTACACTATTTTGCCTCGACCGTTTTTATTGGACTTCGAATTTTGACTAATGGTTTGGATTGTTCGTACTTGGTTTTATTTTATTATTAGATAAAGAACAGAGTTGCAAAAGAATGAACATAGGTGTGTTGTGCAGGGTAGTAAAACAATGAACAGAAGCAATAAAATAGGAAGGAAAAGTGTATGAATTAGATTCAATTACATTGAATTATAGAACACTAAATTGTTCCTGATTCCACTGACAATTATTGTGTACGCAAATTCTGAGATTCATAAAAAAAAAAACAGATTTAATAAGTATAACAAAGCTAATTAAATCGGAACGAATCTAGTTACGTTCAATGGTAGAACACAATACATGTTGCCATTTTAAAAGGTGTATTGTAGAGATTGAAGAATGGGGATTAACATCTATTCAACACAAACTAGGTCAATACAGGACTAGTTGAAGCAAATACTTTGTATGTGATCTTTAGACGATTGGTTTGAGTCTAATATAGCACTAATATTTTGAGCTTTATTGGTTCCTGAAATTATTCCTTTAACTTAACTTTTACATTTTTTTTGCTTATTTGGCTCCAAATACGAACAGTTCTGTTAAATTTAATTTTAGATGACCTGGAAAAACCCTTTAAGTTGAACAAACAACCCAACCCTACTCCTTGTCCAATACTTTAACTTAATTTAAACAAACACTTGACTCATTGACAGACCTCATGATCTAAAGTGCACATGTTTAACGATTTGATCACCCAATTCCGTTTTAATGTTAGCCATGAGAGGAAGAGAGAGAGAGAGAGAGAGAGAGAGAGAGAGAGAGCCTCCACTGGCCACAAACTAGGTAATTTTTGGACTAACATAATTATATATGATTCTATTAGATTGCAATAATTCGCTTGCGCATAGGGGTCTTGATCAGTGGGAGGAAACCAGAAAACCCACAAGGTTGAACAAGCGACCCTACTCCTTGTCACATACAACTGGAGAATCAAACCCATGCCAGTTGACCTAATGACAGACCTTATGATACTGTTCGACTATCCAACCCCACAATCTTCAAAGAAAATTCTTGAATCCCCAAATTAAACGCTTTCCCAAACATGTATTTAAATTTCTAGGAACATTGAACCTGATCAAAGAAAGTAATGAGGGGATGTCTAGGCAGCTGATAAGTTAAATTCCTATTCTATACATAAATTACTAAAAAAAACAATAGAATTTGACTTCTTGCCATATCTAGTAAAAACAATTTGATGTGTTTTTCAGTGTAACTTGATTTATAATAACCAAATTATCCGTAACCGAGTTGAACTAAGGCAAAGAGAGTGAGAGCATAGGTTTTTCGTGAATAAACTAAATTGAATATCGATTCAAAGTTGTGTAACCTATTGCTTTTTTTATTTAAAGCTGCATTATTTGTAAGATTTAGAAATAAAGTCGACGGATCTTGCTATAATAGTTTAAAAATAGATCATGAAGAAGAATATATTGTAAATTTCAGTCAAATTACATCATTCGTAGTGAATTTGAAAGTTTTGATAAGAATAGCATAGTCTTGATTTTTATTGCTACCATGTTGTGATAATAAACAAATTCTCGATCCAGGCACTCCGGTTTCCTCCCATTGCTAAAGACCCCTACGCGCAAGCGAATTATTGAAATAAAATTAAACCATGTTAGTCCCAAAATGACCTAGTTTGTGTCGAGTGGACGTTAAACCCCATTTCTCTCTCTCCATGGTGATTCATTGATTAAGATGCTAGCCTGCTGACCAACTGGATTTTCCATTCACTGTGAAACTGACATCGTTTAAGATGGGGTTTTTTGACTTTAAAAAATGCTATAGAGTTTGATTTCAAAACATCGTTTGATAATTGACAATAATCGTTTGAAAACTACAAAAATGGTTTAATTAGAACCATAGTTTAATTTAATGGTACAGCGTTTGATATCTCCGAGTGGGGGTTAAAAATGGACGAACCGTCGAATTATGTAATGCGTTTGATTACTAGACATCGCTTTAATTTCTGAGCTGCCGATTAATTTATCAAGTGTTTAAATATTAGACGAAAAATTTATTTGCTCGCGAATCGTTTATCCGATCGGTTCATTTTGATTACGATTATTTACATATGAAATGAAGTACGAATAAAAAGGGTGGATATAAAAAAATGCACACGAAGATATGCTAAACTTACCGTGGTCGTAGTATTATTATCCATTAAAAATAATGATTCACGGTACCATTGACAAATACATCAAAAATCGGTACGTCCATTGTTATTATACCATCGGAAATCGGTAGAGCACATTCCCGGTGATGTATTTTTCTTTAAATCACAAATGATGAAAATAGATTTCCACGTGTACACGTGACTAGAAGACCTGGCAATGATTCCACCATTGACAAATACATCAACAATCGGTAAATCACGCCCAATGTTATTATATCATTGGAAATCGGTAAAGCACATTCCAGGTAAAGTATTTTCTTTAAATCACTAATGGATGAACACAACTTTTCATCTGCAAATGTTGTCGTGTGATAATCTCGCGAGACTTGTATACTGGCGCCAAACGTCGCTATTCGTCGATCGCCATAGACGAGCTATCGCTCAGGGTGGTGCGGGTCTGTTCATCCCACGATCTTTTCGCCCTGGGCTGTTTCATCTCAACCTTATTTTTTATCGGACTGTTCATCCCGGGCTGTTTCATTTCGGATTCGGCTAGCGACGTTTCGGATTAATAATTAAAAGACTGTGGAAAATTTATGTGACAGTACAGACATTTATCTTTTCGTTTTATGGGAGGCTGATAGTTGCCTTATTCAGTTGATCGGCGACTGTTGAGATCGCGATTAACATTGCTAGTTCTCTTTTGTTTTGTTTCATCGGCGAGTAATAAACTAGGTAATAAAATATTGTTGAAAATTTGTGTATATTTAGTAATACTTCATTGTTTTTCTTTTATCAAATAGTGAACGACCTTGATTGACCAATCACTGCTATTGGGGTTTTTTGTGAAACGGAATAATTGCAATCAACACACGGCCGCCATTATCGATGATTGACAACTCACGTTTTTCCTCATCCACCAAACAACCGTAAGATTTCTTTGCACAGCCACAACAATAACATGGGGATTATCGGCTAATCAGCTTTAATTATTCCGCTTTGATCGTTGCTATTTCTAATATTTTCCATAGAAAAACATTGCTTTGTACGCACAAATTTATCGATTGGTATTGCCAAGCTTGTCGAGGAATAATACATGTCAACGTGCAGCTCGCGGATTATCGTTAACAATTTCTAGATACTTGTAAAAAGAGTGCATGTCGTGTAAATATTTATTTTAATTTTTGTGTAGGTCATTTTCAAATCAATTCATCAGCATATTATTCGTTTTAAACAAATGCATTACTTTTGACGGGAAACGATGATTATCAAAGAACCGCAAGTGCAACTATTCACTAATGATTTAACGTTTGGTGGAGCCTTTTTACTAATCACGTGTTTCGTGTTAATAAATATTTTCTTTCGTGTTTTGAATTGGCCTATTTCAAATAAATTCATCAACAACATTTTCATATAGATAGTACAGATATAAAAAAAATAAAACGCTCTTTTCGTAAACATGCAACATTTGAAATTTTGCCGTAGGTTCGTTATGCACAACTCCAGGTGCTGTACTTGATGGCGAGGTGTAAATTATATAATTTAGCCTGCATGTTATTTGTGCGGGGGGGGGGGCTTATTATAAATTGATTTGACAGTTGTGTTAAACCTTTCCTTTAAACTTATTCCCCGAGTCAGAAGCGTCACCTACCTAAGTCAGAAATGTCACATACCTGAGTCTGAAACGTCGAGGTTTTATTATTGAAGCGGGATCGAAATGACAAGTAATCTATTCATTCCGGGCTGTTTCACCCCCCCCCACCACCGTCCTTGTTATTGTTGTTTATTATAGATTTAACATCGAATACATTTAATATGATATTATGGACAGGTTAATTAAATCAAATTATTTACACTTCATAGGTTGAATGTTGGTTATTAGAATAGCAGTTAATTAACTAAGCTGTACTTATTGTTAAATAAACTGTTAAGCACTCACTTATAGTTAAACAAACGTGTACTTTTTTTTATTTATTATTTAATAACAAGTAATTATTTGTTTTCGATTAGTAATAAAAACATGCGGCGAGGGTTGAGTTGTATTCACACATTTAAGTAAGAAGCCAGATAACCTAACAATTAAAATTAATTACTGATCTATGTCTTCATTGCTCTTCTGTTATATCATTCTTTCACATATAATTTTTATCGCAAATTAGTCGGAATGCGAGAAAGGAATTCCAGGGGGAACGATCAGCTGTCCTCTGCACGTGATTAGAATAGTGTGATGTACAGGCGCGACGTCGTGTTTGATATTCATTTTTATACCGATATATTAGAATCCGAATTCGACGCCTGAACGGCAGTGTCATAGACTTATACAATAAATATAAAGCATGATTTGGGACACGTGTTTTTACTTAGTGGAATCCGTGTCACTAAAAAATAACATAAACACTAAAAAATAAACACTAAAAAATAACATGAACTCTTAAAATACTGGAAGAGACTGGTTCACAGATATAAAATTGGAAAACAATCACATATAAAGAACGATTCAAAAAAAAATAATTGCTGCATGCAATGACTAGTTTATACATATTATTATAAAGAACGTTTTAAAGACATTTATTTGCAGCATGCACATTAAAAAGAAATCGAACATTGGAATATCATGGTTTATACATATGAATAACGTTTGCAAGAACTAGCGGCATGCAAACCTCTTAATATATATCCCCATTAATTACAGAAATGGTCTGTGTATACACGGTATGCTGAGCTAGTCACCTTTTGGCCAGGTGAATATACGGTGGAGTCATAAATGTCCGTTATAAGTGTAGATTGATTATCTGTTTGGCCGAATGCTTAGGTTTTTCAAATCCTGGGTGCCATATGAAATGCATATTTTCAATATACATGTATGTTAGTACAGTATGGGTTAATCCTGAGATTGATCGAAAGATGTTGTTTTATTAATTATCACCTGTGCTCACCTGTCTGGGTGCCACACAAAATCATGTCTTTGAATATACAGTTGAGTCATAAATGTCCTTTTTAATGTGTTTTTTTTTATTTACATTCATTATTTGATTGGTCAAATGCTATTGTTTTATCAATTCCCACTTGTATTTACCTGTCTGCGTTGAGGTGAAACATGTTTTTGTTACGACAAAGGGAGCGGTCTTATAAGTGTGATTTAAATTGATGTTTTAACAAACAAGGACTTTTTATTTTTTTGTGTTAACCAATTGTATGTTTTTACCAACTTCCAACCCACGCAGTGTAAATAATCTAATTTAATCAACTTACTTAATATCATATTAAATGTATTTTACGTTAAATCTGTAATATACAACAACATTGGGATGAAACAGCCCAGGGTGAAAAGATCGTGGGATGAACAGACCCGCACCACCCTGAGCGATAGCTCGTCTATGGCGATCGACGAATAGCGACGTTTGGCGCCAGTATACAAGTCTCGCGAGATTATCACACGACCACATGTGCAGATGAAAAGTTGTGTTCATCCATTAGTGATTTAAAGAAAATACTTTACCTGGAATGTGCTTTACCGATTTTCAATGATATAATAACATTGGACGTGATTTACCGATTGTTGATGTATTTGTCAATGGTGGAATCATTGCCAGGTCTTCTAGTCACGTGTACACGTGGAAATCTATTTTCATCATTTGTGATTTAAAGAAAAATACATCACCGGGAATGTGCTCTACCGATTTCCGATGGTATAATAACAATGGACGTACCGATTTTTGATGTATTTGTCAATGGTACCGTGAATCATTATTTTTAATGGATAATAATACTACGACCACGGTAAGTTCAGCATATCTTCGTGTGCATTTTTTTATATCCACCCTTTTTATTCGTACTTCATTTCATATGTAAATAATCGTAATCAAAATGAACCGATCGGATAAACGACTCGCGAGCAAATAAATTTTTCGTCTAATATTTAAACACTTGATAAATTAATCGGCAGCTCGGAAATTAAAGCGATGTCTAGTAATCAAACGCATTACATAATTCGAGGGTTCGTCCATTTTTAACCCCCACTCGGAGATATCAAACGCTGTACCATTAAATTAAACTATGGTTCTAATTAAACCATTTTTGTAGTTTTCAAACGATTATTGTCAATTATCAAACGATGTTTTGAAATCAAACTCTATAGCATTTTTTAAAGTCAAAAAACCCCATCTTAAACGATGTCAGTTTCACAGTGATTGCAGTTTCCCATTTTTGGTTGTGCAAGACTAGGGACCTGACAGGAACGAGTCTGTGGGACGAAAAACCAAACTCATGTGGAAACATGGTCTTGCATGTACAAGACCCCTTCACTGTTTGAATTTGAAATAAGAGTAGGCCATAGTGCCGCAGCTGTTGGGCATAAAATTTCACTCACAGCACATTATTCCATATGCCTACGTCTTCATTAGGCCAGTCAGTGCAGATAAGTAGGATGTTCATTTCATCTTGAATAGATTTCTTTTATTACATAAAAGAAGAAAACACAACCGGGACATTTTTCACTGATTGGTTATCAAACCTTATATTTAAGAAAGTTCATTATACATCAAGTTTAATTGTATCTAAACTTACATGGGGCTACGGAAAAAAAGTATTTTTTGGTCGATAGCTAAAAACGGTCTGTTTAACGTGAATTTGAATGAATTAGGATTTCAGATTTAGTCTGATGGGATTAATTGTTTAATAATCAATCGAAGGTTTTAAATCCTGTTATTCTTGCAATTGAAGATTTCAGCCACTGGAATAATAGATAAATATATATTTAAAAGATGGTGCGGGGTCTAATGAAACAAATATCGATTTATACCCCGAAAAATATGGTAATTTCAGAGGAATATTACAGGTCCCACGCTTTCATTCTATCGTATTACAACAACACGTAATTTTGTAGGAGTATAACTGACATATTTTTGAGTGCCGTACAGGAATTGAATATGAAAAAATAATGAGGTGCAGTTATTATTTTATTATGTACGAATTTCAATATTTCTTTGACAAATGATTTATAATTGTGGTCTGTACCCACCCGCTTAAATATCCCATAGTTTTTGGTAAAAAAAAGTCTGACAAGAAAATTTTGAAATCCCTATAGTACTGGTTGAGTTGGGAATGGTTATACTAGTTTAAAGAGGCATTAGCACTAGAAGTGTAAACAAATACAAGATATATAGCACTGTTAGAATTGTAGTAAAAAGAAAGAAAAGAAAGTTATTTTAAAATTGATTTTACATCAAGCATTATGGTACAATTAACCAGACAAAATATTATGCTAACTTATTGCCCATTTTGCTAAATGTGGCAATGATCAAGACCAATCTCGTCTTCATTAGCACTGGTGGTACAGAACCGTAGGATATCAAACCCCATTTTATTTCAACTACAACTAGAAAACTATATATGAACTCTAAGGAATATTGAACCAATTTTAAGCACTTTCAGTAACGTGGATAATAATGTACTAATGAATACGGGCTTACGCCATACATTGTGCTATGAGGGAAGATATTGCCAGGGCAGAGGCACTATGGCATTCTCTTACATTGACTTCCAGTTGCCAAGAGGTCTTCAGGCGCGGATCCAGGATTTTTTGCAGGGGGGGGGGGGTCTAGGTTTGATAATTGCTTAACTAATTGCGCTCAACCGATAATTTGGTAAATTAGATTCAATTTGGTTCATTCTGACGTATTTCCGGAAGGTAAATTCCAAAATAACAGGTGTAAATAGCCAATAAAATCGCATAAAAAATTTTTCAAGCCTGAGCAGGGGGGAGGGCCGCCGGACCCCGTGGACCCCCCTTCTGGATCCGCGCCTTGTCTTTTATGTGTATGCTAATATTTACATGGGACCTCGGTTTTTCATCTCCTCTGAACAGCTAGACAGCTGTCCTTGCGGCCTGCTGCACTGACAAGGGGAAACCATGCGGAATATTCCAACAAACTTTCTCGCCAATGCAGGGATCAAACATGGGACCTCCAGGCTAGCGAGCCAGCGTCTTACCCACTTCGCCACTGTGGCTCCCATAATAATAAGAGAAAAACACTTGGAACATTAAATATGGAAATAAGGGGAAGTGTTGTCAAGTGTTCAGCTTTGGTGGAAGGATTTGTGTAGGGTGTGTGAGAGACATGGATAAGATCTATAATCTACCAACATAAGGGTATTTCTAATGTTTTTATTGATATTTTTCAGGTGTTTGATGCTGTGATTATTTTACTCTCATTTATAGTAGATCTGATATTCCTCAAGGGATTATCAAATTCTGCCATTAGTGATCCAGTTTTTATACTTGCTTTTCTCTTGCCGTGGAGAGTTATACGGGTAGTCAATAGTAAGTATCATTTCAATCATTGAAAAAAGTTGGTTTAAAGATGTACATTTATTATGTAAGTTTAAGAGCTGCTCATTCTTGCTTTAATAGTTCAATAATAGATAACGTGGGCCTATTCAGGAATTTTTAGGGTTGCCGAGCAAAGCAATGCAGACAATTTTTTTTTTTTCCTACTATTTTTTCCAGAATTAATCAATAGCAGATGAACTAAAAAGTGCAAATTTGTTACATATTATATTTAAACAGTAAAGAGACATAAGAAAAGAAGGAACCTTGAGTGGACCCATCTAAATAAGATATTTCTGACTCTTTAAATCTTGATATATACAAATATTCTTCTACATTTTTATAAGGATAGGGTGGGGGCTGTTTTATCAAATTAAAAAATATATATAGACTAAGAAAGAAATGATGCTTGACACCTCTTCAATTTAATAATGCACCCACCTGACACATTTCATGATTTCCAAATGATATTAAATAATCTCTGTCTGAGCTACTTTCAGAATTACTTTCATGAAATTTTGCATTATTTTTATATACTTTTAAAAAAGATGTCTAAAATTTTATTGGAATTAATGATTCTTAAAACTATTTATAAAATGACTTTTAAAGCAATATTATTTATGTTCAGACCAGGCCCTGAGTTCACAAAGTATTCTCTGACTTACTCCACTTTCAATCACTGTTTATGAGACATATCTTTCATCCAGAAACAAAAAATCTTGCACCTAGTTTCTTTTTGGTGTATTAAAACAACAAAATTTTATAAAGGTCTTATTTTAGTTGTTAAAATAAGGCAAACAGTTTTGAGTAAATTCTAACGAAAGTCTGTGAATGCTTTGTGAACTCGGAACCTGATATTTACCAATGTTTTGTATAAATTGTAAGATTGAGAAGTATTATATTTATAATTTTAGGTTTAGTTGTAGCTGTGATAGATCATGAACATGTCAAACTTCGACTTCTTTACAGTCGGAAAAAGAAACTTGATAAAACTGTCGATAACTTGAGGAATGAGGTGGATGAACTTAAGGTAGGACATTATTATTGATGGCATTTTTATTATTTATTAATTCTCTTATTTCTTCATTTTTAGTGATCTAACGCTTGTGGTTCAAGTTTAGATCGTAAGGTCTATCATTGAGTCAAGGGGGTGGATGGCCGAAAGGGTTGCATCAAAAGGTCTAACATTGAGTCAACTGGCCAGTCAAACCTTGTGGGTTTTCTCTGGTTTCCTCCCACTACTAAAGACCCCCATGCGCAATCGAATTGTTGAAATAAAATCAAACAATGTGTTAGTCCCAAAATGACCCAGTTTGTGTTGAATGGAAGATTAAATTCCATTTCTTGCTCTCTTACGGTCATTGAGTCAGAAAGTGCTGTTTCAATCACTGGTTTGTAAGTACATCATGTACTGTAACAGAAAGAGAGAGAGAAATGGGGTTTAACATCCACTCAACACAAACTAGGTCATTTCGGGACTAACAGATGGTTTAATTTTATTTCAATAGTTCGCTTGTGCGTAGGGGTCTTTAGCAGTGGGAGGAAACCGGAGTGCCCGGAGGAAACCCACGAGGTTGAGAAGGCGTCCCTATCTCCATGCCACATACGCTCACACCATGGCTCGAAACCACAGCCGCAAGCCAGAGGTGACCAGCCAGCTAGAGGTCGAAGCGCGGCACTCTAGACCAATAGGCCATCCCAACCCCCCTGTACTGTAACAGGGAGTAAGGTCACCTTCCTGTATCCTATACTTACATACAAGATTACTACATGTATAATTCTGAAGTTACCTAGTTTATCTTAATTGCCCGTTTAACCCCATTTATTTTATTTTACAGAGTTTATTGCATGAAGTTCGCTCATTTTGTATAAAAGATGGAATGGAAGAATGGAAGATTGATAATTTATTAGGTAATTTTATATATTTTTTTTATTCTAGTTCAATTTTCTTTTGCGGTGAGAATAATTGATATCAAAACAAACCATGTCCAGTTCTTTTACATGCATGCCACTGTGTACACAGGACCTCTGTTTTTGGTGGTTCCGAAAACAATACATCATGTCACCCCCTCTCTTTCTCTCTCTCAAAAGGATTATTGATGGCTTACAAATTGTTCCAATTTACACAAATTCATTGCCATTTTAAACTGAAGTATCTACTCAATAAAAATATACATTCTTCATATTAGGGAAATAAATGAATAATTGTAATATTATATTTTATGAAAGCCGAATTTGAAAGATTGAAAAATATAAGTCTACGAACTTTAGCGTTCTGGAAGTAAGTTTTGTGTTTTAATAAACAAACACCAAATGGCACTACAAATTTGTCTCATTAGGTTCTTTCACCTTAAACCACAGATTCAAATAGTTGACATCCGTGAATTGTAATAAGTTTTGTTCTTTCACCATGAACCACAGTTTCAAAGTTTAACAAATAAGTTTTGTGCTCTACAATTTTGCACATCCATGAATTGTTTATAAGTTATATCCTTTCATTGTGAACCAGAATTAATAATGTTTTATAACCATGAATTCTAATAAGTTTTTGTTTTTTCACCATATACTATGGTTTCAAAGGTCAACAATTAACTTTTTATGTAATTCAAATGTTTGACATCCATGAATTGTAACAAGTTTCATTCTTTCACTGTGGTGAACCAATTTCAAATGTTTAACATCCATTTATTGTAATACGTTTCCATCTTTCACCACGAACACAGTTTCAAATGTGAACGATTAACTTTGATGTCCTCCAAATGTTTTCAATCCATGAATTGTAATAAGTTTCCTTTTTTCACTATGAACACATTTCAAATGTAAACAAATAATGTCCGTAAAATGTTTGACATCTATTGTTATAAGTTTCCTTCTTTCACTGTGAACACAGTTTCAAATGTAAACAAATGATGTCCTTCAAATGTTTGATGTCTGTAAAATGTTTTATATCCATGAATTGTAATAAGTTTGATTCTCTTACTATGGTGATCCACAGGGATCAATGTAGACAATTAAACTTTCATGTCCTTCTTATGTAAATAGTTTGAAATCCATGAATTGTAATTAAAGTTACATTATGGGAGATAAGATAAAGAGATGGCAGTTTTCACTATGATAGTTAAAAACTAGATAGTCTAAAGATAATTTGCTGAAAATTTCAGTCAAATTGATCCACTATTAGCCGAGAAAAAAGCGTTTGAAATATTCACATAGCCTCGGTCATCATTACTCAAAACATTAATATAAACAGCATAGTCTCGATTATTCACTTGATTGATTTAATTATCAACGGCCATTAAGCGACATATAAGAATTTAATCCGCCAACATTGAAGGCTAGCCTTAACATCAAGAGTTTATTATGGTCTGGATATGTTAATTAATGTCTAATTGATTATTTATATAACATCTCAGGCCCAAAGAAAGACCTGTAATAAGCAGATTTTGCTCTTGCATAATGCTATTTTAAGTTTGTGTTCTTCAAATGTAAATAGTTGATATTCATGAAGTGTTGGTTTTGGGTCCTTGCAATATAAATCGTTTTATGCCCTTGCAATGTAAGCCATTTTATTTCCAACGTTATAAATAAGTTTACGTTGTGTTGTAAACAGATTTACATCTTTTAATTATAAACTTTCTATACTGCATTACTTGTATTAAATGTATGCTCTCAAATTATAAACAAATTTACATGGATTTGAGGTTTTGTTTAGTTATGTAGGAAACTCCTAGTGAAATATTTGTACTCTAAGCAACTCGGATTTTATCACATACTATTACCAGTTTATATTACCTAGGTGTCTGTCTAATTTAATATAAACATATAATACTCTCTAACCGACTTCTACCAACCCCAGGGAGTATCTCATCTCATCCAATCTCTATTAATAATAGAACTTTGTGTTTATGAAAGAAGTATTCTCTAGTTGTCACAGACAGACAAATTGATCACGTCTTCTAAACTTTTGTTTAGGGGCATCGTCTAATATCGTTTGTCTATTCAGATTCATTTTCTAACCCCCTGCGCCTTTTGAAATTCTTGTATTCCATTTCCTATGAAAAAGATCAAACGATACACTTTGACAATATTACTACATGCCCACAGATTCATTTAACAATCCTGAAAAATATAGATCAATTCCAGATCCTGTCAAACAAAAACAACTAAAATATCCTGTAAATTGGGAATTTCTTAGGTCCAATATGAATAAAGAAGTGAATTTTGTATTTTCTCCTGCCAAAAGTTTAAATATATTGAAAGATCATTTTTTGTGCAATACAATGATTAAAAATTACAAAAACAGACTGTAAAGGCTATTTCTCTGCAATTGTTTTGAATGCATATAAAAGATTTCAAAAATTGGAATTCTGTGCCTTCTCAAGCACAATGTATGTGTTCTAGATTCTAGACACATTTGAGGTTGTGTTTAAAGCAAAAACACTTTCCTGATTTAAGTGTTCTGTAAGAATGACAAAGGTGTCATTGTTAAAAAAATTCATTGAGGTGATGCTCTAGGTGCCAGAAAATGATCTCAGTTTGGACTGTTATTGATTCACTTCAGTATTAAAACTGACAGAAAATCACATTGTCTGGTATACTCTAGAGGTGTATGCCACAAGTTGATGCACTTTACCAAAAAATTGTGGATCCAAAAGTTTTGAAATTCCGGAATGGCACATGCAATCCAAATTTGCGATGTGATCATACATTTTGATTATAGAATGATTATCGATTTTGACAATTACTTGGGACAGATTAAGGTCACTTTACCAAAACGTTGTGAATCAAAAAGTTTTGAAATTTGCCTTGTGATCATACATTTTGATTATAATGATTATAGATTTTGACAATTACTTGGGACAGAATAAGGTCAACGATCGCCATTTTAAGGGGTTGTGTACCCTATGCAAACTTCAGTATTAATAACGTTGAATCTTGGATCTCTAAAATCAATATCAGTCTAAAAATGGTTTCATTCAATACTTTTAGTATTGTAATAATAATAAAATAAAACCAAGTACGAACAATCCAAACCATTAGTCAAAATTCAAAGTCCAATAAAAAAGGTCGAGGCAAAATAGTGTAATCAGCAGATGGACTGGTCACCGTGTACAAAATACACAACAAACAGTGGTAACAGGTGTCCGGAAGAGTAAGCTTACCCTGCCTGGCGCCACACCCGCCATCGCTGCATCCAAACTATTAGACGAAATCTCAATGAAATAGCATGATTGGCCAATGGACTATCGCTATACAAAATGCACGTGATGAACAGTGTTAACGATGTAATAGACAGACATAATTAGGAAGATAATATTTTACGAGTCAATAAAATATATCTTGAATAATAGCCGAGAGAGACATGTTATATTTACCAATCAAGTCAATATGACGTCCATAAAACTTTTAAAGGTTTTAATGAGTTTAGTGCGCAAGTTATTATGAATGATAAATCTGTCAACATTTGGGATATAGGACAAAGTCAACACAAGCAGGCACCACCTATGATTTCCCTGAAAACCTTTGATGATCCTCTTTTTCATCTGATTAACTTTAATGTAACAAATGACCATCACCAACTTTAATGTAACAAATGACAATCACCAACTTTAATGTAACAAATGACAATCACCAACTTTAATGTAAAAAATGACTATTGCCAACTTGAATGTAACACATCCAAACAGATAAAATTCCTGTATGATATTAAGTTAATTCCAATTACCCAAGGCAACATGATTTAACTTGCCAATAACAAAACAGCCAATATTTCGTTAATTGCCAATATCCAATATTTTATTACTGATAATTCTATTTTATTTTTCATTGCAGGAAAATTTGCACCCCGAAGACGAAAAGATTCAAAATTTTACAGTTTGGTAAAACTGGTGATGAGCACAGCATCAGTTGCTGATGACAAAGAGTCTGTTAGTTCTGGTTCCATGGACCTAGAGATTAACCAATTTGCCCGACGAGAAAGTGTTTTAAATGAGTATGATGGTTGTAGTACCAGCAATGAGAATACAGTAACCAGTTTCAATTTCCTCTCAGTACCCAATGCTTACGATTCACGCTCACTCAACTCCGACAACGACATATCAATTAGTTCGCGTCGTTCATCCATCGATAGTACTAGCCGACAAAGTTCCTTTAATGACGTGAGTCTACCTGTCCCAGAATTCATTATCACTAACCCGGAACTGAATACTCAAATACCTTCGGATGCTGAGTCCATCGAACAACAGCAGCTTTTGCCTGAAAAAAAAGGATCGACCAATCAAGTTAGCCCTATCTTGACCAGAAAAGATTTGCCTAATAGTCTGAGTCCTTATGTCAGCCGTAAAAACTTATCCAATCAGCTGAGTCCATGCACAAGTAGAAAGTCTTCGATAAGTCAACTCAGCCCATGCTTAAATAGAAAATCCTCAGCCTCTCAGCTTAGTTCGTGCTTAAGTAGAAAATCCTCAAATACTCAACTGAGTCCGTGCTTGAGTAGGAGTTCCTCACCCACTCAACTGAGTCCATGCTTGAGTAGGAAATCATCAACCAATGATATCAGCCCTTGCTTAAGTAGAAATAATTCTGCCACTCAGCTAACCCCTTGCTTGAGTCGAAACAGTTCAGCTAGTGACTTGAGTGGTAACTGTAACAGGGAAAGGGTAAAGCGTTCACCACACCGAGTTAATTTTGTGTTATCTTAGTGTTAAATGTTTTTGTCATGATGGTGTAGGGGAGTGGTCTGAAACTACAAAGAAAGTTTAAGTTCCAGGAAGCAGTACAAACAGTACAGGTGGAATAACTGTGTATCAATATAAGCATATAGAAAATAAGATGTAAATCCAAGATGGAGTAGTATGAAAACAAGATGGAGTAACATCCGGTGAATAGAAAATGGAGTCAGTGGAGTTGTTTTTAAAGATAAGCTTTAAACAATGTCTTGAATACTTCTGTCGACAAATGTGTGAACCCTACCAGTGTGCTGAAATACTGCAAATTTAAAGAAATGCTGCAATATTAGGTTTGACGGGTCAATTTTTCAATACAGAAACAGATTTCCTGTAGCGGGTCAATTTTACCATACAGAAACAGCTTATACTTGTCCAGCTGTATCGTTTCAAAAATATATATATATATATATATACATGTATTTATGTTTCTGACATTTGTTTTTTAAATTACTGTCAAATTGTTAATGGTTTGTTTCCCCTCAAATGTTCCGTTTCGTTAGACCACCTAACCCAGCGGTTACTCCATATTCCTGAAGGCAGTAGTTACAGTATTATCATGAATTGATTGAAGTAGTTGATATTCTGTTGTAGGTACTGCACACAATGCAGCTAAAATTTCACAATACGCTCAAATAAGCCAACATTTTTTTAGCAAGCACCTGTTTAGTTTTGACATTCAATGGTTATAGATTTTAATATGCACACTTGTGTTGATGTGTTTGAAAGAATATGATCGCTCCAAACTTCCCCCAGTTAGAGCAATGCTACGCTGGACATTTTACGATCATGTCTTATGTTGTCACATGATTGTTCAAAATGGTATATCTGCAATTACCAAATATGGACTATGTAAACGGTCTGCACCCTTATCATTCACTGGGCCTGTATGCCTATGATTTGGTGAAAGACTTTACAAGCTTTATGGTTGTAACTACACCTAAAGGTGAAAAGTCAAGGAATGACGAATCCTGACTACAGGAAAATTAGGGGATACTCAAACATATTTTAGTGGTATAAATGAAATTGTGACATCAGTACTCGTTCATATTGAACACTTGGCTTTGAACGCTAGCCGAAAAAGTCTGCTCACCTTGTTCCGTTTTCACTTTGTTATAATTAATTATTAAATATATATATTGTAGATAAAGATTATATATATATGAATATCTATACATGCACCTTCCACTGGTAGTTAAATTACTGTTCAGTATATACATGTAAATATATTGTACATTTTTATTGTTATAAATAGAAACATAGTGATTTAGAAATTTAACACTGGCTTTAAAAAACTCACACACAAAGCAAATGTGTATATATAATAATGGCAAGTTTTTTTTAAAGAGAATATGACATCCAGAAATTGTTAATAATTACATATTGTGATAATCAATGTAACAAAAATATTATAGACTTATTATTGTTTTAAACAATTATTATTTAAAAGGGCACTACTGAACCAGAAAAAGTTGTCCTTATCATTGTTGAATAGATAAGGACATCCAGAAATGGTCAATCATTAAATATTGTGATAAATAATGTAAAAAAATAAATATATTCATTATATAAGGGGCACAACTGACCCAGAAGGGGAACAACTGATAAAGAAAAATGTAGTCTATAACATACAAGTATTTTCGGTTTTCATTTCAAATATTTTAAGATTTATGAGTACCATTATTATATAGTAACAACTTCCAGATGTGTACAAATATTTGCAATAATTAGTAATAGGCCATGCACGATAGCGACTATCAACAATCTTCATTCATTTAAATAGCAATGCTCAATAAGTACTGTTTGAAAAATAGATAAGGTCAGCCATCTTGGTTGTTATGACTACTTCCAATTTAGAGGGATTCTATACAGTACCAGAAGGCTCATTCAATTTGGTTTCAATCTGTGTATTCAATCCTGATTTTTCACCTTTAACCTTATCTGCTTTTGAAACTTGCAAAAGACAATAATTATTAGCATGGACTATTTAAAGTAAATTTTGATGCTGGTACCACAGTTATAATTGGCATTGCCAATAAATAGTTATATTTACTCCAGGGTGATAGAAATATAGAATGATTCTTCGTCTTCAAACAGAGTCTCAGTAATTCTAGCCTATTATAAATTGTGATCCTAATAATTTTCACTGGCAGCGCAAGTGGACTGGAAAATCGAGATTAAGTATCTCCTGCATGTCAATAATTCCTTGTCTTGTTAATATTCCTATATAAGTAGGGGAGGGGGAGATAATTCTGCTGAAATGACGAAACAAATTATACAACGCAATATTTTAAAACTGAACTAACATATCAAATTGCACAACATGTGGAGTTGTCCTTTAAACAGCATAAAAACCTCCCCCTTGTATGACCTGAATGGAGTCTGTGGTGAGAGATGCACGGGTTGTGATAATATTTGCACAGCCTTTAATAATCACAATCGCTGATTCGTATTTAACTTAGTGGAAATTTAAACAGTAGGTTGCTCTAATCAACATTCCGGTTCGTATATTCCCGAATCGGGGAGTCAGACAATGATACGCCTCCTTCAAGAATTATATTAAAAGGGGTTCGTATTTATGATTATTATTTACAAGGAAATGAACTGACTATTGTTA
The DNA here is from genome assembly GCA_036850965.1 of Patella caerulea. NCBI lineage: Eukaryota > Metazoa > Mollusca > Gastropoda > Patellidae > Patella > Patella caerulea. Next base: position 14,698,767 of record JAZGQO010000002.1, on the reverse strand, counting down.
TAGTTCTTATATGTATAGTTTTTGTTATAAGTTAGTTGTTTTGTTTAAATATTAAAAGATGTAATTAAAAGACATAATAACTATAGCATGATGATGTCTTTTTTAAATCCACATTGCCAACTATCTGTGATGTTTAATACGCCCCTGGTCGTCAAATTACAATTGGTTATTATATAATCAGTAACGTCACATGAAAATGTTAATTTGGTTATGTTCATATCAACCAATGTACCTAACCAGTGAATGATACTGATCATCAGGTGTTACATGACCAGGCACATGTCTGGGGTTGGGAGGACCCTCCCAACTCTCGTAGAGCATTGAACAAACAAACATGTTAAGCATTGCCACCGTTTGGGCCCCATTCCACTCTAATCCTATACATATATGCTTCGAAATGAGCAGAAATTTCCCTCCAATCCCCCTTGTTCATGAAGCAAAATATGCATGGTATTACATGAAGGGCTTGATGAGATGTACAGAATTAAAGCGAGATCAAGCCTTCTATTGAAGATGCTAATCTCGCTGCACAAATTCCTAAAAATGCCCCTGATAACCTTACCCAAAGCTGTGAAGACATTACTGCAGCTACCCCAATGGAAAGGATCACAATCAAATTGGGAAGGTATTCCATTGGCACTAAGTAGGGGAGCTAACCCTTTTTCATTGAGGTCAAAATAAATAGTTGAATTGGAATGACGTGACCAGTTATTTCAGTTGCTGATGGGACAAAATCTAGGGTAACTGCATCATACAAAGTTTCAGGATTTAACAAAAATTGAAATAAGGGCAGGAGGACCACACCAAATGAAACAACAAACTACAAACATAACTACTAACCAAAATGTAACAATTAACTACAAATGAAATGTGATTTAACTACTGCAGATCAGCATGTGCCACACCAGACCAGAGACATTTAACCTGGACCACTGTGTGCTGTCAGAGACATTTTACCCTAACAGCAATGTTTCGTTTCTATCTACTTTTTTGAATTCAAACTGTCAAGGGTTCTTTCAAATTATCGTCCGAATAACTAGGCACTTTTTCGTTGCCAGACCTATGATCATGCACCACCTTACCTTGTCAGACCCCCTCTCCTGCAAGACCTCATGGTGAAGTAGCCAGTCACATAGGAACCACGATGGCTCACTAAAAATTGGCAAACCCACATGACAAACATGGCATGTGATCCATGTCATTGCCCTAAATAAAATCTGAATTAGCTTTTTACAAAACATTTGACAATGCAATTTGATCTCCATTTCAAAATTTTATTTTATAACAAATATCAATAACATTAACAAGTATAAAAGATTCACAGCTATTGCTTTCTCCCCATCAAAAATCTAACTTGCTGTTACCTGTTCCTCCCCCACAACCAGCAGTTGATGATTTGAGATGTTTTAATGGATCTTCATGACCTTGACTGGATTGTTCTGCCATTTCTGGAGGAAGATGAAGGGGCTGAAAACAAAAATATTGATCAAACATCACTATTATTTCAAAGAGATCAAATGGCAAACTTAGTATTTAGCCTTCAAAAAAATCTAAAAATATCTATTAGAATTAATTGATTACCCATATATTATTATTGTTTGATTTATAAAGTGCTTCATTACACACAAGTGTTTCTAAATGCATACAAGCTTCTTTTTCGTTACTCATAGGGACTCTTTCTTGTGAAGAGTAATGAATGGGGGATAATTCAATATGGCCGACATTTTAACAAATTTTCACGAAATCATTGTGAACATGAAATTATTGCGAGAGGGCCTCGCTCGCAATTGTCGCGATAATTTTATGCTCGCATGTTTTACAGTATATTCAAGAAATATGAATTTCCAAAATGTAGAATGAAAGCTATGACTGAAATTTTTTTCACTTGCGCTAATCTCTCATTTATCAGGATTCACAAATCTGTATATTTTCTTCATAAACACTGTTTCAATTCAAACTGGTGGTTATTTATAGTTAAAACACAGTCTAAATTCAGATTGGTACTATCAAACCAGCCCCACTGAGACAGACAGATTGACTACATGTCTACATTTATATTCAGATTCATTACTATCAACACAAGGTCTTGGAAAACCAAGCCCTGTGAACACTTGGGACCAGGTATCATTCAGATTCGATGAAAAAAGGAAAGAAACTGGGCTTATCATCTATAATCTAATACACATATTCAGTTAATAGATGGTAAGCTCAGTTTCTTTCCTGTTTTCATCAAATCTGAATGATACCCGGTGTCCCTAGTGGAATACATTGGTTTGCATGTAAAAGATCCCTTGGTAGTTGGAATTTGATTTAAGAGTAGGCCATATAGTGCCGCTTCCCAAACAAAATTTTCTTCATTAGCACAGTCGGAGCAGAACAGTAGGACTTTAAACTTCATTTCATTTCATTATAATCAAACTAGTAATCTGTTTTACCTCTATAGTGAATTTTTTCCTTCTTAATTTAAAAGCCAGATCTAATGTATCTGGTTCATGGGCAGCCATTGTATTTAATCTTGGTAACTGTCGAATATTTAACAAACCTGAAATATCATAAAATAATCATCTATTAATTACAGAAATAAACCAAAGTAGGCCTACATACTACAAGACAAATCATACCCATGAGGTCCAAAATATGTTTTAATGAAAAGGCTGATGCTATGATACAATTCAGAATATCAGGGCCCAAGAAGAACCTTTGGGAATTTTACCAAGGATGATATGGAAAGATTGTTACCAGTAGCAGTTTAGTTGAGAAGGAAACCCGATTTCAACCTGTTTATCCATTAACAAGCATGTAAAGGAACCCTTAGCAGTTGGAATTTAAAGAAGAGTAAGTGGAAAGTTCCTATTCATGCAAACTTCTCCCTCATGCATTGCACACAAAACCATTGATATTTTACCCTAAAGAGTGTTAACAAGGTTTTGTAACAACGGGGAATAACCTTAAAGTTAGTGATCAAAAAACACTGAAAATCTATAAAAAAACCCACTAAGCTATCAACTTTCAAAAAGAACAGATGAAATTTGTATCTATTATGAGTATTAACAAACAAACTGGCGAAGACAGAGAGACCATTGCTGGGTGATAACAAATTTACTTTTCAGCGTTTCAACGTATAGCTGAAAATAGGTGTCTGTTCGTAGGTCATGACACATGAATATTAATTAGATGTGTCATGCACGTGCGTGCTTGTCTATAATTTTGTGATGTGTCATTCTAGCTTCTGCGGTCGACTTGAAAACTTCAAGTTTCTACAGTATTTTTCATAATATAATGATTTGAAGGGGGTCCATAGGTTTTTTCAGAGTATTTGTCTTAAAAAGTTTTATCTCCGTTTTTTTAGACCAGGACCGAATATAAAGTTTGTTATAATTATATGTATTTGTATCAACAATTATATGTATTTGTATCAACAATTATATATATTTGTATCAACAATTATGTGTGTATGGTATAATAAACGACAGGCTTAATGCATGTTTTTTGTTATTTATTGTCGTAGTTGTATATGGGCGAGAACAGACTATCCAGACCAAGAGTGAAATTAAATCCGGTTTAAGGTCCCATGAGACCACATTAAAATTTGGCATTATAATTTTCTTACCATGATATTCTTTAAAAACTGGATTCTTTTCTTTTTCTGATCCAGAAAAACTTTCTAGATGTAAAACTGTATCACAGAATTTTTCTACCTGTCTAGTAAACGAGTTTTCCTACAACAAATAATTAATAAGTTACAGTATAAAAAGGATAAAATACTGTATCAAAAAAGATATTTCTCGGTCGGTTTTTAATGCTTCTATAGTATCAAAACGATTTAGTCTTTTCTTTTTTCACGGGTAAAAGAGAATGTACTTCATAAATCCCTATAGACAGGCTTTCTACAATCTGTATAATTATAATGCCAACATCGATGTCTGCGTCCGATGCATCGATGTGTAAAATTTTACTTGATATCACCTCTATATAAGTTACTGTATTAAAAGGATAAATTACTGTACCTGAAATAGGTGTGTTGGTACTGTAAGTAGACAGACAGCGAATGATGATCTCAATAAAGCACGTAAACCTAGTAGAAACCTTGGTAATGAGGGGTCATGACCTGTACCATCTAATTTTAGTCCACTATTTTCACCCCACATGGGTGAACCTAAAGAATGAACAGCTGAAAAAGATACAATTTCATGTTGACAATATGTAGGGTTCTGGATTTCAGCCCGAAATCGTATTGCAGTATGAGAGAGAAATTGGGTTTATCATCCAGACTATGTCAATTCAGGACCAACATATGATTGCCTACAATTTTATTTCCATAATTTACTTGCGCGTAGGTTTATTACTAGTAAGGTTGCAACGATATCAAATTCTGATATCGCCATTAATCATGATAACTGCTTTTGGAATTATCGCGATAAATAAAAGTCTACGATTATCAATTTTATCACGATAATTCTCTTTATCATGATATTTCTCTTTATCGATGAACCTGAGTGCGGATTCATAACTTGAAAAAAGCGGCTGGATGACTAAGTCGAGTTACTTGGTTGCTTTGTTTTGGCGGGTTAAACAACCAGACGTACAGTACTAACTTAACATTGAAATAAACATAATATTTTCAGTCTTGTTAACCGGGGATTCGCCGCACCGTTGCTACGGTACACCGATGTCGCGTGCGGCTTTGTTTACAAAATGTGTTTCGGGAACTTTCTCTCACCGATTTTTATTGTATAATTTTACAAGTAGTAATTAAACTATTATTTTGAATTCGATCCGGCCCCCGCACCGGTGAAAATGAACTTTGGATTTATTGCACCGACCTCCGCCCAAAAAAATCCTAAAATACCGGGGATTGCGATTATTCAACTTTGGCCGATACGATATCACTTGAAAAAAAATAATCGCGATAATGCGGCATTCCCGGGGTATCGCTGCAACCTTAATTACTAGTAGGAAACTGGAGGACCCAGAGAAAACTCATCAGGTTGATACATGACCCTACTCCCTGTTACATATCTAAAAGATTGGATTTAACACGCGCCATGTGACTCAATGCCAGACCTTAAGATCTAGAGCAAATGTGTTAGACCACTACCACATGTATTGCATTATAGCAAAGTATAGAATAAAACAGACAACAATATGCCTAAATTTAGTGACTTGAAATGAAATTCTGCAATTTCTATGCATGATTGTTGTAGTAAAATACCAATCTGAAATGGGAATGGGAAGATCACTCTGCATAATGCTTTCAAAATTTTTCATCCACAAAGTTTTGAAATTCAATACTGGGTTCTTTCTTACATCACATTGAGCAATCTCACTGAATTTCTCAAGGAATTCAGAAGATTTCATGAATTTTAATTGACTAATTTACGTTCAATGAACAATTCGTGAGAATTTGACCAGAGCTCTGACCCGAGCAGACGGTGGATAAAGGTGATAACAATATTCATCAACATTAACTGACAAATTTCAAAATGTCAATCTGTCTTACCTATTTTTAATATATTTCTCTTGTCCACTTTATCTTTTGTTAAGTATTTTCCCTCTTCGATAACTGTGGCTATTTTATTCAAAAGTTTCATATAATTAATATTCATAATTTCAGCTGCATTTACTGGACTGAAATAGATAGATAGATGAAACAGAAGGTAAATAAGACAAAATGGCTACCTGACAAATTAACAGTAGGCCATAATACTGCTATGCGAGCAAATTTTCCCTTCTAGAAATCAAATGGGGTTTATATAACGTCCTACTGTTCTGAACCTACTGGGTGTATACCAAACATAAAGTGTGCTCTGAGGGCCATTTCTACAAGATAGCCGCGCTACAGCCTACTCTTATTTCGAATTGCAAGTGCCAAGGGTTCTTTTACATGAGTACAAGAACATCAGTTTTTTGTCTAATTCAATTCTATTCAGTTTTTAGAAGGATATAAGGTGGAATTGAAATCTCATACAAGATCAGTCTAAAAATAGTTCGATTTCGTTCAGTATTACAAATACAGTGGACTCTGTCAAATCCGACATCATACGGGATCGTTACAATATGTCAGATGTCACAGAGATCCGGAATACCCAATTTTGTCAAAACTAGAAATATTGTTACTTCGAAAACTGGAGGTATTATCATAATTTTGCTTCGAATCACCAGAACGTTATTCCATTTAAAAATGATAAACTTTTCTGTACATTCAAATTTTTCGAACATTAATATTTATTTCATTCAACATGCGTAGACATTCTGAATAGGTCGTCTTCAGTTGGTCGCACGCTTGTGTTTGCTATCACGTGTTCATTGATAATCTTCCGTTCTATTCAAGGTCGTTGACATACGGTTCCGTGAGATCCGTCGTCGGGTGAACAATGGGCTGAAGTGAGTGGACGTTACGTTTTCAGCGGCCGTTTGATGACCTTAACATTCATCGGCAAAAGCTCATTTCAGCTCAACATGGACAAACTAACGTTATTTGGGTTCAATCGGCATGCGCAACGAATGTTTCTAGCAGGTGCTAGGAATATTTGTACGACCGAATTTGTGGGGAAAATTCGTAGATATCCTTGAGTATTTGTCACAATTACTGTCTTACAAGAGATTATAAAATTATCAAGGCAATCAACAAAGACCTACACGATAGCGAGTTTTAATCTTACCGATAATTGATTGGTGACTGCTTGTTAATCTTTTGTGGCTTCACACCCATCAAGTTTTAATCTAACTAACGGACAATTGCTTGGCAATTGCTTGACACCTACCGATTTAAGGCCGGATTATACGGTGACGATTCAATGGAAATTATGCGATGGGGCGGCTGATTGATGTTGTAATCCGGAAGATACAGAGTCCGGATTTACCAGAGATTTTTTGGCTGAAGTAATAAGGAAATAAATCGGGACATTAAAATCATGTCGGATGTCACAGAGATCCGGATTTATCAGAGATCGGGTGTGACAGAGTCCACTGCTGCTCGCTATGCAAGAGCAGTCTAAAACCAAGCCAGGAGATTATCTATCATTTATATTTTGCTTCTGTTTTCTAAATTAAATATTAAATAATCAACCTGCCTACATATTTTAAATTTTAATGAAAAATGCTATATGGCTATATGGACATTTTGTTGGTGATTTAGTACTTACAGTTTTATTTGGTTTAATTGTGTTGTAGAAAGACATTTTATATCAATAGATTCCACCAAACGTTTCTCCATCGTTTTAGTTAAATCATAATAATGACCGAATTTAATCCCTGTAGGATTTGACTGTAATACAAAAAAATTGTAATTAAAAACATGGCATTGTCAACAGCAGCATTTTCAAGTGTGGCTTTCAAACTTTTATTGTTGGACAATAACTCAAATTTTTTAAACAGGTCCCACTCAAGAGAAGCTGATCCATTATACTAGCTGAACCATTAAATACACATCCCACTCAAAACAAGCCCAGCCATTAAACAGGTCTTACTCAAGACTAGCCCAACCATCATGCAGGTCCTACCCATGACTAGCCCAAACAGCTCAAATTGTGATCTATAGTGTTCTGAAGGGTAAGCTGAAACGGTCAGTAATTGTGGGAAAAATCCCCACGTAGTCCTAGTTTCAATATCGTTCTTCCTCAAGATTATCTGAAAAATCTCTTTAAAAAGTCTATGCACAGCTCTGAATTTCCCAGCCAGTTTGGCAGTAATTTCTGAAACTAAAATAATTAAATTCAGTATTAAAGTCCATCAATAATCACAAGCAATAATCTTGTTTGTAAATCGAGACATAGTTTAATAAATCATACCTGAAACTTGGGAAGATTTTGATATCTCCATGCTATCTTCATTGAATCATCTGCTTGTGCTGGCTGATTCGACTCTGTTTTGTTGTCGTCTTTACGTTCATCTATTATAGGCGCTGGTAAGTCCTTAAAACAAACAAAATCACTATTTTCTGTATGTTTGTTTATTGTATAAAGATGCATTATGTAAAAGCTAAATCTGCCTATTGCATGTCTTTTTTCTGACGACAAATGTTATTTAAATTAATGTTTAGACATTTATATTCACATGTCAGGGCCATAATCAACACACTAGACCATCGGTTGGCTTAGATATTGAATGAATTAGACCCCCCTCGTCCTTTGCTGTTAAATAATTTAACATTACAATAGATAATCAAGACTTTGTTTAATATCGCAGCAATGGTACAATCAAGACTATCTTGTCAAAACTTCAAATACTTATAACTTTGTCAGAATAAAGTAAATTGACATTGACAGAAATTTTCAATATATTCATTTTTCATGACCTAATTTTGAACAATATCAGTAACAAGGACCTGCTCTTTATCTAAAGCTTTGATGATTTTGTCTAGTAACAAATGATCATCAGTATTATAATGAAGTAAACAGTCTTCTATTCTTACTTTAATTAAATCTTGTGGTTCAACATCCAAACTTGCTAGCATCATTGGTTGACCTGTCATCACAGCTTCTGCAGTAAAATATTTCACTAACAATCGAGCATAGTCTCCAAACACATCTTCCTCTGAAATAAACAAACCATTGGTTAAAGATACATTATGTAAGATTTTGATAAATAACTGGCCATTCTTGCTATAATAGCTTAAAAATAGATATTGTAAAATAAAAATATTGAAAATTTCATTAAATTAATTTATTGTGAGCCAAGTTTTCACTGTTCGTAGTTTCGACAAGATGTGTGCATTGAGGTAACCAGGACACTGGTATATTCGGGACTCAGCCTTGCTTTGCCATTTTTAAATTAAATATTTAAAATTGTGAATATCTAATGCCATCTAGAGTTGATTATGGTCCTATTTTGTTAAAAAAAAACTCTATTAACAGTTTATATAACATTTTAGGCGTAAAGAAAGACCTGCAAAAGGCATATTTAGCTCTTGCAAATGTATGTTTCCGATTCTGCGTAGTGGAAATATGAATGACTACATCATAAGATCATTTGAACCATTGTTAATTTCTTGATTAGAGAAATAAACATTTTCAATAACATTCACTTTATTTTGTATTTGTTGTTTATTTCTTGCAATGTCTTGCCAGTGTAGTTTGTCTTGTCTGCATGTTTGTCTTATCAATTTCATTTGTGTATGGTGCAGTCCTCTTGCACTATAAAGGTACAATATCTTCTGGATAAAATTTATAGGCCAAAGCAACTGCTTTAAAGAAATCTAAAAAGCACAAAGGTTTATAATTTAGCTGTAATCTGATTTGAAGGTTATCCTGTGCTACAGTTTAAGAGAAGATGTTGATATAACAAATAAATCTGCCCACGATACAAACAGTACACTACATACATGTATTTAATTACCTTACCTATCATTAAAACTGTTCCAACAGCAACACCACCTCCTGAAAAAAGAACAAATCAGAGTAAATATGTTGTGATCATTTTCAATACTCTGCTGGAGACCATTTGCAACAAAACAGTTCAGTAATAATACTAATATTATTAATAAGAATAATTAATTTTCAAAAAACTTACTAAAAGAACCTTTGACAGTTGGACGGTGTTAAGCAAAAGTGATTTAACCCTCAGTTTGTAGTTTTGAGTAAAAGCCGAAAATAGAAAATAGGCGAAAAGGATCTAACCATCAACATACTTACCAGAAGAATGATCTAACCCACATAACATTGTTGCAAATTCCAAGATAATAGTGATCCAACCCACATAGATCCGATTAGTTTAATAATTAAAGGGAAATAGACCATTTTGTAATGTTGTTCTATTAATCAATCTATAAATAGTTCTGTTCTATTAATAGATATCGGTAAAAACAATATTGCATATCAATCGTCACAAATTCTTTAATCAAGGCATGTACTAAAATGATTTTTGGAAATTTGAGGGTTAGGACACATTTGCATAACACCGCCCAGTTGGAAATGTAAAATTAAGTAGATCAGGAAAAATTTCCCTCATAGTTCATAGCACAATGTATGGTGTATGCCCATTCATTAGTAGAAAAGTTGGACGTTTAATCTCATTTCATTCACTACACACACTGTCCTCCATTTCATATTTCATCATGTCAATTTTCATCTATGAATTGAATTAATTCAATTTCTACCTTTATGACTCTATGGAAATGTGAGACAAAATTACAGGCATATATAATTTCCACTAACCCAAGACATGATCCAGCGAGGGAACTCCTGTTGACACCAACAACTGATTATTGTACAAGGAAGGCCGTGTACCAGGTATTTGTAATAATTTTCCACGTGCCTTTTTATGAAAATTTGTTTTGGTAGCCATTTTTGTTTACATTTGGGATAGACAGAACTACTCGATGGTATGTAGTAAATAATTTATCAGTATGTTTATAACGTGGTCTACATAAATGTGTATATTTTTTGATTATCTCACTTATACATGTAAAGTTGCAATATCAATCCTCGGTTTAATTCTGTTTCGTAATGAAATTATGCAAAGTAGTTTATCGGTTGGCTCTGACTATTATATTTTAATACCGGACATTCGGGACTACAGATTTCAGGGGAAGTCACTCAATTAATTTTCCAGAATAGATTTGCGTCCCCTAGACATAATTTTCAGCAAATTTATGGCGGGAAATCCAAAGAGAATAACGCTCACGAAAACGGTGTAGATAAATAAGTTAAATGAATTTAGAATTGGATATTTAGATCTTCAAAAGAAATCTGTTCTGGCATTTTGTGTTTTTCGTTACTAAAACTATGATTCAATGTTTGATATTCCAATATCCGACTTCACCATTTCTGGATAACCGAGAGTATCAATATTTGCAGACGTTGGGCTCACATGACAGTCACGTGATAAATAACGTCGTCTGCATTTGGCCTGGGTCATCTGTCATTTTTAGTTGGGTCTGTTCTGTCGAAAAGGCACCATTTATTTAGGTTAGATTTGTAAATCCAACAGGTTTTATGTTCATTATAGATTTGCTATCTGTGCCCCGTTTGTCTAATTTAATGTTTATGTTCTATGAATAATTAGGAAGACAGCTAGAGTAGGCTAGACCAAATGAAGTTAAATTATTAATTAGATCTTACTATACTATATTATTACTAAGTTTTTTTTTTTTTTTTTATTGTAGATCCATTGATCTTAAAAAACCCCAAAACAAAATAACCTAATAATTTAGTAATATTATTATTCAGTTGAATTGTAGGAAAATATTAAGAAATAAGATTGCCAAAATTGCTTGAATATTTTAAATGGAGCAGCATGATGCCTGTCAGAAGGCCAGTATTTTTCTTTTATAAGGTTTCAGGATTTATTTAAAGAAAAATAAAAGTGAAGTAAACCTACAAGCCTACCTGGCCAGATTTTGTCAAGAATTGGGTGTGTTAAATTATTGTAGAGCTGAAACATTTTATCTCTATTCCTATTATTTAAAACAAAACGTTAAGACAAATAATAAGAAGAGACTTGACCTTATAGAACTACTTCTCTAGCTATAAGCTAGGCTTACTTTCGTAGATAATAATACTTTACTATGAGACTAGCTATCCATAAGTAGCTATAAAAAAACAGGATTATTGCCGACTAGCCCTTCACTTAAACGATGTATAAAAAGAAAATAACATGGCCAAATTGTAATGAATAGGCTACCAATGAACTGCAGTGCAACAAACTAATTGACTCACTTAGACCGTTGAATCAAGTTTTACTGCCAAATATCTCTGATGCTAATCTAACCTATCATATATTTTAATTCTTCAGGATGGCAACAGATGTAACATTTTTGCCAACAAAGAAACCAAGAAGGTCAACACGATTGGTGGTGAGAGAAATTGAAGATCATAAAGAGACAATAATTCGACATGGACCACTTGGATATTTCAATATTTTACCATTGGAATTAAGATTTTATCTTTTTAATTTTCTAACAAGTAAGTTGAAAAATAGTAACCAGGCCTATTGACCTATGGTACACTGGTAGTCTTGACTAAAGTATAAATGCTTATGATCTGGTGTGAATTACACAAGGATCTGAGCCTAGTCTAAACTAAATACTGATTTATTAGTTATAAAATCACAATTAATGTCCATAAATAGGCCTGTAAGCCACCTGTATAATATACCATGTATGTACTGAACTAATTTGTTGAATCTGTGCTTCAATGGATATAGTACCAGCTGCCTAGTTAACAAAATGAAGTATTAAATGACCTCTACTCCAACAAACAAATCAGGTTGTTTTTCAGTCTAATACATGTTATTTATTTCTATAATTTTCTTAGATGTAAGGATTATTTGGTCAATGACGGGTGTTCTATCTGCTCTTGACCACTTAGCCCCTACCACCAGCACACCCTGAAGTGATATAAGTTTATTTCTCTCCATTTTTTTCAGTTGAGGATCTGAGTATTCTTACAATAACATCAAAGATCATGCGAAACCTAGTGGAAGGATACAGAATTACCCAACCAGTGACACGTCATATTACACCACAACCTCACAATCACGTTTTTAAACCACCTGAGCATTATGAACTCTACTTTGAAAAATATGAAAAACTTGGTACGTTTTTACAATACCATAATGTCTCAAATGTGCACTGCGGTCAAAATGCCAGAGTTCATGAGCCCACTGGATTTTGTTTTTAGTTTTAAATAGGAATAGAGTGGTGTGACTTCTTTGTGGAGATAAAATGTTTCACCTCTACAATAATTTAACACACCAAATTTTTGGCAAAATCTGACCAGATAATCTAGTAATAATTGTTAATAATTATTGGAAACTGCCATATTTGATACCACTTTGGTTCACAAGAACTTCAACGTTGTGACCTTTTCAAATTAATTCTGATTTTTATAATGGTCTGTGACTTAATGGTGTATTGACAGCAATCTGATTATGTTGACAACATAGAGATAGATCTGTCTGAAACCCCAAATGAAGTAACATTTCCAATTTGTTAGTAAGAATGTCAAACCATTTTTTAAAATAATTCTTTTTTTCTTAGGCTTATTAATGAAAAGATCAACTTGTTTATATGCAACAAAAGACAGACTCCGAGTGATAAATGATTTTCTTACAAAGGTAAAAAATATGGAGGAATGAATTTAAGCATTATAATATATGATTAACAATTCTGAATAGATCTAATATTAACTGTCATGGATGCAGTTGGGGTATTCCTGTTGATTATTTGTACTTCTAGTTCTGGAGTTAATATTACCCCAGACTTTTACTATTGTTGCCATACATTTCTTATCATACTCATACTGATCCTACAGAGTTAACTTTTCAATTGATTTTACTCAAATCATCCTGCTTATTTACACTGACTGGGGTAAGGAAGAAACCAAATTTTTAAAAGTAGTTAATTTTGCCAGTGAATGCTGTTGATAATCTGATTGGGGGTGTATGTTATCTTACCTGTCATTCTATGGTTTTTTTTCGTGGTTATTCAAAAATAAACTGAAAACAAAGCCATATTATATATCATCAGAAAAGAAGACATTATTCACACGAGTCTTTGACTTGACACACTTAAATCACATGACAATAGTCACCAAAGAGGAAAGGACTGCAGCTTAAATGAAAACATTTTTTTATCGAAAGCTCTGCCACTGGAATAATGGAATTGTGTGAATCCATACATAAAATGACTGTAGTTAAATCATTAAATGTTTGTTTATTTATTTCAGATGATGTGCTGTAATTCAGAAAATGATCATGATAGAGAGAACTGTATTTCTTTGACCTGTTTTGGTAAATTCTTTCACACAGTAATTGCTGGATGGGATGACACAGAATGTTTAAAAGCTTTTGAGGCCATCTGTAATCACACATCTTTACTTAAAAATATTAAAGCAGTTGTCACAGCAAAAGCAGGTTTGATTTTTTTTTCTATAAAAACAATTAGTCTTAATAAATTGTGCATTTCATTGTGTGTGTTAAAAAAAAGATTTTTTTTTATAGTTAATAGGTTACCATTTAAATTCCAATATTCTGTGCTTCTATCAGCTTCAACAATTCAGAGAAACATACCTCGTTACATCTAAAAAGACTCACAGAGTAGACAAGAAAATTATGTGATTATTAAATCAACCCAAGGATTTGCCTTATAAGTGTAATTGACAGTCCATTGTTTTTAAAGTGTGGGATGAGCTACCTGGTCATGTAAAAGAAAAAATATACTAATATTATGCTGTTTTAAGAAGAATCTTAAAACTGAAATTTTTAAATGTGCTTTTAAACTGTGAACAGGCCGATTTTTTAATGTTTTATAAATGTATGTATTTTAATTCTAAAGAGCGAACTTGGGTTTATTAGCAGGAAAAGTTTGTGCTATACAAAACGATTATTATTATTATCAACCCTACCCCTTACCCTAGCCTTATTAAAATAAGGCCATATTCTGAGCCTTTCTGCAATGATAAATGGTACTATTTCTTTGATTCTAGGAACATACCCTAAAATGGAGCTGAGTATGCGGTTGTTAATAAGAAGGATATTTCTTGATCCATGCCCGTCATTGATGGACAAAGCATTCTGGTTAACTCGTATCCTCAAACCCTGGCCCATGGTCACCCAGGCTAGAATTATATATCTTTTATATGGTGCTTCAAAAGACGGTAAGAAATGAGGAACTTTAAATTTATTACACAACAAGTTGTTTGTGTTATTTTTATATCCCCAATGCTGTTTTAATACAAGTACGCAAACCTCAACTCCCCCGCTTTGAAGACTAAAGGGAGATAACCCATATTTATAATTTCTAGGAATTAAATTTCTTCTCTGAACTCCAAATACTGAGTTTAATTAAAATACTTCAAAAATTATAAAGGTGTCTTTTTTCTCAAGAATTGCAAGAAATTTCTCTTAATTTCATATGATCTTCTTCTTCCTTTCAGGTGATATCTTTTGGTTTGAGATGTGTGAAAATACACCAATCAATACTGAACAATCCCTTTCACATTTTGGTGAAATAGCTGAATGTATTCAGTTGTTGTTTAATTATAAGAAAGAATGGTCTGAAGATGATATTATTAGTGTTGTTGATGAATTAACTAGTAAGCTTACAAAGAATATTTAAATCTTAGTTTGGGTAAATTTCAAAAACAAGTAAATAAAATATGGCACGATATTAATGAGTTATCTCTTGGCTTACCCTAGATTACATACAATCCCTACTACATATATGTTGATACTTCCATCCACTTTATATCGTTCCATTTTAAAAGTTTTTACATTATCATCATACCATTTGTACATGGCTGAGATTTGCCTTACAGATCTCTTCAAATGTATATCGGTCGATTTTCTATGACTGGCAGAAGTGAGCCTTCATTTCTATTGACAGTGCTAACCCTGCAACTGTAAGTTAATTTTTCCTTAATTATTGTGAGGTTTTTATTAGGAAAATCAACATTCTACACAACTTGACTATTAAAGTTTGGACCTAAAACCCCTTTTTCCAATTGTTATTAAATGTGAATGTTATTTATTCTTATAATTAAGGTTCTCCAGATGAATGGTTAGCTGAAAATGTGGCTAATTTATTATTATTATGCGGTGATAAAATTACATCTAAGTTACTCATTAGCAAAGCCATCAATGGGAGAATCATAGAACTCTGCAGTGTAACCACTTCTTTTTGTCTGGTAAACATTGGATTTTATATCAATCATAGAATCAGATAACTGGGAATTTCTATGTGTTATTTTTTTTTCTTTCTGATTCATATTTTAAGTTAATATTAGGGAAGCCACAGTAGCACAGGTATCTGGTTTATTCCTGGTGTTGGCCGAGAAATTTCCTCAAGATTTTTCCAGTGTGGTTTCACCTTGTCAGTGGCGTAGGACTGATTATCTGACAAGGACAGCTGTCCAGTCATTTGATCAAGACGATTAATTGAGAACCCATATGTACACATTGGAATGCATGTAAAGGATTCTTTAACAGTTGGAATTTGATATAAGAGTAGTCTATATAGTGCTGTTGTTCGTGCATGCCCTGTCTTCATTAACTCAGCTCATGAAGAAAAGTAGGACAATTTCATTTATTGAATATTAAGATCTAGAGCCAAAAACAATTCTGAAGACTAAAGGGAGATAATCTGTTAAAAAAGTGAATTGGTTCTGCCATTACTCCAAGGTAAAATTTTGTTTTTTGTCATCCATAAATAGCATTCAACCATTTTCTGATAAACGCAACTGTCTGGGTAACATTTACTAGGTTTATTAACTGCAGTCTTCAATGAGGTATACTTTCATTGTTAACAAGGATTGAAGAAAACAGTGAAAGTACCCTCATTGAACATTGAAGTTAATAAACTTTGTGAATGTTATCCATAAAGTTGTTTAGTATTATGTTTTCTGAAAATTGCCCACCTATGTCTCCCTAAAATGTAGCTGTGTTGTCTATTATTGTTTGTATTTTTTATAGGTTTGTGTGAAGAATAGTTATAGTTTATCATGTGTAATGATCATGGTACAGAATATTCTACAAGTGATGGATAATAGCAAGGATAGGTTACTTTTTATCAACAGTATGATGGATATGTTTAAAGAACTTATATTAGATATGCATGAATTCACAGAATCAGGTAATGATAATAATGCTAGTAATAGCAGTATTGACCCCACAAAGTAGAACATAACAGAAGGAATTGACTGGAAGGACGAGTCACATGCCTTTTAGACTGGCTCATTTGATCTTTGTACAAGTTGTACTGTACAACTTATATATTTATTGAGGTTTTGTTACTGTGTATTATAAAACAAAAATTATTATTATCTAAATGAGATTTCTAAATTTATGCTAACTGGTAGTCAGCTTTCCCTGCCTAATCCACATCATCATACCTTGGACTTCAAGCTAAGGAGCCAAATCTACTTGTTAGAATATTAAGAGAGAGAGAGAGATCCACTGGACACAAACTAGGTCATTTCGGGACTAAGTTATGGTTCAATATTATTTGAAATAAAACATATTTTACTTCTTTTCTTCTCCAATTCTCCAATTTTGAGAGAAATTATTATTGAAAAAAAAATATGTCTACATGTAGATCAGTGCAAATTTACCACAGCTTGGTAACTCTTGACTTAATACATTATTTTTTTCTTTACTGTAGTTTTATACTGAATAGTTAAAGATAATTTACTTCTTTGAATTTTAGAGGAGGTTCATGATAGTGATTTGTTTTATATGGTAACAGCTCTTACAGAATTCACAAAACGAACCATACAGATGGCCTTCAAGAATATGCTGCTGTAAACCTTTACGAACATTTATTCATTTCACAATTACATTAAATGTACATCAAATTTTACAATTCATTGGCCTCATTATCGTATCAAAGAGTTTTCTTTCTTATATTTTTCTTTTGTAAATAGATTTTGACATTTATCATGTTTGTCCCAATAATTTATATGTTGTTGATGTGTAAAGTGTCTATATTTTTTTTGCCAAAATATTATTTTTTTATTTCGAATTACCTAGGTAATAAAAGTAAAATTATACTGTATAGTCATAACTATAATAATTTAGACTTGCCATTGTTGTTAAACCTAATCTTTTGACAAAACTACTTTCTATTCAAAAGCAAATATTCTAATTGGGTATATAAAGTTAAATGTTAAAACTGTTCGACGCCTCAAAATTTAATCTTTAAGAAATAATATTTGTAAATATATTTATGTTGTAAGTGTGTAATATTGTAAATCACATAGTGATGATGATAGAAAATAGGAAGAAACAAGAGACTTTGTTCTCGGATCCCCACATTCGATATAAAGATTTTCAGCTCAGGTGGGCCAATCACATTTCTTGTGAGAAAATGGGCAGAAAAGGAGAGACTTACATTTACACCTCCACATTTAATATGACGAAAAATGTCATCACTGGTGGTCCATTCCAATTTCTTGCGAGCTATACTTCTTGACAGAGTTGTCTCAAATAATTAAATTTCATTGTAATTCTCCTTTAAGAAATCTTGTTGGATTTTCTTATTTACATTTCTATTGTAATGTTGTTTCATGTATTTTATTTATAAAACAAAATATGAAACTGTGATATATTAGATTCGTGAGTTTTAGCCTTATTTCAAAATTTAGACGTTAAAAATTTAGACATACGCTGTTCTGTGCTTTTGTATAAAATGCATAAGCCTGAATATTAAAAAAAACACCACAAAATTAGGACTGGTTTGGTTCTATACATGGCTAATAAATTGTATTCAAATATTTGCTGCAATAAATTAATCTGAAAGTTCACATACTCACCCTTAAAATATTAGATCTGCTTTAGACTGAAGATTTTGAAAATAAGGTTCTTGTTGAATTCTAAGACAAAAGAACTGTGATATGAAATTTTAGTCCATTGTTTATTATTTTAGTTGAAATATTATGATATTAAATTTTTTTCAAATTATTTGCTTTGCCTTTATCATTGTTTTTTTTTTGAAAAAGATCAGACATTGGTTGACGTATAGCACTCTATTGGACCATTAATCGTCCCCCGCCTTTCGAAGAAAGTTGGGGGACTATTAAAATGGGTTCGTCTGTCTGTCTGTCCGTCACACTTTTTGGGACACAATAACTCTCTTTCTAATTGAGCTAGAATGTTCAAACTTGGTGTATGTGTTTATTAGGTCAATGCCTTGATGGAGTTCGAAGATGAGCATTTTCCGCTTAGGGTAAGCAGAAATAAGCAATTTGATTGGTTGATGCTTTGGGACACGATAACTCTATTCTAATTAAGTGAGAGTGATGAAACTTGGTGTATAGTTTCATTACAGTAATACCTTGACTAAGTTCGATAATGAGCATTTTCTGCTCAGGGTAAGCCGAGCGATACACAATTTGATTGGTCGAGACTTTGGAACACAATAACTCTCCTCCTAATTGAGTTAAAATGTTCAAACTTGGTGTATATGCTTATTAGGTCAATGCCTTGATGGAGTACGAAGATGAGCATTTTCCGCTTAGGGTAAGCAGAGATAAGCAATTTGATTGGTTGATGCTTTGGGACACGATAACTTTAGTTCTAATTAAGTGAGAGTGATGAAACTTGGTGTATAGTTTCGTTACAGTAATACCTTAACTAAGTTCGATAATGTGCATTTTCTGCTCAGGGTAAGCAGAGCGATAAGCAATTTGATTTGCCGAGACTTTGGAACACAATAACTCTCCTAATTGAGTTAAAATGTTCAAAATTGGTGTGTGTGTATGCTTATTAGGTCAATGCCTTGATGGAGTTCGAAGATGAGCATTTCCTGCTTAGGGTAGGCAGAGATAAGCAATTTGATTGGTTGATACTTTGGGACAAGATAACAATGGAGTTCGAAGATGAGCATTTTCTGCTTAGGATAGGCAGAGATAAGCAATTTGATTGGTTGATACTTTGGGACAAGATAACTCGGACACGAGGGCCCTATCCCTTGGCCAGAGGGGCCCTGTTGTCAAGTGTGGCGGCCCTTTTGTCTGCCTTTACGGTCTCCCTAACTAGGGTACATTTTCATTTTTCTCGTCGGTTTTAGCATGTTTCTTTATAAAACACTTTTGGATGACACTTCGTGTACAGTTTGATTGCTCGATACATTTAAAAAAAAATGTGCGATTAATTAATATGTGTCGTCTATTTATTTTGGGATTTCGAAGGGGGACATCAGCCTCACTGTTGGCTTGTTTCTGTTGAGACCACCTGACATTGCAGCGCTGTATTATGACATGTGAGTCAATTTCTTCCCGATGTTGGCTGATCAAGTTTGTTGGGATTTTATGGTCTGATTTTCTCTAGACAAGTCATTTGAGTGGACAGATATCCCATTGACACATCAAAAAAAAGACAGTAGAATTCAAACTAAGAGAGACAGAAATGGGGTCTTTAACGTCCACTTAACACAAAACTAGGTCATTCTGAGACTAACATATGGTTCAATTTCATTTCAATAATTCAGTGCATGTAGGGGTCTGTAAGAGTGGGAGGAGCTAGAGAAAACCAATGAGGTTTGACAGGTGACCCTACTTGTTGTCACAGTTGAGTTTAACCACCGCAGTAAGGACATTCATTCTCCCTGCTGTTTTGATAAATGAGTTGAAATACATCAGTTTAAGTGTATTATGTGCAAGGAAAAGATTGAGTTTTAATCGTCAACACAATACTTTGGTCATTTAAACAAAAACATGATATGTTTCTTATTCATATTATTATGGCCTTGACAGTGGTGTTTCCACAAACCATTCTTCAATTTCATTTGGCAGGAAAGGAAGTCATGCAATCTAATTTATTTTTGTCACATCCGAACAACTTGGCACACTTCTGCGCAGCTCTGACAATTTTGGCCAGACGTACATCAAATCGGGAAAAAATAGTCGTGAACTCATCCTTTGTTGGGCCAGGTCACCTCCATACCACACAAAGACACATAACTATAAGACGAAATGAAATCAATGAGATTTATTTTATTATTTTATAATTTGAATTACAATATATACATACACATCAATACATTCATCTTATTTTATGATCACTTAGAACAAAATATATACATCAATTCAATTTTAAATGACAAGTTTTAGAATAGACAAACTTTCAGGAGTTTTAAACAAATTTTAAATTTACAAGAGAAGTTGAATACAAAGTCTGGAACAGACTTCTGAAACAATCATATAATTTGAGCTGAAGACATGATTTGCAATGTCAAATTGAACATGGCTTTATAGACATGAAAAAGAAAGAAGAAAATTCTTTGACGTGATGACAAATTCACACTTAATTATGTTGATAGGATTAAAATCATTCACACAATAAACATATGTACTGTATTTTCAAAGAAATTTTTAAAAAAGGATAAGAAAATGTTGGGTTTCTTTTTTCCTTAATACAGTGTAGATTACAATGTCTTTAAAACTGCCAACTTGCAGAATGTAACAATGCAAATTTTTTCTGACATACACATTTTTTGTAACCCTGTCCAAAATAAATAACTTGATTATAATCTATTTATGACTGAGCAAATCAACATGATATCCAATTATGTACCCCACCAAAATACCTTCCTACATGTACATGTATAACATAGGCCTACATGATAAGTATTTAACGATCTATTTTATTTACAATTAACAAATGTTAGGCTAACACACTTATATAATTATAGGGCAGGGGTGTGGCTAATTATGGTTACAATACAATCTATTATTTTAAAACATTCTATTATAATTTTTATTAAATCTAGAAATTGTGTGCACCCAATTACTGTAAGAACAGAGGCATTTCCAATTATAAATAAGACTAGAGATAGAAGTTGGATTTCATAACTATACCAATACAATAAAAAGATTTGTTCAAATGCTACATGTATAATGCACATCATCCTATTTTCATTTAAATCTGTATGTATGTATTACGATGAAAAGACGCTTAAAGATATCTACAATAGGTAATATATATATTCACTGTTCTTGTTTATTTCTAATAGTTGTTGTATTTTGCCTATTAAATACTCTTTGACTACAATGTCTGTGAATTCTTAATAAAATCTAAACTAACATATTAAAGATCCAAGTTTTGATACTGTTTTACTCTGCTCATACAATTCTATACAGCTTGCTTAAATTACACTTCATAACTGGCTCTAGAATGCATTCGTTGTTGTATAAAAGAAATAAAAAATAAAACAACGTATATTCCAGCTGCTATCCAACAGTTCATTGCTGTTTGTTGATATTTTTCTTTAGCATATTCAAATGTGTGGTTGTTCGCAGCCCACTCTTCTAAAGGAATATCCTCAATCAATGTTGGTGATCGAAGTTGGAAAAATAATCCAAGAAATCCCTGAAAAAAGAAAAAATAGTGTTAAAGTCTTAGCTTAATGTAAATCCAGCTTTAAATTTGATGAAATATAAAATATAAACCCTGATTAAACTAATCAGGGTTCAATCCCTGCAAGTTTTTCTGGATTTTCGGTCTGGTATCCACTTGTCAATGTGGACTGGAGTGCACATAATAATCTTTGACAGTGTTGGAGAGAGAGCGAGAGATAGGATTTAAAGTCTACTAGACCCAAACTAGGTTATTTTGGAACTAACACATGGTTCAATTTTATTTCATTAATTTGTTATGGGTAGGGGTCTTTAGCAGAGGGGATGAAACCAGAGAAAACTCACGAGTTGGACCAGGTGACCCTACATGTACTCATTGCCACGTACAAGTGGAGAGTTAAAGTTAAAACCACTCAACTTGACTCAATAGCAGACCACCCCCTCGTTGACAGTTGGACAGCAAAGGAAAGCATCTAGTTGTTCAGATTAAATGTTAAACCTGTGTACTCATTGATGTGGATGGACACAAACCTACATTCATGAGAATTTGATGAAGAATAGGTGGTCGGAACACAAACCAACATCCAGACATACATACTGTATATACAGATAATATTAGCTCGCTGGTACAGAAAAGAAAGGCATTCAACGTTAATATTTCATTTCATTGATCACATATTATAAAATATCAGAATGCTAATAACAGCCAAGACCGATCGTCTGACACATAGGTTCTATGCATGTAAATTTAATTGAAAATTAATTAACAGGTAATACATTTCACAAGAAATTGAATGCATAAAGTTTTTCAAGTATGTTTCTGCATTATGAAACCATAAGAAGGGCAATAACAACTTTATTCAATAAAATGCCCTATACATGTAATCAATTTATTCAAACTCGAATAATCCACACAGCTGTTATAATTCAATTCCCAAAATCAAAGACGGACAGTTGTTTGTGTCACTTATGATTTCTACTGATAACTTGTATGTGTACATGATTACAATGCTTTACTCGTGACCCAAATATTTCTGTGGTCATGCATCTACATATTACTATGTATGTATATTACACTGTATCTACATGTATACTGAAGTGATTGAGTGGTCGAATGGTCCACTAATACTATACTCAATTACGACTGCTTCAGTATATTAAATCTTAATATTAATAAAAAAAAAAAAAATTAATGCACTATAACAGGAAATAACCCCCACAATCCATGTTGTCATATGATTTTACATCATTCAATATTGGCAATAGTCTTCAAACAAAAATATTGTTTCAAGGAACATAATAGTTCTAGTAGTAGTATCAGTTAACCTGCACTAGGACTATGACCCGAGAAAAATATCATTATAATATTAATGAAAGATTAAATCAGTAAATATAAAATGTTTTTAATCGTTCAACAAGATCAAGATGATGATGATGTTGACATTTTTCTTATTTCAAAATAGTTATAGAAGTTATAGAGCAAATGTTCAACTTTAGTTCCTATCCAGATTTTGAGGATAATGTCTATACAAATACTTACAAGCATTACAACACCCCATACACTCAATATACTGCAATAGGCAGAGAGTTTTGGGCCACAAAAAGGAGATACCATTTTGTCAGTATTCGTCTACAAAGATCTGTCACCTTCACAGTGATCATGTGACTGAGTGATGCCACACATATTTATTTTATCGAGAGTTTCACAATTAATTTTTTCAAACGCAGCATAAAAGGTCTTAGTCAATAATTAAAATATACAAGTATTTTATTTATAGCTTCAATTTTTAAACACAATAAATAAGTATTCTCGTCGAGTATAATAATTATTTGACATAAAATATGTGGGGCATCACATATGATCAGGTGACTCATTCAAAATGGTGGACAGACTAGGTGAGAATTATTTTAAACCATTGTTTTTATCGTCTAATTTCTCAGCCCCATCCAATAAAATCGCAACACCAACTATGGAGGATTGTTTCATGCATAAAGGTTATTTCTAGTTCAGAAGATCTAAAATATTCAAAAAATATTTATCGGTAAATTATTGGATGTAAGTCGAATCTTTTGATTGACAACTGGGCTAAAAAAAAAATATACATATATCGTGATATATGTTGGTCTAGTCATTGTAAAATCGTTTGTAACGTACGTCAGAGAAAACATGTCGCACCTGCTAGATCTATTAATAAACAATCAGTTTGTATTATATTCTGGTATATACATTTCAAAAGATGATGTTAAATAAATTTGTAGACGTGGGCTATAACTTATAATCCTTCAAACAACCTTTAGTTTGAGTAAAAAATAATAAATGTCAATGTGTAAAATTGATTATGGACGGTTGTCATCTGTTTTGTAAAATATATATCTAAAAGTATAAGTCAGTGTTGCGTCAGATATAAATGCTATATTTGGTTAATACAGTTAAATCTTTTATGAAATTAAAATGAAGTACTCGGTACACAAACTGACAGACCCCATCACTTATTAAATTTGGAATAGAACATCAGATCAAACAAATTTAACTCTTTAATTTTACCAGAAACATAACGGTTTTAAATAGATCCATTAACAAACACAGTTCTGATTAACTGAGTAGTCCTTTGCTTAAATAGAGTTTCCAGTTTCTACGCCGTGTTTCAAGAAAATATGTCAAATCACAGTTATTACTTGACCTACATGTACAGTAATGGATGAGGTTATCATGCTCAGAAGTTTCCATATATATATGTAGTGGATTGGCACTATGTAGATATTTTGACTGGGGTTTTAATTTTTTGTTTTTCATGTTGGTGCGTGTATGTAAAATTATTAACCTTAACGTGAAATATATTTTTAGCAGTTTATGATTATTGCAGAAAAAAAATAGAAACAAAATCATGATCAGGAATTGGCAGTTAGCAAGTAGCTGTAGCGTTCATGTGTGGAAAATTTAAATCATTGATTTTGGACTTTGTTCCTCCATCATTTATGACAGGTCATTTTTATACAGGAAAATAGATTCATTGATCAATGCACTGTCTGACCTATGACAGGCTTGGCTAGTACTAATAGTATGATGAATGAATTTGGTACTGTAGCAAGAACATTTTATTTTGTTTTTGTACATGTTGACTGTAGTAGCTGGAACTAGTGATAATTCATATCATAATAAAGGAATAAAACATAATCATCCAGGAAATTAGTTGTTTTGTTCAAATATTCTATTAAACAGTAAGTATGAAATGTAGATGTGTTAGTTTATGGAATAAATGAACATGTAGTACCATGACACACACTCTTTATACCAATAGTTCAAAATGATGCTCATTTTTGGGAGTAGAATATATGGTAGCCAGAATTTTATGAGAAATAGACTGTCATTGTGTCATTGTTACCAGTTACTCATATCCATATTTTACTTCAGATACGTGTACCTGTATATTTGTTGTGAATTATATCTTTGCAGTTACAATAATTTACATAATATGTTGCTGTATTTATGTTTTTGATTTTTTTTTGGTTTTATTTTCAGTGAATTCAGAAGCTAATAACAGAAGAATAAATTTTGTTGAACAGTGTTTTGGATCTTCTGGTCAGGTAGGATTGTTTTTACTCATGTCTGTTTCAAACAGTGTTAAAAATCTTATAAGTAAGATATAATTGACAATTTTTAATATCCTCCTATATTGATACAGTATATTGATTGATATTTCCATAGTGTTTTAGGGGGGTTGGGATGTGGCCTAGTGGTCTAGGGTGCTGCGCTTCGACCTCTAGCTGGTCGGTCACCTCTGGCTTGCGGCTGTGGTTTCGACCCCTGGTGTGAGCATATGTGGCATGGAAATAGGGGCACCTTCTCAACCTCGTAGGTTTCCTTCCGGGCACTCTGGTTTCCTCCCACTGATAAAGACCCCTACGCGCAAGCAAATTATTGAAATAAAATTAAACCATATGTTAGTCCCGAAATGACCTAGTTTGTGTCAGTGGCTGTTAAACCCATTTCTCTCTCTCTCTCTCTCCCACAGTGTTTTGATATACAAATGTACTTCATTTTACGAACTCAAGTTGTTAGCAAGTATAGCAATTGTTTTTTTTTTTTTATTACAGCCTTTAGTGTCTCCTGGAAGAGTTTTAGTAGGGGAAGGTGTCTTAACCAAATTATGTCGTAAGAAACAAAAACCTCGCCAATTCTTTCTTTTCAACGATGCATTAGTTTATGGAAATATTATTTTACACAAGAAAAAGGTAATTTATGAATCTTTTCTGTTACAGTTTTGACAATCCAAAATAAAAGTAGATTAAAGTAAAGTCTTTATCAAAATAACTAAAAGAAAACTTTTCGGTTATGATTTTTGTTAAATTTATACATATGGTGCACGACCTGTTCAAGTGAAGTACAATACATACATACAAAATGAAATCCAAATTTACAATATCTGATAAAAGAGCTAGAATAATCCATTAGTTAATATCTGTGTTTATTACCATTTGTTTCCAAAGTACAGAATGATTTTCAATGATTTTAACGAATTTCCGAACATAGCTATAATACTGAACGAATACGAAAGAAATAAGTGTTAAAAATGATACTCTTGTTAAAGTGATAGTATACATATAACATTATTTTTACAAATTAAGATGGTCTATTAACTTCTTAACACTTGAATGCCTTAAACTGCTGCTCCCTGTACCTATATGACTGTGTATGTATAGTTCTGTAAATTGGGACAGTCTGGGGAGAAATAATTTTGGGCAGTTTCATTAATTAGCTAAAAAACCCATCACTATTTACATTTGTACCAAGTTCGGATCAGTAATATATCACCCCCAAAAGGATACAGTCAATTAAAGAAATTATGAGATAAGGCTTCTTAAATAAAAAAAAAAACCTATGATGATAACTGGGGGCAATAAGTAATTGATGTACATCTGTCTAATTGATGTACTATATTATAATATATTAATTTTTTTATAAAGAGAACTGTTGCAATCACTATTTTTATATGTACCCTTACTAAAACTGTAATAATGATATTACCCCAAAAAGGATACAGCCAATTAAAGAAATCACACAGATAAGACTGTTTTAAAAAAACCTGTGATTATAACTGGAGGCAATAATTGATGAACATCAATCTAATTCATGTACTATGATTATATTATATATAGTTAGGTTATCAGATAACAGTAATAATATATAAATAGACTTATGTAGTTTACTTTTATAGAGAGCTTTATATATACATATAGGTATTAGGTTATTCTGGTTAATGACCAGGACAAGATCGGTTCATGAGGCAGAACAAGTGTTGAAATGGGAAGACCCCCCCCCCCCCCCCCTCCCTTAGTGATGTTGTGACCCATGATTTTGCGTGAGAAACAAGATCCTGTCTTCCCCCACCCACCCCCAATATTTATATTATATGTTTTATAAGTGTGTTCATGGGGCAGGGTGGGGAGTCAGTGATCCGGGTAATATTGGACTGTGTGGGACGTGGTCACGTGGTAGAGTCGATTTGTAGCATATCTGATCCTTGGTAGATCTTTTACACTGGTTAAGCATTAAGATTATGACAATATTGAAAAACCTCAGTGAAGCTTGATTTTTTGGCATTTTTGTCAGGGGAGGGGGGGGCAAAGAAACATAATGGGCAAAAAACTTGTTATTTTATATCTCTTACTTAGCCCCTTCCCCCAATTTTGTAAAATTTCTAGATTATTTTTAATTGATTAAGGTCTATAAAATGTATGGTGGGGTGGGGCCGGTGGTGGTGGGTTGGAATGTACACACCCTTTATTATAAAGTAATTACTAATTAGGTAATATATTATATGTGATAATTTTGAACTTGTTTTATTTTTAACAGTATAATAAACAACATGTTTTACAATTAGAAAATATCAAACTTGAAGATATACCAGATGATGGAGGTAAGAGCAAGCCACAAACATTTATCTAAAATCTCATTATGCACAAATAATGGATATTATTACTATATATAATAAGAAACACAACACTATTTATATTGAAGACAATCATTGGTTTATACACATACATGTATAGCACAACATTTCAACAAGTATTTTCTTATCATTATCAAGTACAATTGATAAATAGTAAACTGAAAGGTAATATTTATAGTCCTATAATAACGAGCCATAAGACAAATTGTAATCAGTGTCATTAAAGCAGAGATTCTATTTCGTTACGTTTTTATAATTCAAAATTTCATTTTACATGTCTTTACAACACTAGGATCTGGAGGAGTTGTTATCTTTGACGTGTTCTGGATGGTGGGAGGGATTAGACAATAAAATGGTCTGTTACAGCAAGTTCTTGGCCTTTTGTTCTCAGGTTTAAATAGTAGTTATTTCATATCTTGTTTTATTTCAGTGTATAAAAATGGTTGGAAGATAATTAATCCAAGTAAATCATTTGCTGTATTCGCAGCTACGGCTACAGAGAAGAAAGAATGGATGGCCCATATTAAAAAATGTGTTTATGATTTACTAATAAAACGTTAGTCAAGACTTTATTATAGCTGGATGAGATGGGAGTATTATGGTCGTTAATATGCTGGTTCACTCACTATAATAGTTAAAAGCTAGATAATGTAAAGGAAATTTGTTGAAAATTTCTGTCAAATTCATCCACTGTGAACCAAGATTTTGGCGATTAAATTTTCAGCTTAGCCTTGGTTGTTACAAAAGTCGGTATGATAAAAAACATAGTTTCAATTATCCATTTCTTGATAAAATCATGAATGAAAGTTGAGCAGCAAATTGGATCCTAATCAAGTAAATATCGTTGACTAGGGTTGACATCAAGAGTTGATTATGGCTGAATAAGTTAATACATTCATTTTGCATTTTCTGTTTTTGAAATATTATTGCGAGAACAGCCGATTCTTTATCTAAATCTCGGTTTCCTCATCAATTTTATGGACATTAAAAATATTTATTTGTTTTTATTATAATTGAGAAACTTTAGAATTTTAAATGGGTCTAATCAAGTGATTTGTAGATATTGAATTTGAATTATTTTTTTACAGGAGGAATAACTCAGACATCAGAACATGATTCACCTGTCTGGGTACCTGATCAAAATGCTCAAATCTGTATGCACTGTAAAAAATCTGAGTTCACAGTCTTAAATAGAAAGGTAAACATTTATTTAGGGAGAATTTTTATTATGAGTTAGGTAAAATGGAAAAAGAGAATATTATGCCAGATAATAAATTAAAAAATTTAACAAGGCAAAAACTGTAAATTGTTAAAATGCAAAGAGATTGAGTGAAAAGCATTTCTGAAATACTTTAACGAAAGGGTAAATGATATATCCACTAATTTGTTATGTGGAATAAATCCAATTTTCTGCTAGAATACTTGAACCAGAATTTAGTTCGAGAGATATTGGAGGAGGTCAAGTTCAGTCTATGCTCATTTTAAAAGAGCAAGTGAACATGGACTTCATTATTTAATTTTTTCACTGACAAGTATTTATAAAATTTCAATCTAGCTAAAAATTGAAAAATTACCATCAAAGTTGAACTTTGTCAGTGCAAATGCTGAGATCTGTTTTGAGCCATTTGCGTTTATGACAACCTGATTAAAATACAGATCCATATTTCGTTTTGTTTTTTATACTTTCGATGACCTCTGCTACATGAAATTCTGACCGGTTATACTGTAAGGTCGTGTCAGATGTTTTTTGTGGGTTACCCACAACAGTTCTGTGTACATCACGCCAAAAATGGGGCGTAACAGACTGTTTCATTGTGGGTTACCCACAACAGTTCTGTGTACATCACGCCAAAAACGGAGCGTATCATTGGCTAATCCCTCACTATAAAAAATGAAACGAAATAGGATCAGTGTTTTAATCAGATTGTGTTAATGTTGTCAAAGCAACATCAAGTGTTTATATTTTATTTAATGTTTTACATTAATATTATTTGTATATTTCAGCACCACTGTCGTAAATGTGGTATTGTTGCCTGTAATGCTTGTACGAGCAAGAAATGGTTATTACCCCAGCAATCTTCGAAACCATTACGTGTTTGTTTAACCTGTTATAATCAGCTATCGTTATCGTCAGCTCCACCCGTCAGTTCTCGTGATAATAACAAAATAAGAAAATGTAAGATTTTATCACTTAAGGCCACATCAATGGGAATTTCTGTTCTTCGTGAACACCTGTAAAAAATACTTCCCTTTGTATTTCTTACCAGTATTTAAAAACCAAAAGTATTTGGTTGTGTTGTTCAAAAGCCTCCAGTTCCATACTTTTAAGCTTTGAAAAAATTTAAGCAAATGACTTTCTGCTGATTCAAGTGGCTATTTATTTATCAATATGCCAAAGAACAGAAAATTAAATTTATGTGGCCTGATGATCCGTGTATTTGTGTGTGTGTGTGGGGGGGGGGGCATCATTCTTTAGATTGTAATCCTTTAGAGAAGTTAGTAGATTAAGTTATTATTAGCTATTTTATTAAGTTAAGTAAATTCACTGAAATTTTCAATATTTTCATGTCTTCATTTCATCAGGACTCACACTGTCGGTCACCAAAGTCGCAATTTGCGATAAAAATATGGAAGTGGCGATTAAAATTTTATTTTGGCGATAAAGTTTTACGGTACTGGCAATTCTTTTTGAGAACTGGCGGAAAAAATATCTTAAAATTCTAATCGTATTTATCCTTTATTAACCATCATTGAGTGTCAATCACGTGGCTAAACACAATAATAAATTAATCAACTGGCTGATAATTCCGGATCGTGTCGACGAGTAATGCTAATCAATTATCTTGGATTAACGATTAGTTGATTGATAATTGCCAATGATGTATATTAAACCTGTCTTAAGTCACTATTTAATCTTAATGATTAAATTAAGCGGTGATTATTTGATGTTTCATTTCATCTTAAAACGAAGAATGGTAATACTTGTAACCAAATGGCCGACAGTTCTATCGAAAAGAAGTATTGTGATAGTTCAATTCCATTTACTGTGGCTGATGCCATGTAAAACATACAAGTATGCTTATTGGATATCATTATTTCAAATTATCGTATCATCGCTGGTCGAAAACATATGAACTAGGCTACTTGAATATCGGCGATTCTTGAACGAGAAAGCGGTTTGCCATTTGTATCATATTGCAGTCGCTAAAATGGTCTATAGGTGAACGACAGGTATAATTGTAAGCATTTATTACAAATGTAATTGAAGTACATATCATTCTATCAGAGATTCAGATATTGTTACAGTACCCGAAAATAACAATAGGTCTATTGTACATGCAATCCTTGGACGAGATTTCAAGTGTAAATACTGAATATATAGTGCAATACGACGATGTTCAAAGAGAGTAAACTTACCAAAAATAAAATCCGATCTTAGTAAACCAAAACTGTGCTAAATGTATTATGCAAAGACAGATTTGTTAAAAGTTGTTGTATATTGTATATATCGGTAATTGTTTTATAATAAGCCTAACTGAGACATAAAATTGTCAGATGGTATATAATTTTTTTATCACATATTTTTGGCGGATAAAATATTCAAGTTGGCTGAAAAAATATATGAGCATTTCTTTACATAAAAATTATCATCCATTTTGGCAGAAAAAAATTGAAAGCCAGTGTGAGCCCTGTTCATGATCTATTATTGAATTATGAGACCAAGAAAGTCTCTTTATTTAAATCTTACATAATGCATCTTTAACTTGGTCACAAATCAGTGAGCTATTCTACTTGTTTACAAATAGAATATATTATATTTATACAGATACTCCGATCAATATTCCGGACTCGGATGATGATTCATCTGATGATGATGATGAACCTACACCCAGTGTTGACACAGTGGATAATAATACATATGAGGTACACGTATAATCAAGTTTTCTTGATGAAATTCTAGTATTTTATCTTTGTTTAAATGTTAAGAGAGACTGAGACATTAAGTAATGTATTGATACTGCACGATGACATCAGTCAGAGTGTTGTATAATGTAAAAAGCCAAATTAAATACAGATTACACTATCACACTGTATTTCTATATATATCATCATGTGACTACTGCCATCTTGGGTAAATAATAGTTGAAATGTTGTTACGGCAACATAAAATTATGATGTTCCAACTTTATTTTAATGTCATAGTGAAATGATAAATGGTATCTTGTGGAAAGAAAAAACGCTTTAATTAGTTCAATGTTATTGAAAGGGCTTAAGACATGGTCTTGGTCTGCCTTCACTTGACTTTTAAACAATTTTGACTTCTCCAATAGAGGTCTGCCTTCACTTGACTTTTAAACAATTTTGACTTCTCCAATAGAGCTCATGAGATTTCACGAATGTTAAAAGGGTCCACTTGTACACCCTTCCATCTGTCCGTCGCACTGTTGTGGAACACAATAACTCTGCTTTAAGTTGGTGGCATGACTGGGTTTGATGACAAACATGTTCTGTTTAGACAAAACACATATAAAAATTTAATCAGGGGTATAGTTTCAATACATCAATACCTTGGCTAAGTTTGAAAATTAGAATTTTTGGCTGGGGTTTAGCAGGGTGATAAGAAATTTTATTCCATTTAATCCAAACCGAGGGATTATCTATTGTTGATATTTTGTTTTAATCCTTAATTAAATGTTGAATGATCAATTTGAGGACATTTCCTCGATTAAGCTGTGAGAATGAGACATTGTTTGAAAAATTAGAATATTATAAATAACCGTAGAGAAGACTTTGAAGTTGAAATTTGTTTTTAATTTATTACAGTCACAGTTTCAGAGTTATGAAGCAGAAGAAGTTCCAGATTATAAAGCTGGCCAAACTCATCAGTAACATTATATACTAACCTTCAAGACTTGTCATGTCTCTCTGTTTCTGCTTTTAAAACTGATCTTGGTTTATTATTAGTTTATGACAGTTACTCTTCGTGCAATGACCATACACAAATTTCTTGCTTGTTTTTTTCAATATAACCTAAACAATCAATTAAATCTTTTTGATATTAAGAAAATTTGATTAACTATCAGCATTAACATTAACTATTTATTTAGTTTTTATGAAAGTTATAGAAGCTAATACCCCTTAGGTAAAAATAGAGTATTAAATTGTATTGACTTGGTGTGGTACCATTAAGTCAGCATAATTTCAAACTATAGTTTCATTTCTGTCGTCTTATGACAACAGTCAAACACAATAACAGTTCCATCTCAACACTGGCTTTATTAGAGATGGAAAAAGTTCAGCAAAGGCAGATTTTCTGTCCACAAAATGAATCAACGCATAGAATATAATGAAATTGCCAATTTTAGGAGGGTGGGAGTCTAATAAATGTGACTGAGTTATACTATTATATTTGATATGGAATATAATGTGCCGGTAAATCAGTCTATAAATAAACAGCTCCAGTATATGTGAAATTTTTAACTCTATCCCAGTTGATTGTTAATTATGAGATTGTGATTTGAAAATGGCAGTTTGCTCTGGTAACCAATGGTGACTTAAATTAGACTGGAGTTAAGTTCTCATGAATGTTAACTGGGTGTACTGTGTACCCTGTTGTTGTGGGTTACACATTATACTCCGCTTCTCAAGTTTATATTTGCACCAATTTTATTGGCCTTTTATTTTCAAATGAATGATTTGCATGGGTTTTTTTTTATTCTGCTATAGTCTATAGTGCTATGTTGCTGCTACAGTCTATAGTGCTATATTTGTGCTACAATATATAGTACTATATCTCTGCTACAGTGCTATAATTCTGCTACAGTCTATAGTGTCA
Source organism: Patella caerulea (assembly GCA_036850965.1). Lineage (NCBI taxonomy): Eukaryota > Metazoa > Mollusca > Gastropoda > Patellidae > Patella > Patella caerulea. The sequence goes on along the minus strand of JAZGQO010000002.1, from coordinate 14,665,189 downwards.
TAATACAGTAATTGATGCATGTATCTCTGATTAGATGTATCAAAGTTAAGTTTTGATATTTCTTCTATTTTGTCTTATGGTAGTACTGTTATTTTCTTTTGATCTGTTAATGGTCTATTTTGCCTTTGTGTTTGATGTTAAAATATGAAATTGATATATTAGACTAAATTTATTGCAATGAAGATTGGCTGCTATATAATAAAGCATATACGCACACAGCAACTATATGTCATTCAAGCTGTGTTCATCTTTTGATCTTATACCGTAAAATATCGCTTGGTTGTTTACAAGATTCTATAATGTAATGATAGCGGATTGGGTCTTAAAACCTTCCCTGGAATCCTTGACATACTATTATTAAATCTGGGCAATAACGCCAGAAATACTTATCTGAATTTGATAGTAGTTATCTTATTAACTTATTTATCTTAGTAATTGAAACAAAGAACATAGATTTCAAGTATGTTCGTTGTATCCTCAGGATTCTACAAACTAAGGGCAATAACTCTGCTGGAAGTTACTTGAACATAGATTTCAAGTATATCCAGATCCTCAGAATTCTACAAACTAAGGGCAATAACTCTGCTGGAAGTTACTTGAATTTGATGACAGATGTTAAAACAAATTATGGACAGATGGGTATCAGTATTAAAATTGTTACATCTCAGCTACCTTTAGGATCTAGTCAAAATAGTTTCAAGAATTTTGATATTGGATTTGGAAGTTTTATAACAGCATTGTGAGTTCTTGATACTCCTTCATTGATGGTTTCGGATCTATTTCAAGTTCCTGATGGCATGTTCGAAATAGCTATACCTGTTACATTTGCTTTGTTATTGAGTGTCAAATTGTTCAGCTTTAGTAACAATATTTTGAATGTTTCATAGGCAATAAACGTAGATTGTGTATATTGTGTTCTGCTTAATCACTCAGCATATTACATTATAAAGCAATCTTGTCTTTGTTGAAGAATTGTCAAAAATTGTTTGCCACAGACAATTGTCAAAAATTTACAGGAATATGTTATGGAAATAGTCAATCTTAGCATGACCATTTCACAGAAGAGGGTATTTTGATATTAAAATTTAATTTTTAAAATCCACGATTGGCAGCTGCCTTTTTTTTCACTTGTCCTTATCCAAGGGAATCAATCACATGCAATGTATTCTAGTATCTTTTATATTTGCGTCTTTTTCACACACCTATATATTCTTATGGAACATTGAAATTTGCAGTCGATTTTGTTTGTAAATATTTTATATTTAAGTTTTGTAAATATATAAAGATACATAATTCTGTTTTAATTATAAATATTATTTCCTGTAGGATTTCAAATGAGATTATTGGAAATTTAATAATCAAGTTGTGTGTTCTGAGAAGGACTCAATTAAATGAATGACTATTTTTACACATAAAAATGAAAAGTTTGTCTGCATTTGTTGTATTGATAATAAAGATGTAAAAAAGATAAACAAACTTTACTGTTTATAAATATATTTTCTAATTCCTGTGATGCTTTATTATACCAACCACGTCATGTTAAAGGCTCAATACCACTCTTGTGGTAACTGAATAATATGTCCCAATCTTTATTCTGGTCAACAAATTGTATTATTTTACAATATTCCAATTAATTGATGATACAAATTTCATCTTAACACACCTAATTTAAAAAAAATGGAAAAATATGACAACCTTTTCAAATGTGACTTGAATTTTAAAATATTTTCGAACCCTCTGGACATGTAGAATTGAATGTAATGGATAATTTATAACACAGGTAGTACACTTAAACATCTAGTAATTAGCATAAGGCTATTATTTATTTTCTGGAGCCGCCAAGCCGGCAAGAGTGTTATTGTCCCTTTAAGGTTAGATCTAATTGACAAGGCCAAACGCATAATTTCTTCAAGGTCACAAGATGTACACCAGGCCAGCTGTCTTACACTAACCCTAACTCACAATCCTCTGCAACAATCATGTGCCCTTACCCTGTTTATTTCTTGTGACCTTGGGTAAATATGCCTTTGGCCTTGTGAAATAGACCTAGCCTTCTACCAAATTGTTAAGGAGAGCCAAAAAATGAATCGGGATGTCAAAATGTTTGTATTTCTCAAGATGTTGTAAAATACTTCTAGACATTAAAATGTATTATTTTGGAAATAAATTTACCTGTGTCTGCTGGAATTTCTCCGACCAATCTGATTAAAGTACAGATCTATTTGTTTGGTTATACCTTCGATGAAGATCAAACTGGTTGAAGTGGGAGATTGCGTCATCAAAGGGCATACCAGCGGCTTTTGACCCTATGACATGAGACATTTGATTAACCAATCAGTGTTGATGTTTCTAGTTGGTGTAGCTCACGCAAAAAACTCGCCGTAACAGCTCCATTCATTGACTAATCCCTCGTATCATCTACAACATGAGTTATATAACAACTCTTCTAGCCCCAAGTGTAGTAAACACAAGTAGAACAAAATTTTGAACTACAGTATACCAAGCGAAACGAAATAGGATCTTTGTTTTGATCAGATTGATCTCAGGTTCAACTATATTAACTAACCATATAAGCACTACTGACTACTTTCAGTTTGTAATGCTTTGTTATATCACAAAGAAATACGACATTTCTATTATTTTGGAATGACCCATATACAACATTATAAAACTTTTAGAAATAAGACAACTAAATGATAATATTACATTTACGTAATACAATTAAAGTTTTTGAGTATCTTGAAAACTTAATTATTTGGAACTAAAATCTTTTGAGAAAAGAACCAATGGTGCCGACCATTTATATATTAATCATCTGTTCATGACCATAACTTGATGAAGCTGGCTGGTAATCTGGACTATGTAGAACTTATTGATAATTAGTTTTACTAAGATTAGGAATCAAAATTTTTAATAGGTATTCCCGAATGAACAAAAATTGGGCGTGGTCTACTATGTACAATGTTTATACACCAAACTGTGTTTATTATATTAGTTATTGCCTGTTATTTATATGTATGCATGGTTTTATAATGTTTATTTTCAAATTGAATTTTTGTTTGTAAACTTTAATTTTATTATGAGATACTAATGATTATGTATTATTATTATGGTTGATTTATTCAAATTTAAAACCACAAATAATTTATTTATTGAAATATAGAAATTAATGAAACTTTAAGAAAGGTTATTAGAGTAATATATATATAACTAATAGAAGTTTTGTTATTATAGAATGGCATAATTACCTTGCAATAGCAAAACAGGATAATTTTGATTAGACCGTGATAGTAAAACCCATCACTGCGCAATTAGTACAGTCCTTAATCCTTACCATGGTAAGAATAAAGCCTGAAGTATTCAACGCTACGATGACTAAAATGTATGTAGCAGTTGACAGGGTTTTATCCTGACCGCCCAAGTTATTGTGTAGTGTGCTCACTCCACATATATTGCTTCGATATTTGTCACCAAACTCGTTGTTTAAGTTGTTGCGTAGTGATTACTTCACCAGTGGCTTGGGGAACATTAAGTACTAAAGTTTCAGTTACCAGAAAATCTTGAAATGGCCATAACTTCACTAATTCTCTAGTAATTTGATTTTAATCTTCTGTGGACCACAACAGAGACTTCTTCGGGGAAAAGGAGGTGGGGGGAGGGTGGTACAGTGATAGCTGGTAATATAATAAGTCTATGTAAAAGTATTGTTTGTTGGTATCCTTTAATATAAATATAGATTTATAGTCAAAACACGAGGTGCTAATGACATTATATGATTAAGAATCATTCATGAATATTGTTCACACTTTGTCTTATATTATAAATATTTTTCTACCCATGTCTCTATTTCATGAAAAAACATTTTAATATGCAAGAACAAAAAAAGAATGACAGTGGTTAAGTGGATAAGATACTGGGTAGCCATGTGTTCGATCATAAAGTTAAACAGACTTTTCTGACATGGGACAGGACGAAGGGCCGGACAAGGATAGGCTGTCTTGGCCGTTCGGTTGGGACGAAACACCAAGTTCTCATCTATACATTGGAGTGCACCTAAAAGATCCCTTGGCAGGTCGATTCAATATTAGTCTGGGCAAATTTTCCCTAAAGGCACACTGTATGATGGCATATGCCCATCTTCATTAGCCCAATCAGAGCAGAACAGTAGGTCATTAATTAAACCCCATTTCATTTCGCAAGAACAAATATCTTTGTCACTTTGTTATCATTCACAGACTCCATTCGCTTGTAAATCTTTACCAAATGTATAATCAAACTACCTTTTAAAAAGTTAAGGGCTTTATAGTTTCTCATTATGGCAACCATTATGTGTAAATAAATTGACACTTGTCTTAGCTGATAATTAAGTCCCTCCATTGCTTCCATACACGAAGCTCTCATTTTGTTAACAAGGAATTTCCACAAACCACAAAGATATATTCAAGATATATATATTGATCTATGATCGTTCAATAGATATACCAATCGGATGCAAATCAGCAAGATGTCAAGCAAGACGTCATATTTTAGGTACAAGTGACTAATCAGTTTTTGGGTAGAATAAGTCAATGTATTAATAATAATAAACCTATTAAAACATGTATATAATATATGTTATTCTAATTGTATTATATAACACTATATCTCTGTAATTATTGATCTATAAATCATCATCTGAAAACTTTATCGTTTTATTATATGTTCATATTGTAATGTCATCACCCCTGTCCGTTTGTTCTCCACAACTGAAGAAAGTGTATGGTCTTACACTGTTGTCTTTCCCATCTGTTTTTTGTCCACTAGAAGCTAAGTTTTCATTCAACAGACAGTGTTTAGTTCGTGAGAAGAATAATAGGTCTATTGATTTTCAACAAGTTCCAATAATCATTTTCCAGAGTTATGGTTCTTGAATAGATCTGCAGGTAGTGGTTACAAGTGTCTGTATGTCACAATTAATAAATAATGCACCACTTTGATTGATAAGGAACAATTTGAATGATAAGGAACAATTTGTTTGTCAAGCACAAATTTGATTGTCAAGCACAAATTTGATTGTCAAGTGTCACTTTGATTGTGAAGTGAAGCACCACTTTGATTGTCAACCACCACTGTGATTGTCAAACACCACTTTAATTGTCAAGTTTCACTTTGATAATTGAACACTGTAGGTAAGAGCTGGACCTTTAACTTCTTGTGATATTAGTAACTTCTTCCATTGGTTTAACTCTTTTAGCATCATCTGTTGTTGTTTTATCTTCCAGCTTTTTTCTCTTCTTATTTTTATTTTCCTCGTCCTCCAGTCCACAATTTTCATTCTGAAATTTGTTATTACACTACTGGTTATTTAGAGGTGAACAAACATGTTTGACTTTCGGGACTAAGAGAAATGGTATTAAAGCAAACACAGCTCTGCCATAGCCACAGCCTGGTGTGGATACGAATAGTGGATGAGATGGGCATTGGAGGAGGGGATGCAAGGGGCATTCTAGTTGAAAGTCAAATGTCTTGACCACTCGATAACTATGACCCCCAGGGTTCAGAGGGTTAAATACATAAATGTTTATGCTTTCATGACAAAATTCTTCCAACATTAATCACACAAAATAATTTAAAGAGACCCTAAATTAATTTTGTCTTAGATACTACACTTTGTAATGAATGTGAGTATGGCGCAGACTGCAGACACAATCTAATTATTGGATCTGTAGAATCAAAACAACAGGGGAAACAAGACTAAGAGTGAGAGAGAGAAATGGGGTTTAATGTCCACTCGACACAAACTAGGTCATTTCGGGACTAACATATGGTATAATTTTATTTCAATAATTTGCTTGCGCATAGGGGTCTTTAGTAGTGGGAGAAAATCGGAGTGAGCAGAGGAAACCCACGATGGTTGAGAAGGCGCCCCTATCTCCATGCCACATACGCTCACACCAGGGATCGAAACCACAGTCGCAAGCCAGAGGTGACCGGCCAGCTACAGGTCGAAGCGTGGCACTCTAGACCACTAGGCCATCCCAACCCCAAGACATTAGACAACAGAGGAATCAAGACAACACGGATCCCCGCTCTAAAATCCAGACAGAAATATTTCCCTAGATCACCAGGAGCTGTGGCCAGTAATTCAAACACACCACAATTCTGTCTTAAAGTCGACTTTCTCTTACCTTAACATTAGTCTGTATAGCGTACTTCTGTGTTGATTGTTGAGCATGATGTATAAAAACTGTTTTATTATATTTATACTCATTCGACTGAAAAAAAATACAACCAAGAAAATATAACTTTAATCAATGATGCCAAAAACAAAGAGATATCTGTATTTATGGTTATTTAGTTGATAGTAGAATTAGGTCACCAACCTGTACTTCAATAGCATAATCCTATCCTATGTCAATGTCATGGATACTCACATTCTTTAGTTCGTTGTCATCTCATTTTAAAATTTGGCAAGGTGTTTATTATTTATTTTTTAATATTTCTAACTTAATAAATGCTGTTATACCCCATTCCATAATTTATATGGTATTTTCCTTCTGCCTGTCCTGCATTGGCTCCCCATCTTTTGAGTCCCACCCAACACTCTCGCTCCACAATGGCTGTAATAACCCCTGCAGCCCAATTCGCTTTTGCTGCACACCAAGGGAGTGATTTCTTCCCTCCTGTGACTCAAGGGTTTCAGGAAGAGTGCCCCCAACATCCAGCAACAGACCTTCGAAGCTGTCCCCCAATGCTATGAACCACTACAGCCCTCGGTGTAGTGCAAACTTCAAGACTTACTATATCTGTCATTAATGGATCTTCTGGATTGGGTTCCGCCATCAATAACTGGATTGATGTTAAAACTGTACTGATATTCAAACATGGCTTCCATGCACCCTATTAACAAAATATTATGAAGAAAATAAATAATAATTCTAAACCGATGTGCTATAACCTCATTTAAATTGGTATCTTCTTAAGGTCTCTTATCCTCATAAGGTTAAAAGTGGCATCAGACTACATGGAACACATATATGACATATTAGTTTGAAAACTAAAGTAGATGTGGTTGAAAATGATTCAAGGAAATAAAAATTTGTGTGATAAATTGTTGATTTTAACCCTTGTCAGTGCACATGGGGGTCTCTCTGTTTTATAGTGTTTTGTAATAACTAATGGGCACTGCTTTCTGCAATTTAGTGACTTTGTACATGGACTCCTAACAAATAACTCACAGTAGGGATTTTGCTAATGTGTTTACTGCTCAATACCATATTGTGTATGCCAGAGTATCTCTCTTTTAGCATCTGCATGTTACAAATAACAAAAATTAAATGATGAATTACAAATATTGAATGTTTTTTTGTACCAAGCGTCAATTGCCATTTAACCTTTTTATCACATAGTACACAAAGTGACAATTTTGTGACAATTATTAAATCTTTATGTTAAAATGTTTTTGGATAACAATTTAGTTGTTTTTCAAATGTCGAATTTGAATGTAAATACAAACCAAAACGCTGCCTTTAAATTCAAATATATCTGAATATAAACTTTGAATTATAACTGAAACCTGCTATGTGATTCTCACAACGTGCACCCACAAGGTTTAAGTATGTGAAAGGTAAATCAGTCTACAGGTCTTTCTTTTGGCTTTAAAATATAAACTATTACTTAGGCATGAGTACAGGGACTTCAGTTCCCTTATCTGGAGGTCCCAATTGTTGATTCTTGTTTTAACAAGAGAAATTTCATTGATATTTTCCAGCGTACCTGTGGTTCCTCCATGTCAGTGGTGCAGGATAAACTAATTTGATCGAAATTTTTTAATATATTTATTTTTCATTTTCTATTTTTGAGCTATCATAGGAAAACTGGGCAGTTTTTTATTGAAATCTTTTATACACTGTATGTTTCAATATAAGATAGGTTGCATGTTTCAATATAAGATAGGTTGCTAACCTTAGGTGGCATCTTCAGTGTATCTAAACAGATTCTACCACCATTGTCAATATTGGGATGATAAATTTGTGTAACAAATCGAACTTTTGGTGGTTCAAACGGATATCTTTCGGGTAGCTGTATTTCTAATTTAAATATTCCTTTCTCATATGGTGTTCCTTCTCCTCCTACTATTTCTGTAAATACAATAGGAAAAAAAATAAGCTTATTTGGTGAAAGCTGCCCAAATGAACTTGCACGAAAATAAAGCTCAGAGCAAAATCTGTATTCCAGTCAAATAAAAATGGTAAATTCTATGTGGAATCTGAACTCCTGATTTTAGTCTCAAGCATTATCTGCAAGCCTGGAAATACGGCACCTATCACTGACAATGTCAGGCACAGATTCAGGATTTGTCAGGCACAAAACCTTTGGTACCTGTCATTTAGTCCGGCGCTGATTTGTCTATTTTATTGATATTATTAGTATTTGTTCGGCACTAAGTTGAAAATGTCAGGTACTATTTCATTGTGCCTGACATTTTGTCAAGTACATCTAAAACCATTATTCATTATTCCCAGGCCTGATTATCTGAAACTATGAAAACCAGTATCCAGTTTCATGGTAAATTTGGAGACAATTAAATGTGCTTAGGCTATTCTGCACATTTGGCATTTTAAATGAACATGGTATTCAAACAGGTAGGGCACTACCTCGACGAGAATATGTCCCTCCTACTCCTGGTGGGAATCCTGGCAGAGAAGAATTCCTGGAGTTTTCAAAACTGGTTCTCACTGGTCAGATGTAGCAGTGAAAAGTTGCCCAGTAAAATTGGGGGTCATGTACTCCCAAATATAATTTTTTTTAAAAGTTATAATATTATTTTAGGCGCTATGCTTCATCACATGACATGGACGTCTAATTAAAAAAAGGTCAATCAAATGAGTCATACGAGCTTCTAACAAGTCAATTTTATCTTCTTTTGGCCAACAGGAAATTCCAAAAGGTGGATTTTCAGATAACATCTTCAGTTCTCTTTTCATTCGAGCTGCTCGCTGCATTTTTAAGAAAAAAGATAACACTAAAATTTAGTGTAAAAATGTAAATAATCAAATTTCCCGCTAAAGTCGATTATCTCCCTTCGTGTCGAAAATAGGTCTCGTATTGCCCCACCCCACTTCTTTAATGTCGTAAAATAATCTAGCATGAGAGAGAGAGATGAGGTTTAACGTTCACTCGACACAAACTAGGTCATTTCGGGACTAACATATGGCTAAAACAATTTTTTTATTATCATTTTGCACGCTTATAAAAAGTCTGTTTCCTATTTTGTTGACAATAATGAATTGTAGTTATATTTTTAAACCCATTTCATTTTACATCATTTATAACTATATTTCGCGAAATTGGTTAGCCAGTTCATAAAACGTTTTTCCGTCCATGGATTTGTTTCTAATCAGCACTACTATACCGATAGATAAATAGGAATCATATTTGTACAATAACGTCCAGTGAGAGAGAGAGAGAGGGAGAGGGGGGGGGGGGGACAGAAAGTTTAGCGTTCACTCGACACAAACTAAGCTATTACGGGATTAAGATGTGGTTCAATTTTATTTCAATAATTAGCTTGCGTGTAGGTTTTTTTTGACAATAAAAGTAACCCGGAAAGCAGGAGAAACCCCACGAGGTTTAGCAGACAACGTACCATAGGCGTACGAGCCGGGGGAAGGGCAGCGGCCCCCCTAACTTTCGGGCAAGCTGACTTTTCGGGCAGACGGGTAGAGTAAAAAAAAATATCTTCATCTACTTGTCAAAATAAAGTGCCCGAAATCTAATAAAACACTAATTTAATGGACTGGAGTAGCAGCATGAAAACGCGACAGGGGTGGATCCAGCGGGAGGGGGGGGGGGGGGGTCCAACCAAACCCCACCCTGCTCAGCTACATAAAAAAATAATACCCAGCATCAATGAAATTACATCACAAAGTGATCCTACATCGGTATAAGATGATTTCTCTGTTTAAAAAGCTCAATTTGTATGTACCCCACCCTGCTCAGCTACATAAAAAAATAATGCCTAGTATCAATGAAATTACACCACAAAGTGATCCTACATCGGTATAAGATGATTTCTCTGTTTAAAAAGCTCAATTTGTATGTATTCCTATGTAATTTAGAGACGGCGATGGCAGATTTCCGTAACAGAAACCTGGCAAACCCCCTTCTGCAAAAATTTCTGGATCCGTCCCTGTGCGGTCGTCAATTATTCCAAAATTTTCATGGGGGTCCATACAAGATCAATTCCGCATTTTCGTCTCTCGAAGAAAACCGACGCCGCTGTCTGTAAACCAGAAACTTTTTCGGGCTCCGCTAACTGTCATCGAACCCTAAAATAACACTAATTTTACCTTTCTTTTAATTGAATACCACGAATTTGTATTGAGTTGACTATGGATTAAAAGAAATGTCTGGAGCCACTCTACTTGGTGCGACATTTTTCGGGCATCGCTTATTATTTGTGAATACAACTGGAACAGTCTGATACAAAATTTTCTCCAGGAGGGCAAAACCCCCAAACCCAGCGACGATTGATTGGTTGTTTGGACCAAATTGAAGTTGTTGTATTCACAGACTGGAATTCAAAATTTTCTCCCAGTAGTAAACGTGGTTGCAGCCGTCAAATATTCCAAAATATTCTTGGGGGGGGATACAAGGTAAGTAAGTAAGTAAGTAAGTTTATTGCATAGACACGCCCACGGGGAGCAGCATACAATTACAAAATGAAAGAAAAATCACATTAGAATAAGCCCCGCTTCTGTCTCTCGAGGACGACTGGTGCCGCTGTCTGTAAACCAGAATGATTTTTTTTTTCGTGTATTTCGGGTTCTGCCCCCCACCCTAACTGTCATCGAATCCGTACGCCTATGTCACGTACAACAGTGGAATACTGACAAACAGTAAATACTAACATAGGCAAATAATGGGGTTTAACGTCCTACTTTTTTTAACCGACCTGGCTATTGAAAACGGGTATACGCAATTCCAACTGTCAATGGTTCTTTTGCGTGTACACCAACATGTAGGGGCCTAAACAGAACCTTGGTTTTTTTTTCGTCGCACCCGAATACAGACTCTTATCCTTGCCATGCCCTGGCCTGCACCACTGTTGGGGAAATCAACGCCTACTTTTGGATGTATTTCGAATTCCAACTGTCAATGTTTACACGGGACCGCTGTTTTTCGTTCCATCCAACTGACAATACGTTGTCCCTTGCTAAGACCCTTCGTCCTTCATCCACTGACAACGGGGAACCACGCTGGGAAATCCCTATTAACTTTCTCGGCTAACACATGGAGACGTCTTACTCCCTGAAATCATTGTTGATTAGTATCTAAAATCAAATAAGCACCATTTACATTTTTATTTTGAAATGATCCGTCAATCAAAAAAATAAAAATCAGATAGTCAATTATTTTGATTTAAAAATTGCCAGTTCACTTTCTTTGTGAATAACATAAATAGTACCAGAGTCATCAAAAAATATAGATACGGGGTCTTGTAATCCCGATTTTTGTTTGAGCAAAGTTCCCTGAAACACTCCATCGGGTGATAGAACTACAACTCCACGTTTTTCGACTACATAAATCATACCACCAGTGTGACAGAAGAGTCCGCGTGGTTCTTGCAAGGAAAGGTGTCCATCCGGTTGAAAGCAGAAATTAATCTCCCCAGTCTTAGGATTTAAACTGATGACCGAGCCGTTCATTTTATCTGACACAATGATATCATTCGACGCACTGAAAGAAACATACTCTGGGGAGGTTAATAGGGGCGAACCCGAGGAATCAAGCGAAAATGATCTAAGTACTTCACCACCAAGATTGATAATATCCACTACTGGCGGGTCATTTCCTCCAGTTGCAACAAGAGTAGCTTCATTTACTTTTGCTAAACCCATATATCTGCGAGTCGCAACAACAGACGACATGAGCATTAAACTATTTGTCGTGACCTTAACGACACAGATCTGATGCGCCAATGGAATGCTTACAGCAGCTTGAGTATCTGTCAAAGCGGCAAGTCCCCACGGTTTGCCACCAAGTAGTAACCTAAGATCTTTATCGCGACGTTTGGGATAAGCCTTCAGACACGAATTATTCCAATCGCTGACAATAATTGTTCCAGAAAGCTGCAATACAACCACATCCTTGAATTTTGGAGTTTGCTCATCTTCTCGCATCTGCCCTTCAATAGACTGAAGAAGGAATGGGTCCTTTCGCACACGCATCGGTTTGGTCGTTTTCAAAGAAATAGGCCGCACTATAGTATCCGGCTTTGGTTTGAACGGAATAAGAGGTCTTTTGTCGGTTTCGTTTCGTTCAGATTTTGGCCGACTGAATTTTATCCTACCAAAACCTTTTAACTGTTCCGTACTTTCGGGAAATGTTGTAAATTTCACATTTATTCCTTGAATGCTTCTAAGATAAGTGCTGACATCTTTTGAGTTCAGTGGTTTAAAGCACGCAAGCGTATCGTTATTATCTTTACTAAGAATTTGATCATCGCTTGCGGTCGATAAAAAATCCACAGCTTTTGCTAAAGCAAGCTGTCGCCCATGTAAATGTGCATCGAGTTCACTCAACTTACTAGTTATATCTGTATCAATAACTTCCCAACCATGTTCCAATTCCGACTGAAGTTGTTCCTCTAGCGTACCAATGCGGGTTTTCAATCTATCAGCCTCTTTCCGGATTTCTCCCGAAACCGTCTTCTTTAAGGTGAAAAGTCGATCTCGCTCTTCGCCTATCGCAGAAAACCCAGTTTCAATAACAGCTACTCGACAATGCCAGTCATTTAAAGATGCTTGAAATTTATCTTTTGTAGCATCGACGGCTTCAGAAGCTGGTAAAACATTCTGACAACTTCTATGGGAGATTCCTGCACATAAATGACAAATAAGCTGTTCGTGATCATCACAGTACAAGTCTAGTTCCTTTGTTGGGTGATTTGTGCATTTGGGTGTAAATTTCTGTTTTGGTATCTTTTGTTTCGATAAATGTACAATTATATCCTTCATATGAAAATTTGTTTTAAACTGTGATACCCATTCAGCAGATGGTCTTTTAGGACACGGCAGGCGAATTTCCTCTCTGCAATAAGGGCAACTAAATCCCTCCTTTCTTACCAAAGACTGGTCGAGGTTAAAGATGTAATCACTCAGACATTTCTCACAGAAGGAATGCAAGCAAGGAAGAGTTTTGGGCTCGGTGAATACATCATAGCAGATGCTACATGTCAGATATTTATCCCTTAGTTGACTGGCGTCCTCCATCGCAGGGTGTTTTGTTTCTGATTACTCCTATTTTGAATTGTTGGTAGTTCAGATGCTCTCGATACTTGTACTGGCACTTCAGCTATGGTCTATTGGTCGTTCACTATTGATACTTAGGAATCTTAGAGATGTTTTTGCATTTCGTTCAGCCATTAGCCATATGATGACCCTGTCAGTGATACGACTTAAGGATGATCATACTATTTTTGGATACAGATTTAATCAGAAGGATTCCAGACATTGATGTTTGTCGTTATGACCAACTGCTCGTTGTCACTGAAAAAGAACAAAATCAAACATACAAATTTATATTTATCCTTAACAAAATGTATAGACTCTCTTACATTTTGGACGGCGGATATGATTTATGGACGCCCGCTTATAACTGTCGGACAAAGAAATTGTTTCTATCCACAATCCCCAATACTCCTTCCCCTCAAAACATTGACGGACATTCCATTATTCGGGGTTTGGATGGCCGAATGGTTAGCACGACTGCGCGCTGTATCATAAACCCTATCATTAAGTCAACTGGCGTGGTTTCGAATCCCCGGTTGTACGTGACAAGGAGTATAGGGTCGCATGTCCAACCTCGTGGGTTTTCGTCAGTTTTCCCCCATTGCTAAAGACCCCTACGCGCAAGCGAATTATTGAAATGAAATTTAAAACCATATATTAGTCTGGAAATAACCTAGTTTGTGTCGAGTGGACGTTAAACCCCAAGACCAAAGGTGTATAATATTATTCACGCTTTCATAATCGTAAGCCTCCTGTGCACTCACCTTAGTCTTTAAATATCCACCCATTTTGTTTAAAACATACTTTCATTTATAACATGTAATAAGTGAATCAAAATACTACGCCACTTACATAAAATCGTTGTTTATCCATGCACCCTTTTAACAGACACATATATTGCTTGTTTTGATGGCGATAACAATTTTATCAACCGATAAATATATTTACATGGACTATTATATTTAAATTGATATGGTTACATTCATTTTCATATAGATTAGATATGTTTGAACAGAGATAGTGATGTGCATTTTGGACCACTTGTTCGTGGGTCAACTGATGAACAGGAAACTCGATACATGTAGATAATCGAGGATGTATTATGATATAGGTATTTCAAAATAATAATTACACAATTTTTACACACATACCCGGGGTTCTTTTGGGAACTTTTCCAACGTGGTCCCCTTTGTGCCGGATGAGTAAGAAACACCGTGGGATGAAAGAGACATTGCTCGTGTACATGTTGGTGTGCACGTGAAATGTCTCTTGACGGACAGTAGGTTGCCTGGACACACTTTCACTCATAGCATACCATAGCATACCGTCATTCTGAACATCTGAGACACGCTACCTGCTGAGAAGTATCTCAGACACGGTCAATTGCCATGATATCCATATCATGTGATCTACACATCACAGGTCATGACATTGACGTCAACACATTACATGTACATTGTAAACAATAGGTTTATCTTTCTGCACCCATTAGGACTATATAATTCGTACAGTCCCAACATGTTCTCTCTTCTTTCAATTATTTTACACAAAAATAACATCTGCAACTCATAGAATTGACGTTGTCTTCAATGACAGCGTCTGCGAATGGTTGTTCATGGAGTCTGCCATCTTGGCACTATTTTGTGCGTCGGTCGTGTCTATCTATTTCAGATATACAGAATCAATTATGTTGATGTTTTTAGCGTGGGGATTTATTTATCGGCCCTATAATTAATTTATTTCAGGTCTAAAACAAATATTTTGAAGATACATTATGGGAGAGTTTTATAAATAGTTGGCCATTCTTGCTATAACAGTTCAAAAATAGATGATGAAAGAAGAATATATTGAAAACTTCAGTCAAATTACTTTATTCTGAACACAGTGTTCACCAGTGTAATTTTTGACTCGAAATGGGATTGAATTCCATCTTCATCGATTCTTAATATGGCCGATCGTTTGATTGACAGGCGTTAACTCCACCTACATAATCTCTGCTATCTTTGGTCATCATATCCGAATTTGTGTTTTACCTTTTGGGATTTTTATAACAATTGGACAAAATGAGTGAGCGGGTAAATTTTCATTCTTACTTATATTTTGGACATGCATTAAATAAACTGAATATAGGACAATATTATTATACAATTATGATAAATCTGTAGGTAAACACCTGTGGCGTCGTGCCTATTGCCAAAATAAAAATATTTTTATTGATGTTATTAAGACAGAAGACCTGTCCGTCTGTATTAGTCATCACACGGTCTCCGGGTATTGTATAATTTGTCAATATCTGTGTTTAGTTTATTGCACTTTATTTAGATAGTTTAGATGTCATTTGTTAAGACCTCGCTCAACAGCGGCCTCGCTTCGTACACTCTATCATTTAGCCTCGATCCGGGAGTATGACGTCAACGTAACGGTGAATCTTCTCTCACGACGCCATTTATAATTAAATCCGTCAACGAAATCCCGTTTAAATCCAAGTTGAATCCAAGCCATACATGGGTCTACAGGGTTGATTTTGTGCTTGTTGTGTAAATAAAGATCTAATTTATAATTTCTATGACATCTGAAGCCTAAATAAAGACTTGCAATAATTAAATGTAGCTCTTGCATAACGCAAATTTAAAAAATAGCCAAATTCTGACTGGGATTATTGAATGACCATTCACTGTATAGGCCTACGTGCGAAAACGAAAGCTAGCCACCAATTAATTTTCGTACGTTATTAGTTACGCATCAGCATACCGTATTAGCCTGGTTGCCGGATATGCAAGCCCTTAATTCCACTTTCGTTCCAGTTCATTTTAAATCCGTCAGTGTCGCTACGTTAAACCATAGGCCTAGGCCTATCAGCCATGTTGACGTATATAGGGAGAATGTATATGACTGACTGCGAAGAAAATTACGAAATGAAATATGATATAGGCCTAACGTTCTACTTTTCTACACGTTCGCCATATTCAGGCACTGAAATTAGACAAGGCACACTTGAAAATCCCGAGAAACCTTTTATTGATTCTAGCACCAGTGGGCCTAAGTTTATTTCGATCTCTTCATTGTGTTATTGAATGAAATCAACATCCTACTTGACTGTAATAACCACAATAATACGGGGGCCTACAAGTGACATTTGTTAATTTATGAAATAAATGAAATGGGCTACACGGCTCTTCACTGCTGTCTGGAAACAGTGGATCACTTTTGTTTCGTAAAGTCTTTGGTGTATAATGGTGTTGATATTCATACGCCAATCGGATTGAGACCACTGGAGTAACCGTCTCGAGTAGGCTATGCATATTTAAATATAAAGGATAAGATTATTATAACCTTAATTAACTACTTGGTCGTTTTATTGCAATTATAGTAAAAACCTAACAAATGTAACGTTTTATTGGGAAAAAAACCCTGCGGTATATTATATCATACACGTAATGGCAGTTCATCTGTTTATTAACCCCCACCTCCCTTATTTATGGTAGGAGCCATTTTCGATCACTTTGGTGCAATTTTTCCGGGCAGAGACATATGAAGTGGCCGACACAAGTTAGACAGATCTATTTTCCAAGGGCACATCAATCAGACAGCCCTCCAATTTATGTATACTAAAAGCAGGAATTTCTAAAGGGAGGGGGCGCCGCAAAAAGAGGGTATCCTTGAATCTGTAGCCATTCCAAGAGCTATTTGGCTGATATTTTCGTCTAAGTAAACGTTCGGAACGGACATATTTGGGTCTGAGAAAAGGCATTTTCAACAGTGAAAAGTGGAACTGTCGAAAATTAGGGGGGGGGGGGCGTCCCTTGGATCTGCCTTTGCTAAAAGTTCATGGCCAAGTTTGTATATTTGTGCGTTACCTTAAAATTAGATTTCAACGAAGTCGCTCATACTGGTTCTAATAGCAAAGTAAGAAAGGTATTATTTTCTCACTGAGATGTGCAGTGCCATTGTTCAGTTCCAGGGCGAGTGTAATGAGACCTACGTTCAGTGTTGAACTAATGACACCTTGCATTCCATAATTGCAACCGCTTGGAAATAGAGTAACAACATTAATTGAAACAGTGACGTGTAAATGGCATGAACAACATAATATAGAGAGAAGGATTTATTCAGAGTTAAACTACAGGTGTTCATCTGCTGGGTCTCTCGGCGTATAAATGCTGGTGCATGTATTTCTATGTGTTGGCCGTCAACTCCCCGAATTTTGTCAGATATTCTGTCATAGTTAAATACTTATCATTGTTGGTATCCGCATCGTTGAACATAACCAAAAACTTTTCTACTGGACAGCCAACATTGCCATTGTTGCAATAAGCAGTTACTTTGACGTCACGAATGGGTCTGAAACCACTAAATTCTTTGGGTGTAAGATTACCGTTCTTGTCGTAATCAGCCACGCGAAATTCCGATCTGAATTCCTTTTCAGAGACCTTCAAGTTATCATCGATATCCATGACCAAGAAATTTCTTCTTGCTGTAACAAAGGCTTTAACGGTGATGCCACTTTCTTCTGATTCTGTCTTGGAAATGAAATACTCCACATATTCTCCCAGAGCGACGTCGTTTCCATATTCTCTTCCAACCTCGAAATAACCGAGATCATAGTCGGCCACTGTTACCTTCCCGTCACCATTGAAATCATAGACGTTAACAGTCACTGACGTCATATTCCCATAGACTGAATCACCGTCCATTTCCGCCTGACTTAATTCCCCATCACCATTGGTATCTGCTCTGACAAAGCTGTCTCTATCGTCTGCATATTCTAACACACCATCATCATCCAAATCCACAAGATCAAATGCCGCAGCTAAATCCATTAAAGTTGACACGTTGGCAAGTTTAGGCGATGACGTAGCTGAAAGATATAAAACATAGTTCTGATATGGGACTAACACCCTATAAACATGAAAGTTAAATGAAATTAGATTCATCGTCTTTCTTTGCTGCATCAACTGAGCAACAGCCTCTGTATCCCAGTGTTCCCATTCCGTTCTACTCCATTATTAGGCGGGGCATGTTAATCTCAAAAGTGGAGTGACCCAAAACAAATTGCAAAAGAAACCAATGCAAGTTGGTTCAATCATATATACCTACTTATATTAGACAGCATTATACTAAAAAATTCGGTTGAAATCAGTCAAGGCAAAATGATTTAATTAATATACTTCAATATGGCGGTCTTCAGGAAGTTTCTGCGAGTGATATCTCATGATCAGTGCGTTTCTGTGGTGAGTCAATAAATATACTTTTATTAAAAGTGGTAATAGAGGCGAAATGTTCCAAATATAATAAATTTGACAAAACAATTTAAAAAATAAATATATTATTCACTTTGTATCGACCATTTTTTCAAAATGGCTGCCAAATTTGGTAATATAATGGCAAAGTGGAGGTCGAGTGTTCGATCCCTGCATTCACCGAGAAAGTTCATCTCGATTTTTTTCTGGCCTGGTTTTCGCTTGTCAGTGATGCAGAACGGAGGGCCTGACAAGGGTAGTCGTGTACACATTGGCGTGCACGTAAAAGATCCCCTGGCAGTTGGAATTCGATGTAAGAGTAGGCCGTAGCACACTGTGTAGTATATGCCCGTCTTCCGTTAGCCCAGGTTAGGTGGTGAAGAGTAGGACGTTAAACCCAATTTCATTTTCATTGTTATGAATTTTAAAACGGCAATCAAAACAGTATTCCATAATGGGGATTTATCCATTTGGATTTTGCTTTTCAAATAAATATATCTAATAATAAGTAATAAGGTCACTGAATTCTATTTTGGGTTCAAAATTAAATTTAAGAATTCCAAACATATGTTTAACGTTCCCTTTTCAAGCGCAATTTTCTTCATCTTTTATGTTTTTTCACTTCATCGGGAGTAACGTTGTTATATATCTAGTTGTTAAGAATCTATATTAGGTCAGAAATTGTTATGCGATCCGTGGACTGAAAATAATTAACGTTATTTCGTAGATTAGCCCCCCCCCACCAGTCAGTCATGAATTTACGTTAAAAGTGTCACAGGTTAAATATGTGTATCAGCTAGAAATACCATTATATGCAATAATAAGTACTATTTATATATAGTTTTTGAAACACATTTCGCGCCCAGTTGGAGCGACTCACCCCAATTTACCTACCCACATAGTGTTGAAAGGATCAGGGCCCCTAGTCAACCCCTGGTACCTTATAGACCGACAGCAACGACATTAAACATTAAAGGAGCCAAGTCACTCTGGTATAATGGACTCTAATGGGCCACAACGCATTCATATCCCATGTAATATGAATGTATATAAACCTATTTACAATCAATCTTTTTTAATGTTACATTAATTTCTAATCAGTTATGTTCAGCGAAATATGCGAAGAATCCGAATTGAATGGCAGACTTTGGCGTCTTGTTATTCCAGTCCACACCGGTAGTATAACAACATCAATGTTGATTTAAACTGACCAATGAGTCGTGTTTTCCATGTCAAAGACTGTGGATGATACTAAGTTGCAGACTTTGCTCCTTTAAACAACATTTAAATATGGCCTACCACCTGTAGCACTTTCCTTTCAATATATAAAACAAATATTTATTGGAATTTTCAATTTAACGTAAACTTCCATGTATGACTAAAATACCAATTGTTGATTTGTACGACGTTTAACAGCATATCTTTCTACGCGAATGAACAATAAATTGTTCATTGGATAAAACGGAAACCTTTTCTTATACCTGTAAAATAAATACAGGTACATCAAATACAGAAATTTGCAACACGGCGTAACAATAATTTGTTTATTGGCTAAAACGGGAGCATTTTTTTATTACTGTAAAATAATAAACGAATAGTATTCAAGTAATGCGGGTGATTGCAACATGTTATAACGTCCTATCTTTCCCCTACCTTTTCAGCGATGGACTGCAATGGGGTATGGTAGTTTCGGGGTTCTCAAGACTGGTTAATGTTCTTGCGTAGGTGACGAATTTACGTCGTTTTTGATAAATTTTAAGATGTATGCATAAGCTAAAAACACCAGAACATACTCGCAGAAAGAACCCATTTACAATCGGTTGATTAAAACAAGAAATTATGAGCCTGATTGGGGAGAGCCCCGTCGTTCCCCCCACGGAGCAAAGATCAGCCTGTCTCTTATTGTATAATGTCCGTTGCTGGCGAAAACAGTATTACCATGGCAATTGCACGAACTTATGAAATGAATAGCATACAGAAATGAACCTCTGTTCACTATCGGTGTAGATTATACCAGATACTGACCCGGGCCGAGAGATTCCCACTTTATGGGGGTCCGGTGTGGTTCTCTCCTCCCTGGTGTGAAATTTCTTATGAAAAACTGACTGTAAATTTATGTTTTCTGTAGTTTATCCTGATGTTTGACAATCATATCGTAAATTAATTTTTTAACCCAATATTGAATTCAGTAATCCCGAAAAAGTTATTTTACTTGCAATATCCACAAGAACAAAAATCGCAATTTGGGATTCTATTTCGTTTTGAATTTATACAATCTTCGCTAGGGTAGAAACTGAACTTAGCAACCTCAAAACCCTCACAGAAGACATATTACAAGCCATTGTAAGACTATCTTAGTGATATATGGTTTATTTACATCAGGTATATAACACATCTACATACATAATAATACAGGAACTTAAACTAATATACAGGAACTAGACTACGATAGTAACGGATTAGACTGGTGGCCAGTCTTCTCCACACACCAAAAATTGGCCAGTCCTCTCAAAAAAAAACAACGTAATCTCTAGAGACTGGGCAAATAGAGCTTCATTCTCATCTAGTAGGTCAATCTGCATTATGCAGGTCGTGTGACGTCGTGCACGGGATTACTGCATTTGCACTGGCAAACTGGAGGCGCGAGATGTTTGTTGTGGATAACAGTTATTGTTATTTAGTGATACTTTAACGATCTAAGAATTTTGTTGACGGACAATATCTGTCGAATGAACGGATACAACGAATGGGATGAGGTGAATGAACATAAATAATTACACACGACATCATTATAACAACTTAACGAAGCCAGTTCATACGTATCGGGACGAAGCCGAATGGCGACTGGAAACAAAAACGTCCCGAGTATGCATATTTAAATATAAAGGATAAGATTATTATAACCTTAATTAACTACTTGGTCGTATTATTGCAATTATAGTAAAAACCTAACAAATGTGACGTTTTATTGGGAAAAAAACCCTGCGGTATATTATATCATACACGTAATGGCAGTTCATCTGTTTATTAACCCCCACCTCCCTTATTTATATGGTACCCGGTAGGAGTCATTTTCGATCACTTTGGTGCAATTTTTTCGGGCAGAGACATATGAAGTGGCCGACACAAGTTAGACAGATCTATTTTCGAAGGGCACATCAATCAGACAGCACTCCAATTTATGTATACTAAAAGCAGGAATTTCTAAAGGGAGGGGGCGCCGCAAAAAGAGGGTATCCTTGAATCTGTAGCCATTCCAAGAGCTATTTGGCTGATATTTTCGTCTAAGTAAACGTTCGGAACGGACATATTTGGGTCTGAGAAAAGGCATTTTCAACAGTGAAAAGTGGAACTGTCGAAAATTAGGGGGGGGGGGCGTCCCTTGGATCTGCCTTTGCTAAAAGTTCATGGCCAAGTTTGTAAATTTGTGCGTTACCTTAAATTTAGATTTCAACGAAGTCGCTCATACTGGTTCTAATAGCAAAGTAAGAAAGGTATTATTTTCTCACTGAGATGTGCAGTGCCATTGTTCAGTTCCAGGGCGAGTGTAATGAGACCTACGTTCAGTGTTGAACTAATGACACCTTGCATTCCATAATTGCAACCGCTTGAAAATATAGTAACAACATTAATTGAAACAGTGACGTGTAAATGGCATGAACAACATAATTCGGGACGAAGCCGAATGGCGACTGGAAACAAAAACGTGACATCAGCCCGCAGACGGTTTCAGCATGACTGCTTTGCACTCCATTCGAGACGCATGATTCATGAAGGTAAATATCGAACTTAATTTATCTTAGATATCACATTTACAAATTCGTGTCACGTGACTTGCTTGACAACTGTCAATCATTCCAAATAAGGAGACAACGTAAAACAGGATAAGCAACGCCCATTTTATTGTGAAGCTCGCAAATTGTCCAGTCTCTGGTGCTGGTTACAGGTTTACTCAAATTTTTTTTTTATACAAATGGAAACGAAAATTGGTTTACTAAAAATTACTACTTTTATATAAATCGAAATGTAAAATAAATAGAAGAGACTGGGCCAGTCTAGTAACGGATATAACTATATCAAATCCACCATTCTGCCAAGGCAGCAGCTAAACTCGGGTATGTCCATACCCTAGTATGTGCGTCTCTCTATCTCTCTCTGCTCTGCCTTTAATCGTCTGCCTTGTCGTCTGCCTAACTGTCAGTTACCTACTGATTATATAACACCGCAAAATAGATAAGACACATGGTCATAATACAATTGTCTCTTTTATCTCGTCATGACATGCCTACTGAACAGTGTGTATCACTTTCAAGTCAATCTATAGTTCATGGTGAACCTCATGCATGCTTTTGGGCAAGAGTTTGTTCCTTCTGTGGTAGAAAGCATTCTACCCACGGAAAATTTGGGGAAAAGTTCGAGTCGATCTAAGAGACGAGAATTAACATTAAACTCAATGGGGAAATCATTGGTGACCCGTGACCACATGTCAATATCGAAAGAAAGCGGGATCTTCGGGAGATAAATCTATATTTCAAGCTTAGTTGAAAGCTGATAAAAATTGTGACATGTAGAGTGTCCATAAATAAATTGTGGACGGACGTCTGGACACGAAGGGCGGACGGACAAACAGGGAGTACTGTATAAGACGTCCACATGAAAATAGGAGAATCTCTATATATGTATTTAATAAATATATTTACCTGTTGATGCCGTGCCTATTAGAATAAACAATATCGATACTATATAAGCCGTCATGATCATCGTCTACTTGTATCTAAATACTGGTTGGTGAAATACGATCTGGTTCTGTTAGTAGTTGATATCAAACTAATATGTATGTTTCTACGTGTAATGATTACATAGGTACTGCTGTTTAAAACTTGGAAATATTTTTAGGGTTTCACATAGCGTGTCTTGTCAAACAGTATTGTTTTTGTTAAGATTATTATTCTACTTTTTATTATTAATATTTTTGCCCTTGATCAGAAACTACTCGTCGGATTGATGCGATGTCTGACTGGGAAAGGAGATTAAAGCTATTTTAACCTTCCCGATTAAAGCTATTTGAACCTTCCCGCGACAATATGAAACACCCGAAATATTGTCGTACTATTAACAATAATCATCGGCATTTTACATTCAATACATTTTGACCCTGCCACAGACAGGGCACATAACTACGACAGATTCGAATTTTGATTTTTGGAATATATTAGGCGCCAAATTTTGGCCGAAAAAAAGTTTTTATTTGGGAATAGTTTTTTATGGCCGTTCACCCATAACGTTTTAGGGTGGCATCTCGGAAGTGACAGAATTTTGCCAAAACCGCATTTTTGACCTTTTTCAAACGCAAATATTAATTATTTCATAAATCTGATACATCCAGATGAGTACCCCTACTATAGACACAAAATATGTGCGTTACATCAAATTGATTACAATTTTCAACGGTATTTTTATCCTTTAAAATCAACTCGTGTTTAACTGATAATTAATTGCTACGTTAAGAAAATATTTTTATTTTTATTTTAATCAACATGTAAATAAAAAGAATGCGGTTATATAAATATCATTTGTCCAAGATTTTTACTCCATAAAAGTGTGAATTATTATTTGACACTTTTAACATTTTCGTTATCATTAGAATTAATGTCATTTTGGCAAAAAAAAAACCTGTATATTAAACCTTCAAAACTGTTTTTTGTTTTTTTAGGGGACTGTGATGTTCATTATTCGTTTAAAATGATGATATGGGAACCAAAGGATGCATGGAATGAATCAATACGATCATGTAATTATTAAAACATAGTTTATAACACCTGTTTTTGCCGAGGAATAACCAATTTTGGTCAGGATCACTTTTTTAGTTTTTTCCTTCTGTTCTGTACCTACTGTGCCAATTCATGTAACTAAACTGGAACTGGAATGGTATGTTTAACGTCCGCTTCCACTAATGTGATATCGCAGACTAATGTAACTAAAGCAATATTGTACGATTTGTACTCTTTGGCGCAAAGTGTCAACGTTTTTGTTACGGAACGTCTTTTCGGAAGATGGATGGTGTTACCAAGGGCGGGTAAAATGTTGAGCTCAGTTTTTTTTTTAATTTCGCTTTCGTATTTCTGCCAATTCGAGGTATAAAAGTTAGCTATTTACAATCTACCCAGCGTCTTCTTATTTTACAATATTTCTTCATAGCACTTCGGAATACGCTCACAATCTAAATAAAAATATTAAACGTTTGTAAATTTCTTTTATATCATTTAATTATTTTATCAATGGTACAGGTGTACCATGCTCATTTGGGGATATGTGTAACGTTTTCATTGGTAAAGGAATTGACGACAATTCAAGGGTTACGTGGCACCGGCGAAACCCGTCATAACTGCATATGAATTCGAGTTTATATTTTCTGCCGTTTCATAGCACATGTATAAGGAATAAGTTTCCGGTTACTGGTTTTCATTTCCATATCACTGCATTTCTAACTAAATTTTGTTATGCAAATTAATATTCTTATCATTTTAAATTGATTGACTTGTCAGTTGGAACATTTTCTTATCTTTTCAAATTAACTTTGTCGTTATTGATTTTTACATTTCAGTTATCTAACATTGCATTCAATTAAATTAAATACTATTGTGTAAATGCATTTAAGTTTAGTTTGATTTTAGTATTTTGTTAGAGCACATCGAGACATCAAATTGTCATTTGAAAAGTTGTATGTAGCTGCAGTCAGTGTTTATTATAAACACTTCAGCCAATTAGACGCCGCTCTGATTAAATTTATTCGATATAAGTTTATGTACTTCAAAATATTTCTTTTAATATATTATGCTGACGACACTATAATATTGTTTTTAGCTGAAAGAGGAGTAGGTCTACACACTAGTTTAAATATTTTTTTCAAAATATTGTAGAAAGTGGAAGATCAAAGTAAATATTGAAATGATTAAGATTTGAGTATTTAATAAAGCAAGAGTTTCTAACAATTTACATTAACTGTAAAGAAATATAAATTATTAAGGAGTATAAACAACTCGGGGTATTTCTTAGTTTTGTTAGACGTGGAGCAGCTCTAAAGAAAATATTTGTATGAACACGGTACAAAAGCCATGTATTCAATATTAAGAAAATGGAGACATAAGTCTTCTATCAACTGATTGCCAGTAAGAGATTCGTTTAAGTGACATGGGCTTGATTCAAAATGGATAAAACTCACAAGGGGGACAGGGCAATCCACTTGACTAACGTAACATTTATAAAACATTGCATTTTATTTGTGTATGTCATGATAAAGTCCAAAACAACGACTTATGGATAGTAATCTGTAAGGTTTCAGGGCGAACATAAAGCTTTTGTTTGTGAGGAGGGGAGGGGGTGTTAAGCGACCGACCAATGCACATGTCCCTATTCATCAGGACTGAAGATACTTTCCGGTGGCCCAGGGCATCGAAGGTTCCCACACCGGCCATAAATCTACAACGGTTTTTAGGTAGACTGGCCCAGTCTCTTCTATTCATTTTACATTTCGATTTATATAAAAGTATTAATTTTTAGTAAACCAACACTTTCGTTTCCATTTGCATAAAAAAAATTGAGTAAACCTGTAACCAGCACCAGAGACTGGACAATTTGCGAGCTTCACAATAAAATGGGCGTTCCTGTCCTGTTTTACGTTGTTCCTTATTTGGAATGATTGACAGTTGTCAAGCAAGCCCCGAGTCACGTGACACGAATTTGTAAATAAAGTCTCGATTATCGCGGCTTCACACACACGCCGTTGTAATTGTGGAATCATGTCCGAATTAGCGATTCAAATGTTTTACCGGCTCTTGGTTATAAGGATCCAAAGGAGTATCAGAGGTCAATAATGACTGCTTATTTACAAAAGAAAGGTCGACGTTTTTTTGTGCGCGCCGTGTGGTTCGGGAAAGTCGCTGACGTTTGAGGCTGCTCCATTTTTATTTCAATACATGAAAAATCAAACGATGTCATCGACTGGCTTCGTTAAGTTGTTATAATGATGTCGTGTGTAGCCTAATTATTTATGTTCATTCACCTCATCCCATACGTTGTATCCGTTCATTCGACAGATATTGTCCGTCAACAAAATTCTTAGATCGTTAAAGTATCACTAAATAACAATAACTGTTATCCACAACAAACATCTCGCACCTACACCAGTTTGCCAGTTAGTCGACAGCCATGTTTATTATCACGTGATGTTAGATATGTCGTGATCACGTGCACGACGTCACACGACCTACATAATGCAGATTGACCTACTAGATGAGAATGAAGCTCTATTTGCCCAGTCTCTAGAGATTACGGGGTTTTTTTTTGTTTTTTTTTTTGAGAGGACTGGCCAATTTTTGGTGTGTGGGGAAGACTGGCCATCAGTCTAGTTTTTTAGGTTGCATTGAATTAAAACGATATACCTTCAAAGATGTCTATAGAGCATTGAATTAAATTTAACGCCATTTTGAGGACACTAAATGAACCCGGCCGCTTGTAACAAAATGGTGTATTCTATATTTCAAAAGTTTGAAAAGCCAAACAAGTACCTTTTTTGGACCAGAAATTGAACCCCAACGACCTTGTTGGAGACAGACGCTCTTTAAAACAGCCTATATCGTCGTCAATTCTTGAAAGATCGACATGAGACGCGCCATGCTATTTCTTCAACGGTTGTGCATCAATGGAAGAACTTCGTTTTTTGATATGATGGATGCATTGAAGTCATACCTAGTTTTAAGTACGAAGGTGCGTGCTCCTTTTTTTTTCAAAGCTGTCACTAGTTCTTGAGACAAGTGATTGATATTAATTATACAAATCCCATTAAATGGGTTAAGGAAGTCCAAGTGTACATCACAGCTTAATTTCTAAAACTAATATTGTAGAAATTGTTTATTAAAACGTCACACACAATATACAATACAATATGACACATTAACAGTTTTAACACAAATATCTATGGGTCTCGAAAGCTCATATCCCTGGAATTGGAATAATGGACGGAAGAGAAGTGAGATTCATTCATAGAAATCGTGTTTGAGGAGGCTGGGGTGTGGTAAACGAATTAAAAATTGAGTGAAAAGAAAAGGTGATAAACTTGTTATTAATTGTGCCATTTAAAACCTGTGTACAAATAAAATCAACGATCAAATTAAAATAAAATTTATAGTACATGTAGCTTCCATCTAAAACTAGCACTATATTTATATATTTAATTTCTTCAATGGAATATGTGATATATTTGTGTTGTAAATGAAATGAAAAGTCTTCCATTTACATCAATTTTCTGATCAGTATAACAATAAGAATTTTAGCCTCCAGTCATCATGTGACCGATAATATTCGACCATAGTCATTTTATTCCGACTGACGGAGGTTAGTCACCGGTGATTAAAGTTCTATTAGGTGTGAATCAAAAGAGATGAACGGAAGCTTTTTTTTCAATGCAGATCGAACTACTTTCATGGAATCGAGTTGTATTCATACGCCTCGACTCAATACAGTTATAATTGTCGATAACAAAATAACTATCGCGATTGGTCTGTTAGCACCACTTCCGTTTAAAGTAGTTCTGACAGGACAAACAGTAAGGTCGGTAGAGGTATCACCCGTTGGCTTGACAACGCTTGAAAATATGTCTGTCCAAAACGTCTCTTCGTTTCTTACAAAAACTCCCCTATAATAAAGAAAACGAGTAAAATATATAACGGTATATGGTTTTATCGATAACAAACCATTTTTAAGTTATTTTTCAGCACTGCAAGACTTTCAACAATCTGAATAAAACACAGATCTATATTTCGTTTCGTTTTTTTATACTTTCGATGGACTATATTACAGGAGGTAAAGACAAGTAACACAAAAATTTGAAATATAAAAACTAAACG
Organism: Patella caerulea; assembly: GCA_036850965.1. Classification (NCBI taxonomy): domain Eukaryota; kingdom Metazoa; phylum Mollusca; class Gastropoda; family Patellidae; genus Patella; species Patella caerulea. The sequence goes on along the minus strand of JAZGQO010000002.1, from coordinate 14,636,770 downwards.
AAACAGTATCTGTGTTTTAATTAGAATGGACTTTCAATATGTGGGCGGCATTCTTTTATCATATCTACCAAAGCGGCGGTTTCTGGGCTACGCGTGTGCGTAGAGATTCCTTATTAGTAGGGGGATACCGGAGGACCAGCATCTTCAATAGAAGGCTTGATCTCGATTAGTCACTTGTAAAAACAACGAGCACAAAGTTCGGATTTTGTTGAGTATTCAAGCAACGGTTAGATGTTGTAAAACCCGCGAACGTTGCTTAAGGAACATGGAGGAAAAGAGGACCCACAAAAAAACGATCCTACGGACAACCCTTTTCGAGTAAAATCCAACGTACACCAAGCGACTCATCACAAGCCTTATGCCTTAAGATCTAAAACACACGCGTTAAACCACTCGGTCACTCAACCCGGAAGTTAAAATAAAACAGACATGCAATTAATTATCCCATCTGAAATGACCCCAAAGCAGAGGTTGCTACTTACCGAAAATAGATTTGGCCAACAGTTTGAGCAGGAGCTGTCCAGGTTATAGTTTTAGATGTTTGATGTGAACTTGTTTTGTGAGCAACCGCACCCTACAGGCATAAAATAAACATTTTAAAAGTCATCCACACTTCGCATACGTTAAAATTCGCGGCCGTGAGAAGAGTGGGCGTATCAACTTCTCGTTTCACCAAGATCTGTTTCTTGTTCCTTTAATGAACACTGAAGAAACTGTTCGAACTGACACACCGTTTGTGTTTCAAATTACGATTACAGGTGCGGATCCAGGATTTTTTGCTAGGGGGGGGGGTAGGTTTGATAATTGCTTAACTAATTGCGCTCAATCGATAATTTGGTAAATTAGATTCAATTTCGTTCATTCTAACGTATTTCCGGAAGGTAAATTCCAAAATAACAGATCTAAATCACCAATAAAATCGCATAAAAATTTTTTTCAAGCCTGAGCAGGAGGGGGTCCGGACCCCCTGGACCCCCCCTCCCCTGGATCTGCGCCTGGATTAGTTAACAATCATATTAACATCCCATTTAATAACGTGTAAAGAATAAAAATAAATTAACAAATATTGTTACAGAGTCACAAACTAGTATGAAGGATAACCGCAACACGTATGAAGAAAGGGTAGAAAACGACAACTAGCTCACATAGAACATGGGCAATTGTCCAATGAACAAACACGCCGCGTTTCATGCCTATCGTATTTGAATTGGCGGAGCCTTAGCGCATCGTCCTTCATCAAGAAGAGCGTCGCCCCTTATCAAGTATACAACGAGATGAATAGCGCTTGGGCACTGAATTAAAAAAAATCTTGAAGGGGCTATCGGATTGGTCATGTAATTCATGTATCAATACAAAAGTTTTGGGTACATAGAGTCCTTAGTTATTCGATATACTTACACCGGCAATACCGTTACATGATATAAGTTGAAGGAATGTGTCACCATTTGGTATGGTGAAAGATCCGACCGCCCCATCATTAGTACCGTCAGAACAATTACTGGTGGCTCTTCTAGCTTGTACAAAGACACCTTCATAGTAGTTAGATGTAGCAGTCAATGTCACTGAAAAAACCCAGAAATATATATATAACTAAATCATAGAAATGTGTGTGTGAGAGAGAGAGAGAGAGAGAGAGAGAGAAGAGAGAAAGAGAGAGAGAGAAATGGGGTTTAACGTCCACTCGACACAAACTAGGTCTTTAGCAGTGAGAGAAAACCGGAGTGCCCGGAGGAAACCCACGAGGCTGAGAAGGCGCTCCTATCTCCATGCCACATACGCTCACACCAGGGCTTGAAACCACAGCCGCAAGCCATAGGTGACCGGCCAGCTAGAGATCGAAGCGCGGCACTCTAGACCACTAGGCCATCCCAACCCCCCATAGAAATGTGTAATTCGAAAAGTATAAAGTATAAAATAAAATTTTAAATCAGTAATGACCTTCAAAGATCTTCTCGATCGTGGGTCCTTTGGACTAAATCCTTGTTTAACAAATGGGTATGGTCATTCGCGATGAGATGTGCCACGAGGGAAATGCTGTCCGTGCAGTACTGTCATGTTTCTTTTCAACGACCGCCGATGAGTACACGGGACCTCGCCTTTTTGTAGATATCCGGTTCCTTTCAGAGACCTCATGGTTAGTGAGACATCACCCTACTGTGTATATGGACAAAATTTTTCACATAGCACACTGTATGGCGCATTCCGATAGATGCAGAAATGTAGGACGTTAAACCCAATTTCATGTCTATCATTCATTGATCGTACAGTGATTCCATTACTATAAAGTCCTACCTGTAACGGTACCACCAGCAGAATATGTATTTTCAGCTGTAGTTATTTCAAAATATGGAGTTCCGGTTTGAGCGTTCGTTTCGTGTCCAGTCGGATACATATCAGCACAAGCACTTGTTGGTGGGCCACTTGCATAACCCGTTACTGCACCTATCGTACACACGATAACAACAAACTGAAAGAGAAAAGATACATAGTATAGCAACTGTAAAGAACCAATCTGATTTACAGCAGTAATGCGAAAGTTCGCATGCATTATAGGCCTACTAGTGACGCCATATCAAACGGCCTTCATAGCACGTGTTTACATCTGATGTAGTAACACATTCGGATCCGGGCAGAATTGGTGCTTTTAACCATTTAACGCCTACGCGTACTATTCTATGTGTCTATTTACACTAAATAGGGAATATTCTTAATCCAGATATACTTCCGACATATTTTATACTTTTTTCTAATTATTACACAAATTATTTTAGAGTATAATTTGCTTAAAGCGCCAATAACACTCTTGTTGTAACTGAATAATATGTCCCAATCTTCATTCTGGTCAACAAATCGTATTATTTTAGAATATTCCAATTAAATGATGATATAAATTTCATCTTAACACACCTATTTTAAAAAAATTGGAAAAATTCAACCAATTGATTTGAAAAGTCTAACGTAAACCTTTTCAAATGTGACTTTAAAATATTTTCGAACCCTTTGGACAAGTAAAATAGGTTGTAATGGATAATTTACACAACAGGTAGGACACTTAAACATCTAGTACTTAGAATATGGCTATTATGTATTTTCTGGAGCTACCAAGCCAGCAAGAATGTTATTGTCCCTTTAAGAATAAAAGACAATATTGGGGGCTAATACGATTATTTAGAGAATAAAACTGCTTAATTTTGTGTTTTCAATCCATATATTTGTTTACTTTGTAAAGGAGATTTATAGTAAAAGGAGTCGCAGAGAATAATTTTACATATGAGTAGGCAGTAGCGGCGCTGTCTGAGCAAAATTTCCCTCATATAGCACACCGTATGGAATATGTCCGTCTTACATAGAAGTTGAACCCCATTTCATATCATTCCATTTCATTTATTGAAATAATGATGCCAAACGGGCGAATGGATGAATTGATTGGTGTAAGCCACAAAGGGGATTTTGCCGGGCAGCAATACAATTCCGACCGGTAGAAACTCGTAACTCGGGGCCTCAAGGCTTCCGAACCACGCCCTTATATAACAAAGTACTCTATAACTTTCATCAAATTCAACGATCATTTAGGTGCAAAGAATTTTGACCTCAGTTGGTTTTTGTTAATATATATATATATATGATATTGACGTTTCAACTCTTGACGTTTTTGAATTATTTTTATAGTAAAAAGCCTCAAGGCTTCCGAACCACGCCCTTATATAACAGAGTACTCTATAACTTTCATTAAAGCCCCAATAACACTCTTGTTGTTACTGAAAAATATGTCCCAATCGTCATTCTGGTCAACAAATCGTATTATTTAAGAATATTCCAATTAAATGATGATATAAATTTCATCTTAACACACCTATTTTAAAAAATTTGAAAAATTCAACCAATTGATTTGAAAAGTCTAACGTAAACCTTTTCAAATGTGACTTGGATTTTAAAATATTTTTGAACCCTCTGGGCAAGTAAAATAGGTTGTAATGGATAATTTACACAACAGGTAGGACATTTAAACATCTAGTATTTAGAATAAGGGTATTATTTATTTTCTGGAGCTACCAAGCCAGCAAGAATGTTATTGTCCCTTTAAATCAAACGATCATTTAAGTGCAAAGAATTTTGACCTCAGTTGGTTTTTGTTAATATATATATATATGATATTGACGTTTCAACTCTTGACGTTTTTGAATTTTTATAGTAAGAATTAACAACTCTTTATTAAACTAATTAATATAACTTCAAACGATGGTCGTTTGTCGAATGGCGATATATAGATTCCCAAATTCACAGAATTGCAATTAAGTGATACGGAATTCAGTCATGTCACAGTTCTGTCAAACCAAGCAAGACTGAGGGGGTGTGAGTAGAATCGTGACGTATGTTACGTAACAACTTACAAATATGTTTCAGCTGTCATGATTGGTTGAGATATTTTTTGTGCAGTTGGCACGTGCATTGTACTCCGAAATTCTCCTTAACACTATTTTTGAAATTGAGAGAATTTAATTCCGGAACGCTCAATCTAGTATCCCCCATGAGTGTGACCGTTTTTACAATTATAAGAGCGATAATCCGGGTATCATTTCGGAAAACGCTAAACATTAATAAAATGTATGCCTAATGAACAATAATCCGTAGCGCCGTTTAGATACGACTTGGATTCTAAAATATTTTCGAACCCAGTGGACAAGTAAAATAGGTTGTAATGGATAATTTACACAACAGGTAGGACACTTGTCTAGTACTTAGAATAAGGCTATTATTTATTTATTTTTTTTTTTTTTGGAGCTGCCAAGCCAGCAAGAGTATAATTGTCCCTTTAAACCCCATAAGATTTTATTTACCCACATTCTTAAATAATCAACACTTTTATTTTGGCCTTCACTTTCGATTCTAAATACAATAAAACCCAATAAATTTTATTCTTGCAAACGAAATCCTTATAAAACTGATAAACCGTCGCTCTTGCGCTTCTGACGATACAAGGAAATTATCGCAACCCAAAATAATTATATTATAAAAGTATTACTTACGGAAAGCATTTTGAGATCTTAAAAATTATCTGTATTAAAACTGTTTTACTAGATTGCTGTCACCTCACCGAGATGGTAATCCTATCCCCGGCCTGGCATAAATACCCAATCCTGCAGATCACGTGAGCATGACGATATTCTATTCAAACGATTATTAAGGATTTGGGGCGTTGTCTACAACTTAGCGTCATCGTACTAATTTTAGGCCTACTATAGTAACTTGATTCACCATTTGTATAATTATTTATTCGTTTCTATGGGTGAAACATTGTTTTCATTATAATAATTATGAGTAGCCTATTTAAATGGGCGAGCGGACTCGATGACAGTTAGGGGGCTAGAACCCGCAATGCCCGAAAACAATTCGGGTTCACAGAGAGCCGCACCGGTCTTGCTCGAGAGCAGCGTTGCCACTCTTGATTTTTGAATTTCACCAAACCGGGTGGGCAGTAGTTGACAAAATTGACCAAACCTCATTTCATTTCACCAAATGTTCTAAATGACTATAAACCACACTTTAAGCACAAAAATTCCACCTTGTTTTATGAAGTAACCACAAATTTGCACAACAATTCCACAAAAATTGGCGTCAAAAACTTCATAGTTGTGATGAGCCTCGTTATCAGAAACCAAAATTTGCATAAAGAGCTGTGTACAAGGAAGCTCTGTCTAGGCACTAGGCATAGGTCAGCACACAAAATGTCACATTGGTTAGGACTTTGAAGTAGGCCGCATAGCCTAGGAGTCAAATCAAAGTGTCAAGATATTGCGTTTTGTTTATTTTTTTCATTACAATTTTATGATTTTTTATTTTTGCCTTTTATATACTCCCCTTTTCACAAAATTTTACCCATTTTTAAATTTCATTCACCAAATCACCAAACACACCCCGATTTCACCAAATGCACCCTGCTCGAGAGGCGAAGAAGCCCCCCCCCCCTATTAAAAGAAAATTTTGGAATATGTAACGCCTGCTATTTCAGCCCGTGAACAAAGCAACTTCAACGTGGTCTAATTTAGCTTCATTAAAGTAGCAGACTCGACTTAAAATAAATTTGAAAATTTAACTGCCGCAAACGCGTTTTTCTGATATTCCAGCTTTTGGATGCATCAGCTTCAGTTATGGTCCAATATAGCCCCTACCTGGCTGACCCGATTTCCAAACAACCAATCAGTCGTCGTTGGGGTGGGGGGTGTCCTTCGGGAGACAATTTTGAAAATTTATCCACCGCAAATGCGTTTTCTGCTATTCTAGCCGCTGTAAGCAACTCCATAAGTATCCTATAGTTTTGTAACTGAAATCCCTCTGTGAATTCCAACCATCCAATCAGACTGTTGCAGTTGCATTCACAAAATAATGATCGATGCCCGAAAAATGTGGCTCTAGCCAAATTTTTTTTTAATCCATAGTCCACTTAGTACAAATTCACGGTATTCAATCAAAAGAAAAGTAAAATTAGTGTTATATTTTAGGGTTCGATGACTGGAAATGCCCCCCAAAAATTTTGGGTTTAGAGACAGCGGCGCCGGTTTTCTTCGAGAGGCAAAGAAGCGGAACTGACCTTGTATGGACCACCAAGGAAATTTGGGAATATTTGACGGCCGCAAACATGTTTTCCTGCTATTCCAGCCCGTAAAATTGGTGTTTTATTACATTTCGGGCTACTTATTTTGCCAAGTAGATGAAATAAACATTATTTTTCTTACTTTACCCGTCTGCCCGAAAAGTAAGCTTGCACCCCCACCCCCGGCTTGTACGCCTATGCCTATTTATTCAATGATATGCTACGGGACTCGGTCTCATTACACTCACCCTAAAACGCACAAGCGAATTATTGAAATAAAATTGAAGCATATGTTAGGCCCGAATCGAAATCACGTTACCCCCCTCTCTCTCTCTCTCTCTCTCTTACCGATTATTGTACTGTGTTCTATTATTTACATCGCTATGTATTCTGTGTATCTATATACATGTTACTTGACATATAACAACTATAATTGAATTCGGGGTGAGTGATTTAACTTAGACTAAGCTCATTCAACAAAATCTTAATCAAATATCGTGACAGACAGCCACCATTTAAATGACCTTCAGGTTGTTTTGTTAATAGCTACAAAGAAATTAATGTTCCGATTTCGCAATACGTCAAATCGTCATCACTATATATATGGACTGTTTACACGCACGGAAAGTCTTTGTCTACGATATCACCCTAGGTTGAAGTGGACGTTAAGCCCCAGGAACGAACGAACGAACGAACGGATATTGGCAGTGGACGTTAAACTCTAGAATCGAACGAAGACACTCGGAAATTCGGAGATTAATAAGTCGGATGAAACATTTAACTATAAATGCCGTCTGACTTTGATTGGGCTAATGGAAATAGTTCACCCAAACTGTCCCAGGCCATTTAAACAAACAAAAAAAACATTAAAAAAATACTGGTGTATTTTAAGTTCGAAGTGTATCATGTTTGTAGTATACACGACACTTTACATCGTTTGAAAATATTTGGTCAAAATTGAGGACACCACTTTATAAAAGTTCTTTTCTACCCAATGTTTTTATTAGAACTAAACAATTTCGATTGCGGGAAAACACGTATTAATGAAAGTTATTAATCCCCAACCTTCTGAAAGTTATTAATTCTCTACTTTCAAATAAACTGGTTAACGTTTGATCAAGTATTTTGATCAATCGAGTCAATTCCCTTTAACTCAATCGGTTCTATAGAATGTACCCAATTATGATTCATCTAGCTCTAAGCAATTTCTATATATAGATTTAATTTGGGACTTTAGAAATACATTTTCCATTGTGACAATTATTACCGATTACAACTATCGTAAAGAAAGTAAATAGATCAAGGTTAGTATGTAAATGGTTATAATGATATCTAAGTGAAACTTGTCCACGGAGTCACGATTTATTGAATCATCAAGGGTCTATGAGGGCTTGAACAACAGTAGTAAGGTGTTGACTCACTTACTTGGAGGACCCAGGTTCGATCCGGCGTTGACCCATTTTTCTATCGTGCATGGTTTATTCTTTTGTCATTGGTGTCGGGTGAGACAAAAAATGAAGTTCAGTGTACACGTTGGCGCGCACGTAAAATAACCGTTGACATTGGAATTTATTATCTTTATAAATGGGGTTTAACATCCACACGACACAAACTAGGTCATTTCCGGACTAACATAATTCGCTTGCGCATAGGGGTCTTTAGCAGCGGGATTCCATATTTATTCATTAACCCTATTTTTATAAAATCTGTACTCTATAAACCTCCGATCTTATGTCTAATCGTAACGTATATTTAACCCTTCGAGAAAAATGGTGACAGGGACAACATTAACGTAAGAGGATACCATACGTTATAACTACGTTTGTGTCAGGGCCGTATGCAGGATTTTAAAAGTGGGGGTGCAGAAGAGTGGCGGGGCACCATAGCCTCCACGTAACTGATATATGAAAGTTTGGATCAGGGCAAACGAAACCATTGGCGTATGGGCACCCTTAAAACTGACAGACTGATCAGAGCCTGAGGAGCACCACTGTGTGATCATATTAAGTGTATTATATTATAATTGAAAGATTGTCAAATTATATTGTTTTGGATGGCGGAGACGGCGCCATTTCTCGGAGCGCCTTATTTTTCTGGGGGTACAATATACCTCCTGCACCCCCGCTAAATACGGCCCTGATTTGTGTAACCACTTCATTATATTAAACACAACTGACGGTATTGAGATAACCTCTACAGTGTATATGGTATTACATTTTTTAATCATAAAGAACCCTACACGTAGGTGAAGTATTGAATACAACTGAACCGGGTGTTAGTCCCAAAAAGACATAGTTTGTGTCCAGTGATCGCCAAACCCTACTACTTTGGCACTAATATACCGCCATACTATACTCTTCATTAACTCATTGAGAGCGATGAATGAATTGGCCACAAGAATATATAGCTTCTATAATCTAACACAATACAATTAAAGATACTAATGAATTCAGCTGGTCAGACACCTCTCTTCTGACATATTTTTCTCAGTATGATAATATACAGGGACCTAGATAACACATTCACTTGTTTATTATTGTTCGAGTAGTTCTTGAAGTTAATGATTCATGATGTAGTAACCAATACCATACAAACTTAGTGGTTGTCAATGGCTGTTGGGTGTAATGAACGCGAGTCTTAACCCTTATATTTGGTCAGGTTTATTTGATTGTTTGTCTACATATAATTTAATTTCATAATAATGTTCTATATATACTTATTTATGAATATTCCAAGGCGGACGAAAAGTACTTTAAAATGTTAAAATGTTATTAAACCAGTGTTGAAATCAGTTTGTCTCGGCATACCGTTTATATTTTCATCAGCTGCAGTAGTATGAGGGCCTGTTGAGGGACGCACGTGCGCGCATGCGCGTGCGTGCATGTGCGTGCACGTGACCCTTGCACGTGCGTGACCTAGATGACCCCTGGCACGTGCGTGACCCCTTGCACGTGCGTGACCCCTTGCGTGACCCCTGGCACGTGCGTGACCTTGCACGTGCGTGACCTTGCACGTGAGATTGCACGTACGGAGAGAAAGAGGGCGCGCGCGGGAAAAGAGAGAGAGAGAGAGAGAGAGAGAGAGAAAAGAAGAAGAAGAAGAAGAAAGGAGAAGAAAGGGGAGGGAAGGGGGAACAACTCTTTTACATTGATTAAGTTGGCCCTGAAAAGGGCCGTTGGTCCACACAATGTGTGGGTTAGCAGGAGCACTTCGGCTGTTCCCACCGATTGGGCTTCTTGGTGCATTTGACTGCATGCTTTGACCGCCTATGACAGGTGTTCCCAATTTCGGTCCCGCACCAAAAACAGACCAAGTAATCGGCATCGGGCCGATTCCCCCTAAACATGGGGTAATACCCCCGACAAGTGGCACAAAACCTTTTGTCTTTTCGATCCATTTTGCTTGTGACTTCTTTGGGCTTTGACACTCCTATTTATAGCTCGAGACGGGACGAGTCTAAGGTGTTGGGGCGATACCATTTTCCACCAATCAGAATAGCATGACGTCACATGACGTCACAAACAACAGACACGTGATATGTTGTCGACATTTTATTGAACATATTTACAAAGCATTTTATTCAACACAAAATTGAACACAAAGGCATAGAACACAAATTTAATTGAACTTTAACACAAAAAACATATTTACAGAGCAAAAAAGCATCGACATCGTTGTCCCTTCTTCTGGTCTTTTTGCAAGTCGGGAAAATGATCCCTAGCCCATTGTTCGACGAGTATATCGTTCACACGATACACGTGCCCGAACACCGAAAGGGCGTGCGGGGAGGGAACGTGAAACCGATGACACAAATAATACAAACAATAATGGCCGCAGACGACACTCTCGAGTCCCTGAATCCATCGGGGTTGGTAGTGGAGTTGTAGATCTTGGACGAAACGTCGAAAGGCTTCTCCGTAAACATCAGGGGGACACCCGTAGGAATCAAAGAAGGTAATGTGATCTGGTCCTTCGCACACAAACACGGTCCAGTGTCTACCGGGTTGGTCTTCGTCGTCCGTGTTGATGACGTAGGCTTTGGGGTACGAGGTCGGGCGCAGTATATCCAGATGATTACGAGCCCACACGCCTCCGAACACGTTAGAGGGGAGGTGTTTTTCTAAAGCCCGTGTCAGTTGTCGATTGGAGAGAGCCTCACCAATCTGTGATGACTTGTCGGTTGGCGTCGATTTCCAAGACATTGTCGTATTCGGCAAACAGAACAAGACTGAGGTGATTGGTCGGGGCTGTACCGAACTTGAGTTCCAAAGACAGGTTACCCGCCGCTTTGGGATGAAAGTAGTTACCGTCGGCTCCGTGGTCGTTGGTCAAATCGAAACAATACAAAGTGTACCCATTGATATAATCGTTGAAAGGGAGGTCCAGGTCTTCTCGGGTGTTTAAGACGGCCACCCGTTTCATCAAATCCAGGTAAGGTGCGATGGCTTGTCGCTGGGGAAAGTTGACGTCGTATTCGTCCACAATTTCCCCGTTCTTGGTCAATTTGATGTTTTCCAATTGATTGTGTTCGAATTGGAAGGGATTTCTGTTTTTTCTTCCGTCGTAGGCGGTGTTGCGTACCATACCCACGATTAATCTCTTGGGCAGGCTTTCGTTGACAAATAGGTTGTCTAGGACGTGACTGGTACGATTGTCGGGAATGACCATGTCGCGGACCACCACGCGTTTCAGGGGATACTTGGCGTTGGACGATTGAAGTTGCGCGGCCACCCGTGTGTAGGTACTGGGAGCTAGAGTGACGAACGGGATATCCAGGTAGGCTTTGGTGAACTCGACTTTGTAGTCTTCGGCATCGTTGCCTTCGCCGTACATCAGAAAAAATTTCGGGGATTGCTTTTCCAATTTCAACCGCAGGTCCACACCGTCCAGCAGATACCGATCTTGTAAACACATGTCCAAGTGTAGACGCGACTGCAATTCAAAGGTGCGACTGGCAGCAATGGTTTTCTGGCGTTGTTCCAATCCTTTGTTATTCGGAGCCTGTCGTCCACCATCCCCGGCGGTGGCGACAGATTTCGTGGAATTGAACTGCCCGGCGGTATCTTTTTCCCACAGGACTTGTTTCGACAGATGGTCGTTCTTGGCTCCCTTACCGAAACTCAGCAAATTCTCCAAGTAAGCCCGGTAGGGATAGGTGGGCAGAGAGGTGGTGACCAAAGTTTCGGCATCCTTTCCCAGGCGTAATTTGACGTCTTTAAACAACGAATGAAACAAGTTGTTAATGGGTGCGACTTGACTATCCGCGTCCAGGTCATCCCCGTTGTTCTTGGTCACCTTCAGGGCCACGTGCAGTGTCATGTTGGCCAGATCGATGAAATCGGTGGTGGCATTGGAAATATAAAATTCGATGGGTCCGTCGTGGTTCAAGTCGGGCGTCAGTGGATACTTTCTGATTTTCGTCACCTTGTTTATGGCCGTCTGCGTGTCGGGTACACTGAACAAATCCTGCAATTCGTCTCGCGCGCAGGGACAGGAATCATTGCGCATTACCTGCGTAGCCATGGTCGAAGATATCTAGTTTACGTCGCTTGTGAGAGGTGACCTGTGTCTTCTTCTTCCTCTTCGGACGATGTGAAGTGGACGGGGTTCGTGAGGGGTCTTTTATAGGTTCCAGGTGGGCGACCACGTTCTTGAGTGTGTCGGACATCGTGTTTGACACCGCGGGGCGAAGCGTGTCCTGGGCGACTTTCTTCCAGTTCCATTTTTCACGACCACTGACGGCGTCGAGCACGCTTTGCCCCACTTTGGGTAACACTTGGGCCACATTCTTTTTCACGGCAGCTTTACCGGCCGACCACAAGGTCTTCCCGACCGATTTGACGGCATTCAATAACCCGGACCATCGACCGGCACCCTGTTGTCTCAGAATTCCTCCCCTGTACACCACCAGACCATTGCCAGCCCCTCGTTGTCTGAGCACTCCACCTTTGTACACTCGAATCATCATCGGCGGCGAAAATGAAGTTGGGTCACCACCTTACCGTCGAGAAATGGCACGGCTTTCCCCATTCCGTTCCTTATATAGAGACCAATGGAGCTTAGTCGACTGTACTTCAGAGGTAAGTAGTGAATCCTGGCGGGGCGGTGATACAATCGTCGACTGGGAATCACATCCAACAAGGTAGCCTTCACGTCACCCACGGTCTGGGGTTCGATAATGTCCGTGTAGATGTAAAACAGATCGTACTGGATTTGAAGATTTGGGGTGTGGTGGGCGTAGAAATACCGTAGACTTTGGCCATCGTCGCCGGTCATATCGATTGACTGCAGGGCAACCAACAGTTCGTTTCCAGGCCATCCCAACATGGACACGATGGGTCCACACAGACGAAGTTCGATTTTTGGCAACACGTCAAAATACAAAAGCGCTTGCACGTGATTGATCTTCAGATACACTTTGTCGTTGGTGCCGTCTTTCTTGAAAGACACAAAGGAACCTTTTTGTGCGGCCGCTTGGCGCATCGCTTCTCGAGTTTCGTACTCGTCCTGCTCTTGCTTCTCATGGTCGGTCATTTCCTTGTTATTGGGATCCAAACGAACGGGTTTATGGGCCAAATGGTTGTAGATGGGAGGCAGGTACCACAACACCTTCAAGTGTTTGTTTAGGACATCCAGGATATGCCTCAGCGACTCGTAGTCGCCACTCTTGATGTGCGTTTCCATTTCGATAGATCCCTTGATCTCATCACCCTTTACACCTTTGAAACAATGCGACGGGTCGATCTTGTGGGCACTGTAGAAGTCCTGGCATATCTTTACTTCGGGTTCGTCGCTCGGAGGCGACCATGGATGAATGCGTAAGCCGATCGTGTTGTCTCGGTGATCGATGTTTTGCCATTGGTCAGGTAACGTGATCATGGACAGACCCACTTCCCATTCCCGGTGATCGACGAGAAGTGGCGGGTCCAGATGTGTATGATACGTGGAGACTTTGTTGTCGGGATACCACGACATGGAACTGTCACTAGGGAGCGTGAGGTAAAAGGGCCGGTCGTTGTTCATTATGTTTGGTTTTCAAGGTTGGAGAAGGTAACAGGTAACCCAAGGTACTGGAGAGCAAGGCCGTCCACAACGTGGTCTGCGATCCGTCGGGTTTGAAAGCCAGTTGGGACAAAGAAACTCCCGCCACGACGTACACTAAAATCACTTGACAGAAAAAGACGATTTCCGCTTGTGGCACACGTTTTCCCAAGAGCGACCAATTGTGGGCACTCACGGACGTGGACGTGGTTTCGTCTTGCATGTTGACTGATGTCGGCGTCTCTCGCTCCTATTTATACGTTTTGGAGACTGGTCCTGTCGATCCACGAATTAAAACTTGCCGGATAGCCCAACCATTTCACCAATACTTTGTCTTTTTTTCTTTCGAGTACTCTTTCGATGGGAAAGATCTCGTCGTCGTTGACTTGGACCGCTTGCAATTCTTCGGGATAGAAGGTGCCCTGTATGGGTTCGCCCCTTTCGTCCAACAGTTTGTAACCGGGACCGACGTTGGGTGCGACGTTGAACGTTTCCAGAGTCCAGTTGGGCCAGTAACCTTTGTCGAAGGCACCATGTTTCGGTAAAGCCAAACGTACGGTCGTACCAATGTCCATTGATTTTTTCTTTTTCGGGGGACGTGGGGGAGGTGTTGTCAACATCCACTCATGTTCGGGGCGAACGTCTTTGGGCGCCATTCCGATGGTCCGATGTCGTCTAGCATTGTAAGCCCGAACCAGGTCGTCTAGCACGTCGATGTACCGTTGTGTTTGTCGATGAGTAAAGTATCGCCACATGCGTTCTTTCAGGGTCCGTTGAAATCGTTCGACCACACTGGCTTTGGTTTCGACGTTGTGTGTCACGAAAAAATGAATCTTTTTCTTCTTCAGGTACGCTTGCATTTTTCGATTGAGGAATTCGGTACCTTTGTCTGTTTGAAGTCGCAGGGGTTGTCGACTTTGAAAGATTTGACGAAAGGCCTCCACCAAACTGTCCCCCGTTTTGTTTTTGAGGGGCAACACCCAAGCGTACTTGGAAAACACGTCGATGACGCACAGCAAATACCTGTATCCCTCATTCTGTTTGGCCAAGGCCGACATATCGCTCAAGTCGGCTTGCCACTGATGATCTATGCCGGCCACCACCGTGGGAGACCGCGAGAATTTCTTTTTCAATGGTTTGTGCAAGGTATACGCCCTTTGTTGTTTCAACCATGCCTTGACTTTGTCCAAGGACACGCCGGTGGCTTTGTGAAGACCCAGAGCGCCACCGAAAGCGGCCGGGTGGTTCGGGTCGTAATACACTTTCTTCAGCTTTCGTTCCATGTTTCAGCAGGTGTCCCTATGAACAGGCTATTTATAGTTTTTGCAAGGAGAGCCATCTTCTGGTAGGTATACTAGGCGTATCCGTACTGGAGATTTTCTTCTTTCTCGGGCGTCGCGGCGGAGTCCGTGTCGGTGGTGTGGACAACACGTTCCATCGTTCTTGATTCCCGATGGCTTCGCGCGGTACGTTCGTGGCCTTCAAACTTTGCATCACGCCAAACCATCCCACGGGAGCCTGGGTATTCTTTCGCCGACGAACCAAATCGTTCACAATGTCAATGGCATTGGTGTTGGGTACGGGTACCCCATTCCGAACCAATTCCAAGTTCTCGTTCCACGACCAAGGTGTCTTTTCTTTCATGTGTTTCAACAAAAGGCGAGCTCGATGTTGATAAGGTCGAGGGACCGACTCCAGGATGGGTGCCTCCGAAGTTTCTTCTTCTTTTGGCTCGGGTATGTTTTCATCCAACAAGGGAACAACCTGTTTTCTTTTCCTTTGCATCGTTTGATAACGATGTAACAACTGTCCGTACCGTTGCATTTTATTTTCGTCGGTTAGGGTGGGATCGTTTAGCACGTGTTGCATGTCTTGGTGGACATTCTCGACGGCCTGCTGCAGTGGATCTCGATCGTACACGGGTTCGACTGGCCTGACTTCGACGGGTTTGACGTCGGGGAGTCCCTCGAAGGGTACCAGTTTCATTTTCTTGGCGAATTTCATCTTTGGGAAAGGACCGAAACAATCGGGTGAAGAAACCCCCTTTCTGTTGCTTCAAAAGTCGCCGACGGGTCTTCCAAGGTGTTTTAGACGTGCCCAAACGTCGTAACAAGGGGGCGTCCTTTTTCAAGCGCTTGACTTCTTTGTCGGTCACAGGAACGTTGCCGCGAATCAGGTTTCCAATACACTCACACACACCGTCGACAATGGGTTGGGTCTCGAGTAAAAGGGGACGGTCTTTCGGTGCAGTGTTCAAGAGATACCGCAGTGTCTCCATGACTGAGCTCGGGGTCGTTCTCCGGTCCCCTTTTTATACCTTTCTGTTCTCTGGGTTATCCACCAAATAGTTTAGATAGCTCGGCAGCCATAGCGTTCGCTTTATCGCGCCGTCTAAGGAAGGGATGTTTACCACCCTTTTGTCCACCCAATAGATTAGATACCAAGGGGGCCAAAGCCGGGAGGGCCATGGCCAGCAATGCCCCAATGGCACCACCCTGTTGATCGACAAGTCGCCGTTTGACGTCGGGTGGAACATTACTCAGTTTGCGAAGCAACGCTCGATGTTTGTTCAATTCTTCGGTACTCAGTCCCCTTCCGCGCTGTGCGGTCCGTCGAACGAATTGATTTCGTTTCTTGTTTCTTTCCTCTTGCAGCCTTTCCTTCCATCGCAGCAAGATACGAATCAACACACCCCCAAAAAATCCACGTCCCCCAGGTTTCATGATCAGGGAGAGTTTTTCGGTCGTCGGCATGTTTCTCTCCGTCAGTTGGGTCAACACTTGTCGATTTCGTTCCACCCATTTCTTGTGTTGAGCGTGCAGTGGCTGAATGTTACCCTTCAGCAAATGGTTGGCCGCCAACTTGAACCACTGCAACAATCCAATACGTGCCCGGCCCGTATTCTTGACCAACTGCCCATAAGCCATATCGGGAGTCAGATGTTGTAACTTGCGAATGAAGGACTTGAGTCCTTTCATTGAACTCTTCTTTTCTCTTCGTGGTCTGCGAAAGATCGGGGAGAGAGACCGAGCAGGGGAAGGTGGTGACGTGGGACGTGGAGGTGTGACCGGTAAGGTGAAACGTGGTGGTGTGGCCGGTAAGGGAGACATGGGACTCGTGGGTGGTGTCAACGAGGGAGGTGACCACTGTGTTCTCGGGGCCCTCATTCTCGGGCGAGTCTGACTTCGTACCGTAGGATCACGGAGGTCCGGTGCCAACGTCGGGAACGTCGCCCTGGGAAGGGTGGGAGGTGGGTGTTTCCTCTGCGTATTCTTCGTACGAGCCATCGTGACAAACAAGAGTCAATTCGAGGTACAGGTCCCCCTTTTATACTTTTTGGACGTAGACGATGGGTGGTTCCTCTTGGGGTAAAATGTTGGATCTCAGTCGCAAAGCTTCGGGTGTGTCGGGCTTCAAATCAACGAGTAAGTAACTGCGTGGGGTACTCGTCGCATCTTCATAAGCTTCTTGCATATACTTGGAACGGGAAGGGTACATCTGACGGGCCAACACACCAATTTGCGAGGCGTCACGGGGATTTTTGAACAAGACCAGGTAATGGGCATTCAGACTGATGGTACGCTGTTGCTTGTCAAACAAGTTTTGCACAATGTAAATGACACTCGTGTCGTGGTGATGACTCTTTTTCGTGAACCACTTTTGCAATATCTCCGTGTCTTCTCCCATCAAATCGTCCACGACTAAGACTTGTGGACCCTTGACTTGACTCATCACGTCGTCAATATCCGTCAAACCTTTGACATAAGTGTAGGGAAAGCGATCGTAACTCTCTTGCCATTCGCCATAAGCCCACACGATGCGTTGAGGAGGGACGTCGAACAGGGGCGCTTGAAGAAACTTCTGCACAAAGACCGTTTTCCCAACACCCGTTGGACCACTGACTAACATGGTAAAGGGATGTTTGAACGTCACATCCATCTTGCACTGTTTTCCCCCATTCCCTTTTCCCCTGCCTTTTATACCTTCGCGCCAGAACAACAGACATGGAGTGAAATTAGAACACAATTTATTTTACAAAAAATACAAAAAGAACATTCAATACAACAATTCCAAAAAACATATCATACAAAGGAAAAGAAAAAACTGTTAGTTATCGCGTTCTCTCTTCAGGATCTCTTGTCTCACCCAGGGTACATTTCTCAGGACGCGAGGAATCCAATACACATGTCCCAAAAGCTTCTGCATCGTGTCGTGTGGGTGCCAGTCTTCCACTTCAGCAAACGTGACGACGACGGGTATCCATTCACTCATATCGAAACAAGGGGGATACGACAAGACTTCGGTCATATCTCTCGGACCCGCATATTGGATGAGTGCTCGGGAAAAACTTTCTGCTTCCTTCTCTGCCAACAAGAGGACAGCCGGCTTCGGGATTTCACCGTTCGAAGTTTCACCGTTTTCACTGGTAGTTGGGAGAATAGGAGATGGGATGGAAAGCTTCGTCGGCTGTTTTCTTTTTCTCTTTGTATCGTCTGTAGAGCTCGAACGCTTCTCCGCACCAGTACCAGTATCGCTGACTGCGGGTGTTGTCTCTGGGCATGTCGATGTTGTTGTCGAACATGCGACCGGCAACGGCTTCAAAGTTGTTTTCTGTTTGGATTTCTTCTTGGCACTCGAGCAGGCCGTGTCCGAGCTGTCCACAGTTGAGGCACTTGTGATTTTCGTCGGTGGGTCTCTTGATTCCATAACACTTTCTTTTGACAGTTTCTTTTCTTTCTTCATCACTCTTCGCTTTTTGGGCTTCGGTTCGTTTTCCACACTGGGGTGCCCAGTGTCCTGGTTCTCCACAGAGGTAACAATTTCCATAGGAACCATAGGCTGGTCTGTCTTGTCTTGGTTTTCGTTGCTGTTGTTGTTGGGAACGAGCAGGGCAGTCTCTATACCAGTGTCCGACATTGTTACAGGAGAAACAAGCTTGACTAGCCATCGAGAGCAGAATGAAATTTCAGTGTGACACTTCGCTTCTTATAGTCCTGGTCGTGACGTCACTCGCTTTTGATTGGTTCTTTCTTTTCCTTCGTTTTGATTGGTTCGTTGTTTAGTCTATGATTTCCAGGCTTTCCACGTACTTTTTCACTTCGTCCCAATCGACCAAGGCTTCACTCACGTGACAGGCTTCCAACAACGTCATCAGGTCGGCTCGATTACCGTGTTTTTGTCGCCAATGGTTGAACACGGTGAAAATTTGCATGCGCGCGTTGTTGGGATGACTCATCTTGGCTTGACTGATTCGCGCTTCTCTGATCCCCAGATGTCTGCCAATACATTCCCAGCCTTCTCCTATGTTGCCGGACATGACATTGATATCCATTTGATCCAGAGACCATCGTTTCTTTTTCTTCGGCAAACCGTCCATCCACTGGCGTATGGAGTCTTCTTTCTGTTCGACAAACTCGTCTTTGCGTTTGATCAACGCGGTCTTAAAGCCCGGTACCACCGTCCAGAACTTTTTCAAGGCTTTGTCGACGTCTTCTCGCCATCGTTGTTCGTCCTCCCACGTCTTGACTTGATCCCGTGGATCGTCCATCATACTGCCTAGCACGTTATCGATGTCTTGCAGTTTCGGTTCGTCCACCCAAAGGTAGTGATTGTAATCGTCCACGGGGTGCGAGGGTTGACCCGTTATGGAAGAAACGCCTAGTCCCAGACACGAGTGGTATCTCTGACTGGGATGTTCGTACTTGCAGCCGATACACTCTTCGTGTTGCCTTTCTTCTATAATGGGCAGGAAACATTTCAACACTCGAAAGTTGAGCCATCGTTGTCTAAGTTTCTCGATCATATTTTCTGTCGGTTCGTCATCTTCTTTGTTTGTTCGCCATCGTCCTGAGACCCGCAAGTCAGTATCCATAGGGGTAAGTGTTGCTCGGTTGGCCATCGTCATTGAATTGAACAAACCGCTTGTCATACACGATTTTATATCTTTTGTTCTCGGGGCGTGTCCAAAGACGGCGGTCACGTGATCTGGTAATCTTGAACGGATTGGCTATGACCAGAGGCTCGTTTTGATTGACGTGCCGTACATTCTCCTTCATGATGGCGTAGTTCAGCTGCTGGGAGGCACGGTAATTCAAGGTGAATCCCCGGACTTTACATACAGTTTTACCATCGCTCTGGCGGTACGCGTAATTCTTTGGCCCTCCGCTAACAAATTCTCGAATGGTGACATCTTCGGGCAACTCGTTCTTCCACTGGCCCAAACTCGAACCTTCTGGGGGATTCCATGACGTGGGGTGGTATTGATAGATGACGCTATCGGTGTCAAAATAGCATACCCGTTCTCCCAACTTTTCCAAGACGGAATAGAGTTTTAAACGGGCCTGGGCTGTGACAAAGGCGGCGATAACCACGTTGGTGATGGGGCAGGGTGCGACGTGTTCTTCTTTCTTCAGCGTTTCCATCAAGACCATGTCATCGTTGACTAACTGCACATCTCGTACGGTCTGGGTCACGTCCAACATTTTTTCAAAGTAGACGCTGGGCTCCGTGATGTACTCGGTCTTGGGAAAGTTGTCTCTCTGTCCGAATTTACCCCATGCCGTGTTCAATTGTAACTTGCTAAACGCCCGCATTCCTTTGTTAGGTTTTATCGACGTGGGATCCAGACGAATACCTTCCGTGTCGTACACGTCGTTGACGAAGCGGGCCTTGTCTTCTTCGGTGTGGCAGGTGTCGGGATAACCGCTGCTTTCCATCTTCTTCTTGAGGTAGTGGTTAATGTACCCCGTAAACAGACCACCCGTTTTGGCCTCGGGATCGTAAGTGCTGAATTCTTTCCAGTGCCAGACTTCGTAGACTTTCAGTACTTTGTATCCTAGGGCCACCGCTTTCTTGAGTTCCAGGGTGACAAACGTACCCACCCAGACTCGCTGTTCGTCGGTGTGCTCACACGGTTGGTATTCGGCAATCTCCCCTTGTTGCATGTGTTCGTCGACGCAGCTTCGACACAGGGCAAACACCAATTTCTGTTTGCGTCGAAACGGGAGCACTGGATGGTACAGGCCACGGGGTGGCAAGACGGAACACTGGATCAATCCTTCGTACTGTTGCCACTGGTCTTGATCGGGCTGTGTGACGATCGTGGGTTCCTTGATGGGAAAGGTACCGTACTTGCAGATGTAAGGGTACAAGGACACCACGTCGATGTAGCGCATGTCTTCCACAGACTCGTTCACCAACAGTTGGATGGCATTGGTTCTTCCGCCGAAGAAAGCGTTGCGGGGCATCAGAGGTTCGGGAGCGGGCCATTGCTGATCTTCCAAGCCTTGTAAAAATTCGTCCATCTCAGGATCGTGGCGTCGTTCTTCCTCCATCTCACATTCCCACATGACGCAGATGGTCTTCATACCGTACTGTTCCTGGAGTCGACGCTGACGTTCTTGTGTCTTCTGGTACAAGTCCCTCATGCTGCGAGATGGATCGTAGGGATGTTTATGCTGAAGGTCTTGGACGGGGCCCGGGTAACATTTGGGACATCCGTGAAAGGCACACC
Organism: Patella caerulea; assembly: GCA_036850965.1. NCBI lineage: Eukaryota > Metazoa > Mollusca > Gastropoda > Patellidae > Patella > Patella caerulea. Next base: position 14,615,624 of record JAZGQO010000002.1, on the reverse strand, counting down.
CGTGAAACTCGTACACCGTACCCGTGGTCTTGTCCATGCCATCTAAACTATAAGGACCAACTCGGCATTCATTACCGTTGCGGGCGTGTCGAATGTTGGGTAGTGGCGTCTGGTTTCGGAATGCAGCCATGGTCTGTCGATGTTGTTCCCATTCCAACCATCGAAGGGCTTTGTTGGACTGTTGTCGAGGCTGGAAGCGGTGCCAGTCCTTACCAGGTTTCGGCTGTTGCATTAAAGCTCGAGGAATGACGACGAGGGTGTCTTTTGTGAGGTAGTGCGTGCGTAACACGCGACTGCAGGCAGAGGCCAGAGTCAAACTCTTTTCAAAGGGATCGATTCCCGTGTCCATGAGGAATATCTCGCGAAACACACCACAGCATCGGCGGAGGACATCGACGTCACTTTTACAGTAGGCGAGAATTTCCTGGCGAAAATCAAAGACGTCGTGACTGTGTTGTTCATACCACTCGTGAAATTTTTCTCGTTCCGATACACTCATGCCATCCGGATCGTAATCGGTGTCGGGAGGATAGGCGCCCACGTAATCTTCATTCTCCGGTTTGTTGAAGTGGTGAGGGAAGTAACCTTTCTTGAGTTCTTGCAGGCCAAAGGTCTTGGGCATGTCCCGTAAAGCCATCGGTAGAAAGTTGAGGGAATCGATGAATTTTACCGTACCGACTGTGATCGTCATCGCTTTACCACCATTCATAATCACTTCGGGTTGCGCCACGGAATGTTTGTGCAGCGTCTGTAAAATCAGTAGGCCGTCGTAACCTTTAAAGTTGTGAGCCACGGCAATCACGGGACTCGATTCGTGACTGTCATGTTTCCGACCATTTACCACCGTACCGTGAGCAGCGAGTTGTAGAAACCATTTTCCCACATCGTCCAGTGTGTCTGGGCCTTTAAACACAATTTCTCGTTGGTGATTCCAGTACGTGTCACAGTGCTCGCAGGGATCTTGGTTGTCGATACAAAAGTGACAGCAGGTTTGCAGGACACATAGGTTGGGAATGTGTTCACCGGTATCTTGCTGGCATTCAAAGTCAAAGAAGACGAAGCGGGTCAACGTTGATTTCTGTAGTTTGTCGATTTGGGTCTTTCGGTCTTTATTCATGTCGATGGGTGATTTTAGTGGTTGGATGTAACAAAACTGTTTCTCGGCCGTGTGCCACTCTCGGCAGATGGAACACTCGTATTCTCCGCATCGGTGTTCTTCCAAATTACGCTTGGCCTTGATGACGTCCCACTCTTTTTGACATTTCTCGCATTTCTTCCATCGATGACATACACTGCACTTGGCTCTGGAACGGGTGGCGAGATGGTTGTCGAAACACTGGCGGCTCACAAACACACGATGACATCGGTAACACGTCTTTGTGTTGGGATCAGGTGGACAGGGTGGACCCATTGTCTTACATCCTTGACACATCACGTGACACGAATGATTCTCTGCAGCATTGTATCCCACCTGACAGGTCTCACAAAAATACGACCTTTCTACAAAAGCGGGCATGGAGGTAATGACGTCATAATGTCTGTCGTGTAAATACAGGTTCAGATGTTTTGGTGTGCCTGTGACGTGTTTTGTTCCCCGATAGATCGCCTTCCCAAAGATGGCTCGAGAGAAAACGTTGAGCTGATAACCTGCCTCTCCTAAATACTTGGCGTACAATTCCCAGGTTTCCATCCCCGTGCAGGCTTGCCTGGCTCCATCGACGGCATCGATAAGTGCTTCCGTTTTCTTCGTCTGCCACGAGTGGGGTCCTGCCCTCCTCTGTAGTCTGTTCCGTTCTCTTTCCCATTCAGGCGTGTCTTTTTTGTTGGCAAAGTGACGAGCGACGACAATAGCTCGCTGAAAACATAAGTCGTCGGCATTCTTAATGGTGACCAAACATTGCTTTCTCTTCAAATATTCGTCGAAATTTGCGCAGTGTCTCTTCTTCGTGTTTGTTCCGCTACCTCTACCATCGGGAGGGGACACGTGACAGATACTCATGGACATTCTTTGATCTAGTCTAAATTCTTCGTTACTCTGTAATACGGCAGCCACTTTCTGCAACACGTCTTCGGCTTTTAACAAACGATGTTCACGGAAGGGTAACCAAATAGGTGTTTTGAGTCCTGGGTGACTGATGGCGATTCTAACATAGTCACTTTCTCTGGCGTCCAAGGTTCGACGAATTTCCTCGATGATGGCCTCAAAGGTGTCGTGTAGTTGTTGTGGTACATCGTTGGCTGGAACGTGGGACCAATCTTCCAAAAAGTCTATCTCCACACACAGTGATTCGGTTCTAAACAATCGGCTGTATCGTCTATCCACGGGTCGTAAAGAATAACTCATCTTGCTTCGCTCGCTGATCGCATATCAATGTTCGAAGCTGTCGCTTCTCGGCCTTTTTATTCCCGTCACCATGAATGGACTCGTCCATGACGTCATATCCTTCAAATGGACTCGTCCGTGACGTCATATCCATGCCATTACACATGTGCAATACTTAACGTCAGGTTACATGCGGTTGTGTAATACTGGATTTTCCATACGTCTATTTTTAGCAACAAACGTACACACATGCGCTGTATAACGCTACATCGCGTCTATATTTAGCCTCCAACGTACGCATGGCGTTGCATCACGTCTATATTTAGCCCACAACGTTCAACCGACGATGCATAACGTGATGCTCAGTATTGTGACGTCACTCCATGAATGGACTCGTCCGTGACGTCATATGAAATGGACTCGTCCTTACGGTCTTAAAACGACACAACATCTGTCTCTCTATCAGTATCAGAATGGATGCTCCGGTGTTACGCATCGAAGACAACCACAGCACGGATACTCTCGTGTATCTCAGGGGTCACACGCTTGCTGTGATTACCCCTGACGATATCTTTGTCTTACCTGACGAGGTATTAAAAACACCTCCCAGGAAAAGACCTCCTCCCGAATTAGTGGAGGCCATTAGACGCAACCGACATAAAGTGCGTCGTACCCTCACATTCTAGTGCTCGCATTCGAGTGTGGACCAACGGCCCTTTTCAGGGCCAACTTAATCAATGGAAAAGAGTTGTTTCCCCTCTCCTCTTCTTCTTCTCTCTCTCTCTCTCTCTCTCTCTTCCCGCGCGCGCCCTCTTTCTCTCCGTACGTGCAATCTCACGTGCAAGGTCACGCACGTGCAAGGTCACGCACGTGCCAGGGGTCACGCAAGGGGTCACGCACGTGCAAGGGGTCACGCACGTGCCAGGGGTCATCTAGGTCACGCACGTGCAAGGGTCACGTGCACGCACATGCACGCACGCGCATGCGCGCACGTGCGTCCCTCAACAGGCCCTCATACTACTGCTGCACTACTTTGTTTCACGGTAAACGATGAAAATATAAACGGTATGCCTCTGGTCAAGGGAAAGCCCCCCCCCCCCCAAGTCCGAATCAATCCACTACTGAATATATATATGGCGGCCGGTGCGATTTGGATTATCAGGAGGCATATCTAAATCGAATTTAGTGGTGGTGATATCGAGATATCGTGATATTAGACTTGTTTATTGAAGATCCTCTTTCAATATTATCAATATGACGTTTCCAAATTCGTAAGTTGAACAACGTAGGTTTAAGGTTCATAATGATTCTACTCAATAGTTTTCTGGATCAATTAAGGGGCTTCCTGGTTGGGGGTCGGACCCCATGGTCAGACATAAGTTTACACCCCGGGTTTTATTCTTAAAGAAATGAAATGAAATGACATGGGGGTTAACGTCTGCTGTTCTGTTCCAACTTGGCTAATGAAGACGGACATGCGCCATAATGTGTGCTATGTGGTACATTTTGCTCGGTCAGCGGCGATATATCGAATTTCAACTAGTAATGTCAATTGTCCTTTAAAGCAAAGAAAACCATGGCTCGTGAAGATGGTCGTTTTATACATTGCTATACAGCTATATGTTTTAAACAAGCACGATCAGGAACTGGTCATGACGTCATTGTGACGTCATATCAAAAATCGAACTCTGAAGAGCGTCGCCCCTAAAAGAAGAAGAAGATTAGTAAGTGTATGCAACCAGTTCCTCGTTCAAAAATTTGATAACCAAATAATATCCCATTCCAGACTCCAGTGATGGCGTGGCGGCCCGTTAAAGCCACCGGCCACATACAACATGATCATCATACCCCCTCACCCATATAATGTTCGGCAGAAAAGGGTTTTTTAAGACGAATTGGACAAAATTATTTTTCTTTATTTTTTGTTCGATCGGCCTGATCGCCCGATGGCCCAATCCGCTCCTGGACCTAATCCCCACGTATCTGACCCGGCAAGCGATCCATGAAAATGGATTCTCCCTCAATCAACTCCCCTCAAGGATGCTTAAAATAGGTTCTTTGAGCTTGCAGTAGTTTTCTTGCAAATTGAAATGTTTTGGGGAGTGTACATAACAGTCTTTTGACACACGGATGTATAAAAATAGACTCTACTGAGATATGCTTGACAATAAATGTGCGACTAAAGAGATTGTCGTCCTGAACTGTCGAAAACTGTCCTTCATCATCCTATAGAGGTTTATCGGTTGCTTTGATTATGAATCTATGTACTATAGACCTGTTTAGCTACAAATGGCAATGATTGTGGTACACTATACAGGGTCTGCTTAATCTTTCTAAGACGCCTGGTAGATGTTTTCCCTTTTGGGAAATTTTTATTTAATTGTCCTTCCATGGCTACTTCCCTTACCGTTTATACTGACGTACTGCTATCATGTATGAGCATTAGTAATTCGTAGCATGATCTAAACGATAATTAACGAATCCACCTTGTAGGTTCAAATGTTTTCCTACGGGAATGGCCATTTCATTTAAAAGAAAGACATCATTTCCTTTTAATTTTATTTTACAGCAACAATTATAAAACAACTGTTTACACTGAAAACATCAGTTTAAAACAACAATATAAAACAATAGGTTATGCAATAAAAACAATAGGTTATCCAATAAAAACAATAGGTTATCCAATAAAAACAATAGTTCACGTTATATAAAAACAATAGTTTATTATGTTCATGATCATGTTTTATAATAAGATAGGTTGCCAGGCAACGAAACATACGCCCACAGCAGCTAAATCGTCCGGGCAGTCAACAAGGGTTGTCGCATATTTTTACTTTTTTTGCTAATGAAACATTTGTAATACACTAAAAACTGATTAAGAGTAACGGCTCATTATGTAATTATCAGAAAATCATTAGAATTTGATTGCTTTTTATAAAGTGTTACCCCACACTAACAATTAGTATATACATGAAACATTTAATATCATGGATTTAGCTGTTCAATCTAAAGTCAATCGGATGGTAAGTTTAGCCTCTATAGCGTAACAAGATTTTTTGAAGTTATCAAGGGAGATAACTCTGGCAATAATTATTTGAAATCTCTGGAAATCAATAGGCTTCTTCGTCTCATGACCCTAAACACTGTGTGTTAATTTAAAGTCGATCGGATATTAACTTTGGCCTCTAGAGCTTTCACAGGATTTTTCGAAGTGATCAAGGGCCATAACTCTGGCAGCAATTATTGAAAATCACTAAAAATCGATAGACGACTTAGTCTCATGACTGTAAACACTATGTATAAATTTGAAGTCAATCGGATATTAACTTTGGCCTCTAGAGCATCCACAAGATATTTTGAAGTGATCAAGGGCCATAACTCTGGTATTAAACACTGTGTATAAATCTAAAGTCAATCGGATATTAACTTTGGCCTCCAAAGCGTCCACAAGATTTTTTGAGGTGATCAAGGGCCATAACTCTGGCACTAACTATCGGAAATCGCTGAAAATTAATAGGTGTCTTTGTCTTATGACCTTAAACACTGTGTATAAATTTAAAGTCAATCGGATATTAACTTAGGCCTCTAGAGCGTCCACAAGATTTTTTGAAGTGATCAAGGGCCATAACTCTGGCACTAATTATCGGAAATCGCTGAAAATCAATAGGCTTCTTCGTCTTATGACCTTAAACACTGTGTATAAATTTGAAGTCAATCGGATATTAACTTTGGCCTCTAGAGCGTCCACAAGATTTTTTGAAGTGATCAAGGGCCATAACTCTGGCACTAATTATCGGAAATCGCTGAAAATCAATAGGCTTCTTCGTCTTATGACCTTAAACACTGTGTATAAATCTAAAGTCAATCGGATATTAACTTTGACCTTTAGAGCGTCCACAAGATTTTTTGAGGTGATCAAGGGCCATAACTCTGGCACTAATTATCGGAAATCGCTGAAAATCAATAGGCTTCTTCGTCTTATGACCTTTAACACTGTGTATAAATTTGAAGTCAATCGGATATTAACTTTGGCCTCTAGAGCGTCCACAAGATTTTTTGAAGTGATCAAGGGCCATAACTCTGGCACTAATTATCGGAAATCGCTGAAAATCAATAGGCTTCTTCGTCTTATGACCTTAAGCACTGTGTATAAATTTGAAGTCAATCGGATATTAACTTTGGCCTCTAGAGCGTCCACAAGATTTTTTGAAGTGATCAAGGGCCATAACTCTGGCACTAATTATCGGAAATCGCTGAAAATCAATAGGCTTCTTCGTCTTATGACCTTAAACACTGTGTATAAATTTAAAGTCAATCGGATATTAACTTTGACCTTTAGAGCGTCCACAAGATTTTTTGAGGTGATCAAGGGCCATAACTCTGGCACTAATTATCGGAAATCGCTGAAAATCAATAGGCTTCTTCGTCTTATGACCTTTAACACTGTGTATAAATTTGAAGTCAATCGGATATTAACTTTGGCCTCTAGAGCGTCCACAAGATTTTTTGAAGTGATCAAGGGCCATAACTCTGGCACTAATTATCGGAAATCGCTGAAAAACAATAGGCTTCTTCGTCTCATGACCTTAAACACTGTGTATAAATTTAAAGTCAATCGGATATTAACTTTGACCTTTAGAGCGTCCACAAGATTTTTTGAGGTGATCAAGGGCCATAACTCTGGCACTAATTATCGGAAATCGCTGAAAATCAATAGGCTTCTTCGTCTTATGACCTTTAACACTGTGTATAAATTTGAAGTCAATCGGATATTAACTTTGGCCTCTAGAGCGTCCACAAGATTTTTTGAAGTGATCAAGGGCCATAACTCTGGCACTAATTATCGGAAATCGCTGAAAATCAATAGGCTTCTTCGTCTTATGACCTTAAGCACTGTGTATAAATTTGAAGTCAATCGGATATTAACTTTGGCCTCTAGAGCGTCCACAAGATTTTTTGAAGTGATCAAGGGCCATAACTCTGGCACTAATTATCGGAAATCGCTGAAAATCAATAGGCTTCTTCGTCTTATGACCTTAAACACTGTGTATAAATTTAAAGTCAATCGGATATTAACTTTGACCTTTAGAGCGTCCACAAGATTTTTTGAGGTGATCAAGGGCCATAACTCTGGCACTAATTATCGGAAATCGCTGAAAATCAATAGGCTTCTTCGTCTTATGACCTTTAACACTGTGTATAAATTTGAAGTCAATCGGATATTAACTTTGGCCTCTAGAGCGTCCACAAGATTTTTTGAAGTGATCAAGGGCCATAACTCTGGCACTAATTATCGGAAATCGCTGAAAAACAATAGGCTTCTTCGTCTCATGACCTTAAACACTGTGTATAAATTTAAAGTCAATCGGATATTAACTTTAGCCTGTAGAGCGTCCACAAGCAATTGTGGACGCCGGACCGCCGGACCGCCGGACCGCCGGACCGACGGACGGACGGACGGACGGACGGACGGGGGCGACGACAATATACGACCACATTTCAATGTGGGCGTATAAAAAACTAGAGGCCATGCAATGAAAACAATAGAATGTTTTATGATGAAAACTATAGCTCATGCATTAACATCAATAGTTCATGTTTTATAACTACAACAGTTTAGTTATACAAAAACACAAAAAAAAAAAAAAAAAAAAAAATAGTTTATAATTTTTGAAAATCACGTATAACTATTTATTTTTAATAATATTTTGTAATATTAAGAAGAATTCATATGCTATCACACCGTATCGTATCTTTGTAATTTGACAATTTGTATTCGAAACAGCTATATTATTGTCGTGTATTTTGTACACGGTGAACAGTTATTTCCATAACGGTTTAACAGGCGCGGATCCAGAGGGGGGTCCAGGGGGTCCGGACCCCACCCCCTTCCCCTGCTCAGGTTTGAAAATTTTTTTATGCTATTTTATTGGCGATTTAGACCTGTAATTTTGGAATTTACCTTCCGGAAATACGTCAGAATGAACCAAATTGAATCTAATTTACCAAATCAATCGGTTGATCGCAATTAGTTAAGCAATTATCAAACCTAGCCCCCCCCCCCTGCAAAAAATCCTGGATCCGCGCCTGTTTAATGAGAGAGCGGGTAGCGCTCTCATTAAACTGTTATGAAAATAACTACACGGTGAACAGTCCAATTGCTGATTACACTATTTTGCCTCGTCCGTCTTTATAGGACGTCGAATTTTGACTAATGGTTTGGATTGTCCGTACTTGGTTTTATTTTATTTATAGATAATATGCAATGAAAAAAATGCTTTAAAAATAAAACATACGCTTGCAACAATTTTCAAACTTTTACACTTTAAAACCATAAAATAAAAGTTTCAATCATTCTATTATGTATGTTATAAACTGAAAATATTTCTTTGACAAATATAACAGACGTTTACAACAAATTTGAAACGATTACACTTCAAAGCCATAAACAAAAAATAGTTTCAACCATTTCAACCAATGAAAACATTTCTTTGGCAAATAGATTGACGTTTACAACAGAATTTCAAACGTCACCGGTCAAGGTCATTTTTTTTTCATTTCAAAGTCATTTTGAAATGTATTTAATCTAATACGTTGGAATGTTTTCAAATGTTACTTTAAATAAACCACGACAACCATCGACAACTCTAACGGCGTTACCTCTCAGGTAAAAACTCTGATTTAATCGACATGCTGAACGAGATATCTTTTTGTATAGATCCAGAGCAACAATACGTTTACCACCAGTGGGTATCGGACACATGGCTGGCCGGAAGTGTTCACTACTGCAAATAACTAAGACCCATGTAGCTGAAATAAAAATACAATAGGTTAAACATACATAATGCAAGAGCTAAATCTGCCTATTGCAGGTCTTTCTTTAGGCCTGAAATGTTATGTAAATTATTAATTCGACGTTAATTAACTTATCCAGACCATAATCAACTCGATGGCTTCGCTAGCCTTCGATTCTGGATTACAATTCTATCTAATCGAGACTATGTTTTTTATCGTTCCGACTTTAGGGATCGAACACGTGACCTCGAGGCTAGCTAGCCAGAGTCTTACCACTTAGCCACCGTGGCTACTAAATATAGCCCACCAATATTTTTGCACTTAATAATTTTATTCTTAGTTTACTGTTACGTAACTTTTTTAAAACACTGTGTGTATGCTGTTCTTAACCGCTGTTGTGATGCAAAAGATTTAAATTAGTTTCTTCTGAAATTCTGCGATTTTATTATGATATAATTTACCTTTGTAACAAACTCTAAAATCTGCTCTACATCCATTGTTAACCCAAACAGTATTTCCATGAAAACCATAACTTGATCCAAAAGTACAAGTTGAACGGGATTTTCTTTTTAGCACATCCATAGCTACCACACTGGTGGCATCGTCAAACACTTCAGTTTTTAACCGATACCCACGACTGCTTAACTGTATATCAGTGCAAACAGGCCTATTGGCACTGGCCATATCTAAAAAAAAACAACAAATAAAACAAAATGAAAATAATATTAACATTAAATATATATTATGCAAGATTTTTTAAATCTGCCAATTGCAGGGTTTTCTTTGGTTCTGAAATGTTATATAATTAGACATTAATTAACTTATCCAGACCATAATTAGTTCCTTTAGAAACTGTCTCTGATCGGACATGTCCGCTGACAGTTCCTATCGAGCCCTGTCTAGCTGCAATATGAAAATACGTAAGGGTTATCGACTGAGACAGAGGGGTTCAAGTTAGATGAACACCCGAGCTCGTGCAAGGTTGTGCACTGAGAACGCGTTAGCGTTCGAAGTGTTCAATTGCGCGAGCTCGGGTGTTCATCTAACTTGACCCCGAGGGTCGAAGGTCGATAACTGACTTACACACTGGATTCTTTGTTTGTGTAAGAAGTTGAATGAGTGAATGAAAATGGACAGATACGAGGGAGACGCAAGTTTATCACAGGCCCTTTGTCGTACAAAAATAATTTGACCAATTCGTCTGTAACAGGTATCAATACATTATTTTGCATGCCATATATTGTTGTTTACTCAGCAAATTGGGGAGTGGGTCAATGACCCGAATATAACCAGTGTATATCTGTTTATTTACGATGCATACAAATCAGATCTTTCCAGTGTCAGGTTTTTGATATGCAATTATGCAATTTTAAGAAATTTGGATTGGTATTTGTATAAATGTATTTTAAGCCTTTTTGCTGATGACCATAAGACGAAGATTTCCGATAATGACTTCCAGATTTATGGCCCTTGATATTTAATGTTTTGAGTACTCAACTTCAGTATAGGCCAGAATTAGAAGTCAAACGAAATACCAAGCCAAACAAGTATGGCAATTACTTAGTGGGTTTGTTATTCGTAATTATATCTTAGCATGTTGTAAATTTTTTCCTTACCAACAACGTGGGTTCGATTTCCGAATGGTTAACGCTTGCGCGTTTTATCATAAGGCCTGCCACTGAGTCAACTGGTATGGTTTCTATTCACTGGTTGTACGTCACAAAGAGTTAGGTACCCTGTCCAACCTCGTGAGTTTTCTCCGGGTCCTCCGGTTTTCTCCCAATGCTAAAGATCCTTACGCGCAAGCGAATTATTGAAATAAAATTGAATCACATTAGTCCAAAAATGACCTAGTTTGTGTCGAGTGGACGTTAAACCTTATTTCCCTCTCCTTACCGAGAAAAGACAAAATATGCGACACCCCTTATTGACTACCCGGACGACTTGGCTGCTGTGAAGGTATGTTTCCTTGTCCGGCAATCTATCTTTAACGATTTGCCAGCCACATAACAAACGAACCATGTCCGAAAAAAATAGCATGTACGATGATGTAGGAAAGGTATTTTACAAGATTACAATTATCTAAAACATGGTCAAACAGAAATTTATCCAAAGTTCGCAAGGTTTTGTCTGTTTGTTCCTTATACTAGAGTTAATGATATTATTTCACAATCTACATTTATTGTTTTAACTACATGTATTTATCCTTTGTATTTAACACGGTGCTGCTTGTTATTTCTAATACAGTTCACGCACGTAATTACCCGGTCTGTTTTGACAATCACCGGGTTGGTATGTTGGGGTGTTCATTTATATGAACACCTACTTTTCCTCAACAGATCACCTGTGCACGTGCTACAACAATACAATACAGGTTGATCAGTAACTTGAACACCTGAGCCAGAACAAAGGGTCCAGTGTGTAAGGTAAAATACCGCTCTTCCCCACCTCTTTTCTCATGCTATTTTGGAACCCTTACCTTCTATTTTTCACCGCGAATGTATATTTTTCGCAAAAGGAATCATTTCTCGTCATAAATTCAATACTATGTTAAGTGGAATTTAGCAATTAAATAAACATGTAATCTGCGCATGTTCGGGTCTCGTAATGGTTGTTCAGTTTAAACGTATTTTGTGTATGTTTTCAATCGCAGGATTCTACTTGAAAATAGTGTTGAATTATTATGACTGTGTGTCAGCTGTGGCACGAAATGATTCATTTGGCAAATAAAGAAGAATCTGGGTGAAAAATAGTCGGTAAAGGATTCAAAAATAGCTTAAGAAAAACAGTGGGCATGAGCGGTATTTTCATATTACAGCTATATAGGGCTCGATAGGAACTGTCAGCGTACACCTCCGATCAGAGACAACTCCTAAATTAAAGGATCAAGACCATAATTAACTCTCAATGTCATCGCTAGATAAAAGTTCCTAATACTCACCAAATATACTGGCCATCACCAAAAGTGAGCACATTAAAACTTTGAAAGCAAACATTTTCTTCTTCTAAGTTTCTTAAACAAGCTAGAAAATACTTCAAACCGTCTGCTACGATTCTTAAAGATAACAGTGAATTCTACAATCTCCGTTCTGATATATAGGATGAAACCCGGATGTAGACCCTATTGGTGTTTGTACTTGTCAAAACAAAACACATTTGTTCAAACCCGTATCCTCGTCAAATGATCCCCCATCCCCAAAAAACATCAACATCTTAAGTGATAGCTAACACTGACACATTGACAGCACCGACATTTAATTGTAAACATATTACTAACCGACATACATACAAACGCTGGCCCATTTAAATTATTTATAGATTGACTTTCCTTTGACATTTAAAATTATATATCCTTATATATTTTTTTTTCTCGAGCATTCTGTACTGGTGGCCAAGACCCCTACATAGGGAAGGACTGGGTGGGGTTGGTTGTATATCCCTAGGGGCGTCACTTTTTTTGGGGGGGGGGGCAAATATCCCCAGGGGTGACACTGGGGGGGGGGCGGCAAAACACCGACTCCCGCTTCTCGAAAACCTGCATAAACCAGTTCATATTTTATCTCATAGAAATGGTAGAATTTTATTATAGGATGTCGCGATCAAATAGAGAGTTGAAGGGGAAATAAACATACAAATTTTACAAATAAGTTGATTTAATAAATAGTTATTTAGATAAAAGTGTCAAAAATATATTTAAATAAAATAGTATTTTAAACTTTCTTTAATGATAAAAATCAGCTGAGCGTAGACATTGAACAAAGCAATTGCATTATGCAAGAGGGTAGGGGTGTCACTGAACCTTTTGCCGTGACGGCCCTGCTACATGTAACTGATTTTCGTTCTAATTCTTCGTGGGTCATGGTTGTATAGTCTTGGTCTGATTTCTTCGGGGTTGCTAATATATTCGTCTTAATAGGATACAAAAAAAAACATGTTGTCGTAGTAATTCCGTCTGTTAAAATATCAAGGAACGTGATCTATAATGTACGTAATACGATACTTGAGAACCTATAAAACAACTGATGTAAATAACAGAAACCACGCCCACGTGATCATCGGTACCCTGTCATCGTTTGTTTAACAATAGTTATGACGTACTCTACAGAGAGCACTCATTCACACTAAAACAGGACGTTAAAATATAACATATAAAGTGGATAATATATAAATGATATCATTGGCGGTTCCTGGCGTCCAATATAAATGTTTTACTCTGCAGAGAGCACTCATTCACACTAGAATAGGACGTTAAAATATAACATATAAACTGGATAAATGTCCTGTTATATCTGACCCCCCCCCCCAAAAAAAAAAATCCAATTAGACGCCCCCACCACACCCCGAATATTTCGCCAACAATTATGAATTTCTCAGGGGAGTTCTTAGCCGGCCACATCTTCAGCCCCTCCAAATAATTCTGTAGCCCCCCCCCCCCGCCATTTTATGAGCTGGCCTAAAGAAAGACCTGCAATAGGCAGAATTAGCTCTTGCATATTGCATGAATAATTAATGTATCATTAATAAATTCAGATCATATTTGGACCAAATGAAAACCTTGCAAAAGGCATATTTAGCTCTTGCATAATTGATGTCTGTATCTAGCAAGGTTGCAGAGGGTTCATTGCACCCCTCTGAAAAATAAGGCGCCCCGAGAAATGGTGCCCTCTCAAAAAATTTGACGACCTTTAAATTAGAAAATAATACACTTCGATTATGACCACGCTGTGATGCTCTTAAGGCAATGACCAGTCGGTCAGTTTTAAGGGCGCCCACATGACATTAGATTCGTTTTGATCGCCCTATCCACATGTCACTTGATAGGGCTTATCGGTCTTAGGTGGCGCCGCTTAAAGACATTAGAGACTTTTGGCAAGTGGAATTTTCCGCATCCGTATCACGTATCCGTATCGCCACGTGATACGTTGCGTCAATGTAGTTTTAGAGTTTTGGCAGATTTTCGCGGCGTGTACACATGGGTCGCTGAGCTGAGTTTAGTTCTAATACAGCATGGTGGCAGTTATCTACCAAGATCTTCAGTACTAGTCAAGTGTCTACTATGATACAACATTTCAGCGTCTAAAAGTAGCAAAAAGTATGGTAAAAAGACGACGATGTTATATGGACCTTTTCCGTATGAAAGTTGTTCGATACGTGCTGCCGTATCCGTGTGCCATATCACGTATGAGAAATACGCAAGCATTTTTGACGTCACACACAAAATCGATACGGATACGCGATACGGACCAGAAATTTACGCTTGCCAAAAGTCTCTATTATTAGAGATTCTCGTACTGGTCGTTCTATCCACACGTCCTTATTGGTGTTTCGTACTAGTTCTAGTTTAGAGGACCAGACGTTTATCATTTTGATGTGTTTAACAACTATTGAGAAAAAGCGCCACCGAAATTGACACACGGGATCACTTTCTGGCGACTTTCATTGAGGCTCCAAGAGCGTGAAAAACACAGTCTAACTTTCAAATTTTAGGGGTGGGGAGCTGGAAGGCCACGCTCAGTAACTCGAGCACTTTTAAAATCGTACGTACGGCCTCAAAGGAGTTGTAGCCTAAACACGGCTAGGGCACGTGTTTGCTGCCGGGGATGGTAGGGAGACCTTACGGTGGGTTTGGGGACCTCTCCTAGAAAATTTTAAAAAATAGACTGTGGGAAATGCTGGATGGCAATATTCAGTCAGGAATCGGTCGTCGAGATAGATAGATCTGACCAGATACCGCCTGAACACTAGTTTATCCGATCAGAGAACAAAATGACAAACGAACTGACTTGCGATCCTCAACGCCTACCATTGTCAACGCCAAAGTGGGGAGTCTTTGTGCGTGTGGGGGTATTGGGGACCTCCCCAAGAACATTTTGAAAAATAAACTGTTGGCAATGCTGCCTGGCAGTGTTCAGGCACCGATTGTAGAGATAAATAGAGCTTATAGGATGCCGTCTGTCGCCTTATCACTAGTCAAACCGACCCCAGAAAGGATTGTGTCAAATGAAAGGACTTGCGAACCTCAACGAAGCTCTGATAATTTGAAAAGTAGACTGCCTGAAATGCAGTCCGACAGTATTTCAGACATTGATCGTCGATATAAATAGAGCTTACAGGATACCGCCTGTCGCCAAACCACTAATTTATCTGACCACAGAGGAAAGTGTCAAACGACGGAGTGGGTGACTTAAAGATGAATATTTTCGCCTCGATATTTTGTGAAATAGACTGCCGGAAATACATAGCCAGGTCGCATTTCAAACACAGGTCGTCGAGGTAGAGTTGACCAGATACTAATTCCTTTATGGGCTGTCTCTGACAGTAGTGCGTTGGTCATGCATTTACATTCGAGAGTAGCCTATCATCCTTTCTTTGAAATTAATGATTGTGCCAAATTTGAACAAAATCCATCTAGATTCGCGGCCTGTAGGTAGAATGTTGACAGATCAAAGGTACAAAAAAAAACCCAGACATATCAAAATATATTTTCTAAAACTCTTTTAATTTTGAAATTATATTGTTTTTACATGTGATAAGTGTTTTAGCGAAGAGTTATAGAAAGGGTCTTGTAGATAAAGACTATATAGCGCATGTGCAGTTTTAAACTTCTGAGACGACAAGTCGATGATACGACAGCACGACGAAATAAGGCCGATGATACGACAAAATCAGGTCGATGATACGACAAAATCAGGTGATCTTACGACAGTTTGTTATGTCATATATGGTGGCTGATACAGGACCGTTATATGGTGGTTGATAAAGGGCTGTATCTTGCGGGGGTGAAGGGGGTACATTGCCCCCCCCCCCCCCAAATAATTTTACAAACTTTTAATAAGAAAAAAATATACTTGATAATGATCACACAGTGATGCTCTTAAGGCACTGATTAGTTGATCGGTTTTAAGGGCGCCCACATGGTTTGTTTGCCCTGATCAAAACTTCCTTATATCACTTACGTGGAGGCTATAACGCCCCAACCACTCTGCTGGACCCTTATTTTTAAAATCCTATATACGGACATGATGCCTGTTGAAGTTATGAAAAGTTAAGATGTTGTCTGAAAAATGTATGGCAGGAATCGGCAACTTTCATTTCATATTGCACAAATTTTGTTTATTAATCTCACAAACACTATTAAAATAATGTTTTTCTCTTTCACTTCATGTTTCTTTTTTTATTGTTCCCCATTTTATCTTTTAAGGTCTTTCCCTTCAAAAAATCGGTTATTTTCTTATTCTCTTTCAATTTCTTTTTCTTGGACTTGGGTTCTTCAATTGAGTCACTTGCTTTTCGTTTGCTGTCGGAACTGGCAGCTGAAAATACATTTCATGATTTTATTAACTATAACCGTCTGTAATTTACGTTTTTATTCACTATAAACAGTGGATGGCAGTTCTCTTTATAATGTCTGCAACGGTTTTACTGTTACTTTAACTTAAACACAATGCCAGAAGTACAAATTACTTATCAAATTTTTAGAGCAACATTTGTTTACATGTATCCCATCACTTTATAATTGTATCATTGCTTGATGACGACTAAGAGAGTTCACTCAGTAATAAACAGTAATTGTCTTCTATAGAATCTCCACCTGTGTATTTCCAGTTCGATTACTTAATACCATTGAAGCAATTTATAAGAGCCAAGCTGATTTTCCTGGACAAACTTCTGCATGATTTTGTGACATTAATTCTTAATGAGTAAATTGTGTGGGTTTTTTTAATCTTCATTTTAGGTGTTTTTTTATTCCCAAATTTCAGGGGGGGGGGGGGTCTTATCACTAATTTTACCAAAATATGAATCTTTTGTATTTTTTTTATCACCAATTTGATTTTGGGTGTTTTAATCACTAATTTGAATTTAAGGTGGTTTCATTTATTCACCCCAAATTTTTCTATAACAGATTGGAATTTTTTTTTTATTGTAAATTTAAATTTTGGGTTTTAAAGAACACCAATGAAAAATTCCGCCTACAATAAAATGTATACCAAAATACTTTGTTCCTCTTCTTTTCCATCTTAAATAGAAGGCTTGATCTCCCTTTACAAAGCTCTTCATGTAATACCCACAATATTTCATTCAACACTAATTTTGATTGGGTATACACACAGCTTAGGAGCCAATCAGATTCCTTGATCTCGCATTTTCAAACTATAAATATCTGCCTGTGATAATCAAGTTGCAAAGTTCAGGGTTCATTCAATGTCACGATTACCATGGCTACTTCACAACCTGTGATTGGACGCTACTGTTCACATGTCTGTAGATAACGTAGCCATTGTTTGGGAGTTGTAAAGTAATCTATAACAACATCCAGATGTTATTAAACTCGCATTCGTTGCTTCAGGAACATGCTACTTCCCAAAAGCTTTAATGGTCACTATTTATTTATCGACACCCCAGAGAACTACACAATAGATTGGTTAGACCTAATAGTTTTACCTTTCCCAGATTTAGCTTCTTTGTTTTTAGCATATGCTTCAGACATACGCTTGATGTTGATTGGTCGAACTGTGTCATGATCAACGATTGGTTTAGGATAATCTTTGCCAATTATACAGCCAGCTGTTTCCTGTAATTTCAGTGGAGCTTTCCATGGTTCGTAGATATAATTTGGTGGAAATTTCTTTAAAACAGGAAGATACTTTCTGGAAAATAGTTTATTGAGGTTAAATCAGAGAGAAAGATAAAGAATAGTTATTGGGTTGATGAAAGAATAAAAATGGAGTTAAACATACTTGTTATGTAAGTCACAAACGAAATTAATTATGTTAGTCCTAAAATAAATTGGTTATGTTACTCGCAAAATAAATTGGTTATGTTAGTCCCAAAATAAATTGGTTATGTTAGTCCCATGCTTATTTTGTACATGAAGTGTAGACATCCTTTAATATCAGCATTTAACTCTTATATTTTAGAGAGATAGATAGAAATGGGGTTTAACGTCCACTCAACACAAACTAGGTCATTTCGGGACTAACATATGGTTTAATTTTATTTCAATAATTCGCTTGCGCGTAGGTGTCTTTAGCAGTGGGAGGAAACCGGAGTGCCCGGAGGAATCCCACGAGGTTGAGAAGGCGCCGCTATCTCCATGCCACATACGCTCACACCAGGGCTCGAAACCACAGCTGCAACCCAGAGGTGACCGGCCAGCTAGAGGTCGAAGCGCGAGCTCTAGCCCACAAGGCCATCCCAACCCCCCCTTTTATTTTAGACATGGGGATGAAATGAAATGGGTTTGAACTTTGAAGGTATTTTTCTGCATGACATGAGTTAAGGAATATGAGCATCATTATGTCCATACAGTAGCATATGTCCCATCTGAAAATCTAGACCCCTTCCGATGCCAGGAACTACATTCTGCACCACTGACAGGAGTAACCAGGTTGGTTCCTTCTCATTTAATATCAGGATAGAACCAGTGACATCCTGTATGACCTTCTGTTATAATATTTTCAGTGGTCCGAACTAGAATTCAAATGATAGGGACCATGGTCTGTTCAAAGATGATACTCCCATAGACAAATTTCCTTGTAATTGGACTTGAACTTTTGCAAAGAACAAATATTGAAACAATGTATAATTTTTAGACATTCATAGATTCAGACATAACATAAAAGACCAAAAAAATATCTGCTTATAGAAGTAGCAACCATTTAAAATTCTTTCAAACTTTCCTAAAATTATATACTAAACAAAAATAGATTCTTTCTAAATATTCTACACTTTCGTTTCACCAACACCCACTATCTTGGAACTACTCCGGTCATGCCACAGCAGCATGGTCCAGTATTTTCAGACTAGGGTCCAGACTAAATGAAATTCAGATTTAGTTAGTTCGACCATAAGCGAAGGTTGACCAGGTTAGGGGACTAACATCTTACTCATGATCAGCCACCATGGCCCCACTTGGACTTTCACAGCATATAATTTTCTATCAAAACTTACTTAATATAGCTACCACTAGGATCAGTTTTTTTACCAAATACTACTGGGCTGTAAACTCGGAAAAACTGATGAAAAAAGGCACTAGCAGATAACCACATCCAATTACCAGCATTTAAACTCCAGTCAGCATCTAATAAATATTCTTCAAATACCTGGAATATTTTAAAGATAAACACAAAATAACTAACTTGTTGGCGCCAGCTTGGTGGTGAACCCCTAAGAGGTCCCAGTTTTGATCCAATTATTGGCCAACAAAAAGTTCCTCATTGTTTTACAGCGTGGCTTCCCAACATTCTGAATAAAATACAGCTACACTGTTTTGTTATACTTTTGATGACCTCCACTACATGAAGATCTGACCTGTTGTAGTGGAAGGTCGCTTCAGGGGTCATATGAGTGGCTTTTGACCCTATGATGTTGGACATTTAATTAACCAATCGGCATTGATGTTTCTAGTTGGATACCTACAGTTCAATGCAACTAACGCCCAAAACTCGCCATAACAGATCGTTTCATTGGCTAATTTCTCACATCAACCAGACGACAGGTTATATAACAACTCTTTGAGATCCTAATATAGTAAACACTAGTAAATTGAAATCTAGAACTATAAAAAAACAAAACAAATTAGTATCTGTGTTTTAATCAGATTGGCTTCTCCATGTAGGTAGGTCAGGACACAGAACCTGACAAAACTATGTCATTTCGGGACTAAGATATGCTTTAATTTTATTTCAATAATTCGCTTTCACGTAAGGGTCTTTAGCAGTGGGAAGAAATTGGAGTTCCCGGAGAAAACTCATGAGGTTTGATTGAGTTTGATGCAGATACAGATTATGTGTGTAAGATAATAAACACATCTAACCTTTTGACCTTCTTCCCAGTGACACCAGAGGTCACCACGTGTCAGAAAACAAGCAACAGCATGTCTAGCTAAATGATGAATCCATCCTTCTTTACGTAACTGTATCATAATAGCGTCAATAAAAGGATAACCAGTACGTCCCTTTAACGAAAAACAGAAAACAAGGGAGATAATTCATAGAGTTAAAACATGTTGGATGAATATTGAACATCAACTTATACCTGACCTCTTCAGAGATTTATTGAAATCAAATTGAACCATATGTAATTAACAAAATGACCTAGTGGATTTTCTCTGGGTCGTTCAGTTTCCTACCATTGCTATAGACCTGTACAAGCAAAATTGAACCATATGTTAGTTCTGAAATCATCTAGTTTGTGTTGAGTATTATGCTTGAGATTATTAATTTTAGAATACCCCTTTCGGGTATTTTGCTTCAGTCGAATAATTTACGGGAAAGCTGTACCAATGCCATACAGAGAGAGAGAAATGGGGTTTATCGTCCACTCAACACAAACTAGGTCATTTCGGGACTAACACATGGTTTAATTTTATTTCAATAATTCATTTGCGCGTAGGGGGTTTTTAGCAGTGGGAGGAAACCGGAGTGCCCGGAGGAAACCCACGAGGTTGAGAAGGCGCCCCTATCTCCATGCCACATACGCTTACACCAGAGCTCGAAACCACAGCCGCAAGCCAGAGGTGACCGGCCAGCTAGAGGTCCAAGCGCGGCACTCTAGACCACAAGGCCATCCCAACCCCCCCAATGCCATACAGGTTCGGGGGGAAAAGTACTGGTTGTCAGAGTAGTGAGAAAATCCTAGGGGCTTTAAATGAACACATTATTGTCAGAGCTTCATTCAATTCTGAATAACAATAGCAGGATTAATGATTCCTTATCTATTCCAAACAATGTTTAGTAAAACTACCTCTTTCCATGCCTTTAAATGGTCGTCATTAGTTTTCCAAGGAATTTGAATACAAACAGAGTTTCCTTCCATTTTGTCAAAATTTGGGGTAAGAGATGCGACAGTGTAGTAGAATTCCCTCCATAATAACTGTCCATGTAATGATACAGGAGGCTGGGAATGTTTCTAAAATAAAAAAATAAAAACTGTTTCAATAATACATACTAAATCAAGCAAAATGAAGTCTGAAAATAAGGCACTTGTCAAGATATAAATTTAGAGTTTGTTAGATAAAAACTTTCTTGGAATTCAAAGAAGAGTTTGCGGAAACACAGCTGTCCTGACAAAATTTATTCTTTGTAAACTTTTACCTTTATTTTGTTATAAACATCTTGAACTTTCCAGTAAAACAACCTGGCAGAAACACAACCAAATTTTAAATAAGGACTAAGTACAGTCGTACTTGGTGCTAAACTATTTGGTTCTGTTTTTGGTTTTTCAAAATTAGCCACCCAACTCTGGAATATAAGAACATATTCTTTAGACGTGGTCAAAATTACAGTTAAAAATTAAACAGAAATTCTATTTTAAAGTAGTAATATTCTTTTTAATTGATAAAAAGTACTATAATATGGTCATCTACGGTACATTTCTCAAACACAATTTTGAAAAACAAGATGAAATGAAGTTTAGCGTTCTACTGTTCTGCTGTACAGTAGGCCTATTGCATGAGGCATATGCTATACAGTATCGCATGAGAAAAATTTTGTACAGACAGCCACACTATGGCCTGCTCTCATGTCAAATTCCAACTGCCAAGGGATCTTTATTTTTCGTCCTGCCCAAATGATTATATGATGTCCCTTGCCAGGCCCTGGGTCCTTCACTACTGACAAGCAGGAGTCACGTCAGAAAATCCTTTAGGCTAGCAAGTCAACACCTGACCCTCACCCACTAACATTTCTTAAACAATAGGTTTTATTCAAGAATATTGCATCAAAAAAGTAAAGGCAGCTAAATTTTAGGCACAATATCAAATTAATCCTTATTATCAGGATGGAGGGATTGGATGGCCGAACGGTTAGCATGTGCATGCTGTATCATAAAGCCTGTCATCGAATGAATTTGTTGTTGATAACTTTTCTAGTCTAGAAGAATATAAACTCTTACAGTTTTCGCCATGTTGTTATCTAGTCGGTGTAAACCTTCTGTCTCTCCACCAGGATACAAAACAGGACCACAAGTTGTTGGATCTTGGCCGAGTTCTTGTAAAGTTGGTACATCATAGTTCTCTCCATCATCTTTATCTACCGGCCTACAAATATCTGTCAAATTTACACATTATCAAACAAACATTCATCTACAAAGGTTTTATTTACAAATCTCAAGAATGGAACTGTGACATGCACATAACTTTCCGTATACAGCTTTCCCCTTGTCAGTGGTGCAGGACAAGTAACGCATAAAATATACCTTATTTCTTCCTTTTTGTTGTTTGGTGATATCGCGAACAAATTGTCCTATTTCATAATGCTTAGGGTATGTGTAGGGGTCTTTCCTGTGTGAGAGAAATGGAGTAAACCGAATCTCCAAGCCACAACCAAAGCCAGAGGTGTCCGGCCAGCGAGAGCTTGAAATACTACACTCTATGCCACTAGGCCTTCCCCAACCCGAAAAACCTAGGAGAATGTATAAATGTGTCACATGATCAGACTTGTGGCATGTGATTGGACAGTGAATTGAGTGAATCTATTCAGCTAAGTTTATTTATATTGCACTGACCTTTGAAGTGTGAAATATTAGGTGCATCCAATGGTTTTAATGGTGGTCCAAGTTGTGATAAAATTGTCTGGAGACGTGCCAAAGTCAGTGGAGCCTTTCCACCATTCTTCTCTATAATTCTATAATATTTCCAAAATATATAAGATTTTAGTTCAGAATATCTATAGAAAACAAATGCTTTAACCTTTTACCTCTTAAAAATCTTTTGCCACACGTAAATCCTGATATCACTGTTAGTACATTAAAAAAAGCATTATTTAAAGGGGCTGTAAGTAAAATTTCATAAACAGCCAACAGTTTTCTCTATTCTAGTTACAAAATAGATAATGAAAAAGCAAGAATTGTCATTGCTACATTGTTACGATAATAAACAAAATCTCAATTATGCCTTTTTAATCGCAAAATGTATTTAAATCAAGACTATCCAATGGCATTGACAGTTGATTATGTTCTGAGTAAGTTAATTAATGTCTAATTAATAATTCAGATAACATTTCAGGCCTAAAGAAAGACTTGTAATAGGTAGATTTAGCTCTTGCATAATGTATGTTAAATCAATCTCATCTTATCAATGACAATTGAGTTTTGTAATAGTTATTTCCCTTAGTAAAATAACTATTGTTTAAATTCGAATACAATTCACCATATCTGGATGTCCGATTGGGCATATTCAGGGTCAGACATTTCCCAACCTGGGTAGGATATATGTCCGGGTGAAACACCATCTATGATTCCTACCTTTCTGTATCATAGAGGGTATGGCTGACATGTTTGATGACCTTCACATTATGATTTCTGGCAAGTTCCTCTATTTCTGAATCACGCTTCAACGCATATGGCTCAATATCCAACTCAAAAGATAAATGTGTAATCTTCCATTTGTCAAATAATTTGGGGAAAACTTCTTTGGGTTTACCTCGAACAACATACAATCTGAAAATAGAGACATTTGGAATAAATGTAATCCAGAGATGCTTGGATTTTGTTCATGCAGAAAAAAAAAAATTCTGTGAAATGAAATGGGGTTTAAAATCCAACTGTTCTGCTCCTATCCTATGCTTATGAAGACGGGCATACGCTATACAGACACAGTGCGTATGAGGGAAATTTTGCCTGGGCAGCTCCGCTACGACCTACTTTTATATTGATTTCCAACTGCCAAGGGATCTTTTTACGTGCACACCAATGTGTACACAGGACCTCGTTTGTTCATCCAATCTGAACAACTAGACAACTGTCCTTGTCAGGCCCTCCATTTCTGTACCACTGACAAGGGGAAATCTAAATGAACTTTCTCAGGCCAAAATGCAGGGATCGAACACCCGACCTCCAGGCTAGCGAGCCAGCGTCTTACCCACTTAGCCACTGTGATTCCCAATTTCTGTGAGATGTTTGGTCATTCCCGTTTAAATGAACCAAACATTCACCTTTGTCACAGTAGATTATAATCAAAAAGGACGAATTAGCAACATGTGTAAAGGTTGGTAGGGTCTCTTTGCGCATGACTCACTTACCAGGAGACCCGAATTGAAATAAAATTAAACTTCCTATTCTTTTGCTCCTATACTAGACAAATGAAGACGGGCTTACGTCATACAGTGGCTGACACCGACTTCAAATTCCAACTACCAAGCGATCTTTTACATGTATGCAAATGTATACACATGACCTCAGTTTTCCATGCCAGTAGATCTCTAGTATTTGTCTGTGAAAAGTCCTCAGGATTTTCCAGATGATTTCCTGTTGTCAACGATGTAAGACAGAGCCTGTCAAGGAAAGGCATCTATGAAACCATTTGACTTGCAATGATATCTTTGTTAAAGTCACTTTTTTTATTCAAACCAAGCACCAAGTCAAAATAAGAAACTGGAGTTGCTGGACATTAAAAGATAGGCTGGCACTGCCAGGCAGGATACGCCCACATTTTCGAGAGATGGACAGAGAACAAGCAATACCGAAAGTGATTTTTCCAACATCTTTAAGTCCTGTATTTCATACTGTATTGGGAGCAGCCATTTAGTTGGTCAGTTCCAGTCTGATATTAATGAAATTCGAAACCGACAATGATTATGGTGTGACGGTACACAACCTAGAAATGTGACTTTTCGTCAAAATCGGATAAGAATTGTGACCTGTAGAGAGTCCACAACCATGATATACCATATTTTTACACTATTCGCGTACAAACGGCGACCATTTCGTCCGTCAATTTTGGTACGATTTTCACGAAATTAGAACTCAACCTTCCTCATCAAAATCAAATTAAAATTGTGACCTATACAGGATCCACAACCATGATATATCATTTTTTTAACAGTATTCGCGTACAAACGGCGGCCATTTTGTCTGTCAATTTTGGTCCGATTTTCCCGAAATTCCAACTCAACCTTCCTTACAGTGTAACGGTGATATAATCAAACGTTTTTTTAAATGGGATAATAATTGTGACCTCCAGAGGGACCACAAGCTAAAGAAAGGGGGATTTTGCGTATAACCAGGGGCCATAATTCAGGACGTTACAATCCGATATGCGCAAATATCGAAAAGAACCAAGATCTTTGGGTTATAACCATGAATTTCAAGTTTCATCAAAATCGAATTAAAATTGTGACCTTTACAGGGTCCACAACCTTGATATACCATTTTTTAACAGTATTCGCGTACAAACGGCGGCCATTTTGTATAGCAATTTTGGTCTGATTTTCCCGAAATTCAAATTCAACCTTCCTTACGGTGTAACGGTAATATAATCAAACATTTTTTTAAATCAGATAATAATTGTGACCTCCAAGCTAAAAAAAAGATAGGCTGGCACTGCCAGGCAGGATACGCCCACATTTTCGAGAGATGGACAGAGAACAAGCAATACCGAAAGTGATTTTTCCTACATCTTTAAGTCCTGTATTTCATACTGTATTGGGAGCAGCCATTTAGTTGGTCAGTTCCAGTCTGATATTAATGAAATTCGAAACCGACAATGATTATGGTGTGACGGTACACAACCTAGAAATGTGACTTTTCATCAAAATCGGATAAGAATTGTGACCTGTAGAGAGTCCACAACCATGATATACCATATTTTTACACTATTCGCGTACAAACGGCGACCATTTCGTCCGGCAATTTTGGTACGATTTTCACAAAATTAGAACTCAACCTTCCTCATCAAAATCGAATTAAAATTGTGACCTATACAGGGTCCACAACCATGATATATCATTTTTTTAACAGTATTTGCGTACAAACGGCGGCCATTTTGTCTGTCAATTTTGGTCCGATTTTCCTGAAATTCAAACTCAACCTTCCTTACAGTGTAACAGTGATATAATCAAACATGTTTTTAAATTGGATAATAATTGTGACCTCCAGAGGGACCACATGCTAAAGAAAGGGGGATTTTGCGTATAACCAGGGGCCATAATTCAGGAAGTTACGATCTGATATGCGCAAATATCGAAAAGAACCAAGATCTTTGGGTTATAACCATGAATTTCAAGTTTCATTAAATTCGAATTAAAATTGTGACCTTTACATGGTCCACAACCTTGATATACCATTTTTTAACAGTATTCGCGTACAAACGGTGGCCATTTTGTATCGCAATTTTGGTCTGATTTTCCCGAAATTCGAACTCAACCTTCCTTACGGTGTAACGGTAATATAATCAAACGTTTTTTTAAATCGGATAATAATTGTGACCTCCAAGCTAAAAAAAAGGCGATTTTGCGTATAATCAGGGGCCATAATTCAGGAAGATACGATCCGATATGCGCAAATATCGAAAGGAAGCAAGATCTTTGGGTTATAACCATGAATTTCAAGTTTCATCAAAATCGAATCAAAATTGTGACCTCCACAGGGTCCACAACCTTGATACACCATTTTTTAACAGTATTCGCGTACAAACGGCGGCCATTTTGTATGGCAATTTTCGTCCGATTTTCCCGAAATTCGAACTCCCCCTTCCTTAGGGTGTAACGATGATATAATCAAACGTATTTTTAAATCGAATAATAATTGTGACCTCCAAGCTAAAAAAAAGGCGATTTTGCGTATAATCAGGGGCCATAATTCAGGAAGTTACGATCCGATATGCGCAAATATCGAAAGGAAGCAAGATCTTTGGGTTATAACCATGAATTTCAAGTTTCATCAAAATCGAATCAAAATTGTGACCTCCACAGGGTCCACAACCTTGATATACCATTTTTTAACAGTATTCGCGTACAAACGGCGGCCATTTTGTATGGCAATTTTGTCCGATTTTCCCGAAATTCGAACTCAACCTTCCTTAGGGTGTAACGGTGATATAATCGAACGGTTTTTTAAATCGAATAATAATTGTGACCTCCAGAGGGACCACAAGCTAAAAAGGGTGATTTTTCGGACAATCAGGGGCCATAATTCAGGAAATTACATTCCGATAGCCGCAAATATCGAAAGGAACCAAGATCTTTGGGTTACAAACATGCATGTCAAGTTTCATCAAAATCGGTTCAAAATTGTGACCTCTATAGGGTCCACAAGCTAAAAACGTGATTTTTCGTACAATCAGGGGCCATAATCCATGAAGTTTTGATCCGATACATGCCAATATCGAAAGGAACCGAGATCTTTTGGGGATAGACCTATATTTCAAATTTCGTCAAAATCGGATAAGAATTGTGACCTGTAGAGAGTCCACAAACAAATTGTGGACGGACGGACGTCCGGACGTCCACATGAAAATGTGGGCGTATAAAAAGGCGATTTTGCGTATAATCAGGGGCCATAATTCAGGAAGTTACGATCCGATATGCGCAAATATCGAAAGGAACCAAGATCTTTGGGTTATAACCATGAATTTCAAGTTTCATCAAAATCGAATTAAAATTGTGACCTCCACAGGGTCCACAACCTTGATATACCATTTTTTAACAGTATTCGCATACAAACGGCGGCCATTTTGTATGGCAATTTTCGTCCGATTTTCCCGAAATTCGAACTCAACCTTCCTTAGGGTGTAACGGTGATATAATCAAACGTTTTTTTAAATCGAATAATAATTGTGACCTCCAAGCTAAAAAAGATAGGCTGGCACTGCCAGGCAGGATACGCCCACATTTTCGAGAGATGGACAGAGAACAAGCAATACCGAAAGTGATTTTTCCTACATCTTTAAGTCCTGTATTTCATACTGTATTGGGAGCAGCCATTTAGTTGGTCAGTTCCAGTCTGATATTAATGAAACTCGAAACCGACAATGATTATGGTGTGACGGTACACAACCTAGATATGTGACTTTTCATTAAAAACGGATAAGAATTGTGACCTGTAGCGAGTCCACAACCATGATATACCATATTTTTACACTATTCACGTACAAACGGCGACCATTTCGTCCGGCAATTTTGGTACGATTTTCACAAAATTAGAACTCAACCTTCCTCATCAAAATCGAATTAAAATTGTGACCTATACAGGGTCCACAACCATGATATATCATTTTTTTTAACAGTATTCGCGTACAAACGGCGGCCATTTTGTCTGTCAATTTTGGTCCGATTTTCCCGAAATTCAAACTCAACCTTCCTTACATTGTAACGGTGATATAATCAAACGTTTTTTTAAATTGGATAATAATTGTGACCTCCAGAGGGACCACAAGCTAAAGAAAGGGGGATTTTGCGTATAACCAGGGGCCATAATTCAGGAAGTTACGATCCGATATGCCCAAATATTGAAAAGAACCAAGATCTTTGGGTTATAACGATGAATTTCAAGTTTCATAAAAATCGAATTAAAATTGTGACCTTTACAGGGTCTACAACCTTGATATACCATTTTTTAACAGTATTCGCGTACAAACGGCGTCCATTTTGTATGGCAATTTTGGTCTAATTTTCCCGAAATTCGAACTCAACCTTCCTTACGGTGTAACAGTAATATAATCAAACGTTTTTTTAAATCGGATAATAATTGTGACCTCCAAGCTAAAAAAAAAGGCGATTTTGCGTATAATCAGGGGCCATAATTCAGGAAGTTACGATCCGATATGCGCAAATATCGAAAGGAAGCAAGATCTTTGGGTTATAACCATGAATTTCAAGTTTCATCAAAATCGAATCAAAATTTTGACCTCCACAGGGTCCACAACCTTGATATACCATTTTTTAACAGTATTCGCGCACAAACGGCGGCCATTTTGTATGGCAATTTTCGTCCGATTTTCTCGAAATTTCAACTCAACCTTCCTTAGGGTGTGACGGTAATATAATCAAACGTTTTTTTAAATCGAATTATAATTGTGACCTCCAAGCTAAAAAAAAGGCGATTTTGCGTATAATCAGGGGCCATAATTCAGGAAGTTACGATCCGATATGCGCAAATATCGAAAGGAAGCAAGATCTTTGGGTTATAACCATGAATTTCAAGTTTCATCAAAATCGAATCAAAATTGTGACCTCCACAGGGTCCACAACCTTGATATACCATTTTTTAACAGTATTCGCGTACAAACGGCGGCCATTTTGTATGGCAATTTTCGTCCGATTTTCCCGAAATTCGAACTCAACCTTCCTTAGGGTGTAACGGTGATATATTCAAACGGTTTTTTAAATCGAATAATAATTGTGACCTCCAGAGGGACCACAAGCTAAAAAGGGTGATTTTTAGGACAATCAGGGGCCATAATTCAGGAAATTACATTCCGATAGCCGCAAATATCGAAAGGAACCAAAATCTTTGGGTTACAAACATGCATGTCAAGTTTCATCAAAATCGGTTCAAAATTGTGACCTCTATAGGGTCCACAAACTAAAAACGTGATTTTTCGTACAATCAGGGGCCATAATCCATGAAGTTTTGATCCGATACATGCCAATATCGAAAGCAGCCGAGATCTTTTGGGGATAAACCTATATTTCAAGTTTCGTCAAAATCGGATAAGAATTGTGACCTGTAGAGAGTCCACAAACAAATTGTGGACGGACGGACGGACGGACGGACGTCCGGACGGACAGGGGCGACGACATAATACGTCCACACGAAAATTTGGGCGTATAAAAAGGCGATTTTGCGTATAATCAGGGGCCATAATTCAGGAAGTTACGATCCGATATGTGCAAATATCGAAAGGAAGCAAGATCTTTTGGTTATGACCATGAATTTCAAGTTTCATCAAAATCGAATCAAAATTGTGACCTCCACAGGGTCCACAACATGGATATACCAATTTTTCACAGTATTCGCGTACAAACGGCGGCCATTTTGTATGGCAATTTTCGTCCGATTTTCCCGAAATTGGAACTCAACCTTCCTTAGGGTGTAACGGTGATATAATCAAACGGTTTTTTAAATCGAATAATAATTGTGACCTCCAGAGGGACCACAAGCTAAAAAGGGTGATTTTTCGGACAATCAGGGGCCATAATTCAGGAAATTACATTCCGATAGCCGCAAATATCGAAAGGAACCGAGATCTTTGGGTTACAAACATGCATGTCAAGTTTCATCAAAATCGCTTCAAAATTGTGACCTCTATAGGGTCCACAAGCTAAAAACATGACTTTTCGTACAATCAGGGGCCATAATCCATGAAGTTTTGATCCGATACATGCCAATATCGAAAGCAGCCGAGATCTTTTGCGGATAAACCTATATTTCAAGTTTCGTCAAAATCGGATAAGAATTGTGACCTGTAGAGAGTCCGCAAACAAATTGTCGACGGACGGACAGGGGCGACGACATAATACGTCCACATGAAAATGTGGGCGTATAAAAATGGTTCTTCTCTACCCATGTTGGAACCAATTACAGTGCATCCCAGTCCTCCAGATCAGCATAGTCCTGTTTACAGTAGATTACCCATACAGCTAGCACAGCACTGCTCTGGATATTTTACGAAAAGGATAGTTTAATGGAAACCTAAAGGCCTACAATAAGAATTATTGTTACCATTCAGGTCATGAACTATGCGTACCTTGAGTTTAATTTTCTAAGATTTGTATCTAAATCCTGCAAGGCTTCCAACAAGAAACGCCATCTATTAATGCCAACTTTATAATTTTTTGGAAACCATGGATCAAGTATAAAAATGGCACGGAATTCTACACAATTCTCCAAGGCAGCTAATAAAGCTGGGTTGTCATGGAGTCGAAGGCCTTTTCTAAACCAATGGATTGATTTACATGACGAACCAGCCATTATTTCTGAAAATAAAAAAAATAGTAGTTAAAGATACATTATGGGAGATTAGATAAAGCGCTGACCAAAATAGTTACAAAATACATAATATATCAGGAAAATATTGAAAATTTTCAGTGAAATTACTTCAGTCTGAGACGAGTTATTTCCAATTGTAGCCTTGATTGTCATTTGTCATTGCTAAATTTGTTGCCATATTCAACAAAATTTCGCTTTTCCATTTTTACGTTAAATCATCAACCTCAAATTGTATTTAAATCCATTGAAAATCTAGGAATATCAGAGGTGATTAAGGTCATGTAAGTTCATTAATCGTTTAAATAACATTTCAGGACAAAAGAGAGAGAAATGGGGGTTAACGTCCACTCAACACAAACTAGGTCACTTCGGGACTAAAATATATGGTTTAATTTTATTTCAATAATTCGCTTGGTCTTTAGCAGTGCGAGGAAACTGGAGTGCCCGGAGGAAACCCACGAGGTTGAGAAGGCACCCCTATCTCCATGCCACATACGCTCACACCAGGGCTCGAAAACACAGCCGCAAGACAGAGGTGACCGGCCAACTAGAGGTTGAAGTGCGGCACTCTAGACCACTAGGCCATCCCAACCACCCATTTCAGGACAAAGAATGACCTACAATAGGCAGATTTAGCTCTTGCATCCTGTTTAATTGTAAGTATTTAGGAATGGAATAGGTAGGCTATCTTATGCAAAGCCTACACAAATAAGTGATCCAGGTCATTTTCTCCCCAGTTCAACAAATAGCCACTTGATCTGGCACATGATTGAAGGGATTAAAACCTAGATAGAGAGAGAGAAATGGGGTTTCACGTCAACACGACACAAACTAGGTCATTTTGGGACTAACATATGGTTTAATTTTATTTCATTTATTTGCTTGTGGGTAGAGGTCTTTAGCTGTGAGAGTACCTGGTGTAAACCCACGAGGTTGGAGAGGCGACCCTACTCCTTGCCACGTACAACCGGGGATTCGAAACCACACCAGTTGACACAATGGCAGGCCGTATGATACAGCATGAACACTAACCATTCGGCCACCCAATAAAACTTAGATAGCGTGCCAGAGGCAGATCCAGTGGGGTGCACACCCCCGCCTGCTAATTAACGACAGTGCCCATTTTTACTACTGAAAGTGCCTTTTTTTTACTGCTGAAAGTGTCTTTTTCAGACCCAAACATGTCCTCTCCGAAAGTTTACTTAGACGAAAATATCAACCAAATAGATCTTGGAATGTCTACAGATGCAAGGAAATGACGGATAATTGTCTTGGGGACCCCCACCCCAACCCTCGCAGCGGCGTCCCCCATCTCCACAGTAAGTGCCCTCATTTTGCTGACCCCCCCCCCTTTTCAAAATTCCTAGATCCGCCCAGGCTGCCGTACTATTATTATATATACTGTAACATGTAGAGAAGGCGTATTCGGTATTTGTATCTACGGTACAGGTCAGATTATAGAATGAAATGGGTTGTTTAGATTAGATACAATAAAATCTCATCTTCTTAACTATAAATTCATTCTAGATTAGAATAGGTCTACGACTACGTTAGTAGTAGTACGTAGACGTAGACACTTTTTTTGTAGAACGAGAGTTCATTTGTTGGCTGCTTGAAGTAGTACCACACTATCATTTGATGCACGACAGCCTAAAACTTGTAAAACTGGAGTAAGATATCAAACATCCCCCAAAATTTTATTTCTGACTTACATAACGGAGTTCAAATTTCCTTTCTTGCAATCCATGCCAATTCATACTAGAGTTACTTGCCCTTGTCTTGATATCCAGTCTCAAACTGATCCCGCAGTGAATATTCGTTAGTAATTCTCTGTGAAACAGGTTGATCCAGTCTCTGTGTTAAATTCTATCGCTCGAATTTCCACACTGATTTTCGTGATGTAAATTTAATAAAAACACAAACGCTTGAGTGCCACAAAGAGAAATTTCGTGATGTAAATTTAATAAAAACACAAACGCGTAGAGTATCACAAAGAGAAGACTGTAAAAGACAAAGAATATGATACCTGAAGTTTTTTTTTTTTTTTTTTTTCTGAAACGAATAATAAAGTTAATTTCATCTAACAAATTTTAAAAGCCCGATAAAAAGTTCCGGGTTTGTTCTTTGTGTTTTTTCTTCTTGGCCTCATCATCATTGTGACCAAATCTAGTGGGTATTCTAGTGAGTAGGCTACCACCGGGAAACTGTAGCCTAGCCATTATTCAACACTATGCCGCTTACTGGTTTTGGTACCATCCGAACGACTGGGTACTTTTATGCCCTAACTGGTTTAATGAAGAAGGGCGTACACTTGCTCGGGTAAAATGTTGCCCTGACAACGGGACTAGCCCTACGCCTTACTTTTATATCTAATTCCAACTATCAAGGGTTCTTTTACGTGCACGCCAATATGTAGTCTACACGTTAACTCGTCTGTTCGTACCACCCGATCGACAGACGCTGTAGCCTACTTGCCAGGCCTATATACCACGCTGGCAAATCTCAGTCGGGAGCTTGTTCGACCAGGGATCAAACCCCGGACACTACACGGTTGTAGAGTCAAGTGGCGTGATTTCGATTTTCTACTTGTGCTTGACAAGGAGTAGGGTCGCCTACGCACCATCGTTGGTTTTCTCCGCTTTCTCGTGCTAGCGATCGAATTATAAGTGAAAGATATGTTAAGTCCCGAAATGACCTAGTTTGTGTCGAGTGGACGTTAACACCCCTCTCTCTTTCTCTCTCTCTCTCTCTCTCTCTGCGGATGATTAAAAAAGCAAATCCATAGTCTTATTAATCGATAACTACCCATGCTTGGCTTGACCGGGTGTCCTGCACGCGCCACGCCCCCCACCCACAACACCAAAGCGTGAATTTCTATGAATAAACTACAACAATATACATGTTCTGGCTTTGAACAACGGTTATCTTATCAATGCGATTATGTATTTGTATTTTTGAAATGAATTGTTGTTATCTACCCACTAGAAACGAGTTTATAAATCAAACATTGTATCGGTTATATAACACATTGATCAACTTCGTCTAGTTTCAATCCCCTCTCTATACCAGACATTTACCCATCATTAAAAATGCCTGTATCTCGGGAATTACAACTGCCGAGTGGTGATAGGATACCCACTGTTGGTTTTGGTACCTGGACAATGTGGAGAGTAAGTAAATTATATTATGCTATCCTAATGATCGATGGTCTTATTGACGACTTTTCATTGATTCTATTCCTAAGGACTAGGCAGACACTATTGACACATATTTTCTGTTATGGCACCTAAAAATACCGAGTTAATCCAGTTCCAAAACCGAAACACGACACAGGTTTCCATTTGTACGCGATGTCACCACATGACTGACAATAAAAAAACGATTTTCCGTGTATAAATTAGTATGGCAGTACAAGTACAATTGACATTAAAAGAAGAAATAGTAGTCGAACACTTCGGTAGTCGTGCACCCCCCCCCCCCCCCGACACACACACTCTTGGATTTGTACTTTTGAATATCTAACGACATGAATATCTAAGGAAAGCCGGCAAAAATGTATGACGACGACTGAAATGGACCCGAGCTTATGGGCACCGGGCGCATTTGTACCAATGACCTCGTCGTTCCAGCGTCCCTGTATGACGCTGCAAAATGTAAAGACGACATCTATTTCGATCGATTTTCAAGGACATCTAAACACACATCGCTATCTACTCTACGTTACGAATGAATCTAATGATGATAACATTCTGAGCCTATTCTGAACATTAGATTTAATAAATTATTAACAAAATTATTAGCCGGCCCGTGGCTAGCCCAAAATTGTTAGATTGGCAAAGGCTTTTCGGGGCGCCGATGGGGCTTCTGGGGTCGCCGATATACCTATCACTTGACGGTCCACGGCTTATGGTACCATTCAAAGAAGGGTCTATGGTGCCCCCGCCCCCCAGAAGTTTGGATTAGGGTTTGCACCTGAAAATGGAAGAATATTTTAATTTTGATATGAATATTATAAAAATTTGAAGGAAGGTATACGACTTTAATGTAGCTGTAGGCTGTAACGATTTTTTTTTTTTGGCATTATGGATGCTACGCCAATTATATTATGGGCTTAGGCGCAGAAGAGTAGGACGTTAAACACCATTTCATTTCATTTCATTTATATTATGGGCGCCCATGGTCTTGTCGTTAACGGACTACCAATCTCGACATTATGAACGCTCCTCCGGGATGAGCACCCTAACAATCATGCCGTCTTGAGCACCAAACCAATCTTACCCGGCATTACACAGTAAGACGACAATTTTATTATATTGTCATTATAAGGCGCCTCTCGGGATAAGGTACCCCACAGATCAAGCCGTTTTGGCGCTATCAATCAAGTTGTGATGTTAATCGTTTGAGTCAATGTGAGGCGCCTCGTGAATTATATTATGATCTCGTCGTGAGCGGCCCACCAATCTCTGCATTATGGGCGACGTCTTACGCCATAGGGTCAAAAGCAGGTCGTATGACCTCTGACGCGACCCTCAGTACAACGAGTCTGATTTTCTGGTAGTAGGCCATCAAAAGCATAAAAAAACGAAGCGACAAATAGATCTGTATTTAAATCAGATTGGTTCTCACTGAACCTGCAAACAATAAATAAAACCTGAATTTATTAATATGATATAAACACGACTGATAGTAATTCTATAGTCTAAAACATTGCTTAGTATGGTATCCTATGTATTCAACTGTTCATTCAATTATAGTGAAGATAGGAATGGGGCTTAACGTCCACTCGGCACAAACTAGGTCATTTTGGGACTAACATATGGTTCAATTTTATTTCAAAAATTCGCTTGCGCCTAGGGGTCTTTAGCAGTGGGGGGGGGGGGCAAAGAACCAGAGATAACCCACGAGGCTGAACAAGCCACTCTACCCCTTGTCGGGTGCAACCGGTGAATCGAAACCTGCACGTCAGTTGACCCCATGATACGGAGCTTGCAGTCCGACAAATTTTCGAATTGAGCTTATATTCAGACATTGATCTTATACATTATGCGAGCGTGAAGTCATGTATTACAAGGTGTCAGACAAATGCGACAAAATGAACTTACTTTTATTATATAGGGTGAAAAGGGTGAGATGTGTAAAGCAGTTAAAGAAGCGATAAAAGTTGGATATCGTCATATTGACTGTGCCTGGGTTTATAAAAACCAAGAGGAAGTTGGTCAAGCTATTAAAGAAAGTATTGAAGAAGGAACGATTAAAAGAGAAGATTTGTTTGTTACCACTAAGGTAAGCTCACTCACACCTGATTCGGAATGAGGCGTTTCCTTAATTTTCAGGCCAGCAAAACGAGTAGGATTCTACTTAGTGCGAGGAAGCGTAAAAGGTAGGCGACGCTGGGACTGAACTTGAATAGGTAGCAGAGCATAGATGGCAGAAATTTGGACATATGCACGCGCGCAAGACCAATAATGAGCCTCATGACATGCACCCCGTCCTCAGGATTTTTTTAAAATATCGATTCATTTTAAGGAGACTGAGAGTTCTAATTAGTATTATTTCTCTTTGAAAGCTCTGGAACACAGCACATCGTCGTGAAGCAGTAAAGGAAAACTTGAAGAACTCTTTGGCTCTACTTGGATTAAGTTATGTCAACCTTTTTTTAATCCATGTTCCAGTTTCTTTTAAGGTAAAATTTTAAAAAGTTACGTAAGAATATATCATTCACATGCATTAACTTCGACGCCAAGATGCTAAATAATCTATAAGCTGTTAATGTTAGATTAGTAAACCTGGATATTTCTGTATGTTTGTTTAAACTATATTTATGTTGTAGACTGCGTATATATTTGTGATTGTCTTTGTCTGGTTGTTTATTGGGGTATAAAAGCAGTCCGAGCCAAGTTGGCATTTGTGTCTTTCTCCCTTTCTTGTCGCGGATCAACGTTATTCATCATCTATGTGTTCATTTTTTAGGAAGGAGACGATGATTTTCCGAAACATAGCGATGGCAAGATGATATTTGCCCATCATGACCTTGTTGACACGTGGAAGGTAAGCTTAATCCTAGCTTTGTTTTGAGGGTTGGATGGCCGAATAAATGTCAGTTTCGAAATGACCTAGTTTGTGTCGAGCGAGCTTTAAAGCCTAGCTCCCCCTCTCTCTCCCCCTCTCTCCCCCTCTCTCTTCTCTCTGTTTCTCTCCCTGACTCCCTCTCTCTCTCTCTCTCGCGTTGTTTTCGGTCGGAATTCAATATAAGAGTAGGTGGCATAGCGTCGCTAACCGGACCCCATGATACACTGCATGCCGTTTGCTCCACAGGCACTTGAAGGGATTAAAATAAAACTTCTTACTACTGCTTGACTATCAAGCAGTAGTAAGAAGTTTTATTTTAATCCCTTCAAGTGCCTGTGGTTTGCTCGTTTTCATTATTCCAGTCGGCACAGGAGAATAGGACGTTAATACACCTCATTTCATTTTATTCTTACTTGGATACCCAATCAAATTCCCGGATTCTAAACGATGTCTCGATATTTTCGGTGCCACGGGTTTCGATTGGTAGGCTGATATTGAGTGGAACAGTCAAAGCAATTTCCAATGTACTAAGCGCCATAGAAAACGCATCACTTAGTTTTTCGTAATGATTGAAACTAAGCGGAACTTTCATTCGCTTAGTTTTCGGTTCATGGAGGATCAATGTGACTGAAATTTTCTAAATTGCCTTTACTCTAGTTAGTTTTTAACTTTTATAGTGAGAACTGCCAACTCGTTATCTAATTTCCCATAATGTATCTTTAACTTTATGAAATATTACATTCCCACTCCTGCAGCTGCGTGTCACACATATCTCTGTTTATCTCAGAATGCTGATCAACACTTCAAGGTTGGTTTTGTATAGCGTGATATGACCTGTTTGTACTTTAACGATATTTACAGATATTTTTTTATCTATTTTGAAAATTGGGGTTTAAGGTGCTATTTTTGTTTACACAGTAAGCTAATAAAGATGGGAGTACACCACACAGTGTGCTATGATGAGGGTAATATTGCCCGGGCAGCAGCGCTACGGTCTGCTCTTATTTCGATTTCCAGGGGATATTTTACCTGCACGCCAGTGGGTTTCATCCCACTTGAACGACTAGACACTGTCCTTGCGAGGCCCTCAGTTCCGCACCATTGACGAGAGAAAACCGTGCCGGAAAGCCCCGATGATCTCTTTCGACCAACACCGGATTTGAACACCGGAAGTTAGTGAGACAATGTCTTAATCACCGAGTCACTGTGGCCCATA
The DNA here is from genome assembly GCA_036850965.1 of Patella caerulea. Lineage (NCBI taxonomy): Eukaryota > Metazoa > Mollusca > Gastropoda > Patellidae > Patella > Patella caerulea. The sequence goes on along the minus strand of JAZGQO010000002.1, from coordinate 14,577,513 downwards.
CAAACTTCAGGAAACATGTTTAGATTGTGTTGTGTTTTTACACGATAATCAGATATACACGATTGACTGATAACGTTATACGGTGCATGGTTTGTTCAGTTCATTACACCGAATCCCGTGACATTAGCTCGTATTATCTTTTAAAAAACAGAGCTCAGTTGTTGTGACATTTAAAACCATCTGATTTCCATCTCGTTTCACCAACTAGGTCATTTTGGGATTAACATATGATTCAATTTTATTTCAAAAATTCGTTTGCGGGTAGGGATCTTAGCAATGGGAGGATATCGGAGGGACATGCGACCCTATTCTTTGTCACGAGGCTACAGCCGGGGGTTAAAACCACGCCAACTAACTCAAAGAAAGACATTATGATACAACGCGCACGCCCCCCCCCCCCCCCTTCAAGGACAATAATGAGGGCAGGGAGTTTTTCAAAATTATTTGCCAACCTATAGTTTAACGTGCAATTTCAAAATGGTACGATTATATCTCAATATCTGAAAACGGTTTCGCCTCTGTTTGCAAAACCACTGGATAGATATAATATAGTAACCGTTTGACCAGCTACAATATATTGGGGCAGGACTATTTTATATCATACTTGTGTGTTTTTATATATTTACTTAAAGGGAATGGAAGATTGTGTCGATGCTGATCTAACTAGAAATATCGGATTATCTAATTTTAATCATTTACAAGTACAGAGAATTATTGATGCTTCAAGAATACGACCATCTGTTATACAGGTTATTATTAGTATTTTTTTATTTGTATAAGGTTTACATTCAATTTAAAGTAGCTAAGTCTCTAACTCAATATCATCCAAAATCTTCAACATTGAAAACACAAATTATTTGTCAATTTAAATCAACATTGATGTTGTGATCTTACCGGAAAAAGATGGGCTTATGGTATCCAATATTTAAGACAGAATAAACATTTTACCATTGGTACACGAATCGCGCTTTAAAATGTTCACTGTGCCTTAAATATGGGATATTAGGATCCCATATTTTCAAGGAAAGGTAACAATATCAATATTGACGGAAATGGACCAATTTTGAATTCTCTAATTCGTGTTTTTTATTTTGAACATTAAGGACAATATTGAGTTAGAGGTTTAGCCATTCATATCATGTTCCGCCCTCCTAATACACGTGTGGTTTACCTACATTAAATATTATTTACATGCATTAATTCGTTGAATGTATGAAATATTGATTATAATTTGTATTGATAACAAATCTTTATTTTCTAGGTAGAAATTAATCCAATGTTTTCAAACAGTCAGTTGGTTGAGTACTGTCAGAAGAGAGATTTAGTTGTAACAGCCTACGGTCCTCTTGGTGCCCCTAATAGACCATGGTAAGATATACTAGTTAAGCCTTCTCTTGGTGTTCCCAATATGCTATGGTAATATATAGAAGTCGCACCTTCTCTTGGTGTTCCTTATAGAACATAGATAATCCGATATTTCTAGTTATAATAGTTTCACCTTCACTTGGTACCATGGTAAGATATAATAGCTCCACGTCTCTTGGTGTTCCTAACAGATCATGGTAAGATATAGTAGTTAACCCTTCTCTTGATAAGATATTATTAAACCTTACATTTCTCCTGGTCTTTTAGTCAACCCGAGGGTACTCGGTGATTCATATTTTATTTGATATTTTAGGAAGACCAAAGATGATCCAACTCTGTTAGAAGAACCAGTCGTTAAACAGATAGCTTCTGCAAAAGGAAAAACTGCTGCTCAGGTACATGACTTAACTTTGTGATTCACAAATGAAACAAGAGATTGTTCTTTTTTTCTGGTTTCCAGATGAGCGGCCGCTGTGGCTATTGAGTTATCCAAATGGAACTTCGGAATTCATCTAACCCAATTCACATTTGTCAGGACTGCCAAGGAAAGCACGTCTTGTCAGGTCATGACAACGAAAGCGCACCTTGGCAGAGGTATCGTCTACAGGGCTAACAATGAAAGCGCAAAGTTTCGCTTGCAGAGCTGACAAAGCGTCTTCTCATAGGTGTGTCTTGCAGGGCTGCAGGGGCGACGCTTGCGGGGATGGTAACTGGCAAGGATTCCTTATCTTATTGTTTGGGGTTGTTATTCGGATAAGAGGTGGCGAAAACGCTAATGTCCGCCAACTACATTTTTCATCTTGAGTTCAACACATATATACCAAAGAAGTAAAATGTACCGTATTTTGGTCTCAAAATAAACTGTCGGCGAAAATTATTCCTAATTCCATTCCATTCTTTTCCAGGTTGTATTGAGATGCCTCCTACAGCGGGGTCTTGTTATCATTCCCCAAAGTTCAAATCCTGCTCGAATCAAAGAAAACTTCGAGGTGGGCATTATTTATTTGTTAAATGCCTGTAAAGATAAATATTGATCAATTGAAACCTCTTGTAATTAGGATGCCCAAGCTCTTTTAACATCATTTCAGTAAGGGGCTATTGTGAACGTGTGGTTAGGAAATCATCACGGTTCGGCACTCGGCAAACCTCAGCAGATTCCAGTACCCTACACCTAGCCCCGGCTGTATGACGACGCCTTTGAAGAATGTTTTACTTTACAAAGTTTTCAAAGTTTGAAGCTGTTTTGCTTTCAAGTTTATCCGATTTTCTTTAGACAAGGACAAGTTTGCACTGGAAATTCTACACACCCTTCGAACGACGCAATTTTGAGAACTTCTTTTTAAAAGCGGCAAATTTTCCTAAGAAGTAAACCGGCGCCGCATCGAAATTGTATACACGTAGGTACATATCACTTACTGTCATACAGCCGAGGCTAGATGAAGGTTCCGGAATCTGCCGAGATTTGCCGTGTGCACGGTTCAGATCACGGTTTCTATAAGGGGAAGTACCTCCATGGGATTTTCAAGTCAGTTTAAACTTCTTGCGGGTCTTGCAAGGCGTTGCCTAGCTGGTCTAAAGGGAAATAACTCTCAATGTCCCTTTCAGTGCAACGCCCGTGTGTATGTGAGTGCGGTTCCAGTCATATACATATTGAGGCTTGCCTCGCGTGTGTTTGTTTGCCCCCCCCCCCGCACTTCCTACAAAATAAAGTTTAGTTTTAAAATTAAAATTTTAAGGTATAAGTAACCTAAAATACAATCTGATTAAAACACAGATCATATTTGGGTTTGTTTTTTTATGGTTGAATATTTCATTTTTCGTGTCTTTTCATGTTAACTTAACTATTATGATTTATATCCCATAATCAATTTAGTTGTTTGATTTCGAATTGAATGAAGATGAGATGAAGAAGATGGCGGCATTAGACCGAAACTTCAGAGCTTATTGTGAGGACATGTAAGGACTTATTTAATTTACTTGTTTCTGTATAAATTCTTTCCCGTGATATAGCAAACATTTACATACCGATGGTGCGCGTAAAACATTCCTTGCAGTTGAAATTCGAAGAAGAATAGTCCGTAACGCTGCATTCGTAACTATTCAAATTTTGAAGGCTTTAGTGGTGATTATCCTGTACTTGTAGAATGTATTCAATGAGCAATCGCAACGTTGTGCACAGCACTCGCCGCGCTTACTGTAAGATTTATCAGATGAATCTAGCTGTCACCGAGGAGCATTTCCATAGTTAAGAGTCAGAGTCATCCAGGCACTCCGTTAAATGTATCTAAACCATTTGACTAAATTTGTTTGATATGACTGAATAATAATGTGTAATGTGTACTTGTTTGTTTCAGATGTATGGGTCATCCAGAATACCCCTTTAACGATTTCTGAGATCAACCATAGCGATGCAATAACAAAATTCACCATTCCTATTCTTAATAATATACTGCTTCTGTACAAAATAGTCAAACACAAATAAAAATAATTGCCACCCTGTTTATCTGAATATATCACGGGCAAGAATTGGATACAGATCGCTAATTACTTTCCTGGATCGACGTTGTCGGGTCTATTTTCTGTCGTGCTTTTGTTAATTTAATACTTATGAAACAGTAGAATAGCGTACCGTGTGTAAGTGGATGGTTACGGTGATATCTAAATATTTACTAATTATTCTACTTACCTCAAAACTGCCATGGGTAACCTCATAAATGCTCCGGGTCAAGATATTGCCAGTTTCTAACCAAACCTGTTGGTAAAAGTTTAAGCCTGTCAGACAGAATATTGGCGGTCTGTATCATTGTAGTACGATGAGTGATTTCCCTTGTGAAGTTTTGTCCAAAGCTCGAACGTGTTCAGTCCCCATGCAAGGCATTATTTTTTTATGTAGCTGATTTCTTACGGGCCCGTAGCCAGGTCTTAAAATTTGGAGGGGTTCTGGAATTTTTGGAGGGGCAAACATTTGAACGGGGCTGGACTGGCACATCATCGTCAAGATCACATGGACAAGCCGCTTTCGTCTTTGACAGGACATCAGGCGGTGAATGGTTGGAATGGGATGCTGCTGATCCTGGTGTCGGTGTGGTAGACGATGTAATCACGTCATCACATGAGGGTGGTTTCTTTCTAATCACAAATGCATCCATCGTCTGGTCTTTATCGCTGTCGAATTTTCAACCTCAAAACCTTCAAAATTGATCTGCCAGTTCTGGATCACACGTGTCGCATGCTAGGTCAGTAGGACTGCCCGAGACGAGAGGAGCCGCGAGTACGTGAGTGTGATAGAGAGAGAGAAATGGGGCCCCATTCCACTCGACACAAACTAGCTCATTTTGGGACTAAAATATGGTTTAATTTTATTTCAATAATTCGCTTGCGCGTAGGGGTCTTTAGCAGTGGGAGGAAACTGGAGTACCCGAAGAAAACCCACGAGGTTGAACAGGCGGCCCTACCTCTTGCCACGTACAACAAGGGATTTGAAACCACGCCAGTTGACTCATTGGCAGGCGGTCAGGTATGATACAGCGCGCGTACACTAACTATTCGCCCCCCCCCCCTCCGCCCGACCTGAGTGTGATAAGTGAGAACACGTGTTCGGTGACAGACCAACATATGCCTCACTGTAGTTATGGTATCAAGACAAGAGGATCAGGTGATGATGATGACAGACAGCCCTCGGTGGACCATTCTACGAGTCTACGGGTCGCCTACCAATTTGAACACTCCAAAAAAACATTATTGTCGTTGAAATATTGGGCGGAGGGGGTGGATAATTCGATTGGGGGAGGGGGTCGAAAAATTGATTCTGAAGCGATTATTTTCGACAAGGATTCGATAGGACCATTCACGGCGAATGTAATGATTTGATTATCTGCCCTACTGTTCTGATCAGACTGGGCTAATGAAGACCCGCATACGTCATCATTACTAAATGTCGGTACGATAAATAAAATAGTCTCGATTATCCACTTTTTGATTTAATTATAATGCCAATGGACGTTAAATAGCAGATAGGATTGTAATACAGTAAATATCGCAGGCTAGCGAAGCCATCGAGAGTTGATTATGGTCTGGATAAGTTAATTAATGTCGAATTACCAATTTAGATAACATTTAAGTATAATGAAAGACCTGCAATGGGCAGATTTGGCTCTTGCATCATGTATGTTTGAAATAAAATCTGTGTTCTGTTAATGGTCAAGGGAATAAATTCTACTTTCTATCACCTTATTCGTTAAAGATAATTTATGTAAGAACTAAATCGTACCGTAGCTACGGTAATAATCAATCTACGCTACATCTTCTCAAAAATGCAATGAAATGAAATGGGGTTTAACGTCCTACTCTTTTGCATCTAACCTGGGCTTACTCTTATATCGAATTCCAACTGCCAAGGGATCTTTACGTGCACTCCAATGTGTACACGGGACATCGGTTTTTCGTACCATCCGAACGACTAGGCAGCTGTCCTTGTCAGGCCCTCCTTCTGCATCACGGGGAAATCACGCCGGAAAATCGAGATGAACATTCTCGGCCAATGCAGGGATCGAACACCCGACCTCCAGGCTAGCGAACCAGCGCCTTATCCACTTAGCCATCGTGACCCCCATCATCTTGTCAAAAGTTCTAACTTACAGTGATAACTTGTTGGGGCAGACAAGTAGGACGATTTAAACTCGATTTCATTTTCAATTCAAATTCTCCCAAAACGACAAGATAAGATATCTCTTACTCGCTTTAAAGACAAGATACGCTATGTGTGTTCGCTTTAAAAAACAAGATAAGCTACTCGTGTTGGCTTCAAAGTAAAAGATAAGCTATGCGTGCTCACTTTAAAACACGTGATAAGCTATAGGCTTTTTTTATCGACTTGCCAAAATGGATTTGAATTTAGTACAGATATCATGTGACAATTTAGTCGATTTCAAAATATGCTCTCCCAAAAAAGAAACGCAAAGTTACATTTCGTAGTCGTTATATCCTCACTCTACCATCGCCTTGTTGCAACAAGAACCGCGACACGTCGCTCTCCAGTGTGCCTGATCCATTAAAGTTGGATTTCAAGGTGTTGGCGTATTTCAAAACAGAAGCTCTAACGGGGACGCCTGCCTCGTTATTCGGTTTCACGTAGGCGTTTACCTACTGTCTGGTACGAGATTCTACGCCGTCCGGGAATTGCTGCTGCGGTAGAGATCGCTGTTGAAAACCATTCACGCCAATGACGTAACCGGAAGTGACGATCCAGGACAGGTGGGGTCACTCTTGTTTGGCCTGAGCTCGGGCGGTATCGTGTTGAACTTTGTTGTCGGTACCCACACCAAAGGCGAGAAATGGAACCAAGAGAAACATTCAGCAGCCTGGCTACATCTGTCTTGGATTCACCTGCTTGTAATCGTCCAATAGCGTTGTTGGGTTGATCGTCGTTCAGATGTGGCATCATTTGGTTCCTGGGTGTGTAGGGCCTACATGTGCAGCTGATTTGGAAACCGAGAACCCCAGGATTTTAAAGACCTTAGATCTAGGTTCCATGCGAAAATCTCGCGAAGTTGTTAAATTCATGTTTCTTGGTGAAATCAAGCGATAACAAATTTCGACAAAAAGGATGACCAGTCAAAATTATTGACCCTACCTTTAAAATCAATAATGAATTTCTTTTATCGTTGCATAATGGCGTTGAAAACAAGTAAGATTTACCGAAACAACGACCTCATTCAAATAAAAAATTGATGAAAAATGGGTTGTGCGTTTCTTTTTTTGAAGAGTATACTTTGGCGAGTTCGTTAAATGCTCTGATTAGCTGTAACCAATTATTGTGGCTGGACACAGTTGAAAAAAAACCAAAACACATGACCACCCGATCAAATCGTCAAATCGCACCCTGGAGTGATTTGGCGATTTGATGTAATCGCTTCGGAAATCGATGTCGATAAATTCGTTGATTAAGGTAACCAATTTGAATTAGATGGACGCTAAAGATGAAAATGTGATTGAATGCAAATCACTTTGGCTAATCAGTGGTCGATAAAAATGGCTATTGTGTGATCACTTTAAAACACATAACTTTATGCTTGCTGGCTTTAAAGGACAAGATAAGCTATGCAAGCTTGCTTTAAAGGACATATTATATACGCTATGCGTGTTCGCTTTAAACGTTATCAATGGGTATTGTAAGTTTCTTTTATACGTTATCTTTTCACAATGTAATTGAGTTAGATATGTAGGTCACCGTTTTAGTTACTTTATAGCAGGCATCGTTTCACTCCCTTCACTATATACCAGCTATTCCACCTTCCATAATGCCTGTATCTCGGGAACTACAACTGCCCAGTGGTGATAAGATACCCACTGTTGGTTTTGGCACCTGGACAGTGTGGCAAGTAAGTAGAATATAATATTATATGCTATAATATATTGTTATAAAGACAAGGGCATATACCCATAATAATGGAGATAATTTGTATTCGATTTAAAGTTCTTTCGTGGTTGGGGGGTTAAATGATTCTCTATATATTTAGACCGCAAGTTATTCCGGGTATATAATATAAATCAAAGATCAAAGAGATTTACCGTTATAGGTTTATAATCAGATCATAAGGTATGTCATTTAGTTAAGTGGCGTTTATTCGATTCCCCACTAGGGCGTGACGGAGAGTTAGATCGTAGAATCTGTTGCCAATGTAATGAATGGACAAATGACCCTTTTGTTGAGTTTTTGTTTGTCTTTGGAGACAACGACTGGTGTGTACGCACTGACACATAAAAATTATGTTGTATTATTGGCTCACATTTAAAGGAACATAGTCATAATCGGATTTTAAGAAATTTGAAAAAAAACCCCAAAGAAACTTAAATTCATTTTCCACGAGAATTGCATAGAAGCATGATAAAAGCGGGTCAATGTTGATTGTGCTTTGTTTTTATATGTCCAGTTTTAAAAAAATAAAATAATTACTGGGCTGGACTGCATGACCTCTACATGTACGAAAATACACTATCAATTTATTGGACAACCAAAATGTTTTGGTCGTGGAATGCCGAAGTTAACAGATTCAAGTAGAAGAATAAATTAAGAAGATCTCGAAATATTTGACCCCTACCCCTCCCAAACTTCGTTAACAACAAATGCAATGGGGTTTAACGTCCTACTTTTCTGGATGAAAAGGGATTATGAATACGGAAAAATGCCACGCGATGGTCCATGAGGGACAGTTTGTACGGGCAGTGGTGTATGAACACGATCCATAAAACATTATTCATTCTATACTTTTTATTTTGATTCCATATAAAATATGAAAATATATATTATCATTTATAAAATAAATATATCTGAATATTTATAAATATTAAAATAAAAATATATAAATATTTATAAATATTAAAATAAAAATATATAATTATTTAAAATAAAACAAATATGTAAATATTTAAGTAAATAATAATATGATATGTGTTGTATAAAAATAAATAATTATTTATGTAAATATGTATTTATTTATAAATATTTATAAATATGGAATAAAAAATGCAATTATTTTTATATATTATGTAAATTTAGATGTAAATATTTATAAATATTAAAATAAATATATGTAAAAATTCATTAATATTAAATAAATAAATGTAAAATATTTATAAATATTAAAGAAATATTAGAATAAGTACACTTTCATATTAATAATAATCTGCTTTAAATTTCATTGCAAGTGTCTACCCACATATATCTACCCACCATACCCCGTTCTTACATCGTATAATGAATCATCTGTCAATTCAAATAGTATAATTCATTATTCGAATATTTGATTTAATTAAAATTTAAAATTGCTTAAAGTTATTTGAAACTCGAATCCATATCCCACATATAAGTGTATTAAATTCAGAAACCGTACTATATGATAACACGCTGGGTAGGGTCTGACTGATTGAATCACCATTGATCGTAAATTATTGGTTGAATCTCCATTGATCGTAAATTTTTGTTAAAACTATAAAAATCTGGAGACATTTCTCCCGTCTACCTATCTGGCTAGGTTGTTTACAACCTGGAAAAAGAGAACAATCCAAATGTATTAAGCCTACAACATACTAAATTAGAAATACAAAAAAAGCAACCAAAGCTATCAAGATGAAATGATATGGTGTTTAACGTCCTACTGTTCTTTTCTGGCAAGGCTAATGAAGTCGGGTATACACCATGGCATAGAGTGTGATGTGAGGAATCTTTCCCCCGCACAGCGGCGCTATGACCTGCTTTTATATCAAATTCCAACTGCCAAGGCTTCTTTTATGTGCACCCCAATGTGCACAGTGCATCCCCCTGCTCCACATCACTGACGAAGGGGGGGGGGGCAACTCCGTGGGCAAAAGTCATAATAAATGATCTAGCGACCCGATCCGCATGGCAAGTCTTGCTTATATCATTGACAATAAACGATTATCAATATCAGTTGAATTCTGACCACTTCAAAAAATAAGAATGGAGAAAAAAAATAAAATAAAAAGTAAATATATAAATGATTTACTTACTTAAAGTGTCAATTTCTTTATCGTCAACATCAATCTTTAATCCCTTTATTCTATCATTTATCTGTCTATTTTCACTAGGAGCCTCGTCAATTATTTCTTCAGTCCACGGAACACCAATCTTTAATTCCATTAGTCCAGCCTCTATTTCTATCTTTCTATTTTCTTCACCAGTCACTTCAATTATTCCTTCAGTCAACGGAGCATCCATCTTTAATTCCATTAATCCAGCCTCAATTTCTAACTCTCTATTTGCTTCACCAGTCACTTCAATTATTCCTTCAGTCCACGGAACATTCATCTTTAATTCCTTTAATCCAGTCTCAATTTCTATCACTCTATTTTCTCCTTCCTGCCATCTTATTATTGTTTTACTATCTTTATCTATTACGACCCATTTATACTCATGTCTTTGACCTCGTTCTAACTCAACACGAACTGTCCAGTATCCCCATGAGAATTTCACGGCAATGATGGCGGCATCAGCTTGCCAATTACCTAAACCCGAACCAGATCCAACTATACCAATTCGTTCATTGTAATTCAGTATATAATGCGTAGTAATTTCCACATTGCATCCAGCACGTGAAACAAATGACGATGTTGTGTCTCCGTAAACTGTTGAAATGTTCCCTCCATACGCTCCAATATCACCTTTACGACTGCCTGTGTTTTCCATCTGAATCTTTCTCGTATTGGAAAACGAAAACCAGTTAAAGTAGAAGAAACTGTTTGCGGGAAGTTTCATTTCGATTCTCCAAACAAAACTATTGTCCATCTTCTTGGCTTCGATCCCTTTATTATGATTCCAGGTGCCAAGCTCCATTAAAGAACCTACCAAGCGTGGTCTATCTCCTTCGAATTTAGGATAATACGTAACGTCGAATATTACAGGAACGCTGTTCTCTGATGATGTTAACGAATCGCTAAAATTATACATTTTTCTCATCGAAAATGCAAAAATATTGAAGATAATTCGTAAAACGCAGCTGATCTTGTAGATAAAATGCCATACTGCACACAGCGTTCCACCTACGTCATACCAGAATTCTCAACCGGGGCTACCTGTAGATAGGTAGCCTAAGTTTGGGATGGATAACACATAGAAATATATAAATAGACTATTTTTAAATTTATATATTATTTCTATGGGATAAAATGCCTCTAATGATTGTGACGTCACAATTAACATGACGTCATACCGGAGGTGATGTAATTCACCTGTGTAGTCTGCTTAGAATAAAGTGTGCTGTGTACCAACCCATGTATTTAGACACAGCAAGACCGTAAAAAGACCGTAATATATCTTTAACAATGTACCCAGTCTAACCACGATATTCAAAATTATAACCGTATCCAAAAATATTCCAAATTGGTACACTCAAGACAAGGCTACGATGTCTTGAAAAAGGGTGATTTCAGGTTATGACATATGCAACATTACTCAAGACAAGGCTAGAATCGTTTGAAAAAAAAGGGATTAGGACGTGCAATGCAACATTTATGATGTTAGGGCCTAGTCTAGATTATTTTGTTTTATAATACATTAACTGAGTTACAACCGCTGACGTCGACGTCCATACTGATCTATCTACTTCGTACCTCCAAAGTTTGGGATGGTCGACGTCAACTGTTTATATTTCTTGTTTTAAATCGTCTGTTAATTTAAATAATACAAATATTTATTCGGCTACTCGTGGCTACCTTTTAAAGACCGACTCAATTACTATCACTTTAAAGATACAAAGATATATTATGGGAGATTAGATAACGAGTTGGCAGTTCTCACTAGTAAAAGCGAATGAAAGTTCCGCTTAGCCTCAATCATCATTACTCAAGTCGGTAGGACAAAACTAGTATCCATTTAATCGTTAATCACGAAGGAAAATCTAGCAGAAAATCGAACTACAATCCAACAAATATTTTGTATTAAATATTGGATATCAGAGGCCCATCTTTTCACTGTAAGATAACAACATCAATGTTGATTTAAATTGACCAATAATTCGTGTTTGCAATATCGAAATGAAATGAAATGGGGTTTAACGTCCTACTCTTCTGCACCTTTCTGGGCTAATGGAAGACGGGCATACGCCATACAATGTGCTATGAGAGAAATTTTGCCCGGGCAGCGCTACGGCCTATTCTTATGTCAAATTCCAACTGCCAAGGGATCTTTTACGTGCACGCCAATGTGTACACGGAACCTCGGGTTTTCATCCCATCCGAACGACTAGGCAGCTGTCCTTGTCAGGCCCTCCTTCTGCATCACTGATCGAACACCCGACCTCCAGGCTAGTGAGCCAGCGCCTTTCCCACTTAGCCACCGTGATTCCCGTTGCAATGTCGAAGACTGAATGGAAATGAGTAAGAGACTTGTCTCCTTTAAGTAATATTTTGTCGTTTGTGATTCTGCGATTATTAATTACTTCTGAATGGTCTTGTAGGATATGATTTTCTTTGTTCATTACACAAATGTCCTAAATATTTGATGTTAGGATCCCATATTTCACGAGAAGATAACAGCGTCAATATTGATGGGAACAGATCAATGGTGAATTTCAATTCGTGTTTTTATTTTAGAATTTTAAGTTAGAGGTATAGCTCCTTTAATGACTTCAATGCATCATTCGACATTTTATCGTAGGGTGGCGAGGGTGAGATATATAGAGCAGTTAAAGAAGCTATAAAAGTCGGATATCGTCATATTGACTGTGCCTGGGTTTATAAAAACCAAGAGGAAGTTGGTCAAGCTATTAAAGAAAGTGTTGAAGAAGGAACTATTAAAAGAGAAGATTTGTTTGTTACCACTAAGGTAAGCTCTCAGACTGGTCTGGTACAGAATAGGACGTTGGAGAATTTCCGTCTTCCAAAATGGGTTGCACTTTTAAAAATAAGAGAATAAGTAAGATAGGTGAAATAGATAGTTAACCTACCCCAGATATTGTAGCACTGTGCATTTCGGAAACAAAATCAACCATGTATTGATATTCAGTGATAGCGTTCGTTGGCTAGATATGGAAAGACTCTCCCACCACCCCATCCAACATCTAACGTGTGACGCATTCTCTCTTCTCTGGTACATATTTTATTAGCCTTGTGATCGTCTAGTTTTTGTCTCTGGTTATATTTGTAATTCTCTACTAGTCAGGACACCACTTTAAATATTGAGTTCGGATTGTGGTTACGAGAATAACAATATCACAGTTCGTTTCAACAGTTTTATGTCAAGTACTGGATACATAGGTTACAGGCATAGATTAAAATAAAGCCATTTTCTCTACCCGACTCAGATTCTACATCGTCTCTTCTAAGAACATGGTTGTCTGAATTGTCTCCGCATAGATCTAACGTTTTATATGCCTTGCCTTCTGAAATTAATTATGTGATTGGTCATCCATGTCCAATTACGCCACGAATTAGCCTAATATGGATTGGATATGCCTCCTACCTTGCATACCAACAGGGATTATTACATAATTCGGTCAAATTATCGCAAAAATAAAAACCGAAATACAAATTCTAATTTTAAATTTGTAATCTTTATAATCTTAACGAATGGTTGAAGGTTGCAACAAAAGTCTCTTGTGACTGGTTCTTACGGTAAAAATTACGATTTTAAAACCTAATTGAAAAACATACAGCACCTTAAATGAAGTTACTGCAGTAATCAAAATTGAAACTACTTTTTACTTTTCATTTAACAGGTTTGGGACACAGCACATCGTCGCGATGCAGTAAAGGAAAACGCGAAGCAGTCTTTAAGTCAACTTGGATTAAGTTATGTCAACCTCCTTTTAGTTCATTATCCAGTTTCTTTTAAGGTAACATTTTTTGTGCTTTTTAAAACTCTCTAAACATTTACTGAAGGGTATCTCATTTCTATCTAATAACATCGAGGCCAAGTTGGTATTTAACTTTGATGGTTTTTACTCTAACATATTACTTTCTAAAGAACCCTTTTAAACCATTTATTTTTGTTGAATTTTAAAAAGGGGAAATGTTTATTAACATTAATAACATTCTGGCTTGCTGATTTATTTAAAATTATTTTCAGGACGGAGACGATGCTTTTCCAAAAGATAACGAAGGCAATATCATATTTGCGTACCATGACATTGTCGACACGTGGAAGGTAATCTGTCTCATAACATTATTAGATAACGTTTTTATCAATACACTTGTTTCGATGTATTATATATATATATTGCATATGTTAGTATTTATATCTATATTATATATTTACTTAAAGGGAATGGAAGATTGTATCGACGCTGATCTAACAAGAAATATCGGATTATCTAATTTCAATCATTTACAAGTACAGAGAATTATTGACGCTTCAAGAATACGACCATCTGTTATACAGGTTACAATACAAGCATTGTTTATAAGAATTACATGCAATTTAAAATATGCATATAATTTACTTTGTTTTATCCAACCAGGCTGATGAAGACAGAAAAATGTACAGTATGCTACGGTATAAGTCTTGTCCGAATTTGTGGTGCATAAGTCTATCCGTAATTCGATTTTTAAGTATAAGGGGGGTCTTTGTAATATCCAGCTAATGAACCTACAGTATTTCTTCAAATATTTTAGAGGTCTTTAAGAATAATCCCTGTATTGGCTGAGAAAGTTCATCGGGTTTTTTTCTGACGTGGTTTCTCTTTGTCAGTGGTGCAGCACACCAAGAAGCGAGGTCCCGTGTACACAATGACGTGCACGTAAAAGATCTATTGGCAGTTAGAATTCGATATATGAGTAGGTCATAGTGCCGCTGCCTAGGCACAATGTCCCCCAAGTAGACTGCAAGGCGTAAGCCAGTCTTCTGTAGGACGTAAAACCCAATTTCTTTCTTAAAAATTAAGACCCGGGTTGTGAACAAAACTAAATAATAATTGGTTGAGATAACCCCGCCCTATAATAAACTTGTTTGCCATCATTATGTCATCTGGTCCACTGTTTAAAAACACAACCATTTACTCCAGTGTACCATCCCTTTCATTTTGCTGTACATAAAAAAAAACAAACAAAAAATCTACAGGAAATTTTCAATTTCTTACAGTTGGAAATTAACCCACTATTTTCAAACAGTCAACTGGTTGAATACTGCCAGAAGAGGAATATACATGTAACAGCCTACGCTCCACTTGGTGCCCCTAATAGACCATGGTAAGATAAAATATTAGCCAGTTAAGACTACTCTTGGTGTTCCTAATAGGCTTTGGTAATATATAATCATCCTCTTTGTGCTCGTAATAGAATATAGTATGGTATAATTGTTAAAACTTGTCTTGGGGTTCCTAATTAAACATGGCAAGATATAATAGTTACACCATCTCGTGATGTTCCTAATCGACCATGGTAATATATCACAGTTAAACTTCCTCTTGGTATTCCTAATAGACCATGGTAATATATCATTGTTACACCTATCCATGGTGTTCCTAAAGCCTGGCGCAGATAACGCGACAACTGAAGCGACGAGTTTGGCGACAAAAATCGCCGTAATGTAAGTGGAGTGAGCACACTACACGACGACTTCGGCGATCCCGCAAACTATAACAGATCACGTGATTCGTCATGTGACACCTCAGAATGGCAGTATTTACGTCGTCAGCGCGTCAAAAACTTCAATTAATGTTATTTTGGTACATGATGATGTGTACGAAGAGATTTCATGCGCCTTTGTATTTCAAAAACTGGAAATTAATTAGAATTCTATCTATAATAAAGATTTAATTTTGACACAGAAAAGGTTTATCTTCAAATGTAAATACCATTTTGTGACAGAAATACACGACAGCTTGGCTTTTACGCTATAAAATTAACGAGGGTAGTACTAGTAGGTACACTAGGCACCCGCGAATGATATTAGAATTCAAACCAGCCTACTTGGCTACATTTTGATCAGAGTTGGATAATAGAGTAAACTATAACTTCATTCGGAGTAAACTCCGGGCAGCTAACCTTCGTGAGATTCAATCTAGGCCTAGGTCATACTCGATTAATTAACCGCAGATTATCTGACGCCTAGACTATAAGTTAGACTATGATATAATACCTTGTAGATAAGCCTACCGGGATGATTGGGGGCAGAGTGAATGTGATCAATAAAATAAAACCAAGTACGAACAATCCAAACTATTAGTCAAAATTCGAAGTCCTATAAAATGGACTGTTCATCGTGTACAAAATGCACGACAAACAGTGGTAACAGGTCTCTGGAAGAGTGAGATCCTCATTTAGGGGATGGGGTGGGAACGGTAATAAGTATGGATGGAGTTATGTACATTGGAAGGTAGGCCTACAGAGATCGATATTTACCACAAATCAGTCAGCAGGCTTTCTTTTTCATCTGTCCAAACTGTCTCGTTAAAGTTTTGCAAAGCCATATTGTGTGTTTATGTCACATGAGACAAATAACTCAAAATGATTGGTTATATAGGTGATTTTGTTTCCTTGTCTGTCGCCCAACCCGTCGCCGAGGTGAGCACACTTTACGATTGATCGCCGACGAAGCGACCACTTTAGCGATCATATCAAACAAGTCTGATATCGGCGACCATCGCCGCATTGGTCGCTGGCGACGAAAAATCGCTTGCGATTGAGTGCGCACACTAGGCGATTTTTTGATTTTTCATCGTCGGCGACCGAAATCGCCTATGTCGTCGCGTAGTATGTGCCAGTCTTAATAGATCATGGTAAGATATACTAGCTAGTTAAGCCTGGTAGTGTTCCTTATGGAACATGGTAAGATATAATAGTTATACCCTCTCGAACATGGTAGGTAAGATATAAACCTTCTCTTGGACTTCCTAAAAGACCATATAAGATATAATCGTTCAACATGCTCTTGGTGTCCCTAACGGACCATAATGTGATAATAGTTACACATGCTCTTGGACACAGTAAGATATAATAGTTACACCTTCTCTTGGTGCTCATAACGGACCATAATGCGATAATAGTTTCCCCTGCTAATACGCCATGCTTAGTTAAAACCCACATTAATTATCCTACTTCCGAACTCGACAGCGATTAACAAATTGAGTCAGTGGTTTATATTTTAATATTTTAGGAAGAATAAAGATGAGCCTGATTTGTTAGAAGAACCAGTCGTTAAACAGTTAGCTTCAGCCAAAGGGAAAACACCTGCTCAGGTATAGGATATAACTTTATGAAAATATACCGTTATATTTACCGTCTATGACGCCCATCTGCGCGAGATACAGTTCACAAAAACAATTGGGTTTTGATGGGAGTTTAAGACGAAATGAGCGATATTTAATTTAATTTATCATTTTCTACCCGTGATGTCGTATAATAGACCCATCCAGTTTCACAGACTTATCGTTTGGACACACGTGTTTAAATTTTGTGAGTTGATATTGATTATGAGAGCGAGTATTGCTGCTTGTCAGAACGTGTGCGAGTTATGGAAGCTCACAAGCACCGGTTTAGGTTTAAATTCAAACACGATATTAATTTATTTTGTGTTATAGAATTACACGTATATGAGGCAGGCTTACTTTTCGTTCTTTTACAGATTGTTTTACGATGTCTACTGCAACGAGGCCTTATTATCATTCCTAAAAGTTCGACTCCCGCTCGAATTAAAGAAAATTTTGATGTAAGTTTTAATTGCTTTCCCTTAGGATGCAAAACGGAAGATGTCAAAAGAAAAGTTAGTGTGTTGACGAGATGTTTTCCCTTCTATATCTGAAATGAAATAGGGTTTAACGTCCTATTTTTCTGCACCACCTGGAATAACGAGGACGGGTCATTCGATGTGCTATTGGGGAAATGTTGCCCACAGAGCATCAATATGGCCCACTCTTTTTTCAAGGGTTCTTTAACGTACATGCCAATGATAACCCTGTACCTCGGATTTTCGTCCAATCCAAAGGACGACACGATAACCACACCGTGCGGTTAACCCTTTTATTATCCTAAGTCAGAGGCGGATCCAGTGGGGGACGCGACGCCCCCCCTCACCTAATTTTCGACAGGGCCCTTTTTTACTGCTGAAAGTGGCTCTTTTCAGACCCAAATATGTCCTCGTCGAAAGTTTACTTAGACGAAAATATCAGTCAAATAGCTCTTGGGATGTCTACAGATGCAAGGAAATGACGGATAATTGTCTTGGGGGAACCCCCTCTTAACCCCCGTCGCAGCGGTAAGTGCCCTCATTTTGCGGCGCCCACCCCCCTTTTCAAAATTCCTAGATCCGCCCCTGTTTTGTATTTTATATAAAAGACAGATTTATTATTTTTTTTTAGTTATTTGACACTGAATTAAGTGAAGATGAGATGAAGCAAATGGCAGCATTAGACCGAAACTTAAGAGTTTATGCAGAGCCCATGTAAGTATAAATTGCCTGGCTAGTTTGTTCTTTTTGTCCTTAAAATGGATTTACATATTCTTTATACCCAAAATTCAACGTAATTCATATGCATTTATGATCCCGAAATGTTTCATTCGGTTGTTGATTATCTGAAATTTAACGGAATTTAGGTGTCCAAGGCAAGGTTTCATTAACACATCAAAAGATATGATTCATGCTTGTGGTGGAATTATGTTGGACTTAAGGTCATCAACAAATAGCCATATCTGGTTATCTTTGTTTTGGAACGTGTGCAAAATGTTTGGTGCCGCGTAATTATTTCTCTAAAGAAATCAAATTATGTTGAGAGTTTAAGTGGAGGTTGTTTCAGTGAATTTTGAAAGGACAAAACACAGAATTACTTTCCTTTCGATCAAACAAATATATTATACATAATAGCAAGCATGTGGCGTTTGGTAAATAGCCCCCCCCCACCCTAGAAAGGCATGGACGGGCAGAAAGGCATGGACGGGCGTTTTACATGCTCAAACTCAGTCTCATCCCACCCTTTTGATGAATCCGTCAGTAACTGCTGATCATTTAACTGGATGTATTTATTTAGGGAATGTTCGATTCGCAGTTCCTGAATAAAATTCTCTCAATTCCAAAACTGGTGTTAATCGAGTGAAAGGGAGAATTTCGGAGAACAACGCACGTGCCGACTGTGTAAAAATGTCTTAACCAATCATGACAGCTGAAACATAATTATTTGTTACGTAAAATACATCACGATTTTACTCACACCACCCCTGGTAGAATTGTGACAGGGCTGAATTCCGCGTCACTCGTCGTCGATTGCAATTCTGTCAATTTGGGACGTTCTGGACAGTGAATCGAGCATCCCCTTAATGATACTAATGGAACTTATCAATGCTGTCTTGTTATTTATTTCAGAGCTGCTGGTCATCCGGAATATCCGTATAACGATTTCTGAGAACAAATATACATGTATGGATGGGTGCAAT
The DNA here is from genome assembly GCA_036850965.1 of Patella caerulea. Classification (NCBI taxonomy): domain Eukaryota; kingdom Metazoa; phylum Mollusca; class Gastropoda; family Patellidae; genus Patella; species Patella caerulea. The sequence continues at coordinate 14,558,268 of JAZGQO010000002.1, read as the reverse complement.
AAAATAGAGTTCACCATTTCACGACTTCTACTGTTTGATGTACAGAAATAAAATAATTTGTATAGTTTTTGTTTGAATACATATGAGTTACGTCCCTTGCATTCCATACTGACCTGCCCTTAATTTCACACGCCCAATATAATGGTTAGATATGAAATGTAATGAAATAGTGTTAAGCGTCCTACTGTTCTGCGTCGACTGAGTTAATGAAGACGGGTATACCCCATACAGGGCACTATGGCCTACTCAAAATGAAATTCAAACTGCCAAGGGATATTTTACGTGCACGTCGATGTATACATGGGACCTTGGTTTTCGTCACATCCGGCACCACTGACAAAGGGACATCACGCCGGAAAATCACGATGAACTTTCTCGGCAGATGCAGAGGGATCGCGCCAGCGTCTCCAATAATGGTTAGTAAATGAAACACAGACAGTCATACGCCAAAATGGGGAAATTTATCCCGGAAAACAGTGTTTCAGCCTACTCTTCGTTGCACTCTTTTAACAAGAAGCTACTGAACAAGTTGAGAATTTTACAACTTTGCATATAGTTTATTATTGATGGATTTGATACGGTTATTCAACCAAAGTTTAATAAAGGGTTATATTTTTGTTAAAATAAGGCCAAGAATTTTGAGTTAATTATGGTCTAGATATTAATAATTTAAATAATATTTAAGGCCGGAAGAAAGACCTGCAATAGGCAGATTTAGCTCTTGTATAATACTTGTTTAAGTCTGTGAATGCTTTGTGAACTCGGGGCCTCCGAACTGGGAAGATGGGCATACGCCATACAGTTTGCTACCAGGGAAATTTTACGTGTACACCAATATGTACACGGGACCTCGGTTTATCGTCCCATCCGAATAACTAAATAGCTGTTTTGTCAGGCCCTCTGTCATGCATCACTGACAAAAGGCGGAAAACCTGGATGAATTTTTTTTTATCCAATCAGCCACCGTGGCCGTGGCCCCTGGTGACAAAACAGTCTTCTACTGTTTATTTTGGGCCGTGATCGTATTACACATGTAGTAACAGCGTTAAATGGTGGCTATGAACAAGAACACTGCTGGACCCCCTCCCCCTACCCCTACCCACACGACAAGCCTCATACAAAATAAAAATTGGCATTTCTAGTACAAATAATGTCTTTATATACGTGGAGTGTGTTTAACGGTCGAAACTAATAAGAATAGGGAGTGGCATTCTGAGGTATAACGACTATGTCTATCTTCCACCTATCCGCCGTAGTGTCACATCTGATAGATGAAGTTAAAGGAGCTACATCGACAATTGCCCCAAGTGGATTGCAACGCATATAAGAATGTAATCTGATTGTAAATAACCGATTTACATTCAGTTGTTTCCATTTTGACTCTTATTTCAAATCAGTTATGTCCAGCGAAATACCGCAGGATTCTCAACCGAATAGAAATTTCTTGTGTCTGGGCATTCCAATCTACTGCGCATGCTCTCTTGATAATTTATGGGGTCGCCGTTTGACATGAAGTTGGGGAATATGTCTAATCTTTCTGGTCACTTGTGACACATAATGCTGAAACGCACTATAGTACACGATTTGTGTACCAATGGTAAAATGTTTACTTTTGTCTTAAATATTGGATATCAGAAATCTCTACCTTTTCAAGGTAAAATAACAACATCAATATTTATTTGAATTCACAAATAATTCGTGTTTTCAACGTGTAAGACTTTGGATGATAGCTACATCAACACGAACGATACATTATGGTCGAAAAGACCATAGTACTACTATTTTTTCACTATTATATCTAAAACTGTCAGCTCTTTCTCTATTTTCCCAAAATACTCCTTTAAACCAAATTAATTTTATTTCGTAGTATTCAGTATCAGAGTCAAGTGCCATAAAGTAACTATAAATTGCGAGAACTGTTAGATCTTTATCTTATCGTCCCTAATGTCCCCTTTAAGAGCTAAACTTATCATGTAAGCAAACAGACTCAAGATATCATGGATATATTAAAAAGATTAGGATACAATGTATAAAATATAATGATTTTATTAAGAAATGAACTGAAACGGTGGTTAACTTCCTACTTTTCTTCTCTTAACCTGGGCTAATGTAGACGGGCATACGTCATATATTGTGCTATGAGGGAAATTTTGCCAGGGCAGCGGCGCTACGGCCTACTCTTATATCAAATTACAACTACCAGGTGATCTTTTACGTGCACGTCAATGTGAACACGAGACTTCGGTATTTCGTCCCATCCGGACGACTAAACAGCTGTCCTTGCCAGACCTCTCCGTCCTGCATCACTGACAAGGAGAAACCATTCCGGAAAATCTTGGTGATTTTTTCTGGGAATGCAGGGGTTAAGCACCTGACCTCAAGACTAGCGAGCCAGCGTCTTACCCACATAGCCACGTGAACTCCTGATTTTATTACGAGGACACAGGTGACCTTACTCACCATTCAACATACATTGCTGAAGAGTTAAATCTGCCTAGTGCATGTCTTCTTTGGGCATCATTAATTTGACATTTATTAACATGAAAAGACCCTGGGGGGTTGGGATGGCCTAGTGATCTAGAGTGCCGCGCTTCGACCTCTAGCTTACCGGTCACCTCTGGCTTGCGGCTGTGGTTTCGATCCCTGGAGTGAGCGTATGTGGCGTGGAGATAGGGGCGCCTTCTCAACCTCCTGGGTTTCCTCCGGGCACTCCGGTTTCCTCCCACTGCTAAAGACCCCTAAGCGCAAGCGAATTATTGAAATAAAATTAAAACCATATGTTAGTCCCGAAATGACCTAGTTTGTGATGAGTGGACGTTAAACCCCATTTCTCTCTCTCTCTGAAAAGACCCTAATCAACTCTGGATGCCATCTTATATTTCGGATTTTCACTGGATTTGTATCCGATTTGTTGCTCATTGATGATTTAATCCAGTACTGGATAATTGAGATTATGTTTTTTTATCGTATCGAATTTAGTAATGATGATCGCGGATAGGCCTAAATTTCAAACGCTAATGTCTTTGTTCAGTGTGGAGCAATTTGAAATATTCAGCATATTCCCTTTACATTATCTAGTTCTTAACCAGTATGTGAGAACTGCCAGCTCTTTATCTAATCTCCACAATGCGGTAATAACTAAACATATCATAAGTCTAAACGAACAAGCAATATCGAAGCGAAGTTATTAGTACTTCACAGAGACCATGTTCAGCTATCAAAATGATTTTAAAATTGTGCCAAGATATTTTAAGTTTTTGCAAGAAACCACTACAACAATTAAACTACATGGAATGGAAACTCAGATAAATTAGGTCAATATTTGCGTTACTATGATGTAGTCAGATATGAAAATGTATCACGGGTGACACCCTAATAATAAACAAAACAGAATGAAATATATCAGTCAAAGAACGAATAGTAATAATAATACTAACAAAATTGAAACATCTAGATCCTATACATATTTGAAATCAGCGAAAAGCTGAATTGATTTTGATAATACAATTAAATATAAATAAATTAGATAGAATTATATACATTGTTTAGATCATGTAGTAAATGGACATGAATAGGGCAGACAATTTGAAGTTGTGGAAATGCAATGGAGAGAGAGAGAAATGGGGTTTAATGTCCACTCAACACAAACTAGGTCATTTCGGGACTAACACATGGTTTAATTTTATTCGCTTGCGCGTAGGGGTCTTTAGCAGTGGGAGGAAACCGGAGTGCCCAGAGGATACCCACTAGGTTGAGAAGGCGCCCCAATCTCCATGCCACATACGCTCACACCAGGGCTCGAAACCACAGCCGCAAGCCAGAGGTGATCGGCCAGCTAGAGGTCGAAGCGCGTCACGCTAGATCACTAGGCCCCCCCCCCCCCCGAAACCCAATGGATTAACCCATGCTATAGTGGAGTAGAACGGAATGAGACCACCGCGGAGACCGAGGGTGGACTTATTTGGATTTTAGCAAGCCACGGTGTCAGTGGTACAGGACGAAGGGCCTGAAAAGGACAACTGTCTATTCCTTTGGATAAGTCAAATCAAGGTGAATAGAAAGTCCATATTTCCAAAGCTCCGTCCCCAATCAAAGCAGACATGACTATATATGTCTTTTGTGAGTGCTCCATGAGATTTCGACACTTTCATGGTTTCTAATAAATAGCTCAAGCTTATCCACAGACCCTTTGTGAGCATGCTTCGACGGCGTTATACCAACTTAATCCAGCTAGATGTTATGGCTAATAAATTGAACTAGGAGATCACAAGAGTTAAAGTAGTAATTTACTATGGAAGCCTATTGCGGCCATTTCAGAATCTCGTGTTCTCGCCGCGAGAAGTCGAGGGCGAGAACACGAGAAGTCGAGGGCGAGAACACGAGAAGACGAGAGGACGAGAACACGAGAAGTCGAGGGCGAGAGTGCGAGGGAGCGAGAACGCGAGGAAACAGGGCGAGAATACGAGGATCTCGCCCCGAGAACACGAGATTACTTTCACCCCGACTTCTCGTCTTCTCGTCCCTCGACTTCTCGTCTTCTCGTGTTCTCGCCTTTGAAAAACCTCGTGTTCTCGAACTCTCGCCCTCGACTTCTCGTCTTCTCGTGTTCTCGCCCTCGCGTTCTCGCCCTCGACTTCTCGTTCTCTCGTGTTCTCGCCTTTGAAAAACCTCGACTTCTCGCTCCCTCGCCTTTGAGTCAAGCTCGTCCTCTCGTGTTCTCGCTTTGTCACAGTCTCGTCTTCTCGTCTTCTCGCGTCGGAAGTGTAGTTTATGCGCATGTCCATATTGACTACCGGATCGGCATTTGTATTTAGAAATAGATTATAATAAACGGAAATGTACTAGAATATTTAATAGTCCTAAACAATTTTAATCTCTTCTTGTACAGATAGTATTGTATTCTGTAATCGATTTTAAGTCTTCAGTCGAATCTTTCTTTGCTCTCTATCTTAATCAGCCTTCATCGGGTGTTTTCACTTGATGCGTGGTTTTGTCAGTTCTGTGGGATGGAGAGCCTGACAAAGAACAATGTATAGTCGTTCGAATCGTATTTAAAAAAAAAAGCAGGTCCCGTGCCCGGAATCGACATGAAGCTGGTTCTACGGTGGCTCAGTGGTTAGGACGTTTGCTCTCTAACTTCTTCAAAGTTGGTCGTGTTTTTCTGGCTATGTCCACCGTTGTCAGTGGTGTAGGACGGAGAGCCTGGCAAGAGACAACGCATAATCGTTCGGATGAAATAAAAATAACAGAAATGAAATAAAATGGGATTTAACGTCCTACTTACTGTCTGTTCGTAAGTTGGGCTAATGAAGACGTGCATACGATATACAGTGTGTTATCAAGGAAATTTTGCCCGGGCAGCGGCGCTACGGCCTACTCTTGTATCGAATTTACACTGCCGAGGGATCTTTTATGCGCAAGCCAATGTCAGGCCCTACGTGCTGCATCACTGACAAGGAGAAACCGCGCCAAGAAATTTGGATGAACTTTCTCAGTCACCGCAAGGATCGAAAACCCAGTGGTGTCAGTGGTGTAGGACGGAGGGCCTGAGAAGGGACAATGTACATGTATATGTACATTTGTTCGGATGGAATACAATAAACCGAGATCCCGTTGCCGGAATATATAACTGGAGCTACGATGGTTCAGTCAGTAGGATCGACGTTTGCTCTTATACTTTATTAAAGTTTTCCTGGATTTTTCGGTCGTTGGTTACAGTGGCTCAGTGAGTAGGACGTTTGCTCTCTAGTGCATCGGGCTATTTCTGGAGATGTCCTCACTTGTCATTTGTGTAGGATGGGGGACGGGTGGAGGTGGCTGGCAATAGATAACGTGTAGCCGTACGGATGGGACAAAAAACGGGGGTACGTGTAGCCTACACATTAGCGTGGACGCTGGGAAGGTGGGGTCTTTCATTTGTCAAGTTTAGCCATAATGGGGTGAAAAAATCAAATTCTAAGCCAATCAGAAACCATAAAAGCAATCGACATCATAGGTCACGGGTCAATAGTCCTAAATAGACCATGGAATGCCTTTTGCGGGAGGGAACACGTTGGTTTGTTTACATTTGTCAGAGGGAATTTTTCTGCAGATATGCCGGGATTACGGTATAATACCACATATTAAATGTTGCATTGATACGATGAAAACGACTAATCCCTGATCTGTGGAATAAATATGGCCAATAGACTAATTTAAGAGAGAATAGAGAGAGAGAAATTGGGATTTAACCTCCACTCGACATATCCTAGATGATTTCGGGACTATGTATATGGTTCATGTATATTCCAATAATTTGTTTGTACGTAGTCGTCTTTAGCAGTGGGGGGGGGACATCTTAGGACCCGCAGAAAACCGACGAGGTTGGGAGAGAAATAGGATTTAACGTCCACTCAACACAAACTTGATCAATTCGGGACTTACATATGGTTTAATTTATTTCAATAATTCGCTTGCAGTCAGCGGAAAACGGAGGACCCAAAGTAAACCCATGACAGACGACCCTACTTATCGTCACGTACCACTGGGGATTCGAATCCACGTCTGTTGAATTAAGTTAATCGATTTATGAAATATATTATTTGACAGAGATAATAATCAGATATGCCGCCAATGTGTATACGAGACCTCTGTTGTCCATGTCATCCCAACGACCGGCTGTCCCAAGGCCTTCCATCCTACTCTGATAAGACGGTACCTCGCCAGAAAAGCCTAGACGAGACACTGAGCCACCGCAGCTCAAACTTCATTTCGAATCCGGACACAGGAACTCGCTCTTTTTTACCTCATCCTTCCTTCTCCACTGGCATGGGTAAAACCCACCAGAAAATTTCCAATGAACTTGAATTAAAATAAATAAAATAGGGTTTAACGTCCCACTGTTCTGCTCCGACTGTGCTATGAAAGAAATTGTGCCAGGGAAGCGGCACCTAGGTCTCCTCTTATTTCGAATTCAGACTGCCATGGGATCTTTTACGTGCATGCAATTTATAACCCGGTTTTTCGTCCCATTCGAACAAATAAACTGCCTAGTCAAACTCTCCGTCCTGCACCAATGATATAACCACGTCGGAAAGCCCGATAAACTTTCTAGTCCCATGCAGAGATCGAACACGTGACCTTCAGTTTAGTGAGCCAGCATCTTACCCACTTAGCCGCCGTGGCTCCAAACATTAACGTCCTACTCATTGAGCCACCCTAGCTCCCACTTCATTTCGATTCCGAACACGGGACATCGTTTTTCTATGCCATCCGAACATACGTGGTCCCCTGTCAGGTCTTCCTCCTACACCACTGAAGTAAGAGAGCAAACATCCCACTTGCTGATTCACCGTAGCTCCTATTTCAATTAGATTCCGGACATCGGGCCTCGGTTATTTTCATTCCATCCGCACGATTATACGTTGTCTCTTGCTAAGCTGTCCGTCCTACACCACTGACAAGGGGGAACATCGCCAGAAAAATCACGACCAACTTTGAAGAAGTTAGAGAGCAAACGTCCTACTCACTGAGCCACCGTAGAATCAACTTCACGTCGATTCCGTGCCAGGGACCTGTTGGTTTTTTTTAAATACCATTCGAACGACTATACATATACTATATTTATTATAATGCACTACTATGGTACTATAATGACCCAGAGGCCTTAAATAGTGAATTAAGGCTGACTAAGTTAGAGAGCAAAGAAAGATTCGACTGAAGACTTAAAATCGATTACAGAATACAATACTATCTGTACAAGAAGAGATTAAACTTGTTTAGGACTATTAAATATTCTAGAACATTTCCGTTTATTATAATCTATTTCTAAATACTTGGATTTAAATGTAAATAAAGAACTTATTTTTTATGACTGGGTTACATTTCTGCATCAACAATAAGTCACAATCAATTGAAAAACGATCATCAATCAATAAAAGCAACTCCGAGAAATAGCATTTTAGCTATTCCGGCAACCATTTTGGATTGTTGGCCGCCATCTCGGAAAGATCTATTTACAGTAGCCGTTAGCCCAAACGTCTAAAAGTCTAACCAAATATCTCCTAATTCTACCCAAATACTACAACATTCAACCAAATACACATTATTATTATCCAAAACTGATAGATTTAGATTTCTGCATTCGTTATTATTATTATTAGGCTTTTTTTTAAAGCATTCTTTTAGTTTTTCACAATATTGAGGGAGTATGGTAGTATTAAGTGGTATTGGATAGTATTGAGTAAATCGTCCTGCCCGTTCTGCTCTAACTGGACAAAACACAAATGTAATCTTCAGATCAGTTTAATCTAAGCGATCTGTAGGTCTAGCCATGCCCGTATTTTTACCAGTATTAATACGTTTTCGTCTAGCATCACGTAGTCCTGTACAATGTATGTGATACACTTTAAGAACTTTACAAGGGTTTGTCACTTTATAATGTCCTAAATTCCTAAAGGCCCAGATCGACATATTTTCAACTCCATAATCGATGGACAATACTGATAACTCCTTTTTAACTTCTGGTGGAAATTTTCCAATCGGCACGAAAATATAGGTATCGTGGGAGCCCATATAACGATTATTACTACAGCTGTTAGAGGAGGGTTCTTTTTGCATGTCACAATCTTTCTCTTTTTTGCCATGCCTGGTTAAAATATACATTAACTTATTTTTTACCATAACATCTTTATTAATTAATTCAAACCCTTCTCCTGGATAGACATCAACGGGAGTGTACATTGCTATTTCACCTTGCAGATTGTCATAAGCAAATTCAAAATACGCCGTATGTTTTTGTGGATTAGGAACGAAATGGAACACTAGTTTGTGCAGATTAGTTTTGAGGTTGACTTTAACGTATTCTACTACTGCCGATTGATTGTACAGAAAATGAACACGATGGACACATGGATGGTCGATAGTCCTCTGTAACCCTGTCATAAATTCTGACATTCTTGCTTGTATTTTTTGTGGTGTGTACATCGAATAGCTTGTCGTGTTGGCGTCTTCACTGGTGAGTAGAGGCATGGTGCATATCACATGGATCTGTGCACATGCTCTGTTGTTTTCTGGCAATGATTGGTTAAGTTCGACAGACTTCGTCATCCAGGGTATGTCCAGGTTGCTTCTCAAATGATTGCTTAGGACAAAAATAATTACGAGTATCAGGGGAATAATGAGAACAGCATGTTTCGGCTTCATCTAAAAGATAAAGAAAACGTGTATCAATTTAAAATTTTTCCGATAAAACTAATTGACCAGATTGGATCATCTCTGAACATTTCTTTTATTATAGTAAGTTGTGGGGGAAAGAAGAATAATTAGCTGCACTGCTTTGTAAAAAATAAATAAAGAAGCAGTTTGGCAATTGCGACAAAGTTGTCAAGGATCAAGGATCTTGTCGACGGGGGCGGGGGCACACATTGGAGCAAAGGGTAATAAGTTACAATCTTGGATTGCTTGGGCGGAGATCATGCCAAAATCATGTTTATGACATCCATTAAAGAGAGGATATGTGAACTACAAAAGTAACAAAGCAAACGAAAATGAAAATCAACTATGTCACTTCCCCCACCCTGGATCCGCGCCTGAGGAAAAATCAAATGTTTGTGTTGTTGTGGACAGCATAACCCTACTCTTTCGGTTGTGCTGTTCATAAGGTCAACTTCAAGTTTACTCATAGGCCACGAGATGTAAACATGACTAGCGCTAATCCCATCCCCTACTCTAACCTACAATCTCGCCAACAATCACCTGCCGTGGCCGTATTTACATCTACGCTACCTTGACGAAATCTTGAGTTGGCCTTACGAAATAGATTTTGCCTACTCTTGCATATTCTTTACTGTCCTATCCTGTTAATGGGCCTAGTCAAATTTTGCGACCGGGGAGAGAACTAAGTCACTATTCCGATTCTTCAAGTTCTTAGAGAGAGAGAGAGAAATGGGGTTTAACGTCCACTCAACACAAACTAGGTCATTTCGGGACTAATATATGGTTTTAATTTTATTTCAATAATTCGCTAGCGCGTAGGGGTCTTTAGTAGTGGGTGGAAACCGGAGTGCCCGGAGGAAACCCACGAGGTTGATAAGGCGCCCCTATCTCCATGCCACATACGCTCACACCAGGGCTCGAAACCACAACCGCAAGCCAGAGGTGACCGGCCAGCTAGAGGTCGAAGCGCGGCACTCTAGACCACTAGGCCATCCCAACCCCTTCAAGTTCTTAAGACTCGTTACTGTCCTATCCCTAAGAGACTTCCCATATGCCCCTCTCCGATGTGCACCGCAAGTGGATATTCACGTTTCTTCTCGCGTTTGGGAGGAGGCAGCACCTCGACTCCCATTTTCAGTGCTTCAGACTCCTTAATTAATACCCCGATTGGATCTTGCAGACACAAATAAACTTCATCACAATAAACCTCTCTCAGGAGATTGTTCTAATTCCAATAGAAACAACAGTAGAGATGAAGTTGTTTTGTGTCGCTCACGCAATTGTCATATTTTCACCTTAAAGCTAATACGCATGGGGTCACGGTGGCTGTACTAGCTGAACGTGACCTCCCGCTATAACTTGTTAGATCTAGATGTAGTGTAGACCATCGAAATTATAAAAAAACGAAACGAAATATAGATCTGAATTTTAATTAGATTGGATCATACATTGTCTAATTGAAAAATTACTTGAATAGAAGCTGAAATTACACGAACAGAGTTTTGAAATTAGACGATAGCACGTTAGAATTTAGAATCTAATATACCTCTAAGTGCAATTCATATAAACAGTCACGCTGAAATTTCGAGAATGTAAGCAGTGCCGGCCGGACTGGGCCCACCTGTCTACGGGCCTAAGCTCATTTTAAAAAGTGGGCCCAGTGCTATTAGGTCATTCCGTTACGTACTGTGTGAGTTCTGGTAAATAATAAACAGATTTCTTCGATTATGAACAAACTAGTTAACTTTGGTAATTATAAACTTACCCGTGTGTTTAAAATGAACTCCCGTTAAATAAAATCCATCGCACCACTAAATGTCCCACCCTATAAAAACAGTTCTCTCTTGAATAATTGAAATCCCACAAACTTTCGGTTAAGAAAAATATCAATATGGCAGCTGGTTACGTCACACTTCGGGAGATATCACTTTGTATTTGGGGTGACAGCATAGGAAATGTGGCATTTTTACGTCAATTCAAGTTTGTTTTAAGTTAAGCACGTCTCGGCATTGAGTTTGAGCGTTCGCACACTTAACAACCAGTATTTTATTTTTTTAAATTTGTTACCGTCTTAATTATTTGATTACCGACTAGGATCAGATAATTTTCTTTTTAACACGCATGAGGAACAAAAATAACTACATTCTTTTCACGGGCCTTACATATTACCCATCTTTATAATATGGTATGATAATATTATTATTTAACATATATGCAGGCCATTTACAATTAATGTTCCGCTTCTTACGGGGCGTTACGGACTTGTCGGCATTGCTTACGCCACCCAATGCCATTAGGCACTTTGAACGCTGTCGCAACACGCTTAAAAATGTCACTGAAACGGTTATTATTTGATCGAAAGAATGAGATCAAATTAATAGTACTCTCAGAGTCCTCAGCCACTTCGGAGATGTGCTTCATGATCCGTGTTAAACTATTTATTACATAAAGAAGATAGGATATTAAAATCTATATTTTATACATGACTTTATTTTTACGAGTATCCGTGCAATCGGTGATTCTTTCATTGTGAATAAAATTTGATAGACTGGCGATCAATGGTTTCAATATAAAGATAAAGCTCCTAGTCCTATGTAATTGTCTTCAATTGATATTTTCGTCGCCCAAACTCAAACGATTGTAATGTTGGCGAGTTGCTTTGAGTATAGCACGTGCTTGACAAAATATGCGTCAAATTTAAACAACCTCGCTTCCGTGTGTTGGATTCGTCCAATATGTGACGAAAGCAATGTTATTATCCACTCTGTCGAAATAACAAGTAAATAGTCAAATCTTTCAAGACAGAACCGTTTTTATTCGTTGAGATATTTTATTGTGCAATGGATTTTATTTAACGGGAGTTAATTTCAAACACACAGGTAAGTTTATAACAACCAAAGTTAACTAGTTTGTTCATAATCCGTTTATTATTTACCATAACTCACACAGTAATTGAATCAGAAAATAAAAAAATTGCCTTCTTCTGCTTTGGTTTTACATGCTTGGAAAATGGATTTGCGGTTGTCAATTTTCAAAATTTTCCTTTGGTGAAAACATCCCCAGACCCCCCTCAGATGCCCACGCGGCTCGCGCGACTTTGGCGCGCTCATGACGCGTACTTGTGGTGGGCCTTGGTCAATGACTATAAGAATATAAGCTATATAGAACAACGAAGATTGATGGACATCCGACACCCCTAATACACTATAGTGTGCATTAAAAATACCCAGCCGTTAAAATAATATATTAAAATATCATCTTTGTCTTACTCAAATGTATATTAAGTATTATCATAAAAAAAACTTACTTTGTGTACGATGATAATTTGTTTAAATGGAAAAGGCGCACTGGTCAACTATTCCATGGTACAAACTCGTACCGCATAACGGAGCAGCTTATCATAAAGATATATCTTATAGTTATACTCGTGGCATGTTGACATAGACCTGAAACTGAACAAGTCAACTGTCTCAAATTGATTGGTTAAAACTTAGAATGTTAGAAAGCAGATTGTGTAAATCAATCAGTCTGACATGTAGACTATAAACCTTCCTGTGGTTCAATATTATATGACACATGTTGTAATAATATTTTTTAATATTAGGTACATGCAGCCATATTGACATAGACCTGAAACTGAACAACTGCCTCAAATTGATTGGTTAAAACTTAGAAAGGTAATAATGCAGATTGTGTAAATCAATCACTCTGACAGGTAGACTATAAACCATCTCTCTTGTTATCCATATAAGGTAAGAACGTGCTTTTGATCATTATATCCTAGTGCTCAGTCATCCATGGAATATTAACATTAATCTAATTAAAATACACATCTATATTTCGTTTCGATTTTTTTTTTATACTTTTAACCATATGACGTAAGACATTTGATTAACCAATCAGCATTGATGTTACTAGAGGATTGTCCACAGTTCCGTGTAAAATAAGCCTAAAGTTCGCCGTAACAGATCGTTTCATTGGTGAATGAATCACATCATTCAGAACACATCAATGATAACAACACTTCCAGATCCTAGTGTAGTAAAGACAAGTAAAACGAACTTTTGAACTATAAAAACGAAACGAAATAGGATTCGTGTTTTAATGAGATTGAACAATGATCGTAAGGCCGTATCTAGGAAAATAAGGCGCCCCCGCCATCAAAAAAAAAAAAAAAACAAAAACAAAAAAAAAAAAACGAAAAAAAAACCCCATTTTACAATCGTTTGATTATAAAATAATATATTTGATTATGATCACACTGTGATGCTCTTAAGGCACTGATCAGTCGGTCGATTTTATCTCGTGTGTTGTTTTTTTTTTTATTTTATTGTGTTTGCCATCTTTTAATATGTGTGAAGCCAGCGACGCACCTGTGAGAATTGTTTTATATTTTAGGGTAGGGTAACGCTCATCAAATAGACCTCCAGCTGCTTTGATGGAGAGAGAGATAATAATACAAAGTATTAAGTACAAATAATTTGGACAGGTGCAACAATATGGATAGGCTCATATGAATTAATGAAATGGGATATAACGTTCAACTGCTCTGCTCCTATACTGGGCAAATGAATACGGGCATACGCCATACAATGCGCTAAGAGGGAAATTTAGCACTATAGCCTACTCTTATATCGAATTCCAACTGCCAAAAGATCCTTCACGTGCACACCAATGTATAAACGGAGGGGAGATGGGGTTTAACGTCCACTCGACACAAACTAGTTCATTTCGGGACTAACACATGGTTCAATATTATTTCAATAATTCGCTTGCGCATAGGGGTCTTTAGCGGTCGTAGAAAACCGGAGGAAGAGGCGACTCTACTCTTTGTCACGAACAACTGACTCAGTGATAGACCTTAAGATATAGCTCGCCATCCAATCCACCATCTCCAGGCTAGCGAACCAGCATCTTACCCACTTAAAAAATAATATAAAAATAGGTTGCCAGGCAACGAAACATACGCCCACACAGCAGCCAAATTGTCCAGGCAGTCAACAAGAGTTGTCACATATTAAGGAATTATCAGAAAATCATTAGAATTTGTTTGGTTTTTATAATCAAGCGTTTTTTTTTTTAAATCAGATAATAATTGTGACCTCCAGAGGGACCACAAGCTAAAAAGGGTGATTTTTCGAACAATCAGGGGACATAATTCAGGAAGTAATGACCCGATGGGCGCAAATATCAAAAGGAACCAAGATCTTTGGGTTATAAACATACATGTCAAGTTTCATCAAAATCAATTCAAAACTGTGACCTCTATAGGGTCCACAACCTTGATATATTTTCACACTATTCGTGTACAAACGGCGGCCATTTTGTACATCAATTCTAGTCCGATTTTCACGTTTATTCAAATGCTCTCTCATTACCATATAACAGTGATATAGTCAAACGTTTTTTTAAATCGGATAATAATTTTGACCTCCAGAGGGACCACAAGCTAAAAAGGGCGATTTTTTGGACAATCAGGGGCCATAATTCAGGAAGTTACGATTCGATGGGCGCAAATATCGAAAGGAACCAAGATCTTTGGGTTATAAACATACATGTCAAGTTTCATCAAAATTGGTTCAAAATTGTGACCTCTATAAGGTCCACAACCTTGATATAACATATTTTCACACTATTCGCGTACAAACGGTGGCCATTTTGTCCGTCATTTTTGGATTGATTTTCACGAAATTCGAACTCAACCTTCATAACCATGGAGCGGTGATATAATCAAACGGTTTTTTAAATCCGATAACAATTTTGACCTCCAGAGGGACCACAACCTAAAAAGGGCAATTTTTCGGAAAATCAGGGCCCATAATTCAGGAAGTTATGATCCGATGGGCGCAAATATCGAAAGGAACCAAGATCTTTGGGTTATAAACATACATGTCAAGTTTCATCAAAATTGGTTCAAAATTGTGACCTCTATAAGGTCCACAACCTTGATATAACATATTTTCACACTATTCGCGTACAAACGGCGGCCATTTTGTCCGTCAATTTTGGTCCGATTTTCACGAAATTCGAACTCAACCTTCATAACCATGGAGCGGTGATATAATCAAACGGTTTTTTAAATCCGATAACAATTTTGACCTCCAGAGGGACCACAACCTAAAAAGGGCAATTTTTCGGACAATCAGGGCCCATAATTCAGGAAGTTATGTCCGATGGGCGCAAATATCGAAAGGAACCAAGATCTTTGGGTTATAAACATACATGTCAAGTTTCATCAAAATTGGTTCAAAATTGTGACCTCTATAAGGTCCACAACCTTGATATAACATATTTTCACACTATTCGCGTACAAACGGCGGCCATTTTGTCCGTCAATTTTGGTCCGATTTTCACGAAATTTGAACTCGACCTTCATAACCATGGAGAGGTGATATAATCAAACGGTTTTTTAAATCCGATAACAATTTTGACCTCTAGAGGGACCACAAGCTAAAAAGGGCAATTTTTCGGACAATCAGGGGCCATAATTCAGGAAGTTACGATCTGATGGGCGCAAATATCGACAGGAACCAAGATCTTTGGGTTATAAACATACATGTCAAGTTTCATCAAAATTGGTTCAAAATTGTGACCTCTATAAGGTCCACAACCTTGATATAACATATTTTCACACTATTCGCGTACAAACGGCGGCCATTTTGTCCGTCAATTTTGGTCCGATTTTCACGAAATTCGAACTCAACCTTCATAACCACGGAACGGTGATATATTCAAACGGTTTTTTAAATCGGATAACAATTTTGACCTCCAGAGGGACCACAAGCTATAAAGGGCAATTTTTCGGACAATCAGGGGCCATAATTCAGGAAGTTACGATCCGATTGGTGCAAATATCGAAAGGAACCAAGATCTTTGGGTTATAAACATGCATTTCAAGTTTCATCCAAATCGGTTCAAAATTGTGACCTCTACACTGTTCACAAGCTAAAAAACGTGATTTTTCGTACAATCAGGGGCCATAACCCATGAAGTTACAGTCCGATACATGCCAATATCGAAAGGAACCGAGATCTTATGGTGATAAACCTATATTTTAAGTTTCATCGAAATCGGATAAAAATTGTGACCTGTAGACTGTTCACAAACAATTGTGGACGGACGGACGGACGAACAGGGGCGACGACAATATACGTCCACATGAAAATGTGGGCGTATAAAAAGTATGAAACAAAACGTACAAAGTATAAAATCACATGACCACACCCACAATGGGCCCAAGTTCACGAAGCATTGCCAGACTTAGTTGAGAATTTACTCAACTTTCAATCATTGTTTATAAGAAATGTCTTTTATCCAGAAACACAAAACTTTGCATATATAGTTTCTTATTCGGGTATTTGATACATTAAAACAACAAGTTTTATAAAGGGTTATATTTTAGTTACAATAAGGCGAACAATTTTGAGTAAATTCTTGACTTAAGCCTGAGAATGCTTTGTGAACTCGGGGCCAGGGTACATAATATATGAAAATACCAAAAAAAAAAGAGAAGCGAACAAGGGTCGCGACACTGATGGCTATAATACTCGGTGAATTGAATAAATTTTCAAATGAAAAGGTTTGATCAGTATGCCAAGGGTTGGATATAAGGTTACACATAGGCGTAAGAGCCGAGGGTTCGACCCCTCCCCCTTTTGGGCATCAAATGCTGGCAAATTTTGGGCACACAATTCTACTTTATAAAAGTTGTATAAAAAACATTGTGTTCTTGAATGTGTCCATTTTTTTTTATTTGGTAAAAACACTTCAGAATCACTTAAAATGCATATCTATTCATACGCGGTTTTGTAAAAAAAAAAACCAACCCAAAACACAGACACCCTTAACAGCATTCGGATCGGAAATATAGTTGGTACTCGGTCCGTTAGTTTTGTAAAAGAATCTGCACACTTCGTTTCCATCCTACAGGCCTGGTACATGAACCTATATATTTTGTATTAATAATATGAAATTGTAGTTGTCATTACCCGTCATTCAGATAACATCCACCATATTGTAGTTTTATAAGAAAATAAAATTATTATTATTATTTAACATACTAAGAACCTAACTACATTTTTAGGGCAGCACCCCCCCCCCCCGTCAAAAATTTCCCGGTAAGATCACATCATCAATTTTGGTTTAAACTGACAAATAATTCGTGTTTTCATTGTCGAAGATTTTGGATCAGATTGAGTTAGAGGCTTAGCTACTTTAACCAAACTTGAATCAATAAAACACGAGACGTGACATATATATAATATATAATAAAAGAAATGAATGATTGCTATGATAAAATACCGTGTTATTGTAATATGTGAAAGAAGTTATACAGGACTCGTTAATAATGGATAATTCGCTTATTTAAGAAGAATATTGCATTATAATATTGTGAATCTTCAATACGGTTACCAGTCCAAAATTGGTCCTATCCCACCAACGTAAGCGATCTCCTATTTAACAAGACAGTCGTGATCTTTATTTTCCGTATGAGAGAGAGAGAGAGAGAGAGAGAGAGAGAGAGAAAGAGAGAGAGAGAGGTGAAATGGCTGATAAAGTTCCCGTTAAATTTCTCGGTGCCGGCAAATTCGATTTTCAGAGAGGGGTGGGTATCTGACCAGGTATCATTAGCAGTAGAAACTTAAAACTCTTGTGTGTAGGAGGCACCTGAGTGATCCTGCTGGTGTCCAAAAGTTTGTCTGTCTAAATCGATTATTTTCCGAAAAAGCAGATCATCCAAATTTGGTTCTAGAATTGCCCACTTTTTGCTTATTTTTAAATTAACATATATTTTTCCAATTTTCGAGGTCAGTATAAACTGAATCAATCTAATATTTTGTGGGGATGTATCTAGGTACTAACTCAGGCTTTGTCACCCCCTGCATGGTGCTCTCGCGGACACGCTCCTGGAATATCTTACACCCACTGATGTCCAAATGGCACTCCTTAGTCATTACCGTAATATAAACTTATAGCTGACCCGTTTTATGTACAGTTCTTCAACTTGGAAAGCAATCTGTACTGAACGTTTAATCTAGTATGATAAAATATAGCCAGCTGCATAATCTCTTCGATCATCCTTTGTCTAAAAGGGGATTATAATTAACACAGATCTAATTGATAGAGAGTCAGTTAAGACCGGAGAGCGGCCAGGTAAAGTAGTTGGGACTTGTCACCTGGTGCTAACCCAACCTAGGATCATAGCTCCCCCAACACAAACTAATTAAGTACGAGGAGTTTTGTACTTGATATGTCTGAAGAACAATAGAAGTATTAAATGAAGTTAACCCAATGTTTTCATCAAAAAGAACCAATAATTTAACAATATTACCAGAAAAGTAGCTGCTAGGAATGAAAAGGTAAACAGGTGCGGATCCAGAGGGGGGTCCAGGGGGTCCGGACCCCCCCCCCCTGCTCAGACTTGAAAAATTTTTATGCGATTTTATTTGCGATTTTAAGACCTGTAATTTTGGAATTTACCTTCCGGAAATACGTCAGAATGCACCAAATTGAATCTAATTTACCAATTTTTTCTGCGGGAGGGCCCCCAAACCCCCCGCTAATGGTGGCGGTGGCAATTATCAAACCTGGACCCCCCCTGCAAGAAATCCTGGATCCGCGCCTGGTAAAGGGTAAAGAAAGGTGTGAGAACGATAGTTCCTATAAGAGTTGTAACTTTGGGTATACAGTCAGTTTTACCGTGTCCAAAGCAGGGCCGTACCTAGCGGGTGTTCGGGGGCTACATTGCACCCGAAGAAAAATATGGCGAACCACCCCCCACCAAATGTTTCAATTATAAAATAATACACTTGACTATGATCACACAGTGATGCTCTTAAGGCACTCATCAGTCGATCCAAACTTTCTTATATCACTGACGTGGAGGCTATGGCGCCCCACCACTCTGTAGCATCCCCACTTTTAAAATTCTACATACAACCCTGGTCCAAAGCTCCAAGCCAGTGCTCTATACATTGTACTATAAGACACAATTAGCGTGTCATGATTCATGGTTTAAAGACAATAGACGTGGCCTGATACTTTTGGCATAAGGTCAAAGGAGATTTGACAGCAACTTCCTTCACATAGAAAACATGGCAGTAGATGACGCGATCAAAACAAACTACCGTATCAGAAACAGTGTGTTAAGCAATGTCCCGTTACCAATAGCTTTTTCTAAAAATGTTACAGTATCGCAAAAAGTGCACACTCAAAGCGCATCGCTTGATATCTGTATATTATATCTTTAAAGCTATATACGTCCACATTCCTGCTTTGGTGGATAAGGTGCTTTTTGAAATGAAAAGCTTAAAATATGAAATAGCGGCAATGACTGTAATATGACAAGAGGCAATGAAGTCTAAAGGCAAAAACACCCATTGGCTATACCCCTGGGGGGATTGACATGGACCAATATAGATAGATGCAACTTTATGATGGATCGTGCAAAATTGAATCCAAATCTGTTAATAATCAATCTGATTAAAATACAGATCTATATTTCGTTTCGTTTTTTTATACTTTCGATGGCTTACACTACATGATGATCTGACCAGTTGTAGCGATGGGTCATACGAGGGGCTTTTGGCCCTATAACGTCAGACATTTGATTCACCGATCAGCATTGATGTTACTAATGGATTACTCACAGTTCCGTGCAGAACAAGCCCAACGAACTTTCATTGACTCATTCCTCACATCAATAAGAACGCCTATTATATAACAATTCTTCCACATGCTAGTGTAGTGAAGACAAGTTAAGCGAAATTTTAAACTTTAAAAACGAAACGAAATAGGATCTGTGATTTAATCAGATTGATTGATAATTGAAACCTATAGATTATTTACATAAAAAAAGTGGGTGTGGCACCGTGTGAGCCGAAATAATGCTTTCTATTACAATCGTTACTGAGTATTCCCATATCACAATTTTATTCGCCAACATTTTCATGTGGACGTATATTGTCGTTGCTCCTGTCCACCTCTACACGGGGGTCACGGTGGCTAAGTGGATAAGGCGCTGGTTCGCTAGCTGCAAAAGAGTAGGACGTTAAACCCGATTTCATTTCATTTCCGTCCCTACATCTACCGGAATCTGCCGAGGTTTGCCGAGTGCTGCGTGGACGTACAAGCATTAAACGTCATCAATGGCTATTGTAAATTTATTTTAAACGTTGTTATGTTATATTTACTATTATGCTTGAGTTAGTATAAAGGTTGCCCTATAGCAATGTAGGTCACACTGTTAGTTATTTTATAGCAGGCATCGTTTCAGTTCCCTCTCTATATATCAGTTATAAATCCAACTTTCAAATGCCTGTATCTCGGGAATTACAACTGCCCAGTGGTGATAAGATACCCACTGTTGGGTTGGGTACCTGGACAGTGTGGCAAGTAAGTAGAATATATATAAAATATACCACTATAAAGTACGCCATGATCGTCACACTAAGTTGTTTACCGGAGTGACCTTGGATCATTGACTAAGATGTATAATACTTTTTATACGTCCACATTCATAATGTGAACGTATTATGCCGTCGCCCCTGTCTGTGTGTATGTGTGTATGTATGGGGGGTGTATGTGTGTGTGGGTGTGTGTGTGCGTGTGTGTGTGTGTGTGTGTGTGTCTGTGGTTCGCTTACAGGGCGCAATTCTCTTCATGGATTTTCTTCAAACTTGGTATACTTATTCCTTATACCCCAAGGAAGATCCCTATTTTCTTCGCAACGTATTTTTTGCTCGAAAATTGTCAATCCCAATGTTCTAGATTTAGTTCTGTGACAACGTTAGTCCAGGTTTGAACCCGATGGCATATTAGTTAACTGCGATATTGTAATCAAGTCGATATATGGAAATCCCCCCCTCAACCCTCAAGTATTTCTACGAAAGGTTTCTCCACTGCTTCTGGTAGGGTTTAGTGTACTTTATTACAAACAATGCACGAATAGTTTACCAAAGTAGGACCGCCTGAAACCCTTTTTTTAAATGGCCAACGAAACGTCATAATATTCATACCTTTTAACTATCAACCAATCTTTGATGATCTTGGTGTCTATCCCTTGGTTTGTGGGAGGAAAGAACACATTAAGATCATAAAAAATGATGTTGGTCAATATGCTGTCAAATATTGTCTCCAACACCTCCAAATGACAATAGTCTATAACTCTTGACTCAAATTTGATGATTTTGATGTCTATACCCAGGTTTGTGGGAGGGGGAGGCAATAAAAACATTAAGAAAACTTTGGTTATCACTAAGCTGTTGAATCATTATGAAATTGAATTCACGACCTTCAAGTGTCTACTATCACTTAATACACGAACACCTTTGTCCATAGGATAAGTTTCAGAGCGTTCAGTTTTAGGTGTCACCCTCCTCTGTATCGACCTCATGAGCGTTGTTTGGTTTGTCTCAGTTTTCAGCTTGGCAAGGGCCAAATACAGTAGTAGAGTCCATTGTATCTGCTGCTGCATCGATGGCCTTTGCATCCCCCCGAACAATTGAATTGGACTATTTTCAAGGCAAACGTCGTTTTTAATGATTTTGATGTGTTCTCTGCTCCCAAAAACCTAGGGGTAGACACCAAGATCATCAAATTTGGGTTGATTATCTTGATAGTTACATTAAGAGGTTTCGGTGGCCAGCTTGGGTGTCATCTTTATAAAAACACTCTCCCGAGGGTCCTATTTGCGTGAGTGAAGCCTACCAGAATCAGTTGAGAAACCATTTGTAGCAATTATTTGAGGGTTAAATTGTATTTGACCTGACTATTTTGCAGCATCTTCAACTGGAGGTAGAACCTATACTTGCATTACTTTCTCTGGCCACTTCCTGCAACAAATTGAGCCACCGTGGCTTCAGACTACAGATGAACGATGATATGTAGTTTCAGTTTGTGTGAAGATGTGTTCTTTTATACAAATTATACAGCGGCAGGCGCGGATCCGGGGAGGGGGGTAGGGGGCCATGCCCACGCCCCCCCCCCCTGACCCAGTGACATAGTTGATTTTCATTTTCGTTTGCCTTCTTCCTGTTGTAGTTCACATTTCCGCTCTTTAATAGATGATATAAACATCATTTTCGCATTGTCTCCGCCCTAGCAATTCAAAGTTGCAACGTATTACCCTTTTCTCCAATCTATGGCCCCCCCCCCTCGAAAAAATCCTGGATCCGGGCCTGAGTGGTTCGTTGTTTCCAGCAGTTTTCCGATCGCAGTGTCAATAAAATTTGATAATGACGTCACGAGAACAACGTAATGCCGTCAAAATGACGTTACGTCGTTACAATAAGGTCGGAGGAAAAAAATGTCGGCATTTTTGAACTAACGAGTATCGATTTCCTATAGGTCGGTAATACATTTATTTGCGCTAAAGTCAACCGTTTCGGAGATTTTGGCGATTTTCTGGTCTCCTGGCGGCCATCTTGGATTTATGTTAATTATGCAAATTTCCCCAAGACTGATAATGGCCGCTTTTGTTATGGGAGTACTAGAGACCACACCGGAACAGTTCTCAAAGAAACGATTTCTGTTGCAGTTTGTTCTAGGTCCCCCTCTCCTATTGCTATCTTTACCCACCTAATTATAGCGAGGACTGTCGACGGTTTATCTAACGTTACCTAATGCACGTAAGTAGAATGAAGTAGTTGCGTGTGTTCAAGTTTAAAGACTTGTTTTTAATCTGTTGACGGAGTTTAAATACTGGTTTTTAATCTGTTAACTTAGTTTGAATATGTTAGGTATATTTGATATCATATTTATGCAGCCTACCTGCTAATATTACAGGTGTGTAGACATATATAGGCTAGCTTATTAGCAAAATAAAATGTTCTGCTCCGACTGAGCCAAATATAAAGGGATCTTTTACGTGAACACAAATGTATACACGGAACCTCGGTTTTACATACCAACCGAACGACTAGAGAGCTGTTCTTGTCCTTCACAACTGATAAGGGTGACCACTGTCTCGGCCAATACAGGGAGCGAACACGTGACCTCCACACATTGAAACAGTCCGATGTGTCGTAATAAATTATTAATAGAGACGTGCTTTCATAACGAGATCGAATTGTATTATCTAATTCAGGGCGTATAATATTGATTTAGGGAGCGAACACGTGACCTCCACACATTGAAACAGTCCGATGTGTCGTAATAAATTATTAATAGAGACGTGCTTTCATAACGAGATCGAATTGTATTATCTAATTCAGGGCGTATAATATTGATTTAAACTTATTAGCTTGAAATTGTTTATTTGGAACGCACGGGAAACATCAATTTTCTGACCCCTTGCTACCTTTCCCTATTTTTTATGATTCTTAAGTATATTTACACAGACATGAAATAATATAGTTGTATGTACAGTCTTCTCAAATAATCTATATATAATATTACTATATACGTAATGTATTATATTTGCATATATGAAGCACATTGTGTTTATAATGATAGTTGAATGATATGATTATGTCAAGGTGTATAGCATACGATTACATCATGTGTACCTACTTCAAGAATACACATGATGGCAAATGGCCGCCATTTAAAATACTACGCCCGCCAATTAGAGACGATAACTTAACTCGCTATAAATTGTAAAAAAATTTACTTCGGCTAGAATTAAAAAACACCTAAGATTAACATTTGCTAAAAATTTCTAAAAAACAACCTAAATTTATGGAAATGGGGCCAAATCAAATCAGGCAAATTACATCAAATAGTCCATGTTAAACGTATAGCAAAAATTTTAAACTAACGCGAGCACGCGCGTTTCTAGACAACGCCATAGCGGGTCATAGCAACCAGTGAGTATAAATTGGAAATCCCCAATGACGTAGATATTATAAATTGGAAAGCCGAGTCTGTCTTAAAATAAGTAGTACCGTCAGTAAACAAGATGGAAGCCATCTGCTATCGTGTTTGATCATGGAGTAGGCAAGCACAGGTGTGTCGTATGGGTGTATAGTATAGATATATTTGTGTACAGTGGTGTGTCCTATTATTATTCCATGTGGTATGTTGTTATTGCATACTACATATTGTGTGTAATAGCTTGATCCACGGCTTCCACGACTTCTAAACGCCCCTGATGTTGGATCTGAAGGGGTTGAATCGTTAACACAAAAAATAATAGCATACCACGTACAAGGTAACCTTGTATAGAGCCATGTGCAAATAAAACCATTTTAAACAAATACACTCTCATAGTTTATATCTTGTAATATAAGGGTATAATACAACCCACAAGAAAAAAACAAGATCAAGTGATTTTGTCAGAGGTAGTAATCTCCTGAAATCAGTCCTAATTGCTCACCTACATAGTCCATTTGATCTCAATAGCCAGTAATATAAATGTAACACAAATAGTCTATTAAAATTTGATCTCAATATAATGAAATGAAATGAAATGAAATGGGGTTTAACGGCCTACTGTTCTAATGAACTGGGCGAATGAAGACTGGCATACGCCAACTGCCAAGGGATCTTTTACATGCACGCCAACGTGCACAAATACCCACACTTACACATTGAAACAGTATGACGTGTCGAAAGAAACTATTAATACAGAACTGTTTTCATAACGTGATCAAATTGCAATTATCTAACACGGGGCGTATAACACGGATTTCAAACGTATTAGACTGAAAATTGTGTATTAGGGACGACGCCAAAATTCACCAGAATCACAAGTTTTCGCACCCCTTGCTACCTTCCCCCATTCTTTACATTTACATAGACATGAAATAATTTAGTTATATGTATAGTCTTAAATAACGTGTATAATATCACTGTATAGGCAAAATAATATAGTTGTATGTATAGTCTTCTCCTGTTATTATTCCATGAGGTGTGGTGTTATTGCATAGTACAGATTGTGTGTAATAGCTTGATCTACCAATTAGAGCGTAGCTAAGTTCATCTAAGATGGTGGATCTGAATGGACAGGTGAAATAGATCTAAATAATCATTATCACAAAACAATAACAGCCCTGATTGTCCATATAACATACATAGTCTATTTGATCTCAATAATGAAAGTAAAGGTAAAAACACTTTCTGATAAACACATCTTATTACATACTTTAAGTAGTTTTATTGTTTTTCTTTTCAAGTTATTTGAATTTTTGTCTTACATCTTTCTTCGTTTCGTTCCTCTGTTTTATGTGATTTGTTTATTTTTTTGTCCGTGCCACGATCATGCTTATATTAGATGGTCTTAAATGTGACAATCAAAAATGAAATGAAATGGGGGTTTAACGTCCTACTTGTCTGCTCCGACTGGGTTAATGAAGACGGGCATACGTCATACATTGTTCTATTAGGGAAACTCTGTAGATGGTCTTACACGAGAGAATCAAGTAGGTTTGTAATAAACATATTGAAATTCAAAGGTTATTTATTATTGTCTCTCGTAGGGTCTTCCCATTTGAAAGGGTTTTGGTGACAGTCATTTTTAAGAATATCCCGCTTGCGTATGATATTAATGGGAGCCACGGAGGGTACAGAGAGTAGGGTACTGACTCACTAACTAAGAAGTCCCCGGTTCGATCCTCGTGTTGGCCGAGCGGGTTGATTTGGAGTTTTAGGCCTAGGTTTCCCAGATGGGATGAAAACCGAGCTCGTTGTCGTGCAGGTAAATTAACCTTGATAAATATTCAATTGACCTTATAGCACATTAAATGGTATATGTCCTGTTTCATTAGGCTGAGGGGGTTGTTGGATGGATGAATAGTTTGTGTCATGATTTCAGTTTTAAATTAATAACTGAGTCATTCCATATCAATTGGACCAATGGTGGGAACATGACCCCTCCAAAAAACTTACAAAAGAATATATGTTATAGTATATGGCCTTAAACTACCAAATCCGAAATTCTACCGCTCTAGGTCAACAACTTGCTGAGACTTTTTCATTTGAAATTAGGGTGTAGTTTTCGAGTGCTTTAAACCCACATTCTAATAGGAGTAGAACTCTCTAACCTTGTAATCAAAGACAACAGTTGGGGTAGATTACAAATTTAGCATCACAGTCAATGAGCGATGCATATCTGTTGTGCCACCAGGTAGCAAAATGTTGAACAAATGATCTATCCGCTTCTTTTTTCATGATTTCCACATGGAATGACCCAACTTGTCTCTGTCCTATGTTGTTAATCTTTAAGGGGGGTTATGTCTCTTTAAGAGAGGGTATTTCTATTTAAGGAAGGGTGTGTTTCTTTAAGGGAGGGTAAGTCTCTTTTTAAGGAAGGGTAAGTCTCTTTAAGGAAAGGTATGTCTCTTTAATTGAGTTTGTACACACCGCATTGGTATACACTTCACACTTCTAAAGTCCTCGGATGTGAGTGTGTGTGTACTCGGTTGTTAGTTTTCACCATACACAAAGTCCCCATTTGTCGGTATTAAAACATAATGTGTGTCCTCGGTTGGTCACATTAATAAATAACTGTTATATCGCGGTATTATGCACCGAACATCAATTATAAAAGGTTAATTTGTCTTGTTATCCCATGTGTGGTCAAAGGGGGGACAAAAATTTAGTTATTTAAAGGTTTAAGACCACAGTGAGTTTCACGTCCAGAGGTCCTCGATTGGTTACATACACTCTGAAAGACCTCGGTCAGATTAGTTTAGAAAATTACAAGTTTTAAATGGCTGAATCAATAAAAAATGTTTTTTCATTGGGCTGCTCCTGTGGTCAAAGGGGGCCTGTTCTCGGATATAGAGTGTTGAACCAACTCAATTTATATTATTGGCATTCACCTGTAACGTCCTCGGATGTGAGTGTGTATGTACTCGGTTGCTGGTGTTCACCATACACAAAGTCCCCATTTGACGGTATTAAAACATAATGTGCGTCCTCGGTTGATCACATTGATAAATAAATGACTGTTCTACCGCGATATTGTGCCATACATCAAGTTTTAACAGTTATATTGAATTTCTCCCATGTGTGGTCAAAGGGGAGACAAAAATGTAGTTATTTACAGGTTAAAGACCACAATAAGTGTCAAGTCCACAGTATGGTAGTATAGTGCAAAATGACCTCGTTTGGCGGCGTTCCCAACACACAGCATGTGTGTCCTCGATTAGGTGTATCTAGCATAGGGACTCGTTCGGCCGTATTTCCCCAAATATTCGCAAACTCCCGTGTGTCCGCATTTCTTCCGTAAAAAGTCAAATTAAAAAAAAAAATGAATTTATGTATAATTTATACCTTTTCATAATCCTTTGATGTAATAGAGTTCAGAAATAATGGTGTTTTTCAGCTGCATGCAGTATTTATCAAGACCTCGATTAGGAGGATCTAGTCAAAGTCCTCGATTTACACCATATACATGTACATGTATGTGTGTGTGTGTCTGTGGTTCGCTTACAGGGCGCAATTCTTCATGGATTTTCTTCAAACTTGGTATACTTATTCCTTATACCCCAAGGAAGATCCCTTTTGTTTTGGGGGCATGCCCAACCCCCAGGGACCGAGCCACGCCCATTTCAAGTATATGTTTGTTTGTCGTCTACAGGCCACATTTCTTAACTAATAATTATGAAACTTTGCATACACATTCTTTGTACCCTAAGGAGCATCCCTATCATTTAGGGTGCATGCCCACCCCCCAGGGGCAGAACCACGCCCATTTTCTTTTCGTGTGTCTTTGTGTCGCCTACAGGGCGCAATTCTTACTGGATTTTCTTCAAACTTGGTATACTTATTCCTTATACTCTAAGGAAGATCCCTATTGTTTTTGGTGCGTGCCCGCCCCCCAGGGGCAGAGCCACGCCCATTTCTAGTATTTGTTTGTTTTTCGTCTACAGGCCACATTTCTTAACTTATAATCTTGAAACTTTGCATACACATTCTTTGTACCCTAAGGAACATCCCTATCGTTTGGGGTGTATGCCCAACCCCCAGGGGCAGAGCCACGCCCATTTTCTTTTCGTCTGTCTTTGTGTCGCCTACAGGGTGCAATTATTACTGGATTTTCTTCAAACTTTGTATATTGACTCTTTCGTTTGGGGTGCATGCCCAACCCCCAGGGGCAGAGCCACGCCCATTTTCATTTTGTGTGTCGCCTACAGGCCGCAATTCTTACTGGATTTTCTTAAAACTTTGTATACTTACTCTTTACACCCTAAGGATGATCCGTATTGTTTTTTGGTGCATGCCACGTCCATTTCTTGTATTTATTTGTTTGTCGTCTACGAGCCACATTTCTTAACGTATCATCTTGAAACATTGAATGCTTATTCTTTGTACCCTAAGGAACATTCCTATCATTTGGGGTGCATGCTCAAC
The DNA here is from genome assembly GCA_036850965.1 of Patella caerulea. Taxonomy (NCBI): domain Eukaryota; kingdom Metazoa; phylum Mollusca; class Gastropoda; family Patellidae; genus Patella; species Patella caerulea. Next base: position 14,529,777 of record JAZGQO010000002.1, on the reverse strand, counting down.
CCCCAGGGGCAGAGCCACGCCCATTTTCTTTTTTGTGTGTCGCCTACAGGCCACAATTCTTAATCGGTCATCTTGAAACTTAAAATACTTATTCCTTATACCCTAAGGATGATCCCTTTTGTTTTGGGTGCATGCCCGACCCCCGTGGGACAGCAACACCCATTTCTTGTATTTGTTTGTCTGTCGTCTACAGGCTACATTTCTTAATGTATCATCTTTAAACTATGAATACTACCTTAAGGGTATAAGGAAAATCCCTATTGTTTTTGGTGCATGCCCGACCCCCAGGGACAGTGCCACGCCCATTTTCTTTTTGTCTGTCTGTGTGTCACCTACAGGCCACAATTCTTAATCGATCGTCTTGAAAACTTTTTTATACTTATTCCTTATACCCTACGGCTGATCACTATTATTTTTGGTGCATGCCGGACCCCCTGGGACAGAGCCACGCCCATTGCTTTTGTGTCTTGTGTTCGCCTACAGGATGCAATTCTTAACAGATCCTTTTAAAACTTTACATACCTATTCCTTATACCCTAAAGATGACTCATATTGTTTTTGGTGATTTCCTAACCCCCAGGGGCAGAGCCATGCCCATTTTTACTTCGTGTATGTGTGTGTTGTCTACAGGCCACGATTCTTAATGGATCGTCTTTAAACTTGGGATATGTATTCCTTATAGCCTAAGGACGTCAACTGCATGTTCCGACTCCCACAGGCAAGACACGCCCAATTTTTGTGTTTGTCGTTTACAGGCCGCAATTCTGAATGAAGCAGCTTGGTACTTGGCTTATATATTCCTTATAGCCTGAGGGCGTCCACTATTCATTTTGATGAATGTACCGACCCCCAGGGGCAGGGCCACGCCCACTTTTTACCTTTAGCGTTAGGAAGGCACAATTCTGAATGGATTATCTTGGTATACTTATTCTTTATACTCTAAGGACGGCAACTATTGATGTTGAGGCATGACCCTCAACGCTAAACAAACCAAACGCCTAGCCTTCTTGACAAAGTACCATATCAATCAAAGCAGGAATGTGGACGTATATTGTAGCGTTAGCGTTATGTTTTACACTGTCATGAGCCTGTCCAACACACACTTTAGTCTATAACAGGCCGTCGTCGCCCTCGGCTTGAATTGTGTAAACGCATTCATCTAAAGCAGGTGTCAACCTTGACAACTAAACGAGAGAGAAAAAGATCGATAGAGTGAGGGGGTGGGACGTCCACTCGACACAAAGTAGGTCATTTCGGGACTAACACATGGTTTGATTCTATTTTAATAACTCGATTCAGGCGCGGATCTATTGGGCTGGCAAAGGGCCCACATTTCAGTACCAGTGTCATAGTTGATTTCATTTTCGTTTGCTTTGTTACTGTTGTAGTTCACATATCTGCTCTGTAATTGATGATATAAATGTGATTTACGCATTGTCTCCGCCCAAACAATCCAAGGTTGCAACATATTACCCAAAATCCTGGATCCGGGCCTGCGCTTGCACGCGCGGTAGGGGTCTTTAGCAGTGGAAGGGACCCAAGGAAACCCCACGTGGTTGGATAGGCGACCGTACGCCTTGTCGCGTATAACCGTGCCGGTTGACTCAGTGACTGACTATTTGGCCATGACAATTAAGACACAGCTTGAAATATCCAGGTTCTTCTCGGCCTAATGGAATAAAATGAGGTTTAACGTCCCCCTGTTCTACTGCTATACTGGGCTGATGAAGATGGACATGCGTCATACAGTGTGCTACGGGGTAAATTTTGCCCGGGTAGCGACACCATGGGCTGTTTTTATATGGAATTCCAACTGCGAATGTATACACGGGACCTCGGTTTTTCGTCTCATCCGAACAACTTGAAAGCTACCCTTGAGGGACGCCTGCTTGCTGCACAAATGTCTAAGTGAAACCACATTGGAAGCTCCCAATGAACTTTCTCGGCCAATGCAGCGATCGAGTCTACGACGATGCAGGGTCATGTGTAGGATTTTAAAAGTGGGGGTGCAGCAGAGTTGTAGCAGGGGGCGCCAATATAATGACCGAGTTACTGGGCGCAGAACGGCGATACCTAGACATCATCCCCACCCAAAGTTACTAGTTTACTCCATTACTCACCCGGAGTTACTAGTTTACTCCGTTACTCACCCGGAGTTACTAGTTTACTCATCCAGAGCTACTAGTTTACTCACCTTGAGTTACCAGTTTACTCACCGGTAGATACTAGTTTTCCCCATTACTCACATGAGTTACTAGTTTACTCAATTGGAGTTACTGGTTTACTCACCTTGAGATACTAGTTGGCTCTCTTGGAGTAACTGGCTTACTCGCCTGAATATACAAGTTTACTCTCTAGTTTACTCCATTATTCACCGGAGTTATTACTTTAATCACCCGGACTTACTATAAAAATAAAATAAAACCAAGTACGAACAATCCAAACCATTAGTCAAAATTCGAAGTCCTAAAAAACGGTCGAGGCAAAATAGTGTAATCAGCAAATGGACTGTTCACCGTGTACAAAATACACGACAAACAGTGGTAACAGGTGTCCGGAAGAGTAAGCTTACCCTACCTGGCGCCACACCCGCCATAGCTGCATCCAAACTATTAGACGAAATCTCAATAAAATAGCATGTTTGGCCAATGGACTATAGTGTGTAAAATGAACATGATGAACAGTGTTAACGATGTAGTAGACAGACATAATTAGGGAGATAATATACGAATTAATTAAATATATCTTGAATAACAGCCGAGAGATACATGTTATATTTAGCAATCAAGTCAATATGACGGCCATAAAACATTTTAAAGGTTTTAATGAGTCTAGTGCGCAAGTATCCTTGTAGTTGAAGCCTAGATGACCAATGCCTCGATCTACTTAAAAAATCAGAATAAAAGGAACAAGCTCTCGCGTAACGAATCAGCTGAGAAACAAACACTCCATAAGCTGGTGATATTGGAATGTTACTACTAATAAATGGAAAGTTACCGATCGGAAAGTCAATAGTCATCACGTTTATCGTACAATTTAACCATTTAGTTTATGGCAATTGTCGAAATCGAGACACAGATCCAAGTAGGAAGCGTGACTGTCACTGTCAGTAGTGTTTTTAATTTCGAGCTCATCAGGATATATGTATTCTACGTTATCTCTAAATTTTGGATTATTCAGTGATAGAACATCATCGATATATCGATAAGTGAAATTAAAATGTCTAACTAATCGTTTATTAGTTTTTACGAGTGCCTGTATGTAATCGGCTTCGCGTGAATTTATTTAGTTTACTCACTTTTAGTTACTGGTTTACTCACCTGAGGATAGCAATTGACACACCTGGAATAAATGGCTTACTCGCCTTGACTTGAGATGCTAGTTTACACACCTGGGGGCATAATGGTTATTGAATATCCATCTACTTATAGTTAATAGATGTTTGAAGGACTAATATAATAATTAATTCTACATTTTATTGAAGGGTGCCGAGGGTGAGATATATAGAGCTGTTAAAGAAGCTATAAAAGTCGGATATCGTCATATTGATTGCGCCTGGTTTTATAAAAACCAAGGGGAAGTTGGTCAAGCTATTAAAGAAAGTATTGAAGAGGGAACTATTAAAAGAGAAGACTTGTTTGTCACCACTAAGGTAGGCCTTCGAACTGATACAGAATGTGGCGTATGCCCTTAGGTTCTAAAATATAATTTCTCAAAACACAGTCCCAAATGCCAGTATTGACATTCTAATTGACTGTTGGGGTTGACCTGTTGTGAGTTAGAACTTTCAAGAACATAATGTGGTCAGTGCGTCTATCGAGATTGGTCTAAGAAACTCGGGTATCACTTCATTTGTTCTCGATAAGGACATTCGGTGTATCAGTAGCTAAAGTGTGACACAATAAACACTCGGTGTGTCAGTGGCTAACGTGTGAAACGATAAGCCTCGGTGTCGATTTACGTGTATTTAAAAAATCGTGAAATAAAATTAAATTGGGCTTAATGCCTTGTCTGCGATATCACCTCGGTGGAAGCGGACGTTAAATAAAGCTATTTCACACACACACAATGCCTAATCTAGTAGATTACTCACAATCTAGTGGCTGCATATTGTTTAACCCGCAACAATTGATGTAAAATAAAGAAAATCTCTCCAAATATTGGGAATTTTGTAAAATAAATGGACCCGCTAAATGGACAAAATATGGAAAATTATAAGAGACCGATTTTTGAGAACGTTACAGGCATAAATTATAATACCATATTAAACCCATTTTTTAAAGTTTAATATAGATGTTTAATGTAAAGTCACTCGTACTATGATAAGAGGATACTTAATTGTCAAACGTCGTTTGAGGATACTTGTCAAACAACGTGCTTTTAGAATAGAACCTGTGACTTATCTTCCATAAAAAATTGTGTTATGTTTCATGTGTTTCTCAATCGCGAAAAATGACAATACATGTAATAGATTACATCGGGTATAAATTGTGAATACCATTAACACTATTTTTTTGAGAAATTATTTTTTTGACCCTTACCCCCTTATGAAAATTACCAACCATCTCTTGTAAGTGCTTCTTTTAGTATGGTAAAAAAAAAAATACGATTTTAAAGCCTAATTAAATTGAAAAACATACACTATTTAGCCTTCTACGTGCTTAAGTTGAAAATATTTTAATCTTAAAGGTTTGGAACACAGCACATCGTCGTGATGCAGTAAAGGAAAACTTGAAGCAGTCTTTAAGTCAACTTGGATTAAGTTACGTCAACCTCCTTTTAGTTCATTATCCAATTTCTTTTAAGGTAACATATCTTGTGCATTTTAAAATTCTCTAAACATTTACTGAAGGATATCTCATTTCTATCTAATAACATCGAGGCCAAGATGGAATTTAACCTAAGTTGTTTACTCTCTAGATTACACTTTCCCGCCTTTATTTTTGTTAAATTTTAAAAAAGTGGAAATGTTATTTTTTTTTTCTCTTATAGCACTTTGATTATTTTTTTTTTAATTTAAGGACGGGGACGATCCTTATCCTAAAGATAACGATGGCAATATCATATTTGCGTACCATGACATTGTCGACACGTGGAAGGTAATGTGTCTCATAACTTTATTCGATAAGGTTTTAATCAATGCATTTGTTTCGGGGGGGGGGGGGATGGCCTAGTAGACTTGAGTGCGGCGCTTCGACCTCTAGCTGGCCGGTCACCTCTGGCTTGCGGCTGTGGTTTCGAGCCCTGGTGTGAGCGTATGTGGCATGGAGATAGGGGCGCCTTCTCAACCTCGTGGGTTTCCTCCGGCCACTCCGGTTTCCTCCCACTGCTAAAGACCCCTACGCGCAAGCGAATTATTGAAATAAAATTAAACCATATGTTAGTCCCGAAATGACCTAGTTTGTGTTGAGTGGACGTTAAACCCCATTTCTCTCTCTCTCTCGCATTTGTTTCGATGTATATATTGCATATGTTTGTATTTATATCTATATTATATATTTACTTAAAGGGAATGGAAGATTGTATCGATGCTGATCTAACTAGAAATATCGGATTATCTAATTTTAATCATTTACAAGTACAGAGAATTATCGACGCTTCAAGAATACGACCATCTGTTATACAGGTTACAATACAAGCATTGTTTATAAGAATTACATGCAATTTAAAATATGAATATAATTTACTTTGTTTTATCCAACCAGGCTGATGAAGACAGACAAATGATGTACAGTGTGCTAGGATACAAACCTTGCCCGAATGGTGGCGAATAAGTCTATCCGTAATTTGATTTTAAAGTGTAAGGGGGGGCGGGGTTATCATAAGGCTATGCGGGGTTTTCTATCTTTGGAAATTATATACCCATGCAACACTGAGAAATGTAGTTGGAAAATCTGGCGGAATTCTCTCTCTCTCTCTCTCTCTCTCTCTCTCTCTCTCTCTCTCTGGAATTGTTATTTTTCATAGGAAAATATAATTTTTTACAGTTGGAAGTTAATCCACTACTTTCAAACACTCAGCTGGTTGAGTACTGTCAGAAGAGAGATATAGGTGTAACAGCCTACGCTCCGCTTGGTTTTCCTAATAGATCATGGTAATATATTATAGTTAAACCGTCTCTTGGTGCTCTTAATAGACCATATATAATATTTACACCGTCTCTTGGTGTTCCTAACAGAACATGAAAAGATGGTTGCGTCTCCTCTTGGTGATCTCAATATGTATAATTGAAAACAAACTCATCATCATTATCCTGAGTTATATTTTATTTTGTATTTAAGGAAGAAGAAAGGTGAACCGGATCTGTTGGAAGAACCAGTCGTTAAGCAGTTAGCGTCGGCGAAAGGAAAAACACCTGCTCAGGTAGGCTATTATGGATATAACTCCAAATATACAACCATATTTCCATTTTCGACATCCGGAGAAAAAAGAAAGAATTCCTTTTGAACTGTTCTGACTACAGTTATAAATTGAATCAGGGTATTTGGCGTAAATTGTATGAAAACTTTCAAGTCATCTAGGAAATATACATAGGCCTATTATTTTGACTTTTGACCTATGGATTGCGAACTCTGTTCCCAACGCTCGTGAAAATACCTTACTTTAAGGGGCATTATAATATTTAGATTAAGAGCTGGTCGTTCTATAAAATTTCAAAAATAGATAATGCTACGTGGAAATTTGGAAAATTTCATTCAAATTACTTTATTCTATGGGAGGTTATCAATAGTTGTAGTTTTGACAAGATGTGTGCATTGGTCGTAACCACTATACTGGTTATTCGAGGCTAAGCCTCGATTCTCCATTTCAAAATAAAATCATTCATAGGCCGAACTTAAAATCGGAGCCACCCGATGGCATCAATAGCTGATTTTAATGAATATCTAATTAATAATTTGAGGCCCAAATAAATAACCTACGATAGGCAAATATATTAAGCTCTTACATGAAGCCTCTTTAAAGTAGGCCAGATGAGACAAGTGTTGCGTTGAATAACATTGCAATATAATTCGATTTATATCTTTATTGTACGAAATGTATGTCTTTATAGAGCTACCACGGAGGACTTTTGTGCCTGTGCACGTATTATGGGGTTCGAGAAGCCCGGGTTTATGTTTTTATTCAGAGTAAATATATGAGAAAAGACGAATGATCGTTTTTGAAACAAAATCTATTTTGTGTTATAGAATTAGAGTTATGTAAGACACGCTTCTTTTCGTTCTTTTACAGATTGTTTTACGATGTCTACTTCAACGGGGCCTTATTATCATTCCTAAAAGTTCGTCTCCCGCTCGAATTAAAGAAAATTTGGAGGTAAATTTTAACTGCGTTCACGTAGTGGGCAAAACAGACGACACCAGTAGTGGCACCATTGTTGAGCCACTGTTGGGTGTTTTCCTTTATTATTTTATTTATGGGGTTCGTCTTATTATTATTTTAGTTATGGTTTAACCCTCTGTTGTTATTTTAGTTATGGGGTTAATCATATAATTATTTTAGTTATGGGGTCATCATTTTATTATTTTAGTTATGGAGGTCATCATTTTATTATCATTGTATTATTTTAGTTATGGGGTTAATCATTTTATTACTTTAGTTGTGGTTTAACCCTCTTTTATTATTTTAGTTATGGGGTTAATCCTATTATTGTTTAAGTTATGGGGCTAATCCTTTTATTAGTTTAGTTGTATGGCTTAACCCTCTTTTATTATTTTAGGGTTTAATCCATTTATAAATTTATTATTTTAGCCATGGGATTAATCATATATTCCTAGTTTGGTTTTAAGGTTAAACTTTCATTATTTTAGTTATGGGTTTAACCCTTTCTTTATTTCAATTATGGGGTGAATTCCTGTTTTCATATTATTAGTTTAGTTTTAACACTAAACCTTTATTATTTTAGTTATAGGGCTAACCCTTTTATTATTTCAATTGCGGCACTTTGTATAAAAGATAGATTTATTATTATTTTATTATAATTTTAGTTATTTGACACAGAATTAAGTGAAGACGAGATGAAACAAATGGCTGCATTAGACCGAAACTTAAGAGTTTATGTTGATTCCATGTAAGGATAAATCTATTTGGATATCTTTTGTTTCTGTCTATCAAACCACGAATATCGGCTTTTATTTACAAAATAGTCGACACAATTCACGAGTCTCAAATTTACGACCTTAAATTTGGTGATTCGGGTGAATCAAGTCTCGAAATTTCGTTCGGTTCCAATTTACTGGAGATTCAAAGTAATTCACGTGTCCAACAGGGTTTCCCTTGGGAGTCCAAAGAAATGGTGGATGAGTGTAACGGAGATATGTTGGACTAATTGTCATCGGCAAATAGAAATGGCCAGAGATTTGGTTGGGATATTTATTTGTTTCTTTTGGGCATCAATTGTTTTTTCCATGGATGTCGAACGTGTACCATTTGTTGGGGGATGAAAATAATAATATTACTCCAACAAAATGCTTGGTGGCTTGTATTTTAAAACTGTAGAATTCATCGTTTCTCACGTTTCTTGACAGATTTTTAGATAATATTTGAATGCAAAGGGCGGATCCCTAGTAAAAAAATCCAATTATCTACATATGTTGATAATAAAGGTAACTAAACAAAAACTATCCATATATTTACTGACAATCTGTCAATTAGTAGTACAAAGGTAACCTGTTTCTGTGGGGTTTTGAATGGGCAAAATATAAAATGATTTTTACTTGTCCCCCCCCCCACCCACCCCTAAGAATATCATGGTTCCATCAGAATATTTTGATAAATTTGTCCGTCTGCCGTATTCATTATGTGTATGACGACTGGAAATTATAATGTACACAGATGTTTTCATGTTGTCTATTTCAGATCTGCCAGTCATCCAGAATACCCCTTTAACGACTTCTGAGATCAAATATATTGATGCAATAAAATAGAGTCCACCATTTCATGACTTTTGTTTGTACACAAAATACAAATTAACATAAAATAATCTACATGTCTATTTCTTGCATTTCAAACTTACGTGGCCCAAGTTTAATTCACCGAATAATGGTTAGAAAATGAAGACGAACATATGTCATACTGGGGAACTCTTGTCGGCATATCAGGCGCGGATCCAGAGGGGGGGGGGGGGGGGTCCGCCCCCCCCCCCTCCTGCTCAGACTTGAAAAATTTTTATGCGATTTTATTGGCGATTTTTAGACATGTAATTTTGGAATTTACCTTCCGGAAATACGTCAGAATGCACCAAATTGAATATAATTTACCAAATTTTTCTGCGGGAGGGCCCCCAAACCCCTCGGTAATGGTGGCGGTGGCAATTATCAAGCCTGGACCCCCCCACCCTGCAAAAAATCCTGGATCCGCGCCTGCATATTCTCCACCAAATACCAGCGGTTACAGGTTCTTTTACTTTCATACCAAAATGTACATGGGGTAGACTCTTCATCCCGAAACACCACCAAAGGAAAGTCAGACTGGCCAGGCGGCATATATTGTTCACAGAGCCATTTAAGATGGCTCTTGTTGAGATTAACAAGTGGTTCAGAACAAGACAGTTTTCCACAGTTCCATTCATTACATTAAATGTGCACAGCGTGAAGTCAGGATAATGAAGTCCAGTAAGTCCAGAATAAAGCTTGGTAGCTTTACATTACGGATTTGCACAACGTGAAGTCAAGATAATGAAGTCCAGTAAGTCCAGAAGAAAGCTTGATAGTTTTACATTATGGATTTCTAGCTGATAGTGTCACTGTTGACCAGGATAGTATCACGTTATTGGTTGATAAGCCGGTGACTCAGGATATTTTTATATTGTTCATTTGCCGTCTGGTCTTGTCACATAGGACGCAACGTTTATTTGGCAGGCATGACAATTGACGAAAGGTGGCTGTAGAATTAAACCCATGAACACGACAAGCCCATACAAAATATAAAGTCAGTTTACAGTACAAATAATGTATTTATTTACATGATGTATGTGAAAACATTTCAAACTAATCGAAGGTGGCATGCTCAGGTACATTTAGGACTTATGATCCAGGCTACATCAAATTTTACAGCTACCTTCCCCAGTTCAGAACAAGAATGAGGCCTGTTTTTCAAGGTAGTCGTAGCCCATATTCCGGGTTGTGCCACTGGCAGTTGTCCACACCCTTGCATGTCACTGGGAATTGACAATAAATAATCATTATTGATGACAATAATTTTAAAAGAAATTTTTCCATAATTCTCTACAAAATACAAACAACATAACAAAAGACATTTATGTGAAAAATCAAAATGCTTTAGATTTAAAATGGACCATATCTAACACATCATTCTCAACTAAACCAAAATAATACTTCAGATTTAAAAAATAAAATATCAACTCAAATATGCAATACATAATTTCACACTATAAGATTTTGTTGGATATTTCACACCATCAATTTAAATCAAAAGCTGTTTGGTCCTTCATAAAATATGTAAGTGTTATATAATATTTTGTTGGGTATTTCACACCATACATTTATATCTAAAGTTGGTGGGTCTTTCACAAAAATATCTACAGACATCTCCAAATCAAACAGAATTAATATACAGATGACGTAATGTAAAAACATGATATTAATACTAATATTGCCAATGTTTAACAGAATTAATATCCTTTACAACATGATTTATACAATGTAGACAAACATTTAATACACAACTACATGAATTTACTATATATCTAATGGATATCGCAGATGAGGACAAATTTGATCTGTTTTTCATTTCTGTTTTAACCCTTAGAACCTGAAATGCTGCAAAACCGGCTTGACGTTGTATCGCATATACCCGAAATGTCTACCCGAAATGTCGGTTTTGCGGCTTGGGGCATGTTCAAGCTCCAATTACGTTGACGTCTAATATGACGTCCTGTAAATCCAGGGAGGGACGTGTAACACCCCATGTATAGTCAGTGTTCAAAGGGTTAAAGATGCCCTACGTGAGATTTAGACCAAGAGCTGATATTTCTTGCTATTATTGTTTAAAAATGGATAATTTATAGTCAATATATTCAAAAATTTCAGTCAAATCACTTTATTCTGAGCAAATTTATGAGTGTTTGAAGTTTTTACAATAATCTTGATTGATAAGTACCATTGTTATTAAAATAAACAAAGTCGTGATTATATATTTTTAAACCATTCACAACCATGGCCAATTGATTCAAGTGAATAAATAGCAAATAAAAGATAAATCTGCGTATTGTAGATCTTTGTTTTGGCTTCAAATGTTATATAAACTAATCCTCTTCTTTATTGATTTAGTGCATTTAGTTTTTTGAACTAGGCCTACTTCTTTGATACATTTAACGGTGTGGTTACTTGTATAACGGAATTTATACAACAATATGCTTGCATTCGTAATTCTTGAAAGATATGACAGATCAGGACTCATACTGACATTATTTAATTATTTCTTTGGGTTTTATTCCCAATTGTTTTCAAATATGAGTGTAGTCTGTGTCACCACAGGACCGGGACTGTACAGCGCAGTGGAAGCTTTTACGGCTAGCCCCCCGGATCCATTCACTCTTTTTGAATTGTTTATGTTTGTGGTCTCTGAGTATGATGTCTTGTCTGTATATTTGTTTTTGTGTAGAATTGTGTGTGGTGCAGTCTCCCTGCACTTGCTATTAGACATTTATTTACATTTAAAGCCCTATAATCAACTCTCCAGACCATTGCATAATGGAGGTTTAAATGGATTAGAATGCCCACAAGATTTTAAAATTTAAAGATAAAATGGATAATTAAGGCTTAGTGTTACATTTCCAGTACCATTGTTACAATACTAAACAATCTAAGCTACATGTACACATTCCAACACACTTAACTTCTCTCACAATAAAGTAATATAAGTATATTCAAAAAAAATAAACACAAAAGTTATATGGATAACAATTACTATATTTCTATTAAAGCTACGTTTCAACAATGATTCTCTTGTCGTTATCAAGCACAATACTGATACAGATAGAGGGAATGAGATATATATTGTTGAAACGTAGCTTTAATAGAAATATAGTAATTGTTATCCATATAACTTTTGTGTTTATTTTTAATGTGTCCAATTACTAAATGCCATTCAAACAGTATAAGTATATTCCTTTTTCAGTATCTATTTTTGAAATACTATAACAAGACCGGCCAGCTCGTTATTTAAAACTTACATAATGCATCTTTAAAAGTTCATATAATATTTGAAGCAAATGAACAAAAAAAGACCTGCAATACAGGTTTAGCTCTTATAAGGCATCTTTAATAGTTAATGTCATGAGCAACTTCAGTTCTTTATAAACAGATAATTGTTTTCATTATCTAACAAATTTTTAAGGATTCTCTACAAGTCTAATTTTAGCTATAGTGATTGGTTTAAATCTTTCTTGCAAAAACCAAATTGCCGGTTGATTGGCTGAATGAAAGGTCAGGACAACAGGCCTGGAAATAATGGCTTTAGATGTACCTGACAAAATGTCAGACACTAATGAAATAGTACCTGACATTTTCAACTTATGCGCCGGACATGTATCAATAATATCATTAAAAAGACAAATCAGTGCCGGACAAAATGACAGGCACCAGAGGTTTTGTGCCTGACAAAGCCTAAATCTGTGCCTAACATTGTCAGTGACAGGTGCCTTATTTCCAGGCTTGCGGACTGAGTCACAAATTTCTTAATAAATCTATGAAAGTCAGAATAATCTGTGTTATTGATTATACTGATTGTATAATATTCATTTTAACTTAGAAATTCTGAAATTTTAAGATCCGATACTAACCATATTATCGAATAATGCCCATGTTTATGTCACATGATTATAATCACCCTGTTAGGATTAAATTAAAGCGTCACTCAAACATTTTACCCAACACTTATGGTCCTGGCTTGTTTACATGGTTGCTAAGGATGATGAATGTTATGAAAATTTGCAAATCCTTATGTTTGTACATACTAAATGGAATTTAATTATTTTTTGACAGATACGCCTTTTAGAGATTCAACTTTTGTAATATTGTAGTTTGCAAAGGATTCAAAATCCATCTAATGAATATCATCAACTTTAAGTTACAATATATCATAAAGACATTTAAGTTTCCATGTGTTACATTTGAGTACACAATACTCACGCGGCAAAACTTGGCCAACACTGGTACTCTACATCTAGCCTCGACTGTATGACGGTAACTGATATGTACCTATAGCCATACAACTATTAGGAAAACTTGCCACTTTTAGAAAAGTTCTCAAAATGGCATTGTTTGAAGAGTATGTAGAGTTTTCATTGCAAAATTGTAAATGTTAAAAAGAAAATTGGATAAACTTGAAAGAAAAGCAGCTTCAGACTTTGTCGTATTCATGAGCGCCACCTGTTTTTAATTTGAAGAACTTGAAAGAAGTTCCAATAGCAGAATTCGTCATACAGACGAGGCAAATGTTGGCTACTGGAATCAGCCTAGATTTGATGAATGCACAATACTCTGAGAACAATTCTAATGAAAACGTTTATGGAAATTTCACAACTTGAATGAATTTCTTGAAAGGTTAAGTGTCCTCTCCATAAAACTTTGATAATTTGGGTTTTTTTACACTCGGAGTATTTCCATGTTATTATTATAGCATATTGATATCCAGTCAGGTTGCGTTGATGACCATTGGATCTGATTAATCTCGCCAGCGGCTGTGTACGCTAATATTGGATCTTCTATAGCTCGTGGCATTTGTTGTATATCCCATATTAATGCCTGATGATCATCAGCTAAAAGATCAAACATCAATAATGTTTTAAAAAAAATTGAAACAAGACATTCTATTTATTTTAATAACAGATAATACAGTTATAATTTTTGGAACATAGAAAATAATTCTTTCAGATGTGAAGTTATCTTAGATTAATGTAAGCAACAATAAGGTATGACTATAATATTTTGGCAACGTAAGTAATACAGTGAAATCCCTCTATTAAGACCACATGTGGGACTGTCTAGATGTGGTCTTAATAGTGAGTTGGTCTCATTACTGAGTGAGCATGCTTTAGACAAATTCAAAGAAAAACAGACGGGGTTAGGTAAATTATATACAGTAAAGACATACTTTGTTACTAATAACAGATGCAATGTTAAAACACATCATGAAAACATAATAATAATTATGCATGTTATCAAGTCTTTATCACGTTATAATTTTTAATTCATAATGCTTCCTTTATTTATCTTCATTTTTTGATTAAAATCCCGCAAACAACCTTTAAACTAAAATTATGTTATCCATGCTTTTTTATTATTAAATCTCCACGTAACCGGCAGACGAAAAATGTTCAAATAATAATCCTGTCATCCAAGTTTTTTTATTATTGGATCTCCACGTAACCGGCAGACGAAAAATGTTCAAATAATAATCCTGTCATCCAAGCTTTTTTATTATTGGATCTCCACGTAACCGGCAGACAAGACATGTTCAAATTTCTAAACATGTTGCTATTTTGACACCAGAACAAGTTTAGCCACGAACAGAGAGCTTGTTATCTGGGGGGCCATGATAATTCACTCCTCTCTCTTCCATGTTGTAGATATCCCGAGCTTCGTAACCAATGACAATGTCAGGTACACTTTCAGTCCATTCTTTCACAACGTCGTCATTTACGCTACCACTTTCAACGTACATCTTAAAAAAATGAAATGTTGTCTTTCTCTAAATCTGCTTTTTCACGAAGCGTAGGACCGGAGATCGACACATCATTGTCACGCACACGCTGAAACCACGCCCACATTCTTCCATCGGCGAACGAACACAGAGACGTTTCCTGTCGCTGTCTCTATTTTCTTCGTATCCATTAATAATTTTTTTTTGATAAGTTCTACTTTTGCTTTCAGCCTTAATTCTACACGAGTACGCTTATTACTACGGGTTTTTTCCATTACACAGGTGAAGATCGAATAAGAAATGATACCCTTTTGACAAAATTTAATCGTACAAACAGACGAAGGTCGAATAAGAAATTATAATCTTGACAAAATTTACTCGTATAAATAGTAAGAGTTTAAATCACTTAATCATTATTAATTACACTGTTTAAATTAAAACAAACAATGAGAAATTCCATTGTTTAAAAAATGAAATCAACAACGAAAGATTAGCGGCTCGTTAAATTGTTGCGATAAATCAGTCAACCACGACTGTTTGATCTCAGTCATTAGATTGACTAATCCCTGTCAGTGGTCGTTATCGTTTTGATCTCGGTCGGGAGCTGATTAATCCTAATCAGTGGTCGTTATCGCGAGTCACAAAAACAATGAAATTGACTGACTTGGACTGGCTTCGGTGGTCGTAATCCGTAATAGTGAGTTGCCCGTAATACTGAGTTCAATTTATAAGGAATATAGAAGAAAAAAATTGGTTCTTTTAATATGTGGTCGTATACGTGAGTTGCCCGTAATTCTGAGTTGGTCGTTAAGCGGGATTTCACTGTACATCCACAAGCAGAAAAGCCCTTAAAACGGACTCGTGTGACAACAATAATACATTCACTTTTGAACAACAAGACAATCTTTGCTTGTCAGCCTTGCATGTGTCTACCTTGAGAATGAAGGCACAGCCTGAAATATCCAGCATGTTCTTCTTGGCCTGATGAATGGGTTTAACATCCTACTTTCCTGCACTGAATGGGCTAAAGAAGACTGACATATGCCATTCAGGGAAATTTGTCCATCAAGCAATACTATGATCTACTCTTCTTCTCGAATTAAAACTGTAATGGGTTCTTTTACATGCATGCTAAAGTGTACATGGCTCCTCCATTTTTTTCTCATAGACCAAATTTTCTATGCCAACATCGAGACCCGCGGGTGAGTGAACTAGTGTCCTACTCGCTGAGCCACCATGTCTCCCAATGATACTAATACTACCACAACATACATTGCTCAAAATATCCAGATATTATCGTAATATTCAGGGTTTTCTGCACTGGAGAAAGAAATTTGGATTTAATGTCCACTCAACACAAACTAGGTCATTTTGGGACTAACACATGGATCAATCTTATATTAATGATTTGCTTGCATATGGGGGTATAGCACTGAGATGAAATCAACGATGTTGGACAGGTGACCCTACCCCATGTCACCTGCAAGCATACCCATTAAACCATCCGGCCACCCCCATCCCTACATGTAATCAGTGTCTATAGATGATTATAAAACTGTACTCACCAGCAGTACAGATATGACAACTTGAATGTGGAGCCCATGTAATGGCGTTAATACAGGCTCTATGATTGTTGAGACGGGCGACTGGGGTACACGGAACTCTTACATCTAATATAATACACTGAAAAATACATCACACATATATATATACAATAGAAAAAGGTCATACAGAGAGAGAGTGAAATAAGGCTTAACGCCCCACTTGACACAAACCAGGTCATTTAGGGACTAACATATGGGTTAATTTTTTCAAATATTCGCTTGCGAATATGGGTCTTTAGCAGTGGGAGGAAACTGGAGGACCTGGAGAAAACCCATGAGATTGGACAGACGACCCTACTCTTTGATACATACAACCCGGGAATGCCATGCCAGTTGACTCAATGACGGACCTTATGATACAGTGCGCACGTGCTAACCATTCAGCCATCCCAACCCCCAAAGGTCAAACAATCTTTAAAGAGAATCTAATGTGGGACAGAGGTTTTTATTTTGTCAAACGGGAAGCCACAATAGCTCAGTGATTAATGCTTGCTCGCTAACGAGGCGGTCAAACTTTTTACTTTTCTGAACTGATTGGGCTAATAAGATGGGCATATGCCATGCAGCGAGCTATGTCAGAAATTTTGCCCAGCCCCAGACAGTGGCACTACAGCATACTCTTATTTCAAATTCCAAATGTCAATGGTTCATTCACATACACACTAATGTGTACTAAGGACCTCCAAGAACCACATCAGAAATCCTGATGAACTCTCCTGAGAGCCCAACACAGGGATCAGTAGCAGGGACCTCCAGGTAAGTGATCCAACGTCTTACTCACTCAGCCACCATGACACCCAAATGCCCCTAAAGGATTAGGACTAATAACCAACCTCTTGTGCTTCCATAGCCATTGTACATAAATAGTTAGGATCTTGTTTATTCCAGGCCAGACGTAATAAAGGGTTGTGTTGTGGATCTTCGTAGATTATTGTAGAATGTTCCAAATGTCGTAAATCAAACATTCGTACAGAACCATCAGCACCTTAAACAAATAACGTCAGATATATTTACATCAAATACACTTAAAAAAAAATTTTTTTTTATCTTCTTGTTGAAATGTTTAACTCATTTATTCTTGAAGTATGAAGCTTACCAAATCTCAGCTCCAAGGAAGAAGTTCACCTTTCGTTTCTCTCTGGGAAATTGCCCCAGCCTTATGTTGGCCATTTTGAGTGTAACTTGAGGTATCCTACCAGTGATCCCTTCACTCAAGCTAAAAAGAGCTCCTGGTGAATCATCAAATTGGCTACATTGCAAGCTAAATATAACTCCTGGTGAATCATCAAATTGGCTGTTTAAGAGGGAACTTTTGAAGTCAATGGTTAGAAGTGAATTCAGATTGAATATTGATTCCTCATTGAGCTACAAATGGAAACCTTCTCTCTGGGAGCTGAGAGATTGGAACTAACCAACACCAACAGACATGTTTGAACTGATTAATTCTAATATTATGGATATTATAAACATTGTATATATAAACAATAAACATGTTATAACTCAATATTCTTGTAGTATGGAACTTCTCATCATGCTATATAATTCATCAATTCTAAGTATATTTGTAGTATAGAACTTAACAAATAGATAGAACTCAATGCGGCAGGGATACACTTGAGTGAACCATTGAATAACCCGAGCAGTATTCAATGGTCATTGAGTTCTGTTTTTATTCTACAACTACATGCAAATCTCAAAATACAGTGTACTATCCAGATTATGAAAAAAAATCATCATCAATAACGTTAAAATTCATCACAGGTTCCGCCCTATTTTCTTTCCTTTTTACAAAAATTGTCATTGCTAGTGGTGACGTCATTACGGTTTGACGTAATTATGAAAATGACGTCATTCTGGGCAAGCCATTAAATACAACCATAGGTTATTCAATGGCTGTATTCAATGACATTTGCTTGTATTTGCATGTAGTCATAGAATAATATTGGTAACCTTATGTTATAACTCATTAAATGTAAGTAATTTTGTTGTATGGAACTTACCGACACTAGCAAACATATCTCGACCACCACCAGCTCTACTGAATGCAATATCGTAAACTTCTTTATCATGAGCTATTAACTGTGTCTTTACATGGCCTGATACCATATTTACTCTTCCTAAAACTTGACCTGTCTTTAGATTTAACAAAAAAATTTCATAAATACATACAAACAATCAGTTGATTAGAGTTGTCTACAGCCATCTGATGTTTGAAAAAAAAAAACAATCAATAAAATTATGAACCAGACGCAATGGTGTCATAAATCAATCTACTATCAGTTCAGATACAAAGAGTTGATTATTACAGGTTGCAATAATAAATAATTTTCAGAATACGAAATGAAATGGAGTTTAATGCCTTACACTGTTCTGCTCTGAACTGGGCTAATGAATACTGGTCTATGCCATACAGTGTGCTATGATGGAAATTTTGTCTCGGATTGCGGCACTTAGGTCGACTATTATATCGGATTCAAACTGTCTAGGGATCTTTTACATGCATGCCAATGTGTACACTAGCCTCAGTTTTTCGATCCATCCAAATGACTAGACAGCTGTATTTGTCAATCCCTCTGCATCACAGACAAGTGGGAAACAATGCAAAGATTGAACACCCGACCTTTTCAGAATACTTATGCAATATATCAAATATGAAGCGAAATGAAATAGCGTTTGAAGTCCTACTTTTATGCACTGACTGGTCTAATGAAAAAGGGGATATGCCATACAGTGTGCAATGAGGGAAATTTAGCCCATACAGCAGCACTGTGGCCTACTTTTACATCAAATTCCAACTATCAAGGGATCTTTTACGTGCACGGTGTGCAATGAGGGAAATTTAACCCATAAAGCAGCACTGTGGCCTACTTTTACATCAAATTCCAACTATCAAGGGATCTTTTACGTGCACGCTAATGACATATAATAAATATAATACTTACCTCTAAACCCCAGATAGTACAAGTTGTATCAATACTAGATGTACCTAATAAATTAGGATCAACTTCATTCCAATCAAATGATGTTAGAGGTGCACAGAAATCAGAATTCTTATTCTATAAAGAAAACAAAGTAAACTCAAATAACAAACACATACAATGAATTACAACTATACAATATGATATAACTGGTTGATATGCTGAGATTATTTGTATCCAATTTAAGTTTAAATTCTGTGATTATCATTTGGGGGGGGGGGGCTTTATAATCATTCTAAACAGAATTAGGCATAGAAATGAAGTGAAATGGGGTTTAACGTCCAACTGTTTTGCTCCGACTTGGGAAACTAAAGACAGACATACATGTACGCCATACAGTGTGCTTTGAATGTGGGGAATTTTGACCAGACAACAGCACTACGACCTACTCTTATGTCGAATCTCAATCTTTTTAAAGGGATTTTTTACACGTACGCCAGTGTCTACCAAGGACATGGGTCTTTCGTTCCATCTGATCGATCATATGCTGTCCATTGTCAAAACAACTTTAGGAAAGTGGGATCTTTCTAAAAGGAATCTGTATCGATCAAAAAATATTAGTTCAATTCTGCAGTCGAATAAAAACTGTAAAATCCACTAGGTTGCCCAGACAACCCACCATCTTGTACGAGCCTGGGATCAAAATCCTGCCATTCACTGACAGACTTTATGATCTTAACCTCGTGCATATCACCCCACCTCGATATAGTAAACAATAAAATCTTACATTATTTAACAGACATTCTAGTCTTGTATCTGTATCACCAACACGCCAAACACGTAAATAATCACCACTAGTAGCTAACAGATCGGGAAATACTCCTTTCTACAAATATAATATCATATAGGTTACTCTTTTCTAGAAATATAATTATAATATCATAGGTTCCAACATTTAATAAATCTATGGTGACTTTCTTAAAATACATGTACCCAAAAATAAAACTACCAGTACATACAAAATATATACTTGATACAGTGAAGACAAAAGAATCAAATTCCAAATCTTTTAAACATCACTTACAAGTTTCAAATTCTGTCAAATGAATGTGAAGAGTGATGATATTATCATTAGTGACAAGTCTAATAAACTTACATCATGGCACAATTTGCTTACATTCTATATTATCGATATTCAAAAAAAATACAAATCACTTCAACTAGCATAGATATTATGATGTCAACTGTGGCATCATCAAGCTATAGCTAATCCATAATTATTTATCCACTGTGTAATCTCACTGTAATAACTACATGTCACAATAAGAGAGTCATTGAGCTGAATAGTGTAGCTCTTTGCTTACACTGACTTCTCCTTTTATAAATATAAGTACATGTATTATACCCCCCATCCTTCTGATGTAACTGTATGTAGATGTACTTACCGAGTCAGGTATCCACATAAGCTTAGTTGTAGGGTAGGGATGATCAAAAGTACTCTTTGCCATAAACTCTGATGTATCTTCATCTAAAGCAACGATTTGAACCTGTAAATAAAAACACAAAGTTTTCAACAGGTATTTGTCTTGGTGGTTTATTTCCAGCTGTTCCATAAATTATCACTTTAACGTGCCAAAAGAATGAAGACACAATTAGATTAAATAATGAATTGTAGGTACATGTTCTATGTAAGAATATCATGTTGTTACACATTACTCCCAAAAAGTTTCTGATGTTGGCAAAAAAAATGTAAACTTGTTATTGCATTGATTTAATTATTACCTTGTTGTTATATTCTTCTACAAAGCTACCCAATGCCAGTCTGAATCGTTTATCTGGTCTAACACTCCAGTTCATACTGTATACTGTCCATGGAGCTTCATATTTATATATTTCCTTCCGTTTACCTGGTGGAGCATTAGCGTGATTATGTGGCAGAGTATTCATCCTGTTAAAATATACCATGGCATATATGAATAAGAGAGAGAGAAATGGGGTTTAACGTCCACTCAACACAACTAGGTCATTTCGGAACTACATATATGAATAAATACATGTACAAAATTTACATAGGTACTGCAGCAGGCACTACATATGATGAAGTCTATGACTATCTTAGAATTGTGTATATATATACATGGGTTATTAGGTGTCTCGAACTATGCCTATAGATTAGCATGGGTGACTTGTCAGGTGTAGGCCTACTGGTTTATTAATGAATGCATTTTTTTTTTTTTTTTTTTTTGCTTCATTGAATCATTGGATTAGTCATAAGAATAAGATCAGAATCAGGTTTATCTTTGTTATCACTGCAATGAATGTCATAAAATATCTAATCAATAGATGGGCGGTAACATTCACATGCCTGCATACAAATTTGAAATTATGACCAATATATTTGAAATGAATAACTACGATTCAATCAGAATGTAAAATATATAATAAAATAAACTAAATAAATCTTTCATCTTCCGAATCCGAAATTCGTTTTCTTTATACTTTATCTCATCTGACATAATTTTTTGAGTAATTAAGCTGTACGAATATAGACAAATTTTATCATTATTTTGCAATCGAAAGCCAGTCCGATCTGACAACTCTAATACCAAATGTTACAAAAAATAGTAATTAAAAGAAATCTTAATTTACATTTTCTGTAATCTTCTTTTATCTTGACTGTCAACAAAAACAATATGGCGGCCGCTGTCTGCAAATTAGTCTCGATCATTCAGTCATAAACAGCAATGATTATTGACTATTGGTCTTGACATGCAAGTCTATAAACGAGGGGAAAGAACTCGAAATTTGACCTACATTTACGACAACCGTTATTTTTAATCCCGACTTGTTTTGACAGTTGAAGTAATTGCTAATTTCCTGAAACGTTTGGGCCTGGACAAATTTAAGAATGACAAATTCTACAGATAACACCGTGGTGAAAGTGTGCTCACAGAATTCAGATATTCCTTCATATATTACTTTTAAAAATGCCACGTCAAGAAAAATGGACGTTTATTGGGTTGATTTCAAAGGAAAATATGTGAAGTACCTGAAAAATTTCAGTCCTGGAAATGTCCATCACATAAATACTTTTGTTACACACCCGTGGATAGCTAGAGACTCTGTAACAAATGATGTTCTTATGTTTAATGGCAAAAGTATTTTTTATCCACCAGCATGGAATGGGGAGCAATCAAGAAATGAAATACGGATACATGTTCCAGGTAACTGGTTTCGTAATATTAATTAGTAGGATATAATTCTGGAACTGGAAGTCATTCAAGTTGGTCAAAAATATTCGGCATTCAACTGGCAAGATGTTATACGCCAACTGTTTGTGTTTCGTTCCAGGCGTTTTTAAATGGACACTTTCAGGCCTTTTTTTTATAGTACCCGTATTACATACATGTATGATCGTATGCCTATATATAATTATATATTAGTTTAATTACCAGTACCCGGTACTGTTTAATGTGATATTGATATTCAGTTGTTTCTACTTCCAGTGTTTAATCTGAAGAAGAGATGTATACAAGTGCTGAAAGATTATCTCACCAAGAATGACATCCCATCGTTAGAAATTCCTCACACGCTTATTGAGGAAATGTGTATGAGATCGAACATGACTTTCAGAGAGTACGAACGAATTATAATCGATTAGCTGTTAATATTATACTCAAGAGACCCAAAAGTGAAAATTCAACTAGGCCTATCTGGTAAACCTACAAGATTATGTCGTACATGTAGACAGCTCATCAGTACTAAAGCTAGTTCAGCTCTGAACGTAGGTCTCATTACACATTATGTAACTCGGCCATATAAGACGAAACAAAGTTTAGTTAAGTGGGTGAAACAAAATTGGAAATTTTGAAAAAATGTGATTGTAATTTGGCTAGGCCACGCAATAAATGACTGAAGATTCAAAGATTCCAATTCCCCCGCCCGCCTGCCCCAGCTTACCGTACCTAAATTCTGTCTTGTCTTATACTTTCAGAGCTGAACTATACTTAATTTTGCAATTGTTTACTTTGCATTAAATGCACACTGTGATATTTCAGCTGAAAAAAAAAGCTATTGGAATTACATGTATATATATACAGTAGTATTTAAATCTGATATGATCTGTCTTTGTGATTAAGGAGCTTGTGGTCATTTAAACATGGTTGGTTCTTTCTCTTTCATCTAGTCAAAATTGACCAACTATCTATATTGAAATGACTTCCACAACTAATGATATAGTTAACTCTATTGATGTTATTGGGTAGATGAATTAAGACCCTGCATTTATTGTTCAGTGCATTTACCGGGTAATGGCACTTTTTTTTTATCAGTGTGGTGTTGAATTTGACCTTTAACCCCACATGTGGGACCACTGTTCATTGAATTATTTTGAAGTGCTCAGATGTAATCATTGTAAGTTGTAGAATTTCTGATTATGTTCATGTTAAGTTTTGGTTTTGAGTACGCACAAAATTATCAAGTTGTTTGATCATTGTTCTCTTTGGGTTTTGGTCATACAGGCTCTAAAAAACGGCTAGAATTCGAAAAGGTCAAAACAGCCGTAATTTGGTCATAACAGCCAAATAAATTAATTCATAGCAGAAACATTATGTTACGAAACATTTGTAAAAAGAAATGGATAAAAATACTGACTGATTCCCATTCATTTGGTTTAGGGTCGTTATGTCCACTACCCTTCTATTTGTTGTTCACAATATACATGTATTTTTGAGGCATATATTTACATATTTACCCCTGATAAAGTTAGTCAGTCGTTTTATAGGCATATTTAGCTCTTGCATAATGTATGTTTAAGTAATATATTGATATTGCATGAGGACAATAGTCTGAGAGCTGTAGCTGTATATTACGCAGTCTTGCACAAGACCATTAAACAACTTAAAATACAGACACTATCCAATATGTGTATTTCAATGAAATCGTCAGGCTAGTCTATTTCATCTAGTATAGATAATGTACAATTGGCTTGTTTCCCGTACCATTATGTACACCAACCAACATCAAAGGATGAGGTCACACCTGTATTTGAAGTATGTATATTGTAGCCTTCCAGTATTAATTTTGCTTTCTTACATGCAATCTTCTGTTAACTTTAATATGTATGTTGGAGACCTCAAAAATCTCCGTTTATTGTTTGATAGAAGGATAATGTTATTGTATATAAATATTGTAAATATGCGGAAACTAGGAGTTGAAAATCATGAGGATTAAATCAAGGAAGATAATAAAAATTGATCATTTAATGTTTTATTCAAGGCTAAGAACGAGAGTTGAATTGAAGTGGACTCTGTATCATCTGAGTAGGACGTTAAACCCCTTTTCATTTCATATTGATTTACTTTTACTTTAAAAAGTGAAATTAGATAGTTCTTGTATTACATTACGGGGGAGTGACCACTTATTATACGCATAAGAAAATGAATTTAGGTTCAGGCTTACTAGAACTAGGTCTATATAATATGCACATTGATAGAAGCACATGGGGTTGGATGGCCATATTGTTACGGTCAACTGGTGTGGTTTCGATTCCCGGGTTGTACATGACAAGGAATAACCTCATGAGTTAAGCCGGTTTCCTCCCACTGCTAAGGACCCCTTCGTGCAAGTGAAATATTGAACTAAAATTAAACCATACATGTATGTAAAATATTTTAATCCCAAAGTGACCTAGTTTGCGCTGAAGGAGACATTAAACCCTATTTCTCTCTCTTGGTGGAAGCAAATTTAACTAATTTTTTTTTTGTTTCAATCATGCTATTTTTAAATGTACACATTGAAATATTTCAATACGATTATATTTACTGCACCTATATAGCCACATGTATATCTCTTCAATTAAATATTCTGTTATTGTATATTATTCAGTATCATAATCAAACATGTAATAAAAGTTATATTCAATTATTATACATGTGAAAGTTAATTACTATTCATTGGAAAATGTACCTGTCGCTCATCAAGCAGGATGTTGACTCTCTAACTAGGAGGTCGCTTGTATGTCAAGTTCATCAGGATTTTCCAGTTTGTCTGGGCCGCAGAAGAGAGGGCCTGGCAAGAAACAACCTATAGTTGTTTGGATGGGATGGAAAACATGTACTGTGTACACATTGGCGTGCATGTGAAAGATCCATATATTGTTGGATTCAATATAAAGGTATGCCATTGTGCTGTCATGTGAAAGATCCATATATTGTTGGATTCAATATAAAGGTAGGCCATAGTGCTGTCAATCGGTGCCAATTTTCCTGATCGCATACCCGTCTTCATTTGCCCAGTCTGAGCAGAAGTGTATATTTTGTTAAAAGTGTGTGGATTTGATTACATTTTGTATGATAACTGTTGGTGTATTTAGGGAAGCCAGAATGGTTCAGTTTGTTTGGAGAGAGAGAAATGGGGTTTAAAGTAGCCAAGTCTCTTAACTCACTATTATTCTAAGTTTTCGACATTGAAAACGCAAATTATTTGTCAATTTAAATCAAAATTGATGTTGTTATCTAACTGGGAAAAGATGGGTTTTGGATATCCAATATTTATGATGAAATAGGGGGGTTGGGATGGCGTAGTGGTCTAGAGTGCCGCGCTTCGACCTCTAGCTGGCCGGTCACCTCTGGCTTGCGGCTGTGGTTTCGAGCCCTGGTGTGAGCGTATGTGCAAGCATGGAGATAGGGGCGGATTCTCAACCTCGTGGGTTTCTTCCCACTGCTAAAGACCCCTACGCGCAAGCGAATTATTGAAATAAAATGAACCATATGTTAGTCCCAAAATGACCTGGTTGTGTCGAGTGGACGTTAAACCCCCATTTCTCTCTCTATCTTATGATGAAATAAACATTTTACCATTGGTACATGAATCATAATGCGTTTCAGCCCCATTTGTAACAAGGGATTTGGAGAACGAGGCTAGACATATTCCACAAGTCATGTCAAACGTGGGTGAAATATTCTTATCTATAGAGTTGTGCAATAAATACTATCTGTGTAGACTGAAATAACCAGACACTAGAGACTGCCATTCTATTTAGGCTTCTGGCATATTTTGCTGAACATAACTGATTAGAAATCACAATAAAAGCAGAAACAATAGAATGTAAATCATTTTATATACATTCATATTACAGTATTATATGCATTGCAACCCATTTGTGTCCCAAATATTAGCAATTTAGCTCCTTTAACGGTGGAACATCAAGTTGGCCGAATTATCTTTTATTTCAGAATTAAACAAAATTTTGAGTTCAAGAAACTTTATTGTCAATATTATTAAATGTTTGAAAAAGAGCACCATTTAATCACACATGTATCTATGACATTATTATTTCATCCAAACTGTAAAAAAAAATATTATTGACAAAAAACAATCCATAATAATATAGACATATTTCTAACAAATACAATAACAATCTACAGGTCTTCCACAAAATACTCCTAAATCCTTGTAGTTAGTATAAAAATGTAGGTGTAAAAGGTGAGTGCAGGTAATCTTGGATCTCAGTAATGATGATATGATAGGTGTCAAGCATATACTGTTCAATCTTTTTTGAGTGGCATTTAGCAATTGACACACATTAAACACACAAAAACACGGCTTAATTAAAATAGTAATTGTGTTCAATAATATGTTTTTGTGGTAAATACTGTTCAATATTCCATTGTATTCATTGAAGTAACTTTCTGACCAATCCGAAGACAAAATAGAAGCTACCTCTATAAACTTATACACATCTGTTTTTCACATTATTATTATGTCCACATTGCATAAGGCTAAGATTCAAAACAGGAACAGTCTACTCAGGATTCCAGCGCCTTAACCACTCAACTACTTCCCCAAACCTCTTTTCCTGAATTATGCAAGGTATTACTACTGTCACTCAGAGTGAGCCTGTTGGTTTCTGAGAAATGATATGGAGTTCCAACGTCTTTCAGTTCTGCTCCGAACTGGGCTAATGAAGACGGGCATACACCATACAGTGTGTTACATGGAAAATTTTGCACGGACAGCGGCACTACAGCCTACTCTTATATCCAATTTCAACTGTTAAGGAATCTTTTACGTGCAAGCCAATGTGTACACAGAACCTTGGTTTTTCGTCCCATACAAACGACTAGACAGCTGTCTTTGTCAGGCCCTCCATCCTGCACCACCGACAAGGAGATACTACATTCTTGGTCAATACCAGGAGCAAACATGCAACCTCCAGGCCAGCGAGCCAGTGTCTTCCCACTTAGCCACTCTGTCCCCTCTGCTTCTGTGAGAAAGCAATTCTGTCTGGCTACTTAACAAACAATACATTATACAACACAAAACCCTTATTATCAGTCTGTAAATGTCCTCATTTCATGCAGTAAATTAAATATTCATTAACAAAAATACAAAAGTAACAAAATGTCAGTTCTGCTGTTAATATAAATAGATGTTCTGTATAGTACTTCCATCAAAATATCCTTGGAAGCTCAAAGTTCTTATAAATAGTCTCGAAGTCTATTCTGATTTTATTCCAAAAAGCTCGAAGTAAATGGTTAGATTTCATTGATGGAATCAGTCTGAATTAATTAAAATCGGAGACCCGCCCAACTCCAACATCTGTTACAAATGGTTGCTATCACGTTGGTATGGTTACCGTAAACAAACTGAAGTCTAATTCTTGGCGTAATACACTGGTTAATATAAATTCTGCATTATACACATCTGAAAGAAGATAAAAAGAACTATATTAAAACTACAGTTGACTCTGTCACTTCCGACATCTGAATACCATGGCATTCTATGAAATTTGTCATCATTTTCATGTCCCTATTTATTTCCCTATTACGTCAACCCAAAAGTTCTGAACTATGACATCGATCAGCGGTCCCATCACATGATTTGTATTGAATTAACATTGGGTAATCCAGCCTTCAATCACCAATCAATTATCGTTGAGTATAAAACATGTGTGAAACATCCCACTTATCTGCACTGGTTGATTTAACAAAGATTGGCCTGTACATGTACGCCATATCTTGTGCTATGAGTGAAATTTTGCTAGGACTGTGTCACTACAGCCTATATCCTATTTCGAATTCTGCGGTTATTGCATGTGTACACCAATGTGAAGCCAGGACGTTGGCTTTTCATTTCGTCTGCCTAGAGACAGGTTCTCTCTGCCCTGCATTACTGACAAGGAGAGACCCCCCCCCCATCGCTCCAATGGAAAATTCTGAGGCGCTTTCTAAGCTGAGAGTAAATGAAACAAAATTTAACATCCTGCTCAAAAAGGGTTAATGAAGATGCGCATACGTGATACAGTATGCTGTAATGGAAATTTTTTCCGGGTAGCAGCACTATGGCAAAATCTTATATTGATTTCCAAATGCAGAGAAATCTTACATGTGCAATCCAATGTATATCCGGGATTTCGGTCTTTTGTCCTATCCGAATGACTAGACAGCTGTCTTTGTCAGGCCATCTGTCCTACACCTTTAACAAGCGGAAACCACTACAGAAATTCCAGATGAACTTTCCTGACCAATGCAGGGATTGAACACCCGACCTCCACGCTTACTCACTGATTCACTGTGAATTATCCTGATAATTTCATTAATGTAATGTAAAGTCTATTTTCTATGTAAGAATTGTTTGAATACTTACTTATTTTTTGTGCGAATAAATCTCGACATAAATGAAGATCATTATTGCAAGTAATTACAATAAATGTTGGTTTACCCTAAAATCAAGAAATATATCATTATTCAACATATAAAAAATACAGTTTGAATATAGAAACGAAACCTAGTTCAGATTAGTTCAGTATTTGCAACGATATGATAAATCAAAAATTTTACATCCTCCAAGACCAGCGCCACCTAGAACTTTGGGGTCAAATCTGTTCGAGGGCTTATTTTTAATTTGATTCATTCCAAGTTGGAAGCTTATCAGCCATTCAAGATCTTTGGATAATAAACATACATTTAATGTTTGATCAAATTTTGGACGGACAGGAGCGATGACAATTAAACGTCCACATAAAAATGTGTGCATATAGAAAAGAAACATAGTAATTTAAACTGACCTTATCACTGACCATGTTAATAATGGTTTTAGCAGATGGACGTCTGTTGACTACAGTGCCACCTGCACTAACAATAATCTTAGTAAAATCTTTAACAGATGGTACAACACTTGGGGTTAGATAGAAAGCTATACCCTGTAATATACAAAATCATTTTAATATTGTCAAGATTAGGTTTTAAAATGAGATTAGAGTCCATATTGTTTTCTAAAGTTTACTCTTAGAGAGAAATGGAGTTTAACACCCACTCGTCAGAAACTAGGTCTTTTCGGGACTAACAAGAGAGAGAGAAATGGGGTTTAACGTCCACTCAACACAAACTAGGTCATTTCGGGACTAACATATGTTTTTTAAAAATTTTATTTCAATAATTCGCTTGCGCGTAGGGGTCTTTAGCAGTGGGAGGAAACCGGAGTGCCCGGAGGAAACCCACGAGGTTGAGAAGGCGCCCCTATCTCCATGCCACATACGCTCACACCAGGGCTGGAAACCACAGCCGCAAGCCAGAGGTGACCGGCCAGCTAGAGGTCAAAGCGCAGCACTCTAGACCACTAGGCCATCCCAACCCCCCGGGACTAACAAATGGTTCAATTTCATTTAAATAATTCACATGTGCGTTGGGGGCTTTAGCAGTGTGAACGACTGAAGACCTTTTTGGTTGAAGTAATAAGGAAATAAATCAGGACTGTAGAGTTTACTGTATATTGATATTTACCTGATATAATGGTTTGATCTGAGCTCTATGTATAGAATCAACTAAACAACAACCAAATTCTTTCTCTGCTTTAATATCTCGTAATAAATACTTCTCTTCATCTAAAATACAATATATATATCAACATCTTTATTATAATACATCAACTACCAAATAAGGTTGTAACGACTTATTGATTGATTTAGTCGATTGATTTACCTTGAATCAAATTAAGATTGAGAAAGACAGTAGCTGTTGTAAAATAATGCTGGGGGAGGATATTTAGAATTACCATAACCCGCAATGCACATGTGCAGGGGTCAAAATTCATGATATTGGAACTGAGGCAGTTTTTTCAAAAAATGCCACAGTAATCCCTTCTTCACTACGGCAGTTTTTGTGTACACTACGGCAAAACTTTCATTTGACTTTCATCACTACAGCATTTTTTTTAAACTGATAAATTTGATTAATAAAGATTATAAATAATAAATAAACTATAAGTATATATGTTTTCATTTGTAATGTGTGTTTAGTATATTATTATAACAGTATGTCACCACAAACACCCTAAAAATGTTTAGGACTTTACGTCAACCGCAGCCCATATAAATATCGTAATAAATCTGTTTTATTTCTCCGAAATTAGGAGGTATAAAATTATTGCAAGCCCGCGAATCTGCTTTGGCTCAGCGACACGAAGATTCGTGCAATTCTATATAATCCGTATCTACATGAATTTCACCAAATATAAGTAAAGTATCATGGCACGTAACTTGCGTTTTAAATGAATATTTCGCCGTTGAAGTGTGGAATTCTGATTATAAAATATCCGTATCGTAGAACCATAATTTGATTATCGAAAGACAACTTCACACCCGTGCATAACATCATTACACGAACATCATGCGGTGGACATGTAACGCCCCCTGGAATGCTTTTCTTTCATTCCGTCTATATTTACAGCTTTACGCTAAAAATTATATTTGATTTGGTCATATTTTTCCTGTAAATTCTTCATAGCCTTTATTTCTGTAAATTGATTTGTACTTGTTAAATGATTAAACACGCCAGACAACGAGCCGTGTCCATTTCCATTCCAGTAGAAGTAGGTCAGATGACTGGGGGGGGGGTAAGTGTTTGATATAAATACATGTACTTCATAATGCTATTAACTAGTGGCAAACAGACGAAAATATGCGTAGATCGTGTACCGTATAGGCTATCCGTTTCATGGGCATCTGAATAAACGACTTGTATTATCGGTATCTGCGTACGTGCGCCCGCTAATGTGACATCAGGTAAATAGGCAATTCCACAACGTTCGATCTATATTTAGTAGCTATGACAGCTGTGTGGTTCGAGATCTAATTCGATAGAAAAACCCAGGAAAGAAACAAAACAATAAATTATTATTTTCTGTTATGCCGTGGATTACGCATTTGTACAACAGCAATTTCAGTGACGACTACGGCAAATTGCCGTCGTCATAATTGTCATATTCTTAAATAAAATACCACGGCAAACGATGCCATAGTTATTATTCATTTTCTACGGCAATTTCGCTAAATACCACGGAAATTGCCGTGGGTGCCGTCGTGAATTTTGACCCCTGCATGTGATGTCATATGTTGTTCTCCACTAAATGCAGTGAGCCATGACGAAATCTTGTGTTGCCGAGAAACAATATTTGGCATGACTGAACTAGGATCTCCTGGTTATCATGTCGTTGCCTACTCATTAATCCACTGTGGCTCACTACTCTTATGTATATATCTTACCATGATCTTTTCTACTGTTTTTACTTACCTAATAATTTTTCTTGATTTAAACTTGCTTCTAGCCATTCTTTAGTCAGTACATATTTACAAACACTGATAGCCTCAAATAATTTCATTGTTCTAGATAACGATGGCATGATCACATGACTACATTCCCGAGCATTCTGTACAACATTTAACCCTAAATGTTCAGCAATCTGTTACAAAATACAATAAAATATAATAATACTAATTACTTGAACTGGATGACTTATATGAGAGAGAGTTACAGAAATGGGGTTAAACGTCCACTCAACACAAACAAGGTTATGTCAGGACTAACATAATTATGGTTCATTTTTATTTCAGTAATTAATTGGCTTAGTGATCTTTAGCACAGGTTGATAACTGAAGTATTCTCACATATCTAAGATACTCTCTTAGATAATCCAAATGCCCTTGTCTCAGATATCCAAGAGAATTTGATAATTCCTGACACTCTTAGATAATCCAAAGGAACTTGATAATTCTGAGGATGCTCGATTCACAGTCCAGAGCGTCCCGATTCGACAGAATTACAATCGAGTGACGCGGAATTCAGTCCTGTCACAGTTCTGCCAGTCCCGACAGCTTAGGTGGAGTGAGTAGAATCGTGACGTATTCCTAAGTAAAAAATATGTTTCAGCAGTCATGATTGGTTGGGATACTTTTTATACAGTCGACGCATGCGCTGTAATCCGAAATTCTCCTTTTCACTCGATTGACACCAGTTTTGGAATTCAATTCCGGAACTGTGAATTGAATATCCCCTTTGAAAATCTCGGATATCAACACAAAAAAGATGAGAAAATATGACCATATATGAAAAATATTGGCCATCTTTAATTATCAATGACAGGGATCTACAATTGGACATCATACTGGAATACTTACAGCAGTGAGTTTTTTAGTGGTAATATTAGGAAAACCAGTAAATAAAACTGACGGTGACGATTTTGCTGGTTCCAATCTGTAAATAAAAAACATTCTAAATATATACACAATTTAAATCACCACCAGCAAATATACTTCAGCCATGGTTTAACATCTTGACCTATTCTAAAACACATTAATTACATTTCTATGGCCGACTGTGCGACGTGAGGAGACAAATTTCCCCTGCCAGCGGCATTCTAACGGCAAGGGGTTCTTTTACATGTACAATGGTGGACATTGGTTTCTTATCCCATCAGAACAGTTAGACACAGCATTCTTGTCAGCCCCAATCAACGCTAAATCTGACAAGTCAGGGTGTGCACAAGCAATTATTTACCAGATTCCAGTAATCCCTGTATAGAATTCTATATCATAATGTATTTTCTTATGCTTGAAAAACATTGTTCAACAGACAGGAATCCATTTAAGGTAACGAATTCGTGAACTATTGAAGAAACATTTGATGACTACGTTCAACTTTATTTTTAAATCCTAAAATATATAGAGTGAAACCACAAATGTTAATTTTCCAGGAGTTTCAACGTAAAATCTTGTTTTTCCAGGATTTTCCAGTACTTGAAATCACATTTACGGTAGACTTTTCCAGGATTTTCAAGGAGTGTGTAAACCTTGCAAGTGAGAGATAAGTTTGAAACATCCCAAACATTATTCTCAGACATGGGAATTTGAACCTGGGTCATTCTAAGCTCGAGGCCAGTGTCCTACTACTTAATTGAATATAACAACTCACCTGGGTTTTTTAGCAAGTACTTCATCTATATCATTATCTGGGTGTGGTCTTTTACCATTTTGTGGAATATTCTCCTGGTCTTGGGACGGTTTGGGTTTAGAAATAAAGTTCTAGAATAAAATTGAGGTAACAAAATATAATAATTCATATCCTTTTTGAATAATGAACAGAATTAAACTTTTGTTGGACTGATAATCATTTCAGATAGAGAGAAATAGGGTTTTACCTCAATTCAAAACAAACTAGGTAATTTCGGGACTAACATTATTTGTTCAATTTTATTTCTATCACACTGCTTGGATGTAGGGGTCTTTAGCAGTGGGAGAAAACCAGAGACCCCTATAGTGGTTTGTGAGGGATACAAAACTCTACAAATGATGGTCAGATGGCTTTAAATATTTATTAGTTTGTACTTTGAAAGCCAAACGTTAAAGAAAGTATATAATTGTAAGAGTAATTGTAATATGAAGTTGAGTAATTTACCTTCCATGTTTCTTTAGCGATTTTCAGTGGAGATCTCCAACCAACTATAACAAATAAACACCAAAAGTTAATTCAAGAAGTTTACTCAACGGCATGGATATTGCAAGAAAATCAAGTGATTTGATTTTAAATAGTTATCAATAGGGTGCAATGCTGGAAATAAGGCACCTGTCACAGACAATGCCAGGCACAGATTCAGGCCTTGTCAGACACAAAACCTCTGGTGCCTGTTATTTTGTCCGGCACTAAGTTGAAAATGTCAGGTACTATTTCATTAGTGCCTGACATTTGTCAGGTGCATCGAAAACCGTTATTTCCAGGCTTGATAGGGTGCAAAAATGAAATGGGGTTTAATGTCCAACTGCTCTGCTCCGACTGAAAGTGTTGTATGTCTAACTCTTCATCAAGTTTATCATGTATATCAAGCGCCCAATCTCCACATGCAACTTTGACATTGCACCAACAGATGTTCTTAATCGTCAGGCTGACGATTAGGGAAACCCTTACATTTTTGTCCTTTATACGCTCCATGAGTGTTTTTCAGGGAATCCAGTATTTTTCTTGTAAGATTAGCCACTCTACATTCCACATATACCAAAATTGCTATACTTTTATAGGCAATAATGACCTGATGAATGCTTTTTCTGTGAAATACATACAAAGTGAGTTTATATAGATAGTACTTTTACTTACCTAGGAGTCTGGCTACTAAGTTAGAATCCAGTAAAAATAAATTAGGTGCATTGGGGATTTGATATTTAGGATTAACAGGCAGACGTAAAGCTTCAAGATGTCCACACACAAGATCTGTCAACCATTGAACATTAACAACAGGTATCTTCCATTCTTTAGCTTTCTGATATTTTATACCCTCAGGTCTATTGGAAAAATAAAATAAAAATGGAAATTCAAATATGCAGGGCCAGAGTCAGATTATTTGGCAACAAATCTACGTATAAACCATCCCACTCCACTAAAACAAGACTCCAAATTTTCAGAATTACATTTTTCAAATACAGATCTAGATATTTTGTAGAAAAAAAAAAAAAAAAAAATCAAAATTACAAAGCATGAAACAGCTAGATAATTTCAAGTAGGCAAAACATCAATCTTTGATTTTTTTTTTTTCAAATACAAACATTGTGGCCTTCAAATGTAAGTACTGTGGCTTTTGTTGGCTTAACGATAGCACCAGCTCGGCAAATGGTACACCAAACACAAAAATCTAACAATGCTTTAATTAAAAGAAGACAATTTTTATAGGAAACAATTTTATTCTAAAAGCAAGACGTCTCAACAAGTTTCCTCTTATCCTCATTGCGGTTGATAACGATAAGAGGATACTGTGTCAAAATATCGCTCTTTTAGAATAAAACCAGTGATTATTTCCCATGAAAATTGTGTTCTGTTAACGTTCACTAAATTTTACTTAAAAGATTAATGCTATAATTGAATTTTTTTTTTTGATAACTGAAAATAAATGATGGTTCTCAGTTACACACCTTTGAGTTATCGAGGTATCTGAGAACCATATTTTTTTTTTATCATTGCCTAAGTTTATATATATGTTACATTTAATGAATAGAACTTACTTTTTACATATTAGAACAGAATTAGCATGTGTCATATAACCAGTATATTTAGCACCAAGACTTGTAATTAGTTGTTTAACTCTCTTTCTTTCTTCTCCATCAAAATTAGTCACACAAATAATCTATAATTACAAAATAGATCAATTGAAAAGGGGCGTTACTCTCCTGCTCAAACCGGGCATATATAGCATGCAGTGTGCTATGAATGAAATTTTGTCAAGGCAGGTTACACCTACCCTTTTCCTTGATTTCCTAAAGTCAAGGGTTCTTTTATGTGCACTTCAACGTCTATACGTTACTTACTTACCCCCTCCCCCAAGCCATAACAACATTTTCAAAGCCAGATTCCCCAAAAATACCAATGAGAATGAGATACAGAATGATTAATAAAAAATGAGATACAGAATGATTAATAAAGAGATACAAAACAATTAATAAAGGATGAGAAACAAAATGATTAATAAAGAATGAGAAACGAAAAGATAAATAGATAAAGAATGAGATAAAGCATGATATACAAAATATGTGCAAACAAGGATATTACTGACCTGATTTTGACACGGTTTTTGATCACCAAATGGAACAGGAAGATGTAAACCTTGAGTAGGTGGTGACATCTTCTTCTGAACTAAACAATCATTTAACCAAAATGCTGTAACAACTCGTTTCTGATCATTCATGGCCTAAAAGTAAATTAGAATAAAAATAATATAACATTCATAACACGGTAGATAATGTTTTAATAAAGAGTTTCACCAAGATTTATAACTACGGTTGATCTTGTTCTTTGATTGAAGGAAGGAAACAAATGTGGTATATAAATGTGATGGTATGAGAGAATGTTTGCATTGACAGCAGCTTTACAACCTACTCTTTATTTCGATTTTAAACTGTCAAGTGATTTATACATAATATTTTGTTTTTTCAGTCCAATCTGAATGACTCAACGCTCTTCCTTGCTAGACCTTCTTGTCCAGTGTCCTGCATCACTGATGACTGCAGAAACTCATGGTTATAGAGAGAAAGAGAAAGAGAGTTAGTTTAAAATTCACTCTACACAAAAACTAGGTCATTTTGGGACTAACATGGTTCAACTACTCAATAATATGCTTGTGTTAGGGGTCTTTACCTGTGAGAGAAAATCAGAGGACCTGGTAAAAAACCAGGTGGTTGTACAGGCAGCCTTACCCTTTGTCATGTACTAGCATAGAGCCAAATACAAAGACACTAGACTCAATAACAGCAATTATGATTTAAAGGGAATGTCTTAAAACACCCAACCCTGCTGGTTTCAGAGCCACCTTGTATTGAATATTGAAAACATACTGCCCACATGTTTATAAGACAGTTTATACTTACAAAAGGAGTCTTTAGCAATGGGAGGTAACCAGAGGACCCGGAGAAACCCCACAAGGTTGGACAGGCAACCCTACACCTTGTCACAAACAACCAGGAAATCAAAAGTTTATACTTACAAGTTGGAAGACATCACTGTGTTGATTAGAACATAAAACATGCGTTATACGACTAGAGTAAGAATCATCAACTTCACCACCATGTTGATCTATAACCTATTCAAATATATATTATTATAATAAAATATAGTTATCTAATCAAATAAATCATATATAATAGTTACCTAATCAAATATAATATAATAAAATAATTATCTTATCAAACAAAATAATTATCTAATCAAATCAAATATAATATATAACAGCTATCTAATGAAATAAATTATATAATAGTTATCTAATGAAATATAACAAGAGGAGACCATACAGAAAATTCCTGAGAAACTGTTGTGGTTAACAAAAATGCAACACAAAGTCAATCATCTTTTCATAAAGATTGATTCAGCTCTTGTATTTTACAGATAGTGAATTCCATACTATGTAATATCTGGTTAAATGTTGTCTAAATTCGCAAAAAATTATATCAGGTAAGAAGTTATAGTCGGCAATAAATCCCAGTTATTATTGCCATATACTCACATCTTTCCATGTCTTAATCTCATCAGCTCCAAGTAGTTGATGATAATCAGTTATATAAAATACACAGCCTAGTAAACACATATCTGGTGGTACTGTAAATATAAACATAACATAATTAACATAAACAACCCTCCCGACGATAATCAACTTGATGTCATCAATAGCAAACAATATTTACTGGATTAGAATCAGACATTCTGCCTAAAATGCTCATTAATGATTAAATCAAAACTATATATTTCTTATCATACCGACATCAATAATGATGATTGAGGCTATGCCTAAAATTCGATTGCTAAAATTTTGGATCAAGGTGAATCAATTTGACTGAAACGTTCACCAAATTCCCTTTAGATTATCTAGTTTTTAATAATTAAAGTAAGAACTGCCACCTCTTTATCTAATCTCCCATAATGCATATTCAATATACATGTAATTATAACTGTATAAATAGTCAATTCTTACCATTTTCAGTAGTATCATGCCCATAGTATATAGGTACTGCTGGAGGAGGAGGACGTGGTCCAGTTACAGGTGGAGCAGTTCGACCAGGATACATTGGTGGTGGAGGTCGATTCATCTCTAACATCTGACTTATCTGTAAAATATAGGTGTCGGATTTCATTGTATTAGGCCAAGCCAATTCTATTTTTAGTTCCTTTGGGTCTTGTTCAATAAATATGTCTCTCAATTCTTAGTGCGATGTTTGTTAAAATGAAAATATTTGAAGCTACTAAGTACTTTTTGTTATTAAACCAGCTTTTTTCCTGAACAAATTGGATACAGATTTTTTAATATAATATTATGTTCAATGGGAAAATATTTAAATCATTGTGACCATTTCAATACCTTGGATTTAGTCATGTCAGCATTATTAGTAATATTACGTAAAGTTCTCTTCTGTTGTAAAGCTTCTTGTTGCAGTTGTTGCATCATACCAGAATTGGGTAACCCTGGTAAAGACATTGGTGGCATCTGACCCTGCATTGGAACTTGACCTTGCATGTGACCCTGTATTTGCCCTTTTGAAGGCGAAATATTGGCATTTTGATGGCCTTGAAATTGGTTATGTGGCTGCATTTGAGGATGTGGTGGTCTTTGTGGATGTCCTTGAGGCATACGATGACCTTGTACGGGAAACTGACCTTGCATTTGAGGACGCATCTGCCCTGGAGGTGAAGACATTTGACTCTGCATCATATTTGGAAGCTGACCTTGACTTCGAGGTATTTGTGCTTGACCTGGAAACCTCATTTGGCCTTGGGTCATTTGTTGTGGAGGAGGACCTTGGTGGTGGAGAGGAATCTGTCCTTGGAAATTCTGCATTTGTTGCGGTTGATTTTGGCATGGCAACTGACCTTGGCCTTGAGGTTGCATCTGCATAAGACCTTGACCTTGACCAGACTGCATGTGTCCTGAACTTTGAGGTGGCATTTGACCCTGACCCATATGCGGCATTTGATTTTGCATGAACATCTGATTTTGTGGATGTGCTTGACCTTG
The DNA here is from genome assembly GCA_036850965.1 of Patella caerulea. Taxonomy (NCBI): domain Eukaryota; kingdom Metazoa; phylum Mollusca; class Gastropoda; family Patellidae; genus Patella; species Patella caerulea. The sequence goes on along the minus strand of JAZGQO010000002.1, from coordinate 14,490,770 downwards.
ATGTGGTACATGAGCTAAGGGATGACCTTGAATTGGAGATTGGCCTCTTGTTGGAGAATGACCATGACCCTGACCCATTCCCATACCAAAATGCATGCCTTGCATTGGTGTTTGTCCATATTGCATGGTATGTCCAGGACTCTGGGGAACTCCAGGCATAGGATATTGTCCATGAGGAAACATGGAAGCTAGAGTTGCAGATATGTCAGCAGGGTCAGAAGACTTTCCACTGGCTTGTAATCTGCTGCTGACCATTCTGGCCAGTGCTTCCTTGGCACTAGGAGTTCCTGGACGACTTCCATTTCTTGGGGAGTCATCACTGGATGATTTGCGTCGCCTTGCAAAAGGACTTGGACCACCAAGTGCCATTTGTTGACCAATAAGATTGGAGAGATCGCCAAGATCCGGAATTTTGCTGACAATTGGTGGTTTGGGTTTGGGTGGAGGCGTTTCTGGTTTTGGATACACAATAAGCCGAGGATGGTAAATAGTCTCATCTTGAATTGCTTCTTTCTTGATACACTCACACACCCAATCAGGGGTGACAATCTTCACTTTCTCTTTGAACAAACCCTCAGTATACTTCAGCTGTAATTGAATAAAAAAATTTTTTTTTAAAAAAAAATATAAACATAACGCCCATTTCAGATAGTACATTCAGCCCAGAGTTAAATTAAAATACAGAACACATCTGTAAATTGTCACTTTCAACCTCAATGGATAGAAAATATAAAGATAGGCTGGCACTGCCAGGCAGGATACGCCCACATTTTCGAGAGATGGACAGAGAACAAGCAATACCGAAAGTGATTTTTCCTACATCTTTAAGTCCTGTATTTCATACTGTATTGGGAGCAGCCATTTAGTTGGTCAGTTCCAGTCTGATATTAATGAAATTCGAAACCGACAATGATTATGGTGTGACGGTACACAACCTAGAAATGTGACTTTTCATCAAAATCAGATAAGAATTGTGACCTGTAGAGAGTCCACAACCATGATATACCATATTTTTACACTATTCGCGTACAAACGGCGACCATTTCGTCCGGCAATTTTGGTACGATTTTCACGAAATTAGAACTCAACCTTCCTCATCAAAATCGAATCAAAATTGTGACCTATACAGGGTCCACAACCATGATATATCATTTTTTTAACAGTATTCGCGTACAAACTGCGGCCATTTTGTCTGTCAATTTTGGTCCGATTTTCCCGAAATTCAAACTCAACCTTCCTTACAGTGTAACGGTGATATAATCAAACGTTTTTTTAAATTGGATAATAATTGTGACCTCCAGAGGGACCACAAGCTAAAGAAAGGGGGATTTTGCGTATAACCAGGGGCCATAATTCAGGAAGTTACGATCCGATATGCGCAAATATCGAAAAGAACCAAGATCTTTGGGTTATAACCATGAATTTCAAGTTTCATCAAAATCGAATTTAAATTGTGACCTTCACAGGGTCCACAACCTTGATATACCATTTTTTAACAGTATTCGTGTACAAACGGTGGCCATTTTGTATGGCAATTTTGGTCTGATTTTCCCGAAATTCGAACTCAACCTTCCTTACGGTGTAACGGTAATATAATCAAAACGTTTTTTTAAATCGGATAATAATTGTGACCTCCAAGCTAAAAAAAAAGGCGCTTTTGCGTATAATCAGGGGCCATAATTCAGGAAGTTACGATCCGATATGCGCAAATATCGAAAGAAAGCAAGATCTTTGGGTTATAACCATGAATTTCAAGTTTCATCAAAATCGAATCAAAATTGTGACCTCCACAGGGTCCACAACCTTGATATACCATTTTTTAACAATATTCGCGTACAAACGGAGGCCATTTTGTATGGCAATTTTCGTCCGATTTATTCCGAAATTCGAACTCAACCTTCCTTAGGGTGTAACGGTGATATAATCAAACGGTTTTTTAAATCGAATAATAATTGTGACCTCCAAGCTAAAAAAAAGGCGATTTTGCGTATAATCAGGGGCCATAATTCAGGAAGTTACCATCCGATATGCGCAAATATCGAAAGGAAGCAAGATCTTTGGGTTATAACCATGAATTTCAAGTTTCATCAAAATTGAATCAAAATTGTGACCTCCACAGGGTCCACAACCTTGATATACCATTTTTTAACAGTATTCGTGTACAAATGACGGCCATTTTGTATGGCAATTTTTGTCCGATTTTCCCGAAATTCGAACTCAACCTTCCTTAGGGTGTAACGGTGATATAATCAAACGGTTTTTTAAATCGAATAATAATTGTGACCTCCAGAGGGACCACAAGCTAAAAAGGGTGATTTTTCGGACAATCAGGGGCCATAATTCAGGAAATTACATTCCGATAGCCGCAAATATCGAAAGGAACCAAGATCTTTGGGTTACAAACATGCATGTCAAGTTTCATCAAAATCGGTTCAAAATTGTGACCTCTATAGGGTCCACAAGCTAAAAACGTGATTTTTCGTACAATCAGGGGCCATAATCCATGAAGTTTTGATCCGATACATGCCAATATCGAAAGGAACCGAGATCTTTTGGGGATAAACCTATATTTCAAGTTTCGTCAAAATCGGATAAGAATTGTGACCTGTAGAGAGTCCACAAACAAATTGTGGACGGACGGACGTCCGGACGGACAGGGGCGACGACATAATACGTCCACATGAAAATGTGGGCGTATAAAAAGTGAATCAATGCAGAATTTTCCAAAGAACAAGCACCTGTCTTTGTCATCTCCTCCATACTGCACCACTGACAAGAGGTAACCATGTTGGAATATCTCAATGAAATATCTCAGCCGATGCTGGGATAGAACACGCAACCTCCAGGTTAGCGGGCAAGCGTCTTCCCCACTCAGCCACTGTAGCTCCCTGACAGAAGAAGATTCACTATCAGAGTGATTCTGCGGTTTTTTTATGCCCTAGTTTGAGTTTATAAATTAGCTATATATTCTTTCAAAATAAAATTCTCATACCCCATCCGTGCCACTTGCTATTAAATGTGTCACATTTTTATCAAACTTGAGTTGACATCGTCCACCATTGTAGATCAGCATAGACCACAAGGAGCGGGCATCTGTTATATCTAACTGAAAAACAAAATTATTGATTTAATTAAAGTCTTCTGATTACCAATTCAGCCATTTTGAATCCGACATCTTCTGCAGACGACATAAATATTCTGGAGATTATCTCTGTTGATATTGTGTTTTTTTTCTCTAATAATCAAATGTTACTATACATTGAATGCATTCAGTACATTGTCAGACAAATGCACGATCACGATCTACCACTTTAGCGATGAAAGAATTCCTTAAATTTGATGATCAAAGCTATGGTATAAGAAAATAACAAACAACAAGACAGATATTTCAGGCATATCATTTTTAGAATATGTTTTCACATCAAGTGATTATTTACAAGGAATTTCTCTTCGGACTGCTTCTGAGTGAAAATATACTGTTACACAAGCAAATTTGTAGAGTTTAATGACCAACTGTCCTCGATCGACTGGGCTAATGAAGGGCTAATAACAGTGAAACTATACTGAAAAATCCTGGGAAAATATCTCCACCAAAACCAGGAACAAACTCTGGACCTTGTGGTTAGTAATCATGGCTCGAAATGTTCACCTGTCTACTTGTCGCCGACAGGCGATTTTTTTCGTCCGACAGGTAGCTTGCGACAGGTGGACTAAATTTTACTTTATGTTCAGTAAATTAACCACAAAACTCATGTCCACGTCATGTACATGTAGGCCGTATTTATTTATTCATAGAGTCGTTCTAAATACAAGAATTAAGAATTGAGCACGGAAATACCGCGAAAAGACGCCATTTGCATTGTTTACATTTCGCTCTGTCGCAGGCTACAGGTACTCAGTTTGGAAGTAGACAATTTTATAACAATGAATTTCACACCATCTACTCTTGTTTTCATCTACTTGGCACTAGTTTATAGCATTATGGAGTATTATATCTAAGTAAATTAAAACATCACCTGAAATAATTCTACCGTAACGACACCTTGAAAGTGGCTGGAGTGGAAGGGAAATACACACGGCTCGATAGATCGATGCCTCGTAAGTTCTTGTATCTAATCATTTAAATAATTCACAAGACAATTCGACAAAATCAAATAATCAGGTCGGAAAAATATCTCGGATATTAATATAATTTGTACTGTAGCGTAAATATAGTCCCGATACATTGTATGTGAGACGGGAATTCCGACAGGTAGCTTGCGACAGGTGGACTAAATTTTACTTTATGTTCAGTAAATTAACCACAAAACTCATGTCCACGTCATGTACATGTAGGCCGTATTTATTTATTCATAGAGTCGTTCTAAATACAAGAATTAAGAATTGAGCACGGATATACCGCGAAAAGCCGCCATTTGCATTGTTTACATTTCGCTCTGTCGCAGGCTACAGGTACTCAGTTTGGAAGTAGACAATTTTATAACAATGAATTTCACACCATCTACTCTTGTTTTCATCTACTTGGCACTAGTTTATAGCATTATGGAGTATTATATCTAAGTAAATTAAAACATCACCTGAAATAATTCTACCGTAACGACACCTTGAAAGTGGCTGGAGTGGAAGGGAAATACACATGGCTCGATAGATCGATGCCTCGTAAGTTCTTGTATCTAATCATTTAAATAATTCACAAGACAATTCGACAAAATCAAATAATCAGGTCGGAAAAATATCTCGGATATTAATATAATTTGTACTGTAGCGTAAATATAGTCCCGATACATTGTATGTGGGACGGGAATTCCAGGTGGCGCTACCTGTCTTTCGCACGCGGCATATTTCTTACTGTGCGATGCAAAGAGGTGATTTGTAATACGGATATTTTAAAATTTGAATTCTACACCTCAACGTCTAACTATTCGATTTAGCACGGAGGTGTAATACCATGATAATTTGCGGAATCCACGTGGCTACGGGTGATAGAAATTAGAATTGTAGTTGTACGAATCTTCGACTCGCTAGGCCAACGCAGATTCGCCGACTTTCAAGAACTTTTAGACATTCCGATGTCGAAGAAATAAAAAGGTTTTTATATTACGATATTTATATGAAGCAATGTAATACGTCAATATCTAAACAAACGTGTGTGTAGTACACATGTATGGATATGTATGATACTATATACTATTACTTAGTCTTTGGGTTTGACAATTGGGTAATTCCAGCGTGACAGATGGGACAAAAGATAATTTTTTCACAGTAAATTTGAAATCTGGTTATTTCAATACACTTGAAATCATGCAATTGAAAGTATTTTTGACAACCACTATGTCATCCCTTTAATATCCAACAAAAAAAATTTTTTCAGAAAAAATTATTACTTAGCATTTTGGGATTATGTTTGATGTGACGGATGGGACATTTCTAGACCACCGTTTTATGTAACCTTGGTACCGGAACATTGATCTATCTCAATTACTAAAATTTAGTTTAACTGACATGCCTATGTTAAAATAGAATCGTTTAAGTGGATTTAGGTAAAATAGCTATTTTTTCATATTTGTCATTATGCCACCGTGGCACCATCAACACTGTGACAGATGGGACATCAGAATATGTGACGGATGGGACATTAAATATAATCAACAAATTGATTATTCAGGATAAGAATTTAATGCCGACCTTCACTTCTAGAGTCATCCTCTGTTTGCAATAGCCTTCTGAACATGATAGAGGCTACATGTAGTTTGTAATAGACTTTTTTCTAATTTGATGTGAACTATTGGTGTCATGATAGGACAAAACTTGTCCATTTTCAGCATTACAAAACCTTCCATTCTAGAGTTACCAAAACTTGATAGAGACTTCCGTTTTGATTTTTTTGAACAGATTTCTTTTCAAATTTGGTGTTAGGCATTTGGGTAATAAGAGGACTAATCCCATCCATATTCAGCATTCGGTGGTATGGTATTCCGCTCCAGAGTTACCCCACTTGTTGGAAGACCTTAATTGCCGAAAAGCTTGTGAATGAGATCGAGGCCACAGTTTAACTTAATTTTGTTAAGTTTGGTGTGAAGAATTGGGGTAATCAATGGACTAATGTTATTTACAGTCTTCTAGGACCTTTCATTCTGGAATTACCTTGTGAATATTATATAAGGTTCAGTTTTTAAAGGATTTTTTTCAAATTTATTGCGAATATGTATACTGGTATATAAACCCAACTGATTTGGGGTTATGAAGCGTGCAACCTTTTGATCCAGAGTAATTGTCCCTTTTCTAAAATGTGTGCACACAAAAGAGGCCATAGTTTTTATCAGATTTTTTTTTGGTATCATGAAAGGACTGATCCTTTAGATTTCCAACATACATATGATGTATACTGCCTTCTGTTCAGCAATTATAAAAGTGGTAAAGGCTACTATTTTTAATGTTTTTTTTTTCAAATTTGGTGGGGAGCATTGAAAAGAATGGTGCTGATTTCCAGTATTCTAGGACTTTCTGTTCAATATACAGTTAATATTGCCAATAAAATGTTGCACTGCTATGATTTTTATTACTCTGGCCTTCAGATGCAATTATATTGCTTAGTAGATAGTCAACAAAGGTTTTTAAGAATGAAATCTGCAGGTGTCTGGATTTCAGGCAGTAAGTTCATTGTGACGCATGGGACGAAAAATCTGTGACGGAAGGGACAGCGGGACATTTGTGACGGATGGGACACCATGAAATCTCCAGTTTATATATTGCAAAACTAAATCAAGAAAAATACAACCATATATTTACTTTATGGCTTGCATATAGAAGATATTAATATCATAATTTATTTTTATATCTATCAAAATATACTTTTTAAAAGAAAAATTCATTAAAATTGTGACAGATGGGACAAAAAATATTGCTAATTTTGTGGTGCCGTTTGTGGAGTATACAGAGTAATAACCAAAACTAAGTGCTTTTGTCTTTAACTTCATCACATGAAAGTAGCTATTAGTAATAGAATAACAGGTCTTTGAATAATTATATTTATTCTTTTCAAGGCAGGAAACGAAGGGAAAAGATATGAAATTGAAACATATTTTACATAGGAGCGTGTAAATACACATATTTTCATAACCGTCCTATATGATTTTAAAATTTTTTGTAAAATTAAACTAGGATATATGCTTACTAATTAAAACAAGAAAGTAATTTAATACGAAAAATTTGAAAATTCTCCAAAAGTGGGAAGTTAAGCTGGAATTACCCAATTGAGAGTGACAGGTTATTTACTGAAGCGACAGGTATGATGAAAAGCTACCTGTCGCTTGCGACAGGTAGCTTTTTTCAAACATTTCGAGGCCTGAGTGATCCAACTAATTACTCATCAAGCAAAGACCAATGTCTCTCATAATCCATAGATCAAACATAAAAAATAGATCAAACATCAGCTAAGAATCGGATTATTAAGCTGGCACATCTCTTACCACACAGAACAATGCCATGGAAAGACTGGTAACTTACCCTGGAAGGACAGGCAACTACACCCGAGAATAAACATCCTTCTAACGCAAATCTCTCCTTCGGTAACTGTTTCTTACAAATAACTGAAAGTCGTACCCAATCACTCTGTTCAAGAAAAATACATTATAGGTTAAAAAACAAAATGATTCCATTTGGTGATAAATTAAGATTCAAGCTAAAAATTAGATGGTAATAACAATAAGAGAAGTTCAAACATTATACAATACACGATACTTGATCATTTACTTGATAAAGACGAGACTATCCTCATCAAAACTTCACTTAGCATTTAACTCAGGATGTGCATCCATAAAACTGTACCTTGTATCATATGTTCAATTACTAAATGCCAATCAAAGAAGAGTACTTATATTATATACATCATATACATGTAGTTATTACCGAAACAATTGGTCGTTCAAATATCTCCTTAGCTTCAGAATATTCATCAGGTACTGTTGAGTCTGCAATCACATGACTAACCATTTCACTCAGGTACGTATCACGCTTCCCGCCTTCTGATATCAACAGATTTATTACCTGAATAATATTAATACAATTATTACAGTTCTTATTAAATACAAGGATTATTAAGACAGTATATTTGGAATTCAAGATTGTCAGATCTACACTAGAGACCATGCAATCTCCTTGGACTAAACCCTGCATCTAACTTGAGGAATTCATCGAACCAACAGCTTATTGGGGCATGAATTGTACTTGTTTCTTAGAACAGAGGTTGGGAAGAGCACTATATTATATTATATTTATATTCACACTGCAGCTTTTATTATCTAGGATGGAAGGGGTATAAAATCAAATACAATTTTTGACAAAAAACCTCTTAATTGTTGATAAAAAAAAAACCCATCAAGATTTGTAGCTCTACAAATCTGCTAGAGTAAACAATAACAATACTTCTGATCATCAGTAAACTAAAAATATGATATCTAAAACTAAGTAAAAATGGCTATCATCTTTTACCGATTATGTGAGTTTTTCATGTTCAATCTACATAACTTACATCATTCGGTATATCTCCGACGATATAAAAAGTCACATCTTTGAATATCATTGTTTTCTCCTCCATTTTCAGATTTCAATTTAGTATCTAAATATATTATATTTGTGCCATTTTCTTTAATAGTATTTTTTTTTATCCCTTTCCCGCTGAATCGCGTGCACTAATGGAGTCACGTATTCGTAACCTCACACGTCAGATTTGTGTTTATAAGAGATGTTTCGTTTCTTACGATGTTAAAATATTATAGATTTAAGGTTTTTTTGTTCAAAATTACGATTTATATCTCGCATATTTGACATTATTGGTATGTATATAATGTAAAACAAATATTATGGAACTATATTTGTGTTTTGTAGACTGTTGTTGAACTTCTCCAGAAAACCTAAGCGAACTTGACACATGGGGAGTACTAATGGGACGAAATATCTTCACTTTCAGAAAAGAGCTGGAGAAAGGTTGAATAAATTGGAGTTGTGCCCCCTAGATAAAAATGTTATTGCAAATACAGGAATGAAAAAAAAATAGATATTGGAAAAAATAATTATAAGAACTTTATACAGTTATTTAAATGGGTTAATGACATAACGGCCCTAAACCTAAAACATAAATATTGGTTTAAAAATCTTTGAAAAAAGAAGGGTGCACACCTTATAATGCCATATAAGTATAGATAACTTGTCTTGACATGAATCCTTTTTTAAGGAAATATTAATCTAAAATAAACCCATTGAAACACTGAAATTAGATGCAGTTTATCCTACTCTTCTGCGCTGACTGAGCTAACGAAAGTGGGCTTACGACATAGCCTACTGAGATTGCTGATCCACCACTAGCCTACTTCCCACCCACCCCTCCCTATTTAAACAACACATTTTACTTCATACTGGTACGGTATGACTGTGAGAGAGAATAAAGTTTAATAATGTTAAAAATTCTATATTAAGTTGTAGGCTACGGCTAAGGGGGCCGGGCAGGCCCGTAGCCAGCTTGCTGGCTTCAGAGGGGCAGTGAAGTTTTTAGGAGGGGCACACCCGTTACAGTCTACAGAAGTTATTTTAGAGTTATGGTTGGCAAATTTTCTTTCGGGGGGGGCAAAACATTTTTTCAGGGGGGCATTGCCCCCCCTTGCCACCCCCTGGCTACGGGCCTGGGGCCGGGTCAGGGCTGTCCAATTTCTGTTGGAAAAAATTATGTTAATTTCTGCTGAATTTGACGGCCTGTAGGGAAAACTAGATTAAAATATTTTACTACAGTTTCAAAAAAATAATCATATAATAGATAAGAAGCATTACAGTAATCGGTCTAGTAGATTAATTTCCAGTCACCTGAATAAGAAATAAGAATACCATCGGCCTACCTATATTTTTGAGGCCATGATCAAGGGAAATAACTACCTAAGGAATTTTCAAAAATAGTTGAAAATCAAGTCTTTTTTGTTTCATAAATAAAATTTACATTTAATCCTAGAATCAAAAATAGTTGAAAATCAAGTCTTTTTTGTTTCATAAATAAAATTTACATTTAATCCTAGAATCTATTGATATCTTTAATCCTGAACAATAACCATGAAAGCCATTTTCATAAGAAAATTTAAAAATAAAGTTGGACATCAATTCTTTTTTGTTGCATAGACAATCATTACATATGAATCTAATTGATAACTTTAATCAAGTGCAATAACCATGAAAGCAAATATCAAAAATTCCTGACAATTTAGAGAGAGAGAAATGGGGTTTAACGTCCACTCGACACAAACCAGGTCATTTTGAAACTAACATATGGTTTCATTTTATTTCAATAATTCGCTTGCGCGTAGGGGTCTTTAGCAGTGGGAGGAAACCGGAGTGCCCAGAGGAAACCCACGAGGTTGAGAAGGCGCCCCTATCTCCATGCCACATACGCTCACACTAGGGCTGGAAACCACAGCCGCAAGCCAGAGGTGACCGGCCAGCTAGAGGTCGAAGCATGGCACTCTAGACCACTTGGCCATCCCAACCCCTGACAATTTAGAGAAAGATTACACAATGATTTGTGGATGATGGACAGACTGATATGGGCAACAACAAAATTCCACCATGTTTAAATGTGGGAATTATCATCAATTATGGGTTGCTAAAATTTGGTAAGGTGCTACAAACAAGAGACCCACCAACAGCTTCTGTCACAAAATCAACCACATTAAAAGAGCTAAATCTCTAATATTTGGGACCTGAAAATTGACCCAAATGGGTTGCAATGCATGTAATAATGTAATATGAATGTAAATAAACAACTGATTTGCATTCTATCATTTCCGTTTTTACTCTATTTTCAAATTAGTTATGTTCGACGAAATATGCGAGAAGTCCCAATCGAATAGCAATCTGTAGCGTCTGGTTATTCCAGTCTACATCGGTAGTATTTATTGTGCATGTTCTCCAGACAAGGATATGAGGTCACTGTTTGACATGACTTGTGGAATATGACTTGCCTCCATCTTTGAGTCTCTTGTTACAACTGGGGCTGAATTGCATTATGGTACACGATAACAACATCAATATTGATTTAAATTGATAAATAATTTGTGTTTACAATGTCAAAGACTGTGGATGATATTGTCAGGGGCGTAGCCGTGAAATATATATTGGGGGGGTCCGCAACTTCGGCGGGGGGGGGGGGGGTACCCTTAAGTCTCAGTCTTCTGTAAACATTGTTTGGCATAATTTACGGGGTTAAACTAAAATATCACACCGATACAATGTTTATCAAGTTTACAGACAACGGCACCGCTCTTCCCCGAGAGGCGAAGAAGCTGGCTTACCCCCACCTAAGAAAATTTTGGAATATTGAACGGCTGCAAACAATTTTTCCTGCTATTTTGGCCTATGAACAAAGCAATTTCAAAGTTGTCTAATATAGCCTAATTAAGGTGGCTTGCTGACTCGAATTCCAATCAATCGTTTACACCCACAGCAACTTCAATTTGGTCCAATATAGCCTACCTAGCTACCCAGAATTCCAAACAACCAATCAATCGGAGCCTCACCCCCCCGGAGAAAATTTGGAAAATTTAACCACCGCAAATGCGTTTTCTGCTATTCTAGCCTGTGTGAGCAAGTCCAAAAGTATCCAATGGTTCTGTAACCGAAATCCCACTCTGAATTCCATCCAATCTCACTGTTGCAGTTGCATTCACAAAGTAGAGTGGCCCCAGACAAAATGTTTTAATTGATAGTCAACTCAGTACAAATTTGTGGTATTCAATTAAAAGAAAAGTGAAGGGAAGCAAAACTAGAAATGCCCAAAGCAGGTTTACGGGCGGCCAGTTTTCTTCGTGGGGTGAAGAAGCGGAGCTGACCTTGTATGGATCCTCAAGAAAATTTTGGAATATTTGATGGCTGCAAACGCGTTTTACTGCTATTCCAGTCCTAAAATTAGTGTTTTATGAGATTTTGGGCACTTTACTTTGCCAAATTTTGGGGGGGTCCAAGTATATTCAGACCCCCCAGTAAAACAATTGGGGGGGTCCGACCCCCCCGGACCCCCCCATGTGTGACGGCCATGGATATTGTGTTCAACACTTAGTTACTATAAGAACAATAAAGAGAGCTCAGGGAAAAATGGAGCTTAACATCCACTTGACACAAACTAGGTCATTTTGGGACTAACATATGGTTCAATTTTATTTCACAACACCCCAAAGAAAAAAAAAAACAACAAAGCATATAATTATTAACATGATATTTATTAATAAATAACTTTCTGTCACCAACACATCCACTTATAGCATTACAAAAAATTATTTGATTTCATGTGGAGGCACTTAATGAAAAAAATAATAACATTCACAAGAATATATAGCTATTGTATACAACATTTTAAAAAGAAATTAATGGCATCTTCGTTAGCCAAGATAATAATAGGTCACCCTTTGTGGTTGGAGGCTCTGTACAAAAACTATACTAATTGCTTTGTTTTCTCGAAATATCTTACAAATTTAACTCTGAAAAAAAGGTAGAACTAGGAATACATTTATCGCGTAGAGACTAATATGATCCAAGTGCACCGTTCTTGCACTGGTGCAAAAATGTTCTTTAATTTCAGTTACAGTACTGTAATTGTTCCACATCCAGTTAAAGAACTGAGAATTGTGATGTAAAAATTTAGGCTACAAAGCCAAGTATAAAATTAGACAACTCATAGTTGACTTGTGAAGACGGCATTAATCAAAAATCCCTAAGAGTAACTTTATTATGACATTATCAATAAACTAGGATTTGCTTTATTTTGTACTGGATATAAATGTCTACCACACTATAGTAGATCCAGATAACTCAACAGGATATTTTCATACATACAGCCCCAGTAGGGCTCTTGTTTCATTTTGAATAGATAATGCTAAATGAATATAATGAAAATTTCATTCAAATCATTTATATTTTGAAAAGTCATCAATAGTTGACAAGATGTGTGCATTGATCGTAACCAATCTACTGGTCATTCAAGTCTTAGCCTCGCTTCTCCTAATTTAATTAATTTATTACATGGCTGATAATTTTAATCTACTTAAAAACTAGAGACATCTGATGGCATCGTAAGTTGATTATGTTAATAAATGTCTAATTTATAATTGATATAATATTAAGGCCCAAAGAAAGACCTGAAATAGGCAGACTTACTTCTTCAATAATGCCTGGCAGAGAAACAGTACAATTTTTTTTATGTGGCCTTAGTCATCTAATGCATCCTAAAAAAGATTCATAGATGATTTCTCTTGGTGATCAATGGTCACAGCTAGTACGTGAAAGGGAAGGGTAGAGTTATTCTCTAGTTTCATTATGTAAGCTGGACATCAAACTTCAAAAACTTAAATCTGTGATGAAAACATCACAATAAGCCAGGTATGACAACAGTTTTCACTTACATGTCAGGCAGAAAAATTACACGATATTAAATTTGCTGTTTTTCTGGAAAGTCAAGTCTACTGACAGAGACAAACAAAAATGATTTATTTTTGTCTAGTCATTAGCATTCTAAGAATATTCATTCTATATTGCTAATTGAGATGAAAATGATATTTACTTAAAATGATTATGTGAATAAGCAAAGATTGAGTAATATTTCATCAATATAAAAAAAATATTTACTTAAATTGATGACAATAGGGATTAGTACAAATTAAATATAGATATGTTAAATTAAATAATGGTCAAAATCAGCAAATTATTTTTCATTAACAAACATGCCTTAGAGTCTAAGTGATTTCTGCTTTGATAGAGAATCTTTTGTTTGCATTATAGGGGAGCCAAGTTGGCTCGATCCCTGCGGTGGTGGAGAAAGTTCATAGGATTTTCTTTCATGACAACATAATAGTCTTTCGGCTGGGACGGAAAATCATGGTTCTGTGTACACATTGGCGTTCATGTAAAAGAACATTTGACAGTTGAAATTGGAGAAAGAGAAAAAGAAAAAGAGTTTAACGTCCACTCGACACAAACTAGGTCATTTCGGGACTAACATATGTTTGAATTTTATTTCAATAATTCTCTTGGGCGCAGGGTCTTTATCAGTGGGAGGAAACCGGAGGACCTGGAGAAAATCCACGAGGTTGGACAGGTGACCCTACTTCTTGTCACATACAACCTGGGAATCAAAACCAAGCTAGTTGACTCAATGACAGACTGTATATATGATACAGTGATGTGGCAACCATTCGGCCAGTAGGAATTGGAAATAAAGAATACCTCGTAGCCTACATATTTGCCATACTTGTACTTCACTTCCAGTATTACTTGGCTACTAATAAAATAATTTTTATTCTCATTATTTCAGCAGTCAGTGACCATTAAACATGATTTCAAGTTTGGGTGAAGTGTTTCAACAGTCAGTAGGTGTTTCCCCCAGAGTGTGCAGTCAGTACTGATAGAGAGGAAGAAAGGGAGAGAAATGGATCTTAAATTCCACTTGACACAAACTAGGTCATCTTGGAACTAACATGTTACAATTTTTATTTCAATAATTTGTTTGTGTGAAGGGCTTTAGCAGAGAGAGAGAGAGAGAAATGGGGTTTAACGTCCACTCAACACAAACTAGGTCATTTCGGGACTAACATATGGTTTTAATTTTATTTCTTTGAATCTAAAGCGCATGCTTTTAGTCTTTAATCATCAAGTCCCCAATGCACCACACTGTCATCATTATAAACAATAAATGATTTTGTTCGACATGCAAATGAAATGATACTTATACTATGATCATGCTAAATTTATCCATCTATATCACATAAACTTGAACACTTCAAAATTTAGATGAAAAAAAAAAAAAAACTTTTAAAGTTAATATTAATTTCATACTGCAATAAATATTGTTTGAGCAACTAAAAATAATGAAATGTAATAAACTGCAATAATTATAGTGACGCTATAATGAATGAAACCTGGGCCCAATGTTCTGTAAAGTACAAACAATCCAAACCATTTGACAAATTTCGCGAATTTAAACTGTTCTTTTACATGTGGAACTTGTTTTTTTCATGCTATCCAAAATACATGGCACTATTGTCATTTCTGTAGAAAGGCCCTATTAATTTTTTAAAAGTTTTTGTTTCCGGGAATAAGACACAGTTATTTTATTTCAATAATTTGTTTGCACATAGGGGTCCGTAGCAGTGTGAATACAAGAGGTTGGACCGGCGACCCTATTCGTTACCACGTACAACCGTGGAATCGAAACAATGCCAGTTGACTCCATGACAGACCTTACAATACATCGTGCACATGCTAGCCATTCAGCCATCCAAAAACTTGATAAAGTTGAGCGTAATAGCGAGCCGAACCTGAAATTCATGTGGTAATTTAAACAAGCAATTAAACAAACTATTAATGCATGCTCTTAAAAACATCTGTTAAGTTCCAACAAACCGATATCCAATGAACAAGTCCAGTTATTTGTTTACAAAAAAAATACAAATCACTTATATTTAGAAAAAATTAAGTTATCTGATTATATTTAATTCATTTAAACATTAGAATCATCAACAGTAATACAACATGATATAGAACGTAGTGAAAGATTTGCCTAATTTTCTGGCGATATACATATATATATATACTACTGTAGTCATCAGTTTATAGAAGAAATCCAATATATATATTTAATAATTAACAGTTTATAGCAGGATAAAAAAATGTGTGTTTAAGGCCAAAATAACAAAAATACATGTGTTTATGATTACCCTACAAAATCTATTTTATTAAAGCCAAAATTGCTGACCTCAAACTTTCTCTCTCATTTCTTTAGCAGTATCACTCAGTCTTCTAGACTTTATTTTCATTATTATTTTCAAGAGTCTTACTTAGTAATTAAGCTACAAATGCAAGACAATAGTTAATGAAAATCCAGGAAGAAAAAATAAAAACAATTTTTTTCCAACTTTCCCCTATTTTGGGGGGCAAAGTAACCATAAACACAGGAACTTTTTTTTCGTGACCTAATGAACTTTGCCTAATTTGAAAGTGATCTATCCTGTACAAGTTCTTTTTTTACAGTTTCAAAGAAGAAATTCCAGATATATATACATGTATATTATATCTATATCTTTGTGGAAGGCTCATGGAATTTTTCTATTCTAGCCTCAAGATTTGTGATATATTTTCAAAGCTATATTAATGACAGGACACACTTTTTTTAAATAGCCATCATCATGTGTCTGGATAAACCTGTCCATAACTCAAGAATAATTTTTTTGCATGTCCGAATTACAATATAAAATTTACAAACGGTATGGAGTAGTCACTTTCATCAGGTAACTTTACAAAATGTGAATTATTTTGGCAATCATTTCCACATTGACTTTCATACAAGTACTTAAAAAAAATTTTTTTGTGACCTAGTGATTAGAGAAGTTGTCCTTTAAACTGATATAGCAGTACTTGAATGAAATAATACATATATATATATAAGCTTTAGATTAACAAGCTGATAGTAATCGTGATCATAGTTTGAAACTTAAAAGAGAACTTCAGCTATTCTATCCATATTCAATATTAAACTATGCAACTTTTAAAAATATTCCATCTTATCAACTATGTTATATTGTGTTCACAAGATTTCAGAAATCTGAACATAATTGAGCAGACAAGCCCAAAATTTAAAAGCTTTAAAGGTCAAAAATACGAAAACTCTGCAAATGTAAATGGAAGAAAAGTCTAAAATTCTAGATACAGTATATAAACAAATATTTGCAATGGGTGGAATCCTACTCGAATCATCTGCACTCATTAAATAAAAAACAGCAACAATTTCAACTTTTTTTCTAAAAAAAATTTCTTTCAAGGTGATCACAAATAATTCTAATATTTGATATTTTCACATAAAATGAAGGCTTATCACATCCCCTAGTATGCCCACCACCAGCAATTTCTACTTTTTGAAAATTTAAGATTTTTGAAATTCAATAGGAGTCTTCCTTCCATTCTATTATACATGTATTCTAGACCTCTCTCCTGTATTACAAATACTATTGGGTGAATATCTCTGCGATTCAAAATTTAAAAATTCTGAATCAGGTTTGAACAAATCTGAATGTGATAACTTTGCCTTTGAAAACTCTTGCCTGTACATGATTACCTTGATTCATAAATCTCAATGTAAACAGGAGGGATAACTCTGATTTTTTTAACGTAAAATCCTTAATTAATTCCAAATTTTAATTCTTGACTTTTTGGAAAAAATATAATTGCTAACTTTGTCGTATGTCGCGTTTACAGGCTTAATATGCCCAAATGTCTAAGGAAAGATAACTCTTATAAACATGTTTGAAAGTTTACATTAATTAGGATTCTTCTTTACACCCTAACGAGCAAACCCACCCTTAACTTTGTCATTGCGGACTTCGGACGGAGGTGATGACAATATACGGCCACATTAAATGTAGGCGTATAAAAATAGATAATGATAGTTCTCTTAGCAATATATATATTATATAAATCTATATTTCATGCATTCACAAAATTATTATTTCTTAAAAAATGGCATCGCACATTGAACACAAAGAAAGACAATTAGGCCTCGACAGTCAAATATTGATAAATATATATAATTTCACAGGAATAAATAGAAAGCAGATACCACTTGATATAAAACTACAACTACATAATAATAGTACAACTGATCGAGGGCTTAAAATGATTGGACATCAGGTGGAGTTTAAGCCAGTCAAATTTGATTTAATACTGGTCTTCATCCAATGACAAGCTCTGATACAAAACTACAATATATAAATATACAATCTTAATTCAGCTGCCCGCTATAGCAAAAACCATTTATGATAGCAGAAATATAATTTGGCCTGGGTTTGACCCAAGGTCATACAGTTCACATAGCTCAAGGTGATATACACACCTTAACGACTCTTACGGGACAAACAAATCAATTTCATAACAAGAAAAATACTGTCAATATCCATGGAAATATATAACTACAGTAATCTCAAACAAATGAAATGGATAAGCCTGAGATCTTGTTTCGAGTCATAAATTTACAGAATCAGAAATTGATAAATTTACAGAATCAGAAATTGAGTCATAAATTTACAAACTCAGAAGTTGAGTTATAAACTGACAAACTCAGAGTTGAGTCATAAATTTACAAAATCAGAAAAATCATAGTCATAAATTTACAGGATCAGAAATTGTACTCATATTTACATAATCAGAAATCATAGTCATAAATTTACAGAATTCAGAAATATTATTCATAAATTTACAGAATTCAGAAATCTAATAATAAACCATCATAATTACAACCCAGTCATAAATTTACAACACTGGTTATATACCTAAAATCTACACAATAGTCGATTCTGTGGTAACTTTAAGTAAGATCTGGTCATAAGTTCATAATGAGAAATCTACATACAAAATTTCAGAAATAAAAATCTAGACATACATTTTCAGCAAAATGAAGAAACTAGAAATCTAAGCATTAATTTACAAGAAATCTAGTTGAAAAATTAATGAATTAGCAATCTAGGCATAAATTTACTTCATAAGGGTCCAAGTTACACAATTAAAGAATTTAAAATCTAGACCATAAACAGATTATATCTATATATTGTAAATGTAGAACAAGGGCCAAATCAAATGAATATTTACTTCTTCAGGATCCTGATAAATAGTTATCCTCTTTAGTCCCATGAATAATTTCTTTTTTTAAGATTTTAAAAACTTATAAATGGGCAACTAAAAGAGTAAACAAATACTTTTTTTGCTTTTAAATTTACTGAATAAGAAGTCAGAATCTGATATTTGGTAGTCATAAATTTACAGAATCTGATAGTCATAAATTTACAGAATCTGATATTTGGTAGTCATAAATTTACAGAATCTGATATTTGGTAGTCATAAATTTACAGAATCCGATATATGGTAGTCATAAATTTACAGAATCAGATATTTGGTAATCATAAATTTACGGAATCCATAATTTGGTGGTCATAAATTTACAGAATCCGATATATGGTAGTCATAAATTTACAGAATCCGATATATGTTAGTCATAAATTTACAGAATCAGTTATTTGGTAGTCATAAATTTACAGAATCTGATATTGGGTAGTCATAGATTTACAGAATCTGATATTTGGTAGTCATAAATTTACAGAATCTTATATTTGATAGTCATAAATTTACAGAAACCGATATATGGTAGTCATGAATTTACATAATCAGACATTTGGTAGTCATAAATTTACAGAATCAGATATCTAGTCAAAAATTTATAGTATCATAATTCATAGTCATTTTAATTGAAATTCCTGAAAAACAAAAGTTCAAATTGGAAAGGTCTAAGTAATCTACACTAGTCACCTATATATTTTAAACAAATAAATATGTAGAAAATAAATCTATTATGATCGTTTCAAAAATCTAACCTAATAGTACAAAAACATTTATTTTATGACCTTCTTAAAAATGTTGATTATATTCAAGCACCGGAGAAGTTTTAAGATCAGCGTGTAATTAGTTAAATGCTGAGAAATTAAACAAGGCCATACAATAAAAATATTTTGGTTCTCAGACTATCCTTCCCCAAAAATCTGATGCAGGAGAGAGAGGTTTTTATTTTATCCAAGGATCACTACTGGACTAAATAAATTCTCACGTCACATCACTACATTTATCTCATCATGTCATTATAGGAATGTGTGATCATCTCGTCTTATTCATTAACATTTATCACGGTTGCTACACTTCAAATTTTATCTTTCTGTAACTGAGAAAAATATTTACATGAGAAAATTAATGAGATTGATTCTATTCTAATTTTTCGACCCCCCCCCCCAAAAAAAAAACAAATCATGTAGCTCTTTTCAAGTGACGTGGGAGTGGCTGAGAACCAGAATATATTTTTGGTATGTCCTTAAGCTTTAAAATCTCAGTAGTCCCAGCCAATATTTAAGGGGTTTTTTTGTGGTATCAAAATAGATAGTAATGAAGAAATTAATCAATTAGTTAATTGAAATACATAGTTCTGGCTGCTTTTGTGAAAAGCAAGATATATAGAATAGAACATAAATGTTTTCAATTTTAAGTAACTGGGTCTACTAAGACTTGGAAGCAAAAATACAGTCAAATTTTTCTGGGTGAACACACTATACAACGTATGTAAGGTCAGGCCTTGAAAGAGCTAAACTACTTTGATTTAGATCAAAATAAAGTTTTTAATTCTGTGGATTTGGTGTTATTTTGATTATTACATAAATAATTTTACATTTTGAAACATACGTGGAAGTCGGTATGTCTACTAATTTCAGAACACTTATTCTCTGAATTAGTCGACCGTTGGAACACATAGTCAGTTATAATATATCTCAACTTTGGTATCTACGAAAACAAAAATCTTAAATGTAGACAGATCCCAATTAAATTGAAACCAAATCAAAGAGTTCTAGTCATTATAAAAGATATCTTGGTCATGAATTTTAGATTCTTTCGGCAACATAATACATAATTTGTGACATTTAGAAGAACAAACAAAATTCTATATAAACTATAACATATAGGCTACTTTTGGAAAACAGCTACTTGGCTATTATGGTGAAATTTTGAAAGAAAGAGTGAGAGAGAGAGAGGAGAGAGAGAGACACACACACATATAAATTCTAAGGCATTTAGAGACTAACAAATGTTTCAATTCTATTTCAATAATTTGTTTGTGCATAGGGGTATTTAGTGAAAAAGAAGAGGGGGGGGACTGGAGGACTCTGAGAAAAACACAAGGTTGGAGAGGCAACCCTACTCCTTGTCATGTACAACCAGGGAATCATAACCACGCCAGTTGACTCAATGACAGACCTTATGATACAGCCCACATGTGCTAACCATTCAGTCATCCAGACCCCAAGCTTCGAAGAGAATTCTCTCAACATTATCAAGTTAATACAGTTATACAAATCGGGAGGCAAACATATAGAACGAATACTCTTTTAAAAGTCACCCAAATTAATAAGTATCGGTAGCCGTTTTGCTGTAATTAAGTGTTATAATTTATTGTTCCATTCAGTTACTAAATGTCTTTAAAAGATTAAAATGATACAAAATCTTATAACGCAAGCTTTGATATACGATGACAGGGTATAATACTGAGAGGTGGATTAAAACAAAAAATCCCTGAGAACAAATAAAGCTACATATTTAAGAAAAAAGCTCCTTTTTTTTCTCCTCACAGCACTGAATTAAATAATTCATAATCCTATACAACGGCTAGTATTTAAATACAGAAACAATGAAAGTACACAATTTTATCAGCAGTAGGAGATAAACGACGAGTTTAAAAGTTATCCAAAAATATTTCTTATAAAATCTTTATCTTTAATTTGATCTAGGTATAGAGACTAATATACTAGCTACTTCATAAAGAGTTTAAAATAAGGGAATTATTTTTAAAATGTCTGATTTACCATGCTAACAAGCTGGTCCTATTTCACTACTTACATTAATTAATAAAGTTAATATATTTTATACTTTTAACACAAAACTTACGTTAATGTTAGTAACTATACTTCAATACAAAATTCATTTTCAATCCGTCTTATTTTTACCTTGTTAGTATATGTATAAATAATGTTAACAAGTTTATAAACCTATATTTTTAAAAAAAAAACTATGTTATTATTATTAATTATATTTCAATACAAAACTTATGCTATTATTATTAATTATACTTCAAAACAAAACTTATACTATTATTTTTAATTATATTTCAAAACAAAACTTGTTAAGATAGACTTTGTGAATATATTTATCAACAATATTAACAAGTTTATAAAATCTATACTTATACAAAACTTAAGTTGATATCATTAATTATACTTCAATAAAAAAATTATGTTATGATGGATTTACATCTACTTTGTTAATATATTTATCAACAATGTTAACAAGTTTATAAACCCTGTATTCCAATATAAATGTTCAGTTGGACTTAACTGTTAATATATTTATCAACAATGTAATATTGGACTGTCTTCTAAATTTGTTAATATATTTTAAACTAATATAACAAGTTATAAACCCTATATGGACTTAATTGTTAATATACTTATCAACAATTTTAACAAGTTGATAAACCCTATATTCCAATATAAAACTTATATTCAGTTGGACTTAATTGTTAATATATTATGTTTATAAGCCCTATATTCCACTACAAATCTCTGGTTGAGTTTGTCTTAATTGTTGATCAACAATTTAATAAACTTTATGCTTCAATACAAAGGCCACAAATTTAACGTTAAAGCTAAATATTCTTGGTAACAGAGTGACAGATTAGTGTGACTAAAAACAAGGACAACAACTCTTGATTACCAACATAAAAAAAACAACCACAGCATAACAAAATTTAACAAATAACATAGCATTTTCTCAGCATTTAACCAAACATATGTTGATGTCATGGGCTGCTTAATCAATGGATAGCACCATTTTTATTATTACGGGACCTTAGATTATGTGAGGAATGCAATTTCTTCTGGGATGGAGTTGGAACTTCTGCTAAGTTGTTGTTGCTTATTTCTTCTGGAATATCATTCTTTACGTCGCGTTTGATATAAAACTTCCAGATTGTGTAGACGACTAATCCCACCAATCCCACAATCCACATGGCAGCGATAGGTCGGGGTAGAGGCTTACTTATTGTCTTCCAGTCAAACTTGGCAATGATTAAGAATTCGGTGATAATAATGGCAGCAATCAACCATGACTGACGTCCAAATTTTTTACAATTCCTAAAAAATAAATTAATGGAAATTTAGATTACAAAAATAAAGGTCTTGAGCAGCGTGAAGAAACCGGAGGACCCAGAGAAAACTCATATTGTTTGACAGGCGACCATATTCCTGGTCACGCACATGGAGGGAATCGAAAACCACGGCAGTTGACTCGATGACAAACAATAAGATACAACGCGTTTGCACTAACCATCCGGCCATCCAACCCCCCACTTTCTAAGAAGAAAACAATAAATGTAAGAAAGAGAGAGAGAGAAATGGGGTTTAACGTCCACTCAACACAAACTAGGTCATTTCGGGACTAACATATGGTTTAATTTTATTTCAATAATTCGCTTGCGTGTAGGGGTCTTTAGCAGTGGGAGGAAACCGATGAGGTTGAGAAGGCACCCCTATCTCCATGCCACATACACTCACACCATGGCTCGAAACCACAGCCGCAAGCCAGAGGTGACCGGCCAGCTAAAGGTCGAAACGCGACACTCTAGACCACTAGACCATCCCAACCCCCAATAAATGTAAGGATCTTGTTAAAATTTTGACATTGTGCAAATATCAGGAAATAATAACTTTTGTGGTATTGAGATTCATATTGGATTTTAGGCTTGGCAACATTTTATTTTCATTTCATTTTTCCTTAAAATAGTTTTAACTTACGGATCATCCAAGTACTGGAAGGTTTCTCTCATAGCAGCAGCTCCCATAAACAGGAAGAAAACCAAACGTCCAAGACACAGCCAGTGTTCAGGTGGAATCCACAGAGCAAATTTCAGATAGAATGTATTAAGTTCAGCTATCAGGAACTAAAATAAAAGCAAATATTCATCATAAAATGTTTAACAGTTATTGGACTGGCGACTTTATTCCTTGACGTGCAACTGGGGAATCAAAAAACCATGCCAGTTGATTCAATAACAACGCACAACATCAAACCCAAGCCTTTTTCTAGGACTAACACATTCAAAAATATACAAATAATCCTGTGATGGCTTTTGGAGCTACTGGTATCAGAAATTAACAGGCTTTTTTGTCTCGTGACCAGAAATTTTGTATAAAATGACATCTCGGGAGTAGCAATTAATCATGAAAAAAAAATTATATGTAAATACACCCATTGTTGTATATTGACCACTTTATATAGAAACCCCTTTTTCCCCGTATGTCAGAAAAAGAACAAGTGCAACTATATACGGGGGGTTGGGATGGCCTAGTGGTCTAGAGTGCCGCGCTTCGACCTCTAGCTGGCCGGTCACCTCTGGCTTGCGGCTGTGGTTTCGATCCCTTGTGTGGGCTTATGTGGCATGGAGACAGGGGCGCCTTCTCAATCTCGTGGGTTTCCTCTGGGCACTCCGGTTTCCTCCCACTGTTAAAGACCCCTACACGCAAGCGAATTATTGAAATAAAATTTAAACCATATGTTAGTCCTGAAATGACCTAGTTTTTCTCACTCTCTCTCGCAACTATATATACACGATAATTTACAACAGACGAAAGTGAACAATTCTGGGGGATACTCGAATGAATCGTGGCTGGGAGATTTGTACTTCAACTATCATTGACAGCTGAAACATGTTTAATAACCTCACAATTTTACTCATACCACCTCTGTTTTGCGGACTAATAAAACAGAGAAAGGATTAAATTCTGTGTCACTCAATTGCAATTCTGTCAATTTGCGACATTCCGCACTTAAAATTGAGCACCCAATTAGTAAATGAAAAGGGAAAGTAACGAGTAGATTTTTTGCGCTAGAAATAATAAGTTTAATATTAATATACTAACTATAGCAATAAGAACAATCATGGATGACCATCGAGTTAAACTTGTAAATGGCTTCCAATCAAAATCAGTCCAACTGTACGGAGTAAATTGAGCAGCTACACGTTTCAACATACCCCTGAAAGATAAAATAAAGTTCACATTATTCATAATGTATAATTACGAAGAATGTCATGATCGATATTATCGTGCAAATGATGACAAACATGTATAATACTAATATATACATATATAAAAATTGAAATACATAATATTTCACATTAATGTCATATGTACATGTAGAGTTATACTTCACTCTATCACACTATTGATACTTACTTGTAGGTAGGCATGTTCCACATACTTCTCCAATGATAAGGCTTCATTGATAAATATCGTAATGTTTTCATTCCTAGATAAATACCCAGGCCATTACATACTAATGCATCCATTATCCACTGTAACAATATAAATAACATTATGTAAGCTATAATAATAATAAATGTTGTAATTACCAAGGGAAAGGGTTTTCAGTACCTGAGCCGCAAAGACTCTTTCAGCCAATTATATTCCTAAAAGAGAGGTACAGAGTAGTGGTACTTAAATACTTATTCTGAGCAGAAACATGAAAGAGTGGAGCATAATGATTAATTAATGGGTATTATATCTAGGCTAGAGTCCAGAATGCATACAAAACTTTGCACTTCTTTACACCTTTGCCTAGGTTTTGACTGCCCTAACTGACACCACCCACCCCACCCAACCTACCAGACCATGGTTACCTAACTGTTCATGTTTCCACTTTAAAACTTTGTGATAAGCACTTTAGTACAGTACTTTTGTTTTTGGAAAAGACAGTACCCATTGCACAACAACTGTAATATATCCATGGAACTCATTGCATTTGGAGTCCAGAAAAGGTAAGCTGCAAATGTTAGGTTTTACGAATAAATAAAATGAAAAGACTTACATGATCCCACCAACATTCACTGAAATTAGGTAACTGATGTTCTAATGTATATTCTAAAACTTCAAACATTATACTTAACACTGTACATAACCACCAATCTCTCAATATCAATGTCTAAAAAAATAATATCAATGTCTTAAATACTGATATTGATCTCTAAAATAATCAATATTGATGTCTAAAATATTAATCAATATTGATGTATGAAATAAATAATATCAATATCTGAAATTAACAATATAAATGCATGAAATTAACAATATCAATGTCTGAAACAATATCAATGCTACAGTTGGTATTCTTTTTTTAACATCACTTGGATTTTCCCCCATTAAGAAATAAGGATAGTTACAAAACTTACTTTTAGCCACCAACCAAAGAAATGTGTTGGAACAAACCCATCAAACTTGTCCTGAAAAAAGAAAAGAATACACATATTTTTGTCAAAGATTGTAAAGTTGTAAACAAAGTTGACCATGAAATTCCAACTGTCTACAAAGTGTTTCAAAATATATAATGTATACAAGCTTTTATATTTTAGCCTGGATTAAGACATGAAAATAGTTATTGAAAGCAAAATGCAAATGACAATTCAGTAGCTAATATCAAAACTGAATTTCAGAATAAAACGCTTGGTAGGGCTGGGTAAAATATCGATATAAATCGATAGTATCGATTGGATGGCCCAGATAAGCACTATCGATAGTGTTGGGTTACTATCGATTATCGCTCTTCGTCTATTTTTCTTGCGTCTGAAATGTCAATGTTTTCTTTCAGTTAATCATAATACACCGCTCACTTTAATTACTATCAAGTATCTGTGTAACACATAACAAAATTGTGACTGCTTATTGAACAGCCGTTTCTAAATCAGAGATACCCGGATGTGTAAATAAAGTTAGAGTTATAATGTTATATCCCTTTGCAACCTTCAGAATTCGTCTGTACAGTTCACTATTTCTGTACGTGTGCCTCAGTAATAGAGTACGTGGTACAATAAATAGCACACATGGACGACAAAACGCTTGTTGATTTTTCCGGCAAAGCTAAAAGTGATGTGTGGAAACACTTTGGGTTTTAGCCTGGAGCAAACGATCTTTCGCAACTTGGTATGGTTTTGAACTTTGAACTTACACTGTTTCCGGTCTTGATATGATGACCGTGAAAATATGTTTGTTTTTGATATTATCGATTATCGACCGACATTTCACTGCCGATTATCGATAGTAAAAATCACTATCGATACCCAGCCCTAACGCTTGGCATTTTCAAGTTTTCCCTGCTGAGCATGATGAGCATGATGAGCATGATGACCTTGATGACAATGATTCTGGTCCCGACCTTCATCACATCAGATATTCAAAGTATTAAACAGTATATGTACAGCAGATCAGTATACAGCTTACCTTTAAATTATGCCAGGGATCGCTGGGATTTGAATAATCATAAATATCACATTTTCCACCATAACTTTTTTCTGGTAGAGGTCGACCGAGACTTGAGTCTAGATGAGTTAATAAATGGCGAGCGGTATCAACAGTCTACAATAAAATATATAAGTATGATAGGTAACCAATAGATTCTGTATGTTGTCTGCTACATAGGTGTCTGGTTATTCAAGTCTACATCCGCCGTTTTATTTGGTGCAATTGTCTAGCCTCATTCTAGGAGTTACTTGCTAGAACTGGGGCTGAAACGCATTACAGTACACGATTCGTGTACCAATGGACAAATGTTTATTTTGTCTTAAATATCAGATATCAGAAGTCCATCTTTTTCCGGTAAGATCACAACATAAATATACATTTAAATTGACAAATAATTTGAGTTTTCAACGTTGAAAATTTTGAATGATATTGGGCTTACAGACTTAGCTACTTTAAATAACGTTTAGACAAGAAATCTTTATTAAAGTTCCAATTTCACTTTTTCTAAGAAAGTCAAAATATAATTATTTCTATGTTTTTTGCTCAAAAGGTTGTCAACTCACTATTATACGATCATGGACAAAATTTTTTTTTTGGGGGGGGGGGGTAGAAAGGGTGACACTGGTTGATTGAGGAAATAGTTACTCAATTACCTCCCTTGTTTTCCCATTCTTCTCCATGGACGGCAATCTTCAAACGTTTGAATTTGAAGTTGAAAATGATATTTTTGCCAATTTCTCAACTGGCAATAGTGAATTATAGGATTAATAGGATTATTCTTTAACAAGGTAGGACTGTTTATAGGTTCAATCTATTTTGGGGCTTTATTTTAGCATATCATACTTGATATTGGTAAGTAATTGGATTCTACAGAACTGTTTGTTACTAAATATCGTTGAAACCTTCAAATCATATTAAAAATTTCTAAAACCATTTAAATAAAGTAAATATTTTGTAAAACCATTTCAAATAAAGTAAACATATAAAACTCACCTGAAATAGCAGAAAAACTAAGGCAAGTTCATAAACAATACTGAGGCACAATACAAGTCGCCAGAAAGCTGGATGCGGGCGTACAAACACTCCATCAGGTGTCTGGGTCACACCAAATAATAAGAAGGCGAAAATAACAGACAATAAGCCTCTGTAAGAAAGCAGACAAAAATATGTGGAGGATGGGATTATTCAAAATGAATTACATATAATTCTTGGTGAAAGTGACAATGTTTATTATAAGTAGTTTGTTCTTAATTGATAAAATCCAACCATATGCAGAGGTGCACAACAGGGGGCCGTGGGGGGAGTATGGCACCTAAACTGAACTAAATTCAGATACGCAAAACAGTTGATTTTTTTTTGCTGAATGGGAGTAAACAGGAGAATCCACAGAAAATCCTTGAGCTGGGACAGGCGACATTACTCGTCACGTTCAAGCAGTTAATCGAAACCATGCCAATTAACTCAGTGACAGACCCTCATGATGCAACACGGACACGTAAGCTATTCGGCCACCCAACCCCCCATTTTAGAGATTCAACTTTCACAATATTGTGCACTTTGACTTAATGACAGACCTTATGATCTAAAGTCATGCCTTGGCTCATTTAGCCAACCCACTCCACTTTATTTTACTAACCCAGGGATGAAATAAGAAATAACATACCTTTTGGTATTATAATCAGCGTCATCCACAACATCTTCAAAAAACGCAACATAGAATAACATACAAGAAAAAACAACCAATACAGATATTGTGTGAGCTCTCCTGAAAAACAAACAAATCATTAAACATGGAGGATTCAGTCAAAGTATTATTAGTCGATTGCATTGGACGTAAAAAAAAATGTCCATCTGTTTATTCGTTGTAGTGCACGTAAAAAAAAATGTCCATCTGTTTATTCGTTTATTCGTTGTAGTGCATGTAAAAAAAATGTCCATCTGTTTATTCGTTGTAGTGTACATAAAAGAAATCTTTACAGTTGGAATTCAATGAAGAAACAACGAAAGCACAGCAAAATGTCCCTCATAGCATACTGCATGGAGTCTAGATAAGCAAAGCTTGAATATAGATATCATATTGTAATAAAATCTCAAAATCAATATACAGTAGAACTTGCTCGGGCGTGCACTCCTAATCAGCGAACACTTGCTTCCACGAGCACCAAAAAATCCCCCCGAGCGATTTTTAAGTAATTTAACCTCTACTAAACACGCACCTGTTCAACGCGTGCAACGGGCACCACGATTAATTCCCTCCGTAAAAATTCTACTGTTTCAACGGTCACTCCTCTAACAAAACATCGCCCATTCAACGGCCATTGTTGAATGATACCATCTTGTCGTTCTTTCTTTGAAACACTCTCGCTAATCCCGTGAGTAGTAGTTAATTAACTGGACCTCCACTGATCAGGTAAAAACAAATGTAAAAATAACAATCAACCCGGGATTATCTGTTAATTAATCTTTTGTTTTATTAACACTTAACGGAACATTATTTGATACTGATTGAATAAAATGAAAGTACCGAGTTTTTTCCATTGCAACTTTGTTGTTAGACGTTTTAGCGCCCCCTATAATATTACATACAGAGTTACACCCCCTGTAAATCGGTGATAAAATCAGCGATGGATTTTTTGTTGATGTGCTTTTTTGATAAAATAAAATTAATTCATCGATTTGCTTCACAAAAATGGATAAATATTATCGAATGCATCACAATGGTAGAAAGTAGTATCGAAGGTTGGTACAAAATGACAAGTTTACAGAAGTTATGTTCGAGATTTGAGTAAAGAATTTTCGTTCGGCGCAAGATTCAACGGCGCTCAAATTTATCGATGCAAGTATTGATGTTCGCTCCCAATGCACCCAAGTGTAATTAATTTATGTCAGCACAAAAAGCGCCGAGATTTAATTAAGTGGTCGCGTAATCGCTAAAATAGTTGGGGTGGGAAATTCTCAAATTCACGGCATTTTGAAACGCTTTTAGACGCTATGAGTATGATGAACGTAAAAGAAATATTGGAGGCCAGAGACCCAGTATTACTAAACAAACACGTATACGTGACTACGTTTAATTCACAACTAGATAAAAAGTACATGTATTGTTATTGTTATACTACATGAATAAAACAATATATGCAATCTATATCTTTATTTTTTGTGGGAGAGGTTGGGGCAATATTGGATACCTCTAGTCAAAGAGCACCTCCATTAAGCAAGCATTTTTGAATTTCCCTTGGGTGCTTGCTTAATACAAGTTCTACTGTACTTATTTTATTATTTATATAAATGATAAAACAATGAAGTAAAACCAATCAACGATACATACTGTCAGAGATGACATTACTATCAAAGGCAGGTTGTCAGATGTAGCTTAGACTTAGAGGAGGACTGAGTATGCACAGTGGTCTCAAGTACTGCGCTTTAAGTTCTAATTGGTCGGTTATCTATGCATGAGGTCATGGTTTTGAGCCTATGTGCATCTTCTAATAGTAAGTGCAATTACACAGAACAAATTGCAGAAATCACAACCAAATAATAAGTGAAGGGGGTCTGCACCACATACAATTACACAGAACAAATCGCGGAAATCGCAAACGTAGATATCAGATTAAATGAATGAATACGGGGGACAGCTGTAAGGGCTTACTCAGTGTACTCTGGTTTCCTCCTGCAGGAAAGATAATATCAACCTTGCGGAAGTGCAGATTACAAACTAGGAACAACAACAAAGTGCCTTGATTTGCCTTCTGCATATTTCTTATATCATTAATAAACATCTGAGAAAATGTTAAACTTCAGGTACTAATTTAAAACCTTTCTAATTCTAGGCCTGTTCTCATACATTGGGGTAATATAACAGAACGTATACTTTGCCACAGTACAAAACATTGTAAAATATAAACTTTCTAAAAATCATTAAAGTTAAAAGCAGGTGCGGATCCAGAATTTTTTGCAGGGGGGGGGGGGTCTAGGTTTGATAATTGCTTAACTAATTGCGCTCAACCAATAATTTGGTAAATTAGATTCAATTTGGTTCATTCTGACGTATTTCCGGAAGGTAAATTCCAAAATAACAGGTCTAAATCGCCAATAAAATCGCATAAAAAAAATTTCAAGCCTGGACCCCCCCCCTGGATCCGCGCCTGACAAGGTGTAAAGCTCTAACTCAATCTTATCCTAATATCTAATGTTTAAGCTTAAGACACAATGAATAATCGCAAACGTTGTGTCACTATTTGTACGAGAGGTTTTGATGAACAAGACAAATGTACATAGTGTGTATGTGAAATGCCAAACTTAAAGTCCACGCTACACAAACTAGGTCATTTCAGGACTAACATATAATTCGCTTAAGCATAGTGGTCTTTAGCAGTGGGAGGAAACTTGCAGACCCGGAGGAAACCAAAGAGGTTGGACAGACGACCCTATTCCTTGTCACGTAAAACCGGAGATTCGAAACCACGCCAGTTGACTCAATGACAAGCTTTATGACACAGCGCTCATGAAGGACGGACAAAGGTGATATCAATACAAGACCACATTTGGGCATATAAAAACAAAATGTAAATCAACTGAAATACACCCAGATCCTATTAACATGTGCTTTTTGATCCACTTTTGTAGACTTTATGTTCCAAAGAATAGAGATTAAGCTCTTTAAAATGTACACCCGTGCCCGACGTACATTTCTAAGATTTAGCTCCCCGATTAACACCTGTTACTTTCCACATGCAGGTAGACATAGTATAGATAAATCAACAGAAGGTCACATAACATACATAAACAGGATGTATCACAACACGTACCAACCACTATCATTACAGTATTAAAATCTTTCACCATAAAACTCTTATGAAATTTAAAAAAAAAAAATCAATAACAAAAAAAAAGACAACGCCCACTCATATGTTTGCTCTAAATTGTCATATATCATGAATCGATGACTACAATAGTCTTATCTCTCTCTTGGGAATAGATCACATATATTAATAATAAATCATAGGTCATAAAAAACATAGAAACTCATCTTGTTTCTCAGTCAACCAGAAACAACAATCACTTTCTTCTACATTCATATCAATATCAAAACTTTGTTTAAAAATTTGTAAAAAGTCATTTAAAATCACAAAAAAATCATTTAATTTGTACTTGTGTCAAGCTTAAAGCTGGCTATTCAATTTTGTTAATGAGTGTTCAATTCATTGAGTTTTTGGCCCTCTTTAATTGTCAATTTTCCTGTAGAGCTTTTGTCGCCAAATGTCTACAGGTCTTAGAGCTTTAAATTAATTGTTTTTAAATTCTATTTATTAAAAACTATTATTATACTTACCAGAAAAAAGACATTGTTCCATCATCCCAAAAATCATTCTGTTTTCTTTTGTCTTCTTCCCAGTCATGAGCCGTAGCTGAGTGAATCTGATGAAGATGTGTCCCTCCATTTGATTGGTCACGTTGTACGGAAGCCATTTATATCTACACTACCGAACAACTAAATCTACTTTTAATTTTACATAGAAAAATACTCTACAGTTTATTTTTAGTACGGTTTGTACCAATCTGAAAAAAATATAGAAAAAAACAACCATAAAATAAAAATACCTACTATCTAGGCCTAAGTGACATTTAGGGATTAGGAAACATATTACATACAGTAACAGAACACAATTTTTAAGGGAAATAATCACTGGTTTTATTCTAAAAACATGACATCTCGATACAGTATCCTCTTATCGTTATCACACTTAAAAAAAGGAGATTGATCTAACTGTCAATACATCGAGCTTTAGAAAAAAACCAGTGAATGCCCCATAAAAATTGTATTCTGTTAATAAAATACAAATTAAAGGATGCTATGCATGATTTAAGTGGTACACTATTATAGTGAGAGAGATGAATACAGTATCTGTCAGCTTGTTATCTAATCTCCCATATTATATCTTTAAGCCGTGGGGACTTGTGGCCTAGTCCACTTGTAAAATGAAAAGGGACACAGAGTTTCATATGGTTATACAGAGATACGATAATGGTTTGTAGGAGTCACTCATATTAAAAAGAACCTTTAAACTCTCAATATTTAAACAAAATGTAATAATAATAATAATAATTTATCTACAAGCGCTGACAGTTCAGCGATCTGCTCTCAGGTGCTTTACATACAACAATCACAACACATTAATCCATAAAATAGACATCAACAAAAAAAACCTCAGTCACAAATAAATTATTCATATGTCTGTTTTAGTCCCGTATGAATTCTTTAAATGACATCTACAGTAAGATTAAAGATTAAAAAAAAAAAAAAAAGTCTTCCTACGGTATTTCTTATCTATGGTCGCATAGAGAGTGAATTCACTTTGTCAGCATGATGTAGACAAAAGTTTATATACTGTACTGGAATAAGAAATGAAATATAAGTAAGGCTTATAATACATGTAAATATTATTCTCTTTTGAGTAGTTAAATAGCTTTTATTTCTTACTTGGTTAAAGTCAGACAAATAAAGAATTGACTTGGCAATCATTGAGAAATCACTCCAGTAGCTCACAAGTCACAGACTCACAAATATGACTCCTTAAAATCGTTGTTAAAAACGTTCTTGTTTAAAGACTATTTCGATGAAATGAAATGGAGTTTAACGTCCTACTCTTAAACATACATTATGGGAGAGCAAAAACTGACTTTTGTCGGTCTTCCTTTGAGCCTCAGATGTCATAGAAATTATAAATTAGATCTTTATTTAAACAACAAGCCCGAAATGAACACTGTAGACCCACGGATGGCTTGGATTGGGCTCGGATTAAAACAGGATTTCGTTGACTGTTTTAATCACTATGGCATCGTGGGTGTGGTTTCTCCGTGACGTTGACGTCATCAGACTTCCGGAAATTATTCATAAAAGACAGTGATGGCCGAGGCTATACACAAGCTTCACTAGATACCGTTTAAACATTACTTGATGATCGAGACAATGTAGGTGGAGTTAACGCCTGTCAATCAACAATCGGCCATAGTGGGAAAAGGGTGTCGATGATTTTAACTACCATTTCTAGTAAAAAATTATAGTGGTAACAACTTTGTTCAGGATAAAGTTATTTGACTGAAATTTTCAATATATTCTTGTTTCAACATCTATTTTTGAACTTTTATAGCAAGAATGGCTAACTCCTTGTCAAAATCTCCCATAATGTATCTTTAAGTGGAATTTTCATAACTACTTAACTAGGACCCAAGACAACACTCAGAATAATCTATTGAAAACTATGTATACAACTCTATTATGCAATTATGTGGCTTCAATATATGTGCATTATTGTGCACAGGCTGTAGAATCTAATAGTTACATAGCAAAGGTAGACCATAGCCAAGTGTGAAAATCTTTTCTTTTTTCTCTTCAAAAATCAGCTATTTTTCTGGCATGCCAAATGACCAATTGGTAAGATCTATTTTCTGTCATTTTCCACAGCTGTCGGTCATGACCGGCATATATACCATCGACATCAAACCCTTGCTTCAAACTATGTAAGCTTATTCTTTTATTTGAATTCACTGAACATCATTTAAGGAATTGAAAAAATTCCTTGCAAAGGCCTATAATATATTGTGAAAGCCATATCACTAAGGAATAACAGTTATTTCAGTATTTAGAGAGGGTCGATAAATTGAAAATTTGTCAACATTCTGCTATCTTTATACGAACAAAATATATATATGGGATATAGTATGTTGTTAGGCCTCTGTTATTTCTAAACTGATTAAATCAGACCACAAATAAATCTTTCAGCATTTCTTAATTGGACTTGATCAATTTGAGTACAATACGGCATGGATTATCCAAAAAATGCAAATGACGCGTCTTAATAACAGCAACCATCGTCACCTCACCTGACTTTAGAGCACCAAATGGACTAATAGCATGTGACATTAAGACGAAAATCTGGCCCGGACAGCGTGTACATGGCACCTCAGGTTTTCATCACATCCAATCTGCAGCACTGACCAGAAGATGCCATGCTTATAAATATCCTTTGGACATCCCAGCTGGTGAGTATGCACCTTACTCACAGAGCCATTATTTATCGGGGTGGGGTGCAAGAAAAATGCCAATGCAAGATTGAATTTTGGTGTGACTGTCCTTGACCCAATCAGTTAAACACCATCAAAATTTCAATATTAGGTTGTTTTATGTCTTCTAATTATGTGCCAAAAAACGTACAATTTTCTCTCTGTGAAAATTGAATGGCTTTGGAAATTTTTAAGTGGAAGCCCTGTATAAATGGAACCGATTACGTCACTTCACAGAAACCAATATGCCATATCTATCAAAACAGTTTGCAGCACTTTCACATATGAACAAGCTATTCGATTAGCCTAGCCTCGGTTTTGAGTCTCCCACCGTCCTTTGCTTGTTTCCATCACTTAATGCCCAGTAAAATCACCTGCAACTTTACTTGTTTTATCTTTTCAAATGTTTTTACTACTGAAACCTATCCATAACACAATATGTATGCATATAAAACAATAGCTAGGTAACAATGTCTAATCTGAGATATCAATGTCTAATCAGATATCGATGTCTAATCAGATATCGTTGTCTATGAGATATCAATTATATCTTATCATTGCTTGATAAAGAAATTTGAATGAAATGCAATGAGGTTTTTGACCTAATGACTGGAAACCCGAATCTGGATGGGCACATGTCATAAAGTGTGCTATGAGGGAAAGGTTCTTTTTCGTGCACTACAATGTGTACACATGACCTTAGTTTCTTTTATCCAATCCGAAAGACAATACATTGGCCCTTGCCAGACCCTCCATCCTGCACCAATAACAAGGGGTAACCAAAAATTTTTCTCGGCCAACACCGGGATCAATTAGGCTGTGTTGAATTGAAACTATGTTTCTTGTCACTACCTTAATGACAATCCAATGAGGGTGTGAGGCAAACACAACACAAAGTGTATTTTTCAACACAAAGTATACAAACCAACACAATCCATCATTTTGATTTTATTCTACCCCCAAAAGCTCAAAGTTAATTCATATTCCCAGGTATTAACCTACATGGTAAACTGAATGAATGAAATAATGAAGTAAAATACAAAAGTTGTCTGAAATACTTTTTAAAACTTGAATGCCATCCAAATAAAAGTTAGTTTGACCAATATCCCATACTAGATTAACTTTTTGATTCAACAAACAATTGGCAAACAATATTCAACACCAAATGTTTTACTTGGTGCAATAGTACATCAGCAACTATTTTGCAGATTTCAAAAAAAAAAAAAAAAAAATCTCCTATTGCACAAAGTCAGTTTAGAAAGTGGTTCCAAGTTTCAATAAAATCTGACCGTAACTTTCAGAGATATAATTTTGACTAAAATTGTTAACTGTAGAAAAAAATGATTTGGGATCTGTTAGGCAGATATGTTCCATAAATTTATTTATTTATTTTACTTTAATAAAATGAGTTTTCATATATGTATTTCTTATAAATTATACAATATTTCAATATTGGCTTATTTTATTTCTTGTGTGTATATTTACATGTGTAACTTTGACACATATACATGTATTGTAACTTTGACATACAATGACATAAATGTTATTCAAAACAACAGAACTTAGCAATGGTATTATTATTCTTTATTGAATTATGGTTGTCTGTCAAACTTATAGAGTGATCTACAAAAAAATTAAAGCCATTTATTTGAAAGTCTTCAAAAATATCTACAAACAATGACTTATTTATCAAGAATATTAGCGATAAACCGACGAGAATGAATATCTAGGACATCAGCTCAGTGCGCATGCCTAATAACCTGACCTGCTTGTTTCTGATTGGACACTTCAACCATTGACCTTAGCGACCGACCAATCAAATAACTTATTCTTAAAATAACTTCATTATGTATGCAAAAACATGCCCGCACCGAGCGAAAGCCGAGAAATTCGCTTGTGGAATACTTGTTTTTAGATTTATATTGAAAGTTTTACTAGTTGAAATACATCTATTAGAGCAAAGTGGCCATGGGCACATAAAATTTATGTAAATTGCAGCTATCCGCCAACGAAATCGACTGTTAAATCGCTCTGTATTAAACACGGCAACAGACTGCAACATAATGTCACCTATTTTTGTTTAGCCGGTATATATTGATAAACGAGACATTACGGGGTAACTTATTTCTAAAATAATTGTTAGAAATGTCAGACACATTCAAATAAAACTTCAAAATTTTTTGTGTTGA
Source organism: Patella caerulea (assembly GCA_036850965.1). Taxonomy (NCBI): domain Eukaryota; kingdom Metazoa; phylum Mollusca; class Gastropoda; family Patellidae; genus Patella; species Patella caerulea. The sequence goes on along the minus strand of JAZGQO010000002.1, from coordinate 14,453,563 downwards.
AAAGCTATGCGGCCGAAAATAGACCCCCCGATCCTAAGCGCGCGGGCGACAAGAAACATAGTTCCAATTCAACACAGCCTTAATAAGGGACTCAACCTGCAGATCACCAAGCCAACATCTCACTCACTGAGGAACTGCAGATCCCTGCTTGATATAGTCAATAGAATTTAATATGTAAAGACGGCCATTTTATACATACAATTTACATAGTATTTCGATTAGATTCTATCATAACGTCGTGGTCAAAACTATTGAATTTCAAAATTAATTGGGTCTAAATCCAAGAAACTATTTGTAGAGAGTATAATTTGTACGTAATCTCGCTTGGGCGTGATTTGGTAAGTTGACATGCGCTGTAAGTTTCCGGTCTGATTTTTTTAATAATCAACAGGACAGTCTGTGGGTGACATTTTTACTTACGCTCCTGTGTTACCGGAAAAGAGCTTTGCTCAAGCACTGCGCTTTGCGCGATGCTTTAGTGCTTCGTTCTATATTATTTTTTCTAGTCTCAGTCTCAAGCAGTGATCTGTTCATTCAATCATTCACATCTTTGTGAATAAAATTTTATCGAACAGATGATCAATTAATTGTTTCAAAATCATTCTGTTATATAATAATTAATGGTCTAAGTTGAAATTGTTTTGACTTCAAAAGAACGGAGATGAACTTTACTTCTATCACAAGATGTGGTTGTCAAAATGTGACAAATGTCTGGAATGAAATAATTCATCATGCCAATCAAATGTGTAACGTGTAAAAAGAAAATAATTTTTTTTAGAATATTGTAGAAGCAACAGGTTGTTCTTGGCACTTCTACGGTGCTAATTTATTCACGAATGAAAAATCCAAAGGAAAACAATGCCAGAAGAACAAATAGTCGTGATGAAATTACGATAGATGTTTATACCAACCCAATATTTTGATAAATAAAGATCAAAGTTTTATTTAGTTGATCACGTTTCCATCAGCCGATGTTGTCAAGTAAAGCTAAGGGTTTTATACGAAAATATTTCAAAGGAAAGAAAACATTGTTTCCTAGGCTCTTCTTTTTTGTTATATATTACATAAAGTGTTTTTACAAAACAAAGATACGCCAATGGCATTACTCAATGATACTGGAACCAGTGAAAAGGGTTTTGTTTTCCTTTCGATACGAAAATAAATATTCTGTTCTGAATGAAATTGTCTGTGTGCCTGACTTCCGGTTTGAAGCTGTGCGTCGTAATGTTATTTGTTCGTTCAATCTAATCATAATTTTGTCATAAATAAACAAAAAATTCAACAATTTTGCTAAAACAACAGAATGATTAAATTATTTTCTTTAAAACAACAAAAGAAGGATGGTGAATCCGCACCAGAAAGAGGTAAAAAGTCGTCTGCAGCACAGCTTAGAATACAGAAAGGTAATAATAAAAATAGTTTTTAAGAAGGAATACCCAGAAAGTAGAATTGGCAGAATGGGTATATATGTCAGTATGACTAATTTAAGCTATTCAAATTCATGGCTTTTCTCTGTCAATGTATCAAAGTTTTGGTATCCAATGGAATTTTACATCTAGTCAGAAATGTTGTGGGCAATCCCCCCACCCCTCCCTTTTTACTGTATCACAATACATATTAAATTACATTATTTAATTATTACATAATCATAATGAAAAGTTACAACAGCAAAGGCTATAGTCATACTACTAATATAATACTACTCTGGGATGCAATGTGGTCTTTCTATTGCAGTGGTTAAATCAAAGATAAATGAATGTGTCCTTGTTGTACTGAATTTTTAAAATACAGATATATATTACAAAATATTGAACCCAATCCCCCCCCCCCCTTCCCAACAGCATTAACGTGAAACAGCTCATTCACCATCAGTTGCTAAAGAATTTTGGTGACTCAGTGGTGACCCTCCTATGGCACAGCATCAAATTACTAATATGAAATAAGCATAGCCTTGCTCATTATGGTATTCCTTTTGTTGCAGAAACAGAATAGTAGGATGTTAAACCATATTTCATTTACTCTTTCATGTGTAAACTTAAAGTGTTTAACTACAACTAGAGTTTGCAATTACAACTTTAAAATTTCTAAAAAATTTTTTAATCTATTCTCTTGTAGATATCAATGAATTGAATTTACCTAAAACATGTGATGTTAACTTTCCTGATCCTGATGACCTACTAAGCTTTAAACTGATTATTTCTCCTGATGAGGTAAGTATTAATCAAAAAACAAAATTTAATTAAGAGAAACATACACACATTGAATTGCTTGTACAGCATTCAGTATACTTACAAAATATTCAGCGTCTCATTCTACACAAAAACCTTAATTTTAAGTTTTTACATGCCCAAATTGACTGCTCGGACGATTTAAATGCTGTAAGTATCTGTTTCATTTCCTGGCAACCTATCTTTATTTCTATTATTATTTATTACACACATCTGGTGCTCATCTACCTGTATCGCATTGTGCAACCTAAATTAAACATAGTTCAAGATTTTTTCCCCAAAAAATATTGTTTATGAAAATGTCACAGAGCTACTGTATGTACATGCATCTTGGTACTGAAAACTTAAGACAAAATTCCCAGTAACTTCTGCTTTTCTAAACCTAATATCAAGCTACATGTAATTGTGAGAGTAATTAGTTATGAGGAGAGGTGAGTGCCGATAGTAAAATAGGTCATGATTACTCTTTCTAGTAGAACACCTAACACAACATGATTCTCGAGTTCAGAGATACATGTAGCAAATCTTTGTTGAAACTTTTGTAAAATTGGGATGATGATAATTAAGAGAAACTTATATTTTCAGGGGTTCTATCGTGGTGGCCGTTTTGTTTTCAGTTTTAAAGTTGGCCAAGGATATCCTCACGATCCTCCAAAAGTAAAATGTGAAACAATGGTGTATCATCCTAATATAGATTTGGAAGGAAATGTCTGCCTTAATATTCTCAGGTAATTTGGAAGGATTGAAAATGACAGATAATCAGAGGATTCTAAAGTTGTCAAAAAAGCAGGCACACTGGGGATCTCAAAAATATATGTATCCTGCTTGTAAATTCCAAAGTCATAATGTTCATGTCACATCAAATGTGAACCTCACAAAAATATATGTATCCTGCTTATGAATTCCAATGCCATTATCTTCACATCACATTAAATGTGGACTTGATTTTTTAAATATTCTGAGTTATTTGATAATGTTATGAGATTATTTGATTCAATTCAAATTAACAGTTTCTAAATCAATTTTCATACATTTTAAGAAATGTACATTTTCCATACCGGTACACTACATGTATGAGAATATTTGATTCAGTTTGAATTAACAAATTTTAAATCATTTTTCATGCATCTGCTCATTGTAATGCTGTTTTTTGTCATCAATATTTCTGTCCGTCTGGATTAAATGATTTACAATATTGACTTTCTCTTCAACTTTGTAATGTTTTTGTTTTTTTGCAGAGAAGATTGGAAACCGGTTCTTACTATTAATTCTATTGTTTATGGTTTACAGTATTTATTCTTGGTAAGTCAATTATCTTAGCCATGCCCTTCTCCAATTTATCTTAGCCACGCCCTTCTCCGATTTATCTTAGCCATGCCCTTCTCCGAATTATCTTAGCTATGTCTTTCTCTGATTTATCTTAGCCATGTCCTTCTCTGATTTATCTTAGCCATGCACTTAACAAGTTTATTTTAGCAGCCATGCTCTTATCCATTTTATCTTAGCTGTACCCTTACCTGTTTTAAAGTCCCAGTTAAGGGATGGTTATTGAATGGAGCTCTGCCTATCCATTCCTGCTTTTGTTTCCAAAGCATATCTCATCAACCAGTCTTATTATTTTTATGGCATGTTTACAATTTTTTTTTTCCATAGCATTTAGTTGTATGAATTATTGATGGTGATGATTTGGGGTTCATATAGGTCAAGACTTTAAACTATGTCTTATCTTGTATACAGAATGATTTGTCCTTATCAGACAAAACAACAAGAAGCTTGTTATATTTTCCTCAAAATTGTTTCCTTGAAGGAAGAAAACAAAATTACAAAAGATTGATTAAGGATACATTATGCATGATTTAGGAAAAGATCTGGCTGTACTTACTGTAATAGTTCAAAAATAGATAGTGCAAATTACTTCATACTGAACTAAGTTTAAATCAGTATTTGTAGTTTTGACAAGATGTATGTGTTGATTGTTTTTTTATCGTTATCCTGGTGCGCCAGTTCTGGTCAAAGAACCCTTAAAATAGCATTATGTAAGAGCAAAATCTGCTTATTACAGGTCTTTCTTTAGGCCTGAAATGTTACCTAATAATCAATTAGACATTAATTAACATATCCAGACCATAATAAACTCTTAATGGCAAGGCTAGCCTTCGATGTTGGCGGATTAAATTCGTTTATGCCGTTTAATGGTCGTTTAATGGATAATCAAGACTATGCTGTTTATATTAATGATTTGAGTAATGATGACCGAGGCTATGTGAATATTTCAAACGCTTTTTTCTTGGCTAATAGGGGATCAATTTGACTGAAATTTTCAGCAAATTACCTTTACACTATCTAGTTTTTAACTAGTATAGTTAGAACTGCCATCTCTTTATTTTATCTCCCATAATGCATCTTTAACAGTTGGAATTTAAAATAAGAGTAGGTAGTAGGATTGCTGTACGGGCAAAGTATCCATGATAGCTGTCTGTGGGGTGTATGCCCATCTTCATTAGCCCAGTCGGCGCAGAAAAGTAGGACATTAAAATCCCATTTTATTTGCAAGAAGTACATTAATTCAACCAGTAGAAGTAAACTTTCCATCAATCTGATTAAAAAATACAGATCTATATTTCATTTCATTTTTTTTATACTTTTAATCGTATCACTACATGAAGATCTGACCAGTAGTAGTGTAAGATGTCATATGAGTGGCTTTTGACCTTATGACATCAATCATTGATTAATCAATCAGCATTGACATTTGTATTGTTTTGAAGACAAGTAAAACAAAATTTTGGACTATAAAAAACGAAAAGAAAAAGGATTTGTGTTCTAATCAGATTACTCATCAATCTTATTTCAAATTTTTTTTTTTTTTTCCTCCAGGAACCAAATCCTGAAGATCCGTTGAACAGAGAAGCTGCTGAAGTCCTTCAATCTAACCGTAGATTATTTGAACAGAATGTTTCCAAGTCAATGCGTGGAGGTCACATAGGATCCGTTTATTTTGAACGATGTTTAAAATGATGAGAAGCTATTTCTAGGAATCTAAGAATCATGTTTGAACTATTTGATATTCCATTCAGTGGATAATGTTGAAAATCTTCATATTTTACTTCTAAATTTGCAATATTATTCAGCTGCATAGAATATGAAAGACATTATTTTATTGGCTAATAATTAAATCCAACTAGCCATAATTGTGTGTAACATGTCAAATGATTGGTTGATATGTTTGGAACAAGCGATTTGATTGGTTTGTTAATAATGTGATATATGAATATATATATATGTTAAATAATCCATTTAACTGTCTTTTTTGTGTCTCTTTTGGAAAATGAATGTTTTATTACACTCAACTTATAATCTTTATTCTAAATTAATTAATTTGAATTTATGGAAATAATGGAGTTCTGTAGCTGTCCCATCCGATAAAATAATGGAGTTCTGTACCTTTTCCATCTGATAAAATAAATTAATCATTTATATTCACCCACATCAAAATGTGGTAGTATATTGTTGTTACCCCTGTCTGTCCTCAATCTGTCATCCACAATTCCTTATACACCTTGTTTATATTCATGAGATAAAGATAGCTATTTGTTTTCAGAGATTTCTGATATTTTCTGTCGGAGTTGTGGCCCTTGGGGATGTTCTGGGGGTGAAGTTATTGTCTTATGGACATGAAGTCTGTTCAAGAGACTTTTTCTGATAATTGAAACAGCTGAAAGGGACAGGTTATGTTTATGTTAGCATTAGGAAGAACTAGAAGACTAGCAAATTGTCGGATAGTGCTTTTTTTGCCTTTGATAAAATTTTAGTATCTTATAGATGGTCCTATTACCTACAATAAAAATATGACAGCCTTTATACACTGCTCAGACGGTTTATTTGGTGTGGGTGTATGCTTTGTTGGCTGACAACCTATCTTTACTGTAAATATAATCAGCTCTATAATGTGTAAATGTGTTTAAAGAATATGTGATGTCTTTATGGCATGGGTGGGTGTGGTGACTCTTCCCCCAGATGACTCCATACAAGTCCATAGATATGAATGTTCTATTCAATCTTATTAAAACACAGATCCAATTTGGTTTCATTTTTATAGTTCAATATTTTGTTTTACTCGTCTTTACTATACTAGGATCTGGAAGAGTTGTTATTCACCTGTTTTGGAGTGATTAGCCAATGAAATATTCTGTTACGGTGAGTTCTAGGCCTTTTGAAGCACAGAACTGTGGGTAAACCACTAGAAATGTCAATCCTCTGATTGATAAATGAATGTCTGACATCATAGAGTCAAAAGCCGCTCGTATGACCCCTGGCACAACCTTCCAGTACAACTTGTGAGATCTTCATGTAGCGTAGGCCATCGAAAGTATAAAAAAAAAAAACAAACGAAATTTAGATTTGTATTTTAATCAGATTGTGCTCCATTATAAAAATACTTAGATATACATGTAGTAACCTTTTTAAGAAGGATATACAGATAATTATTATTAATTTATTTAAGTACATCTGAAAACATAGTACATGTATTTGTAACAAATAAAATAGGAATGGTGTCTAGGCATAATTGATATAACTTTATAAATCTTATTTTAGTCTTTTGTTCGGTAAAATATAGTACAAAAAGTTGCACAAATTGACATGGAGTCATCATCTTAAACAGGTGATTTGATATATATTAAAAGTAGGTATTAAAGGCACCATAAATATATTATAATAAGATGATATAATGTGTCAGGGTATAAGTGTAAATACGAGGTTCTCAACTGAAGTATTGAATATTATGTGTATGCTATATACTAGTTACAAAGACTTTATAAATACAGGTAACAGGTTCTTGACTTTTAATTTTACTGTCATCCACAGGAGAGGCAGGGGAGGTATATAGCTAGCCACGGTCTGTGGGTCATTGACAACTCGCACATTAAAAATACATTATGTAACCGCTAAAAATCTGACCATTTCAATTCTTTATTTTGGATTCAAATGTTGTATAAACACTTATACATATTAGCATGCCTGAGATTCAAACAATAGCAATTCCAAAATAAGTTTAGCAAGATCACCATTACCATTTTGTTTTCAAAAAAGGGAAGGACATGTCCCATATGTTATTTGTGCATCAATCAGAGAAACCTTTAATTTCTGAATGAATAGCATTTTGAATTAACTCCATTGGTTGAATTACTAAATGAAGAGCATTTTGGATTAACTCCGTTGGTCCAAAGGGAGTTGCTGTCAGAAAACATATTAATTATACCTGCTCTACCTTAAAGTTTTCTGAAATAGATGACCTCATGGTGCTTGTGATTCCCACATGGACCTGTCACACCCTTTACGTTCGAAATTGATGCATGAACTCCGATCTTTACATATGAATTCGATGGTGTTTTCAGATAATACATTTAAGTTCATTTAGCATGATGCTGTTCAGCCTGTCAAATAAATCAGCTAGCTACTTGAGATTTGTTTTACTGCTTGAGAAATCGGCAATTCAGCTCAATTCTACCACCAACACAATATTCTCCATCTTTAGAAGGTTTATTTTTTAAAATTTAATACAAAAAAATGATGAGATCTTGTGCATTCTACGATTCATAATTAATCCAACAAACTTATTTAAATCCTATATCATAGAGAAGTTAAATAGACAAATGGTCCCAGTTTTCCAGTGCATGAGTCAGACCTTATATAAATAATATACTGTGTACATGTATTATATTATAAATGCAATTAAAGATATCCCTACTTACATGTCTTTGTTAAGTTGCTTGAAAGAATCTTATTTTAACTTGTGTTATATATAGTTAGTTCAGCACTGAAAGTTAATTTCATTACATTTGCCCTGTGCGTTCAGAAATCGCCCTATTGAATCTTTGTCGAAAAACTTTTGAATCACAGTAAATTTTACTAGACAACTTTTTACGGCCACTCTCGTGTTGTGAAAGTCGCGGGTCGTCGTTGGGCCAGTGCGACGAAAAAGTCGCTGATCGTCGCCCTTTTCGTAAATATAGGGTATCGCATACCTGATGCAAGAAACCAGGTGAAAATTTTGCATTTGTAGGAACAAAAGTCTCTTCAGGCAGTCTGCGGTCTTCCACGTGCCAAACACGATCATAGAGTGCCCGTAGTACGTACGGTGGGTTTTCAGCTTTACCAGGAGGTGCAAGGTTCAGTCCCGGTGTTAGTCGAGAAAGTTTTCTCAAGATTGTCAGTGGTATAGAACGGGAGAAATGAAATGGGGTATATATCTACGAGATGGAGGATTTCGTGTTATAGACAGAGGGGGATTCAAAGGGGGGGGGGGGCGCCCCCTGGTCTAATTTTCGACAGTGCCTTTTTTTACTGCCTAAAGTGCCTTTTCTCAGACCCAAATATGTCCTTTCCGAACGTTTACTTAGACGAAAATATCAGCCAAAAGGCTCTTGGAATGGCTACAGATGCAAGGAAATGACGGATAATTTTCTTGGGGAGGGGGACACCCTCCCCCAATCCCCCTCTGAGCGGCGTGCCCCCTCTTTTCAAAATTCCTAGATCCGCCCCTGAGAAGTAATATATTTACAGCTTATATTTACAGACTGTTCCATTTTTTCGTAGCTATTTATATTCTAATACAGTATTTCAAAGAAAAGAAGTTCTAGAATTGAATTTGCAGAAGGAAAAAATGTTACTATTGTGAGCTGTCAGGCGGTCAGTTACAATTATCTTCTTTTTTTTGCGTAATGTTCGGTCAATGTCGAACCGTTCGGAAAGTTAGTAATGCATATTTTAAGCTCAATTATTTATGTATTTTTATCAATAATCAGAAATCAATAAGCTCAAAGTCGTGCATGAAAGGCAACAGACGAACACCGGGCATGGAAAATTATGGAGTATTCTCCCCTACATCAATTACCCGTTTTGTGCTATTTTATTTAAATCGACTCTATATCGTTGACCAAAAAGGCAAATACAGACTTTTAGATCACACGCATTCCAAAGTAGTCTTTCCAAAAATGCGCATTAATTCAATTATTATTGCAATCGATCAATCCTGCGAAAGGTATGACAATTTATACCGCCATCTTTTTTTCCCAACACCTAAACTCTAAGTGGCGCCCAACCCACGTTTTTTGTTTTAACCCGCCAGATTTCAATCTTAAGTCCTTATTTTTGCTGAATTTAGATAAGGCAAATGATTACTGGCGGTCTTGGAGCCACGGGACATGCTCTGGGGAATTTCAAATGAGACCAAGCAACTTTAATTTACTGGCGGCCTTGGAGCCACGGGGCATGCTCTGGAAAATTTAAAATGAGACCAAGCAACTTTATTTTACACGCGGTTGTAAATTTGCATAAATAGGCTACGTAATAAATACGTAATGAAAGGCAAATAATTTGTTGAAGAAATTAGCTGTCCGTTGAAAGCATTTAGCAATTCTAATAATTACTTTAGAAACGGTCTCTGATCGGATGATGTGCTCGCGCAAATTCTACTTGAAAATTGAATTATTATAAATTTGTGTCAGGTTCCTTTTCACAAGCAAAGAAGAATAACGGTGAAAAATAAGAAAAAAGGAGGTTTGGGTAGAGCGATATTTTCATATTGCAGGCTGCAATTTACAGCTTATTTTGGACGAACATGGTCGTAGAGAGGACTGGCGTCGTCCTATCCGAGACGGGTTAAGCTCCAATCGTAGCTAAAAACAAACACACCACAGTATCGCAACGGTTTGCTATGTTCAAATGGGTATCGTTGGCTTTTATAAACTACAAACACTATCCATCTGATAAGAACTTCACACATTTTACTCCAACCAGCGATCTAATCTGAGATCAGCCGATGACAGAACTCGCCTTTTCATCCCAAAATTCAACAAACGAGTTGGCCAATTCTCATACCCCTGTAATTCTGCCAAACTCTGGAACAACCTACCTGTAACCATTAGACAATCAAATTCATATTATATATTTAAGCGTAAATTAAAAACTCATCTTTTCGGACAGTGTTATGATTAATCTATTGGAGCGCTTAGGAACATTTTTGATATGTAATGTAGCGCTATATAAATGAAACGATAATAATAATAATAATTATTGTATTGCTATCAAATAGAAAATATCGGAAATTGACAATCTGATTAAACCACGGATCATATTTCATTTCGTTATTTATAGTTCAAAATTATGTTTAACTTGTCTTTATTACACTAGGATCTGGAAGAGTTATTATCATTGACGTGTTCTGGATAATGTGCGGGATTGTCCAATGAAACGGTCTGTAACCGCGAGCTTTAGGCGTTTGTTGCACGGAACTGTGGGTAATCCACTATAAACATCAATGCCGATTGGTTAATCAAATGTCTGATGTCATGGGGGCCAAAAGCCGCTCGGTGACTTCTGACGTGACCTATTGGTCAGATCTTCATGAAGTGTAGCCATTGGAAGTATAAAAAAAACCAAGTGAAATATAAATCTGTATTTTGATCAGATAGGAAAGTTGACACCCACAAAGAAAAGAAAATACAATTATCCATGATGGCGTATTTGCGGAAAATTGCGCATATAGCGCCTACATCAGAAACAATTACTATAAAATCAGCACCAAAATGCAAGTAATCTGTAATAACAAATGGCGACACAACATAAAACTTACAATTGCATCTTCACTACTTTACTGCTGCCAATTGTCAGTACCTCGCCTCCTTCAAGCGGCGATCAGGGGACATCCCCTACCCACAGCCCTATAGATACGACACTGCTTACCGACATTATCATTATGTGAACAGTTATTCCAATTTTCTACCCCTGTTACGAAGAAGACAGGAACCTTTTTTAGTAACCTCGAAAAAATATAAATGATTGCTACTGTAATGTTGATGTTGTTAATAAATGTGTCCTTACTTATTGTTCAGTAATTGTCATTAAAAAGCCCAATTATTTTATGTTTCTAACATAATTTTTGATAAGATTAATACATTCACGACAGTAGAGACATTTCTTGTCTTTAGATGACATGAAAAATTGGATAACAAGGTGAATGTAAAATAGACTAATGAATCTAGAAACACGACCCGCCATTAAAACAAACAACAAAATAATACTATTACTAGTAAAATAAATGCTAAAAGAATTAGGGACTCGAATAATCAAGATTATTGCCAAGGAACATTAACTACTCTGACTTTGAATGTTACAGTCATTGTGGCATTGAATTCCGGGGTGGAAACATCAGTTTAATTGTTTTAGTGACCAGAAAACAAATTTTGATATGCGTCGGCTTACCCAAAATGAAAGGTTACGTGCCTTTGGCATGCTACAGATCGGCACAACACAGGCGGTTGTGGCGCGGACGATGAATGTTTCTCAGTCTGTCATAAGCAGGCTATGGTCCAGATACCGTGATACACAATCTGTACAGGACAGACCACGCTCAGGTCGACCAAGGGCGACAACTCAAGCCCAGGATCGATTTATCCGTACCTTGGCCTTGAGAAATCGTGTCATCACAGCAAATCAGATCAGCGCTCGTCTTCAAACAGACACTGGTGTGAGAGTGGCCAGACGATTCGGAATCGACTGCATAGGGGTCACCTTCGCGCCCGACGTCCTCGCATGATCCCTTGTTTGAGAGATCATCACATTCAGGCAAGACGTCGTTGGTGTAGGGATCGTCAACACTGGGATAATCGACGCTGGAGCAATGTGATGTTTTCAGATGAGTCAAGGTTCACTGTTGATTTTTTGGACAGACGAGCGCTTCCATGACGTTAACGTCATCAGACATGATCGATTTGGGTGTGGTTCTGTTATGGTGTGGGGAGGCATCACTGTTGCTGGAAGAACGGCTTTACATGTTGTTGCAGGGCGTGTTACAGGCCAGTACTACCGGGACAACATCTTGGCAGTCCATGTTGTGCCGTTCGCACGACGCCATGGCCACCGTTTCATCTTCCAGGATGACAACGCAAGATGTCACGGGGCCAGGATCGTTACAGGTTACCTCCAACACCAAAACATCACCACATTACCTTGGCCAGCACTGAGTCCCGACCTCTCCCCGTCGAGCATGTCTGGGACATGCTTGGACAGAGGTTACGTCAACGTCAACAACGTCCTGCCAATGTCCAAGAACTTGCTGCTGGGACAATCTGGACCAAAATGACCTTAGACGTCTCATTAGGGGTATGCCACGTCGGATCAATGCTTGTTTGGCAAACAGAGGAGGATTTACCCGTTACTGACTTTGTTGTGATGCTGTGGTAACTTTGCTGTTTGACCCCGGGTATCATTTTACCCTTATAATGGTCAGTCTGTGCCTTACTTAGTCTAACGATCATTTGGAATAAATCGATGAATTTGAACTTCATTTCATTTTGTCATTTGTTTCTTCGTCAGTTTCATTACGTGACTTTAATAACACTTAAAAATCAAATATCCCCTACTTTTTTTGAATAGTATAAGTTGTAATACATAATGAACATTTTAAAACCAGCTAGTCAATCTAACTAAAATACAGATCTATATTTCGTTTCATTTTGTTTATTCTTCCGATGGCCTCTACTAAACGAAGATGTGACCAGTTGTTGTGGGAGGTTGTAGTGGGTCATACCAGCGGCTTTTGACCCTATGACGTCAGACATTTGAGTAACCAATCAGAGTTCATGTTTTTAGAGGGATACCCGCAACTATGTGCACCTAACGCCAAGACCTCGCTATAAGAGACCGTTTCATTGGCTAATCCCCCACATCAAAGAATGCGTGTTCTATAACAAGTCTTCCAGATCCTAATGTAGTAAAGACATGCAAAACGGAATTTTGAACTGTAAAAAACGAAACGAAATAGGGTCTGTGTTGTCGGGTCTTCCGTGTTTTAGAAAGCGCCATTTTTAACACATTATCGTTTTTAGGACTTCGAATTTTGTCTAATAGTTTGGATTGTTCGTACTTAGTTATTCTATTCGTAAGTAGACGAACCCTATGGGTATTCAGCTCCCACAGCCTCCCTTTTCGGAGTTTCCGAATCAAAGATTAATTTCTCCATGAGTCCTTGTCTTTCGTCAGTTTTTTTTTAAGTATCTACAAAAGTGTAAAATTATGAAACGTTTATGGACTGAAAGACGCACCTCTCGTTACCGGGCAACCTAGTCGTTTAAAACTTTCATGTGAAAATTTTTCTCGTTGCCTGGCAACCTAGTCGTTTAAAACTTTCTTGTAAAATGCCTTTCATACCTTATCTTGTGAAAGTCATATTTGAAATATGTTTATCAGAGTTCTTCCGCCTTCATTTTTTCAATTGGGAAAGGATTCTATGTAGAAGAAAATATGATTAAAAGAAAACAAAAAAAAAAAAGAAGAAGAAAAACCAACACAAAAAAAACTTGTAACAAATCACGTCTTTTCTAGTCAGTAACAGCTTTTGACTGATTCCACATATATTAAGGGAAATAAGACAGAGTCAATAATTTATTTTATTTCCAATTTTCGTATGTCGCAATTTAAAAAACATTAGCAAAAATTAATTTCATTTCATATTTCCAGCACTAAACCGGGGACGCCTACGAACACTTTTATGACCCGGTCAGACCGGAGTGGGGACCATACTGCGCTCTGAGACAGAACGGCGACCAGGAAATGCACAAGGTCGCCGGCAAGCGTGAACACAACGCGGAATATCCCCATATTACAAACATAAAAAAGTCGCGTTCTTATTGCGACCTGCGGGATTATACCGCTTTCCCATGGCAGGCTCGGCACGATCTATAAGCTTGGCAACGGCGGTCATCGCGAACTGCCCCCCCCCCCCCCTGCTCAGGCTTTATTAAACCTAGACCCCCCCACCCGCAAAAAATCCTGGATCCGCGCCTGTTAAATGTAGCTATCCTCCCCCTGAGCGACCTTTCAATCTAAACTGTCAGGTCATTGAAATTAGGAAAAAAGTGAGTATATACAAAAAACATACATTATTCTGTGACTGACAGTTAAGGCATGTGTCCAACCGAAACAGCAACAGCATAAAACTATGCACGTGAGAACGACATGTCATAACATCCACTTCCGTGTAATTGTCGCGTTCAGTGAACATTGGACAAGAGTGATATGTTGTATGAGACGTTGCGGATCGCAACTTGGGACACGGATTTTCATATAGTTTAGACTGGATTGATTATTGAGGAAACAGCACCGAGCGTTAGGGTTAGGGGCAAAGGGAGTCAATGACCACGACCCCCACACTCGCCGTCAGAGGAGCTCCCGCTATTCAAAAATAGAAACAATAGAAAGATACTCGACTGAGGGCCGGGCCTAATTCGATACTTGTCTGAAGCCTAAATGCGAAACAAATCACTTGTTCGTACCGGGAGCTCAATAAAATAATAGTTTATGGAATATGGTGGAGTGGGCCTAATGTGCAAGCAACACGGGAAACCCTAAAGTATATTCGGCAAAGAAATGATCGCCCCGTCAAGCCAGGCCACACTTGACAGCCTAACTATCCGTTAACAGCCTAACTATCCGTTAACAGCCTAACTATCCCTTTCCTGAATATCTTATTAGTATGTTTGTAGAAAAGGTGAATATGATCCGAATTATTCACACTAAATCCGTTAGAAACTGTAGCCCCAATCGTTTTAACAAGTATCCTGGTTAAAGCGGGCATAAATCCGGAACTATAAAACTGTAGCCCCAATCGTCTTAACAAGTAGCCTTGTTAAAGCGGATATAAAACTGTAGTCCCAATCGTCTTAACAAGTATAAATCCGGAACTATAAAGGTCGCGTCAAAATCTTTTACATCTTGCGCTAACGACAAATCGCGATGCAATGCGAAATGCAGTCTGAAAAGCATTCTTTGTAAATTGGAAAACAGGTTTAAAACGACCAGGTCGACAGGTAACGAAAGACGCACGGGGAAGTCCATAAATGTTTCATATATTAATACTTAGTAGATATTGGGAGAATATACAAGATACTAAAACCGGATCAAGAACAGGACCAACGAAGAAATAAACCCTCCAAAATCCCAATAAATAGTCCCTTTGATTAGGTTTAGTTGCCAAACGACGATTTGTGAGTAGCGGTAAACATACGCCAAATCTGTACACTTACTAATAAGAGACACGTGAGCATGTTGAACCAATTACATCACTTCCGAGTGACAATGTAGTACAAAAACAGTGCCGGATTCACCTTGGCATAGGCTTGGTATATTCTAGCCTCAATGAATAGGGACCCCCGGGCAAGATTTATAATGTGTTTCACACTGTTGTAGCCGTCAGTATCTTCGGCGTTGCTCAATTGTTTTTAAAACGCACTTCCATCTAGGGTGGGGAACGCCTCATAAGTGGAATGGCCTAGGGGATAAGGCTACTCTTCGTATAAATCCCGACACTGCATAGACCAAATATCATATGATATATGTAGTTTTCAGTCAGCAATGTATTTAACCCAGTCAATAAAACCTAATTATACATTAATTTACATCACATACAACATGGTCGTTATCCTTATCACCATAATCGCTGCTCAACCCGTCACATCCTGGGGCCATCATGACGTCATGACGCATTAAACGACAGGTTATTAGTTAGAATGATTAATTAATATTCTTCATTAAACATCAAGCAGAAACACATCAGCAGTGATATCCATAATACATAGGATAAAAAAAACAAATATGTCGTCTTCGCACGAACTAGGTAAGCTATTTTATTTTAATCGGAAGGAATTGTATTTGCACTTTGAATTATTTCGTCTACGTAAGTTATTTTATTTTGATTAGAAAGAAGGGTATTTGTTCTTTTAATTATCGTTTTATCACGCATTCAGGGGGTATCCGTGTTGCTTCCGGAGTATATCTTAGGGACCAAACAAGAAATCTTTAGAAACTTTTACATATACAGTATCTATATAATAGCGACAAAATACAATTTTTATGGAAAACAAACTTTGGTTTATACATTATATAACAAAAACGTTCTCTAATCGTTTTCAAGTACAACTGAACGTGTACAGCTGTATTGAATCGTATACTTTAGCTACAATTAAGGCCAGGCAGGTAATTTAAAATCGTGAATACCCCATGGATTAACCCATGATATAGTGGAGTAGTACGAAATGCGACCACTGGGGATAACGATAATGGAGTGCATAGCACCGGAATAAGCATGTACACGACTGCAGAAAGTAAGAGAATTCTCTCAGGAGAAATATGATCTTATCTTGAAGGACATCTGCATATAATGTTTAAAAGTGGACTACATCGACGTTTAATGGGATTTAGATTCTATTAAGACATTAAAGAATGTCAAACCATGAAAGAATGAGGCCATTAGCACTTATTTGCAATATAAAATAAACCAGGAGTAACTCCCATGATGATCACGTGACATATAGGTGTTCAATATGTGTTGCAAATATAAATCTTTATATAATAATATATTATTTTGTAATATCATTTTCAGCATTAGTGCGAAAAGTTGTCATTCTTGCGTTGGCCGTGTTTGAATTTGATAGTTTTCAAAGATAAATCTAAAATTAAAATGGTGTCACCTTTTGATTTGGGAGCGATATCAAATTGACCATTTCAATGGATGGTTTGTTTCGTGAATGATGCCATTTTAGCGCTACAAACAAGCCAGCTTCCACTTGATCTTTCGAAAACTACAATGTAACGGTATGGAGCTAGCCTTATCATTATACCAATTAAAAACACGAAGAAGACAGTGATTATTTGCATTTACACCTCTTTACAACAAGATAGACTAATTACTGACTCTATTTAACTTTCACAATTAACTTTTCAATCCCACGCAATTCTCAATTGTCTCAACAACGCCCCCGTAGGAACGAAATTCATATCTGAGGAAGTGAGTTGTAAGCGTAACGAGCCAAATTGAAATATATTTCTCCATGGCTACTGGGATGTAGGTCCTAATGTTATACATTATCTTTTTTTTTTTTTTTTAAACTATATTTTATTCAATAAGAATAGGATTAGGGAACAGGCAAGGCCTATATCACCCCTCTCCCTTCATCAAAACAATATAATTACAATTAGTTTACTTAAATATATGTATATAGTCAAAAATATTCTTATTCATATTGTGTTATTAATTAATAAAATTATGAAAGCATACATTAATATTATCTTGTCTGAAATCTAAAAAGAAAAACTAAAGTGGACATCACCACACAGCGAATTTTCCTTTGATCGGTTTTCACGCAGCTTACGAATGCTACGAAACGCGAATTAAAACTCATGGCGATTCGTCAAAAAGATCGTAAAGAAACCGGAGATGCTGCAAAGCAATTACGAATCGAATAGTTTAGATAGTGTAAATGTTAATTGGTATAGGTAATCGGATGGAAAACATTGTTACCTACCATTGGACTCGACGACAAATATTTTCCTTAGTTTAAAGGAGCTAAATCGCTAACATTTGGGACCTAGAAATGGACTCAAGTGGATCGCAATACATATAATACTGTGATATAAACGTATATAAAGTGATTTGCATTCAATTGTTTCCGTTTTTACTCCAATTTCAAATCAGTTATGTTCGGCGAAATAAACCAGAAGTGTCAACCGAAGGCATTTTTTTAGCGTCTAGTTATTCCAGTCTACATGCGCCGTTTGATTTTGGTACAATGTTTTTAGCCTCGTTCCTCGAGTCTCTTGCTAGAACTGGGGCTGAAACGCATTATGGTACACGATTCGTGTACCAATGGTAAAATATTTATTTTGTCTTAAATATTGGATATCAGAAGCCCATCTTTTTCCGGTAAGATCACATCATCAATTTTGATTTAAATTGACAAATAATTCGTGTTTTCTATGTTGAAGATTTTGGAAGATTGAGTTAAAGACTTAACTCCTTTAATAATTTCTCGTGGTTGCGCAGCTGGAAGCATCCCAACCCCAACACACACCTACCATTCAGGTTGCAATATTACTTTAAATCATATTCTTTAATCTCGTAGTCTTGGACACCCAACTTTAATATTTGTCTCAATGACGGCATCTAGACTATAGGTTCCGCATTGGTCCACGCTCGATTATCAATAAAATAAATAATTAAAGCAAATTCTAAATAAATCAACAGCAAAATACAAACCTGCTAACAAATATCTCACATCAAATAATTATTTTGTTTGACCCCGGGGTTAATGAGGTCAGTGAGTAAATACGGTACGCTGTATAGTTAGAAGCAGCAGTTTATAAGTTACGTGATGAAGTATATACCTAACCCCGAGGCTATATTATACATATAGGCCTACCATTGCTATACTGTTGGCCTATATTGAGAGCCATGGTCGGTGGCTCACTAAATAGAAGGTACCAGTTGGATCCCGATGTGTTGGCCGAGATAAATCATCGGGATTTTCCTTTTGTCTGTGGTGCAGGATAGGGCCATGTCAAAGAAAAATGCCGATTCCTCCGTGAAAAATCATCCTGTGTTCAAGAAAAGAAATCCCCTCGTAGCAAACTCAATGGTCAGCGGAACACTAACCAAGGGCGAGGTGAAATGGGTGGAGGGGGGCGTTGCGGCATATTCCCGAGGCGACACTTCTCGGAGGGCGGCAAAAGGCTTGTGATGGACACTGGTGGTTATATCGCTCAGTGCAGAAAAGTAACACGTTACATCACATTAATTTTTTTAATTTATGTTTCAGCCGACATAGCCGAATCCGACAATACATTATCAGCATACAGGCCAATACAAGTAGACAGTTTATATCCTGTTCAAACGGTGAGTTTTAAAACTTGAAGTTCAATTGTACAAACTACACTGTCACTGTCCGTAACAAAGCTGTGCCGGGAAAGTGTCTTGTGCTCCGAATGGGACGATAAACCGAGAACCACCCGTGTAGTCATTGGCGTGCACTTAAAAGAATCATTCATTGTTATTGGAAGGTCTGAATTGAATCAGACCGATGGCATGAGCATTTTCCCGCCTAAAGATTCGTTATGTATGAGTTAAATCTGCCTAACGTAGGCCTCTCTATGTTGGCTTCAAATGTAATAAACTATTATTAAGTCATTTATTCAAACGACGAGCGGAGATTTCAACGGATTGGAACACGATCGCCATTTAATGATTTAATTTAAAAAATGGTGAATCAAGACTTAGTCTCAATTAACAAATCTTGTTGCAACGATAATAAACAATATGTGTTACACATCTTGTCAAAAACTCAAACAGTCATAACTTCGCTCAGAATAAAGTAATTTGAATGCAATTTTCAATATATTCCTTTTGCATTATTTATTTTTAAACCATTATAGCAAAAACGAAGAGCGCTTTATCTTAATTTCACATGATGCATCTTTAAGGCCACGGGCCATTTTATATACAACAGCAGGCCTGTTAACACATCAATTTAATGTGCACAATTCTGAAAGTCTATTGCTGTCAGGCATTACGCTGCAGTGTAAGTTGTTTAAATCTCATATGAAACCCCGACCTTGAGCATTATACATCACTTTAATAGAAAAACAAAACAATTTCCTCCTTAGCCTAATTAGCTTAAAGGGGTCGAAATCTGTCTCTCCTCTTGAGATTTAGAAATATTGTTTTACGACCAGTTGGTCATTAAATTACCATTAAGATATAACATATTTAGTCTACAAACTTTTTTATTTTTATTTTTAATTCCCATTATTAGAAATATTTATCTTGATTGATGTGTTTTTCATTTCAGACCTCGCCATCCCAAACTGGAAGTTTTTTTCAATACCGACCATCCAGTCATCATCGATTGTCTGTTTTTACTTGTCTTTGTTGTTGTTGTCCTGTTGGACTCTCCTCTTTTATTTATTCATATAAGGTAAGAAGAGGGTGCAATACTTATCTATTCAAATACGATAAAGAAAACAAGACAATTATAAATAATACAATATACGCAATATAATTTTAATTAAATTACATTGGCATATCCCTTGGAAGTTGGAATTCGATATAAGAGTAAGCCGTAGCGCCGCTGCCCGGGAAAAATTTCCCTCATAGCACACTGTATGGCGTATGTCCGTCTTCATTAGCCCAGGTCAGGAGCAGAACAGTAGGACGTTAAACCCCATTTCATTTCATTTTTGTTTCGTTTCGTTTAAAAACCGACTTCAAATCATCGTTGAAAGATTGGTTTACAAAACCCACTGCCTGCCATCTTTTGAAAGTTAGCGTGTAATTACAAAGCTCCATTGCGCGCCATCTTTTAAAAGTCGGTGTGTAATTACAAAATCAAACTGTCATCTTTTAAAAGTTGATGTGTAATTACAAACTGTCATCTTTTAAAAGTTGATGTGTAATTACAAAACGCCGCTTCACACTATCATTTAAGGATTGGTAATTAAAATCACAAAACCCACTTGAACACCATCTTTTAGAGGTTGGTGTGCAGTAATTGTTACAAAACCCATCTAAACCCCATCCTTTAAAGGTTGGTGTGTAATTACAAAACCCCACTGCACGCCATCTTTAAAGGTTGGTGTGTAATTACAAAACCCTAATGTCTTTAATAAGACCTCGATTGCCAAAGAAATGCTAGTTTTTAAAATTCAAGTTTAAGATTCTCCGTGGTCTATATTCTGGTGTCACAGAGACCCCGTGAGTAAGACTTTGGTTCGCTAACCTGGCGGTCTATGTTCGATCCGGGTCTTGGTCGAGACAGCCCATCTGGATTTTCCGGCGTCCCCCCCCCCTCGCTTGTTACTGGGGCGAGACGGAGGTCCTTGAAACTGAAAACATATAGTCTTTCAGATGAGACAAAAACCGAGGTGCCGTGTGCACATTGGCGTACACGCAAAAGGACCATTGACAGCTGGAATTCGATATAAGAGTAGGTCATAACCCCGCAGTTAGGAGAAAATTTCCCCCATCGTCATTGGCTCATTCATCAGGGGCGGATCCAGGAATTTTTGCAGGAGGGGGTTTGCCAGGTTTCTGTCACGGAAATCTGCCACCATCGTCTCTAAATTACATAGGCATACATACAAATTGAGCTTTTTAAACAGAGAAATCATTTTTATACTGATGCAGGATCATTTTGCGATTTAATTTCATTGATGCAAGGCATTATTTTTTTTATGCCGCTGAGCAGGGGGGGGGGACCCCCCAACCCCCCCTCTGGATCCGCGCCTGTTCATGGTAGAAAAGTAGAATGTTATTACCCCAGTAACACACTGCATGACCTATGCCTATCTTCATTAACTCAGTCACATCAAAACGGTTGGACGTCATTTCCCCCACCCTTTAGCACACTGCATTTCTTACGTCCATCTTCATTAGCTCAGTCAGAGCAGACCAGTAGGATGTTACCCCCACCCCCACCCCCAGCACATTGTCAGTCATAGCTGAACAGTAGGAAGTTACCACCCACCCCCACATACACAGCACACTGCATGACCTATGCCAATCTTCGTTAGCTCAGATGGTGCAGAGCAGCAGGACGTTATTTCATTCACGTTTTTAAATTGTTATATTTTATATTTTACAGGCAAGACGGGCTAAAGAGGCTGGTGATTTTAAATTAGCCGAACGTCACAGTAAAACAGCGAAGGAATTAGCTATAGCTAGCATAGTGTTGTTTATCTTTCTATTGGTTGTAGCTGGATTGATAGGAGGGATCATTTATTATACATTTTTACACCAACCCCACTGAAAATACTGGTGCAGTACTGGGGAGAGCTCAAGTAGTCTCTAGTGTCGGGTACGAGACAGTGCAAAACATCTGATCTTTATTTTAAGAAACTCATATATATATCTTTTTATACGTTATATTAATCTAGATACCAGGACATAACCTTGCCGCGATTATCAAGGTTGTGGTTGACGTGTGCTTATTCGCCAATTTTGTTTTGATTTATTGGATATCATATCAAATATCCGAATATAACGGACATGTTTGAAAGTAAGACTCCGCACAGTTATTGAAAAGTGTTGTAATAGCATATGTCAGAAATATAAACCGAAGAACTGGAATTAACAAAAAACGTCTTGGGTAAAATAACCCCAGCATTCGTCGCTAGAAATTGTAAATGTTATTTGTTCGGATTAAGCAGGGTGTACACCACAAACTTTCCGGCAACATGTTGCAGGGGCGGATGCAGGAATTTTTGCAGGAAGGGGGTTTGCCAGGTTTCGGTTACGAAAATCTGCCATCATCGTCTCTAAATTACATAGGCATACATACAAATTGAGCTTTTTAAACAGAGAAATCGTTTTTATACTGATGTAGGATCACTTTGTGATGTAATTTCATTGATGCAAAGCATATTTTTTTTTTATTTATCTGAGCAGGGGGTAGGACCCCCCCCCCCTCCCTCTGGATCCGCCCTTCCTGTGTTGACCAAAATTTCATCAACATAAACTCTTCAACTGCATTGGATCAGCTTTTTGCGTTGTGGCTCACCCTTGTCAGTGATGCAGGGCAGAGGGCCTGGCAAGGAACAACGTACAATCGTTGGGATGGCACGAAAAACCGAGTTTGAAATTCAATGTAAGAGTAAGCCTGAATGCCGCTGTCCGGGCAAAATAACCTCATAGAACACAGTATGGCGTCTTCATTAGCCCAGTTGGAGCAGAACAGTAGGACGATGTCTGCCATTTTGTCTCAATGTCACATGATTTCAGCTATGTCAGCTGACATCAAGCTGATTTCTGATTAGGGCAACATATTGGCTAGCATTTTACTCTGTATACATTAATTTGTCAACTTTTGGTCAACATGGTTTTGGAATTGAAATATTGTTCAACATGTTACTGAGAAGTTTATGGTGTACACGCTGCTTTACAGATCCGGCCAACATTAATTTGCTTTTTTCACAAGAATTTCAAATACTGCTTCAGCATTAAAATATTAATGGTTCAAAAGTTGAGAAGAAATTTCTGCCTTTTTATATGATTTTGTTATTGTAAATATTTCAGGCTTCATGTATTAAATTTTTAAAAAAACAAAACAGTTTTTGTTTATTTTCGCTGCTTTAAATCTGCACGTCATTATTTCAGAAGATCCAAGGTCCACATGAATGTTGTAAAACATGCAATACCTTCCTGAATATTTTGAAAAAGGACTCACTTATACCTAATGTTTACCACAAGTGAGAAAGAGAAATGAAATGGGGTTCTAATGCTTCACAGTTCTTTACCGACTGAGCTAACGATGAAAGGCATGAGCCATACCCATACCGTTTGCGATGGGAAAAAAAACTTGTCCAGACAGGTGCATTACGGCGTACTATAACGTTTGCAGTTCTCACTATAATAGTTAAAAACTACATAATGTGAGGACAATTTGCTGAAAATTTCAGTCAGAACTGAGAACCTACTATAACGAATTCCAACTGTCAAGGGTTCTTTTACATGCACGTCAGTCTGTATACGCCAATGCAGTTTTTGCGTCCCTTCTGGACGACTAGACACTACTGGAAGGCCCATTTTGTCCTGCATATTTTACAAGTGGAATCGAAAAACCTCAAGGAACGTTCCCGACTAACACTCACAAGTAGAGAACTAAACTCGGGAACTGAAATATGTTCACTTAAACATACATTATGCACGTTATACATTAATTAACTTATCCATACCATAATCAACTCTCGATGTCAAGGCTGGTCTGCGATATTTGTTGGATTATGGTCCGATTTGCAGCATAAATTTCCTTCGTGATTAACGATTAAATGGATAACCGAGACTATTAGTTTTGTCTTACCGACTTTAGTAATGATGCTCGAGACTAAGGGGAAATTTCATTCGCTGGGTTCTCAGCTCATAGTGGAACACTTGGACTGAAATTTTCAGCAAATTGTCCTCACATTATGTTGTTTTTAACTATTATAGTGAGAACTGACAACTGGTTATCTAATCTTCCATAATGTATCTTTAAGTCATGTGATATCAGCATTTCTATTCTTTATATCATTCACTGTCTTCACTGTTCACCGCTTGTACATGACACGGAGTAGGGTCGCATATCCACTCTCGTGGGTTTTCTCTGGGTCCTTTGCCCCTCCCCCTCTGCTAAAGACCCCTACGCGCAATTTAATCCCATAATGACATAGTTTGTGTCGACTGGACGTTAAACCTCATTTCTCTCTCTAGTACAGATACGTGGGATTTTAAACAACATTTAACTTTTTACCGTTAAGTCTGTTAGATCTCCTTTTCGCCCCAAGGGAGGACGATTACGCCCACTTTGGGAAACACGCAAAAGGATGTTGATTCAGAAAGGAAAAGACCAATACGGCGTGTGTTTTGATGGAATCAATGTGCGTCACAGATCTGAATAAAATCAGATATTATAGTTTTGAAAATAATAGCGTTATTGTCCGCATGGCAATACAGAAAAAAAATTCTACAAATGTCATGAAAAATCTATCGACCAAAGAGCCACCTAGAGACCCCTAATTCTAAATTGAAGTCAAATATAGTCTTAAATTTTAAATTACTGCATATTACTTATATAAACAGATAATTTGTTCAAGAATATGCCAGGTTTTATTCGGTTTATTCGGTTATTGTGGAAACAAGCCGTTATAAAATAGATTCTATCACAAATCAGCTTACATAATATGTATAATCGATATTTATTGGAATCGATTTGGACAGGATAACGTTTAATTTTATCCCAGGAAAATCCAGTCGCGGCTTTCAGAATTAAGTTTACCCTTTGTTTTCGAAGACGGAGGAAAGTACTGGTCCCGAGTTCACAAAGAATTCTCTGACGTAAAATAATAGATTACCGAAAATTGTTTGCCCTTTGTTGGTGTAATTTATCAAGTATATCAGTAAGAAACTATGTGCAAGGTTTTGTGTTCTTGGATCAAAGATATTTTTATAAACAGTGATTGAGACATAAAATAGCTAAATCGCTAATATTTGCGACCTAGAAATTGACACAAATTGATCGCACCGATAGTATTTATTGCGCATTCTCTATTTATTGCGCATTCCCTCCAGACAAGAAGATGGCGAGACCGTTTGACATTGCATGAGGAAAATGTCTGCCTCCTGCTTCGAACCACTTGTTACATATGGCGCTGAAACGCATTATGGTACACGATTCGCCTACCAATGGTAAAATGTTTATTTGGTCTTAAAAATTGGATCAGAAGCCCCGTCTTCTCGGTAATCAATGTTGATTTAGATTGACAAATAATTCATGTTTTCAATGTGTAAGGATTTGGATGACACTGATGATACTTTAAATAAATCTTAGAATTCTTCGTGAGCACTAACATCAATCAAATATTATCCAATCAAATAACTAAAATATGGATTTTATCTTAGTTCAGTTTCGTAAAACAGATCCCAGGAGATGTATTAGTAAAACCAAACCTTACAGAGTCTAATTTCCTTTCATTCAATTTCTTTTTCATTGGGTGGAGGGGATGGATAGCAGAATGGTTAGCACGAGCGTGCTGTATCATTGAGACAACCGGTGTGGTTTCTCGATTCCGCGGTTGTACGTAACGAGGAGTCGTGTCGCCTGTCCAACAACGTGAGTTTTCTCCGGCCCCCCCGGTTTCCTAAAGACCCCTACGCGCAAGCAAATTATTGAAATTAACTTGAACCATGTGCTATAACATAGTGTCTGTCAAGTGGACGTTACCCCCACCCCACCCCCGCCCCCTCCCCGTCTTCGTGATAATACGATTAATAAAATAAGTAATAATATCTACTAGTATGTGTCGAATGGACGTTGCCACCCATCTCTCTCTCTCTCTGTCTCTCTCTCTCTCTCTCTCTCCATTTTTAACTCTTGTCGTTTTAGACAAACCCACAATAACACTAGCACTTGCCTGAACTTTCATAGTTTTGTACATTCTTAACGGAATAATGATGAAGTGCCCAGGGATGACAATAGATCTAAATATCATATTACTGTGTAGGTAGACGAACAATAATTTCTGACATCTGCTCGTATAATTGATGTCTAAACCAAGAAATCGTCCTTAGTGATTATACATTATAACATCTGATGATGGTTAAAAAATAGGAGACAACTATATTATGTATATCAGAATGAGAGAGAGAAAGAGGGAGGGAGAGAGAAAGAGAGAGTGAGAGAGAAAGAGAGAAGTCTTTAGAAGTGGGAGAAAACCGGAGTACCCGGAGAACACCCTCAAAGTTATATAGGCGACCCTACTCCTTGTCACGTACAACCGAGGATTCGAAAACACCCCAGTTGACTCAATGTCAGGCTTTATGATACGGCGCGCACGTGCCATTCGTCCTCGCCTCCCCAAACCCGAATGAACTAAAATGGTGGATTTCTTTTATCAGGACGTATTTGTTTATTTATTTATGTGTATATGTAACATAAAGAAAATCAACGACCTTTATTACTCTTTCCTCCTGTGTATATCAAATCATAAGCTACCAATAAGTTGGTCACGGTGGCCAAGTGGTTAAGACGCTGGCTCGCTATCCTGGGGCGGTGCTCGATCGCTGCATTGGCCGAGAAATGTTCATCCAGATTTTCCGGCGTGGTTTTTCCCTTGTCAGTGAAGCAAATGAAAAACCGAGGTTCCGTGTACATATTGGTGTGTGCGTAAAAAAATCTCTTGGCAATTAAAATTCGGTATAAGAGTAGGCCGTGGCGCCGTTGTCTGGGCAAAATTCCCTCAAAGCACACTTTAATGCGCATGCCCGTCTTCATTAGGCCAGTTTAGGAGCAGAATAAGGGGGGGGGGCACGGATAAATAATATACAAATTCTAAACCCATGTATACAGATTGTATTCCGTATGTACAATCTTGGTGTTGGCCTTGTCTGTACTCAGATTTTGGCAACGAGCATCGGAATTACAGACTACAGTTTCTATCTAGCCCAACAGGAAACGTTTCTAAATCGATGTATTATTAAAATTTTCATGGGGCGGGAACTCCTTTAAAATAAACATAGATGACGTTGATGTTGCTATATTTGACAGCTGGAACTCGATGAAAAGATCAGGTGAAGTTTATTCATACTTTACCATTTGTTGTGGCAAGGCTTTCTTGCTTTCCTGAATACAATGTTTATCTCTATAGCGTGCTTTCATTTGTAATATTTCCCTCTTTGTTCCTCGTCTTCCCCTTTGCATGGCCATTTGTGTTGCATTTTTGGTCAAGGATTGAAGGAGAGAACCAGGAAGTAAACAGGCATGAGCCAGACCTACTAAAATGAAGTCACTGCCTATAAATCTATTTTACCAGGTCTAGCAAAAAACCAGGCCAACCCCTTTCAATAATTATAATTGTGACATACAAATTACCGGATTTCATTGCAGTCACAGTCGTCCAGCGAATTTCTTATAGTCTGCCAGGTTTATTTCTGCTTATAGTGAGGTGAACATCCTTGCAGTATGCTGACTCATTATTTATAATCTTATCGACATATCAACTGTGATTTGGCAATGTATTAGTATTGACAGCGGTCATGACTATATTTCAGATTTTCCCTCACTTCATGAAGATATTTCCAAGATGGCGACCATTTTTTGTGGGGGAAAATCGGCCGATATCTTAATTTGCACTAATTAGTAGTGTTTAATGTTGATTTATATGTTTCGAGGTCGCAGATTCCATTATTGGCATTTAAATCTGGGTAACATGACCCAGACTACCCTTGAGGCAATGCCACCCTTTTCGCGTAGGTTTCTGATGGTCTTCGGTGGGATGGGATAGGATTAAAGTCTAAAAGAAAAAACGCTTCCCCACTGCCCCACCAACACCACTTTACTATGCCATGTACCTCTACTAGCTAGATAAAGACAACAGTATCCTCATGACTAAACCTCGCATAGTAAATTGAAAATGTAAACTTGATAATAAACAACTTTGTCTCGTTATTTTACTCGTGAAGAAATCTATGCCCACAATGTAAAACAGACAAATTGATTGACTATCGTCTACAACATCGGTTCCCAAACTTGAGGTCACAAACCAAGCAAGGGTCCCAGAGCACAGGTCGTGGGATTGTGGCCGATTACTCTGAAACTTTTGCAAAATCCTCTGTTTTGATAAAAAAAAATATCATTAATCCATACACCTATTTTCACATTCCCGTCTCAGGACCACGATTTGTTTCCTCAGGCTCATTATAACATTTCCATCTGGGGGAGGGATAATGATGTTTCATGGTAAAGGGTGACTTTGTTCTTCGAGTTGTCGCGAACAGATTGGGGCCAGCTATGCGGGAGGTCGCGTGTTCGATTTTCTTTTGTAAACAATGTTTTATTTCATTTGAAAATTGATTGGAGAACAGACTGGGCCTATGTTGACTCCTCTCCAAAATTTACAAAAGTAAGTTTTTTTTTATGTACATACAGAACATAATTATATCCATCAAGAACATATAATATACAAAATATGTTCGATCGCTGCATTGGTCGATAAAGTTCATCGGGATATTCCGGTGTGGTTTCCCCTTATCAGTAGTCATTCGGATGGGACGAAAAACCAAGGACCCGTGTATACATTGGCACATGCCCATCTTCATTAGCCCAGCCTGAGCAGTGCAGTAGGACGTTAAACCCCATTTTATTGGTCTTAACCAACAAACAAATGGGAACCAATAGTTTACACATGTCATCTGATTTGGAGGGGTTGGGATGACTTATTGTGAAATGCTCAAGGACGAAGTGTCATTCACCGAGTCACAATAATATGGCGCAAGATATTGTTTGTCCTTTAACTAGTCGAGATAATGGAACTGGTTTTAAGGGGTGGTTGGTATGGCCTAGTGGTGGTCTAGAGTGCCGCGCTTCGACCTCTAGCTGGCCGGTCACCTCTGGCTTGCGGCTGTGGTTTCGAGCTCTGGTGTGAGCGTATGTGGCATGTGTGGCATTGAGATAGGGGCACCTTCTCAACCTTGTGGGTTTCCTCCGGGCACCCCGGTTTCCTCCCACTGCTAAAGATCCTTACATGCAAGCGAATTATTGAAATAAAATGAAACCATATGTTAGTCCTAAAATGACCTGGTTTGTGTAGAGTGGGCGTTAAATCCCATCTCTCTCTCGCTCTCTCTCTCTCTCATCTGAGAAAGAGAGAGAGAGAAACGGGGTTTAAAGTCCACTCGACACAATTTGGGTAGAATAGGTGCATTTGCATCCTGAGAGGGCGTGGGTCTCGGAGCAATACCGGGAAACAGTGTGTGTTAGGAACTGTGTTACTCGAGATTTAGTGGCATGTTGTTGCGTTTTTGTGCGCACCTCATCGACCAACTTTTGGATGGTATGGGGAAGCCAATTTGTTATTTTTTTTTATTGAAAAAGGAGAAACTAACAATTAACAAACAATAAACTTTAATTAATGAGCACAAACAAAATTAAAACAATGGCGTAAGATCATTTCAACTCAACCCCTATCACATAACCCAATGAAGAAACAACATCTCTCTCATATAGAAACCTTGCAAGGTATATATCTGCTTGTGAAGATATGAATAACAAAATTTAATTCATTACTGTGTGGAACCTATACAGCTGCGATGTGCGTTGCGTAGTGCGTTAATATAATAATATTGTCGTGTGAGCAGCTGTATTGATCAGCAGATGAATTCGCATGTCTCAACGTTATTTTGTCAACAGTTTGAAGCCATCGATTCTACAGATGTATCAACAAGAGGCTATATGGGTGGGAAAGTATATATCGCGGATCTGTCATCAGTTTTGAGATACAGCCATTGCCATACCGAGAGTGGCATCAAAGACTCCCGGTATCGAGAGCTGAATCAAAGCATTGCCACCGAAATCGACACCATTAACCACATCGTCTGACTAAGATCACAACATCTAGTACCGAAATTTTACCATCAATAGCTCTTACCACTTCACAGTTACCATCATTACCAACAGTCGTATCCTGCTATAATAAATATAGCAAGCAGTGTCGGCAGATATACATATAACAGTTAGACATTTTGAATTTGAACCACTAGAATAAAACTAAAGATGGCAGCATAATACAGACAATCAGGATGAGCGGTTTTAATAATGGAGATAGTTTCAGGAGTGGATACCATTGTCATTTCCAAAAGAGCAAAGGATATAATTTAACGTTGGTCACTGGGCGTTGTTGGTTATTTACTTCATACCAAGAGATATAGCACAAACTTGTCGAAATTTGCTATGGCACATACAGCAGTGTTCATATTCAGATCCGAAATTCGTTCCGCAGTTTCCACACAGAACGCTGTATTTGACAATTTCTATCATAGGTACGTCTAAATAGTTACACGGTTGGCATGGTAATATCGGAGAGCGACGAACGTGACACGTGACAATACCAAATAAGGCAATATAGGAAAGAAGAAACACCTTGGTAACAGTCGACATCTTGGATGGTTGGTGAGATGCTGAAAATAAAGAAAAAATGTTTTAATATAGTTATCCTAAAAGAATTATGAGAGTAACGCCCCAGATCTTCCTCTTCCGATCTCCCTATGCACCCGATTCCGTGTAAGGTTTTGACTAATCGATTATAATAATAATAATAATGCTTTATACAGTAATAAGATCATAATAATAGGATCCATAAATGCAAAATATTTTATACACATATTACATATTAGCCGAAGCTATTAACAGAATTCAAAACATCAAAAGTTGAACTTATATAATCATGATATCTTATTAAACCATGGTAATCATATATACATGTCATGTCTGTAACATAATTAACAAATGAAACTTTATAAATTAAACGTCTGAGAGAGAGTGTTTTTGGTACATATGTCGACTAATCGATTATATACGATGTACTTCACCCATCACTAAAGAAGACTAAGTCTTGCATATTCATGAACGCACCATTTTATGATTTGACAGTTGAGCCAATGAAAACCCGAAGTACATAACAACCTAGATTTCAAGGGTTGAACTGAACTACGCATAATTGTGTGATGTTTTCCACTTATGAGTTAAATAGAAGCAAAATATACAATAGGTTACAAGCGAAACTACGTTAACAATGGTCCATAATTGATATAAGTAAAATGCTTTGGTTTTTTTTTTAGAAAAAAAAACCCTTTGAAATACACGCATTACTAACGTCGTGAATATGTCTTTCAATCCCACGATGCTCTTATAACCATATCAAACAGGGTTATTTCCTACTCAAAATTCAATAATCCGTAACTCTTGGTGGAACGGAGCCAGTTTTTCTGCGCTTTAACTGAATTTCGATTGTATTCAGGGAGATTTAATCCCATAATGTGTAACAATGGTATAGATTTTTTTTGCTTGCTACAGTCTGTTTTTACCCCAGGCTGTGAAATGTTATAAAAGCAAAGCAAAAATAAAAAAAATTGACAGAGAGAGAGAGCAATGATTTCTTAACAAAAAAATCTCTTTCTACAACACATTCTTCTCGCCGGGTTCAATCCATTTTGATTTTTTTTTTATGTCTCAACTTTTGATTTTTTAAACAAATAATGCAGTAATGCAGAAACACAGAATTCGAACTATCAGGGAGCCAATGTGACTCAGTACCCAGCTGGTTTAGGGTTCAATTACCTGATTAGCTGAGAAAGACGCAGTTGAAACTAGCTACTGGATTAGTTATCCCACCACCAAAACGACGATATCGCCATTCACGTACTGTGACATAATAACAAATCAAATATAAAAAACATCTAACATTGCAGCGACTCTTCGTTTCAGATAAAAAGCAAGCTAACATACACACAAATATGATAACAAATTTATTTTAAACCCAGTGGGTATGGCATTGGTTCCACCCACAAGCAATACAAGAGAGAGAGAGAGAGAGAGAGAGAGAGAGAGAGAGAGGGAGAGATGGGTATTAACGTCCATTCGACACAAACTAGGTCAAATTCGCTTGCGCGTAGGGTTTTTTAGCAGTTGTGGGACAAGGAAAGATCCGGAAAAACCCACGAGGTTGGACAGGCGACCCATCTTCTTGTCACGTACATCCGGGGAATCGAAACTATACCAGTTGACTCAATGACAGACCTTATGATATTGTACGCACGTATTAACCATTCAGTCATCCACCCCAACCTCAAAACTTATAGATCTGAATATATGGACAGGCGACCTAACTCCTGGTCACGTACAACCAGGGAATCGAAACTACACCAGTTGACTCATTAACAGACCTTATGATATTGCGTGCACGTGTTAACCATTCAGCCCTCCACACCAAACCCCAAAACTTACAAATCTGAATACATGGCAATGCTACGATTAACACGGAGACTGGTGTTCTAATTATGATGACCTCGTAACGATTCCATTAAATAGCACATTACAGCCTAATGAATCAGTTCAAAGACTTCACGTCTCATTGTGGGTGTTAATGTGGGCATTGCCGTCTCTTTCTCTCAACGGATTTCAAAGACATATAAGAAATATTGAAGTCTTAGTTTTAATCGACCATTAGCTCTTAAACAAACTGTTTATAAGTCTCAAGACTTTACTAAAATTCTTGTTAATGTTACCAACATGATTATAATGCATCTCTAACAGGAATTAAATCTTAAGTCATCTACTGAAGACACATGGCTGTGATATTAATTACCTCCCTTGATATTAGAACATATTATCGAGTATCTGTAACGTAAAGTACTATTGGCTTTCATACACATATCACATCCAATAGTTTCCAATGAAAGGTGATTATTAGGTTATCATCAAAGCGATGGTCAGTGATGTAAGGGACTATCTCGTATTCTTAATTTAATGTACGTAGTTATCTCCCCTGATAATAACTCGATTAGTCAAATCATATAAATTTGCTAATGTTTTTTTCTTTCTCATCAGCGAAATTATCCAAGTACTACTGGCTAGTAGCTACAATAAATACGTGGGTAAAGTACAGACGTGAGTAATTATCTCCCCTGATAATAACTATATAAAACCTTCTTGGTCAAATCATATCAAATGGTAAATGCTCTACAGAAGAAAATTACCATCTTTTCAGCATGGGTTGATGTAGGAAGGAACTAATTATCTCCCTTGACGATAATTTTACAACCCATTTAATAGTTAAGTAGATAAATTATCTTTATTTTTATTGCAATATTGTTAGCCACGTGACTATATACATTCATCACCTAAATCGTAAAAAGCTGAAATGGAACTAGGTGTTCTATAATGTTTAAGTATCACTTGTCTATAAGTATCTAGTAGCCTATAAATTGAATCAGACATGAACATTAGCTTAAAGTACATGCCAATTTCCGGTTCCATCCGGAGACGCTCGTTACCAGGACCCCGCACTTGACAACATACAGGGAAATCAGACTGAGAAACCTGGGAACATACCCGCTTGGTCTGACTGAATCAGAATGGATTGAGATAATATGTTTGTATTTTAAGGTAGTACCAACGATAGATATAGATTGAAAGATAATATTTGGCTTTTCCTTTCGCCAAATTCTTAAACCTAACCCTAAGTTTTGACGTAACCTACAATTCCGCTAGCATGACAAAAGCCCACCTTACATCTCGCGACCTTGGCGAAATCTGCTGTTGGCTCTAATATTTATATTTTACCAACCAACAAACCATAGTTTATGACGTATGCACATCACTAACGTTAAAAGATCTCTCAACGAAACTAGATTTAATCAAAATAGTAATTGCGTTCGGTATTATGTGTTTGTTTTTATTACTTGTGTCAATTGCTAAATGCCACTCAAAGAAGACCATGTACATGTTAAAATGCACGTTAAATCACAGTTACGTATCATTTGATAAAGTTTAGGTTAACCAAATCGATGTATAATAGAGTTTGTGACGTTGAAGGGTCGCACTGGGGATATTAAATTTGCTTACGTACGATTATGAATTAACTCTGAAGTTAATAAAAACAAGTCGCCTACACTTTAGAAACATTAATACTGAAATAAAGAGGAATTACAATAAAAGTCTGTCACTGTAAGATGGATTCTCTCGTTCTGGGCATAAAATGAATAGTATTATGGGTATTGGTTTATTACAAGATCGACCTAAATTCCAATGAAGGATTAAAGCTACAAACCCTTTAAAAGATCTAATATAAAATCTTGATTTTTTCCTACTTATTCCAATCGAATCTGCATATAAAAAACATAGACCAACTAAATCGGATCGGCGGTAGTTACCGCGAAATATAAATTTAAAGTTTATACTGATCTGTTTGTCACTGCCCCCCCCCCCCCCCCCGAGTTAACAATGCCTTACAATATAGTAGATTTTCGTCGGTTATTATTAAATCTAATATAAGATTATACTTAATTTCTAAAGAATTAAAAAAATCAATTCAACGGAATCGGTTCGGTGATATGAATCGATTTCCACCGTTCATCTTAATCGAATCTGACTTTTTTTTTAACGTTTATTGAATTGAATGAAGGAAAAAAAAAATCTTAGACATTAAATGCCCACTAAATCTTCGATTTCTTTGGTTTATGTAATTTAATTATTCTACAAAACTAAATTCGGTAGAGTAGTTGCCAAGATATATGTATTCAAAATTAACACAGCCTTTATCGTAACAGTTTACCCAGGCAGAAAACAAGAATCGTTTTAACAGGGAGAACACCAATCTGATTAAACACAGATACTATTTCGTTTCGTTTTTTTATGGTTCAAATTTTCGTTTTACTTGTGTTTACAACACTGAGTCCTGAAAGAATCGTTATGTAACCCACGTTCTGGTTGATGTGAGGGATTAGCCAATGAAACGATCTGTTGCAATGAGTTCTTTGTATTTTCGTGCGATTCACGGAACTGTGTGTATCCTACTAGAAACACCAATGCTGATTGGTTAATCAAATGTATGACGTCAAAGGGTAAATGGTCGCTCATATGACCCCTGGCATGATATACCCTACAACTACAGATCGTCACGTTGTAGAGACCATCGGTGGTATAAAAAAAACGAAACGAAACAAAATATAGATCTCTATTTTAAACAGTGTTAGAGAACACCTTTAATTTATTTGGTGTTCATTTTGCGTTTTCGTACGGAACGAAATATAGATCTTTAGTTTAATCACACTGGCAGAACACCTTTAAATTGTTTTGTGTTCACTTTGCGTTTTCGTACGTACTATTTAACATTATCACGAATACTTGTTTTATCCTATCATAAATCTTGTCACCTTTAGTGAAAAAGTCAACTCGATTCTCTGGTAAATGAACCCAAATTGAATTTGATCAAATAAATCACCATTAAGTAATAGAAACGATAATACAAAATGGCGTAATATTACACCAGGGAAATTATAGAATCGGTTTTAAATTTTAGGTCCGGGTATAAACATGCCTCTATTTGAATACCGAAATGATACGCGAAACGTAATCTCTGTTTTTATTTTAATGCTGTCACAATTTTGTTCAACTCAACAAATTCTAGTAGAAATCCCCCAGCAGCAGGACATCTTGAATGGCCTCGTGTCCATCGATGAATGCTTATAATTATGCCGCCATTGATGGCTCACTATTAATATCAACGTGTCAGCGGTAACCGAAATAAATCCGTAAAATTCTATAGGCTACAAATACTGAATGACAGTCCATTTAATGACGTAACGTAATCTGAATGACCCAGG
Source organism: Patella caerulea (assembly GCA_036850965.1). Taxonomy (NCBI): domain Eukaryota; kingdom Metazoa; phylum Mollusca; class Gastropoda; family Patellidae; genus Patella; species Patella caerulea. The sequence continues at coordinate 14,417,815 of JAZGQO010000002.1, read as the reverse complement.
GGGTGGGAGCATATTAAGTTTTCAGCTTGTAAAAAACAACTATCCGCTATCAAAGCCATATGCAATTACCAACCATGCTGAATCTATCATTTGGGAAATCTCTATGGTTGTAGAATCTGGGTATCAGAACAAAATGCCGCCAGACGATTCTAGTATTACCGGGACCAGAGAGTGTGTGTGTGTGAGAGAGAGAGAGAGAGAGAGAGAGAGAGAGAGAGAGAGAGAGCGTGGTAGTGTCACGGAGGTCCTTACTGTGCTGCTACGGCTACAAAAAATGGTCTCAGAGCGCGCTAAGGTCACCAGAGAGAGTTTTTTCGGGTCCTCTGGTTTCCCCCCAATGTTAAAACCCCCACGCGCAAGCGAATTATTGAAATAATATTGAACCACATATTAGTCTCCCACTCCACCCGTCCCTTTGAAATTAAGAATACCACGAGTTTTCCCTTCAATTATTTTTTCTTTAGCTTAAATCATAAAACAATTCTGTCGCATCTAGAATCGTATTACCGATCACTCAACTTTAACTGTATCAAATTACCCAGACAAAGACGGAATCCTTTCTTCCTGGAGATCTATTAATTTTTTTACACCTTTTTGAAGTCATCGATCTATTAATTTAAGATACAACATTTTTACAATATAGGAGTCCCATCCGTCAAATATTTCTTTAGGCTGATCAGACTTTACAAATGGTTTCGAAACAAATAAAATTGTATCGATTTGTCAACATATAAAAAGTATTATTACAGACATTTAAATTAATGTAAATGCACGTTTGCAATTTCTTCAATTTTAACAAAGATCAGCGAGTTATAGTAGTTTAGCGAAATGGAATGGGGTTTAACGTTGTATTGTTCTGCTCAGAACTGGGCCAATGAAGACCGGTATACGCCACACCCGCATAGCTCTTGTATCGAATTCAAACTACCAAGGAATCTTTTACGTGCATGGGAACTCGGTTTATCGCAACACTCCAACGATTATACAGCTGTCCTGGTCAGGTCCTCCGTCCTGCATCACTGAACACCCGACCTCCAGCTTTTACTTTCGTGTTTTGGGAATCACTAATTACGTGGAATTAAAATGTCATCGATCTTTGCACTCTTCGCTTTAATGTAATAAGTCCACCGCCATTTTGTTGTCCGCGAAAATGTATTGAGGTTTATAAATCCGGCTGAACCTAAGCCGTGGGGTGGGGGTGGGGGTATCTAGTTTTGGTATTTTGGTTTCTTAGCAGATAAATGATAAATATCAGTCTGTGTAAACATTAGCATGGATTACGCTGTGAGAAATTTAATATTTTAGCGCAACGCTACTTTAAATTGCTTGGCGAGGTACGCCTCATTTAGAGTTTCGTCTACTTTACGATTAAGTAACAGAGTTTTTTTTTATTGAAAACACACAAACACAATTTTATGGATAACAATCACTGGCAACTTTAATAGTGCAACGTTTCAACAAGTGTCCGCTTGTCGTTAAGGTAAACGTTTACCCTGTGTTTGATAACGACAAGAGGACGTTGCACTATTAAAGTTGCTAGTGACTGTTATCCATAAAATAGTGTTTGTGTGTTTTCAATGTTAGTCCTATCACTAAATGCTTTATAAACAATATTATAAACAATAGTGTTTTTTATTATTGATTTACATACTAAAAATTGTGTTTGGAAGTCACTTAGTTTCGTCTACTTTACAATCAGTGTTTTTTTTATTGTTATACATGTATACCAAAAAATTGTTTTTAAATCATTGCTCAGCATACACCCGCGGCCCTCAAGGCTCCGGGCCCCTAGACAAGTGAACCAACGCCCCCTCTGCTCCTCACATGGGCGCTGCATTCATTGAACAGTTAAGATCCCAAATTGGAAACATATTCAAACTATATCTTATGTTAGGTCCCCACTGTCGTGAGATGATTTACGACCGGATTGCTCACTTGAGTCAACCATCTGGTACGTGCATATAAGTTCGGATATGTTTTGATACGATCTACTCGATGGGTATTACTGACTTCAATATAAGATAAAACCTGTTTGATCTCGTCTGTTAAGCATACATTATGCAAGAGCTAAATCTGCTTATTGCACGTCTTTCTTTAACATATCCAGACCATAATAATCTCTCGATGCCATCGTTAACCCGCAATATTCACTGGATTTGAATACATTTTGTGATGGATGATTTAATGTCAAAATGGATAATCGAGACGTGTTTTATCGGGTTAAACTGTTCTTTCTTATTAGCTTCATTAACGTCCGCTTTCACCGAGGTGATATCACAGCCAAATTATTTACCATTGTTCTTCTTAGTGTTTAATTCCGCTTCCACCGTAGGAGATATCGACGACAAGTCTCATTTCGTTTTTATTGTCTTAGCGCACGTGCAGGGGTCTTTCCTGGGTGTGTGTGTGTGTGTGGGGGGGGGGGGGGCTAGTGGTCTAGAGTGCCGCGCTTCGACCTCTAGCTAGGCGGTCACCTCTTGCTTGCGGCTGTGGTTTCGATCCCCGGTGTGAGCTTATATGGCATGGAGATAGGGGCGCCTTCTCAACCTCGTGGGTTTCCTCCGGGCACTCCGGTTTCCTCCCACTGCTAAAGACCCCTACGCTCAAGCGAATTAGTGGAATAAAATTAAACCATATGTTAGTCCCGAAATGACCTAGTTTGTGTCGAATGGACGTTAAACCCCATTTCTCTCTCTATCTCTGTTTCCTGTGGGAGGAAACCGGAGTAGACCCACGAGGTTTAAGAAGGCGCCCCTATCTCCAAGCCACATACGCTCACACCAGGGATCGAAATCACAACCGCAAGCCAGAGGTGACCAGTCAGCTAGGGATCGAAGCGCGGCACTCTAGACTACCAGTAGGCCATACCAAGCACCCCCTAAAACCAGTTCCATTATCTCGACTAGTTAAAGGACACACAATATCTCGCGCCATTTTATTGTGACTCGGTGAAGGACACTTCGTCCTTGAGCATTTCACAATAAGCACTTTTATTGCCAGACTTTATTTAATCCTTAAAAGGCTTCCAGTTTAGTTAAATTGGTAATTTTACCGATAAAAACTTTAAATGTCACAATGTGGCGCAGAAAAGTAGGATGTTTAACAACATTGCATTAACAACTGTCAAAATGGCGGGTATTGTATCGTGTCCCTGCTGTACTAAACTAGCCAAGATAATGTAAGAAATTTTAATCTCTTCCAAGCGCCTGTAATAAAGGTGTCTCCTGATAATTACCTAAATTTATATTTTTCTTTTTTTAAGTTTAAATTCTGTGGAACATTTCCCTAGCTTTAAAAAGCTTAAGCAAAGTCGGAGGAGAGGCGGTGACCTTTCGGAACGAGTTCCGTTGCTCGAATTTGGAAGCTGTGTTGGCCGACGAAACGATTATCTATGGTCTATCTATTTCTGAAAGCCTAATAATGACCCATACATGAGACTTGTTGAAGCTATACCGTTGACCCCAGTGGCATATCAAATGTTCAGACCAATCTTCGGATTTGTATTTTGATACGTTAAAGGCCAATCGTCAACTAATTGGAATGACAAATAATGCCGTGCCAATATATTTCAGAATTGATTTAAACCAAGTCAAATACTGTTCCGTCCCAATGACATACCGCTGTGTACGTTCTAGCAGGGGTGTAGCCGTGAAATATATATTGAGGGGGGGGGGTCCGCAACGGGGGTGGGGGTACCCCCATAAATTTTGTTTAAAGTCTCAGTCTTCTATTAACATTGTTTGGCATATTTACGGGGTTAAACTAAAACATCACACCCATACAACATTTATCATGTTTACAGACAGCGGCACCGGGCTTACCCGAGAGGCGAAGAAGCGTGGCTTACTTACCCCCACCTAAGAAAATTTTGGAATATTTGACGGCTGCAAACACTTTTTCCTGGTATTGAAAATTTTGAAAATTGACCTGCCACATACGCGTTTCCTGCTATTCCAGCCTGTAGTCTGTGAATACACCAACTTCAATTTGGTCCAATATAGCCTACCTGGCTGCCCAGAATTCCAAACAACCAATCAGACCCACCCTCTCGGAGAAAATTTTGAAAATTTAACCACGGCAAATGCGTTTTCTGCTATTCAAGCCTGTGTGAGCAAGTCCAAAAGTATCCAATGGTTCTGTAACCGAAATCCCACTCTGAATTCCAACCATCCAATCACACTGTTGCAGTTGCATTCACAAAGTAGAGTGGCCCCAGACAAAATCTTTTAATCAATAATCAACTCAGTACAAATACGTGGTATTCAATTCAAAGAAAAGTGAAATAAGTGTTTTATTAGGACTCGATGACAGTTAGGGAAGCAAAACAAGAAATGCCCGAAGCAGGTTTACGGGCTGTGGCCTGTTTTCTTCGACTCCTCAAGAAAATTTTTCAATATTTGATGGCCGCAAACGCGTTTTACTGCTATTCTAGTCCTACAATTAGTGTTTTATTAGATTGCGGGCGCTTTACTTTGCCAAATTTTGGCCCATGCGTGCTAGGTGGCATGATTGTTGGCTAGGTATTTTCCGACAAAAGGAAATCGGCCTACTGATGCCAAAACAACTTTACCGTGAAAGGTAGGCACATGGAGGAAGATAAAAAGTAATGACGTTAGGAGTCTTCCAACGTCTGATGATGAATCGTATTGTAGCCTAGCGGTCGCTTGTTTGATCCCAGCATTGGCCGAGAAAGTTCATCCAGATTTTACAGCGTGGTTCCCCGTTGTCAGTGTTACAGGACATCTGTCTAGTCGTTCGGATGGGACGAAAACCGAGGTCCTGTGTCGGGTGTTCGATCCCTGCATTGGCCGAGAAAGTTCCCCTTGTCAGTGATGCAGAACGGAGAGCCTGACAAGAACAGCTGTCTAGTCGCTCGGATGGAACAAAAACTGAGGTCCTGTGTCGGGTGTTCGATCCCTGCATTGGCCGAGAAAGTTCATCTGGATTTTCTGACGTGATTTCCCCTTGTCAGTGATGCAGAACGGAGTGCCTGACAAGAACAGCTGTCTTGTCGCTCGGATGGGACAAAAACTGAGGTCTTGTGTACACATTGGCGTGCACGTAAAAGATCTATTGACAGTTGGAATTTGATGTAAGAGTAAGCCGTAGAGCCGCTGTCCCCCCCCCCCCCCCATAGCACACTGTATGACGTATGCCAGTCCGGTTCGGAGCAGGACAGTAGGGTGTTAAACCTCATTCCATTCCATATCATGAGGTAACGGAGCTAATCAGGCACGGATCCAGGATTTTTTGCAGGGGGTGGTGTAGGTTTGATAATTGCTTAACTAATTAGCCCACCGCCGCCAGCGCCAAAGTCGCTCAACCGATTAACGGGGGGTTTGGTAATTTGGTAAATTAGATTCAATTTGGTGCATTCTGACATATTTCCGGGAGGTAAATTCCAAAATTACAGGTCTAAAAATCGCCAATAAAATCGAATACAAAATTTTCAAGCCTGACAAGAGGGAATGGTGGTCCGGACCCCCTGACCCCCCCCCCCCCGCCCTCTGGATCCGCGCCTGCTAATGTCCCGATTATTGTGACAAGACAATTATTTAAACGATAATTCATTTATAATTGACTTGCCTTATTTCAAAGCTCTCGAGAAATATTAACGTGCGATTAATTCATACTTCACAGGCGTGTCGTATATAGAATATATGAATACCCCATTATAAATCATGGAAACCGGCTTTTTGATCATTTTGCCAATTCGGCCATATTTTTTTACAACCAGTTCTAGACAGCAGCTTTAAATTCGAGTTGACATTCCCTACTCTTTTAGCTTGACCATAGATAAATCATATTGTTAATGTAATGAATTTAGGCAAATCAAGGTTCTAAACATTGTCCAGATGTTCACATTACTGTTCTAAATATGACATACCTAACACGATATATCCATATTTATATAGGGAGTCACGGTGGGTAAGACGCTGGCTCGCTAGCATGGAGATCGGAGGTCCGGTGTTCGACCCCTGCACTGGCCGAGACGGTTCATCCAGACTATCCAGCTTGGCTCCCTATTTTCAATGACGCAGGACCGAGTGCCTGACAAGGGCAGCTGTCTACGAAAAAGCGAGGTCCAGTGTACAAATTGGCATGCACGTAAAAAAATCGCTTGTCTCCTGGAATTCGATATAATGTGCCATACACATGAAGGGAAGCTGTGGAGTCGTTAGGGTGGGACGAAAAAGCAAGGTCCTGTGTACAAATTGGCGTGCACGTAAAAGCTCCCTTCATAGTTGGAATTTGATACAAAAGTAGGCCATAGTGCCTCTGCTGGGGTAAAATATCACTCGTAGCACACTGCATGGCGTATACCCATTTTAATGAGCCCAGTTCGGAGTAGAACAGTAGGACGTTAAACCCCATTCCATTACATTTTTTATATTTATAAATTAAAATACATTCTAAATTCTCAAATTACTTTAATACTCACTGATTTTATCATCCGAAATGTATTAGAACGGGAAGTAATTGTGTTTTAATAGAGACTTTTGGCAAGTGGAATTTTCCGCATCCGTATCACGTATCCGTATCGCCACGTGATACGTTGCGTCACGGTGGTTTTAGAGTTTTGGCAGATTTTCGCGGCGTGTACATATGGGAAACTGGGCTAGCTTAGTTCTACTATGATACAACATTTCAGCGTCTAAAAGTAGCAAAAAGTATGGTAAAAAGACGACGATGTTATATGGACCTTTTCCGTATGAAAGCTGTTCGATACGTGCTGCCGTATCCGTGTGCCATATCACGTATGAGAAAAACACAAACATTGTTGACGTCACACACAAAATCGATACGGATACGCGATACGGACCAGCAATTTACGCTTGCCAAAAGTCTCTATTGTCTCGTCAACACGTGCATACACCAATTAGAGACTAACACACGGTTATTTTATCTTTGATCACGCCTGTAGTGATATAGAGGAGAATTTCGTCCCGGTAATAGCGTTTTACTAAGTAACGTACGGCTATTTTTCCTTTTTTCTATGCTAGGGCAGTAAGAATCTTCACTGGCTACAGCGGAATTAGTTTTAAAATATTTTATTCAATAAGTTAAATGCCTGAACAACAGGGCAAAAATCCATATAAGTTTTCTACAAAACTATTAAAGAATTAACCGCATAAATATGACCATTCCTTGCATATACCTTCACATTTACGCATAAAACAATCATAAAATAATTTTTTTTTTTTTAAAAAATTACACGTGTGACGAAATTTAATCATACTAATAAAATAGCAATGTTAAATAAATTTTTTTTTAAGATTTTAATAACTTAAAGTGCTTTACAGCGTTAGATATTTTGAAACCGAGCAGATCGAAGGTCATAACTGTCATGTCATGGCGGCTATGACTGAAAGAATATTCAAATTTAGTATATCCTGACAAATCGATCGAAATTTGTTTCCCTGGCATAAAAATTTAGGATTTTGTACGAAAGTCTATCGAGTGAATCAGAAAACAAAAATATCGCAGAACAGTATATATGGTATGGAAACGTGTTACAATCGACTAATGTAAGGTATTTAGCAATATAAGGACTGTAACCTTTAACTTCGTAGTATTCTGATCCCCTTCGGCCCAGGTCATAGTTCGGCGGGTTAGCACGTGAATGTGATCGCCCCTATTGATTGATCACGATCTGATTAAAATACAGATCTATATTTCGTTTCGTTTTTTTTTTATACTTTCGATGGCCTACACTACACTACATGAAAATCAGTTGTTTTGGTATGTCACTTCAGAGGTCATACCAGTGACTTTTGACCTTAGGACATCAGACATTTGATTAACCAATCAGCATTGATGTCTCTCGTGGATTACCCACAATGCCGTACACATCACGCCAAAAGATCGCTGTAACAAACCGTTTCATTGTCTTATCCTTCACCAACCCGGAACACATCAATGATAACAACTCTTCCATATCCCAGTGTAGTAAAGGCAAGTACAACGAAATTAAATTTCACATAGCTTCTACACTGAATTTACTATTATTTTTTTCTTCCTTTTCTTTTCTTCATACCCAGATAGAGATAGAGAGAGAGAAATGGGGTTTAACGTCCAGTCGACACAAACTAGGTAATTTCGGGACTAACATATGGTTTAAGTTTATTTCGATAATTCGCTTGCACGTAGGGGTCTTTAGCTGTGAGAGGAAACCGGAGTGCCCGGAGGAAACCCACGAGGTTGAGAAGGCGCCCCTATCTCCATGCCAGCCTCTATCTCCATGCCACATACGCTCACACCAGGGATCGAAACCATAGCCGCAAGGTGACCGGCCAGCTAGAGGTCGACGCGCGGCACTCTAGACCACTAGGCCACCCCCCCCCCCCATGCACAACAGATTTGATCACAAATGTAATGTGTTCGATTATGATTATTTGTTTATGTAAATGTATATGTTAGAGATGACGTTCTAAGTTGTAACCCTTGTGCCTTATTCACTCGCTAGTTAGAACAATAAGATATGTTTAAATTAAATTAACGAAATTTTGAACTATAAACAAAGAAACGAAATACGATTTGTGTTTTAATAAGATTGGGGTGAATAACAACATCACGAGTGGTATACTGCATTTACAAGAATAAGGTGTGTAACTATTATTGGAGAATAAATCCTACATGGTTTTTTTTTCGGTCGTAAAAGTATAATAGAAATACATGACTACTGAACACCATAATGCCACGTTTCTCAACCTTTTCTCACCGCTCACCCCTAAATTCTCGGGACAGTGTTTGAGAGAACTAATCTAAACTGCACAACCTTTATATGATCATTTTTGAATTCTCAACCAACCCATTTCCTAGGTCTCCCCCTAGGAAATTTTTAGAAATTGGAGCCCGGAAATGTGATTTCCAGCCATTTCAGGCACTCTACAGGCGTTACATTATCATAGGAACTTGAAAATGGCCCTTTTCTATAAAAGCCATCTATGAATCGCGGATCCTTGCACGGGCCTGCACCCCCTGACCACATTGACATTGAATATGGAATGAATACGGATCGAAGGTGAGATTCAATAATCACCAATTTTATATTTTAATGAAAATACGTCGTTTCCAGTTCAGTGCGAAATTAAATTTGTTCCTGGTGATTGTCACAAACTATTTTTTAAATTCTCGGGACAGTGTTTGAGAGTGCTAATCTCAACTGCACAACCTTTATATGATCATTTTTGAAGTTACTGAGAGTGTGGTCATTCACCCCCTGGACCCGAGCCATTCCCCCCTTGGGGGTGAATTCACCCCAGGTTGAGAAACGCGGCCATACTGGGTGTAACTGTAACAAATAATCGGTGTTTTCGATAATTTACACCCCCACAAGCAGTCTTTGGATTTACAGAGCCACGGTGGCTAAGTGGGTAAGACACTGATTCGCTTTTACAAGAAAAAAGACTCGCTAGTCTGGAGGTTAGCGGGTTCGATTCCGGAATTGGCTGAGATAACGATTCATTAACTCCAACAAAGTCTACTGAGCTTTGGTGAAAATCATTTGAAGTATTATTATGTTGAAATCTTTCAGACGACTGTTCCTTTCTGTAAATAAGACTTATTACTAAGAGGCCCAGTGCATAAGCCTTGTTACCAGTTGGCCCAGTGATTAATACTCAATACCAGGGAACCCAGTGAGTAGGACTCATTACTAGCGGGTCCAGGTCACGATCCCTGTTTTATCCCAGGATATTTGTCAGGTGTTTTAAGCCTGGTATCCCCTTTTCAGTTGCGTAAGAAGGAGAGCTTGACAAGACTAGCGACTAGTCATCTACATGAGCACACATTTCATTTCCAAGACCGGGCGTATGCCCGTGTTCATTAACAGTAGGGTATTACAGAGAGAGAGAGAAATGGAGTTTAACGTCCACTCAACACAGGTCATTTCGGGACTAACATATGGTTTACTTTTATTTCAATAATTCGCTTGCGCGTAGGGGTCTTTTAGCAGTGGGAGGAAACTGGAGTGCCCGGAGGAAACCCACGAGGTTGAGAAGGCGCCCCTATCTCCATGCCACATACGCTCACACCAGGGCTCGAAACCACAGCCGCAAGCCAGAGGTGACCGGCCAGCTAGAGGTCGAAGCGCGGCACTCTAGACCACTAGGCCATCCCAACCCCCAGTAGGGTATTAAACCCAAATCATTTTATTTACTGTTTTCATGATAACAAAACTGTAGTATCAATATTTGAATAAAACTCTAATTAAACTAAGGTCTACTATAAATTTGCACCTTTATTTTGTCGGCGTACTTTATGCTGCAACTCTGAATTACGCCACATTATAAAATTTGACACAATTTTGTTTTGTACTAAGTAATAAAAAAAGGAAATGAAGCCAAAATATTTTTTTTTTCTGGTTTTTAAATTAAAAATAAAAACGCCATGCCACATCGATATTTGAATTGAATAAATTCTATGCGGTTCTACTCATGGATCAAATGAAAATCTTAATCTTTGAATTAGAGATTAAATCGCGGTGATATGTTCACGACTAAACCCTATTCTGCCACACGTACGATACCCACCACAAATATCGAACAAGCGTGTGATACCACCATAACTATAGAATCATAAATAAGCATTTATACATTACTGAAGAAAAGATCAAATGTAAAATATCACAACCCTGCTTCAGACATGGTACCCACTATAACAGGAGAATCATAGATATACATCGTACAGTACAGTGAATAAGACCAAATTTTACGCCCTGCCTCAGACATGAAACCCATCATAGCCATAGAATTATAAATAAACATGGTACATAACAGTAAATAAGACCAATGTAAAATATTACATCCTGCCTCGGATATGATACCCACCACAATTGTAGAATCATAAATAAACATGGTACATAACAGTAAATAAGACCCAATGTAAAATACCACACCCTGCCTCAGACATGATACCCATCATAAGTGTAGAATCCTAAACAGGGGCCTATTTCACAAAATTTTTACTAAGATAAGATCTGAGTTTTAGTTATTTGATTGGACATTATTAGATTGATTTTAGTTCTTAGCCAATCAAAATTGAAGTATCTACTAAAATTTGGATTTTATCTTTAGTTAAAATTTCGTAAAACAGGGCCCAGGTCTAGTAAATCGCACGAAACTAAAGTATCAGTGTAAAATATCCGCGAATATTGAATTGGCAGACATATCACATATAACAATATGATGAAACAAAAGCTCGATCGTTTCCATAATAACAAATAGAAAATTTATATTGTTAAACATGAATGAAAAACTTTCTTAAAATAATTAAAATATTCAATACCTTCAAAACGAACAACTTTGCCGAAATTCATTAATAAAATTATTAATATTGATTTTTGTCCTACCTCAACATCGTTTATAAAATAGCTTACCTTTTACTATTATATATATTCCCTACACCTTGTTCTGTCGTTTAAAGCAGAGCAATCTCTGTCCTCGGCTTGATGATTCCTTCTTACTGATTTCATTCACGGTCTCTCATTTTATCTGTCATTCGTGACAAGTTGACAGTTCACGTGAGAACGACGCGAGAATGTGGGTGTATTTGTGTTACACGTTGGTTATCCGCCCCTGATAGGACACCAGGGGACCATCTTTGATGTTGCAACTTTCTGACTGTGTTTCCAATCTGATTTGCGTTCTGACCGTATAATGCATTCCGGTGGTTTTTTAGAATGGGGAAGTTCACTCATCACAAAATAGGTCGGACGTACTAACATAGTGCAATAAGCGTTTATGGGTACTTTTATGAACAGTGAGGCTGGGTTGCTGAATCGTTAACACGTGCGCGTTGTAGCATAAGGTCTGCCATTGAGTCTAATTGCGTGGTTTCGATTCCTCGGTTGTACGAGGCAAGGAGTAGAGTCACTTGTCCAATATCTCGGGTTTCCTCCGGCATCTCTGGTTTCCTCCGACCCCCAAAGACAAGCGAATTGTTGAAATAAAATTGAGCCACGTGTTAGTGCTGAAATTACCTAGTTTGTTTCGAGTGAAAGTTAAACTCCATCTCTCCCCCTCTCTCTCTCTCTCTCCCTCTCCCTCTCTCTCTCCTCTCCCTCCTTTGTGAAACCATAGCCACGATGGCTTAGTGGGTAAGACGTTGACTCGCTAGCCAAGATGTGGCGTTTCCAATCCCTGCAGGACGGAGGGTCTGACAGGGATAGCTGTCTAGTCGTTCGGATGGTACAGAAAATCCGGTGTCCCGTGTATACAATGACGTGAATGTAAGAGTATTTTCCTCATGGCGCACTGTATGGCGTATTTCCGCTTATGTAGCCCAGTATAGGAACAGAACAGGAGGACGTTAGAATCCAGTTAATGAAACCACGCTAAACCATCTAGACACCTGATATGGAAGACTACCATTGCTAGCAGGGGTTGCATATGATGGGTGATTTTAATCAAAATTCTGTGTGCTATGTTGTTCATGCTTTTACAACGCTAATGCCGCAAATACTGAATGTAATGTGTTAATAGCACCAAGTCAAATGGTAAAAAATAATAGTCAAAAATAATTAGCTCAAATTACGTTTTATAGTAGTCGGGTAAGCCATATAGAGTGGATACCTAGCACACACTGCAACATCATTTTTCTCAACGGAGTTTGGTAGGGGGGTCCCGGAAGGTCTCCCAGGTAAAAATTATGCAGCGTTTACTTTTGGGTGATACTTCTTAATGAAATATCGTTCTTTATTCTCTAGCAAATTATTATCCGATCAGTTGAGTTTATATAAATGGAATACCCTATATCTTCTCGTACAACATGTATCCAAATATTCGCTTTGTGGAATCATTCTATTTTTCGGACTGACAATGTAGGATTTGTGTATAGGTCCATCCTTATGTTGAGTTGTAATTCAGGTTTACCTAAACCTTTAATTCTTGAGTACACAGGAAACCTATCTGGGTTTAAAAATAAAATTGATGATAACTTATGGAATGGGGTTGAATTTCTTGTTTACAGACTAAACATACGGATTGTGCAATGTCGGGATATCTTTAATGCTCAATATAGATTTGTACATTAGACAACGGTGCTTTACCTACGACAGGTGTCACTGCTTTCTGATGAGAGAAAGAGAGGTGTGTTTGCCGTCTGCTCGACACAAACTCGGCCATTTCGGGACAATTTTATTTCGAAACATCCCTTGGCCGTAGGGTTGCTTTGCACTAGGAGCACCCCTATGAAGTTGGATAGGCGACCATTAACTATTCGCCCCTGACGCAAAATAGGGGTTAGCAGTCACCAGACAGTATTTAGCATGTATATCGTCGTTTTGTTTTCATTTTTGTTGTAGGATCTGACCTCGTTGCAACCCTTGTTGGGGTTCGAATCCACAATCCTCTGAGTCCAGAATCCTGAATAGAAATACAAATCAATATTCTGTTTAGAAATTTAATGAAGAGTGGAAGTCAGAGATAAATTAATTTTAACACTAAATAATAAAACGTTTGCCTTCCCAAGGGCCATTTGTCTTAAAATCGTGCTGCCATGCCAGAATTTTAGATTAACGTTTGATTTCTAATTCCCTGAACTGTCTGCTCTCATCCAATACAATGTCCCTTCGATTCTTTGAGTTAAAGAAACCATGGTAGCTCAATGGGCAAGACGTTAACTTGCTAACAGAGGGGTCATCTATACAAAAAGAGAAAAGTGCCACGGTCGTGTGCTTTATCCTTTATATTCAGATGGTGGGATGAGGCTGGCGTGAGATACTGATAAAGACATGTGTGATATCACAATCAATGCTTTGCATCATCAATGAAATTGAATCACGATGTGATCCTATTAATTCATTAAAAAAGTTGACATCAAACGGGGGGTTTGATTTCTCTCTTTAAAATGCCCAGTGTGTGTACATGCCTACGTAATACGACGACGATGGTGGCATCATGAAGTGTCAATCGTCAAATTTCCTTAATAACCTGACAACCCCCTGCTGCAAAGGTTCCTGGATCCACTGCAGACGGCCCCGTGTTATATCCTCGTGTAAGTTGATAACGTTCATCGTGAATGGTGTTGGACGGAGGCCCTGTCAAGGAACAACTTACAGTCATTCACATGTGACGAAAAACAGAGGTCCCATGTACAAATTGGCGGGCACGTAAAAAAAAATAGTTGGCAGTTTTGGAATTCGTTATAAGCAGAGGGGGATCAAGACTTTGATGGGCCCTGTAGGCAGCTCGACCAACTGGGCCATTTGCGGAACTGGTTTGCCGTAGTAAACCTAAGACCACTGTAAGAGAAACGAAATTTCCGAGGAGGTACTGATGGAATGATATCAAGCACTACCGCTTAGTCAAACAGTATAATGTCATTCGGTGAGTGACAATCATTTGATTCTCAGAGGAGCACAGCAAATGCCAATTGCTGGATAAAATGAAAACAAATCTAATTTATTATTGCTTAAACGAAGAGAAATACAATTCTGTAATTCCCTTTTCACACATCTGAATTCACTTAAAATATAAAACATCAAATTTAAAAAGTTCGTCCAAAATTTTGGATGCCCTTTTTTATCTTGGACCTAGCTGCCTGTACTACCTATAAGCGTCTCTGTCCGAATACAATTTCTCTCATAGTAGACTGTATAGCGTATGCTCGTCTTCAATAGCGCCGTCGGAGAAACACAGTAGAACGTTAAATCGGGCCCGTATCTAGACACCATTAAGCCGGGGGAGGGGAGCATTAGCATTACCTTTTGGGAGGGGGGCGAACATTTTAAGGAAATTTTCGGAAAGGTCATTCTAACAGACGGTTGTAATCATCATGCTATGTAGTTGCCTAGGCGTCTAATAAGCAATCAATCCAAAAAAGAATCGTTATTTTTTAAATTTATTTAAAACTATTTTAGATTAGTACAGAAAAATAATTTAATGATTGCTAGCAATTTCTGAAGGGGGGGGGGAGCAGTTCACGCGGGAGGGTGCATGCCCCCCCCCCCGCCCCCATGTAGATACGGGCCCTCGTTAAATCTCAATTCGTTTCAATCTTTTTTGTTAAAGATACATTCTCACGAAAGTATTTATAGGGTAGTTAGTTATTTACAATAAAAGTGTGGCATGTTTGGTATAAATGGAAAGTAGCGACTCCAAATCCTACTAGAAAAATTCCAGATTCACTGAAAAACACTCAACGTCAGGGTATCACTAACTGGCAACGAGTGTTGTGTCTGTCAGCTTTCCTTAGGGAGCGCTTGTTATTTCTAGATTGGATGGTTAGCAATTGGGATAACATTGATTGTTTTAAACGTACAACAGACTCCAATTAAATGGCGGAATAACTACTTGACAGGTGATAATCTAAGAATTTACTTTAGGCTTCACTTACTGTCCATTTGCCATACATATTAATATATATATATGACAAATAGAAGTAAGTAACGAAAAATATATTCTGAAATGGTCCCGCTCCCCCAATCAAGTTACACGACAAACATGACTTCTAAAAATTGATTTTGTTTTGTCTTTGGGTATTTTATCGCTAACGTAAAATATTTCATTTTTAATTAAACTTTTGTGAATGACCCGCTTTCCCTAGCGCCACCCCACCCTCCTCGTCGAGCTCTTTACGAACCCCCAAGTTTCTTTTCGTAAACGTAAGTCGGGGTGGGTGTGTGTATGTGTAGTGGTGGATGGCGCTGTATCATAGGGTTTGTCATTGAGCCAACTGACGTGGTTTCGATTTCCCGGTTGTACGTGACAAGGAATAAGGTCGTTTGTCCAACCTCGTGGGTTTTTTTCCGAGTCCTCCGGTTTCCTTCCACGGCTAAGGACCTCTACGCGCAGGCGAATTATTGAAATAACATTAAACTATATTATGTTAAGTTGTTTAAGTGGCATTTAGTAACTGGATGAGGATAACACATGACACATTTATATGGAATACAAGTTACTTAAAGAATTTATTTCAGCGACGTTTCGACGAGGGTTCTCCCGTCTTTATCAAGCTAAGAATGACAATCATAGCACAAATGAAGATATATATACAGAATATGAAACAAAGGAAAACATTTATATACAATGAGAGATAATCAGTTGAAACCATCAAAGGGATAGGAAGCCATAAGGGTGGGAATAAGTGGGCTATGACTAAGAAACCATCAAAAAATGAAGACCGCTTGATTGGGGTGACTATGCTAACACTGAAGCCATAATGTGTATAGGGTAGCCCTGTTAATTAGTGAAGCATAATGATTAAATGATATAATAACACAAAAATTAGGAGAGTGAATATATATAAATCTTCTCTATGACAACTCATGTTTTAAACACATTAAATAATTGTAAACATTTATAGTGTAAAGCATGTAAATAAAAGCCATATGAGAAATATGAATATTTTAGATTAACAACAATATGAGGTACATGTAAAACATTTTTTAAAAACAATTTGGGGAGTAAAGTCATAATTAAGAATAGAATGAGATAATGTGAACGATATGTAAAAAAAACTTTATGAAACAAAGTGAATTTTCCGAGATTTGTAGGTAAATATATCAAGGTGTGTAACGGTTTAACATTTCTCATGCGATGTAGAGATAGTTATTTGATTCCAAAAGGCTTCACCCTCAAGTCTCCAGTTGCGTCATCAACCGCACATAAAATTCTTAGTAAAGCCAGTCTGTGTCTTATGCGGGAACGTATTCAGTTTTTAAGAAATGAAAAACATCGTATTTTTAAAGCAACAGAAGACAAACGTCAACAACTCGCCTCTATGCTAACCCCTGAAATGTATCACCTTCTACGCGATAAACAGGTTGAAACCAATGCTAAGCTAGACACACTTGTTAAAAACCGCCAAACCAATAAGTTCAACCAATTGAAACGTAACAACCAACAGCCCACCACTCCTGTCATCTCAAAAAGCACAAAAGAAGAATATATTACTAAAACTGTTATCAATCTCAGTCAGCGGTCTCTCACAGACGACCAGATCAACCTGCTGTCACGTGGACTCAAGTTTATACCCACAACCAAGCCCAAGAATTATGACCATTACATCGCTGGCATTGAGAAGGGTCTACGCCAATTGGCACCAGGGGGAAAAGTTGACTACCTTCGACACCAGATAACCAATATTCTCTCAAAGCCCGCAAAACAAATCAACAACATCACCAGGACTGAACGTGAAGCACTCAAAGAACTGAAGGAAGACAGGAATATCACGATAGTACCTGCGGACAAAGGGAAAGCTACGGTTATTATGGACACCCCAGATTACGTCAACACAGTCAACACCCTCCTTCAAGACCAAGCCACCTACAAGAGATTAAGGAAAGACCCCACTTCTGTCTACCAAGCGAAGCACCTTAAAAACCTCAAATCCCTTAAAGATCAGAATCAGATTTCAAACCAGCTCCTCTACGAACTCAAAACGACTCACCCCCATCCACCGTATGTCAGAGCCAATATCAAAATTCACAAAAACCCGCCCAAAGCCAGACTACTTGTATGCTCCAGAGACTCGGTCTACTACAAAACAGCACAGTACCTATCCAAATTACTATCACCAATAGCCAAAACTGCAGATTCCTACATTCTGGACTCTAAAGAATTTTGCAGCAACATCAAAAAAGTCAAGAATCCAGGAAGACTCGCCTCCTACGATGTGGTTGACCTCTTCACGAATGTACCCAGAAAAGAAGCCATTAACAGCCTACGCAAGTCCATTGAAGAAATACCCATCCCACTGATCACCAGCCTCACCACTGACAGCATCATAGACCTTGTCCAAAACTGCATTTCGGCCACCTACTTCACATGGGGAGACGATATCTATGAACAAACCAGAGGATTGCCCATGGGAAGCCCACTATCACCTCTGTTAGCAGAAGTTTACCTCACAGCCTTTGAAAAACATGCTCTTAATTCTTCGCTCATCAAACCTATTTGTTGGTATAGGCGAGTTGATGACACTTTCGTCATGCTAAACGATGGAGACGACCCACATGCCTTATTAAACCACCTGAATTCACAGCATAATGAAATAAAGTTCACGATGGAACTGGAAACAGAAAATTGCCTCCCCTTTTTAGATGTCAATGTCGAAAGAAACAACAACGCTCTCCGTACTTCAGTTTACAGGAAACCGACCCACACTGACCAGTATCTCCATTACAAATCCAACCATCCATCCCAAACTAAGAAAGCCATCATCAAAACGCTCACCAACCGCGCCCTCAATATCTGTGATCATGATCTCCTACAGCAAGAAATTGAACACCTCAAGCAAGTCTTTTCCACCTTTAACCAATACCCCAAACAGTTAATCAAGACAACCATCAATTCCACCATAACGTCCAGGGACTCTGGCATTAAGACAGCAAGAACAGAACCTTCACCCATTCGGGTTAGCATACCATTTAACGGCAGTTCATCCTACCACATAAGAAGGATCCTGAAACAAGCAGGTATCGACACAATCTTTTCCAGTAACAGTACCTTGAAAGACCTACTGCGAGCCAATGGAAAAATGAACCCAACCAACCCACAACAACCTAAAGGATGTGTCTACAAAGTTTCTTGTACGTGTGGCAGCATTTATATAGGAGAAACGAAACGCCCGTTAAATGCCCGTATTAAAGAACACCAATCCCTAGCAGCCAACAATACTTCTGCAATAGCTCAACATCTCAGCAACAACGGTCGTCACAAAATTAATTGGGATGAAATCAAGACACTGACAACCAATCAACACAACAAAAAGACAAGGAAACTCTTAGAAGCCATCAACATAAAAAGGCACCAGCCGGAACTCAACCGTGATCCTGGCCTATTCATTCCCAGAGCATATGATAATCTTATTAAATAAACACTATTCTTTTTTTAAGACTTAGGATCGTATATATTTTTTCCTAATGCTCTACAAATTTCGGAAAATTCACTTTGTTTCATAAAGTTTTTTTTTTTACATATCGTTCACATTATCTCATTCTATTCTTAATTTCACTCTCCTAATTTTTGTGTTATTATATCATTTAATCATTATGCTTCACTAATTAACAGGGCTACCCTATACACATTATGGCTTCAGTGTTAGCATAGTCACCCCAATCAAGCGGTCTTCATTTTTTGATGGTTTCTTAGTCATAGCCCACTTATTCCCACCCTTATGGCTTCCTATCCCTTTGATGGTTTCAACTGATTATCTCTCATTGTATATAAATGTTTTCCTTTGTTTCATATTCTGTATATATATCTTCATTTGTGCTATGATTGTCATTCTTAGCTTGATAAAGACGGGAGAACCCTCGTCGAAACGTCGCTGAAATAAATTCTTTAAGTAACTTGTATTCCATATAAATGTGTCATGTGTTATATTATGTTACACCCGAAATGACGTAGTTTGTATCGAGTGGAATCCCCCTCTCTCTCTCTCTCCCTCTCTCCCTCTCTCTCTCTCTCTCTCAAATCCCATGTTATGAAACATAGCGCATATTACAGTATCGGGACATCAAGAAAGATGAGACCTGTATAACACAAGTAATTATATTTGAAAGGTGGGCTAACAATATCAATAGAGATTATTAGAATACGATTTACATGTTTCTCCATTTAATTATTACTCAATTGCGTCGGCAACTAATTCCGTCTGGATATCATGGACATCGTGTTTTAACGTTAGGCGTTGTTTTGTTACTCTATACAATAGGTAGACCTACTTACAGTTTCTGTAATTTTTTTTTACAGTTCCGATTGATTAGGTTAAAGGGACGATCTGTGAGACAGAATTGGAATGCAGTGTTTTGTGAGGGGTATTTTCCCCGGTGAGGGGAGTTTCCACCATCTCTTCCCCCAGTTCTAATTGTCATGGGTTCTGATATTTACAACTATTAATTTCAAGAATCATCTGGTTTCTACTCAAATGTACTGGAATTATATATTAAAATCATTAAAACCATCGTAAACTTCAAATGGCAAAAACTTGAAGTGGGAAGTCAAGTTGAGAAACTGACGGCGTTTTTTGATTTAATTCAGTTTAAAAACTTTTTTGCTTAAAAATACAATATGACCGAACAGACTGGCCAATAGTTCTATCATAATGGACAGTTTGGTTGACTGTCAAGTGGGAAGTTTGATGGCCGATTGGTTAGCGTGTGCGCGCTGCACCGTAAGGTCTGTCATTGGAACAATTGGTGTGATTTCGATTCCCCGGTTGTAAAGAGCTCTACACACAAGCGAATTATTGAAATGAAATTAGACTATATGTTAGTGCTGAGATGAACTAGTTTGTGCTGAGTGAACGTTACCCCCCCCCCCCTCTCTCTCTCTCTCTCTCTCTCCTCTCTCTCTCTCTCTCTGTGACTGCCAAGTAATATTTTTATTGTTATAAAACCAAATGTCTGTTTCTTTAATGTATAATAGGAGAGCAGTTTTATTGGTATTGAGACTCCAGACAAACTAGTCAATGACCATATATAATAAATTATACTAAATGTTAATCTTGTTTTGTTTAATAACTGCTAATTACAAATGTCAGTATTTGATTTTTGTTTACGTGTAAATCTTTTGTTCCGTTGAACAAATAATAATAATAATCCACACCTCTTGTGCAATAATTTAATTAATATCCTTCGTTAGACACGTGACACTTGGTTCAAAATACAGGTAATATTCGCGTTAATTAGACATATCGCCGTTTGATTTTAGCTCACGTGTGAATCTTTTGTTCCGTTAAACTAATAATAATAATAATCCACACCCTCGTTTAAGATAATTTAATTAATATTCCCCGTTAGACACTTGGTGCGTGTTTTAATATAAATGTAGAGTTTCGTGTTGATTAATGGCGGATCCAAAAGGTGAGAATTTGCCGTGTCTGGTTCTCACCTGAGAAAGGGAAAACTTTATCTCGGACGACACCGGAAACGTACCCGAGGCCTCGTGGTTAGTGAGCTAGCACTTAATTCATTGAGCCACTGTGGCTCCCGGGAAATACCTTTAGGCATTAAAGATGCATTATGCAAAACCTAAATCTGCCTACTGCAGATATTTCTTTAGGCCTGAAATGTTATCTAAATTATCAATTAGACATTAATTAACTTATCCAGATAATAATCAACCCTCGACGGCATCGCTAGCCTGTTATCTGGAGTGGATTATGACCCGATTCACTGTAATGATGTTAGAAGCTTGGCGAAAATTTAAGTCGCTTAATTCTCGTAATGTATCTTTAATTAGATTTTGAATCACTTATATATGGCACATCTAAAAAATAATTAAATTAAAAAGTCAATCCCGTTAATATTTTGGAGAATGATACCACTTAATTTTGTGTTAAAGCGGCAATTTCATATTTTTAAGTTATATTTTTAAAATATATTAAAATAAAGCCTTAAAATAGATGGTATCTATAAACAGTTCTACCTTGTTAAAGAATAATCCTTTAAGGTAATTGTGTTATTATTTCCGATGTGAAAGATGTTTAAGTGTGTAAAATAATACATGTACCTATGATTGTATAATAGCGAGTTAAGCAAAAGACATAGAAATAAATATGTTTTGACTTTCTTGGAAAATATGAAATTTCCGATTTAAAATCCCTTAAAATTCCCTACCGTAGAGCAATTAACTGAACATACGTGATACGTTTTCGAACAACTTAAACAACTTATCTGGAAATAGAGACCGATGTCCCTAGTTGTATTATACGCTGTCTGGACAAAACCAGAATTTTATTTTATAAAAAAATGTTTTAATGACATTTACCTTTGGTTATTGGTTACAGCTCGTGAGTCATTCATTGTATAGACCACTAAAGGAACGGAAATCGATTACCAGCTCACCAAACGAAAAATTGACCCGGTATCTTAAAATGGTTACGTGTCCGGATAAGCAGTTTTGACGTTCACGTCCAAACGACTCAATATTTTGTCGGACAGCGGCTTACTCTTATATCGAATTCCAACTGTCAAGGGATACAGGACGAATGGCCTGCAGGCAAGGACAGCTGTCTAGTCATTCGGTATGAATCAATAACCGAGGTCCTGTGTACACATTGGAGTGTTCCTAAAAGACCCCTAGTAAATTGGAATTCGGTATAAGAGTAGTCCGTAGTGCCACTGTCCGTGTAAAATATCCCCCTAGAGCACACTGTATGGCGTATGTCTGTCTTCATTAGGCCGGTCGGAATAGAACAGTAGGACGCTAAACCACATCTCATTTACTTCTTAAAGCATTCCTCTTGTTGCAACATATTATATATTTGAGTCATTGTTTTCCACATACTCAAATCTGCTTGGGGGTTGGGATGGCCTAGTGGTCTAGAGTGACGCGCTTCGATCTCTAGCCGGCCGGTCACCTCTGGCTTGCGGCTGTGGTTTCGATCCCTGGTGTGAGCGTATGTGGCATGGAGGTAGGGGCGCCGTCTAAACCTCGTGGGTTTCCTCCGGGCACACCGGTTTCCTCCCACTGCTAAAGACCCCTACGCGCAAACGAATTATTGAAATAAAAGTAAACCATATGTTAGTCCCGAAATGACCTAGTTTGTGTTGAGTGGACGCTAAACTCCATTTCTCTCTCTCTCTCTCTCTTTAATACCCTACTGTTAATGAACACGGGCATTCGCCCGGTCTTGGAAATGAAATGTGTGCTCATGTAGATGACTACGCGCAAGCAACTTATTGAAATGAAATTGAAACTATATGTTAGTCCCAAAATGACCTAGTTTGTGTCGAGTGGACGTTAAACCCCATTTCTCTCTCCCTCTCTCTCTAATCTGCTGCTACTCGCCAGATTTAAAGCATTTTCCGATTCAACCCAACACAAAGGAGCTAAGTCGCTAATATTTGGGACCTAGAAATTATCCCAAATTGGTCGCAACGCATATAATACTGTAATCTCATTGTCTATAAACTGATTTACATTCAATTGTTTCCGTTTTGACTCTAATTTCAAATCAGTTTTGTCCATCAAAATACGGCATGAGTCTCAACTGAATAGAAAAATTTCTAGTTTCTGGTTATTCCAGTCTATTGCGCATGCTCTCCAGATACGATATGGCGTCGTCGGTTGACATGAGTTGTGGAATATGTCTAGTCTTGTTGTTTCTGGTCACTTGTTACAAATGACGCAGAAACGCGCTATGGTACCAATGGTAAAATATTTTGTCTTAAATATTGGATATCAGAAGACTACCTTTTCAAGGTAAGATAACAACATCAATGTTGACTTGAATTGACAAATAATTTCAACGTGTAAGACTTTGGGTGATATTGAGTCAGGGACTAGCTACTTTAAAGTGAATGAAACGGATTTACAACGATTTATCATGATTACTGTATACTTATTTGTATAGTCTTTCGGTCAAAGCCGCCATGACTTGACAGATATGACCTTCGATCTGTTTGGTTTTAAAATATCTAACGCTGTAAAGGACGTTACGTTAATAAAAATTTTCACGGCAGGACTTTATATACATTATGGAGGATCAGATAAAGAACTGACATTTCAAAGTTGAATTATAGATAATGTTACTGGGATATTCTGAAAGTTTCAATCTAATTACTTTACTCTAATCCAAGAAATACTCATTTTAAAAACTGTCTAGCTTCGATTGTCATTTTTGCCAGATAGATGAAATTAAAATAAGTCTCGATTATCCTTATTTGCAGTAAATCATCAATTAATAAAAGCGAAGTGGGGTAAAAGCCTTTATTTTATATTGCTGCTATATAGGGGGAGATAGGAACTGTCAGTGGACATATTGTCCGCTCAGAGACAGTATCTCAAGGAACTAATAAACCTCTTTCTTCACAAAGTCTGTTTGATTGTATAGTTCCTGTAATTCAAGAATTGTTGCTTTGGAATGTTGCCAGGTAGACATATTAACTTGGTATATGTTTGATAGATGGGCTTTGTGTTAGTGTGTTTTGTCATGTAGAAATTCAACGTAATATGACTGACGCCGCATGGTATGACGTCACATGATAATACCTCTGTGAAACAGATTGAAAGATGGTGTTAAGAATATAGTATGGAACCGAGCAGTAAACAGATTCTGTGGGGGAAATCGCATTAAAGGGGCATCGTCACCATCTCCAGGAAATTAACTTGAATGATATCATTTGATGCACCTGCGTATTGGAAATCCCGGTGATTTCTCGGCCAATGCAGAGATCGAACACCCGAGCTGGCGAGCCATTGTCTTACCCACTTAGATACTGTGACGCCCACAGATCTTCCGCGGAATAGTTTGATGCTTAATTTCCAGTGATTTCAGTTGGTTGTTTGCAGGAAATGGCACAGGTATTAAAACTCGTTTCTCAATCCCTTTCTATTTCTGAATAAAATACTGTTCAAAAAAGGATATAAATGTTTTTCATAATTCGCCGTCATGTTTGGTAATAATAAATTAAACACCAACTGCTTTAATAATGACAGGAATCCATTAATGTTTCTCGAGAGAGCTTAAAAATAAGGGAAGTCAATTATATAATTTATTGTTTATAGATGGACTTGTCAAAGTAATAAGGATATTAGTTCCGCTAACATAAAAACTCATGATATACATCATCTATAAAATCATGAATTTAAGTTGAACTCGTCAATTTAATCTAAAGCACCTAGCCAGATGCTAAAATGATGATATATTTAATATGGAATATGGAAGATATGGACAATATAGGTAATAAAGGATAACCTGGGTATTGTGGGCGGTATATGTGGTGAGGATGATATGATAATGGTGACGATTGGGTAATATTTATATTACATGTTTAAAGTTATATTATACCATCAGTGATGTTTAAACGTATATTTTAAAGTTAGAGGTGTTTAGAGATAGAGAGAAAGGGAGAGAGAGATTAGAGAGAGAGAGAGGGGGAGAGAGAGAGAGAGAAGAGAGAGAGAGAGAGATGGGCTGAACGTCAACTCGACACAAACTAGGTTATTTCGGGACTAACATATGGTTTAATCTTATTTCAATAATTCGCTTGCGCGTTGGGGTCTTAAGCAGTGGGAAACCGGAGGTACCCGGAGAAAACCCACGAGGTTAGACAGAGAACCCTACTCCTTGCCACGTACAACTGGGGATTTGAAACTACGTCAGTTGACTCAATGACAGACCGTATGACACAGCGCCCGCACGCTACCTCCCCCCCCCCCCCGAGATGTTTAAAGTTTTGTAGTACCGTAACAGTCGTTTAAAGTCATAGTATAATATTTATTACACATGTTTAAAATTAGACATATATATTTGTTTATGCATTTTTCTACCGTAAACAAAGAAGTACTTGTACTTTATCTACACATATATATATATATATATTAGGTATTAAGTCGTTAAAAAAGATATTGTTCCAAGATGCATATAAAGATTCAAGCCATTAAGTGATCCATGCGTCCCATATATCGCCTTTTTGTTTCCAAGAAAATCAATGCTAGACATGCTTATTAAAGGGTTTTACCCATCCAAATGAAAGTTTCACGAATTTTAGCCTTATCCTTATCCTTATCCTTATACTTTTAGCTGTTATAGATAAGCTCTTGACACCTCGATGCGCAAAGATGGTCATTAATCATAGGCTGTGATTTAGCCACGAAAATCGTTTCATTTTGTCCCAGCAAATTCCAGGCGAAAATCTGACGCTTTGCTGCACAAGTAAACAAGTAAGTCGTCACTTTAGTACACATTTCTATTGCGATGTTTTGTACAATCAGACCAACACTCGAATTACGCCTCGGACTATATTTGTCAAGTGTAGCCATAATGTGGTGAAGAAATCATATTCTAAGCCAATCAGAAACCATAAAAGCAATCAACGTCATTAGGTCAGGGGTCAATAGCCATAAATAGACCAGGGAATACCTTTTACGAGACGGAACACGTTGGCTTGTTTACATTTGTATGAGAGAATTTTTCTGCAAATATGCCTGAATTACGGGACAATAACATCAGATAAATGTTGTGCTGACACCGTGAACAAGGCTAGGCCCTGATTTGTGGAAAAAATATGGTCAAAAGCGAAATTGTATCAATGAATGTGATATTTCCTGGAAAAAGTATTTTTTCCATTTTATTTCAATACAACAATATGCAAAAGAAATATAAATATAGTATACAGATGAAAACGTTTTTGGTATGATTGAAATACTGGTTCGGTATAATAATTATATATAATGTTGAGAAATAAACAAAAAAAAATAATATTATCTACATGAGCCCACTGATACAACAGAATATTAATAATGATTCACCTAACAACCCTGAACATGCAATTATACTTGTTTTTAAAAAAACAAAACAATAAAGACATATTATAAGAGATGTCAAATAAGTATACATTTATTTTATAGAAATAAATACAGTACTAAAAAATAAGAAATGAATGCAATTTTATATACTTCCTCATACAATATTCAACAACAACACTCGATGGCATGAGATTTCTCCGATATTAAATAGATTAAAATGATTCAGCGATACTTTGATTTAATCAAATATGGAGGACCGAGACTTAGCTTTGATCAAACAGTACAGTGGTTGAAATTGTCTGCCAAACCTTTAAAGGCTAATATCTTTGCTTGCAATAGAGTAATTTGAATGAAATTTTCAAATTATTTATTTTACATTATCTACTTTTGAACTATTATAGCAAGAATGGCTAGTTCTTTATCTAAATCTTATATAATGTATCTTTAATGAAAAATGTATATAATAATAATAACATCATTTATATAGTGTATTAATACTGGAGAATGGTTTCTAATCTGCTTTTCAGATTTTTATATCCACAGAATCGGGCCCGTCACCAGCTCATAAAATTGGGGGGGGGGGGGTACAGAATTTTTTGGAGGGGCTGAGGATTTGGCCGGCTAAGAATACTCCTAAGAAATCATCAATTTTTTTTTTTTTGGGGGGGGGGGCTAAACCGCACAGACTACATGTATTTACACACAGATCAGGTCTTGTGTCCGTATACACTGTACAAAATTAAAAGATATATGCCAGTAAAGAAAAGTACATATAAGAGAAAAACAAACAGTTAACTAAATAAAATGGTTCCAGTAATATGAATAAGAAATGAAATGGAGTTAAACGCCGTCCTACTGTTCTGCTCTTATACATGTACTGGACTAATGAAGACGGGCATACGCTATACAGTGTACTACGAGGAAAATTTTGCCTGGGCACAGCACTATGGCCTACTCTTATATCGAATTCCAACTGCCTAGGGACCTTTTTACGTGCACACCAATGTTACACAGGAATTCGGTTTTTCGTCAAATTTAAACGACTAGACAGCAGTCCTTGTAACTTGTCAGCCCCTCTGCCTGCACCACTGACAAGGAGAAACCACGTCCGAATTGAATTGGAATAATAAAGGAAAATAAAAACATATATGTCAACTTAAAATAGCTAAATATGATATGACATGTACAGCACATTTAAGTAAAACATGTTTAAAATATTTAATGTAAAAACCACTTACAAAAATACATATGTATACAGGTTTAGGCCTACTCATAAAAATCACAATTTCATCAATATGATTTGGCTGTCACTTTCATATTTGAACAATCTTCACAAATCCATACTAGAAAACTTTCACTTCTAAAAAATACATCTATCTGTAGCTCCTATATACATGTACTGGGTTAAGGAAGACAGGCGTGCGCTATACAGTTTATTATGAGGGAAATTTTGCCTGGGCACAGCACTATGGCCTACTCTTATATCGAATTCCAACTGCCAAGGGGTCTTTTTACATGCACACCAATGTCCAAACCGCTTACAAAAATACATATGTATGTATACAGGTGTAGGCCTATTCATAAAAAATCATGTAATTTCATCAATATCATTTGACTGTCACTTTCATATTCAAACAATTTTCACAAATCCATACTAGAAAGCTTTCACTTGTAACAAATACAACTATCTGTAGCCTAATGCAGCCTGATTTGCATCCACAGAGAAAATATTGTTTGGTTCTTGGTCTTTATAGTCAACCTAACCCTGTCATTTGTTACAGTAGAGTTTAACAAGAAGAGCATAAATTTCTGCAGATACAGTAAGGCAACTTTAAAGTAATGCACATGGTATTTCACCTCAATGGTGACACAGTCTTTTCCATAGTGGTCTTTTGTCTTAGTCTGAGTTGACATACATTTAGGAATAGGAGAATATCTTCATCAACTTGCATTTGCAATAAAATTGGAAAATGTTAAGATATGATCCCCTTAACAAATTAACCAGACCTATTATTCTTTTTCTTATTTCGCTGGTAAAATATTAGCTGCTCTAAACATAGTTCTTTATTCATACACAGTTGTTGGTGTTTTTTTTACGTTGGTAATGTATGTGAGAAGTCTGTATTGTTAGAATGAGAGAGAGTTTTGTCTGCACATTCCTACAATTCTTTGTCCAACATATCAATATTTCCATCTAATTTGATCCACTGGTTAGCACATACCCTAAATTTTTCCCAATTTCTCACAGTAAACGGTTTTACATCGGTGTTTTAAACAAAATCTACACGGAGTATACAGTTCTAGTTATTCTTCCGCTTTTTTACTATCAAAACGTAAACAAACCTTTCACTCTACACGACCCGTTGACCTTTCGTTGTGTGCGTCTGATTGGTGAGCTTTGTCACGTGATCTATTAAAACCAAATCACCGCGAAATTCAAATACCATCGCACATTGATAAGTAAGCCCATTTTTATTTTACGTTTTCTTTCAAACGTCAAAGAATTGATAAAAGAAAAGTTGTGTGGAAGTACAAAGTAATACTAGAAGAATTAGATTATGTAGTTTGTTTTCCGCCTGAAAATTGTCGGGATGGAGCAACAGAAGCAAGCTTGCTAGAAATTTCACATCACGGCCTATCAAGGATTTCAAACAGATTTTTTTTTTTTTAACTCCGTGAATTTATAAAGGGAATTAAATCTTTTTTATATGTGTCTTCAAAACTCTTAATGTGTAAATTTTTTTGAAAATAAGAATAACAGTCTGTGTGTCGATATTCCCAAAATACCCAAAACAAAGAAAGAAAAAGATAATATGAGTATATGTGTTGTTTTTTGCTACTTATAAAAACATGGCGTTTCGGAAAATCAATTTAAATTATAAACTAGAAAGCAGTTTAATTGAAGAGAGAGAGAGAGAGAGAGAGAGAGAGAGAATAACGTCCATTCGTAACAAACTAGGTCATTTCGGGACTATCATATGGTTCAATTTTATTTCAATAATTCACTTGCACGTAGGGGTTTATAGCAATGGGAGGATACCAGTTGACCAAGAGAAAACCCACGAGTTTGGACAGGTGACCGTATTCCTTGTCACGTACAACCGTACAATCGAAACCACGCCAGCTGATTCAATGACACACCATATGATACAACCATTGGTCCGTCCCGCCGCCCACACAATCGAAGAAATGATAAATGTAAATTGTTACAATCCAGACCGCCAAAGAGATTATTTTTCATTACAAAAACAAAGAACCCCGCCCCCCCACCCCAAAAAAAACCCAACACCCCCCCCCCCCCCCAAAAAAAACAAAAAAAAACAACACTGAATATTTTAAATCTTACTCCTTTAAATGAAAATCCTAAGTTCACTTAAGTCGAGCGTTGTTTCGTGTGTGCTTGGGTTGGCAAATCAGATTTTAAGGATGGCCAAATTGATTCAAGGTTTAAAGAATTGGTACGAGCATATTATAGAAATCTTAATGAGAATTGCATATGGATATTTTTCTCTCTTTTTCCTGTGTAAACCCACGTATCAGTTGTTAAAGGTCATACATTAATTGGATACTCATATGGTGCACCAATGGAGATACCCTACTGCACTGTCACCCCTGCTGAAGCTGCTGCTGCTGCTACTACTACTACTACAACTGCTACTACTACTACTACTACTACTACTATACTACTACTACTACTACTACTACTACTAGCTGTTTATTTAGCGTAGCTCAAGTACAAACAACCAGTCGTCGTATTTTCTTGAACATTTTGTGATTGCGACGAGAACCCGCGCTCCCTTTAAACAATAGACATCTATCATAGACAATAAGTACAAACAGTGCATATTGTTATGATACGTTTGACATATTATATAACCAGTAAATCAAATGTAGATGCGAAAAACGTCAATTTCAAGTCTAATTTTGACAGAAACACGCTTAAAATAACTTGTAATGCATAATCTTAACCAATTCCAAATAAAGATGTACATGTAATTAGAAAACGATAAAGCTGATCAAGTGCAGTACAAGAAATAATAAAGTAACGGACGGTAAGATATGATAAAGTAATTATAGAGTAAAGTATGACAAGATATGATAAAATAACGAATGGTAAGTTTATATGAAAAATAAAGTATCATAAGATATAGTAAATTAAAATTTATAAAATAAGGAATGATAAGATAAGATGAATTAAAAGTAAAGTTGTGATAATATATAAAGAAGTAGAGGATGATGAGATATGATAAAGTAAAGGATGATGATAAATGATAAAGTAAAGCGTGATAAGATATGATAAAGTATGATAAGATATGATAAAATAAAGGATGATAAAATACTATGAAATAAAGTATGATATGATGATATATTGCAATGGATGATAAGATATGATATAGTAAAGTATAATGCGATAGAATAAAGGATGATAATATATAAGGTAAAGGATGATACGGTAGAGTAAAGGTTGGTAAGATATGATAAAGTAAAGTATGACAAGATAAGATAGAGTTCAGTAAAGTACAAGATATTATAAAATAAAGGGTGATAATATACTACGAAATAAAGGATGATAAGATACTATGAAGAAAAGTATGATAAGATATGATAAAGTAAATTATAATACGATAGAATAAAGGATGATAAGATATAAGGTAAGGGATGATACGATAGAGTAAATGTTTGTAAGATGTGATAAAGTAAAGTACGACAAGATAAGATAGAGAAAAGTATAATATATGATAAAATAAAGGATGATAAGATACTATGAAGTAAGTAATGATCTGATGCTATAGAGTAAAGGATAATAAGATATGATATTGTAAAGTATAATAAGATAGACAGAGTAAAGAATGATAAGATATAAGGCAAAGATTCATACGGTAGAGTAAAGGTTGGAAAGATATGATAAAGTAAATTATGATAAGATAAGATAGTAAAGTATAAAATATGATAAAATGAAGGATGATGATATATAATGAAATAAAGGATGATAAGATACTATGAAATAAAGCATGATAAGATATAATAAAGTAAAGTATGATAAGATATGACAACGTAAAATATGATAAGATATTATAACGTAAGTATGATAAGATATGATAAAGTATGATAATATATAATAAAGTAAAATATGATAAGATATGAAAAAGTAAAGTATGATAAGATATAAGGTAAAGAATGTTAAAGTAAGTATAAGACATAAGAAAGTATGATAAAATATAACAATGTAAGTATGATAAAATATAACAATATAAGTATGATAAAATATGATAAAGTAAGGATAATAAGATACGATCAAGTAAAGTATGATAAGATATGAATAACAAAATAATCGTTCTGTCTTTATCGAGGAATGGAATGCTGTGGAACTCAATATCTTACGACATTTTAAAAATCACGCCCACTTTTTGTGTCTATGAGTTTTGTGTGTATTGCTATGACCACACAACTAACGCGGGGCCATAATACACCGAGAACGTAAAAGGACAATTTAAATTTATTGTCCTGTGCTTTATCATAATCGTTATAGCTATCGCACTAACCGTGATTGACGTGAAATATTCCCTAAATGGGAGCATGCCTATTTGTGAATGAACGGAACTGAATCGTCATTTTGACGGATATTCCTTTTAAGAGATTCAACATTCACAATATGGTAATTTGTAAGGGATTATCATTGCCCTAAATAATAATCAGTGGCTTTAAGCATACTTGATAATCTAGACTTGTTACATCCGGGGCCATTTATAGATGAGATATTTAAACTGTCAATGTAAACCGTCCATCACACTTGTTATTCTCTCTTCGGTATAAAATAACCGTATTCTTTAATACAGAGAATACATTCATAACAGTAACCCCAAATTTCTCTAATATGCACACCGATATACTCCTCAGATACAAGCAAAGCAAATCAATGTCTTAAAATTAATAAAATAGACAATAGAAATAGTTTCTACCTATCGGCGACAGTCGCTAATTGCTTTACATCACCAATTTAAAACAACTTGATGGCAGCCATCCAGGGATTTCAACCGGTTGCAAGAAAACATAATTTAAAAGCCACAATTGCTATAAAGCTGTTTTCCATAATCTACAATCGTGTATATTAAAAATAGAATTATAGACTCTCTAGCTGCGTTGTTTGAATCCAGATAAAACTTGTTGATTTTCGATCCATGTAACGGTTTTCGGTTGTTCACCGATACATATTTATATTTTTGGAAATTTATCGTACTGTAATATTAAACATACGTTATGCAAGAGCTAAATCTGCCTAATCAACTATCGATGTCAATGCTAGTCTGCTATATTTATTGGATTAGGATCCAATTCGATACCCAACTTTCATTCATGATTTAAGCATGAAACGGATAATCGAGACTGTGTTTTCATCGTACCGACTTTAGTGATGATGATCGAGGCTAGGCCGAAAATTCAATTGGGTGAATATGCATCGGTTTTATTCACTTTCTTTTCTCCTACGCAAATTCTAACTCGAATGATGGAATAGAAATGATTCCCGGCAACGCAATAGTGAGCTATGGCCAACAGACATTTTAATGTCACTATCAAGTAGCTAATTCTAGAAAGTGGCACACACGAGGAACTGATTATCGTAACCTGTCACTCCCGATGCTTTATGTCTATGTATTGAGTTTCCCATCGACTGGTTTAAATTTCGGTGGAATCATTGTTCTACAGATAATATAAATTTCAAAATTATTCTTCGAGTGTAAGTAATATACCAGATAAAATACTGGGCACTAAAATAAAAACTGGTTTGCTATGTTTATTTTATTATTCATGAGAGAGAGAGAGAGAGAGAGAGAGAGAGAGGCCGAATGGCTTACGCGTGCGCCTTAGATGGGTGTGCCTGTCATGGAGTCAGATGGCGTGGTTTTGATTCCCTGATCTTGTGCTTGGGTAATGGTGCCTGACCCCCCCCCCCCCTCTCGCTCTCTCGCCCCCACCCTCTCTCCCCCTCTCTCTTCATGAGTACTTCTCTCTCTCCTGTATTTGTAAACCCAATTCCTGTGACCTCAGTGTCACACATTGGTTTCACACGGCGCCCGATTGGGGTCATGTTTGAAATACGACCACAACGAACATAAGAGACGAACCCGATTAACATTTATCAAACACAGAGATATATACAACGCTTTCGCACATGTCGCCTATAGTTATTATAGACCCAATTTCCGGAACCTTAGTGTCATACATTCGTTTCATACGGTGCTCCATTGGGGCCAGGCGTCAGTTATGACTAGAACGAAAATAAACAGAAGATCCCGATTCCCTTATACAAATATTTCGCACATTTATTAAGAATTACTGGATTCTTTAATGATGAAGGTCTCCGGTAATTTCGCGTAAATATTGATCAATATTAGTACACATTTTATGACCTTAAAACCATAAACATAACAACGCCGCTCTTCCATACGATGGTGCGTGACTCAAATAT
The DNA here is from genome assembly GCA_036850965.1 of Patella caerulea. Taxonomy (NCBI): domain Eukaryota; kingdom Metazoa; phylum Mollusca; class Gastropoda; family Patellidae; genus Patella; species Patella caerulea. Next base: position 14,384,143 of record JAZGQO010000002.1, on the reverse strand, counting down.
GAAAAGGCATAGTTTCGACTAAATTATTCACCTGATAAACCCGACTACTACAACACAGACACACGCGCGCACCTCCCTTATCAACCCCCCGCTCTAAGTTGGCATACATGAACATTGGTGATAACGAGTCATCAGAGTTTATTGGCTAGGAAGCGATTTGCATAGATGACATATTTACATGTGATCGGGTCATAATAGTCCATTGATGATGACGAACCATCCGAGTTGATTAGTGAAATTAAGAATGTCTACATGTCTACGAGTTGTTGTATTAACTATAGAATAAAATATCTATTAATTCCTACCTGTCATATACTGTCTACATTATATCACACTTTTATCAAATTTTCATTGCATACAATAAGGTCAAAGATACATTATGGCAGTTCTCAATATAATAGTTAAGAACTAAGAAATGTAAAGGGAATTTGCTAAAAAATTTCAGTCAAATTGATACACTCTGAATCGAGAATTTAGCAATTGAATGTTTGACCTAACCTCGATCATCATCACTTAATCCATTTCTTGATTTAATCATGAATGTGCGAAGAGCTGCAGATCGGATCCAAATCCAATAAATATCACAGGCTAGCGATGACATCGAGAATTGATTATGGTCTGGATAAGTCTAATTTAGATAAAATAGGTAGATTTAGATCTTGCATAGTGTATGCTTAAGGTGTTTAATAGGACCGTACAGGAAGATTGCACTACACACAAAACGAAATCCAAACGACAAATCTGCGAACGAGACAAACTATTGACTACAGGCAATGCAAACATTTAACACCAAATATTAAATCAAGGGAATGCACCCGGTGGATAACGGTAAGCGTCCACTGAATAATACTCGCAGTGCTCCGTTTGATTTGAGGTTATCCTACTACTCACTGCTGTAAATAGAGAAAATTCTTGTTCTAAATTATTATTGGTCAACAGTCCCATTAACAACCAATGGCTTACTACGTAACAAAATCGTTAAATTTAAAACAAAGTTCCAAATTGGATAAAATATGTTTACATAACGTTACGTCATGACTCACGATTTTATTATGCCCAATTAACCAGTGCATTGCAGAATATTGTAGGAAAGCTAATTGTGTAACAAGCGAGGCTATCAGCAATGTAAACAATACTGTATGAAGACGAACAATACTTTCACCGTATTAATACCTTAAATCACTGTCCAACGTTTTAGGGAAGACCCTGTACATGTGATAGATTTGATTGGACGGGAGAATACACACACTCCCTCAAAAGCTCAGGTATCAGAAATCAGAAGCCAATCCAGCAATTGGCAGAGAGATTGCTTCAGGAATATGATGGGCCTGTAATGATGCTGTCAAGTCGTAGTCAAGAACATTGCAGTTGTATACATGGGCGGTTTATTCCGGTGACATAAAAAGTCTCCAGAAGAAATTAAATGCAACGGGGTTTAACGTTTTGCTTTTCAGCGCCAACCGCACTAAAGCAGGGGTAGATTCAGGATGGGGGGGGGGTCCCTCCACCCTGCTCAGCTACATAAAAAAAATAATGCCTTGCATCAATCAAATTACATCACAAAGTGATCCTACGTCAGTAAAAAAAATGATTTCTCTGTTTAAAAAGTTCAATTTGTATGTATGCCTATGTTATTTAGAGACGATGACAGAAACCTGGCAAACCTGATCCTGCAAAAATTGCTGGATCCGCCCCTGTAAAGTAAAAGAAGAAGAAATGGTGGGATGTCCACAATAAGAGAAGCAGAGTAAGAAGTGAAGTGAATTGTCTGCGATATCACTTGTATGTGGAAGCGGGCGTTAAAACACCAGGTATAGTAGTAGTAAGTGACCATGGTGAACACTGGGTGATAAAAATAGTCTTGAGCTGGTATCACGAGGGAAAAAAACGAGGTTTCCGTTTGCCGTTCTAAAGAAGTCTAAATGGGATGTCCGGAAAATCTGAGAAGCGGAATAAGAAAAGAATTGAAGGCTAGGGTTTAGATTCTATAACCATTATTGAGCTAGTGCCACGGGAGATAAAAAATCGTCTGGGTTTCTTTTTTTTTCGTTTTCTGTTGCTGTTGGGCTAGTAATTGCCAAATACCATGAGTATATACGATCGTCCAGGTGGATACGGAGTATGAACAAGAGGCCGTGTATAATAATCGCATTTGTTATAATTCCTTCAGTATAAAATAACCATTTTCTTTACTATAATCAATAAATTCCATCATATTAACGTCAGGCATAGACTATAAGACTTTTAACAATCCTTCATTTCTAAATCACTTTAACATAATATTTCTCATAAACTATGGAAATCAACTGCCTAATCCTCGCAGAGTCTAGTCAAGTCCAATGTAGTTTAATGATTGGGAGCGAGGGGTGGGGGTGGCTGAATGGTAAGCACGTGCGCTATCATAACGTCTGTCCTTGAGTCAACTGGTATGGTTTCGATTGACCGGTTGTACGTGACAGGGAGAAGGGTCGCCTGTGTTTCCTTCGGGTTCTCCGGTTTCCTCTCACTGCTAAGGACCCCTACGCACAAGTTGCTGATATTGGTTTTTAACTAGGTGTATTTTGTATATATATATATACTTATGTATCTAAATGCTCGGATCTTAATCTGATTAAAACACAGACCCTATTTCGTTTCGCTTTATTATTGTTCACAATTTCCTTGTACTTATCTTTAGTACACTAGGATCTGGAAGATTTGTTATAGAATCTGCATTCTGGATGAGGTGCGAGATTAGCCAGTGAGACGGTCTGCTACGGTGAGTTTTCGGTTTGAGGTGCACGGAACTGTGGGTAATCCACCGGAAACACCAACACTGATATGTCTTTTAATCAGAGTGCCCGGACCTTCGATGTAAATGTAGCAACCATATAACACCAAATAACAAATATAATTTTCATAACTTTACTTGTACCGTGACACACAAAAATCCCTTATATATGTAATGGTTTTACATTGGACATACGGGCACAGATCTATGAGATGGTGTACGCAACTATTGACGGGATTGTAAGATGTGTAAATGGATGTGCACAAATCGATGCCATGAAAAAATGAAAAACTATTCTATAAAAAATACGTTCCTCGAATTATCAGATATCCTCTTCCATAATAACTTTTGGTCGTCGAAGGAATTATTAGTGAATAGAAATTCGGCCGTTGTCTGTTATCATCACTCGTCACTTCAGTCAGTTATATAGAACGATAACTCGTGCTTTCCTTTTGCTTTCGTCACTTCCTTTACTTGAAAACGTTCCAACGCATCTATCGTAGCAATGACCTCTGTATTAAAATTATTTGGAACGCGTTTTAAAACTAGTTCTATCATGTAAACCGGTCAGTATTACAAATAATGTTCACATCCCAAACATAGGCTGACTCTCTACAGATAGCTCCGCCTGGGAACAGGTCCTAACCTAATTAACCGACATTTTAATTCCAACAACGATCTAATGATACAATAACTGAGGATGCAAGGGATTTTCCGATATGCCATCTATGATAGAAGTTTTTTTTACACTCTTACCTGGCCCACACAATTTTCGGGTACTAACTAATCTAATTTATGAAAAAATGAAAAGAAAATCAGAAAATCCCGATGAAGGTCCGCGGTCATCTGATTTCTGGTATCCCTAAATTAGTGTTACACATGGAAATGGTTTTGTATCTTCTAAAATTCTAATAAACAAAATGGTGGCCTATTGGATTTTGGAAAATGCTCAAATTCTTCTGACGGATTTGATTAACAATGTGGGTGAATTATGTCCTCACCCATATCTGTTCGGCTGTCAACAATTGGCTTGATAACGCGATAAGGGCGATATCCATTCTGAAAGTGATGTCTTAGCAAATTTGCTGTGACGCAGTTATTACACAATGACATATAGAAGCGTCCCGTCATATCAAAATACGTGTAAGTGATTGTAACATCAACCTGATATCAACACCCACTGGAGATCTTGGTAGTATTCCTTATGTCATTGTGTAACTTTAACTTGTTGTTGGCATGTCTTATCTAACTTTCTTTGTCTGATAAACTGTACTGAATGTTAAACCTGATATGATGCATGATACATTAGACAGGTGTCTAATGAGCTCCCTTGTCTTGAATACTTTTATAAACTCAGAACAGAAACGAATCGCCAGTTAGGTCCAGTTAGGTCCAGTCAGGGCTAGGAGAAAGGTCCGGCCAGGACTGAGTGAAGGTCATGGGCGCCTTGGCACGAGACGAGGCGAGAGCTTCTGGAGTTAGTACACTCGTGCTACGCCATGCTAAGACATTCGACTCCCTCCATAGAAATTAGTTCTACGGTCGTTTACATCACGATGTTTGTACCTAATATGTAAGAAACAGAATAAAAGTATTATTAGAAGTTATGCCAGAGTTGTCATCAAGAACCTGATTAAAGAACGAATACTGTCAGACATTGCAGTCGTAAGAGACCGATGTCTGTCAATTTTTAGCATTCTGCGACTTTCCGTACCGGGGAACAACCTTTTTTGAGAGATACACGCGATAGATGCCACGGATTTGGCGTAGAGACTTGGATTGTGAGAAAACGAACCCTATAGACCTTCCGTAAGGTGAAAACCCCGGTCATCGATATTGATTGAAATGGTCCTTAAAAAATTCTAGTTCCTGCTTGATTTAGAAAATTATTGATAATATTGTGTAATACCTTTTCAAATTTGTTGTGGCTAATTGGCTTAATGAGAGGAGACATGTCCATATCTAGTGTTCTATTGCCGTGCATTTAGTTATTCCCTCTCTACTTAAAACTGCATGGTTACACTGGATTACGAAGCTTGTTGGTTTCACTGTTCCGCGGTATTCTATTCTGGGTTTACTAAACGGGTTACAGTAGGGAGTTATTTCTAAGGGCATACAGAACGTACAGCTGAACTTGGGATCAGTTTTGTTTTTAACGAAGGACACTAAACGGTTGAATTTTGGATTATTGCCGTTGCATTGTGGGTTTGTGATCTACATTACAGATGGCACCAGAACTCCCGCCTACCAAAACCAAAAACCAAAAAAAATTCTACAACTTTTTGTGTTCAAGAAACCTTTATTTTATATGGCTGAAATAGAGGGAAACAGCCCCTTCAATAATATGTAAGAAATATGTGATACTGTCAATTTGTGGATCTGAAATTGCTTTTTTCGGGGCTAGCTGGGTGTGTTGGTGGAGAGGTAAAAAATTAGTTAAAAATATTTCCGATGCTGACTCCCCCCCACCCAACTCCCCTCAATAGATAAGAGAAGAATAGCTTTAATGTTCTGCAATAAAAGGTCTTTGGGCTTCTTTATTTTTTCCATGCTTTCTTTGTACAATCCGACCATCTGTTCATAGCGATCAAACTGAAAAGATAAAAAAACATGGGTGGTTAATTATGGGATAGATAACTATACGGATCACTTTAGCAGTGGGAGGAAACCGGAGTGCCCGGAGGAAACCCACGAGGTTGAGAAGGCGCCCCTATCTCCATGCCACATACGCTCACACCAGGGCTCGAAACTACAGACGCAAGCCAGAGTTGACCGGCCAGCTAGGGGTCGAAGCGCGGCACTCTAGACCACTAGGTCACGCCAACCCCTCGGAGAGACAGAGAGATGGGGGTTCACAGTCCACTCGACACAAACTAGGTCATTTTGGGACTAACATATGGTCCAACGTTCTTTTTCAGTAATTCGCTTGCGCTTAGGGGTCTTTAGCAGTGGGAGAAGACCGGACTCGAAGCAGGAAGCTAGACAGTTTCCACATGTCATGTCAAACAGTGACGCCATCTTCTTGTCTGGAGAGAATGCGCAATAAATAGAGAATGCGCAATAAATACTATCAATTTGTATCATTTTCTAGGTCGCAAATATTAGCGATTTAGCTATTTTAAGTCTCAATCACTGTTTATAAAAATATCTTTGATCCAAGAACACAAAACGTTGCACATAGTTTCTTATTTATATACTTGATAAATTACACCAATAAAGGGCGAACAATTTTGGGTAAATTATTAATTTACGTCGGAGAATGCTTTGTGAACTCAGAACCAGTACTTTCCCACGTCTTCGTTAACAAAGGGTAACCTTAATTCTGAGAGCCGCCACTGGATTTTCCTGGGATAAAATTTTGAGAGCCGCGACTGAATTTTCCTGGGATAAAATTAAACGGTATCCTGTCTAAATCGATTCCAATAAATATCGATTATACATATTATGTAAGCTGATTTGTGATACAATCTATTCTATAACTGCTTGTTTCCACAATAACCGAATAAAACCTGGTCTATTCTTGAACAAATTATCTGTTTATATAAGTAATAGACAGTAATTTAAAATTTGAGACTATATTTGACTTCAATTTAGAATTAGGTGTCTCTCGGGTGGCTCTCCGGTCGATAGATTTTAATGACTTTTGTAGAATTTTTTTTCTGTATTATCAAAACTATCTGATTTTATTCAGATCCGTGACGTACGTTGATTCCATCACAACACAAAGTACGTCATTTCGGTTTAACTTGATTTTATTTCAATAATTCGCTTGCACGTAGGGGTATTTAACAGTGGGAGGAAACCGGGGGGCCCAGAGAAAACCCACGAGGTTGGACAGGCGACCCTACTCATTGTCACGTACAACCGGGGAATCGAAACCACGCCAGTTGACGCAATGACAGACGTTATGATACAAGGCACATGCGTTATCCATTCGGCGACCCATCCCTCTGAATGAACGAACACTTCCAAGTTGTAGACCTTATGATCCAGCAGCGCACACGATAACCATTCGGCCATTCAACCCCACCGACGGTCATATCTGTTATATTAATTGTGTGAGCAAAATCTATCTGCAATTCAATACATGTTGTAGGGATGTATATTATATATAAAAAAAACTACTTACCTCCGGCGACACAACATCTTTCACCGTTATCGCACGTATCGAAGTCAGTTTCATCACTCTGACAGCTGCCCCGGCAAATGCCCGTAAAACTATCACAAACTGCAAAAGTTTCGATACATTTTTAATTCAAATGTGATAGAACTGGTTAAATAAATTCCAAATATAATTTAACACAGAGATCATTGCTACGGGAGATGTGTAACAAACACTAGAATAAACGGAAAGTGAAGACAAACATGACACGCACCAGTTACACTGACTGAAGTAACGAGCGATAACAGCCACACGATCGAATTTTATTTCATTTCGCTGATAATTATATGAGACGGTGAGAATATAATCTGACAATTCAAAAAAAGGAATTGCCTGTCAGTAGTTAAACGATAACGAATAAATTAGAAAAAATCCGTGCATTACCATGTTTTTATTAAGAGCAGAAGAAATAAAAACAGGGCAATACACGGGATTTTTCTATTTTTCTCGTTTTCTCTAATCTAGAGACAGCCAAGCCTATTTTTGAATTTTGAGCTATTTTCTCGTCGTCTTATTCCATCTTCACAAGGAATTAACAGTGAAATGAAATTCCCCTGTGTGTCTGTTATCGCGCGTTACTCAGTCAGTTATATAGAAGGATAACTCATGTTTGTCCTCACTTGCCCTTTTTTCCAAGTAGTGTTTGTTACACATTTGGAATGTATTTAACCAGTTCTATCACATATGTAATAATGACTGACACCAATATTGTCCTTTAATCTGAATAAATAATGTTCAAATCAGTTAAATTTGGTTTCGATAACTGGACATGTAAGTTAGTGATCCGTTTCACAGAACTACTGAGAACAAAAACATTAACAGCATAAAGTACAACAAAATATAATATATCATGGGATGGAGTATTTACTTACATGGATCAAATGTCGTTGTCATGGGTGTAGACGTTGACGAAGTCGTGGCTGAAGTCGTTGACGAAGTAGTGGCTGAGGTCGTTGGTGAAGTCGTCGCTGAGGTCGTTGGCGAAGTCGTTGGGGATGTTGTGGACGAAGTCGTGGAGGAAGTAGTTGATGCATCTTCGTTTTTGCCAGCATCACAGAAGGCCTTCACCTTTTTCGCATACTTGCACCCACTGCTTTTCTTTGAGACGCGGCATATAAGTTTAACCCTATAGGCCATATTGATGCAGCCTATCTTATGTCGAAGAGCATAGACTGCTTTGCTAGCATCTTTATAACGACACAGAGGACGTACATATTTGTATAGAACGCGTTTGCATAGTAGATCATTCTTCTGACACTTGGCAGAACACAGCTCATCATAAAGTGTGTCCAATGTCCCATCTACATCTTCGCTTTGATTTTGAGATTCCTCCTCGCTTTCAAAGCTTTCGTAGCTTTCATCAACAGATTCATCCTCACTCTCTTTGCTTTTACTTTCATGTTTCGTGTACCCTAAAAATTCAAAAAATGACCATTGAACACGCTATTATCAAAACCCCACCCTATTTAGAAAATTATGATTATTTTAACGCGGAAATCCAGTGGTGACTAACTCCACACAAAATCAACAAACCTTGCCATAATATAGTTAGCACCGCAAAACATACGAATCTATGTAAAACACCGAGATTGTTTGTTTGTGCCTTCACTTTTCATTTTGTATTTGGTGTAGTATTTAACAGAGAGAAAGAGAATGGGAATTTAACGTCCACTCGACACAAACAAGGTCATTTCGGGACTAACATATGGTTTTAATTTATTTCAATAATTCGCTTGCGCGTGGGGGTCTTTAGCAGTGGCGAGACCAGAGGACCCGGAAAAAACCCACGAGGTTGTACAGGCGACCCTAATCCTTGTCACATACAACCGGGATTCGAAACAACACAAGTTGACTGGATGAAATTCATAATAAATCAATACTGCCTAATTGTGGGAATATTTTAGAACATGGCATATTTTTCTAGAATTGCTCGGCACTAAGCTATAGGTATCTATGAAAGCGTATATGGGTCAAAATCACGACAGATATCGCGATGTCAATACGGTAATGTCAATATATTGTGATCGTTCAGATGATTATAACCCTAAGATGAGAATGTTGCATAGTTAATTGAATCAATGCACCAGGGTTGTTTTTTTTTTATCGTCATCACTTTTTAAAAGAGCACCTTTGCGTTAATATAATGCTATTTTGAAGCATTGTCAACATCTTCGTTTTCACTATGGAAGCGTATAGGTATCAATAGCGTATGGAAGCGTATAGGGGTCAATAGCGCGATAGATACCTCAATATTAAGTTGATAATAAGTCAATATATTGTGATTTTTCTGACGATTTTATCTCTGAAAAGGCAATTTTTGCCAAGTTAATTGAATAACTCGCTAATTTGCATGTCGTCATTTTGTTTTAGATGCACACGTCGACATAGCGCACGGCAATATTTTGCGAATATGTCGACATATACTACGGCGAAATGGAATATGTCGCCAATGCTTCCGAATAGCAATATCTTACCGCAAACGTGTACATTAAAGACGAAATAGGGACATAAAACATAGCGTGTTGACTCAATTACCTTGGCAAAAATTAACTTTTCAGAGATAAAATCATCAGAATAATCACAATATGTTGACATAATATCAACTTAATATTGCGGTATCTATCGCGCTATTGACCCCTATACGCTTCCATACTAGCGGGATAGATACCCCAATATTAAGTTGGTATTATGTCAACATATTGTGATTATTCTGATGATTTTATCTCTGAAAAGTCCATTTTTGCCGAGGTAATTGAGTCAACACGCTATGTTTTAGGTCCCCATTTCGTTGTAAATGTACACGTTTGCGGTAAGATATTGCTATTCTGAAGCTTTGGCGACATATTCCATTTCGCCGTAGTATATGTAGACATATTCGCAAAATATTGCCATGCGCTATGTCGACGTGTGCATCTAAAACAAAATGACGACATGCAAATTAGCGAGTTATTCAATTCACTCGGCAATAATTGCCATTTCAGAGATAAAATCGTTGGAACAATCACAATATGTTGACTTATTATTAACTTAATATTGCGGTATCTATCGCGCTATTGACCCCTATACGGTTCCATGCGTATCCGAACGTATCTGCACGCAAGCGATTTAGTATGAATGTGGCTTGCGGTGCAAAAGTTATAACTTGTGGTCTTAAATTTTGGCTTCAGTCGTTAGTAAGGGTATTTTTCACCGACCTTTATTCTTAAAGTAGTCCTCAGCCTTCTTCTTTAATTTCGCAAGAATCGAAGATGCCTTGCTAGTCCTTTGGGCATTCAGTCGTTTTATAAAAGAGCTCAGGTGACTATATCCTGCATCTGCTTGAACAAGGCATATCGCCACAACAATGATTCCTAACAACAAAGCTACCTTCATCGTTGTTATCTGTAAAAAAAAAATCATAATATAATTTTCTCCGGGTCCTCCGCCCCTCCCCCCCCCCCACAACTATAGAGCGTAAAACCCCATTTATCTCTCTCCCTCTCAAGGAAGTATCATCATACGCATTCGGAAGCAAAAAAAATGTGTAGGTTATCCCAATTCTGAAAATGTATAAGGTCGCCCACAAACGTGAACACAATGCGAGAAAATGTCCAAAAAAACTACAAACTTGAAAAAAAAGTCGCGTTCTTAAAGCTTTGTAGGTCAGATCGCAGAACCATGGCCTTTGTTTTGAATATGCTCAAAACCAACGCCGTGGCCCGGCGATCATTGGCGACCATGAAGACCACCCCGCTTGTACCACGCTTATGATGATCTAAGACCACCACCCCGCCGTAGCAACGCAGTGAGGACGCCGACCCGCTATAAAGTCTTGCTCACAACTCATCGAAGGTGCTTTGACGCACCTAACCTGGACTAATGGAAGACGGGCATACGCCATACAGTGTGCTATGAGGGAAATTTTGCCCGGGCAGCGGCGCTACGGCCTACTCTTATATCGAATTCCATCTGCCAAGGGATCTTTTACGTGCACTCCAATGAGTGCAAGGGATCTCGGTTTTGCGTCCCATCCGAACGACTAGGCAGATGTCTTTGCCAGGCCCTCCTTCTGTATCACTGACAAGGGGAAATCACGCCGGAAAATCGAGATGAACTTTCTCGGTCAATGCAGGGATCGAACACCCGACTTCCAGGCTATCGAACCAGGGCCTTATCCACTTAGAAGATAATAAACAAAGCAGGGCCATATGTAGGATTTTAATATTGGGGGTGCAGTAGAGTAGTGGGGCGCCATAGCCTCCATGTAAATGATATAAGAAAGTTTTGATCAGGGCAAACGGAGACCTCTCCCCGAATCAAAATAATAAAAAAAAATTCTTTTTTCTTAACAATAATAAAAAATATAAATTATTTTATAATGGAAATTAAAATACAAAAAATAAATTTCAAAAGTATTAATTAACTTTAGAAATCATAAATTAACATGTAAAATTGTAATTATATTTTAAAATCATATATTAATTAAGTAAAATTATAAATTAGCTATTAAAATTATCAATTTTTATGACTTACATTTTGAAATTATAAATTATAATAATTTACCCTTTGAAATTATAAATTATAATAATTTACCCTTTGAAATTATAAATTATAATAATTTACCCTTTGAAATTATTATAATTTTCCCTTTAAAATTATTATAATTTACATTTTAAAATTATTATAATTTACATTTTAAAATTATTATAATTTACATTTTAACATTATTATAATTTACATTTTAAAATTATTATAATTTACATTTTAAAATTATTATAATTTACATTTCAAAATCATTATAATTTACATTTTAAAATTATTATTATTTACAAGCAACAGTTCGTAATCTAAATAATGTAACTTACCTATGTATGCGCTGAGACAAGTGAATGGTCTGCTAACCGTGGTCCCTGACAGGGTCCTTATATACGTTTTAATTACAATCAAAAGTTTTCTTTTTCTTTTTTTTTTGCACGAAATAAACTTCTACTCTTCAGAACGAATAGATATAAAAATATTTAATCCGGGTGTGGGATTTGCGGGTTATTAAAAATGATCTATCAAAAATAATATTAACTCAAAAAACAGTGAATATTATTGAAAAAAAGAGGTTAAATTGATACCAGTGTCAAGGTCGTTGCTGTAAAATGTAGATTCGGTAATGGGTTAACTCAGTATATGCAAAGATCACTTATAAAATGCTATTGTGGCACCAGCCGCCGTTGATTGGAGGGAGCAAAGTCCAAAGTTAAAGGGGCAACGGCACGAGGTCGAACGAGGGGTATAGGCCCCCGCCCCCAGCAATTTTTGATTAGGAGACTGTCGGAAATGCAGCCTGGCAGTATTTCAGGCACTGAGCGCCGCTCACATGTTAATGTTTATAGTAGGTTTACAGCAGGATGATTTCGGTAAGAAATCTCATTTTAATGAAATGAAATGGGGTTTATCGTCCTTCTGTTCTGCGCTAATGAAGATGAGCATGCATCACCAAATGTATTCAAATCCGGTATATATCACAGGCTTAGCCTGGCATCCAGAGTTGAATATGGTCTGGATAAGTTAAGTAATGTCTAGTTAATAATTTTAAATTCATTTCGGGGGTAAGAAAAACCTACACTATAGGCAGATTTAGCCTTTGAATGTTTAAATAGCATTATATCACTATTGCGGAAGCAGACTTTATTATAAGTTCAGTACAAATCTCATTAAATTCTTAAATGATTGCTTTATGATAGAAGTTTAGAAAGTTTAGACATTTCATTGAGAAAAAAAAACAGAACTGTGGGCGTGGTAAATAACGTGGCACCGGTAGCTTATGACAGTATGCCCGAATTTACGGTTCTAGGTATAATAATACCACGTGATCTCCCTATTTGTTAAATACTTTCAAGGAGAATTGTGGTGAACCTCTCTGAAAACCAGATAACGAATAAAATATTTAAAAAATCCAACAAGTAGGCAAATACTAATATTGCCCTTTAAAAGACATTATTATTATAAATGCAAATATCTCACTCAAAACCCAACAAAAACGCATTGACATCAATTGTCCTTTAAAAAGACACTAGTATTATAAATGCAAACATCACACCCAAAAATCAAATAAAAACTAAACAACTACAGTTGTCCTTTAAAAAGACATTAATTAATATTATAAACGCAAACATCTCACTAAAAAAAAATCCCAACAGAAATGCGGCGGTTACAATTGTCTTATAAAAAAACGTTACAAAAAATGCAAACATCTCACCCCAAAATGCAACAAAATCGCCACGACTAAAATTGTCCCTTAAAAAGACACTACTATTACAAATGCAAACATCGCACTCAATTCTAATAAAAACATCGTTATACTTTCCCAGTCAGTAATTCACGGTTGTACTTTCTTACCTGACTCTGAAAAGTTAAATATATATTATTCTGACATAGAAAGGCAAATAGCAATAAGGCCTCCCTTTTAATAACCTAAATATCCGCCTTTCAAATAACTATGGGTGTCCCACCCTCTATACATAATATCCGCCGTTCAAATAACTGTCCCAAATTCCTTACAAGGATAGTTAACATAAAACACATAGGCGGACGAGCCAGGCGGGAATGCAGGGGGGTTGGGTGGGGGGGGCAGCTGTCCCCTAGTTCCTTTTGGAACTGTCCTCGAGAGAACAGTATATTCGCTACAGCCTGAGAACAGGGATGGGGAATAGCGGTATTTTACCGTATTTTTATACAGCTTTTATAGAAGGCCGGATAAGAACTGTCAGCGAACGTTCGCTCAAAGACAGTTCTGAAAGGAACTGCTGCCCCCCTAACTTTCGGGCAAGCTGACTTTTCGGGCAGACGGGTAAAGTGGGAAAAAAATTATTTCATCTACTCTGCAAAATAAAATGAAGTTTTGAATTTTATGCGTTTCACGAAGATTGATTGTAACTTAAAATTCGATTTTAATAGATTTTAGTTAAAATCGCTTGCGCACACGGTCAGACATTCGTAGAGAGGTGAAGTTAATGAGTTTACTGCGTAATATATGATTCGAAAAGTATCGGTGAGTTCATGACATGGGAATTTGATTTACTCGCAGGCTTCAATGGAAATAATGTGTATCGATAAACTAAATCGCATGGATTTGTAATTTTATGGAGAATTGTCACAAACATATTATGATATTTGTGACTCACACGGATAATCTAGGTTGGAATTTTTCGTCGCATTTTAAACGTATTTATCAGCCTAGATTTGACATTTCATTCTCATAGATACATCCTTTCAATGATACTTTGAAAATGATACTTAATCAAATAATTTTTTCCCAAGACAAAATAGATTTGACTCCTAAAATGTCAATTAATTTTTGTTGTTTTATTAACGTAAGACTTCATTAAGAAATAATAATAAATTTATACTAAAATTTAATTTCAAATAGGCCTATAACATTTTTCAATAAAAACATTTGAGATTATTGATTTATCTCTTTACATATCATCATAGCCCCCCAAAGTATGCGTAAATACTACGTATTATGGGTTGCCTTACATTTTAGGGCTTTAGGCCTTCTAAAACCAAGAAATGGGCCATTAAAACCATTGTACACGAACATATTTTATTTATAGATACGAGGGCTCTTCTTTCCAAGACATTGGATATGAATAAATGATTTTCTTTTTGTGTTTAGTTTTCTGGGGTTTTGAGTGTTGTTTTTTCTTGGAGTTCTAATATGGAGTGCCATCCAAATGCTTACAATAAAATAAACGGGTGGACCGTACCTGTATTTGAATGAGAATTGTTTTTGGGAATGATGGTTGGAATATTAAAATTATGTGAACCGGGCCGTGCACAATATTATCATTATTCCAATTATATCTATGTGTTGCAATCTATGTAACAATGTAGCTCTGATCAACGTGTGTTAATGTCGTGATTTTAAGTTAGGACAGGGTGCCGGCTAAGTTAAAATTGATGTTAGTTAAAATTGTCCTTTGAATGGGTTTGTGAAACGACACTATTTTAAGTTAAGATTAGATTTTAACTTAAAATATTATTTAAGTGGATTTTAACTAAAATGCTTAAAATCGTTTTGTGAAATTCATCTATCTTAAGTTAGAATGAAATTTTAGTTTAAGACGATTTTAAGGAGATTTATGTTTTTGTGAAACAGGGCCCTGGATTTTTTTCGGGCATTTCAATTTTTGCTTCCCGGTCATCGGGTCCTAATAAAACACTAATGTTTTGCTTTTCTTTAAATTGAATACCGCGAATTTGAATACCGCGAGTTGACAATTGATTATAACATTTTGCCTGGAGCCACTCTACTCTGTGTGACATTTTCCGGGCATCGATTTGTATTTGTGAATGCCGCTGCAACAGCCTGATTGGATGCTTGGAATCTGGAGTGGGATTTCGGTTACAAAACAAAACCATAGGATGATTTTGGAGTTGCTTACAAGGGCTAGAATAGCAGAAAACGCATTTGCGGTGTTCAAATTTTCAAAATTTTCTCCTTGAGGGTGAGGCCCCATACCCCGCGACGATTGATTGGTTGTTTAGAATTCGGGTCAAAAGGTAGTCTGTATTGGACCAAATTGAAGTTGCCGTATTCATAGTCTGGAATAGCGTTAACTCGAAAATGTTCCGGCAATTCGGGTTTTGCCGCCCCCCCCCCGCCTCCTTACTGTCATCGAGCCCGTACGCCTATGATAAAACATTAATTTTAAAAAAGAAAAACGTGATCATTTTGTTATTGATATAAGATACCACCCATCAAAGTGTTCATTTCAATTAACGGCTTGGGTGTGAAAGTCAACAAGTTAGCACAACAAAATTGATATTAACTTTTGAAACGGGAAGTTAGCTGTATATATTGATACAGAATATAGGCAACCAGGGTGTGTTATGTAAACGATGATCTATTCTTCTTATATTTAATCCCATATTTAAAGAATAATAGGACGTGTTGAGTATAAGCACGAACATGGTAGAGATCGGGTACGTTTAATTAAAGTAATAATGCCATAAATGATTTTTTTTTTTTTTTAAATTTTTGACCGAGATATTTTTTTTTAAAAAAAAGAGAGTAATTCTCACGAAATTGGGACTATTCATTGCATATAGATTGACCCCATAGTATGCCATTGCATATAGATTGACTCCATAGTATATTTATACATATTTACATAGTAACACCGTGGTTTTAAATGGCTATAGTTACCATTGTCCATGGTTATATGATAATTGGTAACTAACTGAAAACATATACACACGTGTGCTAATGGGTACACTACAATCGGGCCTGTAGCCCTCACCCCCCTAAATATTTCGACAACTATAATGAAATCTTAGGAGTGTTTTAGCCGGCCACATCCTCAGCCCCTCCAAAAAATTCAGTGCCCCCCCCCCCCCTATTTTAGGAACAATGAATTGAAGATAATAAAGGGACAGATTAAGACATTTAATCAAACATGCATTATGGAAGAGCTAAATCTGCCCAAATTATTAATTGAACCCTAATTAACTTATCTAGACCGTAATCAATTCTCGATGTCAACGATAGCCAGCGGTATTTACTGGATTAGGACCCGATTTGTTGCTCAAGTTTAATCTCAACTTTAACCATGACTTGAATAATCGAGACTATTTTTTTTTTATCGTACTGACTTTATTAATGATGATCGAGGCTAAGCCGAAAATTCAGTCGTTAAAATCTCGGGCAATAACTGAAATTTTCAACAAACGTCCTTTACATTATCTTATTTTCATCTATTATAGTGAGAACTGTCAGCTCTTCATCTAATCTCCCATAATTTATCTTTAATGAAATTAATGATCAATTGTTACTTATTGACTAATAAGTCGAGGAACGTATATTTTTTCAATAAAATGGTTTTACATCAATTTTCTTTTTGCGGTGTCATCAACTTTAATTTTATAAAATGGAAAAAATGTGATATTTGACTGGCGTTTTGCACATCTAAAGATGTGTCTATTTACAAATAAGGACCAATATTCAATATTACAACTCCGTCGATGTGTACCCGTTTCCCCGATATAAAATTGTTGACTACCATTGCAAGTCGGGGAATGTTCGCTAGTCCGCATTAACTACCTCTCGTATATAAGCGACACAAACTAGATCATTTCGGGACTAACATATGAGAGAGAAAGATAGAGAGAGAGAGAGAGAGAGAGAGAGAGAGAGAGAGAGAGAGGGAGAGAGGGTTTAACGTCCACTCGACACAAACTATGTCATTGCGGGACTAACATATGGTTTTAATTTTATTTCAATAATTCGCTTGCGCGTAGGGGCCTGTAGCAGTGAGAGGAAACCGGAGTACCCGGAGAAAACCCACGATGTTGGACAGGCGATGTGTAATTACATGTCACTGATTTGCTTTAATTTATTACACTAACAGAAAGAAACTGATGCTCGATTATTACAAACAATAATTCGTCCCTTGAGTAAGATAAGGTCGTAAGTGACAAAATCTGAAAAATCACTTTTTGTTAAAAAAAAATGACTAATAATACTATATCTATCTTACACTAGAAAATGGTCACAATTGAAGGTTTTTAAGTGCATTATGGGTAATTAAGAAAAGGTCGTAAGTGTTGAAGTTCACCATAACTTCCCTGTAATAAGGTCGTAAGTGCATATGGTTAAGTTTCAAAAATCCCCCCAAAAATATTAAGCCATCATTTAGTGAAGTTATTTTGAAACCTTTATATGCGATTATCTCGAAATGAAATAATTGTCACTTACGACCTTATCTTACACAAGGGACGAATTATACGGCCGACTTTGTTTGTATTTCCATATATACAGAAAAATCGCCAAAGAGTTTGGGAAACGATCTGATTAAAATACCGATCTATATTTTGTTTCGTTTAATTTATCCTTTCGATGACTACTACATGAAGAGCTGACAAGTTGTACCGGGAGGTCGTGTCATAGGTCACACACTCGGCAAACCTCGGAAGATTTCGGAATCTAAACTCGGCTGTACGATGAATTACGCCATATTGGAACTACTTTAAAGGTCCCGGATGAAACATGGCTGCGCCCATTCCAAACACAAGTTGGCGACCTAATTGGCTAGCGACCTATTCGACCGATCCAGCTGTAAGATAATGACGAAATTACACTTCTATTCTGAGCTGAAGGAATGGATAAAAAATAATATATTCTACTTTCATTTGATAGACATAACGTTGGATTTTATTGGTTGATAAATAGAGACTGTTGTCTTTACTCTAAATAGGTTTCCAACGAACAGGTTGCAGCTCGATCGGTCGAATAGGTCGCTAGCCGAATAGGTTCCCAATTTGTGTAATAGCGTCAAGTTTTCCTGTTAAAGTAAACCGGTAGCCGCATCGCAAATGTATGGGCGTAGGTACATATCACTTACTGTCATACATCCGAGACTAGATGTAGTCTACGTAGTTTACGGAATCTGTCGAGATTAGCCGAGTGATAGGTCACAATATGTACGGCTTTTGACTCTATGACGTTGGACATAAATTAATCAATCAGCTTTGACGTTTCTAGTGGTTTACCCGCAGTTCCGACCTCAAGGCCAGCGTGCCAGCGTCTTACCCACTTGAATACCACTGGTGGTTAGTGGTGTTTAGTGGTAAGTTCATTGCTGTGTTTTCTTTATTTAGTTTGGGTCATCATATGTGTCTATGACTATCTGTGTCTATGATTGCATGTCAGCTATGCCATGTTTCTTTCTAGCAAGGGGGTTGGGATGGCCTAGTGGTCTAGAGTGCCGCGCTTCGACCTCTAGCTGGCGGTCACCTCTGGCTTGCGGCTGTGGTTTCGAGCCCTGGTGTGAGCGTATGTGGCATGGAGATAGGGGCGCCTTCTCAACCTCGTGGGTTTCCTCCGGGCACTCCGGTTTCCTCCCACTGCTAAAGACCCTTACGCGCAAGCGAATTAATGAAATAAAGTTAACCATATGTTAGTCCCGAAATGACCTAGTTTGTGTTGAGTGGACGTTAAACCTCATTTCTCTCTCTCTCTCTCTCTCTCTCTCTCTCTCTCTCAAAATGTTTTTTATGTATATTTAGCCAGGTGTGCTCCAATATTTTCACGTGTTCGAAAGTGTGCTGTGAGAACCAATAACCTATGATATTGTGGTGGAGAATGGGGTGTGGCCACTGAGGAAACCGAGATTGCTTGAACCACGAATTCATCTTCAGGCCTTAAATTTCATCCAATCATCATCAACATTCAACATTTTATCTTTTCTAATTCTTTGCTTGTCCTCTTTTTTACACTACACTTTCTCGGTAAAAACATTGGGTAAACTCACGAATGGAAACCGGAATGGGAAATATCGTGGAACGTTCTCGACTTGCAGCGGAATCGTACTGCGGTGCCAGTCGGGAAGTTGTTGCTCTATTGGTCACAGTATAGATAATCGCTAATATGCATTGACTTGAACCTCGAAGCAATCTTTCCCAGTTCTCGCCCTGACTCCTTATGTGTGTTTAATTTGTTTTAGAATCGATGAATAACGAAATGCACAGAACACCATGAGGGTCAATCAAATGGAAAAAAAGTATATTCTGAGTACCCTGTAATTACAAGATAGCTATCTTGTTATTACGAGTTATTACAAGATAGTTAGGCTACAAGACAAATATCTTGTAATTACAAGATAGGCTGTATTAGGCTATATCTTGTAATTGGAAGATAGTAATCTGGTATTTACAAGATAGTAATCTTGTAATTACAAGATAATTATATAAAATTGTAATTACAAGATAGGCTATATTGTAATTACAAGATTCACAGAATTTTTTCTTTCATTTGATTCCGTAAAATGTCATGGTTATAATTTCGTAGTAACCATTGTGGCGCAATTACTCGATTAAAAAAAAACAAAAAAACATTCTCGTAAATTTGATACTTGAAAAAATTTCAGAATTAATGGGTGCTTTTTTAGTCGGGCAGTTTTTGTTAAATGATTTAGCTGCTAGCCAAAGTATAACATTACCATGTAGAAAACTCCACTGGCTATGAAATAATGGAGACATTGGCTGTCTATTTTAATATAAGAAACGTGATAGTTGTTGTACTACGCTGGTTTGCCGGGTGAAATATAATAGATGACAAATCTATCTTGATTTTGAGAATGGAGCACTATGCAGTAATTGTATTCCATAGAACTGTGACCGGTATATATGGCAATGACAGTGGAACCAGCTTTGAGATACACGGGGGTTTAACGTCCACCGACACAAACAAGGTCATTTTGGGACCAATATATGGTTCAATTTTATTTCAACAGCTCGCCTGTGGATAGAGATTCTCAGCAGTGTGTGTGTGGGGAGGGGGGGGGCCGGGGACCTGGAGAAAACCCACAAGGAAGGACATGCGACACTCCTCTTTGTCACGTACAACCGGGAAATCGAAACCCCACCAGTTTTCTCAATGAAAGACCCAATGCTACAGGCGGCACGTGACAACCATTTGGCAATCCCACACCGCCTTCTAATCTTCATAAACCAATGACGCAATTATAAAATGGGATGAACAACGACACAAAGAAAAATGTGATAAAATCAAAATTTCGCAACAATCGACATGACTTTCGTTTAAATCCGTTTGAAATAACAAAATATACATTTTCCGAAAAATGCCATTAATTTTAACGATCAGCGACATTAAACGACAAACTCAACGTTATGTTTTGTTAAGTATCTGTAAATCCTCCCGGTATAACCAGAATTATCTCCCTCTACAGTCTAAAGCGTTTTGGCGGAAAGCCCTGTCTTTTGGTAGCACCATCCATCAGCCTCGATACCCCCGCCCCTTTCTTCCTGTGTAGACGAATGATTGATATCCTCAAGAGAAAACTTAGGCTGTATGTTTGATTTTTATAGTTTCCACGTTATAAACACGTCTTCAGACTTCTAGCTTTTATTGTATGTTCGTGAATTGTGAATTAAGTTTACGCTGCATGGGGTGCTATTACCAACATCACTATCGATAACCGGCATGAAATTTGATGGATATGAGACTTTCTGTATTACAACTCCCTGGAATGATCGTCGTCTGAACAATATATACCATGGTTGTATATAAAAAAGATACGCAGACTATTACACAGAAGTTGTCATTTTATTAATAAATGCTATTCAAAAAATAATGTGCCATTCTTTTACTCTGTAAGAAACAAATGATTCCAATTTTAACATGTGACACGATGGACGTCTTCGTGGTTATCAAGTATACTCCACACGTCAAAGTAACAATAGCAGGAATGGCGATAGTAAATTCAGCTCTGAACGTCGGTCTCATTACACTCACCCTGGCCGTTCAGGGACTGGCCTATTCAATCAATGTCGAAAATAATTTGAACCCCTTACTACTTCAAATCCAGCTTTTCCGCCATGATTATGTCACGCCCGTCACTAACAGCGGGGGGGGGGGGGGCAGAAAGGGCGAAGCCTCCTTGCAAAAAGTTTCGCCTGTGAAAAAATTGTCCGTTCATTTTACAGCATACCCGGGGACACTCCACGCCTCCTCGTTGCTCTCAGCTAGTTACGATCATGTATGACACACTTTACATCTTGACTCCAAACATTTCCCAAACAGTTTTCTGTTTTCTCATACCAAAGTCGGTTGCCTGCATTGGCCAAGAAAGTTCATCTCGATTTTCCGGCGTGATTTCACCTTGTCAGTGATGCAGAGTCGTTCGGATGGGACGAAAACCCGAGGTCCCGTGTACACATTGGAGTACACGTAAAAGATTCCTTGGCAGTAAGAATTCGATATAAGAGTAGGCCCTAGCGCCGCTGCCCGGGCAAAATTTCCCTCATAGCACACTGTATGGCGTATGCCTGTCTTCCATTAGCCCAGGTTCAAAGCCGTATATATATAGATAAAGTTGCGACAACTGTGAAGCCAGAAAATTCACATGACGTCATGAAAATATGACGTTATGTGTAAAAAGACGCCATCTTGGGTTCCAAGTACCTACGCACTATCTATTTATAATATGTCCTATTTTATTGTTGTGTCGCAATTGGCTGCCCAGACATACTGGGTGTGAATAAATATGTCATAGATTTCTGCGATAAAGATTCTATTGATATGATTCAACACTATAAATCGTATGCAACAAGACGGTATTGTATGCCTTATGTTGAGCTGAATAAATTATGATTTTTATACGCCCACATTGAAATGTGGTCGTATATTGTCGTTGCGATTAAGACCATTAAAATAAAAAGACAGTTTTCATATTCATTCAAAAGCACATTCAATGTTCATTCAAATTTCATGCAGTCATTTTTTAAATGTCCCAAAAAACACACATGGTCCTTGTAAGCACATGGTTGACTAGGCATGCACTGGTTTTGAGCGTGTTATCTAGTCTCGTACACCAAATTGTTTCTATTTTTAGTCACGTTTAATTTTAAAGGCTATGGCGGTGCTCGATTCACAGTCCAGAACGTCCCGAATCGACAGAATTACAATCGAGTGACGCGGAATTCAGTCCTGCCACAGTTCTGCCAGTCCCGACAGCTGAGGTGGAGTGAGTAGAATCGTGACGTATTCCTACGTAAACAAGCCAACAGTGAGGCTGATGTCCCCCGCCGAAATCCCAAAATAAATAGATGACGCATATTAAATTAATCGCACATTTATTTTTTTCAAACGTATCGAGCAATCCAACTGTACACGAAGTGTCATCCAAAAGTGTTTTATAAAGAAAAATGCTAAAACCGACGAGAAAAATGAAAATGTACCCTTGTTAGGGGGACCCAAAAGGCAGACAAAAGGGCCCCCACGCTTGACAAAAGGGCCCCTCTGGCCAAGGGAAAGGGCCCTCGTGTCCGAGTCAATCGTTTCTATACACTGTTACTGTCGAATCCATTACTGAATGAGAATGCAGTCATTGTATTGGCATACAAATCATCAATCAAGATGAACCTAAGTTATCTTGTCCAATCAAATTGCTTATCTCTGCCTACCCTAAGAAGAAAATGCTCATCTTCGAACTCCATCAAGGCATTGACCTAATAAGCATACACACCAATTTTGAACATTTTAACTCAATTCGAAGGAGTTATTGTGTTCCAAAGTCTTGGCAAATCAAATTGCTTATCGCTCTGCTTATCCTGAGCAGAAAATGCTCATTATCGATCTTAGTCAAGGTATTACTGTAATGAAACTATACACCAAGTTTCATCACTCTCACTTAATTAGAACTAAAGTTATCGTGTCCCAAAGCATCAAGCAATCAAATTGCTTATCTCTGCTTACCCTAAGCGGAAAATGCTTATCTTCGAACTCCATCAAGGCATTGACCTAATAAGCATATACACCAAGTTTGAACATTTGAACTCAACTAGAAGGAGAGTTATTGTGTACCAATGTCTCGACCAATCAAATTGCGTATCGCTCTGCTTACCCTGAGCAGAAAATGCTCATTATCGAACTTAGTCAAGGTATTACTGTAATGAAACTATACACCAAGTTTCATCACTCTCACTTAACTAGAACTAAAGTTATCGTGTCCCAAAGCATCAAGCAATCAAATTGCTTATCTCTGCTTACCCTTAGCGGAAAATGCTCATCTTCGAACTCCATCAAGGCATTGACCTAATAAGCATATATACCAAGTTTGAACATTTTAACTAAATTAGAAGGAGAGTTATTGTGTTCCAAAGTCTCGACCAATCAAATTGCGTATCGCTCTGCTTACCCTGAGCAGAAAATGCTCATTATCGAACTTAGTCAAGATATTACTGTAATGAAACTATACACCAAGTTTCATCAATCTCACTTAATTAGAACTAAAGTTATCGTGTCCCAAAGCATCAACCAATCAAATTGCTTATCTCTGCTTACCCTAAGCAGAAAATCCTCATCTTCGAACTCCATCAAGGCATTGACCTAATAAACACATACACCAAGTTTGAACATTCTAGCTCAATTAGGAAGAGAGTTATTGTGTTCCAATGTCTCGACCAATCAAATTGCGTATCGCTCTGCTTACCCTGGGCAGAAAATGCTCATTATCGAACTTAGTCAAGGTATTACTGTAATGAAACTATACACCAAGTTTCATCAATCTCACTTAATTAGAACTAAAGTTATCGTGTCCCAAAGCATCAACCAATCAAATTGCTTATCTCTGCTTACCCTAAGCGGAAAATGCTCATCTTCGAACTCCATCAAAGCATTGACCTAATAAACACATACACCAAGTTTGAACATTCTAGCTCAATTAGGAAGAGAGTTATTGTGTCCCAAAAAGTGTGACGGACAGACGGACAGACGGACGGATAGACAGACAGACAGACAGACGGACGGACGAACCCATTTTAATAGTCCCCCAACTTTCTTCGAAAGGCGGGGGACAAAAATATGTTTCAGCAGTTATGATTGGTTGGGATACTTTTTATACAGTCGACGCATGCGCTGTAATCCGAAATTCTCCTTTTCACTCGATTGACACCAGTTTTGGAATTCAATTCCGGAACTGTGAATCGAGTATCCCCCCTGCCTTGCAGTTAAGTTCGATACAAACTAATGTTTTTTCCCCAGTCGTCGCCCCCGTCCGTCCGTCCGTCGGTCCGTCGGTCCGGCGTCCACAATTGCTTGTGGACGCTCTACAGGCTAAAGTTAATATCCGATTGACTTTAAATTTATACACGGTGTTTAAGGTCATGAGACGAAGAAGCCTATGTTTTTCAGCAATTTCCGATAATAAGTACCAGAGTTAGGTGAAAAAGAGAAGGACGTTAAACCCCATTTTATTTCATTTCTATTCCTTTGTGTGTTTGTATTACATGGCTGTGATAAAGGGAGATAATGCCCTATTTAAAAGTTTGGAAATTTCAGACTAATCTAGCAATGGTTAGATGTTGTAAAACTCGCAGTCCGATTCAGAAACCGGACTAATTTTAAAAAGCTATATTCACAGTTAAAAGAATCCAAGAAAGATAAATGATGCATGCCAAAATTGTTTTAAAAAAAAAGACTGTTTACGAAAAAGTTAAAAAACACATCCTTGAAAAGAGAAGAATTTACTAAATATTCGTACAGTGTATTATTATGTTGACGTCTACGTATGATCTCTTGCCAGCATAACGATATTTTAATGATATGGTTTATTGTCACAGGTAAAATAAAATATTTTATTTTTCTCCGAATATCTAATATTAACTTCTTATATCACGAATATATTCTAAAATAATTTTGTTTGGCCATGTTATTCCATAGAGATTGAGTGACAACGTGATTCATAAATCATAACTTTTATTAGATTTAAATCCTTTAGAGGTATGTTTTTGCATGGCGTTGACGTCTTTCTTCAGTAAATCGTTAGGGATCACGGTGGCTTAGTGGGTAAGACGCTGGCTCGTTTCGGCATTGACTGAGAAAGTTTACCCAGACTTTCTACCGTGGTCCCCTCTTGTCACTGATACAGGACGATGGGGGTGACAAGGACAGCTGTCTAGTCGTTCGGTGGGGACGAAAAACCGAGGTCCCGTGTACACATTGGCGTGCACGTAAAAAGACTCATTGGCAGTTGGAAATCGATGTAGGAGTAGGCCGTAGCGCCACTGCCCGGGCAAAATTTCCCTCATAGCATATTGAATGGCGTGTGT
This sequence comes from Patella caerulea, assembly GCA_036850965.1. NCBI lineage: Eukaryota > Metazoa > Mollusca > Gastropoda > Patellidae > Patella > Patella caerulea. Next base: position 14,358,608 of record JAZGQO010000002.1, on the reverse strand, counting down.
CCGTCTAGGAAAATGAAATGAAATGGGGTTTAACGTCCTACTCTCTTCCACCTAACCTGGCCTGATGGAAGACGGTGCTACGGCCCACTCTTGCATCACTGACAAGATAGAGGAAATCACGCCGGAAAATCGAGATGAACTTTCTCGGCCAATGCAGGGATCGAACACCCGACCTCCAGGCTAACGAACCAGCGCCTTATCCACTTAGCCACCGTGACCCCCCCCCCCAGTTTAGGAGCAGAACTGTAGGACGTTAAACCCCACTTTATTTCATTTCCATCTATCAGAGTATTTAATAAAATCAAAACGGGGGTGAGCTAATAACTATTAAATGATGTCAGTGATATTTTCTAAAGCCGTCTTGTTTAAAGTTCCAATTTCACTTTTTCTAAGAAAGTCAAAATATAATTATTTCTATGTTTTTTGCTCAAAAGGTTGTCAACTCACTATTATACGATCATGGACAATTTTTTTTTTGGGGGGGGGGGAGGGGTAGAAAGGGCGACACTGGTTGATTGAGGAAATAGTTACTCAATTACCTCCCTTGTTTTCCCATTCTTCTCCATGGACGGCCATCTTCAAACGTTTGAATTTGAAGTTAAAAATGATATTTTTGCCAATTTCTCAACTGGCAATAGTGAATTATAGGATTAATAGGATTATTCTTTAACAAGGTATGAATGTTTATAGGTTCAATCTATTTTGGGGCTTTATTTTAATAAATTTTGAAAATATAACTTAAAAAAATGCTATTGGAACTTTAAGGGTTAGATCTATTTGACGAAATATCACAAACCAAATTTTCATCATCCTAGTTCAGTGCATATGTGGTACCTCTCCTCTAAATTCTTAAACCTAGTCCTAATGCTTACCCTAACTCTAACCTACAATCTCGCCAACAATCACGTGTAAATATAAGGACTGTGAAAACTGGGAAGCAAATAGTTACGCATAGGGAACGAAGCCAAGTCAGGTTCCTAGTCAAATGAGTGAACACACTCTGATCACTTGGTACTTGTTAATCTCGACTATTCGTCTTGGAAATTCTCGATTGTCAGTGTGGAGTGTCCTGAATTGACAGAACTGCAACCGCAATCTGTTTAACAGAGAATTACTTACGAATTATCTCCGTAACAGATGACTGTCCACAACACGTGCGTTGACTGCACACACCGCCAGTCATTGGCTCAACGGCTCGTGCAATGTTTACTTAACACCTAACTGCTTCGGGCAAAATGATACATTTTACTCATTCTAATACCCATTTACACTAAATAGGAAATATTTTTTAACTACAAATACTTCAAACTTCTTTATTTATTTTTCTTTTACCTCAAAAAAATGTTTGAAAATTTAATTTGTCGGAGTAAAAAAGTTTATATGCCGTACTCACTAAGCCTCGTCGATGTCATGCTTATCAGTGATTGTAGCAGCCAAGCGAATATTCACTGCGGGATCAGTTTGCTGCAACGAGCCACCGTTCTGTCAACCCTGACGATTGCGGTGGTGTGAGTAGAGATAGTGACGCAATTAAACACAACCAACATGTTTCAGCTGTCATAATTTGTAACGCAAAATGTACTTTTTCACTGGACTGTCACTATTTTGGGATTAGGAGAATTTAATTCCGGAACGTTTAATAGAGTATCACACACATTTCACTTCCTGAAATTTGTTTCCCCTCTGACTGAAAAAATGTCACATTTGGTTTTCATATCATTTGTTAAAAGTTATTATAAAAATGGCAATTTCAATGGAATCAGCCATCAAATTTCATGTCATTTGTCTGGTATTATTTGTAATACTAGCACCACATGCAGTGTGGGTTAGTTCAAAATTCACGAATATACAATAAAGATAGGTTGACACTGCCAGGCAGGATACGCCCACATTTTCGAGAGATGGATAGAGAACAAGCAATACCGAAAGTGATTTTTCCTACATCATTAAGTCCTGTATTTCATACTGTATTAGGAGCAGTCATTTTGTTGGTCAGTTCCAGTCTAATATTCATGAAATTCGAAGCCGACAATGATTGTGGTGTGACGGTACACAACCTAGAAATGTGACTTTTCGTCAAAACCGGATAAGAATTGTGACCTGTAGAGAGCCCACAACCATGATATACCATATTTTTTTACGCTATTCGCGTACAAACGGCGACCATTTAGTCCGGCAATTTTGGTACGATTTTCACGAAATTCGAACTCAACCTTCCTTACGGTGCAACAGTAATATAATCAGAGTTTATTTTTAAATCGGATAATAATTGTTCGAGAGATAGATAGAGAACAAGAAATACCGAAAGTGATTTTTCCTACAATCAAAGGCCATAATTCATTAAGTTACAATTTGATATGCGCAAATATCGAAAAGAATAAAGATCTTTAGGGTATAAACATGCATTTCAGGTTTAATCAAAATCGAATTAAAATTGTGACCTCTACAGGGTCCACAACTTTGACATACCATATTTTTACACTATTCGCGTACAAACGGCGGCCATTTTGTCTGGCAATTATGGTCCGATTTTCACGAAATTCGAACTCAACCTTCCGTAGGGTGTAACAGTGATAATGTCAAACGTTTTTTTTTTTAATCGGATAATAATTGTGACCTCCAGAGGGACAAGTTTCATCTAAGTCGGTTCAAAATTGTGACCTCTATAGGGTCCACAAGCTAAAAACGTGATTTTTGGTACAATGAAGGGCCATAATCCATGAAGTTTTGATCCAATACATGCCAATATCGAAAGCAGCCGAGATCTTATGGGGATAAACCTATATTTCAAGTTTCGTCAAAATCAGATAAGAATTGTGACCTGTAGAGAGTTCCCAAACAAATTGTGGACTGACGGACGTCCGGACGGACAGGGGCGACGGCATAATACGTCCACATGAAAATGTGGGCGTATAAAAACTAGAAATGAAGACATCTATAAATTATCATGAAAATGTGGGCTTATAAAAACTAGAAGTATGAAGACATTTTTATACCGTTGAAACTATAAATTATCAAACTTCTAGTCTGGAGAAGAAAAAAGGTGTAGCAACCAGGAAGTCATTAAGCTCGGTGACGTATAATGACGAGGGCAACAAAGGCAAATGACTTAGGCCTGGTGAATTCGCGACAAAAAAAAAATTTTAAAAAATTTATGAAGACCCATCACAGTGTGATCCTATTAATTATTTATAAAAATTGACATCAAACGTGGTGTTAAGATTTCTTTCTTTAAAAAATTGTGTATGTATACCTTACGTTACTAAGAGACGATGGTTGCATGAGTAAAATTCCCTTAACTGGAGCCTGACAAATCCCCTCCTTCGAAATATAATAGAGGGGGTGGTACTCTGTTTTTGATTGTGGGGACAGCCCACCCCCCTCCCTCTCTCTCTGAAACTACATTACTTACTGATTGTTTCTGGAATTGCATTTTAAATCCCCTTTTTATCTTTAAATGTGTGAATGAAATGTCACCTTCTTTTTTTTAATCTTTTTTATTTAGTAATGTATACACCATAAATGAATCAGCAAGACTTTTATTATTAATTTTGGAGATCGATCTTTTAGGCCTATAATCGTCCAGGGAGGGACCTGTATCAGTCACAGCATTTTAACTAAGATTGAATCCAATTTTATTAAATTGGTTAGATAGTATTAGATTGATTTTAGTGCATAGCCAATCAAAATTGAAGTACATGTATCCGCATTAGGATTTCGTCTTTTAGTTAAGATTTCGAGAAATAAGGCCCAGGCACGAAAATTATGGAATTTTTTACCTTTTAATATTAAACTGCTGTACCAATTATTCAGAGGTATTTGTTTAGAAAGCCTTTAACTATTTGTGGTATCAGATTTTAGTCTAAGCTACCCTGTAATATTTTCTTTTGGAGTGTTCTTTTTTAGGGGGTATGTAGCCTACATTTAGGCTTATTTTTATTGTATGTTTTATTGAATTGCATTTGTACAGCGCATCTGAACACGTTTGATGGATGATAGCGCTCTAAAATTAATGCTAATAACAATAATAAAGAAAAAAAAAAAAAAAAAAAAAAGAAAATAGGCTACGTTGACGAGCACAGAAATATTCACGAGTGGCAAAATTAAATGCCAAAAAAAAAAAATCCAGAGTGACCTATCCAAGAGGCCGGCTGATTTTAAAATGTTTATTAATTTTAATCCTTTAGACAATTTGAAGCAAAGCTCGGTCGGTCGATGCCCGAAAAACTTCAGACAGCTGGCTACAAATTCGCTGTAAAATTGGTGTTTTATTAGGTACTGAAATAGATCGGTTAACTGAAAGTCACTTTATTTTCCCAATTAGAAAACGCTTCTGAAATAAAGATAATGAAATATTATTGTCAATGGTTACAGTCAGATCACATGATCGAAGAGAATGTACGGTACTTTATAATAAGAAGAGTAGACAAAGGGCGATAAGCAAACAACAAGCATGGCTGTCTTTCAAAATATCATTTCCAGTTTAGGCAAATCTGCCGATTTTTTCACAGTTTTCGGTGTGACAGCAGCATCATTCGTCGCTTTTAAAGCTGCTCTCGGTGTATTTAGATTTATATCAACTTATGTTTTAGCTGGTCTGTTGGGATTGTCAGCTGATCTCAAGAAAGCCGGGAGCTGGGCAGGTGAGATTTTCAATTTATTTGTGGACTTTGTCTTTATTGAATCATTCGATGAGCCGAGTCATGTCCCAACACCATGCGATGAAGTTTAATTTAATGGTCTTATTTAGACTAACAATCGAAATTATATATAGAGATCTTATGCATTATTTTCAAACTGAAATAAAATTATAAATATATCATTTTATGCACATTTTTTGATCCGCATTTGGCAATGAAATGATCATACTGATGAACTTTGTATTAAAGTCCATCATTCCTCATGGTTCCATTTACTCCAGAGGGTCTTGAGGTTTTGGTTACTTCGTCAGAATATCAAAGAGTAACATCAAACTTGTTGGATTAGGTTCCATTGTCTGGGCAAAAATTCTCTTATATGTCATCATGCATTAATTAATTTAATTAGCAGTTATTATTAGTACACTTGACTGTGTCTGTCTGTAGTGTAGATATGGCTGTCCAATCTCGATCCCAGAGATAACTTTACCTTTTTTATCTCTGGTAAATTTCGCAGGCCTTTGCCAGTGCCATACTGATTGGCAGGATTTGTTAGAATGAAATGCTGCAGAATTCTCGACAATTATATGCATCGGTTCTTTTGCATGAGTTACCATACGTATAATAATCCTTGGAACTTTTTTCACATGTTGACATCAAAAGTTTATTCAAAAAGGGCTGATTTGATGATTTACCAGGTACTACATGTATTTGACTAATGCGGCTAAATATGTGAAATTTCTGAAGAAACCTGAGCTGCCGTCTGAGATATTTGTGAAGCAACCAACGGAAGGATACGTTATGTTTCCTTTAAAACAGCTACTGGTAACAAGTTTTACCAGAGATAACTAAAGGGTAAACTTATCACTGGGATTGAGATCGTGCAGAACAAAAGAAATTAATACCCAATTTCATTTTAAAAGAAAGCTCCTATTTCTTTTCATTATGGTAATTAAAGCAAAATAGTTTGCACAAATTCATGATTGTTGTTAATATTTCAGTTGTGACTGGGTGTACAGATGGAATTGGTAAAGCATACGCAGAACAGGTAATTATTAGCTTCAAAAACAAAACAGAAAGCAGCAATATTATTGTCTTGTATCTTTTTTTGTAATGTTACAATTCGACATACATGTGCAGTCCTTCACGTTTATAAAATTGTGTGGAAGCTATAAAAATCTCCGGGTATCTTGAATGTATGCAGTTTAAAAGTAAACAAAAACTGAAATATCAATATTTAGGACAGCGATTTAGCTAATTTGCAGGAGTCTGCAAAGGAAAGCCGATGTGCGTTGAGAGGAGCAGGAGCAAAAGCTACCCTTAAACGTGAAGGACTGCATGTGATTAGTTGTGTGTTTGAAAGAATGGTAAACTTTACGTTGATGTTTGAAGAAAAGAAGTTTAATGTATCTTTTTTGAAAGGCATATCTGTCTTCAGTCCATAGAGTAACATTTGAAATAAAAATAATAATATAAAAGAGAGATATTGTGTGAAAAAAATTATTGTACAAAGTTTAACTATGCAATGCAATAATGCAGATAACAATAGCCCACACAAGGAACTAAGTAAACAACATGGTATCTTGTATCATAGCAACATGTTGTAAACACATTCCAGGGCTATGTACAAGTAATCATATCTTCCTTTAAATTATGCAATAACCAATCTGTTGTAGTTTTTAAGAAAACGTCTCACAGCTACTGTGACTAAGTTGGTAGGGTGCTGGTTCGCTAGTCCGGAAGTCGCATGTTCCATCCCTATGTTGGCCCGAGAATGTTCATTGGGGATGCACGTCAAAGATCCCTAGGCAGTTGGAGTTCAATACAAGAGTAGGCCACATCCTGCTGCACAGACAAAATTTCCCTCGTAGCACTCTGTATAGTGTATGCCCGTCTTAGTTAGCCTGGTTGGAGCTTTTACAGGCTTTCTAATTGATATTTATTTACTTTGAATTATTCATCTTATTTAATGTGTCATTGATCACGATTGGAATCCCTTGCAAACTACAATATAAGGCATCAAGCTTTTAAAATTATTTATTTTATCATTCAGATATTTCGTCAACAGTGCCATATGTAAATTGCCTCAAAACACTGCTTGTCACTTCTTTTAATAGTTATATATTAATATATATTGTAGCTTGCAGAAAGAGGTATAAATGTAGTATTGATCAGCAGAACAGCATCTAAATTAGATGATCTCGCAAAAGAAATAGGTAAGTGGTAAATATCTTGTATTTTATTTTATAAAATACTAAACATACTTACAATTACTTACAAATTTCAGTCCTTACACAAAAATAAATCGCCTTACAAAAAGCCTATTGGTCAAAAAATGAAAATAGCCAGGGTTTTAATGTTGAAAAATTGGAAATAGTTTGTTTTAATTGTTGCATATGCATTTTGTTCAACAGTACCAATTGTTTATCTCTCTATTAAAGCCCCAATAACAGTCTTGTTGTAACTGAATAATATGTCCCAATCTCCATTCTGGTCAACAAATCATATTATTTTAGAATATTCCAGTTAAATGATGATATAAATTTCATCTTAACACACCTATTTTAAAAAATTGGAAAAATTCAACCAATTGATTTGAAAAGTCTAACGTAAACCTTTTCAAATGTGACTTGGACAAGTAAAATAGGTTGTAATGGATAATTTACACAACAGGTAAGACACTTAAACATCTAGTACTTAGAATAAGGTTATTATTTATTTTCTGGAGCTACCAAGCCAGCAAGAATGTTATTGTCCCTTTAAGAGTAGTGTAGGAGGGACCACACTACACACAAATCACAAATCTTCCAAAAAATGTTACTTGTATTTTGGTGGCAACCAATTAAAAAAAATTCAAAAGTATTTAATATTTGTCATATTTATATCTACTTAGATGGTCATAATATACCACATTTTAACTCCATGCTCATACTGGACGAGGTTAGATATTATGAATTAATAATATGATCATTTGAAGTTTGCATTAAATAAATTACATTCCATTGATTACATAGTGGAAGACTTGAAGGTATAAGTCATTGTATCCATAAATATAAGTTAAAGATGTTTTCTTACCAACCGTACAGATATTTTGTACAGTTGCCATGATACTAGCCATTATCTCCAAAGTGTAATCTGGAGGAATCGGATACGCATAGATTTATGACTTTTGGAGTTTTTTGTATGTGAATTATCTCCCTTGTTTTACAGTATCTAAATATAAAGTACAGACAAGAGTGGTTGCCGTAGATTTTACACGAGCTGATATTTACAGTACTATTAGTAGAAGTTTAGAGGGTCTAGAAATAGGAACACTAGGTAATTATTTCAAAAAAATACTTGTTTGAGAGGAATTTGATCTTTTAGTCAGAAAAAGGGAATGTAATTTAATTAATTTCATAAATTAATTAGCTTATCAGTTATTTTTATATATCTCCCAATGCTGCCATATTTTCGGGTACCCATAAAATATTGTACTAGTATAATTTTTAAACAAATCACTAGAAAATGCCCTTCTGACAGACTGAGTGTAGAATTTTGTTTGCACCACCATTGGGGAAAATTATGTAGGCTTTATTTAACAATAAATTATTATGCAAGGGCAAAGTCTGCCTATTGCAGTTCTTTAAAGCGGGAATTTTATATTTTCTAAGAAAGTCAAAACATAATTATTTCTATGTCTTTTGCTCAAAAGGTTGTCAACTCACTATTATACGATCATGGGCATTATTTCCGAGGCATTAAAATCAGTGTCACAGGAAATAATAACACAATTACCTCCCTTGTTTTTCCATTCATTCCCATGGAATGGCTATCTTCAACCGTTTGAAATTGAAAATGATATTTTTGCCAATTTCTCAACTGGCAATAGTGAATTATAGGATTATTCTTTAACAAGGCAGGACTGTTTATATCTATACAATCTATTTTAGGGCTTTATTTTAATTCATTTTAAAAAAATAACTTAAAAATATGAAATTGCAACTTAAGCTCTAAATGTTATCTAAAATATTAATTAGACATAATTAACTTATCCAGACCATAATCAACACTATGCTATTAATGGCCTGCGATATTCAATTGATTTAAATACGGTTTGTGATGGATGATTTCACATAAAAATGAATAATTGAGGCCAGGCCTTAAATTGAATCGCTAATATATATCTCAGTTCAGAGTGAACCAATTTGGCTGAAATTTTCAGTATTTTTTGTTTTCATTATCGGTATTTTTAAATAATATAGCGAGAACTGCCAGCTCTTTATTTAATCTTTCCTAATGCCCCATTAATTGAAAAGAACATTAAGAGCATCAGTCAGATACAAAGAAATGCCATGTATATAGTCTGCTCTGGAACACATTACCCTGAACATAATTCATCCAGATTGATAAATATTTATGAGAATATTTATAAAGTAATTTGTGTTACAAATTAAACGATTCCAATGTATAATAGTTTGCATGGTCAATAGTTTATAAAGTCGATGATTTCATGGTCTACTGGCATTTACTGTAGTCAGACAAGCGTATTATTGAAACTGATAGTATGACCTTCAAAGTGAGAGAGGAGTTTAAACTCCACTCGAATGGCTAAGAACTAAAATCGATCTAATATTGTCCAATCAAATAACTAAAATTCAGATCTTATCTTAGTTAAAATTTTGTGAAATAGGCCCCAGGGCAGTTGACTCAATGACAGGCTTTATGATACAACGCGCACACGCTAATAGTTTATATCGTAACCGGTTTAAGCAGCCCATGTAGTTATTGTTTCATACATTTTCATGGATTATGATAGAAATAGGAGATGCAGTGGCTCAGTGAGTAAGGCTTGCTAGCCAGGAAATGTGGGATTCAATTCTGGTGTTGGTAGAGACTGTTCTCTGGGATATTTCAGCATTGTTCTCCGGGTAAATGGTGCAGGACGGAGGGCCTGGCATGAATAAATTCTAGTTGTTTGGATGGTATGATAAGCTGAAGTCCCATATACCCGTTGGCATGCTTGTAAAAGAATCCATGACAGTTTGAATTCGATATAACAGAAGACCGAAGCAGCGGTAGCTATGCAAAATGCTGTATAGATAGCGTATGGCAAAATAGTGTATAGATAGCGTATGCCCGTTTTCATTTGCCCAATCTGTTCAGAAAAGTGTGACATTAAACCCTATTTCATTTTATGTCCTACAGAATAAAGTATGAATTTGTTCAGATTAAAGTAAGCATTGAAGTTCATATGCAATTTTCATTACAGTTAACAATGTTGGTATGTCATTTCCATTTCCTGAATATTTTGTGGAACTTGAAAATCGAGAGCAGGTAATTTTTATGCGCCAACATTGAAATGTGGTTGTATATTGTCGTCGCCCCCGTCCGCTTGTGGACGCTCTACAGGCGATAGTTAATATCCGATTGACTTTAAATTTATACACAATGTTTAAGGTCATGAAACAAAGAAGCCTATAGATTTTCAGCGATTTCCAATATTTACTGCCAGAGTTAAGGCCCTTGATCACCTCAGAAAGTCTTGTGGATGCTCTAGAGTCCAAAATTAATATCCAATTGACTTTAAATTTATACACAGTGTTTAATGTCATGAGACGAAGAATCCTATTGATAATTATTGCCGGAGTTATCTCCCTTGATCACTTAGGGAAATCTTTTGTTATGCTCTGGAGGTCAAACTTATCATCCATCAGATTGATACACGAGTTAAAGGTCTTTTGACAAACACGTATTTTGACTTTCAATGAATTTTGATAACTGAACAGCTAAATCCATGATTCTTATGATTTTCTGATAATTACTTGAGTTGTTAATCTTAATCAGATTTCAGAGTATTATAAATGTTTCATTACTGAAAAAGTAAAATATGCGATAACTCTTGTTGACTGCCCGGACGATTTAGCTGCTGTGGGCGTATGTTACGTTGCCTGGCAACCTACCTTTATGATAAAGTATACAATTTCTATACACCCACATTTCATGTCACCCTGTTTAGCTCATGACTGTTTGATCAACCATGGACTGTATATTATAATGTCCATGGCACAATTGTTGTCTGCGATATCGCTTTGGTGGAAGTGGAGGTTAAAGAAAGCTATTTCACACACACACAACTTATATAATGGCTGGTAGTATATTTTGTTGCATGGCAACTTAAGTCTCAATTATATGACAAAATATTGTAATATTTGTGTATTATACTATTCTTAAACATACATTATATTTATCTTCAGTGGAAAAAAAAATGGATATACATGTATCTAACATAATTATATTGCCTTATATACATTATGCAAGAGCTAAATCTGCCTATTACAGGTCTTTCTTTAGACCTGAAATGCTATGTAATCTATTATTAGACATTTAACAAGACCATAATCAACTCTCATTGACATTGAATACTCAAGAATTTAACTAGATTACAACGGTTCGCCATTTAATGATTTAATTTAAAAATGAGAAAGTGAGTCTAAGTTTGGAATTAACCAGTGCCTTGGTTACCACTGTGCACACATCTTGTCAAAACTGCAATGTGGCTCAGTATGAAGTAATTTGAATGAAATTTTCAATACTTTCATTTTACATTATCTATTTTTAACTCTTAACTGACCCACGGCGACTTTTGTCGACACCTATGACGTTACCGTTAAGTACCCACGGCGACTTTTGTCGACAAAACCAGTTAGCCGAATGCAACGTTCCTAGCACAATGAGAGTTACTTCCCTTATAAACTAACGGCCTTTTCTCGTTTGTTTACTTCCTGTTTGACATTTTGACAGTTAAAAATCTTACTGTTTCTTCTTGAAAAATTAGAGTAAAACGGTGTTATGTCTTGGCCTATACGACAACGTTCTCCTTACGACGGATTACCACCCCTACAGTGATTCAGATATTATTGGTGGTGTAGTTATTTATACTTTAGAACATGATAGAAGTTAGACTAATGAACCAAAATTTTAATTTCTCTTCAATTTTATTAAGTTAAAAGAGATTCGTGATAAATGATTTTTAGTTCACGAAAGCCGAACAAAAAAAAAAAAAAAAGAAGAAAAAAAGATAGGCCTATAAGATCTAGATAGGCCTATATGAATTTTGCATGAAATTTTGTACAAAATTCATATTTATGCAATTGACATTTTGGATTATTTCATCCATTTACAGGAAGGGGCTATTTTCAGTTGTTATATTTAATGATATGATTTGAAAATGCATACACCTATATTTTAGCACTATTGACTATTATGACGTGGGTTTTTATGACGTTATGACGTCAAACCTCTGGGTCATTTAAGAGTTAAGCTATAATAGCAAGAATTGTCAGCTCTTTATATAAATCTTACATAAAGGAATATAGATTAAATGAATTCTGCTGATGATATATTATGATGTATTTTTCAGGTTATAAGGGATATGATAAACGTTAATATGTTATCTATGACAATGGTGAGTTCATTTTATTCTGATGGATAATCGCTGGTGTTACCTTGTAACATACAAGTACGTTGCCAAGATAGAGACATCAAGTGCAACTATTGTATCAGATAATTTGATTTTTACTGTTAATTACAAATGTTGTACGTGTTGGCAGATAAAGTTAGAGGTTTGAACAAATAGTTTGTAAAAAATAAAGTAAGAATACGAAGTGTCTAACGACCAATTATTCTTACAATTCCTAGAACATCTGGTATATCACTGCTATTGTAAGATCAGTTAACTGATTTTATACAACTGTTTTATAATAGTTAACTGGCATCAATTAACGTATTGGTTACCATTTGATAAAGGGTATTGATACACGAAACGTTATGCTTATTATTAGGAAATCTCGAACTTCAACCCTGTTTTATGATACCATGGTATTATTTTATACAATTGTTTTATTATAGTTAACCAGTATGGTATTATTTTATATGTATCTGTTTTACTATAGTTAATCAGTATGATATTATTTTATATATCTGTTTTACTATAGTTAACCAGTATGGTATTACCTGCTATGGTAGAAAGAAGACGTGGTTATATTATCAACATCGCATCAACAGCTGCCACGGCACCACTTGCTTTATTAGGCCTTTATTCTGCTAGTAAGGTAAAAATCTTTTATGGATTCCAGTCAATCTGATTAAAAATTTCGTTTTTACCTGTCTTTACTGCTCTTGGATCTGGAAGACTTGTTATTTAAGACATGTTCTGCCTAAAATGAGGGGTCAGCCAATCAAATGGTCTGTCGAATCGACCGTTTGACCTTTTCATTCGTGGAACTGTGGGTAAATATTACCAGCGGATAGAAATCAAAACAAAACAAAAGTAGATTTTAAAAAGCATGGCGGTAGCTAATTGGTTAATCGAATGACTGACGTTATCGGGTTAAATGTCCCGTGCTTGATACCTGACGTCATAGAACGTGAGCTCCCACTATAACTTGTTAGATCTACATGAGTGTAGGCCACCGAAAGTATAAAAAAACGAAACGAAATATAGATCTATATTTTAATTAGATTGGGATTCCAGTTCTATGGAGTTCGTTTTGTATCGCTGTAAACCTGAATATAGCTGCCTTCAAAAGGTGACAAGGAGTAGGGGCAGATTATAGAAATAAAATTGAACCATATGTTAGTCCCGAAATGACCGAGTTTGTATCGAATGGACGTTAAACCCCATTTCTCTTTCTCCCAAAAGGTGTCGTTTCCAATTTTGCATGTTTGGCACAGTCTAAATCTGTGCGAAATTTAAACAAATTGATTGTTTAGAATTTCAATATAAGACGATTGATCAGAGCACCAGAGTGTCTGATGATCAAATCAGGAATTTATTAGCTCGTCCATCACCTGTATACCCAAAATGTATTCCTAGATATTTGGAAATCTAAGAAGGGTAGTTGGATAATTCTCTAAACTCATATTGCACATGTATGTTTGTCTTAAAATGAGCAAAGTAATGTTTTGACGACACACAAAACCCTAATCCCTTCTGTTAACATTTAATTAAGAAAACAAACAAAAAGATCACCAATGAATAATCCACAGGGATGGATTCAATTAGATTAAAAATGACACCCATTAAAGAATTGATCCAATACTTATAGGTGGTACTAGCAATGCGGAATGTTGCCAAAGTTTCAATTGATCATATCTTGGTGTATACCATAATGAATGGAATTTAACAAGTTTTGACAGATATTCCATTTAGAGGTTTAATCTTCACATTTGTGTATGTAGTTTGCAAGGAATTCAAAATTATTCAAATGACGATCAGTTTCTTAATCATTTGTGTTGAATGGCCAAATGGTTAGCACCTGTGTTTTATATCATAAGGTCATTGCGTACGTGACAATGAAAAGGGTTGCCTTTCCAACCTTGTGGGTTTTCTCCGGGTCCTCCGGTTTGCTTCCACTGCTAAAAGACCCTTAACTGCAAGCGATTATTGAGATAAAATTGAACCATATGTTATTCCCGAAATGACCTACTTTGCAAAGAGTGGATGTTAAACCCAATTTCTCCAATGATGATCAGTTACTTGACATTGAGATTTGGGGATAACCGTATCGGTAGCTGGATTTAAAACACTCTGTTGAATACATTTTTTTTTAACATGTATGTGCACATTCTGCACTGGTATGTTTAATAATGTTTTTTTTAATTCTGTTTTTTTTTAATTCTGTTTTTTTTAATTCTGTTTTTTAGGTTTATATGGACTATTTTTCACAAACTCTTCAGCAAGAAGTTAGTAATAAAGGTATTACAGTTCAGGTACGTATACCTAAGTAATGTACTATAATTTACCGTCTGTTGATGAAGGAACAACACGTTCACAATATTGTTATTAGTATTTGCCTTATCGAATATTCTGTATATAAAAGACATTTAGTGATAGGCAGCATTGAAATAATGCAAACACAATTTTATGGATGTGCTTGTTAATGAACAGGGAAAAGTAGCAGCTTGGTATTGAAAAGTAGCTTACTGACAAAAAGGAAAAGAAGCTTGTAAACGAACAGGCAAAAAGTAGTTGTATTATCAAATATTTTTAACAATTTTTTCAGGTGGTACTACCAGGATTTGTGGCCACAAAGCTTTCCAAAATCAAAAAGACTAGTTTCATGATCCCGTCCCCAACAACATATGTTCGTAGTGCCCTGGCTACTGTTGGTATAGAAAACAGGACATTTGGTTTCTGGTCTCATGCTGTTCAGGTAATTGAAATGAAATGAAATGGGGTTTAACGTCCTACTCTTCTGCACCTAACCTGGGCTAATGGAAGACGGGCATACACCATACAGTGTGCTATGAGGGAAATTTTGCCCGGACAGTGGCGCTACGGCCTACTCTTATACCGAATTCCAACTGCAAAGGGATCTTTTACATGCACTCCTATGTGTACACGGGACTAGGCAGCTGTCCTTGTCAGGCCCTCCTTCTGCATCACTGACGCAGGAAAATCGAGATGAATTTTCTCGGCCAATGCAGGGATCGAACACCGACCTCTTAGCCACCGTGACCCCCGTTCAGGTAATTTATATATGTTACTTTACTATCAGACCCTACCTCGTGGGTTTTCTCTATCTGAGGGGGTTGGATGGTGGAATGGTTATCATAAGGTGTGTCATTGAGTCTACTGGCGTGGTTTAGATTCCCTGGTTGTACGTGACAAGGAGTAGGGTAGCCAGTCACTGGATAATCAACGATAGACTTTAACGTCCATTCTATCATGGATACTAATTAACCCACGAACTGTATCTTGTTAGGCCAACGAAATAACTGAAATTGTAGTTGAACCAGAATTTAGAGTGCTAATTCCTTGCTAAAATGGAAAAATGGAAGTTTACACTGTAATATTGAAATATATATACAGATAGATCTATAAATATAAGATAGCCAGCCTTCTGAACCTATGGTGGTTTTTTGGGTTCTCTCATCTTCATATAACTGCTAAACAATGACACATGACCCAAGCCACAAAATTAGGAAAATGTTTATATCAGACCATCTAAAACAATTACGTAACTTTTTACGCTGATGAAACAATATTCTCTCATCTCTCAAAAGGAATGAAAGACTTGTGAACAGTTGTCTAGCAGTTTACCCTGTTTTGTGTGGGTGGGCCTTCGTCCTATCTCACTTGCAGTCTCCAACTGTCCTTTATACCCCATACTAAACATGTCTCTCTGCAATTAGCTCCGCTTGTAAACAGACACTAAGCTAGTTAACCAACATTTTAAGTCTTAAATCTACAATTTTAGCCGAAAGCACAAAGTATATTTTGAGAAGGATATATATTTTGCTTTCATTTAATAAAATTGAAAAAGGTTCAACTAATCTTTGTGTGTATAACAAATGCAAATCGGAGTAAGACCGCATTAAAAAAACAATCTAGTAATTGTCGGATATGGCAGAAATCTATTTCCAAAGTTGATAGTTTTCTGTGATTAAAATGCGTATACCCCCAATTCCTGCCCCGACCGATGAATCTGATAGTTTCCCAAGCTGGGCTTGTGCCAATCGAACTTAGTGGCGAAATATGCAGGGTATTACGTGAAGGGCTTGATAAGATGTATATGTAGTTAAGGCGAGATCAAGCCTTCTATTGAAGATGGCCCCAAACAGACAAACAGTCACAAAGTTTGAGGTGACCAAAAATATATTACCGGTATTGAAAAAAAAATCTATCTTATTATTCTTGCAATTTTGGTACTTTTGGATATTATGTAACATGATTTTAAAATTTTCAGGGATTTTTGATGGCATCTATACTACCAAGCATGGTTCAAAGAAATATTATGCTAGGAGCAAGAAAAGCTGGTTTACGAAAAAGAAACCAAAAGAAAGAATAATAAATATTTTTTTTTTACATTTTCTCAATTCCAATAAAAATAATCCATTCTATAACATCTGGTCCCTAATTTGAAACTTGTAAAATTTTTTTTTAAATCAAATAATATCTGATATATTCTAAAATATGTTATATTGCATTTGTTGATCCTGAAAAAAGTTAGACTTTTTATGTTTAATTTTTTTTATTAGTGCTTTTCTTAAATTGTTATATTTTAGAACTAAAAAATTATAATCGTATTAGAAGAGTTTATTTATTTTTTTGATAATAATACTGCCTAGTAATATTGAAATGGGACCCGGCAGTCGTTGTTTTTTGTATTTCAGAGGAGAGCCAAAAAAGCTCCCCTCAATCAACAAATTGAAAAAAATATCTCCTTAAAGGTTCTCCCAGTTTCGATAAGCGGAATCCTTAGAAATTAAGGAGAGTTATCTGATATTAAGGAGAGTGATTGGTTGATAAATGTTAATAAACCCCAAATGACTTTATAAAGGAGAGTGATTTTCAATTTTAAGGGGAGGGGGGAAAAAAACTCCCCTCGGTCGACATTCAGGTGAGCTGTAGGCGCTTGAGAGCGATCACTCGCCTTAAAAAACAATGACTGCCCGGTCACAATTCATACTCATATTGGAACTGTTTATTTTTTATAATTATTATTCTTTAAAATCCTATTTACTACATGACAGTAAAAATATTTATCTTCAGTGGAAAAAAATGGATATACGTGTATCTAACATATATTGCCTTAAATACATTGTATAATTTGCATAATGGGAGTGGATTCATTGAAGCAGAGTAGTGTATATTTTCTTCTAAATATAACCAAGTATTATTATTATGATCTTAAATTAAACAAGTGGAGCCTGTGATCAAATGTTAAAGGGGTGGTCCCAGATTAAAATTAGGACCGATTGATGGTCTTTCTGCCTAAGTCTCCTGGAATTTGAAAGTTTGTATTTATTTGATGAATTATCACAAAATTATTCAAACTTTTCCTGTCTGTGGTTCTTTTGCTTTTTTTGCCCTAACCAAATAATGAATTTTATATAGTAGATGCACAATACAAAATTAAAGATTAACATAAGGTCTTTGAACCCAAATTAACTAGTTTTATTCATTAAAATATTATTTGTTATTTCTCCTAAAGGATACATTATGTATGCTTGAAAGTTGATGACATTGTATAATTTAATATTTCTTGTATTAATTACAGTTCAACTTATAATTGCATATATGTTGTAACCATATAGAGGTAAAAAAAATACCCCAATGGATGTGACTTTAATAATTATTATACAAATGATGTAATAAAAATTAAATAGTAACCTTTTATTTTGTGATAATCATTGTAACCGGGTGAACACTACAATTCTGAATTTGACACATAACATAACATAGTAACCCCGGATGTAACACATAGTAACTTAACATAGTAACACTGAACATAACATAGGGAGAAGGGTTTAACATAGGCTATGTCTGTCCCCCAATCTCTATTCAAATACAAATCTGCTTGTAAGAAATAATATAAAAAATGTAACATAAGAGTCCTGGCTTCATTGAACGAAATATAACTCGTATTAATTGAGAATTGAATAAAATGTTGTACAGTTACCTTGACTTAAACATAATGTAACATCAACATTGAATAATCACGACTTGAACAAACCAAAGCCTAGAATGTGAGCAGTACCAAGTAACACATATAGTAACCCTAAGTCTAAAAACAGTAACGTGAAAGTAATCCTCACTAGAAACGAATAGTATATAGTTGTGATCACGTATGTAGTTAAAATAATGTTAGAAATACTAATTAAAAGAAATTATGTTTTGTGATCATGCATTGTAGTGAACATAATGTTAGAAACACTATTTAAAATAACATTGTATTTTATGATCATATTGCAATGAATGTAATTTTGGAAAATATAACACAATGACCTTGGGTGAACCAGAAAATATGGCAGAGATCATAAATTTAACAAAATCTACTGTGTGTATGTTCGAACTTATCCACAATAAGATGTTCAGCTTATTTATATACCGGTAGATACAAATGTAATCTCCACGTTGTGTTAACGTAGCTGTTTTTGGTTGCTTTGTTGAGTTATTGTTTCTGTTTTTTGAAGTGTTAAATTTTTATATGATTAAATCCTGTCCTGATTGATATAATTTTCTTGTTGATTTTTTTTCTTGGGTGCACGATTCAAATATAATAATTTCCTTTATAATTTCAGCTGGCATTCAATCTGATTAAGATCTTTATTTCGTTTCGTTTTTTTTATACTTTCGATGGCCTACACCAGATGAACATCTGGCCGTTTGTGCTGTAACGTCGCGCCAGGTGGCATACGAGCGGCTTTTAGCCCTATGACGTCAGGCATTGATTAACAAATCAGTGATGGCGCTTCTAGGGGTTTACCCACAGTTCCGTGCAGATCTCTACAAGAACTCGCGAAACAGACCGTTTCATTGGCTAATTTCTCGCATCAGCTAGAATCCCAGTTATATAACAACTAATCAAAATTCTAGTGCACTAAAGACAAGTGAAACGAAATTTTGCACTATTAAAAACGAAACGAAATAAAATCTGTGTTTTAATCAGATTGTACAGAGACGTGTACAAGTACTCTTTCTTTCCAAGGACCATCACAGATTGGAATAGATTGCCAAACGAAATAACACAAGCCGCCAACATCAATGAATTCAGAGCGCAGCTAAGCAAGATCCCAGCTGCACTGCTGACCCCCAATGTGTGAAGTGAACTGCCCCGTTTTTAACTGGACATACAAGCCAGGTGTTTTTTTAGCTTTCTTTCGAGATGCGCCAGTGCATATTTACACTCTCCTAGAGTCAGGCACTATAGAGGAAGAAGAAGAAGATGTCAGTAAATGTGACATCATTCATACATTAACTGAGTCGAGTTTAGATTACCAACTCACCAGCAATCGTCGTTGAACTGAAATAACTACAATTCGTGTGGGATCAGAATACCAACTCACCTACAATCCGCGTTGAGTTTAGATTAAAAACTCAACAATTCTTGTTGAGTTTCAGATCACCGAATCGGCAAAAATTCGGATGAGTTCAGATTACCAACACAACAATCCGTGTTGAGTTCAGATTGTCAACTCACTAACACTAGTCCAGATTACCAACTCGGTAACAATCCGTAGCGAGTTCTTATTACCGGGGGGTGGCCTAGTGGTCTAGAGTGCCGCGCTTCGACCTCTAGCTGGCCGGTCACCGCTGGCTTACGGCTGTGGTATCGATCCCTGGTGTGAGCGTATGTCGGTTTCCTCCTGGCACTCAGGTTTCCTCGCACTGCTAAAGACCCCTACACACAAGCGATTTATTGAAATAAAGTTAAACCATATGTTAGTCCCGAAATGACCTAGTTTGTGTCGAGTGGACATTAAACCCCATTTTCTCTCTCTTATTACCAACTCAATAATCCGTGTTGTGTTCTTATTACCAACTCAACAACAATCCATGGTGAGTTCAGATTACAGACTCACTAAACCATAAATGATGGGGGGGGGCTGGGATGGCCTAGTGGTCTAGAGTGCCGCGCTTCGACCTCTAGCTGGCCGGTCACCTCTGGCTTGCGGCTGTGGTTTCGAGCCCTGGTGTGAGTGTATGTGACATGGAGATAGGGGCGCCTTCTCAACCTCGTGGGTTTCCCCCGAGCACTCCGGTTTCCTCCCACTGCTAAAGACCCCTACGCGCAAGCGAATTATTGAAATAAAATGAAACCATATGTTAGTCCCAAAATGACCTAGTTAGTGTCGAGTGGACGTTAAACTCCATTTCTCTCTCTCTCTCTCCCATAAATGATGAATTCAAAATACTAAATTACCCATCTACTTTTATTCAATTTCGAGTACTTTATTCGATTAGGTCATATATCCATCGGGCAAATCAGGACAATTGCACAATAATAGACATTGTGATAATGAACCATGTTTATATTAAATACAAGGAGTGGATATTTACATTTGCACAGATAAATACAAAATGACACATTAAATGACTGTGATTTATGAAATGAAATGGGTTTTTATACTGTTCTATCTTTCTGTACTGACGATACGCGTTGTGTAATAATCGGCGAATGTGATAATGTTTAGTCAAATCCCATGCACAAGAAATAAAATTACTGATGAACCCAATCAGATTGCAGCAAGTTAATTATATACGCATGGATAACAATCAAGAGGGCAGGCGCGGATCCAGGAGGGGGGGGGGGGGTCCAGGGGTCCGGACCCCCCCCCCCTCCCCGCTCAGGCTTGAATTTTTTTTATGCGATTTTATTGGCGATTTAGACCTTTAATTTTGGAATTTACTTTCCGGAAATACGTATGAATGAACCAAATTGAATCTAATTTACCAAATTAATCGGTTGAGCGCAATTAGTTAAGCAATTAGTTAAGCAAGTAAGATGACGGCTCGCTAACATTGGTTCACTCACGGTGTTAACCGATAAAGTTCATCGGGATTGTTCAGTGTGGACGCCCCCCTTGCCAATGGCGCAGGAAGGCGGACGGACCAGGAACAATGACTAATCTTTCGAATGGGACGAGAAACCGAGGTCCGCTGTACGCATTAGCGTGTAAACAAAGAACCCTTGAAAAAAAAAAGCCAGGCAAAATTCACCTCATAGCACATTATGTGACGTTTAACCGTCTCCATTATCCCAGTTGGATGGCCGAATGGGTAGCACGTGCGCGCTGTGTCATACATTCTGTCATTGAGACAACTGACGTGGTTTCGATCCCCAGTTGTACGTGACAAGGAGTAGGGTCGCCTTTAAACCTAGTGGGTTTTCTTTGAGTCCTCCAGTTTCCCCACTGCTAAAGACCCTACGTGCATTCTCTCTCTCTCTCTCTCTCTGTCTCTCTCTCTCTCCCCCATTATTTGGTCTTCTAAAAGTGGGCGTATAATATTGCGTCTTTATATTAATATCCACGTGAGTATTGTGATATTTATTAATCTTTAACCAGATATCATTTGACCTCTTATCTGCTGATTTATATTAAATCTTACCCAATAACTTGGTTGTCATAGATTACAATCCTGTGGCCGACAAGCTGGGTCACATTATAAAGATAGCTCAATAATTCATTTGGATCTATATAGCTGGGACGCAAAAATATTGAAAATGTCTGAAAAAGCAGGAGGTAATAGAAAAATATTTTTTCAGTCAAACGCACACTATTATTTATTAGTTATATAATGTACAGAAATGTTACATACGATAATAAGGCTTTGAAGTCTTTAAATTCAGAAAATGCGAGAGATGTTCGGAATATAGTTAGGCCTGTGCAATCCTATATATTTTAAATGTATGAATGTGGGAGCATTTTTCTAGTTTATTCTTAACCCTAACGTCCAAAGGCGTTTTATAGCTGAGGCGCTGGAGGCCTAAAAAATCAAAGAAATTGGAAAAATAAAATGGGAGAAAAATGCTAAAACCGATGAGAAAAATGAAAATATACCCTAGCTATGGGGGCCCTAAAGGCAGACAAAAGGGCCCCACGTCTGATAAAAGGGCCCCTCTAGCCAAAGGAAAGGGGCCCGAGTCCGAATCAATTGTTTTCTATACACTGTTACTGTCGAATCCATTACTGAATGAGAATGCAGTCATTGAATTGGCATAAAAATCATCAATTACCCTCCCCCTTCCTGATTTCTCCATGATGAGTGATCTACACAATAGACGCGACCCCCCCCCCCACTGACCTAACCCCTATGCAAATAATCAACATCATAGTGATTACTAGCTTTCAGTAGTATTCAGCAGTGTCCCAATTTGTCTTTTTAGTGTCATCGACGTTGATGTACCATTAAACCACATTTCATCCATTCTCGTATTACTCAGTTTGATTGGCAGTCGATGCGTTAATAAATACTCACGTGACACAAAATGGCGACAAGTTGAATCCGACAAATACTAATTTAATCGACATGCGACACCATGACGGGAAGTGAAATCGACTGTTCTAGAAAGATAAAGCATCCTTAATATTCCACCAATCTGGTCAAAATACAGATCTACATTTCGTTTCGTTTTTTTTTTAATACTTTTGATGGACCTACACCGGCACGTTATAGTGGGAGTTCACGTCGGGGGTCAAACGAGCGGCTTTTGGCTGTATGAGGTCAGGCTTTGATTAATGAATCAGCGCAATCTGTTTTACAGAGAATTACTTACGAATTAACTCTGTAACAGATAGTGTCCACAGCACGTGCGTTGACTGCAGTCATTGGCTCAACGGCTCGTGCAATGTTTACTTAACACCTAACTGCTTCGGGCAAAATGACGCATTTTACTCATTTTAATACCCATTTACAATTAATAGGAAATATTTTTTAACATCATTTACTTCAAACGTCTTTATTTATTTTTCTGTTACCTCAAAAAAATGTTTGAGAATTTAATTTGTCGGAGTAAAAAAGTTAATATGCCGTACTTATTAAGCCTCGTCCATGTCATGCCTATCAGTGATTGTAGCGGCCCACTCGGCTAATCTCGACAGATTCCGTAAACTACGTAGACTACATCTAGTCTCGGATGTATGACAGTAAGTGATATGTACCTACGCCCATACATTTGCGATGCGGCTACCGGTTTACTTTAACAGGAAAACTTGACGCTATTACACAAATTGGGAATCTATTCGGCTAGCGACCTATTCGACCGATCGAGCTGCAACCTGTTCGTTGGAAACCTATTTAGAGTAAAGACAACAGTCTCTATTTATCAACCAATAAAATCCAACGTTATGTCTATCAAATGAAAGTAGAATATATTATTTTTTATCCATTCCTTCAGCTCAGAATAGAAGTGTAATTTCGTCATTATCTTACAGCTGGATCGGTCGAATAGGTCGCTAGCCAAATAGGTCGCCAACTTGTGGTTGGAATGGGCGCAGCCATGTTCCATCCGGGACCTTTAAAGTAGTTCCAATATGGCGGAATTCATCGTACAGCCGAGTTTAGATTCCGAAATCTTACGAGGTTTGCCGAGTGTGTAGCGGCCAAGCGAATATTCACTGCGGGATCAGTTTGGAATCGGCGTTGACGTTTCTAGAGGTTTAGCCACAGTTCCGCACAGAGAACGCCAAGGAGTCGTCGTAAGAAACCGTTTAATTGGGTAATAATCCCTCACACCAATAAGCGCGATTATTATATAACAACTCTTCCGGGTCCTAGTGTAGTAAAGACAAGCAAATGGAAAGTTTGAACTATAAAAACGAAACGAAATAGGATCTATTTTCTAATTAGATTGAATACTATGAGTGATACCCATGCATATTTTGGACTTGGATTTCAGAAGCCAAAACTAATTTCTAGATGGTAACCTCTTGAAATATTCATAAACATACAACGCGTTTTGACAGAAATGCCTAATTATTATAAGTGGGTTTATAAAAAGGGTAAGCATACCGTATAACGTGAAATAAAAGATAAATGACAGTTCCTCTGTTGATTTAACTGTTGTCCCGCTTCTTTTAATGTATTGTATCATGGTAGGATTACCGCCAGACTACACTGAAACCTTGAATAGTTCCGGGGGCAGCAATAACTATGGTACGGGTTATACCAATTATGGAGCTGAGCAACAACCAAAACCCGAATATGGACAACCCCAACAGTACGGGCAGCCCCAACAGTATGGCCAACCTCAACAGTATGGACAACAGCAACAATATGGACAACCCCAGCAGTACGGACAACAACAACAATATGGACAACCCCAACAGCATGGAAACTTTAACAACGTGGTGGTAAGTATAATTTCTTTACGATATCTTTGATCCAGAAACACCAAAAAATTTATAAAGGGCTATATTTTAGTTAATATAAGGCGAACAATTTTGAGTAATTCTTAACGTAAGTCTTGGAATGCCTAATCAAAATAATATCCTCAATATAAGGGCCTCATTGGAATGAATATCGGGCAAAATCACAATGTTCTGACTAATGTAAAATTTATCAAATACTCTTATTCGTAATAGATAATATCACATATGTTACCTCATTATTTGAATTAAAAAAAAAATAGCTGTCGATACTGTTAAAACATTATTAGTTCATAATTTAAATAATTTACAGCCCATCGTCATTTGCATTTTTCGAAAAATATCTGATTTTTTCACGATTTAATTCACGCTAACATGTAACCAAGTTATAAATTTATTGTTTAACATTTTCTTTACAGATATTATACGGATAAGACTATGCACAATAAAGAGTAGTTTTGACCCCAAATTGTCTTTTGCTTTAGCCTATGTTTATATCCGACTGCCATTTCCATTTCTATTGGCAATACTTTTTTTCAAATAAATTTGAAAATACATTGGGGTAATTATTACGGAATATAAAACGAAAGGACACAAAAACCCGAATTAAATGATATCCGTTTTTAATCAGAATGAACAATCTCTCCATTTGTTTTAAATAGATTAATTGAGGTGGTGAAATAATGAATACAATTTACAAAATCGAGGAGTATCGAACATATAATTAACATGAGATTGTGAGTGATTGGCTGATTAATAGAAAAATCATGTATTTATTTTAACCGTCGTTATCACTATCGTACTGATATCGGTGTATGGCTGATATCCCAGTAACTCGAGATATAATCAAAACTATTTCCCATTTAAAGGATAACATTGGTGTCAGCAATATGTTATGCAACTGATTAACCGCGTTACAAATATACTTTCAACACAGATACCATTGCTCCAATAGATGCATAACAACGATTTGAAGAAACAGAAGTGATGAAAGCAATATGAAAATTTAAGTTATGCGTCTATATAACTGACTGAAGTAACGAGCATATAACGGATACACGGGCGAATTTCCGCTCACGGATAATTCCGTCGAAGACTAAAAGTTGTCTAACCAGTTGTATCATATTAAGTGCTAACGGCTGGTACCAATATTGTCCTTTAAACTTCTTAACAACCGGTTTCACCCCCAATTATAGAAACTATTTTCGGATGGCGAGCACCATTAAAGGGGTGCTTTTGTTGAACACATGGGATAGAATACGTTAAACATTTTCCAAATATGATTTCATTGTAAAGATCATTGGAAGTTCCGGAAGTGACGCACATACAGGAGACTTGTGATTGTTATGAATTAAAGTAAAGAGCTGTAACAGGTTTTCGTGGCGGTTTTCCACACTCTCACAATTCTTTTAATGACGAGGGATTGGATATTTGTCTTTCTTCCTTTTTTTTTTATCTCGTGGGCCGTTGAAATCGGTTCATGATGTTGATATTCGATTATTCGGATTTGAACTAATATCCTATGACACTCTCAATGTACAACTCTTCATCTGGAGGGGTTATCCCCTGTATAGTTTATTCAGTTTAACAATAATCGGTCCCGTGTATTCGAGTTACATCTATTTATTTTCGTTTTGTTTAAACTTAAAGAAACCAATGTCTGGTGCTGCACCACACGAATTACAACCTGAAAGCTAAACACATTTAAAAGGGACAGGTTATCTATTCGTAAATATCTTTAATAAAATTAAGTATTTGATAGATTATAAGATATTTAATCGTCATGTATTATACCTTGTTTACATCGCAAGTTTAAAAAAACCCAACAAAAGTGGCCAGTCAACCGAGCTTGTTTACCTTTCCTGGTATAAAATAAATGCCTAATTAATACAATGATAAAGGTGATCGTGACTGTATCTCTATAAAACTAGATATTGATTAGAAATTTATTAAAGATGCATTATGTATGGCTGTTGGAACAAATAGCATAGATTTCTCTTTATTGTAACACGGGCACTGGACAGTCGAGACTAAGCCTCGGATGTTTTAGAACGTTGATCATAGGTTTACTATGTGAATAAAGAATATTTTTTTTTGTAGCATTTGAAGCAAAACAAAAGGCCCACAACATAATCTGATTAAAAATCAGGCTCTATTTCGTTTCGTTTTTATTGTTCAAAATTTAGTTTTACTTGTCTTTACTACATAAGGATCTGTAAGAGTTGTTATCATTGACGTGTTCTAAATGGTGTGAGGCATTAGCCAACGAAACGGTCCTTTATGGCGAGCTTTAAGTGTGTTTTGCATGGAACTGTAGGTAATCCACTAGTAACATCAATGCTGTTTTTTTTTTTTTTTAAAAATCAAATATCTGACGTCATGGGGCCAATAGACTTTCGTATGACATTTGGCGCGACTTATCACAACAACCGGTCAGATCTTCATGTAGTGTAGGCCATCAAAATTATAAAAAACGAAACGAAATATAGACCTGTATTTTAATCAGATGGAGATCAAGCAAATAAACGGGACGATAATAATAATAATAATAATATCATAAATTTAATTTGGTTCTAGGTAACTCAACCAATGGGTAACCAGATTGCAATTGCACCACCAGACCATTTAACATTGGCTATTATTGCCACCTTGTTATGTTGCTGGCCAATCGGTATCATGGCCATAATGAGAGCCCTTGACGTAAGTATATTATTAGTAACAACACTTCAACGTAGTAACGGGGATCACGTGGCTAAGTGGGTGAGAAGCTGGCTTGTTAGCCTGGAGGTTGGGTGTTCGATTCCTGCATTGGCCAAGAAAGTTCATCCAGATTTTCCGGCGTGGTTTCTCCTTGTTAGTGATGCAAGACGGGGGGGGGGGGGCCCGAAAGTACAGCTGTTTAGTCGTTCGGATGGCATGAAACAAACAATTTCCCGTGTACATGTAAAAGATCCTTTAGCAGTTGGAATTCGATATAAGAGTAGGCTGTAGCGCCGCTGCCGGGGCAAATTTCTCTGTAAGGCTTATGACTGTCTTCATTAGCACAGTTAAGGAGCAGAACAGTAGGACGTTAAACTCCATTTCATTTACAACGTGAAGGCAGCGGAGTCTTCACCTACGTAATTATTGGAACAATTTGAATAACAAGAAATATAACAACATCAGACTCTCAACCGTCACCAAGAGGATTGCGAATCTTGGGAAATGTAGATTGTAGATGGCACCAATTCATTTGGAAGAATATTGTTCTTAACCCGCCTGGCCGCCCACAATTCTTGTAAAAGCTCGATATATTCTGCACATCGATTTTCTCAGTATTAGTGCCCTTGTCGCCGACACCCTGTAAATGTTCTACGTGTCGTTAGTGTCTGAGATTTTTGTGGATTGTTCAGCTAGAAGTATATACTTATCAAAGCTCGATATGTCACAGAAACCTATTGAAATTTTTCTTATAGTTAATGAAAGCAGACAGTTATAAATTCAGGTTTCCCCCGACTGCTAAGGACCCTACGCACAAGCGATTTATTGAAATAAATAACATTCGATATAATAATAGGCTGTAGCGCCGCGGCCTGGGCAAAATTTCCCTCATAGCACACTGTATAGCGGATGCCCGTCTTCATTATCCCAGTCGAAGTAGACCAGTAGGTCGTTAAACCTAAGTATCTTATTAACCAGTTTTTTCAGATGTGTTCAGAACCAATTTACGGTATGCTTTATTTTGTAGGCTCGTCGAGCAGTTGACAGAGGTGATTTTGTAACAGCAACATCGGAATCCCATCAAGCTAAACGTTTATCAATCATTGCCATGTCATTGGGAGCGGTTTTGGTCGTCGTCATAATCGTGGTTGTCGTTGTCGTGGTAACAACCGGTGATGCATACAGTTGTTATGGCTACGATTGCTAAGGTTATCGAGATTGTTGCAAATATGGAGAAATCAGCCAATAAATTATAAACTATTGTTTAGTATTTAATTTTACAAATGTAGGCCTATGCTTGAAGATTATTCATTGTGTAATCTTTTATGTGTTTTACAACAACCGCCATAGTAGCCACGTCGTAATTCTTATGAATTCTGTTTTGGGGTACATTTTGAAGACTAACCCTTGATCCCCTCAAAAAAATTAATAAAAAACATAAAAATAACAACAGTTATACCCTCCAGTAGACAGTTCGAACTTCTCCCTCATCTTAACGGTGTTTCCGTTTCCCTACAACGGTAAGCATATTTTTCCCCATGTAAATTTGTGTTTATATTTGAAACAGCTAAGAATAAATTTGATTATTAAAAAAAAAACAAATATGTAAATAATGTATATATTTTCAACAGAAATTAAAATAAAGAAACATCAATACATTTAAAACCTATTATCTGATATCACTTCATGCTCTTGGAAGGTCTCGTCATAGGTCATACGAATGGCTATTGATCATTTGACACCAGACAGTTTATTTAACCAATCCCCGTCGATGTTTATAGTGGGTTATCAGTGATTGATATACATGATGTAAATACTGGCCATGTGTAGATAAAACTTTATGTAAAAAAACATAACTGATCAAAATAATCCGTGCTTGGATAGATAAAACGTTAATAACAAGGGCGGTTCCAGAAACCATGGATAGTGGGGAGCGGGAGGGGGCTTTTTACAGTGGACGCGACCGGGATACTGTTAACTTGCGCAGCAGCCGGCAACCATGGTCCAAACGGAACTAGAACTACTGGTTTGGATCGAAGCTGCAATTGTACATTATGATCTGCCAATTTCAACTTTTAGGTCAATGTGTACACTGCCTCGTTTGATTATCAATGTTTTAAAAACTTCCGCCTAGAACTTCAGTTCTTATCAGCAGTAGACTGTTGATAACTTCAAGAAATCCGTTAATAATCTCCGATCCGAAAATTTTAAACTTTAAAAACTTCCGCCATGAGCTTAGCGCTTATCAATAGTCGATAATAATCGCAAATCCGATAATTTTAAACTTCAACACGATTCTTCCTTGTATTGTAATAAATAATCCCACTACGTACGTATTTGAAAATTCCACCGTCTACGATCGTGTTCACAAGATATGACGTAAGTAGAAGGATAACTCTGAATTGTAATCGAACAGATCTAGAGGTTAGTTTCTGATTTTCCAATGAACAGTCCCGTAGACTGCCCAAAAGACGTACAGTGGAGTTCGATAAAAAAAAAAAAGAAAGATGCTTGCCTTCTTGTTTTTTTTTTCTTCTTACCTTATTCCTTTTCTCTTGATTTGAATCTGCTTCTCAAAGGTATTGTGAAATCCTTATACCCCTGTCAATTATGAATGAGCTATAAACGTTAAAATGCCTTTTACATGTGACGTCACATCATACTGTGTCGATCACTGGCTCGATAGTACGTGCATTTTGTGCAGTTTGAAAAAAGTTGGTTATTTGTGCTTTAATAATTCAAAAATAGTTGATAAAAAAGAAAACAATTGGAAATTCAGTGAAATTACTATATTCGGAACGGAGTTGTCACTGTTGGAAGTTTGGACTAGAAATAGGCATCAACTGTCGAGGCACCGTTTCCGAGAATTGCCGTTCTTTTTATTGACAGACGATAACTCCACCCATATGTTCTTGATTATCAAATAACATTCACAATGGCAACGGTGCCCTCGATTAACAGGCATTCCATCGCCAGTCTCCGGCAGTGACGTCATTGACTAACGGTATTTATTAAATGGACGACTGTTTATAAATCCAAGCTGTATCCAAGCCCCCCGAGGATCTACAGAGTTGATTCTTAACATTTGAAGCATTATAATAAAGACTTGCAATAGGCAGGTGTATGTCTTGCACATTATATGTTTTAAAATTATTGTATTTCCTTGAGGGGGTTGGGATGGCCTAGTGGTCTAGAGTGCCGCGCTTCGACCTCTAGCTGGCCGGTCACCTCTGGCTTGCGGCTGCGGTTCGATCCCTGGTTTGAGGGTATGTTGCATGGGGATAGGGGCGCCTTCTCAACCCCGTGGGTTTACTCCGGGCACTCCGGTTTCTTCCCACTGCTAAAGACCCCTACGCGCAAGCGAATTATTGAAAAAACTTGGACCATATGTTAGTCCCAAAATGACCTAGTTTGTGTCGAATGGATGTTAAAACCCCATTTCTAAAAAAAAACAACGTATTTCCTTGATTCCATGTAAAATGGACCAAGGGAGATAACTACAATATGACGCTATGGGAATGTTCAATTGCCATTCCAGAACGTTCCGAATTGAAGGAATTGCAATCTTGTGGCGCGAAATCTTTCCCTGTCGCGGTTCTGCCAGTCTCGACAACCGAGCAAAGTTATCCGTGTTTGATATTTTGATGTGAAATCTAGAGAGTTGCTGGTGTGCCAGGGGTTAAGTAAGAGCGACGCAATGTAGAGCTTTGCATCGTGGTTTCATTTGAACTACCTCTCCCTGGTGGGAAGATTTCATTGGTCTGTATAGAGAATACAGACGGTCCTGTTGATACATGAGGTTGATGTGATTCCTGGTCTGTCGGTGGTGATGATATATATTTCATGGTGGGTCCCGGACTGGATCTTGTTCATAAGGCAAAATTATGGGTCACCACGCCCCTATTATAGGCTTACAATAAATAGTTATATAACATATGCAGCCCGAATCAACAACTTGCAATAAATCGATTTTGCGCTTACATAGTATCTTTAACTTGCTTTGCATGGGAGTCGATCAGAAAACAGTTCATTTGTTTTTGAATGGAGAATCTTGTTTAATGGACAAATTTGAGATTTCCTGTGACAAAATAAAAATCCTCTAACAACATTGAAATTTTCTCAGACACTTGCGACAATTTTTTTACATTATTGACAATATTTTTGTCTCGTTCGCCGAAACCATCAAAAGAAGACCGCCATTGAAGTGGGTCAAGTTTAATGAAGTACCACTTGAGGCGTTTAAGAGGACACGAGTTTAGTTCATTGATTTTTTCCTTGTTTGTGCGGAAATGTCGTTTAGCTTCTGTGAGATAGTTACAGGGAACATTGTACAATTTAAAGATATTATTTTAAAAAATATTTATGAAAAAAAATGACTTCGTGTTGTTTAATTTAGATCTTGATATTATTCACATGAGGCGTCAGAATTTTCTTTCAGTGGAAGGGCTTGGGGAGGGGGATACTCTGCTCGAAGATAGTCAAAAGAAGGTGAGACCCGATCGGTCCTAAGGAATAACTCGCTACCAAAGTAGAGTTATTGATTTTGTTTTTCTTAGAACGGCGAAACGCAAAATGAAGCCTGGCTATGTTTTTTTTTTAAATCAGTTCATGTTAGAAACTTGCACTCATCACAGCAAGGTAGGTTACCATCTGATTAAAATACTGATCTATATTTAGTTTCGTCTTTTTATACTTTCGATGGCCTACAATACATGAAAAAATCTGAGCAGTAATGGGAGGTCGAGTTAGGAATCATACGAGCGGCTTTTGACCCTATGACTTTCAAACATTTGAATGACCAATCAGCGTTGATGTTTCTTGTGGAATACCTACAATTCAGTGCATCACACGCCAAGAATTCGCTGAAACAGACCGTGTCATTGGCTAATGTCTCACACCAATCAGAAGTGAGACTCAACCTATATAAGATTCAGAATGTTTTACTGTTACAGCACGGAACAGTCTGAACACTTATTCGTGAGTGGTTGATTTGTCTTTTGACATGAAATGCTGCACTGAGGAAATCATAATTATGGAATTGTTTTATACCAGTAATTGTAATACCATAAATTTCCCGACTACTGGAAGATTCTGGGAGATTTGAAGCTTTGAACATCCTTTTCTTAAAGAAAATATCTTCTCGGGAAGCCACTATTTATGTTTAATCGTGGCTTAGTTGAATTTCAACTGCCAAAGGTTATTTTCATGCACGCCATCGTGCACACAGGAACTCGGGTTTTTGTCAGACAGATGAGACGCTGTACATTGCCAGACTCTCGACCCTACACTATCTCGACCATACACTCCTGACACCCGGGAAATCACGAGTTCAAACGCAGAGGAAACAATACAAAAAGGTGTTTTCCATGACAAGAAATGAAAATGAGGTTAAATTCTGTACCGACTGGGTTATTGAAGACGGGTATACACCATGCAACGTGCGATGACCCTAACGACTATACCCTCCGTCCTACTTACAACACATATAAGAGGGAACCACCCCCAAAAAAAACAACCCCAGGGCCTCCAGTTTATTCACTAAATCACCACAGCCTGAAATAATCAAATATAATTATAAATATCATTATGTAACTGCATATCACAAGAAAAGTCAATTGCATTAAGACATAATATCCTACGCAATTTAATATGAAATAAAACATGTAAAAAAACTGAAGTAGTAAATGGACACCGTTGTAATTGATTGTATATATCCGTTAAAAACAAATGACTGTAATCAAGACAAGTTTGTTGTATAAAGAGTATTTATACCAATTACAGGAAATGAAATAGAGTATAGCGTCTTACCTTTCTGCACTTACCGGGCCAACGAAGACAGAGATACGTCATACAGTTTGTCCCGGCGTTACATTAGGTAAACGTTTTTTACCGTCCACCGGAGCCTGGTCTTATGACGTCATATGTGGATTGTGGGTTAGGATAAGGATTAGGCTTGGCCCAGGGTTAGGGTTAGGGCTAGCCCTGTCTACATCTCGAGACTGTGACGAAATCTGCAGGCCACAGCCCTTATCCTAACCCTTATCCTAACCCACAATCCTCATATGACGTCATAAGACCAGGCTCCGGTGGTAGGTGGACGGAAAAAAATGCTTACCGTTACATTAGTTACAACCTAACCTGATCCGATATCGATTGTATATGAGCATATGCTGATAGAGAGAAAGACATGGGGTTTAACGTCCACCCGACATAACGATGGTCATTTGGGACTAACATATGATTCAATTTTATTTCAATAGTTTTCTTGCGCGTAGAGATCTTTTACGTGGACGCCGAAGTGTCACTCGGTCGACAATAAGTCGTCCGTTGCCGGTCCCTCTGCCACGCAGCACTGACGACAGGGAAGCCACGACACAAAATCCCGATGAACTTGCTCGATCAGCGCAGGTGGAACACGGGGCCCCCGTGTTATCTAGTCAATGTCCTACTCTCTGATGGAACCTCTGTTTTTCGTGCCTTCCGAACGACTGGACAGCTGGATGAACTTTTTCAACCAATACAGAATCCCGTGAGTTCTGACCATTTTAATTAACGTTAACGCTAATAATATGGACATGTAGATTATATAATATGATTGATGTACACTGAGCTGTAATGGCCCTTAGGGAAATTATCCTCCCTACCTATAGTTCTTTGAGTAAAGAGAGCCGCGCTGTGCCATGTAGCACCACATTTGGATCTAATATGGAAAGCAAAACTGCCAAAAGCTTACTGGATCTGACGTGTGACACATTCCCTGCGATAGATTTTTATTAGCCTAGATCGACGACAACTGTAAAGCCCGAAATTTCATGTGACGCCATGAAAATATGACGTCAAGTGTACAAAGACGCCATCTTGGGTCCCAATTTCCTTCGCACTATCTATTTATATGCCCTATGTTATTGTTATGTCACATTTGGCTGCCCAGACATACAGGATGTGGATAGATATGGTATAGAACTCCGCGAAAAAGATTCTATTGTTGATAAAACATACATTTTTAATCCGAAAAGTAAAAGTATAGCTGAACATACTATCATTATTATTATACAACACAAAGAGTATTTTATTGTCATAAAGCCGAATTCATAAGAAAATAAAAGATACACCAGATAAAAGCGCTATTAAATATATTTAAAAATCAGATTCACCTGAACAAATCTGAATAGGCTAAATGGAGCAATAGAGCTAGTTCGCCTTGATGTTGACAAATACGTAAGACTATATGAAATATGTTATTTTTATTATATGATTCAACTATATATGCAACATAGATCATTAATATCTACATTCAAGTTAAACCAATCGCATTTTATGTCTTACGCCGAGGTGAATAAATTATGATTTTTCCCATTAATTGATATTTGTTTATTTTTTTGCAATGTCTATTTCCTGTCTCGTCCACAGGTCTATCTTGAAGATTTTGTTTTTGCATGTAGTACGATCCTCCCGTACTTACTATTATTGTCATTAAAACATCTATGGGTGGTTAATAGTGTGTACCTAGAATTTTCTACATCAAGTCAATTGCATCCAGATATTTAAAGCGCGTTTACAATATATTCATTTAAGAGAAACCATGTCATTTCTGGGTTAACATATCGTACAATTCATATTTACAAAACTATAGTTTATCCCAACTCCAGTTTTAAACATGGTTTAGAGACTCTTATCTGAACTACAGGATACCAAATTTTTAGAGACTACCGAGTAGGTCATGGTTTAGAGACTGTCTGAACTACAGGGTGCATCGAACTGGAAGGTATATGATTTTGTAGAGGGACTATATCCGAACTACAAGATACATCATGGTTTAACGTGTCAGTCTGAACTACAAGGTACATCATGGTTTAGAGACTCTATCCGAACTACAGGATACGTCATGGTTTAGATATCCACGACAGGCTCTTGTAAATGCCACACCTTTTTGGATATGGCGGTCATTCAGGATATAAATAAGATGGAACGCTTATGCCTGGCTTTATTAGCCCTTTCAATGCCAAGGCGTAGGGCGTCATTCCATTTAGAGCCCATACATATATAGTCTCGGTCACCCAGAATTCCCTAGTCTTCAACGTACGGAGGGTCTGGGTCGAAAATTACTGGATAATCTACCACATAAAAAACCAAACTCCCGGTTACGGATTGACAGTGGAACCTTTTGCCTAAAGTCTCGGTAAGTGTTAGATCTTATGAAGCCGGCCCGATTTTGTTATATTCTATAAAGCGAGTATGAAATATACCCCGCATTTCACTTGGCACATCTATAATAAGAAACAAAATAGATACGAGGAATAAGCATGACTCGCGATGAAGAATTAAGAAGACTGTGAGAAGCCATACGTCTGAGTGTCATTGTTGACAAGCGAGATATTTTGATAGATTCAGTACGTGGTAACTGAAAAGACTGGATAATCAAGAAAATGACCTACTTTCCGTCAAATTTTGAGGACCCATCCAGACTAATATTCGTAGAATATTTGTTTGGATGATAGAGACTAATACATGTATCTTATAACTTGTAACTGACATTTACGATAATGAATGGGTAAAATGGTGTTGAATGGCACACCAGAACCAACCCATTATAATAATAGTTGTAATTTTACACAATAAGCAATATAATACCAAACACGACTTGCCTGGATAATTACGGCTGTAGACGCACTTAATGCTAATAATTCCAAGCAAAACATCCAGGACAATGGAATTCAATCGGTACACAATCGTTCGACATGTTATTGTTGTGTTCCAAGCACAGCTATTATAAATTATATCGCTAATTATGCAGTGAAAAATTAAATGCTAGAAGCCTGTAGTCCCACGTCATGCAAACATTGAGAGGGTTTTACCTCCGCTCGACACAAACTGTGTGATATCGGGACTAACATATTGTTCAATTTTATTTCAATAACTCGCTTGCGCGTAGGGGGTCTTTAGCAGTGGGAGGAAATCTGGGGACCCGGAGAAAAACCCAGGTTGGACAGATGACTGTACTCCTTGTCACGTACAACCGGAGAATCGAAACCACACCAGTTGACCCCATGACAGACCCTGTGATATAACGCGCACGCGTTAACCATTCGCCCATCCCCCAATACAAACAAAGCATACGTTCTCAATCATTCCCTTGTGCGCCGGGATCTTTAAAATAAAAGTGTGTTTTGATTGGAGGGTGGCGTGCCGTGTACACGAAGAAAACTCACAGGGGTTCTTCTTCTTGTTATGCGGGGGATCACGTGGCTATGTGGGTAAGACACTGGCTCGCTAGCCTTGAGGTTGCATCCAGATTTTCCGGCGTAGTTTCCCCTTGTCAGTGATGCACGACGGAGGGCCTGGCAAGGACAGCTGAGAACACCTGTCTAGTCGTTCGGGTGGGACGAAAAAATGAGGTCCCGTTTACACTTTGACGTGCACGTAAAAGATCCCTTGGTAGTTGGAATTCGCTATAAGAGTAGGCCGTAGCGTCCATGCCCGTGCACAATTTCCATCATAGCACACTGTATGGCGTATACCCGTCTTCATTAGCCCAGGTTAGGTGCAGACAGTAGGACGTTAAACCCATCTTGTTATGTGCAGAAATGAAATTGTGACGGGTGCTGGTGTAACCGCCGGCGACAGACCACGAGGTTATACATTGGTGCTCTACTCCTTGTTATGTACAAAGCCGGAATGAAATGTGCATATACCAATCGACAAATCGAAATTGCTAGATCCGCCCCTTCTACTAATTAACAATAACAAGTTTTACATTAGAGTACTTCATCGAGTTTGACGGCTCATAATATGTAACATGATTGATGTGTAGACAACTTTATCGTATAACTAATCCACAGATTTCATGTTCTCAGTTTGTATGATCTAGTGAATTATTTAGGGAGTTTTAATATCGATCAAAATAACAATAGCCGATATTCATTCAGTTTACACTCGGTTATTATCAATGGATTTCCATACACAGATTGGAAAGACGTTTATGAAGAGATTTTACTTCAAGAACTATTAATGGCATTGTCCGTGTTTTGGATATACGATTACGGACTTTAAGGTAAGCATTAAAGTTATCAATGTCTCCATCATATGGATGTTAACACTTCATATCTCCTGTTTACTAAAACTACGAACAATTCAATCTGTAGTCGAACACTATACTGAAATGGAATAGGGTTTAACGTCCTACTTTTCTGCGCCGACTGGGTTAATGAAGATGGCGAAAACTACAAACAATGCTATCTGTATTTATCACGTGTAGTCTAAAACTACAAAAAATACAATCTTTATTTGCGTGTAGTCTAAAACTACAAAGTCATTTGTATTTATCGCTTTTAAACAACAAAGCAAGCGGACTTGACTTTAATTATCTTATCATTTTTTCACATAAAGCATAAAGTTACAAAAACATAGCTTTCTAAAACATATACATTAGACATTAAAAAAAGACCCTGACTCTACATTGTCAAATAATTTTAAGTTTTAACGTAAAATTGAAGGAAGTTTTAAAAGATGAGTATTTCGAATTTTGGGAAATAATGAAACATGTATGTAGCCAGTGCGTTGAAGAAGTACAGATGACCTTTAAATAAAAAAAACGGTCCCTTTCGAGCCCAAAGTAGCCCCCCCCCCTCCACAGTGGTTATATATAGTCAAGCGTTTAAGGTAATGGACTGCTGGTTGAAAGGTCATGGCTTCAAATCTCTGAAATGGTAAAAAGAGAACCGTTCACATGTCTGGGGTGACGACTGTGTGACTGATAAGGAAAGCATGTCTAGTACGACGGAAACAATACTCTCCTGGGTAAATTCTCCTATCCCGCATAACACACGCAAAACTGTAGAAAATAATACCATACTCGACCATGAACCCAGGGGGTGGGCCCTGACAAGTGTACCAAATTTCTCCTATATGTCACAATCAGTGCATATATCTGTTAGGGGCAACCCACCGAACAAACTGTCTGGCAATGGTTATGTTATTCACGATTCCTATGTTGGTGCTGAACAACTCCAAAGCTGTTTTGGTTTTGAATCCCCGGTTGTACGTGACAAGTAATAGGGTCGCCTGTCCAATCTCGTGGGTTTACTCCGGGACATCCGGTTTCCTCCCACTGCTAAAGACACCTACGCGCAAGCGAATTATTGAAAAAATATTAAACCATATTTTTGTATGACCAAATTTGTATGAGTGGACGTTAAACCCCATTTCTTTCAACAGATTTTAGCTAATCTAGCTTAGCTGGGTTCTGGCAATTAAAATGGATAATCGAGACTTAGTCTTATTTATCCGACCAGTACCGTTGCTACGAAAATAATCAATCTATGTTACATCTTCTAAAAGTCATATCGATTTACTGAGAATAAAGTAATTTGATTGAAAATTTAAAAATGTTTATTTGTGAACTATTATAGCAAGAACGGACAGTTTTTAATTGGCTAAATCCTACATAATGCATCTTTATTTGCTGATGAGGTACTCGAATAGTGACAATCAAGAGAACAAGTGGATTGTAGGCTTCAAAGCGCGAAACATGTCCATTGTATTTGATTCACTCGGCAAGCCTCGGCAGATTCCAATACCCGACATCTGGCGTGGGCTGTATGATGAATTCCGCCATTGGAACTATTTTCAAGTTCCCGGATTACGACCCCTTTGAAGAATGTTTTATCATACAAAGACTTCAAAGACGAAAGCTGTTTTTCTTTCACGTTTATCCAATTTTTAAGGACATGTTTGCACTGCAAATTCTACACACTGTGGGAACTTCTTTCTTAAAGCGGTACGTTTTCGTTCCGCATCGAAGTTGTAGGTGTAGGTACATATCACGTACCGCCATACAGCCGAAGCTAGATGTTGGGTACTGGAATGTGCCGAGGTTTGCCGAGTGTGTTTGATTATGTCAATATTCTACTCCAATCACGTCCATCGGGCTATGAGACTGATATAACTGTGATGTCACTGGCGGAACTGCACATCCTCTCAATAATTGGTTGTCTGACTGGTCATGTGTACTGACAAGGAAATGTAGTCCCAATTTACGAGTTAACATTGTATTCTGTGCACTAATATTTCAAACCCAAGACAATTGTCATTTTCCCTAACCAAACGCAAGACTGTGGTCATTTACCCGAACCAATCGTGAGACATGGGTAAATTGGGGCCGTATCTTTGTCACGGTACACTCAAATGACGCATTTCATCTAGACCAACCTTACTGCAGGAGTTGTCACTGTTATTCATTTCTTTCGTCGAAGATACTATCCAACATCATTGTTCACTGACTCACGAAGATGAATAAATGGATACTGGCATAGCATAGACAAACCATCGAATATCAGATCATATTTAGACGCACGGCACTCCGCCCTTTGATGTCAGAATAAACGTGAAATATTTAGGTTTCGGTCGCTGTGGGAAGGCTTTTTTAAAAAAATGTAGTTTCAGCTGATCAAACAGAAAACAAAAACTTTCTGTTGAAACAATATTTACGTTTCAGTCGATTATTTCACAAAGACAGAAATCTTCTACCTGGCTTATGGTTTAGAAGTAGGTTTTGTTCATTTGTTCCTGGATGTATATGGAAATGATTGACGTGGATAGGTAGAGGCGGGACAAAGTTCCGATGGGCCATCAGTGCGAATTCTAATTAACATATAGATCTATATTTCGTTTTTTTTTTTATATACTTTCGATGACGTACACTACATGCAGACAAGATGTACTGGTAAGTCTTGTCAGGGGTCGTACGAGCGGCTTTTGACTCTATGACGTCAGACATTGATTGATCAATCAGCGTTATATTTCTAGTGGCTTGCCCAGATTCGCCGTAACAGACCGTTTCGTTGGCTAATCCCCCACTTTAACCAAAACGCCGATAATATGACAACTATATTTCAGATTCTAGCGCAGTGAAAACAAGTAAAACGAAATTTAAAATCAGATTGATACACGTGCAGCTCAGCCAACAGGATGATGTAACCGAAATTTTCTGTAGGTGTGGAAATATCGGTATACAGAAATAGTTACCACATGATTTTTCGATTTATGTTCAGGAGCAGTATTAAATACGTCATATTTAGCTACAATCTGAATTAAGATTTTAAAGCAGTTACAAACCCAAACGGTTTGGTCGCTCAATAAATATATATCAAGTCAGTAATTTCGAGTCTCATTTGCTCTAATGATAAGACGTGGAAAGGAACTTCAGCGCGAGTATTGGTAGCGATCATACTAAGATATTGCTTGTCAGACTTTTTACCATGTATCGCATTTTGTCGCGTTGGCTCAATGAGTAGGCACTGACGCTCTAAGTAGGAGATCTCGGGTTCGGACATGCTTTACCCGTTATCAGTAGTGAAGAAGGGAGGGACTGACAAGGACATTGTGTATCCGATTGGATGTGACGAAAAACCCAGATCCCATATACATATTAACCCAGATCGATTGGCAGATGACATTAGAAATAAAGATACGTTGTAGCGCGGCTGTTTGTGCAAAATTTCCCCCAAAGCACACTGCATGGCGTAATGGCGTCTTGGTTATCTATGTGGTGCCCTAAAGTGTATCTTATTTTAGAAGGTGGGGATGGATTCTAAAATGCATGCAGAAATAAAATGGCAGTATCTCAATTTGAGGTTTTACAAATGATTTTATCGTTGTGACAGCAAGTTTAATCAATTTAGCGCGTTTAGACGTGTGTGAGAGAGAGAGAAATGGGGTTTAAGGTCCACTCGACACAAACTCGGTCATTTCGGGACTAACATTTTGTTTTAATAATAATTCGCTTGCGCGTAGGGGTCTTTAGCAGTGGGAGGAAATCGGAGTGCCCGGAGAAAACCAGCGAGGTTGAGAAGGCGCCTTTATCTTCATGCCACATACGC
This sequence comes from Patella caerulea, assembly GCA_036850965.1. NCBI lineage: Eukaryota > Metazoa > Mollusca > Gastropoda > Patellidae > Patella > Patella caerulea. Next base: position 14,317,756 of record JAZGQO010000002.1, on the reverse strand, counting down.
TCACACCTGGGCTCGAAACCACAGCCGCAAGCCAGAGGTGACCGGCCAGCTAGAGGTCGAATCGCGGCACTCTAGTCCACTAGCCCCCAACCCTCCCCGCGTTTAGTCGTGTTGGCCTAGGTATTTTGATAGTAATCGACGGAAGGCTGTACTAAACAAACCCGAAAAGACAAAACTTATGGAGGCTAGAGAACGTATGTAACTATCACTCGAAAAGCGCAATGCGTCTCCATATGTAACGTGTCTCTGATATGTTCCGATTATCCGTAGAGTTGATTTTAGCTGTTGATGTCACGAGAAAGAGAGAGAGAGAGAGAGAGAGAGAGAGAGTGGGGGTGGTAACGTCCACTCGACACAAACTAGATCATTTCGGAACTAACATATGGATCAATTTTATTTCATTAATTCGCCTGCGCGTAGGAGGAAACCGGAAGAACAATTGAAGATCCACGGTTTTCAAGGCTTACTTACTCCTTGTCACGTACAACCGGGGAATAGAAACCACGTCAGTTGACTCAGTGGCAAACCTTATGATACATATTGCATGTGCTAACCATTTGTCCATCGCGATAATTGATTATTATTGAACAAATAATGATGTGTAAAAAATGTATAACAATGTCCAGATTTCCCGTAATAAAACTAATAAAACTGTATATTTATGATGTGATAGGAATACCTGCAGGTGGTATAAAATCACTATATCAATATCAGATAGTCCTATCCCTTGCCTCGTTATATTAACTCATTTGTACTTTTCGCACATAGCGGAGAACCGTTTGATTTATAGCAATATTAAAGGACACAATTCAAATAAGATAAAAAAAAAAGTTGGAAGGCTACAGTATAAAGGTTAGCTTCCTCTGTTGTGCTTTAAATATACACCGACCCCAGAACCCTCACCTCAGACGATCATTTTTTTTTTTATTTCTTACCAAAATAAATTCACTAAAAATATCACTCCGCTCGACGTACTTGATATCTCCCACGACACCTCACGACCGCCTGAAATTCTGATTGTTCTTGTTAATGCTAAATTCCCATTACCACGAGTAGTTTAAGCATTGGCCGTTTGGATAGTGGAGAAATAAAATTACATGATGTTTAAAATTTCCGTCTTTTTTTATATTAATCGAGTTAATGGTGTCCTTGGTATCGCCAGTAGTATTGTTCCAGTCTGATTCACTAATGGAGTAGCACTGAACGATACCCCTGAGTATATCAAGGATGGGTTAAAAGACAATATTGGTGTCTATCATTATCACATATGTGATAGAATTTGTTAAACATGTCCCAAATATATACTCTCCCAAAAAAGAAACGCAAAGTTACATTTCGTCGTCGGTATATCCCGACTCAACCATCGCTTTGTTGCAACAAGAACAGCGACACGTCGCTGAACCAAACTGCTTTCAAGTGTTGTTGTGGTCATACCCTCAGTGTCTCTACCCATTAAAGTTGGATTTCATGGTGTCGGCGTATTTCAAAACAGAAGCTCTAACGGGGACGTTTGCCTCGTTATTCGGTTTCACGTAGACGGATTGTCTGGTACGAGATTTTACGCCGTCCGGGAATTGTTGCTGCAGTAGAGGTTGCTGTTGAAAACCATTTACGCCAATGACGTAACCGGAAGTGACGATCCAGGACAGGACGGATCACTCTTGTTTGGCCTGAGCTTGGACGGTCACGTGTTGAACTTCGCTGTCGGTACCTATCCCAAAGGCGCGATATGAAAATAAGGGAAACATTCAGCAACCTGGCTACATCTGTCTTGGGTTCACCTGCTTGTAATCGACCAATAGCGTTGTTGCGCTGGTCTTCATTCAGATGTGGCATCACTTAGTTCCTTGAGTGTTTACATGTGCAACTGATTTGGGAACCGAGAACCCCGGGATTTTAAAGACCTTAGATATAGGTTCCATGCGAAAAGCTCGCGAAGTTGTTAAATTCCTGTTTCTTGGTGCAATCAAACGATACCAAATTTCGACAAAAAGGATGACCAGTCACAATTAGTAACATAACATTTAAAACCAATAATGAATTTCTTTTATCCTTACATAATGACATTAAAACAAGTAAGATTTATGGAAAGAACGACTTCGTATAAATAAATAACAAAAATGATGAAAAATGGGTTGTGCGTTTCTTGTTTTGAAGAGTATTTATTTTAACACAGAGATCATTACTATGCGTTATGGAGATTTCAAGAAAAGGAAGTGACGAACGTCCTGCCCTGTACGTTACGTGAATTTGTGCGTCACCTACGGCTTCTGTCATTTTGCAGAAGGGGACGTATTTTAACAGCATGTTGTGTCGTGCATATTGACTCTAGCGCGGTAAGCAAGGCCTTATTCACATTGTGCAGGAGTTCACAGGGACTGACACGCGATCCTTTAGCCATAAATGCTGCTCAGTAAAATTAACTGGGGTTCCAGAGGTTTTTTTTTTTTTAACGAGGATTCAATAGGGCGGTTCCTGAACGTACAGGGCGAGTGTAATGAGACCTAGGTTGAGGGTTGAACTGTACATCATGCAGTGTACTATGTGGGAACGTTGGCCCGTACAACGGCGTTTCCGCTTATTCCTTCTCCTCCGAGTAATACCCACGATCTCAATTTTACGTTTCATCCGAACAAATAGACACCGTGCCTTTACAGTGTGTTCGTCCTACTCAACTAGCAAACTTTAACAACGCTGGAAAATCCTGACCTGCTGGTTAATGAACCAGCGCCTGACCCATCGATTCATTACGACCCTGAATAATAGATAAGGTTGAACATTTCAATAATCGGAAAATTATGAGAAACATTGAATAACTAAATCTTATTTTCGTCAAAATGGCTGCTATCAGCCTTCTGCCTGCAATTATTAACTAGATCTTATCGCTTGTTACCATTGCCTGTCGCGTGAGATTGTTTCCTGACTAACCCTATGTTAATTAAGAGCGGTCATATTCTCTAATTGGAGTTATATTACGTAAATATAATAATTGTATTAAGACATGCAATATGTTTTATAGTCTGACCAGCTGTAAGTGGTGGGAAATTAGCTTCCGATATAAAACACGGTTAATAGTGTGAGTTAAATAACCGTATTTAATAGCTGGTTAAAAAAACAAAATATTTCTTTTTTTCTCTGAGACTGTAACGATAGATTATAATACCATTGTTTATGGGCTATTGAAGACAGAAAACGCCATACATTTTTCTATATAAGGGAAGCTTTGTTTCACGTGCACGTCAATATGTATATATCCTTTACTGCTGACAAAGGGAAGCCACGCCGAAAAATCTCGAGGAAATTTCACGGTTTTGTTTCCCATTTCTTTACCAAACTTTGAATTGGTTGTAGGCCTATCAGAAATTGAATCTATATTCTAATTTTACAGTACCGTATCTCGATTTTATATCAATGATACGAAGTAAAATATATAACGTGAAATAAAATGGGGTTTAACGTCCTACTCTTTAGCACCTAACCTGGGCTAATGGAAGACGGGTAAAATATATAACGTAGAATATATAACGTAGAATAGTTAATGTATATTCCCTTGAAAGGATGTTCTGGTGTGGTCTCCCCCTTGTCAGTGGCGCACGTAAAGATTCCATGGCAGTTGGAATTCGATATATGAGTAGGCCATAGTGCCACTGTATGGAAGAAATTTCCCTCACAACACATTGTATGGTGTATGCCGTCTTCATAGCCCAGTCGGAGAAGAACAGTAGGACGTTAAACACCATTTCATTTTATTCGTTTCATGTCGTCCACGCCCGTCTTCATTACCCTCGTCAGACGTCACACCCTATTTCATGTCCCCGTGAAAGGAAATGCAATGGGTATTGACAGCCTGTTTACCTATATTAACAATGCAGCAGGGATTTTTGAATGTGATATTGATGCAGCGATGGCGGGTGTGGCGCCAGGCGGGGTAAGCTTACTCTTCCGGACACATATGTTACCACTGTTTGTCGTGTATATTGAGAGAGAGAGAGAGAGAGAGAGAGAGAGAGAGAGAGAAATGGGGTTTAACGTCCACTCAACACAAACTAGGTCATTTCGGGACTAACATATGGTTTAATTTTATTTCAATAATTCGCTTGCGCGTAGGGTTCTTTAGCAGTGGGAGGAAACCGGAGTGCGCGGAGGAAACCCACGGGGTTGAGAAGGCACCCCCTATCTCCATGCCACATACGCTCACACCAGGGCTCGAAACCACAGCCGCAAGCCAGAGGTGACCGGCCAGCTAGAGGTCGAAGCGCGGCACTCTAGACCACTAGGCGATCCCAACCCCCTCGTGTATTTTATACACGGTGAACAGTCCATTTGCTGATTACACTATTTTGCCTCGACCGTTTTTATTGGACTAATGGTTTGGATTGTTCGTACTTGGTTTTATTTTATCATTTGTAAAAATTTCGAAACAAAATCACCACTTATTGTTTGTTTATTTTGGAGACCTATTATCGGAAATCAGAATTGTTTCTGTAATATTGTTTTGATTTAACAGTGATATTGATTGTGTAAATTGTCCTTTGTCTAAAACCGCTATTGTCTTCAGTAGAAATAAACTACATGTGTTAATGTATACACACGTTCCATATATAGTATTGATGCAACTACATTTGATGTAAAAAAAGAGCTTAAATTACCCCGACAGGGCATCTTCGACACACCAGAAAGTTTCGGCTTCTTTGATAGTTTCGATAAAAGTATGAACAATAGACACGATTCTACGATTCTATAGAGTACCATTTACACAGGGGACGAAAATAGATGTGTCTATAATATTGATTGGTTCTATAAAACCGGAAATGACACGTAGATTTGGTTTCCTGTTCAGGCGCAGATCGATTTAAGATGACCGAGCAAAGCGTGCAAATACACCAATACAACAGTTTTAAAAGAAAAGGATAGCCATAGCGAAGAAAAATTTTAAATATAGTTTCACATGCATGCTAAAAATACGCCAAAAAAACTACAACTTCTAGCATGTTCACACAATTTCCTGAAAAGTTGTATGGGGTTGCAGTGGTGTTACTCGCTATATATAGATATGGTTCATAATTACAATGCCTCGCCCCAAAGTGGAAACAAATCCGTAAAAAAAACTGCAAGCTCTATCGTGTTGTTAAGATTTTGCAGAAAAGTGGAAGTGGGGAGGGTCATAATTCTGGAAAAGAAGGGATAAGGCCTCGATATCAACATGTTTCGTCCTATTATGACCCCAATGCTTAACACCAAATTTGGAATAACACCTTTAAAACAAGGATAAAACAGCTTTTATAGATTTGGTGAGAGATCAATAACCTCCGCGAAAACTACGACCTCTAACATTAGTAAAGATATTAATCCGATTTTGTAGAAATGATAAGGGAATCCTCTTAAGAAATAATACACCCCGAAAATAGCGCCCCTCGTTTTTTTTTCAAAATTTCTTTTTCAACTTGCATTTTGGCTATTTTGTCGACTCTAGACTAAGTCATATTTTTGTATTTATTGATATCAGTGAGAAGGCGACAACACGCATACCAAGTCATAATGCAACTTGAAAAGTAGAAATTAAGAAATAAACACAACGCGCTATTAGCGACCTACCATTTTGGCTTGTTGTCGTGCTATCAAATTTTCGAGTTTGCTTGACTGGATTAAGGGCAAAAATTACTAAATTGTAATTTTATACGAATGTGATGTCGCCTCACATTTTGTCGTAACTTCTACTTTTCGACTTTCGTGAAGGGCCAAAAAGTAGAAATTAAGAATTTGTAGTTATGGGCTTCCATACTTCCACAGTTTGCATATAGAAAATGACGAACAATACAGGGTTAAGTAGAATGTGAAATCAACATGTTACACTATATAGGTATTTAAATCATTATTTGTCTCGGACAATGGAAGTAACTAAACGTTACAAAACGTTTCGATTAAAAATCATGTAAAGCGGTAAATACATAAATAGACTATATATTGATATGGGTTATACGGTATTATTACATCTTTTATTTAATACTATTTACCTTTCTTACAGTACGCGGACTAATGGAAAGTACTCCGCCTAATGGAAACGGTATTGTTGTCGGTTTTATTCCGTGCATCAGGGACTTGAAGCAAAATAAAGATTAACAGCAGACAACAAGCAATTGGAGACTGACATTTGAATTAGTTTCATAATAATTTAGCAAAAAAAAAAATCAATCAGGGACACGTGTTATTCAACTCCCAGCTTTATATTGATGTGAATACAAGTGTTGGTGTTCAATTATGAGCTTTAGACCATAAGGCTTGTAATTGAGTCATGAGGCTTGGTTTCTCCATGCTTGTACGTAACCCTGTAGGAGAACGCTAGATCGGCGACGGTCCTACGCATTTTAGCACATATGACGTCATATATAGATTGTGGGTTAGGGTTAGGGTAAGGGCTAGGACCTGTAGATTTGGTCAAAGTCCCGAGATATAAACAGGGCTAGCCCTAACCCTAACCCTTGATCAAGCCTAACCCTTACCCTAACCCACAATTCACATATGACGTCACAATTTGCGTAGGACCGTCTCCGATCTAGCGTTCTCCAACCCTGTACGTATCTTGTACCCCCTGCTTTGAGGCGTCGAACACCCAGTGGATACACTCGAGAGTTGATTATTGTCTTGTGAATGTCTCAATAAATTTTTTTCATAACATTTGAAGAAAAAGGAAAAAAAAGAAAAGGAAAAAAGACGGCAATAGGGAGATTTAGTTATTACAGTGGTCAGTAAACTGGGTTAATTTAAGGTTAATGGGTGGATGTTAATTGATAGTGGTCAATTACGGGGGAAAAGTGAGGTTAATGTTATAAATCGATAATAATTGATCTATAGATTTAACACAGGTAATGAGCAGGATAGCGTTTCATATAATACAGCGGGGTCTTTTTTCCCACGGGTTTCTATTATCATTGAGCATATCAACCACAAACAGACTGCACAGACTGTTTTAAAGTGGCATAATAACTTTTTTTTACAAGTCTACCGTTTTTATTATCCAGGCATGTGAATAATCTATACTAATATTTGTGAGTAACATAGGCCTGGTGGCGATGAAATTACCACTTCCGATTTCGGAGTTTACTTCCGGTTTATGGGCTATGGCTATTCCCGTAAGGGTTTAATCTCTGACTATCTGCCTCAATCAGGTCAATGCAGATAGTCAAAACCCCATGATTTGTATTATCAGGAAAGTGTCAGTTATACCCAGGCCCGTAACTGTAGGGGGTAACCACACCTTCAACAATTTTCGCCCCATCCGTGAAAAAATTGTCAACCATAAAAACATTAGATATATACATTGTCCGTCAATTTTACAGCACCCTTGAGAACACCACCCGCCCACGGCTCTACAACCGAGAGTAATCAAACGGTAGCTTAGACAGGCATTCAATCGTTGTAAACATTTCACGTGTTATCTCATACCTTTGATTAATAATGCAATAAAGCTACTGAACTGGACATCATGTGATTAATGTTGATTACTTTACTAATATTAATTACTGTAAAATATTCATGCTTCCCCTGTTAAAGGGGATGTAGATTGTTTTGGTCACATCATAAAGATCCCTACGCACAAGCGAATTAATGAAATAAAAGTGAATCATGTGTTAGTCCCGAAATGACCTAGTTTGTGTAGAGTGGACTTTATACCACATTTCCCCCCCCCCTCCCAACAGAACGTGTTGTATACTATTTATATTTACAAAAATTGGCAATCATTCCATCAGTTACAAACACCCCCTATTACAGATTCACTATACTCTTGAATCGGGTATAGCATAAATGTTATTAAAATACAAATGTTACGACATCTTTAGATTTTGCCTACCATTATTTTTATTTAATACCAGTACCAGGGGAAACATACGGGATACTATGTTTTAAGTACTGTCATGGTCTAAAACAAGACATTACGTCTAACATCCTTGTGCAGTATTGATGTATACGATTATTATAAAGCATTATATTGGCGTTAATGAGTGATAAAATAATTTAGGCCAACGACATTAAACTCCATTTCCATGAAAGTTATTACAAACCTTGATGATGACCTCTGTTGTTTTTTTTTTAATGAGAAATTTTTTATAGATAGTTTTATTTTCGTCGTTTAACTATTTATGGAAGACTGGTGCAATTTCTATTATTTAGATTATATTGTCTCTCTTTATATCCAATATATAATATATAATAATATGTGTTATTTTGGACATGAAATGACATCGGTTCAACGTCCTACTGCTTTGCTTCCACTGGGCTGTATATTATCCAGTAATTTTCGTCAATAATTGAGGACCGACCCAGACCCTCCGTGCTTTGAAGACTAGGGGGTTCTGGGTGACCGAGACTACCTTTTCAGAGATTATTCACTGCTGATCAATTTGATGCAAGGTATGCGAACCTGGTTGTACTTTTACTCCATCAATACGCACAGAGGGTGGGCGTCGGTGATTAGGTACTGATGTGATAAAATATTTGTTGTGTTGTTAATGATATATTATCGTTGTAAAATGTAATAACATCTACCGATAATTAACTCTCTATAATAAATCTAACAGGACAGAAGATAATCCACCTTGAATCAGTTTGTTTTCAGATTCAACAAGGTCTTTAGTATTTTTTTTACAGTAATAACAAAATCATCCCAAACAATTACAGCTACAGCATGTCACAAATAAGCTAAAACAATAGAGAAGGACTATACAAACCAAAATCACTTTATAATTATTAATGTATATTAAAAAAAAAAAACCTTTGGGCTGAAAATATTCGAATCGATCATTCTACCACCGCCATCTTGATATGTCTTAGACGAAAATAGATGAATAACAATGATTTTTATGTCTCACATAAATACTTGAATAAAAATTTTGCTATTCTATTTGAGATAAATTTTCTTAGCTCTCGCCTTTTTTTTTTACCTAATGGTGCTAACCATTTGGCCATACCCCCTCACAATATACAATGACGACCTTGTGTTTTGGAGCCAGTTCTTAGTAGCATTTTAATATCTTGTTTCGCTATTGTTGGAAGGTATATAACAACATGCTTTCTGGCAGTTAATTAGATTTATAATACAGACTTGGTTTCGAAGAGCTGAGTCGAGCGGAGACGATGTGAGACGAGCTTATGGACTCAAGCGAGTTCCTTCACTGCTTTGACAGAAGGACGAAATGGTTGTCTTAAAGCAGTGTTGCACCGTGTTAATGTTCGTATTAATGTTCTTGTTTCATATTCTGTTTCCAATATCATTGAATTCTATAACTGAGAAACTGTTATTATGTTGACGGTGTTAATCATAATACCAACAATATTATCAATAACTTAACAACGTATATTTCATCTTTATAGAGAAATGTTGTGCCTTGATTCCACTAAAAAATAAATCTAGAATTTGCTACGATCTTCAGAGCACGCGTATTTATGGCTTCAGCCCACTTGTGCCTCTGGATTCGGACAGTTCTGGTTTTCCAAATGTAGTCTCATATTAATTATATTTCATAGTACGTTCATTTATAGCACCCTCTCCCGTAATATGGAGAAACCTAGCAAGTCATATTTTGGTTAAAAATGAATTAGACCCATATTTGGACTTAGTGCACATGTATATAAGAATAGTAGCTTAATTTTGAAACAAAACAGTTTTCCTTTGGTTTTTTGTTTTTTTTCAAATCTACATTGAACAGTGTTACTAGATTTTTCCAGGTTACGGGAGCCCTATTCTCCGTTACCTATGGCACTACTTGTAATTTTGAGGTATCTAGAACAGAATTTACAATTTCTGACAGGTTTTGTCAACTATTTATGATTCTTAGGTGGAAGGATGAGGAAGTTAAAGGGACTATCCCGATAAGGACAGTTTCTCAAAAATTAAAGTCCGAGTATTTATGAAATTTATGGACCAGAATATAGAGGAATGGTGTATTTACCTTGTTTCAAAATTTCAGCTCAAAATATTGAGTTTTTGGGGCGTGAACGTCAACACTGCTTATCCGGACACGTAATCTTTTTAAGATTTTGGGTCAATGTTTTCATTGGGTGAGCTGATAATCGATTCCCATTCCTTGAGAGGTCTATACAGTGAATGACCCATGTACTGTACTTGATAACAAAGGGTAAATTTCACCTACATATTATTTTTATAGAAAAAAGTCTGGTTTTATCCAGATACTGTATAATACAACGGTCTCCACTTCCAGATGGAGACTGTCAAGTTTAAGTTATTTACAAGCGTATCACAAATATCGGGTTAGTTGGTCGGGCTTAGGTAATGGGTTTTAAGGGATTTTAACACAAAATTAAGCAGTTTTATTCCTCATAAAGTTATCATGATTGGCCCTTTAACAGATAGGAATTAAGGAAATCACATACGAAAATTGATGTCACAACGTGTACTTACTTTCCTTAAACAGGACGTAGGAATGAATACAGTGGAAGGCCCACTTGATCAGACAATTGCAACATGTCGGCTATTTGTGATTATAAACTTCAATAGACCCATCAGTATATGTCATGAATTTAACACTGGTGTCAATTGAGGAGAATTGTATGGCCGAATTCGCACTGTATCATAAGGTCTGCCATTGAGTCAACTGGTGTGGGATCGATTACCCGGTTGTACGTGACATGGAGTAGGGTCGCCTGTCCAACCTCGTGGATGTTCTCCAGGTCCTCTGGTTTTCTCACACTGCTAAATTATTGAAATAAAATTTAAGAATAAGTTAGTTCCGAAATGACCTAGTTTGTGTCGAGTGAACGTCACCCCTCTTTGTCTCTCCGTCTGCCTCTCTCTCTCTCTCTCTCTCTCTCTTTATCTCTCTCTCTCTCTGAAACCAATCAGGGAGAAACTTACTATAGTCTTAGTTCCATTAAGATAAGCACAACGCTGTTTACCTTTGCGGATAGTTTTACATCTACTTTTAGGGAATCCCATACATGCACAACATGATCTGGGGAATACTATTTCCGCGTAACTAAACGGTTGTACGTGACTTCACCATAATGAGAGACTGACCATTAGTAACACTAGCAGATTTATTTAGTCGTTCTTCCGGTTCTCTTGGGTTAAATCGTCGTATACCGATTAATCATGTCTAAATTTGAAGGCTCGGACTTATAGCATTAAAGATACACCTGCCTATTACAGGTCTTTCGTTAAGCCCGAAATGTTATATAAACTATTAATTAGACATTGATTAACTTATGCAGACCATAATCAACTCTCGTTAGCATCGCTACTTTGCAATATTTAGCCGATTGGACCAAATTTTTGAAAAATTATTAAACGTAAAAATGGATAATCGAGACTTTATTTCTTTTTTATCTTACCGATTGTAGTAATGATGATCGAGGCTTGACAAAAATTAGTGTCAGCCCTAGAAGAAACAGCATTAGAATTTCTAACTAGCAAACCTAAAGGTCCCATGTAAACGTTGACGTACATTCAAAGCGGTAATTTCATATTTTTAAGTTATATTTTTAAGATATGTTAAAATAAAGCATTAAAATAGATGGTATCTATAAACAGTCCTACCTTGTTAAAGAATAATCCTATTAATCCTATAATTCACTATTACCAATTGAGAAATTGGCAAAAATGTCATTTTCAACTGTAATTTCAAACGTTTGAAGATAGCTATTGCACGGGGTGTAGAAAAACAAGGGAGGTAATTGTGATGTTATTTCCGGTGGGAAGGGTGGGAAATATGCCCATGATCGTATAATAGTGAGTTGACAACCTATTGAGGAAAAGACAAAGAAATAATTATCTTTTGACTTTCTTAGAAAATATGAAATTATCGCTTCAAAAGATCCCCATGGCACTTTGAATTCGAATTAAGGGTAGAGCATAGTTCCGTTGCTCGGGAAAATTTCCCTCATAACAAACGGTGTGTCGTATACCCGCCTTCATTAACCCAGTCGGAGCAGAACAGTAGGACGTTAAACCCTATTTCATTTCATTTTATTCGATCCATTTAGTCTATTTTAAGAATTCCAAAGAATAGAGACATGCGCACTATAATAAAAACTCTAAATAACAGTAACAATAAACACAGATAACTAACCAATTAAAGACATTCTTTTATATTGATGGAGAAGTCAATTAAATAATGAAAAAATATTATGTATAGCGGACTGTAACTATAACTGTACTTCTGAGATTAATTATCGACCTATAGAAAACAACCAATTGTTAATTTTCTTATCTTCCGTGTCGGATTTACCATATTGACAAATGAATTAGTGAGCATATTGAGATTTTCTGGACAAAGTATTATGATTTACCAAACGCCAAGCACACGACGTAAGTTAACGTCGACACAGAAATTGTAAACCATGTATTAGATCAAGTAGATGTGATTTAAGGTGTTTTAGATAAAGTAAGTAAAATGCTCGACTCGATATGTGAGTATATTCCTATTATCCGTATTACTTGACTTTGAAATGTTCACGAGAGGGGAGGGTGTGTTGACAAGTGGCGTGATTTTGATTCGCCGGTTGTACGTGACAAATAGTAGGGTCGCCAGTCCGTCCTCGTGGGTTTTCTGCGGTTCCCCCGATTTCCGTTCACTGCTAAAGATCATATGCGCAAGCGATATAATGAAAGACCCCCTCCCTGTCATCTCTTCACCCTCCCTCTCTCTCTCTCTCTATATATATATATATATATATATATTTGACTATAAAGCGGTTGTCGAGGTATTTCCCGCCTATGTTTCCCTTGTTAAAGTGATACACAAACACGGTTCCGTATATCATATTAGTTCGGTTAAAGCAGATATACAATCACGTGAAAAGTATGTAATCAAATCTCTAGACCATCGGATGTCTGAGATTTTAAATAAATGTCTGTCCATTCTAAACGTTAAAATGGAAAATTACAACTTCTTTATTACGGTAGCAATGGTACTTGACTTAAAACAACCATACCTTCTCTCAGAATAAAGTAATTTGACATTTCTAATTTCTATTTGCTCATCAATCTAAGGGCATAACGCGATTCTCGTTTGTTACCTTGAAACAAAAGGGTTTTATCAATACACAAAAGTGAAAACGGTACATGGCTTTTGAAATCACCAATGCGGGCGAGTAATTGCGCGACTTTGTCTTTTATACCTGATCGGTAATCAATGTAAGCGTCTCCATGCGTTCTGTATTCCAAACCATTTCAGATAGATTTTTACAGACTCAGAAAAGCAATTTGAGATAGCCAACTCTATAATAATTTTTGATTTGACTTGATTTGACTATGTAAGCTACATTCAACGCGTTCTAATCAGATTTTTATAAAAGATCTTTGAGCTAAATCGTTGAACAATAGTGGATTTAATATGTCTTAGTAAGACAGTGGTTATGTTTGATTTATGATAGGTGAGTATATGTTAAACATAATGTTAAACATGATAGAATTAGATAAATCTGTGGTTATGCTAATGTTATATATGATATTATGTTAAATATGATACAATTAAGATATATGACTATGTTAAATGTGATATAAATAGATAAGTTTATATGGTTATGTTTAATATGGTATAATTAGTGAGGTCTATTGCTATTTTAAAGATATATTACCACGAAAGTATTTACTTGGTCATACTCCGCGCAGTGTTTCGTTTGCTTAGAGGTAATCCCACTACTCACTGCTGTAATGAGTGGATATTGTTGTTTTAAATTTTGATTGGCCAGTAGTCCGACTACCAACCAATGGCTGTTTGCTCTACAAAAGCTTTGCATTTAAAACGAGTGCCAAATTTGGGCCAAATATGTTTACATAACGTTACGTCATGACTCACGATTTTATTATGCCCAATTAACGCGTGCATAGCAGAATACTGCAGTAAAAGTAATTGCGTGACAAACGAGGCTATCAAGTCGAATGAAATGTAAACAATACTGTTTGGAAGCGAACATACTTTTTTAATAAGTTAAATCACTGTCCAAAGTTTTAGGGAAGACTCAGATTAAACGAAGGACTGTCATGTTGTTGTACTTAAGAGATAGCTTTGGTTGAACGGGAAGAATAGACATACTCCATACTCCCGCAAAAGTTCAAGAATCCGAAGCTAATCCAGCAATGGCCAGGGAGGGATTTCTCGGGCCATCGCTTCAGGAATATGTTACTGGGTAGATATGTACAATAAAAATATGGCAAATTTGGTATATATGAAAAACACCCATGTGAAAATCACCGGCTCAAAATGTCGGGGTTTCACTAACTGCCAGCTCAACTAATTATTGTCTACCTGCTTGACTCGAATCTACGGTTGTACCTGACAAGGAGTAGGGCCACCTGTCCACCGGTTTCCCGCTGGTACAAAAAAGTAGGACGTTAAACTCTTTTAAAACTAGCACGGCACTTGTGCTGAATCTACGATCTTGATAATTCTATGGGGGTTGGGATGGCCTAGTGGTCTAGAGTGCCGCGCTTCGAACTCTAGCTGGCCGGTCACCTCTGGCTTGCGGCTGTGGTTTCGAGCCCTGGTGTGAGCGTATGTGGCATGGAGATAGGAGCGCCTTCTCAACCTCGTGGGTTTCCTCCGGGCACTCCGGTTTCCTCCCACTGCTAAAGACCCCTACGCGCAAGCGAATTATTCAAATTAAATTAAAACCATATGTTAGTCCAGAAATGACCTAGTTTGTGTTGACTGGACGTTAAACCCCATTTCCCTCTCTCTCTCTCTCTCTCTCTCTCTCTCTCTTCTCTCTCTCTCGTTGATAATTCTATGTTATAAATATTCACACTACCTACCAAGTTGCTTAAAAAAAATAAACTTATCATGTGTTATCACACTGCCATTTTGTATATCTCACAAATCACATAGATTCTGACCTTTTAGTTATAATACAATTTGTCAATTAAAACAAATTTATATTGATGACATTTAACACATTAATATTTATCTTTGTGGTTACAACAATACATTTACCGCTTTAATAGCGTAATCAATACCAATATTCAACATTTATAAGTATAAAATTTAAAATACTTCAGTCACGTTAGGGAAATGGAATTCAATTGATGTTTAACGCTTCCATTTTCTTCACTCGCCGGAACAATGAAGCCGAGGATATAGATTAAGTAATCCAGGGTGGGGGGGGGGGGCGGTAGCTCAGTAACGGTATTGCAGGATGATGGAACTGTCAAAAGCAATGTCTGGTCGTTTGGATGGTGCTAAAAACTGAGTACCACCGTACATAATATTGGTATGCACGTCAAAAAAAAAACCCTGATAGTTGGAATTCTATAATCGTAACGCAAAATTATCAGACCAGAACGCAGGTTATATAACAACTCTTCCAGGTCCTGGTGTGCAAAAAGGAGAACGCTAGATCGGAGACGGTCCTACGCAAATTGTGACGTCATATGTGAATTGTGGGTTAGGGTAAGGGTTAGGCTGGATCCTGGGTTAGGGATTAGGGCTAGCCCTGTTTATATCTCGGGACTTTGACGAAATCTACATGCCCTAGCCCTTACCCTAACCCTAACCCATAATCTATATATGACGTCATATGTGCTAAAATGCGTAGGACCGTCGCCGATCTAGCGTTCTCCGTGCAAAAATAAATAAAACGAAATTTTGAAATATAAAAAACGAAACGAAATAAGATATGTGTTTTAATCAGATTGGGTGTATGCGCTTCTTCATTACTCATTGTCGAGACAGTAAAGTTGGACTGTCAACCCTCTATTTCATTTCATTAGGTATACCAATGGGTTTATTTATTTAGAGTCCGTCATCCTAGTGCTGTATTACTATCTGAAATTCTGTGATATACAAACTTTCATTTAATATGTTCGTAAATTCCACGATATCGAAATTTTTTTTTTAAAATTTTTTTAACAACTGTAGTAGATCATACCTCTCGGAGCTACTTCTCCTTCATTACGGATCCCTTTAAAACTCGTAGAGGACCTAAAGGTACTTGATACTGGTATCATACCTGTTGACCTTCAACAGACTACAACCGTAATGCTTGTTGACATTCTACGAGCTTCCTTACATTCTACAGACCGCATTTTTGATGGGAACTTTTGAAATTTGAACAGATTGTGCAGCTTCTGAACAGAAATCAATCCATCCTTATTGATTTTATTGCCACACTAACCACAAGTTTTAAAGGGATCTTTTGCAAATTACGAACAACAATTTTAAAGGGATCATAATATAGAATTTCATGAATAATCACTACTTCTTCAAAGGAATCTGTCACAAGCTACGAACGACACTTTTAAAAGGGATCTTTTACGTCGAAACATATTTGCGCAACATAGTCCAGTTGGCGATGGGGTACCATTAAAAGCATGTCGGACTACGAAACATAACTAAGCACGAGGAACGATGGCTCCCATGAGTACATTATTTTGTCAAAATTAGCGCCTGGCACAGCAATCATCGAATCGCCTCTTTTTTTTTATCTCAAAGCCTTGGTAGAACTTTCTAGACTCATTGCGTTATTCGATCAATCTCTTTGTTTTCCTATTTTTTGTTTGTTTTTACAAACAAAATAAAAATCAGAATGAATTAAAAACTTTACTCTGTACGTGTCATGGCGCTTTTTGTTTTGTATGCTTGCTGTCCCCCTTACTCGCTTACGATTCGATACCTATACAAATATTGACACGAAAATCAATACAATGTATATTTATTAAAGAACAATATCTATATATTCAGGGTACCGTGGTTTTTATGACAAAACACTATCTATATATTCAACCAACTATTGCTTTAACTGCGCATGACGATCTATTGGTAGATCTAAACTGGAACTCAAAACAAACACTTCATGGAAATGGTCAATATTATCCGAATTAACAAAGATCATAGTAATAGAGTCTACCATAGATCTGACCAGTTTTTTGTTTTATCTCGAATAACATTACTTGACGGAAATTCTTATATTCGAATCCTTGTTGTTGAAGCTACAAAGGTTACGTGTATCTAATCGCGGTTCTTGTGGACTGGATATGAGAAGTGGTATCAGGTTTTATAGAATGAGGGAGTGAGAATAAAATAAAACCAAGTACGAACAATCCAAACCAATAAACAAAATTCGAAGTCCTAAAAAACGTTATAGGCAAAATAGTGTAATCAGCGAATGGCCTGTTCATCGTGTTTCAAAATGTCAGTATTCCCAAATGTTACATAACGGCAGATATTATAGACGCTTCGTGCCATCTTGACAAGGAAACTGCTTTTAATATCAAACTGTCCGCTGTCGACACCCCTGGTGGTATTGGTAGCATTTGTGGTTGCTCTGTTTTATCTAACGTTCTTTGATAAGCAAACTGCTCTGAATGTTAATTCTGATATGCCAAATAAGATCCTTTGATAGAGGGGTTTATAAACCCAGAATAGAAACGAATTAAGAGTGAGGGCTAGGCGTGGGGGTCTAAAAGTTAGCTTGAGACTGGACAGGTCTCGGGGAGATGAGACGAGGCGAGCGCCTCTGGGACTTGGCAGCCAAACTAACATGGCCCCCTCAACTCAAGCTACTTACTGAGTCTTTACGTTTGTACATAATATGCTAGAAGATGAATAAAGTATTTTAAGATGTTAAACTAATTGTAATCCAGATCCTGATATAAAGATCTAATACTGTCACACAAATATTCATGAACATTTCAGAAACAATGGTCAAAAATATCTCTAAATTTTCTTTTACAGGTGTAGTGCACTACACAGAACATTTTTCTTTTTACTACTAACTAGATACCAATTTTGCAAAGACCATATAGATTGTACATCACTGATGTTTGTTGATTAGACATGTCAAGAAATTGCAAGATGTGTACGTGTATATATGTCATGGGATATATAACAGGCCAATAGAAAGGTAAGAATATATACCAACTTCGCCTACCCTACCTCGTGGGTTTACTCAGGGTCAATGCTCGAAGTCCTATAGGCAAACGAGTTATTAAAATGAAATTGACTTCTTTTGTGTCGATTGGACCATAAAGCCTATTTCTCTCTATATATACCAACTATTTCGCGGATTATAGAAAACTGTTTCACAGCTGAAAACCACGGTGATTCAGTGAGTTAGACGCTGGCTCGCTAACCAGAAGGTCTCGGGTTCGAGATAGTTCCTCGGTGTTTTCTGTCATGGTTTCTCCGGGTCATTATAGTGCAGCACGAAGGGGTTGACAGGAAAAATTGTATAGTCGTTCGGATGGAACGAAAACCGGAGGCGTGTACGTAAAAGAACCCCGTAGACTTCGGGCGGTGCAGGAAAATGGAACGTTAAGCACTCACTTCATTTCATGTCATTTAGTCTCCGGGTTAATACTCCCGTCGACGTGACGTCCGAATATGAAGTTAAAACACGCCGGAAATTACCGAGGAATGCCGTTATGACACTCTTTAAAATTTTAATAAGTGCTTTGGCGAAACAATGTGGTCTTGTAAGACAATAGGTCTGGTAGCACTCATTACCCATATTTTAGTATGAATGTAAATTATGTTTTCACTTATCTACATGTGTCAAATTCACATTTCCTTTCGTTGTGTTTCATTCTTTCATATTTTTCTGTTGTTATTAAAGTAGACCGTTTGATGTAATATATATATTTCTTATAAATATCTAAGTGATTTGAACTATCAATTGTTAAGGTCATATTAATACGTGATGAATTTATTTGATCAAATTGGTTCTGGCGGTAATGGATATTGTTAGGTTTGCTCCTGAACTTTTGAAATCAAAATTAAATGATGTGAACCAGAGCCTGTCCTCAAGATCTGGTGTTTAGCGTCCCACTATTCTGCATCAGCTAGGCTAATGGAGACCGGCCACACCCTAAAAAGTTTGCTGTGGGAGTTTCGTCTGAAAAATCACCACGCTTGCAAAGCACCCCCCCCCCACCGCCTCTACATTCGCTATCCGTTACTGATGTCTATATCAGTAAGTCCATTTATTGAGATCCGAATTCTATGAATAACCTTCGCGCTGCTTTTCCAGGTCACCACTCTTTGTGGAAAATATATATTTTCTTTTATCAATTTTAAAAATTATTAAATCAAGTGTTAGTCATTTTATGCTTGGTAATTTTACATAGTATTTTATTATAATTTTCAGGAGGAAAAAATGGCAAACAACACAACGGATATCAACTGTGTTTTGGATTTGTCGGAGGCCGAACTCCCGATATTACTAGTGCTGACGTTAATATTCAATTCAGTTTCATTGCTTATTTTAAATCGAATGAAAGTGTTAACAGAAACAATCGACCATTTATTGGTAACGACCTTGACCTATAATGATATGATATCGACCTTGTTATACACCTTTATGTGGTTAGGGTCATGGATATCATGTGGTCAGATGTTACAAAATATAACTTGTGATATATTCGGATGGCTAGGAACCATTACCGTAATTTGGTCTGCGGGAATTGTTGTCGTAATGTCTGGATGTCGTTATTTAGCCTTGGTGCGACCACTTTATTACAGACTGCACGTGAATGCGAAATCAGTGAAAATTGGCCTTGTCGGGTTTTTGGCTCTATTTTTGGTCATGGTGACGTTTCCGTTGGTGGGGTTAGCGTCGCCGTATTATTATTATTCTTCAAACATGGTTTGTGCTTACAACTTTACCCCTGGTGATGGCGGCCTGTTTCACAGGTGCATTCTGGGTGTTATATCAGTGTTTGGATTACTGACTGTGTTAGTCATTCTTTTCTTCAATATCTCAATTGTTGGACAGGTAATAAAATGTTTTATTTTTTAATAATGTTGTACTATTCAATGTGATATAACTAGGTTACAGAACAATCCTTCCATGTTCCAACTAATGTGATATAACTAGGTTATAGAAAAATTCATCCTTGTAACACCTGATGATTGATATAACTAGGTTATAGAACAACTCCTTCTTGTAATAGCTAATGTAATGGTATAGAGCAAACACTTCATGTATCAGCTAATGTGATACAACTATTTTACAGAACACTCCTTATATCAGCTAATGTGACATAAAATTGTTACAGAAACCGCCATCTCCCCAATCCCAATGTCCGGGGATCGATGACGGTTTTTGTCGATAACGTTCTCCGGGATTTACCAACGTAGTTCCCCCGTTAACGTTCTATTGTTCTGCAACGACTGGGATAATGAAGCGGACGGGCATGCTCCATATATTGCGATTTGTGGTGAAACTCGCCATGGCAGCGGCACTACAACTTAATCTTATTTAGAACTTGAACTGTCAAGGATGCTTTACGTCCTACCCGAATAATAGAACCGATGTAACACCTTACAACTGTATGGGGCGCCGATTGCATCTTTATTGTCAATCTAAAATATATATACCAAAGTAAACTTCTATGAACGGTTATCCAATTCTAATTTAGCATGTATTTAGAAGATTCCGCAAAAATGTTTAGTATCTATAAAAGAAGTACGTCATAAAATGACTAACACTTGATTTAATAATTTTTAAAATTGATAAAAAAAAATATATATATATATTTGATCATGTATATAGATTTTGAGTTAAGCATCAAGTCTAAGTTTACCTGTCATATATATTTGGAGTTTAGCATCAATTTAAACTCCGCCAAAGAAATAAAACCAAGTTTGTCATATTTATAGAGTTTAGCATATATATCGGCGCCCCATACAACTGTCCCCGGATCTATTTATGGTTTAGTATTTGCAATGTGTATGTAGTATGGTTTGTCCGAAGGTTTCCATTGATGGTTTGGTTTTTTCTTCTTTTGAGGGCAGGGGGGGGGGGGTCTGTAGTGTCGTCCTCCTGCACTTTTGTAATACAAGTAAACTATATTATTAAGCCTGAACGGAAGATGTAAATTTAGCTATTTGACACTACTAGTAGTTATAGAAATAAATCAGCTAATGTACAGTTTTGATTATATATGAGTAAATATTATGAATAATGCTATTCTAAATACGTGTATACGAGAAAGTGAAACAATTTACACACACCAAGTTTGTTGTAAAAATATCCAGTGACCGAGGACTCTTTTGGCGCCCCCACAGGAGTAGTCATAAATTTGGCCTATTTTACTACATTTTGGTTAAATTAAACAATAAAGTAAGAAATGTGGAACACGTTGAACATATCTAATAATTGTAACGAATAAGTTATAAGGAATTTAATTTTTATTAATCTGATTAAAACACAGATCCTGTTTCGTTTCGTTGGTTACTCAAATCTCGGACGTCATGTCACAGGGTCAAAAACCACTCGAATAACCTCTAACGCGACTTTCCACTATAACTGGTCAGATTTACATTTAGTAGAAGCCATCGAAGATATAAAAAAAAAAAACGAAACGAAACATAGATTTGTATTTTAATCAGATACAGCCCCCTCTCCATGCAATGTTTGGAAATGAAATAAACTATAACTATGCATTTTTTGAATATGTTTTAACGAATTCTTTCAGATTCGCAAGACTGCTAGTGTTGGTCATTCCTATCCGACTAAGATGCCATCTGTGTTAAAAAATAAAAGAACAGCGATTACGTCCGTTACGTTAGTGGTGTCACTGGTCTACGTTTTAACATACGGTCCATTTTTGGTAAGATGACATTTATTTTTATTTAAACATGCATTATGCAAGAGCAAAATCTGCATACTGCATGTCTTTTTATAGGCCTGAAATGTTTTAAAAACTAATAATTAGACATTAAGTTATCCAGACCATTTTCAACTCTCGATGTCGAGGCGAGCATGAGATTTTTGTTGGATTGTTGTTCGATTCGCTGAAATTTTTTCCTTTGTGATTTACCGATAAAAATGGATAACCGAGACTACTGGCTTTGTCTTACCGACTTTGGTATAGATGATCGAGGCTAAGCGGAACTTTCATTAGCTTATTTTTAAGTTCATAGTGGATCAATTTGACTGAAATTTTCAGCAAATTGCCTTTACATTAGCTAGTTTTTAACCATTATAGTGAGAACTGTTAACTCGTTATCTAATCTCCCATAATGTATCTGTAATACACTCCCAGTAAATTGTAGCCTTACTCTCAACCAGTACCGGATCCTCGGAATTATTGTAGCGTGATTTCTTTTGTCAGTATAGTGCATGATGTCTCCAGTCAAAAGGCAAAACCTAGTAACTCACTTTTTTCTTATTTTCAGAAAACAAATGAAAACGAAATGAATGAATATTAAGCCCCAGCTTATCCATTGATTTTACTATTGAGTTACTAGGTTTTTCCTTGGCATTTTAGGCAAATGAACGGGGTTGCTAGGTTGGGTCATGGGTGTAACTGCTTACAAAATCAAAAGATTGGAATATCTAGTACAACAACAGGAAGCACATACCCCAGTAACTACAAATTTGGTCCTAACTCAATTTTTATAAATATGTGAGTTACTAGGTTTTGTCATTTTACGGGAGATGTAAGACCTGACAAGGAATAATGTCTGTTCGTTCCAATGGGACTTTTCATCAAAGAACAGGAATTGGGTTTAAGATCTTACTGTCCTGATCCGATTGAGCAAAGAGGGAAATTTAGCTCTTGTATCGGCGTTTTTTAAATTCTACCAGATGCCCCGATGTCCTACAATACTGACAAGTGGGAACCACCCCGGAAAATCTCGCTGAACTTTCTCGGCACACGCATGGATCGAACACGGGACCTCCAGCAATGTCCTACTCATCGAGTTCCACCATAAAATATTCGGTGGCTTATGTCGGCCTTCTATCCAGGCTGAGGCAGAAAAGTTAGACCCCATTTTATTTATTGGTAATTTTAGCCCATTACGTGTAATTTTTATTACAGGGTCGAGTATTGTATGACGTCATCTACAACATAAAAAGTCAAGATCGCTTGGATCATTCCATTACGATGGCACTGTTGTTTTTAAGTCCTTTATTAAATCCTATAATGTACGTTTTATTCAACAAAAAACACCGAGCCTGCTTAATGCGTTTGATCAAATCTGTGTGTGCGAAAATTACATGCCGGAACTCGATACAAGAGAACAGTATAACGGAGAACGACGGCAAAGACGAATCTCGAGGTAAAGTTTGACTAATGTCGGGTCAGTTAAAATTTTAGAGAACATGGTGTTGATACAACCCGATGAAATTAAATGTAAACAGAAGGCTGACATCTTGAATAAATTATTAAAGGAACTACAGCGAGGCAGTAACCCGTGGGCATTTAAATGTGAAAGGCCTTGTATCAAAGATACTGCTGTTCAGACAGAGTATGTATGCGTGTGTGAATCGACGCCAATGCCACGAGAAAAACTGTAAAACTTGTGCTTGTAATCTTGACCAATGCTAATGAGGATTACCCGTGAGGAAACATTCTACAAAAGCGTACTTTTAATCTTAACAATTGCTAACACTTATTTTTGGTTTAGAAAAAGTACGAAAGTTATTTCTAATATTGGCTTGCCTTCGCGCCAACAAGGTGTAAGTAAAGGCGAAGCCAAGAACCTGCGACGAATGGGCGACCGTATCAAACCTGTTGGATGTTTTATTGTTCTCAATAACCACTATATATTGTGTAAAATAATTATTGAACATATCATCACTTATAACAGCCTACTAGCACACACAATAACCAGACAATAATAGAGACTTTTGGCAAGTGGCATTTTCCCTATCCGTATCACGTATCCGTATCGTATACGTCACACGTTACGTCAGAGTACTTTTAGAGTTTTGGCAGATTCTTGCGTCGCGTACGTATGCGTCACTGAGCTGAGCTTAGTTCTGTACAGCATGATGGCAGTATTATCTACCAAGATCGCCGTCAGTACAAGTCAAGTGTCAAGTGCCTTGCCTACAATTTCTCGGAGTGCGTGAAGTCATTTGACAGTCGCTGAGCTATTAAAAAAAATAATGTTGGATCTTATTTAAAAAAAAATCTTTGACTTTGACTCGACAGCAATTTTTGGTTCCACTAATTTATCATTGACACCCCTTTACCATAGAATCAGATCATTCACAGATTTGCAAGATCCCATATCTACCTAAAGCTAGCGCGTAGATCAACCAGCGTACAGACAGACAAGAAAAGTATGAAAATTCCGAGAAAAAAACACAAAAATAATGATTATATTACAGTCTTTATTGTGATTAAATTCACGTGGCACTATTCTAAGATACACATAGATTCATAAAAATGCTATGATACAACATTTCAGCGTTTTAAAAGACGACAATGTTATACAGACCATCTCCGTATGAAAGCTGTTTGATACTGGCTGCCGTATCCGTGTGCCGTATCACGTATGAGAAATACACACACATTGATGACGTCACACACAAAATTCATACGGATACGCGCTACGCACTAGCAATTTTCGCTTGCCAAAAGTCTCTAATTCCGCGTACGTAACTAACGTACGGAAATTAAATGGTAGAACTGCAAGTAGAGTGAGTCTGTCGTTCAGATTGACAATTCCATTGACAAAATGCAAAACACACAAACAGCACGAAGTGAGTGGATCCGAGTGAATAGGAATATTTAATGGATGGAACGAACTCTGTTGAATGCGGTGTAAGATTTCTGCCAGAGGATCTCAAGTGAAAAAACTAAAGTTTTAAAACGAGTTTGTGATATCAGACCACAGTTTTTAGAAAACTGAAATTATGAAAACGATAAGTGTAAATTATATTATTAATCTACGCCATGTTATTCTATTATTCATAGGCCTTCCTCCAATTTCACGTGCACAATTGCAGATTTCGTCATAGATCACGTGATGTAAACAAAGCTTGCGCTAACTCGAACCTTAACCCAGTGGTTCTCAACCTTTGTTGACAACGGCAAACTTTGGAACACATGAAAAAACAGCGGCACACCTGGCTAAAAATATATGAAAAATATTTGAAGTTTGCAAAATGAAAACATGTCAAGTCATAGACGAAATACAGGAGCAGGATCTAGGAGTTTTGAATGGGGGGGGGGGCTCAAAATGAGGGCACTTACCGCGGAGAGGGGGCACGCCGCTGCGAGGGAGTTAAGGAAGGGGGGGGGGGGTCCCCCAAGACAATTATCCGTCATTTCCTTGCATCTGTAGCCATTCCAAAAGCGGTTTGGCTGATATTTTCGTCTAAGTAAACGTTCGGAACGGACATATTTGGGTCTGAGAAAAGGCACTTTCAGCAGTAAATAAGGACATTGTCGAAAATAAGGGGGGGGGGGGGGCGCCGCTCGCGCCCCCCACTGTATCCGCCTCTGAAATATAATCGTAGACACATACTAGTCAAAGAAACATAGAATGAATCAAACTAAATAAATAAAAGTTCAGTCAAATAGCTGGCCTCTTTAGTGAGAAATTTATTTGGTGTGCCATTTAAAATTTCGCGGTACACTTAGGAAGATCTCGCCTTACCCCAAGATCTAGATATAAGCCGTGCCCTGACCGACAATCACTGGCAACAATCACCTGCCCTAACCCTCGTGACCTATGACGAAAACTGCAGGTGTGTGTGCGAAATAGATAAACACATTCACCCTTTCCCGGTGTGTATTGTAAGAAAGTCTACGGAGGTCGAAAATTCAAAAAATTAATGTTTCGAGGATATTTGAAGAAATCGGGTTTGTTAACTGCTGTTCCACGTTGTCATTACAAGAATGCCATTAAAATCAAGCCTTTGGTGATTTATTTCCTTCCGCGGAGTGGGAAAATGAATAAACGGCACAATATCATAATTCCAGATAGATCAGTTCCCCATATAGTCTACAAATAGACCCGTTGCCGGGGAAATGTTCACCGTAGCACGTTGTATGGTATTATCCCGAATTTATTAACCCAGATGTAGCTGTAAAGATGAACGTTAAACCCAATTTCATATTATTTCGTCTACATTGACTTTATCACATGAGGTAACTACCCCCCCCCCCTGCCCTCCTTCTCCTGGGTTAACACTTCGTCAACCGCGATCTCTGGGTTTAATTTCGAAAACCTCGAAAATCTCAATGCAAGCATCTATCAATGAATTCCGATTGAAGAAACTGTTATTAAAGGGGCGTCACTCCAATGGTAAATTATCCAATACGGCAAATTGTTTGTCAACATGACTCTAGTATAATAACCTTAAACTATATCATTTGCTTTTATCCCAAATCAACATACCACTGGCAACTCTATTTTTCCCCAAAACATACAAACATCGAAATGAAATGCACCTAACCTGGGCTAATGGAAGACGGGTTTACGCTATACAGTGTGCAATGAGGGAAATTTTGCCCGGGCAGAGATGCTACGGCCTACTCTTATATCGAATTCCAACTGCCAAGGGATCTTTTACGTGCACTCCAATGCGTATACGGGACCTCGGTTTTTCGTCCCATCCGAACGACTAGGCAGCTGTCCTTGTCAGGCCCTCCTTCTGCATCACTGACAAGGGGAAATCACGCCGGAAAATCGAGATGAACTTTCTCGGCCAATGCAGGGATTGAACACCCAACCTCCAGGCTAGCGAACCAGCGCCTTATCCTCTTAGCCACCGTGACCCCCTACAAACTTCGAAGAGCAAAAGCAGTAACTAATGGCATAACGTAGCTGCAGAGGCAAATTTTCCTTATCAGTATCGGCTCAAATGTCGCGTTCGAATCCCAGATTGGATCAGGAGGAACCATTGGAAATTTGTTGCTGCAATGCTGAAAATTAAATGCGCCTAGTTGTTCGAAAGGAACGAAAAACGAAGTTCAACAATATACATTGACTTGGGCGTAATGAAACGTTGCCAGTTGTAATTCGAAAGAGAGTCTATGTTAGTCACAAAGAATTTTTTTGGCCTTTAGACCTTTTCCATATTACGCATATGTATATATCTCTCAAATAATTAAGGTGCAATAATACATATCAAAGCGAGAATTTCATATTTTCAAAGAAAGTTAAACATAATTATTTCTATGTCTTTTGTCCATTGTTGTCAACTCAAACGATCATGGGTATCATTCTCACACTTAAAGATCATTCACACCGGAATTGATAAATCAATTACCTCCCTTGTTTTTCCTATTCTCCACATGGAATAACTATCTTCAAATGTTTGAATTTGAAGTTGTAAATGATATTTTTGTCAATTTCTCAACTAGCAATAGTGAATTATTGGATTAGTAGGATTATTCTTTAACGAGGTAGGACTATTTATAGATACCATCTATTTTAAGGCTTTATTTTAATACATCTTAAAAATATAATTTAAAAATATGAAATTCTCGCTTTAAGTAATTACGTGTAATCAATAAAAACATGTTACGTTTATTAAGTAAATATCAATCAATCTACAATTAAAGATGTTACGTCAGTAATTTCAATGAGTAGAGAATTTTGGCAAGAGTACATTCCTAGTACGTATCACTTATCCGTATGGATTTTGCATGTAACGTCATCAATGTGTGTGTATTTCTCATACGTGATACGGCACACGGATACTTCAGTCCGTATCGAACAGCTTTCATACGGAGTAGGTCCGTATAACATTGTCGTCTTTTTAGACGCTGAAATGTTGTATCATAGCGTTTTTATGAATCTATGTGTATTCTAGAAAACGAAGGTGTATATTTGATGTGAATTTAACCATAATAAAGACAGGAATTTAATCATTATTTTTAATGGGTTTTTCTCGGAATTTTCATACTTTTCCCGTCTGTCTGTCTGTATGCTGGTTGAACTACGTGATAAATTTGAGTCTGTAAATGATGTGATTCTATGGTAAAGGGGTATAAATGATAAATTAGTGAAACCAAAAATTGCTGTCGAGTCGAAGTCAACGATTTTTTTTAAATAAGATACGACATCATTTTTTTTAAAATAGCATAGCGACTGTCGTGCGACTTCACTCACTCTGAGAAATTGTAGCCTAGGCACTTGACTAGTACTGATGGTGATCTTGGTAGATAACTGCCATCATGTTGTAATAGAACTAAGGCCAGCTCAGTGACGCATACGTACGCGACGCGAGAATCTGCCAAAACTCTAAAACTACTCTGACGCAACGTATCACGTATACGATTCGAAATAAAATGAAACGGGGTTTAACGCCTTACCCTTTTGTACCTAACCTGGGCTAATGGAAGACGTGGTATACGATACGGATACGTGATACGAATAGGAGAAATGCCACTAGCCAAAAGTCTCTAATAATAAATGAATGTCGTTTAAACGGTTGCCTATAAGCATAACAATCCCCGCCCCTCCCTGCTTTAGGCAGACTTAGCTCTTGCATAATGTATATGTAAAGTTTCTACTCCCGCCGGCAACAGGGGTGGGTGGGGCATGATATATAAAATATAAACCACTCGTTATGTGCATCAAGAATAGAATCTATTCAATAAATAGTCTATAGTAAATATGAACCTCTCTTACAAGTTAGAAACATCCCCCTGTCCGCTTTGTAGATTGCGCCGGATGCAACGGCAGTGACGATAGACGTTACACTAGCCAGTAAAATAAGGGCGACGGGTAATGAGTTGTAGGTTAAAGAGTCTTGGATCCTCATCACTTGATACGCTGCTGATATTTTACTGAATTTCGCGATGAAGACGAACGAAACGATAAAAGTGAAGAAACCTGAAATCAATCAAAGAACAGAATCAATAAAAAATAATAACTACATTGATGGACTAATAAATCATACGGTTAACATCCATTCGACACAATCCAAGTCATTGTGGGACGAACGTGGTTCAATTTTATTTCAATAATTCGTCTTCGTAAAAGGAGTCTTATAGCTATGGGAGGATCCGGAGAAAAACCACGAGTCCAGATAGTTGACTCTACTCCTTGCCACGTACAGGTTGGGAATTGAAAACACAAAGCATTCAGCCCAACGATAATGTAGGGAAAAGTTGGAGGTGGGAAAAGCTCCCGTAATCTGGAAAAACCTAGTAACACGGTTGAATGTAGTTTTGATTAAACAAAGGAAAACTGTTTTGTTAAGCTACTGAATATATAATCAATTTTATTTGTCTTTTTAGATGAAGATAATTAGAAGCCCTTTCAGTGAAGAAGAAAAAAAACTATTATTATATACATATGTACTTAGTCGAATTATGGGTCTAACTCAATTTTCACCAAAATTTGACTTGCTAGGTTTTTCCAGATTACGAGAGAAAGAGGCCGGAATTAACATTGAAATCAATGGGGAAATTAATGGTGGTCTGTCTCCAGCAAGCATTAAAGAGTTGTTCCCCATTAGGACATATTACTGCGATTTTAATAATAGCGAGAAAACAATACAAAAACAATATATGTTTCACCACCGGTGCTGAAGAGGGATACAAAAAGTTCCAAGATACAGATGAACAATTAGGATCGTAATTAATTATATAACGACTGCGTATTCGAGAAGTCGAAAATCAAACATTTCCGGATATTTTGGTCGGTGATGGATTTCGGGTGGTTTCCCGTAAGTTATGCAGAACATAATATACTATTTAGAATTCGAGAAGCCCCATCGTCCGCTGTCTGGGCATCTTCAATAGAAGTATTGATCTTGCTTCAACTACGTATATCTTATCAAGCTCTCCATGTAATACCCCGCATATTTTTGCCCCAATTGAGTACTGCCTCAGCTTCTATAGCAGCTCGATAACGTCTAGACATAGTAAAATTCGCGGCCATTATTTCGGGAGCAAGATGTCCGGGCAAATGTATGACGTTTGACCGTCTTCATTAGTCCTTGTTGCAGAAAAGTTTTTAAACCGCGTTTTATTTGAGAGGTATGCGCTTTAAATTTCTATAATGTACACTTACCACCAGTTGCAAACAGAATTAGGGCCATAATATGAAGTAGGTCCGTTTGCCATCTCATGTAAAGTAATTGAGATATCATTCCTCCTATTACAGAAAATAAACCAAAACAACTTAATATACGCCCAGCCATTAGCCACCCTGTAAAATAAATACCATAAAACGATCAAACTTTAAAAATGGTAAATTCTACACTCTTTTTAAAGTTAATATTTATTTTTGCGTGTATTCGATCCCTGCATTGGCCGAGAAAGTTCATTAGATTTTCCGGCTTGGTTACCCCTTATCAGTGGTGCAGGGCGGAGGGCCTGACAGGACAGCTGTCTATTCGTTCGATTGGCACGAAATACCGATTTTCCGTGTTTCAATTGGCGTGCACGTAAAAGAACCATTGATAGTTTGAATTCCATATAAGAGTAGGCCGTAGAGCGCCGCTGTCCGGGCAAAATCTGCCCCATAGCACACTGTATGACGTAATGTTCGTCTTCATTAGCCCAGTTTAGACGCAGAACAGTAGGACGTTAATCCCCATTTCATTTATTTTAGTCAGTGCGAAAATAGGTATCGTGTGAGTTATATGCCCTTGAATAAACGTCATCAAAGCTGTGTTATATTTAAAAGAAATAAGAGATGCTTCCGGGGCTCCATAGGATATGATGGTCGCGCAATACTGAAAATGATAGAGCTCAACCCTAATGTTCCACAACAAATTTAAAAAGAAAAGATCACTTTATAAACTGTATGGCATTCACAAATTCTAGGCGGGCCTATTGGCAGACAACTTTGCTTCCGTTCTGGACGATTAGACAACTGTCCTTGCCAGTTCCTCAGTCCTGCACCACGCATGAAAAAAACAGATGAAGCTTCTCGACAAATGCAGTTATCGAACTCGCGACCTCCAGGCTAGCGAGCCGGCGTGTTACGCATTTAGCCACTGTGACACCCACATTGATTTAGCTCCTTTAAAGAGACAATAACATTCTTGCTGGCTTGGTAGCTCCAGAAAATAAATAATACCCTTATTTCTAAGTACTAGATGTTTAAGTGTCCTTACTTGTCCAGAGGATTCGAAAATATTTTAAAATTCAAGTCTCATTTGAAAAGGTTTACGTTAGACTTTTCAAATCAATTGGTTGAATTTTTCCGATTTTTTAAAATAGGTGTGTTAAGATGAAATTTATATCATCATTTAATTGGAATATTGTAAAATAATACGATTTGTTGACCAGAATGAAGATTGGGACATATTATTCAGTTACAACAAGAGTGTAATTGTGGCTTTAATACTTATTTGTTCTAACCTGGTTCATAGTAATAGTCTACAGGAACAACTGCAGCGGAATAACATACATCGCCGATACAATAAACTGCACCAAATAGTGGTACGGTGTAGTCTGATTTGTCAAACGGTTTCAACCAATGGGGGTAGAAGATTCCAACAGTTAAAAGAAGAAATGCGACGCTTCCACCAACCAGAACGATAATCTGTGAAACACTGGGTGCCATGATTCTACAAAACACAACTGAAAATTTGAAAATAGTAGAATATCATTCAGAATTATTTTGTGGTAGTATATACACATTTATATATATTTTAGTACACACACATTCTTAATAGTACTTGAATGTACAGATAAAAACATTCTTAATTATAATACATGATCACGTGCAGCTAAGCACATTTTTAATAATACATGAATGTGCAGATAAACACATTCTTAATTATACAAGAATGTGAAGATAAACACATTCTTAATAATACATATAAACACATTCCTTATAATACATGTATGTACAGATAAACATATTCTTAATAGTAAATGAATTTAAATACTTATGTAAGGTTTGAAAGTACATGTCTACGTACGGATAAAGACATCTTAAAGATACGTTATGGGAGATTAGATAAGGAGCTGGCAGCCCCACTATAATAGTTAAAAACTAGATACTATAAACGGAATTTGCTGAAAATTTTAGTCAAATTGATTCATTCTGAACCGAGATTTATCGATCGAATTTTCGGCTTGTCCTCGATCATTATTTCTAAAGTCGGTACGATAAAAAAAAGCATAGTCTCCATTATCCATTTTATTATTCATTATGAAATAGCGTTGAGCAGCAGACAGGTTAGCGATTAGTAACTATACTTGTTACCTTAAACTGTGTTTAAGATAACAATTGGTACAGTCTAAGACCCCTTACGCAAGTTCAAATAGGTTCAAACGCACAATTGTCAACACACATCACTACAGTTTGTGTTAAAATAAGTAATTCTGTCACAAATAGTGAAGACTGGACCATTAAAATAGTTACCGAACAGTTTTTCTCTGCATAGCGCTGTTGTTGTTGTAGGCCCAATGACGTATTACGCAACTTGCGGCCATGACGGTCGGCCACTTGAAATTTCGCGTAGGAGATGGGTTTCATCAAGTCATATAATTATGCGGTAAGGGCTCACCTTTATTTCAATACGAATTGGTTTATTATATGTTAAGCTACGAGCAGTACTGTTTTGGGCCAGTTTATTTGTAAATTAAGCAAGCTATAGGCCAGTAAACTTTTTGTAGTCATTTGACTAAAAAACTTGCGCAAAGGAACTCTGTAGGAAAAACCACTACTGTGGCTGGAGTAAGACGGAAGTCATCAGTAGTGGAACCATTTCTAGTTAGCGATGACATCGAGAGTGGATTGTGGTCTGGATATGATAATCAATGTCTAATTAATAATTTAGACACAAAGAAAGACGTGGTTCAACTGCAATTGGCAGATTGGGCTATTTTGCATTATGTATGTTTAGAGAGAGAGAGAGAGAGAGAGAGAGAGAGAAATGGTGTTTAACGTCCACTCGACACAAACTAGGTCATTTTGGGACTAATATATGGTTTTCATTTTATTTCAATAATTCGCTTGCGCGTAGAGGTCTTTTGTAGCGGGAGGAAACCGGAGTGCCCAGAGGGAACCCACGAGGTCGAGAAGGCACCCTTATCTCCATGCCACATACGCTCACACCAGGGCTCGAAACCACAGCCGCAAGCCAGAGGTGACCGGCCAGCCAGAGGTCGAAGCGCGGCACTCTAGACCACTAGGCCATCCCAACGCCAAATGTATGTTTAATAGTATACGAATGAACATTAGATGGTTTAGTTGTACATATGTATATATAGATAAACACATTGTTATTAGTGCATAAATGTACATATTATAAGTAAATATGTTTAACATCTGTTTATAAGGTTTAATTAAAGTTCATGTGTTTAAACGTATTTATGCACAGGTTAGAAGAACGTGTGTTTATACATATTTGTGTACCTTCATTGTGTTTGTATATTATATTTATATAAGTTTTACTAGTACGTTTATAGATATATAGATGTATGCATGGTTTATATTAGTATACAGTATTTATACACTATTCTATATAGATAAATTTACGCACATAGTGGTGAATATGAATTAATCCGCAGTAACCTACGGGGCAGTATCGCAACCCGAGAGTAGATTTTATTTTGTGTAACTTTCCAATATTGGTAGTGTTTAGTCCTTTAAGTGGTCTTTTCAAATTCAAACATTATTATTTTATAATTAAATATTTGTAGAAACCCGCGCCCAACAGTACACAAAATGATAAGAAATATTTTATAACAAATGCTTAAAATTTAACAAGAAATTCGTAACGTACTTACATATACAGTAACCAGTTATAATACGGCAGTAATAATGATTTTAATTTATTTAACATGTTCATTCAGGACTTCCTCTTTGTTGTAAGTAAGGGTCCGCCTCATGACATCACCGGAAGTAAACTATTTGTGGCATAGTTTTAGCAACGACCAACATTACTGTGTGGCGGAAACCGATCAAGTGGCAAACCTGTACAGTTTGAAATATTACAGATAACACTAGGCGGAGAGAGAGAAAGAATGAAAGAGAGAGAGAGAGAGAGAGAGAGAGCTAATGAGAACCCGCGCTATTAATCGGGCAATTTGTTTGCTATGTTAAAGCATGGGATAGGGACCACGATACATGAAAACTGAGTCACCCAGCTCCCTATTGAGATTTATTAACATAACATGGCTATTTTAATTTGCTCGCCCTTAACTGTGTGTGTATGGACGGTGGGGTGGGGGAAAGAAGGGTGGCCGAATGGTTAGCGCACGTGCGTTGTATCTGTCTTTGAGGCAACTGGCGTGTTTTTTATTTCCCGGGTGCACTTGACAAGGTCGGAGTAGGTTCGCATGTCCAACTTCGTGGGTTTTCTCTGGGTTTCCCGGTTTCCTGCCACCACTAACGAACACTGTAGGTGTGAGTGTGGGGAGGAGGGGGGTAACTCTATCATTGACAGTCGCAGAACACTGAATATCAACAGGTCACGCTACTACACACCAAATTTCAAAGAATATGTTCAAAACTATAGCTTATTTTGAGCTCAAAAGGTTTTCGGTAAAGCTTTGTCTTCTTAAACTGAATGTGAAAAAAATCTGTTACAAACGGCAGTTTGTATTTCGGTAAGTATGTGTGTGTAGGGGCGGGGGGGGGGGGGGGTCCAATACGGAAAGTCCTTTACGTCTAAAAGAACCCTTGATATTTGATTTCGGTATAAGAATATGGGTAGCTTACACCAAAGTTAAAAGACAATAGAAATAGAAGAAAAATATTAAAAGGTAGAATCACGAGAGCCATCAAAAGAGTGAGAGAAAATATTCGTAATAAAGATAAAAATATCCGAAGATTTAAAAAGGAACTGAGTGAAATAAAGAGAGACACTGACACTGTAAGAGATATGAATAATAGTCTTTATAATTTGTTTCCTGCATCAGAAATAGTAAGGCTGGATAAGTGGGATGATGACTTAATTTCCGATATATTTAGCATTGAGGAAGAGTTAGAAGATTATATTAAATCGTTAGACAATAATCAAAGTTTAACAGAGAAATCTTCAAATGATGAGTCTAACACTTCAACCCCTTCTGTCAATGTTAATCCGCCTGAGTAAGGAAATTATCATACAAACTTCTGTCGAGTCACCACTTGAAGCACAGAATGAGATAACTCCGTCATCATCTAATGTTCCTGCAAGTAATTTATCAACCACTTCACCACCAGATAATCATCCTGATATACGTCAACGACCCCCATAACCAGGTGTGTTTAAGAACAATCAGCCACCCCATAAACACTTGCGTAGTAATGAAATGTTACAGTCTGTAGATTCTTGGATAGATGAATTACATGAATTCACAGAGACTAACCTATCATGTGAAATGAAAGACTTGTCAGTAGCTGAAGCATTGTTGAAATTAGAAGCCAGTCGTGACATTCCATCTGTTCAAATTCCTAAATTCAATGGTGATCCTTTAACGTATGTTGAGTTTATTGACAAATTCAGAATACACATTCACAACAAATCTCATCTACGCGATGATATGCGAATGATACAATTGAAAATGCATCTTGAGGGTGAAGCAAGTCGAGTTATAGCTGGTATGGGGAATCAAGGTATCATGTACGTTACAGCTTTAAAGACCTTGAAGGAAGAATTCGGCCAACGAAGTGTTATAGCCAGAACATATATCGGCAAACTGACGCGGGGCGCTAAACTGATGATCGGTGATAGAAATAAACTCAGAGAATTATCGATGGACATTATTGGTTGCATAGCCACACAAGCAGATCAATATGAGGCTGACATTAATGCCAGTGAGAACCTTCCAACTTTGATAAAACACTTACCAGATCCATTGATAGAGTCGTGGAAGAATAAAGTGACCGACATTAGAGAGAAAGGAGAAGTTCCAAATATTGAACACATTAGTAACTTTGTTAGGAGAAAAGTGAGAAGTTTATTTGATCCTGACTTTGGTGATATAGCTAAAACATTTAATAAGTGTGACAGGGCTTATAAATCATTCCCACGTAATCAACAGAATTCAGGGAGAGCAGTACATTCCACACGGAGAACATTTGATTATTTATGTCCAGTTTGTGGTTCAAACCACAGAGTATTTGAATGTGCAACATTCAAGAGTCTTTCGTATGATGCAAAGGTTGCGAAGATTAAAGAACTTAGACTTTGTTTTTGTTGTCTAAATAAGGGACATATAACAAAAGGTTGTCGTAAGAAGAAATCATGTAATATAAATGGGTGTACACGTATACACAATCAACTTCTACATATAGATCCACCTATTTCCAGTGGAGTGTCAACCCTCGATAGAGCAGGAATGCTTCCTGTACTTCGAGTTCAAGTGCGGTCACCTAATGGTAAATATCGATTGAGTAATCTTTTACTGGACAGTGGAGCAGCTTCAACATTAATCCGGACACCGTTCTCCAGAAGTGTAGGACTTCAAGGTCGGTCTGAGCAATTAAACTTTGCAGTAGTTGGTGGAAAACGGAGTGAACAGAAATATAGAACCTTAGATGGTGGTGAAGAGTACGAAATTGAGGCCCACGAAATTAATGAAACTGTAATCAGTGTTCCTGAGTTAGATAAATTCTGGTTGAAATCCTTTGATCATTTGAGAGACATTGACTTCGTTCAGGAAAGTGGAGACATAGATATCATATTGGGTGTCCAGTACAGCCATCTTCATGCAGAAGAAGAGATCCGCCAAGGTTTACCCTTTGAACCTTTGGCCAGGAAAAGTAAACTAGGGTGGTATGTGATAGGACCAGAGAAAAACATTAAACCCATGCCATTATGCTCTGTAAATTTTGTTGAGAAGATAAACATGCAACAGTTTTATGACTTCGAAATACTAGGAGTACGCGCACCTGATTGTAATTGCATTGCCCTATTTCACCATTATCATTAGAGGATAAACATACTTTGAGAGTCTTTAATGAAACATGGAATCTAACCACAGATCGCTACACTATTGGCCTATCTTGGGAGAAAGACCCTAGCCTACTACCTAATAATTATATTATGGAAGAGAAACGTTTATTGTCTTTACAGAAACAACTGTCAAGAGACTCAGTGAAGGCTGAGCTGTATAATGAAGTTATAAATGATTATGAGAAAAATGGTTGGGCGTGTAAAGTTGAACCAGAGAAAGTAGCTAACTGTAAATTTCCTGTTTACTACCTACAGCATCATGGAGTTTACAGACCTGATAAGCCCAATACCCCAATGAGAGTGGTTTTTGACACAGCAAGTCCAGTCAATGGTGTATCCTTAAATTCATTTCTGTGTAAGGGCCCTAGCCTAATTGGTAATCTTTTTGAAGTTCTGATACGTTTCCGAGAAAACAACATAGCATTCACTGGGGATATTTCTAAGATGTTCCTTCAAATCTGCTTGGAAGAGAAAGATACTCATGTACATCGCTTCCTTTGGCGTAATCTTGATTTGTCAGCTGAACCAACAATATTTTGCCTATTAAGAGTGACCTTTGGAGATAAACCTTCACCAGCCATGGCCAGTTTTGTCATGTTACGTATTGCAGAGGAGAATAAAGAGACATTTCCGGAAGCCGCTAATATTCTGCAACGTGATCGTTATATTGATGATCTAATTCATTCATGTGCTACACATGAAGAAGCTGTAGAATGTATTAACCAGTTAGAAACAGTTTTAAAATCAGCTAGTTTTAAAATAAAGGAATGGTTTTGTTCATCACAGAGAGTTTGTCAAAATTTAACCAATTCTGTTATCAGAGAGAGTGCCAACCTGCATGATATTTCATCTTTAGATTTTAATTTAGATGGAGAGAGACACACAAATACAAAAGCATTAGGCATTGGTTGGAATTCTGAGTCTGACATTATCAGTTTTTCTGTGAAGGACATTATTGCTGATCAGTTTACTAAGAGAAGTGTACTTTCTAAAATTTCAATGTTTTATGACCCCTTGGGGTTAGCCACAGCTGTTACAATAAGAGCAAGAATAGCCATTCAAGACATATGGAGATTGAAGTCCTATGATTGGGATGATATACTTCCGGATGAAATCAGAGAAACTTGGAATGACATTTTCACCCAGATTGTACAACTGAAGACTGTTGCGTTTCCAAGATGTATAAAGCCTAAAGATGCCACTGGTTTACCAGAACTTCACGTCTTTGCTGATTCAAGTATTTTAGCTTATGGAGCAGTCGCATACTTGTTATGGAATAAACACAGAGGGTCTCAGGCATGTTTAATTTCAGCTAAAGCAAGAGTTGCCCCCTTCATCAGACAACCATCCCAAGATTAGAGCTCATGGCTGCATTAATAGCATCTCGATTGGCAAAAACTATTTTTGATGAGTTCAGGAATAAACCTAGCAGAGTAATAATATGGTCAGTAATAATATGGTCAGATTCGCAAGTCGTACTCTTTTGGCTTCGCTCTGAATCTGCAACATTAAAGGCATTCGTCGGAGTGAGAGTGGCTGAGATTCAAGCTACATGGGATAATTCAAGTTTTAGATATGTTCCTAGTGGTCTTAATCCTGCAGATGATCTGAGTAGAGGCATACCAGTTGAAAAACTTTATGATAGGTGGATGAATGGTCCAAACTTTTTATATCAGCCTGAATCTGAGTGGCCTGTAGAGACACATAATGACCAGTCTAATA
Source organism: Patella caerulea (assembly GCA_036850965.1). Taxonomy (NCBI): domain Eukaryota; kingdom Metazoa; phylum Mollusca; class Gastropoda; family Patellidae; genus Patella; species Patella caerulea. The sequence goes on along the minus strand of JAZGQO010000002.1, from coordinate 14,279,473 downwards.
CAGAATTGGAATTAAAAAATACCCAAACTTTATGTCAAGTGTCCAAGTCTGATAATTTTATTGACATAGGGAGATATTCCAGTTGGCCAAAATTAGTTACTGCATACTGTTTATGTTTTGTTGATAAACTACGTAAGAGATCAGATCCAACTGAACGAGTTCTACAGCTAGAGGAAATCCAAAAAGCAGAAAATCTATTGATTATCCATGCTCAGAGTTCACTTATAGATTGGGAAAATCGTTATCGTGACTTGGCTCCATTTAAGAAGGATGGAATTATGAGAGTCGGTGGTCGCTTAAGAAAATCACCATTAGAATACAGTGAGATTCATCCTGTTCTTTTATCTCCAGACTGTTATATTTCAAAACTCATTGTTCGAGACTGTCATGTGGAAAATGGTCATTGTGGCTCATAGAGAACTTTAAGTGACATCAGAAGAAAATTCTGGATAGTGCGTGGCAGATGTATTGTTAAAGGTATAATTAGAAACTGTGTCGTATGCAGAAAACTGCGTCAACCTGTCCATACTACTCTGATGGCTGATTTGCCTGCAGACAGACTCAAACCCTTTTCCCCTCCCTTTTCTGTAACAGAAGTGGATTTATTTGGCCCATTTAATTTGAATGTATCAAGGAACAAAAGCCTGGGGTGTTATTTTCACCTGTGTTACTGTTCGAGCTATACATTTAGACATCGTGGACAATTTGTCTACCCAGGCCTTCCTACACACCTTGAGGAGATTTGCTGCACAACATGGATGGCCAAGTGTTTTTATTTCGGACAATGGATCTAACTTTGTTGGGGCACAAAAGCAATTAAAGCATTTAGTCCAGGAGGGTAAAAAACAAATCGAAGACTTTGCTATGCTTCACAAGTTTTGCTGGAAATTCAATACCCCCTTAAGCCCACACCAAGGCGGTATGTTTGAAAGTTTAATAAAACAAATAAAGAGTGCTCTGAAAATTTCAGTTGGAGACCAGACATTATCATGGAATGAAATGTCAACTGTGTTTGCAGAAGTGAAATGTTTGGTCAATAGCAGACCAATTACTTATTCTTCAAGTGATCCAAATGACTTTCAACTTATTACACCAAACCACTTTATTCTTGGGAGAGCAACTACAGAAATTCCTCAAGGACCGTTTCAAGAAACCAAGAATTTACATAAACGCTTTGAATTTGTTCAATCAATTGTGTCGCGAACCTTTACTAGATTAGTAAAAGAGTATTTTCCAACCTTAATGAGAAGATCTAACTGGCAGAGAAAGGAGCGTCAATTACAGATTAATGATATTGTGCTACTAGCAGATTAAAATGTGTCTCGTGGAAAGTGGCAACTTGCACGTATTATTGAGGTGTATCCGGGATCTGATCGTGTAGTGCGTAATGTGAAAGTGCATACAAACTCAGGAGACTATAAACGATCAGTTCCAAAAATGTTGCCCAGTTTTAGAAGCAATGCGATTTTTGTAGTATTGCATTTAGCTTTAAAGGACAATATTGGTGCCAGTCATTATCAGATATGTGGTAGAACTGATTAAACACTTTCCAAATATAATATTAACACAGAGATCATCGCTACCATACAGGAGTAATAAAGGATTCATGAATCGGAAGTGACGAACGCAAAAGGAAAACACGAGTTATCTCTCTATGTGAATGACTGAAGTGAAGAGTGATGACAGATAAACGGCCGAATTTCTGCTCACTAATAATTCCTTCGAAGACAAAAAGTTGTTATATGGGACCGCAAGAGGTTATCTGACGATACAATAAAGTAATTAAGTGTCATAAGATAAGAGAACACGGGAAAAATAGAAATACTCCGTACAACCCCTTGTTTTTATTCATTCTATAGGGGAGACCGGGGCACATTGAACCGCTTTGTTCACATACATGTTTGTACTCATTTCATATCAAATGTTTTTATTAGAAGATCTCTTTATTTCATGATAAAAATTAAAAAAAAAAAGCAATATGCCCTCTTATGTGGATCAAACCCCGGTTTATCTGGATTGCATAGATTAGACATCTATGAACTTAAGTACAAGAATTTCGTAGGCTAAGAAGTTAACATGTATGGAAAATTTTTCTCTTTTAAGCGCTTTTTTGAAAAATCCACTGCCTAAGAAAATAATTGACAGCATGTGGCTTATTGATGGAGAAATGGGTCTAAGAAGTTATCTCACATCTGTATAGTGTTGGGTTGTATAGTATTATTTATAAAGGATATATCCATGGTGGTTCAATGTGTCACGGTCTCCCCTACCTTATAAAAACATGGTAATGCACGGACTTTTAATCTGTTTTTCTTTCCTGTTCTCTTATCTAGTGGCAGTCAATTCTTTTCATGAATTGTAAGATATTCTCTCACAGCGTCACACAGCAACTTTAGGTCTTCGAGGGAATTATTAGTGAGCAGATATTCGCCCATGTATCTGTTATCATTAGTCACTTCAGTTTGTTATATAGAGGAATAACTCGTGTTTTCCTTTGGCGTTCGTCACTTCCGATTCGTGAATCCTTTATTACTCCTCTATGGTAGCGATGATCTCTGTGATAATATGATATTTGGAAAGTGTTTAATCAGTTCTATCACATATGTGATAATGACTGGCACCAATATTGTCCTTTAAGTTACTTTCTATTGTTATTAAGTACACTCCAAGTTTTCCATGGGAGGATTGTTGTGAATATTTGATTAGTTTAATATATTTTAAAGTTTAGCGTTAATTGTTATTGTCCTCAGTTGCAGGATTGTCCCTTTAATGAGATGTCGCTAATATTTTCCCCGCTACAAAGCGCATGACTATTAGGCTGTGTTTTGCCGCCATCTTTTCTGCTAAGTCGCCCATCCAATTTCTGTTGATGACAATGTTGATTTCTATAGTTCAGAGATAAAACCCTTCAGAATTCTACTTATATCCTGTTAATTAGTTCCTCGGAACCATATGTGAATATATATGTAAGATAGATTTTAGTATAATACAGTTATTTGATATCAACATAAAGAGTTTGAACTATTAGTTTGTGTTGTTTTCAAGAGTATGCAGATGTAACGTGTATTACTGAAATTTATCGCCTGAACTTTTTCCCCCTCGGATAAATTCGAATCATTTCTTCAACTAGAAGATAAGTCTTTGGAGCAGGTGTCCGGACACAATTTCCCACATAACACACTGTATGACGTATATCCGGGATCATTAGCCCAGACGGCGCAGAAGGGTAGAACGTTACATTTCATTTTTTACGCATCATGTGATGAAATTAATATTTGAATTTTTTCTTTATTGTCTTGGCATTTGATCTACCCTATATATATATCATCACCAACTTAAAAGTTATTTGTCAATCTGAACTGCCTAGTTTTGTTGTCAAATAGTCACACGCTAAATAATTTCGGAGCAATTTTTGCACATTACGATGATCAACATCTGGCACTCGGCAAACCTCGACATATTCCGGAACCTACATCTAGTCCTGGCAATATGACAGTAAGTGATATGCACCTACACCCATTCATGTGCGATGCGGCTAGCGGTTTACTTTAACGGGAAAACTTGACGATATTGCAAAAAAAAACCAAGACACCATGGGCGCAGCCATGTTTCATCCGGGACCTTTAAAGTAGTTCCTATGTGGTGGAATTCGTCATACAGCCGAGACTAGATGTAGGTTCCGGAATCTGTAGAGGTTTGCAGAGTGCAACATCTGGATCTCTGAGTCTACGGACGTTGAAGTCTAGGGAGCCAGGCCTTATCAAAACAGCATATTATTTGATTTTCACACTTGGAATCAGATATAAACAATAGTGGCCTCCGCAAATTACTGACACGGCATCAATCATTATAAGGTCACGACCAAGTGAAAATCGAATAAACAATAAGTCTTAAATGGCACATTCTCGATCCGAAAACAATATTTTAATGTTGATTTGGATCTCGACCACAGGAAATTCTCCTTAATTCGGGTTAACGTCATATACAGCACCTGGTGTGATAAGACAGACAAGCTACCAATGATGAAATAGATAATTATGTATTAGATACTTAGCCAGCAAGATCCTCTTGTTTTACTTTTTACATGCCAATTTTTGACTTTTGTTCATGTAAAATTGTGTCAAATTATGTAATTTGACGATCATTATTGCTAAATTTGACTGATTATTGGACGGACTGTAGATGAAGTAATCGGGCATACCCACGACTCATAGTGGCAGCTGCGCGTGCCGAGATCGACGCATACTACCGAATGCGGGAAATCCCCTTGTTGAACAAAGCTGTGTAAAGATATATTGGCGGCCAAATGATTCGGGGATTATTGGTAAGTCCAATATAAGAGACTGTTATCATAGTGCATGCCAACTGGGGGTGACAGTGGGATTTTACAAATGCGTTACATTTGATTTAATTTCTAGGATTTAATGCCAGCATCAATGGAGAGAAAAAGTTGTGGTCGAATCCCATAGCGAGCGCTGAAAAAATATATTATACGGCTATAGGCCTACTAAGGTTATTATTGGAGAGTAAACTTATACTTCACGTATGTATTAAACCTTGTTAAAAAGTTGGAGATATTATGAATGATTTTACGATGTGTAGGTATTGAAGAAATTGTGTCATTCGATTACATTATGTATAGGCTAGCTTTACTATTGCAAAGTAGGTCTTCCGTATGCTATTTATAGACTAGCGAATCGAGCCGTGTGTAGCACACGACAGTTTTAATATATATTGTGGTGATCTATGTCTGCAGCTATTCCCCAGGTAGGCTAACTTGTTTAACATTGGTCAATATCCAAACTTATATAACAATTTGAGGTGTAGAGGATTCGATATGATTAAAAACAAACCGGTGTAAAATCGGATTAAAATTTAGGTTAAATGGTTAAATAGTTGTTCACATGAGGTAACAGTATTAAGCTACCGGTTTGTTGATGATGGCGACGCGGTTCGATAACAAGCTCAGTCAGATGATGTGTTAAATAGGCATCAGTTTTATCTTGCATATTCTTACGTCGTTTAGCATGTATGCTTCGTCTATATATGTGATTGTTTGACGTTGTCACGGTTTAGTTCAGGGAAATTCGTCCATAAATGGCTACGAAGGGAGATAACTCTATTAATAACTTTGGACAAGAACCCCAGTAATAAGAAAACCATGATGCCTCTGCTTATTCTTACGTGCTAAAGAAATACTTTGGCACATTCCGAGGTAGACAACCCGCTTACATATGCGAATAATGTTTCCATTGATAGGTCTTTCCAAACCGGTGAAATATCCAATAATAAAATTATAACAAATATTTCCGTATCGAAACTAAAACTAGCCGCGTAATGATAATAATAACTTTATGTCGAGAGGGTAGAAAATTAAATCTGGGGCCTTTCCTATATTTGCCAGTTTTAACAACATCAACCATAGGAAGGTAGTAGCCTAGGACATAATGAGGGCGCACTAACATAATGCAGATGGATTAGATTACAAACTGACACTTACAGGCCATCATAATCGGCCATTATTATCGAACATTAAAACAACTATTTCCGCATTGAAACAACCCCGTGACCTTAATATTTAGACATAACCCACACATGCATGCACGAGGATGACTATTGCTGATGTGTGTGTGGGGGGGGGGTATAATAAAGGACAAATTAGCCTATAGTCGTTCGGGTCTGACGAAATCCGAGATCCTGTGTTCTCATTGACGTGAACGTAACAGATCCCTTGACAGTTGGAATTCGATGTAATTAGAGAATGGCATAGTGCATTTCACTCAGCATACTGTATGGTGTATGTCCGCCCGTCTTCATTAGCCCAGTCGGAGCAGAACAGCAGGACGCTAAACCCTATGTTATTTCAGTTTATTTCATCTCACACACACACACACTACACATTTTAAGAACACGGCATGCTTAAAATTTATCCACTGGATTAGAATTAACAACATTTTGTACGAGTATAATCTTTGAATGGCATTTAGCGATTGATCATAATATAATACAAAACACAGTTCTATGGATAACAATCACTATATTATACCTGTAAGGGTATTGAAACGTTGCATGTAATAAACCAAGAAGTAGTAAATCTATGAAGTTGTGTTATTATGAATAGTCTACCTCTATTTCTAAATGTCATTTAAGGAACACTGGATTATACAGCGAGACGGGCTCGGCATCTAAACACTAAACTACATATAGGAAATATAAGTAAACTAGCAGGATAGTGGAGTAAGGGAGAGTCACGATCAGACGGATTCTGCATCTAAACACTACTCCGCAAAAAAGAGATCAAAAACCTACATAGTGGGACTGTTGAGTAAGGGGGAGCCGCGATAAGACGGGTTTGGAACCTAAACACAAAGTCACACACAGATGACTCCTACTAAAAGTAGTAGGATAGTGGAGTAAGAGAGGGTCGCGATCAGACGGGCTCGGCATCTAAACACTATACCTCAAAAAAGACACCAAATATGCAGAATAGGATAGTTGAGCAAAGGAAGACCATGATAAGACGGGTCCCACAAAGATGACATCAACCAATCCAGAAATTAGAAGAAACAACTGCCAAACAATTTGTTTTTATTATTAAATAAAGGGAAGACCTTCCCACTAACCCTACTCCATGGCCTAAGGCCGCAATTGGAAAGATTGCAAAATCATATTCTAAAACATGAAGAAGCTTCGGGTATCCTATACTTAGTCTGCGATATCACTTATGTGGAAGCGGACATTAAACCACCAGATCACATACATTCGACCATCACCCCCCCCCCCCCGCAACACACACAGAGATTGAACAGGCTCTCTACTCCTTCACACGTACAACCGCGGAATGTAAACCACGCAAGTTGACTCAGTGACAACCTTATGATACAAAGCGCACGTGCTTACCATTCGGCCGCCCCCTGACTTGTTCGTTCGAGTAGAATATAGTCTCTAATACATTTATCTATTTTAATGAATATTTCAAATTTAATCCTTTCTTATTTTCAGAATGTCTAAGATCGCCCGGGGCCGGATGGACGAAGAAGGAAGGAAGAAACTACAGTGTAACCGTACTTTTTTATTGGATGAAATTTCCCCTGATCATGGACTGTCGGATGCAATGTTCTCTGCACAGATTTTCGACCAAGATGACCTAGACGAAATAAACAGCAAGGCCACTCGCCGAGAGAAGATGGAGTGCTTTCTAGATATTTTAGTCCATTCGGGTCGGGAGGCCTATGGGGAATTTTTAAAAGGACTAGAAAGGAAAAGTTACCGTCATGTAATTAGACGCTTAGAAGAAACAGATTTAAGTACTGTGGGAGTAAAAGAGAGGGGTAGTCTAAATGAACCAGAAAGAACCATATTGCAAAGAGAATTCTCTTATTTAACAGAGGAGGTACGTGCTAAGGACTTGGTACGCGATATGTTTCAGGAAGGGCTTTTAACGGAAGACGAGGTAACCACCGTCACCAACGCAGAAGAAAAGAAGGGACGAAATGTTGGAATGGGTAAATGTATCGACTTCCTCTTTCATTCGGGACCGAATGCCTATCAGAAATTTTTAACATGTCTACAAAAGGCCAAATATAATCATGTTTACGAGCATCTCATTACTAAAGCCGAAGCATATAAAGAGAAAAAATAGCTAATATCTGTATGCGTGATATATAAAAACCCACGTTCATTAAAGGTGCATTATGTACATTTTGGATAACGGGTTGGTCGCTCTTTCTGTAACATTTCAATGACAGATAATGCAAAATGAATATATTGAAAATTACTTTATTCTGAGCAAATATATCACTGTTTAGACGTTTTGACAAGATGTTGTAATGATTGTTTATTATCGTAGCAACCATTCTTGTCACGACTCATCATTTTTAAATTAAATCATTAAATGTTTATATCACCGCCATTGGGTGGTCTATAGAGTCGATTATAGGCTTGCTATATTTCTAAAGATAGATAGACAAATTTTGCTGTTGCATAGTGCATCTTTAATGTTGGTGGGTACACAGTATTTCTACGTCTATTGTAAATAAATACAAAAATCAGCTTTATAAATTCCCATAAACAGTCAACTTAATTAGGCTACAATTCGCGTTCAATTCCTTCTAATTCGTCCACTGGATATTGTTGTCGCTTGTTACCAAATCGTATTCAATTTTATAGGATAACTTTGGGGACAGACCGAGAAGTGTAAGCTGTTTCATTTTGTAAATAATTTACACATTAATTTAAAGGCAGGCTATGCATTTGTGTAACATAATTCAGAGTTGTCTCCCTTGTGTATGATTTGCAGTGTTCATGATGTATTTTTATGTTTTTGTTATTTGTTTGTTATGCTGCTTTGTGCCTTTTGCCAACCAAGCAGACTTTCGTTAAACTGCTTTACCTGGAAACGGTATCTGTATTTTTTTTATTGAAATGGAAGAGAGTGTAGCATCTTATACTAAAAGTCATATATACCCCTAATGTGCGCATTATTATGATTTAAGTATTATGTTAAAATCTGGGCCCTGTTTGTCGAAATCTTAACTAAAATCAATCTTATACTATCTAATAAAATTCCTAAAACTTGGATTTTATCTTAGTTAACATTTCGTGAAACAGGCCCCAGAGTTCTAAAGTGTACCCAGTGTCGGAATTTGGCCCAAATTGTAAATTCTCGCAATTGTCTTTTAATTAAAATATTCTATATTATATTTATAGTAAACTTACTGCAAAGTGGGGATCAGTGGGGATCATAGCGGCTAAGTGGGTGAGACGCTGGTTCGCTGTCATGGAGGTCGCGTTTTTGAACCCTGCGCACTGGCCTAGAAAGTTCATCTAGATTTTCCCGGGTGTTTTCTACTTGGCCGTGATGCAGGACAGGGGCCTAGGGGCCTGACAAAGTCATATGAAATGAAATGAAATGGGGTTTAACGTCCCACTCTTTTGCACCTAACCTTGGCTAATGGAAGACGGGCATACGCCATACAGTTTGCTATGAGGGAAATTTTACCCGGGCAGCGGCGCTACGGCCTACTCTTGTATCGAATTCCAACTGCCAAGGGATCGTCTACGTGCACTCCAATGTGTACACGGGACCTCGGTATTTCGTCCCATCCAAACGACTAGGCAGCTGTCCTTGTCAGGTCCTCCTTCTGTATCACTGACAAGAGGAAATCACGCCGGAAAATCGAGATGATCTTCTCGGCCAATGCAGGCACCGAACACCCGACCTCCAGACTAGCGAGCCAGCGTCTTACCCACTTAGCCACATGATCCCCCCCCCCAAAAAAAATTCATATGTATAGTCGTTCGGATGGACCTAAAAACGAGGTTCCGTGTACACAATGGCGTGCACGTAATCGACCCCTTGACACTGTATGGCGTATACCCGTATTCATTAGCCCAGTCGGAGCTGACCAGTAGGACATTAAACCTCATTTCATTTCTACTACAAAATTAGTATAATATTCCTTGCTATACAACTTCGTTTGTGGGAAACGGAGACCTTCGAAATGATAATCCGACACTGGGTGCACGTAGGACGGAATATGTTTTGACGTTACTTAGGCTGTGAATGATCTCAATATGCAATATTTAATATTAAACGCATTACATAAGCCGTGCTTGTTTCCCGATCTATTAGATATCTAATATCTAAATAGGGGGACTATGTTCAATTAAATTTATCTTTTTTCATCCTTGGTATTAAATTGCTTTAATATATTTAGTTAAATGTAGTATTTCATTTAGTAGAGATGTATGTTTTCATTTAGTTTATGCAGGCTATTAAATTTATACTGAGCTCACAAACAAACGAGAAAGCGACCACTGTGAATCACCGTTCGTACCTGAATGGAGGCCGAGATGCAGGCGGAAATTCGAAAATGTAATTTACGATTTGACCATGTATTGCAAATCAAAAACTGGTCCTCAAAATGCACCCTGTAGCCAATCACCCGCTCAGAAGAGTCGGTCGCGTTCGCCTTAGTATAACCGACCGCGTTCGAATAATAGTTAACCAATCAAATGCGATCGTTTATATTGATCGCGATTTTGATCTCTTGGCCATCGCGTCGTTTCACGCGAATCTGCCATACCCATGAAATTGACAAATAACACTGGCAGATTTGACGATTTTTGACCCTGTGTGCCTCATGACCCCACACTCTGATTTGCTAATAAAAATCTTTCGTGCCAACTGTTCCAAAAAATTCGCCTCGTTGTCTTCGGCGCCCACAAAACTTCGGCCGCGGTTGCAGTTAGTATAAACGGCTCCATTCAAATAATGGCTAATATTAATCACTGTTTATGAGAAATATCTTTACTCCAGAATTTCAAAACCTCCCACATCTTTTTTTATTGATGTATTTGATACATTACAACAGCAAACTTTTAATAAAAGGGCTGTATTTTAGTTCAAGTAAGGCCAACAATTTTAAGTAAATTCTTAACAGAAGCCTGAGAATGATGTGTGAACTCAGAGCCTAATGTTGCCGGCGCGCTCGGGGTCGCCAGTATAAACGACATTGTTGTCTAATTAATTTTGTTTATCGAATTTCTTAATTAGTAATGCAACTGATTCCTGATTAAAAAAGAAAGTGTTGCTTGCCCCCTCTACCTTATAAATTAGACATACGTACAATATAATATATATAGCCATTTTGTGAAATGTAAAAATATATTTTTTCCTTTGTTTACGTTGTTGTAAAATTGATGAGATCAAAATTCAGTGTTGGAGGGCTTAACGTGAATAATAATAGCTGATTAAAAGTAATAATAATCTTAGAGGATTTAAAAACAAATGATATCAAATAATTTTAATACTGAGCTTCAATTCGAGCAGTCATTTTGTATTATCTGATCTCTATGTTATCCTATAATGACGAAATGATCGGCTCAAATTGATTCTGGTTAATGCATCAAAATTTGCTATAATATTATCTTATATATGCATAATCATTTTTTAATTAATTGTACAGGCGATACGGCAAAAAAATAATCCCTCGTATATTATTATTTTTGAATATTTGTAAATATAATCTATTTCAAAAAATTTTTTTTATATTGGTTTGGGTCGAGTGGGCATTAAACCCGCTTTCTCTCTCTCTCTCTCTCTCTCTCTCTCTCTCTCTCTCTCTCTCTCCACCCGGCTGTTTGTCCGCGAGGAGCCGCGATGGTTAGCCGGGTGACACACTGGCTCGTTAGCATGGAGGTCACAAGTATGCTTCCGTTGTTGGACGGGAAAGTTCACAAGACTTTCAGACGTGGTTTTCTCTTGTCAGCGCTGCAGGACGGGGGCCTGGCAAGGACAGTTTTTTAGTCGTTGGGATGGAGCGAAAAACCGAGGTCCAATGTAAACATTGGCGTACACGTAAAAGATACCCTGGCAGCTGGAATTCGATAAAAAAAGAGTAGGTCTTATGCGACGCTGTCAGCTTTCAGTGGCCCCGTCGGAGCGTAACAGTAAGACTTTAACCCCCATTTCATTTCGTCTGTTCGTCACACTTTATTTTGTTTAGAAAACAATTATGATTTCCCCTTGTCAGTGATGCAGAAAGAGGGCCTGACAAGGACAGATGCCTAGTCGTTCGGATGGGACGAAAAATCGAGGACCCGTGTACACATTGGAGTGCACGTAAAAGATCCCTTGGCAGTTGGAATTCGATATAAGAGTAGGCCGTAGCGCCGCTGCCCGGGCAAAATTTCCCTTATAGCACACTGTATGGCGTATGCCCATCTTCCATTAGCCCAGGTTAGGTGCAAAACAGTAGGACGTTAAACCCCATTCCTGATCATTTCATTAGAAAACAATTACCCTCCCCTGTCAATGATGCCGAAAATTGTCTGCTTAAGCTATGTAGCGATAGACAATTTTATTGGTCAAGATTTTGAAACATGACAACCCTGCTTTTAATTGTGGTGGAATTTTAAAACCTGGTATAGATCATTATGTGAATGTCATGATATATCTAGACCGAGCTAAACAATTTCATTGGTAGATGCTTTTGGAAAGATTACTTTGATTCTTTCTGTTGGGGAGTGATGGAACATAGTTTCACTATCAGGTACTTTAATACCTCCAGGCACGGCGGGGGGGTGATGGCATAGTTGATTTTCATTTTCGTTTGCTTTGTTACTGTTGTACTTCACATATCTGCTCTTTATTAGATGATATAAACATGATTTTCGCATCGTCTCCGCCCAAGCAATCCAAGGTTGCAACATATTTCCCTTTGCTCCAATGTGTGCCCCCCCCCCCCTCGACAAAATCCTAGATCCCGGTCTAACCTTGAATAAATTTGTCAACTTTTTTAAGTATAATGAATGAATGAAATGGGGTTTAACGTCCAACGTTTTAAGTATACATAATCAGGTTAATTGCTCAAAACTTTTCATAAAGATAAGTGTGGAATAATTAATTAATATGTGTCATTTATTTATATTGGAAGTACGGCGGAAGACATCGGCCTCGTTGTTGGGGACTGCTGGCATGTTAAAAATGCTCAAATTGAAACTATGTGATACGATTTAATACAATCTGATCAAAATGCAGATTTATATTTCGTTTCGTTTTTCTATTCTTTCGACGGCGTACATTCCATGAAGACCTGACCGGTTGCACTGGAAAGTCGCGTCAGGGGTCGTATGAGTGGCTTTTGGCCCTATGGCGTCAAAAATTGATTAATCAATCAGCGATGACGTTTCTAGTGATTTACCAACAGTTTCTGCTTCGCACACCAAGAACTCATCGTAACATAGCTTTTCACTGACTAATCCCTTGCTTCATCCAGAATGCTGGTAATTTAGTAAAGACAATTAAAACGAAATTTTGAACTATATAAAATGAAACGAAATAGGATCTGTGTTTCAATCAGATTGGATAGTAAATATAATATACTAGTATGTAAGTATATGTATAAACTACAGATATTAATAAAATACAAATAAACATTTAATTTACTCTCTTATTTGTTCTTACGCCCCGTTTTTAATATATAGCAATATATTTTTCTGTGTATTTATTGATATAACTCCTTACAACTGTAAATTATTGCAATTATTTATTTTCTTAGTAGTTTGAGGGTCACTCGGTGTTCCTTTTGGTGTGATGGCCCGATGTCAAATAGTGTCTACGAAATAGATAATACGCAGTATTTATGAATTGACAGAATTTAGCATGCTACGTTTCTAACCAAGAGCGCTAATGATGAAGGAGACGCAGTTTGCTTTGCGGTGAATTATGGCTGGATATCGACCCTACCATCTACTCTTAATCTTATTTAGAATTCGATCAACACGAACTTGGTCATTTCGTGACCAACACATGGTTTGCGCGTAGGGGCCTTTAACAGAGAGAGGAAACCGGAGGATCCGGAGAAAACCAAGGAGGTTGGACAGACGATCACACTTCTTACTACGTTAAGCGGTAAATGGAAACCACACTACTTGACCTTGTGAGCTAACGCGCATTTGTCAGGCAAATAGATCACCCAATACCCAATTGGATGATAGGACCAAAAAGATATCGGTTATTGTATTCATTAGCAATAAAATTATTTCTTTAAAGTTGAGTGTAGAATGAACAACCTTACAGTTGAAATGTAGTCGGATATTGTCGTCGCGTCGATATATGGGCTGTTGTGGATGCTTTACAGGCCAAAGATATCATTCGAATGATTTTACATTGTTACACAGTGTTTAAGTTGATGAAACGAAACAAGTCTGTTGATTTTAAAGGATTCATGATCATTACCATGGCCCTTGATTAATACTAAAATTCTTGTGGATGCTCTACAGGCCAATGTTATCATTAGAAAAACATCATCTCTAAATACCGCCCCCCCCCCCCCAAAAAAAAGGGAAACAAGAAACAAATGCACGCATTACCGATAAAAAAACCTGGGTCACACATCAAAATTATTTGGTGGGTCGCATAAAAATTGTGGGGAACTCTTGGTCACGCTAGGCCACGCACAGATATAGTGGTACAACCTGGGTTGGCCATGGATCACGCTAGGTCACGCACAAGACTTGTTTGGCACTGTGGATGGGTCTGGGAACTCGAGCTGGGTCATAGATTAGGTTGTTTTTTTGAAAATGTCTCCCGTTTACACTATTCACCACTACGTACATTTCCTAGCCATAAACCATAGCAATGCAACTTGTAAATTAAACATTCTTCGGCGGCTTTTAATTCTTTTAGTTTTTATGTCGTCCATAACATCCGGTCATTTCAGCGTTCAACCGACCGTCGAAAGTCGGGACAGTTTAAAAGTACATCAAATACATTTCAATCGCCTCCTGGTAAAATGGTATACCCTGTACCAGATCCCAGGAATGCATTCACTGTAATATTAGCAGACGTACCGTGCCCGCCATGCAGAACAAACTGTACAAAGGATCAGGACTAGATCGTCACGTGGCTTTGCTGATGATATTGTATTCAATTCATTCGTCATTTAGACAGTGGGTGGGTGGACAGATGTGTTCTTGTTTCATTTAACGTAATAGGTTTTATTTTTCATTGAAGATACCTTGGTGGTACTTATATTGATTTAGGAATTAGGAAGCCAATAGCATTGACGGCTTCGAGTTTTCCCTAGATGACTTTGCTTGGTGGTATTCAAGTTTTAAAGTCCTGATGGAATCCTTAAGCCAGTCTGACACTTGCACGACTTTTGGCTACGATTTTGTCGTGCCCATCAGTATCCATCATTGTCCACATTGACACGAACTGACACGACGAGTTGACGCATAGTTTGCACATTGTTTACGTACTTCCCACTCGGCAAACCTCGGAAGATTTCGGACAATCTAAACTCGGCTGTATGATGAATTCCGCCATATTGGAACTACTTTACCTATTTGGCTAGCGACCTAGTCGACCGATCCAGCTGACGAAATTACACTTCTATTCTGTGCTAAAGGAATGGATAAAAAATAATATATTCTACTTTCATTTGATAGACATAACGTTGGATTTTATTGGTTGATAAATAGATGAGTTAAGACTGTTGTCTTTATTCTAAATAGGTTTCCAACGAACAGGTTGCAGCTCGATCGGTCCAATAGGTCGCTAGCCGAATAGGTTCCCAATTTGTGTAATAGCGTCAAGTTTTCCTGTTAAAGTAAACCGGTAGCCGCATCGCAAATGTATGGGCGTAGGTACATATCACTTACTGTCATACAGCCGAGGCTAGATGTAGTTTACGGAATCTGCCGAGATTTGCCGAGTGCGTACTTCCCGCATTGGCACGACGAGTTTGCGCAAATCGGACGGTATCGTGGCGACTCGAGTCGTGCCAATGCGTGCCACGGAATCGTGCAAGTGTCAGTCTTGCTTTAGTGTCGTGCTATTATTTGTTGGGCAGAATTAGTAATATTTCAGTGAAGAAAAGTTATTAGTGGATGTTATTTGTAGCATTATTATCTTACATCGACGTAATAGACACATTAAAAGAAATGTAAGGCACAGCAGAACAACTAAATGTCTTATTTCTGGGTAAATTATTCATGTGCTTAATTGTGATAAGTAGGTCAGCGCACGTGGTTGTATTGAATTGTAGTTAGTGTCATCAGCCATGATCGGGGGTTTAGACCAGTGGGTTGTGACAATGTCGCGTGATCATTTAGTCTCATTTTTCATTATATTTCAGCGAAACTGATAGAGCAGGAGTCCAGGGGGTGAGGGGTGGGGGTCAATCTAGGTGGAAAAAATGTACCAACTTTCACCTATATGGTATGAATGCATGCATATCCGGTACCATTAAAATGTAAGTCTGGAAGTGGGTGTGGGTGTTATGGTTTGGATTCTGGGCATATATAGCACAAAGAAATGGTCCAGCAGTGTTAGGGTGCCCCACCATGAATAAATATCTCCAAATAGCTCGACAATTTACACCACAATATTTAAATATATACCAATCCTTAAATCTGTTTGACAGATAAACGGCCATGTTGTACTTAAAGCTATGACCATTTAACAATCCATCAATAATACACTGAAAAATGGTTCCGAGTGTCGTCCATAACATCCGGTCATTTTTGAGCAAAAAATAGGCTACGTGCTTATGTTTTGAAATTACTCTCGCTTAACCAGTCTACCAACCATCGCCGTCTGATTGACAGGCCGGGATAATAAAGACTACTTTGTTGCCCTATTTATCTGTCTGTAATACGCTGTGACACCTGCACGCGGATAGTTTATAAGTTTTACAATCTGGAAACTGGTTGTTTAAGATATTGATAATGGTAGTTCAACTGGAGGAGTTAAAACTTTGGTGGCTTTGGGTCCTGTGCAGGTTTCGAATATTTACTCACCATTGTGTATTTCTGTATGAGAGAATAATCTGTGTACAAAGCTACAATTTCTTTTTTTTAAGTTATATTTTTAAAATGTATTAAAATAAAGCCTTAAAATAGATGGTATCTATAAATAGTCTTACCTTGTTAAAGAATAATCATATTATTCCAATGATTCACAATTGCCAGTTGAGAAATCGGCACATATATCATTTTTAACTTCCAATTCAAACGTTTGAAGATAGCTATTCCATGGGGGAAATAGAAAAACAAAGGAGGTACTTGTGCTATTATTGCCGGTGCCAGTGATCCCTCACGCAATGACGCCACCCATAAGAAGCGTGGATGACACTTGACGGAGACGTAGTCGAAGTGAAAAATTTGAGATCCGAAGTGTTCATTTCTACAACCCTTCCACAACAACACTTCAAGTTTAGGGAACAATTGTCAACACATTTCAAACCAATTTGTAATAATGTTTTCCAATTAGACCAAAATAAGTTGTTTAATATGCAAAAAGACTATTGGAGACAAGAACTTAAAACCTGTCGATAAGTAACGCACTTCTTCGAAGCCGCATGAGAGTGATAAATATGGAAAGGCAACTGGAAGGATTGGGAACACCGATGTTTATAGAAAATATACCACCCATCTATCAACAATTCAGTTTTGAGGAGACCAAACGACACCGATTGTTCTGATCCCGAAGGAGGAATGCATCCTTTGTAGTAAGAAGAAAAAAAAGAAAGGTAAAAAGAAACACCTAGTGTAGCTGGCATCCAGGTTTAAAAATGATTATTTCAAGAATTTGAGTTTGGCAATCTTGAATTCTTTGCCAAGAGGGGTAAATGACACAAGTAGACTTGAATTCGGACACAAGACCGAAAATCCCGGGTCCCGTTGTAAACTCCCTATTGACATCTTTAGAAAATATTTCTCTACCTCTGTCACTTCAAAAACGTGGAAGTTATTCAAAATCGAAAATGTTTGTTGGTTTTATCTTTGTTGACCAAGTACAAAGCAGAGTATGTAAGTAACGGTGGTAATCATGTCAATATTTCCTCATACAGGTTCCAGAGTTTACTCAGGAAGACACAAGTTTTTCGACCAAATGCGCGTACAACTTGCTGACCATGGAAAGGTTAACTACCTCTATGGTTCAACGCCCACGGAGAAGCAGATGAATTATAAAGAAAATGGAAGGCTGAGATGGGCTGCTCTCTACCTCTGTTCTCTCATCATGAAGTTGCCAAAGACCAATTTTGATACTTGATCTGGCAACAGTTTAGCACCTTCAAATAAATGCGCCACATATCTGGAGCCTTCTAAGCGGTGTTATGGTGCACCGATGAGGACTATAGGTCGGTAGGTGGCATCGATGGCATCAGACGCTGTTTTTAACGTAACACGGGGGACAGTTAAACCATGGAAAACCTTGCGATGGAATTGTTATGTCATCATTGACTGTTTCGAAGCTAGCTCTGTAAATATTGAACAGACCAGGTCACAGCATTAGCTACAGTGAAGCCAGTGGGCTTGAAACAGAATTGGCTTATTCGTGGTCATCCGACGAACGCGATACTCCAGATGGAATTCAACTTTCTCAGATCGGGCCACTGTATGCGTGTGGGACAATAATGATGCACATGTTAAGAATCTCTAGGGAAAGGCAACGCCTACCAGAACATATTGGAGCGTGACGACGAACAATGCGATTTCAATGAAGAACAATTTCGTGATGGTCGAAACAGGAGGAAATGCGTTCCGTAATTTCCTAAAGGCAGCCAAGTTTTCAAGATCAATGGAAACTGTCACATGCACAGCCACCGAGGAATGCGATGAAACTCCTCGCTCACAGATGGCAGCTTTGAATCTTTACTTGTTTTGGTATCTGCAATCCCAAAGTCGCCAAAAGATAATGCAGTTGTGATAGAGATAATGATTGGTGCTGCTGATCTGTCTTGCAAACTTCATAAAGAACTTGCATTTGATGGTGCGCTAGAAGCTATACTCAATGAAACCAAAGTTGAATTCATCTCCACTGAAGCTGGTGTTTTAGCAGAGGATTCCATGATCTATAATCGATGCACAAGAATACACGAACCTCTTGCCAATGTTACGGAGCAGAAGGCTTATGATAGACACATTCAAGAGCTTCTTTCAGCGGCACGTCAAGCAGCAATGGAAGAAATTTGAAGAAGAATGGAATACCGATGCAGCAAGGTTCCTTAAGGCGTGAAACGGATATTAACAACTTTACTTCTGGAAATAAAAGGAAGAAGTTTAAAGAGAAGGTGGCGGCAATATAGGGGCAAATATATTCCTCAATGTTCCATCGGGTCATAAAATCAAATACAACTCAAGCACACAAAACAAACACATTTGGAGAAACAGCCTCCTGGTTTGTCCCCCGCCCCCACACCCAAGAATGGATTAAATTCCCCCTTTCGATTAAACAAAGTAGTTCTGTTTCAAGTTTTAAGACGAATCCCAAAGTAAGACTTTTAATCAAGTTTTAATCATTAGCATTTTAAACTGGGTTTTAGTTTTTAAAGAGTGTTTTAAACATTGATCGGTCCACCACTGAACAGTTTTACTGAATGTACCAGTGCTATACAAGATGCATTATTATTATGATTATTTTGACCTTGTCTGTGAGGGGTAACCCACCGCGAAAACTGTCTGACAGTAATTATTTCTGATCTCTGTGGTTATGCCGAACAACTTCCATGCAGCTTCAGGAGGTACATATTTCAGCCAATCTAGCATTGCTGTGGTCTGACAATTCCTTAACTTTGTCGATGGTACAACACCACTAGAAATGTCTGTTAGGGTGTTTTCAAATGTCTGTCAGTCAGGGAGTTTTTAAATGTCTACAGGGGTAATATTTTAAGCTGTAAGGTACACTGCTGTACCATTTTCACGTGGTTCACAATCACCACCAGATACTCGGCAGATTTACATTCTGATAATACCAGATGGGCATGCATCGATACCATACAGGTGATAATTGGTACATATTTCAGCTAGGTTAACACCCGTGGGCTTCCGGTCTATGATGACTTAAGTGACTTTTTTTATTCACGTGGTTGAGGGGTGAGGGCGTCCCGTCTCCTTGTGTGATTTGATCTAATTTAGTACTATTATTTTCAAATGTTTTATAGAATCAAACTGTATTGGCAGTAACCTCGTTCAGTTGTACCAAATGTACTTTCGGTCCTACTTTGATTTCAGTCCGAATTAACCTGGGAACAATGCTCCCTCGTCATATCCCTTCAAGTCGACAGCCGAGCAAGTGTTCATTAACAAACAGCATTTCAGTTATGTTTCTAATTATTTAAATATTCTTAATTTACTTGCGATAAAATAAAGAGATTTCAGAGATGCATTGATATTTTTGGTTTTGAGTACTGGGGATAGAGGGTAAGAAATATACTGTTCCGGAGATATTTCATCGTATTATTGCTCCTCGATACGTTACACTTCTGGAAGCTGGGGGAATTGACATGTTCAGGATTGATGCAGATCCGCACGTGCTATTTCCAATGATGACTTAGTATGGCGTATTCAATTCATTAAGGGAACGAGAGTGAGTTGTACGTGTGGTCAGGAGATATGGATAACTAGTTCATAAGGAAAATGCGGTAATGAACGGTGTAAACAAGAGAAATTGCCGTCCGTGCCCTACAATATTTATGCGTGACCTACCGTGACCTATTACCAACATATGTAGTGTCAATCATTTGTATACGTGATCTCGAGTTCCCAACAATTTTTATGCGTGGCCTAGCCTGTGCAACATAGCATGTTTTAGGTGCAGCCTAGGACCGTTTTACTTATTAGTGTTGTTTTATCGGTATTTAGTGATTTTTCGATATTTAGGTTTGTTTTTCGGTATATTCTTTTTTCGGTATTCAGTACATTTTTGCAATAAAGTTTTGATAATAATTTATAACTTTTGTAAAATAGTGTTTGGAATTGATGTTGTTGATGATAACGTTCATGAGAATACGAAATGAAATGGGGTTTAACGTCCTACTCTTTTGCACCTAACCTGAGCTAATGGAAGACGGGCATACGCCATACAGTGTGCTATGAGGGAAATTTTGCCCAGGCACATGCGCTACGGCCTACTCTTATATCGAATTACAACTGCCAAGGGATCTTATACGTGCACCCCAATGTGTAAACGCGACCTCGGATTTTCGTCCCATCCGAACGACTAGGCAGGCGTCCTTGTCAGGCCCTCCTTCTGCATCACTGACAAGGGGAAATCACGCCGGAAAATCGAGATGAACTTTCTCGGCCAATGCAGGGATCGAACACCCGACCTCCAGGCTAGCGAACCAGCGCCTTATCCACTTAGCCACCGTGATCCCCCCCCCCATGAGAATACATTTATTATGGTTCAGACAACCATCTGGGTAAAAATAAAATGATGAAACTAACAAAAGAAGGAATTATTGCAAAGGATTGAAAAATCGTTCACTCGACGTTCTACATTCGAAATATCAACAATTTTCGCAATAATTTAATTTTATTTCTTCGTTAAAATGGCTGACACAGACTTGCATACCAGATGCATGCAAAATATTTTTTGAGGAAATTGATTATTAATTTAAAGAACTAAACTCGTGTTCGCTGAATTGCTGTTTCTTTTAATTTATTGACGTACTGTCGGTGGATATCATTTACACTGGTGGGATGTTAAGTTAACATCCTAAATTGTTAACCCCACTTTGAGTTCGTATCCGATATTTTAATTACTCATATGAACAAGACATGTGTATTTGTTCAGGTGCCACGGAATACAGAGATTACTTAAAGGTAATGCATGTAACGGAACAACATGCGTCGAAATTGCTTTATTAAATTTAATCAAACATGTGTGTACCTATATATAATCATAAAAATGTATTAAGAAGCTGAAGGAGGTTTGTGTTTTGGGGAGAATAGAACATGTCTTTTTTTTACTGATATTCACTAAAAGGACAGTCAGTAATGAGATTATATCTCTTTATTACATTTAAGTGGCCTATAGGTCAAGGATTACGCAAATGAATCAATTCTGAATTTAAAAATAGATTGCAAAGCAACGAAACATACGCCCACACAGCAACTAAATCGTCCGGGCAATCAACAAGAGTTGTCGCATATAAAGTTATTATCAGAAAATCATTAGAATTTGTTTGGTTTTTAAAAAGTTCTGCCCCATGCTAAATTACCATGTAACGGGGATATAATCAAACGTTTTTTTTAAATCGGGTAATAATTTTGACCACAAGCTAAAAAGGCCGATTTTTCGGACAATCAGGGGCCATAATTCAGGAAGTTACGATCCGATAGGCGTAAATATCGAAAGGAACCAAGATCGTTGGGTTATTAACATTCATGTCAAGTTTCATTAAAATCGGTTCAAAATTGTGACCTCTATAGGGTCCACAAGCTGGAAACGTGATTTTTCTTACAATTAGGGGCCACAATCCACAAAGTTTCGATCCGATACATGCCAATATCACAAGCAGTCGAGATCTTATGAGGATAAACCTACATTTCAAGTTTCGTCAAAATCAGATAAGAATTGTGACCTGTAGAGAGTCCATAAACAAATTGTGGACGGACGGACAGGGGTGACGACAATATACGTCCACATGAATATGTGGGCATATAAAAACAATATGGTTGACATATAATATTTATCAAACTTTATAAATTCGAGTAACGATCATTACGTCTAGAACCAGGGCCGTACCCAGCTGGGCTGCTAGGGGTACATTGCACTCACAGTAAAATAAGGCGCCTCATACACTTGATAACGATCACACAGTGATGCTCTCAATGGAATGATCACACACCAATGGGTTCGTTTGCCCTGGTTCAAAAATTCTTATATCATTTACGTGTAGGTTATGGCGCCCACCACTCTACTGCACCCCACTTTTAAAATCCTACACACGGCCCTGTCTAGAACGCAATTCAATAACTCTTCGAATTAATCTTTTCTTGTGCCTTCGGCCAGTGTGATTGCTGATCAAGTTGTAAAGGAATTATATTTAGTGGGCTGATCTAATCTGGTTTAATACTTTGCACGTCTTTTTTAATTCATTATTGAAACAAAAAAAAAATGTTCTAGTCGTTAATTAAATGTCGTGATGTAAAATGTCGTGATCGTCGAAAGTGCAAGAAAGGTCAACGTTTGGACGGCCGAATGATCTAAAACATGCGCGGAAGATCATAAAACCTGTCAGAACTAAATATTAAGACCACTTGCAGATTTCAACAAATTTCCTTGATATTTTGGTGTTCGGTTGTTGGTTTTCTATTTATTACTGAAAGTCTTTAGTGTCCTGCCAAAAATCACGTTAACCGATATAATTGTATATCAGTATAAGTAAAACGTAGCGTGTAGATGTATATTGTATGCTTTTGGGTAAAATGTCAGTTACTGGGTTTTACCAAAGTGACCTCTGATTACACATGATATATGACAAAATGACGATAGAAAGCATGTATTTGTCCCGAAACATTCTGATTAGTAAACTCCCCACATCCAACGTATGACGCATACTCTTTCTTCTGTGTTACATATTTTAGAACAGCCCTGATGATCGCCTTGAGGCCGTCCATGGTTGTATTTGTGTGTGTGAGAGAGAGAGACACACACACACAAACTAGGTCATTTTGGGACTAACGTATGGTTAATTTTATTTCAATAATTCGCTTGCGCGTAGGGTTCTTTAGAAGTGTGGCGGGGGAGTGCCCGGAGGAAACCCACGAGGTTGAGGAGGCGCCCCTATTTCCATGCCACGATGATGACCAAAATAGGCGCGCGCGTGATAGGAGAGTGTTTATTTTAAGGTGATTCGAGTCTTGTCCACTTTTTAGAAACTTACACAATATCGCTATTTCATTATCAGGAGGACAACTACATACGTAATCATTTTTTTCTATTAAGGAATAATTTCCGTACCCAGGTGACGAATTGATTAAAAAATGGATTAATATCCATTCCAACCTAAGATAATCTTATATATATCATTGCGAAATACAAATTACCATCTGTCTAAATATAAGACATTGTTCCATGCATAGTATCCAATCAGTGTCTTTGATCCAACAAACGTGTAAACGGCAATATATATTCGCTTTTCTTTCTTGTATTAAAATAGCAATCTTTATCAGTATTTTACATGCTGTTTTGTTTATAAATATCTTATTTATTTATAAATTGTGTTTTGTTTACATAAGACGTGACAAGGCGTGGGTTCGTCTGTCCCTTGTCGTGGGTTTTCTCCTTGTCCTCCGATTTCCTCGCACTGCGAAAGACCCCTACACGCAAGCGAATTATTGGACTAAAATTGAACTATATGTTAGCCCCGAACTGACCTAATTTGTGTCAAGTGGACGTTAAACCCACCCTGTTTATACTATGTTGCCCATATTAAATGATTTGTTTTATTTATTTCTAGTTTTAACGTGATATGAATAAAATATACAAGTGTGTATCAGAATGTAGAATATTACTTCAACAATTGCTAAAATCTGTAAAACTCCCATTAACGTTAACTCCGTTAATTCTTTTTATGACTTATAAATGCACCTACAGGGTCTGAATAGAATATAACAAAATAGAATATACAATTCATACTTTATAATAACATTTCTTCCGAACTCAACAAAATACCACAAAAATAAATAAATAAATAATAAAAAAAAATCTAATGACATTTGGTCCTTTTACTTCCTGCTTTGTTCATCCATTAGACATTCACCCAATACCTGAAAATCCATCTAATACCTAATCCTATCTTAACGTCATATCTTAACGTGCGCATTTATTGATAAAGTGTTTATTTTTGCCACGGACGTGTTCTACGCTGTCCATCGTCCACAAAGGGTGTATTCCATAAAGATTTAATGGTAAAGGGAAGGTGGTGTCATACAACTGGCCCTCAATAAACTGTGACTTGAGGGGAGGGGTGCATCCGGATCTCAGCCACCAAAAGTGTCAAGTTCTAAAGCGTTCTTTCGTCAGCAAAGAGGCATGTAGTCTGCGACGATGTACTGACCATGACAAGGTGGCATGGCAAACAGCTGCCTCGGATTTAACGGTAACTGAAGTGATGGGTTCATCCAGATCTCGGCCTTCAAAAGTGTTCTTATGTTGTTCATCGTCCGCAAAGAGGGTAGTTTGTGAAGATTCATTGGTCACGCGAAGGTGTCACACAACTATAGCTGAAGTTCTCAGTTCAGCCAGATCCCAGGTGTTTATGATATCTAATTCGCGCGTTTCCCCACCTGCCTCTGGTTTGGATCTCCCAACATTATTGCACAAAACATCAGTTACTCTTAAAATCATTAGCAGCTGGATATTAATGTATAATACAGTACAAAGCAATTGAATTCAACCTTTTGAAGCTGTTTTTCCCCATTATTAAGAAATGCCACTGACCCAATGGAAGTTTAGATATTAACTATACGTTTCTGGTAGGTGCTCCCATGTCCCGAAAATACTTGCGAACATCAAATTGTCGTCCATTCGAACGACAATACGTTGCAGACATAAATTGGGATGATGGCCGAAATGACTACAATCTATTATGATATGTTATATCCTCGTTCGCTATTGTTCTCCAATCTGCTTGTCTCTTAAGAAGCTTGTCTGAGTTATGTTTCTACCTGACATCATTTATAACGGTCAAGGTGTTGTCAACAACCATAGTAGTATTTAACAGCCATTCACAACTTATATATATATATATATATGTTGGTCAAGTAAGTTCATCTTGTCAAAGTGGTGCTGGTTTAGGGGGTGGGGCTGACAACGGCAAAACGACAATTCGAGGTTCCTTGTACACATCGGCGTGTACTTAAAAGAACCATCAGGTGGAATTCAATATAAGAGTAAGCCCATAGAGGCGTTGTCTGAACAAAATACCCCTCATAGCGTATAGCCGTTTTAATTTGTCTATTCAGAGTAGATCGGCAACAGCAGGACGTTAAACCCTATTTTATTTCACGACATAAACTAAGTACATCGGTTTTTCTTCTGAACGCCTCTAACAGATCGAATTACTGTACACGTGTATGAGTATTTACTCCAGTAAACACCTCGTTATGGTGACTTTATATAAAGCCGATTACAAAAAAAAAAAACGGATATAAAAAAAAAAACAATCTTACTTATTACAGATAATGCTTAAACTGATTATAGTCTATTTCACAACTCCTACAAAAATTGAATTTATTATTTTTTTTTCAATTTTAATGTTTTTGCAATCTAATCCTCGCTAATACATTGATTAACGTTTAGTTAACAAAATAAGGAATGTGTTGACCCAGAGAGAGAGAGGGGGGAGTTTAACGTCCACCATACAGTGTGCTTTGAGGGACATTTTGCCCGGGAGTGGCGGCACTACGGTCTATTCTTATATCGACTTCCAACTGCCATGGGATCTTTTACGTCCACTCCAACCGAGACCTCGATTGTTTGTCCCATCCAAAGGACAAGACAGCTGTCATTGCACATGCACCACTGACAAGAAGAAACCACATCCGAAAATCCCGATGAACTTTCCCTTCCCAGTTCAATGCAGATTATAGTATATTTCTCAACTCTCAACATATTCAAAAAAAATCTATATGTTTTTTTTTTAAATTTTATAAGGTTCTTGGAACAATCATTAGAATGATATATGTCTAAACGATTTCACAACGCAGTTTGGTTTCAATGAAATACAAAAAAAAAATAGTTATGTTGGAAGGATTGTTAATTTGTTATTATATATATGTGATAAATGTGATATATATACTATGGTAGAAATTAATATTAATCTCATGACATTAATTCTTAATGATTGTTAAATTGTTATTATATGTGATAAATGTGATATATACTGTGGTAGAAGTTAATAAATCTCATGATATTAATTCCAGATGCTTGTGGCGTGGGGGTGGGGGCGCGCTTTCGATCTAAGATTTGTTATTGGGTCAATTGGCTTGATTTCGGTTTAAATTTGGAAGCATGATCAACTGTCCAGCCTATTGGTGATACGGTTTCCTCCTGCTGCTAAAAACATTCTAAGCTCAAGCGAACTATCAAATAAAATTGAACCATGTGTTAGTCCCGTAATTATTTACTTTGTGTCAAAGGGAAGTTAAACCAAACAATTTAATGTCATGTTCCGTTGCATTATACTGTAGTAAGCAGAACATTCTGGACAAGAGAATCAAATAACTGACGCTTGTAGTCGAATCCGATCTAATTTTGATCCTTTACAATAAAAAACACGCATCTTGTTAGATCAATCACACTTTTCTAATTAATTTGAGGTAGTTTTTGTATTTACCGTTTAATAAAAACGATCGCCTCTACTCGTTGGAAAACAGCAATGTTATACAGAAAAAAAAACCCAACGCATCAATCAAGGAGCTTGCGCAAAGGAGCCTGAATTATATAGATTGTCACGTGATGCACATATCGGTGTTCCCTGTTATCTTTGATCTAATACAGTAATGAATATCCAGATGTTATCTTTGACATGAAAAAAGTTAATGACTAATTCGTCATATAATAATAAATAAACTTAATCCTAATCTTACATACACAATTCGGTATCTGTTCTGATCAAAGGATCGCAAAGGAAATGGTAATTAGAGAACAGAGGTGCTAAAAATGATGTGTGGGATTAGATATGAATCGTGAATCACGAATTGATATCCGTGGTGTGACATTCGAGATAGCGACCATAAATCAACGTCAATCGGCTGGATAATCAGGTAGCAAGCACCTGCCAGAAAGGAAAAGGCGATATATTTAGCGATATAATAATACGATAGAATTTACAACTCACGAGGGTGGGACTTTCTCATAGAGTGGGAGGTGTATCGCGAACATGTTAATATAAATTATTATTAATACTGCAAGAAAAACATCGTTTCATTTATTAGGAGGATCGTCGTTTGATTGTGAACAGGACATTTGACAAACATCTGCACAATTCGATTAACTTCTATCAGTATGTTATATACGTTTTGAGAAATATCCAAAGCTCGGCAGGAACAGATACAACTGATCTGTGTAGTAATCATAAGACTTTAGTTGGTTCTGTCACGTGCTTTACAAAAGTTTATTTTTTTACGGATTTGAAGAAAATGTCGAAGATCCACATGACTATTTGTATGTCTATGCTAGTACTTTATTGCATACCACGTGGACTCACGTCAGGTAAGTTTCATTGAAATCATAAATTTTGTCAATTTCAATCTTATTAATGTTTCGAAGATGGTAGATCCTGGTAAGCGAGACAGCGCCTTACTCATTAAGACAACACGGCTACAAATATAGCAAGATACAATGTCAAGTCGTTTGGGTGGGACAAAAACTTAGGTCTCAAGTCCATCTTGGCGTGGACACGTAACATAATCCATGACAGTTGGTATTCAATTACTGTCCGGGGACAATTTCGCTCAAAGCACACTGCATGGCGTGTGCCCATCGTCATTAGCTTGGTTAGGGGAGAAAAGCAGGACGGTAATTAAACCCCATTTCATTTCAATAAAACATAACATAGAATTTGTCCAGATATGCGAACAGTGTGATTAGAAGCTAATATCATTTAAAAGGCAACACAATCCAGATTGTCCTTTAATGTATAATTATATCACAAATAACATATATCTCATGGTTGACTTTAATACATTCCACTAAAAAGACGTACAGCGAATGGATTTGATTAAATGAAGAATACAAAGAAGTTTAGTGCGACTATCATAAAAATGAAGGTTTGAAACTAATAGAAACTTTTGCTGACTTCAATTATAACTGATTGAAGAAATTATTTCTTTGGAATTCAAACTAATTTTTTTTATTCTTTATATATTGAAATTGAGTAGGCATGTAGTTATACATTTACTCGCTATATTGTGGACAATTATTATAAATGTTAAAGGGTTAATCCCGATAATTTTTTGGGGACTAAAACTGCTTAATTTTGTGTTAAAATCGCTTGAAATACCCTACCTAAGGGCAGAGAAACTAACGCAGTATTTGTGATATGTTTTCAAACAACTTAAACCCGCCAATCTTCATCTGGAAAGGACATCGGTGTCCCAGGCTGTATTCTGCAGTGTCTCCGTAAAACCAGGGTTTTTTTTTTTTAAATAAAAAAAATTATGTGTGGGTGAAATGTACCTTTCGATATCAAGTACAGTACACGAGTAGATTATCAGGTCATCAACGAAAAAATAGGCCCGAATTCTTAAAAGGGTTACGTGTCCGGATAAACAGTTTTGACGCTCACACCCAAACGACTCACTATATTGAGCTGAAATTTTACGACAAGGTAAATACACCATACTTCGATATTTTCATACGTACACGGACTTTTATTTTTGAGACTCTGATTATAACGGGATAGCCCCTTTAAGCGTGTTCCTTTATATTGCACATTGTAATATACTAGACATGCGGTTATTTGTTCATTCGGTGCAGAAAACAAAAACGGTTTAGGTAATAGACGTGCTTGTGTGAAAAATTATTATTATAAGATCGAAGTGGAAATCAGTAAAAACCATTGCAAACACCTTTTTTAAACCTCACGAAATTCATTAGCACTCGATCATTTCATTATCTTAGTGAAAAATTATTTATATAAAAATTGTGGGGGAAATTCAAACCATTGCAAACACCATATTTAAAACTTACGAAATTCATAAGCTTTCATTTCATTTATTTTAGTAAAAAATTATTTTTATAAAAATTGTTAGTGGTGGGGTTTTGGACAATACAAACCATTGCAAACACCTTACTTAAAAGCCTACGAAATTCATTAGTATACGAACACCGTATTTAGTGAAAATTAAAAAAAAAAGTTCGTGCGCGGGGGGGGGGGGGGTACAAACCATTGAAAATACTATTTGAATCTTACGAAATTCAGTACACATTCATTTCATTTACATTAAGCCACAGATGATTGATTCCAATCAACATTTCGGAATCCTGTTTACGTGATCTTAGATCTATATTGAATGTTTATTCTGCTGTGATTCGCCATTAATATATATTTTATAATAAACTTCCCTCAACGTCTACAAAAATCTGTGTGTGTAACTTTTGTTGAAACGTAACTACGGAAAGTTCTAGATAGCAAACCTATTTTTCTTTTTAAAACGTTATATGTTACTAACAGGCTTAAAGGCTCAATACCACTCTTGTTGTAACTGAATAATATATCCCAATTTTATTCAGGTCAACTAGTTTACAATAATTGATGATACAAATTTCATCTTACCACACTTGATATAAAAAATTTGAAAAATTCAACTAAATAATTTGAAAAGTCTAACGTAAAGCTTTTCAAATGTGACTTGGATTTAAAATATAGTTTCGAACCCTCTGGACAAGTAAAAAAAGGATGTAATGGATAATTTACACAACAGGTAGGGCACTTAAATATCCAGTACTTAGAATAAAGCTATTATTTATTTTCTGGGGCTGTCAAACCAGCAAGAATATTATTGCCCCCTTAAACTCCACCGAACGTTATAAATATTTAAGGGGAATTAAAGGCGGAACGTTAATGAAAACGAAAACAAAATGGCGACAGTGTTATACGAGTTAAGTCGCTAATATTTGGGACCTATTAATTGACACAAATGGGTCGCAATGCATATAATATAAATGTATATTTATATTATAAACTGATTTACGTTCAATCATTACCGTTTTTACTGTAATTTCAAATCAGTTACGCCACAAATCTCGAGCGAAAGGCAATCTCTAGCGTCTGGTTATTCCAGAATAAGACGTGACTTGTGGAATATGTTTAGCCTAGTTCTTCGAGTCCCTTGTTACAAATGGCACTGGAACGTGTACCAATGGTATTTTTTTTTAAATTTTGTCTTAAATACTGGAATATCTGAAGCACATCTTTTCCTGGTAAGATCACAACGTCAAAGTCGATTTAAATTGATAAATAATTCGTGTTTTCAATTTCGAAGACAAGCTAATTTAATCTATAACCCAATTGCCATCATATGCAATTCGTTGATTATGTGTGTAAATTATATATTCCCGGCTATCAAACTGACTTTACAAATTTTAGTTCGCTTGCATTATGTAGACAATAGCAAGACGTTGATTGATTGGACTTAGGGTAATCGCGAGTAATGCACACCCCGAAACATTAGTGATTGTCACTGTGCATTATTCATTTACATCGAGTGGCCCAGACAAAAAGAATACCTTATTGGAGATACGTCATGGGAGATTACATAAAGCGAGAGAAAGAGAGAGGGGGGGGGGGTAAAAATGGGTTTAACGTCAACTTGACACAAACTAGGTCATTTCGGGACTAACATATGGTATAATTTTTTTCAATAATTCGCTTGCGGGTAGGGGTCTTTAGCAGTGGGAGGAAACCAGAGTACCAGGAGAAAACCCACGAGGATGGACAGGCGACCATACTCCTTGCCACGTACAACCAAGGATTTGAAACCACTCCAGTTGACCCAATGGCAGGCCGTATGATACATGGCGCACACGCTAACCATTCGGCCATTCAACCCCCCGATTACATAAAGAGCTGGCAATTCTCAATATAATAGTTAATACAAAGGAAATTTGCTGGAAATTTCTGTCAAATTTATCCACTCAGAACGGAGAGTTTACCGATTGAATTTCAGATGTAGCCTCGATCATCATTACCAAAGTCGGTACGATAAAACATAGTTTCAATTATACATTGCATTATTAAATCATGAATGAAAGTTGAGCAACAATTCGTATCCTAATCTAAAAAATATCAAAGGCTAGCGTTGATATATTTAAAGCGGTTTGAAAATAATGCACAAATACATTATTTATCATATGCTCAAAACGTGATATTTTGCACAACCAGCGGCAATAATCCAGAAAGTTACGCGCCAATTTCAAAAGTGAACCAGATATTTTGGAAAAATACATATATTTTAATTTTTATCAAAATTACTATGATAATTTTAATGTCTAGCACTATGTTTATGGGGTCAAGGAATTCACTGGAATAGTTCATTATTATGTTGTGGGGTGATAAGATGATAATAAAACCAATCATCAACCTGTTATTCCACCGAACCAAAGTATATCTAGAGACAAATTATATATTTCTGGATATTGGAGTGATAGAATAACACCCCATAATCCCAATTAGGGTCTCCAGGGCCACATATGTCCGTCCTGAAACGGGTGGCATAGGCCCTTTGTTGAACATTAAGAAAAAAAACAAATTCCACCAGCAAAAATAGGAACATAACCTCCACAAAACAAGGAAATATTCATTTTAATTCTTTAGACGTATTTCTGGCTACAAACTGTGACAGCACAAGTAATGTTATAATGTTACGACCGAGACCGCCAGACCCTCCTCTAAAGTGATTGGGTGGTAGCCCCCCCCCCCATACTCTTGGTTTTATGCTAATCTAAATAAGTTAAAATATTTGTGGGTATGGATTTGGTATTGTACGTATCTGGAATTAGTCTTGAATAGTAAGTGCAGGGGGGGGGGGCACCACATTTAATCTACACAAAAACATATATATGGACAAGACATCACACTCAGAGACCACAAACAAACAAAGAATTTAAAAAGAGTGAATGGTTCCGGTGCTAATCGTAAACGTACATTCCCGGGCCTCTAGTGACACAGACGTCATTAAAATATGAAAAATAGGGAATACAACCCTTGATCATAAACGCAGTTACATCAAAGGTTTATGTGACAGTTCACGTTATTCACATTCAGTGGGATTGCTGATAAGGCAAGAAGGAAAAACAATTACCAATTTCAGAATATTCCCGTCATACGTTCTCCTAAAGCTTGTGAAAACGATACAATACAAAGTTCGCGGTGGAAACTTACAACAAACTTATTGATAAACCTTTCCTGAGTTCAAATCCGGTCGAAATTCAGGAACTTAACCTGTGGAGTTATCTCTCGTTTTATAAAATCTTGTGAATGTGAGTGTTTCCATTAATTCAGACTTTTGATTGCACTTAACTTTTTATTTACATTTTGACGTTAAAGGCACGAGAACTGATACCGCGGACAAAGTGTCCAAAGGATTGTTGTTTTACAACTTGGCAGGATTGTTAATTTGGGTACACGGTGGAATCCCGTTAAAATAAAGTAAATTTCAACTCTAAATCACATAGTTGTTTAGTATTATGGAGCTATGTCAACGAAAATTTGGTTTGTTTAGTTGTGGCAACGAAAGTTTAGTTTTGTGGAGTTATTTTAGCCGAAAAAATCGCTTGGTGAAGTTATGACATCAAAATTTTCGTTTTGGGGACTTATATGCACCTTAAAAGTGGACTTAAGGCACCGAAAGGATCCTTTATGGAGCTACGACACCGACAGTTTCATTTTGCAGAGCTATATTGAACGGGAGATGTGATTTTGTAGAGTTATGACACCAAAAGTTTATTTTGTGGACTCGTATAGCACCGAAGGGTGCCTTTTGTGGACTTATGTCACCGAAGCTTTCGATTAATGGACATAACGTTGTGTTTATATTTATGTCTTATTAAGTTTGAAATTTAATTGCTTGAGGGTAATGTATTGACACCGAAATTCGATCGAGCAATGGCCACTTTCTTGCTGGTAGGCGTGTTATTGGGCTTGCTATAATCCGTCTGTGATTTGTATTAGCTGCTTTCGCTGTGACATCATTTCATATCATCAGAGGACAGAAGTGGCATTCCTAATTTGAATAATTCAACCCATACTTGCTGAAAATTCCAATACGTGTTTTACAATGAGTCCTTGAAATATTGCTGCCGATTTTAGACATTTAGTGGTGGGTGGTGTATCATAGGTTGACACTGCTGCTCGTTATTATGGCATGAAATGTACCAGAAACGCAACACTCGTCATTTATTTTACTTATTTTGTCTTAAAGGGAATAAATCGGTGCTGTTTTAGATGTAACGTAGACAGTGATTCCTCACTCTTGTCAGAATTATTCATCATAGTCTGTTGATGCAATAAAGTCAAAAATTAGTCCACTGAAAAAAAGTTGTTTTTGGTCGATACAGTAGAATGCTTCAAGGCTCTTGGCAGTTTGTTAGGAGTTTATTGTGTTGCATGTTTCTCAGGGTAACTCAAGGCTTAGCTTTATTTCATAACGGGTGTAAGTTTGCGCACACTACATGGATATATAATTACAATTCTTGTTATATTTTCTGATCTCTTTAAAATCTAATATTAACAACGGGTTTAATTTTGCGCACATTACATCAATATGTAATCATAATTCTTGTTAAATTTTCTTATCTCTTTAAAAATCTAATTCCAACAATGTTTAGTTGGTTAGATTCAACTAAACACACAAAACTTGTTAAAGTACTTTTTATAGTATAACACGTGCAAATAAATAGAAAGTAATGTCCAATTTTAATTATATTGCTTTAACTATAAATCGAACTCATTTCGAAGAAAACATCGCCAAAGTTTAACAAATAGAATGTACTAGCGGAATAAGTCCGAAATTTGCATTCCAACAATTCAGCAATGTATGTAAAATGACATAAATTGTGCAGGTTCTCCTCACAGTAACAAAGTGGAATATTTTTGTTATTTCTTTTTTGTAAATTGTGTCAATGGCATTTAGTAATTGAACTGGAATATACAGATCACAATTCTATGGAATACAATTAGAGGCGCCTGGTCGAAACGTCGCTCAGTAATTGTATTCTATATAATTGTGACCTGTATATTTTATTGGTAAACTAGTTAGACTCACACTGCTAATGGGGGGAAGTCACATCCCCTCTAATGCACCCGTCCTCATGAGCACGGGTCGAGCAGAAAAGTAAGTAAAAAACTTTGTAGTTCGAACAAAGAAACCTACTACAATAGTATGATAAACTATATTGGATACATGCTAATTAGCTGGATACCTGTCGAGCTAATAAGCTTGATAACGTTGAGAGAATACTCTTCCAAGCGTCACCTAAATATGTAATAGCTGTTTTCCATAAGTATGTGTTATAGTTTATTGCTCTATCCAAATATCTCTAAAAGATTGGCCAAGAAAGTTCATCGGGTTTTTTCCGATGTGGTGCAATGGGGTGCACGTAAAAGATCCCTTTGCAGTTGGAATTCGACATAAGAGTAGGCTATAGCGCCGCAAAATGATCCTCATAGCTCACTGTATGGCGTATGCTCATCTCCATTCGCCCAGAATAGGGGCAGGATAGTAGGACGGGCATTAAACCCCAATTCATTTCATTTCTAACAGATTATAATAATAAGATGTTACTAAATGAACTTTAAAATTGAATTATCGCCCGTTTAATTAAATCCGCTCGAAATAATCTTTTTAATAACGTATATTATTAAATTGTGACTGAATGATCTATTGGTTCTAATTGTATTATTATTAGTATGTGATGTTTAGTAAGATAGTAGATAATTTAATCCATCTTAACACCGTTTTACAGTCTTAATTTAAGATGCTTACGTCTAATGAAACGCAGAAAGATTTTTTGCCAGAACACGATTTTTAAATGCCCGTTCACATATTTTTTTATATACATGCACTCTTAGATCTTTTTGCAGATTGATTATTAATTCAAATCTTTCGTCACGAGAATCTATTACTGGCTACTTTTGGCCTTTTACATACATAAAATAGTAAATTAATTGCGAAACGACAGAAATGAATTCTTTGACGAAAATTTCCTTTTCGATTTTTTTTTCTTTTTTGGTTTTGTTTGTTAAATATTTAGTTTCCGATAATGAAAGAGGATAAAATAATATATATGTTAAACATTTAGTTTCCGATAATGAAAGAGAATAAAATAATATATATGAATCTTTTATTAATTCTTGTAGCTAGCAAATTGTATTATACCGTTACCGAATCCGTCAGTTGCTCAATTTGGTCAGAAGGAAATATTCGATTAGTCCCAATACCACTGATGGACACAATATGGGAGACATCGACACGCGTTAATTAGCCCTCAATATTAGCTATCTTTGGCTAGGGGAATTTTACCCATCTGTATAGTCACCTTGTTTTAAGAGTTTGGGCAGATTTGGGGCCGAGTACTAACGACATGAGTAGCTGAGCTGAGCTTAGATCTGTTACAGCAAGATGACAGTTATCTATCAAGATCTGCATCAGTAATATATTCATTTCAGAAACTTTATACCCCTTTATCACAGAATCACACCATTTCTAGATATACAAGGTCTCACCACCCTAAATTTATCGGGTAGAATACATTCCTGAAAACGCTGTGGACCAAAAAGTAACATAAACGATGTTGTCATGCGGATCTTTTCCGCATGAAAACTGTTCGATACGTGCTACCGTGTCCGTGTGCTCTATCACGTGTGAGGAATGCACACACATTGATGACGCCACACGCAAAGGCAACAGAGATACGCGATAGGACCAGAAATTTTATGCTTGCAAAAAATCACTAATGCCTCTTTTTTCTTCTGCAAACTGAATTAAATTGTTAAGAACAAAAAAAAAATGATTGTTCATGAAAGTATATCTTGATAAAAAAATATTTGCACTTGCAATTACTAATCAATTCCACTGGATAGAATGATAGCTTGCATGAATTATTTAGTTCGATCCCTAAATCAACCATTATTAATCCCCTATCACTTTCACATGTTAACTCGCCATTCCCGGATTCTTTTGAAATAAAGTCATAAACCAATTCCACATACAGGATGATGAATGGATGTAACTTGAGTGGAATCAATCTCGCCCACCAGAAACACACACGGCACACCTGTAGCAAATGCGGAAAGGCATTTGCCTTGTCAACAATAGCAAGTATCTCTCAAAGACATAAATACAAAATACATAGTCGTTGATCAACATCCGATACGAAATCAAAGAAATACGTGTATAATTTAGATGACGCGGTGGCCGTTGGTGCTTGACCTTGCTATACTATTTCAAAATAGATGAGAAATTATTCGTTTGAATTACAGCTAAGCTCCATAGTATGGTGGCCCATGGTTGCAATAGCGTTTTTTTTTTTTTTTTGTATTTCATTTAAAAAAAATGAAAAATATTAGAAAAAAAAAACGAAACTTTTTTTTTTTGTTTTACAAAATAAATAAAAAAAAACTTTTTAAAATTTAAAATAACTTTTTTTTTAAATCGTAATTAAAATTTTTTTTTTAAAAAAAATTCAAAATAATAAAAAAAAAATAATTAAAGTTTAAAATAAAAAAAATCTTTTTAAAAATTTAAAATAAAAAAAAATCTATACCGTCGTGGCCCATCGTCGCAATAGAGTCTAGAGTATCCAGACCCAGTATACAACTGACATTAGACAAGTGAGACTAGAAACATTGTGGCCCATTGTTGCAGTAGTATCTCGATTATCATGTGTGGGATCTATGAAGAAGGTATAGACTCGAACGGCAAGAAACGAGCCTGCAGTTATCTTACATCAACATGTGAGTGACAGAACTTTGGCATGTTTATGTTCACCTGACGATGTCTACCTGACAAGCCTATTATGCTCTATTTTATCTTTGAAATTGATATTGTGTGCCATTGCACTTTCGCACCTCTAACGACGACCTAAGGGTGAGCAGGGATTTCACAAAACTAAAGCTAAAATCACTAAACATTGACTTTTACTAAAAAGAAGTGAAATTTTAAATTTTATAAGTTTCACGAAGATCGATTTTAACTAAGATTTAAATTTAATTTTAATCGATAATCTGAACAACAGACACATCTTACATGCAGAGCCTTATATATAGTTATGAAGCCCTGCCTACATGTACCTGTGGAGAAGTTACACAGGTCATGAGGTCAACCGACTACATTTTTACGACGATGGGCCACGACGGTATAGATTTTTTTTTATTTTAAATTTTTAAAATGATTTTTTTTTATTTTAAATTTTCAAAAAGATATTTTTATTTTAATTTTTAAAAATATTTTTTATTTTTTGATTTTAAATTTTCAAAAAGATTTTTTTTATTTTAATTTTTAAAAAGATTTTTTTTTTTATTTTAAATTTAAAAAAAAAAATATTTTGAATTTTAAAAAAAAAAATAAATTATTTTAAATTTTAAAATAAATTTTTTTATTTAAAATTTTAAAATAAATTTTTTTAGTTAAAATTTTAAAAAAATTAAAAATGTTTTTTAATTATTTTAAATTAAAAAAAAAAAAATTAAATTTTAAAAAGTTTTTTATTTATTTTGTAAAACAAAAAAATAAAGTTTCTTTTTTCCTAATATTTTTCATTTTGTTAAATGAAATACTAAAAAACGCTATTGCGACCATGGGCCACCATAAATAAGTGAAAAAGAATGCTTAAAGCGAGAAAAAGAGAGCGAGGGTGGAGGATGGGTGTAACGAATACACTCGCCCCCCCCCCTTAATTTTCGACATTGCCCTTTTTACTGCTGAAAGTGCCTTTTCCTTTTCTCAGACCCAAATATGTCCTTTCGGAACGTTAACTTAGACGAAAATATCAGCAAAATAGCTCTTGGAATGGCTACAGATGCAATGAAATGCAGGATGATTGCCTTGCGGGACCCCCCACCCCCTCGCAGCGGCGTGACCCATCTCCGCGGTAAGTGCCCACATTTTGCGCCCCCACCCTTTTTCAAAATTCCTAGATCCGCCCCTAATATCATATAGGATTTAGCAACAAAACTCATACATACGTGAATTATCTTGATTTTCTGTTGAACTGTTCAGTTATCTACCAAAGGTAACAGCATCTCAATATGTTGTGCACCCAAACAAAATATTGCTGTTTTAAGGTGTTTAAGATATGGCTATGTTTTGGGGGGATATCTTGCTATGATAATCAAGTCTCGATTATCCATTTTATTGTTGAATTATAAGCGGGGTTTAATCCATTAAATATCAAAGCCAATATGGCCTAGAGAGCTTGACATGTGAATAGAGTCTAAATAATAATTTATATATCATTTGATGCTAGACCTCCCCTCCCCCCACCCCCGCCAAAAAAAATAAACGATTAAGCGCTGACGCATCTTTAATCTTTAAGAACGTAACGCCACGCCGTAACCTTTTTGTGTGCTTTTAATTCGAAAACGAATTAATCTTATCATGAAAGAAATTGAAATTCTATTTGTTTTCTATTTTTACACATGTAGAGCAAAATAGATAAAATCGCTGCAAACAATATACTGCGAAAAAAGCACACTTTCAAATGAAATTTCAATTAAAAAGGGCCCAGCAAAAAATAAAACTGCCTTTATAATGATTCAAAGCGACAGAAAATCATTTATTAAAATTTTATTGTAAAATTGTACATAAATTGATGACTTTTAGTTCATTATATTTTTTGCTCTATTTGAAAAACCCGAACAAGTCGTTTTGTATTGTAGGGATCAGGTGGTCAAATAATTTAATTTCATATATTAGTCTGGTTGCGCAAATGTTAAGGAGTATTTGTCTAAAATTGGGTTTCTTTTTATAAACCCACGTGTTCACGTGTAATGCCGTAAGACGTTGGCTCGCTTGTCTGGAGGTCGCGAGTTCGATTACGGTGTTGGCCGAGAAAGTTCATCGGCGTGGTGTTGCCTTGTCAGTGGTGCAGGACGAAGGGCCTGACAAGGAATCTATCTAGTCATTCGGATGGGACAAAAAATGGAGGTCTTTTGTACACATTGGCGTGCACGTAAAATATATTTGGAATTTGATATAAGAGTAGGCCGTAGAGCCGCTGTCGGGACAAAATATTCCTCGTAGCACATAGTATGGCGTATGCCCGTCTTCATTAGCCCTCTCTGAGCAGAACAGTACATCTGACCTTGGAGTTCCGTCCCATTGCAACGTGTGAACATGGTCCCTTGTCAGGGCTTACGCCATGCACCACACTGCAGTATGCCGCCACCCGTCTACGTTCGTGTGTCACTCCGCAGGTCACAATTTTCATCTGATTTTGATGAAACCGTTCGTTTTAGAATTCTGTCCCTTTAGCCGAAAACTTTGTAAATGCCATTTATCGTCATTTTTTCAATTACGGCGTGATGCACTGGGTTCCTGACCATATTAAACCTTCCGCAACCTTCCGTTCGGGAGTTATCCTTATTTGCCGGATACCCTCTACAGTTTTAAATGGTTTTTTTTTATTTATTTTTTTGTGAAACTTTGGAACAATGAACATAAAGAAAGAGAATCCTTCTCTCCTTCTACCATTTGCATTGTGAAGCTTGCATCGCAGTCGCTTGTTTTCGGCTATAGTTATATTGCAAATCCATCTAGCTTGCATAGCAACCACTTGTTTTCGTTGATGGCAACAAAATAAGCCCCATTCGCTGCTTCTTTATTAACACCGTAACAAAAATAAAGGTTTTCTGAATTTTACGTTTATCCAACACAAGAGCAATAAATTCCGTAATTGATAAATATTCAGAAGTAGATTTGTATTCTTGCCACCCAAATGACTCGATGCCATTCCTTGTCAGGCCCGAAGACGTGTACTATTGACAAGGTCAGGCCGTTCCGTACATTCCTATGGCGCTCCATTGGTCAGCACCAGCTGTATCGAATCCTAGTTAATAAATACAGTACAGACAATAATAAATTGCTACATTTTTATTTTTTCCTTAAAATGCCAGATCTATTTTTAGAATCTGAATACCATTCCTGTGACAATAATTTGGGGCCTTTGACTGATTCGTATTATTTATAGCAAACTATTTAATTTGAGTTTTTTCTAAGGATGTAATCATATTGTCTATTAAGTGCGATTTCAAAATATACAGATTTCAGATTGCGTTTTCACTACATGACATACTATACACGTATTTCATGTGACCGAGTTTTGTTTTTATAAACTGCAGCAAATAGTTAAATGGCTTGCATGCGATATTGGAATTAATCATTTGATAGTTTTTATATATTAGTATCTGTCAGAAACGACTGAACTTCTATTTTGTTATCGCTAGTATACTTACGTAACATCCTTGAAATGAGTCAAACCTGTAACTCGGTATTTACCATAATATTTGTAACACTAATTGGAATTCAATAATTCAATATTGGTTCATTTCATTCCATATTCATGTTCTTATTTTACATGCCTTCTTAAACATACATTATGCAAGAGCTAAATCTGCCTATCGCAGGTCTTTCATTAGGCCTGAAATGTTATCTAAATTATCAATGAGACATTAATTAACTTATTAACCCTTTAGAGCCTAAACCATGAAGGAGGTCTTCAAAAATTCACAAATTGTTTTTTTCATGATGCCTGGGGTGTGAATAAACCTAATCCACAAAAAAAAAAATCATCAGAAATCATTTCCCAAATTTTGGACAGGTATCGATTTTGATACCATAGGCTTTAGAGAAAGATGACTAGTGGATAAGGCGCTGGTTCGCTACCCTGGAGGTCGGGTGTTCGATCCCTGCATTGGCCGAGAAAGTTCATCTCGATTGTCCGACGTGATTTCCCCCTTGTCAGTGATGCAGAAGTAGAGCCTGACAAGGACAGCTGCCTAGTCCTTCGGGTGGGACGAAAAAACGAGGTCCTGTGTACACATTGGCGTGCACGTAAAAGATCCCTTGGCAGTTGGAATTCGATATGAGTAGGCCGTAGAGGCGCTGCCCGGGCAAAATTTTCTCATAGCACACTGTATGGCGTATGCCCGTCTTCCATTAGCCCAGGTTATGTGCAAAAGAGTAGGACGTTAAACCCCATTTCATTTCATTTCATTTCTCAACTGAGAAATATATCGGAAAACTCAGGTTTGATATCATTTTTATTTGTGATAAGCTAAAAAAACAAATTTCTATCTTTGTTCAGACATAAATTTACATTACATTGACAGTTGGGATGGAAATGTTGGAATTTATTTTTGAAGAAGATCAGGTATATTTGACAGATAATATGCCTGCGGTAGCAAATTTAATACCACATTTTTTCACCACACACTGAGCGATTAAGTTTGCAATTGAATATACTGTGAACTGTTATTAAGTTTCTCTGTATTCTTATATACATGAATAATATATTAATTTTGGGTAAACTTAACTATTTTGTTGAATAATACTCCAATTTCCCTGGTCAAAAAATTTAAATTTCTCAATCGTGGGAGCTACCATCTTTGAAAGTACAAGTGAACCCCATGTACTCAATATAGCAGTACTGTATGGTACTATATTAGATACCATAGGCGTTCTCGTCATGAAAAACCGGGTGATAGATTATTTGTTCAAAATTTAGTTTATTAATTAGTTAAGTTAATTAGTGGTATCAAATCTGATACCGTCGGCGCTAAAGGGTTAAGACCGTTATCAACTCTTGATGTCAACGCTAGCCTGCGATGTTTATTGGATTCATAATTAAACTCAAAAATGGATAATCGAGACTATTTTTATCCTACCAATTTTAGTAATGATGATCAAGGCTAACCCCAATATTCAATCGCTGAAATCTCGGTTCATAGTGGATGAATTCGACTGAAATTTTCAGTAAATTCCCATTAAATTATCTAGTTTTTAACTATTATTGTGAGAATTGCCAGCTCTTTATCTATTCTCCCATAATGCATCTTTAATATCCAATATGTCAGACAAGATGACATATTATAATCAGTACACGTGTCGTGTATTTATGTTTGTTTCGGCTGGAGTTTGTAAACGAAAAAGAAAACATATCACACAAGAATAATGCGGAGGTTATTAATAATGGCTGATTCACACATATACATCACTTGATATGTATTATATTACATTACTGTGTGTGTTTCTAGGCCTATTTTCGTCTATTTTAAGATTTAATATGAACTTTTAGCATCGCTACGAAAACGAACACCGAAACGAACATAATATTCGTTTACGTTTTCGTATCTTCTAACACGCAGTTTTGCAGTCAACGTACGATGATAGCTACATGGTGTTAATTTCCACCCCATGAACTTTTCGGTCAAGACAAATATTTCAATCGATGTTTTGGCAAATGCACAACAAATCAAGCAGAATATTGTAGGCCTATTTGGGTACTTTCTACAAATCATACACAATGAACAAAATACATAAGGCCTCTCAAATGGTTGAAAATAGCATATGACAAGAAACATGTTCGTTTGCATGCATACATGAATCCAACTCCATACGCGTAACGGTTTTCACTGGCCGAATACTTATTACGGATTGACGTCACTAGTACACACGAATCGATGACGTTTTAGTTTTCATATTCATTTTCGTACAGATGCGAGAGGTTCCTAGAACCATACGAACGTTAAGTTCAAACCCAGACCCTTAGCAATCATGTAACACGACGCCTTGGTGTAGAAAATGCATAGTCTATAGTAGTTACTCTAAGTAACGTAAATGTTTCGGCTCTGGCCTCCACTACGTTACTATTCCCCCTTATTAACAACTAGTATGAAAATAAGGCCTTTCCCTCATCTCCGTTCTAAGACTATTTTGGAATCCTTACCGTCTATTTTTCACAGTGATACTGCTTTAGTCGCCAAAAGGAATCATTTCTTGTCACATCCGACACAAATTTATAAAAATCCAACACTATTTTCATGTAGAATTATGCGATACAAATAGATAAACAACTTTCATTTAAATGCAGCCGCCATTTTCAATCTACAGCTCAGTCACCATTCCAAATTTCGGACTGGAATTTTACTGTAAACGAAAATTATCGCTGTACATGGAATAATACATAGACTATTTAAAATATTTTATGAAGGTCAATATAACGCGTTGTTCTGTTTTATAGATTTTGTGTTATAATTAATCACGCATGTTGAATAAAAAAAAACTTTAGTGACCGTGTACAGCACGAATTTTCATTTACGGTAAAATTCCATTCCGAAATTTGGAATAGTGGCTGAGCAGTAGATTGAAAATGGCGGCCGCATTCAAATAAAAGTTGTTTATCTATTTGTATCGCATACTTCTACATGAAAATAGTGTTGGATTTTTATAAATTTGTGTCGGGTGTGACAAGAAATGATTCCTTTTGGCGACTAAAGCAGTATCACTGTGAAAAATAGACGGTAAGGATTCCAAAATAGTCTTAGAACGGAGATGAGGGAAAGGCCTTATTTTCATACTAGTTGTTAATAAGGGGGAATAGTAACGTAGTGGAGGCCAGAGCCGAAACATTTACGTTACTTAGAGTAACTAAGTCTATAGCATACCCATCACGGTAAATAATTCACTTGCGCGTAGGGGTATTTAACTGTGGGGGGAAACCGACGGACCCGGGACGCCAGTTTACTCAATGGCAGGCTTTATACAGCGCGCACAAGCTAACCATTCGGCCATCCAGCATGGTCAGTAAGTAAACATTGGTCCTGTTCTGAAAAGGTGAAGGGGGGACTTGTTTCTTGGATTTACGAAAATGGTCTATTACCCAACCTACCGGGCTGTGTCCTTCTACAACGTACTCTGGAACTTTAATTAAAAACGTTTATTTTATAATTTAGGACAGCTCTAGTACAAAATATATTCCTATTTTATGAAGTGATATCTAAAAACTCCAGGACATTAATTATTACATCCTCTAGTGACTCGTATTTCTACTTGTATTCAATCCAGACTTTGATGTTCCTGTAGGAATTGTTTTTAATATGATCCAGCACATTGTCAACAGCTCTCAGATTGTTCCAACCAACGGGTTTTATTGACATGCGATAACCAGCTGAATGAATGAATTAAATCCCCAAGATTAACTAATACTGATTAATGATGGTTCACGATCAGTTATTCAATATTCCATATTATATTAATAAAGATAACTAGTTCCAGTGTCTCATCAATTCAGCACTAATACACAGTACTTGTTTAAGCTCGAGGATGCTGAATATTATTGATAAATGTGTTTAAAAATACATACAATAATCTTCAAATTATAAATAGCAAACAGAGACAGAAGGATTGTCAACGAACGTACAATGACTCAAATTTTAATTAAAACGATCAAAGTGCGATTCTCTAAATGTAGTCTCCTTGTCTTCCAAATCATAAATATCTGGCCCTGAGTTCACAAAGCATTCTCAGACCTAAGTTCAGAATCACTGTTTATGAAAAAAATCTCTGATCAAGAAACATAAAACTTTGCACATAGTTGATGTATTTGATACATTAAAAGTTTTATAATAAAGGGTTATATTTTAGTTACAATAAGGCCGACAATTTGGAGTAAATTCTTTCGACCAGGGGAGTAAGCCATTTTAATGCAATCTATCTATTTTTGTTGCG
This sequence comes from Patella caerulea, assembly GCA_036850965.1. Lineage (NCBI taxonomy): Eukaryota > Metazoa > Mollusca > Gastropoda > Patellidae > Patella > Patella caerulea. The sequence continues at coordinate 14,234,938 of JAZGQO010000002.1, read as the reverse complement.
CAGAACCGAATCCTCGTTCAAAGGTTGTTCATTGGTGTTTTGATTTTTTCCCTTGCAAGAGTTTAACATGATTGATTTCATTTTGAAAAAAATAATCTTAGCCAATTAATATTATTTTCAAAATTCCATTTGTACCGATAGATATCTCCATTCTTATTAGTTGTGCCATAGATCAAAAGTTGTTCGACTGTTTCTTTTATGATCTTGTTAAAAAGCTCATAAGGTAACCGTGATTGATGTAGTTATGACACACAACCATCGGCCAGTTTATAAACGACTAAAGAATTGTACTTGTCTTGATGCTTATAAAGCTAGGTCCACACTTCACTTGATACTTATAAAGCTAGATCCACACTGGACTTGATATCTTATAAAGCTCGATCCACACTTGACTTGGTACTTAAAAGAGACGGATTTTTATATGAAATTTTAATTGTATATATTCGATTTTCTTTTTAATATTTCAAATATATATATACACATAAAGTTTTTAATATTTATCTATATATATTATACTTACTGTGATATTTGTCTTTATTTATATATATTATTTATATACCATATGTTAAGCGCAATATAGCTCAGTTGGAGCTGACATGCAATTAAATAAAATGCAATGGGGTTTAACGTCCTACTGTTCTGTCGCTTACCTGAGCTAATTAAGACGGACATACGCTATACAGTGTGCTATGTGAGGAATTTTACCCGGGCAGCAGCACTATGGCCTACCCCTTTATCGAATTCCAACTGCCAAGGGATCTTTTACGTGCACGCCAATATGCACACGGGGCCTCGTTTTTATCGTCCCACCCGACCGACTAGACAGCTGTCCTTGTCAGGCCCCTAAACGTGCAATTAAACAATGTTTCATTCATTCAATCCTTTATTTGTGACATATATAGTTCAAAAGTTGTTTGACCGTGTGTTGTTTCCCTTATAAAAAAAACTCATTTAAATACCCAAGAGGTTAATGTGATTTATTTCATTATGTAATACTAACCTTGGCCACTTTATAAATACTTAAAGAATTACATTTAGAAAGCTAGATGCGAACAATACCGGTAATAAATAATAATGTCAACCTTTTCAGTAAATATGTGAATAGGAAGTCATCCGATAAAATATATTTTCAAGTATTCTGAATAAAATTCCACTGAAATAAAATCCTAATGCGTCAATGCATTATATTAATAACAATGAATAAAACGTGTCTGTTGTTATAGTTAATATTATTAAAGGGTATACGCCTCTGTTTCAGGCGTTGTAATGTTATTAAATATTGAAACCAAACTAGTAGGTGTTCGAGCCTACTTATAATTAAGCCTACTGTATAGCCATTTAGATTTTTTAGCGTAATCAGCAAATGGACTGTTCACTGCGTACTCAATACACGACAGACAGAATAACAAATGATACAAGAACGTGACACAATACGATCAATCGGATTAAAATACAGATCTATATTTCGTTTCGTTTTTTTTTTTATACTTGCGATGGCCTTCACTACAGGAGAACGCTAGATCGGAGACGGTCCTACGCAAATTGTGACGTCATATGTGAATTGTGGGTTAGGGTAAGGGTTAGGCTTGACCATGGGTTAGGGTTAGGGCTAGCCCTGTTTATATCTCGGGACTCTCACCAAATCTACAGGTCCTAACCCTTACCCTAACCCTAACCCACAATGTATATATGACGTCATATGTGCTAAAATGCGTAGGACCGTCTCCGATCTAGCGTTCTCCTTCACTACATGACGATCTGATAATTTATATAGTGGGAGTTCAGGTAAGGAGTCAAAAGAACAGCTTTTGACGACAGTATGACGTTAGAAATTGATCGATCAATCAGCGTTGACGTTTCTAGTTGTTTACCCACTGTTCCCCACAGAGAACGCCAAGACGTCGCCGTAACAAAACGTTTCATTGGCTAATTCCACACATCAATAAGAACGTCTATTATATAACATCTCTTCCAGATTCTAATGTAGTAAAAGGACAAGTAAAATTTGGAAATATAGGATCTGTGTTTTAACCAGATTACAATCAGATACATATTCCCGAGAATGTATACAATTTAATCAATATATGAACGTAGTACAGTGACATACACTATATACAATTAAAATATTGGAACTATTTTATTATACATTGTTAAACAATCTGAATTTTTTACCCTAACATGGACATATCTTAAAGATAGAACAATGCGCTATCGTTATAGGTGTGTAGTTAAGACATACATTCATTGATTTGTACCAGAAACGTATAGACGTAAAGATCTCCTTATTTTATTACTCTGTCAAGATCTAGTTCAACAGATTAAAATTCATCTGATTAGTCACACGGTTTTAGCAAATAATGAAAACATATTGAGATATAGATTAGAAATCCAAAGAGCGAGAGAGAGAGAGAGAGAGAGAGTGTAACAGTATTTTAGTTATTAAAGAGTCAGCTTCGTAAATATATGGTTTATTTACAACGTGAACAGAATTTAAAACAGGTACAAAACAAAAATAGGCCTACATCTACACTACAGGAACTAATCTATATATACTGGAACTATATGCCTACGACAGGAACACATCTAACCATATTGAATCTACCATTCCACCGTCTGCCAAGGCAGCGGCTGAACTCGGGATAGTCCATACGCCGGTCTCTGCCGTCTGCTGGACAGGAGGGATTATCAAATAAAGAAGTTCTACCGCGTGTTGTCACAGATCACATGTAGCTTGTAAATAACATATTGAATAAATTATATAGTTAATAAGATCGTGCCTTAAAATAAGTTTAGAAAGTTAAGAAACGTCCACTATGATATATATCAAAACTAACAGAGGTCATACAGTTCTTTGCACCTATATGATTGTTCAGTTTATGAAAGGTATAGACAACTTTGTTACAAGAGAGAGAAATGGGGTTTAACGTCCACTCGAAACAAACTAGGTCATTTCAGGACTAACATATGGTCCAACTTTATTTAAATAATTCGCTTGCGCGTAGGGGTCTTTAGCAGTGGGAGGAAACCGGAAGACCCGGAGAAAACCCACGAGGTTGGACGAGCGACCCTACTCCTTGTCACGTAACATAGTTTTTGTGTATTGGAAATACTAATCGCTTTGTTTCTTAAACGTTGAGATCTAAGAAACAGTTAACAAAAAAAATGATTTTATTAGTAAAATGACTGTGTTTTATAACGAGTTTACTGGGGGGCATATAAACGAATGTTGATTAGGCCGCTAACTCAGAATCGACAGAAACAACTTTCGCTGCGCTAGTCGTGGGACTACGTTATAAAGGCTAACGTTATAAATATTGACTTCTCTTTAAAAAAAAAAAAAATCGTTTCCATATTTACCATTTTTCGAAATACCGAAAAATTGATATTTTGAATAATATCTTTTGAATAATAATGTGGAAACGGATTTGATTTAACATAAAGCCAGACGAAGGATGTAACGAAATGACAGGTTCCATCTTTGTACATAACCTAACACCTCCTATCGGTAAAAGTAGCATTGTTGTTTGTTACATATTAAAGGTAGTGTGGCTCTTTTGTTTTAACCATAAATGGTTATCAAAGCTCATATTAATAAAGTAATATGATTGTATACAAAGAGATTTATATTTATTATTTTAAATGTATTTTCTAATTATTTATGTTTGGTAAAACACGAGAACAGTCCAAACTGAACGACAATCGTCTAATTTGCCCATTCTGCACGTTTTTTTTTTTAAATTATTATTTGTCAATCAGCCATTACTATTTATTGCCACATTGTAATTTAGGATATGTTTTTCTTTGTTCATTGGTTTAGCGCCCGAAACGATGGTACACGACTCGTATGGTACACGGCAACGTGAAATAAATATGGATTAAAATGGACCAAAGTTTTAATTCTTATGTGTGTTTTTAATCTGAATATTATGGAATAAAATATTGGGTTAGAGGCCAAGCTCTTCGTAAATAAAACATTTAACCGAAGTTAAGCAATACCGTATTATACCCATTTACAAACCTATTGAATATTACAGATCTTCAAATTTCACTTAAACATTATTTAACTACTATTTTTTTTTAAAGATGCATTATCTGAGAATTGGCCTCTCTTGCAGTAAAATTTCAAAATTAGATAATGAAGAATGAATAATATATTGGAAATAGGAAATTGAAAGTAGTCTATTTTGGGCGACGTTATCACTGACAAAGTAGTGCAAATCGGTTATTTATTAAGTCTCCATTATCCATCCATCGTTAAACTTTTATATCTCGCGGTCGTTCTAATCCATTTCATTCTCGGCCATCCGATGGTTTACATAGTTGATTATAAGCTTGCTACTTGAAAAAAATGTCTAAATAATGAGAAAGAACAAATAAAGGCAGATTTAGCTCTCACACAATGAATCAGATATCAACCTTTTATACGGTGGATGTGTTTGTGACGTGAATGGGTTTCTATTTGAGTCTTAGAATCTGTCTAACAATAAAAACAGTTCTGAATCAATCATTTTCATCTATAGTAAGAAACGAAGTTCAAGCTTAGTCCGGTGACGTTAAAATAACATGGCGTAAAATATTAATTTTATCACCAAAGATCAATTTGGTTATTATCGTGGCCTGTTCAGTTTCCGGAATAAGGATTACAACATTTTATATCGTAATCCTTGTCCTTTATTTATCAAATTCGTGTCAGTTTTTCCTTTGTGTGTGTGCTTAAGTTTTACTGATAATACATTTGAATCGCACATGACATTAAACAAGGGGGCTTTGTTTGGAAAAAAGAGGAATGTAAATCAAAAGAAAATATACTTAGTTTTGATGTACTTAAAGGGCTCGTGGCTATTCCTTGGAACCTTTAAATAAACCAAAATAAAAAAAAAAAAATCATGATTTAAGATAAAAAAAATTTGTAATTTCTAAAAAATTATTGTAATTTCTAAATAATTATTGTAATGTCTAAAAAGCTATTGTAATTTCTAACTAAAAAATTATTGTAATTTCAAAAAAAAATATTGTTGTTTCTAAAACATTATTGTAATTTCTAAAAGATTATTGTAATTTCAAAGAAAAAAAATTTGATTTAAAAAAAAAAAATTATTGTAATTTCTAAAAACATTATTGTAATTTCTGATTCTGGCCAATTATTTTCGGTGAAATATGTCCATATTGAACGAAAGTCGTTCACGCCTTTTTTTCGTATTATTACTAATAACCCCTGGTCATGTGAGATATGTTTGTGCGTATTTGTAAGTTACAAATGGCGCTCGTTTACTGATTATAACATATTGTGTCTTAAATATCGGATATCAGAATCCTATAATTTCACGACAAATTCACAACAACAATATTCACAGAAATGGACCCATATCGAATTCTAATTCGTGTTTGGAATTTCGAATATTATTGAAAATATTAAGTTAAAGTGACATCGCCAAAACGTTTTCAAATAATAAGTTATAATGTATCTACATATACTTAGAATAAACATCATTAACTGGTAATTCCGGCCAAACTTATATAGAAAACAGTACACTTCATCCTCAAGTTTGAAATTAGTAATCTCACTGAGAATGTCAATAATTGTAATAGAACTTTTGCTTTTATTAAGCCCAATATTTTTGAAGAAACAAAATTATAAATTGTCGGAAGAAAGATATCCAAAACACTAACTCTGGTAATAATTGACGTATAAATTGCCGACGGGGTTTATGCAAAAAATTCTTCTGGTCCGTTCTCTCGACGATCGCCCAGGGTGACGGTGCATATATAATCACATTACAATATATATAATCACAAAGCTTTCTTCTTAGACATATAAAAACCCCGACATTACTGTGCTGATGCGACCGTACGGCGATCAGAAATGCACAAGATCCCCGGCAAACGCGAACGCAACACAACACAAGAAAATGTCCTAAAAAATTACTAACTTGAAAAAAGTCGCTTTCTCTCAGCGTTCCAGGTCAGATCGCAGAACCTTGGCGTTTAATTCTTTTGAACATGCTCAAAAAAAACGCAGTGACTCGGCGATCATTGGCGACCATGGAGACCACAGTACGATATCCAGGGTTGCCATTCCGCTTTTACCACGCTTATGGCAATCTTAACGGGCTCTGAAGCCATTTTCCATCGACGCAGCAGCGTAGTAAGAACGCCAACCCAGGTCTGACGGGGAAATAAGTGTAAATGTAAGGGCGATTATAGTTGGTGCATCAACTGTTCTTGAAAAAATTCTCATTAGTGGTAATCCAGTCGCTAATCTTTAAGTTACGAGACTAGTGAAGTTGGACTAAAAAAGGTTGCACCACTAGCCAGACACGACTAAAATAAAATGTTGCTAATCAACACACAGTCATCAAATATTTATCAGTTGTAATCAGCTCTTTGTTACAATGTACATTATTCGTTGAGTGTATTAGCTTAAAAGTTATCAACCTATTAACTCAATATTATCCATAATATTAGAAATTTAAAAACACGCGAATTAATATTCAATAACGATTTAATGTTGCCTTTATAATATGGGATCCAAATACAAAATGAACATTTTATAATCAGTAATTCAGTCGTGCGTTTTATAGTCGGGTGCCATTTTAAATCAGTACATGAAACGTGTAGGCTATGGTTTCGGGTCCCATTTGTAATGAACAAGGAAAAACATAGTCTACATAACAATATAGAAATAATTCGTAAAGAGAGAGAGTGAGAGAGAGAGAAAGAGAGAGGAATGGGGTTTAACGTCCACTCGACACAATATAGGGCATTTCAATAATTCGCTTGCGCGTAGGGATCTTTAGCAGTGAGAGGAAACAGGGGGACCTGGAGAAAACCCACGAGGTTGGACAGGCGGGGATTCAAAACCACGTCAGTTAAGTCAGGCTTTATGATACAGCACGCACGTGCTACCCCCCCCCCCCCCCCCCCTCGTATAGAATAGACAAAACAGGCTTAATCGACTGTCGTTCAATTTATACGGTTCATGTATTTCACCGAATATATTTTCATTATAATGACAATAACAAATTTATAAGTTAATATAAATAATATTCACATTATATTAATATGTGTTTAATTCCTATTTTTTGGTTTCAAAGAATAGAGTCATACTTCCTTTAAATAATCAAAGAAATCAATTAAGTAATCTTAACGACCCGCTCCCAGTTTGTATAATCGAATAACACCAAAGGTCCTTGCGTCTGATTCGTATGACGGAGGTCTTCATTCGCATTCCAAACTGTCGCACTAGCTCGGGGGGCAGGCATTAAATATTTAGAGGACAATTAGGATTACAGCTGTCATAATTCAGGGAGTGATCAATCCAATCCTTTTCGTTTATTGTTTTAAGTATAAAAAATAAAACTGTTCGTGACATTAACCCAGCATACTGCTGAATATAGAACTAATAAGGGAGAGAGAGAGAAATGGGGTTTAACGTCCACTCAACACAAACTAGGTCATTTCGGGACTAACATATGGTTTTTTAAAATTTTATTTCAATAATTCGCATGCGCGTAGGGGTCTTTAGCAGTGGGAGGAAACCGGAGTGCCCGGAGGAAACCCACGAGGTTGAGAAGGCGCCCCTATCTCCATGCCACATACGCTCACACCTGGGCTCGAAACCACAGCCGCAAGCCAGAGGTGACTGGCCAGCTAGATGTCGAAGCGCGGCACTCTAGACCACTAGGCCATCCCAACCCCCCAGAACTAATAAGACATTCATTGTGACTAAAAGACCCATAAGAAACATAACAAATAAAAATACACTGAAAAAAAAAAAACAAACAACGAAAATTACTTTAATTGACAAAATCTCAGTACTTGAGTTCATATATGTAGTCTTTGGGCCTATAAATCCTCATTCTAGGTCTGGCAAGGATGTGCGTCCTTGTTACAAACTATTATCCAATAAATATGTCTCAAAACACTCACTTTTTGTGCCAAACCATTTGAATTAAACTAATCTAAAAATGCTTAAGGGAGTCGACTGGCTATTTTTATGCCAATCTTATTTAACAATGCTAAATTGTAACTGTATGTAATTAGGTATTGCACTTCGAAGCCAATGCAATAGTTTAGTACAATTCAAGTGCAGAGCGGCGCCTGCATTTATCCGACAACACCAAATTTGTCAAGAATTAATTAATGCAAAAAGGTATCCAGATTAATTAACATTTATTTACAACCAGCGGCTGCCAGACAGGATGCACCTATATTTTCGGGAGATGGATAGAGAACAAGCTAAAAAGAAATTGATTTTTCCTACAATCAAGAGCCATAATTCGTGAAGTCAAAATTCGATATGCGGAAAGAACCCTGATTTCTGTGCACAATTTCCCCCGTGGCACAATGTATGGCATAGGTCTTTATTAGTCCAGTAGGTGCAGAACAAAAGGGCGTTAAACAACATCTCATTCATTCATTCAGTATTCCCAATGTTAATACCTGTATTAGTATAGCCTCTATCAGCAACGATAAGGGTTATCTATCATTCAATAAAACAGGACACAGAAAGTAGTATGATGTAAAACAAGCAAATACTCTAATGAAAACTGATTAATTTAGCATCTCTGGGGATTTGATAGAGCCCACGATAATTCTTAACGGATAGAAATAACAATATTAATATTTCTAATATGCCATTAACTTAATATATATAATAAGGATTAATCACAGGTCCAAATTAACCGTAAGTACTGGCGAGGGTCATTAATCTTTCTGGAAAACCCAATACAAGTAGGAGCTACGGTGTATAAGTGAGTAAAAGCTGGCTCGCTCCCGGTTTTGGCCGAGAAATTTCATCAGGATTTCCAGACGTGGTTATTCCTTGCCCGTGGTGCAGGACAGCTGTCTTGTCGTTCGGATGGAACGAACAAAACAAGATGTCATGTACATATTGGTATGCCCGTACAAGATTTCGAGGCAGTTGAAATTCGATAGAAGGGTACTTTGTAGCGCCCATGTCCGGACACAATTTCTCCCATAACCCATTGCAAGGCGCATGCCCTTCTTCATTAGCCCTGTGGGAGCAGAACGGTAGGACGTTAAACCCCGTCTCATTCCAACACTAGTATACCTCTTCTTATTGATTTGATATTGACGACGGTATATTTAAAAGTCACTTTAAAATACAAACGCCATGATTCGGCCATCGTTTCGTGTTTACTATATCCGATCACAATACGTACCGAAATCAAGCAGAAATCTGCATTTTCGCCAATTTCCGAATTACGTTTGGGGCGTTCAGCCGTCTCATGACCCCGGCAAGCATCAAATAGTTCCAACTGGTTCTTTTACTTTTAAGTTGTATAGCGGCCGATCTGGGAACCCCTTTCCCATTATAAGTAGCACATGTAAGTGTATACGTATGGCTACGAAGCATTGAAGGGAAATCATACTGAAGTTCCCCAGTAGGTACCGGACAACTGTCTACGTGAGCATTAACACCAGCTGGAGTATAATGGTCCCTCTTGTGCCCTGTAGATAGAGGTATGGTGCGCTAATACTATAAAGACTTTACCCCAAACGTCTCTCCTCCTTCCAAGTAGTAGACCCCTGACCCCCGTCTCAGTCCTTAGATTTGCCTTTCCTTGGGCCTCCACATAAACACCTGGTCATATGTTGAATATTCGTTCGTGGTCGCTTATATTACTAGTCAAAGGGGAGCAATCCGGACTGTGAAATTCTTACTCCTCATCTAATATACATATAAAACCTTTATTATTTTATTACAAGAAGCGAAACCATAGTGGTTTAAGAAAGATATACCCAACTAAAATCTCATGGCCCACTTTAAGTTTTAAAAGTGCGGTTTATGGTCCACCAAATACAGGCTCGGTTTTTTTTGGGAAGAACGTATGGATCCTTTTAGTTCCATAATGAACCTGTGCGTACTATTATACAATAAGCACGGACGTCCTGTCTTTGTGGGGGCCTAATATTACCTATCTGTAGCCCAGTGCAGACTAACAGTGTTTTTATCTTGTTCTATATAATATAACACGCAAGCAATAACACAGTAACAGTAGTTCTATTCTGTTCAAATATAATAATATTAAAAAAGAAAGGGTTTGCGCTATACATTGGACATCTGTTCGACACAGACTGCTCATGTCTATTTAAATTATCTTAAAGGATGAAAACCAGCGATCCGTTGTGTTCTCAGACTGCTCAAGGATATTTAATTAAAGGGGCCAAATCTTTAATTTTTGGAACCTAGAAATTGGCACAAATGGGTCGCAAGTCAAATAAAATGTAATGTGAATGTATATAAACTGATTTACATTCAATTTTTTATGTTTTTACTTTAAATTCCAAAGTTCCGTTGGGCGCATACGCCTTAAGTCTCAATCGAATGTCAATTTCTATCATCTGGTTATTGCAGTCTACACCGGTAGTATTTTTTGCGCATGCTCTCCAGATTATAAGTTGTCGCCATTTTGACATGACTTGTGAAATACGACTAGCATTGTTTTTCGAGTCCCTTGTTACAAATGGCAATGAAACGCATGATGGTACACTATTCGTGTACCAGTGGTAAAATGTTCATTTTGTCCTAAATATGGAATATGAGAAGCCATGATTATAACATCAATGTTGATTTAAATTGACAAATAATTCGTGTTTTCAATGTCGAAGATTTTAGATGATATTGAGTTGGAGACTTGGCTACTTTAATTAATGTGTAAAGATGAACTCCGCGATTACTTGTATACTGTTGTGTCTATTCCCAGTGTGCGCACACTGATGATGTTTGACTGATGCTAAATCTTGTTTGATCAATACAGCGAGTGCGACCACCTGCTGCTTATCTTCTCTGATTTGAAAATAGTATGACAGATACCAGTCGGTAATCCCTTACAGCCATTCATATCCAATATTTATCATCACATTTTAAACAAGCTCTTTCAAATAAATTAGGTTGTCGCTTTGAATTCACCAACTCATTAACTAAAGTACGTTATTTATATTTTGCAGAAGCGAAGAACTGGATCGATGTTCCCACAACATCCATGGACGACATGATAAGTATTCTAGATCGCAACCCAATCAATCAACAAGGATCACCAGGTGTGTTTAGTAACTACCGACTAAGTGAAATGGACAAGCACCAACATCCTCTACAATATGCCTTAAACAAACGTTCTCCTCATACCAGCTTCATTTCGGAACTAGATCTACCGCTTGCAAAACGTTTAATCATGTCGGCGATGACAAACCACAATGACATGTCTACGAACCGGAAGTTATTGGATTGGCTCACCGAGGCTAAGAGTCGAGAATTATTTTCAAATTACGGTAAAAGATTGTCCGACATTTTACAAAGTGCTAAATATTCTGGTCACCAGGCCTGGTTCTCAGGTTATGGTAAACGTAACGGCGATGTTGCCCAAAGCAACAACCTTCCTTCTTCACCACAAAATGCTGCCTTTTCTAATGACCCAATAAAGCAAATACTTGGAAAAAATGACCGCGTGTTTCCAAGCGGTATCGGCAAACGGAATAGTTACCAAGGCCATCAAGCATGGTTTTCCGGATACGGAAAACGACAAGACAAAGGGTACCAAGGACATCAAGCATGGTTCTCTGGATATGGAAAACGTAAAGACAGCGGTTATCAAGGCCACCAAGCATGGTTTTCAGGATATGGTAAACGGTCGGATAGTGGTTACCAGGGTCATCAAGCATGGTTTTCTGGTTACGGAAAGCGCCCTAGCAATGGCTATCAAGGACATCAAGCATGGTTTTCAGGATATGGAAAACGGGCATACAATGAAAAAGTTGAATTAGAGCCATTACATGTATTAATAAACAGGAATATTGAATCGTACCCGGAAGTAGATGGTTATTATGACGTCGTGTCCCCTGAGTGAACAATTGTAATAAGGTGCTCCTATATTTGTGCTTTAGAGCATATTGTACATTATTTCTCTTTGCCGTGAACAGGGTGGCAAATAAGAACACAGAATTACCTGTTATCATTTATCATCATTATTTCGTTTCTGAAAATAGACACGTAAAAGGAAATAACTACCGAGAATCTTCAGTGTCGACGGTAGCGAATCTTGTTAACGATAAACGCTTCAGTCTAATAAGTGTATTTCGAATGATCCACGTCCACTTTATTTTCAGCATAACCACTGGTAGTAGTAGCTCATGGAGGCTATGATTGCCGATTTCGCATACCCATTGGTAGTATTACCCCATGGAGGCTATGCGTGCTGATTTCGCATAACCATCGGCGGCAGTAGCTCATGAAGCTACGATTGCGGATTCGTAGTGAAATAATTATTTCTTGGCCGTCTAGGGTGGATATAATATTCTAAACACAAAATTTAAGGGTTATCACGATAAGTTTGTCTCAAAAACGGTATGGTTGTCTGTTTTAAAAAGGTATACGTATTTCTTATTAAAATTTAAAATCACTTTAGATGTAGTTGCTTTAGATTGCCAATCTTAATGCATAACTCTCCTTCTCTGTCTCTTATAAAACCCACACTCGAGTAGACGATGTTCAGCTGCCGTTAGAACTTTTTAAATTGCATTCTTAAGGACCCAGTGAATTGCTTTAAATGTTTTACCTTGACCATATTACCTCTGAGGTTGCTGCATTACAGTTAACATCTTGGTTATAGAGCTGGTAAAATATGGACCCGTGATTAGGGCAAATTTAGGATTATAATGTACAATTTAAAAAAAAAAAAACAGCACGGATCTGACAAAATCTATATTTAATCATAGCACGCCATGCAACGTAAGTTTTAGATAGAGAGTCGACTCTTCGCGCAATACTAATTAAAATAAAGATAATAAATTATGAATGACCATTACTTAAAGGGACAATAACACTCTTGCTGGCTAGGCAGCTCCAGAAAAGAAATAAAAGCCTTATTCTAAGTACTAGAGGTTTAAGTGTCTCGCCTGTTGTGTCAATTATCCATTACATCCTATTTTACTTGTCCAGAGGGTTCGAAAATATTTTAAAAATCCAAGTCACATTTGAAAAGTTTTACGTTAGGCTTTTCAAATCAGTTGAATTTTTCCAATTTTTTAAATGAGGTGTGTTAAGATGAAATTTGTATCATCAATTAATTGGAATATTGTAAAATAATTATTGGGACATATTGAGCCTTTAGTGTGATATTCTTGTTTGTCAAGTAGCATTTCTACGATATTAAACAAAGTATTGATTATCTATTTTAACGTTAAAGTTCCAATTTCATATTTTCAAAGAAAGTCAAAACATAATTATTTCTATGTCTTTTGCTCAAAAGGTTGTCAACTCACTATTATACGGTCATGGGCAAAATTTTAGAGGTGTTAAAATGGGCGACACAAGCTGATTGAGGATATAGTAACTGAATTACCTCCCTTGTTTTCCCATTCCTCACCATGGACGGCCATCTTCAAACGTTTGAATTTGAAGTTAAAAATGATATTTTTGCCAATTTCTCAACTGGCAACAGTGAATTATAGGATTAATAGGATTATTCTTTAACAAGGTAGGACTGTTTATAGGTACAATCTATTTTAGGGCTTTATTTTAATAAATTTTAAAAATATAACTTAAAAATATGCTATTGGAACTTTAAATTACTACATGCAGCTAAAGTTATAGTTAATTCAATATTCCGGCTTGCATGTTCCAGAGGGTGGATTATAGACTTTCCACGTGATTGAAGGCAACCAAAAAAGAAACGAAATATAACACGCAGATGTAGCTTTTAATTATTTTAATCCAAAATTTCTTTTAGGTAGTTTAAAAAATCGGCACAAACGTATACATTTAAAACGACAACTAAGCAGCTTTTGATCGGCACTCTGTATTTTACACCCATAGCAGGGGCGGATCTAGTAATTTTGAAAAGGGGGGGGGGGCGCAAAATGAGGGCACTGACCACGGAGACGGGGCACGCCGCTGAGAGGGGGTGGGGCCCGACGAAAATTATCCGTCATTTCGTTACCTCTCTAACGAATGCAAGAGCTATTTGGCTGAAATATTCGTCTAAACGTTCGGAAATCGTAGAAAAGGAGCCTAAAAATCGAGCAAAAAAGCTAGTTGAAAGGCACTTTAAGAAGTAAAAAAGGGCACTGTCGAAAATTAGGGCGCCCCTCATTGAATCCGGCTCTGCATAGTTTATCAAAAGGAAATCGTCAGTGTGTTGGTGACTGGGAGATGCATTAGTATTCTGAAGCGTGAATGCTGTCGTATTGTCTACATGAAATAAATTATTGCTCTTTTACTGCCAATAAAGATTATTTTCATAGAACGAATCACTCGTCCTTTTACAAAACCCCTATTTCAGTTTAGTGGACCGGTGTTTCAGCTATAGAAGTGTGGATGGGAAATAGCTGGTTCAACTTAAAACGTGAGACAGAAGCGTCGTACATTTTTCAATCCCCAAGGAATTCTCTATCCTATTCAGTGTAAATCTCATTTCTAAAGCTGCCAAAGTCTTGACAAAGGGTAGCCATCGAACGTAAATGCCCCCTCCACACATTAACCTGCTATGGTAATCTTGTCTTAACTAATTGATTATTAATTTGTATGTCGGGTTCATATTTGTTTGTGAAAACAGTCGTGTATAGTATAGCTTGTGGACCCTCTTATGGTCACAATTTTGATTCCGTTTTCGTTAATCTCCAACTATGCCACAACAATTGACCGCCATCCACACATCACAGTACAGGCGCGGGAAGTGCCCCCCCCCTCCCAGCCCCAGTGTCATAGTTGGTTTTCATTTTCGTTTGCTCTGTTACTATTGTAGTTCACATATCTGCTCCAGATGATATAAACATGATTTTCGCATTGTCTCCGTCCAAGGTTGCAACATATTACCCTTTGCTCCAATGTGTACACCCCCCCTCCCCAGATGCGGGTCTGATAGTACGTAAATAGTGACAAAGCATGTAATACATATATCAATGTTGTGGATTAAACGAAACAAAATGGTGTTTAACGCCTCGCTGTTCTGCTCCGAGTGACCTATATAATGAAGACGGGCATACGCCATACAGTGTGTTATGAAGGAAATTTTGCCTGGACAGCAGCACTACGGCCTACTGACATCGAATTCCAATTGTCAAGGGATCTTTTAGGTGCACGCCAATGTGTACACGGGACCCACGCTATACAATGTGGTATGAGAGAATTTTGTCCCGAACAGCGACATTACGCCATACTGATATCGAATTCCAACTGTCAGAACACCTTTGTTTTCGCCCCATCCGAACGACTAGACGGGTGTACATAAATGGGAAAGGGGTCGGGGACGCCGACAAAATCGAATAAACTTTCTCGGCCATTGCAAGGAAAGGACACCCAGCGCGCTAGCGTCTTACCACTTTTCTATTAGGTGACGTATCCGACCGCGACTCCTTGTCCTATGGCCCCTATGTCATACAAATCTTGTAAAAAAAAAGTTATATTGAGATGAATGGGAAATTTTGCCCGGGCAGTGGCACGATAGCCTACTCTTATAACGAATTCCAAATGTCAATGGATATTTTATATGCACTCCAACGTGAACGCGGGACCTCGGCTTTTCGTATCATCCGAACGACTAGGCAGCTGTCCTTGTCATTAAACTCGGAAGAGATTACAGCACCGTGGTCGTGAGATGACAAACCATACAGGTAATCAGAGTACGGCGCCCTTTTATTCCCGAGTTGTGCTCGAAAACCTTGGTGGAAGCATTTAGGATCGTGAACCCAATCGAAATTCAACGTTCTATCACATACAAAATATGTGGACTTTAGTAGTTGACTGTAAAATTGAAACATGCTGAATCAGGGTGGGATTCTTCGTCATGCATGTCCCAAAGGAATGTAGCAGAAATCGGTAGTTAACTCTGGCATGTAGTGTATCCACGGCCCAACGACATGCAGTGTTGACATACACAGTGATATGACAAATAGTTGTGAGAGATGCTTGTAAGGTCATCATTGTTTGCCAATAATCGTAATATATAGCCACAGTATTTGACGCGTAAACTTATATTCGCACTCTTTGTAGTTCTGAATAGCCTATTCTTAAACCATTACCATAATTATTTTCCAAGGGTTAATCTTCATTACTGAAATTAATATAGTTGTATAAGTATGATTTAATGATGTGCTTATAATATCTTCAAAAAGATTAAATTTATTTTTGTTGATATAACTATTTCTACTAATAGAAACTTCACTTTGGGATTAAGTTAATTTTGGGTGTTTTTCTTACGGAGCAAAATAACAATTTCTAGTTTTAGAAACCTAACTTTGTAAGTGGATTATATATTAATGTAGAATTGACAAAAACATTTTTAAGAGCTGGGTTTTGTACAGGATCTAGTTACAGAATCCTAGAGTTTAATATGGCTTTGTCCCAATTCTTTGTCAACACAGTTTAAAGATACTTTCCCACAGAATTACTTCAAATAAACGTATGATAATTTTGGTATATATATGGAAAGTAGAGGCATCCAATCTTACTTGAATGTCGCTAATTGACAATCCGGCGATTGTTCAACCTCTTAGCGTTAGGGAGCGCTTGCTGTATATGTTGATAAATTTGATAGTGTGTAGTACGATGCGTCAGCGGCTGGATGCGGAAAACTCAAACTCCCCACATCCAATGTGTGACTCCTACTCTCTTCTGTCGTAAAAGACGTTTGTATTACCTGAAAAAACAATGCAACTGTTCGTTTCTACATAGTATTTCAAGCACTGGATACACAGATTACAAACAGATCAAGTTTACTGACAGAAAGTTTACATCATATGACTGTACTACGACTTAATAAGGCATTCAAACGGTATCTCAATGCATGTCTTCTATTTAAGCATCTACATGATGTCTACTCCGGATCTATCGTTCTTGGTGTTTTTGTCCGCTTCAACCGAAGGTTATAGCCCGGGCAAGTCAACATCTCCAAGCCACATACACCCACACCAGTCATCGAAACCACAACCGCAAGCCAGAGGTAACCAGTCAGCTAGAGGTCAAAGTGCGACACTAGGCCACAAGACCATCCCATCCCCTGAGCTGAAATCCCACTCGTTATATATGCTTAGATCTCTGCTATCAATTATATAACTGGTCAACCATTACATTAATAATCATGATAATTGGCGTAGAACCATCTGTATATACCCAGTGGTAATTTTCCTATCATAAGTTATCTAAACCATAGATGGTATCCTTAGGCCTAGAACCCAAGTCCTGTTAGTTATTCTCACCATATTTCATAAACAATTCAAGTTAAAATATTGACAATTGAGAAGACAGATGAGATGCATTTAACAAATTATAAATCATATCCTCTTGTACACGTACATTCTCTTAATCTAATTTCGCATAAATTACCAAATAATTTGTCAGCCCCCCCCCCCCAGGTAGGAGACACCTTAAAAACTTGCCATTAACTAAACCATATATTTATATAAATTATTCATGCAACATGCATATGGAGATCTATACAAATATTGGGTAAAATCAAGTTTTTAGACCCTGTTGTGAAAAGCCCATGCATAACATGGATATGAATGCGACCACAACTGTAAAATTGCAGATGTAGAGCAATTGTATATGACTTGTGATTTTTGCATATTTTCGGGTTAGCTTTTATAGTTACCAGTGAGTTTCAAAATGGCTGCTATATTATTGTCATAAATGAAATATTTGACATTTTCTGGATTACAAAAAATCAAGATGTGCAGGAATAAAGCTACTTGGATTATTAGCATAATCGATTTCTGTTAAGTAAGAATAGTATATTTTTTTTGGGGGAAAGCCACTTAATTGTGATAATGGATTTTTCTCAAAATAATAAAATGAAAATGAGCAGTATTGACATTTTTGTTGTAGATAACACAAATATAAAAATCATCTGTGACGATTTTTATTTAAAAAAAAAAAAAAAAAAAAATAGAAATACCTTTTGGAAAATAACAATAATATATACCAAAATATTCACATTATGGTTGCCATAGTAACCACTTTGTCCCTTTCATATACGTTTATGTTGACAGAGATTTACGTGCATGACGGCACAAAAGCAGACGAATAATTTCCCCCAAGAAGTCATTTTTTTTGTCTTTGTGATAAACATCTGAATTTTCATCAAAAAAGGGTCCCCGAATCCAAATTCGGGATGACGTCATCGGCATTGAAACTCACGGCTAAATCGTCGTGCGAGCCCACAAAATTCAAAGCGGTTCGACCACCTCTTCTTCAACGTTACTGATGAGTCCCGATTTGTATTACAGTTCAATGGTGGCAGACTTCGCGTCTATAGGCGGCAAGGAGAAAGATTTGCTGATGTTAACGTCAGTCAACGCAATTGCTTTAGGGGTTGTACGGTAATGGCGTGGGCCGAAATTTCGACGTCTGGTCGACAGCATGCCTTGTCGTTTCACCCATTATTAACAAAGTTGGCGAATTTTCACCAGATCCTCAGAATAGTTGTGTATAAAACGTGCATATGCTTTGCATAACAGGCTCAACCTTGAGACATATTGAACTCATTCTGAGTGTGCTTAAAAGTTTTGATTGACCCTTTAACTTCTTTTGAGTAGTATATTTATATAAAGCAGAGTATTTCATTAGTCACAAGTCTTTCCAGCACTTTTCTTTGAGGAATGTTTGGGTGAACATTTCATCCGTCAATTCAGAACATATGATTGACATCAAACCAAGAATTAGTTATTCTTAATTTAAAACTTATTTTAGTATTATATCTTAATTATTTTATCAACGTTTACTCTTAATTAAAATTAAACCTTCGAGTAATTATTAATAAATTTTGATGTGCCCCTTTACTCACCATAATTCTAAAATATTATTTTTTTTAAATTATAAATCTACAAGCTAACTTTGACTTCTTGACAGTAATTCGTTCATTTATCAAATTTTGATTTTCGTTTCTTATGTCAAGCAGAACATATTATTGTCGAAAATAAGCTGGATCCTAAGCCTATTTCAGTATCAGTGTTACAGACGAATGACTCATTAATAAGCAATTACTCATTAATAAGTATTCTCGCTACCCACACATAATTTCAATCATTAATAAATTTCTCATCATTTTCAACTGATCACAGGAAGTCACGTGGCTTGCACACATGATAAACCTAACACGGTTAGAACCTCTGGAGTATACCGTGACCTGATTCTAGTTCAAGCATTTTAATAACAGAAATATAAGAAATCGTAATATACTAAACCATTGACTCCTTAGATTATCTCGTAATACAACGAATCCTATATTTTAAACACCTACACGCATCCAAATGATTTAAAATGCTTAGTACAGACACCTCTACTGCCAGAACTGTAACCCTTGTACTCAAACGTCTCCTAACTCATTTTATTACTCCCTAGATGCTATTCGCGATTTACAAAGGACTCATGTTAGAAATTCTCATCATAATCTAACCTTGTATTCCAAGGTTAAACAGCTTATTTTTGCCTTTACTTGGTCATACATACTTCGCGCAGCGTTTCGTTTGATAAGAGGTAATCCAACTACACACTGCTATTATGAGTGGATATTGTTGTTTTAAATTTTGATTGGTCAGTAGTCCGTCTACCAACCAGTAGTCCGTCTACCAACCAATCACTAGCTGCCCTACAAAAGCTTTACATTTAAAACGAGTACCAATATTGGACCAAATATGTTTACATAACGTTACGTCATGGCTCACGATTTTATTATGCCTAATTAACCCGTGCATAGCAGAATACTACAGTAAAACTAATTGCGTGACAAACGAGGCTATCAAGTCGAATGAAATGTAAACAATACTGCTTGGAAACGAACATACTTTCACCGTTTTGAATACCTTAAATCACTGTCCAAAGTTTTAGGGAAGACCAAGATTAAACGAATGACTGTCATGTTGCTGTACTTAAGTGATAGCTTTCATTGAACGGAAAGAATAGACACACTCCCGCATAAGTTCAATAAACAGACGCTATTCCAGCAATGGCCCGAGAGGGAGTTCTCGGCCCATTGCTTCAGGAATATGTTACTTGGCAAACATCATAATTTAGACTAAATTGTAGCTCTACATGGGCTAACACGTATAGGAAACCAATCAAGAAAACCTATGAGTTAATCACACCCAGTTCAATTCTTGATTCTGTGTTACTTCTAGACTGGGAGACACCACCAATTTACATGCTCAATTTTTCAGGAAAAAAATATATTTACCCATCCATCAAATCTGTCCACTCGATTTCTTTTCTCTCGGATTTCTTCTTTTGACTTCGACTGAAGCGCACATGACCGGGGCGCATTGATCCATTTTGTTCACATACATGTTTTTATTGGAAGATTTCTTCACTTTATGGTATTATTTGAAGACATATCAAGGTTGCTATCGTGTATCAGATTCAATTAAATTAATCTTTAACTTATTAATTTTTTGTTTTAAACCCACACATTTTTACCCACTTTACCGTAATGGGTCAGTGAACCCCTCTTTACAAAATAGTCAGGGCAGGTTTAACCAAAGAATGGAGCCCATTGAACAGCGGTAAAAATTCCATGTTAACATTTCGTAGTGACCCAATAAATCTGCAAACATGTAAGACTATTGTGTCTTTGGGAAAATTGTTAAAACAACTATTTTTATAAAGTCAAATTCACTGTACCTAGTGCACGTGAATTAAAAGCTATACATAAAACAAGTGATGTTTTGGTAAAATCCTAACCACTGTCAAAATATTCGTCATGTTCTTCCTGTTGGAAGACCATACAAGGACTATCACATCATTTTAGTGGTGGGAAATATAAGGCTTTATTCCATATTTGAAATGGAATTTAGAGATATAAATTTGAGTGTAGACCAAGCCCCATTAGAAACTCACCCAGATATTCAAGCAGCCATTATCTGTTGAGAACAAGGGACCTGCGAAGTCATTCAGCTTGGCAATGAAGTTCTTATACCTTAAATACTGTGTTATTATTTACGATCACAAGAATACAACAAAGAAGAAGTCCTTAAAGTAGCAGTAGTACTACAAACAATCAGTAGATAGATAAAAACAAATATCCACAGATTTGACATCCACGCAACGACCGAAACCAAACTGATCCCGCAGTGAATATTCGCTTGGCCGCTACAATCACTGATAAGCATGACATCGACGAGGCTTAATAAGTACGGCATATTAACTTTTTTACTCCGACAAATTAAATTCTCAAACATTTTTTTGAGGTAACAGAAAAATAAATAAAGACGTTTGAAGTAATTGAAGTTAAAAAATATTTCCTATTAAGTGTAAATGGGTATTAAAATGAGTAAAATGCGTCATTTTGCCCGAAGCAGTTAGGTGTTAAGTAAACATTGCACGAGCCGTTGAGCCAATGACTGCAGTCAACGCACGTGCTGTGGAAATATCTGTTACAGAGTTAATTCGTAAGTAATTCTCTGTGAAACAGATTGGACCGAAACAAGCAGGAGTCTGGATTTCCTATGCTCCTACAAATCGCCGTAAAATGCACATAAGTTGGCAGTTTGGTGGGATCAAATTCAACTTTTGTAGTGAATTAAACAAAAATTTGTCCAATATTCGGACAGCCTAATTTGCTCACGAGCTACTCTAGTCCGGTAGACCCATGGATGGAGAAATGGGTGTAAGAAATTGTCTCACTTATGTATTATTTATAAAGGATATATCCATGGCGGTTCAATGTACCCCGGTCTCTCCTACCTTATAAAACAAATGGTAATTCACGAACTTTTAATCGGTTTTCTTTCGTGTTTTCTTATCTTGTAGCAGTCAATTCTTTTTATGAATTGTCAGATATCCTCTCACAGTGTCACACAACAACTTTTGATCTTCGAAGGAATTATCAGTGACACGATAATGACTGACACCAATGTTGTCCTTTAAGTTTCATAATAATCGGATAAAAAAAATATTTGTACACGGGCCACAAGATGTTTTTGGTAAAAGAGGAGATAATAACGATAGATACAAATTGGAGGATTCTTTAATTGGGCAATAGGTGGTATTGATTGTTCTGACATTTGAATGTGCATAAAGAGATTTGGCTATATCCGAAGACTAAACTCTCTCTCTTTGAATATTTTCGAAGAGTAAACTCTGTCTCTCCCTCAAAGTGTTTACGGGATTTAAGATGGCTGGGAAATAATCCTGAAAATAACCGCTTAAATGTGCGTTCCATCGATATCTAAAGTAATTATGATGTGTTGTCTATGAACAGAAGAGGTCCACAACCTATACGTTATCGGCGCTCAGGCGTATTTCTTATTGCCATCCTATTTACAACATTGGTTTTTAATATTTAATAAGGCATTTTACATTTACAAACTATTTCCGTCTACTAAATCATGTTTTCTTCAACCCAGCTTCACTAATACCATTCTAAAGACTAATTATCTGGAGAAACTTAATGTGTTAACAGCTAATTAAAATTACATGAAGACAATTATTACCGGTGGTAGAAACCATTGCCCGAGGTATGCCACCTTGAAATTCAAAATTTATCTTATTATTATTTCATTTCTTAGTCAGTCGACCTATCCAAGGGGAATTGAAGATTTTCCTTAGTCATGACATCCGTGTGGTTGGAATTTTCCATAATATTGTTAGACAATTACCAGAAACTTCATGATCACTGAACAAATAATGAACGGAGCGGATAACAGGGAGTGTAAAATACTGAAATGACATTCGGGACAAATTGCGGAGCTCGGATCAGTGTGGTCAATATATAGTTAGCTGATCTTGATTCTTGGCATTGCTGTCCCATAACAACAAATATATGCCAATGGAAGAATACTCAAATTGGAAGTGAGATCAACGTGGTTGTGGGTGTAATTGTATTTCATAGATTGTATGACAGTAAACAGCCTTGATGTCCTATAAATGTTTTACGGGCATATAGACAGGCTTTAGACAGCTCCACCTGCTTGCGTGACTGTACGTCAAAGCCAAGCTATAAAAACAAGTCTCCAAGAATATAGTACATAAGCTCGGGTTCAAAGCAAACCCCACAGAGAATAACTATAACAAAGGATCCAGTAAATGTTTTTTCCTTAAAAGTTAAGAAAGGTACCGAAGGAAGTCAAAAGTCGTGTAGTTTTTGTACGAAGACCATCATGGAACATACAATAACCCTAGCAACTATGTTAGTCCTTTTGCTGACTGCCGTCACCATGCTATGTAAACCTACATACGGTAAGTGCAGTAATTTAATTTCTAGCAGTGGGACTGTCGCTTTACAAATCCACTAGATCAAATGTCCTATGGGAGAGATTATGCCCGGGCAGCGGCACTACGATATACTCATATACCGAATTCCAACTGCCAAGGGATCTTTTAGGTGTACGCCAATGTGTACACCGACACTCGTTTTTGTTACACCCGAACGATTAGATACATTTCCTTGCCAGACCCTCCGTCCTGCACCACTGAGAAGGGGGAAATCACGTCGGAAAATCCCTACGACTTTCTTTTTCTATCGTTTTATACAAAAAAAAAAATGCAGTTATTTTTAATCTAGATATTACAACTTTCCTTTGGTTGCCTTTGTTCATTGCTGAAATACATAAATAAATTTGGTTGGACCGTTTACCCATTTTCTTTATGTTCTAAATTAAACATGCATTATGTAATTTGCCAATTGGACGTATTTGTTTATGCCTGAAAATATGTCATCTAAATTGTTAATTAGTAATTTATCCAGATTATGATCAACTCTCGATGTCATCGCTAGCTTGCAAAATTTACTGGATTTGAATCATGTCTGTTGCTAAACGCTCATTGATATAATCAAATAAAAGAATGGATATGCGGGCCTGTTTTTTTATCGTACCGACTTTAGTATTGATGATCGAGGCTAGGCCCAAAATTCAATCGCTAAAATTTCGGTTCCAGAGTGGCTCAATTTGACTGAAATTTTCATTCCCTTTACATTATCTTGTCTTTAACTATTATAGTGAGAACTGCCAATTCTTTATCTAATATCTTTAAATGATCTCTGAACATATGCTTCACTTCATAGTTTCGGGTAAATCGTTGTGTAGTGTGTTGATAAGACGCTTATTAGGGATACCTTAATAGTTCATCGGATGTTTCCGGCATGGTTCCCGCTTGTCAGTGGTACAGGACATATGTCCCGACAAGGGAAAACGTATAGTAGTTTGGCTTGGACAAAAAACAAGGCCCAGTGTAAACATTGGCTTGCACGTACAGTATGCCATGACAGTTGGAATTCGATAATCAGTGGGCCGTAGCGCTTCTGTCCGGGCACATTTCAAGTCATAGCTCACTCATTTAGGAGATAAACACTTCCTGTTTCGCATTTAGAGGGGTGTTATTGTCCAATAGACATGTCCTGAGATCATTAGGACGCGTCGAGGGTTCTAATGTAAAATCTCAGGACATGTCTATTGGACAATAACACCCCTCTAAATGCGAAACAGGAAGTGTTTATCGACATTGTAACATGCTTTTTATACGCCCACATTTTCATGTGGACGTATTATGTCGTCGCCCCTGTCCGTCCGTCCACAATTTGTTTGTGGACTCTCTACAGGTCACAATTCTTATCCGATTTTGACGAAACTTGAAATATAGGTTTATCCCCAAAAGATCTCGGTTCCTTTCGATATTGGCATGTATCGGATCAAAACTTCATGGATTATGGCCCCTGATTGTACAAAAAAATCACGTTTTTAGCTTGTGGACCCTATAGAGGTCACAATTTTGTACCGATTTTGATGAAACTTGACATGCATGTTTGTAACCCAAAGATCTTGGTTCCTTTCGATATTTGCGGCTATCGGAATGTAATTTCCTGAATTATGGCCCCTGATTGTCCGAAAAATCACCCTTTTTAGCTTGTGGTCCCTCTGGAGGTCACAATTATTATTCGATTTAAAAAAACGTTTGATTATATCACCGTTACACCCTAAGGAAGGTTGAGTTCGAATTTCGGGAAAATCGGACGAAAATTGCCATACAAAATGGCCGCCATTAGTACGCGAATACTGTTAAAAAATGGTATATCAAGGTTGTGGACCCTGTGGAGGTCACAATTTTGATTCGATTTTGATGAAACTTGAAATTCATGGTTATAACCCAAAGATCTTGCTTCCTTTCGATATTTGCGCATAACGGATCGTAACTTCCTGAATTATGGCCCCTGATTATACGCAAAATCGCCTTTTTTTTAGCTTGGAGGTCACAATTATTATTCGATTTAAAAAAACGTTTGATTATATCACCGTTACACCCTAAGGAAGGTTGAGTTCGAATTTCGGGAAAATCGGACGAAAATTGCCATACAAAATGGCCGCCGTTTGTACGCGAATACTGTTAAAAAATGGTATATCAAGGTTGTGGACCCTGTGGAGGTCACATTTTGATTCGATTGTGATGAAACTTGAAATTCAAGGTTATGACCCAAAGATCTTGCTTTTTTTCGATATTTGCGCATATCGGATCGTAACTTCCTGAATTATGGCCCCTGATTATACGCAAAATCGCCTTTTTTTTAGCTTGGAGGTCACAATTATTATCCGATTTAAAAAAACGTTTGATTATATTACCGTTACACCGTAAGGAAGGTTGAGTTCGAATTTCGGGAAAATCAGACCAAAATTGCCATACAAAATGGCCACCGTTTGTACGTGAATACTGTTAAAAAATGGTATATCAAGGTTGTGGACCCTGTAAAGGTCACAATTTTAATTCGATTTTGATGAAACTTGAAATGCATGGTTATAACCCAAAGATCTTGGTTCCTTTCGGTATTTGCGCATATCGGATCGTAACTTCCTGAATTATTCGAATTTCGTGAAAATGGTACCAAAATTGCCGGACGAAATGGTCGCCGTTTGTACGCGAATAGTGTAAAGATATGGTATATCATGGTTGTTGACTCTGTACAGGTCACAATTCTTATCCGATTTTGACGAAAAGTCACATTTCTAGGTTGTGTACCGTCACACCATAATCATTGTCGACTTCGAATTTCATGAATATCAGACTGGAACTGACCAACAAAATGGCTGCTCCCAATACAGTATGAAATACAGGACTTAATGATGTAGGAAAAATCACTTTCCGTATTGTTTGTTCTCTATCCATCTCTCGAAAATGTGGGCGTATCCTGCCTGGCAGTGCCAGCCTATCTTTTAGGATTTTAAAAGACATTACTAAAACAGAAGGGTGTTATTGTCCAATAGACGGTGTCTAATTGACCAATCAAAACGCAGGGTTTACACTGAAGCATGTTACAATTTTCATTAACTCAGTCGGGGATAGAACGGAAGGACGTTACAATGATACCCAACGGTTCGACTGATCGTGGGTGTGCAAAGACTGATCCTGTGTATGATATTATGATATATAAGCCCTTCTGAATATACTTATAATATTATCTCTAAAATGAAGGCCATTTGTTCTGGAAACCTCTTATTAATCATGCAATTGTCAAACCAAATGTTTGTCTACGTTAAACCACATCTACGAGTCGACATCAATATTTTCAATTTGTGGCACGCACTAGCTATAGATTTTGTTTCAGAATTAATCTAGAAAATTATTGGAGATTGTTAAGGTTTTGGTGAAGAATTGGCTAACATTTACATTGGTTAGAGAAATGTCATTCTACAATACAATGGTGACATTCATAGTAGCTAAGTCTCTTATCCAAAATCTTCAAACGAAAACTATCGAACGTAAATTAGTTTATATACATTCATATTACAGTATTATATGCGTTGCGACCCACTTGTGTCAATTTCTAGGTTCCAAGTGTTAGCGATTTAGCTTCTTTAACCTAGCAGGATAACCGGCTTCGCACGGTGCCAGGCGCCCAAATTCGATGCCCTAAATCATTTACGCAGTCATGCTGGTTATTCTGATACATGTGAAGGAGGATCGCGGCGACTAATCATGATCCGCTCGGTGCCACATTCGATCGATGGCCTAAAACATTTAGGGGACCATGCTGGTTAATCTGATACACCTGCAAGAGGATCGCGGAAACGAATCATGGTTCGCCCGGGGCACATAATGTGATGGCCTAAAACATTTACGGGGTCATGCTTTTTAATTTTATACCATATTGGTGGGGATGGACCGCGGCGACGAAGCGTGACAGGCCAACAAACATACACACACTTCGATTTTATTTATATATAGAAGCAAATGATCAATTTGTTAACACTAGATCCGCATGCATATACTAATCACGAACTAACAGAATCTGGACGCTTGGCTAGTTCGAATATTCACACTGGTAAGAACTACATCTAGGTCAGATCAAACCGATACGAGAAAATATCATCAAGGTCTAGCTCAGTGAAAGACATCACCACTATACCGTATGTTTGTCTCACAATTAACGCCATAGCGGAAATTTTCGACAATAGAGACTTTTGACAAGCGTAAATTCCTAGTACGTATCGCGTGTCCGTATAGATTTTGTATGTGACGTCATCAATGTGTGTGTATTTCTCATACGTGATACGACACAGAAGGTCCGTATAACATTGTCGTCTTTTTATACGCTGAAATCTATGTGTATCCTATGTGTATAATTTGGTGTGAATTTAACCAGAATATAGACTGGAATTTAATCATTATTTTTGATGGATTTTTCTGGGAATTTTCATACTTTTCCTGTCTGTCTGCATGCTGGTTGTTCTACATGCTACATTTAGGTAGATATGAGACTTCGCAAATCTGTAAAGGATGTGATTTTATGGTAAAGGGGTATAAATGATGAATTAGTAAAACCAAAAATTTCTGTCGAATCGAAGTCAAAAATTATTTTTTTTTATTTATTAAGATGCGACATTATTTTTTATAATAGCTCAGCGACTGTCGAGTGATTCCACTCACTCCGAGAAATTGTAGGCTAGGCACTTGATTAGTAAATCGATGGTGATCTTGGTGGATAACTGTCATCATGCTGGAGTAGAACTAAGCTCAGCCCAGTAACGCATACTTACACGACGCAAGAATCTGCCTAAACTCAGTTTTCCAGTTTCCTTATATTTCTGTAGTGAATAAACTTGAACATGAAGTTGTTGTTTGTGTTTTAAATTTGGATACGACATACGATTTGGCAAGACTTTTCAAGATAATCAAAAGCTAGGCTTTATTTTCGGGATGAACATACTAATATCGGGTTTTTAAAAATGTTTCTCCTGAGTTCTAGTGTTGTCGATCTGAAAGATTGGTCTTTT
Source organism: Patella caerulea (assembly GCA_036850965.1). NCBI lineage: Eukaryota > Metazoa > Mollusca > Gastropoda > Patellidae > Patella > Patella caerulea. Next base: position 14,206,723 of record JAZGQO010000002.1, on the reverse strand, counting down.
GAGAAGGGAGTGATTTTCAAAGTAGGAAACTGACCTTGTCCGGGGTATTTTAGGTACCGTTGTCCAATGAGATTACCTCTAATTGTTACCAATGTAAGATGACAGCCATATAAAAGGCAATTCCCTATTTCATCCCGTGTGACATAAAATACCATTTGCATGTCTACCTGCGCAACCTTGTGTGTTTTCTCGCCCCCCCCCCAACTGCTAAAAACTCCGATGCGCAAGCGAATTATTGAAATAAAATTAAACCATATGTCAGTCCCGAAATGACCTAGTTTGTGTCGAGTGGACGTTAATCCCCACCTCTATCTGTACCCGAGGTGTGCCATGCTATGTACGAGTAATACAGAGATGGTGTATTTAGCCTTCCAGAGACTGCCCACATTTGCCTCGAGGAGCAAGCTAAGTTGTCCATACTCTACAGGCGCGGATCCAGGATTTTTTGCAGGGAGGGGGTCTAGGTTTGATAATTGCGCTCAACCGATTAACGGGGGGTTTGGGGGCCCTCCCTTCCGAAATATGTTACTCTGATCGAAAAGAATCCTTTGTAATTGTAGTACTCTGGTCCAATCTTCTCTGCGATAGACCTAGAGTATGGACAACTTAGCTTGCACCTCGAGCCAAATGTGGGCATCTCTTGGCGATTTAGACATGTAATTTTGGAATTTACCTTCCGGAAATACGTCAGAATGAACGAAATTGAATCTAATTAATGAGAATGAACGAAATTGAATCTAATTAATGGCACCATCTTGTCAAAACTTCAAACAGTGACAATTTCGCTTTGAATAAAGCAATTTGAATGACATTTTCGGTATATTCATATTGTATTATGTATATTTGAACTAGTATAGCAAGGACAACCAACCCTTTGTCGAAATCTTAAATACAGTATCTTTTATATCTTATTCTACTTTAAGTGGTTCATGCGTATACCCAATTTGTTTCACGGAGGATTACCAAAGTCTTATATCTCTGTAAAAAGTGACTGTCTTCAGCACGTGACGTCAAATCATCCGGCGTCAATCATTGACCCAATTGCGCGTGCATTGTTTTACATAAGCCGTTTTACTGCTAGGTGTGATGCGAACCTTGTCCCAAGGAGTACTGTATTGTTTCGTTAACGACAGTTATCTCCCTTACACCAGAGACGACATAATATCACTTCATGTCATAACATTTGCTGGATACCGTTTTCCAAATTAAGCTTATTTCTTCCCACTGAATCCTTAAAATATGGAATACAGACAATTTTGTTACATAGGCTAAACACTGTTCTGGTTTTTTATAAGCTACGGGTTCTGAAGCGTTAATTTAAAACGAAATGTGAACCTCGTCATCACTCTGCTATAGACACCACCACACACACACAATATTTGTCTCACAGGGTATTTTTTTTTTTTTGAAATCTTTGAAATATTTGGTATACTAGTTACATTCGCGTTTCGTGTAATTCTGTTAATTTTCAATGACTTCAGGCCCCTTTGTTTACTTAAAATAAATGAAGGTTCGTACAAGAGTTATACCCCTTTTACAACCTCTAGCAGTTGCTAATATTCATCCTAGATTTCACCCACCCCCGGATTTACAAAATCTGCTAGTGGGCGTATATTGGTTGCATGGGAGTGTTCGTTTTATATTATGTTGTACCCTGCAAATATTAGTTACCTTTTAATGTTTTACTTAAAATCCGATTTCATCTGTTACAGGGTCTGATGAATTAAACTCTTTATCCATGAGACTCGGAAGAATGTTATGGCCTGTGAAGACGGCACAAACTGATAAAACAGGAAGTACGTCAAAACCGTTTTTACGGTACCGCCTCCTTTGCTGGCAAGACTGAAGAATAAAGATAGATATCTGTGCTTGTTTCTGTGTCCCCGGATGTACAACCGCATAGTCCTACCTAGAACGTTCTACAAGAAGGTCGCTGAAGCTGTCAAAACATAGGAATAATTTTGGCTTGCTCTAAAACGGTTAATTAAAATGTTGTAATTGACTTTTGTGTTACTACTTTTTCCCTTCTAGCATTTCACAGGATGCATACCAGCACTGCCTAGTTTTCCGATCAATGTTGCTGGTATTGTTCTACAACCCTTGTAATTTTCCTGGCTTCGTTTGCTGGTTATAATACATGTAGATTATCCCCAGTCCTCGAACCGTAATAAGTATTTTTGTTTAAAATTAGCTTATTACCCATGTAGTGGTCCGAAATCTGTTTTAGCAGGGTTATTCTTTCGATTGGTGACATCTTGGCGCTATTATCTCCGAGTATCTTATGTGTTTGTTTTTACTTAGCCCATAATTCACCCTATCGGAGATTTTGAGTTGTGCCTCAGTTCTTCGGTAGATTGTGTGGATCTGACATAAAAAGGCACGGGGGGGGGGGGGGTGGGGGGCGACGCCCCCCCCCCCCCCATGGTGTACTCGTCAGCGTGCAAGTGAAGTATGTTGGAACGAATGCCCTACAAGTGCACATCTATGATAGCAGAATACTGTGGCTCAAGTCAAAACTTTCTTACCCAGTGATTCCATACCAGCCTTGTATAAACGCCTTACCATCGAGGTGACATTTGATGGCATCAACTTTACATCATAACGCTTATGTCCAAGGTAATGTCAAGGTAGAACACTGCTTGATCCTCAGCATAATTAGTGATGAATGCTACTACCTTAACTATGTCTTCATGCATCAAAATATGGCGGCAGGTCTCTCGACCGTCACGTTTTTCTTGTGCCGTACTCTTTGTAGTGCTTGAAAAGTCGTGTGAGGGTGTCTTGGCAAATGCTCAAAGAAAAATGTTTATACATGTACTTACAAAATAGTATAAAGAGATGTGGCGAATAGTCACCATTGATTAACACACAATTTAATCAATCAAATATTTTGCTGACTTAACATCGCACAGGTTCGCTTCCGGTGTTGGTCAAGGAAGTTCATCAAGGTTTTTGGGACCTTGTTTTCTTTTGTTAATGGTACAGTACGGAGGGGCTGACATAGTCGTTCTGGTTCCGGTGGGATTAATTACTGAGATCCCCTGTACAGACAGCATGCGAGTAAATGGTCCCTTGGCAGTAGCCCAATCGTAGGACGTTAACCCCATTTACGCTTGCCTCTGAGGCTAATTTGAGACAGGCATTATCCAATAGACGTGCAATGCAGGACATATTTCCTAATAACAAGGACCCCCACCCTTCTTTTGTTTTTTAAATGTGTATTCCTAAACGTTAAGTATCCTCCAAAGGACTTTTTGTTTCATTACCGGGCCCCCTGTCTGATCAAAATATTTATAACCGCCCCTGCTCTCCCTCGTCAGTATGTGTCAAATACCCGGCTGAAAGTGTTATTGTGTTTGACATTCAGACAGCAACTGGGCACTAATGTGACATGTTCTAAGTTTACTTATGAATAAATCGAAATGTGTCCCGGCATATTGTTTTGGGTGATAATTAAGATACTAAACAATCAATTTCTGTCAACATCTCAAAATTGACCTCGTAGTATATTTGTCAAGGGACTGAGATCTTAAGAATAAAGATATGTTTCATCAAAATCGGACAATCAGCGGCTGCCAGGCAGGATATGACCACATTTTTGAGAGATGGATAGAGAACAAGATACACAGATAGTAAACTTTTAGAGGCATTTAGTAACTGGAAAGAGCATTAAACTATAACACATACTTATGGAAGAACAATTACTGATTTATTTAGGCGACGTTTCGAAGAGTATTCTCTCAACGTTTTCAAGCAAGAGCAGTAACAAATGTGTATGGCAATTATATATAGATAAGCAATAACAACAATTCTGAAACCATGCATGACAATATCAAAGGCATATAACAACATGATCAAAGGCAAGGTGCATATAAGGGATTAGTGAGGCCACTGATAATTGGCATTAATTAACATTAAAGGGATATTAATAAGTAATTGTAGGGATAAATTGTTCAACTTGGACAACCAATCATGACAAATCCGAAACCATACATGAACTAGGTTACATCAAAGGGATAGTAGCCGATTGATAATGAGTAATGATAACAACATAACCAACAAACAAAAGGGAAACCATGCATGAGAAGATCGGAGAACTAGTAACTCCAGATAAATTAAATGGGGATTAAATATTTGGACCATAATCAAGTTAATATAATTAAGAAAATTGAATACACACAAAACAAGACAACCCGCACAACCCTTCTTTATGGTCCCACCCTCTTCCATCTGGTTAACACCGACACAGATCATGTTGTTATATGCCTTTGATATTGTTGTTGTCATGCATGGTTTCAGAATTGTTGTTATTGCTTATCTATATATAATTGCCATACACATTTGTTACTGCACTTGCTTGAAAACGTTGAGAGAATACTCTTCGAAACGTCGCCTAAATAAATCAGTAATTGTTCTTCCATAAGTATGTGTTATAGTTTAATACACAGAAAGTAATGTTTGCTACAATCACGGGCCATAATTCATGAAGTTACAATTCGATATGCGCAAATATCGAAGGAACCAAGATCTTTGGGTTTTTAATCAGCATTTTAAGTGTCATCAAAATCAGAGCAAAATTGTGGTCTCTACAGAGTCTACAACCTTGATATACCATATTTTTTTTTTTATAGTATTCGCGTACAAGCGGCTGTTGATTGGCAGTTATGGTCCGATTTTCACGAAATTCGAACTCAACCATCATTGCGGTGTAACAGTAATATAATCAAACGGTTTTTTTTTCAAATCCAGAGGGATGACAAGCTAAAAACGGCGATTTTTGGACAATTAGGGGTTATAATAATGGAAATTGCGATCCGATGGGCGCAAATATTGAATGGCAGCAAGATCCTTAGGATATAAACATGCATGTCAAGTTTCATCAAAATCGGTTCAAAGTTGTGACCTCTACAATGTCCACAACCTTTACATACCATATTTTTTATACGTTTCGCGTACTAGAGGCGGCCATTTGGTTCGTCAATTTTGGTCGAATTTTCACGAGATTCGAACTCAACCTTCTTAATATGGTTTAACGGTGATATAATCAGACGTTTGATTTTAAATCGGATAATAATTTTGACCTCCAGGGGCCATAATTCAGGAAGTTATAACCCGATATGCGTAAAGGTGATATAATCAGATCCCAGAGGGATCACAAGCTAAACAAAAAGCGTTTTTCGCAAAAAGCTATTTTTTGTACAATCAGGGGCCAAAATTCTGGAAGTTACGATCCGATATAGGCAAATATCGACAGGAACCAAGATCCTGTACATTCATATTAGAGTATTATATGAGTTGCGACCCACTTGTGCCCATTTCGAGGTCCCAAATGTTGACGATTTGGCTCCTTTACATATAAAAAAAAATTTCCGTGCCCGATTATTAGATAAAAACAACGTTTCTTGTCGAACATATGACACCCATATGCTTACGGATCAAGAAGTTATAATGTTTGTTAATTTTTTGAGAAAACAATTGGAATATGCAATGTAGATAACACAAGCAAAACACAAGATTTTACATCGTTTAACTATCCTGTGTGTGTTCCCGCCCTCGTCAGTCTAGTGAGAGCAGAATAGCAGGACGTTTAGCAATCTCGTTCCCAGAGGCAGCCGCGGAGCCGAAGGCCTCTGGCACATTAGACCGTCAATTTTTTCCAAACCTAAGTCCCGCCCATTCTGACCTGATTGGTCAATCCTTTTGGGTCGATTTCTCGAAAACTAGAGGGCGGATCGTCGTTTCGTTTGTTGTAAAATGATCCTTGAGTCAAAGTCAACTCGCTGACATAAAAAAATTGGATCCTAAACGAACAAATTCAAGTTTGTGTAAAGATCTATTTTTCTACGCGTGGGTATATTTTTAAGTGATTCGGTCATCCAGGCACGTAAAATCTGGGGCGTACGACGCAAATAAACGAGAAATTTCGCGCGAAGGAATTACATGTCATTTTCCGGGAAAATGGCTACCCCGATTCACCAGAGAAATTTCTTCAAAAATTTTTCTGGTTTCGAGAATGGACGTTTAGCCCCATTTCATTTCATAGCTACATACAATACGATCCATTTGCATTCTAATCTTTAGTTCACCCAAGAGACCCAATTACTACTTAAAAACTTGCTAATTTCATCTCTTAAACAAGCTAATTCGCTAATATGTGGGGCCCAGTAATTCACATAAACGGGAGACAACGCATATAAAAATGTATTGGATATCAGAATCCCACCTTTTCCCGGCAATATGTCAACATGAAAGATGACCAATTCGTATTGTCGATGGATAATATTGAGTAATGCCCCCCATCCCCGTCAGATCGAGGTGGCGTCTTGTCGGCAATGCTGCTGCAACCGTATATAGTTACCAGAACATGCACATGGTTGCCGGCAAACTTTAACAACGCAAGGACATGCCCACAAAAATTCAAATACTGACATAGTCAGGTTCTTACAGCTTTATAGGTCATATCACTAAAATCTACGCGTTGGCTTTGAACATGCTCGAATTAAATGCTGCGACACGACGGTCATGTGCGACCATTACAACCACGCTTATGACGTCACCCTCATCCGAGAAAGGACACCACCCTGTTCTCATTGGGGCATTAGAGATTTGGCTACACTTACACCCCCGTTAGACTTGATGGCATCCCGACTGCGCCGCTACGGCGACGGAAAATGGTCCCTTAGTCCATTAAGATCGCCAGATAAGGTGCTGGTGTCGGTAAACGGCGAGTCAAGGCGTACGTTCAAATAAACGCCAAGGTTCTGCGGTCTGACCGGAAAAAGCTGTGAAAGCATGGTAACATCTCCATGAACGTTGTACACACGCAATATATACGTGGCAAAGACTGAAAAGTGTAACATTTGCAACTGCTGCTTCATGGAGCCCTCGAACCTCGCTGGGGGGTCACAAGCGTTCTGAGTCCTTACGGCTTTTACATGGCGATGTTATCATGATTTAACCACTGCGCCAAGTCCTCACAGGGCTCCCAGTGCGCCTATGGCGATCTTTGAGGGTTACCACTGCCTTTATACGACTTGCGACAGCAAAAGACCCCTGCGCGTAAAAACACACAGAAGTCGTGTGATCAGAACACCATAATCGCCGTTGTCAAGCCAATAGATCAAAAGTGCGTTGTGAGGATGCGGTTTAATCGCACCGGTTGCAGTAAGAACTAAACTTTTTTCAAGTTTGTAATTTTTGGGTGACATTTTTTCCCGTTGTGTTCAAGTTTGCAGGTGACCGTGGTGGCAATAAGTCACGGTAACATAACCGACTTTATTATATATAAAAAATGCAAGGCGAGACAGATTAAATTAAATTAAATAATTATTTATAATGTTAGTTTAAGAAATTAATAATTTGTTTCCTTAATAAATGTGCTATAAAATACCGGTTTGGCGATCGTTAATCCTATTTCAAATCTATTAAAATGGCTACCAATTATTTATAATATTAACGTATGTAATTAACGAAATGTAATATTATTGTTTTGTACTAGTGACATACATTACGTAAGAGCTAAATCTGTCTATTGCAGGTCTTTTTTTTGGGCCTGAAATGTGCAACAAAGTGATCTATCTTTACCTTTCATAAACTGAACATTCATTTAGGTGCAAAGAACTGTATGACCTCTGTTAGTTCTGATATATATTATAGTGGACGTTTCTTAACTCTCGAAACATATTTAAAGGCACGATGTAATGAACTATCTAATTTATTCAATATGTTATTTACCAGCAACACATGATCTGTGCAGAACACACGGCATGACTTCCTTATATGATGATCCCTCCTGCCCTTTTTCCTTAAGTGTTGGAGGCTTCATAAACAGGCGTTTACTCACAGAGACAACTAGAGAGAGAGCAGACGGCAGATACCGGCGTATGGACTCATCCGAGTTCAGCCGCTCCCTTGGCAGACCGGCGCATGGACTCGCCCGAGTTCAGCCGCTACTTTGGCAGAGTGGCGGAATGGTAGATTCAATGTGTTCCTGGCGTAGACATAAAGTTCCAGTAGTGTAGATGTAGGCCTATTTTTTTTATATTCTGTTCCCGTTGTAAATAAAACCATATATTTACGAAACTGATTCTGTTATCACATACAAACGATAGGGATATTCTTTAGGGTACAAAGGAAAAGTTTCAAGATGATACGTAAAGAAATGCAGGCTGTACACTAAATGGGCGTGGGGCATGAAAAACAATTGGATGCATCCTTAGGGTATAAGGAATAAGTATGTAAAGTTTCAAGATGATCGATTAAAAATTGTGTCCTTTAGGCGACACATTGACGCACATAAAGAAAAATAGGCGTGGCTCTTCCCCTGGGGCATGCACCCCAAACAAAAGTAATGTTGCTTAGGATACAAAGAATAAGAATGCAAAGTTTCAAAATAATACGTAAAGAAATGCAGCCTGAAGACACAAAACAAATACAAAAAATGGGCGTGGCCCTGTCCCTGGGGGTCGGGCATGCACCTTAAACAATAGGGATAATCCTTGGGGTATAAGTATGTAAAGTTTCAAGATGATTGATTAAAAATTGTGACCTTTAGGCCACACACAGACACACGAAAGAAAATGGGCGTGGCTCTTCCCCTGGGGAATGCACCCCAAACAGTAGTAATGTTCCTTAGGCCGCAAAGAATACGTTAATAAATGTAGCCTGTAGATTAGAACTCTTCTTGTATTAATCATTACATTTTACACCAAAAAATAACAATGTTGTGACTTTTTCTTTTTGCAACCAAAGAGGCACAGTTATAACTTTTACAAAAAAAAATGGCACTGTTATGACTTTTACCCCCCAAAAATCGCACTGTTATGACTTGTACCCTCAAAATTGGCAGTGTTACAACGAAAATGGCACTAAAATACACAGCGCTGAACACTAATGGAATAATTTAAAACATAGATGAAAAGAAATTAATATCCTTCAGGAAATTAAACACTGCTTGTGTTCACATTTTTTTACACCGATATTAGGCCATACATCAAACATATATTCTGGTTATCAGACATTTCTTCTAAAATGTTTGTTGTCAGTCAGACTTCTGACTTTTTCAAGGTTCTAAATCTCATCTGCTCTCATAAATTCAATTTACTAATATTTCGGTTACATATCTTGTTGTACGGTATCAACTGAACACAAAGTTTATATGCAGTTACAAGCAGTAACTAAACATTGTCCAGGTGTACGACCGTAGTTACAGATTGATATCGCACTGCGCTTGCAAAATTTTCTATTTTCTCTTCTGTTTTTCACACAACTTTTAACCTGCAGTCAGGTCCGGGATACCAAAATACCGTTGCTGGCTTTAATAGAATTTTCACATTGTCTTTTCCCAACACCAAATAGTTTTTGCTGTTCGATGTCATCAGCTAAAAAATGTTTCGACAAAGTTTTTTTTCTGCCACTGGCCATGATTTATGTATACATTCCTTTCCACATCCTGCAAGTAGACGTCAAAACAACAAATGAATACAAATGATTTATAATAATTGATGGAATTGGAATAAAAGCAGAAAATTCGAAAACTTTGTTAATGTAAATCAATTTACAAATACTTTGAAAACAAAATATCAATGCAAATTAACTTGTACTATTGCTGCTAAAAAAAAATAATGACAGTTGCGACTTACCAATATTAACATTATCTTTTACGGTTAAGGTTTGAAGTAGTCTTGCCAGAAGTTTTAACTTAAAAAAAGATAATGGGGGCTTTTGGTCCCCGAATTAACGGTGGTACACTAATTATTGGTGTGTATCCTATCAAATGTCTCCGAAATAATGTATCTGCTCACGTACTATGGTTCGTGGACCGTCCACAATGGTTTATGGACAGTCTACATGTCACAATTCGTATCCGATTTTGACGAAATTTTAAATATAGGTTTATCTCCAAAAGATCTCGACTGCTTTCGATATTGACATGTATCGGATCGAAACTGCATGGATTGTTGCCCATGATTGTCCGAAAAATAAAGTTTCTAGCTTGCTGACTCTATAGAGATCATAATGTTAAATCGATTTTGATGAAACTTGACATACATGTTTATAACCCACAGGACGTGGTTCCTTTCGACATTTGCGCATATCGGATCGTAACTTCCTGAATTATGACCCCTGATTGTCCGAAAAATCGCATCTTTTAGTTAGTGGTCCCTCTGAAGGTCACAATTATTATCTGAATATATCACCGTAATTTATGTCGTAATTTTGTGAAAATGTCTGCCGCTTGTACGCGAATACTCTGTAAAAAAAAAAAATATTGTATGTCAAGGTTGTGGACCCTGTAGAGATCACAATTTTAATCTGAATTTGATGAAACTTGATATACATGTTTATCACCCAAAGATCGGGGTTCCTTTCGACATCAAATTGTAACTTCATGAATTATGGACCTTGATTGTAGGAAAAATGACTTTCGTTTTAGCTTGATCTCTATCCATTTCTCGAAAATGTGGGCGTATACTACCTGGCAGCGGCTGGGGTTTTTTTTTAACATTTGTGGGTATTTTTTTAATGTGATAATCATTTGAATTCACGTTCCTTCTGGCTAAAACACTAACATATAGATATACGTTAATGACGTGTATTGGTAATGAAATTAGATAATCTATGCTGGGTTTGTTTTCCCAAATTGCCAACACAATTAAGTAGCCCTACAATAGAATAAAACAATAAGGTATTCTTAAATCGCAGTGGCTATTTTTACGGGTCCGTAAAACATTTCATAAAGGCTATTTTTACGTGAGTTCCGGTCGCGCATGCGCAGCGCGAAAATTTTCCGACTTGGGTAATTTTAGTGCCGTAAAAATAGTCAGGTGCTTATTTTTACGTGAATCCGTCCGTAAAAATAGCCAGGTGCTTATTTTTACGTGACACTTTCCCACTGTGGACATGCAGAAGTCCCATTATGATAAAATATGGCCCTATTCTTATAGTTTATACTATAATCTATGCACCACCCGACGGTTATTTATTTTTATTCATGACGTTCACAAATCACAGCCGTCACAGGGCCGTAATTCCCGGGTGGGGGGGGATCGGGGTCGCCAAAAGTTTGTAGGCTTAAACTTAATTTAATAAGTAAATTGGTAATTGTCCACATGGTGTCAATTTCAGCTCCGGCCCTCTAGGACAATTAGTAAGCCTTGTTTATAGTGGGTCTTGGTCTATAGTTTATGAGACACTGTATTCTGATCAATTAAAGTCTATAATGAACCCTGTAATAGGCATAAGGCCTACTTATTCAATTTACTCATTATTAAACCAGTTCTTCGGTAACAAGAGTCGACACGGATAGATTCATTTCATGGGGGGGGGGGGTGACTGTGAAGTCTTGAATTTTGTTTTAAGGTGGGAATACAAAGAGGGAATAATTCCTTCTTATAATATGCAAGTCCTACTGTGCCCTTATCTCGTCAATATAAACAAAAAATAATATATAATGGTAAAAATCAATGCCAGAAGGCACCAAATAGCTTTATATTTATTTAAATGACGTAATGACGTAAAGAATGTTCGCTTATGGCCTTCTAACACCATGTAAAATGCCGCTGTAAGCATTTGAGAAGGAGTTCAAAAGAAAAACTAAAAGTATTTATGCTACAATATCGATAAACACGTTCATGTTTCGTATTTATCGGGGGTTTATTGTATATTTAACCAGGCTTGAATTTTCCATTAGAACAACCCGACGCTGACGCGTCTCGTGTTCTAATGATCCAAGCCTGGTTAAATATACATTAAACCCCCTCTAAATACGAAACATGAAGTGTTTATCTTCTAATTCCTTTTCGATAAGAGGCAAATACAGGTATATAAGCTCTATAATATGACACAAGCTATGATGTGGTGAGAACAATGATCAGGAAGGTTGCTAAAGACCAAGCGACAAGAGTAATTAATGAACTTGTGCTTACGGAGGGGAAGCCTGTGGTGAACAATATTGAGGTTACTTTCATGTATTATGAGTTAAGAACACATACCTGGCCCTGGTCTCTCGGTCACAGCAGTGCCAGTAAGGGGCTGTCCATGGGGGTGGATTTTATGTGGACAAGGGGGTAGGAGGTGTAAAATTTTCCATATTTTTTGTGGACGTCTTTTATAGACAGCCCTTAAGGAGTTTCTCTGAGTTCTAGTAGCCTCAAAAAGAGGTGGGAGAGGCCATAAGTGGGTAAATATGACACACTAAATGAAGGTCCACGTAATGTCATTTATTAAAATGTTTTTAAAATGCAAAATGTCAAAAATACAACAACTACACAATCAGAGAATAAAATAAATAAATAAAATACAGTGTGTTAATCTTGGTATTAATCTAATCACACACAATGTGTCCTTAAACGAGGTCCGCGAATCATGACTGTGGATCCAGTAGTGCAGGAATCCAATAGACCCTTAGGGACCAGCACTCAGTCGGGGAACAAAATAACTTTCGGTAATTGACTAGAGGTTTGAACCCAATTTAACAAATTTTTGCTAATCAAATAAAGTTTTGATGATCAATTTTGATCATTTGAGGAGCAATTAGAAAAACTAACAAAAATGTTATCAGGTAGAGCCTAAAACAGCAGACATTAGCCCAGATTAAATTCAAACACATTATTTTTCGGGACTATTAAGAACAGTTGGTGGAGATTTTGAATCGCAATTTTATTTATTTAAGAGCAAATTTATGCTAATCAATATTTGGTTGGATTTGCAGTTGAGTCCAAAGTGGTTCGCAAACTGCGATGCGAACCCGGTTATTTTGTTCCCTGCACTCAGCAGTATATTTTCTTCATGAAATGTCAATCAAGTATCACAACCAGACTAGGTGATGAAATCAGCAGAATCATTGAACATTGCAGTAGTAAAATAAAGTTTTAAAAGAACAGAAATTGCACTACAAGCAATTACAAACAAAACTTTAATCATGCAGTGAGTACTCACTGTATCTTAGGCACTCACTTTTGAGACAATTAAAAGAATTTATACATTTAATCAGTATTAAGCTATACAACTGAATCCTCTGTCGATTATGTGATAGAAAAAATGTGGGAATACTGGAAGAAAAGCAGTTGAAATCCAAAATTTAATGCCGGATGCCACAGGAGGCGCGTAAAAACGGTATATCTCGAAAAGGGCTCTATAGCAGATTTTGATTTTCCACTAATTTAGAGGTCTACTAGCCTAGTATATGGATTACCAATCTGTTTAACTTTTTTTTAACTCTAGCGACAGTTCAGGACAGAGGTAAATGGTTACAGACTCGAGTATACAGTGAGAAACATTATACATTGTACAGTCTTAGCAATTAACAGTCTCGACAGATCCAGAACTTCTGTTTTGGTCTTGATTTCATGGCAAGACACTTCATATGATACCATTCCAAACAAGCATCGCATCCGATACTTTCAAATGCGTCAAGACACCCACAGCAACGTTTACACAGCCAGGTCCCTTTTGTTTGCATTGTCTTCATAGCTTCCTCCACCATTTTCCAAGCATCGAATGAGAAATACATTTTTTGTAACTGCGCATGTCAACAGGAAGTCACGTAAAAATAGCCTGCGTGATATGTTTTACGGACCCGTAAAAATAGCCACTGCGTTCTTAAATACGTAGATATTATAAATTTTATTACATTCTTGTAAATCCGTAGGTACGAACTTGCTGGGATATTGATAAAATATCCTAATGAGCAAAAAACGCCAGTACGATTTCAAAATCATTTTAGTAAACAGTTTACGTAATGGATCAAAGCAATTGTTGCCTGTGTCGCCAGTTCTAGTGTTGTTTGGCAAACTAGACGTTCTTGTGCTACAACTAACTGTCTGACATGCTCTCACACAACACGGCGATCCCTTCGCCTTGTGGTAACACTGGGTCTACCAGTTCTGGGCGATCACCCGTGGTGTTGGATGACCTGAAAGCGTTGAGCAATCCTGTAGATGGTCCGAAAATTCACCTGGAAGTGATTTGCTACGGCTTTGGCAATATAGCTAGCCTCGAGTATTCCAAGGGCCTGGTTCATCGGAACTGTCGTGGCTTGCTGCTGAAATAGTGTGAATAGTGTAAAGGTAATTTGCTGAAAAATTGATCCTGAATGAGCCGAGAACGAAGCGGGTGAGCCTCGGTCATCATTACTAAAATCATTAATAGAAACAGCGTAGTCTCGATTATCAGCGTTTTAAATTTAATTATCAATGGCCGTTAAGTAGCATATAGGAATCTAATCCAGCCAACATCGGAGGCTAGTCCAGACATTGAGAGTTTAGTATGGTCTGGATAAGTTAATTAATGTCAAATTAATAATTTAGATAACATTTCAGGTCTAAAGAAAGATTTGTAATAGGCAGATTTAGCTCTTGCGTGATGCAAGTTTAATTGAACATTAATTAACTTATCCAATGCCAGCGCCTGCCTGCGATATTTACTGAATTAGGATCCGATTTGCCTCTTAACTTTCATTCATGATTTAATCAAGAAATTGATAATCGAGACTATGTGTTTTTATCGTACTGACATTGTCAGCAAATTGCCTTTACATTATCAACTATTATAGTAAGACTTACCAGCGCTGTATCTAATCTACCACAATGTTTCTTTAAAATTCACCGAAAGTGACACTATTTTGAAAAAGTAAATATATCTCCAAAATCTGTCTCGTCCTACAATTTTCAACGTCGTTATATTTTTGGAAACCATTTACCATTAGCCACCAATCTCCTGTATTAGAATTTTGATATTTGACATAGATTGTGTTTAAAGTGACATCATAAATTTGTTTGGTAAAATGTTGATGATAAACGATTTATTGGATCATTTGGGACGTTTTCTGGAAGTTTTATCAAAATCGGTTTGTAAACAAAGGTTCTGGGTACAGTCCAGTTCTAAGTTAAGGTTGACGCTAGCCCCGTCTGCACCTCGAGATTTGTCAGAAATCAGCAGCCGTACTCCTCAAGCTGCATTTCCTTTAGTACGAACCCGGCCCGGCTCCGATCCGGTTGCGGATACGGAAAAAAAACACTTCCATATAGAATTTTAGTAAGAGTGTTTTCTTAGTCCGGGTGCGGATACGGTTCTCTATGCGGCGTCCGGTTCGGTTTTTCGAAACGGACCATGTCACGTTCGGCACGGAAACGCACATAAGGATACACAGTTTGGCTAGCCCGTACGGCAAAAACCTAAAAATAGGTAGGAAAATTCCAATCTTTCGCCCTTAACTGTAGGGTCACCCATAATAAATGATTATCCCCAAATATCTCGACAATTACACCATAGTACTTAAATTTATAGCAAGCCTTCAAGCAGTTTCGCACATTTATAGTCACTAAATAAACTGTCATGTTGTATTTAATAAGCTATGAGAGAGAAAGAGAAATGGGGTTTTACGTCCACTCAAAACAAACTAGGTCATTTCGGGACTAATAATAAGCTATGACCATTTAACCATCGAAAAATAATAAGACTGAAAAATGGTTCCGAGTGTCGCCCATAACATCCAGACACTTATGAGTAAATGAAACTACTGCCAGTATCATGTTCTTGGTAACGAAAGTGATACATAGATATTTGGGACACAATAACTATCTTCCTAATTGAGCTAGTATGTTCAAACTTGGTGTATATGCTGATTAGGTCAATGCCTTGATGGAGTTCGAAGATGAGCATTTTCCGCTTAGGGTAAGCAGAGGTAAGAAATTTATTTGGTTGATATTTTGGGACAAGATAACTTAGGTTCATCTTGATTGATGATTTTTATGCCAATACAATGACTGCATTCTCATTCAGTAATGGATTCGACAGGACACGAGGGTCCTTTCCCTTGGCCAGAGGGGCCCTTTTGTCAAGCGTGTACAGTTTGATTGCTGGATACGTTTGAAAAAAATAAATGTGCGATTAATTAATATGTGTCATCTATTTATTTTGGGATTTCGGCGGGGGACATCAGCCTCACTGTTGGCTTGTTGACGATGGTCAACCTATAAAACTGAATCCGAATTTCATTGAGTTCGAACCATAGTGGCATGGTCGCAGATGATGGATAATGAAACATAGCCTCTTTCTACATGACACAAACGCAAAACGCATATGGTTGCAAGTATTACAGTTTGGGAATGCAGAAAAGATAAATTTAATTACACTACAATGACATAATAAGAAAAACTTGATTGATTTATTTGTTTTCTAAAAATAATGAAAAGAGTAAATTATATTCGATAGTGCTGAATTAATCTGGATTAGCTATAGTAATGCGAAAGTCAGTTAGTTATGTTAATTTCTCGAGTAAGAATTGGTATTAGACGTTTTCGAATCAGTCAATGCCTATCGATATCTGGAGAGATAGCTTAGACTGGGATTTCAGAAGATTACAAACAATATTTGTAAATAAATTCTTAACTAAAGTGACGTGATGAAATTATTATTTTTTTTATAAAAAGTGTAACACTTTGTAATCCGGTAAAATGTTGATGACAAATTATTAAGGATACAGTCAATAATAAACACAAAAACTTAATAAAAGCGTTGAGAGGACCCTCAACGCAATGTCGCAGGAATTAAAATAGTAATTGTGTTCCATATTATTTGTGTTTATCACGTATGTCAATTGCTAAATACCGCTCAAAGAGGATGCAGTCAGTGTGAAACAGCCAAATGTGATAATGAGGGTATTTCTTTAAATTCGAATTGTTAAAGCGTGAATTTTATATTTACTAAGAAATTCAAAACATATTTATTTCTATGTCTTTTGCTCAATTGGTTTTCCACTCACTAGTATACAACCATTGGAAATATTAACATTAACACAATTACCTCCCTTGATTTTCCAGCCCCCACCCATAGCTACCTTCAAAGTTTGAAGTTGAAAATGATATTCGTGAATTATAGGATTATTTTTTAACAAGGTAGGACAGTTTGTAGATAACATATATTTTAAGGCTTTATTTTAATATATTTTTAAAATATAACTTTAAAATATGAAATTGCAGCATTAAGGAGCCACAGTGGCTAATTGTGTAAGACGCCGACCCGCTAGCCTCGAATTCGCGTGCTGACTCGCCGCAAAATCATGAATATTTACCAAAACCTGGCAGAAAATATTAATCCCAACCCGCTTCGTCCATTGTATATCAAATAATCAACTAAAATGGCCATGCAAAAGGGTTGAAAGGAGACACGGAGAGAGTTGGTATATATAGACGAACTACTATTTGTGGGTACCGAGATGTTGAATGTTGGCCTGCGTCCTGTATGATTTTAAAAATGCATATATAATCGAAATTCTTTTCTTTACAGTGTCACATTTATGTTTGGGAATTATAATAATACAGAATCAAAAAATAATAAGAAGAAGAATTGGTGACCCTTTAAAGTCATGTACTGTTTTGTATACTGGGTTGCTGCTCAGGTCCATGGGCTTTTTGTTCTAGAATCGAAAGACTCTTTCTTAATTTTGTCAAACTGTGAGTTGTGCATCAAGATTTAAAGAGTTTCAAACAAGTCTTATCAACAATATTTAATGGTGGTCTGTCTCCTATATGTACTTTTGAATATTATGTTTGATAAATGTCCATACACTTGACCGTGTAGATATATGCTGTGTAACGTACTCCTGTGGTTTATACGCCGAATTGAAAGCTGTAACACTTAATATTTCGTCTGTTTGTTGCCCCCCCCCCCCTTTCGAAGAAAGTAGCCCAGGGACTATTAAAATGGGTTCGTCCGTCTGTCTCTCTGTCTGCCTGCCCGCCACACTCTTTGGGACACAATAACTCTCCTCCAAATTGAGCTAGAATGTTCAAACTTGGTATAGGTGTTAGTAGGTCAATACCTTGATAGAGTTCGAAAATGAGCCTTTTCTGCTTAGGGTAAGAGATAAGCAATTTGATTGGTTGATGCTTTGAGACACGATAACTTTAGTTCTAATTAAGTGAGAGTGGTGAAACTCAGTGTATAGGTTCATTACATCAATACCTTGACTAACTTTGAACATTTTCTGCCGAGGATTAGCAGAGCGATAAGCAATTTGATTGGTCGAAACGTTGGACACACTAACTCTCTTTCTAAATGAGCTAGATTGTTCTAACGTGGTGTAGGCGTTCAGTAAGCAGAGATAAGCAATCTGATTGGTTGATGCTTTTGGGAACGCTAACTTTGGTTATAATGAAATGAGAGTGATGAAACTCAGAATATAGAGTCAATATATCATTACCTTGACTAAGTCTGATAATGACAATTTGATTTCGGTGGGGAAAATCAGCCCCACTCTTGACTTGTTTCATTTAAAATGCCCAGTTAGTTAGACATTTGTTCGTTCTGAGCGTATTTTCAGTCAGTAGATAAAAATTTTTGCCAATCATTGCCATACTATGTGACCTCTCTGTTGCGTTAACGGATGACAAGCCGATAATCAACTCTCGTTGTCATTGGATACTCGAGATTTTAACGTTTCGGCCATTTAATCGTGGTGCCACGATGGTTCAGTGGGGAAGCTGTTGGCACGCTAACCTGGAGGTCTATTGGTCGGTCCCTGCATTGCCCGAGAAAGTTTATGGGGATTTTCCTACGTGTCCCCTCCCTCATGTCAGTGGCGCAGGACGGAGTGTCTGGCAAGGGACAACGTATAGTCGTTCAGAGAGGGGGGGTTGGGATGGCCTAGTGGTCTAGAGTGCCGCGCTTCGACCTCTAGCTGGCCGGTCACCTCTGGCTTGCGGCTGTGGTTTCGAGCCCTGGTGTGAGCGTATGTGGCATGGAGATAGGGGCACCTTCTCAACCTCGTGGGTTTCCTCCGGGCACTCCGGTTTCCTCCCACTGCTAAAGATCCCTACGCGCGGGCCAATTATTGAAATAAAATTAAACCATATGTTAGTCCCGAAATGACCTAGTTTGTGTTGAGTGGACGTTAAACCTCATTTCTCTCTCTCTCGTTCAGAGAGGACGAAATTCCGAAGTACTGTGTATAAAACCCTTGGCAGTTGGGATTCGGGGCAATGTGCCGCTGTCCGGGCAAAATTTCCCCAACAGCAAACTGTATGGTGTATGCCCGTCTTCATTAGCCCTGTCGGTGCAGAACAGTAACACGGATATACCAGTACCTTGGTTACGATATTACACTTTAATACACACATGTTTTCGAAACTGCTTTCCCCAGAATAAAGCAATTTGAATTAAATTTTCACCATGTTCATATTAAATTATCTCAGTATAGCAAAGTTGCTCAGCTCTTTATTTTACATCAATCTTACAAAGCGTATCTTTGGTGCTTATTGTCCCGCCCTCACCCCTAAAAATAAGGTTCTGACCATACTTCTAAAATACGTATAGTTTGTGACAGACAGCAGTATGTGGAGCATTCAGGGCGGATTGGGCCGGTCGGACGATCGCTCGAAGGGCCGATCGGACAAAAATGAATAAATAATTTTGTCCAATTCGTCTAAAAAAACAAACTTTTTCTGTTGAACATTATATGGGAGAGGTGGGTATTGGAGCGAGCCATGATCATACTATTGTATGTGGCCGGTGGCTTTAACGGGCCGCCACCCCAACCTTTTTCAGCTGAACATTATATGGGAGAGGGGGGGGGGGTATTGGACCGACCATGGAGCTGATTCAATATTTCTAACTGGTTTATCAAATGGTCAAAATTTTCTCAACTAGTCCCATTTTTCAACCAGTTAAATTCTCCCAACTCTTGACGATACAATGATAATACGTTGATTAATAATATGGGGATATGATAATTTCACAGGTTGATGGTTGTCAATTACTTGCAGGTCGTGGTTTTGGCCTAAGTTAATTGATTTATGTAATATATTATTTGACAGTGATTATAATCAGATATTGCAGCAAATCGCGTATTTGGGGTTCATTTTTCAAAAATGTCCAGGGGGAGAGCTCTCGGGCGGCTCGGTTAGTAAAAGGGGTCGCTCCGACACGGGAGCCCGGGCCGGTTCCCGGCCCCAATCCACCCCTGGGAGCATTGATTTGAGAACGTGACATGTTGGACCCAGTCTTATATTATTGGTAATGTTCTGACATCTATCTGCCGTATATTTTATACTGACTTGCACAATGGCCCACTGTCATGGAGCTCTTGCCTTGTCACAATGCTCAGAGTTCGCTAGATAAGGATTTTCTGACCTGGAAAACGAATTTTGGTCGTCCAATTTACAAAATGTTCAGGCGAGAGCAAGAGACAAATGACGTGGGCCGGCGATTTGGTGACAATATTAATAATGAAGACCCATTTCTCAAAAATCGTGCAACGTAGTGGTCTTTTTTGATGAGTTTTGAAATTATGTTGGGTACCCCACAGGTCAATTGTCAAAGCCAAATTGATATCAACGATTCTACGTTGGGTGGGTTGCAGCACGTAGGTGATAAAACAGTTTCAATAACTCGAAACCCCAGGACGCGGTCTTTTGATCTGCCCAATATTTCGGTTGGGCCCCGTTCCTCAATCAACCAGCATATGTCGCTGCGATCTCATGATGCGTCACCGAGGAGAACCCCGGTGTCCCCTTCATCTGGGGGAAGAGACCAAGAGACACCCCCCCCGCCCCCCAAAAAATGTTCACTGTCCCTCTGCAGCGAGCCGGCTGACTACGGGCCTGTCTTTAATTAGTGTTGAAAATTACGTAAAATATCTATCTCCAGGCCAGTGATTGCAACGGAACACATACCCAAAGCACGTCACTGGCTTTCAACAGCATTTACAGGCACAGTCCAAACTGTTTATAAGCAAAATGAGATAATATATACGTCATGCTATCCATGTTTGCTCAGTTTCCACAATGTGTGGATTAACGCGTGGACTTTAAGTCGTAAGGTCTGTTATTGAGTCAAGTGGCGAAGTTGCATTAATACGATTGTACGTGACAAGGACTAGGGACGTTTGACCGACATCGTGGGCTGTATCCGGGCCCCCTCCATCGGCTAGACACCTACGCGATAAAGAATGGTTGGAATGAAAATGATCCTCGTGTTAGTCCCGAAATAACATAATTTGTGTCATTTCTCTCACTTTGGGTATTGATGATCAAGGGGGAATTAAGGAACCATATTATCTGTCAAAGGGAGGTAATAAATACATTTTATTCATTTATTAATATACATATAATTCTCTCATTTTAATACAAATTAAATCTTCCCAAAACAATATCAAGATTTGGATCATTAAACTGATATTGTTCGGATAACAAACAATGGTATATTGTAAAGTTCGACTTCAGCATTCAAGGGAGATAACATATGACTTCTAGTTGATAATGGTTGAATAAAAGAGGGAAAAAAACGTTATCAACCTTAAAGTTGGATCTTAAATACTTAAAGAAGATTTGCAAATTTATCATCTACAAATTTAAAAGAGGACGAATACAAAGTTTAACACAGCCATCCCCTACATATAAATTAAATACCTCTCCACGCTGAACCTCGACAGCCAGGGCATGAGGATTTAATTCAACAAGTTCATATGTATCTGCACGCCACGGCACAAATATGGTTATAACTGAATTTGATTCATTCCGTTGTATGCTAAGATTTAAAAATTATCCTTCACTGCACGAATTCTTAAAAATGTCTCAGGCTAAAATGATCAAAATAAATGAGCTCTTTTTTCAGGATTTTTTTTTTTCGTTTTTATCGTTAATGATTTTTTTGCTCGTTTGTGAATTTGTTATAGAAAAAAAGGGACGACTGGTCTCTCATCAACAGAAATGACATTTCAGTTTTGAAGGGAGATATATCTTTGGCAACGTAACAATTAAAGGAGGATAATTGCCTTGTAATGTTTGGTCCCTTTTTATCCAACAAATTGTAAATGTATTCAACTCAAATGAAACAAGTATGAAATAGAATTTTATTATCTATGCCGCTGCTGCTTTTTCTGTTTTCTCGTCTGTTTGGTCTCGTTTGCCGAATCGCATAAAACGTTTTCCGAAACGCATGAATCGCTTTTGGTCTTCGCCGTCGCGTTTTCCGAAACGCATAAATCTTTTTTCCTCTTCGCCATCACGTTTTCCGAAACGCATAAATCGTTTTCCAAATCTCATGAATCTTTTTGCCTCTTCAGGTTCCATTTCAGAGTCCTCGGAGTCACGGCCAAACCTCATAAACCTGAAATAATAATAGTAATAATGTTATTGTCCTTAGAATACTTGTAGAATAAAGACGAAAATTAATATTACGCGCACATGCTTACATTTTCAAATACCAATCGTAGCTTTTTGGAGAAATGAACTGGATGGGGTTTAACGTCCTACTGTTCTGCTTCGACGGGGCTAATTTAGACCAACATACGCTATACAGTTTGCTATGGTGGACATTTTGCCCGGGCAGCTGTACTATGTCCTAGTCTTATATCGAATTACAACTTTCAAGGGATCTTTTACGTGCATGCCCTTGCATCGTCCCATCCGAACGACTGGGCCACGGAAACCGCGCCGGTGAAACCCAATGAACTTTTTCGGTCAATGCAGGGATCGAACACGCGTCCACTAGGCAGACTTTTGGTGTTTGATAACAGATCTACAGGCGATTAAACGAGCCAGCGCCACCTATAAATGTTGGGCAAAATGTGTTCCCTTTTAATCAAGTTGAATTTATGGCTCTTTGTGCAAGCATTTCACGAGATTTTAGAAAGAACTGACCGTTCTTGTTATTTATGAAAATATCAGAAAATTCCCGTTTTCTGAGCGAAGTTATTAATGGCTACCTGTATCGTGTCTCAGACGAAGGCACTCGGCAGTTCTCGACAGATTCCGTAAACTACATCTAGTCTCGGATGTATGACAGTAAGTGATATGTACCTACGCCCATACATTTGCGATGCGGCTACCGGTTTACTTTAACAGGAAAACTTGACGCTATTACACAAATTGGGAACCTATTCGGCTAGCGACCTATTCGACCGATCGAGCTGCAACCTGTTCGTTGGAAACTTATTTAGAGTAAAGACATCATCCTCTATTTATCAACCAATAAAATCCAACGTTATGTCCATCAAATGAAAGTAGAATATATTATTTTTTATCCATTCCTTCAGCTCAGAATAGAAGTGTAATTTCGTCATTATCTTACAGCTGGATCGGTCGAATAGGTCACTAGCCAAATAGGTCGCCAACTTGTGTTTGGAATGGGCGCAGCCATGTTTCATCCGGGACCTTTAAAGTAGTTCCAATATGGCGGAATTCATCATACGGCCGAGTTTAGATTGTCCGAAATCTTCCGAGGTTTGCCGAGTGAGACGAAGGGTGTCCAAATGCACGACGAGTATCAGCGAATTGATGTCCTCGTGTATATGAAGCTCGTTTTATCTATCAGATACCCACAGACAAGGCTTTAGCGATAAACGATATGTTTCCAGAAGTGTACATTTCCCATGAAACACCTAAAAAAGCTAACTTTAAGAACAATAATATTGGGATTACCGCATAGATTAAAAATAAGTTACCAAGTGAACAGCAAATACGCATTAAGACGTTTTCGTGTATAAAGGGTTAATGCCGAAGTGACTTATGTTGTATCTATAAATAGATAAATATGTTTCAATAGACAAAATAAAAACCTTTTTCCAAATCGCATAAATCTCTTTTCGTAATCAGCACCATCATCGTCCTCGAAGTTGTCCATATCTTCGTCATCTACGGATTTCCCAAACCTCATAAATCGTTTTTCGTCCTCTCCATCTCGGCCAAATCTCATAAACCTACCAACAGAATAAAGAAATTAATTTGATTTGGTTCTTTCGTAATGGAATTTTCCGCTGGCTCTAATAACAGATTATCGGGAATAAGAATGCATTTATTTTTTAAAATACATTTATCACTCCATAAAAAAGTACAATATCCGCCGTGATAAAAAAATTACTGGGTTGGGGTTTTTGGCATGCACATTGAACTTGGCGGTGTTGCGGTTTAGTTCGTTGGCTCGTCTGCTTGTGTGAACCATATCTCATTCATTGTTTTTACGAAACACCCTGAACCTGGGGCCTATTTCACAAAATTTTAACTAAGATAAGATCGGAATTTTAGTTATTTGATTGGACAATATTAGATTGATTTTAGTTGCTAGCCGATCAAAATTGAAGTATCTGCTAAAATTTGGATTTTATCTTTAGTTAAAATTTCGTGAAACAGGAACCTGAACATTATTTATGGAACTCAATAAATTTAAATAAATTAATTATTACTATCTATTGGTTTCATGCCGCCATATGTTTTTCTCTTAGATTGTTAACCGACACCTGAACGATAAATGGAGAAGAACCCACGTTATTTGTTTTAATCGCCGGATTACTTTCTAATGGACAGCTTTATTTTTATTTTAATTTAGCTGAATTGAGATAGGGAAACTGATTATTGACGGTCAGTTGCATTGTGACTTTAAAACCGATGAAACGTTGTTACATTTATTTATTTGTTGACGCTGAGGCAATAAAATGAAGAGTGCGAAGTGGGGTCTAGGCCATTTCGGTACTAATATATCGTTCAATTTCCTTTCAATAATTCGCGTGCGCGTAGGTGTCTTTAGCAGTGAGGGGAAATCGAAGAAAACCCACGAGGTTGGACAGGCGATCTTACTCCTTGTCACGCACAACCGGGGAATCGAAACCACGTCATTTGACACAATGACAGATCTTATGATATAACGCACTAACTATTCGGCCATTCAACCACCCATCCCACACCATTAAAGCAATGAGCAAATTTGCGTAACTCATGATAAGTACCCACGCAAAAGCTTATTTTAAGTCCCCTGTTAACGCCCTAATAGCCCAGTCTGATCATATATTTAAACTCGATAAACGGTATCTATACCCGAAACGTTGTATCATTAGAAACATCCACAGTACCATCAAGTCTGTTGTAATACTGTTGAGCGGGGATCCTTTAATTTATTTGTGGGGTTGGGATGGCCTAGTGGTCTAGGGCGCCGCCCTTCGACCTCTAGCTGGCCGGTCACCTTTGGCTTGCGTCTGTGGTTTCGATCCCTGGTGTGAGCGTATGTGGGATGGAGATAGGGGCGCCTTTTGAACCGCGTGTGTTTCCTCGGACACTCCGGTTTCCTCCCACTGCTAAAGACCCCTACGCGCAAGTGAATTATTGAAATAAAATTAAAAGCATATGTTAGTCCCGGAATGACTTAGTTTGGGTCGAGTGGACGCTAAACCCCATTTCTCTCTTTAATTTATTTCATATTATATATTTAAACAACTCTGTTACAAAGGGGAATTGAGTGTAATTAATCTCATGACCCATTTGTTATTGTTTGTTTGATCTTTGTATCAATTGGATCTATTTAAACAGAATGATTAACTAAAGATCTGGGGGCCGTTTATTCACGAAAACTTTAATTTCTTAATGGATGTTTAATATCATAAAGTGTTGAATTGGGCCTATCTGATCTGTTGTTTCATCTGATGTTCGGTTAGTGGATAAGCGATACGATTACATTTTGGCTTCGGTTTGTTTATTAATTTGATATTTATATTTGGCTTTCCGTGTTGTTTTAAAATTATGACGGAAACAATAATTAAAAATAAAGAATCCAACCAAAGCCAGGTGAAATAAAATTGTCGATCAAAAGAAGACGGGCATATATCATTAAATGTGTACTGTGAGGAAACGCCTGCCCAAACAACGCGCCACGACCTTTCTTATTCAATTATAGCATGTGAAAACTACAAGACACGTCCTGCAGCAATGGCACAGGGAATCAAGACTGGAAAATTCGGCCCAACAGTGGGATCGAACTCTGAAACATAATCACCAAGTAGCTCACAACAAGCCATCCCAGGAATGGGGGGTCGTGGTTTGTCAGTTGGACATTATGCGTCAGAAGGTCAATAAAACATTTATTAAAATTTACCACTGAGACATTGATGAACCTTCTCGGTCAACACCAGGTTTGTAAACTAGTGTAAGGCTCACTGAGTCATCATGACTCCGTTAATAACGCCAGTAACCTAAAGATATAACAATAGGGGTACCATTACGTAAGGTAGTGTTTGTCATCAAGTCAATATTTAACCGGCTTTTTTTCCCTATACAAGACACCACATCCTGAACCTACCTTTTCTCCTCATTACCATCTTTGCCAAATCTCATGAACCTCTTGTCGGGATCTCTGCCGAATCTCATAAAACGTTTTTCTTCGTCAGCGCTTTTTCCGAATCTCATGAAACGTTTTTCATCTTCACCATCTCTGCCAAATCGCATAAAACGTTTACCAAATCGCATGAATCTTTTTTCTTCTGGACCAGCACGACCGAAACGCATAAATCTCTTTTCTTCCTCGGTCTGTGGGGCTTCTCGTTTCGTAATTTCTGCTGTTGATGACTGTTTTGATTCTGAAGGTGCTTCGGCTGACCTTTTTTTCCTATATAAAACATCACTTCTAACTGGTCCATTTTGCATAATATAAGCTCTTACTAAGTCACTCAAAGATTCATCGACACCAGCACGTCCGAATCGTAGAAATCTTTTGTCTTCAAATGGAAGACTTCTACCAATTCTATAAAACTGTCGTCCAAAACGAAGAAACCCATCTCCAGCTAACGCCCGACCGAACCGCAGAAACCTCTTTTCAGCGCTACCACCGTCTGCAACAACAAAGAGGAAAACAAAATATATAATACGTATGGATAAAATTAAACTGAAACGGGAATTGGCTTCAAACATTTGGTAATCTTCTTTGGTGTGACAATCATCAAAAAAAAAAAAACAACCCCAAGGCCCGCCAAATCTTGTTCGATCTGTAAGGCAAATTGGACAAATGTGCCATCGACGGACTTTAATTTTTGACGAAGTCACAATTCTAAGATGGCGACGATGACGTCATAGATTCAAACGATCTACTCATGAATGGTAATACACCAAGAGTCTGTTATACTTTGATTTCATAAATCCGAAGGCATGATTTTATAATATCATCGCCTTTTGTGAACGACAAACAAACCAATAACCAAGTAAGAAAAGACATACAGTCCTTAGTACATGTGTGTCTATGTAACATAAAGAATATTTGATTACAGGGCAAACACAACACTAAAAGTCAATAAAGACATTTGTCAAGATATTGCAACATCGAATGAATGCTAGATAATCTCATATATATTCAAACGATCTACTCATGAATGGTAATACACCAATAATTGTAGAGTTATTATAAGAGTCTGTTATACTTTGATTTCATAAATCCGAAGGCATGGTTTTATAATATCATCGCCTTTTGTGAACGACAAACAAACCAATAACCATGTAAGAAAAGACATACAGTCCTTAGTACATGTGTATCTATGTAACATAATCAAGTATATTTAATTACAATGCAAACACAACACTAAAAGTCAATAAAGACATTTGTCAAGATATTGCAACATTGAATGAATGCTAGATGTTCACATATATATTATTAATAAACCAATCGTCCTTATCCAATAAGACTAATTATTTTGCGATCCTGCTGCACCTGAACAAACTTTTAAATTTAATTTAGTTTTAATTTTGTTACCCTCTTGAGATACATAGTATATAATTAACCGTTCTTTTAAAGGTTATCTAACGTTTAGACATATCAAGACTATGCTGATATTCTAAATGTCTCGTACATCTTTACATAACTGGATATAAGTGAATTGTATTCTTTAGAAGCTAGCATCAAGAAGTGACCTAAGATAAGACAAAGTGCTGGGTTAGTATAGACTAATAAATAAATAATTAAAAGCATGTTTATTTTATGTAATCCTAATGTGACATTTACCAATGAGCAAGTTCTAACGGCAAAGTCCGTGTGTGTTTGTAAAAATAAATGAAATGGGTTCATGCTTTAAATCTAAGTAACAAAAGTCGGGAACGCCCGTAATGTGCTATGGGGTCAAATTTGATCAGGCAGCATCGCTAACGCCTATTTGCCATCAAATACTCAACGGCTATTGCACATGCAAGTCAACCCTTACACAGGGCTAGGTTTTGTTCCATATGAAGACAAGTTGCTGTACTGGTGATTGGTAAGGCAGCGCCTAAATCAATGGACCACTGTCGCTCCCACGTCCGTCTTTTTAATCTTCTTGTATGCAATAACATATTTGCAAAATCATTTTTGTGGTTTTTTAGGACTTTGAATTTTGTCTAATGGTTTGGATTGTTCGTACTTGGTTTTATTTTATTAAAATATATACAGTATATCATGTTTGTTCAATGTGCCTTTTGGTGTCACTGCATAGAATATCAGCATGTAACACGAAAATTCTTCTGCAACATTTTGAAAAAAATGGAGATCTTTTTTGCAGCGTGAAGCCGATTTAAACTAACTATCTGGAACGTTCTCAAAAAAGGACCAAATCCGATAACATGTAATGTTGAATTTGAACTACGAGTAAACATGTTCAAGAAAAGTGTTCAATATCCATTAGAGAATTCGTAGAATAACCTTCGCACACAGGATAGAAAAAATGCTGTCCGTCGCATGATACGTAACAGAAAAAATGATGAAATAAGAGGAGGATGTTTTTTATATCTGTTCTTCTAGACAAAACTATTAATTACATGTCATTTTATAGCCCGATTTAATAAAACAATACGTAAATAGCCAGTCTGAAACTAATAAATTTAATATCCTTGGGTTAGATTATGTTCGGTTGATTTGCCGACTCAAAATTTCCTTAATATCTAATGTCACGAATATCTTGAAAAAAGCTTAATGGGTACCAGCATTCCTGTTGTTCTACCATGTAAATTACACATCACACGTTTCACTCGAGAGACCGACGACAAATGATTACTTCTTAACAAACAGATGAATACAGTCACACCATCTCGAAATACTACGCCACCTGGGGACAGGTTATCTCCCTTGAGAAAGAACAATTTATTGCACGAGTGACGTTTGCTGATTAGACTGGACAGAATGTCGGGGTACGTTTAACACGGTGTTTGTTATCTGGAGAATTAGAATAAACACAATGCCGATATTTCTTTACGACTTAATTTAACTTGTCCATGTTAACAATGTTAACTTCGGTACGGCAAGGGGCACACGGTTCGCCATTGCATGCCTGATTTGGATGTTTGATTTTTTTTGCTTTCGTTGACATCCTTCACGCCACGACCAATTCTTGGATTCAATACCTTGATCTGTCAGTGCGCTTGTAGTCAACCACGTTCATGTCAGCCCACGTGTTGCATATTTTTATAGTTATGTTATTATTATCCCAGAAGTCATATACGTTTCAGAATTAATCGAAAACGACATACATATATATCTCATAAAAAAATGAAAACAATTTTAGTAGTGATAGGTCTAACATGAACCAATTTAAGAATTAATAAGAGCTCTCAAACGTTAAATTTTTTTAAACTTGAGACTTATAATTTTAAAATTCTGCAGATGACTATAACAAAAAGCGACATTTCGATGAGGATACTCTCGTCTTTTATCATTTGCTTGATAAAGACGAGAGTATCAAACTCAGTAAGTGTGTATCCATAAAATTGTACCTTGGTTAAAGGGACAATAACATTCTTGCTGGCTTGGTAGCTCCAGAAAATAAATAATACCCTTATTTTAAGTACTAGATGTTTAAGTGTCCTACCTGTTGTGTAAATTATCCATTACAACCTATTTTACTTGTCCAGAGAGTTCGAAAATATTTTAAAATCCAAGTCACATTTGAAAAGGTTTACGTTAGACTTTTCAAATTAATTGGTTGAATTTTCCAATTTTCTTAAAATAGGTGTGTTAAGATGAAATTTATATCATCATTTAATTGAAATATTCTAAAATAATACGATTTGTTGACCAGAATGAAGTTTGGGACATATTATTCAGTTACAACAAGAGTATTGGGGCTTTAATATAATATGTTCACTTACTAAATGCCAATCAAAGAAGACCATAATATATTGGAAACGGTTGGGTTTTTTTTTAATAAATGTAATAATATTGCTACTTTAACGAGTATCTAACTTGTACAAACCCACACACGCGGGCGTTTTTCTCGTAGCAAGAAACGTACGTAGGTCACATTACCTCCAAACGATTGGTTTTCTACAAATGGCAATAACATTCTGAACTTTCATGGCCACCTTTACGGTTTTGCGACTAATTTAGGTTTAGAACCCTGTGATTTGGAGATAGCGATGAGTTTATTAAATAAGCATTGGTAAACGGGTGGATGGATTCATCGAGGCGAACGTGTGACACCGTATTACCGCCAAATGAACAGTCCATCGTGTGTAGGAATACATTAAGGGAGATTGTGATAATTTGCTACCCAGATCAATTGTCTTGAGGGTTGATAATTGTTCATGCTGTCAAAATACCGATGCATTGAGTTTGACCACACTCTGAAGGGTGATTATTTACACTATAATAGGCTGAAGAGCATATTCCCCTTACAACGGCCCTATGGTGAACAACCTGAATACATTAAAACTTAAAGAAATGTATGAATTTGTGGACTATGTGTTTCATCAGTTTTATTTTAAATTGTTTGATTATAGCTTTAAACGTGTTTGATATGCGGTTCCCCGGCATTTAACATTATTAATGTAAGTTAGTGAATAGGAAGAATTTGATTAACGGTAACAGAAAACTATATTTTTTAGCTTTTATATGGTTAAAAGGTTATGGTGTTTGGGAATAATTTAAAATCGAAACATGTATTTAATTATTGATCGGAATTTAATATAAATCGCGCTGAGTGTATTCTCGTCAAATTTCTGTGTACGCCAAGATGTACGATTTGGTGGGTATTTTGCTCCGGCAGTGGTCCGTTTTCCAACTCGAATCGAAATCTAACTGTTAATGGTACCCTTACGCTCGCGCCAACCACTATACGGGTGGACAAGAAGGCTAGGTGCGTTGTCCTTGGCAGGGAGAGTCTGTAAGATTGAGGGAGAGAGAGCGCGACTAAGATATCATGTTTCAATTTTATTTCAATAACTCATTTCCGCGTAGGGACATTAGCAGTGGTAGAAAACCGGCAAAAACCCGAGGTGTTGGACAGGCGACCCTACCCCTTGCCACTCACAACCGAGGAATCGAAACAGGAATCTTATTATCTTGAATCCTAGATCAAGTCACTGATTCTTCCTCTAGTATCCGACCAAACTAGTTTTTTTCAACTTTCAGTTTCTTACGCGTAAGAGTGACGTCACATTTAAGTCTATAGATAATTATACTACGGACGAAGGTAGGATTAAATTCTGGCGAGAAATTCTATTAAAGGTGTATTATGTAAGATATAGACAAAGAGCTAGCACTTCTCGCTATGGTAGTTAAACAATAGATAATGAAAGGAGAATATGTTGAAAACTCCATTCAAATTACTTAACGGAGATATCGTCGTTTGCGGTCAAGTGTGCCTTTGCCACCGTTGTTACGATAATAAACAAACTCTCGATTATCCATTTTTAATTTAAATCAGTATCTGCGAATCGTAAAATCAAAACACCCCAAGTTCTAGATATTTGAATTTGGGCCTGGAATGTATATAAATGTCTAATTACTGATTTATATATGATTTGAGACCAAAGGAAAGATTTGCATTAAGAAGATGTAGCGTTTGGATAATATATCTTTAAATGGATGTAAATGTATAGATGATATTGCTTCAGTAGTTGCGATCGTTTTTCGTTCGATCATTTGAAGTCCGCATTCATGATGGCGCATAAATCATGACGCCATGATTGAATGTGTCTGTCGTAAAGGGAATCTTATTTCAAATCCATGTGCATCGCCCACTATAGGGATATCCGGTTTAATTCATCACGCGAGATTAATCAAACCTATACTACAAATCGTATAGTAGTCTTACACTCTTCTGGCCAAAACATAAGCCAATCAAAAAGTGCGATTAACTGAACTGTTGAACCTCGTATATCTTTATTTCTTCAACAGTGGGACGGGACCGGAAACCAAACCACGCGGGCTGAACTGAGAAAGATTATCGAACCGATGACTTGCATAGATATCCTGTCAATTAGGTAACCTGTCCTAAATACTTGTTCATACGTCACGGTGCTAATCTGACTTACATAATTAAGACAGAAAGGAAGTGACGTAAACAGGGGGTCTGGCGAATAAGAACAAGCTGTCCAGCCCCCGCATTTTATTAAAGTGCCACCAAAAATTAAAAGGTAATAGCAGACGCAGTTTCCTGCCACGAATTAAGAATGTAATTGCTTTTCAAGAAAAAAAAATAGATATATTTCTTTTATCGGATATATTATACTCATATATCTCGAAACGGAATACCCCATATCATTTTTTTATTATTTAAAAACGGTAACTATATCTGGTTATAAGTATAAGAACGTCATATGGTATGTAAATGGCGTCGTATATGGATGTCGTGTATTATTTCAGTCCCATTTAATTATCATTCACTCCTTCTTTATTGCTCTTAACTTTCCGCTTAATCGGTAATATTTATTTTAAATTTAAACGTGATGATATTATTGGTAATGATATTGCTCATAACCAAAGAAAACCACAGGAAACGTGATCATTTCACTGTAAGTCGGTAGAATTTAATAGACTATTATAGCCGGTTCCAATGTGTGTTATATAAATTGCCATGAAATTCAATAACAAAAGACTATTGAGCGAGATGGAGGGGGGGGGGTAACGTTCACTCGATTGGAAGTGATTATTTTGACTTTTAGAAAAGATATGCAATTAAAACCAATGATCTAATTTGCCGATGCCAAACTATTATCCCTGGTACTGGGGTCAAACATTCCGCTGAGGTTTCTCTGTTCCCCTTGTTAATGGTGGATGAAATTGAACCTGACAATTTTAGTCGTTGGGATGGGATGAGAAACCCAAGACAACCCCTATACACGTATAAGTAGCCAAAATCACTCATATAGCACTCATCTGAGTTCAATCAATGTTACTTTCATCGTAAAGTTCATTCTTGATTTCTTTTCTGGAAGGTATTTATATACAACGCAGTATGAGAAAAAAAATTGCTTGAATGAAATCAACACTTCTACTATTATTGTAGTTTTCTAAAATCATCTGATTTAATTTTTAAAAAACAAAACAAAAACAGATTATCGACTTATGTTTCATGGTTAAAATAGCCGTTTTTAAACGCAAAGAGATCACGTTTCAGGATGATTTTGATAATTCATGCTTAAACTTTCACGGAAATCTAGCTTTCAAAACTTTTTTATAATCTAAGATTTCAAAAATAAAAAGCAAATCCCGATTCTACCTGTTTTCAAACTATTTTGATCTTAGAAAATAATTAATTGTCAATAGGGAAAGAGAAAAAATAGCCTTAGCAAAAAATCAAACAATAAAACTTCGCGTATCGTGTTTAAAGAGAATTTAAAATAGTGCATTTAAATGCATAACAAAATATTCTATTTTATGGTTTTAAATATTTTTAGGGATATCAATTACATGGAAATGTCAATAGGTCGCAATATGACGAATACGGGTCGAACGCAAACTTTCCCGCGGGATTAATTAGTCAATTTCACCCGTCATAAAAACTAGGTGGCCAAACAAACACCGAATAAAAATTATTTTGCAATATTTTTTTGTTGGATTATTTGAAAAAGAGGTGTCATGCTTTGTCAGTTTTCAAAGTAATTAGCTTTTCAAATTATTGACTTATACTATATTCTACAATGAAAAAAACACAGTTCCGCAGCGACGAGTGGTGATGCTCTCTAGAGAAAGAGGCGAGGAGAGTTATTGATTTAGTGAGTGTTAGGTGTTTAGTCGTGTTACTGAAAAGTGCTTTAGATATTAAGTGAATTTAATGTAAGGGCTGTTTAAGAGGGGATATTGTCATCTAATACCTCTACTATTATAGCGCTCATTGATTTCTTGTCTCAAGTTAGCCACCCATTAATGCCTTAAACATTTAAAGTTGTATTCCCTAGAAATATGGATCGCAATTATGATACATGCCAATATTAAGAGGAATTTTTGATACGAAGTATAAGAACTCGCATCACAATCGCAATATTAGGTAAAGCACCCCGCTTTTGTAACATTTACTAGAACGATGGTAAATAATTCAAACAGGAGATTCGAGGTGACAGGTCGTGATGGGGGGGGGGAGCAGCTGTGACATGTATCCTATGGTGGTTGCTTGTTCCGAGTCGTGTTACAATGCATATACCCGTCTTCAATGGCCCTATTTTGGTGATGAAAGGCAAGATTTTAAAAACAATTGTATTTCTCTTACTAAAATCTCCCTGAAAGTCAAGCAATATTAGAACGCGTTTAAAATCTTTCTCAAAGTTTATTACGTTTTACATATTGGCCAAAAAGTTTGCTGACATCTCTTTAAATAGGTCTCGGAAAAAAGTGAAAGTATCCAGTCCAAACGCCAAATTGTTAATGAATAAATATTGTGTTTGATAGTTTCTGTTAAAAAAAATATGGCATTTGAAAACAATCACCGAAATAGTTTATCAAGCCCGATAAGAAGGAATGGAGTAATATCTAGCGTTTTTAAATTTCGCCATAAAAGGCAAATATATATTATTCGCTGGAAAATTAGAAGACAAAAGGAGATGATAACGATGCACGAAGTGATAGACACGGGATTGTTGCTATAACAATAAGCCACCTCGCTATTAGATGTTGATGTTTCTTGTAAAGCTTACCCAACAGGTTCAGGCAGTTGCTTCTGACTACAACCAGTTGTTCAAGAACAAAATAGGAAGTAATGTAACCCCACACCCCCTGGTTTATTCGATTCGATCATTTAGTTACACTTCATCAACACATCAAATTACCAAAAACCGAAATCTATCCTGTACCTAACAATTTTATGATATTATGGTACTTCTGTGTGCTTTGGGGGAAACCTTACCCTATCCCTAACCAGCCATCTCCTATTACCACCAGTTAGTACATATTTAACCGCCCCCGTCCTATATTGACCCCATCGGTGCAAAAAAAGTAGGACGCTAAATCCCATTTCATTTCATTTATGTAACCTCTTTGGACGAAACTTTGATCAGATGCATATCGCCCAAGTACTGTGAACAGGAAGAAAAGAACAGAAGCACCAAAGCATTCTCTTAAGCATATACAACTTAATCATTGAGTTTCATTGACGGATGTGGCAAACGTACTTGTGTAATTAAAGGTAATGCTGATATATTGTATAATAAAACTATCGTCTGATACAGTGACATTAAAACATAATAAATCGAGGAACATAATAAATTGAACAATTGATAAACGATTCTTACGAAGGGCACCAACACTTAAAGACATTAACGAAGACGAACCAATTCATAAAGAGACATAGGAAATATATGTTTCCAGCTATGAACAAATTATATTTGTTATTTTAACACATTAACAAATACCTGTCGGACCATAACATATTGGGTTAGAACGTTGAATAAAGTTAGTAAGTCAAATAGAATTAAAATTTATTGGCTACATATGTGACATCAATTTTAATGGTGGTTGGGTAATTCAATATGAGGCAAGCATGTAAATTAGTTTAAATAAAGCAGTATTATTTGTTATTTGACGAATGAAACTGGATTGCACTGTCGAAATCCGTGAAGACGTGGATGGAATACCATCTATTATACACTAACGAGCTATAAACCATGTAGAAGGTCGTATATTGTCGGTATCGTTGTCCGTAGATCAGGTCATTGTCTTTTTATCGCTGCACGTTATAAGTTTTTCTATAAACAAAATACCATCCGGACTAAGGCAGTCAAGTGCTGAAAATAAAAGTGATTTTCAGGAATAATTTGACTAGTCATGAAGATGTACAAGCTCTAAGTTTACGAAGTTGAATTTCCTGTCCTCGAAATCTTGTACGTAACAATACGAAGTTGAATTTCCTGTCTGTGAAATCTTGTAACGTACCAACTCCACATGTCTTGAGTTCGCAACTATTACTGTAGACTGTTCTGGTAATTATATAGTGGATTATTAAGAAATGAGTTCAGCGTCGTGATTATCTGGACCAACCGTGCTATCAGTAAACAAAATTAGACAGATCGCGGCGTTTTTGTCTAATTTTTATCGAAATTCTTTCTTTACGTGTACACTAGGTCGACATCGGTGATTAGTTGCTATTACCAGACCCTTCCATCCTGCATCAAGGTTGGAAGATCCATAGAAACCTAATGGGACAACACGTTGATCTGATCAGTGTCCTACTCACTGAGAAGCGTATAAAAAGAACTCAGATGTAATACTGTGTTCTTGCGACCATATTGTATCTTTAACTAATTATTAGGTTGACAATTTCTAAAGATTCAAATCTCACGTACTCAAATGAAATTGAGTGGTGTGTTTATAAAAAAAAAAGTGATATGTTAATTCCTTTACCATTGTCAAAATAACCGCACCTATACTATCTTGTGTTTGGCTGACCAAATAAGGTAATGTTCTTCTCCCGATCTTTGAGTATGTAGATGTACAAGACGGTTTTAATAATAAAGTTGTAGTTATATTAACGATCACAAAGGAAACCCAACAAAGAAGTCCAGTATTACAACAGAGAGAGAGAGAGAGAGATAAATGGGGTTTAACGTCCACTCAACACAAACTAGGTCATTTCGGGACTAACATATGGTTTAATTTTATTTCAATAATTCGCTTGCGCGTAGGGGTCTTTAGCAGTGGGAGGAAACCGGAGTGATTACAACAGCGATCGCGCCAGACTTTAATGAACTTAAAAACCGAACTACGAGCACTGCAGCTTGGAAATGTGTACTTTGATAACTTAGGTTAGCATTGCAACTTGAGAGCAAGAGTGAGGAATGTGGTAGTTTTATTAGAGACTGTTTAAGCACTGTTAACAGTTACAGCAAAACCTTTAAATCCATTTACCACGTGTTTCGAGGACAAAAAATAACAAGATCAGACACTCTCAATTACATCCCTCCCGTCTTGACAAATGGTCTTCGTTTCCATTACTATAAATGCGTCTATTGCTGAGTTTCTATTAATATAAATGAGTCTATTGTTGAAAGATAAATACTTTCAAAATAATAACGTGAAAAAAATAAATAAATGCGTGTCTGCAACACAGTCCGTTAAAAACCATCTTTAGTTTTTAATATAATTATAAAATTACAGAAAATGATATATTTCCAACCATTAATGTGTGTAGAAATGAAGTGAAATGGGGTTTAACGTCCTACTGTTTTTTTCCGACTGAGCTAATGAAGTAGGGCATACGCCATACAGTGTGCTATGAGGGAAATTTTGCCCGAGCAGTAGCACTATAACCCTTCCTATATCGAATTCCAACTACCAAGGGGTCTTTTACGTGCACGTCCATAAATACATGGGCCTCGGTTTTTCGTCTCATACTAATAACTAGACAGCCGTCTTTGTCAGACCCTCCGTTCTCCATTTCCGACAAGGGGAACGTAGAGTCGATGAGTACAAATGATAAACACTAGTATGTACAATGATGCTGTTTACCAACAATTAAAAACAATATACATGTAATTAAATTTATTGTTTCATTAAATTAAACGATCAATCCGAACCCTTGGGCAAAGTCTTAACTAACTTCATCGGCAAAATACTGCAATCAGCAAATGGGCTGATCACTATGTAGAAAACAAATGATGACCAGTGGTAACATATGTCCGGAAGAGCAAGCTTACCCTGCCTGGCATTTAGTAACTAAACTTGAAATATACAGGACACCACTCCCTGTCATATACAATAACTGTTTATTACTAAGCCACGTTATGGCGTCCTCCATTAATCCCGTATATAATAGTAACTGTATTCCATAGATTGTTGGGGGGTTGGGATAGCCTAGTGGACTATAGTGCCGCGCTTCGACATCTAGCTGGCCGGTCACCTCTGGCTTGTGGCTGTGGTTTCGAGCCCTAGTGTCGGCGTACGTGGCATGGAGATAGGGGCGCCTTCTCAACCTCGTGGGTTTCCTCCGGGCACTCCGGTTTCCCCCCACTGCTAAAGACCCCTACGCGCAAGCGAATTATTGAAATACAATTAAAAACCATATGTTAGTCCCGAAATGACCTAGTTTGTGTTGAGTGGACGTTAAACCCCATTTTTCTCTCTCTTCCATAGATTGTTCTGCGCATTAATTGCGATCCCTGAGGATGAGCATTGTTAATAAGAAATTTCAGCACAAAATTTTGCAGAAACGAGCAATATCTTTTATTTAATTTTACATGACATCCAAAATGAAACGTATCTAATGAATTCCAGATCCGGATGTAAGGCTATCAAACGCTCTTCAACTACATTGTGCGTATATGTTGAAAGATACTTATAGAGGTGGGGTAAATGAACATTACTCCGAAGCCAGTGTCCTGCGTAACGTTTTACCAAATTTCACGTGTTTACTAGTAAAGGAATTTCCGTTCATCACATCAGCCATGCACCTTCACTATTTTTACCAGGAGTATGGCAAATCTTGGTCTACATAGGTCGTGGATTTAATATGGATATCAATGGGGGGGGGGGATAAGTGAAGTGAAATGAAATGGTGTTTCACGCCCTTCTGTTCTTCTCCGACTGAGCTAATGAAGAGAGAGAGGAGAGACATGGGGTTTAACGTCCACTCGACACAGACTAACATGGTTTTAATTTTATTTCAATAATTCGCTTGCGCGTAGAGATCTTCAGCAGTGGGAGAAAACCGGAGTTCCCGGAGAAAACCACGAGGTTGGACAGGTGACCCAAATCCTTCCCACGTATAACCGAGGATTCGAAACCACGCCAGTTGACTCAATGGCAGGCCGCACGCTAACCATTCCGCCCACCCCCACCCCCACCAACTAATGAAGATGGAAGAGAATTGGTAGTCTTAATGCACACACTACTTACCTCCTCCTATTAAGTCACATATAGCTTTATTTTCTGGCAGGGAACATTCTAAAGAGTCAGCTAATGCTAGGGCACAGAGCCATTTAACTACCAGCACTATTACTAGGCCCACAGATGACCAGGGTCTCATTATATACTACTGAAAAATACAAAAGGTGAAAGACATTAAGTTAAATACCTAATTAAATCAAAAGTTGAACCAGGTACTGAGTTGGTATTTGTAGTGCTGGAGCTGCTTAAACTGGATCCATTGTTTGGAAAGAGTAACGTGGTGGTATTTCAGCAAAATTGTTTTTATTTTATTGGTGAGTTGAAATTTCTACGAATCGTGTATGGTGGTGTATTTTCAGTTATAAATTGTAATTTGATCAGAAGTCGGGGGTGACGCTTGAAACAAAATCCAGACTGCATGTGGACAGACCTTGAGATACACGTTAGTTCAGATTCAACAATGACCCGGAAGTATATCCCAAGGTATCTCGACATCCATGTTCATCAGATTATTATTCCTCTTTTCATAGCTTTATGCAGAACAAAACTCCGAAAGTATATATTATATATATATTACATATCCAAGAATGTAAATTTCGGTCAGTTCTGAGTTAATGTTCTTAGCAATTTTTTGATGGGATAGGGCTGTTGACCCACTCAGACAGATGAGTTGTTTCATCATATTGAAAGACAGAACTGTCACATCAAATTTAATAGCTACATCATTGTTACATCAACAACTGTTTAATTTTAAGACACGGCCATGACTGAGAAGCGCTGTACACGATAAAGTTAATAGGAATAAAAGCCGACAGACAAGGAACATGGTTTCTTACTCGGATTTAATAACCGTATTTAATAATATCATTCCGATTCGACATGCTAACTTATATAAGGTGTATAGATATACTCGACAGTTAATCCGATTCTAAATACGTAACGTATCCGACGATTGGAAAACTTGCCAATAATAACATATTTGCTACCGGAACATCATCTCTTTCAACATAATGTAAGGGAAGCTTACAAATTCTATCCACCATAATGCAAGGTCAGTCGAAGCAATCGTGTTGGTCGTATCGAAACGAACCAAATCGTGCACTCCAGGCCTGTCCTATCGTAACGCAACGCACAACAGTGGGTCCTAGCATCAGGTAGTACACTTGCAAGAATGGTCAACCGATGTCTGG
Source organism: Patella caerulea (assembly GCA_036850965.1). Classification (NCBI taxonomy): domain Eukaryota; kingdom Metazoa; phylum Mollusca; class Gastropoda; family Patellidae; genus Patella; species Patella caerulea. The sequence goes on along the minus strand of JAZGQO010000002.1, from coordinate 14,166,719 downwards.
CGTTTGTTTTCGTTTCGTGAAGCAGTGGGCAAATACAGGTAAACAACGATACTGTCGACATCCCGCTCGACAGTTAACCCGCACAACCAATTTGCGGACAGCACTGGTAATTGCGTGCGATCAGGTTTGTGTGGCTGGCGCTTTCAACTAATGTTATATAATTATTGTTGCCTTATTATTTTTGTCCATCTCGCCATTATTTTAAATAGCCTACTTTTAGATACAGATAGGTTTTAAAAGTAGAACATATGACCTAATTATGCTCCAGAGAATATCTCTACTGCGTTCCACTGAACTCCCGGGTTGAAGTCTCATATTTTTCCTGTACTCATAATTAATAATAGATTCGGCAATTAGACCGGGTCGTAATGAAGTACAAATTGGACGTGTTAGTATATATACGCCCAGTGTATAGTCATTATGGACGGAGGGGTAATATCGTAGACACGCTCTTCGTCAAAACTTTTAATTTTAATATACTGTTTTGTTTGTTTCTATGACAATGTATTCAAGGCTTAGGCAACGTTGTGGTCTCAATTATCATAGAATTCCACCTGCCAGGTGACCCGTCAACGTGTACACGAATGGACCTCGGGTTTTCGTGCCATCGAAACGATTTGGCCTAACTGATCAGCAGTAAAAATTCGCTAGGTCGCTACTATCACTTGAAATGAAATGATATGAAATGGGATTTGAGAGGTTTGACATGGGGGAGATTTCATTAGCTCTCAACTTAAAAGTCAGTCATCATGCACAGAGTTATAAGACCCTTACGTTCGCATTACCGCTCTGACAGAGACTGGGTGTTGATTGGTAGTTAAAGCTCATTCCATCTGCAGTAACATTTAAAACTATTCAAATTACATATTATGATGTTAGAACCGATATACACTTTCGGACACAAAAAATGGTCTCTGAAATACAAAATAACATTCGGGGTTGTGGTAATTGGTAATTGAACCGACACTCCCTACATGTTATTAGGTATTCTTGAAATCGTCTTGTAACACTGCGTTACAGCTACCACAGTTTAATATTTAATGACTGTAATTGTAAATTAGACGTAGGAGTCTTACATGGAGCCATGTAATATATATTTAATAGGCTCTTGCACCGGTCACTTCCGATGTTAATGACAGTCATCATGAACAGCAGCACATCGCTTGTATTATTAATTGTTCATAAGAGGCATGTCTTTAAATAATTGTCACTCGGGTTAAAGAGCTACATTTAGAACTATTTTATAACCTGACTGCTGTGTTGATAGCATTTCTAGGTTGTATAATTAAATGTCATTTCCGGTCAGATAGGTAATACTAATATAGGCATTCGGTGAACATTCTGTCATTACGCTGTATTTAATCGTCACGTGATTGTCCTAGCTTTCGACAATTCTGACGATATAATCACGACGTGGCCTTCTAAGGAGGAGAAGTTAACATCTTTACACGTGTGGGTTCTGCAAGCGCTTTAATAAATCGAAAGAACTAAACCATTGTGGTTGGCGGGAACTCTTAATTGGTTATTTTATGAGTATCTACACATTTAACCTATTGAACTTGATTATTTTTGGTATCATTCGAACGACTAGTAGCACCCTCCGTGTGAAAACTCAGCTTAGAAAAGCGTCAGAATTAAAGCAAAGTACATTCTAGTGGAGATCCTGGTGCCCTACCGTGGCCACCTAAGATGCGATAAATAATTAAAGCTATGTTGACTGACCTACAGAAACACTAACCCTTCAATCTGTGTTGACGCCATTTGAATTGGGTTGGGTTTTTTGTTGGTTTTTTGTGTGTGTGTGTGGGGGGGGGGGTAATTTAATTTTAAAGCTGTGTTAACTGACGTACGCTAACACTAACCCTTCAATCTTCGTCGACGCCATTTGAATTGTTTTGGGGTTTTTTTTAAATGAAAAACAAACAAAAAAAAAACACCAACAAACTATTTTAAAAACAAACAGTTGATATAGTATTGTAATGGATTTTATTGTATTACAGCCGGGACTTTGCGAGAATCCAAAGGTCATCCTTTTTCTACCACTGCTAACATTCGCCGAACGAAAAGCGAATTGTTGAACAGGAGTGATTTATAAATAGAACGGTAATTCTTTGATTGTTTGACATTAAAGGGACAATAACATTCTTGCTGGCTTGGTAGCTCCAGAAAATAAATAATACCCTTATTCTAAGTACTAGATGTTTAAGTGTCCTACCTGTTGTGTAAATTATCCATTAAAACCTATTTTACTTGTCCAGAGAGTTCGAAAATATTTTAAAATCCAAGTCACATTTGAAAAGGTTTACGTTAGACTTTTCAAATCAATTGGTTGAATTTTTCCAATTTTTTAAAATAGGTGTGTTAAGATGAAATTTTTATCATCAATTAATTGGAATATTCTAAAATAATACGATTTGTTGACCAGAATGAAGATTGGGACATATTATTCAGTTACAACAAGAGTGTTATTGGGGCTTTAAGAAATCAACAAAGAAATGTAGAACTAGGCGAGACAATAAATAAATTTAATAAATATTACTTAATTATATGTAGAATCATTTTCCCATACAATATGAAACCATCTTCTATGGGGAAACCCCTATAGGTTGCTTCCTGCTATGAACCATTACCCAGAGTAATTTGAGTAAAAATATATCCCGGGGCTAAATGTATAGTAATTATATTATTTATATTAATATTTAATATCTATTCTTCCTTTAAACCCTCAACTCTGAACAGCTGGAACAGAATGATTCCCCAGAGTCCTACTTCATTTATCGCTGTTGAAAATTGGAATGTGACGTGAGGCGACCTTTTAAGCCATCATGTAGAAAAAAGAACAATATAGTCAAGTCAGAACTAGGTAGCAGTGGAAACAAAGTTAAATAATTTGTCCGTAATAACCTAAAGGATTTTATGAGCAATAGGTAGTTATTCGATCAAAATGCACACGCCTGGAGGTCGGGTGTTCGATCCCTGCATAGGCCGAGAAAGTTCATCCAGTTTTTCCGGTGTGGTTCCCCCTTGTAAGTGTTGCAGGACGGAGGGCCAGACAAGGACAACTGTCTAGTCGTTCGGATGGTACAAAAAACGATGTCCCGTGTACACTTTGGCGTGCATGTAAAGAATCCCTTGGTAGTTGGAATTATTTGTAAGAGTAGGCAGAAGCACCACTGCCCGGGCAAACTTCCTCTCATAGCACACTGTATGGCGTATACCCGTCTTCATTAGCCCGGGTTAGGAGCAGAACAGTAGATTTCAATTCATTTCAAAAAGGACAATTTGGTTAAGAGTGGGTTATCATTTCAGCTTTTGATCTTGGTGACCTTTTAATCAAGCCGCTAGAAACCTGTCCAACAGAATATAATTGATCGAAGTTTAACAGTTTGCCAACAATATTCTACACGTATAATGAGGCTAAATTATTTTAAATTAAATTTAACTGCTAAGACTGAATTACCTCAGCCGCAATTGATTCTAGTCAGTGATCAATATGCCAGGCATACTAAACTGATGTTGTCTGTCTACAATAAGCACAGTTTCAGAAGAGTCACGAGGCCAGTTGAGCGCCATATTAGATTATAAATCGACGATTTTAGTCGAAAACACAAAATATATTCTGCTTTTAATTTTTAAAATTGAAGAGGTTTGTTTAGTCTTTCTGCGTATAACACATGTAAGAAGGACCACATTACAAAACAGTATACTCATTGTTAGATATGCCGGTCATGTAGAACAGAGATCTATTCTCGAAGAAGCGTTTGACTGATACGAGTGACATTTTTGCTTGATAAGACAAATTGTTATGAGAGGCGCGAATTGTAGGCTGGTTCGGTAGGTTTGGTAATTTCAAAACCCATAAATGCCGCTTAATATAAATGGGTATTTTGGAGAATACTAACACAAACCCTTTTTAGAAGACTGAACTTGGATCAAATTTACCTATAACGCCTCTATAAAGGGTTAGGGTTGGAGTAACCTTGTTAATTTTTTTTGCTGATATATTCAAGACGATATCTTCTTTATATAGGAGTACTGGTGATCGGATTGATAGAATTCCTATCGCTAAACACGATTTGTTCATTATAAGTAGAAAACCGTTTGCTTCAAGCTGCATGATAGTCGTGTTAACTTGGATTCAAATACGATCTACATTACGTGGAAAAACTTAGAAAATTTCTAATTGAATGAGATTGTCGTGTTTGTTCCAGAGAATTATGGTCAGCAATTACGCAAAGTTACGAATTTAATAGTGAGTCGTTAGAAGAGTAATGGAATTAATGTAGAAAAAAAAGAAGTATTTCCAAGATTCTAAAATTAGGAATATTTCTATCATGTTGAATCCCTTTAACCCGCGGCATGTTGTAAAGGAGGGTCACTCTATCTCGTTCGTTCTTATATTGAACGATGTATTAGGTTTTCGCTAAGACGTATAATACGGTTACCCGTGGGCTAATTCAGGGGTTTATCGGGATCAAATTCACAAATCTTTTTTTCCACGGCCGAGAGACAATACATTATCTCCACGAACACATACCAACGTCGTTTACAAAATCACTGAATGAAAGTTAATATAAGGAGTATGGTGCCGATGTTCTATAATAGAAATGAAATGGGGTTTAACGTCCTGCTGTTCTACTCCTACTGGGCCAATGAAGACGTGCGATAAGGGAAATTTTGCCCTGGTAGCGATGTGTACTCGGGACCTCGGGATTTAGCCTTTAGCCTCCCTTACCAGACCCTCCGTCCTTCAAGTGAACATTATCCTGGGGAAATTCGATGAACTTTCTTGGTCAACATAGGGATCGAACACGGTATCACTAGCTTAGCGAGTCAACACCCTACTTACGGAGCCATCGTGGCTCTTGTTCTATATTAATAGACTAAATGGAATCTTATTCTATAACAGCATTCTAAAATATGCAGTATACAGAGCTAAATCTGCAGAATTCCAATCTATCTTCTTTTTTTAGACTTTAAAAATGTTATATTATTTGGACAATTATCCAGATGTCACGTCCATAACGGACGGTCGAGGTATTAAATAGATAAGCACACATCATCTGTTTAAAAGTTTCATGTTATACTGGACAATCGAGTCTTTATTGTTATTGTTGAAGCAATGATCTTCGCTAAAACCTTTTGATTGGGCACTTTTGAATTCCGCCCGGGATATCGTCTACCTTTGATTTTGTGATTCTATGTTCTTGATCAAATGTTTAATTTTATCACGATTAAGCCATTGGAAATTTGAATGTTTTCCGCAAATGCAAATGAGACAGAGAGAAGTTTAAAAATAACTCTTAATTAACTAGTGCCTTCATTTAATCTAATAGTCGATATATTTAAAGCATCCACTCTTTCCTAGGCTACATCAGCCATTTAATAGTACTTTAAAATTCTATTGAAATTCCCCGTTCTCTAACGTCAGAAAAGTACTGATACTTTCCCAGACCAATTTACATTAAATATTTTTGCAAGGAAATTCAAGAATTTAATAGTGCAACCTGTTTTTTTTTTCCATTTATCATTTAATTCGAGTTATTTTTAAACTTTAAAAAGTGCAACAATTTTTTTTTTAATTCGCCTTTTTTTTAATTGATATCTTCATTTCACTATGTCTAGAGGGGGGTGAATGACCGAATGTTTACCACGTGCGCACTGTATCATAAGGTCCGTCATTGGGTCAAATGACGTGGTTTCGATTCCCCGGTTGTACGTGACAAGGAATATGGTCGCCTGTCCAACCGCGTGACTTTTCTCCGGGTCCACGGCTTCCCCCGAATGCTAAAGACCCCGACGCCGAAGCGAAAATTTGAAATAAAATTGAACCATATGTTAGTCCCGAAACGACCTAGTTTTTGATGAGTGGACGTTACCCCCACCCCTCTCTCTTTTTCTCTCGACCTCCCTCTCTCTTTCTTACCCACTTAGTCGCCCTGCTCCCCCTCCTTTAGATATTCAACTTTCGCTATTGCTGAAACATGCTTGATAACGACTTGTTGGAACGTCGCAGTGAAAGAGTAATTGTTGTACTTGATTGTAGTTTGGGGGGGGCGATTCATGACCCCTCAAATGACTACCAACGGTTTTTAAGGTTTTGGCACAATATATGTTTGACCTATAAGTCATGGTTAATAATGATACACTGGAATAATAGTTAATAAGGACAATGCCTCTATATTGACTAATCAAATTAACACCACGTGGACATGTGACTCGATATCCGACGTCAATGTAACCCATCTTCATCTAACCAACTTGTTCAAGTGTTGGATCAATAAAGGGTTACAAGAAATGAGACGAAATGTGGGGAATTTTATGATTATTGTATTTGTTCATTGATAATCAATTGACTTCGAGTAGTTTTTCGTTTCGTTTTCTTTGATATCAAATTTGGCTTGCTGGGATTTAAAAACAGTTTATACGTCATATGTTATTACACAATTTTTTGGAAGTCAAATGTGTGTCATCGCAGTATAGTGTCCTAAATTGACCTTTACAAACTTCATTTCCCATACCGAAATCATTACACTCGGCAAACCTCAGCAGATTCCAGTAGCCTACATCTAGCCTCGGCTGTGTGAAGAAGTCCGCCATTAGAACTACTTTCAAGTTCCCGGATTACCAACGGCGTTGCCCATGACAACGCCTTTGAAGAATGTTTTAGTTTATCCGATTTTCTTTAGACAAACACAAGTTTGCACCAACAATTCAACAAACGCAATTTTGTGAACTTCTTTCTAAAGACGGAAAGTTTTCCTAATAAGTAAACCGGTGCCGCATCGCAATTGTGTAGACGTAGGTACATATCACTTACTTTCATACAGCCGGGGCTAGATGTAGGTTCCGGAATCCTCCAAGGTTTGCCGAGTGGTAATCATTACTCGATAACCTCGTATTTTGTCGGTTTATATACGTCATTTTTGTAAATCTTTTATTTTTTCATTTTGAATTAAATCTGTACTACTACAGACCCGGAACTGTACAGTGCAGTGGATGCTTCCGGCTGATCACCGGATCCATTTACTTGATTTGAAATTTGATTATTTTGCACTGCCTGTTAGTCTGTTTTGTCCGCAGGGTTATCTTGTTTTGTTTTGTTTTGGGTTTTTTTTGTGCGTATAGACGTCCTCCTGCACCTATTATTAAAGGACACATGGCTTTATATCTTTTATCTTTGGAACATTAAAATGGACGATAATGGGTGACATGTTAACAGTCCAATTTGAACGACGACCGTCTTCGGCTGCTTAGGACTTTTTATTGTTAATTTTTCGTTTGTGAATCAGCCATAACTAATTACTTTAGCGTTGTCGTGTAAGATATGGATTGGTCCATTAGAAATGGCACAAAAAAAAAAAAAAAAAATATTTCCTGTGGGAGGGAATCGGGGTACCCAGTGTACATCCACGGGGTTGAGAAGGCGCCCCCTATATATCCAAGCCAGTTTAACTAGCGGTGAATACATTTTCCATAGGCAAACACGAGACTTTTAAAATTTTTGTGAATGTGATAACAGTGAACAGAATATGCTCAATGATTTCATTGGGTTGTATTCCTGAGTGAAGTCTGGCGGGGGGGGGGGGGGGTCGATTCCCCAGTTGTACGTAAGAATGAGTAGGGTCGTGAGGTTTCTCCGGGTCCGCTGGTTTCTTCCCACTGCTAAAAACCATTCCGCGCAAGCGAATTATTGAAATAAAATTAAACCAAATGACCTAGTTTGTGTCAAGTAAACGTTAAATCCCATCTCTCTCTCTCTCTCTCTCTCACTATTAGCGTCGTTTATGATCATGACTAAACTGCATAGTACAATTCAGAGGAGAAAGAACTTGTATCGTAGCATTTTGACAAATGTCTATAAAATAATATTGACATCTGAATGTGTTGTCAGCCTGGTTACTGTGTGTTTTTGTGTTTATATTCTATTGTAAATGTTTCTTGCAGATCTATTATAGTTTAACGTTGTGATTAATTACACGGCTCAAGTTGAATCCATCTTGTTTTGTATTTTATGTGTTATGAAACGAAATGAACGGAAACGGGGTTTAACGTCCTACAGCTCTGCTCCGACTGGGTTAATGAAGACAGTCATAAGCTACATAGTCAGTGCTCTGAGTGATATTTTGCCCGGACAGCAGCGGCATGACATGCTCTTATATCGAATACCAACTACCAAGAGATCTTTTATGAGTGCGCCTATGTGTACACGGGACCTCGGTTTTTTCGTCCCAACCGAAAAACTATACGTTGTCCATTGACAGGCCCTCGGACCCGAGTCACCGATTTGTCGATTACATACAGTGCACAATTCAAAGTAATACAATTATTGTTTATTAAATTGGTAAAAGAGGACGGACATGCAGTGTCCTATAAGGAATTCATCTAATTAAAACAATCAATGGTTCTTTTACGTGCACACCAATACACATTCCTTGCCCGAAGATCTGACCCAGGAGTTCTCCCATTACTCACGAAAACACCATGGCCCCCAGTTCTCGCATAAGTAAAATTATATCAGCTTTCTTTGTGAGAAACTGGCATGCAACGGATGATGACGTTTTTGAAATCCAATTTTCTATTTTTTATTGTGATTCCTTTTTTATTTACCCTATTAAAGCAGATCTGCAAAACGTTGTTTGCATTTTGATAGAGTATATTCTACACCTCGTCTTCCAAAGGAGTTTTGCACGGATCATGACCACAGTTTTAAAATCAAATTTTCTGTTTTTAAAATGAATCTGATATTTTGTAATTGTGATTCTTTTTTTTTAAATTCACCTTATTAGAGCAGAATTTGAAAAAAAAGTCGTTTGAATATCGATGGAGTACTTTCTACATCGCGTCTGTCAAAAGGGTGTGGCACTTGCTGACAATTAAAGACAGGAATACAAGAGATAGTATCATTATGCAACTGACTTGAAATTAACACTCAATTTTGCCTTCAATTTCAATTTGTCATCTGATCCAGTGGACGACAAAAACATTACGTAAAAGAACTCCAATGCACGTGGAAATGTTTTTGTACGATACACAATGAAATCTAATCAAGGATGGTGATTTCTTGCTTCTAGATGTCAGAAGTCAAATCATTGAAAATATTTCAAAATCTTTGATTGAAAAACTTTCTAAGATTGTTCTGTTTCACAATGTTGAACATTTCAAACCTTCAATTACTTTGACAAGCATTTCAATCATCCGATCATTAATTTGTGTAAGTTCTAGGACGTAATTTACTTACGTCTACCAAAGTAATTGCCATTGAGCTATGGAAAAGTACAAAATCTTGCATATTGGTTGTATCGTACGGAAGATGTGGCATTAATAAAAATACCAATATTCGCGTTTTCTCCGGGTAAACTAGACTACTAAGTAGATAATTATGTTAATCGAGACTAAAGACGTTACCGTGTAATATGATTAACGGTGCTCTGTTTTATTTTAGCCCCCCTGTGATAGAATCCATCTGCTGGTGCCAAATTTAATAAGGGTGTCAGTCAGTAGTATGTTGTCGTTGTGTGGCGAACGATGTGGTTAAGATACGATGAACTGAATAAATGATGAACACCTTGTGGGCGTGACAACTATTGATTAATGTCATCAATTACAAAATATTGCTTCATCTTTGTTACATGGAGAGGGTTTGGTAAAGCCCCAAGACAGGCGATATTGCACAAGAAAATGATCCATGGCTAACTCATCGGCTGTTAACCGAATAAATTAAAGAATTCCGATCTTGTGGATTTCTACCAAATGGGTAAGCAATTGAAAATTCTGTGTATGGTGCAGTGTCCAAGATACAGGTCTTTAACAAAACCTTTGATCGCCTCTACAATAGATGAATCTCACACAAAAGCGAGAGCGGGGTACGGCACTGTCTCCAAGACCCAGGTCTTCAAATGTGAACCTTAACAATATCAGTGGTCGCGTCCACAATATATCCATCCCCTAAAAAGCGACCTGGGGCCTTTTTCATAAAATTTTAACGAAGATAAAATCCAAATTTTAGTTATATGATTGGATAATAGATTGATTTTAGTGCTATGCCAATCAAAACTGAAGTATCTACTAAAATTTGGATTTCATCTTAAGTTAAGATTTCGTGAATCAAGGGGCCCTGGTGAGTAGAAACAAATAATCTTAAAGTGCGATACAGTACCCAAGAATTTAAATGAGTCATGTCCAAACTTGACAGGGAGCAATATCGAAGCAAATCATCAACGACACCAATAATGAAACGGAAACTGCTACAACTACAACGTGTTGTTATTCCCAAATGTATTGTTCGGTTTTACATGATACATAATCTAATGTGACATCTTGTACGGGAATAAATCCCATTGAGTGCCCTCCGGCTCGCGTTTATGAAGTTCTTCTGGGATTTTCTAAGACTGTTGGGGATTAAGAAGAACCATTTTGGCGTCGATATAGGGTATCTCATTTTCTAGTTCACCTACCTATAAAGGTATTTTTCTTCAATGTGCTTACATTTATATTCCATGTAGCACATAGCCAGTACATAGCCGACCATGACTCACGTTAGTATTAAATAAGAGAGAGGGAGAAATGGGGTTTAACGTCCACTCGACACAAAGTAGGTCATTTCGGGACTAACATATGGTATAATTTTATTTCAATAATTCGCTTGAGCGTAGCGGTCTATAGCAGTGGACGGAAACCGGAGGAAACCCACGAGGTTGAGAAGACGCCTCTATCTCCACATACGCTCACACCAGGGATCGAAGCCACAGTCAGAGGTGGCCGGTCAGCTAGAGGACAAAGCGCGGCACTCTAGACCACTAGGCCACCCCAACCCCCAGTATTAAATAATGTTTGGGAAATATTTCCTTATTATTAGTTGGGGTTTTTCAGTTTGAGTGAAGTCTGTGTCACTACAGGCCTTGGATTCACTTGATCAGAACGTTTGACAGTTGTCCTTAGATTTGTCTTGTTTATCTGTTTGTGTGTGGTGTAGTTCCCCTGTACTTGTCTTGTATATTTGATGTGCGTATGTAAAATCATGTCCATGGCAGTGTCAACTATTTATTATTAGATTTTCTTTGTTTGTGATCGAATACTCAAAGACTGATCAGCGGATACAATCTCTAAGCCCAACCCTTAATTTTCTGATTGTGTTTCTTGTTTGTTGTTTGTTCTTGGGTGGAGGGTTGTGTGGAGTTGACGTAATTATGTCTCTATAAAGACTAGAATTGGTCATTGTCCGTGTATAAAATGAGGCTAATTCGATAATGTACTATAAAAGTAGTGACCAAGATAGAAGTTAAGTTGAATAGGGAATAGAGAATATATAAATAGTAAGAGTTCTGACAACCGGGGCTTGCAAATTACAAATAGATGAGTATAATAAAATTTTATATTAACTCTGGGGGTTGGATAACCGAATGTGTGCGCGTTGTATCATAAGGTCGGTCATTTGTTAAACTGGCGTGGTTACGATTCCCCGGAACAACTTGGCAGTCAGTAGATTCATATCCAAGCTCGTGGGTTTTATCTGGGTCACCTGGTTTCATCCCATTTTTAAAGACCCTACGCACAAGCGAATTATTGAAATGAAATTGACACAAATGTTAGTCCCTTAATGACGTAGCTTACGGCTTTGGTTTCGATCCCTGGTGTGAGTGTATGTGGCATGGGGATAGTGGCGCCTTCTCAACCTCGTGGGTTTCCTCCGGACACTCCGGTTTCATCCCATTGCTAAAGACCCTACGCACAAGCGAATTATTGAAATGATCTAACTTTCGGCTGTGGATTCGATCCCTGGTATGAGTGCATGTGGCATGGAGATAGTGGCGCCTTCTCAACCTCGTGGGTTTCCCCAGGACACTCCGGTTTCATCCCATTGCTACGCACAAGCGAATTATTGAAATGAAATTGAAAAAAATGTTAGTCCCTTAATGACCTAGCTTGTGTTGAGTGGAGGCTAAACCACATTTATCTCTCAATATGATATATATTAACTCTACAAAACGATGGGGTAGTGCATACGAAGTAGTAGATTCTGTCTTTATTAGTAATAATTATGATTCATGGTTTACAACATGTACATGGCCACCCAACCATACGATTTATCCGCACATTGTTTAGGGCTGCTTTCCATAAAAAAAAGCGTTCTTCCGCGTGATTTTATGTATTCCCATGTGTACAGAAAAACTGCTGAAAAAATTAAAATAGCATTATGCAAGATCAAAATCTGCGTATTACAGGTCTTTCTTTAAGCCTGAGATGTTATCTAAATAATCAATTAGACATTAATTAACATATCCAAACCATAATAAACTCTTTACGTCAAGGCTAGCCTTCGATGTTGGCGGATTGAATTCCTATATGCCGCTTAATGGCCATTGATAATTAAACCAATCAAGTGGATAATCGAGACTATGCTGTTTATATTAATGATTTGAGTAATGATGACCGAGGCTATGTGAATATTTCAAACGCTTTTTTCTCGGCTAATCGTGAATCAATTTGACTGAAATTTTCAGCAAATTACCTTTACACTATCTAGTTTTTAACTATTATAGTGAGAACTGCCATCTCTTTATCTTATCTCCCATAATGTAACTTTAAGGAAGCTGTCACATTATATTAGCACTTTTCACCGGCGAAAACCCCTTACATAGAAGGCGTGATGTGACAAAGATTTAATCTGGAAGAAAATGTCGAATGGCTTTTCCATTTATGACTACTACTACCATTTAATTATTTTCGGACTTTATTTATTTTCAGCATAAATCATCGATATTGTACTTATCCATCATAATATAATGATTATCACACGCCTCACAATCAACATTACAATACTAAGGAACAATTCATCCGCAAATTACTTCCATTGGACTCTACTCAAATGCACGATGGGAATTGCCTTGTGATATTAATGTTAAGGGGGGACAACTTAAGTAGCTGCGGCGAAAGACACAAAGCGCATTAAAGGTTTAATGTAATGGATGAAGTAGTGTTTCTTAAAGAGATAATAAAACGAATTAAATATACCCCTGTGGAAACATCAAAATATTAAACAGTAAAATTACCACCTTGACGAAGATGCTAAAAGTGAGTATATTCAAGTCTACCGAATATATATCCACGATCTATAGTGTCGTGTCAAACGGTCCATGGCCAACAATGTCTTTTTTATCGAAATCTATGTCTTAGACACATCAACGATAAATTGGCACGAACTATTGCAGATGCGCACAATTACAACATAGCATACCAACTAATATTGGATCCGAAATTTTGATTAACCTACCCTCGTGGATTTCATTGAATATACACGTATATGGGATAATATATATACCATTGTATTATATAGTATAATACGTATGTTCTCACTTATAGCAATCCATGCAATTAAATCAGGAAACTGGCCGAAGTTTCCGATCTTTTAGTAAATATTGTTATAAAGACTCCTTTGCGCATGTCCCTCTAAAGCTCTCAACAAGGACACTATTTAATAATAAATGTCTACTACCAGTTTAACCAATAACTATTATGCCAATATCACTTAACCTTTAACCTGTGGTGGTCACAACGAGTGGGAAAATATTAACTTTTACATTTCCTTAATAGCTCAACTTTATTAGACTGCCATTTAATTACACGCTGGACAATTCACACAATGACCGAAGAGTCTATCGAAATATCAATTAAGTTACGCACTGGATCGCCAAGGCTACGATCAAGTCTACCGCAATAGCCATTAAACTGCAGACAGTACTTTGACCACATGTACTGTAACAGCAATTAAATTAATCACATTATTTCCTAATTAGGTTCATACAGTATTATTATAAGGATGACGGCGGGCATTGGGGATTGGTTTTAGTCCTCTAATATGCACCCAGTGGATAAATATAAATGATCATATTCTATGACCCTAGCCAACTGGAGGACACTTATGAGAATTGTTGAGCACAAATCTATTGTAATTCTCGTAACTCAAGCATACTATACTCGTAAAATATTTTACTAATAAGCTAAAATCAAGTTGATCGCAAATATTTGGAACCGTATCTACCTTTTTATTGCGTATTCCAAGTTAAAATGTATTCAAATCGATTATTTAAGACTGGATTATGAAAATTAAAATACAATATCGGATTTCATTAAAAAGAGTCCTATCAATATATAGATGGCGCTGACACAACTGTTTGGAACGGTACCAACGAGATGATTTATAATCTAAGGATTTTATTAAAAAGAGGTCCAACAATATAGGAGAACGCTAGATCGAAGACAATCCTACGCATTTTAGCACATAATGACCTCATATATATATATATTGTGGGTTAGGGCTAGTGCCCGTAGATTTCGTCAAAGTCTCGAGATGTAAACAGGGCTAGTCCTAACCCTGGGCCAAGCCTAACCCTTACCCACAATCCACATGTGACGTCTTAAAATGCGTTGGACCGTCTCCGATCTAGCGTTTCAAACAATATATTTTAGCCTACAATTATAGGTTTGAAATTCTCTGGACATTTATTGATAGTAAATGGTTCCTGCTGGCAAATGGCTTTACATATTTAAACTGATTCAAGTTCAGATGAACAGGGTCTGATTCCACAAGCTATCTGTTGGCACTAGCGGGGTTAAACATAGGGTTAATTACAGAGATACCTTATCAAAAACTATCCTGCTATTCTGCTCCGACTGAGCTAACGAAGACAGGCATGCGCCATGCTGTATGTGGTATGAAGGACATTTTGCCCAGATAGCGTCCTTTCGACCCACCTTTTTTTAAAATTTAAACTGTCAAGCGATCTTTTACATGCACGCCGTTGATATCTTAATCCCAACCGAACGAATATTGTAGATTTGAAGCTTTCCACCCAATATTGTTATGGCTTCAAACCATCTTTGTAATAAAGCTGTTTGTCTGCGATGATTGATTCGTATTCTTGTAGTACTGTGACTGCCTTGATAATGTAAAGATTCACTAATTGTAACCTTTTAATTCCAAGCTTATAATGACAGTAATATACCGTATTAGAGACACCCCCACAAAACCAAACCTAACACAAAAATAGCAGTACCTTAAAGGGACAATCCCGATAAGAACAGAGTCTCCAAAATTAAAGTCCGAGTATTTATGAAATTTATGGACCAAAATATAGTGGCATGGTGTATTTACCTTGTCTCAAAATTTCAGCTCAAAATATTGAGTCGTTTGGACGTGAACGTCAACACTGCTTATCCGGACACGTAACCCTTTTAAGATTTTGGGTCAATTTTTTCATTGGGTGACCTGATAATCGATTAATGTTTCTTGAGAGGTCAATACAGTGAATGACCCATGTCGTGTACTTGATAACAAAAGGTAAATTTCACCTACATATTATTTTTATAGAAAAAAAGTCTGGTTTTATCCAGCTACTGTATAATAAAACGTTCTCCATTTCCAGATGAAGACTGTCAGGTTTAAGTTATTTACAAGCGTATCACAAATATCGGGTTAGTAGGTCGGCCTTAGGTTATGGATTTTAAAGGATTTTAACACAAAATTAAGCAGTTTTATTCCCCAAAAAGTTATCGGGATTGACACTTTAAACCAAATAAACTGGCACCAACAGTCTTAGAATAACCTTAACATTAAAGGAGAAAAAAACCAAAGCAAAAAGAGAGAGAAAATATGAACTAATGATATTTTTTTTTTTCTTACCGTAATTCATTTTTCATAACCTAGTCAACGAGGGAAATCATTTCAAAATGCAATTTTCCTAATTACTATCAATAAATGTCCAGAGAATTTCAAACTCGACACCTTTTCTTTATCTATAATTGTTTTAGTTTACAATTCGAGATACTTTCGTTAAAAATTCAGATTGTCATTGGGGATTTTTGTAACACAGATTAGTTCCGCGTAAGCTAATCTGAAAAAAATGTTAGCTTTATGGGAATTCTTCTAACAAATGCGAAATGGTACGTGATGTTCTAGAGCGTATGGGATGTTATATCTTGTATCGTGCATGAAATATTTTCCTTAGTTTTAGTGCAATCTGATTAAAGCACGTATCCTATTTCGTTTCGTTTTTTTTTTAGTTCAAAATTTCTTTTTCCCTCTTTACTATACTGGGGTCTGGGAGAGTTTTTTGTATACCGCGTTATATTGATGTGACGGATAAGCCAATGAAACGGTCTGTTATGGCGAGTTATTGGCGTGCTGTGCACGGAACTGTGGGTATACCACTAAAAACATCAACGCTTATTGGTTATCATATTCTCTGACGTCATAGGTTCAAAGGCCGCCCTTATGCCCCCTTGGGCGCGCTCTTGACAACAACCGAACAGACGTCTCAATCGAATGTCAATCTCTAGCATCTGGTTATTCCAATCTACACCGATAGTATCTATTGCGTATGCTCTCCAGATAAGGATATGACTGTAGATAGCCTCGTTTTTCGAGTGCCTTGTTACAAATGGCGTTGAAACGCATTAATGGTATACGATTCGTGTTCAAAGGTAAAATGTTTATTTTGTCTTATATATTGGATATCAGAAGCCCATCTTTTCCCGGTAAGATCACATCATCAGTGTTGATTAAAATTGACAAGTATTCGTGTTTTCAATGTCGAAGACTTCGGATGATTAAGTTAAGAGCTACTTCAACTTACAATTGAAATATATGTATGTACCTTTTGAGGATAATCATACACAATATCCTAAAGCATCGGGCGGGGAAAGACTAGGGCATGAAATGGAGTGATTTGATTTGTCTTGGGGTTTTCCAAAGCTAGTTGTCGTAAGCTATTCACAACGGCCCAACCAATAGCAAATTACAGCAACCGTGTCCTTTAATATAGAACATATTTACCGGCATAAATCACCTGAAAATTGGTTAATTTGTTTCATTTCATCAATTATGGACGCACACAATGGCTATACGTGTCAACTCACATCCCAGCACCTTGCAATAATTCAATCAAGAGTAGCGCAAATTCAATTTAAGCTCAAATTGAGTAAATTTGTGATTTTTTTGATAAAAAAGATAAAAAAAAAGGCAGCATCATATTTTGACCGGTCGGTTTTCTATCTTCATCAATCAGAGTACAATTAAATTAGATCTCGTCAAGAACAGTTAATTTGTGCAAATCTATAAAAACGGAACCTTTGGGGCTATGAAAAAAGCGACCCCGCTCCGTAACGCCTTCTGGAATCTGTAGTAGAAGATTTGTGTTGCACTTTGGGTAGGTAGTCTTGACATACGCTATATCACATCCAGTGCCCATGATGATGAATTGGAGATTCATCACCCAGGGTGTTTTATTGGTAGGCAAAGTGGGCAGGCATCTAATTCAGACAATCAAATTTGTACCTAGTATTCTATATCCCTGGAACACATATTCTAAAGTTCTAGCACATAATCTAAAGTTCTAGCACGTAACATTCTATAGCTCTGGAGCACATAATATTATAAAGCTCTGGATTATCATAATGGACGCCATAATTCAGGTTATGTTGTGGTGTATTTAATAAATTACTCTGATGCAAAACGGCTCATTGTCTACGATATCACCCCCGGTGGAAGTTAAACTACAGAAACGAACATGGCTCGTTATTTCTTCAAAATGGTGGTATCTCGAAAATACCCATAATTAATTTATAGAGCCCAAATGTTCACCGAATGCAGCAGGGTATGATCTGTTGCCAGAGTTCCTTTAATGCACTTCTCTAACCACTATGATTTTGTAAATCGTGTATCTCAATTTAATTATCATTTCGTTTGGCAATTATTTCATATAATTGAAAGAAATACGGGTACACTTTTGGAATAATTTAGCCTCAGGATTTCGAAAATTGCTATTAGAGTAGGACGTATCTGCACTAGAACAGTGTAATCACGGAGGGCGTCATTTTGGTCTGTATTTAGCTAGTTGTAACCAATTTTACTATCTGGAAGTTACATAAAGTTACCTCAGAGTTATTACATTAATATCTTCCCCTGGGCTACCGAGATTAATATCGAACCATAACGTAATATGATTATCGATATAAATAACGTTCGATATTGCATATATTCATGTGTAGGACCATACAAACTTTGTGTTGTTCGTATACCAGATTTCTAACTCAATTCAGTAGACTTCTGAAGGTGTTTTTGTCCATGAGATTTTCTAGAAACAGTGATGATAATTTGTAGAATAAATCTGGAGGCCAATATGCAGGGAATATCACGCGATTCCTTTGGTAATATTCATTTATTGGATTTGAAAATAGACATGGTGGTCTGTCAGTTTGTTGCGAACACTAAGAAGACGAAAAGTATTAAATGGTTTGAGCTGTACGAAGTACTTGAATCTGACATGAATGTCATCCTGCTATTGTCCTTCGTTAAATAAAATTAATTTACTGAGCGGTTGGTAAACATCTTTGATTCAAAAATACATTATGTAAGATCAGATAAAGACCTAACAGTTCTTAATAATTAAAAAAGGAGGTTTGAACAGTTCAGTCTAAAATGAGAAAACCTTTTTTTTTTTTAAATTACTATATTCTCGAATGTTATTATTACCACTATCACGATAATTAACAAAGTCTCGATCATCCATTTTTGCGGTTAATCAACAATGGGCGCGGAACAGCAGATCGGATGGATACAAATTTAATGAAAATGGCATCGGGAGTTGTTAATAATTGTCTAATTTATATAACACTTAAAGCCTACAGAAAGACCTGCAACAGGCAGATTTAGCTCTTGCATCATGCATGTTTAAGAAAATTATTAGATTGAATTGATCTTGAATGCTGTTTCAATTAGTGACGGGGAAAGTTTGTTAACGATTACGAGTTTGTTTGTTTTTGGAATGATGCAGCTGAGGTCAGCTTGTTTATTAATATTAGTCTCATTGTTGGTTTACTATGTCGACAGTGGAACAAAACTGACTGCATCAATGTAAAATACTGAACGACGACAAATTGCTATTCCCCCCCCCAAAAAAAAACAAAAACAAATCACAATATGGAATCGACAAAGGCATTTTAGATTCCCAATTAAAAATCAGAGGGGTCGTAATTATGACAACAAAGAGCTACAAATACGTGACCCTCGACAGCATGGCCCACTTTACAGCAATTTGTCGGGTTTGTTCTAGGTTACATGCAGAATAAATTCGAAAACAATATATGACTTGATAATCGCGATAATAAGGGAGGTCACTTTTACAATTGCTTTCATTCCACTAGATATTTGTTTCGCGATAGTTTTCAAATGATGTAAACCATAACTGAACTGTGGAAGGCGTGTTGACTTGACATCATTACAAAAATACCCAAAACCAACAGAAGAACATGAAGGTCGGATAACAGGAAATGGGTGTACTTAACGACATATCCTTTTAACCTCCAGTTGCTCAGCAGCAAGTCAACTTCGCCACAAATGGCTTATTGGAGACAATTTTATTAATAAGTTTTTGACGAAGCAAGAAGAAGTGGGTGATTTAATATGAGACATAATCATCTGGATACGTTCATAACTAATATTATTAATTTCTAATTGGAAAAAAGCCACTTTGTCTCTACTTCATTAATGATAATGTCCTGCAATCCGACTATTAAATTATAGGAAACATTTAATATCATAGGTATCCCTAACACGACGTGATCACCTTTCCGTACAGAATCGTCTTAATTGGGGAGGTGAAGGCTGTGTCGTTTTATCTCTGTATAAAAATTAAACATTTAGTTTGAGAACACGTGAAGTTTGAGGAAGGGAAATGGGGTTTAAAGTCCACACGACACAGACTAGATCATGTTAAGACTAACGCATGGTTGGATTTTTATTTCAATAATTCGGTTGCGCATAGGGGTCTTTAGCAGTGGGAGGAGACCGGAGGACCCAGAGAAAACCCACTAGGTTGGACAGTCGATTCTACTCCTTGTCACGAACAACCGAAACCACCACGGCTATTGACTCAATGACAGACCTTATGATACAGCGCGCACGAGCTACCCAACCCCCCACACACATACGTGTCAATTTTAGGCACCACTAACGATACTTTATAGATTTGATCGGAAAATCCCAACAACGTTAACCAATTTCCGTTAGACTAAGGGCAAGTTTACAGAATCCATATTGTCAGTGTTTCGAAATGCGTTTTAAGTTGCTCGATACAATAACCATAGTTTATCAACTCCCATCTAGATTAAATCGGGAAATTGGATATGATTTCTGACTTTTTGATAAGTGTCGACAGTGTGAACCTTGCTTAAGGATGACAAAATGTATGTCGAGTCGTCCGTCACCGCTTTAACAATCCACTTTTCTGCACCAAGCGAGCTAATGACAGCGGTTAAAAACCAAGTAGGCACAATATTACACTGTTAACCTTATCTGTGACTGACCAAACAATCGCCTACTTTACAAATAAAATGGGGTTTAACGTCCTACGTTTCTCCACCAAACGAGCTCATCCATACTTTAACGAGATGTTGAATCCCCTGGAACAATTCCATAAAAAGCTGGTTCCAGACTTTTCGACGACTGTAAGGGGTGGTTAATAGACCACCTAATGTGTTAGTGTGATTTCCAACACAGTAACAGTACATAATTTGAATATAATGGATCGTCAATTCTGAAAAGAATGTATTAGCACACACAATCCAACATTAAAGTGTTGCTCAGTGGCGCTATTTCGTGCTGGGTTAGGAACAAAGACGACATTGGTGTAAACTTCAACATGGAGACAAACTGATTACAACACAGTTTAATGCTTTAACCTTTAAGTCAATTAACTTCGTATTTGTATTAATTAGAAAGGCGGACCTGTCTGTTTCCTCTTTATTTGTAAATGTTCCAGAATCCAGTCCGGTCACACGTGGGGGTAATTGTTAAATTTTATTTTTCACGGAGAGGCAACACACGTTACAAAGCAGGTTGTCCGTTTTAAAATCGTGACTGAACAAGACTTTTTCAAGATATAATTTAATCTTAGTGTTTGTTTGCTCTCGAAAGAACTTGAAAACATAATAATGGTACCTTACACAGCTAATCAAATGACTGAATGATCCAAATTTTTCACATTATTTCGAATAATAATCTGTATCGAATTTTGATTGGTAGGTTGATCTGAAATCGACCAAATCACAATGCTTTTTTTTTCGAAACACGTCCAATAAAGCCATTTATCTAGGCCAAGATGAAAGTTAAACAAAACGAAATGTCGGTAATAATTTTAGTCAGGCTGCATATTTCATGTTTCCTGAATATATTCTTGCACTTTGCTTAGAACTTTTCTGCAGGCGATATATCACCTGAATTGACCAAATTGCACGACTGCAAATTGTCTTCATTTGTTTAGGTTTGGGGTAACAAAGTAATTCTACCACTAGAGTTACCACTGAACTGTGCCGTGTTCTCTTTCGTCTTCGCACTCTGGGCAAAGAACGCCAATCTCTTTTGGTGAAATATAACTATTCATAAGCACGACGTTTCAATAAGTATGATCGCATTGTTATACTACACTAGGATTTTAATATATATTATATATATAGTTTTAAACAGCAAGTTATTTAAAGGTGCACAATGTAAGAAGGTGTTCTTTCTCTTTAGTTCAAAAACAGATAATGAAAAATTACTTATTCTAAGCTAAATTTGGACTTGATGAATGTAGATTATCATCGTAGCAACAGTACTGGAAAAACGAGTCTTAATTATCCTTTATATTGAAAATTTTTTAAATTTCACATGGTTCAAATCCCTTCAATCTCAGTCGCTCGATGGTCCAGGCTGATTTGTGGCTTGCCCTCCATGTGTGAATAAGTGTCTAAATATAACTTGAAGCCAAAATAAAGACCCGTCATCTGCAGATGTATCTCCTATATAATGCTCTTTTAATTAGTAAGGGGATAAGATATATATATATTGCTATGTATTTTGACAAATTTATTAACACTAGCGATTATCCGACGCAGATGGGGTTGTGCCTGTGACTCCGGAAGCAGTAGGCGAACGCCACCTAGTCTCTGTTACTCCTCAGTCCGAGCTATCCTCATACACCAAATTGCAGCCTCGGGGCAGCCCTAGTGTAGTCGCCAACCCTGAAGGCAGTCAAACAGACAGACAAAACAGTCATAAATAATAAAATAGAATGTGTTGGCGTCGCTGCATTGTCGATCAGACGATCACAGGACCCAGTGAACGCATTCGAATATTGTAAAATAATAAATTCATATATGTACAGATATTCCTTTTCATTGTCCCACTTGCTGTAGAACCGTTTAACATTATCCCAATAATTGGATTGTGCGTAGGGGTCTTTAGCACTGGGAGGAAACCGGATAAACCCCACGAGATTGGACAGGCGACCCTACGCCTGGTCGCATTTAAAGGAGAATTAAACAAATAGCTCACCCACCCCTGCGTTAAAGGACGTAAAGCTTTAATTCAATAGTATCCAGGTTATTCGCTAATAAAGATACGAATTAGTGGTCCATTTAAAACTACAAAGATCTTGTCATCTCACCGTGGAAATATGAGCTACGATACTCAAGACACCATGAACAGTTTTTAAAAAGGTTTACGCCGGCGTAATTTGTAATGGGGTGTCCTGGTGAATGAGGGTAAAGGTTAGTTCGTAAGAGAAATGTCACATCGAACTACCACTGTTAAAGCGAATTATTGAAATAATAAATTTGAACCTTATGTTGGTCCCGAAATAACCTAATATGTGTTGCGTTAACACACCCCCTCTCTCTTATTGAAATGCATGACAGCTTCGCTATACGCTAAAAACACGGGTTTGTAAAAATAAACGCAGCAATAGCGTTTGATCAGTTTACGTTTAAAAGACACAAAATGCAAATCAAATGACAAATGAAATCAAATTCAATTGAAATGAGGATTATTGCAAAAAAAAAAAAAAAAACAAACAAGAAATGCCTATAACTCTGCTACAATCTTAATCGAGTAAAGCTTTCAATTGTCTTCCATTTCATTACACTTCCGATTTAAATATAATAATAATAATAATTCCATTACACTTCCGATTTAAATATAATAATAATAATAATGTCCTAAAATCCAACCGAAACTGCTCTTTGGTAACATTATGGTCAGTTAAAAGAAAACACTAGTTAAAAGGAGTATGCGATCAACAATTAAAAGAAAACGTTTCTAAAAAGATGGGTTTTAAGATTCCGTTTAAAACTGATGCACAGTACTTGAGTTCTATGGGAAAATCATTTGAATTCCACAGTTCTGCTGCCGCAAAAGCAAAGGAGCGTCTACCGAAAGAAGAGTTTGCAGTTACTGATTTAATAAGGTACTTAGATTCAGAACGAAGATTTCTGGTAGGGTGGTAGGGTTGAATTAATTCTTTAATATATAGAGGAGATTCATCACATGACAAAGCACAGAAAGTCAGCATGAGAATTTTAAAATCAATTCTGGTCTTAATCGGTAGCCAAATATGTGTCGATCTAACATTTGACAGAATGACAGAACTATTTATATTTAGCTATGACTCCCAGGATTACTTGCAAAGCTCTAGTAAATATAATTTTCCCCGGTAGTAGACTTGCTTGAGAAATTCAAGACGGTTTCTACAGGTAATAAAAGAAGGGTAGTAGTCGATAACCAATCGTGACCTTTCTGAAGCAACCAATAAATTTAGAAACTAAAAAGCAAGCATTTTAGACAAATGTAACGTGCGAAATAGAAAGTATTAGAGTATTTTGAGCTCATGAATAACCAAATCGAGGAAATCACGCATTATTAATAGTATTCTTAATAAAATACGAAAACAATTATTGTACAAACGCTGAAAAACTATTATTTGCAATTCGAGAAATTAATGTGTTTATCTCAACTACTGGTCCCTGTGGATTTCTACTGTTCCTGTATCAAATGTAGAACTTCTACATACGTCAATACTTGGGGACTCTGGGTCTTCGATTTTAGATCCTTTTACGAAGATAGACAAAGAACTGGTGACCCGGTAGTGAACACAAGAATATTATTTTACAGTTGTACTTCTTTCTATGTTGCTTCATCTACCCAATGCACAATTTGGAGACGAGGATGTTCACGATACTTCAAAAATGTAAAATTGTTAGTTACGTGTCATATTTCAATAGCATGAGAGAAATAGTAAGTACATTTACCTGGACATCCCCACTCCCACCCCGCCTGGGACAAGCTGTCACCAAGCCGAGTAACTGTCACCAAGCCGGGTAAGCTTATGCTTCCGGACACCTGTTACCACTGTCGTATATTTTGTATACGGTGAACAGTCCATTTGCTATTACACTATTTTTCCTATACTGTTTTTTTAGGACTCAGAATTTTGTCTAATGGCTTGGATTGTTCGTACATGAACGATGTATCGAGTGAACGTTAAACCCTAGTCCTATCATGCTGAAAGCTTTCGTTTATATGCGATTGTATATGGCGCTAATGTTTTAGATTGCTATCCAAATAAATTGTTATATTTTGAACTGTAGAAAACCGAGACCCCGTCGCATTGGGCAACCCGGGTAAACAGCCAGCACCAGGGTTGGTTGACGATTTCAAAACTCTCAACCAAAACAAATTTGAAAAGCATGGATTATTGGACCATCTGTTTTCAGAGAAAAACTAAGGAATTTACTAACAAAAGTTCAAGATGTTTAAAATGAGTTTTAATATGAGATTAAATTTACAAGTCAGTGTTCTAATAATGATCTGATCGCTGTCTTCCTTGTTTTCCCTTTCCAAAAGTTAAATATCATATAGACATCTGCGTAGGAAAACTGTTTATATAATGACGAAAAAATAACTTGTAGAGGCCTACTTCATTCAAAAGGTCTGGAGCAAGAATTGAACTGTTGAAACAGCTACAATAGCAGTTTATATATCGATATCGTATTTGGACATAGATAAGGGGGCCAGGCACGTACATGCGGACGCCTGCGCTTAGCCGATATTATTTATGGATAGTCCCAAGACGGACGAAAAGTATTTTAAAAGGTCAGAATGAATGTTATTAAGCCAGTGTTGAAATCCGTTTGCGTCGTATACCATTTATATTTTCATCGTTTACCGTGAAGCAAACTCGTGCAGCTTTACGGCTGTACTAATAATTTTGGATACATACACCGATTACAATCCAATGACCAACTTGGACCACTCGATGTGCCCGTTTCCCAGTTTATAAAACCATTCTATTAAATTATATAACAGGACGTTACCGGTTTAGCATCCATAGCTATCATTTTTCCTAGTGTCGGTGGCAAACGCACCCTGACATGACCAAGGCGGTAAACGCATCTTGATCTAGGCGGTAAATGGATCTTGACCTGGGTGCGCTTAGTCATACTGGTGCTAACGGAATTGTGAAAACAGAGCCCGACTTTAGATATGCTTAGTCAATACACACACTCTTGGACAAAGAAAGACTCTGGAGTTGGTGGTAAACACACTCTACGCTATTCCTAATGGGTATTATTGGGTCTGAATGAATTATAAAGACTGTTGGCGCTTGTGGGGCACAATAAAAACAGAAGCTGAGTAGGACTAGCGGGAGAAAACGAAGACCGTAGCCGACTGAGGTTTTCAAAAAATCTAAAGATAGTTGCCATAGTTGAAATTTTCGCACAACAAAACTTGCGGCCATATGTTTAACCTTGATCAGAAACACCTTGCCAATATGGTTGGAATAAGAACTTGAATCTGGCTATACCTGGTATAAATGGGGAGAAGAATACGAAGACTAACAGTCATCCTCAAACTTGCACCATTACATGCTCAGAAAATCCCATCCGATATGACTTTCGCGTTTTTTGACTCACATTTATTTTTTACGAAACAGACGAAAGTTTAAAACTTAACTTTACATCTCGTTATGAATTGGTTTGTGCACTGACGGCATTACCATAGTAACAGTCGTTGAGAGTCAACACATACTTTCACAACTTTCAAAATATCAATAGCACAGTGTAATCTTTTTTTTTTTGTAATGTTTTAGAGTTATGCGTGCTTTTTAGGCTGAAGTTTCAGGAGATTCGTGCACACAGAATTGGTTTTCTTTTTCAATTCACTGTTTTCGGCTTTTAAACGTCTGTGATGTAAGATCCCTATTTACGCCTAATTGTGTTACATAGTTGGACGTCCATACTGTCAACGTGGGGATACATGTATAGTGGACGTCCGTATTGATCGTTAGGCATTTCAAATTTGTACCCAATGAGTTTCAATATGAATTTTACAGAAAACATTAAATACCGTTTCATGGCACAGTTACTAGTTTGAAGTCGATAAGTAACCACAAATTAATTTTTAAACACAAAGAACCTTTCGAAGCCGCACAGAAACGACTTGAATATAACGTATCCCTACCAAAGACAGCCAATTATTATTATTATGTATACTGTGTTATGTATTTATAAATTTCTAAATTAGAATGGCGATATTCAGACGATGCAACCTTTTCTAATGTTCGTTTTTTATGATACAAGATGTCGCATTAGAATCCCAAACATTCCTTAACGACGCTTTCGATCGTACTGTCCAAAGTTAAATCCAAAGTTCTTCTGATGCTGTGTGTCGTGTTCCAAGAAATATGATTTCGACTATTGCATCATCGTTAATGTCTATTACATAGAATTGTTTCACGACTGTCAAGTTACAATGTATACAATTCGTTTCCACTCATTCACAACTTCAAATTAATGTACATAACTCTTTATGCCTTGACACTATTTTTTTTTTATTTTTTTTTATTTGCCTTATGTTTATGTCGTGACTATTTCGAAAGGCTGGATTAATTTCAAATGTCTTTCACGACGTGCGGCTTAAGAGTAAAACTATTTTTAGAGCCATTTACACTTTCAAAATAGTTCATCCTATAAAACTTTTATTTTAAAGATTTATTTATTGACAAAAAAATTCAAGAATTAAGTACACAATATTTTGTAACGGTTTTCCGCTCTCTTAAAAGTTTTGAAAATAACAGCCTATTGTTTAATGTCATTAATCGCATAAATCCCGGTTAAAATTAATAAGCTAATGTTAGATAAATTAATGAAATAATTAAGAATGAATTTCATCGCATATTTAATATCCTATTGGGGCTTTTAATTTTTGTGTTTGAATACGATGTCTTTATTAAAGTCAAAAAGAAAAAAAATAGCACTGCTAACAATGTATGGAATTATTTTGTAACCGAATAATAGAATTAAATTAATATCTTAAAACCTGCGAGATGTTTGAATAGTTTGTTGTTTTGCTTATTTTTATTTTAAAAAAAAGACAAACCAAAACAATAACATAACAGTGCCACCAATGTATGGAATTATTTTGTCAGGGAATATTAGAATTGAATCAATACTTAGAATCTAGGAACTTTCATAAGTTTTTAAAACTTTAAGTGTCATTCCATTCACAGTTATCTTTGTAACAGAACAACTTCACAACCCTCCGCCGCAAGTAAACAAGTTAACAAGTGTTTAGATATTAAATTAAAAATACACAAATAATAAACTCTTACCTTGTTCTTGTACGTTGTTTAGGTTTCTGTCTTGACTTGCGTGTTCCCTCTTTCTATTGTTTAAATGTATGCTCCCTCGCCTAGTATCTCTTTGGGTCAGTTAGACGTTCTTAGACAATTTCCTCTTTATACCATGAACATCACGTGACCATTTTCAATATCTCCATTATAAGGAATCCACCCACTTCTTGTTACCCTTCACGCGGAGGCAGCACGCGGGTTAACTCCATCCTTTGTTTAAGACGCGCGAGCTGGGATTTCGTCCAATTAAAATCAGGATAACAAGTAATCATCAATATTGACACCGCTAGTTGATCTCTACAAATGAATATAGATGGTGTTGGCATGAGTTACACGCTATATGCATGTATTAAATTGAGCAGATAATTTGAAGCGAAAGGTTAAATACTGGATGAGAGAAAACAAGGATGAGAGCGGAAATTACACTAATCTTGGGTTTTAAGTTGCTGAGAATCATATTGTCATATTATCCAAAATGATTCGTTGCTTTCCCAATTGAATTAAGCAATTTACAGGTCGGAGAAAAAAAGGAGTCCTGATATTAACACACATAATAATACTGTACAGTTAGTTATACGAATAATAATAATAATGATAGACCATTAATATTGATATATTCATATTACATCACAACAATTATTCTAGTTAAATACAGAGACGGTTTCTATAAAGGGTAATTAGATATCAGCCTACACCGAGATCCACTTATACGACACTCGATTAATTTTCCGTTTTATTCAATAATAATTAGAGACGAACTGATTTATTTCAACAAAACTAGCATCGAATATGTCAGCAAATAAGTGTATACTCTGCTTGTGAATTGTTAAACCTCTTAAAAATTTTAATTATTTAATACTCCAAATTAAAGATACGTTATGTAAGAGCTATGTCTGCCTATTATAGGTTTTTATTTTGACTTCAAATGTTATGTAAATTACTTTCAAGACATTTTGTCACATGAAAAGCTTATAATCAAGTCCCTAGACTATCGGATGACGGCGATTTAAACGGATTAAAACACAGTCCGCATTTAATAATTTGATTTAATAATGGTGGGTCTTGAATAACAAGTACTTTAGTTACGATAATAATTAATCTGTGTCACACCTTTTAAAACTTCAAACAGCGATAACTTAGCTCAGAATAAAGTAATTTGAATGCAGTTTTGAAATATAAATTCATGCTGCACTTTATTTATTTAAATCTTATATAACCCATCGTTATTAAGCTATTACATACAACTGTTTTAAGAAATGCTGAAATTCACAATGCGTCGCGCAAAAATGCCACCTTTCTGGTCATATGATGATAAGATTTGGGTTTAATCTCCTACTGGTCTCTCACGACTAGGCCAATGAAGATGGGCATACGCCATACAATGATCGATGAAGAAACGTTTGCCCAGACAGCGGCGCCTGGCCTACTGTCGTAACGAATTCCAACTGCCCAGTGTTCGTTTAAGGGCACGTCGATGTGTACATGGGACCTCGCCCGAAAATTCCGAAACTTTCCCAGCCAACGCCGAACACGTCGGATAAGCGGGAAACTGTCTCAACTAACACCGAAGCCGTCATTGACGATCAGCGAGTCAAGGTCTTACTCACTGCCACCGCATACTCCGCGCAGTGATTCGTTTGATTAGAGGTAATGCCACTACACACTGCTATTATGAGTGGATATTGTTATTTTAAATTTTGATTGGTCAGTAGTCCGACTACCAACCAATCACTAGCTGCCCTACAAAAGCTTTACATTTAAAACGAGTGCCAATATTGGACCAAATATGTTTACATAACGTTAGATCATGGCTCACGGTTTTTATTATGCCTAATTAACCCGTGCAGAATACTGCAGTAAAACTAATTGCGTGACAAACGGGTCTATCAAGTCGAATGAAATCTAAACAATACTGTCTGGAAACGAACATACTTTCGCCGTTTTTAATACCTTAAATCACTGTCCAAAGTTTTATGGAAGACCCAGATTAAGCGAAGGACTGTCATGTTGCTGTCTTAAGTGATAGCTTTCATTGAACGGAAAGAATAGACACACTCCCACATAAGTTCAAGAAACAGACGCTATTCCAGCAATGGCCAGAGAGGGATTTCTCGGGCCATTGCTTTAGGAATGTGCTGCCACCGTGGCTATCGTAAATACATAACTAAGTATAATATAAAGTAAGGATAATGTTTTATGTTTATATATACCAAGTAATGTTTATTTATCCATGAATGGAATTGAGCAATTGAACGCAATAAAAAAAAGATTTTCATTCTGCATAGCAATACGTAGATTACAGTACTCATATCAAGAAAGATCCCTTGACAGTTGGCATTCGATATAACAGTAGGCCGCAGTACCGCTGTCCGTCTTCATTAGCCCAATTCGAAGCATTACATTGCATATACCAAGAAACTAATTATGTAATTTCGTCTGACTTGGGACTAGTCACAAATAATGTCATTGTATAGAGATGGGAATGAAATGAAATGGGGTTTAACGTCCTACTGTTCTACTCCGACTGGGCTAATCAAGACGGGTATGCGCCATACAATGTGCTACGAGGGAAATTTTGCCCAGGTAGCGGCATTATGACCTACTCGTATATGGAATTCCAACTGCCAAGGAATCTTTTACGTGCAGACAAATTTACGCAAGGGAGCTCGGGTTTTCGTACCATCCGAACGACTAGACATTATACAATGGAAATCATGTGACGGGACGGCTGAAGTAATACAGAGTCTGGATTTTATGGCTCAAGTAATAAGGAAATAAATCGGGACAAGAAAATCATGTCGGATGTGACAGAGTGCCGGAGTGATACGAGTTCGGATGTGACAGAGTCCACTGTATATGTATTACCTTTTAGTTTTCTAAATTATCATTTGTTCTTGAAAACGATAGGAGAACACTTGCCGAAACCTTCTTGGTATCTGACGTACAACTAGGTTGCTGGAATATAAGAAGTAACGTAATACACGGGGACGTATTGTTGTGTAGAACGAAAATAGATAGATATCTCAAGTAAATTACAATAATAATATTGATGTATATAATAGAAACTACGACGTATTTGAAGTAAATTACCTTATCGTTGTGTAAAGAATAGAAACTGTGATATATCTTAAGTAAATTACCCTATAGCAATGTATGGAAAAGATACTGCGATGTATCTTTAGTAATTTACTACATATCACTGTGTGGTATGGAAACTACGATATATCTTCAGTAAATTACCATTTGTCGATGTAACGAAAGGAAACTTCTATGTGTCTTAAGTAAATTACCTAATATCAATGTAAAGAAAAGAAAATGCGATGTATCTTAAGTAAATTACCATAGTATGTCCTTGTGTAGAATGGAAACTATGATATGTCTTAACTAAATTACCATATGTCAATGGAAAGAATAGAAACTGCGATGTATCTGAAGTAAATTAGTATGTATGTCGATGTGTAGAATGGAAACTGCTATGCTACCACCATATTCCTGAAGCAATGGCGCGAGAAATCCCTCTCTTACCATTGCTGGATAGAAGTCATATTCTTGAAATTGGGCGGGGCGTGTCTCTTTTTAACGTCCAATCAAATCCCTCCTCTCTTCTCGCATTCGGCATAATTTTCAAAAATGGCCGACGAAGAAAACATGTTGGCACTGGACAATCGAGCATAATAAATTTCGCGGGTTATGACGTAAACAAGTCGCGATTGTCACTAGATACATTGCGGTAACATATTTTGAGGTCTGGTTAACCCCGATCATTGGTTGGTAATGGCACCACTGACCAATAATAATTTAGCACAACAATGTTCACTCAAAATAGCAGTGTGAAGTGGATTAGTTCTAATCAAACGTAACACTGTGCAGGAGTATGTGCTACCACCAGCATCGGTATACCTTAAGTGAATTTCTAATAATAAAATATTTGGTACATCTTTTTTAAGTTAATTACTATTGAGATTCAAGTAAACTAACTAATGCTATAATATTGTGTACAAGCGGTTATGGTATTCGCCTGGATTTCATCAAAATGGAAACTAATTATGCATCCATCCGCATTGGTGTGTGTCTCCAGTGAATTACTAATAAAATAACTGGTGCATCGGCCTTAAGCATACATTATGCAAGCGGCAAATCTGCTTATTACAGTTCTTACTTTAGGTCTGAAATGTTATCTAAATTATTAATTAGACATTAATTAACTTATCCAGACCATAATCAATTCTCGATGCATCTTATCTGTCTAGTTTTCATTGGATTTGAATCCGACCTGCTGTTCAACGTCTGTTGATGATTATACGCAAAAGTGGACCATCGAGACTTTGTTAATTATTGTGATAGCGCTATGACAATCGAGGCTACAAGTATTTTAAAGTAATTAGTGCGTTGAAATTTGACTGACACTTTTAGCCAAAAACTAGGTCATTTCGGGACTAACATATGGTTCAATTTTATTTCAATAATTCGCTTGCGCGTAGGGGTCTTTAGCAGTGGGAGGAAACCGGAGAAAACCCATGAAGTTGGACAGACGACCCTACTCCTTGACACGTTCACGTGGGAAATCAAAGCAGTGTCATTTGACGCAATGATGCAACATGCACGCGTTAACCACTCGGCGGCCCTCCCACCCGCTGATGCATTTGCGAATGGAATCAGAATCAAGGTATTTTTGTCAACAATTTTAACAATGAACGTTTTTAAATGATTAAATGATCCGAAACTGCACTAGACAGTTATAAACATTTAAATTCAGGTGGTTTGATGTGGTCTAAAAGAATATTCTGTCCAGGCATATATCGATATGAACTATATCACCCTTTGTTTTAATTTGTTCACGTACAACCACATCGGTTGACTCAATGACAGACCTTATGATACAACGCGCACAACCTACAATACGGAAATGTATATCTCAAGATTATACAACTGTAAGCTAGATATCAAATATTTAAAAAGAAAAAACAATTCCTGTATCTTATGACAATTTCTTTTTATTTAAAAACATTTTTTTACGAGATGTTTTGTTGTATGTGACGTGACGTGACTCAAGGATATGGCGTCGAAATTCTGGTCTATATTAAGCGCTTTTCTTATTTGTTTGGTTTTCTTTTTTTTTTTCTTTTTTGTTATCCCGTCTCGCGGCATTATTATATTCATTTGATATATCTCGTGTGATGTTCTATCACTGTGACAATCAGCTTATAAAAAACTCTCGAGGATCGTATAGTAACTGTCTATTCATCTAGTTATTTTCTACAGCTTTGTATATTCCCAAATGAAAACGGTGTTTACTTGATTTCTGTGCTGAATGTTTTGAGTCTTGATCTGTATCGAGTTTGCAAGTGTCCGATAACATCTATCAGAAACACAGTTGTTATGGAACCAAGCACCGGTTTGCTTCCAAAAGCACGACAGGACGGAAGACCTGACAAGAAGAGCTGTTCAATCATTCGGATATGACAAAAGGACCCGTGTATACACTGGCGTCCAAGTAAAAGATCCCTTGGTAACTGGAATTCGCTAAAAGAGTAGGACATCGTGCGTGGGAAAAATTTTCCTCAGGGCACACTGTATGGTGTATACCCGTCTTCATTATCCCAGTGAGAGCAGAACAGTAGGACGTTAAACCCCATTTCTTTCCATTTCATGTCATTTCTAAGTGTACGACGTTTCGAAAAATAGTCCGTTATCGTTATCAAGAATAATGAAATTTAGTACACTTGGGGTCAATATGTATGATAACGCTAATTATGAGAACACTTGTCGAAACGTTGTGTATTTAGAATCAAACCAGTTATTATTTCCCTTGAAAACTGACTGATCAGATGGCAAAATAGATAACTAGTGGGCGTGGTTTCGATATCTCCGGTTGTACGTGACAAGAAGTAGGGTCGCTTGTCCAACCTCGAGGGTCTTCTCTGGGTCCTCCGGTTTCCTTCCACTGCTAACGGCCCCTACGCACAAGCGAATTATTGATAATCCCGAAATTACATATTTGTTTCGCGTGGAGACCCCATAGCTCCCTCCCCCTCTCTATCTCTTTTCCATAACAATTGGGACCTGTATAATGTTTCACAATAGCAAAATGTCATTTAAAGATAACGATAACATCTATTACTATCGTGTTGCAATACATGTCGCGGATTGATTTGGTACCCGATTTGGCTTGGTACCTGTGATCGGACCGGAACATCCCGTCAAAATACACCCCGCTCCACCCCGCACCCCTTTTACGCAAATTGTGTAAAAACATGCAATGTCGAGGTTGTGAATCCTTTAGAGGTCACATACAATTTTCATCAGCGTGAGTATATATCCCAAAGATCTAGACTCCTGCCGATATTGGCATGTATCGGACTGTAACTTCGTCGATTACCTTGTTCTCTGTCCATCTCTTGTAAAACATTGGCGTATCTTGCATAGCAAACGTTTGCTGCATTTTTTAAATATTTTCTTACGTTCGAGCTAGTCTGTTGATCATTTAGTTTTAGTTAGTTATATTAGGGCGAGTCAAATATCTTTGTGCCTCGGGATATACGACGGTGTTGATCTCACGCTTCAGATGTCGACACGAGTATGCGAAAGAAAAATATTATATGAGATTAGAGCCTTCACCATGCCAGACCGAGCAGGTATAAGTATGGAAGTCATTAGTAGCAGATGGAATAAGCTAGTATTTCCTGGTGTATAATAATGGTGGATTCACCATCAATTATTCATGCCTTAATATCATTAATAAAGAGATTTAATATATTTATTAGCAAAGGTCGCAGTAGTTATCATCCATTTGCTGCGGGACTTATTCATAACATCACTTATAAAGTAGTTACACTTAGTCATTATTAATAGCTGTTTAAAAAAGCAATGTAGAAATTGCTCCGTTGAACACTACAAATCATATAAATGTTTATAAATGCAGTCAATTAAAGCCGTGGAAATCATTAAAACGTTAACTGGACATTTTATTATTTAAAATTCTAACACATTTGGTTTTGAAGGTCATTTTTATATTAGTTTCAGAAATTTCTAGAGGTGGCATCATGTCATGTTTTCCAGATATATTAAAACCCTAATGCGTTAGAAGCTACTAGTCATTTTCCATTTATTATGTATTTAATTAAATTAAACATACATCATGCAAGAGTTAAATCTGCCTGGGGGTCTTTCTTTAGCAGGCGCGGATCCAGAGGAGGGGTTTGGGGGTCCCCCCTCCCCTGCTCAGCTACATTAAGAAATAAATAATGCCTTGCATCAATGAAATTACATCACAAAGTGATTCTACGTCAGTATAAAAATGATTTCTCTGTTTAAAAAGCTCAGTATGCAATTTAGAGACGATGATGGCAGATTTCCGTAACAGAAACCTGGCATACCCCCTCCTGCAAAATTTCCTGGATCCGCCCCTGTTTAGGCCTAACATTTTATCATTATTTTTAATTAAACATTAACGAACTTATCCATCATCTCTCGATGTCATCGCTAACCACTCTTTGTCACGTTCAAGCGAATGGGGAATCGAAACTATACGATACTTGATTCAAATGACAAACCA
Organism: Patella caerulea; assembly: GCA_036850965.1. Lineage (NCBI taxonomy): Eukaryota > Metazoa > Mollusca > Gastropoda > Patellidae > Patella > Patella caerulea. The sequence continues at coordinate 14,131,658 of JAZGQO010000002.1, read as the reverse complement.
TCCAACCCCCTTTGTATTTACGAATTTGCGGCATTTATTTATCTACATAAGTTATCGGTTTCCTGTCACTCTTGGTGAAATTATGTCTTGCAATAGTCCTGAAATATCATAATCCACGTTGAACATACTTTTGAGAAGCTCCACAGACGAGCGAAAACTACTTTAAAATATTAAAATAAATTTAAGTCTTAGTTAAAATCAGTTTCGTTCGTTCGTTTTGGGAGTTTAACGTCCACTTCCAGATTGTGTCGGCATACCTTTTATGTTTTCATTGTTTACCATGAAACAAACTAGTGCAGCTATACGGTTGTGTTAATATTTTTGGATATATGTATTTATACATAAAAATGTCTATCTCGAGGAAGCTAACAGCTAACAAGTTAGCTTAAAATGCTAAATAACCGTGAGGAAAACCAGACTCGACAAAACAGTTATAAAGAAACCTTTTTATTGGCTGAATTCTGGACACGTCACTCAAGTCAACCAATTACAGCAAAATTACCTTAAAATCAACTCACAGAATGAAAAATGGGCGCCATGGCTGTTAAGCACTTCAAAGATCACGTATTTACTCGACCACTCCTGGAAGGAATGTTTCAACTTAATTAAAAAGAGTTTGAGAAAAGAGGCATTAAATGGTCATTCGTTTTAGGTTAAGAGAAAGTTTAATTCACAAACGACTAGCCGCTTTCTCGAGTTGGGAATAAGAGTCTTATTAGGTTAAATATGTAGGTCAGAGGGGTTTGTAGTGTTAATACGCCTTTGATGTCACTTTTTGTTCAGCATAATAAAATAAGCTTAAATGGGAATTAGATAAGATAAGATAAAGAGCTGACAGTTTTCGCTATAACAGTTAAAAATTACATAATGAAAACAGAATACACCGAAAACTGCAGTCAAATTGCTTCACTCTCAACAGAGATATTAGCTATTTAATTTTAGGCTAGCCTCGGTCGTCATTAATGACGTTGGTACGATAGTAAACAAAGTCTAGATTATCCACTCTTACGTTAAATTATCTATCACAAAATGTATTGAAATCCCTGACGTTGGTACGATAATAAACAAAGTCTAGATGATCGAATTACACGTTAAATTATCTATCAAAAAATGTTTTCAAATCCCCTTAATATCACAGGCTAGCCATGACACCGATGGTTCATTATGGACTGGGTAAGTTAGTTGATGTCTAATTAATAATGTCGATAACAAATGGGTTTTCCCCTTGAAATTGTTAGCGACACACGTGTGCTACGTCAACAGTTGTGTTGTCCAACGAGACGTATGGACTATTTGGTCCTATTTTAATCTTAGTATGTTTTGATAACCAATCGTTGTGAACCCTTTATTTCAATTTAACTGAAGTCATGACTAAAGTTTAAATAACTTGTGTTACGTCATACCATATAGGTAATGTTATATTATACTAATTTATTTAAAACCACATAGAAAGAAATGAACATCTATCGGCAGTAACGGATCTAAGGGGGGCAAAGTGGGACAAATGTCCCGGGCCCCAAACATTTAGCCCCCCACCCCCAATTCTGGATCATACTAATATTTTATCCCGGACGGAGCCCACCAGTAAGTCGGTTCACTAAAATAAAGTAAATGAAAACATCATAAGAGAAAGAGTCTGTTTAAAATACTCAAATTGACAACGAATTCTAAAAGTCAATTTCAACAAACAACAATGGGGTCCCCGAACAGTTGGTACGTCCCGACCCCCCCCCCCCACCCCCACACACAAGGTTAATCCGGCACTGTCTATTGGGTGAAAAAACAAACCTGGGTTTACGGTTACTAGTCCCAAAGGTCGAGGCGGGTCGTCTGAGTGTTTGGGGGAGCATGTTTGATAGGATTGAATATTGCTGAAGTAATACACGGGACCTCGGTTTTTCCTCCCATCCGGACGAATACACCTGTCCCGTATCACTGACAAGGGGAAACCACGCCGAAAAATGCAGGGATCGAACACACGACCTCCAGGCTAGCGATCCAGCGTCTTACCCACCGTGATCCCACCACACTACATATTTACTGAGTATATGCACGTGACAATAAATAGGAACAAGATAAAAATGTAGGCGTGTAAAAAATATGACAGCTCGGATGACAGTAAGCATGTGCTTGTCTTTAAGCAATTCCGCATATATATTTATACTCCTAGGGGTAACGTTTCTTGACAGGTATCTATATTAATCTTATTTTTTAAAAGGAATTGTGTTATGGGACATAGGCTACATTGTAGCATTGCTTTCAAAACATGAGGTAAATTGAGTTTACATACAATATTGTGTACTTTTAAAACATTGTGCATTTTTGTAACACGTCATATAGTATTTAATTACTTTAAGCGAGAATTAATATTTTAAAGTTATTTTTTAAAAAATATATTAATATAAAGCCATTGATGGTATGTATAAACATTCCTACCTTGTTAAATAATAATCCTATTAATCCAATAACTCACTATTGCCAGTTGAGATATTGGCAAATATTATCATTTTCAACTTCAAATTCAAACGTTTGACGATAGCTATTCCATGGTGGAATAAAAAAAAAACAAGGGGGGTAACTGTGCATTTTTAAATGCCTATCGTATGATAGTGAGTTAACAACCTATTGAGCAAAATACATAGACATAATTATGTTTTGACTTTCTTAGAAAATGAAATTCTCGCTTTTAATATGTTTCTGTTTTCTACATGATTACTATTGATATTTTTTTAGTTTACTCAACTGGTTCATGTATTTTGGCATAACAATCAAAAACTTAAGGCAAATTAGAAAAAATGAGCCGACCACTACTAACCATTTACAACAAAATATTTAATGTTACATTCCCGGGTACAAACTGGTTGATTTGATGATATATTAGGACTAAAAACATATTCAAACTAATTAATTTATCATAATTTTGCTTCAAATCCTTCTCAAAACATGTTTGCGTCAGGGGATTACCCCCCGCCGTAGCAACGGCAGCGGAGAATTCATTGCATACACAAGACAATGTTCTCTGTAATCGCTGCCTATTTATTACAAATATCGAATCCTAATTAAATTCTCGGATTATCGACTGTCCGAATCATTTTCCGTGATTTTTATCCAAGAAAGTGTTGTACGTCTAACTCTTCGACGTAACGCGTGCAGATAGTCCTAATCGTCGGGCTGTCTATTAATGGAACCCTTACATGAGTGTTTTTCAGGGAATCCAGTATTTTACTACTAAGGTTGGATATCTTTACTTTCCATATTTACCAAAATTGTCATACTTTTATAAGCAATAACCACCACCATAAATACTTTTCTGCTAACCCATCTTTAATACCCGATGGCACAATTATATGGAATACAAGTTACTCGAAGAGTTTATTTTAGCGACGTTTCGACGAGGGTACTGCCGTCCTTATCAAGAGGGGGGTCCCTCGTCGAAGCGTCGCTGAAATAAACAAACAAAGCGAGAAAACACCCGTCGAAACGTTTCTGAAATAAAGTCTACAAAGATTCTATTGTCTGTCGATACAGACATAAGTAACGAAACATATATACTATCATGATATACTATGTACAATCCAACCATTCAATGAAACTATAAATTGGGAGAACTTGATCATGATAATGAAACCATATGCAATAGCATAAATATCTAATCGTAATGTAAACATAGATAGTAACCACTAAATGAATATGGGGTTATAACCCAGGGCCCTGTTTCACAAAATTTTAACTAAAGATAAAATCCAAATTTTAGTGGATACTTCAATTTTGATTGGCTAAGAACTAAAATCAATCTAATATTGTCCAATCAAATAACTAAAATTCAGATCTTATCTTAGTTAAAATTTTGTGAAATAGGCCCCTGGGTGTATAATAAATTACCTTAAAGGGTCAATCCCGATAAAATTTTGGAGAATAAAACAGCATAACTTTGTCTTAAAATTCCCGAAAAACCCATACCCTAGGTCCGAGCAATAAACTCAATATTTGTGACACGTTTTCAAACAACCTATATCCGTCAGCCTTCATCTGGAAATGGAAACTGGTGTCCCAGGCTGTAATATACGGTGTCTAAATGAAACCAGACTTACACGTGTAGGTTACATTTACTTTTCGTTAACATACCAGGCTTAGTTTTGTGTTAAAATGCCTTAAAATCCTCTACATAAGGGCCGAGCAATAAACTCAATATGTGTGATACGTTTTTCAAACAACTTAAAACCGCCCGTCGTCATCAGGAAACGGAGACCGGTGTCCCAGGCTGTAGTATGCGGTGTCTATATAAATTCAGACATTTTTTAAAAATGAAAATATGTGTAGGTGAAATTTACCTTTCGTTATCAAGTACGACACTGTATATACCCCACAAGGAACGGGGATCGATTATCAGGTCACCCAACGAAAGAACTAACCAGATATCTTGAAAGAGTTACGTATACGGATAAGCAGTTTTGATGTTCACGTTCAAACGACTCAATATTTTGCCCTGAAATTTTGCCTCTTAAATTCCATGTACTCAGTCTTTTATTTATTTTTTTATTTTTATTTTGAGACTGTTCAAATCGGGATTGTCTCTTTATCAATGGACAACATTTCGACGCCATTGACTCTTTGTGCACTTACAATACATGGCCGTACAATAGTTATACAAATGTTTATGAATTGTGTTTACAAGTTACAGATTAAATCACTTAATGTATGTCCTATATGTTATGATATATACCATCAAAAGATGATAACATCAATAATTCCTGTGAGCTGCATATTAAATGTAACATTGATATCTTGATTTGTGTAATAAATTGCTTGAAATAAGTAATACGCGTTTCATTATTTACGTGTATTACTTACATCTGTGATTTATTAACTGTTTAAAAATATACCGACCTTGCTAACCTCTTAACGTCATAAAGCGCTATAAATCGAACTAGGTCATTGGACGGCTAAGGTAACTAAAATGTTAAATATGTGCAAAATTTTAAACTAATATAGCAAAGTCTTACATAATGCCTCTTTTAAGTGTTTGGTGGGTGGAAGGCCGAATGATTAGCGTGTGCGCGCTGTATGATAAGGACTGTCATTGAGTCAACTTGCGTAATTTCAATTCCCCGGTTGTACGTGACAAGGCGTAGGGTCGCCTGTCCAACCTCGTAGGTTTATTTCCTGGTCCATCGGTTTCCTCCCACTGCTATGCGTTAGCGAATTGTTGTAATAAATTTGAACCATATTATTAGTATGTTAGTCCCGAAATATACTTTCATTGTATGGAGATGTGGTTGTCAAGACGAAAAAGACATAAAATGTAGGTTTTAAGTTTCGAGTGGACGTTAAACCCCATCTCTCTCTCTTTGTTAAAAAGCCAAAGTAACACGCATGTCGGAGAGAGAACACAATGCTAATATCACACATTTCATTGTAGATTTCTTTAAAACATTTGTTCATCTCCCCCCCCCCTCTCTCTCTTTCTCTCGGTGCTTAGCAGAGCCTAAAGTAACACACGAGTCGAAGAGAGAACATAATGCTAATATCACACATTTCATTGTAGATTCCTTTAATAAAAGATTTGTTAGTCGAGTGCACAAAATACGTTTATACATTAGACAATATTCTCCCATTAACTCTAGGTTTTTTATTCCCCCAAAAAATCTGTCAGCGGACACTTTTAGCCTACACATCAAACTTTTTTTCGTTTTCAGCGAATGCCAGAGCTTTAAATATATATACGCTTTTACATTCAACTTATCAACAATACTATATGTATCTTAAGCTTCACTTATTCAAATCAATAAAATTGTATTCTATACATGAAAGTATATTTTTTCTTCTAGTTTTACGATTACGAGAAGCTTTTCTCTAAATGGTTTTCTTTGTCGATATAGTATGGCAAATTTGTTGTATTCAGGTTGAAGGGGACACAATCACGCGTAGGGCTTTGTGTGTTCAGAGTTTTTGCGGCCCATCTCAAATGGAAGATTTAATGTGGTTTCGGTTGGAGTTTCAAGGCTATATATTATATGGACCCAATTGTCATATCTACTACAGGTATGGAAGTACTTGGTCACAATTATATTGCTCAACCAGCATCAAAGATGTGCCGTGGTTCAGATATATGGTACACATCCTGGCGTTTTGCAATGAAATGAAGTTTAACGTCCTACTATTCTGCTCCGAACAAGCTAAAGAAGACGGTCACAAGCCATACAGTGTACTATGAGGGAATTTTGGTCGGGACAGCGGCATTACCGCCTAGTCTTATATCGAATTCCAATTGCCAAGGGATCCTTTACGTGCGTACAAATGAGTACAAGGGACCTCGCATTTCGTCCACAGCTTCATTATCAGGCCCTCCATTCTGTATCACTTACAGGGGGGGGGGGAATCATGCCGGGAAATATGGATGAACTTTCACGACCAATGCAGGGATCGAACACCCGATCTCCAGACTAGCCCAGCTCTAATATGAGTGAAGGTACCGTGTACAAGTCAGTGGTAACCACGAACATAGGTTAGATATTAACTAGGGGAAATAGGAGAATGAACGATTGGTTGGAACCATGTTCACCTAGCATGTAAACGATCTATTGACATTTGAAATCTGAATCGCCAAACCTCAGTATTAAAATTGGTTAGCTATGTCACTTCTCCAAAGAACAGTTTTATCAGCAAATTATTTGGATGTAGGTTAAGTATATCTCGGGGACATTATTATTTGTCCCAGTTTATCACAAAACCAAGAGGACGAAAAACTAATGGTTGATTCTTCAGTAGACTATGATTAAATATTTTCGAAACCTAACCCATTTATAGTCGACATTTGACAAAATAATTCTACGACTTTGACATTATGTATGGTTTGAGAGGTTTCAGACTCTTGTTCAGAACTTTCTGTGCGACATTTAAACGTCTAGCGACCAGAATCTGTTTTTTGTCATGTCGTTGGTCAAACAAGAATGGATTTGTTAATTATCGCACAAGATATGTTGGTTGCATGACACATAATAATCTCCGTTACCAAAACCTTTCTCATAACTCAATTGTGACGTGCAGCCATTTTGTTGGTCCCAGGTGGCGTTGTTATGTAGAGCCTAATAACGGTTGTCGTTAAGATATATAATTGACTTATTAGGAATTATTTACAGAAGGAAAAGTAGTCGCTCGGAAAAATCGGTCCCCGGACTAATGAACAAATTACTACTGTCCTTTTAGCCTCCTTTGTTTTACGTAATCACGTTTGTGCGTGCTGAATCGACGAGATTACAAGCGATCAACTGATTGGACGCCTGATTGGAGACGACAGGTTGTATTGTCTGAGAATTGGTTAAAATTGCGCAATAAAATATCGTGGAATAACAACATTATTATAACCGTCTGGCATGTGTTCGTAACTAGTGAATGGTGCGTCGGAGTAATTAAACACAGTTCTTTTTAAATCCAACCGCGAAAATATTTTTAAATCACGTGTTGATGTGTGGGACATCCTGTTGTTAGAACTCCTGCACCGCATGACTTTAAATTTGAACAGATTCACATGGAAAAAAGTTTATAATTGGGATCATCCGATGCCATTAGGGAAGCTGCATTCGACAAAGTCTTCAATTCAGAAAATTAAGAATCGGAAGTCGGTCTGTTAACTTATTTAAGTTTCTATTTTAGGAAACAAAACATTTTTAATGTCTATTGCTAAACAAACAATTCTATCCGCCATACTTATAATATGTAGATAGACAACTGACTCTCATAAGACATCAACTTTTTTCAGAAAGTGGGATGACGGGCACGTAGGGTTGGGGGATCCCGAATAAGAGAGAGAGAGAAATGGGCTTTAACGCCCACTCAACACAAACTAGGTCATTTTGGGACTAACATATGGTTTTTAAATTTCATTTCAATAATTAGCATGCGCGTAGGGGTCTTTAGCAGTGGGAGGAAACCAGAGTGCCTCTGGCTCGAAACCACAGCCGCAAGCCAGAGGTGACCGGCCAGCTAGATGTCGAAGCGCGGCACTCTAGACCACTAGCCCATCCCAACAAGGTTCACAATAAACAGAAATGAAATGAAATAAAATTAAACAGGGTTTAAAGTCACAATGTTCTGCTCCGACTGGGGTTATGAAGCAGGACATACACCACACAGTGTGCTTTGGGGGGACAGCGGCACTGACAAGGTTAAATCCAGATGGACAATTTCAGCCAATGCAAGAATCGAACACGCCACAATGAAGATATAATTGCACCATAGCATCTATCTAAAAGACATTATAAAGTTGTTTTATGCTACGTCAGATATAACTTTGACGCCCTTGAAGTTAGTATCTTACTGTTTTATGAATATGGGGAGATTTGGTCACCGAATGGTTTAGAACAAAAGGTCTGTCATTTCATTGAGTCAAGTGGCGTGGTTTCGATTTCCCACTTGTATCACAAGAAGTAAGGTCGCCTGCCCAGTTTTATGTGTTTTCTCCAAGTCGTCTGGTTTTTCCTCCCACAGCTAAATATCCCTTACCTGGCAACACTTGATGACCCCACCCTCTCTCTCTCTCTTTTAACCATTCACTTTAAATAGAAAACTGAATTATCGCAACGTTTAATCCTGTTGGGATACATGTTCCAGCTTGACATACCATGATTAAACGTACACACATGGTCACAAGTCAGAAAGCATCCTGCATGTTGTTCCCAATGGTTAATTTTGATTCGCTTGTCTGTTTATTCAATCAGCCGGATTTAGTAACAAGTACAATATCTTCCAGTGATCTTAAGATTTTTTAGGTTATCTGTTGTTAAGGGATGAATTGTATTATCAATTTCTAAACGCTCGCATTTCAGTGTGGGCGAAGTATGTCGTCGGTCCATCCTTCTGCGACCTGCCCCCTTTTCCGAAAACATTGTAAGGCTAAGAGTCTTTTAATGGATGTATTATTTTCAAATTTAGTGACGCATACAGGGACATGAGGATATCCTTTCCGTACGAAGTGATCCTTCCGTTTCCGGAAAACTTGTGAATGCGATAGAGACTTATTGTTATCAAGTATAATGGAGGCGGACCTCCATTAAATTTCACCATTGCGGCACCCACAAATTATAATTAGTCTGTTCATAGCAATTCTATATTTTCTAACCCCTTGTATGTCCTTTTTAGTCTAGAATGGGCAATGTGGATTTGATTAAACATTTCTGCCAGGTTTTGGTAAATATACATGATCTAGTGGCGGAACGATAACTTAGTTATCAGGTTAACTAATATACGGTGATATGTACATGTTTTTAGTATGCTTCTTCAAGTTTGTGTATCTCAAAATTTTGGAGGTCAACCTCATACAAAGTTTAGTTGAAAAGCATGGAGTCCAACGAAAATTTGGGTAAAGTTTGAGTCGGCAAAGAAGCAAGAATTATCATTGAAGTCAATGGGGGAATTAATGGTGGTCTTCCTCCGAATAACCTTCCGGGGTTATCTCCTGTTTCCAAATTCCTTGTAAACGCAAAAGAAAGCCACAGTTTTTAATTGGTTGTTATCAAATCTTTTGTCCAAAATTGGTGTCATATGAAGACGGGGCCTATATATATTCACCGTCCCATGATCTTCCGTTTCGAATAGAGATCCGATTTCTTGAAGTATATCCTGGTTGTCCTTTCGGTTTAGCTGCTGTTACGAAGAAATTTCTGCTATGTAGGCGTATCTCCATGCTTTGCATGGCCATCTTTTACATTGTTATTACCGGTAATAAATTTGATTCGAATGTTGTATTTGACGCAAGCTGTTATCAGAATTACATTTTATTAGCATTGAATAAATATTCACCGATCTTATATTTATATCGGCATTTACATGTATATTATTTTTCTTACAGATCTTTGTGACAAGTGTAGCACTGTTGTAAATATTACAAAAATCAGCTTCGTAAATATATAGGGTTTTTTTTACAACGGGAACAGAATATCAAACATATATACATAGATAGGCCTGCACCAACATTACAGAAACTAACTAAACTATACTGGAACTAGCACTACTTCGAGGACTAGACTACATCGGGAAGGCATCTAAATTTATCAAATCCCCCATTCCGCCCCGCTGCCACGGCAGCGGCTGAACGAGTCCATATGCCGGTCCCTGCGTCTCTCTCTCTCTGCTCTGTCTCGACGCCTAGTCGTCTCGGGTAGTCTGCTAACTGTGAGTAAACTGATTATAAAGCCTCCAACAATTTGATGGTCAGGAGTGATCATCATAGTAGGTATTGTTTATTTATAAGATTATAGTATCTGTAACTACACTGCATATTTCCTTGGTTAATAAGATCGTGCCTTAAAATAGGTTTAGAGAGTTTAAACTTCAACTAGAATATATATATCAAAACTAACAGAGGTCATAAAGTTCTTTGCACCTAAATGATTGTTCAGTTTATGAAAGGTATAGATCACTTTGTCACAAAAGGAGTAGGGTCGCCTTCCATCCTCGCGTGTTTTCCCCTGGTCCCCTAATTCTCTCTAATTGCTAAAAACCCAACGCGCAAGCGAATTATTGAAATAAAATTGAACCATATGCGAGTCCCAAAATGAACTGGTTTGTGCCCTCACTGAAGATATTAAAGCCAATAATCTGCTTTTAGATTTAGTTACATTAACCATTTTTTTAAAAAATCAAAACCAAAAACAAGGGATTACGTGGCTAGCCTGGAGGTCGGGTGTTCGAGAAAGTTCATCCAGATTTTCCGGCGTGGTTTTTCCCTTGTCTTTGATGCAGGACGGAGGGCCTGACAGCGACAGCTGTGTTTAGTCGTTCGGATGGGACGAAAAACCAGTGAACAAATTGGTGTGCACGTAAAAGATCCCTTGACAGTTGGAATTTGATATAAAAGTAGGCCATAGCGCCGCTGTCCGAGCCAAATTTCCCTCATAGCACACTGTATGACGGAGGGTGCGCAATTTGATTAGTTGATGCTTTGGGACACGATAACTTTAGTTATAATTAAGTGAAACTTGGTCTTTAGTTTCATTACATCGATACCTTGACTAAGTTCGATAATGAGCACTTTCTGATGAGGGTAAGCAGAGCGATAAGCAATTTGATTGGCCGCAACTAACTGTCCGTCTTATTGAGATAGACCGTCCAAACTTGATGTAGGTGTTTATTAGGTCAATGCATTGATGGAGTTCGAAGATGAGCATTTTCTGCTGAGGGTAAGCAGAGATAAGCAATCTGATTCGTTGATTATTTGGGGCACAATAACTTTGGTTATAATGAATTGAGAGATTGGAAATAACGGTTTCAGATGTACCTGACAACATGTCAGGCACTTATGAAATAGTACATTACATTTTATATCATAAAAACGACAAATCAGTGCCTGGCACAATGATAGGCCCAAGAGGTTTTGTGCCTGACAAAGCCTGAATCTGTACCTGACATTGTCAGTGACAGGTCCCTTATTTACAGGCTTGATGGTGAGAATTTTCTGCATAGGCTAAGAAGCGATAAACAGTTTAATTGGTCAAGACATTGGTCAACTCTGCTTTTAATTGGGGTAGAATGTTTCAACTTGATGTTGATGTTGATCAGGCGAATGAGACAATGATTAACATTTCGAACTAAATTAAGCTAAGCAAGATTATTGATCGATGCTTTGGGACAAGATAACCTTGTTTATATCTGCTAGACAGTGAAGTAACTTACATTATACTTTTATTGCTCGATATTTTTGAAAAAAATAAAAGTGAAAATAAATAATATGCGTCATCTTTTTATTTTGGGATTTCGGCACGGGACATCAGCCCCACTGTTGACATGTTAAATATAATTACTATTCCTTTTTTGTACGTGTCCTTTGACTCTCTAATGACGATTGGGTAATTCCTATGACAAATATTATTAACTTCTCAGTTATTTTAAAGGATAACTGACAAATTTGTTGACCTTGAGATATTTCCCTTATGATTTCCGACTTAACAGAACGAAAATAATCACATAAATGAAACAGCTTTTAATATCCTACTTATGTTAATCGGTATGGCTCTAACTTCTGGGTAAATCACAAATAATACTTTGTTCATGAATAAATACTTTCCAGGGAGACGCAATGTATGGTGGAGAGAAACAGACATAACCAAGATATCATTGGCTTAACCATGCTGTCAATCACATTAAAACGCGCTTAATGTATTATATAGCACGGCGGTTATGTGTAGTACAATTTCCCTGGTGACGAAATAAACCAATACAAACATGTAACAGGGCCGTGAGCTGTGACCTATGTGTACAAACGGCACCAAGTAGAATATGCAGCAATGTCCGGCATCACGTCCGACAATATGTTGCTTCACGTTGTGTTTTAAAATCAACTTAGAATGGGGTGGGTTAAATATGACTTCCAATATATCTACATAACAGCTCAGAAACACACTGCTTTTATTTTTTCATATAAATGAAATAAAATCGGGTTTAACATCCTACTGTTCTGCCTCGACAGGGCTAATGAAGGCGGGCATGCGTCTTACGGTGTGTTATGGGAACATTGGACCCAAGCAGCGACGCTGGGGCTTACATTTATATCGAATTTTAACTGTCAACGAATCTTTTAAGTGAGGAAACCAGCCAGAAAATCTCAATGGACTTTCTCTGCAAAACACCGGTAGTGAGCCAACTTCATACTCACTTACCCACTGTGGTTTCCACCACATTTAACTAAATATTCCATTAAAGTCGGCATACAAAAAACACCACAGCACTGAAACAGCTTTAATAAAGATTACCAACGACATTTACTGTGCCATGGAGAAACAAAATTGCATGGTATTGATCTTATTGGACCTATCGGCCGAGTTTGATACTTTAGACACCACAGATTTTTTTCAGATCTTGAACAGGAAATTGGTCTCCGTGATACTACCCTTGAGTGGTTTAAATCATACCTAACAAATCGTAAACAAAGTGTCAAAATAGGAAATGTAAAATCAGACTCGCTCCCTATGCTCTGTGGTCTTCCACAGGGTTCTGTCTTGGGCCCAGATTTATTTGTCATTATTACAAAACCCATCACGAAAATCAAAGATAAATTTAGCTTAATATACATTTATATGCAGACGATACCCAAACCTACATATCTATTAGCCCTGCTAACGAAACTGAAACTGTACCCAAGCTAGAAGAATGATAAATAACACAAATTTATATGGAAAACAATCACTGAGTTTATTTCACACTACGTTTTAACAAGTTCCTCTTGTCGTTCTCAAGTGAGTAATGGCAGTATAATGGCAAAAAATCAAATTTATACAGCAAGATAACAAAAACCATAACTAATATGAAGCTATCAAAGAGCTAATAAAAAACAATCATAACATTACAGAATGGACCTTAAAGATATAGATTAGGGACTTGTCATTTTCTTAAATTAAACCCAGAAAAAACAGAGCTTCTCCTACTTGGAACTAAACAACAACTTAAGAAACTCTCTGTGACGAAGCTGAACTTTCAACAACAGATCATCTACCCTTCAGAAGAAGCAAAGACTATAGGTGCTATTCTTGATTCACACCTAATTTTTAAATCACACATAACAGCAATATGTTTTTCAGCCTACTTTCAACTTCACAGAATTGCCAAAATACAAAAAGTGTCTTTCGCGTGAATCTAAAGAACTTCTTATCCACTCCTTTGTTACTAATAGACTAGATTACCACAATGCACTTTTATGCAAACTCCCTAATTATCTCATCCAACAACTTCAACATGTACAGAGCTCGGCAGCAAGACTTAACTTCAACCAGAAAATTTGACCACATTACTTAAATCTCTGAACTGGTTACCCATTGAACAACACATCAAGTTTAAAATCCTATCGATGACATACAAAGCACTGAAAAATACAGCTCCACCTTATATGATAGATTTAATTACTCCACACACGTCTCATCGTGTCTTAGATCCTCCGATAAGAGTCAGATAGTATTCCAAAATTTAACTGTGGAACGAAACTCTAACAAATATTAAGGATCTACAAACCATAGAGTCAAAAGAAACATTCAAAAAACAAATGCCCCTACCCAGGCATCCTTGTTGATGTGGAATTTACGTCCCTTAATTCACTTTTAGAGGCGATGAAACAATTCGAGTTTAAGAGTAAAGTGACATATTGGCGAAGAGATACGCGGGTTGGTAGGGTTACGGTTAGAATTGGTCAAATATCCGGTTTTGTAGTGGAGAAATGTTGAGATCCGGTTTCGTAGTAAATTTTCGTAAGTAGCCGGATCCGGTCGTTAAGCCACTTCCTACTTTTAATGAAATTGTATTTGCTGTTGATCTATTGACAACACTATAATCGATGTGGTTCCTGACCAGCCTATCCTGCAAACTTTTGAGTTCATAGAGAAAGGGTCTGAACGCGGGAAACCGATGGTAGTATTAAGTTGTGGGTTTAAATATGTATATAAGAGGACTCTTAAACATGGTACCATTGAATGGAGATGCAGCGTTCGGAGTAAACCAGCCTGCCCTGATGTAGTGAAGCATAATGGGGAGAAATTCACGGTGCATTGCAACCGACATTCACATACAGCCCAAAATTGAAGTGAAGTAAGTAATATTTTATTTATAAATCTATGCGTTTGATTTATTAATATGCTTGCTAGATGCTTTATGTTGTACAATTTTAATATTGTGAAACAGAATTATTATAGCATGAATGACCAATTCTTTATTAAACTAATGTATCTTTAATAGTAAACATTGGTAGTTTTTATGAACATTTCAGAACATAGTGGGCTATATATTAACTTTAATTCTTGTTTAAATTCTTGGTTATTGATATTGCAATTTGTTTTTCATACTGCCTATAACCAGAAAGACAGCATTTTTAAGATCTTAAGAAAAGTTTTTGCCCTGCCTTAGTTACCTGCTGCAGGCACCCCCCCCCCCCTGCGTCTGACCAACTAAAAATAAATTTACCAGAAAGCAAACCAGTTACATGACTTTTTTGATTATGCGAAGGCCACTTGATTAGAATCCCCAACATGGACAGTTGAATCATGGTCGGTTTTTGGTAGAAGTGTTCGGACAAATAATGATGTAGAGGCATAATAGACTTAACAAAAGGGCAAAGAAGGGGTGTTTACCATTTTATTTATTAATTTCTTTATTATACCAGGAAGCGGACCAAATTCCAAACCAATTAAAATTAGTTATGGAGGGTAAGCTAAGAAGATAACAAACAACAAAAACAAGAAATACAGAGGGGAAAATTATGGAAAATACTGCACAAATGAAATTACCACAAGTTATCTGATGAATAAAGCTATGGTCCAACTGTACATTAATTCATAGAACTTGTAAATAATTGTTATAAGAATGGTTTTGAAATATGTGTATTTTGTATTAATTGTGTATTTTAAAGTGTGTATCAATAAAATATGTATTTTAACGCCTTTTATATGAAATATTCTTGAATATGTGTATGTTGTAATAAAATATGGTTTGAACTTGACTGCCAAATGTCTTGTTACCACGGTTACGTATACATTTTAAGAATTATTTCATTTTGCACCCGTAAAATGATATTTACTGATTAAAATATTATACAAAGAAATATTGTCTTTCATTATTTCAACTTCATTCATTTGCCTTTGTCACACTTATTGTGATCTTGACGCACTCTGAAACCATTTTTTCGTCGCAACAGCACCGCAGTAAGGACGTCACCCCGGTCTGACGGGGGTATAACTTTTCTCCTCGAATAAAGTGTTCCGCTAAAAGGAAGATAATTTTAGCTTCAACTGTTGTTTTTTATTCCAATCGTTAGAGTCTCCAGATACTAGGATTACTCGAAAAGAATTAAATCTCCGTTTTTATGACATTTTGTACATTGTACAACATTTAATCCTGAATAATGATTTTAGGGAAAGCAATAACACCATGTTTTAAAAAAAAAATATGAAAATGTCCATCAGTCGAGATCAGGGAACCACTAGTGTTACACTTCGCGTGTTACCTTTGAGGTCTATTAAATGTTAACCCCCGGGGGATAGAGTTAGTGTCCTATTGAGGCCCATATCAAAAATATAAAAATGTCATATGATCTGAAATTATTGAAACCCTAGTGTGACACTAATACTGGCTTCACGTCATCTGTTAAAATTGTTCAGACTACTCAACGCTTTTAAAGATACATTTTAATAAAGAGTTGACCATTCTTGCTATAATAATTAAAACATGGATGTTAGAAAAAGAAAATATTGAAAATTTCAGTCAAATTTCAGTTGACCATCGTCATTTCTGGAGTGATGTCGTAGACAAATGTCACTCTTAGAAGTTTGGACTAGAAATAGGCATCAACTGTGTCTGCACCGCCTACGAGAATTGCCGATAGTTTGATTGACAGTTTTCGATTATCTTGATCAGCCATTAATTAATTTAGTTTTAAATTGACAACTGTTTAAACCCAAGCCATCCGAGGGTCTACAGTGTAGAATTTGAGCTTACCATGTATAGAAAGGTTTAATTAATAATTCCTTTACATCTAAATAAAGACTTAATAAAATAGACAGATTTAGCTCTTGCATAATGTATGTTTTAAGTTTTGAGGTAATTATTCAAAAATAAAATAGATGATTTGGTGTCCTGTTCATCTGAATCATACAATTATCCCTATTTAATGTACTGTAATATACATTTGGTAGTAAATTAATTATTGATAATGGCCATGAATTTTTATTTTCAACTTGAATTTAATTTGACAGCGTGTGATCTTTTTCTAACCCGTTATCAGACTAATGGGCCAGGTAGACACTTTGGCTAACACTAGGACTAAATGTTTGAGGAACGTCACCAATGTTCACTTTAACCCAGTAAAAGCAAAATGTAAAACTATCATTATTGTCATTCTTATATATGCTTACCATTTACACCTCTTAGGTCCGTTTTCCATGTACGCGTTTCCGCACACCTTTTCGCGGATCAAATGTAAATGTAATGGAACCGTGTCCAAGTAACCAGTGACATTAAACGCAGAAACCCAAACCAACGAATTCGTGTATACATGAAAAGTGGGCTTAATCCCTATAGCTTTTCAAAGTGAGATCACGTTTCTGCCTAAATGATTAAATAGAACCATACATAAAATTTCTATTCAATGTTGAACACCAATTCTCTTTGAGCCCTTTAGCACTTCGCCCCTTTCTTATACCCCTGTCAGACCGATGTGGCGTGTTTACTGTGCTACTATATGTAAGAATATGGTCTTCTTTAAGACCATATTGTGTCTTTGGGAAAATTGTTAAAAACAACTATTTTTATAAAGTCAAATTCACATGCACCTAGTGCACTGAATTAAAAGGTATACATAAAAAAACAAGTGATGTTTTGGTAAAATCCTAATCACGTTCTACCTGTTATTTAACCTATGGTTGGAAGACCATATAAGGAGTATCACCTGATTGTAGTGGTGAGAATTGTAAGGCTTTATTCCATATTTGGAATGGAATTTAGGTTCAAAGTTAATCTTGAGCCTGCAGGAACTGGGGGATATTAAATAGGGGGTAGAGCGAGATTCGTTAGAAACTCACACAGATATTCAACCAGCCATTATCTGTTGAGAACAAGGAACCTGTAAACTTGTTAGCTTGACAATAAAGTTCTTATACCTTAAACACTGTGGTATTAGTTTACGATCAAGTAAAAACACAACGCAGCAAGAAGTCCTAGAAGTAGCAGTAGTACTACATATACGGCGAAAATGGTCTCAGAGTGCGTAAAGATCACCATAAGTTGTGTGAAAGCGCCAGAAATCGTGCTGTGGTCTCCATAATTGCAAATTATCGCCAACTCACGGCGTTCATTTTGAGCATGTTCAAAGCAAAAACCAAGGTTCTGCTATCTGACTTGGAAAGCTGTGAAAATGCGATATTTGCTCGCGTTGAGTTCGCCGACTACCTTGTGTATTTTCTCGTCGCTGGATGATCACAACAGCCCAAAAGGGACGCCACCCTGGTCTGACAGGTGCATTAATCGCTTAGGCGAGATCTAACTTACTGTGATCTGTTGTCTGTTTCCTTTTTGTCTATCGCCCAAGCCTTTGCCTGGTTATGCTCCCTGTTAGCCAATCCTTAGATAAAGACCTGGCAGTTCTCACTGCAATAGTTAAAAACGGAATTCCCTGAAAATATCAGTCCAATTGATCCCTTCTTATCTGTGAATTAAGCGGGCCTAGCCTCGATCATCATTACTAAAGTCGGTACGATAAAAAATATAGTCTCAATTATCCATTTAACGATTGAATTATGAATGAAAGTTGAGCAGCAAATCGGATCCTAATCTTGTAAATATCACAGGCTAGCGATGACACCGAGAATTGATTATGGTCTGGATCAGTTAATTGATAGATAATTAATAATTTAGATAACATTTCAGACCAAAAGAAAGACCTTCAATAGACAGATTTATCTCTTGTATAATGTATATTTAATCTTTTTAGCAACATTAAAGCCAGTGACGAAAATATGTTCCTCTTTCTGATCGACTTTACAAATTACAGGTTATCATCGACGATCATGTGACTGTTTAAAATGAATGCCTCACAAATAAAATACGCATACAACCCAACCGAACCGCGATTATTTTTGATATCACCATAGAGGAAGCAGAGTTTAAACTTCAACCAGTCTTGAGGCAAACCGCTTATGAAAATATCTTATATAAACACGGTTGTTTTACATATAAAGGATATCGGCGACACTGTGCCGAGAAAACACAGGCTCTTGACAGCAGTCCTTACCGGGTATCGCTAGCTTATTGTGTTATTGATTGTCACTTGTAGCAGACCGTCACAAATAACCAAAGGCTTCTCGGAGCAATTCACCTTATGTGACAGTCAAAAGGTCGCGACTCCCCCTGTGACTGGCATTTTCGCCATTTTCACTTTCTTATCAGTGAATGCAGAGCCAAGTGAAGTTTTCTTAAATCTCTAGATATTTGATTTAACACGGTCGCTCCGATCAGAATATAATAACAATTAAACGCTAATAGGGGCATTATTCTACTGGACACGAATCGCGTCTACACCGGGGAACCTGTTAATTGGTGTTTTATTGCCCTGTCACCCCCTTGCTGATTGGCAGTTTAAACTAACACTAACGAACTGTTGATGAAATAAATATTTAAATTGATTTCCTTGTATGGAATATATATATATATAGATACACAAATTAACGTTTTATGACCAAACCTATATAAATATATAATATATCGCCATATAAATAATACAAATATAGAAACTAGGCTTTGAAAACCAAGTACCAGAGTACGCAAAAACCAGTGGAGATGGCGGCCATCTTGGAATTGTGGAAATGAAGTCGATCGAAGCGTACCGAACCGAAGTGCAGTGCTGAAAAAAGTGTCACTTAGATAGTGAATGAAATGAAATGGAGTTTAACGATCAATTTTCCTCCACCCACTGAGCTAATGACAACGGGTACAAAGATAGTGTGTGGGGGCAAACTAATTGTGCCAAGCTACAAAATCACAATACCTCAAAGTATATACACTCATCAATTTACTGCATTGGCCGAGAAAGTTCATCCAGATTGTCCTGCGTGGTGCAGAATGGAGTGCCTGACAAAAAGACAGCTGTCTAGTCGTTCGGGTGGGACGAAAAACCGAGGTCCCGTGTACACATTTGCGTGCACGTAAAAGACCGCTTGGCAGTTGGAATACGATATAAGAGTAGGCCGCTGTCCGGGCAAAATTTCCCCTCATGGCATGCAGTATGGCATTTTTCGCTATAATGCATTAGTTAAACATTAGATAACATAAAACGAATATGCTGGAATTTCAGTCAAATTGCTCTGGGCATATATATATTAGCTTTTGAATTTTAGGCTAGCCTCGATCATCATTACTAAGAAACAAAATCTCGATGATCTATTTTTATGTTTAATTATTTGGCTAAAAATGTATTCCTATCTGATAAATATCACAGGCTAGCATCGAGAGTTGATTATGGTCTGGATAAGTTGATTAATATCGAATTAATTTTGATAACATCTCAGGCCTAAAGAAAGACCTGCAATAGGCAGATTTAACTCTTGCATAATGTATGTTTAAAGATAGAGTAATTAAGTCCTAAATATACCTATTGCAGGTCTTTTTTCTGACTTCATATTATATTTAAGGATAACGTGGATAATCGAGACTTTTTCTAGTATCGTAGCAATGGTAGGCCTACTTGGTAATCGAGACTATATTACAGAATAAAGTACAGAATACTCATTATTCAAAATTTAACCATTATAGCGAGAAATGGCAGCAATTTATTTAAGCCTTAATACTTGTTTCTACTAGTGGGGGCGGAGCGGTGTTCTATCATAAGACCTGCCATTGAGTCGCCTATACAACCTCGTGAGTTTTCTCCGGATCCTCCTGTTTCCTCCCAATGATAAAGACTTCTTACGCGCAGCCGAATTCTTGAAATAAATTTAACAATATGTATGTCCCGAAAGGACCTAGTTTTTGTCGAGTGGACGTTAAACCCCATTTCTCTCTATATACATATTTGTATCTCCTAGGTCATCATACAGAAGGAGACACATGAAGCAGTTTTAACTTGCTTTAAATTTCTGCAGACGTAGGCTTATAATAGAACACGGGATGTCCAAAATACAATACAATTCTCTGGACTAATCAAGGTTGTAGGAGTAGGGACAATGTCAGTAATTATAAATTATTTGTGTAAAGTATGTGAATAAACCCAAGGTGACTGCTAAACTCTTGGGGTTCATTTGTTAACCGAGCAGACGATTGTAGCACGTGTCGCCCTCTAGCGGATAAATGTAATTACAAGAGACTAGGTATTTCGTGTCGGTATGATACAAGCAAGTAATGATCTATCCATGGGGATCATAGAGAATATTTATATTTGTAAGTTATGGTTACTCGAGATGGTAATCGCCAATTACTTTGTTTACAGTTTGTTAAATTTACATACTGGGTCGGCCATTATACATTTTACTCATTTACATAATGGCGTTTTGTGATCAGGTCTAACCTTTAAAATTTGCATAAAACACGAACTTTCCCTTCGTTTATATAATAGTCTTTTGACGGTTTCTGTAATTTGATAGGCGGAGTTACGGTGACAATAACACTTAACAGTATTGAGCTAGAAAAAAAATGGTTGTAATATTAAAGGCATATTTCCAAAGAGTGTGATTTAATTCAAGAACCTCATCAGAATCTCACATGATTTATACAAACTACTTTCATTTTTTTCACACACCCAGTCCACAAACGATCTGGATAAACTACTTACGTTTTGTTTCATCCATCTTTTCCACAAACGATCGGCTATATAAAAGATCTTTTGCAATAACAGCAGTCGGAACCTAGAACCTAACAACGAGAATGTCGCTTAAGACATTGGGACAGATCTCATTATTTTGTTTTATTACTAACTGTCCTTTCAGCTTCTTTATAAGTATATTGTATACCAGTATTATTAATAATACATACACGTGGCACGATATAGGAGGTGCTGACTGAGCCCAAAGTATTTCGAAATTTGTTTTATATAAAGCATATAATTTTATTTATCACCAGCACGATACCCGGCTATGCTTACTCGCCATCTCCTGTCTTGCAAGTTTTTCGCGCTAGCTTACATCATCCGTTACTATTATTAAACTCAATTAGCATAATAAATAGAGTTACCTCCCCGTTAATTGCAGTCCAACGTTAATTTTTGGCGGTTTTAAACTTACAAATAATCTTAACCATGATAAATCATGGCCTTAAACATAAACGGGATCGTGCTAGTTAATTTGATACCACATGTGGAGGTGAAGCGCAGCATCGAATCGTGATGGGCGAAAATACACGTGTTTACACTCCTACTGTTAAGGGTTCTTTTACGTTCACACCAACGTGTGCACGGGACTTCAATATTATGTCCTGTCCGAACGACTACACGTTGTCCCTTGCCAGGCCCTCCCTGCACAACTGACCTCGGTGTTAGAGAGCTAACGTCTTGTCCACTAATAAGCCACCACTGTTCCCGCGAAGACTATTGGGACAGTAGTACAAGACGAAAACATGTCCATCATTAAAATGTATAAATTGACGACTATTTCTAACTGTACCCATGTTCAGGTATCTATTACTAATTGTTTCGCTAACGAGATGCATTGTTTAACTAATAAAACCGCTAGAGGGTTCCGAAGGGGGTATCCATTTCCGTTAATTGTGACGTTATTTAATGACGTCAATATTAACAAGGTTTACCCCTCTCGGGATTTTCTGGCGTTTGTCGAATGGCAAACTTACTCATATAATTATCACTTAAGATAATTGGTTGTAACGATATGATATACGAAAATATATCGCAAGGCATCATGTTACTGTACATAACGAAGACAGGGAGATTTGAATAGCAGATCGGAGTCGCCTGTCAAACACACATCCCAATGGTATTCAATAGCATCCACGCTTTGGTTCCTTCAACAAAACACCTAAACCCATGCAGCGTTGAAAAGACTGAATACCGAACACTGATTTAAGATTGCAAAGAAAGTAGTATGGCGTGTCTAGAATTTGCACATGGTCCCACTGATAATTCGACAGAGGAAAGCACGTCGAGTTTGGTAAAACATTTGATGACGGTGAATTCGGGCGTCGCAAGTTCGGTTAAAAGTCTTCGTGCGTTTTGGTATCATACGTGGCTCGGTTACGAATCTCTTGTTAGAGCTTGGGAAGTGTGGGTAGAGGTGTGAGGTTAGGTATCTTATAGTCTTGTACTTTGATCTTATGGCATTTGGGAAGCAGTCTTAATGTGTGTGTGTGTGCTGGGGGGGGGGGGGGTGTAGACGTCTTAGAACGTGTGGATTAGGTCTCAGGGTGTTTAGATAGGAGCCGTAGGCAGTTTTGACCTGAGTCCCGGCTGGGGGTCTCGGGAGGTTTGTGTACAAGTTTTCAGAAGCCTTAGCATGGTTTTACAAAATTCAGGTATGGGTCCTAGGATGTTTGGGCCAGAGTCGTGGGAAGTTACGGGTCTTAGGACAGGGTTTTAAAAAGTCATTTTTAGGACGTTGTTCTAGAAAGAATGGGCACGCCCAGCCTCGTGCACCAGACCTGCCACCACGTATAACTAAATGGAAATGCCTAGAAAGAAATTAGAAGGCCATTGTACGTGACAAGTAGAAGGGTCACCAGTCCAACATCTTGGATTTCTCCGCGTCCTTCGGTTTCTTCCTACTGCTCGAGAACCCTGCACGCAAGCCAATTATTGAAATAAAATTGAACCAAATGTTCGTCCCGAAATTACCTGGTTTGTGTCGAGTAGACATTACACATATAGTTTAAATTATACTGATTTTACGTGCGATGACAAAATGTGCCCAAACAGGCATATGTATACTTTTTAGTTATATTTGAAATCGCAGGGCATCTCCGTGGAAGTGGTCCTTAAACCCACTGGAACGAATGAACACAAGGCACCTTTAATACGATACACATATACAGTAGCTATTGATGTTGTTGGCTAAGCCACCATCCTGTCTTTATCCCCATAGATAAATCGCTTTATAAAAGAATTACAGTCCGTGTAATAGGTTTCTCTTCTTCTCTAATCGCAATTGATCGCTTTCTAAATATCCTCATCTTTGCTCTTTAAAAACTCTCAAGACTTTCCAATCCCTTTCTTCTAAACACGTCAAGATGGAATCAATTGATGGCAGAACCCAGACAAACTGTGAAATAAAATTCAATAATTATTGATAAAACTTAGGATAAATACTTCCACGCGATTACCAGGACGCTGCCATCTTTTCCCAGGGGAGATAACTTTGTCAGTGTTATTCTTCATAGTGACGTGTTGTCATGTTACTTTACAATATGGCTGCCTCTACCACGAAATAACCTCGTTACCGGATGACAGTTTCAACTAAGACTGAACAATTACATAGCTTTCCGATTAAATTTCGACTGTTCAATTATCTCACGTCGGTTTACATTTAGAAATAAACTTGTATAAACTCTATGAACACGCATTGCTTATATATATTGTTTTTATGGTTGTTTGTGTTGGGGGGGGGGGGGCTCGCCAATGCATATTTGTCCCCCACCTTTCGAAGGACTATAAAAATGGGTTCGTCCGTCTGTCTGTCCGTCAAACTTTTTGGGACACAATAACTCTCTTCCTAATTGAGCCATTTGATTGGTTGATGCTTTGGGACATGAAAACTTTAGTTCAAATTAAGTGAGAGTGATGAAACTTGGGTCAATGCCTTGATGGAGTTCGAAGATGAGCATTTTCCCCTTAGGGTAAGCAGAGATAAGCAATTTGATTGGTTGATGCTTTGGGACACGATAACTTTAGTTCTAATTAAGTGAGAGTGATGAAACTTGATGTATAGTAATACCTTGACTAAGTTCGATAATGAGCATTTTCTGCTTAGGGTAAGCAGAGCGATACGCAATTTGATTGGTCGAGACTTTGGAACACAATAACTCTCCTTCTAATTGAGTTGAAATGTTCAAACTTGGTGTATATGCTTATTAGGTCAATGCCTTGATGGATTTCGATGATGAGCATTTTCTGCTTAGGGTAGGCAGAGATAAGCAATTTGATTGGTTGATACTTTGGGACAAAACAAGGTTCATCTTGATTGATGATTTTTATGCCAATACAATGACTGCATTCTCATTTAGTAATGGATTCGACAGTAACAGTGTATAGAAACGATTGACTCGGACACGAGGGCCCTTTCCCTTGTCCAGAGGGGTCCTTTTGTCTGCCTTTAGGGTCCCCCTAACTAGGGTACATTTTCATTTTTCTCGTCGGTTTTAGCATTTTTCTTTATACAACACTTTTGGATGACACTTCGTGTACAGTTTGATTGCTCGATACGTTTGAAAAAAATAAAGGTGCGATTAATTAATATGTGTCATCTATTTATTTTGGGATTTCGGCGGGGGACACCAGCCTCACTGCTGGCTTGTTTGAAATTTAAATTCATAAGATTTGAGTTACAAAAACAAGTATAATTCGATTTAATACTGACAGATGATTGTAATTTCATGATTTTGTGAATGAATTTAATTCGATTACGTTGTTTGTTCATATTTCTCTACAAGTAATATAATACCGGACATTGTGAAATATTATAAAGTTTACCTGCAAGGTATAGAAGGTGTTATTGTAGTATACGCTTCATATTTCAAACAGTTTCAGTTTATAGAAACAAGTTAATGCTGAGAGAGAGATGGGGAGAGAGAAAGAGAGAGATGGGTTTTAACATCCACTCGATTCTAACTAGGTCATTTCGGGACTAATATATGGTTCAATTTTATTTCAATAATACGCTTGTTCGTGGAGGTCTTTAGTAGTGTGGGGGGACCATACGTTTATTACACCAGTTCATTTTTTGTTTGAGGGTGGTATGGGGTACCAGTGTGGTCAAATTCGTGCTCAGGAAATCATAAAGTCTGCCATTGGTTAATACAGCAAGATTCGATAACAGGCTTGTATGTGACAAAGAGTGACCGTGTACGTGGCGAAGAGTATGGTTCTACGTGACAAGGAGTAGGCTTTTCTCCCGGTCATCCCTCCATCCGCTGCTAAAGACCCCCACGTGCAATCTAATTATTGACGTAACGATGTCCCACGTGTTAATTTAGCCTAAAATCTAATATGAACAACTGCAGAGTCGCTTCTACGAGCCCTGTCATGACTATCCAGAACAACTTTTCAGATATTCTTATAGGGTAGGCCATCGAAGTATAAATAAAAAACGAAACGAAATATAGATCTGTATTTTAATCAGATTGCTTCCTTAGTGACAAGATGCAGTTGATCTAAAATTCTACCGAAATTTAAAATTTCCTTAGCTCAGTCGATTGACAATTAGCAGATATAAACGGCTTTTTTTTTCAAACGAGACTCTATCTGCCTCCCTGAAAAAAAACCCATCTAATCAAAACCCTTCCTAGTAATCAGTTTGAACTCGGGTCTTAAAAGGTATTCCTTCTAATTAGAATGTCCTTCTTCAGTGGTTTATCTCTTTGTTGCTGTTTCTTTGTGATGATTATGTTCAGATGAACGACTATTTTCCCAGCTATCCTCGTGCTTTGTAATGGTACAGAAAATGGCATATTTTATATACTTTTTTAAGAAGATAAAAAAACATGTACTTTGACTAATGTGTGCCCCGGAGTTTACGACGAGGAGACGTTACCCCCCCCCCCCCCACACACACACACATTCTCTGTTATAGCTTGTGTGATTATAGCCGTTTTCCCTGCTATTGCTCTTCAGCAGAGTGCTCCGCACAGTCAGAATTAGTCTCCATCTTACGTGACATCGTCTACATGGTCCCCATAGCTTAACAAACTACACATTTTTAAAAATTGTCAAATAAATGCTACAATTATACTAACAATTCTGAAGTTGACATAAAATTAAATATTGGCGGGAACGCCAGACCCCTTCGTCCGTGGCAATGATTAGGGTATTGGTTAAAATTTTGATTTAAACAAAACTAAAAAAAATATCGAACAATGGAATTTTGGAAATCCATTAAAGCTACAAGGTACAAACAGTCAGTCATCGATAAAACAATTTTCAATAAGCTGAATACAATTTAAAAACAAACAAGGACCTATATAATTCTCCCCCATCCCCCAAAAATATATATTATAGTATCTGTAAGCCTAAGCTGAAACACGAAACAAAGCATTTAATATTTAGTTTTCTCTCTAAAATAGATATACAGCCAAAACTTTTAAATAAGACTGCGCCAACCCTTATAAGGAAGATGACCATCAGCCATAAATTAAAAATAGTGTGTGGGTGGGGATTGGCAATGTACGTGTCCAGCTAGTATCTCTGCTTTGCAAGAAATCGCCATCAGTGCAAGAGTGCCGCTGTGACCCAGTAAGGTTCTGGCTCACTTATCGGGAGGTTTTGATCCTGATCCGATGTAATGCATCCTTGTCACGGTTAGGGCTCCGTTGTTTCCCCTTGTTGGTGGTGCAGGGTGGTGGGGAGGGGAGGTTCATGGGAAGTGTCTAGTTATTCGGATGGTATAAAAAAAATCGATGTCCTGTGTACTCGTTGGTGTGCAAGTAAAGGAAATCTTGAAATAGAGAGTAGACCTTAACTCCGCTGCTTGGACCAAATTCCACCTGTAGAACAATGCATGGCGTATGCACATCTTCACTATCCTGGCTGATACTGTTAGAGATTTTACAAACTCCGTTTGATTTTTTTCACTTCATATCAGTTGTGTCCCCCTTACAGTATTACTTAGTTTTTGCAATACATCTCTTTTAGTGAGACAATAACATATTTATAGATGCTTTGTTTAATTTCATATATTTGTTAAGAATTTAACCTCAAATGCTGTTCAATATGATCGGTGAAAGTATGTTCTTTTCCAAACAGTATTGTTAACATTCCATTCGACTTGATAGCCTCGTTTGTCACGCATTTAGTTTTACTGCAGTATTGTGCTACGCACCGGTTAATTGGCATAATAAAATCGTGAGCCATGACGTAACGTTATGTAAACATATTTGGTCCAATATTGACACTCGTTTTAAATGTAAAGCTTTTGTAGGGCAGCTATTGATTGGTTGGTAGATTGACTCCTGACAAATCAAAATTTAAAATAACAATATCCACTCATAATAGCAGTGTGTAGTAGGATTACCTTTAATCAAACGCAACATTGCGCGGAGTATGGACCGAATGTGATGTTTATACATTTTCCATAATTGCTTTACTTACGTAAATAATTGCCTGTTTTCCAATTATTGTTTTTATACCTTCTCAATTACAGCATTTAATTTTCTGTTTTATATCTATATCTGTAAGCAAATTACACAATAATAGATACAAACTGATTAAAACACAGATCCTATTTCGTTTCGTTTTTATAGTTCGTTTTCTTATCTTTAGAACACTAGGACCTGGAAGAGATGTAATCATTGACGGTCTGTTACGGCGAGCTTTAAGCGTGTTATGCACGTAACTATAGGTAATCCACTAGTAACATCAATGCTAATTAACTCTCTAATCGACCTAATCAAGACACTAATATGGCAAACTCCCTTCTGTCCAGATACCATATAGATCCATGACGACCGGTGCAGAATAGTACAAAATGGTCAGAAATAGACTTGTAGCTTTATATCGTGTCTTTATGTACTATATGCATGGACCTCACATAATCGTGACCAAAAGTCGTTCAAGTGTCAGCCTGGCTTTAGCGAGACTTGTTGCATCGCATCGGAGTTGCGTTCGATCGCGTTGGTCACTTTTAGAGCGTACAGGGGTGTTTGATGGTCGTGTAGTTCCGGAGTCTATCGGTCACGGAGACCAACGCCGGATTAACCATGGGGCACATGCCTCAGCCCCCCCCCCCAAAAAAAAATAAAAATAAATCCCAGTTGCGCGCCTCGAGCATGGTCGGACCGAGGACTCTAACGGCCGGTGACCTAGTGACGGGGCCCCTCCGATGATCCGAGGGCCTTCCATGGGCACGGGGCTCCGTCAATCCATGGTGTGTCGCGATCGACATCCGAGAATTCTGTGTTATCCGGTGATGCCGCGTCATATTTTCGAATGGTATTCGTGTTTCTTTTTTGTTTATTTACCAGGAAAGTGACCCCGTTATTTATCACTGAGCGACTTCATTATTAGTTTTGATGTAGCGCTGCTCACTTACAGTGGCGAATTATACGGGGCTCAACGGCCCCAGCCCCCTCCTAGAAATGCCATAATTTCATAGCACTCGCATAGATTGGTCCACAGAAATAACGCCAGAATGTGCTAATTTTGTGGCAGAATTTTATTTTTTTCTGGGGGAGGTACTTCTGAATGGCTCCGACACAAGTGCCTGAAATGCCAGGAAATTTTCTGGGGAGACCCCCTCCCGCGGTCGGTGCACATGTACCAGGCGTTGCCGGAGACTCGGCTCAACTACTTACATTAAATTTGTACCGCAATTCTACGCGACCTGTTAGAAAATACTGGGCTTGCGTGTTAACACAAGATTCTTGTGCTGTCACCATACACCCGAAATGCTGTTATCAATTGCAGACATTTGACAGTAAGGGGAACTATTTTTTTTTACCGATATTCCCATTATAGATCCAACTTTCATTAATCTTGTTGTTGGCAGGGAATTCACATTGTGCTAAATTGACGCAATGGTAATAATGTCCATTTATATAGCGCTATATCCACAAAACGTGCTGATGACGTATAAGAAACTAGTCACTAATAATATAATTCAAACAGATAAGTATTCAACTTTCAAGTCAAGATTTGAATTTATCAAATGTAGGACGTAGGTATAATGATAGATTGTTCCCATTTGCATGAGCAACTTGGAAAGGGCGACTTCCAAACGACTTTAACTTCCACTAGCACAAAGTGTTTTCCTGGTTAACTGTCTTGATCGGATGTAAAATTTTGAGAGATCGCACTTGTATTTCCATCCAGACACTGAAACTTTAATTCTTGCCGGAACATTAAAATTTGTCAGATGATATAATTCAAATTTAAAACTTCTTTGCAGTCTGTGTTTAAATCAAAATAAATGTAGTATGTGTTTAACTTTAGGTCTAGGGTATAAACAAATTAAGCATTGTTCATTTTGTCCATGTGCAGAATTGCGAAACAGCAAATCGTATTCATTGTAAGATCATGTTAACGCCAAGCTTTTATTTCGTTTATTGGAATAAGTTTGATACTTTTTGTCTGAGTAGATGTATTCTGTTTTTCTTCAGACTGCGTAAATTGCATATATATTTTGCTTAATGCCCTCGAACAGAATAGATATTTCCAATTTTGCTAATCAAACGAAACAAATGGTGGCATTTGATTAAATAAACGTGGTTTTAATAGTAGACAGAGGATTATTTAAAGTGTAACAATGTTGCTCTGCAATATGCACTATGAAAGAACTTTGTCGGTGTTTTAAAAAAAAACCACAACCATTATTTGCGTTATGTATTTACAGTTTACAAGCATGCTAAGTACATTTATGTTTTAATGCATTTCCGTATAAATGTCTTACTATCAAAGGTTCCCTGTTCCCACAGTACACACATATATAATAAAATGGTGGGTGATAATAAATTTATATCCATCAATGGAGAATGGGTGTGGTTCTAGGAATCTATTATTCAATGGAAATCGCCATTTATTTCTATATAATGCCGCGGATATTTCTATCGCCACTGTAGCATTTTCTCTAAATAAACTTTCATATTTTTTGTTTCGTTTCGTGTATACACAACTTAGTTAAAATAATAACCCGATTAATGAAGGTCTATTTAGTGTTATTTATATAACTAAGATAGTATCAAAATGACTCTATATTATTAGACTCGAAACTGTGTATAGTGTGTTTTTTACTTTTTAATTTTCAATAATTTATCATTGTGAATACAGTTTGATTAATACACAGATCCTATTTCGTTTCGTTTTTTTTTTATAGTTCAAAATTTCGTTTTATTTGTCTGTACTACACTAGAATCTGGAAGAGTTGTTATATAACAAGCGTTCTGGATGGCATGAGGGGTTAGCCAATCAAACCATCCATTATGGCGGCTTCTTGGCGTGTTCTCCACGGAACTGTGGGTAAACCATTAGAAGCGCTTGTGACACTCAGCAAATCTCGACAGATTCCGTAAACTATATGTGTATGACAGTAAGTGATATGTACCTACGCCCATACATTTGCGATGCGGCTACCGGTTTACTTTAACAGGAAAACTTGACGCTATTACACAAATTGCGAACCTATTCGGCTAGCGACCTATTCGACCGATCGAGCTGCAACCTGTTCGTTGGAAATCTATTCAGAATAAAGACAACAGCCGCCTTAACTCATCTATTTATTAACTCATCTATCAAATGAACGTAGAATATATTATTTTTTATCCATTCCTTTAGCTGAGAATAGAAGTGTAATTTCGTCATTATCTTACAGCTGGATCGGTCGAATAGGTCGCTAGCCAAATAGGTCGCCAATTTGTGTTCGGTATGGGCGCAGTGATGTTTCATCCGGGACCTTTAAAGTAGTTCCAATATGGCGGAATTCGTCAAACATCCGAGGTTAGATGTAGGTTCCGGAGGTTACGGAATCTGCCGAGTGACGCTTGTGACAGTACGGTGTCGTTAAATAAATGAATTGTGAATTGTGGATCTTTATTTTAATCAGATTGAAATAATGGTACGTCAACATTAACGGATGACGTCACATCTGTATTTTAAAAAGATATATTGTGGGACAGATAAAGATTGTGGTCTGAAAGTTAAGGCTCTCCTTCCAACAAACGGCGTAGCCTGTGACATACAAACTGAACTTATTTCACGATTGCGTGTTGGTTTTGCTTATGCATTACAATTAGATGAGTTCATATAGTTGTTGGATTAGCAATTTTTTATTGTGTTTACAGATATAACTTCTTTTTTTTTTAGACACAAAAAAATATTAAGTATTCCATAACATAGGGAATTAAATATGAAACGATGCTCGAAAGAAAACATGCAACACTAATGACTGCATTCTTTATAGATATGCATCAGGGACAAAGCATTTCAGCTCAATTAAAGATCGGTTTATACAAAGCAGTGCAGCTTATCAATTGCAATCGGCCGTTATATTCACAAACTCTTATGGAAGTCCTCATACCACTTTTTTTTTAAATACAAAAGTGGTATGACTGTCATGAGAATTTGCTCTTGTGGGAAAATTTTGAAATGGGGAGAAATTGTTTAAGGTTGTCGGCAATTAATAAAAATGTC
Source organism: Patella caerulea (assembly GCA_036850965.1). Taxonomy (NCBI): domain Eukaryota; kingdom Metazoa; phylum Mollusca; class Gastropoda; family Patellidae; genus Patella; species Patella caerulea. Next base: position 14,099,863 of record JAZGQO010000002.1, on the reverse strand, counting down.
ATGTATCAAGAATTGTATATTTTGTTTTCAAAATTAAATAAAAATCGTTTATAAGATAACTTGCAGTACTGTATCCGAAGTGGAATTGTATATTAATATCCAGGCGCGGATCCAGAGGAAGGAATGGCGCATCCGTTTGATTTGATGCAATTGTCTAGCCTTGTCCTCCGAGTCTCTTGCTAGAACTGGGGCTGAAACTAATTATGGTACACGATTCGTGTACCAATCGCAAAATGTTTATTTTGTCTTAAATATTGGATATCTAAATCCCATATTTTCCCGGTAAAATGACAACATCAGTGTTGATTTAAATTGACAAATAATTCGTGTTTTGAATGCCGAAGACTTTGGAAGATATTTAGTTAGAGACTTAGCTACTTTAATATATTATTATGTTCAGGTTCGACTAGATGTAAACAAAACCAGCAGACAAACTTGTGTAAGACCTGTTCCCAGTAGTTTAAACCTATTTATAATTACTTTCAAATGAGCTAATTAAGCTCCGCGCGGCAGGGAAATGGCCTGTTAACCTTTACTTTTAATTTATCAACAAAGAGAATTTCCACGACTTTTCATCATTGATTGATTAACAAAAACCACTGACGTTTTCAACAAAAGTCTAGAATGTCAATAACAATTAGCAGAGTCGGGAATAACCCTACACACCGTATATAAGCTTGGCAAAAACAATAACATTTTTAAAAAAAAACGAAATCATATTCTTATCGTGAGCCGCGGAGACACGTGCACACAAAACAAAGCCAAATAAACATGCGCACAAGACAAACTACTATAGACATTGCAAGATTTAACTCGCTAGTCTGGAGATCACATGTTCGATCCCTGAATTGGCCGAGTCTTTCGGATAGTATGAAAAAACCTAGGTCCCATGTATACATGTGTGAACGTAAAAGATCCCTTGGCAGTTGGAATGCGATCTAAGACCTAACCTGGTCATAGTACCGCTGCCCGGGCAAACGTCCCCTCATAGCACATTGTATGCCCGTCTTCATTAGCACAATTTAGAAGCAAAAGAGTAGGACTTTAAACCTCATTTCATTACATTTTACTTCTACAAAGTGAGAGAAATGGGGTTAAACGTTCACTCGACACAAACTAGGTCATTTCAGGACTAACATATGGTTCATTATAATTTCGCTTGCGCGTAGGAGACTTTAGCAGTGGGAGGTTGGACAGACCCTACTCCTTGGCACGTACAACTGGTGACACCACGACAGTTGACTCAATGGCAGATTTAGGATACAGCGCGCATGTGCTAGCTATTCAGTCATCCAACCCCTCTACTTCATGCAAACAAAGCCGACAAAAAGGCATGCTGACAAGAGAACCTACATAATCACTGCAAGATATACCCCTTACCGAAGTGAAGTGTTCATTTCCTATGAACGCTTCTCGGAACGCTTCCCTTGAGTGGTGAAAGAACTCCATCGAAATGTTCATTTCTAACACACTTCCAGGAACACTTCAAGCAACGTGTTAACTTTAGAAACATTTCCAAAGATACTTCCTTTCAAGTGTTATAAAAACTCCACCGAAATGCTAATTTCGTCGACACTTCCAATCGATGGTCTGCTTTCGCAGCATTTCATCGTCACTTCTGAAAGAAAGATTTATGCGTTTCGGTCGTTCTGGTCAAGAAGAAAAAAGATTCATGCGATTTAGTAAACGTTTTATGAGATTTGGCAGAGATGGTGAAGATGAGAAACGTTTCATGAGATTCGGAAAAAGCGCCGACGAAGAAAAACGTTTTATGAGATTCGGCAGAGATCCCGACAAGAGGTTCATGAGATTTGGCAAAGATGGTAATGAGGAGAAAGGGTAGATTTAGCTAGCTTTGGCATATTTTAGTTTGGGGTTGTGAATGGATCCAGAGGGATGTCGTAGTTGTCCCTGCGTTGACCGAGAAAGTTCATCGAGATTGTCCGTCATGGTTTCCCCTTGCCAGTGGTCCAGGACGGGCGGTATGTTAAGTCCTGCTGTTTAGGATGGAAACCCATGGTCCCTTGCATACACTGTCATGTACGTCATCCTTTTGCGGTTGGAATTCGATATAAGAGTAGATCATAGTGCCACTGTGGGTAAAATTTTCCCCATAGCACACTGTGTAGCAGAACAGTAAGACGTTATTACATTTGCGCTCGAGTCCTCGCTACAGAGAGAGAGAGAGAGAGAAATGGGGTTTAACGTCCACTCAACACAAACTAGGTCATTTCGGAACTAACATATGGTTTAATTTTATTTCAATAATTCGCTTGCGCGTAGGGGTCTTTAGCAGTGGGAGGAAACCGGAGTGTCCGGAGGAAACCCACGAGGTTGAGAAGGCGCCCCTATCTCCATGCCACATACGCTCACACCAGGGCTCGAAACCACAGCCGCAAGCCAGAAAGTTATTTCCTTTTTAGAGTAACTGGCTATTAAGCATACTCCTCGCTAATCCCAATACTCACTGTTGGAAAGAGTGAAAATTCTTGTTCTAAATTATTGTTGGTCAATAGTCTGATTAACTACCAATCGCTAACTGCGTTAGAAAGACACTACCCTTAAAACAAGGCGTCAAATTGGACCAAATATGTTTACATAACGTTACGTCATGGCTCACGATTTTATTATGCCCATTTAGGGAAGACCCAGATTAAACGTGGGACTGGCATGCTGCTGTACTCAAGTGATAGATGTGATTGAACGGGAGGAATGGACACACTCCCTCAAAAGTTCAAGTATCAGAAGCCAATCCAGCAATGACCAGAGAGGGATTTCTCGGGCCATTGCTTCAGGAATATGGGTATTAAATTGAGTAAAAGGTACCATTCTGTCCGAACCAGTAAAGTCCTATGTAAACAATGCACGTGCCAAAGAGGCAATGATTGACGTCGCATGATGTGACGTCACGTGTTGAAGACAGTCGTCTTTTTACAGATATATTAGAAGAATTTCATAATTCGGATGGCAAATACACTATTTTCCATTATTTTAATGTGTACAGTTAACTAAGGTCGCTTGTATAACATAAATAGGAATTTTATTTTTTTTAATTCATTTAGTCATGTATTATATGGCTGTCTTTTGTCACTTTGTTCGATGTAAACAACTGTGAAACAAGAGTGCTCTGCACAAGGAAGGTGCGTAGGTTTCTATCGAGTTCTCTAATATCCTCATACTACTGACAGAAAATGCCATTGGCTAATTTCTAAGATAAACTTTGATCACGAACTATCACTCAAAAAAAAAACAACGCTTTGAAGGGTCGTGCTCTCAAACGCTTCCCTATTCAGTGATCGTTTTCTAATAGCGTAGCTACGAAATAAATGTGTAGCGGTGCAGATGTACGGAATAAAGCGCTATGTGTTCAAGGGGAGATAAACCTCTGTTTTCACCACGTTGGCTTCAATCTAGACCACTAAATTAATATCTGTTTTTTGCATGCACATACCCGGCTAATAAAGATTGACATACGCAGGTGTGCTATAGGGGGGGGGGGTACCCCAACTACGCTTCGTTGGATTCCAAATGTAAAGTATTCTTTCACGTGCTTGCCATGCACGTTTTCCGGGATAATGTCACCGAGTACATACTGTACATACATATATGAAATGAATTGTAGCCTCTTTTTTCAATACTCAAGGCTGTAAAATGAATAGAACGCTTATCCTATTACAAGTCATTGTGGGCTGATGTTTATACTACGTTGGGGGGTTTTTTTCAAGCGATCAATTGATTGATAATAAAATGAGATTAGTCCATGTATTCTTCGCTTTTGACACTTTTTGTTTTTATTTTGTTTTTTGTTTATCCCCCTACCCCCAGGCGGACATTTCGATATCACTTTAAAGTCGCAGAGAGTAAACTAATCATTAACAGAGTATATGAGCAGTCAATCGGTAATTGCCATAACTTCACTCGAATAAAGTAATTTGACAGTATGTTCATTTAACTTGATATAAAAAGAACGACCAGTTCTTTATCCAAGTCTTACATAATGTTTCTTTCAAGAAACCAAATCGACATATCAATCTTACGGTAGATAACTCCCGATGTCTATACAGTGAGTGAGAGAGAGAGTGAGGGTGGGGGGAACGTCCACTCGACAAAAACTATGTCATTTCGGCACCAACATATGGTTCAATTTTGTTTCAATAATTCGTTTGCGAGTAGGGGTCTTTAGCAGTGGGAGGAAACCGGACGACCCGGAGAAAACCCACGAGGCTGGTCAGGCGACCCTACCCATTGTCACGTACAACCAGGAATCGAAACCTCACTAGTTGTTGACTCAATGGCAGAACTTATGCTACAGCGCGTGAGTGCTAACCCCCCATCCCCGGTATCTATTCAATCAGAATAAAAGAGGTCCATCAAAAGATTTTATGTTATTGCGCCGCAGAGAAATTTTCAATTCATCATAATCATATGTATTTAAATGGTGAATGGAATTGGGTCATTTCTGGAATGGCATTCGTTCGAGGGATTCAACTTCTACAAGGGGTTTTTCACGACGGATTTAAAATCCCTTAAAATAACGATTAGCGCTTTTATATTCTAGCCCAGAAAAGTGGGCGTTAAAGGGGCTAAATTGTTATTATTAGGCACCTAGAAATGGGCACAACGCATATAATAATGTAATATGAATGAATTAAATTAAATTGTTTCCGTTTTATTCTAATTCAAATCAGGTTCGGCGACATACGCCAGAAGTCACAATCGAATTGCAGTCTCTGGCGTCTGGTTATCCCAGTCTACACTGATAGTATTTATTGCGCATGCTTTCCAGATATGAATATTTGGTCACCGTTTGACACAACTTGTGGAATATGCCTAGCCTCGCTCTTTTAGTCCCTTGTTACAAATGGCACTGAAATACATTCTGGTACACGATTTGTCTACCAATGGTAAAATGTTTATTTTGTCTTAAATATTGTATATCAGAAGCTCACGTTGATTTAAATTGACAAATAATTCGTGTTTTCAATGTCGATGTTTTCAATGTTTCACTTCATTTCGTTTCGTTTGTTTTATACTGTGTGCCCTGTATAAAGGAGAACGCTAGATCGGAGACGGTCCTACGCAAATTGTGACGTCATATGTGAATTGTTGGTTAGGGTAAGGGTTAGGCTTGATCATGGGTTATTGATCATGGGTTAGGGTTAGGGCTAGCCCTGTTTATATCTCGAGACTTTGACCAAATCTACAGGTCCTAGCCCTTACCCTAACCCTAACCCACAATCTATATATATGGCGTCATATGTGCTAAAATGCGTAGGACCGTCGCCGATCTATAAAGGAGAACGCTAGATCGGAGACGGTCCTACGCAAATTGTGACGTCATATGTGGGTTAGGGTTAGGTTTGCTCCAGGGTTAGGGTTACCTCTGTTTACATCTCGAGACGAAATCTGCAGGTCATGGCCTTAACTCACAATCTATATGACGTCATATGTGCTAAAATAATGTGTAGGACCGTCTTCGATCTAGCGTTCTCCCCTGTTATACTGAATAGCTTTTCTGAACAGTTTGAACTAATTATGTGTAATTGAGATATGTATTAATTAGTGTTATTAATGTTATTATAATGTTGTTAATTAGGCTGATAGTATTATATTATTAGGACGAATAGAATGTTTATGATGACTCGTACAGTGTGGAATGTTAATTATAATAGACTATTCAAGAGACAGCTCGAGCAAAAAATGCTAAGTTTCTCAAAACTTCGTGCCGTTGACAAACCATAGACAATTCGTTGTTTGGAGATGTGAACAAGAGTGAAATGGGGTTTAACGTCTTACTGTTCTGCTACGACTCGGACTTGGCTGATTCAGACGGGCGTGCGGCTTACATTGTGCCACGAGGGTAGTTTTGCCTGGACAGCGGCGTCACGACCTACTCTTATATCGAATTCCAACTGCCCGGGGACATTAAACGAAGACACCAATGTTCACATGGAAACTCAGATTTTTGCCCCATCTGGACGACTATAAGTTGTCAGATTTCAGGCCCTGACAAATAGGAATCATGTCCGAATTAAACCCCATTTTCGTCATTCAAGACAAGCGTAAAATAATCTTCGTCGAATTCGAACGTGCCCCCACCCCACCTGCTGCAGATGGTGGGATGTGTTGGGCATCCAAAGCGCGTCATAATGATAACCCAACTAAATGCTTTGCATCAATGCAATCGATCCTATTAATTCATAATAAAAATTGAGGTCAAACGGAGTATTGGATTTCTCTTTTTAAAAAGCTCAGTGCGTATGTATGACTATGTAATTTGGAGGCGATGATGGCATCGTGCATTAACAACTGTCAAATTACGTTATCGGGAACCTATATATCCTCCACCGCAGGAAACTCCTAAGGGACCTTCTCGGTGTTTAAACGTGACGGAATCAATAGATATCCATGACCTAAAATATTTCAGGCGCAAAGTTCTTATATTTTAGGACGCCTTGAATTATTAAGAAATTTCATAGCGATGAACAATTTTAGCATTCGGGGACATTCAGTCCTTGACACACGCATATACCAGACGATTTCAGTTTTACCAAAATGATTTGTTTGCATGTTTGATAGAGTACAACAGCTCATTAGAATTAATATTCTATGTCCTTGTGACGTGTTAACGTTTCTAATACATAGTCTCGATCACCCCAGTCAATTGTCTTAAGACAAGTTATTATTAACTTGTGGAGTAAGTCATTGTTATGTGGAACTGAGACAAGTAGCTGTGGACCGATGGCCGGAAACAAATAGTTGATAACTAGTGATGGGCTGAGGCAAGAAATTATTGACCCGTTAACTGGTGGTCTGAGACAAGTCCTGGTGGGTCGAGATAAGTCATTGTTAACTATACAGTGACTGAGACACCAGTCATTCCACGAATTGTGTACGGAAAAGGTCAGACACTTCGTTACCATTTACCATCTGCATAACGTCTGCTATATTGTCCAAACTAACAATATTCGTTTTGGTCAAAGTCAAGGCTTTGTATCCGATAACGGTTGAGACTATATCTATAGAGTATCCTTTGTTATGTGCCTTTTTAAACAAACGGTAAAATTTCTGCGAAGAACGAGGAAAATTAGTAACCAATTTCAGAGCTTGGGCTGAAGGGGTTGTCGCTTTAATTGCTTTTAGTGTTGTTATGTCGATACGTATAATTAGACTTCTAGACTGACAAGCTATCAAACCTACAGCAATTGGGTGTCCTTGATATACTCAACAAAAGACTTCATGTTACATACGGTAAGACGTGTTTTCTTTCTTACAGTGACATTTTAGAACTATTGCAGCGCGAGGGGCAAGATTTTGTAACGGATTCACAGGGAGGTTTGATAGCTAACAGGTCAGAAGTGATCAGGCGTACCACAGTAAATCGACAGCGGTCTGGTGTGCGTTGAAAGCCCGCCATCCAATTTTTGGTGATTTTAAACCTGTTTAGCATTTACAATCAAGTTCTAACCATAGCTTTCAACAGACGACCTAGTGTGATCCATAGAGCAGTTGAAATGGAGTATATTTAACGTCTTCATATTTGCAACCCACCGTTGCAATAAAAAAGGGAATGGATTGTGTAGTGGGGGAAATTTTGCACTGGTATCTGCATTAACGGCTATTCTTTATCAGATATTATTACTTGCACACCAACATGTTCATGGGACTGTGGTTTTTCGTCCCACGCGAACGACTAGGCACTTTCCCTTGCAGTACCCTTATGTGTCTTTGTGCTTCCATGGAAATTAACCATGGCTTTTCGTGTGTTTTCTCCTTGAAGCGCTTAAGAAATTTCAACATACATATTGGCTTAATAACAAACCTTTCCCCAAAAGATGTGTGTTCTTAAAATCTAATAATTTTTCAAAGCAATGTTTTCTTTCTTTTTAGAATGTTTGATCAACATGATGGTTCTAAGTTTTTCGGGAGGAAAAAGGAAGTCAAGCAATTTTACCGATGATTTTAATTACTTCTGGAGTGTCATCTTCATCGCCCTTCCTGCTCTCTTCTTTATTGTTGTTCGAACTTTGTTCATCCGGTCTGCTATAACATGTTTTGTATCGTCACATATGACGAATTCGCACGCCTACTTCATTCATGAATCCTGCTGGCTAAAAGGCAAATATAGGCCCAATCTGGACCCCACCCCCGGAGCAGACGACAAGTTGACAAGCGATGAACCACTCATGACGTCGCCTCACGATTGGATACCGTTTTTGCTTTTTATCATGTTACTTTTGTTTAGCATTCCACAAGGTCTACGGCATGTTGCTAAGCGATATTTTAACCCTGACAGACCAAGCCATGACAGGAAGGTAACAGAAGGTGGGAAGCATGTTGCTGCCGAGATCGCGGAAACTATTTTCGATTCTGCGTCACAGAACGCACAGACATTCTGCTTTCTAATCATCAAGTTCCTGATCCTTGTCAACCTGGTTCTCCAACTTCTGTTCATAAAGTTCCACTTCAGGGACCAAAGTCATGTCGCCAGTTACAACACATCGGCAAATGACATCGTTAATATTCCTTACACAGATGAAGGTTTTCCTAAAACTGTTCTTTGCGAAACTTATGTCCAAATGCATTCCAACCGCCAAGTGTATACACCAATGTGTAGGATTGCTATTAACAGCGTGTACGAGAACTATTTCGTTTTGTTAAGTCTTTGGTTTGCCTTCGCCGCTATTGTGACCTTGATTGGGTTCGTTTGTAACGTTACTTTCTGTTGCCATGGTGTTTACACGAAGGCGGTCCTGTCACAATATCTACCCAAGGAAGATTTGGATACGATATTGAATAAAGTCCAAAGAACAGACGGGCTGTTACACCTATGGAGATTATGTAGGAATGAAGACGCGAGCCTGGTCCGAGACGTTTCTCAGCTGCTGCGCGAGATCATAAAAACGACACCCCCCGCTAGATATGAGGGCGACGCACCGGCGGGGGATAACTCTATTCGACCACCAGAAATAATAATAGAAACGCCTGTTGAAGAATTAGAAGTAGAGGAGCCATCTAAGCTTAAAGTATAGATAAAGAATAATATACTTGGAACCCTGGTAGTTCTTTTTCAATTTCGGTTTTAAAACCCCATCTATATCCGCCCCTGATGCGCCGTCTTACTAATCTGCATTTTCGGCATCGTTTCCGTTGTCAGTGGTATTGGACAGATTCAGGGCCAGGCAATGAACAGTGTCTAGCCGACGTAAATCTTGGGTCACCTGTACCCTTGGCGTAAGGTTAACAGATCTATTGACAGTTGGGATTGAACGAGGAAACGTACAAAACAATCTGATTCTATTTCGTTTCGAATTTTATACTACAAAATTTCGTTTTACTTGTCTTTACTACACTAGGAACTGGAAGAGTTATTAAATAACCTGCCTTCTGGTTGATATGAGGGATTAGCCAATGGAACGATCTGTTACGACGAGTTCTTGGTGTGCAGTGCATGGAACTGTGCCTATGCCACTAGAAACATCAACGCTTATTGGTTGATCAAAGTCTATGTCATACGGTCAAACGCCGCTCACATGGCCCATAGCTGACCTTCCACCACAACTGGTCAGATCTTTATGTAGTGCTGGCCATACAAGTATTTAAAAAACGAAACGAAATAATATATCTGTATTTTAATTAGATTGCGTGCAACATGTCCCTCCACAGCATTATATTACATGACTTATGTCCATTGGGATGGCCTAGTGGTCTAGAGTGCCGCGCTTCGACCTCTAGCTGGCCGGTCACCTCTGGCTTGCGGTTGTGGTTTCGAGCCCTGGTGTGAGCGTATGTGGCATGGAGATAGGGGCGCCTTCTTAACCTCGTGTGTTTCCTCTGGGCACTCCGGTTTCCTCCCACTGCTAAAAATAAGACCCCTACGCGCAAGCGAATTATTGAAACAAAATGAAACCATATGTTAGTCCCAAAATGACCTAGTTTGAGTCGAGTGGACGTTAAACCCCATTTCTCTCTCTCTCGTTATTTCCCTGTTGGTACAGAAAAGTAGGACATTAAACTCCATTGAATTTAATTTCCATAATATTGCATGCAATGAAATAACAAAAAAAAAATCCATTTAATGTTTCTCTAATATTTTAGTGGGTGTGGAAAATAAAATACAAATTCAGAATCGTACAGTTTTTACAATTAATGAACTTTATATGTTACAAAGTAAGAAAATGTAATTCGTGATTAAAAGAAGTCAAATACTTTTGAAGGTCATTCAAGGTTATAGCCAAGGTCAATTTCGAATCAAATGGGTGAAAATTCAGAAGTGCCCCTTCGTCGAGGATGATATCCGTTGTTATAGAAGCTTTAATACACGTGGCAGTCTTATGCATTAAAGCAAATGGAGTTATTTCCCCGCTTTTCAAGTGAAGAAGGTCATATGTTTCATCCAAAGAAGCAAATGACAAGTTTCTGTAAGCGCCTAAAAGTTTCGCGGTCTTTTTCATGTTGACGGTTTTATTTTCATTACAAATTAAATAATAGAAGTTTCCATTTCGATCTTTTAAGAGAAGATTTTTGCAAAATATTTCGTTTGAATCTTGCCTGTTCTGTTTTTCTCTGTATTCAGTAACTTTGTGTTTAATTCTTAACCTTCGCAGAAATGCAGACAAGGATGCAACGCAAACATTTCTCATTAATTGCTCCTTTGTAAGTGACAGTGATAGAAGCGGCCCAATGTTGAACAGTTCGGGTTTTTGTTTGGTCAAGCAGTAAATTTCTTTTTCAGATGTAATTTCATTAATCTGTTTGGTAGCTCCCCTTTGACTAGAATGATCAGAATATTGATATTCATGAGCTTCATCCGAGTCGTAGTTGCGCGAAAATTCAATTTCATTTTCGTTCATATCATATGAATTAAGTTCACTGATCTCGAATTCGGGTTGTTTCAGTCGTCCGTTATAATTAAGGCTTTGTGTAGCTTTCGGTCGTAAAGAACGAATAAAATTTTGATTTTCGTGCGGTTCATCCGAGTCGTTGTCACACGAGAATTCGAATTCAATACCGTTTGAATTCAATTCATATCTCTCCAATTCGCACGCAGCTTGCTTTAATTGGCTATAATTGCTTAATTCGACTAATTTTTCATTGTTAAACGTAATACACTTGTCTATTTTTGCGACTGTGAAATTTATTCGAGGAACTTGTTCTAAATAATTCTTGAATAGGGAGTATTCTGAATTTTCAGCGCCATACCTCTCGGTATATGCTTTTTGGTTCCTGAAAACTTGAATAGCATTTAAAATATATGAAGTCATTGACGAAAAAGATGATGTCATGACAGGGAATGTCGTATAATTCACCATTTTATCCATCAGAAAGGCGAGTTGGAGGGATTTCCCAATAATAAGGACACTCGCAGTCCTTACAGGGAAATCCCCCCTTTCCCGCCTTTTCTGACACCTGGAATCCATTTTGAAAGCTTTTGCTGATAGAAACATGTTGCGTGAAAAACCGGACCGACTCATTATAAAGAGAAACAAGATGGGACTTTGGCCTAATTTAGTTAATTGCAGGTTCAAAATAATTTAAAGGGAGCCTAATATTCGTCGTTGGCTTATTAAAATATTTCTATTTGTTGATTTAAATTCTGTCTTAAAGAAAGTCAGGTAGGTCTGTATCAATTCAAAATTTAAAGTTGGACTTCTATTCAACACCTAAAGTCTAAGAATTCCACGAACATAACCTGAAAGTGAAAAAAAAAGAAATAGTATCATTAACAAAATCGAAGGGTATACATTACCTCACAAAAGGAAAAAAAATCTATTATTTAAAAATGCACACCTGTAATTAATCACAGATGTTACTAGTTGATTGTATTTACTGTTTCTAAGACTATTGGGATATTGAATTCTCTATAAACTAATATAGAGAAAATTTGAACGGGTGTGCCTTTTATATATTAAAATACCCAAAAATCATTTATATCATTCCAAATAGGTTCAAAGATATGATGCATTGACAATTATATAGAATTCCCTGCCAACGATATACCAGGAAAAGGAAATGAAATGAAATGAATGAAATGGGGTTTAACGTCCTATTGTTATGTTCTGACTTTGTTAATGAAGACGGACATAAGCCATACACGGTGCTGTGGGAAAATTTCGCCCGGGCAGCGGCAATATGACATACTCTTATATCGAATTCCAATTACCAAGAGACCTTTAACGAGCACGCCAATGTGTACGCGGGACCTTGTTTTTTGTGCAATCCGTACGACTAGACCGGTCTCCTTGTCAGGCCCTCCCTCCTGCACCACTGACAAGAGAAACCACGCCGGAAAATTCCGATTAACCTAATAAAAAGGCCAGCGCCACCTATAACTGTTGGACAAAGCCTCTTTTCAGTACCATTGGGTCCAAACTGGGGGGGGGGGGTTATCTACCGTTGATATTTTGGAGAGAGAGAGAGCGAGAGAGAGAGAAATGGGTTTAACGTCCACTTGACACAAACTAGGTCATTTCAGGACTAACGTTTAATTTTATTTCTATAATTCGCTTGCAGAGATTTTTGACGGTGGGGGGAAACCGGAGTACCCGGAGAAAACCCACGAGGTTGGACAGGCGATCCTACTCCTTGCCACGTACAACCGGGGAATCGAAACCACGCCAGTTGACTCAATGGCAAGCCGTATGATACAGCGTGTGCACGCTAACCATTCGGCCACCCATGCCCCCCCCCCCCTTCCCTTGATATTTTGGATTTTGTTAGTGTTGGGGTCATAAAAAATAACCAAGTGGAGTACAGTTTAGAGTGGCCTAAGCCCTGACAACGAAACAGTCGTCGGCGACTTTATTGGTTGGACTTTACACGCCCATCGGATCGAAATTCATATTGGGTTGTTGGGCACTAGGCAAACCTCGGAAGATTTCGGACAATCTAAACTCGGCTGTATGATAGATTCCGCCATATTGGAACTACTTGTGCGCACATTCCGAACACGAGTTGGCGACCTATTTGGCTGGCGACCTATTCGACCGATCCAGCTGGCGAAATTACACTTCTATTCTGAGCTAAAGGAATGGATAAAAAATAATATATTCTACTTGGATTTTATTGGTTGATAAATAGATGAGTTAAGGCGACTGTTGTCTTTATTCTAAATAGGTTTCCAACGAACAGGTTGCTGCTCGATCGGTCGAATAGGTCGCTAGCCGAATAGGTTCCCAATTTGTGTAATAGCGTCAAGTTTTCCGGTTAAAGTAAACCGGTAGCCGCATCGCAAATGTATGGGCGTAGGTACATATCACTTACTGTCATACAGCCGAGGCTAGATGTAGTTTACGGAATCTGCCGAGATTTGCCGAGTGGGTTGTTGGGGTGCTGTGGGGATTGTCAACAGCACAGTTGATAAAGGAATAAACACATATTATTGGAAAAAAAACCTTCGAAGGTCCTGACTGTAAACTTACTTTTCAAAATAGATTCCAAAATGCTCACATATTCTGCTCGAATTTTATTCCATTTCCTGCTGATCACATGTTTTTATGTTTAGCACAGACTAAAACACACATGGTGGCATCAGTCGTGTTGCTATAATAATAGTCTGGACATTTGTTGCGTTTTCTAGACATTTTCTTCCAGTGGAATATTTTATAATATGATATGTCTGTGTCTTCGAGAATCATTAGAATGTTTATATTAAAATATAAGCAATTTAATATCTACAGCTGATTTTACAACATTGTCAATACACCTTACACATTCTTGTCTTTTACGAAATGTTTGAATTTTTCATTATTCGGTGTTATATCACTAATTTTGTCAAATCAATTCTCCATTTTCTTTTTCTTCTGTTTAACTAAGCTAACACATTGTATACTGTAAATATAAAATAACAATTATCATGGACAGGAGTTAAGGGTGTCATAGTTTTTAGTTATTGCGCCTCCTTGATTTGTGCATCCCACGCAAGTGGTAAAAAAAAACCCAGCGGTTTCAATGAAGTTTTCAACATTATAATCACAATCATGCTTATAAATTAACCCATATCAAACATATACCGCGGGTCGGGTGTGCCACAAAACGACTCTAGCATGTTCCACGCTGCCCAATATTACCCGGTGGCACTAGGAATGACCCCCCCCCCCTCTTCCCCGCACTTCGAATATTGTTTTGGGGGGCCAGGGCAGGATTTTGTTCTCATCCAATATTACCCGGTAGAACTAGGCGTGACACCCCCCCCCCCCTTTTGTTCCTCGTGCAAAAACGTGGACACCATGCCCCTGACAATCTGATTAAAATACAGATCTATATTTCGTTTCGTTTTATTTTTATAATTCCGAGGTTTAAAGATCTGATTGGTTGTACTGGCAGGGCGCGTCAGGGGTCAAACATGGTTGACTTATGGGGTGTTACCCACAGTTCCGTGAAGAGCACGGCAATAACTCGACGTAACAGACAGTTTCATTGGCATATTATTCACATCAACTAGAAGCATGTTTAAATAACAACTCCTCAAGATCCTAGCGCGGTAAAGACAAATAAAACTATCAATGAAACGAAATAGGATCTGTGTTTTAATGCGATTACTTTGTTTTATAAAGAGACAAACATGTCCCCGAGTAAGAACACGTACTTCAGAGGGGTTATCATCTACCGCCCAGTCCCGTCACATGTAAAAACATATACACATCAAACCTACTCAAACTGTTAAACAATTGATTGTTTTCGTGAATTAGATTACGGTTTTGTCTTGACTAGAATTCCACCCTTGTTTGAGGTAGTCGGGGAAAAAGTCCAACTCTCGACGGCAGCTCGTCCAATCCAAGCGTCGCTATTTTAACCTTATTAATTAATCAGCATTAAAAATGCTCATAAAAGATAATTTAATTATCTATAGAATACGATAAGAGTATTTAGATCGTACACAGGCCTTTTTTTCTCCGTAAATAAAAAACGGAATGTCGTAGAAACTAGACTTATATGCTTTTAAATTTTGATAGATAATTACCAATCTGTTTCACAGAGGTATCGCTAAGACTAATGACTGTGGATAATAATGTTCGTTATTCATGTTCTTAATGGTTTTCCATTTGAAAAATAGCATTTATACATTTACCTTATTTTATTCAGCAATATCAATAACAAACCATTTTCATATAAGACTTAGAAACAAGACTTTATACTCATTCGCCACACGTCGATTATATACCGTTATTTCATGTCCCTTGTGCAATATGTGTTACTAAAATTAGTAACATACGTCAGTGTATTTCTGTATGCCTGATAACCTGATTAGGCCTAATTATACATACCGTGTGCTCCTTCGTAACGATATTAAATGATATTTGTTTATTACAAACCAACGAGAGATATTTCTGGTTCGTATGAAATTATAACACATTACAAAGCCTTGCATCATTTGTCGTAATATAATGTAGTTATCTCCCTTATAGGCTCTATCCTCGGGGATACTAGTATTTAGAAATAGATTTTATCCAATTAATCGGGAGATAATTAAATGAGGTTTAACGTCCACTCTACACAAACTTAGGCACTAACATAGTTCTGCTTCAGTTTATTTCAATAATTCGCTCGCGCGGGGATGTCTTCAGCAATGAGGGGGAGGGTGGGCGGAGAATTAACCCGCGGGGTTTACAGGCGACCCTAAGTTCCTTATCACGTATAAGCTGGAAATTAAAACCAAGCTACGTGACTTAGGCAATAGACCTAGACCTTATGATCTAAAATAACGCGGTATCGGGAAATCCAACGAATCAACAACATATTACAAAAATAGTTGGAATGGAAACGATATCGAATAAAACAAATCGCATATAAAGCCGGGGAATATTTTCATAAATAGACTATTTTTGCAATTGGGTTGGGGTTAGGGTTTAATGTCCAAGCGATAGGCAGGGGTACGGTTGTGAGTTGGGTTTTAGTTATCAGTATGCCCAAACCGATGCCAAAATTTGGTAAATAAGTAAAGAGAGGCCTTGGGTCACGAAATTTGCTCTGTAATTTATTATTCAAATACCTTACAATAACCTAAAGGTTCGGCATTACAGACCCGAGAATCAACTTTACATTACAAATCTACAGATTCAAACATACGTAGGCCTACTGCATTGCAAACCCACAAAATCAAAGTGGCTGCATTACATGTTCAAAGAGGTTAAAATGTCTGAATTACAAACCGCCGATGTCAAAAAAGTTGCATTACAGGGTCAAAGAGGTTGCACATAACAATCTGCCTGTGTCAAAGAGCCTGTATCACAACTCTATCAGGCCCAAGGCGCCCTTCCTTTGGACGCAATACGAAGGCAGCGACCTACATGCCCATATCAGCCAGTGACATTTGTTGAGCGCCGACGACGAGGAGATTAACGCCCTTTCCATTGGACGCAATACGAAGGCAGCGACCAACGTGCGCATATATTTTCGAGCCATTTTAGCTTGTACAAACAGCAGTATAGCTTTCGGGCGAAAAGTAGAAATTATGAATGGTAGTTTTTTGCTTCCATACCAAATTCTTACACCCTGTTATTATGTTGTCTATATTGAAATATATCTTTTTCAGCAAAATACAATTATTTGTCAGGATACATGAGTTTTGAAATTGTTTTAATTATGGGAAAATTACTAAAAACAATCATGGCCCAGTTTAGGCATGGCCCGCGGTTCGTGGCAAAAAGAGAAACAATTCAAATTTCAGATGAATGTTTCACGGTAATAGATCTAGCGGCGCGAGGGCTGACAATGGGCTATACCTCTGATGATGATCGGTCCATCCTTTTCGCGGCGATTTCACTTGTTATAACAGTTCTCCGTCGTTATATGTCATTTCCGCGCATTGTATGCCATTCGTAACACTGACATGTAATTTTTCTTGAATTGCAGACCGTGTAATTGTGTGTTACGCACCATTAAGCTGGGCATTGGAGACAATATAATTACAAAGGGTTGATTTCAATATTAATTCTGGTTTATTTGCACTTTTCACCATAAATAGGGTCACAAATCTCCAATCGCTGTTCCAAAGTTTATATGAGAGAGAGAGAGAGGGATAGAGAGGGAGAGAGAGAGAGATGGGGTCAATCTAATTAACATATAGATCTATATTTCGTTTCGTTTTTTTTTATACTTTCGAGTAGTAAAGACATGTAAAAACTAAATTTTGAACTGTAAAAAAACTGTGTTTTAATCAGATTGGCGATGGGGTTTAACGTCCACTCGACACAAACTAGGTATTTTGAGATACACAGACAAAATGTCTGATGAAAGAACTTAATTATTTTAGGTAGACGTAAAAAAAAAGTTTTAATCTGACAAAATGCCCTTGAGCTATGAAATGATACCATGCAATCATTATTAGTACATGCTCATAGTGAGTGTGATCAATTACAAAACACATTTCACGTCTATTTATAGTAAGTGCAGAAAGGTCGTTAATTGGTTCAACTGATATATAGACCTATAGATAATGACATTATCACAGTAACTGATAGATAAACTCGGTAAGTATATAGTCAGTAAAGAATAAAAATGACCCCCCCCCCCCCCCAAAAAAAAACCAACAAAAAACACCCCCCCCCCAAAAAAAAAAAAAACCCAAAAAAAACAACACAACAACAAAGCACACACAAAAAACAAAACAAAGCACACACAAAAAACACCCCCCCCCCCCTTAGAAAAAAACCAACAAAAAAACAATATATAGTCCTGGGACCGGTTGCTCAAAACTAAGTTATTTTAACGATCCGTTAAACTAACGGATCGTTATCTTTCATGTGTTTTGTGTTAACGGTCCGTTAAATTTCTGTTGCTGGAAAGTCAATTTCATTATCCGTTAAAGTTAAGGGGGCTTCCAGCAACAACCTTTCTTTCCGTTAAAGTTAACGATCCGTTTACTCCACGTTAACGGATCGTTAAAAGTTAACAGACCTTTGAGCAACCGGCCCCAGGTCAGTTGGTATTCGTTTATAACTTAGAAGTAAGTGATGACCTGGGCTTACAGAAAATAAAATCATGGCATTCCAGTTCTTCTACAACAAGCGGGAATGAACTTAGCCTGTTGAAGAAGATGGGAATTTTGTATTGTAGGCCTATGGTCATTCATTCCTTCATTCAAATCTACACAGCTAAATCCATTTCAAATACCATGACTGACTATCTATTCGATTATCATATGCCGCGCTACTACACTAGCTTCTTTTTTTTGCCTTATTCGGAGGACTAGGAGGTAACTTGACACGTGAGAGCCGAGCTTGATTGACTCGAATTCAATTTCCCTTATGTTGAATCCCATTTTCCATGCATTCAGACGCACGAACTAGCCTGCATGCTCCTGCTGATAGGGCCTACTGATTCCACAGTGCTTTTTTAAGTGATAAAGAACACAATATACACGACCTTGAGACAGAATGTGTAATTAGGGTTAGGCTATTGATAAACAAAAAATATTGGATATTGCAAAATTGGAATCTATCGATACAGGCTAAATTAAACAGTTAGGTCATTTCAACATAGCTCGAAATAAAAGCGGGAAAATCCCATATTTCTGAACCAATGACTCCGTAAATGGTCAAGTCAAATCGGCCCGGTAAGCAATCATATCATTTTGCAGGTCCAAACAACGTCGTTATTTAACACCAAAGCATATATAGAGATATCAAATCAAAATTTAAAAGTAATGGAAAATATGTCTTGCGCCTCTAGAAACCTAATGTAATAACATACGCTGGTTGTATCGAAGAGTATATTGGTCAAACGGGGGATGTGCTGAGGGCAAGAGTTCGAGTACATAAACAACAAATTAAAACCCATATTATATAGGTGAATCCTTAGCGCGCATATAGATGAGTTCGCAAAGAATCCCGGTTCACAATCTGTCCTATATAGGCTACAAAATACACAATCTGTCCTATATACAGAAAATGAAGAGCTGGGGAAAATCAAAGAACGATTCTTTATTAAAGGACATACCCCCAAATTAAACTGTAACTAATATGAAACCTGGCCCCGAGTTCACAAAGCATTCTCAGACTTAAGTTGAGAATTTACTCAAAATTGTTCGCCTTATTTCAACTAAAATATAGTCATTTATAAAACTCTTGCTGTTTTAATGTATTAAATACATCAATACTTTCAACTTTTTTTATTTGCATATTACGTCCATTAAGAACAGTATACAAAACATCAACATACATATGCATGCAAAAGATACATTTGTCATGGAATACTATATAAATAATGAAAATATATAATGAAATTATAATGGGATATATCTATGTACATGCACCATTGAAATGATACCAATGAAAACAACAATGAAAGTATGACAATGAAATAAAAATACTCATAAAATATGTAGTAAAAGTATATCGGTGTACATAAGAGTATGATGATCAAATGGGGAAAGAGCATTCAGCAGATACTTAGAGACAGGTACACCCCTTTCCCGAAGAGCATGGTATGTGTACATGGCTACTGCCTTAGCAAGGAAATTTGGCGGATTAAAAAGAATTTCAAAAGTTAATTGAGAAGATGGTATTAAAGTAGGGTAGATATATCTCAGACGCAGGTTTTCATATCGGGGACCCTGTAAAAGAAAATGGAATTCATCTTCAACGGCTGAAAGAGAACATTGCGTGCATAACCTTTGATCAGGTGGAATATTCTTGTATCGGCCTCTCTCTATTTCCAATTTGTGCGAGCTGAGTCGAAGGGGTGAAAAGGATGATTTAAAGTTTTTATTTTTAACCTGCAGAAGGTAGCGCGCGGGGTAGTTTATTACGTTTTTATATAGTCCATACGTTCTTAACTTTGTTCCTGATTTAGTTAGTTCTGTAAAATGATTGTTGAATTTAGTTTGAAGTTTTAGTTTAGTTGCTGAGGGAGAGGGGTTATTTGGGAGATCATAATATTCATATATTTTTGCTATGGCTGCTGTCCAAGAATATTTAATGTCATTGTTTGCAATGAGGTTGCTATCAGTAATGAAGGCAGAACGTAAAAGAACACTTTTAGGAAAACTGTCTACATTAGAATTCGTTAGGCGTTTATAATAGGAAATCATTCTTTGAAATATGTCAAGGCTGGCCGGAAAAATACCCAGTTCTGCTAGACAGCCAATGTTTGATGTTTTTGATGGTTGTGCCAGTATTGACTTGCAGATCTTAATGGTTAGTTTATTATGAGAAATTTGGTCCCATTTGCTAATTTCGAAAGTTTTGCTGTGGACCAAACTAGATCCCCAGATCTCCGACGCATATATAGCTATCTGCTTAACAACTGATTGGTATAGTTTAATGAGAACCTCGGTCGGAAGAAAATCAGTCGTACCAATTTTATTGCACAGGCAGAACCATGCACGTCTAGCCTTACTATTAAGTTGACTGATCGCAGACTCAGAGGTTGAGTTGTTGGAAAAGCAGACCCCTAGATAGACGTATGATTTAACTGTTTCAAGATTAATCTTGCCAAAATGAAATATGTTCTTTATTTTTCGTTGATTATTTTTGATAATCATTATTTTTGATTTTGTTGGGTTAAGGTCAATCTGCCAATCACTGCAAAATTTATTAAGTTGGTCAAGGCTAGTTTGTAAGCCAGTTTCAGTAGTGGAGAGCATGATAAGGTCATCCGCAAACAACAGGTGGGATACATTATTAGATTCTAGTGAAGGAGGAATTGTGTTCGCATTATTAATATAAAACTGTAAGTCGTTAATATAAATATTGAATAGTACGGGACTTAACACGCATCCCTGTTTCACACCCATGAAAGAGTTTATGGTGTTGGAGAATCCCTTGGAAGTTTTCACAGTATATGAAGTATTTGAATACATGGATGTAATTAAATCAAAAATTGGTCCGTTGATATTATTTTTTAGTAATTTATAAAAGAGGCCAGTTCTGCATATAGAGCCAAAGGCTTTTTTGAAGTCCACAAAGGTCATGAAAAGATTTTGTTTATTACACTTATATTTATTGATAATCGTTTTGAGTATGAAGATATTATCAACTGTCCGATGATTTTTACGGAACCCGCCCTGTGCTTGGACAAGTAAATTGTTGTCTTCGAGGTAATCTGTTATTCGATTATTGATAATGGATAATGGACAGAAAACATTTGCTAAAGCAACTGGACAGGGAAATGCCACGATAGTTATTTGGATCGTCCTTACTGTGTAAAGTTTTGTGTTTCTGGATCAAAGACGTTTCTCATAATCACTGATTGAAAGTTGAGCAAATTCTCAATCGGGCCATGTTGACGTCGTATTTAAATTTACTGATATGACGCAATGAATTTACGTCCCCTGACAATGTTAACGCTTAAATATCATTTGCAACACAATGAAGTTACCCTGATGATCACTATGTTGTGAAACCGGTTGGTAATGAACTTATATGAAGACCAATTTTTAGTTTGTTATTTTTAAAGAATATAGAGATATCAGTACACAGGGTTTTGGTTTTTTGAAACAAAGTCGTGACGTGTTGGCATTGTGACGAAATTATGACGCAGGGTGTGGCCGTTAGAACTTTCAGACACATACATACATTATAAAATAGATAAAAAAAAAATGATTAGCATATAGTTACAATTTTAAAATCAAAGATATGAATCAATTTTAATACAAACTGTAATCTATCAGTATTAATGCGGGCAAGACGTGACCGAAGAACCACATAAACATTCATTAAAAATAAAAGGAGAAACAAAACATTTTTTTTCTTTTGGAATATCTAATGCAACAAAATCACTAAGTTACTACTGTTAGTTAATCTCTATTAAATTTTGTGCCGAATCCCTGCATTATTAAATGCATTGTAATAAGTTGGACAAGTCTGTTAAGACTACTGCAATATCCTCACAAAAATGTAGCGGCCGCGTGGCCTAATGGATAAGGCGTCTGACTTCGAATCAGAAGATTGCGAGTTCGAGTCTCGTCGTGGTCGACTTTTTTTTTTTTTTTTTTTTTATCTTAGTGAAGTTAAATTTCGATTTTCTTTCTTGTTCTATCACTATTTGGAAGAAATATAACGCAGTAAAATAGTTTTCAAAATATATTCTCAAATTGTGCGAAATATGATAAAGCTTTGAGCGTTTGTTGCTGTCAAATCACGTGACGGCGTACAAATTGTTCACGTGACCTTATCTCGCGTCATGTAATCGCTGAACATTACCCAAGACTCAAGATATTTTTTTATTATGTAACTGACATGAATGCGAAGCACCGTCCTGGATCAGTTTGATTTTCTAATTCCAAAATGCCGACTCGCACAAATAATGCAGCACCTGGCTTAGTGCAGTGTCCCGTCTGCCAGGCGAGGTTTGTGACACTTTATTAGATTTATTAAATTGTGAATGGCGTTTAAAATTAATTCCTGGAGCGCTGGATGGTCACTAGACTAGAAATTTCATAGTGTGCTAAATTCGAGCTTTTCGATGCTGACAAATTAACGGGTTGTAAGCGAAGCATAATAAATGAAAAGCAACATTTTGTTACACTAAACATAGTATTTTTTTTCTAGAACTAAATAATTTCTTACAGAATAGCAGATTAGCTAACATTTGCTAATTTTTATAGTTAGTAACTTCATGGAATTTTGACGACGGGTGTCTGAGGTGAATGTGCAATGTAGCAGGTTTTACGATTATTATATAAATGACCAGTAGGCCTACCGTACCGTAATGTAACGATCATGCATTATAATTTAATTCAAAATTATGGAAATCACACCAACCAAAAGCGTTAATGAAACTGACAGTAATTTATTAAAGAAGGTGTACGAAAGTTTTAATTCAATTGATCCATGGGCATTATTGATCTTATGTCGGCTGCCTCTTAAAATTGCCACCTTTTTTGACTGTATAGGCAAATATATAACCATCATAGAACTAATACTAATAAATTAATTAAACAGGCTAAAACTGTATTTATTAAAAACAAGATAGAACTAAATAAAAATAATCCTAAGCAAATTTTCAAGATCATAGATAGTATTTCTAAACCAATGGAAAAAAATTGATCCCCCCAGTAAAATGTGCTAAAACCCTGTCGGAGCAGTTCTCGTCGTTTTTCTGTGAAAAGGTTACTAAAATACGTTCTGATTTGGAAGATTCAGTATCCACAGTCTCAAACTACAATGAACCATCTATAGGCGCTTTACTGACAAGTTTTGAGCCGACAACAGTGTCTGAAGTGTCTAAAATTATTTCAAAATCTGCAAGTAAGTCATGTGATTTGGACCCAATACCCACATGGTTATTAAAACTTTGCTCATCTGCTCTCTGTCCTGTTGTTACACATATTGTGAATCGCTCACTAGAAGATGCCAATGTTTCTGCATCCCTTAAGAATGCTCTTGTCAGGCCCTTACTAAAAAAGGCAACCCTTGATCCAGAGAACTTAACAAACTACCGCCCTGTCTCCAACCTGTCATTTCTTTCGAAAGTCATAGAGAAGGTGGTCGCTGAAAGGTTCAAGTCTCACATTGAAATCAACAAACTTGATGAACCATTTCAATCGGCTTACAAGAAATGTCAGAGCACGGAAACTGCACTCGTACGAGTACACAATGACATTGTTAAAGGAATGGACAACAATGGCTGTGTGTTTCTGGTACTACTAGATCTCAGTGCAGCCTTCGACACAATTGACATTTCGATACTCTTGAACCGTCTTAAACGTCGTTTTGGCATTGATGGGTCTGCTCTATCTTGGTTTTCGTCTTATTTGGAAAGTCGCAAACAGATGGTAGTTATTAATGATTGCAAGTCTGACCCACAGACACTCAAATATGGCGTCCCGCAAGGCTCCGTCCTTGGACCCTTACTTTTTACGGCATACACTTCACCTCTAGATGACATCATTCGGCAGCATGGAATAAGTTACCATTTATACGCTGATGACACTCAGCTCTACATTGCACTGAACGGTTCCGATGAAGAACAAAATATTCTTAAACTTGAAAAATGTATCGCAGATTATGGATGAAACAAAATCTGTTCAAGTTGAATGATAATAAAACCGAAGTCATTCGTCTTTCAAAACGTAAAAGTATTTTGAATATAAACTGTGATTCTGTGAAAATTGGAGACTTAAGTGTTGGGCCGACACACAGTGTCCGCAACCTTGGGGTCATGTTTGACTCATCATTAAATATGCAGTCTCATATTTTGTCAGTATGTAAAGGCTGTGATTTTAGCCTATATAAGATCGGTAGAATTCGATCATACCTGAACGTTGAAACCTGTAAAATGCTAGTAAATTCTCTGATAACCTCACGTTTAGATTATTGTAACTCTCTGTTAGTTGCCCTTCCTGCTACAACACTATACCCCTTAAAACTTATACAAAATAAAGCAGCAAGAATTGTGTCATTAACCCGATCACGTTACCCTATAACCCCAGTTTTGAAGCAGCTTCACTGGCTCCCTATTCCCTATAGGATTGATTTCAAAGTTCTCTGTCTCACTTATTTATCTTTTAATTGTCCAGGATCACCAGTCTATCTTCATAATATTTTATCAAAGTACGAACCCTCACGCCAACTACGTTCAGTAAACCAACACCTCAACGTTCCAAAATCCAAGTCTCTTTTTAGTGAACGTTCTTTCTCAGTGGCAGCCCTTAAACGTTGGAATGATTTGTCCATCACCACAAAAACTAGCCCAACTTTCAGTATTTTTAAAAAGAATCTTAAAACAGAATTATTTATTAAGGCTTTTAATTGATTATAAGTTTACTTAGCTCTGAACATGTTTTAGCCTTGTGAGAAAATATTTTTATCATTTTACCGAGATACTTTTACATGTCTTTTATATGTTGTTGGTCTTTTTTTTTAAGTTAACAGAATTACTTTTATACGTTATGGTATCTTATAAGTTTACTAATTATACTTTTACATGTCTATTGTATGTAAAAGCGCCATAGAGCAGCTGTTTCCAGCTGGATTCTGGCGCTATACAAGTTTGATAAATTATTATTATTATAATAGGGGGCAGGTCATATATATATTTACGTCTGACAGGCAACTAACATCTCGAAAAACATCGAGGGGTAATCAGCGCAACGTGGGCATATATATATTTACGTCTGACAGACAACTTACATCTCGAAAAACATCGAGGGGTAATCAGCGCAACGTGGGCAATCTGCGCACCAGCTTCATCAGTGCAGATTATGTAATCTGCGCGCGCGGAGTGCAATCAGCGCAACACGACAGCGCAGATTGCAATCTGCGCGAGGGGTGAAGATTGCGCCTGACTGCCCTAACATATATACCGGTATATTATAATGTTTTGAAATAAATTTATTTTGTATCTAAAAACAATGTTTACGAGATATCAATAGACAATATGATTGTCCAATTAAATACATAGTGGCTATTGTTACGACGAGTAGTCATTGGCCTATTGTTAAAACGATGCTTTCCGGGCCATCCATCGGCTATATTTGCGTTAGGGTTAGGGTTAGATATAGATTGAGAGTTCCGCGTGTACAAATTTACATTGGCGCTTGATCCCTAGAGCTGGTGTTGGGGAGATTGGCTTCCTGAAGCTGGTGTTGGGGAGATTGGCAGCCATTTGGGAATTCTGTCTATTTAGCCAATGGAGTGCCTTGAAAAGCATTGTCGTAACAATAGCCTGAGGACTATTGTTACGACTCGTCGTAACAATATATATATATATAGCCACTGCCAATTAAATAACACCTTTATTAGATAATTAAAGCATGAAAATTGACTGTTGACTGACTACATATTCCTGAAAAAAAAACCAGAAAAATACTGAAAACAAAATCTGAAGAGTAGTCTACTGAAAAAAAGTAAAAATATACTAAAATGTTTTTGAGGCTTACCAAAAAAAATCTGAAAAACCCTACCTGCTGAAAAGCTAGGCCAATTTTAAAAACTGTGAGGCACTCTAGGTGTCCAGGACCCCCTAAATTTTCAATGATTCGGTTTTTTTTTTTAGATTTTTTCTGTAATTTGTTATAAATTTTTTTTTTCTGTATTTTTCAGTGTGTTTTTTGGCTACTTTTCGAAATGTTGTCAGTACTTTTGGGAAATTTTCGGTATAATTATATATTGGTAGATAAAATAAGGCAATCTGATTGGATTTATTCACAGATGTAACTTCAAGTTCTTTTAGATTAATTATCAATGGCCGTTAAGCGGCATATAGGAATTTAATCCGCCAACATCGAAGGCTAGCCTTGACATCAAGAGTTTATTATGGTCTGGATATGTTAATTAATGTCTAATTGATTATTTAGATAACATTTCAGGCCTAAAGAAAGACCTGTAATAAGCAGGTTTTGCTCTTGCATAATGCTATTTTAACTATTATAATCTTAAAACATTATTTACCCATTCTTGTTTGTCTGTATTTGACTTGTCTCAACGCCCTAATGTGCTGTTAAGTTTTCGTTACCTCCTTAAATTTTTAACTTTGTGTTTTGGTGGCTTTTAACCAAATTTGTGGTAGATATATTTATATGCAGCTGCTTCACGATCTTTACTCTAAATTTGTTCAGATAAGGTATATGATTAATGTAGGACAGCATAGCAGACACCAACATGGTCGAATTTAGGCCACATTCAGAATAGTCTCGGTCACTCAGAACCCCCTAGTCTTCAACGCACGGAGGGTCTGGGTCGGTTCTCAATTTTTGACGAAAATTACTGGATAATCTACCACATAAAAAAACAAACTTTTGGTTACGCATGGGCAATGGAACCTTTTGGCTAAAGTCTAGGTCACTCGGCTAATCTCGACAGATTCCGTAAACTACATCCGAAATATTCCGAGGTTTGCCAAGTGAAGTGAAGTCTAGGTAAGTGCTAGATCTTATAAAGCCCGGCCGATTTTGCTAGATTCTATTAAACATGGTTGAAATATATCCCACAATTCACTTGGCACATCTATTAATAGAAACAATATAGAGACGAGGAATAAGCATGAAGAAATAAGAAGATAGTGAGAAGCCGTACATCTGATTTGTGACAAGAGAAAATTACCATTTCAATTGAAACCTTTACAAACAAAATTTTAAAGAGTGTCATTGTTGACAAGCGAGCTGTTTTGATAGATTCAGTACGTGGTAACTTAAAGAACTGGATAATCCAGACAATGACCTATTTTCTGTCAAATTTTGAGGACCCATCCAGACTAATATTCGTAGAATATTTGTGTGGATGATAGAGACTACATGCAGAATGACATTTATTACCCAATAACACATTTGACAGCAGATATCGCTCGTGTGATAAATTACATAATCTACTTATTGATATTTTCCACAGGTTAATCTAATAGGTTTTTGTTTTTCGTGTAGTGCGGTCCTCCTGCACTTACAATTAAGAGATATCGCTTTACACTTATTTTAAATAAAAGGTGACTGTTTTTTTGTTAAAAAGAAGCTGTTTTTGTTTAATTGACCTTCAAGAAAATACTGGGTCAATATATAGGACTTTACAATAGCTAAACAGCTATCAAAAAACTGAAGTATCACTAATCTTTAATGTAATTAGATTCAGTAAAAGTGAAATCTATACCAAAGAATTATATTTATTTATTTGTACATATAAGAAAAGATTGCGTGATAAACAAAATCTCCAACTCAGGTTTTTTGATTTCAAAAAATATCAACACTCGTTGATAAAGTAAAAAAAAACTCGGCAGAGCCCCGTTTTTTTATACGCCCACATTTTCATGTGGACGTATTATGTCTTCGCCCCTGTCCGTCCACAATTGTTTTTGGACTCTGTACAGGTCACAATACTTACCTGATTTTGACGAAACTTGAAATATAGGTTTATCCCGAAAAAATCTTGGCATTTATCGGATCAAAACTTCATGGATTATGGCCCCTGATTGTACGAAAAATCAAGTTTTTAGCTTGTGAACCCTATAGCGAGGTCACAATTTTGAACCGATTTTGATGAAACTTGACATGCATGTTTATAACCCAAAGATCTTGGTTCCTGTCGATATTTTTTATTGCGCCTATCGGAACGTAATTTCCTGAATTATGGCCCCTGATTGTCCGAAAAATCACCCTTTTTAGCTTGTGTTCTGGAGGTCACAATTTTTTTCCGATTTAAAAAACGTTTGATTATATCACCGTTACACCTTAAGGAAGGCTTGAGTTAGAATTTCGGGAATATTGGACCAAAATTGACAGACGAAATGGCCGCTGTTTATAAGCGAATACTGTTAAAAAATGGTATATCAAGGTTGTGGACCCTGTAGAGGTCACAATTTTAATTCGATTTTGATGAAACTTGAAATTCATAACCCAAAGATCTTAGTTCCTTTCGATATTTGCGCATATCAGATCGTAGCTTCCTAAATTATGGCCCCTGATTGTCTGAAAAATCGCCTATGGTCCCTCTGGAGTTCACAATTATTATCCAATTTAAAAAATCGTTTGACTCTATCACCGTTACACCCTACAGAAGGTTGAGTTCGAATTTCTTACCCACTTAGCAACATGATCCCCAGTCAAATTTGAAGCCTACAGAAATGCAACTTTATAACTCAAAGATATTAATTCATTTCGATATTTGCACCTATCAAATTCTAACTTAATGATGTAGGAAAAATCACTTTCGGTATTGCTCGTTCTCTATCCATCTCTTGAAAATGTGGGTGTATCCTGACTGGCAGTGCCAGCCTATCTTTTCATTTTATCAACATGTGTTGATATTTTTTTATATCAATAAACACTTGTAGGAGATTTTCTCTCTATATATATATAGTTCTAATTAGATAAAATACATGTGCATATCACAGGATGATATGTACACTAAAATACATGAGATAAAAATGCATATCATATAGTTAAGATAAAATGAAACAAACAATTACTTCATAGAAATATCAAAGGTAACTGTCTGATATCTCATTGAGGACCCATCCAGACTAATATTCGTAGAATATTTGTGTGGATGATAGAGACTACATGCAGAATGTATCACTAAGCTTTAATATAATTAGATTCAGTAAAAGTGAAATCTATACCAAAGAATCATATTTATTTATTTGTGCATGTAGAAAGGATTGGGTGATAAATAAAATCTCCAACTCGGGTTTTTTGATTTCAAAAAATATCAACACTTGTTGATAAAGTAAAAAAAAACTCGGGAGAGCCTCATTTTTTTTTTCATTTTATTAACTTGTGTTGATATTTTTTTATATCAAAAAACACTCCTAGAAGATTTTCTCTTTCTATATACATATAGTTCTAATTAGATAAAATACATGTACATATCAAAGGATGATATGTACCCTAAAATACATGATATAAAAATGCATATCATATAGATTAGATATAATGAAACAAACAATTACCTCATAGAAATATCAAAGGTAACTGATATCTCATTGGCTCAATAGGGTCAAATTTTAAAATTTTTAAAATTTAAAGTTAGGGTCGACAGATATATTAATATATTATAATAACATGCTCCTGAAGAGGACAATAACACTCTTGTTGGCTTGGCAGCTCTGGAAAATAAGATAGCCTTATTCTAAGTACTAGACGTTTAAGTGTCCTACCTGTTGTGTAAATTATCCATTACATCCTATTTTACTTGTCCAGAGGGTTCGAAAATATTTTTAAATCCAAGTCACATTTGAAAAGGTTTATGTTAGGCTTTTCAAATCATTTAGTTGAATTTTTCCAATTTTTTAAATTAGGCTTGTAAAGATGAAATTTGTATCATCAATTAATTGGAATATTGTAAAATAATACAATTTGTTGACCAGAATAAAGATTGGGACATATTATTCAGTTACAACAAGAGTGGTATTGGGCCTTTAAAGTCCTGGCGCACCATTTTAGAGCGGTTGAAATCACTTGCAAACTACAGTACTAATATGAATGATTGATCTCCAATAGAATATCCGTCTAAAAATTGTCTGATTCAATTCAGTATTTCCAAAGATATGTGGAATTGAAATTTCTTTGATGTATGTACTGTAGCTTCCTTATTTCAAGCTGACTTCCATTTTGTTGTCTATGAAAATTTATTGGTAGGCCTGTTTTAAATCTATTTGATCACTGCATTGACCAAGAAAGTGTAGTCATTTGTATGGGACAAAAAACTGAGGTCCTATCTATATGTTTGCATGTAGATAAAGTATCCCTTGGCAGTTGGAATTCAATATAAAAGTTGGCCACCGTGCCACTGCCCGGGCAAAATCTTCCTCATAGTACTTTGTGTGGCATATATGCCTGTCTTCATTAGCCCAGTTGGAGCAGAACAGTTGGAGGTTACAGTACAGTTCATTTCATTTTCTTGGTAGAACATAATTGATAATTAACCACAATAATTATGAGGGATAAAACCAATTTAGACAGCTATTTCTGATTGTTTTTTCAGGCACAGTCCAGTAAAAGGAGAACTGACAGATGGAGTCTATGCTGCAGATTGTCAAAACTGTGGACATTTTTTCAAGTTTCGAGCTCAAGGTCCAGTTAGATCAACTTTTTCAATGACAGTAAATGGACAAAGTTACACAGGTAAATTTAGCATTCTCTTCTAGTGTTATTGAATAGTCATTGTATTTGAAAAAAAAATTAAAAAGACAAGAGAGAGAGAGAGAGAGAGAAATGGGGTTTAACGTCCACTCAACACAAACTAGGTCATTTCGCGACTAACATATGGTTTAATGTTATTTCAATAATTCACTTGCGTGTAGGGGTCTTTATCAGTGGGAAGAAACCGGAGTGCCAGAGGAAACCCACGAGGTTGAGAAGGCGCACCTATCTCCATGCCACATACGCTCACACCAGGGCTCGAAACCACAGCCGCAAGCCAGAGGTTACCGGCCAGCTAGAGGTCGAAGCGCGGCACTCTAGACTTCTAGGCCATCCCAACCCCCCGAAATTAAAAGGACAGTTTTTTATTAATTGACATGTTTCCACCATATTCTTCTACGGATGATCTTAATATCTTCATGTAACCAAGATGGAGAATTTTATTTGCTAGGACACCATGTGTCCACTTGGTTGTAATATCAATTGAGAGAGAGAGAGAGAGAGAAAATAAATGGGGTTTAACATCCACTCGACACAAACAACGTCATTTCAGGATTCAGGACTAACGCATCATTCAATTTTATGTCAATAATTGGCAGTGGGAAAAAACTTTTGTTGCAGTTGTATTTTGAATCTTTATTATAATTTGACTATAAAACTATAACACAGTTGATCTAAGTTTCGACAAACTTCACATCAGTTAAAATGTCAAAACTTGTTGCATTATTTTGTGCATTATTATAATAGTTTAACTAAGGTTAACAATGAGCATTTACTGCTCAGGTTTAAATGATAAGCAATTTGTTTGCTTAGTGCGTTTTTTTTTTTAAAGAAAAAAGCACAGCAAGTAATTAAGGAATAAGATTTGCTTAATGCGTTTTTTTTTTTTAAAAGAAAAAAGCACAGCAAGTAATTAAGGAATAAGATGGGACCTGTATTTTTTTTTGTAGTTGACAACTCGTATCCAGGAAGTACGTCTCTAAATGAGTTTTTACGTGAGAAAGGAATATCCCCAGGAACTAAAGTCATGTGTATAGAAGGAGGATGTGGTGTGTGTGTCGTGTCGGCCACCATAATGGATCCAGTCACAAGTAAACCAAGGACTTATACTGTTAATTCTGTAAGTTCTTTTAATGCCCAAATTAAAACACAACGTTCGACACAAACTGGGCTAGTGATGATAAGCCTAGCCATGTTGAATGTTAGTAGGGATGTTTTGCCTGGACAGCGGCACTACAGCCTGCGCTTATTTCGAATTCCAACTGTCAATGGTTCTTTAACAAATATATCTTGGAATCAATGTGTATTCGACTTACCGAATGTGCTTAGTCATTTAGATGGGGTAAAAAACCAACTGTGTACATATGTGTAAGAACCCTTTAATGTCTCACTCACGACCATGAACCCAAACCCACACATATTCATGTGTGTGTGTATATTGCAGTGTTGTACATGTATATATCATATTTATGTGTGTATTACAGTGCTGTATATATGATATTATGTGTATGTAATAATGTTGTATATATATTATATTAAATGTGGTTGTGTATAATGCAGTGTTGGATATGTCATGATTATGTGTATATTACATGTAGTGTTGTATGTGTTGTGTTTGTTATATTATGTGTATTGCAGTGTTGTCTATATCGTATTTATGTGTGTATTACATTGTGGTATATTGCACTGTTGTATATGTTATATTATGTGTATATTACAGTGCTGTGTGCCATTATTACAATGTGATGGTTGGGATATAACTACAATAGAAGGTTTAGGTAATACTAGAGATGGTATTAATCCTATACAACAACGGCTAGCTGATTATAATGGTACACAATGTGGTTTCTGTAGTCCTGGTCAAGTCATGTCTATGTACAGGTCTGATATTATTCACATATTAAAGTGATCATACAACATATTCTCCTGTGATCAAACTGCTATTACGTCTCCTGAGTGTAAAAGTTGTGGTACACAATATACTGAAATCAACAGATCAAATGAAATGAAATGTGGTTTAACATCCTACTATACTGCTCCTAACTTTGGCTAATGAAGATGGGCATGCACCATACAGTGTGCTATGGGTGAAATTTTGCCTGGGCAGCGGCACTATGGCCTATTCCTATATCTAATTTCAACTGCCAAGGGATCTTTTACATGCCTGGAAATACAGTTTTTAGATGTACCTGACAAAATGTCAGGCACTAAAGAAATGGTACCTGACATTTTCAACTTAGTACCGGACATGTATTAATAATATCAACAAAATAGACAAAACGGTGCCTGACAAAATGACAGGCACCAGGGGTTTTGTGCCTGACAAATCCTGAATCTGTGCCTGACATTGTCAGTGACAGGTGCCTTATTTTCAGGCTTGACCTTTTACGTGCATGCCAATGGCCTGACAAGGACAGCTGTCTAGTGATTTGGATAAAGTTGTTAAAATCTTAAAATGTGCAAGTTGTACCCATTCTTGAGTATTCATTCAGCCTGGTTTTTCCCTTGTCAGTGGTGCCAGACAGAGGCTTGACAAGCAACAGCGTGTAGTCATTCAGATGAGACAAAAAAAAAACAGGTGCTTTGTACAATTTGTCAATCTTCATATGCGTTGATTATGTTTGATCTTTTATAAATAGTTTATTGAAGACGAATGCCAAGCCTACTATGGAAGAAGTAGAAGAAATAATGGATGATGTAGTATGTCGATGTACAGGTTGGTGGTCATTCTTATGTGCAGCCAGGTCACTACAAAGTGTCCACAGGAACCAGTCACTATAAGCCCATTCAATTTCTAACCCTTATGATTTTATGTCTCACATATCTGACTATGTTAACACAATGTTTCCCACATTTCTCCCCTTTCTCCCCCTTCTTCCATTCCTCCCCTTTCTTCCCTTTCTCCCATTTGCATTTTCTTTGTTGATTCTTTTATCTTGATGTCATCACAGCATCTAGATTCCTTTGATCAGTCCCTGAAAAAGATTACAACAGTCAACCACATTGGTTTAAAGTCTGTGTGACACAAGCTATATCATTACAGGACTAACAGGATTCAGTTTTATTTCAATCATTAGCTTGTGCGTAAGGATCTTTTGTACTTTTGTAGTTGGAAACAGAGGACCTTGAGTAAACCCACAAGGTTGGGAAGCTACCCTAGCTTCATGCCACGTACAAGCGAGGAATCAAAACAATGTCATTTAACTCAATAACATAACTTATGAGTTAATGTCCATGCATTAAACTATTCACACCCCCATCCATCCCACCACCCCACACGCCACCCCCCTCGACACTGTCTACATAGACTGGGAACAAAATAGAAACTAGGAATTAATTTTCTCTATTGCCACAGGTTACAGATCTATCCTGGATGCAATGAAATCATTTTCTGCTGATGCTGGTCCTGATCTTCCTGGTGGCCTGATTGATATTGAGGTAAGTTCTCTAAACTTCTCTACATTTATTGCAGCTTAGAAATTATGTTGGATCATTGAAATTATCCATATTAATTAGGGTGCTAC
Organism: Patella caerulea; assembly: GCA_036850965.1. NCBI lineage: Eukaryota > Metazoa > Mollusca > Gastropoda > Patellidae > Patella > Patella caerulea. The sequence goes on along the minus strand of JAZGQO010000002.1, from coordinate 14,065,825 downwards.
AGTAGCTTAGTGAGTTAGGCGCTGATTCACTACGTAACTAGGAAGTTTGGGTTTGATTCTGGTGTTTGTTGAGATAGTTCTTCAGACTTTCATTTCTGTTTTCCCTTGCCAATGGTATAAGATGTATGACCTGTTAGGAGCATACTTTTGTGCACGTAAAATGTAAAAGATCCCTTGAAAATTGGGATTCGATGAAGATATAAACTGTAGCGTATTATGGGTAAGACACTGGTTCGCTAGGCTGGGGGTTCGCGGCGGGTGCATGAAGATTGTCAGTGGTGCGAGATGGAGGGCCTGACCAGGACAGCTTTCTAGTCATGTGGATGAAATGAAAAACCCAAGGTCAGACAATGGCAGCTGGAATTCTATATAAGAGTATGTGGTAGTACTGCTGTCCGGGCAAAATTTCCCTCATAGCACACTGGATGTTAAACCCCATTTTATTTTATTTATTCCTGTGTAACATCTACATCATGATAGGATTTAGAGAGAAAGATGTGTAAGAAAACTGGTAATCCATGTACAGGAAAATGTTCTTCTGACCAATCAAAGACCATGTTACATATGGTGACGGCTGGAAGTCAGTGGTTAAAACCAACCAATAAACAAGAGCTTTGCACATTACTAAACCAACATAAAGCAGATAATTATAGACTGTTACACGGTAACACTGGCTTTGGTGAGTATGAAATAGTCACACAATAATTACCGTAAATTAAACAGAGCTATGTTTCTAAAATCAACTCATAATATTGATATATTAAACATACATTATGCAAGAGCTAAATCTGCCGATTGCAGGTCTTTCTTTAGGCCTGAAATGTCATCTGAATTATTATTTATTAGACATTAATTAACTTATCCAGACCACAATCAACTCTCGATGGCATCACTAACCAGCGATCCTTAGTGGATTATGATCCAATTTAACGCGTAACTTTCCTCTCGATTTAATCATTACATAGATAGTCGAGATTATAATTTTTATCATACTGACTTTAGTAATGATGAGCAAGGCTAGGAAGAACTTTCATTTTCAGCAAATTACCTTTACATTATCTAGTTTTTAACTATTATAGTGAAAACTGCTTACTCGTTATCTAATCTCCCATAATGTATCTTTAACTAGTGTATCTTTACTTTTCAGGTGTGTATAAAGATATTGGTGATTGGAATTATTCTGTTTTGATTGACCTCAGAGGTGTTGTGGATTTCAATGTAATTCAAGTAAGTTTCACAGAATTCCTGATTTGAAATAATTTTTTCATGCCTGTTTTTGTGTATGTGCATTGTTTTCACTTCAAAATTAGGCCAGTCGGTCAGTTTTTTATGTACTTTTATTTTGTATATTATCCTAATTTTTTTAAAAAAAGACTCCAATGGTGAAATATTTTATCCTGTGTGAACCATAGATTATTGAAAATTGAATGTTTTTAAAAGGATATAAGTCTAAGCATGGGTTCATTCTGTTCAATAATAGCAAAGATCTGATAATTTTTAAAGGAACTTAATCTCTATTCTTTGGCACCTAAAAATGGACACAAATGGGTCAAAAGGAATATGATAATGTTACATTCAATCGTTTCTATTTTATATGTAATTTCTAATCAGTTATTAAAGTCTACACAGGCAGTATTCTCCTGTGGGATATGTTTCGCCTAGGTCATCAATACACTTCATTACAGATTGCGTTTGAAAGCATCCTGATACATGATCCATGTGCCAATTTTAAAGCTTTCATTTTATCTTTTCGTGGTAAGATAATAAAATCAATGTTGATTTAAATTAACCAAAAAGTCTTGTTTACAATGTCGAATACTGTGGAGGATATTGAATTTTAAAGACTTAGCAACTGTAAACAGTATTACTGATGTAAATAAAAACAATGAAAAAGGCAAGTCTGTGCCAGATAAAATGATTGGCACCAAAGGGATATTTCGGACAAGCACGAATTTGTGCAGTACAATGTCTGCAAGAGGTGCATTGTTTTCCCTCCTTCTGTGTCTACTCCTGTGACTTGACTGTCATTGATACATGTTATAGTATTTCTAATGAATGGTTTCTTTTGTTTACAGCAAGGGGGAACAACACTAAATCTTGGTGCCAACTTGACAATAACAAATCTACTGGAGTACTTCAGGACAAAAGTTGCTGCTAGTAACGACAGACTGACATCATTCTACTCAAATATTGCTCTACATTTAGAAAAAATTGGTACAACTTCTATTAGAAATGTAAGTAAAATTAATAGAAATACTGACCTCTGTGGTATCGGTGAGCCATATTGCATTGATTTGAAGAATCTAAATGACAGATTGTAGCTTACTAATAAAATACAGCTTTCTCACACTATAAATCTCAAAATGCCTCGTTCTGCAGTTCCAAACAAAGTTTTTTAAATTGGGCTGTTTTTGGAACGAGGTATTTTGTTCAGAACGAGGCTTGGTAAAAATGCTTCGTTTACTCAATGTGTTTTTTTTCAAGTTAGTTATTCATGGTATTTGCTATCAGTGAATTTGTAAAAATTAAAATTGATGTTATTTAATACGAAAATAAACCAGTCCAAATAATGATATTATGCCGAACTAGGCATTCTGAGGTTTATATAGTGTCATTAGAAGTGGGGTGCGGACAAACAGAAATGTTTCTTTTCTTCTCTTCTTGAAAGTCCAACTACCAGTAGAGGTTATGCAAGCAGATGTGTAACTAGTTGGACGTTAGGGTCGCCTGTCCAACCTTGTGGGTTTTCTCTGGGTACTCCGGTTTCCTCCCACTGCTAAAGACACCTATGCGCAAGCGAATTATAAAAATAAAATTTTTAAAAAAACATGTTAGTTCCGAAATGACCTAGCTTGTGGCCCACATATGTAATTCTGATATTGGTATATTGTATTGCAGCTTGGAACGTGGGCTGGAAACCTGATGTTGAAGCACAAACATCCAGAGTTTATATCTGATATCTATGTTATTTTTGAAGCTATGAAAACCCTTCTGGTTATTGGTACGTTATAATAATGTATTAAATAATTATCACACAACAAAATGTAATTAAGTGATGCTGAAATGGGCGCTGTCTGTCCTTCTACTATGGAACATTTTACATGCATCAACCTGTTATAGAAGTTGAGGCTTTTGCTAATTAAAGATTTCTTGGATTTGATCATTTTTGTATTTCCTTGGAAACATGTTTGACTTGATGATGACTAAGTTTTTGTAGTTTTGGGGGTTTTTTTTGTACACTACACAGGAGTAGTGCCTTTAGCTGAGTGATCTGGATTTATAATTTTAAATGATCAATAATTCGTTACAATAAAAGTAAGAGGTAGTTTACAACATTTTTGTTTCGGCCTTAGGATAAATGCATTTATTTCATGGAATATCATAAACACAATAATTTTGTTTTTAAAGTAATTTTAGTTTTTGTATTTGATTCTGAGTGAGGTTGGATTGCCAATTTGTATCATAAGGTCTGTCATTGGTGTGGTTTCGATTCACTGGTTGTACTCGACAAGGATCTGGTTCACCTGTCCACCATCGTGGGTTTCCTCCGGATCCCCCAGTTTCCTCTCACAGCTAAATATCACTGCATGCAAGCGAATTATTGAAATGAAATTGAACCATATGTTAGTTCTGAAATGACCTAGTTTGTGTCATATGGACATTAAAGCCCATCTCTCTCTCTTTCTCCCTCTGTATGTAAATCCTCAGGGTAAATGGTTTTTATTTGTATTCATCTTTTAGTTGACAGTACTGGTAAAGAAATGAATTACGACATCGCAGACTTCTTGAAACTGGATATGACTGGAAAGGTCATCACCATGGCAATAATACCTGTTGTTACTGATGCCAACATCAACATTAGAAGTTTCAAGTCCATGCCCAGGCATCAGGTCAGTATACGTCTCATAATTAAATCTGGCATCAAGGTGTACCTAGGCATTTTTCAAAAATGGTTAATTTGCAAAATATTGTAAAGAATTGACTAATTTTTGTGTTAATTACTTTATTGCAGTTAAACACATTATGTTATTGCAGTTAAACAGATTATGTTGTTGCAGTTAAACAGATTATGTTACTGCAATTAAACAGATTATGTTATTGCTGTTAAACAGATTATGTTATTGCAGTTAAACAGAATATGTTATTGCAGTTAAACAGATTATGTTACTGCAATTAAACAGATTATGTTATTGCAGTTAAACAGATTATGTTACTGCAGTTAAAAAGATTATGTCACTGCAATTAAACAGATTATGTTATTGCAGTTAAACATATTATGGTTATTGCAGTTAAACAGATTATGTTATTGCAGTTAAACAGATTATGTTATTGTTAATAGATTACATTATTGTATTATAAACAATGATATGGAGCCACAGGGTAAGACGTTGGCTTGCTAGCGTGGAGGCCGAGAAAGTTCATCAGGATTTTCTAACATGTTTTCCTCTTATCCGTGCTGCAAGACAAACCTCCTGACAAGGACAGCTGTCAAGTCGTTTGGATGGGCCGAAAAACTGAGGTCCCAAGTATACATTGGGTTGCACCTAAGAGATCCCTTGGCATTTAGAATTCAATATAAAAGTAGGCCATAGTGTCGCTTCCCTGGCAAAATTTCCCTCATAGCACACTGAATGACGTATAGCTGTCTTCATTAGCCCAGTTGGAGCAGAACAGTAGGATGTTAATTAAAGCCCTTCATTTCATTTTATAAATGATTATAGTATCTTTTGTATTTGCCCAATTAAAAAACAGATTATGGTTTTGTATTTTAACAGAATGCTCAAGCATATGTGGCTGCTGGTTTTAATATGGAGGTTGATGCCTCAAAAAATTATTTGGTAGGGGGAAATCCGGTCCTGGCATATGCTGGAATCAGCAAGACTTTCGTAAGTTAAAACTAATGGAGTAAAGGCTCTGATAATATGATAATTATTCATCTATAAAGATTTGTATTGTTTGAGTTTAAAAATGTCAGTGATTTGTAAATGATTTGATCATAGCTATGCAAATAGATGATTAGTTTATTAGAACCACTGATATATTATTTACAACAAGACAACTAGTGTTTACAGTAATCACCAACAGTAAATAATCAAAATTTAATAAAATTACGCAGGAAAATTAAGTGAAAAAAGTAAAGGTATACCGATTTTTTGTATTTATTTTTGTAGACTCGTGCTACTTTGACAGAGAATTATCTTTCTGGAAAACAGCTTGGTGATCCAAATGTTCTTAAAGGTAATAAAAAGCTTTGCTTATTATTTCGATAGAGAAGCACTCCAATTTTAGTCATATTTCCGGTCTTGACTGAATTGCTGTGGAATTGACAGGTTGCAGAATTTACCTGTCTGTTAAACATACATTGTACAAGAGTAAATCAGAGGTCTTTGTTTGGGCCTGAAATGTTATCTAAACTATTAATTAGACATTAAATTAACATGAGTAAACCATTATCATCTCTTGATGGCATCACTAGTCTGCGATATTTACTGGATTAGGATCCCATTTGCTGATCAACTTTCATTTGCTAAAATATTGGTTCAGAGTGGTTCAAATTGACTGAAATTTTCAGCAAATTCACTTTACATTATCTAGTTTTCAACTGCTATAGTGAGAACTGCCAGCTCTTTATCTAATCTCCAATAATTAGAATTTCAAGGAATTTAACTTTAAAAACACAAGTACAGTTCAATTCAAAGGTTTTATTTAAAAAAAAAAAAACAATTGTTTTTTAAATCACCCATGAATTTGTATAGATGTATATTTCAGGAGCTTTGAAATAGAATTTAAACATTAAAATTAATCAGTTATTGAACTGTTTATGTATTTCAGGAGCTTTGACAACATTATCTAGTGAATTAGTAACAGACACAGTAACATCACTCAGTCCCGGGTCTTACAGACAAAATGTTGCCATCTCTTTCTTTTATAAGGTATATCTGTTACACGTGTATAAACCAGTGATTATTATTTTCATATAAATTGTGTTGTGTTTTTTAACAGTTGAACAAGTTTTCATTTTATTTTATTTTGATATAGCTGCTTTATCTAAGAATTCGATAAATGGCTAGCCGTTTTTGCTATACCAGTTCAAAAACAGATAGTGAATATACATGTATTGAAAACTTCAGTCAAACTACTTTATTCTGTTTAAAGTTATGAGGTATTGAAGTTTTCTAGCATTGATTGTATATTGTCATAGCTACAGTACATTGACAGTTGAGGCTAAGTCTTTATTATCTGTTCAATCACTTAATCTTCTTAAAATCTAAGCCATCTAATGGCTGGTGTGTGTGTTGTGTCACAAAGTCTGTCATAGATCAACTGGCAAGGTTTCGATTCCTACATTATAGTGGCAAGGAGTAGAGTCACCTGTCCAACATCATGGGTTTTTTGTTTGTCCTCCGATTTCCTCCCACTGCTAAAGCGAATTATATGTTAAGTTGGTGTGAAACCCCATTTCTCTCTCTACCATCCAATAACTAGAGAGTTAATTATAGGACTGTCATGTTGATAAATGTGTAAATATTGATTTATATAACATTTGAAGCCAGAAAATGGACCTGTAATAGGCAGAATTTATCCCAGACTATGGCACTATGGCCTACTGTTACTTCTTTTGTCTGGGGCTGGATGACTGAATGGTTAGCATGCGTGCATTGTATAGATCTGTCATTGAGTAAACTGGCGTGGTTTCGATTCCCCGGTAGGGTCGTCTGACCAACCTTGTGGGTTTTCTCCATTTCCTGCAGTTTCCTTCCATTGCTAAAATCCCAACGCACATGCGAATTATTGAAATGAAATTAAACCATATTATGTCCGAAATGATCTAGTTTGTGTCAAGTGGATTTTAAACCTCTCTATCTCTCTCTCTCTCTCTCTCTCTACTAATATAGTAACACTGCTTCTCTAAATATATAATTTATAGCTGTCATTTTTGTATTTATATATCTAGTTTGTATTGGATATATGTAGCCAGATTGTAAATCCACGATATCTGAGTGGTTGTACTGACCTCGTCCGACCGTTATCGTCTGGAAAACAAGTATATGATACTGATCCATCTGAATATCCAGTCTCAAAACCAATGATTAAACAAAATGCTGTAATACAGGTTTGATAATTTTATAATACTAAGATGTGTGTCAGAGGTGGGAATAAGTAGCAGGGCTTGGAGTCTTGAGTCGAATCCCAAGTCTTCACTTGTACATACAGAGCCTGAGACTCGACTCAGCACAAAAGTCAGAGTCACTGACTTTGGTGCTGAGTTTCAAGTCCTCACTTCCAGTGCCTGAGTCAAGACAGAGTCACTGACTTAAGTGCTGAGTCGAGTCTTAAGTCATCACATGTACACCCAGAGTCAAGTCAAAGTCACTGACTTTAGTGTCAAGTTGAGTGTCACAAAGTCTTCACAAAGTCCAATTTCTGCTCAAGTCACCATTTCATCAAATGAGTCTGCAATTCATGTCTCAAGTGAGAGTTATGTCCCCTCACTGAGACTCATTAAGTTCCTAGCTTTTTCATATCATGAGTTTTCACAACTGCCAAGTCTAGTCTCAAGTCGTAATAACTATTTCAAATCAAGTCGCAAGTCAGATCTTCGATGCTACTTAAGTCAGATTCAAGCCCAAGTCGGGGGACATAATTTCCCTCCTCTTTAATTTTGTACAATTAATTAGAAAATTGTTGATATCATTGGATTTTATTTGTTAATATTGTAAAATCCAGTGTTAAGATGTAACCAATTTTGTGTTTCAGACTCAGTATGCACAAAAAGACTGAATTTCTCATATTTGCCTTACCAATTTGATTCGCATTGTTCAAAATTTTAGTACCAATTTTTTAAGTTTTGACTTATTATAGACATGATAATCAGATTTATATCATTGACTGTATTTTAGACATGATAGTCAGATTTATATTATTGTCTGTATTGTAGACATGTTAGTCAGATTTATATTTATTGACTGTATTGTAGACATGATAGTCAGATTTACATCATTGACTGTATTTTAGACATGTGGAGAAGCTGAGTTTATTAATGATACACCACCCCAGATTAATGAAGTTTATGCTGCACTGGTGATCAGTACTGTTGGTAATGCTGATATAGATGTTATAGATCCTTCACCAGCTTTGGTAGGTATTATATACTTATTTGAATAGAGTAGTTGGAAATAAATATTGTTAATAGTGAAATGTCAAATGTGACTGTGCTAGAAAAATAGTCTAATAGTGAGTTATTGGCAAAATTAGTGATTTTAATCGAAATTGTGATTTTCACAAAAGTAAGTCCATAAATACACAGTTTTGCGAGCCCAAAGATCAAAATGTTAATAATTAATGCCTCTTAAGGTACGTTTGTTTGAAAGTTTTGTAAATTCAGGGTCAGCAATCAATTGATAACACAGATTTCAAAAACTTGAATGCATAAGTTTTATAAATTCAGGGTCAGCAATCAATTGATACCACAGATTTCAAAAACTTGAATGCATAAGTTCAAAATACTGCTGGGAGGGTGTTGGCCTATATACTATTTTAAATCTATATTCCTAGCACGTTTAAGAAATATCTGTATTTTATTGTTTGAATTGTTTTTTCAGGCAATACCAGGTGTATTAAAATTTATCTCAGCTAAAGATATTCCAGCTGGTGGGGTGAATAATTGTTATCCTGCAAGTGCTTCTGCAGCACCTGAAGAAGTAAGTAAGACCTTTTTCTACTTGGTACCTGCAATTATTGTTAACCAGTTCTTGGAAGAAATTTGGAGTGAAGTTAGGGGGAACTACCTAAGAATTAGACCCAAGAAACTTTGAGACAATATCTCTGCTCATTTAGGTGCATACATATATATATGTACAGGATTTCAGAGGAGTGACCCAAAAAAGCATTATTTTTCAATCAATGTAGGAGAGGGCAAGAGGGTGCGTTTGGTGGACCATAAAAATGGATAATCGAGATTTTGTTTACTATCGTAACAGCGATACAATGGAGGCTACAGGACTCGACAAAAATTGTATCTCCGATATCTAGACTAAGAGTAAACAAATTCTCTTTTCATTGTCGTCGCCCCTGTCCGTCAGGACGTCCACAATTTGTTTGTGGACTCTCTACAGGTCACAATTCTTATCCGATTTTGATGAAACTTGAAATATAGGTTTATAAATATTGGCATGTATCGGATCGAAACTTCGTGGATTATGGCCCCTGATTGTATGAAAAATCTCGTTTTCAGCTTGTGGACCCTATAGAGGTCACAATTTTGAACCGATTTTGATGAAACTTGACATATATGTTAATAACCCAAAGTTCTTGGTTCCTTTAGATATTTACTCACAACGGATCGTAATTTCCTGAATTATGGCCCTTGATTGTCCGAAGAATCACCCTTTTTAGTTTGTGGTCCCTCTGGAGGTCAAAATTATTACGGCTTTAAAAAAAACGTTTGATTATATCACTGTTACATGGTAATGAATGTTGAGTTCGAATTTCATGAAAATCAGACCAAAATTGACGGACAAAATGGTCGCCATTTGTACGCGAATAGTGTGAAAATATGTTATATCAAGGTTGTGTGGACTCTCTACAGGTCACAATTCTTATCCGATTTTGACAAAACTTGAAATATAGGTTTATCCCCATAAAAGCTTGGCTGCTTTCGATATTGGAATGTATCGGATCGAAACTTCATGGATTATGGCCCCTGGTTGTACGAAAAATCATGTTTTTAGCTTGTGGACCATATAGAGGTCACAATTTTGAACCGATTTTGATGAAACTTGACATGTATGTTAATAACCCAAAGATATTGGTTCCTTTTGATATTTGCGCCCAGCAGAACGTAAATTATAGCCCCTGATTGTCCGAAAAATCACCCGTTTTAGCTTGTGGTCCCTCTGGACGTCAAAATTATTATCTGATTTAAAAAAACGTTTGGTAATTTAGCATGGGCAGAACTTAATAAAAACCAAACAAATTCTAATGATTTTCTGATAATAACTTAATATGCGACAACTCTTGTTGACTGCCCGGACGATTTAGCTGCTGTGTAGGCGTATGTTTCCTTGCCTGGCAACCTATTTTTTTAACTAATACAGCAAGAATTGTCAGCACTTTATCTAATCTTCTGCTTAAGACTAGTTTTAGTTTTTTTACTTTGTAGTTATTTTGTAGTGGTAAAGTTACGTTTGCTGGTCAACCTCTTGGATTAATTGTAGCAGGTAATTTTATCAGTGTTATGTACGTGACAAGGAGTAGGGTTGTCTATCCAACCTCACGTGTGTTCTCCAAAGTCTGGTTCCTCCCTACTAAAGACCCCTACTCACAAGCAAATTATTGAAGTAAAGTTGAACCAGATGAAGAGTCCGGGGGAAGAACGATCTAAGTCACTTTTTTTTTCCCGCATAAAACGTAAAATTGACTTTCAGACGAGAATGCTTGACATGAACAGAACAATGTGTGGGTTTAATTACAACTTCAAAATGGATCATAACTACCAGACTTCAACTTTTCTTCCAAATTAAGGTCAAATAAAGTGTATGATGAACTTGTATTTGCCCGGGAGGCCATTTCAGAAGGGCCTTGATTTGATCTGACTCCATCTGGTTGTTTTTACCTGAAATGGATTCTTCCATAGAAAGCTTTTACAATTTGCTACCAGATGACGCCATTAACTGGGTTTTTTGGAAAAAGTGACTTTGATTGTTCTCGCCGTGGGCTGTTCAGATGTTTGTGTCAGGTAGATGTTAAACCCTATTTCTCTTTATCCCTGGTATGGGCTGGATTTTAGAAAAACTGAGGACCACAAAATGTTCAAGCATCTTAAATATATTTTAATAGGTTCAGGGAGCAAATATCTATTAGTCACATTTTCCAGATTTTGGTTCGTTACCTGTTTTTTCTGTTTGACACTGTCATACACGAAACATTGTTTCTTATTTGTTGACAAAGTGTAATTAGTTACCTATTGATTCACCACAAACTAGGGCATTGTGAAACAACCATTGGCCGAGAAAATTCATCCAGATTTTCTGGCATGGTTTCCCCTTGCCATTGATGCAGGACGGTGAGAGATGTCTAGTCATTTGGATGTCACAAAAAAAACGAGGTACCTTTTAAACATTGGCGTGAACTTAGAAAGAAAGATTGACATTTGTAATTTGATATAAGAGAAGGCTGTAGTGCCGCTGTCAGAAATTTCACTCATAGCCAGGGGCGAACAAAACGATTTCGTTTTGGGGGGTGTTTAGCCAAAATGCGACCGACTGATGCACATACCCCCGCCCCACACACCAGTGGTACTACAAACTGGGCAGTTCTCTATAATCGTGAATATGATAGTGCTGAGACAGTATAAGACAACTGATGAGTAGAATAAAGATTTTAAAATGGAACTGAGCGCCGCAGGCGCGAAAAAATTTCAGATATTTAACCGAGTAGAAGAATGATGTTATAATGGAATCGCGCCGAAGGCGTGAAGAAAAATTTCAGATATGTAACAGAGCTTTTAAATATTTGGGACTGGGGTTGATAAGAAATGGGAATCTTGAGGCTTATCTGTCAATTTCGCTTGTTTTATGATTGTATGTTTATTTCATTAATTCATTTAGTCGGAGACCGACTGCGGTGAGTACTTTTTTTTGAGACAGACTATTTTTTGCTGTGGTAGAAAACATTTTATAGAACAACATACTCACAACAGAATAAGAGTGACAAGCAGACATGGTTATTTTATACTATAGATTTGAGTGACGTATGCAATTTAGGCACACAGATTCCCGCAAATACATAGCATTTGGGATCTATTCTGGCATTGTTTTTGAGACCGACTGCAGTGACTGCACTTATTTTGTGACCGACTATTTTTCTCCCTTGGTGAAATTTTGTTGTTAGACCAATTTAACATACTTACAACAGAATAAGAGTGACGTATGCAATTTAGGCTCACGGATTCACGCAAATATACAATATTGGGATCTTTTCTGGCATTGTGTTTGAGACCGACTGCAGTGACTGCACTTATTTTGAGACCGACTATTTTTCTCCCTGGGTTACATTTTTTTGTAAGACTAACATTATACTCACAACAGAATGAGAGTGAAACACAACATCTTTTCAAAAAGTTGACAAGGTTATTTTATACTAAGACTGCTCCTATTTTGCGACCGACTGCACTGATTTTGCAACCGACTATTTTTATACTAAAGTTTTGCGTGAGTAGCGTGACGTATACAGTGAGTACTTATTTTGATACCAACTACCTTTACTTTGTGACCGACTGCACTAATTTTGCGACCGACTATTTTTTTTTGCGTGAGTAGCATGACGTATACAGTGAGTACTTATTTTGATACCGACTACCTTTACTTTGCAACTGACTGCACTGATTTTGCGACCGACTATTTTTATACTAAAGTTTTGCGTGAGTAGCGTGACGTATACTTATTTGGATAACGACTTCCTCTACTTTGCGACCGACTGCACTGATTTTGCGACCGACTATTTTTTTTGCTGGGGGGTTGTACCACCCGCACAATCCCCCACATTTACGCCCCTGCTCATAGCACACTGCATAGCGTATGCCCGTTTTCATTAGCCCAGTTTGGATCAGAACAGTAGATAACTTGGCCTCTCAATTACACCTAATAATTTAATAACACACACACTAAAAAGTAATTATAAAAAAAAAACAAAAAAAATTCTGACTAAGAGGAATTTAGAAAATGAAACCTGCATACCTTTTGTCCTAACAATTAATTCACTAATTAAAATTTTTAAAAAATGTGTTTGATTTCAGAGGATCAAATAACAGCGGATAGCGCAGCTGAAATGGTCAAAGTTACATATAAAAATGTGCTGCCTCCGATTTTAACAATTGATGACGCAATTCGGAATAATTCATTCTTTACACCTATAACTGGACTAAGTGCTGGAGATGCAGATGGTAAGTGGATAATCAAAGAATGGAAATATATCCACTGTAATGTTGATATCTTTCACTAAGCAACAAATAACTTATAAATAGAAATGTACGACACTAATAAGACATCTTTAATGCCTTTAAGTCGCGTTAAGAACCAGGATAGGAAGATACCTATCTCTGTATATGTATACTGAGAAGTAAGAAAGGTGAGAACTGTACGTTTGCCTCTTGATATTCTAACTCTCAATGTGAATTTGTACGATTATCAGTAAAATTATAATTATTGCAAAAAATCTAACATGAAGAGGCTAGGGGTGAGAAATTGATTGAATGGTGAATTAATTATCGATAGGGGTGAAAATCTATGAGACAGTGTTTTAATTCTGTACTAGGTGTGTTAATTAACGAATAAGTTAAAAACAAATGACACAGTGTGTATTATTTGTTTGTTGAGCTTTCTCGATAGCATGTTATAACTGCACATTCATCGCTGTATAATTAGATGACTGGCCTATCCACTGACTTCAATTATTGATGTATACCTATATATTTGTACAGATGTCCTCTTGAACAAGTTTGACTATTATATTTATTGTTTCTGTATACAGGTGCCATAGCTAAATCAGCTCATCAACTAACAGGTCAAGTATCTTGTACTGAACAATATCATTATCATCTCGAGACACAGGTAAATTATCTCTCAACACAACAAAGTTCATCTGCTAATTCCAACTACCAACTGTCCAATCTCGTGGGTTTTCTCCTGATTTGCCGGTTTCCTCCCACTGCTAAAGACCCCTACGCGCAAGCAAATTTTTGAAATAACATTTTAATAAAACAAACATATTAGTCCCCAAATGACCTCTCTCTCTCTCTCTCTCTCTCTCTCTCTCTCTCTCTCTCTCTCTCTCTCTCTTCAACTGCCAAAAGGGGGTTGGGATGGCCCAGTGGTCTAGAGTGCCGCGTTTCGACCTCTAGCTGGCCGGTCAGCTGTGGCTTGCGGCTGTGGTTTCGAGCCCTGGTGTGAGCGTATGTGACATGGAGATAGGGGCGCCTTCTCAACCTCGTCTGTTTCCTCCGGGCACTCCGGTTTCCTCCTACTGCTAAAGACCCCTACGCGCAAGCGAATTATTGAAATGAAATGAAACCATATGTTAGTCCCAAAATGACCTAGTTTGTGTCGAGTGGACGTTAAACCCCATTTCTCTCTCTCTCTCAACTGCCAATGTTTACATGGATGGATCTTAGTTTTTTCATACCATCCAGACAACTAGGTGCACTTTCCTTGTCATAGGCGTACATATCAATTTTGTTTGTGATGGTGGAGGTGAGGGTATCTAAAAACATTGAGACCGACTAATACATAAGACCATTATAGTGACACAGCCAAGAGCAGAGTATTGCTGATGCAAGCTAAGGAGTATGGACATGCTCTCCCAGAGAAATTTTTGAATCTAATGTTGAGAATTTTGCAAGAACATATAAAGTACTGTGACAACTTATTCTGAAAGTAATAATAATTACATGAAGTACATTCACCTGCATCTTCTGTATATTCATTGTTGGGGTGAATATAAATAAATTGGCAAAGATATGAGTATATCTCCACATTTTAAGTGTGGGGGTAGATGACTGAAGGGTTAGCACGTGCCCGTTGTCTCATGAGAGCTGTCATTGGGTCAACTGCCATGGATTCGATTCCCCAGTTGTATGTGACAAGGAGTAGGTTTGCTTACCCAACCTCGTTGGTCTCCTCCAATTTCCTCCCACTGTTAAAAAACCCTAAGCGCAAACAAATTAATGAAATAAATTTGAACCATGTGTTAGTCTCAAAATGATCTAGTTTCTGTCAAGTGGACATTAAACCCTTTTTCTCTCTCTCTCAGAAACAAAATAAAATAAATTAGACATGTATTTGTCTCCGTGTGTCTGAGAAAATTAAGTGAACATGAACATCTCCCTCTCTGTTTTAATAGATATCAATCTGCTATCCGACAGAAGATGGAATGAACATATTAGCGGGAGCACAGTGGATCAATGCAGTTCAACGAGCAGTTGGTCAGGTTTTAAATGTCCCTGCTAGTAGGTAAGTGAAAAATATAGGTTTTAAGTACATTTTCAGCTGCTCCTTTACAGAATTATCAGCCGCAAAATTACAATATTTCATCCTCAATTATACTTACACATATTAGTTTTGATTTTGGAATGAGCATAGAAACCATCACAAATTTTTGTATGCTATTACTTCCTTCCATTTTGCAGTCGTCATAAGGGTGTTTATACTTACACATATTAGTTTTGATTTTGGAATGGGCATAGAAAGCATCACAAATTTTTGTATGCTATTACTTCCTTCCATTTTGCAGTCGTCATAAGGGTGTTCCAATCGTAAATTTTAAAAGCATTTTGTATACAGTAGAATCCGTATGAGCAGAAACTCCTATTCAGCAACATCTCCTTGTAAGCGGTCACAATAAATTCCCCCCGCAAAAATTCTATTGTTTCATCTCTTTATTCAACGGTCACTCCTATAACGCGGCCAGTGGTCAGTATTTTGCTAATGAATTTAACAAAACATCACCCATTGTTGAATGATACCATCTTGTCGTTCTTCGCAACACCCCCGCTAATCCCAGGAGTAGTAATCAATTAACTGGACTCCCACTGATCAGGTAAAAGGGATGTGAAAATAACAATTAACCCGGGATTATTTGTTAATTATTCTTTTGTTTTATTAAATGACAAACCTGATCATTGTTTTCACACGTAATGGAACATTATTTGATACTGATTGAATAAACTGAAAGTACCGACTAAAAGCCGCTATGTTGTTAAATAGACGTTTTTAGCGCCACCTGTAATATTACATACAGAGTTACAACCCCTGTGAATCGGTAGCAAAATCAGCATGTTTTTTGATTCATGCTTATTTGATAAAATAAAATTATTTCATCGATTTTTTTTCACAAAAATTGAAAAATATTATCGAATACATCACAATGATAGACAGTAGTATTGAAGGTTGGTACAAAATGACAAGTTTACAGAAGTTATGTCCGAGATTCAGGGGGGGGTCTATGGTGCCGACCTCTAGCTGGCCGGTCACCTCTGGCTTGCGGCTTTGGTTTCGAGCCCTGGTGTGAGCGTATGTGGCATGGAGATAGGGGCGCCTTCTCAACCTCGTGGGTTTCCTCCGGGCACTCCGGTTTCCTCCCATCGCTAAAGACCCCTAAAATTAAACCATATGTTAGTCCCGAAATGACCTAGTTTGTGTTGAGTGGACGCGTTAAACCCAATTTCTCTCTCTCTCCGAGATTCAGCGACGGCCAAATTTACCGATGCAAGTGAAGTATTGGTGTTAGCTTCCAATGCATTCAAGCGTAATATTAATTGATGTCAGCACAATAAAAAACATGAGATTTTACAAAAATGGATAAATATTATCGAATGCATGACAATGATAGACAGTAGTATTGAAGGTTGGGACAAATGACAAGTTTACGGAAGTTATGTCCGAGATTCAGCGACGGCCAAATTTACCGATGCAAGTGCACCCAAGCGTAATATTAATTGATGTCAGCACAAAAAACACGAGATTTTATTAAGAGGCCACTCCCGTTAAGAGGTCAATCGTAAAAATTCCCTTGGGTGGCTGCTTAATACAGATTCTTCTGTAGTTATATTTTTGTACACATTCGACCATACCAAATTTTACGATAGCAAATTTAGGATTTATTACTAGCACTGTTGTTGTCTTGGTAAATATTGACCTGGTTATGAATCGCGATATAAATCATATCGTAGTACCTAAATCACAATATGTGTATAGTATCATGACTGCAGCTGCCATATCCAGCACTAGTTATCTGGTAACTAATTTCAGAGTTATGCCCCTTGATCACCCTGGAATATTTTGTCTTTCAGTATTACAGTAGAAGTAAAGAGAATTGGTGGAGCTTTTGGAGCTAAAATTACACGTAATTGTCCCGTATCAACTGCTTGTGCACTGGCAGCTCACATTTTAAAGAGGTGAGTCATGAAATTTCCCAGTTTGTGACGAAAAGTTTGACTCTTTATGTCATTTCATTTTTCAATGGCTTTTATCTAAGGACGACTACCATTGATTTTGGTGCACGTTCCGACCCCCTTGGGCAGTGCAACACCCACTTGTTAATATTTGATCCGTAATACACTTCAAATTGCAATTATTAACAGATTTTGTTCAATTTTCATCCGTCATAGGATTGGCCCATATCCAACTTTTGTGTTTTTTTGATGGATTGTCTTGGAACTTGGCATATTTATTCCTTATACTGTTAGAACCGATACTATTTATTTTGGTGCATGGCTCAACCCACAGGGGCTGTGTCACTCCCAGTTTTCTGTTAATATTTAGTCTGTAAATTTGGCAAAACAAATCCAACACCATTATAGCCTAACGAGAGGTATGTAATTTGATTTATCAATGATAAGTGTCGTCTATTTCATTTGGACAGAGGACCTGACAAGGACAGCTGTCTAGTCATTTAGATTGGATGAAAAAAAACTGAGTTCCCATAAAACCCTGCTGTCCAGGCACAATTTCCCTCATAGCACACTGTATGGCATATGCCCGTCTTCATTAGTCCACTTGGTGCAGAGGGTCATGGTGGGTAAGTGGATAAGGCGCTGGTTTGCTAGCCTGGAGGTCGGGTGTTCGATCCCTGCATTGGCCGAGAAAGTTCATCTCGATTTTCCGGCGTGATTTCCCAGTATCAGTGATGCAGGAGGAGGGCCTGACAAGGACAGCTGCTTCGTCGTTTGGATGGGACAAAAGACCGAGGAGTGCAAGGAAAAGATCCCTTGGCAGTTGGAATCCAATATAAGAGTAGGCCGTAGTGCCGCTGCCCAGGCGAAATTCCCCTCATAGCACACTTTATGGCATATGCCCGTCTTCCATTAGCCCAGGTTAGGCGCAAAAGAGTAGGACGTTAAACCCTATTTCATTTCCACTTGATGCAGGAAAAGTAGGACGTTAAACTGTATTTCATTTCATTTCATTTGGGATTAAGTCTCACACAAGCTTGTTTATAATATTGATATGTTGTTAATTTATTAGACCTGTTCGTATATTGTTAATTCAGACCTGTCCGTTTGATGGTGAATATCCATACCAACATGAAATCACTAGGAAAAAGAATGCCATGTTTTGCTCGATATACTGTAAGTTTAAAATCAAGTCTTTGCTCTTGTTTGTTCGGAGCGTGGTTTCGATTCCCCAGTTATATGTGTCAATTAGTAGAGTCGCCTGTCCAACCTCGTGGGTTTTTTCCAGTTTCCTCCCACTGCTAAAGACCCCTACGCGCATGTGTATTATTGCGATAAAATTGGACCATATGTTAGTCCAATGAACTAGTTTGTGTCAAGTGGATGTTAAACCCCATTTCTCTTTGCACTGACTGAAACCATTTAAAGATATATGTTTCCGTTGACAACCGTAAAACGATAATTTCATATTTTCAAAGAAAGCTAAAATATAATTATTTCTATGTATTTTGCTTAATAGGTTGTCAACTAATTATTATGCGATCATAAGCATTATTCCCCACACTAATATATTATTGACACAAGAAATGATAACACAATTACCTCCCTTGTTTTTCCATTTCCCCCCCCCCCCCCCCATTGGATAGCTATCTTCAAACGTTGGAATTTGAAGTTGAAAATGATAGTTTTACAAATTTCTCAACTGACAATAGTGAATTATAGGATTAATAAGATTGTTCTTTCACAAGGTAGGACTGTTTATAGATACCATATATTTTAAGGCTTTATTTTAATACATTTTACAAATATAACTTAAAAGTATGAGTAACCCACTATAAACATGAACACTGAATGGTTAATCAATTGTCAATTTATGTTACGGTCAAAAGCCATTTGTATGACCTCTGACGTGACCTTCCACTACAACTTGTTGGATCTTCATGTAGTATGGTCTTCAGAAGTAGATAAAAAAAAAAAGAAAAAGAAATATACATCTGTATTTTAATCAGATTAGTACTTATTTGGAATTCAAAAAAAAAAAAAAAGAATTGTCACTAGCATTAGCCACTCGGCAAACCTCGGAAGATTTCGGGAATCTAAACTCGGCTGTATGATGAATTCCGCCATATTGGAACTACTTTAAAGGTCCCGGATGAAACATGACTGCGCCCATTCCAAACACAAGTTGGCGACCTATTTGGCTAGCGACCTATTCGACCGATCCAGCTGTAAGATAATGACGAAATTACACTTCTATTCTGAGCTGAAGGAATGGATAAAAAATAATATATTCTACTTTCATTTGATAGACATAACGTTGGATTTTATTGGTTGATAAATAGAGACTGTTGTCTTTACTCTAAATATGTTTCCAACGAACAGGTGGCAGCTTGATCGGTCGAATAGGTCGCTAGCCGAATAGGTTCCCAATTTGTGTAATAGCGTCAAGTTTTCCTGTTAAAGTAAACCGGTAGCCGCATCGCAAATGTATGGGCGTAGGTACATATCACTTACTGTCATACATCCGAGACTAGATGTAGTTTACGGAATCTGTCGAGATTAGCCGAGTGTAGCATTAGCTACTGTCTCAACAAAATCCCCCTCACAGTACACATCATAACGTATGCCCCCGTTTTCATCAGCCCCGTTGCTTCAGAAAAATAGGACATTAAACATTAATGGAATGACAAATATTTTATTTGTTTTGACAGGTTGGTTTTACAGATGCCGGTTTATTAAATGGTGTTAAAATTGACTATTACAATGATTTTGGAATGACATGTAATGATATTGCTTCCGTTGTCAGAATGCCAGGATGGTTAGATAATGGTAAAATCATTTTATTCTAGTAAGGGGTAGGGGAGGAGGGGTTGGATGGCGGAGTCGTGAGTGTGTGCACGCTGGATCATAAGACCTGTTATTGAGACAACTGGTGTGGTTGCGATTCCCCAGTTGTTTATGACAAGGGTCACCTGTTCATCCTTGTCAGAGGTCGCAGTCACGCAAAAATCTGCGTATTTCACACATTTTTTTCTAAATAAACGCAAATATTGACAGACGCTGCGTAATTTACACACAGAAAATTTCCCGACGTGAGAATAAAACTAGATTATTCTATGTCGTAGTTTGTACAATTTATGTGCTTCACGCTTCTTTTACACACCGCTACTGCATGTAGTCTTCGTAGATTTATATTTCCTCTTATTTCATTCATAAGTTCATGGCAGTCGAAGCCTTCTATACGTAGCTTTCCTGGGACACCCCTATTTTGCGGCATTGGAAGCAATAAAGCGCATTTCATACAAGACATTGGATTGGCTAGGACACAGTAACCTGTTTACATTCAGCCAATCAAATGTTTGCTTTCATAGCGATAGTCTTCTCTTTACTTTCTGTCGAAGTGAAAGATGGAAATCGTTGCGTCGTCAACCATAGATCTAATGCTGATGCCGTTAAACTCCAGTCGTCATTAGATTAAATGCAGTATGCCTATCAATGAAATAAGGACGCTTTATAATAGGTTTGTTCATAAAACGACTTTACTTGATTCTATTAAGTATTTTGAAATGCTCGAAGTCACGCAGATGTAGACGGCAAAAATGCGAAATTTTGGAATGTCTGCATATTTTTACGCAACTTGAAATTGATCCACGGCGAACTCTGATCCTTGTTGGTTTTCTACCTGTCCTCCGGTTTCCCCTCACTGCTAAAGACCCCTACGTGCAAGAAAATTATTGAAATAGAATTGAACTACATGTATATGTTAATCCCGGAATGACCTAGTTTGAGTCATGTGGATGATAAACCCAATTTCTCTCTGTCTCTGAAAAGAAGGCAAAAATTCATCACTCCAATTGTAGACACAACAGTTGCTGTGTTGAAAATATGTTTTTAAAGTCTGAATATTCTTTCACTACAAACATTGCTGTATGAATTAGAACTTTTTCTTTCAAAAGTTTGTCATTCTGTATTTTATTTACTTCAGGTCTCCCAAGATATATTTTGTTTTTAACATTTTTATACAGCCACACTGTTATGTGGACGTATATTGTTGTCGCCCTTGTCCGTCCATCCACAATTTGTTTTTGGACATTCTACAGGTCACAATTCTTCTCAGATTTTGACAAAACTTGAAATATAAGTTTATCTCCAAAAGAACTCGGTTCCTGGCGATATAGGCATGTATTTTATCAGAACTTCATGGATTATGGCCCATGATGGACGAAAAATCACGTTTTTAGCTTGTGGACACTGAGGTCAGCTGAATTTGATGAAACCTGAAATGCATCTTTGGTCCTTTCCATATTTGCGCATATTGGATCGTAACTTCCTGAATTATGGCCCCTGATTGTATGAAAAATCACGTTTTTATCTTGTGGTCCATCTAGAGGTCACAATTATTATCCGATTTGGAAAAGATTTGAATATATCACTGTAGGCCCTACCCCCGTAATGATGACTGATTTCAAATTTCGTTGACCAAAACTGCCTGACAAAATGACCACCTCTAGTATGCAAATAGAGTAAAAATATGATTTATCAAGGTAGTGGACCCTCTAGAGGTCATAATTATGATCTGATTTTGAATACTTGTTAGAATACTTGTTTGTATCTCAAAGATATTGGTTCCTGTTGATATTCACGCATATCGGATCATAACTTCCTGAATTATGGCGCCCTTGATTGTACGAAAATACTCTTTTTTTTTATCTTGTTCTCTATCCATCTCTTGCAAAATGTGGGCGCATCCTGCCTGGCAGCCGCTGGTTGAATATTTTAACAAATAAAATAAATTAATAATGTTATAAGGTTTTTGTTTTTCAGCATATTATTGTGCTAATTGGAAAATGACACCATATTTATGTAAAACAAACAAGCCACCAAATACTGCGTGCAGATCACCAGGTAATTGTACTCAGTTTTCTAAATAGCAGGTTAACCATCTATTATGCAGAGCTAAATCTGCCTGTTGCAGGTATTTATTTAGGCCTGAAATGTTATCTATTTTATTAATTAACATATACAGACCATAATCAACTCTCGGTCGCATCACTAGCCTGCGACCTTTGGTGGATTGTGATCCGATTTACTGCATAACTTTCCTTCTGGATTTAACTATTAAATGGATAATCAAGACTATACTGTAAACAAAATTTATCATATTCATGACACTTTGCCGCCTATGAAATATCAACATGTATCATTTCTAGAGTTATGGCCCTAACTTATATAATTGTTTGAACAATCCAAAATATTTTGTATGAAATATTTTGAATTTAGGATCGACAGCAGCTATATTTATTATGGAGACTATCATGGAACATGTGGCTAAATCACTGAATAAAGATCAACTTGATGTCCGTAAATTGAACTTGTATCAACAGGGTCAGGTAAATTGAATTTGTATTCTCTGCTGTGATTTTATTGCCTAAAGAGTGTGTGGACTAGGAGGTCTTGGATTAGCTCTCCTAATTCCTGTGTCTGTGGAGCAGGACCTGGCAAGGACAGTGTCTCGTCAAGCTGTAGATAATATACAATAGGGACAGGCCAGGGTATCATTCAGATTTGATGAAAAAAGGAAAGAAACTGAGCTTACCATCTATAATCTAATACACATATTCACTTAATAGATTGCCATCCAGAAAGAGTTAAATACCATCAAGATTCATCAAATATCGCCCAGTTTGTGCTACCATTTAGTTTGACATCGGTTAAGTCTAGTTTATGAAACTAAAGGGTCATAAACTCGATCAATATCAAAACTAAACTAAATGGTCATAAATTAGATGACCGATTGTCTAAACTAAATGGTGTTTCTTAAACTAAATGGTAGAACAAACTGGGCATTATTTGATGAATCTTGATGGTATTTAACTCTTTCTGGATGGCAATCTATTAACTGAATATGTGTATTAGATTATAGATGGTAAGCTCAGTTTCTTTCCTTTTTTCATTAAAATCTGAATGATACCCGGTCCCTAGTGATAATTATGAGTTTTTTAAGGAACAAGCATCTGAATAAGTGACCTTTACCCTGATAAGATAAAAAAAAACACATGTTAAACTTTAATCATAGGTGTTTTAAAATAAAGATGTATGATCTTATTTTGTAGAAAACTCCATCAGGAATGGTATTAGAATATTGTGGTATTCGATCAATGGTTACTCAATTAGAGACGTCAGCTCAGATTGCTAGCAGAAAACAACAAATTGCCATGTACAACGCTGTATGTATTATTTAATGTGTCTCATCTTCTGAATGGGTCTAAAAAAAAAAGTCCACTCGTATGCACATTGGAATTCGATGAAGATTTGCCAGAAACACTGCCGACTGGAAAATTATTTCACATGCAATGAAATGATAAAAAAATACTATACTATAACTTGTCGCTGTGAAATGACTGAAATATTGTGTTAATGACAAAAGAAGCTCCCATTTCATTACAATCTGGGAGGGCTGAATGGCCGATTGGTTATCACCTGGACTTTATAGTACTTAAATGGATTTTTTGTCATTAAATTATAGAAGTGATCAATATTCTAAACTAATGCTCAATGTTCAATAGAATGCGGTTAGAA
The DNA here is from genome assembly GCA_036850965.1 of Patella caerulea. Taxonomy (NCBI): domain Eukaryota; kingdom Metazoa; phylum Mollusca; class Gastropoda; family Patellidae; genus Patella; species Patella caerulea. The sequence continues at coordinate 14,042,298 of JAZGQO010000002.1, read as the reverse complement.
ATTATATAGTAGTCATTAATTAGCAGGTGTATAACTAGCTGTAAAAGATGTCACTATTGGTGTAAAAGCATGACTTATTATAACACCCATCACTGTCGAATACACAAATCTAACCAGTAGTGGTGTATATCGTTCATTAGTCAATGTTTTAACACCTTTATGGCTTAACACCTACTTAATGACTTCTGTCTGATTAATACAGTTTTTGACTAACTAATACGCATTATGTTTCAGGCCAATCGATGGAAGAAGCGTGGTATATCTTTCATGCCGTTAAAGTTTGCCTTAAATTGGAAAGGGTCACAGTATAACACATTAATTAATATTAATAATGGTGATGGAAGTATTGCCATATTTCATGGTGGAGTCAATTTAGGACAAGGAATTAACATCAAGGTTTGAAATCTTTCTTTCAAAATTGCTACAATTGTTTGATGGCTATACCAAGGAGGAACCTATATATTAACACATTATTTTTTATCGGAAACTCAGATATGTGAACAGGGTTAAATTCCAGAATGGACTACTGTCTGTTCAGTGTCCTGGTTTTGATCCCACTTGTCTGTGATAAATTATTTGTGCGTTTTCTCTGGGTCCTTTGGTTTCCTCCCACTGCTAATTTGTAAGTGCACTATTGAAATGTTATTATACATTAATTGAATCAAGTGGACATTAAACTAACTCTCTCTCTCTCTCTCTCTCTCTCTCTCTCTCTCTCAGTAATGCACAGAGATATGTGCATTACTGTTTGGAGTTCTGATGAAATAAGATTAATTAATTTTATCATTACAGGTGGCCCAGACATGTGCGTATGAGTTGGGCGTTCCAATGGATATTATAAGCGTAAAGAAGAATTCTACTATGACTAATTGTAATTCTCATACAACTGCTGGTAGCGTTACAAGTGAACTCTGTTGTCTGGTAAGAAGATTTATTCTCTGCATTATAAAGTAGTTAAGTATAGGTGATTCTTCCTGTTAAGTTACAAACTGATCCCGCAGTGAATATTCGCTTGGCCGCTACAATCACTGATAAGCATGACATCGACGAGGCTTAATAAGTACGGCATATTAACTTTTTTACTCCGACAAATTAAATTCTCAAACATTTTTTTGAGGTAACAGAAAAATAAATAAAGACGTTTGAAGTAATTGAAGTTAAAAAATATTTCCTATGAAGTGTAAATGGGTATTAAAATGAGTAAAATGCGTCATTTTTCCCGAAGCAGTTAGGTGTTAAAGATCAACTTGAGACCTCTCATATTTTATTATTATTATATCTGAAATGCCTCCATAAAACGTTCCTGAAAGTTTTAACGAAATCCAATTACTCGTTCTCACGATATAGACGGAAAACTAAAATTCTCACCTGAAGCGATAAGCCGAGTGGAACCTCTCGTGACCTTTGACCGATTGACGTCACAAGTGTGAAAGACGTAAACAAGGGAATCCCGGAGACAATGGCGGACGCGGTTAACGGGACCAATATTAATGACAACAAAAGATCGTACAAGAGGTGTATTGCTTATGGCTATGATAATGCAAACTCAATAACGCTTCACTCAATTAAATTCCGTTTGAAAATAAGTTATTTTAATACGATAGGCTAGTTTTGTGGCGACAAATCGAGACGAATGGACATGATCTCCGAGGCGACACGTGTTTTGTTCGTCGCATTTTTTTCTTTTTTTTTGCATACGAGTACTAGACTACTACCCCTTTCAACCATTTAATTTTGGAAGCAACGGGACAATCGCCAGTCACACGTGTATTATCAAACGTTCTTACTATGGATTTTATTTGTGATTCGGTCGTAGAAACCCAAGCAAGCCACCCGAGATAGTATAGGCCTACTACGTAGACAAGGTACAACTACAAAAGTAGTACTGAGTCTGACTAACACAAGAGACTCAGCAACGAGAGAAAATATTAGGGTGAGTCAAATTGTTTCTATATTGATATCTCTCCTATTTCTTTTGTAGAAAAGATATTTATGTAATTATATTAGGCTCTTTTGGTTTAGTTTGGTATCCAGCCCCGGGATTATAGGTACAAGCAGTGAGTAATAATTGAAGAGACTTGTATTATAAAAAATGTTAAAAGAAAAAAAATATATTTTCTTTTGCAGACCATTTTTAAATGCCAGTGAAGAGGAATAAAACTCCAGTCACCAGACACTATTGAAGACAATGTTATGACAGTGCTGATGAACATTTTGATTTTTCAGTATTCGAGGCCTTCATACAGATTCAGAAAGTAGGCCTATCCATAGTGATGATGCAAGGTACATAAAATACATAATTATAGCCAGGGTTTTCGTGTGTGGTTTCCATCATCCATGTCAATGGTGCACTATGTAGGGCCTGTCTTGATTAGCCCAGGTTAGGTGCAGAAAAGTAGGACGTTAAACCCCATTTCAAGATACAATGTCTAGGTACTGTGTACAAATTGGTGTGCATGTTAAAGATCCCTTGACAGTTTGAGTTAAAAAATTAGAATACATGTAGGACATTGCGCCACTACCCGGGCAAAAGTTTCATAGTAGCTCTTTGCATGACATTTGGCTGTCTTCATTAGTCTGGATGGAGCAGGAAAATAGGGGGGGAGAGAGAGAGAAATGGGATTTAACGTCCACTCGACACAAACTAGGTCATTTTGGGACTAACATATGGTTTCATTTTATTTTAATAATTCACTTGCGCGTAGGGGTCATTAGCAGTGGGAGGAAACCGGAGTGCTCGAAGGAAACCCACGAGGTTGAGAAGGCGCCTCTATCTCCATGCCACATACGCTTCACACCAGGGCTCAAAACCACAGCCGCAAGCCATAGGTGACCGGCCAGCTAGAGGTCGAAGCGCGGCACTCTAGACCACTAGGCCATCCCAACCCCCCAGGAAAATAGGACGTTAAACTCCATTTGATTTACAGTTTACGTACATTTCGATTTTCATTGCCAGTCATAGATTTATTTTATTCCCAGTGAAGGTCATAAATTATATTGTGGATTTTTGTGAGTCGTGACTTGACAATGATTCATTTTGTTCTCTTCTATAGCTAGATTAAACTTATAATATTTTAATGCATAACTGTCAAATTCATTTGCAGGAATAGTAGTGAAGAAAGAACATTTGCTGAGCCTCTGTTCAAAGTGCCACATTTGTGCCAGTCCATCATTGACATAAAAAAACATTGAGCTCAATATGGTACTAAGTAGTACTTGCATGTGGTTGATTGATGTAGTTATCATGTAGGAATCTCACAGAAAAATAATAAAAAAATTGTCTGAATACATATTGTTTTATTTCCACATAAATCCTACATGGCTTCTTCTTATACAAAGGCCTCTCTGATAAATTTTTACCATTGGTACAATGTCAGCAGTTTGTCTTCCCAACCAGCTCCAATAACTCCTGACAAACTGTTATAAAGCCATGTTCCATATTAATGTCTCCTGAAAATATAATTAATATACATATTATTATGTTTAATATCCACTGCACAAATTTAGGAATAACATACACCTATGCCAAATGGTAATGCAAACCCATAAGGATAGGGACGTTGAAGTGTGTGATCAAATGTATATCTACAAGATTTTCGTTGCTAATTTTTTTTTAGGAACCGAACGAGGTTGATAAGTGTGTAAGATGCTAGCTTGGACATAGCTAGTTAGATCCTGGTGTTTGCCGAAAAAGTTCACCATGTTTTTTCGGGGTGGTTTCCTCTTGTCAGTGATGCAGGATGGGACGAAAAACTGAGATTACACATTCACACGCACGTAAAACATCCACCGACGCAAAATTTCCCTCATAGCATACTGTATGGTGTAAGTCCGTCTTCATTAGCCCAGTCGGAGCAGAACAGTAGGAAGTTAAACCCCATTTCATTTCTTATTTGTTAGTACAATAATCACAATATTATATCCCTCTGGACATGTTACAAAACTGATGTTTACCCCAAATAATAGAAATCAGATTTTTTCCCAACCCAGCTACCACCTAATATAATTTGCCAAATTTTGACAATAATCATACAGGACTAAGCCTAAAAATAATTGACAATCGTATCCGATCTACAGAAATAAAATGAAATGGGGGTTTCATATCCTACTGTTCTGCTCCAAACTGGGCTAATGGACAACTAGACAGCTATCCTTGTCAAGGCCTTCCATCCTGCATCACTGACAAGTACCACACCGGAAAATCTGAAATATAATTGTGTATTTGTGTGTTACATTAAACTAGGTATTTTATACATTGTTTAATTGTCTTTTCTAAATCCTCTTATTGTGGGTCTTTCTTTAGGCCTGAAATCTTTTCTTATTAATTAAACATTAATTATTAACACATCTAGACCATAATCAACTCTCCATAGCATCGCTAGCCTCCGATCTTTGGTGGATTATTATCTGATTTACTGATTATTAAATTGATAATCAAGACTATACTTTTTTCCATATCGATTACAGTTATGATGATCGAGGCTAGGCGAAAAATTGCAATTGCTTAATTTTCGGTTGATAATGTATCTTTGAGGGTCAACAACACCAATCAGGAAATTTTATGAATTTATAACCTAATATGGTACAATGTTAATTAAATAATTTTATTGGAAAAAATTTGATTCAATTTTAAAAATGTTATTATAAAAAAAAAACATGACTTTTTCCCAATCTGGCTAACTCCAAAGATAATAATAAAAAATATTTATTTTGACAATAATGTCAATAACAATTGATCTAAAAAAATATATAATATAATAATTGTGTGCTATGCATACAATTTAACAATTAGGCAGATAATAATAAAAAATATTTACTTTGACAATAATGTCAATAATAAGAATATAGGCCTAGGCCTAAGTAATAATTGATCTAAAAATATATAATATAATAATTGTGTGTTATGCATACAATTTAACAATTAGGCCTAGATAGGTTTACTTTATAATTTTCTTTTATGAATTTGAAAAGAAATCCTTTGTCTTAGATACCATTTACTAGGCCTAGCTCTACTCACAGAATAGATCGATACTAACTTTAAACTAGTACTAACTAGTACTAGTTTAATATAGGCTTTAATATAGGCTATGCCTGTTCCCCAATCCCTATTCAGATAGAAATCTGAATAAAAATATTGCTTATAAAAAAAAAAAGTACTAACTAGCGGCCTACTAAATAATCTGTTGAATGTGTCTATACTCCTGTTTGGATAATGATTGTTTTAAAAAATCGATATCTAAGTCAAAAGAACGTTTGAATTTCAATTTGATACAAACACATTATTACTGATAAATAATTAAAATATAAATTGTAATGTAGATAATAATAAAACTGACCATTCATTGCCCTGGAATCCAGACGATCGTAGTTCCGTGGTTGTTCAAGCCGTTGATACGGTCGTCTTTGTCTGACTCATACCAGTCTGCATAAGGCTCAAATTGTTGTTGATTTACTCAACCGTCGTCCTCATTGACACCTCTTTCGGAATCCTCAAACGACGATTATTTATATGACAAATTTAACTCGCCTAGAATTCCTTTTTAATTGATGCCCTATCCGAACGAACACATGTTGTCGCCATTTTGTTTACATTCGTCTCACACTTATGACGTCATAACACATTTCAGGGAATTACCGGAAGTTGACTCGTACGCTGATTGGATTTCAGCAGGCAGGTGCAAAGGGGGTTTTCCAATCTAAATATATCGATAACGGAATGACCTATTTTCGTATTTTTTTTTTATTTAGGGGTTTTAGAATTATTGCTATTTGTTTAAAGAAAAATATTCTGGTCTCAAGTTTATCTTTAAGTAAACATTGCACGAGCCGTTGAGCCAATGACTGCAGTCAACGCACATGCTATGGACACTATCTGTTACAGAGTTAATTCGTAAGTAATTCTCTGTGAAACAGATTGGTTAAGTTAATCCAATTTTTTTGTGACTTGTCTCGTTTGTATTGATGTCTTCAGACTAATAATTTAACTCCAAGAGGTGAGGTTATATTTATACTATTCCAGAAAGTTGGTTTAGAGTTTGGCAGGGTTGTTTTACCGTGGTTTGGTATTTTGGCAGGGTTATTCTGCATTATAGGTTATTTTTAGGGAGAATTGATTTGGAACACCAAGAGTGGATAGTATGCACACCTGTCTCTCCCACAATTTCTTTGTAAAATTTTGTTATTTGAAGATTTTTCTGATAATTATTTATGTAAACCTTGAACCAAATACCTAAATTTGAACACTTCTATTGCAACTGTTTTAGAGCGCATGTAACATTACAGTTTATAGCACATCTATACTGACATGGCTGTTTTATAGCACAACTATTGTGTTTTATAGTACATCTACCACAACTTTATAACACATCTATTGCAGCTGTTTTATAACACATCTATCACAACTGTTTTATAGCACATCTATCACAACTGTTTTATAGCGCATCTATCACAACTGTTTTATAGCGCATCTACTGCAGCTGTTTTATAGCACATCTATTGCACAGCTGTTTTATAGCACATCTATTGCAACTGTTTTAATCTATCACAGCTGTTTTATAGCACATCTATCATGACTGTTTTATAGCACATCGATGGCCACATCATGCCTTTTATTTGATGGTTGAAGATTAAAAGTCCACATAATTATTTCCAAATCTACTGCAAAGCTTTGTGCTTATAGTTTATACTAGTCATTTAAAAGATAATGACCCCTGAATATATCGGGTCATAAAAATCTTTCCTGAGATTGTACTGTAAGTCGACATGATAATAAACTATTAAAATGTTTTTTTGTGGAGGTTTTTAAAGAAAATATTTATTTATTTACAGAGTGTTATAGAATGCTGTAAAATGTTGAAGGAAAGAATGGCACCAATTAAAGCCAAGATGGTCAATCCAACATGGAAAGATTTAGTCATTAAATCTTACAATGAAGGTGTTGATATTACAGCTAGATATGTGTAAGTTTATCACCAGTAAACTTTTAATATATTGTGATTTTATTAAAGATGCTTATGCAAGAGCTAAATCTGCCTATTTTAGGCCTATGTTTGGTTTCAAATCAAATCGGGTTTAATGTCCACAAACTATGCCATTTTTGGACTAACATTTCTTTAATTTGATTGCATGTTGGAGTCTTGAGTAGTGGGAGGAAACCAGAGGACCCATTGAAGACTCACTAGGTTGGACAGGCGTTCCCTACTCCATGTCACCCTTTGACACCCTCTATTGAATTCAACAATTTTCGTTAAGTTATGGCCTTTGTTTCACCTTGCAAAACCTTCTAAACACTACTCAAAGGCTGAAACCATCATGCAATCTGTATGAAATTTATATGCATTAGTTAAATCAGTAAAATTGAGAATAAATTACTTCTAGAGTTATAGCCCATGTTTCACTTGTAGAACCGTGTGAACACTGCAACGACAAAAGTTATCATTCAATCGGATTGACTTAATTCCACTGTGTTATGTGACTGGACAAGCTGTAATTTGTTATTTTAGAACAGAACCTGAGAATGTCAGCCAGTATGCCCGTTATAATGAATATGGTGTGTGTTGTTCGGAAGTGGAACTTGATGTTCTGACTGGAGAACATCAAATACTTAGAGTAGACATTCTGTATGATGCTGGTAAAAGGTAAGACAATTTAACAACTTCAAAGAATTGATCATCTGACAATTGGCGTAAACAATGAAGACACTAATCATTTTGTTCACTAGTGAAGGACCCCAATCTTAGTGGGGTGGGGTGGGGTGATATATGATGCTTTCTAGGATATGTCATATTAAATTGTCTAGCTTATAGTGACAAAATATCTCGCCAATTCATCAAAAACTGTATCTGTCAACTGCTTTATGATATCCAAAACCCTGTTGGTATTTAGGGAGAGGGGGGGCTGCCAAGCTGAAAAATGTGATACTGGAAGTTCTAACTTTAGAACTGTGATACTAAACATTTTAAATCCAAAATAGTGATACTGAAAGTTTTAACTCTGAAATTGTGATACTGAAAGTTTTAACTCTGAAATTGTGATACTGAAAGTTTTAACTCTGAATTTGTGATTTACTGAAATTTTGATACTCTAACTCTAAAATTGTGGTATTAATATTTTTTAGTTTGAATCCGGATATTGATATTGGACAAGCAGAAGGAGGATTTGTTATGGGTGTGGGTCGCTTTTTAACAGAGAGAGTCATCTATGATTCTACTACTGGTGAAAACCTTACATCAAATACATGGGTATGATATATTCATTTTCTATCTTAACAGTACTTATTTTATTATTGAATGTATTGTCGAGAAATCAGCAGTGTTTACATGTAATTCAAACAAATCCAGCCAGTCAGGTGCCACTGGGAGAAAAGCTTTGAAACCAAATTCTGACTGAAACATGGCCAACATGAACTACCATAGATATATAGATTCGGTAAAGTTCTCTTTGGGAGCCAATCAACCTATTTATTGTTTTATATAGTCGGGAATAGAATCCCTGGTTTTCAGTATTACCATGATTCTTTTACTTCACAGGAATACCACCCACCAATGCCTAAAGACATACCAATTGATTTTAGAGTTGAGTTTTTGAAGAATTCTAACAATGTTAAAGGAGTTCTTGGATCAAAGTGTAAGCATCTTACAGGAATCCTGTATTGTTAATTCCTCTCCTTAATCCTTTAGCACTGGGTCATTGTAAATATTAAATTGCCCAGTTTTCTAAAACAAGTTAGAAAGAAGGTGATATTGTTAATATCGATATATGGACAGCCTATTCTTTTAGACCACCCCAAACCATCTGAATTTAAATGTTAGTTAGCTAGTTTCTGGCAGTTTCGAATCCTTTAATCTCTATAGGTTTAAATATGTTCAATGCTAAAATTAAAGTATTGCTGACAAAAATGTCTCAATCCTGCTTCCATTCACATGCGTATTGCATCAAATGGTCTGTCATAAAGTCAACTTGCATGGTTCCGATTCTCTGCTTGTACATTACAAGGAGTAGGATCCTTGGTTTCCTCCCACAGCTAAAGACCCCTACGCTTAAGCGGATTAATGGAATTAAATTATGTTAGTCCTGAAATAGCCTAATTTGTGTTGAGTGGATGTTAAACCCCACATGAAAATAATGTTCATATGTATAATTTTGCTCGCCCCACTCATGAGTTCTGATGATCTGGATCTATAAAGACCCCTACACGTAAGCGCAAGCGATTAATGGAATTAAATTATGTTAGTCCTGAAATAGCCTAGTTTGTGTTGAGTGGACGTTAAACCCCACGTGAAAATAATGTTCATATGTATAATTTTTGCTCGCCCCACTCATGAGTTCTGATGATCTGGATCTATAAAGCGTAAAGACCCCTACGTGCAAGCGGATTAATGGAATTAAATTATGTTAGTCCTGAAATACCCTAGTTTGTGTTGAGTGGACGTTAAACCCCACATGAAAATAATGTTCATATGTATAACTTTGCTCGCCCCACTCATGAGTTCTGATGATCTGGATCTATAAAGAGTAAAGACCCCTACACGTAAGCGGATTAATAGAATTAAATTATGTTAGTCCTGAAATAGCCTAGTTTGTGTTGAGTGAACGTTAAACCCCACATGAAAATAATGTTCATATGTATAATTTTTGCTCGCCCCACTCATGAGTTCTGATGATCTGGATCTATAAAGAGTAAAGACCCCTACACGTAAGCGGATTAATAGAATTAAATTATGTTAGTCCTGAAATAGCCTAGTTTGTGTTGAGTGAACGTTAAACCCCACTTGAAAATAAAATTCATATGTATAATTTTTGCTCGCCCCACTCATGAGTTCTGATGATCTGGATCTATAAAGAGAAATACCCCTACACGTAAGCGGATTAATAGAATTATGTTAGTCCTGAAATAGCCTAGTTTGTGTTGAGTGGACGTTAAACCCCATGTGAAAATAATGTTCATATGTATAATTTTGTTCGCCCCACTCATGAGTTCTGATGATCTGGATCTATAATGGAAGTATCATAATATGATCAGTATGTCTTTAATTTATAAAACTATGTCTTTTCTTTATGTAAAACAGCTGTTGGGGAGGCCCCTGTTCCTATGTCTATTTCTGCGTTTTTGGCAGTAAAACATGCAATTGAAGAGGCAAGAAAAGAAATATCCAAAGATGTATATTTCACTTTATGTGAGTTGAAGACTTTTTATATTTGATCCATTAATAGGCAATCGATCTTGCTTCGGATGTAGTCCTAAACATAGGTCTCATTACACTCGCCCTGTTCATTCAGGGTCCGTGCTGCAGTACTAGTCGAAAAAGTTTGGCTTTCCAGTCAATTTTACTGGGCATCATTTTACTGCTAAACGGTTGCGTGTCAGTCCTTGTGAACATCTGACCATCTTAGTGAGAAAATAAGACCTTGCTTACCTCGCTAGAACCAGTATGAGCTAAACAACACGTTGTTAAAAAAATACAAGGAGTAGAGTTGCCTATCCAACCTCGTGGGTTTTCTGCGGTTCCTCCGGTTTCCTCCCACTGCTAAAGACCCCTACGCTCAAGGGAATTATTGAAATAAAATTAAACCATATCTTAATCCCGAAATGACCTGGTTTGTGTCGAATGGGCATTAAACCCCATTTCTCTCTCTTTCTGTTAATAAATACATCCCCATCTTCTAACCCTTGACCGACTTGATTGACAGGGTAACACACAAATTTACGAACTCAGGCATATAAGATGAAACAAAATTTGTCGAGGAAGTTATCAGGATTTTTCTAATTGGTTCTTCCTTGTCATTGGTGCAGGACATAGGGCCTTCCAAGAATAGCTATCTAGTTGTTCAGATGGGATGAAAAAAAATTGGGTCCAGTGTACATATTATCTTTCATATAAAAAAAACCCTTGATAGTTGGAATTCGATATAAATGTTAACTGTGTGTATTGCCCGGGCAAAATTTCCTCAAAGCACATTGTATGGCATATGCCTGTCTTCATTAGCTCAGCTGTAGCAGGGGCCTTATTCACGAAATTTTAACTAAGATAAAACCCAAATTTTAGTTATATGATTGGATAATATTAGATTGATTTTAGTGCTTAGCCAATCAAAACTGAAGTATCTACTAAAATTTTGATTTTATCTTAGGTTAAGTTTCCGTAAATCAGGGCCCTGAACAGCAGGACATAAACCCCACCTCAATTCATTTGGTTCATTTACCCATGTTACTCAAAACTTATGTTTTGTAATAAGGCAATCTAGATTAATGAGGTCAAACCTATGGGAAAAACAGTATACCCCTATTCCACCTTGTTCATATTAAGTGGACGTGGGATCACATTCTATCTTCACATAAACTATCAGTTGTTATTATCATGCCATCGGAACAGCTAGAAACACTTTTATTTTTTGGCTCCTTGCGTAAGGATGTCCTGGTTTATGGCAGAGACCGTTCCTCTGGATTTTCCTGTCTTCTTTTCCCCAAGTCATAATTGGCACTTATACTGGTATATTATATGTCATGCTAGATTCCCACTATCACGATACCCGCTATGGTTGAAATCATGGGTCTCTAATCCATAGTTATCCTATCGGGTCTTATCATATATTGAGGTCAGTTGATCATATCGAAACGTATCTACACGTACCAGATCGTGGACTTGGCAGAGACAATCCTCTCATAACGCATTGCACGACAGTGGAGACATAGCATAAACTATTATACATTATAATAAGGCGGATTTGATTATTATGATAATTCATATTTATTTATAGATGGACCAGCTACTGTGGATACAGTTCAACTAAACTGTCTGACAGATATAACCAACTTAACCTACGGAAATTAACCTGCAACACAATTAATCTACATGTATGTCAAAAAGAGAATAATTATTAAATCAATACTGTACATATATTTACCTATGTAAATTAATTTTGAAAATAGTTCCATTTTTAAAAAAACTAATTTTGGAAAAAGTTCCATTTTTAAAATCTAACTTTTGTATTTTTCAGTGTAGTTGATAAATATTTTTTAAAATTTTTTTATTAACAATATTCTATTCTCAGAAAAAGATTGAGGAATAGGCTAGGTCTATATTAGCTCTCAATATGATAATGATGTAAACAAAAGCTTGAAAACCCCAATATATATAATATTGATAATTATCTCACCTACATATTGTATTGTATAATATTCTAGCTATTGATAATTATATATTTATCAAATTTACTGATAAAATGTGGTTGTTGAAAGTCCATGTGTCTGACTGTGACACAGCAATTTATATATTTATTTATATTCTAGATAAAGACAAGAATAATGCTTAGATCAACTCAAATAATTTCTTCTACAAATGTGCAATATAGATTTATAGTTAATAAGTCAAATAATGTAGACTATCAATTAATATTTTAAAAGTCAAATAACATCTTCTACAAATGTGCAATATATAGAGAATATTTGTTGTTTTAGAGTGAAGAACATATTTTATTTCATATTTTATTTCATGGAGAAGCAAGAAAACTTATATAAACGTTTTCTTGCTTAGAGATGAAATAAAATATGTTATTCACGCCAAAAGTTCTATTTATTTTATGATTTTTCACTGCTAGCCAGTGGAATAACACTTTTATTTCACTGATAAAATGCGGTATTCCACTACTGATCATAAAATAAATATTAATATTTTATGAGTCAAATTAAATAATTTCTTTTACAGATGTGCAATATAGGTTAATATTTTATAAATCAAGTAATTTCTTCTACAAATGGAGAGTATCAATTCATATTTTAAAACTCAATATCTTATTTTTTATAAGTGATTGGCTTGATATACCAAAGTATAATACTGTCATATTTTATACTACCTTCTTATTTGAAAGGAAGGCAACTTTGTATTGTTTAAATGGCATTCAGTAATTGAAAACATTGAACTAATTACAATATTTATAGTCTTGAAAATTACAATTAGAAACATATAGCTCTGATTAAAATTCAGTAATTTTGGTTTTCATATAGCAATGGAATATAATGGGGGTTAACACCCTACTGGGTATTACAGCGGGCTATGTAGGAAATTTTGTCCAGGTAGCTACTATATGCACATGGCCTACTCTTTATTTCGAATTTAATTAATTAAGCAAAAGGAATACTGAACATATTATACCACATTCAGAATTATTTTTAAAGCAATTGTTTTAGTCCAATTAGACTTGTTGTTAACCTACCTTGTATTGTAACATATAATTTTATGAGAAATTTAATTTGTATATGTGTAATAGGGGCTTATATATTTATACACTACAGTCATTGAAAGTATACAAATATGTATGTCTTCAAGGAAGAATTGGTCAAAGTTGAACATGTAGAGAATTCCAACTGTACAAAATGCTCTACTAGAGGTAACTGGAAAAGATTTAGATTTCCTAATTAACTATTGAGCTGATAGTACATGTAAATGGTATTTAGTAGAATACAGCTATAATGCAATTGCCATTGGTAGATTGAGTGATTTGATTTGATCATTTGATTGACATCATAATGGACCTGTTATTGATCCTACTTTAAATTAATATCCACATATTTGTTGATTTTTGTAATGTTGATATCTGTTAAATTTTGTATTGTTGATATTTGTTAAATTTGTTAATTGCTAAAATTGTTAGTGATATTTGTTAAATTTGTTAATTGCTATTGTTAATGTTTGTTTAATTGTTAATTGCTATTACATGTATATTGTGTACATTGTATAATTTTATACAGATATACATTGTATGTATAATTGTTGATTTGGGTAAGTTTCAACTGTTGGATTGGGAATCAGATATATTATAACGTTTCAACAATTACTGATGAGATTATTATGCTAATAAAGCAATATTATTAAAAAAAGTGCCTAGCTGTGTAATTTATAATATATAATAGTAATGATTTACTAGATCAACACAAATAAAATACTAAAAGATCCTTGGGGAGCCAATCAGTTATATAAATCCATGTGTGACTGACAAAAAAACTCAAGATATGTCTGACTTTATATACAGATGTGCCTAGCATACATTATTTATACTAGTTGAAATTTTGGATGTGTGTACTGTGTGACATATTTCATTGCAAAGCACAAGTGTCTCTATTTTAAGTTGTTTAATGGTCTGAAGCTTAATACATTGCGTAATATATTGAAACAACAGCTCAGGTCTACAGCTTGTGTGTACTGTTTCAATAATATATTACTTTTTGTCTCGCTAGATCATTAAAGTACACATAGTGGTTGAACTGAGAATTATATGTTTACAAACCCGAAACTGAGGTACGTACATTACTGCAAATGAAGGGATAATTAAATTTTGGATACAGCTTTTCTCATGAATTTGAATGTTCAGTTCTGTTTTATTTGGTCCATTTTGAATAGCAGGGCTGGATGGGATGCTGTGTTACCATTACCCATAGTTTCCTTTAATATACAGCAGACAGATACATGTGACTTCCCGTTACCTCCCGGTATTAAAAGAAATATTGATAGACACATAAGGCTGGTGATATTCGATGTAACTTGAAATGGTTATGGTTTGACTAATTTAAATTATGATTTGAGTAGTTTATGGACCAAAATGATTTTTTAAAATTAGGTTGACCAAAAATATCTTTCTAAAAATAAATGAAAGTAGACAAAAATCATTTTTTAAAAAAAAATAAAACTACATATTATAGTTATACTTCATTCTAGGGATTTGATGACATGTTTCATAATATGATCAAATTGTTTTATATTCAGAATAACTCTCAAAATATCATTCATAACTGACTAGAATATCCTCGACGGAGAATCCTGCAAAGCAAAAAATGACCGAAGAATAAAATACATTTGATACGCGGTATTTGAAGTCGACAAGGAATTGTCTCTTAGTGTACGATGTCCTTATAAATAGGGCTAATAAAAGCGATGCAGTTTCATATGAAGAATACTGGGTCCACTGGAACTGGAATGGTATGTTTAACGTCCGCTTCCACTAATGTGATATCGCAGACTACTGGGTCCAAAATTGCTTATTTTTTTCTAACCTTTCTGCATTCGACCATTCAAAACGTCACGTGATGGCGTACAAATTCTTCACGTGATCTTATCATGTGATTACACCAACATGCACTTTAAATGTGAACGTTATCATTAGCAAACGGTGACGAAGTGATTTGTTATTACTGCATGATATCGGGATTGACAGTAGAAAGTAGCAGACGCATATTTGTTACAAAATTAAAATGCCGATCTGCATACCGATAAATGGTGCGAGGTCCAACTTTGTGCAGTGTCCAGTCTGCCAAGCAAGGTTTGTTGACACCACCCACTTTGACATTGTCATTTTAATTTTGCAGTACAGAGTAAAGCCAAAAGTATAGGCCTAATATTATTTAAAAGAACATAAAATCTATATTGTAATTAAACCCATCTGCTGTTGGTGACTCAACAATAATTATTTGAAATGTATTTATGGTTATTTTATATCCAATCAAGAATTTAATTCTAGTAGTGATTTCTTGCTTCTTCATTCATCTATCTATAGCTACATAGTAATAGTACAAAATTTCAATTTTTGAAATTATAAAGAACCCATTTTCACTATAAACCTCAGAATGCCTTGTTCGGCATTTCTATCCAAACGAGGTGTAAAAAATGCCTCGTCTGCAGTTACAAAACAAGGTTTTTTTTAAATTGCCCTGTCTTAATTTGGAACAAGGTATTTTGTTCAGAACGAGGCTTGGTAAAAATGCCTCGTTTACAAGACTTGTTTTTTTTCATCAGCGAATTTGTAGAAATTAAAATTTATGTTATTTAATATGAAAATAAACCAGTCCAAACTATGATATTATAATCAGAGAAATGATCAAGACAAGAATACACGCCATAGGTGGAGATGTAAAACTATTGCAGACACACAGCTACATACCTTGATTAATTTATTAAGTAACAACTGAGGTGTTGTGAAAATTAAATTGGGATTGTAAATCAATCAAGGTAGCTTTACACCTCCACTTAACTGATATCGCAGACAACAAATTAGTGTTTATCTGATCTAAATACAACAAATAATCCATTATTAATCAAAAAAAGCATTAAATTTCATCTCATATTTCCAATACGCCAGTTTATTTTTTTATATTTATTGTAAAAAAAAAATTAACTTGACCATAGCTTTGACTGTTTCTGTTGAAACCCCGTAACATTTCACAAAATATTATTGGAGCAAAGTTATATAAATGCACAGCGATAAATTTATCAACTTTATACCAATTGTCAATTAAATGGGAAATAAAGCACACCCCATACATTAAAATTTAATTAAAACGTTTTATTATGAAGACAGATGGGTATTGATAATGATAAAATAATTTATGGTATGACGTGTATTCTTAATTGTCTTGTCTATTTATCTGATTATAATATCATAGTTTGGACTGGTTTTATTTTCATATTAAATAACATAAATTTTAATTTTTATAAATTCGCTGATAGCAAATACTGCTAATAACTATCTTGAAAAAAACATGTTTAATAAACGAGGCATTTTACCCAGCCTCATTCTGAACAAAATACCTCGTTCCAAAAACAGGGCAATTTTAAAAAACCTCGTTTTGGAACTGCAGACAACGAGGCATTTATTTAACCTTGTTTGGACAGAAATGCCGAACGAAGAATTCTGAAGTTTATAGTGTTTTTTCTGAAATTAAAAGTTTTTTTGTTTCCTGGGATAGCCTGAAAGATACTTTCCCATGTACAAAAGTGTGTGATTTGATGATATGATTGGTTTGGACTATAAACAAATTCAAACTAATAATCTATCAAAAATTTACTTCAAATACCTCTGTTGTACTATTAGATGCCTAGTTACTTCAAGTAACGTAAATTTGTTAGAGCTGAAACAAATTTACGTTACTTAAAGTAACTATATTAGATGCCATGTATTTCTTATTACTTTCATTATCATTTACCATACATATTGCATGAGTCATATATAGTTAAGTAAATTCTTAATTATTTTCTGTCAACTTTTCTGCAGTCTTTGCAGAGTCTTATAAATTTGTATGTTGATACCCCCCCCCCATTTTTCCCTAAATCGCCTAACCATCTGATCAAGAAATTATACTGACTTCCTTATTTTTTAGTCAAGCTAGCACACAATATTAAGCTGGCAGACAACAGCCTGATTGACATTCCATGACATTGTCAACCAGGTCCTTATAAATTTTGACAATAATTAATACTAAATTAAAACACTTTTTTCAGTCACAGCCCAGTAAAAGGTGAATTAAAAGATGGAGTCTATGCTGCAGATTGTCAAAATTGTGGACATTTTTTCAAGTTTCGAGCGGCGGGTCCTGTTCGATCAACATTTTCAGTGACTATAAATGGACAGAGTTATACAGGTGAATAATTTCTTGTATTCGTTTCTTCCGCTATTGAGGGTGGTTGGATGGTGATTGATCTAAGACATGTGCTTTAGATCTTGAGATCTGTCATTGAGTCAGGTGGCATGGTTTCGATTCCCAGTCTGTACATGATAAGGAGTATTGTCGCCTGTTCAATGTCATGGGTTTTCTTGGAGTTCCTCTGTTTCCTACGAGACCACTACACAAACCATCTTTTAGTCCCGAAATGATGTTCGGAGTAGACATAAAACACTATTTCTCTGTCTCATTTAGGAAGTTTGGTTGCCAGAATGGGTTTTCTTGATTCCCTCCGGCGCACTAGGCGTGACTGAATTATTGGAATAAAATCAAACCATGTTTGTCCCGAAATGACCTGGTTTCTGTTGAGTGGACGTTAAACTCTCAATTACCCAATTCATAGATAAGGGTATTAGGTATTGCTTAGTGATGATGATGGTTTCAACATTGTTGCAAACCACTTGTTCAAATAATCTTTTCTCAGGATTTCATTGGTTTTGAAATAATGATATTATTATAAGCCTAAACAAGTGTATGGGATCACTCATGTTGTTTTTCTGGCCACTCAGCTCAAAAAGTTAGACAATGTCAGACTACTCTCCAAGATGTATGTATTTCATCGAAATTTGGTGATATATATAAGTGGTTTTACGTCCATATTCCTGAAGCAATGGCCCGAGAAATTCCTCTCTGGCCATTGCTGAATTAGCTTCTGATTCTTGAACTTTTGTGGGAGTGTGTCTATTCTTCCCGTTCAATCAAAGCTATCACTTGAGTACAGCAACATAACAGTCCTTCGTTTAATCTGGATCTTCCCTAAACTTAGGACAGTGATGTAAGGTATTAAAAACGGTGAAAGTATGTTTGTTTCCAAACAATATTGTTTACATTTTAATCGATTTGATAGCCTTGTTTGTCATACAATTAGTTTTACTGCAAAATTCTGCTATGCACTGGTTAATTGGGCATAATAAAATCGTGAGCCATGAGGTAACGTTATGTAAACATGTTTGGTCCAATTTGGCGCTTTGTTTTAAAGGTAAAGCCTTTGTAATCCTGTCAGCTACTGGTTGGTAATGGGACTACTGACCAATCATAATTTAGCACTAGAATGTTTGCTCTTTACAGCAGTGAGTAGTGGTATTAGCTCTAATCAAACGAAACACTGCGCGGAGTATGTTTTATGTCAGACACTGGTAATTAGTTCATCTTCCCAATGCGCAGTAATGGTTTTAACTATTGGTACATCTTTGGATTTTTTAAATTTTTCTCTCATTTTTATAAATATTGTCCTTATAATTATTTTTTTTGTAGTTGATAACTCGTATCCAGGAAGTACGTCTCTAAATGAGTTTTTACGTCAGAAAGGAATATCCCCAGGAACTAAAGTGATGTGTATAGAAGGAGGGTGTGGTGTGTGTGTCGTGTCGGCCACCATAATGGATCCAGTCACAAGTAAACCAAGGACTTACGCTGTTAATTCTGTAAGTTTTCCATGTTAAATTTTGTACCTGGACTGAAAATGACCATTTAGATATATCTTAGGTAGGCAAAAGAATATAGATGATTATGTAGTTTCAATTCATTACAGGGAAGAATCTTTTTTCAGTATGTGTATAATGCAGTGTTGTGTATATCATATAATGCATGTGTATATAATGCAGTGTTGTGTATATCATATAATGCATGTGTATATAGTATTGTGTTGTATATATTATCATGATTATATGTATATTGCGTTTTATATACAATATTTATATGTATATTGCAGTGTTGAATATATATATATATCATTTTTATTTCATTGTTGTATACGTCATGATTACATGTATATTGCAGTGTTGTCTATATGATATTTATATGTGTATTGCAGTGTGTATTACATTGTGGTATATTACACTGTTGTATATGTTATATTATGTGTATATTACAGTGTTGTGTGCCATTATTGCAATGTGATGGTTGGGATATAACTACAATAGAAGGTTTAGGTAATACTAGAGATGGTATTAATCCTATACAACAACGGCTAGCTGATTATAATGGTACACAATGTGGTTTCTGTAGTCCAGCTCAAATCATGTCCATGAACAGGTCTGATATTATTCACATTTTCAGTACTAAAATTCATCAGACAAGTACAACTGCTTAACATCAATTTCACAGTGTCAATTAATCTTGCCCAAGTTTTAAACAATCACATTAGATGTTGAAGTTTGTTTTCTATTGGGTGCCATTGTATTCGATTGGCAAGGGACTGAACGCTTGATAAGAAGGTTTTGGTGTACTTCATAAAATGTCGGGCAATATTGGCTTATACCAGATATTTTGAACTTTATACTGGATATATAGATAATATAAATAGAAAATACAGAAAAAGACAAATCTGTTCCAGACACAGGTGCCAGGAGGATTGGGATTGACAAAGCATAACCTAAATGTCCCATTATTTTTACTTTTTTGAATAGTTTATTGAAGACGAATCCCAAACCCACCATGGAAGAAATAGAACAAATAATGGATTCTACAGTTTGTCGATGTACAGGTGCGTTGAAAAATATTCCATCTTCTTGTGATTCATAATTTCCAATGCATCTTGCAGATTTTATATTTTTGATCATGGTTTGACTTTGAGGATTTGTGAACATGATATTAACAAAATTCTTCATGGAATGTTTATAGACCTGGCGGTATTGTTCGCTTGCGCTTCAAGAGGAATGGTATTTAGGATCAAATTCATGGAATCTTATGAACATGATAAACAAGAGAGAAATAGATAAATGGGGTTTAACATCCACTTGACACAAACTAGGTTATTTCGGGACTACCATTATTTCAATAATTTGCTTGCGCATAGGGATCTTTAGCAGTGAGAGGAAACTGGAGAACCCTGGGAAAGCCCACAAGGTTGGACAGGTGACCCTACTCCTTGTTACTTACAGCCGGGAAATCAAAATCATGCCAGTTGACTCAGTAACAGACCTTATGATACTGCATGCACGTGCTAACGATTCGGCCATCTTAAAGCCCTGATAAACAACAGAAAGAACCAATAAATCATAGTTGTTGAGCGCTCTGTATCATAAGGTCTGTTATGGAGTCAATTGGCGTTCTTTTGATTCCCTGGTTTTACGTGATAAGGAATAGGGTTGCCTGTCCAAACTCATGAATTTTGTACAGGTACTCCGGTTTCCTCCAACTGCTAAAGACCTCTACGTGCAAGCGAATAACTGAAATAAAATTGAACCATGTGTTAGTCCCGAAATGACCTAGTTTGTGTCAAGTGGACATTAAACCCTATTTCTCTCTCTTTCTCTCATAGTTTTTTAAAAGGGTTTGCTGAGTTCACATCCCCTTTTTGGCTGTTGTAGCTTTAGAATAATGGATAGGAGAAGCGGCATGGCAACACTCCCTTGACTATAGCTGGATAGCGTGCTAAATCTGTGTGGGTTCTGGATCAGGAAACTTTATTAGTTTACATTGATCCAAAAGATGCTCATCCCACATTTAAACTAGACCTGGCACAACATATGAATTATTATTTTTACAGGTTACAGATCTATCCTGGATGCAATGAAATCATTTGCTGCTGATGCTGGTCCTGATCTTCCTGGTGGCCTAATTGATATTGAGGTAAGTTCTCTAAACCTCTATATTTATTGCATTTAATTAATCCATATGAATTATATTGAAGCATATAAGTAATCCATGGAAATTATTTTGATGCATATACATGTAAGTAATTTGTATGAAGTATGTTGAAGCATAGAATTCATCCATATGAAATATTATGATTAATCCATATGAAGCATATAAGTAATCCATATGAAATATGTTGAAGCGTATAAGTTATCTGTATGAATTATGTTTATTATTTAATGTTTTGCTTTTGTAAAATGATAGGATTTAGAGAGAAAGATGTGTATGAAAACTGGTAATCCATGTACAGGAAAATGTTCTTCTGACCAATCAAAGACCATGTTGCATATGGTGACGGCTGGAAGTCAGTGGTTAAAACCAACCAATAAACAAGAGCTTTACACATTACTAAACCAACATAAGGCAGATAATTACCGACTTCTACACGGTAACACTGGCTATGGTTAGTATGAATATATTTTGACCTAAATGAAGAAGTTCCTGGAACTTTGAATTACAAGACAGAGAGTTTCAACACTGTCTGAAACAACTGAACTTTACACTACTCAAAACTGCCTAAAACAACTTGAGAGAGACCAAATAGTTTAATTCATACATGTTAGATCATAAGGTCTGCCATTGAGTGAAGTGTCATGGCTTTGATTCTCTGCTTGTATGTGACAGGGAGCAGGGTTGCCTGTCCAACCGTCTGGGGGGGGGGGGGGTGTCTGTGTCCTCCGCTTTCCGCCCACTGCAAGCAAATAAGTCCCAAAATGACCTAGTTAGATTTAATTTTCAGGTGTATATAAAGATATTGGTGATTGGAATTATTCTGTTTTGATTGATGTCAGAGGTGTTGTAGAATTCAACATAATTCAGGTAAGTTTCACCGAGAGAGAGATAGAGAAAGGGAAAGAGAGAGAGAAATCTGATTGGTTAGCGTGCGCATGCTTTATCCTACGACCTGCCATTGAGTCAACTGGCTTGGTTTCGAATCCCCGGTTGTACATGGCAAGGACTAGTGTCGCCTGTCCAGTCTCATGGATTTTCTCTGGGTACTCCGGTTTCCTCTGCTAAAGACCCCTACATGCAAGCGAATTATTGAATAAATAATGGACAGTTTTATAAATAATGGACGATTGTTTAAGAAAAGCATACCTTCTCCTATATACTGGATAAAAACATCAAAGGGTGACGTCATAACTATGTTTTAATAATGAGTTATTTTTTGTTTGTTTTATTTAGCAAGGGGGAGCAACTATTAATCTTGGTTCCAATCTGACTATAACCAATCTATTGGAGTACTTCAGGATAAAAGCAGTTGATAGTAATGACTTTTTGAAAACATTCTACTCCAATATTTGTCTGCATTTAGAAAAAGTTGCTACAACATCCATTAGAAATGTAAGTTGAATTTAGAAAATTATGCTAAAATAAATGTTTGGTGCTTTGAATCATAATAAACAGTGACAAATTAAAGCTGAAACTTTGTTATCTTTAGTAATTGCAGGAGGACCACACTACACACAAAATAAAAAATCGGCAAGATAAACCTGGGGACAAAACCGAATATAGACTTTGCAAAAAATGAACAAATATCAAATCAAGTGAATGCATGCGGTGGCCAACCGTAAGCCTCCACTCCACTCGCTGTAAGTCCCTGGCCTGTGATGGTAGAGACTTCACTCCAAATAAAAAAAAATGAAAATTACTCTGGTTATTGGTAATTATATTATAATTGGTAATTAAATTATAAAAGTAATAAATTGAACCGTGATATTACTAGACTACATATAAATATCTCTCTGGCAAATGTTCTGACTAAATCTAACCTGTAGCTATACTTTGTGTTCCAGCTTGGAACTTGGGCTGGAAACCTGATGTTGAAGCACAAACACCCAGAGTTTGTATCAGACATTTATTGTATTCTTGAAAGTATGAAAACTATGCTGGTTATTGGTAAGTTTTAATTATATGTATCTGGTTATTGCACATTTTTCGTGAGTGCTAGAGGTTCCTAGTATGCATTGTTAGATTCTGGATAATAAGAAAATAATATACATGGCTCGAAATGTTCACCTGTCTACTTGTCACCGACAGGCGATTTTTTCGTCCAACAGGTAGAAAATAAAACTACCTGTCGCTTGTGACAGTTTGACTAAATTTTACTTGATGTTCAGTAAATTGACCACAATACTCACGTCCATGTCATGTACATGTAGGCCGTATTTATTTATTCGTAGAGTCGTTTCTAAATGTAAGAATTGAGCACGGATATACCGCGAAAAGCCGCCATTTGCATTGTTTACGTTCGCTCTGTCCCAGGCTACAGGTACTCAGTTTGGAAGTAGACAATTTTTTAACAATGAATTTCACACATTCTACGCTTATTTTTAATTTACTTGGCACTAGTTTATAGCATTATGGAGTATTATATCTAAGTAAATTAAAACGTCACCTGAAATAATTCTACCCTAATGACACCACAGTATAAATATTAGAAAGTGGCTGGAGTGGAAGGGAAATACACACGGCTCGATAGATCGATGCTTCGTAAGTTCGTGTATCTAATCATTTGAATAATTTACAAGACAATTCGACAAAATCATATAATCAGGTCGGAAAAATCTCTCGGATATCAATATAATTTGTAGCGTAAATATAGTCCCAATACATTGTATGTGAGACGGGAATTCCAGGTGGCACTATCTGTCTTTCGCGCGCGGCATATTTCTTACTGTGCAATGCACAGGTGTGATTTGTGTTTTGATATTCAATTCAATACGGATATTTTAAAATTTGAATTCTACACTTAAAAGTCCAGCTATTCGATTTAGCACGGAGGTGTGATACCATGATAATTTGCGGAATCCATGTGGCTACGGGTGATAGAAATTAGAATTGTAGTTGTACGAATCTTCGACTCGCTATGCCAACGTAGATTCGTTGACTTTCAAGAACTTTTAGGCATTCCGTTGTCGAAGAAATAAAAAGGTTTCATATTACAATATTTATATGAAGCAATGTACGTCAATACCTAAACAAACATGTGTGTAGTACTACATGTATGGATATGTGTGATACTATACTATTACTTAGTCTTTGGGTTTGACTATTGAGAGTGACAGGTTATTTACTGAAGCGACATGTATGATAAAAAGCTAGGTTGCTTTTTTCAAACATTTCAAGGCCTGATATAATATTGGAACACTTATAACATGGATACAATTGAAAACGACTTATGAAATCTAGTTAAAATGTTGCAGTGTAATAAACCAAGTGATTGTATAGCTATATTAAGTGTTCTAGTTTTATAAAATAATAAGTCATTTGCTAAAATCCTTGCAAGAAAATAATCAACACAAATCTATTAATATGTTTTTTTCCAAAGAGATCCAGAAAAAATCCTGTGTGTAATACTGTAATCCCTGATGTACTCCATGTATCTGTGAGTCTTGATGCCTGTGTTTCTCTGTGTATTTGTACGTTATCTCTGTGATACTTGGGTTTCTCTATGTATTTGTACGTTATCTCTGTGATACTTGGGTTTCTCAGTGTATTTGTACGTTATCTCTGTGATACTTGGGTTTCTCCGTGTATTTGTACGTTATCTCTGTGATACCTCGTTTTCTCCATGTACTTTTGAGTTATCTCTGTGTGATATCTAGTTTTCTCCTTGTACTTTGAGTTATCACTATGTGATACTTTTGAAGGTTATTTACACCAGGTACTATTTTATGATTGATCTGTATTTCATTTCCCATAATTCAACAGGTGACAGTACAGGTAAAGAAATGAATTACAACATCGCAGACTTCCGGAAACTAGATATGACTGGCAAGGCCATCACCATGGCAATGTTACCTATTGTTAACAATCCCAATGTCAATATTAGAACTTTCAAGGCTATGCCTAGACATCAGGTCAGTATTTAAAACTACAAATATGCACAGACCCAATCAAAAAAATTCTCAATAGACCAAATTTAAATTTGAAATCTTTCTGTGCTAGATCTTTTCATGCAGCTGCATCTTAACAATGTAATTCTCTTACAATCAGATGACCTTTGATCCATTTCGAATTTGAATCAATTCAAAAAGTCTGCAACTCAGTCAACTGGTGTGGTTTCAATTCCCAAGTTGTATGTGACAAGAAATGGAGTGGCCTGTCCAATCTTGTTGGTTTTCTTCGGGTCCTTGGGTTTTTCCCCACAGCTAAAGACCCAATGTGCAAGCAAATTATTGAAATGAAATTGAAACATATATTAGTCCCAAAATAATGAGTAAAGTTAATCTATCTATCTCTCTCTCTCTCTCTCTCTCTCTCTCTCTCTCTGTAATTTAACTGTTTAGGTAACAGTTTATTGTTTGTTATTTTTAACAGAATCCTCATGCGTATGTATCTCTCTCTCTCTCTCTCTCTCTCTCTCTCTCTCTCTCTCTCTGTAATTTAACTGTTTAGATAACAGTTTATTGTTTGTTATTTTTAACAGAATGCTCATGCGTATGTATCTGCTGGATTTAATATGGTGGTTGACGCAAAACAGAATTATCTGGTTTCAGGAGCTCCAGTCCTGGCATATGTTGGAATCAACAAAGCATTTGTAAGTTTAAACTTGAAGTATAGCAATGGCTTGAAACTAAACATTGAATACAGAAATTCCTGCTAAAGCCTCATAGCTAATTAGAATACCACCATTTTATTTCCTCATTCTCCATTGAAGCCAATTTCAAGCCCCTATTTTGTCTTAAGAAATCATTATTTACAACTTAATAACTGCATGTAGTGCATTTAAAACATGCCAATAATGAATCAAAGCTATGCAATAAAGATTTAGGTAAAGAAATCTGACTCCAAAAAAAAATAAACTTGCGCTGAAATTTTCTTTTTATATTTTAGACTCGTGCTACTTTAACAGAGAATTATCTTTCTGGAAAACAACTTGGTGATCCAAGCGTTCTTAAAGGTAATAAAACTTCTTCTGTCAAATAGGATATTTTTGGGGAATTCTTCTTTCAGGGTGGTTGTGATGGTGTATTTTGGAAGCACTTTGATATATATTCAATGCTATATTAATACCATTTCCACTGATAGCTTTGACACGTTTTCGCTCAGCCTTTTATTACCTGACTAAATTAATAATCAAGTTTTTTGTTTGAAGTTAATCATTTAACAGTTGTTATGACTCTTGATCTAGAGCTGGGCGATATTTCGATATAAAACCATCACGGAAATAAAAACCGTGAAAAATACCGTCTTCAGAAAAATATCGAAAAACCGAACATACCGCGATATATCGCGGTTTTGATTTTTTTGGGTGATATTTTACATAAATATTGAACAAAATGTTTTCTTTTTTATGTTATTTACGATATTTTATTGCTTAATGATGAAAAAATACTGCTATAAACTCCCGAGTATTCATTCCACAAAGTTTGCAAATGCCGATGCGGAGCTTTATTTACGTCACGTGACTTATCGTCCACCTTTCCACCGGTTAGAATTATCCCTGTTTCGGTTCAATTTCTACACATCTTGACGAATGGTGAACACCAATACTTTGATTTTCGAAAGAAATCATTGATTTTAAAATTGAATTAAATTTTAATAAAGCAGAAATATAAATAATGCCAATCACATTGGGAGTCCCGGTAGACTGATTATCATTCAGCGTCGGACGTGTCATGGCCGTCGTGATCGGGGACAAATATTTGATGACAATGGGCACTTTTTGACATTGTACTTATGTTTTATAGTTTAATTTACTATCCCTGTATTGAATAATGCATTTTCAAGAAGGCATAAGCTTACTCTTGAATGGGAAAGAACAAGTTTGCAAGGGTAAACAAAGTCCAATCTTAAACGTAGCTATAAATATATGCACGACCGAAAGAACAAAAACTTTTTTATGTTGTTTGGACTTCCTTCATTCGAAATACATGTATTTTTAATTTGAATAAAATATTATAATTAATATTTTGAATATTAAAATTGTAATAAAAAAACAACTTTAGCAAGTTTTCATGGCTATAGATCTGTGTTTGAACCAGCTTGAATTAATGTTTTGTTACCGTAATTTTGTACTGTGTATTTTAAAAATAATATTGACTAGAAATAATGATATTGAGGGGTATTTGCACCTTTTTATGCGTGTTTATTTACATTTAAAAAGTTATAAACTGAAAGTAGTGACCTTTTATAAAATATCGTGATATAGTGATTATATCGCGATATTTTGAAAAATATCGCGATATCTGTTTCTAGGTATATCGCCCAGCTCTATCTTGATCTATTAGACACCAAGGGGCGGGGGGGCGGAGCTAAAAGCCAAAAAGAAAATCCTGATGTGTTATATAATGAACTATCATAATGAGTTAATCAGAGTTTAATGTTTTGTAAACGCTTTCATTACTGACAAACGAAATAATATGTAACAACCCATGTGAACTATTCAGACAACTGACCTACTACTGTGTGGTTACATTTTGTTGCCTGGCAACTTTTCTTGGTATTTTGAGTCAACCTTTATTTTTTGAAAACTGGTGTTCCTAAAGAACAGCAATTGAAATTGGTGTGGCCTAGATTATGTTTACCTAATCACCTATTGGAGAAGACGGTTTCGTAGAATTCATTCTGACACTGTAATTATGAAAACATGTTTGTATATTTCAGGAGCTTTGACGACATTATCTAGTGAATTAGTGACAGACACAGTAGCGTCACTCACTCCAGGTCCTTACAGAAAGAATGTAGCCCTCAATTTTTTTTATAAGGTACGTATATCTTAACGGCCATAGTATGGATTGTCGACATCTGAAACCAAGACCGCTCCAAGCCAAAGAGGGAACCAATAAGTAAGATGCTGGCTCGCTAACCATGATGTTCTGGTCTTATTCACTATTGCCAGTTGAGAAACTGGCAAAAATATCATTTTCAAGCTGAAATTCAAACGTTTGAAGATAGCTATTGCATGGGGGGGGGAATGGAAAAACAAGGGAGGTAATAATTGTGTTATTATTGCCGGTGTGAAAGATTTTTAAATGGGGAAAATAATGCCTATGATCGTATAATAGTGAGTTGACAAACTATTGAGCAAAAGACATAGAAATAATTATGTTTTGAGTTTTTTAGTAAATATGACTGTTGGGACACATATCTTCTGTGGGTGTATGGTTAGTTGTCAGGCAACCAGTCTTAATAATTATTATGTATTGTCAAACGTTTGTAGATAGCTATTGCATGGGGGGGGAATGGAAAAACAAGGGAGGTAATAATTGTGTTATTATTTCCGGTGTGAAAGATTTTTAAATGGGGAAAATAATGCCTATGATCATATAATAGTGAGTTGACAAACTATTGAGCAAAAGACATAGAAATAATTATGTTTTGAGTTTCTTAGAAAATATGACTGCTTGGACATATATCTTCTGTAAGTGTATGTTAAGATGTCGGGCAACCAGTCTTAATAATTACTATGTATTGTCAAACTGATAAAATACGTACATTAATACCCCATACTCTTTGTGTTTATACCTTTAGTTTGTATTGGATATATGTAGCCAGATTGTAAATCCACGATATCTGAGCGGTTGTACTGACCTCATTCGACCTTTATCATGTGGACAACAGAGCTTTGATACACATCCAGAAGAATATCCAGTCTCAAAACCAATGATTAAACTAGGTGCTACGTTACAGGTTTGTTGAATGAATCTTGGCATTTGTGAAATATGTTTCATTGTATCGATTTTAAAACACTGTCAAAGTGGATTTAAAAATCATGTTTTCATAAATTCATACCTAGGAAGTATTCTCCAATATTTTACCTTTTTCAAGAACAAAAAACATGTTTAAAGGTGTGACAACATTTTCACATATCTGATCAAATACACATGTTTCTACCTCCTTTGGGATGCCTTGTCAGCTCTGTGAGTAAGGTTCTGACTGAGAAAGTTCTGCAGAATTTTCTGGTCTTTGTGATGCCATGGCAGCTCTGTGAATAAGGTTCTGACTGAGAAAGTTGTACAGAATTTTCTCGTCTGATTGACTGTATATTGTAAACATTAATCTGATTAAAACACAAATTTTATTTATATAGATCAAAATTTTGTTTTACTTGTCTTTACTACACTAGGATCTGAAAGGGGTATTAGCCAATGAAAGAGTCTGTTACAGCGTGCTTTAGACGTGTTTTGCATAGAACTGTGATTAACCTCAATGCTGATTGGTTAATCAAATGTCTGAGGTCATAGGGTCAAAAGTTGCTTTTATGACCTCTGACGCGACCTATCACAACAACCGGTCAGATTTTCATGTAGTGTAGGTCATCGAAAGTATAAAAACGAAGCGAAATACAAGCTCTTTTTTTTAATATAATTGTGCAAACATGTTAAGTCAGATTTATATCATTGACTGTATTGTAGACATGATAGTCAGATTTATATTATTGACTGTATTGTAGACATGTGGAGAAGCTGAGTTTATTAATGATACACCACCCCAGTTTAATGAAGTTTATGCTGCATTTGTTATAAGTACTGTTGGTAATGCTGATATAGATGTCATAGATCCTTCACCAGCTTTGGTAGGTATTATTTGTTACTGATTGGTCCTTCACCAGCTTTGGTAGGTATTATTTGTTGCTGATTGGTATTATTTGTTACTGATTGGTCTTTTACCAGCCTTGGTAGGTATTATTTGTTACTGATTTTGATCCTTCACCAGTTCTGGTAGATATTATATGTTACTGATACGTCTTTCACCAGCTCTGATGGGTATTACTTGTTACTGATATCCTGATCAGTGTCCTGATATAGATATCATTGATCCTTCACCAGTGTTGGTAGGTAGTATCTGATATTTAGCTGTTATTGGTCCTTCACCAGCTTTAGTAGGTATTATAGTTGGACATAAATATTAGCAAAGCCACAGGTTGTCAACATGATGCTTCTGCACTTGTTAGTGGTACAGAACAGTCAAGGAAAAGCAACTCCACATGGCTCATGCCTGTCCCCATTAGTCCAGTTGTTAAATTGTTTTTAAGGCAATGGCATGTGTAATTCAAATTCATATTTGAAGTACTTTTAAAGCCCCAATAACACTCTTGTTGTAACTGACTAATGTGTACGAATCTTCATTCCGGTCAACAAATTGTATTATTTTAGAATATTCCAATTAAATGATGATATAAATTTCATCTTAACACACTTATTTAAAAAATTGGAGAATGTGACTTGGATTTTAAAATATTTTCGAACAAGTAAAATAGGTTGTAATGGATAATTTACATAACAGGTAGGACACTTAAACATCTAGTACTTGGAATAAGGGTATTATATATTTTCTGGAGCTACCAAGCCAGCAAGAATGTTATTGTCCCTTTAAGTAATATCTGTTTTTATACGCCCACATTTTCATGTGGACGTATTATGTCGTCGCCCCTGTCCGTCCGGACGTCCGTCCGTCCGTCCACAATTTGTTTGTGGACTCTCTACAGGTCACAATTCTTATCCGATTTTGACGAAACTTGAAATATAGGTTTATCCCCAAAAGATCTCGGTTCCTTTCGATATTGGCATGTATCGGATCAAAACTTCATGGATTATGGCCCCTGATTGTACGAAAAATCACGTTTTTAGCTTGTGGACCCTATAGAGGTCACAATTTTGAACCGATTTTGATGAAACTTGACATACATGTTTGTAACCCAAAGATCTTGGTTCCTTTCGATATTTGCGGCTATCGGAATGTAATTTCCTGAATTATGGCCCCTGATTGTCCGAAAAATCACCCTTTTTAGCTTGTGGTCCCTCTGGAGGTCACAATTATTATTCGATTTAAAAAACCGTTTGATTATATCACCGTTACACCCTAAGGGAGGTTGAGTTCGAATTTCGGGAAAATCGGACGAAAATTGCCATACAAAATGGCCGCCATTAGTACGCGAATACTGTTAAAAAATGGTATATCAAGGTTGTGGACCCTGTGGAGGTCACAATTTTGATTCGATTTTGATGAAACTTGAAATTCATGGTTATAACCCAAAGATCTTGCTTCCTTTCGATATTTGCGCATATCGGATCGTAACTTCCTGAATTATGGCCCCTGATTATACACAAAATCGCCTTTTTTTTAACTTGGAGGTCACAATTATTATTCGATTTGAAAAAACGTTTGATTATATCACCGTTACACCCTAAGGAAGGTTGAGTTCGAATTTCGGGAAAATCCGACGAAAATTGCCATACAAAATGGCCGCCGTTTGTTCCAAATAGTGTTAAAAAATGGTATATCAAGGTTGTGGACCCTGTGGAGGTCACAATTTTGATTCGATTGTGATGAAACTTGAAATTCAAGGTTATAACCCAAAGATCTTGCTTCCTTTCGATATTTGCGCATATCGGATCGTAACTTCCTGAATTATGGCCCCTGATTATACGCAAAATCGCCTTTTTTTTAGCTTGGAGGTCACAATTATTATCCGATTTAAAAAAACGTTTGATTATATTACCGTTACACCGTAAGGAAGGTTGAGTTCGAATTTCGGGAAAATCAGACCAAAATTGCCATACAAAATGGCCACCGTTTGTACGTGAATACTGTTAAAAAATGGTATATCAAGGTTGTGGACCCTGTAAAGGTCACAATTTTAATTCGATTTTGATGAAACTTGAAATGCATGGTTATAACCCAAAGATCTTGGTTCCTTTCGGTATTTGCGCATATCGGATCGTAACTTCCTGAATTATTCGAATTTCGTGAAAATGGTACCAAAATTGCCGGACGAAATGGTCGCCGTTTGTACGCGGATAGTGTAAAGATATGGTATATCATGGTTGTTGACTCTGTACAGGTCACAATTCTTATCCGATTTTGACGAAAAGTCACATTTCTAGGTTGTGTACCGTCACACCATAATCATTGTCGACTTCGAATTTCATGAATATCAGACTGGAACTGACCAACAAAATGACTGCTCCCAATACAGTATGAAATACAGGACTTAATGATGTAGGAAAAATCACTTTCCGTATTGCTTGTTCTCTATCCATCTCTCGAAAATGTGGGCGTATCCTGCCTGGCAGTGCCAGCCTATCTTTCATTGTTTGATTTGTTTTTTTTTTGTTTTTTTTCAGGCAATACCAGGTGTATTAAAATATATCTCAGCTAAAGATATTCCAGCAGGTGGGATAAATAATTGTTCCCCTGCACCAAAGTTTCAAGCCAAGGAAGAGGTAAGTAGACGTTTTTTATTTGGAACTGTACGGTCTGGATAATGGAGCTGTGTAATAAAGGTACTGGAACAATGTTGCAAGGATACTGGAACAATGTTGTAAAGGTTCTGGAACAATGTGGTAAGGATACTAGAACAATGTTGTAAGGATACTGGAACAGTGTGGTAAGGATACTGGAACAGTGTGGTAAGGACACTGGATACTGGAACAGTGTGGTAAGGGTACTGGAACCACACGGTAAGGATACTGGAACAGTGTGGTTAGGGTATTTGACACAAATAAAATGCCCTGCATTAGGAAGAACCTTTAAAAGCTTTTGGAGGTAACATCTGAATGAGCTTTATGTTAAAAATCTGTAAACTATCTTTTTTCTATGAATAGGTGCTTGATAATCCAATAACAGAACAATACATTTCTTTTTCTTTAGATATTTTGTAGTGGTAAAGTTCTTTTTGCTGGTCAACCTCTTGGTTTGATAGTAGCAGGTAAGTGATATATTTTAGATGATCATTTAAATCGCTAAAATTATTTTTATTCTGACAAATATGATTTCGGTCATTTGACAAAGAATTATTCCGTTTTTGAATGCACACATTGAGCTGTATCTTTTGTATTAGACAGTGCAGATGACTGTATAGCGCAGCACAGACAGAACAAACAATATAGAATTATAATGTTCTCTCATTCACATTCTCAGCACAAACAAAGGGTTAAAAATTTAATATGTAAGATTTGGAAAATATTGCAGAAAAGGCCTGTGACCTGCATTGGTGGCTCATGTGAAGGTGGCAATATGATATGAAGTGTTCTAACCGAAAGTGCAATCTTGTATGGACGCGTGTCTTAGTTATGGTGATTAAGGTCCATGGATGGCTTGTTTTTGTTTACAGAGGACCAGATGACAGCTGATTATGGAGCTGAAATGGTTAAAGTTACATACAAGAATGTCCAACCTCCAGTTCTAACTATAGATGATGCTATTCAAAAGAAAGCATTCTTTAAGGCTCCTCCTGGACTTAGTGCTGGAGATGCAGATGGTAAGTAAATATTTTTGAACAACCACACTGTTGAAATAGACCATGAATGAATTTAATTTGTGTTTTTATACGCCCACATTGAAATGTATCATCTGATAATAACTACCAGAGTTATGGCCTTTGATCACTTCAAAAATTCTTGTGGACGCTCTAGAAACCAAAGTTAATATCCGATTGCTTTAAATGATATGCACCTGATCAGACATAATAATTGTGTAGCAATAATATTTTCAGTCAACTTATAGAGAAAAAAATGCTCAGTCAGTAGGTAATTGGTAGTTGAAATATTGCTAGCCGGATGTGGACAGTGTGGTTGACAAAGTGTGTATACTGGATGTGGGCGTGGCCTGCCTCTGTTTTCGTACACCGTACAGTGGCCATACTTGTTCTGCAAATTGAAAACAAGTATGGCGATTATGTATGGCAGTAATTTTTTTTATTTAATTATTTCTGTAGTTTTGTAATCGGAGTTCAGCTTTAAGGTCATGAGACAAAGAACCCTTTTGTTTTTCAGAGTTATGGCCCTTGATCACTTCAAAAAATCTTGTGAGTGCTCTAGAGGCCAAAGTTAATATCCGATTTACTTCAAATTTATACACAGTGTTTAAGGTCATGAGACGAAGAAGTCTATTGATTTGCCGCGATTTCCGATAATTAGTGCCAGAGTTATGGCCCTTGATCACTTAAAAAAATCTTGCGGATACTCAAGAGGCCAAAGTTAATATCCGATTGACTACAAATTTAAAAGAAACCTATTGATTTTCAGCGATTTCTGATAATTAGTGCCAGAGTTGTAGTCCTTGATCACTTCAAAAAATCTTGTGCATGCTCTAGAGGCCAAACTTAATATGCGATTGACTTCAGATTGATACACAGAGTTTAAGGTGTTGAAACGAACAAATGTTTTGATTTTCAATGAATTTTGATAACTGAACAGCTAAATCCATCATATTAAATGTTTCCTATACTAATTGTTAGTGTGGGGCAAAACTTTATAAAAATCAAACAAATTCTAATGATTTTCTGCTTATTACATAATGAGTTGTTATTTTAGTGTACTATAAATGTTTCATTACCGAAAAAAGTAAAAATATGTGACAACTCTTGTTGACTGCCCGGACGATTTAGCAGCTGTGGGCATATATGTTTCGTTGCCTTTCAACCTATCTCTGATAGGAGTTGATGAAACTATATCTAAAAGTTCACTGCATCTTTGGGGGAGTCTAGATCTAAAATGAATCTCTTAATTCTTGTGATCAATTACAAAAATGAAATGGGGATTAACGTCCTACTGTTCTTCTTCAACTGGGCTAATGAAGACTGGCATATGCCATACAGTGTGCTATGACAGAAATTTGCCTGGGCAGTGCCACTATGGCCTACACTTATATTGAATTCCTACTTCAAATTCCAACTGCTATGGGATCTTTTACTTGCACGTCAATTATATATGGAACCTTGGTTTTACGTGCCATCCAAGCAACTAGACAGTGGCCCTTGTCAAACCCACCGTCCTACACCACTGACAAGGAGAAACCATGTCGAAAAATCGCGATGAACTTTCTCGTCCAATGTATTGATCAAACACACAAACTCTAGGCTAATTAAATATTAACCTGACAGTTTCAATTTGGTGCCGGACATGTATTAATATTTTCAGTGATAAAGACAAGTAAGTGCCGTACCAAATGACAGGCACCAGAGGATTTGTGCCTGACAAAGCCTGAATCTGTCAGTGACAGGTGCCTTATTATTTAATGGCTTGTTGACAGCAGTAATTCAAAACAAGAATAGGCGGTAATGCTGTTAACTGCACAGAATTTCCCTCATAGTACATTGCATGGCTTTTGCTCCTTTTCATTATCCTAGTTATGCACAAAGGAAGGAGATTAACCCCATTTTATAATACTTGTTTCTGTATGCAGGTGCCATAGCTAAATCAGCTCACCAATTAACAGGCCAGATTGCATGTGGTGCTCAGTATCATTATCAACTTGAAACACAGGTAGACTATAGAACATATTATATACAGTATCATTATCTATGTGAGAGAGTAGGTTAAGAAAAATGGGGTTTTATGTCCACTCGACACAAACTAGGTCATTTCGGGACTAACATATGGTTTAATTTTATTTCAATAATTCGCTTGCCCGGAAGGGTCTTTAGAAATGGGAGGAAACCGGAGTACCCGGAGAAAACCCATGAGGTTGCACAGGCGACTCTACTCCTTGTCACACACATCCAGGGATTCGAAACCATGACAGTTGACTCAATGACAGGCTGTATGATACAGCGCGCGCAAGCTAACCATTCAGCCACCCAACCCACGAAGACGTAGATGTTCAAAATAATACAAAATAATTTTAACTCTTTTGACAATTAACAATTCTGGTACAGTTTGTAGCATTCAGGACCGAAAAGAGGGTATACTTATCAGCATATAAATTGAAAAATCTTAACTGAATGGCTCCTCAGCCCACTGGATATTGCCCAAAGGCCACCAACTTTTAATTTTTTGATTGGATGGTAAATATTCTGCTCTTTTTTTTTTCTTTTGATCAATAGATATCAATCTGCTACCCTACAGAAGATGGAATGAATATATTAGCAGGAACACAATGGATTGATGGTGTTCAGAAAATAGTTGGTCAGGTTTTGAATGTTCCTGATAGTAGGTGGGTAATTAAGTGCCATTATATTTCACAAAACATTTTCCATTATATCCTGAGTTTGTAAGACTAATTTCTTACTTCTAATATACTTATTGCAAAATATTTTATATTAAAGTTGAATAATGGCTATTAATTTTATTCCAAATTGTTGAATTTCTCTGTTCAGTGATATGGAACGTTTTACTGTTAAAGGGTTAATTTATGGTGAAGGTCTACTGTAATTGCCCTTGCTATTGTATTATTGTGTTTCAGTGTTACAGTAGAAGTAAAGAGACTTGGTGGAGCATTTGGAAGTAAAATTACTCGTAATTTCCCCATATCAGCTGCTTGTGCCCTGGCTGCTCATGTTTTAAGAAGGTTAGTTGGCATATTAAAGCCTGTCCAACCTTGTGGATTTTCTCTGGGTACTCCGATTTTCTCCTTCTGCTGAAGAACCCTACGTGCAAGCGAATTATTGAAATAAAATTAAACCACATGTTAGTCCTGAAATGACCTAGTTTGTGTCAAGCGGATGTTAAACCCCATAATTGTGTCAAGTGGATGTTAAACTCATCTCTCTCTCTCTCTCTCTCTCTCTCTCTCTCTACCTATGGGTTCAGATGAATTATTAATTTATGCCAATGTCTTTATGTAGTGAGTATGTTAATATATTTTTAATTATGTATATTACTTATTTGATGTATTGTTAATACAGACCTGTTCGATTGATGCTTAATATCCACACCAATATGAAGACAATAGGAAAAAGAACTCCATATCTAGCTAAATATTCAGTAAGTATTACGTAAGTTAAAGTACTCTCACTCAGTGAGTATTACCAATACCATGGTTAAAATACTATCACTCAGTAAGTATTACAGTAGAATCTGCATTAAGCAGCCACCCTGAGGGAATTTTCAAGACTGACAGCTTAACGGGGTGGCCTCTTAATAAAATCTCAGTGCTTTTTGTGCTGACATCAATTAAATATTACACTTGGATGCATTGAAAGCAAACTTCAGTAAATCTGGCCGTCGCTGAATCTAGATTGGAACAAAAACTCTTTTGTGATGCATTCGATAATATTTATCAATTTTTATGAGTTCATGACCACAATATATAACTAACTTGGAAGCTATAGTATGCTGGATACTGGTATATTTTCAGTTACCTTGATATTTTTAGGTGGGTTTCACGGATTCTGGTCTCCTGAATGGTATAAAAATTGATTATTATGCTGATTGTGGTGCTACACCTAATGATGTATCTGCTGGGGGTATGCCTGGATGGTTTGATTCTGGTAAGATTATTTCGTTCTCATTCTGTCCCTCCCCACCCCCATCTTCCCCTTACAAAAGAATGTGGGGGGGGGTATGTTTTGGACCATTCCCCTGGCAGAAAAAAGTCAAACTGTCATTTTATTGTCTTTCATTTTGAGATAATTACCCTGAACTTCAGACACAGCTCTTACAGCATGTTATTTTTACCTCCTTTTAGAGGCCATTTTGTTGTGTCATATAAATGGGATGCTTGATTGTCAGCCCGGGAAATTTCAAATTGACTGAATTGCAATCCTGGGCCATGTTTCACTAAATTTTAACTTAAGATAAAAATCCAAATTTTAGCAGATACTTCAATTTTGATTGGCTAAGAACTAAAATCAATCTAATATTGTCCAATCAAATGACTAAAATTCAGATCTTATCTTAGTTAAAATTTTGTGAAATAGGCCCCTGTGATGCAGAATTCATTCCTGTCACAGTTCTGTCAATGGAATTGGTGTGAGTAGAATCATGACGTAATTAAACACAACCAATATGTTTTAGCATCGCACGATTGGTTCATATATTTTCTCATGCAATCTGTGCTTACGTCTTAGCCCCAATTTCATATTTTTGATCGATTGACACTATTTTGGGGTTAGATAGAATTCAATTGAGTATTTCCAGAATGTTCACACTATTTAAAATCACTCCACACAGTACGAAATCCTGCCAAATGACATAATATGGGATATATGTTGTTTATTTTTCAGCCTATTACTGTGCTAATTGGAAGATGACACCATTTTTATGTAAAACAAATAAACCACAAAATACTGCAGCCAGATCACCAGGTAAGGTTGCAGCGATACCCGGGGATGCCGCATTATCGCGATTATTTTTTTTCAAGTGATATCGTATCGGCCAAAGTTGAATAATCGCAATCCCCGGTATTTTAGGATTTTTTTGGGCGGAGGTCGGTGCAATAAATCCAAAGTTCATTTTCACCGGTGCGGGGGCCGGATCGAATTCGAAATAATAGTTTAATTACTACTTGTAAAATTATACAATAAAAATCGGTGAGAGAAAGTTCCCGAAACACATTTTGTAAACAAAGCCGCACGCGACATCGGTGTACCGTAGCAACGGTGCGGCGAATCCCCGGTTAACAAGACTGAAAATATTATGTTTATTTCAATGTTAAGTTAGTACTGTACGATAAAGAGAATTATCGTGATAAAATTGATAATCGTAGACTTTTATTTATCGCGATAATTCCAAAAGCAGTTATCATGATTAATGGCGATATCAGAATTTGATATCGTTGCAACCTTATCACCAGGTATGTTGATTAAGCCTCACTAATTCAAAAGTTTGTTTCTTGGAACATCTCTTCAACTTATTGTCCCCCGCCTTTCGAAGAAAGTTGTTTGACTATTAAAATGGGTTCGTCCGTCCGTCCGTCCGTCCGTCCGTCCGTCTGTCTGTCTGTCCGTCCGTCTGTCCATCTGTCCGTCACACTTTTTGGGACACAATAGCTCTCTTCCTAATTGAGCTAGAATGTTCAAACTTGGTGTATGTGTTTATTAGGTCAATGCCTTGATGGAGTTCGAAAATGAGCATTTTCCGCTTAGGGTAAGCAGAGATAAGCAATTTGATTGGTTGATGCTTTGGGACACGATAACTTTAGTTCTAATTAAGTGAAAGTGATGAAACTTGGTGTATAGTTTCATTACAGTAATACCTTGACTAAGTTCGATAATGAGCATTTTCTGCTCAGGTTAAGCAGAGCAATTTGATTGGTCGAGACTTTGGAACACAATAACTCTCCTTATAATTGAGCTAAAATGTTCAAACTTGGTGTATATGCTTAGTAGGTCAATGCCTTGATGGAGTTCGAAGATGAGCATTTTCCGCTTAGGGTAAGCAGAGATAAGCTATTTGATTGGTTGATGCTTTGGGACACGATAACTTTAGTTCTAATTAAGTGAAAGTGATGAAACTTGGTGTATAGTTTCATTACAGTAATACCTTGACTAAGTTCGATAAGGAGCATTTTCTGCTCAGGGTAAGCAGAGCGATACGCAATTTGATTGGTCGAGACTTTGGAACACAATAACTCTCCTTCTAATTGAGCTAAAATGTTCAAACTTTGTGTATATGCTTATTAGGTCAATGCCTTGATGGAGTTCGAAGATGAGCATTTTCCGCTTAGGGTAAGCAGAGATAAGCAATTTGATTGGTTGATGCTTTGGGACACGATAACTTTAGTTCTAATTAAGTGAGAGTGATGTAACTTGGTGTATAGTTTCATTACAGTAATACCTTGACTAAGTTCGATAATGAGCATTTTCTGCTTAGGGTAGAGAGCGATGCGCAATTTGATTGGTCACGACTTTGGAACACAATAACCCTCCTTCTAATTGAGCTAAAATGTTCAAACTTGGTGTATATGCTTATTAGGTCAATGCCTTGATGGAGTTCGAAGATGAGCATTTTCCGCTTAGGGTAAGCAGAGATAAGCAATTTGATTGGTTGATGCTTTGGGACACGATAACTTATTAGGTCAATGCCTTGATGGAGTTCGAAGATGAGCATTTTCCGCTTAGGGTAAGCAGAGATAAGCAATTTGATTGGTTGATACTTTGGGACAAGATAAATTAGGTTCATCTTGATTGATGATTTTTATGCCAATACAATTACTGCATTCTCATTTAGTAATGGATTCGACAGTAACAGTGTATAGAAACGATTGACTTGGACACGAGGGCCCTTTCCCTTGGCCAGAGGGGCTCTTTTGTCTGCCTTTAGGGTCTCCCTAACTAGGGTACATTTTCATTTTTCTCGTCGGTTTTAGCATTTTTCTTTATAAAACACTTTTGGATGACACAGTTTGATTGCTCAATACATTGAAAAAAATAAATGTGCGATTAATTAATATGTGTCTTCTATTTATTTTGGGATTTCGGCAGGGGACATCAGCCTCACTGTTGGCTTGTCCTTCTTATTTCATGGTGACAGACAGTAATTTACAAATAAAAACTACTGCATGGTTTGCTCTTCCAAAACGTTTTAACTTTTGAAATTCGCAAGAAAAAATCAGTTCACAGTATACCTGTCTTCATTATACCAGTCGCAGTAAAACAGTAGGATGTTAAACCCAATTTTATTTCATTTCGGATAAATGGCTAAAACATTTATGAATGACAAAGGGCCTGATAAAAACTGCTGTCTAGTCATTCGTACAGGACGAAAAACCGAGGTTGCATGTACACATTGGCGTGCACGTAAAAGATCCCTTGGCAAGTTGGAATTCGATGTACATGTAAGAGTAGGCCAATGCGCCGCTGCCCTGGCAAAATTCCCCTCCTAACACACTGTATGGCGTATGCTTGTCTTCATTTGCCCAGTAGGAACAGAACAGTAGTACGTTAAACCTTACTTCATTTCATTTCGAATAAATGGCTAAAGCATCTATATAAACAGCTGAAGAAATATTGTCTGTTTTAATTGTATAGGATCATCGCCTGCTGTGTTTATTATGGAGTCTATCATGGAACATGTGGCTAAATCTCTTAATAAAGATCAACTTGAT
The DNA here is from genome assembly GCA_036850965.1 of Patella caerulea. Classification (NCBI taxonomy): domain Eukaryota; kingdom Metazoa; phylum Mollusca; class Gastropoda; family Patellidae; genus Patella; species Patella caerulea. Next base: position 14,001,452 of record JAZGQO010000002.1, on the reverse strand, counting down.
GTCCGTAAACTCAACTTATATCAAAAGGGACAGGTAAGCTTTTTCAATTTGGCTGAACAACAAATATTCTCATTCAGTTTAAAATTCAAATTATTTTGCTTTCTGTCATTCTTTATTCCATATTTTATATTTTATCACACTCCGTAAAGACAAGTTTTATCATTGTGTTGTTCAGTCAAACTAAGACATTGTCTGCTGATCTATTAATAAACACAGCCATTTGAGTGGCACCACTGTTAATATAAATTATGTCTTCAAGTGGCACCATACATTATGCAAGAGCTAAATCTGCCTATTGCAGGTCTTTCTTTAGGCCTGAAATGTTATCTATATTATTAATTAGACATTAGGGATTATGATCATATTTACTACATAACCTTCATTCAAGATTTAATAGGACAGCTGCCTAGTCGTTCGGATGGGACGAAAAACCGAGGTCCAGTGTACACATTGGAGTGCACGTAAAAGATCCCTTGGCAGTTGGAATTCGATATAAGAGTAGGCCATAGCGCCGCCGCCCGGGCAAAATTTCACTCATAGCACACTGTATGGCGTATACGCCCGTCTTCCATTAGCCCAGGTTAGGTGCAGGAGAGTAGGACGTTAAACCCAATTTGATTTCATTTCTTTTTAATTATTAAATGGATAATCAAGACTAAGGATGATCGAGGCTAGGCGGAAATTTCACTCGCTTAACCCTCGCTTCATAGTGGATCATTTTGACTGCAATTTTCAGCAAATTACCTTTATATTATTTAGTTTGTGACTATTATACTGAGAACTGCCAACTTGATATCTAATCTCCCATAATGTATCTTTAATATATGTTGTCTTAAGTTGTGTAAGATATAAGGCCCATAAAGACAAAATGAAATTAAGATACAAGGCCATACATCAAAATATCCTTGTTCTCAACCCTGGGATTAAAAACTTTAAAGATATCAAATATAATGTGGGATTTTTTTTTCTTATTTTTTTAGAAAACTCCATCAGGAATGGTATTAGACTATTGTAATATTCGTGCAATGGTTACTCAGTTAGAGACGTCTGCTCAAATTGCTACCAGAAAACAACAAATTGTCCAGTACAACACGGTATGTGCACTTCCTAATATTGTATCACAATATACAAAAGTTCAATGAAGATGAGGAGATCAGAGAAGTCTGTCTGAATGGGCAGATAGGATGGGGAGGGCCAGATGAGGGCAGCTGCCTGGTCGTGCAGATGGTACGAAAAATCAAGGTCCCGTGTACACATTGCTGTGTACGTTAAAGATCCCTTGGCAGTTGGAATTCGATATAAGAGTAGGCCCTAGTGCCGCTGTCCAAGCAAAATTTTCCTTATAGCATACTGTATAGCATATGCCCGTCTTCATTAACTCAGTTTGGAGCAGAAGAGTAGGACGATAAACCCCATTTCATTTCATTTCTGAAAGGGCAGTAGGCTCTCCACTAGAATGACTCAAGTTCATATCCAGGTCTGCACTGAGAGGAATCTCACGACCTTTCAAGTCTCGTTCCGACTTGTCAAGAGCAGCACTTGCAGGGGTGATAAGTAAATTATTGTCTAGTTACTCCTATGGGTCGAAGACGAGAAAAGAATGGAAAAAATCTTAATTTTCTCGGCCCACACCAGAATTAAGCTAGTGAGCAAGCACCAAACACACTGCACCACAGTCTTGCTCCCCCTTCAGATTTATTTAGGTCAGTGTTTACCATCCAATCATGTAAGCTTGCGGTGTTTGATATTTATAGAAGGAGAGAGAGAAATGGGGTTTAATGTCCTGTCGACAAAAACTAGGTCATTTCGGGGTCTTTAGCAGTGGGAGGAAACTGGCGGATCCGGAGAAAACACACAAGGTTGGACAGATGACCCTACTTCTTGTAACGTACAACCGAGGATTCGAAACCATGCCAGTTGACTCAACGACATGCTAACCATTCAGACATCTGATTTTTCTAAATTTTCAGGCCAATCGATGGAAGAAGCGTGGTATATCTGTGCTACCATTAAAGTTTGGATTGGGTTGGGCTACAGCTCAGTATAACACATTGGTTACTATAAGTAACGGAGATGGAACGATCGCCATTTTCCATGGTGGTGTTAATTGTGGACAGGGAATCAACATCAAGGTTTGTTTATTAAATTACTTTCCTGAAACTGTTGTGAAGAGTATTCTCTCAATGTTTTCAAGCATCATTATCACTATAAACCGCAGATTGCCTTGTTTGGCATTTCTGTCCAAACGAGGTAAAACAAATGCCTCGTCTGGAGTTCCAAAACGAGGTTTTATAAATTGCCCTGTTTTTGGAACAAGGTATTTTGTTCAGAACGAGGCTTGGTAAAAATGCCTTGTTTACTAAACATGTTTTTTTTTCAAGATAGTTATTAGCAGTATTTCCTATCAGCGAATTTGTAAAAATTAAAATTTATGTTATTTAATACGAAAATAAAACCAGTCCAAACTATGATATTATAATCAGAGAAATAGACAAGACAAGAATACACGCCATAGATGTAGGTGTAAAGCAATATCAGCTACCTTAATTGATTTATTGGCCCAATCAGTTATAGGTGTTAAGAAACAACTGTGGTGTTGTGACAATTTATTGGGGCCAATAAATTAATCAAGTTAGCTATGTGTCTGCAATAGTTTTACACCTAACTGATATCGCAGACAACAAATTAGTGTTTATTTGGTCTAAATACAACAAATAATCCATTCTTATTAATCAAAAAAGCATATAATTTCATTTCTTATTTCCAATACGCCAGTTTATTATTTATATTTATTGTAAAAAAATTACTTGATTATAGCCTCGTTCTGAACAAAATACCTTGTTCCAAAAACAGGGTAATTTAAAAAACCTTGTTTTGGAACTCCAGACAACGAGGCATTTGTTTTACCTCGTTTGGACAGAAATGCCAAACGAGGCAATCTGCGGTTTATAGTGTATGTTCATAGAATACTCTTCGAAACGTAGCCCAAATAATTTCGAAGCAATTTTACATAAATATGTGTTATATTGTTCTATTCAGTTACTAAGTGCCGAACATGTTTGTTTTCTGTTATCCCTTGCCTTTCTCACCCAATGCAGGGATCGCAAGCGAGACATTATAACATAGATTGAAACTACCACAATAACTTAGTCTATTTGTGTATATTATACTCCGAACATTTGGTAAGATAGCAAAATGGCTACCAGAAAGTGTTCGGCTCTGACGTTTAAAATAAAGGTTTTATTTTTTGGTATATAATACAGCCGAGAAGCTCATAATTTATTGTGCATTACTAATTTAGATTGTCAGAGGTTGGTGTCTCCGATACAATATGATAATACTATTATATTTTATTGTTTTAGGTGGCCCAGACATGTGCGTATGAGTTGGGCGTTCCAATGGATATTATAAGCGTAAAGAAGACATCGACTATGACAAACAGTAATTCTATAACTACTGGTGGTAGTATTACAAGTGAACTTTGTTGTCTGGTAAGAAACATAGTTATTTATTTTCCCAACAGTAAATGGATCTTTTAAAGGGGAAAACCAACGATTTTCAACAAGATTTCCATAAATCTTAAATATACATTGATAAATAATCCCCTTTGTAACACCAACAGAAGAGTTTTTGTAAGCAAGAAATTTATTTTTATTAAAAATCAGAAGTGATGTAGTTGGTTCAACAAGCTCTCTGGTCTCTATAGTAAACATACAGATTAGTTTTATGTTCGTGCATCATAGTTTGAATGAGAAAAGAGATGATCTTCCCCTTTAAATATAGAACACATTTTCAAGGTGTGTGAACTCAATTTAAGTGAAATCAAAGAACTTTAACATACATTATGCAAGAGCTAAATCTGCCTTTTGTAGGTCTTTCTTTAGGCATGAAATGTTATAAAAACTGATTGTACGAAAAATCACGTTTTTAGCTTGTGGACCCTATAGAGGTCACAATTTTGAACCGATTTTGATGAAACTTGACATGCATGTTTATAACCCAAAGATCTTGGTTCCTTTCGATATTTGCACCTATCGGAATGTAATTTCCTGAATTATGGCCCCTTGTGGTCCCTCTGGAGGTCACAATTATTATCCGATTTAAAAAACCGTTTGATTATATCACCGTTACACCCTAAGGAAGGTTGAGTTCGAATTTTGGGAAAATCGGACGAAAATTGCCATACAAAATGGCCGCTGTTTGTACGCGAATACTGTTAAAAAATTGTATATCATGGTTTGTGGACCTTGTAAAAGTCACATTTTTAAATCGATTTTGATGAAACTTGAAATTCATGGCTATAACCCAAAGATCTTGGTTCCATTCGATATTTGCGCATATCGGAACGTAACTTCCTGAATTATGGCCCCTGATTATACGCAAAATCGCCTTATTTTAGCTTGTGGTCCCTCTGGTGGTCACAATTATTATCCGATTTAATAAAACGGTTGATTATATTACCGTTACACCGTAAGGAAGGTTGAGTTCGAATTTCGGGAAAATCGGACCAAAATTGCCATACAAAATCGTCGCCGTTTGTACGCGAATACTGTTAAAAAATTGTATATCATGGTTGTGGACCCTGTAGAGGTCACAATTTTAATTCGATTTTGATGAAACTTGAAATGCATGGTTATAACCCAAAGATCTTGGTTCCTTTCGATATTTGCGCATATCGGATCGTAACGCGAACAGTGTAAAAATATGGTATGTCAAAGTTGTGGACCCTGTAGAGGTGATAATTTTAATTCGATTTTGATGAAACCTGAAATGCTTGTTTATAACCTAAAGATCTTTATTCTATTCGATATTTGCGCATATCAAATTGTAACTTAATGAATTATGGCCTTTGATTGTAGGAAAAATCACTTTCGGTATTGCTTGTTCTCTGTCTATCTCTCGAACAATTATTATCTGATTTTAAAAAAAACTCTGATTATATTACTGTTGCACCGTAAGGAAGGTTGAGTTCGAATTTCGTGAAAATCGTACCAAAATTGCCGGACGAAATGGTCACCATTTGTACGCGAATAGTGTAAAAAATATGGTATATCATGGTTGTGGACTCTCTGCAGGTCACAATTCTTATCCGATTTTGACGAAAAGTAACATTTCTAGGTTGTGTACCGTCAAATCATAATCATTGTCGGCTTCGAATTTCATGAATATCAGACTGGAACTGACCAACAAAATGGCTGCTCCCAATACAGTATGATTAATGATGTAGGAAAAATCACTTTCGGTATTGCTTGTTCTCTATCCATCTCTCAAAAATGTGGGCGTATCCTGCCTGGCAGTGCCAGCCTATCTTTAACTATTATAGTTTATCTTAAACTGAAAAAATAAATCCAAAAAAAGAATGTTTTTATAAATTAAAGGCTGCATGATGCTGGAAATTTTCATTTCATATTTGAAAATGCTGAACAGAATTAAACCTCTGGGGACTGAATGGAATTAAGCCTTCTAGGGTCTGATGTTGAGCAACTTCAAAGAAAATATTTATTTATTTACAGAGTGTTATAGAATGCTGTAAAATGTTGACGCAAAGAATGGCGCCAGTTAAAGCTAAAATGGGAAATCCAAAGTGGAAGGATTTAGTTGCTAAATGTTATAGTGAAGGTGTTGATATTACAGCTAGATTTGTGTAAGTTTTGATTAGTTATATCATGTGACATACATGTACTGAGCACCTTGAGTGTGTGACTGCTTGTTTTCATCATCTACATATTACTTCATGACTTCATGTATAAATGCGTGGTTCGACCTCTAGCTGGCCGGTCACCTCTGGCTTGCGACTGTGGTTTCCAGCCCTGGTGTGAGCGTATGTGGCATGGAGCTGGGGGCGCCCTCTCAACCTCGTGGGTTTCCTCAGGGCACTCCGGTTTCCTCCCACTGTACTTATGACCCCTCTGCGCACGGGAATTATTGAAATAAAATTAAATCTTATGTTAGTCCCAAAATGACCTAGTTTGTGTTGAGTGGACGTTAAACCCCATTCTCTTTCTCTCTCATAAATGCATGGGTGTGGGGTGTGTATTTTTTTTGTTCAAAGATGTAGTAATGAGTGCTATATCAAATTCAATAAACATAAAACCTATCATTATCAGTTCATAGTTAATAGACGTTAAACCCCATTTCTCTCTGTTTCTTTCTCACTACTAGGGATCTTTGTTTCTTTCTCTCTACTAGGGATGTTAATCAGCTGATAATATTCGACTTCAGCCGCTTGATTTTTTAAAATCCAATGAATAAAGCAATGAACCAGATGGCATCACAAATCAATCTACTTCTGACTCGTATGCAAAGAGTTAATTATATATTACTTGGTGATAAAGAAGACAATCAACTGGCTTTTCATCTACAATTGTTAATAATCAGCAGTGTGATTCATGTAGAGAGAGAGAGAGAAATGGGGTTTAACGTCCACTCGACACAAACTAGGTCATTTTGGGACTAACATATTGTTTCATTTTATTTCAATAATTCGCTTGGGCGTAGGGGTCTTTAGCAGTGGGAGGAAACCGGAGTGCCCGGAGGAAACCCACAAGGTTAAGAAGGCGCCCCTATCTCCATGCCACATACGCTCACACCAGGGCTCGAAATCACAGCCGCAAGCCAGCGGTGACTGGCCAGCTAGAGGTCTAAGCGTGGCACTCTAGACCACAAGGCCATCCCAACCCACGTGATTCATGTAGAATCTAATATGCTGTTTTTTATGATTCACAAGGGTTTTGGGGGGGAGGGGGGAATCACAGTGGCTAAGTTGGTAAGACGCTGGCTTGTTAGCCTTGAGGTCGGATGTTCGATTCCTGCATTGGCTGTGAAAGTTCATCCAGATTTTCTGGCGTGGTTTCCCCTTGTCAGTGATTCAGGACGGGAGGACCTGATAAAGACAGCTGTGTGATCAAATGGATAGGACAAAAACCTGAGGTGTCATGTACACATTGCCTTGCAAGTAAAAGATCCCTTGGCAGTTGGAATTTGATATAAGAGTAGACTGTAGTCTGGGCAAAATTCCCCCCGTTGCACACTGTATGGCATATGCCCGTCTTCATTAGCCCAGTTTAGGATCAGAACAGTAGGACGTTAAACCCTATTTCATTTCACAAGGTTTTTTTATTTGTTTGTTTTAGAACGGAACCTGTTGATGTAAACCCCTTTGCTCATTATAATGTATATGGTGTTTGTTGTTCAGAGGTGGAACTTGATGTTCTGACTGGAGAACACCAGATATTGAGGGTAGACATGTTGTATGATGGTGGAAAGAGGTAAGTAAATTCTAACTTAGACTGGTTTACTGTTTCATAAATGCTAAAGAAGATGTCATTTGATGTTGAACATTCACATGAGTGTACTAGAATCCAGTCTGATTCAAATACAGATCCTATTTCATTTGGGGGGTTGGGATGGCCTAGTGGTCTAGAGTGCCGCGCTTCGACCTCTAGGTGGTCGGTCTCCTCTGGCTTGCAGCCGTGGTTTCGAGCCCTGGTGTGAGCGTATGTGGCATGGAGATAGGGGCGCCTTCTCAACCTCGTGAGTTTCCTCCGGGCACTCCGGTTTCCTCCCACGGCTACGCGCAAGCGAATTATTGAAATAAAATTGAAACCATATGTTAGTCCCAAAATGACCTTGTTTGTGTCGAGTGGACGTTAAACCCCATTTCTCTCTCTCTCTCCCCCTATTTCATTTCGTTTTTATAATTCAAAATTTTGGTTTACTTGTGTTTACTACATTAGGATCTGGAAGACTTGTTGTTTAACTTGTGTTCTGCTTGAAATGAGGGGTCAGCCAATCAAATTGTCTGTCGAATCGAGGGTTTGACCTTATATGCGCAGAATTGCGGGAAGGCATTATCAGCGATAGAAATCAAAAGAATGCAACAACGATTCTGATTGGTTAATTGAATGACTGAGGTTATAGGGTCAAATGTCACGTGTTTGACATCTGAACTGGCTGAACGTGACCTCCTGCTATAACTTGTTAGATCTACATGCAGTGTAGGCCATCAAAATTATAAAAACTGAAACGAAATATAGATCTGAATTTCAATTTGATTAGAATCCATCTCTGGATGCAGAAGGGTTCTTCCCTGAGCTTTGTGTTCAAATTACTATCATGCTTACTGAAATTAATTTTTATTATTGGTATATTTCGGCTACCGCTTTCATAATTGCTTAGAAGTTGACATTTGAGGTTAAACATTCATATATGTATATAAGAACTCATTTCTGCATGCAGAAGGGTTCTTCCTTCTTGAACATTGTATTCCAATTACTATCATTCAGTTTTATTGTTGGCTTTGCTATTTTTCAGTTTAAATCCAGATATTGATATTGGTCAAGCAGAAGGCGGATTTGTTATGGCTTTAGGTTACTGGTTAACGGAGAGAGTCATCTATGATTCTACTACTGGTGAAAATCTTACAGCCAATACCTGGGTATTTTATACTGATACTTGTTTTATTATTTGACCAGGGAGCTGCTGAGTTTCCCTGCATTGGCCGAGAAAGTTCATCTCGATTTTCCGGCGTGATTTCCCCTTGTCAGTGATGCAGAAGGAGGGCCTGACAAGGACAGCTGGCTAGTCATTCAGATGGGACGAAAAACCAAGGTCCTGTGTACAAATTGGAGTGCATGTAAAAGATCCCTTGGCAGTTGGAATTCGATATGGCCTGGGAAAAATTTCCCTCATAGCACACTGTATGGCGTATGCCCGTCTTCCATTAGCCCAGGTTAGGTGCAAAAGAGTAGGACGTTAAACCCCATTTCATTTCGGGAGCCGCAGTGTGTCATTAAGTAAGATGTTGGTTATCTAACCCAGACGTCTCGTATTTGATCCCGGTGTAGGACAGAGCACATGTGTCGTTGTGCAGGTGGAACACATTGGCATACATGTAACGTATCCCTTAGCAATTGGAATTTGATATAAGACTTGACTCGACCGATGTTGTCTTGGTAAAATTTTTCTGATGTCACATTGTATCTTCAGTAGCCCAGTCAGTGGAGAAATGAAACATAGACCGGGATTGAGCTCTGAATCATAAACATTAGCCCTTTTTGAAGCCCTGTGTTTACTTTTCAGACGTCTACCCTCAGCTACAGCAAAAAATGATTCCAAATATATATGAGTTAGATATTTTTGTAATCTTTCGTAAACAATTATACAGGATTCAGTTCGGAATATAATTTCACGGTCATTTTTTTTTTATATTATAGGAATATCACCCACCAATGCCAAAAGACATACCAATTGATTTTAGAATTGAGTTTTTGAAGAATTCTGATAATCCTAGAGGAGTACTTGGATCAAAAGGTGAGTTTTTAAAATATCTTAAATCTTCAACATTAACATAGTTCATTTTGTCAACATTGCTAAAGTTACTACGAGCTGAAATTAAATTACTTCAATTGGTATAATTTGTGTCAACAGAACTGACAATTCCATCATTACAACTACACATCCATCATTTCATTACAACTGACAATCACATCATTACAACTGACAATTACTGAAACATCCATCATTACACCTGACACTTCAATCGTTAGAACTGACACTCCCATCATTACAACTGACAATTCCATTAGAACAACTGACAATTACTGACACATTCATCATTAGAGCTGATGCTTCCTTCATTACAACTGAGAATTCCATCATTACAACTGACAATTACTGACACATCCATCATTACAGTTGAAAATACAATCATTACTATTGACATATCCATCTTTACCACTGACAATTCCATCATTACAACTGACAATTGCACCAACACAAGTGCCGCTGGCATGATTTCAAAAACGAACCCTCAGTCAACAGAACAGAAGACTAAACACAGTGTAAAAAAATATTTGATGTATGGAGAGGTGTGCTTTTGGAAACCGTGCCAACCTTAATTGTCTGACATTGACGAATATTCAAACTGTAAAACTTGCCGCCGACCATTCAGACCATTGATCGTTCATCAGTTATGGATTGTCGAACTTACAAAAAATATTTTGACGGCACTGGTTTTTAGGACAATGGACTTCCTAACTCAATATAAACAAAGTTACAGACCAATTTATATTTGTTCCCCAAGTGGTCTTATCAGAAAGTTTTTACTGTGTGTTAATTTATAAATAAATTATATTTTCATAACAGCTGTGGGGGAACCACCTGTCTGTATGGCTACATCAGCAATGTTGGCGGTAAAACATGCAATAGAAGCTGCAAGAAAAGAAATATCCAAGGATGTATTCTTTGGTCTAGGTGAGTCAACATTTTTTACCTTCTTTGATTGGCATTTAGTAATTGAACGTATTTAACACAAGGTACAATTTTATGGATACACAATTACTGAGTTTGATACTAAGCATCCTTGTCGAAACGTCGCTTAGTATCAAACTCAGTAATTGTGTATCCATACAATTATACCTTGGGTTAACATTTTTTACATTTTACCTATTATATTGGTGACCATGCTCCAGTCTTCATTTGCTCCCAGACGGAGCAGAACAGAAGGGTGTTAAACCTCATTTCCTTTCATGTGGTGATCATGCTAAAGTCTTGAAGCATCATTAGCCCCGTTTACCCTTGGCTGCGCTAAGCCTGCTGTTCTGGGTACGGTACAAGGCCGCAATAAATTTCAATACATTGACCCGTTGACATTACTCTAAAATAACCAGTCTCAGAACCCTGCCAAGCACACCAAATGTGGAACTCTTCACAGAAAAGTTAATTTTTATCCTCGTACAAATTACCCAGATGAAAACAATAATGATGACTGATTTAGTTTGAGCAGCCATTTTAACAGAACTGATGACAGAACTGTCAAAGTTTGCGGGGGAAAAGGTCTAGGTTTGTTTTGCGCAGTAATCCATGCTCAGAACGGTTAGCGTTTATTCTAGGAAAATTTAAAGCAAGCGGTTCCTGGTACCGTTCCGAGACCACCTCACTTCAGTCGGCCAAATTGACACCGCAGTGTAAACAGGTCAAACTAAGCGTTCCTAGTACGCTTAAAATTTGTAATGTAAGCAGGGTTAAAGAAGGCAATATGAATCCCCTGTAAACAACAATATTGGGAAATATGAATCTCTAAAAATGGCCATGGTACAATTCTGTTTAATATTTACAAAGTAATGTTGAATTGAAATTTCATCTCAATTTGGTTGTTGAGGAGCAGAAATTAACGTCATTTTTAAATCGGATTGCGTTGGCCGAAAAATTTCAGCAAGTTTTTTCCTAGTTTCCCCTTGTCAGTGCTGCATGTACAGAAAGTCAGAAAAGTACAACTGTCTAGTTGTTTGGATGGTGTGAAAAATTTCCCTCATAGCACATTGTATGGCATATGCCTATCTTCATTAGCCCAGTCGCAACAGTACAGTAGGAGGTTAAACTTCATTTCATTTCATTCAATGCAGTACTATTTGTCAAATTCCAACAGTCAGAGGTTCTTTAACGTTCATACCAATAAGTACAGGGGTACATCTCAGATTGTTGTACCCTTCCTAATGACTAGACAGTTTTCTTTGCCTTTAAAATATCTGAATGTATTTCATATTTATTTACATAAACTATTTGATATATTTATAGATGGACCTGCTACAGTGGATACAGTTCAACAAAACTGCCTGACTGATTCCACAAACTTAACCTATGGAAAATAAATCTGGAACTTGAATCTGGAACACAGTTAATCAAAGCCAAAATCAAATTAATTTGTTAAATTATGTCTCATTTTAAGCCTAATCAATTAAAGGAGGGGGGATAAAGTTTAATTTCTACAAAATCGATTAATATTTTATAAATTTTTTACAAATTTTCAACTAGCATTTGTTTTGCAAAGTCTATAACATTGTTTTAATAATTCAGAGCAGAATGACTGAATGATATATTATTAAGCTTTCATATTGTATAATATGAGAGCTTATTGTTTCTGTTAAGATTATTATTATTAATAAATTTTGTTTGTTCTTTTATCTCAGGAGATTACCATAGGATCTTTCTGAAACTTTGGGGGGTTACATTTTCTGAATCCTTGAAGGAATGCCTAAAAATCCATTGGTTCAGAATTTTGATGTCGGTCACATGACAGTCACCATTTTGAACTGAATATGAAAAAAGTGAAAAATCCATGATAATGGACATGAAAATTAAAACAATAGACCATAGTTTGGAGATTACGTCTCTTGATAGCGTGGATCAAAGTCGAATTATTGGTACATGTATTTGAAAATGTTACAATTTCGAATTTTGCCTTTGATGTTTTTCATGCCGACAAAGCTGTTGACAAGAAAAAAATTGCATTAACTTAGCTAGATTTTGACCGATTTTAATATTATTTTTTTTCTAGTTCAGATTATTTATATGACCCATGACATGTGACGGGAAGTGACTGTGAATATGAAAGCTTTCATATTTGCTTTGCAGATCTAGTTATATATTATTAGTATATACACCTATATTATTTCAAATTTGAAATAAAGCAATATTTGTTAATGCTAAGAAAAAATTTTTTTGTACATTATAGAAAATATATATATGTCATTGTATCTTATATGACTTTACAAATATCTCAACTCCTTCTTAATATTTTTTTTATATTTTGATATTTTGTATGATATGTCTTCTTTTTGTGGCAGTATTTGATATTAAGTTTTTCTGCTGGTACTGTAAATATACGTTTATTACATCAATGGTTTTTGTATTTGTACAAATTTCCGATAGAAATTATTACTAACATATTCATTTAAACATACATTATGGGAGATTAGATAAAGAGTTGGCAGTTCTCACTGTATTAAAAACTAGATAATATAAAGAGAATTTGATGAAATTTCAGTCAAATTGATCGACCCTGAACCGAGAATTTAGAGATTGAATTTGGGCCTAGCCTCGATCATCATTACTAAAGTCGGTAGGATAAAAAACAGTCTTGTTTATCCATTTTTTTTATTTAATCGGCAGCAGACCAAGGTTCTAATCCAATAAAAATCACCGACTAGCGATGATATTGTGAGTTGGTTATGGTCTAGATAAGTTAATTAATGTCTGATCAATAATTTATATAACATTTTTTCAGGCCTAAAGAATGGCCTGAAGTAATTGGCAGCTTTAACTCTTGCAAAATGTATGTTTTAATGAATTAAGCTAGTATTTTCATATGGTTAGTGTAATAATTATTTTTATATAAATAGTTATTTTCTATTTTTCTAAATTGAAATTTAAGTCACAGTGTTTTTAGTTATAATATCAAATTATGATTCATATTGTGAACAACCAGATTTTTTCATTTGCTTAGATATTGTTTTTTGCTAGCTGTCCAATTTTCTATGTGCCAAATATTATCTATACAACTTCAAATGTGCCATATAAATTCAAGAGATTTAATTTTAAAAAACAAGCTAACATTATATAACTTCATGAGAGATTTGATTAGACGATGCTGGATGACCAAGAAGATGCAATGTTCCACTTATTGACCACCACTAGTTTTATTGGAATCTAAGGCAGCCATTTAAGTTTCTCCACAGGGGGTGGAATCAGCAATCCAGAGGATATGTATATATACATGTACAAAATGACAGATTATTAAGTTGTTTATTGATTTCATTGATATGTTTGAGTGACTGATAACAATCATTGATTAATTGGTTTTATTGATTTGATCAGTTAAAAACTGATTTGATTAATTAATTAAATATTTTTGTTCCATTGAGTGATTGACTTACCATAATGCTTTATCTTTTAGCACTTGAAATGGGGTTTAATGTTCTGTTGCTATACTGGACTACGGAAGACAGGTATACGCCATACAGTGTACTGTGTAAGAAATTTTGCACAAACAGTGGCGCTATGGCCTACTCTTATATTGAATTCCAACTGCCTAGGAATCTTTAACCTCCATGCCAATGTGTAAATGGGACCTTGTTTTGTTGTGCTATCCAAATGGACATTCATTTTTCCTCAGCATGCCTTGAATCCTACACCACGGACAAAGAGGAGCCATGCTGGAGAAACCTGATAAACTTTCTTGGCCAACACATGGATCAAACACAGGACCACATGCTAAAGGCTTAAATCATTAACCACCTAATGATGATTGCTACAGTATATTATAATCATTGATTTTGGGGGTAGATCTAAATCTAGTGGTTAAAATTTCAATCTCACCAATATTATGTCACAGCCAAGGATATAGCCAGTTTTGAATAATTTATATAATGGAAAACAGCCTTTAACAGGGCTTTGTTAAATTCAAGTACTTACAGTCTGTGCCAAACAATGACCTTATCAACAGTAAAAACCATAGTAATGGTGAAAGGCCTAAAGAATTACACATTGGTGAAATGAAAGGCATTGCTGTAGTTCAATTATGACTTTTTATTGAATAATTTATGATTATTTATAACCAATCGAAATCGATCTACCTGCCATTATTTATGTTACATAATTTTTATTGATAATTAGAACTACACACATATTTACCATGTTATTGTTTTTGTTGATTTTGGGGTTTGGAAGATATTTCTGAGACTAGAGTAAGTTAGTTTAAGGATGATTATTTATAACCAATTGAAATAGATCCACCTGTTAACTGTTATTTAGATAAAAAATTTATTAAATTCATAATGGTTTTATCAAATTATTATAATCCACTAAATAAACTATGCCAATTGTTTATGATTTGTCTTATTTATGTATACCATATTTGACTGAAAAATCAAAATGTACCCTAATAATCACAAACTTTACCCTAACTAATAATTGCGCATGATATGGCCATGGTAATGTTAGTCAGCCCCCCCCCCCCCCGTTAACACACACCACACACCTGCCGAAGTTTAAACCTTAACCCTAAGACGCTAGCCCCTATAACACCAAGAGACACGGGTTTGTCTCTAACACCAGTCTACAACACGGCATTCACAGTTTTATTTAAAATTTTTAAAAAATCATCTGTACTGGCATATATCCACGATCCAAGCAGGTGAAGGATCGGACCGGGTGGACGACATGACACACTCACAAGAACAGAAGCAACAATACTATTTATTAATTTTCAAACAAATTTATTAAAGTAATATTTCCACACCACATAATTTAAATCTTAAATGGAATAGTAAAATAGAAAATTGAGAATAACAAAAGACAAAATACTGATATAAAAGTATTGTGTCCGTAAGACACAGTTAATTGTAGTAAAATTGAGAATAACAAAAGACAAAATACTCATGTAAAAGTATTGTGTCCGTAAGACACGAAACAGTTAATTGTAGTAAAATTGAGAATAACAAAAGACAAAATACTCATGTAAAAGTATTGTGTACGTAAGACACGAAACAGTTAATTGTAGTAAAATTGAGAATAACAAAAGACAAAATACTCATGTAAAATTGAGAATAACAAAAGACAAAATACTCATGTAAAAGTATTGTGTCCGTAAGACACGAAACAGTTAATTGTAGTAAAATTGAGAATAACAAAAGACAAAATATTGATATAAAAGTATTGTGTCCGTAAGACACGAAACAGTTAATTGTAGTAAAATTGAGAATAACAAAAGACAAAATACTCATGTAAAAGTATTGTGTCCGTAAGACACGAAACAGTTAATTGTAGTAAAATTGAGAATAACAAAAGACAAAATACTCATGTAAAAGTATTGTGTCCGTAAGACGCGAAACAGTTAATTGTAGTAAAATTGAGAATAACAAAAGACAAAATACTCATATAAAAGTATTGTGTCCGTAAGACACGAAGTGGTTAATTGAACTGATAAAGTTTAAAATACACATAATTAACTGTAAAATAAAACGTGTCTTTAATGGGGCAGTATTTCGGAGATCACGTGGGTAAAACGCTATCTCGCTAGTCTTGAGGTCGGGTGTTCGATCCCTGCATTGGGCGAGAAAGTTCATCCAGATTTTCCGTCGTGGTTTTTTCCTTGTCATTGATGCAGGACGGAGGGCCTGACAAGGACAGCTGTCTGGTCGTTCGGATTGGACGAAAATCCGACGTCTCGTGTACACATTGGCAGTTGGAATTCGATAAAAGAGTAGGCCGTAGCGCCGCTGCCCGGGCAACATTTCCCTCATAGCACACTGTATGGCGTATGCCCGTCTTCACAGCCCAGTTTGGAGCAGAACAGTAATAGGACGTGCAGTATTTAGTAATTCTGGATGTTAGATAAATGCCGATTTTTCACCCTTGCAAGTTGTAATGCCGTTAAGACTGAAAGCCAAGAGCCATTGTAGATTTCGTCATAGGTCAAGGGGTGAGGACAAGAATTATTACGAGGGCTATACGGCTAACCCTAACCTCAATCTCGTCAACAATCACGTTACATCTGCAATGGCTCTTGACTTTTAGTCGTTCAATACCGGCATTACCGGGTGACTAAAGAAGATAAAATACATACGGTCTCTAAATTGAAATGAAATGGGGTTTAACGTCCTACTTAAAGGTAATTTTAAAAAATAATACACGGGCCGAGTGGAGGATTTTCCTGTGCGGAATCCCTTAAATAAGGTTTATGGTAGGGATTTCATGGGTTACACTTTTAAGAAAAAGTCCTGGGGCCGGTTGCTCAAAGCTCTGTTAACTTTTAACGATCCGTTATCATGGAGTAAACGGATCGTTAACTTTAACGGAGAGAAATGTTGTTGCTGGAAGCCCTATGTTAACTTTAACGGATAATGAAATTGACTGTCCAGCAACAGAAATTTAACGGACCGTTACCAAAAAACACATGAAAGATAACGATCCCTTAGTTTAACGGATCGTTAAAATAACTTGAGCAACCGTCCCCTTGAAATTATTAGCTACTGGAACAATGCATATATGAATCAATATGACAACCCACGGCTGCCATACAAACTATTTTAAATCTCACACAATAAAAATAGAAAAATATACAATTTTATTGCAAAATAAATCAAATCAAAACTATATATATAATTCCAGGTGGCCGGGGGATTGGGCTGCTAAGCCCACGATTTCTATATCAGAGTTCTATCGAAAACCAAAGACGTAATATAAGTTTATAAATTCTATTATAAATTTGTAGAACTCTTAGGGGTCACCGAAACCTTTGCCCTATTATAACAGGAATAAAAATCTAAATTATCGAAACAATTAGAAATATTTATTGTATTGGTATTTCCCACAAAATTAGTGGATAAAATATTGAAGATTGATAGCATCTAGTCCGTTTGCTCTTGGGCCCCCGGCCATCTCTGTCCATCGTGCCCAAACAGAGTTGTCTTCCCTTGCAGTTCTGGGTAGCAAGACTTGAGTACACTCGGCAAACCTTGTAAGATTTCGGACAATCTAAACTCGGCTGTATGATGAATTCCGCCATATTGGAACTACTTTAAAGGTCCCGGATGAAACATGGCTGCGCCCATTCCAAACACAAGTTGGCGACCTATTTGACTAGCGACCTATTAGAACGATCCAGCTGTAAGATGATGACGAAATTATACTTCTATTCTGAGCTGAAGGAACGGATAAAAAATAATATATTCTACTTTCATTTGATAGACATAACGTTGGACTTTATTGGTTGATACATAGAGACTGTTGTCTTTACTCTAAATAGGTTTCCAACGAACAGATTGCAGCTCGATTGGTCGAATAGGTCGCTAGCCGAATAGGTTCCCAATTTGTGTAATAGCGTCAAGTTTTCCTGTTAAAGTAAACCGGTAACCGCATCGCAAATGTATGGGCGTAGGTACATATCACTTACTGTCATACATCCGAGACTATATGTAGTTTACGGAATCTGTCGAGATTAGCCGAGTGGACTTGAGTATATAGGGAATGGTGTTAAAACGGACGGTCCGGACGTGCTCCAAATTTCACAGAAAGAGAAAGCGCGTAGGCTTATCAACTCAATGGGCTCCTTTAAACAATGATGGCTGACAATAAAACATACGACCACGTCACTCGTACACTTCCCAAAGTTTGACGCATTGATTAATGTTTTAAACGATTCAGAAAATTGACGGTTGTCGCTAGAATCTTCAGACGCATGGATTATGGATTACTAATGGATGCGGTAATAAACGAACACATGAAAATGAATTAAAATTGACAATGCTGAGATCACGAAACATAAATCATCTGAAGAGTCCAAGGAAGAACGATCTTTGTCACATTTTTGTCTTTTCGCGTAAAACGCAAAACAATCTTTTGGACGAGAATGTTTAACGCCTATGCGAATATTCACTGCGGGATCAGTTTGTGTAGGTTTAATTACAATTTCAAAATGATGTTTAACACGAACCATACTTATTTAGTACACCTGACTTCAACTTTTCGGGTAAATTAAGTTTAACTTAAGTAAAGGGTACATGGACTAGTATTTGTCTTCGGGCCATTTCAGAAGGGCCATGGTTCGATGTGACTTCGATCGTTTTTACCCGAAATTAATTGTCCCATAGAAAGCGTATACAATTTGCTACCAGATGGCGCCATTAACTGGGATTCATGGAAAAAGTGACTTAGATCGTTCTTCCCCAGGACACTTCATTTAGTTTTCAAGCCATTTGTTACAATCCATTGTAATACACGAACAGTTATTTTTGTATTATGAGCAATATTAAAGGGGCGCGGATTCGGGGTCTGGAAGTCTTGCTTCCACATTCATTGTCTCGGTTTTTTCTTTTCGATCAAGTTGCAACTTTTCTGCCACATGCGCAAAGCCAGATTTATTCAAGCAATCTATAAAGGCATTAAATGCGTTCACACCACCGCTTCCCATCAACAATTTTAATGCTGCCTTTATCCCTTGGCGCGGGCTCTTCTTCATTTGTTTTTCTATAATATCCATATCGTCAGTGTCAAAAATATGTTTTGAAAACATATTAGTGATAATAGCATCGCCTCTTATCTGTTGACAAAGGTACCCCATATTACTTTGAATAACATAATGATCGACTTCATTCATGCGACCTCGGTTAAGTTCATCAGCTGAAAAGCAAAAACGAGATAGTATAGGAGAGAGAAATGGGATTTAACGCCAATTTGATACAAACTAGGTATTTTCGCGACTCAATCATTTGCATGCGCGTAGGGGCCTTTCTTTAGTTGTCAGAGGAAAACAGGTGACCTGGATAAAAGTACTCTTTTCTCTTTATATACCGGGCAACGTTTTCCCCTGCCTCCGACTTGTAAGTAGGACAGGAAATAGGCAATTGCAAGGGAAATTGCGTCAAGTCATTCGAAAAAGATCAAATGCCGAGGACCATAACCGTGTGAGCTGAGAAGATAAAATTTCGTTTCGAGAAATTATGGTAAGATTCACTAGTCAAATTATCATATCGTGTTTCTGACGAATAAGATGTTTCACACATGGGTATCAGTTAGTGCCTTTGTAACATTTTCAATCTTGATTTGAATATTAATTTTTTAAAAAGCGGATCTGTGGAAATGGGGCAGGACCCAGACCCCCCGCCCCATAGATCTTAAACATACATTATGCAAGAGTTAAATTTGCCTATTGCAGATTTTTTTCTTTGGGCCAGAAATATTATCTCAATTATTAATTAGACATTAATTAACTTATCCAGACCATAATCAAATCTCGGTGTCATCGCTAGCATGTGATATTTACTGGAGTAGAATCCGACCTGTTACTGAACGTTCACTGATGATTAAATCAAGAAATGGATAATCGAGACTACTGTTTTTTTATTGAACGGTCTTTGGTTATTTTGATCGCGGCTAGGCAGAAAATTCAATTGCTAAATTCTCGGTTCAGAGTGAATCAATTTGACCGAAATTTTCAGCAAGTGTCATTTATATTATCTAGTTTTAACTATTATAGTGAGAACTGCCAGCTATTTATCAAAACTCCCATGATGCATCTTTAATAATTAGTTTAACAAAAAGACATAATATTATAGTATTTACTAACATATATTTATGGAATATTTTCGGATGGGAGAGGGGTGGATGCAAGGCCGCAAAACAGTTTTGACAACAATGCCCGATTCCATAATCTGCAATTCTGTCTACATTTTCAAAGAAAAGTTATTATTTTACCTGTTGCCATGATGCTATTTTTTAGAGCTTTATAAACTGTATCTCAAAAGTGTCCAGTAGATTTGTATACCATAGCCTATAGGCCTATCTTGTATCTGAAAGAGATAAATGAAATGGGGTTTAACGTCCTACTGTTTGGCACCGAACTGGGCTAATGCAGACAGGCATACACCATAATGAGTAAGGCATATTAACTTTTTTACTCCGACAAATTAAATTCTCAAACATTTTTTTGAAGTATAAGAAAATAAATAAAGACGTTTGAAGTATTTGTAGTAAAAAAATATTTCCTATACAGTGTAAATGGGTATTTACGTGTTATGTAAACAACGCACGCGCCATTGAGTCAATGACTGACGCCACGTGATGTCAGTGCACGTGTTGTAGACAGTCATCTGTGACAGAGAAAATTCATAAGTAATTCTCTGTGAAACAGATTGACGCTATACAGTGTGCTATGGGGGAAATTTTGTCCGGACAGCGGCACTACGGCTTACTCTTATATCGAATTCCAACTCTCAAGGGATCCATTACGTCCACGTGCACGCCAGTGTGTACACGTGCACGCCAATGTTAAAGGGGCACCACGCCGGAAAATCTGGATGAATTTCCTCCGTCAACGCTGGGATCGAACACCCGACCTACAGGTTAGCGAGCCAGCGTCTTACTCACGTGTCTACTACGTATCCATCGATGGCCCAGTGATTAAGATTCTGGCCCTTTAAGGGATCCCGCATGTTCGAGAAAATTCATCGGGATTATACAGCGGTGTCCCCTTGTCGGGGGTGTGGGACAGAGCCTGGCAAGGGACAACGTATAGTCGTTCGAATGGGACAATAAAAACGAGGACCAGTGTGTACATTGGAGTGCAAGTAAAACAACCCTTGGCATTTGGAATTCGATATGAGAGTATACAGGAGAGTCACTATCAAAATGTATGGAGTCGCGTTGGCTAAGTGGGTAAGATGCTGGCTCGCTAACCAGGAGATCGGGTGTTCGATCCCTGCATTGGCCGAGAAAAAGTTCATCAGGGTTTTCCGACGTGGGTTCCCCTTCATGTCAGTGGTGCGCAAGAAGGAGGACCTGATATGACACTACGGTTTCTCTGATGTGACTGTCGTCTAGGGTTTTCTTCGGACTTCACGTTGTTATAAAATCATATCCAATGATCCATTAAGTCTAAAACACGGTATATGTTGTTACTATAGGTTTATATAACAAATACAACCAATTACAGAAGTTGCATACGGTAAACTACAATATGTATGATATAGCTACTTTAGGAGTTATTAAAATATCCATGGTCTGAGTTTAATATCCTTTCTAACGGCTTAAACGTGACAAGAGCCACGTAATTCTTGATTAGAGACTTTTGGCAAGGGTAAATTTCTTGTCCGTATCGCGTATCCGTATCGATTTTGTGTGTGACGTCAACAATGCTTGTGTATTTCTCATACGTGATATGGCACACGGATACGGCAGCACGTATCGAACAGCTTTCATAAGGAAAAGGTCCATATAACATCGTCGTCTTTTTACCATACTTTTTGCTATTTTTAGACGCTGAAATGTTGTGTTATAGTAGACACTTGACTAGTACTGAGATCTTGGTAGATAACTGACATCATGCTGTAAATAGAACTAAGCTAGCCCAGTTACCCACATGTACACGCCGCGAAAATCTGCCAAAACTCTAAAACTACCTTGACGCAACGTATCACGTGGCGATACGGATACGTGATACGGATGCGGAAAATTCCACTTGCCAAAAGTCTCTATTGTTCTACATAACGTTCACGCGAGGATAGTGCCTTCACTCTAGGTTCTAAGCCCTGGAGGCTATGATGCTCCCCTTTCGGAATCTCTGTATCTGTGATATCTCAGCGTAAATCAAACGAGAGCTCTCCTATAAAAAATGTATACTGCGCCAGCTATTAGGGCAGGACAATTACCATTTTTGGGTAAGTGTTTTGTTTTGGCACCGTTTTATGTCAACACTATTCTAGTTAATTGTATAATCTGTGTACGAGATGACTGGACGATAGTACCATACTTCCAGCAATGTATTCTGACAAAGGTGTCGGTAAGTTTTTTTTTTTTTTTTATAAACAATATTTTATTCAGGATGTCTGAATGGGATTGGGGAACAGGCTTAGCCTATGTAAAACCCCTCTCCCTAAATAGTATACATACATAATATTAAAACAGGAACAAGATGGGTGTATATACACAGTTAAAATGGCAAACACATACATAAATATATTTAAATACAAATATGATTGTACGGATGGAAATATACAGTATATATTAAAGTTCCAATTTCACTTTTTCTAAGAAAGTCAAAATATAATTATTTTTATGTTTTTGCTCAAAAGGTTGTCAACTCACTATTATACGATCATGGACAAAATTTTGTGGGGGTTAGAAAGTGTGGCACTGGTTGATTGAGGAAATAGTTACTCAATTACCTCCCTTGTTTTCCTATTCTTCTCCATGGACGGCCATCTTCAAACGTTTAAATTTGAAGTTGAAAATGATATTTTTGCCAATTTCTCAACTGGCAATAGTGAATTATAGGATTAATAGGATTATTCTTTAACTCGGTAAGTTAGTCTAAGATAGTAGTAGAATAATGCAAGCTACTTCATTACCATAGTTTTCGTCATACATCATGTAGGTAAAGAATTTCTATATTAAACATAACACCTTACTTCGACCTAAAGTAAGCCTATATTATTACACTGACAAGGACAGGTGTCTAGTCGTTCGGATAGTACAAAAGTGTATACATTGGCGTGCACGTAAAGGATCCCTTGGTTGTCGGAATTCGATATAAGAGTGGGTCATATAATGCCGCTGCCTGGGCAAAATTTCCCTCAAATAACACTGTATGGGGTACATAGGCCTACCCATCTTCATTAACCCAGTCGGAGCAAAACATTGCATTTCAATTTGTTAAAAGTATACCTCATCTCACCCCCATCGCTCTCTCGCCCAATTACCACTTTACCAGGGTTTTTTTCCGACACATGTAGGGGGAGGGGTGGCCTAGTGGTCTAGAGTGCCGCGCTTCGACCTCTATAGCTGGCCGATCACCTCTGACTTGCGGCTGTGGTTCCGATCCCTGGTGTGAGCGTATGTGGCATGGAGGTAGGGGCGCCTTCTCAACCTCATGGGTTTCCTCCGGGCACCCCGGTTTCCTCCTACCGCTAAAGACCCTACGCGCAAGCGAATTATTGAAATAAAATTAAACCATATGTTAGTCCCGAAATGACCTGGTTTGTGTCGGGTGGACGTTAAATCCCATTTCTCTCTCTTCGACACATGCACTGTGCGATGTCACCCTGGGTGGAAGTGGACATTATCCCTATAGACTTCTACTAAATAACTCTATTAACTTACCCTAAAAGTTGTTTGTGGGGCCCAATACTCTGATCTGTATTCATTACACGTATAAATCGAAGTAAGTAGTGTTTTTCATAGCATAGATTTAGTTGCACCGATTCGCAGAACTATTAATTCTCGGAGAATAGTTTTTATCTGTAAATAGTTTAGCCTACATCAGTTAGTGTCGAGTACTAAAAATAGATACCGGGAATATTTGAATGTACGGAGCCCGGTTATGGTAGACTATTTTAAGCAAAGGTCTTGAGCTATTAAACTTGAAGTAATATCAGGTAACCAAGATAGACTTACACACCCTGTCTCTTGCACAACACATTTCACTGCTTTAAACAATTTATTATGGATCTTGCGGGTATTGTTATTGTTTGATAAACACAATGTAATATATTTTTTGTCCCTTACCGGGCTCCGTAGAAACGTCACAATACAAGGAAATATTTAAACCTGACCCTGTTATTGTTAATTTAGTTATTCATTCATGTTAATTAAAGCAGAGTTGTATTTAATCACGAACTTCAAAACAATTGCTGTTTCTGAGACTTATTGGAACGTAGTTTGAAATATAAGTAGTATAATCCACATGTACATAGTTGACCTATTTCTATATTATATACACCCAATCCTAACTTATATAATGAACTGATGTGTGTGTTTCTTATCAATATGGGACCATGGTGGCTAAGTGGGTAAGCCTGGAGGTCGGGTGTTCGATCCCTGCAAAGGCCTAGAATGTTCACCCAGATTATCCGAAGTGGTTTCCTCTTGTCAGTGATGCAGGACGGAGGGCCTGACAAGGACAATTGTCTAGTCATTTGGATGGGACGAAAAACCGATCCCGTGTACGAAAAATCATGTTTTTAGCTTGTGGACCCTATAGAGGTCACAATTTTGAACCGATTGTGATGAAAATTAACTTGTTTATAACCCAAAGATCTTGGTTTCTTTTGATATTTGCGCCCATCGGATCGTAACTTCCTGAATTATGGCCCCTGATTGTTCGAAAAATCGCCCTTTTTAGCTTGTGGTCCCATTTGTGGGTGGAAAGTATTATCCAATTAAAAATACCGTTTGATTATATCACCGTTACATGGTAATGAATATTGGACCAAAATTGAACGACAAAATGGCCGCCGTTTGTACACGAATAGTGTGAAAATATGTTATATCAAGTTTGTGGACCCTATATAGGTCACAATTTTGAACCGATTTTGATGAAACTTGACATGTATGTTTATAACCCAAAGATCTTGGTTCCTTTCGATATTTGCACCCATCGGATCGTAACTTCCTGAATTTATCCGATTTAAAAAAAAAACCTTTGATTATATCCCCGTCACATGGTAATGAAGATTGAGGTAAAATTTCGTGAAAATCGGAGCAAAATTGACTGAAAAAATGGCCGCCGCTTGTACGCGAAGGGTGTAAAAATATGGTATATCAAGGCTGTGAACCCTGTAGAGGTCACAAGCTTCATTCAATTTTGATGAAACTTGAAACACATGTTTACAACTTAACAATCTTAGGTCCTTTCGATATTTGTGCATATCGGATTGTAACTTCCTGAATTATGGCCCCTGATTGTCCGAAAAATCGCCCTTTTTAGCTTGTGGTCCCTCTGGAGGTCAAAATTATTATCCGATTTAAAAAACCGTTTGATTATATCACCGTTACATCGTAATGAAGGTTGAGGTCGAATTTCGTGAAAATCGGACCAAAATTGACAGCTGTTCTTGCAGGCCATCCATCCTTCATCACTAACAAGGGAAACCACGCCAGAAAATCTAGATGAACTTTATCACCCAATGCAGAAATCAAACACCCAACCTCAAGGCTACCGAGCCAGCATCTTACCCACTTAGCAACATGATCCCCAGTCGACTTTGAAGCCTACTGAAATGAACCTTTATAACCCAAAGATCTTAATTTATTTCGATATTTGCACATACCAAATTCTAACTTAAAGTTTCAATAGCATTTTTTTAAGTTATATTTTTAAAATTTATTAAAATAAAGCCCCAAAATAGATTGAACCTATAAACAGTCCTACCTTGTTAAAGAATAATCCTATTAATCCTATAATTCACTATTGCCAGTTGAGAAATTGGCAAAAATATCATTTTCAACTTCAAATTCAAACGTTTGAAGATGGCCGTCCATGGAGAAGAATAGGAAAACAAGGGAGGTAATTGAGTAACTATTTCCTCAATCAACCAGTGTCACCCTTTCTAACCCCCCCAAAATTTGGTCCATGATCGTATAATAGTGAGTTGACAACTTTTTGAGTAAAAAACATAGAAATAATTATATTTTGACTTTCTTAGAAAAAGTGAAATTGGAACTTTAATGATGTAGGAAAAATCACTTTCGGTATTGCTTGTTCTCTATCCATCTCTCGAAAATGTGGACGTATCCTGCCTGGCAGTGCCAGCCTGTCTTTATAAATGTATCATCCCCAAGTCCAGTTGACAAACCGCTTGCTATATTTGCATGTTATTTCCCCCCCTACAATAGTGTCTTCTATGAGAGAAATGACATTAATCTGTTTTACTGTCTAGATAAGTAAAGTTTCTAAATCACATACTATTATTACTGTCGGTGATCTTAATAGATACATCTATTGAATATGATTTTGTGGCCTTTGATAAACTTAATGAAACAGCGGATGCGCTATTATCTAATATAATTGTTTATAGTCCTGATAACTATCATATTTTGAAATTGAGAAACAATATGGATAAAACTATTAATTATAGCTTTGGTAGAGAATTATTAAATATAGCAACTGGTTTAAGAATAGTAAACGGAAGATGTTTGTCTGACAAGAGCGGTTCTTATACATTTAATAGTGTTAAAGGGTCAAGTCTAATCGATTATTCTTTGATGCACTATGATCAATTTAATTTCATACAAAGTTTTGCATCTGGTCAATTTAATGAGTTTTCAGACCACTCACCACTTTGTATCAAGCTGAACTTTAATCTGAATAGCGCGGAAGTAAGTAGTATTAATAGTCAAAGTGTTAAACTCAAAACTAAATTTGTCCAGAAATGGGATCATCGCAGATGTAGTGAAGTAGTCTCTATCATCCAAACAAATATTCTACGACTATTAGTCTGGATGGTGCCTCAAAATTTGACGGAAAATAGGTCATTGTCTGGATTATCCAGTCTTTTAAGTTACCACGTACTGAATCTATCAAAACAGCTCGCTTGTCAACGATGACACTCTTTAAAATTTTGTTTGTAAAGGTTTCAATTGAAATGGTAATTTTCTCTCGTCATGAATCAGACGTATGGCTTCTCACAATCTTCTTAATTCTTCATCGCGATGCATGCTTATTCCTCGTCTCTGTTTTGTTTCTAATAATAGATGTGCCAAGTGAATTGTGGGATATATTTCAACCACGCTTTATAGAATCTAGCAAAATCGGCCCGGCTTCATAAGATCTAGCACTTACCGATACTAATAGCCAAAAGGTTCCATTGCCCATGCGTAACCAAATGTTTGGTTTTTTATGTGGTAGATTATCCAGTAATTTTCGTCAAAAATTGAGAACCGACCCAGAGCCTCCGTGCGTTGAAGACTAGGGGGTTCTGGGTGACCGAGACGAGAAGTGAAGTAATAAATGAGTTGAGTAATTATCAACCAGTTTTAATTGATCGTTGTACGCTAAATGACAGGTCGAAAACTTCCATAGATAATAGTGTTGACCGATTCACCCAGACCCTCATGGAAATAATATCACCCTTCTGTATAAATAAAATAGAAGGCTCAACATATTTGAATAAAACTAGGTGTAATAAACTTAAAGCACGACCCTGGTTCAATGAAATTTGTACTTCACAATATAAACTTTACAAAAATGCCTTTAGCAACTTTAATAAAAAATAAATCTCTTGAAAATAGATTAATTTTTATCTGACACAAAATGTTCATATAAAAAATTACAAATTAAAGTTAAATGCATCTATATGGCACAAGAAGGCAATCGTATTAATTTTCTACGGAAAGACAACCCAGCCATGTTTAATAAGCTTTTCAAGAAGGGAAAGAACTCGACTGACCCTTCGGTTACTATAGATAATTTCTATGAACATTTTAGTAATTTGGCTTTAAATCTAACAGATACTATTGATAATGATGTAAACGAATTCTTATCTCAGTGTGATAATCAGACATTTTCTGAAAATTAAGTAAAGGATAACCCTGATGTTGACCTTAATGGGCCAATTACTTATCACGAAATTTATAAAGCCATCAAGAATTTAAAAAATAACAAATCTTGTGAAATTGTTGGAATTATTAATGAATTATTTATTTATTGTTCACAACAACTTGTACCCGTTTTAAACATTTTATTCAATAATATTTTAGAATCTGGTTTGTGTAATTGTGCCCGTTTTCAAAAAGGGCGATTCCAGTAATCCTGACAATTATAGAGGAATTACACTTGTTAGCTGTTTGAGCAAATTATTCAATGGAATATTAAACAATAGATTATTATAATATGACAAATCACATTGTAGTATTACCCATTCCCAGTTTGGTTTCAGAAAAGGTTTATCAACTACAGATGCTATTTTTATTTTAACTACTTTGATCAACCGAATTATAAAACATAAAAAACGTCTTTATTGCTTTTTTGTTGACTATTCAAAAGCTTTTGACTTAATTACGCGAGTAAATCTATGGTATAAACTAATTCAGGAATGTATAACAGGAAACATTTTAAAATTGATACGTTCTCGATATGGTAAGGTAAAATGTTGCGTTAAACTACAAGGTGATTTGTCGAACTTTTTAAATTGTAATTCTGGTATCTTTCAAGGCGAAATTTTAAGTCCCATATTACTTTCATTTTACATTAATGATGTTGAAAACCATTTGTACTGGGAAAATTGTCCATCCATTCCTCTAGATGAACCTTTTTCTTTTAATGTATGCGGACGACAAGGCAGTGTTCTCGGAAACTCCCGAGGGTTTACAACAGTTGCTTGACTCATTATGTAAATATACTTGTAAATGGAACCTCACTGTAAATACCAACAAAACTAAAATTGTTGTTTTTAGAAATGAGGGAAAATTATCAGAAAAAATGAAAAATGGTTTTATAATGGTAATGAATTAGAAATTGTTGACACTTTTAACTATTTAGGATTGATTTTAAACTATAATGGTAAATTTTTGAAAACCCAGAAACATGTAGCCTATCAGGGCAGGAAAGCTTTATTCTCTGTACTACGAGTATGTAATGATAACTTTTTAAACATTGAAACTAAATTGTCAGTATTCGATACTTATGTCGGAAGCATTTTATCATATGGATCAGAAATATGGGGATTTCATAAGGCCGCTGGTGTGGAGAAAGTTCAATCAAATTTTTGTAAGCGAATACTAGGAGTTAGACAAACAACTATGCACAGTATGATTTTTTTTTAAAATTAGGCCGGTTCCCTTTATATGTGAATTAGAATTTTTAAATATTGCACAAAACTACTAAATACTGAAAATAAGATTTTAAAATGATGTTTACAGGACCAGGAAGTGAATAAAAGTAAATGGATTATAAATGTAAAGAATGAATTATTTCAAATGGATTTAGGCTATATTTGGGAACATAGAGAATCATGTAACTCATCATATTTCAAAACCATTAAGCACAAAATTTTAGATTTTTTTAAACAATTATGTCATAGAACGTATTTGTAATTCATCAAAAGGTCTCTTTTATCAGCATTTCATTTCAAATTTTACCTTACGATACTATTTGACCAAATCCATCTCATATAAATATGCTAATTGTATTTCAAGAATCTGTTTATCTGCCCATAAGTTATTTATGGAAACGGGTAGATACAACAGTGTTACTAAAAATAAAAGAATTTGTAAATTTTGCGATAATGACGATGTTGAAGATGAGTACCATTTTGTATTAATATGTAAAAAATATGAAGATATCCGTTGTAATTATATTAAACCATATTATAGAATTAATCCAAGTATATATAAATTTATTCAACTTCTGACTGTACATAATATTAACGAATTGACAAATCTTGGAAAGTATCTATCAATAACTTTTGAATCGAGAAACAAATTACTCCAAAATCTAACAGTATAAATTGACATCTTACATATTTGTTTAAAGAAAAATAAATGCATTGTCTACTCTCCCATATACATCAACCTTATAAGAAATTTAAATTGTAAATAATTTCATATTTGTATGTATGTATGTCTTGTATATTGTATTGTATCAAGTGTTGAACTGAACTAGCACTTGAAATCGGGTTTAACGTCCTAGTAGTCTGCTGTGGCTGGGCTAATGAAGACGGGCATACACCATACAGTGTACTATGGGAGAAATTTTGCCCAAACAGTGATGCTATGGCCTACTCTTTACATCGAATTCCAACTGCCAAGAGATCTTTAACTTCCATGCCAATGTGTACATGGGACTTTGGTTTTTTGTACCATTCAAACAACTATATATTGTTCCTCATCAGGCCTTCAATCCTACACCACTGACAAAGGGAAACCATGCCAAACAATGACCTTATCAACAGTAAAAACCATAGTAATGGTGAAAGGCCTAAAGAATTACACATTGGTGAAATGAAAGGCATTGCTGTAGTTCGATTATGACTTTTTATTGAATAATTTATGATTATTTATAACCAATCGAAATCGATCCACCTGCCATTATTTATGTTAATTAGTTTTAATTAATTATCAGAACTACACACATATTTACAATGTTATTGTTTTTTGTTGATTTTATTTTTGTTTATTTTGCTACATTTGGGTTTGGAAGATTTCTGGGAATGTTACCTTAAGGATGATTATTTATAACCAATCAAACTCAATCCACCTGTTAATCATTAGATAAATAATTTATTAAATTCATAATGGTTTTATCAAATTATTATAATGCAATAAATAAATTATGCCAATTGTGTATGATTTGTCTTATGTATACCATATTTGACTGAAAAATCACATAATGTACCCTAATAATAATAATTACATGATATGGCCATGGTCATGTTTGCGCCCCCCCCCCCCCCCCCCGTCGTTTAAACCCAACACTAAGACGTTAGCCCCTATAAACACCAGGAGACACCTGCTTGTCACTAACACCAGTCTACAAAACGGCATTCCCAGTTTTATTAAAAAAATTTAAACAAACAAACCATCTCGACTGGCATATATTCACGATCCAAGCAGGTGAAGGGTCGGACCAGGTTGACCAGGTTAACGACAAGACACACTCACAAGAACAGAAGCAACAACACTATTTATTAATTTCAAACAAATTTATTAAAGTAATATTGTCACAATCAATAATCTAAATTACAAATGGAATAATAAAAATGACAATTGAGCATAACAAACGACATAATACTCAAATAAAAGTATCGTGTCCATCTGCTGTAAGACACCAAACGGTTAATTGAACTGATAAAGTTTAAAATACACGTAATTAACTGTAAATTGTAACATGGACGGGAAATCTTCCTTTGTTCTTTTCGTTGAATAAGCAGATTGTTTTATCTCAACTATACCTACTTGAGCGTAACTGTGCAATAATGTATATGAATCACTATGGCAAGCCACGGCTGCCACACAAACTTTTTTGTTATTTCATCTAAACAATATATTTTATCTCTAGTCTTTAGAAATCTCACATAATAGAAATAAAAATTACAATTTTATTGCAAAAAATCAAATAAAAATTATATATATTATTATAATTCCATGTGGTCGGGGGAGGGGGCTGCCAAGCCCACGATTTCTATATCAGAGTTCCCTCGAAAACAAAGATGTAAGTTTATAAATTCTATTAAAAATTCTATTATAAATTTGTAGAACTCTCAATCTGATTAAAATACAGATCTATATTTCGTTTCGTTTTTTTTTACTTTCGGGGGTGGTGTGACTGAAACTTTTGTCCTGATTAACAGGAATGAAAATGTGAAGTGTCGATATAATTAGGCATATTTATTGTATTGGTATTTCCTACAAAATTAGTGGATAAAATATTGAAGATTGATAGCATCTAGTCCCTTTGCTTCTCGGGCCCCCGGCCACATTTGTCCGTCTCCCAAACAGAGTTGTCTTCCCTTGCAGTTCTGAGTAGCAAGACTTGTGTGGATAATGGTGTTAAAACGGCCCGGGCGTGCACCAAATTTTTACAGAAAGGGAAAGTACGTCTCAACTCAATAGAACCTTTTAAACAATGTTGCCTGGCAATAAAACATACGACCACGTCACTTATACACTTCCCAAAGTTTGGGCATTGATTAATGTTTTAAACGATTCAGAAAATTGACAGTTGTCGCTAGAAGAATCTTCAAACGCATGTATTGTGGATTACTAATGGATGCGATAATAAACGAACACATGAAAATGAATTAAAATTGACAATGCTGAGATCACGAAACATAAATCATCTGAAGAGTCCAAGGAAGAACGATCTTTGTCACATTTTTGTCTTTTCGCGTAAAACGCAAAACAAACCGTTGGACGAGAATCTTTAACGTGAACCGAACGAGCATGTCAAAATAATGTTTATCACGAACCATAATTACCAGTACATCTAACTTCAACCCTTAAGGCAAATTAAGGTTACATAAAGGGTACGGTGGACTTGTATTTGTCCGTGGGCCATTTCAGAAGGGCCCTGGTTCGATGTGACTTCGATCGGTTTTTCCCCAATTTTAATTTTCCACAGAAAGATTATAAAATTTCGTGGGTTCGTGGAAAAAGTGAATTAGATTGTTCTTCCCCCGGACTCTTCATTTAGTTTTGAAGTCATTTGTAATATTCCACTGTAATACACGAAGAGTTATTTTTGTATTATGAAGGGGGTGTTGTAACGGCGTCTGGTAGTTTTGCTTCCACGTTCATCGCCTCGGTTCTTTCTTTTCGATCAATTTGCAACTTTTCTGCTACATGCGCAAAGCCAGATTTATTTAAGCAATCGATAAAGACATCAAATGCATTGACACCACCGCTTGCCATCAAACATTTTAATGCTTCCTTTATCCCTTGTCTCGGATTCTTCTCCAGTTGTTTTTCAATCATATCTATATCATCGGAGTTAAATATATGTTTTGAAAACATATTAGTGATAAGAACGTCGCTTTTTTTTAACTCTTGACAAAGGTCTTCCATATTACTCTGAATAACATAACGATCGATTTCATTCATGCGACCTCTGTTAAGTTCATCAGCTGAAAAACAAGAACGAGATAGTATAGGAGAGAGAAATGGGGTTTTACGCCAACTTGATACAACTATAATGATATAGGTGTTTTTCGCGACTATCATATGATCAAATTTTATGTCAATAATTTGCATGTGAGGGGGGGGGGGTCTTATTGGAGAAAAGCAGTAGACCTGGAGAAAAGTAATTTTAGTGATAGCATCCTGTTAATACTTTGGGCCACGTTTTTCTAGTCTGTTGGAAATGGGCCTTTGCAAGGGAAAGTCATTCGGATAGGATGAAATGCTGAGGACCATCCGCGAGGTGGGAACGTAAAATTATGGAAATGGGGCAGGCCCGAAATGTTATCTAAATTATTAATTACACATTAATTAACTTATCCAGACCATAATCAACTCTCGATGTCATCGCTAGCCTGCCACGATTAAACCAAGAACTGGATAATCGAGACTATGTTTTTTTTTTTATCGAACCTACATTAGTAATAACGATCGAAGCTAGGCCTAAAATTCACTCGCTAAATTCTCGGTTAAGTGTGGATCAATTTGAGTGATGTTTTCAGCAAATTCCCTTTACATTATTTAGTTGTTAACAAAACTCCCATAATGTATCTTTAAAGGGACAATAACATTCTTGCTGGCTTGGTAGCTCCAGAAAATAAATAATAGGCCTACCCTTATTCTAAGTACTAGATGTTTAAATGTTCTACCTGTTGGGTAAATTATCCATTACAACCTATTTTACTTGTCCAGAGGGTTCGAAAATATTTTAAAATCCAAGTCACATTTGAAAAGGTTTACGTTAGACTTTTCAAATCAATTGGTTGAATTTTTCCAATTTTTCAAAATAGGTGTGTTAAGATGAAATTAAATATCATCATTTAATTGGAATATTCTAAAATAATACGATTTGTTGACCAGAATGAAGATTGGGACATATTTTTCAGTTACAACAAGAGTGTTATTGGGGCTTTAATAATTAAAGTATCCAAACAAAAAGGGTAAGGACATATATTACAGTGTTTATATATTTATAAGATATTTTCCTCTGTCTTTTAACGACCTACAACCAGGGCCCTGATTCACGAAATCTTAACTTAAAGTAGCTAAGTCTCTAACTCAATATCATCGAAAATCGTGGACGTTGAAAACACAAAATCTTTCAATCTAAATCAACATTGATGGTGTGGTCTTATCAGAAAAAGATTGGCTTCTGATATCTAATATTTAAGACTAAATAATTTTTTGACCCAAAGAACAAGGCTAGGTATCCATATACATCTCAAACGGTGAGCATGCGCAATAAATACTATGTAGACTGGAATATCCAGACGCTATATGTATTGTGATTCAATTGAGACTTCTGGTGTACTTGGCCAAACATAACTGATTTGATATTAGAGTAAAAATGGAAACGATTGAATGTAAATCAGTTTATATACATCCATATTACATAATTATATGGCTTGCGAACCATTTGTGTCAATTTCTAGGCCCAAAATATTTGCGATTTAGCTCCTTTAAAATCAAATCCAAATTTAGTAGATACTTCAGTTTTGATTGGCTAAGCACTAAAATCAATCTAATATTATCCAATCATATAACTAAAATTTGGGTTTTATCTTAGTTAAAATTTCGTGAATAAGGCCCCAGAATAAGAGTGCATTGGGAAACAGGTAGCTTAAGATTTCGAGAAACAGTGCCCAGTCCCCGAATCCACAATCTGCAGTACTGTCTGCTATTTAAAGAAAATTAGTTATTTTACCTGTTGCCATATTACTATTTTTAGATGTTTATAAACTGTATCTCAAAAGTGTCCAATAGTCTTGTATAGATAGCCTGTATCTGAAATAGATAAATGAAATGGGGTTTAACGTTCTACTGTTCTGCTCCGAACTGGGCTAATGAAGACGGGCATACAACATACAGCCTACTCTTTTATCGAATTCGAACTGTCAAAGGATCACTGACAGGTGGAATAATGCTGGAAAATCTGAATGAACTGTCTTTGCCAATGCAGAGATCGAACACTCGACCTCCGGGCTAGCGATCCAGCGTCTTACCCACTCAACCACTGTGACCCCTGAAAGAGAGAACATTCATCCAAAACAGGTATAATTATTCTTATGAAAACCACTTTACATAAAACCACAGGCAAATGTAAATGATTAAACCTCAGTGAAAATTTTGTGTCTCTACAACGTATCCATGTATTTATCTACGGGGGGTGGGGGTGGGGTGTGGTGGCTCAGTGAGTAAGATGCTGTTCAATCCCGGTGTTGGTCGAGAAAGTTCATCGGGATTATTGCGGGCGGGCGGACCTGGCAAGGGACAAGGTATAGGCGTTCGAATTGTATAAAAAAAACAGGACCAGTGTACACATTGGCGTGCACATAAAAGAACCTATGCCATTGGAATTCGTTATGAAAGTGTACCGGAGTGTAGAGGGAGAGAGAGAAATGGAGTTTAACGGCCACTCGACACAAACTAGGTCATTTCGGGACTAACATATGGTTTAATTTTATTTCAATAATTCGCTTGCGCGTCAGGTTTTTAGCAGTGGGAGGAAACCGGAGCACCCAGAGAAAACCCACGAGGTTGCACAGGCGACCTTACTTCTTGTCACGTACAGTACAATCGTGGATTCGAAACCACGCCAGTTGACACAATGGTATAGGCTGTATGATACAGCGCGCGCACGCTCGCTACCCAACTCCCATACCGGAGTGTAACTGTCCTAGCAAAAGTGTATGTGCAGAAAAGTAGGACGTTAGTGCCATTTCATTTGTCAATTCATATGTATGGAGTCACGGAGGCTAAGCGGGTAAGATACTGGCTCGCTAGCATGGAGGTCGAGCGTTCGATCCATGCATTGGTCGAGGAAGTTCATCACCTTAATGTCAGTGGTACAGGAAGGAGAACCTGACAAGGACAACAGTCTAGTCGTACGGATGGGACAAACAAGTGTATACATTGGTGTGCACGTAAAAGATCCCCTTACAGTCGGTATAAGAGTAGGCAATAGTGACGCTGCCCGGGCAAAATTTCCCTCAAAGACCACTGTATGGACCCGTCTTCATTAGCCCAGTCTGAGCAGAACAATATGGAAAGAGAGAAATGGGTTTAACGTCAACTCGACACAAACTAGGTCATTTTGGGACTAACATATGGTTTCATTTTATTTCAATAATTCGCTTGTGCGTAGGGGTCTTTAGCAGTGGGGGGGGGGAAACCGGAGTGCCCGGAGGAAACCCACGAGGTTGGCGCCCCTATCTCCATGCCACATACGATCACACCAGGGCTCGAAACCACAGCCGCAAGCCAGAGGTGACCGGCCAGCTAGAGGTCGAAGCACGGCACCCTAGATCAGTAGGCTACCCCCCCCCCCAGAACAATAGGACAGTAAACTCCATTTCATTTCAATTCATATATATAAGATTTTGGTGTAAAAAATATCCCCCCACCGCTCTTTCACCCTGAATTGGTCAAGAAAGTTCATCAGGATTTTTCGACGTGGGGTTGCTTATAATGTCAGTGGTGCAGGAAGGAGGACCTGACAAGGACAGCACTCTAATCGTCCGGATGGGACAAACAAGTGTATACATTGGCGTGCACGTAAAAGATCTCTTGACAGTCGAAATTCGATATAGAATAGGCCATAGTGCCACTGTCCGGGCAAAATGTCCCTCGAAGGACACTGTATATGGACCTGTCTTCATTAGCCCAGGCGGAGCGGAACAATAGGACAGTAAACTCCTTTTTTCATTTCAATTCATAGGATTTTGGTGTAAAACGTATTCCCCCTCCGCTCTCTCACCCTATTACCTGTTGTTTATAAATATTTTCGACACATGCACTATGG
This sequence comes from Patella caerulea, assembly GCA_036850965.1. Classification (NCBI taxonomy): domain Eukaryota; kingdom Metazoa; phylum Mollusca; class Gastropoda; family Patellidae; genus Patella; species Patella caerulea. The sequence continues at coordinate 13,964,923 of JAZGQO010000002.1, read as the reverse complement.
GTATGCGATATCACTAGAGGAGGAGCCCGGGGGGGGGGGAGGGTGTTTCAATCTAGCTGAAAAGCTAACCAATTTCTATATATATGTCACTAAGTTCCCTATGGGTCACTATCACAGGATATGAACTGACGTCTGCCGCGCCCGTTGTGGTGGGTGTGGTCAAGAGGGGCAAAATAACTGAACCCCAAAATAGGCTAGACTAGCTCGTTGTATTAACCACGTAAAACATATGTTGCAATATGTTAAGCATATCATAATGTATTGGGAATGACCACCGCCAGACATTTTAGGTGGTGGGGCGTGTCTGCCAGACTAAATACACGGGTACCCCAAAACTAAGCTAGACTAGCTCATTTGCTAACCGCCTAAAATTTGTTGCAAAATGTTCAGCATATCCACATGTATCAAGAATCACCGTTGCCAGACATTTTCAGTAGTGGGGTGCCCCTGCCAGACGTCCCTAAATGCCCCATCCCAGTAGCTAAGCAAGACTAGCTCATTTACTAACCGCATAAAAATCAATCCCTATATAGTATACTACTACTAAATAACCCCAACTTACCATAAAACTGGTGGTGGACCCAATTCTCTGATCTGTTCCTTAAACGTACAATGAATCTGAATAACCTCTGGATAATCTTTGGACCAAGTAAGTAGTGATTTCTTAGAATAAATTTAGTTTAGCCGATTCGCAGAAATATGAATTTACGTAGAATACTCTATCAGTAACAACAGCTTACTACATCAGTTAGTGTTGAGTGCTAATAATAGATAACAGGAAATATTTGAAAAGTATGGAGCCCGGTTAAGGTGTACTATTTTAAGTAAAGGTCCTGAGTTATTAAACTCAAAATAATGCCAGGTGCCTTGGAAAGCGTTACATATTCTGATTCTTGTACGGCACATTTCACTTCTTAAAGCAATTTATTACAGACCTCGAGGGTATTGTTATTGTTTGATAAACACAATGTAATATATTTTTTGTCCCCCACCGGGCTCCGTAGAAAGGAAATATTTAAACCTGGCCCTGCTAATGCGGGAATTTCATATTTCTAAGAAAGTCAAAACATAATATTTCTATGTCTTTTGTTCAAAAGGTTTTCAACTCACTATTATACAATCATAGGCATTATTTCCAACACTTGAAATCATTCACGCCGGAAATAATAACACAATTACCTTCCTTGTTTTGCTTTTCCCCCTATGGGAAATCTATCTTCAAACGTTTGAATTTGAAGTTTAAAATTATATTTTTGCCAATTTCTCAACTGGCAATAGTGAATTATAGGATTATTCTTTAACAAGGTAGGACTGTTTATAGATAGCATCTATTGTAGGGTTTTATTTTAATACATTTTAAAAATATAACTTAAAAATATGAAATTGTAGCTTTAATTTAGTTATTCATTCATGTTAATTTCACCTTATAAGCAAAGTTGTATTTAATTTGGAACGAAGTTTGAAATATAAGTAGTATAATCCACATGTACATATATTTCTACTATATATACACCCAATTCTAACTTGAATAGGCCTAACGAACGGATATGTGTGTTTCTTATCAATATGGGGCCACGGTGGCTAAGTGGCTAAGCTTGGAGGTCGGGTGTTCGATCCCTGCAAAGGCCTAGAATGTTCACCAAGATTATCCGACGTGGTTTCCCCTTGTCAGTGATGCAGGACGGAGGGTCTGACAAGGACAACTGTCTAGTCTCTCGGATGGGACGAAAAAATGAGGTCCCGTGTACACATTGATGTGCACATAAAAGATCCCCTGACAGTTTGGAATTCTATGCAAGAGTATGATGTAGCCCAGTTTAGGAGCAGGACAGTAGGACATTAAACCCCATTTCATTTCATTTCCAATATTTAGACATATATTAACATGATACGCCCATAAACAAAGCTCCAGGTCAGCAGATGGCCCCGATTATAAGCAGATTAACAAGTAACGTTGTTCCTATAATAACCAATCAAAGCCATATATAAACTGTTTCAATGGCATTTAGTAATTGAACTAGAGTATACAGGTCAAAATTCTAATCCTTTCTCAATGTTGACAATGTAGGTGTCATTGTTTGGGGACTTTGTGGTCGTTGCAAACTTTAATCCCCTTGATAGGATGGTAATTTCGTCATCGGTTAAGTCTCGATCACTAAGGTTGACTGCTGTATTCTTCTCTCGATTGTCTGGTACTAATTGAAACTGGGCGCTGTGGGGATGAAGATCTGAGGTTATTAAATCTATCCACCTGCCGCTTTCTGTCATAAAACCCCCATGAAAGTCCGTCTGTTGGTGTGTTTTCGTGACTCAGTCTTCTATAATACACCTCAATATTTATCACAACTACTTTCCCCACTTGGCACAACAGCATCGTTCTTCATCAAAGATGCAGGTGAATTCTGTGAGAAACTGCAGAATATTCAAAACCCCGGGAGGATGGTAGCGTATGATGTTGTAGATTTGTTCACAAATGTACCCAGGGAAGAGGCTTTGAAGATTCTACGCAAGCGCATAGATAGTTTAGACAACCCACTAGAGACTACACTATCAACAGACAACATCATACTCCTGTTGAAACAATGCATCAATTCAACATATTTCTCCTGGGGTGACGAATTTTACGAACAGACCAATGGGTTACCCATGGGAAGCCCCCTCTATCCTTTAATTTCAGAATTTTTTTTAACTGATTTAGAAGAGAAGAGCACTATAACCCCATCATGCTTTTTTAGGCAAGTGGATGACACCTTTGTTACAATCAAACAACAAGATGATCCAGAAACACTGTTACAACACCCCAACAGGTGAGGTAACACCCACGTATTAAATTCACAATGGAAACCGAAAATAATAACCAACTACCTTTCCTCGATGTTTGTGTATCTAAAACCAACAATTTGATCCGTACCAGTGTCTACAGGAAACCAACCCACACCGACCAATATATTCACTTCAAATCCAACCATCCGAATAGCATCAAATCGGCCACAATTTCAACTCTGGTGAACCGTGCGAAAAAGATGTGATCCTGAGAGCCTTTCCAAGGAAATTGATCATCTCAAACATGTCTTCACAGATTTCAACGGCAATCCAGAGAAGTTTGTGACAAACACCATTAAAAAGACCCTGTCGGCAAGTGCAGCTAAACCAAAACCCCCGACTGCCCCAGTCAGAATCTTCCTTCCATTCAACGACCAAGTCTCCTACCACATCAGATACTAATGCAACAGCCAGAAATAGATGTAACTTTCACAAAAAGCAACAGCACCAAAGATATATTAAGAGCTAATGGTAAACTAAATCCAACACAACCGCCACAACCAAAGGGGTGTGTTTATCAGATAGTATGCAATTGTGGAATTGGTTACATCGGTGAGACAAAGAATTCATTGAATAAAAGGATAGATGACCACAAGTCGAAAGCAGCAACCAACAACTCCGCTGTAGCTGAACACTTGAACCCCAACCCAATGGGCCAACGTAAAATCGCTATGCAAGAACATCAACAACAAGAGAGCGCGTCGATTGAATGAAGCCATTCAAATACGACGACACAAACCCAAGATGAATAGAGATCAAGGATTGTTTCTCCCCAGGGCGTATTACACTCTTATCGCATAATCTAAGGCTAAGCATAGCTATTTTATTTCAATCATACTCAATACTTAACAATATTCAAGTTTAAAAATAAATTTTAAGTCAGTAATAACACTACAATTTGCAAAAATAAAAATCAATAATTGTCAACTATTTTTACTTTTCTTATTATTTTTCTATTTATTTTTATTTTATATTATTTTATTTTTGCTTTTCAGGCCGGCTGTTATTGTATTTTAAGCACACGATAATTCTAATCCTGCCTTCCTTCATCACTATAACATCCAGTGGAAGTACTACTCACCTTTTTAAATAGTCAGCCTTCATTGATCATTTATAAGTTATTGTTCTAAGGTTTTTTCGTATATCAGTATAATCCCTCGCATCAACATGCGCATATATATATATCAATTATTTTCCGTCCTAATACAATTACATCCCACTTCTACTCGTTGCCAATGGCAACCTTTGATGAAACTGTCCTCTTCATTTCCAATACATGCGTAAAATAGCCGTGTATCAGAAATGAACAGTACACTTTTTAAAAAGAGTACCTTTTTAAAAAGAGTACTGTTCATTTCTGATACACGGATACTTTCACACAGTTTAAGAAACTTATCAAGCAATATGAAGCGGACGTTTAGTCCGTCCCACATCGCAATGATTACTACTTGTTTCATACTGCACTAAGCCAAGGTACATGAGACTAATCAAAATCATAGTAACAAAACAAACGGGTGGGAACTACATGGCAGTGCAAAAATATACGCAATGACATAAAATCAACATAACAACATATTACAAAACACAATTATTACACATATCAATTGGCATCTATTCCATAATTTGGTTTGATTTATTATGCAAAACATATAAATTAGAATATTGAATAATTATTTTAACTAACTGTGATTCTCTTGCTAGACACTTCACAAGCCTTGAAAATAAGCAGGATATAAAAAAACGCCTAGAAAGTTATAAATTTCATTACAATTAAATTTCAACGGACGAACTATGTGCCGATGCATACTGTCACCAGGAACGACCCACGTTTCGAATTTCCTTTACACTACATTTAATATCATCGCAGTCCTCTACGCCATAGACAAATTGTTTTGACGATATGGTCTAAACAAACGCGTGGCTGTTTCACGCTCGGGGTTTCACAACAAGACGCACGTGTAAATACTACCATGAAATGTAACGTGAGGCACAGAAAGAGCTGAAATTATTTGTCACTTTTCGGTTGAAACGACTCGATAATAAATACTATTTTTCACATTTTACTTCACAATACTCGATAGAAATGTGATGTAAGTAACTTATTAGCACCTTTCCTCGGTGTATCGGTGAATATCAGGACAGTTTTGGTTGCTATCGGTGAATATCAGGACAGTTTTGGTCGCGGGCCGCCTCGGCTGAGCCCCCGACCAAAACTGTCCTGATATTCACCGATACACCTCGGAAAGTGTGCTAATAACTATTACATATCTCATCCTTTCGGGATGTTGTTATTATTGAAACCAGATTAAATCGTTGTAAATACTCCACAACAATCAATTCATTAATCATTTGTATTTATTTCAGTGAAAGGGGTGGTTGATAAAATTTGATCAAATTCCATTTTCTCTGACCGTTTGTCATTATTAAAACCTACTAATTATTGTATATACTCCACAACACTTAACCATTAATCAATTAGTTAGTTCGTTTTTATTTGTAGTTAAGTGGTCTTATTGAAGGTTGTCAAAAACGTTTTAATTTATAATCCTTAATTAAATTCGATTCCCTTTAGGTACGAGCAATTGTAGATCTCTGGTTTGTCAGGATTAAGAAAGTATTGTTGTGTACATGTATATATTGACTTGTCTCTTTTTAGATTTTATCATTGCTTGATAACGACTATAGTAAGCAGATCTTGCTATTTTAATATGGATAACAGTCAGTGAGTAATGACCGTATAATGACAAGAAATCAAATTAACAAGGTAACAAAAACAATAACTGATATGGACCATCAAAGGGCTAATAAAACGAACAATCATAACATTACATAGTGGACACCAAAGATGTAGATTAATTAAGTCATGAATCCATCTAAGGACTTAGAAATACATGTATATAGGCCTTACACCATTTTTTCTTTTACTTTTCTGTTATTTTAGAGGGAAAAAAACTCATGTATTGTCCAGTTATTTTTTTTTTTCTTTCGTCTCGTGGTCAGTATAATCTGTAATTTTAGAGTCTTTTTTTTAAAATCGGGCTATTAACATATAGGCCTTTATTTGCGTCTGATTTCTAGTAATTTTAGGAACGTTCAAAGATATAATATAGGCCTGTAATAAGTAATTTTTCTTTATTTGGTCTATATATGAATAAATACCAGTCAATTGCATAGGCATATCTTTTTTTCTTTAAAAATAAATTACTTATATTATAGGCCTATGTCATTTTTTTAAAAATTACTTATATTATAAATTATAGGCCAATATCATTTTTTTTTTTAAATACTTAAGAGTTTTGACCTGTATCCTATTTTTTAAAACAAATAAATACTTATATTATAGGCCTATATCACATTCACATTCTCGCCTTTACTATTTATAATGTTGCTTTTCAATGGTAATTTCAGAGAGAATAAAAGCACAAATTTATTTGCAATAAACAATAGGATTACATTATATCACTATATTTTTTGGGCCTACATGTATATCAAAATTTTAAATTCGGTATTTTCACTGTTTATTAAAAAGGCCTACATTATATACCATTTTCGTCTTTACTTTTCTGTAATTTCACAGATAATTTTAGAGGGGGGGGACTAAGATTTGACCTTAGTTATTTCATTGGCATTTTGGACAGAATATTTTGTAATTCTAAAGTCTTTATTTTAAAAATTATAGGCTATTCACATAATAAATGAATTATAGGCCCATGTGTTTATGATATGTGTCTATCTTCTTTTATGACTTCTTTTTTTCGCTGATGTTTAAACAAACAAAAAGGAGAAAAAATAAAAATGAACGAAATATAATCAATATACATTCATGTAACAAGAAAGAATTTTTTTTTTCTATTTTGTATTCTCTAATATTTTTTTAAAAGTTTAAGGATAGCCTACATGAGGTAATTGTATGATAAAAAAAAAACTTCCATAGCTTTGGCAGGACTACATCCTATTTTCTTCTTAAAAGAATCTTACTTATTTCATAGTCCTGCCTATATCCCATTTTCTTTTCTACACTTTACAATTTTGTATTTTCACTGTTTATTTACTGTCCAAATTTATTCTTTAAAATTACAAATAGGCCTATATTATTATAGACTATTCTGTAATTTCACAGAGAGGAAAAAAATCACAGCCCGGATGTAGTGATTTTATTTTTTTTATTTTTTTTTTTTTTTTAAAAAGAAGGCTATTCATATATAGGCCTAAATATGTATCCAATTTCTTTTTTGCTCTCTCTCTCTTTAAATCAAAGTTAATAGCAAATAAATAAATATAAAAAGATGCTATACGTCAATGTGTGACAGCCCTATAATGTCTTGTGGTTCTAGCGAGCCTTATTTGAACTCGTGTGGTCGTCAAAATAAGCTTTAACACATGAATAAGTTAGGCATAAATTAGACTAACGTTGTATATGAGTTCGCTAAAAATTCGTTGGGCACACCCTGTCATAAACTTGTATAAGTTATGTTTACGTTGGGGATAAGTTATGAATAAGTAACTCATACGTTAAACATAGGTAATATATTCGCCCAGCGCGTTAGAAGTACGTTATATAGGCGTCCAAAACGTGCGTCTTCTTGATTTTTGAAATCAACTTCAGCCAGCGTGTTTGATAATTATTTCATAAGTCGGAATAAGTTGTCTAAAACCTTATAGTGTGACAGGCCCATAAAGAATAATCCAATAATTCACCATTGCCTATTGCGAAATTGGCAAAAATATCACTTTCAACTTTAAATTCAAACGTTTGAAGATAGCTATTGCAGGGGGGGGGATGGGAAAACAAGGGAGGTAATTGTGTTATTATTTCCGATGTGAAAGATGTTTAAGTGTGGAAAATAATGCCTATGATTGTATAATAGTGAGTTGACAAATATTGAGCAAAAGACATGTTTTGACTTTCTTGTAAAATATGAAATTCCCACTTTAAAGGTACATTATACAAGATTTAGATAAAAGGCTGTCCTTTCTTGTTATTATACTTCAAAAATACACAATGAAAACTGAATATATTGAAAACTTCATTCAAATTACTATATTCTTGGCGAAGTTATTAATGTTTGAAGAATATATGATATAGTCTTGATTGTCCAGTGCCATTGTGGTGATAATAAACAAGATAGTCACCTTTACACTAAACTTTTAAATGGGGGGAGAGAGAGAAATGGGGTTTAACTTCCACTGGACACAAACTAGGTCATTTCGGGAATAACATATGATTTAATTTTATTTCAATAATTCGCTTTCAGTTGGGATCTTTTGCAGTGGGAGGAAACCGGAGGACTCGGAGAAAACCCACGTGGTTGGACAGGCGACCCAACTCCTTGTCACGTACAACCAAGGATTGGAAACCACACCAGTTGACTCAATGGTAGGCTTTATAATACAGCATGCACTTGCTAACCATTTGGCCGTCCAACCCCCATGGGCAGAGAGAAATGGGAGGGTTAAACGTCCACTCGACACAAACTAGGTAATTCCCGGAGTAACATATGGTTCAACTTTATATCATAATTCGCTTTTGGGTAGGGATCTTTAGCAGTGGAGGACCCGGAGAAACCCCACGCGGTTTGACATGCGACCTTACCCCTTGTCTCGTACAACCGGGGAATCGAAACCACATCAGAGAGTTTATCATGCTCGTGACATGTCCATAAATGTCTAAATAATAGTTTACATATAAGTTGAACCCAAAAGAAAGAAATGTAATCGGTAAATTTAACTCTTACATAATAATATCTTTTAAGTCGACATTTACAGAATTATTTATTAAAATATTTCATGAGTTATATATTTGTAAAACTCTCTCTAAAATACACAGATCACAATTCTATGGCATACAATTTCTTCTGTGGTTATTATACAACCGTATGAGTATGAATGAATGACTATAGCGATCCACGGTTGCCATACAAACTCCTTTTATTTCACCTAAATGGGTTCGTCCGTCTGTCTGTCTGTCTGTTGGTCCGTCCGTCTGTCCGTCACACTATTTGGGACACAAAAACCCTCCTCCTAATTGATCTAGAATGTTCAAACTTGGTGTAGGTGTTTATTATGTCGATACCTTGATAAGATGAGCATTTTCTGCGTAGGGTTAGCAGAGATAAGCAATTTGATTGGTTGATGCTTTGGGACACGATAACTTTAGTTCTAATTAAGTGAGAGTGATGAAACTTGGTGTATAGTTTCATTATATGAATACCTTGACTAAGTTCGATAATGAACATTTTCTGCTCAGGGTAAGCAGAGCGATAAGCAACATGATTGGCCGAAACTTTGGAACACAATAACTGCCCTACTTATTGAGTTAAAATGTTCAAACTTGATGTATGAGTTTATTAGGTCAATGCCTGGGCGGAGTTCGAAGATGAGCATTTTCTGCTCGGGGTAGGAAAGGATTTTGATTTGTTGATGCCTTGGGATACGATAACTTTAATTCTAATTCAGTGAGGGTGACGAAACTTGGTGTATAGTTTCATAACATCCATACCCTGACTAAGTTCGATAATGAAGATTTTCTGCTCAGGGTAAGTGAGCGATAAGCAATTTGATTGGCCGAAACTTTGGAACACAATTACTCTCCGTCTAACGTGTTCAAACTTGGTGAATGCATTGATGGAGTTCGACGATGAACATTTTCTGCTTACAGTAAGCAGATATAAGCAGTCTGATTGGTTGATGCTTTGGTGCACAGTAACTTTGGTTATAATGAAGTGATTGCTCCTTACTTTTGAAAAACAGTAAATGTGCGATTGATTAATATGTGTCATCTATTTATTTTGGGATTTAGGCGGGGGACATCACCCTCACTGTTGGCTTGTTTAATCTTTAGAAATCTCACATAATAAAAATTAAAGATTACAATTTAATTTAAAAATAAATCAAATCAAAACAAAATTTAATATACAAAAGATATAAAATTGTCCATATGTCCAGGCGCGGATCCCAGTGACATACTTGATTTTCGTTTGCTTTGTTACTGTTGTGGTTCACATATCTTCTCTTTAATAGGTGATACAAACATGATTTTCGCATTGTCATCGCCCAACCAATCTAAGGTTCTGCCATAGTGTTGCTTTCTGGGGGTTGTAGCTTATTCCAACACCAACGACGAAAACTCAGATAACTAGCTAAAATTGTACTTTTAATAAACGAATGTTTAAAACTGGCTAACGGTCACAATAACGAGATAGGTATCGCTAGGGCGAGCCGGTCACCAGACTGAAGTTACAATAGAGTATAGAACATATATACAAGCTTGGGATTAAAATAATTACATAATGATAATATAAGAATATTTGATAAGATGTTGAATTGCACATAGGAAACAGATGTTTAAATACAGAAGAAGATATGGACATAGCAAGAACGCGTGTTAACTATAATTACGTAATATATATCGTTACATTAAGTATAAACTCAAACAGTTAAAGACATGAAAGATTAATGAGATATCAATTCGGACATTGGTCAATTACTACTTTAACTAAAATCATAAAATAAAATATATACAAATATACACTATAACAACACCCCGTCACCACGAAAAACGCTTTTCTCCGTAAAAGCAAACAATAAATCACACACAGTAGGTGTTCTAATTCAATTAATAAAATAAAACCTACAAAATACGACATACTAAACATCACACGAAGGAATTAACCATGTAAATTTAAAATGGTGAACTTAAAAGGTACATATAAATGAAATATTAATGTAACAGTTTATATGATCTCAATATGAAAGATATAATGTTAATTCTAATATCAGTACAGTATAATTTGTATGAACTAATGAGGGGACTAAATAATATTGAGTAAACTTAACGGAATGATCCCTTTGTAAAGAATGCAGAATTATGTTTCTGTGGATGAGAAAAAATAAATAATGTGATGTGATAAGTCTGGGTTGAAGAACAAGTGTCGCGAACATTTGAACTTTCTAGCACTTATACACATGTTTGTGTAGAGGAGAGACCAATCATATCCCATTAACAATTTCGTTTTAATTTATATGGATTTGAAAAATCGCCAAAACAAGAACGTAAAGTATTGGTATGAACACAATACAAAATTTACATCAAAATACAAGAAAAACAACTAACAAAAATCATAAAAGATAATATTTACACAAATTGTCAATCAAATTAGGGAAACGTTCGACCATTATGCCACACATTCTGCCGCATTCGTGCACGGTGATGTTGCAGATATGCAACATGCTGGTCATATCGAGCGTTAGACGGGTCACTTAACTTAGGTCCAGGTATTTCCTTCGCATGGTCCTTAATATATATTTTGGCAATGTCATCCAAATCTTCCTCTGGCACCCAAGAATTCGTTGCTGTCGGGAAACCATTCCAACGAATAAAATATTCTTGTTTGTCCCTTTTTATTCGTTTTCTGATAACTTCCTGGGTTGATTTGGTTGTTGTGCCCCGTTTACGAAGATAGTTTACATCAGCATTCACATTTTTGCTCTTAGTCCATCGATTTAAATTCAGACAAACTCTTTCTGTGTTCGCTGGTCCTCCGATGTCCGTTTGGCAACTTTGATTCTCACTTTCCACAGAACACATTGTTCCCACCGAAACCAAAGGCAATGAGTCGGTCTCAACGGCCACTTCAACAGTTTTAGGCACCCTGGGCCTATATATATCACTTCGTTTAGAAGAAATTAACGATACCTGCTGAAAGTCACTTTTCCTAGATAGAAATTCTTGACGACGCCGTTGATCACGCTCTTTCTTTGCTGAAGAACGATGCTTCTTCTCTGGATTACGGTGAATAGAATTATTCCACTTGAAACATATTTCTGTGTAACCATTCTCCTGTCTCAGGTTCCAGGTTACTGGCAAGGTGTCCATATACCTGATGACGGCCAAAGCTGCTGCTGGAAAATAGCGTTCCATATCCATGACGTTGTTTCTTAACTCGCTGAGAGGGTTCACCGGAAAATATGAGTAACTAAATACTCTGCCCGCTTTCTCCACCAATTGCCGTAGTGTTATTTTCTGGGGGTTGTAGCTTATTCCAACACCAGCGACGAAAACTCATATAATTAGTTAAAATTGTACTTTTAATAAACTAGTGTACAAAACTGGTTAACGGTCACAATAACGAGATAGGTATCGCTAGGGCGAGCCGGTCACCAGACTAAGTTACAATAGAGTATAGAACATATATACAAGCTTGGGATTAAAATAATTACATAATGATAATATAAGAATATTTGATAAGATGTTGAATTGCACATAGGAAACAGATGTTTAAATACAGAAGAAGATATGGACATAGCAAGAACGCGTGTTAACTATAATTACGTAATATATATCGTTACATTAAGTATAAACTCAAACAGTTAAAGACATGAAAGATTAATGAGATATCAATTCGGACATTGGTCAATTACTACTTTAACTAAAATCATAAAATAAAATATATACAAATATACACTATAACAGTTCCAACAAATTACCCTTTGCTCCAATGTATGCCATCCCCCTCCCTCGACAATATCCTGGAACCGGGTCTGGGTGTCACTGATTACACTATTTTGCCTACAACGGTTTTTTCTCTCTTTTTTAAAACCTTTAAACAATTCCAGGGCGGATCTAGGAATTTTGAAAAGGGGGGCCCCAAGAAAATTATCCGTCATTTCCTTGCATCTGTAGCCAATCCAAGAGCTATTTTCGTCTAAACGTTTGGAAATCGTGTTGAAAGGCACTTTCAGTAAGTAAAAAAGGGCACTGTCGAAAATTAGGGCGCCCCCCTGAATTCGGATAATAAAAGTTCTCGCTACAGTGTTCAGACATATAAATATCTATTGGGACTGCAATAAACCTACACATAACTTCATTCAAAGAGGCTATGTTCACTGATCAGCTGAGATCACGAAATATAAATCAGTATGTTTTCGAGCCATTTCTAACAATCCATTGTAGTACACACACAGTTTTTTTTTTTTTTTGCATAAATAAAGGTCTCTGTAGTTTTAGCTTCTCTTATTTGTGAAGGGGTCGAAGGGGCATTTGATAAGGTTTAATCAACATATTTTGCGTCGGTTGTTCCTTGTCGGTCACGTTTCAACTTGTCGGCCACGTGTTTAAAGCCAGCATCATTTAAGCATTCGATAAAGGGCTCCATTGCGTTGACACCACCACTGTCCATCAAAAAGCCTAATAGCTCCCTAATCCCCTCAGGTCGACCTTTCTTCATTTGTTTGTCAACCTTAACGACCTGATCACGGTTTATAATATGCTTTGCAAACATGTTATCGACAATATCCTGTCCTATCAACTGCTCACAAAGATACGGGATATTACGCCGAATAACATCATAATCGCCATCATTCATGCGACCCCGGCTACGTTCATCCTCTGGAAAAAAAACAAAAAAAGAAATATAGAAATAGTAGGGGCGGATCCAGGAGGGGGTTTGCCAGATTCCTCTTAAGGAAATCTGTCATCATTTTCTCTAAATTACATAGGCATACATACAAATTGAGCTTTTTAAAGAGAGAAATCATTTTTTTTAAAGATGTAGGATCATATTGTGATTTAATTTCATTGATGCAAGGCATTCAATATTTTTTTATGTAGCTGAGCAGGGTTGGTTTTGGACCCCCCCCCCCTCTGGATCCGCCCCGGACAAAATATTATTTTAGAACATCCCTTGATCGTCTAGTATTATCTCTGTTTTTATTTTTAATTCTATAGCTGGTTAAGGTGTATTTTACAATGCCACTCTGACATCCCACATTAATGACAGTTTCAGGTTGTGATTGAATATATTGCATCTTAAATGATATTATCAAAAGGAACAACAAATACCATATTTCGGTTCTACATTTTATATCAAGCGCTGCTACATAAATAGGTTACAAGCATTATAATAACGCCATTCTCTCTAACCCGCTCCCACGTAGACTCATCGAGTCTGCTGGTGGAAATTTCTACATCTTCTCCATACAAGAACTGGATATCTGTCTCCCAATCGTGCATGCCTCGAGTATTTTTCTTCGCTTTGATTTTAGCTGCACATGTCTATTTGGTCAAATTCGAAGTAATTTTAATCGTGTGTCGGTCAAGCTTCACGCCTTGCGTGCCAACAGGGACTCATTACAAAATTTGGTCAACATCCACATTTATTAACCTATAGTTCATATCATCAAAGACCCCGCCTTCTGATTTTCTCATAATATTTCATAAAGAATTTAATTTGTATTTCAAATAAGCTCGTTGAGGTTCGCAAGTCCGTTCGTTTGGTCGTATAAACTAGTGATCAGTCTACGGACAGTATGTGGTCAGATTTATTTATCTCGACGATCGGTGCCTTACTGAATACGCTGTCAGAGAGCAGTTCCGAGAGTCTATTTTTCAAAATTTTCTGGGGGATCGTTTTGTGATTTAATTTCATTGATGCAAGGCATTCAATATTTTTATGTAGCTGAGCAGGGTGAGGTTTGGACCCCCCAAACCCCCCTCTGTATCCGCCCCTGACTACATATTATTTGTGTAACATCTGCATATAACTGATAATTAGTATTATACCAACGAATTATATCTCCGATAGGTGCAGTATAGAGGGTAAATAAAACAGGCCCAAACATGGAACCCTGTGTCACTCCATATTGTAGTTAAGTGGGAGATGACAGACACTCGTGTATTTTATCTGATCTTGCACGGCCTGATTGGTCAGATGTAAAGCACGTGAGAGCAGAACCTTGTAATCCAAATCTTATTGCGGGGTGGTCAAGCAGAAGGAACTAGTCCGTAGTATCGAAAAGGTGCATTTAGATTGACCTTTTGACGACCTGTAGGATGATGGACAGCGTGTGTGTGTGGGGGGGGGGGGCAATTGCCCGGGGGGAATCCACAATCTACACTTCTAGATGTATTTGTAAAGGAAATTAATTAGTTTACCTGTCGCCATGTTTTCCTTCTCGATGTTTAATATTATTTATATCTCAAAGGTTTTCAAATTAATATTAATTGCATGTGAAATTTCTGAAAGAGAGAACATTCCATCTATAATTTGTATATGGTTAAAATATCCGACTTTTTTTTACAAACTAAAACGAATTTGCATGATCAATGTGGGAAATGAGTAACGTGTTTTAATTTCCTCGATGACTAACTGTGTATCGATTTCCTCGATGACTAACTATGTATCGATTTCCTCGATGACTCGATTTCCTCGATGACTAACTATGTATCGATTTCCTCGATGACTAACTATATATCGATTTCCTGGCGTGTTTTATCGTTGTCATGTAGTTTATAACGAGTACATTTTACTTTCACAGGCGAACCAACATGATCATCATTTAACCACGTATATTGATAAAAAATAATAATGATAATTTAATTGTTTGTATTTTGTCTTTGTATCCGTATGTTTATTTGTCTAAAAGAGACATTATAACATGGAGTTCCCATGTTCAATCTAAGTTTTGGCTGAGAAAGTTCATCAAGATAATACGGCGTGGCTCCCCCTTGTCTTTGGTGGAGGGCAGCGGACATGTTAAGGGATAACGCGCAGTCGTCCAAATTAGACGAAATACTGAGGTCCAGTGTACTCATAGGCGTGCACGTAAAAGAACCACTGACGGTTGGAATTCGATGTAAGAACAGGGTGCCTGGTAAGGGACAACGTATAACCTTTCGCACTGGACGAAAAACCGAGGTCCAGTGCACTCATGGGCGTGCACGTAAAAGAGCCACTAACTTTTGGAATTCGATGTAAGAGTAGGCACAATTTACCTCACAGCACACTGTATAGCGTACGCCTTTCCCATTTTATTATTTTTCTGCAGCCTCGTGGGTTTTTGCCCGGGTCTTTCAGTTTCCTCCCACAGCTAAATACCCCGAAATGACCTAGTTTATGTCGAGTGGACGTTAAAACCCCATTTATCTCTCTCTTTTCTTTCCCTCTCGCTCTATATTTACATGTACTGTTATTTATTTCTGTAAATACTACTACTAGCAAAAACTTACCATAAAACTGGCGGAGTCTATCTACTGAATAATCCCTGAGACGAATAGGCAGTGTTTCTGTGTACATCTACCGATTTGCGGATATGTTAGTTCACGGAGAATAATACTTTCGCTTACATAATGTAAGTATGAGGCCCCGGTAAGGCACACGATATTAAGCAAAGGCCTGGATCTATTAAACTGGAAGTAATACCAACCCCGGAAAGTATTACATATAGTCGGCCTCTTGCACGACATACTTCATTGCTTAATGCAATTTATTGAAGATCTCGCGGGTCTAGTTATTGTTTGATATACACAATGTTTTATATTTTTTATCCTTTACCGGGCTCCGTAGAAACGTCACCATATGAGGAAATATTTAAACCTGACCGTGTTGTTGTTAATTTAGTTATTCATTCATGTTAATTTTACCAACTAAGCAGAGTTGTAATTTCATTAATTATTTAAAAATCGCTATTTCACAACATTATCTACTTCAGGTTATTAAAGCGTAGTTTGAAATATAGCAGAAGTCGTGTTGTCTAAGTGCGTTGACTAATAAGGAACTATTTTTATACGCCCACATTTTTATGTGGACGTATATTGTCGTCGCCCCTGTCCGTCCAGACGTCCGTCCGTCCACAATTTGTTTGTGAACTCTCTACAGGTCACAATTCTTATCTCATTTTGACGAAACTTGAAATATAGGTTTATCCCCAAAAGATCTCGGCTGCTTTCGATATTGGCATGAATCAGATCAAAACTTCATGGATTATGGCCCCTGATTGTGCGAAAAATCATGTTTTTAGCTTGTGGACCCTATAGAGGTCACAATAGACTGACCCAGTCTCTTCTATTTATTTTACATTTCGATTTATATAAAAGTATTAATTTTTAGTAAACCAACACTTTTGTTTCCATTTGTATCAAAAAAAAAATTTGAGTAAACCTGTAACCAGCACCAGAGACTGGACAATTTCCGAGCTTCACAATAAAATGGGCGTTCCTGTCCTGTTTTACGTTGTTCCTTATTTGGAATGATTGACAGTTGTCAAGCAAGCCCGGAGTCACGTGACACGAATTTGTAAATAGAGTCTGCGGGCTGATGTCACGTTTTTGTTTCCATTCGCCATTCGGCTTCGTCCCGATACGTATGAACTGGCTTCGTTAAGTTGTTATAATGATGTCGTGTGTAATTATTTATGTTCATTCACCTCATCCCATACGTTGTATCCGTTCATTCGACAGATATTGTCCGTCAACAAAATTCTTAGATCGTTAAAGTATCACTAAATAACAATAACTGTTATCCACAATAAACATCTCGCACCTACACCAGTTTGCCAGTTAGTCGAGAGCCATGTTTATTATCACGTGATGTTAGATATGTCGTGATCACGTACACGACGTCACACGACCTACATAATGCAGATTGACCTACTAGATGAGAATGAAGCTCTATTTGCCCAGTCTCTAGAGATTACGTTTTTTTTTTTTTTTTTTTTTTTGAGAGGACTGGCTAATTTTTGGTGTGTGGAGAAGACTGGCCACCAGTCTAAGCATACGATTACATCATGTGTACCTACTTCAAGAATACACATGATGGCAAATGGCCGCCATTTAAAATACTACGCCCGCCTCTTAGAGACGATAACTTAACTCGCTATAAATTGTAAAAAATTTTACTTCGGCTAGAATTAAAAAACACCTAAGATTAACATTTGCTAAAAATTTCTAAAAAACAACCTAAATTTATGGAAATGGGGCCAAATCAAATCAGGCAAATTACATCAAATAGTCCATGTTAAACGTATAGCAAAAATTTTAAACTAACGCGAGCACGCGCGTTTCTAGACAACGCCATAGCGGGTCATAGCAACCGGTGAGTATAAATTGGAAATCCCCAATGACGTAGATATTATAAATTGGAAAGCCGAGTCTGTCTTAAAATAAGTAGTACCGTCAGTAAACAAGATGGAAGCCATCTGCTATCGTGTTTGATCATGGAGTAGGCAAGCACAGGTGTGTCGTATGCAGTCTAAGGTCACAATTTTGAACCGATTTTGATGAAAATTGACATGCATGTTTATAACCCAAAGATCTTGGTTCCTTTCGATATTTGCGCCTATCGGAACGTAATTTCCTGAATTATGGCTCCTAATTGTCCGAAAAATCACCCTTTTTAGCTTGGTCCCTCTGGAGGTCACAATTATTATCTAATTGAAAACGACGTTTGATTATATTACCGTTACACCGTAAGGAAGGTTGGGTTCGAATTTCGGGGAAATCGGATCAAAATTGCCATACAAAATGGCCTCCGTTTGTACGCAAATACTGTTAAAAAATTGTATATCATGGTTGTGGACCCTGTAGAGGTCACAATTTTAATTCGATTTTGATGAAACTTGAAATGCATAGTTATAACCCAAAGATATTGGTTCCTTTCGTTATTTGCACATATCTGATCGTAACTTCCTGCATTATGGCCCCTGATTGTCCGAAAAATCGCCTATGGTCCCTCTGGAGGTCACCGTTACACCCTACGGAAGGTTGATTTCGAATTTCGAGAAAATCGGACCATAATTGCCAGAAAAAATGGCCGCCGTCTGTACGCGAACAGAGTAAAAATATGGTATATCAAAGTTGTGGACCCTGTAGAGGTCACAATTTTAATTCGATTTTGATGAAACCTGAATTGCTTGTTTGTAGCCTAAAGATCTTTATTCTTTTCAATATTTGCGCATTTCAAATTGTAACTTAATGAATTATGGCGTTTGATTGTGGGAAAAATTACTTTCGGTATTGCTTGTTCTCTGTCTATCTCTCGAACAATTATTATCTGATTTAAAAAAAAACCCTCTGATTATAGTACTGTTGCACCGTAAGGAAGGTTGAGTTAGAATTTCGTGAAAATCGTACCAAAATTGCCGGACGAAATGGTCGCCGTTTGTACGCGAATAGTGTAAAAAATATGGTATATCATGGTTGTGGACTCTCTACAGGTCACAATTCTTATCCGATTTTGACGAAAAGTCACATTTCTAGGTTGTGTACCGTCACACCATAATCATAGTTGGCTTCGAATTTCATGAATATCAGACTGGAACTGACCTACAAAATGGCTGCTCCCAATACAGTATGAAATACAGGACTTAATGATGTAGGAAAAATCAATTTCTGTATTGCTTGTTCTCTATCCATCTCTCAAAAATGTGGGCGTATCCTGCCTGGCAGTGCCAGCCTATCTTTTTTTTTATTGTGATTCATAAGTGCAGAGTTGTAATTAAACATGCAGTATGCAAGAGCTAAATCTGCCTATTGCAAGTCTTTCTTTAGGCCTGAATTGTTTTCTAAAGTATTAAATAGACATTTATTCGCTTATTCAGACCTTAATCAACTTTCGATGACATCAGATTTCTCCGATATTAAACAGATTAGAACGGTTTTATTTAATCAAATATGGAGGACCGAGACTTAGCTTCGATCTACCAGTACGGTGGTTGAAATTATTGCACACGTCTGTCAAACCTTCAAAGTCTAACTAGCAATAGAGTAATTTGAATGATGCATATACCCACCCACCCCCTTCCCTAGTACAAGTGATGCAATCAGGTGCGAGTTTTCTAGGAAATACAGGAATGGGGTAGGGGTGGTTTCAAAATACTGGCTATAACATTAACCGTCCCAGTAGAACATAGATAGTATTGTATTATTATATTGTTCGTCGATAGTTGTCTCGCCGGGAAACAGTTCTATTTAAGATCACATATCGTTCATGTCAACATTATGCCTATAACACTGAGTAATTTGAGAACATTTTGAAAAATTGATTCAATATCCTGGCATTTGAGGTCATTGCTGGTAGAAATTCTTGTGGACCAGAAATGTCAGTCAATGAGACAGAATCTCCAGATCTGTTTTGCAAGAGTTGGCATAACATCTGTATAATCTGACGCTTCACGCCCCACACACCAGTGGCACTATAAAACTGGGCAGTTCACTATAATCGTGAATACTGTAGTGCTGAGACAGTATAAGACAACAGAGGCGTAGAAGAATAATGTGATAATGGAATTGAGCGCCGCAGCCGCGAAAACATTTCAGATATGTAACCAAGTAGAAGAATGATGTTACAATGGAATCGAGCGTCGCGGGAGCGAAAAAATTCAGATATGTAACAGTACCAAAAATTTAAAAGCTCCATTACATATCAGATTTTTTTTTTTTTTTGTGCCTGCGGCGCGATTCCATTGAAACATCATTTTTCTACTCGGTTACATATCTGAATTTTTTTTCGCGCCTGCGGCGCTCCATTCCATTATAAAATTATTCTTCTATTCCTTATACTGTCTCAGCACTATTATATTTACGATTATAGTGAACTGCCCGGTTTGTAGTACCACAGGTGTGTGGGCCGTGAGGCGTCAGATTGTACGGATGTTATGTCAACTCTTGCAAAACAGATCTGGAGATTCTATCCCATTGACTGACATTTCTGGTTCACTCGTCCACAAGAATTTCTCCAGGCATGATCTCATATACCAGGATATTGAATCAATTTTCAAAACTTTCTCAACTTACTCAGTGTTATAGGCACAATCAGTAATATTACATAAACTATATGTAAACAAAAATAAAACTTCTTTCCGACCAGACAAAATGAAATGAAATGAAATGGGGTTTAACGTCCTACTCTTTTGCACCTAACCTGGGCTAATGGAAGACGGGCATACGCCATACAGTGTGCTATGAGGGAAATTTTGCCCGGGCAGCGGCGCTACGGTCTACTCTTATATCGAATTCCAACTGCCAAGGGATCTTTTACGTGCACTCCAATGTGTACACGGGACCTCGGTTTTTCGTCCCATCCGAACGACTAGGCAGCTGTCCTTGTCAGGCCCTCCTTCTGCATCACTGATAAGGGGAAATCACGCCGGAAAATCGAGATGAACTTTCTCAGCCAATGCAGGGATCGAACACCCGACCTCCAGGTTAGAGAACCAGCGCCTTATCCACTTAGCCACCGTGACCCCCCCGACCAGACAAAGATCGGCGAACAACTATATAATTCTACAATACTATGTAATACAGGACGGTTAATGTTATAGCCAGTATTTTGTTTACTTTCATTGTGGGTGGGATTGTGGAGGCGCCCTAGATTTGAAACCGCCCCTACCCCACCCCTATATTCCCTAGAAAACTCACGTGGTGCTCGGCTCCCGATTGCGTCACTCGCACTGGCTGGGGGTGTATTTGCATCAGTCGGTCGCATTTTGGCTAAACACCCCCCCCCCCAAACGAGATCGTTATGTACCCCCCTGTATACCCCTCCATACACGCCCATTCATCATCCCCAACCGTCGTCAATTTGCCACTGTGTAAAATGAAATCTCAGCTGGAAGTATTAACTAATACTTATTCAAACCATGAAACACAAAATTGATATGACATCCGGTAACCTGTGGGGCTGGACAGGCGACTCTACTCCTGCGATCGAAACCACGCCATTTGACTCAATGACAGACCTTATGATCTAAAATGCTGTAATGTGCTCGCCCGCACACAACCTCTTCCTAGAAAAAGATGCCACAAGTGACAAGCGGACGACAAGCAGCAACAATACGATTTATTAATTTTCAAACCAATTCATTAATATAACGCTTTCCTACAAAATGGCCTCGAATAGTAAAAATATAGTAATAAGACACCAAACAGTTGAACTGGTAAATTTTAAAACAACTGTCTTTACAAGGAATTTAATGGTGCATTTTGGTGCAGTATTTAGTATAATGAAATTGACAGTTAATCATTATTGCGTTACTAAGACGTTAGACAAACGGGAATGCCGGGTAACTAAGACTTATGCTAAAGATTAAATACATCTTAAATCCGTCCCTATATTGATACGGATGCTTACTCTTTCTGACATTTGTTACCTACGGTGGTTGATAAGGGACATGAAAAATAATATAATTTATAATTTCACCAAAGCCTACCCCATGCCAAAGTTGGGGCCCCTGGGCCCACGTGGAGGGGCAGGGTTAAGAAAAACGTGACCTAGAGAAAAACATGTCACCTTGGCCTATGAATTCAGGCTAAACCCTTGAATCCTCTAAAAATGACAAAAGAATTGGGGGGGGGGGGATCGGGTCGAGTAGGGTTCTGATCCGACACCTTCCTACCCTTAATTATTCTACTTTTACGGGAGAACTTGAATAAAATCGGAACCCCTGCTCAATTTCATGGACCTACTGCCCATAGGGGCTAAGTTAAGGGCTTTTTCAAATTATATTATTTTTCATGTCCCTTACCAGTCACCGTAGTTACTACTGTCGTGTATTTTAAGTACGCTATAAGCAGTCCATTTGTCCATTACACTAATTTGCCCATGCCGTTTTTTTAGGATATTTGTCTAATGGTTTGGATTGTTCGTACTTAGCTTTATTTTATTATTAACTCTATTCTTCCAGGTAAAGTAATCTTCAAACACATCGGATGATGAAAGTTGCTGCTAGAGTGTTCAAGCAGTTATAGTGTGGTATGAAATGTCATAAAAATAGCTCCCGTAGGATTTGTTTGCAAAAATTGATTTTTTGTTGTTTTGAGTTGGTTAGGTACCAACCTATCCAAATATGTTGGAGTTCTAATTTTCCGACCCCTTGACCCCTCTGGGAGGGGCAATTTAAAATCTCTTAACGAGAACATGGCTATCTCCGCCAATAATGATCTAAAGTGAATTCTCGTGTTTTTTTCATCATACCAATCCCATCTTTGATACACTTATAGCGATTTGAATTATACTTGATTGACTTCCGGTGGGGAATACCATTTCCGGCATTGTTGTGTACATGTCAAGTTTTTGGCTCTTCAGTTTTTGCTAATATTTACAAGTCTTACAGATGTTTCAAATATATTATTTGGACTAGTTTGTTTCCAAAGTCTTTCTGACTCAGGATTTAGTTTTTGTGAATGGAAACAAATGGATTACTATGCTATTTTGGATGATATTTATATTTTGTTTCTGGATAATTCTGAAAAGTTACAGTGAACTCATATTTAACACCCAAGCTCTGATGATTTCCACTAACCAGATTAATCACTACAGTAGAGATGAGCTATTGAACATAAGCTCATGAACAAAAGATGTCATTAAACTAGATCAAAGTGTAGTGACTACTTTTCGACAGATTGGTATTTCTAACTCAAAACCAACAAGAAGGGGTAAAAGAGCTGGAGTTCGTAAACAAAAACTTTCTGATGTCAACTCAGTTGTTGACAATTTAGTTAAAAATAATCACTTCAAAAAGGTCACTTGTCCCAATAACCTCATTTCACAACCTAAACACTCTGGTATTAAACTAGCACTTTGGAATGCAAGATCTGCTAGAAATAAAACTTTAGCAATTTCAGACGAAATTGTTGAAAATAAACTTGACATTCTGTTAATCACTGAATCATGGTTAAAGAAAACAGGGGATGACTCAAAACTGAATGAATTAACCCCAAATGGTTACTCCCCAAAAAGCTTTCCTAGATTACGTGGTACTGGCGGTGGCATTGTCATCATTTACAAAAACTATATTAAACTTGTAGTGGTTGCATCACAACTTGGGCGTTTCACGTCTTTTGAATCTGTAGAATTTCTAGTAACCCATGTGTCTCAGACTCTAAGACTTGTTGGTGTTTATAGATCTCCATCATGGGAAGAAGATAGTGAATTTATTATCTATTCATAATCTCACTCAACTTGTTCAAAGTTGTACACATAAAAGTGGGCACATTCTTGATTGGATTATAACTCGTTCTTTTGAGAAAACAGTGAAATCTTACGATGTTGTCGACAATCAGATGTCCGATCATTTCTGGATATTTTTATCTCTCGATTTCGAAAGACCCGTAGAACCACCCCAACTTGTCTCCTGTAGGAATATTAGAGGAATATCTGTCTTAGATTTTAGTAAAGATCTGACAGAATCCGAGCTGCTCAAAAATCCCCCTGAAGACTTGGATCAACTTACAGTTGTATTCTTTACAACGTTGACCGAACTGATGGATAAACATGCTCCAAAGGTCTTGAAGCGTGTCAGAATTAAGCCTAGATCGCCATGGTATTCCGAGGCCATCGCCTTAGCTAAAAGTATGCGAAGGAAAGCAGAGAGACATTGGCGAAAATCTCGTTTAGAGATCCATCGACAAATCTATGTCAGTCGCAGAAATGATGTTAATAATCTCCTCAAGTCTGCAAAGGCCGAATATTGTAGAGAACAGATCGAGTCAAACACTGGCAATTCTAAAGCCCTTTATTCTTTTATGTTTTCTTTAATGGGCAAGCATGATAAAGGGAAGCTCCCTGTTGTTGATAATGATACCGAGTCCCTTGCAACCAAATTCAGCAACTTTTTCCATGATAAGATTGTCACTATTCAGCAGTCGATAAATCAACACGATAACTCTAGTCTTGCCTTTAACAATCCTGGTTATTCCGGTACTTTACTGGGAAATTTTACACCTTTTACTGTTGATGAAATTCAGAAACTGGTGAAATCCTCAAAACCAACATCATGCGAGCTTGATCCAATTCCGACTAGTGTTTTTCTGACATATCTGGACATTCTACTGCCAACCATCACCAGCATTATCAATAAGAGCCTCATGACTTGTACTGTTCCAGCACTCTTCAAATAAGCTGTGGTAAAACCTTTACTTAAGAAGCTATCCCTCGATCCAAATATTCTTAAAAATTACAGGCTGGTTTCCAATCTGTCGTTTTTATCCAAGATTCTGGAAAAAGCAGTCAAAACACGGTTATTTGAACATCTTGAACAAAACAATCTGTTTTGTGAATTTCAGTCAGCTTATAGACCTCATCATGGAACTGAAACAGCCTTGAACAAAGTCGTTAACGATCTTAAGATGTGTGTCGATAAGGGATGTGTTTCACTGCTGATATTGATAGATCTTTCTGCAGCTTTCGACACAACAGACCACCAGAAACTGCTTTCCCGTCTTGGTTTGGAATGGTTTAGGTCTTATCTGTTATCTCGCAATCAATCTGTGATTGTCAACTCTGACAAATCAGAATGTGTTCCTCTACTGTGTGGTGTTCCTCAAGGTTCTGTTTTAGGACCTGTTTTATTTACCATGTACACAAAGCAGCTTGGAGATGTTCTAAACCAAAATTCTGTACATCACCATCTTTATGCTGACGATACCCAGCTTCTAGATTCATTTACTCCTGGATCAGATCAAACAGAGGTGCTCACAAAAATGGCTACCAGTATTGGACAAATTAAAACCTGGATGGATTTAAATCGATTGAAATCAAATGCAGATAAAGCCGAAGTTATCCTTTTCGGCTCCAAAACTCGATTATCAGATTTGTCAAATTTAAAGTTCGACATGGGAGATACGGAATTTCAGCCAAGATCAGTGGTCAAGAATCTAGGCGTATTATTGGATAGTAGTCTGACCTTTACAAAACAAGTTGATGATCTGTGTAGAAAATGCTACTGCCATCTGAAGAACATCAGTTCGATCCGCAATGTTCTCACACAGGATTCAGCTTCAGTTCTAGCGCGATCACTAATTCTATCGCGACTAGATTATTGTAATAGTCTTCTCACTGGCCTACCCCAAAATCAACTAAATCGTCTTCAACGAATCCAAAATATGACAGTAAGAATGGTCACAAAATCTCCATATCATTGTCATATAACTCCTGTTCTCCAAGCCCTTCATTGGTTACCAGTCAGTGCTCGGATAGACTTTAAAGTACTCTGCCTAACATATCAGTGTGTCAGTGGAGAGGCTCCCGATTACTTGTGCAATTTAATTCAACAGTATATTCCTAAAAGACAGTTGCGTTCAAACAATCTCAATCAGTTAGTGGTACCTAAGTGGAAACTTGATTCCTTTAGACAAAGAGCGTTTGCTGTTGCTGCCGCTGAAAAATGGAATTCACTCCCAGTTGAACTCCGTTTTGTGACTACTTTACCAATTTTCAAATCTCGATTAAAGACTCATCTGTTCAAAATTCACAACAGAAATTGACAAAAAGTTTAGAGCCAAAGGACTTTTGTATAGTTGTTGTATGCGCTATGAGCACGATTTTGTGGATTTGGCGCTATATAAATAGACATATTATTATTTATTTATTGTCTTATTTATTTATTATTATTTATTACTTAGAATAGTACATTTATATAGCGCATCTTTCACCGAAGTGTTCAGATGCGCTTAACAATAACAAAGTAAAAATACAATTTATCATAAGAAAGAAGTTCATAAAAACAATTCCTAAAAATACAATTTATAATAAAAAAAATGAAGTTCCTTAAAACAGTTTCAAATGTAAAAATGACATAAAAACATAAAACAGTCAAATGTGAAAAATCCTATAACATAAAATAGTCAAATGTATAAAATCAGTAAAAAGTCTGTTGGAATAAATGAGTTTTCAAGTGCGATTTGAATGTAATGATGGAGAGTGATTTTTGAATAAAATAAGGTAATTTATTCCAAAGTAATTGTGCTTAAAATGAAAAGGTCCGCTCGCCACAGGATGCTAGTCTGACTCAAGGTTGTACCAACAGTAGATCATCCCTAGAAGACCCTGTGTTTCTCACTGAAGTGCGGATTTGTAACAGTTCAGATAAGTATGGAGGTGCGAAACCATTAAGACATTTATACGTGATTAACAATATTTTAAAATCAATTCTGAATAAAAACAATAAACTATTCATTTGATATAGTGCTAATTTTGATAATAATCTTCAACAGGATCAGAAATTGGTGAAGAGGTGGGTCTTAAGGGCATATGCTTAAACGTTTGCAGATTTCTTAATGTCGTTCTACACCGCATTCCACCATGTTGCTCCAATGACATTAAAGGCACGGCTGGCAAACGTTTTTCGCTTGACCAATGGTACGTTGAGTCTCATGTACTGGCTAGCGGATCGCATATTGGGCCTTTTGATACAGGAAGCCAATGAAGGGTGTAAAGAGTTGATGTTATGTGCTCATGATAACCCACACCAGCAACCAGGCGTGCTGCAGAATTCTGCAGTTTTTGTATTTTAGAAAGCAGCTTAATCGGTAGACCAGTTAACAGTGAGTTCAAACAATCAAGACGTAGTGGTGGGGATATAACAGTTTTACACACACGAATTGAGGGATCAGAATCAACTTTGCTAAGCACGTTTTTATAACCAATTTGTAGATATTCAGTTTTGTCATCGTTTAACTTAAGAAAGTTTGAAGTCATCCAATTGATGTGTTCCCATTTGAATATTGTTCACAATAAGAAGCTAAATAAATAAGATATGTTTACAGTATCATTTTATTATTTGGAAAACTAAGTGATACGTTTTCTATGTCGCTCAGTATATGCCTCCAAAGGGTGAATTTAAAGAGTACACAGTATTGGTCCCAAAACTGATCCTTGCTTGACAATGACCAGAGAAGTCTTGTCGAAATATCGCTCAGTAATTGTATTTCATAGAATTGTGACCTGTTCATTCCAGTTCATTTGAACTTAATCTATTTAAAAAAATCCATCAATAACCTTGCACAAATTCAATAAATGTTGTATGGTGTAAATTGACATGTTCCTGGACACATCATGACCTTCAACATCATCCTACAAGGGTTCGGGGATTATCTTGAAGATGTCAATCTGATTAAAACACAGGTCCTATTTCGTTTCGTTTTTATAGTTCAAAATTTCGTTTTACTGGTCTATACTGCACTAGAAGAGTTGTTATCATTGACGTGAGGGATAAACCAATGAAACAGTCTGTTACAACGAGCTTTCGGGGTGAGGTGCACGGAACTGTGGGTAATCCACTAGACACATCAATGCTGATTTGTTAATCAATGCCTGGAACATAGCGTTAAAAGTCACTCGTTTGACCACTGACGCGAACTCCAACTAAAACTTGTCAGATCGTCATGCCACCGAAAGTATAAAAAAACGAAACGAAATATAAATCTGTGTTTTAATCAGATTGTGATCAAAAGTAAGATCTTATAAAATGGCCTTTAATTATACAGATGTCCAGCCATTATTTGTCACAAGCCATTGTAATTTAAACATTTATTTTAGTAGTTTGATTTCTGTTGTTTCAGCTTTTCCCTGTAGTCGATGAGTCGAAGGGATTTCGGTATTGGGATCTGGTAGTACTTTGCCAATGTTCATCGTGTCGATTCTTTCTTTTCGATCAAGTTTTAACTTTTCTGCCACATGGTCAAAACCAGATTCATATAAGCATTTGATAAAGGGATCAAATGCGTTGACACCGCCGCTTTCCATCAAACATGTTAATGTCGTCTCTATCCCTTTGCGTTTAGTCTTCTTCATTTTTTTTTCAATTTTCTCCTTGTCTTCAGAGTTTAAAATATGTTCTGAAAACATATTACTGATAATAACGTCGCTTGTTCTTAACTGTACACAAAGGTATTCCATATTTTTCTGTATAACATAATAATCGAGATCATTCATGGGACCTCGGTTACGTTCATTAGCTCTCATGGGACCTTGGTTACGTTCATTAGCTGAAAAACCGATACAAAAAGAAGTTATCGATCGTGTGTGTGTGTGTGAGAGAGAGAGAAAGACACACACACAGAGACAGAGTATGTTACTTCGGAACTAACATATGATTCAATTATATGCTAATAATTGGGTAGTGGGTTGGAGGGAGAAATCCCACGTGGTTGGACAGGTGACCCCAATCTCTGTCACATACAAGCGCAAAATCGAAACATGAAATTAGTACATCGAGGCAAAATGACTTGGCTAGGGTTTCCCTGTTGTTATCCATGTTGTCCCCTTCCCCAATGTTCACCCAGGGTATTTTCGTTAAATGTATTTTTCACTTTCGTTTATTTTAATTGTGTACATATCCCAAGAATTTTACAAATAAAAAAGGAAGCCGCAGAGGCTCAGTGCGTGAGTAGTGCCCGGAACCCTGTGACACTCTACATTTTAGTTAAGTGCCAGTAGAACGATGGAATCCAACTCTTAATGCCACCCGGTTAATAAGAAGGGGCTGGTCGATAGTCTCGAAAGTAGCACTTAGATATTCTTTTGACCACATGTGGGATGATATGTGTGTGAAGGAGTGGGTGGGAAGGGCATCCACAGGTTCCTGATTTCGCAATCTAAACTTGTGCATGCATTTGTAAAGGAAATTAATTATGTTACCTGATGCCGCCATGTTGAATATGATCTATTTCAAAGTAACCAAATTGCTTGCATGCGATATATCTGAAAGAGAGAACATTTCATCTGTAACCTGTACGGGTATGGATAAAATATCCCACCTTCGAATCTTCTATATCACATATTTTCCGACCCCTTGCCCCCCCCCCCCCCATCGAGGACGTGACATTAAGTGTTGGATTTTCATGATCAAAAGTTCATTCTCGTGGGGTTTTTTTCATCACGCCAACACTATTTATGCTGCTCATAAAGCAATTGGAAGTAGTTTTCATTGACTTCCGGTATTGATTTCAGCCAATAATCTTTTGATTTTTACGATCTGAAGTTCATTCTGGGGGTTTTTTCATCTTGTCAATTTCCGGTGTCTCAGTCTACCACTTTAAGTGGCTTTTAAAGCACGGTAAAATGATTAATATGGTCACTTTTGGGTGACTGGAATGTTATGTTATTAGATTCAATACACTTTGTCATTTGTAACAAGTAAACAAGTTTAATACCATAAACAAAAAAAAATCTTCACAAGCCAGACGTTGCCAGAAACAAAACAAAAAGATCCTATCTTGGAAATAAATAAATCAGGTATTCATCATCCTCGTCCTCCTGCACACCCCTAATCATATTGGTACGGTCCTTATCAAATCACGTGCAAAGATGTATGAGATAGACCATATTTGCTGCAACTGTATCGCCCGTGCAGCCTGTTTTACAACCACATTTTGTGAGATCAATTACAGCAAGATGGGCAGGCTGATCAAGATTCGGCAGAGGAACATACATGCTCTTGTCCAACTGCCAGCCGCTTTCGTTAAATAGCATAAAGGTTCAGGGATCTGGATAGGTACTTTGTTTCTGTGATATGGGTCGACAATCCAGCACGCGCCAGTGGAAACACCTTTAACTCAATAATTTTTCTTTTCTGAACTGAACAATTGCCATCTTCATGTTGGTAGGTTTAACGGAACAGATGAATTTCTTGACCTGTGAAGGCAAGTCACCCTTCACCAGCAAAGCTGAGATGATGCATTCTCCAAGCTACTTGAAACAGATGATAACGGGGTTATCACCATCAAGCTTCATGTATGCACCAGTCCTTGTTTTCTTTGTGATGCCCACAAGTTTACCTGTCCAGTCAGCACCAGAGAAGCTGCGAAGTCCAATCGGACCTTGAGACTTATTACGTCCAATAACACGCACTCGCCCGATCACATCTATCTCTAGATCTATGTAATTTGTGGCATACTAATTTACAAACCTGAGCTGACTGCGAATACCGAGACGACCACGAGAGACCACTAGAATTGGGTTTCCCGCCAGAGCTAAGAGTTTCTCAATGCTGAGAACCCTGTGTGGTGTAGCCTTTGCTGTATCAAACATGCAAGGATATGCTGTTGAAGGAGCAAAGATCAAACGACTGTCTTATGCTAGCCTGGTTGATACAGCAGGGGCTACACCACCCAAAATTCCCATCATTTTACTATGGGCATGAAGAAACCATCAATCATGCAAAAACTCTCTGGCCTACAAGAGGCATTCAGAAAGCGCATGCTAGTTGAAAACATGTACCTGACCCTCATGCTTTAACTGAACTAACAAAGTGGTTGTAAAAAAGGCTGCACGGATCGGTGCAATTTCCGGAATAATGATTGCCCTTGTACATCACTGTGCAAGGGTTTTAATAGGGAGCGTACCAATATGACCAGGGATGTGTACGTGAACTGCATATTTAGCAAGATAGCAATTTCGTTGTTTTCGTTTCTGGCGACTTCTGGCTTGTCATGGTTTCTTATATCACCAACGCCAGGTTGTCTTGAATCTCATGACAGAGCATTCCTATGATCCAAAAGTGACTGCACGAAACATTTACAATGCTTCAGATGCCACAAAAAGTGGCACTGCGTGATATATTTCTCTTATCAGTCCGAGTTTGACACCGGGAATTGGTATTCCACACTTAAGTCAATATAAACTACTTCCATTCGCTTTTAAAAGTATATCATAAACAGAGTCGGTCTGATGAAAAACATCACCCAGAATGAACTTCAGATCATGAAAATCCAATGATTATTGGCGGATATCAATCCGAGTCTGACACCGGAAAATGATATTTACCACCGAAAGTCAATGAAACCTACTTCCGTTTGGCTTTAAGTGTATGATGAAAAAAAAAACCAAAACAGAATGAACTTTAGATCATGAAAATCGAAAGATTATTGACTGAAATCAATCCAAGGTTGACACTGGAAATTGGGATTCCCCACCGGAAGTCAATCAAAAATAATTCCAATCGCTTTAAAATTATCAAAGATGGGATCGGCATGGTGAAAAAACATCAGAATGGGCTTAAGATCATTAAAATCCAACCAAAATTGGCGGAGATAGCCATATTATTGTTCAGAGAGGTCCCGGTTTTAAAAATGCCTCTCCCAGCGGGGTCAAGGGGTCGGAATATTTGAACCCCAACATTTTGGGATAGCTTGGTCAGTAATCAACCTAAACAACAAAAAAAATCAAATTTAGCAAACAAATCCTACGGGAGCTGTTTCTATGACATGTCATACCACACTTTTACTACACAGAGTCCAGTATTATTCTCATTATAAGCCCCGTACTTCCTTGTACAACCAACAAATAACATAACACAATAATGACATTGTGGCGACACTAGAAACCAGCTGTATTTACACTAATCAAGTACAAACTATATCAAAAAGAACATAAATACACAATAAACAAACAAATATCCATTATCTTATCTTGAACAATTTACATAAATTTCCCTAGAAAATCAGTGCTGACGTGTCAACTAGTGTCCCTGAAGTGACTTACACAGCTCAATGCACATGCATTAACACGTAATCTACGGAAGCCAATACAGAACTATGGAAACACACTTACAACAATATGAAAATAATTTCCCTCTAATTCCTACGTCAAACAAGGGAAATAATAGTTATCGCAACACGCTTAAACCTAACGGGGGAAATACCCTTTAATATCCAAATGTCGATGAAATAAAATGGGGTTTAACGTCCTATTGTTCTGCTTCTAACATGGGCTAATGAAGATGGCCATACCGTACGCCATACAGTGTGCTATGAGGGAAATTTTGCCTACTCTTATATCGTATTCCAACTACCAAGAGATCTTTTACGTGCACGCCAATGTGTACACGGTACCTTGGTTTTTCGTTCCACGCCGGAAAATCAGGATGAACTTTCTCGGCCAATGCAGGGAACAAATGTCGATGAAAACCAATACAAAATTAAAGATACATTATGGGAGATTAGATAAAGAGCTGGCAGTTCTCTCTATAATAGTTAAAAGCTAGATAATGTAAAGAGAATTTACTGAAAATTTCAGTCCAATTGATCCACTCTGAACCGCCGAGAATTTAGCGGTTGAATTTTCGGCTAGTCTCGATCATTATTATTAAAGTCGGTACGATAAAAAAAACATAGCCTCGATTATCAATTTTATGATTAAATTATGAATGAAAGTTTAGCAGCAAATCGGGTCCTAATCCAATAAATATCACAATCTAGCGTTGACATCGAGATATAGTCTGGATAAATTAATTAATGTCTAATTATTAATTTAGATAATATGTCAGATCTAAGGAAAGACGTGCAATAGGCAGATTTAACTCTTGCATAGTGTTTCGAGGATGAATTATTATTATCCCAGAGCTAAATTTGCTCAATGCAGATCTTTCTTTTGGCCTCGAGAACAGATTTAATTAAATACGGTTGTTGTAAATGGGTAACTATTCTGTGTCTCTGTTCAATTTAGTAATGGCGAAGAGTCAGCTTTAATTCTAGTACAACAAAAATACCAGTAAATTTGAGCTAACATTAGAGAATGGGAATTTGGTTATTAAATATAGCATATTAGGAATACCCGTTTATTATCAGTGAATCATAACAGTTTTATAGGTCATGAGCCCGTTTCACAAAATTTTAACTAAGATATTTTAGTAATTTGATTGAATAATATAAGGTTGATTTTAGTGCTTAGCCAATCAAAATTAAAGTATCTACTCAAATTTGGATCTTATCTTCAATTAAGATTTCGAGAAACGGGATCCTGTTTGAATTAATTTTAAAAGTTATCATTTTCCTCGTTGACTAATACGTTTCAATTTCCTGGTGTGTTATCGTTGTCGGGTATTTGATAACGAATAAATTTTACTTCCCTAGGCGAACCAACATGATCAATATTAATCCAGGTATATCAATAAACAACAATGTTCATTGTGTGTCTTTACTGGGTATCCATGTCTTTATTTACCTAAAACAAGAATTTAATAAGTTGGAAAACCCATGCGCATGTTCGATCCCGGTGTTGGCCGAGAAAGTTCGGGATTACGTAACATGCCCCCCCCCCCACCTTTTTCAGTTGTGCAGGACGGGGGTCTAGCAAGGGACTGTTTATAATCATCAAAACCGAGGTCTAATGTACACATGTACATGTAAAAAAAACCTTAAGTTGTACTTCGATATGTCAAGTATATCGTTGTGCCACAGTCCAATCAATGGCCCTCATAGCACACTGCATGGTGTTTGCCCGTCTTCATTAACTCTGCTGGTATCGAAAAGTAGGACGTTAAATCATTTCATTTCATTTCTTTTCATACAAAGTCATTTGTAAGAGGATGGTGTTAAAAGAATTTCTGAGGTCACCCTCATCGCTCTATGGTCACTTCTACGGTTTTTTTTATATCGCCCTGGGTGTGAGCGTACATTAATACCTGTACACGTCTAAAAAACATAACACCGACTTACCATACAACTGCTATAATCGCTGATAATCTATGAACCGAGTAAGTAGATTTTTCCTATAATAATTTTAGTTGCAAACACCAAATGCCATTAATTCCCCCGGATACATTTAACAACCACTTACGTATCAGTAATTGCCAACGGGAGCCCGGTTGGGGTACACGACATCAAGCAAAGATCTTGGGCTATACCAGGTACGCTTGAAAATGTAACATATACCTCTTGTACGTCCCGTGTCAGCGTTTAAATCTACTTATTATGAATATCTTGCTGCGCAATCCGCGTGTGTTGACTAATAAGGAAATATTAATGGGTGTTTCCGAAACTAGTCGGTCAAGTAGGGAATATATCTGCAAAGAAAGTATTGTATTGACTGTCAAGAGAGGGGCATATCCATATCCAAACGACATGTTTATGATTGATTCGTAGACTATAGCTACAATCAAGGTCAGGGCAGATAATTTGAAATCATGGAAACCCTATAGAGAGGCAGACCACCATTAATTTCCCCATTGACTTCAATGTTAATTCTGGACTCTTTGCCCACTTTCAAACATATCCCCAGAATGCTTTTCACTACAGATAGAGGAACATATGACCATGTCTTTGCACTTAAATTTGTATGAGTTGACCACCAAAATTTTGAGATACACGAACATGAAGAAACATATTAAAAACATGTAGTTGCCGTACATATCACCGTAGCCAACCTCATAACGCCGTTATCCTTCCGCCTCAAAATCATGAATATTTACCAAAACCTTGAGGAAAATATTAATTCAAACCCTCTTCGTCCATTCTAGACCAAAACATCAACAAAAATGGGCATGCAAAAGGGGGGAAAAGCGACAGAGAGAGAACTGCTATAAAAAGACGAACTACAATTTGTGAGATTTAATGGTGGTCTGCCTCCATAGGTTAACCCAGAGTATATTGGAGTAGACCGGAATGAGTACACTGGGGAGAGAGAGAGAAATGGGGTTTAACGTCCATTCGACATAAACTAGGTCATTTCGGGACTAACATATGGTTTAATTTGATTTCAATAATTCGCTTGCGCGTAGGGGTCTTTAGCAGTGGGAGGAAACCGGAGTGCCTGGAGGGAACCCACGAGGTTGAGAAGGCGCCCCTGTCGCCATGCCACATACGCTCACACCAGGGCTCGAAACCACCGCCGCAAGCCAGAGGTGATCGGCCAGCTAGAGGTCGAAGCGCGGCACTCTAGACCACTAGGCCAACGCAACCCCCCGTACACTGGGGATACCGAGGATGTACTCTGGATGACAGAGTGAGAGGGTTGGATAGATAGTATTACCGATTACCATATCTACAAAATACGTATTATGCGTGGTTGGAGGGTGGAAAACGAGACAGTGAAGATACATTGTTACGAAAGTATATATCGGATTGTTATTTAGGAGATAAACACTTCCTGTTTCGCATTTAGAGGGGTGTTATTGCCTTATAGACATGTCCTGAGATCATTAGGACCCGGGGGTTTACCCTGAAGCATGTTACAATTCCAATTAAAGTATGGCAGATGTGGTATATATGGAAAGTATACAAGCCTAGTCTTGCTAGCCACGTACTGGATTACCCGAAAAACACCCACGAGACAAGCACTGGTCAAAAGATGCCAGGGTGTCACCAACTGGTAACCCTGTTTGGTGACTTATTGTATGCTAGAAAAGGTTCTACTACTGATGTCTTCCGTCTTACTCCAGGCACAGTAATGGCTTTTCCTACAGAGTTCCTTTGCGCAAGTGATTTAGTCAAATGACTACAAAAAGTTTACTGGCCGATAGCTCCCTTAATTTACACATAAAACTAACCCAAAACTGTACTGCACATAGCTAAACATATAATAAATAAAGGTGAAGCCTTACCGCATAATTATATGATTTGATGAAACCCAACTGCTACGCGAAATTTCAACTAGCCTGTGTCATGGCGGCAAGTTGCGTAATACGTCATTAAGCCTACAACATAAACATCGCTATGCAAAGAAAAACTGTTCGGTAACTATTTTAATGGTCCAGTTTTCACTATTTGTGATAGAACTACTTATTCCAATACAAACTAAAATGATATGTGTTGACAATAATTGTGCGTTTGAACCGATTTGAACTTGCGTAATGGTTCTTAGACTGTATCAATTGTAACCTTAGCACTGTTTGCAGTTTTGACAATATGTGGCATTGATTGTTAATGATCGTAAGAAGTCTTGTTATTCGAGACGTAGCCTCGCTTCTCCATTTGAAATTAAATCATTAAATGGCCGAAGCGTTGTAATTTACTCTACCTATAATCGGAGCTACCTGATGGCCTAGATAGTCGATTGCTATATTATGTTAATAAACGTTTAATAGTTTATATTTAACATTTGTAGCAAAATAAAAACGTGCATTAGGCAGATTTATCTCTTACATAATGCATCAATAAAACAACTTGCAATACGAAATGGTAAACGTTTTTTACCGTCCACCGGAGCCTGGTCTTATGAAGTCATATAAGGATTGTGGGTTAGGATAAGGGTTAGGCTTGGCCCAGGGTTAGGGTTAGGGCAAGCCATGTCTACATCTCGAGACTGTGACGAAATCTGCAGGCCACAGCCCTTATCCTAACCCTTATCCTAACCCACAATCCTTATATGACGTCATAAGACCAGGCTGCGGTGGACGGAAAAAAATGCTTACCATACGAAACGGTCTCCTATCCGACGGAAATGAAATGAAATGGAGTTTAACGTCCTACTGTTCTGCCCCGAATGGGAATGAAGACGGACATACGCCACACAGTGTTGTATGAGGGAAATTTTGACCGGACAGCAGCACTACCGTCTACTCTTATATCGAATCCCGGCTGTCAAAGAATCTTTAACGTGCACACAGATGTGTAAACAGGACCTCGGTTTTCGTTCCATCCGAACGACTAGACAGTTGTCCTTGTCACGCACTCCGTCCTGCATCACTGACAAGGGGGAACCACGCGAGCCAGCATCTTACCCACTTAGCCACCGTGACCCCTCCCCCATCCGACAAACTTGTCATTCGACACCTAACATATCCAAGTCCCGTGAGCCAATATTTCGGGACTAACTTATGGTTCAATTTTACTCCAATAATTCACTTGTGGGTAGGGTCTTTAGCAGCGGGGGGATATTGAAGGAATCGATACCACGCGCAAGCCAATTATTGAAATAAAATTGAATCTAGTTTATGTCAGATGTTAAAACCCACCTCTCTCTCTCTCTCGTAACGCATATGTACGTGTTGTCGAACACGTTTATTATACAAGTCTTACTTGTTTATGTATAATTAGGCCTAGATATCAGCATTACTGTGGCATTACGTAAGGGGCGGATTGGGGTCGGAAACCGGCCCGGGCTCCCGTGTCGGAGCGGCCCCTTTTACTGACCGAGGAGCACGGGGGCGTGGGGTGGGGGTGTCCGGGGGCTCTCTCAAACCCCAAATATGCGATTTGCTGCAATATCTGATTATAATCTCTGTCAAATAATATATTTCATAAATCGATTACCTTAGGCCAAAAGTAATTTACAACCATCAACCTGTGAAATTATCATATCGTCATATTATTTATTGAGTGAAGAGAGTTTAACTGGTTGAAAAATGGGACTAATTGGGAAAATTTTGACCATTTGATTAATCAGTTAGAAATATTGAATCAGCAGGAATATTTTTATTAAAAACAGGAGCGCTAGTTGATTCCTCCTGTGATGGGAGGCCACGGGACACATTGGTACAGAGTGATGAAAATGAAAATCATGAAAGCTGCTTTTTATTTTCGGATTCTGGCGTATCCCCACAAACAGGGTGCAGGTGACTTAATAATTAGTAAATTTGCGGGAGACAGTGTCGGTTAAATCCGATGAAATTTTCGTTTGAAATTCGTATCCCCATCGCAGGATTCCGAATTCTAACCCACACCCAGCGCACCCGGTCCAGAGAGTCTATTATAAGTTTGTAGGGAATACGCCGTGAGTGGGTTTTTAAGTCCAATTGGGTTATAAAACTCCAATGTCTTGAGAAAAAGAATTTAACTAATTCTCTTTCTATCCGAAGAAAGAGTTGTTTCATAAGGGCGAATACCGAACAATGAGCTAGTTTGTTGTTCGGTATTCACCAG
Source organism: Patella caerulea (assembly GCA_036850965.1). NCBI lineage: Eukaryota > Metazoa > Mollusca > Gastropoda > Patellidae > Patella > Patella caerulea. Next base: position 13,926,966 of record JAZGQO010000002.1, on the reverse strand, counting down.
ATATGGAATTAGTAATGTAATAAAAGATCTTTTGTAGGGAATACGCCGCAGGTGGGTTTTTATGAGCCATAACTGGATTATAAAACTTCAAACTTCTGGGAAATAGATTCTAACAACTTCTATCCGAAGAAAGAGCTGTTACAATTGGGCTTAAAAACCCACTACCGACGTATTCCTTACAAATATTTCTTTATTATACTAATAATTCCATATCTGGTGAATAACGAATAACAAACCAGCTCGTTCGCGAATACCGAACAACGAACAACAAGCTAGCTTCACGCCGCTATCGCCCGACGGCCCAATCCGCTCCTGCATTACGTAAATAATACAATTCAATAAAATACAACACACTCATACTCAATGAACTTTAAATATAAAATGTAGTTTTATAGACACCGCGACCTTGTGTTAGTGAAGCAGAAACATATTCACTGGGCCACCGTGACCCGTGTCTAGGAGCACACGATAGTCTAAATGTTGGAAATTTTATAGTTTAAACCAGTAAAGCGGACGTCCTGTTAATTTGATTTCCCCGGGAATTTGTTTTGTGCTCTAATCTAGCAGTTTCGTCATCACTCGAGCTGGAAATTCCGTTTCATTGGTGACACACCCATTTACATTTTAATCACAGCAGAAACACAACATTAATTTGAGAGTAAGAAAAGAGGAAGCATCGAGCAAGTTGGGAAGCATCGAACAAGAGGCATGGTATGTCTTAATGTCTTTTCTATAGCTGTCTGTTGTGAAATTTACCGGATGAGACGAGACGAGAAACATTATATATTTAAAATGTCGCTGTACAATACAGGCTTTCACGCTACTACTAACTGATAGCGGCCAAACGAATATTCACTGCGGGATCAGTTTGCTAACTGATCAGCAGTTAACATTATCTAGGGCGCTACAGTCACTGATAAGGATGACATCGGTGCGACTTAATGAGCTCCAAAATATTAACTTTTTTCCTCCGACAAATTAAATTCTAAAACATTGTTAATGTATTAGAAAAATAAATAAATACGTTATTTTCTATTTAGTGTAAATTGGTATTACAATGAGTAAAATGCAGCATTTTGCCCGATTGAGTAACATCTGCAATCTGTTTCACAGAGAATTCCTTACCAATTATCTCTGTAACAGATGACTGTCCACAACATTTGCGTTGACTGCACACGCCGCCAGCACGGCTCGTGCAATGTTTATTTAACAATACTTCAAACTTCTTTATTTATTTTTCTTTTACCTCAAAAAAATGTTTGAGAATTTAATTTGTCGGAGTAAAAAAGTTAATATGCCGTACTCATTAAGCCTCGTCGATGTCATGCTTATCAGTGATTGTTAGCGGCCAAGCGAATATTCACTGCGGGATCAGTTTGTAACGTCTGATGTAAACGATGCATTCGCCATTGAGCCAATGATTGACGTCACGTGATGTGACGTCACGTGTTGAAAACAGTCATTTTTTTTACAGAGATATTAGAATATTTTCGTAATTATCTATGAAAAAGATTGTTTTCGGCATATTAAACTTATCAGCAGTAAATAGTCGCTTGGTCACTACTATTACTGAGGGTGAGATCGGGCGAGTTAAGTAGTTCTCAATATTAACGGCCTTTTTTTTCTTCTGAAGTTAAATTATAAAACATTTTTTCAAGTTATTAAGAAAAACAATAAACATGTTGGGAGCAGATCTGGATAAAATATTTCCTTATTACTGTAAATGAGTGCATACAATTGTACGCAAAAGCGTAAGATAGGTTGCCAGCATACGCTCACAGCAGCTAAATCGTCAGGGCGGTCAATAAGAGCTGTCACATTTTTGTTTTACTTTTGTCATTAGTGAAACATTTATAATACACTAATATCTAATTAAGAGTAACAACGCATTAAGTAACTATCAGAAAATCATTAGCATTTGTTTGGTCCCTTATTGTACGAAAATCGCTAATTCTCTGGCCATCTCTTTCAAAATGTGGGCGTATCTTGCATGGCAACGGCTTGTTTACCTTTATACGGCTACTTCAAAATAACCATTAAAACATATTTTAATTTCAGTTCATCCTTCGATTCCATGTATACGGACTGATTTCTGGATTAACCTGATTTTGCAAAGAAATCTAAAATGACTGGGAGTGTAAAGTTACGTGAAAAACACTGGAAAGCTCTGCAGGAACACAAAGATTACTTAATCAACACACTATCGGTTAAAAGGCTAATTGAAGTAATGCTAAGAGACAATATACGCGTATTTGATAAGTGTGCACTTAAAGAATTCATAACGACTCATTACAGAAGCAAACAAGACGCGGCTCGTATGTTTGTTGATGCATTAAGCGATTCGGATGAAGACACATACAAAAAGTTTAAAACCTGTTTGAAAAGAGCTGGTTATAAGGACGTTGTTAAGAGGTTAAAATCTACAAATGTAAGTATGTTCATATGGTGCACTGAAATCCTCACATCCTACTCCTTGTCACATACAACAGGGAATCGAAACCACGCCACTTAAGTCAATGACAGACCTTATGATACAACACGCACGCGCAAACCATTACCCCCACCCCTGAACTTTCTAGATAAATGAAAACGTGTATCCGTTGGGATCAGTTATGCATTATTAATACAAAAACACAAACATATAAAAGTTAGGGTTGGTCATGTTTTATTTAAATACATAATTACGAGTAGTGATGGGTGGAGTCTTTGACAAAACGTTCCATTTTCCATGCGTACCAGGAGTTTGGATTGCTTATCCAGCAAATTTCGCCAAATCAGACAGAGTTGCGTCCCTTCTAGAACTAAATCCCAATTGACATTATTGAATTCATGCATTATTATAGTCTCGGTCACCCAGAACCCCCTAGTCTTCAACGTACGGAGGGCCTGGGTCGGTTCTCAATTGTTGACGAAAATTACTGGATAATCTACCACATAAAAAAAAAAAAAAAATTCTCGATTACGCATGGGCAATGGAACCTTTTGGCTAAAGTCTCGGTAAGTGCTAGATCTTATGAAGCCGGGCCGATTTTGCTAGATTCTATAAAGCGAGTCTGAAATATATCCCACTATTCACTTGGCACATCTATTATTAGAAACAAAATAGATACGAGGAATAAAGCATGAATCGCGATGAAGAATTAAGAAGATTGCGAGAAGCCATACGTCTGATTCATGACGAGAGAAAACACCATTTCAATTAAATCCTTTACAAACAAAATTTTAGAGAGTGTCATTGTTGACAAGCGACAAGCGAGATGTTTTGATAGATTCAGTACGTGGTAACTTAAAAACTGGATGATCCATAATATGACCTGCTTTCCGTCAAATTTTGAGGACCCATCCAGACTTATATTCGTAGAAAATTTGTGTGGATGATAGAGACTAGCATTATTACAAACACGAATCGTTACTACGAATTAGGATTTGATAAAATTTAATTCAACCATAGATATGACCAATAAAGAGAGGAATTTTACAATAAAAAAATGTTGGATATAGAAATATGAATGCAAATGGACTTTCGGAAAAATTGAAAATTGTTGGATATTGATATGTGAATGTAAATAGACTTTCGGAAATGTCAATTCTAAAATTGTATAACACAATGACATATGTCATAGAGGCGTCCTGCCATATTAAAATACGTGTTAGTGATTGTAACATAAACCTGTTGCTATCAAGACCCGGCTGGAGATCTTGGTAGTATTCCTTATGTCATTGCGTAACTATAACTTGTTGTTGGCATGTCTTATCTAACTTTCTTTGTCTGATAAACTATATTGAATGTTAAACCTTCATATGATGCTTGATACATTAGACAGGTGTCTAATGAGCTCCTTTGTCTCGAATACGTTTATAAACTCAGAACAGAAACGAATCTTCAGTTAGGTCCAAGAGGCCATGCTAGGCGGGCGCCTAGTTAAGGTACCTCAGGAGTACTATAGTCAGGTCTAGGAGTCGGAGACGAGACGAGAGCTTCTGGAGTTAGCACACTCGTGCTAAGCCAGGCTAATTAAGTCATGACTCCCTCCATATAGATAGTTCTACGGTCGTTTACATTACGATGTTTGTACCTAATATGTAAGAAGAATAAAAATATTATATTTGAAGTCACACCAGTGTTGCCTCCAGAACTTGATTAAAGAACGAAATACTGTCACATATTAATTGATGCCGTAGACCAGAGCAACGCTTGAAGTCTTATACCACTAGACGACCACAGGCTACAGATTTTAGTATTCACAGGTAAGTCTTTTCTAAATCCTACCATGGCGACGGTTCATAAATGACGTAAGTGCTATGGATTAAAATTTAACTGGGAAACCAGCAGTTTATCATCACGCGTCATTCAACATCATGGTGTAGTTACTAAATTTAATATATTATATCGTCTTTCAAGCTAGTAGTGGAACAGTCTTTAACTATGTAGGCAAATTACTGAAACAAAATTGTATATATATTTTTTGTTTTAAAATGCGTCATGTTGTTTTTAAAAGATTATGTATTATAATTGTTTGTTTTTGAACACATATTTTGGCATTTAAAATTAGTATTAACAGGTTTATATTGCGCAGTAAAATGTTTTGTGATTGTTTAACTAGAATTGAGTTAACAATATCGTAATTAGGAATTTTACATTCACAAAGTATTAACGGGTTTATCTCTAAGTTTTTTTCGTTTGTTTTGTCTATACGTGTATATTATCCAAATAGTTAATGGCAAAGGCCCCGATATTTACGGGTGAGATTTTTATTTTGTAATACCCCAAATATTTAATGGGAAAGACCCGATATTTACGGTAGATAGTTTTATTTGTAATACCCCAAGGTTTTAATGGGAAATGCCCCGATATGTAACGGGAGAAACTTTATGTGAAGTTCCTATAAGGGGAATTGGTTTAACCCCAGGAGGGTTGTGCTCGGATTTAGAGCGAACGTATTGTCTTGTTTTGTGTTGCGTTTAAAAAAAAATTATAGAGATACACCGTTAGTTCTTTCAAAAATATCTTATTTAAGATTGGTTAAATGTGTTCAGATCATTCATTATTCTTGAGATAAAACAATATGACTCCGTAATTTCAATTGTATCCATGTAAATAATACTGTAAATATCGTCAAATCTGTTCCACTTGCTAATTTGATTAACTATTAATTAAGTTCACTCCATGATATATATGATAAGCAGATGATACAACTTCGGCACGGGTGGCAGTTAATACTCTTCATAGCACATGTCATAACACGCCGTTTTGCCAGACGGTATGGAAAATGAAAAGACTACCGGTCAATAACAAGAGCTGAACTAAACGGAGCAGGGAAAATTCTGACCCCTCAACATTACTGGAACGAGGAAGGGCATCATATGTACCCCACCCCTACAGTTGCCTACGACAGTGCAGTAGCGGTCTAAGAAGATAATTACAGTAGTTTGTGTTCGCGATTCCACCAAATAATCGGTCTAAGAAGATAATTAGAGTAGTTTGTGTTCGCGATTCCGCCATTTATATGAATAATAAGAGTAGTCTGTGTTTGTGATTCCAGGATCTCGTTTGTTTTTTTTTATTGACTCGCGTGTGTGACCGATTGTGTGTATATAACTTTTAAGTTCGTGTGTTTTTCATTGACCTTTTCATTTTGTTTAAAGACAGTTTTGGATATTATGACATTTTACAAGTATATATAACTTTTAAATTCGTGTGTGTTTCATTTACCTTTCCTTCTTGTTTATAGACATTTTTTTTTATACGACATTTTACAAGTGTTGTTTGTTTTTATATGTCTTTTCATTATTATTATTGTTGTTTATATCTTAATAAGGGTAGTAATTATCGACTCCATAGGTATCTAATTTTGTAATAGTCTTTAAAAGTTATTTCATATAATTCATAACTTTATTCAAACAAAGAGAGGGATATAACACAATGACATATGTCATAGAGGCGTCCTGCCATATTAAAATACGTGTTAGTGATTGTAACATAAACCTGTTGCTATCAAGACCCGGCTGGAGATCTTGGTAGTATTCCTTATGTCATTGCGTAACTATAACTTGTTGTTGGCATGTCTTATCTAACTTTCTTTGTCTGATAAACTATATTGAATGTTAAACCTTCATATGATGCTTGATACATTAGACAGGTGTCTAATGAGCTCCTTTGTCTCGAATACGTTTATAAACTCAGAACAGAAACGAATCTTCAGTTAGGTCCAAGAGGCCATGCTAGGCGGGCGCCTAGTTAAGGTACCTCAGGAGTACTATAGTCAGGTCTAGGAGTCGGAGACGAGACGAGAGCTTCTGGAGTTAGCACACTCGTGCTAAGCCAGGCTAATTAAGTCATGACTCCCTCCATATAGATAGTTCTACGGTCGTTTACATTACGATGTTTGTACCTAATATGTAAGAAGAATAAAAATATTATATTTGAAGTCACACCAGTGTTGTCATCCAAGAACCTGATTTAAAAGAACCAATACTGTCACAATTGGCCAACTTATCATTCCGCCTCAAACCCATGAATATTTTCCAAAACTTGGCAGAAAATGTTAATTCAAACTCTCTTCGCCCATTCTAGACCAAAAATCAACCGAAATGGGTACGCAAAAGGGCAGAGACGGAGAGACAGTTGTTATAAATAGTCGAACTAAAATTTAATGGTGGTCTGTTTCCACATATTTGTAAAATAATCGTCTGGATGATAGAGACTAAGATGAAGGGTTCAATAACAGCATTGTAGGCTATATTTTACATGTAGTAAATGATGCTATTATTTTTTGTTTATAGGTAAAAAAGAAACTTACTAATTTTTTCAAGAAAAATCGGAAGGTACGTTGCTGTTTATGAAAGATTTAACTCATTTTGAGACTGAGATGTGGTTATTTTTTATACCCAGACCAAATTGTGCACCAGAGAATAAAATAAATGCTTTACGGTTTAAAATCTAATTGATGTACACCAACTAGGATGATGGAGACGAAATGAAATGGGGTTTAACGTCCTACTTCTACTCCGACTGTGCTAAGGATGACGAGCATACGTCATACAGTGTGCTATGAGGGTAATTTTCCCCAGACATGGGCGCTACGACCTACTCTTATATCGAATTTGAACTTTATGATGCCATGATGGGGATAAATGTGTGCCGTGATTTTATGTGTGCAGCTCGACATATTGTCATAAAGTTTAGGAATTGAGTTCGTTCAATCTCCACAATAGCAAAAATCGAGTGCAAGGAGATTTCTGACTGGCACGCATGCTTCGACTTCACAATAAAATACCATTACAGCTGAAACATTAATTACATTAATTCTACTCAACCCATTTCCCTTGTTGGAGTGACAGTCTTGTCACAACTGTGTCGGGTTTGAATTCCGCGCCAATCTTTATTAAAATTCCGTCATCATGCGGAGCGAATCATTTATGGTAACTGAGCTAAACCATTGAAAACACATTTCTAATTCTCATTTTCTGTTCTTTTTGTTCCAGCCTGATCCATATTTACAATTTGAAAATGAAAGACTGAAAAACGAAAACATGCAACTACAGATACAATTTAAAAATATTCAGCGGAAACATTACGACTCAATTTCACGGGATGAGGATGAAGAATCAGTTATGTCGGACAAAACAGAATCAAATCAATTGGATAAGGGAATCACCGACGAAATACAAAATAATGGCCCATCTAGATTTCTTTGTCTAATTTGTTGTGTAAGAGTTGACAATAAAACGATGTAACTGTACGTCGTGTCGTGTTCACGGTAACTACGACATTCTGACTTCCATTATAGTATCGTATCATTTGAGGGGTTTTGAATGTGCAATATTGTAAAACTTGAATCTCCAAGAGGAAAAAAAATATAGAAATGGTTTCTTTCCGTTTAGCATTTAGAGCGATGTGGTTTAGTGAAAATGGAGCAATATTCGACATTCATTGCAGACGATATCAAGAAGCCAGTGACATCTATAAATGTTGTGAAATTAATTGAATGGTCGAAATTGGAATCATGTCGGAAAATTATGTAGCCTTTTACTGTTAATAGTTTGCTTTGTTGTCCTTAATTTGATGTTAAATTATTAATGCATGTGCCTGTAAGCGTGGATTCTATTAAGCCGTGAAAAGTTGTTTAAATAAAGCAAGACCACGTTTATATTAACTGACAAATACATTCAAACCTCCGGGGAAAAAATTAAATCTAAGAAGGTACCACCAAGAGGAGATCAGTCAATAATCAATAGCCATTGTGTAGTACACGGTTGCCCGAGAGTGAATTAATGAACGATGTCTTTAACTGGAAAAGTGTAAGTAAAGCATGCGCTGAAATATCAACGCTTGAAACTGTGTAAGGAATAACTTGTTTAATTTATTGCGGGGTTAAATTTATTATGACCTCATTATGCTCATGAGAAAATGTCATCTTTAACGGGACTAATAGTGAATAAATGAAAATGGAGCTTCAACAAATATCTTCCGAGGATATATGTAACAAACAATCCTTTGATGTTCTTCATTGATGTTCTTATGCTGTCTGTCTACCATTAACTCTGCTTGAGAACTGGCACTAAACTAGTTGACCGTCATTTTAAGTTCTAAATCGTGGATTTTACTCGAAACGGTTTAAGACGAATTTTGAGAACTATGTATTCTGCTTAATAAAATTGAAAAGGTTTAATCAAATTTTTTGTGTATAGCAGATTTAAACCAAAGTAGCACCACATTACAGAACAGTATGGCGACGACCGTTTCGGACAGAGATCGATTCTCGGAGTAAAGTACATAATATAGCTCTCTGTGTCCAGAATGACGTTAGGTATGTCACATTGTCTGAACGCCCAACTGTTTAATTTTCCGCATGCGAATGACCTCTCAGACACGATTGTTTGATATTGTATTTGAGTGGGGGCGGGGTATGGAAGACAACCTAGTGGTTCAAAACGAAATATGTTTTAATGTATTTTGCTGCCAATTTTTTGTGCAATTTAATAAATCACATCCGGCACCGCCACTAATGATATAACACGTTTGAAATGAATTGGGTTTAACCTCCCACATTTCTTTGAGTTAAAAATTATTCTATGCAAGTCTGACTAATTTGTTGACATCCATCAGATTTTTATCTTTTAAATATATTTATTAATTATAGAAATTCTAACACTTTCCGGTAATAGCAATAGACACCAATAATGCAACTTGTTTACCAGCGAGTAATGTCACTAACTGTAAAGATTAAACGATTAATGTCATTAAAGAAATGTAATTTAAGAGTTTTCAACAAAACAGTATTAAAAGCAAAGGATGCAATAAGTTTATGGTTTAGTATGGTTTAACATCATATCACGTGATTTTTTTCTATTGGTAGGTGTATTTGCCTAGGGCGTGTAATTAATGACCATATTATGTTTTAACGTCACGGATGGTGATTTGTTTTTATTAATAACTATATTGCAACTTTAAAGGGCGTGTGGCTCTTTATTTTCGGAACTAGACGAAAGGGGGCTAACTGGATATATTATCATTGTGATATGAGCGTAAAATGATTTCCATTCAAACTTTTTTTAAAAAATTTACAATCAGTTTTGTTCAGCGATATACCCGAACAAAATTGAACAGTAGTCTTTTGCGCCTGCTTACTCCGTTCTACACGGATATCCGCAATGTTTGCTGAAAAATGTTTTTCTTTGTTCATTACAAATGGCGCTCGAAACTATTATGTCAATAGAGCACCAGACGTTGTGTACGTCTTTAAGATGTTTATCGCATCTTATATATTGTATATACGATATTAGGATCCCATATTTCAATGGCAAGATAACAACATCTATAATCATTAAAATGGACCAAAGTTGAATTTTAATTCTTGGTTTTTTAAAAAAAAAAAAAAAAAAAAATATGGATAATAGAGATAATATTGAGATAGAGGTTTAGATCCTTTAAGTGCACTGCTAATTAGATCGTGACTGTATACAGAAGTAACAGATCTTTTCAAGCGGACGCTAGATATTATGGGGTATTATATATAGTACGACTGACTTGTCTGCACACAGCAGCAAATAAATAAATGTAATAAGTTTGTTAAGCAGAAATGAAATGGAGTTTAAAAGTACGCCCGGCCTAATGAATACGGATACACACCATGCTATGAGAGTAATTTTGTCTAAACACCTGAGCGACGGCCTAATAATATTTCAAATGTCAACTGTCAAGGGGTCTTTTACGTGCACGCAAACGTGTTTGTTAAGAGAATGGGACCACGCTAGACTTATATTACACTCTCCAATGATGTCAAGGAAGGGTTGAGCACAACGGAATTTGTTTGGTGCAAATGTCTCAGCCAGACAAGAGCCACACCAACAATGAATAGCAAATAAACAAAAGCATATACATTAATAATTTATTAGTAGTTTGATATATATACACTGTATTAAACTTGCGAATACATCAACATTAAAACAACTTCTGGGGTTCTCAGCTAGCTCAGTCGTGAGTCGAGAAATTTGTACGAAAGCCAATAGCACCTGAGCCACCAGAATCCAACAAAACTAATTTGATTTCAGCATACATTTAAACTTTGTTTCAATACTGTCTAATGTCGTTGTTATCCGGTATCATATGGAGACAGCACAATCTTTTCTTTGCTTCCGGCCGTCACGTGAGTTAATCCGGCCTGTTTCGTTGCCAAAGAAACTTTGTCCTTGTAAATATATTTACTAATATTAGGTCCAAGTCCCGCTTTGAACAAAGGTTGCGGTTAATATAAGCGTTAAAACACCCATGGGGATGACAGATTGTAAAATTTTGGAAGTAATAGTCTTTGCCGAATTTGTTCAGTATATAAAGCGTAGTGACGTAGTCGTCACCAAACATGCAATCCAAGCCAGTTTTGTACTTGTTGTGGAGGCAGTATCTAAAATAAAAGAAATAATTGGTAAAATGCAGTATTGAACAATATTTAACGGTAAATATAGAATTTATCGATGACATATTCTCTACTATGTAGTTGAATCCCGATCTTTTATACCCTGCCGTACATGTGATGTGATTCAGGTAGTGCACGATGACATTAATGGGCATACAGAATATATAACAGTTTTGACCCAATCTGAACGACAGACTCACCCTATACCTGCAGAGTAGTGACTCTGGCACAATGAATAGCCATGATATCAATATGACGTTATCTAAACGTTACAGGTCACGGGGTCACATCGTCAACACCATCATTGTCAACATTACAAGACACAATGTTACATTGTATAATCCGTACAGCCATAACGTCGTATCGCTTCTTCGCCAAAATAACATCTACAACTCTAGAATTAATGTTGGCATATTGGCACTATTTTGTGCTTCGGTCGTGTCTATTTATGATATACACAATCGATTCTGCTAATGTAGTTAGCATGGGGATAAACTAATAGTCAATTTATTTCAGTTCTAAACAAAAATTTAAAACTTTAACGCAATTTTTAAAAAAAAAATAGCCAAATTCTGGCTGGGATTACTGAACAAAATGGTCCTTCACTGTATACGTTCGAAAAAAAGCCAGCTACTATTTAATTTTCGTACGTTAGTTACGTACGAGTTTTGACCATGGGCTATGAATGTGATGTTATGGGGGGGGGGGGGGGTATAGTTTATGGCGGTAGTAATGGGTATACAGTATATAGCAGTGGTGACCATATGTGATTGAGGTAGTGCATGATGGTAGAATTTGGTATACAGGATTATTGCTGACCTAAAATAAAATAAAGTTTTCTTTGGAAGTAATAAAAAGTAGTTCCTTTATAACTGACCAATGAAATTCATGTAAAATGATATCTCCTAAAGGGATATGACAGTACATTATGAAATTTATCAGACAAGCGATATCTACTGTAGAATGTATTATTGGGCGATAAATGCATTTAGTTACACACCGAAAGTAACCGTAGATACACAAAAGAGAAACATTTATAAAAACTATAAATTATACTTTATTGAATAAGTAAATTTTTTAACTTGCCCAATATTTAAGTAAACAAATTCTATATACGCCCTATATTATCTAAAAAAAATATATATAAATACGTACTACAATTTAATACACCCTGTAAACCAATGGCTGTTGAATTTGCGTTTTTAATATCCGTTTCACTACAGCCCTTTCCAATGTTTACATTGACACACTGGGCATATTCATTCACCAATCTACAAAATACATTAAAGGTACGTTATTAGAGCTAAATCGTTTGACTTCCAAATCAGGGGCGGATCCAGCTACACGAAAAAAAATAATGCCTTGCATCAATGAAATTACATCACAAAGTGCTCCTACATCAGTATAAAAATGATGTCTCTGTTTAAAAAGCTCAATTTGTATGTATGCCTATGTTATTTAGAGACGATGACAGAAACCTGGCAAACCCTCTCCTGCAAAAATTCCTGGATCCGCCCCTGCAAATGTTATATGAATTAATCTTTAGACATTTATTCAAGATGCATAATTCAAAAGCAAAATCTGCCTAATGCAGATCTGTCGTTTGGCCTCAAATGTTATATAAATCATAACTAGACATTTAAGACAAATTGATACGAGATTAGATAAAGAGCTGGCAGTTCTCAATATAATAGTAAAAGGGGAATTTAATGAAAGATAGAGAGAGGGGGGGAGGGTTAAACGCCCACTTGACACTAACTAGGTCATTGCGCTTCAAGAGGAATGGTATTTAGGTATAAATTTATGAACGGAGAAAGGTGAGGTTTAACATCCACTTGACACAAACTAGGTCATTTTAGGACTAGCATGGTTAATTCTTATTTCAATAATTCGCTTGCGCGTAGGGGTCTTTAGAAGTGGGAGGAAACCGGAGGATCCGCAGAATAACCACGGGGTTGGACAAGTCAAATTTATCCACTCTGAACTGCGAATTTAGCGATTGAATTTTGGGTCTATCAACGATCATCGGTACTAAAGTCGGTACGATAAAAAACATAGTCTCGATTCTAAAAAAAAATTGATTTAATCATGAATTAGCGTTCAGCAGCAAATCGGATCTTAATCAAGTAAATAACTCAGGCTAGCGATGGCACCGAGAATTGATTATGGTCTGGATAAGTTAATTAATGTCTTAATTTATAATTCAGATAAAATTATCAACTCTTTAGTACTTCGGGTGGTTTTGATTTCTAATAGATTTAAAATAAACAATATCAAAATTGGATTGGGATATTGCGGAGGGGCGGGGGTCCTTAGTGAGCTTAGTGATTCGGGCTTGACCAACCGTCTTCACATTGATTTGTACGCAACCCTCTGCTGTCTGGCCAACATTTCCATCCCTGGCACTGAATTGGGCTTCTCACAACAAAAAGTTACTTAATTATATTTATTTGAATTTGTATTAAAACAAAACGTTCATTAAAGGGACAATAACATTCTTGCTGGCTTGGTAGCTTCAGAAAATAAATAATACCCTTATTCTAAGTACTAGATGTTTAAGTGCCCTACCTGTTGTGTAAATTATCCATTGGAGCCTACCTATTTCACTTGTCCAGAGAGTGCGAAAATATTTTAAAATCCAAGTCACATTTGAAAAGGTTTACGTTAGACTTTTCAAATCAATTGGTTGAATTTTTCCAATTTTTTAAAATAGGTGTGTTAAGATGAAATTTATATCATCGTTTAATTGGAATATTCTAAAATAATACGATTTGTTGACCAGAATGAAGATTGGGACATATTATTCAGTTACAACAAGAGTGTTATTGGGGCTTTAACCATTGAGTTATATATTGGAATTTATTTTAAAACAAAAAGGTCAAAACTTACTGGCATTTCTCCTGTTGATTACTTGCCCCCGGATATGATCTCTCGTGTTTTTCTTTACATGTCTGTAATGTACATCCATTTTCTGTTACACTCCATACCATTCCTTTAAGATGATATAAACAATAATAAGTAAGACGTTAGGTCATTAACCTCGAGGTCACGTGTTTGACCCCTGTATTGCAAAAGATATTTCATCGGACCCTCCTCCATCCGCCTCCAGCTATCCGATCTTGTCAGTGGTGCAAAGATACTGGCAAGGGAAGCGTTTAGTCGTGAAGTACGAAGATCCGGGTTCCCGTGTACACATTGGCGTGCACGTAAAAGAACCTTTGGCAGATTCATTTCGATATAAAAGTCGGCCACACTGTACGTGTAATAGCGTTTACTACAGAACAGTAGGACGTCAACAATGTTTTCATTCAAGAGAATAAGCATATTTAAAATTTGTCATGCCCTAAAGATTATTTCTTTGAAAAAAATATTATGCTGTAATCAGAGGCGAGCACAGAAACTAGATCAGCGGGGGTCCGAGGTGGAGAGAACGTCACATTTGGCGTTAAGTCTGGAGGATTACCCGCAAATTTTATAAAATCAGAACCCTGAGTCCTGACACGTGACATCTTCCTTTTTCAGTCAAATTAAAGAGGACTGAAATTGGAATTAAATAAAGCAGACCCAATATGTAACATAAACCACCATTCTAGATTGCATTATTGACCAACATTGGTAATTATGCGCATTCTTTCGAAAGAAAATTTTGATCTTGTTTCGTCACTATGGCTCGTTGGGTGTCGCGCTGGTTCACAACGGGGCGATCTATGGTTAGATACCTGTGATAGCTTGGACAGCTTCCCGGAATTTCCCTGTGTGGCCCCCCTTTGCCAGCGATGCAAACAAAGTCGCAAACCCAGGCCCCGGATATGCCGTAGGAACAAATTTAGGCCCCTGTCATACTTAGAACTAAAAACAACACGACCAGGGCAAGACCGTAGAAAAGTGAGACATTTGTTTTGATTGGTTTATCACTTATCGAAATAGCAAATGATTAGAGCATTTTTTTCGGGGCTGGGGGGGGGGGGGGGGAGGTGGGTCTAAATGAAAAATATGTCACCTCTTTGAAGCAGGACCAATTTAAAAATAAATAAAGAATGCTATGTTCCACAATATATTGGCGCATAGCAATGATATCAAATCAGGAAAAACAGGAATCATGTCAACATTCCATTCGACAAATCAAGATTATATCATTATTTTATTGATTAAAATATAAAAAATTTAATACTTACCTAGAGTATGCAATATTAATAAAACCGTTGTTAAATTATTAATTATCCCCATCTTGTTTGAGAGTACGACAAAATTAAGTTTCGAAATTCTACTAGCTCACCCTTTTATATAAAAATATCATAATACATACGACGGTGTGAATAATAAGAGTATTGAATAGGTGTATCAAATAGTCCCACCCAACCGAGTGGGAGTATAAAGCAAGGAGTGGTAACTCTGATTGGCAGCGTCTGCGTTATCACTTATGTGGAAGCGGGCGTTAGATATTATAAAGCGATGGTGTATGACCGAAAAGTTCGCGCATGCCTGTAATTAAGACAACTGGCATGGCTTTGATTCCCCGGTGGTACGTGACAAGGCGTAGGGTTGCCTGTGCAACACTTCTTGGAGGAGGGTAATTATCTAAGCGCATATCAGGGGTCTTTAGCCGAGGGAAAAAAACGGGGGACCCTGAGAAAACCCAAGAAGGCAACCTGGAGATCGAAACCACGCCAGTTGACTCAATGATGGACCTTAGAATACAACGCACACACGCTAACCATTCGGCCACCCACTCCCTTCACCTTTATAGAAATATCTATTACAGGAGAGAGTTGATAGTTATTACACCTTTTGTTATCTTGAACAAAAAAGTTTTTTTTAAGTATGTTATTTTTTGTCTAATCCTAGTGCATTTGTTTATTCGATGTTATGTCGATGAATGGAGGATAGTAAATAAAATGCTTTGAATTAGCAGCCGCGGGTTCGAAACCACTGCCCCCCACTCATCTGGATACGCAGTAGATATATTATTTCAATCATTTGTTATAGCCCCTCTTTCACATACACGTGTTCAATGGTATAAATATAAAACATCTGAATCAATATAAATTGCAAAAATATATATACATTTAAAATAAGTTTTTTCTTAAAAGTATTAACATTATTACAGGACCTAATATCATACGTCAACTTGTTCAAAAAAGCTGGTGCTTGAACGCTAAAAGATCTTTGACCAAAAGTTAGCAGCTTTGAATATTTGGGCTTTAAAAGAAGAGCGTAAACATCGCCCTGGTGATAAATAAACAGGTGCTAATTTGTTCAAACATTTAAAAGTTAACAATAAATTCTATAAGCAATAGGTAACCAATGTAAATTTTGTAAAATTGGGGTAATATGATCATATCTTTTAATGCGTATAATAAGGCGTGCAGCTGTATTTTGGACTCGTTGAAATTTATCTAAAAGTCAACAACGAATTAAAATTGTCCAGTCTAAACGTGACTAAAGCATTAACAAGTGTTTTTGTTGAGTCTAAAGGGATAAAATTACGTATTCTACCAATATGTCTTATATTACAATAACACAATTTACATATATAATTTACTTGAGCTTCAATATTCATATTCATATCAAAATATTACACCAATATTACGTGCAGGTAACGAGGGGTTAATTTCACTATTACCAATTAAGAAGGGAGATTTACAATCACTTTTTGTCAATTGTTTATTTGAGACAATTAATAAATATTCAGTTTTATCATCATTTAATTTTAGAAAGTTTTTTGACACAATTAAATTTCAGATATACATTCTTCAATAACTACTTTTGAGCTGACATAAGAATCTGGATTTTTAGATGAAAAAGAAATATATAATTGGGTGTCATCTGCGTATAAATGAAATTGTAAATCATATTTTCTAACTATATCCAAAGCCGTGAGGTGTATAACGTGAATAAAATAGGACCAAGGACAGAACCCCGGGGAACGCCAGATTTTAAAACACAATGAGAAGAATGTTTACCATTTACAACAACCCATTGCTGCCTACCAATTAAATAACTTTCTAAAAGATTAAGAGACGATTTAAAAGAATGCTGTGGTCGACTGTGTCAAAGGCAGAAGACAGGTCTAATAATAATAAAAGAATACGTTTTTGGTTATCAAGGGATTACATTTGAAACACGAGTAAAAACAGTTTCGGTACTGTTGAATTTTTTATATGCGCTCTGTAGAGGCTCGCGAAGGGAATATACCATTAAGTGACCCAATAAAGGGAGAACATTCCTTTTAAAACGAAAAGAAATGGGGTCTAGCGTCCTACAGTTCTGTCCTGTTATATCGAATTCCAACTAATAGGTCTTTTACATGTACACCAATGTGTAAACGGGACCTCGTTTTTTTCTTTTCGTCCCACCCGAACGCCTAGACAGTTGTCCTTGTCATACGCCCTTTGTCACATGCATTTTAAAGAAAATCGAGCTATTTAGAAAGATTGAAAGAGACTCCCGTTCCCTTCGCTCAACCTTCCTGTTATAATGTAACATTCTTGCACTAATTCAAATACTTAGCCCTTTTTATACTCCCTTTGTACCACTGAAGTCGCTTACAATCAAGCTTTTATGGCAAAGCATCAGTGCAATACAAATTTAACTATATTTGGACTATCTTAATAATACAAAACCTCCGCCTTTATTAAAGACCACCCTTTTCTAAAGGCAGAGACGTCTTTCGATATATTTGTTACCTTCCGTAATCTCTTTCGCCCACATAATATATGTCATAGTTTTTATTTGCTTTATTGTTTGGTGATGAGCAAAGCAACATAAACATAATATATGGTGAAACATCAAATTTCATGATTATAAAATATGTTTATTTTAAGACGATAATAATGCTTATTTCTTTGGGAGGATGAAAGCGTTGTGGAGGGAGGGGTTATCAGTCATATTATTATCCGAAGCAAAGTTTATTTTAAAACGATATTTGATTTCTTGCGAACGGTGGGGTATCCAGTGGTCTTACGCGTGCTCTTTGAATGTATGTATGTCTTTGAGTTTGACCTCTCTGTGTAATCCCCCGGCAAACAATTTTCGTACTGCTATATTCCTGGTTTTTTTCAGTGAATTTATCCAGTTTTGTCTAGCAGTAATAATACCCTCATTATTTCAACCGCTATATTGTTAATCATTGAAGTAAAAAGAAACCAGTTCAGATGCAAAATAAAATGGGGTTTAATGAAGACGGGCATACGCCATACAGTGTGCTGGGATGGCAATGGCAACACTATGGCCTACTTTTATACCAAATTCCAATTGCAAGAGTGATCTTTCACGTCCACACTAATGTGTACAAGGGATCGGGTTTTCGTTCCACCCAGATGACTAGATGCAAAATGGCCGTCTGTAATTATGATGACAAACGTGTTTACAACGTCACGAGATTTTCCTCTGACGCCAACTTTGAAGCCACTTTACAACGTGCTTGGGTGAATTACTTTTCTTTTTGTGGTCCACGTCGACCCAAGCATCGATTCAGATACAAAATAATTTTGAAGAGGCGTTATAGCCTGCTTGAGTAAATCTCTTTTCGTTTCGTTCGTTTCTTGGGTTTAACGTCCACTTTCACCTAAGGTGATATCGTAGACAAAAGAGTAAATCTCTGGCCATTTTGTCTATTTATATGTTGTGACCTAATGTACAAGGTGCTGGCTGTCGCACCGATTTAGATACAAAATAATGTTGGTAGATGCTTTACGTATATTTAGATTTCAATGATTACAATAGGCTTTGATATTCCATGTTATTAATTTCTCCAAACTCGTTCACTAACGGCTTTCGAACATGTTTCCGGGGGTGTTGTTTAATAATATATTCTGTGCTGTATAAACACGCACCAGTACTGGTATAATTCATGCGGTAATGGTGATCAAAATCTATAGACTTTTAAAATTAGACCTCCATTTTATTGGCATGGCCAAACACATTAATTACAATTATTACAATATGATTTAGTACCACAAAAGGGGCCAAGAGAAATTTTATTACAATTATTACATTTATCAGCAAGGTGGTTGATATTACAATAGGGATAAATGAAACTTTATTACATTATTATAATTATTACATTTATTAGAAAATGAGTTGATATTACAATAGGGGTAAGAGAAATTTTATTACATTTATTAGACTCGGTGTTGTTATTACAATAGCGGTTTATAAATAAAAAAAGGCCGTAGCCTCATACGTCACTTTACACTCCATTACATTCCATTTGTATACAACGCCTAAATGTGGCCCCCAATAAAGCAGAAATGCTGGTAAGTTAGAAGAAAATTTCTAAAGATATTTAATAATTAAAGGGGAACAACTCGTTAGTTGGCTTAACGACCCTTATAGGTTATCTTGGGGATGCTCGATTCACAGTTCCGGAATTAAATTCCAAAACCGGTGTCAATCGAGTGAAATGGAAAATGTCGGAGTACAACGCATGTGTCGACTGTATAAAAAATATCTCAACCCAATCATGGCAGCTGAAACATATTTTTTACCTAGGAATACGTCACGATTCAACTCACTCCGACTCAGTTGTCGGGACTGGTAGAACTGTGACAGGACTGAATTCCGCGTCACTCGACAGTAATTCTGTCGATCCGGGACGTTCTGGACTGGGAATCGAGCATCCCCATAATAGCTAGAATGGAATAATTAGAAACTATATTTATATAATAGACTTCATATTAAGTGCCGAGGTTTCAGGGCAAATCAAAACACATCAAACGTTTTCAAGTTACTAACAAAAAAATGCCTCCTTTACGCCCCCACGCCACCTCACACACGCCCCTTTAGTGGCCACTTCTGTCTCATAAATACATAAAGATTATCAAAAGTTGCAATAAAGTTTTCTGCTTTTTAATCGGTCAAAATAATGCGTACCGTGGCGCCATCTGGTGGCCATCTATTTAAGTGATTATACTGTAAATTGAGTTACTATGCTTTTGAATATATATTTTTATAGTTAGTTACGACCCAATTCATTCAATTCGTCTTCTATCCAATAGGCGACTTTGTTGTTAATATTTCTCAAAGCATTTTTAATTCGTGGTAACACAAGATCACCACGCTCACCAAGAATCTCCACAAGTTTTGTAGCGCCCCCTACATTATAATTTTCTTTGGTCTCTCTATTAATTATTTCCATGTCATCTTCACTTATGATTTGTTCTGCCGCCATTTTTTTCGTGACTTCTCTGAGCTGGGTACTAAAGTGTTGCACCGTATGTTCGTGTAATCTTGTCCATATTTCGAAATGGTCACTTCTCATTTGACCTCTCTCGACATGACCTTTTAAAGAAACAAATCAACAGTAATAACTAACAGACATGTACATTAAATATATAACGGAAACATTGTGTCCAAGTTGGATAGGGATCCGCGGTGGAACAGTGAGTAAGACGCTGGGTCGCTAGCCTGAAGGTCGCGGATTCGCTCACGTTGTTTGCGGAAAACCACGCTATGGTAAAAACAACAAGCCAGCTACAAGCTTCTCTTGAATCTTTTGATGGGCCCCTTTTAGATCCAATGAATTCGAAGCTGGTTGATGATATAACTTTTGTATTTAAACATACATTATGCAAGAGCTAAATCTGTCTATTGTAGATCTTTCTAGACCATAATCAATCTTTGATGTTAACGCTAGCCTGCGATATTTGTTGGATTATAATCCGATTTGCTGCATAACTCCCCTTCACGATTTAATGATTCAGTGGATGATTGAGACTATTATTTTTCAATTTTTATTTCACCAATTCGCTTGCGCGTATGTGAAAAAAAAATCCATTTACAATAATTACACGACACACATCACTATGTACTTACCCGGGTTTGTCTTTATATCTGGTTTCCGGTCTCTATTCGGCATTGAGTGTGATGAGATGGGTTCTGTTTTAATTTGAATGGATCCATTTATAGGTCGACTGTCATCTACATGAAAGTGGAAGAATAAGAAGTGTTATGAGCCATCCATAAAACACATTAAATCAAATTACGATACAACAATACTAAGGAAATAAAACTATGGTTTAATTCCAAATCTTATTCAATAATTTGCTTGCGTACAGGGATCTGTCGCAGGAGAGGGGGGGGGGATAATTCATAGTTACACATTTGGCCATGTTGAAATTTCATACGAATCTTACACAATTAGCTGATTTGAAAAAAGAGACTGGTCAACAAGATCTACGATTTTCGTCGAAAACACTTACTATGCTTGATAATTTTGTGAAGTGTTTACTCGGCTTCCATTTAATAAAATTGAAAACGTTTATTTTGTTTTTGTTCGCAAGAAAATGTTAAACAGATTAAAACCATATTACAAATGAGTATACTAATGTATATTATAACGGTGGCCATTCAGGACGTTGATGGTTGTACATGTATGTGTGTTTGTTCTGGGCTGAGATCGATTCTCAAAGGAGATGTTCCCTGCATTGGCCGAGGAAGTTCATCTTGTAAGTGATGCAGAAGGAGAGGCTGACAAGGACAGCTGCCTAGTCGTTCGGATGGGACGAAATACCGAGGTCCCGTTTACACATTGGAGTGCACGTAAAAGATCCCTTGGCAGTTAGAGTTCGATATAAGAGTAGGCCATAGCTTCGCTGTCCGGGTACAATTTTCCCTTATAGCACACTGTATGACGTATGCCCGTTTTCCATTAGCCCAGGTTAGGTGCAAAACAGTGGGACGTTAAACCCCATTTCATTTCATTACCGGCTCACAAAACTTTGTGTGAAGTGTTTACTCTGCTTCCAAATTAAAAATGTGTAGTAAGGTGTAAAAAGGATTAAAACCATATTACAAATATTGATATAGCGACCATTAAGGGAGAGGGAGAGATAAATGGGGTTTAACGTCCACGCGACACAAACTAGGTCATTGCAGGACTAACATATGGTTTAATTTCATTTCAATAATTCGCTTGCGCGTGGGGGTCTTTAACAGTGGGAGGAAACCGGAGTAACCGGAGAAAACCCACGAGGTTGGACAAGCGACCCTACACCTTGCCACGTACAACCCCGACCATTAAGGACAGAGATCTATTCTCGGAATCAACGTCGTCACTTCCGGTTCACAAAATGTATCTCATTATACTTACCAATACCGGAATCTATTCGGTCAGCGATCTGCGCAAACCCCTTTTCTCTCAATGCTTCCAGGAACTGGTCATAACAATCGCTACACTCATTCATAATAATACTTAGAAATTTCTTTACTCTCTGTCGTCCCTTTACTTTAGCCTCAATCTCAGATATCTGGTCGATAGAAAGAACATCTTCGCTGAACAGGTAATCAGTGACGTTTTCGATATTTACCATATTTTCTAGAATATACTCAGTACACTGTTGTATTCTGACATAACTTTCTTGCGGAAGTCGAGCCATTTGGTTTTGTTTACCTATTAAATAAAGCAGAGTAATGTTATTGAAATCAGCTGATTGGATCCAAGGTTCTTCCAGTGCCATTTTTTGATCTTTAATCCGGCGAAAAAACCCCGAAAATTTGGACTACACTTCACTGAGCTATCAGTAATCCGAGTTTGTTTGTATTTATTATTCTACATGAGAGAGACAGGGTGGAAATGGAGTTTAACGTCCACTCTCGACACAAACTAGGTCATTTCAGGACTAACATATGGTTTTAATTTTATTTCAATAATTCGTTTGCGCGTAGGGGTCTTTAGCAGTGGGGGGAAACCGGAGTACCCGGAGGAAACCCACGATGTTGGACAGGCAACCCTACTCCTTGCCACGTACAACCGGGGATTCGAAACTATTCTAGATAGAGCCACAGACGAACACGCTTGCTTGTTGTCAGAATCTCGGCCAGGAGTTATTTGTTTATGGTAAACGTTTCAGTGTAAGGACAGAATGAAATGTGGTTTTATGGCAACTCCATCCGGGCTATATGGTGCCAAACATTGTGATTTTGGACGAGACAAATTAAACCATTAGGCGTTTTTATCGACCACTGATTAGCCAAAGTGATTTGCATTCAATCAGATTTTCATCTTTAACGTCCATCTAATTCAAATTGGTTACCCTAATCAACGAATTTATCGACATCGATTTCCGAAGCGATTACATCAATCGCTAAATCAGTTCAGGGTGCGATTTGACGATTTGATCGGCTGGTCGCGTGTTTTTTTTTTTCAACTGTGTCCAGCCACAATAATTGTTTACAGCTATTAGTCCCGAAATGACCTAGTTTGTGTTGAGTGGACGTTAAACCCTATTTCTCTCTCTCTCTGTTTACAGCTAATCAGATCATTTAATGAACTCGCCAAAGTACTTTGAAATCGACTAAATTGTCACATGACATCTCTACTAAATTCAAATCAATTTGGCAAGTCGATAAAAAAAGCCTAATATAACATAAATATATTTATATACATAAATAAAAACAAGTATCACAGACAATAATATTATCACAAAATGAAAAAATGAATACAAATCATTTACGTATGTAAATAGTTAAAAAATCAAATACGGAATACATTTATACAATTAAAATTTATAATAAAAGTTTGTCTCTTTTAAAAAGTTTTATAAATTTTCCAAACAGCTACGGTAGCAAACAATTGGCTGGCAACGGTTTTTGTGTTTGTGTAACCGGACTAAGTTTTGTATAAAAAAAACCCCACATAATTTTACGTGCCAATAGAATAAAACGGTGGTTAGTGCTATTACATTGTACACCAATCATCATAATGCAGTTTTAGATTAAACGATTGAATAAAGATACACTTTAGATGGCTTGAAAGTGTTTTATAATCTTCAGTTTGTTATTAATTCGACGTATAAATTGATAATGACAAATCCTAAGATTGGGAAAACCTGTCTTATTACATCAGTATAATCAGACCTTCTACTGACACATAATGACGTATTCTAATATTGGGAAAACCTATCCTAGTACGTCATGAATAAGTCTACTCGACCCAGCAGATAAACCTACGGCGGGACAAACTACATAATAATATATACTCTAGATCCGCCCCTGCTAACGTTAACACAGTAGAAACAGTAGACTTACTCTGCCTATCAAACATTGCCCATCATTAACTATGAGCGTATATAGCTTTAGTTGATAGGCCGCCATGTCGACGTGGACAAAGAACTGGGAATTCCCACATTTTAAACGAAAATAAATCACTGAATAACAATTAACATCAAATAAGCGCGAAGAGGTAACAGTTTCTCTATGTTAGGAGTGGTACCAGATGTTCTAGAAACAGCACAGATATCGAACATCGCTCATCCATACCTATAGTTAATAATATAGTTAATAGGCGGCCATGTCAATGAGAACAACAAACTGGGCGTTCCCACACTTTAAAATACACACATAGTTATCACTGAAAATAATTTCAATCAAAAAAGAGCAAAGAGGTGGCAAGTTCTCTAGCCCTAACACATATTACGTTAGGGGTGGTATCAGATGTTCTAGAAACAATACATATAACCTGTCTATCGAACATCATCCGCCATTACCTATAGTTGATAGGGCTAAAAATCGACGAGGAAAGAGATCTGGGAATTCCCATTGTAATAACACTAAATCAATGAATTATGTCTTACCGTGAAATCTTGTCTTTAAAATTTTGAAATACGACGTTGGGTCGGTAGTATTAAGATCGCATTAAGTTCTTAATAAGTAAGCCCGAGGTAAAATACGACCCCGTTCCAAAACAGCTATGTTGATACAAACAGTGTAGAAACCATTCACTTTGCATACGCCTCGACACTATTCAAAATGACGATGTGTATAGTCTGTGTAATATAATCGACAAGGAAATATTTCGACCGGATTTAAAGTGAGAGCATATAGACCTGCATTATGTGGATCTTAAAGTAACAGTAATAAAAAGAAACTAAAAGCAAAACAAAATACAAAAACAACTACTTGCATTACGCCGCAATTTAAAATGAAAACATAATATTTGTATCACATCACAGTTTAAAGTGGACTTGCATTATTCCATACTTTAGTAAGTGCGTAGACAAACGTCGCACGAAGTGATCGTATCGACATGGCATACATTGACAGCATTGCACATTTCGTCCCAGACGTGATAAAATACGGAATAAACGGCCCTAGTTTAAAGCAGTGTACCTCTTAAAGTTCCAATGGCATATTTTTAAGTTACATTTTTAAAATGTATTAAAATAAAGCCCTAAAATAGTTTGTACCTATAAATAGTCCTAACTTGTTAAAGAATAATCATATTAATCCTATAATTCACTATTGCCAGTTGAGAAATTGGCAAAAATATCATTTTCAACTTCAAATTCAAACGTTTGAAGGGAGGTAATTGTTACTATTTCCTCAATCAGCCCGTGTCAACCATTCTAATGCCTGTAAAATATTGCCCATGATCGTATGATAGTGAGTTGACAACCTTTTGAGCAAAAGACATAGAAATAATTATGTTTTGACTTTCTTAGAAAATATGAAATTGGAACTTTAAACATGCATTATGCATGAGCTAAATCTGTCTATTGCAGGTCAAACTCCATAATATTATCCTTAATATACGAAATTAAAAATACGGATTAGAATTCAATTTGTGTCCATACAAAATATGCGACCATAATATCAACTATTTATGACACAGTGAATATTTTAAAATCACTACAAGAGTCATGTATTCTATGGATATAAAACAGGAAACATATCCCAGAAGACAAAATGATAAGAAAAACCCGGCGTGGAATGGATTAAGCAGGCGTAACGACAGTCGTAAAATTTTGACTGTTTACATATTTCACCGAATGTAATTGATTAGGAAGTACAATAATAGTTTTAAAAATCACTTTAAATACCCTCATATTATAATATTACGTGTTTTTTTTTTCGTCTATTTTAAGGTTCCAGTGAATTGAGCTATACCTCCTTTAACGCTTGATTATAGAATTGCAACAAAAGTAACCATTAATAAATACCACGTGATGTAACTTACGTCATAATGAGTTGGTTTCGGATCATAGACGTGGTTCACCAGGCGTAAAATCTCAAAACGGGAATTCCCAAATGTTTAAATATGTCAATGACTTTATTTTGGTGAATTTTCCTCGCATAGCACAAATGATTATGCATTCGATTGATAATAGCTAATTCGTGTTGATGAAATTTGAAATTCACAATTTGAGTATTACATCCACCCTAACCCCAAGACCTATCTCTAACCCCTACCACAATCATCGACAACAATCACTTGCTGAAATCTTCAGCTACACTTAAAGGGAAATAATCCTGTTTTACACGCCCGTGAAACACCCGGCTGCATGATTGTTATCTTCATTGACGTATAATTTAAATAAATCTATGAGCACATCATCTAATGTTTCATTAATGACTACATTTCATATATTCTTAAAAAAAAGCCACGGAGATGTGTGCGTGTGTGTGTGTGGCACTTATGTAGAATGTGTAATGACACGCATAACCGGAGATTCGAAACCACGCCAGTTAACTCAATGACAGGCTTTATAATACATCGCACACGTGCTAACCACTTGGCCATCCCCCCCCCCATCTTGATAGATAGCTTATTATGTATAATGTATCCTATTATGTAGAGTCGCCTCTGCTACCTCGTGTTTTTTCTCGATCCTTTCCCACTGATAAAACTCCTACGCGCAAGTGAATTATTGAAATCAAATTGAGTTATATGTTAGTCACTAAATGACATAGTTTGTGTTCAGTGGACGTTAAACTCCACCCAGTACCGGACTGGGCCTACCTGTGACAGGTCAGCGTGAGCTCATTAAAAAAAGTGGGCTTAATCCTATAAAGTAAAAAGAAGAAAAAAAAAGAGAAAGAAAAATGAAAAAAAAAATCCTTCTGCTTGTGCTTTGGTCTAAAAAGCTTGGAAAATGGATTTGCGGTTGTCAATTTTCAAAATTTTCTTAGGGTGGAAATTGTGTGGGACTTGGACAATGGCCTGACAGGTGGGTCTTCGGCCATACAGTCCGGTCGGCACTGACCCCACCCTCTATTTTACCATTAGTACCCTGCTATGTAGTAGAGATTTCTTTTCTTTTTTAAAAAAAGAAAACAATACAGTATTTGCATTTATACAGTCTTTTGATATCTTCTTATGAATAGGACAGTGATTGCAGTGTAATTTTTTCCAGATGAGAGAGAGGGGGGGGGGGGAAGAGAGAGAGAGAGAGAGAGAGAGAGAGAGAGGAGAGAGAGAGAAATTGGTTTTAACGTCCACTCGACACTAGCTAAGTCATTTCGGGTAGGGGTCTTTAGCAGTGGGAGGAAACCGGAGTTCCCGGAGGAAACCCACTAGGTTGAGAAGGCGCCCCATGCCACATACACTCACACAAGGGATCGAAACCACAGCCGTTAGTCAAAGGTGACCGGCCAGCTAGAGGTCGAAGCGCGGAACTCTAGATCGCTAGGCCATCCCAAGCCCCCTATTTCCAGATTTCAAAGGATTCTCTTTTAGTGCATCAGCAATCTTATCTTTTCAATCATGTTATTTTTGGTGGGTTGTGGTGCATATCATAGTTTCAATAGTATCAAAATCCGGGGGTTGGATGGTCGAATGGTTAGCGCGTCGCGTTGTATCATCTGTCATTGAATCAACAGACTCGATTTCGATTCCCCGGTTGTAGCCTACTTGACAATGAGTGCCGCTGTCCTACTTTGTGGGTTATCTCCGGTTCCTCCGGTTTCCTCCCACTGCTAAAAGACCCTGCTAAAAGAATAACTCCGGGATGTTGAAATAATGCGTTTTAAAATCATCATGTTTTGTTTGTCAGATATGGAGAGAGAGAAATGGGGTTTAACGTCCACTCAACACAAACTAGGTCATTTCGGGACTAACATATGGTTTCATTTTATTTCAATAATTCGCTTGCGCGTAGGGGTCTTTAGCAGTGGGAGGAAACCGGAGTGCCCGGAGGAAACCCACGAGGTTGAGAAGGCGTCCCTATCTCCTCCATGCCACATACGCTCACACCAGGGCTCGAAACCACAGCCACAAGCCAGAGGTCGAAGCGCGGCACTCTAGACAACCACAACCCCCAGATATGGAGAGAAGACGCCGGAAAAGCGGTCGGCGGTAACCCATGCATCTTTTCTTACTACATATCCGAGTAGCCTTAAGATCGTCTAGTATTTATCTCTGGCTGCCTTTCCAATTTTTTACTAGCTCTTTAATTGCCAGGTACAGTTTCTACTGTTTTATATCATTATAGCTGGATACATAATTATAAGCATACTTTACAATAAAACGCAACGAAATGAAAGGAAAGGATTTATTAAACCCTTTCAATTTTATTAAATCAAAGTAGAATACATAGTTCCCAAAATGCGTCTTAGAAATGAAATGGGGTTTAATGTCCTACTGTTTTGCTCCTAAACTGGGTTAATGGAGACAGGCCTACGCCATACAATGCCCGGGCAAAATGTCTACGACTAGACAGCTGTAGCCTACTTGTAATTGAACACTAGTGATAAACTAATTACTTAAAATAGATAAGTCTCTAACTCAATATCACCCAAAATCTTAAACATTGAAAACACGAATTATTTGTCAATGTATATCAACATTGGTGCTGTGATCTTACCGGAAAAAGATGGGCTTTTAATTTAAGACAACATTTTACCATTGGTACACTAATCGTGTACCATAATGGGTTTCAGCCCCAGTTGTAATAAGAGACTAGAGGGACGAGGCGTGAAACATTGCACCAAATCAAACGGCGTACGTGGACTGGAATAACCAGACGCTAGAAATTTGCATTCGATTGAGACTGTTCGCTTATTTCGCATAACATAACTGATTTGAAATTATAGAAAAAAACCCAGAAACCATTGAATGTAAATCAGTTTTATATACATTCATATTACAACATTATATGCGTTGCGACCCACTTGGTCCTAAATGTTAGCAATTTAGCGCCTTTAAGGTAACCGCCAAAGTTAAATTCAGGGGCGGATTCAGCTACATAAAAAAATAATGCCTTGCATCAATGAAATAACATCACAAAGTGATCCTACATCAGTATAAAAATGATTTCTCTGTTATAAAAGCTCAATTTGTATGTATGCCGATGTAATTTAGAGACGATGATGGCAGATTTCCGTAACAGAAAACTGGCAAACCCCCTGAATCCGTCCCTGAAATTATAGATATGCCTACACCAATTGCAATAAATAAATTAAAGTTACATCATGGGAGATAAGATAAAGAGATGGCAGTTCTCACTATAATAGTTAAAAACTAGATAGTGTAAAGATAATTTCCTGAAAATTTCAGTCAAATTGATCCACTATTAGCCGAGAAGAAAGCGTTTGAAATATTCACATAGCCTCGGTCATCATTACTCAAATCATTAATATAGACAGCATAGGGTTTATTATGGTCTGGATATGTTAATTAATGTCTAATTGATTATTTAGATAACATTTCAGGCCTAAAGAAAGACCTGTAATAAGCAGATTTTGCTCTTGCATAATGCTATTTTAATGAGAATATATATAACTTGATAACTTATATTGAAAGAGATTATTCGTATATTTGTGAACTATAATGTACTAATATAGGACAAAAAAGTGTGGATGAATCTAATATCGTGAATTTCTACCACCCCCGCCCTTTTCGACCCACCTACACCCAACGTGTTACATCAGTGTACCTGTTACTTCTACTTCACAGAGAGTTAAAGCCTCGGTAGGTTTTGTAACCCGTACCCATCGACCAATAACTATCCCGTCACATTCAAAGGTTCTAATAGTACAGCCAAATACTCCTGGTATAAATTTACACAAGGTGAAGGACGTTGATGCTGATGGTGTCGTTTCATAGACTAAGATACGCACATCTGACAATCGATGTCCAACGTCTGAAATTATACCAAAAAAAAAAAAATGCCGATAACAATATCACTGAGAGCAAAAGGAATTCACAACTCATGCACCGTTTGCTGATTGTAAATTTGGTCGGTTGGATGGATGAATGGTTAGCACGTGCGCACTGCAGGCCTATCATAAAGGTAAACGTTTTTTATGCGACCATAATATCAACTATTTATGACACAGTGAATATTTTAAAATCACTACAAGAGTCGTGTATTCTATGGATATATAACAGGAAACATATCCCAGAAGACAAAATGATACGAAAAAACACGGCGTGGAATGGATTAAGCAGGCGTAACGATTTGTGTACATACAAAATATGCGACCATAATATCAACTATTTATGACACAGTGAATATTTTAAAATCACTACAAGAGTCGTGTATTCTATGGATATATAACAGGAAACATATCCCAGAAGACAAAATGATACGAAAAAACACGGCGTGGAATGGATTAAGCAGGCGTAACGACAGTCGTAAAATTTTGACTGTTTACGTATTTCACCGAATGTAATTGATGAGAAAGTACAATAATAGTTTTAAAAATCACTTTAAATACCCTCATATTATAATATTACGTGTTTTAAGGTTCCAGTGAATTGAGCTATACCTCCTTTAACGCTTGATTATAGAATTGCAACAAAAGTAACCATTAATAAATACCACGTGATGTAACTTACGTCATAATGAGTTGGTTTCGGATCATAGACGTGGTTCACCAGGCGTACAATCTCAAAACGGGAATTCCCAAATGTTTAAATATGTCAATGACTTTATTTTGGTGAATTTTCCTCGCATATCACAAATGATTATGCATTCGATTGATAATAGCTAATTCGTGTTGATGAAATTTGAAATTCACAATTTGAGTATCACATCCACCCTAACCCAAGACCTATCTCTAACCCCTACCACAATCATCGACAACAATCACTTGCTGAAATCTTCAGCTACACTTAAAGGGAAATAATCCTGTTTTACACGCCCGTGAAACACCCGGCTGCATGATTGTTATCCACATTGACGTATAATTTAAATAAATCTATGAGCACATCATCTAATGTGACATTAATGACTACATTTCATATATTCTAAAAAAAAGCCACGGGGATGGGGATGTGGGAGAGGGGGGGGGATGTGGGAGAGGGGGGGAGGGGGAGTCGTGTAACTAAGAAACACTTATGTAGAATGTGTAATGACACGCATAACCGGAGATTCGAAACCACGCCAGTTAACTCAATGACAGGCTTTATAATACAGCGCACACGTGCTAACCACTTGGACATCCACCCCACCCCCTCCCCCTCCCATCTTGATAGATGTCTTATTATGTATCCTATTATGTAGAGTCGCCTCTGCTACCTCGTGTTTTTTCTCGACCCCCCCCCCCCACTGATAAAACTCCTACGTTCATGTGAATTATTGAAATAAAATTGAGTTATATGTTAGTCACTAAATGACATAGTTTGTGTTCAGTGGACGTTAAGCTCCACCCAGTCCCGGACTGGGCCTACCTGTGCACCTGTCCGTGACAGATCAGCGTAAGCTCATTAAAAAAGTGGGTCTAAGCCTATAAAGTAAAAAGAAAAAAAGAGAAAGAAAAATGAAAAAAGAAATTGCTTCTGCTTTGATCTAAAAAGCTTGGAAATTGGATTTACGGTTGCCAATTTTCAAAATTTTTTTAGGGGGTAAATTGTGTGGGACTTGGACAATGACCTGACAGGTGGGTCTTCGGCCCTACAGTCCGGCCGGCACTGACCCCACCCTCTATTTTACCATTAGTATCCTATTATGTACTAAAGATTTCTTTTCTTTTTTAAATATTTGCATTTATACAGTCTTCTGAAATTTTCTTATAAATAGGACAGTGATTGCAGTGTAATTTTTTCCAGATTAGAGAGAGAGGGGGAGAAGAGAGAGAGAGAGAGAGAGAGAGAGAGAGAGAGAGAGAGAGAGAGAAACGTCCACTCGACACTAAGCCATTTCGGGTAGGAGTCTTTAGCTGTGGGAGGAAACCGGAGTGCCCGGAGGAAACCCACGAGGTTGAGAAGGCGCCCCATGCCACATACACTCACACAAGGGATCGAAACCACAGCCGTTAGCCAAAGGTGACCGGCCAGCTAGAGCTCGAAGCGCGGAACTCTAGATCACTAGGCCATCCCAAGCCCCCTATTTCCAGATTTCAAAGGGTTCTATTTTAGTGTATCAGCAATCTTATCTTTTCAGTTATGTTATTTTTGGTGGGTTGTGATGCATATCATAGTTTCAATAGTATCAAAATCCGTGGGTTGGATGGTCGAATGGTTAGCGCGTCGCGTTGTATCATCTGTCATTGAATCAACAGACTCGGTTTCGATTCCCCGGTTGTAGCCTACTTGACAATGAGTGCCGCTGTCCTACTTTGTGGTTTATCTCCGGTTCCTCCGGTTTCCTCCCGCTGCTAAAAGACCCTGCTAAAAGAATAACTCCAGGTTGTTGAAATAATGCGTTTTAAAATCATGATGTTTTGTTTGTCAGATATGGAGAGAGAGAAATGGGGTTTAACGTCCACTCAACACAAACTAGGTCATTTCGGGACTAACATATGGTTTAATTTTATTCCAAGAATTCGCTTGCGCGTAGGTGTCTTTAGCAGTGGGAGGAAACCGGAGTGCCCGGAGGAAACCCACGAGGTTGAGAAGGCGCCCCTATCTCCATGCCACATACGCTCACACCAGGGCTCGAAACCCCAGCCGCAAGCCAGAGGTCGAAGCGCGGCACTCTAGACCACCCCAAACCCAGATATGGAGAGAAGACGCCGGAAAACCGGTCGGCGGTAACCCATGCATCTTTTCTAACTACATATCCGAGTAGCCTTAAGATCGTCTAGTATTTATCTCTGGCTGCCTTTCCAATTTTTTACTAGCTCTTTAATTGCCAGGTACAGTTTCTACTGTTTTATATCATTATAGCTGGATACATAATTATAAGCATACTTTACAATAAAACGCAACGAAATGAAAGGAAAGGATTTATTAAACCCTTTCAATTTTATTAAATCAAAGTAGAATACATAGTTCCCAAAATGCGTCTTAGAAATGAAATGGGGTTTAATGTCCTACTGTTTTGCTCCTAAACTGGGTTAATGGAGACAGGCCTACGCCATACAATGTGCTTTGGATGACATTTTGCCCGGGCAGCGGCGCCACGGCCTACTTTTAAATCGAATTCCAACTGACAAGTGATCTTTCACGTGCACGCCAATGTGTACACGGGACCTCCGAACGACTAGACAGCTGTACTTGTAATTGAACACGAGTGATAAACTAATACTTAAATTAGCTAAGTCTCTAACTCAATATCACCCAAAATCTTAAACATTGAAAACACGAATTATCTGTCAATGTATATCAACATTGGTGCTGTGATCTTACCGGAAAAAGATGGGCTTTTAATATGCAAAATTTAAGACAACATTTTACCATTGGTACACTGATCGTGTACCATAATGCGTTTCAGCCCCAGTTGTAACAAGAGACTAGAGGGACGAGGCGTGAAACATTGCACCAAATCAAACGGCGTACGTGGACTGGAATAACCAGACACTAGAAATTTGCATTCGATTGAGACTGTTCGCTTATTTCGCATAACATAACTGATTTGAAATTATAGAAAAAAAAAACAGAAACCATTGAATGTAAATCAGTTTTATATACATTCATATTACAACATTATATGCGTTGCGACCCACTTGTGTCAATTTCTTGGTCCTAAATGTTAGCAATTTAGCGCCTTTAAGGTAACCGCCAAAGTTAAATTCAGGGGCGGATTCAGCTACATAAAAAAATAATGCCTTGCATCAATGAAATAACATCACAAAGTGATCCTACATCAGTATAAAAATGATTTCTCTGTTATAAAAGCTCAATTTGTATGTATGCCGATGTAATTTAGAGACGATGATGGCAGATTTCCGTAACAGAAACCTGGCAAACCCCCTGAATCCGTCCCTGAAATTATAGATATGCCTACACCAATTACAATAAATAAATTAAAGTTACATTATGGGAGATAAGATAAAGAGATGGCAGTTCTCACTATAATAGTTAAAAACTAGATAGTGTAAAGATAATTTCCTGAAAATTTCAGTCAAATTAGCCGAGAAGAAAGCGTTTGAAAAATTCACATAGCCTCGGTCATCATTACTCAAATCATTAATATAGACAGCATAGGGTTTATTATGGTCTGGATATGTTAATTAATGTCTAATTGATTGTTTAGATAACATTTCAGGCCTAAAGAAAGACCTGTAATAAGCAGATTTTGCACTTGCATAATGCTATTTTAATGAGACTATATATAACTTGATAACTTATATTGAAAGAAATTATTCGTATATTTGTGAACTATAATGTACTAATATAGGACAAAAAAAGTGTGGATGAATCTAATATCGTAAATTTCTACCACCCCCGCCCTTTTCGACCCACCTACACCCAACGTGTTACATCAGTGTACCTGTTACTTCTACTTCACAGAGAGTTAAAGCTTCGGTAGGTTTTGTAACCCGTACCCATCGACCAATAACTATCCCGTCACATTCAAAGGTTCTAATAGTACAGCCAAATACTCCTGGTATAAATTTACACAAGGTGAAGGACGTTGATGCTGATGGTGTCGTTTCATAGACTAAGATACGCACATCTGACAATCGATGTCCAACGTCTGAAATTATACCAAAAAAAAAAAATGTCGATAACAATATCACTGAGAGCAAAAGGAATTCACAACTCATGCACCGTTTGCTGTTTGTAAATTTGGTGGGTTGGATGGATGAATGGTTAGCACGTGCGCACTGCAGGCCTATCATAAAGGTAAACGTTTTTTACCGTCCACCGGAGCCTGGTCTTATGACGTCATATGTGGATTGTGGGTTAGGATAAGGGTTAGGCTTGGCCCAGGGTTAGGGTTAGGACTAGCCCTGTCTTCATCTCGAGACTGTGACGAAATCTGCAGGCCACAGCCCTTATCCTAACCCACAATCCTCATATGACGTCATAAGCCCAGGTTCCGGTGGACGGAAAAAATGCTTACCTATCATAAAGTCTGTCATTGAGATACGTTTTGTGAACCGGTAGTGACGACTTGATTCTGAACACATCTCCTTTGAGAATAGATCTCCGTCCTTAATGGTCGTGGGGTTGGGTGGCCGAATGGTTAGCGTGCGTACGCTGTATCATACGGCCAGCCATTGAGTCAACTGGCGTGGTTTCGATTTCCCGGATGTACGTGACAAGCAGTAGGGTCGCCTGTCCAACCTCGCGGATTGTCTCCGGGTCCTCCGATTTGTTCCCCCTGCTAGAGACACCCATGCGCAAGCGAATTATGGAAATAAAATTAAACCATATGTTAGTCTAATTTTTATCGAGTGGACGTTAAACCCATCTCTCTCTCTCTCTCTCTCTCTCTCTCTCTCGTATTCATCAAACACACTATACCCGGGCTTTGTAAGTATATTCTTGACTCTTGAAGATGTAGTAACTTGACTGTCACCAACGACAAACAACTTTTTGTGGGTCACTATTTGTAGTCGCTATTTAGCGTCAATAGGGACCTTTCACATTGGTACAAAAACGAACACAAAAACGTCATCAAAGCGCTGTTGGTGTGAACGGCCTTCAAGCAAGCGATAGTTTTTTAGTCTCATATATTGAATTTTTTTCACAATTTTTCGAGGCCTTGTTTATATTGTTGATTGTATAGAGTTTGTAGAATGTGCCAACATATCGATTGGCAGAGAAGTTCGTGGAGTGGATATTAACGCCATATAGCTGTTAATGTACGTGTTGATACGAAAATAAAACCGTAAACGCCAGGGGGGGGGGGGAATTCAAATTGGAGTCTCATTTTGAATTTTGCCTCCTAGCGAAATTCACCGTCACTATTAGGAGCAATACCCAAGCTCATCTCATTCAGTGGGTCAAAATATTACAGAAACCTACTACAATCCGAAGTCTGGCAGAATATGTAATGTATTTTACCCCACTAAATATTTAAATTTCCCCAGAATCGACACATATTGAGGTTAAATAATACACCGGAAACCATTATTGCAATATATTATGTGATTACACGCCTTTTCCGGGAACTTTATGGGTTTCCCGCCAAAATGAGCCTCCATTTTGAATTTGGCCCGCGAGCAGAATTGGGCGTCACTTTAATATTTAAACTTCTCCAGTATTTCAATATCAAGGCTCAAAATGTGTTTAGGCTGCCGAACTATCCCCGCTTCTTGGAACTACATAATATTTACTTTGCTTATCGTCGATTCTGTTAGCAATGGTAAAACTGGTAATGTTGTATGTATTCTCTAAATCAACTTGCCACCAGGGTTGCAAGTCATTGGCATCGGAATGCTGGCAATCGAAACCATCACTTGGTATATAACCGTCGTTAGCTAGCTCAGGAACATGTCCAGCTAATTGTGAACTTTGTGTAGATGATTTATTAAGAGCAATGTTCGCACCACCTTAAAAAAAGAGAAATATATTTTAATATGCTGCATATGACTTTTATTGGTGCTGACTGTGTAAAAATCCTTTCTGTCCATACAAGTTAATCTTGATGTCACCGTTAGTCAACTGCATTTTCCTGACTATACCTGTGTTTGCACGTCCTAATCAACGCTAAAATATACTATTCAAAAAAAGTAGGGGATATTTGATTTTTAACTGTTATTAAAGTCACCTAATGAAACTGTCGAAGAAACAAATGACAAAATGAAATGAAGTTCACATTCATCGATTTATTCCAAATGATCGTTAGACTAAGTAAGGCACAGACTGACCATTATAAGGGTAAAATGATACCCGGGGTCAAACAGCAAAGTTACCACAGCATCACAACAAAGTCAGTAACGGGTAAATCCTCCTCTGTTTGCCAAACAAGCATTGATCCGACGTAGCATACTCCTAATGAGACGTCTAAGGTCATTTTCGTCCAGATTGTCCCATTCCTGTTGCAACGCAGCAGCAAGTTCTTGGACATTGGCAGGACGTTGTTGACGTTGACGTAACCTCTGTCCAAGCATGTCCCAGACATGCTCGATGGGGGAGAGGTCGGGACTCAGTGCTGGCCAAGATAATGTGGTGATGTTCTGTTGTTGGAGGTAACCTGTAACGATCCTGCCCCTGTGACATCTTGTGTTGTCATCCTGGAAGATGAAACGGCGGCCATGACGTCGTGCGAACGGCACAACATGGACTGCCAAGATGTTGTCCCGGTAGTACTGGCCTGTAACACGCCCTGCAACAACATGTAAAGCCGTTCTTCCAGCAACAGTGATGCCTCACCACACCATAACAGAACCACCCCCAAATCGATCATGTCTGATGACGTTAATGTCTTGGAAGCGCTCATTTCGACGACGCCACACCCCCCTACGTCTGTCCAAAAAATCAACAGTGATCCTAGACTCATCTGAAAACATCACATTTCTCCAGCGTCGATTATCCCAGTGTGGACGATCCCTACACCAACGACGTCTTGCCTGAATGTGATGATCTCTCAAACAAGGGATCACGCGAGGACGTCGGGCGCGAAGGAGACCCCTATGCAGTCGATTCCGAATCGTCTGGCCACTCACTCTCACACCAGTGTCTGTTTGAAGACGGGCGCTGATCTGATTTGCTGTGATGACACGATTTCTCAAGGCCAAGGTACGGATAAATCGATCCTGGGCTTGAGTTGTCGCCCTTGGTCGACCTGAGCGTGGTCTGTCCTGTACAGATTGTGTATCACGGTATCTGGACCATAGCCTGTTTATGACAGCCTGTGTTGTGCCGATCTGTAGCATGCCAAGGGCACGTAACCTTTCATTTTGGGTAAGCCGACGCATATCAAAATTTGTTTTCTGGTCACTAAAACAATTAAACTGATGTTTCCACCGTGGAATTCAATGCCACAATGACTGTAACATTCAAAGTCGTGCAAATCTTGGGTTGGACCCCCATGATGACCCCAAGCATCACCTGCATTCCATGCGGTAGCTATTGGTGCGTTTGGGCTATTGTAACTGGAAAGAGCTATTTGGCTGATATTTTCGTCTAAGTAAACGCTCGGATCGAACATATTTAGGTCTGAGAAAAGGCACTTTCAGCAGTAAAAATGGAGGGGGGGGGGCGCCATTGGATACGCCTATGTTAACGTCCCACTGCTCTATACCGACTCTCCTATGAGGTAATTTTTCCCGAACAGATGCACCGTGGCCTATTGTTATAGCGGGGCAAAATACCCCCATAGTACACTGAATGGCGTATACCGAGACATTTCATCGGGATTTTCTAGCGTGTAGTTTCTCCTTGTCAGTGATGCAAGACGGATGACAAGGGCAGCTGCTGTCTAGTAGTTTGGATGGCGTACACGTAAAATGGCAGTTGGACTCCGATTAAAGAGAAGGTCATACTGCCGCTGTCCGGTAAAAATTCGGGGGTTGGGATGGCCTAGTACTCTAGAGTGCCGCGCTTCGGCCACTAGCTGGCCGGTCACCTCTGGCTTGCGGCTGTGGTTTCGAGCCCTGGTGTGAGCGTATGTGGCATGAAGATAGGGGCGCCTTCTCAACTTCGTGGGTTTCCTTCCGAACACTCCGGTTCCTCCCACTGCTAAAGACCCCTACGCGCAAGCGAATTATTGAAATAAAATTGGGCCATATGTTAGTCCCGAAATGACCTAGTTTGTGTTGAGTGGACGTTAAAACCCCACTTCTCTCTCTCTCTCCCCGGTAAAAATTTCTCTCATAGCACCCTGTATGGCATGTCCATCTTCATGAGACTGGTCGGAGCGGAATAATAGGACGTTAAACCATATTTCATTACATTTCAATTTTTTGAATATTCATAATTACAACCCACAGTATGTCACTGCCTTGAATTATTTCTGTTACACCCTGAACCTAGGTCAATAACAATATCATTGGGAGTCTGAAACGATTCTGTGCCATAACCAACGGCAGTAACGCAAAATTAAAAATATATTTTTTTAGTGTCAACGACAATGTGAATTGTCACCTGAGAAAGTTCATCCAAATTGTCCTGCGTGGTTCGCCCTTGTCAGTGATGCAGGACGGAAGGCTTGACATGGACAGTTGTCTAGTCCTTTGGATAGCACGAAAAACCGACGTTCCGTGTTCACATTGGCATGCACGTAGACGACCCCTTGACAGTTGAAATTCGATGTAACAGTAGGCCGTAGTGCCGTTGTCCTGGTAAAATTTACCTCGACACACTGTATTGCGTATGCCCGTCCCGATTAGCCCGGTTGGAACAGACAGGGTGGACGTTAAACCCCATTTCATACCTCTCCATATGTATATAATTAAATATAATGCAGATACCTGGAAGCTGCTTACAGTCGTAAGATTGGGATCCACAGTTAGCACTCTCAACTGAAAGAAAACATCGCCACAGTTGGTAGTCACAAATAACATTTAATCTTAAAGTAGCTAAGTCTCTAACTCAATATCTAACTTCGACATTGTTAATTTAAATCCACGTTGATGTTGCGATCTTAGCGGTAAAAGATAGGCTTCCGATATCCAATATTTTAGATAAAATAAACATTTTACCATTTGTACACGAATCGTGTACCATAATGCGTTTCGGCGCCATTTGTGACGCGGGACTCACAGAACGAGGTTAGTGACGTCATATTATTGTCTGAATCATGTGCAATAAATACTATCGGTGTAGACCGGATTAACCAAACGCTAGAGATTACCATTCGATTGTGACTTCTAGCGTATTTCGCCGAATATAACTATTAGAAATTACAATAAAAACGGAAACGAATGAATGTAGATCAGTTTATATACATTCATATTACATTATTGTATGCGTTGCGACCCATTTTTGTCAATTTGTAGGTCTCAAATATCACCGGTTTATCTCCTTTAAGATATGAGATCGCCGTGAGTGGGCGTGAGTCAAGTGCACGTAAAATCTTTGGACTGCGAACGACCAATTTTATATAACCCTGGGGTTTCTTTCCGAGGCTTCGTTAACTACCTAAGCAATAACACTGGGGTTAAATCACAAGAACAGGGGCGGATCCAGGGGGGTGGGGGAACTAGGGTGAGGCAAAACATGGGGTTGTCACCCCCCCCCCCCCCTCAAAAAAATCCTGGATCCGTTACTGAAGAAAAAATATCGAAAGAGGTTGTTTCGTTAAAGCTATGGTTCTATTTTAACGTACAATTTCAAAATCTCGCGGGTGTTCAATTCGGATGATACGAAAACCCAGGTCTCGTGTACACATTGACGTGCACGTAAAAGATCCCTTGAAGTTGGTATTCGATGTAAGAGTAGTTCGTAGTGCCGCTGTCGGGGCAAAATTTCCCCCATAGCACCCAATATGGCGAAAT
This sequence comes from Patella caerulea, assembly GCA_036850965.1. NCBI lineage: Eukaryota > Metazoa > Mollusca > Gastropoda > Patellidae > Patella > Patella caerulea. Next base: position 13,886,776 of record JAZGQO010000002.1, on the reverse strand, counting down.
GGCGTATGTCCGTCTTCATTGGCCAAGTTTGGGGCAGAAAAATTGAGAAGTTACTTGCAAGTCTAAAAAAAGCCACTGGTCAATTTTTGGCTATAGACTGTGGTTTGTGAGGTATCCATATAGAATTGCCAAAAACGACGAGTTTTCGTGGAAATTCTATTAGCACACGCTAAAATAGTTTATCGATAATCCAACCAGTAGATCGAAAGTAGGGGTTATAAGCGAGCAGTACATAGATTTTGATTCAATTAATCGCCTTCCTCAGGGTTTATCGTTTTCTATGCGGTTTCTGATTCTTGAGCCTTTGTGCAACAATCGTGTACATTTCTAATTTATTTCAACACAATCAACCCTCTTACAATAATACTTGCAATAATACTTACACAAAGCGCCGTACACTTCTACTTCACAGAGTGTCAGGAAATTGGATTTCTGGAGAGAAATTCTCAAAAATCTTCCTGATACATTTTCATTGCATCGGATGATATTTTTGCCCTTATTGAAATTAACTACAGATGCACAGCAGTTGGGGGCGGTCATGTTGTCAACATCCGGGTTAGTAGGAAACAGTTCATAATTAACATCATGCAGTCTTTCAGCTGTAAATAATAAAACATTCTCCACAATCAAAATTTGTAAGCCACGACAAATGTTTTATTCATTGTCGGGGTCTAATGGAATAAACTAAATCTACTATTATTTAATGAAATGAAATAGGGGAAATAACATCCTACTGTTCTGCTCCGACTGGGCTAATGAAGACGGACATATGCCATTCAGTGTGCTAAGCGGGGAAAATTTTGCCCGGGTAGTGGCGCTACGGCTTATTCGTATATCATTCAACTGTCAAAGGATCTTTTACGCGCACACCAATTTGTATACAGGAACTCGGTTTTTCGTCTTATCCGAATGAATAGACAGCTGTCATTGTCAGGCCCTCCGTCCTACACAACTGGCCAGGGTAAATCACGTCGGAAAATCCCAATGAACTCCCAACGAGATATGGCAATCTATAAAACTAAAGCTGATAAGCCCCTTGGTCATATTCTTGTATTTAACGATGTGGTTATTTAACGGCTCAATACCACTCTTGTTGTAACTGAATAACATGTCCCAATCTTTATTCTGGTCAACAAATTGTAATATTTTACAATATTCCAATTAATTAATGATACAAAATTCATCTTGACACACTTAATTTGAAAAATTGGAAAAATTAAACTGCATGATATGAAAAGGTTAACGTAAACCTTTTCAAATGTGACTTGGATTTTAAAATATTTTCAAACCCTCTGGACAAGTAAAATATGATGTAATGGATAATTTACACAACAAGTAGGACACTTAAACATCTAGTACTTAGAATAAGGCTATTATTTATTTTCTGGAGCTGCCAAGCCAGCAAGAGTGTTATTGCCCCTTTAATAGAACGAGGAAACTGTTTTCAATTGCTTCTAGATTTACTCCCAGGAATCCCGGAACACACATTTTCGCTGTTTCGAATCTCGGGATGAGGGTCCAGGATTTCAGATTCATTTAGATTTTTGCGCATAATTGTTATCATTTTTGACAGCCCAAAATGGCAAATGGCAGTCTGAGGGCCCAGGTAGCAAGATAGTTGGGTTGGGTAGTTGTTTTCCCGAACACGCACAGATGACAGTGGAATACGTCAGTAACATCCAGTTATATAATGGCAACAGAGTTATAGTACTTTAGGTTGGAATGCTCGGTTTGAAAAACCGCAAGTAGAATTTTGAACTGAGGTAGAAGGAATCACCCACACTGATCAGCAGTGAATATTCATTAGGCCGCTACAATCACTGATAAGGATGGCATCGACCCGACCTAATGAGTCCCCGATATTAACTTTTTTCTTCCGACAAATTAAATTCTAGAAATTTTTTTGTATGTATTTGAAAAATAAGTAAAGGCATTTGAAGTATTTGTAGTTATAAAGTATTTCCTGTTTAAAGTAAATTTGGTATTAAAATGGGTGAAAGGCATCATTTTGCCCGAAATAGTTACGTCTTTGACGCCGCGTGATGTCATTGCACGTGTTGAAGGCAGTCATCTGTGACAGAGATAATTCGTAATTCTCTCTGTGAAACAGATTGGGAATGCCCATCTATCTTCCTGACACTTAATGGCGATATCTTGCGGAAATAGAATCAATAACGTCAGTCATTCGAGTAACAAATTAGCGACCGCCATGCTTTTTTAAAATCTACTTTTTTTTGTTTTGATTTCTATCCGCTGGTGTTAGTATAGACGTCATTGACTGGTAATATCTACCCACAGTTCCACACATGGAAAGGTCAAACGGTCGATTTGACAGACCATTTGATTGGCTGACCCCTCATTTCAGGCACGCCGCGAGTTAAATAACAATTCCTCCAGATCCAAGAGTAGTAAAGACTAGTAAAAACGAAATTTTGAACTATTAAAAACGAAACGAAATTGGATCTGTGTTTTAATCAGATTGAAATAGAATTGAATTACAAATATCGTCAACCTATTTATTCATACAACCTTTTTTTGTTTTCAAGTCGAGATAACAAAATGGACGCAACCGGCTTCCCGAGTATCACCCCCAATGCCATAGCTATCTCCAAACATTTGAATTTGAAGTTGAAAATGACATTTTGCCAATTTCTCAACTAGCAATAGTGAATTTTAGGATTAATAGGATTATTATTTAACTAGGTAGGACTGTTTATAGACATCATCTATTTTAAGGCTTTACTTTAATACATTTTAAAAATATGAAATTCTCGCTTTAAGAATAAGAGTTTTCAAACGTTCTACATGAAAAACGTGGAAGGTAGTACGATTAAGTTAGTTTGCAGATAACTATAATATAGCATGTTTTAAATAAGTGGGGGTCTGTTTTTATAAATTGAAGATACGTTATGTAAGATTTAGATAAAGAGCTCAGAGTTCGCACTATAATGATTTTTAAAGACATAATATACAGGGAATTTCAGTCATATAACGGAATTCTGGGGAGAGTTATCGTCCGTCGTTCGCAGAACAGTGTAGTTCCGCTTGTCATTGCTACCATTGTAATGAACATGAAGTCTCGATTATCCACTTCTAAATTAAATCATTCACTGCCAATCGTTTTTAAAACTGTTGAAAATTAAAACCACCTTGTACTTACTACTAATGTACTAGAGCATTGATTATGGGCCTGGGATGTACATAAATGTCTTATTAATGATTTATGTAACACTTGCAGACAAACGAAAGATCTCCATTAGGCAAACTTTTTTCTTTAATAACGCTTCATGAATAGCAATATTGCTCTTTATAGGATTGGTGCCGTGTATTCATTAACGGTGCTTTAATGGTTTATAATAGCACTTTGTTGATGTTTTCAACCAAAGACAATGTGATATGTAAATCATACAAACATACAAAGTAGTTCTTTTTACCGTCCTTACCAACATCAAATATACATAACACTTTCTTTTGATACTATCACACGATATTATTATATTAATAGAATTCTAAATTGTGCAAACAAGTCCACAAAAGAGGTCGTTTTATGAAATGAACGCACTATTAACCTATTTAGATCTATTAGATGATATAACCCGAATTAAGGTATTCCTGGTTATCGCTTTTCACGCATGGCATGCAACACTAAGGTGCCCCACCACCTCAAATATCTCGACAATGACGAGAGAGAGAGAGAGAGAGAGAGAGAGAGAGAGAGAGAGAGGGATGGGATTTAACGTCCACTCGACACAAACTAGATCATTTCGGGACTAACATATGGTCCAAATTTATTTCATTAATTCGCATGCGCGTAGGGGTCTTAAGTGAGAGGAAACCGGAGTCGGAGTGCCCGGAGGAAACTCAAGAGGTTGAGAAGACGCCCCTATCTCCATGCCACATACGCTCACACTAGGGATCGAAACCACAGCCGCAAGCCAGAGGTGACTGGCCAGCTAGAGGTCGAAGCGCGGCACTCTAGACCACTAGGCCATCCCAACCCCACCAACTCGAAAAATACACCACACTATTTACATATATTATACCAAGCTTTAAAATCTTCAACATTGAAACACGAATTATTTGTCAATTTAAATCAACATTGATGCTGTTATCTTACTGGGAAAAGACGGTCTTCTGATATCCAATATGTAAGACAAAATAAACATTTTACCAATGTGATTCAGCCCCAGTTGTAACAAAAGACCCGAGAGACGAGGCTAGACACATTGCACCAAATCAAACGGCGTATGTAGACTGGAATAACAAGATGCTAAGAATTTGCATTCGATTGGGACTGCTGGCTTATTTCGACGAACAAAACTGATTTGAAATTAGATATGCGTTGCGACGCAATTGTGTCAATTTCTAGGTCCAAAATGTTAGCGATTTAGCTCCTTTAAATCAGTTTCGTACATTAAATAGTCACTACTTAATAAGCTATAACCATTTAACCATCTATAACTAATACACTGAAAGATGGTTACGAGTGTCGGTCATAACATCCGGGAACTTGAGAGTCAAAAATAGGTTACGTGCCCTTATTTCAAAATTAGTCTCGCTTAACAAGTCTACCGACCATTCCACGTATGATTGACTGGAATGGATAATCAAGACTACTTTTTTTACGAAACATAACAGAAAGCTGGAACAAGAAACATGCACGTTGGACAACCCCACAGTTGTTTTAAAAACCTTGTTAAAGTAAAATGAAACTACTGATAGTATCATGTTCGTGCCCAACCAGTTTTTCAGAGATATCATTTGTACTGGACCAAAAGATGCCGGCTCCTCGGTACAGTTAATTATAAAGCAAAATAAAACAAACGTAATTTCTAAAGCTGCTGTAATAAACAAAAAAAAAACTGAATAATATATACTGCTATTCAGAATCGTCAACAATAGATTTTTTTATGGCTGTAATAGTTGATAGATGTGTTTTCATACTGTGTAATTAGCCAGAAATTACCTCCAGACAAGCCACTGAAGCCTGTAGATTCGCCATGTCGAGGACCAACTATCTGTAGGGTAAATTATATTTTTCGGAAGATCTAATTAAAATGATGACTTCAATATAGCCATGAAAAGAAGACATTTTCACTATCTCTACAAAAATCGTAATCTGAACGACAAACTCACCCTACCACACTGATCCCGCAGTGAGCTACAATAACTGATGTGGATGATATCGACGAGACTTAATGGCATATTTCCTTTTTTTACTCCGACAAAATAAATTCTAAAACATTTTTAAGAAGTCTAAGAAAATAAATAAAGGTATTTGAAATATACCTGAATAAAAAGTATACCATATTTAGCATAAATGGGTACTTAAAATAGTACGCGGAGGCGTAAAATTGTTAAAAAAAATATATATAATTCTGTCCGTAACAGTTCATATTACCAGGTTTGATGTAGACAACGCACGTGTGACCATCAATTGTGATGTGACATCACCCGTAGAACTATCTATAGTGGTCTGACCTGCACTTACTATTAAAGGTCAGTCATTATTGGACAGAGATAAAAGACGCCCGTCGCATAAAGGGGGGTTGGGGTGGCCTAGTGGTCTAGAGTGCCGCGCTTCGACCTCTGGCTTGCGGCTGTGGTTTCGATACCCGGTGTGAGCGTATAAATAAAAAAAAAAATGAAAAATAAGACTTGTCTGCGATATCACCTTCGGTGGAAGCGGACGTTAAACGCTAAGAACAACAACAATCTCTGTGAAACAGATTGTCACCCTGCCTGCAGAGGTGACTTTGACACAGTGAATAGCCATGATATCCATATGACGTTATCTAAACGTCACAGGCCATTTTGTCAAGTACACATTGTAATCATTATCAACATTACAAGACACAATGTTACATTGTAAACAATAGACTTCTTGCAGCCTTTAGGACTGTATAATCCGTACAGCCATAACGTCTTATCGCTACTTTCAATGATTTTTCACAAAAATAGCATCTACAACTCTAGATTTGACGTCGCCATATTGGCACTATTTTGTGCTTCGGTCGTGTCTATTTTAGATATACACAATCAATTCTGTTAATGTTTTATCGTGGGGATTGACTAATAGTTAATTCATTTCAGTTCTAAACAAAAATTCAAAACTTTAACGCAATTTTAAAAAAAAAAACCAACAAATTCTGACAGGGATTACTAAGCCATTCACTGTACATACGTGCGGGAAAAAAGGCCAGCTACCATTTAATTTTCGTACTTTAGTTACGTACGCCAAAATCGTATATGAATTCAAACACAACAATTACCCACAAATTAACGTGTTTATACTTACGGTAATCATCGGCATTGTAAACAACAACAAAGTTGATTCTATAAACATCTTCTAAATCAACAATAAACCACGGATTGAGGTCTGTGATGGGTGTTTGAAAACATACTGTCTGTAAACCATAATCTTGTGGTGTGATGTCCCCGTCTACTGCCTGACCACTCGAACGACCAGTAACAATACTGCTGCTAAAAGTGGGTTTACTTCTGGCCAGGTTTGCACCCTCTGAATAAAACGTGAAATGAAATGGGGTTTAACGTCCTACTGTTCTGCGCTTTAAATTGAGTTTGTGATATTTTGTGTTTTTACCAATTTTAAGGAGACATCTGATATGCACTGACGTTAGTATTGTATGTTTTGACCAATTTTCAAGTCATTAAGTGTGAATAATTTAATATCATATTTTAAAGATGCATTAGTTAAGAGTTTTATAAATAGTTGGCCATTCTTGCTATAATAGTTAAAAAAATAGATGATTAAAAAATGAAATCAATCAATGTTTGTTAATGTCGTAATTTGAAGTTAGGAGAGGGTGACGTGCGCCTAAGTTAAAATTGATTTTAGTCAAGATTGTCCCCGTAATAGTTTTTTGAAACGGCACTATTTTAACTTACACTGGATTTAATCTAAAATGCTGAAAGTCGTTTTGTGAAAATCGTCTATCTTAAATCAAGTTGAAGTTTTATTTACTTTAAGACGACTTTAATTAAGGAGATTTCAATTTTTGTGCAACAGGGTCCAGGAGGTCAACTCATTAGGGGACGTCTCCAACTTCTCTCCTGACTCAAGCATCGTAGACGGTGTTCCTTGCCAGGCTCCAGTCTGGCCATAAGCTGAGTAAACGCATGGTGGAAACACTAGAAATCTTGCTGTGGTCTCGATGGTCATCAATGATCGCCGAGTCACGGATTTTTTCGAGCATATTCAAGTTAAACGCCAAGGCCTTGAAACGCGGGAGAGAGAGAGAGAGAGAGAGAGATGTGGTTTAACGTCCACTCGACACAAACTAGGTCATTTCGGGACTAACATATGGTTTAATTTTATTTCAATAATTCGCTTGCGCGTAGGGGTCTTTAGTAGTGGGGGGGAAACCCACAAGGATGAGAAGGCGCCCATATCTCCATGCCACATACGCTAAAACCAGGGATTAAAACCACAGCCGCAAGCCAGAGGTGACCGGCCAGCTAGAGGTCAAAGCGCGGCACTCTAGTCCACTAGCACAGGCCATCCCAGCCCCAATCCAACACGGGACATCCAGGTTAGCTAGCCAACGGAGAAGAGAGAGAGAGAGAGAAATGGGGTTTAACGTGCACTCGACACAAACTAGGTCATTTTGGGACTAACATATGGTTTCATTTTATTTCATTAGCAGTGGGTGGAAACCGGAGTGCCCGGAGGAAATCCACGAGGTTGAGAAGGCACCCCTTTCTCCATGCCACATACGCTCAAACCAGGGCTCGAAACCACAGCCGCAAGCCAGAGGTGACTACACCCCGAGGCCATCCCAACCCCCACCAACGGAGGAAACAGAGAATAACCACAAGGTTGGGCAGACGACCCTATTCCTTGATATGTACAACCGAGGACACAAAATATGATCATGCAGGGGGAGAGATGTGTTTAACGTCCTTTCCGTAGAACTGGGAACTTGAAAAAAAAAAAATGATCATGCAATTAAGACCATTACAATATTACCTATTTCCAGTGTAAAAACTTCATTTCCATCATCATCGCTCCATGTCTCGGTTTCATTTAGATTTACATCAAAAAGTTGGCATTCTCTTCTAATTTTGTTGAACGAAAACGACACGCATCTTGCTTCAGTTTCACATTCCAAATTACACAAAATTCGCTCATTCACGGAAATCATTTTAAATGATGCTGAGACCGTTTTATCAAATGTTATCAAACTATATTTTACCCCATAATCATCGGTGCTTAAACCGATTGACCAACTCGGCAGCCAGTGTGCTAGGGTCATACAAAGAAGTATGTTAAAGGCGAATGACTTCAACATGTTAACTTCTCGTGTATCAGTTAACGAATATATTTATTAAAGTATTTCGTCAACAGATCATCGATTAATAAAAAAAAGTCATGCGCAATACTTGTATATTAATGAAACCATAGCTACAGGTATGATAGTCATGGTTCTGTAATTTACGAATTACCACCATTTATCGATGGAAATGCTCCATCGGATTGCTAAATGAAGACGGGCATACGCCACGAGAGACGTTTGGAACAAAATCTGATCTATAAAAAAAGGTTGAACGTTAAGATTGTTATAAAAGCTGTAGTAAACATGGCCCCGAGTTCACAAAGCTTTCTCAGAATTTAGTTAAGAATTTACTCTAAATTGTTCGCCTGATTTTATCTAAAATATAACCCTTTATAAAACTTGTGTTGTTTTAATTTATCAAATACATCAATAAGAAACTATGTGCAAAGTTTGTGTTTCTGGATCAATGATACATTTCTTATTGACAGTGATTGAAAGCAGGCGCGGATCCAGGGGGGGGGGGGGTCCAGGGGGTCCGGACCCACCCCCCGCTCAGGCTTGAAATTTTTTTTATGCGATTTTATTGGCGATTAAGACCTGTAATTTTGAAATTTACCTTCCGGAAATACGTCAGAATGAACCAAATTGAATCTAATTTACCAAATTAATCGGTTGAGCGCAATTAGTTAAGCAATCATCAAACCTAGACCCCCCCCCCCTGCAAAAAATCCTGGATCCGCGCCTGGAAAGTTGAGTAAATTCTTAAGTTAAGTTTGAGAATGCTTCGTAAACTGCGGGCCCGATATATAAGAGCGAGAAAAATGGGGTTTAACGTCCACTCGACACAAACGTGGTCATTTCGAGAATAACATATGGTTTAATTTTATTTCAATAATTCACTGCGCGTAGGGGTCTTTGAAAGTGGTAGGAATCCGCAGAACCAGGAGAAAACCCACGAGGTTGGACAGGCGACCATATTCCTTGTCACGTACATCTGGGGATTCGAAACCACACCAGCTGACTCAATGACAGGCTTTATGCTACATCACGCACGTTAGGGTGAATACCCGTCCCGCATTTTATTAAAATTCAAATAACCTATTGATGCATAACAGATGATAGTGTAAAGGTATCTTGTATTATTAATATTGCATGACACCGTGATCATTCCGAGAGGAGTCGTTCACAGAACAGTGTAGTGTTGATTGTCATTTTTAAATTAAAATCATAAATCTGTTGAAAATCAAACCCATCTGAAGTTCTAGAGAGTTGATTATGGGCCTGGTATGTAAATAAATGTTGCATAAATTATTTATATAACATTGAGGTCCAAAGAAAGATCTGCAATAGGCTCATTTAGCTCTTAATTAATGCATCTTTAACCAGCATAACATCCTTAATACTCAGTTATTGTAAAAAAAAGTTTCACAGCATTCAGTATGATGAAACATCAGCGATAAAATCTCAATAGGGTTCAATTACGTTCGGCATGATTTAATTTTAGCGATAAACAATTAATGTACCTGGATCATAATTCGGTAGCCATTTGATTGTAACTTTCATTCAACGTCATGATATTTACACGCACCCTTTCAAACGGTTCTGTCGTGAAAATTAATAATTTATTTATTTACAACTACAAAAGAAATTGTGTTTGCTTTTTTGAAATGAAAGATGATGCTGGCATACGATATGAATATTATAAGACTTGAATATATATTGTTGCTATGTATTATTATCCCAAAAAATTTGTGGTAATTATATAAGCCTATCATATGACATACGAATACAAACCAAGCTTACGTGAATATTTCATAGTTTGATTTTCTATTGTTGGCATGGGCGTCACACATGGGGGGTCCGGGGGGGTCGGACCCCCCCCCCCCCCCCAATTGTTTTACTGGGGGGGGGGTCTGAATATACTTAAAACACTAATTTTAGGACTGGAATAGCAGTAAAACGCGTTTGCGGCCATCAAATATTCCAAAATTTTCTTGGGGGTCAATACAAGGTCAGCTCCGCTTCTTCCCCCGCGAAGAAAACTGGCCGCCCGTAAATCTGCTTTGGGCATTTCTAGTTTTGCTTCCCTTCACTTTTCTTTTAATTGAATACTACGAATTTGTACTGAGTTGACTATCGATTAAAACATTTTGTCTGGGGCCACTCTACTTTGTGAATGCAACTGCAACAGTGAGATTGGATGGAATTCAGAGTGGGATTTCGGTTACAGAACCATTGGATACTTTTGGACTTGCTCACACAGGCTAGAATAGCAGAAAACGCATTTGCGGTGGTTAAATTTACAAAATTTTCTCCGGGAGGGTGAGGCTCCGATTGATTGGTTGTTTGGAATTCTGGGCAGCCAGGTAGGCTATATTGGACCAAATTGAAGTTGCTGTGGGTGTAATTAGGCTATATTAGACAACTTTGAAATTGCTTTGTTCATGGGCCAAAATAGCAGGAAAAATTGTTTGCAGCTGTTCAATATTCCAAAATTTTCTTAGGTGGGGGTAAGCCAGCTTCTTCGCCTCTCGGGGAAGACCGGTGCCGCTGTCTGTAAACATGATAAACGTTGTATTGGTGTGATATTTTTGTTTAACCGCGTAAATTATGCCAAACAATCTTTACGGAAGACTGAGACTTATGGGTACCCCCCCCCCCCCCCGCCGAAGTCGCGGAGCCCCCCAATATATATTTCACGGCTACGCCCCTGATTGTTGGTATGTCGAAAAGTGAAGTAACTATATATCAACATTGTTATCCATACTGCCTAATGATGTCCCGCAATATGATCAAGCAAAGGTGGTCACCCTAACGCACGTGCTAACCATTCGCCCCCCCCCCCTCCTATATAAAAAAGTAAGGAATAATATACGATTGTTATAATATGTGCAGCAAACCTGATATATAAAAAGTAAGATTGAATAATAAAATTGTTATAATATCCCTCTCTGGCCATTGTTGGAATAGCGTCTGTTTCTTGAACTTATGCGGGGGTGTGTCTATTCTCCCCGTTCAATGAAAGCTATCACTTAAGTACAGTAACATGACAGACCTTCGTTTAATCTGGGTCTTCCCTAAAACTTTGGACAGTGATTTAAGGTATTAAAAACGGTGAAAATATGTTCGTTTCCAAACAGTATTGTTTACATTTCATTCGACTTGATAGCCTCGTTTGTCAAGCAATTAGTTTTACTGCAGTATTCTGCTATACACTGGTTAATTAGGCATAATAAAATCGTGAGCCGTAACGTAACGTTATGTAAACATATTTGGTCCAATATTGGCACTCGTTTTAAATGTAAAGCTTTTGTAGGGCAGCTAGTGATTGGTTGGTAGTCGGACTACTGACCAATCAAAATTTAAAACAACCATATACACTCATAATAGCAGTGTGTAGTGGGATTACCTCTAATCAAACGAAACGCTGCGCGGAGTATGCCGCCATACTTGTTTTCAATTTGTAGAACAATCATTGGCGATCGCTTTGGGCGGACACATTCACAGACAGACCACGCCCACTTTTAGTATACGCGTTTCAAGCCAAGTGTCAACTAGCACTTAGCTCACAGAAAATTAGCCACACAATTATTATGTCCTATTACAATTATTATGTCCTATTAAGTACATATTATTTTACTAATTACTGTCTGTTCCGGGTGATAGCCCGACTAGAAAATTGCTTTCCATTTCTTCATTTTTTAATTAAAATGGTTAAACCTTTGTGGCATACCTGGAATTTTCATCCCTTTAATCCATTCCCTTGACTAGACGTCCGATAAAATCTAATGTTCTCAGGGGCGGATCAATGAAATTACATCACAAAGTGATCCTACATCAGTATAAAAATGATTTCTCCGTTTAAAAAGCTCAATTTAGAGACGATGATGGCAGTTTTCCGTGACAAAAACCTGGCAAACCCCCTCCTGCAAAAATTCTTGGATCCGCCCCTGGTTCTCTTGTAAATTTCACAGATGTAGACATTGTGCGTTAAATGGAACACTTGCATATTGCATTAGGGTAGACGGATACTTTATAAATTTGGTGCATTCGGTTAGAATGTTTAGTGAAGGAGAATTATTAGGGTTAAACACTTGTGACACTTTGAAGCTTGTGTGAAACAATATCATGTTTGTTCGGATTTATATGGGTTTTTTTTATTGTTTCTACCCTCCTTATTTCGCACAAAAAATGCTCATCGGATAATTTGGAGTGACTTCAAAATTTCTTGAAACTTCGTCATAACATTATGTACTGATCAGCTGCCAATGCACATCAAATATTAATTGATTTAAATTATGGACAATTAAATATTCAAGTCAGTAGGGCAAACAACCGTGGTTTCGGATCCAGTAACTAACTCTTTCAAAAGAGTTATATTCTACTGAACCGAAACAACCACCTACCCTACACATCCAAATAGGGCGAAACGACTTAAAACCACTACCCCTTGTTCACTCAGGCTCTTCCAGATAACTAGGCCAAACATAGCTGTTTTCAGTACTAATATTATGGTGTCAACAAACCACGGTTTTTCAAGGAAGAAAGGCTATATAGCTTGATCTGAACTTAGTTCTCACAAGACGGAAATCAATGGAGTGACCATTCCAGATATTTCACAAAGTCACAAAGTTTTAGACATTTTAATTAAAAATTGAAGAACTTACAAGCAATTTTTGAGTCGTAGTATCACCTGGAACAGACTGTAGATACGATAAGTCAACCAAGATGTATTTTTGCTCAAACAATAAGAGAAAAACTGCCCTACCCCATTCAATAACTATGCCAATGCCATTCAATTCTTCTTATTTCGTGTATTAATTGTTTTGAACAACAACGTAGAAAACATCAAATAATAAAGCCTGTTATTCAAAACGTATCCAACCAGTAATAAAATTATTCTACTCTCATGGCGCATGCCCAACTTCATTAGCTAAGTTTGGAAGAGAACAAATATGATATACTTTTCGTACCCCACAGCCAGGTTTTTAGTTCGAAATATTTTTCCTGGGCGTGACTGTTGTCAGTTTTTTTCTTTGTATTTCCGAAATTGTTATACTGACCTGTCATTACATATACGCGCAACTGTGTTCTTGATTTTGAATCGACCAGTGGAACGCAGATTTAGCACAGACATTCTGCATCCTTGAAATCGGCGGCGCTTCGTGGAATATTAACTTAACTGTTTGTGACTAAATTCTTTAGAAATTTTTCGGAACCACGAGGGAGGGAGGGGAATGGTGTTTGACGTCTACCACTCGACGCAAACCATGTTTTTTCCGGACTAACACTGGTTCAATTTTATTTCAACCATTCCCTTGCGCGCAGGGGTCTTTAGCAGTGGGAGGTAACCGGAGGACACCGAGAAAACCCACGAGGTTGGACAGGCGACCACACTTCTTGTCAGGTACAACCGGAGAATCGAAACCACGCCAGTTGACTCAATAACAGACCCTATGATATATCGCGCACGTGCTAATCACTAGGCCATCCAAACCCCCTTTCAGACACAAAAAAAACAACACAAAAAGTGAAACCCAAATCGGCTATTGAGATCGGTGTGGATTTCCTGGGCGCTGGTGTTTGTAACAATATTTATATCAGATATAATGTCTAATGAACTTAGCATATGTCTAAAACAATAAGTCATTCGGTGTCCTTCACCCCGCAGTGGTCTTAGTGTGGGTGACTCTATACTAAGTCAATATCTTGCCATTTGGCCAAATGAATAATATCATAATTTACTAACAAGCATCTCTCTTTAAATTGTTAATACGTCCTCAACCGGGAATGTGTCACTAAAACTAATTATTTAACCTTGTGCGTATACAAGGGGTATTTTTGGACTCCACGACCGTATCTTTAACGTTTGTGAGAAATTGGTTCATAATTGTCTAGCGAGAATTTTATACATTGCCAGCTACTTAATGTCGAGTATAATGCTGTAAATAGAATGGATGTGAGGCAGTGGCAACATTCATCATTTGACAAGAAACTTCGAGTATTACGTTGTCGGTCACCAGGGGTCTTGTGGACCCCCCTCCCCTTTCTTTTCAACATTTTGCTGGTTACAGGTGTCTAATCTGTTCTGGAATCGGTGATAGCTTTGTATTAGGAATCGTTCTTACTGATGATATTGTGTTGGTTATTCTAGTAATCTAGATCTGAGAGCAAATCAAGGTACACTACCAACCCCATCAAAAGACTATTCTGCATGGAACATGGCAATTACGAAATTTTTAGATTTGTATGGTTTCAAAAAAATCTTATAATTCTTATCGTCACTGATAATACCTGAAATATTTTGATTTAGCCTGATTGATTATTGTTCAGTCTTGATATGAAGCTGTAGTTTGATCGTATTTGAATAAAATTATTCATCCAAAAAACTTTTTATGTCTGGGGTCTGAGATTACCCCTTGTTACCGACAAAGTTTTTTGTGCGACGTGTACGCACAAGGGTTAACTTGTTAACTTTATGCCAGAAATATGCACGGCATTCATGCGTCGGATGGACAAAGACTTACCAAACTTTATGTTTTATTATGTAAACTATAATGCGTAAAGAGGAATGAAAGTATAGTCTGTCAATCCAGTTTTTTATATTAAAAATGTATAAGATCGATACTAACTTTACTAAAATAGTGGATGACTTCAATGCTGGGATGAGTGCAGTGCCGTATACAATTGTTCTACATGTAGACGCCATGTCATCATTGGGATATAGGGATATGAACAAAACAAAAATCATTGAATATTTCATGTCAATTCATTTATACCACGTCTGGAGCAAACAATATTTGTTAATCAGATAAGTTAGATTTTGTGCATGGATAACAGTGCAGTGTCCTGGATTATTGCTCATTATTGTACGAAAAGTCGCTTGTTTTAAGCTTGTGGAACCTCCAGAGGTCACAGTTCTCACTTGCTGTTTAAGAACCGTCACGGCGAATCAGGTGGAAATTTGTCGTCAATTTACCCCCACCCCCTCCACTTTACGAAAATAGTGGCGAAGCACACAATACATCTATCAATATTGTGAACCCTCTATAATCAAAAAATCTTGGATAAGTCTGATCCTGGTAGTCATCGAACCTTCTCATTCAGGGTTATCCTGCCTTTTACGTAAAATGTGAAATATATACAAAGTTTGTGGACCCTGTATGGGGCACAAATCTTGTCCGCTTCCAATGATATTAAACATATATTTTAAAGGGTAAGACCAACGACGATGCGTGAACAAAATAGAGCGCCAAACATGCGACAAAACTTGATGCTTACTATAGAGACTTCAATAATTTATCATTTCAGAAACTTTATGTCCCTTTACCTTTCGAAATTTATCACGTGGATCAATCACCATGCAGATATTAAAATATGAAAATTCCGAGAAAAATTCATCAAAAATAATGAATGAACTTTTGCGTTAGACCGACCATTTCGCCCGCGGAAACGCTTACATGAAAAGTGGGCCGGGCAGTTTAAACCATTATACCTACAATCGTTTTAAATAATACACACATCGTTAATTACTCTATTGCGGGAGCCACGGTGGCTGAGTATGACGTATTGGCCGAGAAAGTTCACCTGGATTTTCCGATGTGGTTTTCCTTTGTCAGTGGTGCAGGACGCAGGACCCGACCGGGGCAGATGTCTAGTCGTTGGGATGGGACGAAACGCGGAAGTCCCGTGTATACAAGATAACTTCGATATAAGAGTACCGCATAGTGCCGCTGCCTTGGTAAAATTTCCCATAGCCCGTCTTCATTAGCCCAGTATAGGATCAGAACAGTAGGACGTTAAACCTCATTTTATTTCATTTCTCCCTACAGAGTCACTTACTTAAACAATAAGTTTTAGAACATACAAAATCCCGCAAAGAGTATCACGAATGAAAATCTTACCACACAATACGTGTTCACTCATTTTTTATTAATGTACTAAATATACTTCCCTGTTGCTTTAAACCTTTTATATGACTTTTTATTTAATTAGTTTCTGTCTTATGGCATTATTGCCATACTAAATTATTCACTCGAACTACAGTTGAACAAAATGAATCATCCCCGTTAAAAATGGTTATTTCTTAGAATGAAAAATTCATAAACTAAGAGCGTTCGTATGAGATTTAACTTTGGCTTCGACCTTTTTGACTCTTATGGAATTGGTTGGGATTGTCTAGTGGTCTAGAGTGTCGCGCTTCGACTTCTAGCTGACCGGTCACCTCTGACGCTTACGATTGTGGTTTCAGTCATTTTCCTAAACTATGATGGTTGGTGTCAATATTTCATTTAAGAGGTGTTAACTGGTCCATTATACCATTTAGGGATATTTCAAAATGAAATGAAATGAAATGGGGTTTAACGTCCAACTGTTCTGCTCCTAAACTGGGCTAATAAAGACGGGCATACGCCATACAGTGTGCTATGGGGGAAATTGTGCCCGGGAAGCGCTCAACGGCCCACTTTTATATCGAATTCCAACTGCCAAGGGATCTTTAACGTGAACGCCAATGTGTACACGGGACCTCGGTTTTTCATCCCATATGAACAACTAGAAAGCTGTCCTTGCCTGCCCCTCTACCCTGATAAGGGGAAACCACGCCGGAAAATCTGGTTGAACTTTCTCGGCCGATTTATTTCATAACAAACTGGGATATATGGTTGGGGGATAACCCGATCCCCATAATCTGATACCGCTGATGCATAGTGCAAATACCCGAGCAAAATACTGTATTTTCGCTCCGACAAACAGAGCGCCAAGTATACGTATTTAAGAAACTTATGGGATCTAGAGGATGTTCCCAAATCGCATTTCTTCAAGCGTCCATTGACTGTGATAGCACATCAAAGATCCATGGCAAAAAATCAGTGTTCCAAAAACCTAACTGGGATCCTGTAATAATGACAGTATATGTAATAAAGGCCATCTATGGCGCAATATTACGCCATGTCTTTTTCTGATCGCCATATAATAGTTGAGAACAATGCGCTACATGCATCTTCCTCTCGTCCCCAAAGAAACTGTGATTATGAACTATCATGATGATATTTTCAGGGCGGTTTAAGATGACATCCACAGAATACATGGCGAAAGAGTACATCATAAACGGTACATTTTGCGTCATTGTAATGTCAGGTGTAATATTCCGATCAGCTCAATTACGTTTATTATATAGGGAATAAAGTCAACAGTTTGAATGCAATTAGTACGTAGATGAAATTAGTACGTCATACTATGTCAGCACTAGGCAAACCTCGGCAGTTCCGGTGCCCTACATCTAACCTCGGCTCTATGACGGTACGTGATTATATACTTACGTCCATACAATTGCGATGCCGCATCGGTTTACTTGTTACGAAAACTTGCGGCTTTTAGAAAGAAGTTCTCCCAATTGCGCCGTTCGAAGAGTGTGCAGAATTTTCAGTACAAACTTGTCCTTGTCTAAAGAAAATCAAATAAACTTGAAAGAAAAACAGCTTCGAACATTGAAAACTTTGTAATCCGGCAATTTAAAGTAGCCAAGTCTCTAACTCAATATCATCCAAATTCGTACACGTTGAAAACACGAATTATTTGTCACTTCAAGTCAACATTGATGTTGTTATCTTGGAAAGGTAGGCTTCTGATATCCAATATTTAAGACAAAATAAACATTTTACCATTGGTACACGAATCGTGTACCATAGTATGTTTCAGCGTCCCTTGTAACAAGTGACCAGAATGAACAAGGCTAAATAAATTCCACGACTGAAACTCAAACGACGATAGCATAACTTATGTCGGCCATCTTTAATTTTACCAATTATATTTTTACCACTTTTCGGTTCGCAAAATTTGGTATATTTTTGGAATCTTATAAAGTACACTTAAATAAACGCAAAAATGCATAAAACGCCCTTAGCAATTTTTGATGGGTTGTGTAGATTCGGAAGCAGTATGGTGATACTCTGGCATCTTCGGAGTGCACGTCAAATAACCCTTGCTGTCCAGGCACATATCTCTCTCATATCACATTGCATGACGTATGCTTGTCCTTATTAGCCCGTTTTGGTCCAGAACAGTAGGTCGTTATAAACTCCATTCCATAGTGTTACTGACACCAAAACAGACCGAAACATCCAATCACAAACACTAATAGACAGACATCCTTATTTTTTTTTAAATTTAAATCTAAAAGAAACATGTTATTTTTATTGAAATGGTTAATATCTCTATTAGGATATACACATAATTTTAATTATTTTATTTTTTGTTTTTGTTTTATCCTAAATAACGTATGAATGGAAATGTTTTGTTCAGCATAATATTAAAGACATTATACTCATGTACGTCGCGTTTATACACTAACGGACGTTTTACAGACAAGCCGGCCATTGGTTTTATCGCAAGACGTATTCTTCCATTGGCCGTTAGAAACAAAGAGTCTGGCACAGTCTCCATCTGCAGCAACAGCACCCACTCCTTGTCCAGAAGCCCATGGTGAGTACGTTGTTGTTTCTCCATCTTGCCACTCAAACTTACTATTAGCCGAACTGTACTTGTATGCTGAATAGAATAATCAAAGAATTATTTACAATACTCCAACACCTCACGGTATCTTACTAATCTAAGTGCCCAAAAAACCATATATATAAATAGAGAGATTCTGCAGTGTAGTCCCCAGATCCGTTTCAGACACGATATTTCGGCAATATAAATATATTTGGGTTTTTGTTGTGTAATGCTACACGCATCGTTTATAAACGTGGTGCATTTTAAGTAGTTCAGCTGTTGTGTCGGTCACACTGGTTCAGGCGTTCACATGGACTGACACAGGGCCGTTTAGTAGTAAAAAGTTGCCCAGTAAAATTGACTGGGGCAGATTCCAGTTTCGACATGTATTGAATGGCATGGGACCTGAACGTAGTACTTGCGAGTGTAATGAGACCTATATGGTGGACTATGGCTGCCATAGCAAATACATATTATTTTCATGAAATTTTAACATTTTTCTCTTTTTTTATTTAATTCTTATTTTCTTTCATTTAAAAAACAATTTAAATTTATATTTATTTCAATTTTCTTTTTATAAATTTTATCCTTGTTTTGAAGTGAAGAGTGGCAACAATAAGACGCTGTAATTCAAGAGTAGCTTTTTATAGATTCATTCAACCGGTTAAATTAGACATGAATTAAACATGAGCTAAATCTGCCAATTGCAGGTCTTTCTTTAGGCCTTAAATGTTTTCTAAGTTATTTATTAGACATTAATTAACTTGTCCAGACCACAATCAACCCTCGATGTCATCACTAGCCTGCGATATTTACTGGATTATGATCCGATTTGCTACTCAACTTTCATTCATGATTCAATCATGAAATGGATAATCGAAATCTTTTTTTTATCGTTCCAAATTTAGTAATGATGATCGAGGCTAGCCGAAAATTCAACAGCTAAAATCTCGGCGGTTCAGGGTGGATCAAATTGACTGAATTACATTATCAAGTTTTTAACGTCTATAGTGACAACTGCCAGCTCTTTATCTTATCTCCCATAGTGTGTCTTTAAGGAAATAACTTGCTTTATAAGTTCTTACCAAGTAATATGGCACCGGTCTTTTGTGGATTATAGTCAGACACAAATGTTCTGACTGCTTCGTTTTCTTCCGCATTTTCGATGGAGAGAATCGACATGAATTCGCTGAAATTAATTTGAAAGCATGATAAAAGAAACTATTCAATTTAGATAAACAAGAATTTCATTCTGATACAATATGTTTTATAATACTTAAATATTTAAATTAACTCTTTGCCGTCATCGATGTCAGCTATTTGTTCGTAATCGCAATCGCAGAACAGTAGAACGTTAAACCCCATTTTATTTCATTTATATTCGTTCGGTTTAACAGAAATGTGGAATATAATGTGAAAAAATTTACTTACCCATTACAAAATTCTTCTGCTTGTGTGTACGAGCGCACAGTTACATCCTCGAATAAATAACAGCTATTACCGATATGTGTCCAACCTAAATATAAAATATACGTATATCATCCGTATGAAATAGGTTATTCGTAACCACAGAGGGATTATTGTAAGGGTTGGGGGGTGACCGAATGGTTAGCACGTGCGTGCTGTATAATAAAGCCTGTCATTGAGTCAACTGGCGTGGTTTCGAAGCATCGGATGTGCGTGACAATGAATAGGGTTGCCTGTCCAACCCCATGGGTTTTCTATGGTTTCCTCCAACTGCTAAAGTCCCCTACGCGCAAGCGAATTATTGAAATAAAATCAAAACATGTTAGTCCCGAAATGACCTAGTTTGTGTCGAGTGGACGTTACCCCCCCCCCTCTCTTTCTCTCTCTCCCTCTCTCTCGGCAACTTTTAGTAGGAAAACCTGTATACTAGCACAATGGTTAAGCTTAAGAATTTGGAGACGAATTAATAAAAGCTTTATAGCTTGTTTCCCAATCAGAGGGTAGGTGGCCCCATGATTAGCACGTGCACGCTCAATGATAAGGTCTGTCATTGAGTCAATTGGTGTGGTTTGGATTCCCTGGTTGTACGTGACAAAGAGTAGGGTCCCCTGTCCAACCTTGTGGATTTTCTCCGGTTTCCACACCTTGTGGGTTTTCTCCGGTTTCCACATCTTGTGGGTTTTCTCCGGTTTCCACACTGCCAAAGACCAATACGCGCAAGCGAATTATTCAAATAAAAATTGAATCATATGACATAGTTTGTGTCGAGTGAATTTTAAACCCAATTTCTCTTTTCTCTCTGTTTCCCAATTTATTATGTATTGTGTATAGTATATAATTACATGTTAAATATATTCCGTTTACATCAAGTTTTATATTATATTAAATTCATATTATAGAGAATTCCCTTTAAATATATTATAAAATACACATTTGGTACAAAACAGGCTGATAACGTTGATATACACATATAGATATAAACATACTTATTGTTTTAAAATGATTACCTGTTCGGCAAGGTGTTGTTGCAAAATCTGTAAATATCAATATTCAATTATTTAGTATTAGCATTCAAACTTATAAATTTCATTTCAGAATGTTACTGATCTTCAGAACGTAACAATAGCAATAAATTACAAACATTATTCACAATTGACATCCCATATTCATATTCTTATGTTAAATTGGACAACAATCTAGATTCATATTCTTATCAAAACCGACATCAGTATGACGAGTTTAAGTAATTTCACTATTCACTGAATTACAGGCTCCGCTAGAGGGAAGTGTAACAAATGTATCGCTCACTTTGTTTGAAACACTGGAGGACAGTAATTATATAATGCCTAATTGGGAGCAAGGTTGTTTCATTTGTTGGTGAGGTACTCCTCCTAAGTTAAAAAAAAAAGAAATTGTGTTCTTTGTAAGTAAGCATTATTTACATCTAAAAGCAAGATTTTAATTCCGAGGAAAGCATATTATTACCGATAACCGATTCTGGATCCTAATTTAATTCGAACAATTGATTATTCAATCTAATAATTATGGTCATCGTTGAGTTTATGAACCATTTTCTACTTCAGTTAAATTAAGCCGAGAAATTAATATGGTTTGTCATATGTATACCAATGAAAAATAACTTGCTTTCGAACAATGTCACCCAACTCAAACAGCATAGGGCCAATGACTGAGCCTTGTTGTACACCAAATTGTAAAACTTAATTCAGAAAGATACTAACTATTTACAACGATACTCTGTATCCTTCTGAAAAAAATAGTGTTCTAGAAGTTTCAGTATCGTACTCAAAATTAAGTCCAAAGCTGTTTTATTGAATACAATTGTAAATGGTATGAAAAGCTACAGCAAAGCATAAAAAAATTAATAATCTAGGGTTATCAAGTGAAAGTAAAATATCATCAGAGACTTACTCCCTCCTGTCTATTCACATACGCCCACATTGTTTCGTTTGATTAGAGCTAATCCCACTAAACACTGCTTTAATGAAAGCAAATTTCTGTTCCAAATTATGACAGGTCAATAGCCCGATTAACAACCAATATATAACTGTGTAACAATATGTTTCCGTTTTAAACAAAACTCCAAATTGAACCAAATATGTTTTCATAACGTTACGTCATGATTCACGATTTTATTATGCCCAATTAACCAGTGCATAGCAGAAGACTGCAGAAAAACTAATTGCGTGACAAACGAGGCTATCAACCCGGATACAATCAATTCTGTGTGTAGATGAACTAGACTTTCGCCCGTTTTAATACCTTAAATCACTGTCGCTAGTTTTTTGGGAAGCCACAGGTTAAAGGAAGGGCTGTCACGTTGCTGTTCTTGAGATAGATGTGATTGAAGAATAGACACACTCTCTCAAAATCTCAAGTACCAGAAGCCAACCCAGCAATGAACAGAGCGGGATTTCTCGGGCCATTGCTTCAGGAATACGGCCTATTCGTGACTAATGTTCTTATGATGTCTCTGTGTTCCTTCATTTCCTACTGTTTCTATTGGTATATGTAAGTAAACTTACCGAAAAGACAAATAGCTCCATTTTTGCTGCCTTTCGTCTTGCTTATTGGGTTATAATAATTGTTGAACTGCATCTCTAAAAATATTTGGGCAAAATGCTATAAAGATCCAGCAATAGTTAATTAGCTATGGGAGCAAAACTATGGTAAATATTCATCTTAACGATCTCCATTTAAACATCTTCCTTTAACATAGAATACTAGTGGACAAACAGAACTTAAAGGCTTAACCAAGGAGAAAAACGTCCACAATGGTCTGCACGGAATACGAATTGTAATTCCTAATCGTTATTTCTTCCAGTAATAGCAACATCACAACAGTAGTAAAATACACCGAATAGCTATAGTACTTCTGATAACAGCATGCAAAGCTTAGTAAAGTGTTACTGTAGAACAGTGGTTCTAAACCTTTCTTTACCAACGGCATACCTAGTATAGGTACACATGAAAAATAATGACACACCTGGCTGAATATATATGAACATTATCTGAATCTCGGTAAGTCCGACGGCATACAACCGTAGACAGACACCAGTAATGAACACCTAGAAAGACTCAAACTAAATAAAAACAAAAACACAGCTTCTCGTTTGGGATCACGTGGTGTTTCACATTTTCTTAGTGTGCCGTTCAAATTTCGCTGCATACTTGTTGAGAATCACTGCTGCAGAAGGTATTGCCACTGTGGGCATAGCTTAGTTAAAAAGGCTGTCACGGAGGCTCAGTAAGCTGTTAGTTCGTTAAATTCGAGCCCCCCTCCTCGTTTCAAATCCAGTGTTGGGTGAGAAGTTCTTTGTGATTTGTGGGCGTGATGTCCCCTTTTCAATGCTGCAGGACGGAGGATCTGACACATAACGATGACTAGTCGTTTGGATGAGACTATAAACATGTACAAACTGACGGGCAGGTAAAATAATATTGACAGTTGAACTCTAGACGAAATTTCCTTTTTAATACATTACATGGTGTATACAAGCCTTCATTAGCTTAAAGTTTAACAGTTGGGCTTCCAAAAAAGTAGGCCGTAGCCTTCATTAGGTTAAAGTTCAACATACCCATGAAAGTGTTCTCACTGTCACCTACTTCATCAACCCAATAATTTTTCTTAGTTAGTCCAAATCTATAAATATGATTTCTTATTTCACGCTGCAAACATCCAAAGACATTAAATATAATTAAAAGTGAAAAGAGTTATTTTTATCGCATTGTATAACTTGATAAAATCTTGGATTACGACATCAATTTCAGTTTAATCCCCAATGGAATTCCCGTGAGAAATAGTTGGTTCAACTAAAGGGTTGATACAAAATATTTATACAATATTGGTACTTACTTCGCTGCCAAGATCGGGTATTGGTGCCAGAATTCCTCCCATTCTGTAGCAGAGATATTTCGATTTGATATAACTGTTAAATTCATTGATTACTGCATAACATTTTCCTCCACTTCCAATACGATATCCAACATTATTTGTTCCACATGGTTGTGGCACTAGGAATATAGAAAAAATGAATTTGTTTAACGAAAATAGTCTAAAATCTTCATCTCCTACGACCTCAAAAATTAGTTCTCTGGATTTTTTGATCTAATATCTTTACATCAAATATTGCACTTGAGATCATAGATACGGTGGCCCATTGGGGACATGAAAAATAATTACAAATGACTTGGGTGGAAATTAAAATTGACTTCGGTGAAAATTAAAAAGAATATATTAAAATTGGCATCGGTGGAAATTAAAATTGACAAGGGTGAAAAATAAAAAAAAACAATTATATTACAAATGACTTGGGGGTGAATTAAAATTGACTCGGGTAAAAATTATAAAAAAAAAACAAACAAATTATGTTAAAATTGACTTGAGTCAATTGAAAAAAAATTGATATGATATTATATTTCATGTCCCTTATCAGCCACCGTACATAAATATGAAGGGGGTGGGGGTATGGCCTAACAATTTTAAGGCTGTCCGCCCGGATACATCACGTGATTTGATATTTGTTTTTGTATTTATTGCAATGCCTGTTTAGTTTGCCCTGTCTTCAGGTTTGTCTTGTCGGTTTTATCGTGTCTGTAGTGCGGTCCTCCTGTGGTTACTATCAGAGTTTATAAATAGTGTTCACTGTTATGAATGCTTATCATTAGACATTTAACAACGTCTTTGCCAATAATTTTCAAGATACACTATGAGAGTTTAGATAAAAAGATGGTAGGTCTTACTATATTAGTTAAAATCTAGATAATTTCAGTCAAATTTATCCTCTATGAACCGCAAATTTAGCGGTTGGATGTTAGGCCTAACCTCGATCGTCATTACTCAAGTCGGTACGATAAAAGAACATAGCCGCGATTATCTATTTCTTGATTTAATCATGAATCAGCGTTAAGCAACAGATCGGATCCTAATCCAGTAAATATCACAAGCTTGTGATGACATCGAGGAATCATTATGATCTGAATAAGTTAATTAATAATTTAGATAAGATTTTAGGCCTAAAAAAGATTTATATTAGGCAGATTTAGCCCTTGCATAATGTATGCACCACTACGCCAACAACCTACCTTTATCAGAATCAAACGTGTGACACGTCTGAGTCAGTTCGGGAGCTGTAATCAGTAGTTCTGCTGGGTCAACAGCACCACGCCCCTGTAAAAATACATCTTCATGTTGGCCAACTCTTGTTAACATATAGTTTGGAAATAGATAATGTGAAATGAATAATGTGAGAATTTCATTCAAATTACTCTATTGTGAGCGAAGATCTTAAAATTTAAAATGTTTGACAAGACGTTTGCAATTAGCGTACTGGTTGTTCGAAGCTAAGTCTCGCTCCTCCACTTTTAAATTAATCAAAATATGTCTTTACCTGTTCTAATCTATTTAAAATCGGAGAAATCCGATGCAATCGATAGTTTATTATAGCCTTGATCATTTAATAAATTTTTAATTAATCATTTAAAGAACATTTCAGGCCTACAATAGGCAGGTTTAGCTCTTGCATAATGTATGCTTAAAGTATTGCACATTTAAATGTCGTCGATTAACAGCGATTCTTGAACATTGTAATTAGAAAGTCTGCCTCAATCATGCATTCAAAGGGTGGGGGATACTCTTTACGTATTTCACTTTCTAGCGTTTTCAATGATTTAGATTTCCATCGTATTTGTAAGCATATTGATGCATCAGGTGGGTATTCAATTTAAATTTTGAAACGTTTATAATGGAGACATTCATGCGCCAAGAGGCATATTTACCCCTGCAGCGGCGTTTCCAACTACTGTTCATCGTAGTGTTACCCTCCCCCCCCCCTTCTGAACCAGGCCCGTAACTCGACCATAAAACAGCAAATAGGTATACATAGCCTGTCAGGTTTACAGCGCCCATAAGAACACTCCCCACCGTCCTCGTTGCTCTGAGCTGGTTACGGCCCTGACCCGAATGAATAGATAGTTTTATCTTCCATGCCTTCCATCCTGCTGGATGGACAACCGGGTTTGTATTTACGTTTGTGCTAGAATTTACAACATTGTTGTACGTGATATACAAAATGACGGCAAATCCGTATACAATACATGATTCCATTTTCAAGATTCATTCTTAATAACGGAAATAAAAAATGCGATCTTGTCAGACATTTGCAATTGTTTGAAAGTAGTGGATTGTAGAAGAGATAACATTAGTAAGTAATTACATCAATCTCAGCTCGTACACAAGGTGTGGTCGGTGGAGTTATAGGATCCTGAAATAAACAACATTTGTGTTATTAAAACATGCTGAATGCTGAAGGTGATATTATTTTTTATTGAGGCGCTATTGCCACTAGCACATGGTCAATTCTTGAGATGATAAATCCCACAACGTCTTGCACAACCCTGTTTTTCCCAGAAAATTGTTTCTTGTCATGATGTCGAGAGTAGTTTTGTGTATTTCCTGGTCGACTGTTGTGACACTTAGTAGTGTCATAGCTGTGTCACTTGACGATACTATTACGTGTAAACATAATCAAAACCTACCGGCGATTTGGGAGTAACTTTATACGGTCCATTGACGTAGGCGTCTTGGAAACAATCTATAGGATCGGTTCCACCATCATTACGTACAATTCGTATGCTTGGACATTTGGAGCCAGGACACTCTTCGTCAGAATTTTGTCTTGCTTCTGTACCATCAAATCGGAGAAAAAATAACCTGAAATATGTTATGAAACATTGTGGATATCAATATTAAAGTCCAGTCTCCGATTTGGTTACTTGTAATGTTGCTCAAATAAAGCTAATTTAACCTTTAACGACTTGTTAACATGGAGTAATCTTAAAACAGAGAGAAAGTCTATTGCTGGAAGCCCCATTTACTTTAACTTATTGTTAACTTGACGTAATTTTTAACGGAGGTATTGGGTTCCGTCTCCGTTACCTGTTTAACGATGACATTGGAGGGCTGTCAGTCTAAGTATACCTTCACATTACCAGTGTAATTTTCTATAGAACATCTTAGAATGTTGGTCGATGGGGTTGGGATGTTTACAGGTTATTCCATTTTGTATAGGATAAAATTCTATAGTATTCTACAGAATATCTGGTGGGCCTGTGGGACATAATGGTCTAAATATTCTACGAGTTTTGTAGTGCAAATTCTCGAATTTCCCCTACAGATTTATGGTAAAATTTCTAGTGTTGTGGCTTTAAAAAAAACTTTTGTGGACAGGCTACACAGTTGTCCCACTGTTTTAAGTTACTAACTTCTATGAAATTGTTATACGTGTTCATATACATTTTGACATTAAAGTCATCATATGTATAACAACCAATACAACAGAAACAAAACAGTCATTACTGTCATCGTCTTAATTCACGTCCGCCTCCATTGTCATGTACCCTTGCTCTGTATTGTACAGCGATTTCTGATCTGGTTATCTGTCGATAAGGTTGTCTTTTGGTAAGCCTGCCTGAGTAATGTTCTACCAGAAATCATTTATAACGGTCAAGGTGTTATCAACAAATTAGTATTTAAAATACAGATGTGACGTCACCCTTTCAAATAATCGAACGGGCAACTTTGCCAATCCTACATTATTTATACTAGTGAAATATTGGACTCGTGTGACGTGTATGTATTTTAAATTGTTCAATGGTTTCGAGTTTAAGACATTGCGTAATATATTGTAAAAACACTGAGGCTTACGATCTAATGTCTCGCTTTCGGCCATTAAACAATACATAATACATATTAGTATCAAACAGTTTTCAATATATACGCCATTTATGTAGGCGCGGACCCCCTGCCCCCCCCCCCCACCCCCACTCTGCTCAGACTTGAAAATTTTTTATGCCATTTTATTGGCGATTTAGACCTGTAATTTTGGAATTTACCTTCCGGAAATACGTCAGAATGAACCAAATTGAATCTAATTTACCCCCCCCCCCCCTTTATCGGTTGAGCGCAATTAGTTCAGCAATTATCAAACCTAGACTCCCCCCCCCCTGCAAAAAATCCTGGATCCGCACCTGATTTAGCCTAATCTATGACAAATGTTTATAGGTACATACCCGCGAGAACTGTCCCAGAAATAAGCTCTACCAGTTGTGTCTGCCTCCAGGGTGGACATACTATCAACAGATATTGGGAGATTGTTGTTATTAATTGTTGGGTTGCTTCCAGTTATAGTGAAATCCGTAGTCCCTTTTGGAAAACAAAGTGCTAGGCGAATATACGATCCACTGAAATAACAATCAGATATGGGAATGAATCAAAAAGTAGAGTATCAATGCAAATAATACAATAATATTACAATCTCGGTCCATTAACAGAAAAACGATTCTCTATATTTCGTTTCGTTTATTTATAATTTCGATGCTCTACACTACATGAAGAACTAACCAGTTGTTTCGATAGGTCAAGGCAGAGGTCATACCAGCAGATTTTGACCTATGGCGTCAGACATTTTATTAACCACTCAGCATTGATGTTACTAGTGGATTACCCACATTTCAGTGCAAAACACGCTTAAAGCTCGCCATAACAGACCGTTTCATTGGCTATTCGCTCATAACATTTAGAACACGTCAATGATAACAACTCTTCCAAATCCTAGTGTAATAAAGACGAAATTTTGAACTATAAAAAGCGAAATATGATCCGTATTTTAATCAGATTGACAAAAATACATTTAAATCATATAACATATGGTTCAACAAAGGCGTTTTATAGCCAGCCTCTTCGGGATAAAAAATCAAAAAAGTTGAACAAATAATACGGGAGAAAAATGCTATAACCGATAAAAAATATGAAATGTACCCTTGTTAGAGAGAGGGCCCTAAAGGCAGACAAAAGGGCCCCTCGCCTGACAAAAGGGCCCCTCGCCTGACAAAAGGGCCCCTCTGGCCAAGGGAAAGGGCCCCCGAGTCCGAGTCAATTGTTTTCTTTACACTGTTACTGCCGAATCCACTACTGAATGAGAATGCAGTCATTGCACTGGTATGAAAATATCAATCAACACCCCCCCCCCCCCCCCCGGGGCCCCCGCGAAAGAGGGCCATCAAATTTGTATCGCCTCCGCCATGATAAACCTTAAAACGCCCCTGTGGTTCAATTTTATTTCAATAATTCGCTTGCGCGTAAGGATCTTAGCTGTGGGGATGGGGGCCGAAGAAAAGTCAAGAGGTTGGACAGACTACACTACTCCTTGTCACGTACAACCGGGGAATCGAAAGCACGCCAGTTAACTCAATACCAGACTTTATAGCGCGCACGTGCTAACCATTCGGCCAGTATAAAACAATGCTCACAATCAGCGCTCACGCTGTGGATCGCCATGTCCGCCAAAATCTAATTTTGGCTATAAATTATTCAACTGGCAAAATTTTGGCGATAATTTTTCCTTTTTTAACCGTGGCGTTAAACGTTTCTTGCCACAAAGCTTTAATTTCCACGCCGTGCATACACGTTACAGTCTGTTGCACTTGACTGAGTCAGTCATCAATCAATTAGGTAGCAATAATAGTACTTACATAGCTAAATTATTGACTCTTACAGTTACATCAGTTGGGTTGGTACCATTAAACACAGCAATATAGCCTTTGTTTTGCATAGAAAGATATTCTATATTTTTATCACCTAAATAAAGACATATGATAGGTCTATTAAAACAATCTGTAATTGTCTCGTCACGGTTTTCAAAACGGAGGTGGATCAAAGCCCAGCTTAAGTATCACCCGATATAACGAAGCGTTTAGAAATATCACCGGATATATAACGAAGAGCTATAGAAGATGAATAATAATAATAAAAAATATCCAATGAACTTTCTAGTCCAATGCAGAGATCGAACAAGCGACCTCGAGTCTGCGTCTTACCCACTGAGCAAGGAGTTTTTGAAAATGGGGTGGGGTAGGGGTATGGCCTTGTCGGGGAAGGCTATGGTCTTGTCGGGAATGAATGCTCAGTTTGTCGGGAAGCGTCGCGCCGTCTGTCGGGTTTGGAATATTTTTAATAATATGGAAGCGGAAAGAAAGCAGTCCAGTCAATGATGAACACGTTAACCATCTGAATAGAACTAGCACGTACACATGGCCTTTCTCAGTTCTTGAGTACGGTACTGTGTTAGTAATAATCGTTTGACTTGTTCTTCTTTTGGTTTAATATAGTACACTAGATGTAAATAAACTTGAACTAAAATGGTCATTCATATATTAAAAGTATATAAATTTTACAAGTTCAAAAAGTCTTCTATCTTGATTCTAGATGTATCTATCTTAGATATGGATAAAAAATGTGATCTGTCATATAATGAAAAACGTGGCAAAAGTAAATCGTAATACGGAATATATAGATTGTAAATTTGAACTTTTATAAAATGGTCATTCATATATTAAAAGTAGATAAAGTATATACAAGTCGTCTATACATCTGAGATCTGGATAAAAAAGTGTAAAGTCTCATAAAATGAAAAATGTGGCAAAAGTAAATCGTTCGACTTGTTCTTGTTTTCGCAGTAATAGGGCTTATTTTAAAGATGACTTTTTACCAGTTTTTATGCTGCAACTGACATAATTTACTACCCACTCCAAATTACTAGAAAGTATTCGAAATGCCTGGAAATCGCGTCTACGGCCGTTTGGTTTTCAAAATTTTCTGGTGGAGGCCCCCCATACCCCCCGTCGGGGGGTCTCATGTGACGTCTCATAAAATGAAAAATGTGGAAAGTATTCGAAATGCCTGGAAATCGCGTCTACCGCCGTTTGGTTTTCAAAATTTTCTGGGGGAGGCCCCCCATAACCCCCGTAAGACGCTTCGCGCCTACGGCGCTCGCGGGCGGACGGATTCTAAAGAAATATATTTGTCGGGAAAATATGCTGCCCCCCCCCCCCCCAAACAAGTTCGGCCTCGTACGCCTATGGCTCCTAGTCAAGACAGTATCCAACTTCCAAAACACAATGTTTCTTACCACGTATAGCAAATGGGCTGTCCGTTACATCATCTCTCACCATGTACATTGGGTAATCAGTGCGTTTCGCTCCCTTGAATACCCCATTGGAACCTTTAAATAGTATCTGAATAAATTTAAATAACTTGAATTTAATGTAACAATATCAAAATTACTATCTGTGATAGCGTCGGATTATGTTTACGAAAAATATATATTATTAAGGAGCTCAGACTGCCAAGATAGTATGGAAATCAATAGTCAATTTTTCCTTTTAGTTCATAAAGCAATGTCTTAAGAATTTCTTTCACATGCAAGGTCCTATACCAAATCCACACATGATCCTGCGCAATCTCAGTTTGTTTCTATACTTGTTTTCATTCATTCATTCATTGAAACCTTACCTTTGAATATTCATGAGGACAAACAGACATCTGATAATTTTTATTATAGTAACAATCATAATCCAAGAAAAATGGCGTTTTTCTCACTAACTGTACGTTTGCTATACCAGTGATGGAACCATCATAATCTCGAATACTTGCTTGAAGATCGCCATCTTTTGGATTATCGAAGAACGGGAGAGAACTATTTCCTGCAAACACTTTTAGTCCGTCGACCTGCAATCACAAATTATTTAATGATACATTCTAACTCCTCGCTTCTTTAAATGCAGTCCAATAAGCATATATAAGACGCGTAAGACTACAACAAAATACCGACGAACTCTCTCGGCCAGCACGGGTGTGTAACTCAGCCTGAAGTTCAGAATTTAGTCAACTTTCAATTACTGTTTATGAGAAATATCGTTCGTCTAGAAACACAAAAATTTGCACATAGTAGCTTATTGGTGTATTTAAAACAGTAAAACAACAAATGTTTTATAAAGTCTATATTTTAGTCTGAGAATGCCTTTTGAACTTGGGACCTGGTCACTGAGCCACCGCGACTCCAATTTAGCGGATAACCTAAAGACATACCGTGTCACAGAATCCAAAAACAGCTCCTTCTACACCATTCTGGGCTAAGGATGGGTAGGGGAAATTTGTATTAAATCCTAGAGCTGCTGCTCGTCGAGTAGCAACTTCACCATATTCTGTCTCCCATGTACTGTTCCACGTCCAATGATTGAACTGATCAAAAAATGTGTTTTTTACGAGAATTATCCCGAAAAAGAATTCTATCCCAACCATTGGTAAATTGCTGTAAATATAAATATACATTTTAGAACGCGATATATAAATAAAAAGAAGAGTTAAGCAAATCGTCATTGACTATAATATCTCTTAATTCACAGTTAATCTGATATTAGTCCCACACATCTTCAATAGAAGACTTGATCTAGCTTTCACGTAATTCCCTGCATATTTCGGCATTAATTTCGATTGGGTATTCACCCATCTTGTGAGCCTATCAGATTCCCCAATCACCGCGCGAATACCAGGTCTCGCGATTTCCGGCTAAAATGTCCACTTGTGATACTCGAGATGCAAAGTTCAAAGTGCGGTTAATGTCAAGGTTTGATTTGATTTTCTTAGTGTTGCAACTCCTGATTGGACACTAATGTTCACGTGTCTGTAGTAAAGATATAAAACGTGGCTATAAGTTCGGGAATTGCAAAGTAATCCAGCAAAGTCCAGATGTTGTAAAACTCGCAGTCGTTGCTTCGGCAACATGAGCCTCATACAAGATCGAATCAACTCTTTACCTTTTTTTATTGCTTCTGTGATGGACAGTTCGTGTGTGAACCAAGTTTTGTTTCATTCGCTAAGACTTATTAACATGCCATTGCATCAATTTTGTAGTCAACGGTGATTACTCTAGAATAATTACAATAGGGCTACTTACGGCAAGGGACGCGAAAAAGAGCGTTCGAAGTTATGTGTTCGTCCATCCTTTCTATACCGTAACGGCATTCCAAGATTTTCTGTTTCGCCAATAACAACACTGTTTCGTATTTCTTGGGCAGTACCAAGTACACTCCTAGTCATAGCAACTCCAATTGGAGCATCTGCAATACTATATATAAAAACTTAACATTAATTAGAACTTTGGAGTCTATGATCGCCATTGAATACCCTCCCCCACCAATACAAAAATGAATATTACATATAATAAAAACATGGTAAGTCAACCCACAGGTAACGAAAAGCCGTTGATTGATTCAATTTTTAAATTACGCCCATAATATTCAAATCATTTAAGACATTCTATGACGTTCAGTTAATGGCAATTCTGTCCACGCGAAACTTTCAAAAATTCTTAATACCGATATAGAATAAATTAATTCTGAAAAGATAATATAATTTTGATCTGATCTAATTCATAATAAAGGTGTCTTCCTTTCAAGTGCGAATTTCTAATTAGGATTCAAGATCTAAGAATATTTCAAATCTGTCTGCAATCTGCTCATAAGAACGTAGCTCACGCGAGTTCGTAGAGAATACCAATCATAAGAATAAAGTCGCCATTACAGGCCTTGATGATAATGCCAGCGATTCGCCTTAACGCATACATATACTAAATATTATCTGAATAATATTTGTAAATATTGGGGTTGACGACATCGTGGGGGGTTGGGATGGCCTAGTGGTCTAGAGTGCCGCGCTTCGACCTCTAGCTGGCTGGTCACCTCTGGCTTGCGGCTGTGGGTTCCAGCCCAGGTGTGAATAAATGTGGCATGGAGATAGGGGAGCCTTCTCAACCTCGTGGGTTTCCTCCAGGCACTCCGGTTTCCCCCCACTGCTAAAGACCCCTACGCGCAAGCGAGTTATTGAAATAAAATGAAACCATTTGTTAGTCCCAAAATGACCTAGTTTGTGTCGAGTGGACGTTAAATCCCATTTCTTCATTTCTCTCTCTCTCTTGACGACATCGTTGCTAAATCTGCTGATCAGTAAGAAAAGGTGAATTTTTGTTTACTGCGCGTAGGAATTACTACATGTGTGTTCGAGGGCCATTTGTAATGGACATGTCCTACAAAGCGATACGGAAGTAATTTAAAATTTTCGTATATTTTAAGATCTCAAAGAATAACGCTATATGTTCTTTGATAATGGGTGTCCTCGCTAGAGATAAAGGGAGTTAATTTCATAAAACGGTAGGTCCCACGTGACCTCAATGTATACCGCACAGCATTGTTTTCCTGTACATTCAATACAAACTGCAGGCGCGGATCCAGGGGGGGGGGGGGGGGGGGTTCCAAACCCCCTCACCTCTGCTCAGCTACATAAAAAAAAATAATGCCTTGCATCAATGAAATTACATCACAAAGTGATCCTAGATCAGTATAAAAATGATTTCTCTGTTTAAAAAGCTCAATTTGTATGTATGCCTATGTTATTTAGAGGCGATGATGGAAGATTTTCGTAACAGAAACCTGGCAAACCCCTCCTGCAAACATTTCTGGATCCGCCCCTGCACTGATGTGTTGATAAACGTTATTTTTTTGTCGTTAATATGGAATTTAATCCCTGTACGTCGAAACACGGTTCTTTTACGTTGGACCGCATTCTTTCAGCGAGGACGCCCATTATGATCATGCTAGAATTACCTACCTTGCGTGGTCGTAGACAATTTTACCTCCCTTTGACCAGATATTTTCTCCTCTGTTTCTATAAGCTGTTAGCCTGGATAATATACATTTTGCCAGTTTAATACCAACGCTGCTCATGTATTTTAACCCCACATAAAATTCTGTCGATAATGTTAAATAGGCTTATCCCCTTGCAATAATTATATGGTATGTATTTGGTACACAAATACTTAAAGTAGCTAGGTTTCTAACTCAATATCATCCAAAATCTTCAACTTTAAAACACGAATAATTTGTCAATTTAAATCAACATTGATGATGTGATCTTACCGGAAAAGAATGGGCTTCTGATATTCAATTTTATCATTGGTACACGAATCGTGTATCATAATGCGTTTCAGCCCCAGTTCTGGCAAAAATCTCGAGGAACGGGGCTAGAAACAATGCACCAAATCCTAGACTGGAATAATCAGACACTAGAAATTTGCATTGGATTGAGACTACTGGCTTATTTCGTGGAATATAAACTGATTTGAAATTAGAGTAAAAACGGAAACCATTGGATGTAAATCAGTTTATATATATTCACATTACAGTATTATATGCGTTGCCACCCACTTCTGTCAATTTCTGTCAATTTAGTTCCTTTAAATAACTATGACAAATTTGACATAACGACAACACGTAATCAGCCTGGCATCTTAGAACTGGGCAGACGTTGCAAACGGCGAAGTATATTGTTTTCATTTCGCTAAAACGTAATGCTGCTTGTAGAATTTTTAAAGCATGATTATTTTGCGGGGTCGAGGTGACTAAGTGGGTAAGACGTTGGCTCGCTAGTCTGAAGGTCGGGTGTTCGATCCCTGCATTGGCCGAGAAAGTTTATCCAAGTTTTATGGTCTGGTTTCCCTTGTCAGTGATGCTTGATGAAGGGTCTGACAGGGACTGCTGTTTAGTCGTTCGCATAATACGAAAAACCGAGGTCCCTTATACTCATTGCCGTGGCAGTTGGAATTCGACGCTAGAGTAGGCCTTAGCACACTGTATGGCGTATGCCTGTCTTCATTAACACAGTTTCGTATCAGACACATGTCAAATACCTTTTAATAATGCTTTCAGCTCGTGGTGATTTTTTATCTGGTGTTTCCCTGGGATCGTATCTGCTATTGGCAATAAGTCCATTTTCTGGTACCTCTTCATCTGTAATGCCATCAACTTGTCCGTTAGATATCATCCTGTCAAACATTATACCACGCTGTAAAACAGAATGTGGTTTTAGAAAAAGGCTAGACATTATTCACTCAAACACTGGCTATAACATTTATACATAGAGCTAAAACCATATGGTCTTACATGTAAACATGGCTATTACATGTAAACATAGGCTATTGCAGGTAAACATAGGCTATTGCATGTAAACATAGTATATTACATGAAAATATAGTTTATTACATGAATTACATGTAAACATTACATTTAAACACAGTTTATTACATGTAAACATAGGCTAACACATGTAAACATAGGAGACTGCAGGTAAACATAGGTTATTACATGTAAACATAGGCTAACACATGTAAACATAGGAGACTGCAGGTAAACATAGGTTATTACATGTAAACATATGCTAACACATGTAAACATATGAGACTGCAGGTAAACATAGGTTATTATATATTACATAATATCTTATCAAACATCATATCACGCTACAACCTATTTCTCATTCGGCTTATTACAGGTAAAGATAGGCTACAACAGGCATGTGATGTTCTTCGACTCCATTGTACATTTTTTAAAACAAATTAAACCGAATTCAATAATTCAACAAAACTTACATCTCGGTTTGAATGTGCAACATGTGATGTTCTTCGACTCCACTGTACATTTTTTAAAACAAATTAAACCGAATTCAATAATTCAACAAAACTTACATCTCGGTTTGAATGTGCAACATTTCGATCAAACAGCGCAATTTTAGACAGTCTTGCGTGATCTTCAAACACCAATCCTCGTTCTGCTTGACGTGCAGCTGATATCGTTAGAGGTTTTTTAGCAAAAAGTATATGAAAGCCATTTCTCTAAAAACAAACAAAAGTTAAAGTAGTTTTGTCTCCAAATCAATATCGTCCAAAGTCTTCGACATTGAAAACACGAATTATTTGTCAATTTAAATCAACAATGTGTTACTTGTTAGTTGCGAAATGAACTTGTTTGTGTCGAGTGGGTGTTAAGCCCCATCATCTCTCATCCTATATGAATCAATTATTGAGATCCGCAGATTGTCTATTATCAGGAGTAACGATTGATAAGCAATATCGAAACGAAACAGAAATATAATTGTTATAACACTTATATCTAATTATTCTACTTGACCTTCTTGTGTAGAAAAGATGTAATATTCACCTCAGCACCGGCAGCAACATTATTCGTTATTATATTGTTGGGATGTGTTATCCAGTAGGTAGCTGGGTGGCTGGAAATAAAATAGTACAATCCAATATGACTGTTGTTCAATACAACTAATTGCAATCTAATTCAGACGGGCTTCTTCGGAAAATAACGGGATCAAACACGAGACATCCAGGTGAGCAAGCCAACGACTTACTCACTGTGTCACCGTGGCTCATAATGGGGTTTAACGTTAACATAAATCAGATTGTTACCAGGGATTTATAGTTACAACTTATTTCCTTTAGTTTTGATATTCAATCTAAATTAGGATTAAGTTTAAACCTAATTTATTAAAACATCAAAACGATCAGACACAAGTTTCATCATTACAGTTTTTAACAAGATGGAAGTCATTTCATAATGCCGTATCATTTAAATACAAAAATGCTTTTATTGGCTAATAAATAAGGCACACATCTATAAAAACTAAATTACTCTGCTAGTAGAACTTTGGCACCAAATGATATATAATCTACCCAATAGATTCGGAAACTAAAATCCTGGCATTAATCATTGTTCCTGTTAGCTTTAATTAGTAGCGAGTGTCAAACAACAAACCGCGGCGATGCATCTCTTATTTAGGGAATTAGCTTCTAACAAGTTGTTTATATTATTTGTAGTTACCCTAGTATGAAAAAATACGATTCTTCTTTACGATTTTTATCTTTTTCTAATGTCTTAGCTTTATAATCAAACAAAGGATTCAACGGGCTCGGTGTTTAGTCTTGTCCTCTTAAGCTTGGGGCAGACGGTCAACTTTTCGGCGCTTGTTGCTGCAATAGGCAACTACTGGCAACTCCGAGCAATTGGCAACTCGAGGTCTCCCGTGTGCGCTGACTGGCAACGAGAAGCAATTTTTCCCCGGATGTACCGGAATGCCGATATCACGTGATAATACAAAATGGTGTCGTACATACAACAACAAAAGCAATAAGCGACAGCTTTGGGCATTTATTTGATAATGATGCGCAGAAGAAGACGGAGAAACAAATCCAAAGCCAGAAAAATATGGTGTAGAAGATGGATTGCGAGAAGGGAACACCACGGAACGTTTTATAACGGACCATGTTAATGTTGTTAGCTGTTTCGACGCCGCCATCTTTAGTATCACATGACTCGCTGATTGGACATTTAACCAGTTGCTTGTTGCCTGTTGTCGCCTACCGCAACAGATGAATAATATCTCGGCGACGAGCGATTTTCTGTTGTCGAATATCAAACATGTTTGATATTTGGCAACGAGAAGCAACTTGTAGCAACAGCAGGCAAACTATTGTTGTCCGTTGGCGCAGACGAGCGTTTTTTCTTTCAACGACCAGCGATTTCACTGTTGCCTGAAAGATGCTCGAAAAAGTTGCCCGTCTGCGCCTGGCATTAGTATTTACATAGTTAACCTAGTCGATAGTATTAGAAACTACTATCTATATTTTTATGTATGTATGCGGATAGTCCCACAAGCGGGAGTATCATACCAGGCGCGGATCCAGAGGGGGGTCCAGGGGGTCCGGACCCCCGCCCCCCCCCCCTGCTCAGACTTGAAAAAAATTTTTATGCGATTTTATTGGCGATTTTTAGGCCTGTAATTTTGGAATTTACCTTCCGGAAATACGTCAGAATGCACCAAATTGAATCTAATTTACCAACCCCCCGTTAATCGGTTGAGCGCAATTAGTTAAGCAATTATCAAACCTCGACCCCCCCCCCCCCCCTGCAAAAAATCCTGGATCCGCGCCTGCATACCGTACAATAAAGTCATAAGTGGTTTTAAAAATATTGACCCAACTAGACCCAACTTGTCTCACAGTGGACAATCCAAATAGGCCTACTTTCTAGAAAGTATATGTGGTATTAGAGAATACTAACGATTCGTTGTCCATTTGATTTATCCAGATTAATTAATAGAATTAGCATTTAATCGAATAATTGAGAGGATTGTTAAGTTAGGTGCGTTTAGGACCGTGACTGACAATATTTTTGTTTTGTTTACATAACAACAGAACGAAGAAAAAAATAAAATTAAACATAAGATCCTAAACATTTCTTACTCGCATGAACTTTCTAAACCCTCAGGACACCAGTCTGGGGCCATATCGGTCAACAGTTGTGTTCCATATTTAGTCCCAACACCCAGATTTCCATCCAAAATATTTCTCTGTTCAGCACTGTCCTCGAGGAAATACCCATGACCAAGATGATCATAGCATACATTATCGCTTAACTGGAAGTAAGAAAGTAATATTCTGATACAGTTTTACTTCAATTGACCTCTATTAAATACCTAGATTTCGTCCAATAGTTTGGATGCAGCCATGGCAGGTGTGACGCCAGGCAGAGTAAGCTTACTCTTCCGAACACCTGTTACCACTGTCTGTCGTGTATTTTAGACACGGTGAACAGTCCATCTGCTGATTATACTATTTTGCCGTTTTTTAGGACTTCGAATTTTGACTAATGGTTTGGATTGTTCTTACTTGGTTTTATTCTATTTAAACGTTAAACTATTTACATACGGAGCTAGTTCAGATAGTTTCGTATTATCGAATATAGTGAAATTAAAACGTTTTACCTCGGCACCATCTGTACCGTGTATTGTAATACAACGATTATTACTATCGTGGATACTATTATTACTTAGCGAGGACCCATCTACGTCATCACACATATGATAATGGAGAGGGTAGGTACCTGCAATAAAGTCAAAGACAGGGGCTATGAAAAGTACGCGTGGGTACATAAAATGATTCTTCATGTTACAATATGTTTCTTTTTGTAAGGAGCTAAACCCTAAATTACATTGTAAAATAAAAACAAGAATTATAATAAAATTAACATTCATCCAATATTAAAGACATCGTCTAGGTATAATGTTTTTGGGTGCCATTAATGTAATGAACAAAATAAAATATACCCCACAAGACAATGTGTAAGTAATCAGGGTCGGATCTGGGAATTTTGAAAAGGGCGGGGGGGGGGGTCTCCCCCAAGATTGTTATACGCCATTTCCTTTCATCTGTAGCCATTCCAAGAGCGATTTGGCTGATATTTTCGTCTAAGTAATCGTTCGGAACGGATATATTTCGGTCTGAGAAAAGTCACTTTCAGCAGTAAAAAAGGGTACTGTCGAAAATTAGCGGGGGGGGGGGGGGTGGCGACCCAGCAAGCTCTAACGATTGTCTTTCAATTAGAACTGTTCACGTATTTCGTGAATTTCACCCAGCATAATTTTAAAAATATCATGTACATTACATTCTATACACTTGTGTTAAAATAATAGACTTCCCGCATCCTTCGTTTATTTTAGGCTTCAATGAATAATAGCTGCGCCCTTTAAATAGACCCTTCTTCGTTTTTATCTCGAATGCATCCAATCACCTTAGGGATAGATCTAAGAGTACCCAATAACGATGAATACAGAAGGAAAACAACAACACACGATAAACAAAATAAAAGAAAACACCTACCAGTTAGAAGTTGTTGTCCCATATGATACAATTCCACCCCTTCAACATGAACAGACTTAAAGCCTCTTAAAAACTAAAATATTTATTGTTTAAAAACATTTTGCTATTGACCGTCAAAGTTTAAAAAAAAAAATACCTCAAGTAGAAATTCACAAATATTGTATTTTTTAAATCTAAGAAGTCTTGTGTATGTTATCTATTTAGTACTTAATCAGATCTTTAACATGATTTTAACATGTGCATCAATAACTTATCCCAATGCGTGTAGCGTCGGTAAAATGTTATTCTAGTCTGATCATAGCATTGCAAGAGACTCGCAGAATTTTACTAAATTAGGTAGAAATATATACTCTATTTGCACAAAAATCACCTTTGATACTGCTCAGTGTTATCTAGCTTTCATTTAAAGTACAACTTTAAAACTGATCTCGTGACGTATATATGGATAACTTATTCCAATTGGTAAAATTTTATCAGAATTGGTTTTAGGAAAAGATTTTGACATGTACAGCGAAAGTGTCGGCTAGCTTATCAATCTTCCCCAGACACCACCCGGATGAAACATGGCTGCGCCCATGATGTCTTGGAACTACTTTAAAAGTTCCGGATGAATCATGGCTGCGCCCATGGTCTCTTGTTTGTGTGTAATAGCGCCAAGGTTGCCTGTTAAAGTAAACCGGTAGCCGCATCGCAAATGTATGAGCGTAGGTACATATCACTTACTGTCATACAGCCGAGACTAGATGTAGGTTCCGGAACGTTCCGGAATCTGTCGAGATTTGCCGAGTGCCCAGACACCACAACTTAAAATACTCATTGTGATTTATCGTAACATCATTACCTTGACATGGCCCCCGAAAGTGTCTCTATTATAACGTTCACATAACAAAGCTGCTTTAGGATCACCATTATCGTAACATTTTGGTTGTAGTTCGCCTTCTATTTTAATATTCCTTGTTAATAAAGCAACTTCGGCTCTTTCATCGACGCCATGGGTGATCTTACCATAATGGGGATACTGGAATGCGCCTGGAAACACATTCATAATTATCAAACAAAGAGACAATTGCATGATTCATTATATAAGATTGATATAAACACTGGTCTTTATTGCTAGATTTCATTTAAATTACTTAATTTTAAGCGAAGTTATGACTGTTTGAAGTTTTGCCAAACTTTAGGATAAATAGTCTCGATTGTCAAGTACAGTGATGAA
The DNA here is from genome assembly GCA_036850965.1 of Patella caerulea. NCBI lineage: Eukaryota > Metazoa > Mollusca > Gastropoda > Patellidae > Patella > Patella caerulea. The sequence goes on along the minus strand of JAZGQO010000002.1, from coordinate 13,844,888 downwards.
AAAGTCTTGATTATCCATAATAATTTATATAACATTTGAAGCCAAAATAAAACGGCCATAATTATCTCTAGTATATTGTATCCTTGAGAAATTGAGATACTAACCAAAGAAATGGTGAACATACCGTCTAATTTAATTTGTTTATTTGAACAATCTGGACAATCTAATATTCTAAATTCTTCCACTTGTCTCCAGTCAAAATCTGTTGATGTCACAATAATTTTATCGCCTGAAATTAAACATATAACAAGAAACCATTAGGGGAAATTATTGATTTGGCAAGTATGAAATATATTCATAACTCTCAAGTGTTAAGTGTATCAATAATTCAAAAATCACCTATAATCTCTTATTCTGTAGACCAAACTTGTCATCACATCAATGTATACTGGTAATGCAATTTAAAACAGATTTATACAACTAACAAACGTATACTCTAACAGATACCAAAATGGGATGGTATAATGAATACATAACAGCGGAAATTGAGAATATATTTATTATATGACAATAAACTAAAACTGGAGATTTAAAACAACCAATCCCTGATATCCCCAAGGAGGACCCATAGAAAACCAACGAGATTGGACAGGTGACCCTACACCTTATCACGTACAATCGGGGAATCGAGGCCACGGCAGTTGAAGCATTGACAGACCTTATGATACAACGCACACGTGCTAACCATTACTCCCCCCCCCCCAAAGTAGGAAAGGTAAGGTATAAAAGTTATGTTAAAATCTACCAATATTACCTGTGTTCCATGAAGATACATCATCTCGAACAGTTATTATTGGTTGAGAAACTTCAGTCGTCAGAACCTCAAAATCGACTTGGTTTTCGTCAGCAACTGTGCTTTTGGCCTTAACTTGACTTCTAGTTCTAAATTCTAAAGCCTTTTCCTTGTGAACAAATTTTTGTATCGATGTTCTTGTAACATTCACAGAAAATGGAGCATCGACATATTGTTCCGACGTTGACGTAGCATCGCCTTTAAAAAATTTTTTTTTATTGTAATTCAACTTGGATAACAAAAGAATTAATATGAAATCAAGTATTTTCTGATTTGGAGCCTTTTTTGAACACCTTTATCGCGGAAACTACTCTTGCAATTTAACTTCCTGTATGCCTGTCCTGTGTCGCAAGTCCAATAAGATGAAATGGGGTTTAATGTCCTACTGTTCTGCTCCGAACTATGCTAATGAAGACAGGCATACGTCATACAGAGTGCTATGAGGGAAATTGTGCCCGGACAACTGCACTACAACCTACTCTTATATCGAATTCCTACTTTCAGAAGCTTTTAGCTTATGATAATTAAATCAAATGGGATTTAGCGTAAAGACGGGCATATGCCATACATTGTGCCAGGAGGGAAATTTTGCCCGGACAGCGTCGCTACGACCGACTCTTATACAGAATTCTGTCAAGGGATTTTTCACCTGCACGCCAATGGGTAATGATGATATTATAATACGTTTCAAAGTGTTAAACATTTGTATTATGATACCGTTCATATAAACACTTGAATTGTATTGTTATTATGATACCTTTAATTCATAGTTATAAACATTATGATACCTTTCATAGTTATAAACGCGTATGCTTCTTTTCCATCGATGTTTCGTATTTGACTTGTAGTAGCAGTTAATCCACCAAGTGTCTCTATACTTGAATATACAACTTCCCAGTTCCTTTCCGGTACTTTAGTAACACCAAGATCACCATATACAGCAATAGCAACAATTAGCCCCGCATCAAGACCTATTCAGAATAAGGTAAATTTGAATATCTGTGATAAGCAATCAATGCAGTATGATTATGTTTCACCAGCTACATATAAAATAAAACCAAGTACGAACAATCCAAACCATTAGACAGAATTCGAAGTCCTAAAAAACGTTAAATGCAAAATAGTGTAATCAGCAAATGGGCTGCTCCCCGTGTACAAAATACACAACAAAAAGTGGTAACAGGTTTCCGGAACAGTAAGCTTACCCTGCCTGGCGCGCCACACCCGCCATAACTGCATCCAAACTATTCGGCAAAATGTCGATAAAATAGCGTGACTGGCCAATGAACTATCGGTATGCAAAATGCACGTGATGAAATGTGTTCACGATGTAGTAGACATAATCAGGGAGGTAGTATTAGTATACGTGTCAATTAAATATATCTAGAATAATAGCCGAGAGAGACACGTTATATTTACCAATCAAGTCAATATGACGGCCATAAAACTTTAAAGGTTTTTATAAGTTTATTGCGCACCTATTCTTGTAGTTGAAGCTTAGATGACAAATGCCTCGATCTACTTAAAAAATCAGAATAAAAGGAACAAGCTCTCGCGTAACAAATTAGCTGAGAAACAAATACTCCTTAAGCTGGTGATATTGGAATGTTACTACTAATAAATGGAAAGTTAACAATCGGAAAGTCAAAGTCATCACGTTTATCGTACAATTTAACACTGAGTTTATGGCAATTGTCAAAATCGAGACGCAGATCCAAGTAGGAAGCGTAATTGTCACTGTCAGTGGTGTTTTTAATTTCCAGTTCATCAGATGAATGCGACATAATCACTAAATTTTGGATTATTAAGTAATAAAACGTCATCGACATGTCGATAAAATACCCTAAAATAGACTGATTAATAGTTTAATGCTCTACTAGCTAATGAAGACGGACATAAGCCATGCAGTGTACTATGACCTACTTTTATAACGATTCTCAATTGTCCAAGACACGCCAATGTCTACACGTGGCTTGGATTTTTTGTGCAATCCGAACGACTACACAATTGTCCTTGCCAAGCCCTCATTCCTAAATAACCGACAACAGGAAACCACGGAGGACAATCCGAGTAAGTTTTTCGGTCAACACCGAACGTCACCTGAGACCACCCTCACTGAGCCACCGCCGTTACCCTTATCACGGAAGACATGCAGGCTTTTAGCAGAATCGTATTGTTGCTCAACCAGCAACCGTGGTTCAGATATGCAACAGTCTTAAGCATGCTCCATACAGTCCCAACATTTCTCGGACCGAAGCCAAGTACTCTCTTTGCTAATATAAGCCAAGTACTCTCTTTGCTAATGCCTTCATTATATAAAATAATCCTTCACTACACCCCTGGTACATAAATATAATTATAACTTACTCTCAACATAATCCTTAAAATCTGTTTCAACTCCAGATTTACCACTGTTAGAAAGTGGAAACACATTGAAATCATTTAATGAAGCATCAATATTCCAAACAGTAACATGAAGACCAAAGGCACTCGACTTAGCATATCTTTGTTCCTGAAAATGGTTAAATGTGGATATTACAAATTTTAAAAAATCTTTGAAATTGGAAACACAATGTGGGTCATCAAGAATCTCATGTAATGAGTCAGAATGTCAATATTTATTAACCTAATTCAAAAGATTTAAAATTAATTCGTAAAGACGTAATTAAATCTGAAACCTCCACACTGTAAACAAGTCCACAAGTTAGAGATGCAGCAGGAACACTTTGAATCAACTTCGTCCATGCTTTCTTTTCTGCTCCGTGAAATTCCAGCGTTGCACCTTCAGTAACACCAATAAATTTCCTTCCAAATCCAGTAACATTGCGAGGACTATTTGCTTTCCCTGAAACAGAAAATACTAGTATACAAAACTAAGAAAATGTTTGCGGTATTACCGTTAAAGCCGACGCTAAACCACCAGCCACTACTAGAAGAGAGGGGGCTTAACGTCCACTCGACACAAAACAGGTCATTTAGGAACTAACATATGGTTTAATTTTATTTCAATAATTCGCTTGCGCGTAATGGTCTTTAGCAGAGTGAGGAAACCGGAGGATCCGGATAAAACCTACGAGGTTGGACAGGCGACCTTACTCCTTGTCAAGTACAACCGGGGATTCCAAACCACAATGGCAAGCTTTATGATACAGGGCGCACATGCTATCACTTACTAGAAGATTTAGATAACTGTCTGTTCTCGCTATAGTTGTTCAAAAATACATACTGAAATGGAATTTAATTATAACGTCCTATTGTTCTATTTCCCCCGGACTAATAGAGACGGACATACGCCCTACAGTATGCTATCAGGGAAATTGTGTCCCGACGAAGGCGCTACGGTCTGCTCTTATATCGAATTTCAACTGCCAGGGTATCTGTTACGTGCAGGCTAATGTGTGCACATGACCTCTTTTTTCGTCCTATCCGAATGATTACATATTGTCCCTTATCAGTCCTTCGGTCCTGCAACGCTGACAACCCCGTGGTCGTATATGGAACCTACAGGTTAGCAAGCCAAGGTCTTACTAACTGGGTCACCATAGATAGCAAAAAATAAATTTATTGAAAATGTCAGTCAGATTACATGTATTTCATTCTGGGCGAAGTCTTGATTTTCGTTGCTATTATCGTTATCCATTTTAAAATTAAATTATTAAATAGCTGTCGTGTTTCAATCCGTTTAAAATCACAGCCATCCCATTTTCTAAAGAGTAGATTATGGTTAATTTATACAAAATTTGAGGTCAATAGAACGATCATACTCTGCGCAGTGTTGCGTCTGATTAGAGGTAATCGAACTACACACTGCTATTATCAGTGGATATTGTTGTGTTAAATTTTGATTGATCAGTAGTTCGTCTACCAACCAATCACGAGCTGCCAATACTAGACCAAATATGTTTACATAACGTATACGTCATGACTCACGATTTTATTATGCCTAATTAACCCGTGCATAGCAGAATACTGCAGTAAAACTAATTGCGGGACAAACGAGGCTATCAAGTCGAATGAAATGTAAACAATACTGTTTGGAAACGAACATACTTTCACCGTTTTAATACCATAAATCACTGTCCAAAGTTTTAGGGAAGACCCAGATAAAACGAAGGACTGTCATGTTGCTGTACTTAAGTGATAGCTTTCATTGAACGGAAAGAATAGACACACTCCCGCATAAGTTCAAGAAACAGACGCTATTCCAGCAATGGTCAGAGAGGGATTTCTCGGGCCATTGCTTCAGGAATATGTAGAACGATCTGCAATGAGCAGGTTTGGATCTTACATAATGCATTTTTATGTAGTGGATATAAAGGCGTTCTTTCGAGTTTAGAAATAAAGGCGGAAATTGGTGGTACCAGCATGGTCTGATCATCTCATTTCATCTTATCATGTTCGTAGATTCCTTAAAGGAGCTAAATCACTAATATTTGGGACCTAGTCATTGACACAAATGGACTGCAAGGCATATAATAATGTAATATGAATGTATATAAACTAGTTTACATTCAATCGTTTCCGCTTATACTCTAATTTCAAATCAGTTATATCTCAGTCGAATGGCAATCTCTAGCGTCTGGTTATTCCTTTCTACACCGAAAGTATTTGTTGCGCATGCTCTCCAGATAAGAATATGACATATCTTGTGGAATGTGTCTAGCCTAGTTATTCGAGTGCCGTTACAAATGTATTGAAAGGCATTCTGGCATACGATTCATGCACCACTGTCGAAGGCCTTGGATGATACTGAGTTAGAGATCTAAGCTACTTTAAAACAGTGAAAAGATGTCAATATCTGATGGTAATGTCAGAACGTCCAATGTCTTTAATATAGGGGAATGAATGCATCACTAATCACTAAATGAACGACTCCATGCATGACCGTCTCCCGTGGTACATATAAATAGGACACACATAATTAGGTCACGCATCACTAAATAAATGATCCCATGCATGCCAATCTCTTGTGGTACATATAATAGACACGGTAATTAGGTTACTTATATAAATATCTATATTTTTTTCTATAAACTGTCGCGTACAAGTGTCTTAAGAAATGATTCCGAACAATACCAACTGTGACAAACAGAGCTTGAGATGTCGACGACCTGAGGTTGTTTCTGGCGAGTAGGGATGTAAACTTTTGAAACATAAATTATAGTTTGAAATCGAGTTTAGTCCAAATAAATCACCAAATCGCACGTGGGAAATCGTCTTTAAAGATACAGTATTTAAGAGTTTATTATAGTTGGCCATTCTTGCTGTAGTAATTCAGAAATAGATGATTAAAAAACAAAATATTGAAAATTTCAGTGAAATTAATTTAGTCTGAAGGGAGTTGTCATTGTTGGGAGTTTGGGCTAGAATAAGCATCAACTGTCTAAGCACCGTCTCCGTTATTGTCCATCGTTTTATTGGCAGACGATAACTCCACCCACATACTCTCGATTATCTATTAACATTCTCAGTGACTACGATGTTCTCGATTAACAGGCCTTTACTGATTTAATTATTAAATGGACCATTGTTTAAATGCAAGCTGTATCTAACCCACCGCAGGGTCTATAGATAGTAATACCCGACCGGCTAGGTTTTGGGCAGAGGTTCGAGTTTTCATATAATTTATATATATGTTAAAGGACCTGGGTACCTTTCGATATTGACATATATTGGACCGTAGCTTTCTGGATTGTGACCTCTGATTTACGAAATAAGTTTTCTTAGCCTATGGGCCCTCTACAGGTTACCATTTTAATCTTATTTCCACAATCGTTTATAATTCTGAAAATCGGACCGAAACTTTCAGTAGCAGGTATTACCAAGGTTTTTGGACATCTAGAGGTCAGAAGTCTTATCCGATTTAGATGAACTTACAACGAGTATCAATAGCTATTGTAGGAGTTCAATTTTGGTGCGCATTGGCCCCCTGCCCTTACACAAATTTATAGATCATCTATAAGTTGGCAAATAAAGTGCCCGAAATCTAATAACACACTAATTTTACTTTTCTTTAATTTACAATGGATTAAAGCATTTTGTCTGGAGTCACTCTACTTTGTGCGACATTTTTAGGGCATTGATATTATTTTTGTGAATGCAGCTGCAACAGTCGGATTATAATTGGGATAGGCATAGAGTGGGATTTCGGTGCCAAACCGATTGGAAACCTTGAAATTGCTTAATTCACGGTCCAGAATAACAGAAAACGCATTGGCGGCGGTTCAATTTTCAAAATTTTCTCGAAGAGCACGAGGCCCCCAAATCCAGCGTCGATTGTTTGGTTGTTTGAGATTCAGGTAAGCCATGATCAAAGGTAAGCTATATTGGCCCACTTTGAAGTATCTTTATTCATAGGCTTGTCTAGAAGTTAAACGCGCTTGCTGCAGATAAATATTCAAACATTGATCGATCTCGTACGCCTTCGCATAACAGGACCATCTTATGTATATTTATCTGATACTTCTAGATTTATCTTGATTTGATAATGACCCAAGGACACCAGCGTAACGTGAAACGCCCTTCATAAAAGGCTTCTGGTTATTATAAAATTAAAAGTAACGTCATGCTCCAAATGTATGAAAAATTGATTTATTTATCGCCTTCTTTATATTATATTGGCATACTTATCCAACAAGTACGTTACTCAAATATCTATTTTATTTTGATCATAGGAGCATAAATAGTCTGACAATTACTTTTATTTCATAAATCGGTAGTTGTTACGTAGACATATACGGCTTAATGCTATAGAGCAGGAGCCAGGGGGGTTCAACCTAGCTGAAAAGCTACCCAATTTCTACATATGTCACAAGGTTCCCTATGGGTCACTGTCACGGGATATGAAGGTCTGCCGCGCCCGTTGTGGTGGGTGTGGTCAATCGCACCAGGAAATCTTGTCTTCTGCCGTCAAATTTTCCAAATTATCTTGGGAGGGGTGGGGGTATACACTCTTACACGGTAAATTCTGTTCCTTCGACCCTCGCAGAGGCAACACCATCTGCAGGTCGAAATTATTTTTTTGAGCATTTCAGTTTCGCCGCCCAAACACTTTACATTCATCGAGCCCGTACGCAACTGGGGGTCTCTCAACCCAGGGACAGGTATAGACTAGGGTTGCTAAGGGTTGGAAACTTTCCGGGAATTTTGGAAACTTTCCAGGATAACTTTCCGGGAATTTTCAGTGTTGTGAATTTTCAAATCTTTTTTTAGAACTGAAAAATACTAAACTTATAATTATTTACTGGAATTTCCTTTTATTCTTTTACTTTCACATCTATATAAACTATTAAAACTTATTTGACGATGCTAGTTGTGTTCCAAATGGTAAAACTAAAGAGATGAATTTATGTAAATTCTACCCTCAAAGGTATATAAAAAAATATAAATTCTAATTTGCAACTTTTCGAAGCTGACAACGATTCTAGCAGCACAGAAATTTCAGAGGATTCATCTGAACCTGAAATCCCCCTTTTCTCCATCGATGATGATGTAGATAATAATTTTGAAGATAATGATGAAATGGCAGAGTTACCTAACTTTGAGCATTAATTATATAGAGTGTGTAACCTGTGCATGAACAATTTAACAGAACTATCTCATTATTAGTTATTACATTTTAGTATATAAGACATATCAGATAAAATGTTTTGTATCATTTAGTTATTAAAATATTACCAAAAATCCCCAAATTCCCGGGATATTTAACCTGTTTGAAAATTCCCGGAAATTTTGCAACCCTAGTATAGACCATTATAGGGTTATGTTAAAATCAGACCTCGTTGTATCTAACGGCATAATAAGTACTTGCGTTCAATAACCTGGGGAAAAGAGAATTGCTGAACCCCCTCCTTTCCGCCTGTTCCCAAAATCCGCCGGGCCTTGTGACGTCCCACTGTTTGCACCAACCAAAATAATGAAAACGCTTATACCCCATGAAAGAAATCCTGGGGGTGTTTCGGTCGTCTCTTCGTCGAAATCCACCTCTGATATATCGGCACAACAACGTGTGTACACATGACCGTGTTATTATAATACCGTCCCAACATCTACATGCGTTAGTATTAGAAATTGAAACTGTAAAGACGATATATAATGTTAGTTTGTTTATTTTAAAAGTTGCTTTAAGCAGATGATATTTTCTGATAATGTTGATAATATGGAAACTATTCGTAATGAATTATTACAATCAATCAAAATTGTAAGTATATATATCTAAAGCTAAAATGAATTCATTTGAAGCACGAAGGGTGAGAAATAACGGATGAATGCGAATACCCTGGCTGCAAAAAAGGCTGAAAATACGTATATAAAGAACATCCTTTAAATTACAGAATATGGGGTTTAAGGTCACTCGGCACAAACTAGGTCATTTTTGCACTAAGATAGTTTAATTTTATTTCAATAAATTGCTTGTGCGTAGAGGTCTTTAGCAGTAGGAGCAAACCAGAGTACCCGGAGAAAACCCAAGAGGTTTGACAGGCGATCCTATTCCTTGCCACGTACAGAACATTCAATCTATATTCACCTTGATCATACTATAATAACAATGCCACTATACTCATATTAAATCTCTAGATTATTAAATATCTGAGATAAATTCTGAAATTAGTACATTGATTTACATGGATAATTTTCTTTATCAATATTAGCATATTAAATACAGGATGATTAGTTTTAAGTCAAGACTTCAAACACAAGCATGTAAAAAATCGCTACTAAGAACAAATTGTTACGTTTTTTTCGCAAATACCCTGACCGAATGTGGTTGTAGTTATATAAGTTCTCCAAAGATTAATTTTGCCAGCTCAATAATATATTCATACGTCTAGCAAATCATTTACGCATAGAACCTTAGAATGCTGAATTTACAAAATTTACCAAAGAAATATAGGATAAATTTTACTACATATAAAGATTGTATAGTAATAAACCTCAATTAGTTATTTAATTGTAAATAATTTGTCATAGAAATATACACGTAACGTCACCTCACGCGACACAAACCAGGTCATTTCGGCACTAACTTATGGTTTAATTTTATTTCAATAATTCGCTTGCGCATAGTGATCTTAAGTTGTTGGAGGAAACCGGAGTAGCCGGAGAAAACCCACGAGTTTAGAACACTAAATAGGAAATAATATTTACCTACAAATACTTTTACTGTCTCTATTTATTTTTCTAATACATAAAAAAAAATGTTTTAAAATTTACTTTGTCGGTGGAAAAAAGTTAATATTTTTGCTTCATTAAGTCGCATCGATGACGTCTTCATCGGTGATTATAGCGGAATAGCGAATATTCATTGTTGGTCAGTGTGGTCATATATTTTAAAATAAATTTCAGGAAAATTTAATTTCGTGACTTTACCTCGTTTATGAAATATGGACCTCTTAATTCAAACAGAAACATCTTACCCCATTTTGTCATTTAAGTAACAGATGTTGTTACAATAACTCTTATATTAAATCAATTGAATTTTTATAACAATCTTACCTGTCAAGAAGATATGGGCATCTTTTGTAAATGGGCAATCAGTAGAACCGATATGAAACTCTCCTTTAACCAAAATATAGCTAACTGATACTTTGATTCCATCCACATTCCCCCAAATCAATGCAGCATCACTGGAAATTTCAATAGTCGCTAAATCTGGTGGATTAACATCTAGTAAAACCTTCTTTCCAGATATAACAACTTTACTGTTAATACCAGGAACCGTTCCACCCCATGTATTTGGATCACTCCAGGCTTGAAGACCAGCCTCATCCCATGGGCAGAGAGCTGCCACGCATTGCAGTACACTTACGACGACCACAGACCAAAGCATCGTGGAAGTAACTAATAAACTTCCAGTGATAAATGTGATGCTTTTATAGACAATTGCAGACAGGTGTGGTTGATACTGATAAGTGGCTACGTTTAAAGGGACAATGGTGCTGTATACGTTTAAAGGTTTAAAGAGAGTTTAACATCCACTCGACACAAATTATGTCATTTCGGGACCTCTAATTATATTTCCAATGAAATAAAACCCCGGAAACTAAAGCCGACAACATTTACTGAAATATTTACCGCCAAAAATCAAATCTTGGTTCAAAGACAAATAAAACAAAACAAATTATAAACAAATCAATTCTGTTTTTAAAAAAATAATTAAATTTTCTTTTAGAAATAAATCCGTTGAGTTTGCAGGATATTGCGCAACATTTGTATGGTACATCAGCCATAATTAACTTTTGGTAAAACCTTATTAATATCACTGTTACCGAAACAACAGATACCTCACACTCCCACCCGCTTACTCTTGCTGTAACAGTAGATACCCCCACCCCACAACCGCTTACTCTTGTTGTAACGGCAGATACCCCACCCGCTTACTCTGGCTGTAACAACAGATAACCACACAACACCCGCTTACTCTGGCTGTAACAACAGATGCAACCCACTCTTGCAACAACACAAAATGCCACGTCTCACAAAGAAATCAATTCCATTATTGTATATAATTGATAAGGGTCACAATTGTAGTTTTCTACTTTGATTTCGGGTGTAGTGAAATGTTCAATGTGATGCATGCGCCTTACAATAATCGCAAGGTATAAGTCATAATTATGGTTAGGCGCCTTACAATAATCGCAGGTACATGTATAAGTCATAATTATGGTTGTGTGCTTTACAATAATCGCAGGTATAAGTCAGAATTGTGGTTATGCGCCTCACAATAATCTCAAGATTTAAGTCATCATTATGGTTATGCGCCTTACAATAAACGCAGGTATAAGTTATAATTGTGGTTAACAAGAATGTTGTCATGGACGAAAGAGGACAATAACCTTTAGGTCGTATTAAACGTAAAATGAAACGATTCACTCATTGATTTCATTCAATGTATTTTAGTATATAATAAAGAGACCTCACCTGGCATACTGGACAATAACCTTTGTAAATTTAAAGATTTACTTATTTATATATTTTACCTGGAAATGAAGTAAAGTAGATTATTTTTTACCTGGACTTTTTTTTATTTTTTCGTGTGATTTATTGATTTAATTCAAGCGACCTCACTCGACATACTGGATTCCAACATAGATAAGGAATTAGTAATGCTCCATAACAGTTAATGATGCTATTTTATACCGTAAACACCTTTATAATTTAAATACACGCTATCTTTAAACAGATGACTTATCATCGACTTCCCATTTAAATCAGCTTTCAAAAAAAACATCTCAAGATGACGTTTTGAATGAATTAAATTAGGCACGGATCAAGATTATAAATTTAGTAATTAGAATACTGTTGCTCAAATTCGGATAAAATTGCCCACCAAATACGTTCAAATGTTCTAGAAAGTCCCACCATATCGGAAATTATTACATTGCCTAAAACCACCCAAGTACATTTTGTCTAGTATAGATAAATCTTTCAAGCTAGAAGGGGATCACGGTGGCTAAGTGGATAAGGCGCTGGTTTTCCGGCGTGATTTCCCCTTGTCAGTGATGCCGAAGGAGGGCCTGACAAGGACAGCTGCCTAGTCGTTCGGGTGGGACGAAAAACCGAGGTCCCGTGTAGACATCGGAGTGCACGTAAAAGATCCCTTGGCAGTTGGAATTCGATATAAGAGTAGGCCGTAGCGCCGCTGTCAGGGCAAAATGTCCCTCATTGCACACTGTATGGCGTATGCACGTCTTCCATTAGCCCACGTTAGGTGCAAAAGAGTAGGACGTTAAACCCTATTTCATTTCATTTCATTTTAAAGCTAGAAAACTCTATTTGCAGTCGAATCCCAAACCTTTAAAACGAATTTGTAACTTACATCTTAGAGATAAGACACCATTTTTAATATCGGTGGGCGATAAGATTTTCTTTTCCAGCGACCTGACAGGAAGTAATAGTGTGTATTAATATTAACATTAATATATTATACCAAATGATATAAAATCTATTCAATAACATATTGGATGATTTGTATCTCGTAGTCTCAAATTACCGATCAATAGTAATATCCTCTTTATCGGTTTCATCAAATTATTATCTATGATGTGCTTGGCTAATTTTATGATTTTAATCGACGATTATTGTAATACCGTCCACCGACACGGACTGCGGCCGTCCGAGGAGTTAAGAAATAAAATGAAATGGGGTTTAACGTCCTACTGTTCTGCTCCGAACTCGGCTAACGAAGAAGGGCATACGCCATACAGTGTACTAAGGGAGACATTATGCAGCCTACTCTTATATCGAATTCCAAATCCCAAGGAATCTTTTACGTGCATGCAAATGTGTACACATGACCTCGGTTTGTCGTCGCCTTCATACGACTAAACGGCTGCTTTTGTGAGGCCTTCCGGCTGCATCACTGACAAGGGGGAATACACGCCGGAAAGTATGTATGAACTCTCTCGGCCAATGCAAGGATCGAATACAAAGGTTGTGGACCCTCTAAAGGTCACAATTTCCACCCGATTTTGATAAAACTTATTTTTATGCCCCAAAGATCTCAGTCACGTTTGATATTTGCACATTTCAGGCCATAACTTTCTGGATTATTGGCCCTGATAGTACCAAACTCCATCTCTTGCAACATGTGGGCGTATCCTGCCTGGCAGCCACTGGTTATTTTTATTCAGAGAAACCATACCGTGCAGCCATTGCTGCCGATTTTTACGGTTTTGTAGTTTTATGCTTGTGGTAGTTTCAAAGAAATGATTTCAGATACACTTGGGGCATTCCATGCCAAGTGTACAGAATGCATTTCAGTGTCATTTGTGAGAGAGGGAGAGAGAGAAATGGGGTTTAACGTCCACTCAACACAACTAGGTCATTTCGGGACTAACGTATGGTTTAATTTTATTTCAATAATTCGCTTGCGCGTAGGGGTCTTTAGCAGTGGGAGGAAACCGGAGTACCCGGAGGAAACCCACGAGGTTGAGAAGGCGCCCCTATCTCCATGCCACATACGCTCACACCAGGGCTCGAAACCACAGCCGCAAGCCAGAGGTGACCGGCCAGCTAGGGGTCGAAGCGCGGCACTCTAGACCACTAGGCCATCCCAACCCCTTGTGCCATTTGTAACAAGGGACTGGAAGAAAGAGAATGGTGACATATTCTCTCTCGTTCGTTCCCGGAGTTTTACGTCCTCTTCCACCCGGGGTGATATCATAGAGAAGAATATTCTATCTCGAGAGCAAGTATAATAAATACTATTGATGTAGACTGGAATAGCCAGATGCTAGAGACGTTTGGTGTATTTCGCCGATATGAAATTAGAATAAAGACGGAAACGAGTGAATGTGAATCAGTTTATATACATTCATATTACATTATTATATGCGTTACAACCTATTTGTGGCAATTTCGGGGTCCCGAATATTAGAGATTAGCTCCTTTAAATTTTGATCAGACTTAAACATAAATGTAAATTAATTATTGTAAATTGTATAAAATTAAACCATTGGCACACGTATGTTTTTTTTAAGTCGATTGCTAAGGTAATGCGAAATATTTTGAAGATAAATTAAAAGAACATTCCATATACATTTATATCACAAAGATTCTCAATATATATCACATACATTATCATTCTCAATATATATCACATTCATTATCAATATATATCACATACACTATCCTATACCTAATGATAATCACGCATATTATCAATATCACATTCATTATCAATACATATCACATACATTATCAATATATATCATCACATTCATTATCAATATATATCATCACATACATTTTCAATATGGCACATAAAATCCGATCATAACTATTATTCAATATTAACAGACTGAGCTATAACCTGGAATTTAAAAAGACGCACGAGGACACGATTTTGTTCTCAAATAATTCTTAGAGAAGCGTAACGCTTTAATTATTTTGCAAATTTGGTAGAAGGAATCGTATCCATCTTTCTGACGAAACTTTAAGTATGCTAACTATACATCACTACTCCTCTTTAAATGACATCTAGAAGCACGGATCACTATTCATAATAAAACACAACACAAGGTATATATGGATATAACTACTTCTCTAAAATTTAATAACGACGTTTCGTAACACATACAGGTCACGTTTTCAAGTTAATGACACTACTCCTGTCATTGGATTTATCGTCCGCTTCCACCGTTAGCTGTTAAATACCATTAATAAACCAACACAATAAAGTTATCGATATTTATTCACATAAATTGTCAATATATAACAAACATTATCAATACACATCACATGCATTAACAAAACACATCACATACATTAACATAATACGTCACACGCATTATCAATATTCGTCATATACATCTCAATATTTGTCACCTACATTATCAATATATTATATACCACATGCGTTATCAATGTATACCACATGCGTTAATATATTTCACATCGTCAATATATACTATTCAAAAAAAGTAGGGGATATTTGATTTTGGGGGAATAATACTAAAATATGCAAATGACTGCGAAAAAAGTCACTATAGAACCTAACAGAAGAAACATTTCCAGTTACATGTGACGCCCAAACGCACCAATAGCTGCCGCATGGAATGCAGGTGATGCTTGGGATCATCATGGGGGTCCAACCCAAGATTTGGCACGACTCTGACTTTGAATGTTACAGTCATTGTGGCATTGAATTCCAGGGTGGAAACATCAGTTTAATTGTTTTAGTGACCAGAAAACAAATTTTGATATGCGTCGGCTTACGCAAAATAAAAGGTTACGTGCCCTTGGCATGCTACAGATCGGCACAACACAGGCGGTTGTGACGCGGACGATGAATATTTCTCAGTCTGTCATAAGCAGGCTATGGTCCAGATACCGTGATACACAATCTGTACAGGACAGACCACGCTCAGGTCGACCAAGGGCGACAACTCAAGCCCAGGATCGATTTATCCGTACCTTGGTCTTGAGAAATCGTGTCATCACAGCAAATCAGATCAGCGCTCGTCTTCAAACAGACACTGGTGTGAGAGTGAGTGGCCAGACGATTCGGAATCGACTGCATAGGCGTCACCTTCGCGCCCAACGTCCTCGCGTGACCCCTTGTTTGAGAGATCATCACATTCAGGCAAGACGTCGTTGGTGTAGGGATCGTCAACACTGGGATAATCGACGCTGGAGCAGTGTGATGTTTTCAGATGAGTCAAGGTTCACTGTCATAAGCAGGCTATGGTCCAGATACCGTGATACACAATCTGTACAGGACAGACCACGCTCAGGTCGACCAAGGGCGACAACTCAAGCCCAGGATCGATTTATCCGTACCTTGGTCTTGAGAAATCGTGTCATCACAGCAAATCAGATCAGCGCTCGTCTTCAAACAGACACTGGTGTGAGAGTGAGTGGCCAGACGATTCGGAATCGACTGCATAGGGGTCACCTTCGCGCCCGACGTCCTCGCGTGATCCCTTGTTTGAGAGATCATCACATTCAGGCAAGACGTCGTTGGTGTAGGGATCGTCAACACTGGGATAATCGACGCTGGAGCAGTGTGATGTTTTCAGATGAGTCAAGGTTCACTGTTGATTTTTCGGACAGACGTAGGAGGGTGTGGCGTCGTCGAAACGAGCGCTTCCAAGACGTTAACGTCATCAGACATGATCGATTTGGGGGTGGTTCTGTTATGGTGTGGGGAGGCATCACTGTTGCTGGAAGAACGGCTTTACATGTTGTTGCAGGGAGTGTTACAGGCCAGTACTACCGGGACAACATCTTGGCAGTCCATGTTGTGTCGTTCGCACGACGTCATGACCGCCGTTTCATCTTCCAGGATGACAACGCAAGATGTCACAGGTCCAGGATCGTTACAGGTTACCTCCAACAACAGAACATCACCACATTACCTTGGCCAGCACTGAGTCCCGACCTCTCCCCCATCGAGCATGTCTGGGACATGCTTGGACAGAGGTTACGTCAACGTCAACAACGTCCTGCCAATGTCCAAGAACTTGCTGCTGCGTTGCAACAGGAATGGGACAATCTGGACCAAAAGGACCTTAGACGTCACATTAAGAGTATGCCACGTCGATCAATGCTTGTTTGGCAAACAGAGGAGGATTGACCCGTTACTGACTTTGTTGTGATGCTGTGATAACTTTGCTGTTTGACCCCGGGTATCATTTTACCCTTATAATGGTCAGTCTGTGCCTTACTTAGTCTGACGATTGACCCGTTACTGACTTTGTTGTGATGCTGTGATAACTTTGCTGTTTGACCCCGGGTATCATTTTACCCTTATAATGGTCAGTCTGTGCCTTACTTAGTCTGACGATCATTTTGAATAAATCGATGAATGTGAACTTCATTTCATTTTGTCATTTGTTTCTTCGTCAGTTTCATTAGGTGACTTTAATAACACTTAAAAATCAAATATCCCCTACTTTTTTTGAATAGTATATATCACATAAATTAGCAATATACGTGTCATACATTAGCAATATACGACACATACATTGTCAATATATATCACATACAATATCAATGTGACATACACATTGTCAATATATATCACATACATTAGCAATATATCACATACATTAGCAATATACGTCACATACATAAACAATATGTATCACATACAATATCAATGAGACACATACATTAGCAATATATATTACATACAATACCAATGTGACATACACATTGTCAATATATATCACATACATTAGAAATATATCACATACATTAGCAATATACCGCATGCAGTTGCAATATACGTTACATACCTTAGCCATATAATATATCATATAAGTTTTCTAAATATGTCTGTCTCGCAGGTTGTAGTTTTAGCACATGTAGACCGAGAACTGAAATAAAAAAGTGGATTGATTTAAATGCTTGATTGACAATTTACACCATGATACTAATACATGTATTGATGATCAACACGGCTACACTTTATAAGTATATGCCAACTTCAACATAAATCAGGTTGCGATAGTGTTAAAAAGGCGATGGGACAGTATCTGTTAAGTTTTTGTCTGCAATCGTAATGGTTTGATAATTTAGTTCATGATGTACCGATGGTCAGAATTGCATTGTATACATTTATTAAACCAGCACAGTCTCTGGAAACAATTGTCTTTTTAGCGCACATAGATATAATTCTATGAAATATAATGACTGTGCATTACTGTTCAATGTTTCGACTAGGCTTCTCTTGTTTCCATTCAGAGATCCGTAGTTTCCCCTTGTTAGTGGTGCAGGGCCTGATCAGGACAGCAACGGAAAACCAAGGTCCCGTGTATAAAATGGCGTGCACGTGAATGATTCCCTGACAGGAATTCGATATAAGAGTGGGCCATAGTGGCGCTACCCTTGCAAAATTCTCCTCATAGCACACTGTTTGGGATTACTATTTTTGCTGTGTGCATCTGGGTTGCAAAGATGTGTAATGATTTTACGTTTAAGTTCTACGGGTCAATAGCTACGCGATGTAATAATAAATATTTTTTTTAAGTCGAGTTATCTTCCTTGAAAGACGCAAATAACAACTCCCCAGACAATACTATGTAAGGGGAGACATTTTGTTGATAACCATATAAAACAACTTGGTTACACCTTTTTATCCTTTCACATCTTATAACAAACGCTCTTTATCCTATGCTTCACCTTTTCTGTGGAATACCTTACCTCTCTAAATTAAACTATCTGATAGCATTGAAAGTTTTAAACGCCATTTAATTAAAACACACCATTTAGTTGACTATAAACTATTATGGCTTTTAATACATGTATTCGAGTTTATTATGTTTTAGGCGATGTTCTATTTTTATCCTATATCACCTTTAGCTATTTTATTATAAGCTTTATTACCATATTTTGATTGTTATCGTATGGCATTTTTATTTATTTTATCATCCATTTAATTTCAATTTATTGTTTTATGTGTGATATCCACAAAATGTTAACTGCGCCATTGAGCAGTGTTTATATTGGTAATAGGCGCATTATAAGTAAATTATTATTATTAAAGACAAATGTTATTTTATATGATATTAAAATGTTTTGATTTTTAAGCGAAGGGCATTCTTTTTTATTACAAACAAATATATACACGTAGTATATACCCACCTCATCAATGTAACCCCGGAAGTTATTAAGACCGGTACCACGGCCAATCTGTAGAGCACACTGGCTTCTCTTTACATCACCTGCAAGTAAAAGTAGGTATCAATATTGAATCAACTGATTTATCTCTACTAAATAAAACGTTATTAAGAAATAGCCTGAGCAATGGAATGGCGTGTAACGTCTCATAACCTAATAATTTGAGACTAACATAATATGGTACATTTCGTCTTAATTGATGCGTTCACAATGCTCCGGGTAGCGGCGTATTCATATACTCTTCTTGACTGTCATACATCATGACATAGATTACATTTGTCAGTCAAACAGATAAATCCGTCTGCTTTACGCAAGTTAAAGTAGTTACACTCAATAATTTTCATAGTATTCGAAAAAATTATTTTTAAAGATTGCGGATATTGATGTTATCTTGACATGAGAATATGACATCCTGATATACAATATTTAAGACAAAAATAAGCTTTTATAATAAACAGACAATTTATATTTAACAGAGAAAATATATGCAAGACCAAGTGAAACTAATGACCAGTGTCTGACTCACAAACGACAAAATAATATTAAAACAAACATAATGTAGAATTGGCCAAGAGACGTTCAATTTTGACTGTTTACGTACTTCATGTAAAATCATTTCATATATATTTTTATTACATTTGTGTGCTTTTCTACCAGTTTTGTCAATTTAAATTATCCAAACAAATGAAATGAAACGGGGTTTAACGTCCCACTGTTCCGCACCGATTGGATGATCACGTTCTTAAGTGGGTAAGACGATGGTTCGTTATTGCCCGGAGGTCGGGTGTTAGGTCCCTGCAGTGATGCAGCCGTGGTTTTCCCCTTTCAGAGATGCAGAGCGTAGGGCCTGACAAGGACAGCTGTAAAGTCGTTGGATAGGACGAAACGAAAAACCGAGGTCCCATGTACACATTGGCGTGCACGCAAAAGATCCCGTCCGGACAAAATTTCCCTCATAGCACATTGCATGGCGCATACCCGTCTTCGTTAGCTCAGTTTAGGAGTAGGACATTAAACCCTATTTGATTTCTGCACCGACTGGGCTCATCAAGACAGAAGGACCCACAGACGAGCCATAAACCTATTAACACCCACTTACCATCATTAGGCGTACGGGCTTCATTACCAGTAGAGACTTTTGGCAAGCGTAAATTCCATGTGCGTATCGCGTATCCGTATGGATTTTGTGTGTGACGTCATCAATGTGTGTGTATTTCTCATACGTGATATAGCACACGGATACGACAGCCAGTATCGAACAGCTTACATACGGAGAAGGTCCGTATAACATTGTCGTCTTTTTAGACACTGAAATGTTGTATCATAGCGTTTTCTATGAATCTATGTGTATCTTAGAACAAATAGGTGTATATTTGATGTGAATTAAATCATAATAAAGACCGGAATTTAATCATTATTTTTGATGGGTTTTTCTCGGAATTTTCATACTTTTCCTGTCTGTCTGCACGCTGGTTGATCTACGGGCTAGATTTAGGAAGATATGGGACCTTGCAAATCTGTAAACGATGTGATTCTATGGTAAAGGGATGTAAATGATAAATTAGTGAAACCAAAATTTCCTATTGCGTCAAAGTCAAAGATTTTTCTTGAATGATGCGACATTAATTTTTTTTAATAGCTCAACAGTCGGCGAATGACTTCATGCACTCCGAGAAATTGTAGGCAAGGCATTTTACTAGTACTGGTGGTGATCTTGGTAGATAACTGCCATCATGTTGTACAGAACTAAGCTTAGCTCAGTGATGCATACACGGCACAAGAATCTGCCAAAACTCTAACACTACTCTGACGCAACGTGTGACGCATATGATACGGATACGTGATGCGGATAGGGAAAATCCCACTTGCCAAAAGTCTCTATTAATTGATCCTGATAGATGTTTATCTTGTATTTTAAAGATGATGTTATTCCAGCCAACCTGTAGATATAAAATATGTCAACACTGGTTGAAAAGGGGAGACTACTGATAACACAATATTGCATTGAAAGTGGGAGGAATTTTCTCGGATTCGTCGAGCTTGGGCTCATAATTTCTGAAACAGACTACTTATTGAACAGTAGAATATTTTTTGCTAGGCCTTTTTCAGCACCAACAGAGCTATATTGCGTCAAACATGACTCTGGCGATTTTGTGATAGTGGTATCGAAACAAACCTTGGATGGCTTGCTGAGATTCAATGGTAAATATTCCAAATTGCTTATTCTTATTGAGAATTCCATCTGTTACGGGTTCTTTTTCGCATATTCGGGAGTGCACCCAAGATATCTTGGTTAGTCTTACTTTTTGAGATTAAGCATCACACTGGTATTGTATATTGCAGGATGTCGGCGAATTGTTTATTTACTATTTGACAATGATGTAAGCGATCAGTCAGGAAATGGCAATTACGTGGAGAATATTGGTGTTACTGTGAATGGAGGCTCGGCGTATTTTGATGGAAAAAGTGGTTTGAGAATACCAATGTTCGCCAATGTCGAATTCGGTACCAAATTCGTCATAAAAATGACTTTCAGAAAAGATGGAATCTCTGACACACTGGAAGCTTTGGTATCCAATGGTGACTGTGGCAAACCGCAAACCCTGCTCATCGCAACGTATAAACAAAAAAACTTTGTTTGGTCTACAGCCTGTAACTGGTAAATCTAGAGCCATTTCTGTTCCATCTACTGTAAGTGCATCTTTAACACTTAGAGCATGTAAATTAACAGACTTCAAACGAAACGATTTAAACAAATAAACAAAGGTGCCCCTACAATGAAATGAATCGGGAGGGGTACCAACTAGGCATACTTGATGCAGTGTGCTATAGGGGTTTCCATCAGTCAATGGCTCTTTTACGTGCACACTAACCAGTACACGGGACTCCCTTGTTTTGCCATAAACTGTATCGGCCCGTACCAAGACCGAACCCGGGACCTCCTCATTGAGCCGAAGACTCAATCTAACATCCAGTGTAAGTTATTCTTCCAATGGAATATCATTACCCGCGTGGCATGGTATGCCTACCCATTCCAATTAAAACTTAATAAATATGTATTATAAATATTAAAAGGGGGATTGGGGTGGCCTAGTGGTCTAGAGTGTCTCGCTTCGACACAAGAAAAAAGAAAAAAAAGTGTCTCGCTTCGACCTCTAGCTGGCCGGTCACCTCTGGCTTGTGGCTGTGGTTTCGATCCCTGGTGTGAGCATATGTGGCATGGAGATAGGGGCGCCTTCTCCGGGCACTCCGGTTTCCTCCCACTGCTAAAGACCCCTACGCACAAGCGAATTATTGAAATAAAATTAAACCATATGTTAGTCCCGAAATTACCTAGTTTGTGTCGAGTGGAAGTTAAACCCATCCCTCTCTCTCTCTCTCTCTCTCTCTCTCTCTCTCTCTCTTATCACACTGCATGACGTATGCCCGTCTTAATTAGCCTGTGTTGATCCAGAACAGCAGTCCATTTCATTGTATTACTGACACCAAATAAGACTGAAACCCCCAATCACAAACACTAATAGACTGATATCCTTAATTTTGTTTATTTCAGAATTAAAAGAAGCATGTTATTTTTATTGAAATAGTTAATATCTATAACAATGTAAAAATAATTTTAATATTTTTATTTTCATTTGATTTATCCCAAATAACGTATGAATGGAAATGTTTAGTTCAGCGTAATATTAAAGACATTATATACTCATGTACATCGCGTTTATACATTAACGGACGTTTTACAGACAAGTCGGCCATTGGTTTTATCGCATGGCGTATTCTTCCATTGGCCGTTAGAAACAAAGAGTCTGGCACAGTCTCCATCTGCAGCAACAGCACCCACTCCTTGTCCAGAAGCCCATGGTGAGTACGTTGTAGTTTCTCCATCTTGCCACTCAAACTGATTATTTGCCGAACTATATTTGTATGCTGAATAAAATAATCAAAGAATTATTTCCAATACCCAAACATATCACAGTATCTAACCATATATATACCTAGAGAGATTCTGCAGTGTAGTACCCAGATCCGTTTCAGACACGATATTTCGGCAATATAAATATATTTGGGTGTTTGTTGTGTAATGCTAAACGCATCGTTTATAGTCGTGGTGCATTTTAAGCTGCTGTACTAACAGTATCATTCTTTTGTCTGGATATTCTAAATTAAAACAATGCTTTGCAGCCGATATCTGTCTATATTCAGATAATAGTCCCCCTTTTTGGCGTTTTCGGTTTACATAAATGTTTTTTGTATTACAAGATCAAGTAAGGGATGTTTAAATTGTTCTACTAATAAAACTGAATTTTATTGTTGTTTTGAAGTGAAGAGCGGCAACAATAAGACGCTGTGATTCAAGAGTAACTTTTTATAGATTCATTCAACCGGTTAAATTAGACATGAATTAAGCATGAGCTAAATCTGCCAATTGCAGGTCTTTCTTTAGG
Organism: Patella caerulea; assembly: GCA_036850965.1. Taxonomy (NCBI): domain Eukaryota; kingdom Metazoa; phylum Mollusca; class Gastropoda; family Patellidae; genus Patella; species Patella caerulea. Next base: position 13,821,524 of record JAZGQO010000002.1, on the reverse strand, counting down.
CCTTAAATGTTTTCTAATAAGTTATTAATTAGATATTAATTAACTTGTCCAGACCACAATCAACTCTCGATGTCATCGCTAGCCTGCGATATTTACTGGATTACAATGCGATTTGCTGCTCAACTTTCCTTCGTGATTTAATCTTGAAATGGATAATCGAAATCTTTTTTTTTTATGGAGGCTAGCCGAAAATTCAACCGCTAAAATCTCGGCGATTCAGGGTGGATCAATTTGACTGAAATTTTCAACAAATCCCCTTTACATTATCAAGTTTTTAACGTTTATAGTGACAACTGCCAGCTCTTTATCTAATCTCCCATAATGTGTCTTTAAAGAAATAACTTGCTTTATAAGTTCTTACCAAGTAATATGGCACCGGTCTTTTGTGGATTATAGTTAGACACAAATGTTCTGACTGCTTCGTTTTCTTCTGCATTTTCGATGGAGAGAATCGACATGAATTCCCTGAAATTAATTTAAAAGCATGATCAAAGGAGCTATTCAATATAAATGAACAGTAATAAACCCTAAAGGGAATGTTAAGAAATTAAAGCACGACTGAATATTTTTTCGGTAGTATCACGGGATGTGTATCACAACGTGGAAGTAATTCATAATTCATCTATTTAACGACAGTGTCACATATACTATTTGCTCGTTTCCGCTAAATTTTTTAAAAATCCCTAGAATTTGTACCTGTACGGGGGATCTTAAAACTCAAATGTTGCGTAAAATTGGGTACCTGTGTGCACTTAAAATAGCATAATGCAAGAGCAAAATCTGCTTATTACAGGTCTTTCTTTAAGCCTGAGATGTTATCTAAATAATCAATTAGACATTAATTAACATATCCAGACCATAATAAACTCTTGTATGTCAAGGCTAGCCTTCGATGTTGGCGGATAAAATTCTTATATGCCGCTTTATGGCCATTGATAATTAAATCAATCAAGTGGATAATCGAGACTATGCTGTTTATATTAATGATTTGAGTAATGATGACCGAGGCTATGTGAGTATTTCAAACGCTTTTTTCTCGGCTAATAGTGAATCAATTTGACTGAAATTTTCAGCAAATTATCTTTACACTATCTAGTTTTTAACTATTATAGTGAGAACTGCCATCTCTTTATCTTATCTCCCATAATGTAACTTTAATTATGTATTGAATTATATATTGTGCAGGCAGCGACGGTGGGAAAGACGCTGGCTTGCCTATAGTTGGGTATTTGATACCTGCATTGGCCGAGACAGTTCATTAGGATTTCCCGACGTGGTTTCTCGTGCAGGGCCTGTCTAGTCGTTCGGATCGTACAAAAAATCAAGGTCCCATGTATGTGTATACTTGTTCGTGCTCGTAAAAAAAACTCTTGGCAGTTGGAGTTCGATATAAGATTAGGCCATAGCGCCGCTGCCCGGGCAAAATTTACGTCATAGCACAATGTATGGCTTCGGAGCAGAACAGTCGGAATTTAAACCTTATTTCGTATATTTTGTACATATTTATTTACTGCATTGTGCATTGCGCTTTCTAGTATTACTATATTCGTTCGGTTTAACAGAACTGTGGAAATTAATGTGATAAATTGACTTACCCGCTACAAAATTCCTCTGCTTGTGTGTACGACCGCACAGTTACATCCTCGAATAAATAACAGCTATTACCGATATGTGTCCAACCTAAATATAAAGTATATATATAACATATGAAATATGTTATTCGTAACCACAGAAGGGTTTTTTTAAGGGTTGGGCAACTTTTAGTGGGACAATCTGTATACTAGATAGGCACAAGAATTTGCAGACGGATTAATGTATAAGCTTTATAGCTTGTTTCACAATCAGAGGATGTTGGATGGCCGAATGCTTAGCACATACGCGCTGCGCTTTCGTTGAGTCAACGGGCTTGGCTTGGTTTCCATTCCCCGGTTGTGCCTGACAAGGAGAAAGGTAGCCGGTCTAACCTCGTGGGTTCCTCCGGGCCCTCCGCCCTCCACCCCACTGTAGTGCTAAAGAACCCGACGCGCAAGCGAATTATTGAAATAAAATTGAGCCATGTGATAGTCCCGAAATGACCCACTTTGTGTCGAGTGGACGTTAAACTATCTCTCTGTCGCCCCCCCTCTCTCTCTCCCTCTCTCACTCTCTCCCCCCTCTCTCTCTCTCTCTCTTTCTCGCTCTGTCTGTTCCCTAATCTACATAATTTATTATGTTGTATATATAGTATATAATTATATGTTAAATAAAGTTTAGATCAAGTGTTATGCTATATTACATTCATATTACAGAGAATTCCCTTTAAGGATATTATAGATTACACATTTTTTTGTACACAAATAGACTGATTTACTACAATATATAACAGACTAATACCATTGATATAAACATATAGATGTATACGGCTTTATTATTTTAAAATGATTACCTGTTCGGCAAGGTGTTGTGGCAAAATCTGTAAATATTAATAATCAATGGTTTAGTAGTAGCATTTAAAATCATACTTTCAGAATGTTACTGGTCTTACAACGAAACGAAATATATTAATAATCAGGTTGGGTTATCAAGTAAAAGTAATTGCACCTGTCTATTCATATAACTGTGTGAAGTCTGTGTCACCACAGGCCCGGGACTGTACAGCGTAGTGGACGCTTACGACTAGCCCCCGGATCCTTTCACTCCTTTTGGATTGTTTTGTTTGTGGTCTCTGAGAGCGATGTCTTGTCTATGCATTTGTGTTTTTGTGTATAATTGTCTGTCGTGCAGTCCCCCTGCACTTACTATTAGACTAATATTCTTATAATGTCTTATGATGTCCTTCATTTCATACTGTTTCTATTGTTATATGTAATTAAACTTACCGAAAAGACAAACAGGTCCATTTTTGTTGCCTTTCGTCTTGCTTGTTGGGTTATAATAATTGTTGAACTGCATCTCTAAAAATATTTTGGCAAAATGCTATGAAGGTCCAGCAATAATTAATTAGGTACGGGAGCAAAACTATGGTAACGTATTCATTTAAACGTTAAATCCCCAAGATTATTTTTTTTGTAAAGTAGCATAACAGTATGGGGGAAAGCCTCCACCATGATCTGCACGGAGTACGGATTCTTATTCCTAATGGTATTTCTTCCAGTAATAGCAATATCCCAACAGTAGTAAAAGACATGGAATAGTACTTCCGACAACAGCGTAACAGTAGTAACGTAACACATACAGGAGATCTTCTTTTGTTCTTTCCGTTCAATAAGCAGATTGTTTTACCTCTACTAAACTCACTAGGCGTAACTGTGCAATAACCAGACCTTTTCAGTGTTATTGTACACTTTTGCTTTTATACGCTATTTTTAGTAGAAATCGTATAGAGAAGTGGTGTGGGTTGTCCGTGCAATAACAACGATTATGTTGAGCAGGTGTCAGTATTGCAAGTCATTTATAGCACGCTGTATTCGTTACCAGGTTTAACACCTTGACCTTCGGTCTCTGTGTTAAACCTGTAAACCCATGAAAGCCGTGCTATAAATATAACATGTATTACGTTTGAACGCATTTCCACTGTGGAAATAACTTAAAAGGAAGCCGCGGTTGCTCAGTAAGCTTCTTTTCTCGTTCACTTGGTGGCCCCCATGTTCCACTCACGGTGTTGCCCGAGAGGTTTCTTGAGATATTTCGACGTGGTGCCCCATTGACACTGGTGCAGGACGGAAGATCTGACAGAAATCGGTGTCTAATCGTTTGGATGAGACGACAAATCAAGGTCCCATGTACATATTGACGTGCAGGTAAATTAACATTGGCAGTTGGACTTCCACAGAAAGAGTAGGCCGTAGCGTCCCTGCCCAGGCGGAATTTCCTTCTTAGTACATTACAGGGTGTATTCAAGCCTTTATTAGTCTAAAGTTCAACATACCCATGAAAGTGTTCTCACTGTCACCTTCTTCATTAACCCAATAATTTTTCTTAGGTTGTCCAAATCTATAAATATGATTTCTTATTTCACGCTGCAAACATTCAAAGATATTAAATATATTTGAGAGTGGTAAGAGTTATTTTTATCGAATTGTATAACTTGATAAAATCTTGGATTACGATATCAATTTCAACAGTTTAATCCCCAATGGAATGTCCCGTGAGAAATAGTTGGTTCAACTAAAGGGTTGATACAAAATATTTATACAATATTGGTACTTACTTCGCTGCCAAGATCGGGTATTGGTGCCAGAATTCCTCCCATTCTGTAGCAGAGATATTTAGATTGGATATAACTGTCAAACTGGTTGATTACAGCATAACATTTTCCTCCACTTCCAATACGATATCCAACATTATTTGTTCCGCATGGTTGTGGCACTAGGAATATAAGAATAAATGGGTTTGTTTAATGAAAATAGTCTAAAATCTACATCTCCTACGAACTCCAAAACAATAGTTCCCTGGATGTTTTGATCTACCCTTACATCTAACATTGTACTTGAAATCCAAGATATACAGCGGCTTATAAAAATAATTACAAATGACTTGGGTGGAAATTAAAATTGACTTAGGTGAAAATTAGAAAAAAAAATAATATATTAAAATAGACTTGGGTGGAAATTAAAATTGACAAGGGTGAAAATTAGAAAAAAAAAATGCAAATTATACCAAAAAGATAAATGATATTATTTTTCATGTCCTTTATCAGAGAGAGAGAGGGAGAAATGGGGCTTAACGTCCACTCAACACAAACTAGGCCACCTCGGGACCAACATATGGTTCAATTTTTATTTCAATAATTCGCTTGCGCGTAGGGGTCTTTAGCAGTGGGAGGAAACCGGAGTGCCCGGAGGAAACCCACGAGGTTGAGAAGGCGCCCCTATCTCCATGCCACATACGCTCACACCAGGGCTCGAAACCACAGCCGCAAGCCAGAGGTGACCGGCCAGCTAGAGGTCGAAGTGCGGCACTCTAGACCACTAGGCCATCCCAACATCCCGTCCTTTATCAGCCAACGAACATAGAAATGGAGAGGAGGGTATGACCAAATAATTTACGGCTCCCCCCCCCCCCCGCGGATCCATCAGGTGTGTGATATTTGTTTTTATATTTCTTGCAATGTCGGTTTACTTTGCCTTGTCCTCAGGTTTGTCTTGTCGGTTTTATCTTGTCTGTATTGCTATCCTCCTGTGGTTACTGTCATAGTTAACAACTAGTGTACTGTTGTTATTGGTGCTTATAATTAGACGAAATAACCATTCAACAACGTCTTCGCCAATAACTTTAAAGATACATTATGAGATAAATTATGAGAGTTTAGATAAAGAAATGGCAGTTCTTATTATATTAGTTAAAATCTAGATAATTTCAGACAAATTTATCCTCTCTGAACCGAGAATTTAGCGATTGAATGTTGGGCCTCGATCATCATTACTAAAGTCGCTACGATAAAAAAGACATAGTCGCGATTATCCAATAATTTAATCACGTTTATTAGCAGATCGGATCCTAATCCAGTCTGGATAAGTTGATTAATGCCTAATTAATAAATTAGATAAGATTTTAGGCCTAAAGAAAGATTTGTATTAGGCAGATTTAGCCCTTGCATAATGTATGCACTACTACGCAAACAACCTACCTTTATCAGAATCAAATGTGTGACAAGTTTGAGTCAGCTCGGGAGCTGTAATTAGCAACTCTGCTGGATCTACAGCACCACGTCCCTGTAAAATACATCTTCATATTTATAAACTTCCATATAATATGGTTTAAAGGTATATAATGCTAAAGCTGTATGACTTTTTATCTTTCTGGGTATATTTCTACTTAATGTATTGCACATTTAAATGTCGTTGTTTAACGGGGATAAAAAATGCGATCTTGTCAGACATTTGCAACTGTTTGCCAGTAGTGGATTGTAGAAGAAATAACATTAGTAATTACATCAATCTCAGCTCGTACACAAGGTGTGGTCGGTGGAGTTATAGGATCCTGAAATAAACAACATTTGTGTTATTAAAATCATGATATTATTCTTTATTGAAGCGCTATTGTCACTAGCACATGGTCAATTCTTGAGATGATAAATCCCATAACGTCTAGCACAACCCTGTGTTTTCCAGCAAATTGTTTCTGGTCATGATGTCGAGTATTGACTTGTGTATTTCTTGATCGAAAGTTGTGACGCATAGTAGTGACATATCTTTTGTTGATCTGTGTCACTGGACGATACTATTACATGTATACATAATTAAAACTTACCGGCGATTGGGGAGTAACTTTATACGGTCCATTGACGTAGGCGTCTTGGAAACAATCTATAGGATCGGTACCACCATCATTACGTTTAATTAATATGCTTGGACATTTTGAAGCAGGACACTCTTCGTCAGAATTTTGTCTTTCATCTGTTCCATCAAATCGGAGAAAAAATAACCTGAAATATTATATAAAACATTGTGAATATCAGTATTAAAGTATCCGACTTGGTTACTTGTAATGTTGCTCAAAGCTACTTTAACCTTTAACGACTTGTTAACATGGAGTAATCTTTAAGAGAGAGAAAGTCTATTGCTGGGAGCCCCATTTACTTTAACATATTGTTAACTTGACGTTATATTTAACGGAGGTGTTGGGTTCCGTCTCCGTTACCTGTTTAACGATGGCATTGGATGACTGTCAGTTGAAGTATACCTTTACCTTATCAGTATAGAAAACCCTAGAGGGTTGGTCGATGGGGTTGGGATGGGTTACGGGCTATTCTATTTTGCATAGGATGAAATTCTATAGTATTCTGCATATTTGATGGGCCTGTAGGAAATAATGGTCTAAATATTGTACGATTTATGTAGTGCAAATCCTAGAATTTTCCTTACAGATCTATGGTAAAATTTCTCGTGTTGTGGCCTTAAAAAACTTTTGTGGACAGGTTACACAGTTGTCCCACATTTCTTGTTAGTACTAACTTCTTTGAAGTTGTTATAAATGTTCATATACATTTTGAATTTATAAATTTACATTTAAAGTTATCACATGTATAATAACAAATACATCAGAAACAAAACATATGATATTGTTGTCATTACGGCCATCGTCCTAATTCACGTCCACCTCCATTGTCATGTACCCTTACACTGTGTTGTACAGCGAGTTCCGGTCTAGTTATCTGTCGATATGGTTGTCTTTTGGTAAGCCTGCCTGAGTAATGCTCTACCAGAAATCATTTATAATGGTCAAGGTGTTATCAACACATATTTTAGTATTCAACAGCCATTCACAAGTTTTAAAATAGAAATGTGACGTCACCCTTTCAAATAATCGTACGGGCAACTTTCCAATCGTACATTATTAATACGACCCTCTTGTAGCTACACTATATATTACTTATTGTCTCGCTTTCGACCATTAAACAATAAATAATATATATCCTGAGGAGCCCCCCCCCCACTAATTTTCGACAGTGCTGAAAGTGCCTTTTTACTGCTGAAAGTGCCTTTTTCAGACCCAAATATGTCCCCTCCAAACGTTTACTTAGACGAATATATCAGCCAAATAGCTCTTGGAATGTCTACAGATGCAAGGAAATGACGGATAATTGTCTTAGGGGAACCCACCCTCCCCTCAACCCCATCGCAGCGGCGTGCCCCGTCTCGGCAGTAAGTGCCCTTATTTTGAGCCCCCCCCCCTTTTCAAAATTCCTAGATCCGCCTCTGGTATCAAATATTTTAACAGTCTTCAAGTTAACCTATACTACATATTGAAGATAAATATATATATATGCCATTTAGCCTAATCTATGACATTTGTTTATACGTACATACCCGTGAGAACTGTCCCAGAAATAAGCTCTACCCGTTGTGTCGGCCTCCAGGGCGGACATACTATCAACAGATATTGGGAGATTGTTGTTATCAATTTTAGGGTTGCTTCCAGTTATAGTGAAATCCGTAGTCCCTTTTGGAAAACAAAGTGCCAGGCGAATATACGATCCACTGAAATAACAATCAGGTATGGGAATTTAAATTTAACATATGTTAAAAGTAACGTATCAATGCAAATATAAAGCTATACGGTTTCGGTCCATTAAAAAAGACCTCTGGCTTGCGGCTGTGGTTTCGATCCCTGGTGTGAGCGTATGTGGCATGGAGGTAGGGGCGCCTTCTCGACCTCGTGGGTTTTCCCTGGGCACTCCGGTTTCCTCCCACTGCGCAAGCGTATTATTAAAATAAAATTAAACCATATGTTAGTCCCGAAATGACCTAGTTTGTATCATCGAGTGGACGTTAAAACCCATTTTCTCTCTCTCTCCATTAAAAATACTAATCTCACTGAAATACAGCACTATATTTCTTTTTTTATACTTTCGATGCTCTACACCTCTTGAAGATCTGACCGGTTGTTGCGATAAGTCAAGTTAGAGTTCATACGAGCAGATTTTGACCTTTGACCACTCATCATTGATATTACTAGTGGATTACCCACAGTTACGGGCAAAACACACATAAAACTCACCGTAACAGAACGTGTCATTGGCTAATCGCTCACACTTTTTAGAACACGTCAATGATAACAACTCTATCAGACCCTAGTGTAACAAAGACGAAATTTTGAACCATAAAAACGAAACGAAATAGGATCTGTGTTTTAATTTGAAGAAATACATTTAAATCATATTTCATATTCTTCAATAATATAATGAAGGGTTTTAACCGAAATTAGTTATCAATGAAGAACCAGCATCTGACAGTATATGATACGGTACGCGTGTGGCAGGTTTTAACTTATCACTCACTGTAAAGTTGTTTTAAAAAGAGATTTGCAGTGAAGTTATATATTGTGGTCTGATCCCTACAATTACATTCTTAAATTGGTTACCAACGCCCCCCCCCCCCGCCCCTTTGAAGTTCAGTAAACACTGAAGGTCAACCAATCTAGGAAGCGTAGTTTTGTTTATTTCTCTCCTCAAAGATGTTAACGATTGTTGTCCCCTCCACTGATGTGCTAAACATTATCTAATTGCCCAAAGGTGAATGGACTATTACGAGTGTTATGCTAGGGTACCCACATGAGAGATAGTGAAATGGGGTTTAATGTCCACTTGGGACAAAGACATGGATCAATTTTATTTCAATAATTCGCTTGCGCGTAGGGATCTTAGCAACGGAGGGGGGGCGAAGAAAAGCCAAGAGGTTGGACAGGCTACCCTACTCCTTGTCACGCACAACCGGGGAATCGAAACCACGCCAGTTAACGCAATGCCAGACCTTGTAGCGCGCACGTGCTAACCATTCGGTCAGTATAAAACAATGCCCACAATCAGCGCTCACGCTGTCCATCGCCATTTCCGCCAATTGCGATAAAAATATAATTTTGCCTATAAAATATTCAACTGGCAAAATTTTGGCGATAACATTTTCTTTTTTAACCATGGCGTTAAATGTTTGTTGCCACAAAGCTTTGATTTCCACGCCGTGTATATTTTGATTATACACATTAGAGTCTGTTGCGCTTTACTGCATCAGTTATCAATCAATTAGGTAGCATTAATAGTACGTACTTTGCTAAATTATTGACTCTTACGGTTACATCAGTTGGATTGGTACCATTAAACACAGCAACATAGCCTTTGTTTTGCATTGTAAGATATTCTATACTTTTATCACCTAAATAAAAACAAATGATAGGTCTATTAAAGATACACGATGGGAGATAAGCAGGCGCGGGTCCGGAGGGAGGGGGCAGGGGGCCTCGGTCATCATTACTAAAATCAGTAATGTAAACAACATAGTCTCGATTATCCACTTTTTTCATTTAATTATCACTGGCCGTTAAGCGGCATATAGGAATCTAATCCAGCCAACATCGAAGCCTAGCCTTGACATCGAGAGTTTATTATGGTCTGGATAAGTTATTTAATGTCTAACTGATAATTTAGAAAATATTTCAGGCATAAAGAAAGACCTACAATAGGCAGATTTTGCTCTTGCATAATACATGTTTAAAACAACCTGTTATGGTCTCAACCCGGCAAGTCGAGTAATATCGTTTTCTCGTAGCTCCAACTCTTTACACTGAACTTTCTAGTCCAATGCAGGGATCGAAAAAGCAACCTGGGGACTAGCGAATCTGGGTCTTACCCACTGAGCCACCGTGGCTCACAGTGAAGACAGTATCCAACTTCCAAAACACAATGTTTCTTACCACGTATAGCAAATGGGCTGTCCGTTACATCATCTCTCACCATGTACATTGGGTAATCGGTGCGTTTCGCTCCCTTGAATACCCCATCGGAACCTTTAAATAGTATCTGAATAAATTCAAATAAAATGAATTTAATGTAACAATATCAAAATTACTATCTGTGATAGCGTCGGGTTAGGCTTACGAAAATAAGATATACATGAATCATCAAGCAACTGAGACTGCCAAGATAGTATGGAACAGTCAATTTTACCCTTTAGTTAAAAAAGCAATGTCTTAAGAATTCCTTTTACACGCAAGGTCCCATATCAAATCCACACATGATGCTGCGTAATCTCACAATTTATATGTTCTATACTTGTTTTCATCCATTCATTCATTCATTCATTGAAGCCTTACCTTTGAATATTCACGAGGACAAACAGACATCTGATAATTTTTGTTATAGTAACAATCATAATCCAAGAAAAATGGCGTTTTTCTCACTAACTGTACGTTTGCTATACCAGTGATGGAACCATCATAATCTCGAAAACTTGCTTGAAGATCGCCATCTTTTGGATCATCGAAGAACGGGAGAGAACTATTTCCTGCAAACACTTTTAGTCCGTCAACCTGTAACCACAAATTAATTAATGATACCTTCTGATTCCTGGATTCTTTAAATGTACTCTTATAATCATATAACAGACACGCAAGACTACAACGAAATAGTGGGACCAAGAACTCGCACGCAACATTTCCGGCGGTCTTCGTTAACCCAATGGCTACGATATCGTTCCTGGTGGAAGTGGACATTAGACTCTAGAATCGAACGACCGCATTCATTAACCCTATCAGAGCAGAACAGTACGACGCAAAACCTATTTCATTTAATATATTTCTTTTTTAATATTTTAGAATTAAGTTTAATTCAAAAATATATTATTACCCAAGCGTGTTTCAGCTTAGGATTTCCATTTTCGAACCTGATCTGGTATGTATCACACTGTCCATAAAACGTATAATTCGACATTTAAATGAAATGAAATGAGGTATAACGTTAAATCCACCGGGTTAATGATTCTATGGAATGCAATTACTGTTTACAACAGTCAGGGTTTCTTTAACGTGCACACCCATCTGTACACGGGACCTTGGAATTTCGTCCCATTCGAACGACCAGACGTTGTCCTTGATAGGCCCTCCATCTGTCACGACAAAGCGAAACAGAGCTGAAAAATACCGGCGAACTTTCTCGACCAGCACCAGCATCAAAATCAGCCTTAAATTAAGAATTTAGTCTCTGTTTATGAGACATATCTTTCATCCGGAAACACAAAAGTTTGCACATAGTTTATTATTGGTGTATTTAAAACATTAAAACAACAAGTGTTTTATAGCTTTGTAAACTCGGGACCGAACCATTGGGCCATCGGGGTTAACATAAAGACATACCGTGTCACAGAATCCAAAAACAGCTCCTTCTACACCATTCTGGGCTAAAGACGGGTAGGGGAAATTTGTATTAAATCCTAGAGCTGCTGCTCGTCGAGTAGCAACTTCACCATATTCTGTCTCCCATGTACTGTTCCAAGTCCAATGATTGAACTTATCAAAAAATGTGTTTTTTACGAGAATTATCCCGAAAAAGAATTCCACCCCAACCAATGGTAAATTACTGTAAATATAAATATACATTTTAAGCCCCGTTTACATGACGAAATTTGCACACGTGCAAATCTTTTGCATATATGCAAAATTACTCATGTATGCAAATTTCGTCATGTAAACGCATTTGCATACATATGTAAAAATACTGCAGGTGCAAATTTGCACCTAGTCCTGACCAGATGCAAAAGTATATTTGCATATATGCAAAAGTATTTAGGGTAAGTATTTGTGCAGATTGCGTCATATAAACGCTCAGCAATATTTGCATATGTGTGTATATCTCATTATCAGTTGCATCATCCTAAATATATGATGTTGAGTGGTGTTTTGGGTAAAACAAATACGTCAATAGTAGTCTGTAAATAGTCAGCAACATATCTAGAGGTAAAGTTGGTCGCAAAAGTCGCGGAATCGCATGGAATGATGAAGCAACTAGGGCTGTGATAAGTATTTGGCATGAAAATAGTATTGAGCATCAGTTAGAGGACCCAAATGTAAATAATGGGACGTCTATGGCATCTCGAACAGTGCGAGTGGCTGGCGAGAGTGTATCCTGAAATCTTCCACATAGCATATCAATTGTTCCTTTTCGCATTCTAAAATTTTCCAACCAGGATTGGTCGTCAAATGTTTCTAAAACAATCTTGCTATACCAGTCATTTAACCTTGACTTCAATCCACGTGTCTCTCTCACAAGACATTCCTATGATAATTGCAGCACTACGTTTACATGGAAAGGTTCTTTGACGACGAATCCTTGCTATCCGCTCCATGACTAAATGGCATCTAAACACTTTATTACATATTTACTGTGAATGCTTATATAACATGTGAACGCTTAGCAAATATACTTTTGCATACGTGAGTAACTAATACATATATGCAAAAATGCACATATATGTGTATTATTTGGTCATGTAAACGGGGCTTAAGAAAGCGATATATAAATAAAATGAACTGTTGCACAAATCGTCACTGGCTAGCATATCTCTTAATAAAATAAAACCAAGTACGAACAATCCAAACCATTAGGCAAAAATCGAAGTCCTAAAGAACGTAATAGGCAAAATAGTTAGGCAAAGTAGTGTAATCAGCAAATGGACTGTTCATCGTGTACGAAATACACATGCAACAAACAGTGGTAACAGGTGTCCGGAAGAGTAAGCTTACAGTTTATTCTGGTATTAGTCCCATACATCTTCAATGAAAGACTTGATCTAGCTTTAACTCCATACATCTTATCAGGGCTTTCACGTAATACCCTGCACATTTCGACATTAATTTCGATTGGGCATTCACCCATCTTGTGAGCCTATCAGATTCCCCAATCACCGCGCGAATACCAGGTCTCGCGTTTTCCGGCTAAACTGTCCACTTGTGATACCCGAGTTGCAAAGTTCAAAGTGCGGTTAATGTCAAGGTTTGATTTGATTTTCTTAGTGTCGCAACTTCTGATTGGACGCTGATGTTCTTGTGTCTGTAGTAAAGAGATAAAACGTAGCTATAAGTTTGGGAATTGCAAAGTAATCCAGCAATGTCCAAATGTTGTAAAGCCCCTAGCCGTTGCTTCGGCAACATGAGCCTCATACAGGATCGAATGAACCACTCTCTTCACCCTCCATATCTTCTGGGATGGACAGTTCGTGTGTGAATCAAGTTTTGTTTCATTCGTTAAGACTTATTAACATGTCATCGCAGCCATTTTGTAGTCGACGGTGATTACTCTAGAATAATAACAGTCATGCTACTTACGGCAAGGGACGTGAAAAAGAACGTTCGAAGTTATGTGTTCGCCCATCCTTTCTATACTGTAACGGCATTCCAAGATTTTCTGTTTCGCCAATAACAACACTGTTTCGTATTTCTTGGGCAGTGCCAAGTACACTCCTAGTCATAGCAACTCCAATTGGAGCATCTGCAATACTATATATAAAAACTTAACATTAATTAGTATCTTGCAGTCCATGATCGCCATTGTACCCCCCCCACCCCCATTCAAAAATAGATTTTACATTAAAGAAAAATATAGCAAGTCACCCCACAGGAAACGTAAAGCCGTTGATTGATTTTTTTTTAAAAAAATGATACCCATATATGTCAAATCTTTACATCAAATCAAAGACATTCTATGAAATTCACTTTCTGTCTAGGCGAAACTTTCAAAAATTCTCATTACATTACCGATATAGAATAAATTAATTCTGAATAGATAATATCATTTTGATCTGATCTAATTAAATAATAAAAGTGTCTTCCTTTCAAGTACGAGATTTTAATTACAATTCAAGATCCAAGAATATTTTAAATCTGGCTGCAATCAGCCAGCGAGAACGAAGCTCACGTGAGTCCGTAAAGAATACCAATCATAAGAATAAAGTCGCCTTGAGTAAATCGTCCATTAAAGGCCTTGATGATAATGTCAGCGATTCGCCATAACACATACATTGAATATTATTTGTAAATGTTGACGTTGACGATGTCGTTGATAAATCTGCTAATCCGTAAGAGAAAGAGAGGGAAATGGGGTTTAAAGATCACTCGTCACAAACTAGGTTATTTCGGGACTAACATATGGTTTAATTTTATTTCAATAATTCGCTTGCGCGTAGGGGTCTTTAGCAGAGGGGGAAACCGAAGTGCTCGGAGGAAGCCCACGAAGTTGAGAAGGCGCCCCTATTTCCATGCCACACACACTCACACCAGGAATCGAAACCACAGCCGCAAGCCAGAAGTGACCGGCCAGCTAGAGGTCGAAACGCGGCACTCTAGACCACTGTGCCATCCCATCCCATCCCATCCCCCTGCTGATCAGTAAGAAAAGGTGAACATTTGGTTACCGCGCGTAGGGATTACTATACATGTAATTTGTAATTTAAAATTTTCGTATATTTTAAGATCTCAAAGAACATCGCTGTATGTTCTTTAATGATTGGGGGATTTGGTGGCCGAATGGTTAGCGTGTGCGCGCTGTATCATACGGCCTGCCATTGAGTCAACTGGCGTGGTTTCGAATCCCCGGTTGTACGTCGCAAGGAGTAGGATCGCCTGTCCAACCTCGTGGGTTTTCTCCGGGTACTACGGTTTCCCACCACTGCTAAAGACCCCTACGCACAAGCGAATCGTTGAAATAAATTTAACCATATGTTAGTCCCGAAGTGACCTAGTTTGTGTCTAGTGAACTTAAACCCCATCCCTCTCTCTCGCTCTCTCTCTCTCTCTCTCTCTCTCTCTCCCTCTCTCTCTAGATTATAATCATGCTAGAATTACCAACCTTGCGTGGTCGTACACAATTTTACCTCCCTTTGACCAGATATTTTCTCCTCTGTTTCTATAAGCTGTTAGCCTGAAAGACATACATTTTGCCATACCAAAGCTGCTCATGTCTTTTTAATCCCACATGAAATTCTGTCGATAATGTTAAATAGGCCTATTCCCTGGCAATAATCAAATATGTATGTATTTGGAACAAAAATACATAAATAGCTATGCCAAATTTGACATAATCAGTTTGGTTTGTTGTTTTTATTTCGCTAAAACGCACTGCTGCAATGAAGCATGTTTAAAGGTAATAAGGTGGCTAAGTGGGTTGGCTCTCTAGCTGGAGGTCGGGTGTTCGATCCCTGAAAGTTTATCTAGGTTTTCCGGCCTGGTTTACACTTATCAGTGATGCTGAACGAAGAGTATGACAAGGACTGATGTCTAGTCGTTCGGATTGGACGAAAACCCGATGTCCCTTATACTCATTGCCGTGCACGTAAACGATCCCTTGGCAGTTGGAATTCGATGTGAGAGTAGGCTGTAGCACACTGTATGGCGTATACCTGTCTTCATTAACAAAGTTTAGCTGCAGGACAGTATTATGTTAAACCCCATGTCATTTCATTCCTGCAAATCGGATGTACATCATTTCATGGGATTTTTTTATCTGCACCTACCGGCTTGCAGAATATTGAAGACGGGCATCTGCTATGATGGAAGTTATCCACCTGCTCTTTATCGAATTATAACTGTCTATGGTTATGTTACGTGCACGCAAATTTATGAACATGTAATTACGAAATCTCACAATCTGATTAAAACACATAGCCTATTTCGTTTCGTTTTTTTTTTTTTTAATTGTTCAAAATTTCGTTTTACTTGTCTTCACATCAAGGAGAACGCTAGATCGAAGACGGTCCTACGCATTTTAGCACATATGACGTCATATATAGATTGTGGGTTAGGGTTAGGGTAAGGGCTAGGACCCGTAGATTTCGTCAAAGTCTCGAGATGTAAACAGGGCTAGCCCTAACCCTAACCCTGGGCCAAGCCTAACCCACAATCCACATGTGACGTCATAAAATGCGTAGGGCCGTCTCCGATCTAGCGTTCTCCTTACTACAGTGTGGTGTAGATCATCGAAAGTATAAAAACGAAACGAAATATAGATCGATATTTGATTCAGATTGGGGATCTCTGTGTATCCTATCATCCCAACGACTAGCCACACTTTACGAAATTCTAACTGCCATGCCAACATGTACCATCCGACCGACTAGACGCTTCTACTGTCATGCCATCGGTCATGCCCCACAGGCCGGCTGAAACCACACGGGAGGGGGGGGGGGAAACTCCGCGGAACATTGGGATCAAATTACCAGACATGGCTAATGTGTCAGCGCGTTACTCACTGACTACCGTGGTCGACAAACTCCAAGGAAGTATATTGAGCTCAATGAATTGAGTACAAGGCCTCCAATATGATCGGCATATATCAAGTTTTTATTTGCCCTGTTTCGTAACAGAAACATGTTAAATACCTTTTAATAATGCTTTCAGCTCGTGGTGAATTTTTATCTGGTGTTTCTCTGGGATCGTATCTGCTATTGGCAATAAGTCCATTTTCTGGTACCAATTCGTCAGTAATGCCATCAACTTGTCCGTTAGATATCATCCTGTCAAACATTAAACCACGCTGTAAAACATAGATACCATTCAATTAAACATAAGCCCCTACATGCAAACATAGGCTATTAGATGTAAATATAGAGATAAAAGCATAATCTCGTACATGTAAGCATTGGCTATAACATTTAAACATAGAGCTGAAATGGTTTTACATGTAAACATAGGCTATTACATGCAAACATAAAGGTAAAAAACGGTAGGGTCTTACATGTAAACATGAGCTATTACATGTAAACATAGAGGCAAAACATATGGTCTTACATGCAAACATTTGTTAGAACATTTAAAAATTGAGGTAAGAACATATGGTCTTACATGTAAACATAGGCTATCGGATGTAACCTAGAGGTAAGAACATCTTACATGTAAACATAGGCTATTACAGGTAAACATAGGCTTTTACAGGCAAACATAGCTTATTAAAGGTAAACATGGGCTATTATATGTACACGTGGGTTATTACATGTAAACATAGACTATCAAAGGCAAACATAGGGTATTACATGCAAACATAGGCTATCACATGCAAACATATGGTATTACAATTACAGGTAAACATGGGCTATTACATATAAACATGGGCTATTACAGGTAAACATAGGCTACTACAGGTAAACATAGGCTATTACATGTTACATAACATCCTATCAAACATCATATCACGCTGTAAAATACAACCTATTTCTCATTCGGGTTATTACAGGTAAAGATAGGCAACAACAGGGGTGTGATGTTCTTCGACTCCATTGTACCTTTTTAAAACAAATTAAACCTAATTCAATAATTCAACAAAACTTACATCTCGGTTTGAATGTGCAACATTTCGATCAAACAGCCCAATTTTAGACAGTCTTGCATGATCTTCAAACACCAGTCCTAGTTCTGCTTGACGTGCAGCTGATATCGTTAGAGGTTTTTTCGAAAACAGTATATGAAAACCATTTCTCTAAAAACAAACAAAGGTTAATCCACGTAGCATTATTAATTCTGTCATAATTTGCGGCATTTCTTCTTTTCGAGCGCTATTTTCATTTTATTGGCTACACAAATCCCAATATGAATCAATTCTGATAAGACTTATATCTGATGATTTTACGTCTTGTGTAGTATGAATAAGTAATATAGGCTTTAATCCTTACATGATCAGGGGGGGGGGGGGGGGGGGTGACGGAATGGTTAGTACGTGCGCCTGTATCATGGGGGCTGTCATTGAGTCAACTGGTGAAGTTTCGATTTCCCGGTTGTACGAGTGAGGTCGCCTGTCCAACATCGTCGGTTTTCTCCGGGTCGTTCAGTTTTCTCTCACCTACGCACAAGCGAATTATTGAAATAAAATGAACTATATATTAGTCCCGAAATAACCTAGTTGGTGCAGAGTGGACGTTAAACCCCATTTCTCTTCCCTTTTATTCTGCTTGACCTTCTTGTGTAGTATAACTATATATTATTCACCTCAGCACCGGCTGCAACATTATTTTTCATTATGTTGTTGGGATGTGTAATCCAGTATGTAGCTGGATGACTGAAAATAAAATAGTATAATGCGATATGACTGCTGGACTAAGACTAGTAATTATTACGAATGTAGTGCGAGTTATAAATAGACAATTTTTCCCTTATTTTTTTTCTCCCCTCTTCCTGCAATTTTGGGTTGACTTTTTGGTCTAGAATTGGAGAAAAGGCATCAAATTTTCAATTTCATAGCAGTTTTGGGTAATACTGAGGAAATTACAGCGGAGGGATAGGGGGTGTAAAATGTCTTTCTGCGGAGCAATCATTGTGTCAGATGTGAGATTTTCAACTTAAAATCCCCGTAGCAAAAAATCTAAACGGTCAACCCCCTACAAATTTATGATAAGGAGATTGCCAAATGTGGTCCCCAGTGTGCCTAAAAAGATTGGAAGCAACGGAATGTTGAGAGAAAAAAACTACAGCCTGTGATGTTACAGGCATTTAACATTGAAGTCAATGGGCAAATAATTACTAGTCTGAGTCCTGCTATTCAATATAATTGTTCTATTAAACCCCCTTCCAACCTATATATATATTTTGGTGACAGACAACCATATCCTTATCTCTCATAACCTAGATATTATAGGAAATAATTTAATTAATAGTACAAGTACCTTTGGGTCTGAGAGGGTTAGTAGAATTAGCATTTAATCGAATATTTGCGATTTATGTTAACGTTTATAAGATGATAATTTACTAACTGGATAGAGCAATACACAAAAACATATACTTATGGAATAACAGCTACTTAATTTATTTAGGCGGCGTTTCAGAGAGTATTCTCTCAACGGTATCAAGCTAATACAGTAAAACAAGAATTATGCGATGAATATATACAGAAAACTATAACAACAATTCATGAAATCATACAGGACAACAACAAGATCCTTTGATCTAGCTGTTATTGCATAAGTAGGTCTGACCGTGGTCGACAATGTTTTCGGTGTTTTTATTTACATAGCATCAGCACGAAGCAAAACCCTAAAATTAAACATACGATCTTAAAAGTTTTCTTACTCGCATGAACTTTCTAAGCCCTCCGGACACCACTCTGGGGCCATGTCGGTCAGCAGTTGTGTTCCATATTTTGTTCCAACACCCAGATTTCCATCCAAAATATTTCTCTGTTCAACACTATCCTCGAGGAAATATCCATGACCAAGATGATCATAGCATACATTGTCGCTTAACTAGAAGCAACAAAGAAATAATATTCTGATATAGTTTTACTTCAATTTACTGTATTAAACACCGAATATGGATGCAGCTATGGCGGGTGTGACGCGGGCCTACTGAATTTTTTGGAGGGGCTGAGGATGTGGCCAGCTAAGAACACTCCTAAAAAATCATTATTGTTGGCGAAATATTTAGGGGGCCCGGTGTGACGTCTGGCAGGGTACGTTAACTCTTCTAGACACCTGTTACCACTGTTTGTCGTGTATTTTGTACACGATGAACAGCCCATTTGCTCATTAAACTATTTTGCCTTTGACGGTTTTTTTATGACTTCGAATTTTGTCTAATAGTTTGGATTGTTCGTACTTGGTTTAATTTTATTTAAACGTTAAACTATTTACATACAGAGCTAGTTCAGATAGTTTCGTAGTATCAAATATAGTGAAATTAAAAGGTTTGTTTTTTTTTTTACCTCGGCACCATCTGTACCGTGTATTGTAATACAACGATTATTACTACGGTGGATACTATTATTACTTAGCGAGGACCCATCTACGGCATCACACATATGATAATGGATAGGATAGGTTCCTGCAATAAAGTCAAAGACAGGGGCTTTAAGAAGCATACCCGTGGATTCATAAAATGTTCTTTCATGTTACAATATGTTTCTTTTTGTAAGGAGCTAAACTCTAAATTGCATTTTAAAATAAAAACAAGAATTAGACTAAAATCAACATTCATCTTGCCATAAAAATATGGGATTCTAATATCTAATATTTAAGACATCGTCTATGTATAAAGTTTTTGGTGCCATTAATGTAATGAACAAAATAAAATGGTGAACCAATAAAAGCCAGGAGATATAATTCACAATACTTGATTTTCAGTTTATATCGACATATTAGAATATCTTTCATGATTAAATATTTTATATTTTTTTATTTTTTAATTTTTTAATTTCAAATTATTATTTTATTTTTCTTTGCACATGCATCAACGACCACTCTTGTTTAATATATATACACACTTCTCTCTTTATATTATTGTTTCTCTATACCTCAGGTTAATTGGTTTTCCATTAATAGTGTTATTACACTGATCTTTTTATAAATAATAGTATTCGCCTCCTTTTAATCCCCGTAAGAGTTTTCTGTTGTGTAGGATTAGTCCCTAATGGACCCCTAATCGAAGGTGTTAAACTTTAATTGTATTTGATTTTTATCTTTGTTGCATATTCTGTATATATTTGCCTATACCATTCACAATTTGTATCATTGCTTGATAAAGACGAGAGCATCCTCGTCGAAACGTCGCTTAGTATCAAACTCAGTAATTGTGTATCCGTAAAATTGTACCTTGTGTCAATAAAATATACCCCACAAGTCAATGCGAAAGTAATTAACAATGGCTGATTCACGAACGACACAATTATGCAAAATTCATGTAGAATGGACCCAACAAACTATAACGATTGTCCTTCAATTTGAACTGTTCACGTATTTAATCAAATATAAAACAAAACCAAAGCAAAAGCAATTAAAGCAGTTTTAGGAACTAAAGATGTGTTTATTTGCACGAAAACCGGCAGTGAATGTGTTCCGATAATTCTCTGATATTTTAACGAAGGAATCTGATAGACTCCCAAGCTGGGCTTGTTACCCAATCAAACTTAGTGCCGAAATATGCGAGGTATTACGTGAAGGGCTTGATAAGATGTACGTAGTTAAGGCGAGATCAAGCCTTCTATTAAAGATGATCACCTTAAGGATATACAGACCTAAGAGTACCCGATAACGACGAATACAGAAGCAAAGCCCCAACACGTGAAAAAGAAAAATGAAAACACCTACCAGTTAAAAGTTGTTGTCCCATATGATAAAACTCAACACCTTCGACATGAACAGACTTAAAGCCTCTTACAAACTAAAATATGTATGGTTTAAAAAGATTATTGGCCGTCAAGGTATAAGTAAAAAATACCTATAAAGTACAGTAATTCTAAAATTTTGAATTATTTAAATTCATGAAATCCTATTGACATAATTGACGTTTATACGTAATCAGATTTTTAACATGGCTTGTTCCAATGTGTGTAGCGTCTGTAAAATGTTCTTCTGGTGGGTTTGTGGAAAAGATGTGATCATAGTATAGCAAGAGTGTCGGCTATTTAAATTAGCTTCCATTAAAAGTCCAATTTAAATTGATATTGTGACGTATATGGATAACCTATTCCAATTTATTCTGATCGGTTTTAGGAAAAGATTTTAACATCTGCGACGAAAGTGTCAGCTAACATATTCAGTTCTACCTTGTTAAAGAGTAATCCTATTAATCTTATAATTCGGGGGGGGGGGGTAGAGAAACAGGTAATTGTATTTCTATTTCCGATGTGGATGATTTTTAAATGTGGAAAATAATGCCCATGATCGTATAATAGTGAGATGACAACATCTTGAGAAAAAGACATAGAAATAATTACGTTTTGACTTGCTTTGAAAACATGAAATTCTCGCTTTAAAATACTAATTGCGATTTATAATTATAACATCATTACCTTGACATGGGCTCCGAAAGTGTCTCTATTATAACGTTCACATAACAAAGCTGCTTTAGGATCATTATTATCGTAACATTTTGGTTGTAGTTCGCCTTCTATTTTAATATTCCTTGTTAATAAAGCAACTTCCGCTCGCTCATCGACGCCATGGGTGATCTTACCATAATGGGGATACTGGAATGCGCCTGGAAACACATTCATAATTATCAAACAAAGAGACAATTTCATGATGCATTATGCAAAATTTAGAATGGGACTTGTTTTAACTAATTTGAAAATTGACAATGAAAAATGAATATAGTTAAAATTTCAGTCAAATAATTTATTCTGGGCGAAGTTATGATTGTTTGAGGTTTTTACAAAATATAGTTTTATTGCTACGATGATGAACTAAGTTGATTATCCATTTTGTCTTCAAATTATTAAATAGCACAGGTATTCCTAATCCATCTAAAATCTCGACCCATCGATGACACAAAGCGTTGATTATGTGCAAGCCACGTAAATAAATATTTACCTAATAATTTATTATATAACGTTGTATAAAGACAAAACCTCAGATTGCATCTTTCAGAAATTTAGATACTACAAAACAAATTATTCTTGACTACCTTTAAATTATTGGATCATCTGTCATATAGTAATGTATTCTGTTATTTTGGACGGTTTTGTCGCATTGCCCAATGGAATGCTAAAGCACATTATTATCATAATAACTTTTTAGTTATATTCATATCAATATAAGAATGAACAAACCGTCTAATTTAATTTGTTTATTTGAACAATCTGGACAATCTAATATCTTAAACTCCTCTACTTGTCTCCAGTCAAAATCTGTTGATGTCACAATAATTTCATCGCCTGAAATGAAACATGTAATAAGAGGCATAAGGACCATTAATTGCGTTGGCAAATATGAAAAATTTCGTAACTATCAAGTGTCCGTCGTATTAATAAATAAAGCAATCGCCTATAACGGTTTTATTTTCTAGTTTGAACCAATCTGATTAAAATACCGATCTATATTTCGTTTCGTTTTTTATACTTTCGATGATCTACACTACACGAAGATTTGATCAGTTGCAGCAATATGTCGCGTCACAGGTCACATGATCGGCTTTTGACCCTATGCTGTCAGACATTTGATTAACGAATCAGCATTAATGTTACTAGTGGATTACCCATAGTTCCGTGCAAAACACGCCTGAAGCTCACCGTAACAGACCGTTTCATTGGCTACTCACATTATTCAAAACACGTCAATGATAACAACTCTTACAGATCCTAATGTAGTAAAGACAAGTAAAACGAAATTTTGAATTATAAAAACGAAACGAAGAAGGATCTGTGTTTTAATCAGATTGTGGTGAAATATACATTTTCATCATATCTATACTAGTAGTATAAAAAAAAACAAATTCATGCAAATACTCAGGCGCGGATCCAGAGGGGGGGTTTGGGGGGTCCAACCCCCCCCCCCTGCTCAGCTACATAAAAAAAAATAAAAATTCCTGGATCCGCCCCTGATACTGGTGTAATTAAACCGACAAATAACAAAATGCAAAGGTATAATGAATAAATAATGAAAAGATAAATTTCAGCGGAAATTGAGAATATATTTATTACATGAAAATAAGCTCAAACTAGAGATTTAAAACTACGAGTCTATAATATCGTCACTGATGGTTCGAAATTAATATGTTACGTTGACGAGACATAAAGCTCAATTTAGATCTAGAGATTTAAAATTACGAGTCTATGATATCGTCACTGGTTGACGAGACATCAAACTCATTTCGTATCTGGTTCTCGCATAGTTCAATCTGAAGTAGGGATAGCGAGAGAGAAATGGGGTTTAACGTTCACTCGACACAAACTAGGTCATTTCGAAACTAGCATATGGTTCAATTGTAATAATTTACTTGCGCTTATGGTTCTTTAGCAGTGGGGGGAAATCAGACAGCCCTTAGAAAACCAACGAGGTTGACTCAATGCCGGAACTTATGATACAACACGCACGCGCTAACCATTCGGCTATTTATCCCCGTCGGAAGCAGGGGTGGTCAAGTATTTAAAGTTACATTCCCGGGTACAATCTGGGTGATTTGATGATATATTAGTACTAAAAAACATATTCAAACTAATTAATTTATCATAATTTTACTTCAAATCGTTCTCAAAACATTGTGATTGTCAAGCATACCCTGCTGTAAAAATCTATCAAAAGAGACCATGTTTGCTTTAGGGGATTACCCCTCTCCGTACCTTTGGCAACGGCGGTGGAAACAGGGGAGAATTCATTACATACACAAGACGATATTGTCTATAATCGCTGACTATTTACTACAGATATCGAATCCTAATTAAATTCTCGGATTATCCAATGTCCGCGTCTTTTTCGTGATTTTTAACCCAGAAAGTGTTGTACGTTTAACTCGTTATAAAGTTTATCAACATGTAAGCAAAGCACTCAAGTTCGCGTGCAGCCTTCGACGCCACGTGTGCAGGTATTCTTAATCGTTAGGCTGACTAGTAAGGGAACCCCTTACATTTTTGTCCAGTATACGCTCCATGAGTGTATAACATGGAATCCAGTATTTTTCTAGTAAGATTGAATATCTCTACTTTCGATATATACCAAAATTGCCAAACTTTTATAGGCAATAACCACCCGATAAATACTTATCTGGGAACCCATCTTTAACTTATGTTAAAATCTAACAATATTACCTGTGTTCCATGAAGATACATCATCTCGAACAGTTATTATTGGTTGAGAAACTTCAATCGTCAGAATCTCAAAATCTACTTGGTTCTCGTCGTCAGGAACTGTGCTTTTGGCCTTAACTTGACTTCTAGTTCTAAATTCTAAAGCCTTTTCCTGGTGAATAAATTTCTGTATGGATGTTCTTGTAACATTCACAGAAAATTCAGCATCGACATATTGTTCAGAAGTTGAATTAACATCGCCTTTAAAGAAAATAATTTTTTATTGTAATTCAACTTGGATAACAAAAGAATTAATACGAAATCAAGTATTTTCTGATTTGGAGCCTTTTTGGACACCTTTATCTCGGAAACTACACCTGAAATTTTTTTTGAACATCCTCTAGTCTGTCCTCTGTCGTGAGTCCAATAAAATGAAATGGGGTTTAACGTCTTACTGTTCTGCTCCAAACTAAGCTAATGAAAACAGGCATACGCCATACAGTGTGCTAGGAGGGAAATTTTGCCCGGACAGCGTCGCTACGACCTACAGAATTCTAACTGTCAGGGTATCTTTCACGTGCACGTCAATGGGTAACGATATTATAATACGTTTCAAAGTTCAACATTTGTATTTCCTATTGACATTATGATACCGTTCATATAGTCACTTGAATTGTATTACTAGTATGATATCTTTAACTCATAGTTATAAACAATGATACCTTTCATAGTTATAAACATTATGATACCTTTCATAGTTATAAACGCGTATGCTTCTTTTCCATCAATGTTTCGTATTTGACTTGTAGTAGCGGTTAATCCACCAAGTGTCTCTATACTAGAATAGACATCTTCCCAGTTCCTTTCCGGTACTTTAGTAACACCAAGATCACCATATACAGCAATAGCAACAATTAGCCCCGCATCAAGACCTATTGGGAATAAAGAACGTTAGGCATACAAATATGAATATCTGTGATACGCAATAAATGCTGTACGATTATGTTTCACCAGCTACATAAAATACCCTATAATTGTTTGATTAACATAATATGGGTTTAATGCCCTAGTGGCTAATGAAGACGGGCATACGCCATGCAGTGCGCTATGGCCTACTTTTATACCGATTCGCGATTGTCCACGAGACGCCAATGTCTACAAAGGACCTCGGTTTTTCGTGCAATCCGAATGCTCGACAGCTGTCCTTGTCAGACTCTCGCCACTGAATAACTGACAAGAGGAAACGGCGGAGGAAAATCTGAGTAACTTTTTCGGTCAACGCCGAACGTCACCTGAGACCACCCTCACTGAGCCACCGCCGTTCCCCATATCATATGGAAAACGGACAGGGTTTTATCAGAGTCTAGTCTTCATTACGCCATAACCGTATCGTTGCTCAACCAGCATTAAACATACACCGTGGTTCAGATATGCAACAGACATTTCTCGGACCGAAGCCCTCTATACTTTCCTTGCGATATAAACATTGGAATTTTGTTCCTCAGCGAAATCTTATTCATTATGCAAAATAATCTTTCACCATGCCCCCTGGTACATAAACATAATTATAACCTACTCTCAACATAATCCTTAAAATCTGTTTCAACTCCTGTTTTACCACTGCTAGAAAGTGGAAACACGTTGAAATCATTTAATGAACCATCAATATTCCAAACAGTTACATGAAGGCCAAAGGCACTCGAGTCAACATATCTTTGTTCCTGAAAATTGTTAAATGGGGATATTAAAAATTAGAAAAAAAAAACTTTGAATTTGGAAACAAAATGTAGCGCATCCAGAATTTCATGCAATGGGTCAGAATGTCGATATCTATTAGCCTACACGTGGCCCTTTAAGGCCATGTGACAGTATAATATTCAAAACATTTATATTGTTATAAAAATGATTAATTCGTAAAGACGTAATTAAATCCGAAACCTCCACGCTGTAAACAACTCCACAAGTTTGAGATGCAGCAGGAACACTTTGAATCAACTTCGTCCATGCTTTCTTTTCTGCTCCGTGAAATTCCAGCGTTGCACCTTCAGTAACACCAATAAATTTCCTTCCAAATCCAGTAACACTATGAGGACTGTTGGATTTCCCTGAAACAGACAATTTTAAAAAGTTTGCGACATTATTACCGTTAAAGCCGACGTTAAACCACCATCCACTGCTATTAGTTTTAAAAAAACTAATAATGTGTTGAATAGAGAAGATAATAATTGGTTCCTTGTCTTTTATATTTGTAAACTTTGTACATGTGCATTCCCACGGACGTATTTACAGGATATTCATTTCCGATAGTGGATCAGAGACAAAAACGCGATATGTTCTGAATAACAACCATGTTTATGGCTATCACTTACTGGGGAGAGAGAGAGAGAGAGAGAGAGAGAGAGATCGTGTTTAACATCCACTCGACACAAACTAGGTCATTTCAGGACTAACATGTGGTTTAATTTTATTTCACCACTTCGCTTGTGCGTGGGGGCCTTTAGCAGAGGGAGGAAACCGGAATACCCGGAGAAAACCCACGAGGTTTGACAGGCGACCCTACTCCTTGCCACGCACAGAATATTCAATCTTGATTGTTACTACAATAACAATGCTACTATTCTAATATGACATTTAGGGAAACAGTATCTGATATTGAATTGAATCGGTAGACAATAAATATCTAAGACAAATTCTGAAATAAGTACATTGATTTATATGGAGTATGGACAATTTTCTTTATCTTTATTATCATATTAAATACAGGATGATTTAGGTTAAGACTTAAACCATAAACATGTGAAAACTAATTGTTAATTTATCTTTTTTTTTTCTTTCTTCTTCTTCTAACACCCTGAACAAATTAATGTGGTTGTAGTTACATTTGGCATTTTTGGCAACTTAGTATTCATACGTCTAGCAAATCAATTACTTGTACAACTTTAGAATGGTGAATTTACAAATTTTACTAAAGAAACATAGAATACATTTTACTTAATATAAAGATAATAAACATCAATTAGTTATTTAATTGTAAATAGTTTGTCACTGAAATATAGCTCATATTACCAGGATGTTATCATTGCAAACCTAAAACATTTAAAGTTTCTAACTATAATTTAGGTAAAAACCGTTATTTAAACATACATTATGCAAGAGCTAAATCTGACAATTGCAGGTCTTTCTTTAGGCCTGAAATGTTATATAAACTATTAATTAGACAAGACAATAATGAACTCTCTATAGCATCGGATACTCGATATTTTAGCTAGATTAGAACGCCTTTGCCATTAAAAAAATTAATACAAAAATTGGAAAGGGGGTAAGTCTTGAATATACCAGTACCCTGGTTACCACAATGCACAAATCTTGTCAAAACTATAAACAGTGATAATTTGGCTCAGAATGATGTAAATTTAAATGAAATTTTCAATATGCAATTATGGATCAATTCCTTGAACTTAATAACACCGCCCACCCGCCCCGCCCCGTCCTATCTTTTGTCATATATTCGTAAATGTATATTATTAACTCGTGTCGAATACATGATCAGAGATTTGTAAATACAATTCAGGAAAATATAGTTTCGTAACGCTTTGCCTCCATCATAACAACAGTAATATCTCGAGCGCTCCAATTGCCATTTTGTCAATTAAAGATTAGCATATGTTGTTACAATAAGTCTTATATTTAATCAACTGAATTTTTGAAATAATCTTACCTGTCAAGAAGATATGGGCATCTTTTGTAAATGGGCAATCAGTGGAACCGATATGAAACTCTCCTTTAACCAAAATATAGCTAACTGATACTTTGATTCCATCCACATTCCCCCAAATCAATGCAGCATCACTGGAAATTTCAATAGTGGCCAAATCTAGTGAAGTAACATCTAGTAAAACCCTCTTTCCAGATATTACAACTTTACTGTTAATACCAGGAACCGTTCCACCCCATGTATTTGGATCACTCCAGGCTTGAAGACCAGCCTCATCCCATGGGCAGAGAGCTGCCACGCATTGCAGTACACTTACGACGACCACAGACCAAAGCATCGTGGAAGTAACTAATAAACTTCCACTGATCAATGTGATGCTTTTATAGACTTGCAGGTGTGGTTGATTCTGATAAGTGACTGCGGTTTAAAGGGACAATGTTGCTGTTCACGTTTAAAGGGGGTAGGGGATCAATAAATGAGTTTAATATCGACACAAACTAGGTCATTTCGGGACAAACATGATTCAATTTTATTTCAATAATTTGCTTGCGCGTAGGGGTCTATTAGCAAAGGGTCTTTTATCAGTGAGCTGAGGAGCGAAATAGTAGGAAGTTCAACCCCGTTTCATTTCATTTCATTTTTAGAAGTGAAAGGTAACTGGATGGCCTTGGTGATCGAAACCACGCCAGTTGACTCAATGACAGACCTTATGATACAACGCAAACGCGCTGGCCATTCAGCCCCATTTAAAAATGTTTTCCACAGAGTTTACATAATATACGATAGAATAGGTTAAACTAATCCAATATTGTTTTCAAACTAAAGCCGCGACGCAGGACTTAAAGATACCTGACTGTACTATTAATCTATTTAACTTTCTGTGCCAAAAAATATCAATTTTACTTATAGATTTATACTTATAGGTTTCAGGGAAAGGAGCCAGATGACGAAATACCAAATGCCTGACTTCTACAAAATGACCACTCTAGATATATTTCTAATGGTTAAAAACGGAAACTAAATTCTGCAACATTTACTGTAATATTTACCGCCCAAAACCAAAACTTTGTCGAAAAACAAATAAAATCTATACAAATTACAAAATTCCGTTTTAAACAAAATATTTAAATTCTCTTCTGTTAATAAACCCGGTGAGTTTCCAGAATACTGTGCAAATTTGTTTAATAATTAGACATAATTAATTTTTGTAAAACCTTATTAATATTACTCCTACCGTAACAACAGATACCCACTCCCCCACCCCCACACACATTTACTTTCGCTGTAACAACAGATAATCCTACCCGCTCACTCTTGGTGTAACAGATACCCCTACCCACCCGTTTTTTCTTGCGGTAACTA
This sequence comes from Patella caerulea, assembly GCA_036850965.1. Taxonomy (NCBI): domain Eukaryota; kingdom Metazoa; phylum Mollusca; class Gastropoda; family Patellidae; genus Patella; species Patella caerulea. Next base: position 13,791,720 of record JAZGQO010000002.1, on the reverse strand, counting down.
ATAACAGATACCACCCACCTGCTGACTCTTGATGTGACAACATATATCACACACTTACTCTGGTTGTAACAGGCGCCACTCACTTACTCTTGCAAGAACACAAAATACCACTCCTCCCAAAGATTCCAATTTTATTATTGCATATAATTAATAAAGATCATAATTGTAGTTTTCTAATTTATTTCAGGTTTAGTGAAATGGTCAGTGTGGTGCATGCACCTTACAATAATTGCAGGTACGGGCCCGTATCTAGACACCATTAAGCGGTGGGGGGGGGGGCATTACCTTTCGGTAGTGGGGCGAACATTTTTATGAAACTTTTGGAAAGGTCATTCTAAAAGACTGTTGTAATCATCATGCTATGTAGTTACCTAGGCGTCTAATAAGCATTTTAAAATAAGTATTCAAACAAAACATTAGCTTTTTTAGGTTAATATAAGGAACTGTGTATACTTTAATTAATGATTGTTAGTAACTTCTGAGCGGGGGGTAGCATTTCACACTTGGGGGGGGGGGTATAAGTCATCATTATGGTTATGCGCAGGTATAAGTCATGTTTAACAAGAATGGTGCCAAGGACGAAATAACCTATTGGGGGGCAATAGCCTTTAGGTCGTATTAAACGGAAACTGAAACGATATAATCATTGATTTCATTCAATGTGTTTTAGTATGTAATCAACACACCCCACCTGGCATACTGGACTCCGATATACATTAGGGACAATAACCTTTGTCTTAAACCTAAATTTAAAGATTCACTTATTTATATATTTTACATGGAAATGAAGTAAAGTGGAGAATTTTTATCTGAACGTATTTTGTATTTATTCATGTGATTTATTGATTAAATTAAAGAGACCTCACCGGACATGCTGGATTCCGATATAGATTATGAATTAGGAATGCTTCATAACAGTTAATGCAATTTTATACTCGTGGACACCTTTATAATCTAAATACACGTTATCGTTATCAGATGAATTATCAACGACTCACGATTTAAATCAGCTTTGGAATAACGTCTGGAATGAATTAAATTAGACAAGGATAACGATTAAACTTAGTAATTAGAATACTGTTGCTCTAATTCGGACAAAATTGTCCACCAAAAATGTTCAAATGTTCTAGAAAGTCCCCCCCCCCCCCCATTTTGAAAATTATTCCACCCATGGCCAAAAAACATCCATGCCCATTTTGTCTGTACAGAAAGACTTTTATAGCTAGAGAAACCCCAGCCTATTTGCAGTCGAACCACAAAACTTTAATAAAACGAATTGGTAACCTTACATCCAAGAGATACGACACCATTTGTAATACCGGTGGACGACAAGATTGTCCCTTCCAGCGACCTGACAGGAAGTAATAGACTGTATTAAAATTAATATATTATATTAAATGACGTAAAATCTATTCAATAACATACCGGATGATTTTTATCTTGTAGTCTCAAATTACCGATCAATAGTAATATCCGCTTTATCACTTATTATCTATGATGTGCTTGGCTAATTTTATTTTTTTTACTCGACTATTATATATTGTAATACCGTCGACCGACACAGGCTGCGGCCGTCCGAGGAGTTAAGAAATGAAATGAAATGGGGTTTAAATGATGCGATCCAGCGTCATATCCACTTAGCCACTGTGCCCCCCCACACACACACACACAAAACAAGGAGTTAAGACGCTAAACAGGGGCGGCTTTGACCATCGAGCTATCAGGCGATCGCCCGAAGGGCCGCTCAGACAACAACCGAAGGGCCAGTCGGACAAAAAATGAAAAAAATAATTTTGTCCAATTCGTCTGGTGTCTGCAATGGACTGGTATAATAGACTTTCTTGACTGGGTGTGGACTAGAATTCGAAATCTTGCACCCTGCAATGAGGATTCCGAATTTCATCCGAAAATTTCATCGGATTCACTGCACTAATTATTAAGTCGCCTGTACCCTGTTTGTGGGGATACCCCAGAATCCAAAATTTAAAAAAGCAGCTTTTATGAATTTCACTTTCATCACCCTGTAAAAATGTGTCTCGTGGACTTTCATCACAGGAGGAATCAACAAGTGCTCCCGGTAACAAAAATGGGACATTTTTCAATATCCCTAACTGGTTAATCAAATGGTCAAAATTTTCTCAACTAGTCCCATTTTTTAACCAGTTAAATTCTCTTGACTCTTGACGATACAATGATAATACGTTAATTAATAATATGACGATATGATAATTTCACAGGTTGATGGTTGTAAATTACTTGCAGGTCGTGGTTTTGGCCTAAGTTAATCGATTTATGAAAAATATTATTTGACAAAGATTATAATCTGATATGTCACCAAATCGCATATTTGGGGTTCATTTTTCAAAAGTTTCCAGGGGGAGAGACTCCCCCCCCCCACCACCACCACCCCCGTCCAGGCCTCGCGGTCAGTAACAGGGGCCGCTACGAGGTTTGAGTCAATCCGTCCCTGGCGCTAAAGTATCCTCAGATGTTAAAACAGAAACACTTGTAGTAGCGGTGCCCGTGTCATTAACGTTCAATAGTTTTCAATTCTGCTGTACAATTCTGTGTGTCCGTAACTGGGATTGGATGAATTAACCAGAACATGAGAAGTCTGGAACAGGACGTGAACTTCAAATCATTCATACTCAAGTGAGTTTTGCCATGAGAAATCAATTCCTTAATGCTATGCATTTGTTGTCAACATTCAGCCAGTCCATACATAATTACATTTCACCATCCTGGCAACTATCTAATTCTGGATAAACACCAGGGCACACACTCTACAGATCAAGGAAGTAAATTTTACGCCTTCAATCTGAAAGTAGATTAAATTTTTCACGTTGCCATGAGGCTTGTAGAGGCTCACCTATTTTTCAAAGGACTTAGGTCTGCTTAACAAAATTGGCAAACATACATTGTTCTTGTTTCTGTATTATACAGGTCGTAACCGCGCAAACCGTATCATGTTTTTGACGAATAGACTCGACGCCCTAGGGCTTAAAAAGAATTTAAAATTCAGGTTATGTGAGAAATGTTCGTTTCTGCGTTTAGTTCAGAAAACTGCTAATGAAGCCTATATTAGGAAACTATGTTGCAAACTCCAACATCGAGTAAAATTAAACCATGTGTTAGTCCCGAAATGACCAACAATAGTTTGTGTCGAGTGGACACTATTGTTTGTGTCCACGTTTTAACAGTACATGTACATAGTGCATAATGCATCCCTCTCTCCATCACTGACCTATGGCCACTTCGTTTTAGGGATCGTCTTTTTTTTCGGGGCCAAAGCTGGTCGACCGAGCTCCATGCCAAACACATGCTGTCACAAACATTATATTTATAACATGGTTTAAATTCTATAAGCTCCCCGTGTCAAGCGGATTTACTCTTACTGGCTCCCTATCTTCGGAGAAAGCAATCTTTACTACATTCATGTCTTCACTAAAAGGGGTATTTTGTCTAGTTTAGATTTAATAGCCCTGTTTAGTGAAGAGGTGAATGCATTAAACATTGTTTGCTAGTGTATGTGTTGCCCAAAATCCGACAGGTTGTCAAATGGAGAATAACTGATAATTTGCAATTTGCCGTAACATAATATTTCAAATAGCAATTATATTAATATACAGCTCACGTTGTGTGAAATGGTATATTATACCTAGGCCCACACAAGTACTGCTGAAGGCGAGCGAACGTCCGAGTGAGGTCTGGCAAACTGGCGAATCTGAAATATTTAAGTACATCTATTGAGAATTATGCGTTTGAAATTTGCGCTCTGTTGTTATCTCTGTAGCCATCAAATATTAACATTTATTTATGATTTAATATTTCATACATATGCACTAGGAAACATGACGCCATTTACATAAACGTTATTATTGAATGGACATAGAGATAACGACATAGCGCAAATTTCAAACGCATAATTCTCAATACGTAAATATTTCAGATTCGTCGGTTCGCCAGACAAGCAACGTATAATGTTCACAAAAATTAAAGTATTACATAATTTCTACTTATTTGCTATTTCAATATTAGAAAAACACTGGCAAAATATAATACAGCTATATACAATAATAAAAACAAGTATTTTTGAATATTTATAATAATTATGTATAGTCTAAGGGTTTAGTATGTATAAAAGATTAAAAGGTAGAACGTAGTATATACAATTAAAACCATTGCCTGTGTTTTGTATGATTTGAAGTACATTTTGTGTCATTATGAAAATGAGGTTTACACTGGGGTTTTGGAGTGTAGAGGTTTTTGGATATTGAGTACATAATGACTCTATGAAAACAAGCTTCAATTTTTAAGATATAACCTTAATGTTGCAAAAATTACTTTATTTGGTGACTTCAATAACAAGTAATGATAGTGTATGCTGGGAAGTGGTTTATAATTGAGAATTGGCTGAGAAAATCTTGCGAAAAGGTTTACAATAGGCATTTTCCATGTTAAATTATTGAGATGGCTGGTTGAACAAGACTTAAATAGATTGGTACATAGCTAAACAAGAGCTGAATAATATGGACTAGCTACTGACACACATGTGGCGTTTATATAGTAAATTTAGTTACTCAAGCGTAACCTGGGTTAACAACACGTGTTTATCTCTCATTCACACGAAAAGTGGACACTCTAGACTACTAGCCCCCCCCCCCCATATGTAAAGCAAATATCTTTTGTATATTAAATGATTTCACAAATAAAATATGCATTTTGTTTGCAGAATCAATGTTTTTAGGGTCAGTTCGATCACAATAAATAGTATACTTATGATAAACGAAAGCAATGTTTAAATGATTGAATTGGTCTAATTTATAGCTAATTCAATATCATCCAAATTCTTCGACATTGAAAACACGAATTATTTGTCAATTTCAATCAACGTGAGCCTCTGTTATCCAATACGTAAGACAAAATAAACATTTTACCATTAGTACACGAATCGTGTATCATAATGCGTTTCAGTGTCATCTGTAACCAGGGACTGGTAGAACGAGCATGATGCTATTTTCCCTCTCGTTCGTTCCTGGAGTTTTTCGTCCACTTCCACCTGTGGTGATATCGTAGACAAGAATATTCTATCTCGAGAGCATGCACAATAATACTATTGTTGTAGACTGGAATAGCCAGATGCTAGAGTCTTTTGGCGTATTTCACCAAACATAGTTGATATGAAATTAGAGTAAAAACCGACACGACTGAATGTAAATAAGTTTATATACATTCATATTACATTATCATATGCGTTACGACCCATTTGTGTCAATTTCGAGGCCCCGAATTTTAGCGATTTAGCTCCTTTAGATTTGGATACAGACTTTTAAACATAAATATACATTATTTATTGTAAATTGTTTAAAATTAAACCGTTGGCACACGTACGATTTTAAGGTAATGCAAAATATTGTTAAGATAAATTAAAACAACATTCCATATACATTTATATCACAAAGATTATCAATATATATCACATACATTATCATTCTCAATATATATCACTTTCATTATCAATATATATCACATTCATTATTATAGCTAATGATAATCACATATATTATCCATATATATCACATACTTTATCAATATATATCACATACATTATCAATATATATCATCACATACATTATCAATATGGCACATAAAATCCGATCACAACTATTATTCGATATTAACAGACTGAGCTATAACCTGGAATTTAAAATGAAGCAAGAGGAGACGATTGTGTCCTTAAATAATTCTTAGAGAAGCCTAACTCTTTAAATCTTTTTGCAAATTTGGTAGAAGGAATTGCTAACTATTCATCACTACGTATGTCATTGGATTTATCGTCCCCTTCCATCGGGGGTGATATTTCAGTATATGAGATAAGGGATTAAAACGCGTTTTACAGACCTTCATTTCCTTGAGACAATTTGTGAATGAAATAGCTTTATCTAACGTTCGCTTCTACCGAAGTGATATTAAGACAATGCCTAGTGGTGCTGCTACACCATTCATAAACCAACACAAAGGTGTTTCTCCTGGGTATAAGTAGGTGAAATAAGGTGATGGCATGCAGGTTCAGTCTGGTCCCCATTGCCTCCCTTGATCCGATAATATACATTATCACACATTATCAATATGTCACACATTATCAATATGTCACATATTATCAATATGTTACAAACATTTTCAAGTTATCACACGTTATCGATATTTATTCACATAAATTGTCAATACATAACAAACATTATCAATACACATCACATGCATTAACAAAACACATCACATGCATTAACATAATACGTCACACGCATTATCAATATTTGTCATATACATCATCAATATTTGTCACCTACATTATCAATATATTATATACCACATGCGTTATCAATGTATACCACATGCAATAATATATTTCACATCGTCAATATATATGACATATAATATCAATGAGACACATACATTAGCAATATATATTACATACATACTGTCAATGTATGTATCGCACACAATAGCAATATATCACATGCATTACTAATATATGACAAACATTAGCAATATATATTCACATTCTGTCTTTAAGGTTGTAGTTTTAGCACATGTAGACCGAGAACTGAAATAAAAAAAAGAAGTGTATTGATTTAAATATTTGATTGATTGATTGACTAATTTACACCTTGATACTGACACTTTACCATGGTCAAATTAATAGGATGTACTATTTGGGTTGGGGGGGGGGAGCTAATCCATGTATTGATGATCAAGACGGCTACACTTTATATGTATATGTCAACTTCAACATTTATCTGGGGGATTGGGATGGCCTAGTGCCGCGATTCGACCTCTAGCTGGCCGGTTACCTCTGGCTTGCGGCTATGGTTTCGATCCCCGATGTGAGATAGGGGCTCCTTTTCTCCTTTTCAACCCTTTGGGTTTCCTCCTGCCCCCCCCCCCCCCAGCAAAGACCCATGCGCGTGCGCTAAGATAATAAAAATGAAAAATAAGAATTGTCTGCGATATCACCTTCGGTGAAAGCGGACGTTAAACGCTAAGAACAACAACAACATTTATCTGGTTGAGAGAGTATGAAAAAGCTTTGGGACAGTGTCTGTAAAAAAAATTTTCTGCAATAGTAATGGCTTGATAATTTAGTTCATGTTATCCAGATGGGCAGATTTGTGTTGTTTACACTTTTTAAACCTGCATAGTCTCTGGAAACATTTTGTTTTGCAGCCCACATAGGTATAATTCTGTGAAATATAATTACTGTGCAATATTCCGACTAGGCTTCCCTTGTTTTTATTCAGAGACCCGTAGTTTCCGGTTTCCGGTGTATAGAATGGCGTGCACGTGAATGATTCCCCGACAAGAATTCAATATAAGAGTGAGCCATAGTGCCGCTACTCGGGCACAATTCTCCTCATAGCTCACCGTATAGCATTACTATTTTTGCTCTGTGCATCCGGGTTGCAAAGATTTGTGTAATGATTTTACGTTTAAGTTCTACGGGTCGGTAGCCACGCGATGAAAAATAAATATTTTTTTTTAAGTCGAGTTATCTTCCTTGAAAGACGCAAATAACAACTCCCCAGACAATACTATGTAATATATTCTGTGTTTTCGAGACAACTGCTGCATGGGGCGACATTTTGTTGATAACCATCTTAAACAACTTGCTTACACCTTTTTATCCTTTCACATCTTATGGTAAACGCTCTTTTTCCTATGCTTCTCCTGTTCTGTGGAATACCTTACCTCTCAAAATTAAACTATCTGATAGCATTGAAAGTTGTAAACGCAATATAAAAACACACCCTTTTGTTGACTATTATGACTTTTAATGCATGTATTCGAGTTTATTTTATTATGTTTTAGGCGATGTTCTATTTTATCCTATATTACTTGTAGCTATTTTATCATCAGCTTTATTACCATATTTTGTTTTGTTATCGCATGACACTTTTATTTATTTTATCATCCATTTAATTTCATTTTTTTTCTAAGTGTGTTTTCCACAAAATGTTAACTGCGCCATTGAGCAGTATTTCATATTGGTAATATTTATTACAACCAAATGTATACATGTAGTATATACTCACCTCATCAATGTAACCCCGGAAGTTATTAAGACCGGTACCACGGCCAATCTGTAGAGCACACTGACTTCTCTTTACATCACCTGCAAGTAAAAGTAGACAACAATATTGAATCAACTGATTTATCTCTACTAAATAAAACGTTATTAAGAAATAGCCTGAGCAATGGAATGGCGTGTAACGTCTCATAACCTAATAATTTGAGACTAACATAATATGGTACATTTCGTCTTATTTGATACTTTCACAAGACTGCCATACATCATAACATAGATTACATTTGTCAGTCAAACAGAAGATAAACCCGTCTGCTTTACGTAAGTTAAAGTAGTTACACTCAATAATTTTCATAGCATTCGAAATTCTTTTTTTTTTTTTAAAGAAAAAAACGAATTAGAATTGCGGATATTGATGTTATCTTGCCATGAGAGAGAGAGAGAGAGAGAGAGAGAGAGAGAGAGGGGGGGGGTTAACGTCCACTCAACACAAACTAGGTCATTTCGGGACTAACATATGGTTTAATTTTATTTGACAATCTAATATCTAATATTTAAGACAAAAATAAGCTTTCATAATAAATAGATGACAACCTAATATCCAATATTTAAGACAATAATAAGCTTTTATAATAAACAGACAATTTTTATTTAACAGAGAAAATATATGCAAGACCAAGTAAAACTAATGACCAATGTCTGACTCACGAACGACAAAATAATATTAAAAAAAAAAAAATAATATAGAATTGGCCAAGCAGACGTTCAATTTTGACTGTTTACGTACTTCATGTAAAATCATTTCATATATATTTTTATTACATGAGTGTGGTTTTCTACCAGTTTTGTCGATTTAAAGCCCCAATACCACTCTTGTTGTAACTGAATAATATGTCTCAATCTTTACACTGGTCAACAAATTGTATTATTTTACAATATTCCAATTAATTGATGATACAAATTTCATCTTAACACGCCTAATTCAAAAAATTGGAAAAATTCAACTAATTGATTTGAAAAGTCTAACGTAGTTTCAAATGTAACTTGGATTCTAAAATATTTTCGAACCCTCTGGACAAGTAAAATAGGATGTAATGGATAATTTACACAATACAACAGGTAGTACACTTAAACATCTAGTACTTAGAATAAGGCTATTATTTATTTCTGGAGCTGCCAAGCCAGCAAGAGTGTTATTGTCCCTTTAAAGTATCCAAAGAAATGAAATGAAACGGGGTTTAACGCCCCACTGTTCTGCACCGATTGGACGATCACGTGACTAAGTGGGTAAGACGATGGCTCGTTATTGCCTGGAGGTCGGGTGTTAGATCCCTGTAGTGATGCGGACGCGGTTTCCCCTCCTTGTCAGTGATGTAGGACGCGCCTGGCAAGGGCAGCTGTATAGTCGTTCGGATGGGACGAAACGAAAACCCGAGGACCCATGTACACATTGGCGTGCACATAAAAGATCCCTTGGCAATTTCTGCAACGACTGAGATCATGAAGACAGTGAGTGAAAGAGAGAGAGAGAGAGAGAGAGAGAGTGAGAGAGAGAGAGAGAGAGAGATGGGGGTTAACGTCCACTCAACACAAACTAGGTCTCACTAGGACTAACATACGGTTTTTAATTTTATTTCAATAATTCCCTTGCGCTTAGGGCTCTTTAGGGAAGGATGCCGGAATGGCAGGAGGAAACCCAGGAGGTTGAGAAGGCGCCGTATCTCCATGCCAGCTAAAGGTCGAAGCGCGGCACTCCAGACCACTAGACCATCCCAACTCCCCCGCATGAAGACAGTAGGATCCACAGAAGAGCCATAAACCTATTAACACCCACTTACCATCATAAGGCGTACGTGCTTCATTGCCATTAACCGATCCTGATAGATGTTTATCTTGTATTTTAAAGATGATGTTATTCCAGCCAACCTGTAGATATAAAATATGTTAACACCCGTTGAAAAGGGGAGACTACTGATAATACAATATTGCAATGAAAGTGGGAGAAACTTTCTCTGATTCGTCGAACTTTGGCTCATAATTTCTGAAACAGACTACTTATTGAACAGTAGAAAAATTTTTGGTAGGCCTTTTTCAGCACCAACAGAGCTATATTGCGTCAAACATGACTGGTGATTTTATGATAGTGGTATCGAAACAAACCTTGGATGGCTTGCTGAGATTCAATGGTAAATATTCCAAATTGCCTATTCTTATTGAGAATTCCACCTGTTACGGGTTCTTTTACGCACATTTTAATGTGTACATTGGTTTTTCTTCGCATCCGAACGACTAGATGGGGATGCTCGATTCACAGTTCCGGAATTAAATCCCAAAACTGGTGTCAATCGAGTGAAAAGGAGAATTTCGGAGTACAACGCATGTGTCGACTGTATAAAAAATATCTCAACCAATCATGACAGCTGAAACATATTTTTTAGCTAGGAATACGTCACGATTCTACTCACTCCACCTCAGCTGTCGGGACTGGCAGAACTGTGACAGGACTGAATTCCGCGTTACTCGATTGTAATTCTGTCGATTCGGGACGTTCTGGACTGTGAATCGAGCATCCCCGATGTTATTTCTTGCCAAGGTCCCCAGTCAAGAGGACACCACTCCCAAAAAAATCACACGAATTGGCATCGGCCAATACCAGGAGCGGTAAAGTGCTTATATTTAGAAGTTCATTAACAATGCAACACTTTAATTAATCAAAATATATAAATATGCAAATATATTTACATCAAGTGAGTCAACTCCGTACTTGATAACTTTTACGTCTACAAATCGTAACCTGTGTCTTAACAATGCATATTAAATTCATGGGGTTGTCACTGTGTTACCATATTTATATGTAATAATTCCCAATATAGCAATCATAACAATTTACTTTGTACTCGGCGCTAGTGGTGGATTTTATTATTGACATATACTTAATGCGATTGGCCCAGTCTCGCGCCATTTTGATATCAAATATAGGATAAGGCTTGGTAAGATAAGTTGTTAAACAACTAGTCTATCACAAGGTTGACAGAAAATTGACACTTAAGTTCACTACTGTACGTCAGTTGTCACTCAAAGTAATTTTTGAATAAATTCTAGTTAACCGAACCTGTTTAACTTCATAAAATGTCATTGTTCTATTACGTTATGTTGAACTAATGTTTCATGACTAATTCAGAATTCACAATTGTTTAATTTCTAGAGAGAGAGAGAGAGAGAGAGAGGGAGAGAAATGGGGTTTAACGTCCACTCGACACAAACTAGGTCATTTTGGGACTTACATATGGTTTCAATTTATTTCTATAATTCGCTTGCACGTAGGGGTCTTTAGCAGTGGGAGAAAACCGGAGTGCCCGGAGAAGGCGCCCCTATCTCCATGCCACATACGCTCACACCAGGTATCGAAACCACAGCCGCAATCCAGAGGTAACCGGCTAGTTAGAGGTCGAAGCGAAACACTCTAGACCACTAGGCCATCCCAACCCCCCCTTTTAATATTTATAATGCATATCTATTAAGTTTTAATTGGAATGGGAGGCATACGATGCCACGCGGTTAATGATATTCCATTCGAAGAATAACTTACGCTGGATGTTAGATTGAGTCTTCGGGTCAATGAGGAGGTCCCGGGTTCGGTCTTGGTACGGGCCGATAAGAGAGAGAGAGAAATGGGGTTTAACGTCCACTCGACACAAACTATGTCATTTTGGGACTAACATATGGTTTCATTTTATTTCAATAATTCGCTTTAGCAGTGGGAGGAAACCGGAGTGCCCAGAGGAAACCCACGAGGGAAGGCACCTCTATCTCCATGCCACATACGCTCACACCATGGCTCGAAACCACAACCGCAAGCCAGAGGTGACCGGCCAGCTAGAGGTCTAAGCGCGGCACTCTAGACTACGAGGCCATCCCAACCCCCACGGGCCGATAAAGATTATGGCAAAACAAGGAAGTCCCGTGTACTGCTTAGTGTACACGTAAAAGAGCCATTGACTGATGGAAACCCGTTATGTGGTCACAATTTTCCCTATAGCACACTGCATCAAGTATGCCTAGTTGGTACCCCTCCCGATTCATTTCATTGTAGGGGCACTTTTGTTTATTTGTTTAAATCTTTTCGTTTGAAGTACGTTAATATACATGCTCTAAGTGTTAAAGATGCACTTACAGTAGATGGAACAGAAATGGCTCGAGATTTACCAGTTACAGGATGTAGACCAAACAAAGTTTTTTGTTTATACGTTGCGATGAGCAGGGTTTGTGGTTTGCCACAGTCACCATTGGATACCAAAGCTTCCTGTGTGTCAGAGACTCCATCTTTTCTGTAAGTCATTTTTATGACGAATTTGCTACGGAATTCGACATTGGCGAATCTTGGTATTCTCAAACCACTTTTTCCATCAAAATACCCAGAGCCCCCACTCACGGTAACACCAATATTCTCCACATAATTGCCATTTCCTGACTGATCGCTTACATCATTGTCAAATGGTAAATAAACAATTCGCCGACATCCTGCAATATACAATACGAGCGTGATGCTTAATCTCAAAAGGTAAGACTCTGGTTCGCTAACCAAGATATCTTGGGTGCACTCCCGAATGGACTGGTGAAGACTGGAATAGGCCGACCAATAACGGTGCTATCAGGGAGATTTTTCCAAACGGGGCCACTATACGTTGTACAAATGTACCTTGCCAGGTCCTCCTTCCCGCACAACTGACAGCAGGGACCACACTGGAAAATCCCGATAAATTTTCTCGGCCAACTTCAGTATCGAAAAGAGATATTCTCGTTGGTGAGGACACATCTTACTCGCTGAGCCACCGCGGTTCACCTCCAGTGGTAAACGGAGGGGATATGTTAGAAAGAGAAAATGTCATTGAGAGACCTTATTATATTTGAAGCCAGATTTCGAAATACCCTTGATTCGGATTATGTTTAGAAAATTTGCCTTTAGAATTAGTCGTACTTACGGTGTGTACTTGGGATGGCTACTGAATCAACCAAAATGGTGCATCTACATTCTTTAGGACTGTAGGCAGTTCCTGGCGCGCATGGCATCGGAATCCAGTTGTAAGCTGACAGCTTTTGCTCAAAAGCTCGTTTATTGCCGGTAACAGATCGTTTGTCACAAACTGAAATAATATAAAATTAATCATGTATATGTAATATTTGTCGTAAGCCTGTCACCTGTTTATTTTCTAGAACACCTGATACCACCTGTTTTATGTAAACGACGGAGTTGTGCTTAAAATACTGAAACTATCTCGGGGGGTGGGGGGTGGATGGCCGAATGGTTAGTGTGCGCGCGCTGAATCATACGGCCTGCCATTGAGTTAACTGGCGTGGTTTCGAATCCCCGGTTGTGCGTGGCAAGGAGTAGGGTTTCCTGTCCAACCTCTTGGGTTTTCTTTGGGTACTCCGGTTTCCTCCCACTTCTAAAGACCCCTGCGCCGAAATTACCCAATCACTGGAGATGCCTTAGTATTGTACCTGTCACGGGGCGAAATAGCAAATTATGTGAAATAACACTGATTACGTGCCAACATGGCAAATGCCGTCTGGTCATACTTGATATGATGGGGATTGTTCGAGTCATGGGGCGCACGCTGTAAGATATACGGGTCACAGTGAGATCGTACTAGTCATGGTGGAACATGACATACTCTCTGAGATCGTACTAGTAATGGTGCAACATGACATATTCTCTGAGATCGTACTAGTAATGGTGCAACATGACATACTCACTGAGATCGTACTAGTAATGGTGCAACATGACATACTGGGTGCGATCGTACTGGTCATAGAATAACATGGCATACTCTGTGAGATATTACTGGTCATAGAATAACATGGCATACTCTGAGAGATATTACTGGTCATAGAATAACATGGCATACTCTGAGAGATATTACTGGTCATAGGACAACAGCTGCTATGGGACAGTATTGTCAGAGGACAATAATTATGTCCCTTGATTTGGTATCGTACCAGTCACTGTCGAAAAATTGCTTCGCCCAGCAAGAATGATATATTTGTACTTAAGCCAAATGACATTATTTTGACTGGTAATTAGTCTTATACAATATATTCAAAACAAGATACGTTATTGCTATTAATCGATTTGTCATGCGAACATGATGAATTCATTTTTTAAATATTTTATCTCATCGCTCAACTCTTTACTAGTCATACACAGTGTCACGAAGATACACCATTATGTGGTCTCACAAAACTCATAAAAGTCATAAAATGTTTTCCACTTTTACGTCCGGTTTCCTATTTAAATTCATAGGAAAACACTTTACGTAATGTAAGAAAATCCATAATTGTTTGCACCTATCTGGTGCTGAAGAAGATCGTGGTCGTTTTATTTTTGTATGTAAGATTTCTTCACGAGCTTTCAGGTTTTTTAATCACCCAATGAAATAATAAATAGTCACATTTGTCGACTGTGAATTACGAGATTGCTACAGTCTTACATCCTGGCGTATTTATAGCTCAATGGATGCAGAAAATCCCATTTCAAAGAGTGAGAGAGAGAAATGGAGTTAACGTCCACTCGACACAAACTAGGTCATTTTGAGACTAACATATGGTTTCATTTTATTTCAATAATTCGCTTTAGCGTAGGGGTCTTTAGCAGTGGGAGGAAACCGGAGTACCCGGAGGAAGCCCACGGGGTTGAGAAGGCGCCCCTATTCCCATGCCACATACACTCACACCAGCCCACTAGAGTGCAAAATAATGGTTAACAGTTAGATAATTCAAAATTAATATAATGAGAGTGTCATTCAAATTACTTTCTTCTGAGCCAAGATATCACTGTTTGAAGTTTTGACAAGATTGTGGCGATAATATTGTTTATTATTGGAAACCCACGAGGTTGAGAAGGCGCCCCTATCTCCATGCAACATACGCTCACACCACAGGGCTCGAAACCACAGCTGCAAGCGAGAGGTGACCGGCTAGCTAGAGGTCGAAGCGCGGCACTCTAGACCACTAGGCCATCCGCCCCCCCCCCCATCTCCAATCCCATTTCATGTTGTTACTTCTATGCACGCCACTGCCGCATACCATGTTACTATGTTCTACATCTCATATTGTAATTTCTATACCGAAGGAATGTTCCGTAAAGATCAAGAGAAATTGCTGACATAGCTATTTATATAAAATCCACAGTTCAAAAAGGAGCTCCACACCTTGTACTAAATGCTTTACTATCTATTTATCATCTCCATGGTCTACAATTAAGACGCCAATGAAACCTTAGCAGGCATAAACGCGTGTTATACAATATTTACTACAATAAAAAGCTGTTTACTCACCCGTATTGGCAACATCCCCAGAACAGTCGGCATTGCATCCTTGGTTATAAACACAACGTCCAGAAACATAAGCGTTGCCTTTAGCACAACACTGTCCAACAGATGAACCGTTGACGCATCCATAATATTCCCGACAGTTCCCACCACTTTTGTAAGTCTGGATGTGCATATTCTTGCAGGGATCTAAAGAAAGGATATTTGGGCATTTTATGGGCGAACCATCTGGGTATTAGTTTTGCCTATATGTGATTTTCAAATTAACATTTTCTAAAGGTTCCAAATTAATAGTGAAATTTTCAATTGTGTTACACATGCCGAATAAAAGCATACCTTACTGAAAGGTGAGTAGATCGAAAAGTAGAATTGCGACTCTTGGGTACATAATGCATTAGGTATGCGTAGTCTATGCTTTAGCATTAATACGTTCCACTATGCCGAATAAAAGTATGTGTACTCACCAGCAGCACACTGGACAGCAGCAGGGTAGTTACAGTTCAACAGGTCCTGATCCCAGAAAAGTCCATGACTACATTCTCGAACTACAGGAGTAATGATGCCGTTTAATCCGAACTCACACTGGATGTATTTCCGGCAATCGATTGAATGGGGATTGTAACCGATACCATTGGACATCTTGCACCCTGAACAAGGACCTGGTTTTATAGTTCTAGTAGGGGTTGGTGCTGCGGTGGTTGTAGTCGTAGTAGTTGTGGTGGGTGTGGTTGTGGGCATTATTGTAGTTGGTACTGGGGTCGTTGTAGTCGTAGTAGTTGTGGTTGCTAAAAGAAAAGCATCATGAGCATAACAATTATTAAAAAAAACATACCCAAAGGAAAGTGCGGTGCCGCTATCATGCACATACCTTCTGCCAAGTTACGTAACAAGTGTCGTGCACGAGTTAGAGTGAGGTTACTCGTTGGGAAATCAACATAGTCAACAACTTGTGTTGTATATTGCGATCCAAAATGCTTGGTTTGGTTTATTACTTTTACTGACGGATTTCTTATCTTGTTTCGCCCATATTTTAATATATTTTACTCACTTGGACATGCTACTTGCACAAGGTTTCCCAAAATGGCTCCAATCTGGTTGAAGTGGGCTGTGGTCAGGACCTGTCCATTTGAGGCAATAGATTGAAGTTCAAGTTCGTCAACTTTAGTTCCAACGCCAATAGCAACCATGTTAATTCCCATATCTCTGGATACTACGGCTTGCTGGGCGGTGGAAATAGGGTCCTTCGAGATGCCATCAGTAATGACAATACCAACAATTGGCGCTTCTGGTCTTCGCAAACGGGAAACCATGCCATTCATTTCCTCAATAGCAAGAGCAGTATTAGTTCCATCACGAGGATGTTCCAAACTCCGGATTTTGGATATTAGGTTCGCAGCATCCCCACTCAGTTCGATTTTATGAGTTATATTTGCACTGAATAAAATAATACCAAGATGGGTATTGTCTGGTTTAACATTCAAATCAGTTACTAGGGACTCCAGTGCTGATTTCAACTGACCGAATTCATCAGCACCAATACTATCGGAACCGTCAACAACTGCGACTACGTCTAATAAACTTTTACATCTTGGGGTTGACACTTGAGCTAAAATGCAAAAATAATTTACAATTTAAGCCAAACCCATAATCAAGTAGCCGGGCCATCGGATGTTAAATGTATTAAAACACAATCAAGATTTGATAATTTAATTTAAACAAAGACAATGGATACGTTGTTTGGTATCCTAGCAATGGCACTTGAAACTCGAGGATCACCACAACTCAAATCAAGTTGAAACTATTAGAAAATGAACTTCCAACTCTATATATAAATCTTACATAATGCATATTAAGTAAACGGTTATTCAGGAGCGGATCCAGGATTTTTTGCAGGGGGGGGGGGTCTAGGTTTGTAGGTTTGATAATTGCTTAACTAATTCCGCTCAACCGATAATTTGGTAAATTAGATTCAATTTGGTTCATTCTGACGTATTTCCGGAAGGTAAATTCCAAAATAACAGGTCTCAATCGCCAATAAAATCGCATAAAAAAATTTTCAAGTCTGAGCAGGGGGGGGGGGGGGCGCCTGTTAATTATCTTACATTAATTGAATTATTTATTAAAATGTTATTGTTGAGTATTAGTGTATTTTGAATGACATACCTGGTACTGGTGGTCCATCGTCAGAATCATCAGCTCGAATTGATAGGAAGCCCATCAAAAATACCAAAAACAATCGACAAACCATCCTTTCCCTGTAAGTAGCAAAGTGGTTTTATAAAACATAAGTAATATTAAATGTTATATCATTATCATTAAGTCGAAACAAAAAATGCGGAAAATACGAAAGACGTCATTGTGGGTATGTTTTAATTGCTTTAATAAGGGAATATGATAAATGGGATAATGTTGTTTATCTTTTTTATAAAAAAAACCAAACTAATTCCAGTTTTATTATGTGACATTTATACATAAGGCCAATTAGCAAAGGCTTGCGCGTAGGTGTATTTAGCAGTAGGGGGAAACCAGAGGAGCCAGAGCAAACACACATCATACATGAAAAATAATATAATAATTGTGACATTTTAAAACAATACTACTGACCGTAGCATTTACAATTCAGGGGGTAGGTGGATGACCGAATGGTTATCATGTGCGCGCTGTATCATAAAGCTTGTCATTGAGTCAACAAGCGTATGGTTTCGAATCCGCGGTTGTACGTGACAAGGACTAGGGTCGCCTGTCCAACCTCGTGGGTTTTCTCCGGGTTCATCGGTTTCCCAGCACTGTTAAAGACCCCTACGCTCAAGCGATTTATTGAAATAAAATGACCTAGTTTGTGTCGAGTAGACGTTAAGCCCTCCCTCTCTCTCTCTCTCTCTCTCTCTCTCTCTCTCTTTCTTTCTCTCTCCTTTCTCTCTCTCTCTCTCATTTACAATTCGACTTACCGTATTTACAAAATGTTATATTTCTCACAACTTGCTTGACAGCACAGTATCTTGATTCAAAGGAATATGATCTTATATATACCTTGACTGATTACCACACCCCGCAAACTTCCATGCCGACCTCAAACCTAAGTTATTCAGCTATGACTGTCCTTAAATAAGACTTCCTTGCTGTCGCTTCACAATGGGTTTATTATGACAATTGTTGATTGATTAATATAGATGAACTTCTTTAGTTCGCTTCTTAATGAAGGCGTGTAAAACGTCATCTGGATTTTTTATTTGCATTTGTAGACTTGTTTTTGATTATGTAGATTCGCACTACCCGGATTTTAAGCTGTCAGACATCTCAACGTTTTTCACGAATGTTGAGCGATTTATGTGTTACCATGAATATGATTTATTCAAATATTTTTGACTCGAACTTATAAATATGCACAAGACATATAAAGGTATTCCCCACCGTTTCCGGGGGAGGGGGTGGTGTGTATGTGACAATGACTAGGGTCGCCTGACCAGTACATAGGCGTACGGGCCAGGGGGGCAGCTGTCCCCCTAACTTTCGGGCCCTTTTCGGGCAGACGCGTAAAGTGAAAATAAAATTGGCAAAATAAAATGCCCGAAATCTTATAAAACACTAATTTTACGGGCTGGAATATCGGCCGTCAAATATTCCAAAATTTTCTTGGGGTCCATGAATGGTTGGAATTCAGAATGGGAATTCGGTTACAAAACCATTGGATATTTTTGAGGTTGCTTACACGGTGGTTACATTTTCAAAATTTTCTCGGGGGGGGGGGGGGGGGTAAGACCTCAAAACCCTGCGACGATTGTTTTGTTGTTTGGAATTCGGGTCAACCAAATAGGCTATATTAGACCAAATTGAAGTCGCTGGAATAGCAGGAAAAGTTAAATTTTCTCCCAACGGCCCCTTCTTCGTGGACTGTAAATGATTGATTGGAATTCGAGTCAGTCAGTCATCTCGATTAGGCTATATTAGACTATTTTGAAGTTACTATGTTCACGGTCTCAAATAGCAGGAGAACGTGTTTGTAGCCGTCAAATAATCCCAAAAAACTTTTTTCAGGGGGGGGGGGAGGGGTGGTATACAAGGTAAGCTCCCCTTTTCGCCTCTCGATTAAGACCGGGTGCTGTCCCCCGTACGCCTATGGTCCAGTAAATGAGAAACTGGGCTCTTTCAGCTCGACTACCTTTACTTCCAATTACTCAGAAATATATTAATGTCACTTTGGTTTATTTCAAGACGGATGTCGTGATTGTCCAAGGATTACTGCGCGTGTAGGCTGTTTTAAAACTATAACTTTTTAAAAAAAAAATAGAAATGACGCGTATGTAGGAGGAATAATGACATAATATTTTTATATACCCGTACAGTCACCGGGTTCGTAACATTGTTTCTGATTGGTCGATATTACATTCCTCCTCCGTTTGCATATACGCTTTTTTAATATTTGAATTTTTAACACGCTTTTGTATTCTACTCACAGTCTGTTATAAACACGGAGTATTAACTGTTGCTGCACAATAAACCGTGTTTCGTATCTTTTAATAGGAACAACGCATGGTTGTTCGGGTCGGACAAAAAACGTGGGGCTTGGTACACATTTGTGTGCACGTAAAAGACCCCTTGACAGTTGTTGTAATTCGGCATAAGAATAGGCCGTAGTGCCGCTGCCCGGGCAAAAATATCCCTCATTTAAAATTGTATGGCATATGCCCGTCTCCATTATAGCCCAGTCGGAGCAGAACTTTCTCATCAGGCGCGGATCCAGAAGGGGGTGGGTGGGTGGGGTCCAGGGGGTCCGACCCCCCCACCCCTGCTCAGGCATTTTTTATGCGATTTTATTGGCGATTTAGACCTGTAATTTTGGAATTTACCTTCCGGAAATACGTCAGAATGAACCAAATTTACTAAATTCTTCTGGGGAAGAGCACCCCCCCCCCCTTAATCGGTTGAGCGCAATTAGTTAAGCAATTATCAACCCTAACCCCCCCCCCCCTGCAAAAAAATCCTGGATCTGCACCTGATCAAACACCGGGAGGGAACCGAATATCTTCTCGTTTATCGGCTTACATGTGCTGAACACCGCGGCCTTGAAGATAAGATGTACATATATTTATGTCCATTTACAAAGGGACTATTTGCCTCTTGATAAGTAGTACATAAAAGAAAATTAATTCTTAATTTTCAAAGTTCTGTGAAACTATAAGGGACTTTTAAATGTCGGAAAAGCATAATAGATCCTAACCAAGTAATTAGGCAATGGAAAAAAAAGACATGTGAGACCTTTAGGTTTATTATAAAACATTAAAACATAGATCCAATTTTGTTCCGTTTTTATACTTCAAGGGGGATCGGGATGGCCTAGTGGTCTAGAGTGCCGCGCTTCGACCTCTAGCTGGCCGGTCACCTCTGGCTAGCGGCTGTGGTTTCGAGCCCTGGTGTGGGCGTAAGAGGCATGGAGATAGGGGCGCCTTCTCAACCTCGTGGGTTTCCTCGGGCACTCCGGTTTCCTCCCACTGCTAAAGACCCCTATGCGCAAGCGAATTGTTGAAATAAAATTGAACCATATGTTAGTCCCGAAATGACCTAGTTTGTGTTGAGTGGACGTTAAACCCCATCTCTCTCTCTCTCTCTTTATAGTTCAAAATTTCGTTTCACTTGTCTTTACTACACATGCGGGGGTTAGATGGCCGAATGTTTAGCGTCCGCGCGCTGTATTATACGGTATGCCATTGAGTCAACTGGCGTGGTTTCGAATCCCTGGTTGTACGTGGCAAGGAGTATGGTCGCCTATCAAGCCTCGTAGGTTTACTCCGGGTACTCCGGTTTCCTCCCACTGCTAAAGACCCCTATGCACAAGCGAATAATTAAATAAAATTAAACCAAATGATAATCCCAAAATGATCTAGTTTGTGTCGAGTGGACATCTCTCTCTCTCTCTCTCTCTCTCTCTGCCATATAACATGCGTTCTCGATGTAATGGAACTGTGGGTAACCACTAGAAACCTCAACGCTGGTTGATAAATCAATGGCTGACGTCAACGGTTTAAAGCCGCCTCTCGTGTGTCACGACGCGACCTCCCACTACAACCGGTCAGATCTTCATGCAGTGCGGACCATTGAACGTATACAGAAAAAAACGAAATGACAGTAGAATTGGGTATTCAGAAACCAATTATTAGACAAAATTGAGTAAAATTATGATTGACAAATGCTAAATTCGCTATTAATATTGAAAATTTAAATAAACACTGATAATCCCTAAATTTTGTTAGAGTTATAGTTTCCCCTCTCAAATTTGAAAGATATTTTTCAAATTTTACCATCTCATTTCTTATGCTCAAAAACAATGATGTATCCAAATTTTCTGACAATTTAGGGACCATATCTATACCTTTAACCCTCTCCCTGTGGTTGTAGCTCAACATTCTGTTGGTTCCAATCTTTACAGGCACATATGGGTGACCGTTTAGAATTTTTATTGCGGGGATTTGATGTGACTGAGGTGAAAATCTCACTTCCGACACAACGATTGCTCTGCATAAAGACACTTTACGCCCGTATTCCACGGAAACTTGACGGGATTAAAATAAAACTTCTTACTACTGCTTGACTATAATAGGCCTAGTATAGTATAGTATAGTAGAGCGTATTTCAGACACCATCTTTGTTAAGAATGATTTACCATGTATCGTCTGACATCATCTCACAATACTCACTAGTTCTAACATTTCAAGTCATTTTTATTACCAACGATACTTTATTTGATCATTATTCAGGGGGGGGGGGGCTAGTGGTCTAGAGTGCCGCGCTTCGACCTCTAGCTGGCCGGTCACCTCTGGCTTGCAGCTGTGGTTTCGATCCCTGGTGTGAGCGTATGTGGCATGGAGATAGGGGCGCCTTCTCAACCTCGTGGGTTTCCTCCGGGCACTCCGGTTTCCTCCCACTTCTAAAGACCCCTACGCGCAAGCGAATTATTGAAATAAAATTAAAACCATATGTTAGTCCCGAAATGACCTAGTTTGTGTTGAGTGGACGTTAAACCCCATTTCTCTCTCTCTCTCTCTCTCTGATCATTATTCACCTTCCGCTCACACCAGCCCGCTAGAGTACAATAATGGTTAACAGATAGATAATTCAAAATTAATATGAGAGTGTCATTCAGATTACTTTATTCTGAGCCAAGATATCACTGTTTGAAGTTTTGACAAGATTTTGGCGATAATATTGTTTATTATTGTAGCAACGTTACCTGTTAATCGAGATTAATCCTCGCTTATACATTTGTATATAAAATCATTAAATGACAACCGGATTTCAATCCGTTTAAATCTCTACAGTAATAAACCATATTATCGCCACATCTTGTCAAAACTTGTCTTTAATACACTATGATCCTTTTCCGGGGTGGTTTCCTCTTGTCAGTGATGCAGGACGGAGGGCCTGACAAGGACAGCTGTCTAGTCGTTCGTATGGGACGAAAAACCGAGGTCCCGTGTACACATTGGCGTGCACGTAAAAGACCCCATGGCTGTTGGAATTCGATATAACAGTAGGCCGTAGCGCCGCTGCCCGGGCAAAATTTCCCTCATAGTACACTGTATGGTGTATGCCCGTCTTCCATTAGCCCAGGTTAGGTGCAGAAGAGTAGGAAGTTAAACCACATTTCATTTCATCTCATACTACGATCTAGAGGATCTATAATCCGCGCTGTGGTTGGTGTGAGGGATTAGCTAATACAACGGTCTGTTGCATTGAGTTCTTGGCGTGCGATACACGGAACTGTGGGTATCCTCAGGGAAACATTAACGCTGATCAAATGCCAGACACTATAGGGTCAAATGCTAGCACACCTTAAGCTGGCGGGCAATCCAGAATTTTTCTAGTCCGACTGGATGTCTATTCTTTTATTGGAAATAACCATCCAATAAATACTTTTCGTGCAAATATCTTTAACAGAAGCATGCGTACACGACATGAAGACCATAGGGGAAAAAACTGGCGATGTCCACATTTATGATTTTGTTTGATTACTTCTCCTGGTTTACCCCCTTGGTCCATTCTTTCTTCTCCATAAATATTGCATGGAACAACTGGACATACCACTCTCTACAGAGGTTTTTTTTTGAAAAGCATAAATGGGAAAAACTGGTAATGTCCAAACCATGGTCAATAAAATCAAAATACACCATAGGAATGCTATGGGGGTGTGCACCAGCATAATTAATGTTCTCACTAAATGCATCATTCTTCATAGACACTTGCAATATTTAAAAACAAACTCTTCCAAGCTGAAAAAATGGGTGTTTAAACTGGAAATTTTCATTTACTAGAAAGTCAGAAACGGGACATCACCAGTTTTTCCCTGGGAGTCTCCAGAAGTTCAGAGGGGAAAAACTAGTGATGTCCACATTTATGCTTTTGTTTGATTACTTCTCCTGATTTACCCCTTGGTCCATTCTTTCTTTTCCATAAATACCTATCTACAGAGGGTATTTTGAAAAGCATAAAATGGAAAAACTGGTGATGTCGAAAACATGGTCAGTCAAATCAAATGCCCAAAATACACCAAGGGAATGCTATGGGAGTGCGCACCAGCTTATAAAAATATTTTCTCACTAAATGCAACATTCTTCATAAAAAATTGCAATATTCAAAAACAAATCTTCCAAACTGGAAATTTCCATTTACTCAAAAGTCAGAAAATGTGACATCACCAATTTTTCCCCTGGAGTCTTCATATGTAAAGCTAATAGTAATAAAGATGACACTTTACTGGTTTTATTTGTTTATTTTGTATGGGCAATAGCAATGTCTGTTCTCTATGTTGGTCGATGCTTATATAATTCAACCTGTTCTACCAACGAAAGAAACACTGACTTCATCTTCTTCATTAGCTAATAATTCAACATACCAAGAATCCGGAAAAATCACTGAAATGTCCAGACGTGTCATTAAATACATTAAATGAAATCCTGTTTAACGTGGGATGTTTTGATCAAACAACGGCGTTAATGATAAGTTTCGCTTACTTTTTGTCTAATTTATTTTTTTTTACGAGTACGCAAATGTGTCAACTTGAGCTCAGTTTTTGTTCCATTCAAACCACAAGACGAATTCACGTGTCTAGCCTAGGCCTGTACCATTGACAAAGAGAATCAATCATGATTTTTTCGACAGACATCTGATGGCTAGTGTGGCAACGCGATACTCACTGAATCACTGTGAACACCAACCTACCAAAAA
This sequence comes from Patella caerulea, assembly GCA_036850965.1. Taxonomy (NCBI): domain Eukaryota; kingdom Metazoa; phylum Mollusca; class Gastropoda; family Patellidae; genus Patella; species Patella caerulea. The sequence continues at coordinate 13,767,087 of JAZGQO010000002.1, read as the reverse complement.
CAATCTCATCAGCTTTAGCTTTTGCAATGCAGTGACTACCGATGGTGTCGAAAGATAAAATACATAACAGGAAAAATTGAGAATTTAACAACAGACGGCTGCTTCGTAATTTGTGAATTATAGTTTGTGTGTTTACATGTTGAGCGTATAACTTTTAAGTCGGGCTTATGTCGACCTGTCAAGCGATAAAAGTATTAGAAACTATAATCAAAACTGCTCTACTGGCTTATGTCGTCACTAGAAACCACCATGTCGCCAACGTCACTGTATGCACGACTGCTCAAGTAACTTCCTTAATGGTGGTTTCTACACTCGACAAATCTCGATAGATTCCGGAACATCTAGTCTCGGCTGTATGACAATAAGTGATATGTACCTACGCCCACACATTTGCGATGCGGTTACCGGTTTACTTTAACAGGAAAACTTGACGCTATTACAAACAAACAAGACAACATGGGCGCAGCCATGTTTCATCCGGGACCTTTAAAGTAGTTCAAAGACGCCATGGGCGCAGCCAGGTTTCATCAGGGACCTTTAAAGCAGTTCCAATATGGCGGAATTCGTCATACAGCCGAGACTAGATGTAGGTTCCGGAATCTGTCGAGGTTTCTAGTGACACTGCACGATAATATATATCCAGTGACTTATAACACATTTGTACTGAGTATCAGCTCGTCACGAAATTCAAGAGGTTTTATCAGGTAACTATGGTGTGTGTGTGTGTGGGATGCGTCAATAATTGATACAAGGGTGAGGCACCACTAGAGGACAGGTATTTGATTTCACTGAACTAGCCTATAATGCTTTCTATCAAACAACATCGATTATATTGTGGCCATTTAATGACCACACACACACGTCTTTTAATTATGTTAGCTTCTAAACTTACCGACATCCCCTGGTTCTGTTGTAACGTCAAACGCGAAACAAGTGTCCTCACAACCAGTCTGCGGTGTAAAGGATAGAGTGCGAGAACCAGAGCCTTGTATATAAAACGTAGTCCCAGTTCCAGTTTCCTATAAAATAATAATAATAAAATATTCTTAGAAAAAGAATCTTAATACCGCAGTCGTCAGAGTTGCCAATAAAGGTTTTTCGAATTACATGTACATGGAGAGTTGTGACAAAGTGATCTCTACATCATATTGAAATATAAATATACAGATAGAACTTTCTGACCTCTGCTGATTTTTGATCATTAATGATATTGACGTGTTCAACTCGACACAACTTCTTCAAGGCACGGACTTAATAAAACATCTAATGTGTTCAATATGTTATTTACGGACTACACACGAATGGCCTCTGCTCGTTTTAACAAAAGGCACGATCTCATTAAATATGCAGTGCAGTTACAGATACTATAATCTCATAAATAAACAATGCCAAATATGTACATCGCTTGTGTATCACTTTTCTTAATTAATTGTATGGTTTATAAGCCAGAGTTAACTGTTAGTTACAGAAGACTTGGAATGGCACTCCTCCCGGAGTATGCCTATTTCATGCTCTCAATAAAGGTCTATCAACATATATAGCGAGTAGCTTATGCAATGTAACTGTTTCTGGATTCTTCATGTCGTTTTGTTAAAGAAATATAAAGGAGAATAAGTTTAAAGGATGTGTTCAAACAGGGGCGTACAAAACGATTTCGTTTGGGGGGGTGTTTAGCCAAAATGTGACCGACTGATGCACATACCCCCACGCCCACCCCCACCTCCCAGTGCGAGTGATGCAATCCGGAACCGAGCACCACGTGTCAGTTTTCTAGAGTTGACATAACATCTGTACAATCAGACGCCCCACGTACCAGTGGTACTGCAAACTCGGCAGTTCACTATAATCGTGAATATGATAGTGCTGAGACAGTATAAGACAATTGGGGAGTAGAGGAATGATTTTAAAAAGGAATCGCGGGCCACAGGCGCGAAAAAATTTCAGACATGTAAGCGAGTAGAAGAATGATGTTATAATGGAATCGCGCCACACACCAGTGGTACTACAAACTGGGCAGTTCACTATAATCGTGAATATCATAGTGCTGAGACAGTATAAGACAATTGTGGAGTAGAGGAATGATTTTAAAAAGGAATCGCGCGCCGCAGGCGCGAAAAAATTTCAGATATGTAAACGAGTAGAAGAATGATGTTATAATGGAATCGCGCCACAGGCGCGAAAAATTTTCAGATATGTAACAGCGCTTTTAGATTTTTGGGACTGGGCTTGAAAATTTGAATCAATGTCATGGCAAATGGAACCAAATTCTCGTTAACGAGAGGATAAGAAATGGGACAGAATCTTGAGGCCTATCTATCAATTTCGCCTGTTTTTTGATTGTTTGTTTATCCTATTAATTCATTTATTCGCAGACCGACTGCGGTGAGTACTTTTTTTTGAGACCGACTATTTTTTGCCATGGGAGAAAACATTTCATAGAACAACATAGACGTGGTTATTGTATACTATAGTTTTGTATGACGTATGCAATTTAGGTACACGGATTCACGCAACTACTTACTATTTGGGATCTATTCTGGTGTTGTTTTTTGAGACCGACTGCAGTGACTGTACTTATTTTGTGACCGACTATTTTTCTCCTTGGGTGAAGTTTTGTTGTTAGACCAACATACTCACAACAGAATGAGAGCGAAACACAACATTTTTTCAAACATGATAAGTTGACAAGATTATTTTATACTAAAGTTATGTGTGTGTAGCGTGACGTATACAGTGGGCACTTTTTGATACCGACTGCTCCTATTTTGTGACCGACTGCACTGATTTTGCGACCCACTATTTTATAGTAAAGTTTTGCGTGATTACCGTGACATATACAGTGAGTGCGTATTTCGATAATGACTACTCTATTTTGCGACCGACTGCTCTGGTTTTGCGACCGACTATTTTTTCTGCTGGGGGGGGGGGGTGTACCACCCCCCCACACCCCCCCACATTTACGCCCCTGTGTTCAAACCAAAAAAAAAAAAAAAAAGTTTAACGTGGTAAAATGGATAATTTAAAGTTTAATTTGAAAGTGCGATTAGCTGTCGAATAAATTTTGAATTCCCTGTTATGTCATGAGTAATGTTACGTAAAACCATACTAATGTATTGTACACGTCAAGAACTTATATTTGTAATTTTTTATTTTTCGTTACATGTAAACGTCAGGAATATAATAATTTATGGGTTGTAATTATTTTATTTTTACAACCAGGAGTATAATACAACCAGGTCTTGTAATAAATACTGATCCCTTGTTTCAAGATGCTGTTTCTCGTTTGAATTCAGACCGAAATGTTAATAGAGAGTATCTATGTGGACATCTCACACAGGCACATGTCTGTCTTATCTGTTATCAGCATGTAAGATAGCACCCCTTGGCTGCAAGCTTGTGATATATACACGAAGCTCTATATAGCACCAATGTTAAGACGGGTTATAATCTTAACCTGTCACTGTCAATTAGTAAAGCTGACTACTAATGAGTTTCAATGTTATTAATGACTTTAGGTGATAAGTACTAACTAATACTGCTTATTTTTACTTAGGGGCAGATTAAATTGTATTGTTAATAGTTTATTCACTTAAAAGTAAATACAATTTTGATTTTAAATAAACTTAAGTGTAAGAATATGATTACGTATTATTACATCCAATTAAAATCAATGTTGTAAATTAAGGGTAATGTAATTGTAATTGGTCTAATTTAGCAAGTACATTGATCATTTAAAGGATTTATTGTACCTTATCTTAACGTACCGCAACAATGAACCAGACAGGGGCATTCCAGTATGTCAAAAGATATGGCCCTCAACACAGTTTGCAGAAGTGTTTACGTTCATCAAATTAGCTGTTCAAGAAAAAAAAAGAACAATTCTAACATTACCTGAACTTATACAGTGGTAGAAACAGTGAAATTATTGACATTGAAAAAGTGTTTTTTTGTTGATTTTTTTTTCGGTTGGAACGTATAACCGAGTATTTATATTGAACTTATATTATTGTAGCATGTTTATCAATGTAATTGTTTTTATAGAATTAGGACTTGAATTTGTGATGTCCATATTAATTCTTTTCAAGTGTTGATATTGATATTGTATTGTATTTAATGTATGTTAGATAACGATAATTAAGGGGATGGTGTCGGCTGAGACCGATGACGAGAATACGCTCCATGGAACAGATGTTTCCACACCAGCACCAAGAAATAAACAAGTGTCATTCACTTTGTCATAATTAATCAAGACGAATGCCAGAATTTAATGGTATAATGGTATCGTCCTACAAAAGTCTAGGACCTAGTGTTCCGAAAATATCATATAACTATATAATCGCGTGTGTTTTCATTACTATTATTATATCGTGTGTGCTCTTCTTAATTCGTGTGTGATTTAACTTAATTGTGTGTACCTTCAATTGATAGAGATGAAGACAGTGTCCCACCTGTGAGAATGGTATTAGTTATTTATTTTTAATAAATAACTTAAATGGGTGGGGATGGAATGTGACAAAGTGATCTCTACATCATATTGAAATATAAATATACAGATAGAATTTTCTGACCTCTGCTGATTTTTGATCATTAATGATATTGACGTGTTCAACTCGACACAACTTCTTCAAGGCACGGACTTAATAAAACATCTAATGTGTTCAATATGTTATTTACGGACTACACACGAATGGCCTCTGCTCGTTTTAACAAAAGGCACGATCTCATTAAATATGCAGTGCAGTTACAGATACTATAATCTCATAAATAAACAATGCCAAATATGTACATCGCTTGTGTATCACTTTTCTTAATTAATTGTATGGTTTATAAGCCAGAGTTAACTGTTAGTTACAGAAGACTTGGAATGGCACTCCTCCCGGAGTATGCCTATTTCATGCTCTCAATAAAGGTCTATCAACAATGCTGATATTCTGTTATCTGTAGTATTACAGAGTATAAAGAAAAGAAATTGAAAAGATTTTACGGTATAGTGAAATATTCTAAAAAAAAAAAAAAAGCACTGAGCAATACAATCGGTAATTTAGAAATATTTTTTAAGCCGATCAGTTGATGACAGGGAGGTAACTCGAGAATAGATTGATTGTCGTGTTTAAATGTGGTTGTGCTTGATCTTTTCGTAACTGGATAATGGAACACGGGCATACGCCATACAGTGTGCTATGAGGGACATTTTACCCCGGCAGCAGCGTTAAGGCCTACTCTGATATCGAATTTCAACTGCCAAGGGATCTTGTACGTGCACGTCAATATGTACACACGACCTCGGTTTTTATTTTTCGTCCCATCCGAAGGACTAGACAGCTGTCCTTGTCATACGGTTATCAAATAAAATCGGACGATAACTATATTTTTGTTTGATATTGAATAAGTGATGGATCGTCTTCAAGGGCTAGTTTGTCAGAAAGTATATTTTTAAAAAAAACGCGTGCCAGAGAAAGCATAACAAAAACTACACTTACCAACAAATACACATGCAGTCAAATAATGTTCAAAACAATCCATGCTAGGTTACGGTTAAGACAGTACGGGCCTGAATCAGGTTACTGAACGAATTTAATCGCACGGTAGATAATGCAGAACATTCACACTTGTTAAGTATCCAACAATTACACTATTCGACGTTATGATCAAATTAGTTTCTATTGATTTGAAACCCCTCGAAAAAATCAGGAGCCCCCCCCCCCCACCCACACACACACACACACACACACACACACACACACCAAGTTTACAGGCCCGACACTTGGACTATTATTCTTCTTGTTGGATATACCTTTAACTTCTACTTACCAACGGTACACCACCAGCTCCTGGTCCAGATATATATAAATCTTTTTCTATAATAATCTCCAAATTTTTAGATATAACACTCGGTCTTGGGAATAATCGCTTTAGAAACTTACTGGTAGCCATTCTACGACTTGTCCTATATCATAAAAGTAAAGCAAGGCTGACACTTGCACGATTCCGTGGCACGCATTGGCACGACTCGCGTCGGCACGACACCGTCCGATTTGCGCAAACTCGTCGTGTGAATGCGGGAAGTGCGTAAACAATGCGGATACTATGTGCAAATTATGCGTGAACTCGTCGTGCCAGTTCGTGTCAATGTGGACACTGATGAACACAACAAAATCGTGACCAGTAGTCGTGCAAGTGTCAGCCTGGCTTAAGAGTCCAGTTAGTGGTTGTAAAGATAGTAAACAGCCATGTTAATTTGCTAAGAATTTCTAGCAGATCACACCCCTCGGTATCCCCAATGGTCCCATTCCGTTGCATTCCACCATACTCTGGTTTCATCCATGGAGAGAGGAATTTAAATGTTATGCCCTAGATAATTGCGCTATTTTACCGACCAATGTGCTTGATAGCATAACGACTTGCCACTGCTTGTCTTGTCTCACATAAACCATCTTTCTCATCGCACCTTCTGTTATATTCAATTTCTTTCAAATCGCCATATTGTTGAGAACGTAATAAATAAGAGTAAGTCTGACTGTGTTTGATTTGCTCGTAAAATCAAGCTGCGATCAAGGGTAGATAATTTGAATACTTGAATGTCCTATGTATGAACCCAGGCCATAGTGGAAGAGAACGGAATGAGACCACTGCAGGGATACCGAGGATGAGCAGATCACTGAAACAAAACGTCCCCAGTTTGAATCCATGAATAGGTCGACACCAATTTTTATTTGTTAGAGGAAGTGCATGCTGGGCTCACAAGAAAAGTGCGCCTAATCGTCTCGAAAGAACAAACACCTAGGTAAATCGACCCATGTACGCATTGGCGTGCACGTAAAAGAACCCTTGACAGTTGCGAAGTAGGTGGAACTGCAGCTGCCCCCACATGGGTTATCATTGAGATAACACTGTTAGATACATGAAATGAAATCAAATGGATTTAACGTCCTACATTTCTGCACCATTCTGCTAAGGAAGGTGGATATTTGCAATACGGTCTGTTTTCAGGGGGGTTTTGAACGGGCATGGGTTCCACGGTCTTCCTTATATCGAATTCCAGTTGTCAATGCTTCTTTTACGTACACGCACCTGATTCCGGCGTTCCCTGCCAACACCGGAAAAGAAACCGAAACTTCCTGTTTCGCGAGCTAGCATCTTATCCGGACAACCATCACTGCTCCGCCCCCGTATTGGATACAGCTCAATATATATTTTGTGTAGCACACGGAACAAAGTAAAGTTATTTCAGTATATTATAACATACCACTGGATGTGAAAGTTTTCTTCTGCATATACATCCTCCAATGCACCCGGTTGAGTTAAATCATTGAGTGATTTCATCCAATCAACTGAAGATTGTTGTAAAAGCAATGAGGAATCCTGTAACACCTCTTCTCGATTTATTAAATTCACTATATCCATAAAAGTAATAATGCGTTTCTGCAGACCCTGCAAATAACAACATGCGGGTGGTGAAGAGCGTGGGTTCTATTGCACAGCTAAAACGTGTGAAATGCTGTCAAGAAAATAATTCTAGTTAATGGTATACAGATAGTTATGAATAATTCAAACACTGATTTTACTTTAGAATAAAATTTTTGTGGTCTGTAACTTAAAGATACATCCCCACGTACAAACTGGGTGATCTAATGGCATATTTGGACAAAAACACATATTCAAACTAATTAATTTGCCATAACTTTGCTTCGAATGCTTCTCAAAACATTGTAATTGTCAGGGAATACCCCTGCTATAAAAGAGGTCATGTTTGTGTCACTTGACTTAACTCTCTCGTTTCCTAGCAACATGTGCGAAGTAGGAGGTGAATTCATTGCATAAGAAAATATTATCTTTAATCGCTGACTATTTATTACAAATATCGAAGCCTTTTTTAATTTCCCGGGTTATCCATTACCGGCTTCTTTTTCCGTGATTTTTTTATCTCCGAAAGTGTTGTAGCCAACGTCTAACTCTTCGAAAGGTTTACCAACATTTACATTCTGCATGCAAACTTTGACGTCACGTGAGCAGACATTCTTAATCGTGGGGCTGTCGAGTAGGGAAATCCTTACATTTTGTCCCGTATACGCTCCATGGGTGTTTTTCAGGGAATCCAGTATTTTTCTAGCAAGACTGGATATTTATACATTCAATATATACCAAAATTGCCATACTTTCATTGGAAATAACCACCCGATAATTAAATATTTTTTTTTCTGGCAACGAATCTTCAAAAGGAAAAGCTAACATAATTGTATATTTAGTTCTATCCATTTTCTGTACGTTTTATTTGGTTCAGCACCCAGAAGCATTTCTTCATAAAAAAACACAACACAATTTATATGGAAAACAATTACTGGTTTATACACATATAGAACGACGTTTCGACAAATATTCTCTTATCGTTATTAAGTACAAATAAGTAAGAAACGTCGTGCTATATGTGTATAAACATGTGATTGTTTTCCATATAAATTGTGTTGCGTTTTTTAATGTGCTCAATCACTAAATGCCAGTTAAGGATTATAGCTTTTCTTTATGACGATCCAAACGAGTAGCTTGTTCAACAAAATCATCAATCAAGTTCACAAGTATTTTAAACTAACTAAACTCTTTGAATAAATAAGAATTGGCAGGCGATAGGGACTAATGGAAATTAATGTTATGATGATGATGATGACTTATTTATTTATTCATTTATTTGCCATGATGATGATGATGATGATTTATTTATTTATTCATTTATTTGTCAATGGAAATATGTAATATATACTTGTACATTATAGTAATTGTATTTAAATATATAATTTACATGGAGATGGAGTTATATAAGCTTCGGCTTGTTTTTTAATCCATTACTGCAAAAGACCCCTACGCTCAAAAGAACTATTGAAATATTGAGTGGAAGTCAAATCTCTTTCTCTACAAATTGACTTACCCTAGGGGGGTTGGGATGACCTAGTGGTCTAGAGTGCCGCGCTTCGACCGCTAGCTGGCCGGTCACCTCTGACTTGGGGCTGTGGTTTCAATCCCTGGTGTGAGCGTATGTGGCATGGAGATAGTGGCGCTTTCTCAACCTCGTGAGTTTCCTCCGGGCACTCCGGTTTCCTCCCACTGCTAAAGACCTCTACGCGCAAGCGAATTATTGAAATAAAATTAAACCATATGTTAGTCCCGAAATGACCTAGTTTGTGTCGAGTGGACGTTAAACCCCATTTCTCTCTCTCTCTCCTCTCTCTCTCTCTCTCTCTCTCTTGACTTACTCTGAATAAAACTGGTTCGAAAAAGGCATCGTCCGTTAATTCGTTCTCGTCCTTTAATCTGGTTACACGAACTGAATCGATTCCATCACACCGGAAACAATCAACTTCCTCTTCCTCTTCCTCAACCTCGTAGTAAGGATTTTCAATCAGACATTCTTTATTGTGGTATGCTACATAGACACAAAAATAAAACATTAAATATGGCTGCTACTTACTTAAAGGCTAAGATGGGGTAAAGAGCTGACAGTTATTGCTATAATAGTTAAAAGATAGATAATAAAAACGGAATAAGCTAAACTAAAAATTTCAGTGAAATTGCTTCATTCTTAACCAAGATATTTAAGATTCAATTTCAGACTAGCCTTGGCCGTTATTATGTTGGTACAATAATAAACAAAGTCTCGATTATCCAATCTTACGTTAAATTATCCATCACGAATTCAAATCCACTTAACATCGCATGCTTAACGACAGCATCGATAGTTGATTATGTTCTGGGTAAGTTAACTAATGTCTAATAAATAATCCAGATAACATTGAAGGCATAACGAAAAGACCGACAATAAGCATATTTAACTCTTGCAGTTTAATTGTTTTAGTGACCAGAAAACAAATTTTGATATGCGTCGGCTTACCCAAAATGAAAGGTTACGTGCCCTTGGCATGCTACAGATCGGCACAACACAGGCGGTTGTGGCGCGGACGATGAATGTTTCTCAGTCTGTCATAAGCAGATACCGTGATACACAATCTGTACAGGACAGACCACGCTCAGGTCGACCAAGGGCGACAACTCAAGCCCAGGATCGATTTATCCGTACCATCACAGCAAGTCAGATTAGCGCTCGTCTTCAAACAGACACTGGTGTGAGAGTGAGTGGCCAGACGATTCGGAATCGACTGCATAGGGGTCACCTTCGCGCCCGACGTCCTCGCGTGATCCCTTGTTTGAGAGATCATCACATTCAGGCAAGACGTCGTTGGTGTAGGGGTCGTCAACACTAGGATAATCGACGCTGGAGCAATGTGATGTTTTCAGATGAGTCAAGGTTCACTGTTGATTTTTTGGACAGACGTAGGAGGGTGTGGCGTCGTCGAAACGAGCGCTTCCAAGACGTTAACGTCATCAGACATGGTCGATTTGGGGGTGGTCCTGTTATGGTGTGGGGAGGCATCACTGTTGCTGGAAGAACGGCTTTACATGTTGTTGCAGGGCGTGTTACAGGCCAGTACTACCGGGACAACATCTTGGCAGTCCATGTTGTGCCGTTCGCACGACGTCATGGCCGCCGTTTCATCTTCCAGGATGACAACGCAAGATGTCACAGGGCCAGGATCGATACAGGTTACCTCCAACAACAGAACATCACCACATTACCTTGGCCAGCACTGAGTCCCGACCTCTCCCCCATCGAGCATGCCTGGGACAGGCTTGGACAGAGGTTACGTCAACGTCAACAACGTCCTGCCAATGTCCAAGAACTTGCTGCTGCGTTGCAACAGGAATGGGACAATCTGGACCAAAATGACCTTAGACGTCTCATTAGGAGTATGCCACGTCGGATCAATGCTTGTTTGGCAAACAGAGGAGGATTTACCCGTTACTGACATTGATGCTGTGGTAACTTTGCTGTTTGACCCCGGGTATCATTTTACCCTTATAATGGTCAGTCTGTGCCTTACTTAGTCTAACGATCATTTGGAATAAATCGATGAATGTGAACTTCATTTCATTTTGTCATTTGTTTCTTCGTCAGTTTCATTAGGTGACTTTAATAACACTTAAAAATCAAATATCCCCTACTTTTTTTTGAATAGTATACTATGACGCATGTATCATTGAACATTGGAGGTGACTTTAATCAGCATTAGGACTTCCTTAGTACAACAGGCGCGGATCCAGAGGGGGGGGGGCAGGGGGTCCGCCCCCCCCCCCCTGCTCAGGCTTGAAAATTTTTTATGCGATTTTATTGGCGATTTAGACCTGTAATTTTGGAATTTACCTTCCGGAAATACGTCAGAATGAACCAAATTGAACCTAATTTACCAAATTAATCGGTTGAGAGCAATTAGTTAAGCAATTATCAAACCTAGACCCCCTCCCCTGCAAAAAAATCCTGGATCCGCGCCTGTACAGCTAGTTTGATTTGAAGTCTCCAACCCAATATCATCCAAAGTCTTCGACATTGAATACTCGAATTATTTGTCAATTTAAATCAACATTTTACCGTTTCAGCGCCATTTGTAACAAGGAATTCGAGAAACGAGGCTAGTCATAATCCAAAAGTCAATTCAACGCTGGTGCCATATTTTTATTCAGAGAGCATGCGCAATAAATAATATTGGTCTAGGGTGGATTAACCAGACGCTAGAGATTACCATTCGATTGAGACTTCTTGCGTATTTCACCGAACATAACTGAATAGAATTTATAATAAAAACGGAACGATTGAATGTAAATCAGTTTATATTCATTCATATTACATCATCATATGCGCTCCGACCCATTTGTGTCAATATCTATGTCCCAAAAATTAGCAATGTAGCTCCTTAAGTTTACAATAATTTCATATTTAACATAAAATAGTACTTAACGACTGAGCAAGCGCGAATGTAGTAGGACGAACAACCAAGGTCCGGTGTACATATCGATGTCGACGTAAGAAAATCCTTAACAGTTGGAATGCGAAATAAGAATTGTGTTGCCGCTATATGGGCAACATTTCTTTCATTGCACAGGGTATGGAATCTTCCCGTCTTCGAAGGAGAAAAGTAGAACGTTAAAATCCGATTTTATTTAATTCTCGGCATTGCTTTTGTTCACTGAGCAGATGTCGTCGACCGCACGTGAAGTAAAGCAGTGTGTATAATGCATTACATATGTTGCATATGTATCGATCGACAATCACGCTCCAGTTAATAATTATGTGTTTATATAGTGTTAAAGTATTGACATTTAGAAAACAATTATTCTTCGTACATATATACAACAGCTGTATATTGAAACGCCATATAACCTTTAATATACGTTTTATCTACCAATAAAAAGAACGTCATGTCTGGTCACAATATTGTAAAGTTTTAAAATGGAATAAGTTTTCAAGTGTGATGTTATTTGTGGTCTCGGACTAGTAACTCTCCGCCTTCACCTCACCCCTCTCCGGGCACTCCGGTTTCCTCCCACTGCTAAAGACCCCTACGGCCAAGCGAATTATTGAAATAAAAATTAAACCATATGTTACTCCCGAAATGACCTAGTTGTGTTGAGTGGACGTTAAACCCTATTTCTCTTTCTCTCTCTCTCACCTCACACCTATTGACGTCAGTATTATTAAATCTATGATACTGTTTGACCTTAAACATTTTTGTAAAACATACATTATGCACGAACTAAATCTGCTTATTTGCAAGTCTTTCTTTAGGCCTGAAATGTTATCTAAATTATTAATTAGACATTAATCAGGGGCGCCAAGAAAATAATCCGTCATTTCCTTGCCTCTCTAGCAAATTGGCTAATATTTTCGTCTAAACGTTCGGAAATCGTAGAAAGAGAGCCTCAAAATCGAGCATAAAAGCTAGTTGAAAGGCACTTTCAGTAGTAAAAAAGGGCACAGTCGAAAATTAGGGGGGGGGGCGAAAGGGGCCTCTGTTAATTAACTTATCCAGACCATAATCAACTCTCGGTGCCAACACTAGTCGGGGATATTTACTGGATTATGATCCGATTTGCTGCCCAACTTTCATTCAAGGTTTAATTATGAAATGCATACTCGGGATTATGTTTTTCTATCGGCCTGACTTTAGTAACACTGATCGAGGCTAGGCCTAAATTTCAATTATGATCCAATTTACTGCTCAAATTTCATTCACGGTTTAATCATAAAATGGATAATCGAGATTATGTTTTCTTATCGGACCGACTTGAGTAACGATGATGGAGGATAGATCGAAATTTCAATTGCTAAATTATCGGTTCATAATGTTGTATTCATATTCCAATGATCATAATCAACCCGAGTAAATATGTTAGCTTGGATTGAGCTGTGAGAAATATGATAGTTTTGGTTTGGTATACAGATATATAATACAGCTGTTGTGTATATATATATACAAAGAATAATTGACTAAAATATCAATACAATATTGGCTACAAAACCCCAGTCTTAACATAACAGCACAAATTTAAGAACACCGATTGATCGGTTATGTTAACAATGACAACAGGCGAAAAAATTCCTTCAATCACCATCAGACGGTATATCTATTTCGTCTAAACGTTCAGAAATCGTAGGGGGGGGGGGCAATAACAACAATTAAATATATACGGATTAGCCTACCAATGTTTAGCATATACATTTGTATATTGGGAAAAGGGTTGTCTTGTGTTATTGCTCAATATTCAATTTGAAGTTAACCTTTAATAAAAAAATAGTTAAATTATATCCGTATTGCCGTGTATACTTATATTATATATTGAGTCATACAGAAACAAAGCTCCGTTACGAGTCGAAGATATCCTTTAGTACTTCATTTATTATTTAGTGATTATGATCGCTGTTTTGACAAACTTTCCTTTAAATTCATATGCATGGTGTATGCCCGCCTTCATTAGCCCAGTAGGTGCAGATCATTAAACGCAATTTCAAGTATAGTACTTGCAATGCGAGTTGGCGATACTAGTTCATTGTTACTGATTAAAATCGCCAGAGTGAGTAAGGCTATTTAAATAGAAATTATTTTTTCGACTTTCCGGCTATTACATGATTCCCAGAAGTAAATGTATGCCACATAAGCTCACGCCAGTGGTCGAAACCACAGCCGCAAGCCAGAGGTGACTGGCCAGCTAGAGGTCGAAGTGCGGCACTCTAGACCACTAGGCCATCCCAACCCCCCTAATTTGACAGCAATCGACCTGTAAAAATTTGAATAGTGGAAAGAAAAAAGAAGAAAAAGTCTCTAAGAACAGAAAATTGTCCTCATCGGTGTAAAAGTTATACTCACAGCTAATGTTGTATTTTTCATGAAGTGGTAGAGAAACCAGCCTTGCCGCTCTCATAATGTAATAATCATAAGGTTGTGTAACTTTGTCAACAATATTAGATACATATTCTACCTGGGTTACTATTACTGTAAGTCCTGATATGATAATAATGAAAGCCAGCCATACTCGGAAAGCAATTCGGATTTTGCTCCATTTGTTTTTCAACTTTAATATCTTAGCGATCTCTTCGCTGGTAGCGATGGTTAGTTTCTTTTTGAAGGCGGAACTAATGCAAGAATTAATTTCCACACTTGTCAGACCCCACTGCTCGCCTAATTGGCGTAATTCTGTGACGTCACTTCGCACTTGATTAAGAACCGCTCCACTGTCGTCACCCATCTTAGATTTTATTCGTGGCTCAATAAGGAGTTACCCCCCTTTATGAATAATGCACCATATGGTCTCTTGAATACACACGTCACATTTTTTTATGGCATACAATTGCCGTTTATCATCAATGTTATATTGTTGTCAATATCACTTTACAAGTCGGTTTTACTGGGGTTTTCCATAATAATTACTTTTTTTGGACACGTATTAATTTAATTAACTAATTATATTGTTTTACGTGTATAATGCCCTATCATATTCCTTATTTTATAATTTCCTGGTCATTCCTAGAAAAAACCTCGCGCAGTAATAAACAGTAATTGTAGTCGACAGAGTTGGGACCTGTATATTCCCAGTTCATTTACTAAATATGATCAACGAAACGGCCTGTTTTGTTGTTTTTGTTTTGTTTTTTTTTTGGGGGGGGGGGTAACTCACGAGAAAACTCACCAGGTTGGACAGGCAACCCAACTCCTTGTCATATACAGCCGGGAATCGAAATCACGCCAACTGACTCAATAACAGACCTTATGATACAGCTCGCACAAACGTTAATCTTATATCAATTATTATAAGTTTCTAGACATCACTGGAAAGGTCAATTAAAATTAAGATACATTTAAGATTATTTTAAAATATGGATGGCAAACCTGAAATTGTAAATATGTACATAGCCCTAGTTTCATTTTATTTTACATTATTCTTAATGATTTGTTCATAAATTGGTACAATCTGTTTCACAGAGAATTACTTACGAATTATCTCTGTAACAGGTGACTGTCCATAACCTTTGCGTTGACTGCACGCGGCGGTAGTCATTGGCTCAACGACTCGTGCAATGTTTACTTAACACCTAACTGCTTCGGGCAAAATGATGGATTTTACTCATTTTAATACCCATTTACACTAAATAGGAAATATCTTTTTACTACAAATACTTCAAACGTCTTTATTTATTTTTCTTTTTCCCCAAAAAAATGTTTGAGAATTTAATTTGTCGCAGTAAAAAAGTTAATATGCCGTACTCATTAAGCCTCGTCGATGCAATGCTTATCAGTGATTGTAGCGGCCATGCGAATATTCACTGCGGCCATTGTAGCGAATATTCACTGCGGCCAAGCGAATATTCACTGCGGGATCAGTTTGAAATTGGTAAGACAGTCTTTTTTGTATATAATATTGGAGACACAATCGGTAAACCTCGGCGAATTCCGGAACGTACATCTGGCCTGATGTGTACCTACGCCTATGAAATTGCAATGGGGCGCCGGCTTGCTTATTAGGAAAACTTGCCGCTTTTAGAAAGAAGTTCTCAAAATTGTGTCGTTCGAAGGGTGTGTAGAATTTTCAGTGCAAACTTGTCCTTGTCTAATCGGATAAACTTGAAATGAAAACAGCTTGAAAACTTTGTAAGATAAAACATTCTTCAAAGGTGTCAAACATACTTTTGGTCAGAATGAGTTCAATATGTCTCAATGTTGGGTCTGTTATGCAAAGCATATGCACTTTTTATCCACAACTATTCTGAGGATCTGATGAAAATTCGTCATTTTGGACATAATGGGGTCCAACAAAATTGTCTCAAATTCGATAACTTTGTTAATAATGTCGAAAAACTCCTGGGGAATGGCCTGTCGCTCTGCCTGAAGGTATTGCACCAATTCTTTAAGATTATCAGGTTGCCTATGATTGTCTCTCACACGTCTGCTTAACTCATCCCATGCCTGCTCAATTCGTGCCAAATCTGGAGAGTATGCAGACCAAACCATTCGTTCAATCCAATTTTGGGTGAGAAAATCAGGCAACCTGATAATCTTCAAGAATTGGTGCAATACCTTCAGGCACGGTGGGTAACAACTCATGCTCTATGCGGTCTAGCATTGTCATCTTGACAAACAGAACCTGCGAAGACTTGGGATGACAAAAGGCTGTAAATTTCGTCTATTTCCTTGGACGAAGAAAAGAGGAGTCCTGATATGTACCGAAATTCCAGCCCACACCATTAACGTACCACCTCCAAAGCGATGGCGTTGTCTGACGTTAACACCAGCAAATCTTTCTCCTTGCCGCATATAGACGCGAGGTCTGCCACCATTGAACTGTAATGCAAATCGGGACTCCACAGTGAAGAGTACCCGTCCCCATTGTCGTCGACTCCAGTCTCTATGACGTGTGCACCAGTCACGACGTGCTGCTATGACGTTGAAGAAGAGGTGGTCGAACCACGTGTCGTCGAGATCGAGTTTTGTGGGGTCGCAAACGATTTTTTATGGTTTGGTCCGATACCTAAACACCACTTGCATTTCATCTCGCAGACATCGAGGCTGTAACAACGCGCTGACCTAAGGCCATCTGAATGACATGCCGGTCTTGGGGTTTGCGACGTCCATCTTGGCCTACCAGACCGTCGGCGATTCTGAATCGAATTGGTTGCCTGGAAACGCTGTCATAGGTTCCCAATCACACTCTGACTACAGCCGATTCTCTTTGCCACATTCCCCTGTTGAAGCCATGCAAAGGCTCTTCCTCATATCAAGTTCACTCAGCTGACGTCTGACCATGTTGAAATTTCAACTGAGAGCAGCACACGGTCATGGATGTTTTATTTTTATGCCAAAACTGTTCATGGAAAATGGTTAGTGCACGTGCAAGGACATAATCAACTCCAAACAGTCGTGCCCTACTGCGTTTGGGCTATGCAAACAGTTTTGTGGAGCCTTGTTTTGAGCTTAGTTTATGGTTTCTAAGAAGACTGTCAAAATCTTTTTGTTTGAAAATGACATGTGCCTTGTTAATATTTATCTGATATGTGCATAGACAATCACCTTGTAGAAAAAAAGGTTTGACATGTACTGCGAGTGGCGATATAATTGAACTTTATTACCGATTTAGATCGCCGAAGTGAGAAGGGCTCTTTGAAATAACTTCTTGGCTTTCAAGCTAAATTTTTCTTCCCACAAGTAAATGTGAGTGCTATGTCTTAGCAAAGGGGCATTTAGGTATAATAGCAATGCAGTTAATAATTCGACAGCAGCTGACCTGTAAACATTTGAATAGTGGAAGGAGAAAGGGGTGCACATAGTTTTAAAGAACAGAAAACTGTCTTCGTTGCGTGTTAAGAGCTAGTCCACGAGAAAACCATGCAGAAGGTTCGAAGGTGTGTGTCGGCCGATTAAGTTCATATTTACAGGGTTTGGTAGACCCATCGAGCCTACTCCTCAGTCAAAATCACTGATTTCAGAAATCAACCGTTTTCGAGATACAGGCCTTTTACGTTTTTCGGCAGTTTTTTGACATTTTCAAGCCAAATTTTAGGTATTTTCGTCGCACTATTACCACTGTTACGTGACCCTGGAGAACTAGGTTTGGGTTATTCGTGATAGCAGGGGTCTTGCACTACCACATTATCATGGTCATCCGGTTCAAGTTCATTTTCCAAAGGTGTCCGGATACTTCACACGATACGTGTCTAGAGATACCTGAATTATACCCTTTCTTCAAGTTTCCATAACTCCACTGGAGCAGGGTTTGCGATAAAAATGTAAATCGTTTTATTTGCAGCTTGACCTGTTCTAACAAAGTAAAAAATAAAATCGTTGTCAACTCACCTACAACAGTATGAAAATTTGTGTCGAAAGTTTTTCGCGTCGTATTTTGGTTTCTTTAGTGTTTGGATTTCAGCCATACTTTCCGTACATGTCCTGCGATATTTTCCAAATGTCAGACCAGGAATATGACCGACTGGAAATCAATATTGACCAATTGGACATCAAGATATGGTGAATAATATTCAGAATTTCAAATTTAGTATGTGTATTGAGTATATAACTACCACTCGACCTGTATTTATCTTGTTATACCGTCTATACGTACACCTACCTTGTTTACCTGCTTAATCTATTGTAGAAATGATTTATCTATGAATAACATAAAACCAAGTGTGAACAATCCAAACCATTAGTAAAAATTCGAATTCCAATAAAATCAGTCGAGGCAAAATAGTGTAATCAGCAAATGCACTGTTCACTGTGTACAAAATACACGACAAACAGTGGTTAAAATACCATTTCGGAAGCTTTTTTTTCGTTTGCTACCATATAAACGAATAAATTTTTGAGAAATATCACTGGCCTGAATTTGACTGAAACAGACAAGGATAGTTTTGAAGATTCATCAAAATCTGATAAAAGTTATGTTCTTTAAGCGGTCCCCACACGCTCAATATAATTGTCAATATTACTGATGTCAATGTTATTGAAGCAAATATTGTCTCAATATTCATTCTTAGGAGAGCAGCCATCATTTGACGGAACAATTTGTTTAGCATTAGCTATGGCGGTTCCAAGTCCCAAGAAAAAGAAAATACATCGAAAATGGTCACAACAAGGGTGTACTCAGGGGGAAAAGTTTGGGCACAAACACCTACTTCGAGAGCTCCGTGAAAACGAAATAATGCGTCAATATTATTGATGACGCCCACACACGATCAATTGTTGCACAAAAATTGACGGTTCGTCAATAAAAAATCTACGGACATTTAATTTCTTCAATCATATTGACATCAATTATTTCGAGCTTCAATATCACATACACACACTCAATATGATTGTCAATATAACTGACAATTATGTTGAGCGTATGTGGGCCGCTTAAGAGTGTCAACATTCTTGGAATTACATACTTTTACACTATTTGCGTACGAAAAGCGGCCATTTTGTCTGGCAGTTTTGGTTCGATTTTCATGAAATTCGAACTGCGCAATCATTAGCGTGTAACTGGGATATGACAAAACGTTTCTAAAAATCGAATGAAAATTGTGACCTCTAGACGGGCTACAATCTAAACAGCATTTTCTTTTGTAGAATCATGGGCCATAAACCATGTTTACATTACAAATTTTAAGCGTCCCAGGTACGGTTCCTGGTACGGCACCGTTAATGTTTTGTACAGTAAACTGGTCAAACACAAGCGTGTCGTACTGAGTACCGTGCCAATCTGGCCCACTGGTCTCGGAACCGTGCCAAGAACGGCTCGTTTTAAATGTTCGTACTGTAAGCGCTAACCGGTCTGAGCACGGATTACTGCGCATGCGCCAAATGAACCTTGACTTTTTTCCGCGAACTTTGACAGCTCTGTCATCGTGCAGTTCTGTCAAAATGAATATACGTACCAAAATCAACCGCCATAATTGTTTTCATCCGGGTAACTTGCTTAGGGACTGAAATTAACTTTTCTGTGTCCCGCTTTTGGCGTGCTTGGCACGGTTCCAAGACCGGTAATGTAAACGGGTCAATTTCTTGAAATTTAACGAGGCCTAGTACCGTGCCCAGTACGACACGCTTATCGCGGCCAAGTGTAAACGGGGCTATAATCCAGGAAGTTAATATCCGATATCCGGGAATATCGGAAGGCGCCGAGCTATTAGATTAGGGTTATAAACGATCCCTTTAAAGCTACAATTTCATATTTTTAAGTTATATCTATAAATTATAATTTTAAAAAAAACGATTAAAATAGTTGGTATCTATAAACAGTCCTGCCTTGTTAAAGAATAATCCTATAATTCACTATTGTCAGTTGAGAAATTGGCAAAAATATCATTATCAACTTCAAATTCAAACGTTTGTAGATAGCTTTTGCATGAGGGGAATGGAAAAACAAGGGAGATAATTATGTTATTATTTCCGATTTAGTCCACAAACTGAAAACATGATTTTTCGTAAAATCAGGCGTCATGAAGTTACGATCAGATACATGCCAATATTGAAAGGAACCGAGATGTTAGGGAGATAAACCTATAATTATTTCAGAAAGTGGATAAAAATGTGACACATAGAGTGTCCGTAAACAAAATGTGGACCGACGGACAGGGGCGACGACAATACACGTCCACGCGAAAATGTGGACAGATAGACGGATAGACGGCGTTCACATGAGAATGTAGGTATACAAAAATAGCGAGATTTTCCTATTTTTATTACGGGCGTATTTTGAATATTTTGTAGACATTTTATAACGAAAACAATGTTTTGACATCGCAAAACTATTCTTATTTGGGCAATTCTGCATTCATTTGCTGTCGAATAAACGAAGACGCGTTATTTTGTACCATACGGGGATTAAATATAAAAAATATTTTTATCTGCTCTAACTCGACCGTTTTTCAAAATTTTGACGCTTTTGATCGAGAATTTGCGAAAATCCATATTCTCTGGGAGACGCCATCTTGGATTTGCAGACTGGATACCCAAACTAAACCGGGACTGAATATTTTGGCAAAGTCGGTTGAAGGGGAGGCGGAGTTGATATACTGACCCTCTGAATAAAAATATAGGCGATAGGATACCTTAATAATCCGCCCATGTATCCCAATGAAAACTAAAGTTTTTGCTAACTTTCGACATGCATTTTCATACTGTTGCAAGTTAGCTGACAACGAATTTATTTCTTATGTTGTTAGAACTGGTCAAGCTGCAAATAAATTGATTTTAATTTTTATCGCAAACCCTGCTCCAGTGGAGTTATAACGATCTAAAGATGGGGTACATAACAGGCATCTCTAGACACGTACCTTGTGAAGTATCCGGACACCTTTGGAAAATGAACTTGATCCGGATGACCATGATAATGTGGTAGTGCAAGACCCCGGCTATCATGAACATCCCAAAACTAGTTCTCCGGGGTCATGTAACAGCGTTAGTAGTGCGACGAAAATACCTAAAATTTGGCCTAAAAATGGCAAAAAAAACCCGAAAAACATAAAAGGCCTGTATCTCGAAAACGGTTGATTTCTGAAATCGGTGATTTTGGCCAGGGAGTAGGCTCGACGGATCGACCAAACCCTGTGAATATGAACTAAAACGGCCGATCCGCACCTTCGAACATCTGCATGATATTGCATGGTTTTCTCGTGGAATGACTCTTAAAAGTTTTACTTACCGCTTATGTTGAATTTTTGATGGAATGGTATAACAATCAGTCTTATAACTCTCATAATCGTATAATAATAAGGGTCTATAGCCTTATCAACAATATTATTTACATATTCAACCTGGGTTACCATTACTGTAAATCCTGATATGATAATAATGATAGCCAACCATACTCGGAAAGCAAGTCGGATTTTGCTCCATTTGCTGTTTAACTTTAAGTTCTTAGCGATCTCTTCGCTTGTAGCAATGGATAGTTTCTTATTAAAGGCGGAACTAATGCAAGAATTAATTTCGACATTTGTCAGACCCCACTGCTCGCCCAATTGGCGTAATTCTGTAACGTCCCTTCGCACTTGATTTAGAACCGCACCACTATCGTCACACATCTTAGATTTTTTTCGTGACTATTTAATGCGTTATTCCCCTGTATGAATTATGCAACACGTGGCCCCGTAATACACACGTCACAATTCCATGTGTACAATTGACGTTTGTTATTAAAATTATATTTTTATCAATATCACTGTACAGAGAGACAGACAGCGAGAGAAAGAGAGAACTGGGGCTTAAAGTCTACTCGACACAAACTAGATCATTTCGAGACAAGTAGGGGTCTTAAGCAGTGGGAGGAAACCAGAGGACCAACCCAGAGAAAACCCAAGAGGTTGGATCTACTCCTTGGCACTGACAACCTGGGAATCGAGACAAGATGCGTCCATTAATTGCAAACACCACACTGATTGTTCGAAGATTAGAGTTGCTTTACCATTTTTAAATTTAATCAAAATATGGCTGAACACTTCTAACCTTCTTAATATCGGAGATATCCGATGACACTGAGAGTTGATTTTGGTTCTGTCATTTTATTGAATGTCTAATTAATAATTTATGCAATCTGATCAAAATACCGATCTATATTTCGTTTCGGTTTTTATACTTACGGATAAATACTCCTATACTAAGTCTGTTGAATACAATTCATGTGCAACAGATGTACGTCGAAGTACAATAAGACCACTAAATTACATTCTTTATGAATCATTACATACCAATAAGAATAACGTCTCATGGTTACGAAACTATAAAGTTTTAAAGGGGAATAAGTTGGTGGTGATCTGAGACTAGTAACACCCACCCACCCGACTTGGCCATTAACATTTCAATGAGCTTAATCTAACCACAGAGAGTCCAACATGTCGGAATCATTTTATAAAAATATGTAGAGTGATTGACGTCTTCCGAGTTTCTGTAGGGTTTGGATGGTCAAATAGTGCAGTTTCGATTCCCCGCTTGTACGTGACAAAAGGGTGGGGTCGTTATCCAACCAGGAGCCTTTTTCTCCAGCTTCCTCGGTTTCAACCTAAGACCCCTACGCACAAGCGAATTATTGAAATGAAACATCTCTCTCTCTTTCACAGGTTGGACAAGCGACGCTACGCCTTGTCCCAGTCGGGGCAGAACATTAGAACGTTGAACCACCTTTTCATGTAGATATGGAAATAATAAACATATTCTCGTGTGAGTTAAGAAGCTTTATATCAATTATAGCTCAATTACTTGCATGTTAAGCCCCGTCTGGCAGTAGAAATCCTTACGGTGCCACTGTCACCGTACGGCGACCAGAAGATGCAAAACTGTCGACAGCAAACGTGAACACAACGCACGACAATGTCTGAAACAATTACAAACTTCAAAACAGTCGCTTGCTCGGCGATCACGATATTTGGCATTTCCACCACGCATATGGCGATCTTGACACCCTCTGAGACAACTTTCCGTCGCAGCACCTAGAAAAGTATAAAATCGTACAACGGGTTGTGGTCAGGGTACAGCCTTGTGGGTTGACCGAAAATCGTAATTTTTTGGTGGTTGTTCCCCGGTGTCATTGATGGATTGCGGGATACTTAGACCAGAGTACACATTGGTCAGCACGTAAACCAGGGACGTTTTAAGGTTTATCATGGTGGAGGCTACACTATTTTTAGGGCCCTCTTTCATGAATTTTATGCCTCTTCAATGACTGCATTCTCATTCAGTAATGGATTAGATAGCAACATTGTATAGAAAACGATTGACTCGGGACTCCGGGCCGTTTCCCTTGGCCAGAGGGGCCCTTTTGTCTGCCTTTAGGACACTCTGACTAGGGTACATTTTCTCATCGGTTTTAGCATTTTTCTCCGGTTTTACTTTTCCAATTTCTATAATTTTCTTTTCGCGAGACGGCTGGCGCCTCAGCTATAACACGCCTTTGAGTAAATGAACAGTGCAATTGGAATTCAATCATGTAGGTTGTACCAGCGCTCTTCAGCAACAAATTCCCCTTATAAGCATACTGTATGACCTATATCAATTATTGTTTCGTTTTATAATATTGGCCATAAAATAGAAAATGTATTTAAGGGTATAAAACTAATGATCATTTAAACATACATTATGCAAGAGCTGAATCTGCAGGTATTTCTTTTGGCCTGACATGTTATCTAAATTACCAATTAGACATTAATTAACTTATCCGTGCCATAATCAACTTTGGGTGGAATCGCTAGCCTTCGATCTTGAGTGAATTATGACCAGATTTACTGCATAACTTCCCTTCATGATTAAATCAATAAATTCGACACTATCCTTTTTATCGTGCTAATTATAGTAATGATGATCGAGGCTAGGAGGAAATTACTATCGCCTAATTATTTGTTCAAAGTGGATCAAATTGATTGAAATTTTCTGCAAATTGCCTTTACATTATCTAGGTTGTAGCTATTATAGTAACCTCATCACTCATAATGTATCTTTAATATTGTCGCTGTGTGAAATGGGAATCAGTAACGTCGTTGGAGTGAAGCAGGTGTGCACGATTTAATATCCATTATGCCGGAATCATTGTATAATAATCGGTAATTACTTTGATTACAATCTGATCCTAGCTGAAGGCATGGGATTTCTGAACGGTGGAGTGACGTGTTCACAGATGTTGTAATTATAGTTAGATTACATTGCATGGGCCAACTGCTGCAATTTGATGATTACGCATGTACAGATTTGGTTTGATATAGAATCCTACTCCATAGTATGGAAGCGTGTAGGCGTCAACAAAGCGAAATATATCAATTGTTGCTATGATTTTACCCCTCAAAATACAAACTTTACCGAGTTAATTTAATCAACCGACTATGTTGTATTTTACCATGGGCGTTATGATATTGCTATTAAGATTTGTCTACCTATACCATTTATTACTATCTCGACTGGCTGAAAACGCCTAAGCCTCGTGTGATATTAAGGAAATGACGACTGGTGGATCCAAATCGGGCAGTAATGTGGATGGTCAGTGAGTTCAAAGCCAAAATCGTGTTTTGCTGACAAGTCAATCTCCGATTTGAACGGGAGAACTTTCTTGGTGGAGCAGGATGACATTAATGAGCATTCCCCACTGGCAGGTAAGCTTCACGCAACTCTCTCGGTGGGTTAGCAAGTTATCTTCCATTGATAGTCTTACCCTTTTCAAGATTTCCCTATTGTTACCCGCAAACACTGAAGAAAAGACATTTTTTATACTTTTCAAATAACTTTATTCCGAGCGGTAAAGAATAAAATATTACAAAGGGTGGATAAGAATGACATCGACATTCATTTACCTGCACAATCTGTATAATTTCTACTTTAAAGTTAAAATAGATAAAACTCCCTGAAATTAACATATAAACAACCTTCCTTAATAATACACCTTCCCTTAATCTTAACACACAACTAGTCTTCTCTGTTAAAATTACCTGTTCTAATCGTAACACAAAGTAGCCTTCCCTGTTAGAATTACTCTCCTTAATCTTCCCTGTTAAAATTACCTTCTCTAATCTTAACACAGACTAGCCTTCCCTGTTAAAATTACCTTCTTTTATCTGAACAAAAACTAGCCTATCCTGTTAAAATTACTCCGTCTAATCTTAACGCAAACAAGTCTTCCCTGAAACTCTCTTGTGGTGCTCGGCTCCTGATTGCGTCACTCGCACTGAAAGGGGGGTGGGGGGTATCAGTCGGTCGCATTTTGGCTAAACACCCCCCCCCCAAATGAAATCATTATGTACGCCCCTGTGTCAGGCTTTTGTTATTTTAGGTATTACCAATATCGGTTAGCGATGGAACTGATATACCATTCATGTGTACCATGTGCAAGGCAACAGTCGAAAAATAAACAGTCTTCCTGGCAACAGATTAAACCTTGCAATTAACCTGTCATTAATATCTCCAAAATGAGTTACAATTGAAATTACAATATAAAATATGAATTAAAAATAGAATATTTCATTTTAGACCAAAAATGATATTGTGTAACATTTCTCCATTACCACAAGTTTAAAATAGTGGAATATATAAAATTATATATGAAACGATTTTAAAACACTAAAAGATTAAAGCATAATGCTACGGAGCCCGGTAAGGGACGCAAAATAAAAAAAAAAAAAAAAAATATCTAGCGCGCGCCGGATAATACCTATTCATGGGCATCGCCACTGCGTCCTACACATATTCCGAATTCCATCTGCAAAGGGTCTTGTTACGTGTTTTTATCCTATCCGAACGACCAGATACTGTGTCTTGAAAGACCCCCCCCCCCCCGTCCTGCCCAACAGACACGGGACACCTACGTCGGAAATCCTGAGCACGATTTTATTTAATATCGTAACAATGACTGCAAAGACCAAAGAAACCTTGGTACTTTTATCAAAACTTTAAACAATGATTATTGACTGACATTTTCCATTGAGTATCTCGAACTTATTAGTAACTCTTACTGTATCTATTCTTTAAGAAGGGTATCCGAGTGGTTTAACGCGTGCGCGTTCATTCATAAGGTCGGACATTGGATCGAGTGACGTGGTATCGTTTTGGCCCAAGTAATCAATGAAATTCGGTTTAAAATCTTCTCAGCTCTAACAAGGGTTCTTCTTATTGTGCACATGGAACCTTGGTTTTCTGTTCCAGCCAAATGACTAGACGGTTCCCTTGCCCGATCACATGTCCCGAACTCCTGATTAGTGAGAGCATCAGCGCCTAGTTCACTGAGTCCCTATTGCTCCAATAATTAACTCACTTGTCATTTGTTATATCGTCATCATAAGACGTATGTTAAACACTTTGTCCAAGTACAGATTTATTTCGTTCCAAATCAATAATAAACCCACATTATAGCTAAGTAATTGACGTGCATGTACATTTGAAATACAAGCCTTACAAATTGTATTGTAACAATCTACATATGGCAATAACAGTACTAAATGTACAGTACCTGCTTGCAAATGAAGATAACTCGGACATTTGTGGCAAAATTGGGGTTCCTTCTTTGCTTGGGGTACTGGTGGCTTAGTTTCATTTGTGAACCAATTCCAAAATACCTGGAAAAAAATAAGGTTATGAATGGGACTGAACAGAAAGAAAACACGCTATTCTTTTGCCCAATAATTCCAACATCACTGAATGTTTCAGAATTGCTATTATTTACTAGGTTTTAAAATAGTAAAAATGTAAAATGATACGGCAGAAATTACTTATAACAAGTATAAAACGTAAAAACTTATAACATTGTCCTACAATTTGGTTCTAGTTTTTCCCTCCAGTCTTCCCATCTTAGTCTTTCAACTCCCAACATTTATTTGATTTAAATCCATTCTTTGTCCATAATTTTTTTGTAAAAATGTTCTCTTTCGTGTCTTCGTGGAATCTGTTAATTAACATCTATATTTCTGCGGCAGAAATGGTTAACCAGTTAATAATAATGATGTCTAGTCGAGCTGAAAAGGTATCCCCCCTAACCGTCATACCATGCTAACAGTAACACCGGAAATCATAACACAATCGCCTCCCCTGTTGTTCTAACCGCTATGAAATAGCTATCTTCAAACGTTTGAATTTACATTTGAATATAATATTTTTGTCAATTCCACAACTAGCAATAGTGATTTTTGGATTAAAAGGATTATTCTTTAACAAGGTAGGGCTGTTCATAGATATGTTAAATAGAACTTAAAAACTATGATTATGATGTGTTTGGTATGGAAACTTGGTTAATTAGAGTTTAGTATTAAATTATTTAGAATATGCCAATGTTAAATATAATGTGAGTCTAACAACTTAGCTTGCTTTTAGTAAATCAAACAGCCATAAATGGGTTGCTGGAAGTTGAAAAGCTGAAATGCAAAACATTCAAGCTAATATCCCCTTAACGATTCAAGAAGCTAAAATGTCAATCGCAAATAGTAAGACACTTATACAGAAATGAGATAGAATTCTGAAAGACTTCATCACCACTATCAATATGGGTAATGAAATATAAATATTTTATTGGGTATAAGTGGTATTTGTCCATATTTTCCATTAACTTGAAATATTTAATACCATGAGGCTTTTATAACCTTTTCTGTGCATGATGTCAGTACGGGACATATATAACCTCTGCAGAAGATTCATCCAGCCAAGTGATGTAACACTACCATAGTGATAACAGTAGATTTATTTACCTCGGATCAGAATATAAAACAAAGAAATACACGTACTAAGCTACATCGGGAACTACACTACACCATAGGAAAACATATTCGGCCCCTCTGTCAATCAGAATATCAAACTGTTAAATACAACATGAACTAAAATACATCGGGAACTGGACTGCACCAGGGAAGCATACATTAATATCAAATCCACCATCATGCCCCTCTGCCAATGTAGCGACTGAACTCGGGTGGGTCCATTCGCCGGTCTCTGCTTTTTTCTCGTTTGTGTGTCCTCCCCTTCGCTCGCCTCTTTAACTGATTATATAGCGCAGGAGAATAGATCATACGACACACCTGTGCTTGCCTACTCCATGATCAAACACGATAGCAGATGGCTTCCATCTTGTTTACTGACGGTACTACTTATTTTAAGACAGACTCGGCTTTCCAATTTATAATATCTACGTCATTGGGGATTTCCAATTTATACTCGCTGGTTGCTATGACCCGCTATGGCGTTGTCTAGAAACGCGCGTGCTCGCGTTAGTTTAAAATTTTTGCTATACGTTTAACATGGACTATTTGATGTAATTTGCCTGATTTGATTTGGCCCCATTTCCATAAATTTAGGTTGTTTTTTAGAAATTTTTAGCAAATGTTAATCTTAGGTGTTTTTTAATTCTAGCCGAAGTAAATTTTTTTACAATTTATAGCGAGTTAAGTTATCGTCTCTAAGAGGCGGGCGTAGTATTTTAAATGGCGGCCATTTGCCATCATGTGTATTCTTGAAGTAGGTACACATGATGTAATCGTATGGAGAATAGATAAGACTCGTTATCATAATGCAGTTGTCTCATCATCACGTCATGGTATGCTAACTGACCAGTGCATATTCCACTTGGAAGTCATGTGGAGCTTGTGAATATAGTCTGGCTGGTGATGACGTGCCAATAAGCAAAATTCCATTGCATGCCCCTTATGTTTATCTTACTTTTGCAGAGTTCGGGGCATTTTTATTTGGCCCTTTTAATTCTTTGTGACCACATAACACCAAATCCTTGACGATTGCATATATATTTTATGTAACACTATTGTATGTGATAACAGAATCAGTTTCGTAAATATATGGTTTATTTACAACGGAAACAGAATATCAAACAAATATATAAATAGGCCTACATCAACATTACAGAAACTAACTAAAAACTATACTGGATCTGTTATTACGTTGAGGACTAGACTACATCGGGAACACATCTAAATAATGTAGTAGGGTGAATTACGGCCCAATAGTAAATGTTTAATATGTCGCGCTAATCCGCACAGTATTAATTAATTCTGAAGACCATATTTTGGTGTATTCCCGCGAAGTCGCAGTTACAGAGCGTGACCAAAACTAATCCTTCCCGCGAAGGCGCAGCTGTCGACTTTTGTTTAAAGAGAGACATGTTGTTATTAGGTACAAATTAACGATCTTATGAATTTACGTCCACTCCGAATTTTATTAACCAATTTGCAACTAATGAATAAATGATGAATACGATTTTATGAATTTATTTTCACAACAAAACGTGAACTTGAAATACCCGATAATTTCAGGCATACCATTGGTGGTGTGCCAATTTATCTAATCGATGATGGTACCAATGATAGGATTCTTGATTTTGTTACCCCACCAATTTGAGATATCTTTGCCAGTCAGATACAATTTTTGGAGACGGTACCTTCTGCGTAATTCCCAGGATATTTTACCAACTATATACCATACACTGCAGCATTAATGGCCAACTCTTTCCCCATGGCTATTTTTTCTACCTGACAGATAAACGTCAATGTATTCACATACAGACGAATGTTTTACCTTATTTTCTTTATTTCTATTAATTTTTGTTATAATATAGTTATGTTTTGTATTTCTTATTTGGCGAAATTTGTTATAGTATAGTTATGTTTTAATATCTTTTTTAGAGAAATTAAATTAATTTTTGTTCTTATGCCAAAAGTGATGCTAAACTGTTGGTTAAACAGTTACATTGGGGATTATGAAAGTGTAAATTCTTATCATAACAATCTATAACACCATTGTTTTTTTAATCCGTTACGGTCAATAAATGCGCCTTCGTGGGAATAAACCTATATTTCAATGGATCTTATTCCACCTTAAATACCTCCATTTATATCTATTTTATATTGTCTTATGAATATGACATTTTCCTGGTGCAAACTTGATTTCCATTCATTATTGATTGTTTGTATACAGATCGTTACGCGGTTTCTCTGGTCCAAATAATACTCTCCTTTATTCAATGTTAAACTGGTGTTGTACAATGTTAACCTGTCATCCAGTCCTTCTTCAAATTCCAAATAGTCTTGTACAATATGCGGACAGATGTAATGATCATTGAGCTCAACAATACGCGTTAGTGAGCGATAACTGCGCCTTCGTGGGAATAAACCCATATTTTAATGGACCTTAATCCACCTTAATTACCTCCATTTATATCTATTTTATATTGTCTTATATATCTAATTTATCACACTTTAAATCTATCTTATACGTTATAATTAACGTCTACGGGCTAAAGTTACCATGGTATATTGTTTGTATAGACGACAGGTTTATAGGATTAATGCCCTAGGCGATGCATGGGGATAAATTAAACCAAATGACAGAATTAGGGGGGGGGGGGGCTTGCTACACACGTTTCTTGGGAGATCAACTTAGACCACATTCCTAAGAACAGACCTGTATTTGGATATTTGGAGAGGTAAGTGTTTATGTCCATTCCCATACCCACATTGGAGCTTATATTCTATCTCCACCATTTGTAAAAGTGCACTTTTTCGTGTATATTTCTGTTATCTCGTTGTTGATTAAATGAACACAGGACTCGTGTTGGTTTTTAAATATTCTATATTCTTTAGTAAACAATACCCATCATCAGACAAATAATATAACAAGGTCATACAGTTCTTTGCAACTATGTTTGTTCAGTTTATGAAAGGTATAGATCACTTTGTTACATTTACTGGAGAATAGGTCACGGTCCGAGTATTGTTGTCACTTAATATGGGAATTTATTTTACATACTTTGAATTTCCTGCATTTAAAATATAAATCAAAAACAAATTCTATTTTGCATAAATAACTTTAAGCATGTATATTTAATAGAAATACGGATTTATTAGAAATGTACTACACTATACACAATTACACATGGGCGTATCATTATATTGATTAAAATTGTAGGCTTTTTAATTAATTAAATCGGAAAGAAACGTATTTTTAATTCGATTATGAACGGAGTTTATTTTTCTAAACATCAAACAAATGGAGAATTTGGTTAATCAAATTACTTCAATGAAACTTCCTCCGTGATGGGTTGTTTTTTAATTTTATCTGAATCATTGGTTGCATGCGGTGATTCAGTGCTACTCAAAGCGAGTTGTTTACCACACAAACCAAGCCACATGTTAGCAACTCGTCGATTTACCATGTAAGACAGAAAAATAAAAATACCTTGTCCATAGTTTAAAATCGTAGATAATACGCTCAAGATATCATGTAAGAAAAAGTTGGATAAAATATCGACCGTCCAGAAGATGCCAGTTAATGTCGATAATTTTATATATACAATGATATGGTGTCGATCTTTACCAATAAGTCTGGAATTATTAGAGGTCTTCTTTATCGATATTATTGTCAGTAATAGGAAAATAAAGTTACAAATAATAACCAAAGCAAGCGGCAAGATAAAGGTAACTCCCACTAAAAGAGGCGATTCCAAGTAACATTTTTTCCCACCGTAACCAAGAGTACCGTAATCCGTCAAAGCCGACGCAAGTACCACAGCAAAAATAATAGTCAAGGGTAGGCCATGAGCATATAATGCATATTTGATCAATCGTTTAGGAGAACTTGGTATTCTCGACACAGTTGATAGTCGGAAAACAGAAAACATATGAAACGAACAAACATTCATCCAAAAGACAACGCACAACCATGTGTAATGAATACCAAATATTTTACACATAATACCATTCGTCATCTGAAAGCTTCCGATCAGCAAAAACAGTTGCGCCAGAAATAAGCATGCAACGAGCGCCATATTGTTTTTTGCGGCTGATGTCCTCAGAATAGGGAACGTGCAGTATGTTAGAAACGATAGAAATAGGGACAGTAATGATCAAAAAGCTTATTCGTAAAATGATGAATATGACATTTTCCTGGTGCAAACTTGATTTCCATTTATTATTGATTGTTTGTATACAGATCGTTACGCTGCTTCTCTGGTCCATATAATACTCTCCTTTATACAATGTTAAACCGGTGTTGGTCAATGTTAACCTGTCATCCAGTCCTTCTTCAAATTCCAAATAGTCTTGTACAATATGCGGACAAATGTAATGCTTATTGAGCTCAACAATACGTGTAAGTGTTCGATTAGAAAAGGCTGTTCGGTCTTTTTTACAACAGATTAATAACACATCATCAGAAACTATTTCATGAGATATGTTCCAGTTTTGTGACATAATCGAATCATTTGTCACTTGTTCACCAAATTTCCAATTATCTGTAACGAAAGATAAAATTTTTGTTAGGTTTCTGAATCGCGATTTTTCCAAGAAAAAGTATACATGGAAAAATGCATTATTTGAATTATCTAGAACTCCAACATATGTTACATACGAGACAATTCGTAATGTCCGCAAATCCTCTGTTATTTTATTTGTTAGAAGATCCACTTGTGCCTTATAGAACACGTCATCTATTGTAAACAGCATATGGTACATCGTCCTATGATCGTCTTGTGTAGGAAGACATTCACCATCTTTTAGTTGGAGCTGTGGGGAACATACAATTTGATAGCACCTTCTCTGAAAGTTTAACAACAGTACAATAATCAACACTTTGTATGACACGGTGGATGCATTAAGAAAGGCGTGTTGGTGGAGAAATGCCCCCCCCCACTCCCGAACTTTCATCTGATACAGTTCATGCACCTAGTTTATTTAAGGGTGGGTTTCTGGCAGGCCCCGGATTCGATCCCGGTATTTGCCGAGATATTTCTAGCCTGATATTCGGATGGGACGAAACACTAACGTTGACTTTCACGTTAGCATGCCCGTAAACTAATTCTGGGCAGTTGGGATCAGATGAACAGTGGGTGGAAACTCCCCTGTCTAGAAACAATCTCTCTTGTATCTGTCCTAGGCCATTTTCTTTGTTATCCCGGGGGTGGGGTTTAGTGCCCGGGGGAAACCCACAAGGTTGAGAAGGCGCCGCTATCTCCATGCCACATACGCTCACACTAGCGATCGAAACCACAGTCGCAAGCCAGAGGTG
The DNA here is from genome assembly GCA_036850965.1 of Patella caerulea. Taxonomy (NCBI): domain Eukaryota; kingdom Metazoa; phylum Mollusca; class Gastropoda; family Patellidae; genus Patella; species Patella caerulea. The sequence continues at coordinate 13,733,707 of JAZGQO010000002.1, read as the reverse complement.
ACCGGCCAGCTAGAGCTCGAAGCGCGGCACTCTAGACCACCCACCCTAGTTAGGGAGGGCCCTAAAGGCAGACATTAGAGCCCCACGTCTGACAAAGGGAGGATATGTCAGAATGCACCAAAATGTTTTCTATTTTGCAAAATTTCACGACCCCCGGGCCCTCACCCACCCCGCGAAGGAGAGCCCTCAAAATAGTATAGCCTAAGCTATGATAAACCTTAAAACGCCCTTGCCAAACCTTTCGACCATGTGTTCATGAAATAACAAGCGCTCCCTCGGTCAAGCTACAACACAATAAGCTTCTTGGATTATAGACAATTCGACTTTTCCTTAGAAGCGTGTCTATACATCACTTGTAAAATGCAAAAGACCAACACATTCCCGTCCATTCCCAAATACAAGAAGATGTAATACCAGAAAACATTTTTAAACATCCCGACATCTGGGTGATAAATTGGACCATAGTGTTGTTGACAGTTTGTTTCAAGTATGTTCGATGCATTTATTTTGCATGTTTGAATCATGAACAGATCACACTCTCTTGTTTCTATCTGTTGATTATCTGAAGATTGCTTTATGTATATCTCACATGAAAATAATTCTAGTACACGACTACTCAATTCCATGTTTTCTCCTCTCATGTCCAGTTGCCATTCCTTATAATTATTCTCATAGTTACAAATTGCACAGTATTTATTCAAATACGTCATTCCACTCTGTCCCGTCACGGGCAGCCTACTACAACCCCTAGGTAGCAATTCGCACAATTCTTGTATTCTCTTATCGGGATAACTATCTTGACATGATATCTTTGTGAAAACACCCCTTTCCAACTTTGTCTGATAAATTCTGTCTATGCACTCAAATTTGTCTTTCTCCGGTAAGGTACGTGTCACAACAGTGCAACAATCGCCGTTCACATGGCAGGACTCATCACAATAACAAGGCTTACACTCAAAATTGTTGCGACTCATTAGACCCATGTTTAGCTTTTCTAGGGGTATATTGGTTTCGTCCACACATTGTCTATTACATTCTAGAAGTTGTATCACAGGAAGGTATCGGAGCAACTCATCAAACGTCCAATCTGAAAGATTCTTTTGCGCTAGTGCTACAATTTCGGTCTTAACCTTTATCTTTTCTGCTCCGTTCGGTCCTTTGAGCCGCAATACGTAACCAAACGTATTATTAACGGTTGCATTGAGACTGTTTGTATCGTTTGGGGTAACTGAATCATTGCTATTGAGTTCAGCTCCAGGTATGGTTAGATGTATATTATCTTTCGTGGAAGGGATCGGGTGCTTATGTTGGTAATACAAAGCAGCACAGAATAATTGTTTGCATATCTGTTCGTCTCATCACCAGATTGTATATTCACCTAAAATAAGAAAGTATAATCCACCTGGACACGCCTGTGGTTTTGGAAATGCAAGGTAAACTAATGCAAAGTATTAAATAAGCTAATCTCTTACCTTTCAGTAACTACATCGAACTAACCATCATATACTATTTAATAACAGCGCTCATTATGTACTAATAGGTGTATATTTTTAGAGCGATTTCAGGCGGTCTAGCTGGTATAAAAACGTGATAGTTACTAACCCTCAAATTAATTGTAACCTAAATGCCAGTTGCACATCCCAGCATTTTCGTAGAATTTAAAGATGCGGCATACGGGTTCAAAAAACGGGACAGGAATATCCACACCAATCATTAACAAAATGTGCAACTCGCTAGTAAGTTCATTTGTATCAAATTGTGCAACCATCAAATCTCACCAGTGCCAGTGGACTCCATGACAAACCTTATGATACAGCGCAAAGTGCTTGCAGCCGCTGGTTTTCTGCGTGTCCCCTTTCCACGTGTGACAGACGAGCCATGGTGGCAAACAATCAAACCTATATATTCGAAACCTTTTTAATACACAATAATCATTTAAAGACATGCTAATAGCAGACAAAACTTCACTTACCTTAAACATACTAAAATATCGCAAACGGGGCACGCGGGAAAGGGTACCTCCACTGTGAATCGAACAGTATTCAAACCAGCTTCGGTGGCAAAATGTATGTTTTCTTTAATTCACAGAATCCAGGGATGAATAAACTAGACTACAAAATGCCATAAGTCTCCTATGCTGCATTGTATTCAGGACGCTTATTTCACACAAAATTTTATTTTATATCCAGATGGACCTACCATATATACATATATCTGCATAATAAGTCGATGAAAATACGCATTTAAACGAAAAAGTTCTAGTTGCTGTAAAATAATTGATCAAAATACCATGTGTTAATTTATGTGATAATTTAAAGCCTACCAAATACAAACATTAATTTTTAACACCATATCTTTCTGAATGAAATAATAATCAATGTTTTATTGGATAAAACGGAAACATTTTTTTTTTCTTTCTATTTTTAGTTGTATATACCAAAAAATACTTACATTTGGATGGAGAAATCTATATTCAAATAACTTTTACATTAATGCCAAGATCTTTCGGTCTAACGGTGTCTTCAAGGCTAATACAAAAGACAATGGCGTCGTTTAGTTACGCAATAGCGCGACGTCAACACAGGGGCATAATTCCAAGCTATCACACCAGCGTCTTACCCACTTAGCTTTCGAAGGCAATTAGTGAATGATTATTAGCCACAAGGACTTCTACTTATATACTTGGTGAGTATCATGTGTGCTGTGAAGCAATTGCGTGTTATTAAAGCCCCAATAACACTCTTGTTGTAACTGAATAATATGTCCCAATCTTCATTCTGGTCAACAAATCGTATTATTTTAGAATATTCCAATTAAATGATGATATAAATTTCATCTTAACACACCTATTTTGAAAAATTGAAAAAATTCAACCAATTGATTTGAAAAGTCTAACGTAAACCTTTTCAAATGTGACTTGGATTTTAAAATATTTTCGAACCCTCTGGACAAGTAAAATAGGTTGTAATGGATAATTTGCACAACAGGTAGGACACTTAAACATCTAGTACTTAGAATAAAGATATTATTTATTTTCTGGAGCTACCAAGTCAGCAAGAATGTTATTGTCCCTTTAAATGGACAGCCATTATTTCATAATCGATTGTTGGATAATAGAATTGGGTCTAAGTTGATGAAATAATCCCTGAATATGTAATTGGTTTTGAATACCATATGTCCATAGTTTCTATTAGCTTATAAGAAGATATTCCACGTTGGATTGTGTAACCTTTCCTATATAACGGTATACAATCTATTTTGCTGTCAGCTACATCACATGTGGTGGTGGGTCTGAGGCGTGCGTATTCGATCAAAAATTGATGAAGGCTCGCTATGGATTAAATCCCGTAGCTTCAACGATGTCATGCAAGGTTCCTATGGAGGGGTATCTCCACCACTATCAAATATACAAAGTTATATTGCGGTTAGTAATAAGTAACAATACATCTCAACGGTCAAAATTAAATGCAAAACGTCAAATGAAATGTGTCTAATTGAAAATGCTGTTTTTTGGCGTTGTCAATATTTTACATTACATTTTATACTTTGTCCAATCTCATTTGTCCTTCGTGCTTTCTACATAGCATTTTAATCACATCACTTATCTTTGATATTATGCAAATTTAGGATATCAATGATTTATGAATATATACGACGACGGGATCAGGCTAGTACACTATAATAAATTCGCTGGGCGAACGTGACTGAAACGAAATCTCGTGATTGGTAAGGCTTCGACAAATAAGATCAATTGGAAGTATAGTCTTAGCAATTAGGTTACTGTTTGACAGCGACCTATTTCTTTCGACAAAACAAAGGTTTTTTTCTTTTCTAAAGCACGTAATTATAAATGTGCCAGGAAATAACTTATAGATTCAAAGAAGCATATCCCCTATGTATAACACGATAGCTAGAATTTCGTATAAAGACGCGTATTTTGACATTTCAAACTCCAGAATTGATATCGGGTGAGGGATTGAAAAACACAGAAACCTTCCACAGTTGACTTTCATTTCTATTATCCATAACTCCCTAATATTATTACAGCCGTAATTGTCTACATCCGACTGTAATTATCTGATCAACTGGTGACAGATATTCTGACTAACTATACACAGCTGTTGAGCTCCTGAGTATCCACCACAGAACACCTGATGCATCAAGTTAAGTAGGTGGGTGACTCGTCATTATTCGAACAACTGTCATTTCGTCTACCAATACAACGTCTCCGATAGAGATTGTAATGTTGGCCGTCTTCTTTAAAAGAATTCCGTATGTGTGATGTAATTCCAACAGATATACTTTTAAATATTAATGTATTGTCGGAAAGTATTATCAGAGGAACTGATCTACGGGAATTAAATCTTCTTAAACATCTCATGTGTGCTGCTGGGGCGAGGTTTGACACAACGTCCAAGTGAACAGCCCTTGATATGCAACATGTAAATAGGCAGATCCACAGATGACCTTGATCACATGGGTCCAATTTTACACAATTCAAGTCGGGGGACAGGGGTGGAAGATGTGGCTTTGAATGAAAACGTAAACAATACTAGCAATCCTGAATAATTATCTCCATAACACTTTGAACACACCCCAGCAAGAGTTGATTTCGAAAAGCCGACGGATGGGAATTGTGTAACAAACCGAATCGGACTAGAATGATAAATATAGTAACTTGCACGTGTTTGTAATAGGTGCAGCCATTTTTTTTTCAAAATAATATTTGTTGTATAAAAATATGGAATTCGATCCAAGATGTACCCCGTCTTCATTTGATCAGTCGTCGTGGATGAAAACGTCACTAGACCCGACTGAACAGTTTTCTAACATAAAATATATGAATTGCACAAGAACGATAATCACAGGGGTGTATTGTGACCGGTAGAACTTGGGAAGCCTATGGAAAGGCACCACGACCCCACCCACCGCAACACGCACACACCCACAAACACACACACTGATCTCAAATGACAGTAAAGAATACGTCTGAGATTTCAAGTTTAAGAATCTCAATAGGGTAGGTTTCTTTCTGGACAACTCTTCACTGTTCAAGGGACACGGCGAAACAAACATCGAAAGTAGAATTTGCTGCATCTCAATATAACGACTGCAGCAAGTCAGGACTTTGCTCAAAAACATAGATTTGTGAAAATCGGATTTTGGAAATTTCTAAACTCCCCAAAAAGATTTATATATTACTTTAATGAATACAATACGAATACATTACAGATGATAAGAGTGTATGATTTTATAATAAGTAGGTATGGATAGTATAATACAGTTATGAACGATTAAATAAAAAGAAAGACAGTTCCTTCTAAAATAAGCTGGCCGGTCACCTCTGGCTTGCGGATGTGGTTTCGATCCCTGGTGTGAGCGTATGTGGCATGGAGATAGGGGCGCCTTCTCAACCTCGTGGGTTTCCTCCGTGGGCGTACTATTATACTGATTTTAATGTGGACGTTTCATTATACAAATCTAAATATGGGTTATTATTATGTAGATTAAAATGTGGGCGTATTATTATACTGATTTAAGTCTTAGCCTATCGATATACAGCTCTAAATGTGGGCGTAACAGATTAAAATGTTGGCGTATTATTGTACTGATTTTAGTCTTAGCCCACTAATATACAGCTCTAAATGTGGGCGTAACATTATACTGATTTAACTATAGGCGTATTATTATACAGCCCCAAAATTGGGTGTATCCGTTTTAAATAAGGTCGCAGAAATTTTGCAGGCTTAAATATAGGCGTATTATTAAATTCGCTTGAATATGTGTGTTATTATACAGATCTAAATGTGGTGCATCTTTAAATATAGACGTACCATTTAAAGGAGTTAAAGTGACACGTAAATCTTAATCAGAATACGAAAACAAGCCCTTTCAAATCTTATTCATAAAATACCAGCAGTTCGAGAGTTTGGTTAATCAAATTACTTCAATGAAACTTCCTCAGTGGTGCGTTGATTTTTTAAGTGCTTTGAATCGTTCCTTGCATTTGGTGATTCAGTCCTACTTAAAGGGAGTTGTTTGCCACACAAACCAAGCCACATGTTAGCTATTCGTCGATTTACCATGTAAGACAGAAAGATAAAAATACCCTGACCATAGTTTAAAATTATAGATGAGATGTCCAAAATGTCACTTACGAATATGTTGGACAAAATATCAACGATCCAGAAGATACCGGTGATTGTCGATAGTTTTATATATACCATGGTATGGTGTCGATCTTTACCAACAAGTCTGGCATTATTAGAGGTCTTCGTTATCGATATTATAGTCAGTGATAGGAAAATAAAGTTAAATATAAGTATTAAAATAAGTGGCAAATAAAAAGCCACTCCCACTTCAAAGGGCGTTTCTAAGTAACATATCCGCTCATCACCATAAAGATAACTGTTAATCGTCACAGCCCATACAAGTAACACAACAACCATAACAATCAAGGGTAAGCCATTTGCATATAATATATATTTGATCAATCGTTTGGGGGAACTTGGTATTCTCGACACACTTGATAATCGAAAAACAGAAAACATGTGAAACGAACAAAGATTCATCCAAAAGACAACGCACAACCATGAATAAAGAATTAGCATACCAAATACTGTACACATACTATCATTGGTCTTCTGAAAGTTTCCGATCAGTAAAAACAGTTGCGCCAGAAATAAACATACAACGAGCGCCATATTATTTTTTGCGGCTGATGTTCTCAGAATCGGGAACATGCAGTATGTCAGAAATGTTAGAAATAGAGAAAGTAATGACATGATTAAAAAGCTTATTCGTAACGGGAACATTATGGCATTTTCCAGGTGCAAACTTGATTTCCATTTATCATTGATTACTTGTATACAGATCGTTACACTGTTTCTCTGACCCATATAATACTCCCCTTTATTTAATGTTAAACTGGTATTGTTCAATGTTAACCTGCCATTCAGTCCTTCTTCAAATTCCAAATAGTCTTGTACAATATGCGGACAGATGTAATGATCATTGAGCTCAACAATATGTGTTATAGTGTTCGATAAGAAAAGGCTGTTCGGTCTTTTTTACAACAGGTTAATAACACATCATCAGAAATTATTTCATGAGATATGTTCCGGTTTTGTGATATAGTCGAATCATGTGTCACTTGTTCGCCCAATTTCCAATTATCTTTAATGAAAGATAACATTTTTGTCAGGTTTCGGAAGCGCGATTTTTCTAAGGAAAAGTATACATGGAAAAATGCATTATTTGAATATGTTACATACGAAGCAATTCGCAATGTCTGGAAATCCTCTGTTATTTTATTTGTTAGAAGATCCACTTGTGCCTTGTAAAACACTCCGTCTATTGTAAACAGAATATGGTACACAGTCCTGTGATCGTCTTGTGTGGGAAGACATTCGCCATCTTGTAGTTGGAGCTGTGGTGAACATTCAATATGATAGCACCTTCTCTGAAAGTATAACAAAAACAATGAACAGAACATTCGTCTGGTATAGTTCTTGTACAAGTACACCAACGACCAACGTCTCTATAATAGTATAGGCGCCACATGAAGTCGAGTGACATTGTTTGACCCACACGATTCACACCACAGATGGGGCGCCCAAATGGTTTGGTCTGTGGTGAGCCTTATCCCAAAGAGGCGCCCATAGTGCATAATACCGAATCAGGCTGGTTGGGCGCCCACGACTAGATCAATGGGGCGCCCAAAACGGCATGATTTGCGGGGTGCCTTATCCCAGAGGGACGCCCATAACATAATGTTAGTGAGATTGGCTAGGCGCCCACGAATGAACTGGGCACCCAAAATAGCTTGATAATTTTCTAAATTCAAACCGCATGTTTTGTGGGTAGCCTCATCCCAGATGGACGCGCATAATGCTGAGATCATGGGAACCCATAATATAATGTTTATGAGATTTGTTAGGCGCCCGTGAATGAATTGGGCGCTCAAAACGGCTTGATAATCTTCAAAATTCAACCGATTTGATTTGTGGGGTGCCCATGATATATGCAAGATTAGCTAGGCGCCCACGAATGAATTGGGCGCCCAAAACGGCTTGATTTGTGGGGTGCCTTATCCCGGAGAGGCGCCCGTAATTACATGAATGGTGGGGTGCCTTTAAATGTTGGGCCGCAAATAGTACATAATGCTGAATCAGATTTGTTGGGCGCCAACAACTTGTTCAATGGGGCTTCAAAAACGGCATGATTTGTGGGGTGCCTCATCCCACGGGGACGCCCATAATGCCGAGATCATGGGTGCGTATAATTTAATGCTAGCGAGATTAGTTAAGCGCCCACGAATGAATTAGGCGCCCAAAAACGATGTGATAATCTTCAAAATTCAAACGACATAATGTGTGGGGTGCCTCATCCCGGAAGGGCGCCCATAATGACGAGATAATGGGTGCAAATAATACAATGGTAGTGAGATTAGTTAGGCGCCCATGAGTGAATTGGTCGCCGAAAATGGCGTGATATCTTTACAAATGTTGATATTGTTCATATCAAAGTATCATAATACGCCTATATCATCAATTCAGCTTCAAAATTGAAATTTCCCGTCATTTTCAGGTGCAAACCATTTTTTCCAAAATTTTCCGGGGGCGGGAGGCACCATAGGCAATCTGACTTTTTGGGCAGCAGACGGGTAAAGCGAAAACAAAAAAAATATTACTTCATCTGGTTGGCAAAATAAAGTGCCCGAAATCTTTTTATTGAATACCGCGAATTTTACTAAATTGACTATGGGTTAAAACATTTTGTCTGGAACCACCCTACTTTGTGCCACATTTTTCGGGCATTGATTATTTTTTGTGAATTCAACTACAACAATGGCCCGTGAAATCCTTCTCTGGCCAGCAACATGACAGCCCTTTGTTTAATCTGGGGTCTTCCCTAAAAATTTTGGACAGTGATTTAAGGTATTGTCCGTTTAGATATCCTCGTTTTTCACGCAATTACTTTTTTTTTTTTGCAACATTCTGCTATATATGCACTGGTTAATTGGGTATAATAAAATCGTGAGCCATGACGTAACGTTATATAAACATGGTTGGTCTAATTTAGATCTATGTTTAAATAGTAATGGCATTGTTACATAGTTAGCTATTGGTTGTTAATCGAACTATTGACCAGTCATAATTTTGAACAGAAATTTGCTTCCATTACAACAGTGTTAAGTGTGATTAGCTCTAATAAAACTAAAAACTGCGAGGAGTATGGTACACCACCGAAGGTAGACTATATTGGACCACATTTAAGTTGCTGTCTTAACGGGCTGGAATAGCAGGAAAACATGTTTGCGGAAATCAAAATTTGCTCCCTATGGCCCCATGTCCGTTGAATATAAACGATTGATTAGAATTCGACTCGGCTATGTCAGACCAACTACAGTTTCAGGGAATGGAATAGCAAGAAAACGCATTTGAGGTCGTCAAATTTTCCCACTAGACGTCTCTAACGCTAACCCGAACACCCGTACGCCTATGGAGAGCACTCTATAAACCCTTCTATGGTGTAGGTACATCGGCGCCCCCTGAAGCCCCATCGGCGCCTCCGGAAGCCTTTGCCCCGCTAACAATTTTGGGCTACCTACGGGCCTGCCCCTCATCTCCCCCCGCACAAAAAAGTGCCACACGGGGACTACGTTTTACACTTGTTTCATACCTGATAGGGATGAAACCAATCTACAGAAGAATTGCACATTCCAGCCACACTTGAAGAATAAGCACTATGAAATAAATCTTTTTCATCAGGATCTGATACTGTGTATATGACGTGGCCAGATTCAATTTTCTTCACCAATGCATATTCTACTCCAAAGTCGAAACCATTACAAAGATAACAGAAAACATTTTTAAACATCCCGACACCAGGGTGATAAATTGGACCATATTGTTGTTGACAGTTTATTTCAAGTATTGTTGATGTATTTATTTTGCATGTTTGAATCATATTCCGATCACACGTTCTTGTTTCAGTTTCCATCTGTTGATTATCTGAAGACTGCTTTATGTATATGTCCCTTTCGCATGAAAACACTTCTAGTACACGACTACTCAATTCCATGTTTTCTCCTTTCATGTCCAATTGCCATTCCTTATAATTATTCTCATAGTTACAAATTGCACAGTATTTATTCAAATACGTCATTCCACCCTGTGCTGTCACGGGCAGCATACTACAACCACTAGATGGCAATTTGCACATCTCTCGCATTCCCATGTCAGGACATGATATCTTTGTGAAAACACCCCTTTCCAACTTTGTCTGGTTAATTCTGTCTATGCACTCAAATTTGTCTTGTAAAGGTAGGGTACGTGTCACAACAGTGCAACAATCGCCGTTCACATGACATGACTCATCACAATAACAAGGCTGGCACTCAAAATCGTTGCGACTCAGAAAGCCTATGTTTAGCTTTTCTAGGGGTATATTGGTTTCGTCCACACATTGTCTATTACATTCTAGAAGTTGTACCACAGGAAAGTATTGGAGCAGCTCATCAAGCGTCCAATCTGAAACATGCTTTTGCATTAGTGCTACAATATCGGCCTTTATTTTTATCTGTTCTACCCCGTTTGATTTTTTGATCCGCAATACATAGTCAAACGTATTATCAATTGTTGTATTGGGGTTGCTTGGGTCGTACGAGGTAACTGAATCACTGTTATCGGATTCAGCTCCAGCTGTGGTTGGCTGTATATTATCTTCCATGGAAGGCTCGGTTGCTAATGTTGGTAACACAAAGCACCACAGAATAATTGTTTGTATGTTTGTTCGTCTCATTGCCAACGGTCTTCAGATTCTATATTCACCTAAAATAAGAAGATATATGATCATCAAATAGCAGATTAGTAGGACGTAAAACAACATTTCATTAAATAGCTAGGAGCAGAACAGGTTAAACCGAGAGACTCACCTTAAGGTCCCGTGTGGTTCCTCCTTGGTCCAAGACAGAGCTCTGGCGAGGGATAGCGTATAGCCTATAGCCGTACGTGTGAGATGAATCATCGAGATGCCGTGTACGTATTGACGTGCATGTAATAGACCCCCTGACAGAATTCAATAAAAGAATAGGACGTAGTACCAATGTCGAGGGAAAACTTCCTTCTTAAAAGTACTGTATGGCACACGCCAGTCTTCATTGGCTCAATCGGAGTAGGACCTTAAGCCCCATTTCATTATAAACCATTGTTCCAATTATCTAATTGTGAAGACTATGTCGTGTGTGGGAAAATATGCTTACTCTTTCTATAAGGCCTGATACCATTTCCCGTTTGTTGAGTTCACCTATAAAACACGCGACTTTTGTGAGTAGACCAGGTGATAACAGGGAGATAAGTTTTGTATATATAGGGTTTATAGAATATAACATATCTACATACAAAATACAGGAACTTAAACTATTCAGGAATTCATCAGGGCGGTACATAACTATATTAAATCTACCATTCCGTCCCTCTGCCAAGGCAGTGTGAGTCGACACACCGGCTTCTCGTCTGCGCTCATCTCTAATCGTCGCTCCAGTCGTCTCTGTTAACTCCTGTTTATAGAGCGCCTAACAATAGATAAGTCTCCTGGTCATCTTTTTAACGTCATAGTATGCTTACTGCCCAGTGCGTATTCCCTTAAGCCACGAGAGCTTGTAAGGGGCAGTTTGTAAAGGACGTAGTTTTTAAAGGACATATGGAATTAATTGCAGACAGATCGAGCCTTAACAGAAGTATATTATACAGATTGTCAAAGGCAGCTTGATAAAGACGAGAGTATCCTTGTCGAAAGGTCACTTAGTATTAAACTAAGTAATTGTGTATCCATAAAATTGTACCTTGTGTCAAGTTCTATACAACTAAATGATCGTTCAGTTTGATGTAAGTTGTAAAGTACTTAGTCACGCTGGTCGTTACGGAGCGATTTTGATCTGCCCATGGGTTGGTCTAGTGGAAATGTCTTACCTTTAGTATTTATAAAACATAATGTTGTGGTTATTTGTCATTATTTCTCAGAATTATCCCCGTTGCTGGGCGTGCAGCGTGAGGGGCCGCATATGTAAAATCGTCTAGTCTGTCGGGTGGAACGTCGAAACGAAATACCATTGGCAACACTTAAACTTACATCTGAGCACAATTCACTGCGTATGTCCGTCTTCATTGGTCCGCAGAAAAAAGGAGGACAATAAACCCAATTACATATCAAATTCTATTTCCTATTAAGCATACATTACCTGCAAACATTGAGTCTAGCTAGATCATCCATTAGAACACCCTGATATGTATGTACCGTAGATAACGAATGTTATTAATAGATATCATAACACAAACCCTGTGCATGTATATTACGATCTTGGCTAATGAATTCTACATTCAGGCGAATTGTTCGACGGAGCGGAAACTAGATTAATTCGGCCGAACGATTGTGTTCGACCCCTGCATTGGCCGAGAAAGTTCACTGAGATTTTCCCGAGTGGTTTCTCATTGTCAGTGGTGCAGGATGGTGGGCCTGACAAGGACAACTGTGTAGTCGTTCGGATGGTATGAAAATCCAAGGTCCCACGTACACTTTGTCGTGCACGTTAAAGATCTCTTGGCAATTGGAATTTGATATAAGAGTAAAGCATAAAGTGATGCTGCTCGGGCTAATTTTCCTTCATTGCACGATGCATGGCGCTGCTAGGGAAAAATTTCCCTCATAGACGTTGCATTGCGCTTGCCAGTCTTCATTGCCCAGTTGGAGCACATACCCCATTTCCCTTCACTTCGTTTGCGGCAGATAACGAATGTTACTGATAGATAGTTAGTTTATTATTCTTATGTTTTTTTAATACAGCGCCTCTATATGTATACCACGCTCTTACGTTCATTTAAAACTCGTTACGTACGCCGCGGTTATATGATAGATGGCAACAACCCAGACAACTAAGTGCGAGGCCGCGTCTATAACTTTGATTTGTGCTCTCACCACTTTTCAAGAGTGTTATGTCAAACTATAAATCTAAAAATATTTTAGAGGGAGAGGAAAGCGTATCATTGGAATCTAATATAAAATTAAAGGAACTAAATCGCTAGCATTTTAGACCTGGAGATTGACACAAGTGGGTCGCAACGCATATAATACTGTAATATGAATGTATATAAACTAATCTACGTTCGATGATTTCCGTTTTTACTCTAAATTCAAATCACTCATAATGTTCGGCGAATTTCTAGCGTCTGGTTATTCCAGTCTACATAGCCGTTTGATTAGGTGCAATGTTTCTAGCCTCGTTCCTCGAGTCTCGTGCTAGAACTGGGGCTGAAACGCATTATGGTACACGATTACTGGTACAATGTTTATTTTGTCTTAATTATTGGATATCAGAGGCCTATCTTTTCCCGATAAGATCACAGCGTCAATGTTGATTTAAATTGACAAATAATTCGTGTTTTCAATGTCAAAGATTTGGATGATAGAGACTTCGCTACTTTAACTATACGATGTTCACCATTTTATCAAACAAAGTCACAGATTTTAATTTCCAGATCAGTGCTAAAAAGATTTCCACTCAATTCTGTATTAAATCTAATGTGTTTACATATTTTGTAAATAGCATATTCCTCTTTATTATACCTTTTTATCTATGGAAAGAGCTGATAATGGTTTCAAGCTGGTTGCTCAATCTCATTCGTTTATGAAATAAATATTGTTTAAATCTGATTCGGCTTGCCTTTTGGTATCCAATATAAACAATAGCCAAATGCAAAAAACTTAATTGCCATATATATTCAATTTGATCAGTGCACTATTGTACATATCTATTGCCGATTCAATGATGTTTATTAAGTAAATCCATACACTCACGGGCGAAACAAGTGAGTGGCGTGGTTACGATTCCCAGCCTGTTCGTGACAAGGAGCAGGGTGCGCCTGTCCCAACGTGTGGGTTTTGGGAAATTAGAAAAGAACGTCGAACCCTATTTCTCATCCCCCACCCCCCTCCTCTCAAATAAATATGGTTGGGAATTCTTCCATGTACTATAACCGATCCAGCCCAAGGAAATAAGCCAGAAATCGGACCACGCACGATAGTTTTGAGAATGTAAGGTAAACTTAACTGACTATCAAGTATAATTTTAGACCAAATACTTACCTTTCAGTACGTCAAATCACAGCGAACAAACCATCATATAAAATTGTAAGAAAAACTCATATATTTTACAGTTAGTCGTCTATTATTAGAATAGCTTGTACGGTGTTGATTCGTTATACAAATTACCGTAGTTAAAATCCCATGATAAGTGTAGTTGCAATCTCTGATTTAAAGAGGCAGCATCACTTTCATTGATGACGTATGCCGGATTTCTAAATGGAGAGGCACGTATGGAGAAGGGGCGTGGTCGTGAACAAACTGATTTGGTGTAATTTGTTTAAGATAAATATTAGACGCATCGAACAAAGAGTACAATAATATATTGTTGCGTCAGGACAGGATCAAGGCTAACACCCAAGCTTTCCCCACCTTAAGAAAGCTGTACAACTCGCTAAAAGGGACATTTGTATCAGATTTTGCAACAATCAAATGTAACGACATGACGATTTATCCAATACTACCCAGTACTAATTTAATGCCACCACAGTGGTTGAATTCATTCTGAACATCCGAGACACGCTACCTGCGGAGAAGTATCTTACACACAGACAATAGCCATGATAACCATTTCACGTGATCTACACATCACAGGTCATGACATAGACGTCAATGGATCATGAGGTCATCAACACGTTACATTGTAAACAATAGGTTTATCTTAAGCAGTGTTTCCTTTGCACCCATTAGTATATAATTCTTACATTCCCAAAATTTTCTCTCTTCTTCCAATGATTTTTCACAAAAATAACATCTACAACTCATATAGAATTGACGTCGTCTTCAATGACAGCGTCTGCGAAGGGTTGTTCATGGAGGCTGCCATCTTGGCACTATTTTGTGCGTCGGTCGTGTCTATTTCAGATATACACAATCAATTTTGTTGATGTTTTTAGCATGGGGATTGACTAATAGTTAATGAATTTCAGTTCCATAACAAATATTTTAAACTTTAACGCAAATTTAATAAAATAGCCAAATTCTGGCTGAGATTACTGAGCAAAATGGCCATTCACTGTATATGTGCGAACAAAGAGCTAGCCACCAATTAATTTTCGTACCTAAGTTACGTACGTGGTTGAATTTTTCGATAAACTGGAAGAGTCGAATTATGGTATCAGTGCCGGGTAGCTCAAGCGTCTAAAGGACTTGCCTTATATGACCAAATATCACCCAATTCTACAAAATAAAACCACATACTACCTTATTAACTTCCATAAAACTGACAGAATTCCTAAAATTTCTACAATATGAAGAGGCAACAAACCAAAATGAGTTTCAAATATTAGGCCTACTTTAACTAGCGAATGCCATGCAAGATATTCCCAAATTTTGCAAGAGATGGGTCGGGAACAAACTGAAAAAAACCCGATCTGAAATACGCGAATATCGACAGAAACTGGAATCGGACAAATATTTTGAAATCTACAGCGTCCACAAACCTCTTACCGCATACTGTTACAGTATTTGCGTACAAGGAACGGTTATTTTATTGAGCCGTTTCTACCCTATTTTCCCGACATTCGAACTCAGTCTCATTATGGTGTACCGGTGATACCTCTAAACGGTTTTAAAATCGGATAAAAATTGTGACATCAAATGTGTCCACAAGGTAATAACATTATTTGTCGTACAATCAAGAGCTGTTTGGAGAGCAGCGGATTCTTGAATTGCTTTGTTACGATAGTAGACAAAGTCTCTGTTATCCATTTTCCAATAGGCAACAGGATCACCATAATCCCAAATATGAATGACCGGCGCTTCCTTCTTGGTTATATGTCTAATATCTATCGTAAACAACAAACTAATTGTAATTTTCATGATATTAAATTACACCAAATCATTTTGTAAACGGCCAAGTCCTCTTCGCCATGGCCGAATGATTAGCGCGTGCTTGGGACAAATGGCGTGGTTTCGATTCCCCGTTTGTACGTGACAAGGGGTAGGGGCGAATGTCCAGTCTCGGTTTCCTCCATATGCTAAAGACCCCGCCGCTCAAGCAAATTATAGAAATTTAATTGAACCATGCGTTTGTCCCGAAATGCCCTAGTTTCTGTCGAGCGGGCATTAAATCCCATTTTTTTCTCACTCGCTCCTGCTCCATGCGTACGCCAACTGGTATTTAAACTAAACTAATTATGGGATATTAAATATGGCATTTTGTAAACCTGATCTACATCGTGCTAGCTATTCCAATAGTAGACAACTGACAGCGCAATGCGAGAGTTTTTCTTGCAATTTTATAATATGATGGTTTGTTCGCTGTAATTTGATAAACTGAACGGGAAGACACTGGTATAAAATCGTACTTAATCATAATTAAAGTTAAAGGAGCTAAATCGCTAACCTTTGGGACCTAGAAATTGACACAAGTGGGTTGCAATGGATATAATACTGTTATATGAATATATATAAACTGATTTACATTCAATGGTTTCCGTTTTTACTCTAATTTTAAATCAGTTATGTTTGGCGAAATAAGCCAGCAGTTTCAATAGACTACAAATTTATAGCGTCTGGTTATTCCAGTCTACCTACGCCGTTTGATTTGGTGCAATGTTTCTAGCCTCGTTCCTCGAGTCTCTTGCTAGAACTGGGGCTGAAACGCATTATGGTACACGAAACGACAGGTTTAGTGCTCTGAAGTGCACGAAAAACATGATTTTTGTCTTTGCGATTAGATATGCAATAATGTACTTACCAGATTTTAAAAAATCTTGCAATGAAGATTTATCTATTGCTTTTACTGGATACCAAAATGCTAACTGAATTATAGTTTGGCATAACACTCTTGCAAAGGCGTGATCAGAAATCAGACGTGGCTTGCCACTTAGTTGTCTGGGTAGCACTCATGTAGGAGGGGTTTGATTCCAAATGGTTAGAGGGTAATATAAGGTATGACATGCAGTCAACCGGTCTGGATTTGATTCCCCGTTATACGTGAGAATGTACATGTACAGGTGTTGCTTTAAAATATACTATTCAAAAAAAGTAGGGGGTATTTGATTTTGGGGGCATAATACTAAAATATGCAAATGACTACGAAAAAAGTCACTATAGAACCTAACAGAAGAAACATTTCCAGTTACATGTAACGCACCAATAGCCACCGCATGGAAAGCAGGTGATGCTTGGGATCATCATGGGGGTCCAACCCAAGATTTGCACGACTCTGACTTTGAATGTTACAGTCACTGTGGCATTGAATTCCAGGGTGGAAACATCAGTTTAATTGTTTTAGTGACCAGAAAACAAATTTTGATATGCGTCGGCTTACCCAAAATGAAAGGTTACGTGCCCTTGGCATGCTACAGATCGGCACAACACAGGCGGTTGTGGCGCGGACGATGAATGTTTCTCAGTCTGTCATAAGCAGGCTATGGTCCAGATACCGTGATACACAATCTGTACAGGACAGACCGCGCTCAGGTCGACAACTCAAGCCCAGGATCGATTTATCCGTACCTTGGCCTTGAGAAATCGTGTCATCACAGCAAATCAGATCAGCGCTCGTCTTCAAACAGACACTGGTATGAGAGTGAGTGGCCAGACGATTCGGAATCGACTGCATAGGGGTCACCTTCGCGCCCGACGTCCTCGCGAGATCCCTTGTTTGAGAGATCATCACATTCAGGCAAGACATCGTTAGTGTAGGGATCGTCAACACTAGGATAATCGACGCTGGAGCAATGTGATGTTTTCAGATGAGTCAAGGTTCACTGTTGATTTTTGGTACAGACGTAGGAGGGTGTGGCGTCGTCGAAACGAGCGCTTCCAAGACGTTAACGTCATCAGACATGATCAATTTGGGGGTGGTTCTGTTATGGTGTGGGGAGGCATCACTGTTGTTGGAAGAACAGCTTTACATGTTGTTGCAGGGCGTGTTACAGGCCAGTACTACCGGGACAACATCTTGGCAGTCCATGTTGTGCCGTTCGCACGACGTCATGGCCGCCGTTTCATCTTGAGGTTACGTCAACGTCAACAACGTCCTGCCAATGTCCATGAACTTGCTGCTGCGTTGCAACAGGAATGGGACAATCTGGACCAAAATTACCTTAGACGTCTCATTAGGAGTATACCACGTCGGATCAATGCTTGTTTGGCAAACAGAGGAGGATTTACTAGTTACTGACTTTGTTGTGATGCTGTGGTAACTTTGCTGTTTGACCCCGGGTATCATTTTACCCTTATAATGGTCAGTCTGTGCCTTACTTAGTCTAACGATCATTTGGAATAAATTGATGAATGTGAACTTCATTTCATTTTGTCATTTGTTTCTTCGTCAGTTTCATTAGGTGACTTTAATAACACTTAAAAATCAAATATCCCCTACTTTTTTGGAATAGTATATCAGGACAAAACACAGGTTATATATACTAAACAGCAAAAAAAAAAAAAAACCAACGTCAGTTCGATTTCAAATCATTCTAGAAAACGACTTACTAAATGGAACAAAGCAATTTTTTAACAGTATGTTGACACATTATTACTTATTTGAGAATTGAAAGTGGCAGGTCGCCAGTGGCATTGTTAGGGTTGAAAGCGTGGAAGGCAGTAAAATATTGTGACCGTTTCACATGATCTTGTATGGTTGTATGTGCGCGTGGGTCTTTAAAGATATTTTTCAATTCTAACCCTTTTTAATTAAATGTTAAAAAGCCTTTATTCGTTACATTTTTCAGTCATCGGTAAGATGTAATGCGGTTTATGTTAGATTCCAACTGTCGTTCGATGCGTTATGCAGGATACGTTTCAACACGACTGCTACGACTGACCTCAATAAATCACAAGACCTGATAGAATGCGTTATAGGATTGTTCCAATTCGGTCAAGGGGTTTGGGTTGCCGAATGATAAGCGTGTGCGCGCTGTAACATAGGGTCTGTCATTGAGTCAATTGGCGTGGTTTTGATTCCTCGGTTGTATGTGACAAGGAGTAGGGTTGCCTATCAAACTTCGTTGTTTTTCTACCGGCCATCCTGTTTCCTCCCACTGCTAAAGACCAATACGAGAAAGCGGATTATTGAAATAAAATGGAACCATATGTTAGTCCCGAAATTATCTAGTTTGTGTAAGTTCACTGGATCTAAATGATCGAATACAAGTGTTATCAGCGTAGAAGCTATGTGGAATAGATATGGATTTCAGAAGATGTCCCAGTTGATTCGTGTACATGCCTTTATAATAAAGAATGAATCGAACCACTTTAAGCAAAGTCAGTTCCTGAACATTCCAGGGATCGAAAGTGGTCGAAACATCGATATGAACGACGAGCCCCCCCCCCCCCTTCTTACACATAGCACCAACTCTTTCGCAAGATCTTACACATAGCACCAACTTTTTCGCAAGATCTTACACATAGCACCAATTCATTCTCAAGAGTTCATCTAAAACTTTCTGGAATAGGTAGTGTATCGAAAGTGGTCGAACCATCGATATGAACGACCAGCCACCCCTCCCTTCTTACACATAGCACCAACTCTTTCGCAAGATCTTACACATAGCACCAACTTTTTCGCAAGATCTTACACATAGCACCAACTCTTTCTCAAGAGTTCACCTAAAACTTTCTGAAATAGGTGTAAGTTGCTCTGTCGCCCAATATCAGAAGTATCTGTTCATTTCCTTTTTAAATTTATCTTGCATACTTTCAGAGAGGGAGAGAGAGAAATGGGGTTTAACGTCCACTCGACACAAACTATGTCATTTCGGGACTAACATATGGTTCAATTTATTTCAATAATTCGCTTGCACGAAGGGGTCTTTAGCAGTGGGAGAAAACCTAAGTGACCGGAGGAAACCCACGGGGTTGAGAAAGCACCCTTATCCCCATGCCACATACCCTCACACAAGGGATCGAAACCACAACCGCTAGCCAGAGGTGACCCGCCAGCTAGAGGTCGAAGCGCGGCACTCTAGACCACTAGGCCATCCCACCCCCTGCATACTTTCATTTTCTTGCATATAAAATATTAAACAAATTCAATAGTTTTGTGCTTGTTTATTTATGATACATGTATGAAGCATACATAATTCAATATGAGCGTATTATTATACTGCTTTAAAATGTAGGCTTATTAACGAAACGAAATTTACATTAGAGTATTCCAACGAGAATTTTTCAAAACACCAATAATTCGTAAATTTAATTAATTAAATTACTTCAAAATGACTTCCTCCGTGATGGGTTGTTTTTTAATTTTATCTGAATCATTGGTTGCATGCGGTGATTCAGTGCTACTCAAAGCGAGTTGTTTGCCACACAAACCAAGCCACATGTTAGCTACTCGTCGATTTACCATGTAAGACAGAAAGATAAAAATACCTTGTCCATAGTTTAAAATTGTGGATAATACGCTCAAAATGTCATGTAAGAAAAAGTTGGATAAAATATCGACCGTCCAGAAGATACCGGTTAATGTCGATAATTTTATATATACCATGATATGGTGTTGATCTTTACCAATAAGTCTGGCATTATTAGAGGACTTTTTTATCGATATTATTGTCAGTGATAGGAAAATAAAGTTACAAATAATAACCAAAGCAAGCGGCAAGATAAAGGTAACTCCCACTAAAAGAGGCGATTCCAAGTAACATTTTTCCCCACCGTAACCAAGAGTACCGTAATTCGTCAAAGCCGACGCAAGTACCACAGCAACAATAATAGTCAAGGGTAGGCCATGAGCATATAATGTATATTTGATCAATCGTTTGCGAGAACTTGGTATTCTCGACACCGTTGATAATCGAAAAACAGAAAACATGTGAAACGAACAAACATTCATCCAAAAGACAACGCACAACCATGTGTAATGAATCAGCATACCAAATATTTTACACATAATATCATTGGTCGTCTGAAAGCTTCCGATCAGTAAAAACAGTTGCGCCAGAAATAAGCATACAACGAGCGCCATATTGTTTTTTGCGGCCGATGTCCTGAGAATCGGGAACATGCAGTATGTTAGAAAAGTTAGAAATAGAGAAAGTAATGACATGATTAAAAAGCTTATTCGTAAAATGAAGAATATGACATTTTCCTGGCCCAAACTTGATTTCCATTTATCATTGATTGTTTGTATACAGATCGTTACGCTGTTTCTCTGGTCCATATAATACTCTCCTTTATTCAATGTTAAACTGGTGTTGATCAATGTTAACCTGTCATCCAGTCCTTCTTCAAATTCCAAATAGTCTTGTACAATATGCGGACAGATGTAATGATCATTGAGCTCAACAATACGTGTTAGTGAACGATTAAAATAAGCAATCTTGTCTTTTTTACAACAGGTTAATAACACATCATCAGAAACTATTGCATGAGATATGTTCCAGTTTTGTGATATAGTCGAATAATTTGTCACTTGTTCGCCAAATTTCCAATTATCTTTAACAAAAGATAACATTTTTGTAACGTTTCTGAAGCGCGATTTTTCTAAGAAAAAGTATACATGGATAAATGGATTATTTGAATAACCCAGAATTCCAACATATGTTACATACTTGGTAATTCTTAATGTCCGCAAATCGTCTTTGATTTTATTTGTTAGAAGATCCATTTGTGCCTTGTAAAACACGTCATCTATTGTAAACAGCATATGATACACCGTCCTATGGTTGTCTTGTATGGGAAGACATTCGCCATCTTGTAGTTGGAGCTGTGGAGAACATACAATTTGATAGCACCTTCCCTGAAAGTTTTAACAAAACAATAATCAGCAGTTTTCTGCTACAGCTTAGTCATTCGAGAATGGGGTTTAACGTCCACTCAACACAAGCTAGATCATTTCGGGACTAACATATGGTTTCATTTTATTTCAATAATTCGCTTGCGCGTAGGGGTCTTTAGCATTGGGAGGAAACCGGAGTGCCCGGAGGAAACCCACGAGGTTAAGAAGGCGCCCCTATCTCCATGCCACATAGGCTCACACCAGGGCTCGAAACCACAGCCGCAAGCCAGAGATGACCGGCCAGCTAGAGGTAGAAGCGCGGCACTCTAGACCACTAGGCCATCCCAACCCCCGTCATTCGAGAATGCATTAGGTCAACTAACCAAGTGTTTGCCGAGAAATGGCCTTACCTCTTTATCCTGTAAGACAAATCATCTAGATTAGATATTTGATAGGACGAACAACCAACACCCGCTCTACTGGCGTCCACATGGAGGATATCTTAACTGTTCAAACTCCCTTTCATTTCAATTCATGGCCAGATGTGGATTAGGAGAGAGAGGACTTTCAAATAATTCAACGACCCTCCTTTATGATCGGCCAAACCATGGGAACGAGCGGGTGCCTCGTAATCTAATACTAAACAGTGAGTTAAATATTTAACATAGTACTGTAGATCCAAGGCGCAGCCCACAAAATGTACCTGCCTTCCCGCCCTAGATAATCTAATGTTGCTTCTTACCTGATACGGATGAAACCACTCTACTGAAGAATTAGAATTGCACATTCCAGCTACACTAAAGAAAGGAACAAATACATCCGAGTATGATACGTCTGTTAAACCAATGATACCACCAGCTCCTTGATGTCCATCTGCTCCGGGGAACTGCGGATATGTTAATCCAAGACTAAAACCATTGCAAAGATAACAGAAAACATTTTTAAACATCCCGACAACTGGGTGATGAATTGGACCGTAGTGTTGTTGACAGTTTATTTCAAGTATTGTCGATGTTTTTATTTTGCATGTTCGAATCATATTCCGGTTACATGTTCTTGTTTCAGTTTCCATCTGTTGATTATCTGAAGACTGCTTTATGTATATTTTATTTGTACACGAAAACAATTCTAATACACGGCTACTCAATTCCGTGTTTTCTCCTCTCATAGCTAATTTCCATTCCTTATAATTATCCTCATAGTTACAAATTGCACAGTATTTATTCAAATACGTCATTCCACTTTGTGCTGTCACGGGCAAGATACTACAACCACTAGATGGAACTTTGCACAATTCTCGTATTTTCATATCAGGATAACTATCTTGACATGACATCTTTGTGAAAACACCCGCTCTTTCAAGCTTTGTCTGATTAATTCTATCTAGGCACTGAAATTTGTCTTGCACAGGTAAGGTACGCATCACAACAGTGCAGCAATCCCCGTTCACATCACATGACTCATCACAATAACATGGCTGACACTTAAAATTGTTGCGACTCATTAGTCCCATTTTTAGCTTTTCTAGGGGTATGTTGGTTTCGTGCACACATTGTCCATTACATTCTAGAAGTTGCACTACCGGAAGGTATCGGAGCAGCTCATCAAACGTCCAATCTGAAAGATTCTTTTTCGTTAGCGCTACAATATCGGCCTTTATTTTTACCAGTTCTACCCCGTTTGATTTTTTGATCCGCAATACATAGTCAAACGTATTATCAACAGTTGTATTGAAGTTGTTTGGGTCGTACGAGGTAACTGGATCACTGTCATCGGGTTCAGCTCCAGGTGTGGTTGGCTGTAAGTTATCTTCAGTGAAGGGGTCGGGTGCTAATGTTGGTAATACAAAGCAGCACAGAATAATTGTTTGCATGTCTGTACGTCTCATCACCAACGGTCTTCAGATTCTATATTCACCTAGAATAAGAAAGTATATTATTATATTAAAGCTGTTCATATAAGAGTTTAAACCGCGAGGCTCAGTGACTCGCTGCTAATATACAGGTTCCGTGTTCGTTCCGTGTTGACCGAGAAAGGTCAGTGATTTTTAGTGTCACGTCTTAAACGGCACAGGAAGGTTGGCCTGTCAATGGATAACGTATAGATGTATGGATGAGACGAAAACCCGAGGTCCCGTTTACTCACTGACATGCACGTACAATATCCCTTGATAATTGGAATTCAATAGCGTAGGGCGAAATCAATGCGATAACCCCACTTGCATATCAATTCTTATTTGCTAATAAGCATTCACTACCTGTTAACATGGAATCAAGCTAGATCATCTATTAGAACATCATATGTTGTCCTAGATAACGAATGTTATTAATAGATATTTTAACACACAACGCCTTCCTCGTCTATTACAGCCTATGCTGAAGATATAAATATGTTTTCTGAAAATGAAATTTGTTTTGGTCAGCTGCAATCAATAATTTAACATCGAAACTTTAATGCAGCCTCAATTTGCTAAATAAATAGAATATGAACTACTACATATTCTCTAACATAATTAACAGCAGATTACGTACATATTTCATTTCTAAAACTTCTAATACAATCTCCCCTGACTGTTTATATACTGTGAACAAAATAGAGATCACAAGACAGCTACCACCACACCTAAACTCAGTACGCATCACTTAGAAATAAAGAGGGGCCTTTACAAATATATTCCTGCTGATCTGGGCCTTGTTTCTCGAAATCTTAACCAAAGATAAAATCAAAATTTTACTACATACTTCAATTTTGATTGGCTAAGCACTAAAATCAATCAAATATTATCCAATCAGAGTACTAACATTTTGGTTTTTATTATAGTTAAACTTTCGTGAAGCAGGCCCTAGCACTTATGCAAATTTTGTGACTTGAAGGAGCTAAATCGTAAATATTTGGTACCTAGAAATTGACACAAATGGTTCGCAACTCTTATAATAATGTAACCTAAATCTACATAAACTGATTTATATTTAATCGTTTCAGTTTTTACTATAATTTCTAATCAGTTATTTTCGGCCAAATACGACAGCAGTCTAAATCAAATTGCAATCTTTAGTGTTTGACAAGACTCGTGGAATATGTCTAGCCTCGTTCTTCAGGTCCTTGGTTACAAATGCATATCATGTCCCGATAAGATCACAACAACAATGTTGATTTAAATTGACAACTAATTCGTGTTGTCAATGTCGAACACTTTAGATGATATTTATATCGAGACGTAGCTACTTCAACGGGCAACAAGGTTTGGTAAACTGTAGCAGGTATGAGTAACTACAGGTGAATATATATGTTCCTGGAGCAACGACCGCTGCTACATTAATCTGAAATTCCCGAACTTTTAGGTACATTCTCTCCCGTTACGGCAGACACTTGACCAATAGGTAGTGACACAAACACATTAAAATCAAACACGGCGGCATCCACAAAAACCTTGACACTGAACGATCCTTGAACTCTGCAACTTGATTATCACAGGTGAAAATTATAGCTGAAAAACGCGAGACGGGTATTCGCGATGATATTTTCTATCGAGGAATCTGAGAGGTCCCCAGTCGGGTCAGAAGCCAATCAAAATTAGTGACGAAATATGCAGTGTATATACGTGAAGGGCGTGATAAGTTGCACGGAGATAAGCTTTCTATTAAAGATGATATATCGCCCATCTTCTCAGCAAATCGTGAGATATTCTACAATAATTCTTAATCTATTTGATCCACCAAGGAAGGGGGGGGGGGTAGCACGTGCGGGCGGAATCATAAGGTTTGTCATCGAGTAGGAATGCCTGTCCAGCCTCAACCTCGTGGGTTTTATCCGGGTTCTCCAGTCTCCCCCGTGCTAAAGACCCCAACGTGCAATCGAATTATTGAAATAACATATGTTAGTCACGAAACTATCTCTCTCTAGCGCGCGCTCTCTCTCTCACACACACACACTTTTGACCCACCAAAATTAATTGCCAAAGCATCGGCTTTATATTTGATTGAAGCTTTTGATAATTTCGTGGTAACTGCATTTAGCTGAAGTTCTTTAAATATATATGTACTTCTATTATATAAATGTATTACTTGTACTACAAGATTGTATTACATGTGTGTATCTGTGTTTTCTATGTAATATATTATCAAAGGTATATGATTATGTCTAAATGTACGCCAATGTGTATGCATGCTGTGATTAATGGACGTTTTGATGCAATAGCCATCTTATCTTTTCTTATAGATACTGTCAGAAATCGATCAATGCACAGTGGATCAACGAATGCAAAGTAAACTTAATTTCAGTTACAATTGAGTATAATTTTAAGCTAGCCTCTTACCTTTCTATGCCTCAGACCACAGCGAACAACCCATCTCTTATAATGTAGTCTATTTTTAGAAAAGTTTGCGGGAAGTGGAGTTTGTATATAAAACGCCATAGTTAGTATCCTGTAATTAGTTCAGCTTAAATACCAGTTGTAAATTCTTGTTTAAAGGGACAGCATCAAATCCATCGATGACGTATGCAGGATTTCTAAATGGGGACGCACGTATGCAGAGCGATAGAGTTGGGGCTTAACGTTCATTCGACACAAAGTAGGTCATTTCGGGGCTAACACGTGGTTCAATTTTATTCAAATAATTCGCTTGCGCGTAGGGGTATTTTAGCAGTGGGGGAGGGGACCGGAGGACCCCGAGAAAACACACGAAGTTGGACAGACGACCTTATTCCTTGTCACGTAAAACCGGGGAAGCGAAATCACGTCATTTGACTCAATGACAGATCTTATGATACAGCGTGCACGTGCTAACCATTCGGCCATCCAACACCTGTATGGAGAGACGTTAGTGAACTGATTTGGGGGGGGGAGATGGGGTTTAACGTCCACTCGACACAAACTAGGTCATTTCGGAACTAACATGTAGTTCAATTTTATTCAAAACATTCGCTTGCGCGTAGGGGTATTTTAGCAAGGGAGGGGGGGAGCGGAGGACCCGGAGAAATCCACGAGGTTGGAAATTGATTTTGTGTAGTATGATACCTTGAAAAATACACTATGTTTGTTTTTTACGACCGATATTAGACGTATCGGGTATAAAGAAAAAGAAGTAAATATTGGGGTCGGGACAGGAAAGGGCAACACGCCTACTCTCAAAACATCATTAAGAAAATTGTATAATTCGCCAAAGGGTACATTTGTACCAAATTTGTAAACAATAAAATCTAAACAGGCCCAATGTAAGTATGTTAGCTATTATCATCAAATCAACAGTTAGTTTCTTAGCCCAACAAGCAATCACCTCTACGGTTATCATACCTCTATAGTTAGTAATTATGGCACGATTTTTGTCAATAGATCGAATTTCAAAGGTCCAGGGATGCTGAAGAGGCAGCTCGCCAAATTGCGATTCTATTAATATAGCTGTAAAAACAGCGAATACAACATCTATATATCTACTTGGTTACATTTATATCACATCCAAATATCTATTTGGTTACATATACATCACACCCAAAAATATCTACTTGTCTATATTCATATCACATTATTTAGATTTTTATCGCATAGTATCTAAATATTTATATCGGACCTCGGGCGTTCGATGGCCTAATGGCTAGCGCGTTGGCGTTTTATCATGAGGTCTGTCATTGAGTCAACTGACGTGGTTTCGATTTTCTGGTTGTACGTGACACGCAGTTGGATCATCTGACCAACCTCGTTGGTATTCTTCCACTGCTAAAGATCTTTACGAACCACCCTTGAACTTTGCAACTCGATTATTACAGGCAGATATTTTAGCTTGTATGCGCGAGACTTGGTATTTGCAACGATCGGGGAATCTGATAGGCTCATAAGCTCAGCTTGTACCCAATCGAAATTAGTACCGCAATATGCAGGGTATTACGTGAAGGGCTTGATAAGATGTACGCAGATGTACTTTTGTTGAAGATGTTGACGCACTCAACCTTAGCAAATATCAATCATCATACATCTTACAAATAAACTATGACATCAAACGTTTGTAAATCAACTTTATAACCATAATCGGCAAACGTGTTCACCAGTTTTCATAAACTGTAATATATAACAATAACATATATATATATACTATACTATAGTTTATTAATGTACAAATACTTGTAACTGAAACATTCAGCTATACCAGCGTGAATATATGGCGATTATTTGTAGCGTACAAAGATAATTATTGTCATTAATCTGTGTGATTAATGACGAATTATTAGTACATTCAAGTAACTTGTATTCCATATAATTGTGTCATGTGTTATTTTTGACGTATTTTTGTTTCTGGATAAGGTTATTGTTCTACGGATAGTGTAACCGATATTGTTAGTCTGGTTGTTACTGTTCCAATTATTTATGTAATGGTGATTAAAACCTCTACATGAATAACTCGTCAACCATATCATCTTAATCATCTTCTTAAATGTGCTGCGGTGAGTCAAATATTTAGTGACTGCTGTGTGCGCATTTGCCACCAACTCATCTTCGGTTCATCAACGTAGAAATGGCATTCGTCGTGCTGTTTGAATCAATGATATAATGAACTCATCAGTGAATAATTACATGTATATAATTATATTATAATTGTATTAACATTATATTATAGTTATATAAAAATAATTATATTATACTGTGTTTTAGTTAATGTTAACTAAGAACGCCACCCGGGTCTGTCGGGGCATTATATTTATATCGCATTTAATTTTGTGGAATACCCCCTTGTCAATTGTGCAAAAAGTAACATCTGGCCTTTCGAGCTCCCCATATACCTTGGCGTGCACGTAATAGAATCCATGACATAACTAAAAAAAAAAGTAGGTCCCAGCGCCGCCGTCCGAGCAAAATTCCCCTTATAGCATATTGCATAGGGTATAACAATACTTTGATTAGTTTTAAGATTTTACCGAGCGTCACGGTGGTTAAGAGGGCAAAAGACTCACTGGCCTAGACGTCGGCTGTTCGATCCCAGCATTAGCCTAGAAAGTTCAACGGGATTTCCAAATGTGCAGGCTGGTGTGCCTGGCAAGAGCAGCCGTCTAGTCGTTAGGATGGAACGACACACCGAGGTCCCGTATGCACATTGGCGTGTACGTGAAATATCTCTTGACGATTGGAATTCGATATAAGAGCAGGTCGTAGTGCCGCTGTCTAGGCAAAATTTCCCCCATAGCACACTGTATGGCGTATGCCCGCCTTCATTTGCCCAGTCGGAAGAACAGTAAGACGTTAAACCCTATTTCACTCCATTTGATTAAAGATTTTGACCCCCAAAATAACATCTGTTTTCGTCTATCCTTTAATTTATGGTGTAGAATGCTTTTCTTATCATGCCCTATAGAATACCATCAGTAACACAAACCTACTATAATTTCTATTATACATACTGGTATGTCATTAAGGATTATTAGAAATTCAATTATCTGATAATTAAATGTAGCGACATTAAAAGGGCGGAACCTCTAACTTAAAGGGACAATAACATTCTTGCTGGCTTGGTAGCTCCAGAAAATAAATAATACCCTTATTCTAAGTACTAGATATTTAAGTGTCCTACCTGTTGTGCAAATTATCCATTACAACCTATTTTACTTGTTCCGAGGGTTCGAAAATATTTTAAAATCCAAGTCACATTTGCAAAGATTTACGTTAGACTTTTCAAATCAATTGGTTGAATTTTTCCAATTTTAAAAAAAAGGTGTGTTAAGATGAAATTTAAATCATCATTTAATTGGAATATTGTAATATTTGTTGACCAGAATGAAGATTGGGACATATTATTCAATTACAACAAGAGTGTTATTGGGGCTTTAATAGTTTCCATTATATTTGATATTAAGAATATGAATTAGAATTCAATTTTGGCAGATTTCAATGACAATCCATTTGGCCTGTATACTGAACATTTTAAAGGAACTATCCAGATTTCCATTCCTTTAGGGGTTTAAACAGTGAATTGCCCACTTGATAACTAACAGTAAATTTTACCACCACATTTTATTTATAATATAAAAGTCTTGTTTTATCCAGACATCGCATAGGCCTAATACAGATTCGGATACCGGTCTACATTTCCAGATGAAAGTCTCGGCCCTAGACAGAGAGAGAGAGAGAGAGAGAGAGAGAGAGATAGAGATGGGGTTTAACGTCCACTCATTTCGGGACTAGCATGTGGTTTTGATTTTATTTTAATAATTCGCTTGCGTAGGGGTTTTTAGCAGTGGGAGGAAACCGGAGTGCCCGTAGGAAACCCACGAGGTTGAGAAGACGCCCCTATCTCCATGCCATATACGCTCACACCAGAGTGACTGGCCAGCTAGAGGACGAAGTGCGGCACTCTAGACCACTAGGCCATCCCAACCGCCCCCCCCCCCCCTCGGTCCTAAGGTAGATACGTTTAAAGGACTTTAACACAAAATTAAGCAATTTCATTCCACAAAACATTGTCGGGATTGGTCCTTTAAGTACATGTAACTCTTGTAAAAACAAATTAACTGTGTGGGTGATGCATTAATCGGGGGGGGGGGGCAGTGGTTTAGAGTGCCGCGCCTCGGCCTCTAGCTGGCCGGTCACTTCGGGCTTGCGGCTGTAGTTTCTATCCCTGGGGTGAGCGTATGTGGCATGGAGATAGGGGTTTCCTCCCACTGCTAAAGACCCCTACGCGCAAGCGAATTGGTGAAATGAAATTTAAAAAACATATGTTAGTCCCGAAATAACCTAGTTTGTGTCGAGTGGACGTTAAACCCATGTTCTCTCTCTCTTTCTCGATACATTAATCGAATCCAATACAGTGTTGCGCATTAAGTGGAGTTGTCTCCTATTGACTACTTTTACAATTAAAGAGCGCGACCACCAATAAACATTTGCCGATAGGAGGGCCGGTTATTTTAGCCACAGGGACCATGCGATTCTTCTTCAATCAATAAATGGCGATCTTTACGCCTGGCAACACATCGCTTGAGCATTGCGATATCGTGTACGGCATAGTAGGTAGAAGGCTTCAACTAGGATTCGATCCTCGCATTGGCCGAGAATGTTCATCGGAATTTTCGGACGCATAGTTTTCCTTGTCAGTGGTGCTGGACGCAGTACCTGGCAAGGGCAGCTATCTAGTCGTTCAGATGGGACGAAAAACCGAGGTTCTGGGTATTCATTGGCGTGCACGTAAAAGAACCCTTGGCTGCTGGAATTCGATATAATTAGAGTAAGCCATGGTGCCGCTGTCCGGGCAAAATTGCCTTCATAACACGTCGAATCACATCATTTACAGATTTGCGAGGTCTCGCCTTTCTAAATTTAGCAACTAGATCAACCAACATGCAGACAGACAGTCAGGAAAACATGAACATTCCGAGAAAAACTCGTCAGAAATAATGAAAAAATTCCAGTCTTTATCATGGTTAAAATCAAATCAAATGGGCCATTCAATGTTTTGGCAAGGTTCCAGGTTACTAATGAGACGAATGTTTAGTGTTTTGATGGATACGGGTGCTCCATTAGTGATGAACACGGGGGATATAGCCTGGTACTAAAGTACGAAACTTCCATATTAATCTGAATAGGTCAAGAGGTTGGGGTGACGAATGGCTGAATAGTTACCACGTGCACGCGCTGTATCATAAGGCCTGTCACTGAGTCAACTGGTGGGTTTTTGATTCCGCGGTTGCAGGTGACAAGGAGTAGGGTCGTCTGTTCAATCTCGCACGTTTTGTGCGAATCGTGATAGTTGGGACCTAGCATAACTGTTAATGACACTTTATGCTGCCACCATAGTGATACAGTTACGCCTGTGAAGGTATGAAATATCAACTAATGATGTGTTCATCTTAGTTAAAACGTGAAGCTATAAAAATGGTTAATCCATGAATTCAAACCAAACAACTTTAATCGTTTATGTTAAGATATAAACAAACAAATACAAAATAAATATATAATTTCTTTTTAAAACACAAATATTGCAGCAAAACTGGAATTGAATACTTCCTTCCATTATCATGTTGCTAAATTTCCTTCTTGAAGAGTTATCTAGTAATTGAACAATAACACACTAACACTATTTATGGATTAACAATTACTGGTTTTATTAACATGCAACGCTTCGACGATGATACTCTTGTCTTATGTAGGCAAATCTGTTGATAAATTATTGCAATTATAACAGTTTCAAGTCGGTTATCATCGGTTGATCACCCTGTGTATGGGTACTGAATACGTCCATTGGGTAAGGATGTATATAACACTTCTCCAGATTTTAAATTTGAGAACTTTTCCCAGGTCATCCCAACGGTTAATCGATCATCTTTTGGTATATGGGTAATGGATATGTCCACAGGATAACAAGTCTGGCATAACAATCTGCCAATTTAAAGTTTGTGAAGTTTTCCAATGTCGTCCCAGTGGTTGATCATTCTGGCTAATCCCTTTGCAAAATACCGTGATGACGTGAGATTTTCCTAAGTCATCCCAATGGCTGATCACTGTATCTGATCATATGAGAGAGAGAGAGAGAGAAAATGGGGTTTAACGTCCACTCAACACAAACTAGGTCATTTCGGGACTAACATATGGTTTTTGTTTTCAATTTTATTTCAATAATTCGCTTGCGCGTAGAGGTCTTTAGCAGTGGGAGGAAACCGAAGTGCCCGGAGGAAAACCACGAGGTTGAAAAGGCGCCCCTATCTCCATGCCACATACGCTCACACCGGGGATCGAAACCACAGCCGCAAGCGAATTATTGAAAGCGGGGCACTCTAGTCCACTAGGTCATCCCAACCCCCCTGATCATATGGGTACGGCAGTGAAGGATGCTGTCCCCCTGTTCCTTCTCCACCAGATGATCAAACAGACGACGATAACAGTTGCCAAAACTAAACCAATTACACATCCAATAATTAAACCGAGTGAGGGGTCTTGACCGGGTAATGGAGTTGACATACGCCATGTCACTATACTTGGTGCGATAGTAGATGTTGATGATATAACCTCTGGATCTGATGAAGTGGGCCAATACGTTGACGACGTCGATGATGATGTCGAGGTCGAAGGTTGTGTGGTTGTTGGGTTAGCTGAAATAACTGTCATTCCTAAAATGTGGATCTTACTGTCATCGTCGGTGTATATGACTTCACTGGATGTTAAATTTCCATTATTATATTGGACCAACACAATATTGTTTCTCTGTGACAGGAGTAGATAATTATACCACGCCACCATAGCAGATGTCGTTTCGTCGAAAGTTTGTCTATTTGAGCCATTATAGTCCATAGAACGAAGTTTATCACTACGCAATATTCTATAGTAGATGATTTCTTGTGATTTATCTATTTCAATGAACAATTGCGTGAAAGGGGTCTGTAGTAACACCCTACTGTCTGTACCGTCATAGTTGCTGCGCTCTAATCCTGTAAAGGAACCCCAAAATACGATCTCCTTAAATTCATCAACGGCAACAGCAGAAATAGACAAAAGTTTGCTGGCAACGCTTGTTGTAGAATGATCGACTAACGAATAACGTTTGATTTGTTGTTCTGAATGAGACGCCTCGGCGTAGAACAGCCATTGTCTTTTAACATCCAAATCAAATGCTATTACATTCGTTAAGTTTCGTAAAATTTGTAAATATTTTCCATGGAGATCACTGGTCACAATACTAGTATCGTTGATGTAATACAGTCTTTGATTGGCTGGATTCCACACCAACGATTGATACATTCCTAAAGTCTCGAACGGGTTGTGTAAAGTGACTTTGTCTATGTTGCTACCGCTAATATTAACAACTTTTACGCTTTTGTTATCTGCTAGAGCCGGGCAGTAGACAATCACAATGGCTTCACTGTACATACACATTGAAAACATAATAGAAAGTAAAATAAACATTATATCCGGTTATAGATAGATAAAACTAAGTAAAACATACACAATATATCTATATAATTATGTAACACGTATAGACATGCTTCCAGGATACTTTACGCCTGTTATATATGCTAGTTATTTTTGTCTAAACGGCGTGTCTATTGTAGGCCTATTGGTGTTTTGGTGGTGGAGTGATGTGTGTCAACATGCTGCCGGATATAAGAGTCATTTATTGTTTCAATACAACGAATAATTAAACGACTAGTCATATAACTTAATTAATTTAAAAAAAAAAATTCTATTTATATTTCAAATGACTATAATGACATAACATTTTAAGGACCAAGAACAAGCCGCGTGCCACAGAAAACAAAACAATTGCGCACAATTCATTCAGGTACTTCTAATTCTAAATTTATTTTACCGGCGTGATTTCCCCTTGTCAGTGATGCAGGGTGGAGGGCCTGACAAGGAAAGCTGTCTAGTCGTTCGGATGAGATGAAAAACCGAGGTCTCGTGTAAAAGATTACTTGGCAGTTGGAATTCGATATAACAGTAGGTCGTAGCGCCGCTGCCAGGGCACAATTTCACTCATAGCACACTGTATGGCATTAGCGAATCTTCTTTAGCCCAGGTTAGAAGCAGACCAGTAGGGCGTTAAACCCTATTTTATTTCATTTTCATTTATACAGTAATAAACTGAAGTTTGGGAGATGTTTCCTATGTGTGAATGACAACAAGTCCATTGTTCATTTATAGGGCTTATATAATATGAATGCATAGTTCACCAAGCGGTTTTAGTTATTTTAATATTTACTTTAAATAGTGAATCATCGTGACCCGGGGAAATTTCTATGTTGTGTGGTCGTTATCTAACCGAGTGTTTAAATTAATTACAGAAATAGGCCTACAGCTAAAAAGCGAACAATTAAAGGCATGTGCCTGAAAGGCGGTGGAAAGGTATACATTTTACACCCTGCATCGCCTAAGCGTATCATGCTACATTTGTCTCTTTAAATGCGATTGAGATGTAATCAACTTTGTTTTTAATTCGAGAATGAAATGAAATGGGGTTAACGTCCTACTGTTCTGGACCGATTAGGGTTATGAAGTCCGAATTTGGCCAAATTGACAATTTAGTAGCATAACGCTGCAACTTCCAGAAATCCAAACACAAACAACAAAAAGAGGCACTGCTCATCAAACTGAGGTTGGATGTATAGTTACATTGAAATAGACTATACCATGTATGTGTTTGAAACAGACTATATATAATTCATAACGGAAAATGTGTACTTTAAAATAACATGATGACCTCATCTTTTGAAATTAATTACGGTTATGTTGTTCACAAAAGCTTGGGTTTAAACACGCATGCCTGCACATATCTACCCCTCCCTTTAATCTGCATAGATTGAACAAATTTCACCTTCATAACTTAAACATACATCATGCAAGAGCTAAATCTGCCTATTGGAGGTCTTTCTTTTGTTCTGGAATGTTATCTAAATTATGAATTGGATAATCGAGTCTATGATTTTTATCGTATCGACTTTAGCAAGGATGATCGAGGCTAGGCCAAAAATTTTGTCGCTAAATTTTCGGTTCAGAGTGAATCAATTTACTGAAATTTTCAGCAAATACCTTTTACATGGTTTAGTTTTTAACAATTATATTGAGAACTGTCAGCTCTATCTAATCTTCCATAATTTATCTTTAAAGGGTAAGTCTATCAGAGCCAGAGGGCTTTAACAGACCCCTTTCAGTGAAGAAATTAATTGCATTACGGAACTGTATTATTGGCATTTTGTGCTATTATTCATCTGGTAGATTGGACCTTTACATTATGAAACAAGTGTCCATCTGGCAAGAGACAGTGTATAGTCGTTTGGGTTGGACGAAAAACCGAGTACAGTGTACACATTGGCGTACACGTTAAAAAAAAAACTCTTAATAGTTCCCCCTCATAGCATACTGTATGTACGCCTGTCTTTATTATCGGTCCCGTAAGCATGTGTGTTGTTTTCAATACAGAAGTACAACCAACCGTGCTAATCATTATCTTCAATAGAAGGCTTAAACTCACTTTAACTCGCTTGTGAGCCTATCCGATTCCTCAATCATTGCAAATATCAAGTCTTGCCCTTTTAAACTAAAATGTCTACCTGGTGACAATCGATTTGCGAAGTTTAAGGTTCGTTCAATGTCAAGGTTTTGTGGAGGTCGCTACGTCACAACCTCTGAGGTCGCTACGTCACAACCTCTGATTGGACGCTACTGTGTATAAGTGGGTGAACTAAAAAAGTTAAAAATGAAATTATCAGCCTTATGAAAAATAATCTGATCTGATCATTATATTCTATGTTGGGGGGGGGGTCGCGTTGGCTCGGTGGGTAAGACGCTAACTTGCTAGCCTGGAGGTCGGATGTTCGATCTCTGTATTGGCCGAGAAAGTTCATCCAGATCTTCCGGCGTGATTCCCCCTTGTTAGTGATGCAGGATGGAGGGCGTGACAAACAAGAACAGCTGTTTAGTCCTTCGGATGGGACGAAAACCCGAGGCCCAGTGTACACTTTGGCTGCACGTAAAAGACCCCTTAGCAGTTGGAATTCGATATGAGGGTAGGTCGTAGCGCAGATGCCCGTCTTCATCAGCCCAGTTTTGAGCAGAATAGTGGAACATTAAGCCTCATTTCATTTCATATTTTATGCAATAATCTAGAACACATATTTATGAAAACCAGCAACTAATATATTTGGGCCACGTGTCTAAGACTATTCTTTCAACAATATCGGGGATTATATAGGACGTCTTGCATACGGCTGTGAACTTGGCAGATGTAGAAGTATAACCGAAATACATGTAAATAAAAACATAAATTTAGTTAACACTTCAATTTATTATACTACTTGAGGAAATCTGCTGTCCTTTTGCATTTATCAAGTTTCTGTAATAACCTTTTATTTTGTGTAATCTACGCAGAGTATCGAAATACAATAAAACCAAGTACGAACAATCGGGTCCGTAACCAGCTCATAAAATGGGGGGGGGGGGCTATGGAGGGGCTAAGGATGTGGCCGACTTAAAACACACAATTATCATTCAACATTTAATTATAAAAACAAAATCGACATAGCAACGGTAGAAAATCTCCCGGGTTGGATTCAGTAGGATTAAAATCAGAAACATCAATTTGGTTCACAGCATATTATATGCATATGGCGGCCGCTGCATAGATCGATGGATTATGGTCCCTAACAGCCATATCCGGCCGATTCGTGTCGATTGCAATGAACCTAGTAGGATAGGATGCTTCAAGGTAACCACTTCCTTTTCAAACCAGATCGGCGAGATCTACTAGAACGTTGACGGTCATTTATGTTTATAGGGGTGGAAAATTTCTTTATAGGCGAAATTGATTGAAAAAACGATTTTGGCAAAATTTTTGTTCTTTCTTGATTTTTTCGGTCGGGCATTTGGCTTTTTTTTAAAATGGCGACCAAAAATGTGTTTTTCGAGATTTTTGTCCTCGAATGGGCCAGACATGTGTTTCAATATGTCTTTTTTATGTTTTTGAGTATGCCGAGTCCCAAAAATAATACTCCAACATTTTTTGGGCAATGGCGGCCACCCTAGATCCAATATGGTCGCCATTTTGGCCAAAAATTGATTTTTTGGGGGAAATTTTGTTGTCGTATGCGGTAGATATGTGGTCAGTTCAATAGTGAATCAAGTTGATATTTCCACTATCCGATCAATGGTCCATGGATGGTGACCCGATTGTCGTGCAATCTGTCGAATTCACTGTTTCACTAATGGACGGTGGGTGATGACTTAACTGTCTAGTCGTTCGGATGGTACAAAAACTGATGTCTCGTGTATACATTGGCGCACATGTAAAAGATCCTTGACAGTTGGAATTCGATATGAGCAGGTCGTAGTACCACTGATCGGGGCAAAACTTCCCTCAAAGCATACCGTATGGTGTATGCCCGTCGTCAATAGCCCTTTTCGGAGAAAAACAGTAGGACCCCATTTCATTTCATTTCATTTCATTTTTAATTCTCGTGCAAACTGTCTCATTGACGTGCAAATAATTTGCCATTGTTTCCCGAAATTGTGAAATACAGCTAGCTATAGTGAATACCATTAAAACTTTCCTCAAAGCAATGACAGATATCCCAAACTTGCTTTTCGTGATTCCTGCATGATTCACCCTTGTCAGTGATGCCGGGCCTGACAAAGGCAGTTGTTTAGTCTTCGGTCCCATGTACAACTTGGTGTGCACGTAAAAGATCCTTTGACAGTTGGAATTCGATATAATAGTAGGTCGTAATACCGCTGTCAGGGCAAAATTGTACTCATAGCACACTGTAGTCTTCATTAGCCCAGTTCGGAGCAGATCAGTGGAACATTAAACTCCATTTCATTTCATTTCATGTCGCGTTTCATGATGTAGGGGGTTCATGCCGCCGTAGGTCCGTTATACGTGACACTTGCAGTTTTCACTTGTGTTTATGGAGGACTGAATACTTCATTGCATATTCGCATCTATTTAATTATTTATGTAATAAATTTCTTTTCGACGCATAAACATTAGGGTGTTGCGACACTTTGTCTCTGTGGATATGCTTCCAACCGTATTCAATTAAATTGAATAGGTAGGGAGTGGTGTGCAACATCATTAACACCAAATAATTGAGGTAGACAGTGGTGTAAATCCGCCTTTACATCGGGCCACGGCCGAAGCTTCCAGCACATGACTAATGAAGTAGTACTTGACAAAACATATTTCCGTTTTATATATTTTATTTATTTCAAGGGAAATAACTCATCTTAGGTAGATTTATCTTAAATAGAAGCGATCCAGGAAAGATATTGTGATACTCGAGTATACACACTAGGGTAGGTACCTGGACATCCAGACGCTCCCCATGATGTAACACCAGCCAAATAACCATTACAGATCATAGGTCCACCACTATCACCCTGCCGTGAAAATAAAATATTACATTACTATCACCTAGCAGTTAAAAGATTTTTTCACTAATATCACCGTCATCCTATAGTTAAAATATTACATTATTGTCACCATGGGGTTAAATTATTACATTTGCTATCACCCTGTTGTTAAAATATAAATAATTTTCCCAATAATATGCCTGATATTAAACCGTACATCAAATGTTGGATACTGACTATTATACTAATCGTCATTAAAATACAACAACATTCAAACCATACAGTTATATAACCTGTACTATATCCTATAACATTGATCTGTGAAGTAAGGACCAACCAACATGAATTGGTGGCCAGTGATGACAGTATGGATATGGAGATCAAGTATTGTCGATCCTAACTACGAGTCAAACTATAAACTTCAATGCTTATCTATGTAGGAACAGTTTACTGGCGACAGAATATAAAATATCTTAC
This sequence comes from Patella caerulea, assembly GCA_036850965.1. Taxonomy (NCBI): domain Eukaryota; kingdom Metazoa; phylum Mollusca; class Gastropoda; family Patellidae; genus Patella; species Patella caerulea. The sequence continues at coordinate 13,694,597 of JAZGQO010000002.1, read as the reverse complement.
GTTACAGGCTGATTTTCCTGATTCATGAACACAGATATGTCCACTGTTGATACTGCTACCCCATCTACTGGTACATTCACTGTTAGAGATTTTATTCATAGACACGTATTGAAGGGTGTTTGGTAGACTACCACCACCTTAAATAACAAGTTATAATATGGATTGGGTGTTTATAAACCTCACAAAACTGTACTGATCGCAAGTTTATAATCTATAAAAAAATATGCAGCACTAATCGCAAGTTGTTATACTGTATTCAGATGTAATATTTAACTAATATATGTGTTTATATTTCATTATGTTATCTGTGGTTAATAATTCAAGACAGAGAATTCACAATTAGTGATTCATTAAATATACCTCCAATCTATCCATGCAGTATATATATTAAATATATATATATTAAACACACCGTTAATCTGTTCATATAGCCCATACAGTATATATGTTAAATACAAAGTCAATCTGTTCATCTAGCCTATATATATATTGATACACCGCCAATCTGTGCATACAGCTTATATATTAATACACTGGATCAAGTATCAACAAGTACTGACTGACCTACAGTTCTACCCCATCCACTGATGGTACATTTTTGACCAGTAAAACTTGATCCATATGGAGCCAGAGTAACGGTGCTGACAGCTGAACTTCCGGTATTGGCATTGGATGCAAGTCTCATAACAGAAATATCGTTAGGGTATCCATTGGCATTACCATTGTAGTTAGGATGCTTGAAAATAAACAAAAATGTGCAAAGCATTGCATTTTATTAATATTAATTTACAACAACAATGCCTAGAAGCGGACGCATCGTGGTTAGAATTTCGATTATAAGCGGAAACTTAATCGGCATTTGCTGTTCGAAAACAAAAGCAAAAAAAAAAGAAAAAGATTTATATATACGCCGGAAGTTGTTCACAATGCACCCACAAGTACGAAAAAGCGGAGGAAAATGTGCAGTCAAAATGTCACTTTTGTTTTTTACTTCTTTTATTTGGTTTAAAAATAAAATTGTCGATTTGACTTTACTCATGGATTGTAACTGACATGCGTGTAGATCTGTCAGTGTTATGTAAATTACTTACGTTTACAATAGAACTGATATAAATGACCTGTTCTGTACCATCATTGTTGTTTAATCTGTGGTTACCAAGAACAACTCGATATGATCCGGGACTGACAAAAATAAACATTGGTTATATATGTTATTGAATAATAATAACAACAAGCCAAGTATTTGATATTCATACAATAGACGAGACTGAGGTTTAATAAATTAGGTATTTTGAGGCAAACATATATATTATGGTATCTTGTTTTTCTATGACTATTTTGTTTTTCGAATACGCCTACTATTCTTTAAAGGGCCAGAGGGTCTCTACATGTTCGCAAATCTGTACAACAAGGGTTGACGTTCCATCCGAAGTATTTAGTGATTTTATGCGAGGAGGGAGAACTTTAACCGGACAGCGTCGTATCGACCTACTTTTCGTTAACTTTTATTGTGCACCATGTGTACACCTGGGGTTGTATTTTCATTCAAAATGTTAGATACGCGTTTTTGTCATCCTGGCAGGTACCATATCACCCAAACGAATGCCGTTCACACCAGGATTCGAACTACACTTCGAACTAGGTGATATTCTAGTCAGTGACCTGATCTACCACGTCCGATTGTATTGACAACGTAAACCTATAAAATCACTTGCAATGCGAAGGATCGGTTCCGATACCAAGATGGCGTAATTCAGCCTGCACACGACCCAACGCGGGGTTTTGCTAACACGTAGGTATATTTAGTTTTTAGCTAAAAGTCTAACAAATTGTAAGGAACTTTTCTGAACCAATCTGGTAAATGAAGATGCGGTACATTATTCTATTAGGGGCATATTGCTAAGGCCTATTCTTATATTAATTGTCAACTTCCAGAGCACCAACAACGATCTGCCAATGGTATGCACGCGTGTTCATTGGTTGCCCTTGTAGTTAAAATAATATGTAAAAAAAAAAGACTTAAAAGCGAGAGTTAAACCTGTTGGGAGAAACACAGTGGGCAGCGGTTAAAACTCGGTTGTTGGCAATCAAACTTCCACCACAGATATGAGACCAGCTGCTACCAGAACTTCTCTGAAGAGATGCTTGCCAAGGGAATTGTCCGGCATAAGCATTCGATCCTCCAACAATTTTTTGTGATACTTCACTGGCGACAAGTCCTGCAAAATATAATTCCTCAATATATATTTTATTTTCTCGAAATTTAGCCAGTTGTTTTTGTAATTGCATTACCTTTACTTCAACCCTAACCTTGTTTTATTTTGTAAAATAATTATTCTTTGCTACTCGCATTTACAATTCACGATTGGTCAGAAAACAGTCGAATAACACATTATATATGTTATTTTATCAGAATGTATCCAGAATTATTCAGTAAACACTATACCGGATATACAACTTATGTGCAACGCAATTAATTTGGTTGGTGGATAGAATCTGTTATCTTTACATTTTTTTTTTGTCTAATTAATTACAATTCAAACTCTTCACTATTTACAATCCCTAATTTCTCAGAATAGAATGCAATATAATAATTTTGTCATTTTCTTGGGAGAGAGAGAGAAATGGGGTTTAACGTCAAATCGACACAAACTAGGTCATTTCGGGACTTACATATGTTTTTTAAAATTTTATTTCAATAATTCGCTTGCGCGTGGGGGTCTTTAGCAGTGGAAGAAAACCCTAGGGCCCAGAGAAAACCCACTGGGTTGGACAATCGACCCTACTCCTTGTCACGTACAACCGAGGCATTTTCTTGGGGTCAGCTATTATCTAAAATAGCAATAAAGAGTACTGTCTTGTGAGAAAGCGAACGTTAACCCTTTTTATGAGCCGTGGTTGGGATGGCCCAGTGGTCTAGAGTGCCGCGCTTCGACCTCTAGCTGGCCGGTCACCTCTGGCTTGCGGCTGTGGTTTCGAGCCCTGGTGTGAGCGTATGTGGCATGGAGATAGGGGCGCCTTCTCAACCTCGTGGGTTTAATCCGGGCACCCCGGTTTCCTGCCACTGCTAAAGACCCCTACGCGCAAGCGAATTATTGAAATAAAATGAAACCATGTTAGTCCCAAAATGACCTGGTTTGTGTCGAGTGGACGTTAAACCCCATTTCTCTGTCTCTTCTTATGAGCCAGGCAACGATTTAAGCAGGGTAACATGGTAATTGGATTTTTACGTGACACCGTCAGTAACACGAATGAGTGGACAACTAAACTCAAACCACCACGGCAATTTATTACACCATTAGTAACACGACGGAGTGGACAACTACAATCAACCCAGCGGGATAATTTTCATGACACCAGTAGTAACACGACGGACTGGACAACAAAACTCACCCCACCTGGACAATGTGTATGCTATAGAGATTAAAACAGCTTACCAGCTAAAGCAAAGAAGCACAAAAGAAGTTTCATCTTGGTTAGTTTTATCAGCCTGTATTCAGATGATGACGATCCAGACAACGAAACATGTATTTATACCAAAAAGTCATCCTAAATATTGTGTTTGAAGAGAGGAAAATTAACAGATGTTTATTTTTGTGACCGTCTGAATAAGTACTTGGAATTAATTTATAATTCTGTAGTGCCTTGAAATATTGATCTCTGTCGACACGTATGTCAATAAATACTGTAACATACATTTTTTCATTTAGTCTACGTGTAAATATATTAAGTGCAAAAGGACCGTACTGCACGCAAAATAAAACCGTCAAGACAAACATGCGGACAAGACACACTATATAGACATTACAAGAACTTAACAACAACAACAAGTATCAAATCAAGTGACGGAGCCCTGCTCCTATAAGGACACAAAAAGAGAGAGAGGGAAAGAGTAACGTCCACTTGATATAAACTAGGTCATTTCGGGACTAACATATGGTACAATTTTACAGGGGCGGATCCAGGAATTTTTGCAGGAGGGGGTTTGTCATGTTTCGGTTTCGGAAGTCTGCCATCATCGTCTCTAAATTACATGGGCATACATACAAATTGAGCTTTTTAAACAGAGAAATCTTTTTTAAACTTGTGTAGGATCCCTTTGTGATGCAAGGTATAATTTTTTTTATGTAGCTGACCCCCCCAAACCTTCCCTCTGGATCCGCCCCTGTTTTATTTCAATAATTCACTTGTGCGTAGGGGTTTTTAGCAGTGGGAGGGAACCTGGGAAGATCCAACAGGTGGGAGAGACGACCCTGCTTCTTGTCACGTATAACTGAGGAAACGAAACCACCCCAGTAGACTCAACGACCGAACCTTTGATGCAGCGCGCACGCACTTACCATTCGGCCATCCACCCCACCCCCTGTAATTGTACAGGCTTCACTCAAAATGATTTACAAGAAACACGACCTACCTAAAAGGTGGTCACGTCTTGAAAATGGCGATAGTCTGCAAGTTTAGGTTAAGAGTTACATGTAGAAGGTCAAACAAATTGGACGTAATCTCGGGCAACGCTAAAACATTAATAGATATGTTAAAGCGTCAGAAAATAAATGAAATGCATTTGGCATAATTTCATTGACCTACTTTTATTATGTCCATATGTTTGTTGTGTTAGGAGGGGTTCAAGGTGGCTAAGTGGATAAGGCGCTGGTTCGCTAGCCTGGAGGTCGGGTGTTCAATCCCTGCATTGGCCGAGAAAGTTCATTTCAATTTTTCGGAGTGATTTCCCCTTGCCAGTGATGCAGAAGAGTGCCTGGCAAGGGCAGCTGCCTAGTCGTTCGGATGGAACGAAAAACCGAGGTCCCGTGTACACATTGGAGTGCACGTAAAAGATCCCTTGGCAGTTGGAATTTGATATAAGAGTAGGCCGTAGCGCCGCTGCCCGGGCAAAATTTCCCTCGTAGCACACTGTATGGCGTATGCCCGTCTTCCATAGCCAAGGTTAGGTGCACAAGAGTAGGACGTTAAACCCCATTACATTTCATTTGTTGTGTTAGGACCCTAAAATAAAGTATTCGAGGGTAAAGAATTTTCAATGGGCGATTTAACATAGCAGGTCCAGGTGTATATAGTGTGTCTTGTCCGCATGTTTGTCTTGCCAGGACGTTCCTGTTGCACTTACTATTTACACGTAGACTATTGACTGGGATCATATATTTCAAGGCACTACAGAATTATAAATTAATTCCAAGTACTTATTAAGACGGTCAAAAAAATAAACATCTGGTTATTTTCCTCTCTTCAAACACAATATTTAGGATGACTTTTTGGTATAAATACATGTTTCGTTGTCTGGATCTGAATACAGGCTGATAAAACCAACCAAGGTGAAACTTCTTTTGTGCTTATTTGCTTTAGCTGGTAAGTTGTTTTAATCTGTATAGCAGTGGTTTTCAATCTTTTTCGTTTGCTAATGGCACACCTTGGAGCACATGAAAACATAGCGGCATACCTGGCCAAAACAATATTTGAATTTCGCAAAATAAAAACACGGAAAGTCATAGACGACATACAACCATACACACTGACTAGTCATAGATCGGATCAAACGGACCAGCACGCCTCTATCGCCCCAATCAGTGCATATGGCGCTGTCTTGGTAACATGCTCTTACACACAATTTACGTCGTGATTTTTCCAAGCAACGGATCTAACCTACAATTAGTTATAGAAAAGTCAGATTGCCACAGACAGCGGGCTATAGATTTAAATAACAGCTGACCTTAGTTAAAAGGCATATATATTTCAATTTGTTTCGATTCTTAAAATGCAAAAAATATGTGTCTAAAACCACATATTAATGAAATATCCGAGCATAAATAGATACCAATACACATAATTTGTGATACGACGTAAGCAACAATCATACTTCGCAGCCTTCTGTGAAAAGATACACTTGTTTTTGTTTTTTTGACAGAAATAGAAAGTTTCAACATCAGAATAACATCTATATCAATCATAATCAAAATACAAACACGAACAACTGCGTAGCCAATGTGTAATATGTATATACAAATTGGGTTTTTTTATTAAGTATTTATTGTAATGTTTTGTTGTTTACTAACTTATTTCTTATACACACCCAAATCTAGGAGAGAGGTCATATAGGTTATGCCCGTTCCTCAATCCATTTCAATTTCAATTGTTACTTACTCTGTAAGGTATGTGTTATTCGGTTGTTTTCTGACCAATCGTGAATTGTAAATGCGAGTAGCAAAGAATAATTGTTTTACAAAATAGAACGACGTTAGGGTTGAAGCAACGGTATTGCGATTACAAAAACAACTCGCTAAATTTCGAGAAAATAAAATATACAATGTGGAATTATATTTTGCAGGACTTGTTACCAGTGAAGTATCACAAAAAATTGTTGGAGGATCCAATGCTTATGCCGGACAATTCCCCTGGCAAGCATCTCTTCAGAGAAGTTCTGGTAGCAGCTGGTCTCATATCTGTGGTGGAAGTTTGATTGCAAACAACCGAGTTTTAACCGCTGCCCATTGTGTTTCTCCCAACAGGTTTAACTCTCGCTTTTAAGTCTTTTTTTTTTACATATTATTTTAACTACAAGGGTAACCAATGAACACGCGTACATACCATTGACAGATCGTTGTTGCTGCTCTGGAAGTTGGCAATTACTATAAGAATAGGCCTTAGCAATATGCCCGAATAGAATAATGTATGGTAACCAACGAAAACAGGTTCATAGTATGGACAGGTCGTTGTAGGTTTTCTAAGAGATGGTAATTGATATTAGCAGAAATAGGGAGAGGGGGTGTAAACGTCCTCTCGACACAAACTAGGACACAAACTAGTGGAAGCTAATCACTTGTCATTGCATGTCTACTCCGAACTGGGCTAATGAAGACGGCCGCACAGTGTGGTAAATTTTGCCCAGACAGAGACACTACGGCGTACTCTTATATCGAAGTCCAAGTATCAATGTATCTTTGAGGTGTACGTCAATGTGTACACGGGATCTCCGTTTGTCGCCCCATCCGAACAACTAAGCAGCTGTCCTTGGCACGCCCTCCACTGACAAGGGAGAACCACGCCGGAAAACCTGGATGAACTTTCTCGGCAAATGCAAGGATCGAACACCTTAACTCCAGACTAGCAAGTCAGCCTCTTATTCACTTAGCTACCGTGACCCACAGATTTTCATTAAAAAAAACATTCCCTATATTCAGAAAATCGGTCGCGGTAGTCGAAAGATCAAGGCAATGACCCTGTGGACGGGATTAACTTGTTAGGGACGGTACATACGAGGCTGACAAATTCTACATAGTCGTTCGGATGGTACGAAAACGTTAGTCGAACACATTGGTGTCCGGTCAAGGTAAGTCTTCCTCGCATAAAATAACACATCTTCGGATGAAGCGAAGACCCGATGTGTACAGATTTGACTATACATATATGTTTGCCTCAAAATACCTATTTTATTAAACCTCAGTCACGTCTATTGTATGAATATCAAATACTTGGCCTGTTGTTATTATTATTCAATAACATATATAACCAATGACTCTGGTTGTTTATTTTTGTCAGTCCCGGATCATATCGAGTTGTTCTTGGTAACCACAGATTAAACAACAATGATGGTACAGAACAGGTCATTTATATCAGTTCTATTGTAAACGTAAGTAATTTACATAACACTGACAGATATACACGCATGTCAGTTACAATCCATGAGTAAAGTCAAATCGACAATTTTATTTTTAAACCAAGGCAAAGAAGTAAAAAGTAAAAGTATCAATTTGACTGCACATTTCCCTCTGCTTATTCGTACTTATGGGGTGAATTATGAACAACTTCCGGCGTATAGATAATCATTTTTTTTTTCATGTTTTTTTTTTTTTTTTTTTGCTTTTGTTTTCGAACAGCAAATGCCGAATAAGTTTCCGCTTATAATCGAAATTCTAACCACGATGGGTCCGCTTCTAGGCATCGTTGTCGTAATATTAATAAAATGCAATGCTTTGCACATTTTTGTTTATTTTCAAGCATCCTAACTACAATGGTAATGCCAATGGATACCCTAACGATATTTCTGTTATGAGACTTGCATCCAATGCCAATACCGGAAGTTCAGCTGTCAGCACCGTTACTTTGGCTCCATATGGATCAAGTTTTACTGGTCAAAAATGTACCATCAGTGGATGGGGTAGAACTGTAGGTCAGTCAGTACTTGTTGATACTTGATCCAGTGTGTTATTATATAAGCTGTATGCACAAATTGGCGGTGTATCAATATATATAGGCTAGATGAACAGATTGACTTTGTATTTTACATATATACTGTATAGGCTGTATGAACAGATTATTATATTTAACATATATACTGTATAGGCTGTATGAACAGATTAACGGTCTATTTAATATATACCATATGAACAGATTAACGGTGTATTTAATGAATTACTAATAGGGAATTATCTGTCTTGTATTCGTAACCACAGATAACGAGATAACGAAATATAAACACATATATTAGTAAAATATGACTTATGAATAGAGCATAAAATCATTATAAACGTGTGATCAGTGCTGCATATTGTTTTTATAGATTATAAACTTGCGATCAGTACTGTTTTGTGAGGTTTATAAACACCCAATCCATATTATAACTTTTCATTTAAGGGGGTGGTAGTCTACCAAACACCCTTCAATACGTGTCTATGAATAAAATCTCTAACAGTGAATGTACCAGTAGATGGGGTAGCAGTATCAACAGTGGACATATCTGTGTTCATGAATCAGGAAAATCAGCCTGTAACGTATGATATTTTATATTCTGTCGCCAGTAAACTCTTCCTACATTGGTAACCATTGAAGTTTATAGTTTGACTTGTAGTTAGGATCGACAATACTTGATCTCCATATCCATACTGTCATCACTGCCCACCAAGTCATGTTGACATGTTGATTGGTCCTTACTTCACAGATCAATGTTATAGGATATGGTGCAGGTGATATAACTATACGATTTGTATGTTGTTGTATATTTATGACGATTAGTATAAAAGCCAGTATCCAACATTTGATGTACGGTTTAATAACAGGCATATTATTGGGGAAATTGGTTATATTTTAACTACAGGGTGATAGCAAATGTAACAATTTAACCCCATGGTGACTATAATGTAATATTTTAAATATAGGATGACGGTGGATATTTTAACTGCGAGGTGGTAGTAATGTAATATTTTATTTTAACGGCAGGGTGATAGTGGTGGACCTATGATCTGTAATGGTTATTTGGCTGGTGTTACATCATGGGGAGCGTCTGGATGTCCAGGTACCTACCCTAGTGTGTATACTCGAGTATCACAATATCTTTCCTGGATTGCTTCTATTTAAGTTAAATCTACCTAAGATGAGTTATTTCCGCTGAAATGAATAAAATATATTAAACGTAAATGTGTTTTATCCATTTATGCATGGAGAGTAAACCAACGCTTGGTACTTGAAGCTTCGGTCGCGGCATGATGTAAATGCGGATAAAAACCCAGCTCGACCTCAATTATTTGGTGTAAATGATGTTGCACACCACTCCTTACCTATTCATTTTAACTGAATAGAGTATAGAGATTTATCACCCAATATCTTATTTGACAGTAGATATCGCTTGTATGATAAATTACATAATCTACTGCGATATCTCCTTAGGAGATATCGCTTTACATGAATTTGATTGGTCAATCGTAAAGGAACTACTTTCTTTTAATTTAAAGAAATCACTTATTTTAAATAAAAAGTGACTTTTTTTGTTAAAAAGGAACTGTTTTTATTTAATTGACTTTGAGGAAATACTGGGTCAATATATAGGACTTTGCAATAGCTAAACTGCAGTCAAAAAACTGATGTATCACTACGCAGTAATGAAATTAGGTCCAGTGAAGATGAAATTTATACCAAAAAATTATATTTATTTATTTCTGCATGTAAGAAAGGATTGGGTGATAAATAAAATCTCCAGCTCGTGTTTTTTGATATCAAAAAATATCAACACTCGTTGATAAAGTAAAAAAACTCGGCAGAGCCTCGTTTTTTTTACATTATCAACTTGTGTTGATATTTTTTGATATCAAAAAACACTCGTATCCACAGAGAAAAAGTGTCACAACACTAGAATGAGTATGCGCTGTAGAAAAATTAATTACATCAATTAAATGAATTCGTTAAAGTATTCCGTCCTCCATAAGTACCAGTGAAAACAGCCAGTGAAGCGTGTAACTAATATATGGCGGAAAATCCCACCCACGTCACGAGTAACATGTTTGTGAAATGTGAAATCAATACAACAAAAAGATGACACATTGGGACGTCAATGAAACAGCTTGTATGACAATTGAGTCCCCAAAACCACTCTCATGAGTTTATGAAGAATTTGAACATGAAATGAAATGAGCTGAAATGTAATATTTTATAGATCCGTATCTGCAACTTTCAATAAGTAATAATCTCTAACATCTAAATACTCCACCACGGCCATAAAAAGTTTTACGCAGATGTGTTAAATAGGAACTGAATGCAAAAACCTTACTTTATATCTTATTTTTGAAATATGTCGTTAATCAAGTTCGGGGATAAGGGCAACATCTTTTTTTTTTTAAAAAAAAATCGTCTTTCAACATAAGAATAAGTGTGTGATATGCCGGTCTGGGTTAAAAATTACAATAAATACACTCACTCAATAAACTAGAAATTAATTATGGCCATTTGTGCCTATGCTAAAATTCAAAACTGATCTAAATTATAATTAAGACAACAAAATTATAATGAAATAATGATTACAAGCCATATATTCAATGATAGATTCACCAAATGTGTATAATATACAATTCACCAATTACATATTAAATACAATTCAACCTTTCAAGAGATATAACCACTTCTAGCCTTTAGCAGGATTTTTTTTTTGATCACCACCACCATTGCAGAATTTTATCACCGACACTCACAGTCAGCCAGACAACCCCTTGGACTAGGCCCGATTCTGGATAAAAGTAAAGCAAGAGGCATTTTTTAGTAGGATTTGGTATCCTGGCTATTTAACCTATTTCAAGGGTGCTGATTACGCAAAAATAGGATACCAAGCTGAAAAAAGTGTTTTGACCCTCAAAATTGAAAAACAAAATGGCCGCCAAAATTACATCAAATTGTGACGGATGTGCACAGTATTTGTGTCCAAAATTGTATTATTAATCCTTTTTAATTTTTGAAATATTGATTTTTCAAGACATCCAAAGAATGCTGATCATGAATAAATAGGATTACAACCTAAAAAATTTTTGGGACCCCCAAACTTGAAAAACCGACAAATATCATTTATAAAAGTCATGTGAAACTTCTGAAGTTATGCTTTGCAATTTGGTATAAACGCATAATCACTAGGGTTGCAAAGGGTGGGAAACTTTCCGGGAATTTTTGAAAGTTTCCAGGGAAAAACTTTCCGGGAATTTTCAGTGTTGGGAATTTTCAAATCTATTTTTAGAACTGAAAAATACTAAAATTACAATCATTTACTTGAATTTTCTTTTTCTCTTATATTTTCATCTATATAAACTATTAAACCTTATTTAACCATGTTAGTTGTGTTCCAAATGGTAAAACTAAAGAGATAAATTTATGTAAATTCTGCTCTCAAAGGTATACAAACAAATATAAGATCTAATTTGAAACTCTTCGAAGCTGACAACGATCCTTTCAGCATAGAAATTTCAGATATTCATGAGGATTCATGTGAACCTGAAATCTCCCTTTTATCCATCGATGTAACATTGAGCATTAATTATAGAGTGTGTAACCTGTGTATGAACAACTTGACATTGTTAGTTATTAGATTTTAGTATATAAGACATATCTAATATTAAAGTATTACTGTCACTTGCAACTCATTAATAGCGACACGGGTTTCAATTTATGACACCATATTGAAAATTCCCAAAATTACTGGAAAACCCAAAATTCCCGGGAAATTTAACTTGTTTGAAAATTTCCGGGAATTTTGCAACCCTATCTTTCACCATATCTAGCTTCAATAAATCATACATTTAATTATATTTTGAATTCATAAAGTAGGCATCTTTCTGACTTGTGTTACAGTTCAACTACTACACATTCGAATTGTCATTGAAACCACTTTCTTCATCACCAGGCGTTCTGCAGCCACACGCAGCTGTGCAAGGAAGTTTTGATCTCCTGCATTTGCAACGCATTGTTTGACAGTTAGTACGACATGAACATGTAATAAGTGCAAGGGAAGCTTTGGGAATAGCATCCAAAGACATCAATATGGGTGGTAAACCCTTGTTTGTTCTTGTCCAACCCATCTATTTGACATCTGGAAGTTGTGGAATAGCTTCACAGGCATTGTTCCAGATCATGGTTTGGTAATGTACCCTTTGATGTGGTAGCATAAGGCGTCACTTGTGGGCGGCATCAACTCAGGTTTCCATGATTTCTCAAACAAAAACTTTCGCACTGTGTTCACTTTTTGAACATTATGGACACCATACACCTTACACACACATTCTTCAGTGGAATTGATCTTGTCGTGAGTCAGGTATTCAGCGCCCAAATCCTCCAGGAGATGATGATGGCTGCCAAAGATCTTCCACGTTGATCTCTTAGTGTGGCCACATAAGTAGGATGTAGAATCACAGCCTGTCAGTGCAACAGTGATGCAACGGAATGTGCTGGTAGGGTTTTGTAAACTTTGCCAATTGGAATGAACTTTCTTTTCTGGGCAGTTCCTGTCAACATCCAGACGTGGTCAGCTTTGAAAGATGAAAAGTGTGCCAAAAGAAGCAGCAGGACATCTGTATCTCTGGCAGCCACTATAACCGTGTCTGGGGTGATGTAGATGGCATGAAGGATAAGTCGTGTATCAGCTTCCTCCTGGGTTGACCCTAATTGATCCAGGATTACAGTGGACTTGGAAGACTTTACTTCTTTCTCATCGGCAAAGCCACCAGCTACAACTACCTCTTTATCACGTGGAGCATTTCCCAGTAGCTCTTCTAATAAGAAACTAGCAAGATCAGCTTTGTTATCAGGAAGAGCTATGAAGTTGGTCCATGAGTGAGGAAGTGGCACATCTCTACCTTCGACAACACGTCGTATTGGCCTTGTTGTTTGGGATCTTCGCTGTCTGGTTTGAGATTTAATCGATTCATCCCTGTATCTGTCAAACACACCATAAATGCGATCGTATGCTGTGCCTGATCGGAGGATTGTGCTGGTGAATGCATCTGCCAGATCACCAAACGATGTTGCATTCGCTGGCTTTCCAATTGAGAGAACTCGTGCCTGTCCATAAATGACTATAGATGGGAATCTTCCACTCAAGTCAATCCATTCAGGACAACTTTTGTAAAATTAACATTCAAAACAATCGCAACTGTTCTCAGTCATCTTACATATTACTTTAATATAAACCATTACACAACTAAAAATAACTTTATCGTAAAAAAGTAATCATTTTGAAAAAAAAAAATATTTTTTTAAATTATAAATAAAATAGAAGTATTTCCAATGAAAGGCAGTTTTCTACCTAGAGGGAAAAACAAAAGTATCATTTTAGTGTTAGAGTGTAATAGTATAAATTTACAATGTTATAATATGAAAACTAAATAAATCAGTATTTTCATAAACATTTCTTTAAACATTTTGTTTTATTTGTGATGGTCCAAATAACTTTATTTTAGCTTGGTAAACAATTTCACGGTTGTTAGCATCTATAAAATGTCTGACAAAATCACATTTAAAATGATTATCAACACGAATTCAGTCTCAGTAGATGATGTACCATGCATAAATAACATCACTATGGCGGCCATTTTGTTTTTCAAATTTTGGGGTGCCAAATTTTTTTTTTTTTTTAGATTGAAATCCTATCTATTTATGATCAGCATTCTTTGAATGTCTTGAAAAGTAAATATTTCAAAAAATTAAAAAGGATTAATACAATTATAGACACAAATACCGTGCATGCCTGTCACAATTTGATGCAATTTTGGAAGCCATTTTGTTTTTCAATTTTGAGGGTCAAAAACCCTTTTTTTCAGCTTGGTATCCTATTTTGTCGTAATCAGCACCCTTGAAATAGGTAATAAAGAATGAATACCAAATCCTACTAAAAAATGCCTCATTATCTTTTATTAGAGCCTTTTTCCAGAATCGGGCCTAGTCTACCCTGTTCAGTTTTCAAACAGACTTTTTCAAAAATCGTTGCTCAGGCAAAATTGCCCTCATAGCACACTACTGATGGCGTATGCCTGTCTTCATTAGCCCAGTTTAGGAGCAGAACAGTAGGACGTTAAACCCCATGTCATTTCGTTTCTCAAAAATCGTAATTTGTTTGAAATCTTCAAAATAGAGGGGTGGTGATGTTACGAGCCAAAACGAATGCGGTAGTGTGATCGGTATACTTCAGTCCTCCACGAGATCAAATTCACACCTTGAACAGGTAAGTATCATGGGTCCAACTACTATTGCCACTGGTGATGGCAGACGGGAGATGTGTTGGACTGTTAGTTTACCACAAGTTTTATTAAAGAAATACATTGTTGATACATAAAAGTCATTACAATCATTCTCTCAAAGAATTGGGAATTGAAGAATGATACATACGAACACTCCACATTAAGTGAGCAAGAAATTAACCCTATATAGTTGCCGCCGATGGTAACCCCGCTCTCCGTTTAGAAAATCTCTATTACTAAACAATCTTGTAAAAACACGTATCTTGCAGTGTATTTAATATTCATCGTAATTATGAGTGATTAGCGGCATGAACAATCACCATGACCATACCCTACTAAACAAGAGCGTCAACAGCAACTAAAATATTGCAAAGGGTGAACGATAAGGAATGGAAGGGCCTCTATGAACCAAGGCATAATGCAACTGTGTATGTTCATAAGATATTTGTGGTAACATGATACATACAATTGTATTGCTTCACTAACCAACATATGGACGTTTAATTTCAGTCGCCCTGTACATGGATTATTTATAGATTGCATTATAAACAGTATATAAGTTGCGTTAACACATTATCAGATATATACTATTCAAAAAAAGTAGGGGATATTTGATTTTTAAGTGTTATTAAAGTCACCTAATGAAACTGACGAAGAAACAAATGACAAAAATGAAATGAAGTTCACATTCATCGATTTATTCCAAATGATCGTTAGACTAAGTAAGGCACAGACTGACCATTATAAGGGTAAAATGATACCCGGGGTCAAACAGCAAAGTTACCACAGCATCACAACAAAGTCAGTAACGGGTAAATCCTCCTCTGTTTGCCAAACAAGCATTGATCCGACGTGGCATACTCCTAATGAGACGTCTTAGGTCATTTTGGTCCAGATTGTCCCATTCCTGTTGCAACGCAACGTTGACGTAACCTCTGTCCAAGCATGTCCCAGACATGCTCGATGGGGGAGAGGTCGGGACTCAGTGCTGGCCAAGGTAATGTGGTGATGTTCTGTTGTTGGAGGTAACCTGTAACGATCCTGGCCCTGTGACATCTTGCTTTGTCATCCTGGAAGATGAAACGGCGGCCATGACGTCGTGCGAACGGCACAACATGGACTGCCAAGATGTTGTCCCGGTAGTTCTGGCCTGTAACACGCCCTGCAACAACATGTAAAGCCGTTCTTCCAGCAACAGTGATGCCTCCCCACACCATAACAGAACCACCCCCAAATCGATCATGTCTGATGACGTTAACGTCTTGGAAGCGCTCGTTTCGACGACGCCACACCCTCTTACGCCTGTCCAAAAAATCAACAGTGAACCTTGACTCATCTGAAAACATCACATTGCTCCAGCGTCGATTATCCCAGTGTTGACGATCCCCACACCAACGACGTCTTGCCTGAATGTGATGATCTCTCAAACAAGGGATCACGCGAGGACGTCGGGCGCGAAGGTGACACCTATGCAGTCGATTCCGAATTGTCTGGCCACTCACTCTCACACCAGTGTCTGTTTGGAGACGAGCGCTGATCTGATTTGCTGTGATGACACGATTTCTCAAGGCCAAGGTACGGATAAATCGATCCTGGGCTTGAGTTGTCGCCCTTGGTCGACCTGAGCGTGGTCTGTCCTGTACAGATTGTGTATCACGGTATCTGGACCATAGCCTGCTTATGACAGACTGAGAAACATTCATCTTCTGCGCCACAACCGCCTGTGTTGTGTCAATCTGTAGCATGCCAAGGGCACGTAACCTTTCATTTTGGGTAAGCCGACGCATATCAAAATTTGTTTTCTGGTCACTAAAACAATTAAACTGATGTTTCCACCTTGGAATTCAACGCCACAAAGACTGTAACATTCAAAGTCAGAGTCGTGCAAATCTTGAGTTGGACCCCCATGATGATCCCAAGCATCACCTGCATTCCATGCAGTAGCTATTGGTGCGTTTGGGCGTCACATGTAACTGGAAATGTTTCTTCTGTTAGGTTCTATAGTGACTTTTTTCGTAGTCATTTGCATATTTTAGTATTATGCCCCCAAAATCAAATATCCCCTACACCCGATCTCCGGGCTTGCGAGTCAGCGTCTTACCTACTGTTATAATTTCAAATTGACCAAGTCATAGAAGGATTTTCAAATCATATCATAATTTACATGAACAAGTTTATGTTTCTCCTGTGTTTTTTTTTTTTTCGGAGAGACAGGAACTACTATTACTGTGCCCTAGTTCGTCGCTAGCATCGCTATAGGGGCCAACACACTCGGAGCAATTAGATTAAAGAATTTCAACACCACAACAGCTAGAAGGGTGCCTCCACAGAAGATCGTGACCTCAAGGGAAACTGAAGTCCCAAGAAGACTAGTCCCAAAGATAGAACATATCTTTCTTGGCTCAGGCCTCGGGGACGGTTCTGTTTAGAGAACCTTACGTCGTCAACCACCAATTCCTCCTCCAGACGTATGTACTGCGCTACCACCGGACAACTATCGATACAAGAATACACCCACACATTTTTCCATCTTTTATTTTCCCCTTTTGTTCTCTTATTTGGTGCTGAACAACTTGTAACATCGTCATGTTACTTGCTGTCCATAAAGATGAAGCTGTCGATTTATGTATAACCTCTGAATGGAAAAATGTAAACACGGTTATATTTCAGTAGACAGGTGATGTTCTACGAGCGTCAGACTGAAAAAATAACATGAGGCAATTTCTAAACAAAGAATAGGCAGTTTCGTTATTAGCCCACTGTTGGGTGAAAGGTCTTAGGAAAGAGAGGAAAGAATATCTCGTTTTATACGGAAGTGGGTCTGAATTCGATAGGGTGTTTTGTTATAACGGAGGTCCCTTGAAGGTGGCTTCTCAGACACCATCTAGACGTCTAGCAGTTGTCTTGGTTAGTCACGACTTCTGTGCACAGTGAGTATGTATTTATATATGGACAACATGTCAGTAGACGTACATTATGCGGATAAGAGATAAATTGGAAGAATTGTGAGTGTTGTAATGTGTAAGGGGTACGTATTAGTAGAGTTACAGAAATAAAAACATAGATTAGAACTTTATGGGTGTGTATAGTTTTATTTAAACAGCGTAACGCGGTTGCTGGTCTATTATTTACACAACTACAGTAGAATCTGCATTAAGCAGCCACCCACGGGAAATTTTAAGATTGACCGCTTAACGGGAGTGGCCTCTTAATAAAATCTCGAGTTTTTTGTGCTGACATCAATTAATATTACGCTTGGGTGCACTTGTAGTCCAAAACACCAACCATACTTCTCGCCTTCAGGATAGCCAATATCTATCTGAAAGCAGTGTATTATCGTGCAGTTGATTGTCGACCCTGTTACAAGAAAGATGCCGCAGTGTAACGCCAAATGGGTTAATAGGTCAATAATGATGCAAAGAAAATCAGAGAGCGAGAGAGACGGGGATTGGTTAAACGAGCATACTTTCGACGGTTTTCATACCTTAAATCACTGTCCAAAGTTTTAGGGAAAAGTCAGATTAAACGAAGGACTGTCATGTTGCTGTACTCAAGTGGTAGCTTTGGTTGAGCGGGAAGAATAGACACACTCACGCAAAAGTTCAAGTATCAGACGCCAATCCAGCAATGACCAGAGAGGGATTTCTCGGGCCATTGCTTCAGAAATAGGTGTGTGGATGAATCCTATCGATATTCTTCGTTCTGTGACTTATACCCCTTTGCTGAAAATGTTGTGAACGCAACAGTTTTTAACATATTTTTTAAAGCTTGTAAACAGGACAGGTCGGATTTCTTGAAGGCATCACTTATCGAATTTGGTCAACATCCATGTTTCCCTTCCGGATAAGCTGCTGTCAAGACATACCTGCTATAAAAGTTACAACGTTGTTTTCATTGTTGCAAAAATTTTATTATTTTTACTGCAAAAATATATTACTATTTTTATTGCAAAAATAATAATTTTTTTATTGCATAAATATTATTATTTTTATTGCAAAACATGGCTCACTCGACGTTCTACTTTTGCCGTGTAATTTGACATTTTAGTTCAGTCAGTGTTGGACAGCCATTTGTGTGCTGCTCTTCCCTTTTCATACTTAATCCCCTCCCCCTTACCCTGCCCGCACAATCACAATTTAAAGGTTAGGGAATTTATTAAATTCCTTTAGACATTGAATGTCGTTATGTATGTAAACAATTTAGAATCTGTAAGCAATCTATTTATAGGCCGCTGTATACAAGGTTCAATGTGTTTGAGATAATACATATTTTTTTATACAGTAGAATCTGCATTAAGCAGCCACCCATGGGAATTTTTACGATTGTCCGCTTAACGGGAGTGGCCTCTTAATAAAATCTCGTGGTTTTTTGTGCTGACATCTGCTAGTTTTACGCTTTGGTACACTTGCATCGGTAAATTTATTAAATTCATTTTGACCTTGAATGTCGTTAAATATGTAAACACTTTAGAATCTGTAAGCAATCTATTTATAGGCCGCTGTATACAAGCCTCAATGTGTTTGATATAATACATATATTTTTTTTATATCTAACTTATATGCCAATCTATGTTTTGTAAATGCGCATGCCCACTTACTGATACTTGCACACGGCTCATAACCCGGGCTGTGAATGGTTGTTCTCTAAAAGATAATTAACTAATTTTGTCATTTTCGTTTCGTCTGTTCCAATTTTCAATGGATTCCGGAAAGTTAGAATCAGAGGACGTGCTGAATAACAACAATACTAAGGAGGTGGGTATCATAATTATCCTAAATATCCGGCAGAAATAATCATCCATCTTCTTTACGCCACACCCTCTTTGTCGTTTGTTCATTTCAGATATTACTGAACACTTAATTTCGTCTCATCTATTAAGTTCGGTACGATTGCTCTTATAATAGTCGACCATGATTCGGTAAATGATGTTAGATAATGTTGGAACGCTAAGTAATTCATTGCGAAAGTAAATATTGTGATCTATTCACTCAAGCGAAACTTGGAATAACTGTTTCAAATGCTCTGGTAGCTGCCCACTTTTGCAAATCGTTCACTGATATAAAATATTTAGTATGCAAAGCCAAAATCAAAATGCTCAATCATTTTGACTTGAAAATTACAAATAAAAATATTGAGCCTTTCATAAAATTCGCTTGACGGGTTATCAAGGATATAAATTATCCGGCTGTATATGTGACTGGATACTCGGGATGAGCAATTATCGCTTTTACTTCGTCATGTTGGCCATGTTCTCCCTACCGTGCAATCTGGTTAGGTATCGGCTTCTCAAAATAGAAACCGAAAGCTTGTTATTTCTGCGAACAGCGAAATATATCAATTAGGATCGTCCACAGAGATTTACCTGTTCATTCAATAATGGGATCGTCTATAAAACTAAATGACAATGAATAACGACTGACTGCACCAAACTAGTTACTATCAGTAACGTAAATGTTTCGGTTCTGCTCTCCACTACGTTACTGTCCGCCGTTATAGAGAACCAGTATGAAAATAAGGCTTTTCCCCTATCTCCGTTCTAAGGCTATTTTGGAATCCTTACCGTCTATTTTTCACCATGATTCTGCTTTAGTCGCCAAAAGTAATCATTTCTTGTCACATCCGACACAAATTTATAAAAATCCAATACTATTTCCATGTAGAATTGTACGATACAAATATATAAACAACCATCTATGGCAAGGTTTGGGGGCATTTGTGTGGAATTTTTCAACACAACAATTCCACAAGATATTGGCTTTCTGCAAATAAATACATTCCACAAGATTAGACTACTTAAAGAGAGGAACGAGTAGGCTATACATTGAACATGAACGTGCTTTTCACTGGTATATGTAACATAATATCGTAGCCTATTATGACTCGGGTTTTGACACTGCATACCCCCTCTCCGCAATCATTGTAATATATTTTAATACCATCCAAATTTGATTGTGCATTTTTTTAAGGTAAATATTTTTTTATATAGTGTGCAGAACGCTATCGTGTGCTGGATTACTGTATGCCAGATTGATCTCGGCCTCGTTTCCATATATGTTAATAAGTCACGTGATATCTATATTTGCATACCCCGTAGCAAACTGATCCCGCAGTGAATATTCGCTTGGCCGCTACAATCACTGATAAGCATGACATCGACGAGGCTTAATGAGTACGGCATATTAACTTTGTTACTCCGACAAATTAAATTCTCAAACATTTTTTTGAGGTAAAAGAAAAATAAATATAGACGTTTGAAGTATTTGTAGTTAAAAAATATTTCCTATTTAGTGTAAATGGGTATTAAAATGAGTAAAATGCATCATTTTGCCCGAAGCAGTTAGGTGTTAAGTAAACATTGCACGAGCTGTTGAGCCAATGACTACGAGGCGTGCAAGTCAACGCACGTGTTTTAGACAGCCATCCGTTACAGGGATAATTCGTTAGTAATTCTCTTTGAAACAGGTTGACCCCGTAGATGATGCTCTGCGTAAGATGATAATATATACAAAGCGTAAACGACAAATGAGAAATGGCAGAGCGTAAATTTAATGAGGGGAATGTCTATTGTACACACGTCAAAAACAGCATTTTCCAATTGTCATTTGATACGTTGCATTTAACGTTTTACATCTAACTTTGGCCTTAGAGGTATTTTGACTTTATCATTATTGGGATTAAGACTTTGTACATTGTACTTTTAACACGTAATCAAAGGAAAAGACATTTTAGCAGAGCATTTAATATTGACAGCGATACCCTTCCATAGCTCCTTGATATGGGGTTCTCTTATTGCATTTTTCATGTAAATTCATTCAACTTCCCCTCAAAATATATAAATATTTGCTTTTTTTAGGAAACGACTTACATCTTCAACATCAATAGTAAGGTAAGAACAGTGTCTGTGGTCATATTTACATCTGCCATTTGCGTATAGTTTTGGTATAAAAAGTGTAAAAACATCTATTAAGATTTATTTAAACATTATTAGAATATAAATAGTGTGGGGTGGGGGACAATTAGGCATTTTAAGACTGATAAGAATTGGTCAATAAGGTATGATTCCATTTCCGTGATTTGATGGTATTGTCAATTTTGACTTTATAAAAAAGGAACAATACTGAATTTAATATTTAAATTCATAGCACAAATGTTTATAAAACAGGGCCCTGTTTCACGAAATTTTAACTTAAGATAAAATCCAATTTTAGTAGATACTTCAATTTTGATTGGCTAAGCACTAAAATCAATCTAATATTATCCAATCAAATTACTAAAATTGGGATCTTATCTTAGTTAAAATTTCGTGAAATAGGCCCCAGGATTAGTCTGTATACTATATATGTTGCTTGTGTACTTGGATGCGTTCGCGTATTACAGTGCCACAATCCCCTCAGGGACTGATAGTTCCTCACATGACGTCACAGCCGACATGTTAATAAACGATGAAAGCATTTGTACGTATTCAAATTTCAATAGTAGATAATTCAATAGAAATACATTTGCAGAGGCTAACAATTTTGGTGTTGGTCATGATATCGATTTAATTCCCTAGAGTAGCACCAATTGTTCTGTTCTTCGGACACGAAATAAATTGCATATATGAAGTGTAAATGATTTTCTCATTTTACCATTGTAATATTGTTATTGTTCTAGGAGTCATCGGTTCAGATTGGCGAGAAAAACACCATCATGTCCGAAATGGCTAAGTTGGAAAACTCGATACTTACGAAGATGAAAATATTAATCAGCAGCTATTTGGCAACAAAACTGCGAAAAAGTCAAAGAAATTTTGAACAAAAGATTCGATTGGAAATAGAAAGACTGGAGAAGAAGAGAGGGAGACGGAGGGTGAAGACGGTTATAGTGATGATGAAGCGGAGCGAGAGGCGGAAGAGGACGGTTGTGGCGATGAAGAAGAGAGAGAGGCAGATGAAGATGAAGAAAAGAGAGGGTCAGGTGCGGAAGAGGAAGGTTGTGAAGATGAAGAGGAGAAAGAGGCAGCTGTGAGGTAAGTTGAATAAAATTGGTCATCCAATACAAGTAGTTATTATTGTTATAATCAAATACATCATCTCCCTATTAAAACTAGACAAAGGGCCGAAGAATCATTATTGTGTTTTGGAATTATTTTTTGTTTGTTTTTGTTATTATTTTTTTAGGGGGGGGGGCTGTTTTGTTTTGGTTTTTTGTAGATTAACTTAACGTCCAACATATAGTTTGGTTCTTAGGACGAACTTATACACAAACCCTAGTACCGGAAACTGTTAAAGCATGGGTAATCTGGAACACTGGTATCTGCTGATAAAAATATTACAATTCTGGCGAATTTTCAGTTTAAAGTATCAAAGTGTAAATGTATCTTGTGCATTGAGAAGTTTATCAATGTTGAACCTTTCTTACCACATTTGAAATACCAATTCAGCAGTATCATAGAAACAAACTACACAGAATGTGTAAATCCAAACATGCATGTACCTACCTGTCAAACTGCTAATCTGTGTTCCGGATTTCATCTTTAGTTATGTATCTTTAAGCATGCATTTCTATTTAGGTAAGAAAAAAAGAATACCATGGTTGGATGCTCCCTGAGAACCAATACGTAATGTTGAAGATAGGTCTCAGAAGTTGACGTTATATACACTCGCGGTCGAGTAATACCGCCCCAGATGATTGGTACTACATAGCCCAAGAATTGTAATATTCCCGTGAAATGGGAGAAATGGTGCTACATAAAGCCCACAAATATAATAATAATCCCCTGTATTAAAAGAGTGTTAAGGAGGTAGTCATTCTTTGAAGTGTATGCTTAAAAGTTCAAATTTAAACGGACACAGATTTCAAAAAAAAAAAAAATCAAAATCGCAGTTAAAAGTTCTAATTTAAAAGGACATATTTTTAAAAAAATCAAAATCGCAGTTCTTCGAAAACATTACATGTAAATTTAACTACATTAAACGTACTTACTAAAGTATTGAATTAATTATTATTTACAAAAAGCAATTTCCCACTTGAAACTGTATTTGTTAAAAGCATAGCTTGTGGGATGAGTACCTCTTTAAGCCCCACTTAAAAGAGTGGTAAATATTCCCTTAGAATGGGAGAAAGGGTGCTACAGTTATCATAATATCACCCCGGAATGCTAAATAAAAATAAAAAAGATCGTTAAAGAGGCAGTCATTCTTTAAAGTTCGTGCTTATATAAAATGAAGTTCCATTTTTTAAAGAAACAAAATTGACTGGACAATACGTTATGGAGAATACAGTAAACAAGCATACCGTCATAAACTCCATTTTGTTCTGTTTTTGTGACGAGACGGATTATGTTCACTATTGATTGATCATGACAAACATGTGGTCACTAAAATGGAATGGGATGTTGTCAAGATCAGATCACAAAGTAACAACCATCTATTTTAATTTCGCAGGCTTACCTCCGATCTCTTATTACAAGGATTCTTAAAGCCCCAATAACACTCTTGTTGTAACTGAATAATATGTCCCAATCTCCATTCTGGTCAACAAATCGTATTATTTTAGAATATTCCAATTAAATGATGATATAATTTCATCTTAACACACCTATTGATGTGACTTCAATTTGAAAATATTTTCTAACCCTCTGGACAAGTAAAATAGGTTGTAATGGATAATTTACACAACATGTAGGACACTTAAACATCTAGTACTTAGAATAAGGGTATTATTTATTTTCTGGAGCTACCAAGCCAACAAGAATGTTATTGTCCCTTTATCGACGATAACATGCGTTATGATTTTTTGTTAACATGTTTTTACTACGTTGCGACTGACTTATAAGAATCGATTTTTTATTGTCTTTACCCACTTTTGCAGCCAACGAAAAGGTGAAATTTAGCATTCTGTGAAAATTAATAACTCAATCGCGAATCTTTACCCACTTTCGTATGACATTTAAGAGTATCCGGAAATTAAACGTAACGTTTTGTCCATTAAAAACACTCCATGAAAATTTCATTAAACTGAACGGATTTTTTTTTTTTTTTTTTTTTTGGGGGGGGGGTAATTATATACAAACAGTTTCACAACAGGCAGGAATTTATTTTTTGTTAAAAGCAGAGCTCGTAGGATGAGTGTCTCTTTAAGCCTAACGTAAATAGTGGTAATAAAATTAGCGTTAGAAAAGCTCCGGGTTGCTTTGTACCTATCGGAATGGGATTACATAATACATGTATATGGTGAGCACAAAATGATGCTCTGCGTTAAAGAGGATGTCACCCTTTTCAAATTAATAATCAAGGATATAACAGATTTCATCATTCTATCACTAAAAGGTCTTATATGGTTAATAGACCACGCATTAAATTTTATGTTTGTGAATTAAACAATTTTGCCAACTGCTTGGAGGTTGTTTCAGATGAACAGGATGAGATCCTTTTTAAGCCCTCGCCGAAAGTGGAAAAAATGATATTTTATAATGCTTATATAAAAAATGTAATATACGCATAATTACTGCGGAGTACCAATTGTGGTTCTTAAAAAAAAAAAAAAAAAAAATGAAATAAAAAGAAATTAGTCTTTGTTTTATGTTTTTTTATTATTTTCTCAATCTCTATTCTAACTATCGACTTTGCCAGCGGTACCTGAAATTGTGTTGTCGCGGGGGGGTGGGGTCTGCCCTTTCTTTGCTGATTTTGTGTGTGGGGAGAGAGGGAGGGGGTGGGGAGAAAAGGGGTTTAACGTTCACTCGACACAAACTAGGTTATTTCGTGCCAGGGGCAGTGACAAAATACCATATCCTCTAGTTGGCAAAATAAAGTATCCGGAATCAAGGGTAGGCAGAAGCAGAGCTCCATGTTAGTCTCTAATACGATGAACGTGGAACTCCAAAAAGTATGTCATGAATACCAATGCAGCTTTGTTGATACAGGATCTATCTTTATGAACAGCAACAACCCAATCAAAGATCAACTCTACCATGGCACTACACATCTTAACGCTCTCGGATCCGCCAAGTTAGCGACTTTGTTCAAATCCGTATTTCAACTTCCACGATATGAACAAAGCTAGAGACAACTCGATTATTAAGCCGGCGCAACAGAGCAACCCCTTCTTTTCTTTTCCATCGCCTGTCTATCAGAATATGGGATACCCCCCACCTACCGCGTATCAACCAGGTGCTTTTCCTCCACTGCCAAATTTCCCTTTTCCATTCCACCTCCCACCCCCATTCCACCTCACACCCCCGAACTCAACAAAGAAACTTTTGTAAGTAGCAGATGACTGCGCTATTACTAAATGTGTTACCCTGGTGTTCAGTGATATGTGCTATACGTGTACCCATAAATAACAATTATCACTCTATGTGCTACCTTGTGTTCTGTGATATGTGCCAAACATGTACGTTACTCATAAATAAGGATTATTACTCTATCTACTACCCACTGCCCTGTGATATGTGAGTAATGTATAGATAAATTCTTGGATATAAACTGTGTATAACTCTTATTTTTACATGTGCTAGACCTTGTATTGAGATGAATGTATATTTTTTTTTCTTTCTCTATTTTCGTTTTAAATCCGGGGAGGGGGGGGGGGAAATTGGTTTAGCAGGTAACGATCATTATTTTAGTGTCTATATACGTAGTTGTGACCTCGTCTTGTGTATTTATTCATATTTATGACGATGTATGATTTTTTGACTAAAAAAGGTCTTCATATGGGACATCTTAATGTATGTCCTTTTGCTAACAAAATATCTGAACTTCAGCTACTTCGTCACAATTTTGATATATTTGGGTTCACTGAAACCCACTTAACCGATTCCGTGTCTGATGATTTCATCGCATTTCCTGGTTTTCATTCACCTTTTAGACGCGATCAGTGTTCAGTTAGCTCCTCTGGTACTTTGTTATATGTTAGGGATACCATTAATTGTAAAAGACGAGATGATTTAGAACGAAATAATCTGGAAGCTATTTGGGTTGAAATTACTTTACAGAGAACAAAACCAATATTAATCTGTTGTTTATACAGAAATCCAGCATCTGACTCTAAGTGGCATGATGAATTTAGATCAATGATGGACTCTATGTGGCTTAAAGACTATGAAATAATTCTATTTGGCGACATCACTCATGGACGGACACTTTAAATTTATATAATTTAACTCAAATCATCTCCTCCTACACGTGTAACTAATTCTTCTTCAACTTTAATTGATCATGTTATAGTATCTTCTCCAAATCATATTATAGAAACTGTAGTCCCGCATTATTCAATCTCAGACCATTTCCCTACATGTATTACATGGTCAAAGAAAGGTGTAAAAATTCCTAAAACTAGCCATATTTGTGTTTCAGTGACGAAAACTATATTCGCGATATAAGTCAAATTAATTTCGAAGAAGTCTATTCTGCAAATAACCCTCAAGACGTTCTTACAGCTTGGTATAATCTTGTTACCCCAATAATTAATCAGCACGCCCCCACCAGAACTAGACGGGTCAAAACAGCTGTTAAACCACAATGGCTAACAAATGAAATATTAAGATTAACGAATAGTCCAGGAGATATATTCTAAATAAATCCAGAACCTCAAACAAATTGCAAAAGAAATGTTTTTACCGTTAATATATTCTTTGGACTTTGGTGTTCATCCTATCAAAAGTCGCCACCGATCCCTTGATCCTTAATGCAATTTTTCACCTGTCTAAGTTACTATATTTAGAAAAACACCTGAGTGTTAAAAAGATGGGGGTGGGGATCTTGAAATTGCTTTAGATAAAATACTTGTAAAACGATTGTGTAAAAAAAGACGGACGAGGCATCCGCGTATGTAATTATTTGGTTTTTTATATCTTAATTAGGTCATTGTGCATAATTAGTGACGTTAATTAGGGTATTATGCATAGTGACGTCATAAGATCGTGACCTCAGAAATGATGTTCTGAATTACATTGATCCATACATATAATTATTTATTTTTATCTTCGAACTTTGGGACAACGAAAATAAGGGACATTTTGTCAATTCAGTTTGGGCATACAAAAGTTGTTTTCTAGGATTTTGATAAAATAAACAAAAAACAACACAATTTGTTTCGATAACAGCAAGCATTTAGTGCTGACGTATTCTAATTTTTGAATACATAAATTGGTATTTACAATAATTGTAAAATATAGTTTGCGGAATCGAAGTCAATAGTTCAATTAAGATTAATCTACACTAAAGTCAATTGCTGGTGAATTGGAGCAGCTTAGTCCTTTGCATTCCTTACACGATATGGAACATTCAAGTCCGTGTTTTCGACAAGAACACCGCTTACTATCACAGTTCACTTTGCATTTACATCTTATTATAGAAAGAATGGCTGACGGAGCAGGATCAATGTCGATTTGGGTGGGTAGATATAAACCGTTTTCAACTTTCCATCCCCATACTGTTGCATCCATGACCGAGTCGCTTGTCCAATCTTTTATTTGAAGAAAAGCTCGCATACAGCGAAACTTCGCAGCAGACGAGGTTGGTGGCAGGGTATGAATTTCAACTGTTGAAGTATTACATATTGACTTTTCCTTGAATAAACGATATCTTAGCTGATTGAGATTTTCGTCTTTTGATCCATTATATAGTTTTACAATAATATTTTCACCGATTCTCGCCACATCATCAGAACTGAGACACTTTTGGAATTTGTCGAATTCACCTTGGAGACAAACACTTGTTCGGACTTTCTTAAATACGTTGGCCTTTCCAACACCAAAGATTCTTGAGGTGGTATCACATCCTGTGAGCGCATGAACTGCAGGAAGAATTGAACAAATCTGCCGCCCAACAACATCTATTGTCTTTTTCATGCTCCAAACTTTAGCTTTATGAATTAAACCTGTACTTTTACCCGAACGGAACTGGAGTTCGTGACTATTTGGTATTGTATAATAGCACAACAAGATTAACAAGTCTGTGTCTTCACCAATTAATGTAGTGGGGAAATTTTGGGTAGATTCCACAGCAGTTTTAACCATCAAAACATCTGCATCGGATTTTGCGTGGATAATTCTGCAGCCTATACTTCCAAGAGTTAAAGATAACATATCGATGAAGGATTGCTTGTTTTGGGAATTAGCTAGAAAGTGGTCCTTTTTCGAACGGAAGGGCATATCACCAGTAAATAATACAGTTGTGCTCATTATGCCTTTAGATCGTCGTTGGTGCGTTACATCCTTCGTTGAAGGGCCTGCCATATATCCGTCAAATACAATAGTTGGAGATCCATATCTCGTATTAACATAGTTTGACAAATTTCAGAGAATGTCAATCCCCTAGACCAAGGAAGTTGATGTAAAAGTGAACCACCATCTACAACATACTTCATATCAGCGTAAGTCTCTCATCCGCTGAACAATCACCCAAAGACCAGATAGCATCCGCTAATGTAGACTTATGGGCTTCCCTCATACACCCACTGTTATCAAACAAAGCAGAAGGTACAGAACTGAGTTCATATGAAAATACTTGGTGCATATCTTCAGTAACGCCTGCAGCTTCAACCAACAAGCGTTGAAAAAGAAGTTGTGTGCTAACTCGCACCGTTTCATTTTCTATTTTGAGAAGAGAATGTTGATCCATGGTAATAACTTGCTTTTTCTTCCGAAATGATAAATCCATTACAGACTGGTCCTTAATATTCTCTATAATGTCTTCTCCGACGGTTTTAGCCAAGTGAACATTTACATTATCTTTAGCAGTTACTCCGGTCTCGATGTTACGCAACATATTAATTTTTTCAAATGGATTTCTCGCTTCCAAAAAGTCGAAAACTGTAATTAAATCTTCTCTGTCCCTTTTTTGCCTTGAACTAAACATTTCCTTGTGTTGTTCACTGGACGAAAATGAAATCTCTGTGAGGGTTTGCATACTCGAATTAACTGCAGCACACATGGGCATAGCAAGCAACCATTGAACGCGTTGAGTCTCTGTCATTCCTTTGCCCCTCGTCATTCCACCTGTGGACTTTAAGCTTCGCATTAAAGTCTGCTCAATAGTAAGGTCTGTAGACAAACCTGCCCAGAACCGGTCACTTCTTCGCACTACATGATGTCCATCCATGAACTCCGCATATACTTTTGGGTGGTTACTAGGAAGTTCATACATTTGTTGTAGATATAGATAGGCTGACTTTACGTATAAATTGTGACCTGTAGCTGCTAGGTAAGGAAGCATATCGGCAACAGTTTTGAGGTGTAACTCCCAATCACCTGTTCGTTCTGCTTTAATAAACCTTCGTAATATGTCAACGGTTTCCATATATTGGATCCACATACCTGCAGTAGGATATTGCAGAAGTTCTCGTTTGTGTCTTTCAAGCTTCGATCTTACGTTGTCAAAGACAGGGTGATTGCTTATGTCCTCCACACCAATGGCCTTGCTCAACAGTTGATCGTACAAAGAAGCAATAACATCAACGTCTTTATCTACGTGGTCTTGTATATCTCCCAGTTCGCTGTCTTGCGGGGTAACGGATAAACCATATACATCTGAAACAATCAGCATATTTAGTGCTGAATCAACCAGAAGATGTCCCCGTACAGCTCGAGAGATTGCCTTGCCACTAAACATGTGCTGTACAGCATTTGTAGCATAAACTGTTTCCATTGCATCTTGCAAGCCGGAAGACTGCATTAGATGCCCAACACTACCAAGAAAACTCATCTGTAAATGAAATCCACCGAGTCGTAATACAATGTTCTTTAACGGACTGTCTTCCTTCTCCCTTTCAATAATAATGGAAGCTTTCCAGTAAAGGGGCTGATCGAATGTCACAATTGGAGTTATTTGGTGTCTTTCAGCCTGCTCGCAAACATAATGCAAAGTTGAATAGATACATGATAAATCACCGGGATTCAAGTCAATCATTGGTAAGAAATTTATTGACGATTGTCCGGGAAAGGAACCAGATTGAACAGTTTGCATAAAACCGGACCAAACGGGACACGTAGACTTGATAGGTCGAATTACTTTTAACATCAGTTCTAAGTTATCCGTTTTGTCAACCACTGGCTTGTGAATTAAACACTTGAACTTTAACGATGGTTGTTCTTTTGATGATTTGTAGAATTTTATGTTAATTCTACCCGAAGCTAATAGAAGGTCTGGAGAAACTGTTAGGCGTTCCAGTTTAGATTCTTCTGACAAACCAGGTGTTACTGTTGCGATAATCCCCATTCCGTGGAATGTGTTGTGACCATCTAATGTTCTGATATTATGATCCACATTGTCGGCGACGAATTGTACAGATTGTTTTTCATTCAACTTTGAAATGTGAGCACTGTTTCCAACAGCTGCACTACATTCAAACCGCATGACTTCTTTGTAATTAGAGCAAAATCCAAACTTATTAAGTGTATCGATGAGGAATCGTGACGAAAATTGGTTATGTAGTTGAACTGCAAGACCTAATAGGATGGGGGATAAAGATACTTTGGGTCTTACAGCTTGCATAATTGACTGTCCTAAAGAGGCAATTTTGACAGAATTTGTCTTTGGTGGACATATTAAGGAAAGAAAAGTCTTGAGTGACTGGGGTAGGTAATCTAGCTGACCTTGCACAGACGACAAATCGTGTGGAGACGGATATTTGTCTTTACAGACTGGAAGATCTTTGATGTCACTTTGAATAAGTTTAGCCGCGGCTTTAATTAGGGTTTCACACTGCGTAGCTTGTGTGAAACACTATTGTTTTTGTTAAAATTATTATTCTTATTATTAAGCTTTCATATTACATATGAAAGCTTATTGTTTCTGTTAAGATTATTATTGTTATTTTTTTTTTTGTGTTTTATCCACAAATCGGATTTCTCAGAATCTAACCACAGTATCTTTATGAAACTTTTACCTACCCCCCCAAAAATGGGTGGTAGCTGTTGATTAAATATATTTTCAAAACGTTTTACGAATCCGAAATCACCGAAATTTACGAACGACAAAATGGACAATGCATAGTCGTAACTTTATTGTTTTTTGACCGATTTTACTAAATCTTTTTTCTTTGAATACCTTGAAAAAAATCATTTTCATCAGCAGTTTCACATTTTCGAATTTCGAAAATTCGTCGCTGTGATTTCGAACCGGAAGTTTAGACCAATTTGACAACTTCTTTAATAGTTGTGCGATTTTCATTCAATTTAGTATATAAGTAGATCCTACCGATGTGACTTCAAAAATATAATTAGAAATTTTCTAAATTATCTCCCCTTGGTGAAATTAAGGATCAAAGTTTTCAAAAAAATCGTCGAAATATAGGTCAGAATGACCTAATTCTTTTTTTCGATACTAGACAAGGAATTACTGATTCGTACACAAAATATGGAGTTTGTCGATCGAACCGGAAGTGCCACCATCTTGAAACGTGAAAAATCAATAAGGCTTTTTTGCTATTTTACTTACAGACTCGGGAGTTATATTTTCTGAATCCTTGTAGGAAGGCCTAAAAAATGTCGCGAACAGAATTTTGATTTAGGTCAACCGGGAGTCACCATTTTGAATTGAAAATCAAAAATAGAAGCAATTTGAAGGGCCGAGACTTTTGAGCACAATAACTCTCATTCTAATTAAGCTAGAATGTTCTAACTTGGTGTAGACGTTCACTAGGTCAATGTTATGATGAAGTTCAAAGATGAGCATTTTCTGCTTAGGGTAAGCAGAGATAAGCATATTGATTTGTTGATTCTTTAGGGCACGATAACTTCGGTTATAATGAAGGGAGGGCGGTGAAACTTTTGTCAATAGAGAGTCTTATAGCTAGCCTGTTGTGTGAAATCATTGTATCATTTTTTTTAAATATCAGGGATAGCCGAAAAAAAGAGATTGAAAATCCAAAAAGTCGTATTTTTACAACTTGGAGTATGTTTAGAGGTCTTTCTCGTAAAGTCAACATAATATTTGTTGGGAACTTCTTCTACAAAGAGTCTTATTGGTAGTCTTTTATATGAAACCATCGATCAACAGTCCAACATATCAGGAGTAGAAGAACAAAAGGATCGAACATTGAAAACGGCACCCTTTCATTGTTAAGCGAAACATGCAGTGGGGGTGACTACAATCTACACATTTAGTCATCGTATAGAGCTTATTCAACAGTATCGAATTCCAACTGCTTAGGGATATTTTACGTGCACTCCAATGTGTACACGGGACCGTGGTTTTCGTCCCATCCGAACTAGACAGCCGTTCTGCCTCACTGACAAGGGGGAACCACGCCGGGAAATCGAGATGAACTTTCTCCGTGCAGAACTTTCAATTCAAGCCAAACTTTTATTGCATACGATTACGCTGGTCAGTTGGAGCTTATTTTCAAAAGTTTTGTAATAATCGGTTGGTAATTAAAGTACCATGCACATTAAACTGTTAAAACAGAAAATTTCGCCCGGTTCAAATGTTTCTTGCTATAAGTCAGCAATTTTCCGAATTCAGGGAGGCTGAATGGCTGAATGGTTAGCATGTGCGCGCTGTATCGTAACGTCTGTCATTGAGTCAACGGGCGTCGTTTCGATCGCCAGGTTGGACGTGACATGGAATATGATGTCCAACCCCGTTTATTGCGAACGATTAAGCTGTTCAGGGGGAGTTTATTTTTAAAAGTTTTGTAATATTCGGTTGATAACTAAAGGTACCGTGCAAATTAAACTGTT
Organism: Patella caerulea; assembly: GCA_036850965.1. NCBI lineage: Eukaryota > Metazoa > Mollusca > Gastropoda > Patellidae > Patella > Patella caerulea. The sequence continues at coordinate 13,661,435 of JAZGQO010000002.1, read as the reverse complement.
AAAATAGAAAATTTGGCCCGGTTGAAATGTTTCTCGCTGTAGGTCAGCTAGAATGTTTAAACTTGATCGAGTTCACAGCAGAAATAACAGTGAAACGATCAACGAACTCATAGCAGAAATAACAGTGCAAAACTTAACGAATTCATAGCAGAAATGAAATGGGGTTTTACGTCCTACTCTTCTGCACCTGACCTGGGCTAATGGAAGACGGCCATACGCCACACAGTGTGCTATGAGGGAATTTTTGCCCGGGCAAGGGATATTTTACGTGCACTCCAATGTGTACACGGGACCTCGGTTTTTCGTCCCATCCGAACGACTAGGCAGCTGTCCTTATCAGGCCCTCCTTCTGCATCACTGACAAGAGGAAACAACGCCGGAAAATCGAGATGAGCTTTCTCGGCCAATGCAAGGATCGAACATCCGACCTCCAGGCTAACGAGCCAGTGCCTTGCCCACTAAGCCACCGTGATTCCCATAAATAGGAATGAAACGATCAACGAATTTATAGCAGTAATAACACTTCAACAATTAACGAATTCGTAGCAGAAATAACGATGAAACAATTAACGAATTCGTAGCAGAAATAACAATGAAACGTTCAACGAAATCATAGCCGAAATAAGAGTGGAACAATGAACGAATTAATAGTAGACGAGTTCATAGTAGAAAAAACAGCGAAACAATGAACGAATCATAGCAGAAACCAGAAGGCTATCAATACACTGTGAAATTTGAAACCTAAATGGCCCGGCTAGGAACAATATCTACATGCCCGTAAAAGACTACTTAACAGTTGGAATTCGAAAGAAAAGACCGTAACGACGCTGTCCGATCAAACTTTAGTTAATTCAGTCGGCGCAAAAAGATAGGTCGTTAAAACCATTTCTGTTCAGTTCATTCCATTTCCTTAAATCTATGAAAGTTGTGTGAATTGGGAATCGCGTATTACTCAACAGTTTCAGGGGAGATAAGCCGTCTTTGAGATTGGAAATCAATTTTTGATTCTGTGTATGATTGCTACTAGATCGATTGTGATTCAGGTTCTAATCAGTTTGGATTGAAGAATCGGGGTGGTATATGTGTGTGTGATGGGGTGGGGGTGGTGGCACAAGACGCTATATCCCATTCGCAATCACACACCTAACAAATGCAGGGTATAGGTTGCGATCAGTTCTTTCAAGATTTTCATATATTTAAGCCACTTTATTACACGCCTCATCTGAAAATGTCTGTGTTAGTGTAGATAAATGTTGACCAAATAACATCTTTCACCATTTTGACTTTCAGTTACAGAACTAGCATAGGGGCGTTTTAAGGTTTATCATGGCGGAGGCTGTACTATTTTGAGGGCCCTCTGTCGCGAGGGGAGGTTCTTGATTGATGATTGTCACCCCAATGCAATGGCTGCATTCTCATTCAGTAGTGGATTCGACAGTAACAGTGTATAGAAAACGATTGAGTTGGACTCGGGGGCCCTTTCCCTTGGCACTAGGGACCCTTTTGTCATTCGTCGGACCCTTTTGTCTGTCTTTAGAGCCCTCCCTAACTAGGGCACATTTTCATTTTTCGCATCGGTTTTAGCATTTTTCTCCCGTTTTATTTTTTCAACTGCTTTGATTTTTTTCGCGGGGAGGCTGGCGCCTCCAGCGCCTCAGCTATAAAACGCTTTTGAACTAACAGTACTATTGACAGAATACCGTTTTTTCCAGTAATGGTAACTCACTCGTTTCTTCAAGAATCATTCGGCATTCCAGGTATGCTACATTCTATTCGCTGTCTTCCATAGGAGCGGTAAGATGAGACCTGTTTGTGGGAAAATCCCTAAACAATATGCGAGGGTGGAATAATCGTACATTACTTTAAGGTTTGCGTGAAGTAATTGACATATCGAAATTACAGTTATATGCACTGAATAACCATGACACGGAGAGAGAGAGAGAGAGAGAGAGAGAGAGAGAGAGAGAGAGAGAGAGAGAGAGAGAGAAATGGGGTTTAACGTCCACTCGACGCAAACTAGGTCATTTTGGGACTAACATATGGTTTAATTTTATTTCAATAATCTGCTTGCGCATATTAACAGTGGGAGGGAACCGCAGGTCCCGGGATAAACCCAGGAGATTGGACAGGCGAGATTGTAGGTTAGGGTTAGGGTAAGCGCTAAGGTTAGGTCTTGGGTTAGGATTAGGATTAGCGATATCCCTATTTACATCTCGTGACCTTTGACCAAACGTAATGAAGACAGGATGTGACGTATATATGCACATTGAGGTTATCAAGCTATAGACCGGACTAGTAGTAAGCTATAAACGGATAAATAACAAGAGTTTATATGTATATTATTTTATTAAATTTATATATATCTTAACTCCCTGGTTTACGTATATACATTATGCATGAACAATAGAAACTATATACTAGTATTTATAAGTATTAAAGCTATGGTAATATTATGCTATCAAATAGCCGTATTGTCTTAATATTTGTTGTAACCGCAACCTTGACAGTTATTGTAAGAAGGATAACGGTTGTAGTTGTTGTATCCGTTACCGTATCCGTTGTTATTGTAGTTGTTATATCCCTTCCCATATTCGTTGTTATTGTGGCCATTGTTGTAACCGTTGTTGTAATTGTAGGGGCCGTTGTAACTATTGTATCCTTTATTATTGTATTGGTTGTACTTGTATAGTCCGTTGTTGTATCGGTTGTATGGCCCGTTGTTGTACCCGTTGTAGTTGTATGATTGTTTGTAAGCTCCAATCTTTCCATGTCCAACAAATCCGTTTCCAATTATACCGTGTCCGATACCGTTACCAACGATACCATGACCAATTCCGTGTCCAACAATACCGTGTCCGATACCGTTACCAACGATGTCATGCCCAATGCCGTTACCAATCTTTCCATGTCCAATAAGTCCGTGTCCGATTCCGTTTCCAATGATACCATGTCCGATACCGTTACCAACGATACCATGACCAATTCCGTTTCTAACAATACCGTGTCCAATACCGTTACCAACAATACCATGACCAATTCCGTTACCAATAACACCGACTTTGCCAACAGCTACTATTCCGTGTCTGAGTCGGTTTCCTTGGATACCATGTCCAATACCATGGTTGAGTCCGTTGCCAATAGCTCCTACACTAACAAGACCATGTCCAACACCGGCATGTCCTCTTCCATATCCTTTACCAATTCCGTTTGCAAAGACACCAACACCATGTCCTAAACCGTGTCCGATTTTAGCATCGATGTATTGGGAAGCAGCTACTGTCAAACAGACAGCGAAAGCGACGAAAGCCTGAAAAAGAAAAAAAAACATGTGTTTTACAGAAATAGCCGTAGATTTGATTCCATACTAAAAAAAAAACGCGAGGGTTTATTTATAACCAAAAACTTGACAATCAAGAAATTTTACTGTGCCGCCATTATTTAGTACATGATCGAGTTTTGGCCTTACCAGGCAAAATCACAAGTAATGTTCAACTCTGGGTAATAATTTACACTTTTTATAATTTACCGTTCTGGCCCTATGAATATAAAACTGCCTTTAATACAATGTCAAGGGCGATAAGCAATAATACAACAGTGACGATGCAATACCATGTTCAACCGTCGGTAATTTCTACCAGTTTTAAATTTAAAGATGGACCTATGGGTATGCATGCCAAGTGCGATAAGCAATCATATAAAAATTTAGTATGTAATGAAACTTATTAGTGCTTTACCAAATTAGATATCAGGTTTCTTGTCTAGAAAGTTCAAGTATATCCCATCTGGGTCACGATCCTTGTCACTACATACCGCTAATTAGAAGTATTGAAGATTATTTAGTCAACAAGTTAAATTTACTTTCTGTAGATTGTTACAATGTTTTACTGTATTAGCCCAGTCTGTACAGAACAGAGGGCGAAAAAGCAAGCCCCATTTAAGATTTCAGGGTCCGGGTATGCTTATCTTAAAACTTCAAAGATATGAAATCTTATACGGAGTAGGGCAAAAGTCCTACTTTATACACCGACTGGACCATTGAAGACAAACAGGTAGATTTTGCCCGGACATCTGTATCACGATATACTCTATCAAGGAATCTTTTACGTGCACGCCAATGTGCACACTGAACATTGCTTTTCGTCCCATCCCGACAATTAGACACTATTCCCTGTCAGACCGGGCAGACCTACTGTCCTGTACAGCTAACAAGGGCAGTCAAGCCTGTACAATTGACTTTCTGGTCAAACCCCGGGAGAGAGCCCAGGACCTACTGGTTAGTTAATCAGTGTCTCTTATCACTGAGCCACCATGATCCCCATACATTAAAAACGCGGAGTTCGTAGATGAGCATATTAGGCTTAGGGTAAGCAGAGATAAGCAATTAGATTGGTTGATGATTTTGGACACTTTCACTTCAGTCAGAGTGATGAAACTTGGTGTATAGTTTCATTACATCAATACCTTGAATACGTTCGACAATGAGCATTGTCTGCCCTGGATAAGCAGAGCGATGAGCAATTTGATTGGTCGAGAATTTGAAACAAAATAACTCTCCTTCTAATTGGGGCAGAATGTTCAATCTTGGTGAAGGCGTTCATTAGGTCAGTGCCATAAAGGAGTGCGAAGATGAGCATTGTCTGCTTACAGTAAGCAGAGATAAGCAATCTGATTGGTTGATTCTTTGGGGCACGATAACTTTGGTTATAATGAAGTGAGAGTGACAAAATTCCAAATATAGATTCATTATGTCATTACCTTGACTAAGTTTGATGTTGAGAATTTCTGCGTAGATTTAGGAGCAATAAGCAATTTGACAGATCACATTGGAACATAACACCTCTGTTTCTAATTAAGGTAGAATTTGAACCGGTTGAATTGTTTCTCGTTATAACTCGGTGAGTTTTTGGCGGATTTCATTAATTCTTTTTCCTTTTTAAGATTCTTTATATAACTCTTGAGATGCGACAGAAACTGACCGTGAATATGAAAGCTTTAATATCTGCTTAGCAGATCTAGTTATTATTATTATTATTATTATTATTATTCAGATTCCAATTTGAATAGATCTCAGCAACTACGTGTCGCATCGTTACGATTTCTTCGGTTTTACTGGGAAAGTGGGTGTGACTTAGAGGATAAAGCTATTTTGAACGTTCTGCGACAATGCGAAATGTCCGAAATCACCGAAGTTATCGTTTTTGAAAATATTGCAGTAATTTTAACAATAATCATTGGATTTTAACTTTCGATACATTTTGGCATAGCCTGAGACAGGGCACATAGCTACGCTACTTTCGATTTTTGATTTTCGGCAAATCTTCGAAGATATTAGGCGCCAAATTTCAAAAATTTAAAATTTTACAAAAAACTTTTTTAATTATGAATATTTTTTAGTCGTATTGTGTACAGAATTAGAGGGTCATCTGACTAGCGCAAAAATGTTAAAATTTTTTGTCTCAGTAATTTTCCTTGGCCGCCATTGGCTAATTTAGTTTTTCAGTCCTAGATTATTTTGTTATTGTTCGATTTGTATAAAACAAAGTTCATATGCTTCGTTGTCTCAATTGTCATTTTTTTTGTTACCGATAGTGTTATCTGTCGGCACCGGAAGTGGCATAATTTTACCAAAAACTACAATTTTGACAGTTATTTACGATCTTCATAAACAAATATTATTTTTTTGAAAAATTATATGACTCAAAGAGTGTGTCCTTTCAAGGCGCAAAAAATGGCGGAAGCAGTTTTTTTAATTTCTATTTCATTTTCTAGCAAATTGGATTAAGAGGTGAAAAAAGGCGTAAAATTGACCTATTTACAACCCATTCAGGCTTTTCAGATTTTAAAATATTTTTACATAACTCTTATAGACTTGTAGCTATAATCAATACGAAGAGAATGTATGTGAAAATTAGTTTGTAATATAAGCAGTTGCCAAGAAATGGGCAGTTTTGCATAAGTCACTGTTTTCGTAATTTTGCCTGTAAAATAGTCAATTATTAATGGATATTCACAAAAGTGACATCATTTGATTAAAAAAGCAAGTCTGCGTCATATCATGTTGATTACTATTTAAAATTGACACCGGAAGTGACGTCATTTAGTCAAAAACTCAATTTTTAACTTTTAAAATCGATATTTTTTTCAACCAAGAATTATGTCACATATAATAATAAAATTAACTTTTGATTTAAATTCACATATTAACAAAACTCATACGGTCAAAAAGATATCATAAACTTGTTTCTAACTTGTTCGGTTGCCGAGATATAGGCGATTTTCTAAAAGTCACTTTTGAAGGTTTTTGGCCCATAAAAGTGTCAATTATTATTCGATTTTCATAAAATTTTCACCCTTTGAAGCCTAATGTCATAGACGATGTTATAGAAGTAATTTAACGTTTTCATTATCACCGGAAGTAACGTCATTTTGGCAAAAACTGTATTTTAAGCCTTCAAAACCGATATTTTATTCAAATGAGTCTGATTTGTAATGTTTATACAATTATGATATTTGATTCCAATCAACAAATAGATTAAACCCATACGGTCATAAAAATACCAAAAAATGGTTTCTAACTTGTACGGTTGCCGAGAAATATACGATTTTCTACACGTCACTTTTCAAGGTTTTTGGTCTATAAAAGTGGCAATTATTATTTGATTTACATAAAATTTTCACTATGTGATGCCTTATGCCATTTCTGATTTCATAAAACTAATGGAACATTTACATTATCACCGGAAGTACTGTATTTTTGTCAAGATCAATGATATTGCTGGATTTGTTTGATTCTGTTTCCATTTTATTTGATTGTGCAATGCTTATGTGGAAACCTGTATATTGGTTTCAATGGTACCGGAAGTGACATATGTTCAAGGGTAACGTGGCACCGAAAGTGACACAAGTTCAAGTTCAAAGGTAACATGGCACCAGTGAAACCCGTCATTCCTGCATGCAGGTCTAGTTATATACATTTTTGTCTCGTTTTCATCTTGATTTTTAGGATGATTGTAAAATTCATTCAGTATGGTGGAAGCAGTTGCTTTGAAGGTTACCACATTGGGGATGCCATTTAATTCAGTAACGATTATTTGATCTTTAAAATACTCCAATAGTTTTTTCTTCATATATGTAGAACTGTAAGCATCACCAGGACACAAATCATCCATCTGTTTTACCAGATCGCCGATAGTTATTTGTTCATCGTCATTCTCTTGTAGAAACTTGGCTACTTTAAGAAAAGCTGTTAATTGAGTCTGATTTTCTGGCCTCCCTCTTGAGAACTTAGATGAAGGTGACTCGTCTTTCTGCTTGGAAACAGGTATATACTTCCCAGTTCTAAAATTTACATTACAAGTCTGATGGTATATAGCATCAGCTGCGGGCAAATCCAAAGCATATTCTAGTCGAGCGAGAACTTGATTCCCCCATGCATCATTTCGTTTTAAACAAATTTCTTTTACAGTATTTTGAAAATCAAACGTTCGAACAGGAAAGACTTCAAAACCTCTTTTATTCCCGCTAAGTTTGGCATTCTGTTGACAAAAAAGACAATGTTTTTCAAAATCGAACCCGTCTTCTTCTGACCGAAGCCTTCTATACTCTTCAGATAAATTGCCAATATGCTGGGAACGTCGGAACTCCTTTTGTCTACAGAAGTTACGCCTACAGTCTCTATGTACAGCTTGTTGAGGGGTTACGTTAGTGGAGAGATTCAGCTTTTCACTAATTGAGTTTATAGTTTCACAACCCTTCTGTCCAAGAATTACTACTGGTTGGTCGTTGTCTAAACGATTTTCACAAAAGATACAGCTCACTATAAAAAAAATAGAAAGAAAAAAGTCTTTAAGTGGAGAATTCGCTTGATAAATAAACGAGTATTTATGCCGTCGCTGGGCTTCCATAGATTTTTTTCACGGCAAGGCCTCATCACGCCATTGAAAAGACTGTTTACTAGTGTTTACCTTAATCTGCTGATGAAATTTGTCATAAATTTAACGCATATCTATTGAATATAAATTATTTTAAATTTAGGATGCTAAGTTTGAAAGGAGTCTCATTAATTGATATGCCTGCATCAAATTTAACGAAACGTTGCCAAGGCCTAATTGAAGTACTTTGCTTAATCGTGTAACGTCACGTTACTTTCAGTCTGAATTGAAATAATTACCGAAATTAAATATATTTACGAATTTTAAAACTTACTTTTTACACTAAATAAGTATTATTTCATCTATTATGATATTATTGGAAGTTATTAGGTCGATTTCTGCTCTGCCTAAGACGTTTTGTTGATGTTAGCTAGTGTCGTCTGCTACTTCCGGCGACGAATTAATCAACTACGGAAGCCCGTCGATGCCTTAGTTTAACGTTACTATAGTGACATATTTGTTTTACCTGTATATCAAAAACGGCTGGTTCTAGCGACGGCGATTTTTTACACATTTTAGATACATCCGTACAGAGTTGAACAGAGCAAAATTTATTTCTTTTGCAATTTGTTTTGGGCTATTACTGATATCTCCTGGACTAGAAAGAACGCGATTTTCATAAGAAAAACAAAAATGAAGTAGAAATCAAAAGATGTCGCAATAGTTTAAAAGCCATGATTAGAAAAACTAAATCGAAATATCTCCAAAATCTTGCCGGTGATGGTAAAAATCCCAAACGAGTATGGGATGCAATAAACTCAGGGATAAACAAAACTAAAAATACTTCAACTATTCAAATGGACAGAAATACCCTTAAGAATTTTTTCTCCGAAATCCCCGATAAAATACTTCACGCGAACAATGATGACGCGACAAATTCCTCATACACGTACGACAATAATCTGTTAAAAGAGCACATAGATTCTAAAGTACCGTCAAATGTATCTTTCCATATCCCCTTTATTAAAGTATCTTTTGTGAAGGAGTCTCTTCAGTCACTTGACGTTTCAAAGGCAGTAGGCTTGGATTTAGTAAACCCGCTCTTTCTTCGGTTGGGCCCAGATCATCTTTCCCATAGTCTAACTCATGTCTTCAACCTAACAATATTTTATAATACCTATCCTTCGTCTTTTAAACAAGCTAAGGTTATTCCCATTCACAAAGCTGGAGCTAAGGATGACCCAAATAACTATAGGCCTATATCTATTCTCCCAAATGTATCGAAAATACTTGAAAGGCATATTCACGGACATCTTAATAAGTATTTAAATAAATATCACCTCTTGTATACGAATTAGTCAGGTTTCAGAACATCAAACTCTTGCCTTACAGCCCTAACTCACATTATGGAAAATGCAATGATGCTATTAATGATAATCTTCTTTGTGGTGCAATATTTTTTGACTTAAAAAAAGCTTTTGATCTGGTCAATTATGATATTTTATTGACAAAATGTAAATATTTTAAATTTTCTCAAAATGCGTTACAATTCCTAGAATCTTACTTAAAAAACAGAAACCAGTGTACTTTAGTCAATGGTGAACTATCTTCTATGAAGCCTACTCACTATGGCGTACCTCAAGGATCGATACTAGGACCTCTTTTATTCAATATTTTCATTATTGGCTTGCCATTAAATCTCTCTTCTAAAACTGACCTCTTTGCTGATGATACGACAGTCTACACCTCTGGCCCAGCCGTTGACGTTCTCCAAACAAAACTGCAACTTGATGCCGACAGAATACAAGCCTGGTGTAACCAAAACAGAATGAAACTTAATATACCAAAAACCAAAGCAATGCTCTTTACAACCCACCAAAAAAGAAATTTTCTCCCCAATACTCTTGATATAAAACTCGGCAACGAATCAATTTAAGTTGTCTCATCCTTTAAACTTTTAGGCGTCGTTTTAAATCATAATTTAACTTGGAAAGACCATATTCATTATATCTCTAAAAAAATAAATCAGAAACTTTTCCTTCTCCGTAAGATTAAACAACACCTCCCTCTCACCTACCGCACCCTTTTTTATAATGCTCATATTCAGACACATTTTGATTACTGTTCGCCAATCTGGGACTCCAGTGACTCCAAATCGCTTGAATGTCTTTCTAGACGACAAATCATGGCTTTTAAACTACTGCTTAATGTCGATCATACCGCAGAACTGTACCCAACATTAAATACCTTAAAACTTTTAACAATAGAAAATCGTCATGCCTACAATTTATGTAACTTTATTTTCAAAATTGTATCCAAGCAATGTCCTGTGTATCTATTTAATATTTTGTCTTACTATATTCATTACTATAATACTGGTTCACTCTATGTCCATCTATTAATTAATGTATAGGTAATGTTTTCTCATTTCACATTTTTTTTAAAAACATTTATGCCTTTTGACATTGTTAAGTATACTTTTACTATGTGTTATTATATTGTTGTCATCTTTTGTATTATAATTTCATTCTGATTATTGTATACTCCAATTCACCCATCTCTTTTATTTGTTTTGCTATCATCTTTTGTATTATATTTTTTTTCACGAAGGGCAGGATGGTAGAAAGGCTTCTACAGCCTAATCCTTTACCCTTCTTAAATAAAGTTATTATTATTATTATTATTCATTTTGTAGGCCTACACGACCAAATAAAATAATAGTATGTTAAGCCCAAAATGACCCACTTAAAATGTCGAGACGTTAAAAGAAAGGGTTCATGATGGGCGACGTCGATGTCTATAGACCTATATTTACTGCTTCAACTACCAACGTTCACCATGAGAGCTAGATATAATATTATATATATAACATCATAAGATGTATGCAGTTAAAGCGAAACCAAGTCGATCTGCTGTTGAAGATGACCTTCAACTTGATAGAAATGCTGCGCCCTGTCTACCTGCGTGTATAAATAAACTGGTTTTAACCGCACAGCAGCCATCGCATGATCAGCAATAAAATGTTCTTTATGTGGGCCAAATAAATATCGTGCAACGGTGATATCAGAGATTATAAATATATAACCCTCTATTTTTAGACATTAGGGTTTTACGTCCTGTATTGCGCATGCGCGTCTATCTCGATCGCCAATCAAATAATTGCACGCTATCATTCATTCTAGCTGTTATTTCTACTTGTAGTCTAACACATTCTTGTAGAAATTAAAGTTAAATTTTGCTTTTTTTTTTTTTTTTCGTTTTTATTTTCGTTGATTATAATGGCATCCGGGGATCTGATATCAGCGGATAATGTAAAGGTACGTATAAAAGAAACACTCGCCTAAATTAGTTACGCATCCAACGACTGTCGTGGTGAAAAAGAAAGGGGGGTGGTGCTCGGCACTATTATGTTGGAGAGGGGGGGGGGGGGCGAATGGTTAGCACGTGCGCGCTGTATCACAAGGTCTGGCTTTGAGTCAACTGGCATGGTTGCGACTCACCGGTTGTGCGTGACAAAGAGTGGGGTCCTCTGGTTTTCCTTGCGGCTGTGGCTTCGAGCCCTGGTGTGAGCGTATGTGGCATGGAGATAGGGGCGCCTTCTCAACCTCGTGGGTTTCCTCCGGGCACTCCGGTTTCCTCCTGTTACGGTTCCTTGATTCCCTTAACGAAGAACGTAAATAAAATAGGGTTCGCTCCAGTCTAGTGCTAAACCAAAAGAATAAGACAAACAAAAGTTAAAAGTTCATAAATTTTATTAGATATATAAAGTATTTTTATAAACAGACTTTGTACAGGGGGTGAAAATCAGCTTTCATACCATCTGAATGACTAAGCACATGCTCTTTTTCTCAGTCTCAAAGACGACAACCTTACAAATGAGTCACAGGCTTGAAAATTCAAAAAGATTCTTCTAGGACAATGTCACACTGAAGCAATTTATTTATCGAAAACTGCACGACAAGCAATCTCTTTAATTCAAATACTAGTAGTTGTAAAAAAAAAAAAAAATACTTTAATATGTCTTGATTTGCTAATAATAATGCAAAAAATTAATTTATTATAAGCCTATATATTATAGACTCTACAGCAATAAACAATGAACAAAATAGGCGACAAATTGCATAAATTACAAAATATTGAAATTGGGAATAGGCCTAATGGACCGACAATATTTAGTTAATATGAGACAACACTAAATACTATATGTGATAAAATATGACACTGATCTTTACCACCCTTTGTCCTATCTGCAAGATTGCATTCCTATTGTTTTCCCCTAAAGGTGCTAAAGTCGATTTTTTTCCCAAAAATGACAAAGGCAGGGAATTTTCCCCAAAAATGATAAAGCGGATAATTTTCCCCAAAGATGATAAAAGCGGTTAATTTACCCAAAGATGACAAAAGTGGGGATTTACCCACCAATTGATGATAATGGGGATTTTACCCAAAAAATGATGTAAGTGGGGATTTTTCCCCAAAAATGATAAAGTGGGTAATTTTACCCAAAAGTCACAAGATGGGGATTTTTCCCCAACAATGATTAAAGTGGGGATTTACCCACCAATTGATGATAATGGGGATTTTACCCCAAAAATGATGAAAGTGGGGATTTTTCCCCAAAAATGATAAAGTGGGTAATTTTACCCAAAAGTCACAAAATGGGGATTTTTCCCCAAAATGATTAAAGTGGGGATTTACCCACCAATTGATAATAATGGGGATTTTACCCCAAAAATGATGAAAGTGGGGATTTTTCCCCAAAAATGATAAAGTGGGTAATTTTACCCAAAAGTCACAAAATGGGGATTTTTCCCCAAAAATGATTAAAGTGGGGATTTACCCACCAATTGATGATAATGGGGATTTTACCCCCAAAATGATGAAAGTGGGGATTTTTCCCCAAAAATGATAAAGTGGGTAATTTTACCCAAAAGTCACAATATGGGGATTTTCCCCAAAAATGATTAAAGTGGGGATTTACCCACCAATTGATGACAGTGGGGATTTTTCCCCAAAAATGATGAAAGTTGGGATAATGGGGGTTTTACCCCAAAAATGATAATTCAGATTCACTTCAGCACTTCAGGTTTATTTCACCTGCACAGGAACATCACTTTATTTTAGCATTAATATTAATAATATTCTGATTCTCCAAAGCTCTACAGGCCTATTGGAGCAAAGTTCTCGAGGGGAAAAATATACCCAAGATCAAACAATAGTACTACGACCGTCACTAAGCAAAAAATTCACTTCTTTGTGAATTTGATATGATAAATCGGAAATAAAATTTCCTCCCGACCAAAGTTGGTTAAAAATAAAAGCCAACATGGCTAAACGAGAAATCCCCGGAGAAATGGAATTAAATCAAAAATGCTAGTTTACTCCTTTCTTGGGTCATGAGTCCTAGTCCCATGATTAAGTAGCACCGAGTCTAATTATTTCCCCATGAGTATTTAGTAACTAAACATAAATGATTCCATTCTCCTTGTTGGGGAGATGTCGTTTAGGCGAGCGATGTCAAACTCTTTACTGATGGCGACCGAAGTGTCAAAAACAGACGCGCTCAAGGCCTAATCTAAAATATTAACCAATCAGAGCGATTGGAACATTGATCGCGTGAATCTTGACCAATCACAGCGTTTAGAACATGAGCGCGAGATTACCTTAATGGCGGTCGATCACAATTCGAAGGCATTACCCCGGAATAGGGACTCGATTTCTGCAAGCAATGCAATGCATTTATGCTGGCACAATTCAAACATTCATTAGGCACGACGTCCAATTACTATTGGGATATGACAAGTACCGGTACGGCAGTTTAAACCGAATATGATTATCGTTCGTTGAAGATCTGTGACTGTTATACACACACGTGGTTTCGTGTACCTTTCACATTTTCTCAGGTTCGTAACACTCCCACTGCTAGAGACCCCTACGCGCAAGCGAATTATTGAAATAAAATTAAACCATATGTTAGTCCCGAAATGACCTAGTTTGTGTTGAATGGACGTTAAACCCCTTTCTCTCTCTCCTCTGGTTTTCTCTTCCACTGCACAAGACCCCTACGCACAAGGGAATTATTGAAGTAAAACTGAACTATATGTTAGACCCGAAATGACCAAGTTTGCGTCGAGCATTTTAATCGTTATTTTCTATGTGAGGTCACTGGAATCTACAGACTGTGACGACTTGGTTGAGGAGGATTTACCTGGCAACGCAATTTCCTATACATAAGCTGTGAAATGGGAATATCGATAAAATACAAACGGAAATAATAATTACTCCTTAGCCCGTGGAACATGTAAAACCCCTCAAGTTCGACCCGCTTGTGGCAGTAGGGGGAGTTGCCAACGACTTACCCCTGTCGTCTCGATGGAGGGCGGGGTATCACTGTGTCCTCTGTTATTCACAAAAGATCATTTAAAGCACGCATAGACACACACACACATACACAAACCCCCGCCAAAATAATTCTGAGAGCTATATATTGCGAGCCTGAACTATGACCGTAAGATTTCTATTTTCAATTTAACCAGTTTTATATCGTAATTCTCATAGGAATTCCCCTTTTTACATGCTAAACAGAAGATAAATAAAGATAAAGAATTATCTATAGTGTACTTACATCAGTAAACGGACTGAGGAAGGGGAAATAACCGTGTTTTCTGTTTCGTGCATAGGCCACTGATTACACAATCCCAACCACTAATTTTGACAGACGGTGGATGTTCAGTCATTGTTTTATTAATTAAAAGCACAGTATTTCAAACTAAAAGGCAAATGTAGACATTTAAAATGCCGTCTTGCCAAAAACATGTTTTCCAAACCTTATTAAATTTGATCAATCCAAACGGAAATTAAGGATATCTAAAATCTGTATTATTACTATTGGTTTCAAGGCGCCATATTTGTTGGGGGTTTGGGGTTTTTTTTTTTTTAAATTATAGAAGAAAAAGAAGTACTTATCCTTAATATCCCTAATGATTGTGCATTATTTTCCTTTCAGGGCGACACCTATCACTTCCATATTCATACAAAGGTAAGAAATAAGTATGTCTTTTAAACCATTTGCGAGAACCCCCCCCCCCCCTGCTCAGCTACATAAAAAAAAAAATAATACCTTGCATCAGTATAAAAATGATTTCTCTATTTAAAAAGCTCAATTTGTATGTATGCCTATGTAATTTAGAGACGACGATGGCAGATTTCCGTAACAGAAACCTGGCAAACTCCCTCCTGCAAAAATTCCTGGATCCGCACCTGGGTTGTTGCAATTGTTCTTATATTTTCTTCGGTGTATAAAATCAGAATTGGCGAAACGAAATAAAGATGTTATTTTAATTACACCAAGAGATAATGTTTAATAAGCCCATAATATACCATCCATTTATAACTGATGCTAAAACATCATTTTGGGGGATCATGGTGGGTAAGACGCTGGCTCGCTAGCCTGGAGGTCGGGTGTTCGATCTCTGAATTGGCCGAGAAAGTTCACCATGATTTTCCGGCGTGGTTCCCCCTTGTCGGTGACAAGGAAATCTGACTAGTCGTTTGGAGGGGACGAAAACGAAAAAACGAGGTCCCGTGTACACATTGGGGTTCACGTAAGATCCCTTGACAGTCTTCTTAAGCCCAGTTCGAATCAGAACAGTAGGACGTTAAACTACATTTCACTTCATTTCATTTCAAAACATCATTTCGTTGTAGGAGGCATCTGTCCAACTTGGAGACAAGAATATACTCTTTCAAACTCCTGAAGGAGTTTTAAATACAATTAACGAACTGAAGAAAGAGGTGCAGGAACTGACACGGAGCAACCTGTCAACAAGACTTCAACTCTCTCTAATGAAACGAAATATTGATCGAGTTGATGTGGACGTCACCGTCAACAGGAACGCCAAACGTCCAAAGAAAGGTGATGACTGTCATACAGCTCATACAGAGGGAACAGATGAGGAATGGGAAAATGGGGCTGAAGATGGTGACGGCAATTATGAATGTGGTAATGAGGAATGGGAAGATGGTGACGGCGATTGTTACCATAGTAATGATGAAAACGATGAGGAGGAAAGTGTTTTTTACCCTGATCTAAACGATTTTGGAGAGTATGCTGGTTATGAGGATCCAAAAAATGATGAAGGTGGTGATGATGAATATGGTGATGAAGAAGAGGAGGAGGAGAGTGATGATAAGGAGGAGGGCGATGAGGAGAAGGGGGAGGTGAAAGAAAGGACTGGGGATTATGGATACGAGGACATGGCTGGAAATATATATAGTGATTTCGATGCCGATGATTTTGATTGTGAAATGTCAGGTGCCATCGCTGATCGCGGTTTACATTCCCCGGTAAACAAATGGCTTTAAATCAAGCAGTAGATGCAAAGGTAAGTTAACTTTGTAGGGCAGTAAACTTTCAGTGTCAACCAAATTGTTTAATCTTAATCAACTCTATGTTTGGATCGAGGTGGGGCGGGTGGTATTGCTTTTTGGTGGTTTATCATGTTTGGATAAGGGGGCATTATTGGATTGGGTTTTAGAGGAGGAGTAAGTAGCTTAACAGCAACATTTAGAACAGACTTATGGAGGATATCTCGATAACATTTTTGTGAAAGGGACAAAAACCTGATATCAATTATAAGAAAAGATAAATTTGCATGACATTTGTAATTAAGTGTTATATTATTCATAGGTAACAGGGTCGCTGTTGTTATCGACTAACACCTAGTGGTGGAACTCAACATGGTATCCCGATCAACAAGGAGATGTTATGGCGGAGTGATTTCCACTCCAGAGCTCACACCCGGAACTACCTCTGAATGGGAGATGCTGTACTTCTGTACTATATATAGTATGTTCAAGAAATGAATGGAATGTACAGAAAAGCACGATTATAGACCATTTACGTTAAAAACGTCAAAAGTATGGGAAATATTCCATGTAAAGGATGGAATGTGTTAAATTTCGGGTGGGTGTCCCTGAAATTAAAGTTAATACTTCCACATCATTAGTGTAATTGTCATACACGCATTACGCTAAATAATGGATTGACGTTATTGAAATTCGGAATAGGTGTTGAATAAGATACAAGTTAATTATCTAAATTACATCCGAACTAAGAGAGATATGTTAGCATACCTTCACTGCTACATGCCCATTAGTCGCATTGTACTAAAACTTACTAAAGGCGTCCCTGGATAATAGATGTTGAAGATACAAAAGCCAATATATTGTAGCACGAGTATCATGCTATAGTATAATGCTACTAGTCAGATTGTTTGGGAGCTCCAACATGCTGACCAACAAGTAGACATGCTTTTTGACTGATATGTCCCGGAAGTTTAAATGTATATTGATACTTATAAATACTTCCCAATACTTGTGGACTTTACAACAGTCTAACTATGCTATTGTTTCATGTAATTAAAATGAAACTAATGCATTGAAATAAACTTCAATTATTTCCAGCTTAATGTAGCAAGTTTATGCAACATTTAAATAACGACTGGATTGTATTGAAACTAAAGGTGACTAAAAGTTTATCTATGTTTAATACTTACTCATTATTATAGATATTGTGGCACACCCAAACTGTTACATGTCCCGATAATAGTTGAAGTAGTATTGAAACTGGGAAAGAATGTCCCTGAAAATTAGATTTCCTCTACTGAAATGTCCCGGAAATGTTTATTTATTTAAGTTAAATACTTTCAAATTATGGTTACCATATTTGGATGGTATTAAAACTGAGGAATTTGGTCTCTTAAATATAAATTTATTTAAAATGTCCAAATTATAGGCATATTGAAGCCCGCCCTTTATTCTATCGTTAATAGAGTAACACATAAGCTATATTTAAAAATACTTTAAATACAAATTATGGGCGATATAACACATAGTTTATAATAAAACTGCGGATGGGTCACTACTTAAAATGTCCTAGATGTTAGGCATATTAAAGCACACCCTTTATTCTATCGTTTATAAGAAAATTATGGGCGATATGGAAGTAACACGTAGTTTATATTTTAAATCCGGATGGGTCACTACTTAAAATGACCTAGATGTTAGGCATATTAAAGCACACCCTCTTTTTCTATCGTTTTTACGAAAGCATATTTGAAAATAATTTAAATACAAATTATGGCCGATATGAAAGTAACACATATTAAAGCACGCCCTTTATTCTATCGTGTATGAAGTAAAACATAGGCTGTATTTAAAAATACTTTAAATACAAATTATGGGCGACCTAAAAGTAAAACATAGTTTATATTTTAACTACGGATGGGTCACTACTTAAAATGTCCTAGATTTTAGGCATATTGAAGCACACCCTCTATTCTATCGTTTATAAGAAAATTATGGGCGATATGGAAGTAACACGTAGTTTACATTTTAAATCCGGATGGGTCACTACTTAAGATGTCCTAGATGTTAGGCATATTAAAGCACACCCTTTATTCTATCGTTTTTACGAAAGTATATTTATAAGATGTATTTAAAAATACTTTAAATACAAATTATGGCCGATATGAAAGTAATACATTGCTTATATTATAACTCCGGATGGGTCACTACTTAAAATGTCCTAGATTTTAGGCATATTGAAGCACACCCTTTATTCTATCGTTTATAAGAAAATTATGGGCGATATGGAAGTAACACGTAGTTTATATTTTAAATCCGGATGGGTCACTACTTAAAATGTCCTAGATGTTAGGCATATTAAAGCACACCCTTTATTCTATCGTTTTTACGAAAGTATATTTATAAGCTGTATTTAAAAATACTTTAAATACAAATTATGGCCGATATGAAAGTAATACATAGCTTATATTATAACTCCGGATGGGTCACTACTTAAAATGTCCTAGATTTTAGGCATATTGAAGCACACCCTTTATTCTATCGTTTATAATATAATTATGGGCGATATGAAAGTAACACGTAGTTTATATTTTATCTCCGGATGGGTCACTACTTAAAATGTCATAGATTTTAGGCATATTAAAGCACACCCTTTATTCTATCGTTTTTACGAAAGTATATTTATAAGCTGTATTTAAAAATACTTTAAATACAAATTATGGCCGATATGAAAGTAATACATAGCTTATATTATAACTCCGGATGGGTCACTACTTAAAATGTCCTAGATTTTAGGCATATTGAAGCACACCCTTTATTCTATCGTTTATAATATAATTATGGGCGATATGAAAGTAACACGTAGTTTAAATTTTATCTCCGGATGGGTCACTACTAAAAATGTCCTAGATTTTAGGCATATTGAAGCACACCCTTTATTCTGTTGTTTATGAAGTATCACATACGCTGTATTTAAAAATACTTTAAATACAAATTATGGCCGATATGAAAGTAATACATAGCTTATATTATAACTCCGGATGGGTCACTACTTAAAATGTCCTAGATTTTAGGCATATTCAAGCACACCCTTTTTTCTATCGTTTTAAGATAACACATAGGCTGTATTTAAAAATACCTTAAATACAAATTATGGGCGATATGAAAGCAACAAATATGTTGTAATGTAACTCAGGCAGGGTGGCCCAGATTAAAAGTTTATCTATGTTTAATACTTACTCATTATTTTAGATATTGTGGCACACCCAAATTGTTACATGTCCCGATAATAGTTGAAGTAGTATTGAAACTGGGAAAAATGTCCCTGAAAATTAGATTTACGCTACTGAAATGTCCCGGAAATGTTTATATATTTAAGTTAAATACTCTCAAATTATAGTTACTATATTTGGATGGTATTAAAACTGGGGAAATTGGTCCCTTAAATATAAATTTATTTAAAATGTCCAAATTATAGGCATATTGAAGCCCGCCCTTTATTCTATCGTTAAAAATACTTTAAAAATACAAATTATGGGCGACATAATAGTAAACATAGTATATATGAAAGTAATACATAGCTTATATTATAACTCCAGATGGGTCACTACTTAAAATGTCCTAGATTTTAGGCATATGAAAGCACACCCTCCTTTTCTATCGTTTTTACGAAAGCATATATATAAGCTGTATTTAAAAATACTTTAAATACAAATTATGGGCGACCTAATAGTAAAACATAGTTTATATTTTAACTACGGGTGGGTCACTACTTAAAATGTCCTAGATTTTAGGCATATTGAAGCACACCCTTTATTCTATCGTTTATAAGAAAATTATGGGCGATATGGCAGTAACACGTAGTTTATATTTTAAAGCCGGATTGGTCACTACTTAAAATGTCCTAGATGTTAGGCATATTAAAGCACACCCTTTATTCTATCGTTTTTACGAAAGTATGTTTATAAGCTGTATTTAAAAATACTTTAAATACAAATTATGGCCGATATGAAAGTAATACATAGCTTATATTATAACTCCGGATGGGTCACTACTTAAAATGTCCTAGATTTTAGGCATATTGAAGCACACCCTTTATTCTATCGTTTATAATATAATTATGTGCGATATGAAAGTAACACGTAGTTTATATTTTATCTCCGGATGGGTCACTACTTAAAATGTCCTAGATTTTAGGCATATTGTAGCATACACTTTATGCTACAATTGTTTTAAACAAATAAGTTGCATCGTAACTCCGACTGGGTTACCCAGATTAATTATTATTATAATATAGATATTGTGCCATACCCGAAAATGTAATATTTTTCTATAATAGTTGAAGTGGTGTTGGAACTAAGGAAGTATGTCCCTATAATAGGAATACTTTACATACTGGAATAGATTTATAATTATTTAAGTTACATATACTTTCAAATTATAAGCGATATTTTAGCACGTCCGTACTGCTATATTTCCATGTAATTTGAATTGGGCCACTTAAATATAAATTAACTCAAAATATCCTATATGTTATACCTATTGAAGTACACTCTTTTTAACAAAAATACTTTAAATACTAATTATGGACGATTTACACAACAGGTAGGGTACTTAAACATCTAGTATTTAGAAGGCTATTATTTATTTTCTGGAGCTGCCAAGCCAGCAAGAGTGTTATTGTCCATTTTAGTAGCATCAGTGTTTCAGTTTGATCAATCATTTTATGTATTGAATGATTATAAATGTATGTTTTGTTAATAAAATAACAAAATATGAATAATGTTTCTGTTGTTACTTGTGGACGTCTACTTTATTGTGTGGTCGGATTTTGTCGTCTTTCACTAAATATGCTTTTATATGCTCGAGGGATCACAGTTATTGTTCTGTGTTGCTTGCATTGTATTGCGACAAACGGGTTAAATAGAAAGATAATTATTAGTAGTGTCAGGGGTTTGGGTGACCGAATTGTTAACACGTGTGCGTTTGATCATAAGGTTTTTCGTTGAGCCAAGTGGCATGGTTCCGACTCTCTGCTTGTACGTGACAAGGAGTAGGATCGTCTGTCCAACCTCGTGGTTATTCTTTGGGTCCAACGGTTTCCTCCCTCTGCTATAGTTCCCTATTATTGAAAAGAACTTGAACCATATTAGTTCCGGAATGACCTAGTTTGTGTCGAGTAGGAGTTAACTCCCATACCCCACCCCTCTCCCTCTCCCCCTCTCTCTCTCTCTCTCGGTGTATAACCGGGTAACGTAAACGCCGATGTGTACATAGGACCTGTTTCGTCACATCCGAACGACTGTACGTCGACGTCCCTTGCCGACCCTCTGGCTTCCACCACTGACAACGGAAAATCCTAATGAACTTTCTCAGCAGGAATCAAACACGATAACTTAGGGTTAGAGTGCCAACATTTTTCCATAAAGGCCCGTGTTCAATGAG
Source organism: Patella caerulea (assembly GCA_036850965.1). NCBI lineage: Eukaryota > Metazoa > Mollusca > Gastropoda > Patellidae > Patella > Patella caerulea. Next base: position 13,639,752 of record JAZGQO010000002.1, on the reverse strand, counting down.
TATGGGGCCCGACGAGGTCCCGAATCAATAAGTATGGACACTTTTCCATGCATTGGAGAACCACAGGTATGCAAATCCGGCCCATCCGTGTCCATCACAGGTATGCTAATTCGGCTCATCCCGTTCCAACACTCTTTCTATTATATTTCGCGACTGGGACACTTCAACCCATTTACATGTATATTTTGTTTGCCTAGAAATACCATGGGTATTCAAGTAAGAACTCTATTAAGTGTAACTGTGCAATGAGTGTATTAAAATTGTAAACAGTTCGGTGAATGTATAATTTAAATCTAATATCCAGCGAAATTTCTGAACCTCTATCTAAATTATTTAACTACTCTCTTTCGGCGAAAACAGTACCGAACATCTGGAAATTTGCCAATGTAACTGCCATGTCCATAATAAAAAAGGTGACCCCATCAAATTGTGGAAATTATAGACCCATATCTCTGCTTGGTATCCTAGTTAAAATGCATCTACAAAAATGTCTTCAATTCTGTTCTAACTAACCTCCAGAGTGGCTTTTTGCATGGTGATTCATGTGTTTACCAACTTACAGATATTGCACATTACATTTGTCAAGCCATTGATCATGGATTCTATACGAGAGCAGTGTTCTGTGACATCAGTAAAGCTTTTGACAGGGTCTTGCATTCTGGACTCTGTCACGAGCTTGAAGCTGCGGGCATACGGGGAGACATCCTTCAATGGTTTCACAACTATTTAGAGGGAAGACAACAATCAATTGTTGCTGGGGGTGTCTCTTCCACCGCAAAAAACATCCCTCGGGCGTGCCACAGGACTCAGTTCTCGGTCCCGTCCTTTTTCCCATTTATATCAATAACGTTGTGAATGATATTTCATCAAATGTTCGACTCTTTGCTGATGATACTTCCCTGTATCTGAAAATTGATGACCCTACCGAATGCGCGAATATTCTAAACAATGACCTGAATAAAATTAACGCGTGGGCTATAACATGGCTGGTATCCTCTAACCCGCTGAAGACCGAAACACTAGCACTGACAACCCAACAAAATCCCATTTTACCTACCCTGACTCTAAATAATGTTCCCATCAAGGAAATCCCCCATCATAAACATTCAGGCTTGACATTTCAACAAAATTGTAAATGGAACCAACACATCAATGACGTTATAGAAAAAAACCAGCAAATCTGTCAATTGTTTAAGATCCCTTAAATACAGACTTAACCGGAAATCGTTACAAACTATGTATACCTCTTTAATCCTACCCCATTTTGATTATTGCGACGTCATCTGGGACAACTGCACAGGCCAACTAGCTAACAAATTAGACCACCTACAACTGGATGCACTTAGGTCCATATGTGGTTCTGTAAAGGGTACCAGCCATAGACTGTTATATACAGAAACCGGTTTTATTACGCTAAAAGAGAGACGCAGAAGACATAAACTCAAATTCATTTATAAAATTATAAACGGCCTTTCTCCGTCCTGTCTCCATGATTTAATCTTGACAAAAAGCGCACACTATAATCCCCGAAAAACACGCCTACCCGAATATAAATGCTAAACAAATATCTTCTATAATTTCTTTCATACCATCGTCAATAAGAGAATGGAACAAATTAAGTTCGGAGACAAAAAATTCTCTAAATATTTTCAATTCGAAACTCATGGCTCAAGATCCGATGCCACCTAAAACATTCTCTTTTGGAACCCGTGTAAACCAAATCATACATTCTAAACTGCGTCTCTCTTGCAGCAATCTAAACGTATATAAATTTTTATGCCATATTTCTGATAACCCATCCTGCAGATGTGGTCATCAATTTGAAGACACTGAACATTTTTTATTGAATTGCTCCTTATATTCAGATGCCCGAAATAATACAATAAATAATTTAACTACTATTCACCGAAATACTACAACCCTATTGTAAGGAATTGACAACATAGAAAACTCATTCATTATTTTTAAAACTGTTCACTCGTTTTTCGAAATCACCAGACGATTCCAGGGACAACTATAACCATTCATTGTAAATATATATTCACTTGTACATTATTTGCCTATTACTAAACTGTAAATCCATTCCAGAGACAACTATAACACACTCACTGTAAAATATTTGCACTTTGTATGTATGTTTCTTTATGTAAATACAGGGAGAAGGGTTTAATATAGACTCTGCCTGTTCCCCAATCCCTTTTCAGACAGAAATCTGAATAAAAATATTGCTTATAAAAAAATTACAATACATGTGTCAATAAAAACTCCATTCCATATACCAATCCAACACAACATGATATAATGACTTAATTTGTACAGGACCTGTGTTGCCTCGGGGCTGTTTGCTATTCCGTTAGATAAATTTCAACCATTGAATGCAAATCAATTGTGTTAATTCAAACAACTACTGAATTCAAATTCAATGTAAATCGCGTTTAAAGAGCAAGAGAGGACGTGGATGAGAGAGGAGGGGGCGGGGGTGACGGAGAGGGGGCGCGAGGGAGAGGGAGTAAATGTTGCAGAGAGAGAGTGTGTGTTACAGAGCTGGAGCGAGAGGAACAGAGGGGTACGCCCAAACGACACAAACTAGATCGTTTCGGGAGAGAAATATTTGGTACAATTATGTTTCAATAATTCGCTTGCACGTAGGAGTCTTAGCAGTGGGAGCAAACCCCTTTAAAAAATGTCTGATGTCTTCATACTTTCACCAACTACATATTTATATCATAATTCATAATCTCAATGCGCTCCTTTCGGAAAACTTGTTTAAATTTTGAATTATAGACAGTAAGTAAGGAAAAGGATATTCTGAAAAATGGACCCTACCTCAATGAAATGTGCTTACTGACATAGCGTCTAACAGCAGTTTATTTATAGCCTGTGGTATCTCCCGACGAATACAAAGTTTTTAGAGGGATTTGAGGCAAATGTTTGAAAGATTAAATAGCTTGAATAGTATTTTTAGCCCAAATATATCATCAAACCACACAGTTTGTACGCGGAGACGGCAGGGGCGGATCCAGAGGGGGGCTTCCCCCCCCCCCTGCTCAGCTACATAAAAAAAAATAATGCCTTGCATCAATAAAATTACATCACAAAGTGATCCTACATCAGTATAAAAACGATTTCTCTGTTTAAAAAGCTCAATTTGTATGTATGCCTATGTAATTTCGAGACGATGATGGCAGATTCCCGTAAACGAAACCTGGTAAATCCCCTCCTGCAAAAATTTCTGGATCCGCCCCTGGGAGAGGGTATCTTTGGGGAGACCATGAAATGAATGTATCATAAATGATATTAATGAGGGAATGAAGTTAATGAAAGTATGAATGGTATTTAATGAGGGCACAGCCTGATGATGTCGATCCCGTAACATACAAAAGTACTTCGTTGGACTGGAGGGTTGGATGATCGATTTGTTAACACGTGCATGCTTTATCCTAAAAGCCTATAACTGGCGTGGTTTCGAATCCCCGTTTGTACATGACAAGGAGTAGGATCGCCTGTCCAACCTCGCCTCTCCTCCGGTTTCCTCAAACTGCTAAGAGAGAGGGGTGGGTTAACGTCCACTCGACACAAACTAAGTCATTTCGGGACTAACATATGGTTTAATTTTATTTCAATAATTCGCCTGCGCGTAGGGGTCTTTAGCAGTGGGAGAAAAGCGGAGGACCCGGAGAAAACCCACGATGTTGGACAGGCGACACTACTCCTTCTCGCGTACAACGGGGGATTCGAAACCGCGCCAGTTGACTCAATGACAGACTTTACGATACAGCGCGCATGTACTAACAAATCGACCGGCCAACCATCCAGCTCAACGAAGTACTTTTATATGTTACGGGATCGACATCATCAGATTGCCTGTCCTCCGGTTTCCTCCAACTGCTAAAGAGTGAGGGGATTGTGGTTTAACGTCCACTCTACACAAACTAGGTCATTTCGGGACTAACATATGGTTTAAGTTTATTTTAGCAGTGGGAGGAAAGAGGAGGACCCGGAGAAAACCGACGATGTTGGACAGGCGACCCTACTCCTTCTCACGTACAACGTGGGATTCGAAACCACACCAGTAGACTCAATGGCAGGCTTCGTTAAACCCCACTCTCTCTCTCTCTCTCTCTCTCTCTCTCTCTCGCTCTCTCTCTCTCATCCTTTATCTCTCTCTCTCACACACACACACACTTCTTTGGCCTATAACTATCCGATAAATCAGTGTAGGACGACCTTGAAATAAACTAGTTTTTTTTTTCATCTGATTGCTAGGGCGGAGACAATGCGAAAATGATGTTTATATCATCTATTAAAGAGCGGAAATGTGAATTACAACAGGAAGAAGGCAAACGAAAATGAAAATCAACTATGTCACTGGGTCGGGGGGGGGGGGCGTGGGCATGGCCCCCTACCCCCTCCCCGGATCCGCGCCTGCCGCTGTATAATTTGTATAAAAGAACACATCTTCACACAAACTGAAACTACATATCATCGTTCATCTATAGTCTGAAGCCACGGTGGCTCAATTTGTTGCAGGAAGTGGCCAGAGAAAGTAATGCAAGTATAGGTTCTACCTCCAGTTGAAGATGCTGCAAAATAGTCAGGTCAAAATACAATTTAACCCTCAAATAATTGCTACAAATGGTTTCTCAACTGATTCTGGTAGGCTTCACTCACGCAAATAGGACCCTCGGGAGAGTGTTTTTATAAAGATAACACCCAAGCTGGCCACCGAAACCTCTTAATGTAACTATCAAGATAATCAACCCAAATTTGATGATCTTGGTGTCTACCCCTAGGTTTTTGGGAGCAGAGAACACATCAAAATCATTAAAAACGACGTTTGCCTTGAAAATAGTCCAATTCAATTGTTCGGGGGGATGCAAAGGCCATCGATGCAGCAGCAGATACAATGGACTCTACTACTGTATTTGGCCCTTGCCAAGCTGAAAACTGAGACAAACCAAACAACGCTCATGAGGTCGATACAGAGGAGGGTGACACCTAAAACTGAACGCTCTGAAACTTATCCTATGGACAAAGGTGTTCGTGTATTAAGTGATAGTAGACACTTGAAGGTCGTGAATTCAATTTCATAATGATTCAACAGCTTAGTGATAACCAAAGTTTTCTTAATGTTTTTCTTGCCCCCCCCCCCCACAAACCTGGGTATAGACATCAAAATCATCAAATTTGAGTCAAGAGTTATAGACTATTGTCATTTGGAGGTGTTGGAGACAATATTTGGCAGCATATTGACCAACATCATTTTTTATGATCTTAATGTGTTCTTTCCTCCCACAAACCAAGGCATAGACACCAAGATCATCAAAGATTGGTTGATAGTTAAAAGGTATGAATATTATGACGTTTCGTTGGCCATTTAAAAAAAGGGTTTCAGGCGGTCCTACTTTGGTAAACTATTAGTGCATTGTTTGTAATAAAGTAAAAAAAAAAAAAGAATTCTGACTATCTTGTAATACAAGAAAACTATCTTGTAATTAATTACAAGATAGTTATAAAAAATGGCTATCTTGTAATTACAAGATAGTCAGAATTCTTTTTTTTTTCATTTGATTGACCCTTATGGTTTTCCGTAGCTAGGCACGGACTTATCAAAACACCTAATGTGTTCAATATGTTATTTACGGGCTCTGCTCGTTTTGACAAAAGACACGATCTCATAAAACATCTTATTCATTCAACAAGTTCTTTATAAGCTACACAATCATCTATGTGTTTAACTCTCGTCTCTTAGACCGACTCTCACTTTTTCCCAAATATTTGTTGGATAGAACGCTTTCTGCCACAGATCGAGCAACATGTGGCAAACTCTTGCCCAAAAACATGTATGAGGTTCACCATGAAAAACTTGAGATACACATGCTGGAAGTAGAGACAACTAAACATGCAATTTTTGCCCCTCCCTTTCAACGTAACCAACCTCACAACTCTTGTACCTTCCGCTTCAATATCATGAATATTTACCCAAACCTGACAGAAAATTTTTTTTCAAAACCTTTTCTTCGATTCTACACCAAAAAGTCAACAAAAAATCGCCACGCAAAAGGGGGAAAGGGAGAGAAACACTAAAGATAAGTGTCGCCCGGGTAACGGCGTAGAAATATTTAATGATCTGGGCTGGGATGGCCTAGTGGTCTAGAGTGCCGCGCTTCGACCTCTAGCTGGCCGGTCATCTCTGGCTTGCGACTGTGGTTTCGATCCCTGGTGTGAGTGCATGTGGTATGGAGATAGGGGCGCCTTCTCAACCTCGTGGGTTTCCTCTTGGAACTCCGGTTTCCTCCCATTGCTAAAGACCCCTACGCGCAAGCGAATTATTGAAATAAAATTAAACCATATGTTAGTCCCGAAATAAGTTTTGTCGAGTGGACGTTAAACCCCATTTCCCCCATCTCTCTCCGTTTAGTATGACCATTGAATTCTCCCTTTAAGCCCAAACTTCCACGACCAATCATTTTGTACCGCATATCTAGTCAAATGAATGAATTGATACGGGGTGTATGCGCTGGTGTTTAGCACGCTCCATGGATATATTTTAATTCTTACTTCCATTAATCTCGGAATACAACATTTATGAACACGTGGATCTGTACATGATTGTGGGTTGTTTCTTAACCTTTTGTTAATTTTTGTATCGGATATAAAATGGATCCGAGTTACAGTCAAAATGAATTAGGCACGAATAAAGACATCTAATTCCGCAACTGTTCATTTCGGCATAGGATATAAAACAGGTCTGTTTTCAAGTTAATTCAAATTCTGCCAAAGTGAATCAAAAACGACTTAAACAGCAAATTTTCTAATTCTAACCAGATGGGCCATTTCTTTTTTGTTTAAATCGTGTATTAAGTTCATCTAGTTATTGGATAAGCAAACTTATGTTGGATTTTGATTTTTAAAAAAAGCAAATTCACGATGAAGGTTAAAAGGATTGTCTTTCTTTTGTATATCACTGGCCTTTGTCTAATGTTCGTGTATTGGTATCACGGTAGCGGAAGTTTATTCTCAAGACAAAATACAACAGCTGCAAGGAAACTCAAAGCAATACTGCCGAAAACCACTCTTCCAGAAAGTTCAAAATCAGCCAAACAAATTCCAAGGACAACTGAGAGGAAAATCAAATCAATATGGAAGAAATCCACTCTTCCTGAAAAATCAACATCGACCAAACAAATTCCCTGGACAACTGATAATCTAAAGCCTCAAGTTTTAAAATCAGCTAAGTTCGAGCCTGGAAACCAATGCGCCGTTAACCTTTCGTGGCCAAACGGCAGAGACGAGTGGCAAATCCTTGATAATAATATTACGTTTGTTTATTCGGCTTTTGCAGTGCCACTGGAAAATCAAGTTAAAATAATGGGAATACACCGCATTCGTATTCGGCCTAAAAGGCATTATGTCTGTTGGTTTTATAATGATACACAAAACGTATCACAACTTCAAACAAATGGCACTATATCTCTTTTGCACGACCATCATGGCCGAACGTAAGTTTTTAATTGTTTTCATTTCGAGCGGTTATCATTTGAACGTAGGTTCATATGTTTTAATGTTTGTGACGTTAAAGGCCCAATACCACTCTTGTTGTAACTGAATATGTCCCAATCTTTATTCTGGTCAACAAATTGTATTGTTTTACAATATTCCAATTAATTGATGATACAAATTTCATCTTAACACACCTAATTAAAAAAATTGGAAAAATGATTTGAAAAACCTAACGTAAACCTGTTCAAATATGACTTGGATTTTAAAATATTTTCGAACGGTCAGGACAAGTAAAATAGGATGTAATGGATAATTTACACAACAGGTAGGTCACTTAAACATCTAGTACTTATTTTCTGGAGCTCTCAAGCCAGCAAGAGTGTTATTGTCCCTTTAATGTTTATTTATACTTCCTCCCACTTCTATAGACATTTACCCGCAAGCGAATAAAATGGAACTATGTGTTAATCCCGAAATGACATAGTTTGTGTCGAGTGGGCGTTAATCTCTCTCTCTCTCTCTCTCTCTCTCTCTCTCTCTCTCCTTGCAAATGTTTATTTTGTCTTAAATATTCTATATCAGAAGCCTACCCTTTCCCGGTAAGATCACAACATCGATGTTGATTTAAATTGACAAATAATTTGTGTTTTCAATGTCGACGATTTTAGATGATATTGAGTTAGAGACTTATATAGCTACTTTATAGAAAATATTTTTTCAAGTTCTCCCAAAGTAGGTAAAATGGCATTTGGAAATTGAGGTTTTACACGCAATCATCTTGAGAAAACTCATAGATAGGTTTGAGAAATACATTCTTTCAATTTTACAACACAATATTCTTTCAAGTTTACAGAAAACACTCCTGTACGGTGGCAGATTTAAGACACGCAAAAATTCTCGAGCGCTCGAGATACTATAAGTCGAGCTCTTGAGATAATACAGCCAAACAAGTTTCAACCGACATTTTAAGCTGTATAATTTTGTGCATTATTTAATGATAAACTTTTATGTACATTCCAATGTGTACACGGGACCTCCATTTTTCGTCCCACCCGAACGACTACATAGCTGTCCTGCATCACTGACAAGGGGAACCACGCCGGAAAATCTGGATGAAAACCCGACCTCTAGACTAGTGATCCAGAGTCTTAGCCAGTTAGCCACCGTGATCGCCTGTTAGCTCAGAGAAGTAAGACATGAAACCTCATTTTATTTCATTACTATTTTATCTTTTCTAACCAGTTTCCCATCTTCTCACCCTCTAGGTATGGGAGCATGATGGTCACGTGTCCACTTAAAGATAACTACAATTGGAATGCCGTGGCTGTTTCAATTTCAGTGATTGACACACCACTCAACTATATGGTTTTACATTATCCAGAAAAACAAATTAAAAGAAATTTTACTATTTGCCTGTCGGTTATGCATTCTAAATATAGTAAAGTTCTTGAACTCATAGAAACTTTTGAGTTTGACAAAGCCCTAGGGGCTAACCACTTCGTTTTATACCATCGCTCTTCGGCTAAACAAAGTAACGTTGTTTTGAACCATTACATTAAGTCTGGTGAATTAACCCTTCTGAACTACACCTTACCAATCCCTCCAAAAGGGATTCATTATTTTGGACAGATCACTGCTGTTAACGATTGTGTTTACAGATCTCGTGGTATCTCGCGGTATGTGTTGGTGGTGGATATTGACGAGATTTTGATTCCCTATCAATTTAACAACTGGATGTCCATGATGGACAACCTGACTGCCTCTAACCCGAATGCGTCTGCTTTTATGTTCAGAAATACATTTTTTGATACATCCATGCCGGACGACATCAGACGATTTCGTCTTGGTGATAAAGCAACTCGCTATAAATTGAAGAAGTTTTTAAAAGTGTGGCGGGAAGATTTCATTTTTGGGTATTGTAATCGCTGTAAAACGCTTGTGATGCCGGAATGGATTGACAAAATGGCTATACACAGGACTGAACGTATAAAAGGGGATCATACACCGCTACGAGTGAACAAGTCGGTCGCATTGTTACATCACTATAGAAGATACGGTTCTTCGCAAGCTAGAGTCTTCAATGCCCAAACGCGAAAATACAGTGGAATAGTGGTTGGTCGTGTAATAAAAACATATGAAAAACTTAAGCCTTGTGTGCCCGATTTATGATTTATACCTATTAATCGGAACTCTAGGAGCCACAGCTCATGGTCATCCACCAGCTGGTGACCCTCTAGAGATTTAGTGAAAGGATTTATGAAGGGTGAATCAAAATAGAATTAGTCTAACGTATTATTTTATAAGAGGTTTCCAAAGCATTCTCAGACATTAGTTAACAATTTAATCAAAATAATTCGCCTTATGTTAAGTAAAATACAGAGCTTTATAAACAGAATTTTGTTTTAAAGCCCCAATAACACTCTTGTTGTAACTGAATAATATGTCCCAATCTTCATTCTGGTCAACAAATCGTATTATTTTAGAATATTCCAATTAAATGATGATATAAATTTCATCTTAACACACCTATTTTAAAAAATTGGAAAAATTCAACCAATTGATTTGAAAAGTCTAACGTAAACCTTTTCAAATGTGACTTGGATTTTAAAATATTTTCGAACCCTCTGGACAAGTAAAATATGTTGTAATGGATAATTTACACAACAGGTAGGACACTTAAACATCTAGTACTTAGTCTGACTTAGAATAAGGGTATTATTTATTTTCTGAAGCTACAAAGCCAGCAAGAATGTTATTGTCCCTTTAATGTATCAAATATATCAATAAGAAATTATCTGCAAAGTTTTTATGTTTCTAGATCAAAGATATTTCTCATGAACCGTGATTGAAAGTTGAGTAACCTAGAATTCGGGTGGAATTTCGGTGGCAAAACCAAATAAATAATGCTTTATTGAACCACTTAGTAGATCGCTTCCCCACGGACTCTCAACATGTATATATTCCTTCTGGAATTCGGGTGTAATTTCGGTCGCCAAACCACGGGCTGCTTTGGGCCACTTACTAGTTGTTTTAACCACGGCACAAAACAGGAGACCACGTTTATGGTAGTCTATTTTTCAAAAGACCCACCATACCTACGGGTGGGTTAGTCCCGAAATGAACTCGTATGTGTCGAATTGACGTATAACCCCCACTCTCTCTCTCTTTCTCTCTATCTCTGCTCTCTCTAAACCTAAACCAATTGGAGTGGACTGCTATATGATATAAATCTATTTCGTGAGAACCTAACCAACTTTTTCTAAGTCTATCAATCTCTTAAAATGACCCAACAGCAATTATGAATGTCGCCTTGTTATCATCACCGCCATTTTGTTTGCCGACACACCATACTAAAATATAGCTGTATATATAAAAGGCATTCATTGGATAAATCGTTTAATAACATGGACTATTATGATTATAAGGTTTTATTAATCATTCGTTAAATGTCCACAAAACCGAATTAATAAAATTATTTTGACAAGGGTGAGGCTGTGTTGCTGCGAGGATGGTCGCTATTCATTTTTATAAAGGAGAGCCATGAGAAACTTCAGCAATTGTGTTAATTCAATGTATCCGTTTAAAACTAAAAAGAATCGTATTCAAATATGTGTAGCTTCCGGCGTTGAAGACGCATTTATACAGACCATATTAAACTCTTGATGTCATCGCTAGGCCGTGATATTTACTGGACTATAATCCGATCTGCTGGCCAACGCTCATTAATGATTAAATCATGAAATGGATAATTGAGACTATGTTTTTTAACGTACCGACTTCAGTAATGTTGATCGAGGCTAGGACCAATTTTCAATCGCGATTTTCTTGGTGCTGGGTGGATCAATTTTACTGCAAATTTTTAGCCAATTCACTTTACATTCCATAATGTACCTTTAATTAAATTCAACAAATAATAAGGGCTGAAAAGGGCTCTTTATTTAGTAATTTAGACCATTAAAAATCGAAAGTGGGGTCTTATCTTGGCCTCGTTGTCCATGATGGAAGTAGTTAAAACAAATATTATGTTAGAAATACTTTCAAGTCTGTAATTTATTAATGTACCACGACTATATTCTACAGAAAACATAGTAAAATAAGATATTTAAAATGTATGGTGAAGTGTCGACCAAACCGATAGAAGAAAATACTTTTTTTTTTATTGTAGAAGCCCTAACGAATATATAGAATAAAATACTTATAATTTATAAATACTTATAATTTATAAATACTTATAATTTTGTCTAGCTTTGACTCAACTAGCGTGGTTTCCTTTCCACGGTTGTACGTGACAAGGAGTAGGGTCGCCTGTCCAACCTCATGGGTTATTTCCGGTCCGGGTCCTCCAGTTTCGTCCCACTGCGAAAGGATACCAACTCGCAAGCGAATTATTGAAATACAATTGAATCATATTTTACTTCCGAAATGACCAAGTTTGTGTCGAGTGGACGTTAAACACCATTTTGCTCTTTCAAAATATATGGAAGAAAAATGTCATCCTTGTCATAAAGCAACCGTTATATTTAACGATGGCATAAGTGGGCTCTAGCAAAAAGTTCAACTTACCAGTGTGATTGTCTGTAGAACATTCTAATTCTAGAGGGTTGGGCGATGCTGAGTTCGAGCCTGGAAACCAATGCGCCGTCAAACTTTCGTGGCCAAACGGCAGAGACGAGTGGCAAATCCTTGATAATAATATTACGTTTGTTTATTCGGCTTTTGCAGTGCCACTGGAAAATCAAGTTAAAATAATGGGAATACACCGCATTCGTATTCGGCTTAAAAGGCATTATGTCTGTTGGTTTTATAATGATACACAAAACGTATCATAACTTCAAACAAATGCTACTATATCTCTTTTGCACGACCATCATGGACGGACGTAAGTTTTTAATTGTTTTCACAATTTTCACAATTGCTCTAGCAAAAAGTTCAACTTACCAGTGTGATTGTCTGTAGAACATTCTAATTCTAGAGGGTTGGGCGATGCTGAGACTATTCCATTTTCTATAGGATGAAATTCTATAATATTCTGCAGAAATTTAAAGGACAGTTTACAAAGCAAGAAAACGATCAAATGAATCAAGTATATGGTGATTCTGCTAGTTTTTTTTATAACCTTTCTAGTTGTTGTTTTGTTATAGGTTAACATTTATTACTATGTTGTTCACTCGACACATTGCACGGTTAATTATTTGATCTTGTATTGTTTAATGTATTTTAATGTATTATGGACCTGTAAGATTACTGAAATAAAGATTATATTATTATATATAACGATCCATTAAAGTTTAACGGGTCGTTAAAATAACTTAATTTTGAGCAACTGGCCCCGGGCCGGATTAACCGTGTGGGGGCCCGGGAAATACCAACTGTGCGGGGGCCCCATTGTTGTTTGTTCAAATTGTTCGTACAGGGTCGTTTAGGTACGGTCCTGCTTCAACTGCCTGTGAGGCATACGGTGTGTTATAATATGTGAAATTTTGTCCTGCCTTCTGTGTGTATAATTGTTCTTCAATACCTCGGAAGCAAAATTGTGACATTTATTGCAGTGTTAGGGCTTTCTATTATACAGTTTAGGTAGATAAAAATGTGCCAGATGGCGAAAAATTAAAAATTGAGTAACGCTTTATATGAAAATTGTGATCCATTTTGTGTGCGTGTGTGGGGGGGACTATTGAAAGCCAGTGTGCGCCCCGAGCTCGAGGAATGTGGTAACATAATTATAAATGGAACGTTATCTCCTATATGTAGAATCTACTCCCAAAATTCTTGGGAAATGGCATTATATAAGTTTGTACTGTACTATAAAAGCAAACAGACAGCTAAGTCGGAAACTGTTATAATCTTTCATGTTCCTCTAATCCTGGAGTTGGGGTATTGGGAGGGGTATCATAATAAGTGGAGTTCTAAATCGACACTGAACACAGCGAATCTGGTCGTATCAACTCTTTACTCACCAAACTAAAAGAATTGATTGAAGGGAAATAACTCCATTTTAGTTTTCATTCTGATAGAAATAAAGGGGTATTACGACCAACTGGGCTTATGAAGATGGACATACGCCATACAGAGTGCTATGAGGGAATGTTTGCCCAGACAGACAGTGGAACTAAAGCCTACTCTTATATCAAATTCGAACTGCCAAGCGATCTTTTACGTCGCACCAATGTGAATCACAGACCTCAGTTTTCCATCCCATCCAAATGACTAGACAGTTGTCCTTGTCAGGACCTCCATCCTGCAATTTCTTTGGTCAACAGTTGTGTGAACCTGTCTCCCAGCATCTTACCCACTTAGCCATCGAGGCTCCCCATTCTGATAAGTACAAATGCAAATTAGACAGAGATTTAAGAATGCAGACGCTACAAGAAGTTGCATAAAACAATTACATCTACATGTAACTAAAGCAACATTTTATTAAGGTACAGTTGATCCTGATCAGGAAGTATTTTAATAATAATAATAACCCCTTAGGGCTAAAGATTCAGTCAGTTTTACTAGTCTGCGACTCAACAAAAATTTGATAAATAGGTAAAATAAGTATGAAAAAATATAAACAAAATACAAAACAAGCTTTAACAATGGTCTATTATTTGACATAAGTCATGAAATCACATAATAAAAAATAGCATTATCACAGGAAGAAATATTGCTTTCAATATCAATAAAATAAAGTTCCTGATGTTAATGCAAATAATGACATGAGTTTTCACATTTAAAGATGATCCGAAAATAACACACCAAGGCTTTCGACACACAATTAAACATACATTATGCAAGAGTTAAATCTGTACATTGCAGGTCTCACTTTAGGCCTGAAATGTTATATAAACTATTAATAAGACATTTATTAACGAAACGAGAGCATAATCAAATCTCGATAGTATCGAATACTCAAGATTTCAACTAGCCATTTAAGAATTTAATTTAAAAATGGGAAAGCGAAGCTTAGTCGCAAATATACCAGTGCCATTGTCAAACCTACAAACAGTGATAATTTGGCTTAGAATGAAGTAATTGGATTGAAATTTTCAATATTCTCAATTTTTATCATCTTTTTTTTCAATTATTAAAACAAGAATGACCAACTCTTTATCAAACTCTTAACTAATGAATCTTTAATAAGACTAGATACATCAACAATCACAGAGTAATAGGATCAAGAACAGCGGATCCAAGCTTGAATGCTGAAAACAATTACTCACAAACACTTTAAATATTCCACTATCTATAAATATACAACATAGCATAAATAACTATTTTCATATCATTTTGTGATATACTTAAAAAGTTTATGTTGCAAATTAACATTTTGTGTACATTTGGATGGGCCTTCGAAAACCTTTTGATTTATGGTGCACAACATCGATAAGCTCACACTTCGAAAAACCAACCACATCTAAAAGGTACCTTTGAAACTGTTCAGGCTTCAGATTAATGTTTTGAAAATTATTCTGAATCGTTAATGTCAGATTTTTCCTTTTTTTGTAAGATGTCCATGGTTGTGGTTCCAATATCAATCGTCCCCCTGGACGCAGATGTCGGAATATTCTCTGAAAAAACATTTTGATACCAGCATCGCCATTGTTAAGATGTATCCATTTTGTCACACTTAGAGCAAGAATGGTATCAAACTCCTCCTGCACTAGGCTTAACTGTTTGCTGTTATTCAAGACATAGTTTCCCTGCTTAAAAGATAAGTTTTCAGGGAATGAGACACAGGCATCATTGAACATACTGCTATTGATGGGTGATGACTCACCATTAGCCAGGCAAGGTACATGTACCACGTTTTCACTTTCTGATACATCTACATAATTTTCTTTTTTGGCATCAATATAATATTTGATATTTTTTCGGGCTGTCGATATTAAATTGCTATCAATGTCCAAACCAACCATTCGCTTAGGGAGAAATCTTTTAGCAATCGTCATTGTTACATGGCCAACATTGCAACCAACATCAAGAACGACCTTCGAATTAAACCACTCTCTTTTGAAACTCAGCAACCGAATGTCTTCTTCTCCTGAGCCTTGTTTATTTCTATATCCATAATACCTATTATAATTTCCATGAATAAACTTTGGTTTATATTTTTCTTTCCTTAATCTAGACTTTTTTAAATTGTTTGGTTTTCCATTATCTTGATCTGTTGAGGGTTGATTGATGGCGACCAATTTTTCACTGTTTTCCATGGTGTCATCACTTGTTATGGTATCAATTGATAAATTTTCTGGTGCAGCTGTTGTTCGGGATATTTGCACAGTCTACCGACCATCTTAAATTCTCATACAGTCTGTAAAGATAAACAAAATACTGTTGATTTCTCGAGTCACATCGAATTCTTAATTCATTTATCAGTTATTAAACCATGAGAACTGGATGTCTACTTTCATGCAGTGGTTCAGTTTTAGTCAAAATTATGGTTGATTTTGTATGAATAAAGGCCTACTGGTTCAGTTGCCAATTTCAAACTCAACTGAGTATGAAATAAGAAATCATTCAAATTCAACTAAAAATAAAATGAATATTATATATATATATTAGGCCTATATTATACCGGTATATTGTATCTGCAAGCAACACATTTACAAACCAGCACAGGGCCTAAGTCAATCGTATTTTGAGGATAAATTACGCTGATTTTTAATGCTCATTTCCACTTACATGCACGCAGAGCTATCCGACAAGTTGACATCTCTGTAGATATATTAATTCACACACCAATTTTATTGCGGCAATGAATACTACTACCTTATGTTGTAGAGTAAAACGTTATCACGTCGTAGTAAAACGTTCTCTTTCAATCAACTAAAGAGAGTTACCTCCCATGCAACATGAAAACAAGTGGTCGTAGTCTCGGTTCTCCAATATACAAATTTTGAAAACATCCTCTGCTGTCGTGAGTTATTTCTATCAAATTCATTCATAAATCGGTCATTTGATTGATAGAAAAATGAAGATAGAGAGGTAATGGCCCATATAGTTTGTGAGTTATTTGCACAGAATATATTTCATAATTGACAAAAAAATCACAAGCAATCAAGCCCTCAAAAATCCAATGCTGCGTGAGATAGACGTCACGTGACTTCATTCAGAATAAACCAGATCGTAGGAAAAGACCGGTAGCGGCGAAGTATTATCACGAAACAACGGTTGATCTCAAAACTTAAGCTCGAGGAGGACAGAACACAGAGGTTCATTATTTCCTGGTATTAAAGGTGAGCGACTGCATGATTCCATTCTTTTATTTTTGCAGAGTTGTAAAGATCTACTGTACAGTGTAGTGTAGTAGTTACGGCACCGTAACGTCACGCTGTTTGTTAGTTTAGTGCCAAGCAGAATGCTACCGTACTTTTCTTAAAAGGTGCACGATTCCGTAAGCAAGGGAATTTCTACTTTTGCGTTACCTTATCATTCTTCGTAAATTTGTGACTGCTATAGTTTCAAAATTCTGTCAAAGAAATAAAGAAAAGCTTAATTATTATAAGACTTATATATTTAGTGATAACCGACACATAGTCATAGTGCCATACGGAACCAGAATATTACATAACTACTACCGTAATTAAGGTTTATTACGTAAAGTACGGTAGTTATTTGGTTATATAAATTATAAAACTTGGTTTATACATATAATGACATGAAAGAGCCCAGTGTAGATTTAATATTTTTGATTTTTATCCCACAATCAGCGGCTATAAAATTATGTAATGATTCGGTAAATCTTGATACCGGTACTAAAATGTAGCAGAAATGGTGGTGAAGCAATAAATAAACTTAGGCCTACCATGCAAAATTATTACTGAAACATGCATCATATGCAATCTGCCTATTGAAGGTCATTCTCAGTTCAGAGTGGATGAATTTATTACTGAAATTCTCACCAAATTCCCTTTATATTAATAGTATCTACCGGTAGATTTTAACTATTGAGAACTGCCATCTTTTTATCTTTAAAGGGACCATCCCAATAAGAACAGGGTCTCAGAAATTAAAGTCCGAGTATTTATGAAATTTATGGACCAAAATATAAATGCATGGTGTATTTACCCTGTCTCAAAATGTCAGCTCAAAATATTGAGTCGTTTGGACGTGAACGTCAACACTGCTTATCCAGACACTTAACTCTTTTAAGATTTCGGGTCAATTTTTTCATTGAATAACCTGATAATCGATTCCCGTTTCTTGAGAGGTTTATACAGTAAATGATCCATGTACTGTACTTGATAGCAAAAGGTAAATTTCACCTACATATTATTTTTATAGAAAAAAAGTCTGGTTTTATACAGATACTGTATAATACAACGGTCTCCATTTCCAGATGAAGACTGTCAGGTTTAGGTTATTTACAAGCGTATCACAAATATCGGGGTAGTTGGTCGGCCTTAGGTAATGGGTTTTAAGGGGTTTTAACAAAAAAGTTAAGCAGTTTTATTCCCCAAAAAGTTATCGGGATTGGCCCTTTAATCTCCTATTATGTATCTTTAAACTTACCATGTATGCGTGTGGTTTCGGGTCGAAACTTTTAACCAATGAACACTTCAATCGAATTTCACATTTAAGGAAATTGTGATGAGAGATAAATTTTTATTTTCAGCACCAAGTAACTAAAATTCAAAATATTGCTTTTGGAAGGTTATGCCTTATTCAGTAGACCTTATGCTTTAAATTTTTGTTTTGATTACACGATTTACTGTGAGTGTGACATATGATTAAACATATGTCACGTACAGTAAATCATGTAACTAAAAAAAATATTATATACTATAATCTATTTACAATTGAAACAGAATGCTATCTGCTCTACAATACACCTGCATGTGTTTGATAAAGGTGATCCAATTGTCTAAAATTCGGTGCAAGTACATACACAATGTCATGCAAATGAGGGTTAAGTATGGATTTCTATTCGAAATGGAATACACTGCTCATTGATATGGTTGGGAAATCACACTATGAGCGACAAATATGAAGTTGGCTTAGTGTTAAGATTTATCTCGCCTTTTTTTTCAAAAACCTGCTGAAAGTGTGGTCAGCATTGGTTGGTATAAAAAAAACTTAATAATATAAAGATCCCACTCTCCAAAAGCCCTCTAGCCTGGATATGATTCAAGCGTCAATCACAGTTCAGACGAATACAATTCCAGGTTTATGGGTAAGAGATATGATCATAATGATAAAAGGATCTTGCTACAAAACATAATGTAGGTCTTTCTCTACTTGACAAAGACTGTATGCACTGATAAACAAGTTGAAAGGGTAATTATGTTGTTTTCGAGGTTCAAAGATGTGTTAAACTGATAATTGCTAGATTTGAATGGAATCTTAGAATGGAGGCAACACTGATTTGTGGGTGTCTTGATCATTATTTTACTTATAATTGACCAAAATGATATCCTATCTCTTTTATCAGATTGCTTACAACTGAACTCCTCAGAGATAAGGGGCCCCATGTTTTGTTGAAAAAACATAAAGACGATTTGTAAATTTCACACTGGTCCTATTCAGATGATAGTGTTCATGTAGATTGTACATGATGGTGGTTCCCATCAAAGTGTGTATGGGAGGGGTGGGGGGAATGGCTGAATAGTTAGCATGGGCGTGCTGTATCATAAAGCCTGTCATTGAGTCAACTGATTTAATTTAAAAATGGAGAAGCGACACATAGCTGCGAATATCCAGTATGGTGGTTGCAATTAATTAAGACACCTTGTCAAACCTTCAAAGGTTAATAACTTCGCTTGTAATAGACTAATTAAGTGAAATTTTCAAATTATTCATTTTACATTATCTACTTTCAAACTATTACAGCAAGAATGACTAGCTCTTTATCTAAATCTTATATAATGTATCTTTAATGCAAGAACTAAATCTGCCTATTGCTGGGGACTTATTCACGAACTTTTAACTAAGATAAAATCCAAATTTTAGTTATATGATTGGATAACATTATATTGATTTTAGTGCTCAGCCAATCAAAACTGAAGAATCTACTAAAATTTGGATTTTATCTGAAGTTAAGATTTCGTTAATCAGGGCCCAGGTCTCTTTTTAGGCCTGAAATATTATATAAACTATTATTAATTAGGCATTTATTAACATGACAACTATTAGCAAGAATGACTACATGTAGCTCTTTATCTTAAAGGAGCTAAATCGCTAATATTTGGGACCTAGAAATTGTCCCAAGTGGGACACAACACATATAATACTGTTATGATTTACATTATGGTTTGCATTTTTACCGGTACTCTAATTTCAAATCAGTTGTGATCGGTGAAATAAGTCAGCAGTCTCAATCGAATGCAAATTTCTAGCGTCCGGTTATTCCAATCTACTTACACCCTTTGATTTGGTGCAATGTTTCTAGCCTTGGTCCATGAGTCGCTTGTTAGAGTTGGGGCTGAAATGCATTATGGTACACGATTCGTGTACCAATGCTAAAATATTTATTTTGTCTTAAATATTGCATATCACACTACAACTAAGCCCATCTTTTTCTGGTACAATCACAAGATCAATGTTGATTTAAATGGACAAATAATTCGTGTTTTCAATGTTGAAGATTTTGGATGATATTGAGTTAAAGACTTAGCTCCTTTAATCTTCCATAATATATCTTCCATTATGTATCTTTAAATGTTGTACTACAAATGCTTATAATACATTTTATTTTATGATCAGTAGTGGAATACCGCGTTTTATCAATGAAATAAAAGTGTTATTTCACTGAGCAGTTGTTTTACCTAAAATGATTGTAAAATCATAAAATAAATAGAACTTTTGTCGTTTTGTTGTGAATAACATATTTTATTTCATCTCTAAGCAAGAAAACGTTTATATTTTCACTCATGCTTCGCATTCATGAAAATATAAGTTTTCTTGCTTCTCGATGAAATAAAATATGTTATTCACTCTAAAACGACAAATATCCTCTATGTATACAAACAAATGCTTAAATAACGTAGTTAAAATGCTTTGTTCAGTATAAAGGTGTGTTTGTACCTGTAATATTTTTATTTTCATATCTGACTGACTTTTATTCAGTACTAGTTGTGGGCTTGTACATTTACTGCAAAATCAATTATAAAGTGATTAAACAAACTTAATACAGTAAGTGCAAGCCCATGCTGCGTACATACTTATATTGACAAAGAAACAGATTTTATAATTTGCTTGAAAACTACTGAGATGTTGTTGAGATAGATAAAGGGAGAGAGAGATAGATGGGTTTAACACCCACTCGACACAAACTAGGTCATTTTGGGACTGTACATGGTTCAAATTTATTTCACTAATTCAGTTCTGTGTGTGGGTCTTTAGCAGGGAGAGAGGAAACAGGAGGACCTGGAAAAAATCTGTGAGGTTGGACAGGCAACCCCAGTCCTTGTCACGCACAACTGGGGAATCGAAACCTTTACCATGCCAGTTGACTCAATGGCACACCAGTCTTCTCTCTCTCTCTCTCTTTCTTCCTCTCTTGCATATTTAGTATTTTTAAAAACGTATGATATCCTACTATGATAACTGGATCAGCGTTGCAAACTTTGACAAAATATTTAAGGAAATATGTTAGTTAAGGAAAACAAAACTATATTACTGGGGATACCAAGGATGGATACAGGCGCGGATCCAGGATTTTTTGCAGGGGGGGGTCTAGGTTTGATGAAAGGCACTCAACCAATTAACGGGTCGTTTGGGGGCCCTCCCCCAGAAAAATTTCGTAAATTAGATTCAATTTGGTGCATTCTGACGTATTTCCGGAAGGTAAATTCCAAAAGTACAGGTCTAAAAGTCGCCAATAAAATCGCATAAAAAATTTTCAAGTCTGAGCAGGGGGGGGTCTGGACCACCTGGACCCCCCCTCTGGATCCGCGCTTGGGATACATGCAAGATATCTACAAATACTTTTCCTTGCCAGAATGTTGTTATAGATAAAATATAGATGATATGCAAATTTTTATGAACCAAATATATGTGACTTTTTTAACTAAATTATGCATTACACACTTAAATGCTTTTAGTGTACTTTTTTATGGGTGTTAGATATATTTGATTGAATAGTTATGGGTATGGATCTTTTAAAAGCTTTTTCTCTGATTATACAATGCACATCTCTTAAACATGGGTTAATTTTCACCATGTGAACAATTTACAAACTCAATTCCATCTGGCTTGTACTGGAGTAACCTTTGGAAATCTATGAGAGTTATAGCTTCCACAACTCTTGAACACAATACATTTGATTTACATTTCATATATTAATTAAGTAACCTTTAATTTTCTGTGGGCAGGGTGTGGGTGTGAATGCTGTAACATGGCTTTTATGTCATAAGGTCTGTCGCTTAGCCAAGTGTCATGGGTTAAAGTTCAATCCAACATTTGTTCTTGACAGGAGTATAGGGATTGTTTGAATTGTACCATGATTTTATGACATAGTTTGTATTAAGCATACATTATACAATAGCTAAATCTGCCTATTACAGGCATGAAATGTTATATAAACTATTAATCAGACATATATTAAAGGGACAATAACATTCTTGCTGGCTTGGCAGTTCCAGAAAATAAATAATACCCTAGAGCTTATTCTAAAGATGTTTAAGTGTCCTATCTGTTGTGTAAATTATCCATTTCAACCTATTTTACTTGTCCAGAGGGTTCAAAAATATTTTAAAATCCAAGTCACATTTGAAAAGGTTTTACGTTCGACTTTTCAAATCAATTGGTTGAATTTTTCCAATTTTTTAAAATAAATGAAATTTATATCATCATTTAATTGGAATATTCTAAAATAATACGATTTGTTGACCAGAATGAAGATTGGGACATATTATTCAGTTACAACAAGAGTGTTATT
This sequence comes from Patella caerulea, assembly GCA_036850965.1. Lineage (NCBI taxonomy): Eukaryota > Metazoa > Mollusca > Gastropoda > Patellidae > Patella > Patella caerulea. The sequence continues at coordinate 13,617,386 of JAZGQO010000002.1, read as the reverse complement.
GGGGCTTTAAAGCGGGAGTTTCATATTTTCTAATAAAGTCAAAACATAATTATTTCTATGTATTTTGCTCAAAAGGTTGTCAACTCACTATTATACGATCATGGGCATTATTTCCTGGGCATAAAAATCAGTGACACAGGAAATAATAACAAAATTACCTCCCTTGTTTTTCCATTCATCCGCATGGAATGGCTATCTTCAAGCGTTTGAATTTGAAGTTGAAAATGATATTTTTGCCAATTTCTCAACTGGCAATAGTGAATTTTAGGATTATTCTTTAACAAGGTAGGGCTGTATGTAGATACAATCTATTTTAAGGCTATATTTTAATACATTTTAAAAATATAACTTAAAAATATGAAATTGCAACTTTAACGAAATAAGACCATAATAAACTCCTGATTAAATCGAATACTCAAGATTTTAACTAGAATTAAAACTTTCATTTAAAAATGGGAAAGCAAGGCTAAGTCTCAAATATACCATTGCCCTGGTTACTACAATGTACATATCTTGTCAAAACTAAAAACAGTTTATAGCAAGAATAGTCAGCTATACTCTTTATTTAAATCGCACATAATGTATCTTTAATCTCTCTCTCTCTCTTTCTCTCTCTCTCTCTCTCTCCCCCAAAATTTAATTACACTGTACAGTGTATGTTACATTTTCTCCAAGTTTATGATAACAGTTTATCAGTTCTATTCTGTTTAAATGTCAACAATTAATAATAAATGATCTGTTCTCCGTCATCATTACTAAAGTCAGTACCATAAAAAAAAAATGTAGTAGCGATTATCCATTTTTTGATTTAATTATCAATGAGCGTTGTGTCTTTAGACACATAAGATGACATTGAGAGTTGATTAAGATTTTTTCATGTTAATAAATGTCTAATCAATAGTTTATATAACATATTTTAACTCCATTATTGGTGAAACACTATATCTACTTAATGCAGTTTTATCATGGGAGTGTGATAAAACTTAAGTAACTATCGTCAGAGCTTTGTAGTCCTATTATTTATTACAATGAACTCTACTTTCATACCTGAGTTAGCATCAATTAAATTATTATATATACTACAGTCCTGCATATTGACACCAGACACTCTTGGTCTAAAATCCATATATTGGGTCAATAATATATGTATCTACCCTAACCTTCAGGCAGTATAAAAACCCAATATCCTGATTGTGGATTTGTGTTAGAATATGGTGTATTGTTCAGTTTCTTCTAATGAATAATTAAAACACGCAGCAATCATTTTATAATGAGATAAGGAAGTAATTAATAAAGAATTTTCTGCAGTAATTAATAAAGAATTTTCTGCAGTAATTAAATCATATTTATTTTATTGGAGGTATTTCATTATTGATAAGGACGTCGTCTAATACAAATTTTGAAACTAGCAGTATTGTTACTTATAAATAACCAAGTCCAGCCTTTGCACAGAGTTAAAACATGCTATATCATGGTCAGCTGCATGTTCTTATAGCAACGACTGTGAGAGTTAAAACATCTAGCTACATGTTTCTAGACTGGTCTGCAATTCCTAAACTTAATTATGGCTACATTATCCCCCTTTGCAAAGACATGAATGATGGGAAATGCTAATTGTAGGCCGGAGACCAAAATGGCTGCTTATTATAAATGAGAATTGGTGGGGAATATTAGGCCTAACCCTAACCCTTTTTAGAAGAATGAACTTACATTTTACTCCTCCTAAAAGGGCTAGGTTTAGGGTTCGGGCAAGTATACCCCAAAATAGTCATAGTCATTTATATAAAGCGGCCATTTTGGACTCCGGAAATACCTGAACCTCCTCATACCGGCCTACAATTAGCATCTCCCATGAATGATAGCGTCCTAAAAGAGGATGGGACACAAGCACACTCAAATCAAACATGGCAATCTCAATGGAAACATTGAACAAACCTTGCAAGTTCACAGGTAGACATTTTTACTGGAAAGCGTGAGACTTGGTATTCAAAATGATCATGGAATCTGATAGGCTCCCCAACTGGGAAATTAGCCATTGAAACTGGTGCCGAAATATGATGAAGAGCTTAATGAGATGTACAGAGCTAAAGCGAGGTCAAGCCTTCTATTGAAGATGGGTCATCCACAAACTTATTGAATCAGCAATGATACATTTTAAATTGATTTGCTGCCAAAATAACTTTGTTTACTGCTGGAAGTGATGTTATCAAAAGATGAACAAAAGACGTTACTCATTAATAATAAAAGTACAAGAGCTTTAACTGTCAGAATTTTAGAATTAATATGCATAAATCAACAATTAAGATGATTTAAGGCTAAATATTAATTACAACAGTTGTTTCTATGGACTCCTAACCTCAACTGAGGCTGTTATCAGACATGTTTAAATAAGTTGAATGCAAAATCTAAGAGAAAAAAATCCCACAAACCATCGCCACAGTACCCATACACTTCATCACCACAGTACAATTGATTCAAAATTCATTACAAGTTGTTTACCTTACACTTGTGCCAATTGCGTTACTCTGAGCAACCAGTGCTTGTATTTATTCTTTGTTAAAGATCTTTTTGTTGATGGATTTCACTGGTTTGCTCACAACACGTTATTATGTTGTTTAATATTTCTTAGGTTCTTTCGGGATTTTCACTCATATTCTTAAAATTGTTTACTGTTCTGACTGGCTGACTATCACCATTCAAGAGTTGCCAATCAACAACATCGGTCGCATTATTCCTTTTACATTTTTCTTATAAATCATTTTTTTTTTTAAAATTTGAGTGAGTGAACAATGCAGTGGATGCTTACTTTACTACTAGTCCCTGGTTCCATTCAATTGATTTGGTATTTGTTGTTTATTTCCTTCAATGTCTGTGTAGTTGGCCTTGTCCACGGGTTTGTCTTATTGGTTTTGTTTTGTGTGTAGTGCAGTACTCCTGTACTTATTACTAGAATAGGGGGGTTGGGATGGCCTAGAGGTCTAGAGTGCCATGTTTCGTCCTCTAGCTTGCCGGTCACCTCTGGCTTGTGGCTATGGTTTCGAGCCCTGGTGTGAGCGTATGTGGCATGGAGATAGGGGCGCCTTCTCAACCTCGTGGGTTTCCTCCGGGCACTCCGTTTTCCTCCCACTGCTAAAGACCTCTACGCGCAAGCGAATTATTGAAATAAAATTGAACCATATGTTAGTCCCGAAATGACCTAGTTTGTGTTGAGTGGACGTTAAACCCCATTTCTCTCTCTCTCTCTCTCTCTCTCTCTCTCTCTCTCTCTCTCTATTACTAGAATATATTATTTGTTTATTTTTTGTAATATCTATGTAGTTTGTCTTGTCCACATGTCTGTCTTATCGGTTTGGTTTTGTGTGCAGTGCTGTTCTCCTGCACTTACTATACAGCTATTAGAATATAATATTAGAAAATGGCTATATAGCTATTAGAATATAATATTAGAAAATGATAACATTAACCTTTTACGAAATCAAAACAGATGTAACTCCAACTGTTGTTCTGCTAATAAAGATGGGCATATGCCATACAGTTTGCTATGATGGAAATTTTGCCTAGACAGTGGTTCTCCAAGCCTACTCTTTATCGAATTCCAAGTACCAAGGGATCTTTTAAGTGCACGCCTATGTGTACATCAGACTTTGGTATATCACCCAAATGACTAAACCGCAGTCCTTGTCAGGAGTCTATCCTGCATCACTGACAAGGGAAAGCTAAACTGGGAAATCCTGATGAACTTTCTCGGCCAATACTAAGAGCGAACCTGTGTCCACAGGACTAGTAAGCCATTACTGAAATAAAATTAAACCATGTGTTAGTCCTGAAATGACCTAGTTTGTGTCGAGTGGACGTTAAACCCCATTTCTCTCTCAAGAACAAAGCTTTGGATATTGTAGAAGTGCGTTTCTCGTGTATTTTCTGGAATCTTGTTGTTGATTAAATGAAGACAGGACTCTTGTTGGTTGTTAATAATTCGATATATTCTTTAGTCAACAATACTTAATAGCAGATAATTGATATAACAATTATTGGTTAAATGCTTAATAGAATATAAGCTCCATTGTGGATAAGGAAATTGACATAAACTTATGTCTACAAATATCCAAATACAGGTCTGCTCTTAGGAATGTGATCTGAGCTGATCTCCCAAGACAGGTGTGTAGCCAGCTTTCCCCTAATTCTGTCATTTGGATCTATCATGCATCGCCTAGGGCATTAATCCCATAAATCTATCGTATATACAAACAATACACCGTGGCAACTAAAACACTTTCACCCGTAGACATTAATTACAATTAATAAGTTAGATTTAAAGTGTAAAGCTAAGAATACTGGAGACATTGGATTAATGAGATACATAAGACAATATAAATGTATATAAATGGGAGTAATTAAGGTGGATTAAGATCCATTAAAATATAGCCTTCATTGATTAAGTAATACTGAGCGGATTAGCACGACGTATTAATCATTTACTATTGGGCGGTAATTCACCCTACTACAATATGGCGATTGTTCAGAACAGAGATCTATTTTCGAAGTAGATGGATGACTGTGGGTAGAATGCAGGTTTAGCCCAATCCTAACTTAGAATTAATTCATTTGTCAATCCTGAATCTTGAATCAATAAAAATTCTTGCTGAGTCATGTTGACAGGTCTATATGTGTCAAGCTGATGATTCCAGAAGTCTTGTCGATACATTGTTGTTTGATACTTGAATACAAAAGATCAGAGACCATTGAAGTATTTGTTTAATCCGTTAGATATTTGAGAATATTATATTTAACGGTATAATATACCCGTAGGATATATATATCATACTGTCGTGGGATGTATTGATTCAAGGCTGCTCCATGGCGATTTAACAATGCATTCAATGAATATGATTGCGGCCATAAGAGCTAAATGACACTAGACAAATATTCTTTATTAATAAATCCTTAAGAATCACGTGCAGACCTCAAACTTTACACTTTGTCTTGTCTAACATGTCAGTGATGGTTATTTTCTTATTTCAATAGTATGTGTTCGTGTCGTACAGGGTTGTAAGGGGATTAACTACATTTAAGAATTTCTCCTTCACTTGTCTTGTACTGCTTGTATTGCATGTGCACTTATGCAGTGAAAAGGATCGTTGTCCAGGTAAGCTCATAGTATTACAAATAATTGAAAGATAGATTCTGAAATTTCATTTAAGAATTCTGATTTTTAAATCTTAGTATAATGTAGTATTTTGCGAAAAAAGGTTTAATTTTAGAGCTTGATTCAACACTAATATTGGAATAACAAATACAGATTTTGACCAGTCATTGTTTACAAAATTTGACATGCACAGACTAAACTTAACTAGATTTATGTTAAGAACCACTCCTTCACTTGTACTGCTCGTATTGCATGTGCACTTATGTTGTGAGAAGGATTGTTGACCACGTAGGCTCATAGTATTACAAATAATTGAAAGATAGATTCTGAAATTTCATTTAAGAATTCTATTAATTGCTTTTAAAATCTTGAAATAAGCCAACATCCGATTACTGTAATTCTTGGCACAACTCTTATTGGAATAGAAAATCAAGATCTTACAGAGTCATTGTTTATAAAATTTCACATGAAAATTAGTCCAGAAAGACAGGCAGGTGTGTGTGATCCTGGTCATGTACTATGGTTTAAACAATTAGGGTTACTTAAATTAGTCATTTCAAACAAGTTTCCAGTTGGACTACATTTAACTCCGCTTGAAAATATACAATAAACTAGTTGACCGACAATTTTAATTCTAAATTAACATTTTTTCCGAAATCTCTTATACTTTATTTTGCTTCTACCCCCATCAGTCTGGGATGGCGTCCTTACTGCACTGCTACAGCAATGAAAAATGGTCTCTGAGCATGGTAAAAACATATTGGAAACACTAGATATCCTGCTATGGTCGCTAGTTATTGCATGTTCAAAATAAACGCCAAGGTTCTGAGATCTGACCTGGAAAGTAGTGAAAAGATCACAGAATTTTTCTAGTTCGTAATTGTTTTGAACATTTTCTCACTTTGTGTTCACACTTGCCGGCAACCTTGTGCATTTTCTGGTCGCTGTACCATTCCAGCAGTGCAAAAAGGACGCTACCCCAATCTGACAGGGGTATTCTGTTAAATGAAATTAACAAAAATCTAGGTAAGCTACCAATTCTTGTTAAATCATCCATCATAAAAGGTATTCAAGTCCACTATAAAAAGGGGGTTGGGATGCCCTAGTGATCTAGAGTGCCGCGCTTCGACCTCTAGCTGGCCGGTCACCTCTGGCTTGCGGCTGTGGTTTCGAGTCCTGGTGTGATCGTATGTGGCATGGAGATAGGGGCGCCTTCTCAACCTCGTGGGTTTCCTCCGGGCACTCCGGTTTCCTCCCACTGCTAAAGACCCCTACGCGCAAGCGAATTATTGAAATAAAATTAAACCATATGTTAGTCCCAAAATGACCTAGTTTGTGTTGAGTGGACGTTAAACCCCATTTCTCTCTCTCTATAAAATCACAGGTACCCAGGCCAATAGCATCGAGAGTTGATTATTGCCTTAATAAGTTAATTAATGTCTTAATTAATAATTAAGATAACAGTTCAAGCCTAAAGAAAGACCTGTAATAGGCAGATTTAGCTCTTGCATAATGTTTGTTTAGTAATGATAAGTATTACTAGTTCTACTGTAGTTTATGCATGCCCTGCACCATTTTGCTTACAAAAATATCAAGCCATTCAAGGCTAAAAGTGCATTTTTTGTAAGTAAAATAGAGTATTGAGTCAAAGTCACTGACCGTGTCAAAATGTGAGACTGGTTGTCAAGCTGAACAATGAACTGTCAAAACCTTGTATTTATTCTCTCTTTAGTATTGAAATAACGTAAGCCAATAGCAATGATATATACCAGTATTTGAGATTGATAAGGTTTAAAGATGCTTTCCTTTGTATGAAATGTGTTTGATGATATAGACATTTGAACTGAAAACATAATTTGTCTGCCAGACGTTTTCTTCAAATCTGTCTCAAAACATGTCATTGGAAAGAAGACTATTGACTCCAGATTCTGTTTTTGTCAGCCATGTTGATCATGTGACTTCCTGGATTATCCTTGTCAATCTCTTGATTGCAGAGTCTACTGGATTAGCCATTAGATCAACACGATGTATTCCTTAATCAAGGGGAAAGACTGATTTGGGGATATCCTCACTTTTGGCCTTGTGCGGTCTCATTGGGTGTTTTGCCAGGAATCCAGTATTTATCTAATAAGATTGGGTCTCGCATATTTTGTTCCAAATATAACGAAATTAACATAAATACTTCCATGGGAATGTATCTTTAAATAAAAAAATATTCTCTACATTTAAGTGTATTGGTTGGACAATTGTAATATTCTATTCACTCAAATATGAATTTAAAGATACATTCTCACAAAAGTATTTATCCGTTGGTTATTTCAAATAAAAATATGGCAAATTGGGTATGGAAAGACAAAACTTCCAATGTTACTAGAAAAGTACTGGAATACCCCACAAACACCCTTGGAGCAATCAATGGGCAAAAATGTCAGGGGATAACGAGTTGGCAACCTGATGACTTATTGTCTCCTAGCTTAATTAACTTTGGGAGCGGTTGTTATTTATGATCAAATGGAAAGTGGTTTGGGGAAGAGTGGGTGTTGTAAACAGTTAACAGACTATGCAATTACACGTCGAAGAAAGAATCTAGCAGAAAATAAAGTAATGATAAAAACATTCTGAAAACTGGGCCCTCCCTCAATCAAGTTAGGTGACAAACATGGCTTCTAAAAATAGATTTTTTATACCTAGGAGTATCTAATACAAAGCCTTGAGAGTGATTTGAAACAAATTTTTGATTGATTAATTAGTTTTTGATATGTTTTTGGTCCAAAATATCATCAAATCACACAGTACGTTGTAAGGTATCTTTAAGTCGTTCTCATACATCTTTACCCTTTAGCACTTAGACAGCCCAAATCTACAATTGCGGTTTAATCTAGCCTCCAAATCCACCCAAGTCACATAAACAGCTATGAACCTCCGTAAGGTCTAGGGAGTAGTGTTCGGCATTCTTAAAAATGAATAAGAAGACTTATTGAAAAAAAAGTCACTTTTAAGTTGATTCATATTTACAAATATCAAGTGCTTAGGGGTCAAGCTGAATTCTAACAAGCTGTTACATGTATTCAGAAGTGGACTATAGGTTATAGCCCACTGATTTCCTTGGGGCCCCATCATGGTGAAGAATAAGGGACATGACGAGAAAACGAAACTTAGCATGTTTCACCTTTCCATGAACCTCACTCATTATTTTCTCCTCAGATTTAGGCCATTTATATTTTTCAGCAGATGAATAGTCTGCTCCTGTTTATATAGTTATTGTAGTCTAGATGTATTTGAAGTGTGTATGAACATAATTAGGCTGAACAATTTATAAATAGCCTGTACACTGGTTTTCCTTTGATTACTGCATTTTTTCAAGCTTCTTATTTTGTTAACGGCAACTTTTATGAGTTCAGAAAGCCATAGTGACTCGGCGAGTAAGATGATTGCTCACTACCTCAGTAACCAGGGTGTCTTGATACCTGACTAACCAAGAGGTCTTGATAAAATTAGTTACCAGGGGGTCTTAATACCTTATTAACCAGGAGGTCTTGATACTTCACAAACCAGGAGGTCTTGAATTTGATACCTCACTAACCAGAGTATCCTGATACCTTACTAACCAGGAGGTTTGATACCTAACTAACATGGAGGTCATGATACCTAACCTCACTAACCATGGGGTTTTGAAACCTCACAAACCAAGAGGTCTTGACTCCTCACTAACCAGGGGGTCTTGATACCTCATATCTCACTAACCAGGTGGTCTTGTTACAAGTGAGAACCTGGCAAGGTTCTCTTACCGTTCGATTACCGCAACCCATATAGAATTGTTTTAAAATTTAATTATCTAAACACACATTTTTTGTCTTCCATGCTTTGGTTAACATTAATTTTAGTTTTCTTTTTGCTTACATAAACCTTAGTGCTAGGTATTGCCTTCCACTGCAGTCATGAAACAATAATATTTTGATTCGGGTGCTACAATATGATTCATTTCACATTTTATCACCAGGTCAATATTTACCCAAAATACAACACTGTAATTGAAAAATTGATATTTTTAGTCCTGCTGATGTTGAAGAAATAGAACTGTTTTTATATTACGATATGGATGTGGATCAAAATGTGTGATGTGGCCAATCAATCTCAACCGGTTGTCTAAACACACACTTTTTGTCCTACATGATTCGGTTCCTAATATTCAGGACCTAGAAATTAACACAAATAGGTCGCAAAGCATAAAGTAATGAAATATGATTCTATTTTTACTCTCATTTCTGATCAGGTATGTTCAGCGAAATATGTCGGAAGTTTCAATTGTATGCTCTCCAGAAAAGAATATGACATCACTATTTTTGGCATGACATGTTACAAATGTGTGTACCAAGGGTCAAATGTTTATTTTTTCTTGAATATTTGATATCAAAAGCCCATCTTTTCCCAGTAATATCAGGACATCAGTGCTCATTAAAATTGACAAATATTTTAAAAGACTTTGGATGATATGGAGTGAGAGACTTCGCTACTAAGTTGAGATTATCTTCCTGCTTACATCAACAGATTGTCTTAAAACCCATTTTTTGTTTCTAATAGGCATTTTCTTCTTTCAGGTTATTTTTGTAGAATTTAGACAGAATGGAACTAAGAGCTAATTGGAGTAAAAAAGTGGAATATATTTTAGCTGTTATTGGATATGCTGTAGGACTTGGAAATGTCTGGCGATTTCCTTATTTATGCTACAGGAGCGGTGGAGGCAAGTCAAATTTATTGAACATTTTTACTAAACATTTGGGTTTCGAATCCCTGGTTGTATATGGGAAGGAGTAGGGTCACCTGTCCAATCTCGTGGGTTTTCTCTGAGTACTCCAGTTTCCTCCCACTGCTAAAGACCCCTACGCGCACACTAATTCTTGAAATAAAATTAAATCATATGTTAGTCCCAAAATGACATATTTTGTGTCGAGTGGATGTTAAACCCTGTTTCTCTTTGTCTCTCTCTAAACATTTGCTGCAAACTATATTATAGTAGGGTCTCTAACTCAATATCGTCCAAAGTCTTCGGCATTCGAAACACGAATTATTTGCCAATTTAAATCAACACTGATGTTGTTATTTTACTGGGAAAATATGGGATTTAGATATCCAGTATTTGAAACAAAATAAACATTTTACCATTGGTACACGAATCGTGTACCATAATGCGTTTCAGCCCCAGTTCTAGCAAGAGACTCGAGGAACGAGGCTAGAAACATTGCACCAAATCAAACTGCGTATGATTACTGGAATAACCAGAAACTCGAAATAGCCACTCAATTGAAACTTCTGGCGTATTTCGCCGAACATAACTAATTTGAAAATAGATTACAAACGAAAACGATCGATTGTAAATCAGTTTGTATACATTCATATTGCATTATATTATATGCGTTGCGATCCATTTGTGGCAATTTCTAGGTCTCAAATATTAGCGATTTAGCTCCTTTAAGTAAATTGTGTTGATTTTGGAAATGAAATGAGTATGAGGAATATTATAATATCATACTTTTCAATACCAACAAGTTTTATACAGACAGGGAATACACCATGCAGTGTACTGTGGAGGAAATTTTGATCTTACGATAGCGATTTGACCTATTCTTCATTAAATTTCAACTACCAAGGTTTCTTTTATGTGCTGGCTTGCTAGTCTGGAGGTTGTGTGTTCGATCCATTGGCTAAGAAAGTTCATCCAAATTTTCTTGCGTGGTTCTCCCTTGTCTGTGATGCAGGATAGCTCCCTAGTCATTTGGATTGGCACGCACGTCAAAGATCCCTTGATCAGTTATTAGCATCTGTAAATGGATTCATTACCGACATTAGAAATACGTATGTTTCTTTGTCTGCATACCTATCAACATTTCATTAATTTGCCAGCATGTTTGTGTCTTTATCTGTGACAAGGAATCCTGAAAACACGGAGACAACAGTTAATCTATTTCAATACTGACATGTGATTGAAGCCCTAAAATTTAACCCACCAGCAGATCTTATGATCTAGAGTCATGCACATGTTAGTCCCCCTTGGGGCACAAAATACTCTGTCAATCTAACCAACCAATATACTTCAACTGAATTAATCCAGTTCAAACCAAGTTCCAGGGTTTGAGTCAGTGTTATTAGGTTTGTTTTTAGTTGCTTTCAGAACATTCAAACAAAGATCTCTGATGTCACGGATTCAAAATGACATTTAAATGTCAAAGCAAACTGTTGATGTTTAAAAGCCATAAAACCTGTATTCAATAAAAACATTATGTTGACGCGTGTTAAAAGTCATTGGCTGTAGTGTAATGAATATAATGCACACTTAAGATAGATACACTTGACTGACATCTGTTTCCAAACTTTTGAAGTAAAATTTGAAAGCATATTAGACTAAACCAAATTAATTTTCAGTTCTTTAAGATGTTGATGAATAGATAGTAACATTGTTTAATATTTGAAAACTTCAAAATGTGGAACTCCCCCGTACATGTAAAATCATATGAGAACAGCAAACAAGTAATTTTTGTTTTTACAATATATTAAAATTTAGTAGGGGCGCTTGAAGTAGAATAGTTTGAGGGGAAAGCGGAAAGGCAGAGAGAGAGAGAAAGAAATGGGGTTTAACATCCACTCGACACAAACTAGGTCATTTCGGGACTAACATGGTTTAATATAATTTCAATAATTCGCTTGTGCGTTGGGGGCTTTAGCAGGGGGAGGAGACCGGAGTGCCCGGAGGAAACCCACGAACGAGGTTGAGAAGCTATCTCCATGCCACATACGCTCACACAAGGGATTGAAACCACAGCCGCAAGCCAGAGGTGACCAGCCAGCTAGATGTCGAAGTGCAGCACTCTAGACCACTAGGCCCCCCACCCCACCCCAACCCCGAAAAGACAAATCTACAAATGAGACTAACAAGGCAAGACAGTGCAAGAAGTGAACAATAAAAGTACAATTAAACTATTAAACCGAATCAAAACCACGGCAGTTGACAGACTTCATGATACAGCATGCACACGCTAACCATTCGGCCACTACCCTCCGGCACTTTACAGTGGATGCTTAAGACCACCACGCCCTGCTGCGCCGATTTAATGGTACTTTGATAGTTCACATCTTGCAATGTCTTGTCGTGTTAGTGTCATTTATAGGTTTGTCTTTTGGGTTTCTGTTCAAACTTTTGTTCGTCAAGAACCCCTACTAAATTTTGTTTCTTATTTCCTTGTTGGGGGTGGGGGGGTAATATAAAAACAAAAAATACTTCTTTTAACATATAGGCTACAGACTAGGCCACAGACTGCTTGCACAACTAAGGTGTTGTAAGCAGTTAGTTTTGGCTGGCAGTTGGTTTTTATTAAAAAGCTTTTAGACGATGAAGGGGTAGTAAAAAATTCTATTAATATTGCAAGAAGTTGAAGAAGGGCACTTTAAAAGATATGTTGATATTTTTATTTTTGCAGGTGCATTTTTGATTCCGTTTTTCATCATGTTATTTCTATGTGGTGTACCACTATCATATATGGAGATGGCAGTTGGTCAATATACAAGACAAGGTCCTGTTGGTGCACTAGCTAAACTATGTCCTTTCTTTAAAGGTAAGTGTAACTCATATTCCTGATGCAATGGTCCTGTTGGTGCACTGGCTAAACTATGTCCTTTCTTTAAAGGTAAGTGTAACTCATATTCCTGATGCAATGGTCCTGTTGGTGCACTGGCTAAACTATGTCCTTTCTTTAAAGGTAAGTGTAACTCATATTCCTGATGCAATGGCCCAAGAAATCTCTCTGGTCATTGCTGAATCGGCTTCTGATACTTGAACATTTGAGGGGGTGTTTATTTATATTGGTCATTACCCATTGTTTACATTATGCACGGTTTCGATTACCTTGTTTGTCACACAATTTCTGCAATATTCTGTTATGCAATGGTTAGTGGAGCATAATACATTTTGTGAGAAATGACGTAACATAATGTAAACATATGTGAAGCTCTGTTTAAACCAGAATGATTTTGTTATGTATTGGTTGTTGATCCGACTGTTGACCAGTCATATTTTGGAACAAATTTGCGGTTATTACAGCAGTGCCTGAGTTTGATAGGTCTAATCAAACGAAACGCTGCAAGTTGTATAGTGTATCTTGAAGATCACAGATGGCCAAAGATCACATTGCCAAAACAATTTTTTGGGTTTACTTTACTCAATTTAGGGCACTTGCCACCAATTTAGGACACTTGCCACCAATTTTTCCCTGCGTGACAACCATTCAATATCTAGTCATTGGGATGAGATGAAAAACTGAGGTCTTGTGTATACAAAGTTAAACCCCTTTTCATTTAATGTCGAGTTGACCACTAATCTTATCATATATGTACACTTACAATCTGTTCTTATTGTTAAACTATGAACTTAAAAGATTTAAACTTGTTTCATTTATCTTATCAGATCTTCAGATTGTTTTTTTTTTTTTCTGATTTAATCCATGTTTGACCCATTTCTTAAACCACATTTGTAAAACTGGTAAAATCAAATGCGTTAAAGTGTGCCTATTTGATAAGAAAATACAGTAATGATAAGAATTTTTAAGTATATACTGTCTATGTCCAAAACTCTTATTTTATTAATACAGAAACGATTGAATATAAATATTACTTGATTATATGCATTGTGACTCATTGGGGTCCATTTCTAGGCGCCGGAGAATAGAGAATTAACCCTTTAAACCAGTGAATTCCAGATTAGTGTCGTCGATCAATTAATGAATTCCAGATTAGTGTCGTCGATCAATTAATGAATTTATTACAATATAAACATATTCTCTGGGTAGATATATTATTCAACACTTAGTAGAGTAATTACCTTCCCAATTATCAAGGGAATTCAATAACTCTTTTTCATTATTTTAAGTCCCATGTGTATATTTGAACAGTTACCAACTAATCAGCATATTTACAATTAGAAACTCAATACAAATACCAAGAACAAACCTAATCTCAGCATAGTATGTAATAGCTCGTAGTTAGTGGAATCAACAATGACAATGGGTTTTACAAATAGAAATGTGCTGATTCATTGTTTTGACATTTGTGACAGTTAATTTTAGAATAGTTAATTTTTTAATTCTTGCTGAATAATCCGTAGAAATTGACTGACTTATTGTCCCCCGCCTTTCGAAGAAAGTTGGAGGACTATTAAAATGGGTTCGTCCGTCTGTCTGTCTGTCTGTCCGTCTGTCTGTCCGTCACACTTTTTGGGACACAATAACTCTCTTCCTAATTGAGCTAGAATGTTCAAACTTGGTGTATGTGTTTATTAGGTCAATGCCTTGATGGAGTTCGAAGATGAGCATTTTCCGCTTAGGGTAAGCAGAGATAAGCAATTTGATTGGTTGATGCTTTGGGACACGATAACTTTAGTTCTAATTAAGTGAGATTGATGAAACTTGGTGTATAGTTTCATTATAGTAATACCTTGACTAAGTTCGATAATGAGCATTTTCTGCTCAGGGTAAGCAGAGCTATACGCAATTTGATTGGTCGAGAATTTGGAACACAATAACTCTTCTTCTAATTGAGTTGAAATGTTCAAACTTGGTGTATATGTTTATTAGGTCAATGCCTTGATGGAGTTCGAAGATGAGCATTTTCCGCTTAGGGTAAGCAGAGATAAGCAATTTGATTGGTTGATGCTTTGGGACACGATAACTTTAGTTCTAATTAAGTGAGAGTAATGAAACTTGGTGTATAGTTTCATTACAGTAATACCTTGACCAAGATCGATAATGAGCATTTTCTGCTCAGGGTAAGCAGAGCGATACGCATTTTGATTGGTCGAGACTTTGGAACACAATAACTCTCCTTCTAATTAAATTGAGTTAAAATGTTCAAACTTGGTGTATATGCTTATTAGGTCAATGCTTTGAAGGAGTTCGAAGATGAGCATTTTCCGCTTAGGGTAAGCAGAGATAAGCAATTTGATTGGTTGATGCTTTGGGACACGATAACTTTAGTTCTAATTAAGTGAGAGTGATGAAACTTGGTGTATAGTTTTATTACAGTAATACCTTGACTAAGTTCGATAATGAACATTTTCTGCTCAGGGTAAGCAGAGCGATACGCAATTTGATTGGTCGAGACTTTGGAACACAATAACTCTCCTTCTAATTGAGTTAAAATGTTCAAACTTGGTGTATATGCTTATTAGATCAATGCCTTGATGGAGTTCGAAGATGAGCATTTTCCTCTTAGGGTAGGCAGAGATAAGCAATTTGATTGGTTGATGCTTTGAGACACGATAACTTTAGTTCTAATTAAGTGAGAGTGATGAAACTTGGTGTATAGTTTCATTACAGTAATACCTTGACTAAGATCGATAATGAGCATTTTCTGCTCAGGGTAAGCAGAGCGATAAGCAATTTGATTTGCCGAGACTTTGGAACACAATAACTCTCCTTCGAATTGAGTTAAAATGTTCAAAATTGGTGTGAATGCTTATTAGGTCAATGCCTTGATGGAGTTCGAAGATGAGCATTTTCTTCTTACGGTAGGCAGAGATAAGCAATTTTTGGATGACACTTCGTGTTCAGTTTGATTGGTCGATACGTTTGAAAAAAATAAATGTGCGATTAATTAATATGTGTCATCTATTTATTTTGGGATTTTGGCGGGGGACATCAGCCTCACTGTTGGTCCCAAAATGACCTAGTTTGTGTTGAGTGGACGTTAAACCCCATTTCTATCTTACTACACTAAGATTTGCAAGAGTTGATGTGAGGGATTAGCCAATGAAACGGAATGTTCCAGCGACGTATTACCACTGGTCATATCTCAGTTGTACTATGGAAATGAACTCCTAGCTGCCATTCCAGATTTCTCCCTCAACCGTCTTCAAGTTGTACAAAATAACTGTGCTCGACTAGTTGCCAAGTCATCTTCTAGAGATCATGTATCAGAAACTCTTAAAAGTCTTCAGTGAAAGCCGAATCGACTTTAAAGTGCTATCAAATGTAATGTGTATAAAACTTTGTTTGCGGATACTGCTCCCGCCTACATGAAACAATTATTCACATTCTACACACAGGAAAGACCGAATCTTCATTCGTCCACAGATATTACTTTACTATCTGTGCCTGCTTACAAGAGACTCAGAGGAAAAGTATCTATCCCTTTAAATGGTGCCTATGTATGGAATAAGCTACCAAGATCAATTAGAGAAAGTTCAACTTTTGTTAAATTTAAATCAGAGTTAAAAACATACATGTTAAATCAGAGTTAAAAACATACATGTTTTTTTATTATTACAATCTGTGACGTGACATTTGTTTTAACACGCTTAGAAATATCACCAGATATAATGAAGCGCTATAGACGAGGGGGTCACACCATCTGGTCAAATCTTTATCTAGTAGAGGCCATCGAACGTATAAATAAACGAAACGCAATATAGATCTATATTTTAATCAGATTGTGACTTCGCGGTTAAATGATAATGCTTATCTTTTACTTTTATTTTAAAGGTGCAGGGTTGGCAACTGTCGTTATATCATTTCTATTTACAACGTACTACATCGTTATCATCACTTGGGCCTTTTATTACATGTTTAATACCTTCCAATCAAAATTACCCTGGCAGTCATGTGATCATACGTGGAATTCGGAAATTTGCTGGGACGGCAGTAACAGAAACAGTTCTATCTTCAGTTCAGCCATTAATACAAGTATGTCCCTGCTGAATGGCAATGGAACAAGTCCTGCCGATAACAATACCTCATCATACAACTTCACCAGAAGTCTTGGATATCTTCGACCAAATAACACCCGCTCACCAACGGAGGATTTTTACATGTAAGGTTTGTTGAGAGTTTGTGAGTATTTATGAGGAAAAAAGAATGAGTAAAAAAATCTAAAATTTGCTTGATGTAATGGTCATACAAAGATATAATTGAAATTGGATCTTTGTTTCGTTAAGGCTTTAATTTTTGTATGGGTTGCTGGCTTCACTTATAGTTCTAACTTCTTCAAATTCTTTATCAGTTATATGGCCCAGCGAGTGCAGAAACAAGTAGTAGGACTTTAAACCCCATTTCAATTCATTTCTTTATCAATTCTCTGTGCTCTTGTACATGTAAGTCAAATTTCAGTCACTGTGACTACTTGACATTATTCTCACAGAAACCAAGGTTCCTTATTAGCTTAATGATAACCAAGAAATTCTTAAGGAGGGCTTATGTCCACCTTGCAACTGAAAGCAACTGGTATTTCGGCAACTGGGAACAACTGAAAAAAGTTGACCTAAGCCTCTTACAACTAGTTGCAATCAGTTATTGCAATCAGTTTGCAGTCAATTGCACATGTTCAACTTTCTGCAACTTGTAACTAGCAGCAACTAGTTGCAGTCGACATGAGCGTTCTTGCAACTGGAGTCAACCTGTTTCCAAAGAAATAACATCACATGATAAGAGACATGTGTCATATGACTTTATAAATAAGCAAATGGAAGAGAATGAAGACACCCACTTTTCAAATGTTGATGATGTCGACAATAATATACTAATAGAAAGACATGCCTTTGTGTTGCTCCTTTTAAGCTATTCGCCATTTTGTTGATCATGTGATGAATAAATTAACAGTCGCGTGTTAAGTGTGATTGCTATCAGTTCCAAGTCGACATAAGCGCTCTGAATTCAGTTGCTCCCAGTTGTCCTCAGTTGCTGATATGATCCACATACTCTTGCAACTGACTGAAACTAGTTGCTTTGGGTTGCAAAGTCGACATAAGCCCCGCTTTAAAGATGCTGCTAGGCTTTACTGTACTGTAAATGTAAAAAAGATAAAAATGGAAAAATAATTAAAGTAAAGTCTAATATTGCCAACAGGGAAATGCACATAGCCAATAGTTTTAATAGCAGGAATTGAATTTTTATTTGTCCACAATTGACAGTATCGTTTTATCTTATTGGTATTGGATAAAATATTGTATTTAATATTGCACATGAAACCATTTGACCAATTGATCAAAAGATAGAATTATCCTTCTTTCTTATCATTTTGAGTTAGATACAAAATGTCTTGGCCAGAACAAAGATGTTCAGAAAAAATGTGTTGAAAAAATGTTACACATATTAAATCATGTGAATGGTTTCAATACCCATCACTGCCATATTATAGCATTTGATCTTATCCTACTGTGATGGATTTCAATACACAACATATGCATTTGATATTATGGTTTTACTTCCCATCACTGGATATACATGTAGCATCTAATTCTAAACACACTTATAGGGATATACTACTTCTGAATTTATTAAACATGCTTTAAAATTCAGAAGTAGTATATCCATATAAGTGTGTTTATTTTTAGTGAAGTCTATTTCTATATGTCTTATAATAAAGATTAAGCATCTAATTCTATTCTCAGTGGTTTCAGTACCAGGCACTAGCATAACATAGTATCTGATACTATTGTCAAAGGTTTCGTCACTTAACTACAGCATTTGACCATATCCTCTTCTATAAGTGGTTTCAATACACAGCTCTGACATATCATAGCATCTTTTTCTATTCTCATGGATTTCAACACCCAGCATAAGTTCATAGCATTTGACCATATCCCAGCCCCATAATCAGTGATTTCAATACTGGACTTAAGCATCCTACTCTAGTCTAGTCTGGTTGTTTTAACGTCCGCTTCCACAAAAGTGATATGGCAGACAGCATTCGACTCAACGTTCAACACTTTCAGTACCCATCATAAGCATCTGATCTTACTCTCAATATTTTCAATAACCAGCATAAGCATCTCATCCTTCTCTCGACAGCTTTCATAGCCATCATAAGCAGCTGGTCCTACTTTCAATAAGTCCAGCCAGTATAAGCATATTTGATCATACTGCATCCCAGCATAATTTTGTACTGTAACTATGGTTATTTTATAATGATACAGTGAGAATGTATTGGAGAGATCTAGTGGTATAGATGAACAAGGTTCTATGAGATGGCAGCTGGTATTGATATTGTTATTAGGATGGATCATTGTTTACTTCTGTATATGGAAGGGACCAAAATCTACAGGAAAGGTAAGAAAAGAAAATTTGAAAATATTAAAGTAGCTAAGTCTTTAACACAATATCATCAATACCCGGTAGTCTTAAACGTTGAAAGCACGAATTATTTGTCAATTTAAATCTACATTGATGTTATCTTACCTTGAAAAGGTAGGCTTCTGATATCCAATATTTAAGATAAAATAAACATTTCACCTTTGGTACACAAAGTGTGTTTCAGGATCAGTTGTAACAAGTGACCAGAAAAAGAACAAGGCTAAACATATTCCACAACTTATGTCAAAAGGCAATGCCATATCGTATCTGGAGAGCATGTGCAATAGACTGGAATAAGCAGACGTTAGAAATATCTATTAGGTTCATGCCATATTTTGGTGGACATAACCGATTTGAAATTAGAGTCAAAACGAAAACAGTTGAATGTAAATTAGTTCATATACTGAATCAGATTACATTATTATATGTATTGCGACCCATTTGGGTCATTTCCCTAGATTCCAAATATTAAAGATTTAGCTCCTTTGAATAATGCAAAATAGACTCACCTTAGAATGAATATAATGGGATGATAGGGAGGGGGCATTGTCCTAAGACAACAATAGAAAATATGCACCAAAATTTTCTCCCATTCTCAAGATAAATGCACATTAGTTAACCCATGATTTATTAACTACATCCATATGACACGGGTCATTCTTGAATAGTGTTTATAAAATAGTTTTTCATGGATTACAGAAAGTTAGTGATACATTTTCACAGTTATGGAGATGTTATTTTGGCACCGTGGTGGCTCGGTGAATAAGACATTGCTCCCAAACCAGGTGGTCCAGAATTCAATCCTGGTGTTGTCCCGGAATATTCCCCAAGGTTTTCTAGCCCTGTTTCCCCTGCCAGTGGAGCAGGATGAAATGTAACAGTTTATCTATAGTCACAGTGTGTATATGTTAACTTTATTTACGTCAGTAACAAGTACAAATATAAGTTCAACATAATCATACATGTTCGATGATGGAGGACCTTGCAAGGAAAAGCATCTAGTTATTCCGACTTGATAATAATACCAAAGGCCCTGTGTATTAAGTGGCGTAAAAGAACAAGTTACAGTTTGTTTGCCTTTGCTGTGCATAAAAAATGTACCTTATAGCACACTGTATGGTGTTTTTCCGCCTTCATTAGCCCAGCAATGTTACAAGAAAATGGAATGTTAAGCCCAATTTCTGCTTAGCCACCGTGATTCCCCACTTCTGTGGAAACAGTCGTTAAAGTACCAGGTAGTAGTAAAAACAAGATGGAGGCATATAACAAGATTTATTTATATTTACAGGTTGTATATTTCACAGCGTTGTTTCCGTATTTTGTTTTACTGATTTTATTAGTAAGGGGTTTAACACTACCTGGAGCCATTGATGGTATACGATTCTTCATAGAACCAAGATGGGAATTATTACTAGATGCCAAGGTAAATTTTCTTTACTATAAAAATAAAATTCTATATGGAAAACAAAGGCATCTCTACCACGGCAGAGCTTTTTTAAATGAAAAAAGTATTGCCAAAGTCAATTTTCTTTACGATAATTTTGAAAAAATTATTACTAGATTCCAATATGAACAAAAATGCAGAGTTTTATAAACATTATAAACCATTTATTATAACATGTAAATTTGTCAGTTCATTGAATCAGTCAAGTTCATGTGTTTAATGTAGTGATTGACAGATTATAAAATGTTTTAAAAGCCTTATTCTCCGATTTATCACTTTATCTGTCTGACAGGTAAGTTGGGATCTGCTGTGGGCTGTCGACATCAATCATGATCATTTATATAATAAAAACATGGTTAGTCTTGAAATTAATAAAACATTTTTTGAAGACATTTAAAAATCATAATCAATCAGCAGGGACCTATATAATTTGACCCCACAATGATCAGACAAATCGTAAGTGGATTTTTAAATGTCCGAGAATAGTCGGGCATGAAGTTTATAACGATTTTTTTGTTATTTGTAAATGGCCAAGAATAACGTCAGTTAATCAAATATGCTGTATTGGTAATAAAAGGAAATTATGTTTAACGTCCTACTGTTCTACTCCGAATTGGCGGTGGGGGGGTGGGATGGCCTAGCAGTCTAGTGTGTCGCGCTTCGACCTCTAGCTGGCCGGTCACCTCTGGCTTGCGGCTGTGGTTTCGATCCCCGCTGTGAGCGTATGTGACATGGAGATAGGGGTGTCTTCTCAACCTCGTGGGTTTCCTCCGGGCACTCCAGTATTCCTCCAACTGCTAAAGACCGCTACGCGCAAGCGAATTATAGAAATAAAATCAAAACCATATGTTAGTCCCAAAATGACCTAGTTTGTGTCGAGTGGACGTTAAACCCCATTTCTCTCACATCTCTCCCAGAACTGGCGAATGAAGAAGGGAATATGCCATACAGTGTTCTATGAGGGAAATTTTGCCTGGACATCGGCACTACGGCCTACTATTTTACATGTATGCCAAAGTGTACACGGGACCTCGGTTTTTCATCCCATCCGAATGACTAGACAGCTGTGAGTAATTATATGAATACTTTCAAAGTAATTTGCTGTTTGAATGGCATTTAGTAATTGAACACATTGAAATAAACACAACAGTTCTATGGATAACAATTACTTTTGTGTTTATTTTATTTCAAAGGAGCTTATTTATTGAACTGGAAAAACACAGGTCATGATTCAGTGGAATAAAAATTACTGAGGGACATTTCCACTTGTCTTTATATGAAATACAATTATTTCTTATCACTGAATGCCGTTTCCACTTAGCTTCTCTATATAAAATACAATTACTGAGCGACATTTTGACTAGTATTTATTAGTAACATGCAGTGATTGTATTCCTCAGAATTGGGATGGGTTATTATATTCAGGCGAACAAAAATCTGCTATAATTATCACAGGAAATAGTTTATTGATGATCATTTGGATATCATCTAATGGAATAACTGAAGCAAAAAATTCTTTTATAGCTAATAATTTTATTATTTCATGTCCTAATGAGCTTGAAATTTGTAGTATCCACTTCCAGCTAACTTCACTTCATTTCGTCAACACAGTAAATTGCTCTGTCATTTAATTAGTTCAATACAGCATTCTGCTTTAATCATGTAACATTACATATAACATTAATTGCCACTGCATTTGAATGATTGTTTTTCTGTGAAATAACTAAATTTAAAGCGAGAATTTCATATTTTCTAAAAAAGTCAAAAACATAATTATTTCTATGTCTTTTGCTTAATAGGTTGTCAATTCACTATTATACGATCATAGGCATTATTTCCTACACTAAAAAAAAATCATTCACACCGGAAATAATAACACAATTACCTCCCTTGTTTTTCCTATTCTCCACATGGAATAACTTTCTTCAAATGTTTGAATTTGAAGTTGTAAATGATATTTTTGTCAATTTCTCAACTGGCAATAGTGAATTATTGGATTAGTAGGATTATTCTTTAACAAGGTAGGACTGTTGATGGGTTTCGATCTATTTTAAGGCTTTATTTTAATACATCTTAAAAATATAACTTAAAAATATGAAATTCTCGCTTTAAAGTTCCAATAGCATTTTTTTAAGTTATATTTTTAAAATTTATTAAAATAAAGCCCAAATATAGATTGAACCTATAAACAGTCCTACCTTGTTAAAGATTAATCCTATAATTCACTATTGCCAGTTGAGAAATTGGCAAAAATATCATTTTCAACTTCAAATTCAAATGTTTGAAGATTGCCGTCCATGGAGAAGAATGGGAAAACAAGGGAGGTAATTGAGTAACTATTTCCTCAATCAACCAGTGTCACCCTTTCTACCCCCCCCCCCCCCCCAAAAAAAAATTTTTTGTCCATGATCGTATAATAGTGAGTTGACAACCTTTTGAGCAAAAAACATAGAAATAATTATATTTTGACTTTCTTAGAAAAAGTGAAATTGGAACTTTAACAACTAAAATACAACTTGGATATCATGTAGTTGTGCTGTTTTAGCAGAAGTTTTTGTATTTAATGTTTAGTTTCAAACTGTTGTTGGAAAACTGTTCAAATGCGTTAAGAATGTAGCAAAACTATTGGGTTTATGCGGCTGCATAGTTTTAAATAATCTGTCTAGATTAGATTAATGTTTACTTTCTCAAAAGGTGTTAAGAAATTAACAGATTGATTAATACTCAACACTGCTAGTAGAAATGTATTTTTTTAAGCAGACTTGTTTGTCATCCTACTTGACTGAGGGAGGGCCCATTTACAGATTGTATTTGTTGTTACTTGTTGTCTTTTGCCAACATGTTTTTCCGCCGGTGTACAATTAAACACCTCACTGTTCCCTTTCCACAATGGGTAACAATTCCATTATGAAGTAACAAAGGCTCCCTGTGTCAAGATGGCAGACAAACCATCCGATTGCCAGTTAGTGATACCTTGAAATTTTTGCCTGGTGCTTGCCCATGTGTGTTTTTCAGGGAATCGAGTATTTGTCTAGTATACCGGTATACCAAATTTGCCTTACTTTTATGAATATTTTTGTGGGAATGTAACTTTAATATAGATATGACAAATATTGATCACAAAAACTTGTCATTAAATCAGTAGTGATATATAATAGAGTAAATATATATAGATAACATGGAAATCAATATATAGAATGTATATATATATAGTTAGTAGATGTAATATCAACATTAATCAGCAAGTCAAGGTCCTAGGTCTATAACCAAATACTGTTAAACACTTTCTAAATACTTGCGAAAATCAATTTTGCTTTCCAAACCTTTATATGTATGTAACACTTTTACATAATAGAAATTTTAAATGTAAACACCTTCAATGACATCATTCTAATCACACAATAAATTTATAAACAAGCAAATTGTAAAACAGTTGTTGATTATTTTCTTAAAGGGGCATTAGGAAGATTAGATAAAGGGCTGGCAGTTAAAAACTAGATAATGTAAAGGGAACATTTAGGAAATTTCAAATTGCTCCACTCCGAAAAAAAATATTAGCGTTTGAATTTCGGGCCTAGCCTCGATCAAAAACATAAGTCTGCATTATCCATTTTTGGATTAAATCATTATTGAGCGCTGAGCAGCAAATTGTATTCAAATTCATTGACAATCTCACTAGGCAGATTTTGCCCTTGCATAATGTCATACTCCTCGCAGTGTTTTGTTTAATTATACCTAATCCCACTTAAAACACTGCTGTAATGAAAGCAAATTTCGGTTCCAAATTTTGACTGGTCAATGGTCCGATATACAACCAATAGCTAACTGTGGTACAAAATTATAGAGCTCGAAATTGGACCATGACTTATGATTTTATTATGCCCAGCAGAGGGGTTTCTTGGGTCATTGCGTCAGGAATATTGCATTATGTATGTTTAATAAAGTCGAAACTAGAATCGAGTTGATACGTATGAAATGTGATTCTCTTTTCCTGGTCGTTAGTAATATCATGCTTATTGGCAAAAATGAGTTTTATGGGTTAAACAGGTGTCCTTTAGGGTGCATTTCTTTAAGTAATAATTATATATACCAATCAATTTAAATAATCTAATAATTCAAGCTCCATTACTTACAACCCTCCCGAATAATATATCTTTTGATAAACTCACTTACTATAAATAAGTGCCATATTGGTTGCAAACTAATGTGAAAAAAATAGTTTACATGAGGAATTGGTTGATATCACTGTAATCAATATGTCTGTTATAAAGAAATTTATGTTAAATACATGTACACAAGATTAAATAATATATGTTATAGTGTTTGATGTAGTATGATTCATAACTACAACATGGTTACTTTGATGTAGGAATTGCCCGGAGGATAAGAATATAACCCACTTTTTTATGCTATTTTGTTTAAATTTCATCTATAATGGATCAACTCAGTCTGATCACTTCAGCTCTGCAATTGATGAATACAGTTTATGCTTTATGTTTTTTTATAGTCACATGTTATAAGTGGTCATATAACAAATGTCTATAATACATTCTCATTGTTAATCGCTCATTGATTTGTGTTACCCACATCCTTGGGGGGTTGCATGGCCAAATGGTTAACGTGTGCGTGCTGCATCGTAAGGTCTATCATTGAGGGAACTGGCGTGAAAATTTTGATTCCCTGGTTGTATGTGACAAGGAGTAAGGAAGCCTGTCCAACCTCGTGGGTTTTCTCTTAGTTTTTGTCACATGGACTCTAAACCCCATTTCTCTCTTTCTTCCATTGTTATTTACAAGCAGCAGAGGTTATTATTCAATCGAAAACGCTTATTGACATTGAACAATTTCCAAAAATTATTGTCGGTGTTAATGCCCTTGATCAATATCATTGAAATGAAATGGGGTTTAACGTCCTACTGTTCTGCTCCGACAGGGCTAATGAAGACGGGCATGTGCCATGCAGTGTGCTATGAGGGAATTTTTGCCCAGGCAGCAGCTGTATGGCCTATTCTTACATCGAATTCCAACTGCCAGGGAATCTTTCACACGCATGTCAATGTATACATAGATTCTCGGTTTTCTGTCCCATCCGAATGACTAGACAATGTCCTTGATAGGCCCTCTGCACAACTGACAAGGGTAAACCACGCCGATAAATCCCTATGAATTTTCTCGGGAAATGCAGGGATCGCGAACGTAACCAATGTGACTCCCTCAATATCTTGTAGATACCCTAGAGGACGTGACATAAAATTTAGACACATGGATTGGTCAGTTTTAAAAAATGTTGTGGACTCTCTATGATTTTAATGTGGGTATTATCACCATTAGTATTACATTGTTCTAGTTTTGTTTAACTCAAGTATATTATTATCTTCATTCTTTTTTATATATTCTAGGTTTGGATTAATGCTGCAGCTCAGACTTTTAATTCACTTGGCGTTGCTTTTGGTGGCTTGATAACCATGTCTAGTTATAACAAATTTAGCAACAACATCATTAAGTATGTCTTCCTTTATTTGCAGTTAATCTTCAACTTATTCATAAATTTGGTATAAACAAATGAATTTTTGTGTCCTATCTAGGCACTTCTGTTACTTTTTTATGGGCTTTTAACCTCACTGATTATTTGTAAATGCATAGTGACACCCCCCGGTAATTTAATTACCACTTCTGTAAATTTTAAGTACTGAAGTGAAGTAGTTTCATTCTGAGAAGTTCAGAATTTAATCAACATTCAGTCACTGTTTATAAGAAATATCTTTAATCCATCTTTGCACACAGTTTCTTTTTGATGTGTTTGATACATTAAAACAAAAAAGTTTTATACGTCTGAGAGGGCTTTGTGAACTCAGATCCAGGTCTTCATACCTGAGAGTTGGTGTCCGGTGTGACTGACGTAAAGTTTGTCTAGTTGTTAAGATGGGCTTCCCAGCTGAAAATTCAATATGAAACGATAGACATAAAACTGACTATATGTTAGTCTTGAAGTGAACAAAATAGGTTGACAAGATGTTAAACCCCATTGTAGTTTTTTTTATAGGAAATTATGTTGTTTTATATTACAGGGATGTTGTAATATTAGCGGTTGTTGATGCCTTCACTTGTATACTGGCTGGTTTTGCTATATTTTCTATACTGGGTAATCTAGCCTACAACCAAGCTACAGATGTTGAAAATGTTGTCCAGGAAGGTATAATATATTCCTTTACTCATGTTCCTTCTCACGATCCTCCGTTTTATTTCCACTGCTCAAGACCCCTGTGCGCAAGCAAATTATTTCATAAAATTGAACCATATGTTAGTCCCAAAATGATCTAGTTTTTGTTTAGTGGACGTTAGATCCCATTTCTCTCTCACAGAATATATCGAAGAAAAACACCAGCATTTTCATTAAGCAACCTAAATATACTCAGCCAAATTAAAAACTTGACACTGATGAATTTCAACAAGACGAGGTGAACGTTAACGCTCAAGTATTCGTCAGAGAAGTTGACCAATTTGGTGGCGGCAACGTCATGGTTTGGGGGTTTTTTTGTGCACATGTACGTTCTCCTCTCGTTGTTGTCCAAAGGAACTTAAATGCTGTCCAGTACAGGGATCATATTTTGCAACCTGTTCTTCTTCCGTTTATGCATAGACATGGGCCTGGACTAATGTTTCAACAAGACAATGCTCGACCCCATATGGCAATTACTACCCAGAATTTTTAAAGAAATGCCGGTGTCCATGTCCTGGATTGACCGTCGTTTAGCCACGACCTTAATCCTATTGAACACATCTGGGACGAACTGGGTAGACGTGTTTGTCATGAAGTGAATCCACCACTGACGTTGCAGGACCTTCAACATTCTCTTGCTGAGCAGTGGTGACGTCTTCCTCGGGTAGTGTTTACATGTTCTGAGATCCATGAGAAGACTTTGTGTGGCAGTACGAGACTAAACACTTTATTCCGATTGTTCTCCAAGTCTGTGAATTTCATTTTGGAGGGTATTGTGACATTACAAGCGTTATCGATGTCAAGGACTTTCAACGAGACATATTCTTGCTTTCTGTTGATGTCAAGGGCATCTGTGCACAACATAACACTAACAAAGTTGCCTTAAACCAAATATTAAAAATCTAGTTCCACAAATCTGGAGTGTCAAGTTTTTAATTTGGCATAGTAGTATAGTATAGTAGGCTACATCTACAGAAGGAACATAGTTAAGAGCAAAGTTTTTTTTATAAATAAAGTAAAGCGTTTTGTTGTGGATCTAATATGAACTGTCAAATAAATCTTATAACTTGTTCTTGTAGGTCCTGGTTTGGTATTTGTGATTTACCCAGAAGCCTTTGTTTCAATGCCAGTTGCTCAATTATTTGCCTTTCTATTTTTCTTCATGTTAGTTTGTCTAGGCATTGACAGTCAGGTGAGAATCAGGAATTTGTAAAATTCGATTGATCGTGAAAAGTCGTTAAATATGTGATGTCTGACTATTCAAGCAAAACTTATTAAAATTATATAGTATTCAAGCAAAACTTATTAAAATTATATACGAAGGGGGATTTTGTGCGCTTTAGATCATAAAGTCTGTCATTGAGTCAAGTGGCATGGTTTCCATCAGTGATTTTCTCAAGGTCATTATGGTTTCCATCCACGGCTAAAGAACCCTACCCACAAACAAATTATTGAAATGAAATTGAACCATGTGTAACATGACCCAATGAATGTCATACTCTCTCTCTCTCTCTCTCTCTCTCTCTTAGTGGTCTGTTGGGGTAGTTCTCTTGTTCACCATGGATGGCATGGATTAAAATGTATTGAATCTTAAAAACCACATAAGTGAGATAGGCCATGAATTATCTAAGCTAAGTATGGGAGATAACTCCCAAGGACTCCTATAAAGAAAGGTGGGGGGGGACTCTTCCGTGATAGGTTGCATTACTATATGACATTAGAATTAAGCTCCACCCAATTTATTACAGTAAAAACAACCTACTTATTCCACAAAAAATACAAGGGAATTTTCTCATTCATGCTACAAATATTTTTTGTTTTGTTTATTACAGTTTGCGTCTGTTGAAGTTATAGTCACATACATCCAGGATCATTTTGGTACACAAGTACAGAAATATTTTAAGAGGAAAGAATTTCTAGTCATTGGTGTTTGTTTTGTGTCATTCTTATTTGGTTTACCAAATTTATCTCAGGTTTGTTAAATTACCAGGACTAATATTATTCTTGTAAATTCATGCTAACAAATTAAACAAAGTGCAATATACGTGATGTAGGGCCTAGGCCTAATTGAGTAGAGTTTTGGTGGCATATCCATTGACATATTTAGTGTAATAAGTAACATATCAGTATTTCAGTTACGTTCGAATGGACACAGCATAAAGTGACTGTTCCCTTGTTTAGTTCTCATAATGATGCAGCTTTAAACAATTGCCTGAGAAATCCCTTATTGAGACTGAAAACTTAATACATTTCCATGCTTTCTGACATAATGCAGCCGCGTTTGTCACCAGACACTTTATGGCAGTGATTCTCAACCTTTTTTTTTGCAAGAAGTGAAAAAATAGTGGCACACCTGGCTAAATATAATGAAAAATATCTGAATTTTGGAGAGAGAAAATACATGGAAAGTCAGACGGCATACAACTGTAGATAGAGAATAGTCATAGACCACCTCAAACTAAAAGAAGAAAAACACAGTTATGAACTTATCAATAGACACCAGTGAATACTGAAATGGGATCACATGGTTTTTTTTCAACTATTTCTTAGTTAGCCAGCCGTAGCATACGGATTGAGTGTCACTGCTTTGTGAACATATTTAGAGCTCTGGTTAATCCCAATTGATTTTGTTATGTAATGGTTGTTGAGTCTATAAGTCTATACCCCAATTACTAGTTGACTAGGTATGGGATACTGTTGGTTTTTTATTTGTAAACTTTTTCATTATAAATATATACTTTCTGTATATTTTAGGGAGGAATATATTTTTTTCAACTTATTGACTATTATGCAGCAGCTCTCTCATTGATGATTCTAGCTTTTTTTGAAGTCATAGCTATCACATGGTTTTATGGTAAGTAATCCTTGAGTGGCATGTAGTGATTGGAAATATAACAGAACTAACAGTTATATAGGACAACAGTCACTTGTTTATATGCTGTATATTCATTTACTAACAGGGATATGGGACATCAATCACTAGTTTATATACTGTATATCCATTTACTAATGGGGATATGGGACATCAGCCACTTGTTTATATACTGTATATTCACTTACTAACAGGGATATGGGACATCAATCACTAGTTTATATACTGTATATTCATTTACTAACAGGGATATGGGACATCAATCACTAGCTTATATACTGTATATCCATTTAGTAACATGGATATGGGACATAAATCACTTGTTTATATACTGTATATTCACTTACTAACAGAGATATGGGACATCAATCACTAGTTTATATTCTATCATTTACTAACAGTGATTGCTGTCCCATGTTAGTTCTGTTATAGCAAGTATATTTTACATTGATTTAGATTTTAGACCCATCAAAATATTTACCTGGTGCACTGACCGATTATTATTGTCTAGAAAGGATGCCAAATGGTGTGAAATTTTGAATTCATCTTGTCTTTGTAGATACTGAATGGAATTGAACTATTTTTGGACAGTTATAGGCTACTGATCAGATATTACTATTTCACAATCAATCCTACGAATCATGATTAATGGCTGTAAGATTATTAAATTGGGACGTAATATTTGAAAACTATTCATTTCTAGTTTAAATAATATATTCACTTGTATTCTAGGAGCAAGACGTTTATCAAGTAATATAGAAGAAATGACAGGAAGGAAACCTCAGTTGTTTTTTATTATTTGTTGGTATGGCTTATCTCCCTTACTTATATTGGTAAGTTAAATACAATGCTTGCTGAATATTGCATGATGTCCCCAGCCACAACAACAATAGAAAGAGAGAGAGAAATGGAGTTTAAAGTCCACTCAACACAAACTAGGTCATTTCGGGACTAACATATAGCTCAACTTAATTTCAACAATTTGCTTATGTGTAGGGGTCTTATATGCAGTGGGAGGGAACCGAAGGAACCAGAGAAAACCCACAAGATTGGACAGGCGACCCTACTCCTTTCATGTACAGTCGGGAAATCAAAGCCACACGTTATCATAAAGACATTGATTCACCTTCACCAATAATTATGAATATTCTATTTCAATCATTGTGTTAAGAGCATGTTCACAGATTTTATATTTAAACTTTCAGGGTGTAATGATATTTAGTTTAATACAGTACAAACCACTGTCAGTAGCTGGTTATATATATCCTGATTGGGCGGTAGGATTAGGATGGTTTATTGCCCTGATCTCTGTTGTATGTATACCAGCTGGTATGGTACATGCTGTTTATCAAGCTAAAGGTTCTAATATATGGAAGGTAAGTAATGAAATACATTACTTCAATCAGATTAAAAAACAGATCCTATTTTATTTTGTTTTCATAGTTCAAAATTTCGTTTTACCTGTCTTGACTACACTAGGATCTTGAAGAGTTGTTATCATCGACACGTTCTCGCTGTTGTGAGGCATTAACCAATGAAACAGTCTGTTGTGAGGGATTAACCAATGAAACAGTCTGTTGTGAGGGATTAACCAATGGAACGGTCTGTTGTGAGGGATTAACCAATGAAACGGTCTGTTGTGAGGGATTAACCAATGAAACGGTCTGTTGTGAGGGATTAACCAATGAAACGATCTGTTACAGCAAGTTCTTGGCCTTTTGATGCACGGAACTGTGGGTAAACCACTAGAAACTTACAGTTTTGAGTAGTCCGGATTTGGAATATTCTGAATTACGAGATCAATCAGCGGTCCAGTCGCACAAATTGCGTTCAGTTAACATTGGATAAACCGACCTTCAATCAACAATCAATTATCTATGAGCATAAAACATATAATTTTATAATCTCTTGTAGAGAGCTTGGTATTTGATTTGAGTTTCTCACATCAAATACAGCGACATTATATATAAATTACAGAGATAAAGAATCACCATCATTATAATATGGTGTTCATAATGTGTGATCATACAGAATGTACAGAAAACGTTATCATATTTTAAATTCTGAGTATTCGAGGGTGCATTGTAATAATACTTCCGGTATTCGAAGGTACAATAATACTTCGGTATTGTTGAGGCAATTGAGTATTCCAACATGCCATGTAATCCAGCATATTGTATTGATCCTGTACAATTTCGGAATTGACCGAGTCTAATGTTCATGGATCAAGTCTAGCAATGGTCAAGAACACTGATTCAACTTTTAGCCAAAAGACTTTTCTATTGTGAGGTTATATTCTATCTTTATGTTTTACAAAATATTTTGAATTTTAGTGTCATGATTTATTGTATTTGTTCCTTATTTTCAGAAATTTTGCACAAGTCTAAAATCCACAATAGTAGAAGAGGAACCGGTACAATTAAAGTCGGCAGAATTTAAGACTTCAGAAAAAATATAGTTTATTTTTCTACAATAATCAATGAATATACAAATTAACCGTCAGTAAATTAGTTGTTAGTTAATCATTATACGTCCATGTTGTTAGTTGTAGTGTTGTCATATAAATCTCATTCTCGTACTCATTTGTAATTGGTATTGTTGATGTAATTTATACACATTTAATAAATGTGTTTATACACATTTAATAAATGTGTTTATACATATTTTATAAATATGTTTATCTTTTTTAATGTTATTGATAAAGAAACACTATATTTATCTTATTTGAATTTAAGTTTTCAAATGCCAAAACATTTGTCTGTTCAAAATTTAAATTTGATATATGACTTTCTTTGAAAATAAACAATTTTAATTGAGACCAATTTTTGGTTTCTTTGGAGAGTGTATACACATAGAACTAAAATGTATTCTATGGTATATAGGATAATATCTTGTCAAAATAATTGGTGAAGAGTTGTGAAGTTTTCATGCAGCCTATGCAGTAGGTATTATTTCATTTAATAGCTATTATGCAACAAGTTGTGGCATATATAATGATTTGTTAGAATATAGAATAATCTGTTAGAATATACAATGATGATTTGTTAGAATATACACAGATCTGTTAGAATAAATATTGATTTGTTAGAATGTATGTACATTGATTTGTTAGAATATAGAAAGATCTGTTAGAATTGATTTGTTAGAATATAGAAAGATCTGTTAAAATATACAAAGATCTGTTAGAACATACAATGATCTGTTAGAATATTGATTGATCTGTTTGAATATATGTATTGTGAGAATATACCTGTAGTGATCTATTATATCTCAGTGATCTGTTATATCAGTGATCTGTTATATCAGTGATCTGTATGCAAGATGATTTATTTACTAAATAGTACATATTATATAAAGAAAATAGTAGGGGGATGTTATAGGGACAGTAGATTTTTTTTTTTTTTTTTAAATGCTTATTTTTATGAATTTTGTTCAGAAAAGCATCTGAATTCCATGTGATCTCAGCCAGTAAATGATGAAATTATAAGTGCTAATATGTCAGATTGGGATCATTCTGTGTCAAATAAAACATGAGTGGTTCTGTGTTTAAACTGATTTTTATATGATTTGGTATGGTCTTATTAAACTGGACTGCTGGAAATAATTATTTCCGCTTCTTTTAACCCTTTGAATTGTGCAAGCCACGTGTTAAAAATATCAGTAGAAGCACTGTAAAGACAAATCTGTACTGGACCAATAACAGGCAGCAGAGAGAGTGCATTTAACAAAGCTGGAATTTGTACCTGACAGTGTCTGTGGCAGGTGCCTTATTTACAGACTTTATAACAATTTATAGGAGCCAACTATGTTATAGTTTGTCTTTTTCAGATTTTTTTTTTATTATCAGGGCATATTTATTATTATAGTTTATTCATTCTATAATAAGGTAGAGTTTATTATGCTAGGGCCTAGCAATTTGTCAAGACTTGGCAACTTGTCAGTACTAGTAGTTTAATAGAATGTAGTTAAATGGTAAGTTATTGTGCATGTAGATTACCAAATTGTTTCCATAGTTTTATATTGAAATAAGAACACTGTTACCAGAAAGCCTAAAATGGCCTGACGTAGGCATGTCAAAGAGTTAAATCATCTATAAGGAATCAATGATTGGTCATATATATCTTAGCTACTGGTGTTATAACTAGTCTCTATCATCAGAAAAATATTCTACGAATATTAATCTGCCTGTCGGGATGTGTTGTCGGCATTTCAGAATAATAGGTCATTGGCTAGATTATCCAGTTATACATTATCGTAAACAAAGTCTAAGGGAGGTAAACTAGTCATAAGAAAATTTGTTGAGACCATGAAATTAATTTAAGAATGCCATATTAGAAAATCCATTTGATTGCTTTGCCATTTAAATATCTTAATTTTTCTTTTTATTGTAATATTTCTCTCTTCATGGACCATATTTATGTTAAAATTAATCCTAATTTGTCGTCACGATTCATGGTCGTTTATATTAATGCAAGAATTATGGGATTTATTGCAGAAAGGGTCGTTGACTTGGCCAGAAGGTACTGGATAATCAACCAAACCCTTGTTTACTAGATCATGAGCAATGGAACTTTTTGTCAAATATTGATCATGGTACCTGCCCTCCATACGTTGAAGACAAGGAGGTTCTGGGTGACTGAGACTAGTTATAACCAGATGTAGATATCAGCTATGATTGTATCATGTGTTAATATATATTTTGTATATCGTGATTATTTTTTCTAAAAACAAGGATTTTAAATTCTTACAAGGGCTTGAAACATAAAAAATTTAACCAGAATATTTTTTAATACACGGTTTGACCCGTGAGCATTTATTGGAATAAAAGAGAAATAGAGACGTTTCATTGTTTAAGGAGTGATATGAAACCTTGACATTTGGAAATTGAAGAAGAGTTTGCAGCAGTGCTATTAAGGCAAAATTCTCTCCCGCTAATCCTAGAAATCAAAAACGGCTAAATCTATTTGTTAAGGCCAGATCAATTTTGTTTAATGTCGCTGAGATATAAATAAGGATAGGGCACAGGATTGTTGGTCAGGTTTAAGAATTTGGGGGAGGAGTCAAATTCCACATAAGCACTGACCTCGGATGATGAAAATTTGGTTCGTGATATTTCCTAATTTAATTAAAATTACATGCAATTCATTAATTTAACCATGCATTAAGCAAGAGCAAAATCTGCCTATTGTAGGTTTTCTTTAGGCCTGAAATGTTATAAAAAATAATTAGACAGTAATTAACTTATTCAGACTATTAATCAACTCTCAATGTCGAGGCTAGCATGAGATTTGTGTTGGATTGTAGTTCGATTCACTGAAATATTTTCCTTCGTGATTTACCAATAGAAATGGATAACCGAGACTACCGACTTTAGTAATGATGACCGAGGCTAAGCAGAACTTTCATTCACTTAGTTCTAACTTAATAATGGATCAATTTGACTGAAATTTTCAGCAAATTGCCTTTACATTAGCTAGTTTTTATACGCCCACATTTTCATGTGGACGTATATTGTCGTCGCCCCTGTTCGTCCGTCCGTCCGTCCGTCCGTCCGTCCGGACGTCCGTCCGTCCGTTCACAATTGTTTGTGAACAGTCTACAGGTCACAATTTTTATCCGATTTCAATGAAACTTAAAACATAGGTTTATCACCCTAAGATCTCGGTTCCTTTCGATATTGGCATGTATCGGACTGTAACTTCATGGGTTATGGCCCCTGATTGTACGAAAAATCACGTTTTTTAGCTTGTGAACAGTTTAGAGGTCACAATTTTGAACCGATTTGGACGAAACTTGAAATGCATGTTTATAACCCAAAGACCTTGGTTCCTTTCGATATTTGCGCCAATCGGATCGTAACTTCCTGAATTATGGCCCCTGATTGTCCGAAAAATCGCCCATTTTAGCTTGTGGTCCCTCTGGAGGTCAAAATTGTTATCCGATTTAAAAAACCGTTTGATTATATCACCGTGCCATGGTTATGAAGGTTGAGTTCGAATTTCGTGAAAATCGGACCAAAATTGACGGACAAAATGGCCGCCATTTGTACGCGAATAGTGTGAAAATATGTTATATCAAGGTTGTGAACAGTGTAGAGGTCACAATTTTGAACCGATTTGGATGAAACTTGACATGCATGTTTATAACCCAAAGATCTTGGTTCCTTTCGATATTTGCACCAATCAGATCGTAACTTCCTGAATTATGGCCCCTGATTGTCCGAAAAATCGCCCATTTTAGCTTGTGGTCCCTCTGGAGGTCAAAATTGTTATCCGATTTAAAAAAACGTTTGATTATATCATTGTTCCATGGTTATGAAGGTCGAGTTCGAATTTCGTGAAAATCGGACCAAAATTGACGGACAAAATGGCCGCCATTTGTACGCGAATAGTGTGAAAATATGTTATATCAAGGTTGTGAACAGTGTAGAGGTCACAATTTTGAACCGATTTGGATGAAACTTGACATGCATGTTTATAACCCAAAGATCTTGGTTCCTTTAGATATTTGCGCCAATCGGATCGTAACTTCCTGAATTATGGCCCATGATTGTCCGAAAAATCGCCCTTTTTAGCTTGTGGTCCCTCTGGAGGTCAAAATTGTTATCCGATTTAAAAAAACGTTTGATTATATCACCGTTTCATGGTTATGAAGGTTGAGTTCGAATTTCGTGAAAATCGGACCAAAATTGACGGACAAAATGGCCGCCATTTGTACGCGAATAGTGTGAAAATATGTTATATCAAGGTTGTGAACAGTGTAGAGGTCACAATTTTGAACCGATTTGGATGAAACTTGACATGTATGTTTATAACCGAAAGATCTTGGTTCCTTTCGATATTTGCGCCCATCGGATCGTAACTTCCAGAATTATGGCCCCTGATTGTCCGAAAAATTGCTTTTGTTCGCTTTTGGTCCCTCTGGAGGTCAAAATTATTATCCGATTTAAAAAAACGTTTGACTATATCACCGTTACATGGTAATGAAGAGAGAGTTCGAATTACGTGAAAATCGGACTAGAATTGACGGACAAAATGGCCGCCGTTTGTACACGAATAGTGTGAAAATATGTGGACCCTATAAAGGTCACAATTTTGAATCGATTTTGATGAAACTTGACATGTATGTTTATAACCCAAAGATCTTGGTCCCTTTCGATATTTGCGCCCATCGGGTCATTACTTCCTGAATTATGTCCCCTGATTGTACGAAAAATCTCCCTTTTTAGCTTGTTGTGCCTCTGGAGGTCACAATTATTATCTGATTTAAAAAATAACAGGTTTGATTATAAAAACCAAACAAATTCTAATGATTTTCTGATAATTCCTTAATATGTGACAACTCTTGTTGACTGCCCGGACGATTTGGCTGCTGTGTGGGCGTATGTTTCGTTGCCTGGCAACCTATTTTTAACTATTGTAGTGAGAACTGCCAACTCGTTATCTAATCTCCCATAAGGTATCTTTAATTTACACAATTGGTTTCGCTGTTTTGGGGGTTGGTGGCGCTGATGGTCTTCCCTTGATTTTGCTTGTGGTATTCTGGTATGGGTTAGGATTATTGCAAGCCCCTGTTTCCATCTTGTGACCTTGGATTAAACTTGAAGTTTAAACTACCATATCTTGTCTTGATAATAAATACGGCATTTCATTCCATATTTATGAAGACTTTCAAACGGCGGTAATAGTTACAAATATTTTTTTAACTCAAATATAAAAATTATAGTATTCTCTTTATTTTTTAAAATATATTTAATATGATCAGATTTTAATTTTGTTTTACCCCAAAATTATTTGTCTTTTTATTTTATATAGAAATGTATATTCATTGCACTCTTTCTATTTTTTTTTTTCAATCATTTATTATAACATATATAAATGTTTTCATTTTATTTCAAAAATATTGAAATTTATTTTTGTTATTATTCTTGAATAAAGCCATATTGTTTTATTTACTTGAAATTTATTTTGTAGCCAAAACCAAGTTAAATCTTAAAAATACATTATGCAAGAGCTAAATCTGTCAATTGCAGGATTTTCTTTGGCCCTGAAATGTTATATAAACTATTAATAAGACATTATTAACAAAACAAGACCATAATCAACTCTCCATGGATACTCAAGGTTTTAACAGATTAGTATGGTTTGCCATTTAAAAATTTAATTTAAAAATGGGAAAGCAAGGCTAAGTCACGAATATACCAGTGCCCTTGTCAAAACTATAAACAGTGATAATTTGACTCGGAGTGAAGTAATTTGAATGAAATTTTCAATATTCTCTTCTTCAATCATCAATTTTTGAATTATTATAACAAGAATGACCAACTCTTTATTTAACTCTTAACTAATGTATCTTTAATTGAAATCAGCTGTTAATCACATTTTATTTCACTACATCTGATAAATTGTGTTTGAAAATGTAGTTAGATGTTGGCTAGCTAACCAGGATGTCTCAGGTTTACTCCCAGTGTTGACAGAGAAGGTACCGCAAGATTTTCCGGCATATGTTCCCCTGCCAATTGGTGAAACACCTCGAAAGGACAGTAGAGAGAGATAAATGGGGTTTAACATTCACTTGACACCAACTAGGTCATTTCGTGACTAACACATGGTTAAATTTTTTATTTCAATAATTTGCAGCAGTGTTAGGAAACCGGGTAATCGAAACCATGTCAGTTTACTCAATGACAGACCTTATGATACAACGCACACATCCTAACCATTCAGCCCCCACAAGGGCAGTGTCTATAATTTGCGTGCACATAGGGAAATTTAGCAGAGAGAGAGAAATGGGGTTTATTGTCCACTTGACACAAACTAGGTCACTTCGGGACTAACATATGGTTTAAGTTTATTTCAATAATTCGCTTGCGCATAGGGATCTTTAGCAGTGGGAGGGAACCCCTATCTCCATGGCACATACGCTCACACCAGCGATCGAAACCACAGCCGCAAGCCAGAGGTCGAAGCGTGGCACTCTAGACCACTAGGCCATCCCAACCCCCTGAAATTTAGCAGTGGTGGGAAGCTAGAGTAAACCAACAATGTTTTACAGGTGACCTCTACTACTGGATTCAATGACAGACCTTGTGATCTAAAATGCACATGTTCGACCATCCCCATTTTTAATACAGAATTTTATATGACCTTTCTTTCTTCTTTGCCAGTATGGACACAAGCAATCATAAGAGCAAATTACCAATGTGACTCCTCCATCACAAAGACTACACAGATTGTAAACCTGTTGATCTGTAAACCTGTTGATCGGGGCCAGGTCTAAATATAAAGGCCACCTACAGATTTTGTCAGTTGCAAGATGTAAATAGGGTTGGTGCACATGCTTGTTGAGGCGGTAAAGGTTAGGATTACACTAGCACGGTTTACATCTTGTGACCGTGTCAAAATCTGCAGGTGACCTTAATATTTTCGACCGAACGTTAGATCTGCCAATGTTAATGTAGTGTTTCTCAAATGCCAATAGTCTTCTTCTTCATTTGGACCATGTGTTGAAATGTTACATCTGTCCCTTCTTAAACATACAAAAGCTAAATCTGCCTATTTACAGGTCTTTCTTGAGGGCAGAAATGTTATATAAAATATTAGACATTAACTTATCCAGACCATAATCAATTCTGGATGTCATCGCTAACTTGCAATATTTGCTGGATTTGAATCCAATTTGCTGCCCATCACTCATTAATGATTTAATCCAAAAATGGATAATTGAGACCTTTTTTTATAGCACCAACCTTAGTTATGATGATCGAGGTTAGGCCTAAAATTTAAAAGCTAACATCTCGCTTCAGAGTGGATCAACTTGACTGAAATTTTCAGCAAATTTTCTTTACTATTATAGTGGGAACTGCCAGCTCTTTATATTGTCTGCCATTATAATTCCTCTTTAATACATAAAATAAAACTTATTTAATCTTGCAGTAGTAACTTTATTAACATTTTATAATATTGAAAATAATACATGTCACCTCTTACACACATTTAGCTGCCTTTAAGAGAGATTAACATTCAACATAACATATATATGAAAATACTATCATTTAATCTATTAATCATAAGTAGCAGATTAACAATTTTCAAAAACTTCAAATACAAACAGAATTATGGAGAAATTAAATCTAAGGTCTTCCACACCAGGACTTTCCTTTAAAAAAATATAACATATTCTGTTCATTTCATATAGCACACTTTTTCTAAGACTATACTGACAAGTATCAGCATTATATCAGTTTTATGCATATTTTTAAGTGTTTTCAGATAATTTAAGTATATTTGTGCTTTACGGTTGAATTCTTTGAAATACTAATTTTATGATTGACAGATTATATGGCCAGTGAGTCGAGATGTAACTAAAATAAGAGCCCTGTACCACACATCAATCACCTTTGTCCTTGCTGCCATTTACTTTATTATGAACAATTGTATTTTGTAAGTACTTATTTATGAATTTGTATTATTAGCTGAAGTTTCATGAAACAAACTGTAAATAAAACATGAAAATGAACTTTGTCTTCTCACTCAGTTGATAACTTGACTAGATTCAACCCATGTAAATGACTATTCAATACATGCATCAACACATAAAGGCAACGTTATGGACATATCTCATTATCATATAGGATGCTCTGAAGAAATCTGTACAATTATTAACTTGTATTAGATCAAACATCTACAGTCATAGTTGAAATTAAATTTGAGCAAATATTTTATAATAGGTTTATTAGTTAACAATATCAGACAGTATACTTGGGTTAATTCTGTGAATAACATCTTAATGATTAGTACAGCATAACCATTCTGTATAACAAATGAAGTCGTCATTATATATAGGGTGCCCCATTATAAATAAATATCTCGACAATTACACAATATTTCTATATATATTTACCAAGCCTTGAATTGGTTTCGCACTTTTATAGTCACTCAATAAACTGAAATGATGTACTTAATAAGCTATGACCATTTAACAATCAATAAATAATAGACTTAAAAATGGTTACATGTGAGGGCCATAACATCCAGGCACTTTTGAGTAAAAAATAGGTTACATGCCCTTGTTTTGAAATTAGTATCACTTAGCCAGAAATCACTTTGAGACAAGCCACTGAAGCATTCACATTCGCTTAAGATGAGTTTACAACTTTCAGCAGGGAAAACTTTCGCTGCACGGGGCACCCTAACATATACATGTAACTACTGATAGCACAAATGATTCAATTGGGGTAGAATGGAAAAAAGTTTAATGTTTTATGAAATACTTTATGATTATCAAAAGTGTTAAATAAAGACGATGGAACCACTGTCCCTCCAAGTTTTACAACGAACCAACAATGAAAATTAAGTTGTGCACAGTTACCCCGAAAAATGCAATAATCTCTAAACTAACTACTATACTTTGCCTTCACCAATTTGCATAATTTTTTTTATGTCATTTTAACTTATATTTTCTTTTCCAATACAGATTTAATGAGCATACATGAAAGCCTGTGCTTAAATTACTTTGAAACAATTTCATACAAATATCTTAAATATTTATGCTTCTTTGTTTTTGCATATACTACTAAAATACATAAGATGACTGTCAACTGAATACAAGAAAGATGTTTGCTGCCTTAGTATACATATTGATAAATGAAATGATTGCTTCTAACACACAGGTTGCTGTTTGTATAGAGACAGATTATGACGAAAATGAAAGAAAAGATCCAATCTATTCAAATGTTCAAATATGTGGCTAGGTTTTAGCCTCAAAATTTTGTTTTAATAAATTTTCATAAGTTCAAACTGATATGTTGAAAGGTTGAATTTTGAAATTATTTATGAGCTAGGATGAGAATGACTCGATGTACTGATAATGTCGTTAGCTTCTTTCTTTACATATCATGTTCTGCGACACTTTGTTGTAAATATTCCTGGTATAAAGTTTGCTGAAAAACAAAACAACCTGGCATTAACACAAATCACATTAAATTATCTTGCTACCAAATGAAATAAGAAAGAATGAATGAATGAATGAATGAAATGCTTAATGGCACGTCAAAATCAAATAAGAATTAAAGACATGGAATCAACAAGCTAACAGTTTCATCCCACACATATACCATACCGCTGCATCATCAAAAATTGACCATGTCACATTTTGTTTAAAATGAAAGTCAAGAATTTCGTTTCAAAAGTCAGAAAATTCTGAAACTAGCTTGAACTGTCTTTCTGATCTCAAGAAAACTGCTGAATCGTCCATCTGGCACTTCCTCTTAAACCAGCGACTTTTCATTCTTAAGTTAGATTGACGAAAGAATAATAATTCAGCTTACCTTTTTGGATTTGACAGTACCCTGAACATAATCACGAACTTCTAACAGATTTCTTTTCTGTTTTCTACTTAATGTTGATCTTGTTCTGTTAAAACAAAGAAAAGAATTATTGTAGTCGATATATTAAAGTTTCATTCAAATTGTCCCACCTTTGACCACAGTTGAAAGATTACAAGCTAATTTAATAAATAAAGAATGCACAAAAATTTCTTATTGTGAAACATTTACTATATTATTGATGCAGAATCGTCTCCCCTTAGACCACAATTGTTTAACAACACCAGGTTATAAATGGATTTCTAGGAGAGATATTTTTAATTCGTGAAAAGAGCAGAGGTTCAATATTTCTCTCATCTGTTTGTCCATTGACATACAGAATTACCAATTATGATGTTAATTTTCACAATGTTCAAAAAGCAGTATACAAACTAAAATCTTCACAAGCAGAGTAATAATTAATTGCAAGCAGTAAATAACTGTCTCAAGTCTATGGACCCAATTACAAATTCTGTAGTGATGATATGAATAATACTCCAACCCCATGGAGTATAAATTTCAATCATTTCTTGATAACTGTACCGGAAATGATTTATAGATGTACTTCCCTTTACAGTGAGAAATGGAAACGGTTGACAATTTATGAAAATGTTTATACATTTTTGGGTGGTGGTGTTATATACCTATATGAAGTTTATTAATTCAACAGAGAGAGAGAGGGGTCTTTAGCAGTGGGAGTAAAGCAGAGTACCCGGAGAAAACCCATGAGGTTGGACAGGCGACCCTACTCCTTTCCACATACAAACAAGGATTTGAAATGAATTCAACAGAAGCTCTATGTAATAAAAATACTAACCTGGATGATAATTTGGCTATAAGCAGTAATATCAAAGCTAATATAAGAATTCCAACAATAACATAATTGGTGTATGCTTCTGGTATCTTTTGCCACGCTTTTGCCAATGGACCCTAAAGGGAAAAAAAATATAAAATAAAATTGTTTAAAGTTTCATTCTACTAATTTCATCAAAAGGAAAATAGATTGGGGCTTATCAAGCCTATAATTCGCTTGAGCGTAGGCGTCTTTCGCCCTGGGAGGAAATTGGATATATCCCACGAGGTTTGATGGGCAACCCTACTCCTCGACACAAAGTTGGAATCAAGTCCAAGCCAACTGACTTAATGACAATTGATCTACAGCTCATCATTTATGTCTTGAGTCCATCACTATTATTTGCTATGTGAGAAAACCTGAAGACTATGACAAGACTCATTTGACATGGAACCCTAACCACAATCTTTTGAATACAATTACAAATCACGATAAACTTTCTCGTCCAATGCAAGGATTGAACAATAACCTTCAGACTAGCCAGCCAGCGTCTTACCCACTTGGCCATCAAATCAAATGTGAAGGACATTTACTTACCAAATATACACTCATAGTGACAACAATGGATTCTCCTAGAACTGAACTAAGTAGTTGATGACTGGTAGAGATGAGAAACGTTGCTAGTAATAATAACGGTAATAACATACCAATCATACTGTAACATAAACCTCGTACTCGAGCTCGCAGATTAGCTGATGTTTGTTCACTAAAAAAAACATTCTATAATTACTTTTACTTATAATCTACCAAGTAACATACATGTATATTTCACAAGTTCCTGTGAGCAAATTAGTTTGCACATAAAAGAACCCATAACAGCTGGAGTTCGATGGCCAGTCAAAAAAAGTATGCCATTTCAGTATTAAAGCCTGGAACATGTTGATTTTAATAATTTGATTGTGGGTACAGGTATTTAGCTGTGGGAGATCAGCAGATAATTTGAGAAAAAACCAATGAGGTTGGCAAGGAGACCATATTCCTTAGGGCTGCAACGATTCATCGATGAATCGATGAACCGCGATTTTGTAAAAATCCACGATGCACGATACAATCAATGTCCGTATCGCGATTCATTATCAAAAAAATCCACAAAAATAGACCAGCGTTCTGTCGTTTAAATATCCTAACGTGGAATGCGTAAATAATTCCATGAGCAAAATTACTTTTTTTACTTTAAGCGAGTACGTGTTATCACACTCTCGACACATGGACTTTAGTTATTTCGTCAAGAATAAATAATATCAGTCTGGATAAGCAAGTCGAGCTTGAAATTAGGTAACTTGCAAATTACACACTTGAATAATATACGGAAAAACGTAGAGCATATTATTATAAATACGTGAGTAATATGCGATTTGTGCTAAGATTAATGCACAAGATTGGCGATTGGTGCATATATTGGTCAGCACAATTATCATTTCTATATTTCTGATGTATAATAATATTTTGACATTCAA
The DNA here is from genome assembly GCA_036850965.1 of Patella caerulea. Classification (NCBI taxonomy): domain Eukaryota; kingdom Metazoa; phylum Mollusca; class Gastropoda; family Patellidae; genus Patella; species Patella caerulea. The sequence continues at coordinate 13,572,920 of JAZGQO010000002.1, read as the reverse complement.
AATTCCGTACTGTTATTTTCTTCGCCATTGCCTCATCTGCGACTGACCTGACAACGAGAAAGCTTTTCATTGGCTGAACTTGTTGTGGCAATACGAGCCAGTCATATTGATTCTGCAACTGAATTTTTATAATAATGCATTCGTCAACAAATTCAATGTGCCAAAGTCAAAGCCCAGCTAAGGCATGGGCCTGAGGGGCCCAGGCCCAGGGCCCCGCGGTTCATGGCAAAAAGAAAAAATATCAGATGACAGGTTCACAGTAATCGATCTAGCGGCGCGAGTGTCGAGTCTGAGCTCCCCCAACCTTCTCTGTGTAGTTCCACTCGGTTATTGGTCTAGGCTCCGGTTAAGCTGGGCTTTGGCCGAAGTTGATAATTATCATAGTAGTAATTATTGATATATATAATGCAAGTATGTGATAAAGAGTTTATTACTCACATTTAGATCTATACAAACCATTGAAAAACGTCATAATATTATGTTTAGCTTAAAAAAAATAAAGACTTTTAAAATTTAACAGCAGTTTTTAAATTTATTTCCTGCATCGCGATATTAATCGTATCGTGTTGTCTGAATCGAGATGCGCATCGTATCGTGGCCTGGCGTATCGTTGCAGCCCTAATATTCCTCCTTAGGAATTAAAACTGTCATTAAACTCAATAACAGACCTTGTGTATTAAAGCAAATGCACATCACCAACCCTTACCCCACCCTGACAAAGTTAAAACCATTAACCCTTCCTAACCCTGAAGAAAGTTAAAAGTAAAATACCTGTTTTTCTGTAATTTGTCTTCTACTAGTTCTGCGATTTGATCACAGTTTTTCTCTAACTGATTGAGCGTTGTTTGTATAGTACCATTGATTGTTTTTTCTATATCCTTACAAACTTCTTCTATCTGATTGGCACATCGACTACCCTGTAATATTAAAAACATTTCATAACAATATATACCGATTAAGTCTACTAAAAAGAGAACCATGACATTGTGAATATTTAAGTCATCAGTAATAATTTCCCCCCTCCCCTCGCAGTGATTCAGGACAGAAGATCCGACAAGGATAGCTGTCTAGTCATTTGGGTGGGTCAAAAACAGGGACCTGTGTACACTTTGGTGTGCACATAAAAAGATCCTTTGACAGTGGAAGTCGATATAAGAGTAGCAAACTGTATGGTATATGTCTATCTTTATTCAGACATGATTTTAGCTGTTGCAAAAAAAAAAGCTGAAAAAAATCGGCGTTGGGGGTGGGGGGGGCGAGTCCAGTGGCAACGCCAATTTGGTGTTTTCTTTGTTTTTTGGGGTGGGTGGGGGTGGGGGTGGAAAGGTAATTTTAAAGTAAGGGGGGGGGGGGGGGGGTGCCTCATACTGAATTTCAATATTCTTGTATTTGTCTTCAAATTTACTACAAATTTTTTATTTCTTATTTTTCTTGTATTTAATTCATTTACAGAATACTTACTAAACAAAAAAAAAAAAAAAAACAAAAAAAAAAAAAAAATAATGTTTGAACTACGCATGCGATCTTTTCATTGACATTGACCCTGTATAATTTTCTAGACTAGAAAAAAAAAATAATGTTTGAACTACGCATGCGATCTTTTCATTGACATTGACCCTGTATAATTTTCTAGACTAGAAAATATGTTGCTTAAATCGAATAAACTTCTACCTCCCTCCGACCGTAATAAATAATAATAATTCACGACTCTTTGGGAATTTACATTACGAATAGAATGTCTCACAAACTCGCCTTCCAACTTATGTTCCACCCATTATAAAGTCGTTTGTTGAATAGTTTGGTGTCGACGTCTCGATCTAAGCTTTAGCGCAAAAGAACTGACGATGATTACGTACCGTACCATCACAGGCACGATAGAGAAACTCTATTTCACTTGGATACAATGACAGGCGATCTCGTTCAATCTTGCGCGAATCAACGATACGGTATTGTTAATGTTTACATCGCTGACATCCGGTCGGCAGATTTTAAAGTTATGAAAAGATATTTTAGAGTTCAGCAGTTAGAAATTTGTCAGGAAAAAATTAATGATTGTTTGTTTTATGATATTAGGCTTTTCAAACAAGGTGCTTGAATTAATTAAAGCGGAACAATATCATAACAAAAGCGTTGTCAAAAATCGGAACCGACCGCAAAAAAATCAGAACCAGACGGGACAAAAAGCGGAAATCCGCTTTAAAGTGGGAAAAAATCATGTCTGTTTATTAGACCAGTTTGAAGCAGAACAGTAGGACATTATTCCTCAGTTCATTTCACTTTGTTATTTCGCTTGCAACAAACAGGCCAAACCGACTCAGTGATAGAGTGTATGACCCAATTCTCATTTGTACAATCACTTATCCACACTGTTCAATAAGGTACCCAATCTCTTGGGACAATTCAATTAGCTAACAATTATATCTTACCTTATTGTTCATATTAGGTACGTAGATTGTTGGCATGTCAAATCCTGTTTTGTTTAATCCAGGTCTCTTACATAATTCCTGTACAATCTGCATCATAACTCTCTATAATATAAAATACAATTAAACTGATCAGCATATCAATAGAGAAGAGGATGATCAAGAAATTATACAGTCAGATCCTTGTCAATATACTCAAAGCCATTTTATTTATTTTAACAGAAACAATCAAGCCAAAAATACAAAATGATTGAATTATGATATCTCATGAATAATCTGCTTCTTATTAAGGATAACTCATTAAAAGCAACAAAAATGGCACAATTTTTACTGGTTTATTTCCAATAAGTTAAATCTCAAAAATAAATGTTGACCAGCTATTTTGATCCATTTAGTGATGCAATAGGTGGCATTCCATTACTTAAACAGAAGTCAGGGTTTTGTTTATTACTTTTAACTTTGTTATAGGATGCTGTGTTGAATCAATACAAATAAAATTGGCTTTATATATGGACTTAATTTTAAACAAAGACAGGCTGTCATCTAATCCATATAAAATTTACAATTAAAGTCCAATGAAGTATAGTTTTACATTTACATTTCATAACATTAGAGTTTGCCACTTGATAGAGAGGCCTTAATAGGCTATACCACTTTGATTTAAGATTATTTTGTTTTCAAAATCAGTTAATCATTTAATCTTGTGTTTATAGCACATGTACAAATTAGACGATTTGGGGTAATCTTAAAGCCCCAATAACACTCTTGTTGTAACTGAATAAATATGTCCCCAGTCTTCATTCTGGTCAAAAAACGTATTATTTTAGAATATTCCAATTAAATGATGATATAAATTTCATCTTAACACAACTATTTTAAAAAATTGGAAAAATTCAACCAATTGATTTGAAAAGTCTAACATAAACCTTTTCAAATGTGACTTGGATTTTAAAATATTTTCGAACCCTCTGGACATGTAAAATAGGTTGTAATGGATAATTTACACAACAGGTAGGACACTTAAACATCTAGTACTTAGAATAAGGGTATTATTTATTTTCTTGAGCTACCAAGCCAGCAAGAATGTTATTGTCCCTTTAAACGAATGTGAAAGACATTAGTTGTAAATACACACGATTAAATAATATCTGAGTTACATTGTTACCTGTCTATCACTTTCATGACCAGCTTCATCGGCTTTACTTAAATAAAATCTAATTCGCTCAGCATGTTTCTCATTTAATTTCTCGACAATATTCAACGTTCTCTTACATAAAGCTTGTCCAATAGGATCAAAAAACACAAAGATCAGATCAGCTAAATCACCTGCAAAAATAAATGGATATTACACATTTTCTTAATACTAGTGCACCAGCCCGGTAGAATCGAAAAATTTGACAAGAGTAGAGATTAATACATGAAGTAAATTGTAGACAAGTAGCAGAGTGACTTCCCCTTCCAGAAGTTGTTGCATGCTGTCTGTGTGCCTAATCACATGTCGGTTACCCAGAACATCTAAGTCTTTAACACAATACATATTCTTAATCCAAGTACATCAACACAGCACAGTCTAAAATTTGACCAGTAATCAAGGGATACCATGAACTTTCTCGAACTACAAAGCTTTGAAACATTAGCAAGAGTAGAATTTGGTACATGAAGTAGCATTACTAACAATACAGACAAGAAGAAACAGATTCCCCTTTCCAAGAATTGTCTATATGCCTGAAAATAGAATTAAATTCTGTACGTTTTGAAATATGAAATCTTCTTGGAACAGGAAGTTTTGCTTTATTTTGTATAGTGGTTTTTTTAACTGAAGAGTGGGGTTTATTTTAAACACATTGATAAATTTTTAAATAACCATAATTAAATAGTTTATTCAAACAGGACAAAAAGACGATTTTTAGCATTCAAACAGTAAATGCGGTTCAGGTAAACATTTGACGATTTTGTCAACTGTGTTTTCAAAGAAAACTGTCAATTTTTCCCCCAAATCTTATTTGAATACTGGTATACTAAAAACTCTCCAATTGTAAATACATGAACCCATCACTGTGTAGATTCATAAATTAGCAACTTCATTGAAACAGGATGCAGAATGTTTATAAAGTGATTACCTAGCCAAGCAATGGAGTCGTTGACATCAAAAGGATATTTCATATCACCATCAACTAATCCTGGTGTATCAACAAACGTAACTAAACTAAATTTCTTCTGTTTAGATGTGGAGATTTCTGTAGTTAAATAGTCAATAACACCTGAAAAATAACAAAAGATACAGTCCAAAGTTCCAAGACCTTTTCATAATCTTTTTACAGAAGAGCACTATTACATGTACTTACAGGATAAATGTATTGTCCCAAATAGCCGAATAGACAAGCTTTGATTATGATTAATTTTGTATTTCTATGTTTTTGGATGTTCCGCAATTTCAGTGTATCTAATTGACTGATGAACGCCAGGCTAGCAAGGTTCTTGAAATGGTTATCAATGCCTATCTGGTTTCTCGTGTCACTTTGCAGTAAAGTGAGAACTTTTGTTATTGGATGACAGAAAACATCCTTGTAAAATCACTTTTGGTTCATGCTTTTAAAGCATGCATTGTTTGTAAAATGATTGCTAGCTATATCACTAGAATTATTTACTCAATAGTCCACCATCTATTTTAAGAAATTAAGTCATCTTATTGAAATTCAGAGATATAAAATCTTATTAAATATTTATACAGATATAAAATCTTAAAGATATTGAATCTTTTTTTCCAAGATATAAAATCTTATTAAATAATGAAAGATATAAAACCTTAAAAAGGTAATGAATCTTTTTTTTTCTTCAAGATATAAAATCTTATTCAATACAAATCTACAATCTTATTGAATATGCGAGGATATAAGATCTTATTGAATATGCACAGATATAAAATCTTTTTATTGAATATGGGAGGATATAAAATCTTATCGAATAATCAAAGATTTAAAATCTGTGTATAAACGGTTATATAAAATATCATTTTCCAAAAATCTTATGTGCGCATATGAATGTGTCAAAAAATAACCTGAACTGAAAGTTGAATTTTTCTGGCCAATCACAGCCCTTCATTTGGCAGCTCTCCAGTTAAATGAGACAGCTAACCGAAGGAAGAGCTAAGACAAACCACTCCATTAATGATGATGATTATGATTAAAAATGGTATACTATGTATCGAATCTCTAACTTTGACATTCTTGGGAGGAAATGAAGCAGACTGAATTATTCCATCGGGATGAAACCAAAGTTTAAAGACAGGTTAACTATCCGCCCTGCCCAACCCAATATCATTCTTCTCTAAAAGTATGCTATATTTCTAATGACCAAAAACCTATGATAGACCCACAAGCCTGGAAATAAGGTACCTGTCACTAACAATGTCAGGCACAGATTCGGGCTTTGTTAGGCACAAAACCTCTAAGGCCTGTCATTTTGTCTGGCACTGACTTGTCTTTTAGTGATATTATCTATATATGTCTGGCACTAAGTTGAAAATGTCAGGTACTATTTGATTAGTGCCGGACATTATGTCAGGTACATTCAAAACTGTTATTTCCAGGCCTGTAGACTCAAGATCTATATTAAAGTAAAAAAGCCCAGAAATAAGGTACCTGTCATGGACAATGAGGAAAGAGACAAATGGGGTTTAACGTCCACTCAACATAAACCAGGTCATTTCAGGACTAACAGATTATGGTTTTAATTTTATTTCAATAATTCGCTTGCGGGTAGGGGTCTTCAGAGGTGGGAGGAAACCAGAGTGCCCGGAGGAAACCCACGAGGTTGAGAAGGCACCCCTATCTCCATGCCACATACGCTCACACCAGGGATCGAAACCACAGTCACAAGCCAGAGGTGAACATGAGACTTGGTGTTTCATGCTATCTGAACGTCTGAACTACTGACAAGGAGGAATCCTGGAGGAATTTTCACAGCCAAAACACAAAGCAAACACTCGGCTAATCTCGACAGATTCCGTAAACTACATCTAGTCTCTGATGTATGACAGTAAGTGATATGTACCTACGCCCATACATTTGCGATGCGGCTACCGGTTTACTTTAACAGAAAAACTTGACGCTATTACACAAATTGGGAACCTATTCGGCTAGCGACCTATTCGACCGATCGAGCTGCAACCTGTTCGTTGGAAACCAATTTAGAGTAAAGACAACAGTCTCTATTTATCAACCAATAAAATCCAACGTTATGTCTATCAAATGAAAGTAGAATATATTATTTTTTATCCATTCCTTCAGCTCAGAATAGAAGTGTAATTTTGTCATTATCTTACAGCTGGATCGGTCGAATAGGTCGCCAGCCAAATAGGTCGCCAACTTGTGTTTGGAATGGGCGCAGCCATGTTTCATCCGGGACCTTTAAAGTAGTTCCAATATGGCGGAATTCATCATACAGCCGAGTTTAGATTGTCCGAAATCTTACGAGGTTTGCCGAGTAACAAAGCAAACCTTGAGACATCCTGGTTAACATCTTACTCACTGTATACCATGGCTCCCAGTTAATTTAGAATACAAGACTAAATAGTGAAAATAAGGCGACCAGACAAATTAAATAAATTCTTGACAGTTTGATGGATTCCCTGAAAAAAAAAACCTGATTACTAAATCACTTATCAATGGTTTGGGGAATGGGAGTAAAAATCGTGGCCAAAGAAAAGAACGGCCGTGACAATGGTATCTTAACCAGTCAAGAAACAATTATAATTCCCCATCATTACACTCATTAATAACTTATTCTTCAGACTCAGAGAAAGACCAGATGTGGTATCCACCAGACTGTACAGCTCTTCATCAGGCAGCTTGATATGTTAATACAAGTCTACCGGAAGAAGAGCCGTAAGTTCAGTCGAATTCGTCTTGCAGAAACCATTTTAGATTTCAAAAGTTATTTGCCAATACTACCTTAATTACTATTAACATAAAGAACATTAATCTAAATCTATTACATGAAAGGCAAAAAAGAATTAGTGAAGCTACAGAAAAAGCTGATAAAAAGACATATGTTAAGTATCACATTATTGAACTAGATCCATTCTTACATTTGTTTCCCACTTGTGCCAGCTGATTCAAATAGATTCAAAAATAAGTTCCATCAGCGGATTCAAAAGTTAGTTTATGATAAAGTATTTTAACATATCCACCTTTGACTTGCACAACTGACTGGATGAACATGCCTATATTCTTGCATGCTATTGGCTATTCTTATCACTAAAAACTTAGAGAGAGAAATGGGGTTTCACAGGTAACCATCCACAAGTACAGGCTGGGAATCAAAACCATGCCAGTTAACTTTATGATGAAGTCTACACATTAGACCATCCAGCCCCCCCAACCCCTATATCACTTATAACACGATGGAGTTGAATGTCCTTCTGTTCTGCTCCTGAATAGGCTCATAAATACGGGAATACACATGCAGTGTGCCATATGTAAGGAAATTTTGCCTATAGCCTACTCTTGTAACAAATTCCAACTGCTAAGGGACCTTTACATGATGCATATATTTCGTCTCATAAAAATGACTATACACAGCTGTTCCTGTCAGACTCTCCATCCTGCATCACTGCACGCTGGGAAATCCTGATGAACTTTCTTAGCAAACCAGCGACCTCCCGACTAGAGAGCCAACGTGTTATTTCCTTAACCACTTTGCACTGTGGGTCCTTATAATAATGTGAAGAAAATAAAGATAATACTTACCATCAATCTGTCTCAAAGGCTCATAATGAGGATATAAATGAAGAGTTGCATTTCCCTGAAACAAGGTAAAAAAATCTCTATGTACATGACAATATTTCAGAACAAATTGTGTCAAAGTCATGTAATATACTAGTCTACCTGAATGAGACAATTTGCAGTACATAATTTTTTGTGTTACTGAACACACCAAGGTCTATATTTGTTTTAATTAGATGAGTTCTGAACACAACAATAGACTACAACCTGAAGTTAGTATTTGCAATACCTTTTGACTAATTATTTTAATAAATTTTACAATGTCTCAAAAACTTTATGTAATGATACAGCATAAACTTCAATCAATATAAATTTTTGATTATTAATAAACACGTCTAGCATAAACATAATTTGCCCAGAATCAAGCATTCACTCAGTGTCATACTATGAGATCCTTCAAAATTCGTCATTTGTTTTAGAAACATACTATTTAAGGTAGTCTCACTATACTGTAACAGATGTCCAATAAAACATTGATTCAATACAAAGTAACAGTCTTCTTATTTATTTTTTCTATTAACATTTACCTGAAACAACATAAATGGGTGTTTGCGTAACTGGCTGACAATTAGAATTCATAGGATATCAACCTACAACGACCATCTTTGATCTCTGATACGGCAATACAGATGGGCCTCAATCATACGAAGAAAAAAACATTGCATGTTGAACATAAATAATTTTGTATGCAAGGTGCCTTGGAAATTCCAGCCACTAATTAAATAGGAGCTAACTTAGTAATTTGCCACCCGCAAAATTTATTTAATCCCCCAAACCAGATCCATAATACAAGAAAACTCTATATGAAATAAAATGCGTATTTGTAAAATTCAAAATACAGAGCTGTTCAAAAACCGAGGAAACTAAAAATGCAAAGAAATGTTCAAAGATCAACAAATAGATTTACATTATTACATTGCTAATCAAATATCAACAATATTCTTTTCACAAAGATATCACACATCCCATACAATATTTTAAACACAAACACCAGAAACAATAACATTGTTTCAGTTTTAAAACTTCAATAAATGAAAAGGCCGAATATCTGAGCCTTTATAACCCCATATTAAACATTCAGTAAAACTATTACGAATTCTCTCGGAACTCAAAACAATGTAGAAATCTTAAGACAATTATGTCCAACTGAATGACAAAACTAAGTGAGTTGTTAAAGGCTTATTCATCACAATCTAACCACTACATGTCCAATAATTACTTTTACTTATGGGTTATCTAAGTTCATTGTCATATCTTTTCCTCCAAGTTTATTCTTTGTTGCACTTTTTGCTTTTCATTTCCTCATTTAGTACAGACTTGACAAACCCTGTCAATTAAGGCCAAATAGATTTAATCATTAGTTAACTGTTCTTTTGGGGTCTTAGTAAAAACGCTTTTAAAAATAACCAAAAATATTTGTTCTCAAAGTAAATATGAAATATAATTTTAAATTAGCTGTGCACTATTGGTAATGTCGCTAAAATATCAAATTTCTCACGGCTTATTCCATACTATGTACTCCGAATGATTATTCAACATTTAATGAAGAAAACAAAACAAATTTCTCACGGTTCAATCCAAACTAAATATTCCAGATTTTTAACAGGCCAATCATTAAATTTTCATTGATAACAAAATAGCGACGGGCTTAATGCATAGTGAGCAGCATAGATTGTTTAAATTTCAATTCAACATATCTTTTTAAATACTAAAGAAAGCTGAACCATTATTGGACCTATATTACCATCACAATGTTGTAGTTTCTTAAAATGGTGCATCAGGACTTCAATAGTTTTTCCTATTGAACAAAAATTCAATTTAGTTTGGCCTAAATAAGTGATTGATAAATCTATCTTACAGTTTTATTACTCCGATCCACTTCTTAATACAGATTACTGCTATTTGTGAATTAAAAGTATGTCGATCTTTTTCTTTTCTTTTAAAAAAAATCAGGATTTATTTTTAATGAACATTAACTTCCTTCTTTATCTTTTTTAATATTTTACTAACATCATTTTTGTAACGGTTTATGAAATATGTTATAAATATACAACAACAAATTTTAATTGAAATTGCCATCTCATTAAGTATGTTTCTCCAAAAGGCTGTGCCAAGTAAATTCCTCATGATTCTTTAGGTCTAAAACAAAATACCAGTGCATGTTAAATCCAAGACAAACACAACCATCCTGGTGTACCTTTCATAACAGGAATTATTCATAGAAATTTAGACTTCAGACATTCCGTAACAAAATCAATTTCTTTCATAAATATTATAATAAATGGTCAACTCTTAACAAGCAATGTCATTCCCTGGGGCATTTTCCTTTAACAATACTGACCAGACATTGACCATAATTGAAGGCAAAGTGACCAGACAGTATACAGGTCAGCATCTATAAACAGAATGACCACGGACAGACAGTGGGAGCTTGCATGTCGAAAACAACTAAATCAACATCAGAACAATGATTATTCCAGGAATCAAAGACACAGACATGATACCGCCTTTGATTGGAACCATCAGAACCCGCCGACATACATGTTGAATTTAGTATATTCAATCTCATACATTACTTTAACCAATAGAAAATATTGAAATCTATCCTGCTATCTAACACCCTGTGCAAAAAACTCGCACTGATACATCTCATGTGCCGCTGTATTTAATATAATGATCTCCAAGGCTCTTAATAAAAGGTTTAGAGGCGGTAAGTTACCAAAAAACTGAAGAAAAAAGTCCAGAAGAAAAAAGCAAGTTTACTTTTACAAATGTTTAAAAATACTAGGTTTACATGCAAAGTTCGTTGACAGTATTGTAAATTAAGAATATACCCAGGTAGGCACTATTACAGTCACAGAAATATACCCATCAGAAGACGCTTATTAGAACCATGGAGATGTTACCTTGGATAATATATGCATTTTTTTCAGATAACAACCTATTCACAGTACATGTAAATCAAATAGCCCATACACACTTCCAAATATATTCAAAGTCTTAGTAAATTGAGCTTTTCAAGAGAAGTACGGGACAATCAAGATAATAAAATTTGGTCATCAATGGGGATTTATTATCATAAAAGCAAAAAGAGAAATTTCAGAATATTTGTGCGATGCTGTTATTCTAAATGTATATAAGGAGGGACGCCAATCCTAAATGACACAAGGTCTGGAGAATGAAATGTCAAATAATTAATATTATGGTCTGATGTGCATCCGATGGGATTTATAACTTATTACATGTGTCTAAACTCGATGGCCTTCAGGTGTCCATTTAAATAGTCTTCTTGCGATATTTGAAATAAGAAGTAGACACATGATTTTAATATTTAATAATACTCTTCACAATCAATAAGCTTGTCCATCTCCGACAATACAACAGTGCAACATGAACTTTACATAACAGTGTGGCAAGACAAATTTTACAGATCTGTACTATTGATTTCGTCTGGGTTGTAGCTCTACTTAGATCACATTAATAATCTGCCTGCCTTTAAAATGTCTACCACCATATAGAGTAAATGTTAAAATGACGTTGATTCAACGTTTCTAATGTCTGTGAAAGAGTTTACCATTAGGTCCTAATTAGCTTATTAGAACTACATAACTTGTAGATTTAAAGAGGTACTTCCACCATCTTGAGCACGGTCAAACACACCATCACTAATTTACGAGATTCCATTGATAATAAACTGGACAATCATATATATTAATCACTCAATGGCTTCAAATTTTTCCCCATTCAATAATGAATCGATACTTTCATTGATAACATATTGTCAGTACATACATTCACATTACAATTAAAGATTTCATTGAGAAAAAATTAGTAAGTTCATTAACAATTTAAAGCTGTAGTGATTTCCAAACAATGACGATAATTAGAGATTGATAAACCAAAATGTCAAAGTGAATTAAAATCCAAAGTATTAAGTTGAATACCATATTTGAACATTTCCATATAAATGAGAGTTCAGTCAATTAACAAGTTCAATGTTAATCAATTACTGAAGTCGACGATAACCAATTAATGAGTTGAATGGTAACAACCGGTAATATGAATGAAATGAAAACAGATTCGTGAGTTAATAATAATAATCACTCAATTTAAATATAATGATAAAGAGTTATCAATTTGATGTGGATATGAATATTTTGACCATTAATCATGTAAATAATGGGAGAGAGAAATTGGGTTTAATGTCCACTCAACACACTAGGTCATTTTGGGACTAACATTTGATTCAATTTTATTTCAATAATTCACTTGAGTATAGGGATCTTAAGCAGGGATAGGAAACCAGAAAACCAGAGACCCACCCAAGAGGTTGGACAAGCAACCCTACTCCGTCACCCGGGTTTGTAATTAACACATGTTCTAATAATCATAAATAGCTGATTAAGGACCCTAACTACCCTTAGTCCTTGGTTATAACTACATTGAGTTAAAACTGGGTCAATACTTGGGGAAATTCCGTCACAATAGTAACAACAATTCCTGGAGCTGTTTAACAAAATCAGACTTATACACAGTAAAGTTAGTATAAAGTTAAAATTAAAGTTAAACAATGCATTGCAGTCTGAAATATTTGTTATGTATTCAAATTGCAATAAATGATTGCTTGCCATCAAAGGAATGTCAAGTATTGACATGTTTGTCCTGTACCTAGGATGTGGTTTTCCTGTATTTGTGTAGCCCAAGTTCAACATGTATGGTTTCAAACAAAAGGACAAATTGATATGGGTTGGTGCTTTAAAGAAGGTCTCCTAAGCATGAAGTCACTTTAGTAAATATATAATCAAATTCCTAAATAGGTTAGATTCTAAACATCCCGCTAACATAATTGTTGAAAATGAAATCAAGTCTTTTTGGAACAGATAATTAGAATACAAAATGCAGGGTTTTGATGTCCAACTGTTCTGCTCAGAATTGGCTAATGGAGGCAGGTATACGCCAAACAGTGTGGTATGAGGGAAATTTTGTCGGATAGCGGCACTACGTCCTACTCTTATATCAAATTCCAACTGTCAAGGGATCTTTTTTGTGCATGCCAATGTATACATGGGACCTCGGTTTTCTGTCCCATCCGAACAACTAGACAGCTGTCCTTGTCAGGCCTTCCAAATAAGTTGGTGTAATGTAGAGTAGGTCTACGGGTATGAAAGTGACTGGGGGTCAACAGTGAAAATTGTCATTTTTGAGAAGGAATTTGGATCTGACATTGGCATATTAAACACCTGGCAAAAATATTTCCACAAATTATTCAATAAATCTTTCAACACCAAACTGTCACCCTTAAGTTTCTTTATTAATAAGATCTCTGATTTGGGCAAAATAACGTTCTGTTCACCATTTTTATTACTATATTATTTCAATAATTCACTTGCGTTATGCGTCCTATTAGTGGGAGTAAACTTGAGTACTGGAGAAAACCACCAGGGTTGTACAGACGACCTACTTGTCACAGCACAGGACTAAATAACAGGCTTAATGATATAAAGTACAAATGTTAAATAATTTTGACTCCCCCCCCTCATTAAACCCCCTGTAAAGTTGATAGTTATAAACAGGCTGGACAGATTCTACAAGAGGAATTGGAAAAACAAAACCAACATGGGGTTGGGCAGTGATCCACTCCTTATCACCACACATGACTCAACGACTGTAGGCCTAATGACATAAAGTGCACACATTTAACAATTTGCCCCCCAACCCCCATGTAAAAAGGCAAAGTGTTACATACAACTATTAAACTAGACTGATTGTGAATCACTTTTAAAGTATGCGTAGTTAGATGTAGATATAATCTATATAAAGAATATTGATCAGACAGACAACATGTGGTCTAGTACTTAACATCAATATTCTATTTTATCTATTGTAATACTCCCACTCCACCAACACAATATATAATTGTACCTCATCAGCACGTTTTTACCACAGGATTTCACTTGCCTCACATTAGGTGCTGATTGAAGCAAAATAAAGATGACACCTAGGAATGTAGTCATCAATACAGAGCGTGAAATGTTTCATTAAAATGGGGGAGGTATTATGCAAAGGCTAAACTTGACTATTGCTAGTCATTTTTGGTTTTGATTCATATGTTACATAAACTGTCATTTAGACAGTTATTAACAAGAGCCAATAATCAACCCTAGACCACTGGGTGGCTTTGATATTGAGTGGATCAGAAAATTTGTGCGATATCTGCACAAAATGTAAATCTGTCTAGATAATGTCCATAACAGACATTTATTTACAAGAGCTCATAATCAACCCTAGACCACTGGATGGCTTTGATATTAAGTGGATCGTAAAAAATTTGTGCTATATCTGTATGAAATGTAAATCTGTCCGAAGAATGCCCATATTAACAAGAGCCCACCGGATGGCTTTGATATTGAGTGGATCAGAAAATTTGTGCGATATCTGCACGAAATGTAAATCTGTCAGAAGAATGCCCATAAAAGGACTGACTTCAATTTACAGAGGTTTAAGAGTTCAGGGAATGTTCAAGACAAGCTTTGATAAAATTTGGGAATATTCAGATAGGTTGTTAAAATAACATTATTGATATATTTATACAATGACCACTGACCAGTGTGAAGTCATTATTGTGAACTTACTGTTAAAGATTCCCGTTTTCTTCCACTTGTTACAAAAGTAAAGCCTTGTGTTTCTATGGCAACACCAGTTCTCTGGACATGTTCTTCCACATACCTAAAATATAATGAACATTGTCATTAAACTGTTATGTAGAACAAAATTCACATTGCAATAATCCTCACTATTGGGACAAGTCAGGATGACTCAAATCAGTTTTGTCGCCTATGTTCATGAAAGGACTGCAAGTTTTACAACATCTAGTCATTGCTAGATCAGTTTTAGGTACATTATCTCCCTTTACCACAGATACGCAATACTAGGACAAAGGAATAGATTCGTATACAGCCGTTGAAAGTTGTATTTTTTAGTTGAAACACTAACAGAAAATCAAATAAAGACCACTTAAAAAAATTTGGGAATTGTTCTTGTTTTCCAAAAATCAAATTAAAAAGAAATTTTACAGAACACATTTACCGTGAAATTGACGGTGCCAATGGTAGTCTAGCTACATTTTGGCACTTTTGCCATTGAACCCCTATTTCACACACCAAATGCTCCCTGCACACACTACTAATCACTTGATCAGACAAGAAGTCAATGTCCCCATTATTCAAATTAAGAGTGAATCCTAAGCAAAGTCTGAGTAAGTCGTATGATGTAAAAGGTCTGACTTGCTACATGTAATTTTTAATTCAATTTGAACCTGAACGAAACAACCTTAATCCCATAATACTGTGGTAAATAAATGACCCTACGTGTTGGTCTGAAAATGGTGAACTAGTGTCGAGATGTCAATCTCCATCAGTTTCACAATGTAACATTTTTTATCCATTCAAAAACATCCCAAGCAATTCACATCAATTACAAATATTTGCAGCATTTTGGCCATGAGAATAGCTAGGCTAGGAACTAAAATAAAATGGGGTTTAACGTCCTATGGTTCTGCTCCTGAACTTGGCTAATGAAGACGAGCATACACCATACAGTGTGCTATGAAGGAAACTTTGCCTGGGCAGCATCGCTATGGCCTACTCTAATAAAGAATTCTAACTGTTTTTCAACCCATCCGATTGCCTCGACAGCTGTCCTGGTCATTGATGCAGGGTGGGGAGGCTTGACAACGGAAAACTGCGCCGAAAATCTGGATGAACATTCTCTGCCAATGCCGCCAACCTCTAAGCTAGTAAGCCAGGGTCTTACCCACCGTGATCCCCCAGGGTAGGAACTAAAACAATTCGTGATTCTACATCTTTTAATTCATCTGTTTCTCTATTATATTCACTAACATACGAATACACAAGTGGAAAGGTGAGAATTTATATGCAAATACCTACATACATCCTACTGTTGATTGGGGAGTAGTAATGTTGCAACCCCAATATCACTATTGAAATAATACTCTACAATCTGATAGTATTAACAATTAATAACGGTCATTCTGTTTAGTCAGGTATTTTTAACCATCAAAATACTATAAATTCCTATACATACATTATATATATGAGAAGTCAGTATGTTAAAGCTAGTTAGAATAAATAATTGACATGTTATACTCTATAGACAGCATTCCTCTACAGTGAATCATAGACATACATAATTTGGCAATGAAATAATCAGTTCACAGCCAATTGCTTCTTCCGATAAATCTCAAATAGATCAGCTACTGGTCTATTATAATCTTGTTTTAGTGTTTACAGATCAGCAGCCGAAGAATAACTTTTCTGCAACTGTTTAAAATCAGTTATTTTTTCTAATAGTTTTCCTGAAAAATCAGATCTCAGAACAATGTTTTGACTGGTCTAAGATGATTCTAATCTCTTCTACAGAAATTTTTCATTCTCTTAGCGAAGTACTTTTAAACAATTTGAACACCTCACCAATTTTGAAGCAAAGAACAAAGATAGGCTGGCACTGCCAGGCAGGATACGCCCACATTTTCGAGAGATGGACAGAGAACAAGCAATACCGAAAGTGATTTTTCCTACATCATTAAGTCCTGTATTTCATACTGTATTGGGAGCAGCCATTTAGTTGGTCAGTTCCAGTCTGATATTAATGAAATTCGAAACCGACAATGATTATGGTGTGACGGTACACAACCTAGAAATGTGACTTTTCATCAAAATCGGATAAGAATTGTGACCTGTAGAGAGTCCACAACCATGATATACCATATTTTTACACTATTCGCGTACAAACGGCGACCATTTCGTCCGGCAATTTTGGTACGATTTTCACGAAATTAGAACTCAACCTTCCTCATCAAAATCGAATTAAAATTGTGACCTATACAGGGTCCACAACCATGATATATCATTTTTTTAACAGTATTTGCGTACAAATGGCGGCCATTTTGTCTGTCAATTTTGGTCCGATTTTCCCGAAATTCAAACTCAACCTTCCTTACAGTGTAACGGAGATATAATCAAACGTGTTTTTAAATTGGATAATAATTGTGACCTCCAGAGGGACCACAAGCTAAAGAAAGGGGGATTTTGCGTATAACCAGGGGCCATAATTCAGGAAGTTACGATCCGATATGCGCAAATATCGAAAAGAACCAAGATCTTTGGGTTATAACCATGAATTTCAAGTTTCATCAAAATCGAATTAAAATTGTGACCTTTACAGGGTCCACAACCTTGATATACCATTTTTTAACAGTATTCGCGTACAAACGGTGGCCATTTTGTATGGTAATTTTGGTCTGATTTTCCCGAAATTCGAACTCAACCTTCCTTACGGTGTAACGGTAATATAATTAAACGTTTTTTTAAATCGGATAATAATTGTGACCTCCAAGCTAAAAAAAAAGGCGATTTTGTGTATAATCAGGGACCATAATTCAGGAAGTTACGATCCGATATGCGCAAATATCGACAGGAAGCAAGATCTTTGGGTTATAACCTTGAATTTCAAGTTTCATCAAAATCGAATCAAAATTGTGACCTCCACAGGGTCCACAACCTTGATATACCATTTTTTAACAGTATTCGCGTACAAGCGGCGGCCATTTTGTATGGCAATTTTCGTCCGATTTTCCCGAAATTCGAACTCAACCTTCCTTAGGGTGTAACGGTGATATAATCAAACGGTTTTTTTAAATCGAATAATAATTGTGACCTCCAGAGGGACCACAAGCTAAAAAGGGTGATTTTTCGGACAATCAGGGGCCATAATTCAGGAAATTACATTCCGATAGCCGCAAATATCGAAAGGACCCAAGATCTTTGGGTTACAAACATGCATGTCAAGTTTCATCAAAATCGGTTCAAAATTGTGACCTCTATAGGGTCCACAAGCTAAAAACGTGATTTTTCGTACAATCAGGGGCCATAATCCATGAAGTTTTGATCCGATACATGCCAATATCGAAAGGAACCGAGATCTTTTGGGGATAAACCTATATTTCAAATTTCGTCAAAATCGGATAAGAATTGTGACCTGTAGAGAGTCCACAAACAAATTGTGGACGGACGGACAGGGGCGACGACATAATACGTCCACATGAAAATGTGGGCGTATAAAAATAATGCTTTTTTAGTAAAAAGCACAAAAATTTATTATCCTTTTAACAATGCACTTCTTAAAAAATTTAACACCACAACAAACACCTCCCCAATTTTTGTCGCACAGAGCAGAAATAATTTTCTTAGTAAATAGCACAACATTTTTTAAGCTCGCTTCTATTTCTTTAGAGATATTCTAAACTCTTGCTAAAACATCGATCAATTTTTCATCCACACAATATGCTGAAAGAAAGTTGGTTTTATACATGAAAAAAATTAAGTATAAATTTAAGTTAATAAAAAAATATTGCCCAGCAGTTTATAGTCCATATGCCTAGAAAACCTTGCCTATTAAATTTGTACCAGCTTGCAATCTTCTTTAAGATCATATAATTTCAGTGTTACGGAAATCTAATTCAAGAAAACTTACATTGAACAGATAAATATATACCGATAAATATTTAACAAAAAATGATATTTCCCCAATCCAAAGTCTGGAAGCTGAATCAAAATTCATCAATCTGCAAGATATTTTCACATTTTCCAACATAAATACAGCATCTCCATAATCAACTTCGCAACAAGCTATGAATGATAGTATTAATGGAACTTTTCACTGGAATAAACGATCTCACTCCTGTCTGAGCTGAGCTAAGGTATTCCGGAAACTGTACTTCGAACAGATAAAATTTGCAGACAGTCTTACATTAGCATAATTATATTTATATTTAAATCCATTGTGTGGGTTGATCTAAGCATATTCACAGACAAGAACACCAGAATTTCCTAAAAATTAAATGTAGAAGCCCTCTGCAGTAGACATTTGTTCCGTTCTACACGCTGTATAGCATCTAATGGGAATTGAAACTTATCGGAAACAATCCCATTAAAGATATATCAAAATGACCTGACAAATTTAAAATCAATCGAAGCAAGCAGTTGGTCTGGACTTATTACATTGAGGTAAGTTAAGTCAGGTAATATGTATTACAGTGCGAGCAGAAACAATACATTACACTAGAAAATATCAGATAATTAACTAGTCTTTATTTTTATCTTCATCCAGCATATTCCTGTAAAGATGGTAGACATTTTTTTTTAACTCCTGCGTGGATTCTCTCATTGAAAAGTTTCAACAGTATTCCAATGTTTTTTTTCTAGAAAAACGATTTCATCTTTCCATGAGGCCTTAGACAAGCTTGATAGGAAAATGTTTTGTTCAACAACCGAAACATTGCTATACTTCATTTTTACCAAAGCAACATGGCATATTGACATAAGTTGAATTCAATAGATAAAATGAAGAATTATAATGGATATATTCACACTAATTAAATTCCACCATGGACCTCATGTTTAATAAGTTACTACTTCCACAACGACATACTGGAGCATCAGCCTGTTTAACATACGACAGAGTTGGCTAGTGTATTCCGGCACTGCACAGAAAAAGTACTAGCAGAAGCGGGTAAGCGACCGACATAGAATTTGGACAAATTACGGAGAATTGTTCGGGGAAAAAAGTGCGGCCGTTAATGATTATGGCCATTGAATGTAAGCAAATAGGAAGATGTCACAGTGCCCCCTAGCAGGAGAACCTGTTGTCTGGAACAGTGAATAATGGTTTGACAATTTGCCAACAAAGACATTACAAGTCTACAGGCTTAAACTCTTGACTTTAACCATACCAGACGGAAAATCAAATTGGCCAGAAAATTAAGTTCTACCTTTTGTACACTTGTGCGGCATAATCTTGTATTATTAGCACTAATTATATCATTAAAACAGGTTTATCTCCCTTTAGTTGTAGACCTGGGTGGGTGTAATGATGTTTACTTAAATAACAAACTTGTTTTCATGGGGCAAAATGGACGAAACATCCAGATGGTACACGTATCTGGCAGAATTGCCATTTTGCATTTCATTAAGAATCAAGACCAATGAACAGCATATAAATAACTTTTTGGAATATTGTACTTTCTTTTTATTTTATTATAATAAATGTTCAAAGCAATGATTAAAAAAATAAACTTAATTTGACCAGCTGTCGGCCGAGTAGCCACAAAAAATATTTTCAAAACATTACAGACAAGCCTTGTTGAAATAATGTCCCTTTAAGAATCGTGGGTTACAATAATCTATTATTTTATTAACGTGTTGATAGTTCAGTCTAGACGGGTTGTGGCAAAATTTGACAAATGAAAATTTCACACCAATATATGACTTCCAATTAAAGTCTAAATTAAAAATTGTTTTAGCCACTGTCATAAATCTAAATTCCAGAGGGATTGTAGGATTTCGTCATATCAATTGGTAACTGATATTTTTGTAGTGATTTTTCAAAACACAAATCAGACAAAATAGCAATGTGAATGCGAAGACTTGTTGAATGTGCCTAGCCTCGTTCATCGAGTCCCTTGTTACAAATAACACTGAAACGCCTTATGGAATTCGTGTACCAATGGTAAAATGTTGTATTTTGTCTTAAATATTGGATATAAGAAGGCCATCTTTTCCCGGTAATATCACAACATTGATGTCGATTTTTAAATCGACACATAAGTCATGTTTGGAAAGTCAAAGACTTTTGATGATACCGAGTTAGAGACTTTGCTACTTTAATGCAATGAATGCACACAGACTAAACTCACACAAGATAAACTCATGATGGGCATCAAACTGATTTCTCTCTATATCACTATTAAAGCCCCAATACCACTCTTGTTGTAACTGAATAATATGTCCCAATCTTCATTGTGGTCAACAAATTGTATTATTTTACAATATTCCAATTAATTGATGATATAAATTTCATTTTAACATACCTAATTAAAAGAATTGGAAAAATTCAACATATTGATTTCAAAAGTCTAAGGTAAACCTTTTCAAATGTGACATGGATTTTAAAATATTTTCAAACCCTCTGGAAAAGTAAAATAGGATGTAATGGATAATTTACACAATAGGTAAGACACTAAAACATCTAGTACTTAGAATAAGGGTATTATTTATTTTCTGGAGCTACCAAGTCAGCAAGAGTGTTATTGTCCCTTTAAACATCCAACATAGACATTTTACATTAGAACACAAGTCCACCTGTCTAAGCATTCCCAATACAAATTATAGAAGAATGCGTTTGACAAACTCCTCCAAAAATTCAGGCTTGAAAGCAATGTGTTTCTTTCCAACTCCAAAAAAATTCAGGTTTGAAGATAAAAGTATCAATGAAGTACAGTATTTTCCATGAATACTTGTGTTCCATGGTGCAACCAAGAGCACGGAAACGCATGAACATTCCACAGAAAACATGACCAAGAAGAATCACATGCTTAACAATGGTTTAAAAGTGTAGGATATATATGCAAGTCAAAATGCAAATATTGTGTTAAAGCATGCATGGTGAACATGATACATTGTGGGTATGTGAATATCTCACAACCCATGTGTAAACATGATTCTCTAAGGAAAAAGTGTATTCACAGGTGTCTGGAAGAGCATCATCTTCATATTAACTTCAACCGATGCCAGTCTGTGTCCAGTATTAAAATTATATTTCCACTCCGATTCCATCGGGAATATACCATCATCCTAACAACTTTATAATTATTTCCCCTTTTTCAAATTTGTCTGGATGGTGAAATATGTAAGACACAGTTGGAAAATAACCAGGGTCAAAAATTCAGTAGTCTAGACAACCAATTTCAATTCCTTTGTTAAAAAATTAATATGACTATTTTCTCCACAAAATGTCTTTAGATGTATTATATGTACATATCCAGACTGGCTGGTGAGAGAATTCTAATTTTATCACAAGCAGAATGAGAAATTTAAGACGAAAAAAGTATGAGATTATGGAAAAGAGAAGTATTCTGTTAAATACAAAAATCAATAGTTTTGTCTAGAGCTCACCCTGACATCCACAACTATCAATTTTACATTCCGCAGACATTCCTACGTTTACATTCCAATTAAAATAAATTCTAGCAGACGGCAACAGCTTTCATTTTTGTTCAACTCGGAAAAGACAATTTTGAGAGCAACATTCTTGAATGTTTAATGCCTGACGTCATATATCAATAGAAGATTTTGCCCAGGCTGCAGACTTCCCTCGTGCTGTTCCTTAAGTTAGGTGTATTTAAGACTTGCATAAAAGGATCTAAGTGTTTAGAAGTCTGACGATAATTTTCTTACAAGAGTCGTCTAAGGTATGGAAGGACCACCTACTTCTAATAATGAATAAGAACATATAAGAGAGTGTAACAATCAAACAATTGTCTACGTACACAAGACTACCCACTCTAAGCTAACGCAGTCTTAAAACTCATCTCAACTGTATTTGCTTAAAGCCATTTCAGTCTGGTCGTCTGTGTCACTTGTACAATTTAAGGTCAAGGTCACTTTGTCTGGGAATTGACCTGTAGCTGACCCGTCAGATTCTCTATGACCAATCAATGAAGTCAATGCAAACTGAATTGACCAATAAATGGGGTAATAAGTAAAATACAGTATTGGTGATTTTCCAATCACATAACATCCGATTACATAACTGATGTTTAAACAACCATACTGATCGAATCACTCTTGAAACAAAGCTTGACCATGGAGGGAAAAAATCATGATCAAAATAAATAATCAATTCAACACGGGAAAGAAATCTGTCGATTCAGCATTTTCTCCTGTATTGTCTATTATATCAATATTAATATTTATAGGAGTATTTGAGAGTGAGTCTGCGGTAGACGTGAATCTAACCACAGTACATGTTTCTAGGATATGTGGACATTAACGTTCATTTGGTTCTATCAAAAAATAATCAATAGCAACATGAACACTCTTATATCTCAGTCACCTCGGAATATTACATATTCTAGAGCTTTCCACCAATTTCTATATTCTACGCATTTATTGCACGAAAGCAATTCTCCTTTCTGCAGAAAACAGTATATTTTGCTTGCTGCGATCAGCTGTAGGAATCGCAAGTCCTCGCCAAAAAAGATTTTTGAACAAAAGAAGGTTTACATGTATCTAAGATGTCTAAAATTGGATGAGGAAAAGACTACCAGACTGAATATAAGTGCAAGAAAAGATAGTTTGTCTTTAGGAAGACTATTGCAATGTAATATACTGCAGAGGAGAGGGTTGAGTTGGGGGGGGGGGGGGAGGGGAGGGAATGTTACTATAAATCAAATTGTAATTATTTTGATTATTCAAATATATCGTAGACACATTTTGAGTATGCTGTATAAATCAAAATGCAATTTATTTTGAATAATCAGATATATGGTAGACAATTAAAGATTTAATATATACTGTCCAGCTGAGCTGACAAGACATTTTGTCTTCAATAAGACTTACCATGAATAATTTGTAATCTACAGACTTGAAAGTCTAGTTTGGAGGGTCTGTTTTATAACAGATTGGTGAGTTCGTTCTAGTCAATCTTTTTCAGGAGCTTTCTTTTACCATAAGGATGAGGACAAGTAATTCTATCGTAATTGACATCCATAACAATTTTTTTTCAACACTCTGATCTAAAACTTTACAACCACAAAAGGTCGAAGATGACAAAATCAAATAAATATATTGAACGGGGTAAACTGTCTTTTTTCTACGCCTAGTCAAAGGACACTAGAGGACTAGGATAGAACGTCACTTCTGTACACAAATTCACCCAATTCTTTTCCCTTCACTTCTTGATCCTGCCGTCTCGAAATCAAGCATATTCACCAAATTCTGTCAGAAAATGTATGAACTCAATATTTGGATACCCAACTATGGGGAAGTAAATTCAGAAAATCAGGATTTCAGTTAATGGCAAGATTGGCAAGCATTATCAAAATATATCTCTGCTGTTTTTATGTAAACCGAGTTCAGAAATATATAGAATTAGTCAAAATATAGATCAGCAGCAAGTGTATAAAATAACTATAAAATGAATCTAACACTACATCTACGTACTTCTCCATTAGAACTTTGGAAAATCTAACCATTAACATCGGCATTAAAAAGTTTATAATTTACATGCTGACTCATCATTAATGCAAAATCATTACTAGTCTGGGTCAACAAGTCCACCATGTACCTGTACTATAGCATCTACATAGATATACAATAAGCCTGTCTCAACAACTAGACTTGGCAAGTTCTTCACACAGACTGCTTCAAAATTTACCATACTTTATTTCATGTAAAGATAATAAATAATAGCAGTTTCATTAGTAACATAGTTCTGATAAATCGAATAAGCGAATGGTCTACAAATTCTCGATTACTGCGGAATATTGATAGAATATAGACTGTGTTCAAAGTCTTCATTAGATTTCCAAGCAACAAAACATAATCTCACATAAGCAAAGGGCGTATAAAAAAATGGGAGAAAACCTGAAACGGAAGGTCCTATACTTAACTTAAATTTTCGTCTATTAAGGATTAAAAATGCAGTCACAAAGTTTCATCAAAATCAGTTAGTATCCAAGACACCTGGGCGTACAAACATCTTGACAAAGGTGAAAATGTGTGTGCATAAAAATAAAAGTTGAAATGGCTTTAGAAAGATCATGACAATATAGCAAGCACCAAGTAGCACCTGCTCTAGAAAACTTAATGACTTTTCATAACTAAGTTGAATTAATAACTAGCGATCAATACATACATGTAACTATCTACAATTTCTCTCATTATCTGGTTTTTAAACCATCTTAATCTTTTTTCCAATGGTTGAAAATCGAATAGGAGGGGTCTTTTACTAGTTTTTCGGGGTGTAGATTTAATAATATGTCCCACATACCACTGGTCAAATTTTAAGACAAGACTGGAGGTGGAACCTATGAAAAACTTTGTAGCGGACTTGAGACATTCATTAAACAGTAAATGTACTCCATAGAATTGTAGTCAGTATTTTTACTTCAGATACTAAATGCCAATGAAACAAGTTTATTAAATCTATATATCACCAATAATTTTACCAACTTTCGCTAATTGAATACGAGCCATTTTCAATTTGCAGTTGGTGCATTTCCAGAGAATGTGAAACTTTCAAATCAATCTATTTTCCCCAAGTATTTTTGAATACCTACATTTTAATATTATTGGTAGTCGATTTCACTGCATTAGAATTACTTAAATAAATGACAACATTAAATTCCCTTATTTTTAACTGTTGAATCACCCTTGTCAAACTATTTTGTTTGCTGCTTGTAAGTTATATTAAATGTTCTTTTTATGAGCACTAACAAATTATGAAAAACATTTAGAAGCATTTCTGTTGATCAGCGTTATTCCTCTTGAGTATGAACCCGAGCTTCTACTAAAGAGAGATTCTTTAATCCTAGCCCTGTAATATAAATATGCATAATTACTCTATCCAGATAATTCCAGCTTTAATAAATACACATGTTATGCTATATATTCAGCAAACTTATTTTTGATCTACTGGTATTGTTTAAAATTCTATGGATAGTCTCATATACATGTACACACTATCAGCCATAATACTTGTTACTATAAATAGAGCATGACCTACTAACACAGTGAGGAGTGAAGGGGTAAATGACCTCAGTGAGCACACATACTGAAGTACATGAACTAACAATACTAGGCAGTTTGGGTATGCAGGCTCGATAGATTATGCTGGCTACATCTTTATGTTAATGTATGACAAAATGGCTGGCTGTTGTGTCTGGCAATAAAACTGATGAACAGATATAGTGTAGAACATATGTACTGCTTCGTAAGATTTTTGATTATTTTCTACTCAATTTCTGAATGCATTCGAGTGTATAAAGATCTTGTCTATTAAAGGATTAACTTAATCACAAGTATTGGCTAAACTATTAATGCATAATGTACACATTTCCAATTTTTCTAAGCCTGAGGGTTAGAAAAACTTTTTCTACTTACTCAGTTACTGTCTACAAAGTTACATGTATACTGGAGATGAAAATTATGCTAATTGCATGTAAATTAATTCAGAGGTAACTTTGTGGGCTTAAACAAAAACTTCTGAAAGTGGGATGAAATGTAGAGCTATTTTGACTAGTATATTTTTTTTCTCTGCGAATAGTGGAGACTGCAGGAGAACAGCACAACACACAATAAAACAAACACAAAAATGTTCAAAGACATTATTGAAAGTGTGGTGAAATATAGAGAGCTATTTGGACTAGTCTAGCCCTGGTTGAACATTATAATTCTGCTTTCTCGGAAAATAGTGCAGCCTGCAGGAGAACAACACAACATACAATAAAACAAGCACAACACACAATAAAACAAACACAAAAATGGTCAAGGACACCAAAGACAAAGTAATAAGAGATCTATGAAATAAAGTGACTGGAATGGATTCATGGTCCGGATGTAAGCTTCTACTGCAGGATGTGTCAAAATTCATATTTTTTATTATATTAACATATCTAATATCCAACATGTGGTTATTTATGGAATTTATAATGAAGCTTTATTTCCTCACAAACTTGGCCAAACTTACCAGTAGTCTACATGGTATAGCTTAGAAAATATAAATATGTTTAGGGATGTCAATATACTATAAGTAGGTCAATGCTTTGATTCTAGAAATAATTAGTTCAGACAGACCACGGTAATTTTAAATTTAATCTTCAAAATTAATTACATTTTTTTTTTCAAGATTTGTTTTCGTTAAATGCCGATACAACTTTCAGGTTATTGAATAGACTCGTCCTTACTCCTCAATAGTGGAACTTCATTGATCCAGGTCTAAAAACAAATGTCAGGAAGAAACTGGCATATCACACCAAATACCATGACAACCACTTACCTGCATGCACAAGAAACAATGTATTATCAGTTCATCAGGAGTTAAATAAGGACTAAAATCAATGACAAGTAAAAATGTAGGTTAATTTAATGTTGGCTGGTATCATCTAATTTGACATCATGTGACATGTAATCAGATATTTTACAGTGTTAATATTCAATGTTACATTTCATTCAATACCAACTTGTACCACCCTACCCAAAAACATAACTTAGGTCATCTTCATTCAATTATCTGGTTATTAGAGGATGAAAAATTGGAATCTGAATTATTTCCATTAATTATGAAAATATGCGAATAGAAATTGAAATCAGACTAATTATTTGTTTAGTAGAGCTTTACTTGTCTGGAATCAGTGGAATATACACTGCTTTAATTTCAAATTAAGAACAATAACCAAACCCTGTTTAATTAGGCCAAACA
Organism: Patella caerulea; assembly: GCA_036850965.1. Classification (NCBI taxonomy): domain Eukaryota; kingdom Metazoa; phylum Mollusca; class Gastropoda; family Patellidae; genus Patella; species Patella caerulea. The sequence goes on along the minus strand of JAZGQO010000002.1, from coordinate 13,545,373 downwards.
AAAAAATTCTGCATGTCTGACACCACTACGTCATCAAAAATAAGCGGTCACCAATAAGTTATAATTTCTGCATGTACGTTTTTCTCGCGCCCAAGGGAATTAACTCTCTTAACATTTCTTGAAGCGAGGAAATGATAGTAAGACTCAGCCATCACAGACTTATTATTTAAATCGTCAACAAATTCCTTGCTTTGACTATGGTATCAATGCACATAATGGTTGCCAATAAAAATAACGGTAGGTTTTATAATATTTCTCCAGGAATTATCTGGATGAAATCACAGAATTGTTCAGCCGTTATTCAAAATCGTGTCAATATTTTGTTTCTGTTATGAAGAGTTAAATGAACATAAGAACATGAACTTTAACCTGCAGAGTTTATGGACCCGTATCGACAGAAGGACGAACCAACAACATTACACAACACTTCAATGTGGGTGTATAAAAACGCCCTGCCACATCAATTTTCAGAAGGATTGTCCGAGAATCAAAATATTCATTTTGTTTAGCCTTATTTCGATTAATCATAAAACTATGATTACAAAATCAATATGTATGTAAGTTTTTATTGTAGAATTTAAACCAGGATTATTATTTTGTTCAGGTGTTTTGGTGCAAGCTTTAGTAGTCTGGTATCAGTGGAATGTAACAATAAACAGAATCTACCTACGGTATCATTAGGGATTTTTCCCATCCCAGTTGACAATAACAGGATTGTGCATGTCATAGAGATAACAAAGGGATGAGTAAACTGAACATGTTTTTGACCATTCCTCTTTATTTGACAAAAGAATTCATACATGGGTTACAGAATGGACATAATATTGGGACTCTTCGTTGCTTTGCCAAACACTGGTCATCAATCAGTTTTCTGCCCATTATAGGGCACTGGGCAGCATTTTACCTATTCTATAATGCCCTTTCACACAGTCAAATTAAGTCCTATCCTATTTTGAAAAGTGTGCACCAACAGATGTTCTAAAAAAAAAACTTGAACAATTTGAAATATGCTTATGACAGAATAGGATTGCTTCAAATTCTTAAAATAATTCTTAAAATAAACATTCCACAAAACATAACTTTTTATCTAAGCTTTCTTTGGGTAACAGTGATTTGTTTATTCGACACAATACAATGAATTCTTAACTTAAAATCTATTTGGTGAATTTAATTGGTTATTGTGTCCTGATAAACTTGTATGATTGACTTCATTCATATTGTTAAAAAAAATTGGTTGCCAGGCAATAAAACAAACATCCATATCAGTTTATGGTTGGAGATTGTATAATACCATTGGCAGGTTAACAGGGTCTATTGACATGTTGTACAAGCAGCCACTCCTCTTCAGCGATATTTCCCCAGAGCACATAAGTTGTCGCATACATTTTCTTTTTGTTGGTAATGAAACATTTATAATCTGATAAGAGTTACAACTCATTAAGTCATTATCAGAAAATCATTAGACTTTGTTTGGCTTCTAGTTCTGCTCCATGCTAACAATTACATGAAGTATACAATACATTTAACATCCTGGATTTACCTGTTCAAGTTACACATGTACATGTATCAAAAATCATTGAAAATCAAAATACTTGTTGTCAAGACCTTAACAGCTGTGTATCTATCTCAAGTCTATCGAATGATTCTTTTGGCCTTTAGAGCATTCGCAAGATTTTTAGGAGTGAACAAGGGCCATAACTCTGATCTTAAACACTGCATAAATTTTAAAGTAATCTGCAGTATGTTCCTGGCTGTGTGCAATTTAGTGCATGACAATTAATCTGATTAAAACACTGATCCCTTTTCGTTTTTCTTATGTAGTTCAAAATTTCCTTATACTTGTTTTTACTACACTTGGATCTGGAAGAGTTGTTATCATTGACGTGTTCTGGGATGATGCGAGGGATAAGCCAATGAAAGGGTCTCTTATGAGCTTTTTACTGGAGGTCCACGGAACTGTGGGTAAACACACTAGAAACATTGATGCCGGTTGGTTAATCAATGTGTGACGTTATAGGGTCAAAAAGCTGCTTGTTTGACACCCCCCCCCCTTCCGACATGAACCATCCATTATAATAACTTGTCTTATTTTCATGTAGTGTAGGCCATCGAAAGTGAAAAAAAAAAAAAACAAAACGAAAAAAAAGATCTGTATTTCAATCAGATTGAGCAGTTCATGTTTATTATGTATGTTTCCAATGTACAGTGCTTTGAGCATGTTCCTTGTTGTGTACAATTTAGTGCATTATTGAGAACGAAATGGGGTTTAACGTCCACTCAACACAAACTAGGCCATTTCGAGACTTACATAGGTTTTTTTAAAATTTTATTTAAATAATTCGCTTGCACGTAGGGGTCTTTAGCAGTGGGACGAAACCGGAGTACCCAGGGAAAACCCACGAGGTTGGACAGTCAACATACTTCTTGATAAGTACAACCAGGGATTCAATGGCAGGCCGTATGATACAGCGCACATGCTAAGCCCCTAGTGCATTATAACGGGTACATGTATTTTATGTTCGTTTCGAGAAACATCACTAAATGGAATTCTTATTCATAGAGGAACCATAAACCAGCGCATTGATCAATGCTTTTCTAGGTATTTGCAATGCCAAAATATTACATCTTTTGCTACAATAATCTACTAAAATCACATCTACAGACACCGCTTAAATTTTGGGGTTAACCAAATTCATGAACAACCTAACACTAATAATATCACTTACAAACCAAATATGCATTGGTACAACCCATCTATTTTACCTTTTCTACTGGAAACTTATTTCATTGTCAAATTCAATTCAATTAAACTACATCATAAAAATATTTACTCACCAATTGATGAAAGAACTTTTACCAGCAGAATGGTTACCAATCAGAAGAACAGTAATTTTCTTTCTTGGAGCCAACAAAGACAGGCCCAAACTTTCACCAATTCTTACCAATCCTGCAACACAAATTTTATTTCAAATTTAATCCTATGGCAACAAGAAAATATTAAATAAAGAAAGGCTGTCAGACAATGAAAAATCCACAAGTCATGGTACTGTATACATGTAATATCACTGTTGAAATTGAATTAGCTTCTACCTTTTTAAATATTTTGAACACATAAATTTCACACAAATTGGGTAATAACGTTTGTTATTGCATGTCAAATACACATGGCTCCATCTTTGATACATGTATCTACTAAATTCCCACCAAATATTTGTACAGCCATGTGCTGTCTCGGATCTCACTACTTTATTTAAATTGGAAGTTTTTTACTGATTAGAGTGATTAATCATCATAATTATCATTACTTAATATTACTTTTACTTCGCATAGGTGTAGAATGTTTTCAGAAACTGAGAACAGACGGGATCGACGCAAGAGATGACAAATTACATTCACATTAAATTTTGGCGCCAAAAAAGGTACAAAGACAATTTCAGACATTTAAAAGAGAATAAGTTTTATAGTATTAAGCAGAATAGACATTAAGAATAGAAACTTGTACTAATTGCTTCAAGAACATATTAACATCAGACCTAATATTTTGAAAGGATAATAGAAATCCAGACGTGAAAATCATGTTTCTGTCAATTTCCAGGACAAAACTACCACATCTTTTCCAAGAAAATACTTTTTACTGTCTGTCTGGTTAGTTTTAGAATTTAATTTGTATTCAATTCCAAGTCTAGACTGTGCTTTTATCTTGTATTAAATTGGACATTATTTTGCTAGACAGAATTTCCTCCGTGAATACCAATATGTCAATCCATTGACAATCCACAAAAATAATTACTCATCTATTTTTTTTTATTCTTTTCGGTCTTCATATTACAGAAAACGAACAAATATCTATACAGTTTAAAGTCACAGTATTTCAGAAATTAACATAGCTTGCTAAGTAACCAAACATACTCCCAGAGTAGCTAAATCGTCCGGGCAGTCAACAGAGATGTTGCATATTTTTAGTTTTGTCAGGAAATGTAATATTTATAATACACAAAAATCTAAAATTTAAAGTCAATCAGATATTAACATTACATGCAGCCTCTAGAGGGTTCACAAGCAATTGATGATACCAGACCGATGACAATATAAGACTACATTTCAATGTGGGCATATAAAAGTGAATTGCATAAAAAATTATCCAAGAACTCACTCAAAACGTACATTCATTAGCCTAAATGTTAAATCTATTATCTTCACTGGTGGTCACGAAGGGTTTACATTTTTACCCCTTTTAGAATAGGATGTTCTGTACTGCCAGTGATATAAATCAAATAATCAAAACTTCTTATAATGCTGCATTTTTAGTACTTTATCAAACCCCTCTAATCCATGTACAGGAAACTAAGCTTACAGAAGACCATTTTATGAATCTGTATATTTAGTTATTTAATGTAAAAGCCGAAAATATTGTCTAGAAAACAAAGTAACGGAATAATAATCCAAATGTCAATTATCATTAATGGTTTTGGCAATTTATCATTACAAGTTTAAGCAATTTACATGTACTATTAAAAGAACTGTCAATTTATCATTAAAGAACTGTCAATTTATCATTTAGAGCACTGTCAATGTATCATTTATAGTAATCAATTATCATGTTAAGTATTGTAAAGTATCATGTTAAGTATTGTAAAGTATCATGTTAAGTACTGTATATCTTAATGAAAGTACAGTACAACCATTGTGATTGTACCGTCAATTTATCATTGAAAGTACTGTCAATTCATCATTCACAACACTGTCAATTTGTCATTAACAGCACTGTCAATTTGTCATTTACAGCACTGTCAATTTACCATTATTGACAGAACAGTCAATTTTCCATTGACAGAACAGTCAAATTTTCCATTCAAAGAAAATTTTCCATTCACAGAAGAAAATTTTCCATTCACATAAGTCAATTTTCCATTCACAGAAAAGTCAATTTGTTATTCACAACACAGTAAATTTGTTGTTTACAGCAGGTTTAGAGTACTATCAACATATTGTTTGTATTTATAGAAGTTAATATGCACAAGGGTATGAATAATTCAGGTTTTAATTCCCTTACAGGACTATAATCCAGACAACTAAGCTTGAAAAATTCTGAGATTGTGAGACTAATCACGAGAACACAGCGGGATGAAATCGGTTGAAACAGGTTAATTCAATTATTCGGCTGTCAAACAAAATAAAAAAAATAAAGCTTTCTTTTTATTCCAGTGGAAAAATCTGAAAGCTAGGACAATTCAACTGATGTCTAGATTAACTACTTGTATAGACACTTTGCTTAGACATCAAATAAGCAACAACCTGTTGAGCCATATTAGTTCGGACTGCCCTAACCTGTAATATGAAGAGTTCCTATATCACTATAAATCAACAAGTATGTCTGACCTAGCCTGGATGGTGGTCCAAGCTTCATTATTCCTGCGAGTAGAAATATAGACACTCTCTACATCCCTATACAGGAATAAACCAACGCAGATGAAGTTCCACAAACTCGTTTCTCCAGTGTGTCTTAAAACTGGGTGATTATTGGATTTTCTTCTTCTAGTTTCGACTTGTACAAATAATTGTTGCTTTTTTGCTACAAAATGTCTGGATATTGAAAGAGATCTTCTTCTCAGTAGCAACAATAACACATTATATTAATTCTGGCTTAAAATGTATTTTGTCACCTATATGAATAAAATACAAAGGTGGTATGCCCCCCTCCCCCATTCATCACGCCAAACGCCTCAATCTAGAAATGGTCAATAATAAGGCAACTTGTCAAACACATGAACCTATAGGGGAAAAAGACAATAGACCAACTATTAACTTTTCCCCTAAATTTTGTATATGGATGTTGATCGAAGACTTTATAAGAGAAGAAGTGTTCTATATTTTATGTTCATATCAAGGTGATTCACCTTCCTACATGTATGTTAAAAATTAATCAATAAAAGTCAGACGTTATTTCAAATAATCGCTGACTCAACATTTCTTCCAATTTCAAACAAATATTAACACCTTTGAACCCCTAACAATGAGACCAGTATTCAGGGACAATACAAATCTGTCTATATCCTGTTATCCTATTAATGAGGCAGTTACATCTTGCAGATTCCCCCCCCCCCCTTCAGGGTCAGTACAAAAAACCCAGTGAGGCTGATGTCCCCCGCGGAAATCCAAAAAATAAACAGACAATACAGATTAATTAAATGAACTTGACTATCTGTGCTTAGTCTAAAGGCTAAACATAAATCATTCAGGATCAAACTCAGGTTTTGAAGGACACGGTAGTTTTATCACTCTCTTGGAGCCATGTTGGGTAAGACACTGTCTCGCTAGGGTGTAGGTCACGTGGTCAATCCCTGCATTGGCCGAGAAAGTTTATCATGATTTTCTGACGTGGTCTTCCCCTTGCGGGTGATGCAGGACAGAGGGCCTGACAAGGACAGCTGTTAAATCATTCAGATGGGAAAAAAAACTGAGGTCCCATGTACACATTGGCCTGCACATAAAAGATCACTTAGCAGTTCGAACTCGATATAGGAGTAGGCCATAGTGCTGCTGACCGGGCCAAATTTCCCTCATAGCATAGCACAGCACACTGTATGACACCTGCCCGTCTTCATTATCCCACTCAGTAGCAGAACAGTAGGATGTTAACCCCATTTCATTTCATTACTCTCCATCAATTAGAATCAAAGTTATCAACCATTGAAATTGATTAGCTCTGTTAAGCTTTAGCAGGAAATATTAATCATTGAACCTCCAATTAAAAGCAGAGTAGCTATGTTCCAAAATCTTCATCATGAGAATTATGGAAAAAACACAAAAAAATAATAGTATTTTTGGGTTACTAGCTCCCCCATCTCAAATTATTTTTCATGTTATTCAATATCACGCTTCGAGAAGAGACGAAAGCAACTGAATTAGTGATATTCATAATGGATGGGCATTGTTCACATTACCCAATTTAAAACCTCCCATGACCGTTTCGATCTCCAAATGAAACGACAATATAACCCTGATTTGAACAAACATGGCACAGAATAACTACTGATAGGAAAGATAAAATGCTGATAACCCCAATCACATTTTACATGGTTACAAAAGGTTTCAAAGCCATGAGCAGCAGAAAATAATATCAAAGTACTGGTACATGTAATAGGATACTGTATGAAAGGAACACAAAATCTGATAATTTTCAACACCCTGAATTTGGCACATCAAACCAGTAAAAAGTTACAAGCTGAAATAACTAGCTCATAAGGTAAAATAATATGCTCTAATTTTGCCATGCAGATGACACGTGTACTGAAATTTTTCATAGGTTATTACTGACTTACATGTGTTTTTTCAACAATATACTGTACTTGGTCATCATATGTGTATCCTACAAGTTCACAATGTCAGCAGGTAGGTTATCTTCAATAGAAGGCTTGGTCTCTTATCAAGGCCTACAAGTAATTCCAGGCTGCATATTTTGGCACTAATTTTGATTGGGTACAAGCCTAGCTTGTGAGCCTATCAGACTGAACACCAAGTCTTGCTCTTTCAACTTAAAATTTCTACCTGTGATACTCGAGTTGCAAAGTTCATGGATCGTGCAGTGTCAAAGTTGCCGTGAAGGTCGCAATGTCACCTCTGACTGAACGCTACTGTTAACTTGTCTGTAGATAACGTAGCTATAAGTTTGTGAATTGTGAAGTAATCAAGCAATGTCCAGATGTAGATCTTGCAGTCCTTGCTTCAGGAACATGCATGTAGGTAGGCATACTGTGTATATCTCTCTGCTTGCAACATTATGAATACTAGTAGGCCTAATATATGTAATTACTCATTGATCATTGAATGCTGTAACTTTAACAAAGAATCACCAAAAAGAGAACTTAGACATACCAAAGTTAACAATAGTGATGGTACAATAATCAGTTTCAACATAGGCACAATGTAATTGGTCGACAAGTGGTCTATCGGTAAAACAGTCTGTTCAACAGGACTTAAGGTAAATACCTTTAAAATATTATTCAAGTAATGAACAAACCATTATTTTAGCCTCAGACTCTGTATATTTATTTAAGCTGCCATGCGTCTGGCTACTGAGGCATAATACAAGACTCTCAGAGGCTGTAAAAGGAAAGAATAATCAGTGGAAAATCTTTAACATACATTGAAATTATATTCTGTGGTTCAAGCGTACTCAACTCATCAAATTTGAGGTACCGAGAATTCTTCTTTTTTAAGCCCTTGGCTTAATTTCGAATGTGACCATGTCTGTGATAAAAACATTTCTTCTGAAATTAAGCCCAGCTAAAATTTGAAAAAGAAGAAAAAAACAACAAACATTTGGGTTCTTTTTATAATTGTCACATTTGGTGTTCAGGATGTCACCTGCAATTGGCGTCCAATGAATTTTAATTATGTGAAACTCTCTCATGGCAGTATCAGCATAATGTACACCAGGGTTCAATTTAAGCGGTATCGCATCGCAAAAAGCAACTCATATCGCGGTAAAAGCAATAGAATTATTTTAATCATTAGCCAAAAATTGTTTTCAAACTTGTGAAGTGCAATTCATTATATTTTGGATGAATGTGGAGTATAATTATAAATGCAGGACTAACTTCACTTGTTTAATATTCCAAGTTGTGGTCGTGATTAATTAATTAACAGTTTTTATTTCAATATATTCGATAACTAGAAGACAATGCAGACTCCGTTTTTAATCACACGTGTTTATAAAATATGTTACTAAAAATAGAATAAAACAACGCAGTATTGTATGATTGGTTAACTTAACTGAAAACTAAAAGTAGACATCTCGCGGACGCGTGAAACGTGCCATTTTTGACGAAAGGCTGACAAAAATGTTATGCTGATGGCATATTCTCGGGTTGATATTTTAAAGGCGGAGGGGAGGAGAAATACATGTAAACAAGCAAAGTCGCGCCTACAAATATTTCGATTGGAATGGTGTAATTTAAAGTACTGTACAGTACAAGTAGTTTTGATTTAGACGACCAGGGATAGACGGTAACTGAAATTTTTTTTTGGAGATGTCAATTTTTTTTAGCTTCATCCACACATAAGTCGAAGCGGAGTGTACAATAAACTGGACATTGGAGGAAAAAAAGTATCCACTTACACCCCGAGAAATCTGAATTGCAAATATTTGTGATGTAGACTACGTTTTACTGCTCCTCAAATATGAGCAAATGCTATTCAAATTTTGAATTGATTAGCCAAAATGTGAATCTGTCACAAAAATTTGCTACTCATTGGTTTTAGACTAAATTGAACCCTGATGTACACCAATTCGACGACACCCCATCAATGTCAACAGATGTGGTTTGAAAATTTAATAGGGAGACCACTCTAAAATAAATTTTTTAAGCCCAGGAGCTTAAATTCAAAATCTACACTCGTTATTAAGCCCATAGTCTTAATAACGGGAGGGCTTAAATATGAGGATTCCCGGTAGTGTAATTCTTTACTTCAGTGCCACCTCGGGAAATTAAAGCGTCTACATTTGTTCTTACTTTGTTCACTGTTGCTGATTGTGAAATAGTTCATTACTTTCTTCATTTTATCCAATTCACTACTGGTATTGTCTGCACACTGCTATAATGCTAAAAAGTTTTGGAAAAGGCAGGAAAATATCACTTTGTGTTGTGTGACTGTGATGAAGGATTGGGGGGGGGGAATATCCTTTGATGTTGTGCAATTCCTGTCATAATTGCATCTGACAAACAGCCCTATACATGAAGGTGCTGATAAAAATTTAAGACATAATTTGGCGATTTGTATCGTTATGTAACTACTTTAATAACACATAAGTTAAGTTCCCAATAGATGGTTCTATTTTCAACTCGAGTAATAGAAATAGCAGGGAATGTCAAGCGATTGTAAAGGGAGAGAAATGGGGTTTAACGTCCACTCAACACAAACTAGGTCATTTCGGGACTAACATATGGTTAAATTTTATTTCAACCCACAAGGTTGGACAGGTGACCCTACTTCTTGTCACGTACAACCATTGATTCGAAACCACAGCTGACTCAATGACAAGCTTTATGATACAGCACCCACGTGCTTACCATTCGGTCATCCAGCCTCTCGCCATTTTGAAAGATGAGAAGCTATCGCTCTGATGTCATATCAATATCAGATGTCTTTTCTATTATAGATATACAGGAGCCAAGAGCCAAAACATCTAGGAAATTTTATCGTTATCAACATGTAATAACTGATAATCTCAACTTCATTAATACAGCAAATAATTGTGCCTATTTTTGTCTGCATAGGAAACATGCCCCAAGGCTTGATTCCCCGAGTTAAAATAGTATCAGATATTTGCAGGTGTCTTGTATGAAACACAATACAAAGGGCCATAATATTTACTGCAGTGCCGTTGAATTGTTAGTAGAATAACAACATGTAGGTCCCCCAACATGGGAAGGAGGTGCGTGTCTAATTGGGTACAAATACATTGCAATGTTATAACTAGTGTCATCAGGCATACATGTAAATGTGTGAAATTTCTAATCTTAAAATTGGCTGTGAATTTAAAGGTGTTTGTTGTATACCTGTGGATAATGTGTGACTGGGTTGGTCTGGGATAATTAAAAGCGACAAGTTAGTTAATGAAGTTACAAGAATCGACAATGCATGTAGTCGCACAAGATTTCTATAAAATCCTGGAAATTCCATAGTTATAACTTAATATAACTGTATATAGTCTGAACACACAAAAGCATGCATAAACCATAACTAAATTATCTACAAATAAGTGTAAGTAGGCCTAAAGATTAATTGGAACATTTCGTCTAATAGCAAAATCAAATAGTTTTATCAAACTCAAGGTAAACTGTCTTGATTTAAAGGAGATAAATCATCATTCTTTGGAATCAAAACTAGATAAAGATGGGCTGAGAACTTGAAAAGCACATATTAATATATATGATTACATATAAAACTGATTCATATTACAACATTTCAAATTTTTATTGCAATTACGAATCAGTTACGTTTGTCGAATTATGTGAGCAGTCAGAACTGAACACTGATAGCAATCATTTACGTTCAAAACTGTAGGCTCTTATCATGTTAACAAGGTTTTCAGGAATTGGGGGATAACTGAGGAATGAAGAGTCTTAGAGTGGAAAATCAAGACGGTTAATTCTCTTATTAGTAATACAACCTGAATGCTGCACACTAAGTTTGAAAAGAATTTGTTAAAAATTGTAGCCTATCAAGCAACTTGTTGATTGCATAACTATATGACCAAACTATGAGTGAGAAACTTCCAATCAATAGAAACAGGTAATACAAACCAATTACACAGAAGGTTTGATTTGATCAATTTTGACCATGTCAAAATGATGCAATTTCGGTGTGGGCACAAAAAAATGTTTTCAAAGTAAGATAAAATAGAATTAATGTCAAAGATTATTGATAATATTGAGTTAGAACTAGATTTAACAACTTTTATGTTGAGTGGGAGTATCATCAGAGAGTTAATGACATCAACCTGCATGTACTTGGTACATTTATTCAAATTCTGTCATGCATCAATAAACTGTTAGAAGCAAAGGGAAACAAATGAAGACAAATCAGAAAAAAAATAATGTAGTTCTCAATATTAAATATCATTCAAGTTTACTGATTTTTAAAACATTTATTTCTATTTGAAGCAAGGGACAATTAACTGTTTTATTATTCTTTTTCAGAGAAACAGACATGTGTACAAGAGTGGAATTGACAATAATTAATAATTTGCTAGTTTTAGTTTCTTGAATCTGAGTCAGTCAAATAAGGAAATTTTCTTATGATTGATGATGAAAGACCTTTTTCAGAATGATCACAAATTAAAGTTTTCGTAGCATAGTTTACCCGAACATGTAACCCAGACACTTCGTTATTAGCATAATGATATGTAAATCATATAATTTCAGATATTTCCAGACAGTTGAAAGCGAAAGAATTACAAAATCTATTTTTCTAGGGTTTTTTAAAAAGCTTAAATAACAGAAAAAAAACTCCTAAACCCCGCATTTTTTTTCGGAGTGTATTCTGGTACCCTGTCCTATCTTAATTCCATGCATGTACTGAGTACTGGGTTGACAGCCAACAACAACAAATTTGGGATAACTTTTATTTTGTTTTAAGAATATTATCATTTATGATCAATTTAATATTTTTAATATTTAAATTTTCCGCTGGTAAAAAATATCACGACTGTAACACATGACTCACAAACCGAGTATAACGACCTTTGATCAGCTGGGACAAAAAGTAGTCGAGTTATATTTAGCTCTGTTGAAATCGAACTAACAAAAAAAGGTCTACAACATAAAAACCTTGTCGGAAATATATTTGAAAACAGATAAGTTCTTTCCTCTTCATAAATTAACTTTATGTCTGGCAGAAACCCATAGAATGTTAAATGTTAATTTATTTTTCTAATTCGGGTCCACGTCAAAAAGAACGGAAAAATTGTCTGCATTGCCTGCTGCAATCGTCATCGTCTGGCATATATTACATAAGTTACTAAATTAACCGCAGTTCAAAACAGTGAAAATTAAATACATACCATTTTCTGGATCGATGTACAAACTATGACACTCTTTCAGAATTTTTTCATTTACGGTTTGCGTGGCAGAATCGGCGGTATTTGCTGACGTCCTGGCTTTAACTTTTCCCGACATCTTGCTTGCTGCTGTCAAAAGTGGACAGACCAGTCTAGGCTCGTGCGGATCTTTAAACTTCGATTTCCGTCTGGAAAAATTAACCCACCTAAACCTGCAAAAACAAGGGTTAATTAACATTATAAAATTTTCAGAAAATTACGAATTAACTTTAAAAGTTGCTTGCAATAAAATATAATTGACATTTGCGCTAACTACCATCTTCTATACTCACTGACATTGCAACTAAATTCCAGACGATCCTTTCGGAGCTTTATAGAATAGTGTGGCGACACCTATATCCGTCAGCTGATCGACGGGTGATTTGTTCAATGACAAAGAAGACGACCTTAGCAAATCCTTATTTTCATGAGAACGAATAATTTTCACCCCTTTCACCCATTTATGAGCTCAGTAATCTTTGATTCTTCGTTTTCAGTATAAAACTCAAAAATAAAATCCGATATGGGCTCGGCAAAAGTCGCCGGTAATATTGACCAATCAGATAATTCGCACCTGATTAACTGCTCGACTGTCACGGCTGTTTAGCATTTCCGCTATGGCGTCGTTAGTTGCAGATTATTCTGATTCTTCTACAGATGACAATACTTACAGTGATTCTGATTCTATTATTGGAAGGTATACAAATTTATTTATATGCATCGAATACACATTGGTTGTTCTGGCTGTTTTTATATCGTTTATGACTTACAATGCAAAAATTGGGTTGTCAACATGAACAGACCTCATTTTCATTTTCAACTTTTTGATTTAGTCATTGACATTCCGGTATTCATTAGACATTACTTTTTTATCATCTGAATTATGCTTAAGGTACTCGCTTAACTCCCTCCTTGTGTGACTTGGGTCTATAAATCAGTTAAAAACTTAATCCCCACTCTTATCCTGCATGTATGTATACTAATTATTTATGTAACAATAACTTTGTTGTCAAATATAATAAAACCTTCATAATTAAATTTCCCAAGTGATACAAGTGAAGCACTGTTAAATAATTTTTTTTTTTTTTTTTCGAATTGATTTTAATTTAGAACTTGATCAAAATTAAAATGATTTATTTTGATTTTTTTAAAAAAAATAAAAAGAAGAAAAAAATGTGAGAATTATTTTCATTGACATCAAAAATATGTGACGTCATTGATTAGACACATCATAGAAATATTTTTATGAGACATGTAATCTTGCTTGGGCGACATTTGGTAAGCTGACATGTGCATTCCCAATTAGGGTATCCGGTTCCTGTCTGAATTCTTTTTAATGTGGGTGAATTTTTACTTACGCTTCTGTGTATCACGCAGTGCTTATGATTAAATATTAGGATAGGCTATAGTCAATATGAATGTCTCCAGGCAGAATAGTGATCCTTAAGGTTGTATAGATGCCTAAGTCTTAAGTCACAAGAGGGTATAGAAACCGCATGGCTCATTTCTCGACCCTGGGATTCTTGACAAAAGAGATGGTACTAAATCATTCTTTCTTGAAGTTGGCAATGTGAATCTGATCACATCTAAATTTAATCAAAACTGTCAAATTACATTATCAATATTAGTTGGGTGTGAAGTATTTAATTAGGGATTAATCAATCCCTTGATTAGCTACATGTTGTACTACTAACCTCCTTCTTTTGAGTCTGCAATTGTTTGGATTGCACAATAAGCATTTTAATTGATTGGTGTATGATTAGTCATTTTTTTTTTAAATCTTTTTGGAGCGACATTCAAAATTGTTATTTTTATCAAATGAATGAGAGTCAATGTGTAGTTTTCTTTTTCTTTTTATTGTTTTGTCAAATAATATTTTTGTAGCGATTCTGCAATTGTTTGGATTACACAATAAACATTTTAATTGATTAGGATAATTAGTTAGTATTTTGATCTGGTTGAAATCATGTTCAAAATTGTTATATTTATCAAATAAATGAAGATCAGTTTGGTAAATTTAAATTTTGGGTTTTTTTTTGTAAAATATATGTTTTGGCCGTTGCGACTGAAGTTGTGTATTCTTGCCCTTTTTTTGATGGAAGAAGTTTGACATCTTAACATCATGAAGGTGGGAATAAGTATATGCCGTGTACAATATCATAATGATGGTCTCCCCCTTGTCAGTGATACAATACGGAGGGCCTGACAAGTATGTAATAACAAGATTGTGGACTCCCTGGAGGTCACAATTTATCTTATTTTGGTGACTATTAAAATATATTTTTATATTCCAAAGATTTATATCTTTTTGATATTTGTGCATATCGGTGCGTAACTTCCTGGATTATGGCCCCCAATAGTACGAAAAATCATGTTTACATGTAGAGCTTGTGATTCCTCTTGTTGGCGTATCTACGTTCTCATAGCTAATGAGATGCTGGCTCCCTAACCACGAGATACTGGATAAACTCCTGCTTTTGGTCAAGAAAGTTCTTCATGACTTACATAGCGATCTGGCAAGGACAGTGTTTAGTAGTCAGGGATGAAAAATCAAGGCATGGTTACTCCTTGTCAGCTTTGCCGAATAGAGAGCCTGGCAACATACATGTACATCTAATTTTTCAGATAGGATGCAAAACAAAGGTAAAGTGGACATGTAAAAGAATCCATGACAGTAGAATGAATGATGAGTAGGCAGGAACAGCACTGTCTTCTGTCACTGTGCACTGCGTGGCATATGTATTACCTGTCTTTATTTGTTCATTAAGTACATGATTGATTTTGATGGTTGCTTTTATTTACAGAAAAGAAGAATTGAAAGATGTCAAAGAAACAGAAACAGAAGCCTGTAATTTTTTATTTACCACTACAAAAAAGGACAGTGATTATGAGGAAAGTGACAGTGAAGATTTAGATAATTCACCCGAATCTGAATCAAATAAAAAGACAACTGAAAAGCTACCAAACCCTCTTTTGGGGGATGTGCAAACATCTTCAGTTTTCATTAATCCTTTTAAACAAGCAGAATTAGACAAGCAGTCTGTGTTAGAAAAACATGTTCAAATGACAGAGAAACGGAATTTATCCAACAAGAAAGTTTGTTTCAAATTCAAAAAAGGAAAATGTTATAAGGGGAAAGGGTGTCGCTTTTTACACGACATAGACACAGTTAGAGGTAAAGTGTACAATTCTAGTGAAGACTCTAGTACTATCCATATCCCAGGTGCAGCTATACAAAGGTTTATTGAAGAACCTGTGGATGATGATAATTATCTGTTGAATTCAAAACGTAAAAAGAGACACGGTGTTAGTGATCATTTAATTCCTCCGAAGAAGGCTCTGTTATCATTAGAGGAACAAAGAAGCCAAGAAAGACCTTGGACAATGAAAAAAAAGCAAAATTAGTGGACAGCTGACTATCTTTTAAAAAGCAGTCATGATGATCGTGTTAGGGTATGATTGTACGCTTAAATATTTGGAGCTGGATCAAATACTCACAAAATGGCATTGACTCTTGAACAATTGACAATTTGCAAAAATTGACAGCTCAAGGCTTCAAAATTTTTTATAGTCTTTATTTCTGTTAGTTTAATGGATATTCTAAAGAGGTTCTTCAACATGTGACGTCTATTCCAGGTTATCTTGTATCCAGACAGGGATGCAATTTAAAGTTCTTGTTAATTGTGAAATGATGTTGAGTCAAGGTGTGAACATGCCAATCATGTATATCTGATGTGGTTTCTAGAGTTGGCCTCTGATTCTAGAGCTGGCCTCAAAACATGATGCTCATGCATTAAAAATTGGGGTATATTTTACTATAATATGTGTGGTTGACTGGTTGAGAGTGAGACATTGAGTAATATATTGAAACAACACAAGGGACGTCTGAAGCAACAGGAGGGACATACTCCGTGCGTGCAGCGTTTCGTTTGATTAGAGGTAATCCTACTACACACTGCTATTATGAGTGGATATTGTGGTTTTAAATTTTGATTGGTCAGTAGTCCGTCTACCAACCAATCACTAGCTGCCCCACAAAAGCTTTACATATAAAACGAGTGCCAATATTGGACCAAATATGTTTACATAACGTTACGTCATGGCTCACGATTTTATTATGCCTAATTAATCCGCGCATAGCAGAATACTGCAGTAAAACTAATTGCGTGACAAATGAGGCTATCAAGTCGAATGAAATGTAAACAATACTGTTTGGAAACGAACATACTTTCACCGTTTTTAATAACTAAATCACTGTCCAAAGTTTTAGGGAAGACCCAGATTAATCGAAGGACTGTCATGTTGCTTTACTTAAGTGATAGCTTTCATTGAACGAAAAGAATAGACACACTCCCGCATAAGTTCAAGAAACAGACGCTATTCCAGCAATGGCCAGAGAGGCATTTCTCGGGCCATTGCTTCAGGAATATGCAAGAGGGATGTCAGTCCCGAGCTGTTGTTTCAATATATTACGCAATGTCTTAAGCTCCAGACCATAAAACAACTTAAAATACAGACATTCACACTCGCTTTCCCAAAATTTCAACTAATATAAATAATGTATGCTTGGCAGATTGCCCATACAATTATTTGATATATTAAAGGTATGGCATCACATCTGTATTTCAAATATATACATATGAGTGTCAAACGATTAACCATGTTAAGCTCTGATTCCCTTCATATCCCTGAGAAGTCTATAGGATGGTCCATAGAGGTGTTACAGCTAAATGACCCTGGTTAGATTTATTTTGTACATGTGGCAATTACCATTTGTTTATATTTTATTCGTAGTGTCAAATAAACACAATCTGGAAATATGTTCATGTAGTCTGAAATATTAATACTTATTTTAACTTTAATCAGGAATGTAAGACACACTTGGTGGGACCAGGCCTTGAAATAACGGTTTTAGATGTACCTGACAAAATGTCCGGCACTAATGAAATAGTACCAGACATTTTCAACTTGGTGCCGGACATGTATTAATAATATGAATTAAAAAGACAAATCGGTGCCGGACAAAATGACAGGCACCAAAGGTTTTGTACCTGACATAGCCAGAATCTATGCCTGACATTGTCAGCGACAGGTTCCCTATTTCCAGGCTTGGGTGGGATGTAACATGTAAGAGCGTATCAGAATTGTTCATAAAAAAAGACCGACATGATTTTTTTGAGTCAAGTACTTTCTTGATGTTTACAAATGGTAATGGCTAGACATTTTTTTTTTCACAATTCTGGAACTGCTCATCCAATTAAAGGGTGAAAAGCTCTAACTCAATATTATCAAGAGTTCATATTGTTAATTTACGCCCGATATCCAATACTCAAACAGGCCTTAATATATAGGTTAATATGCCTATTGCAGAGCTTTATTCAGGCCTAAAATGTTATATATATTACAGTATTAACTAGACATTAATTAACATAAGCAACTCTTGATGTCATGCCATATCAGATGGCTGCCAATGCATTATAACTAGATTTAGATTTAATTTTGTGATCTGTAAAAATGGATGATCAAGACCTTTTATATTATCATAACAATGGTAGTAATGACAATTGAGGCTAGACTAAAATTGTATTTCCAGTATCGAGGCTTTACAGTGAAGTAATTTGAAATTTTCAGCATATTCTCTTTTCATTATGTATTTTTTAACTATTATTCTTTATACCTAGATTTGTTACCTCTTTATCTACCTTATCCTAATGCCGTTTTTAAGAATTCCGACACTGAACAATTTTAGCTCTAAGCTCACAGACATCATTTGTGATGAACTTTATGCACCTACATGTATCAAATATATTACTCATATTCTGGTTCAAATATATATATACATGTGGGCGGAGTCATAATATGTTTAGTCAATATTAAATAAAATGCCATGTAATAGTGATATTGCAAGTTTACAGGCAGCACAGTTCAAATCTGTTGACTGTTGTTATATTATGATCTCGATTGTTGATTTTTGTTATTTCCTTGATCCAAGAATCGAAGATGTTAATTTATTGCACCTGTTTGTTTCAATTTCATGATGTCTGGTAGAAGATATACTTTACCACAGACATCATGCCTTTGTCTTATGCTGAACCAATTCAAAGTTTTGTTACCATTTCCCATCACTTAAAATACCTAAATATACATACATGTAGCTTGTTTCAATTTTAGACGGCCACATTGAAACGTGGTCATATATTGTCGTCGGTCGGGGTCCACAAGCTCTATAGGCTAAAGTTGATATCTGAGAAGATTTTCTCCAATTCTGACAATTAGTGCCAGATGACCCATGATCACTGTGAAAATCTGTGTAAATGCTCAAAAGGCTAAAGTTAATATCCAATTAACTTTAAATTTACATGTATACACATTGTTTTAATATCATGAAATTTGAAGTCATTTGATTTTCACCGATTTCCGATAATTGCTGCCCGAGTTATGGCTCTTGGTATCTTTGAAATATCTTATGGATGCTCTAGAGGCTAAAGTTAATATAAATTTATACTCATAAAAAAAACCAATCTAAACAAATTCTAATGATTTTGGATAATTACATGTACATAATATGTTGCATACTGGTAATCAGATTTTCAGGTGTTGCAATGTTTACATTAGAAACGAAAAATATGTGACAACCCTTGTTGGCTGTTCAGACGACTTAGCTGCAGTAGGCGTTTGTTTGGCAACCTATCTTTATTTATTCTTCTGGTACACTGCCTTGATATATTTACTGATAAATGTTGGGAAATACTACTATTCAACCCATAGCTGTAATTTTTGACAGGATACCACTC
The DNA here is from genome assembly GCA_036850965.1 of Patella caerulea. NCBI lineage: Eukaryota > Metazoa > Mollusca > Gastropoda > Patellidae > Patella > Patella caerulea. Next base: position 13,525,975 of record JAZGQO010000002.1, on the reverse strand, counting down.
ACATTATCTGCCTGTATTACACGTGTTTGATCCCTGCATTGGCTGAGAAAGTTCATCTCGATTTTCCGGCATGATTTCCCCTTGTCAGTGATGCAGAAGGAGGCCTGACAAGAACAGCTGCCTAGTCGTTCGGATGGGACAGAAAACCGAGGGCACGTAAAGAATCCTTGGCAGTTGAAATTTGATATAAGAGTAGGTCGTAGCGCCGCTGCCTTGGCAAAATTACCCCCAGAGCACACTGTATGGCATATGCCCGTCTTCCATTAGCCCAGGTTAGGTGCAAAAGTGTAGGACGTTAAACCCCATTTCATTTCATTTCATTTGTATTACACGTGTATCAAACAAGGGTTAGGGTTTAAGTTAAGCTGTTTGGAGATATTAGAGGATAGATTCTGAAATTACTCTTCGCATGTAGGTAGAGTTACAGATGAATACATTGTATTAGAGAATGGTTTTATATACTTGTAGGCTGTCTGTTGCTGTTACTGATATCTTAAATGAAATATTTTTTAGAAAAATAAAGAATATTTAGAAAATGTATGTGTGCCCACATTGTAGTCTGAATTTAAAAATTATCTAGTTTCTGTTCGTTATTTTCGATTTGCCGGGTCGGTTGTATGTGACAAGAAGAAGGATCATCTGTCCTCTGGGTTTTTCACGGTGCCCTCCGGTTTCCTTCCACTACTGCTAAAAAATAAACCTACGCGCAAGAGCATTATTGAAATAAAATTGATCCATGTTAGTCTCAAAATGACCTAGGTTGTGTCAAGTGGACGGTAAACCCCCATCTCTCTTTCTCTCACACCTATAGCCAATTCATCAACATCAAAAAATTACTGACAATTTATGGTTATTGGATAAATATATTTTATTTCTGTTAAAAATACATGTACATTTCCAAGTCAGGCCATCCTGATAAGTTTCATTAGTGTTGAGTTAAAACCATGAACTAGTACCTTAACATTGCCAGCTATTTATACAACATTACATTACTAGCAATTTCACCTTATATCTAATACATTACATGCACAAGAAATTTCACCTTCTACCTAACAATATCCGGTACTAGAATTTTCATATGTAACATTACTAGTAATTTCACCTTGTGTCTAACAATAGTAGCATTTTCATATGTAACATTACTAGCCATTTCACCTTATATCTAACATGACTAGCACTTTCATATCTAAATAGTAAAATTACTAGCAGTTTCACCTTACATGTACATCCAAAATTACTAGTCATTTCCCTGCATTCAAAACATTTACTAGCCATTTCCCTGTATATAAAACATTACTATCCATTTCCACAGAACAGCTTTAAATCCAACTCAAACTTCTCTACTGATAAATAGAAATGACTACTATAACTGATTGTTGGACCCTAATTTCAGTCATGCTGGCAGGAAAACTTAAAATACGATTAAATTTTATGGCAGATGTTGTCCATTCAGTCAATTATACTGCTAGTCTGTTTAGTAGACTGACAAATCTGACTGAAACATGAGCCCATGTTGGAACTGGCAATGGATAGACCCGGCATCCCCCTCCTGCCACCAAACGAAATCTCTCCGATTAAAACCCATATGCTATTGATTAGGATTACAGGCTTATGATAGGTTTCCATTAAATACATCCCTTCACCAATTACTGTATATATAAACAACTACTTAACTTGTATACAAAAATTAAAAAGCATAATTATGCACTTGTTTTAATTTTTTTCCAAATATAAAAATTAAATTTGATGTTAAGTTTCATATAGACAGAAGTACTGTACATGTTTCCTAATTGCCGTATGCCTCTAATGGACCTCCCACACAATCACCCTATAATACATTTATGTCTGAAAAATTCTTTAAATCATTGGCATTTGACTCTGATTTTCAGAATCCAACATTACCCATTTGGCCACACATCAATATATTAAACATTCTATTATAAAAATACTTCATACATATTCCATTCAGTTATTTATTGTTAATACTGTGTTAATATATAATACTTGGCATTTAGATTATATCAATATTATTGATATAATATTTGAGTAAATATTAGTAATCTTTGACTACCCAAATAAAATTCAAATTATTGCTCCATTTCACATATCATAGGGTATGCTTATACTTTAGTAAAACTATGGTATACTATATATATATTTTCAAACATCACAGAAGCACCAACAAAAAGATTATATAAAGATAATAATTATAGGTTGCCAAAAAGTAAGATGTTAAACCCAATTTCCTTTTGTATTTTGCCTGATGGAAGCTCTTTTCTGCAAGCAATTTGTCGATGTGTATCAGGCTCAGTATCTGGTCAAAAGAACTGTAATTTTCATTTTCAAACATAATTGGCAAAATTAGTGTCAAGTTTAAGTTGACATTTTTGAAAGAGTCAATACTTTAAAGCCAAATTCATACAATATGGAAATTTATCCGTCCTTATTATTATTTGAGTGGACTATGAAATCAGTAGTGAAACACTTGAAAACATAAAAAAAAAATCCACTATTCCCTTTAACACTAAGAAAATGGCTTTGAATTTCAATTACCTTCATACAAATTATCAAAGAAATTCAAAATCTGTATTTCAGTATAAATGATCATAATTAAGATATATAAATATAAGTATATAATCTAATAAAAATATATATATAATAATCTGTAAATATATATGTTCAGTTAAGCACAAAAAAGCATTCATCTATATATATACTGCACAAATATTTAAAATAAACAAAAATCAAAACCGCAAATTGCACCAAAAATCACATCAACAAATATAACACACTTTGACCAACAAATCATTTAATATTGCATCAGCCCTCGTTCAATCTCTGCCCATCTTTTGATTACAATTCAAGACAGCTATTTAATTTAGGAACCATCGTAAATTTCAACACTTACATACAAAAGAATAAACTGCTTAACAGGGTAGGTGTTTTGAATGAAATCGCAGAGAGAAAACGATCAATTAAATGCTGAACCATAAACGAATATAAGTCAACATTCTCATACTCTGACAGCACAAATGGGCAGGTGGGTTTGATGTATCTATGAGTTATTTGTTTGGACGCAAGTGTTGACATTTTGCGATGGTCCCAAATTTAGTTTTATTTATTGTGGCAGCAGAAGATAAACCACCAACTACAACTACTAATTTCTATTTATTTGTAAATGAGTTTAGTTATTTGGAAAATTTATACGATATGTGAGGTTAAGATTATGCATGTAATATAAACATGTCGAGACCATTTGAAATGTAATAATGCAAAATATGGGCCTTCTCGTATCCAGTCGATCACAGCTATTGGTTCGGTGTGTTAGTAAGTGGAAGAATCCAAGTCTGGATACGAGAATGATATACATGCTAACGATGAATAAAAGTCTACTTGGCACGAATAAAATGTTTCTGAATTGGAATCTATTAAAAGATAAACACCGCCTGTTTAGAATTTAGAGGACTGTTACTGTTCATCAAACAGAAGGCAAGATATAATATAATATAAGCGTTATTTTCTTGGTTTACAGTATTATATATCCGCGGTAATCTGTAATCACCGGAGCTAATCAGAACAAAGAAACGTTGATCTGAAAACATTGAATAAACATACAGATATAATATGACACGACATAATAACTTTATCTACACCTTAAACATCAGCTGCCTTGTGGGCCACAGTCGGTACTGAAGCAGTACACACACTGTACATAAAATAATCAACATCAATATATATATATACGTAACATATAAAGCAGATCTATAATTTCCCCTTTACTGGATCCCGTTTCATGGCATTATATATAAGTTACATGTACTGACAAGTTCTACTGGTTTTCATGATGAATGCTGAGCTGAGGTGCAGACACAAAACCTCTGGTGTCTGTCATTTTATCCGGCACTGATTTGTCTTCTTTATTGATATTATTAATACATGTCTGGCACTAAGTTGAACATGTGAAGTACTATTTCGTAATTAGTGCCCTACATTTTGTCAGGTACATCTAAAACCCTTATTTCCAGGCCCGATTTTCAGGCAACAATACATGATAAATTTCAGCCAAACCGTGAATCACTCATTAATATATTATAGTCCCACACACCTCTGTATATGTGCAGTAGGCTTACAAGCAGATGTAATTTATACACATGACATAAGATTGGACCCCGAAAATAAACATATGTAACACAATTCACTACAAAAATATAACAAGTAAATATTCACATCAGATACTGGCAATTTTCATTGATCAATTTCCAGTTGTCCCAGGACAATAACTATGGAAATGATTTAATTCCAAGACACTAGGCCTTTAATACAATGAACACTTCATCGAAATTCTAATAAAAGTTTGAAAATATGGTTTTTATTTTCGCATTTGACATTCTCAAATTCTTTTTGTTTATACAATGAAAAAATTAACTTATTTACAAAGTTGAATTTTATCAAAATTTTCCATACTTTGCAAATTTTACTATTTCTTTGGTAAATGCACAAAATGTAAAATATTGTCTGGAACAACTGGGACTTGAAACAATATTTATATGTATTTTGCCACTGTTCACAATTTAAAAGCAAAGAGAACAGGAAAGAAATTAATTTGACTCCTAATCTTAATTAGTACCAAAAATACAAATTAAATGCACTTCTTAAGAATTATTAATATCAAAAAATATAGACTGTGTACCTGCATATTGTGTGGGTAATGTATAGTTACTATAAGTAGTTACTATAGTAACTAGGTAATGTATATAGTCAATCCTATAGAATCTAGACTAACACTATAAATATTACTCTATCTTAAACATACATTATGCAAGAGCTAAATCTGTCTATTGCAAGTCTTTCTTTACGCCTTAATTGATTTATCCAGACAATAATTAACCTGCAATGTCATCGCTAGCCTGTGATATTTCGTGGATTGCAATACATTTTTTTATACAATAATCAAACATAAAAGGGATAATCAAGACTTCGTTTTTTATTGTACGACATTAGTAATGATGTTCGAGACTAACCTAAAATTCAAAAGATAATATTTCGGTTCCCAGTGGAGCAATTTGATAGAAATTTTCAGCCGCTTCTGTTTGCGTTATCTATTTTTTAACTATTATAGCGAGAACTGTCAATTCTTTATTTAATCTCACATAATTCCCCTTTGTTGGGACATTATGTAAGATAAAGCAATATTTATGTGAAACTAACAATACCTAGCCACCTGCAGGGGTAGATCCATCTTAGTACCCAGCCTGCTATAAGTAAGTATGGAAATCACTTTATCCACATGAAAATTAAATTTTCATGTGTTATTTGAAATATAATACAGGACCTGAATCAACATCAAATGAATATGAAAAAAAAACATAAGAACAAGAAGGCACAAAATTACTCGTATTTCGTAACAGTATTTTCAATTATCCAGTCACTTATTTCTTTAATATATTCTTTGGTTTAACAATAATTCTCGTTCATGAAACTTCTAAAATATCAAATTACATTGTTCCTCCCATCTTGAATATTCTTCAAAAGATGGAAGCTGTGTATATTATGTTGTTTCATAGAAAGTAAAATGTTATTCATTATTATTTTGTCATTGGCAATCATAAAACAACTTTGTGCAAAGATTCATTCGATTCCTGGTAATTGCATAATTTTAATTGTAAAGAAGTTAAAAATGTATGAAGTTAATAATATCTATAAAAAATTATGTTAGGCTTCATTTTATCCATTTTTCTATCTTCTCATTAACAACTAGAAATCACATAGCTGGAATAATTTACAGATTGCCTCGATTAGCTTGATCTGCTTCTATAGCTTCAAACAGAGATTTAAAATTCCCTGCACCAAATCCCTGAAAAATAACCGTATGATATAATAATAAAACAAGTGGCGTTAGGATGTCAAATGTCATAATCAATCTTGTTTGCTAATAAAACATAAAAGCGTTGTTTTATACTTAAAATTTGGCGGAACAATGATACTATATATTCTACTGAGACTGAATGAACAGGGGATATAGTTGTTAGAACTGTCCACTTTGGCAGTAATTACATTGTGGTAGGGGTGACAGGTTATAATTGTTTTTAGCTGGAACTATAACTTTAAAACTCCATATTATGCAATTCAATTGTTGTTCCATAGTCCCAAGAACCGACCTCAATTCCTCCTTAACACAGAATTGCAATGATTATTACCTGATGGTTGTTCCTCTGTATGACTTCCAGGAATAGAGTTGGTCGATCTTGCATAGGTTTAGTAAATATTTGTAGTAAATAACCATTATCATCAAAATCAACCAGTATATGAAGTCTTTGTATCTATATATGAAAGGAATGTATATTAAAGATACATGATGGAACAAATTGACTGAATTTTCGACCTAGCCTCCATGATCATTACTAAAGTGGGTACTGATACGATAAAGAATGGTCTTGATTATCGATTTCATGATTAAATCATGAATGAAAGTTGAGCAGGAAATGGGATCCTAATCCAGTAAATATCCCAGCTTGCGATGTCATTAAGAGTTGATTATAGTCAAGATAGGTTAATTAATTTAGATACAATTTCAGGCCTAAAGAAAGACCTGCAATAGGATGATTTAGTTTTTTTATAATGTATGTTTTATACAATTAACCTAATTTGTAATGCTCACACAATATTTAAACCCAATTCAGAGAGTATGAAAACGAAGGTCCTGTGTACACATGAAAGAACCCTTGACAATTGGAATTAGAGTCGGCTTTGGCTGTTGCCCTACGGAAAATTTCCCTTACAGCATACATCATTTGATTGGACTTTATATTAATTAGAGTGAATAACATCGATGTTGTTCTCACCTCATCAAGATTTTCCTTGACTTCCACTTTTGAATTCTTTAATTGATTTCGTAGATTTTTATAATAAGTAGCAGGAATTTCGAGAAATTTCATTCCTCTAGCTTTAAGATTGATTATCTGAGGTAAAAGATTTAAATATATAGTAACATTTATTAATACCATGGGTCGTCTGTCAGATGTGAAAAGAGACAGATTTTTTTAACGGGTTGCATCCTGATAGGTTTATCAATTTGAAATATAATAACTATACTATTAGTGATTCTGATTCAATTAGAAATAAACTTTAATTTCGTCTTACATATATTTGAACATATTTAATTAGTCTATTGCAATTTCATTGGTTGTTTTAAACTTACAGATGTTATTATGTCATTGGTTCTCATGGCGATATGTTGGACGCCTGCACCACCATTGTAATCACAGTATTCCTGAAGTGATAAATATAATTGGTTAATAAAATATCATTATCTAATAAACTAATATCCAAAATAAAGTATACACAATAAAAATATGGTTTTAACCAGTTTTTCATTTGCTGATTACACTTTTTTACCTATACCGTTTTTTAGGACCATGAATTTTGTCTAATGGTTTGGATTGTATGTACTTGGTTTTACTTTATTGTTTAGATTAAAACATTTGATAAAACATTACTGAGCTTGTCTCTTTCGTCCAAACTCAACACCAAAAAAATGAGAAACTATTTGATATTGTAGCCAAATACTGTATACAATGAAAAACGATTTCTGTTTGAAACATGAGGCACAAGGGCCATAATCACCAATAAGTTCAGGGTATTCATTGTTTATTTCCATGCGCCATACCGTGTGCTTTGAGGGAAATTTTGCCCGGGGAGCGTCGCTACGGCCTTCTCTTATATCAAATCCCAACTGCCAAGGGATCTTTTCAAAAATGCCAATGTGTACATTGGACCTCATCCGTATGTCTAGACAGCTGTCCTTTGTCAGGCCCTCCTTTCTGAATCATGCCGGAACCAAAGAAATAGGAGAGAAATAGGTGTCTCAAAGAACAAAATTCCAAATAGTTGTGTGAATTTCTTCTACCTGAATCTGACTCTTTCTCTTTCCATTAGCTGGTTCATTAATAGGCATTTTAATGGTTTCTTCATAGTTAGTGACAACAATAGATCTAAGAGAAGAAAATTCTGTATGTATCTGACTATCATCAACCGACCAGAATCTATGAAACATTAAATTCTTCTCATACCTGTAAAAATAAAACAGTTAACAATAGATAGACCCGTGTAATTTAAATTTTAACGATATATATAGCATATATATAGCACTGACTGGGCTCTATAAGATTTATTCTTCGGCTTATTAATAAGCCAATTTATAGTCCAAAAATTGAAATCAATCAACTGAGTTGCTGTCCAACCTGGGTTAAAATGGATTGCAGATTCACTAAACTCCATTACAATTGATGTTCTATATCATATCAATAATTCTAAGCAAACACAGCTGTGATAATCTATGAATATAAGCCTAACACTGGAGTGCATGAATTAAGTATTCACACTGTTAGCAATATGCATATAAGTTAGAGTATCAGAAAGAATATCATTTGTGTTCAGTATTTACAAAGATATGATAATAAAAACAAGCCAGTGCCACCTATAAGTATCCGATTAAATCTTTCTGAGGTTTCTCTTTTTAATGTGATTGGAGAATGTCATCCTTTCATGATTTGGTTTTGTTTTCTTAAATAAATGTTGAATTTACAAATTTAGTAAATATTAGCGTGCATTATGCCATAGAAAATCAGATATTGTCTGAAATCAATCAGTGGCTATAACTTTCTTTTTAAAAACATGGTAACTTACCATTCAGCAGCACTAATCATAGAATCATTAGGTTGATTCCCGACCAGATGATCTATAGCTTGTAGTCCAACCTCTGGTCTGTATGTAGAGTAATACAATATTAACAATTAATATACAATTTGAGAAAGCTATATCGTACAAGCTTCAGTTGACTGAGACTAACAATATGGCCTGGTCTAGCCTCCTATATACAATTTGAAGAAGATATCATCTTGTGCATAGTTCAGCTGAGACTGTCAATATGGCCTAGCCTGGCAGGCCCCCTTTAAACCAACCAGCAGCCACGCTAAAATAATGGTCAATAAATCTCACAGAACAAGAAATGAAATGAAGTTTAACGTCCTACTGTTTGGTTCGACTGGGTTAATGAAGACAGACATGTCATACAGTGGGCTATGACGAAAATTTTTTGCAGAGATTAGCATATTTCAACTGTCCAAGATTCTTTTTTTTTGTTCCATCCAAATTACAAGACATTGTTCCTTGTCAGGCTAATGAAGACAGGCATATGTCATACAGTGTGCTATGGTGAAAATTTTATGAGGAGATCAGCGTATTTCAACTGTCCAGGGTTAATTTTTTTTGTCTCATCCAAATTACAAGAAACTGTTCCTTGTCGGACCCTCCGTCCTGCACCACTGATACAATGCGATCATGCCTGAAAATCCTGAGGAACTTTCTTGACTAAAACCGGGAGCAAACCAGAGCCCTTAAGGCCAGTGAGCCAGCGTCTTTATACAAAGAATTTCTACAAGAGAATTTAATTTATAATGACCACTTAGGAGATGTTGTAGAAAAGAAGTGGTATATATTCTACTACATATCAGTAATACTTACAGTTTTGTTAATAACGGGTCTTTATCTTGCAATATTTTAAAACCTGGTAGAAACACTCCTTTATAATTTGATCTATCTACGAATGTATGAGTTGTATCACCGTATGTTTTAACGCTTGCCATGCGAACAGTTCCATTTTCATCGGTTTCTTCATATGGTTCATTTACTACAACAGCCCCCCTCTCTACAGCTCTCTATAAAATTAATTTTGAAAATTACTTAAAAGAAATGAAACAGTAATAAAAGGATAGCAGTCATTAATTACTACTCGCAGTTACGAACTATTGAGCTATCAAATTGCTCATCACTCAGTCTAACCCGAACAGAATATGCTCAGTATACCAAGTCTGAAAATTCTACCTTTATAAGTAGCAGAATTATTGTGTTCCAAAAGGTGTGACAAACTCACTATAATAATCCTGTTTTCTCTGAAAGGCAGAAGACATTAAAAGTTTACTTCAAATTAATGTGTCAGCAATCATTTCTAACAGTAGGTCTCACGCTTTAGAATTCATATATAAACCCAAGAAGATAAATGTGTGGTTTTCATTATTAGTATTACAATACACAGCTTTATTTTGCCAACCATCCCAGATTTCAAATTTATCTAGTTTACCTTAAAGATGGCATCTAAATCAACAACTTCAAAAGCAACATCTTTAGCTGCATCACCATGTTTCAGCAGGTGTTGTCCAAAATCTGTATTGGTAAATAGAAGATATAAGTAACATCATGAAAATAATAAATGTATTATCCATCTTCATATTTCCATAGGAAACAGTTACCGCACGTTTGAAAAAGAGAGAGAGAGCGAGAAATGGGGTTTAACGACCACTAGACACAAATTAGGTCATTTCGGGACTAACTTATGGTTTAATTTTATTTCAATAATTTGCTTGCACGTAAGGGGTCTTTAGCAGTGGAAGGAAACCGGAGTACCTGGAGAAAACCCATGAGGCTGGACAGACGCCCCTACTCCTTGCCATGTACAACCGGTGATTCGAAACCACGCCAGTTGACTCAATGGCAGGTCTATGATACAGCGCGAATGCTAACCATTAGAACATCCCCCCCCCCCCTCTCCCCCCCAAGTTTGAAACCAACGGTTTTAAAGCCCCAATAACATTCTTGTTGTAACTGAATAATATGTCCCAATCTTTATTCTGGTCAACAAATCGTATTATTTTAGACTATTCCAATTAAATGATGATATATATTTCATCTTAACACACCTATTTTAAAAAATTGGAAAAATTCAACCAATTGATTTGAAAAGTCTAACGTAAACCTTTTCAAATGTGACTTGGATTTTAAAATATTTTCGAACCCTCTGATCAAGTAAAATAGGTTGTAATGGATAATTTACACAACAGGTAGGACACTTAAACATCTAGTACTTAGAATAAGGGTATTATTTATTTTCTGGGGCTACCAAGCCAGCAAGAAGGTTATTGTCCCTTTAAAGTGATTGGGGTAAAAATAACATGTTCCATTAAATTGAACGCAGGTGTTAATTTCATGGGGCAAGCTCCCCATATGATTAAAGTTGTGTATCGAAAGATAAAGCACATGTCAGCTTGTTTACTACAAACTATTGAAATTTGGTAATATGTAAATAGTGGCTTTATCTACAGACATATTGGTATTCCATACAACATATCAACATACATGTAGTAATAAATCGATACTCTGCAAATTATGGTATTCCATAAAATATCAAAATACATAATTATAGTAATCAAAACGCTGCAATTTTATCTTCCAAACTGTTCTCAATGCATTGATAAAAAGATAATGAAGTAAGTGGGCTGAGCTAATTAAGACAGGCATATGCTGTACGTACACCATACAGTCTGCTTTGTGGGAAATTTTATGCTTTGACCTACTCTTATATTAAATTTAAAACAATCAAGATTTGTTTTACGTACAGATCAGAGTATAATAGATGCTGTCCTGACCAGGCCCTTAATATGGCATCCATAACCAGACCTTTCTGGTTAGTGATCAGTGTCTTAACAACTGAGCTGAACATAAACATGTCTGTCTAAAAAGGACCAAGTTTGTCACGAGGAGACATTAAACCCACTCCATTCCTTGTAAAGGATATCATAAAAGATCAATATAAAAACAAACCTTCTGGTTGAAAAGGTTCCAACATGCTCTCAAATACATAGATAATCTATGGAAAGAAAAACATACAAAATATAAGCATTTATTACAATTTTTGGAGGATTGTATACTTATCTATACAATAAGGAGAGAGCTGTCATAGTGGAAAATGCAGTCATTGCAGTTTTCTTTTTTTCTCATATTTGGCGGGAATGAGTTGCGGCTCAATCATCTAAAATTTCTTTAATTTTATTTGTTTCAGATCAAATATAATTTGTGAAATATAGATGTTTTATGTGCACTGCATTTGATATAAAAAAAAAATATATCTTTAACTGGAATGTACAGCGCAGTGGCTGCTTGTCGCTTATGGCTAGCCCACATATCCATTGTTTGTTTGTTTGTGGTCTCTGAGTGTGATGTCTTGTCCATATATTTGTTTCTGTGTAAATTATGCATGGTGCAAAGAGAGAGAGAGAGAAATGGGGTTTAAAGACCACTTGACACAAACTAGGTCATTCCACGTAGGGATCTTTAGCAGTGGGAGGAAACCGGAGGACCCGGAGAAAACCCACGAGGATGAAATGTGTGGTGCAGTCCCCCTGCACTAACTAATACAATTGAAATTTACTATAAAAATATCTTACAGATTGATGAAAATTATATATATGTACAACACCGGTAAGAAAGTGAAAATATATGAGAGAGAGAGAGAAATGGGGTTTACCGTCCACTCAACACAAACTAGGTCATTTTGGGACTAACATATGGTTTCAATTTTATTTCAATTGTATTTCAATAATTCGCTTGCGCGTAGGGGTCTTTAGCAGCCGGAGGAAACCGGAGTGCCCAGAGGAAACCCACAAGGTTGAGAAGGCGCCCCTATCTCCATGCCACATACGCTCACACTAGGGATCAAAACCAGTCGCAAGCCAGAGGTGACCGGCCAACTGGAGGTCGAAGTGCGGCACTCTAGACCACTAGGCCATCCCAACCCCTCCGTGAAAATATATCTGCCTGTTGAGCATAGTAACTGTCCACAACATATTTTTTTTTCTAATCTCCATGTAATTATTACACTCCATCAGAATGTAATAATTTAGTCTAATCTCCTTGTTTGTAATTATTACACTCCATCAGAATATGATTAGTAGCAACAGAAAGAGTAACATATGGTCAGCTACTTATTACATAATTACCTTGTTTTGTCGGACGACATGTGCTGCTGTTTTACGACTACCTGTTTCAAGACCTTTATATGCCAGTGATTCAAATCCCATACGAGTACAGTAGTAAGATGCTGCCTGCAAAACACAATTATTAATTTCAAAATAAATTATTTTTTTAACATTCAAATAAAATGGGTTTTAATAAAGTAAACCAGCATAGCTTTGTCATTTTTGGAAAACAGACTCTGTACAAATTCCATAATCATAACATTTGATCAACCAACCAAGTTAAAAGTTTAATAAAGAGTTGGTAGTTCAAAAATAGAAAATGAAAGTATTGAAAATTTCAGTCAAATTATTTTATTCTGGGTGTTTGAAGTTTGACAAGATTCAGGAAGTTAGGATCTAATACCGTATGCGCAAATATTGAAAGTAACCTAGCTAAAAAAGTGATTTTTCCGCAATCAGGGCCCATGATTCTGGAAGTTAAGATACGATAAGAACAAATATCGAAAGGAACCAAGATTTTTGGGTTATAAACATGCATTTCAAGTTTCAAGATAGGTTGCCAGGCAACGAAACATACGCCCACAGCAGCTAAATCGTCCGGGCAGTCAACAAGGGTTGTCGCATATTTTTACTTTTTTGGGGAATGAAACATTTGTAATACACTAAAATCTGATTAAGAGTAACAACTCATTATGTAATTATCTGAAAATCATTAGAATTTGTTAGCTTTTTATAAAGTTTTGCCCCACGCTAACAATCTAAGTATAGGAAACATTTAACATCATGGATTTAGCTGTTCAGTTATCAAAATTCATTGAAAATCAAAATACTTGTTCGTTTCAACACCTTAAACTCTGTGTATCAGTCTGAAATCAATCGGATGATAAGTTTGGCATCTATAGTGTCACAAGGTTTTTTGAAGTGTTCAAGGGAGATAACTCTGGAAGTAATTATTTGAAATCGCTGAAAATCAGTAGGTTTCTTCGTCTCATGATCTTAAACAGTGTGTGTAAATTTAAAGTCAATCGGATATTAACTTTGGCCTCTAGAACGTCAACAGGATTTTTTGATATGATCAAGGGCCATAACTCTGGCAATAATTATCGGATATTGCTGAAAATCAATAGGCTTCTTCGTCTCATGACCTTAAACACTGTGTATAAATTTAAAGTCAATCAGATATTAACTTTGGCCTCTAGAGCATCCACAAGATTTTTTGAAGTGATCAAGGGACACAACTCTGGCACTAATTATCAGAAATCGCTGAAAATCAATAGGCTTCTTCGTCTCATGACCTTAAACACTGTGTATAAATTTGAAGTCAATCGGACATCATCTTTGTCCTCTGGAGCATCCACAAGATTTTTTGAAGTGATCAAGGGCCATAACTCTGGCACTAATTATCGGAAATCCGTGAAAATCAATAGGCTTCTTCGTCTTATGACCTTAAACCCTGTGTATAAATTTAAAGTCAATCGGATATTAACTTTAGCCTCTCGATCATTCACAAGATTTTTTAAAGTGATCAAGGGTCATAACTCTGGCAGTAATTATCAGATATTGCTGAAAATCAATAGGCTTCTTCATATCATGACCTTGAACACTGTGTATAAATTTAAAGTCAATCCAATATTAACTTTAGCCTCTAGAGCGTTCACAAGATATTTCAAAGTGATCAAGGGTCATAACTCAGGCAGTAATTATCGAATATTGCTGAAAATCAATAGGCTTCTTCGTCTCATGACCTTAAACACTGTGTATAAATTTAAAGTCAATCGGATATTAACCCTGGCCTCTAGTGCGTTCACAAAAAATTGTGGACGATGGACGGACGGACGGACGGACCGACGGACGGACGGACGGACCGACAGACGGACGGACGGGGGCGACGGCAATATACGTCCACATTTCTATGTGGGCGTATAATAAAAATCAGTTTAAAATTGTGACCTCTACAGTGTTCACAAGTTAAAAACATGATTTTTTTCATAAAATCAGGGGCCATTATCAATGAAGTTACAGTCCAACGCATGCCAATATCGGAAGGTACGATCTTAAAATTGATAAACCTACATTTTAAGTTTCATTGAAATCAGATAAAAATTGTGACCTGTAGAGTGTTCACAAACAATTGTGGACGGACGTCCGGACAGGGGCAGCGAAAATATACATCCACATGAAAATGTGTGCGTATAAAAATTCTTGATTATCAATTTTATAGTTAAATTACAGGTATTAAACAACATTGTTTTAATCCTTTCAAAATGTAAGCCATCTGATGACATTGCGAGTTGATTATGGGCTTGCTTTTTCTGATTAGAGAGAATTTATCACCCCAAAAAAATAAATGTACTTGAATTTGAATAACATCAAATAGAGCAGGGTATTTTACTTGCGCATTCCCATCCTTAGTATTTTGAGGAATATTTTTTCTGTTCCATTCATTAAAATTGAAATGCTTATTTCGTCTTTGTGTATATTTGTGTATATAATTGATGTTAAACGAAACAGAACCATATAATAACAGAATAGTATACTAATTTTAAAATATACATGTATATTGTGACTATTCAGGACCGACAAGATGCCTTCTCATTATGCAGTTCTCTGTGTGCATAATGATATATACTTCGGCTATTCAGTATTCACACAGTGTGTTACCCTTCACGGTACAGGGATTATGGACTAATTATGCAAATACAAACCATTAAATATAACTGACATAGTAATTGCTGACAGTTAGGAGAGAACAACCCAAGGTCACTCATGTATGTCAGTCATTCATTATGTTATTATATATGAGTCTATCAGCACATGCATACTCTAATAACAATGTATGTTTTGATTTACAACATTCCAACCTTCCACAAAAAAAAGTTTAGGCTAAATAAGGTACTAACATTTCATATAACTGATCCAGTTCTAAACCAATAGGTCACAAATGTTGGGTGGGAGAAATATGACATATGTACAATGTATCTAAAGGCAATTATAATTTGTTTAGATACTTCAAATGTCAATGAATGTTTTCATGACCTTTGGCCTCCACATTATTCATATTCAACTGCCAAGGGATCTTTTACCTACACGCCAATGTGTACACAGGACCTGGGTTTTTCGTTTCATCTAAATGACTAGACAGCTGTCCTTGTCAGGTTCTACATCCTGATCCACTGAAAAGTGGAACACTTTGTTGGGAGAAATAGAATAACTCTACACAGACATACAGCATAGATGATAAATCCTGTACCGCTACACATAGGTAGTTTCTATGCATGTAACAGCATTCAATTAACTAGATAGAAATTTCCATGTAAGTTTGATCAAACCAGACTAAAACTATCTGTACATACAAAATTAGTTGTCAGTCTACAATTTGTTCTGCTTAAGAACATGACACATACCAAGCTAATTGACAGACATTTTAACTCTAGATCATTAATTTTGTCAAAACAAATTAAGTGTATATACATGTACTTCAGGAATTTTAGGAGAAGTATACATTTGATACACCAGAAAATATTCATTTGGTTAAAATTTTCAGAAATTTGAATTTGTTCAGTTAATCTGATAAAGTCTGGATTTAATGCATTCCTATTTAATTATCAAGTCAACAGAAATATTAAAAAAAAAAGATAAATAAGTTTCAGGTGAGTACATGTACAAGGTTGTATGCACCTGATATAAAATAATTTAAATACATGTTATAAAATAGTCTATTATGATATCGTCACCTCGGAATTAAAGTGTTCTATCTCCACTTTTAGAAAAAATGGAGTTATTATATCCAGTAATTAAAATAACTTCAATATTTTAGAGAAAACAAATTACCAGGACAGATTTTAAAGAACTATACGAGTAAAATACAAAATTTAATTGTTCTATCTCATTAATAAAAGCAAAATTTACAGTTATAATGTTCTATGTCCAATATCCAATGAAACTGCCCAATAATGGTCATGTGATCCTTTTCCAAAATGGCGTCTCCTATCCTTAGCTTGTCTAACTAAGGTCATTGATGATGTTTTGAAGGAAGATGAAGATGATGTTACGAACAACAAAGAGCGAGGACTTTTGAAAAATAAAAATTATGTCAATAAAAATGTAAAGGTTTAAACAATTAAGACATTAAAATATACCAAAAACACTCTGATTATTGTGGCCTTGGAGATAGAACAATCTAAATCTCATTTAATCTTTTATTTTGAATTTGGCGCGTAGACATAGGTTTTTAATTCTCCTCTTATTTGTGATTCCAATCTGTTTCACAGAGAATCACTTAGGAATTATCTCTGTCACAGATGACTGTCTTCAACGCTTGCATTAACATCACGTGGTGACAATCATTGGCTCAAAGGCTCGTGCATTGTTTACATAAGACGTAACTGCTGCGGGCAAAATGATGCCTTTTACTCATTATAGTACCCATTTACACTAAATAGGAAATACTTTTTAACTGTTCCTATTGGAATTCAGCTTACACCACAAGTGATGGTATAATCCAATAGTTCATCTGATACAAATTCGGATATGGATGATGAGGTAGCTGACCCTACCTTTGAAGTTAAATGACAATATCGGTGTCAGTTATTATCACATATGTGATAGAACTTGTTAAACACTTTCCAAATATAATTTTAACACAGAGACCTTTGCTAATATAGATGAGTAATAAAGGTTTCAACAATTAGAAGGGACGAACGCCAAAGAAATACACAAGTTATCCCTCTATATAACTGATTGAAATGACGAGTTGTGACAGATAAATGGGCGAATTTCTGCTCACTTATAATTTCTTCGAAGATCAAAAGTGGTTGGGGGGGCCCCCCCGTTAATGGGTTGAGCGCAATTAGTTAAGCAATTATCAAACCTAGAACCCCCCCCCCCCTGCAAAAAATCCTGGATCCGCGCCTGATAGCCTGTTCAAGGTATTTCAACATTATTATGACAAATTAACTTTATTACCTTGGAAACGAAAAGACAGAAGTGAGTTGTTTTGACAACTTCAGTAATAAGGGTTAAGTGTTTGTATTACACAGAAAGTCATTGACATCAGAGTTTTGACAAATTCCCTTTCAAACTTGAGGGGGAGGGCCGGTCGAGTAGTAAAATGCGTGTGCTTCACATCATAAGGCCCGGCATTGAATCAAGTGAGTCAAGGTTTTATGAGACAAGGAATGGACGTTAAGTTCCCTCTCTATAACTTACTTTCATACTGTTTGGCTTTGTTAATTAGACCAAATCTGCTAATATGGGCGTGTTACCATGCCCAGAAAGACTATCTTATAGGATAACATTTGTTTGAACATTGTCAGGTCCATGAAAGTTCTTTATTTATACTGGTATGTGTAATAAAAGCACATAGATTCTATTCCAGTGTTAAATGAAAAATTTCCCTTGGACATAGAACAATTTTTCTCATCTGAACTAAATTTTTGTTAAAATTTCAAAATTTTTTTGTTCTATCTCCATTTTACCAAAAATTGAATGTGGCCCCCTTTGTTAAAAAAAGATGATAGATTAAAATTACACCATAAACAATCGTTTTGTTAGTATTGTCTGCCATTAAGCAAAATTTGACATAAATACGCATGTAAATTTCTCGGCATTAAAACATCACCTTTTCAATCGCATTTTTCTCTAAACTTGAAAAAATGGACTTAGAACAATATAACTCTTGGGTGACGATATCTTGGATAGACATGTATTTAACAAACAAAACAAAATCTGTGATTTCTTACATAACAACACACTGTTTAATAAGTAAGAACAGTTGAATTTGAGCATCTGTTTTATCTTTATAATCTTTATTAAGATAAATATGGAATAAACACTACAAAAAATCGACATGTACATACATAAATCTTGTTGTCATAGATTATTGTTATTCCTTATCTGAAGATAATAAACATGATGTAATCCTATTACGTACATAATAATCTAGGTCAGCTTTTAATATATTAACCCAAAATATTGACATTGACTTTTCTCAATGATACTATAAAAAAAACCCAAGGAAACCGAATCAGAGATCTAGCTTATAGCCAAATGCTTAACACATTGTCTGCATATCATTCAGAGGTAGGCCTATTAGAAGCAAACATATATATATACATGTATATACATTAAGGACAACACAAAAAAATAATTTGCTTTTTTCAGCAGGAATTTTACAAATTAACCTGCATCAATTTGATCTTTTGTCCACTAAAATATTGCAATTTTTTTCTAAATTACTATCAAGTAAAGAAAAGACCTGTACTATGTAATTTAATAATATGTTTCAAAAACGACTGTAATACAGTGGCCTTAAATACTGGGATTAAATTGACTGATTTTAAACAAAAAAAGTGACAAGGACCAGGATTTCATAATATTGAAAAATAGGATCTGGTGACAAATTTTCAAAGAACTGTAGGCAATTGTATTTTCTCAAATTAGTCAAATTCTAGTAGATAGCTACAAATGATTATGGGTAAATAAATAAGATTAACAGAAAAATGCTAATCATAATGAACAAATGATTAAAGGCGTATAATTTATTTGGAGGAGCCTTATTTAGTCTCATTCTCATTATGAGTTTATTAATGACATGCGACATTTAGTATCGGTTATCTTCGAAGTGTCCGTCAGAGTTAAAATGTAAACAATTCTCAACAACCGTCAATCATTATCAACAAATTAAGATCACCAATATTGACATTATATTTATAAGTAAATAAAAATACACATACCTGTTTGGCATTACCAACCCAAAAGGTAACATGATCAAAGGAAACAAATCTACCGGACTCCGGCTGCAAATAAACAACAGTGCATCGATTAAATTTAGTAAACACACGTGCAACACGGTCAAGGTCAGCGATAAAGTCAACAAAAACAAGCTTCAATACTTTGTTCCAAAATCTAGCAATCAAAAACAAAATGTCACCTACCTTGGGCCCTTTATCTGTGTACGTAGTCTGAAATAGAATTGAATCCAAGTGTTTATTTTAGAAAATTTGAGGGAAATCACGTTGAAATTAGTAAATTCGAAGACCACGCATGAAAACTTACCATTTTCTCAGAAGTTTTGCCACAAATACACTTCTCGATTATTGAGTCTATTTTACAAACAAGGAATACTATTGGTTCACACCCCCAACATTTTGACTAATCGTCTATTCGCATTACGATCACGCCTCCAGCAATATCCAATCAATGCCAAGATAAGATACACTCACCTATTCGAAAGGTTAATGTCAAAGGACAGAACGAGACACTGCATAATTATTATTTTACAGATTATTATACACAATTTATTTTTAAAAAAAAACTGAACCAACAATATGGCATTATGTGGTATTAAAATCTATATATGTAGAGCTGCCCCCCGCCTCATATTTTTCGGACGTACGGGTGGAGAGAGGAGAAAATAAATACATCTTATTAATAATTGGAGTGCCGTAAACAATTAAATTTTGCGTTGTGTTCCAGATAGTCCCGCAGCCCCGCTTTCATTTGCCCAGTCGCAGCAGAACAGTGGGACGTTAAACCCCATTTCATTTCTAGATAGTCGGCATAAAATTAATTGTACGTCCTTTTATTTGAATGCGGCGAATTTGTACTAAAGTGACTATGAATTAATATTATTTTGTCTTGAACAACTGTGATGCGACCTTTTTTTACTCTCTAGCCTAGCATCGATCTTTATTCGACTTTTCAAAATTTTCCGGGAATTGCAATTGACTATTGGATTAAAGTTTGAAACATTAAAAATCTGTGTAACAAACAACGTTACTTAACATGGCCACTATCAGCCACCGTACTCTGTTTCATGCCCATCAGTTTTTTGGGCACTATTAGGCCTATTGTTTCTGCGTTCAGCCATGGTTGCTTGGCGTAGACTGTAAAAGATCGAGATTTTCTTTTTCGGGCTTTCACATCATAATTTGCCAGGGTGTAGACATGCCCGTAGGTAGCGGGGCGGGGCAAGGGGGTAGGTGCCCCCTTGAAAATTTAGGCGCCCCCGTTCTCACCATTATATTTTCCCCAACATCGCCATTATGGGCGCCACATAAAGCCGAATGACATTGGTTGGGTGAACACGAAGAGATTGGCGCCAACCAATGTCACTTAATTTTGGTTTTATTAGAAATGGTTCCACTACTAATGACTTCCGTCTTACTCCAAGCACAGTAGTGGCTTTTCCTACAGAGTTCCTTTGCGCAAGTTTTTTAGTCAAATGACTACAAAAAGTTTACTGACCTAGAGCTCCCTTAATTTACACATAAACTAACCGAAAACTGTACTGCGCACAGCTTAACATAATAAATCAACGAGAATATAATGCATATCTTTAATGCATGTTTAACGTAGTAAGTAAAATTGAGTGTCACTTATACTTTCCATATATACCAAATCAGGCGCGGATCCAGGATTTTTTGCAGGGGGGGGGGGGGGGGTCTAGGTTTGATAATTGTTTAACTAATTGCGCTCAACTGATTAACGGGGGGTTGGGCCTCCCCCAGAAAAATTTGGTAAATTAAATTCAATTTGGTTCTTTCAGACGTATGTCCGGAAGGTAAATTCCAAAATTACAGGTCTAAATCGCCAATAAAATCGCATAAAAAAATTTCAAGCCTTGACCCCCCCCCCCTCATCTGAATCCGCGCCTGCAAATATTCCATCCTTTTCCGGCGTGATTTCCTCTTGTCAGTGATGCAGAAGGAGGAAATACTTGAGAATATAATGTATAGTGTTAATGTTACTCAAATCAATTTTTGTTAAATTCTGCTTGCCCTGGATATAGGAAAATGCGTGTCCAGTCAAGCAGATAAATGTTCGCATGATAATTAAGCCTACTATATATATATATATATATATATATATTACTAAGAATAAAATTAGTAAAAATTTATAGTGTACGCGTTTTTCGAATACCACGATGACAGCATTCAATTCTGAACCCAAAACTTCCCATTGGTGCAGAATGTGATAAAGCACAATAAATGCCCGACCATACTTTGTGATGGAAATGGTCTACTTTAATTGATCTGGGGTCCCCCGGATGCGGCCACTGAGAGTTCGTGGCAAGGGTGATAAAAAGAATTCAAATATTAAATAAAAGGATTCGTGAATATAAACAAAAACAATTTACTCTACAAAAATGGCGTATTGTGAACGGAATTTTCCTCTATAGTATCGAACATTCTAAACACATTTATTTCAATTATGGCTCAGATGTCGGATTTGGCAGTTGGGTTGGAATACGATACGTGCAGATTGAAGCGCCGCTGTCTGTCTTCAGAAGCCCGGTCGGAGTAAAACCGTATAGGCCCCCCCCTCCCAAAAAAAACCCATTTCGTGTAATTTAATTTTATTGTTACACATATTGAATCTTGCTTTGGTTTATATATCTATATATCTAGGTGCGTATATTTCCTTCTCAGTAAAGTATAACTCGGTGAGGGGGACGCAATGACGAGCTTGCGTCACGTTTTTTTTTTTTTTTTTTTTTTTGGGTTTTTTTTTTTTGCGCCTCTCGCGAAAAATTACATCGCGGGTTTCAATGCGGTTTTCAACATTGTAATCAGATGCACAACCAGTGTCAACTATTATACCGTGGGTCAGATATGCTTCAGATCTCTAGTATATTCCACAGAACCCAATATTGCCTACTGCAGTTGCACCCGGAGAGACGGCCAGCCCACACACATACAGATATTGTGTTTTGGGGCCCGGGCGAGATCTTGTTCCTTATGCAAAATCACGGATCACCGCGCCCCTGATTGCGATATAATTACACAATTTGAGTCTATAAAATGAGTTTTGTTTTCATTACAAATATACTGTTATAAGATAAAAAGAAAATTTAAAGCTGGTTACCAATTATACACGAGGAGAAATAACTTTATAAAAAAACTGATAAGATCGGTATATAAGGTCATGGGGCTTTCGTTACAGACGGGCATATACGATATCATACAAAAGATACGTACCAAAACAAAATCGGTATATATTCTATGCTGGTTCCTCGCGTTCCAAAGCTTATTGTTAAAAGAATCGCATGATATTGTATGGATCTCTGTTACACGTGGGAAGAATTACACTTAAAGTGACATTACCCAATTACCGCAAATATCGTTCACCAGAAAGATTGGGACTAGTTCAGCTCTGAACGTCGGTCTCAGTTCAGAGTGAGTGTAACGAGACCGACGTTCAGAGCAGAACTAGATTGGGACATATTATTCAGTTACAACAAGAGTCAACAAATCGTATTATTTTACAATATTCCAATTAAATGATGATATAAATTTCATCTTAACACACCTATTTTGAAAAATTGGAAAAATTCAACCAATTGATTTGAAAAGTCTAACGTAAACCTTTTAAAATGTGACTTTTATTTTAAAATATTTTCGAACCCTCTGGACAAGTAAAATAGGTTGTAATGGATAATTTACACAACAGGTAGGACACTTAAACATCTAGTACTTAGAATAAGTATAAGGGTATTATTTATTTTCTGGGGCTACGAAGCCAGCAAGAATGTTATTGTCCCTTTAACCTCATAAAGAAGCTATATTCCACAAAGTGTTCTACTCCGTCGAGCTTGATATAGTTTCAAAATGTTTAGTTATATGTGATTATATCTGAATTGGGAAGTGTTTTATCTTTATGAAACTTGGGTATCTTAAAGGGACAATAACACTCTTGCTGGCTTGGCAGCCCCAGAAAATAAATAATAGCCTTATTCTAAGTACTAGATGTTTAAGTGTCCTACCTGTTGTGTAAATTATCCATTGCGACCTATTTTACTTGTCCAGAGGGTTCGAAAATACTTTAAATCAAAGTCATATTTGAAAAGGTGTACGTTAGACTTTTCAAATCAATTAGTTGAATTTTTCCAATTTTTTAAATTAGGTAAGTTAGGATGAAATTTATATCATTAATTAATTGGAATATTGTAAAATAATACGATTTGTTGACCAGAATGAAGATTGGGACATATTATTTAGTTACAACAAGAGTGTTATTGGGGCTTTAATTAAGAATAATACATATAACTTTATTTTTCAAAGAGGTGGGGAAGTAGGCAAAGAAGCCCGTCTGAACTTTTGTCCTGTGGTAAATATACGAACAGTAAGTATACAACATAAATACACAGGAGTGTGGAATTTCACACGTGGTATAGGAGCTAGTTGTGCACTCAGATTGTGATGGGGAATTTAATTACTTAATTTCAAAACTCAGTGGTCTGATCCCTAGGGCAAAATGGGATAACTCATTTATGGTAGTCTTGCTCTTCATGACATATGTGTAGACCCTAGTTCTTTATTGAACTCTGTGATCATAGAACTGTCTATGCTGTGATGAACAAGGCTTCATTCTTGTAAACAATCATGGCTGATGTTTTGGAAAATTTAAAGAAAAATGGCATTTATAAAAAGATTTTGTATCCAGGAGAAGGCGAGTTGCAGCCATATAAAGATGGATGCAAGGTTAGTAATGAGCAATAATAATGATACAAAATGGACAGAAAAAAGAAAGTTTTACACTTCTTGTAGATCTACACAGAAACACAATGATAATGAATGATAATTATGGGGTAGCACGATTTACCCAAATCCCCCAAATCTACCCAAATCCACCACTATTTCAACTCATACCACAATAATTTATATTGATATTTGATAATATACCGTTCTTTATGTGGAATTGACATTTTTAATTTAAAATCGCAGCTTTTTATTGTCAAAATGCCCCTCAAAATGCGATTTCCAAGTAAGTTTGGAAGTCGAAACAAAGGGAATAGCTCGTGTAATACACAAATCTACCCAAAACCACGTTATTTCCGCTTACATGTATATCACAATTATGTTTATCGTTTTTTAATACACTATCATTCGTTTAGCTAAATATGCCATAATTACTTTAAAATTTTGTCTTAAAATCCAACAATTCGTGCGTGTTTCGTCGTCCTATGTAAGGGACATAACTCGTGTATATACCCACATGGATGCAGACCACCATTAAATTTGTAGTTCTTCCAAAGTTACGTGGAAATCACATTCTGACACAAAAACGCTACGATTTTAAATCTAAAATGACAATTTGACAGAAAGAACTGTATATGATCAATTATCGATGTAAATTATTGTGATATCAGTTGAAATAATGATGGATTTGGGTAGATTTGGGTGGATTTGGGTAGATTTGGGTAAATCGTGCTACCGGATAATATGTAATGTTACATTATAAACACAACAGTAACAGTACATTTTCAGTCTGAATTCTACATTTATTATTTGTTTTTCGGCATTAATGTTTGATGTGGTGACTCCCATTCGTGTATCTCAATATGTCATTGTTGTGGCACCACCCCTAACCCTGAATTTATAGGTTTTAATCTTAAAGGGACAATAACATTCTTGCTGGCTTGGTAGCTCCAGAAAATAGATAATACCCTTATTCTAAGTACTAGATATTTAAATGTCCTACCTGTTGTGTAAATTATCCATTACAACCTATTTTATTTGTCCAGAGGGTTCGAAAATATTTTAAAATCCAAGTCACATTTGAAAAGGTTTACGTTAGACTTTTCAAATCAATTGGTTGAATTTTTCCAATTTTTTAAATTAGGTGTGCTAAGATGAAATTTATATCATCATTTAATTGGAATATTCTAAAATAATACGATTTGTTGACCAGAATGAAGATTGGGACATATTTTTCAGTTACAGCAAGAGTGTTATTGGGGCTTTAAACACCTGACCCTAAATCAAATCCTAGCTACCCCTAATAATAGAAAGTAGGAAGTTCCATGGAGACACAGTGATGGAATGTAAAAATAATGGAAATGCACATAGCTTAATATGTAGCCTAATTAAGCAAATTCCATTGAAATAAAGGTGAAGCCTTACTGCATAATTGTATGATTTGATGAAACCCAACTACTACGCAGAATTTCAACTGGCTGGTGTCATGGCAGCTTGCTTATTACTAGAAACAACGTTATACAAATGTAGAACGCATTACCACAAAGAAAAACTGTTCAGTAACTATTTTAGTGTTCCAGTCTTCACTATTTGTAATAGAATTACTTATCTCAATAAAAACTGTAATGATATGTGTTGACAATTGTGCGTTTGAACCTATTTGAACTTGCGTAAGGAGTCTTAGACTGTATCAATTGTACAATTAATAGTAGCTAATCAGGCCTGTCGAATTCATATAATTTGCAAATTATTGACTCCCTTCCCCTTTCATCCCATACAGTTTACAGTTTCGATGGCCCTGGTACATTTTCATTCCTTCATGTAATAGCATTTTATTTTGAGATGGAAGATTAGATGAATAGTTAGATCTTCAAACATAAAACATGATCATTTTATGATTTGCTATCAGAGTGGAAACAATCAATTTAAGCTTGCCAATTATGTGTTTTATAGCTTTCTGTTAGCAGATAATTAAGGATGTAGTATTAAATTTGAAGATTTGAGTGCTGAAAATGTCCTTTTTTGATGAGATTCCCCTTTAAACATGATCTCCATTTTGCTTTAATACGAACTTTTTGTTATATCAGCTTTATTTCCACTATAAAACAACAAAGTGTGATGAAGACAGAACAGTTATTGATGATAGTAGAAAACATGATAAACCAATGGAGTTGATATTAGGAAAGAAATTTAAACTAGAAATTTGGGAGACATGTTTAAAAACGATGATGAAGAAAGAAGTAGCAGAGTTTATTTGTGAAAGAACTGTAAGTAAACTGTTAATAACTACTAGTATTTATTTATATTTACAAATCAGAATTTTAAAGGCATATGGATCCCCAAAATTTATAACAATTGATTGATAAAATGATGCCATTTTTTTCTTTCTTGGAATGGGGGGTCACGGTGGCTAAGAAAGGTTTTTTTAGATTTTCCGGTGATGAAGGGCGGAGGGCCTGACAAGGACAGCTGTCTAGTTATTCGGATGGTATGAAAAACGGAGGTCCTGTGTACACATTGGCTTGCACGTAAAAGATCCTTTGGCAGTTGGAATTCGATATAAGAGTAGACTGTAGTGCTGCTGTCTGGGCAAAATTTCCCTCATAACACACTGTATTGCGTATGCCTGTCTTCAGTAGCCCAGTTCAGAGCAAAACAGTAGGACGTTAAACCCCATTTTATTTCATCTGTCTTGGAGCATCCAAACACAGTTCTAAACTTTTTTAAATCATCTAGATTGTCATTGAAGGAAAATGCTGAAGCTCATATTTTTGGTTAAATTTTCACAATGCCTATTAGAGCTTAAAACTGTAAATCGGATGATGATTAAAAACCAGAAACTATCTAGGTATCTACTCTTATAATAGACCCATTGACTTCAGCATCTGAAACATGTTAACATGTAGGATGAAATTTATGTACATGTACTATATATCTTATAATGTTATACATAAAATAATGAAGAATCTAAGTACAGGGATTTTTCCTTTTTAGCTTTGTTCAATTTTCAACCCCCTCTTGACTCATCCTCGGTATACCCAGTGGTATCTTTTCTTTCTACTCCACGATTCTCTGGATCCATTCACTAGGTCCTTTTGTTATTTTTATAGACCAATTGAGTTTGCGAAGGGAAGTTACTTGTATTTTATTGCAACTATGTAAATGTGTGGTGAACGTAAACAATTACGCTAAGACTAGTTGTAAACTGTTTTGTGATTGGTTAGTGCAGAAGAATGGAACAATATCACTGGAGATACTAAGGATGCTGTTGGATGATCTAAAAAAAATAGATAATACCAATCTCTTGGTGTTAAAAATTTGAGTAAAATTGGAATTGAACCCAAATTTTAAAAAAATTTCTATGTACCGTGGGCAAGAACCTCGTGATATATGGAGTGAAATTGAATCTTAACTCGACATGAGTTTCGCACTTATGGGTTTTGTTAATCTTTTTCAGCACGTAGCTACATACCCATTAGTATCAAAGAGCCTACGTGCGATTAACCATCCAGATAAACACAATCATAAACATGAAGAGAAACAACATTGTTGTGGTATGATGGCGATGGCTGATCAAGGCACAGGTTATCCTGATTTAGATGAACTGGTGAAAGATCCACAACCTCTCATATTCACATTAGGTATGTAAATCATAAAGGGGTCGGGGTGGGTGTATGGGTGTGACCGAATGGCTAGCACATGCATGTTGTATCATAAGGGTAAGGTCACCAATGCAAAATTTTTCTTGTCGGACATTTTTACAGAAAATAAAGGGACATAACTTTTATCGTTTTTTTATACGTCCACATTCATAATGTGAACGTATTATGCCGTCGCCCCTGTGTGTGTGTGTGTGTGTGTGTGTGTGTGTGTGTGTGTGTGTATGTGTGTGTGTGTGTGTGTCTGTGGTTCGCCTACAGGCCGCAATTCTTCATGGATTTTCTTCAAACTTGGTATACTTATTCCTTATACCCCAAGGAAGATCCCTATTGTTTTTGGGGCATGCCCGACCCCCAGGGGCCGAGCCACGCCCATTTCTAGTATTTGTTTGTTTGTCGTCTACAGGCCACATTTCTTAACTTATAATTTTGAAACTTAGCATACACATTCTTTGTACCCTAAGGAACATCCCTATCATTTGGGGTGTATGCCCCACCCCCAGGGGTAGAGCCACGCCCATTTTCTTTTCGTGTGTCTTTGTGTCGCCTACAGGGCGCAATTCTTACTGGATTTTCTTCAAACTTAATATACGTATTCCTTATACCCTAAGGAAGATCTCTATAGTTTTTGGTGCATGCCCGACCCCCAGGGACAGAGCCACGCCCATTTCTAGTATGTATTTGTTTGTCGTCTACAGGCCACATTTCTTAACTTATAATTTTGAAACTTAGCATACACATTCTTTGTACCCTAAGGAACATCCCTATCATTTGGGGTGCATGCCCAACCCCCTGGGGCAGAGCCACACCCATTTTCTTATCGTGTGTCTTTGTGTCGCCTACAGGCCGCAATTCTTATTGGATTTTCTTTAAAACTTTGTATACTTACTCTTTATACTCTAAGGATGATCCCTATCGTTTGGGGTGCATGCCCAACCCCCCAGGGGCAGAGCCACGCCCGTTTTCTTTTTGTGTGTCTCTGTGTCGCCTAGAAGCCGCAATTCTAACTGTATTTTCTTAAAACTTTGTATACTTACCCTAAGGATGATCCGTATTGTTTTTTGGTGCATGCCCGACCCCCAATGGCAGAGCCACGCCCATTCCTTGTATTTATTTGTTTGTCGTCTACAAGCCACATTTCTTAACGTATCATCTTGAAACTTTGAATGATTATGCTTTGTACCCTAAGGAACATTTCTATCATTTGGGGTGCATGCCCAACCCCCAGGGGCAGAGTCACGCCCATTTTCTTTTTGTGTGTCGCCTACAGGCCACAATTCTTAATCGGTCATCTTGAAACTTAAAATACTTATTCCTTATACCCTAAGGATGACCCCTTTTGTTTTGGGTGCATGCCCGACCCCCATGGGACAGCAACACCCATTTGGTTTATGTATTCCTTATAGCCTGAGGGCGTCCACTATTGATTTTGATGAATGTCCCGACCCCCAGGGGCAGAGCCACGCCCACTTTTTGCCTTTAGTGTTAGGAAGGCACAATTCTGAATGGATTATCTTGGTATAGTTATTCCTTATACTCTAAGGACGGCAACTATTAATGTTGATGCACGACCCTCAACGCTAAACAAACCAAACGCCTAGCCTTCTTGACAAAGTACCATATCAATCAAAGTAGGAATGTGGACGTATATTGTAGCGTTAGCCTTATGTTTTAAGAAGGCAGTTTCCCCGGTTGTATGTAAACAAGGAACAGGATCAACTGTCCAGCCACGTGGGTTTACTCCAGGCCCTCTGGTTTCCTCCCACAGTTAAAGACCCCAATGCGCAAGCCATGTATTTAAATAAAATTGTGCCGTATGTTAGTCCCGAAATGACCTAAGTAGACATTAAACCCTATTTTGATCAGTTGTCTTGTTTAGTGTTTAGACCTGTAATGAAATGTACCGTAAGGTCTCACAACCTCTTTTATTATTCATTGTATTTATAATGGAATACAATATACTTGAACTTGCTATTAAAATAAATCACAATAAAAAAATTTCAGAACTAGTCAAAGTTGAAATGCCCGAAGATTTTGAGAAAGAATCATGGATAATGACAGATGAGGAGAGGTTCAGTTCGTTACCCAAATTAAAAGAAGCTGGAAATCAATTATACCAAGAGAAAAAATACGAAGAAGCTGCCGAAAATTATTTTAAAGCCCTAGGAATTCTAGAACAATTAGTATTAAAGTGAGTTTGACATTTTTTGTGTTTTTACTTGTTACAATAAGTAGTTGTAGTAATTATGATGTGGTTGATTTTATTAGGTAGAACACAAACACTTCGATCTTCAGACAAAAACATCTGAAAATACCAACTTTTCATCTGGAAACAGGTCATAAAGCTTCCTGTGTGCTGCACAATATTTATGAATTCATTTTCCTCTAAAATTAAGACTTTCAAAATCCAAGAAAACTTTCAAATCCAAGCTCGGAACATTTCAGTTTCAAAATGCCTATTGAAAGATGTAACTAGTAATAACTTTAGAACCAGTTGTACATTTGAATTATTGTGTTAATGCACTTTATAGATGTTGATATATTAATTATGTTAAACTATTAATAGAATCTGCTGAGCTGGTTTCAATACTATAGCTGTTAATCTTTAAATAGCATTTAGTAACTGGATAGAGTAACAACCAAACGCATACTTATGGAAAACAGTTACTAGTGTATTTTTAGGCGACGTTTCGTAGAGTATTCTCTCAGCGTTAATCTTTAAATAGCATTTAGTAACTGGATAGAGTAACAACCAAACTCATACTTATGGAAAACAGTTACTAGTGTATTTTTAGGCGACGTTTCTCTCAGCGTTATCAAACTAATACAGTAAGTCACGAGTCTTACAAATGTCTGTATTAGCCTTGACTTTGTCTTCTCCAAAATACATCAAGACATTCCTGAATTTTGTAAACAGAAATAGGAAAAAGGTTTCATACTTAAACTTTAGAATTAAACTTTCAGATAATAAGAGCTTTATTTTATGTATTAACAGAGAGAAGCCTGGTGATGTAGAGTGGGAGAAACTAGAGGATATGAAAATACCATATTTATTAAATTATGCACAATGTCAGCTATTAAAGGGAGAATATTACCCTGTCATAGAACATACAACATCAGTATTAAAACGTGATCCTGGTAAGTATTTTATTAAAAAAAAAAGGGAATTTCTCAGATTTGAATGGGTCTCATACATTTGGTCCTTACCTATCAAGAATCTTTCAAATCAAAATCTGCTGCTCACTAAAATACAAAGGACTATTGATTGAATTGGATATGAATATATGCATGTATAATTTCTCTGTCACTTTGGGGGGAAGTCGGGGGGGGGGGGCATGGTGGTTAATTGAGGAAGAAATGAAATGAAATTAAATTCTACTCTTTTGCACCTAACCTGGGCTAATGGAAGACGGGCATACGCCATACAGTGTGCTATGAGGGACATTTCTCCCGGGCAGCGGCGCTACAGCCTACTCTTATATCGAATTCCATCTGCCAAGGGATCTTTTACGTGCACTCCAATGTGTACATGGGACCTCGGTTTTTCATCCCATCCGAACGACTAGGCAGCTGTCCTTGTCAGACTCCCCTCCTGCATCACTGACAAGGGTAAACAACGCCGGAAAATCAAGATGAACTTTCTCAGCCAAAACAGGGATCGAACACCAGACCTCCAGGCTAGCGAACCAGTGCCTTATCCACTTAGCCACCGTGACCCCCTAATTGAGGAAGACCCAGGCTCACTGGTCGGAAGATCTTGTGTTCGATCCCTCCTTTGGCTGGGAAAGTTCTTCCGCATTTTCCGACATGGTTTCACAATGTCAGTGGTGCAGGAGGGGGCCTGACAAGGACAGCTGTCGTTTCTAATATCAATTTCCAACAGTCCCAAAATGACTTAGATTATGTCAAGTAAATGTTAAACCCCATTGCCCTCTCTAATTTTTTGCATTATTAGATGTTTCTCTCCAATGGTTATTATTCATTATTTTAAAATGAATTAAAATAACTTATTTTAGATAATGTAAAAGCCTTGTTTAGAAGAGCAAAAGCCCATGTAGGTGCATGGGATCCAGAGGAAGCAAGAAAAGACTTTAATCGTGCACGAGAACTTGACTCCAATTTATCAAAAGCCGTTGAAAAAGAATTGAAATCATTAGAGGAAAAATTAAAAGTGAAAGAACAAGAAGAAAAGTCGAAACTGAAAGGAATGTTTTAATGTTTTAAATTTATATATGTTTATGTTAAAGTGGTATTAAATTTATGTCATGAAGGTTCTATGATAGAATCGTAACATTACTCATCGTTTTTGAACAACAAGAGAATTAATCAAAGTATTATACTTCACTCCCGGCTGTGTAGGTTACCTTGCGGATTAACAAGAGAGCAAAAATGGAGTGACAGTTAATGTTTCGTTTGTAGTATTGGATGACTATCAACAGTGTTAGTGATTACTGCCTTTCTCACGTCTCATGTCTGATCTTAGATATTATATAACAGTTTTACAATCAAATATTTGTGTTTATCCACCTACTACTAGCCAGGACTTGGTACAAACAAATGGATGACGAATCGATTTGCTAAAAAATTGATTGAACCAAAACGTGAACATGAGGCTGAAAAGTTAACCAATAAAAGGAATTACTATAGAAACAACATTTTATCACATTTGTTTGAGTCTTGATTACCCACACTTGACTGAAAGTTAACCAATAAAAGGAATTACTATAGAAACAACATTTTATCACATTTGTTTGAGTCTTGATTACCCACACTTGACTTGACAAAGGGTGCCCACTCGAAACAGTCTGGACATAAATGTCTAAATATTATTTTTAGTAACATCCAGAAATGAGCAGAAAGTGACTCAATCAGCTAGTGAATCAAAAGAGGTCATACAGAGTGCACCGTAGTACATTGTAAGCTCAAAGTTAGACAGAAAATTTCTTATGGCATTTTTCAACCATATACATATACATATATTGGCACTATATTGTTTTGAAATTATGGCTTCAAACAAGCGCTATGTGTGCGTGAAAACTTGCTGGCATGTTGTGGCAAACCCTGGCTAGATATGGATCTTGCCACCAGTTCGACTATAAACTGATTTTAACCTAGATCTGTAAATAAAAGTCATGCATGTTCGGTCTACTAAATTTCTATTATATTTTCCCAAAGCTCAAAGTAAAGTATTCCTTTAGCAATAACTTTTTTTATTAGTCCACTGACATTTTCTTGCCATATATCATGGGAAAGTTACATAAAAAAATAGTTATATGTTTTTGATCCTTAGGAATGGCCTGCAGGTGCCTGCAAATATAACCTTTTTTCTCTGATAATGATGTCATGATTCATTGCATATAATGTACAAAATTGTTGTTAAATTGAAAATATTATTTTACTATTAATGACATTCAATATATATTATAAAAATGTTGTAATGAAAGTGATTTAGCAATCTAATTAAAACACCGATCCTGTTTCGTTTTTTTTATAGTTCAAAATTTCATGTTACTTGTCTTTACTACACTAGGATCTAGAAGGGTTGTTATTATTGACGTGTTCGGGATGATGTGATGTGTAGCGAATGAAACAGTCTGTTACAGCGAGTTCTTGGCCTTTTGATGCACAGAACTGTGGGTAAACCACTAGAAATATCAACACTGATTAATCAATGTCTGACGTCATAGGGTCAAAGGTCTCTTGTTTGACCTCTACTTGAATTCCCTCTATATCTTGTCAGATCTTCATGTAGTGTAGGCCATTGAAAGTATACAAAAAACAAAACGAAATATAGATCTGTATTTTGATCAGATTGGCATTTTAGGAAATAATATTTGATGTTATCATATTTTATTTTCTTGAGACTGTACATTAACTCTCTTGTTAGAAATTTGAAAGCATTTTACTATATTTCGTGATGCGAAAAATTATCTAGAGCAATGTTAAAACCACACGAATCTCTTCCACATTAAACAACCATCATTTACAACCCATTCATGGTTGATGGGATTTTGAGATTGCTGAAAGAAGTTTTCAAAACATTAAAACCATTATTCTTCACACTGCTCATAGAAGTATTCCTAACTCATTAACTTCCTGTTTCTTATTAATGCCTACAGTATTGTCCTTGATACAGGTAAATATAACCATTATGCATTGAAATACTTAAAATATCTATTCCCGGTCAATTTACACCACTCTCAATATCTATAATTTATTGTTTTGTTTATTATCAAGTTTATACCTTACATTTTATTGTATTATATATTGTATTTTAATTATTGGAATAAAAGCTATTGTTATAAACTTTATTAAATAAGTTTTCTTAAATATAGATTTGGCGTAGGCCTACCATTATTTCAATTAATTGTACGGGCAATGTTCAAGACATTGCGTTATATATAGATATTGCCCTTGTGCTATCAAACTCTTGCAATATCAATATATTAGGCTACTTAATGTCTTGCACTCGGCCATTAAACTACACTTAATGATGAAAAATGGATACATGTATGATAATGATACAATAGGCCTATCAAAATATGATAAAACATGTTGGCAGCATTTTGTTGTTTATTAGATTGATTTAATGTTGCCAGCATAGACGGTTAGCTTTAAGAAGCTTATTCAATTTACCATACGATAAGATTTCATTTAATGAAATATGGGTTTATCTCTGAACAATGTTTTAGGAAGTTCGTTTCATTATATTGTATTTAAAAAAAATGGAGCAGACCACCATTAAATTTATCCATCTTGGTACCCGCAAATTGTAGGTCGTCTATTTATAGCAATTCTCTCTCTGTCACTTATCTCCCCTTTTGCATGTCCATTTTTGTTATGATGGGGAAGGATAACAGGTTCATCAGGTTGGCTATGATGATATGTACGTCAAAAATGTTACATGTCTTTAGTAGGCCTATGCTTCTAAGTTTTGTGCATATCAAAATTTATGTGGTCAACCTCCTACAAATTTTGGTGCAAAGACATGACCATTTGTTCCCCTGTCTGTAGTGAAAACTAATCAACACCATGAGAATTTGGGAAGAGTTGGGGGTGGCCAAGTAGACCAGAAATAACATTGATGTCCATGGGAAAATTAAAAGTGGTCTGCAACCAAATGGAGGCAGATTTATTTGAAGTTGCCTCCCCTGCACCATTAAATTATAAAATTAACCTAAATAAAATTATGATTACAACATTTCGTCTATAATGACAGTTATTTTGACCATCATCAGAATATAGTATATTAGTTTCTAAATTCATTTCTGTTTCTACATAATATGTGTGATTGTTTTGTTAAATTGTTTGATAGGGGGGAGGGAGTGAATATTCATACCAAATGAACCTCTTTTCGTGAAGAGCTGCCAATATGGCTGACAACAGGTAGGTATTTTTAATTATTATTAGAAAATGGCTAATATTAGCCGTAATTAACATACAATTATTAGATTTTCTTATTTTTTCGAGATAGTCTATAGTTTCGTGCTTCTGTAATCAGTATATTTTTTTAAATATACATTTTCGGGGATATTTTTATATCTGTTAGTAGACATGAACTCATGAAGGGAACATTTTTATTGACATTTTGATTTTCGTCGGGTTCATAATGAACTTCATATTTTGATGATTTGGCATTATAAGCAGAAACTAATCTATAGTTTTAATGATAACACTTGTTACTGTATCATATAGTATATCTATTAATTGGTTAATCTAAATGACTATGTATGTGATGAAACGTATGCTTTTTTTAGTCAATCTGTTTTAATTTACTTATTCATAGTCTATGACATAGACTCTGACTCAGAGACTGTACTGTACAACTACAATGTTTGAATGTTTATAAATGTATAACCATTGGCCTACTGGCTGCTAATGAACTGACTAGGTAAGGAGATAGGACACTATTCTGTAAGAATACCATGACTTTTTTCTGTTTACTTCTTTAGCAAATTGATAATGCCTTGAGCAGAAATGTGTCCAAAATGCGGAAGGCCTACTGTAGCTAATTACCTTTCTGGTAAATGTCATGGGAATGTTATGGAATCTGATTGTTGTATTATACATCGACCACATGATGTAAAAAAAACAACCCAGAAAAGAACAATTCGACCAAAAGGATTTCTTTTGGAGGGTGTTAATAATATAAAAATAAAACACTATGAGTACTCAAAATCGATTTGTAACTGAAAGTTTCTGTGAATTATTGAAATAAAATTGAACTATATGTTAGTCCTAAAATGATCTAGTTTGTATCAAGTGGACATTATGCCTAATCTCTCTCTCTCTCTCTCTCTCTGAACATATACTATATATACAGTTTTTTTTGTAAACGGACAGGTTTGTTTAATGACATTTTAAATAATAAAATTATATTCATTTTCTTTTAGGGACATGCGTTTTCCTGGAGGGCAGCCAGGTAATATTTCTTTATATACAGTATTTTTCTTCTTAATGTAGGTGTCTACAAATTGTGATCATTTTTACATCTTTCTAACATTACATGCAAAGTGTTGCCTAATTCTTTGGATGGATCAAAAATTTTCTTCCCTCGCATTGCACGGTTGACCACTAAAAAAAAATGTATTAATTTCTAATATACTGTATTAAGGCAGCATTCATTCCCATTCTTTCCTTGCCTTAAATTAATAAAGCAATTCTTGCCAACACTATCCAACTCTTGCTATGCGAATATGAATATCAATGAAATTCTTAATATAAGCTGTGTTCGATTGTGTTTTCTTTTGTTTTATTTATATAAAACCAGTTCATAATCAATAAAACATTGTAGGTTAGCCATAGTTATGTTTTTAAGAATGATTTTTGAGCAATGTGTCTGATAGAATTTCGCCTATTGTCACATATTATTGGCCAAGGACGTTAATAATTCTTACATATAATGTTTTAGGATTTAACAATATGATTTCTGGTACACCCCAGTACATTCAGCCAGGTATGCAGGGATATCCCATGATGCAGCAACCAATGGGTATGGCTCCAGGAATGGCACCTCAAATGTATCCAATGCAGGTTTGTGTAAACTATTTGCCTAGATATATGACTGTCTTTACATTTTACTAAAACAATAAATTTCAGTGACTGACTGGAATTGAAAGATTTATTTTACCTGTAATCAACTATACATACAGTTTTGCTGCTTTTTTCACTGTTTATAGTTGTAGTAAATTGTTTTTCATGGTGAATCAGATGTGAGATAAATCCCAGTTTATTTCTTTACAAAATATCATGCCCAAAATCATACTTTTTTCAGCAATATCCCATGGCCAGACCAAGAATGGCTCCTCCATCTTATAACCAGCACATGACAAATAATTTTAACAGACCAAGGTACGTTTCAAACCATATTTACAGGCCATCACGTAAAAGGAGCGCGATTGCTCTCGCTCTCCTGGGCGCGCCTGGATGTCGGTGAAGGTGCGCTTTTTATCGCTCGCCTCTGTAGCTAATTTGACTCTCCTCAACGAAAACGAATGTCAACTTAGGTCTCGGATCTCCATCGCTGTTTAGTCTTTACTAGTCTTTGTTTACTAGTCTTACCGTCGGATATAATGAAATAGCCAGCGGTTATACCATAGAAATATGCGCCTGGTTATGTTAGTCTATTTTGTGGTTGTGCTTACTATAACAAGACAGTTCATTGGGTCACTTGACAAAAATAGCCAATCAGAATGACCCTTCTAGTTAACGACTGTCGTCTTGGCAACTCTGACTTCCTTTCTCGTAAAAAAAAATATGAATGGTTGAATGCTCTCAAATATTCTGAATGAAGTCTCTCATTCTTTCTACTTTATACCTAAGTTTCGTTACGTTTTTGGTATGGAACTGTTTGGATAAAAAAAGCTGACTCTTTTACTCTTCATAACACAAGACACGTGTTCCTAACTTTTATTTATGGTTCATTTTAACACATGATAATAAATACTCATTCTTGATGACAATTAATACTTTTATCTTTTCACTGAATCCACCATAGACCAGATATTTAGGCCCCTAATCAAAAATGAAAAAAAGCTCTCCCCAAGAGATTCAGGAGAGTTTTCTCAGGAGAGCGATTTACCCTACTTGCAACTTTAGGAGAGCTTTTTTTGACTCTCCAGGAATTTATTCACGTGAAGGCCTGTATTTAGAATTTTATTAAGGGTGCTGATTATATTAGATTTTATGTGATAATTTTTGTTTCTGTTAAGATAATGTGTCAAAAATTTAATCGCAAAAGCCAGCTCTATCATTAAATTGAAATAACATATTCAACACTTTATTTTGATTAATGCTAGGTCCCCACTGTTATGTGTTCCGATATGATTGTCCTTATTGAGTCCAGGATCTGCTAGGCACAGAGATGTTTGGATACCTTTTTTGACATCATCAACGTGATTGTTACGTATATGATAAGTCCAGATAGGGTCACCACGAATACGCCACGATTAAAACCACGATATCATACGTAGCTCAAATCATGGTAGTGGTAACCAAGCATAAAAGATTAATGATAGATATATCTGAAATAATAATCACCAAATTGTTACCTTTTTTTTAGAGGTGGAGCACCATATCATACGTAGCTCAAATCGTGGTAGTGGTAACCAAGCATAAAAGATTAATGATAGATATATCTGAAATAATAATCACCAAATTGTTACCTTTTTTTATAGGTCCACATTCATAATGTGGACGTATTATGCCGTCGCCCCTGTCTGTGTGTGTGTGTGTATGTGTGTGTGTTTGCATATGGTGTATTAGCAGGACGCGAAGTTGAAAGAACACCAACGTTGTCAGGACATTTTCAATTGTTGGGACTTACACTCAGGTCCCAACAATTATTTTTGTACCAGGGCCTTGTAAACCACCTAAAAACTATATATTTTCAATCTTACACAAGTCCTACAAAATGTGGAAAATCATGCCAGTCTCACACACTGAACACACATTTTACTTCCTATATCACACACATTTGAAGTGTTTGAAGCATGGGTATTATCAATATCCAATCAGATGGCCAGTTACAAAATTAGATATATTGACCAATCAGAGGCCATTTCTTTAAAGTCCTGTTAGAAGAGGCTACTCAAATTTTTTCACACAATTTGTGCATTTAATTGCGAAAGGTACAGATAAGTGTCGCCTGGTACTACCCAAAGCTAAGCAACGGTCTAGAAGTATATTTTTTCTTAAGGGAGAGCCAATATATGATACCAATAAACGTTATGTAGAACATTAGTGTGTATTTCCTGTATGATTCATTATCACATTGGCAATAAGTCCTATCAGTGACTGAAATTATTGATTTGGGTATTGTTATAGAAAAGTTTTGATAATTAATCAAATTGTGCGGGTGTAAATTTGAAATTATTAGTCACTTTGTTCTGTTGAGAAAGAGGATACATCTCTAGAAATTAACAGTAGAAAGAAAGAAGAAATAGGTAAGTGCTTACATTATGTCTTAACTACTTCAATTTTAATGCTGTCAAAATTTGTACAAAATTATGATTTGTCAAAATATTTCTTTTACAAAAAATGGAAAGAAATTGAAATAAATAACGCGTATTGTTTAGATCACAAGGTCCGTCATTGGCTCAAAGGCCCTGATTTTGTTGTCCGATAACATAAGCAGCACCGTGGGTCCCCCAATTTCATGTTACTATTAAAGACTCACGAATAGTACCATATGTTAGTCCCGAAAGGCGCTTTCTCCTCTCTGTCTCGATCCTCTCTGTATTCCTGCTTATCTCTCCTCACACTCGATTCCCCTCAATCCCCTCCCTTTCTCTCTATCCCAACTTTAATCTCCCCCCCCGCTCATTCCGTCTCCCCCCCCCCTGTCTTTATTACCATTTATCTCTCTATCACTTTATTCCCCTGTATCTTGTCCTATCTCTCATCTCTCTCACTTACCATCCCTATTTCTATTCTTGCAAATCCTCCTCTGTATCTGTTCTTTTCTATCTCTCTTCTGTATCCTCATCCCTCTCACCCCTCTCCTCGTATCCTCTCTCAACCTCTCCTCTCTCTCATCTTGTCCTTGGTATCCTTATCCCTCGCATCTCCACATCCTCTCTATCTCCCCCACCGCCTCTCTTCCCCTCTTCATCTATATTGTCATGTCTCTCCTCATTCAAGCCCCCTTATTCTTTTAGATATTGTGTGGAAGCCAGAATGTTTCACTTTCTTCCCCTCTATCCCTTCCTGCATCTTTATCGTCCTCTCTCTGGTTTCTGTATCCCCATCCCTCTCGCCCCTCTCCTCGTATCCTCTCTCAACCTCTCCTCTATCTCATTTTGTCTCATCTATATTGTCATGTCTCTCCTCATTCAAGCCCCCTTATTCTCTTAGATATTGAGTGGAAGCCAGAATGTTTCGCTTTCTTCCCCTCTTTCCCCTCCTGCATCTTTATCGTCCTGTCTCTGGTTTCCTCTCATTGTTAAAAACCGACTGAAGTACAATTGCACCATATGGTTTAGTTGGTTGCGAAATAACTTATCTCGCTCCCCTTCTCTCTTCCATACCATCTCTCATTTCCTCCATTCTCCCTTTCACCCCACCCCAAGTGTTAGGTGGACACCAGACTCTCCTCTCTCTGTTATTCTTTCTATTTCTCCTTTCTTTCTATCTGTTTCCTCTGTTTGCGTCTCTGTCTTCTCTCATCGTTCTTTTGGTCTCTCTTTACCTACTATCTTCATCTCATAAAGTCTTAAAGCCCAAACTGTTCAACTGGGTTTCAAACCCCTGTGTTATAGAATAATATTTTAACTTTAAGATTAAGATGTTGGGCATCTCAAAATTCTTTTTCTCTAATAAAAAAAACCTTGGTGTGAAAAGGTGTACTAGAAATATGCTGTAATAATAGAAATAATAAGTGTTGAGTGGATGGTAGTTTCTCTTCACCCAATTGAGTGATAAGTGGACATCAGTTTCCCCCCACCCCCCTCTGGATTTGAAGTAATCAAAGCTTGGCCCAACCCAAGTGTTAATAACCACTATTATTTTATTATTTCAGTGAATATGAAAACACAGTCTGGTGAAGAGCAGAGGAGAGCAGGAAATGTTGAATGTGAAATGTGCATTACAGACAATACGGTTTTAAGGTGGTGAAACTGGCCCTGTGTGAAGTAATTTATTTAACCAATAAAGGACATTTATTTAACCAATAATTGAATTCTTAAAAACTGACTCAAATGTATTAAAGAATCCAGAATAATATTTTCTCGAAGTTGTCACAAATTTGACTTTTGAGGGTATCCATTGTTAAGTTCAAAATGCTGTTGGACTTAAGTGAAATTGCTTTTGTGTTAAAATCATAAAGAATTAAAACAAAAAGTGAATTATGATGTATTTTGTATTACCCAAACCAGTTTCTACTGCATTTTGAAAATTAAAACCCGCCCATGGAACATCCAATAGTACACATGTACCAGTGTGCCACAGTTTTACGAATTTAGAGGAAAGGTCAGACAAATCACAACCCAAAACACAACGGTAAACCACCTTTCAGTTTGTCGCACAGTCAACAATGACTCTTACCTTACCCCAAGTTATATTTACCAGTTAGACTAACCAACTGTGTTTCCTTATTGCCATTTATTGATTTACATGCTTAATTATTAGTAATATTTGCAGCTGATAGTTTATCTGTCTTTGTCCGAGGTAAAGGGGGGGGTGGGAGTCTAGTAGTGAGCATAATTTCTGCACTTTCCTCCCCACACCAAAGAGTCATGCCCTTTAATGTAATAGAAATATCAAAGAATTTCCCCAAAATGACACAGTTAGTGTTGAGTGAATGTAAAACTCACTGGGTTTATTTTATTTTGATTGTATTTCTACTCAATGAAATGTGTATACATTTGTGGCTTAATCCGCGATCAGATTAGGTTATGTCATTTGTTGCCCTGTGTTTTTATTTTCTATTTCACTTTGGGTCCCCTGCATGGACCGTTATAATTTGATCCTGATTAAAGTTTACTGTACTGTATGATAGAGATGTCACCAGCAATTTAAGAATTCTTATGGACTGAATCGTTATTAACTGCCTTTTAACTCTTCACAATTTAGTCGAATTGGTCCCAGTAGTGGTACAATGACTTAGTGTGTGTCCAGATTTTAAGTCAAAACAAATTTATATTGATTCGTGGTCAAAGGGGAGACCAATCTTGGTGTGCCTGTAATGTGGGCTAATTGCAGCCTTGTTACACTTCATACCAAATCTAGCTTGGACATGTTCAGTTCCAACAGCGTGTGTGAATTAGTTATATACATCGTTATTAGGACAACTTCAGTACCAACAGTTTATTAAATTTGTGGTGTGTGAATTGAATGTACGTCTCTAACGGGACCCTCCCGATAACCATTATGTACTTCATTATACGGACGTCCCAATAGTGCATTAAAACATAGGTGTGTACAATTTAAATAGAAGTAATTATCAGGACGTCCCAGCAGTTCATTAAATCCTGGGTGTGTAACTTGTGTATAATAAGTGTAACTATACCACTTTGACGGTACGGCTCTTTAAGTGTCCATCAACAAGATTTGTCACACAACGTCCCACTAAAGTGTCCCAACAATCTCAATTGCTACTGTTTAATATTAAAGATTTATTATAACATATTTTTCATTACCCGTTGGTACTTTAGACCGATCAGTAATATATTTTAGATAAAAATATAAGAATAAAGTTTAGTCCCCACAAGTGTGGTTACTGTCAAGGACCTGACAAAGACTTAGATGCAGGTATGTGTGTGTGTGTGTGTGTGTGTGTGTCTGTGGTTCGCCTACAGGGCGCAATTCTTCATGGATTTTCTTCAAACTTGGTATACTTATTCCTTATACCCTAAGGAAGATCCCTATTGTTTTGGGGGCATGCCCGACCCCCAGGGGCCGAGCCACGCCCATTTCTAGTATTTGTTTGTTTGTCGTCTACAGGCCACATTTCTTAACTTATAATCTTGAAAGTTTGCATACATATTCTTTGTACCCTAAGGAACATCCCTATCGTTTGGGGTGTATGCCCCACCCCCAGGGGCAGAGCCACGCCCATTTTTTTTTTCGTGTGTCTTTGTGTCGCCTACAGGGCGCAATTCTTACTGGATTTTCTTCAAACTTGGTATACGTATTCGTTATACCCTAAGGAAGATCTCTATTGTTTTTGGTGCATGCCCGACCCCCAGGGACAGAGCCACGCCCATTTCTAGTATGTATTTGTTTGTCGTCTACAGGCCACATTTCTTAACTTATAATT
This sequence comes from Patella caerulea, assembly GCA_036850965.1. Lineage (NCBI taxonomy): Eukaryota > Metazoa > Mollusca > Gastropoda > Patellidae > Patella > Patella caerulea. Next base: position 13,482,771 of record JAZGQO010000002.1, on the reverse strand, counting down.
TTGAAACTTAGCATACACATTCTTTGTACCCTAAGGAACATCCCTATCATTTGGGGTGCATGCCCAACCCCCTGGGGCAGAGCCACACCCATTTTCTTATCGTGTGTCTTTGTGTCGCCTACATGCCGCAATTCTTATTGGATTTTCTTTAAAACTTTGTATACTTACTCTTTATACTCTAAGGATGATCCCTATCGTTTGGGGTGTATGCCCCACCCCCAGGGGCAGAGCCACGCCCATTTTCTTTTCAATGAGTCTTTATGTCGCCTACAGGGCGCAATTCTTACTGGATTTTCTTCAAACTTGGTATACGCATTCCTTATACCCTAAGGAAGATCTCTATTGTTTTTGGTGCATGCCCGACCCCCAGGGACAGAGCCACGCCCATTTCTAGTATGTATTTGTTTGTCGTCTACAGGCCACATTTCTTAACTTATAATTTTGAAACTTAGCATACACATTCTTTGTACCCTAAGGAACATCCCTATCATTTGGGATGCATGCCCAACCCCCTGGGGCAGAGCCACACCCATTTTCTTATCGTGTGTCTTTGTGTCGCCTACAGGCCGCAATTCTTATTGTATTTTCTTTAAAACTTTGTATACTTACTCTTCATACTCTAAGGATGATCCCTATTGTTTGGGGTGCATGCCCAACCCCCAGGGGCAGAGCCACGCCCATTTTCTTTTTGTGTGTCTCTGTGTCGTCTAGAAGCCGCAATTCTAACTGGATTTTCTTAAAATCAGCGTGGTACTTGGTTTATGTATTCCTTATAGCCTGAGGGCGTCCACTATTGATTTTGATGAATGTCCCGACCCCCAGGGGCAGAGCCACGCCCACTTTTTGCCTTTAGTGTTAGGAAGGCACAATTCTGAATGGATTATCTTGGTGTAGTTATTCCTTATACTCTAAGGACGACAACTATTAATGTTGGTGCACGACCCTCAACGCTAAACAAACCAAACGCCTAGCCTTCTTGACAAAGTACCATATCAATCAAAGCAGGAATGTGGACGTATATTGTAGCGTTAGCGTTATGTTTTAGAGGTGGAGCACCATATCATACGTAGCTCAAATCGTGGTAGTGGTAACCAAGCATAAAAGATTAATGATAGATATATCTGAAATAATAATCACCAAATTGTTACCTTTTTTTAGAGGTGGAGCACCAGGCACTGGACCAAGACCACGCCAGCCACCATCGCAAAAAGACATACAGTTTCAGATGCAACAACAACGATTAAAGCAGTTCGGACAGACTAAACATGTGAAAGCTGATGCAGATAAATTTATAGAATCCATGTTTGGAAAAACAGAAAAACCAAAACCTAAAGATTTAAGACAAAAACAACCTCAGAGTGATATTTCTAATCAGTCTGGTAAAGTTTATACTATAACCCCTCTATTAAAACAAAAAGAAAAAGGTTTCAAAATTTATTCATGTGGAATCATTAGTGCTTGAAATACTCATCATTAGAAACGATATTCCTATTCAGACTGGTAAAGTTAATACAACATGTATAATCCCCTTATTAAAACCCCAAAAAGGGAGAAATGTTCCAAATGTATTCTCGTTAAATAATTAGGGCTTGAGATACTCATCAATAGAAAGTGTAAAAGTTAGTTGTTTTTCTTAGTGACTGACCAGCTAGAGCTCAAAGCCTGACACTTGAGACCACTAGGCCATCCTAACCCCCAACTAGAACCATTATAGGCAGTGAGTCACTGATAGTTATTTGAGGATTTGGAAAACATTTCTTACAAACTACAATATTGTGAAAGATGAATCTCTGAAGGAAATGTTCCAAAAATTGTTAAATTTCATTCAGTGTTTACAATTAAAATCATCCCCTGAAAACTAGCATCTGTCATTAGTAATAGGTGTAATGATCATTTTCTTGGGCCAATTTTTAATTTGAATGAATCCTATAAGGTTGCTGTGAGATCAGGGGTCATGGTGGCTAAGTGGATAAGGCACCCTAGTTCATCTCGATTTTCTGGCGTGATTTCCCCTTGTCAGTGATGCAGAAGGAGGGCCTGACAAGGACAGCTGCCTAGTCGTTTGGATGGGATGAAAAACCGAGGTCCAGTGAACACATTGGAGTGCACGTAAAAGATCCCTTGGCAGTTCGAATTCGATATAAGAGAAGGCCGTAGCGCCACTACCCGGGCAAAATTTCCCTCATAGCACACTGTATGTACCCATCTTCCTTTAGCCCAGGCCCAGGTTAGGTGCAAAAGAGTAGGACGTTAAACCCCATTTCATTTCAGCTGTGAGATTATTTACAACTGATGTTGTGGTTTATATATTTAAATGAAATAGTAAATAATCAATTTGAATACATTCTGTTATTCCTTGGGTTTGATAATTTTTGTCTTTCATGAAAACAAGTTTGACAGGATGTTGGTCAGTGAGTATTCCTGTTTCAGGTGAACTAGTTGAGGATGATGATGGTTTTGGTGATTTTCTGCAAGGACCAATGACAGCAGCAGCCACTCCCCCAGCTCCAGTGGTGCCAGCCACTGTCAGTAATATGTCTCCAGCTCAACTCAGTACCAATACTACAGATTCTAGTCTAAATAATGTACAGGCAGTTACAAAAACAACAATCAACCCGCCACAAATGCCTCAACAAGAAAAGAAAGGTATTTGTTTTGTATGAAAAGAAAAATGACTTTCAGAATCTAATAAAACATGTACAACACATATAATCAGAGCTACATTGTTTTGATAAGCTAACCACACTGGTTGTAAGTTCTTGATTCTAAACCATGGGTGTCAAACTTATTTTGCTTCAGGGGGCTGGGATGGCCTAGTGGACTAGAGTGCCGCGCTTCGACCTCTAGCTGGCCGGTCACCTCTGGCTTGCGGCTGTGGTTTCGAGCCCTGGTTTGAGCGTATGTGGCATGGAGATAGGGGCGCCTTCTCAACCTCATGGGTTTCCTCCGGGCACTCCGGTTTCCTCCCACTGCTAAAGACGCATACGCGCAAACGAATTATTGAAATAAAATTAAACCATATGTTAGTCCCAAAATGACCTAGTTTGTGTTGAGTGGACATTAAACCTCATTTCTCTCTCTCTCTATTTTGATTCAGGGGCCACATTGCCAAGATATAATATTGAACACGGCGTTTCCTTTGTATTGCATACAACTAAGATATCTATGACATACACAGGCCTGGAAATAACGGTTTTAGATGCACCTGACAAAATGTCAGGCACTAATGAAATAGTACCTGACATTTTCTACTAAGTGCCGGACATGTATTAATAATATGAACAAAAAAGACAAATCATTGCCGGAAAAAATGACAGGCACCAGAGGTTTTGTCAGTGACAGGTCCCTTATTTCCAGACTTGGACATACAGTACTGAAAAACAACAATATGTATTTTCCAATGCTAGTTTCTGAGAATTATCAACACATCATTTTGTTGAAATTTGTTCCATGGGCCACATTTAACTCTTGGCGGGCTGAATCTAGCGCTCCCACTGCATGTTTGACACCCATGTTCCATAAAATACATATTCGGATACATATGTTTGGGGTTGTGAACATTTTTATTCCTAACCCTTTCCATCATTGTCACTACATACATGTATTTAGATGGGAGTCTTGGAGTACTTCAGTCCTCCTAAATGAGGTTGAAGGACCTTTTTTAGCAGCAAGGTTGGATGGCTGAATGGTTAGTGCTGCATTAGTATCATAAGATCTGTCATTGAGTCAACTGGAATGGTTATGATTCCGAGGTTGTATAGACAAGGAGTAGGGTCGCCTGTCAATCCTCTTGGGTTTCCTCTGGTTTTCTCCCACAACTAAAGACCCCTGCGCTCAAACAAATTATTGAAATTAAGCTAAACCACATGTTAGTCCCAAAATGACCTAGTTTATGTTAAACCCCATCTCTCTCTCTCTCTCTCTCTCTCTCTGTCTCTCTCTCTTTTCTAACAAATATAACATTTTTTGGTAGTAATCCCAGATTTTATCACACAAAAGTACTATTTCCAAGGCGATATGTAACAAAAGTTATACAGTTATACAATTATTAAATGTTTATATTTTGCAGATTTGATGACAATGATGATGGAATGTTCTGATCTCAAGGCTCCACAGAAAGCCAAGTCGTTCCAGAAACCTCTAGTCAAAGATGTGAAAGTTCAACCACATAAAACCATTACATATCATCAAAGTCAACAAGCTAGACAATGGCAAGTGTCCGCAGAACTTGAAGATCTTTTTCATGAAGAAAGTAAGTGTTTAATAAGAATTTTGCGGATCGTTCTGGAACATAAAATTTTAATTTAAAATTTAAATCTACAGAGTCTAAGACTATATTAAATCAGAAGTATTTATATTTAAATTCATCCAAATCATGCCTATTATACCCATTTGAAGTTTACACTAGTTACACTAGTTTCAATGGATCATGGGTGTGTCATCTAATGGGGTTTCAATACAAATGTTTTGGGTTTATTGTGTGTGAACTAGACAATACACAACAAAATACAACACAGGGTATATACGTGTATGAATGTAACTACTTCTCTGTTGATAAAATAGCTTCATAACACATACAAGGACCAACGGTGGCTAAGTGGGTAAGACGCTGGCTCGCTAGGCTGGAAATCGTGTGTTTGATCCCTGCATTAGCCGAGAAAGTTCATCAGGGTTTCTCCCTGTCAGTGGTGCAGGACAGAGGCCCTGACAAGTACAGCTGTCTAGTCATTTGGATGGGATGGAAAATACCAAGATCCTGTCTACACATTGCAGGTAAAAGCTACCCTGACAGTTGGAATTCATGTTCTGCTTCTAAACTGGGCTAATGAAGACAGGCATACACCATACTGTGTGCTATGAGGGAAATTTTGCCCGGGCAGCAGCGTTACGGCTTACTTTTATATCAAATTCCAACTGTCAAGGGATCTTTTACATGCATATGTATTTTAACACAAAGTAATGATTTCATTGTTCTAAAGTTCCACCCACACCAGCATCCCCGCCAGCTCCAACTGAACCCAGTACTATTGCCATGACAACCAGTCCTGTATCACCACCAACAACTAACATATCAACGAGTGGAGGTGTTTTACCAGACTGGTGTTTGTTTGTCGGTGAAAAGTTACCTCCCCTGTATAACATGGTTTATGAAGCTGCACTAGTGTAAGTATAACAGTCATATTCTAGTACTCAACTGAGAGATCTATGAAGATTACGATTGCAAAATGTTGAAGTCCCATGTCAACTTTGATAATGTCAGCAACATCAAATGTGGTCATATATTGTTGTCATCGACTTCTGTTGATTTCCGATAATTACTTCCGGAGTTATGGACTTTGATCACATAGGAACATCTTTTGAATGCTCTAGTGGCTAATTACTTAATAAATAGGTTTCTTCTCTTTGTCAATAGGTTTCTTCTCTTGGTCAATGCTCCCATTGCCTACAAAAAAAATAATGTGTGGCAGCCCTTGCGGACTGCTCGGAGTGTGGGTGAATATTTCATTGCCTGGCATTGTAGTAATTGTCTTATTTCAAAAAAAATTTCATCAATTTGAAATTCAATACTGTTGAAAAATGAAAGTTTTTTTAGACTTCCCTCTTTAACATATCTTTCACATGGAATTGCCATATTGTATTTGTAAAATATATATGTCTATCTCTCTCTCTCTCTCTTTGGGATATGTACTAATCTGAACATACAGGTATGACCTTACATATAGAATAGTAGGATTATCTCTTTAAAATATATACTGTTATATGTTTACAGTGATGGTAAGATAGATACCAATAGACTCTATCCTATACTGGTATTAAGTAATCTACCAAGAGAAGTATTGGGATATATTTGGTCAATGTCTAATACCACGACCCCAGGTCAATTGATACAGTCAGAATTAAATGCTATACTGGCACTTATAGCTTTAGCACAGGTTTGTATTATATGTTAATAGCATGTGAGTGTTGTATCATAAGGTCTATCATTATGTCAACTGGTTGTGTGTGACAAGGAGTAGGGTAGCCTGCCCAACCTCAGGGTTTTTTCCGGGTGCTCTGGTTTATTGAAATAAATCTGAACCATATGTTAGTCCTGAAATTACCCAAATTGTGTTTCGTAGACAAACCCTGTATCTCTCTCTCTATTATGCATTAAACTCTGTAAATGTAATTCTAAAGACGAAGATAATTACCATTATTTTCTCATATGTCCAGTTTATTCTGCCCAAAGAACAATTCCCAAAAATAATTTACAACACCACAAACAAAATGTTACAATTAACTTAATCCAATATGGCAACCCCGACCATTTCAGATGATACCAACTTTAACATATTTAATATAGTGCAAAAATACATTAAAGATAGGAAGAGATTTTAGCAGCTTAATCATCTAATATTTTATTTACACTATGCAATACTATTTATGTTATATAAATTTCATAATCTAAAATGAAAATGTATTACTCTACAATTAAGCTCCAAGAAATGTAAATATGTTTGTAACTCACTGTCTATGTATATGTCCACCCTTGTCTATTGTAAACATAAGATATAATAGTTTTATTTGTTTGGAGAGAACTTATATAGGCATTTGCCTGTTGTTCAATCCAATTCAGTTTATTGAATAAAATACTGTTTAAACTAATTAAACTCTGTAAAAGAGACTTCACTTTAAGCTAAACCAGGTGTAATATATCAACAATTTATCCCAGTATGCAGCAATTATACATCAAACCATGAACGAGAACAAGTTCTTTTTCAAGTTCTTTTTTATACGCCCACTTGTGAGTCTTGGTGGCTTAGATGCTGTCTAGCCTGGAGTTCTTGTATTTGATCTCTGCATTGGCTGCAAGAGTTCATGAGGATTTTCTGACTTGGTTTCCCCTTGTCCGTGGCACAGGATGGGGGCCATCTCATTTGATTGAATCATCATAATAACCATATTGACACAGTATTTATTGTTCAAGAAAATTAATCTCATATCATATTTTTCAGAATAATCATAGCATCATGTCTATTGATATACTTAAAAGATGTCCTCAACCACCCATTCCATTTCTGGGACAGAATAGTTCTGCTCCATCACCTGTAGCTCAACAACAACAACAACAACCTGGTAACCAAGCAGCAGTCTCTGATACCCCAGTTGTCAATAGCAACCAACCTCAGGGATTACCTAATACCCAAGCAGTAATGCCAAGTCCCAGTGGTATTCAAGCTACCATTCCTAGTCCGTCAACCAGTTTCCAGGTTGTGGCACCGGTTCCTCAACCAGTTAATTCAGGTAAGAATCTTATTTATTTTTTGTTTTAATCTGAAACTTTGGATCTGGGTTCCTCTTTGGTATAAGGAATTAGATGACAAATGTTGAATTAACAAAGCTTCACTTGTCAATTGTGTAGGATGGAGAGCCTGACTAGGACAGCTGTGGAGCTGTTTGACATGCATGTAAAAGATCCCTTGACAGTTGGAATTCAATATAACAGTAGGCTATAGGCCCGGGGAAAATTTTTCTCATTGACTACTGTATGGTGTATGCCTGCCTTCAGTAGCCCAGTCGGATCAGTGCAGTTGGGCGTTAAACCCCATTCCAGGTCCTGTGTATATTTTGGTGTATATGTAAAAGATCCCTTGGTAGTTGGAATTTGATATAAGTGTAGGCCATAGCACACTATCTGCCCATTTTCATTAGAGCAGCCGGAGTAGAACAGTAGGGAGTTAAATTTCATTTATATTTTTTCTATTTCTTTATTTGTAGAATTTTTTAAACATTTTTTATAGGCATGAAACCTAATTCTACTCCATCTACTATTTCTCAACCTCCCCGATCTTTTCCTACTCTATCTGAGCCTGCTATTATAACTCATACATCAGAAGATGATTTCGCAGACTTTCAATCAGCAGATAAACCTACAGGTAATCATTAAACGGAACTAAATCGCTAATGGCTAATTTGCGAACTAGAAATTAACACAAATTATTTTGCAATGCATATATATATATGAACTGATTTACATTCAGTCGTTTCAGTTTTACACTAATTTCAAATCAGTTATATTTGGTAAACAGGTAAAATACATCTGAAGTGAATAGCAATCTCTAGCATCTGGTTATTCCAGTCTACACCGGTAGTATTTATTGTGCATGCTCTCCAGATAAGAATATGGTGCACCGTTTGCCATAACTTGTGGAATATGTCAAGCCTCGTTCTTCGAGTCCTTTGTTACAAAAAATGGCCTTGAAACTATTTGTATACCAATGGTATAATATTTATTTTGTCTTGCATATTGGATATCAGAAGCCAATCGTTGACTGTTAAGATCACAACATCAATGTTGATTGAAATTGACAAATAATTTGTGTTGAAGATTTTGGATGATGTTGAGTTAAAGATTGACTACTCGAACTTTACAGTCTAATGGGACATGTTTATAGTAGATTGCATGTAACCTTTGAGAAATTTTAAGAATGATTTTATACATGTAGTTGTCTCGCAGCAATGCTTTGTGAATATAATAATAAGTGCAGTGTCTCCTGTCTTATGTGATTGGTAAATATATTACAATATGTTTGTATTACAGAAGATGAATTTGGGGATTTTATGGGAACTAGTAATCCAGCCTGTATAACAGTTGAAGAAAAACCTCCGTAAGTTAAAATGGTTGGCCCCAGACTTGAGAATTTGAGAGTCGATGAATAAATTTACTAAAATGATTCAAGCTACCTGTTGTTTGTGCATGTATATTTTTTATAGCAAATTTTTTAGTAAATCTAAAGAAAACAACATTTTTTTTGGTATTTTGTTTCTTATCTAAATGAATGGGTAGTGTGTTTGAATTGCATCATCAGATGCAGGTCTGTCATTGAGTCAACTAGCGTGATTTCGATTCCCCTGTTGTGCGTGACAATGATTAGGGTTGTCTGTCCACCTTCCTGGGCCTTCGCTGGGTTCTCCAGTTTCCTTCTACTGCTAAAACCAAATTAGTCCCGAAACGACCTAATTTGTGTTGAGTGGACATTAAACCCCATTTCTCTCCAGGATACACCTTTTGGAAGCGATCATATGTTACTCAGCAAGTTGATTAATTCATAGTATGTTGCCACGTGATTGACACTCAATGTAATGGTTAATCTAGGATACGATTAGAATTTTAGGATTTTTTTTCCACCGGTTCTCAAAAAGAATTGCTCGTACCCTAAAATGTTATTGCCAATATATTATCATCAAAATCAAAATTCTTATTTTTATCGCAAATTGCGACTTTGCTGCTCACTCTAAATTATTGTCTACTAACAAATGAATGTTTTATTGTTTTTATATAGATATGTGATCTCAGTACCAAAACCTGATCCAAAGATAATCGATCAGATGACTCCAGATGAAAAGTATAATTCTAATGTACAAAGTTTTTTTGGAAGTAGCGGTTCTTCAGGTAGAGTTTTGATGCTATAATAGCCTGCTGTATTCCCTTCCTTTTTAGATGGGTCTGGTCTTCTTTTTTACTATTGTCTAAACTTTCAGCGATTAGTTAAATATGTTAAAGGCTATTCTACTAAACATTTCTTATTCTGATATAACATTTTAAAAATCAAAGTTCATTTATCAAGTTTTGTTATTCAAAATTTATGAATTTTTCTCGATTCTTTTCATACACTTTTTAGATTAATTAAGTGATAGTTGAAAGATTAATGTATTAACATTTATTTAATTATGATCTAGATACTGTACATACTTTAAGATGAAATGTTATTCAGTAGAATTGTCTTTGCATACCAGCTACAGTAGATTTTCCTTATACAATTAGCTGTATATTTAAGGTTTATAATACGAGAAAATATGTTCAAAGTTCAAATTTACAAACATATGAAAATATTGTTGATGGGTCGACATGCAAGTAGTGATATGTATACTCCTTTCAGTTTCTAATAATAACAGGGATATTTATGTAGAACATTCTTCACATCAACATCTTTAAAGGTCTCCTGAAAGGTTTCATAAGTTTTTTCAAGTAATGCAAGTAATTAAGTCAATATATCATTTCCATAAGTATACCACGACCCAAATGCCAATATTACTGGTAACTTAACATTATTTTTTTCTGTCGTTCTCCGTGGGAAGTCGTAACAAGCTGTGATGTCATTTTATTCCTTCAGCCCATAGTCTATAATGTGAGCAGAAGGACTAAACTGATGTCATGGCTTGTTTATTGCTTGTGTCTTTTTGTACTTTAGAACAAATTTTCTATTATTGTAAATTATATAGTTTACACCCAAGATAATCGATATGATTACTCAGTCAGCCTAAAATTGATGATATTCAAATACATATAGTTGTTGATAAAGAAATAGGATAGTTCGTTTATAGATCCTTTCCACTCTAACTTTGTTTAATATTGTAGAATGTAGATGTTAATATTGTGGGTATATTTTGCGATAAATTTAAAAGCAGAAAGATGAAGATGTTTATAATCAAATGCTATGGAAAATTTGACTTAGTTTTGACATATTTTTTTTATCCGCGTAATTTACAACGTATGTAAAATGTATATTTATAAAATCCCCCATCAACAGAATTCAAATACAGGCTTTACACAGAAAACGTATGTGGTTTCTTTATCATAATGTTTCAGGTTAAAAGACCCTTTATCAATTATCCTGTGACACTTTATACAAATGTTGGTGATGTCACAGAATTTTGAAATTTATCTTAAAATGTATAAAATCTACCTGAGTTTATCTGTCCATATCTCTCTTTTTCTATATATGCTTCATTGAATTAAAAACGTTAATATTTGAAAGAGGAGATTTTCTCCTGTTTTTTTCTGAATTATTTTGTCAGCACTGGTTTATTAACATCTACAGCTTCTGGGGTTTTTATTTGTAATTTCTTTTCTTTTTTCTTGTTTTCTTTCTTTGTTAATTTATTTAAATTTTGTGTGGTTTTTGTTTTAGTATCAACTAATTTGCACCATATTCCAACACTAAAACGTTCACCATTTAAAGGTACTTTGTATAAATTGGTTTATTTTTTGAATAACACATAACTTGGCCTTTTTGCAGCATAAAACACTCTCCATTTAAAGGTTTTTTTGTTGTTTTTTTTTTTATATAAATTGATTTATTTTTGATAACATATAACTTTTATATAAATTGGTTTATTTTTTTATAACATATAACTTAGCCTTTTTGCAATATAAAACAATCACTGTTTAAAGGGGTTTTTTTTGTATAAATTGGTCTATTTTTTGATAACATATGACTTGGCCTTTTTGCAGGTTTGTTTTTTTTTAACACATTTTTAGATTATTTGATTTATTAGAAGTATTAAGGAACATATTATTTGGTCAATGTGCTCAAAAATTATTTTTATGTGTGTCTTTTTGTTCAGTAAACTATTGTTACCTGATTTAATTTTAATTGTGATAAACTTTTATTAAACAAGAAGAAAAAAACTCTGTTAACAAAAGAGAAAATAATGTTAATGGTAGCTTTGGTTTGGACCAGTTTTAAGAATATTTCTTCAGGTTTGGCCCAATTTTAAGAATATTTCTTCTGGTTTGAACCATTTTTAAGAATAATTCTTCTGGATTGGACCAAGTTTAAGAATATTTATTCTGGTTTGAACGAAGTTTGAAAATTTATTCTGTGGCATGGCAGGCATTGTGGGTGTTTGGCTATATACTTATGCTATATGTTACACAAGAATATTTCTTCTGGTTGGAGCCGATTTTAAGAATATTTCTTTGGATTTAAACCAAATTTAAGAATATTTCTTCTGGTTAAGACCAAGTTTATTCTGTGGCTTTGCAGGGATTTGGCTATATACTTTTGTTATTTGTTACATGCAGATTTGAATTTATTGAATATTGGTTTGCAAATGTTGTTTTGTTTTTATTTTACTCAACCTACCAAGATTTCTTTTAGTCTAGTCATCAGGAAGAAGCCTAATTGTTTGCCCAGGAGTTGACTGTTACAATTAAAAGCTTAATATCAATTTATAACCATAACCACTATCTAATACTATTGTCAATGTACAAAAGTCCAATATATTTTGGTTGTAACTTAATTTTAACAATGTTTGCCATAGTCGGTACCATCAGTGTCTGACTTGGTTCCTATACTATTAGGCATATTCCTGAAGCAATGGCGCGAGAAATCCCTCTCTTACCATTGCTGGATAGAAGTCATATTCTTGAAATTGGGCGGGGCGTGTCTCTTTTTAACGTCCAATCAAATCCCTCCTCTCTTCTCGCATTCGGGATAATTTTCAAAATGGCCGACGAAGAAAACATGTTGGCACTGGATAATCGAGCATAATAAATTTCGCGGGTTATGACGTAAACAAGTCGCGATTGTCACTAGATACATTGCGGTAACATATTTTGGGGTCTGGTCCCGATATTGTTTGTTACAATGTAGGTCATTGGTTGGTAATGGCACTACTGACCAATAATAATTTAGCACAACAATGTTCACTCAAGATAGCAGTGTGAAGTGGATTAGTTCTAATCAAACGAAACACTGCGCAGGAGTATGACTATTAGGAAGAGGTTGTCGAGACTACAAAGCATTCATCTACACCGTTATTTATATCTCTCCTGTAGTGCCTGCTTGTAGGTTATTTCAGTATATTTTATGTATACTCATTCTCTCTTTAGCTTATATTATTTTCTTGTTATGTATATATACATAGATATTTAATTATTTATTAAACCTGTACAATATTTATTGAAAAAAAAAAAGAGAATAATTGTCTTAATTTTATTTTATGCATCTATATTTTAAGAAAACAAACCCAAAATATCACTGGTAGATAATATCGCATCTTGGTTTCGACCAGATAAAACAAAGGCCCTTCAATTCTTTATTAACCCTACGCTGAATGCAGCTGATTGATTTTTTGATTGATACTTATTCCTTTCTAGATATTCATCTTTCACATTTGCTGGGGATTCAAAATCAGAGACTTGAACTTAGTTAATTTTTGATCAAATATATTTGCATTAAAATGTGTTCTGAATTAGATATTTATTCAGTATTTATATGATTAGGTCAGTTTACATTCATCACTGCGTCGTTTTAGTGTATGATGGAGAACCTGTTATCGTCTGACCCCAATGAGTATAAATTAACCGCTGCCTTTGATATTTTAGGTCATACAACTCCCAACAGTCTAGATGAGGAGTATTACACTGATTGTCGTGACAGTACAAGTCAGCTCAGCACCTCGGAGCAATCAGAGAGTGAAGATATTAAAAATTTTGAAACATATGTTGAGGAATTTAATCGCAAGAAAGAAATGCTTCATCCAGAGAGTCCCTTACATAATCCATTCCCAAGGTTACCAGTTGTTCAGCAGACATCCGCAGATGTGGTTATTCCCCCTTTGCCACCAGTTCGATCTGGTTTACAACTCAGCTCTGAAGCCACATCTTCCAGAGAATTCACAGATTTTAAATCAGCTCCCGTTTTAACTTCTGCACAAGATTCAGATCCAGATTTTGCTGATTTTCAAGCAGCGCCAAAGTCTTCAGGATCAGAACCAAATCTTTTAGGGGAAGAGGACAAGTATGGTGCTTTAAGATCATTAGTTATTGACGAGCCTGCTTCAACCAATGAAGCAACAGCTACAAGTGAGACTGTTACACCTTTTGCTCAGTTTGGTGAAGAAAGTGACCAGAATGAAAGCGAGGGAGATTGGGCAGATTTTGCCAGTGCGCCTCCAGCAGAGGATACAAACACAAAAACTTCTGACAAAAACACATTAAATTTAGTTGCAGATAATGTTGAAAGTGACTGGGCCGATTTTGGTGACACTAAAACTCCAACAGCTGGTGCAGTAAATGATGAACCTTCCTGGAATCCCTCTGCTTCAAGTTTTCTAGGAGCACCTGCAGTAAAATCCAACATAACAGCCAAATTAGTTCAAAATGAGCCAACGAACAGTTTGTTTCCCAGTGTTGCAATAAAAACAGAAAATACTGATGATGATTGGAGTGATTTCTCAGGAGCTGCATCAAATGATCAGCAGACACCAATCCCCAGTGAAAACACAGATGATGACTGGTTCAACACGCCTGTCATTTCTGATACTAGCTTATCCAGTAACAGTGTAGTCACAGTCAAAAAGTCTCATTTACAATCTGATGAAATTATGGGGATGTTCAAGGTGCGTGATGATCCAGGAACACAAGCTAGCTATAAATTACCCAACCTGGAGCAGAAGGTCAACAAATTTCGACAGCCTTCATTGGATGATGACAATGACAATGACCCTCCACCTTTGGATTACATTGACGACGATGAAGATCATGGATTCTCACGTGGTTACGATTTGGATGAGTATAATAGCCCCTCTCCTATTGGTGGCTATGGTTACGGAAATAGTAACAAAGGTATGTTTTTGAATCAGGTTGCTAAAAAAGTTGCCGAGAAACGTCTGGATGACAGAGACAGAAGTAGCCTCTCCCCAGAAACTGAAGATGACGCTAACAGTTATTCTTCTAAAGATACAGATAGTTATAACTGGAAAGACAGGTCCAAACAACTTCGGGAAGATTCACAGTCTGTTTGTAGTCTTGAATTACCAGCTAAAGGTAAGCTAAATTAAGTATCTAAGTTAGCTTTTTTTACAATCTGATTGAAATGATTTCATTTTGTTAGTTTTGCCTGATTCTTACATTACATAATTGTATTATCTGACCAGCTTTATAGCTATCATTGGTTTATTCCCGCGAAGGCGCAGTTATTGACCGTAACGGATTAAAAAAGGTCGTTTTCGATGCCTTAACGGGAATCCAGCCCTAAGGATTAAAATGGATTAAAAACGTAACAATGGTGTTATAGATTGTTATGATAAGAATTTACACTTTCATAATCCCCACTGTAACTAATTAACCAACATTTTAGCATCAGATGAGCAATAAAAAACATAACTATACTATAATATAACAAAAATTAATTTAATTTCGTCAAATAAATAAAAAAGATAATACTATAACAAAAATTAAATTTAACTTCGCCAATAAAAACAACTATAATATAACAAACATTAAGGGGATTTTATATCTTTAAAAATGACACTGATTGTGTGAATTGAGCGAATGGGTGAATACTACTTGGGTGATTTGATGATATTCATCGTTAGTTGGCAATTAGTGGATAAAATTCAGAGTTAACGTCAATTCATAAAATCTTTAACACCGTTAATTGGGTCCTAATAACAACATGTCTCCCTTCAAACGAAAGCCGACACGTCGATAAAGCCGACACGTCGATATCTGCGCCTTCGCGGGAAGGATTAATTTTGGTCACGCTCTGTAACTGCGCCTTCGCGGGAATACACCCTATCATTTACTTGATATCAGATCAAGGCTTTAACTCCAAAACCACCCTGAGCCGGTACACTTTACAATTAATCACAATCTAATTAAAACTCAGATCCTATTTCGTTTCATGTTTTATACTTCAAAATTGAGTTTTATTTGTCTGTACTACACTAGGATCTGGAAGAGTTGTTATATAACAGGCGTTCTGGATGGCATGACGGATTAGCCAATGAAACAGTCTGTTACAGTGACTTCTTGGCATGCCATGCACGAAACTTTAGGTAAACCCCCAGAAACATCAATGCTGATTGATTAATCAATGGCTGATGTTATAGGGTCAAAATCTGCTTGTATGCCCCCTGATACAACCTCCCAGTACAACTGGTCATATCTTCATGTAGTGTAGGCCATTGACAGTATAAAAAACCGAAATATTGATCTGTATTTTAATCAGATTGTCCATCATCTACTTTATATCAGAAGATGGTTAGAAGTATAAACGCTAAACCACCTTGAATCATATACATATGAAATAAAGCACCACAATACACACCCCTGTATGCTAATACAGACAGTTTGACAAGTCAATATCTTCACATGATCCCATCTCCACTACGATATAGAGTAAGAGAGAGAAATGGGGTTTAATCTTCACTTGACACAAACTAGGTCATTTCGGGACTAACATATGGTTTTATTTTATTTTAATAATTCATATGCGCGTATGGGTCTTTAGCAGTGGGAGGAAACCGGAGTGCACAGAGGAAACACACGAGGTTGAGAAGGCGCCCCTATCTCAATGCCACATACAGTCACACCAGGGATCGAAACCACAGCCTTAAACCAGAGGTGACCGACCAGCTAGAGGTCGAAGCGCAGCACTGTAGACCACTAGGCCATCCCAACCCCCCATATAGAATAAAATGAAAATATTTAACATTGGATTTTAAAAGTAGAACTATTTAACCAGTTTGCATCCCAGCAAAAAGACAATAAATCCTTCTGCTATGATTGTATTAAAATAATGAAATTCTTTGTGATCGATATTATCTATACGACATGATGTGCATCCAATAAGTCAGGGTATGTTTTCTAGAACATTGCCACAATTCATGTAACTTGGAAATAAGATGAAGTGGGCTTTAATGTCCTACTATTCTGCACCAAATGGGTTTACGAAGTAAGATAGATGATATTTTGTTTGCATGATTTCTCATCAGATCACTATTGATCTATTTTAGGTAATTCAATAAAAACTAACTCTGATAATGGTGGTAGCGACAGCCAATCGGTGTCCAGTATGGAATTTTGTAATTTTGAAGGATCTTCAAAAACACCAGTCAGTGCTGAATCCAAATCTCTTGATAGTCTTGATTTTCCTCCTGATGGCAATGACAACGAAGGTATTGAAGTAACAGATGTAGAAAATACAGGTAATTCAAGTCTTGAAACTTTTTCTTTTACTGACAATATTATAGTGTGGGTTACTTGATCATTGACATTGTGTTTTGGGGAAGAGAACAGTTTTTATAAGATACAAATGAATTTGAAGAGTGTGTTTTGAGAGAGAATAGTATTTTTATAAGTTAGACAAAAATATGTCAGAGTGTGTTTTGAGGGAGGGTAGAGTTTTCATGAGACAAAATTAAGTAAGAAAGTGTGTTTTGAGGGAGAGTTGAGTTATAAGACAAAAATATGTAAGAGTAGTGTGTTTTGAGGAAGAGTAGAGTTTTTATAAGAGTGGGTTAGAGTAGGGTGTTTTGAGGAAGAGTAGAATTTCTATAACAGTGGGATAGAGTAGTGTGTTTTGAGGGAGTGTATATTTTTGTAATGGTGGGTTAGTAGAGTAGCTTGTTTTGAGGTAGAGTATTATTTTAACAAGAGTGACTTAGAGAATCATGTTTTGAAGGAGCATGTAGTTTTGTTATGATGTGTTAGAGTAGTGTGTTTTGAGGAACCGTTTAGTTTGGTGAGAGTGCTCTAGAGTAGTGTAATTTAAGGCAGTGTATATAGTTTTGTGAGAGTGGGTTAAAGGAGCATTTTTTCCGGGAGTGTAGAATTGTTATTAGAGTGGGTTAGAGTAGTGTGTTTCACGAGTATTGTTTTGTTATGGTGGGCAAGAGTAGTGTATTTTGAGGGAGTGTATAGTGTTATAAGAGTGGGTTAGAGTAGGGTTTTTTGAGTGAGAGTATAGGTTTGTGAGAAGTGTGTTTTGAGGGAGACTGCATAGTTTTGGGAGAGTAGAGTGGGTTAGAGGCAGCATTGTGCTTGATGGCAGAGTACCCATGGGTGAAAGAACTGTGTTTGGTATTACAAGTGGTAGAGCAGAGTGGGTGAAAAAATGTGTTAGAGCATTGTGTTTGTTATTTAAGTGGGTTAGAGCATTGTGTTTTGTGGGTGAAAGTGTAATTCTTTGAATCTCTTTTCTCTGCATGTCTATGATCTTTTTCACTGGTGTTGTCCATTTCCTGTTATGTATTAAGATATCCCAAATGATAAAACGCAATAGTAATTAAATAAAGAGCGACCAAAATTTATTGTTATGAAAAATGGCAACGCATGTATTTTGTTTTATTCATTGATGCACTAAAACCAACTTGATTACTTCACACACCAAATATGAAAAGTAGTCCAGGTTGATGTGTTACAACACCTAGATGTGGTATTTGACTGCTTTATACATTGGCTTTACAAGAGTGATACATAAAACCTAGGGTTGTGACTAAAAACAATAGTTGAAATACAATGCTATTGTTTAATTTTGTATTCATTGATGCAGTGAAAAGAAATTGATTAGAAACTGACTACGATGGCTTGGTGTTTTTCACACGTATATCTGATATTTAACAGGTTTAGGTATATTGTGGTATAGTATATAATCAATATTAACATATGTTACATATATATATACTTTATATATAAAATATTTTATGATAGTATATCTATAGTTGTATCATGGATACATCAATATATAAAGATATAACAGTATAAGGTAGGCAGGATATTAAAGACCGACAACAGTCAGTTACAAATTGTTTTGTTTCAACTCATGCTTCTAATTCATTTTACACATTAATTGTGAACATTTTATGAACTTTTGGTGTAATATGGAGAAAGATTGACATTATTTTGAATTGCTACATAAAATTTGGTTGATAGTACAGGTTGTATCTACCACGACCCAGTCCATAAACGTTCTGGAAATATTGTCATCTTTCTTTTTTGTTTAAAATTGATGTGTTTTAACAAGATCATTCTTTTACTTTACCCTGTTTCTGAAAGGTTTTGCAATTTTGAATCCATTTTCTCTTGCTAGCAAATTGGAATAAAAGTTCAAAGGTTAATCACGGCTACAACCATGGGAATGAATTATTGTTTGACACAAGGTGCAATTTTATTGATACACAATTATTGAGTTTAATACTAAGCAAGGTTTCGACAAGGATATTCTCGACTTTATCTAGCAAATTATTGTTTATATAATTGTAGGTATTGTAAACAGCAGTAATAGTATAAGTAATAATATGTCGCAGACCACATTAACTGGTGGTGTAATAAAATCATTAGCCGATAAATATAATATTACAGATGAAGTAATGGTACGTTACTTTTCAATCTTATATCTCACAAATTCTTCTCACCTGTCAAAAAGAGTATCATGGTGGCTGAGAAAGTTCATCCAGATTTTCCTCCGTCCTGCACCACTGACAAGGGGAAAACCATGTCAGAAAAATCCTGATAATCCCAAACATAGACCTTCAGACTAGCAAGCCAGCATCTTACCAACTTACCCAGTGTGACTCCCTGAATCCCAAAAACGAATATCAGTCAAAACAATGGTTCCATTCTGTTCAATATTTACAAAGATTTATATGATCATATCTAACAAAGGTCATCATAAGATTACCTACAAAAAGATAAATATGTGACAACCTTTATGGATTGGTCAAATGACTTGGCTTCTGTGGTTGTATATGTTGTTGCCTGGCAACCTATCCGTATACTGAGATCTATGTATTTTTGTGTATTTTAGACTAGTGACCGGTATAGTTATGAATGGGAGAGATGTTTAGACAACTGTTGGAGAATGATCAAAGATTCTAACACTATATTTAATTCTATCAGTTCATCCAGTGTGTGTAATGAAGTTTTAAAATCATCCCAAGGATCATCTTATATAACTGGTAAGTAAACTAGAACTAGTCACTAGAAGATAACATTTACTCCAGTAATACAGGTAAAAGACCAAAAGTTACAAATTTGTTTCAACCTTGAATTAAGTCTCATTTACTGCAGTAATAATTGTAATGTAGGCAAAAGACCAAAAGTTACAAATTTCATTCATCCTTGAGAGAGAGAGAGAGAGAGAGAGAGAGAGAGAAATGGGGTTTAAGGTCCACTCAACACAACTAGGTCATTTCGGGACTAACATATGGTGTAATTTTATTTCAATAATTCGCTTGCGCGTAGGGGTCTTTAGCAGTGGGAGGAAACCAGAGTGCCTGGAGGAAACCCACGAGGTTGAGAAGGCGCACCTATCTCCATGCCACATACGCTCACACCGGGGCTCGAAACCACAGCCGCAAGCCAGAAATTTTATAAGCAGGATTTTATGATATACAATTTCAAGATATGTATATTAAAAAGTATAGATATGCAAACAAACAAATGATGTTTGTTTATAACTCTCCATCTATGTAATTAGAGGTACATAATGATATACATGGATTACCAAAATCTAAAGGGTTTAGGAAGTTACATCTTTTGATATTTAATGAATTAACATTTTCCAAAAAACGTATATATAGTGCTGGTGGGTTTCAGTATATAAGTGAGTGTAAAGTCTATCACTGACCATCCTCAAACTGAGCAATTTATGTAACTTAGAAGATTCATGGTGTAAATTTGTATTTTGTATATTTTAAAGGTATTGTAGAGATTTACAGGGTAACTTGTAGAGTTATGACTGCCATGAAAGCACATAGTAAGTACAACAAATATATTTATATGTAGCCCACAAGCCTTTATGTCAAAAGATAAATTCATATTTGCCAATCGAGATCATGCATTTTTTTTTAGACAATATACATTTTTAAATGTCTTAATCCATGTAAAAGATAGCTAAATATACCAATTGCAGGTCTTTCTTGAGGCTTGAAATATTGTCTAAATTATTAATTAGACATTTATTAACATGATAAGTTCATAATTAACTCTCGATGAAATCAGATGCTCAAGATTTTAACTCGGGAAAATAATGATTTGATTTAAATATGAAGAAACAAGGCTCAGTCTCGAATGTACCAGTACCATGGTTACGATTATAAACAATCAATGCACACATATGGTTGAAACAACAAATACTTGTAACATGGCTCAGAATAAAGTAATTTGAATTTAAATTTTCAACATATTCATTTTGTATTATCTATTTTGGAACGATTGTAGCAAGAACAGTCAGCTGTTTATTCAACTGTTGCAATATTCAATCATCGACTCTAAGAATCTAATGTAAATCATTTTTGTGATTGTAATTTAAATCGGGATAGATTTTACTCCTATTTAGTATAGATAGTTCGTTCCTAATTTAATGTTCCATGTGAAAAATTCATTGAAACAAATTAATGATTCTATTACAGATCTGACAACACCCCCTTTAGAGAGACTGTTAAAAGATATAGATTTAGCCTGGAATAATTTAACAGCGTTCTTTGTTGGTGCTTCTGTTTTGGTAAGTCTTAATATGCTGTATAGATATGATATTAATTACTGTTATACTTTCAAAGATATAGTTGAAATGTTATAGAATTTTTGTCAATGTGTTCAACAAGTGCAGACTTAACTCAATTTCTGCTATTTGTCTGGGGTTTTTTATGTATAATTTGTTTGAAATATTTTGAGAACGGAGAAAAAATAACATTGCAAGTTTATTATTATTATTGGATTAAAACAGAGTCTGTTATTTATCAGCTAAGTAAGGATGTCAAGGATTTATTAAGCCTAAGCATGATAATGAAATTCAATTGTGGGTTTCCTGTAAAATGACCTAGCTGTGGGTTCACAAAGCTTTCTCAGGCTTAAGCTAAGAATTTACTCCAGTTTCAATGAGAAAATATGTCTTTGATCAAGAAACATAAAACTTTGCACATAGTTTATTATTGATTTATTTGATACATTAAAAGAACAAAAGTAAATTGTTGACTTTAGTCTCAGAATGTTTTATGAAAACAGGGCCAGATATCAAAGTTATATTTTTTTAAATTTTACTTCATCTTGTTTATTTTTCAGCCGGACATCAAAGCATTTGATTTTAAGTTTGGTGTAATTAAATCTGATTCTGAAGAAGCTCAATTCAATGCATGTGGCGTCTGCCTTTTAAATGTGGATGTAAAAATAAAAGCAACATGGTGTGATGAAGATGTGACCAAATTAACATATGGCAGACGACAGTATCATGCCCCTTGTGCAAATTTCTGGGTGAATTGTGTTGATTCTACTTTACCAGGTTTAAGATTACCAGAATTACTGTGATGATAACAACCATTGGTTCCAATTATATTACCTAGATATTAGTTCCAGAGTTATATCAAAATGGAAACCTAAGAGTTATCTTTGCAACGTTGTGACAGAGGAGCTATTTTAAAAACAAAATGGAAACCTAAGAGTTACCTTTGCAATATTGTGACAGAGGAGCTATTTTAAAAACAAAATGGAAACCTAAGAGTTACCTTTGCAACGTTGTGACAGAAGAGCTATTTTAAAAACAAAATAATTATTGCTAAACCTTATTATGAAATAATTGTCCTGTCACATATCAATGAATGCCCTGTATGTTTTATCAAGCCTTCCCCCATCTTGCACTCAGAAACCTACCTCTGCAATTGCTCATGGTCGACTTTTAACAAACAAACTTAACATAGCAGTGACATCCAAGAATAGTCTGTATATAAGAACAGTGTTATTTGTTATGGGACACATTGTAGTTTTTCATGGAACTTTGTTGTAAGAATATTCGTCACATTCCTGATTCAATGCAGATATTGAGTCATGTTTTCAAAATGAGTGATTGAGAGCATCTTAATTGAGGAGAATGGGAGCATAGGAAAACAGATATTAGACTCAACAGCCATCTATAAAAAAGGAAGATTTGGTAATGGGAGGTCTTTTGACACAAGCAACTAGGAAAATGGAAAAATAGGGAGCAACCACTTACAAAATGGGGCAATTAGGGCACATGCACCTAGGAAATTAGGCGATTGGAACTCAAGCACGTTCGAAATGGGAAGAATGGGAACATCCCAGCACTGACACCCAGGAAACTGAAAGATTGGGACACTTAAGATTGTAGTATTGAATGTTAATTTAGACATTTTACAGATTTAGTTTCCATTTTTAGTAAATTCAATATTTATTGGATTTAAGGCTTTGTGATGAATCCCCTAGTAAAAGAATTCATTTCCATGGATGTTACAATACACAATTAGCTCCACTGAAGTTAATAATGCTAAAAACATATACAAACTAATTAATGTATCAAAGATTTGCTTCAATGCATTCTCAAAACATTTTATTAAGGAATAAATACCCCAAGATATAAAAAATCTATTTTCAGAAGCCATGTTTATCATTTAACCTGATTGAAAGAGGGTCCATTTTGAAAATGTATTTATTGTTACCATACATTTCGAAGGATTATCTGCAGTCAACTTCTTTTTCTACCATTTAATTGCAGACTCGAATGTAGATTTAATTCCCTCAATGTTCCCAAAACTGCTTAATCATTTGATAAAAGCATAACTACTGCTCCCTTAGTCAAGGGTAACTGTTAGTAATACCCTGACATTTTTGCCCATTGCTTGCCCATAGGTGTTTTTAAGGGAATCCAGTATTTTTCTAGTAAGATTGGGCCTTTCTACTTTCCATATATACCAAATTTGCAATACATTTAATGAAAATAACCACCTGACTAATACTTTTGTGGGAATGTATCTCTATAGGTCACCTAGTGCTACTAGAAAACCTGGTATTGAATTTAAAATAATATGTGTAAACTAAGAAAAGAAACCTAATCCTTTCAACTCAAATGTTTGCAGATGACTGATCATGGTGATTAAATTCATCTATCACTAGGATTTAGTCTAAGTAGTTTTGATATACATGTAGTTTTTAATCGATTGTTATGACATTAGGTCAAAGGTCAAAGGAATATTAACTTTAGATATGATAAGTGTTTGTATTTTGTGATATTCTAAGATTTCCACTTAACTTTTGGGTTGGGTGGCTGAATGGTTAGTGCTTGCACGTTGTATCATAAGGTCTTTCATTGATTCAACTGGCGTGGATTTGATTCCCAGGGTGTACGGGACAAGGAGTAGGGTTACCTGTCCAACCTCATGGGTTTTCTCTGGGTCCTCCCGGTTACCTCCCCCAAGGGAATTATTGAAATAACCTATTTTGTGTGGATGTTAAAACCCATTTCTATTTCCCCGTTTATATGTTTTAATTGTATACTATAAAGAACAAATGTAAATATATAAATGCACAATGTATTGTTTTGTATATATTACTTACTTATGTATAAATTTATATATATTGTATGTGCTTAGCTTTAAAATACTGTGGTGTTAAGTTTTCAAATTTAATATATAAACAATAAAAATGTATATATAATTTATTGAAGTACAAACTATTTTATATAATCATGTGTATATATATAAATATATGTATCTTAGGTCAAGGGCACAGCAAATATATTTGTTCACTTATTCTCAGCAACCTGATCACTATTGCTTTATTCATTTTCTCAGCGTAAATATCATATTTATGAATAATAACTATTCAAAAGTATCACCGAAATTAAATCTGATAATACACAGATACTATTTTGTTTTGATTTTTATAGTTCAAAAATTCATTTTAATAATAAATAATAATATGTCCATTTATAAAGCCTATATCCACAAGACGTCTTTACTACACTAGGATCTGGAGGAGTTGTTATCTAACCGGCCTTCTTGTTGATGCGAGGGATTAGCCAATGAAATGATCTGTTAAAGTGAGTTCTTGGTGTAGGATGCACCAAGCTGTGGGTATCCTACTAGAAACATCAACTCTGATTGGTTAATCAAGCTGCTTTTATTTATAACCCCTGACTCGACCTCCCACTACAACTGGTCAGATCCTCATGTAGTAGAGGCTATCGAAAGTATATAAAAAAAACAAACGAAATTAGATCTGTATTTTAATCAGATTGAACAGAAATATTTATGTGTAAACTTTCAAATAAATTTCAAAAGTGGTATCAGGTGCCTACTCATAGCTTCATGAAGAGCATTCAATTACATATTAATATTAAATAAAATGTAAGCTTATATGTTTTGTCATCAAATAATACAATTAAAGTAAATTATATATATATTCTTCACTTCTTTCAAGTATTATTCAAGGTGTGGATATATCCGAGTTAAACAATCACATCTTGGAAGCCATATTTATAATATTAACTCTTAAATTCCTTGTTTAGTTTTTTTTGAGAAGTATGTATATTGATGGATATATTTAAGGTATATGATAGTACAACTGGCTTTTAGGAGCTGTGGGCCCGATTAGAAACATTTTTTGTGTGTGAGAAGCATTGATGGGATTTCACTCGTATATTCCGGACATTTCCGACGCTATTTTCCAAACTGCCTCCTTAAATAACGATAAGAGTTATGTCCCTTTAATTTCAGTAAAAAATGTCCGACAAGAAAAATTGTGAAATCATATCACTGGTCTGAAAGTTCACAACCAAAATCTATTTAGTGAATTGATTTATTGAAAATGACCAGAACTAGTTACTTATTACTACTTGGGTTCAAAACATACTTAGGTATGAGGTAGTTTACTCAAGCATAGGTCCTACACACAGGGCCCTATGGTAAGCAATTGGTCTACTTTGGTTAAAGAGGACCACGTACTACAGTTCTATATATAAATAAGAGTATTGAAAAGTAAATGAGGATGAGTAATTGAATTCAATTTTCTTGTGTTTGTCATATTTTAAGATGTTTGTTTCTGTAATATATTGTAAAGATATGGTAAATCTTTGTTAAAACCTTGTTATTTTCATCCTGTTGTGTTATTGTCTGTATTTTTTGTCAAATATTAAACTAATTTTAAATAGTAGTAGCAGTGTTTTACGTACTTCTATAATACTATATATATAAGGTTAGTCTAGCGAGACACTGGTCCGTTTAGTATATCGGAGATATTACCCACAACTGGTCGAAACGATCTGAGGTTAATAAATATAAATTGGATATTGGACATATTCCTGGAGCAATGACCCTAGGAATTCCTTTCTGACCATTGCTGGATTGACTTCTGATACTTGAACGTTTGAGGGAGTGGGTCTATTCTTCCCGTTCAATCAAATCTATCACTTCAGTACAGCAACATAAAAGTAGTAAAGTAATCTTTATTTAACGTCGGTGCATATACGTATAACGCGAGCTAAGGAGCTCTTAAACTGAGATGACATCCCTTCGTTTAAGCTGGGGTCTTCCCTAAAACTTTGGACAGTGATTTAAGGTATTAAAAACGGCGAAAATCTGTTCGTCTCCACACAGTATCGTTTACATTATGTCAATGTTGATAGCCTCGTTTGTCACGCAATTAGTTTAACTCCAATGTTCTTCCATGCACTGGTTAATTGGGCATAGTAAAATCGTGAGCCAAGATTGGGATCACAACGAATACACTCCATGACTCAAACCACGATTCATTCATTGCACGAATCGTGATAGTGAGAACCTAGCATTGTGTGCTGGAGTTGTTTCAAATTATAGTACTTTTGAAGATCTTTAATTGGATTTGTTGGAATCTACAGTAGATAAGAGATGGTTCCACGTAGCAAAGCCGAACGCGAATCGCAACGGGCATCAGTAAGCAAAATTGACAATATTTTTCATCAAAACAACGATTGATAATTGTTATTTATCATATTTCTGACTCATCCAACTAAAATTAAATATATAATCCTTCCAGAAATGTGTATAAATTATCGTATTTAAAATCGAGGCGTTAAGCCGTTACTAAACGGTAGACGTATGACGCTGTGTGTTGGATAAAAACAACGCTTTATCAATTTAAACGCGAATATTTTGGAGTGAGGCGATAGTTGTGTCACTTGACCTCTGTAAGTTTAATTTGTCCTAATAGTATCAAATTATCTTTTTTTAAAGATGTTACGTGCATTAATAAAGAAACTGAGTTTACCACTTGGAACTAAAGGCATCCAATCGTAGCTAAAGACAAACACAAAAGTATATCTCAACAATTTTAGCTAGGTTCTCGTAGCTTTGCTACATGGAACTACATAGGACCATCGCGCTTATCTCGAAACACGGAGGGTTGAAAGATGAGCAGGCGCGGACCCAGAGGGGGGGGGGGGTCCAACCCCATCCCTCCTGCAAAAATTCCTGGATGCGCCCCTGATGAGGTTTGTTATATAGTTGGAATCCATTACGGTACTGATTTTCAGTCACGACGAGTTTCCTTTTCACCTTTCAGCTTTCACCCCCCAAAATAGTGTCGAATTCCCATCTCCTTGAGATTAGTCAAATACTGTAGACAAATTGCAACTAATTCGTTTGTTGCCTTAAAATAATCATGCAAAGTCATAAATTAATAATGAAACAAGTTTAAAACTAAATAAAAAAAAGTTTATTGTCAAACGTACAAATTTACAAAAGAAAAAATCTAAAAAAAAAACAACATTGCACAACATTTTGTTAAACATGACCTTAGATTTCACAAATCAATTTTAACTTTCAAATTAAAGTAAGAATAAAATATTCAAACCAACCCGATTAAATTTAAAACGATGTAATGTAAACTGTTGCGTAGACAGGATTTCAGAAAATGGTGGTATGGGCTTGATTTAGAAAAAATATTAACAAAGAGATATACATATTAACAGATTAAATTCTTGTAGGTCAATCTTGTATTTAATAAGGCCCCTATTTTAGGGAGTGGGGGGGGCATCACATGACATGATTAATAACTATACATAGCCCCGACTCCCACCCACCCCTCTGCATTATTTGCAATAGCAAATCTTAGTACATAACAAATAAATAAAATTCAATAAAACGTATGTAAATAAAATGAAATAATAATTTACAATGACTATAAAACAATTCAGATTTATACGATATAGAAACTATATATTTACAAAATGGTTTTTCGAGGAAAAGAAATGGTCATACCAAGAGTTGAGTCTCGAATACCGGACTAGACGTTATAGCTTAAAGTGAGAATTTCATATTGGCTTAATAGGTTGTCAACTCACTATTATACGATCATAAGTATAATTCTCACACTTAAAAACCATTCAGACCGGAAATAATAACACAATTACCTCGCATGTTTTTCTATCCTCCGTGTGAATAGCTATCTTCAAACGTTTGAATTTGAAGTTGAAAATGATATTTTGCCAATTTCTCAACTGGCAATAGTGAATTATTGGATTAATATGATTTTTCTTCAACAAGGTAGGACTGTTTATAGGCTATATTTCAAAACATTTGTAACTTAAAAATATGAAATTCTCGCTTTAACTGTACATTTTGTTATCAAAAAATAATCCATAATTGTACTCTCCATATTTGCACATCTGCATTATACCGTATCAAATTCCCGGTATAGTAGTAAAGGTCATCCAATGACCCTCAGACCGATTTCCTCGGTATCACAGTGGAATAAAACAGAATCAGACCACTGCGGATATCGAGCTTGATTAATCGAGAGAGCACAGACAAAATATTGTTCGGGGTATTAGAGAGTAGTCATGGAAATAACATAAATTAAAGACGAGGATATAAGAGACTAACCACGGAAATAACATAAATTAAAGATGAACACATAAATTCGCGAAATGTCACAAAATAACTTATCGAGGCTCGTTGCCACATCTGTTCTTGAACCAAGCTGCACTATATGTTTTAGGATAACCATCTTCTACATATCTTTTATTCGGGTTGAATTTTCTATACCTGTAAAATAACAAAAAAAACCCGCACATAAATAAATATAACGGAACAAGGAACAAGAGTGGTACAAAATATAAAAACTACGGTAAACATTTGTTTATTTTACAAAGCTATTCATTAAAGTAAACTGTTTTGAGTCATATGGTTTTGAAGATTTGATTTTTCGCTGTTGGCGTATTTGACGGGAAAGTGCAGAAGAAATATTTCTTCAGATAATATTTGTTTATGCACGATATAGTTTAAGCCTTCGAATTCATAGCGATCACCGCATACGGATCACTGCAGTCGGAACACAATATGAATGGCCGCAGACGCTCATTTACCGCGACGAACATAACGAAGAAAGCATAGTGGCTATTCAGAAATTATGATTAAAACAACTTACTTGAGTCCTTTAAAGAAATAAATATAACCATCACTATGTTTAAATGCCGCTTCAAGACTATCAGGAACTCCTGTCCAAAACTGATTAATATTCATTGTTCTTACTATAATCTCTCTTTGGGGATCCCACTGCCAGAAATATCGATGCTGAAATCATAAAAAAATGAAATCTATATAACATCCCCTCAATGGCCGTTGTTATAATTCACCACTAAGCTGGATTACCCCACCCGGTTATGGTCTGATAAAAATTATAATCATACATTTATTGAGTGAAAATTTTTAAGGCAATATCCACTTTTTAAATTAGAATATGATGTCATTGAAACCGTAAATTAGAGATACACTCTTGGATAAGAAGAACAATACTTACACCGAAGAGGAATAGAGCATTTTGTATATAGTTGTCACTGTACCACATAGCAGCATGAGGTTTCTCAGGGAAGTTTGTCATATCAATAATTTTAGGATAGCCAGCATCTAATTTGAAATATGTATATCTCCATAACATACTTCCTGAAATACAAAAAATATTGTTCCATTTAGCTGCATGGTAAAATGTTCTATTTACGTGTATCTAAGCGTTAAAGCAAGAGAAGTCAAAACATAATTATTGCTATTTCTTTTGCTCAAAAGGTTGCCAACTCACTATTATACGACCATAGGCATTATTTTCCACACGTGAAAATCATGCAAGCCGGAAATAATAACACAATTACCTGCTTTGTTTTTACCCCACGCCCCATGGAATATCTATCTTTAAACGTTTGAATATGAAGTTGAAAATGATATTTTTGCAAATTTCCCAACTGGCAATAGTGAATTATAGGATTATTCTTTAACAAGAAGACTGTTTATAGATACCATCTATTTTAGGGCTTTATTTTAATATATTTTAAAAATATAACTTTAAAATATGAAATTGAAGCTTTAAGGCGGGCGACCAAAGGTCTTCAACAAGGTTTACATAATCTTAAATATACATTGATAAATAATCACTTCCGCTTTTAAAGAAAAAAAATCAGTTTCTCGCCTACAAAAATATTTTGTTGGTTTTCCAGAGGGGATTATATATGTATATCTTTTTATGATTTATGGAAACCTTGTTTAAAATCGTTGGTCTTCCCCTTTAAGGGTGCTTATCTTCATTAGCAGTCGGGACAGAACAGTGCGACGTTAAACCCCATTAAATTTTACCGCCCCACCCACCCTTCGATTTTCTCTCTTTTGTTATTACACTCCTATATTAACGCTACTGGGGTAGCCTACGTCTATTTTCTTATGCTTAGATTTCATTACACTCATAACATAGTAGTGTTCACGTCATTAACTTTATAAAAGAAGATAAAAAAAGCAGTGGATTAAAATAACATTAGTCATCATTTTAAACAGTGCGTTTGGGTAGAATAGCAATTGAATAGAGACCTACTTGGTGACTAATCCAGGGGCGGATCCAGGGGGGGGGGGGGCTTGAGGAGTCTCCCCCCCCCCCCCCCTGCTCAGCTACATAAAATAAATAATGCCTTGCATCTATGAAATTACATCACAAAGTGATCCTACATCAGTATAAAAACGATTTCACTGTTTAAAAAGCTCAATTTGTATGTATGCCTATGTGACTAATAACTAAAACAGTTTAAAATATGTTAGATCACATTTTAGCTGGTGACGTATATATGTACCAGTGACAGGATATTGTCTATTGGTTGAAGGTTACTTCAAATTCAATGACTCGTCTTCCCTTTGCTTACTTACTCGCCCATTATATTGAGTGTTTCCGATTGCAGTACTGAATGACATGTTGACACTGATAAGCGAGAGAGAGAGGGGTGAGGTTTAACGTCCACTCGACACAAACTAGGTTATTTCGGGACTGACACATGGTTTTTAATTTTATTTCAATAATTCGCTTGAGCGCAGGGGTCATTAGCAGTGTGAGGAAATCGGAGTACCCGGAGAAAACCCACGAGGTGGGATAGGCGACCCTACTCCTTGCAACGTACAACTCCCTCCCCCTTGAATCCGTATATGTATATGAAAGGGAATTATTACCTTTAAACATGTAGGTTTGTCTAGCTGAAGGAGAATATGTAACAGCTCTTATTCTACTGGGGGCACCAGGAAACACAGAAGTAATTAGTTTAGGGAAACCACTGACCAGGCCGTTCTCATTCATTTTATAAATCTTGTTTCTACGATAACCATATACGGCTCCATCTGGACCTAAAATCATAACATGGTTAGAAGAAGATAAATATAGTGAAAGAATAATAATAAAAAAAAAAAATTATTTAATGAGGCAACTTATTTAGTTTGCGAAAAAAACCCTAGTCTTCCATAAGTCCCTCCTATTCCTGGATATATAATATTGGTAAAATCGTCACCGATGAGTTCAGCGTTGCCTATATTTGGAAACAGAAAAAAAAGTATACCAACCTAAATCTATAGCGTCCATTTTCATATCACAGTAATCGGGTCGCTCTCCTCTTGGTGTTGTTGTTGTTGGTTGTGTTGTTGTTGGTGGATTGGTTCTTACACGTGGATTGGCACCTAAAGAAAAACACAATCAATAAGTAATTGTTATTGTTAGATACAGATATTATGCAAGTTTACTCTTGGAAGGAACGAAGAGTATTTCTTTTAGAGCTTGATTTTCGTTGTAAATGTAATCTATTTACTTTTTCGATCTATTCCACAATTTTACAGGAATTGATACATTTTGAAATGCTGCACCCTTTGGTTTAAGCAACACCCTTGTCACTTTTCGACGACTTACCGTAAAGAAACTGTATAGCTCTTATGTCGTCGTACTCTAGTTTCAGTTTTGGAGAGTATTTATAGTATGGTGCCATGAGAGCGGGGTTGATTTGAGAATGGCCCAAACCCAGTGCATGACCAAATTCGTGAGCTGCAACGATTTCTAAATTGCTGCCATCATCTCCCTGTAGGGTCCATTTCTCGCCTTCATCAAAATGGGCATCACCATTGAGGGGCTGATCACCAGGTCGGAAAGCGTGGGCCAGTACACCTCCTAAAAGTAGAACATTTTAATGTTATTAATAATGTATTTGAAAAAGCTGAAGTTATCGTTTATAAATTTACAGAAATGTCACCACTTCACTACCCAAAAGGGCAGACCTTATAACTAATATCTACGCACCAAAATGACCAGTAATTTTCAGTAATGTATTAATCACTGTTTCAACTGAAAACTGGCCGAATTGTACCAGTTTACAGACTTGAATTAAATTAGGCTCTTTTAGTCATATATTTAAATGCATAATCAGTTCAAACTAGTTACGAGGGCAAGAGAGCAAAAATTAACAAATTATCTACTAATTAAACAACAATTAATACACCATTTACACATAAATAGGTGTTTAATCTTTAAACTGTGTTCACCTTTCGCGTATTAAACAATTTATTTAACAACACCCCAGGCCAGATTCATAACATCATATATCAGCTCTAGAAGTTGATTCATTCGCGATATTTTCTACGAAAAATTGTCCTGTTGAAATCGCGAATAAAGTAATGTGAAATTGGTACAAAGTGAGTCTTGTTTGATCATTGCAGAGATTGTAGTTACTCATTAACAACATTATTTGCCATTAGAGCATTTGCCAATTATAAAATTTGTTTGTTCTTTTGATCTATGAATAAGAATAATCATATTATTATGATCATCGTTGAATTCAATTAGGCATGCACGTCAACTTTGTCATTATTGCATTTTTATCATTTTGACTCAGTGCATAAATGTACTATAATTAATGCCTATTATTATTCGCTTTCATCCAGTCTTTATTGTTTAAAGAAAACTATTCAGGAGTGTTTAACTATCCAGTTCTCTAACTCGTGGATGCGCAAGAATAACATCGATTTGAACTACAAGCTACGATGGACAAACAAAATAGTTAAAACTAAGGATCAAATAGCATCAAAGCGTACCTCTTCCATCAAAACCGTTAAAAGCACCATCGCCGTGTTCACCATAAGCAAATTTGATCTCAATATCAGCCACACCTTGCGTATATTTAAATTCTAATGGTGTTACTTCAGCCCAATGATCCAAAGCCTTCTGTATCGCCGCTCTACAAGTTGTTGAAATAATTAATTAAATAAATAAAACATGAAAGAAATTTGAAAATTTATCATACATTTCAATTTGTGTATTTTGTGTATTATTATGGCATTATTAGGCTTTTTTAACCATGAAAATAATTAATTATATAAACCTACAGTTGTTCAGATCCGGATAGTTGTCTGGTATAAGACACGGGCTTCCATGTAATAACATTTTTATTCCATTTTGTACCTAGTAAAGTAAACAAAACACAAACGTAAATAAACGGTGTCTAAATTAAAGTGACATAAATACGATGTTTTATTAATAAATTTTAAATCTGAAACCTTCATGGGTAGACCGACATTTTATATTTCATGTCTTCACGACTTTTATTGACTTTGTATTAAAAACAAAGGTCAAAAACAGGATTAATGTTGCCAAATATTCTGATATTCAAAATTCGTTAAAATATTATCAGCGTCAGCATTCAAATTTAAACTTACCTAAAGTAGTGAAAGATAGAGGTGAATTAGGATCGAAGAGTTTACTAGTGTTTCTAATGATATCGGGGAAACCACACCTTGGTGCTTTCATTTTATCAAGAGTATCCTGGTCGAGAAAACCAGTTTCTACCAAACCATTAAATTTCTGGAAATCTCTGAAATAAAAACAACATTGACATGATACACACCTTATCTGGAATACTTATGGTACAGACATTATAACATATGAGAAAGATTAGGGCTATTTGACAGAGCGTTCAATTTATTCAAAAAGAAACATGCCTCTTTTTATATATAACCAAACCATCTAGTGATGTAGATCCCACTTACCGTATAGATTGTAGGATTTCAAATTCAGAATGTGAAACCCCCTGTTTATCAGTAGATCGCAAGTAACCATATTTTTCTAGGAATTCCTGTAAACCAAATCGAACATGTATTAAATACTTTTTCAGACCGATTTAAAGAAATGAAATGTAAAGTGGTTTAACATCCTACACTGACTGGGCTAATGAAGGCGGTCATGTGACATACTGTGGGGTGGGGGTGGGGGGCATTTTGCCCGGATACAGCACTACATCTTACACTTAATTCAAATTCCAACTGTAAAGGGTTCTTTTTACTTGCACACTAATGTGTACACGAGTCCACGATTTTTTGTTCCATCCGAACGACTATACGTATGATAATGATTAAATAGTACTTCATAGTACGACAAAGGTTTAAAGAATATTCTACGGTTAGTGGTTATTTGAAGTAGATATTATTAAATGTGAATTTCAAGTCTACATGAATTAGAAAAAAAAGTTACACACTAAAGAATTTTTAATCAATATAGATTATATTAAATTTCATAAATTTCAAACCAATATAGATTATGTTAAATTTAATAATTTGTATCACATTCCTGTCTTTATTTATGAAATATTATTAGAATACTATTTTATAATTGGTATCAAATTTTATATTTGGTTTATTATCTCAAAATTTTATAATAAGTATCAAAATGTTATAATTCGTATCAAAATGTTATAATTTGTATCAAAATGTTATAATTTGTAAAAAAAATGTTATAATTTTTAAAAAAAAATATATAATTTGTATAAAAGTTTTATAATTTGTATCAAAATTGCTTTAATCTGTATCAAAAATTTTTTTAATCTGTATCAAAATTTTATAATTTGTATTGAATTTTATCATTTGTATCAAAATGAATTAAAACTAGTCTAAAACAAATATGATTTTCTGAAATGTTTGATGATAAAAAAAATATAAACTTACGGCAGAATCAAACAACTCGTCAGCTGATCGAATAGGAAAACTGTCTCTCCCTAACAACGCTTCACCTAAACTCGCCCCGTAAGCAACAGAAATCATACACAATGCAGACAGAAGTCGCCACATTTTTACACACTTTTCGATAGAAATATCTAATATTTTTCTTTAGATCGAATGTAATATCAATTCATAAAATTGTGATGAATTACATGATCTACGAGGCCTTAATATACCCCAATCATCTGACTTCCAACCAATCGCAGCATAGATTACAAATTTTTATTTGTCATTCGGGATGAACCACCTCTTCGGATATGGGTTTTCCGGTTCAGATATACATTAGCTGAACTTACGGAGTGCCCTATATGGAGTTTACAGTTGAGACCACTTACGTTGTGGGTTGTTTCATTTCATTCATAAACTGAGAATGATTTGTTGAATGATTCAAATCACGCTCTAGTGATTAAGGTCCCTTCGACCCACGAGATTGTTTACGATCAGTTTGACAAAAGACACGTGATATAATTACGTATCTTTAACTCAATGAACTCGCGAAATTACAAATGTCACATTTTCTGGCGCATTAAGAAGTAATGGCTAATGAGAATACTGACAGGTCTAGTGAAGACCAGGTTAAATAAATGAATATAACTAAATAAACAAAATGAATTGGTGACAACTCATCTATTTTCAAGATCCCAAGTGTAATAAAAGCCAAACATGGTTCGCCGACAACAATAGAATGATAGATATGATCTTTCATGTAATCGTGCCTAAACGTGCACATAGTATAAAATCATACTATACATAGTATGAAATTATACTATACAGTGAGACACATATAGAATAAAATCATACTATACCATGAGAGAGAGAGAGAGAGAGAGAGAGAGAGAGAGAGAGGGATAGAGGGGGTGCGGTGGGGGATGTAAACACCACACAACACAAACAGGATCATTTCGAAATTAACATATGGTTCAATTTTATATCATTATTTTGCTAGCGCTTGGATGTCATTAGCGGGAGAAAACCCACGAGGTTGGACAGGCGACCCTCCTCTTCGCCACTTACAAGCAGGGATTCGAAACCACGCCACTTGACTTAACGCCGGTAACGAAAACACGCGTTAACCATTCAGCCACCCAGTCCCCCATTATACATAGAAGCACATGTAGTATAAAATCGTGCTATACTATAGAAGCACACACAGTATAAAATTACAGTATACATAGAATCAGCAGAATCTGTATTCTGTGATTGGGTTTAGTGCAATATGACCTTTGGGGGGGGGGGGCACATACTGTTTTGTAGGGCAGTAAAGACCAAGTTGAAGTTGTTAGGTATTGGAACATATAAGGGTAAATAACATCGCATTGTGTTAACAATTCTTTTAACAATGTTAGTCCCTAAACGACTGAATTATTTGGACAAGGAGAAGTTCGAGTTCCTTCATTTCCTTTCAGCAAGTGTACTTTGGACCTTATTAGTATCCAAAAATAATTTGTACTTTGGTCAACCGTAGTAAAGAGGTGGCATTTTAATGTTTACACCTATTGACTTCCATTATATTGATAAATCTAGGTATATGGATGACCTGATCCGTAGATGAATAATCAAAGGAGAAGTCTGCATAAAGGGGAATAATCAAATCATCCTAAGATCGAACCCTGGTGCAGTCTCAAAGGTCATCCTGTTACGATTTCACCACTAGCGGAATTACGGTCCATCCCAGGATATAAATATTAATAAAATATAAAATATGGAATTATTAATAGAAATTAGGAGGATGTAAAGCGTAAGATATTGATGGAGAATAACAGGGTTAAGGAAAGGTGCGGGGACCATTTCAAATAATGGTGCAAGACTTGATATCGTTTTTCTAATCCCCATAGGGTTGGTTACACAGCAGCTGCCTTATTAACCTAGTGATTTTCCATCCCGGTTTTAGAGTATAAGTTTAATTGTTCGAATCAGACGAAAAAACTTGGCACCACGTTAAATATCCCCAAAGAGTTGGGAATTGTAGCACCGCTCAGCCCCCCCCCCCCAAAAAAAAAAATCCAATTACCCCACCCCCCATATTTCGCCAACAATAATGATTTCTTAGGGGTGTTCTTAGCCGGCCAAATCCTCAGACCCTCCAAAAAATTCTGTAGCCCCCCCCCCACCAATTTTATGAGCTGGCTACGGGCCCGAGCACCGCAGTCCTTTTAGCACTCTTTAAGACGTATTCCGTGCAGACACGTAGGACGTTAAAGCCCATATTTTTACATATTGTAAAAACAGGTAACAATTGTATCATACTACAAGCCCAATATTTACCCTTATGAGTTTTTTTCTTTCTTTCTAAAAATCACATTTTTACACGTACAAATGCATACAGTCTGATACTGTTATTAAAACATATGTATGCAGGTACGGATCCAGGATTTTTTGCAGGGGGGGAGGGGGGTCTAGGTTTGATAATTGCTTAACTAATTGCGCTCAACCGATAATTTGGTAAATTAGATTCAATTTGGTTCATTCTGACGTATTTCCGGAAGGTAAATTCCAAAATAACAGGTCTAAATCGCCAATAAAATCGCATACAAAATTTTTAAAGCCTGAGCAGGGGGGTGTCCGGACCCCCTGGACCCTCCCTCTGGACCCGCGCCTGGTATGGCCAATCCATTCGCAATTTTGTCATCGGACATTATCCATTAGCCTACTTGCAGGATTTAAACCTCTGACTCAATATTATCAATAATAATTGAAATCAAAAATACGAATTAGTATTCAATATCGGTTCAATTTAATCAATATTGATATTGTTATCTTGCAGTGAAAATATCCAGTATTTATTCAAGACCCTATATTTGCGGATGACATTTATAATGAAGAAAGCAAAACATATCCCACGACACAATTTAGAAGTAATTAGTGATGGTTGATTCGCAAACGATGAAATAATATTTTTTTTTTTTTTAAAAAAACAACACCCCAAAACCGTGTGAAATGGACTAACCAAGCGTAAAAAAATCTTGTTCAATTGGAATAGGTCAGGTATTTCGCCGAACATAAAAATAGAAATTACAATATTTTTCTTAAAAACTGATTATTAATCACTTGTATATTATATTCATGTTACATTAATATGTGCTTTTAGAGCCGGGGGTTGAGTCACTTGGTTTGTCACCGAGTCAAGTTGAGTAGGGTCGCCTGTCAAACCTCGTGGGTTTTCTCGTGGGTTTCCCCCCCACTGCTAAACCCCTACGCCCAAACGAATTATTGAAATCTAAATTGAACCATGTGTTAGTTCCGAGATAACCTAGTCTGTGTTTAGCAGATTTTACCCCCCCCCCTCTCTCTCTTGCCTATTTTAAGATTCGAACGAATAGAGCGGTCATACGCCCTTTAATATCATATTATATTCTGAAAAAAAACCCCGAAGAAACTGAACTGGGTGTATACTATTTGGAAGACAAATGTTATAATCTTGCCACTCGACATTGCGTGGGGCCTTCATGAGTAATACGAGTACACTCATCAATGTGTCTTATTATTCATGTTCAAATCAACCATTTTAACTTTTTAACTAAATTGTTTGTAATGATACAAAACAGTCAGCAAATGAAATGAAATGGGGTTTAACGTCCTATACTATTTGTCAGCAAGAACTTGTACGAATAATAATCAATCGTTGTCAATAGAATGTTTTGTTTACATTGTGAGCCTGTCTTCTTATCCCTCCAGTCGGAGCAGAACAGTAGGACGTTAAACCACATTTCATATTGTGTTGTGAATGGGGGGTTGAATGGCCGATTTGTTAGCGTGCGCACGCTGCATCATACGGCCTGCCATTGAGTCAACTGCCGTGGTTTCAAATCACCGGTTGTACGTGGCAAGGAGTAGGGTCGCCTGTCCAACCTCGTGGGTTTTCCCCGGGTGCTCCGGTTTCTTCCCACTGCTAAAGAACCCTACGCACAAGCGAATTATTGAAATAAAATAAAACCATATGTTAGTCCCGAAATGACCTAGTTTGTGTCGAGTGGACGTTACACCCCATTTCTCCCGCTCTCTCTTGTGTTGTGAACACCAGGTAACCACTATTGAGGTGCATCGGGATTATGTTTCTGTTATTGGGTGCATTAAACTTAAATGTAAACAAACAGCGAGTATTTACTTACGCTGGAAAAATGCAAAAGTGCAATGAATTGTGTAACAAGTAGATCTATATATAAATAACTTACTATACAAAATGGTGACTTATATGATGACTAAAACGTTTTGTTCAATCAAAAATTAAAAATACCCGAGGAATCACGACACTTAGGGTAAGGATTGGGGTTAGAGTGAGTTACAATAAACAAGGGGGTAGCTTCAGGGTAAGGTCATCAATACCCCTTCCAATATTTACATCACAATGTCTCATTAAATATATTTTATTTTGGTAAAATCAATTATTTTCGGGCAAAATGTTCCATTCACCATTGCCTCTAGAAGAAATCCATGGTCTCCAGCAGGCTTCCTCGGTTTGTGGTCATGGACGTATTTATTTTAATCCCTTCAAGTGCCTGTGGATGGACCTTAGTCAAAAACACGAGCGACGACTAAACCAGCGTAAGAGCACAAAACACTTATTCTTTCAGATAAAAAATAAGAGTAGCCTATATTTTGTACACACGGGCGGATTCACGCATGAGTTGTCTTGCGATTCGGATACTATTTGACAACTATGTCATAATTTAATAACTACTACAAAAGATGTGTCAATCCTCAACGGCGAGAAGAATATAAATTTACGCACTATTACTTTTCATAATAATAATAATAATAAAAGCCTAATACATAGGTATAATAAAAACAACATCAACGCAAAAAAAAAAATAGTAAAATCAAAATAGATACACCCAGTGTACTCAGTGTGATTGAAAGGGATAGGAAAGGGATTGAATTAAAAACTCTCTGACTTATTTTTACTTTGTTTGTTGACAAACGCTATTAAACCGAAGATAACAAAAAAGTGTCGATCACCGTTTTATACGCAGGATATGAATAATGTTATAGTATTGACAGTAGCGGATTATCAGTGAGGCTGATGAGGCTGCAGCCTCAGGCCCAAAGATTTTGTGAAAAAACAAATTTTTAGACTTGTCTGATAAGATTAAAAACGCATAGACAATGAATGTTAGGGGGTAGGGTTTAGGCCCAACGGGAATCAACATAGGCCCTGACCCGAAATTAATTAGGCCCACGCCTTTTTAAATAGGCCCTTCAGAAACTGCCGCCTCAGGCCTTGGTGGAGCTTAATCCGCCACTGATTATTGAGATTCTTTGTATTTTAAATTGGAATATATTTCCTAGAGATTCTTGTTTTAACTTGTTCCCTGAGGTTCAAAACTTGTTCAGTGGAATACATAGGAAAAAGAAGTGTGGCTGCATGATACCTTCGGTGAATTCTGTGTAGTTTGAGCAACATGGAAACCGTGTTTGATAGAAAAAAGAACAACTTTTCCAACGTTTAAGGTTACTGTAGTTTTATGCCTTCCTTGTTAGGAAGCACGCTATTTGGGGCATAGTTTACTCGTTAGGAAGAACGCGATTGGGTGAATAGTTTAATCGTTAGGACGCACACTATTCGTCTGAATACTTTAATCGTAAGGAAGCACGCTATTTGGCGCATAGATTAATCGTTAGGAAGAACGCTATTGGCCTGAATAGTATAATCCTTAGGAAGCAGGCCATTGACCTGATTAACTTGGTCGTCAGGAAGAACGCGATTGGGTGAACTTTTTAATCGTTAGGAACGACGCTATATATTGACCAGATTACTTTAATCGTTAGGAAGCACTCTATTAGTCCGAAGAGTTCAATCGTTAGGAAGCACACTATTGGCCTGAACAATTTAATTGTTAGGAAGCACGCTATTGACCTAATTGTCTTATTATGCTTAATGGATTTGTTTTGTCTCGGATTACCCGGCTAGGTCTATTTGTTAATTCAAGCTCATTGTTGTCAAGATCGCCCAGGTATGTGATTGCTGGCGAGATCGTAGGTTAGGGTTAGTGTAAGCGTTCGGGCTAGGCCAACGATTAGGGGTAGGGTTGGGATTACCGTTAGCCTTGTTTACATCTTACGACCTTTGACCTAACTTGAACTTGGCCTTATCAAATAGATCTAACGTGGATTACAATGTAGGATCTATTATATCAGGATCTGTGTCTCACCGCCTTTACCCGAATTATACACCACACTGAATAGGCTACAGGGTTAGGATTGACCATTTAACAAAGTAAAGATCACCAAGGGAAGGGTAAGGCACCGAGATTTTTTTTCCAGTGCCGGATTTCTCATATTTCAAATGGTGGAACCGAAGTAGTGCCCATCAAACGGTGATACACAATAAACGATGAAAATTCACCACTATATCAAAATATACATATACAAGAGGAATATTAAAGATAGGTTCCCAGAAAAGTATATATGTATCAGGTGGTTATTTCCAATAAAAGTATGGCAATTTTGATATACATGGAAAGTAAAGATATCCAATGTCACTAGAAAAATACTGGATTCCCTGAAAAACACGAATGGAGCGGACAAGGGACGAAAATGTAAGGGTTCTCTTAATCGACAGTCGATTGAGCGCTTGATGTACACTTTTTGAGATAAAAATCACGGAAAAAGACGCGAGCAGTCGATAATCCGAGAATTTAATTAGCATTCGATATTTGAAATAAATAGTCAGCGATCAAAGACAACACCTTCTGGTGTATGCAATGAATTCTCTTCCAACTTCGCACCTATCGTTATTGAGAAGGATTTGAAGCAAATTATGATAAATTAATTAGTTTGAATATGTGTTTAGTTCAAATATGTCATCAGTTTGTACGCGGGAATGTATCTTTAAAATACATTTATTAGTATAGACCTGTAGTGTTAATGATAGATTTTATACGTGGGAATACGTCATAACTGGAATCGGGAAGTGGTCAGCCTTTTTGGAGTCAATGGCATTAGCGTGACACCCACTATTACCCGAGGTATCATTAATGTACAATTAAACGAAATTATCATTGATTCTGCGATGAGAAAATGTATGAAAAAACTATTATTTTCAGCATACCATACATGTATGTTTTTCATTTCCAGGAATAAAAATGTATTTTGTCTTTTATAGTGCCATTTTGATTTTGAAATCTGCTCAGTCCTTAGACCAGAGCTCTTAACGATCTTAATCCGTCCTTGTTTGATAATACATATAACCATTCTAATTTTACTTCTACATCAAATAAGTTCAGTTCTGCACATAAAAAATGTACCAAATCCACCACAACCACCACCCTCCTACGCTTTTTAAAATAAATATAACTCAATGAATTAAATTACTTAGTTTTTTTAAGAACTCTTTATCTTACTGTTTTTGTCACTGCACATAACACAGGGGGCTTTCCGTTGAATTGTTATAAATTGGGTACACGTATCTTTGTTTGTAAACACCGAAAACACATTAAAATAGACGTTTTACAGGTGCGCTCTGTTTACATTCATCCCACGTCATCCTGTTTTTAAAAAATAACGACAAAAAGACTACTGTGTGGAGAATGGGGGTAATTCCCATTATCTGATTGACAGACAGCCATTCTTCAAGGTCACCACACCTTACCGACATGTTTTTTTCTCTCCGCAGAACAGGTAGATCAAGGCACGCTCCTCATATAAAGATTATATTAAAATACTTCACCCCAGTATCTTATAGTTCCCATTGTGGACAGGTGAACATGCTTTTAATACAATACAATTTACATAGGCCTCTATGACTATTTCGAAAGTCCCGGGTTGTACGTCGCAAGGGTCGCCTGTCCAGCCTCGTGGGTTTTCTCCGGGTACTCCGGTTTCCTCCCACTACTAAAGACCCCTACCCGCAAGCGAATTATTGAAATAAAATTAAACCATATGTAAGTCCCGAAATGACCTAGTTTGTGTCTAGTGGACGTTAAACCCCATTTCTCTCTCTCTCTATTCGAAAGAATTACGTACGGTTTGTTCATATCCATAACATATTAATAACATAAATCTTATGTGTCTCTTAAAGACACATTATGGGAAATTAGATAAAGGCCTGGTAGTTCTCACTGTAACAGTTAAAAACTAAATAATGTAAAGGCAATTTGCTGAAAATTTCAGTTAAATTGATCCTCTCTGAACCAAAAAATTTAGCGATCGAAAATCGGCCTAGCTTCGATCATCATTACTGCTAATAAAACATAGTCTCGATTATCCATTTCATGATTAAATAATGAATGAAAGTTGAGCAGCAAATCGGTTCCTAATCCAGTAAATATGGCAGGCTAGCGATGGCATCGGGAGTCGATTATGGTCTAGATAAGTTAATTGATAATTTAGATAACATTTCAGGCCTAAAGAAAGGCCTACAATAGGCAGATCTAACTCTTGTATAATGTATGTGTAATTGGTGACATATTTAACGAATACAATTACTGAATTTTAACTGAAGCGGACAATATGGACAGAATCAGCAAACGGCATGCTCATTTTCAGGAATTTTTTTTTTATTAAAGACGTGGCCCTCAAAACAACCAGGGCACACCTGTTCCTTAATTTGATATGTTCGTTTTTGAGTCTTGTCCATAGATTTATTTTTTTTTGTGTAAGTCATGTGTGGTGCAGTTGCCGTGCACTTACTTAAAAGTGAACGATTCCACGCTTTTATAATTATTTTGTTATAACGAAATACTATAGTTCGTTATAACGAAATAATTAAGTAATTTAAACGAAATTAATAATATTAAGAAAAATTGTAGAATTTCATCATTAACCTCGAGTTTTCTATTTAATTTGT
Organism: Patella caerulea; assembly: GCA_036850965.1. Classification (NCBI taxonomy): domain Eukaryota; kingdom Metazoa; phylum Mollusca; class Gastropoda; family Patellidae; genus Patella; species Patella caerulea. The sequence continues at coordinate 13,439,333 of JAZGQO010000002.1, read as the reverse complement.
GACCGGATAAGAGTGTTGGTCACGTTACCTACTCGAACTGTTTTCCTGTTAATCACCAATAGAGTGAATCACAATATTCATTGGTGAAATAATTACATCATGTAGATTTCCACAGGACAAAGCTGCATGGAAAACAATTACTGTTTATAATAGCCTTCTTTAGTAATTATTAAAGGACAATATTGATGTCAGTCATTATCACATGAGATAATTTCAACACAGAGATCATTCCTACTATAGATACATAGTCAAGGTTTCAATAAACGGTAGTGACGAACGCAAGAGGAAAACACGACTGAAGTGACCTCTATATAACTGACTGAAGTGACGAGTGATAACAGATACCCGGGCGAATTTCTGCTACTAACACTACCTTCGAACACCAAACTTTCTTATGCGAGACTGTAAGACGATATCTGACAATTTAAAAAAAGTAATTGAATGTCACTAGATCATAGAATATGAGTAAAATAGAAACAGTCCGTGTATTCACTTGTTTTTATTCATTCTATACTTAATAAAACAAGGTAATGCATGGATTTTTTCTATATTTTTTCGTCCTCTCTTTTCTAGTGACAATCACTTTCTGTTTTAAATTGACAGATATCGTCTCACAGTCTCTTATAACAACTTTTGGTCTTTCAAGGAATAAAAACATGGTAATGCACGGACTTTTCTAATTTGTTCATTTTCTTTTGCTACTCACGACCAAAACCGTTTTTGAATTGTGACAGCGCCACTATGGCCTACTCTTATATCGATTTCCAACTGTCAACGACAATGTGTATATCAGTTTGATTGATAATATTATGTAGTTCTTAGTGTAATAATTTAATTGAAAGAAGTCCGGTTTCAGCTTAACTTGTTGCTTTCAGTCGCACTTATGTCGCGTGCCAAAGGACATGACTTTAAACGACAGCGGTTGCACAATTTATTTCAACCTCAAAGCCAGGTCCGGCTTGCATGAAAATATATATTTCATTTTCGCAGTTTGAATTTCTGATTTTTTCCGAAAATCCTCACCACAATAATGCATTAAATCTCCTAAGTTCGCTAAGCCCCGCCCCCCCCCCCCCCCCTACACACACACCATCTCCTTATCAAACTTTTGACCAGTGTAGAATTCACCATATTCCTTGAGCATGATTTGGAAGTGGGGATTTGGTCTAATCAAACGAAACACTGCGAAGAGTATGGTCTTCACCTACTTGCGGTCCGCCAAATGTATAGAAAGTACTCTAGTCTCTGGAACGCTACACGAAAAAGTAGTTTCAATGGCTCCTAGGTACCCATAGCCTACTACATGTTTATTAGTAAATACGGCCCTGTTGATGGTTACGCCTGACAAGGACAGATGTCTAGTCGTTCGGCTGGGACGATTCCGAGATATCTTGTACACTCTGGTGTGCACCTAAAAGATCCCGGGGAACAATAGGACGTTAAACCTCATTTCATTTTTTATGGACACGCTACTTTGCAAAATATTCAAATACGATACTAGTTATCATTAAGAATTTTAGCAATGGTGTTCCCAGTTACTTTCTCGATTGATTTAAATAAAATCTATTTCCTATAAGATATCATTGACACGCTTATAATGATGAATAATAGGAAATACTGTGGTTTTACTGCATCGGGTATATATAAATAGATCCAATACTCATTTCCTATAGGACGGGTCTGATAATATAGCTTGTGGTCAGTGATTAGCTCGTGATCCTTATCAGATGAGAAAGCAAAATTAATAAGTAGTTATGGAAAAGGGCAGTGATTTTTGAACAAATCCAGGAAGAAAGATCAGATGACTAATCCGACATTAGCCCAGTAACCTCTATATTTTCTGAATAATTTTCTCTCAAATTTCATTTGTCAAAATGACCCAGTGTCTCATTATCGGACCAAGGCTATGAATTTCCACATGGTTCCTTCTTTTTAATTTTGATCAAATGAAAGCTTTGGATAGGGTTGATCTGATGTGTCACTATGTCATTATCTGATCAAGACTATGAATATCCATCAGGTTCCTCCTTAACACAATTAAAACTCTTTTGATTCAGGTTAAAGCGCTCAATTAAACTGATGTGTTATATTGAGTTGATATGATGTGTTATATTGAGTTGATATGATGTGTTATATTGAGTTGATCTGATGTGTTATATCGAGTTGATCTGATGTGTTATGTTGATCTGATGTGCTATATTGAGTTGATATGATGTGTTATATTGCGTTGATATGATGTGTTATATTGAGTTGATATGATGTGTTATATTGAGTTGATCTGATGTGTTATTTTGATCTGATGTGCTATATTGGGTTGATATGATGTGTTATATTGAGTTGAGCTGATGTGTTATATCGAGTTGATCTGATGTGTTATATCGAGTTGATCTGATGTGTTATATTGAGTTGATCTGATGTGTTATATTGAGTTGATCTGATGTGTTATATTGAGTTGATCTGATGTGTTATATTGAGTTGGTCTGGTGTGTTACATTGAGTTGATCTGATGTGTTATAGTGTGTTGATCTGATGTGTTATATTGGGTTGATCTGATGTGTTACATTGAGTTGATCTGATGTGTTATATTGAGTTGATCTGATGTGTTATATTGAGTTAATCGGATATGTTTATATTGACTTCATATGGTGTGTTATATTGAGCTGATGTTGATCTGGTATGTTAGGAAACTAGTTAGTCCGAGGACCCAGAGCAACCCAAGCCGCCACTGGAACTCTGCAAGGCATACTGTCGGACCACAAAACAAAATACTCAAATAATATTCAATGAAAACGACCTTAGTTTTGAAATAAAAGGAGTTTTAAGTCAACTTGACAAACTAGGCATGTGGTTCAATTTGCGCGCATGTGTCTTTAGCAATCTGTTTCATCGTTAGTCATTGGCTCAACGGCTCGTGCAATGTTTACTTAACACCTAACTGCTTCGGGAAAAATGATGCATTTTACTCATTTTAATACCCATTTAAATAGGAAATATTTTTAACTACAAATACTTCAAACGTCTTTATTTATTTTTCTTTTACCCCCAAAAAAATGTTTGTGAATTTAATTTGTCGGAGTAAAAAAGTTAATATGCCGTACTCATTAAGCCTCGTCGATGTCATGCTTATCAGTGATTGTAGCGGCCAAGCGAATATTCACTGCGGGATCAGTTTGGGTCTTTAGCTGGGGAGGAAATATCTTTCATTTTGTCTATGGACAAATACACATATCTCTTTTTTACTACATATTCATAACAAAGGTTCACATCACTGCCATATTCATCTCTCTTAACATCTAGTATCTATGACAAATACGATGTCTAGTACATCCACATTGAAACAGTAGTATTTTTAATAAATGACTTTCTTCAAAGCTAATTGTTTATATCAAATGTATACTGCAGTTATGGTAAATTGCTTAACACCCAGTCACAGGATGTCTAGATATGTTTACATTAGCAACATTCCAAACTTAACATATATACGTCGTTTACTATTATCTAAAGACCAGTGAAATCAAAGCTGAATTTGATTGATTTTGACACACAATACACTTCTGTGCCCAGTCCACCTCTGTAGCATTGGTTAATAGTTGATGTTTGATGTTCCAGTCCCCCCAAAAATAAAAGCTCAGCATATTACTTATTATGCGTCACCATATAAAACTTGTTCACGCCTACGGCTACGGGGCTTGATTCCATATGTCACCATTCTTCAACTCCTCTGTCTTATATTATCTCATCACTTTCATATTCACAGTTATAGTGAAACGCCTTGTTAGTAGAGACACTAGTGCGTGGGTAGGCTACTGGGGCGACATACTGTACAAATTTTGCCAACTCACATAAGAATATGCTACCAGAAATGATCTCAATTGCCAGGAAATTGACTAAAGTTTTCAAAATCATCCTAGGAGGAGACCCACCCCTAGCCCCCTCTTGAGGTTGCTCGCTCTATCAACTTATAAAACAGCTTCCCAGGGCCTCTGTTTCAAATGACGTCTCTCCCTTCATCTATATAGCTTACACCGAAATATTGGCTAAATGCTACATATTATATCAACTTATAATTTTGACATGGGGGTCACGGTGGGTAAGACGGTGACCCGCTAACTTGGAGGTCGGATGTTCGATACCTGAATTGGTCGAGAATGTTCATCCAGATTTTCCTTCGTGGTTCCATGTTAGTGTTCCGTGTACACATTGGCGTACATGTAAAAGATCCCTTGGCAGTTGGAAATCGATATAAGAGTAGACAGTAGTGCCACTGTATGCCGTATGCACTTCTTATTTAGCCCTTTTCGAAGCAGATTATTAAGAAGTTAAACCCCATTTCATCTCAATTCACAATTTTGACATAAAACAAGTGAAATAGTTTGGTTGTTATTACTTTTCACTTTATGGAGTTCCCTCCCCTGACACGATTTGGATAAAATTTCTTACTGACAGATATTTCAACAATAAATAAAATAAATTTTTCAATAGGGAGTTTCCGTGTTAAATATAACAATTGTTTTCTTCTTCATTTAACTTTTGTCAACTGTACTCATATTCCCAACTTTTCTTTACAACATTCTACACATTTGAGTTGCTATAGACTTTTAACATTCACGGGGATATTTTTAATCTGTTTGTTTTAAAGAACACTGCCAAGCTTCCAAAAGCCTGCAAAATGATACCGAGTATAATTCCTTGATGGAATTTGGGTATATGGAGGAGTCCTGCTTATTGAAAACCATAAAGTTAATAAGGATTTTTTTATTATTTTTTTGTGTTTTAATAAATCAAATCTTGATGTGATTGGCAAAAGCGACTTAAGGGTAAACCCTATTCAAATTCGGAAAAATTCGATGGTATATTTCGAAGCTGTTCCCCCCCCCCCCTGGCGCCGCTTACTTAAGAAAAAATTCTAGATCATAAGGTTTTTCACTGAGTCAAGTTGCGTGGTTTAGATCCCCAACTTGTTCGTGACGAGGAGTAGGGTCACCTGTCCGAACTGATGGGATTTCTCCGTTTCCTCCCTCTGCTACAGACCCCTACGCACAAGCGAATTGTTGACACAAACTTGACCATGTTTTAGTCCCAAAATAACCTAGTTTATATCGAGTGAACGATAAACCCTATTTCTCCCTCTCTCTCCCTGTATATAAACTATATTACTACAAAGTACACGAGGAAGAAAGTAGAGACCATTCTTTGTCCTTTCATTCTGTCACATCCCTTGGCAGTTGTAATTCGATATAAGAGTAAGCCGTAGCGCCGCTGCCCGGGCAAAATGTTCCACATAGTACACCGTATTGCGTATGCCTGTCTTGATTACCCAAGTTTAGGAGCAGAACATAGAACGTTAAACCCCATGTCATTTCATTTCACTTCGGGGGGGGGGGGGGCTCTAGCTGGCCGGTCAACTCTGGCACGCGGCTGTGGTTTCGATCCCTGGTGTGAGCGTATGTGGCATGGAGATCGGGGCGCCTTCTCAACCTCGTGGGTTTCCCCCGGGCACTCTGGTTTTCTCCCACTGCTAAAGACCCCTACGCACAAGCGAAATATTGTAATAAAATTAAACCATATGTTAGTCCCGAAATGACCTAGTTTGCGGAGTTGACGTTAAACCCTATTTCTCCCTCTCTCTCTCATTCCACTTCCTTCTGCCACCATTTGGTAATCATTCATATAATTATTTCCATTTTAACTTTCACCCTAACGGTCTACTTCACAGGTGGTCTGTGACCACAAAGATATTGACGGTCATTACTAATATATTTCTATGAATGCGACCTCGTGTCTCAATGAAATAAAAGGAGTAGACGAAAGTATGTTTTACACCTTTAAGCCTTGTATTATATGAACTGTTTTAAAGTTCCAATTTCATATTTTCTGAGAAAGTCAAAACATAATTATTTCTATGTCTTTTGCTCAAAAGGTTGTCAACTCACTATTATACGATCATGGGCAATATTTTTTGGGCATTAGAAAGGCTGACACAGGCTGAGTGAGGAAATAGTTCCTCAATTACCTCCCTTGTTTTCCCATTCCACTCCATGGACGGCCATCTTCAAACGTTTGAATTTGAAGTTGAAAATGATATTTTTGCCAATTTCTCAACTGGCAATAGTGAATTATAGGATTAATAGGATTATTCTTTAACAAGGTAGGACTGTTTATGGGTTCAATCTATTTTAGGGCTTTATTTTAATACATTTTTAAAAATATAACTTAAAAAAAAATTCTATTGGAACTTTAAAGGAGCTAAACCTGTAACTCAATAAATTCCAAAACGACGGCCATTCAAATTGGGCTGTTCACGTATTTTACCGAACACAATTGATTAGAAAAACACAAAATTTAAAATGAAAATTGAATATACATCACTTTTATATGCTTACATATTACATTAATATGTGCTTTAAAATCCATTTTCGTATATGGGGGGTTGTATGGCCGAATGGTTAGCGTGAGCGCGTTGTATCATACGGCCTGCCATTGAGTCAACTGGCGTGGTTTCAAATCCACGGTTGTATACGTGGCAAGGAATAAGGTTGCCTGTCCAACCTCGTGAGTTTTCTCCAGTTACTCCGGTTTCCTCCCATAGCTAAAGACCCCTACGCGCAAGCGAATTATTCAAATAAAATGAAACCATATGTTAGTCCCGAAATGACCTAGTTTGTGTCGAGTGGACCAGGCGCGGATCCAGAGGGGGGAGTCCAGGGGGTCCGGACGCCCCCCCCCCCTGCTCAGGCTTGAAAATGTTTTATGCGATTTTATTGGCGATTTAGACCTGTAATTTTGGAATTTACCTTCCGGAAATACGTCAGAATGAACCAAATTGAACCTAATTTACCAAATTAATCGGTTGAGAGCAATTAGTTAAGCAATTATCAAACCTAGACCCCCCCCCCCCCCCCCCCCTTGCAAAAAATCCTGGATCCGCGCCCGGTGGACGTTAAATCCCATTCTCTCCCCCCCCCCTCCCCTATTTCGTATACTTTTAGTTTCCTAAGAATGGAGTCAAACACCTTTTAAAGAATGGAGTCATACACCTTTTAAAGAAAAAGATTAAAGGGTTTTTATTCAATTTTTGTTTTTAAGTTCAATGTTTTAATGGATTAAAATATGTAGAATTTGAAATGATGTAAAACAGGTGTTTGATGTTCATATTGGTATGCCGAGGTTCTGTTGAAAGGGCCATTGTGTTTGTGTGGCTATGATAATGAAATCAATTTTGAATTCCCGGCATGAAGAACCGTCGGGATTTATCAAGCCCGATTTTTACTTGTCAATGATATCGTATGTTAGTCTCATAACGAGATAAGTAAAGTGATCTCGAGACGCTAAACCCCGTTCAGTCCCACTGAATTAGACATAGCACATTAGTATATGTGTGGGCAACACAGACTATTTTAAAATAATATAAAAGCGAATCAAGTTGTTGGCCTGAACAGGGGAAATTAAATGAAATTGGGATTAACGTCGCATTTTCATGCACCGACTGGAATAATAGAGACCGGTGTACTATTGGGGAAATTTTGAATTCCAGCTATCAACGGTTCTTTTACTGTATACGGCAATATGTACACGGCACCTGGGTTTTTTGTATTATCCGAAGGACTAGACAATGTCTTTGTCAGGCCCACTGACAAGTGGATAGGAGGAGCGTTCTCGGCTAACACCGGGATCGAATTCGAGACCACCTCGTTAGTCACTGAGTCACCATGGATCCCATGTCAAACCTCACTGCCAAGGGATCTTTTGCGTGCACGCCAATGTGTACATGGGGCCTCGGTTTTCCGTCCCATCCGAACGACTAGCCTCATGTCCTGACAAGGACAGCTGTTTAGTCGTTCGGATGGGACGAAAAACGAAGATCCCGTGTACACATTGGCGTGCAAAAAGATCTCTTGGCAGTGGAATTCGATATAAGAGGATGCCGAAGTGCCGCTGTCTGGGAAACATTTCCTCCATTGCACACCGTATGGCGTATGGCCGTCTTCATTAGCCAAGTTTAGGAGCAGAAACGTAGGACGTTAAACCCCATTTCATCTCATCTCATCCCTTTACATTAAGGGGATTACCCGTTGTTTTGTAGATGAATGTACCAAAGTCTAATTATATTAGAATTACAGACCTATTTCCTTTAAGATGACTTCTTTATAGAGAAGTTTACTTTGATCTTCGTTTATTCTCACGCGAAAACACATATATTTTTTATAATCATTTCCATGAGAAGAATGTATATTTTATAAGACATGGACATAGTTTGTCTTTTGGGTTTCTAGCCAAACCCAAGGTCATCTGGGTACAATACCATTCCTGGCATAAAAAGAGCAGGATGACAACAGTTCTAGACAAAAGAATATGTATCTGTATTATTTATATTCCTCTCACATATGTTGGTCACGCCCATATCACTAATTATTTCTATATAAAAAATGAGGAAACTGGTGTGTTCGTTCTTTTATTGTGTGAGAGAGAGAAAGAGAAATGGAGTTTACCATCCACTCGACACAAACTAGGTCATTTCGGGACTAACATTATTTCAATAATTCGCTTGTGCGTAGGCGTCTTTAGCAGTGGGGGGGGGGGCACCCGGGGGAAACCCACGAGGTTGAGAAGGCCAGAGGTGACCAGTCTGCTAGAGGTCGAAGCGCGGCACTCTAGACCACTAAGCCATCCCACCCCCTCTTTTATTGTAATTACGTATTCTGAACTCAATTTTTTTTTCAACATTGAAGCATGCATTATGTAAGATTTTGATGAAGAGCTGACACTTCTCGCTCTATAGATAATGAAAGTGGGATATGTTGAAAATTTCAGTAAAATTACTTTATTCTCAGTAGAGTTATCGTAGATTACAGAACAGCGTAGTCACGATTGTCCAAACCCCCGTTATTACGAAATAAACAAATTCTCGAGTATCCATTTTTAAATTAAATCATCAAACGCGAATCATATTTGCAATCTAGAACATCCGATAACACCTAGTGTTGATCATGGTCTTGACGAGTTAATAAATGTCCAAAGACAGGACTGCAGTAGGCAGATTTAGCTCTTGAATAATACCCCTTTAATTAAAGATACATTATGGGAGATAAGATAAACAGATGATGGTTCTAACTATAATAGTTAAAAACTAGATAGTGTAAAGGTAATTTGCTGAAAATTTCAGTCAAATTGGTCCACTATTAGCCGAGAAAAAAGCGTTTGAAATATTCACATAGCCTCGGTCATCATTACTCAAATCATTAATATAAACGGCATAGTCTCGATTATCCACTTGATTGATTTAATTATCAACGGCCATTAAGCGGCATATATGAATTTAATCCGCAAACATCGAAGGCTAGCCTTGACATAAAGAGTTTATTATGGTCTGGATATGTTGATTAATGTTTAATTGATTATTTAGATAACATTTCAGGCCTAAAGACAGACCTGTAATAAGCAGATTTTGCTCTTGCATAATGCTATTTTAAGAAAACAAATATTAAAAGTCTTATTACCAACAACCCCATGATATTATCCTTTGAGAACAAATTCGAGATTCCATTTTCTAAAAAGCGTTTTTTTTTTTTAATGAGACAAACGTGTTAATTGATATAAACATGGTGTGAATTATCTCCATCTGAAGTTTATATTACTTATATTAGATACAGATGGACAATGACCAATAGCTGGACACGTGTTTTACAGAAATATTAAATTATTGGTTGAAGGTGGCAGATAAATAGGCAGCTACACGGTTACACCGTAGGCTATGTGTCACAAATGATTTCAGGCCCAATAACGAACGGAAATATATATCTCCTTACGTTGTAACAGTAGGACGTTAAACCCCAGTTCATTTCAATTCATTCCATTTCACCATGGAGCTGATAACACGTAGGGGTCTTTAGCTGTAGGAGGAAACCGAAGGACCAGGAGAAAACCCACGAGGTTGAACAGGCGACCCTATTTCTGCTCACGTACAATCAGGGAATCGAAATCACGCCAGTTGACTCAATGCCACACCTTATGATACAACGCGCATGCGCTAACCATTCGGTCTTCCAATACCCCCCCCCCCCTCTGATGCAGATCAAGGACAGCCTTGTTTTCTGTAAAACAAAGCAACCGATTATCATACAGACACTGGCTACAAATAAGTTTGACATTAGTATGAAATACGAATAAAGGCTTTCTGAAACGTATTACTTAGTTTATTTACATAGTATTTATTACGATCAACATACACGCCCTATAAAGTACGCACCATACAACATGATATATCCGACTACAACGACATCTGGCGAGAAATCTGGATCAGTGCTTCACGTGAATTTAGAGATAGTGGCTAATGGTATTGAAGTGAACTTCCGGTAACTGATGGCATCTCGGCAGATTTGACGTAATATTTTTATTTCGAAATTAAAGCATTGTGTTCGAAGAAAATTGTACTTGACTTACATATGAATATATTACATAAAAATTATAATACAAATAAATGTAAATTAGTGTTGGTCTTTTGGTAAGTGAATTTGGTAAATGAAAAGAAAACCTTATGGGGGTTGGGATGGCCTAGTGGTCTAGAGTGCTGAGCTTCGACCTCTAGCTGGTTGGTCACCTCTGGCTTGCGGCCGTTGTTTTGATCCCTGGTGTGAGCGTATGTGGCATGTGGCATGGCGATACGGGTGCCTTCTCAGCCTCATGGGTTTCCTCCGGGCACTCCGGTTTCCTCCCACTGCTAAAGATCCTTTCGCGCAAGCGAATTATTGAAATGAAATTAAAACCACATGCTAGTCCCGAAATGACTAAGTTTGTGTCGAGTGGACGTTAAACCCCATTTATAATACACACTACTCAGCAATTAATGGTGGTATTTGCACTCCATTTCCTTTCATTTATTGCACATGGATGGGACCTCTCTTTTTCTCGCTCCATCCGAACACTTAGCCCGGTCCTCATTCCAAACCAGCGAGAAGGGGGAACCACACTGGGAAATAAATATATATGTGTCTTCGCGGCCTTCTTGTACTGCAACCCACTTACTCACTGAGCTATAGAGGCTTAAAGGTAAATAAGCCTGTAGACAAATGAAGACATTGAACTTGAAAAACGAATTTCCATTGGTTATTGGATTAAAGAAAATGAAGACATGGAACTTTAAATTCAAACGTGGAAAACATATTTCCATTTGGTTATAGGTATGTTTGAGTGTCATACATGAGACATGATATTCGTAGAACACCTGATACCACATCAATTTAAAGATATAATGAATAGTTTTTAGTTTGTGTTTTATGGAACCAAATTATCACACCAAATCCGCGCTTGTGTCTTTAGTTAGGATTAAATTAACCTTGGGGGAGCTGGGACAAATTACTGGTCGAGTAACACTAGTCAAGTAATATTATTTATTGATCGGATTTTTTATTAAGACATGCTTCAAATTTCAACCAAGATACGAATAATCCCGGTCAGTCCTTTTTAGATACTAACAGGCACTGTTATAATTATGAGAAACCGGTGACCAACAGTTGACCAAGTTACCAAAACTAGTAAATCGTATCAATTTAGAAGCTTGTACTCAACTCATTTATCCCACTAGATCCGGCAAACTGATCCCGCAGTGAATATTCGCTTGGCCGCTACAATCACTGATAAGCATGACATCGAAGAGGCTTAATGAGAATGGCATATTAACTTTTGTACTTCGACAAATTAAATTCTCAAACATTTTATTGAGGTAAAAGAAAAATAAATAAAGACGTTTGAAGTATTTGTAGTTAAAAAATATTTCCTATTTAGTGTAAATGGGTATTAAGATGAGTAAAATGCATCATTTTGCCCGAAGCAAACATTGCACGAGCCGTTGAGCCAATGACTAACGCCGTGTGCAGTCAACGCACGTATTGTGGACAGTCATCTGTTACAGAGATAATTCGTAAGTAATTCTCTGTGAAACAGATTGTAGATCCGGTACTGTCTTTAATACGTATTTTAATTTAAAATCTAGAGACCTTGAGATAATATATTGCTCTATTTATGTTTTTAATTATGGTGTCGTAAGGTCCAAGTATTGTTAAGTGCATTGTTGAAATAGGATTATTCAGGAAATACTAACACTTATCTCGGGTTACTTATTATAAAAACTGCTGAATGAAGTAAAAACTTAAAGTAGTAGCTAAATTAGTCGATTTAAATCCGGTCAAAAGAAATCTTCCAAATATATATTTACACACTGGCATTTATTTTGAAAAAAAACCTTTTTATTTGAAATAAGTCGATTTCAAACCCGCCAAAACATAACTTTAAATTTACTGACTTATTTATTTGATAATAATTACATTCTTATTCTAAATTAGTCCAATGTAATATGTCAGATTCCATAAATACATGTACCCACTTGAAGACCGCAGGAGAAAAACTGGTGATGTCCACATTTATAATTTTCTTTGATTACGTCTTCTGATTTTACCCCCTGGTCCATTCTTTCTTCTCCATAAATATTGCATGGAACAACTGCACAGGTCACTCGCTACAGAGGGTAATTTGAAACCCCCAAAATGCGAAAACTGGTGATGTCCAAAACATGGTCAATCAAATCAAATGCCCCAAATACACCATGGGAATGCTATGGGTGTGTGCACCACCTTATATGTTCTCAGTAAATGCATCATTCTTCATAGAAACTTGAAATATTCAAAAACAAATCTTCCAAACAGAAGAAATGAGTGTTTAAACTGGAAATTTCCATTTACCCAAAAGTCAGAAAACGTGACATCACCAATTTTTCCCCTGGAGTCTTTACTTGGATGTACGGGATAATCAAATTGTATCCAAGAAGAGACATATGGTCAAAGTGTGGCTAACCTTTATACACGCCATTACATGCACCAATTTGTTCACATACGAATTCAGATGTACCATGCAACTCTTGTACCCCCGCCAACGTCTTGTAAAATTATTTTTATAAACGGAACGATTGAAGAACAAAAGCCTATCTTTTCTAGTTTGATCCATTAAGCATAATGTAAAAGGCAAAAACTTGCGCTATAAAGGAATTGCACGAAATAATGAAATCTGTAAAATTATTAATAAATCTTCTGAAAACCTGATCTTTGTACTGATATTGTACATGAAATATTTGGAAAATTTTCACTGACCTCTTGTCAATTTTGGCCTAATAATTATTAATTACTGTGACCTAATAATACGCCCTTACTTGACATATTTCGCTTAGTTCACCAGGACTTCAGTTAAACAGTTAAATCATTGAAACTCATGGAGTGGTCAACATTGTACATACGATGCGTTAATTCGTATTCATCTTCTATTCTGCCTCACTGAACAAAGGTCCATCTTTCCTAGTTTTATTCATTGTGCATATTGTTAACCGAAACTGGTTAATGTGTGAGAGGCAAAAACCTTCACTATAAAGGTTGAGAACGTAAAAATAAAATCGTTGCCATGCGCCAAATAATGAGATGCCATGCGCCATTTTTAATCGTCCCAAACCGCTTAATTGCTCCCCCGATTCATTAAAAAAATGTCTCGTGGGCCACCATATTACCACGAAAATGTCCAAGTTAAGGTGGCATTTTTAAAACTGTATCAAGACGGGTTATTTCTCGTATTTTAATATTTAAAACGTAATTAAATGCACAAATGTTTGTATCTGCCGTTTCCTGGTCCCGAGGCATATAATCTGGGTGGTCGTCATAGAGTTTGGGCTTCCAATAAGCATAGTACACATATTGCGCCGAGTATAATATATGTGTTAAAAAATAGACAAAAATTGCATTATTTTCATGTTCAAACAGGGTACCGGTTTACAATTTCAGACAATGTGCAAACAGTATATAATATAATCTAGAATTAAATTCTTGTAATTTATTAGCCAGACACGAAAATCAAATAAATTCAGGAAAACTGTACAAACCAAAGAAACGATAGTAAATCCAGATTTTATGTAAAGGAGTCGTCAAAAAATGAGGACTGATAGACGAGAACTTAATAAAACGGAATTCGATATCAGAGTAGATGGTAGTGCTGCTGCCCGGGTAAAATTTCCTTCATAGCACACAGTATGGTGTATGTCCGTCTTCATTAGACTGGTCCGAGCGGAACAGAAAAACGTTAAACACCATTTCATAAAATAAAATCATATTATTTTTTTTTTAAATATTTATGAAAATAAATTGATTACGAAATATCAACAAAAGTTGAATACGAAAGATAGTATGATTGACTACGAAATTGATTCACTGAAATATTTGTTCTGCAAGGGACGTTCATATTTTTACATAATTGAATGCGTAGCTGTGAGGGAATTTTACCCCGACAGCAGTACCATGAGCTTCTCTTATTTTGAATTCCAATTGTCAACGGATATTCTACGTACACGAAACCTCGCTTTTTTCTCCATCCGTACGACTAGACCCACAGAGCCACATCGGATCATTGTTAGATTGAAAGCGCCTTTCTAATTCATTTTTACTGAATTTAAAAATGTTACTAATGTAATAAAACTACTGAGCATCATATTCCAACGGTTAACGAATGGTTTATCTACACACAGCACCTGTTTTTTTTTTTGACCCACCTGAACGACTAGATTCTTAATTATTCAGCCAGCGCCGTACCCATAGAGTCGCATCGGATTGAAAGCGCCTTATAATTTACTTTTACTTTTAAAAATATAAAAATGTAACTAATGTAATAACACCGATGAGCAGCATATTGTTGGCGGAATGAAAACGCCCTATAAATTCATTATTACAGTATACTACTGTTAGGAAGTCGTTCGAAGGACAGCTTTTAGATCTGATGAACCTAGCATACAGGATCAATTTCCTGATTGTTTTTAGACAAATATCATATTTATCTCAGTACATCTTTTATTCGCGCCTTTTTTAACACGTGTTTTACACGTGGGTTATGTGAATGATATACCATGGATGTTGCCGTATATAAAACTATATATAGGTTATTCCGTTCTATATAAACATGCATTATAATACATGTTTATCATCTGGTTAATATTCTACACTAGAGAATTGTAACCATGTAGGCATTACTAGATGTATTTGTATCTGGTCCGAATTAAAGGAATAGATAGAACTTCACCTGTGAGCAACTAGTGTAGACTTGTAAACAGCCGATCAAAACATTCTATAACATTCAAACGAAATAAAAAGAAATAGGGTTTTACGTCCTACTATTATGCACCGACGGGGATAATGAAGAGTCATTTTGTTTATAAAATTTAAATCCCCAAAGTACTAAATGACATATTATGTATTCTAGAATGCGGACATTTCACGTGAAAGCAATGGAAGTAGTGTTCCAGAAGAAAGGTAAGCATACCCAACCTCGTATCCGCCACCCACCACAATCATTTATGTGAACTTAGAAAGTTAGATGCCAATGGATTCATAAAACGCCACTCTATTCGAACCTTGATGAAATAGACGCTATCTACAATTAGTTGTAAGAATAGACGAGTACCGTGCATAAGTCAGTGTATGCCTACACTTTCTGGAAAACCCAATATAAATTATCATTTATTTAAGGTTCAAACAGCCAACTTTCCTCGTATCAATAGAAATAATGCAGAAGGAGTGCAACAAGGATCCTTATTAAGACCCGTTATATCAATTAATTACGTTAATGAAACCGTACACATGCAATTTCAAAATTGTAGAAAGGTCATAGCGCAAATAATTCCCTCGTAGCACACTGTATGACGTACGCCCGTCGTCGTTAGCCTACTAACAAAGAAAAAGTAGGACGTTAAACACTATTTAATTAAATTTAAGAAAGAGTTTACTCAGCATTATGCTACAATTTTTTGGGGGTATTATTTGAAAAAAAAAAATGACTTCACAATCTTTTCTTGGCATATTTATGTGTTTTATCCGTTCTTGTTCACTCTGCCTGACTCAAAAACAAAATTGGTAATATGGAATGAAGTTGATATTTAAGTACTTTAGCCTTCTTTCACTGTTTTAATCGTTTTATGTCCAGGCTGCTTCCGTGCAACGTGAAGTCACACTTTCTGTCAACCTGCTGTCCCGATTTGTCTCAGAGAGGTCATATACGTCATTTCGGTTCCTCAATCCTTTCCAATTTTTGAATAAAATATTGTTTTTTTTTAAAAAAAAAAAATGTCTTAATGGTTATTGCACCCCGTCACTTAAATATATTTATATATTTTATTACTACAATGTGCTGGAATAAACTATATTTACCAGCTTACCCCGCCAAAAGAAAAAAACAAGATCACCCCAACCTGGTATCGGGAAGTTCCAGAACCAAGGTGAAGGTCCCCATCCTCTGTTTGAAATAAATATTGAACTGAAAGTAAATAAATTAAAACACGTGTGTGAAATAGCTAATTCTGGATATATATCAAATAAAAATTTCATGGGTAGATAGTATACCCTTAAGGGCGGGGCCTAAATGACAAGGGCGTAATTTTTGAGTGCAGACCAGACGTCATATACTTCTTAAAGTAACAATGCGCAATTTGCATTTTTCGATAAAGCATCAAATTTTGCAAGTCGTGGGGTTTCCCACTGCTAAAGCAAATTATTGAAATAAAATTGAACCATATGTTTGGCCCAGACATGACCTACTTTGTGTCGAGTGGACGTTAAACCCATTTCTCTCTTTCGCATTTACGATTAAGAAATGAAACTACTTGAAATAAGGTAAAAAGTCATGTTTTTTCTGCACCGATTGTGCCAATAAAGGCGGATTTACGCCATACAGTGTACCACGATGAGGAGAATTTTACCTGGACAGCCGCACTACGCTCTCTCTGGATACACGCTCTACGATATAATCTTATTTCAATTTCTGACAGCGGATCTTTAAGGTGTGGCCGAACGACAAAACTCTGCCATGTTTTCATCCCCACTTTAAAAGATCTGTATACTTGTTGCATGCAGACATGGCATCTTTATACACTTACAAACCACAGACACCGGAACTGTACGTTATATTTGTAAGTAACAAAGATGCGCTACAGATGGACACACCCCTTTCAGGAAATAAGAAATGACATTGTTTAAACCAGGTTGAGGCCGAGCAGATTCTCACGTCCAATACAGTATCGGAGAAAGACAGCTGACATTTTATGTAAGGTGCACTGGTGCATCACAGAATAAAAGCTATTAAAAGCAGATTGAAGCTGTATATATCAGTTACTGATGACACTTTCATTAAATTAGGTAGATCATTCATAGGCGGTGCCGTTAGGGTGGGGTGGGGACGTTGTCTCCGATTTCATTGGTCTCGTACGAATTGATAAACAAGAGTGGCGCTTATCAGAAGGAATGGGAAGTGAATAAGCGACTCGTCGACAACTTTGGGACTAAGGTATTATTATCAATTTAATCACACCATTCGTAGTCGTGGTTTTGATCTCTGGTGTGCGCGTATGTGGTTTGGAGATAAGAGTTTACTCCGACAATGCTCAGTATAATGAAATAACTTGTCTGCTACATTCCCATCGGTGGAAGCAGATGTTAAACAATGAGAGTACTTCTGTCACGATAATATACCAATAAACAAACCACCAAAGAGTTCAGTGGTTATGCACAAGGGGATCAGTCTAGGCGAGTCTTGGGCCCGAGTTCACAAAGCATTCTCAGACTCTGAATCACAGTTTATGAAGAATATATTTGATCCAGAAATACCAAACTTTGCACATAGTTTCTTATTGAAGTATTTGATACATTAAAACAACAAAATTATTATAAAGGGCTGTATTTTAGTTAAAATAAGGCGAACAAATTTGAGTACATTCTCAACCTAAGTCTGAGAATGCTTTGTGAACTCGGGGGTTATATAACAACTCTTCAAGATCCTAGAGTTGTAAAGACAACTAAACGAAATTTTGAACTATAAAAAAACGAAACGAAATAGGATCTGTTTCAATCAGATTGAGATGGTGTATGTTTCAGAGCATCGCCATTTGCTTTTACGCAATCATTTTTATTACTGATTCATTTTCCTCTCTTACCTTACATGTAACTTAAATGTTCAGCCTCAGAGAGACACAGGAGCAAATCATTGTTTTGTAGTCTGATTCCAAGACGCCAAAGTTTTTTTTTTTGTTTTTATTATGTCAATGTGTACTAATGTCAACTCAATAGTATTTTTAATAACCGAAATTTTTAAGATAGATCGGATTACATTATTAAGGATTTTACAATGTACGTATTTTCCACTTTCATTTTAACACAACAACAACCAACTTCTAACAAGTGTTCAACACACTTCGAACATTTTTGAAAACACTTAAAGGGTGTTTTGGTGAATGTCAACACTGCATATGTCTTTGACTATTAAAAGTAAATAATGTTTCGCTGTCTGTCCTCCCGACCGTTTATTTTTTGTTTAGGTTTCCTACAGCAGTTTGATATTTTTATTAAATCAAGATTTGGGTATTTCAATTAAATACAACCCCTTTTATAAGGTAAATAAGCCTTCTGTGGGGTATTACGTTCTGTGACAAGAACACACGTGTCGCACCTCCCGAACAGAAAACTATTGGCATCAAATTTTCATAATGAATTCCATGTATTGCATGAGGATGTCAGACGTGGACAATCCTTTATAATGTTCTCCGCGTTTTCTTTAAAACTATAGTGACTTTGCGTTGCCACGGCAAAGACCGCTGCCCTCAGAAAAATTAAAGAAGTGTGTAAAATGGGTGTACTTGATAATAAATGCGTATGTGAGTAGTCGCCAATCAGTGACAATGAAGACACCAATGTTTCTCTGAACCATCAGAAAGCTAAACGTGTATTGTTTAAACTGATTTTGGGTATCGAAATTAGGGTATGATGTGAACATCTGCCTTTAGAATTGAAATATATACGAATATATATAAAACTAAGCGTGTATTAACCTTTATATGGCATTTCGTAACTGGATAAAACAAAAGCAAAATCACATATACTATTCAAAAAAAAGTAGGGGATATTTGATTTTTAAGTGTTATAAAAGTCGATTTATTCCAAATGATCGTTAGACTAAGTAAGGCACAGACTGACCATTATAAGGGTAAAATGATACCCGGGGTCAAACAGCAAAGTTACCACAGCATTACAACAAAGTCAGTAACGGGTAAATCCCCCTCTGTTTGCCAAACAAGCATTGATCCGACGTGGCATACTCCTAATGGGACGTCTAAGGTCATTTTGGTCCAGATTGTCCCATTCCTGTTGCAACGCAGCAGCAAGTTCTTGGACTTTGGCAGGACGTTGTTGACGTTGACGTGACCTCTGTCCAAGCATGTCCCAGACATGCTCGATGGTGGAGAGGTCGGGACTCAGTGCTGGCCAAGGTAATGTGTTGATGTTCTGTTGTTGGAGGTAACCTGCAGCGATCCTGGCCCTGTGACATCTTGCGTTGTCATCCTGGAAGATGAAACGGCGGCCATAACGTCGTGCGAACGGCACAACATGGACTGCCAAGATGTTGTCCCGGTAGTACTGGCCTGTAACACGCCCTGCAACAACATGTAAAGCCGTTCTTCCAGCAACAGTGATGCCTCCCCACACCATAACAGAACCACCCCCAAATCGATCATGTCTGATGACGTTAACGTCTTGGAAGCGCTCGTTTCGACGACGCCACACCCTCCTACGTCTGTCCAAAAAATCAACAGTGAACCTTGACTCATCTGAAAACATCACATTGCTCCAGCGTCGATTATCCCAGTGTTGACGATCCCTACACCAACGACGTCTTGCCTGAATGTGATGATCTCTCAAACAAGGGATCACGGGAGGACGTCGGGCGCGAAGGTGACCCCTATGCAGTCGATTCCGTATCGTCTGGCCACTCACTCTCACACCAGTGTCTGTTTGAAGACGAGCGCTGATCTGATTTGCTGTGATGACACGATTTCTCAAGGCCAAGGTACGGATAAATCGATCCTGGGCTTGAGTTGTCGCCCTTGGTCGACCTGAGCGTGGTCTGTCCTGTACAGATTGTGTATCACGGTATCTGGACCATAGCCTGCTTATGACAGACTGGGAAACATTCATCGTCCGCGCCACAACCGCCTGTGTTGTGCCGATCTGTAGCGTTCCAAGGGCACGTAACCTTTCATTTTGGGTAAGCCGACGCATATCAAAATTTGTTTTCTGGTCACTAAAACAATTAAACTGATGTTTCCACCCTGGAATTCAATGCCACAATGACTGTAACATTCAAAGTCAGAGTCGTGCAAATCTTGAGTTGGACCCCCATGATGATCCCAAGCATCACCTGCATTCCATGCGGTAGCTATTGGTGCGTTTGGGCGTCACATGTAACTGGAAATGTTTCTTCTGTTAGGTTCTATAGTGACTTTTTTCGTAGTCATTTGCATATTTTAGTATTATGCCCCCAAAATCAAATATCCCCTACTTCTTTTGAATAGTATGTTATGTTAAAAAGTTGATTTCACTGAATATAAAAGACCTACTTGAAGTGATTTTCATTTATCCCGGTGCTAATATCTACATAGATTGAATTTTTAGCATTAAATGAAGAAAACATTTTTATCCGTGCGCCCACAGCGAAATGACGACGGGCTTATCACATAACGAGCAGCATTCATCGATGAAAATTTTATTCAGCTTATCTTTATTAAATACTGAACGGAGTAAGACCACTTTTGGACCGATATTCCTTTTGTAAATGGGGGTGGGGGCTAGAGTGGATGGCCAAATGGTTAGCATGTGCGCGCTGTATCCTAAGGTCTGCCATTGAGTCAACTGGTGTGGTTTAGATTCCCCGGCTGTACGTGACAAGGAGTAGGGTCGCCTGTCCAACCTCGTGGGTTTTCTCCGAGTACTCTGGTTTCCTCTCCCTGCTAAAGACCACAATGCGCAAGCGAATTATTGAAATAAAATTGAACCATGTGTTAGTTTTGTAGATTGATATTTTACGATACCGGTATTGTAGTTTGCAAGGAATTCATATTAAAGTTACATTATGGGAGATAAGATAAAGAGATGGCAGTTCTCACTATAATAGTTAAAAATTACATTGTGTAAAGATAATTTGCTGAAAATTTCAGTCAAATTGATCCACTATTAGCCGAGAAAAATGCGTTTGAAATATTCACATAGCCTCGGTGATCATTACTCAAATCATTAATATAAACAGCATAGTCTCGATTATCCACTTAATTATCAACGGCCATTAAGCGGCATATAAGAATTTAATCCGCCAACATCGAAGGCTAGCCTTGACATCAAGAGTTTATTATGGTCTGGATATGTTAATTAATGTCTAATTGATTATTTAGATAACATCTCAGGCCTAAAGAAAGACCTGAAATAAGCAGATTTTGCTCTTGCATAATGCTATTTTAAGCTTTTTTGACGCAATGAGACTTTAAAAGACGAAGAAGATAGTGGACCTTGAACAGATTCTAAACTTGCTCGAACACATGTTTCTAAAACATAGCCAGCATGGATGTAACAGTCCAACAAACTTGATAACATGGGTGTCGATATTATTAAAAAATTCCTTTTCTCATATAAATTGAAACTAATAACGTACATTTATTATTTTTATGACTCAAAAGATAAATAAACTCAATGTTTGGTGAAACAAAATGATTTTTATTTTGGACATCGGGAAGGAAATGGACGGATGTTATCATAAATTTTAACAAATTTCTAAGAAAAGTGAAACAGAAGTTGAACTGTGTTTTAAAGTCTTCACTGTTGATATTTAATAGAACTATCGGCACCGCCCAGGGCAAGGTCCAACTATAAATAAAATGAAGTCTATTTGATGTTTTTTTTTTACGACTTTTTCTTTTATACTATTTCATTACTGAACTTTTGTTGCGCAGTTTGCTCGCAGTTTCTGTTAGATTTGTGTCTAGTGTCTTCGTATTGAGCACTGTTGGGTTCTTGGTTATTGGCCATTATTTTTAAGGTCTCTTAGTCTGCATGTGGATTGATGCACTTGCTTTAAATCACGGGGTTTGCCATCGATTCACATGTCGAGGTTTCTAACTCAAGCTTACGGATAACAATCATTATGATCGTACGGATACCCTCTTGATTCCCCTACTACGATTAATTAGGATTGTTCGATCCTAAATTGTCGAAAGTGATGAAAATATTTATGCATGACTGTACAGCATGTCTGAAGCGAAGATGCCATTTATGCCAAATATGCTTTTATTCAAAACCGACTCCATGGAACTAATTTATTCCAAGGGTGGACTGGGTAGTCCGGAGCAATCGGATCAACTTACATCCATGGGTCCCCATCACGAAGAAGAAAATGTGTCAAGATCTATCTATCAATAAAAGATGACGCTTGGACGATGAAAATTAATGTAGCTTAATTCACATTTCCCGCACCCTTGTCATATTGGGTTTATTCCATTATATTTTGTAGTTGATGCGAAGATGAATTCTATTTATTTTGAAAAAAAATGTTAATCTGTAAAGAGATTTCCAGTCGGTGCCGATGGGCCCCTGACCCATCTGGGCCTTCCGACAGTCCGAGCCAGCATTACTTGAATTTATCAAAATAGAAATAAAGATAATTGTTAATATGACCGCATTGTAATTAACAAAATATGCAAATGATTATTTTTCGATATTGCAGTTTCACCCATTTTCATACTGGCGCAGCAATTAGAGTTCTTGAAAATTTTCAAGGTTCACTTTTTTCTGTAACCCATACATAGACTATAGCTAGCATTTATAGATTACCGTCGTATCATGTTATTCTGTAATATCTTTTATCACATTGTTCTGTATGACCCATACGTGTATTAACAAAACAATCCCCAATACAAAAGAAAATGTCTTTTCCATTTTTTTAATTTTTATTCGCACCGCATAGTGGGGAATAAACATTACAAATTGCAAATAACCCGATAAACGTGTTACATTCCCCACAACAACAAAAAAATGTATATCAAAAGCATTGTAGGTACATGTAACTCATACTGTGCATTGAAGCCACTCAAATTGTCGTTGTTTTGATTAACAATTTCTGATTAGTTTATGAAAAATAAATTAAAGGGCAGAGGAGAATGGCGGTGCGGGTATGGGGTTGACCGAGGGACTTCTGTGGCCTAGGTCGTGTTTGTCATTCAGCCAAGTGATTTGGTTTCGATCTCAGACGTGAACATGATAAGGTATATGATAGCTTGCTTAACATCGTTGGTTTTCGCTGGGTCCGCGGGTTTCTTAACATTGCTATCGACACTCGCGCTAATAATATTATTAAATGACAAATATACCATATGTTAGTCCAGAAATGACCGAATAACATGGCCCATAAATTATATATCTGTTCTTTCTGGTGTCTGCTAGTATCTGGGAATTGGACATGATAACAAACTCCAGACAATTATACATAAATATGATTTTCAGATCATAACCAAAACACATGGTTCCCAAGATCAAACACAAAACGCTCGTAACTTAGTCTATGAATGAACGCGTCGCCTTAAAGATCAGAATAGTCATAATGGGGTCAACCATATACCAATAGGTCACCTGATAAATATTGGGGTGGTATCTTTAACATATCGGAACTTATAAACTGGTCAGTATGTATATATATTATATATATATGTATGTGTATACATATATCACCGCGGTTAATCATCGACTTGCCAATGAACAGAAAGGGATATAGGCCATTCTTGGTAAATTTCCGGCGAAGTTTAGTACGAAGAGAAAGTGAGCTAAGTCAGCTCTCAAACTAAACGCCGACAAACCCAAGACTGACATAGTTAACCATTTGTACTATATACATTTATAAGACAATGTGCACTACAGCCGCCGAGAAGTAAAAGTGTTAGGGGTGTGCTACAAGGCTATTATATACCTCCTATTTTCTTATATAGATTACCAATCCACGTGGTGACTTGTTTTAGACTTCAACACTGAAACTAAGTTGGATTTTTTTTTGTAATTTAATTGTGGGTTCTTCTATGACGGGAGACACCGTTTATGCGTGTCTCGTGCAATAACCCTCTTAATTATGTGGTATCTTGGGATTTTAGCCGCATTTTTCGAGGTAAGAATTATTTAAATACATTTTATTTATTTATTTTTTGATTTTGAATTTTTTTTTTAGGTAAGATTTATTTAAATACATTGCATTTATTTATTTTTTGGAGTTTTTTTTTGGGGGGGGGGGGCTTAAATGGTTTAATTTGTATTCAATGGGGATCAAAATATTTTCAATTTATTTTTGAAACATGTTTATGTGTAGATCTAAACTGAAATATTGAAATGCAAATGAGGACAATAATATTGATTCGGAATAGACAATAGGAAATTAAAAGAAAACGAAATATTTTTCGTGCGTCTATTTGCAGCGTCTTGTATTTAACATTTTTAATTTTGATTTGGATGTGTGTATCAAGCAAGATATTGTAGGCTGACTATAGTAACTGCTGATTTTGCATTTATCAAAAATTGTGCTTGAAAGCTATTACGGAAATCGCCACAAAGCATACGACCATAATTTCTTTAATTGTTAGAAGCTAATTTACAGATAGACATCTTCAGTGGCGGACTGGAAAGATCTGAAAATGTGAAGATGAACCTTAATTTTGAAAGAAAACCTCAAATTCTCATTTCTTTTTCCTGGACATCCTTACAAGGTATAATTATTGAACATATGGAATAAGTGAAAATTCCAGAATGTGATGCACAATGTTCAATTACCCAATAGAAACAGAACGGTGATTCTGGAAAACGTACAAACTTGATACACTGTTGTTGTTCTAAGTCCTTAACGTCCACCTTCATCGAAGATGATATTGCAGACAAGTTGTTTTATTTTCATTTGGGGTCTTTCTTTTAGGTGCTACCGGAGTACACGGAGTAAACCCACCCCGCATACGGTCACACCACAACCGCAAACCAGAGGTGACCGACCAGCTATAGGTTGAAGTTCGACATTAGACCACTAGGCCACTTCGACCCCCATTTTTTTTATCTATAAGCCCTAACATAACGATAATCTGATTTAGATCGCTGAGATGCATTGGTTCAATAAATCAGGACGCAAACCGTTTCAAGGGCCGAGCTGTTCATCTGAGATAAAGCATTGCCTAATGGGTCTTATGACAGAGCTTATGGGTATTGAACAAGTCCATTTTCTCAAGAAGGACCGATGGTCGAATGGTTAGCACGTGCGTGCTGTATCATAAGGTCTGTCATTGAGTCAACTGGTGTTGTTTCGATTTCAGGGTTGTACGTGACAAGGAGGAGGGTCGCCTGTCCAACCTCATGGGATATTTCCGAGTTCTCCGGTTTCGTATCACTAAACCTAATTATTAAAATACAATTGACCCATGTTTTAGTCCCGAAATGACATAATTTGTGTCGAGTGGACGTTAAACCCCATTTCTCTCTCTTTCTTTCCCTTTAATCAAATGCATGACAATATACTGGTAGCAGATGAACAAGCGCGGAATCGAACGAACATCTTTTTGTTGTTTTTGATATAAATAGTTATTCCAGAAAACACTGGAAGAACTAGATACCTTCGCTTATTGTTCTTCAAATATAGACAGTGCGTTCAGTTCAGACTATTCGTAGTTTTCAATTGATCAGGCCATATTATTTGAAACAAATTAATTGGCATATATAGCATCCATTTAAAAAGACAAGTTTAATTCACAGTCTCATAGAGCAATAATTGAAATGAAATGGTGTTTTACGTCACACTGTTCTGCTCCGACGAGCCTACGCTATGCAGTGTGCTATGGGGCCATTCGGCCGGACAGCGGCGCTACGACCTACTCTTACATTGAATTCCAACTGTCAAGGGATCTTTTAGCTGCACGCCAATGTGTACACGGGACCTCCATTTTTCGAACTATACGAACACCTACACAGCTGTCCTTGTCTTCTTTGCACAGAGTGGTTCCCCGGTTGTACGTGATTCTCCGGTTGTATGTGACAAGGAGTCGGGTCGCCTGTTCAACCTCGTGGGTTGTTTCTCCCAGTGCTAAAACAACCAACATGCAAGCGAAGTAGTGGAGTAAAATTGAACTATATGTTAGTTTCGAAATGTCCATTGTGGGTGTTACCCCCCCCCCCCCACACACACACACACCTTTCTCTCTCACCCACTCTCTCTCTCTCTCCCTCTCTCTCTCACCTCTCCCTCTCTCTGGTAAGAAATTGAAAATGTAACAATACATTGGCAAGACGTATAAAACCATTCATGTAATTTATGAAAGGTCGTGTCATGTAACAGACATTTCTACAATTAAGGAAAGCTGAGACGGGTTGTAACAAATTCTGGAAGCGAAATGCCGGCTACTTATCGAGTGTTAAATATTGTTGAGGTTTGTTGACACCTTATGGTAACAATTGAAACTAAACATGGATATGTGTCATAGTTACCATACATAGTGTTCACATCATGTCAACATGCCTCGATAAATTATAAAAAAAAATGCCGGCTTCTGAAATATAAATTCAGTAAATGGAGCTATGCAGTAGGCAAGTTATGTTTATTGTTTCTGTAACACCCGTCTGTATCTTCTTCCTCGAATATCAATCTGGTACAATCTTGTTCTAACACCTATCTGGGACATCTTTCTGGAACAATTTAAAGCACCTTTTGGAACATCTTTACCGGGCATCTTTAACACCTTTTTGGAACATCTTTCTTGAAAATCTTTCCGGAACACCTTTCCCCATCACCATTAACAGCTTTCTAGAACACCTTTCCCGAGCACCTTTAATACCCTTTTGGACCATCTTTCTTGAAAATCGTTCTGGAGCACCTTTCCCGAGCACCGTTAACTCCTTTTTGTAACGCCTTTCTTGAAAACCTTTCTGGAACACCTTTCGGAGATCATATCCGTTTTGATAGTAATTTTTAAACACCTGATACCATTTCTCCATTAGGAGTTCAAATAGCTATAGAACATGTTTTGTTTATATTATTAAAGGGGGTTGCATAGGCGAATTGTTCGCACGTGCGCGCTACATCGTAAGGTCTGTCATTGAGTCAAAAGGCGTGGTGTCGATTCGACGTTTGCACGTGACAAATATTGGGGTCGCCAGTCTAACCTCGTGGGTTTTCTCGGGGTCCCCTTGCCCCCCCCTCGCCCAAAGTGTTAAAGGCCACTTTGGATTGAACCATATGTTAGTCCCAAAATGACCTACTTTCTGTTGAGTGGACATTAAACCCTATTTCTCTCTCTCGTTTGTATTACTGAATTTAAACCGTGGACAGGTGACTGCTGTCGACCCTTCCATGGGATATCGTTATCGATGTATGATTTAGTCTGAAATCATATACGGAGTGACACGAGGAGGCAGAGTGCACTTATTCTCATAGAAATGATACCATGCCTCGTCTATAAATTTCATCTAATTTGCTGGGTATACTTAGGTATATGAAGTCTCGATGTGTCATTTCAGCAAAATGGGAATCGCTGGCAAATTACAGTGCCGTCAAAGACGAATCTCTAATTGGAAAATCATTTCCAAACATTCTTCAGTTGAAATTGAAATTTAATTGATTTATGCTCTTCGATGTGTAATAAGCCTGTCGCCATTTTGTTTTATGCGAAAATTTATTTATAGACAGGTTTTAAATTCACTTGATTCCAAGCCTGGATATTATTTATACTGTCTAAATATTAATCGAGGATGCTAGTGAACAATAAGGTGGACAAATGCCGTTGTTTATTACTACCATCATTTGATTTTTTTACAAATAAATCAATTTTTAGCAGATTTTCTTAACAAACTGTTCAATCGTTTTTATCATTTTTATCACAGCGTATGTCAATTTTATCGCACTGGTATAAAAAAATATGCAAACATATACTAATTTTAGCAGATTGTGTGAAATGGCACCTTATTGCACAATTGCCGACTGGTCTTGTAACATCAGCTACGTAAATGAACTACCCCAAAACAGAGAAGTGTCATCGAGTGTTCAAAAAAGGGCAATCGTGGGTTTTTCTTTCGTGACACCCGTGGTGCTTGCAACATCAACTACGTTAATGAACTACCCCAAAACAGTAAAGTGTCATCGAGTGTTCAAAAAAGGAGCAATCGGACGTTTTCCTTTCGCGACACCCGTGGTACCCTTACAGTTGAATTTGAAAAGTTTATTATAGTA
Source organism: Patella caerulea (assembly GCA_036850965.1). Lineage (NCBI taxonomy): Eukaryota > Metazoa > Mollusca > Gastropoda > Patellidae > Patella > Patella caerulea. The sequence continues at coordinate 13,411,205 of JAZGQO010000002.1, read as the reverse complement.
TTTTGATAAGTCAACGACTCTTGAGAGCCGCCATGTTAATTTATGTAGTTATGCCGTAAGGTTACATGTATAACTAATATAATCGTTGAAATTATCTCCAGATGTCTGGATTATTATGGACTATAACTCGAGTCTGTTGTCGACTAGTTGAAGGTAGTTTATAAAAGATAGGCAAGTATTTGTGTTGTGACAATCGAGTTTCCCCGCCACTTATTATAACCACCTGAACACAGTAAATATTTAACAATAGAGTCCCTGTGTAAATTTAAATTAAACATAACATGGATTTAAATATTAACTGTTAAAATTGTAGACCTAAACCATAAACCTCGACTATTCGACGTGGATCGAACACGAGACCACCGCGGTTAGTGAGCTGTCGTCCTACTCTCTGAAAGGAGGGGCCTTGGGTCCCCCCCCCCGCGCCATTCCATACCCTTACGATTAGAGGAAGATGAAAATGTGTTTTAAAAGCAAGAACATCGAGATTTTCCGACGTGGTTTTCCCTTGTCAGCGGTGTAGGATGGAGAACCTGGCAACACGGACACATTGGCGTGCACGTTAAAGATCCCTTGCAGTTGGAATTCGATATAAGAGTAGACCATAATGCCGCTGTCCAGCCAAATATCCTTCATAGCACACTGTATTGCACATGCCTGTCTTCATTAGCCCAGTCGGAGCAAAACAGTAGGACGTTAAATCCCATTTCATTTCACTACAAGACAACATTACGTGTCATAAAGGCTTGTGTCATTGACAAAAACCTTATGCACATGGGAGGGAGGCTCTAGATCTTGAGGCCTAAGGCATCAGCTTGCCAAGCCTGTACGTAAACCCGGCACTGTATTTACATGATTACTATAGTCCATACAAAGGGATTGCTTGAATGTACAGCTTGAAACGTGTTAGTTAATATGCGCTAGGGTTCAAAACAAAAGAAACAGGGGCGGATCCTGCTCAGCTACATAAAGATAAATAATGCCTTGCATCAATGAAATTACATCATAAAGTGATCCTACATCAGTATAAAAATGATTTCGCTGTTTAAAAAGCTCAATTTGTATGTATGCCTATGTAATTTAGAGACGATGATGAGAGATTTTCGTAACAGAAACCTGGCAAACCCCTGCAAAAATTCCTGGATCCGCCCCTGAGAAAATACAATATTCGTTGTGTTTTAAAATAGTAAAACAGTAGCAAACAGTAGGAAGATAAACCCCATTTCATTTCATTTAATTTCCTTTAAAATGTGTATTGGGTAATTAATTTTGGCGCTGATCCAAAACGTGTTCAGATAAAATCAGTTGTTTACCATCTCCAGAGGCTCCTACAATTTTTGTTGGCTCATTATCAATCCGCCATTTTTGAAAATTCCTGTTGCTTTTTTTTGAAAAACTATTCAAGTCATCGACTCATAATTACTGAAACACGAACCGGATATGGCGTCATGTCGCCATTTTACAAACTCGCGGGTTTTATGTCGATTATCAACTGGAACTTTCCCAATATATCAGACTGACATACAGTAAGTTATTTTTTTACAAATTGCGCGGGTTTCGAACGACTTTATTTATAATGCTAGGGCATTAAGTTGAAACTGGCATAGGTTGGTCATCGACGTGTCATACATTTCCTCCCTTCCGTCGAGTATCCTTCCCAAAAAAGTCTCCACAACATCGGTTTTCACTTCGTCCCAGCTTGGACATTTTATTTTAAGCAATAGTCTGACCGGTATATATGCATATAAGTTAACATATTACTCAGCTGAGAATGATTAATTCTACCTTTGACGGGAAGGAGTATGCAATCAGAAGCCAAAAATAAATAATAAAAAATTTGATACTTCACAAACTTTGTAAATGTATATTAGAAGTGCATGTGCTAGTACACTCATAGTGTTAATGTGCGAAAATGCAATCAGGTGCAGAAAGGCCTTAATTTCAAGAACTAAAGCAAAATATAGACCTTCAGTCTTCAGACATGAAAAGAAATAATGTTGTGCAAGACGGGAACTTTGCTTAGACAGGTTTTGACTATACACTTTTCTTATATTACTACAGTTTTGGACCAAGGGTACTGTTTTTTTATTTCCATATTAGAGAATTGATTATAAAAGAAAACCGAATTCAAAAATTTCTAAAATACGAAGTGGCAAACTATTATTATATATAGAATTTAGACCTTTCAATCTGTTAATGTGATCGAAATTTCAATTTGTCAATGTGATCGAAAATGCAATTTGTCAATGTGATCGAAATTGCAATTTGTCAATGTGATTGAAATTTCAATTTGTCAATGTCATCGAAATTTCAGTTTTGTCAATGTGATCGAAATTTCAATTTATCCATGTGATCGAAATGTCAATATTCTTGAGGCAATCACGTGCCCGGGAATAAGCCGGCAAAGTTTCTTTTCGTTTCCTTTGTTAAAACATGTATATAGGAACCTTGACTTTGAGAATCGTCCCAAAGTGACACCGAGATATTTAGAAGTATAGGTCATTATGTCGAGGAGGGGTGTTGTAAATTGGTTGATAAAACATAGTATAGTATTATTTAGATGATATAAATGTTAGCTTGGGTTCACGATCTGGTCGCCGCATGCTTTAATATTAATATGTGTGTATATAAATATTATATCTATAAACACACACCGCTATTTGATGGTACCACAACAGTGTCGGATTTACCTATATACATTATTTACCTTACCGTGTGCCTTAAGGTCTAGGGGGGCCTCCGGTCAAGCTGTATAATATTTATGACACTGTCTTAAGTCCTTTCGCGGGGCTGGGTGGCCCAATGACGAGGGTGTCAACTGGCGTGGTTTCGATTCCCCCCCCCATACCCCACCCCCTCTCTCTCAAGCCTTTCTTGCAGTCTAAAGCATCCGCTATCATCCTCGGTTCTGCTCAGTTGTGTATAAAATGCACTTTGAACTTCCTCTAGTCGATATGGTGGGAGACTTAGAGGGACGATCTCGTAAATGGAACAGCCCACGGTTCTCGTGATCTAAATAGCAGACTGTCGGTATTTCTCAGCGGATACCGAACATATACTTTTTGAATTTTCTCCATGGCATTTAGTAATTGAACTGTAATTACACAGGCCACACGTTTGAGACTAACATATGGTTCAATTTCATTTCAATAATTCGCTTTCTCGTAGGTATATTTAGCAGTGGGGGCGGTGAAAACTTACGGGGCTGGGCCGAATCGAAATCATGTTTAAATGACAGACCTTATGATCTAACGCGCACGCGTTAATCCATTTGGCTATCCACCTCCACCCCCTACAGCAAACAATAAAACAGTTGAGAATACATCATACATTCGGATACGTTTCGATACCACCAACACGGCCGCTACGACTGACCTCAATCTATGATAAGACCTGATAGGATCGTAACCATTACTCCACGATCGTAGCACGAATCGTTAGCCCTACCGTGGGAACCTAGCATTAATTAGGGTTTCACACTGCGTAGCTTGTGTGAAACACTATTGTTTTTGTTAAAATTATTATTCTTATTATTATTATTATTATTATTATTATTCAGATTCCAATTTGAATAGATCTCAGCAACTACGTGTCGCATCGTTACGACTTCTTCGGTTTTACTGGGAAAGTGGGTGTGACTTAGAGGATAAAGCTATTTTGAACGTTCTGCGACAATGCGAAATGTCCGAAATCACCGAAGTTATCGTTTTTGAAAATATTGCAGTAATTTTAACAATAATCATTGGATTTTAACTTTCGATACATTTTGGCATAGCCTGAGACAGGGCACATAGCTACGCTACTTTCGATTTTTGGTTTTCGGCAAATCTTCGAAGATATTAGGCGCCAAATTTCGAAAATTTAAAATTTTACAAAAAACTTTTTTATTTATGAATATTTTTTAGTCGTATTGTGCACAGAATTAAAGAGTCATCTGACTAGTGCAAAAATGTTAAAAAATTTTGTCTCAGTAATTTTCCTTGGCCGCCATTGGCTAATTCAGTTTTTCAGTCCTAGATTAATTTTTTATTGTTCGATTTGTATAAAACAAAGTTCATATGCTTCGTTGTCTCAATTGTCATTTTTTTTTGTTGCCAATAATGTTATCTGTCGGCACCGGAAGTGGCATAATTTTACCAAAAACTACAATTTTGACAGTTTATTCTTATTTCGAAAACAAATATTATTTTTTTGAAAAATTATATGACTCAAAGAGTGTGTCTTTTCATGGCGCAAAAAATGTAGGAAGCAGTTTTTTTAATTTCGATTCCATTTTCGAGCAAATTCGATTAAGAGGCTAAAAATGGTGTAAAATTGGCCTATTTACAACCTATTCAGGCTTTTCAGATTTTAAGATATTTCTTCGTAACTTTTATAAACTTGTAGCTATAATCCATACGAAGAAAATGTATGTTAAAATTCGTTTGTACTATAAGCAGTTACCAAGAAATGGGCAGTTCTGTGCAAGTCACTGTTTTCGTTACTTTGCCTGTAAAATAGTCAATTATGATTGGATTTTTATAAAAGTGACATCATTTGATTCAAAAAGCACGTAGCGTCATATCAAGTTGATTACAATTTAAAATTGACACCGGAAGTGACATCATTTGGTCAAAAAATACATTTTAAACTTTTTAAATCAATGTTTTATTCAACCAAGAATAACTTAATATGTATTAATAATTCTAACTTTTGGTTTAAATTCACATATAAACAAAACTCATATGGTCATATAGATATCATAAAATGGTTTCTAACTTATTCGGTTGCCGAGAAATAGACGGTTTTCTACAGGTCACTTTTGAAGGTTTCGGGGCCATAAAAGGGTCAATTATTATTCGATTTTCATAAACGTCACACCATGTTATACCTAATGCCATTTGGGATTTCATACAAGTAATTTAAGATTTTCATTATCACCGGAAGTAACGTCATTTTGGCAAAAACTGTATTTTTAGCCTCCAAAACAGATATTTTATTCAAATGAGTCTGTTTTGAAATCTTTTTCAAATTATGGTATTTGATGCCAATCAACAAATAGAATGAACCCATACGATCATACAGATACCACAAAATGGTTTCTAACTTGTACGGTTGAAGAGAAATAGCCGATTTTCTACAAGTCACTTTTCAAGTTTTTTGGTCTTTAAAAGTGGCAATTATTATTCGATTTACATAAAATTTTCACTATATGATATCGTATGCCATTTCTGATTTCATAAGACTAATTGAACATTTGCATTAACACCGGGAGTAATTTAATTTTGTCAAGATCATTTACAAGTAACAAATGTATAAAATGAATTGATATTGCTGGATTTTGTTGATTCTGCGTCCATTTTATTTGTGTGCAATGTTAATTTGGAAACCTGTTTAGTGGTTTCGCTGGTACCGGAAGTGACATATGTTCAAGGGTAACTTGGCACCGGAAGTGACATGTTTAAGGGTAACATGGCACCAGTGAAACCCGTCATTCCTGCATGCAGGTCTAGTTAATAATTATCACTACATTAGAACAATATTAGAACAATTTGCATAAGTATGTACTTGGTTAAAAAATTTCTCCAATGGTTTGTGTATATCTAGTATGAACAGACCGACCAGGGATGATATTAAGGGCACCAGTAGTTGACCTGTTCAGTTTGTGATATATTAGACCCATTGGTCAGTTCGATGACTATGTCCGAAATGCGATATCACTGACCATCTCCCACAGTGGACAACACTATCTAGGTAATGTTTGTTTCCGTTTTCCAAGTATCTACAATAAACTCAACCGGATAATGCTCTTCAGCCACTCTCTCAATCAATGGGCGCCGCCATTTTGTTTGAACACGTGGTTATGGAATGGGTCCTACCTTTGGACCTTAAAGTGACAGTTTTGTAAATTTAATTAGCAAGACCAACGTTTGTGTATCACAGGTTTCTTTTATTTACTTTTGAATTAAAAAACAGTTAGTTTCAAAGTTAGCACTTGAAACGGTCACCCCAAATTTCCAAGCGGTAGGTATACATTTGCCGAATTGTACAAACTTAGTATTGAAAAACTAAATGTGTACAATTCGGCCTGGCCAAAGTTCCATGATTGTTGTTTAAAGTTGATCATTTCTTTGAGAGATTTCAACGAACAGTTTCAGAAACAACCAACAGATGTCACCATTTAGTTTTGAAAACATTTTGTCATTTTTTTTTAAATTTAGTTTGGTAAAAGTATAATTTTCCCAACGTAACATATTAAAAAATTCAAATTCTAGGGAGGACCGGTCCAATATTTTGACCGATATTATTCTGACTGATGCCTTTCTTGGAAAAGAACATTTCGACGGTAGCAGAATTAATGATTGTTTCAGTTCTTTAATTCACCTGAATGAAAACATTGAGCTTTTCATGCTTTTTGCCAATTTATAGAAAACTAATAAACACACTGAAGAATTGTTTTCATGCGCCAACCAAGCGGCTTGTGACAAATGTATCTTTGTGATCTCATTTTGTATTAATTTATTCAGAGATTTTCTATTGGTGACAGAACATCTTAAAGCTAATTAAAAACGACGACAACTTCCGACGATAAGATATGTATAAGGGGTTGATTTCCTAAATAGAGTTTGATACGCCATTCGCTTCAGTAATCATATGTGCAACATCAGGAACGGCGACGAGAGTTTAACGTCAAAAGGACAAAAACTAGGTCTTTTCGGGGCCAACGTATGGATCAAATTGATTACAATAATTACTTTGTGCATAGGATTCTTTAGCAGTAGCAGTGAGAGTAAACCGGTCGACCGGTGAAACCCACGAGGGTCGACAGGGAATCGAAACCACGACAGTAGACTCAATGATAAATCTTATGAGGCAACGTGCACAAACTAACCATTCGCCCCCCTTCCAAAAAAAAAAAAAAAAAAATGAAATAATCAAGTAAATAAATACATTTTTATGAATTATATAAACTCTGGCTGGAGGGAAAAGAAAGCGGCACGCCCCATTCACTATTACGAACGGGTTGCCATTCAATTAGTTTAAAACAATTATAAACTGTGCCATTGGTGTGTGGTTTCCCAAGATTACACCGCAAATATTTAATCGGTGTGAATAACCGCACCATTTCATAACCACTCATAATCTGCTCGTTTGGTTACGGAAAAGTCCGAGGACAACCGACTGTTTCCACCATTGTTTAATAAGTTTATGGTCTTTATTAGAACGGTCTTTACAATACCCCATGATACTTCCGGAACCACCCACTCTACTGGCCCGGTGACATGAATAAAACACTGCTTGTGTCTGGATAATTTTTTCTCACATAGTTAAAGGCGGGGCATGTTAACTTTGTCAAATGGCAAACATTTGTCAACAATTGTGTTTAGAAATACCAAATAACTACAAGCTACAGCCATTTACAAGCCATTTACTGTTTTGTTTTCTTATTTATATATAGTAGTTACATACAGCGACCTTTCGCCATAACAGCCAAGTTCCCGACTTTCTATCATATATAGTATAACAGACGAGTCTCTATCATACATATACATACCTCTATCATGCACATGGTATGACGGTGCCATAAAAGAATAGCCTATGTCCTGCACACTATGGTTGTACTATAACAGAATGGTCTCTATCACATTCTACGATGTTACGATAACAGGCTGATCTCTACCATACGTAGTATGATGGTACGATGACAGACAGGTTAATCTCTACCCACGTGATACGACAATAGATTAGTCTCAATCAAACACAATGCGATGGCACGATAACCGATGATACGACAATAGACCAGGCTCTAGCATTTAAACTATTATGATACGATACCAGACTAGTCTCTATCATACACACTATGATGGTACGATAACGGATTATTCTCTATAATACCCATAGTATTATGGTACGTTAGCACACCAGTCTCAATCATACACACTTTGGTGGTAAGATAACAGACTAGTCTCTATCATACACACTATGATGGTACGATAACGGATTATTCTCTATAATACACATAGTATGATGGTATGTTAGCACACCAGTCTCAATCATACACACTTTGGTGGTATGATAACAGACTAGTGTATATCATACACACACTATGATGTTACGATAGCAGATTAGGGATTATTATACCATACTATGATGCTACGATAATAGACTAGTCTTTTTTATACATCATACTATGGTGGTATAATAACAGGCTAGTCTATACATCATACTATGGTGGTATAATAACAGACTAGTCTATATGGTGGTACGATGACAGACTAGTCTATTATTCACACTATTGCAGACTAGTCTCTTTCATATACATAATACGACGGTGCGATAACTGAATAGTTTTTATCATACATAATACGATATAGCTCGTACGAAGTAAGTGGTAAAATGAAATAAGGGTTAACGTATATACTTAGTCGTATTTATTCAACGATTTGCCACATTGACGGCTTTTAATGAAATATGTTTTACGATTATATACTGAGCGCCATAGCAAACGCATCACTTAGTTTACAAATGTGTCGTTTTTGATGTGTTCCCATTTGAATATTGTTCATAATAAGAAGCAAAATAAATAAGATATGTTTACTTACAGGATCATTTTGTTATACGGAAAACTAAGTGATGCGTTTTCTATTGCGCTCAGTATAATGTTATGCCTACTTCATTTCTGGTTGAAAGATGCATTGTTGCGGGTCTTTATGTGGCTTGAAATGTTTTGTAAATTAGTACTTAAACATACCAAGCCAATAATCAACTTTTTTGCCATCAATTCGAACACCGCGGTCAATTACGAGTTTAGCGACACGATTACAAACAATTTACACTACATTTTGTCAAAACTTCAGACACCCATAACTTCGCACATGATAATGTTTCTGACTGAAATTTGCAATTAATTAATCTTTCATTATAGCAATCACTGTCATCATTATTAATACCGATCAGGCAAATTGTCACACTGATCTGCAGTGAATATTCGCTTGGCCACCCGTCGCATAATCGCTGTGAAACAGATTGGCAAATTTTACCCAAGCATAACTAATCTTCTTTATTGAAAACACAAACAGCAGTACTGTCCCTTTAAGCCAAATAAACGTGAATGAAGGTACATGATATCCAATTATTCAATTCCTGAAAGTATCAAGACAATTATTATGATTTTTAAAGAAGTCCACACCTCATTTTTTAACCATTAAATATCAACTTACGTTTTTGTTCTGTTTTTGACATTTTTGGGTGTTTGTTGTGAGTAATATCTATTCAGATAAAAATACACCCAGGAAATATAAAGTTTATTTTAAGAGGTAACGCCAATTCTTCAGACAATCAAAATAGACTTTGAATTAATGCTGGGCAGAAAGCATCCCAAACTATGCTTTTGATTTATTTCTTAAGCACATGACCATTCCAGAACGTAACTAATAAAATGTGTATTCAAATACCGTTGCGCCATTGTCATGTTGAAAGAATATATCAAATGTCTCACGGCTTAATCTCCATTAATATGTGCTCAGATTTATATTCCTTTTAACATTTAATTAAGAAAACAAAACGAAAATACCAACTCGAGATTATCTCATGGCGTGGATTCAATAAGATTCAAAACAGGTCCGCCAATTCTGTTCGCCCACAACAAAATGGCGGAAGTGTTACTACATAACGAGCATAGGTCGATAATATTTCAATTCACCATATCTTTGTCAATACCGAATGGAAATAACCGTTACTGGACTGATATTTCCATTGGAGTTTAAACTTTCAAGGGATTCCTAGTGCACTAAAATCAGACATGAAACTTTAAAGGCGACGATACAGACTGTTCATTTGTCAAAGAAATTATAAAAAGATTATTAAATTTAAAAATCTACATGTATATTGAATTGGATTAAAAAGAGGCCCACCAAAACGATTTTAACGAGCAATAATAGATGCCGCTGACTCATTTATATTGTTGGAAAATTTTCATGTCTTTTAGTCAACTTTCACAATATTTTGCACTGGAGTCAACCTAATACTGTGAAAGAGCCTAATCTAGAGTCTACTCATTTTAAAATTGGCTAAATTTGTTTGATAAAGTCAGCTCAATTATTGCCACGGTCGTTAAGATGTAAATACGGTAAGGGCACGAAATTGGCGAGATTGTGGGTTAGGGTTAGGGTAAGTATTGGGACTAGATTCAGTATGAGTGTTAGAATTAGCGCTTTGACCAAACTTAAAGTTAAACTTATCAAATCGATAGAATCTTTTGAAATTAGCAAGCTCTACATGATACGTCGGACAAAATCAAATTTGCACATTATAGTAGACACGGTATTCCGTGGAGTAAAAGTTTTAGATTGGACACTTTATTACTTAATTGGACAATGGTAATTTGGCAGATTAATTTTCGAAAGCGATATCTTGCACATGTATTAATATAAAGGATGCACTGCGTTTCTTTTATCAATCCAAAGGTACGACTGGACTCGAACAGATGTGGGTCTTTAACTTAACTATATATAAGAAGCTTTTTGGTAAAATTAAAAGCAGCCAAGTCGACATTATTCCACAGTATCTTCAAGGACATTGACATCCGATCTGTATGAAGTAGCGCATGTCATGTATTATCAACTCACTCGTTATTATTTTAACATTTACACTACTCTAGTTTTGTATCCCTTTAGTTGTGACATTATCTTTTATGTATTTGGTCTTTTTGTTTTGTTTTCAAAACTATAAAATATTCGGTTGATTAAGAAAATAAGAGGTGAGATTAATGTTATAAACCAACTTTTGAAACCATTTGTCCAACAACTATTCCACAATACTGCCAATAGCCAGGATCTCAACAAGATCTAATCGGTCATTTTTTTTAAACAATATTTTATTCAGAAATTGAAAGGGACTGAAGAACAGTCATAGCCTATATAACCATTCTCCTATTCCGTGGAAGCGGGCGTTAAAACACCAGGTAGTAGTAGTAGTAAGGAATAAATGTGGATATGTAACAGATTTAAATGAATTAATAGAAACACAGAACAATGATTACTTAATCAACAACATTTTGTATGTACATGTACATATTTACAGATTGGTTACACTGTTGTTCATGTTCGCATTTGTAAATTACAGAACTGGACATTATCGAAGTTTGGGAATTTGAAACCATGCAATGACTAGATACTCTAATGTAATCCTTTGGAAACAATCGAGTAGCATGCATTCTGTGTCATGTCGACTACTATGTACACTTCTCACAGCCTGGATAATAACTATGTCAGATATATTCGTCGTATTTTATTTAAGGATACAACCTCTTGAATACGACTAAGTAGCGCGGTTTCCGTACAAAGATAAGTTTTTAGATATATCACCGAATACGATACTTTCACCTCATTCTTAGCTTCCGTATTAAAACAAGACTATAATATAAAGGGATAGCAACGTCAGCTTTCCAGATATATTTCAAATGCAGCCAATACAAAACATTACGCAATCAATATAAAAATCAAACACAATCTATACAAAAACATAACACCGTATAAAACTATAACACAACCAACAAAACATAGCACAACTGATAAAACAACAAAACCAATAAAACACATAACACAACCAATACACACACATTACACACAAAATACCTAATACAATCATTAACAAAAACCAATGCAATCATTAACAAAAACCTACAGCCCAGAAAATGTATAACACAACCAATTCAGTAACGTAACACAAACAATTTAAGTCATAGCACGCCCGATACAAAATACATAATAAAACACAACATTTCATATAAATACAAAACACAGCCAATACAAAAACATGGCACCATCACTAAATCATAAGACAACCAATAACACATCAAACACATTAACATGCAAAAACATAATATAACACAACAAGTAAAACGTAACACCAACATTACAAAACATAACACAACCAATACAAACATATCACAGCCAATACAAAAAATAAACATAATACAGGCATTACAAGAGCACGACAAAACAAACAGAAAAAAACCACATCAAGTACAAACATAAGTATAGAAACATAACACCACCAATAAAAACAAAATACCACCAATACAAAAACACAACAGTGTGAACAATCTTACCGTTTGCTAGATTGTAAGACTGACAGCAAAATTAACAAGCCCGCATTTACAACCTCTCATTATGGGGGATTGAGAGGCCAAATATTTTATGGCACGTGCATTATATCATAAGGTCTGTCATTGAGTCAGTTGGCGTGGTTTCGATTCTCCTCTTGTACGTAGAGCAGAGTCGCCACTCCAATCTCGTGGGTTTTCTCCGGGTACTCAGGTTTCCTCTCACAGCAAAATTACACTATTTATGGATTAACAATTACTGGTTTATTAACATGCAACGTTTCGACGATGATACTCTCGTCTTTATCTAGCAAATGATAACAAATATGTAAAACATCAAGTATTTATATAATATAGTAAAATAAGCCATAATTATAGAGAGTATATATATAACAAGCACTGATCAAAGCGATGATGACGAAGCCCTAAGTAGTTATTGTGAACAAAGCCATAATTAAACCCTTAGGTATGAGCTCTAACTAAAGAACCCTACATACACAAAAGCGAATTAATGAAATAGGGTTGAATCATTAATTAAATCCCGAAATGACCTAGATTTTGTCGAGTTGACGTTAAACCCCATTTTTCATTCTCTTATCTTTCTTTATCGTGATATTTACATATTCCTTGAACAGATATTGACTGTACAAAAAATCACCAGATCCCACAAGGTAACAACACACATTTATTTGTGACATATTCCAACATGTTTCCTTTGAGTTAGAATTATAAATGATAACCAGAAGGTCAAATAATATTGTATGTATATACTGAATTGTACGAAGGACAAGACAGTATTATATTACATACTGTGGAATATCCGATACAAACCATGAGAAAAAGTTGAGAACATATGTTTGCACCTCACCAGACATTCACAATGTCACTTACTTTCATTCAGATATAAAAACCTCTCGTGATGTGAAAACCGGTTAAATTTCAAATATTGAATAACAGATGTATGTATGGGTGTTATTACAATATACAAGCCCGATAGTCGCGTACGATATAAAATTGAAACTATATGAAATGGGGTTTAACGTCCTGCTTTTATAAGTATGCGTCGAATGCGCGTCATGAGCACGCCCAAGGCGCGCGAGGGTCCGAGCGTTGTCTTGGGGGCTTCTCCCTCCCAGGAAAATTTTGAAAATTGACAACCGCAAACCCATTTTCCAAGCATTTCAGACCAATTAGATAAAAGATTAATTTGAGAATTTAATGTCAGGGACAGGTGGGCCCACACAGACACTGACTGACTGCGATAAAGAGGAAATTTTTACCTGGACAGTTGACGTACGGTCTATACTCTTATTTCGAATTCATCTGTGAAGGGTCTTTTTTTGTGCACGGCCCACCCAACGACTATACGTTTCCCTTGTCAGACCCAACACCCCCGTTCTACACCACTAACAAAGGGAAACCACGCTGGAAAATTCAGGAGAATGAACCCGTGATCTCCTGCAATATGTAAAAGCGGGTACAAGTTTATCGTTTATCCATCCAGGTGTTGATTTAAGTATCGTCTTCTATGATTACAAATACTATCATACGCAATAATCAGAGGCTTCATAAAGGAAACATTTTTAGCCATTATTAAATTTTTGGACGGTTGCTTAACTGAAATGAGAATCTAAGATTATGGGAGAATAGATAAAGAGCTGACAGATCTCAAGATAATAGTTACAAACTACATATACATAGTGTAAAGGTAATTAACTGGCAATTTCAGTCAAACTTGTGCACACTGAACCGGGAATTCAGCAAATAAGCTATGGGCAGCCGCTTGGATTCCAATCTAGTAAATGTCGCACGCTAACGATGTCATCGCGAGTTGATTAATGTCTAGTTAATAATTTAGACAACATTTCATGTCTAAAAAAAGGCATACAATAGACAGATTTAGCTCTTGCATAATGCATGTTTAATAATTGCTATTTTTTGGGGTTTCAGATTTTCGTTTTCGTGTCTGGATCTGGGAAAATTGAAGTTGACTTTGTTACGTTTTTAAATCGAGAAGGAAAGGATTATGGTGGTTCATGCTGTGATCCTTCAGGTTGGGGCTGGTTTTCCAGTTCCACGGATTGTGAATCGGATAAATGTGATCATAAATTCGTCGTATGTCTTGGAAACATAACGCAGTAAGTAATATTCTATTGTTGTTTTTTAAATTTAAAGATGTACCTACTCCGCAACATAGGCCGTCGGGTAAGGCAGGCAGCTGAGCCCTTACCTACACAAGCACTCACATGAATAAAAATCTAAATGGTCGGTATACCCCGGTTGAATCCAGAGGAAGGTTTGGGGGTTCCCCCTTCACTATTAGCTACTTAAAAATTAATTGGTAAAACAGTCCTTTTATGAGAAACGTGTCACGGTCGTGAGCTTTATCCATTATCATCCGATGATGGTGTTGGGTGGGCATTCACGCGTGCAAAGACATTTACATGACCTGACAATAAAATCAATGCTTTGCCTCAATGACATCAGCATGTTACTGATGACATCATGCATCTTACTGATGATATCATGCATTGTCAACTGTCAAATTTCATTACCAGGAACCTGACAAACCCCCGCCCCTGCATACATAGATTAGCATGGGATCACTTTGCTTGTGGGCCCGGGACAACTGCATAAAGTGCCTATACGATGGAGGCGGCTCTGTATCTACTTGAAACGAACCGTGTTGAATGCCCAGCTTATTATAATATATGACCTATTCCTATATTCGTTAAAATTCTAATTTGAAATCTTCTCGTCAAATTGTCACTGTAATCATTGCTGATACTTATATTTATAATATTAAAACATGAACACAATTGAGTTAGTGTTGAATGAATTTGCTTGGCGTGAAGCTTGTACCCAGTTTCTGTACAGTCGTGTTTGATTTATTCCAACTGCCAAAGGTTCTTTTACGTGTATGGCAGTGTGTAAACGAAAAGACCCTGGACGCTAAACCGGTGATTTCTTTCGACCTACGTCGGAATTCAAACCCAGGACATCATAATCAAGATTCGAGAATCTTGTTCCCATTCCGGTCGGCCACTATGGGCCCCTTGTTTGTATAGAACAATTTATATCACTTCTATATAATTTAATGGCCGATCAGGTGTTTTTTTAAAAAGAGTACAATGCGTAATATATAGAAATTATAATTGTAAAACTTTTTGTTTTTTTCCAGATCTAGTGACATGAAAGCCTGTGAATTTGGCCGAATAGAAACAGAACCAGTTGAAGCTAATGATATAACATTTAATGGTCAGATAGGGTTAACAAAAAATCCCTTGACGTTCGATTTTAAACACTGGCCGGTAAGTGAGGCGGGCATGCGCAGTGCAGTAGACACCCATTTGTTGTTTTAACAAATAAGACTGGATTAGATTTAGATAATATTAGATAATATGCAAAGTTCGGCCGACAACCCGACTGGCGCATTGTCGTAAACCAGTAATTAACTTCTACGCTATATTTCAGGGTACATTAAAGATGAAAATAGACGTACTTGACGACGACGGTTATGATTCTGTAGAATTTATAGATCATTATGAATATGAATATGGGACCAAAGAAACGAGGCGAGAAATTGATGCCCCCATCAAAAACCTCGTACTTAAAGGATCCAGAACAGAGTGAGTACATAATCTACAACATCACTGAAGCTCCATTGAGTTAGTGAAATAAAACACATCCCTACTAAATTTTTAAAATTCAAATTCGTCTTCGCATCCAGGGAAAGATATAAATAATGGCCCAAATCCGAGGAGAAAATAGATTGATCTATTAGCGAGGTGCCGAAAAGGTTAATCAAGCTAGTTTCGCTTTCTCGCCATGTCACGTATTCTTCACTGCGATGGGTGTCCATAGCTGTCCATTTCGTCCTTGGCAATAGTGCCATTATCAAGGCATAAATTCACTCAATGCATAGCGTATGCCTGTCTTCAATAGCCAGGATGACACAGAAAAGCAATACAATCATACCCAATGTTTTTGCCTTTTTATATCTTAAAGGGCGCATGAATGATATGTTTAACCTTGAAATAGACAAAAAAGGTTTCTAAAAGCACATATTAATGTAATATGAATGTATGTAAAGTGATTATATTCCATATTTGAAAATAAAATATTGTTATTCCTAATCAGTTATGTTCCGTGATATACGTGAACAGTTCAAATTGAACGACAGTCTGCCTAGTGCATTCTACACGTTTTTTAAAATTATTATTTTGTTGTTTGTAAATCAGCCTTTACTAATTACTTCCATGTTGTGTTGTAGGATATGTTCTTATTTATTTATTGCAAAATGGCACCCAAAACCATAGAGTACACGACTCTTGTACTGATTACAGAATGTTAATTGCGCCCTAAATGTGTGATATTGAAATTTATTAATATTGAATTCTAATTCGGGTTTTTAATTTCAAATATTATGGTAAATACTGAGTTAGTAATTAGGTCCTTGTTTATAAATCTGAACCGTGGCAGAGCAAATCAAATAATCATTGTTATTCTTTTACCTTTAGTTTTAATCTGAAGCTCAAGGTTTTTTGTGATAAGAATTATTATGGAGAAGAATGTTTGGTTTATTGTGAAGCTAAAGATGATGCTACAGGACATTTTTACTGTGAACAAGACACAGGCAACAAATTATGTTTAACAGGTAACGTGTGGGGAAACGTTTATCATATTGGAATGTCGAAAAATTTCAACACTCGTGTCCAGGCGCGGATCCAGGGGAGGGGCGGGGGTAGGGTTGCAACGTATTACCCTTTTCTCCAATGTGTCCCCTCCTCCACCCCTCGACAAAATCCTGGATCCGGGCCTGGGGCCTATTTCACGAAATTTTAACTAAGATAAGATCCCAATTTTAGTAATTTGATTAGATTATATTAGATCGATTTTAGTGCTTAGCCAATCAAAATTGAAGTATCTACTAAAATTGGATTTTATCTAAAGTTAAAATTTCGCGAAACAGGGCCCTGGTGTCTAAACGGATAGCCCGTAGTTCGAACTACCCCCTCCCCCGCCCATCTGCGAATACGGGGTATAAGAAAATATTGACTCTTTACCGTTTATGATTCATTATTATAGATGTTCAAATGCATTCCGAGAACTAGGTGAAGTTGTCGTCGTATACGGAAGACACACTTTCACGGTTCCAAACGAATCTGCATGGTAGGCAAAACGCGACGGTCCTGAAAATTCAATAGAGTAAAAAGTGTACTGTTCGAGAGTTTCTATTCGTTCTATCATTTCGCTTTTTTTCGACCAGTCAAAGAGTGCCTAACAAATGCTGGTATATTTGAATGGTGTGTGTTTGGTATAATTATGAAAAAGGTTGTCTAAAATAGAATAAACCACAATGCAGAATTCATCTACGACTTCAGAGGGTCTAAGACGTTTCCGCGAGCGAATTCGTCTGCCGCCGTAGCATGCAAAAAGGGAATCACCTCGTTCTCGTTTTCGTTCTCGTTCTCGCAACGCATCTGCACCTCTCTATTAGATAGATAACCGAAATTCAACTTTCCAGTTTCTATCCACGGTGTCATTAAATCCACCCACCCAACAGTTCCGTGGGTTATTCGTTTACAAGCAAGTGTTGAAAAATTATGACATTCCCTAAATTCTTTCAGGTGAAGTATGATATTGTCGTCAGCCCTGTGAACGTAGATCAATCAGTCGGTCCTTCTGTCCACAATATAACCT
Source organism: Patella caerulea (assembly GCA_036850965.1). NCBI lineage: Eukaryota > Metazoa > Mollusca > Gastropoda > Patellidae > Patella > Patella caerulea. The sequence continues at coordinate 13,393,417 of JAZGQO010000002.1, read as the reverse complement.
CCTTTTAAAATCACGATGCGCCACTGTAGTGCTATCGGAATCACTTGGAAATATACAATATTATAAAAGATGAATCGCTAATAGCAATGTCAGCCTAAAATGATTCAGTGCATTATTTACAAAACTGTGTTGGATTGACATTCCATCGATCTATGTCCACCGCCATTTTGTTGTCCACGAAGTCTGTTGATAGGCCTGTTTATCCAAAACGGGACAATATCTAGCGTTACCATTTTGATTTTTTTTAATTATATGTTCAATACTCAATCTGAATATATTATTATCGTGGATATTTCACAGCAAAATGCCAGGAGTTTAACCCAAATTTGCTAAATTGTTAGGCTAATCATATGGAGAGACTATATTTGAATTCCGATTCATGTAATTAACTGCCATGCGTTTATGATTTTTTTTTTATTCATTTCGAAAAGTTGACAGACTTTATTCAAAAAGCTGCTGATATTGGTTTACTCGTATATTCATTGCTTTGCAGCACATATGCCTCTCAGTGGTTTAAAAAGAAAAGCAAATCTGCCCTTTTCCACGCATCTTATAATGAATGAATAATTGTAACAGGAAAGACGTCTACTTCACGTTCTTCGTTGTTTGCGGCCTTCATTTCACACATGTTGCCTATTTTGGGAGTTTTAGTTGTTTTTAGATATTTACATTTCAAACAAACTTGAAAACATTTCGCTTTCTTTGATTCTAATTGTACATACAATTTATAGCATGTGTTCCAGTTTGACTGATTTAGTCAAACTTTTTAACCAACCGTTTTAAGAAGAAAGGAAATGTAAAATAAGTAACACTTTAGACTTCAGTATCTTTATTCTGCCTTACTATTGCTAATACAGAAAAAAATATTTTGCTTGAGTACTTTTGGGGAAATTCCGACAAGCGGTCCACTAACTATTGTTATGCTTTTAAATTGTGCGAAATGTTTTCAATATTCTGTATCATAAGGTCTGTGATTGAATCAACTGGAGTGGTTTCGATTCCCCGGTTGTCTGTGACAAGGAATATGGTCGATTGTCCAACCTCGTGGGTTTTGTCTGGGCACTCCGGGTTCCTCCCACTGCTAAAAACCCCTACCCGCAAGCAAATTATTGAAATAAGGTTGAACCATGTGTTAGTCCCGAAATGACCTAGTTTGTGTCGAGTGGACGTTATCTTTCTCTCTCTCTCCCTCTCTCTCTCCATCTCTCTCTCCACCTCTCTCTCAATCTTCTCCGATTTGTTTATACTAGGTTCGCACTGGTACGTTAGATACGTTTCGATACAATCAAAACGATTGCTACGACTAACCTCAACAAAGTTTATGATAAAGCCAGGCTGACACTTGCACGACTTTTGGCCACGATTTTGTCGTGCCCATCAGTGCCCACATTGACACGAACTGGCACGACGAGTTCACGCATAGTTTGCGCGTAGTTTGAACATTGTTCACGCACTTCCCGCATTGGCACGACGAGTTTGTGCAAATCGGACGGTGTCGTGCCGTCTCGAGTCGTGCCAATGCGTGCCACGGAATCGTGCAAGTGTCAGCCTGGCTTTAGACCTGATAGGATCATCACTATTACTACACGATTAAAACCACGATTTCAATCAAAGCGCAAATCGTAATAGGGTGAACTTAATATAGTATGTCATTTTCCAAACTCAACATTTGAAAAAATTCACAATCATAATGACTATCATATTTATATTATTCTACCGGTAGTAATCGTAAGCTGTGCATTTCCGGAATGTTGAAATCTCTGTTAACAAGTATATATATATATATGTGTGTGTATGGTAGGTAGTGCTTGCATTATTAAAATACCCTGATATAGGTCAGAGGTGTCTATATGACTTTGTTTTTCTTTAAACAAAGATATTTTTAAAAATACGCCATAAGAACAAGCACTGTCTCCATTGTTATTTGCCATTTATATGGATTGATGTTCAAAATAGTGGAAGGGGTAATGATAATTATTTAAACTGATGTTTTATTAGGTAAAATCAAAAGTATGGATTAAAAACACCAAAACATACAAATACCAAAAGATTTGCAGAATAGAACAATATTTCTCAAATACTCCGTATCGTTGTTTTTGTTGTTTTGGGGAATAATTATGGGAATTACCTTATTACGTAGACAAATGTGCCTATATTCGGAGATTGTGAGTGGCTTGGCCATGCGCAGCGCTCATACATCAGGCGCCATTACCAGAGAAGGATCGACAGTTTACCAATGCGCAATGGTAAAAATACAACACAAAATGTGAATAGCTAAATAAACACCCATAAATTGGAAATGATACAAAGTGTTTAGAACGAATATATCCCCCTTCCCCCTCGCCAGATCTCCCCAGGGGCCCGTTTCTCAAACTTTTAACTAAGATAAAATCCAAATTTTAGTAATTTGATTGGATAATATTAGATTGATTTTAATTTTAGTGCTTAGCCAATCAAAATTGAAGTATCTATAAAACAAAAATTTGGAATTTATCTTTTGTTAAGATTTCGAGAAACAGGGCCCAGCTGTGATGAGAAAGAATGTAGTAATATTGGACTGTGTTTTATATTGCAGGATGGAGTGGAGATGACTGTTTAACTAATAATGATGATTGTACTGGACACAGATGTTATGGTGGTTCTTCCTGTGTAGATGGCATCAATTCTTATACTTGTCAATGTCCAGTTGGTCGGACGGGTAAATGCACCTTTTATGAATAGTGTTTCCCTGATACGTAATCTTATATTTCAACGGATTTCAACTTGATGCGAAAGACGTGGGATCAACCAGTAGGCCATACATTGCTCTAAGGAGGACCATATACAGTGTTCATTCAATAATTACCCACCTTCTCTTTTAACGACAGAAATGTCCGTCAGTTATCGGTATGCGTTAGCTAATAAAAATATTTTTTTAAATTTAAAATTAAATATTGATCATTAGGTCTATTATTATTACTATTGTCAATGAATCAATCAAGCTTAAACGCAATTAATTGTTAAGACATACACTTGTGAATCGATAGTGAATTTATAAGGCACAACTCACTGAATTTGTATGGATAGAACCTGTCTTACTGGGGAGCCACGGTGGCTAAGTGAGCAAACGCTATCTCACTAGCCTGGAGGGCGCAGGTACGACTCCGGTGTTGACGGAAAAAGTACAATGCGATTTTCCGGTGTGATCTTTCCTTGCCAGTGATGCGGTATAAGTCGTTTGGATGTGCCGTTACACAACGAAGTGCACGTTAAAGATACCCTGGTAGATGGAATTCGGCATAAGAGTAGGCCGTAGTAGGTCGTAGATGGTCGTAGTAGGAAGTTAAACTCATTTCATTACATTTCTGTCTTTCTGGCATCTGGACGCCACGGAAGATGTGCCCACCATCTTGTGCCTCCTGTGTCCGAGCCTCGTGTGTGGTCGTGAAAACGGATAGCATACTATTATTGATCTATTCGCTTTTTAAAATGTTTATAACAGTCCTTGTCAAAACAATGTCTGTAAAGTTTTAAAAATAATGTTTACCGATTTGTTTTGCAGGTATCGTCTGTGATGCTGAGTTGAACGAATGTGCCAGCAATCCTTGCCAAAATGGCGGCCAATGTACGGATTCGGCTGGGAATTTTCTGTGTACGTGTAAACCTGGTTTCACCGGACTGAGATGCGAAACGAACATAGATGAATGTGAAAGCACACCCTGTTTACATGGGGTAAGTCAAATATATCATTTTAAGCCAACTTGCATCCTCTTTTGTCCTTTCCTGGCTACTGACTTAATTCCCAGGGCAATAATAGAACCTGTTCACAAATTTTTGGCCCTGGGGCCTGTTTCATGAAATTTTAGCTACGTAAAAAATCAAAATTTTAGTAATTTGCTTGAATAATATGAGATTTATTTGAGTGCTTAGCCGATCAGAATTAAAGTATCTACTAACGTTTGGATTTTATCTTTAGTTAACAGGGGGGTTGGGATGGCCTATTGGTCTAGAGTTCCGCGCTTCGACCTCTAGCTGACCGGTCACCTCTGGCTTGAGGCTGTGGTTTCGAGCCCTGGTGTGAGCGTATGTGACATGGAGATAGGGGCGCCTTCTCAACCTCGTGGGTTTCCTCCGGGCACTCCGGTTTCCTCCCACTGCTAAAGACCCTTACGCGCAAGCGAATTATTGAAATAAAATGAAACCATATGTTAGTCCCAAAATGACCTAGTTTGTGTCGAATGGACATTAAACCCCATTTCTATCTCTCTCTCTTTAGTTAAGATTTCGTGAAACAGGCCCCAGATCCTAAACAATAGACGGTCTCTGTATTAACTGTCCTTTTCTTAAAACAGATCCTGTTCTATTAGTCTTAAAGGGACAATCCCGATAAGAACTGAGTCTCTTGAATTAAAGTCTGAGTATTTATGAAATTTATAGAACAAAATATAGTGGCATGGTGTATTTACCTTGTCTCAAAATTTCAGCTCAAAATATTGAGTCGTTTGGACGTGGACGTCAACACTGCTTATCCGGACACGTAACCCTTTTAAGATTTCGGGTCAATTTTTTCATTGGGTGACCTGATAATCGATTAATGTTTCTTGAGAGGTCTATACAGTGAATGACCCATGCCGTGTACTTGATAACAAAAGGTAAATTTCACCTGCATATTATTTTTATAGAAAAAAGTCTGGTTTTATCCAGATACTGTATAATAAAACATTTTCTCCATTTCCAGATGAAGACTGTCAAGTTTAAGTTATTTTACAAGCGTATCACAAATATCGGGTTAGTAGGTGGGCTTTAGGTTATGGATTTTAAAGGATTTTAATACAAAATTAAGCAGTTTTATTTCCCAAAAAGTTATTGGGATTGGCACTTTAATTTCCACTTCACTAACACTAAACCGTGGAAATAAACCTAGAAACAAAATTACATATTTGCCGATTTCGGAGTTAAAGAACGTTTTCTTTCTTTCTGGCAAAACTTGTAATTTGTAAATAAAACCCGATTCTGAAATTCGTAAATGATGAAATTTGAGACCGGCGTCTTTATCATTCGATTGCCATTTTGATTGCAACAAATCTTATTATCATGAAGATTTGTTTTGTATTCCTTTTCAAGGTGTATTCAAACTACGAATTAGCTAGGAAATATAAAGATGTGAATATTGGATTAATCGTAGTAATAACATTACATCTGCTTGCAAATATAGTTACAATTGATATATTTAGATTATTTTAAAAAAAAAAAAAAAATTTTAAAGTAATTTCGACCGTTCGTGGTCTTAAACTCTATATTTAATATAGGCCAATTGAACCTTTATTTGAAGTCAATATAACCTGTATTCTAAGACCAAATTAACCTTAATATTAGGTCAATATAACCTGTATTCTGAGCTCAATTTAACTTTTCTTCTGAGGTCAATCGAAACTTTATTAGAGGTCAATCTAACCTTTATTCTGGGGTCTTTAACCTTTATTCTGAGGTCTTTAACCTTTATTATGGGGTCAATCTAACCTTTATATGGGGTCAATCCAACCTTTATTCTGGGTTCACCCTAACTTTTATTCTGAGGTCTTTAACCTTTATTATGGGGTCAATCAAACCTTTATCATGGGGTCAATCCAACCTTTATTCTGGGTTCACCCTAACTTTTCTTCTGAGGTCTTTAACCTTTATTCCTAGGTCAATCTAACCTTTATTCTGAGGTCAATCTACATGCAATAACATCTTTTTCATCCCCCTTTCATTGTTCTTGGCCTACTGTAGTGTAAATATTTCTTTAAAAAGTCAAAACACAAAAAGAATTTGAATCAATAAAGTATAATATAAAATTTTAATTACTATTAGTAATTTTAAATACCATTTAATTTATTTCGACCACCTATGCAAGAGAGCAGAGTTCTTCTTCAAACATAAATTGATCATAAGTATAATAATTTTTTATTGTTTATTTTTGTTGATTTAAGTATTTTGTTTATTCTATCTAGGTTTGGTAAGTTGTATACATCTAAATGTTTTAGTATTGCTTAGTTTAAAAGATAAATAAACTCAGTTTTAAATCAATAAAGACCACAATGTAAGACACGTGACCCGCTATTTGGAACACAAAGGGAAATAACCGATTTTTTTTTTGTATTCAAACCGAAACGATGGAAATATTTTGCGATTTTGCGGGAATGCCACTGCCGAGATACTGTTATAGCAAATAAAAATTCCCAATATCTTGAAATTACTTAAGCTAATTATATAAAACGAGACGAAATCGAATTCAATCTTTTAAAGGTGAGTGAAATGTAAATTATAGGCTAGTATCCATTCAAACTGAACAAAAATATAATATCTTTTTTAATATCTTGTTCTAGGGTACCTGTAAGGATGGGAGTAACCAATTTCTATGTACCTGCAGCCCCGGTTTCGAAGGTCCTCGCTGCGAATTTAATATAAATGAGTGTGCGAGCGCCCCCTGTAAACATGCTACAAACTGTATAGATGGCGTCAATGACTACAAGTGTGTCTGTACCCCAGGTTATGCCGGTAAGTAGGTTTGGTAGCTCGTTTTCTAAAGCCCAGTTAGGTATTTGGATAGAAAAATATCAAAAACAGCTATCATAATGATCAGATCTGTATTGGCTAGTATTGTACATATATAAACCAGGGGACGTTACTCTTTATAGATTTCTCCTTTAAAGGATAACTATATTCACTGTTCTTTTTTAAAATAATATATTATCTTAATTCTCAAATAGTTTAAAAAAATGCACAGCTCGAAATGCTAATCACTCTTTTCTGAATTAGTAAATTAAGACTTCGTTTATGACGTCATTAGAGCAGCTGCCAGCCCCTATTTTAAAACAAAACCACTTGCTCTTGCTGTAATAGTTATTTTCGACATCATGTAAACTTGTGTGATTATCCAATAAGAACATCGTAGACTTATATATAGCCCCCCCATAAAGCCATAATCAATGCACCTGGTTGCTAATTTAAGGTTGATCTGTATTTTATATCATACGTTTTCCAAACTGTTTTGATATTAGATAATACAAAAAAAAAGCAACGAGTGTTCTTCTCCTTTAAGACCACCAAATAGCATACCAATTTTTCCTAAATTTATAAGTTTAATCTAAGCAGCTTCAAAGGAACTCCAGGTTAATAATGTTGCAGTAAAAGCTCACAGCTGTTCAGTCAATTCTTTTTAATTCCAGGTAAAAATTGTGAAGTGAAGGCTTTTGCTTGTGCCAGTAGACCCTGTAACAACAATGCTTTTTGCGAAGATGTTTCTACCGGCTACAAGTGTCATTGTCAAAACGGAACTAGTGGCAAGAACTGTGAGAACAACGACGATGATTGTATCGACTCACCATGTGATAATTCGGGAACGTGTGTGGACGGTGTTGGTATATACACGTGCATATGTCCATCAGGATTCACCGGTTCTATGTGCGAGACCCAGATTGATGAGTGTGCAAGCGAACCATGCTTAAATCAAGGCGTGTGCATTGACCGCATAAATAGTTTCCAATGTTCATGTGCATTCGGCTTTACGGGTAAAACATGCGAGATTAACGTTGACGACTGTTCTCCCGATCCGTGCTTAAACGGGGGGACGTGTGTGGATAAAATTTACGATTTTGAATGTCTCTGCGAAACAGGTTGGACTGGAACTAGGTGCAATAAGAAAAGTGACATATCATCGTTATGTGACGGATCACCATGTTCGAATGGTGGCACCTGTGTCGACCTGATTACGGATTTCGAATGTATATGCCATCCAGGATATCATGGTAAAATGTGCAGTGACGTGACAGTAACGGCCGCGACGTCCACATCACCCCCTTCTGTATGTGTCAACAGTAGTTGTCTTAACGGTGGAACGTGTATCGATTTGGGAGAAGGTGATTTCGATTGCGATTGTCCGGATGGATTCGATGGTAAAACATGCGAACAGGTTATCGGAGGTTGTTCCAATGATCCCTGTCTTAACGGGGGGACTTGTGTCGATCTGGTTACGGATTTCGAATGTTTATGTCATCCAGGATATTATGGTAAAACGTGCATTGACGTGGCAGTAACGGCCACGACGTCCACACAACCCGTTTCTGTATGCGACGCCACTACATGTCTTAACGACGGAACGTGCATCGATTTGGGAGAAGGTGATTTCGACTGTGATTGTCCGGATGGATTCGATGGTAAAACATGTGAACGGGTTATCGGAAGTTGTTCCAATAACCCCTGTCTAAACGGTGGAACTTGTGTTGATAACAATGGTGACTTTACCTGTTTGTGTATGGCTGGATGGAGTGGCAGTACATGTGATTTACAGGCTGATGTGACATCTACAGTTGCTCCTATACCATCACCAATCACAGATGTACCATCTACGCCGTGCGCCAGTGACCCATGTTTACATGAAGGTAAATGTATAGATATAGGGACTAGTGATTTTTTTTGTTTGTGTGCAGAGGGATTTGATGGGACATTTTGCGAATTAAAATTAGAGGAAAGTGTATGTAAAAGCAGTCCTTGTACCAACAATGGAACCTGCGTCGAGAAGGGGAAGTACGATTACGAATGCCTTTGTGATGTTGATTGGACGGGCGAGCGTTGCGAAATTTCTCTTTCAACAACTTTTCCTACAACGCCAGGACCTTGTAGTCCAAACCCTTGCTTAAATGGGGCGAGTTGTTTGCCTAGTCCGCGCCGTGGATTTGTATGTTCGTGTGCCCCAGGTTATACCGATAAATATTGCGAAGTAGATATTGACGAATGCTATAGTTATCCATGTTTGAATGGGGGAACGTGCTCGGATAAGATTAACGGCTTCGAATGTTCTTGTGGTCCAGATAGACAAGGGTTATTGTGCGAAGAACCGCGTCCTTTATCTGAAACAACGACAGACGTAATGGTGTCAGAGAGAACAAGTCCACAAATTTCTGAAGAATCTATTAAGCCGTTTGAAGTATCTAGTAAGCCAACAACAGCCGAAACACAAACGTCTGATGATAAATTTTCCTTTGATATCTTCGGTGATCTTAATCAACCATTTGACACTACAAAACCTACAAAGGCACCCCAATCGCTACCATTAGAACCGCAAACAACAACCGAAAAACAGCTTGGAACTACTCTTTTTGCAGATGACCCAAACGCAATGATTACTAAAGATATTATTTCCCAATCACCAACTACTCTTTTGAAAGACGGTTACATTTATGAGGACAGTACACAAAATGTTAAGCTAGACATTTCGACAGCCATTGAACTTGGTGACGTCTCAACTGACATGACAAGTGTAACTACAGGGGATAGTTCTCCCGAGGCAACACTTCCTACTGTCTTGACAGTAGAAGCATCTTCTTCATCAACAGACTCACAGAGTTCCACTGAAATTTCTACCGCAAGAACAGACCTGTCCAGATCAGGTCAACCCACCTTATTTGAGTCATCTACACCAGGTTCTACAGACGTAACTACTGAAATACTGGGTTCCACAGGATCATCTACGCCTAGTACAAATGTACCCGGTTCTACTACGGATTTGTCCCAAAGCACAGCATCTTCTTCATCAACAGACTCACAGAGTTCCACTGAGATTTCTACCGCAAGAACAGACCTGTCCAGCTCAGGTCAACCCACCTTATTTGAGTCATCTACACCAGGTTCTACAGACGTAACTACTGAAATACTGGGTTCCACAGGATCATCTACGCCTAGTACAAATGTACCCGGTTCTACGACGGATTTATCCCAAAGCACAGCACAGTCCGGTTCAACGGAGGAACCAGTCTCTAGTAAAGAACTGCAAGGCTCTACAGGAAGTGCGACAGATATATCTACATCAAGCATGGACATTTCGGGGTCAACGGTAGGATCCGCAGTAATCACAGATGTATCCGGTTCAACACCAAGTACAGATTTAAGTGGGTCTACAGAGGATTCTACATCTGGTATAGACCCATCTAGTTCAACAGAGGAAAGTGCATTGACCACAGCTTTACCCATTCCTACCATAAATACCGATTTGTCGGGCTCAACCACAGCATATACACCCGGAACTGATCTACCCACATCAATGAATCTTACAGTGCCTAGCACAGACATCGCTGATTTGACAGATGCATCTATATCTAGCACTGATCCATCAGGGTCTACGCTAATCATCACAGACACCACGGGGCCCACAGATGAATCTACATCAACTACGGGTACAGCAAGTTCGACAGAGCCATCTACCCCAAGTACTTTTCTTTCTGGCTCTACGCATGAGCCTTCTTCCAGTACAGAACCACCAGGCTCTACCCAAAGCACAGAACTACCCAGTTCAGCAGACGCATTTACATCTCCTGCTTCAACAGATAGATCTATTTCTAGTACAGATTTACTTGATTCAACAGAGGAATCTCCTTCTAGCACAGATCCGCAGTCGCGGTCAACGGTAGTACCTACACCAGATGCAGATATATTTAGCTCTACTGGGATGCCACTGTTTACCACAGATGCACCAGGTTTAACTGATGGATCTAGTTCTAGCACGGATGTACCAGTATCACAAAACACCCAAGACTCAACAACACGTGGATCAACAGAGTCAACAGACATTTCTGGCTCAACCGGTTTATTTACCTTAACCACTGATGCACCAGATCCAACCACTACAACTTCAATCCCGGAAATAACAGAACCATCCATATACATTGAAACGGAAAGAACTTTGGGCGGCATTCAAAACTTGACCGGGGAATCATTGTTATTGGAAACTACTACATTACCGAAAGACTCCGATTTCACATCATCGCGTAGCACAGACTTAACAATTGCAGATGAAACGACCTCGCAAGGCAGCTCGGCAGAATTTATTAGTACAACGGAGTCTTATGTAAAGGACACACATACATTGGCAGATTTTGAGAACATAACCGATGCCACAGAAGAAACAACAGAACAATCCTCAGACATGCCTGACGGGTCTACAAATGGTTCAAATGATTTGGAGACAACACAAGCATCGACGGGAAAAACACCTGTCGGCACATTTGACACAAGCACAGGGACACTACCTGACTCTCAAACAAATATGTCTACGGATTTTGTTTTCCATTCTACTAGCGGGGAAGGGTTAACAGAGCAAGGTGAGAAGAGCACATTTTCAAATTCATCCATTATGCCAGCTACCCATCATGTCACTGCCCAGCCTACCACGCCCAAGTTACATCAGATATCAAAAGCACACACAATTGCTCCTAAATCCCCCTCTCATACTGATACCACTACTCCTTTATCCCTGAACGCAAGCTTGACTTCAGAGCTAATTCCAGAGGCCTCACCCTTTTTACCCACAACGCGCAAACTCTCAACCCCAAAAGAATACCTTCCTATAAATCCTCAAATAACAACCCATGAAACTATACAAACATCCACCCCAAAACCTGAATACGATAGCAATGTTTCATTTTCGAACCATCCATCTTCGGCCTCTCCAAATACCATCCAATCTACTACCATACTATCACATGTTAGTTTCTATTCCCATTTATATAAAGATACCATGTCTCATGATACATCACCCAGTACAGAATCTGATGCTACACGATCTAATGCGGTATCCCGTACCACGAAACTGTCTGATGTAATATCTCGTACCACAGAACTATTGGATACACCATCTAGTACCACGACACTATCTGATACACCATCTAGTACCATGACACCATATGATACACCATCTAGCACCACGACACTATCTGATACAGCATCTAGTACCACATCACTAAATGATACAACATCTAGTACCACGACATTATCTGATGCACCATCTAGTACCACAACACTATCTGATACACCATCTGGTACCACGACACTATCTGATACGCCTTCTAGTACTACACCACTACCTAGTACAACATCCATTGCTATTAAAGATATGGTAGGCTCTACAGGAAGTGCGACACATATATCTACACCAAGGACAGATCTAAATGTTGCTGCAGACGTATTAAACACAGCTCTAACTGATCCTGAAACGGTAACTGATATAATATCATCTGACACAACATCATCACCCGGCACAACATCACCACCCGATACAACACCACATGATATAACATCATCTGACACAACATCGCAACCTGACACTAAATCACCACCTGAGACAACATCGCCTGAATCAACAGAATCACCTGCTACAACTATACCACTTGATGTAGAAAGAACAGTGGACATAACATCATCATCCGACATAGAATTACCACCTTATACAACCACATTACCTGGTACAAGAAAATCAACTGACACAACAATACCGCCATCTGATACAGCAACATCCCCTGATTCAACAACAACATCGCTATATGACACAACAAAATCGCCATCTAACACAACAACATCGTCATCTGATACAACAACACCATCTGATACAACAACAGAACCCGACACAACATCATCATATGATACAATAAAAACATCGGCTAATACAAAAACATTATCCACTACAACAATATCATCTGATACAACAACAGAAGCCGATACAACATCATCATATGATACAATAGCAACACAGGAAAACACATTGCCATCATTTGATACAACAACATCATCGGCTACTGCAGTATCACTTGGTAAAACATATGGAACAGCGTTACCACCTGATACATCATCGCCACCTGATACAAAACCATCTCATATAAACACATTTGGCACAACAACATCATCTGATACAACGTCGACACCCGATACAACATTATCGGAAACAGCATCATCTAATACAACATCCCCACCTGATACAACAACATCACCTGATACAACAACATCACCCGATCAAATAACACCGCCTGGCACAACATCTTCGTCTGATACAACATCATCTGATACAACATCCCCACCTGATACAACGACATCATCTGATACAACATCTCCACCTGATAAAATAATATCATCTGCTACAGCATCCCAACCTGATACAACGACATCATCTGATACAACATCCCCGCCTGATACAATAACATCATCTGATACAACATCATCGTATGGTACAACATCTTCATCTGGTACAGCATCATCTGATACAACATTCCAATCTGATACAATGGCATCATCTGATACAACATCACCGCCTGGCACAACATCTTCACCTGACACAACATCACCTGATACAACATCATCTGATACAACATCCCAACCTGACACAACGACATCATCTGATACAACATCACCACCTGGCACAACATCTTCACCTGACACGACATCACCTGATACAACATCATCTGATACAACATCCCAACCTGACACAACGACATCATCTGATACAACATCACCGCCTGGCACAACATCTTCACCTGACACAACATCACCTGATACAACATCATCTGATACAACATCCCAACCTGACACAACGACATCATCTGATACAACATCACCACCTGGCACAACATCTTCACCTGACACAACATCACCTGATACAACATCATCTGATACAACATCCCAACCTGATACAACGACATCATCTGATACAACGACATCATCTGATACAAAATCACCGCCTGGCGCAACATCTGCACCTGATACAACAACCGCAACTGATACAAAATCATCTTCTGATACAATAACATCATCTGATACAACAACATCATCTGATACAACATCATCGTCTGGCACAACATCTTCACCTGACACAACATCACCTGATACAACATCATCTGATACAACATCCCAACCTGATACAACGACATCATCTGATACAACGACATCATCTGATACAAAATCACCGCCTGGCGCAACATCTTCACCTGATACAACAACCGCAACTGATACAAAATCATCTTCTGATACAATAGCATCATCTGATACAACAACATCATCTGATACAACATCATCGTCTGGCGCAACATCTTCACCTTTACAAGCTGATACAGCCACACAATCTAGTACAATAAGACTTCCTGATATAACATCTGATATCACAAATCTGTCTGGTATTGAACTCAGTAGCACGACAAAATCTGATATTAAACCTGCGGATGCAACATCCAGTGCCAAGATAACATCTGATATTTCATCGAGTGATACAACATCCATAACCACTACCTTCTCTGATTTTACACATACGGATAGAACATCCAACACCACGACGCTCTCGAATATTACACCTTATGATGCAGCATCAAGTACCACAACACCATCTGACGTTACACTTGTTGATACAACATTCAGTACCACGACAATATCTGATACTACACATGCCGCTAAAGCACTGCCTGATACAACAGCATCTGATATGAAAACAATACCTGATACAACTATATCACTTGATACCGCAACACCATCTGACAAAACATTGCCACGTGATACAACAACGTCATCTAATACAACAATATTTGACACAACAAGATTATCAGAGCCAACAACATCACATGATACAAAAAGGACATCTTTTACATCTCAACTTGATACAAGTGAAACAACATCATCTGATACCCCAGTACGTAATGCAATATCATCTGATACAACAGCAACGTCATCGAATAGAACAATATCACCCGACACAAAAACACGCGATACAACAGCACTGGTTGATACTCCACTACAAGCTAGTGTAATACCAAAGACTGATAATACACTACCAGCTAATGTTACATCAAAAGCGGATACTACATTACCAGTTGATACCTCACCAACAGGTGATATTACATCAAAAGCGGATACTACATTTCCAGCTGATAGCTCTCCATCAGCTGATATTTCTTCACCAGCTGATACTAATTTAAGAGTTTATATTACCTCACCATCTGATGTTATTTCATCATCTGACAAAACATCACCTGTTGATACTACACCACAAGCTAGTGTTACATCAAATACCAGAGCACGGGCTGATATTACGTCTCAAGCTGACATTACATCACCAGCTGATACCACATCACAAACTGGTATTACATCACCCGCTGATAATACGTCACAAGTTGATATTACACCAATAGCTGATATAACATCACAATCTGAGATTAAATTACCAGATGATACAGCATCACAATCTGATATTAAATTACCAGTGGATACCACACCACAAACCGATATTACATCACCAGCTGATATTATATCGCCAGCTGATATTACATCACCAGCTGATATTACATCACGAATTGATAGTACATCACAAGCTGATATAACATCACAAGCTGATATAACATCACAAGCTGATATAACATCACAGTCTGATATAACATCACAAGTTGATATAAAATCACCCGCTGATATTACATCACAAACTGATATAACAACACAATCTGAGATTACAGCACAAACTGATATTACATCACCAGCTGATATAACATCAATACCGGGTATTACACCAATAGCTGATATAACATCACCAGTTGATGTTACATCTCCAGCCAATATTACATCACCAGCTGATATACTATCAATAGCTGATACCACACCACAAGCCGATATTACATCACAAGCCCAAGATGATATTACTTCACAAGCTGATATTACAGCGCAGGCTGATATTACACTAATACCGGATGATACTACATCAATAGCTGATATAACACCAAAAGCTTATATTACACAACAAACTGATATTACATCACAAGATGATACTACATCCTATATTACATCACCATCTGAAGTTACATTAATAGTTGATATTACATCACAAGCTGATATAACATCACAGGATAATACTATATCACCAGTTGATACCCCAAAACAAGCCGATATTACTTCACAGGCTGATATTACTTCACAGGCTGATACCACATCACAAGTTGATATAACATTACGAGATGATACAACGTCACCAGTTAATACTACACCACCAGCTGATATTACATCACAAGCGGATATTACACCACAAGCCGATATTACATCGCAAATTGATATTACATCACAAGCTGATATTACATCACAAGCGGATATTACACCACAAGCCGATATTACATCGCAAATTGATATTACATCACAAGCTGATATTACATCACAATCTGATGTTACATTACCAGCTGATGTTACATTACCAGCTGATATTACATTACCAGCTGATATTACAACATCAGAAGCTGATATTACAACACAAACTGATATTACACCACAAGCTGATATTACATCACAAGCTGATATTACATCACCAACTGATATTACATCAAAGGAGGATATTATATCACCACTTGATACCACACCACAAGCCGATATTACATCACAAGCTGATATTACATCACAAGCTGATATAACTTCTCCAGTTGATATTACATCACCAGCTGATATTACATCACAAGCTGGTATTACATCACAAGTTGATGTTACATCACGAAATGCTACTTTACCAGTTGATACTACACCACCAGCTGATATTACATCAACAGCTGATATTACATCAATGGCTGATACTAGATCCCAAGCTGATACTACATCACCAGCTGATATTACATCACAAGCTGATATAACATCACAAGATGGTACATCGTCACCAGTTAATACTACACCACCAGCTGTTTTTACGTCACCAGCTGATATTACATCACCTGCTGATATTACATCACCTGCTGATATTACATCACCTGCTGATATTACGTCACCAGCCGATATTACATCACCAGCTGGTATTACACCACCAGCTGATATTACATCACAAGCTGATATGACATCACGAACTGATATTACATCACAAGCTGATATTAAATCAGACGATGATACTATATCACCAGCTGATATTACATCACAAGCTGGTATTACATCACAAGCTGATGTTACATCACGACATGCTAAATCACCCGTTGATACTACACCACCATCTGATATTACATCATCAGCTGATATTACATCAATAGTTGATACTAAACCACCAGCGGATATTACATCCCCAGCTGATACTACCCCACTAGTTGAGACTACACAACCAGCTGATATTACGTCACAAGCTGATATTACATCACAAGCTGATATAACATTACGAGGTCGAGATGATACTACATCACCTGTTTATACTACACCACAAACTGATATTACATCACAAGCAGATATTACATCACAGGATGATATTACATCACAAGCTGATATTACACCACAAGTTGATACCTCAACACAAACCGATATAACATCACGGGCTGATACTACATCACAAGCTGATATTACATCAGAAATTGATATAACAACACGACACGATATAACATCACCAGTTAATACTACACCACCAGCTGATATTACACCACAAGCTACTATTACTTCACAAGCTGATATAACATTACCAACTGATATTATATCACAAGCTGATTTTACATCACCATTTGATATTACACCACAAACTGATATTACATCACAGGATGATACTCTATCACCAGTTGATACCACACTAAAAGCCGTTATTACACCACCAGCTGATATTACATCACATCCTGATATTACATCACAAGTTGGTATTACTTCACGGGATGTTACTTTACCAGTTGACACTACACCACCGGCTGATATTACATCATCAGCTGATACTTCATCACTAGTTGATACTACACCACCAGCTGTTACAACATCACCAAATGAACTCACATCAATAGCTGATACTACACCACAAGCTGATACTACATCACATGCTGATATTAAATCACAAGCTGATATAACATCACGAGTTGGTACATCGTCACCAGTGAATAGTACACCACCAGCTATTTTTACGTCACCATCTGATATTACATCAGCAGCTGATATTACAACACCAGCTGATATTACATCAGCAGCTGATATTACATCAGCAGCTGATATTACACCACCAGGTGATATTGCACCACCAGGTGATATTACATCACAAGCTGATATTACATCACCAGTTGATATTACATCACAAGCTGATATTACACCACCAGCTGAAATTACATCACCAAATGATACTACAGCACTAGTTGATCCTACACCACTAGCTGATATTATGTCACCAGCTGCTATTACATCAAAAGTTGGTATTACATCACCATCTGATATTACATCACCATCTGATATCACACCACCAGCCGATATTACATCACCAGCTGGTATTACACCACCAGCTGATATTACACCACAAGCTGATATGACACCACGAACTGATATTACATCACAAGCTGATATTAAATCAGACGATGATACTATATCACCAGCTGATATTATATCACAAGCTGGTATTACATCACAAGCTGGTATTACATCACAAGCTGATGTTACATCACGAGATGCTAAATCACCAGTTGATACTACACCACCATCTGATATTACATCACCAGCTGATATTACATCAATAGTTGTTACTACACCAACAGCGGATATTACATTACCAGCTGATACTATCCCACTAGTTGAGACTACACCACCAGCTGATATTACGTCACGAGCTGATATTACATCACAAGTTGATATTACATCACGCGGTCAAGATGATACTACATCACCTGTTTATAATACATCACAAACTGATATTACATCACAAGCAGATACTACATCACAGGATGATATTACATCACAAGCTGATATTACACCACAAGTTGATACCTCAACACAAACCAATATAACATCACAGGCTGATACTACATCACAAGCTGATATTACATCACAAATTGATATAACAACACGACACGATACAACATCACCAGTTAATACTACACCACCAGCTGATATTACACCACAAGCTACTATTACTTCGAAAGCTGGTATTACATTACCAGCTGATATTATATCACAAGCTGATTTTACATCACCATTTGATATTACACCACAAGCTGATATTACATCACAGGATGATACTCTATCACCAGTTGATACCACACTAAAAGCCGACATTACACCACAACCTGATATAACATCACAAGTTGGTATTACTTCACGAGATGTTACTTTACCAGTTGATACTACACCACCGGCTGATAATGATACTATACCACTAGTTGATACTACACCACTAGCTGATATTATGTCACCAGCTGATATTACATCAAAAGTTGGTATTACACCACCAACGGATATTACATCACCAGCTGATACTACCCCACTAGTTGAAACTACACCACCAGCTGATATTACGTCACAAGCTGATATTACATCACAAGCTGATATTACATCACACGGTCAAGATGATACTACATCACCTGTTTATACTACATCACAAACTGATATTACATCACAAGCAGATATTACATCACAGGATGATATTACATCACAAGCTGATATTACACCACAAATTGATACCTCAACACAAACCGATATAACATCACAGGCTGATACTACATCACAAGCTGATATTACATCAGAAATTGATATAACAACACGACACGATACAACATCACCAGTTAATACTACACCACCAGCTGATATTACACCACAAGCTACTACATCACCATTTGATATTACACCACAAGCTGATATTACATCACAGGATGATACTCTATCACCAGTTGATACCACACTAAAAGCCGACATTACACCACAACCTGATATAACATCACAAGTTGGTATTACTTCACGAGATGTTACTTTACCAGTTGACACTACACCACCGGCTGATATTAATTCACAGGAAGATACTATATCACCAGTTGATACCACACCACAACCCGATATTACACCACAAGCCGATAATACATCACAAGCTGATATTACATCAGACGCTGCTGATATTACAGCACAAGCTGATATTACATCACGAGATGCCACATCACCAGTTGATACTACACCGTCAGCTGATATTACATCACCAGCTGATACTACCCCACTAGTTGAGACTACACCACCAGCTGATATTACGTCACAAGCTGATATTACATCACAAGCTGATAATACATCACGAGGTCGAGATGATACTACATCACCTGTTTATACTACATCACAAACTGATATTACATCACAAGCAGATATTACATCACAAGATGATATTACATTACAAGCTGATATTACACCTCAAGTTGATATAACAACACGACACGACACAACATCACCAGTTAATACTACACCACCAGCTGATATTACACCACAAGCTACTATTACTTCACAAGCTGATATTACATTACCAGCTGATATTATATCACAAGCTGATTTTACATCACCATTTGATATTACACCACAAGCTGATATTACATCACAGGATGATACTCTATCACCAGTTGATACCACACTAAAAGCCGACATTACACCACAACCTGATATAACATCACAAGTTGGTATTACTTCACGAGATGTTACTTTACCAGTTGACACTACACCACCGGCTGATATTACTTCACAGGAAGATACTATATCACCAGTTGATACCACCCCACAACCCGGTATTACACCACAAGCTGATAATACATCACAAGCTGATATTACATCAGACGCTGCTGATATTACAGCACAAGCTGATATTACATTACGAGATGCTACAACACCAGTTGATACTACACCTCCAGCTGATATTGCATCACCAGCTGATACTACCCCACTAGTTGAGACTACACCACCAGCTGATATTACGTCACAAGCTGATATTTCATCACAAGCTGATATTACATCACGAGGTCGAGATGATACTACATCACCTGTTTATACTACATCACAAACTGATATTACATCACAAGCAGATATTACATCACAGGATGATATTACATCACAAGCTGATATTACATCACAAGCTGATATTACACCACAAACCGATATAACATCACAGGCTGATATTACATCACAAGCTGATATTACATCACAAATTGATATAACAACACGACACGATACAACATCACCAGTTAATACTACACCACCAGCTGATATCACACCACAAGCTACTATTAGTTCACAAGCTGATATTACATTACCAGCTGATATTATATCACAAGCTGAGTTTACATCACCATTTGATATTACACCACAAGCTGATATTACATCACAGGATGATACTCTATCACCAGTTGATACCACACTAAAAGCCGACACTACACCACCAGCTGATATTACATCACAACCTGATATTACATCACAAGTTGGTATTACTTCACGGGATGTTACCTTACCAGTTGACACTACACCACCGGCTGATATTACTTCACAGGAAGATGCTATATCACCAGTTGATACCACACCACAACCCGATATTACACCACAAGCTGATAATACATCACAAGCTGATATTACATCAGACGCTGCTGATATTACAGCACAAGCTGATATTACATCACGAGATGCTACATCGCCAGTTGATACTACACTTCCAGCTGATATTACATCACCAGCTGATACTACCCCACTAGTTGAGACTACACCACCAGCTGATATTACGTCACAAGCTGATATTACATCACAAGCTGATATTACATCACGAGGTCGCGATGATACTACATCACCTGTTTATACTACATCACAAACTGATATTACATCACAAGCAGATATTACATCACAGGATGATATTACATCACAAGCTGATATTACACCACAAACCGATATAACATCACAGGCTGATATTACATCACAAGCTGATATTACATCACAAATTGATATAACAACACGACACGATACAACATCACCAGTTAATACTACACCACCAGCTGATATCACACCACAAGCTACTATTAGTTCACAAGCTGATATTAAATTACCAGCTGATATTATATCACAAGCTGAGTTTACATCACCATTTAATATTACACCACAAGCTGATATTACATCACAGGATGATACTCTATCACCAGTTGATACCACACTAAAAGCCGACACTACACCACCAGCTGATATTACATCACAACCTGATATTACATCACAAGTTGGTATTACTTCACGGGATGTTACTTTACCAGTTGACACTACACCACCGGCTGATATTACTTCACAGGAAGATGCTATATCACCAGTTGATAGCACACCACAACCCCATATTACACCACAAGCTGATAATACATCACAAGCTGATATTACATCAGACGCTGCTGATATTACAGCACAAGCTGATATTACATCACGAGATGCTACATCACCAGTTGATACTACACCTCCAGCTGATATTACATCACCAGCTGATACTACCCCACTAGTTGAGACTACACCACCAGCTGATATTACGTCACAAGCTGATATTACATCACAAGCTGATATTACATCACGAGGTCGAGATGATACTACATCACCTGTTTATACTACATCACAAACTGATATTACATCACAAGCAGATATTACATCACAGGATGATATTACATCACAAGCTGATATTACACCACAAGTTGATATAACAACACGACGCGATACAACATCACCAGTTAATACTACACCACCAGCTGATATTACACCACAAGCTACTATTAGTTCACAAGCTGATATTACATTACCAGCTGATATTATATCACAAGCTGATATTACATCACCATTTGATATTACACCAGAAGCTGATATTACATCACAGGATGATACTTTATCACCAGTTGATACCACACTAAAAGCCGACATTACACCACAACCTGATATAACATCACAAGTTGGTATTACTTCACGAGATGTTACTTTACCAGTTGACACTACACCACCGGCTGATATTAATTCACAGGAAGATACTATATCACCAGTTGATACCACACCACAACCCGATATTACACCACAAGCTGATAATACATCACAAGCTGATATTACATCAGACGCTGCTGATATTACAGCACAAGCTGATATTACATCACGAGATGCTACATCACCAGTTGATACTACACCTCCAGCTGATATTGCATCACCAGCTGATACTACCCCACTAGTTGAGACCACACCACCAGCTGATATTACGTCACAAGCTGATATTACATCACAAGCTGATATTACATCACGAGGTCGAGATGATACTACATCACCTGTTTATACTACATCACAAACTGATATTACATCACAAGCAGATATTACATCACAGGATGATATTACATCACAAGCTGATATTACACCACAAACCGATATAACATCACAGGCTGATATTACATCACAAGCTGATATTACATCACAAATTGATATAACAACACGACACGATACAACATCACCAGTTAATACTACACCACCAGCTGATATCACACCACAAGCTACTATTAGTTCACAAGCTGATATTACATTACCAGCTGATATTATATCACAAGCTGAGTTTACATCACCATTTAATATTACACCACAAGCTGATATTACATCACAGGATGATACTCTATCACCAGTTGATACCACACTAAAAGCCGACACTACACCACCAGCTGATATTACATCACAACCTGATATTACATCACAAGTTGGTATTACTTCAAGGGATGTTACTTTACCAGTTGACACTACACCACCGGCTGATATTACTTCACAGGAAGATGCTATATCACCAATTGATAGCACACCACAACCCCATATTACACCACAAGCTGACAATACATCACAAGCTGATATTACATCAGACGCTGCTGATATTACAGCACAAGCTGATATTACATCACGAGATGCTACATCACCAGTTGATACTACACCTCCAGCTGATATTACATCACCAGCTGATACTACCCCACTAGTTGAGACTACACCACCAGCTGATATTACGTCACAAGCTGATATTACATCACAAGCTGATATTACATCACGAGGTCGAGATGATACTACATCACCTGTTTATACTACATCACAAACTGATATTACATCACAAGCAGATATTACATCACAGGATGATATTACATCACAAGCTGATATTACACCACAAGTTGATATAACAACATCACCAGTTAATACTACACCACCAGCTGATATTACACCACAAGCTACTATTACTTCACAAGCTGATATTACATTACCAGCTGATATTATATCACAAGCTGATATTACATCACCATTCGATATTACACCAGAAGCTGATATTACATCACAGGATGATACTTTATCACCAGTTGATACCACACTAAAAGCCGATATTACACCACCAGCTGATATTACATCACGACCTGATATTACTTCACGGGATGTTACTTTACCAGTTGACACTACACCACCGGCTGATATTACATCATCAGCTGATACTACATCACGAGATGGTACATCGTCAACAGTGAATACTACACCACCAGCTATTGTTACGTCACCAGCTGATATTACATCACCAGCTGATATTACATCACCAGCTGATAGTACAGCACCAGCTGATATTACATCAGCAGCTGATATTACACCACCAGGTGATATTGCACCACCAGATGATATTACATCACAAGCTGATATTACATCACAAGCTGATATTACATCACAAGCTGATATTACATCACAAGCTGATATTACATCACCAACTGATACTACAACACTAGTTGATACTACACCACCAGCTGATGTTACATCAAAAGTTGGTATTACATCACCATCTGATATTACATCACCATCTGATATTACCTCACCCGTTGGTATTACTGCACACGCCGATATTACATCACAAGCTGATATTACTTCACAGGATGATACTATATCACCAATTGATACCACACCACAACCCGATATTACACCACAAGCTGATAATACATCAGAAGCTGCTGATATTACAGCACAAGCTGATATTACATCACGAGATGCTACTTCACCAGTTGATACTACATCTCCAGCTGATATTACTTCATCAGCTAATATTACATCACTAGTTGATACTACACCACCAACCGATATTACATCACAAGCTGATAATACATCACAAGCTGATGTTACATCACGAGATGCTAAATCACCAGTTGATATTACATCATCAGCTGAATCTACATCACTAGTTGATATTATACCACCAGCTGATACAACTTCACCAGGTGATATTACACCAACAGATGATATTACATCACAGGCTGATATTACATCGCCTACGGATATTACATCACAAGTTGGCATTACTTCACGGGATGTTACTTTACCAGTTGACACTACACCACCGGCTGATATTACATCATCAGCTGATACTACATCACTAGTTGATACTACACCACCAGCTGTTACTACATCACCAAATGATATCACATCAATAGCTGATACTACACCACACGCTGATACTACATCACAGGCTGATATTACATCACAAGCTGATAAAACATCACGAGTTGGTACATCGTCACCAGTGAATACTACACCACCTGCTATTTTTACGTCACCAGCTGATATTACATCAGCAGCTGATATTACAACACCAGCTGATATTACATCAGCAGCTGATATTACACAACCAGGTGATATTGCACCACCAAATGATATTACATCACAAGCTGATATTACATCACCAGTTGATATTACATCACAAGCTGATATTACATCACCAGCTGATATTACATCACCAAATGATACTACAACACAAGTTGATACTACACCATTAGCTGATATTATGTCACCAGCTGATATTACATCAAAAGTTGGTAATACATCACCATCTGATATTACACCACCAGCCGATATTACATCACCAGCTGGTATTACACCACCAGCTGAAATTACACCACAAGCTGATATGACATCACGAACTGATATTACATCACAAGCTGATATTAAATCAGACGATGATACTATATCACCAGCTGATATTACAACACAAGCTGGTATTACATCACAAGCTGATGTTACATCACGAGGTGCTAAATCACTAGTTGACACTACACCACCATCTGATATTACATCATCAGCTGATATTACATCAATAGTTGATACTACACCACCAGCGGATATTACATCACCAGCTGATACTACCCCACTAGTTGAGACTACACCACCAGCTGATATTACGTCACCAGCTGATACTACCCCACTAGTTGAGACCACACCACCAGCTGATATTACGTCACAAGCTGATATTACATCACAGGCTGATATTACATCACGCGGTCAAGATGATACTACATCACCTGTTTATACTACATCACAAACTGATATTACATCACAAGCAGATATTACATCACATGATGATATTACATCACAAGCTGATATTACACCACAAGTTGATACCTCAACACAAACCGATATAACATCACAGGCTGATACTACATCACAAGCTTATATTACATCAGAAATTGATATAACAACACGACACGATACAACATCACCAGTAAATACTACACCATCAGCTGATATTACACCACAAGCTACTATTACTTCACAAGCTGATATTACATTACCAGCTGATATTATATCACAAGCTGATTTTACATCACCATTTGATATTACACCACAAGCTGATATTACATCACAGGATGATACTCTATCACCAGTTGATACCACACTAAAAGCCGACATTACATCACAACCTGATATAACATCACAAGTTGGTATGACTTCACGAGATGTTACTTTACCAGTTGACACTACACCGCCGGCTGATATTACTTCACAGGGAGATACTATATCACCAGTTGATACCACACCACAACCCGATATTACACCACAAGCTGATAATACATCACAAGCTGATATTACATCAGACGCTGCAGATATTACAGCACAAGCTGATATTACATCACGAGATGCTACATCATCAGTTGATACTACACCTCCAGCTGATATTACATCACCAGCTGATACTACCCCACTAGTTGAGACTACACCACCAGCTGATATTACGTCACAAGCTGATATTACATCACAAGCTGATATTACATCACGGGGTCGAGATGATACTACATCACCTGTTTATACTACATCACAAACTGATATTACATCACAAGCAGATATTACATCACACGATGATATTACATCACAAGCTGATATTACACCACAAACCGATATAACATCACAGGCTGATACTACATCACAAGCTGATATTACATCACAAATTGATATAACAACACGACACGATACAACATCACCAGTTAATACTACACCACCAGCTGATATTACACCACAAGCTACTATTAGTTCACAAGCTGATATTACATTACCAGCTGATATTATATCACAAGCTGAGTTTACATCACCATTTGATATTACACCACAAGCTGATATTACATCACAGGATGATACTCTATCACCAGTTGATACCACACTAAAAGCCGACACTACACCACCAGCTGATATTACATCACAACCTGATATTACATCACAAGTTGGTATTACTTCACGGGATGTTACTTTACCAGTTGACACTACACCATCAGCTGATGCTATATCACGAGATGGTACATCGTCAAAAATGAATACTACACCACCAGCTATTTTTAGGTCACCAGCTGATATTACATCACCAGCTGATATTACATCACCAGCTGATAGTACAACACCAGCTGATATTACATCAGCAGCTGATATTACACCAGCAGCTGATATTACATCAGCAGCTGATATTACACCACCAGGTGATATTGCACCACCAGATGATATTACATCACAAGGTGATATTACATCACCAGTTGATATTACATCACAAGCTGATATTACACAACCAGCTGATATTACATCACCAACTGATACTACAACACTAGTTGGTACTCCACCACCAGCTGATATTAAATCAAAAGTTGGTATTACATCACCATCTGATATTACATCACCATCTGATATTACATCACCCGTTGGTATTACTGCACACGCCGATATAACATCACAAGCTGATATTACTTCACAGGATGATACTATATCACCAATTGATACCACACCACAACCCGATATTACACCACAAGCTGATAATACATCAGACGCTGCTGATATTACAGCACAAGCTGATATTACAGCACAAGCTGATATTACATCACGAGATGCTACATCACCAGTTGATACTACACCTCCAGCTGATATTACTTCATCAGCTGATATTACATCACTAGTTGATACTACACTACCAGCCGATATTACATCACAAGCTGATAATACATCACAATCTGATGTTACATCACGAGATGCTAAATCACCAGTTGATATTACATCACCAGCTGATATTACATCACAGGCTGATATTACATCACCTACGGATATTACATCACCAGCTGATACTACACCGCCAGTTGATATTACATCACAAGCTGATATTACATCACGAGGTCGAGATGATACTTCATCACCTGTTTATACTACATCACCAGCGCATATTACATCACAAGCAGATATTACATCACAAGCAGATATTACATCACCGGGTGATATTTCATCACAAGCTGATATTACACCACAAGTTGATATTACATCAAAGGATGATACTATATCACCAGTTGATATCACACCACAAGCTGATATTACATCACGAGGTCGAGATGATACTACATCGCAAACTGATATTACATCACATGCAGATATTATTTTACCGGGTGATATTATATCACAAGCTGATATTGCAGCACAAGATGATATTACACCACGGGATGATAATATATCGCCAGTTGATACCACAACACAAGCCGATATTACATCACAGGCTGACACTACATCACGAGTTGATGTTACATCACAAGTTGATATAACATCACGAGATGATACAACGTCACCAGTTAATACCACATCACAAACTGATATTACATCACAAGCTTATATTACATTTACAGCTGATATTAAATCACAGGCTGATATTACATCACAAGCTGATATTACATCACAAGCTGGTATTGCATTACAGGCTGGCATTACATCACAGGAGGATACTATATCACCAGTTGATACCACACCACAAGCTGATATTACATCACAAGCTGATATTACATCACGGGCTGATATTACATCACAATCTGATATTACTTCACAAGTTGGTATTACTTCACGAGATGTTGCTTTACCAGTTGACACTACACCTCCGGCTGATATTACATCATCAGCTGATACTACGCCCCCGGTTGATACAACACCACCAGCTGATATTACACCACCAGCTGATATTACACAACTAGCTGTTACTACATCGCCAACTGATATTATATCAATAGCTGATACTACATCGCAAGCTGTCACTACATCACAGGCTGATATTACATCACAAACTGATATAACATCACGAGATCGTACAATGTCACCAGTGAATACTATATCACCAGCTATTTTTACGTCACCAGTTGATATTACATCAGCAGCTGATATTACATCAGCAGCTGATATTACACCACCAGATGACATTACACCACCAAATGATATAACATCACAAGCTGATATTACATCACCAGCTGATATTACATCACCAGCTGATATTAAATCACCAGCTGATACTACAATACTAGTTGACACTACAATACTAGTTGATACTACACCACTAGCTGATATTACATCACCCGCTGATATTACTGCACGCGCTGATATTACATCACAAGATGATGCTATATCACCAGTTGATATCACACCACATGCCGTTATTACACCACATGCCGATATTACATCACAAGCTGATATTACATCACAAGCTGATATTGCATCAGAAGCTGATATTACATCAGAACCTGCTGATATTACAGCACAAGCTGATATTACGTCACGAGATGCTACATCAGCAGTTGATACTACACCTCCAGCTAATATTACTTCATCAGCTGATACCACATCACCAGTTGATACTACAACACAAGCCGATATTACACCACAAGCTGGTAATACATTACAAGCTGATATAACATCACGAGATGATACAACGTCACTAGTTGATACTACACCATCAGCTAATTTTACGTCACTAGCTGATATAACATCACCAGCTAATATTACATTCCCAGTCGATATAACATCACAAGTTGATATTACATCACAAGTTGATATTACATCACAAATTGATATTACATCACACGCCGATATTACATTAATGGCTGAATCTGATATGACATCGCCAATTAATTCTACACCACAAGCTGATATTACATCTCTATCTTATATTACATTACCTTCTTATAGTACACCACCAGCTGATACTACATTACCAGCGGATATTACATCACCACCTGATATTACTTTACCATCGGATATTACTTTACCATCGGATATTACACCATCAGCTGATATTACATTAACAGCTGATATTGAATCATCAGCTGTCACTGCGGCGACTGCTGAAATAATATCATCCCCATTTGATACAATATCAACTGCTACCACGTCATCTGATGCAGCGGATAAAACCACACCGTTATATATAACGCCATCATCTGATACAACCAAATCATCTGATGCAGCCACAACATCTGATATAACGGATGTAACATCTTCTGATATAACAGATGTGACTACAACACTTGATATAACGGATACAACATCATCTGATATAACGGACGCATACGCTATATCAGATAGTGTAACTAATACAATCACACCATCTGATATTGCGGATGCAGCCACGCTAACACCATTTGATACAGTATCTGATAAAGCCACATTATCTGATGTAACAGATGTAGCCGCGGCATCAGATATAACGGATGTAACCACATCATCTGATACAACTACACAATATGATAAAACCGAAACAGACACGTCATTTGTTATAAGAGAAACATCAACGGCATCAACGGATAAAACGCGCCCGCTTGATGAAATTACATTTCATGCAGCAACACCTGCATCAGATACGGCAGTATGGGATGTGATAACATCATTAACAACATTAACTCATCCGTTTGCCTCGTCAGTAACAACGGATAGAAGAACAACAACATCTTCACTATCAGAGACATCGATATCAGATATAACACCATCAGATATAACAACGCCATTTGACACAACATCACATACAGTAGAAGAATATGTTAAACCAATATCATCTAATCCAACAACACCATCAAATAAAATAATATCATCTGACACAACAACACTATTAAAATCAACAGCATCATATGATAAAACATCGTATGATACAACGACGTCTTCTGATGCAATAATTTTATCTGATACATCGAAGTCATCTGATGCAACGGCCGCATCTGATGCAATGGCGTCATCTGATGTAACGATATCAGCTGGCGCAACGACATCATCTGACCTAAGGCCACCAACTATAACAATATTATCTGATACAACGATATCATCTGATAAAAAGACTTTAACGGCATTAACAGGTGCAACATCACCATCCGATACAACGACATCAAATGACACAAATACATCTAATGCAACGACATTATCTTATGCAACAACATCTTCTGATGCAACAACAGCATCGGACGTAACGACATCTTCTGGAGTGAAAACATCAACTGATCGAACAACACCATCCGGTACACCGACACTAACTGATACAACTGCATCATCTGATATCACGCAATTATTTGATACAGTGACGTCATCTGGTGCAACGGCGTCACCTGGTGCATCAACGACATCCTACACAAAGACTGCCTCTAATGCAAGGACGTCATCTGACGCAACGACATCATCTGATATAACGACACGATCTGACATAACGACACCATACGGAACAACACTCTCTGATGAATTTGTATCATCTACAGATACTGGTATGTCTAGTGATACTGTCAAATTTACTGATAAACCAACATATGTAGATAAAACAACATCTTCAGATATAACAGATACTACAACATATGCAGATGAAACAGCATCTACAGATGAAACAACATCCGCTGTTGAACCAACATCTGCAGATACTACACCTACAGATATTACAGCATCTACAGATGAAACCTCATATACAGCTAAAACAACACCTATAGATACCACAATATCTGCAAAAAATGTAACGTCTACCGATAAAACAATATCTGCAAATAGTACAGAGTTTGTAGGTGAAACAACGTCTTCAAATACTACAACATCTACAGACGGGAGTTATTCAGATAAAACCATTACAGATGGAATTACATCTACAGATGAAACTACATATGCGGATAATACAACATTTGTCGATAAAACCAGATCTGATACTACAGCTTCTCCAAATACTACAACATCAGATGCAACAGCTTCTGATACAGCGACTTCAAATGAAACAAAGACATCATCTGATCCGACGACATCACCTGATGCAACAACAGCGTCTGATACAACGGTAGCATCTGACGTAACGACCTTTTCTGAAGTAAAGACCTCAACTGATGCAAAAACACCATCCAATACAACGACAACAACTGATACAACTGCATCATTTGATATAAAAGTATCATCTGGTGCAACGACGTCATCTGATGAAAAAACATCATCTAATGCGACAACCACACTGTCTGGTTTAACAGAAACCCCAACCTCATTTGCCACCGGTGTAAGTAACCGTGTGGATTCTTCCATTACTGTATCCCAGAAGCGTACAACTTATGACCCGTTGCAATCTGAAATCACTGCAAGTACAGATCATTCAACTCTGTCAGATACCATTTTTGAAGCCTCGTCTTATGCATCTACCGACATGTCTAGTTCTGCTACTGAACCCGATTATGTAGTTACAGAAATTCCTATGACAAGTCTATCAACAACTACTAGTGATTTATTCTTTACTGATCCCGAAAGTCTAACGCATTTAGGGGAAAGCTCGACATACGCAGAAGATGGGAGAATTACCACAGCTACTTCTGTCAAGTTGCCACCAACCTCCCCCATTCCAATTGATGAACATACAAGTAGTACGCAAACCTTTCCACCAGAAGATGTTTCTAATGCCACTTCTAACACCAAATCCATTGCCGAAATGGACTATGCATCTCTACCAACCTCAGCAACGACAGATATCAGAATAGAATCGCAAATGAAAAAGAAGACAAGTAACATATCTGATGATACGACGACAGGTGTTATTGAAGACGAAACATCTCCAAAACCATTTATAGAGGACAGAAGTTTGAACCAAACGCAAATTAAAGAGGGGGCGGTTGACAAACGCGTCACTCCCATTGAAATTAAAGATTCCATCAAAGACATCCCATCTATCACGACTACTCCAGTAACGCTGTCGTCGACTAAACTATCAGATGACACAACGGTAGTGGAATCAACGACTGCCTTAATGATAACTTCAATGAAAGAAAATGTCATACATGAGACAATTACAATACCCAGTAAAACATCAACTGTCTACGACGAAAAACCTAGTGTGTCATCTAGCCCGGATGAAATAAAATCTACATTATTCAGTGGAACGTCAACCCTAGATGAAAAAATGGCTACACCGGGCGAAATATTAATCACAGATCCAACCGCCATCTCACGTGACAACACTACTTCGTATGAATCTCCAGCTACACTTGGCAAAATATCAACATCTG
Organism: Patella caerulea; assembly: GCA_036850965.1. NCBI lineage: Eukaryota > Metazoa > Mollusca > Gastropoda > Patellidae > Patella > Patella caerulea. Next base: position 13,360,337 of record JAZGQO010000002.1, on the reverse strand, counting down.
ATGTAACAAGCTCTACACTGAGTAAAACAACAATGTCAGATGTAACAAGCTCTACACTGAGTAAAGCCGATGAAACAGGCACTGTGCTGGGTGAAACAACAATCTCAGATATAACAAGCACTACATTAGGTGAAGCAAAACTCTCACATGCAACAAAAACTATGTTTGGTAAAATATTAACCACGGATGTGAGAAGCACTACATCGGATGAAACAACAATCTCAGAAGAATTTGTATCATCTACAGATACTGGTATGTCTAACGACACTGGCACACATACTGATAAACCAACGTCTATAGATAAAACAACATCTTCAGATATAACATATACCAATGAACCAACATTTACAGATAAAGCAACATCTACAAATAAAACAACATCTACAGACAAAACAAAATCTACGGATAATACAGATACTACACCTATATATACTACAGATGAAACATCATATACAGATGAAATATATATATATAAAATCACATCTACTGATACCACAATATCTTCAGATGAAACCACAACATCTGATACTACAACGTCTACGGATAAAACAACATCTACAGACGGAACATATTCAGATAAAACCACTACGAATGGAATTACATCTACAGATGAAACCACATATACGGATAAAACAACATCTACCGATAAAATCACGTCAGATACTGGTGATAAAACAACACCCACAGATAATATAGCGTCTACAGATACAATATTATCTTCAGATGAAACCGCATCTACACATGAAACCACATCTACGCACGAAATCACACCTACTGATGAAACTAATTCGAAAAATACTGTTACATCAACGTATACTTCTGATGAAATCACATCTACTGATACCATAACGTCTACAGATGCACCGACATATACCGATAAAACAACATCTACATATGAAACCACTGATACTGCAACATCAACGTATGTTACGGACAATACAACACCAACATATACCACAACATCTACAGCTGATACCACGTCAATGGATGAAACCACACCTATAGATGAAAAGCCATATATCGATAAAACCAGATCTACGGATACCACAACATATACATATAAAACCACATCTGCAGATAAAACAACATCTTCGCAAATAAGAGATACTACAACATATACAGAACAAATAACATCTACAGATAAAACCACATCTTCAGATACTACAGCATTTACAGAACAAACCACGTCTGATGTTAAAACATCTACAAATACCATAACGTCTACAGATACTACAACGTCTGTAGATGGAACAACATCTATAGATACCATAACGTCCACAGATACTACAACGTCTGTAGATGGAACAACATCTACAAATACCATAACGTCCACAGATATTACAACGTCTGTAGATGAAACAACATCTACAGATAATGCAACATCTACAGATGGAACATATGGAGATACAACCACATCTACACACGGAATTACATCAACGGAAGGTAAAACTGATACTACAAGATCTACAAACGGAACATATTCAGATAAATACACTGCGGGTGGATTTACATCTACAGATGAAAACATATATACGGATAATACAACATCTGTCGATAAAACCACATCTGATACTGCAACATCTCCAGATACAACAACCTTTGGTGATAAAACATCACCCACAGATACTATAGCGTCTACAGATACTACAACATCTACAGATGATACCATATCTGCACATAGAACCATATCTGCAGACGAAATCACATATACAGAAGAAACCAGGGCTACAAATACTGCTACACCAATGTATACTACAAAATATACAGATGAACCCATGTCTACTGATACCACAATGTCTACAGAAGCACCAACATTTAAAGATATTAAAAAGTCTACATATGAAACCAACGATAATACAACATCAACGTTCACTACAACATCTACAGATGATACAGTATCATTGTTTACTACAATACCTACAGATGATACGGTATCATTGTTTACTACAACACCTACAGATGAAGTCACGCATATAGATGATGCCACATCTACCGATACCTCAACGCCTAGAGATGAACCAACTTCACCAGATAATAAATCGTCTACAGATGAAACCACTTCTAAAGATTATACAACATCTACAGATACTACCACAGCCTATATTAAATCTTCTACAGATAAAACAGCATCTACACATACTACAACATCTACAGATGAATTATCATATACAGATGAAACATCATATACCGATGAAACATCATATACCGATGAAACATCATACACAGATAAAACATATACAGATAAAATCACGTCTACAGATACTAATTCTACAGATATTACAACATCTACCGATAAAACAACATCTAGAGATACAAGCACATTTACAGGTGAACCAACATCTAGATATGAACTAATGCCTACTACAAAATCTACAGATACTACAACATCTACGGGTGAAACAACATCAGAAGATACTACGTCTACAGATACATTTACAGATGAAATATCTTATACAGATGAAACGTCATATATAGATAAAACTACATCTGCAGATTCCACAATATCCAGAAAAACCACAGCTGATGGTAAAACATCTACATATACTACAGAAAAAAACACATCTACAGTTGAAACCACATCTACATTTACTATAACATCTCTAGGTAGTACCATATCTGATGATAAAACAACATTCACATCTGCTATAGTTTCTAAAGATACTACAAGATCTACAGATAAAACAACGTCTGAAACTACACCTATAGATAAAACTACATCTACTAATACTGTTACATCAACGTATACTACCGACAAAGCCACGTTTACTGATACCACAAAGTCTACAGATACTTCAACATCTACCGACAAAACAATATCTACAGATAAAATTCCATTTACAGATACAACTACATCTACAGATGAAACCACATCTTCAGACGAAACCGCAGATGAAACTACATCTACAGGTGAAATCAGACCTACAGATGAAAATAAATCTACAAATACTGTTATACCAACGTATACTACTGATGAAATCAGATCTACTGATACTACAACGTCTAGAGATGCATCAACATCCAAAGATACTAAAACATCTACAGATGAAATCACAGATACAACAACATCAACGTATGCTGCAAAATCTACAGAAACCTCCTCAATAAATGAAACCGCGTCATATGCAGATAAAACCAGATATAGAGATACCACAACATCTATAGATGAAACCACGTCTACAGATAAAACCACATCTTCACATATAAAACATACTACAACATATACAGATGAAATAACATCTACAGAAAAAACAACATCTTCAGACACTGCTGCATCTACAGATAAAACAACATCTCACGTTAAAACAGCATCCTCATATACAGATACTAAGACATCTACAGATGCAACATCTACAGATGCTACAATATCTGAAGATAAAGCAGCATCTACAAATACCAAAACGTCGACAGATACTACAACGTCTACAGCTGGAACATATGCAGATGAAAGCACACCTACGCATGGAATTACATCTACGGATGATAAAACAAAATCTCTTGATACCGCAACATCGCCAGATATTACAACATCTACAGATACTACAGCATCAACAAATACCGGAATATCTACATTTACGACACCATCGGAAGGTACTACAACATCTACAGATGAAACGGTAAATGAAATAACATATACAGATATTACAACATCTACAGATGGAACATATGCAGATAAAACCACATCTATGAATGAAACCACATCTACGGATGAATCAACATCTGCGAGTAATACAACAGCTACGGATAAATCCAAATCTAAAGATAAGAGAACATCCCCAGATACAACAACATCTCCAGATAAAACCACATCTGCAAATAAAACAACGTCTACGGATATAACAACATCTTTAGACATTAAAGATACTACAATATCTACAGATGAAATAACATCTACAGATGAAATAACATCTACAGATGAAATAACATCCACAGATGAAATAGCACTTACAGATAAAACCACATCTTCAGATACTGCAGCATCTATAGATAAAACCACGTCTGATGTTAAAACAACACCCTCAGATACTATAAGATATACAGATACTAAAACACATACAGATGCTACAATATCTACAGATGCTACAACATTTACAGATGCTAAGACATCTACAGATAAAACCACATCTCATGATAAAACAACATATACAGATATCAAAACGTCAGATATTAAAGATACTACAATATCTACAGATGAAATAACATCTACAGATGAAATAACATCTACAAATGAAATAACATCTACAGATGAAATAACATCCACAGATGAAATAGCACCTACAGATAAAACCACATCTTCAGATACTACAGCATTTACAGATGAAATAACATCTACAGATAAAACCACATCTTCAGATACTGCAGCATCTATAGATAAAACCACGTCTGATGTTAAAACAACACCCTCAGATACTATAAGATATACAGATACTAAAACACATACAGATGCTACAATATCTACAGATGCTACAACATTTACAGATGCTAAGACATCTACAGATAAAACCACATCTCGTGATAAAACAACATATACAGATATCAAAACGTCAACGGATACTACAACCTCTGTAGATGAAACAGCATCTACAGATGGAATATATGCAGATGAAACCAGATCTACGCCCGAAATGACATCTACGGATGATAAAACAACATTTCTTGATACTACAACATCGTCAGATATTGCAACATCGCCAGATATTGCAATATCTACAGATACTGCAGCATCAACAAATACAACAATATCTACATTTACGACACCATCGGACGGTACTACAACATATACAGATGGAACAGTAAATGAAATAACATATACAGATATTACAACATCTACAGATGGAACATATGTAGATAACACCACATCTACGGATGGAACTACGTCTACGGATGAAACTACATATACTACAACATCAACGTATGCTGCAACATCTACAGATGAAACCACCTCAATAAATACAACATCTGGCATTAAAGCAGCACCTACGCATACCATAAAGTTTACAGACACTACAGCGTCTGTAGATGAAACAACATTTACCGATACTACACCATCTACAGATGGAACCACACCCACGCATGGAATTATCACTACGGATGATGAAACGACATCTCCAGATACTACAACATCGCCAGATACTACTATATTGACAGATATTACAACATCGCCAGATATTACAACATCTACAGAAACCATAGCATCTACAAATACTACACCATCGGGAAGTACTACAACATCTATAGATGAAACAGTAGATGAAACAACATATACAGATATTACAACATATGATGTTAAAACAGCATCCTCAGATACTATAAGATATACATATACTAATACATATACAGATACAACATATACAGATGCTACAACATTTACAGATGCTACAATATTTACAGATTCTACAACATTTACGGATGGGACATATGCAGATAAAACAACAGCTACAGATACCATAACGTCTACAGATACTACAGCGTCTGTAGATGAAACACCATCTACAGGTATTACAACATCTACAGATGGAACATATGCAGATAAAACCACATTTACGGATGGAATTACATCTACGGATGAACAAACATCTACGGATGATCCAACATCTACGGATAAATCCACGTCTAAAGATAAGAAAACATCTCCAGATACTACAACAACTACAGATACTACAAAATCTACAGATAAAACAATATCTTTAGATATTAAAGATACTACAACATATGCAAAAGAAATAACATCTACAGATAAAACCACATCTGATAATACAACAGTATCCACAGGTACTATAAAATATACAGATACTAAAACATCTACAGATGCTACAACATATACAGATGCTACAACATTTACGGATAAAACAACATCTGATGATAAAACAACATATACCAAAACGTCAACGGATACTGCAACGCCTGTAGATGAAACAACATCTACAGATGGAACATATGCAGATAAAACCAGATCTATGGAAGATAGGACAACATCGCCAGATTTTACCATATCTACAGATAATAAAGATAAAACAACATCTACAGATACTTCGAAATTTAAAGACACCACAATGCCTGCAGATGAAATCACATTTAAAAATAAAACCGAATTTCTAGATACTATACCATCAGTAGATAAAACAACACCTACAGTTAAAACAACATCTAAAGATGAAAGCGCGCCTACAGATGAGTCTATATCTACAGAAGAAACTACATCTACAGAGACTAGAACATCTAAAGATACTACAACATCTACAGATAAAACCCCATCTAAAGGAGAAACCACACTTACAGATGAAAGAACGCCCACGGATACTACAACATCTTTAGAAACTACAATATCTACAAATAAAACCATATCTATAGATGGAATCAAATCTACAGATACTGCAACATCAACCTATAATACAACATTTACAGATAAAATGACAATAACAAATGAAACCACGTCTACTGATGTAACAACATCTACAGACGAAACCACGTATCATAATAAAACCACGACATCTACTCATATATACACTATAGCGTCTACAGATACTACTACAGATAAAACCGCATCTGCAGATGAAACCACATTTACGGATGAAACCACGTTTACAGATGAAACTACATCTGCAGATGAAACCACATTTACAGATGAAACTACATCTGCAGATGAAACCACATCTACGGATGAAATAACGTCTACAGATGAAATAACATCTACAGATGAAATAACATTTACAGATGAAATAACATTTACAGATGAAATAACATCTACAGATAAAACCACATCTACATATACTGCAGCATCAACCTATATTACAACATTTACAGAAGAAACCACGTCTATAGATGATAAAACATCTACTGATACCGCGACAACAAGAGATGAATCAACATCTCAAGATACCAAATCGTCTACATATGAAACCACATCCAAAGATTATACAACATCTACAGATACTACCACGCCAACGTATACTACAACTTCTACAGACAAAACATCATTTATAGAGGAAACGCCATATACAGAGACAACCACATCTACAGATACTACAACATCTACAAATGAAACATCTACAGATGAAACATCATATTATACAGATGAAACATATACAGATAAAATGGCATCTACTGATACCACAATATATACAAATACTACAATATCTGAAGATACTTCAGCATCTACAGATAAAACAATATCTACAAATACCACAGCGTATGTAGATGAAATAGCATCAACAAATATTACAACATCTGTAGATGGAACATATACAGATAAAACCACATCTATTGATGAAATTACATCAGGTATAACATATTCTACAACATATACAGATACTAAAATATCTACAGATACAAAATTTACAGATAAAACAATATCTGATGAAAAAACAACATCTACAATTATAACGTCTACAGATACCAGAACGTCTGTAGATCAAACAGAATCTACAGATGGAAAATATACAGATAAAACCAAATCTACGGTTAATACAACATCTACAGATGCTACAACATCTACCAACGAAATATATAGAAATAACACCACATCCGCGCATGTTATTACATCTTCGGATGATAAAACAACATCGCCAAATCCTACATCATCGTCAGATATTACCACCTCTACAACTAAAACCATATCTACAGATAATACCACATCTACCAATAAAACCACATTTACAGATGAAACCACGCCTACAGATAAAACAACATCTACAGATACTACGACGTTTCCAGATACTACGACATCTACAGACACTACAACGTTTTCAGATGAAACTACATTTAAAAATGAAATCAAATTTTCAGATACTACACCATCAATAGATAAAACAACATCTTCAGTTAAAACAACATCTGCAGATGAAACCACGCACACAGATGAATCCTTATCTACAGTCGAAACTAAATCTACAGATACTACAACATCTACAGATAAAGTCTTATCTAAAGCTGAAACCCCGTTTACAGGTGCAATCACGACCACATCGTTAGATACTACAATGTTTACAGATAAAACCATATCTACAAAACAAATCACAACATTTACAGATGGAACCCCATTGAAAGATAAAACAACATCTACAGATGAAACCACGACATCTACTTATACAAAATCACACATTGGTGAAACTACTCGGGTTGATGAAGCACAACCTTCAGACAAAGCATTCCAAACGTCCACATCTACTCCTGTAAACCAAGGCAGCCCTACATTTAGTGATCAAACCACACTTTCAGACAAATCAGAAGCTACTGATAAAACATTTGTATATGAAACAAATCCTTCTGATGAAACAATACCAAAATATATGACCACATCTACACATGAAAACACATCTCTGGGTGTAACAGATCCGGATATAACTTTAACCACAGCAACGATACCACCTACGCACAAAAAGAAATCTACAGATAGTTCATATACCTTAGAAAAGTCACCAGTAACTGAAATGACAATTATTGATGAAACCATTCCAAACGACACATTATTGCCAATCTTAACAAGAGAGACGACGAGACCAACAGTTACATTAAAAGATATTTTAAGACAGTCTTCAACACAAAAACACGACACAACTACTTCATCAGGAGAAACTAGTGAGACGATCATTCCTGAATCAAGCAGTGAACGTATAGCAATGGGTGGATTACATATCGACACAGCATCCCCACTGTGGTCGATTTCCCCGGGATCTTCTTCAGTGGCTAAAACAAGTAGTACGGAGGCGGGTAGATCAGTATCAGATTCTCCCATCTATTCTCATGTAGCAACCCAAACATCTAAAACTGAATCGTCCATAGACACTGAAACTACTCCTCGTTTAGATAGCACACATCATAAACCAACACCATCGCATTCAAAACAAACATTATCATACACACGCCAAACCACTCCCACCTATCCAACCCAGAAACAGACAACAGAAACGATTCTAATAGAATCAATGGGAAAGAAAAATACCTCGGCTGTCCAGGCTGGAGATAATAGAGTGATAGCTACCTCAAGTCCAGAAATTACCATCGGTTCAGGGGAAGATGAAAAATTTCATATGACTTCACTCACAATGGAAAGCACTTTAGGCCAAACAAGTGGCGATGTGGATGAGGAAACGTCATCTTTTACACCAATAGAAATGACTACGAGTCCATCAAGTGGTGCCGTTTCAAGTTCCGTCTACACTGTATCTTCACCATCATCACATGACAAAGCAATTTCTGTTGAAGCCGCCACAGGTACTGTATGGGTGGATAGCTGACCTTGTGTAGAAGAACCAGTCATCTTCCTAGTTCAAGTAGTTGGTTAGTGCTTATAGAACAACAAATAGACTGGAGAGTAAGCGATAAATGCATTTAGAGGTAGATGGATATCTAGCAAGAACAATCTACATGTAGAGATAGAATTTGTAGAATATTAGTCCCTTTTATTTCATCTTCATGATCTGACGTCTGAACATTGTTGTTCGTTATTTTTTAACACAAAATGAAGACTTATTATTCCTGAAATGGTATTAATTAGATATTAGATCTAGTTATATGCTTGTAATTGTAGAGGAGATAAAATGTAATAGAAATAGCATCAAATTAACATCGTTCATAAAATTAATAATTATGTGTAGTTAGATTTAGATAGAGAAATCTGGTAAGTAATATATATATATAGATCTATAGTAATAATCAGCTTCCAGACATAAATTCAAATCATATTGACATTTAAATTAGAACGGTAAACCTGCTCTAAATGGCGCCAGGCTTGTTCCTACGTCACGGCATACTCCCAAGCAGAGTTGTCTTCTCTTGTAGTCCAAGAATGGCGCTTCGGTCATTTAGTTCAATGCTTCAATAGGTTAGAACGATGTGGCGTAGGACCGAGCTGACGTACTAGAGCAGATTAGCCATTTTACATTTACTTGTACAAGTACTAACTAATCAAACAGTTCAGGTGAGAGTAGTTTTCAATAATATCATCATAGTCTTCAAAACACTAAATTCAAACCAAAACACAAATTTGCATATATACAAACAATAAACGTGGGCACGTCTTAAAGCATTCAACGCTCTTTTGGTCCCGACTTTTCTCATAATATGTGTGTTTCTATGCATCTCTGTAATTGATGAAAACGGAATAAAATTTAATATTGTGTATAGTAAGGTGTACAGAGTTTTCTTTATCTTCCATTATCATTTTGCATTGAATGTTGCCTAATTACCCTAGCGCAATGTTTACCATTTATGCTTTTAGCTATAGCTTAGATTTTAATATGGCATGCTATCACGATGTATTCCTGTATAAACTAAAATATCCAATGTTGTGAAAAATAATTTATCTTATAATAAATGATGCTAACGTGTAACTACAATAATCTTTGATCACACAATTCAAATATTACCAAGGTTCTATTGTTTATTTTTTTTCATTTGTTTTATAAGTTTGGTAATTGAATTTGCTTTCTGATTTGCATTTATGTAAATATTATTTTGGAACAATTTGTGAAAAAATAATTTTCAAACCTATTCTTCTGGTCTTTTTCAGTTGATACTACTGCAGCAACAGAAACCACTGGTGAGTGTATTTGGTGTTTTGGCGCAATATATCCCGGTTGGTGCTGACGAATCATTAAATATTTCATTTAATGGGTGTTACTTATCAAGTCTAATGACCTTTCTCTCTGTGTACACGTATTTTTTCGGTGACAAATGTTAATGTTACAGAAATGTCTTTTACAGGACACTGGCTTACTAACCGGGGGAGGAGGAGGGTTGACCCGGATGTTGACTGAGACTGTTCCTTGGCATTCTGAAACCTGCTTTACACTTTGTTTGTCTTGTCGTTCGAGTGAAATGAATAGGTCCTGTGTACACGACGCCGTAACAGTTGCTGGAAGGGCAACGTCTGTTCAAAATTCCACTCATTACATTTATGTTATTGGATTTGGCATTTTTCTAATCAACGTCTTAAAGTCAGATTGTTCACGTTCGGTACTATATCACACCTTGATTCCCCGTGATCTTTATTATCTTTTTTATATACCGGTGACATCTTTTGATTTAATCCCTGTGTGTCTATAAGACTATTTCGTAGTTCCAATTAACACCTGAAGTACCTAGCATAGACAGGTCAAGGACCAGCTCGGTTGTAGAAATTTGAGAGCTATCCATTTTGGACTGTTAATGATAATCAATGTTTGCAATCATCTCCCTTCTATTTTAGCGAGCTCTGATTTACAGACCGATATAACGACCGCGGAAGCAGTAACGACTTCAGAACCAGTAACAGGTAATTTTGAATTATAAAACAGCGTTTGTTTATGCCATATTTAGATCGTTATAAGCTAAGCAACTTTTCTGAAATTCGTAGGATTATGATTTGGTGCACAGAAATCGCGGAAGTCGTGTACTAACGTTCACGGATAGTCAAACACCTATATAAATAGGGTTAATTACGAATGGGTTCTCTGCTATGGTCAATGCAAAGTCAAAAACCAAGTTAACTTTTTAAAAACGGCCTTGTAATTTAAATGTTTGTTTAGAATTAATACAAGCAATATTTTTATTTTTCAGATCTAAGTAGTTCTGGTCTGTCTACAAATACTAGTCCAGCCCCAGGCATCACATCAACCCTTGGAAAAGATGTGATCACGGAAAAATCTACAGCCCATTACTCTCCCGCGGGTATCATTACCGAAGACACAACTCCAACTGCCAAAACGAACATCACGGAGACGCCTACACCACCATTCATCCCAGGTGGGTCTGGCGCTGATTTAACAACTCCTGGTCCGATAGTGGTGTCTGGTTCTACCGACGTACCAATTTCTGGGTCAACGGTCGAGGGATCGATTACAAGTGGAATCAGCGATATCATGTTATCATCAGGCGATCCAGTAATTCTCGGCGAAAGTACAACAAGTGTTCCGCAAGTGGGTGATACAAACGTCACTTTAACAGAAAGTTTAGTGACGACCAATCTCCCAGTGTCCAGTGTTTCGACCGATTTGGACATAGATGATGCAGTTACGACAAGTGGCGAGACTACAACTTTATTCCAGTCTAGTTCTTTCGCTTCCGCCGAACTTTCATCTGATTCAACTGTGTCTGAAATTCTCACATCGACTCTTCCATCTCCACCCGCATCCACGGTCGATGGCAAATCAACTGACGATTCGACTGATATCCACTTTTCTTCTACAGCCGATACTGTCACGGATTTAACATCGCACGTATCAACTGATAAAGAAGCAACAACAGTCGAAAGTCTTATTACTAAAGATAATGCATCTGATATATTTATGACAAGCGGGGAAGCAGTCGTAGTATCTGGATCAACCCCACTTCAAAGCGGAGAAACAATTACGACAGCGGAAACAGACACTGAGACAGACACGAGTGACTCAACAACTGATCAGGACAAATCGACGGATGGTGTAATGATAACAGGGGCCATAACTTTCTTACCAACTGTATCAGATCAAACTACTTTTCCGACATCACCTTCTATGACGGATTTCTCGTTTTCAACTGAAAGTGGGGAATCGTTAGACTTTTCAACCTCCATATTCTTCTCTGGTACAACGGATAAAACTGATGATGTAACTACTTTATATGCAACTTCGACCCAACCAACAAGCACAGAAACAATGGATGGCAGCACTGATCTCGTAACTGATGAAGCGACAGATATTTACAGCACCTATGAAAAGAATATAACTACTGGATTTACCACACCAAGTTCTGATATTACGGATATACCAGATTTAAGTTCACCAAGTGTAACGTGGTCAGGAGATTTTCAGTCAACAACAGGCTTGCCAGTCTCAGATGCTATTTCCACTAGACCTGATTTATCTGGTGACATTTTTACCCTATCTACTTCTTCTGGCGGTCTTTCCACTGTCGCTGATACTTCAAGCGATTCGCGCTCTACTCTTATTACAGACGTTACAGTCACTGATGAATATGGTTATGAAACAACATCTGATTTTAGTATAGGATCGAGTGTCAGCGAGCAGCCAGGTTCTGGACTAACCACTGAATTTAGTGTGGACTCTAGTACTGAATCTAGTGTGGAATCTAGTACTGAATCTAGTGTTGAAACTAGTACTGAATCCAGTGTTGAATCTACTACTGAATCCAGTGTGGAATCTACTACTGAATCCAGTGTGGAATCTACTACTGAATCCAGCGTGGAATCAGGTACGGAATCTAGCATGGAATCAAGTACAGAATCGAGTGTGGAATCAAGTACGGAATCTAGTGTGGAATCAAGTACTGAATCTAGCGTCGAATCAAGTACGGACTCGACTGTGGAGATAAGTACGGACTTTACTGGTGTTGGTTCAAGTACTGAATCTAGCGTGGACTCAAGTATTTTCGAATCTACTGTTGACACAAGCACCGAGACTAGTGGTGTTTCAAGTGCGGATTACACAACTGAATCAATTGTCGAATCAACTTCTGAATCTGGTGTAGAATTAACGACCCAGTCAAGTTTGGACCTGTCCACCGATTTTAGTGGATTTCCAACTGATATTTCATCTTCTGGATCAGGTATTGATTCGACTACCCGATCAAGTGCAGTGACCTATTTCAGTGGATACGTAACGGACTTAACTACGGAGTCTGGTGATGATTTCACTACACATTCGAGTATAAGTACAGATGACTTTACAACTCGTTTGATTATAGACAAAACCGATTATAGTGAAGCTACAACTAAATCTAGTATAGATGTCATTACAGGTGTCACTGAAATTACCACAGAATCAAGTACTGGATCAAGTTCTGACTCAAGCTCTGAATCTGGTATGGACTCAAGTACGGACTCTAGTGTTGACTCGCGTACTGAATCTACTTTTGAATGGAGTACTGAATCTAGTGTGCACTCGAGTACTGAGTCAAGTGTGGGATCAAGTTCTGAATCAGGTGTGAAATCGAGTACTGAATCTAGCGTGGAATGGAGTCCTGAATCTGGTGTGGACTCGAGTACAGAATCTAGTGTGGAATCCAGTACTGAATCTGGCGTAGAATCCAGTACTGAATCTAGCGTAGAATCCAGTACTGAATCTAGCGTAGAATCCAGTACTGAATCTAGTGGGCAGTTAAGTACAGATACAACCGAATCGAGTGTGGAGGTGAGTACCGACTACAGTGGACTTACTACTGCGGTTAGTGATTCCAGTACTGGATTAGGTACAGAGTCTAGTACAGATTTAAGCAGTATAGTAACTGATTGGTTTTCGAAGACATTTACTACCGACGCTACACAATTAAGTACGGAATCAAGCGTCGATTCCGGTGCCGATTTCGTAGGCACGTCTACAGAATCAACCACAGATATAACTTCAGCAGATTATAGTGGAACTGCTGATTCGTCTACCGAATATAGTGGATTGGTGACGGAAAGTGAAATTATTACCGACTCTACCACTGATGACCCAACTACTTTTTTGAGTACCGAATATAGCGGATTGGTGACAACGAGTGAAGTTGTTACCGACTCCACTGCTGACTTCACTGATTTAAGTGAGATCACCATCGACTCGAGCACAGATTCAAGTTTGGTAGATGCTAGCACTGGATCGGATTCACTTGTCAAGTGGGGATCGACTACCGATTCGATAACACATTCTGGTGCATATACGACCGATGATTCTGACCAAACCACTACTGACACGATTATTGAGGGCACATCTACTTCGTCGGTATATGAATCAACAACCACTGAACCACAAGAATCCACACAATCTAGTCTAGAAGCAGGATATCGATCCACGGATGTTTTTGTAACTTCTGGAGATGATTTAAGTTTTTCTAGTATCAGTCTTTCTACTGAAATTCCTGTTTCGGGTAGTGGTCATATTACCACAGAAACGTCCCCAACACCTTTCAGTGGTATTTTCAAAGAATTTACAACACAACCTTCCCATGGTATAAGCAAGGCAGTGACCACGGATGTTTCGCCGCTAAAATCAACATCATCAGAAATCTCCTCGTCAGTAACTACCGATTGGTACGACTCATCAACAGAGGATCACACAGTAAAATCAACGATAGAACCAATCACGGATATCAGTGGATCAACGAGTGAATGGACTTCCACTGATGACAGTGAGTCGAGTACAGTAGCTGTAACGACAACCAGTCTTTATGAAATACTCTCCACACTGGATTCTAGATCCAAACAAACAACAGAGGAAACTGTTGAACCTACAGACATTTATTACTCCACATCGGGGGAATCAACCATGGAACAGGTCGAAGGCGAAACTACAACGGAACTTCCAGATTCCTCCACTGGACTAGCATCAACTTTCACATCCTGGCTATATTCAACATTAGCTCCGTATCTTCCAACTGCGGAGGAAAATGGGGAGACAACAACTCAAGGCGGCGAAACTTCGTACCTGACTACTACAGTGGAGACAGACGTAGCCACATCAACACCCGACGAAGTGGCGACAGCAACCACAGTCAGTCCTATGTCGGCTACAATTTTCGTTTCGAGGACACGTGGCAGTCGAAGAACTACTATCGTCACGCCACCGCCTACCACACCAAGAAAGACACTCACTGCCTTTATTGGTGGTATAACATCTGTTGTTCGCATTCAGAAAGGAAAACCTCCTCCTTCAAGGAAAGATATTTATGTTAATGTTGATGTCGGACGAAATGCTACAGGTACTAGCAATGGTACTGTGGGACCTGGGGCTCAAACGAATGACACAAATGCTACCTTACCAACCGCTACAATCGTAATGACAAGAGTTATCAAAAAGGTATACCAAAGAGGAAGGGAGGTCGCTCTAGCAATATATCGCAGATCAAGACAAGTTTTACGGTCAACATTAAAAAAATTAGCTAAACTATGGACTTTGGCTAGGACGGGTGTATTGAATTTAGTAATAGTTCCATATCAGCGAGGCAGGCAGTTTTTCCGATCAAAACTTACAAATATGTTCACAAGTATACGAAGTGCTTATGAGTATGGAAAGACTGTTTTAAGAAATACATATGACACAGTTAAATCTAAAGTATTTAATTTTTATAACAAACTTAGTAACTATTATCGTAGGCTATACAATTATTATTATAATTATTTCTCTAAGTATTCCGTGTATACTGGGAACAGAAACAGATATATTAGCAATGGGACGCGATCGTCTCAGTCAGTTCAGTACCAGCAAAGGCAGTCCACGTATAATGGGCAACGTAACACATATAGTAGGAGTGGAGCGCAATCGCCTCTGTCAGCTGGATCACAACAAAGACAAACGACTTATACTGGACAACGTAGCGCATATTATAGTAACAGTCGAGCGCAATCACCTCTGTCATCTCAGCCACAACAGAAGCAGTCCACGTATGTTGGACAACGTACCACATATGGTAGGAGTGGAGCGCAATCGCCCCTGTCTGCTCGACCACAGCAAAGGCAGTCCGCCTACACTGGACAAAGCAACATATATGGTAACAAAGGAGGGCAATCGCCACTTTCAGCTCAGCCACAGCAAAGGCAGTCCACGTATACTGGGCAACGTAACATATTTGGTAACAGTGGAACGCAATCGCCTCTGTCATCTGGGCCACAGCAAAAACATGCAACTTATATTGGTCAAAGTAAAGGCAGTATAGCAGATTCCTCTTCGTCGGATCAGTCCCCGTCAAATGCATATTCACGTCAACAGCTTAATAATTAAATTACTATAATTCTTCTTCGTGATCCTGTATGTCATTATGTCATCCCCAATTATTAATGTCATTTGTCTTGTTATCAATCACTGACACTAGGATGAAGATTTTCTTATTTGACACTAGTCAACTTTCGGAGATATGAGACATTCGTAATCTTAAATAATTCCATCATGGGTTTTGTATTCCACATTGATTGTAAGTGGATTATTTATAAGGCCTTAGTAATCTTACTTGGTTATAAGGCCTATGTAATCAAAATTCATTACATTTATGGCGAAACTGATTAATTGGATTTTAGTATGAACATCATAATTGTCACAATATATATGTTGAAAGATAACTTACATGTAAGCCTGGGACACAGTATGCGAAATTTATTGGCCTATAGGTCGGCCTAAGTATGCACCACCAGAGTTATGTGGCCAATGTTTCGATTTCGCGGCGAATAGGGCGGCGGTGTGTCTTAGTTACAGACACCTTTGGCAAAATTCGCTGACAAAAAGTTTCGCCGGAATGGTTCGCGTAAAAACTCGCTAGGTCTGTTTTTAAATACCTTTTTTGAAAAAGCTGATATATCTTATAATAATTGTTTATGGCTTATATTTTATGGGTTTTGAGTGAGATCGTTCAGATTTGTAACTGGCTAAGACATGTACATGAACAGCACCTACATTCAACGGGTCTAAGGTGTAATTTTAACTAGGTGGCATTTGATTTAAGATTGTGTCATTGCCACATTGGCTTTTAGGTTGTCCACTGGGTACGTGTCCGGTAAGTCGTTCACTTTGATGTAAACACAAGATCCTTTGTTGTTCAATTCCCCTTAATTTCCACATTCGTGGTTTATTTTTTAAACTCATGTTTGATATTCCAATTGCTATGTTAATTGTATCGGTGTTTTAACATTATGAAATCCATATTCTTAAAGAAGTAATAACCACTTTCTGATTGGGCTGTAAATTGAAAATTGGGTATTTCAAACACAACTACCCATTGCTTTCCATGGTAATAGCTTGTTGATTTTGTAACATTTATTTCATATTCCAAGTATTATGTTTTGTAATTTTTGTAAACTTTGTAAATAATTCAATTATATGTTTACTACATTTCTTTGCAAGAAGTACAACAGAGTTATGTCCCATTATGATATTTAATTTGACGTTTGTTTATATGCTGTATTCGTCTAGTTTTAGATTAATTTCAATAACTGAATTGGATATACATGTCCTTTTATTAAGAAATATAATTTTATAAAAACAACTAGCAATGTTCTATATACAAATATAATACAAATGTTCAATTCAAATGCAATTATAATGTTCAACAATTCGGTTAAAAGACGTATTTATATATTTTGATGTCGTTTCGTATTTTCGAAATTGAAAATATCAAATAAACAAAACGAAATATGATTTGTGTTTTAATTATTTAAAATAACACGAGATCATAATAATATTTGTTTATTTTCTGTGAATAAATCTTACCGGGTGTTTTTGTACATACATTTTTCATATATATAATTTGTGTAACTATTGTAAACAAAATGTGGATTATATACATGCATATTAATATTGATTTTGTAAATATTTTTGTTTGTTTTTTTTTTTTTTTTGGAAATATAAAATTATATATCATGTTTTTTTTCAACAATCTAAAGACATAATTTGAGATACAATATTACAATTGTTTTTATCAATAATGTCTTCAGTCGCTTACATTATAATTTCAGCGTAAGGCCATGCCAATCTGGTTTTCTGTTCTTTGGGAACACCTGTAAAAAATACTTAGTTAAAAACCAAAAGTGCTGTTTATAATCAATTTGTCAGTTTCGAAATTTTAAACAAAACATTCTTTATATGATTTAAGTCATTAATTTATCAAGGCCCGTAAAGAAGAGGAAAACATATTGGTTAGGCCTAAATAGACACCCTCTGCTGGTAGAATGATTTAGGATTTAACTAGGCCTATATATATATATATATATATTTCTTTTGTAAATATGTATTAAATGCTTATTTCTGTGTACAAATATATAATTACTGATCCTATAATATTATTATAAGGTTGATACTTTAAACTAACATTTAACATGGGAGGACAACAACAATCAGTATGTTTATTATCTAAATTTTACTACACACCGTACGTATGTTTTATAGTCCGTTTACTAAGAAAAGACACAACGTTTGTTTCCTAGTTTTAAACGTTTCCAGCCTTACACTCCCCATTTTTTTTTTACTCTAACGTGGCTCGGAAATTATGCTACACGTCATTGTGTTGACTAGATGTTCCTGTTATGTATTGCATTGTAAAGATTTATTATTTTATGGTATTTCGTAAGATTGTGTATAGAATCATTGAGCAATAAATAATTCAACATTCTATAATTTGGTTTAATTGATGAGTGACTTACCTCCCTTGAATCGATTTCATTTACCTGGCGTATCGAAGAAATGAAATGGGGTTTTAACATCCAAAAATACCTGAAGAGAGAGAGAGAAAGGAGGGGGGGGGGGGGTAACGTCCACTCGACAAAAACTAGTTCATTTTGGTACTAACATATAGTTCAATTTAATACTGATATATCCCTTAAGCGTAGGGGTCTTTAGCAGTGGCATGAAAACGGAGGACCCAGAGAAAACCCACGCGGTTGGACAGGTGGGGAATTGAATCCATGCTACTTGACTCAATGAAAGACCTCACAACATCTTTTACTCCTTGTCACGTATAACCCTGGAAGCAAAACAACACCAGTTGAGTTATTTACAGGCCTTACGATCTAAAGCGCATACGTTAAACCATTTAGCCATTCAGTCTCCTCTAAATATGAATAAAACAAAATAATATTCCCATTCCATCTCTATTTAATCTTTAGAGATAATGGTCAAATACATACATTCATCTTTGTGGACATGAAAACATATATCCATTAGAGAATCATACAAAAAAAACCCAATATCATTAAAATAAGATTATAATTTTCAATGGTAAATATTATAATTGAATCTGCCGTCAACAAGGAACACAATTCTTCGGTCAACAAAGAAAATGGTATCGAACAGATAAACGTATCTCTAGTAAGAAATTAAAAGGTCGGTAAAATAATAAAAAAAAAGATCGGGGGGTGTCATTGCTAGTCCTCTTTCACATCCCTGACAATGTCAAGTCTCTACGACAATGGGAGCGGGTAGAAGTGCAAAAGTGCAATAGCGTCGATTCTTCCGATGATAATTCTATGTATATTGATCAAAAATTAAATGAAACGACACTATTTTCACCAGACCAAGATTCAATGCACTATGCAATCGAAGCAGGATCAATTTAGACTGTAACGAAGTAGTTCAGCTCTGTACGTAGGTCTCATTACACACGCCAGTGCTACGTTCGGGTCTCGTGCCATTCAATACATGTCGAAACTGGAATCTGCCCCAGTCAGTTTTACTGGGCAACTTTTTACTGATAATCTTTAAGTGGCATTTAGTGATTGGAGATCACAATAACAGAACACAATTTTTATGGGAAACAATCACTGGTTTTATTCTAATATCACGATAACGATAAGAGGATACTTGTCGAAACGTCGTGATATTAGAATAAAACCAGTGATTGTTTCCCATAAAAATTGTGTTCTGTTAACTTTTTACTGCTTAACGTCCGCGTGTCAGTCCATGTGAACGTCTGTAAATGAACATCTTAGTGAGAAAATAAGACCTTGCTTGCCTCGTTAGTATGAACGTCACAACACGCTGTTAAAAAATACGTCTCCATCTTCTATACGACTTGGCTCATGCCATTGATAGGGTAACAGCGTGTTGTGTCTGTCTTACGCAGGGGCGTAGCCGTGAAATATATATTGGGGGGTCCGCAACTTCGGGGGGGGGGGGGGGGATGGGTACCCATAAGTCTCAGTCTTCTGTAAACATTGTTTGGCATAATTTACGGGCTTAAATTAAAATATGACACCAATACAACGTTTATCATGTTTACAGACAGCGGCACCGGTCTTCCCCGAGAGGCGAAGAAGCTGGCTTACCCCCACCTAAGACAATTTTGGAATATTGAACGGCTGCAAACAATTTTTCCTGCTATTTTCGCCCATGAAAAAAGCAATTTCAAAGTTGTCTAATATAGCCTAATTAAGGTGGCTTGCTGACTCGAATTCCAATCAATCGTTTACACCCACAGCAACTTCAATTTGGTCCAATATAGCCTATCTGGCTGCCCAGAATTCCAAACAACCAATCAATCGGAGCCTCACCCTCCCGGAGAAAATTTAACCACCGCAAATGCGTTTTCTGCTATTCTAGTGTGAGCAAGTCCAAAAGTATCCAATGGTTCTGTAACCGAAATCCCACTCAATCTCACTGTTGCAGTTACATTCACAAAGTAGAGTGGCCCCAGACAAAATGTTTTAATCGATAGTCAACTCAGTACAAATTCGTGGTATTCAGTTAAAAGAAAAGTGAAGGGAAGCGAAACTAGAAATGCCCAGGTTTACGGGCGGCCAGTTTTCTTCGCAGGGCGAAGAAGCGGAGTTGACCTTGTATGGACCCCCAAGAAAATTTTGGAATATTTGATGGCCGCAAACGCGTTTTACTGCTATTCCAGTCCTAAAATTAGTGTTTTATGAGATTTCGGGCACTTTACTTTGCCAAATTTTGTGGAGGTCCAAGTATATTCAGACCCCCCCCCCCCCCAGTAAAACAATTGGGGGGTCCGACCCCCCAGACCCACCCATGTGTGACGCCCATGGTCATACGAGTGTAATGAGACCTACGTTCAGAGCTGAACTAGTAACGAAGGAGACCGTAGCTATGTCAACAATGTGATGAAAACACAGATCCTATTTCATTTCATTATTTAT
Source organism: Patella caerulea (assembly GCA_036850965.1). Taxonomy (NCBI): domain Eukaryota; kingdom Metazoa; phylum Mollusca; class Gastropoda; family Patellidae; genus Patella; species Patella caerulea. The sequence goes on along the minus strand of JAZGQO010000002.1, from coordinate 13,338,808 downwards.
AGTTCAATATTTAGTTTTACTTGTCTTTACAACACTAGGATCTGGAAGAGATCCACGTTCTGGTTGATGTGAGGTTTTAACCAATGAAATTGGTTGTTGCAGCGAGTTCTTGGCATGCTTGGCATGCCATGCACAGAACTGTGGGTTTCACACTAGAAATATCAATTCCGACTAGTTAATCAAATGTAGGGCATTATAGGGTCAAAAGCCGCTCGCATGATCCCTGATGTACACAACCTCTCACTGCAACTGGTCAGATCTTCATGGAATAGAGACCATCAATGTATAAAACAACGAAACGAAATATAGATCTGTATTTTAATCAGATTGCTTTGTCATGATCATAATAGAACAATGTAATTATTTCACAGGTGTAAAAATCGTCATGGTGTCATTCAATGAAAGAACATGGATACCGTTAATTATACTAATATAAAAAAATCAATATTAGGCCATACAAAAAAAAATATTCTGGTTCTTAAATACTCATTTCACATCATTAAAAAAGGGCCACATAACCTGTTTTTATTTGAAAAAAAAAAATATAAAAATTCTTATTAATAATCTCACATAAATATTTTTCTCAGCTACGGGAAGATAAAATTTGAAATGTAGGTAACCGTGATAAATGTTAACGACAATCACAGATAAGACCAGAAGATCAAAAATTCCTATAAACATCATGATGAGATAAATGTAGTGCTGTGATGTAGTTGTCCTTGGATAAAATAAAAACACAAAAATACCCCCCCCCCCCCACTTTCCTGCATCATTTCCTTTGGAAGGATTGCCTGACAGCTTGAATTTTTTAAAACAATATTTTTCCAGGGTGAACAAAAATTGAAATATCATAGTCACAAAAATTGAAATATCATAGTCACAAAAATTGAAATAATTGAAATATCATAGTCACAAAAATAGAAATATCATAGTCACAAAAATTGAAATATCTTAGAATTGATTGCAACTAAAACTGGAGGACTCATAAAAAGGTCTATGAGATTTAATAACATGCAAATTGTATTTCTATGGTATAGAAATAATATTGCATAGTTCTTATATACAAGAATCATAATGAATCAATTGCAAATACAACATTGTATTCTATATATTCTTTTCTAGGGGGTCACATAATTCATTGTAAAAAATGAATAAATTTAATCAAATTATGAAACCATCTCACTTGATTCACTGACAGGCTTTATGATCAAAAATGCACGAGCCTGACCATTTGGCCACTGAACACTCCTATATTTACAACAAACACATATGTGACATGTTTACTTTGAAATCAGTGACAAGGATATAAATTATTATTATTGGTTTTTTTCTGGCTAAAACACACTTACTGCTTACAATAACATAACAATGAGGTTTGATTGTACTCTTCTTTTCCATTGGACGCAGTAACAGATTCATATGCAGAGAGGCCTTACAGGCTCTTTCCCTTATGAAGCCCCTCCCAATAACTCAACCACACGACTAGCGGAAGGTGAAGTGTTTGAGACACAACTGAGCAAAGCCAAGGATGACTGAGGATGACACATTTTAAACTACATGTGTCAACAAGACTATGAGAATGTTAGAAATTTTATACAACTTGGCTGGAGACCTGCTAAATCTTGAGGCCCTTCAGCCTGCCAAGCTTACTGGTAAATCTGGCACCGATTGAAGTAATCAAATCAGATTTTCTTAATTTAAACAAATGTACATCATACTATTTAGGATAATACTATTGGTATTTTGTTTGGTTACGAAAATAATCTGGATACATTTAATATAAATCGTATTCAGCAGATTGCATTTCACTTACACGATTACCTTGACAACGCGTGGGAAGATATTTCCAATTGGTAAGATGTATTTCCTCAATAATTTACAAGACACACATTTGGCGAACACGATGCAAACAGAAAGCGCAAGCACTTATTATATATTACAAAACCATTTGTTTTATTATATCGATGACGTCATTACATTATCCGGACTGTCCATCGACTGATCTGATTCTGTTGGTTTCCTTAAACGTTGTCGTCTTCTAGCCTGATTTCTTAATGCTGAGTTTAAACCGGATGCTCCCCACATCCATAAAACTTCAGGGATCAGATTTGCTACCCAGGACTGAAACAAGTGAAATATGAAAGAGCTTCAATTTGTGATTTCAATGAGGTTTCATTTCATTTACCTTGATTAGTTTTAGTTATTACAATGAGGTGTAAATTCAGTTATCTCAATTAGTTATTACAATGAGGTTTAAATTCATTTATCTCAATTAGTTATTACAATGAGGTGTAAATTCAGTTATCTTGATAAGTTATTACAATGAGGTGTAAATTCAGTGATCTCAATTAGTTATTACAATGAGGTGTAAATTCAATTATCTTGATAAGTTATTACAATGAGGTGTAAATTCAGTTATCTCAATTAGTTATTACAATGAGGTGTAAATTCAGTTATCTTGATAAGTTATTACAATGAGGTGTAAATTCAGTTATCTTCGTTAGTTATTACAATGAGGTGTACGTTCAGTTATCTCGGTTCATTTTTACAATGAGGTGTAAATTCAGTTATCTCGGTTCATTTTTGCAATGAGGTGTAAATTCAGTTATGTTGGTTAGTTATTATGATGAGATGTAAATTCAGTTATCTCAATTAGTTATGACAAAGAGGTGTAAATTCAGTCATCTCAATTAGTTATGGATCCCATAGTAAATTAGTTACTATGATGAGGTGAAAATTCAGTTATCAGAAGCAAAGTGTTGTACAGTTCTGAGATTATACATTTTTCTGTCGTCACCTGTTGTAGGCAAATCAGAGATGTCAAAACTTCAATTAATATAGCAAAGTAATCATAGTAGAAATATTTTTAGAGGCATGTAGGAATCTAGAGTAAAGATCAAATATAGTGATAGCCATTTTTGATTTGTGACTCTTAAGCCAGACATAAATTGTTTGGTAGGCAGCATTTTACCAGTACATTTTAATTTGTAGATGAAATATTTAGTGATTTGAGATTTGACCCACTTCACACTCAAAATGCAAAAGATATATGCACTCACCAGAATAGCATGGGGCCAGTAACCTGTGGAAATGGGGACCCGCCCCAATGTTTTTACAGCATTCCTGGCATAAATACTAGCCGATGGGATCCATAAATTAGGATTTGATAAAGTTTCACTATAGTCAGTCATTTTAGTTGCCACATAAAAAGGTTTTAAACACTGGATAACCACGCCTTTATGTCTGTACTCGTATTGCAGGGCTTTTGTAAAATAATCCAAATAACTCTGCAATTAATCAGAAAAAATTTAGACACAAATGTTACAATATGATTAGCTTATTTAAATCATCATAAATGAAATGAAACAGGGGTTTAACATCCTACAGATCTGCTCTGACTGGGCCACTGAATACAGACATGCGCCATACATTGTGCTATGACGGAAATTTTGCCCAGGCAGCTACACTATGGCCTACTCTTATATTGAATTCCAACTGCCAAGGGATCTTTTACTTGCTAATGTATACACATGACCTAGGTTATTTGTCTCATCTGATCGACTAGACAGATTTTCTTTATCAGGCCCTCCGTCCTCCATCACTGACGAGACGAAAACCACGCCGGAAAATCCTGATGAAATTTATCAGTCAATACAGGGAGCCAGTGTGTTACCTACTTACCAATCATTCGTTAGGTCTAGCAAATCAGGGAAGAAATGGGGTTTAATGTCTTATATTTCTGCACTATCTTTATTTAACAAAAGTTGTATCTAGTTGTTAGGATGATACAGAAAACAAAGTTCCTGCAGACAGTAGGAAATCGAAAGTAGAGTAGGTTGTAGCAAAGTGTCGCTCAGTACACTTCATGGCGTATTCTCATATAATGTGTAAATGGGAATATACCATGTAATAACACTGTGCGACAACCTACCGGTACTTTAATTTTGATTTCCTATGTTGTCAATGGCATATACATGTACAGGAACTTGGTTTTCCGTCCCATTCGAACGACTAGATACAGCTTTTGTTAAGTAAAGATGGTCAAATCGGCATCTTTAACATATTGTACATGGTATATACAGGAATTTGGTTTTCCCTCCCATTCGAATAACTAGATACAGCTTTTGACAAATAAAGATGTTCAAATCTTAGAAGTTAGAAAATACTTCTTCCAGTGATGAAATGAAAATCAATAATAAAAGATAACACATATAAGAGCACCCCTATCGAAACTTTGCATTTAATAAAATAAGTGAATGATATCCAAACTATTGATGTTTATATTGTTACCTTAGTAGCTGCATAAACTGTCATCTGTGGAGTTGTTTTAGTACAGGCACCAGATGAAACCATAACAATAGCCCCTCGTCTCCTATAATACAAATAATGATTTTAGATTGAAAGGAAAAGATATTTAAGGTCTGCACAAACTAGGCTCATGAAGATAAGAGAGAGAGAGAAATGGAGTTTAACATCCACTCGACACAAACTAGGTCATTTCGGGACTAACATATGGTTTTAATTTCATTTCAATAATTTGCGTGCACGTAGGGGTCTTTAGCAGTAGGAGAAAACCGGAGAACCCGGAGAAAGCCCACGAAGTTGGACAGGTGCTAATAAAGATAAGCAGGATAGAATAATAGTTACTAGGTAATTTATAACACAGATAGTTTCGTATTTTTAGGAGTAAATATAATGAAATGGGGTTTAAGTCCTCCTCTTCTAAAACGAGACTGCAGGGCTAATGACATTGAACATACATCATGCAGTGTTCTAAAGAGGAAGTTGTGTGCAGACAACAGTGTTTCCAAATGACAAAGAAAACACAGGTAGATCTTGGTATGTTTTTCTTTGCCAGGTCCACCGACATTGGGAAACCAGACTGGAAAATCGCAAGAGAATTTCTAGGCCCACACAGGAATCTAACATGGTACAAATTTGTCGCTATTGGAACAAAAATTCTTTGCCTCAAACGTCTAACATAAATTCCGTAAACAGGTCATTTTGTACCAAGTTACCAACAACATTAATACTATAGCCTAATGATAATATTTGTCCATTTTGTGGAGAAAATCCATTATTATTTCCTTTTATAAAATCTCAAAGCTGAAGGATGTAACTTGCTCAAGGTGATTTCTGGTCTTTCGTAACTTATAATTGTAACAACTTACCTTTTAAGCATATCAGGTAATATCATATGGGTCAACTGTAATACAAATACATTATACATTAATCAAACACAGAATTGGCGTCATGAGGAAAAAAAGAGAAGAGGGATTAAGCTAAAACCATTTTAAACCATGGTAAATTACAATTTACAGGGGCAGATCTAGGAATTTTGAAAAGAGGGCGGGCGCAAAATGAGGGCTCTGACTGCGGAGACGGGGCACGCCGCTGAGAGGGGGGTGGGGGCCCCAAGAAAATTATCCATCATTTCCTTGCATCTGTAGCCAATTCAAGAGCTATTTGGCTGATTTTTTTGTCTAAACGTTCAGAAATTGTAGAAAAAGAGCCTCAAAATCGAGCAAAAAAGCTAGTTGAAAGGCACTTTCAGTAGTTAAACGGGCACTGTCGAAAATTAGGGGAGGGTGCGCCATTGAATCCACCTCTGATTTAGGGGAGGGATATGTGTGTATCTGGATTCCCGTTTGTCAGCCCAGAATGTTCCAAATTGACAGAATTGCAATTGAGGTACACAGACTTGAGTATTGACACAAGTCTGCCAGTCCTGAAAACAGTCGAGGCGTAAATATACTCGCAACGTCTCTCATGTTTACTCAATTGACATTTTTCGAAATTTGAGAGGTCTCAATATCTGAATGTTCCATTAAAATCTTCCCATGTTGTACTGCTTTACACATGTGTTATCGTCAATACACAAAAATACTGATTTCAGTGTATTTAAATGATTGATGAATTTAGACTGTTTAACAAACTGTAACCTGAGACTAATTTTGGCCGGTATTTGAATTAGGAGGGGTAGGGGGGGGGGTCAAATTTGAAACAGACATTTAATATGCGATGCATACATCAGAAAAAGAAAATGGACATAAATGGTCAATTTCATGTTAATTTCACAAAAGTCATAGACTTACCATTGTAGCTGTTGTACAATTAACATTTATTAATTCAAATAGTTTCTGAAATTATATAAATTCTTTTATTTAAATTCGGTCATAACACAAAAAAAATCCACAAAGAAATACATGTATTGTCATTTCTCACAAGACAAATCCATATATAAAATTACATCGAGAATTTAATTCTTGAGAAATTATTATACACTTTTATCCTATTGTTCACTACTGAACAAATAAAATAAATATTAACATGCTTACTAATCTTAAAAATATTTTCAAGCTAGTCAAGAAAAGCAAATAAAAATTCTGAAAACCAAGTTATAAAACCTGAGTTACCTCCCATTATATGATTTATTATAAATAGGATAAGTCAGGAACTCCTTATATTAATTGCTGATATTTTTTCAGAATTGATTATATATCTAGCACATGCACATCAGTTCGTGAACAGGAATTACAACACGGACGGGAGATCCTCCTTTGGTCGTTTCGTTGAATAAGCAGAAAGTTTTATCTCTGCTAAACTCACTGGAGCTTAACTGCGCAATAACTAGATATTTTCAATTTTATTGCACACTTTTGCTGGCTTAGGCTAATTTTAGTAGAAATCATATAGAGAAGTGGGGTGGGTTTTCCGTGCAATAACAACAAGCATGTTGAGCAGGTGTCAGGGTTACAAGTCATTTATAGCACGCTTCATTCATTAACAGGTTTAACATCTCGGCTTACACCTCAATGTTTACATCTGTTAACTCATGAGAGCTGTGCTTTAAATATAACTTGTTTTTTCAACACATCTAATAACGCACATTCTAATGAGGTCTAAAATCTTTTTTAAAAAATGCAGGGATTATACTTATTATAGCCCACAAGTATTTCCACATAACTAATGTGATCAAGAAATAGGAAGACAAGAACTGAAGAAGAAATAGGAACATTAATAATTACTACAGGGAGATATTACCTTTTCTGGAACATCCAAAAAATACTCTGGAAATTCATACATTATGCCAACATTATTTACTACAAATAAACAAAATCAAGCTAAATATACACGAAAACACAGCTGTCTGAGCATTTCTCATATTTTGTAAACATTAGTTTATCTTGGACTCTATTACAGCTTGTAACCCATATGCTAATGCTGCGATTTTTTTTTTGGACTAAGTATACATATTTATCATGTATTTCCGTGCACTTAAATAAATATTTATCATGCCAGACTTTTATAAATATAATTTATTATGCAGGGCGCTTATAAATATAGTTTATTATGCTAGACATTTATAAATATAATTTTCTAAGCCAGACATTTATAAATTGCTGAGCCAGACATTCATAAATATCATTTATTATAATGACATACATTAATAGATAAAACTTAGTATGAGAGATATTTTTAAAAATAAAGAATTATGCCGAACACTTATAAATATAAGTTGCTGAACCAGACAAACTCAAGCATGTTCAAAAATCCCCTAGGTTTGTAATTAAAAGTTTTACCTAAAATTCCTATTTCTTTATCATCTAATGCTCTTTGGATTTTTTCATAAACACCTTCTGTTTTGGCAAAATCTACAGCTATTGTACATGTCTGAACATTAAACAGACGACCTGCAATAGAGTACTATTTATTTATGATCAGTAGCGGAATACCGCATTTTATCAGTGAAATAAAAGTGTTATTCCACTGGCGGCCGAAAGTAGTCCATGTTGTTTTACCTACGCATTCGTGAAAATACAAGTTTTCTTGCTTCTCGATGAAATAAAATATGTTATTCACTCTAAAACGACAAATATCCTCTATATATTACATCCATCTGATTATAATACAGATCCTATTTCATTTTTGTTTATTTATGGTTTTAAAATTTTGTTTTTCTTGCCTTCACAACACTAGGATCTGGAAATGTTAACAGGCGTTACAGGCATGGGTTCCATTTCGGTGAAATACACTAAATGAAGGCCTATAGACATTTCATTGGCCAATTTCTCTAACTAGCTGTAACTAGTTAAAACTAGATAAAGTAAAGAGAATATGCTGAAAAATTCAGTCAAATTGCTCCACTCTAAACCAAGATATCAGCGATTGATTTTAGCCTTAGTCTTGTTCATCATTACTAAAGTCAGTACAGTTATTGAAATCCACAAAATATCACAGGCTAGCGATGGCAAGGAGAGTTGGTTATGGTCTTGATAAGTTAAATAATTTAATTATCAACCAAATATCACAGGCTAGCGATGGAAAGGAGCGTTGGTTATGGTCTTGATAAGTTAAATAATTTAATTATCAACCAAATATCACTGGCTAGCGATGGAAAGGAGAGTTGGTTATGGTCTTGATAAGTTAAATAATTTAATTATCAACCAAATATCACAGGCTAGCGATGGCAAGGAGAGTTGGTTATGGTCTCGATAAGTTAATTTATGTCTAATTAATAATTTAGATGGCATTCCAGGCCTATAGAAAGACCGGCAAAAGGCAGATTTAGCTTGTGTATAATGTATGCTTAATACCTTTGTCTCCCAAAGCATTTAACCATGAGTCAAGGAAAGCTCATATTTCTGGACATTAAATCTTGAAATAAATTACTAAATAAAAACACAACTAACGAATTTCATTTGCTGCATTATACAGACGTTTCTGTCCTCGACTAATAAGAACAATATTCATTCCTCGACTTGCTAATTCCTGGGCATAAGCTCTTCCAATACCATCACTACCTCCAGTTACAACTGAAAATATAAGTAAGAGGACTACTAATAATAATCTATGATGCTTACTGAATAAAATAGACACAAGTCCAATGCAAAATTAAAACAATAATAATAGGAGGATTCAGTTAGGAAGTCAGTAGGATCTTGATCTAGGATCTTGGCTTGAGATCTTGGTGTGTTCTTTGACTCTTCCTTTGATATGAAAACCCATGTATCCATGGTGTGCGAAAAGGCGAACTTTCACTTGTATAACATTGGCAAAATTCGATCCTATATTAACCTTGATACCCCTAAAATGTTTATAAATGCTTTTGTTATGTCATCCTTAGATTATTGTAATTCATTATTGTATTCTCTTCCTAAAACTCTTGTATGTCAGCTACAGAAAATCCAGATTAAAGCGGCTCGAATTGTGTCTCTCACCAGATCATCTGACCATATTACACCTGTGAGAGAGCTTTTGTGTACGCAGCACCAAAAGAATGGAACAAATTGCCCCTGGAAGTCCAAAATAGTCCAAACTTGGCTGTATTCAAATGACGTCTAAAAACCCTGTTTTTTACCCAAACTTTTGAACAATAATTGAAATGCTTCACTTTTTATCTGTATATTGTAACTTAACTATTCCTTTGTATCATTGTGTTTATTTGTATATACATGTATGTTTTGTTTTGTTTTTTCTTATTTTATAACATATCTACTTTGTAAAGCACCACAGAGCAGTCAGATTGACTGAATGTTCAGCACTATAGAAAACGATTATTATTATTATTATTATTAAATGGGAGGGAGGGGGGACTCTGTTACAGTGTTACTAATCGCATCAATCAATGAAATAGCAGTAGTTCTTCAGTCAATCTTGCTACATGTACATCAAACAAAATTTTGATCCTCAGCAACCATATCGTCATTACATCGAACAAAGTGTCTGGTTTAGAAAAAAAAATGGTCATTTTGATGAGTGTCATAAATAAGGTCACAATTCACAAATAAAACACTTTACTCTTCTGCAATAACATACAGATGATGCAGTGAAGGAAATTTTTCTCTGGCACCACCAATCGCCTGTTGTTTTATTTTGCAACTGCCAAGGGATCTTTAATATGCTGTCAATGACATAATACTGAGGCTCAACTCAAGCTTTTTTCCCTATTTCTGAATTCGTTATGCGCCCTGGCAATTTTCATTTTAAGGATTTATTAACAGTTTCAACTTTTTTTTTTACTTTTACGCTTTGTTTTGAAAATATCGATTTGGTGGAACACCTAATAAAGGAAAGCAAAGTAAAGGAATAGCTGGGGTCAATAAGGACGGACGTTGCGTAAACATTTAATGTTCTTTTCTAGAACACTCGACCGTACAAGCTATTAAAAAGGGAAGTAACTCCATTTAAGACAGGCAAATTAAAATCTGTTGAAAGTTTACTAGACACGTTGAATGGGTTGTTAAAACATAGAACTCCATGGCTTTAATCATCCATATGTTTTTTCTACAATACTGCATATTATTTAACACAGTAAACATGTCATACAAACAATTTAAAACAATATGACGAAATATGTTTACCAGCCCAAATTCCAAACTGAACACGAAAATTGCGCTTCTCGTGCAATTGCGATAACAAATTGTCCGTGATTCCATTAACAATATAATGGGAAATATTATAAGCCCTTTTAAGTACATAATATGTCCCAATCAAAGCTAAGCCATCCCTGTAGCACGAGAAAACAGCTGATATTTCCTTGAATAGGAAATGAAAACTATCAATCGACGCCATCTTTGATGACTTTCCTACCTCCTTTGGCTTTGATCAATTATTTGAGACGCGAGCATACCAGTACATTTTCAGTTTTCGTCGGAGACTGCGTTCGAGATTTTTTTTTTTTTTTTTTTTTCTTTTTTTTTAGATTAAGCCAAATGTTTGATTTCTTGGGCCCATTGCTATTTATGGGTAATTCAATTATCAAATTTTCAAACCGTTCTGATATATTTAAAATCGGAGGCATCCGATGGCATCAAGGGTTGATTTTATTAATAGGCCTAAATGTCTAATTAATAATATAAAATTCAAAACCCAAAGAAAGACCCACAACAGGCAGATTAAGCTCTTACATAATGACTGTTTAATTAAAATTGATAGAGTTGCTTTCTATAGCCACAGTTACAGACGGACAGGAACACCCTTGTCTATATTATAGTCTCCCTATCAATCTATTCCAGGAACACCTTGCTTCCCATTTGATGCTAAATCGTGTCATATTTTCTATTAACTCAAAGATAGCTCCATAGGCCCTATATTCATTTTATTAAGCTGTCTTACCAGTCGTCACAAAATCTGTTCAAATCATTGATTTTATGTAGTCCGATATTGTCAAATTTAAGACAGAGTTACCATTTGAAATATCTCGGTACTCAAGGTTATTACAGGGACGGATCCAGGAATTTTTGCAGGAGGGGGTTTGTCAGGTTTCTGTTACGGAAATCTGCCATCATCGTCTCTAAATTACATAGGGATACATACAAATTGAGCTTTTTAAACAGAGAAATCATTTTTATACCGATGTAGGATCACTTTGTGATGCAATTTCATTGATGCAAGGCATTATTTTTTTTATGTAGCTTAGCAAGGTGGGATTTCCCCCCCCCCCTCTGGATCCGCTCCTGTATAATCTCGAAATTAAAGAGAGTGTTGCGTAATATGCACCCCTGTCATATTCCCATCGAAGAATAAATCTGGTTGGAGATTTCATCTCCAAACGAACCCAGACTATAATAAAATCATAAATTTCATCAGAAATTTTGACGCACAGCCGGTGATGGCCTAATTAAGTTATGGGTCAAAAATTCCTATCAGTATAATGTGTATGCACGGGTCTTCGAAACAGGTGTGGGGTGGGGTCTGTCTTAAAGATAGCAAAAAATAATAAAAGGTACAATTCTAACTTTTAATTGGTGGAGTATTTTGGCTGGTCACGGTAAACACTTTCCGAATTCTATTTAATAGAGCTAAACATTCACGATCTCAGCTATTCGCCCGGTTTAAACGAAGGAGGAGGGGTGGGGTAGCGTAAACTTTTAATTAGTGGAGCATTTTTGCTGGACACGGTGAACACTTTTCGAATTCCATCTAATAGAGCTACACATTCTCGATCTCAACGGAGACAGGGGAGGATAGCGTAATGCATACACAGCTCAATTAATTGCGATCCGGCAAATGATGTAATTTAAGGTACAAAAACTCTAACTCAATAATGGATTATAATTAAATTTTGATACCTTTCAATTAATATTGATGTTGTTATCTTGGAGTGAAAAAAAAATGGATCCCAATATCCAATTTTTAAGGCGCAATGAACATTCTAAAATCATAACACGGACAGTGTCGGCTATAGTTTCGGGCGCCATTTGTAATGAACAAAGCAAAACATATCCCACAAGACACTGTGGTAAAAATTTGTAAACCAATTGCAAAATACCAATTATAAAAAAAACAAAAAAAAACGTGTAGAATGCACACCAGAGTACAGACCAGTTTGCACAGGTTGACGGATTTGACAGAACATAATTGATTAGAAATTACAGTTGTTATTCTTTTAAATTGTATATAAATCATTTTATAGGCATTCATATTATATTCATTTTCGTCGATTTTAAGGTTCCGACGAATAGAGTCACAGGCCCGATAAGGACGGGTAAATTTGTTACTGAGTGTGGTGTGTATGATCGGATCAATTTAGTCAAATGGAAAGGTTTTTGCAAACGTTCTGTTAGTTCGGTTTTTATGCTTAGGGTTGTTTTTCTCGGGAGAAGAGAAATAATATTCATACATTAACTTAATTACAATATGAAAAGATCGCGTTAATGATTTGACGTCATTGCTCATTGTACAAGGTAACTATATAGGAAAGGTAGTCCTTCCTAGAGTAAGAGAAATTTCTAAAGGTAACAAAAGCCTAAACAAAACTTACAAATAGTTGGGGTTTTCTGGTATTGCGTGGAAATTCATTTACGTGACAGCAAGCACCACACATTCCGAAAAACTGAACAAAGTATTGATTATGAAATGAAATGAAATGGGGTTTCACGTCTTAGTGTTCTGCTCCGAACTAGGCTAATGAAGGCGGGCAAACGCCAATCGGTGTGTTATACGGGAAATTTTGCCCAGTCAGCGGCGCTACGGCCTACGCTTATATCGAATTCCAACTGTCAAGGGATCTATCCTATGCACGCCAATGTGTACACAGGGCCTCGGTTTTTCGTCCCATCCGAACGACTAGACAATGATTAGTGCCATAAGATCCTAACTTTTATTTATATTCACGCCCCGCCCAAGTAATACAACTTCGTTAATTTTGTTTAATTGATGTTACCTCTTATGAAATAAAATGGGGTTAGCATCCTATTTATCTGCACCAGCTCTTATCTTATGGTTCTCCTTTTCCCCTAACAGTACAAGATAAGTATTAATATAAAATTCTACCATATGTTTGTCCTGAAATGAATGACGTAGTTTGTGCCGAGTGGACGTTAAACCTCATGTCTCTATCTTCCTCTTGTATACCAGAGACTATAACTAAAAACGACCAATTTCTTATTAGCAAAAGGAACAACTTTTAGTACACATTTTCATCATTTTCTCATCCGCCCATCTGTCTGTCGCGCATTTTGGAATACAATAACTCTGTTCCTAATTGAGTTTTCCAATGTAGTGTACGTGTTTATTAGGTGAATGAACTTTGATTTCAACTGAGTGAGAGTGGTGAATCTGGGTGTAGAGTATCAGCACATCAACATCATGACCAAGTTCTAGAGGGAGAGGGAGAAATGGGGTTTAACGTCCACTCGACACAAACTAGGTCATTTTGGGACTAAAATATAGTTTAATTTTATTTCAATAATTCGCTTGCGCGTAGGGGTCTATAGCAGTGGGAGGAAATCGGAGTGCCCGGAGGAAACCCACGAGGTTGAGAAGGCGTCCCTATCTCCATGCCACATACGCTCACACCAGGGATCGAAACCACAGCCGCAAGCCAGAGGTGACCGGCCAGCTAGAGACCGAAGCGCGGCACTCTAGACCACTAGGCCATCCTAACCCCCGACCAAGTTCGATGATGAGCAATATCAATTTGATTGGTTGAAACTTGAGAGGTCGACAACTTTGATTCTAGTTAGATGAGAAAAGTGAAGCATGGCGTATATCATTACATCAATACCTCGACCAGATAAATACACGATAAAAAATAGGTTGCCAGGCAACGAAACATACGCCCACACAGCAGCCATATCGTCCGGGCAGTCAACAAGAATTGTCGCATATTAAGGAATTATCAGAAAATCATTAGAATTTGTTTGGTTTTTATAATCAAACGTTTTTTTTTAAATCATATAATAATTGTGACCTCCAGAGGCACCACAAGCTAAAAAGGGTGATTTTTCGTACAATCAGGGGACATAATTCAGGAAGTAATGACCCGATGGGCGCAAATATCGAAAGGAACCAAGATCTTTGGGTTTAAAACATACCTGTCAAGTTTCATCAAAATCGATTCAAAATTGTGACCTCTATAGGGTCCACAACCTTGATATAACATATTTTCACACTATTCGTGTACAAACGGCGGCCATTTTGTCCGTCAATTCTAGTCCGGTTTTCACGTAATTCAAACTCTCTCTTCATTACCATGTAACGGTGATATAGTCAAACGTTTTTTTAAATCGGATAATAATTTTGACCTCCAGAGGGACCAAAAGCGAACAAAAGCGATTTTTCTGACAATCCGGGGACATAATTCAGGAAGTTATGATCCAATGGGCGCAAATATCTAAAGGAACCACGATCTTTGGGTTATAAACATACATGTCAAGTTTCATCAAAATCGGTTCAAAATTGTGACCTCTATAAGGTCCACAACCTTTATATAACATATTTTCACAATATTCGCGTACAAACGGCGGCCATTTTGTCCGTCAATTTTGGTCCGATTTTCACACAATTCATACTCAACCTTCATAACCATGGAACGGTGATATAATCAAACGTTTTTTTAAATCGGATAACAATTTTGACCTCCAGAGGGACCACAAGCTAAAAAGGGCATTTTTTCGGACAATCAGGGGCCATAATTCAGGAAGTTAAGATCCAATTGGCGCAAATATCGAAAGGAATCAAGATCTCTGGGTTATAAACATGCATTTCAAGTTTCATCCAAATCGGTTCAAAATTGTGTCCTCTACACTGTTCAAAACCTTGATATAACATATTTGCACACTATTCGCGTACAAATGGCGGCCATTTTGTCCGTCAATTTTGGTCCGATTTTCACGAAATTCAAACTCGACCTTCATAACCATGGAACAATGATATAATCAAACGGTTTTTTAAATCGGATAACAATTTTGACCTCCAGAGGGACCACAAGCTAAAAAGGGCAATTTTTCGGACAATCAGGGGCCATAATTCAGGAAGTTACGATCCGATTGGCGCAAATATCGAAAGGAACCAAGATCTTTGGGTTATAAAGATGCATTTCAAGTTTCATCCAAATCGGTTCAAAATTGTGTCCTCTACACTGTTCACAACCTTGATTTAACATATTTTCACACTATTCGCGTACAAATGGCGGCCATTTTGTCCGTCAATTTTGGTCCGATTTTCACGAAATTCGAACTCAACCTTCATAACCATGGAACGGTGATATAATCAAACGGTTTTTTAAATCGGATAACAATTTTGACCTCCAGAGGGACCACAAGCTAAAAAGGGCGATTTTTCGGACAATCAGGGGCCATAATTCAGGAAGTTACGATCCGATTGGCGCAAATATCGAAAGGAACCAAGGTCTTTGGGTTATAAACATGCATTTCAAGTTTCGTCCAAATCGGTTCAAAATTGTGACCTCTAAACTGTTCACAAGCTAAAAAACGTGATTTTTCGTACAATCAGGGGCCATAACCCATGAAGTTACAGTCCGATACATGCCAATATCGAAAGGAACCGAGATCTTAGGGTGATAAACCTATGTATTAAGTTTCATTGAAATCGGATAAAAATTGTGACCTGTAGACTGTTCACAAACAATTGTGAACGGACGGACGTCCAGACGGACGTCCGGACGGACGAACAGGGGCGACGACAATATACGTCCACATGAAAATGTGGGCGTATAAAAATGTTTGTCATCTGATCAATTTTTCATGCAGCCTCACTTATTTTTTTGAGAGAGTTGAGAAAATACCCTTTGAAACGTTGCTCAACTAAATAAGCAGCTGTTTTTCCATAAGTCTGTGTTATAATTTATTGCTCTGTCCAGTTACTAAATGCCCCTCAGAGATAATCAGTCTCTCTGTTGGTTTGTTTAAAGCAAACTCGTTATTTAACTTGGATACATATATAAGTAGATATATTATCAAGAATTTCATAAATGTGTGAACACCGAGACATAAAGGATGACTGGGGCCCATTTTGTTGGATACGGGAAACAATTTTGATAAGTACATATCGTATTATTTATTGTTTTAATATGAAATGGAAATGACCGTTTATAGTGCATCATGTTGTAGACTCGCTGACAAGGAATTCGAAACCTAAAAGGCAAAAATAACGCTATATATGAAAAATAGACAACTTCTCAGTAGCAATTCAAGTAGAGCTAATATTTGTCTGCTTCTCAGTATAATGATAAACGACCAGCCAAAATAAACAGAAGATTTTTGCCGCCTTTAAATTAAACTCTTTTGTAAAATATTTTTTTTTTATTATTGAAATCTTTGTTATCATAAACCATATTTATATTTATCAACTGTGATAATTTAATTGCTATTTTTTCAATAAAAAAATATTATATAATTGTTGATATTGCTTTATTTGAATAAAGATTCTAAAGAAAACAAAAAGAGAATCAACATGTCATTTATTCAATGATGTTATAAAACCGGCTATAATGCTGAACCTTGCATCATGATAATACCCAATAACATTTTTTATTTTTTTTTTAATCATTAAATAACTGAATTCGCAGAAACAGTACAATCCAATGCAGTGAGTTAAATGTATGATTATGTAACCGATTCATCTTTCCAGGGAAAGGGGATGAACTTACGTCATTTTCTAATAAAATGTCGTCCTAGATGAATATTAAAGTTTCCCCTAGAAATACGATTATGCAAATGAAGTTACACTCTGTTTGTTCTTGTTTGCACTGACATTCTTCATATACCTAATAGTTAGTATCTCTGATTTATATTGGGCAGTTGTCTTCCTTAATCGTGTAAACAGAGAGTAAATATTACAACACGGGCATTTGAAGTCGGCAATGCGGAACCTGTGATTCGTTAATAAAATGGAAATTATAGGCGGAAGTATTTTAAGGCCAAATGACATCATTTGCGCCATTTATCAATGCACTCATTATAAATGTTGTATACTAGTGCACAACATAATCATGTAGGATGAAAGATGATACTATTATTAACTATTAATTACATATATACGTAAACAGTACTAAACACGATTTAACATAAAATTACCGTAGCAAACTAGTAAACCACGTGCTTAACAATATGGATTTTTGTCGACTATAAATATAATACCGCAACGTTTAAGTAAAATATACCATACAACGTTTTATGGCAATAACATTAACATATCGCTTCGGTAAAATATCACGAAATACAAAATATGAATTATTTTGAAAATAAATACCATAATGATGCAACATTTCGATCAAATATTATAAGATGCAAAGTATCCAGACAATCGTTATTAAAGTTCGTGATTGTTTTCCATAAGGTTATTTTGGGGTTATTTCAGTGTTTTTCGTATTGATTTAAGTAATATAAAGGAATAAAAAATAGGATACAAAAACAAGCCAAATAGCGGGTTTCCTTCTCTTCTGGATGATATAATGTACAATTTCAAATAATATATGATATATTACAGTATTTTAGTTGTGGTACAAAACAGTAAATAAGTAACCCTAAACACACACCCCTCCCCACCACCACCAACACCACAAAAAAACTAATAAAAAACGAACAAACGAATAAATAAATACATAAGTATAAATAAATAAACAAACGAACGAACGAATTAATAAATATATGTTTTGGAAGTTTAATATATTTGTTTTGGAATTTTAATATATTTGTTTTAGCAGTTTAATATATTTTGTTTTTAACGTTAATATATTTGTTTTGTAAGTTTAATATATGTGTTTTGTAAGTTTAATATATTTGTAAACAGTTTTACCAAATCTGTTCCTATCACTAAATGCCTAACAAACAATGCATATAACTATATAACTGCATTGTCCCCAGGGTTTCTACATGTATGTTCATGTTATTAAATTATAGCATAAGTTTAAACTAAATCAGTGCATTGTACCCCAGGTTTTCTAGACGTGTGTTATTAAATTATTTCAAAAGCTTAACAAATTTCAATGCAGCAGGTCAGAAAGTTACTATCTATAGTAGTATTGGCTAAGGAATTTGAACATTATATATATAAACATTATTATTCACAATCTCGTGTAACTACCACGCAATATAAGGCCTGTGTATTGCAATCCATTAATAACCGATCGTATCACACGTATCGTTCTATAGTGTAGATCTATAATGTAAGTCTGAAAAGGCAGAATTATTTCCTCCTTCAAGGTCAAGGACGAGGAAGTGACGCCACAAGTGACGTTTTATTTCCACAACTCTAATAAGAAGTTATTTAAGTAGACATGTTTATATATATATATCTGGTTTATATGATTTTGTTTACAGTTATTATTAGTGTAGGTGGATTACTAAACCATTTTTCATCTTTGTATTTCGAAATCTTTCATTACATTTGATTTTTTCTATATATATCCTTGATTAATTGAAAACAATACACGAAGCGCCACGGTGAAGCATTGCGTAGGGTGTCGGCTCGCTATAACCTGGAGATCTGAGGTTCCATCCTGTTGTTTGCCTGAATTTCCAACGCGGAGGGCGCAGGACCGAGGGCCTAACAAGAAGGTCGTCTAGTGATTGGGATGGGACAAAAAAAAACCCGATATCACGTGTACACGTTGACTTCACAGCACCCTTGACAATAAGGCAATAAGAGCCGTAGCAAAAATGTCACTCTTCATTTGCCCTGATTGCACATCTTAAACACCATTGGATTTACACAATAATGGGGAGCCACTGTGAATCATTCAGAAAGTTCCAGCCTGGGATTGAAGTCGCCACTGCAGTGGAAAAAGACAAAGATAGTAATGACTATTATCCGGTTCCATTGTTTATTATCTCCCCTTGTTTCCCGTGTTCTTTAGCCAAGTTTAGGAGCAGAACAGTAGGGTGTTCAACAACCCCATTACAGTTCTGTTTCTGTTTTTATCAGATGTTCCTGTGTGTATCGGGGGGGGGGGGCTAGTGATCTAGAGTGCCGCGCTTCGACCTCTAGCTGGCCAGTCACCTCTGGCTTGCGGCTGTGTTTTCCAGCAATGGTGTGAGCATATGTCGCATGGAGATAGGGGCGCCTTCTCAACCTCTACTCGTGGGTTTCCTCCGGGCGCCCCGGTTTCCTCCCACTGCTTTTCCGTGTTCTTTAGCCAAGTTTAGGAGCAGAACAGTAGGGTGTTCAACAACCCCATTACAGTTCTTTTTCTGTTTTTATCAGATGTTCCTGTGTGTATCGGGGGGGGGGGGGGGGCTAGTGATCTAGAGTGCCGCGCTTCGACCTCTAGCTGGCCAGTCACCTCTGGCTTGCGGCTGTGTTTTCCAGCAATGGTGTGAGCATATGTCGCATGGAGATAGGGGCGCCTTCTCAACCTCTACTCGTGGGTTTCCTCCGGGCGCCCCGGTTTCCTCCCACTGCTAAAGACCCATACGCGCAAGCGAATTATTGAAATAAAATGAAACCATATGTTAGTCCCAAAATGACCTATTTTGTGTCGAGTGGACGATAAACCCCATTTTCTCTCTCTCTTTCTCTCTCTCCTGTGTGTATCAGCTGTTCCTGTGGTTATCATCAGTGTTCCAGTTTCCCCGTGTTTATGATTTGTGTTTATCCCCTGTGTCTATCTGGAGATGTCACTTGCCATGTTTGGTTCTTGCACAACTGCCCTTCGAATGTCATGCTCAATTCATCGCCCATTGTACGCTCGGACTTTAGAGAAACCAGTTTTAGTGTGTCTATCTCGGCAGTGATATGTACTACAGCCCACGGGTGAGCCGTATGTCGAATAAACACCGCTTGGTTATGCTATTATGTATATTATGTACGGAAAACATACGATTATAGTATATTCTAATTATATACACGCCAGTAATATATTGTTAGGCTTCTTCACTAAACAATACACGCCATGGGTGACACAATTTAGTATGATTCTTCAAATAATTTTGACGGTTCACTGATTCCACCTTTCGTCCCTATGAGTGTCATATATATAAGTCAATACATGACATCACACCAATATCGATATAGAAAAACCCACACGTGTGCGATTCTATTTACGTCATTGGCAATGAACAGACTATGTCCCTTACTGTGGGCCTTAAACAATATTTGTTCAAATAATTTCACGTCTATGTATTATGCATACACTAATGGGCCAGTAATATGGACAGGGGGTCATACCGGGATGTTCCGGGTTTGGTCCCGATGTTGGGTACGAAAGTTCCACGGGTTTTTCCAGCGTGCCGTCTTGTCTTTCGAATGGTGAGGTCAATGTTTAGTCAAAATTTCCACATGGTACAGTTGCCCGTCTTAATTGGCCCAGTCAATGCCAAAAAGGAAGCGCTGACACTGTTTTTCATTTCATGGGTATAATAATCAGCATATTATATATAACTCAAATGTAATTAAGAAAGGTGGGATCAATTTATAGGCTATCTTCTATTTTGTATACATTCACAAAATAAGGAATAAGCCTACCAATGAATTTCCACGTGCTTATTGGATGGCCTGTCCAACCTCGTTGGTATTCTCTGCGACCTCCGGTTTCCTCCCACTGCTAATGACCCCTACGCACACGCGAATTATAGAAATAAAATTGAATCATATGTAGTCCAGACATGACCTAGTTTGTGTCGAGAGGACGTGTTACCCCCCCCCTTCACTCTCTCTCCCTCGCTCTCTCTCCCTCTCTCTCTCTCTCTTATTAAATAGCGGTGAAACTTCAATTCCACATATATTGGTATAAACTGAACGGAACTGAACAATTTATGGACTGATATTCCTATCAGTGATTCATCTTTCACAGTAATATTCAAGTGTTTCCTATAGCGCTTAAATCACACATTAAGAGTTTAATAATTAGTAAAATTTAAGATTTTGAACATTTAATTATTACAAGCATGAAGTCTTTCTTCCGGAAAATATTGGTAACATCGCCGCTTATATCCGTAAGCGGGCTGTCTAAAAAGTTCTGAACCTGAAAAGGATGGATAAATTGGATTGAAAACAACCTTTGCCACCAACAAGTACAATCGTTGAATAAATCATTACGAATTGCATCTTTAGTGTTATTATTGAAATCACTAGAAATGGACAAAACTGGCTCTAGGGCAGTCATCGAGTAGCTGCAGCTGGAAAGACTAACCCCAACACAGATCAGATACGTGCCGATGTGGTCTCTCTCCATTTAAGGGATGGTGCCCCTTCTTTCTCCGCAGTAAAGAAATGGGCTGCGGTATTTAAGCGTGGCAGAGAGAGCCTTGACGATGACCTGCGCCCTGGAAGGTGATCATCAGCAATCATTCATGAAAACATTTCCAGGGTGCATGACATAATGGTGGCTGGTCGTCGATTGAACACTTAACACATAGCCAGTGTTGTGAGCACAATCGCGTTAGGTATGACCAACATTTTAGAAAGATAGGTGCAAAAGCATTTGACTGCGGATCATAAACGTGGCAGTGTCCTGATGGCCCGTTACACACTCCGCGATCCTGATAATGTTGTGACCAGATTTGTACTCATAGACGAGACCTGGGTTCGTAATTTTCAACCAGAATCCAAAATTCAATCTAAACAATGGAATCATCCAGTTACCAATCCCAAAACTTTCATGTTAGTTTCTTCTGCTGGAATGTTGGTACCTTCAGTCTTTTGGGATTTCAAAGTATTCTGTGCGTTGCTGACTTTACTTATCGCGTTGAATGTTCAACGATGTCGACAGAAGAACAGAGGGAAACCGACTATAGGATATGAAGATAAACCTTCCTAATAATATACTATTCAAAAAAAGTAGGGGATATTTGATTTTGGGGGCATAATACTAAAATATGCAAATGACTACGAAAAAAGTCACTATAGAATCTAACAGAAGAAACATTTCCAGTTACATGTGACGCCCAAACGCACCAATAGCTACCGCATGGAATGCAGGTGATGCTTGGGATCATCATGGGGGTCCAACCCAAGATTGGCACGACTCTGACTTTGAATGTTACAGTCATCGTGGCATTGAATTCCAGGGTGGAAACATCAGTTTAATTAATTCTTTAAATGACATCTAGAAGCACGGATCACTATTCATAATAAAACACAACACAAGGTATATATGGATATAACTACTTCTCTAAAATTTAATAACGACGTTTCGTAACACATACAGGTCACGTTTTCAAGTTAATGAGTTAATCATTAACTTGAAAACGTGACCTGTATGTGTTACGAAACGTCGTTATTAAATTTTAGAGAAGTAGTTATATCCATATATACCTTGTGTTGTGTTTTATTATGATCAGTTTAATTGTTTTAGTGACCAGAAAACAAATTTTGATATGCGCCGGCTTACCCAAAATGAAAGGTTACGTGCCCTTGGCATGCTACAGATCGGCACAACACAGGCGGTTGTGGCGCGGACGATGAATGTTTCTCAGTCTGTCATAAGCAGGCTATGGTCCAGATACCGTGATACACAATCTGTACAGGACAGACGATTTATCCGTACCTTGGCCTTGAGAAATCGTGTCATCACAGCAAATCAGATCAGCGCTCGTCTTCAAACAGACACTGGTATGAGAGTGAGTGGCCAGACGATTCGGAATCGACCGCATAGGGGTCACCTTCGTGCCCGACGTCCTCGCGTGATCCCTTGTTTGAGAGATCATCACATTCAGGCAAGACGTCGTTGGTGTAGGGATCGTCAACACTGGGATAATTGACGATGGAGCTATGTGATGTTTTCAGATGAGTCAAGGTTCACTGTTGATTTTTTGGACAGACGTAGGAGGGTGTGGCGTCGTCGAAACGAGCGCCGCTTCCAAGACGTTAACGTCATCAGACATGATCGATTTGGGGGTGGTTCTGTTATGGTGTGGGGAGGCATCACTGTTGCTGGAAGAACGGCTTTACATGTTGTTGCAGGGCGTGTTACAGGCCAGTACTACCGGGACAACATCTTGGCAGTCCATGTTGTGCCGTTCACAAGACGTCACGGCCGCCGTTTCATCTTCCAGGATGACAACGCAAGATGTCACAGGGCCAGGATCGTTACAGGTTACCTCCAACAACAGAACATCACCACATTACCTTGGCCAGCACTGAGTCCCGACCTCTCCCCCATCGAGCATGTCTGAGACATGCTTGGACAGAGGTTACGTCAACGTCAACAACGTCCTGCCAATGTCCAAGAGATTGCTGGTGCGTTGCAACAGGAATGGGACAATCTGGACCAAAATAACCTTAGACGTCTCATTAGGAGTATGCCATGTCGGATCAATGCTTGTTTGGCAAACAGAGGAGGATTTACCCGTTACTGACTTTGTTGTGATGCTGTGGTAACTTTGCTGCTTGACCCCGGGTATCATTTTACCCTTATAATGCTCAGTCTGTGCCTTACTTAGTCTAACGATCATTTGGAATAAATCGATGAATGCGAACTTCATTTCATTTTGTCATTTGTTTCTTCGTCAGTTTCATTAGGTGACTTTAATAACACTTAAAAATCAAATATCCCCTACTTTTTTTGAATAGTATATGAATATTGTGAAGGTGGATAGTGGGTACTTTATTGGATTTAAAGACACAGTGCGGAGGCTGTGTTCAGTTTATGATCATTACGCTTTCAAGGGCCATGACAATGTATGTTGTATTGTTGAAATCGACCATGTAAACAAATTAACGTGTAAGAGACGCAATGGTTCGGTGAATATGAGAGCGAAATTGGGTTTAACGTCCACTCGACACAAACTAGGTCATTTAGGGATTACCAGTGAATATGATGCTGGCTTATTATTATCAGTGGTGCCGGTTGGAAATTATTCAGTTTGGGCTAACAACTGGGGCCCCGTTTGCTGTTGACAGTCCATGTTAAAGAATCGTAAGCCGAAATATTTTTTACGTTGTATATTGAAACTGTTTCGTGTAGCTATCAAAGCTAAGTGATAGAGAATGCTCATCAAGGCAATTCGCTGTTTATAAATCGGTAATTGCCATGACAGCGATTCGTGATTGTAGTCATCTTTAAAGCCCCAATAACACTTTTGTTGTAACTGAATAATATGTCCCAATCTTCATTCTGGTCAACAAATCGTATTATTTTACAATATTCCAATTACATGATGATATAAATTTCATCTTAACACACCTAATTTAGAAAATTGGAAAAATTCAACCAATTGATTTGAAAAGTCTAACGTAAACCTATTAAAATGTGACTTTGATTTAAAATATTTTCGAACCCTCTGGACAAGTAAAATAGGTTGTAATGGATAATTTACACAACAGGTAGGACACTTAAACATCTAGTACTTAGAATAAGGGTATTATTTATTTTCTGGAGCTACCAAGCCAGCAAGAGTGTTATTGTCCCTTTAACCAGGAGACGAATACACCATTGTATCAATCCCAGTTGATAAATTAATTCGGTGACCTGCCATTCCTAACGTGTAGTGGATATATTGGGTATTACCAGGAATTCAGATATCAATTCCATTGAAATGCCTTTGTCTACATTCAACGAGCCCCGGGGGATATACCAAATTATTTAATGAAATCCTTGTAACGTTACGCTTATTAAGTATACGCAATACTGAAATCGATATAAGGTAATAAAAATCATTCGAAGCGGAAGTAATAATACTCTATGAAAGGATAGTACGTGGTCTTTTCAGTTTAAAAAAAAAATATATAAATACGATATTAGCGGATTTTATAAAGTTTAAAGAAGCGAAATAAACAGCAATTAATGTAGTATTAAAGATGCATTGTACAAATATTATTATTATTTTAATTTATGTATAGCGCTTCATTACACGGGTGTATCTCAGCGCATTCACATAGACAGTTCAAAATCACGTCGAAATAGAAAATTTTGTTTTAAGTTAGTCTTAAAGGGCTAATCCCGATATTTTTTAGAGAATAAAACTTTGTGTTAAAATCACTTAAAATCCTATACCTCAGGGCAGAGAAACTAACTCAGTATTTGTGATGCGTTTTCAAACAACTTAAACCAGTCAATCTTCAACTGGAAAGGAATCCGGTGTCCCAAGCTGTATTCTACGTAAAACCAGGATTTTTTTTTAATAAAAAAAATAATGTGTAGGAGAAATTTACCTTTTGATATGAAGTACAGTATAAGGGTCATTCACTATATAGACCTCTCAATAAACGGGGGTCGATTATCAGGTCATTAGCGAAAAAATAGATCCGAATTCTTAAAAGGGTTATGTGTCCGGATAAGCAGTTTTGACGTTCACGTCAAAACGAAAGAATATTTTGAACTGAAAATTTGAGACAAGGTAAATACCTCATTCTTCGATATTTTGGCGCTTAAATTTCATACATACTCGAACTTTTATTTTTGAGACTCTGTTTAAAACGGGATAGCCCCTTTAAAGTTTTGGATGGAAGAGGACTGACGAAGGGTTTTTGGAAGATCTTTCCAAATTTTAGCTGCTCTGACGGAGAAAGCATATTCACCAGAACGCTTGTTATATCCTCAGAATCCTCAATATATACCATCATTTGCGGAACAAAGTTTGTCATAACTTTCCATAGAATTAAGTAATTTGAATAAAATTTTCAGTATATTTGTTTTCATTATCTATGGTTAAACAATTAAAGCAAGAACGGCCGATTATGAATCTAAATCATAATGCTTTTTTAAGGCAATTACAGCCATAGACATCTAAAAATTTGCCACGTCCATAGTACTAAGAAGAACTCTATATAACTGGAGAAACCAAATTTATACCTAATTTGTTTTTCCTTTTGTGTACTAGAAGAATAATCAATAGGTGATATCGAACACAAAACATATATTCCAGCCGTAAATGAATCGCTGACGTTTTTTTTTTTATGTAATTTTAAATATATATTTGAAAGATAATCGTCCACAATAGTACTGCTCGTATTAATTACAATCCATTTTAAAAATCTAAAATTCTTTGTAATGCCGTCGCCAGGTGGCGTCCTTACCGCACTGTTGCAACCATACGGCGACCAGAAAATACAAATGTCCCAAAAAATTAAACTTTACAGCTAAGCAGGTCAAATCGTAGCACCTTGGCGTGTTTTTTGAACATGCTTAAAACACACGCCGTGACTCGAAGATCATGTAGACCACAGCACGATATCTTCGCTTTCATCACGCTTATGGCGATCTTGACGCACTGTAAGACCAATTGCCGTCGCCGTACCCTCAGTCTGACGGGGGTATTATACTCATTCCCCCCCCCCCACAAGAGTTTCACACGGCGTAGCTTGTGTGAAACATTCTTTTGTTAAACATGCATTATATAAGAGCAAAATCTGCTTATTAAAAGTCTTTCTTTAAGCCTGAAATTGACCGAGGCTATCGCTTAGGTCTCGGCTCATAGTGGATCAATTTGTGTGAAATTTCAGCAAAGTATCTAGTTTTTAACTACTATAGTGAGAACTGCCAACTCTTTATCTTATCTCCCATAATGTATTTTTAGGATTATTAATATTCTTATGAAGCTTTCCAATTTCATGAGTTGATTCAGTTTATGCATTCTGGGTTAATTATTTATTGCCCGATTTTTATAAAACAAAGTGTAACACTACAGATAACAGACGATCAGCATAGTTGGTACATCTTTATCGAGAACATAGATCGGAAGGGGCTCTATTCAAATCTGATAGTATAAATTACTTTGTCACAAAAGTTCATATGCTCCATGGTGCAATTTTTCAACTTTTGTATTACCGCTAAAGCTTTCTGTCGGCACTGGAAGTGACGTTATTTTGCCAAAAACTACCATTTTGGCGGATCGAGACGTCTTTCCTAAAGGAAGTATTAATCTGTACAAATCTGATAGATCAAGATGAATGCCCCCACTACAGGCGGAAAATATGTACGTTCTATATTCAAATTGATTAAAATTTAAAATTGACACCGGAAGTGGCGTCAAAAACTGTATTTATAACCTTGAAATATTTTTTAACTGACAATTACTTTCTACGTATTGAAAATTTCAACTTTTTGTTTAAATCAACATATCAATAAAAGGATGCAGACATATAGATATCACAAAATGGTTTCTAGCTTGCTCAGCTACGGAGAAATATACGAGTTTTAACAACGAAACCCGTCATAACTGCATCGCATTTCTAGCCCTTTGTATTTTTTTTTTTGTTTACATTGCAGTAAAGTCTAACACAATCTAGTCGTATTGTAACGTTATCAAGCCTGAAAATATGCGGCTGTTAATTAGTGTATCCAAGTCATTACCCGACATTTTTAAACATACATTATGCAAGAGCTAAATTTGCCAATTGCGGGTGTCTCTTTAGGTCTGAAATGTTATCTGAATTAATGACTAGACATTAATTAACTTATCTAGGCCATAATCAACTCTCGATGTCATTACTAGCCTGCGATATTTACTGGATTAGAAAACGATCTGCTGTTCAAAGCTCAGCGATGATTAAATAAAAAAATGGATAATCTAGACTATATTTTTCATCGTACCAACTTAAGTAAATTCACTCAATTCGCAGTTCAGAGTGGATCAATTTTATTGAAATTTTCAGAATATTCCCTTTACATTAGCTTGTAACTGTTATAGTGAGAACTGGCAACTCTTTATCTTATCTCCCATAATGTATCTTTAACAACTAGAGTTAGGTCAATTAGGTGCCCTGATAATCCATAATCGGTCATCGTTTTTGGTACCCATCGTTACCCCCTTCACACTCATTTGCCATATTAGTTCAGGGTACCGTATTTGCATGTGGTCGATGAAGAGAAAAACTTGCTAAAGCATCTCACGGGCCGGTGTTTAAACGAGGTCTTAGAATCAAGATTACAATTTATATAACATGTAATGGCATAGGTGTACTTAGACAAGCTGTCTTTTTATATTGTGCTTAGCGCACGTCTTTCTTGCCGAAGGAAACCGGAGTACCCACAGTAAACCCACGAGGTTGAGAAACCGCACACACGCTCACCCCAGGGATCAAAAGTGATCGGTCAGCTATGTCGAAGTGCAACACCACATACCTCTTGACCACCCAAACCCGCCTTCTGCCAGGACAATACTGCAAGAATACTTGAAGATTTGAATAAAGCCCGGCCTGCTCTGACCTTAACTCTCTCGCTCTAGGGCTGTTCCAAAACCTACCAACAAGATACTGAATAAAAGTCTATACCATACAATGACGGTATTATTACAATTCGTAAATGATACAAACTTAGCCTTATGTGTATCTCGGTAACCGCAACTTTTTATTACAGCATACCAACCTATGACCTTCGAGAAATAAAGTCTCATTCACAAACTGTATAAAGTTCTATGCGTGCTAGACGTTACGACACTCTTTAGGAAATAAATACTCGATTTTAGGAAGCAGGCGCAAAGTGATAATGAATATTACGTCAACAGGGAAATTGTATTAGGTGGTCATAATAGCTTGACAGTGGTTTCAACATCTGGTATTTTCGATATTAAGGCTTTGTGGGTTGAAGTTACACTAACCGAATGGTGGCGTTTTCGCAGCTGCTCTCCAACAATTGCAACTGTCAAGTGTTCTTTCATTATAACTCTATAATTACGCTGTATTTAGGGGTTTTGTCATATCCGAACGACGAAGCACAATTTTTTTTTTCTAGCAGCCTACAGTCTAGTTCTAATGGGCCTAATACTTATATTGTGGAGATCCAAGCTGAATTGGTGAGCATGGCATTTGGTGTCTAAACCAGAAGGTCTCTGGTTCGAACCCCTTTCGGACCGAGAAAGCTATAATAATCCGTGACGACAGTTGTTATCCGGTTAATGCCCAAAATAAGGTGTTTCTCTAAATCCATTAAATTCCATTAATTCCAGGTACCATTGGAACTAGAAGATAACAGTCATACCCGTAACCAATCGACCAGTAGGTTAGACATAAGCATACAAAACAAACGTTAAAAACTAGATTTTGGTCTACAGCAATTATAATTAATTACATCCGTGAAACCAACAAACCAAAACGTTTACTGCACTTTACTTAAATAAACGGCTGACTCCTTTTACTGGACTGATTGGTGACTTTACTGTCGCCATTTTCTCGGAAATTACCCCGGCCGATTTATCCAAACTCCCACCTTATCTTATTAGCCGATGGAAATTATTTGGGTGGTTCGCACAGCTACGGGTTATTTGATTCTCATAATTCCATTGATACATGTATTATAAAAACTTCCACATTCATTCAGTAAATTTTCGACTTCCTAGACGCATCCTCCGCTTCCCAATTTTGATGTTATTTCATTGGGCGCCATCACGGAAATATGTAGGTTGTAGCTAGAAATGAAAGTGATTCCATTGATAATAGTTTAGCTGATTGGTTCTATTGAATAATAAAAAAGAACAATTCCTGATAACCCCGCACTTAACGGCACTTGGTAACACGTGTAGTAAAATAGTTACAATTCGTTTAAAAACTTCCTTAATTACACATAGCTCATCAACGGCATACCGAGGAATCTGGAAATACCCATGGATATAAATAGCATCAATTCACTATATATTTCAGTCAGTCACAGAATTTGAAAATAGACGACGGATTTTTAACTGTCATAGATTCTGATTTATAGCACCGTTGTTATAAACATACATAAATAATAACACCAAGTTGTTGATTCGGTGCATTTCCAGTACTATATTGCAGTATTGCTTCAACGGAGACCATTAACGACACCATGAATCTATTTGCACAGTTCCACAAGAATACTAGAAAGACCCTCGACGTTGCAGGTATGTGGCTTGTTTGGAATTTGTTGTGTGTTCTCGTAGGAACGGCTTGTTCGAGTGGCGTGCCGTTAGCCGACTACAGCCATCCGGATTTCAACAATCTTTTAGTTCCTGTATCTTGTCCCAATATCACCGATTCCATAGGAGAAAATTCGAAAAATTCTACTTTCAGACATTCCAACGGTTCCTGTCCGGCTGCATTGTCCACTGCAGCTAATGCTACGCTTGGCAGTCGTTCCACGTGTCCATGGGAAATATCCCAGGAGTTTCTGCCTACAGGTTATATACCTCCAGTCCTCAACTTCGCCAGATGTTTGTGTTATAGAAGTGTTGGGCACGGGGGAACATACAGGTGTGAGGAGGTCAGGCACGCCATTGTTGTTCTCAAACCCACGGGATGTTCTTCCGGTTTCTACACGTACGAAAAGGAACAGAGAACTATTGCTGTTGGGTGCACGAACGCAAAGCCAAGGACCAGGAAAAGAGCAACGAATCGCAGAATTAGCTGGTCTTTTTAAAGGGATTTATTAGGACACGTCATCTTCATAACCAGTCAGAGGTATGATATATTCCAAATCAACTGCAAAAATTCCACTACAATTCTAATCAACAACAATACAATCTTGGGACTTTTTATTTCATCTGCTGTAACGAATAGTGGTAAAGCATTTCATTGCAATTCATAAAATCATTTTTACTCAGGCATCATCAAAATTCATTATCTTAAAAATGATCTATATTCATTAGACACGGAACCCAGTCTTAAAGAAGTACTCAAATCATTTTTGCTTGATTGGGGTGGATGGGTTGTTTTTAATTTGAGTTTCAGTATATAATGTTTTATGTAACTATTGGAACATATAGTTCCAATCAAAAGCTACGAATGTCACTTTTCATTTTTAAATTTATGTTACTGATTAGACACTATTTTCATAGATTCTTTAAAATTTGGAATTCATGTACATAATTATGATACATAATTTGTGAAATGTACGTAATTAGGTTAATTTTTATGTATCTCGTTTGAGAAAGGTGGAATTTTATACCCTGTTTTGTCGTTTTAATAGCTATTTTTTTTTTGTTAAGAATCCACACGTGTGTGGCACGTTTCTCGTAAAGAGAATTATAGTAGGTCAGTTTTAAGTCCATTCTATATATTGTGTTGTATTATATATCGTTTAAATGATTTATGTCAACGCAGTGGTGGATCCAGGATTTTTTTGAGGGGGGGGGGGGGGGGGGGGTGACAACCCCATGTTTTGTCTCACCGATCGCGGTTTACGGAGCTAATTTCTACCGCTAGTAACATAGATGCTGATCGTGTATCTGATAAGATGCGCTATATAATATATATACGACCATGCGTTACCCGGAATTCCTATATACCAGTGGGGGTTGGGGCGACTAGTCACCCCAGTCACCACCACCACCCCTTGGATCCGCCCCTGCGTAGGCATTGCTCCAATTCATTTCCTTTTTTTTCACAATTTGTTTCGTTAAAGTCATTGATTGCCATTTGCATTTTTCGGACAATATCCAATATTACACTGTTTAATCCGCGATAAATGCATTCAAATTGATTATGTAACATTTTAAAATTTAAAACCATACCAACGGTACATATTCTAGGGGCCTGCATGCAAATATTTTATCCTAAACGATTAGAAGACGATGTCTGCCCCAATCACTATGTATTTAACGGAATTAACTCATTTTGATTAATTTTTGACTTTAGAGATTCTGCAAATGTGTAGCTTGGAAGTGATTAACAAATCTCTTAAAAAGGCATTAGGTAGAATTAGATAAAGAGCCGAAAGTTCCCGCTATAATAGTTAAAACAGAATATGCTGAAAATTGCTGAACTCTGAACCGAGATATTAGCGATTCAATTTTAGGCTAGTCTCGAGAATAAACAACGGCTTGTTTCGATAATAACGCTGGTACGATAATAAACAAAGTCTCGATTATTCGGTTTTACGTTAAATTATCTATCACAAAATGTATTCAAATCCACTAATTACCGCGGGCAAACGTTGATTAATAATTTAGATAACAATTCAGGCCTAAAGAAAGACCCGCAATAGACAGACTTAGCTCTTGCACAAAGTATTATTAATTGGCAATCAGTGGCTTTAAGTTCATTATACCTAATATACCTAGGCGAACCGAATGCGAATGATATTGTATTTATCACTATGAAATATATTCAGCGGTCTTGTCTTTAAATTACCCAAAGAATTTATATTACTGCCGTTTTGTATTTAATGTATTTATTTATATCTATATGATTTATTTATTGTATGTATTTAGCCGTATTTTCTATTTAATGCGTTTATTGTATCTATATGGCTATATGGTTTGTTTAATGTGTTTATTGTATTTATATAGCTAATTGATTTATTTAATGCGTTTAATGATTTATATTGTAATCCTTATAGGATATGCCAACTATGTTATTATACTCTAAAAGATTTTTCTTCATTTATCTTAAAGATACATTATGGAAGATTACATAAAGAGCTGGCAGTTCTCATTATAGTAGTTAAAAACTAGATAATGGAAACATAAAATTCTGAACATTTCAGGCAAATTTAGGGATTGGATTTTGGGCCCAGCCTGGATCATCATTACTAAAGTCGGTACGATTAAAAACATAGTCTTGATTATCTATTTTTTGATTTAATCATGAATGAGCGTTGATCAGCAGATCGGATTATAATTCAGTAAATATTGCAGGCTAGTGATGACATCGAGAGTTCATTATGATCTGGATATGTTAATTACTGTCTAGATAATAGCTTAGATAAGTTAATTAATGCCTAATTAATAGTTTGGATAAGTTAATTAGTGTCTAATTAAAAGTTTAGATAACAAGTCAGGGCCAAGGAAAAACCTGCAATTGGCAGATTTAGCTCTTGCATAATGTATGTTTAACTGTTTAATATATATTTGTAATCTTTGTATGTAGACTGTTATAGACATGTAGGATAAAGGCTGTTCTATACTTTAAATGATTTTCGTAATTCATTTAATGTGTTTCATAATTACATTTATGATATGTATTAATTAGGATATAAAACTTCAAATGATTTATGTAATTTATGTAATGTGTTTCATGATCACATTTATGATGTTTATTAATTAGGATATAAAACTTCAAATGATTTATGTAATGTGTTTCATGATCACATTTATGATATTTATTAATTAGGATATAAAACTTCAAATGATTTGTGTAATTTATGTAATGTATTTCATGAATATTTATTAATTAGGATATAAAACTTCAAATGATTTATGTAATTTATTTAATGTGTTTCATGATCACATTTATGATATTTATTAATTAGAATATAAAACTTCATATGATTTGTGTAATTTATGTAATGAATACATTTGTGATATTTATTAATCAGGATATTTAAACTTCAAAGGATTTTTCTTAATCTATTTGGGATGGATGAACGGGAGGGGCATTGGGTTATGAAATCTATGGTGCTTAACAAATATGTATTGTGTCTGAAAACGGTGTAATTTCTGGGACATTGGGTGATGAAATCTAAGGTGCTTAACAAATATGTATTGTGTCTGAAAACGGTGTAATTTCTGATTCCTGTCATCGTTCTCTTTAAATGTGAATAATGGTCGAAGAATAAATTTGTTTCATAATTTCGTGACCCTCGATGACGCATTTTTAAGTTCCCGCGTGGGTATTAAAAAAAAGGTTTTTCAAGGCGAAAAAAGGAAAGACATTTTGGTGGCATCCGTTGTTTTTGGCATCTTTTCATTAATTTCGTAGCATTTTTGCGTCTTCACTTTCATTTTAAATGTGGAGGGATTGGTCCGACAATCTTTCGTTTTGGGGTTTTCAGCCACCATTGACCTTGTTTACATTAATTAATAAATTATGTGATTATATTTAAAATTGATAATACAGAAATTATCATAACTGGGACTATGATTTAGAAATTGTATCATGTTTTATGTTTTGTGCACTTTTATAAATGTAATTTACACTGCTATGCATTTAGGGTTATTGTTGCACAATATATAGATCGCTTTTTTATAAAATAAAATCTATAACGTTGCCTGTCATGTTATTATTTATGCTGCATTATAAATTTTGTCAGTTCCTTTGTTTGATCCTGATTTCCTCCTTGGACGATCAAACGCATTTTTTGTTTTTTTGTCCATCCGTTGGATAATGGGTTTAGTATTAATTATTTGGTCTATACAGCGGCGGATTGGGCCGTCGGGCGATCGGACGATCGCCGAAAGGGCCGGTCGGACAAAAAATGAAAAAAATAATTTTGCCCAATTCATCTTTAAAAAAAACACCTTTTTCTGCTGAACATTATATGGCTGTGGGGGTATTGGACCGGCCATGGAGAGATTATGATCATGTTGTATGTGGCTGGTGCCTTTAACGGGCCACCACGCCATCACAGAGTCTGGAATGGGCTGGTATAATAGACTTTTCCCGCCGGTTGTAGGCCAGAATTCGGAATCCTGCATTGGGGATTCTGAATTTCATCCGAAAATTTCATCGGATTCACCTGACACTGTCGCCCGCAAATTTACTAATTATTAAGTCGCATGCACCGTGTTTGTGGGGATACGCCAGAATCCAAAATTCAAAAAGCAGCTTTTATGAATTTCACTTTCGTCACTCTGTCTTCTGACCTTTTATGACATGAGGAATCAACTAGCGCTACCGGCAACAACATTTTTAAATGAAAATATTCCTACTTATTCAATATTCCTAACTGGTTAACCAAATGGTCAAATTTTTTTCCACTAGTCCCATTTTTTAACCAGTTAAATTCTCTTGACTCTTGACGATACAATGATAATACGTTAATTAATAATATGACGATATGATAATTTCACAGTTTGATGGTTGTAAATTACTTGCAGGTCGGGGTTTTGGCCTAAATTAATCGATTTATGAAATATTATTTCAGAGATATTATAATCAGATATACCACCAAATCGCATATTTGAGGTTCATCTTTCAAAAATTTCCAGGGGGGGAGCCAGAGGTACCCCCCCCCCTCACATCCTGGCTCCGGGGTGAGATGGGAGCCCGGACCGTTTCCCGGTCTCAATCCACCCCTGGGTCTATATATCTAAAATGTAATTCTTGTTCTATCTTGACTATTGCACGCGTACCCATTATCATTGGTGCACGTGCACGTGCGGGGAGCAAGGATTAACGCGAAGATGTTCGGGGGGGGGGGGGCTTGGTCCTGTCTACACGTTGGTTTGAACGCAAATAACCCTCGACAATCAACTCCGGCGGAGAGTTGCAATATTTTAATATCGCTTATAGTACATTGCATTCCTGCCTTCATTATTCCGGTAGGTTCCAAAACTAGGACGATAAACCCTATTTCCCATCAGTGACATATTATTACATAACTTTAAAAGATCGACAAGTACTAGAGATGGGGTTCTATGTTAACGAAATTGTCCAGTGAAATATAACGATTGGTGCATAAAGGCATTTAGAATCGACACAAAGTGCTATGTATTGTGTATGGTAAGTAGGCTTTGCCAGTGAAACGCACCGAAAACACTCCCCCCCCCCCGTCAGCCCCAGTGACATAATTGACTTTCATCTTCGTTTGCTTTGATACTGTTGTAATTCACATTTCACATATCTGCTCTTTTATAAATAATATAAACATGATATTCGCATTGTCTCCGCCCAAGCAATCCAAGGTTGCAAATTATTACCCTTTGCTCCAATGTATGCCCCCCCCCTCGACAAAATCCTAGATCCGGGCCTGGCCTCCTCCCCAATCATTAATTCTTGGGTAATATATATATATAGAGATAGTATGATAGTATATAGTACTTTGAAATTCACAATTGCCCAACAGTTCCTCAACAACTCGAAATACAAACAACATATTTTATTTAGAATGAAGGTGTGAAATTTTAATCCTTAAAAAAATAAATGTCACATAATTTAGTAACAATATTCATCATCTACGTCACAATCAGTGTTTCCTCCTCACTAGACGTTGTATTTTTACATGCTTATCCTGTCGTTCGTACGTCACCATCTCGCTAGTTTAAACGATAGTGGCTACAGTTTCTACTAATATATAAAATTTGAAATTTGGCGTGAAGTAATGGAGGGAGGGAGAGAGAGAGAGAGAGAGAGAGAGAGAGAGGGAGAGGGGGGGGGGGGGTCAACGTGCTCTCGATACAAACTAGGTAATTTCGGTACTAACATATGGTTCAATTTTAATTCCGATTAGTCGCTTGCGTGTAAGGGTTTTCAGCAGTGGCAGGAAACCGGAGGACCCAGAAAAAACCCACGAGCATGGACAGGCGACCCTAATTGTCACGTACAACCGGAGAATCGACTCCACGTCAGTTGACTCAATGACAAACTTTATGATACAGCGCACACACGCTAATCAATTAGCCACCCAACCCCCATTGGCGTCAAGAGACCTTCTGGTCAGTATTTTCGTATTTCCACACGAAAAAGTCAACAGATTTTAACATATTTATTTATGATTTATTTGGTGTCATGAGATGACGATCCGTATCGAGAGCCCCCAGAGTTACACCCCCCCCCCCTCGCCCACATACCCACTTCTGAACCGTTGTTGTCGTTAATTTACACAGATTTCAGGGGCGGATCCAGGCCCCCCCCCCCCTGCTCAGCTACACGAAAAAAAAAATAATGCCTTGCCTCAATGAAATTACATCACAAAGTGATTTCTCTGTTTAAAAAGCTCAATTCGT
Organism: Patella caerulea; assembly: GCA_036850965.1. NCBI lineage: Eukaryota > Metazoa > Mollusca > Gastropoda > Patellidae > Patella > Patella caerulea. Next base: position 13,302,059 of record JAZGQO010000002.1, on the reverse strand, counting down.
GTGCATGGCTATGTAATTTAGAGACAATGATGGCAGATTTCCGTGACAGAAAACCTGGCAAACCCCCTCCTGCAAAAATTCCTGGATCCGCCCCTGTATTTGTTTCAGCTTTGACGAGTCGTGAGGAAGTGGACGTTACCCAGCGGTCACTCCCGCCAAATTTGACTGAAAACCTGGAGAACACAACAAATTGTAAATGGTTTTTTAAAATTTGCAAACGCGATTACAGATCAAATTTGGTCGATCGAAACCCAAGTGTTAATTCCTTTCGGACAAGCTATTGTCTATAAATATCGTTTTCAAGAAACATAACCGCTGCCTTGGCATATTTCAAGGATGTGCATGGATGTTTTAATACAATTTGTTAGTACAATAATCATAATTTAACACACATCATATAGAAATGAGACTAAAGGAAGCAATCTGGTTTAAACTTTTTAAAATGAATCATGTATTTTCCCCAACCCTTGCTGTCTGAGGGTGGCGGGTCCGGGTCCCGATATAAAATTTCGTTATAACGAAATGATATTTCGATTAAACGAATTAATATTTCGTTATAGCGAATTAATTATTTCGTTTAAACGAATTAATTATTTCTTTTATACGAATTAATTATTTCGTCATAACGAATTAATTATTTCGTTTTAACGAATTAATATTTCGTTTAAACGAATTAATATTTCGTTTAAACGAATTAATATTTCGTTTAAACGAATTTATATTTCGTTTAAACGAATTTATATTTCGTTATAACGAAATAATTATATAAGAATGGAATCAGGTACGAAAATATTATATAAGAGTGGAATCGTGCACTTAAGGAGTTCCGTAGAAATGCAAGAAAAACAATTAACAAAAAATTATAAAAGATAATATTTACACAAATTCTCAATCAAATTAGGGATATGTCCAATCATTGTGGTACATAATATGTCGCATTTGTGCTTGTTGATGTTGCAGAAATGCAAAATGCTGGTCATATCGAGCGTTAGACTGGTCAATTAACTTGTGTCCAGGTATTTTCTTCGCGTGGTTCTTAATATAATGTTAAGCAAGATCATCCAAATCTTCCTCGGGCACCGACGAATTCGCCGTTGTTGAGAGACCCCATCCAACGAATTAAATATTCCTGCTTGTCCTTTTATAATTCGTCTTCGGACAACTTCCTCTGTCGATTTGGTTGTTGTGTCCCGGTTGCGAAAGTAGTTTACATAGGCATTCACATTTGTGCTCTTAAACCGGTTTACAATTTGAAAAACTTGTCTGTATTCGCTGGTCCTCTTATATCCGTTTGGCAGCTTTGATTCTCACTTTCCACAGAAAACATTGTTCCCACCGAAACCAAAGGCAATGAATCGGTCTCAAAGGCTACTTCAACAGTTTTGGGCACCCTGGGCCTAATTGTATCACTTCGTTTTGAAGAAATTAACGATACCTGAAAGTCACTTTTCCTAGATAGAAATTCTTGACGAACCTCTTTCTTTGCTGAAGAACGAAGCTTTTTCTCCAGAGTACGATGAGTAGAATTTCTCCACTTAAAACCTATTTCTGTGATACCGCAATCCTGTCTCAGGCTCCAAGATACTGGTAACGTGTCCATATACCTGATGACGACCAAAGCTGCTGCAAGAAAATAGCGTTTCATATCCATGTCGTTGTGACTTTAATCGCTCTACCCGGCATCTCCACCAGTTGCTGGAGTGTTGATTTCTGGGGGTTGTGACTTATTCCAACACTAGCGACGAAAACTCAGATAAATAGTTAAATTGTACATTTAATAAACGAGTGTCCAAAACTGGCTAACGGTCACAATAACGAGATAGGTATCGCTAGGGCGAGCCGGTCACCAGACTAAAGTTACAGTAGAATATAGAACATATACAAGCTTAGGATTAAAATAATTACATAATGATTGATATTTGATAAGATGTTAAATTGCACATAAGAAACAGATGTTTAAATACAGAAGAAGATATGGACATAGAAAGAACGCGGGTTAACTATAATTACGTAATATATATCGTTACATTATTACTCAAACAGTTAAGAGACTTGAAAGATTAGTGAGATATTAATTCGGACATTGGTCAATTACTACATTAACATAAATCATATAATAAAATATATACAAAGATATACTAAGACAACAGTAAACCTATTCTGTTTCCGTTTTCATTAGTCCAATTGTGGTGGATGTCTGGTACGACAGTTGTAGCTAGTGAAATTCAATTCAGATAATAGACTAATGCATTAAATAATTATAACAAAGACCCCTCCTCCCCCCATACCCTGTGTCCGCACCACTCGTATTTCAAGAACCGTTCCAAACACAGAGATACAGCAGAAATTAATCAATTGTTCTCAAAGAATTTAAGTTGTTTAGGGGAAAGGGTTTGTGAATTCTTTTGGAACAATTAATATCATTTACCATTTCTTGTGACGGTCAAACATATATCAATATTATTGATACTTATTGCTAAAGTTATAATGTAAATTGTGCAATTCATAAACTGAGGCTACATTTGAACTGTGTGTAAGTGCATCATCATATCCGTAGCGACAAAATAAATGCCGAACCGTTTTGAAAGCGCTATTTTTATCTCTAGACTCATTTGTAACACGAAGTATGGAAATAGGTTCTAAAGAAGGAAACTTTAAGGGTGTTCCTAAATATTTCAGTTTTTTCTTTTAAGTTGTTCAATTATCCGGTTTCATGGTGATATGTTAACAATGGCCATATTGTTCTAATTATAAACAAATAGTACTCCATTATAAAATAAATATACTGACAACTAAATATAAAGATGCTATTCCCATACTATCCAGAAGCCGGATTTACCGTTGCATAAGTTGTTCATTGGCTGTCACACTAAATGATCAACCCTCTCCGGCCCTTACATGGTAAAATTCAAATGGTTTCGATGACGCCCTTCCCAATATCCTATTTTAAGCTCGGTGTCAGGTATTAAGAAATTACATTATTTATCGGTATTCTGAATTTCTATCAGCTAAACCTAAAAGTTCTAGTGGTTTATGTTCGATCAATGCACTGGCAAGAATAGCCTATCGGGTTTTCCGACATGTTATTCCCTTTACTTTTCAGTGGTGCAGGAAGGAGTGCCTGACCAGACAGCTGTCTAGTCGTTCGGATGGTACAAAATGCCGGGGTCCCGTGAATACATTAACTTGCTTGCACGTAAAGACCCCTTGGCAGTTGGAATTTGGTATAAGAGTAGAACACAGTACCGCTGCCCGGGCAAAATTTTTCCTCGAAACACATCCCCGTCTTCGTTAGCCCCGTCGAAGGAGAACAGTAGGACTTTAAATTTTCTAGTGGATTTTTACCACGATTCGACCGTTCTTGCACCAATTTCGTGAGACCGGGTTAAACCCTATTACTTCTGTTTAGTTGGTGTGTATTCACTGAATTTGCAAATTTTGTGTTGAGAAATTCCACTTCCTTATCTCGCCTTTAATAACAAAATAAGCAACAACATTCTTGATAATCCACCTTTTTGGATGCATATATTATATTGTAGGCATTCATTGGTTAGCACATGGGTTCCGCAACGAGTCAGCATTGGAATACAAAGGGTTAATTGACGAGTTTCCCATGTTGAGAATTAAATTTAAATTTTGTGGGGAATTTTGGTAGCTTTATATTATTTTTACAACATCTGCATTTACCTTGTTGAGTCAGTACAAGTATTAGACTTGACAGTTGGAATTTGGCAAAGTATACACGGAAACGCTGATGTCCAAGCAAAATTCGTCCTGCTGTAGTAACACCGGACTTATTTTTTGTGTTTTCTTCGTGGTCGTAAATATAACTACATGGCAGGTTGTTCATACAACTTTATAATTTAAACTGCTTGACATCAATATGCCTTGTTCCCAATAAAGTGGCCAAGTGGATAAGACGCTGGTTCGCTAGCCTGGATGTCGGGTGTTCGATCCCTGCATTGGCCGAGAAAGTTCATCTCATAGCACACTGTATGGCGTATGCCCGTCTTCCATCAGCCCAGGTTAGGTGCAAAAGAGTAGGACGTTAAACCCAATTTCATTTCATTTCATTTCCCAGTAAAGTGTTATAGCTTTTTTTTAATGGCTGCTTTGACAAACCGGATGTGCTCTACTCTTTTATATAGCCCCTCATTACATTCCTTCCCAAATTATTACTGAACAAGGACAAAACCAGTGTTTTTTACCAAACTATTACTGGGTTTTTTATTTCCATGTATAAGCATATTACCTAATTTCATTTCAGTGCAAGATATAGGACTTCTAAGATCTATGTGTGAATCAATGTTTGAATCAAATAATCATATTTGATATAATATTGTCGCAAAGACGTTGTACTATACCTCGCAAAGAACACGGACCAATTGAAATCACAATTGCTATATTATGTTAATCTCAAATTGACCGAAGTATAACGATGACGAGTTGTCAAACTGGTAAATTAATTGACTGGTAACCTTTAATCTAGTATCTTAAACATACATTACGGGAGATTAGATGAGCTGGCTGTTCTCACTATAATTTAATTGGCTGGTAACCTTTAATTCACCATCTAATTTCAATCAAATATACTCACTCTTATCGTAGAATTTAGCGATTGAATGGTCTGCCTAGTCTCGATCATCATTACCGATACGATAAAAAACATAGTCACAATTATCCATTTCATGATTAAATCGGATCCTAGCGATGACACCGAGGGTTGATTATGGTCTGGATAAACAACATGATGCCTAATTAATAATTTAGATAATATCTGAGGCCTAAAGAAAGACAGGCATTAGGCAAATTTAGCTCTTGCATAATGTATGTTTATTATTGGACATATACGTTTCTATTTCGTTTCCTTATTGTAAAAGAACTTAATAACCTGCCATGAAAACAATAATATTTATAATACTGTTGTAAAAATATAACTCGAAATGATAAATTATAAGCGACATATATTTGCTTTGTAATTAGATAGGTTTGGCACCTGAACAAAGACATTCGACGGAAACGACACATTTCAAAGAAATACATGTGTTTATTCATTTTCTTTGAGATTGAAGAATTTACCTGCTATCACTAATAGTAAGTGCTGGGGTGGGGGCGCCACACCGCACACGATTTACACAAAAACAAATACGGATAAGACACAATACGCAGAAATCACAAACAAACGAATAATTGAAATCAAGTGAATAGACTCGGGGAGAGGGGAGGGGGGTAGCCGTAAGCGTCCACTGCGCTGTCCAGTCTCGGGCCTGTAGTGACACAGCCGTCACTAATTTGAAAACTATCAGGAATATAACTCATAGAAACCATACAACTAACCACGTCGTGGATCCAGGAATTTTTGCAGGAGGGGGTTTGCCAGGTTTCTGTTACGGAAATCTGCCATCATCGTCTCTAAATTACATAGGCATACATACAAATTGAGCTTTTTAAACAGAAAAATCATTTTTATACTGATGTAGGATCGCTTGGTGATGTAATTTCATTGATGCAAGGCATTATTTTTTTTTTATGTAGCTGAGCAGGGGGGGGGGGGTGGACCCCCCAAACCCCCCCTCTGGATCCGCGCCTGTGTTCCCTATCGGTTATTTTGTCCACCACAGTCGACACAGGAAAAACACGCCTGTCAATCTCGTTGAACTTTTTCGGCTAACACCGGGCGCGAGCCCGAGAATCCCGCGTTGGGAAAGCGAAATAAATTTTAGTCAGCGCTATTTTTAGTCATTCAAACATGGTAGTCCTCGCTCCCCGTCTCATCAACCACTAAACATACTTTCCTTAGTGACCGATATCACTTTAATGAAGCTCCAATTGTACCATTTCTGGCTATTCGTTAAGACCATTTTGGATTTCGTAAGATCAAACGGAAATCAGTTGTTTAAAGTCAAGTAGTCACTTGGAAATTTATTTCAGTAACTGATCATGGCAGTCCAGTCCGTGACATCTCTCTTCGTACATTGAAGAGAAGATAATCTTCGGTTTCCTTCTGCTTTGGACTGTTACACTTATTACGTTGACAAAGTGTCCGGAAATGACGAACAAAATCGTATAAGTGACCATTATCTTGAACAGTAATTACTGCACTCCCCCGTATTGTGAGAATCGTCTGACAAACACCATTTTTCTCACGGCATATCAAAGTTTCCTACCAAACAACCAGCCAGTTGACTCAATTACAAACCTAATGATACAACGCACACTCTCTAACGTTCGATCCTTGCATTGGCCGAGAAAATTTCTGTCTAGTTGTTCGGATGGGATAAAAAAAAAGAGGTCCCGTGTACACATTGGCGTACACGTAAAAGAGCCCTTGGTAGTTGGAATGCGATATAAGAGTAGGCCGTAGCGCCGCTGCCCGGACAAAATTTCCCTCATAGCACACTGTAAGGCGTATGCTTCAGAAGAGTAGGGCGTTAAACCCGATTTCATTTCATTCATTTCCACTCGGCCATCCAATCTCACACAACAAGATAATCAAGAACAGCCGATCTAAAAATACTGTGTGCACCATGATCATGAATTTGTAATAGTTCGGGTTAACTTTACGATGTATCAATTTGTATTCGAAAATCATTTCAAAGTGACATACACAGCCACAGAAGTAAAATAATATATGCTTAGAAGGAGTTGAATACTTTGTTATTTTATTTGAAGTAGCTGAGCCTCTAACTTAATATCATTCACAGTCTTTGACATTGAATACACCATTTTTTGCCAATTTAAATCCATATTAATGCGATCATACCGGGACCCAGTGGACTTCTGGTAAGACAAAATAAATATTTTACCACTGGTACACGAATCGTCTACCAGAAAGCATTTCAACGCAATTTGTAACAAGGGTCTCGAAGAAGAGGCTAGACATCTATCACAAGTAATGTCAAACGGGGACGTAATATTCTTACTGGTGGGGCAATCGCCGAACAACTGATTTGAATTCAGAGTAAAAACAAAATCGACTGAATGTAAATCGTTTTGTATACATCATTTTGTTACATTATTTTATGGGTTGCGACCCATTTGTGTCGATTTCCAGTTCCAAAATATTAATGATATTAATAAAAAAATGACAATAATATATTCGCCCAAAACACATAGAAAACAATATACATGTCTACAAATATATATATTTATAGATACAAAAAAACAAAACAACCCAATATTTTCTTTTCTTTTCTTCCCCGTTCTTTCTTACGCAAAACCTGACACGAGTTCACGGAAATTATGTACTATTCTGCTTCAACCGATTAATGAAGGTGGTCATGTTCCGGTTGCTGGAGTGTCTTTAATATACAGTGATATACATGGGACCTAGAAGTGGCTGTACTCCCTTGCACAACTGACAACGAGAAGCACATCTATAAAATACTCAGTAACTTTCTCGCTCAATGTGGGGTCATAGTGGCTCGCTATCCGGGAGATCCCGTGTGCGATCCTTGTAGGCTGCGTTGGCCGAGAAAGTTCATCAGAATTTTACGGCATGACTCCTCCTTGTCAGTGGTACAGGATAAAGGCCTGGCAAGAGAGAGAGAGAGATGGGGTTTAACGTCCACTCGACACAAACTAGGTCATTTCGGGACTAACATATGGTTTAATTTTATTTCTTTAATTCGCCTCCGCCTAGGGATTTTAGCATTGGGAGGAAACCGGAGTACCCGGAGAAAACCCACGGGGCTGGACAGGCGATCCTACTCCTTGCCACGTCCAACCGGAGATTCGAAACCACGACAGACGACTCAATGGCAGGCCGTATGATACAGCGCGCACGCTAACAATTCGGTCACCCATCCCCCCGTCTGGAAAGAGACAACGTATGGTCGTTCGGATGGTACGAGACACCGAGGTCCCGTGTACACATTACCCTCACAGCACATTGTATCGCGTATGATTAATGAGACAGTGCCATACACAGCGAGCCACCGTGTCCCTTTATACAGTGACATAGGAAAGACTGAATTATTGTTCAATAAGGTATGTTATGTAAAAGGACTAAAGAAAGTATTGGCTCTCATCAGAATTTGTAAATGTTCATTCATATCATTGTTGTATTAGATTGTTATGTACAGCTTACGTATAGTCACTGTAGATTGTTAGCGAGGAAACAAAACCTGATTTAAAATGTCTCAAAACCACTATCAAATTTGATTTCAATTATATTAAAGTGATCCTAACTAAGAACAAAAAAAAAAAAAAAAAAAAAAAAATACTGGGCTAATGTACAGCAAACAAGTATTCGTAAAGTTGTTTTATCAAATTGCATATAACTGTTTTACAATATCTAAGCAATAGAATTGTTACGTGTTTGTATTTTTTGTTATTGTACACTTTTGGAAGATAAAATATATAAACATTATCATTCATTTTGGCGGGAAAACATTAAAGGCCAATGTGAACTCTGGTTCCTTTATGATAATGATATATGCACTCGAATATATTATAAATGTGGGGAAGTAGCTTGTCAAAATAAGAAATTAATCTACGATTAAATGTACATATTATTTCAATTAAATTACGTAGTCCATCTTAATATGGCCTTCAATCTGGATATAGCGCCGTATATAAGTTGATTTATATGAATGAGTTTTTTGGACAGGCTTTTACATTGTGGCGAGATAAAGACAATATTTTATATATGTATAGCTTTTATGACAGCCACGTTATTCATAAATTAAAAGCTTAGCTCTCTTAAAAGTTAGTTGTCAAAACGATTCCAAACAGTTAATATCGCCACAGATAGTCAGTGATGCATGGTGGAGGGTCTGAAAATGACAGCTGTCTAGTCCTTCGGAGGGGAAAATGTCCTTCATAGCACACTGTATGACACATGCCCGACTTCATTAGCCCAGTTCGGAGCAGAACAGTAGGACGTTAAACTCCATTTCATTTTATTTCCATTATGTCCTAGGCAAATACTATCCGGTGTTCAACAAGGATTGATACTATGCCATTTACTCTTTTTAATATCTATTATTTATAAAGTCTAGACTCAAAAGTAAGATTATTTGCGACGATATGCCTATGTTGCTTCTTATAACAGTCACGACGAGACACGAGACATCGAACGTATCAATCAGTGGCCTGTATCTTTATTAATTCGAACTTTTCAACAAAAATCCCTACGTCTGATTTCAATTAAGTATTAAAAATAATAAAAGGTTGCACCCAATTTCATTAAAAATAATCAATGTACATAAAAGATCCAGTCGTACTTGAAATGAAAACCCCACATTATCTTAAAGTTTGTGGTCTTCGTACCAAATGACATGAGATACATTGGAATATGATTCTTGAAATTACAGAGGCGATAATTTACCAGTGGGCTACAAATTACCCATAACTTAATAAAACTAATTAAGTTGTGGGCATACCAGGGTATTGGAAGTATTATAAAATTCTTCCCTATTTTTCACTTTTGCCAATTTGGGTTATTGATACGTTAGAGAGACAGGCGACCGATTTAGCACAAATCGTCACCGGAAGGAACAAAACGGCAACCCTCGCCAACCCTAAGGATAAACAGGTTTATTTTTATCATAACATTGGATAGGTCAAAATCCGGTTGTTACGTTGATGTACACCAATGTTTCCTTCATTGCAAGCGTAACCAAGTAAGTATCCATTAATCACCGACGACAAGACTCAATATCCGCATTAGTCGAGGTTACGTATAAAAGGCTCTAAAGCTGAATAAGAACAAACCACTCGCTTTATGTTCGTGAATAAGTACATAGACATATAGCAACAAGCAAAGCACGTGACCATCCTTTTAGCTTACTAGTATTACTATAAGAAGAAGACAAAAGAAAAGGAAGAGCAACTAGAAACGCTACTACACCGAGAACGATATAAAAAGGTGAAAATAATATTTTGTTAGAGATTAATACGACTAGAAGAACCACTGAAACAGACATACGTGAACCGGTGATTGAAGCAGTACAAGACTATAGGAAGGGAATCGAAGAACAGAGCAGATAAAATGTCAGGAATTCTGGTTATCTTCCACCTTTGTGTGGCCGTTGTGATGATTCATTCTGTAAGCTCATCGTCACTTTTATTAAACGCTATTGAAAACTCTATTGAACGAGAGAAACGAGCCATCACCACCACAATAGAGTGTCAAGTTCCTCAGAATCTTGAAGCTTTGTTCACGGAGTTGAATAGAGACATCAATGCTTCCAAGTTTTTGATCTATCAAAACGCCACTCAACCAGCCAGTTTGGTTAAGAATGAGCTTAGCGAAAATGAAGTCTACATCAGCCAAAATACACACGGTAACAAAGTCTGCCCACCCACTCTAGATAGTTTTACAACTGACGATCCATTGTGGGTTCGATCCACCTGTCCCTGGTATTATGACCCCGAAGAATTAGGAAGCAACTATTATCCTGCTCATGTTCCACAAGCTAAGTGTAAATGTAACACATGCATTGGAAGCACCGGTCGTACCAAGTGCGAAAGAATCACCACACAGGTTCGAGTCCTGAAGAAAACGGGTTGTGTTGGTGGATTTTACACTTATGAAAACGAACTACGTGTAGTGAATGTGGGATGTACATGCGCACGATGAGGAGGCGTCCATAGAAGACGAATACATTGCGTCCATCTTTAAAATACTCAGGTCGAATTCACCTCAACCAAATCCCGGTTATCGAGGACTCCATCCAGTTATTTATCTTTGTTTGTATAATTTATTAATATATGTTGTGGTAATTTGAAATGAATCCAATATGTACTATAGAATGTGATATACTTAGACAATAACTTGAAGTTTTTAAAATGATTCCACAGTGTACTGTCAAATAGAAATTAACTGTGTTCAAATTTCAATCAGTTTTATTTTATATATATGATAAAATTGTATAATTTGAACATTTATGTTAGTCTTTCATGTTCTATGTGTTTACATAAATTTTCCTAGGGAACTTATTATTTGGGGTAAAAAGTAACCGAGAAAACATATTGTGTACGAGAAAAGGGGATAATCCTTTTCGAACCACGCACCAAAGCCTTTCGAAAATAGTTTTCTACCTATTACTTAATTCTGTCCATTTCTGTCGGATTTGGGGCTCATTGATTTTCTAAATTTAGTGTAGTATGTTTATTGTTTTCTATGGACTAGTCCACTGTGGTTTTTGTTGTTGTGTATAACACAATTATATAGATTTGATAGGACATTGTGTATAATTTGATAGAACACTGTGTATAATTTGATAGAACACTGTGTATAATTTGATAGAACACTGTGTATAATTTGATAGATGTGTATAATTAAAACAATCTATTACAGTGAGTAAAAGGGCCCCATCAAATGGGCGCTTAACACCTTATTCATATTTAATGGCGGACGAAATCGTAGATTTTGTTTACTGCTTTAAATCTCTTTAAAAGAGACTCTTATTTATAAATTCCTTTGTTATAGTTAATTTAATGTCCGTATAAAATATTACATTTTATTTATTATACACCTTTTCATGACAACCTATGATCTATGTTCGTTTATTTTATTATATATTTTATTATTATCATCCTTTTTTTTTTTCGGTTCATGTGTACTGATGGTATGGTTGATTATGAGTATTCACGCTTGAATGAACACTGAAATATAACATCAGAACGTGTAAAAGATAAGTGCATACGATCCATGTAATTAGATGTCGGCGTTTTTCTTTCGTGAAGTTTGTTATTGTTTTTATTTATAGATATTTATTTATACTTCATTTATTAAGTGATTGTTTTGTATACATATCATACTTTGTTTATGTTAATTTATTGATGTTCTTGTATGGTGCCGTCACTTATCTTTTGTTTAAAATGTAATGTTTATTTTTGAAATCAATAAAAATAAAAATTTCAAATAAAATGAAATGTGGTTTAACGTCTTTCTGGTCTGCTCTCACTTGGCTAATGAAGACGGGCATACGTCATACATTATGATTGATATCAGGGAAAAGTTCGGACATCGGCTCTATGGCCTACACTTGCATCAAATTCAAACTGTCAGGGGATCTTTCACGTGCTTGCCAATGTGTATACGGGACCTCGGTTTTTCCAAACGACTAGTCTGCTGTCTTTGTCAGGCCTTCCGCCCTGCACTACTGAGAAAGGGAAACCACGCTGGAAAATCCCGATGGACAATGTCGGCAAATGCAGGGAACAAACATTCAAACATTCTTACTCAATTAACCACCGTGACACATGAAAACAAAACACAAAAAGAATGGTATCTACGGATGGAACGAAGCCAGTTGGCGTGTACGTTAAAGAATCATTTATTGGCACTTTTAATCGGTAAAAAGTTGGCAGACACTGAGCTCGTCTTCATAATCCTGTTTGGCGCAGAAAAGTAGGACTTTTACATGTTTGTTTATACTGCTCTGTACCCGGGGCCTCTGATAACACGTTTTCCTTGTCTGGACGCCTGGGTCACATGATTACTACAATAAGGCCTCGTTATGTAAACAGTGACGGTATATGATTAAAATTAAACCTGTCCTAAAATCTACAACCTGCGAACGTGCATAGGTTTAATAGTCTTCTGCCCAAAGACACCACCCAAGTGCATCATTACCATTTTTCAACAAAGGTGTTTCTTCTTCGGCTGTAAATTTTGGTCGATGTAGTTAGAACACAAGGTCCTCGACCAGGATATCCCGAGTTCACTCTGAATATCTCGAATTCAATGACCAGAATATCCCGAGTTCAATGATCAGAATATCCCTAGTTCAATGATCAGAGTTAACAGTGGATATCCCGAATTCACTGATCAGAATATCCCGAATTCACTCATCATCAGAATATCCAGTGAGTTCAGTGAATCAAGAAGATTCGTCGGATTTCTCAAATTCGTTTCCAACTTTGTAGGTTTCCCGGATAAAGTCCCACCTAATCCATTGAACAAATATCCATAATAAATCAATGTAATATATGACAGTTACTAGATAATTCCTTCCTTCCGATATTTATAGCTACATTAGTATTTTTGAAAATTATTCATAAAATGATAATTTCACATGTTATAGCTGGCAAATAATGGGTAATCTATTTGCGAAAAGATTAGGTCCACTGATTAGGCAGAAACGCACGTAAAATGGCAAAATTCACCTCCTCATGACCGAAGCATAAAACCACACTCCATTCATGGTGACAATGATGATGCTCTCTTTAAGTTTCATAACAATATTATACTTTGGTAATGCAAGATTCCCACTGTCGTGGGATATGTTATAGGATAGGTTTGTCTTTAATGAATCCATGATCTGGTGCGTTATGATACGTTTCTATACGATCAACATGATTGCTAATATTTGACCAGACCTGGGAGGATCACCACAATTACATCACGATTTCAATCCAGCGCTAATCGTGATAGTGGAAACCTAGCGTAAGCATAAAATCTCAACATAAAATTAAAATTCAGTGGGGTTTTTTTATTATAAAAACATATCACTCAATCTGATTGAAACACAGATCCGACTTCGTTTCGTTTCGTTTCGTTTGGCCTGTTCACAATGAACTGTGGGCAAACCCCTAAAAACGTCAACGCTGATTGATTAATCGATGTCTGACGTCACCGGGTCGATAGCCGCAACAGTTTAGCTTACTAATACTGCTATAAGAAGACAACGACAAAAGAACAGGAAGAGGAAATCGATTTATTGCCAAAAAAGAAACGCTGCTAATATCGAGATATATATAAAAGGGTAAAAAAAAAATTTGTTACATTAATACGACTTGCAGAAACTCTGAAGCAGACATCCTCGAACCGATGGTTGAAGCAGTAGAAGACTATAAGAATTGAATCAAAGAAAAGTGCAGACAAAATGTCAAGAATTCTGGTTATCTTCCATCATTGTGTGGCCGTTGTGATGATTCATTCTGTAAACTCATCGTCACTTTTATTAAACGCTATTGAAAACTCTATTGGACGAGAGAAACGATCCACCACCACAAACATAGAGTGCCAGGTTCCGCAGAGTCTTGAAGCCTTGTTCACGGAGTTGAATAAAGACATCAACGTTTCCAAGTTTTTGATATATCAAAACGCAACTCAGCCAGCCAGTTTGGTTGAGAATGAGCTTAGCGAAAATGAAGTCTACATCAGCCAAAATATACACAGTAACAAAGTCTGCCCACCCACTCTAGATAGTTTTACAACTGACGATCCATTGTGGGTTCGATCCACCTGTCCCTGGTATTATGACCCCGAAGAATTAGGAAGCAACTATTATCCTGCTCATATTCCACAAGCTAAGTGTAAATGTAACACATGCATTGGAAGCACCGGTCGTACCAAGTGCGAAAGAATCACCACACAGGTTCGAGTCCTGAAGAAAACGGGTTGTGTTGGTGGATTTTACACTTATGAAAACGAACTACGTGTAGTGAATGTGGGATGTACATGCGCACGATGAGGAGGCGTCCATAGAAGACGAATACATTGCGTCCATCTTTAAAAAACTCAGGTCGAATTCACCTCAACCAAATCCCGGTTATCGAGGACTCCATCCAGTTATTTATCTTTGTTTGTATAATTTATTAATATATGTTGTGGTAATTTGAAATGAATCCACTATGTACTATAGAATGTGATATACTTAGACAATAACTTGAAGTATTTTTAAAGGATTCATGGTATGATTGATTTTGAGTATTCACGCTCGAATGAACACTGAAATAAGACATCAGAACGTGTAAAAGATACGGGGGGGTGCATGTGATCGATGTAATTAGATGTGGGGGGTTTTCTTTCGTGAAGTTTGTTATTGTTTTTATTTATAGATATTTATTTATACATTATTTATTAAGTGATTGTTTTGTATACATATCATACTTTGTTTATGTTAATTTATTGATGTTCTTGTACGGTGCAGTCACTTATTTTTTCTTTAAAATGTAATGTTTATTTTGGAAAAAAATATAAAATAAAATATGAGAAATAGCGTTTAACGTCCTACTGTTCTGCTCCGACTTGGTTAATGAAAACTTCCATACAGTATACAATGGGGGAAATTTGACCTGGAAATTTGGCCTACAGCAAGTTGTTTTTCGTACCATCCACACGACTAAACATCTGTCACTGTCCCGTACCACTGACCAGGGAAAACCACGCCGGAAAATCCCGATGAACTTTGTCGGCCAATGCGAGTATCGTAAACGCGCCCTCCAGGGTCATACCCAATTAACCGCCGTTGTTTAAAAAAAAAAATTGAAACATCAACATAAGTTTGGTTATCTAACAATCGGTGAATTTTGTCTGTGTAGAGTACTGTGCAGGCTCACTTATCAAGATGTCTGCAGCTTTATCCTGACCTTTTAGTGGCATTTAGCGATCGGGCAAACACATTAACAGAACTTTTAGAATAAAACTAGTGATTGTATCCCATAAAAACCTTGTTCTGTCAAAGCTTTATCTTGGTGTTGGCCGAAATGTTCCTCGGGATTTTCCAGCGTGCTTTGCGTGGGGTTGGGATTTGGGGCTGATAAGGAACAGTACCTAGCCGTTCAGAGGGAATGATACCCGCTGGCGTGCACAGAGTTTCTTGGACTTGATTTTATAGTCAAGTACGACATAGAAATTTATTTGTGTCCTTTACATTTACACCTAAATAAATAAATAAATAGTGCCTTCAGGCGCGAATCCAGAGGGGGGGGGGGGCCAGGGGGTCCGGACCCCCCTCCCCTGCTCAGACTTGAAAATTTTTTATGCGATTTTATTGGCGACTTTTAGACCTGTAATTTTGGAATTTACCGTCCGGAAATACGTCAGAATGCACCAAATTGAATCTAATTTACCAAATTTTCCTGGGGGAGGGCCCCCAAACCCACCGTTAATTGTTTGAGTGCTTTTTATTAAACCTAGACCCCCCCTGCCAAAAATCCTGGATCCGCGCCTGGCCTTTCATTTTGATTAGATGACTGATAACTATGAAATATAAAACTCATTCATAAACTCATTATAGGCCATGGCTATAACAGTTACATTATCTTTAAGCGGCATTTAGCGATCGGTAAACACGTTTACAGAACCCAGTTTTTATGGGATACAA
This sequence comes from Patella caerulea, assembly GCA_036850965.1. Taxonomy (NCBI): domain Eukaryota; kingdom Metazoa; phylum Mollusca; class Gastropoda; family Patellidae; genus Patella; species Patella caerulea. The sequence continues at coordinate 13,285,995 of JAZGQO010000002.1, read as the reverse complement.
TCACTAGTTTTATTCTAAAATCATTTAAAGAATTGAACAAGTACCGTCATTGTGCTTGATAACCATAAGAGGATACTTCTCGAAACGTGCTAATTAGAATAAAACTAGTGATTGTATCCTTTAAAAACTGTGCTCTGTTAACAGTTACATTCATTTTAGAAAGAATGATGGGCTTCAGGTCCCTTAAAATGAGATCTTTGGTTAAAAATAACCAGTCAATTATATACAATAATACCAGTTACTGTTAAAAAGAAATACAGAGGCGGAAACGACAGTGAGCTAAAATAAATTTATGGTTATGATAGTTACAATTTTTATAAAAAGAATGATCAATTATGATGTATTTACAAGTTTTAGATCCTAAATCGATCGTGGATAACAAAATATACAATAATATTAATGTACAGTTACATACACAGGTGGAAATGACAGTGAGGTAATAAAAGCTTAATAAATTAAAGTTACATATAAATTTTAACTGATCAACATATTATTAAAGTTTACCTGTTGATTACAAATAAAGCTTATATATATTAAATAGGGATTTAAATATATACAAATTAAATTATAAACATATTATGATGATAAAACAAGCTATCTAACGTTTCATCAACGGGTACTAATATTAAAGATGCTATATTTAAGAGATAAAGAATGTCCATTGCCGGAAAATTTTTCCTGCTACAAATTTTATATAAATTATTATTCATACATCCATTCACATGACAAGCCCATATTCAACATTCTCACATATTGAGGGCATTAGACAATGTCTGCCATATTTTCAGACAATGTTCAATTCCTTTATTATCGTAGCATTGGTTCTTGACACTCACGCCTAATTAAGATATTTATTGTCACAATTTCAAACATTTAAAATAAGATAGTTTGATTGAAACGTTCAGTGTGTTCATTTTATTTTTTATTATCTGTTTTTTCATCTATTGTAGAAAGAATGAATAACTCATTATGTCAGTCTTATATAATACATCTTGATACAAATAAACGGTAAGTAAAATACTAAGACATAATATATGGCCTGACAATAGACCTACTGATTAAGTCGAATTTCGACAACGGCCGGGCAATAACTAATTGCGGTTACCAAATATCAAAGTTAATTTCTTGCGCATGTGCATCCTACACTAATTCCTTCGTGTAATTCCGTTTCATATGTAAAAAATCCATTTTTGCAACCTGTTTTCTTCATAAATCGAATATTTGTGCGTACTTTTTCACATCCCTCTCTGTTGTTGCTACCAATACATGAACGGCATTTACACTTAGCTTGTGGAATGTGGGCAGGGTAGTAGTTGCTTCCTAATTCTTCAGATTCGTAGTACCAGGGACAGGTGGATCGAACCCACAATGGAGCGCCTGGGCCGAAACTGTCCCCAGTTCGAGGACAATGTGTGCTACCGTGTGTGTTTTGGCTGATGTAGACTTCGTTATTGCTGAGCTCGTTGGTGATCAGGCTGGCGGGTTGAACGGCATCTTTGGCGATAAGAAATCGAGTGACGTTGATGTGCTGATTCAATTCGGCAAATACGTCTCGGAGGGTCGAGGGAATTTGACACCCCGTTGTATCTCTCCTTTCTTTTTCGATCGTCTTCTCAATAACGTTCAGTAAAATTGGTGATGAGCAGGCGAAATTCACCATCATTATACAAGCGAAAAGTTCAAGTAAGGACATCTTGATGCTGCTTCTGGACTTCTGCTCCAAGTAATGGTTACCAATGTCACAATATATTTCGAGTTCTGTCACTGTTGGATTAGAGAAAGGATTTTGATGAATATCTTTAGTTTTATCGATGTTCCAGTGTTTAACGAGAGATGATGCTGAATTGATATCTGCTAATATCTGTGTGTTGTTCTGTACAGTTAAATGTTTTCCCATTAAACCACTTGACTACTGCCGTTGTCTTGTTAGTGTTCACAAATGATTGACTTAATCACGAAAAGATATTTATACTTGTAATTGGGGATTTGAGTTATCACGTGGAAGTATTTATAAATAATTACAATATCCGTATTTCTGTTTACACTAATTTTATAGTGTCCGTCTACTGTTCTGAGAATTCGAGAATTCCAACTGTCAAGGGACTTTTTATGTGTACTCCCAATTTGTTCACCGATCTAAGGTTTTCCTACCACCCAAAAGACTAGACGCTTTAGCAGTAAATATTTGAGGTGAATTTGGGGTTACATCACCAGGTTGTTCTGGTTTCGAATCCAAGTGTTGGTCGAGAAAACTCGCGAGAATTCACAACCCTGGTTCCCACTTGCTAAGGATTGCAGGCGCAGATCCAGAGGGGGGGGGGTCCAGGGGGTCCCTGTCTGCAGGGTCGAGCATAGGTCCACTGCCTGTAGGGCTTGAGGGTAGGCCCACTGCTTGTAGGGCTTGAGGGCTGGGATGGAAATGTTGCCTAATCAATCATGTGGTGCGAACAAAACGAGGTCAACTTATCTTTCCGCTTTGACTTTCACGTAAACAAAGTGGAAATGCCACAGCCCGAGGAAATTCCTAATCCAGAGCAGATAAAAATGTCGACAATTCTGGTTCGAGTCCTGAAGACAAAGGGATGTGTTGCTGGGTTTTACACTTACGAAAACAGGTTGTATTACTGGATTTTACACTTATGAAAACTAAGTACAGTTGGTGTGAGGTATACATTCGCTAGATGAGACGACGCCCATAAAGAACCGAAGACACTGCGTTCTTTGTCTTAATAGTCTCAAGCCCATATCACCTCAACAAAAACCCAGTTATCGATAAGACCAGCCAACCATTTATTGATACATCGCATTCTTAATATTTATTCCAGACTACTGTGTTATAATTTTAGACTTAGACAAAAAAGGGGTATTTGTTATGATTCTTCTACGAACAAGGTACTGAAACTTTGAACATATAACGTAATTTTATACATTTCCTACAACGTTGTTGATGTACAGTTCTTTGACTGTTTATTTTTAAATTTGTCAATTTCCGTGCTTACGCAGTATGAATAAAGCGACGACTAGCGCGATGACGACAAGACCCATGACGTTTGCATATTATTTCAAACCTGTTCAAATGGGCACCTAAAAGGATAACTAGGTGCTTTTAACCTCTTCAAACCGGCACCTAACATGATGCCTAATTTTAAGCTCCTTCAAATGAGCACCGAACATGATAACTATTAAAATTCATCAAACAGGTACTTATTTAGTGTGTTATTTGATGATAACTTTTACGTTTGCAATGAGGTGATTTTTGCCAGAACAAACAACGATTCTGCGTATTCTTTTTTTATTTTTTGCCAAGGGTTCTTTAACGTGCGCGCCAACTCGTACACGGGACCTCAGTTTTTCGTCTCAGTAGAACGACTATACGTTGTCCCTTGTCATACCACCGATCCTGTACCACTGACGCGGATCTAGATCGGAAAATCCAGATGAAATCTCTCGACCAATACTGGAATCGAACACGGGACCTTCAGGTTAGCGACCAGTCAACGTGGTTCCCCCACTTGCCAGTGGTAAACGCCTGACAAAGGACAGTGTATAATCGTTCGGATTGGACGAAAAACCAAGGGCTTCGTCAACAACCAGAAGTTTACGCAAAATAAATGTTGAAAATTGGAATTGTTAATAAGAGTCGGCCGTAGTGCCGCTGCCGGACGAAATGTCCATCATCCCTCATAGAACCTGTATGCCCATTTTTATTAGCGAGAGAGAGAGAGAGAGAAATGGGGTTTAACGTCCACTCAACACAAACTAGGTCATTTCGGGACTAACATATGGTTTAATTTTATTTCAATGATTCGCTTGCGCGTAGGGGTCTTTAGCAGTGAGAGGAAACTGGAGTGCCCGGAGGAAACCCACGAGGTTGAGAAGGCGCCACTATCTCCATGCCACATACGCTCACACCAGGGCTTGAAACCACAGCCGCAAGCCAGAGGTGACCGGCCAGCTAGATGTCGAAGCGCGCCACTAGGCCATCCCAACCCCCCATTTTTATTAGCCCAGTTGGTGCTGAGAAGTAAGACTTTAAACTCCATTTCATTTTACTTATTTCATTCCCTTCGTCCATGCGTATTGTTCAAATTTGTTAGTCCCATGATTCGTTCTGAGTTGAGTGGACGAATCTTGACTCACTGACAGACCACGTAATCTAAAGAATCACAATTCAATCAAACCCCTTTTTACAAATGTGAGCAATAGCTGACTATGGAAAGAACCAATGTTGAAACGTACGTCAATTTCCGGAAGAAAATTATCAACAAATTACGGTATTTCCCGCACCTTGTCCCTCGATGGATTGAATGAAAAACAATTCACGCCCCCAAGTGGGATATTGTTCAATCAAGGATGTTTAAGGTTGCTTAGAATGCATTTACTTCCGCGTGTCTGTCATATATAATAAGTGTATTTCATGAAGAAGTCAATCATTCAACAGTAGATACTTGAACAGCAATAAGACAACAGCTATAAGCAAGCGGTCTAACGGGACATTAGTTATACTATAGAGCACCATAGGATCTTAGAGCCGGTATTAGTTAAGCAACAACCTTCGTTAAAGATTGGAACATTGTTAAAACCAAAGACATTCAACAACATCTTGTCTCTAATCCAACAGTGAAAGAAAGGGCTCGGGGTATATTTCGACTGTGAGTAGGTTGGTAATCATTTATAATATTATTAAGAAGTTCAGAAGCAGCATCAACATGTCTTTACTTAAAGTTTTCGCTTGTATAATGATGCTGAATTTCGCCTGCTCATCACCGATTTTACTGAACGTTATTGAGAAGTCGATCGAAAGAGAAAGGAGAGATACAACGGGATGTCAAATTCCCCCGACCCTCGAAGACTTATTTGCCGAACTGAATCAGCACATCAACGTTACTCAATTCCTTATCGCCAAAGATGCCGTTCAACCCGCCAGCCTGATCACCAACGAGCTCAGCAATAACGAAGTCTACATCAGCCAAAACACACACGGTAACAAAGATTGCCCTCGAACTGGGGACAGTTTCAACCAAGACGATCCGTTGTGGATTCGATCTACCTGTCCCTGGTACTACGAGTCTGAAGAATTAGGAAGCAACTACTACCCTGCCCATATTCCACAAGCTAAGTGTAAATGCCGTTCATGTATTGGTAGCAACAACAGAGAGGAATGTGAAAAAGTCCGCACAAATATTCGAGTTCTGAAGAAAACCGGGTGCAAAAATGGATTTTTTACGTATGAAACGGAATTGCACGAAGGAATTAGTGTAGGATGCACATGCACCAGACCAAGAAGTTAGTCGAATTTTGTACATTGATCCGTGGTAACCGCAATTAGTTATTGCCCAGTTATTTGTCGAAGTTCGACATAATTAGTAGGTCTATTTTCAGACCATTATTTCTATGTATTTAAGGTATATTTTATTTGTATAAATTTTGTATTAATATGATTATATGTTGATGAATGTTGAATAGCTTGTATATAATGTAGCTTGTATATATTTGAATTCATACTTAATTTAATATTACATTTTATCAACATGGACATATATACTGATTTAATAAGTTTATTTTAGCCCACTGCCATTTCCACCTGCCTTTGTAACGATGTTTTACTGTATTATTGACTGGTTATTTCAACCAGACGCATAACCAAATAATAATATTTATTTATTTATCAATATTTTTTAATTATTTAATAATATTTTATTTATTTATTTATTTATTCATATTTTATTTATTTAATAATATTTATTTATTTAATAATATTTATTTATTCATATTTAATGTTATTTATTTATATTTATTGATTTGATATTTATTAATTCATTGTATCAAATGCATAAAGTTTTCATGTGGCATGTATGTTTGAATGCTAGTATTTATAAGTTGTGAATGTGAGGTATATATGATATTCTGTGCTCATTCAAGTTTATTAAAAACAAATTAAGACCCAGTTTATGTTAATTAGTTATAGAATAATAGGAAATGTGAAGGGCGCAAAGTAAGACTCAGTTTTGTTAGTTAATTAGCTTTAGAATGGTAAGAAATGTAAAGGGCACAGAGACTAAATATAATGTTACACTTGGCTTTTAAATTTTGTTTAAGAAATCCGTAACATCACAAATACTGATGGAGAGAAAATTATGATTTTCTATTATAATGAATTCATTCATAATTTAATCTGTGTTGTTTGATTTACAATTTACAAATTCATTTCATTAGACGTGTATGCAAAGTCAACAGTTGTTAGATTTTATTTATATCAGTATTTGTTTTAGTCCCTTTTATGTTTGTGATATCAAAGAAAAACCTAAGAGATTGACATTCCATTAAAATGTTAATTTCTGTGAAAGTATTAAATATCATGTTGATTGTATTAATATCATTTATAAACAATAAGATCGTAAACACAGGGTAATATCCACACAATTTATATAATTACAAAAATTGTATTTTAATATTTTAATTATACAGTTGTGGTCTTAAAAAGATATCTTGAAATGTATCAAACTGTTGGAAAAATGAAAAAAAAAAACACTTACCTAAATTTTAAGAAAGAGAATATTTATATTTGATAGAATAATTTATATTTTTACATTCGTGTTGTAATTTTTTTTTGGTTTATTTATATTTATAATAAAGAAAATTATAATTTAAATTTGGTCTTGAGCTTTAATAACTTCAAAGAATATTAATGTAAAGTTTAATGAGGAATCGACAGTTTCACTAAAGTGACACAAAATTGGTTTTAACGTCTTACAGTTCTTAAGACGGGCTTGCGCGATGCAGTGTACCACGACGAGAATTTTGCCTGGACAGCGGCACTACGCTCTTTTTGAATCGATCTGTCCATTTGAGATTAAAATGCGGTTTATTCATTTTATATTCAAGTGTACAATTGTTTATAGTAATTCCAATGCAAGTGTTCTTTTACGTGTACGTCAGGGCGGACCTTGAGTTTTTGTGACATCCGAAGAACTGGGCAACTCATTATTTATCAATCCCAAAGGCGTTACCTCTAAGAAATGGGATCCAGGCTAGCAAAAAATAAACCATTAGAATGATTTCTACCACCAAAGAATGGCACCAAAATGTTTATGGACTTAAAATATTGGAAAGACTTGTGTTGAACGTTTCTCCGACAGTTTAATGCATTTTGGAAGTCGCGGTAGTTAATGTGGGTAGGACTCTAGGGCGCTAACTAGTAGGCCTTGTGGTTCACTCCCAATTTTGGTAGAGAAAGTTCATCGGGTACAGTGGAGAGAGAGAGAGAGAGAGAGAAATGGGGTTTAACGTCCACTCGACACAAACTAGGTCATTTCGGGACTAACATATGGTTTAATTTTATTTCAATAATTCGCTTGCGCGTGTAGGGTTCTTTAGCAGTGGGAGGAAACCGGCGTGTCCGGAGGAAACCCACGAGGTTGAGAAGGCGCCCCTATCTCCATGACACATACGCTCCATGACACATACGCTCGAAACCACAGCCGCAAGCTAGAGGTGACCGGCCAACTAGAGGTCGAAGCGTGGCACTCTAGACCACTAGCTCCCCATGCCCCCCCTTCCGCACCGGATACAGTGGTTAATCTCTATTTGAACAATGGGATTGGGCGAAGGAATTTAAATATATAAAATTAAAAGGCTTGTTAAACTCCCTGTTTCTCAACACCGACTAGGCGAATAAAGACGGGCGTACGTATACTATGAGTATATATACTATGTATAAATGAAATTTTTTCCCGGGCAGCGGCACTGCTGCCTACTCTTTTTTAGAATTCAAACTGTCAAAATGTATTTTACGGAAACGCCATTGATTAGGGGACCGTTTTACAAAACTGATTTTATCAAATGTGTTTTGGAGACATTCTGGAGATGATGGTTTACATGATTAAAATCTGTGTTTTTGAGATTAAAGCCTGAATATCGAAAAACAAGTAGCTCGTTTTTAGAGATTCGCCAATATTGAAAAACAAGGAGAAAGAGCAGTTTTTATGCGAATCCACTGCTCAAGCATCCTTATTTATGATATTTTTAGATCGTTTTACACAACTGGTTTAATCAAATGTGTTTTGGAGACATTCTGTAGATATACATACATTAAATCTGCTTTTTGAGATTCAGGTCTGAATATGGAAAAACGAGTTGCGGGATTTTCGATATTCGCCAATATAAAAAAAACAAGGAGAAAGAGCTTTTTAATGCGAATCCACGGCTCAGACATCTTAATTTATGATACCTTTAGATCGTTTTACACAACTTGTTTAATCAAATTTGTTTTAGAGCCATTCTGTAGATATACATCCATTAAGTCTGCCTTTTTGAGATTCAAGTTTGAATTGTTTAATGTTTTTAGGGGTGTTTTTGCAAGCCAGGGCCCCATTTCTTGGAGGTAACGCCAGCGGGATGGATAAATAATGAGTTGCCTAGTTCGTCGGATGGCAACAAAAGGTCCACCCTTATACATAGAATAAATTAACCCAATTTTAATCTCAAATGGACCGAAATGCTGTGTTGACACGACGTTAAACCCGATTTTATTCTTGTTGAGAGGAAGAGTGCATAAGAGAACCCTAGACAGTTGGAGTTCGAAATAAGAGCAGACCTTCAGATATGTAAGACGTTAAAACCCATTTTATTTCACATTAGTGAAACTGACGACACCTCATTAAACTGTACAACAATATTCTTTGAAGAAAATAAAAGCTCAAGATCAAATTTAATTTCTAATTTTCTTTATTATAAATATAAATAAATCAACAAACTTTACAACACAATTGTAAAAATATAAATTATTCTATCAAATAAAAATATTCTCTTTCTTAAAATTCAGGTTATTTCTCTTTTTTCATTTTACCAACAGTTTGATACACTTCAAGATATCTTTTTACGATCACAATTTTGTAAATCGTAATATTAAAATACAATATTTTTATAATTATATAAATTGTGTGGATATTACCCTGTGTACGATCTTATTGTTTATAAATGATATTAATACAATTCACTACGATATTTAATACTATCACAGAAATTAACATTTTAATGGAATGTCAATCTCTTAGGTTTTTCTATGATATCACAAACATAAAAAGGACTAAAACAAATACTGATATAAATGTAAACAACTGTTAGGGTCACAAAACGTTGCACACACGTCTAATGAAAGAAGTCTGTACATTGTAAATCAAACAAAATAGATTGAATTAAATATGAATTAATTTGTTATAATGGAAACTCATAATTTCTCTCAATTGCTATTTGGGATCTTACATATATGGATTTCGTAAATATTATTTAATAGCAAAGTGTTATAATATATATTTTGTCTTTGCTTTTAATAAACTTAATACAGAATTTCTTGTATACTCACATCCACAACTTATAATAAATACTAACATACAAACATACATTCAACATGTAAACTTTGTGCATTTGATGCAATAAATTAATAAATGTCAAAAAAAAAATATTAATAAATAAATAAATATTATTAAATAAATAAATATTATTAAATAAATAAATATTATTACATAAATAAAATATTATTAAATAATAAGAAATATTATTAAATAATAAGAAATATTATTAAATAACAAGAAATATTAATAAATAAATAAATATTATTATTTCGTTATGCGTCTGGTTAAAATAACCAGTCAATAATACAGTAAAACATCGTTACAAAGGCAGGTGGAAATGGCAGTGGGCTAAAATAAACTTATTAAATCAGTATATATGTCCATATATGTTGATAAATTGTTATATTAAATTAAGTATGAATTCAAATATATACAAACTTTATTATATACAAGCTGTTCAACATTCATCAACATATAATCATATAAATACATAATTTATACAAATAAAGGATACCTTAAATACATAGAAAGAATATGGTCTGAAAATAGACCTACTAATTATGCCGAATTTCGACAAATAACTGGGCAATAACTAATTGCGGTTACCACGGATCAATGTACAAAATTCGACTAACTTCTTGGTCTTGCGCATGTGCATCCTACACTAATTCCTTCGTGTAATTCCGTTTCATATGTAAAAAATCCATTTTTGCACCCTGTTTTCTTCAGAACTCGAATGTTTGTGCGGACCTTTTCACATTCCTCTCTGTTGTTGCTACCAATACATGAACGGCATTTACACTTAGCTTGTGGAATATGAGCAGGGTAGTAGTTGCTTCCTAATTCTTCAGATTCGTAGTACCAGGGACAGGTGGATCGAATCCACAACGGATCGTCTTGGTTGAAACTGTCCCCAGTTCGAGGGCAATCTTTGTTACCGTGTGTGTTTTGGCTGATGTAGACTTCGTTATTGCTGAGCTCGTTGGTGATCAGGCTGGCGGGTTGAACGGCATCTTTGGCGATAAGGAATCGAGTGACGTTGATGTGCTGATTCAGTTCGGCAAATAAGTCTTCGAGGGTCGGGGGAATTTGACATCCCGTTGTATCTCTCCTTTCTCTTTCGATCGTCTTCTCAATAACGTTCAGTAAAATCGGTGATGAGCAGGCGAAATTCACCATCATTATACAAGCGAAAACTTTGAGTAAGGACATGTTGATGCTGCTTTTGAACTTCTTAATAATATAATAAATGATTACCAACGTACTCACAGTCGAAATATATCCCGAGCTCTTTCACTGTTGGATTAGAGAAAAGATGTTGGTGAATATCTTTAGTTATAACGATGTTCCAATGTTTAACGAAGGTTGTTGCTTAATTAATACCGGCTCTAAGTTAAGATCCTGTGACGTCCTATATAACTAACTTCCCGTTAGTTAGACTGTTTGCTTATAGCTATTGTCTTACTACTGTTCAAGTATCTACTCTTGAATGGTTATCTAAGGCAAGAAAAGACACTTATATATGACAGCCACGCGGATAAATCTATTTTTATCTTTAGAGGCATTTCAAGTGTAAGCAACCCGAAACATCCCTGATTGATCAAAATCTAACTTGGGGGCGTGAATTGTTTCACATTCATCCTTTACAAAGAGAGGGTGCGGTTAATTTACATACGACACTTCTCTTTTAAGAACGTGTCACGGATTTTGGTTATCGTCAGTCTTGATGTTATGATTCTTCCGTCCTTCTTAAAATACTCAAGCCGACATCACCTCATCAATCACGTTTCGTTAATCGACGATTCCAGTCGAGTTCCCCATAATTACGCCCCGTTTATCCATGACTCCAGACAGTTGTTTGTTTGCATAATTTGTTAGTATATCGTATTATTATATATTATATACATTTCAACTGAAAAAAGCTGAAAGACTTTTAGGACTTTAAATTTTGTCTAATTATTTGGATAGTCGTACTTAGTTTTGTTTTATTTGGATTATCATGTTTTCAAGTTTTATTGTATAGAAAATTTTAATTCAATACAGACATGTTTGTGTTATTTGTAGATCTGTTTTATTGGTGTAACAGGGGCGGATCCAGGATTTTTTGCAGTAGAGGGTTTGCCAGGTTTCTGTCAAGGAAATCTGTCATCATCGTCTCTAAATGTAAACAGCGAAATCTTTTTATAGTTATGTAGAATCACACTGTGATTTAATTTCATTAATGAAAGGCATTCATTTTTTATATGTGGTTAAGCAGGGTGGGGTTTGTAATCTGTAATCAGACTGGTGAACTGAGAAATGAAATGGGGTTTAACGTCCCACTGTTTTCCCCGACCCGGCTAATGAAGACAGACATAGGTCATAAAATATGCTACGAGGGAAATTTTGCACGTAGCGCTACGACCTACTCTTATATCGAAATACAGTACGTGAATTTTCTCGCCCGACGGGATCGAACCCGCGACCTCTAGGCCAGCGAGCCAACACACTTAGCCAACGCAGCTCCCTCGGATGAACAACAGAGTTAAGAATGCTGTGACTTTATCTTGGTGTTAAGTATAGTCACCAACTTATTTCGGAATCGTTCGGTTGAATCAATCGGCTGAAACATTCGAACGAATGATTCGTTCGAATCAAACATGTTTAATATACTCTGCCGAATTATATTCGCCTAGTGTGTCCGCTTCGCCGCAGCATTCGCCCGATTGTAGAATTCATTAACCAATGATCACTCATATGGAAAAGTCACGTGGTTGTTTGAAGACATGGTAGAAACCTTGTCGCTGCCATGTTTAATCATGTGTAAGGTGAAAGCTAGTCTCGGTCACCCAGAACATGATAGTCTTCATCGTACGGAGGGTCTGGTACCGTTGTCAATATTTGATGAAAAGTTCCATTACACGTGGTTGATTATCCAGTAGGGTCTATTTTTCACCAAGTAAGAGTTTAGTCCTTCCCGCAATAAATCCCACAATTCTTGCATTATTATAAACAAATATGAATAGTTACGCCGAATTAATTTTACAAAATACATAGAAGTGGCCCGCGAAGAGAAAAATTTTACAATAAAATGTGTTGGATATTGAACTAGCAATGCAATTAAATAGATTTTCTGGAATTGCAATCTTAAATCAATTTCATGGGCGTCGAAATCTTGGTTCAGGACTAGCTACCTCCCTTAGAATTTGTTTATGGTAATGTGAAAGACCGGATAATCTAGCCAATGACCTATTATTATCAAATGTTGATAACGCATCCAGACTAAAATAAGTATCATTTATTTCTATAAATCACTTGGAACAGACATGTCCGTTTCCATCATCCCAGTCGGTGAAGAAATGTACCATTAGCAATCTCGATCCATTTTGAATGTCTTTTGCAAACTGATCCCGCAGTGAATATTCACTTGGCCGCTACAATCACTGATAAGCATGACATCGACGAGGCTTAATAAGTACGGCATATTAACTTTTTTACTCCGACAAATTAAATTCTCAAACATTTTTTTGAGGTAACAGAAAAATAAATAAAGACGTTTGAAGTAATTGAAGTTAAAAAATATTTCCTATTAAGTGTAAATGGGTATTAAAATGAGTAAAATGCGTCATTTTGCTCGAAGCAGTTAGGTGTTAAGTAAACATTGCACGAGCCGTTGAGCCAATGACTGCAGTCAACGCACGTGCTGTGGACACTATCTGTTACAGAATTAATTCGTAAGTAATTCTCTGTGAAACAGATTGTGTCTTTTGATGTATCCTTTCGCCGATTGCTTCACAAAGATCCAAGATGGCGGCTCAAACTCCTGTGCCATGTCTCTAGATATCTTAACTAAAGATAAAATCCAAATTTTAGTACATACATGTACTTGAATTTTGATTTGCTAAGTGCTAAAATCAACCTAATATTATCCAATCAAATTACTAAAATACGGATTTTATCTTCGTGAAACAGACCACCTTTTTCTCAGAAATTTCATGTATTTTGCCGAATCATGACCCACATTGTGTGAATCGAGATTGCTGCAATAGCTGGAATTTGAAAGAGCCAATGTTAAAACGTCATCGTTTTGATGTTAAAACGTCATCGTTTTGATGTTAAAACGTCATCGTCTTGAGGAACTTATCCTTAAAATATGTGACACATTAAGAAATAAAATAGTGTTTAAACAAAAATACTGTATTTTCTCAAAACTTCAAAACGTCACAATAAAACAAAATGAGGTTAACCTTCCTAGTTTTCTGCACCAACTAAGTTAATGAAGAAGGGCTTACACCATATATTCTGCTATGGCGAAAACTGTTTCGAATTCCTATTGTCACGCCAATGTATACACGAGATCACCGTCCCACCCGAACAGGTGCGGATCCAGGATTTTTTGCAGGGTGGGATCTAAGTTTGATAATTGCTTAACTAATTAAGCTCAACCGATAATTTGGTAAATTAGATTCAATTTGGTTCATTCTGACGTATTTCCGGAAGGTAAATTCCAAAATAGCAGGTCTAAATCGCCAATAAAATCGCATAAAAAAATTTTTCAAGTATGAGCAGGCGGGGGGGGGGGGTCCGGACCCCCTGCACCCCCCCCCCCCCTCTGGATCCGCGCCTGCCGAACGACTAAACACTGTCCTTTCCGGAGGAACATTCTCTGACAACAAAGGGAACTAACCCGAGACCCATTGGTTAGCACCCAAGAAGCCTACTCACTGATGTCCAGGCGAAATATTTTCCCATTGCACACTGCATGGCGCAAGTCCGCCTTCATTAGTCCAAGGGTGCAGAAACGTTATACCCCATTTTATTTCATTTGCGTGAGAGCGACGATGACCCCCTAAGCTTTACAACAATTTTTTTTAAAGGCAATAAAACCTAAGACCAAATTTAAATTATAGTTTTCTTTATTATAAATATAAATAAATCAGCAAGCTTTACAAATGTAAAAATATAAATTATTCTATCAAATATAAATATTCCCTTTCTTAAAATTCAGGTTAGTATTTTTTTTCATTTTTCCAACAGTTTGATATTTTTCAAGATATCTTTTTAAGATCACAATTTTGTAATTTGTAATATCAAAATGTTCCCCCCCCTCCCCAAGCCCCATTGACATAGTTACTTTTCATTTTCGTTTGCTTTGTTACTGTTGTAGTTCACATATCTGCTCTTTAATAGATGATATAAACATATTTTTAGCATTGTCTCCGCCCAAACAATCCAACTTTGTAACATATTACCCCTTTTCTCCAATGTGTGCCCCTCCCCCCCCCCCCCCCCCCTCGACAAAATCATGGATCCGGGCCTGTAACATAAGACAATAGACTAAAGTTATCCAACACAGATTAATCATTAATCAGTTCTTAACAAACTTAAAGGATTAATAATTTCTTATATACCTTACATTCACAACTCCAATAAAACTTCCAGTCACACCATTAATGGGCTGTGCATTTGATGCAATAAATAAATATATATTAACTTACCAACTAAGTAATATTAAATAACTAATTAAATATTATTAAATAACTAATTAAATAACTAATTAAATATTATTAAATAACTAATTAAATATTATTAAATAACTAATTAAATATTATTAAATAAATAAATATTATCAGATAAATAATGAAAATTTTGTTTCAAATGTTGTATTAGATGGCTGGTAGATATGATATTTTATGATAACTCCCGTGCATTTGGTTTATGATTGAAATGCATTATTAACCAAACTTATTTTTTTCATAATGGCAGTGTATGTAATGGTTACGACAGTTACAATCGTCATGGTTACGAGAGTTACAATCATTGTTACAAGACTGATAATTTAAAGGGACAATAACATTTTAGCTGACTTGGAAGCTCCAGAAAATAAATAATAATCTTATTTTAAGTACTAGATATTTAAGTGTCCTACCTGTTGTGTAAATTATCCATTACAACCTATTTTACTTGTCCACAGAGTTCGAAAATATTTTAAAATCCAAGTCACATTTGAAAAGGTTTACGTTAGACTTTTCAAATCAATTGGTTGAATTTTTCCAATTTACTAAAATAGGTGTGTTAAGATGAAATTTATATCATCAATTAATTGGAATATTGTAAAATAATACGATTTGTTGACCAGAATGAAGATTGGAACATATTATTCAGTTACAACAAGAGTGTTATTGGGGATTTAACATGTATTTACAAGATTTAGATCCTAACTGGATCATGGTCAATTATGGTTAACATAGCCAGTACATCGTTCGTTCGTTCGTGGGGTTTAACGTCCACTTCCACCTAAGGTGATATCGTAGACAAGGTGTTTCCTAGGAAACTAGCCTGTACCAGCCACAAGGGGGAGGGCTGGGTTGGCTTATGGTAAGACATAGTGTCTTTGCGGGGCAGCAGCCATGATAGGTCTCATCAGGGAGTAGGCACCAGGGCCAGTACATTATACAGTTACGTATAAATACAAGGACGGAACTGGCAGTGGGGAAAAAAACGTCATAAATCAGAAGATATCGAGGTTGATGAATTGTTATATATTACCGATCAATATATAATCATAAAAAGCTATGAATATGTGGATTACAATTAAAAATTGAATTACAATTAAAATTTCAATTAAATTAAATAGAAATTCAAATATCCACGAATGAAATCATATTAATACATAATCTGTACAAATAAAGCCTAAGCTAAATACGTGTACCTAGACATTGTGGTCTGAAAATAGACCTACTAATTATGCCGAATTTCGACAAATAACTGGGCAATAACTTATTGCGGTTACCGAGTATCAATGTACAAAATCCGATTTAGGTCTGGCACAGGTGCATCCTACATTAATATCTTCTCGTAATTCCGTTTCATAAGTATAAAATCCATTTGTGCACCCTGTCTTCTTCAGGACTCGAACCTGTGTGGTGATTCTTTCGCACTTGGTACGACCGGTGCTACCAATACATGAACTGCATTTACATTTTGCTTGTGGAATATGAGCAGGGTAGTAGTTGCTTCCTAAGTCTTCAGATTCGTAGTACCAGGGACAGGTGGAGCGAACCCACAATGGGGCGCCTGAGCCGAAATTGTCCCTAGTTCCATTGCAATCTTTGTTACCGTGTGTGTTTTGGCTGATGTAGATTTCGTTTTCGCTAAGCTCGTTGGTGATCAGGCTGGCGGGTTGAACGGCATCCTTGGCGATAAGAAATCGAGCGACGTTGATGTGCTGATTCAGTTGGGCAAATAACTCCCCGAGGGTCTCGGGAACTTGACACCCCGTGATGTCTCTCTTTTCTGTTTCGACCGTCTTCTCAATATCTTTTAGTAAGATTGGTGTTGAGCAGGCGAAATTCACCATCATTATACAAGCGAAAACTTTAAGTAAGGACATCTTGATGCTGCTTCTGAACTTCGTAATAATACTATAAATGGTTACCAAGGTACTCACAGTCGAAATATATCTCCAGTTCTGTCACGGTTGGATTAGAGAAAAGATGTTTAATAAACTAACTATTCCGTTAGAAAGTTCACTTACAGCTTCTGTCTTACTTCTGTTCAAGTATCGAAGATTGAATGACTGACTTCAACAAGATAAGACATTTATATATGAAAGACACGCGGATCAATCTATTATTTTGAGAGGAAGTAGATTCATTTGAATTGAAGTGTAACCTGAAACATCCCTGATTGACCAAAACTTAAATTGTGGGCGTGAATTGTTTCGCATTCATTCTATTCAAGGACAGGAGGCGGGAAAGTGAGATATGACACCTTTCTTTTAAAAAGTGTCACGAATTCCGCTTATCTTCAATTTTTTACATTGCCGGCAGGAGTCTTCCGTTCTGATTCATAATGTGCAAGTCTGATTCCTAGGGGTTCTTTTTAAAATAATTTAAATGGCAAAAAGAAAGTTAAATAAACACAACACAATTTATGGCTAAGTGGTTAACCTGGGAGTCGGGTGTTCGTCCCCCCCCCCATTTGAATCCGCCTATGGGGACGTAAACTAAAAACCCGAGGTACCGTATACACATAGACAGTTAGAAATCGATATATAAGAACAGGCCGTAAGTGATGTGCGCTACAAGATATCTCGAGCCAAAGGATGAACCTGTGAGGAAACAGGCCATATTTTTATATCTTACCTAGCGTATTGCAGTAAGAAATGCGTGACAACTACAGACACATATTCCAAACGAGTAGAATTTAGACAGTCCGACAATCGCATTCGTAGTACGTCTGCAATACCACATAATACTGTACAGGTTATTTAAGTTCTCTAAATGGTGTTTTTGTTAACATAGAAATTCGTTAACTACATGATATGTGGCGAAAACTTGGCTATTGAAGTAGCTTGCATTATTCTACTACTTTCTTACACTAGTTCCCTGACATTTATGTCCGTATCCAATTCTGGGAGTGGGTTACTGTGGTCCAGGCTTCGGGTGCACGGATTATTCCAATTAAATAGAATAACGTTGACGTAAAACGGTGAACATACGGAATATTTACCCAAAAATACTTATTGCCCCACCCTAATAACTGGCCTATCTATATATAAGAGGGAGCTAGGTTAAATTTCCCTTCAGACATGACATCACAAGCGTTCCTAGAGGGAGCCGGGGTAGAGACATCATTTAGACATCACGGGCGCTTCTGAGAAAGCATATTCGCGGTCTTCTCGGCTTCGAGCCCAGAATCAGACATCATTGGTGTTTGTGTTCTCAGAGGGACATACTTGTAGTCGCCTCGGCTTACAGACCGGGAAAGGTACAACATGGAGTCTCCTCAGCTTAAAGGCCGAGGGAAATCGCGATGTAGACTAAGAAAGAAGAGCGTAACGCGACAAAACACAAGCTAAGGTATAAGGAACCCATATTTACCTTATATTTAATACCAGTTACACCAACAAAGTGTTTCAGAGTTAATTGATCATTGAAGTTTCATACATAATTGATCCATTTAAAAAAAAAAGATGGTGTTACACTTCCATCCCGTTTATTTACGTTGTCACTCCCGCTAATTGAAGTACGGGGAAAATTTGAACAGGCTCAAATTCATACAGCAACTTCCCGTTCAAGAAGTTCGTTAACAGCTACTACTACGTTCACTCCGTTCGCACACAGTGTGATCCCACGTGGCAACATTTTTCTGATCGTAGCGCGAACTTGTTGTGAAGGAGGCTTTGAGCTTTACAACAAAATTCTTTGAAGAAAATATAAAGACCAATTCAAAATTTAAATTTTCAATTATAGTGATATAAATAAATCACTAAATTTTACAAAACAATTGTAACAATCTAATAAATTATACCATCAGATACAAATGTTCTCTTCGGTAAAATTCATAAATATTTTGTTCTGGACATTCAAAGCAAATAGTAGGTGAAACACCTTGGACGCAATTAAACTTACTTGTTTTCGTATTCCTAACAGTTTGATACATTTCAAGATATCTTTTTACGATCACAATTTTGTAATATAATATTAAAATACAATATTTGTAACTATATAAATTGTATGGATAATGTGTTTTCATCTTATTGTTTATAAATCATGTTAATACAATTCAACATGATATTTAATACTTTCACAGAAATCAACATATCATTATTTACCTCACATTCACAATTTTTATAAATACTAACATAAAACTTACATTCAAACGTTGTGCATTTGATGCAATAAATCAATAAATATATATAAAATCAATAAATATATATCAACTCAATAAATAAATGTTGATACATTATAATATTACTTATCAACATTATATCATTAATTAAAAATTATATACAGTTTGTATCTGTTAATGACAAAGCCTAAGTTAAATATATAGACAATATGGTCTGAAAATAGACCTACGAATTAAGCCAAATATCGGCAATTGACTGGGCAATAACTAATTGCGGTTACCATGTATCAATGTACTGAATTTGACTAACTTCTTGGTTTTGCGCATGTGCATCCTACACTAATTCCTTCCTGTAATTCCGTTTCATATGTATAAAATCCATTTTGGCACCCTGTTTTCTTAAGCACTCGAATATTTGTGCGAACCTTTTCACATGCATCCCAGTTGTTGCCACCAATACACTTAGGGCATTTACACGTAGCTTTTGGAATATGAGCAGGGTAGTAGTTGCTTCCTAATTCTTCAGATTCGTAGTACCAGGGACAGGTGGATCGAACCCACAATGGATCGTTTAGTCCGAAACTGTCCCCAGTTCGAGGACAATGTGTGCTACCGTGTGTGTTTTGGCTGATGTAGACTTCGTTATTGCTGAGCTCGTTGGTGATCAGGCTGACGGGCTGAACGGCATCCTTGGCGATAAGGAATCGAGTGACGTTGATGTACTGATTCAGTTCGGCAAATAACTGTCCGAGGGTCTCGGGAATTTGACACTCCGTGGTGTCCCTCTTTTCTCTATCGATCGTCCTCTTAATGACGTTCAGTAAAATTGGTGATGAGCAGGCGAAATTCACCCATCATTATACAAGCGTAAACTTTAAGTAAAGACATATTGATGCTGTTTCTGAACTTCGTAATAATACTATAAATGATTACCAATGGAAAGAGAAAAAATGTTTCAATAATTAACGAAGGTTGTTGCTTAATTAAATCCGGCTCTAATATCCCGTGGTCTTCTATAGAACTAACTGTCTCGTTAGACCGTTTGTTTACTGTTGTTATTTTGCTACTGTTCAAGTATCTAGAGAGAGAGAGAGAAATGGGGTTTAACGTCCACTCAACACAAACTAGGTCATTTCGGGACTAACATATGGTTTTAATTTTATTTCAATAATTCGCTTGCGCGTCGGGGTCTTTAGCAGTGGGAGGAAACCGGAGTGCCCGGAGGAAACCAACGAGGATGAGAAGGCGCCCCTATCTCCATGCCACATACGCTCACACCAGGGCTCGAAACCACAGCCGCAAGCCAGAGGTGACCGGCCAGCTAGAGGTCAAAGCGCGGCACTCTAGACCACTAGGCCATCCCAACCCCCCACAAGTATCTAAGATTGAATGATTGACTAACACAAGACAAGACAGCAGTTATATATACAAACACACGGATAAAAGCTATTTTTAACCTTGGAAGAAAAATCTGAAACATACCTGATTGGCCAAATCTTACCTGCAGGGGTAAGTTGTATTTCATTCGTTCTATACAAAGGTGTCACCAATTCTGGTTATCTTCAATCTTTTTATTGACGTTATGGTTTTTCCGTCCTTCTTCAAAATACTCAAACCGATATCACCCCAATCACGTTACGTTTATTTATGACCCCAGCTAGTTATTACGAGATTCGGTACCTTCGTAAGAATTTTTTTTGCCGATATTAGTCAGTTTGCAGTCAAACCTGTGCATGATGCAACCCTTCTGTCAACGTAGGTATTATTGATCTCTGCGGAACTATTTATTAAATATAAATTAGGTCAGTGTTGACAGGACGTGTTTTACAGATGGACCAAAAAATAATCTCAGATTACCCATATCTCGGTTATTTGTCAACGGATCATATAGGGGCCGACTCTCACTGTCGAAATTCGGAAGTTCGCTCGATTAGATACAACATCAGTTTTTGACATCAATGATGACTTATCTCCGTCACTATTTGAGGTAACTCATGAATAGGGAACACATCGGTGCCTTCAAAATGACAGATTAAACATTTTTGTGAAGGCTTCCCGAAATTTCTGAGGCCTTTCGATTTTCCTGAACATTAATAAATATCTCCATTTTAAAAATAGACTAAAAAATTACATATGGTGGCTTTAGCCCCGCGTATTATTTATCATTTTCAGAGGCCTTGTTCCATAAAATTTTCAACCGTTTAGCCGGCATATTGGATTTTGCAAATACCCTTTAACTCGATATTTAGTCGCCATTTTGATTGGAGAACTGTTCTGTTCACAGCTGACAGTAGGCATTGCGTATGACAGGACAAGAATATGGCATTAACCAATGTGTCGTGGAACTAGACTCATGAGGCGGTCCAAGCATAATAGTTTGGTGTGGAATCGGCCCAAATCCGAGAGAGGGTGTCGTGGTATTACAAAATCTTGGTCCAGGGAGAGGAGGCGGTATCACGGTAGTGCGCGACATCGTTCAAGCTCTCAGATCCAACGTCATACCACATTTCGCACGTCATCGAAACAACGTTTTCCAGCATGACAACACCCGTGCCCACAAAACCAGAGTTAGTCGGGACCTTCTACAGCAGAACGGTGTCAACTTTATGCACTGGTCAGCCCTTGAACGCGATTAAGCATCTTTGCGATGAAATTCAGAGAGACTTAATAACGTCGTACCGAGACCAAACACAGCCGATAGATTGTGCTGGGGTTTCCTGGGAGTGGTTTTCGGGTATCAATGGCCTTCATCATCGTGCCGATTGTGCGCTGCTGTTATTGACACTCGCGGTGGACACACCAGATATTGATTTGATGTATAGCGCCGAAACAAATTTACGTTACTTAAAGTAGATCACATAGTAATCACTATTTTTCTTGGAACAAAAATATGTTTCATCAACGTTTCTGGCTACCCCTTCCTATCGTGCATAAAACTTGCAACTATTTTAAATGAAATTTCACTGCGAATATTTACATTAAACCTCAGATAAACAAATTTCAAGGACAGCTGTCTAGACGTTCGGATGGGACGAAAAACCGAGGTCCTGTGTACACATTGGCGTCGACTAAAAGATCCCTTGACAGTTGGAATTCGATATAAGAGTAGGTCATATAGAGGTGCTGCCCGGGCAAAATGTCCTTGATAGCACACTGTATGGCGTATGCCCGTCTTCATTAGCCCAGTTCGGTAGGATGTTAACCCCTATTTCATTGCATTTCAATGCACATCTTCGTTAGCTCAGCTCGGAGAAGAACAGTAGAACTTTAAAACCCATTTCATTTCTTTTCCCTACAAACAGCTGAAATGTCTGGCATTGGATCAGTGGCTTGGTTTTGGTGTCAGACTTGCGGGTTGCTTTTCACTGGGTCCTGTGGTTTCTCCCCGCTAGGAGATTCCGGGTGGAGGGTCTGATAATGAACACTGTCTAGCCAGACACCAGATACCTCGGTTCTTCCCCCCGTCCAAATTTCATTCTTGGTGACAGTTGGAATTCGATATAAGAGTAGAGTGCCGCTTTCCGTTAAACGTTTTTCCCATAGCACAATGCATGGCGCAAGCCCGTCTTCATAAGGCCGTTGTCCGGGCAAACTTTTCCCCATACATGACACCACGTGTCGTATACCCGTCTTTATTAGCCCAAAAGTGTAGAAATGTAGGCCCATTTTATTTCATTTGGGTGATAGCGGTGATCCATCCTTATGCTTTAAAATAACGTTCTTTGAAAAAATTAAAGCTCAAGACAAAAAGTTTAATTTTAATTTTCTTTTATTAAAAATATAAATTAATCACTAAGCTTTACAATTGTAAAAATATAAATTACTCTATCAAATATAAATATTCTCTTTCTTAAAATTCGTAAATGGCGGACAATCAAAGTACCTAGTTAGTTTAACGTTTAAGTATGTGATACACTTTGTAACAGTTTAACACATTTCAAGATATTTTTTACGATCACAATTTTGTTATTTGTAATATTAAAATACAATATTTGTAATTATATAAATTGTGTGGATATCACCCTGTGTTTACGATCTTATTGTTTATAAATGATATTAATACAATTCAACATGATATTTAATACTTTCACAGAAATTAACATTTTAATGGAATGTCAATCTCTTTGGTTTTTCTTTGATATCACAGACAAATATTCAAGGGACGTCAACGATACTAATATAACGCTACAAGTCTGACTGACATCTAAAAAACTGTTAGGGTCACAGAAACTTTGCACACGAGCCTAATTAGAAGAGCTAGTAAATTAACCAATGGAGGTTGAAATAAATATTAATATATTCATCATACCAAATTGAAATTTCTCTCAAGAAATATTTGCGATGGATTTCTGTTAGGCAAGAATCTAATAGGCAAGTGTAACATATGTTTTTCTCTGTCAGTCCCCTTTACAGTTCCTCTTATTCTACTGCTAATTAACATAAACTGAGTCTTAATTTGTTTTTAAACTTAAATGACTACAGAATATCTTATATACCTCACAGTCACACCTTATAAATACTAACATACAAACATACATTCAACATGATAACTGTGTGCATTTGATGCAATAAATAAATAAATATATATCAAATAAATATTATTAAATAAATAAATACTATTAAATAAATCATGAAAAGTTGTATTAGATGGCTATGATATGATATTTTTCCAGAAATTTATAAATAATGAATAAAAACATGATATGGCAGTGTATGTTATGGTGATAAGATTTACAAATTTTGTGTAAAAAGAATGATCAATTATGATGTATTTACAAGCTTTAGATCCTGAATGGATCACTGTAAACATAATGTACAATAATATTGATGTACAGTTAAAAATAAATACGAAGGATGAAATGGCAGTGGGCAAAAAAAAAACAACTTAATAAATCATAGTATACGTACATGTTAATACAATATAATATTACTATATCGGTTGATGACAATTAAAACTTAAATTAAATAGCAATTTAAATATATACAAGCTATTCAACATTTCATCAACATATAATCATATTACATGAATTGTACAAAAAAAGGATATGTTAAATACATAGACAATATGGTCTGAAAATAGACCTACTAATTAAGCCGAATTTCGACAAATAACTGGGCAATAACTAATTGCGGTTACCAAGTATCAATGTACAGAATTCGACTAACTTCTTGGTCTGGCGCATGTGCATCCTACACTAATTCCTTCGTGCAATTCCGTTTCATACGTAAAAAATCCATTTTTGCAACCTGTTTTCTTCAGAACTCGAATATTTGTGCGGACTTTTTCACATCCCTCTCTGTTGTTGCTACCAATACATGAACGGCATTTACATTTAGCTTGTGGAATATGAGCAGGGTAGTAGTTGCTTCCCAATTCTTCAGACTCGTAGTACCAGGGACAGGTGGATCGAACCCACAATGGATCGTTAAGTCCGAAACTGTCCCCAGCTCCAGGACAATTTGTGTTACCGTGTGTGTTTTGACTGATGTAGACTTCGTTTTCGCTGAGCTCGTTGGTGATTAGGCTGGCAGGTTGAACGGCATCTTTGGCGATTAGGAATCGTGTGACGTTGATGTGCTGATTCAGTTCGGCAAATAAGTCTCCGAGGGTCGCGGGAATTTGACACCCCGCGGTGTCTCTCTTTTCTCTTTCGATCGTCTTCTCAATGACATTCAGTAAAATTGGTGATGAGCAGGCGAAATTCACCATCATTATACAAGCGAAAACTTTAAGTAAAGACATCTTGATACTGCTTTTGAACTTCTTAATAATATTATAAATGGTTACCAAGGTACTCACAGTAGAAATATACCTCGAGTCTTGCTACTGCAGGATTATAGAAAGGGTGTTCTTGAATATCTTCGGTTGTTGCTGAATTAATATCTGCTATAAAATCCTCTGGTGTTCTATATAATTAACTGTCCCGTTAGACTGGTTGTTTTCTCTTGTTGTCTTGCTAAGATTGAATGATTGACAAACTCAAGAAAAGACATTTATATATATACAGAGACACGGATCAAATCTATTTTTAACCGGCGGAAGGATATTCATTGCCAGAAACCCAAAACATCTGATTGACCAAATCGTATTGTGGGTGTAAATTGTATCTCATATCATCTATATTAGGACAGGGGCGGGAATTGTAGATATGACACCTTTCATTGGTTGACATTCGCTGCGCATGCGCATGATATTCATTTGAGCATGAAATATTCCCACCATATCCCATTCATGTCGAAAAACACTTCACGGCATAAATGAAGTAGCCTAACTTATATTGTTGCTTAATTATAAGTATAAAATAATTTAATAAATAATTCTATTCATATGTGTAAATAAAATGGCTAAGTGTCCGTACAAAGTGGCAAATAATGTATGTATATAGACTAAAATTATGAATGAATTAAAATCGAGAACACGGAACATACTACTAGCAGACGATAAGTTTAGATACATGACTAGTGTGAAGACATCTGATTGGTTGACATGCTTGACGTCACTCCACGCCCATTAGCCTATTATTATACTATTACACTCCGTTCGTACACGTTTCTTGAGTAGCCGGGTTGTCTTCAAGACCAATTTGAATCGGAAGTAATAATTTGCCTGTGATAAGACGGGTGTCAATATGCAATTCACATCTTAATAATGTTCAATGAAACGGGGTATAACATTTTACTTTGTTTTGCATCAAAAGGGGATGCGTGTCATAAAGGAAAGTCTGCTGCGCCGAGCCACTGCCTGTGGCTATAAAGGCCTTATTTCGATTACCAACTTTGAAGGGATTTTTAACCTGCTGTAAAACTAAAGCCCCTTTCCCCACCCTGCATCATTGACAATGAGAAACAAGACTGAACATTCTATAACAAAATCGGGGCCAATTTGACTCACATCTACTTGAATGTATTTTTGAAGGGGGGGGGGGGGCGCTTGCGCGGTGTATCATAAGGTGTGTCATTGAGTTAATTGGCATGGCTTCGATTCCCGCGCTACACGTCGCAAGGAATGGGGTCGCAATTGACCTAATTTGTGTCGAGTGGACGTGACCCCTCCCCACCCCTTCACGGGATAGACACTGTATGGGTATTTTCGTTTGTTTTGTTTCTTTATATTATTTAAATAGCTTTATTAGGTAAATTAAATTTTAAAAACTTGGATCATAGATTCTTTAAAAATATGTGGGAGTCCCGAGTCAGGAAATGACGAATGCTATGCCTTGTTGTCCTAATGTCGATACATTATCCAAAGTATTTGGCGTACCGGATTAAATAAAATAAAACCAAGTACGAACAATCCAAACCATTAGACAAGTTCTAAAAACACAGTATAGGCAAAACATAGTGTAACGAAAACACGACAACACAAACCGCGAAACTGTATGTCCCTAATCGATTTAAGTGCCTAATACATGTACTTCTGTAATTTTAAGATGATAGGACTTGGGCTACATTTTAAAAAGTTGACGCCCTTTGTATTGCTTAATGGTCGACGTATTTCCGGATTTGTTAACACATCATACAACATCCAAGACACGAAATACTTATTTGTATTGACCAGTAAATTGAAGACTTGTATTCGTCATACAATGTTCTTTTAGGGTTAATATTCCCTGACAGTGGCGCCAAGGCAGACACGGGGTTTACTCCCACGATGCCCCAACCTATCCCAATAAAACTGTGTTATGGAGAAAAACTTAGGAGAGAGGGAGAGAGAGATGGGGTTTAAAGTCCACTCAACACAAACCAGGTCATTTCGGGACTAACATATGGTTTAATTTGATTTCAATAATTCGCTTGCGCGTAGGGGTCTTTAGCAGTGGGAGGAAACCGGAGTCTGAGAATGCTTTGTGAACTTGGGCTCTGGCTGGTACTGTCCGCCTGGTTAACGGCTTTCTACATGATAATGTGTAAAATATATGACATGAGTTATGTGTCATCGGTTAAATATTGTTCACTTCTCTTGTATTAAATATTTACTTATGAATCAATCAAATATATGATTTGAATCTTACGATGACCATATATGGATATTTATTACACCAATTACAATCACCGACAGCGTCTCCTGTGGATGAAATTCACCTTGGGCGCTGCTGCATCAAGGTTGGAGCAAGCCTATTTTGTGGCTTGCTTTGGCAAGATTCTTGGGAAACACGTGTCTACGATATCACCCTTGGTGGAAGTGGACGTGAAACTTCAGGAACCAACGAATCCATTTACTAAATACTTTTTTTTAAATGTCATTTCTGGCGACATCGGATAATTTCCTTGTACGTCGGACCTCCGCTATTCCATTCGTTAGATTATACGACATAGGCAACGTTTGGTAGAATATCCTTGATGTAGCTGATCTGGATGATCCAAATATGATGAGGTTTGCCGATTATCTTACAAAAAAAATGGTTATAGAGCGATGAAAAGGCAACGTGGAACCACTTCGATTCGATAAACAGGATTTGCGGACAATATATGATCACATAGAGGGATGGCATAACAAGAACAGAAAAAAGACCGGGACAATTGATCCAAATATCGTCAGTTAATACGACCAAAATACAGAAGCGCTAAACACTGTATAAGTGATTTAAGAATCGAGGGAGAAAGAGAAATAGGGTTTAACGTCCACTGGACACAAACTAGGTCATTTAAGGACTAACACATGGTTTATTTTTATTTCAATAATTCGCTTGCGCGCAGGGTTCTTCAGCTGTGGGAGGAAACCGGAGTGCCCGGAGGAAACCCACGAGGTTGAGAAGGCGCCCATATCTCCATGCCACATACGCTCACACCAGGGATCGAAACCACAGCCGCAAGCCAGAGGTGAATGGCCAGCTAGAGGTCGAAGCGCGGCACTCTAGACCACTAGGCCATCCCAACCCCCTTTAAGAATCGCCATTTTACTCCCGTCAATAGTTTAAGAATCGAACTATTGACGGGAGTAAAATGAGCTATTTGATATGCCGACACATCTAGTGCGTTTATAATTTGTTTAATATATGTTGTCTTTTTCATGTACATTGTGGTAAATGTTGTAAACTATATAAAGTTATTTTTGGCAGACTATAGTTTTAATCCTTTTGTATTTGATAATCACGATGTTTGACCAAAATTGGAAAATAACCTTATATTGATATTTTTGTCTCGAATTGACCGACGTAGTATGTCGACGGACGCCAAACCCGAGTTTTTCGCAATCTTCCCTTATGCCTATAACATTCCAGACTTGAGAATTTACTTAACAATGGTCGCCAGATTTTAACGAAAATATAGCCTTTTGTTTTAATGTATCAATAAGAAACAATATGCGGAGTTTTGTGTTTCTGGATCAAATATATTTCTTATAAACAGTGATTGAAAAATGTTGAGTTATTCTTAACTTACGTCTCAGAAAGTTTTGTCTACTCGGGGCCAGATATTGAAGATACCGGATTACATACCGATGATCATCTGGAAAGTTCATCCGGACTTAGTAGCCTGGCCAGAAACAATTTGGAAGTGTTGTCACTGAAATATAATTAATTTTTATCACTGATATGTAATATGACTTTTGACTATATCACCGATGATTATAATTATCACTAATATATGATCATATTTTATCACTAATATATGATCATATTTTATCACTGGCCATTATTGGTCGCTATTTACTTCCCTGGGAATTGATCATTATTTCCTAGCATATTCACGGTTGATCAATGCATTAAAAAACAATTAGAATTTAGTACTAACTTATTGTGAGGTAACCTATTCATAAGTCCAAAGTGACTAGACGACAATACGTGATATATTGTTCGTTTATGTCAATCACATATGTTCAATCTATTGTTGTTTTGTAATACTTTTTCAATGCAATGAAACGGGAAATCCCCTAAATTTCAAATAACATTACTTAGTCTATCCAATAAGCGGAAGCGGGAAAAATTCATTATATTAATTGTTTAAACATGTGAAGATTGTGTCATACATAAAATACAAATATGACGTCATCCTTTGATGTTGACGTACCATTATTTATACTAGTTGGAATTCTGGATCCTTCGTAACGTAACGTAAAGCACTTGCAAGTGTTTGTCTTTTAAGTTATTTAATGGTCTCAAGCTTAAGACGTTGCGTAATATATTGAAGCAAACCACACGTATAGAGAATCGTAAATTCAGAAACCGTGAATTAAAAATCAACACTTCGACTTCCGTCTATAACTACTAGATCGTTCTTTATTACCAAAGTATATCTATATTCAATTCGCACCAAAATACAGGAATTTCCTAAAAAAAAAATACTGTATTTTATTTTTAGTGATTAGGGGCCTAGTCTATTATTCGGCCATATTTTCTCTATTGTGTAGCTCAGGTTTTCAATGAGGGAATTTGTCCTCTATTTCAAATATATGTTTTTTGAACCGCGGTGGTTAAGGGTGTATGGCGATCACTCACTAAGCAGAAGGTAACAGGATCAATCCCGGAAGTTCCTCGGGATTATCTGGTATGGTTCCATTTCGGGTGTTTGGCAAGGGAAATCGACATGGCGTTCGAATTGGACAAAAAGCAGCGTTCCATCCGTGTTATAGTCGTTGGCGTACACATAAAGATCAGTTGAAAATTGGAGTTCGATGAAACGAAAGCGGAAGGGTCATTGTCCTAGCAACGTGGCACACGTGGCACACATTTTGAAAATATATAGAATGTGATATGTCTAATTGTAGTTCATGTCATGTCGGCTTAAGTCAAATAAAAGATCCCCTGCCAGTTGGAATTAGATGTAAAAGTAGGTCGTAGTGCCTTATAATACACTGTATGGCATATGCCCGTCTTCATTAGCCCAATTCGGAGAAGAACAGTAAGACGTTCAACTCATTTCGTTTTGTGTATACTTTGATCAGTTCATGATATAAGCAGTGCTAAATATAGAAGCAATTAATGACGTGCAGATAATGTGCAATCCATGCTTGGTGTAGACTGGGGGTAGTCCATCTTGTGCACATTATGGACAGTTCGTAGTGTACACATTATGGACAGTCCATGACTTTGGACAGTCCGTGGTGTGCACATTATGGACAGTTCGTGGTGTACACATTATGGACAGTCCGTTGTGTGCACATCATGGACAGTCCATGGTGTACAGACCTGAACTATTTAAATTTATAAATATTTTCTACAGAGATAAAAAGATAAAACCATATAAATTTGTAAGAGGGACTTGTAAGCTTGTCAAAGTCTGAACAAACAAATAAACGCCTCGTTGGACTCTTATTATTTTTAAATTCACATCATTTCCTATGTTAAAATAAGCACATTATTTATAATATGTGATGTAACTTAAATTATATTTTCATTGCAACAGTAATAAAAAATGACCCACGTATGTATTACATGTGGATGACTGATGCCAATACCGGATTTTATTGTAAATTGAAACACAAGTCATGTTTGTTCTGTTAACTGTAATCGCAGACCATGAATTATGTATGTAATTCAAGGCATTCCTATCGGTATTACATCATGATGATGCCATTGCAAGTTGGCATTATATTTTTGGACATACATAAATTATCATTTAAAGACAGATCTCTTGGAAAATCCACATTGTGGTTATGAGTAATCCAAAAATTACTGGTATCAAGAATCTAATATAAAGCGTTTTAAATTCACCGGCGTGATGAAAAAAATGCTATTTTGGAATCACTTACATTACCTCAAACATAATAATAACATAATAATAATTTATTAAACTTATATAGCGTCAAAATCATGCTGGAAACAGCTGCTCTATGGCGCTTTTACAATGATACAATTCCCATTAATCCATGTATTTCAAGCTAATGAAAGTGTGAAATCTTTTGCCCGGGTAGCGGCGCTGCGGCCTACTGTTGTATCGATTTCCAACTGTCAAAGGATCTTTTCCATGCTAGCCAATGTGTACACGACACCTCTTTCTTTCGTCCTATTCGAACGCATATATATATTGTCCCTTGCCTCTGATAAAAAGGTAACGGACCTGAAAATCCCGATGAACTTTCTCGGTCATCGCAGGGATCGAATAATCGACCTGTAGGTTAGCGAGTCAACGTCTTATGGCTACCAGGGATGGAAGGTGTTTCTGCTTTTCTGGGGATTTTTCTTACGTTACATAATGCATCTCCATTATTGGATTGTAGATAAAATAGGCAGATTTAGCTCTGTCCTGATGCATTTTAAGTAATTAGAAATTTAAAAAAATTTGATACGTACACCCTTTAACAATGTGCGAGGAATGCGAATCAGGAAAAAATCGATTAAAGGCGTACTCAAAGTATAAAATTACGAAAATCTATAAACTGGTTGGGATAATATATGATGAGTATCTTTACGGAAGACAAACGGTCGCCCACATTCTCAAAATATGAAATCAATCGTAGCAGAATTTATTATATATTTGTAAACACCTAACCGCTTCGTATCACATAACGTCTTACACCCACTACGTATTAAACATACATTATGCAATAGGTAGATTTACCAAACCGCTTCGTATCACATAACGTCTTACACCTACTACGTATTAAACATACATTATGCAAGAGGTAAATCTACCTATTGCAGGCCTTTCTTTGGGGGTGAAATGTTGCATACATGTATACTATTAATTAGACATTTTTTTAAAACTGTACATTACCATAGTCAACTCTCGATGGCATCGGATACTTGAGATTTTAACTACGGTTCGCCATTAAAATCGAGGGTGAGTCTTGAATATACAAGTGCCCTGGTTATCACAATATACACGTCTCGTCAAAACTACCCAATTAAGTAATTTGAATGAAATTTTCGTTTTACATTATCTATTGAGCGACCCCACGAGGTTGGACAGGCGACCCTACTCCTTGCCACGTACAACAGGGGATCAGAAACCACGCAAGTTGACGTCATAGGGTCAAAAGTCGCTCGTACAACCCCGAACGCGACCTCTTCGTACAACAGGTCAGATATTCATGTGTAGGTTATCGAAAGTATAAAACAATAAACGAAATATAGATGGGTATTTTAATCAGATTGAATACTTTATGGGCGAGAATTGCTACAAATAGTACACTGCATTCAGGGGCGGATTAAGCTCCCCCAAGGCCTGAGGCGGCAGTTTCTGAAGGGCCTATTTAAAAAAGCGCGGGCCTAATTAATTTCGGGTCAGGGCCTATGTTGATTCCCGCTGGGCCTAACACCCCCCCCCTTACATTCATTGTCTATGCGTTTTTAATCGTATCAGAAAAGTCTAAAAAAATTTTTTTTTACAAAATCTTTGGGCCTGAGGCTGCAGCCTCATCAGCCTCACTGATAATCCGCTACTGACTGTATTCTTACTAAGCTTAATCCATTATAATCTGAAATACACAGAATTACAACAAATAACCGATAACTGTTGACAAGAGAAGTTGCACCAGGTTGCACCTTACAAGTTTCTTGGAACAAATGGCAAACACAGGGCCAAATTCATCATGCCTGATGATAACCACGTTCAAGCACCAAACGGTATTCATGAATGGCCAACTAAATAAAAAACTTTACGGAGGTTATCAATTCGATACTTGATATAACGAATAATATGTATTGTTTTATCGAGAGAAATTGTTGAATTGTATAAGGAAGTGAGTTTATCTGTTTTATCACATCAAGCAGTTTATAACACCTATTTGGATTACCAAATGATAATGTCGTTTGTTTTAAGTTGTTGAAACCATGTCATGAGGAGAAGGGGTTATTTTGCGAACGATGGATCTTAAAGGGGAAGACTAACGATATTCAACACCGTTTATTATATTCAGAAATAATCCCATCTGTATTAAAAGCAAAAGGGTTATTTTTATAGAAACCAGAAGTGGTGCAATTAGCCAAACATATAGATTTGGCATATGTTTATTGCTGTATTTTGATCGCAATTCTGCCCATGTTTGCTGTCAACAAAAAAAATCATTTCATTATAAACGTTTGCTATACTTTTGAATTTACATCACACGAAACTGGTGAGAGGCTTTGGCCATGATCTTTTCCTAAAACTAGGAGCTTTGGATTTTTAAATCTAGAACGAGAGAGACAGAGCATGCGAGAAATGGGGTTTAACGTCAAGTCGACACAAACTAGGTCAGCCATTCAGTACATACAAAATTTCAAAAGAAATAACATTGGCATATTATTATTATTATTTACATTTATATAGTGCTATCTTCCACAAAACGTGTTCAGATGCGCTGTACAATAAAACATGTAATAAAAATAAATATACCTATACAAAAACTATAGAAGTAAAACATAACAGGGTAGCTTAAAATAAAATATGATATCACAAATGGGTTTTTAAAAAATCATAAGTTAAAGGCTTTCTTTAACAAAAATGTTTTAAGAGGATTTTAAATTCAATTCTAAAAATAATCGGTAACCAATGGAGTTTCTGTAAAATGGGGGTAATGTGGTCGTCATATTTACTTCCGGTGATGAGCCTTGCTGCTGAATTTTGAACTTTTTGTAATATGTTAATGATGCGTAAAGGAGTGCCAACCAGTAAAGAGTTACATTGATCCAAGCGAGAGGTGATGAAAGACTGAACAAGAGTTTTGACAGATGAAGTGGGGAGATTCTTCCGGATGCGAGCTATTTGGCGAATATTAAAATAACATAATTTACAAGTATTATTTACATGAGGCTCCATGGTTACGTATTTATCAAATATAACTCCAATATTTCTAGCAGACAGGACTGGTGATATTTCATGGGATCCTATAGATAAAGATACGTTGTGATTGACTTTGCTAATAAGATTATTTGAACCTAACAGAATATATTCAGTTTTATCTTCATTCAATTTAAGAAAATTATTACTCATCCAACACCGAATTTCTTCAACACAACATTCGAGTTTGGCCTTACAGAAATTAAAACTATTATTTACAGTAGGTTTAAAAGACAAATATAGTTGAGTATCGTCTGCATACAAATAGAATTCCAGACCATGCCTGCGAACATAGTTTGCATTTACTGGACCAAGCGAGACCTAGGACAACACTCCATTCTTTTAACCGGTGGCTTATTAAAAGGGTCAATGATTCAAGGCAATAGCAATACCTGACTTAGGACAACACAGAGAATGATTACGTGGAGCCCCACTCCATTCTTTTAACCCGTGGCTTATTAAAAGGGTCAATGATTCAAGACAATAGCAATACCTGACTTAGGACAACACAGAGAATGATTACGTGGATCCCCACTCCATTCTTTCAACCCGTGGCTTATTAAAAGGGTCAATGATTCAAGACAATAGCAATACCTGACTTAGGACAACACAGAGAATGATTACGTGGAGCCCCACTCCATTCTTTTAACCCGTGGCCTATTAAAAGGATCAATGATTGAAGACAATAGCAATACCTGACTCCTGATTTATTAAATACAGGGATACTGAGAAATGGAATTTGACGTCCTCTCGACACAAACTAGGCCAAATTTGAGACTAACATATGGTTCTAATTTAATTTCAATAATCCGCGCTTGAGCGTAGCGGTCTTTAATAGTGGGAGGAAACGAGAGAAAACCCAGGTGTGCTTGCACGTATGGATCTTCAGCAACATATGGACCCCGCGAAAACTCATACGCTTAACCAGGTTCCACTCTGCGTACAAGATTGGGGCCGTAACCAAAAGAATGCCGGGAATATGCAATGCATTGTACTTTGGGGGACATTTTGCCAATACAGCGTCATTCCCGCCTACCCTTCGTTGAATTTTAACAGTTCAGTTGACTTTGATTTCTGTCCCATCCAAGAAGCTAGATGCGTTTTCATTGTCAGACCCCGAGCACTACACTAGCCAGGAGACGCCACACTGTACAATTCAGACAACTTCTCGGTCAACATCTAGATGAGGTTCCCCAGGATATCCTGGTTAGTTAGTCAGCACCATGCTCACCGATCCAATTTGGCTCGCTTAAAGTAGGTTGTGAGTTACTAAATGCTGTCAATACCTCACTATTCTAAGGACCAATATTATAAAAGCTTATCTGAATTGATTAATTGGGTGCAGGTAACGACACAACTAAATGATTGAAGGTACAATAAGGATAAATCAGTGTGCTAAATTTATGACCCTACGTCATTGTGAAATATTTGTTCAGATAGGTGTTAACCCAGTATCGGAACAATTTGATGCATTGTAACTTCCCGAGTCAGATACCCCTTCATTACCCAAGAACCGGAACATCCCTTAATCCTGAAACTATATAAGATTTCGATTGTTCAGGAGAAATCATTCACAGACTAAAGCCTGATAAGAATTAGACTTTTAGCATATATAATAATATAAGTATTACTTAAAACTGTTCCAGTCTGTAATCAGTAGTGTGACTCGATCAAAAGGTATATTTCAGATCGAACTAGGAAACGAAGAAGAAACCAACTAAATTTAATTTTCCCCAGCAGTCAAGGATAGAATTACAGAGTAAAGATCTTCAGTAATTCAAGACAAGTATTAAGTCTTACGTGTCAGCTTACCAATTTTAGCGCCGAGGGACAATCTTGAAACTCGTCAGGCAGAATTATATTACGACAGTGCCAACGAGTCTGATACCGGAACACCAACATCGCAGACGAAAATAATCAAATTCCGAAATGTCTGTGGCAATTTTTTTAATTTTCATAGCGATGCTGGATTTCGTTTACGCATTGCCAAACTTCTCCATGCAAACCTCCAACAACTCGGTGAAACCTCATAATGATCAGAAATCCTCGAACATCCGTTACCTGTTTGAAGACCTTGACCATGATGCTAAAGTCTTGGGATCCATAAACTCAACAATTGAGGTCAAATCTACGCCGATAAAAAGCACTTGTCCCAGTGAGGTTGGTACAGAAGACAGCGTATGGCAGAGATCTATATGTCCATGGGAATATAAAGCTGTATATCTTGGAAACGACTACGACCCTCCTTCTTATACAGAAGCTGTTTGCATATGCGATCGTTGTATCGGTCTATCGAACAGCCGTAATAGGTGTGAGAGTATCAAAGCAGATGTTCTAGTTTTGAAAAAAGAGGAATGCATTCTTGCAAAGTGCTCATACAAAAAAATAATTATCCAGGGGGTTACAGTTGGGTGTACATGTGCTGGGCCTCGAACATAGAAATAATATTTAAAACTTACAATTTAAGCAGCATAGTATCTATGAAAATCATTGCAAAGTTATTGTTAAGTATATTATGTCCAGAGTTTTTGGATGTGATTAAAAATGTAGGTCCATTTTAAGACCAATTCATAAACGAAAACTAAATCCAAATTGATCAAGTTGTGAATATGCACCATGCATATTATATAGTATATTGTATAACAATTTTAATAGTTTGATGAGGTGATTAACGTTAATTAATTCTATAGTTAGAATATAAAATATAGTTATGAATATAATAGAATAATATAAACTGATATTTATTGCATGTATATTGTTTGAATAATGATGTATTATTATCATGTATTTGTAGGGAGAAAAGTTTTGTCACTTGTCTCTCATCCCTTTGATTATTTATGATCAATAAA
The DNA here is from genome assembly GCA_036850965.1 of Patella caerulea. Lineage (NCBI taxonomy): Eukaryota > Metazoa > Mollusca > Gastropoda > Patellidae > Patella > Patella caerulea. The sequence continues at coordinate 13,249,478 of JAZGQO010000002.1, read as the reverse complement.
ATATGTTTAAATTAATTATTTCTAACAAAAACTGAAGAGGGAGGGAGGACGGTTAACGCCGAAAGGAAAAAACTGATATATGGGCTCTATATACTCTTGCATACCCTTTTATTACAGTTATGTCTGTCTTGTTTAACTCATTCGGAACAGAGCAATAGGACGATTAACTGCATTTCATTTCGTTAATTTGCCGTTAGTTATCGAGTTAAACATCTCAGCAAAATTTACTACGCTAGGACGTGTACATATTGTTCCCGTTATGTGTTATTATAGTGGTACACTACAATAGGTTCAAAGGCTACCAGTGACTTTAATACAACAAGATCTTGCCAAATTTCTCAAATGACAAGGAATAGCAATCGTTATAGAAATTGGTTATCATATTCTCCTCTATTTGAATCTAAATTAATTATCAATTTAATCTAGTAAACGGCCAACGAAAAATACCGGTAGTGGTTGTCTCATAATAAGAAGAGGTTTCTAATAGATATTCTTCTGTTTAAAGCATGGATCAATAGCCGCCGTATGTGCAACTATGGGCAGACCATCGGGGGTATTTTTTTAAACCCGTGCTTAAGACTTGACACCGTAGAAGATTGCAGACTGACCGTGCAGACTTTTGGCCTTGCAAATAAAAAATTGTTACCGGTGTTTCCTGTGACAGGGGAGCCCAGGTGGCTAAGTGATAATGACGCTGGCTCGCTAGTTTGGAGTTTCCCGGTGACTGAGCAATTTCATCAGGATTCCACGGTTTTCTCTTGTCACTGATACCATGGGCAGCTTCTAGTCGTTCAGATGGAACGAAAACCCGACGTTCCGTGTACACGTTGACTTGCACGTCAAAGATCCATTGACAGTTGGAATTCCATTCGACATAAGAGTAGGCGGTAGAGCCACTGTCCGGTGAAATTTCCCTCATAGCACACAATATTCCCGTGTATATGATTTTAAGGGAAGTAAGCATGATATATATATGATGTATAGCTTTCATCATCGACATTCAAAAGACGGTCCGAAGACCTGGCAAGAAAATTCGTCTAGTTGCCCGGGTTGGTCGAAAACCCAAGGCCCCGTATATACCATCTGCAGCACGCTAAAGATCTTTTGACAAAGAGAAATCCAAATAAGAGTAAGCGGTAAAATTTCCGTCATAGCACTCTGCATGGCGTATGTCTGTCATCATTATAACAGTTAGCCCTTAAACCCCATGTCATTTCATTTTCTCGAGGTATCTTTATGAACGAGACAGTGTCATACACAAAGTGCCTTTAAAACAGACGTGTAAACACTGAAAATATATTGTTCAGTACGGTACGTAAGAGGTCTGAATAAAGCATTGGCTCTCGTCACATTTTGTAAATGTCCAAGTAAGCGCAATGAAATAGGAGTAATAAACATTATTTCAAACAAATTAATCAGACCCCTAGTTCTCAAAGAATTCTCAGACTTAAGATAAGAATGTATTTAAATATAGCCCTTTATAAAAAAATAATTGTTGTTTAAATGTATCAAATACATCAATAAGATGTTTTTAGATCAAAGATATGTCCCATGAACAGTGATTGACAATTGAGGATGCTTTGTGAATTCGGGGCCCAGGACGCATACTAAATATAACATAACAGCACAAATCTTATATATATAGTATTTATATACATTGTTTAGCTAAAACAGAAATACAGAATTTAAGGTTATCAAATGTGTGGGCGATCTCTAATGGTCTTGGGATGGTTATGATTGCTTGCTCAAACGATAATTATGTTATGGTCTAGCACACGTGCATCCCACACTCTGCCGAACCGTGAACACTTCAAATTCCGGGAATTCACCCATAAGACGCCTTGTTTTATTTAAAACTGGATAATCAATGTATATTTCCTCGCAACGGTTTGATGCACCATGGTTGTCGAAGCACTTGGAACACTGACACACAGCCTGAGCAATGAAGTTAGGTTCGAAATGAATTCCTAATCCCTTTATTTGGTACTCCCATGGGCACGTCGAACGGGACCATAATCCTTTCGTCGTAGAAACTAAATCAACCGGACCTGGCCTGCTGCTGTTTCTGTTCTTATCAGTTATTATGTTTGATCGTTGGGCGATCCTTGGAACTCCGTGTATATTCGAACCCTTTTTGATGACATCGTTAAAGAAATCATCAGAGCTGGGAAACACTTCGGCCTGATTTGTTGATTCCGCTACAGCTTTAGATTTCACTGTTGGTTTGATGAGAAATGATGAAACGGTATGGACATCTGCCAGCAGGATCACCACAACCAAATGTTGTAAATACATCTTTACAGAATTTCAATCAGAAGACAACTTGTATCTTGTTTGAAGCAGGATCTATAATTGAGTCAAAATTTGTTATCTGGTCCAATAAAACTAATGCCTAAAACAATTAATTTGCTTCAAGTAATAGTAATAATAATAACATATAAGTAAACTGAAACTTATTTCATCCACAATTCTTTTACATAAATCGTTGTGGTTATTAAGGACCTGTCAATCTTGTGGAAGTTAATAATGAATGATTTATTTTCAGAACCTTATATACGATTGGATTAACGGATATTCAGCATGGCAATCTCATTTCCAAGGAAGTTTGGAACTGCTCCTGTTGTACAAGGATATATTGGGCAAACTATATATTTCTTACACTGCATAAAACACAATTTTTCTAAATTTATTCATTTTCACCAATTTTAATCAGTCTTACCCTATCTAATCAGCGTACGGCATCCATTATACTTCTATCTGATTCGTTTACCGCGATAAGATAATATCAGAAACTAGAAATCGTGTTATGATGAAGGAATACTGATATAATATTGCATGTTTAAGGATAAAATAAAGCAAAACTCCAAACAAATAAATAATGGTATCTGTCCTGGAGCCTAATCTTTATGTGGCATTTAGCGATTGGGAAACACAATTTTTATGGGAAACAATCACTGGTTTTATTCTAAAAACACGTCGTTTCGGCAAATATCCCATTATCGTTATCGAGCACAATGCCATTTAGTAAACTTGAGTTTAATATGAAGATATAAAGGTTCATGATGAAGCCATTTACCAAGATTAAATAACAATAACAATTAGAAGCAAAAAATCAAACAAAAAACAACACAAGATAATAGGCTTACAGCGAGCATTTCATATTTCCTAAAAAAAAAAAGAAAAAAAAAGTAAAAACATAATTATTTCTATGTCTTTTACTCAGTAGGTTGTAAACTCACTATTATATAATCAAAGTCATTATTTCCCACACTTAAAAATAATAATAATAATAATGTGAGTTTTTATTGAGCGCTCATTCCATTACGTAAAGTAATGCTCATGGCGCATATTTGGCTCTCCACTCTCAGACTGAGTCTATCTTAATAATTTAATCATAGGCTGTTAAAAATAGGTGTGTCTTTAACTGTGACTTGAAACATTCTTGACTTTTTGAATTCCTAATGTTGTATGGTAACGAGTTCAATAATCATTTATTATTCCCCACTCCCCCACCCTAATGAAATAGCTATCTTCAAACGTTTGAATTTGAAGTTGAATTTCTCAACTGGCAATAGTAAATTATAGGATTAATAGGATTATTCTGTAACTAGGTAGGACTGTTTATAGATACCATCTATAAATTTAAGGCTTTATTTTAATACATTTTAAAAATGTAACTTAAAAAGATGAAATTACTGCTTTAATGTGTGAATTGTGGGTGTCTAAATTGCTCTCAAATTCCAGTGCAGGGATATGAAAGGGTGTACTGCATGGCGATTCTTTAACCGAGTATATTTACGCGATATAGGACTAATTCGAAAATGTTAAAACAAAAATAGTTTAAAGAAATGGAATTTTCATATGTTTATTTAAATAATATTTGATACTTCAAGGCAACAATTTGCTAAATCTACAGATGAGCTGGGATTACAGGGTGTCACGATGTCTGGAGGTCGGGTGTTCGATCCCTGCATTGGCCGAGAAGGTTCATCCAGATTTTCCGGCATTAATCCTTACATCCACATACCATCCTGTTGAAACAAGACACAATTATCATCTACAATTGCCAGTTGCTGAACAAAAACTTGAAAAATATATAAACTAAACACCCCTCTAAGTAGGAGCATATTATTGCCGTTTCCGGTGCGACGTAGGTAATCGGGATGGGGGTTGGTAAGTCGCTGTTTGCACTTCGTCAGTCGCTCCTTACGTCCAAAACTTCCTTGATCCTCGCCTGATTTGCCTATGCAGACGTCATCTAAACTATTTGATAACCACCTTCTTAATTATTACATGAAAAAATGTTTAGGGCGCCGTTTTATTGTTCGGTCCTTGTCGTAGCCACGTTAACTTGATAAGCTGGGTGATTTTAGTTGGTAATAAGGAAGTCCTATCCCTATGTCCGACGTTTCAATTCGATTTATTTCTTTTTTTTAAACAGAAATCAAATACGTTTTAATTGGCCTTTGTTTGCAAGTACGGGGAGGAGGTGGCCGAATGGCTAGCGTGCGTGCGCTGTATCATAAGTGCTGTCATTGAATCAACTGGCGTGGTGTCAATTCCTGCGGTTTCCTGCCACTGCTAAAGACCCTTGCAACATATGTTAGTTCCGATTTGTGTCGAGTGGACGTACCCACTCTCTCTCCCTCTGATATCCTTTTGGTCCGTTGAAAAGGGTTCTCAGAAAAAGGGTTTGTTGAAGGATGTAAAGATACGTCAATCGTATAGAGATCTTGTTGGCCACTTCCCATACCTTTCCCAATCATTTTTATAAAACATCTATTAAATGATCGTTTTATTGTAATGAATAACAAATCCTGTTGTTGTACCGTTAATCTTCACGGAAAAGGGTTTGTCGTTTGATTTAAATTATAATTAATGCTATACAGAAAGAAATGTTTTGATGTTATTTTTATCCCATCCTTTTTTGTGTACTAGAATGAACTACAACAATCGTCATTGTTTATCACTCGAGAAAGACATTTTAGAGAGAGAGAGAAATGGAGTTTAACGTCCACTCAACACAAACTAGGTCATTTTGGGACTAACATATGGTTTCATTTTATTTCAATAATTCGTTTGCGCGTAGGGGTCTTTAGCAGTGGAAGGAAACCGGAGTGCCCGGAGGAAACCCACGAGGTTGAGAAGGCGCCCCTATGTCCATGCCACATACGCTCACACCAGGGCTCGAAACCACAGCCGCAAGCCAGAGGTGACCAGCCAGCTAGAGGTCGAAGCGCGGCACTCTAGACCACTAGGCCATCCCAACCCCCCAGGTAGAGGGAGAGAGAGAAATGAGGTTTAACGTCCACTCGACATAAACTAGGTTATTGCGCGTAGGGGTCTTTAACAGTGGGAGGAAACCGGAGAAACCCCACGAGGCTGGACAGGCGACCCTATTCATTGTCACGCACAACCGGGGAATCTTAAGAAGGCCAGTCGACTCTATGACAGATCTTAAGATACAACACGCACGTGCTAACCATTCGGTCATCCAACCCCCCGTTTTTAGGTTATATGTTCACATTGTAAACAACTCAGTGCCAATAAGATTTATTCTTTTTATTGGATCCTTGCATTGGCCAAGAATGATCATCGGGATTTTCCGGCGTGGTTTCTCCTTGTCAGTAGTGCAGGGTGGATGGCTTGACAAAGAGAACAGTCCAGTCTTTGAAGGGCTTGACAAGAGAACTGTCCAGTCGTTTAAGGGCTTGACAAAGAGAACTGTCCAGTCATGAACAGAACACAGTTTTTATGGGTTACAATCACTAGTTTATTCTAAAAGCACGACGTTTCGACAAGTATCCTCTTATCGTTATCAAGCACAATTGTCGAAACGTCGTGCTTTTAGAATAAACTAGTGATTGTAACCCATAAAAACTGTGTTCTGTTCATGTGTTTACCGATCGCTAAATGCCACTTAAAGATTATGTTCAACTGTCCAGTCGTTTGGACGGGGTAAAAAACGGAGGTTCCATGTAATCATTGGGATGCACATAAAGGCCCCTTGAGAGTTGTGTCATCTGGGCAGATCACGGTGGCTAAGTGGGTAAGAGACACCGACACGCTACTCTGGAGAACGGGTGCTCGATTCCTGCATAGGCCGAGAAAGTTCATCCAGAATTTCCGGCGTGTCGCCCCTTGTCTGTGATGCAGGACGGAAGAGCTGATTAGGACAGCTGTCTAGTCGTTCGGATGAGGGGACAAACCGAGGTCCCGTGTGCACATCAGTGTGCATGTAAAAGATCCCCTTGCCCTATATGGCATATGCCCATCTTCATTAGGCCAATTAAGGAGCAGAACAGTAGGACGTTAAACTCCATTTCATTTCATTCCATTTTTATGACTTCTGTCTTTAACGTCAGTGTGTCAGTGTATCCATAAGGTCAAAACGTCCTTTAACGTACGTTTCTTTTGGTGTGTTATCCTCTAGATTATCATTTAAACGCCTTTAGTGATGTTATTTTCAAATCAAAATATCCTTCAGTCCCTACTTTTGTTACATTTTAAATAAAACACCATTCAATCCTTATTATCAAATCAAATAAAAACATCCTTCAGTGAAATAAGGAAAATGGCGATTAGCTTAAATTAATAGACACCATACCTGTAACTGTCATATTACAGAGACAAATCTATTACAGAGACAAATCTATATGCGAAGTAGCTATCGTCATTTGCTAAAGACTTGCAATTAAAAATAACGATTAGACATCTTACACGAATATTAAAGGATCGATTTCTAGTCGTGGTAAAGTTGTGATCGAATATATCAAACTGGCCAGGGGTTCCCCTTAATATCTTCTAGGAAATATCTCGGGCAATCTCCAGTTTTGATAATGCATCGTCTCAGAGTAAATCAAAATTAAAGATAAACCATATTCCACTAATTGAAAGCATCAACTTCTAATTGGGTGTGGGGTGTGGATGGTCGAATGGTTAGCCCGTGTGCGCAGTATCATATGGCCAGTCATTTAGTTAACAGGCGTGGTTTCGAATCCCCGATGACAAAGGGTAGGGTCTCTGGGTCCGCCGGTTTCCCCTACTGCTAAAGACCATCTCTCTCTTTCCCCCTCCCTCTCTCTCTCGTTCTTGATTCTGCCTAACGTCCGCTTCCATCAAATTGGCCAGGGAATCCACCAAATCTCATACTAGGAAATCCCCAGATTACAATAGCTTCGTTTCTTTGCCTCATTCTACACTTAATTATTTACACAACAACAAACATTTTTTTTTTTACTTTTCCTATTGCAAATTGATATCTTAGGGAAAAATGGCAGCCACTCAAAAAACTTTAGGAAGTTAATATAAATTATCTTCCGGAAGGGGTCGAGTTAAACAAAAGACTGACGTTATCTTGGACGTTTAGCATTTCATGATACAGCGAAGACGATAACAGTATAGGTAAGGGGAATTCCCCATGTGATATGGCGTGTTGTAAATCTCCAGCTGTTGTGATGCGTGTGACCTTATCCAACAAGGAAACCAATATATTATACAATTTCCCACACGACCAAGATAAGAGTATGTTAAAGAATGTAATAAATGTGAGGACATCATTGACATGCTAATCGGGACTATTTGTACTCCCGTGAGTAAACTTTGAACTTACTTGATAATCATGGCTACATGTATGTGTTTTACAGCCTTTATCAAGGTAAATAGTCTTGTTAAACACGGTTGATACATATGCCACTCAAATTGTTACAGTGTTTCTGCACCAACAGGGGAAACGAGAGAGAGAGAGAGAGAGAGAGAGAGAGAAATGGGGTTTAACGTCCACTCGACACAAACTAGGTCATTTCGGGACTAACAGATGGTTTAATTTTATTTCAATAATTCGCTTGCGCGTAGGGGTCTTTATCAGTGGGAGGACCGGGGAAATGAAAATGGGCATACGTCATGTGTTGTGTACGACAAGCGACAATTCCAACGATTTTGGACAACAGTAACGTTATTATTTCATACTTGTACGGGGGATGTTGGGGTTGGGCGGTGGTGGGGTCGATTTACAACTAGAATGGACCGGGTTTGAATCCTCATAAAAAGGCAAAAGATTAAGAAACCTTTAGCAATTGTAACGCTCAGTTTTTCAGATTTTCATGAGTTGCACCGGCTCCGGTAACTTAGGATGTGTGGCTAGTCGTGGGAAGGTAAGGTGTGCACCCGAGACAGAGTACTCCCCCCACAACGTATAGGATAATCACCAAACTATGTGATGGAAATCGTTATGTTTTTATAATATATTCGCATTCATACCCATCTATTAACTGAAACCGAAACTCTCCTTGTTCTGTCGCTACATAGTTATACGCATGGTATATTCACAATGCAGCCCACAAAATCGGGCTTCGTTTAATTTCTTATCCTTATAAAGGATAGTTATACGCATGGTATATTCACAATGCAGCCCACAAAATGGGGCTTCGTTTAATTTCTTATCTTTATAAAGGATTAACTCTTAATCACAAACTTTGCTAGGAATGTATGAGGATGATGTCATTTAATGTTTTGATGGGGGTGGATGCGGGTATGCAGAGAGAGAGAGAGAGAGAGAGAGAGAGAGAGAGAGATAACGTCCACTCGACGCAAACACACGGTTCAATTTTATTTCAATAATTCGCTTTTATTTCGATAATTAGCAGTGGCAGGAAACCATGGGACCCGGAGAAATCCCACGGGGTTGGACAGGCGATCATATTCCTTGTCACGTACAACCGGGGAATCGAAACCCCGCCAGCTCCCTCATTGACTAATCCTTATGATAAAGCGCGCATGTGCTAACCACTCGACCATCAAACCGCCCGGGGATAGAGGGCTCTAAATACAGTAAGAAGGTGGGGAAGACGGAATTATTACTGCAGAAGCACTACTTATTTTTTTACAATGAACTTAGTTCCCTATCGTATATCAGTTTCAGGGATACTTTAACGAATGCTTTACCACAATGGAGCCGACATTAAGCATTTCTAGCTCTAGAAGTATCTAAAGATTAAAAGTCTTCCGGATTCTGCTCCGGACCAAGGTACGCCAGGTGATTTACTAACGATCTTCAGTTGTTAGTATGCCAGTACCACTGTTCCCGAAAAGTCCCTTTTGCAAAGTCGTTTCCTTGCTTTAACTTTAGATTCCCATGGACACATATAAATCTCTGCCATCCTGAGACTTAACTGACAGTCTCATCCGGATAAGGACGTATTCACGACATATATCTGACCTCTATTGTTGGATCCCTGAACATTACATATCTTTACAGTTTACCCCCATGGTTCAGATTTTTAAACGTGTGACGGATTCTTGGTCGTTTCTGATCATATGGAGGTTTCACAAAGTTATTTTTGGAGGTTAGGGACGTTTGCTAATTACTTCATCCATTAACAGAACGACAAAAATATCGCAAATATAAACTCATTCTTTAATATTGGTAGGGTAGTAGAAAAAAATGCAATTTTGTATGCTGTTAATTACCAACGCTAACACCTGGGGCACGGAAGAACTGCAATGGCAAGGCCGAAGAGTGATAAGTTAAATTAAAATTTTTGAGGAAACGGATTTCTCTCTTCATCTTTCTCTTTCAATCCATTTTATACCCCCAAAAAACCTAAAACCTTGTATTTAGACAGCGCCATGCCTTCGACCCACCTGTCAGGTCATTGACCAAGGCCTACACAAGTACGCGTCGAAGGTGTGCGAGCGAACGAGAGGAGTTTGTCGCGGGGGGGAACGGTCTCCCCTTAGGAAAATTTTAAAAATTGACAACCGCAAACCCATTTTCCAAGAATTTCAGACCAAAGCTTACTATCTCTTCTTTCTCCTCTCCGGTGTCCTGTCATGGCCTTCTTCTTTCTTTTCTTTCCCCCCCCCCTAACCCTTTCTTTCTTTTCTTTTTATCGTTTTTCTTTCTCTTGTTTCTTTATAGACTTCGGCCCAAGTTTTAGGCCCACCTATCTGGCACTGGCGTCATGTTAGATGGTGTCAACGTTATCCAATGGCCAGCTCTTAGTCCAGACTTACACCCGATTTAATATCTTTGGGATGGAATTCAGAGAAACTTTGATGAATTAATCACTAATCTGACAACATACTGTTCACAAAAGAATTGCTTTGATCCATTTAGTATGTTGTTTTCTAGAATGATTTGATTAAAGTGCCTCTCTGATTTTGAAATAATACAGACGTTTGCTGTTTCTATTTTATAAACTATTAATTAGACACTTTTTAACATGGCAAGACAAGACCATAATCAACACTCGATGTTGTCGGATACCCCCGATGTTAAGTAGATTAGAATGATTCAGCCATATTTTGATTTAATTTAAAAATGGTGAAGCGATACAAAGCTTTGAACAACAATTAACGCACTAATCCTGTAGAAACTATTATAGCAAAAATGACTTGCTCTTTATCTAAATCTTTCATAACGTATCTTTAAAAGTAATAATGGGAATAGAATAAAATACAAATTTAAAATAGTAGGACTCCATTGGAAATAAACCTATAGGTTTAATTTATTTAAGCAGGTTTTTATGGTATGGGTTATCCTCAAGAGGCTGGTCATTCATGACATCATTACTTTTTCTCTCATCAAAACATTTTTTTATCATGTAACTTTATATTATCACCTATAGTGTCATGTTTGATATGCCTCTTGGAAAAATAAATAAAAAAGTGAGTTACGTGCATTGTAGAAAACAAACAACGTAATTACGAACTGTAGAATAATGTTGCAAAGATTCGGTTTCTCTTATTTTAATTTTTCAAAATGTGGTGACTAAGCACACATTCCTATTTTAAGGTATCACGAATTTTAAAATTTCACATAGTATAATGATTGAAATTATTTTTTTAAGCCACGCACGTTGTCACTTTACCTTGTAATTTTTATTCAATTGCGGCTTCCTATACTTATATTACAGACGGGGATACGTTTGTGGTTGCTAATCCTTGAAGGCAACAATACAAACCACAAAATACACGTCTTAAAAAGGAAAGGATGGGTAATCATAAATCCGGTGGGGCGGGGGTGTATTATATTTATGATAATGCGCGAAGTAAATGAGAGAGATATATAGAAGGGGGGGGGGGTAACGTCCACTCGACACAAACTAGATCATTTCGGAACTAACATATGGTTTAATTCTGTTTCAATAATTCGTCTCTAGCAGTTGCGGGGAACCGGAGGACCCGGAGACAACCCACAAGGAAGGACAGACGACCCTACTCCTTGTCACAGTGAAGTACTAGAAGTGAGGAAAGTCATTTAATAGTTCCGTTATGTTTGAAATGAACGGGGGCAGAGAATTTGATGGGAACACTTTCCCAATTAACATAGGGATGATTTGATAGACTTTGCTCACTAGTTTCATTTGAAGGACGAGTGGGGGAGGTATGCAGTAGAGTGTAAATAAAAATTGTTGCAGTGTAGTAATAGCTGATATAGGTTTTAAATACAGGGTACACGCAAGAGATTTTGTTTTTTTTATATTACGTCACTCATCTCTGATTCTAACCTAGGATATGACCGTGTAATGAACGCTTGTTAAATCCCCTTTGCTCTGAATATGTCAGTAGAATTTCGATAATATGGGAAATGTGGGGCTATTTTAAATGTGTTATTATTCAAGTTAATTAATTTTGGTGTTTATGAGAGTGACGGTGCCTCTTTAAGCATAAATTATCTCATATTTAAACTCGTAGCGTAACAAAAAAATGGGGAGGAGTCAAAATTAAGAGGTGTGTATCTTTTAGAACTATGATAAAAGAAAATATCATGGAGCCAAAATTTAAGACATATGTATCTCTAAGAGTTATGATGAAAAAGTATCGCGTAGCCAAAATATCTCTTTGTGTGTTATTGTATATCATTTACTCCCATTACAGGATACAATAAAATTACTGTTTACAGTACATGTATTTGGGCAATCTGTTTCTCAGAGAATTACTTAGGAATTAACTCTGTTACAGATGAGTGTCCATAGCACGTGCGTTGACTGCAGTCATTGGCTCAACGGCTCGTGCAATGTTTACTTGACACCTAACTGCTTCGGGCAAAATGACGCATTTTACTCATTTTAATGCCCATTTACACTTAATAGGAAATATTTTTTAACTTCAATTACTTCAAACGTCTTTATTTATTTTTCTGTTACCTCAAAAAAATGTTTGAGAATTTAATTTGTCGGAGTAAAAAAGTTAATATGCCGTACTTATTAAGCCTCGTCGATGTCATGCTTATCAGTGATTGTAGCGGCCAAGCGAATATTCACTGCGGGATCAGTTTGGTATTTGGGGTGTCACACATTCTTATTCCATTTATATATAAATAACATTCAATAAACGCAATATAAGATTTCACCAGAGAGGAAACTTCACAGACAGCTATAAGCTATCTCCTTAATACTAAATACATATAAGTAATTTTATGGTATACAAACATTAATTATTAATAAACGCAATATAAGATTCCATTGGAGAGGCAACTTCATATACAGCCATAAGCTATCTCCTTAATACTTAATACATGTAACTAATTTTATGGTATTCAAACGTCCACGGGGTGCAGCATACAATTACAGAATGAAAGGAAAATCACCATAGAACAAACATACACAAACATAGATAAACGTTGCCTTGTTCACCACTGATTCAAGGGCTACGTGTAAAGATGTATGAATCGAACATAATACCTAATTCAGTCTTATAATGTAATTTAAAAAATACGCTCACAAGAAAAAGAAGGAATTGTAGTAGCAATAGAGCGTTATACTCGGAGCTCGTTATGGATAGATTTATTCGTACCAAAACGTCCATTGTGGGCAGCTTACAGTAAAAACATAAGCGGTGCGGTTTCGATTCCCCAGTTGTGCGTGACAACGGTAGGATCGCCGGTCTAATCTCGTGGGGTTTCTCCCCCTCCCCCGGGTTCCTCCCACCGCTAAAGACCCCTACACGAAAGCGAATTATTGAAATAAAATTGAACCGTATATTATGTTAGTCCCGAAATGACCTAGTTTGTGTCGAGTGGACATTAAACCCCATTTCTCTCTCTTTTCTCTCATAATGTATGAATATACACTATAGATCTATATTATTGAGCTATTTCTGAATTTGTGCATCTATAATTAGAAATTACATCTGATATTGTTGATATTTTCCACAGGAAGATAATGTAATAATATAGGATGTTGACTCTTCAATAACCGGTTTCATTCAAGCCTTATTTTCTGAGTTATTGTCGCTCTATTTACTCTGTTGTTAATCAACGAACATCAGTCCGCTAAGTATATATAATTTGAATGCCTTTTATGTTATGATCGAGTTAGTCACACAGTTGCATCCGGGAATGGATGGTTTACTATGAACAATATGTATGTCATCGACAATGCATCACTATTTAGGTGACGTAAGAGATATGTGTGCTGGTTTGGGGTAGCCTCTGCATGGTGAGAAAGGGGTCAGCATTAAATTAGGATCGAAGGTCGTAGATCGGCGGAAAATTTATATAATTAAGATCTGATGAAATAGCTACTTTCTCCCATATTCAGCCGATATCCGGTATTTTGTTTTTAATATTAGCATCTTATGACGTCACAACATGAGGGACTCACCAGGGAGCGGGCGAGGACAAAGGGTATCGACAAGGATTTAAGAGAGCGACTAATGGAGTTTAAAGTCCACTAGACACAAACTAGGCCACTTCGAGACTAACACCTGGTTTTAATTAAAATTCAATTATGCGGTTGTGAGTAGGGGTTCTTATCTATGGAAGGAAACCGCAGGACCGGGAGGAATCCCAGTGTGTTAGACAGGCAATCCTACACCTTGTCACGTACAAGCGACAAATATAAACAACGCCAGTTGATTCAATTACAGACTTTGTGATCTAACCCGCACGCGTTACAGACCCTTCCCCCCCCACCCCCCACCCCCCACCCCCGTTCGGTGTCTATCTTGTAATGTGTTGGGAAGGTCCCCTGAACCAGTAAACGAAAAAAGTGTAAGCACCCCCCCCCCCCTCCTGTAGCATTATTTAAAAATAGTTGAGAGAGAGAGAGAAATGGGGTTTAACGTTAACTCGACACAAACTATGTCATTTCGGGACTAACACATAATATTATTTTATTTCAATAATGCGCTTGCGCGTGGGGATCTTTAGCAGTGGAAGGAAATCGAAACACCCGGAGAAAACCCACGAAAAATTAGAAATCACGGGTGCGTCTAGAGTGTGTGAGAGAGGGAGAAATGGGGTTTAACATCAACTCGACATAAACTAGGCCATTTCGGGACTAACATATGGTTTAATTTTATTTCAATAATTCGCTTGCGCATAGGGATCTTTCGCTGTGGGAGTAAACCGGAGGACACGGAGAAAACGAGCGAGGTTGGACAGGCGAACCTACTTTCTGTCACGTACAACCAGAGATTCGAAACCGCGCCAGTTGAATCAATAAAAGGCTTTATGATACAGCACGCACGTGCTAAACATTTGGCCACCCACATATTCGTCGGTGAAGTGTCAAAAGGGTGTATCTCAGATTTTCTAAGATTAAGAAATGGAACCTTTAGCATTGCAAAATTGCTACAAATTAAGATACAAAATTTGGACACATGATACCCAGAACAGTTCTAATACACAGCGTGAGCAGAAATGTGCATATTAACTGGGAGATGTTAAAAATGCAAAAAAGTGTATTTGACTAATTTCCTGAGATACATCCTTTTGACACTTCAGCGACGATATGGCATAGGAGTAATATAGTAAATCCAAAGTGACCAAATAGGAAGTAACGTACTATCTCCTCTAGAACAAGATTAACTCCACCTAAAAAACAAACCTCAGACAATCCCCCACCCCCCTAACATCCGTTTAATGCCCAGCTTCCTAGACAAACCGTGATGGTAGATGGTAGAGTCGGGTATTTGACACCCGAGACTTTGAATGTTGTCTAATTGTTTGGATTGTTGATACTTGGTTTTATTTTATTTATATCATTGTCAATATAAGATTTTTATTTTGTCTAAAGTGGAAATAATTTACATACAAGACCATGTCCTCGACGACCAGTATGCAGGGTTAGAATAAGGGGGGGTCGGGCGAGGGACTCCAAATTAATTTTTTAAGTCTTAATTTGTGATTGTATTGATAATGTTGTAATTTATCGACATTTGTCTGAGTGTGAAGGACAATCGCCAGAATATGACCCCCTTTTCCGCCAGGGAACCCATGTACGCTTAATCCGGTCTTGGCTCTAAGATGAAACGTTACAAGAACAATAATCCAAAGACAATCGTCCCGAACTTCATAGACAAAAGCCCTCCATACAAACGAAAAATTCTCATTCACGTGTTAAGGATTGTTTGATTATCATAATAGGGTCATAAAGGTCACCAAGGATGACGTAAAAAAAAGACACGTACAACAAGTGTTCATATTATTTGCATGAAAGAACGACTGGTAATTTACATAGCGGCATCGGTGACTTCCGACTGGAATTCCTAAGCTATGATATTTGTAAAATTATCTCCACGGAATCGCCCATAATTTGTTAGAAGTAATTCAACAGGAATCCACGCCTACAAAAATTCACATCTTTAAAATTCATTTACTCATTGAAATATGGGGGTCACGGCGGTAAGTGGGTAAGTGTTCGATCCCTGTATTGGCCGAGAAATTCCGTCCATTTTTTCCCTGGGGTGTCAAAATGGTTAGCATGTGCGTGGATTCGATTCCCCGGCTGTACGTGACAAGGAGTAGATCGTCTGTCCAGCCTCGTGGGTTTTCTTCGGGTTCTTCGGTTTCCTCTCACAGCTAAAGACCCCTACGCGCTTGCGAATTATTGAAATAAAACTAAACCACGTGTTGGTCCCAAAATTTCTTAGTTTGTGTCGAGGGGACGTTAAGCTCCATTTTCTACCCTCCCTGTTCAGGATTGATGGCTACACTAGGGGTGTCCCAAGGATAAATTTTGGTGTATAGGGGTGTAACATCGGCCTGGTAGCGATGGACTTTCATTCCATATAAGGCCTACCCAACTGAACTTTTAAATATAAGCTCTTCAAAACAATTAAAATGGTGATGAATTAGTGTCAAAATATCAAAAACAGTCATAAAAATCATCCGATTTAACGCACCACATTTCACGCCATGTTGATTCATCGACTGATTAAATCAACACATTTCACACTATATTTGTACATTTTATAAAACAATAATTCATGCCATATGGATTCTATTTTACTCCCCAGTTCACTCTATATATGATATTGTATTTTAATCCTAACCAAGTACGCGCGTAAAAAGTACAGATTTCAAATACACTTAATACCCACAAATCATGTCAAAATGATATGTCCACCCTCCGCCCTCACATATAAGGAAGATACATTACAAGTGATGTGTTTATATAAATATATAACATTACATTGAACAAAAGTAATAAACACATTATGTTTTTGACTAATGTTTTCAGTTCTCAAGAGAGCCGAAGATGTTTATTTCTGGGAGTAGTTAATTCAAAGACGTTTGCGTAGGATTCTGACGAAATCCAGATTTGATTCGGATATTTTATAACCTTCAGAATCAAAGTCACACGTTCATCAAAGTGTGAAGACACGCGATGTCATGTATGCACATATTTAATTGGGGGCGGTTCAATTCAGATCACTACAGATACAAAATTTCATGTGAAGTCAAATATAAATTATAAATCCAATTAAGGGAAAACTGATGACCAACTAAATATTAGACTCTATCTCCATCGTTCTCCAATTAGCCACCGGGAAAACAGAACATTCCAAGTCAGTACCCATTTGGATAAATGTCGACGAGGCGTATTCAAGGTTCCCCCTCTTTCGTAAAATTCTTAAAATAATCAATAATCAGAATGTAAAGAAACGATTTTTTTTTATTTCAAAAAGATATAAACCCTCCTCAAATCGGAAAATTCGGTAACTGAATATTTATGTTAGATATTATATTTTACTGTCTGGAATTTAATAAGTTGATCAGTTTTTCGTATAACAAAATGATCCTGTAAACATATCTTATTTATTTTGCTTCTTATTGTGAACAATGTTTAAATGGGTATACACCAATAACAACACATTTGTACACTAAGGGATGTTTAATCTATAATCAACGGCACAAAGTCAGAGGGTCAAAACCAAAAGTACGACAAAGATGGTTAATCGTCAGTAGCACTGTGCAGCACAATTAACCATCTTTGACGTACTTTGTCTTTATTTAAATAATTCGCTTGTGCGTAAGGGTCTTTAGTAGTGTGGGGGAACCAGAAGACCTGCTGTAGCACCCCGGGCCTTCAGTCAGACACGGAGAGCGAGGGGAACCAACTCCAGTCGCCACATCATACGTATGACCCATGCATCTTTTCTTACTACATATCTTAATAGTCTTATGGTCGTCTAAAACGAATTTGTCAATAGTTGTCTTTCTTCACCTTCAAGTTGTGTATTTCCTTTTTACTGTTTTCTTAAGACGTTTGTCTTACCGGGAATAACATTGCAACAGTTCGTTTTTACAGTTTATATATCAAGCTGGATACATATATGTTGATACAGGCATAGTATAAATTACAGTACTAAAGCCAATCTCAAACCTTAGCCAGTCAGTCTCGCTGGGCGAGTCTCCTGATAGAAACTGTTACATCTGTTCCCTTCCAGAATCTGTCTGCTGTCTCGGAACTTGGATGGTAATCTCTCGGGAATATAATGTAGTCTGTCTTAAAAGTTTACTATGATTTCTTGTATAGGACTTATAGATATCACTCACAACCGAGTGTGTTTATGGCCCTGAACCTGTACACTTAACGATTTGATTGGTTAAATTAAGCCAAATGAAGCAATAGGTAAATTTCCAATCACGTGTATTTTGTTGACACACAGAAACATCTATGTTTTGGCTCTATGTGTCAACCCGTCAATTATACACGAAATTGTCACATCCGATCTCTGATAAATCCGGATCTCGGTCGGATTTGACAGAGTCCACTGTACATATATGTGAATCTACAAACTTGCCAAAGATATTGATTAATACAATATAATGCCATCTTATTTCTCTAATCCTTGTCTATAAATTGAAAACTATCTCGCAACGATGATATTATTTTAGAAAAAAGTGGTCGTTAGTCGCATGGTTAATCCAAAACATAATGTAGGAAATATAAGTTACAGATAGCAGGAATCACATTTAAACATTAAAGTGGTTGAAAAGGAAGAAATATTACTTTTGGGCCATTAAATATAAACCTAACCGAATGTATTATATTTCTATCAGTCGCCAATTAATATCAGTCGCCAATTAAACCTTAAAATAGGCCCTGAAACGTTCGGAAGCTGACTAAATCCTTATTTGAACACGATTCCTCAATAAGATGATTTGGCCTTTAAAATAATTCATGCATTTAATCTGATATGATTGTGTACGCTACCGACATTGTTAATAAAATGGTCTGATCACTGAACAAAGCCACACACAAACCTAAACTTTATATCACTGACGTCATAGATCTCGTATTTTTTGAGAAAATGATGAAAATTGTATAGATTGCTTTTAGTGTTTGAATGATATCTAGTAGTAAAAAGGTTGACTTAAATCTTTATTATAAAATTCATTGTGTAATCCTATCAGGTTAATAGCGTATATTATACTACTGTTTATGTCGGTCATAGAAATATACTCTATGGATTATATTACATGAAAATCATTATGTACAACAACTTTTAAGAAGGCAACGAGCGGTGCAATTGGAGATATTCTCTCCCCATAACACACCTAGATTAATATCAAAGACTCGCTAAGTGTGTGAAATAGAAGTTTTTTGTAGAGCATAGACTTTTATCCTGTCCATCTCTTTATTATCTTTATGCTAGACTGCTTTCATCAACTCCAGCTGTGTATTATATTTTCTATATACATCTTTTGAAGTGCATAATATCGTCGTTGGGGAGTCAAAAGGTCGTATCTGGTATATTTTGCGAAATTCACTTTTTTCTTCTTCAGAAAGAGAATTTTCTTGGGCGTAGAAATTTTCACGTAGAAAGATTGAGTGCGAAAATGTCGTATTTCCTTGAAAAAAATCAACTTTGTGTCTAACTCAAGCATTACATCCAAACAAAATATAGCCAATATTGTTCTATGATTAAAAGATCCCCTTGCATTTGGAAATCGATACAAGAGTAGTGCCGCTGCCGGGCAAAGCAAAAATTGCCATAAAAGGACACTGCATAGCGTGTGCCCGTCTTCATTAGCCTGGTCGGGGCAAAACCGTTAATCCCCATTTCATTTCATATCTTATGATTTGAATGAGCTAATCACATCAGCATCTGTGGAACGTTAAACGCCATTTCATTTCATCTTAATATTTTAATACTGTTTTTATTGATTATGATATTATTTTAAACACTTTGGAGTAGTTGTTACAGCTAGCGTAAAGCTGACATTTTCAAAATGTCATAACGTGCATGGAACAATTTGCTATTAAACATTTTAAATACGAATTCCCTTTTTTTTTTAAAAAAAGAGATCACACAAAAAACACTGACGGATAATTGATCGACGGGCTATGGGCAGGTTCTCCCGATATGCATACATCCATATCAAATGGAATAAAACGTGGTTTCACGTCCTACTTTTCGGCAACGACTGGGTTATCAATATCTTTAAAATATTAAAATTATAAAATAATGAACCATTTGTAAGAGAATTCAATTTATATAAATAAAATATAATTTATCAAAGTGAGGAGTGCCAAACAGACGATGTCGTCTTTTCCTTCCCTAGCTTACCAACTGAAACAGGCGAAAAGTGGCTCGAAGTTTCTGAAATAGGACACTATCGTCGGTGGGGAGTCAAAAGGTTGTATCTGGATTTTGCGAAATTGTCCAGGAGAGCCAAAATAGCACAGAGGTTAAGAATCAAAATGTCTTATAAAACCGTCACGTCAAAATGTTGCATGTAAAATGTCGTATTTCTGACGCTTTTCTCAAATAATTATTTACAAAATGTATGTGTAGCACAGTATGTAACTATCTGTAACTATCAAGCTCAGCATCTAGTGCAGAAATAAAGCGTGGAAGCTTGTTATTTGCAATTTTATACAGCAAAGACGTATCTCCTGAAAATATTCACCTTTACCCGCTTCAATTTCATAGATTTCACACAGTAGAGCCTCGACAATAATTTCTAATAATACGTTTTTAAGTGCACGCCAATGTGTACACGGCACCTCGGGTTTTCATCCCATTCGAAGGACTAGACAGCTGTGCTTGTTGGACCACCCGCCCTCCACCACTGAAAAGAGGTGACCACGTTGGAAAATCCCGATGAACATTGTCAAACAATGTAGGGATCGAACACGCGACTAGTGAGCCAGCGTCCTATCCAATTAGCCATCGTGGCTTCTGAAACAGTTGGGAATAAATTGAATAAATTCGTGTGGAGGGAACGAATTATATGACGCACAAAATTAAGTCACCAAACGTAGAATGCCATGGAATAACAGTGACTCTCCCATACCTTGTAATAAAAATCTCCATTTACAATTCTACAATCTGATTAAAACACATATGATCCTATTTCGTTTCGTTTGTAATAGTCTAAAATATCCTTTTACTTGTCTTTACTACGGAGAACGCTAGATCGGAGACGGTCATACGCATATTATGACGTCATATATTTGATTGTGGGTTAGGGTAAGAGTTAGGCTTGGCCCAGGGTTAGGGTTAAGCCAAGCCCTATTTACATCTTGGCGAAATCTACAGGTTCTAGCCTTCATCCTAACCCCAAATCTATAAATGACGTCATATGTGCTAAAATGCGCAGGACCGTCTTCGATCAAGCGTTCTCTCTTTACTACACCGCGATCTGGAAGAGTTGTTATTTAACCCTTGTTCTGGATGATGTGGAGGGATTAGCCAATGAAACGGCGTGAGGTGCACGGAACTGTGGGTAACTCAATAGAAAAATCAACGCTGATCGCTTAATAAATGGATGACAGGATAGTGTCAAAAGCTACTTCAAACGGTCAGACTGTCGAAAGAATAAAAAAAAACGAAACGAAATATAGATCTGTATTTTAATCAGATTGAGAATTCAAAACCCAACCAATGAAAAAAAGGCAAAAAGAGAGTAGCACCCTTCGTTCTGAGAGCAAAAAGGAACCCCCGGTTTATACATCGTCACCGGCTGCTTTGGTCGTTTCATGGTTTATTTCATGCGGAGACTGCAAAGATAGATTTATATGACAATATCCCAGAACATGAGAAAATGTCAATCATGTCAAACATTTCATGAGTGTTTAAAATGTTTTTTTTTTTTTCTTCACATTACTCATTCCAAATTAAATGAGAAAAATACAGACCCTTTCATACAGATGTCTTTTCAGCAGTAATATTAAGGATGTCCGGTATTATTACATTTTTTTTTTGCATTATTTTTTCAACTGACTGTAAACCTATTACGTTCATACTGTTGATGCAGGGGGGTACATATCGATTTTGTTCGGAAGGGGGCGGGGGATTGAACAAATCTGAGACCGTCTGATGCACATTGGCCTCGAGTAATAAAATTGCTATAGACCATTTTAGTCGAAAATACTATGTGTGTTTAAAGAATTGTGAGAAGTAAATGTTCTGCTATCATTTAGGTCGGGGGGGGGGCGAATGGTTAGCGTGCACGCGCTGTATCATACGGCCTGCCATTGAGTCAACTGGCGTGGTTTCGAATCCTCGGCTGTATGTGGCAAGGAGTAGGATCGCCTGTCAAGTCTCGAGGGTTTCCTCCGGGTACTCCGGTTTCCCCCCACTGCTAAAAACGCGCAAACGAATTATTGAAATAAAATTAAAAAGTAAAACCATTTGTTAGTCCCGAAATGACCTAGTTTGTGTCGAGTGGGCGTTTTAACAGCCCTATCTAAACTAATCTGGTCGATGACGTCAGACATACGCCATGCATGTGACCTATATGTATATATAAAAGAACGCCGATCGACCTGATTCTGTCGTCGCATCAGAATGTATAGATTCGTCTAATATGTAACCATTGGTAGATTGCGATCTCTATATAATCTTGTTTTATAGGGATTCAAGATAATTCCGAATAGAAACATCTGTACAACAAGATTCGCATGATATATTCATTTGTAACAAACCGTGTCAGTAATAAAGTATCAATGAGCGAGAGTCGCGTGGTGCCACAATAAGGTCGACCACGTTGCCAAATCTTCATATCGTGTAGATCGACATACAATCGAGGGTTAATTTTCAAATTCAATAGCTAAAAATTACAAATACGCAGATTAATAATGATTAAGCAAAAGTCCTTACTTCCCCTAAATTAATTATTGTCATTTTTAAGACATTTCAATTACGTCAAACAACCGCTATTTTCATGTTTTGATTTCAATTTACGTCAAAAGATTCATGAGAGAGGGATGAACGGTTATTTTATTGTGGTAGACCGTCCTATTTGTTGACCTAGTCAATTGTTTAGACCAGGCCTGTATTTTAGAATGGTGTCAAGACGGAAACAGTCCTAAACCTGGAATGGATTGTATCCATCCTTCCCGAATGACGTAATTTTTCCTCAAAAACTGATGCATGTATTAAATGGGTGAATTTCAAGTTCGATTTGGGGTAATTTACAAAATTATGAGAGAGAGAGAGAGAGAAAGGGAGAGAGAGAAGGGGAGGGAGAGAGAGAGAGAGAGAGAGAGAGAGAGTGGGGTGGGGGTAATGTCCACTCGACTCAAACTAAGTAATTTCGGGACTAACATATGGTTTAATTTTTTTCAATAATTCGCTTGTGCGTTGAGGTCTTTAGCAGTGGGTGGGAGGACCCGGGGAAAACCCACACGGATAAACAGGCGACCATACTCCTTGTCACGTACAACAGGAGATTCGAAACCACGCCACATGACTCTATGACAGGTCATATGATACAGCGCGCACGTGCTATCCATTCGCCCCCCCCCCCCCTGAATATTACAATGATGAATTAGTCACAACAAAATTAAACCCATCAGTATTTTGTGTATCCCCTAGAATAAGAGGATAACGGCTTAAGATGGAACGCAAGAAAAACGCGGATCGACCCATCACCTTGTTTAGGTATTTCACCATTGCCATCATTAAAAATGAAACATGTAGGCCTTTATGAAATGTAAAAAATATCGAATTAATTTAATTTTAAACAATTACACCATTGTTAATACAAAACATTGTGCATCTTGAAAAGATAAAAAAAAAATCTAGCTCGTGGTAGGGCGCCAATATAATGCCCAAGTTACTGAGCACCGGGACTGCCGCAATCAAAGTCACTAGGAAGTAACACAAGGTACAATTTTACGGATACACAATTACTGAGTTTGATACTAAGCGACGTTTCGACGAGGATGCTCTCGTCTTTATCAAGCAATGATACAAATTGTGAATGGTATAGGCAAATATATACAGAATATGCAACAAAGATAAAAATCAAGTACAATTAAAGTTTAACACCTTCGATTAGGGGTCCATTAAGGACTAATCCTACACAACAGAAAACTCTTACGGGGATTAAAAGGAGGCGAATGCTATTATTTATAAAAAGATCAGTGTAATAACACTATTAATGGAAAACCAATTAACCTGAGCTATAGATAAACAATAATATGAAGAGAGAAGTGTGTATATATAAGTAAACAAGAGTGGTCGTTCATGTATGTGCAAAGAAAAATAAAATAATAATTTGAAATTAAAAAATTAAAAAATTAAAAAATAAAAAAATATATAATATTTAATCATGAAAGATATCCTAATATATCGATATAAACTGAAAATCAAGGATTGTGAATTATATCTCCTGGCTGTAAAAAACTGGTTAAGTACTGAAAAGAAACAAATATAAAAACATGTATGATTAGATTATGTAAAAATGCCCCCCCCCCCCAAAAAAAAAAACTGGGTAAGCACTGAGTGATCCCATCGGGGCGCCATTTCTAGGGGCGCCTTATTTTTCTGAGGGTGCAATGTACCACCCTGCACCCCCGCTAAATACGGCCCTGGCTCGGCTGGAAATATCATATATATATTTTTCAAAGAAATCATGTGAGCTTAACACTTGACATTGGGCTATCAATTAAAACATCGCTCATGGCCACATGGCTGTCTCATTACCAGATGGTTAAGCTGAGTTTTGTTTTGTTCGTTGGCTGGTAAAGTAATCTGGCATTATGCAATAGCCCAGCTATATAATCACATTCTTTGGTTAGTGCGCTCCAAGGCCAAAATGTGACGATATGGCCTATTTACCTGGAATTAAAGTGTCAAATCACTGTGTTGAAATGGTCGGTGGATTGGCTTAACCAGATAACCCATTTAAAGTGTAAGCGTATTACACACAAACAAAACAGATATTGCAGCAATTGTCGCAACACATATCAAATAAAGTGACTGGGTCCCGAGGTCAGTTGAAAACCTCAAAAATGTCATTCAGCAACTGTAAGAGTGGCTTGATAATTGTGACAATCATTTAACCGCAATAATATTGTGTGTTAGAGTAATTGTTATCCAGACTGAAACAATATATTACTACCTTTTAAAGACCGTAATCCCTTGAACATGTAAGCTATATTACCGTTGGTTATTTTACCTTATCCAAAGTAAAGTACACTTCATTGGCGGACATCCGGAATAATAAACCATTACTTGCATACATCAGGTTGTGGGTGTGATATCAATATACTAAACACTCACTTTACTACTTCGTTATGTAAAAGAAGTTGATTTTTACAAAGCTGGTAGTTTGTTAGGGGGTTGGGTGGCCTTGTGGTCTAGAGTGTCGCGCTTCGAGCGTATGTGACATGGAGATAAGGGCGCCTTCTCAACCACGTGGGTTTAAAATTAAACCATATGTTAGTCCCGAAATGACCTAGTTTGTGTTGAGGGGATGTTAAACCCCATTTCTCTCTCTCTCTCTCTCTGGTAGTTTGTTAAGATCAGGCAGCCTTACAGAAGTTCATAAATACTAGCCTGGAGGGCCGGTGTTGTATCCCTGCATTGACCAATAAAGTTCATCCAGATTTTCCAGCGTGGTCCCCCCCCCCAGTGGGTGATGTGGGACGGATGGCATGACAAGGTACAACAGGAACAGAACACGTTGGCCCCGTGTACACACTGGCGTACACGTAAAAGATCTCTAGACAGTTGGAATTCGATATTAGAAAGGCCATAGTACCGCTGTCCTCTCTCTCTTATTAAAGGTAGAGTAGCCTGGATCTTCAAATAGAAAACGCCTTAATCAAGGGGGTCGCATGGTGAAAAGATAATAAAATTGTTTGATTAGCTATTTTTAGGTATAATCTTCTGATACTGCTGAATAAATTTTCGCCCAATATGAAATTTTAGATCACGTACCTGGGCATCACGATTTCTGTCAATGGAATGTATGCATAGGACCACGTGACAAAATTACGTGAAGGTCAGGAAGGAGAGGTATTTATTAGTGGGGTCAATAAAAAGTGCGTGATCAGAAAATCCATCGTGGTGTCCATCCATAGCTACCAAAATGGCGTCAACCATTGCATTATCAGGGTGTGCGCCATACATAACAGCCGAAAAACACAACACAGTTCCCAAAACCCCTGTAAAGGCAAATAGAGACAACAAGTTATGACGTATTTATCGAGCTCGTGCACACTACAGAGATAATATTTCTTGAAGCTTATCAAATTTGGGCAACTCAATATATTTTGACGTTGTTTAGTTTAAAAGGGTTTATTTTGGGGTGTATTATAGTGAATACAAGGTCCACCCTTTTATATCCGGTTTATAAATATAACCCGTGACCTTAAGTATAGTTATCATTTGAAATCTGATTATTCGGGGGGGGGGGCATCTTCAACAGAAGGCTTGGTCTCGCCTTAACTACATACATCTTATAAAGTCCTTCACGAAATACCCTGCACATTTCGCCACTGAGTTCGAACCTATCAGGGATACTTGCGCACTAAACTCATTAAAACCTTTAAAATGTTTTATGGACGTCATATTGACTTGATTGGTAAATATAACATGTCTCTCTCGGCTATTATTCAAGATATATTTTATTGACTCGTAAAATATTATCTTCCTAATTATGTCTGTCTATTACATCGTTAACACTGTTCATCACGTGCATTTTGTATACCGATAGTCCATTGGCCAATCATGCTATTTCATTGAGATTTCGTCTAATAGTTTGGATGCAGCGATGGCGGGTGTGACGCCAGGCAGGGTAAGCTTACTCTTCCGGACACTTGTTGCCACTGTTTGTCGTGTATTTTGTACACGGTGACCAGTCCATCTGCTGATTACACTATTTTGCCTCGACCGTTTTTATTGCACTTCGAATTTTGACTAATGGTTTGGATTGTTCGTACTTGGTTTTATTTTATTCGTCGGTCGTCGTGAATACCCAGTCTCTTGCTTGTAGCTTAAATGCCTACATGTGACAATCGAGTTTCAAAGTTCAAAGATCGATCAATGTCACGGTTGCTGTTTTTCCACGAGTTTCCCAATTTAAAAAACCCTGTTTGTTTATAGTGTGTTATGTGCCACGAACTTTGGACAATGCTAATTAGTCACTTGTAAAAACAACGAGCGAAAAGTTCGGGAATTGCTGAGTATTCAAGCAAGGGTTAGATGTTGTAAAACTCGCGAACGTTGCTTAACGAATATGGGGGGTGTAGGGGGGGGGTAATCTATTGAATGTGAATTTTCAATCTGGAAAGCCATATGTTATTAAATGTATATCTTTCAAGAGCTAAGTTTACCTATTGCATGGCTTTCTTCATTAGCCCAGTCGGAGCAGAACAGTAGGACTTAAACCCCATTTCAGTTCAGTTCTTTAGACCTGCAATGTTATATTAATTATTAGACATTAATTAACATGACAAAGCCACAATAAACTGTCTTTGACATCGGGTTTATTTTTGATTTTAGCGGTTCGATCATTTAATGATTTAATTTAGAAATGGAGAAGCGCGACTAAGTCTCGAATATACCAGTACCATGGATATACAATAATAAATAATCAATGCACACACCTTGTAAAAACTAAGTGATCACTTCGCTCAGAATAACGTAATTTGAATGAGTTTTTTAATATATCAATTGTGCATTATCTATTTTTGAACTACTATTCAAAAAAAGTAGGGGATATTTGATTTTGGGGGCATAATACTAAAATATGCAAATGACTACGAAAAAAGTCACTATAGAACCTAACAGAAGAAACATTTCCAGTTACATGTGACGCCCAAACGCACCAATAGCTACCGCATGGAATGCAGGTGATGCTTGGGATCATCATGGGGGTCCAACCCAAGATTTGCACGACTCTGACTTTGAATGTTACAGTCATTGTGGCATTGAATTCCAGGGTGGAAACATCAGTTTAATTGTTTTAGTGACCAGAAAACAAATTTTGATATGCGTCGGCTTACCCAAATTGAAAGGTTACGTGCCCTTGGCATGCTACAGATCGGCACAACACAGGCGGTTGTGGCGCGGACGATGAATGTTTTTCAGTCTGTCATAAGCAGGCTATGGTCCTGATACCGTGATACACAATCTGTACAGGACAGACAACGCTCAGGTCGACCAAGGGCGACAACTCAAGCCCAGGATCGATTTATCCGTACCTTGGCCTTGAGAAATCGTGTCATCACAGCAAATCAGATCAGTGCTCGTCTTCAAACAGACACTGGTGTGAGAGTGAGTGGCCAGACGATTCGGAATCGACTGCATAGGACACACCTTCGCGCCCGACGTCCTCGAGTGATCCCTTGTTTGAGAGATCATCACATTCAGGCAAGACGTCGTTGGTGTAGGGATCGTCAACACTGGGATAATCGACGCTTGAGCAATGTGATGTTTTCAGATGAGTCAAGGTTCACTGTTGATTTTTTGGACAGACGTAGGAGGGTGTGGCGTCGTCGAAACGAGCGCTTCCAAGACGTTAACGTCACCAGACATGATCGATTTGGGGGTGATTCTGTTATGGTGTGGGGAGGCATCACTGTTGCTGGAAGAACGGCTTTACATGTTGTTGCAGGGTGTGTTACAGCCCAGTACTACCGGGACAACATCTTGGCAGTCCATGTTGTGCCGTTCGCACGACGTCATGGCCGCCGTTTCATCTTCCAGGATGACAACGCAAGATGTCACAGGTCCAGGATCGTTACAGGTTACCTCCAACAACAGAACATCACCATATTACCTTGGCCAGCACTGAGTCCCGACCTCTCCGCCATCGAGCATGTCTGGGACATGTTTGGACAGAGGTTACGTCAACGTCAACAACGTCCTGCCAATGTCCAAGAACTTGCTGCTGCGTTGCAACAGGAATGGGACAATCTGGACCAAAATGACCTTAGACGTCTCATTAGGAGTATGCCACGTCGATCAATGCTTGTTTGGCAAACAGGGGAGGATTTACCCGTTACTGACTTTGTTGTGATGCTGTGGTAACTTTGCTGCTTGACCCCGGGTATCATTTTACCCTTATAATGGTCAGTCTGTGCCTTACTAAGTCTAACGATCATTTGGAATAAATCGATGAATGTGAACTTCATCAGTTTCATTAGGTGACTTTAATAACACTTAAAAATCAAATATCCCCCACTTTGTTTGAATAGTATATGATACACAGAATGGTAATCTCTTTATCTAAATCTAATACAACTAATCTTTGCTTTTTTCGCAGATCCTGAATTTTTGGTGTTTAAATATTTCAGTGAAATGAATGGGGTTTAAAGTCCGCTGGACTCAAACAACGTCTTTTCAGGGCTAAAATTTGGTTCAATTTCATATTAATAACTCGCTTGCGTATAGGGGTCCTGGGAAGTAGAGGCAAAAAGTATAACGCAGAGAAAACCCACGAAGTTATACAGGTTACTCTCTGTCTTGTCACGGGGGGGGGGAGTGGTCTAGAGTGCCGCACTTCGACCTCTCGCTGGCCGGTCACCTCCGGCTTGCGGCTGTGGTTTCAATCCCTTGTGTGAGCGTATGTGGTATGGAGATAGGGGCGCCTTCCTAATCTCGTGGGTTTCCTCCCACTGCTAAAGACCACTACGCGCAAGCGAATTATTGAAATAAAATTAAACGATGTTAGTCCCGAAATGACCTAGTTTGTGTCGAATGGACGTTAAACCCCATTTCTCTCTGTCGTGTCACGTACAAGCGAGGCATCGAAACCACGTCACTTGACTTTATGACAGACATTCTGATCCAACGCAGAGATCGTTCATTGTAGTCCATGGTGGAGCAGTATAGGCAATGACCGCGTCTAGGGATGAAAACCCGAAGATCACGTTGATGTGCACGTAACATAACTCTTGACAGATCGAATTCGATGAAGAGATACCATTTACATTCGATGAAACGTTGGATATAATAATAAATCATGTGCATGCACACCTATGTGAACAAGAGACCGACATTTGTCCGTCTTTTGGGAGCTGCTATAGACACCGTTCCTGGTCATGCTCTTCATCCTGTGCTACTGACAAGGCAAAACCACGTCGTTATTTTAAAACAAAAAAAACGTGCAACTCACAGAGGGCGTGGTATACACATTAAATATGTTAAAATCGAGTTTATCAAGTTTATCTAAAGATCACTAAACCACGAAGTAGGTCCGTCTAATAATAGACGTTAAAGGTTTATTTTTGGAAGTTGGTGAATAGTACACGTCACGTGATCATAATTCATTCATTCATCCATCTTCTCACATCCTGTTTGTAAACACTAACGCGACCTTGGAGCTTGTTCACTCGTCAATGAAACATCGTACAATGTTTTATTTATCTAATTTTTATGATTCAAATATCCACGTCAATACGGAAAATGGGACATCGCGCTTGCGAACCATTTCCATTTACGACTTTGACAACCGCTTATTAAATTGAGCAGACAGAAATTTTCCCAGGAGGTGAAACGGGTTATGACGCGAGCACCCTATTAAAGGTGGGGTTTGGTGATACCTTTTCACTGAGAGAGAGAGAGAGAGAGAGAGAGAGAGAGAGAGAGAGATGAGGTTTAAGCGACACACACTAGGTCATATCGGGATTAGCATATGGTTCAACTTTTTTTTCAATAATTCGCTGGCCCGTTACGGTTCTTTTAGCAGAAGGGAGGAACTGGAGAAAGCCCAGGTGGTTGGACAAGCGACCTTCTCGCGTACAACCGTATTCACTAAGGCACGGTGGCTTTACGGATGGACATAATAATACTCCTAGGCCTTATAGCAGTGCGGAGAGCTTGGGGACCAGTCATTGTGAGATGAATCACATTTTTTAAGTGCCACCTCAGTGAGTTCAGTAGTTTGATAAATATATGATATACGCATTTTTTATTCGGGGGTCTAAATCATGCAAAAATGATCAGGTGAAACTAGACTCGAAAACCGTGGAAACTTTCCTGTCCAACTCCGGATACGAAAACATGACCGCCCGGTTAGTGCACCCTGTAGTCACTGAACCACCATAGCACTCGAGTTCATGTCGCAGGTGCCCCCCCCCTCTCCTCTCCCACGTGGTATTTTCTGTTTCGATCCTCTCAATTTTTTAGAACAAAGGACTTGCAAGGACCACCATCTAGTCCACCGCGTGGAATACAGAAAAGATCATGGTGCAGAAGCAGAAAAGTAGAGAGAGAGAGAGAGAGAAATGGGGTTTAACGTCCACTCAACACAAACTAGGTCATTTCGGGACTAACATATGGTTCAATTTTTATTTCAATAATTCGCTTGCGCGTAGGGGTCTTTAGCAGTGGGAGGAAACCGGAGTGCCCGGAGGAAACCCACGGGGTTGAGAAGGCGCCCCTATCTCCATGCCACATACGCTCACACCAGGGTTCGAAACCACAGCCGCAAGCCAGAGGTGACCGGCCAGCTAGAGGTCGAAGCGCGGCACTCTAGACCACTAGGCCATCCCAACCCCTCAGAAAAGTAGAAGGTTAAACCCTATTTGATTTCTCCCTAACTTACTCCACGGATTAAAACACTGTAATTACCATACACCTTTTAAGACGATTTCCAAGTAAATGATTAATTGAGTGGTTATTTATGATATTACAGTGAAAATCCAACTTCTTCGTCATTCAAACCCGGTAAGCCCGTATTCAACTTGATATTTATATTCAGACTACTGGTTCCGAAAGTAATTAGTACAATTTATTCCGCATTCCTTAATTACATCACATATCTACCGTATTGTTGATCTGAAACCAAGCATACAATCAATGCTCCCGGTAGTTTTGGGCGAATTTCTTCCTTATGGCTGATCAGAGTTATTAGCGACACATTTCCACAGAAATATCCCACACAAACATCGGATACTTTAGCAGCCTCACGACCAGAGGAAGATGAAAATATGATAATAAACGTTCTAGTGAAGATGCTTTCTCCGTCAGAGCAGCTAAACTGTGGAATGATTTTCCAAAAACTCTTTAAGACTAACTAAAAAACATATTTATTTAAAAAATGTTTTTGAACTGTCGTGTTGTGGATGCGCTTAGAAACACGCGTGTGTAATGAAACGCTATATAAATCGAACAATAATAATAAATAATAAATTTAAACACAATATTTTGCGAAACCATGATGATGATGGCGGAGGTTTCAGAGAGAGAGACAGAGAGAGAGAGAGAGAGAGAGCGGGTGGAGAAATGAGGTTTCATATTCATTTCCTATAAAGAGTAACAAAGTCATTTCGGGACTACATATGGTTCAATTTTATTTCAATAAATTGAGAAGTTTAGAGCATAAGAATTATTATAAAAAGGTCGAATCGAATAGTAATAAGGATACATTTATTAATTTTGATTTATGGAGCTTATCCGCATATGTTCATTTAGAAATGGCAATTTCTTTAAAAACATTCACCTTTACAATCTGGAAATACCCTTAAATGCCCAAATAAAGACAAAGCCGGGTTTTATTATAGTAGACCAATCATTATTCTCCAGTGATACGGATAGAACACTTCCAGAAGTCCCAGTACTCAATTGAACCACTTTCTATTGAATTTCAGACAAAAACCTCACCGAAAGATCGGTTTACTGAGGTCATTGTTATACGGTTCATCACGATGACTTCACACTCGAGCCTCCCCTCTCCCCTGCCGTCCGCCATCCTTTCTCAGCATAAGACCATAGTCAAAAGCGACAATATCGGTGATGCGTCGCCCAGTCAAAACGGTGATCCAAAGTAAGGCCGTTTGGCAAACAATCCGACAGAGAGTAGTCAGCGAAGAATAGCACCCGCACTGTTGAACACAGATAAACCCCTCACCGCAACAGATCTCTACTAGTTCCTGTCTCCTTGAATTAACAGGTTAATTCCAGGATAGCTTATTCTATACAATATGCAGTGTGCTACGAGGAAAATTGTGCGTGGGCATCGGGCACAATGGCCTTTTCTTATATCGAATTCAAACTGCCAGGGGATCTTTTACATGCACGCCAATGTGAACACAGGGCCTCGGTTTTTCGTCACATCCGAAGGACTACACAACTGTCCTTGTCAGGCCCCCTGTCCTGCACTACTGACGGTTGAACAGGGCCGAAAACTTTGGCGCCCAATCGAACACGCAGCCTCCGAGCTAGCGAACCAGCGTCTTACCCACCTTGGCTTCCTGGTCGAATAGCGTTATAGATATCTAAAATATAACGGTACCATATGATTGAAACATTTTACAGTTAGAAGAATGATTTAACATTCCTATAAACATTTGGTAACCAGTGAAGTTGTATAAAACAGGTTTGATACGATCGTGATATTTACTTCCGGTAATGAATCGAGCAACCGTGTTCTGAACCTTTTGTAATGTATCAATTAGACGAGATGGTATACAAATGAGTAATGAATTACAGTGCACTAATCGGCGACAGGCACACGCACAACAATGGATTCATCTGGCAAATGTTTACGGACATGACAATAGAGGTGATAATATGAAGTTACATGATAATAAGATGTGAAAATTTTGATGAGAAAAAAGTAATGATGTCATGAATGACCAGCCTCTTGAGGATGACCCATAAAAACCTGCTTAGATTAAAACTAGGTTTATTTCCAATGGGGTCCTTGGAGGAGGAGGATCAGGTCATGTCATCATAGAGGGACAGTTTCATTTGTGAACGATGATGGGTGAAAAATGACAATAAATAGTGAAATATGAAATGTCTGTGCACCATAAGGGATGTGAAGTTCGAAGGAGTATGAAAGACAGTGGATTACACATATATAATAATAAAAAAAAAACTAAAACATGACCATGTCTTCTATTGATTTGAAAGTTCATTCCAGGCCTGAATACTTGAATAGTAGAAGGTTGAATTTTGGGTATTATTTTTGCATTTTGGTACAACATTATAAATACTTGATCTAGTACTATACAGATGAGAATCCCTGACTAAGCGAAAATTGGCTTTCATGCACACCAAGACACATTATGAAAGATTTTGTGAACATGGTTCAATTTCAGTTGTCTGACTCTATTTTCAGGATTTAAACTATTTAGATCTTTATACAGATTTGGGGTAATTGAATCTCTGGGACCTAAGCCGTGTATGAATCAGATAACTTTGTTGTGAATAATTTGCAGTTTGTTCTTCAATTTCTTGTTTAAGCCCGAAAACCAAGCTGAACATGTATAATCTAAGTGGCAATGTATAAGGGCATTTGTTAATAATTTCCTAGTATACTTTGTTAGATAAGAATTTCAATCTGGTATTGACCTTTTTAATAATATTGTTACCTATTAATTCACCAGAGAGACAATGATCAATATATATCCCCAGGTATTTTACAGTACCTGTTGCTTGATCATTACACACTATTTCAAAATTACTAATTTCCTTTAGTTTTCTACTTGGGCCAAATAAGATACATTCAGTTTTACCTAAACGAAGGGATAATTTATTGTCTACTAACCAATCTGAACAAGCCTTTAAGGCTTAACTAAGTTTTACAGATACTATTTCAGGATTTGGATGCGAAAACAGCATATAAAATTAATTTACAAGGGGCTGGTATGCTAACGATCATGTCATTCACATAACAGAGAAATAGCAAGGGACCAGGATGCTGCCCTGGTTTTACCAACGTTTCGAAAGTAATTAGCACAATAATTTATTCCGCATTCCTAATTCTACAGTGCCGGTTCTCAAGGACGAGATGCTCTAGACTGAAATACTTATTCCACCCCCACCCCCAGCCTCACGACCAAAGGAAGATGAAAATATAATAATAAACGTTCTGGTGAAGATTATTTTCCAAAATCTCTTTAAGACTAACTAAAAAACATATATATTTAAAAAATGTTTTTGAACTGTTGCGTTGTGGATGCGCTTAGAAACACGCGTGTGTAATGAAACGCTACATAAATCGAACAATAATGATAAATAATAAATTTAAACACAATTTTGCGAAACCATGATGATGATGGCGCAGGTTTCAGAGAGAGAGAAGAGAGAGAGGGGGCGGGTGGAGAAATAGGGTTTCATATTCATTTCCTACAAAGAGTAACAAAGTCATTTCGGGACTACATATCGTCGCTTTTCTGGCGAACTGACGAATCTGAAATATTTAAGTATTGAGAATTTTGCGTTTGAAATTTGCGCTCTGTTGCTATCTCTGTAGCCATCAAATATTAACATTTATTTATGATTTAATATTTCATAAATATACATCAGGAAACATGACGCCATTTCCATAAACGTTATTATTGAATGGACATAGAGATAACGACAGAGCGCAAAGGTTCAATTTTGTTTCAATAAATTGAGAAGTTTCAAGCATAAGAATTATTACAAAAAGGTCGAATCGAATAGTAATGCGAGCGTGCTCTTTTGTGTTAGCTTGACGTATTTTAAGATTTCTTTTGCTGGGGGTGCGTAGCTCTAATACGTCGAAGCACACAGCGCTCTCACAATAATTGTTATTCAAGGAGCTTTAATCTATAAGAAACATAAGTACTAATTATTTGACGTCGATCTGGGTTTATTAACGAATGAACATATTTAACACAAATAAAGATATATTGAAATCATAATTAAAACATCATTTACAAATTATCTAGTAATGAATAATTGAATATATAAAGTTAGCATATATTATGTGATCAAGTGCAATTGTAAGCTATTTCACATTATCATATTATGCATAAAAGAAACATACATTTATCAATAAGTGAATATAAAATATTATCATATTATGTGAATAAGTATAGTAAACTATTACACATTATAATATTAGGAATAACATAAACATATATACTAAATGAATTATTAGGCGACACAATTATAAACTAACTCACCTATAAGAAACATAAGTACTAATTATTTGACGTCGATCTGGGTTTATTAACGAATGAACATAATTGTCCGTATTTCGTCTCTTATATTTATACCCAGTCGCTATCGCCAACTTAATATCTTAATAATAATTAAACTAGAAATATTTGAACATATACATGATAAGGGTTAAACATATAATACAAAATGTGATATAAATTAACATATTTACATTACTGAGACGTAACTCAAATATAGGTACATACTAAATCAATGACTAAGATGCATGTTAAGTAATATTAAATTATTTTAAGATAGATATGTAGAAAAGGTAAATAGATAAGACAGTGCGTCCAGATTAGAACGATCAGGGTTCGGAGTAAAGATTAACTTATCCACTTTAAAGCAATTAATCAATTAAGATAAGTAAATATATGTATATCAAAATATGTACTATAACAGTAATAAGGATGCATTTATTAATTTTGATTTGTGGAGTTTGTCCGCATATGTTCATTTAGAAATGGCAATTCCTTTACAAACATTCACCTTTATAATCTGGAAATACCCTTGAATGCCCATATAAAGACTAAGCCGGGTTTTATTATAGTAGACCAATCATTATTCTCCAGTGAGCTCATCGGGATATATGAATTCGACATAATCACTAAATTTAGGATTATTCAGTGATAAAACGTCATCGATATATCGATAAGTGAAATTAAAATATCTGACCAATCGTTTATTTGTTTTTACGAGCGCTTGTATAATCGGCTTTGTACGAATAGAGAAATAAATCAGCAAGCAAAGGTGCACAATTGGTGCCCATGGGGATATCCACCACTTGCTGATATATATATTTCCCCTCCAAATTCAACAAGGATGTTATCAATTAAAAAATCCTGGCCAGCAATCTGACAGGGAGTAGTCAGCGAAGAATAGCACCCGCACTGTTGAACACCGCAACAGATCTCTAGTAGTTCCTGTCTTCTTGAATCAACAGGCTAATTCCAGGATAGCTTATTCCATACGATATGCACTGTGCTACGAGGAAGGAAAATTGTGCGTGGACACCGGGTTTGCCAGTTTTCTGTCACGGAAATCTGCCATCATGTCTCTAAATTACGTATAGACATACATACAAATTGAGCTTTTTAAAGAGAGAAATCATTTTTAAACTGATGTAGGATCACCTTGTGATGCAATTTCATTGATGCAAGGCATGCATTATTTTTTTATATAGCTGAGCGGGGGGGGGGGGGGGGGTCCGCCCCTGCAATGGATTTATCTGGCAATTTTTTACGGATATACCAATATTCCCCTGGATCTGTATATATTGCTAATTTGTTTTTCCACCCAATAACACATTCTACAGTAAATATCGTTTGTGATAACTTTCATAATCCATTGAGCGATACATCCCCAGGAGATATCGCGTTACAAGAAATAAATTGATTGATTAATTAAAATGGAACTGCTTTTTGGATCCAGTAATATTGTTCGAGAACTGTTCTCGAATACCATAAACAATTACGAAACTCACCATAAATGTCTAAGAATTATGTACAGTGACACTGATTAGTTTGTTTATTTATTCAAAGAAACACTGGGTCAATAGGCCTATAATGCAGGACTTTGCAAAAGGTGACTTAATTGCATTGTATTGATATTTTTTGATATCAAAAAAGGTTCGTAAGACATCCTCTATATGACTCACTGTTGCTTCTAATTTCAACAGCCTATGTTTTTTTTACGTACACGCCAATATGTAAACGGGACCTCGTTTTTTTCGTTCCACCCGAACAACTAGACAGTGTCCATGTCAACGTCACCCCATGTGGGTAAACAGCGCGGAGCCAAATGTCTAGTTACCGAAAACTCGTGGCTGACGAACCGTGGTATGTTATTGACGTTCGCCGACTATAATAATCATTTTAAAATATAGACGGAAAATTACCTACAACAATTAAAAGAAACGATCCCAGCACGTTGATTGAATAAACTCCTACGTGGAATTAATTAATCACTCAACTATATTGACGTCAGTAGCCTGATGGAAAACCCGACATAAATCCTATATAACATGTGTACAAACTCTAACTTAATTTAAGCCAGGCACATCCGCATTCTTATTTTTGTGCAATTGTAGTCGCGGTTGTATTTTATTTGGGTCTAGTATATCATATTTTTAGATCATTACGCCCCCAGATTTGTTTGCGGGATACACTTGAGTGAATTAGTTGAGAAAGGGCAAATAATCTAGATACCAAGGTCTGCCATTGATCCCAACTTGTGCGTGACAGGAAGTAGATTCACATGCCCAACCTCGTGGGTTTACATCGAGTCAATAGATTTCATCCTACTGCAAAAGATGAGATATTAATCTAAAGATATTTTTTTTTATTCCGTTCATTTTCTACAAATCTATAAAAATATTTTGAAGCGGCGATTTCGTATTGTATTAAGATTTATAATAATAATAATTTATTCACAATTGCATGTACAAACACGAGCATGGAAGTTACAACAAACATTCCCCAATCCCTTTCAATTACTTAATAAAATATTGTTTAAAAAAAAATTTAACATTGAGATGCATTGAAATAAATGGTGAAATATCTTACACAATAACATTAATTTTCCACATATAAATCCTGACGTAATTGTTAATATTTTTACCGAGCTAGGCTATAATAAACAAGCATAATAAACAAGCTAGTGCAACCTGCAATATCTAAAAATATTTTGATTTCTTTTTAATTTTAATTGTCTATTTTTATTATTAATCTTGGCGTTTACAAATAACACTCATTATTTACATGTGCGTCATTTTCTTTAAAATAAGAAATATCCAGTCACGCGACGTTTTTTTTTTTATTAATTATTTGAAAATGAGCAGTGTTTTATCACACAATGGTGTTTTCTCCAACTTTCGTCATACTTCATTTTTAATGGTGACAATGGCTTAGTGAAATACCTGGGATTTATTCGAGCGTAAAAAACCATTTCCGTCAATGAACATTCCTTGGTGAAGGTCACTTCTGGTGGTTTTACTACATTGCACGT
Source organism: Patella caerulea (assembly GCA_036850965.1). Classification (NCBI taxonomy): domain Eukaryota; kingdom Metazoa; phylum Mollusca; class Gastropoda; family Patellidae; genus Patella; species Patella caerulea. The sequence continues at coordinate 13,211,075 of JAZGQO010000002.1, read as the reverse complement.
TTCATCGAATTCAGTATTGCACAGGTTTAAGAAATATACTTGTTTCCTAAAAATACGAAATTTCTTGCAAAGTTTAAACATGCATTATGCAAGAGCTAAATTTCACATTTTTATTTAGGTCTGAAAAGTTTTTTTTCAAAATTATGATTTAGACATTAATCAACTTGTCCTGGGCCCTGATTCACAAAAACTTAACTAAAGATAAAATCAAAATTTTAGTAGATACTTCAGTTTTGATTGGCCAAGCACTAAAATCAATCTAATATTATCCAATCAAATAACTAAAATTTGAATTTTATCTTAGTTAAAATTTTGTGAATAAGGCCCCAGACCATAACCAACTTTCGATGCCACCGCTAGCCTGTGATAATTAGCGGATGGAATACATTTATTTAAAAAGATAATTAAACGTAAAAATAAAACATCGAGACTTTGTTTTTTACTGTACCCACGTTAGTAATGATGACCGAGACTATAGCCTGAAACTCAAAAGCTAATATTTCGGTTCAGAGTGAATCAATTTGGCTGCAATTTTCAGCATATTCTATAATACGCTATATGCCAACTCTGTATCAAATCTCATATAATATTCCTTTAAATTTCATTCTACCATTTTTTTAAAACTACAATTGAATACAACGGAAAATTGCTCTCTTTTTTTTACCCACAATGGCTATTAAAAAGATCAAAACTGTTCTGCTGCTTTTGATCCTATGACGTTAGACATTTGATTAACCAATCACCGTTGATGTTTCTAGTGGGTTACCAACAGTTCCGTGCACCTCACGCCAAAAACTCTCCATTAGCTAATCCCTCGCATCATCCAGAACGCGGGTTATATAACAACTCTTCTAGGTCCTAGCGTGGGGGTCACGGTGGCTAGTGGATAAGGCGCTGGTTCGCTAGCCTGGAGGTCGGTTGTTCCATCCCTGCATTGGCCGAGAAAGTTCATCTCGATTTTGCTGCGTGATTTCCCCTCGTCATTGATGCAGAAGGAGGGCCTGACAAGGACAGCTGCCTAGACGTTCGGACGGGACAAAAAACCGAGGTCCTGTGTACACATTGGAGTGCACGTAAAAGATCCCTTGGTAGTTGGAATTCGATATAAGAGTAGGCCGTAGCGCCGCTGCCCGGGCAAAATTTCCCTCATAGCACACTGTATGGCGTATGCTCGCCTTCCATTAGCCCGGGTTAGGTGCAAAAGAGTAGGACGTTAAACCCCATTTTATTTTCATTTCATTTCAGGTCCTAGCGTAGTAAAGCCAAGTTAAACAAAATTTTGAACTATAAAAAAAAACGAAAAAGATCTGTATTTAATCCGATTGCTAAATATTTTATTTATTCATGATAAGGCAATTTTAATTTTTTGCTAATTTGGTAATAAAAGAAAATTTACTTTTACTTTTTTACGAAAAAACATTGTCCCTAAAAAAAATATACGAAATCCGTTGCTACATTCTCTCGCAATAGCACTTCAGCTATTGGCTTGACGTTAATAAACAATTATTTAGCGTGAAAATGATGTAGTTTTACTATTATTAAATTATTACAATTTCCCAACGTTTATACACATTCCATTTCAACGGTGTGGTGAAATACCTGGTATTTATTCGAGGGGAAAATTATTTCCGCTTTTCGTCTTTGGGTGAAGGTCATTTCATGTGGTGAACGTACCACATATCCAATTCAATGAAACGTAAAACAAATATTGCATGTTGGTTGCTTCATCGGTGTGCCCCACCATTTAAAATCTTGAGTAGCTGAATGACTGAAATTCCTTTTTACTAACCTAGTGTAGGGTTGCAGCTGACGGAATAGGGAGAGGGAGAAATGGGGTTTAACGTCCACTCGACACAAACAAGGTCATTTCGCGACTAACATATGGTCCATTTTTATTTCCATAATTGGCTGCGCATAGGGGTGTAACCGGGTCTTTAGCAGTCCGGTGGGGGGGGGGAGCAGGAGAAAGCCAACGAGGTTGGACAGGCGACCGTACGTCTTGTCACGTACAACCTGGAAATTAAAACCACGCCAGCTGACTCTATGACAGACTTTATGATACAGCGCACACGTCAACCTGTTTCACAGAGAATTACTTACGAATTATCCCTGTAACGGATGACTGTCCAAAACATGTGCGTTGACTGCACGCCTCGTAGTCATTGGCTCAACGGCTCGTGCAATGTTTACTTCGGGCAAAATGATGCATTTTACTCATTTTAATACCCATTTACACTAAATAGAAAATATTTTTTAACTACAAATACATCAAACGTCTTTATTTATTTTTCTTTTACCTCAAAAAAATGTTTGAGAATTTAATTTGTCGGAGTAAAAACACCTGAGAACTTTCTCGGCGATTTACCGGCGTGGTTGCCACTTGTCAGTAGTGCAGGACGGAGCAACTCACAAGGAAACTGATAGCTGTCTAGTCATTCAGATGGGACGAAAAACCGAGGTCCTGTGTACACATTGGCGTGCATGTAAACGACCCCCTTGGCAGTTTGAATTCGATCAATCTGATTAAAACACAGATCCAATTTCGTTTTTTGTAGTTCAAAATTTCGTTTTTACTTGTCTTTACTACTCTTGGATCTGGAGGACTTGTTATTTAACTCGTGTTCTGCCTGAAATGAGAGGTCAGCCAATCAAATGATCTGTCGAATCGACCGTTTGACCTTTTCATGCGTGGAACTGTGGGTAGATATTAACAGCCAATGACGTCTATGCTAACTCCAGCGGATATAAATCAAAACAAAACAAAAGTAGATTTTAAAAAGCATGACGGTCGCTAATTGGTTAATCGAATGACTGACGTTATCGGGTCAAATGTTACATGTCCGCCATATTGGAACTACTTTAAAGGTCCCGGATGAAACACGGCTGCGCCTTTTCCAAACACAAGTTGGCGACCTATTTGGCTAGCGACCTATTCGACCGATCCAGCTGTAAGATAATGACGAAATTACACTTCTATTCTGAGCTGAAGGAATGGATAAAAAATAATATAATCTACTTTCATTTGATAGACATAACGTTGGATTTTATTGGTTGATAAATAGAGACTGTTGTCTTTACTCTAAATAGGTTTTCAACGAACAGGTTGCAGCTCGATCGGTCGAATAGGTCGCTAGCCGAATAGGTTCCCAATTTGTGTAATAGCATCAAGTTTTCCAAATGTATGAGCGTAGGTACATATCACTTACCGTCATACATCCGAGACTAGATGTTGTTTACGGAATCTGTCGAGATTAGCCGAGTGAGATCTACATGAGTGTAGGCCATCGAAAGTAATAAAAACGAAACGAAATATATTTTAATTAGATTGGCTGCAGTGTCGCTGTCCTGGTAAAATTTCCCCCACAGCACCTCGTTTAATTTAATTTCATTTCTTTCTTATTGGCCAATGTCCAGGTTAGTGAATACGCGTCTAAGAGTATTCATTAATTACATATCGTTTAGATTATTTTATCAATTGATGAGTTTAAATCTTTTCCAACCTGGGTTCTCTTCTCTTTTCTTTTTTTTAATTGACGGCGATAACATCATAAACAGTGAAATACATCCTGTTCTATTGATTATTAACGCACACATTGTTTCGGCCACACCAATTTCTTTTTTTTTTTAAGTTCTTCCTGGTCCTGATAAGTAGCTGTGAAAGATGTTTCGTTTAAAATTTTAAAAAAAAACTTGTTATAAAACATAAATATGGAAGGATAAATACATAAATTATACGGTATTACCAAGTATGCTATAAGTAGAAATATACACACTACTTTTCTTGTAAATGTTACGTGAAGAAGGGTGGAGTATTAACTAAATATTTTGCAATTTTAGTTCAAATTGTATTACAACTATCTGGCAATCAAATAAAATTAGCTGTTACCTTTTTAGGATGAAACAATTTCTCTTATGGGGTTTTACGTCCACTCAACACAAACTATGCCATTTCAGTACAGTAGAACTTCTATTAAGCAAGCACCCAAGGGAAATTCAAAAATGCTTGCTTAATGGAGGTGCTCTTTGACTAGAGGTATCCAATATTGCCCCAACCCCTCCCACAAAAAATAAAGATATAGATTGCATATATTGTTTTATTCATGTAGTATAACAATAACAATACATGTACTTTTTATCTAGTTGTAAATTCAAAGTAGTCGCGTATACGTGTTTGTTTAGTAATACTGGGTCTCTGGCCTCCAATATTTCTTTTACTTTCATCATACTTATAGCGTCTAAAAGCGTTTCAAAATGCCGTGAATTTGAGAATTTCCCACCCCAACTATTTTAGCGATTACGCGACCACTAAATAAAATCTCGGCGCTTTTTGTGCTGACATAAATTAATTACGCTTGGGTGCATTGGGAGCGAACATCAATACTTGCATCGATAAATTTGAGCGCCGTTGAATCTTGCGCCGAACGAAAATTCTTTACTCAAATCTCGAACATAACTTCTGTAAACTTGTCATTGTGTACCAACCTGCGATACTACTGTCTACCATTGTGATGCATTCGATAATATTTATCCATTTTTGTGAAGCAAATCGATGAATTAATTTTATTTTATCAAAAAAGCACATCAACAAAAATTCCATCGCTGATTTTATCACCGATTTACAGGGGGTGTAACTCTGTATGTAATATTATAGGTGGCGCTAAAACGTCTAACAACAAAGTTGCAATGGAAAAAACTCGGTACTTTCATTTTATTCAATCAGTATCAAATAATGTTCCGTTAAGTGTTAATAAAACAAAAGATTAATTAACAGATAATCCCGGGTTGATTGTTATTTTTGCATTTGTTTTTACCTGATCAGTGGGGGGTCCAGTTAATTAACTACTACTCACGGGATTAGCGGGATTGTTTCAAAGAAAGAACGACAAGATGTTATCATTCAACAATGGCCGTTGAATGGGCGATGTTTTGTTAGAGGAGTGACCGTTGAAACAGTAGAATTTTTACGGAGGGAATTAATCGTGGTGCCCGTTGCACGCGTTGAACAGGTGCGTGTTTAGTGGAGGTTAAATTACTTAAAAATCGCTCGGGGGGATTTTTTGGTGCTCGTTGAAGCAAGTGTTCGCTGATTAGGAGTGCACGCCGGAGCAAGTTCTACTGTACTAATATATTGTTCAATTTTATTTCAATAATTAGCATGCGCTTTATTGGTATTTAGGAGTGGGGGGAGGCGAAGTACCCGAAGAAAACTCACGACTTTCGACTTTACTCCTTGCTACATACAAGCCGGTAATCAAAACCACATTACTCAATGACAGACCTCTGATTAAACGCGCATGCGTTAACCATTCGCCCCAATTTAGCTGCACACTCATCATTTGGGGTAGATTAAGCGGTTGGAAATTGTGTGCACTGTGCAACTTCCCCCGTATAAGTGTGGAGCGATCGTTTCAAATAGCATCTCGACCAAAGCTTCTGAATTGATACCGTTGACTGGGGTTAGTAAATTTTGACTAAAGGTTTAATTCTCATATAGCATTTTATTTGTGATTGTTTGTCTTTCAAAAGCACTGGCTAAGTTTCGTCCTTCCGTTGACCCCCCGCCCCCATTCCACTCAAAAAACGTCAAATATTTTTATTTTATTTAAAGTGTGTTAATCATCCAGAATATTCCTCAGAATGCACTAAATCGCATCTGGTTTTTTTTTTTTTTTTTGTTTTTTTTTTTTCGGTTTTATTTTGAATTTAATTCAGTAGTACAGTTAACATGAGAGATTTCCCCACCTATTTCAGTGATAACATTCAGAAGATTGTAGTAACCCCTCGTTCCTCAAAATCATTATTTAGTTGTTTTCGTCAATTTTCAAATGAGAACTCTCAAAACTTCGATTAAAGTCAGCATCTAAATCCTGTTTGCTGGATCATTTCTGTGGACATATTTGGACAACTTTCTATCAGTTATAACTAATATTATTATTTCTGCTATTGAAGAAAATACTAGTCTATATATATTTAAAGCACCGAAACATCACTTGTGCTGTTCACGAGGATGACCCGTCCGCTGCATTCGGTAATGTAGACTACAATGTTTTATCCAGACGATTGGTTCTGGAACCTGGCATAACCTGCAATGCATTGAACTTATTACAAATAGGAAACAGAGCGTTTCCATGAATGGCACACCGTTTTCACAAAGATCCATTGAATATGGTATTCCACAAGGCTCCATCCTCGGTCTTCTGCTATTTCCTCCATCTGCTAAAGACACCTACGTGCAAGCGAATTATTGAAATAAAATTGAACCACCTGCTAGTCCCGAAATTACCTGGTTTGTGTCGAATGAACGCCAAACTCTCTCTCTCTCTCTCTCTTATTATAATATTCTAAATTACCCCAAATCGAACTTGAAATTCACCCAATACATGCATCCTATATAATTACGTCATTCGGGAAGGATGGATACAATCCATTCCAGGTTTAGGACTGTTCCGTCTTGACATCATTCTAAAATCGGTTGAGACATAGCCTACTCATACAGGCCTGGCCTATTCACTTGACTAGGTCAACAAATAGGAAGGGCTACCATAATAAAATAACCGTTCTTCCTTCTCTCGTGCTTTATTGCTGCCTATCCATTTCAGAATTCAATATACGATTTTATATGTATTCATATCTTCTAGTCTTTTACGCTTTAATACCCCATCTAGAAACTGGCGCAGAATTATATCTTATTTTAGAAGAAAATATGGGGGGCACGGTGACTTAATTGCATAACACGCTGGCTCATTAGTGTTCGACCCTTGCATCCCAGATTGGAGAGAAAGTTCGGGTTTTTCAGGCGTGGTTCCCCCTTATCAGTGATGCAGAACGGAGGGCCTGACAAGGACAGCTGTCTAGTCGTTCGGATGGGACGAAAAACCGAGGTCCCGTGTACACATTGGAGTGCACGTAAAAGATCCCTTGGCAGTTGGAATTCGATATAAAAATAGGCCGTAGCGCCGCTGCCCGGGCACAATTCCCCCATAGCACACCGTATGGCGTATATGCCCCGTCTTCAGTAGCCCAGTTCGGAGCAGAACTACACAATCTCGGGTTTCGAGATTGAGAACTACAGTTAGACGTTGTTAAATCCCGGTTCATTCTATTAAGAAGAAAATAGAGCCAGTATGGTGTCATTTGGAGAAAAGGCTTTCTCAATCTCCTAAGCTGTGGAATAAGAATCCCTATTTCATCAGAAACAGCTTCATATTTTAATTTTCTATATCTATACCATATTTATTTAGACTTTTAAACATATGTTTATCTTTTTTATGCTCGATGTTTCGTTTTATATTGAAACACTTTGCTACATTATTATCTATATGCTTTGAATTGTAATAATTTCCGACCAAGAGACTATAAAAAAAAAATCATTTTGCGTTCTAGGGGAGGAAACTCTATTTTAGATCTATGTCGTAAATCTAAGAACAGCTTTTGTACCTATGTAAGGAAATATTTTAAGCAATTAATTATTTGCAAAGTTAATGAATAACAATGAAGAGCATGCACACATAAATTTGATTTAAGAGGACGTGGTGTAAATTTTTACAACAAACGTAAAGCGGTCGTTTCGATACTACTTCCGTTTTAATCGTTTTCTTGTTGCCAAAAACGTAATTTTTTGTTTATGATTTCTTTATCTACCCATACGTCGAAAAATATATGTTACCATGGTAGGGCTTTTGAAGGGATAATTGAAGTTGGTTCTAATTTGTTCTTAAATTATCAAAATAGCTGAAAATGGCGTTACAGAAGTTAAAAGAGAATGATATGATCGTGTCTGTTATTGACAACAAATCGAAAGTAGTGAAGAAAGCAAAGAAAATATTGGATGAAGACACGTACACAGAGGTATAAATTTCAATCATAATTAAAGTATCTGATATGTCTTGCTTAATTCGTGTTTTTTATGTCAGTTCTTTTATTATTTTTTCATGGAGCTCTGCTAATTGACTGAAAGCTTAATTATTATAGGACTAGGTCTAGAACAATACCTGACAACTCATCCCAAAGACAACTCATCCCAGACAACTCATCCCAATAAAAGACAATTCATCCCACTTTTAAAGACAACTCATCCCAAGTCAAAAGACAATTCATCCCAAGTCAAAAGACAACTCATCCCAACTTTTACCCCCCCCCCATTCATTCCAAGTTACAAAGATATACCACAAATTAATCACTAATATGAATTTATTACATCAACAATTTATTAAATTATATTTTCTGGCATATCGACGTCAGGGCAAACTGATAAATGGGATGTAGTCTGGTCACGAACATTATGATATTTGTCTTTGAAGTGCTTAACCAATTTAATTAGTTTGTAGTAGAGGTAAATACTACAACTCAGTTTCGTTAATCGTTGTTTTTATAACAACAAATGAATTGAAAGTGTTGATTAACTGAATTTTCTTTTAAGTAATTTTATATTATAAGATTCTTAATCAATCCAAATAGTTTGTCTATAATATATTGCATAACTGATAAATTATTCAGCATGATTCTATAACAAAATATATGATGGTTAATATATAAAGTAACCATAAAATAATGAGATAATTGAAAGCCATTCTTTGGTTTGTCACTTGTTACCTTGAGATTAAGATTAAAGTGAAGTAAAACTATTGTCTTTTAATCTAACTGATTGATTGATTGAATGATTGACTGTAAATTAACATTTAATCTTTGATTAATAAAGTAATTTTTTCCTCAAAGATTCACTTTTTAAGTCACATGTCTAAAGAAGAATCCTACATAAAAAGTAATAAATGAAAATGTTGAATGCCTTCTTATAATTTGTTAAAACCGATTTAAATCTTTTTAAAAAAAATAATGAATTGGATTTGTGTCAGATACACCTAATTTATTTCTTTGTTGCTATCAAATTTGATGTTTATCGTATGTAAATATTTATATGTAATTGAAGAGTAATTGAAATGTAATTGACCATTACATGATTTTTGAAATGTAATTAATTACATTTCCATTACTCATTACTTTTGAAATCTTCCATTACACATTACTTGACATTACAGTCTTACCAGTATTACAAGTTCTATGCTGCCATTGTTCACACCCGTCACAGTGAACAGCCCCCTGTCTTAGGCAAACTACTGATTCACAAACTATACAGCTATCAGACATTTACAGATTTAACATCCAATATATGTTATATATTATGGACAGGTTGATTAAATTAAATTACATGTATGGTCCAACTACTGTCACTACTGATGTCTTCTGCATTACTCCAGCCGCAGTAGTGGCTCATCCTACAGAGTTCCTTTGCACAAGTTTTTAGTTTTTAGTTAAATGACTACAAAAGAGTTGCTGGCCTATAGCTCCCTTAATTTACACATAAACTGCCCCAAAACAGTAGGCCTACTGCACTTAGCTTAAACATATACGGTAATAAATCCATTCTGAATTGAAATGATTATATGATTTGATGAAACCAAACTGCTATGCGAAGTTTCAACATGACGGTGTCATGGGGGCTTGTGTAATACGTCATTACAAGAAACATCGCTATGGAAATGTAGAACGCACTACCACAAAGAAAAACTGTTCGGTAACTGTTTTAGTGGTCCATTCTTCAGTATTTGTTATAGAATTACTTATTTTAATACAATACAAACTGTAATGATATGTATTGACAATTGTGCGTTTGAGCCTATTGGAACTTGCGTAAGGGGTAACAGTAAGTGAATGCAAGCTTTTAACAAAACTGCAATCTTTCTGACAGCAAATTAACAAGCTTTTTACAATAAAACAATATTTTTATTTAAAAAAAAAAGTGCTCATAAAATTGCTTTTGGAATTTGACAAACAGCATGGCCAGACATGTATTATTGCTTTTTTTTCCCTATAAACTGGACCAAGCGATTATTGAATTTTATACTAAATCTTTATTGTATGATAAAGATATAGGTTGTATGTTTGAATGATTTTTTTTTAAGGAAATAACAAAGATAATTGAAAGAGATTTTTACCCCGATTTACCAAAACTTGATGCCCAAGCGGAATATTTGGAAGCTTTAGAGAAGAATGATCTGATTACGTTACGAAAAATACAAATGCAATATGGTCCTTCCAGACCTGGCACCGCAAGTTCTTCACAATGTAAGGCATCCTTTCATTTTTATACTCTTACTTAACTCTATCTGTCTGTCACTCAAACTTCTTGTTTGGGTAACGGTAATGGAGGTTTTCAAGTATGATTTCATAATTTGAAAATTTAAACGAGTTGTTTTAACTCTTTTAAAGGATTAAACCTTCAGGTACTGATTTTAACTGGCGATAAATGCGTTTCAGCTCCAGTTCTAGCAAGAGCCTCGGGGAACGAGGCTAGACAATAGCGCGAAATCAAATGGCGTATGTTGACTGGAATAACCAGACACTCAAAAAAGCCACCCGATTGAAACATCTGGCGTATTTCGACGAACATAACTGATTTGAAATTATTGTACAAACAAAAGCGATTGAATGTAAATCAGTTTGTATACATTCATATTACATTACAGGGCCTGTAATACAGGCCCGGATCCAGAGGGGGGATCCGGACCCCCCCCCCCCTGCTCAGACTTGAAAAAATTCTTTTGCGATTTTATTGGCGATTTAGACCTGTAATTTTGGAATTTACCTTCTGGAAATACGTCAGAATGAACCATATTTAATCAAATTTACCAAATTTTTCTGGGGGCGGGCAATTAGTAAAACAATTATCAAACCTAGACCCCGCCCCTGCAAAAAATCCTGGATCCGCGCCTGCATTATTATATGCGTTGGACCCATTTGTAGCAATTTCTAAGTCTCAAATTTTAGCCATTTTAGTCCTTTAAGTTATTATTTTTTATTTTATTCAGATTTTTCTCCAGCAACATTTGAAACACCAGATCCAAGTCAAAGAAATTCCTCTCCGAAACTTAAAGCAAAAGATGGGGACATTGATCCTTCTGCTACTCCCAATTTAAATCCAGTTAATCCTGAAATTGACAAGTCAAATATTGGTACCTACCTGGAAGTCAATGGTAGGTACATTTGTATAATACAATGAAAATTGATGGTTGAGAAGGATTTAAATATTAAAGATTGGTTTAATCACTCATCCAGGCCCCGAGTTCACAAAGCATTCTCAGACTTAAGTTGAGAATTTACTCAAATTTGTTCAGCTTATTATTTTAACTAAAATATAGCCGTTTATAATAATTTTGTTGTTTTTATGTATCAAATACATTGATAAGAAACTCTGTGCAAAATTTTGTGTTTCTGGATCAAAGATATTTCTCATAAACACTGATTGCAAGTTGAGCAAATTCTCAACTTAAGTCTGAGAATGCTTTGTGCACTTGGGGCCAGGTTACACTACTGAAAGGTTGTTACTATCCATCAATAACAAAGCTGTGACAGAATTTTAGTCCTTCTACTCATATTCTCGTCTATATTACTATGAGCAGAAGGACTAAAATTACGTAGCAAATTGTTTATCGGTGGAAAATTATGACTAGTCACAGAGAAAAGCAGAAATTGTTAAAATTGAGGTGGGGGGGGGGATGGCCTAGTGGTCTAGCTGGCCGGTCACCTCTGGCTTGTGGCTGTGGTTTCGATCCCTGGTGTGAGCGTATGTGGCATGGAGATAAGGCACCTTCTCAACCTCATGGTCTAGATAATTTGTTTATCACCCGTCTGCTATTCAATAGCTCAGTGATTATTAGGACACCTTCTTGCCGTGGTCTGTCCAACATCATGGGTTTACTCCAGGTACTCCGGTTTTCTCCCACTGCTAAAGACCCTTATGCGCAAGCGAATTATTGAAATAAAATTAAACCACATGTTGGTCCCGAAATGACCTACATGTAGTTTGTGTCACGTGGACGTTAAACCCCATTTCTCTCTCCCTCTCTCTGTTGAAATTGAAATTTTCCTGTGGCAGGTAAAATTGACATTCGAGATCATGTTATACTTATGAAAAGGATATATGTTGACATAATATAATTACATGCATTGTTCTAACAAAATTATGAGGCTTTTTCAGGTGATCTTTAAATAATCCTCCCCCCCCAATCACCTTTTTCTGTAAACCATGTAAACATAGAAGTGCAAATATATATCATCTAAAATTAATTTCTTCTGTGTTTTAATTTCAGAAAGTCGTAAGATAGGTCTCGATAAATTTTTTAGTAAGAATACAAGTGAAGATAATGCAGCATTTGATGAGATATTAAGAGAATCGGATCGTAAACATCGAGCCAAGCATGCCTGGTTATTTAATAAAGAAGGAGAACAAATGAAGGTAGTTCAATTATATTAAATCCTAACTGAAATCTTCAGTCCTCGAATTAATATTTTTTTTGTTTTTTTTTTCTTTTTATATTTTGTACGAAAAATGTATGGATGTCATTTTAAAGTTGCAATTTCCTATTTTTAAGTAATATTTTTAAAATGTATTAAAATAAAGCCCTAAAATAGATTGTATCTATAAACAGTCCTACCTTGTTAAAGAATAATCCTATTAATCCTATAATTCACTATTGCCAGTTTAGAAATTGGCAAAAATATCATTTTCAACTTTAAATTCAAACATTTGAAGATAGCCATTCCATGGGGTTGAATGGAAAAGCAAGGGAGGTACATGTAATTGTGTTATTATTTCCTGTGTCACTGATTTTAATGCCCTAGGAAATAATGCCCATGATCATATAATAGTGAGTTGACAACCTTCTGAGCAGACATATATATAATTATGTTTTGACTTTCTTAAAAATATGAATTCAACTTTAAAGGAAGTAAGTTCCACACTGTGGGTAATGTTTCGCCCATACATGTATATGAGGTTTGGTGTATTTCATAAGACCAACTTCAAGTTTGGTGAACAGTCACTAATCCTAACCCTCTATCTAGCACAAACACTTATCCTAACCCTAACCTACAATCTCACCAACAATCATATGTCCTAACCTTTTTAACGCCTCTGCGACCTTGACAAAATCTTAGCATATATCGGATATCGGTATTTGCTGGATTATGGCTCCTGATTGTATGAAAAATCTTATGCATGCGTATCTTGCATGACAACTGAACTGCTTGTTAGTCGCCAAGGGTCTCTACCTTCTTTTATTATGTATATTTTTTAATATTTAAATTTTTTGATATTTAGGAGCATGAAGAGAAGTTAGCGTTACCATCAATAGAGAAACAGGCTATATTAAATGTTGATAAAAGTTCTGTTGATACATGGAAATACAAATCTGATAATTCACTCATGTATGTTCCCGATGGTGAGTTCATTTTTAAATAACATAAATATGAGGATATTAGAATGGGGAGCTGCGTTGGCTCAGTGAGTAAGATGCTGGCTTGCTAGTCTGTTGGTCTCGGTTTCATTTCTGGGGCCTGTTTCACGAAATTTTAACAAAGATAAAATCACAATTTTAGTAGTTTGGTTGGATAATATTAGATTGATTTTAGTGCTTAGCCAATCATAATGTAAGTATCTACTAAAATTTGGATTTTATCTCAAGTTAAGATTTCGAGAAACAGGGCCCAGGATTTTCTGGTGTGGTTCACCCTTGTCAGGGGTGCAAGATGTTGGCAGATTTGCATACTCTGTCCGATAAAACTTTTTCTCATAGCACACTGTAAGGCGTATTCCCATCTTCATTAGCCCAGCATAGGAGCAGAACAGTAGGACGTTAAACCCTTCTTTATTTCATTTGTGTTAATAAAAATTAAGATCATCAGAATGTTATAGCTGTGAAATGTTGTGGATTTAACATTAAAATGAATTGAAAGAGAAATACTAGTCTTCATCCATTAGCCCTTTTTATTTGCTGCCTCTGTGGGGTTTTTTTTTTTATTAACCCAGTTGCTACAGTCATCAATCTGCACATTTAAAAACACATGGCGTTAAATTGTTAGGTCAAAGGGAGATAACTCTATTGAAAAGGAAATGAAATAGATTTCATATCATTTGTTTGAGATTTGATGAAGTACATAATTTTTTATGATCTTTATTTTGTCAGGTGTGGAACTCAGTGAAAAAGAAATTATTGAAGATAAAAAGTTTAAACCGAGAGAGATAGTGCATGAAAATACCCGGTTTCAATTCACCCCTTACAACCTTCATAAAAATAAACAGATAATGCAACAAGCTGCTGTGTCTAAAGCATTGGTGAATCAAGGGAAAATCGGCCATGACGGTAAAGAGTTATCAGCCAATCAAACACCTAGAGTGAATGGATATGGTTTTATGGCCACACCCTCTCCTGCCCCAGGGGTTGAAGAGTCACCTTTAATGACCTGGGGAGAGATTGAAGGTACTCCACTAACCCTAGACACAGGTCTTACTCCCTGCAATACCTCTGGACCAGTATTTAAGGTAATTTTTATACACTCACATTAAAATGTTGTCTAAATATTGTCGTCGTCCTGGACACTCTGGACTAAAATTAATATCTGATTGACTTTGAATTTATACACACTGTTAAAGCTTTAAAAAGTCATGAGATGGAGAAGCATATTGATTTACAACTATTTTCAATAATTACTGTCGGAGTTATAGCCCTTGATCTCTTTGAAAAATCTTGTAGAAGCTCTTGAGGCTTAAGTTAATATCTGATTGACTTTAAAAATTATGCACAAACAATACAATTCATTTCCAGAATTTATTGCCATTGATCACTTTGAAAAATATTCTGTACACAGGATGCTTCAGTTCAAAAATTAATATAAATTGTTTAAGGTCACAAGACAAATAATCAAAACAAATGCTAATGTTTTCTGATAATTACTTTATGGGTTATCAGATTTTTGTAAATGTTCTCATTACTGACGAAAGAAAAAATATGCGACAACATTTAAAGATATATGATGTAAGATTTAGGTAAAAAGCTGACCATTCTGGTTATAATGGCTCAAAAATACCTAATGTAAAAAAAAAAATATTGAACATTGCATTCAAATTACTTCATTCTTAGCCAAGTTATGACTGTTTGTAGTTTTGACAAGATGTGTGCATTACGGTAACCCGGGCACTAGTATGTTCAAGACTTAAACCTCACTTTCACATTTTTAAATTAAATTTCAAATGGCAAATCGTTCTAATCTAGTTGAAATCAAGAGTTGATTATGGTCTTGTTTGTTAATAAATGCTCAATTAATAGTTTATATATCATATCAGGCCTAAGGAGAAAGACCTGCAATAGGCAGAGTTAGCTCTGACGTCAACTGGCAGACTACATCGCCATTGAAGAGACGACCACTGTCAAGATCGGTCGCTGTATTTTTTGCAAATCATTTTTAGTGAAGCCTGTACCATAACAGGTGCGGGACTGTAGAGCGCAGTGGACACTTACGACTGGCCCCCGGATCCATTCACTTAATTTGATATTTTTCGCAGGTTAATCTTATAGGTTTTTGTTTTGTGTGTAGTGCGGTCCTCCTGCTCTTACTAATAATGAATGTTTTATAGGATAACATTACAGGCCTAAAAAAAGGCCTACAATAAACAGATTTAGTTCAGGCATAAATTGTATGTTTCATATTCCATTCTGTTTCCAATGGGTTTGATTAGAGTAGCCTTGCCTAAATGTTGTTAAGTGATAAGCCATAATTGTATTCCAGTGTCTCCTCACTATAATGACTAGAGAAGCCTAGTTGAAACATCACTTAGTTATAAGCAGTAATTGTATTGCATAGAATTATGACGTGAATATAAATGATAAACAGATGAATCTGATGATTAAGCGCTGGTCGCTGATATGATGACAGTTGACAAATACCTCTCTTGTAGCAGTCTGAACTTGTGTTGTCATATGTCACTCAAGATAACCAACTAATTGAAATGAAATGATGGATGTTTTTCTCAAAATGACATACTTTTGTACAATGAAATAGATTCCAGTAATACCAGCCACATATATAGCAGCTTTTGTTTTCTTTAATTTCTTTGAACATGCATTATGTATGAGCTAAATCTGCAGGTTCTTTATTGGTTCTGAAATGTTATATAAGCTATTAAACATACGTTATACAAGAGAAAAAATATGCATATTGCAGGTTCTTGTTTTGGGCCTGAAATGTTATTTAACTATCATTAGACATTTATCAACATGAAATGACCTTCACAACTCTCAATGCCATCTTATGTGTCAGATTTTCACTGGATTCGAATCCAATTTGATTTAATCCAAAAATGGATAATTAAGACTATGTTTTTTTTATCATACTGACTGACTTTAGTAATGATGATCGATTCTAGGCTTAAGATTTAAACTTTAATATCTCGGTTCAGAGTGGAGCAATTTAACTGAAATTTTCAGCATATTCCCTTTCCATTATCTAGTTTTTAACTATTTTAAATGAGAACTGCCAGCTCTTTATCTTTTTCCATAATGCCCCTTTAACTTGTTCCACTCTGATCCACTTGCGTTAAATATAATAAAATATTATTTCTGTAACTCTTTACAGATTCCAATTATACCCGCTAGAGATCAGCTTGCGTTAGATTTAGCAGAAAAAGCCAGTAAAACTCATCGAGCTAAGAAAGAGGCTGCATTAAAACAAGTTACCAGAAACTTGGCTAGGTAAGTTATTATGGATTAAGCTTGCATGGGGCCTCAGCCTCTAGTGAAAAGGGCCATGTTCTTGTCATTTTCTGTCACACTGATACAAATACAATCTGTTGATCAGTCTGGTAAACTATGGCCATTACAATGGTTTGTGACTGGACACGATTTTAGTATCGTTTATTGTTGTAAGTTGGCATGATACTGCCACAATAAACAAGCCAACGATGAGGCTTTTCTTATCGCTCTGCTTACCCTGAGCAGAAATACTCATTATCGAACTTAGTTAAGGTATTGATGTAATGAAACTATGCGCCAAGTGTCATCACTCACGTAATTAGAACTAAAGTTATCGTGTCCCAAAGCATCAACTAACCAATCAAATTGCTTATCTCTGCTTACCCTAAGCAGAAAATGCTCATCTTTGAACTCCATCTAGGCATTGACCTAATAAACACATACACCAAGTTTGAACATTCTAGCTCAATTAGAAAGAGAGTTAATGTGTCCCAAAAAGTGTGACGTGCAGACAGACGGACAGACAGACAGACGGACGAACCCATTTCAATAGTCCGCCAACTTTCTTCGAATGGGGGGGGGGGGACAATAACTTGGTGTTGCAGTCACTATTCTGTGATACGATAGTGCCCGGTGCACTTTAAGATGTAAATTAACAGTATTTATTTGTCATGATGTCAAAACAATATTAAGAATATTGAACATTTACATCAGGCGATAGGCCTCAATGTAATTTTACATGTAAATTTAACGGTAAGAGCACGCATGTTCACATATTCTGTACAATATATATGCCGTTGTATCTCACGCAATCATGTAAAGTCATTCAGGCGTGGATCCAGTGGGGGGCGCACCCGGCGCACGCCCCCTCTTTTTTTTGATGTAGCGAACAATATTTAGCTCCATATATTCTCGCGAGAAAGGAGAACAAAAATAGTTTAGGTTGGAAATCTTAATTTACAGTACTAGTATGAAATTAGTCCTTGCGTGGACATTTATTTCACTATAAAATACTGTTCCAGGCTTCGCATTCCAAAGTGGGTGCATCACGCCCCCTCTTTCTGAAAATCCTGGATCCGCCCCTGTCATTTGTCAAGTACATTTTGAAGAGGTAACGTATGCCTAAGACTATATATTTCCCAGTTGAGATATTTATGTTGTGTTCAAATTGTTTTGTATGGTTAAGAGTTGCTTTTTGAATCATGACACAAGATATTCTTTTATATTGCAAATCTTAATAGTTTTTCGATTGTTGGTCTTACAGCAGGATTTGAAAATGCTTTCAAGTCAAACATAAGCTCGTACTTACTGTAAAAATGAAACGAATACAACACAAGTCTCCGATGTAAGAGAATGTTAGTTAATTGTTACCGCTATCAAATCCATTATCCACACAAAAAATCCAAGACACTCATTTTATTTTAGGAAAGATTAATTGTATTTTGATCCAAGAGCCTTTATTCTACATGTACATAAACCCCAAGTCAATGGACATTCATCATAACTTTCAAAATCCAAGTACAAATGTGTCGATGCTGACCCAGTCGTGTCTGCTGTGTTCCTTCTTCAAATTCTTTTCCTTCATATCACTGACAATTCTTAATTTGAATTGTTTTATCTGTCAACACACCAATTACTAATAGTTACAATTGGAATATTGAGGCGACAATTAGTCTACAAAACAACACATCAAAGATTGCAGAGAATTAATTGCCTAAAAAAAATAAAGGCCTGCTTTGTCAGTTAAACTTACATTATGAAAGAGCCAAATCTGCATATTGCAGATCTTTTTCTAGGCGAGAAATGTTATCGAAATTATTAATTAGACATTAATTCACTTATCTAGAATCTAGACCCTAATCAACATTTGCTGCACAGCGCTCATTGATTATTTCATCCAAAAAGGACAGCTTTCTAGTTGTTCAGATGGTCCAAAAAAAACTGAGGTCCTGGGCACACATTGGCATGCTCGTAAAAGATCCCCTAACAGTTTGAATTCGAGTACATGATATCTCTTTTGAAAATTTATCATGTGTTTATTTTTAAATAAAACTCTGAAAATGATTGACAGGCAAGAGCCAACAAAACCATCTTGAATGTGATAGTTCTTTAATATTGTTGTCAAACATTTTGGGTAATTTGACAATTAAATAATAGCCTATTGTCTACAACGATGGAACAATTTGCTGTTAAAGGCGCGTCTATTTTCATTTTTTTATGTCACATGTCAATTCACATTATGGTACTTAGATTGACAGTGTGCATGCACCCAGACCCTTTGGTACATTTATACGGCAAAGTTCCATAAACTTGCTGACATTGAATTTTGGTGATGTGTGCTTAAATATCAGAAGATGCAGGCTTTTATTTCATTTGTGATTTTGAACCAGAAGATATAGTACTTCAGGTATGATTTACAGTATGTGACTTATTTTTCACTAAATGAATTAGTTACTATTTACATGGATAAAACTATGCCCAGAATCTATGGGTGTGCATTCTATGCTTTTTCTGTAATTTGAACGAATTTGTAATATTCAATCAATGTAAATCTTCAAAATTTCTAGCATATTGAACATGCAATATGCAAGAGCTAAATCAGCTATAACAGGTCTTTCTTTAAGCCTGAAATTTTTATCTAAGTTATTGATTAACCATTAATAAACTTATCCAGACCATAATCAATTCTCGATGGCAACGTTAGCCTTTGATATTTACTGGATTAGAATCCTATATGCTGCTTTGATAATTTAATCAAGAAATGGACAATTGTCAATCTGGACTATGCTTTTTATCGTACTGACTTTAGTAATGATGATCGAGGCTAGATGGAAATTTCAATTACTTAATTCTTTGTTCAAAATGGATCAATGTGACTGAAATTTTCAGCAAAGTCTCTTAACATTATATAGTTTTTAACTATTATATTGAGAACTGCCAACTGTTTATCTAATCTCCCCTAATGTATCTTTAATAATGTAATGCATTAGAATTGGTATATTTCTGTTTAGAGGAAGACAAAATTACAGTGCTCAGGTTGTTCGAAAAATGTGTTTATTCCGGTTTTGATTTAGAAATAGCTGTCAAATGTTTGTTTGTCTTTATTGAAAAAGTTGCAACACAGTAACTGATCTATAACAATTACAGCCCTATATGTAAACAATCAGAGGCATGTTTTAATTTAAAAACCCAGTCACACATCGAGACAGGACTATCATGTTACTTATAATTCATTTGATATTCACCGACTCCGTAAATCACAGAATTCCATGATAGAAAACACAGTAATATTCAAACTGATCCCGCAGTGAATATTCGCTTGGCCTCTACAATCACTGATAAGCATGACATCGACGAGGCTTAATGAGTACGGCATATTAACTTTTTTACTCCGACAAATTGAATTCTAAAACATTTTTTTGAAAGAAAAATAAATAAAGACGTTTGAAGTATTTGTAGTTAAAAAATATTTCATATTTAGTGTAAATGGGTATTAAAATGAGTAAAATGTATCTTTTTGCCCAAAGCAGTTAGGTGTTAAGTAAACATTGCATGAGCCGTTGAGCCAATGACTAACGCTGTGTGCAGCCAACGCACGTGTTCTGGACAGTCATCTGTTACAGAGCTAATTCGTAAGTAATTCTCTGTGAAACAGATTGAGTAATATTGTGACCTGTCAAACCATCGCGATGGCCAGTGTGAGGAGATAGATTTATTTGGCATTTTTCACAAATTTGATGAACACTGTCTGCAGCCCTGTCAGCTCCCACTTTAATTCTGGGTCGGATAACTTTACCTAATAATTATTGACTGAGTACCAAAACTAAATATATAAAACAGCAAAATGTATATGACCATCAAAGGGTGTCAATAAGTGATGGATTTGAAATGGAAAATTTGGAGTCATGCTTATCTCATTTATCATGCAATTCCCAATGTTTTTTGTTTTTAAAAGAGTGAATTTGTATAAAACTATTGTCTACAGTTATTGCAATTTCCAAAAATGATATCCAAAAAATGGTATGCTTTTTTTTTTCTGTCCGTCCACCCATCAAACATTGAAGTAGAAAATTCAAACTTGGTTTAGATGTTCATTAGGTGAATATTTTGCGGATCGGTATTTTCTGCTTAGACTGAGTGCCATTAATATATTTTCTTGTTGAAGCAAGAGTTAATAGTCCAGACCCCCATCTTTTTGAGACAGCTGGGAATTATTGAAATAGGTTTAATCGTTTGTGTCTTTCTGCCCATCACACATTTTAGATCACAGTACTCTGCTTCTAATTGAGGTAGAAAGTTCACATTAATTGAAGAAGTTCTCATTAGTTCAAGGAGCCACCTTGACTAAGCCGGTAAGACAGTGACTCGCTTAACCTGGAGGTCAGATATTTGATCCCTGCATTAATCAAGAAAGTTCATCAGATTTTCTCCGGCGTGTTTCCCCTTATCAGTGGTGCAGGACAGGGGGTCTGGAAAGGGACAGCCTTTAGTCGTTCAGATGGGACTAAAAACTGAGGTTCTGTGTAACATTGACTTGTACATAAAAGATCCTTTGGCAGTTCAAATTCGATGTAAGAGTAGGTCAGAGTGCCTCTGTCCAGGCAAAATGTCCATCATAGCACAGTGTATAGCGTATGTCCTTCTTACTTAGCCCAGTCGGAGCAGAACAGTAGGACGTTAAACAGTATTTGGCAGTCGGCTTTCATTCTATTGTATTACGACATCACATAATGTTTTAGAAATATTATTACAGGCATAAATTTGAATACTGTGTCCGTATGGGAATTAGATATGAAAATTAACGAAGTGCACCTATTGTTTTTATTACGTGCGAATTTGAATATTTTGTTGACACGTGATTTTAATGTTTGGTCTAAAAATGCCTTCTTAAAAGAAAAAGATAAGAGTTATGTCCCTTTATTTTTTGTAAAAATATCCGACAAGAAAAATTTTGAAATCCCATCACTGGTTAAACACCATTTCATTTCATCAATACCTTGACTAAGTTCAATTATGAGGATTTTGTGATGTATAATTTATAAAAAGATAAATTTGCAATTAATTTATGGGTGTTGTATATTTATGACATCCAATATTTTATATGACGTCCCTGATTTTACCAAATGTCGCGTTTATAGCCTGTGAACCCTCTAGGTTACAATTTTTATATGCCAACATGTTCATTATGGACATATATTCTCATGTTCCTGTCCATTCTCATTTTGTTTGTGGACACTCAACAGATAACAATTTTCATCTAATTTTGACCAAACTTGAAATATATAGGTTTATATCCCAAAGATCTCAGTTACTTACAAGGGTGTTGATTTGCCATAACTTTTGGGAGGGATGGACAACCCGGCAACCTTTCATTACCAAACAAAAATAATAATTACAAACAGTTTACTGTATCAGTGTTATTTCGATGAAAGCTCTAACTATCGTCAAGATCAGTAACTGTGCCGAGACTAAGGGCAGTGGTTAGAAAGCCTTCAGAACAGGACATTCATGTGAATTTTTTGAATATATACCTGAAAATCTATCCTGGCAATCAAAATCATGGCAGGGACAGAGACATATTCATCCCCCCCTGCCGATTCTAAGAAAAGAGAACACGCCCCCCCATCCTCCCTAAATTCACGCCCATTGTTCCTTACTATATGATATTGGACCATAACTTCATGGATTATTGCTCCTGATGAATTGGGTAATCCAGTTTAGTTTGTAGATCATGAAAAAAGCCGCCACAGCTGTGGTGTGTTTTATTAAAACTTCATCACCGTATGAATAAGAATGTGATTTATGCAATGCTCTTAGTGGATTTATTTCCCATGCAATATTTGATTTATTTTACTTTAAATTTACATGTTTAAATTGAACCATGATTTTACAGAATAGGACCGATATTGTTTTTTAACGAATAATTGCAAACTGATGTAAATAAACAGTCGATGGTAATGCACTAGAAGACTATAGGGAGCCAAACATATTTGTATCTCTTGGATGAATTAAATTCATAGGATTATTACTTGAAACCCTTTTGTTTCGTATATAATAGTTTATATTGGCTTCATCGGTATTCATATTAGCAGAATCGATAACAATTCCATACCCATTTTGTTGTTTAAAACGGAAGCCTATTATTTATGGTGGGTAGGCGCATTCCAATTTTATTCTGATTTAAAAAAGGCAATTGGAAAATAGGATCTAAAACTAAAGCACTCTTTTAATAAACTACGCTATTTTGCCTCGCTCATTTCATCCGAAACAAATTATTCCATAGTTAATTGTTTTATTTTATTAGAGGATTATGGAATCAGTCAGAAATTAATGAGTATACAAGTACTTCCTGGCACAAACTAGGTCATTTAGAGTACTTCCCGGTGCAAACTAGGTCATTTCATTTCCTGATACAAACTAGGTCATTTCCAGACTTACCGACTAACATATGATTTAATATTATTTCAATAATTTGCTTGCGGGTAGGGGTCTTTAGCATTGGGAGGAAATCAGAAGACCTGGAGAGAACCCACGACATTGGAGAGGTGATTAAGAGTGTTATTGATTATTGGTAAAGTCGTTTTTACGTTGAAGTCTATATTTGCAACTATCAGTGAAGATATCTGAATTGATTATTAATGGATTTGAATTAAATTACTGTAATTGTATATAATAAACAAATTTCATAATTATTTTCCTTTTATGTGCTCTTTAAACTTTTGTTACCTACATTTTAAAGAAAATAAATTTTTAATTAAATAACAGACTATCATGATATTGAGCTTGAATGAGTTAAAGTACATCTGAAACCTATATATTTAATTTATATGACAAATGTGCATGATGATAACAATAAAATAATAGCATATAATAAACCCAGTGTTATATTTAACACCTGTGCACTATTGATAAAACAATTAACATTTATTGTTCATTGTTCATTAATTCAAATTAATTTATAATAATATATGACAGGGTGGGTTTTGTCAGGTACTCTGGTTTCCTCCCACTGCTAAAAACTCCTACGCGCCAACAAATTATTGAAATAGAATTAAACCATATGTTAGTCTCGAAATTACCTAGTTTGTGTCGAGTGGGCGTTAAACCACATTTCTCTCTCTATGGTATGACAGCTGACAGCATCTATCATTGCAAATCATTTTTATTATGTGCCCCCATTTCAGTGGAATCATCAAGCGTTTTGGAGTCATCAACATCCAAGTTTTCCTTTCAGATAAGCTGCAGTTGAAACAAAGTTGCTTTGCTTGACTATCTTATTTGATGTATATAAGTTAGAGTTAACCACCCTTAAAAAATGAAGAATAATCTAGCCAATGACCAAGATATATATATTAGTTAACAAACGATTTAGATGAATTAAAGAGGCTAATAAACTTAGTTTCCGTGTATACATATTATTATTATTATAATAAACCAGGTCCAGCCTCATTTAGCTATAAACATAGGTAGAGAGATTTACATGTATTGTAACAAGGGAGGGCATGTTAACCCTTTCTAGAACACTCCATATCACTTCTCATTGACGGAGATCAGATGTTCATCTAAAATAACTGTAGACGTAATTATTTAAGTAACAGATGGTTTCCAAATCAGTTAAAAGTTTTATGAATAAATGTGTTGTACACTTGACGTAAAATATTGATCTAAACCATGGTAGATAAATTACCTAATATATCACTAGGGACCGAGTATCATTCAGATTATATGGAAAAAAAGATACAAACTGAGCTTACCATCTATAATCTAATACACATATTCAGTTAATAGATTGCTGTCCAGAAAGTGTTAAATACCATCAAGATTCATCAAATAAAGCCCAGTTTGTTCTACCATTTAGTTTAAGAAACGCTGTTTAGTTTTGACATCAGTCATCTAGTTTTATGACCATTTAGTTTAGTTTTGATATTGGTCATCCAGTTTATGACCATTTAGTTTCATAAACTAGACAACCAATGTCAAACTAAACGGTAGCACAAACTGGGCATTATTTGATGAATCTTTATGGTCCCTAGTGTGTGTTGGAATGTATGTTATGTTTGATAAAATTGTTTTTCACACAGACAGAGGGAGAGAAATGAGGTTAACGACCACTAGGTCATTTTGGGACTAACTTATGGTTCAATTTTATTTCAACAATTGGCTTATGCGTAGGGGTCTTTAGCAGTGGGAGGAACCTGGAGAGAGAGGGAAATAGAGAGAGAGTTTAAGTCCCAGAGACACACACAAGCATATTTCGGGACTAACATATGATTGGATAAGTAACCCCTACTCTTTCTGATGCTATTTATCCAACGAAATGGGATTTAACGTCGACTCGATACAAACTAGGTCATTTCGGTACTAATTTATGGTTTAAATTTTATTTCAATAATTCGATTGGGAGGAAACAGTAGAACTTGAAGAAAACCCACGAGGTTGGACAGGCAACCCTACTCCTTGTCACGTACAACCGGGGATTCGAAACCACGCCAGTTGACTCAATGATACAGCACGTACCTGCTAACCATTCGGCCACCCCCCTCCCCCCTCTGTTTTTCACAGACAAGAACAGGTTCAAATATGGAACGAGAATAACAATTAAACCATATAAAACTAATTAATTCAGTTTTTATACGCCCGCATTTTTATGTGGACGTATATTGTCGTCACCCCTGTCCGTCCGTCCACAATTTTTTGTGAACAGTCTACAGGTCACAATTTTTATCAGATTTCAATGAAATTTAAAATATGTTTCGTTGCCTAGCAAATTATTTTTTTCTTCTGGAGACATGTTATACAATGAATATAATTATGATAATGATATACTGAAATAAATCAAATTTTAAAGTATTTTGAATATGGAAATTATGATATTAAATTTTATTGGGACATGCACAAAGGTTATTGGTACAGTCACGAATATTATATAAGCAGCTAAAATTGTTGAACTTTAAGAAGGGCAAATTTTGATATTAATTGTTGGCATTTTATGTAAGAACACTCTGAAATGTGTCAGTCCTGGTCTGTCTTGAAAACTTTTTTGCGAACATTCAAGAAACAAGATTAATCATCAAATATTTTTTGAATATATGTATGCTTTATTTAAGTTAGTAAAAGGAAGAATCCTATTGATAATATAGTGATAGCCTAGGTAGAATCTTTTGAAGACACAAAAACAAAATTTGCTTGATATTCCATTTCCACTTGCTGAGTTCTTAATTGTCTGCTTTTAATTTGTATGCTTTGCTTTGCTTTGATGATTTGAAAAAATGTGCTCCTGCTAAGTTTCCTCTAGTGGTGGAGAATGGAGGACATGAGATAAAAACAAACCACTCTCGAACAGATAAAAGTAGATTTCATACAGAAAAGACGGGATAATCTAGTTCATGACCCAGATATGCTCAAAGGTTGACAATTTATCCAGTATGAATGATAGTCTACACAAAAAAGATTCCTTGACACTTGGGAATGGAAATAAGAGTGAACCATAATCCCACAGTTCCCCCCTGTAATGCACTATGCGACCTAGCCCACATTAAAAAAAACTCACTTATATGCATAGACGTACGGGGAAATTTTTGACTGGGGGGGGGGCGGTGGTTGGTGCCCCAAAATGTAGTTAGGTAACTATGTAACTGTAACTCTTGGCTTACTGTACTCCAAACAATAGAGGATTTGAGGCTTAAGATTTGTATTTAATTGCCTTATTATAGACACTCTGAATTTAAAATTGGACACATTCAAAAACACAATATTTTTTAATACAACTTTTACAAAGTACAATTAGTTGTGTGCCCGAATTTTCCCAGCTCGTACGCCTATGCTTATATGGAAGGCATCATTTGGTGCTGAAATATTTTTTAATATGTACTTGTTAACAGAAATATATCAACTGGTGAATACTTGATACCTTGATGATATGATAGATTGCTTTAAAGCTGCAATTTCATATTTTTAAGTTCTATTTTTAAAATGTATTAAAATAAAGCCCTAAAATAGATGGTATCTATTTAAACAGTCCTACCTTGTTAAAGAATAATCCTATTAATCCAATAATTCACTATTGCCAGTTGAGAAATTGGCAAATGTATCATTTTCAACTTCAAATTGAAATGTTTGAAGATAGCTATATGGGGAGGGGGGGGGAATAGAAAAACAAGGGAGGTAATTTGTGTTATTATTTCTGGTGTAAATGATTTTTAAGTGTGAGAATGACACCTAAGAGGTTATAATGTGATTTGACAACCTATTAAGCAAAAGACATAAAAATAAATATGTGTTGACTTTCATAGAAGTATGAAATTCTCGCTTTAAATCTTGCATTCTTCCATTTACCAACTTTGATGGGTTTATAGCTCTATTCTTGGATTTGGAACCATAAAATCTACCACGATTGGTATAAAAGCCCAAATTATCAAATATAAACATAAATAAAGTGATTTGATTTTTAAAAAAAAACGATTATTGTAATTTTTAATCAATTATGTTCAGTGAAATATGTGAGCAGTCCAAATGAATGACAGTTATTTAGGCTTGCTTTGTCTGTTCAACACATATTGTCATTTGTGAATCTGCGTTTACTAATTTCTTTGGAATTATCCTGTAGGATATGTTTTTCTTTGGCAACGACAAAGCATACAATACACGACTAGTTTATTAATTATAAAATGTTTATTGTTTCTTGAAGGAGCTAAGTCGCTAAATTTTGGGTCCTAGATACCAGAAGTCCATTTTTACCAATAAGATCATAACATGAATGTTGATTTAAATTGACAAATAAATTTGTGTTTTCAAATGCAGTGTCTAAGGTCACAAGACCAATAAGCATATTAGTGATTTCGGATAATTACTGCCAGAGTTATGGCCCTTGATACTTTGAAAAATCTTGTGGACGCCCTAGTGGCTAAAGTTTATATCCGATCGACTTTGAATTTATACATGGTGTTATAGATCTTGAGACGGAAACGCACTGTGATTTACAAGGATTTCTGGTAATTACTACCAGAGTTATGGCCCGTGATCACTTTGAAAAATCTTGTGGACGTTCCAGAGGCTAAACTTAATATCTGATTGACTTAGAATTTATACACACTGTTTGAGGTCATGAGATGAACAAGCCTTTTGATTTTCAATGTACTCGATAATTACTGCCAGAATTATGGCCCTTGATCATTTTGAAATAACTTGTGGATGCTCTAGAAGCTAAAGTTAATATCCATTTCACTTTGAATTTATACTTAAGGTTGCGAGACATAGAAGATTTTCAATGATAATTACTACCAAAGTTATGGCCCTGAATAATCTTGTGGATGCTCTAGAGACCAAAGTTATCATCTGATTGAGATTAATAAACAGAGTTTAAGGTCTATGAACAAGTATTTTGATTTTGAACAGCTAAAAATCCATGATATTAAATGTTTCGTATACTAAACATTAACATGGGGCCGAGCTAAAAGCCAAACAATTTTTAATGATTTTCGGATAATTATTTACCCAGTTGTTACTCTTAATCAGATTTTAGTGTATTATAAATGTTGCATTGCGGACAATAGAAAAAATATGCGACTACTCTTGTTGAGGGCTCAGATGACTTAGCTGCTGTGGGTGTATGTTTCATTGCCTGGCAAACTATGTTTTAAGTGGCTTGGGAATTTTCTACCCTTTCACCTCCTCCCTTTAAAGAATGCATGTTTAAATTTAAAGTGTAATAACTTTTTTTATGTGAATGTTTCTTCAAGTTTTATTAGCTACATATATGTGAATGTTTTTTTTATGTGAATGCTTCTTCAAGTTTTATTAGCTACATATATTTATTATTAGTGAGCTCAAGACAGTTTTCATGAATCTTATTAATTTGATTTGGCATTTGTGTGAATTCTGCTATTAGTGTGATTTACAGAGGTACCCGATAAACTTGAAATGGGCGTTTTAAGTGAACTCTGTTTAAAGTTTTATGTTGACATTTTATTTGTTAATAGTGTGATTCAGACAGTTCCCTTGCACCTGATAAACTGGAACTAGTTTAATAGTTTACGTAACCTTGGTAATACCTGGGCCTCGATCCTTAGCTTGTTATATCTGTACCTAAAGCTCCGCAATTTGGAGGGTCTGACAAGGACAGCTGTCTAGTCATTCAGATAGGATGGAAAACCGAGGTCCAGAATACACATTGGCATGCACATAAAAGATCGTTTCGTAGTTGGAATTCAATATAAGAGTGGGAAAAAGTGCTGCTGCCCAGGCAAAATTTCCTCATAGCACACT
Organism: Patella caerulea; assembly: GCA_036850965.1. Taxonomy (NCBI): domain Eukaryota; kingdom Metazoa; phylum Mollusca; class Gastropoda; family Patellidae; genus Patella; species Patella caerulea. The sequence continues at coordinate 13,182,228 of JAZGQO010000002.1, read as the reverse complement.
GTATGGTGTATGCCCCTCTTGATTAGCCCAGTCCTGAGCAGAAGAGTAGGATGTTAAACCCCATTTCATTTCTTTTCATTACCTTAAACTACTTTGCTATTGGAATATCAGTTGACATACATGTAACTGTAACAGTTTCAGAATTAAGTCCATTTTAACACTCATTTTTTTAGGCCCATATGGAAATGTGAAAAACTTTCAATATTTAGAAACTGGTAACACAAACAATTACAGACAGGTTGAATGGATCAATTTAGACAAGTCAAAATGATGCATTTGATATTCAGATAAGTTGATAAACAATAATTAATAGAATACAATATCAAAAAAACATGGTTTTATCCAAGGTTTTGTCAGTAAAAATGCTAGCTTCTTCAGGGATGAAGAACTAAGTTAGTATTTTTACTGGCGAAACGTTGTATAAAATTATGTTTGGTTTTTTTTGACATTGTATTTTATTAATTGTCATATCAAATGTGGTTGTATATTGTCGATTTATGACCCTAGTTTGATTTTTTATTGCACCTTGTGAAGGCCTAAATGACAATGGTTATTATCCGATCTGTATGACATTTGTCATTTATGTGTGCATTTTTAAATAGTTAATGAACCTTGTTTCACTTTGTTGATCCCTGTGAATTAGCGTGACAAAGAAGTCTATTGCATTTCAGCAATTTCCATTATTTATGTCTAGAAATATGACTTTTATTTCACTTTGTAGAACCCTGTGAACAAAAGAGGAGATTTTTGTATATCATTTAAATTAGTGAAACAAAGAATCCTATTGAATTTCAGCAATTTTTTCTGGAGTGTAAAATGACTGATGGGTAAGATCTAGTAATGGTCATTTTCCAAAGCCTGAGGTCTTGACCGGCCAACGTGGAACCCGTGGTTATGATTGCCCTTGTTTCACATTGTTGCACTTTATTGAACCCTGTGAATGCTCGATCTGTATGAAAGTTATATGCATTGTTTAAATTAGTGAAACAAAGAAGCCAAATTAAATTTCAGCAATTTCCAATAATTACTTCTCGAGTTATGGGTTAAACAATGTGAATGCTCAAATGATACAGGTCATCATCTGATCAGTATGAACTTTTTATGCATTTTCTAAGGCCATTGTATCAGTTTGTAGCAACTTGTGAACCCACAAAGGGCAAATTTTATAATCTGGTCTGCATGGAATTGTCTTGCAGCTGCCCCCCTTTACCCGTAAAAGATTAAATATGCAACTTTAATGATGATAATTTAACACGATTTTATTTATCGTATAATGAGGTATAAGCAATTTCATTTTGTCCATGTTTTGTCAGTCGCCCAACTCTGATTCTAATTGAGTGAAAGTGGTTAAACTTGGCTAAGTTCAATAATAAAGCATTTTCTGCTCCATTTAAGCAGAGTGTTACGTGACAAGGAGTAGGGATCAGCTGTCCAACCTCTTGGGTTTTCTCCAGGTCCTCTAGTTTCATCCCACTGCTAAAGATCCCTATGTGCAAGCAAATTATTGAAATAAAATTAAACCATATTTTAGTCCCGAAATGACCTAGTTTGTGTCGAGTGGACGTTAAACCCCATTTCTGTCTCTCTTAGCAGATTGTTCACTAATTTGATTGTTTGATGCTTTATAACAAAGATAATGTACTTGTTTTTAATGATTATTCATCTTTTATGGATTTAAGGTAAGGAAGCATCAGCTTATGCCGAGATTCTTATCCTTAAAGTGCCAATCCCGATAACGTTTTGGGGAATAAAACTGCTTAATTTTGTGTTAAAATCCTTTAAAATCCATACCCTAAGGCCCATCTACTAACCCGATATTTGTGATACGCTTGTAAATAACTTACACCTGAGTCTTCATCTGGAAATGGAGAACGTTTTACTATACAGTATCTGGATAAAACCAGACTTTTTTCTATAAAAATGATATGTTGGTGAAATTTACCTTTTGTTATCAAGTACAGGGCATGGGTCATTCACTGTATAGACCTCTCAAGAAACATTAATCGATTATCAGGTCACTCAATGAAAAAATTTACCCGAAATCTTAAAAGGGTTACGTGTCCGGATAAGCAGTATTGAAGTTCACGTCCAAACGACTCAATATTTTGAGCTGAAATTTTGAGACAAGGTAAATACACCACGCCACTATATTTTGGTCCATAAATTTCATAAATACTCAGACTTTAATTTTTGAGACTCTGTTCTTATCGGGATTGTCCCTTTAAGTATAAAGGGTACTATATATAACTAAATCCTTTTTCTCTATTTTCAGTCCATCTCCAAAGTTCAGCCTTTCATCTACAGACCGCCTAAACTCCTTGTCTCCTGCGGCTCAACGATTAGCGAGTAAAAAGCTTGGAATCCGAACACATACAGATAAAGCCTTAAAGGACAGTTACACACCTTCTCCATCTCATAGACTATCGGGTGACAAGACACCCATTTTACGTGGCACTCCAACTAGAACACCCAAATCTGTCAGATCTTTGATTGTAGCCAGTCCCAAAACACCTGTAACGCCCAAAACAACTGGAACACCAAAACATTCAGGATCTGACATCAGTTCCTTAACAGATAATTTACTACAATTGCCTAAAAGAGCAAAAGCGTCAGAATTTTTCTGAATTCAATGTGAAATATAGTGAAAGTGTAGGGATCGGCAACACTTTAATAGAGTACATATATGTGGACATTCGAATCAGATCTGAATAACTACTGGATCATGTTGCCGATGGAAAGAGACTATGAAGATATGAAATGGATAAAGCTTCAAGTATTTATTGACTGGAATGTTCCATGTTTATGGATTAATCCAGAAACTCAAGTACAAACTATTTCTTGGGGGTTTGTTTATTTCTATTTTGATATTTGATTTTAAACTTAATTTTAAAATTTGAAAGATTAATTTCAAATTTTTATTTTGAATTCCCAATTTCATCAGTTTATATTAAATTTTGAAAATTAGTTCATCACTTAACAAATAGTTGATAATTTGAATATTATGTTCTTTAAATGGCATTCAGTAATTAGAACATAATCAAGTAACACACTATATATTGATAACAATTACTATGGTTTATTTCACTGTGATGTTTCAACCAGATTTCACAAGTGGTTATTAAGGATATCAACATATAACCATATATCTTCCTTGAATTTGTAATCTTATTTTATTTATTTGTGTTGATGTATGCTTGATAAGATCTTGGGAAATCTTGTTATAATTGTTGCAGTGAAATAAACCATAGTAATAGTCATCCACAAGTAGTGTGTTTTTTTAATTAGAAAATTAGTTTATAATTTGAAATTAGTTTATAATTTGAAATTAGTTTATAATTTGAAATTAGTTTATAATTTGAAAATTAGTTTATAATTTGAAAATTAGTTTGTTTATTAGTTTATAATTTGAAAATTGATTTATAATTTGAAAAGTTTATAATTTGAAAATTAGTTTATGATTTGAAAAATAGTTAATTTGAAAATTTGTTAATTTGAAAATTAGTTTATAATTTTAAAAATAGTTAATTTGAAAATAAGTTAATTTGAAAATTAGTTTATAATTTGAAATTATACAGGTCACAATTCTATGATATACAATTACTGCTTATTACTGAGCGACGTTTCGACTAGCCTTCTCTAGTCGTTATCAAGTTTATAATTTGAAATTAGCTTATAATTTGAAATTAGCTTGAAATTAGCTTATAATTTGAAATTAGCTTATTATTTGAAATAAATTTATAATTTGAAATTAGCTTATAATTTGAAAATAGTTTATAATATGAAATATTTGAAAATTTAAAGATTGCCAATTTTAAACTTTAAAAATTGATAATTTTATAATTGATTTATAATTTTGAACTTTTATTTAAACTTTGATGTAGAAATTTAACTTTCATTTTGTATTTTTATTTCTAATTGTAAAAACATTTATAATCTTGCATTTTGAAGAACAATTTATTTATTTATTTTTTTTGTCGGGCATGTAAACTAGACCATAAGCATCATTTAGCAAACCTTGGCAGATTCTGTGATCTTGGTCATACATGTAGCTTGGCTATATGTGAATAATTGTATGGCTTAGGATAAAGTCTGTCGTTTACTGATCCAGGAAGACTTAAAAATCAATTTAAACATACATTATGGAAGAGCAAAAACTGACTTTTGTTGGTCTTCCTTTGAGCCTCAGATGTCATAGAAATTATAAATTAGATCTTTATTTAAACAACAAGCCCAAAATGAACTCTGTAGACCCAAAGATGGCTTGGATTGGGCTCGGATTAAAACAGGATTTTGTCGACTGATTTAATCACTATGGCGTCGTGGGTGGGGTTTCTCCGTGACGTTGACGTCATCATACTTCCGGAAATTATTCATAAAAGACAGTGATGACCAAGGCTATACACAAGCTTTTTACCATTTAAACATTACTTGATGATCGAGACTATGTAGGTGGAGTTAACGCCTGTCAATCAACAATCGGCCATAGTGGGAAAAGGGTGTCAACCATTTCTAGTAAAAAATTATAGTGGTAACAACTTTGTTCAGGATAAAGTTATTTGACTGAAATTTTCAATATATTCTTGTTTCAACATCTATTTTTGAACTTTTATAGCAAGAATGGCTAACTCCTTGTCAAAATCTCCCATAATGTATCTTTAATTAAAAATATAATTTACAAAAAAATTAAAAATTTCGTTTACAAAAAAATTAAAAATTTCATTTACAAAAAAATCAAAAATTTCGTTTACAAAAAAATTAAACAAAAAAATTAAGAACTGTTAATAAAGAAATAATATGAACATCTCTGCTTGTATTTCTCTGCTCTCAATCAGTTGCATCTTTGAAGAATTTGTATGTTTTTTGTTTGTCATAACAAATATCTCTCGTAATCTGGAAAAACCTAGTAACACTGTTAAATGTAGATTTGAGAAAACAAAGGAAAACTGTTTTGTTTCAGAATTAAGCTACTGAATATAAAACCAAATTTATTTTGTCTCTTTAAATTAAGATAATTAGAAGCCTTTTTTCAGTGATGCGAAAAAAAACCTATTATTACATACATGTGTACGAAGTCCAAATATGGATCTAACTCAATTTTCACCAAAATTTGACTTGCTAGGTTTTTTAAGATTACCAGAGATATATAGGATTAAATTAAATTCCTAAATGACGGCCATGGTGACATTGATCATTATGATTGTGTAAGATTTGTTTAACAATATTGACATAAAAGAGATACAATTCCTTGGGGTTAACTAAGGGCAATCCCATTACTCAATATGACACTGCCTGAGGCTATGATATTGTTTATTACATCTTTTAATGTTTAATATATATGTTGATTTTATTGAAATCATTTACATACAGAAAAGGCATAAATAAAACTGGCAAAAACAGAAAAAAAAAGAGAAAAGAATCTGCTTGATTTATATGGCGCCTGATCAAGTGTTGTTTAACAACAGTTTTATGTGTTACATGCTTGATAACCACTTGTGAAAAAACCCTTAGTAATTGTTATCCATATATGGTGTTTTATATGATTATGTGTGTGACAGAGAGAATGGGATTTAACATCCACTCGACACAAAGTAGGTCATTTCGGGACTAACATATTGTTCAATTTTATTTCAGTAATTCCCTTGTGTGTAAAGGTCTTTAGCAGAGAAAACCCAGGCGACACTACTCCTTAAAAACAGGCAACCCTACTCCTTGTCATGTACACCCGGGGGATCGAAACCACGCCAGTTGACTCAGTGACAAATCATGCACGTGCTAACCATTCGGCCATGTTAAATTTTAAGCAACATTCAAGCGCTAAGCAACCGCCTTGGTTTAATAAAGACCGTTCACAAGGAAACAAGAAAAATATGTTTATCTGAATAATTTCAGATTGACCAGCACCAAAGCCCATCTCTTCTCAGGGAACTCTACTCCTTGTCACATACAACGGGGTATTATTTGATTATGTTCTAATTACTGAATGACATTCAAAGAACAGCTTTCAATAACTTTTCAACCAATCAGTGGCCATGTATGACATTACGTACCCGGGCCCGTATCTAGACACCATTAAGCGGGGGGGGGGGGGGACATTACCTTTCGGTAGTGGGGGCGAACATTTTGAGGGGAAATTTTCGGAAAGGTCATTCTACCAGACTGCTGTAATCATCATGCTATGTAGTTATCTAGCCATCTAATAAGCATTTTAAAATAAGTATTCAAACAAAAAAAAATAGTATTTTTAGGTTAATATAAGGAACTGTGTATACTTTAATGATTGTTAGCAATTTCTAAGCGGGGAGGGGGGGGGGAGCCATGCCTCCAGCGCCCCCTTGTAGATACGGGGCTGTATGTACCAAATACACGTCATGTGAAGTTTATCTGTCACATATAGTCATCATATTTATGCACACCATATAAAGTTATGATGTCTCACATAAACAACTGGCGGTAGTTTTCTTTAATGTCTATAGCAGTTATATCTCATAACAACCTGTCATGACGTCATCATAGGTTGACATGTTCGCTTTATATCAACCACTGATGACGTCATGACAGGTTGATATTTCTCATCAACCGCTAATGACGTCATCTCAGGTCGAAATATTCGGCTCATATCAACCTCTAATGACCTAGATGATCAAAATAATACAAAGAACGCAGACAAATATTTTTATTTTTTTGACAATTAAAATTTGTTATGGTACAATTTGTAGCATTCAACACCAAAATAGACAGACGGCGTACTTATCGACATATTTAGATCTGTTATCCATGTCTAAGATATCGTTCAAAATTTTCTTTTATTCCACATTTCGATATTTTTTACATTCACAAACTACAGGAGTTGAAAGTATCTATCGCCCAAGAGTTCCTTTGTGAAGTATTTTTGGGTACAATACACTTAAGACAGTTGGTCAAATCCTTCTCTGAACTTTCACGGTCCAAAGTGGTGAAAGTATAAACAACATTCACGTGATTAATTCGGTAATTATCGTTATATTTTGACAGAAACTATCGAGCAGGTATCCAATCATTGTTGACTTTTAATGGAAGAAGAGTCCATTTGAATTAAGGGTGGAGTGGCGTTGTATATGTTGGATAAACCTACTCTCCGTCGGATTGATATGATAGAGAACACTAAGCAGCCAAGAAACGCCAGATTGGTATGTTACTCTGAATTTACGCGTTGCACAAAACATGCCAAATGTTTTTAGTGTATATTTGTGACCACATTTCCAACTTTACCTGAGCAAATAAGACAACTTCCCAAACACAGAATTGAACACCGGAAATGTTTTGAAAAACGCAATCGAACTTCTGAGATGGTAATGTGTTTCCATGATTTTTGTAACTCATGCTACACGTGCTGTTCACCTATAAAATGCACCGCCATACCTGATTGCATCAACCACACTACCATTTCAGCAGCATACCGCGATCCAGGACAGCTCAGACTCAGTCTGTCCCAGCCGTTGTCAATCGCTTTTGGGCCACGAACACCACGGATGATCGCTCCCGAACTGGTAGACCAAAGGCTGCCACAAGGTGACAAGACTCTCATGTTGTGCGGCAGTACGTCCAGAATCCCTTCACATAGGCATCTGAGACAGCACGTTGGGCATCCAGTGGGAACACACGGAAGACCCACCAGTACTGATACAGTGCGCCGACGTCTCACCAGAGAGAGCATTCATTGAAATAGACCTTACGTGGACCGATCCTCACCTCTCGCCATCGACGTGAAGGATAGCAGTTTCCCCAACACCACAAGAACTGGCGGTACAGGCAATGGGGAACTGTTCTGTTGACAGATGAGTCCGTATTGCGCATTTGGTTTTTATATAACCCACATGCATTGTTTAAAGGCAATTCTTGTCGGTCCAACATCACAAATTTCTAAGATGTCAGTAGATCACGTTCAAGTTGGTGAGTACAGATTTTGTTCTATAAAAAAATCAAGGTGTGTATAATTTGGACTTCGCAAAAGTATCTCCGGTCATGTAAACCATGTAATCAAGATATGCTGCTACATGTACTATCTCAGGAACATCAGTAGCATCTGTCATATTTTAACATCATATCATGATGCTTCAGCAACCGTTGTACGACCATTAATTTTATCACTGGAATTTCATCGGAATTATTACAAAAACTACATGCAGCAATAACCAAACTGTTCTAGTATATCTCCAGTACTAAACTCTGCATAATTGAAAGGATGGAATTTATAATTTTAACAATTGTGTATTAGTGCTTTCATGAAAATATTCCTTCGTATTTAAAGGAGCTGGTTAATCCCTACCAGTGAATACGACCTATACGACCCCAATCTCAACATTATATTACAGTATCAAAGTGGAAACTGGAAAAAAATTGGTTTGAAAGCATTTGAAGTTTCAGTTGATTTGAAGTGGAGTGCTCTACCTTGAAGCTTTAAAATCTACTCCAACATTATCAATATTTAAATATAAATTAAAGACATTCCTGTTTTTCTAAATAGTAAAAACAAACTCTAAAGTAACTTAGAATTGACTTTGTGCGCGCTTTGAGCAGACTTTATTGTTTGGAGTGTTGCGCGATATAACAATCCTATTATTATTCTGATGGATGTTAGGGGGTTAGCCAATGAAACAGTCTGTTAAGGCAAATTCTTGACGAGGACGAGCTGTGTACGGAACTGTTGGTAAACCACTACAAACGTCAACGCTGATTGATTAATCAATGTATGACGTCACAGGTTCAAAAGCAAATCGTGTGATCCCCGATGCGACCTTCCACAACAACCGAAGAAGATTCTTTATATATCCAACCGCTTGAACTACAGTTTATACAGTCATGTCTGGAACCAGACATTACATTGGTCAGGTGTAGCACTCAACTTTGGCAATTATTAACTGTCACACATCTTACAAATAAACTACAAAATCAAATGTTTATAAATCAAAATTAAAATTTATTACCATAATCCCATTATTTGGGACTATACCACAGCTATTTAATATAGTTATTGCCATACGTAACAGCCAGGGCGGATCAGATATATTAATCTGACATCAATAATCAATCGTTATTTTGAAGAAGCAATTGACATCTTTGCATATTGAAGATCTATGTGACACACATCATATTCTTCCAAGGGAACTGTATAATACCAATATCTCTCAGGTTCTAGAGACGAGGTTTCCTATCTAGGTGAGATAGATAATGAGGAACCAAGGTTACTTGGTCGACAACCAAGAGCCGGGATTTAAGTTTTTTCAATATGTCGCAAGTATTATGAAAGGGATTCAGGGATTAAATTTCAAAAGTGTTGAAATAAAGCTAATAAATCGATGGACAGAAGGTTTCCTGAATCATGGTGTCAGAACGGATCAACCCATGACCCTGCTAATTATAGGGGAATATCCTTGACTTACAGTATACAATTAACAATTAATTATTCTGCTATATTAATAAATAGAATTCAAAGAATGATCAAAAGAAAATAATTTATACAGCAAGGCTCAAGCGGGACATAGAAAAGGGTATTCAAATTTTTACTTTGTAAGGATTAGTCTAGAAGTATACATCAAAACCGAGAGACAGAATTTAATCACCATTTGTTGATTTTACCTGGGCATTTGGCAGTATCAATAAAAAAGAAAGTGTTTTATCACGTATCCTACAAGAAGGGGTAAATGGAAAGATGTTTATGGGTCGAGAATTACCCCGTTTTAGACTGCTTGTCTGGCGTTAGACAGGGGTTTAAAATTGGTCCTCTTCCTTTTTGTTATCACGTTAATCAGCTCGTTCAAATAGTAGAAGCTTGTGATGTCCAAGAAATATTCACAAACCAAGGTGCTACTGTGTGTTTGAAGTAGCTTTATTTAACTTCCGCTTTAACCAAGGTGATATGCAGATGACTTAAGTATCTTGTCCCATTCGGTTGGAGACTAGCAAAGAAAAATAAACTTTCTTCAAAGATTTTGCAGTAATTTGAATTTTACAGCCAATTTATCAAAAACGAAAGTGATAGTGTTCAGAAATAGTGATTTTATACCAAATAATGAAATGTTTTATTATATATGTTAAGATAGGATGCGTTTCATGGTACAGTTACTTGGGTTTATAATAGTTTCTTCTCGAATGTGCTGGAGTAAAGCATTGAATAACTTGTCCTGGAAAGCAGAGAAAACATTCATCCCAATAAAATGTTTAATTAAGAAATCGGGTCACTGTAAATTTACACCGTGGTTGTAAATCTGCCTCAAAGATATTTTACACTCACTGTAATTTTACGTGGTGTTTGTAAATCTAGATCTATCAATCAAGAGTACATTTACAAGTCAGTGTTACAATACGTTTTTTGCAAATTCTATACAAATCCTTTATTTAAACATGTTTTAAAAGTAATGTAACTTTACCTCAAGCTATTATACATCTGAGATAAAATTACATATCTGTGAATGGAGTACATGTAAAATTACCACGATATTAATTTACATAAATTTGTACAATGACCTTTGAAACAATGTATTTTGGGAGTTTATGTATTAATACCCCACAACTAGTGTAGAATTATTACATATTACCTAATTTGCCAAGTTAACATTACTAAAGGGAATGTGTTTGTACCAGCTGGGTTAATTAGTCCTACGTTCTATCTAAGCGAACCAAGAAAGTGTTGTGGAATTTTCAGCCGAGCATGTGACACATTCGATAATGCAAAGAAATTAAATGAAATGAGGTTTAATGTGCTAATGTTCTGCTCTTTACAATGGAAAGGGTGAGTGGCATGACACAACTCAATGTGTGGCATATGCCAGTCTTTATTAGCCAGTTCGGTGCATTCAGATTTTGAATAACCTATTTTTCTAAAAAGGAATTAACTGACTAGCAGAACAGTAAATATTTTGCATGCAATTCGATGTGGTCGGAGGGGGAATAACCGATGTGACCACTATTAGACAGTAAATTTACAATTTTCGGTAAAAGTAATATTTCAAACGGTATTTCTGTTAACATAAAGCTCACATAATGTAAACTGGCATATGGTTGTATTACTACATTAAATTTGATGTAATCTTACTCAAGCCTTGTATTTATATGTACATAGTTTTAAATCTAAGTTAACAAACCATGTGATTTGACAAATCCTACACCGTGTTTTTACCATGATTATAACTGTAAATATACATAAATTTTACCAGTGTACCTGCTAAATTTGTTCAATAATAGATTTATGTTCCATGAGTTATCTTCAACTAAAATAATTCTTTTAATTTCAATTTCACATTTTATTAATGTCGTTTTAACTTTTAAATTAAACTACGTTTAGAATTCTCTCTATGTATATATATTTATGTCTACTATTTACGAATTTCTTAAATCACTAGGCGCGGATTCAGGGGGTCCAGGGGGCCGTGTACCCCCCGCCTCCTCAGCCCAGCGAGACTGGTCATCACTCTTCAGACCAAACCACTAATGCATGCGGCACTCTGAAGATTACCCTTTGCTCCAATGTATCCCCCCCCCCCCCCGCCCCGGACAAAATCCTGGTTCCGACCTGATCATTGCTGTACATCGTTATGTTTTGTAACTACGGGCCTAGACCTACTTACTGGAATAAACTAGTTATTTATTTATTTAGATTTTAACTGGTTAATTCTGGTCTAAAAAAATAATTTGACATCTAGAATAACGGGTTTTTAAACTAAACGTCATCTTCTTGAGTTAGATATTGCCTGTAATATGTCTTGCATGAGATTGTTGAGCATCTGACTTCAATTCCAACTCAAGGCCAGATGGTACAAATTTAAAACGGAAATCAAAAAAGAATCCTTAATGGCAATTCCTTTCCCATGTGGATATTGCTTTTAAAATATCTAATTGGGTTTTCAAGGCTACAGAATTCTATTTTGATTTTGGAAATAAATTTAAGAATTACAAACGTCTGTTTAGCGATCTATTTTTATAATTTTCTTCTTTGCACCCATTTAAACGTGATTTCAATATATCTAGTCGTTAACATTTTTACGCACTAAAGTAGAGTATGCGATTCACAGACTGTGGGCTCAATAATTAGGGTTAGACTGTAATATGGCAGTTTTGTGAAATCCTAAACTAGTTGACGTCCTTGTGTAGTTTAGGGCCTCGTTTTTATACGCCCACATTGAAATGTGGTCGTATATTGTCGTCGCCCCCGTCCGTCCGTCCGTCCGTACGTCGGTCCGGCGTCCACAATTGCTTGTGGACGCTCTACAGGCTAAAGTTAATATCCGATTGACTTTAAATTTATACACAGTGTTTAAGGTCATGAGACGAAGAAGCCTATTGTTTTTCAGCGATTTCCGATAATAACTACCAGAGTTATGGCCCTTGATCACTTCAAAAAATATTGTGGACGCTCTAGAGGCCAAAGTTAATATCCGATTGACTTCAAATTTATACACAGCGTTTAAGATCATAAGACAATGACGCCTATTGATTTTCGGCGATTTCCGATAATTAGTGCCAGAGTTATGGCCCTTGATCTCTTTAAAAAATCTTGTGGACGCTCTAAAGGTCAAAGTTAATATCCGATTGACTTTAAATTTATACACAGTGTTTAAGGTCATAAGACGAAGAAGCCTATTGGTTTTCAGCGATTTCCGATAATTAGTGCCAGAGTTATGGCCTTTGATCACTTCAAAAAATCTTGTGGACGCTCTAGAGGCCAAAGTTAATATCCGATTGACTTTAAATTTATACACGGTGTTTAAGGTCATAAGACGAAGACGCCTATTGATTTTCACCGATTTCCGATAATTAGTGCCAGAGTTATGGCCCTTGATCACCTCAAAAAATCTTGTGGACGCTCCAGAGGCCAAAGTTAATATCCGATTGACTTCAAATTTATACACAGTGTTTAAGGTCATAAGACGGAGACGCCTATTGATTTTCAGCGATTTCCGATAATTAGTGCCAGAGTTATGGCCCTTGATCACCTCAAAAAATCTTGTGGACGCTCTAGAGGCCAAAGTTAATATCCGATTGACTTTAGATTTATACACAGTGTTTAAGGTCATGAGACAAAGAAGCCTATTGATTTTCAGCGATTTCAAATAATTACTGCCGGAGTTATCTACCTTGATAACTTCAAAAATTCTTGTGGCGCTATAGAGGCCAAAGTTACCATCCGATTGACTTCAGATTGATACATAGAGTTTAAGGTGTTGAAACGAACAAGTATTTTGATTTTCAATGAATTTAGATAACTGAACAGCTAAATCCATGATATTAAATGATTCATGCGTATATCAAATTCTAATGATTTTCTGATAATTACATAATGAGTCGTTACTCTTAATCAGTTTTTAGTGTATTACAAATGTTTCATTACCGAAAAAAGTAAAAAATATGCGACAACCCTTGTTGACTGCCCGGACGATTTAGCTGCTGTGGGCGTATGTTTCGTTGCCTGGCAACCTATCTTTGGTAATGAATTAACGTTTTGTATGATTGCCGCATAAGTTAGAAACATCGTGATATATACACATACTCTAGAAAGCATTACCAATCATAGAGTGGCAACCTTCCGCGAAATAAAAATCAGGGCCAGGGGCGGCTTGCGCGATTGCCCGAAAGGCCGGTCGGACAAAAAATGAAAAAAATAATTTTGTTTAATTCGTCTAAAAAAAAAAAAAAAAAAAAAAAAAAATCTGCTGAATATTATATGGGGGAGGGGGTATTGGACCGGCCATAGGGCGGTGATGATCATGTTGTACATGTATGTAGCCGGCCATCACTTGGACTCTGGAATGGGATGGTATATAATAGACTCTCTGGGCCGGATGTGCTGGGTGTGGGCCAGAATTCGGAATCCTGCAATGGAGATTCCGAATTTCATCCGAAAATTTCATCGTATTCACCTGGCACAGTCGCCCGCAAATTTACTAATTTGCTTGTGGTAATAAGCCAGAATCCAAAATTCAAAAAGCAGCTTTTATGAATTTCACTTTAGTCACTTTCTCAATGTGTCTCGCGGCCTTCGATCACAGGAAGAATCGGCAAGCGCTCCCGGCAATAAAAAGGGGACATTTTTTAATGAATATACTTATTCAATATTCCTGATAAAATGGTCAAAATTTTCTCAACTCTGAGTCCCATTTATTTTAACCAGTTAAATTCTCTTGACTCTTGACGATACAATGATAATACGTTAATTAATAATATGACGATATGACAATGGTTGTTAATTACTTGCAGGTCGGGGTGTTGGCCTAAGTTAATCGATTTATGAAATATATTATTTGACAGAGATTATAATCAGATATGCCACCAAATCGCATATTTGGGGTTCATGTTTCAAAAATTTCCAGGGGGAGAGCCCCAGGATCCCCCACCCCCGTCCACGCTCCGTGGTCAGTAAACGGGTCCGCTCCAACACGGGAGCCCGGGTCGGTTCCCGGACCCAATCTGCCCCTGGCCAGGGCCCCGAACCAGATATTTGAAACATTTGTTTCCAAGGCATAAATTTCATACAAAATATTATTCTCTATCAAAGCGGACCTGCCATTAATAATATATTTGATTAAATTATCGATGAAAATAAACTTTAAAACAACATTTAAATGTTGTCTACCCCCTTTTTTTTTAAATTGTTCATTGGAATTTTTAATAAAATTATATATATATATATATCTTTTATTATATATATATATGGTAATTTAAGACGTACCATGTACAACGGAAATTTGACACCATATCTTTCTACATGAAATAACAATAAATCTTTTATTGGAATTTTCGATGTAATGTGAACATTTTTTTGCAGCTAGAAAATCCTGGCCCAATATACCAATTGTTAATTTATATGATAATTTAAGATTTACCGTGCAATACGGATACTTGCAACAGTTTATCTTTATACACGAACTAACAATGAATTTATATTAAAAAGAACTACTTTTTCAATGCAGTAATATTGTTCGAGAACAGTTCTCGATTACCATAGACAATTACAATACTCCCCATAAACCTCCAAGAATTATAGACAATGACACTAATCAGTTTGTTTATTCAATCAAAGAAACACTAGCTCAATATAATAAAGGGCCATGATGTATCACTACCGGTACTGTAATCGGGTTCAGTAAAATTAAATCCGTACCAAAGAGTTATATCTATTTATTTGTGTGCATATGTAAGGATTGCGGGACATTGTATTGATATTTGTTTCATATCAAAAAAAGACTCGTATGAGATTTTCTGTACATCCCACCGCGTGAACTAGTGTCACTTCTGTCCAATCAAATAACAGATCGGGGAGTCCACATGGCCCAATGCAGTCATACCTGTAACCAGACACGTAAAGCACTTAACGAATATTAACTACCATACATTTTACAAATAAACTACAATATCAAATGTTTATTACCATAATCCGATTATTTGGGACTATACCACAGCTATTTAATATAGTTCTTGCCACACGTGACACCCAGGGTGGACCATATGCTTAATCTGACATCGATAATCAATCGTTGTTTTGAAGAATAAAAAAATTAAATTGATACCTTTGCATATTGAAGTGAAATGAAATGAAATGAAATGGGGGATTACTTCCTACTGTTCTACCCCGAAATAGGCTAATGAAGACGGGCATGCGGCATACATTGTTCTGTGAGGGAAATTTTGCCTGGCAGCGGCGCTACGGCCTACTCTTATATCGAATTTGAACTGCCAAGGGATATTTTACGTGCACTTCAATACGTAGCATCTCTTATCTCGCTATTGGCAGGGTCGAGAGACGAGGGTTCGTATCTGGGTGGGTAGCTTGGGGCTCCAACGTTACTTGGTGGGAAACAAGCGCCGTAAGTAAGTACTCTTTTCTCTGAGTTAAAGCACGCAAGTAATTATGCCGTTAGGTGAGGCTTCTGGATTAGTCCGGGTTATAATTGAGGGAGGTGTCACCTGTAGAGGTAGAAATTCTCATGTGGTTTTTCTAGGCCGGTTTTTTTTTTTATATTCTGGGCCAGAATATATGACGTAAACAGGCCATATCCTGAACCCCTTTCCGTTAGGGTGCCTTTTCAAAATGGCCGCCAAAATCTCATTATAGTGACTATATGGGTTAAGGAGGTAACAATGATGCATGTTTGACCACTATTTGCATTAGTTAATTATTAGAGTTATTCCCAAACAAGTTGCAATTGTATTCAAGACTCTTGAAGGTGGTAGTGATATATTTGACCGGTTTTGAAAATAAGATAAAAATGTTAACGTCGGATGTCTTCAAGCTAAAATCGTGATATTTCATATAATCAGGAGTCAATATCTAGAACGTTACGCGCCATTATTAAACGCAACCAAAACCTTTTGGATAGATCAATTAGGGATTAAGAAAAGACAAAATCTCAGTTCATCGCCGAGCAATTTCATTAGCCTAAGCGGCCCCATAAAGTCCTAAGATAGTAGCTGTTCTCTCTGTTTGTAGTGTATTTGTACAAGGTGAACAGTCCATTTGCTGATTACACTATTTTACCTATACCGTTTTATGACTACCAATGTTGTCGGGAATCACGTGGCTAAGATGGTAAGACACTGGCTTGCTAGCCTGGAGGTCGGGTGTTCGATCCCTGTATTGGCCGAGAAAGTTCATCCAGATTTTCGGACGTGGTTCCCCTTGTCAGTAATGCAGTGGCGGATCTTCCATAAAATGTGTGTGAAAATACACATTTAAACAAAATTTTAAAAAGGTCTTCCACTTTCTCGGCCAATATGCCAGCTGTTGTTAATTTCAATGATAATTTAAAGTGCGCCACGTACAACGGAAATTTGACACCATATCTTTCTACATGAAATAACAATAAATTGTTTATTGAAATTTTCGATTTTACGTAAACCCTTTTGTAACTAGAAAATACTCACCCGATATACCAATTATTAATTTATATGATAAATGAATATCTACCATTTAATACGGATACTTGCAACGCTATATCTTTCTTCGTGAATTAACAAACACTGTAATATAATATACGAATTTTATATTGCGTATTTTTACTGATAATTAAAGTAATCAGACAGAAAGAAAGAGAAATGGGGTTTAACGTCCACTCGACACAAACCAGGTCATTTTGGGACTAACATATGGTTTCGTTTTATTTCAATAATTCGCTTGCGACTAGTTTTCTTTAGCAGTGGGAGGAAACCCACGAGGTTTAGAAGTCGTCCCTATCTCCATGTCACATACGCTCACACCAGGGCTCGAAACCACAGCTGGAAGCCAGAGGTGACCGGCCAGCTAGAGGTTGAAGCGCGGCACCCCAACCCCCCTAAAGTAATCAAGTAATGCAGAAAATTGCAATATACAAAAAGACCCAACCCACCAAAAGCTATTAATTCTTACAATATAGGCACATAGTTTTCATATTAGTACACTGTGTTAGCAAATGACCTATCAAGTAAAACACGCTTCGTCACATCACGCACGTAGTTGACTGTAGTTCATTTGCAGGTGCGGATCCGGGGGGGGGGGGGGGGCAGTGACATGCATGTAGTTGATTTTCATATTCGTTTGCTTTGTTACTGTTGTAGTTAACATACCTGGGCCCTGTTTCACGAAATTTTAACTAAAGATAAAATCCAAATTTTAGTAGATACTTCAATTTTGATTGGTTGAGAACTAAAATCAATCTTTGTCCAGTCAAATAACTAAAATTCAGATCTTATCTTAGTTAAAATTTTGTGAAATAGGACCCAGCTCTTTAATAGATGATGTAAACATGATTTTCGCATTGTCTCCCCCCAAGCAATCTAAGGTTGCAACGTTTTACCCTCTGCTCCAATGTATCCCCCCCCCCCCTCGACAAAATCCTGGATCCGGGTCTGATTTGAACACGGTTCATCGAACTCTGACCAGACTTCTACGCTACAGTAGAAAACTAAGTAAAGACCTTTGAACTATTTGTAGTTAAAAAAAAAGTATTTCCTATTTAGTGTAAATGGGTATCATTTTGCCCGGTGCAGTTACGTCTTATGTAAACAATGCACGAGCCTTTGAGCCAATGATTGTCGCCAGGTGATGTCATTGCACGTGTTGAAGACAGTCATCTGTGATAGAGATAATTCGTAAGTAATTCTCTATGAAACAGAATGGGTTCATCGCAGTGAAGTAAAGTGAAGTAGGTTCGCAACTGACATAAACTGGACGCTGTTGATCCTAACTCAACCCTGTTAACCGTACTGTGAACGTGGTCCAACTCTAGCAGTTGCCCATAGTCTAGCTCTAAACGTAGGTCTCATTACGCCCTGTATGTCTACGTTCCGGAAGCGACCCATTGACTCCTTTTACTGCGATATCGTCGCTTGATAGTCAGGGAATATAAGTATGTAAATGAACATATTAAATTAAGTATTTATTTCCTTTTTATAAAGTCAAAATTGACAATATCATGAAAATACAGAAAATGGTATATCTTAATTTATTGACCGGTTCTTAACAGGCTTAATTATATTTTAAATCCCCCCCCACCAACCGTGTTAATATTCTGATAATGTGCAAACAAATCGTAGTATACGTTTTTACACTTTTTACTTCAACATATTTTAAAGATACTTCCTAGAAAACTATTTATCGATTAGTTATTTCCAATAAAAGTACGGCAGTTCAGGGGCGGATCCAGGAATTTTTGCAGTAGGGGGTTTGCCAGGTTTCTGTTACGGAAATCTGCCATCATCGTCTCTAAATTACATGGGCATACATACAAATTGAGCTCTTAAACAGAGAAATAATTTTTATATTTATGTTGGACCCCCCCCCCCCCTGGATCCGCGCCTGCAGTTTTGGTTTATATGGAAAGAAGAAACATCCAATCTTACTAGAAAAATACTGGTTTTCCCTGAAAAAAAACACCCATCGCAAGCACAAGACAAAAATGTCAGGGCATCACTAACTGGCAACCCTACTGTCAGGGATTTCTGCTCGAGTGACGTCTTTATGAAAGGTTACGTTTTATAGCCAGATTACACAATTTGTCTATGGACATTTTATTTCATCCCATTACTACTGCATTATACTATTGTTAGATTATACCATGAAGACTATTTAAAGTAAAAGGTTAAAGCTGCAATTTCATATTTTTAAGTTATATTTTTAAAATTTATTAAAATAAAGCCTTAAAGTAGATGGTATCTATAAAGTAGATGGTATCTCTTGTTAAAGAATAATCCTATTAATCCTATAATTCACTATTGCCAGTTGAGAAATTAGCAAAAATGTCATTTTCAACTTCAAATTCAAACGTTTTAAAATAGCTATTGCAGGGGGGCAAGGGAGGTAATTGTGTTATCATTTCCTGTGTTAATGAGTTATAAGAGTGGAGAATAATGCCTATGATCGCATAGTAGTAACTTGACAACCTATTGAGCAAAAGACATAGACATAATAATGTTTTGACGTTCTTCGAAAATATGAAATTATCGCTTTAAATTTTATAGGCAGGCCAGATTACATAATTGATCTATGAACATATTATACTCCATCTCATTACTCCTGAGTTGTACTATTGTAAGACTATACCAAGAAGATCATGACATAGTATTATTTTATACTTTATAATTTTTTATTGTACGTTACCTGATACTACGAATATATACGAATATAATTAATCTTTTGAATACATTATTAATATCTGAAGATGCCTGTAAATGGCAGACAGCTAACTTATATGACTTAATGCATGAAGTAAAGTAGTTAATTTTTACCTGGACGTTTTTATTCACCGAAAACATAGAAGTAGCAGAGCCGTATGTAGGATTTTAAAAGAGGGGGTGCAGAAGAGTGGTGGAGCGCCATAGCCTCCACGTAAGTGATATGAAAAAGTTTGGATCAGGCGGGCTTAAATCCGACCGACTGATCAGTGATTTAAGATTATAATCAAGTGTATTATTTCATAATTAAAAGACTATCAAATATTTCTTGGGGATGAGGGGGGTGCCAATTTTCTGAGCGCTTTTTTTTCTTGGGGCGCAATGTACCCCCTGCACCCCCGCTAGATACGGCCCCGAGAAGTAGTTGTACTTTATATACTCAAGTGTAAAAATAAAACATGGTGTGGATTACAGATTTTATGTAGAAAATGGAGAACGCTAGATCGGCGACGGTCCTACGCATTTTAGCACATATGACGTCATATATAGATTTTGGGTTAGGGTAAGGGCTAGGACCTGTAGATTTGGTCAAAGTCCCGATATATAAACAGGGCTAGCCCTAACCCTAACCCATGATCAAGCCTAACCCTTACCCTAACCTACAATTCACATATGACGTCACAATTTGCGTAGGACCGTCTCCGATCTAGCCAGTGGAAAAGATTTCTAGACGATATTTTCTGTATCTGGAATTTTATTGGATAATATTAGATTGATTTTAGTGCTTAGCCAATTAAAATTGAAGTATCTACTCAAATTTGGATTTTATCTTTAGTTAAGATTTCGAGAAACAAGGCCCAGATTTGCAAATATTTCTGTTCAATCTGATTTGATTAACCAATCAGCTTTGATGTGTCTAGTGGTATGCCCACAGTTCCGTTCACCATACGTCAAGAACTCGCTGCAACAGACCGTGTCATTGGGCAATCCCTCACATCAACCGGAACCCGGGTTATATTATACCAACTCTTCCAGACTCTAGTGTAGTAAAGACAAGTACAACGAAGTATTGAAATATAAAAAAAGATACGAAATAGGATTTGTGTTTTAATCAGATTGATTTCTGTTTGGGAAAAAGTGATTAAAAGTACACAATGTGAAGTCCAAGAAGATGGAAGATGGCAAACATATTTGTGTACGCTGGAGACGCAGGATACTGTGAAAGAAAATTTTTACAGTGAAATAAAATGCGGTTAGGAAAAAATCCCCGACACACCAACGTAGTGGTGTGTGCAAAATGTAGGCCTATCTCGCACGACAAGTGTTTGTTATAAACCGGCGACGCAGGATAGCGTGCACAGAGGATAGTGTCAAAATGGGGTTTAAATGGAGCCCAGCCAAATTTTATCGGTCAAATTATGTCTTAGAAACTAATCCCATCCCAAACACAACATTAAACAATTAAACAATTCTAAATCTACAATGAGCTTAACGACAAAAAAAAATCTTTGTCTCGTTTTTTCAAGTGCAGTTGCTCCTATAATAAACTTCAAACATTCAAAGGGGGGGGAGATAACGCGTGTGCGTTACATCATTAGGTCTGTCATTTAGTCAAGTGGCGTGGTTTCGAATCTCCACTTGTACGTGACAAGCAGAAGGGTCGCCAGTCTAACAACGCGGGTGTTCCCTTGGTCCTCCGGTTCCTCCCGCTCCTAAAGACCCATGCGCAATAATATTGTACTATATGGTATTCCCGAAATGACTCTCTCTTAAGACCCCTGCTCGCAATAATATTGAACCGTATCTGGTTTCGATCCCTGGTGTGAGCGTATGTGATAGGGGCGCCTTCTCAACCTCGTGGGTTTCCTCCGGGCACTCCGATTTCCTCCCACTGCTAGAGACCCCCACGCGCAAGCTAATTATTGAAATAAAATTTAACCATATGTTAGTCCCGAAATGACCTAGTTTATGTCGAGTAGACGTTAAACCCCATTTCTCTTTCTCTCTCTCGTATCATTGTCCCGAAACGACCTCTGTCTCTATTAATTTTGCATTATCTTTTTTGTGAACTATTAAAGCCAGAACGACCAGCTCTTTATCTGATTATACGATAATGCATTTAGACACCAAAGTATACATTAAATACCTTTTAATCAACAATGATCGAGGGAAAGTAATTCATGTAAACACATCTATTGTGAAGGTTTACAATATTGTAATTATTTAAATAATATAAGACACTTTCTATAATAAATAACTGCTCATCTTCTGTTACATTACGGAAATGGTAACATTGGAATATCACGGATGGTGTGGCATCAATCACGAGTGTCTAATTGGTTATTAGAATAAGGGGCAGATAAAGTTCATAATATGTGATACTTCCTAGAAAAACAAATTAAATATTGTGTCAAAGCAATTATAACCACCACTACGGCATTAAAAACTAAATTTAAAATATGATCTCTCTATAATTAATGACAGCTTGTTTTCTACTAGATAAGGGAGATAGGACATGGGAACAGGATATGACGTGTGTTGAGTTATTAAGCACCGGTATCTATCTAATTATCACATTAACACTTAATGTGATACTTCCGGATGTACGTGACAAGGGGTAGGGTTGCCTTTCCGACCTCGTGTGTTTTCGTCG
The DNA here is from genome assembly GCA_036850965.1 of Patella caerulea. Classification (NCBI taxonomy): domain Eukaryota; kingdom Metazoa; phylum Mollusca; class Gastropoda; family Patellidae; genus Patella; species Patella caerulea. The sequence continues at coordinate 13,159,958 of JAZGQO010000002.1, read as the reverse complement.
GGTTCCCCGGTTTCCTCCCACTGCTAAAGACCCCCTACAATTGTTGAAATAAAATTGAACCATGTGTTAGTCCCGAAAGGACTTAGTTTATTTCTACACCGATCAGATGTTTGTGTATCAATTCAATCAGATTATTGTTGTGTAACCTACTGTATCATATACTTTATGGACGTACGCAGATCTAAAATAAAATGGTAAAAGAATATTTTAGCTTGTTGTATAGAGATAAAAGCATTCCCACAACTCGCCCACTACCCCAGAAAAAGTACACCTTTATTCAGTCGAAAGTAAAGTAAAATTAGTGTTTTATTAGATTTGGACACTTTATTTTGACATCTAGATGAACTTATTTATTTTTTCACTTTACCTGACTGCCCAAAAAGCCTCTGATTGCTCAATAGTTGGGGGCAGCTGCCCCCCCCCCCCATCACCTGACTCGTTTGACTTTGTTTACACCACACTAATAGGCAGATATAGCTCTTTTAAATTGTATCTTTAACAAATGATATATATTTGATTAATTACAGCGTTTTCCTTGTATATATTTGAAATGAAGATGCACACGACTGAGCACTTTTATTTGTTTCATTCATACGTTATAACACGTTCGGTACAAATTCAATATGTCAGGAACTTGTTCATTTGTGCTTGACATTTTGTCAGGCATAACTAACATCATTATTACAAGTCCTGCACACAAATGAATGTTTTATAAGCTCTTTTGAAAAGACTAAAAGTCATCGATTATATAAACGAACAGAAAATCTATAAGGCTTAAATTAAGTGTCTATAAAAATAAATCTAGATGCACTGTATAAGGCATGTCAAAATAATTAATATTTAAAGTTTAATTCTCGGAATGGCACTAACTAACAAGAAAAATCCCCACTTCCAGGCCCTTAGATATAATCAAATTCCCATAAAAGAAGTCAACGAACATAAACAACTCGGTTTAATCTTTCAGTCGAACTGCAAATGGCACGCATACGTAGATAGATTCAATTATCAATAAAACAAGCAAACTAATTAACTCTTTAAGGTCACTTAAATATAGGCTGACTGGAAAATCCCTACACACTGTACACTTCCTTTATTTTACCCCATTTCGATTACTGTGACGTTATCTGGAATGGGTGCACTAATGACCATACTAATAAACTAGAAAACTTACAATTAGATGCACTACGAATTTGTGGGGCTGTAAGGGGTACCAGTCATAAACTCTTATATAACGAAACCGGGTTTATTACACTACAAGAAATACGCAAACGACATCAACTGACACTTATTTATAAAATCATTAATGACCTGACACCTGCTTACCTCAAGAACTTAATATTATACCGAACAAATAACTATAATCTTCGTAACAATGACAACCTTTCAGAATACCAATGTAAAACAAAAATTTTTTCGAAATCTTTCGGAACCTCATCAACAAAAGAATGGAATAAACTTGATATCAGTACAAGAATTTCTCCATCTATCACAACTTTTAAACACAATCTAAAACTAAATGATCCAATAATTCCAAATTCATTTCAACAGGGCAAAAGAAAAAAAACAGATAATACACAGCAGACTGCGTCTTTCTCGTAGCGACCTAAACGGGCATACATTTTTACGACATATCTCCGAGGAACCATCCTGCAGCTGTGGTCATCGCTTTGAAGATTCCGAACATTTTCTCCGCTGGTGTCCACTGTACTCAGATGCACGAAAAATTACAATACATCTTTTACCATCACACCAGCAATCAATTATACCACTTCTTTTTGGCATAGAAAATCAGGCTACATCTAGCAACATCTTTAAAATAGTACGTGAATACTTCGATGTTACCAGAAGCTTCAATATCTGATTCAATCTATAGAAAGCTTTTATCATGTTATATAACGGCACTTTGCCTTTTTATTTTTTATTTGTTGTAAATATTATTTATATTAATTATTTAACTTCATATGATTTTCACCACTATTGTATAATATGTACATAGTTCTATATTCCTTGTATGAGGAGATTGGTAATATAGGCTTTGCCTGTTCCCTGAACCTTTTTCATGAATTTCTGAAATAAAATATTGTTTGCAAAAAAAAAAAAAAAAAAAAATCTGGAATGGCTGACCCCTATTGTCCTAGAGAGAGAAATGGGGCATAACGTACACTCGACACAGCCAAGTTCATTTCAAGATTAACATACGATTCAATTTTAAGTGGGACCATTTGACTCTCCCATCCCCACTATGTTGGGGGGTTGGGATGGCCTAGTGGTCTAGAGTGCCGCGCTTCGACCTCTAGCTGGGCGGTCACCTCTGGCTTGCGGCTGTGGTTTCGTGTCCTGGTGTGAGCGTATGTGGCATGGAGATAGGGACGCCTTCTGACTCAACCTCGTGGGTTTCCTCTGGGCACCCCGGTTTCCTCCCACTGTTTAAGACCCCTACGCGCAAGCGAATTATTGAAATAAAAATTAAACCATGTGTTAGCCCCGAAATGACCTTGTTGTGTTGAGTGGACGTTAAACCCCATTTCTCTCCCTCCCCCCCCCCAACTATGTTAAGTCACTGGAATATTAAATCATTACTCTATTACGGATAAGAATTGGTTCAATATAGATAAATCTGGATCCGCAAACTCATCTAGTCATATTTTTAGCAATACGCAGGGGCAGATCCAAACGGGAGTTTGGGGCCCATAAAAAAATAATGCCTTGCATCAATGAAATTACATCACAAAGTGATCCTACATCGGTATAAAAATGATTTGTCTGTTTAAAAAGCTCAATTTGTATGCATGCCTTTGTAATTTAGAGACGATGATGGCAGAAACCTGGCAAACCCCTCCTGCAAAAATTCCTGGATGACATCGCGCCTGGTACGTTCGTGCACTTTTATGCGCGAACTCTTAGTTTTCCTATTACTGGCACGCGCACGGGCACTATTTCTTTTTCTTTTGCATGTACCAAAATCGGGGGTTTTGCGCGGAGGTACTTTTGAGGTATTAGCCCGAGAAGCATAACACTTGCCACTGTACCTGTACATCGCTAATTATAAATCGAGTGTGTGAAGACAGTTTATATAGATCACGCGAAAATTTTTCAGTACAGAGTTTATTCTCGCTGTATTTGCAGCTAAGAAAACCAATGGGACTATTTTCTCAACAGTGTATGAACTTTTTCATAAGCGATAATATCCTTACACCGAGAGAAATTATCTAGTCTCGGTGAAAAACCATGATCATCTGGTAAAAAATTACTTTTCTATTTTTTGGAACGAAAAACAGTGTTTTTAAAAACAAACGAACCTGCCGCACATGAGGAAGTCATTATACTAATAATAACAGACGCGAACTCTTTTTGGGCACAGGCTTTCTTACTGAGTAGTAAATCGTCCACAAAAAATCATGAATGAACAATAATAAGAGTAGCGACGACTGTAGACAGTAAGTAGGTTATACACTATACTTTTGAGTCGAGATTACTCGCTTTGAGTCGAGATTACCAGTTTTCAGCTCACCGATAACCAATTATGTCAGAAATACCATACTGACATTCGGTTTTTTCAAGTTGTACGCGAACTAACAATCGGCGCCCTAACTGTCTTCGTCAGCTACTTTCAGTTTCACAATGGCGTACGACATTCGGATTTTCAAGTTGTACGCGAACTAACAATCGACGCCCTAGCTGTTTCGTCAGCTATTTTCAGTTGCTGGCGTACGGCCAGTGCCGGTGGGAAAAGACAACATTAAAATCAGAAATAGTTTATTTATTATTGTCGGACTTACGGTATCAATCCTGTCTAACAAATCATAAAGCTGTGGTGTTACGGTAGCGGCATAGTATTTCAACGTAACACCACAGCCACTGTAACAATTCATAATACATCTAACTATCACTCCCTACACATTTCCCCTCGACCTACTTTCCCAAACGTCAACAACACATCTCATACATCCAGTTCACTGATTAACCCTTGTACCACGTCTACTGGATCCGCCAGTAATCATATTATCATCATCAGAAGTTTCGCTTACGATAGCACGCAATGGATAAATGTTTGCCTTGCTATGGTAAACTCGTACTCCTCGCGGTGTGTCGTTCCCACTACTCACTGCTGTAAAGAAAGCAAATTCTTGTTCTAAATTGTGACTGGTCAATAGTCCGATTAACAACAAATAGCTAACTGCGTTACAAAAGCATTATGGTTAAAACAGAGTGCCAAATTGGACCAAATATGTTTACATAACGTTACGTCACGACTCACGATTTTATTATGCTCAATTAACTAGTCAATTAGTGTATAGCAGAATATTGCAGTAAAACTAATTGCGTGGCAAACGAGGCAACCACACCGAATGAAATGTTAACAACACTGTATGGAAACGAGCATGCTTTCGCCGTTTTTAATACCTTAAATCACTGTCCAAAGTTTTAGGAAAGATCTAGGTTAAGCGATTGAACGGGAAGAATAGACACACTCCCTCAAAAGTTCCAAGTATCAGAAGCCCTAACAATGGCCAGAGAGTGATTTCTCGGGCCATTGCTTCAGGAATATATGGTAAACTACGGCACAGAGAAGCTGTACAGGGTCCATTATAACGACGAAAGGTGCTATTCACAAGGAAATGAAATGGGGTTTAACGTCCTTCTCTTCTGCACCTAACCTGGGCTAATGGAAGACGGGCATATGCCATACAGTGTGCTATGAGGGAAATTTTGCCTGGGCAGCGGCGCTACGGCCTACTATATCGAATTAAAACTGCGCGCCAATGTGTACCCGGGAACTCGGTTTTTCGTCCCATCCGAACGACTAGACAGTTGTCCTTGTCAGGCCCCCCGTTCTGCATCACCGACAAGGGGAAACCACACCGGAAAATCGAGATGAACTTTCTCGCCCAATGCAGGCATCGAATACCCGACCACCAGACTAACCAACTTAGCGACGTGATCCCCTGTTCACAAGGAGGTAGTGGATTATATTTCCTGCTCACTGTAAAACAGTTAGTAAAACCGAGCACATCTATTCCATCAAATATTTATAAGCTTAAAATAAAAATCATAATCTCATGAAGAAAGTTGTAATATCGCAAACCAAATCAAGTAGATTTAGAAGTCCAATTAAGAAAACCTGGTTTATATAATGATGAGTCAGTCCAGGCATATCCATGAACGGTATACGACATGGTGGCTTAGAGTATAAAAGTTCCATTGACTACGAGTGAAAAGATTAATTAAGAACTTTTGTCTTACAGTTAAAGTATTCTTCATCACTTTTTGGTGGGCATAAACCGCTTCTTCTTTTTTCCCATTCGTGTTTACGCCCGCTTGTCATCTTAGCGCACGCACAGGAGTCTTTCCTGAGGCAGAAACCCAGAGTAAACGGTTAGACTTAAACAGGGCTGTAGCTTATCCCAGGTGCGGATCCAGAGGACCCCCCCCCCCCCCGCGCTCAGCTACATAAAAAAAAAATATTGCCTTGCATCAAAGAAATTACATCACAAAGTGATCCTACATCAGTATAAAAATAGGTTGCCAGGCAACGAAACATACACCCACACAGCAGCTAAATCGTCCGGGCAGTCAACAAGAGTTATCGCATATTAAGTAATTATCAGAAAATCATTAGAATTTGTTTGGTTTTTATAAAGTTCTGCTCCATGCTAATGTAAAGTATACGAATCATTTAATATTATGGAATAAGCTGTCACCTCCACTGGATACGAAACATTTAATATTATAGCGACTTTTCGTACAATCAGGGGCCATAATTCAGGAAGTGACGATTAGATATGTCCAAATATCGAAAGGAACCAAGATCTTTATGCTATAAACATGTATTTCAAGTTTCATCAAAATCAGTTCAAAATTGTGACCTCTATAGGGTCCACAACCTTGATATAACATATTTTCACACTATTCGTGTACAAACAGCGGCCATTTTGTCCGTCAATTTTGGTCCAATTTTCACGAAATTTCACATCATCTTTTATAACAATGTAACGGTGATATAATCAAACGTTTTTTAAATCTGATAATAATTTTGACCTACAGAGGGGCCACAAGCTAAAAAAGGCAATTTTTCGGTCAATCACGGGACATATTTCAGGAAGTTACGATCAGATGGGCGCAAATATAGAAAGGACCCAAGATCTTTGGGTTATAAACATACATGTAAAGTTTCATCAAAATCGGTTCAAAATTGTGACCTCTATAGCTTGATATAACATTTTTTCACACTATTTGAGTACAAACAGCGGCCATTTTGTCTGTCAATTTTGGTCCGATTTTCACGAAATTCGATCTCAACCTCCATTACCATGTAACGGTGGTATAATCAAACGTTTTTTACATCGGATAACAATTTTGACCTCCAGAGGGACCACAAGCTAAAAAGGGTGATATTTTGGACAATCAGGGGCCATAATTCAGGAAGTTACGATCCAATGGGCGCAAATATTGAAAGAAACCAAGACCTTTGGGTTATAAACATACATGTCAAGTTTCATGAAAATCGGTTCAAAATTGTGACCTCTATAGGGTCCACAACCTTGATATAACATTTTTTCACACTATTCGCGTACAAACGGCGGCCATTTTGTCTGTCAATTTTGGTCCGATTTTCACGAAATTCGAACTCAACCCCCAAAACTATGTAACGGTGATATAATCAAACGTTTTTTTTGAATCGGATAACAATTTTGACCTCCACAGGGAACACAAGCTAAAAAGTGTGATTTTTCGTACAATCAGGGGCCATAATTCAGGAAGTTACGATCCGATATGCGCAAATATCCAAAGGAACCAAGATCTTTCGGTTATAAACATATATTTCAAGTTTCATCAAAATCAGTTCAAAATTGTGACCTCTATAGGGTCCACAACCTTGATATAACATTTTTTCACACTATTCGCGTACAAACGGCGGCCATTTTTTCTGTCAATTTTGGTCCGATTTTCACGAAATTCGAACTCAACCCCCATAACTATGTAACGGTGATATAATCAAACGTTTATTTGAATCGGATAGCAATTTTGACCTCCACAGGGAACACAAGCTAAAAAGTGTGATTTTTCGGACAATCAGGGGCCATAATTCAGGAAGTTACGATCCGATATGCGCAAATATCGAAAGGAACCAAGATCTTTCGGTTATAAACATGCATTTCAAGTTTCATGAAAATCGGTTCAAAATTGTGACCTCTATAGGGTCCACAACCTTGATATAACATATTTTCACACTATTCGCGTACAAACGGCGGCCATTTTGTCTGTCAATTTTGGTCCGATTTTCACGAAATTCGAACTCAACCCCCATAACTATGTAACGGTGATATAATCAAACGGTTTTTTGAATCGGATTACAATTTTGACCTCCACAGGGAACACAAGCTAAAAAGGGTGATTTTTCGGACAATCAGGGGCCATAATTCAGGAAGTTACGATCCGATATGCGCAAATATCGAAAGGAACCAAGATCGGATCAAAATTGTGACCTCTACACTGTTCACAAGCTAAAAACGTGATTTTTCGTACAATCAGGGGCCATAACCCATGAAGTTACAGTCCGATACATGCCAATATCGAAAGGAACCGAGATCTTAGGGTGATAAACCTATATTTTAAGTTTCATTGAAATCGGATAAAAATTGTGACCTGTAGACTGTTCACAAACAATTGTGGACGGACGGACGGACGGACGGACAGGGGCGACGACAATATACGTCCACATAAAAATGTGGGCGTATAAAAACGATTTCTCTGTTTAAAAAGCTGAATTTGTATGTATGCCTATGTAAGTTAGAGACGATGCTGGCAGATTTTCGTTCGTAACCGAAATCTGGCAAACCCCCTCCTGCAAAAATTACTGGATCCGCCCCTGTATCCTTTCCCTAACCATAAACCCAGCCCCAAACCTATAATCTCGCTAACAATCATTCATATCTCAACGACCTTGACAAAAGTTGAGTCGGCCGCAAGTAATATATTTAGCCGAAGTAAACCAACGAGTTTGATAAAGCAACCCTATCACCTAGTAACTATACTTGTTACCTTAAAGCCCAAATAACAATCTTGTTGTAACTGAATAATATGTCCCAATCGTTATTCTGGTCAAAAAATCGTATTATTTTACAATATTACAATTAAATGAGGATATAAATTTCATCTTAACACACCTATTTTAAAAAATTGGAAAAATTCAACCAATTGATTTGAAAAGTCTAACGTAAACCTTTACAAATGTGACTTGGATTTTAAAATATTTTCGAACCCTCTGGACAAGTAAAATAGGTTGTAATGGATAATTTACACAACAGGTAGGACACTTAAACATCTAGTACTTAGAATAAGGGTATTATTTATTTTCTGGAGCTACCAAGCCAGCAAGAATGTTATTGTCCCTTTAAACTGTAAGGTAACAATTGGTACAGTCTAAGACCCCTTACACAAGTTCAAATAGGGTCAAACGCACAATTGTCAACACGCATCATTACAGTTTGTATTAAAATAAGTAATTCTATCACAAATAGTGAAGATTGGACCATTAAAATAGTTACCGAACAGTTTTTCTCTGCATAGCGCTGTTTATGTTGTAGGCCTAATGACGTATTACGTAACTTGCGGCCATGACGGTCAGTCAGTTGAAATTTCGCGTAGGAGATGGGTTTCATCAAATCATATAATTGTGCGGTAAGGCCTCACCTTTATTTCAATAAGAATTGATTTATTATATGTTAAGCTACGTGCAGTACTGTATTGAGCCAGTTTATTTGTAAATTAAGCGAGCTATAGGCCAGTAAACTTTTTGTAGTCATTTGACTAAAACCACTACTGCGACTGGAGTAAGACGGAAGACAGCAGTAGTGGAACCATTTCTACCGTCGCCCCTCCTGTCAGGTCACTCACTGACTAAGGCTCACACTGAAACAAGTATGCACCGAAGGCGAGTTACGAGCGCGACGAAGGCTCGCGAATGTCAGAGGTAAATTTTGAAAATTGACAACCGCAAACCCATTTTCCAAGCATTTCAGACACAGTCCGACACTGCTGCTTACAGTTGTCTGTTAATGTATCTGATCATTATTCGGCTGTAATAACCCCTTCCACTATTTTGTCAACATCTCACTGATACTATCATCCAACTGGCATTGACTGAAAAAATAGGACTGGCGACATTAGACTCCATTGTCTTCTACCTCTACTAAACTTATCTGTATTTCCGAAAAAGGCCGGTGATGTTTCCCTTTTGGATACATCAAAGAAACTGAGAAATATATTACATTATTCCGAGAAGGGAAAATAAAGCTGCCGCTAAAAATAATTTCAGAGAGAGGCTGAACGATATTGAAGGCGGCGTTGAAGATCAATAATTGATTTTGCGCGCGTTAAATAACCACAGTGAACTAACAATGAATTCCGTTTTGGTTTATTTTGGAATCAAATCGGATTAACATGAAAACACAGTTTGCTTCCTCTTATTGATTTCCATACTAGGTTAATTTCTATTCAAAACATATAACCTGTAATAATGTTATGCCAACCAGTCGTGTACAGAAAATAGTAAACAGAGCAAAAAATAACATTACAAACGAAGACGATACCAGGGACTGTTTCACGAAATTATGTATAAGATAAAATACAAATTTTAGTAATTTGATTAGATAATATTAGATTGGTTTTTAGTGCTTAGCCAATCAAAATTGAAGTATCTACTAAAATTTGGATTTTATCTATAGAAACAGGGCCCGGTATTGCTCAGCTACTGAATAGAAAAGTAGAGATGACTCAGAGTGATGGAAATGCTTATTTTATTTTTGTTGCGGCATCACAATATTACTTGGAGATGTAGATTCATACATACAGACGCGTTGAGATCGTAGCGAAACTTGATTGGTCCCAGACCGGAAGTACCGCAGAAGATAATTATCAACTCCTATGACATTTATTATCAATACGATATAGTAATATTATAAATACACATGGCCCAATAAATAATTTTAGCGAATTCATGTTCGCCTTACACCATGGACATTCTGGGCATAGTGGACCATGCTAGTCTATAATAGTGTGACTTTTTGTCAATAAATACATTTTTCTGTCTTTCAAGGCTCATTTTAAATTCTTCAAATGGGCGTTTTGATTATTCTTTGCTCTGATCTACAGCGTGTATCCTTTTAAATGGCTTAACACTGATTTTGTTGAAAGTACTGCTATGTCGTTGAGAAAGCCCTGACTGAATTAGTGAGTTAGCAAACTAACAGTATAAGATGCCAGGATGTTGATGGATTTTGATCTAGTAAAGTGCGAGCACACATTGATCAAAATCAGCAGTGAAACACATCCATCAACATCTATTCACGTACTTCACATATATATATAGAGTGCATGAATTGAGTAAAATCACCAATAAAATACATCCATCAATGTCCTGGCATCTATACTGTTAGTTTGGTAACACGGGTTACCCACTGCCGTTTTAATTCGCGCAGGGCTGCCTCAAAAGCAAAGCCGTACTTCCAACAAAAATCAGCGTTTAAACATTAAAAACTGTTGTAGAGCTAAGTGTGTAATGTTCTTCAAGATACTAACATTGATGGTACACAATATTGTAGCTTTGAAGTTATTCTATGACGTCATGTTTGGATGGCCGAATGGTTGGTGTCTGCACGTTGTATTATCAGGTCTGACATTGAGTCAACTAGCGTGGTTTCGATTCTTTTAGTGACGCGACAACCTCGAAAAAATGTCGTCTGGGAGCTTACAGTATAGAAACAATATACTCATTACATGAACAGTCCAAATAGACCGATAGTCGTCCATGCCTTCTTGGTCCATACTACACGGCTTTTCTCAGGTGCGGATACAGGATTTTTTGCGGGGGAGAGGGTCTAGGTTTGATAATTGCTTAACTAATTGCGCGCAACCGATAATTTGGTAAATTAGATTCAATTTGGTTCATTCTGACGTATTTCCGGAAGGTAAATTCCAAAATAGCAGGTCTAAATCGCCAATAAAATCGAATAAAAAAATTTTCAAGCCTGAGCGGGGGGGGGGGTCCGGACCCCTGGACCCCCTCTCTGGATCCGCGCCTGTTTCTTTTGTTGTTTCGTTGGGTTTTTTTGTAGTGATTTTTAATTCCTTCTCCATTATCTTGTGTGATATGTTTTCTTTGTTCATAAATAGCGCTCGAGTACTGATTTTTAAATATTCACTGTGTCTTAAATATTGGAAATTAGGAGCCAATATTTTCACGGTAAAATAAAAACATCAATATTGATTGATGGACCAATATTAATTCTATGGATAATATTTAGTAAGAGAAATGAAATGAAATGGAATTTTATGGTACGTCAGCTCCAACCGGGCTATATGTTGCCACACATATGTTGACTTTGACGAGACAAATTAAATAAATATTACATAAATATGTATTTTAGCTTCTTTAAAGATATATTTTTAAAAAGACGAAAACGAAATTTATGTACCGTAGGCAAGTAATTTATATCTTTATATCTTTGTATTTATTACATTTGCAAATCGTTTCATAGTTGCACAACGCTTTACATTTTTTAGTAGGACTATGTCAAATGTCAAAATGGAATAAGATTTGAAAAGATTGCGTAGATTATTTTTGAGATTAAAATTACGTAAGTATGAAAAAAAATAAACAAAGACTACCCAAAGACAATCAGAAAGCAAAATATTCGCCTCAATTGTACTTGTTGCTTTGAGAAAGGAGTTCTCGAAAAGTCCCCATACGGAGATTGTAGTAGATCTTTCGTTGCAAAGACATCCGTTAGTCATTCAACGTAAGCCGCTATTTTTAATCCCGGAACTTGAAAGTAGTTCAAATGGCACAATTCGTTATACAATACAGCCGAGATTAGATGTATGGTACTTGACACTGCCGAATGGGTATATCGACTGCTGTCGTTGCTTCCAGTCACTGTCTGTCTACGATATCACCCCTTGTGCAAGTGGACGTTATACTCCAGAAACGAACGAACGAACCGTCACCGGTATCAAGACCACTCGGACCAAAGACCACTCGACCCCCACCCACGAAAAAGACGAGTCGGACTAAAACAAAGACCACTCGGACCAACCAAAAAGACTACACTCATATGCATATGAAGAAAGATGAACATTGATAGTTAAATCAGGACACGTAACAATAAAATTGTAGTCTTTTCTGATTGCGTATTTATAGGTACAAAACTATTATATAAAATAGAATCATTTGTCTACAGATCAACAGGTAAGCCTAATGTTCATGAAACAAAACATAGAGACAGTTCCTTATACAAAGATTTGTTTTAATAACATTAAAATAAAAGCTTGCTCCTTTAACAGAAACATTTTAATACTATCGACAAAAAGCGGCGAACAATGGAAATAAATCAATATATGGATACGACAGAAGTCATTCTTCTTTATGTACAGTTCTCAATATATGCTTGATGCATTTTCCAATATTGTAATGAATGCACTACTTTAAAGAATTAATTTTTAATATGTAACTCTATCTGTGTAGTTTTACGGTGCATTTATTCTATTATGGATATGGTAGTGAGAGAGAAAAGTCGGGACTAATTTTATTTCAGTAATTCATTTGCATGTAGGGGTTTTTAGCAGTGGGAGGACCAGGAGAAAACCCACGAGGTTGGACAGGCGACCCAATTCCTTATCACGTACAACCGAGAGATTTAGCTACTGCATAATGTATGTTTTAGGCCACACACTAAAATGTGATAACGGTTAATGGTTATTTTAAAATGTTTAATGTTGCTAATGGCAAATTGAACATTTTAACAACATTAGGGAAATCGATATCTGGGAGAGAGAGAGAGAGAGAGAGAGAGAGAGAGAGAGAGAGAGAGAGATGGGGTTTAACGTCCACTTGACACAAACCAGGTCATTTTGGGACTAACATATGGTTTCATTTTATTTCATTAATTCGCTTGCGCGCAGGAGTCTTTAGCAGTGGGAGGAAACCGGAGTGCCCGGAGGAAACCCACGAGGTTGAGAAGGCGCCGCTATCTCCATGCCACATACGCTCACACCAGGGATCGAAACCACAGCCGCAAGCCAGAGGTGACCATCAATTGGCTTTATTACATTTGGATATGCTATAAATTTTTAACTATCCACGCATGACACAGGAAGGTACAGATTAGTGTGCCGATAAGCCCCTGGCTAATTGTGTTTGAAAGAGAGAGAGAGAGAGGAGGAGGGAGAAATGGGGTTTAACGTCCACCCGAACAAACTAGGTCATTTTGGGACTAACATGGTATTTTTAAAACTTTATTTCAATAATTTGCTTGCGCGTAGGGGTCTTTAGCGGCGGGAGGAAACCGGAGTGCCCGGAGAAGACCCACGAGGTTGAGAAGGCCCCCATGCCACATACGCTCACACCAGGGCTAGAAACCACAGCCGCAAGCCAGAGGTGACAGGCCCGTAGCTAGCCCAAAATTGTTAGGGGACAAAGAATTCCGGGAGCGCCGATGGGGCTTCTGGGGCCGCCGACGATGTACCTACACCGCGGAAGGGTTTACAGAAGGGGGTTCGGGTTAGCCTTACAGACGTCTAGCGGGACAATTTGACGACCTGAAACGCGTTTCCTTGCTATTCCAGTCCCTGAGACAGTAGGTGGTCTGATAATGCTTAGATGGCCGAGTCGAATTCCAATCATTCGTTTATATTCCACGTCCCTACGGAAGAGACACCTCACAAATCATGCCGTTTTAGAAGCCCCATTGAACGAGTTGTGGGCGCCCAACAAATCTGATTCAGCATTATGTACTATTTGCGGCACAACATTTTAAGGCGTCCCACCATTAATGTCATTGTGGGCGGCTCTCCGGGATAAGGCACCCCAAAGTAGTTTAGGGCCCCATTCTGTTGATCGAGTGGGTCATTGTAAGGCGCCCCACCATTTGGCGAGGCGCCCATAAAACAAATGGCATTGGGTGGGTCCCAATATCGTCATGCGCGCTCAACCAATGTCACTCGACCTTATGTGGCGCCCCTACTATTATGGAGACGTTGGTCTTTGGTCTCGTATTGCGTCATTTGGCGCCCATTGAGAGAGCCGATTTTAAACAAGGGGTAAAGGGCGCCTTCGGCGCCCATGGGGGACGCCGAAATTTTCCAAAGGGGAGGGGGAGGGGGGAGGGAGCTGCCCCCTTGCCCCACCGCTAGATACGGCCTGCCATCCCAACCCCCGTGTTTGAAAGAAACTTTAGAACTATTGACAATGACATCTCACATTCAACACATAGCTTTAAATTTTCCATAAAAGTAGATTTATTTCAGAATATAATACACACACAATAGATACTCTTCTAATACTCATTTCCTAGTAAATAGATATATAATTCGTAAATTACAAATTTATTTTCCAGTCATTAACTTCAGAGACAGAAACTTTGATTAAACCTTGTTGAAAAGAAATGGTAACTCCCCCTCTGAAAAAAATCAACGGGTAAAATAAGTCATGCCAGATGTTCACTGAAAGATTGCTAATCTCGATATGTTTCGTTGATCGATATTGTCACATTTGTTGTGGCGTAAAAAGTCTTGGTATATTATATTAAATATAAAAAATAACAAATACGCCCAGAATTATTAACCATGGCACTTTTACGTCTCAATTCTGATACACACCAAATCATTTAATATACATCAAAATCTATATCATAAGTGGGTGGACGCAAAGATGAAAGTGGTCTCTTCTGTCTAAAACGTCCAGTTTTGATCTATTTTTACCCGAGAGTACAGATTTTGGTTTTGGTTTCAACTCTGACAATAAAATCACTAATATAATCGTTCAAGTGAGGTCTGGCTTCAACCTTCGCCTGTTCTGGTTCTGTAACTCATTGATGACCACCTTCCAATCTGGAAATGCTCTTCTCGGCATTTTTAAAATAAGAATCTACATATATAGTAATAAACAGACACACTACAGATTCAGACACATCCGGAACAATAGAACACTGTGTTGGTGTTACCCATTATTATTCAACCTGGTGTTGTGTAAGTATTAATAAACTTATATCCATAACCTCAACCATAAAAGAATGTTTAAATTGTCCTTCAAAGGATTTATGAGAAAGCAAGCAATTGATGTATTTTATTGTATGTGTGTCTGTCAATAAATGCAATGTAAATCCTGTTTATATTTTTGCATACAATATACAGCTCTTAAGGGACTAGAGGCGTGCCTTACTGATTTTCAATTTTGCCCAATTCTAAAATGACAGAGGCTTCCCTCTCCAAAATATAATTCGTCCTCAGAAGGTAGGATGCCCCTAAAACGTCCAGGAAAAGTAAGACCATGAGTGGGACAGTCACTTGACAATGACAGTATGGGTCGTTTGGCACATAGAATGAGTAATCTGTGCATGCTAATTAAAATGGTAAATGATTAATGAGAGAGAGAAATTGTGTTTAACGTCTACTCGACACAAACCAGGACAATTCGGGACTAACAAATAGTTTCACTTTATTTCATTAATTCGTTTCAGCGTAGGGGTCTACAGCAGTGGAAAGAAACCACGGGGACCCCATGACGTTGGACAAGCAACCCTACTCCGCCAGTTGACTAAAGATAGGCTATACGATATAGCGCGCACGTGATAACCATTCGGCCATCCCACCTTCCATATGTTCAATTTATGACAATATTACATTTTGCTTCATTAGTATTTTAGATATAAACTGGCAATGAAAACGCACCATTGATCTCATTGCCTGTGCTGCGGAAACGTGATTTTGGGGGGCTGGAAAAGCACCGACACAAAAACCCAAATATGTTCCACATACAAACTTAATAACTGGTACAATCATAGATTTAGAAATGCAATACGTTTGCATGTCAGTAAATTACTAAACCGAAAGTTGCATTATATCTTCAAAGGCAAACTGATCCCGCAGTGAATATTCGCTTGGCCGCTACAATATTTCGTTAGTAATTCTCTGTGAAACAGGTTGCTTCAAAGGACGTAAGACTGTACGTGGAAACAGATTGTCACAAATGTTATCGACGATACACATTGTGTATGGACTGTCATTTTAATCCAATAGATCTTTCCATATCTAGATTATGTGCAATACCACCAATAATATTGTAAAGAATATGTGGAGCAATATTATGGGATCAGTGAACTACATATACTATACATTTCAGTGGATCAATGATAGTTTGCATGGCAATACGATTCAGTACATATGTTCAATTAGCTTCAAAATCCGATACTAATATTGGATTTTATATTTCAGTAAAGTGGGACTTTAGCTGAATAAGAACTGTGCCTACTGGGGAGAGGGAGAGAGAGAGAGAGAGAGAGAGAGAGAGAGAGAGAGGGTGGGGTCCACTGATACAATAGGTCATTTAGGGACTAACAAATGGCTCAGGTATATATTACAATTTCAATCATTCGGATTGAGAGGAATCCGGACGACGCTAAAAAGACGTCGGATAGGTCAGCTTACCCGTGTCACATACATGTGGGGAATCAAAATCATGCCACTTGACTCCATGATAGACCTCAATGCGCTCAGTCACCTACCCCCACCCCCACAGGCGCATTAATACTACACTGTATCTGTAGTTCAGCTCTGAACGTCTGTCTTATTTCACTCACCCTGAACGTTCAGGGACTGGCCCATTCAATCAATGTCGAAAATAATTTGACCCCCAATTTTACTGGGCAACTTTTCACTGCTAAACGATGGGTGCCACTCCGTGTGGACGCGTGTACAGTGTAAAGGAACATCTCAGTGAGAAAATAAGACCTTGCTCATTTCGCTCGAGTCAGTATGAGCACCACAACACGCTGTGTCATGGTGGCGAAAGGGTAGATTGATAGGAGGGGACGTATTTTAAACAGCGTGTTGTTTCGCTCATACTGAGTCTAGCGAGGTAAGCAAGGTCTTATTTTGTCACTAAGATGTTCCTTTACATTGTACAGACGTCCACACGGATTGACATTCCGATGTTTCGCAGTGAAAAGTTGCCCAGTAAAATTGACTGGGGTTCAAATTATTTTCGACATTGATTGAATAGGCCAGTCCCTGAACGGTCAGGGTGAGTGTAATGAGACCGACGTTCAGAGCTGAACTACTGTATCTGCAGATAGAACTATGCATACTGAACTTTGTTTATTTAAAATTTATCAGTTAATAAAAGGGATTGACAATCTAGCACCTGTACACAGCTTTACAAAGAGACATATTGGGCGTATCCCCTTATTTAATATATAATTTAAATTATAAAACTGAACAAAATAATCAACTGTGTGTACTAAAATATATAAACAAAATACTATAACAATAATTACGATAAACTTTTAACAACAAAAAAAATTAACAAAACATAAAAATTTACACTATAACAACAGGAACACCTTCACCTCTTTTAAAACATGGAATTTCTACTTTATGCTAATATTAATCACCTTATAAAAAACACGATAACAATACTTAACAATCAGTTAAATGTATATTTCAAGCAACGATTCAGATGATTTCTGCAACGAGATATATTATGGTAGCCATTTCATCTGTTTGGGTCTTATCCGTATACATTATACAGAATTCTAAAATCCACCAAATCATCTTTTGTAAAATAAAAAATTTACAATCAATTCAGAATTTTAAAAAAAAAGAAGTAAATAGTTCTTTTAGCACATATATACAAGGCACTTTTAATCTTATAATTTTAACTAAAAAATAATACATTTTATCTGTAAACTTATAAGGCATTTGTAAGTAAGGGACATGGTACTTCAGCAGATATGAAAGGTTTAACCTTAATACAGCACATTCGATGATATTTTAATTTGATAAATGATGATATTTAACAGTTATCTGAAATAGTTCCATATTTTTAAATATCTTTGAGCATTGTTCATGAGTCAATGAATATAAATGTATCCCATATCTATGTACAAGATAAAAATGTATCTAAAACATTAATGTCCTTAGTTACGCAACAATTTTAAATTGTTTTTTCACCATTCCAAATAAATTGTCCTTGATCAATAACTCAATCCCATCTTCTAAAATTATGCATATTTCGTTTAAATTGTTGGAGTTTGAAACTTAAAAGTACATAATTTTTACAAAATGTTTAGCACACAAGGCAACTGTTCCTTGTGGGGACTAGACTTTCCAAATTATTGTCATTTTGTACTAATCCCCACCACTATGTGTTCGTTCAAGGTACACAACTATTGCAGTTTCCCCATGATATCCATTTTAGATATTTGTAAAGGAGGAGTAACATTATGTAATCTTTTTTTCTTTTAATAAATTACACGTTCATTATCCTCGAATATAATTTGCCTAATTTGTGAAGGCAGACAGTTTGGGTTATTTAAAGTCATGGTCAATGTTGTCTCTGTATTTTATTTCCCCCACAAGACACGCACAGCTGTTCACATATTATAATCCACCAAAGATCTATAAATACGCTATGGATCTATTTAATCCAAATATTATCAATTTTCGAGGTCATTCAAATGTTTAACACAATAAGAAATATGTCTAAAAAACATTCTAAATGCCCCACTCCAAAAATAAGATAAGCACCTCCTGCATCTATTCACCTTGTTCATGGACCAGTGCCTGTATGCTTGGTTCTCCATACAAGGCATCCTAGTACAAAAGAGTCTTCAAAACTGTAACAGTAAGTCATCTGTTTGATAAAGGCTGAGAGAAACCATCCAAAAACTCAAGTTAACAGAATATTTAGGTATCCACACTATTTTCTCCTTCGTCTATAGAAAATGTTTCTTGTTCAAATAAACAAAAGTCCCATAGGATCCATAGCAACTGAGATTACCAATTCCACAACAGGAACCAGCACATATCACTTCTTCCAGAATTCTTAAATCAGCGACAGGATTCCAGAGGAATTCAAGTCAAAACACAGGTTTCCCCAGGTATATCAACCCAATAATACTGATTGATAGAAAATTTAACCATCTGATCTTTCCAATTATTTTCATGACGGTTTACACTGTCTAGAATGAACTTGCCAATTCTCGTTCTGAAATTACAAAAGTTATTTTTAATACAAATATTAAATGTACCAGAAAATCCTAATTGGAGCAACAGGACTAAATTTTTTTTTAGCTGGCAAATTTTCAACTGGGGAAGCATGGTACAACCAATTTTATCAGAAAAGATTTTGGGAGTTGAACACACATAAAAAAATCTGAGCCGACAAGGTTTCAACTGATACATCTGGTACAAAGATTAGGTTGAATATATGTTTAGATTCGAATACTTCCAGCACACATTAAAATTTGCGATGACAAAGTTTCCACTGAGAACCCTGGTACAAAGAATTTTAGCTGAATCGATTTTCAAATGTGAGTACAATTCCATCTGACAAACCGGGTACAAATTAAGTCTTACCTGACAAAGTCCACTACAGTACCACACCTTCCTACACCCAGAGCACACAAACGATGATTGTTTACCACAAACAATACAAGCACCAGGAGGTGCCAGTCTCTGATTATGGAGAAATCTTTGATTCTATTGATAAACAAAATAAATAATAATTTCACTATAAAGATATATTCATATCACCAATTGTACCACCATCTAAAATTTTGTTTAATGAACAAAACACATTTAAAAGGAAATCTTTTCATCAACATCCACCCTATAAACATCAGACCAGACGTCATGGGAGGTCACATGTAGGGGCATATATGTGAACTTTGACAAGGGTTTTCAACCATTAAATATTCTGTTCACAGCTACCGCAAGAGGCAAATCATATCATTTCATTGACTAATCCCCAATATCAAATAGTTCCAGAACCTTGTGTCGTAAAGACAAAACAAAATCTGAGTAATAGACCCCCAAAAATTAGAGTCTGTGTATTAATTAGATTGTTTTAAAAGATACCTACCCGATAAACTGGCATCATTTCAGGTGTCATTTGAGGTGTTGTTTGACTGAAAGGAGGTCTATACTGAGAATTTTGATACATCTGTGTTGTTTGATAAGCAAGACTATTTTGTTCTGAGACGGGTACAACTCGGAGATTGTGTTGTTGTTGTTGTTGTTGAGCCTGCTTCTGCTGTGGATCATGGGGCCCCATTACTGATTGCTGGTCAGATATTAATCTTGGGATCTCTTTTGGTATTATCCTCCTCTTTCCTATATTCATTGCTTGATTTGCCATAGCTTGATTAGGGATGATTTGGCGAGGAGCCATTGGATATGGAGGTACTTGTTGAGGATAGTGATGGATCAACGGAGGATGAGCTGTCCAGGCTTGATGATTCTGGTCTCTAACTATCTGACCAGGTTCAAGTTGTTGTTGAGCAGGACTAATAACAGGGTCTTGATTTTGTACCACTTGATACAATGGATACATCGGAGGAGCATGTTGTTGATACTGAACCGGTACTTGTTGCATGGATGTGACCGGCAAGGACCGTACAGGATACGGTTGCAAAGGAGAGCTTCTCTGATTCACAGGTACTTGAGGAGTTTTATGAAGTGGTACTGGAGCTACAACTTGTGGTGCTGTGGATTGTTGGTATTTAGCCATGTCATGATGATTTGGGGATGGAGTAGGGAATCGTCTCTGATGGTGGTGGAATCCTGGATTAGACATATTGGATGCTACAGACAATCCTGGTCTAACAGTATTCTGAAAACCATGGCTAGAGTAAGGTACTAACTTTCTCTGAGCATCTTCTTTCTGTCTAGCACTAACAGTATCATCAAAAGGGTCTATTATCTTGTCTGTTTTTTGACGCTTGCGTGGCACTGGTGTCAATTCTCTACAGGCTGTTAATTCTCTGTCTTCCCTCTTTGTGTTTGATATATTAAAATTCTTCATTTGCAACAATCTATCCCTCTCAACCGATTCAATTGTGAGGTCAATGATGTCTTGTGTCTTGCTGCCCTTTCTCTTACGATCTGTTGAAACGGGCAGTTCAACAGATTTTACTTGCTCTTGTGTGTTATTGGTGCTTATTATTTGTGGACTATTTCTATATATTAAGGCACTGATACCTGCATGATTTTGTCGATTTATTCCTGAATAATTGTATACATTTGAATTTGAATCTTTTTGTTTTTGTTTATTGGCTTCATCCAGAGCAGGTACAATCAAACTACCTGCAGGTTGAAAAGGTGGTTGACTATGAGCCTCCTGGGGCAATTCTACATTTGTTTTAGCAGGACCCGCTGGTGATTCAGTTATGGCGCTTGTTCTTGGTCTGAATGGACATAGTGTACTAGCATCTTTCGGTAATGAAAAAGCTTCAAGGTTGGGTACTGAACTTTTCTTATTCTGATGAGCTGGTTGAAGATTGGCTTGAGACAATGGAGAATCTTTCTTGGGAAATTTTAGAAGTGCTTGGCTTATCTGTGCCACAATGCCCTTTCTGTTTTGGGGAGCCGATTTAGAAAGGTCCAAAGCATTTAATGTTGTGGGTATACTTGCTGAAGTGTTTAGACTGCTTGAAGGCAAAGAAGTTTTTATTACAGCTGGTGGTGTGGGACTAGAAGATGATTTTGTACAGACATTGACAATCTCTTCAGACTGTAATTCTGTAGAGCATAGTCCTGTTGAGGAGGCAGTAGTTGATGTTGCAGATGCCAATGAAGGTAAGACACTCTTTTCAGGAAGCTCATCTGTAGCAATTTTCATAGCCTCAGCTCTTTTCTTTGCCAGTTTCATCTTCATGATATTTTCAATTGTTTTTCTGCTCTTGGCTAAGAGTTGTGCATGTTCAAGTTCCTTCTTCTTAGCAAGCCTCTCTAATTCACGCAACTGTTTGATTTGCTGGTGGAAAGCTTTGTCCAAATCACTAGTATTCAACTCTGATGTATTAGGTACTGAAGATCTATTGGTTGCCGGAAAACTTTCACTATCAAAATGTTCAGAACTAACTGCAGAGGATGTCTGTTGAATGTTCACTTCATGACTTGTGGTTTCTGTTTGGGTAGTAATTGTGGTATCGTTTGACTGTGCGTCTACAACCACCACTGTTTGCATTGTGCATAGGTCAAGATCATGTGACTTTATTTTAACATTCTCTTCTCTCGTTTGTAGATTTTCTACAGCTATGGGTAGGTCATTGGTATCACTAACTATAACAGAGTTGACTGCAATCTTTGTTGCTTCTAAAAGATTTGGAGATGATCCTGTGGAGTGGTTACTGGTTGTGGTTATCTTTTGAGGTAGTACCAACTGCACCTTAGGTTTTGGTTTCTGTCGAGTTGAAGTATCCAAACAATCTGCATTAAATAAAAGAAATACTAAAGAAATGGGGTTTAACGTCCTGCTACAGTGTGCTATGAGGGAAATTTTGGCCTGACAGTGGCACTACAGCCTACTCTTATATTTAATTCCAACTGCCAAGGGATCTTTTATGTGCATGCCAATGTGTACACGGAACCTCGTTTTTCCACCCATCCGAAGACTAGACAGCTGTCCTTATGTTAATATCTTGTATTTTAAAACAATATTGCTAGTTGTAGGAGGTCAATTTAAAAGAATCAGCATTCAGCGGTCATCCGCAGTGAAAAGATAGACTGGTGACCTTGATGTCGGCAACTTTCACCCAATCAGCAGATAGTATCGCGCGTGAGTTATAGTATAAACAATGTCAATATCCTGTCTTTTTTAATATTATTTCATGAAATCAAACTGAATTGGTTAATAAATATTGTGAAATAGTCAGTCAAAATCTATATCATGTTTCAGAGCAACTGCTAATAACATACAGTATACAGAACTCTGCGTAGGAATTCAACGTTATTATCTTCCCTTGCATCATGTGATGGAAGATATTGATCTGTGCGATCAAACCACGAAAGGTCAACCGAGCATCCATTTACATTCTCAAAAACTAATGATATCATGTTTCATCAACATAAAGAAAAAATTGTAGACATCCTCAACACGTTTACAAATTTGTTCACACTTTATTCTGGGTTAAACTCACCAGAGGGGTTCTTCTTGATAGACAGATTCAAAGGTGCTCTGGCTTCTTTTTCTTCCTCTGATTTCGTAGTTTCTGAATTTGTTGGTCTTTCTTGCAGTTTCTGATCAGTTGCTGCAGCTGCATGTCTAGAAGAGAATAGACTAATAATAAACTGATTTTAAATATTGATTTATTTTAATCTGGAAAACCGAAAAACTACTACATGAACATATATTCGTTTAAACATTTAGTAACATATTGTAACATGACTATTGCAAAATAAAAACTAATATTTCATATTTACGTTGGTAAATTGACATGACATGAAATGAAATGGAATGTAATATCTCATGTTTTTAGTGTGCTGTGATATCATAGAGGTAATATTTATAGTCGACTATAAAAGACTAAACATGTCTTTATATATGACGAGATGGGCAAATCACTGAGTGTTAACCCCCAACCCTACTGCTTGCAACATATTATCATTAACTCTTTGAACACTGACTTTACATGGGGTGTTGCACAGCCCTGCCTGGATTTACAGGACGTCATATTAATTATGACGTCAACGTCATTGGAGCTTGAACACGCCCCAAGCCGCAAAACCGACATTTCGGGTATATGTGATACAACGTCAAGCCGGTTTTGCGGCATTTCGGGTTCTAAGGGTTAAAACCAAAAAAAGAAAACTTAAAACAATGAAGGACCATAGAAACTAAAGAGCAAAAAAATTAGATCACTCAGCCCTCACCAGCCCCCCACCCCACCCCAACATGAACAATACAATTTATTCATACCTTAAACTTGCAACAACAGAAGCTGCTAATTCCATAAGTTTCTTAGGTGGAGGCACTTCCGTTAGATTCTGTGGTGGAGATGGTTGCAAAGGGGTAGGTGGACCATTCACTTCATTTTTCTCTGGCTCTTTGTTCTTTGATTCTTCCGCCTCAGTACAAACACTTTCTGTAGCACTGTCTTCATCAATTTGTAGGTCCATTAAGTCACATTCTTCATCCTGGGTCTTGTTGGCTTCATTAACAGCATCAACAGCTTCCAATCCAGGGGTTTGAGTACTTTCAGGGGTGTCTTCAACATCCTTCTGTTTCTGGGAATCTTGCTGAATGTTAGGTGATGATGCTTGTATTTCATTATTTGTTTCAGTCTTATCTTCTTCATCCTCTCTCTTCTTACTGTTTTCAACACCGCCACCCCGCAATTCTGTTTTCGGGCGGTATTTATTCTCTAGCCAATTGTGAAGAGGCAGCTCTAAGCGTATCCTATCAGAATCCAGTTTTGAACTAATTATAGTTTCTTGCATCATCTGACCATTAACAAACAACTTCTGTAAGCGCCGACGTTTTGGTGGGTGAATAATAGGAAGGTCATCAAGATCTGCAAAGAAATATAAAATGAAGTTAAACAAGAAAGTAAACTTTAAATAAAAAAAATAATAGCTTACTCATATACAAAATTGACCATATATATTGACCACCAGCAGCAAATAGCATTCAAAAATATTCTAACTGTTCCACAATGAATAATCCCTTTTCACACTGCTGTTATTAACATTTTGCAAGCATGTCAGCTCCAAACAAGCTATATTGTATCCAATATAAGGGACATGATGTGGAGATAACAATATGAATTCAATAAAACTTAGCTAAACTAGCAGAAGAAAAATATAATACATTTATTGCAACATGCACACATATTTACCAATCAGGTTGGAGTAGGATAACCATATGTGTGCAATTTGTATCGAGACTTCAATAAAAGCTTTATCACGAATGATATATATTCACAGTTTTTGATATCGACCAATAAGATTATAGTAAACTAATTAAATATTCACATTTCACATATAAAAATGAAAAAAAAATTGTCTGTAATTGCACATCAGCTCCAAATCTGTAGGTTCTGTGTGACGTCACACAAACTGGTTGAGGCAAAATTTGCACCTTTTACTATTTATGTACCCATTTACACTACATTAGATAGGAAACAATGTTTATCTAGATATACTTCAAACACCTTATTAATATAAAGTTTTATAGAATTTAATTTGCAGAATTAACTCCCAAGCCCATGCCCTCGAATGTCAGGATTGTAGCAGCCAAATGAATGTATAATACTGTTTAATTTGTTCTCATGACAAGTAATGTCATTATGTTTCATCCAATACAAATAAATGAAGGTATCATCCGAAGTTAAACAAAATTGGCTCATTAATTAAACATCAAGTTATTGTGTTTCTGATAAAAAATGAATGAATGAAATGAGAGAGAGAGAGAAATGGGGTTTAATGTCCACTCAACACAAACTAGGTCATTTCGGGACTAACATATGGTTTTAATTTTATTTCAATAATTCGCTTGCGCGTAGGGGTCTTTAGCAGTGGGAGGAAACCGGAGTGCCCAGAGGAAACCCACGAGGTTGAGAAGGCGCCCCTATCTCCATGCCACATTCGCTCACACCAGGGCTCGAAACCACAGCAGCAAGTCAGAGGTGACCGGCCAGCTAGAGGTCGAAGCGCGGCACTCTAGACCACTAGGCCATCCCAACCCCCCTGAATGAATGAAATGAAATGGGGTTTAACGTTCTTTTGTTCTGCTCCGAACTGGGTTAATGAAGACGGCATACACCATATAGTGTGCTATGATGAAAATTTTGTCTGGACAGTGGCAATACGGCCTACTATTATACTGAATTTTCAACTGTCAAGGGATCTTTTACATGCACGCCAATGTGTACACAGGACCTCGATTTTTTGTCCCATCCGAGGGACTAAACAGCTGACCTTGTCAGGCCTCCGTCCTGCATCATTGACATGGGGGAACCATGCCGGAAAATCTGGATCAACTTTCTCGGCCAATGCAGGGTCAAACACACAACCTCAAGAATAGCGAGGAAGCGTCGCATCCACTTAGCCACCGTGATCCCCCCGATGAAGAAACTATCAGAAGATGGCTAATTCAATATACATAAAGATGCCATTGATGTTCTAGCTAATTCTAGTGAGTGAGTGAGTTGGCTGTCTGATATTCCATATGACAATGACAATGAACTTATGTTTCGACGTTTTATGAATGCCAATTCACAAGAAATCAAGGAAACAAGTGGTAAGTCTGTTGACTCTTACCTGTGAGGATATTGTGCTCTTATTTTTAATGTGACAAGGAAATTATATTTTAACATTTCGTAAATGCCAATTCACAAGAAAACAATGTACCGCTATCACACTGGCACAGGTATGGTGATAAGTCTAGTCAACTCTTAATGCCTTTTAATACCAATGATTAATCCAAGTAAGTGTGAAAGAAAGGTTGCCATTTGAATTTTATAAAATCGTCTCAGTCAGTTTTCTCATCTGTTGCACATGAATAAACACTATTACAACAAAATTACATATTATTTATCGTAATGATCATCTTGTAATCAATCTCATCAAAATATGTGCAACGTTATTAAAACCACAATTCACAAATCTTATCTTTGTTTGCCTGTTCTCATCTGCTGAACCAAATAAACGTGTCACATAATTTTCAAGACAATAGCACAATTAGCTGTAGACGATGGTTAGTCTAACTATAGTTCAGAAAGCCTAAGGCAACTTAAAATTTTGATTTATAGCATAACTTTACGCTACAGTTACTCTGTTCACTATTAAATTGTAGATTTTTGCAAGTAAAATCTAGCCTTTTATCGTTTTATTGCAGATTTTTTTCGAAAATTTTGACGTCTGTACTTCAGAAGTCTGTCAATAAATCAGCCAGTTGTGAAGTGCAAAACTGACTAGGCATCAGTTCTGACCCACAATGCAACATTAATATCTGCCATTTTTTGGGAGGTTTTGACACATGCTGGTATATATAAATAAAATATAACTGATAGTCTGCTCTTAGTTTCTACATTTAAATATCAAAATGTTGCGGAAATAAACACAATAATCTGTAGCTAGTGCGTTCAGTTACATCGGAACATCATCACACCTTTAAACAAACATTAAGAAAGAGCTAAATCTGCCAATTGCAGGTCTTTTTTATATGCCTGAAATGTTATGTAAATTATTAATTAGACATTAATCAACTTATCCAGACCATAATCAACTCTTAATGTCATCACTAGCCTGCTTTATTTACTAGATTAGAATCCGATCTGATGCTCAACGCCCATTGATGATCAAATCAAACTAGAAGTTAACAGACAGGACACGCCCACATTTTGTAAGAGATGGATAGACACAAGCTAAACGATTTTTTTGGTACAATTAAGGGCCATAATCCAGAAAGTTATGGTCAGAAGAGTGCAAATATCAAAAAGGACTTAGATTTTAAAAATATAAAGACATCTTTTAAGTTTCATCAAAATTGCATGGACAAAATTGTGACCTCTAGAATTACATACTTATACACAATTGACATACATAAAGCGGCCACTTTGTCAAGCAGTTTCATTTCAATTTCCCGAAATTCCAATTTAACCTTCATTTTGGTGGAATTGTGATATATCTAAAAACTTTTTAAAATTGAAAAAACATTGTGACGATCTAGAGAATCCACCAGCTAAAAATGCGATTTTCGACCTAACAGGGGTCATAATCCAGGAAGTTACGTTCGGATATGTGTGATTATCAAAAATGAAATGAAATGAAATAAATGGAGTTTTATGGCACGTCAGCTCCAACTGGGCTATATGGTCCCAAACATATGGTTATTTTGATGAGACAAATTAAATAAATATCAAATAAATATATTTACATACATAAATAAAAACAAGTATCACAGACAATAATGTTATTAAAAAAATAGTCCTTTAGGTATATAAATAGTTAAAAACAAATATCTCTCGTTTTATTAGAGAATAAAATTGATATGCATGAAAATGACCATGAAGGATGAAGTTTATAACCAATTAATATAACTGATCTACTGTTTCAATGGCATTTAGTAATGAACTATAGAGTATACAGGTCACAATTCTATGGAATACTGTTACTGCTTATTACTGAGTGACGTTTCAAAACAGTTTATCAGACATCGGCATGGAGATGTGGCAGTCAAACTCATTGATCAGATACGAAGAACAGAAGGAAAATATGTACATGTATGTAATAATCTTACTTTAAGATTTTATCATTGCTTGATAACGAGTAGAGAAGCCTAGTCGAAACGTCGCTCAGTAATAAGCAGTAATTGTATTCCATAGAATTGTGACCTGTATAATATAACTGATCTATTGACATTTAATTCATCTCTTCACTTCTGTATGGTTCTATTGTCAAATAATACCAGGAACACTATGTCAATTAATGAAAGGTTAAGTTTTATAGCCAGATTACACAATTGGTCTATGAACGTTGATTTCATGTCATTATTGCTGTATTGGGTATTATCAAACTATACCCGGAAGACTACGTAAATGAATGTCATGTTATGTATTATATACTTTTAACCTTTTATTGTAGGTTACGTAATATCATTTTAATTCCATTGTCATGGTAATCTATGTACATACTGTTCTGCTCCAACAGGTCTTATGAAGACAGGCATACTGTGTGCTATGAGGGAAATTTTGTCTGGACAGCTGAGCTAAGATGCTCTTATACAAAATTCCAACTGCCAAGAGATCTTTTACGTGCACTATACGTTTTCCATTGCCAGGTCTTCTGTCCTGCACCACTAACAAGGGGAACCACAACCTACTCTTATATCAAATTCCAACCGTCAAGGGATCTTTTACAAGCACGCCAATGTCTACATGGGACCTTCGTATTCATTCCATCCAAAAGACTAGGCAACAGTTTTTGTCAGGCACCCCATCTTTCACCACTGACAAGGGAAAAACCACACTGGAAAATCGTGATGAATTTTCTCAGGCACTAGTAGCGAGTTAGCAACTTGCACGCTTTGCCACCGTGGCTACCAAGTTATTTTGCCTTTTATAGATAGATAGTATTATGATGCTCGAACTTGTCAATGAATACCCAAATTGTGAAAACAAAAATATAACTTAAAAATACATTATGGCAGATTAGATAAAGAGCTGGCAGTTCACACTATAATAGTTAAAAACTTGATAATGTAAAGGGAATTTGCTGAAAATATCAGTCAAATTGATCCACTCTGAACCAAGAATTTAGCGATTGAATCTTTCGCCTAACATCGATCATCATTAGGCTACTTAAGTCTTGATTATCTATTTAATGATTAAGTCATAAATGAAAGTTGAGCTGCAAATCGGATCCTAATTCAGTAAATATCGCAGGCTAGAGTTATCAAGAGTTAATAATTCCTGGTTAAGTTAATTTATGTCTAATTAATAATTTAGATAACATAAAGAAGACCTGCAATAGACAGATTTAGCCCTTGCATAATGTATGTTTAATGAACTGCAGGTTAGGTTTACAATACTTACTAATATACCATAAAGAATCTGTATATCAGAGTATATCACAATTAACTTCCAGAGTGACAGATAAAACTGTCTTCATTTGTCTTCAAATCATTAACTTAATGGCAATAAACGGACCAATCAAAAGAACCAAACCTACTGTTATCATTGGGTAAAAATATTGCATCAACATTTATAGTTTTTTTTATTTCATCCATAAAACTTTTATTAATCTCCAATATCCTAGTTCTTCTTTACGAAATGATTGCTTGAAGCAGAATACAATAAAAATCATTTCTAACAATTTTATGTAGCCCTAACTAACAATTTTAAGTGTCGCTATCATTATTTTATAAGACAAATATTGTTCTTGGATCAATCTTATAAAATCAAACATTCTTAAAACATTTCCTGCAATTATTTCACTCAGTGCTTCTTACGTAAAATAAACCATTCATTCTCCATGATGCAATCATCACTAAAAGCTTTATTTTTATCTCACAGATATCAAAGCTAATGTCGGATTTACCAGGGTGAAACCTAAGGCCTCAAGATCAAAGGCGCCTTCGGCCAATTTGTATATTATATTTTTTACACTGTGATGAGTCTTATATGCACTAGTTATCTACATATGTTAACATATCCAGCTTTGCTTAACATTCTTTCATCTTCCTCCTGACGTGAGGGTGGGTGAATGGCCGGGAGGAGTCTATAAAGTGGAATAGCCCAAGGATTCTCCTTATCTAAATGAGGCCCCGATTAAAGCAAAAGCAAATAGGTAAAACTATCGTGACCTATTCCCCAAAATTTTTCTAAAGATAGGTTGCCAGGCAACGAAACACACTCTCACAGCAACTAAGCCTTCCAGACGGTCACCAATGGTTGTCAAATATTTTTTTCTTTTGTCGGTAAGCAGAACGTTTGCAACACACCAAATTATCGCAAGTAATAATCAATTAAGCAATTATCAGAAATTTATAGGAATTTGTTTCAAATGTTTGTCAGATTTTGTAGAAAATAACTAGGATCCTTTGTCTCATGACCTTGATCACTTCGCATAAATTTGAAGCCAATCAGGTATTAACTTTAACCACTAGAGCTTCTGCCAGATTTTCATAAAGGTCTAAGATCACAAGCAATTGAGGATACAGGGCTGACAGCTGGACCACCGTACCAACCGACTGACAGGGGCAACACAAATATATAACCACACTTCAGTGTGAGCTTATAAAAACCAAAATAAGAAAACCCCAATAAATTACTTAATGGTCTCGGGGGAACAAATTCTGTCTATTTAAAATCAGTTCCCCCTGCCTACCCCTTGGATCTCAGTTCATGATCACGATCATCATAATCTTAAAAATATATTTTCTAAATAAATAATAAATCGAACAAAACACTTCTCCGAACCATCATTACACTTGAGTACAATAATAATATTTAGAGCAATAAGCCAAAGGGCTTGTTTTTAACTTGCAAAATGAAATGAAATCGGATTTAAAATCTGACTTTTCTACTCCATACGGGAAAATGCAGATGATCACAGCATACAATAACTGGATTTCTATATAGTTTTTTTTTATAAATAATATCTTATTCTCAGAAAAGGATTGAGAAACAGCTAGCCTAGGCCAATATTACCTTAAATTTTCCTGAACTTATTTCCAGTGAATATACTATTCGAATAACTGTAGCTAATAACTGGTTAGTAACTGTTTAACCCTTTGATATCAACTTTCAACATAAAATGTTGTCTGGTGATGCCAGTCATTATTCGCGTGCATACACTCTACCTCCCCTAAAGGGCATTATCAATCATGCAAGAATTTTGGTAAAATTTTCAATGAAAATTTGTACAATTCTTTAATGAAAATTTGTTTAATTCTTCAATGAAAATTTGTACAATTCTTTAATGAAAATTTGTACAATTCTTTAATGAAAATTTGTACAATTCTTTAATGAAAATTTAAACTATCTAAGGCCATAGTCATTTAATTACCTGTTTAACTTTTAATTCAATACCTACCTAAATACACAAGACAATACTCTGTTTCCCATTGCACGTCACATATGGTGATAATATTATGATTACAATATTACTAAGAATAGAATAAAGTAAATTAGTGGGTGTCTATTGATTCGACAATAAAGAAATAATATCGGGCTTGCAAGCAGAATTTTTATGATTGGGTAATTTAACTAAAAACATGTAGAATGTTGTAACGAATGGTGGTTACATTTTTAAATAAATACGAAACAAGGTAAAATGTATATTAGAATTGTCTAGAAGTATTTGGATTGGATTAACAATAGCAAAAGTCAGAACAAGGTCCGTTGACTTTGTCCTACGACGCCGAGTGTTATTATTAGTTACATGTACATTAAAAGATTTTCAAATATCAAATACAAAAGGACAATGGAAAACTGTTTTTATAAAGAGAAATATAGTGGAACACAACTCTTATGTAATGGTGCACATATCTGAATAACCGTACCGTTCAATTCGAACCGGTTAACCATCCAATTCTAACAATTTATCCGACTAGCCGCAGACTGACCATTACCCTTTTCTACACTGCATAATGCATGACATCAGATGTAAATATATTTGATATATTTGTAATATGAACTGTTAAGCCTCCCTACACCATGGTTTCTATTTCAAAATAATATAATAATAATAATAATCCTCTATTTATATAGCGCGATTATACTAAAACTAAAGTTTCTATTGCACTTTTCAAGTTTTCTCGATTGAACTACGGAAACACCTCTCTGTACACAGGAACGTCTTGAGCCAGGATTTAAATGCATCTAGGGAGTTAATGGTTCTAATGTTGTAAGGCAGCGAATTCCATAAGAGAGGAGCAGAGAACAAAAAAGATCTTTTTGCTATTTCGAGATTCACTGATGGTTGATACAGAAATTGTTTATCTGTGGATCTACGGATTCTTGTGGATTTATATGTGGTAATCAGATCTTTGATATATTTTGGTGATTGATCATGTAACGGCTTGAAAGTCAACAGTAATTTGCACTTGATACAATAATCATTGGTTTGTGTTAAATTAAGACATACTATTTCTGATGAGTCACTAGTTATATGTGCGTTACTGACAGACAATACATCCCTGATAAAACATCTGGGTTAACAAATCTCCTTCCAAACGCGTGTCTTACATAAGATATTGTTTGTTTACACACCTCCTGATGCAGAATTGGCTACTGTAAATCATGAGAAATCTGCAAAAGAAAAAAATTACGGTGCGCACAAGTTGTTTTCCCCCCAATGCAAAATCTGGTCGTTTTGGTACATGAAATAAGGTTACCAATGAGAAATCTGTTACCTTTAAATTTAAGTGATCTAAGATTGTAAAAAATTGAATGAAGGGAAATAACTCTAAAGTCATAGGGCTGACTCGACCTATGTATGTATGCCGAGAAAGTTTGGGCATTTATTCCCCTCGTCAGTGCAAAACAATTGTCCATATACATGTATATGGAGGAGAAGTAGAAGATGAAACGCATGTTCTTCTCCATTGGTCTACCCACAATAATCTTAGAAAGATAGGCTGGCACTGCCAGGCAGGATACGCCCACATTTTTGAGAGATGGATAGAGAACAAGCAATACCGAAAGTGATTTTTCCTACATCATTAAGTCCTGTATTTCATACTGTATTGGGAACAGCCATTTTGTTGGTCAGTTCCAGTCTGATATTCATGAAATTCGAAGTAGACAATGATTATGGTGTGACGGTACACAACCTAGAAATGTTACTTTCCGTCAAAATCGGATAAGAATTCTGACCTGTAGAGAGTCCACAACCATGATATACCATATTTTTACACTATTCGAGTACAAACGGTGACCATTTCGTCCGGTAATTTTGGTACGATTTTCACGAAATTCGAACTCAACCTTCCTTACGTTGCAACAGTAATATAATCAGAGGTTTTTTTTAAATCAGATAATAATTGTTCGAGAGACAAACAGAGAACAAGCAATACCGAAAGTGATTTTTCCTACAATCAAAGGCCATAAAGTTACAATTTGATATGCGCAAATATCGAAAAGAATAAAGATCTTTAGGTTACAAACAAGCATTTCAGGTTTCAACAAAATCGAATTAAAATTGTGACCTCTACAGGGTCCACAACTTTGATATACCATATTTTCACACTGTTCGCGTACAAACGGCGGCCATTTATCTGGCAATTATGGTCCGATTTTCACGAAATTCGAACTCAACCTTCCGTAGGGTGTAACGGTGATAGAGGGACCATAGGCGATTTTTCGAACAATCAGGGGCCATAATTCAGGAAGTTACGATCCGATATGCGCAAATAACGAAAGGAACCAAGATCTTTGGGTTATAACCATGCATTTCAAGTTTCATCAAAATCGAATTAAAATTGTGAACTCTAGAGGGTCCACAAGCTAAAAACGTGATTTTTCATACAATCAGGGGCCATAATCCATGAAGTTTTCATCCGATACATGCCAATATCGAAAGCAGCCGAGAACTTTTGGGGATAAACCTATATTTCAAGTTTCGTCAAAATCGGATAAGAATTGTGACCTGTAGAGAGTCCACAAACAAATTGTGGACGGACGGACGGACGGACAGGGGCGACGACAATATACGTCCACATAAAAATGTGACTACGTAACTTATATTCTCTGAAGAAGTAGGTTTTTACCTACGAAACGTTAGATACTTTAAAAGATGGTTTTGTGATACCTTTGACTTTGTTTTTATCCACATAAAAATGTGGGCGTATAAAAAAGTTATTAAGTCATCACATTAAAACACGTTTGAATGATTCAATAATGCATTTAATGAACGATGATAAATGTATACAAGATGTTGCAACATTCATATAGGAAATGTTTAAAAATAAACTTAAAATACAGTTTGCTTTGTAAGGACTATATGAACTTACAAGCAATATTAATATAATTCAAAATACTTTTTGAAACTTTATGTAAACTTTATTCTATTTTCTTTGATGTTTATTATTGTATTGTACTTTGTATTGTTTGATCTACCATACTCGTGTATACCATGCAGTTGTGTAATAAAGCATTATTATTATTATATAATAAAATTACACGAATACTATAATCAAGTTTTAGCTAGCATCGGGACCAAGAAGGAGTCGATATATTATACTTTTCTACACCAATTTGGGTAGTTGGGTAGTGAAGAGAGGCATACACCTTGCAGTGTGGTATGAGGAAAATTTGGGCTCAACAGCAGTGCTACGGCCTACTCTACTTTTTACACGCCCCCTGTCCGTCCGTCCATCCGTCCGTCCGGCGGTCCGGCATCCACAATTGCTTGTGGACGCTCTAGGGGCTAAAGTTAATATCCGATTGACTTTAAATTGATACACAGTATTTAAGGTCATGAGACGAAGAAGCCTATTGTTTTTCAGCGATTTCCGATAATAACTACCAGAGTTATGGCCCTTGATCACTTCAAAAAATCTTGTGGACACTCAAGAGGCCAAAGTTAATATAAGATTGACTTTAAACTTATACACAGTGTTTAAGGGCATGAGACGAAGAAGCCTATTGATTTTCGGTGATATGAGATAATTACTACCAGAGTTATGACCCTTGATCACTTTGAAAAATCTTGTGAACGCTCTAGAGGCTAAAGTTAATGTAAGATTGACTTTAAATTTATACACAGTGTGTGAGGTCATGATACGAAGAAGCCTATGCTATTGATTTTCAGAGATTTCAAATAATTACTGCCAGAGTTATCTCCCTTGATAACTTCAAAAAATCCTGTGGAAGCTCTAGAGGCCAAAGATATTATCCGATTGACTTTAAATTTACACACAGTGTTTAAGGTCATGAGACGAAGAAGCCTATTGATTTTCAGAGATTTCAAATAATTACTGCCAGAGTTATCTCCCTTGATAACTTCAAAAAATTTTGTGGCGTTATAAATGCTAAACCTCAGATTGATACACAGAGTTTAAGGTGTTGAAACGAACAAGTATTTTGATTTTCAATGAATCTTGTTAACTTAACAGCTAAATCCATGATATTAAATGTTTCATGTATATAGTCCTACTAATTGTTAACGTGGGGTAAAACTTTATTCTCCTAATTACATGAGTTGTTACTCTAAATCAGATTTTAGTGTATTACAAATGTTTCATTACCAAAAAAAGTAAAAATATGCGACAACCCTTGTTGACTGCCCGAGAATTTAGCTGCTGTGGGCGTATGTTTCGTTGCCTGGCAACCTATCTTTTACACCAATTGGGATAGTGAAGAGAGGCATACACCTTGTAGTGTGGTATGAGGCAAATTTGGCCTGAACAGCAATGCTATATATATGGCCTACTCCATTAGAATTCGAACTGTGAAGGGTTCTGTTACATCCATGTCGATGTGTACATGCATGGACCTTGTTTTTTCATACCATTTGAACGTCTACCAGATGCTGTTCCTTGCCATGCTCAATTAGAATATATTCATATCATTTATGTATCTTGCTTTTGGGAAGAAAAGGGTAGTCCATTTGCAAAAATTGATAGATTAATCATAAGAAGAAGTTAATATCCTACCTTCAAATAAAAAAACAATCAAAAGGTTCCATTAATTCAAAAACACTATAAGTTCTTTAAGGTTTATATTTATAATAGATGTGACCTAAATGTTATAGCATTATAAATATAGTCTTATCTTATCTGAGCAGGTAGTAGTACATTTATAGTTGTTTTATAGGGGTCAATTATTTCCGGGGCTCTTCATTGGGCTCTTCATTCATCACGTAAATAATTAAAATGTCAAAAATGTCCACAAAGTTTGAAGTATGTACATATACACATTAAAGAAAACAAAGATTGTAGTCACTCTATAATTTAAAGACAGCAGTTTATATCAATGCCAATGCTTGTCACAAATTCCTGAAAAAATAGCTTTCAATTTTGGAACTAAAATGACAAGACTAGGTTACACTGATTTGAGTTCAAAATAGAATAGTCTAGTTCACTGGATTTTATATGCCAAGTTTTTGAATTTGTCAAAATTTCATTCAAATAACTTATATTCTGAGCGAAGAAATGAATGTTGGAAGGTTTGACTCTTCAATACCGTAGCAACAGTATTTCATATAATCTTGATAATCCATTTTATCGTTTATCTTTTTAAATCTCTCAGATGTTCTAATCAATTTGAATATCAGCCATCCGATGATCCAGCAAGTTGATTGGCCTGGTCATGTGGATAAATATCTAAATAATAGTTCATATAACATTTGAAGCCAAAATAAACACCTGCAATAGGCTGATTTCGCTCATTACATAACATTTCCAGGTGCGGATCCAGGTGGAGGCCCGAGTGTTTTCATTTTGGTTTGTTTTGTTACTGTTGTAGTTCACATATCTGCTCTTAATAGATGATATAAACATGATTTTCGCATTTACTCCGCTGGGAACTACACCAAACCCGATTATTACCCCTTGCGCCAATGTATGGCCCCTCCCTCAACAAAATCCTGAATCCAGGCCTGACGTCTTCAAGAAAAGCTGAAATCAATTCATTGCAAAACATCTTACATTTTAAATATATGTAGCCTCTGTTCAAGGAACATTTTTTGAAAATATCTCCAGAAGGCTTGCTCACACATTAACTAGATTCAGACAATAATTTCCTCTCAAAGCTCGCTCAACATAAGAAAAACTTCAGTAAACATACATCTAAATGAAATGCACTTTGTATCTTCAAAACTCATATCCCACGGCAATATACACAATTTATATTTTATTCCTAAAAAATTAATTTATTTTATTTTCCATTTGATAGTTTTATATATTTTCTACGTAACTTTATGATGCATATATTATAAATGAGATTTTTATGTCACCAGCAATGTATGACATACACAATTGTTTTCATAATATATCGTTCTCATTTCTGGACAAGTGATAGACATCTAATATAAGTTCATCAATTATACGGTATGACGTATACACATTATGACATCAAAAATAATAACTAATCACTGCTCTACCATTATAGGGGGTTTGAATGACCAATTGATTACCATGTACGCTGCACCATAAGGCATGTCAATAAGTCCAAATGGTGTGGTATTGATTTCCTTGTGGGTTTTTCTCCTGGCCTCGAGTTCACAAAACATTCTCAGACTGAAGTTGAGAATTTACTCAAAATTGTTCGCCCTAATTTAACTAAAATATAGACCTTTATAAAACTTTTGTTGGTTTAATGTATCAAATACCCTAATAGAAACTATATGCAAAGTTTTGTCTTTCTGGATCAAATATATATCTTACAAACAGTGATTTAAAGTTGAGTAAATTCTCAACTTAAGTCTTAGAATGCTTTGTGAACTTGGGGTGTCTTCCTCTTTCCTCCCACTGCTAAAGACTCTGATGCGCAAGCAAACTATTGAAATTTTGCCTAGGCAGCAGCACTATGGCCTACTCTTATAACGAATTCTAATTGCCACAGGATTATTTACCTGGATGACTAGACGGCCGTCCTTGCCAGACTATGAGACCTGTACAATCTGATTAAAACACAGATCCAATTTCGTTTCATTTTTTATAGTTCAAAATTTTTACTTGTCTTTACTACTCTTGGATCTGGAAAACTTGTTATTTATGTCGCGTTCTGCCTGAAATGAGGGTCAGCCAATCAAATGGCCTGTAGAATCGACCGTTTGACCCTTTCATGCGTGGAACTGTGGGTAAATATTACCAGCGGATAGAAATCAAAACAGAACAAAAGTAGATTTTAAAAAGCATGTCGGTCGCTAATTGGTTTATCGAATCACTGACGTTATCGGGTCAAATTGTCCCGTGCTTGATACCGGACGTCATAGAACGTGAGCTCCCACTATAACTTGTTAGATCTACATGAGTGTAGGCCATCGAAAGTATAAAAAACGAAACGAAATATAGATCTATATTTTAATTAGATTGAGACCTGTACTACTAACACGGAGAAACCGTGTTGGAAAATCTAGATGCAGGGATCGAATACACGACCTCCAGGCTAGCGAGGCATTTTTCCCTATTTAGCCACCCTGGTTCCTAAAGTATTATACCATGGGGATGCTCGATTCACAGTCCAGGATGTCCCGAATCGACAGAATTACAATCGAGTGACGCGGAATTCAGTCCTGTCACAGTTCTGCCAGTCCCGACAGCTGAGGTGGAGTGAGTAAAATCGTGACGTATTCCTAGATAAAAAATATGTTTCAGCAGTCATGATTGGTTGGGATACTTTTTATACAGTCGACGCATGCGCTGTAATCCGAAATTCTCCTTTTCACTCGATTGACACCAGTTTTGGAATTCAATTCCGGAACTGTGAATCGAGTATCGCCCATATGTCTATTATGTTCACATTCATGCAAGGGAGATAATCACAATCAGGTGTGAATAACTCATCTCAATCATCTCATAAA
Source organism: Patella caerulea (assembly GCA_036850965.1). NCBI lineage: Eukaryota > Metazoa > Mollusca > Gastropoda > Patellidae > Patella > Patella caerulea. The sequence continues at coordinate 13,121,147 of JAZGQO010000002.1, read as the reverse complement.
TACTAAAGGTGAGAATAAAATAGATCCATACCATCTTGTCTTAAAGGGACAATAACATTCTTGCTGGCTTGATAGCTCCAGAAAATAAATAATACCCTTATTCTACGTCCTAGATGTGTAAATGTCCTACCTGTTGTGTAAATTATCCATTACAACCTATTTTATTTGTCCAGAGGGTTCGAAAATATTTTAAAGTTCAAGTCACATTTGAAAAGATTTACGTTAGACTTTTCAAATAATTGGTTGAATTTTTCCAATTTTTTAAATTAGGTGTGTTAAGATGAAATTAATTTCATCATTTAATTGGAATATTCTAAAATAATACGATTTGTTGACCAGAATGAAGATCGGGACATATTTTTCAGTTACAACAAGAGTGTTATTGGGGCTTTAACAGAATTATACTTGCCAGCTCTCTGGATGTGGTGATGAAATGATAATATGGTTTAAGTCGAAAACACCTATTTTACAGGGAAAGGTTGGATAAAAATGCATGCATTAGTTACAGTTCTGTTCAATATTTCTGTTTCATCTCGCGAGAACCAAGAATTTAAAAAAATACTTGTTATCATATTTTCAATACATTGTATTATTCATAAATAACTCTTTTTGAAATGAAATGAAATGAAATGATATGTTGTTTTATGGCACTTCAGTTCCTACCGGGCTATATTGCGCCAAACATATGGTGAATTTAACGAGACAAAACAATATCTCAGTAATGTATTCTATGTAAATAAAAACAAATATCACAGAAAATATAATTAAAAATAAATTCCTTTACATATATCAATATCTAAAATGCAATATATGATAGATATCTACAATTAAAATTTTAAATAAAAGTTTGTCGCTCTTAAAAATACTAGTAATTTATCATATAGCTCCAGTTGCGCAAATAATTGACTTGCTGACTGGCAACGATAATACTTAGTTCTAATATACTTGAGATGATTGCACTCAATTAAAATGTGTTTTACTGTCGAAGGAACATGACAGTGAACACACTGTGGTTGTGTCTCGCTTCAAGATGAAAATATGAGTTAAAAAGGTATGACCAATTGATGCAAGAGCGACACAAAACAACTTCATCTCTTCTGTTGGTTCTGTAGGAGCTTGGCCAGTCTCCTCAGAGAGGCTTGATGTGATAACTCTTTGTGATCCAAATATTATCTCTGGCTCTTTCTTGTTTTAGGAAGAATCTATTTTGGGCCTGTCTCCTTAGAAAAGCTTAATGTGATAACTCTTTTTGAACCAAATATTATCTCTGTCTCTTTCTTGTTTGAGAAAGAATCTATTTTTGGCCAGTAATGGATCGAAAAAGATGTAAAATTAACCACTATCCACATGTACAAAGTGCATCAGCATTGAATTCACTGTTCATTCTGTCTCTGGGTTACAGATAATAGCATTAATCTCCCGTTGATAATACCTTTGTATTTTATATAAATTAAAATCTACATGAACATGTCTTGGGGATACAATCAATACTCATTATGTTATCACGAACACGATTATCGGAAAATCTCTATCATGTGTTACAGGATATTGACAGAAAGTAAAAATCAAGCAGGATGAATAAAAAAAATAATCAGCATTACATTTCATTGAATGCATGACTTAGATTTTTTACTGAATCTAGAAAGTTGAAACAGTTTACAACAATAGCTTTCTTGCTTCACTTGTGGATTGTTCACATAGATCAGAACTTTTGTGACAAATCTGTCTGAGCTCAAATCATCTGGCAATATATGCATCATAATAATATTTTTCATAAAGTTTTTCCTTGTGTTCTTCCAGTTAGTAGGCATGTGGGAATACTGGTTATGTCATGAAAACACCAGTTATTTTGGTGTGTTATGACAACACATGCTATTTTGGTATGTCATGGCAACACAAGTTATTTGAGTATGTCATGGGAGCACTAGTTATTTTGGTGTGTCATGACAACGCATGCTATTTTGGTATGTCATGGCAGTTATTTGGGTATGTCATGGGAGCAATAGTTATTTTGGTGTGTCACGACAACGCCTGCTATTTTGGTATGTCATGGCAACACCAGTTATTTGGGTATGTCATGGGAGCACTAGTTATTTTGGTGTGTCACGACAACGCCTGCTATTTTGGTATGTCATGGCAGTTATTTGGTTATGTCATGGGAACACCAGTTAATTTGGTGTGTCAAGGTGTGTCATAGAAAAGCAGTTATTTTGGTGATTACACTACTTTGCCTAACTATTTTGCCTGTAACGTTTTTTTAGGACTTTGAATTTTGTCTAATGGTTTGGATTGTTCGTACTTGGTTTTATTTTATTGAAACACCAGTTATTTTGGTGTGTCATGGGAACACCAGGTTTTTTGGTGTGTCATTGAAACACCAGTTATTCTGGTTGTCATGACAACACCTTTTTTGGTATATCATTGCAACACCAGTTATTCATGGGAAAATCAGTTATTCTTGTTGTCATGGAAATGTCTGCTATTTTAGTATGTTCCACTGATAAAAGTACATATATATATATACATATGGAACTCATCATTTATTGACAAAACTTACATCAAACATCCTGAACACGCAGAGGTGATTCTATAAATATACATTTCTCGAGATAAACATTCACATAAAGACAATACATACATAATTGTCATTTTCTTTGGACAGAGTCTCAGATAATTGTACAAGATATTTAACTTCTGAACATGAAACAATATAGAAACAAAACAGTCTCTAATACATTGTCTTGTTACCATGACCACAGGATAAATACAGGATACAGCACTGGAACTTTTAAATATATTTTATTTCAAAAGCAGACAACTTTCTCCTTAGAAACTATAACTGGCAGTACAATATGTGGTACTTGAAAGTACTCCAAATTTTACTATGTGGGGTAAGCAGGGATAGCATCTGAATTCCATAAGTCTTTGGGATGAGAGAGAGAGAAATGGGATTTAACGTCCACTCGACCCCAAACTAGGTCATTTCAGGACTAACATATGGTTTAATTTCATTTCAATAATTTGCTTGCGCGTAGAGGTCTTTAGCAATGGAGGAAACCGAAGCACCTGGAGAAAACCCACGAGGTTGGGCAGGCAACCCTACTCCTTGTCACCTACAACCGGGGGTTCGAAACCACGCCAGTTGACTCAGTGACAGACGTTATATATGATACGCACATGCTTACCATTCGGCCATCCATCCCCCAGTCTTTGAGATGATCTACTTGAACAAACAGCATATTTGCAAATGGGTTAAAACAATTTTTCTGCTTTTCATCATCATTTTTAGGGAATTGGTCATTTAATGTCTAAAAATCTGCTAGGCATGTGGGCATATTACACCTACAGCCATGTTCCTACTCCTATAGGATATGAAACAAAATGAAATTGGGTTTAACCAGGCCCTTTTTTAAGGTTTTATTAGCAAAGCACAGTTTCCAGTCTTTTTTCGATAGGGGGGTGGTTGGTCGGTGAAAAATTTTAGAATTAGGCTTTCGGTAAAACAATATATCCCTTACAATTTTATAACCAAATCAATACATTTATTTTTATAATCGTGTTATTAAGTATTCTTAACATTGCAAAAAAACATCTAAAGACAAATGAACATTCACTGTCAAATGCACCTGACGATGTTCTGCTATGTAATTTTCATTTGTTTTATTTTCAGCCCAAATTATTAAGCCCTATATACTACTATATAATATGCATTCTATGCATCATTAATCAAGTTTACAGCATATGCAATCAGTCAATACACAACTATATATATATATATATTTATATAACAATGGTATAATCGGAGCAAATGCTTGGTCATAAAAATATAATCAATTTTAACTACTGTAGACTGTATATTATATACAGTGCATGCTTTAATACATGTTTCATGGAGTGATAAGTTATTGGAATACAAATGCATTATTATTGTGGAGAGAATATTGCACTCAAAAAAAATGAAACTGAAATAAAATAGGGGTTAACGTCATACTGTTCTGCTCTGGCTGGAACTACGAGGGAAATTTTGACCAAGCAGTGGCACTATAGCCTATTCTTATATCAAATTGCAACTGTCAAGGGATCTTTTACGTGAACACCAATGTATATACCTGGTAGCCGTTTTTTTTCTTTTCTCCTATCCGAACGATGAGCCAGCTGTCCTTGTCAGGCCCCCCGTCCTGCACCACTGACAAGGGGAAATCACACCGGAAACGACTTAAAGGACAATATTGGTGCCAGTCATTATCACATATGTGATAGAACTGATTAAACACTTTCCAAATATAATATTAACACAGAGATCATCCCTATCATAGAGGAGTAATAAAGGATTCACGAATCGGAAGTGACGAACGCCAAAGGAAAACATGAGTTATCTCTCTATGTGAATGACTGAAGTGACGAGTGATGACAGATAAACGGCCGAATTTCTGCTCAGTAATAATTCCTTCGAAGACAAAAAGTTGTTATAAGGAACCACAAGAGGTTATCTGACGATACAATAAAGTAATTAAGTGTCATAAGATAAGAGAACACGTGAAAAATAGAAATACTCCGTACAGCCCCTTGTTTTTATTCATTCTATAGGGGAGACCGGGGCACATTGAACAATTAAGTTCACATACATGTTTGTCGTCATTTCATATCAAATGTTTTTATTAGAAGATCTCTTTATTTCATGATCAAAATTTAAAATAAAATCAATATGCCCTCTTATATGGATCAAACCCCGGTTTATCTGGATTGTATAGATTAGACATATATGTACTTAAGTACAAGAATTTCCTAGGCTCAGAAGTTAACATGTATGGAAAATTTTTCTCTTTTAAGCGCTTTTTTGAAAAATCCACTGCCTAAGAAAATAATTGGCAGCATGTGGCTTATTGATGGAGAAATGGGTCTAAGAAGTTATCTCACTTCTGTATAGTGTTGGGTTGTATAGTGTATTATTTATAAAGGATATATCCATGGTGGTCAATGTGCCCCGGTCTCCCCTACCTTATAAAAACATGGTAATGCACGGACTTTTAATCTGTTTTTCTTTCCTGTTCTCTTATCTAGTGGCAGTCAATTCTTTTTATGAATTGTAAGATATTCTCTCACAGTGTCACACAGCAACTTTAGGTCTTCGAGGGAATTATTAGTGAGCAGATATTCGCCCATGTATCTGTTATCACAAGTTACTTCAGTTAGTTATATAGAGGAATAACTTGTGTTTTCCTTTGGCGTTCGTCACTTCCGATTCATGAATCCTTTATTACTCCTCTGTGGTAGCGATGATCTCTGTGTTAATATTATATTTTGAAAGTGTTTAATCAGTTCTATCACATATGTGATAATGACTGGCACCAATATTGTCCTTTAAAAGAATAATATAGAATCCCTACACCAATCGGTCAACCACTCCCGCAAACCATGCAAGAAATGAAATGAAATGGTGTTTAACCTCCTATTGTTCAGCACTAACTGTGTTCATGTAAACATATGCCATACGTTGTCCCTTGCCAGGCCCTTCATTCTACTTCCTTGACAACGGGAAACCGTACCAGAATATGTCAAGGAACTTTCTCGGCCAACACCAGGAGCAAAACTGATTGATACCTCCAATCTAGCGAACCAGTGTCCTATTATTCACTGAGCCAAAACGACAGGAAAGAGCGAGAGAGAGAAATGGGGTTTAACATCCACTCAACACAAACTATGTCATTTCAGGACTAACATATGGTTTAATTTTATTTCAATAACTCGCTTGCGCGTAGGGGTTTTTAGCAGTGGCAGGAAACCAGAGTACCCGGAGAAAACCCACGAGGTTGGACTGATCATGGCAAGAAGTTGTCCAAATAATCACTGAGCTATTGAATAGCAGATGGTTGATAAACAAATAAACACTACAACTTTTGTATCATGGGGATGGTGGGTTGGACTAGTGGTCTAGAGTGCCGTGCTTCAACCTCTAGCTGGCCTGTCACCTCTGGCTTGCGGCTGTGGTTTCAAGCCCTGGTGTGAGCGTATGTGGAATGGAGATAGGGGCGCCTTCTCAACCTTGTGGGTTTCCTCCCACTGCTAAAGACCCCTACGCACAAGTGAATTATTGAAATAAAATTAAACCATATGTTAGTCCTGAAATGATCTAGTTTGTGTCGCGTGGACATTAAAGTCCATTTCTCTCTCTCTCTCTCGGGTATCATGTAGTTGCGCTGTTTCAACATGAGTTTCTATATTTAGTGTTCAAATTCAAACCATTGTCAGAAAACTGTTATAAACCCAACACTTATTATCTAATTTCGACAGATTATTTTAAACAACGCGTGCGCCCGTAAAACCCAATAGTTTTCCAACAGTGATAGGGTCCCCTCACAAATTTTAAGTTTGGTGACTGCAATCACTCAGCAACTTCACATTACCAACTGTAACATAATTCTGTGTATTTTGCCAGCAATGGACATTTTAATAGCTTAAAAAACAAACAGAAACAGGGTGTGCCACAAACCTTAAAAAGTCACAACATGGGAGACAACTCCTTTAATTGCAACCCCATTTTTAAAGTACCGATCCAGATGACAAAAACATAACCATATCATAAGCACAATAAATTATGAATATACAAAAAATTAAATATCATTGATTTTAGTTGCTTTGTTCTAGTGATAAAAAAATCCACACTTTGTTCTAGGTCAATAAATGTGATGTTTTCAAATTATTTTTATTTTTTTTTTCAATTTTCATAAACTATTAAGATAAAAGAGAATTCTGCCAATATTTATATAATAAAGTAAAAATGGAAGTCATGTTTTCAGGCTGAACATAACATTTCATTTCATAGTAAGTCATGATCTGTCATATGTTGCAAGAAATACGAATGCAAGCATATTATATTAATTCTGCTATACAAGTAACCTCACTGGTAAATGTATCAGAGAAGAAGTTCAAAAAACTAAATGCATTAAATCAATAAAGAAGGGAATCGAAGGATATTAAATGCATTTAGGGAACATTATTCCAACCGTCACAAAAACAAACAAAATTGAATACAAGAAAGCAAAGGAATGTAGACCATCTTGGAAGACAGCCGCCTGCTGACTGAATGGCATGACGTAAATTAGCCAGTACAGCGGTAATGACGGCGTAGCTTTGAAAGTGACAAAGTTTCCCAATAAAAAGGGAGATAATCCAGATAAAATAACATTAAAAACTACAAAAAAAAACTATTAGTTTTAGCGACCAACTGGAATTATAAATTGAATCATTAACCAATATGTAGTCAAACTTGGTATGTTGAAAAAAAATGGAAGTTTGGAAAATTTTTTAAAAATGCGTTATTGTGTGCCACCTCTAGCAGTGCACTTAAAATAAAGAGATTTTATTCGGAAAAGAAATATTTCTTTATTGTTGCATATTTTCAAAAGTCGTAACGCCTGTGAATAGAAAACATTATATAGTGTAGTATCTGATGTCACTGTAAGTTGACAAGTATTTTACTGCTTCAAAACCAAATTTGTCTGTTTAAGTGAATATACCGACATTAAATTTATCATTAATTATATTGATGTCCAGGTCAAGAACAAATTTAATAGCCAATAATTTCCCAAAATAACCAAGTTTGTGTCGAGTGAAAATTCAACCACATCTCTCTCAAATTTAATAGCCATTTTGCCTCACTGAGTGAAATTATTGGTTGGTACATAATAGTATATATATCTTATCTAAAATATTCATAACAGCCACAATATAATTAAGTAAATTTGAAAGAGATTGTGATACAATCAACTTAATTAAAAAGAGATTTTGATGTAATAAACTTAATTGGGGAATAACATCCACTCAATACAAAGACTTTATTTTGTAATTCTAAATGGACCAACACAAACAAACACATATTTTTTCAAGATATTAATTTCCTTATTAATCAATATATTTACTTTACAGAAGGCTGCATTGTTTATGAATTATATTACCAATTTTGTTTACAATGGGAGAATATGTACTTTAGTAGATCTATAGAACTGAGGCCAATATATTTTAACCTTCATCTGTTACACATTGTGTGTATGGAGAGAGAGAGAGAAATGGGGTTTAACGTTCACTCGACACAAACTAGGTCATTTTGGGACTAACATATGGTTTCATTTTATTTCACCACTTCGCTTGCGCGTAGGGGTCTTTAGCAGTGGGAGGAAACCTGAGTGCCCGGAGGAAACCCACGAGGTTGAGAAGGCACCCTATCTCCATGCCACATACGCTCACACCAGGGCTCGAAACCACAGCCGCAAGCCAGAGGTGACCGGCCAGCTAGAGGTCGAAAGCACGGCGCTATAGACCACTAGGCCATCCCAACCCCCCTTGTGTGTATGGTCCTTTATACACACATTAAACATTGAAACCAAACCACAATCAATTCTATCAAGTACTCTCTAAAAAAACATGAGAAGGTCAAATTAAAAAGAATTTGAGTCAAAACTGATCCTCCGCAGCCTTGCAGTTCAATGTTTCTAACAAATATATCAGGTCTGTTCACACAAACAAAACATATTCATAATAGCTTGGGACTAAAGAAATTGTCCATTTTTATCACTTTTTTATCCATTATTTTTAACAAGAAGTGAATTTGTAATTGTTACTGACCAATTTAGATTATTTTTATCCACTTAAAAGTTGTGTGAGATGATTGATATAACTTATTCATGTACTGCTGCTTTGACAAAAGTCCCCATGGCAACAGTCATCTTTCAAAACTAAATGAATTCATAACTAAATAAAAATTGCTCACCTAGAAATCAAGATTAATGGACTGGTATTGATAATTTCAGGCCGTAGGTATATATATATATATATTATTTCACAGTCGCCACATAAACACACTATTTATATAGATCTATTAAAAAACAATCACCCTCAAATATGTAAAGATGACTGAAAACTATAAGGCACTGGAGAATCTTGAACACTTGAAAATGTTACGTTATTAGATTGGTAGAAAAGACAAAACACTGCAACATATTGAAGTATAAAACCGTATCAGTCAAAGTAAACGAGAAACTGTTATTTATACGACTACCAGCTTTGCAAATGGTTTCACATTAAACTTTAATATGTACAAAAATCAATATTTCACAATAAAAGGATGTAGGGAAAATATCTATAGGTAATTAATATAGTTACATTGAGAGCATGAAGTATTTCTAGGTTCAATAAATAGGTGTTTTATTTTATAAAGCTTATTTAGAGTATGAAAATAATCCACATGTCATATGTTTTGAGTACGATTGGCTGATCCTTGGAGGCCCATCCGTCAATCTGTTGTCAAGTATTGTAATTTAAATGGCTGAAATTGACAGAATTAACAAAAGAAACATAACAGAAAATGTCAAACCGACCGCCAAGCATGTTTTTGAATTTTAATAAAATAATCATTGGTGTACAAAATAAACGATTTTTTTTATTTGATCCTCTGTCCATAATCAACCATGTGTTGATCGTGTTGAGTTAATTAAACCTCATTTTCTTTATCCTGTTCAAATAAAAATCTACAATCAGCTCTATTGTTTTTGTAATATTCCATTAAGACTAATGAATTTCATTATAAAATCAAAGACGTGAGTGGGTTGTATTCGGTCGTCTCATCTTTTATTGTTTCCTTAATAGCATAAAAGATTTGCTATGTCGGATCAAATAGCATGTTTTTTATTCAAAATGTTTTGAAACCTTGTCACGAAGTCTCAACATTCATTTTTACACTTTGCTTTCGAAACTATATTACTAAGTGACCACAGTGGCTCTGTAAGTAAGACTTTGGCTTGCTTACCCAGAGGTTCCATATTCGATCCCTGCTTTGGACGACAAAGTTCATTGTTGTTTGGATGAGCCAAAAACTGAAGTACCATGTACACATTGGCATGCATGTAAAAGATCCTTTAGCAGTAGGCCATAGTGCCAATATATCTTGATATATATATATATGTTACAGTCAATGTCTATAATCAGACAATGTGTACAATGCCTGAAATAACCAGTCAATGTGTACAATGCCTGAAATAACCAGTCAATGTGTACATTGCCTAATGAGGCCAGTCATTGTGTACATTGCCTAAAATTTCCAGGCATTATGTACATTGCCTGATTAATTAGCCCAATTATTTTACACATTGACTGATTGTTGAAGAGCGATTATTGAGAAGATACCTCAGGTTTCGTTCTTTGATCACATAGGCTTCATTTCATATAAAAGATACTTTAATAGGTTTAAAAAAATCATTTGTTTTTTAAAATGACTTTGAAAAAGAACTACTTTGATAAAAAAAAAATGACTTTGATAAAAAAAATGACTTGATTAAAAATGACATAGGCTTCATTTCATATAAAAGATACTTGATTAAAAATGACTTTGATGAAAAAACGATTTCATTTTCAAAAGTTACTTTGAAAACAAAGTCATCGTGTACATTGACTGATTGTTGCTGTGGTAATCTAGTCTTCTCAATAATCGCTCTTCAACAATCAGTCAATGTGTAAAATAATTGGGCTAATTAATCAGGCAATGTACATAATGCCTGGAAATTTTAGGCAATGTACACAATGACTGGCCTCATTAGGCAATGTACACATTGACTGGTTATTTCAGGCATTGTACACATTGCCTGATTATAGACATTGACTGTAACATATATATATATAGAGAGAGAGAGAGAGATAGAAATGGGGTTTGACATCCAACAAACTAGGTCATTACGGGACTAACATATGGTTTAATTTTATTTCAATACTTCACTTGCACGTAGGGGTCTTTAACAAAGGGAGAAAACAGGAGGACCCAGAGAAAACCCAAATTGGAAGACCACCCTACTCACCCCAGCTGACGAAATGACAAGCTTTAGGATACAGCGCACACGTGCAAACCATTCAGCCTTCCAACCACTCTACCTTGATATAAACATCTAAAATACCTTCATCACAAGAACAGCTGCACTAAACCATAAAACCGTTTTTCTGATAAATACATTGTCCAAATAATAAAACAAAACCTGTCACCAAGAAGTCAGAAGAAATATACGATTACAAATATTACATGACATATCTCGCATTAAAAATATGTTCCTTTGAGCATAACAAGGTCAGTCTGTTGAACCTAAATCTATTTTCATCGCATGTGTGATATATTTGTAATGTTGGATTCTAAATGACTAATGAACCGATTGTCAAAGATGCCTTCCAGCAAGCAACCTGTGAGTTTTGACGATACAATTGAATTAAAAAAAATATTCAAATTAATTGATTTATCAAAAGCTTGCTTCAAATCATTCTCAAAATGTTTAAATCGAAAGAAAACTACCTCAAGCTACGATGACCTATTTTTATTAACCTTGTTTATCATGTGCCTTGGTTGAGGAAGGATCAATGTCAGCATGTTTCTGTCGTTACTTGCTATCCATTTACCATAAATAGTGAAGAGACAGAGAGAGAAAGAGAAATGGGGTTTAACATCCACTCAACACAAACTAAAAACTAAGTCATTTCGGGACTAACATACGGATTAATTTTATTTCAATAATTTGCTTGTAGGGGTCTTTAGGGGATGGCCTAGTGGTCTAGAGTGCCATGCTTTGACCTCTAGCTGGTGGCCACCTCTGGCTTGCAGCTGTGGTTTCGATCGCTGGTGCGAGCGTATGTGGCATGGAGATAGGGGCGCCTTCTCAACCTCGTGGGTTTCCTCCGGGCCGTCCGGTTCCTCCCACTGCTAAAGACCTCTAAAGCGCAAGCGAATTATTGAAACGAATTAAACCATATGTTAGTCCCAAAATGACCTGGTTTGTGTAGGGTGGGCGTTAAACCCTATTTCTCTCTCTCTGGTCAACACATAAGAAGGTTCCTTTCAACAATCAAGAAAACAGGCTGCCTTTCAGGGATATATATCCTCACATTTTTGTCTTCTACGTGCCCCATGGGTGCCATTCAGAAAATCTAGTATTTTTCAAGTAAGATTGGGTGTGTCTACATTCCATACATATCAAAATTAACGTACTTTTAGTGGAATTAATTAACTACCCTATAAATACTTTTGTGGCAACATATCTTTAATTCTTCTATTATTACATAGTCAGGGAATCCTCAGGGTTTTGCTAATGGTAAACTGCAACCCTTACAAGCACATCAAACGCCAAAATTTGTAGAAACAGCTTGCTTATCTTGACACTGTACACACATCTTTAAGTCATAGGCACCAGAAACTTTCCCCCAAATACCCCGGACAACTTCTTGGAACACATTTCAGAGCTTCAAACAATAATCTAGTTCTAAGAGTCTCCTATTCACGGAAAATCAAACTCTTCCTATTTTATTTGGATATTGGCATTGTAACTTCGGAGATTGATACATTAGAACTTTCACTTTTCACCAATAGGTCTACTAAAAAAAAGCCTGTATCCTTTTATCCGCTAACTTCAAATTTAGGTCAGACTAATTTGATTTTCTGTTCTTTAGTATGGTAACAACTGTTAAAAAGTTTGCTTCTTATTTTTGGGAGGAGAAAAATACAAAATTATCTAATAACCAACAGTACTTTCTAAAAGCTTTTCCTTCCAATATTTCATAAGTTTTGAAATTTTAAACAAAATATGTTTTATGTAATTCACGTGGCTCTTCATGAATTGAGAGAGAGAGGTTTAACTCCACTTGACACAAACGAGGTCAATTTGAGACTAACACCAGGTTCAATCCCATTTTAAATGAAATGAAATGGGGTTTAACATCCTATGCTTTTGCACCTAACCTGGGCTAATGGAAGACGGGCATACGCCATACAGTGTGCTATGAGGGAAATTTTGCCAGGGCAGCGGCGCTACGGCCTACTCTTATATCAAATTTCAACTGCCAAGGGATCTTTCACGTGCACTCCAATGTGTACACGGGACGTTGGTTTTTTGTCCCATCCAAATGACTAGGCAGCTGTCCTTGTCAGGCCCTCCTTCGGCATCACTGACAAGGGGAAATCACACCGGAAAAGCGAGATGAACTTTCTCGGCCAATGCAGGGATCGAACACCCGACCACCAGGCTAGCCAACCAGCGCCTTATCCACTTAGCCACTGTCATCCCCCAATCCCATTTTAATAATTCACTTGCATGTGGGGTCTTTAGAAGTGGGAGGAAGCGATCCTACTCTATGCCACATACAACTGGGGTATCGAAACCATGTCAGTTGACTTAATCACAGACCTTATGATATATCGCACATGTGCTAACCATTCTGCAATCCAAACAACTGAAAATTAAATTGTTTTATCCTGATGACCTAGTTTAAACATTTCTATTGCTTCATCAATAGACTGCTTATTGCTCAAAGGTGTTAACAGAAATATAATAATAAAGAATCAAATGTAATAAAATAAAATAATATTTTCATTTCAATAATATTGATTTGAACAGAGTGTGTGGAAAATATTCAATATGAATATTAAAAAAACATATACATTACACAAAAGCTTGGATATCATATGTTCTAGATAGCAGCTGATAAAATACTACAAGGAAACAGTACAACTTAAATGAGTGATAGTAGATACCTGCCATCATTGGTTTTGTTAATTTCTATAGTTAACTTTAATAACATTCAGCTGTTTAATTTATTGTAGTTAGGCCACATCATTTTAATTTTCTGTACTTCTGGGGTCTTGATAAATAAAAGGGAGATGAAATGAAATGGGGTTTAACATCCTACTGTTCTGCTCTGACTGGGCTAACGAAGACGGGCATACGCCATGCAGTGTGCTATGAGAAATTTTGCCCGGGCAGTAACACTATAGCCTACTCTTATATTGAATTCCATCTGAAGGAAATAGTGCAACCACATATTTTTTTCCCCACAGAAATAAGGACATATTTTTACAGTTTTTTTAGAAGGCTAACACATGGTTCAATTTTATTTCAATAATTTGCTTGCACGTTGGGGTCTTTATCAGTAGTAAGAAACCGGAGGTTCCAGCAATAACCCACAGGGTTGGACAGGTCACACTTCTCCTTGTCACGTACAACAAGGGAATCGACTCAATGCTTACCATTCGACCATCTACAATTTGGGGTTATTCCAACTGGTTAGTCTGACATTTATTTTACGATATAAATCATATGTGAACATGATCCCCATCATGGGTTAAAACCTTTATTATTATCAGTTAAAACCTTTATTATCAGTTAAAACCTTTAACATGGGTTAAAGCCTTTAACATGGGTTAAAGCCTTTAACATGGGTTAAAACCTTTAACACACGATACAATTTTATGGATACACAATTACTGAGTTTAATATTAAGCGACGTTTCGACATGAATACTAGAGTCTTTATTCTGTATATATTTGCCTACTATTCACATATCTATATCAATTGCTTGACAAAGACGAGAGTATCCTTGTCGAAACATCGCTTAGTATTAAACTCAGTAATTGTGTATCCATAAAGTTGTTAGTTGTAAATGCCAAGTGAAGAAGATAAAACCTTTAACATCGGCTAAAACCTTTAACATTAGTTAAAACCTTCACAGTATCAATGAGCCAGTGTGCATGGGAGATTACTCTACTTTTACGATACATGTTCTGTAATCACAGTAGGTATGCTTTCTAAAATCACTTTTTATATAAAGTCTGAATTTAAGGCCCCCTGCAGTGACTATAGTAGTAATTATGACGATAGATATAATTATTCGTTTGGCCTAAATGGGGGCTGGAGTGTCTAATTTTGCCCAACATGATTAATAGTTAAGTATTTTAATAATTGTTGATTCGTAATGCCCATTAATGATTTTTTTTTGTCATTTTTTTTAGTCATTTATTTGTTGTATTGTTAACTAATGACATTTAACACCATATCAAAATGTTTTAGTTGATCCTTGGATTGAGACACATAAAATAATCTATAATAATGAATTGGTTATGAGCGATATCGTTTTTATGTCATGGTTTCTCTTTCTCTAACCGTTTGCTTACAAATGATGGCATGTGTAATATTTTATATTTGGCATCATACATAACAGGAAGTATTGTCTTCCCGGCCAAATTTCACTTTGGTCAAAAATGCAAAACCTTTGGTCATAACAGCCGTAGCCCAACATAGCTTACAATTTACAATAATAAATATGTTTGATGTCTCCACTTTCGATGATCAGACTGATGTGCATTAATTAATCTAGTCTTACTGATCAGAGTTACTTATTTTCTAGTTTTACAGATGAACATTAGTTATTTTCTAGAGTCTGGTACACCGTGTGTGAGAGAGACAGTATCGATAGTTTTAAATTAAAATATGTTGTCTTTTCATGTATAGAGAGAGAGAGAGGGAGAGAGAGACAGAGAGGGGATTTAACGTCAACTCAACACAAACTAGATCATTTCGGGACTAATACATGGTTCAATTTCATTTCAATAGTTCGCTTGTGCATAGGGGTATTTAGCAATGAGAGGAAACCATAGAACCAGAGACGACCTTACTCCTCGTTATGTGCAAACAGTCAACCGGAGAAGGGGAATCGAAACAACACCAGTTGACTCAATGACCGACCTTATGACTCAGCACACACATGCTAACCATTCAGCCATCCAACTGGTGTGCTTTTGATTCCATGGTTGTACATGACGAGAAATATGGTCATCTGTAAAACCTCATGGGTTTTCTCCGGGTCCTCTGCTTTCGTCCCACTGCTACAAACCCCTATGTGCAAGCGAAGTATGGAAATAAAATTACAAACCATGTGTTCGTCCCGAAATGACCTAGTTTCTGTCGAGTCGAGGTTAAACTCCATTTCTCTCTCCCTGTCACATGAAAGTTTAATCTTAAAAAAAAGAATTTAAATAGTGTAACGAAGAAATATGAAGAACAGTTTCAACAGTTGTTCAAACTAATGAACAGAAAATCAAATTTCATAATTAAAGTCGATTCTGAAGTACCGGGTATTTATATTTTAGACTGAAGTGTTTATAGTCTAGGTTGAAGGGAGGTAACTAGTACAGTACTATTGTCAACAGCCACCTATGACATTTCTATACACTTGTGAGTCATTGAAACTATGATTCATTTTAAATCAATATTTGATTACTTTTGTTCTCTTGTCTGGTCTTTTTATACAATTAATTATATGTCTTGCAGAGTTCATGCTGCTTAAGGAATCTCTAGTGGTCTAACATATAATATGTCAAGAGACACTGTACTGTTTTTTTATGTTAAATACAATGGAGCAAGATAAAAAGAAGGAACTACTGGTAAATCGATCTATCATATACCTGATGAGCAGTTGATTTCATGCCAGAGTTTTAATTCACACAAACATGGGGAAATCTGATAATTAAGGGATTTTGGAACTAGGGTCCTACTGAATTTGGCATTTCTGGTAGCTAGTTATTCACATCAGAACAATTTACTTATAGAGAGAAAATATCAATAGTAATTTAGCTATTTGCTTCATATTATCGGCTTTATTTGGTTGAATTTAGTTTTGGTGGATCCTTACTGTAGTGTTGATAAATAAAACAAGAACTTACCACTATCTATTCGGATATCTTCAGCTTTCTTTTGGTTCTTTGTACACCTCTTTTGCTTTGATCTGGAGTGTTTTCTCTTCTTGACTTCAGTCTCTTGATTTGGACAGCTAACTGAATGCTGGTAGTCTGGCATCACCTCATCTGGCTTAATTTCAGTTAAGAAAGAACTTTCAGACATGGATCGGTTACCTTTCTTTTGGAACACCCTTTTTTTTGCCTTTGGTTTTTCCTTCACTTCTATATTAACTTGAGCAATTTTCTCTGGTTCATGATCTGAATCTGATGTTGTCAAAAGTTTATCATCAACCGAATTTAACACCTCACACCGTCTGCGCTTTCTAATTCTTATTTTTAGACTACTTTGGTTATCTGAAGTAACAAATGATTTATTGTCTCCCAATTCTTGTCTGAGTTTTCTTACCACTTTAGACATCTTCATTTTCTTTTTTGTTATTCGTTTCTTTTTTCTATCATCCAGTTGTGGATCTTCTACTTCATCACAGGAATATATAAGAGTTTCATCACTTTGAACATCTTCTTCAGACAAATGTTGATTCTTGGTTTTCTCTAAGTCAAATATCGGTTCGGTATCCGGTTGGGTAAATACATGATTAATATTGTCTGATTCCATCAAAGCATTCCTAGTATTTACTGAACTGATTGATATTAAATGCGGAGGACTTAACACATCCGATGATTCACAATTCTTGGCAGTAGATTTCTTTTGTTTAGACATTGCCCTTACCAGAAACTTCGAAGAGTTGGTCAAGTTTTCTAGAGGTATTGACACATCAATATGAGGTGAATTCGGTTGTTCTTCCTTGGAGCTACTAGAATCAACATCACAGCTTCCACTATCCCAAATCTCAACAGTATTAGAAAGTTCTTGACAATCAACAACAATTTCATTTTCAGACAGAACTGGAACTTGATCCAATTCATTATCAGTGACTGAAATAGGTGTTGGTGGCATTTCCAATTGGTTATCAAAGACAGCGATGGACTCAACTACCTTTTCACTTTCATCACAAGAAATAGGTGGTGCTGGCATCTCTTTTTCCACAATCTGAGAAATAACTTCTTCAGGAACAGAACTGATATTTCTATCATCAGAAATAAGCAGTGATGGCATCTCCTTTTCTACAATCTGAGGGATAACCTCTTCTGGAACAGAACTGATATTTTCATCATTTGAAATAGGTGGTAATGGCATGTCCTTTTCCATAATCGGAGGGATAACCTCTTCTTGCACACAACTGATATTTTCATCATCAGAGATAGGTGGAGATGGCATCTCTTTTTCCACAATCTGAGGAATAACTTCCCCTGGGACAACACTGATATCTTCTTCACCAGAAATAGAAGATGCTGGCATCTCTTTTTCCACAATCTGAGGAAAAACTTCTTTTGGAACAGAACTGACATTTTCTTCACCAGAAAGAGGAGGTGCTGGCATCTCCTTGCCCACAATCTGAGGAATAATTTCTTCTGGAACAGAACTGATATTTTCTTTTGGGTTATCATTTGTTTTAGCTGCTTGTAAATCCATTTCATCTTGGACAGGAGTTCCTGGAGTGTTGGGTCTAAAACTTATTTCTTGATCAGCACAATCAATCAGAGCAACATTTGTATCTATGTCTGCAAGAGCTGTTTGCTGGGGTTCAGTTGTCTGCTGGATGTCAGGAATGTGGAATTCAGTTATCCCTTGGATTTCAGTTCTTTGCTGGACTTCAGTACCTTGGCTTTTGTCTTCTAAGTTACCAGAGTCAATTACATGAGGTATATTGTTATTTGTGCTTAGATCAATAATTGCATTTTCTTTCTCATTTACTGATATATTTTGTATATTTTGCGGTGCTGCCTTAAAGGTTTCTGATACTGTATCAATTAACTTTGAAAATTCAGGCAAATTTAGTGGTAATTCTGGTTCATGAATGTGTATACTATCAGTGTTTGGGGACTTGGGAACAGTAACTTGTAATTCCTTGGATGTTTTACAGACTTCAGTTCTACTTGTTTCATTTGGTTCTTCAAAATTAACCAATACAGATTCAACTGGATTTGTGGTCATATTTTGTGGTATTTTAGATTTAGAGCTTTCCTCGACTACCCTGTTTCCTTTCCTGTTATTCAAAGGCAGGGCAGGTTGTGCTGACTCTCTTTCTGATACAATGGGTCTAGTAATGGAGGTGACAACACATGAAGTTTCAGGCATTGTTTCTCTACATAAATCCAATGAACAATAAACAGGAATGATTTTTGTAGAAGAAGCAGAACAAAGAGAAGTAGCACTTGACATGGAATCATCAGGGGGTTTTCCAGATTCATAGAGAAAAACCGGCAAAGGGATATCATTTTGTACGGTAGTTTCATTAGAATGCTGAGAGTAAGCTTTATTTAGCGCATTTATGTCTGATTCATTTATCTTTAATAAATGTTCCACTAATTTTGACGTTTTGTTACTTGTTATCTCCTTTTCTGAAACACTACTAATGTTCTTAGGTAAATTTGCTTTAATAGTATTAGGTTGACAATTTTCTAAAACGGAAATTGGCTTTCCAAAAGAATCCTCTTCATCCATGTCATCAGATATTAGAACTTGAACTGGTAGTTTCATACCGTAACTAAGTCTTCTCTCTGGCACAGGGTTCATGATGTACAAAGGAACACCTTCATAGTATCCTGCACAGGACTTGTAGTTGGTTGATGGTTTATGCCAAGAAAGTTTTGTTGTTGGTTGTGCATTAGAGATTGGTGAACTTGATTCTTCATTGTCCGAACTATTGTCGTCACATGATATTACTGCTAGGTTACGATCTGCTACTTCTGATGTAGAATCCAAGGAACATGAGAGGTTTATGGCATCACATTGTGTATCACCATTAGCAATGATGTTAATATCATCACTATAGCTTTGTCTTAAAAGTTCTCTATCATCCATAAGTCTCTCTTGATTATTGTTTCTTGAACTTTGACTATTTTCTTGGCATAGAGCTATTACTGCTGTGGCAGGGTAACTTGTACTCCCAGAATTCCCCTCTGAAATTTTAATATCTGCAGGCAACACATTGGCATCCTGTTTTTGCCTTTGTGTATGTTGCTCATCAACATTGGGATCATGGTTTTCAACATGAACATCCTTTTGAAGAGAAGCTTCACTGGAAATATCGCTGTCTGCAGACAATAATTCATCGTCTTTCTCTTGCCTTTCTGCTATTTTCTCATCAACTACTGCACATTTTTGATTCTTCAAACAGCTGTTGATTTTGGATGAAGTTCCAGTGAAATTATTATTTGTGTGTTTAACAGTTCCTTGAGTGTTAACATCTGTTACCAATAATATTACATCTGTCTTTTGCAAACCTGCTCTTTGCTCAAAAGCAATATGGTCTTGATTCTCTAAATAAACATCTTTTTGGGGTGTTTTACCAGTGGACTTTTCAATGGTATTTTCTAATTGCATTGGTGCACTGAGAGGAGCTAATTCAGCAAATGTATGTGATGAACTTTCTTGGAGTAGCGTTTCCTTCTTCTCTGATGGTGACTCTCTTTTACCAGTGGACTTTTCATTGGTATTTTCTAATTGCATTGGTGCACTGAGAGGAGCTAATTCAGCAAATGTATGTGATGAACTTTCTTGGAGTAGCGTTTCCTTCTTCTCTGATGGTGACTCTCTTTTACCAGTGGACTTTTCAATGGTATTTTCTAATTGCATTGGTGCACTGAGAGGACCTAATTCAGCAAATGTATGTGATGAACTTTCTTGGAGTAGCGTTTCCTTCTTCTCTGATAGTGACTCTCTTTTACCAGTGGACTTTTCAATAGTATTTTCTAATTGCATTGGTGCACTGAGAGGAGCTAATTCAGCAAATGTATGTGATGAACTTTCTTGGAGTAGCGTTTCCTTCTTCTCTGATGGTGACTCTCTTTTATCTTCTTGAGTTCTCACTGGTGCTACAGGAACAGGAATCTCTTCAAGTTCCTCAATAATATTATCACTAGATGAATTCAGTGAAAGGGAACTGGTTCTACTTTTAGAATTCACTGCATCATCAGAACTCTCATTTTCCAAAAATATCTCTGAAGAATTTATAGAATGTTCAGACGCAACTTTTGATTTATTGTCATTTGATTTTGAAATTTTGCCATGTTGATTGGACAAAAAGTGCTCAAATGACTGCTGAAAAGGGCTTGATTGTTCTTTTGTATATTGAAAAGTATGTGGTTTAACATTTGGTAATTGTGTTACATCCTTATAAATATTTACCTTTATGCTTGGTACTTTAGCAAATGCCAAATCTTGGAGGGATTTGATCTTGCTTTTGTTTGTAATTTTATTTGCTAGTTTCCTTTTCAAGCTGTCATGATTTATTTTGTCAAAAATTTCAACATTTTCTTTAGTAAGTTGGGGCTTTGTATTAAGATTAAGGTCTTCCATCACCAATTCAGCAGTTTCGGAATTTTGGACTTCACCCAGATCAATGCTTGTCACAGAAAAATCATGATTTGGGTGGCCTTTGATAGATAACTTTTTATTAAAAGGAATGTTCATATTGTTGTCTTCAAACATATTTTGGAAATGTTTATTTTGATTCTCTGGTGATCGAATGTTGTTAACTGCTGTAAGGACTTCAGGGTTACCGTCTTCATATGTTGAGTAATTCTGTGGTGGACATTCCTGCACTGATATTTTATTTTGAGACTTTTTGTTCAGGGGACTTGTAACAGATGAATACAGACTTATTAGGACAGACGCAGCTTCAACAGCAACTTGGTCTGAGCATTCATTAACTGTTAGTTCCACATGTTGTTCTGTGTTTACATGATTAACATCCTTTAAATGATCACTGATTGGTACGGCAGAATCTGTACATTCTGCCATGGGGAATTTGTTGATTGTTGATTTGTGGGGTTCTGTATTTTTGCTAGTGCTTTCTAAATTTTCAAATAGTGTCATTTGACTTTCTACAATTACTTCAGAACTTTTCTCTACAGGTGAATCCAATACATTGTCCACAGAAATGGGATTGCAGTTGGTGTTATCAGTGATGGATGAAGTTGCAATATTATCAGCAGTTTTAGTAAATGTTTGGAGAGTTAACTGATCTGCAGCCATTTCAGAAACTAAATTAGAAGATAAGATATCAAAAGCTTTGGGATGTTTTTCAGCTAAAATTGATTCTTCCTGTGTAACGCTTTTTTTATTCAATTTGTCTTCATCCAAAACCGGAAAATCACGAACACAACTCTTTTTAATATCTTTATTATTGTTAATGTTGAATACTGGCAGTGGGGTGGATATATCGGCAAGAATTTGTTCTGACAGTGGTTTTAAGGGAAATATGCTGTTTGTGTCATTTGATTTCTGACTTACATCATCTTTGCCTAAGATTTCTGGATCAGCACATTTAGAATTCTCAATGTTAAAAGAAAATTCCTCACCAGATATCTCTACCTCTACCACATTGACCATTAGTGGGTCCACACCATCTAAATTTAATGGTTCATTACTTTGATTATGCAATTCTGCAATGTCCTCTTTTAGTGCAAAAGACCCTGCAGTAGTTTCAACAGATTTCTCAGCTGTGGAATCCACTGACAAATCCAGAACGCTTTGCTTCTCTGAAACAAGTTTATCATTAGTAGACAAAGTGGCTGTATTTGGGGACTCGAATATGGAATTCTTCTGCTTCTCTGCAATGTCCTCTTTTAAAACAAAAGACTCTGCAGTAGTTTCAACAGATTTCTGAGCTGTGGAATGCCTTGACAAATCCAGAATGCTTTGCTTCTCTGAAACAAATTTATCATTAGCAGACCCAGTGGCTGTATTTTGGGACTCGAATATGGAATTCTTCTTCTTCTCTTCAATGCCCTCTTTTAGCGCAAAAGACTTTGCAGCAGTTTCAACAGATTCCTGAGCTGTGGAATGCACTGATGAATCCAAAAAGCTTTGCTTCTCTGGAACAAGTTTTTCATTAGTAGATACAGTGGCCGTATTTGGGGACTCGAAAATGGAGTTCTTCTGCTTCTCTGCAATGTCCTCTTTTAGTGCAATAGTCTCTGCAGTAGTTTCAACTGATTTCTGAGCTGTGGAATCCACTGACAAATCCAGAATGCTTTGCTTCTCTGCAACAGATTTATCATTAGTAGACACAGTGGCTGTATTTGGGGACTCGAATATGGAATTCTTCTGCTTCTCTGCAATGTCCTCTTTTAGGGCAATAGTCTTCGCAGTAGTTTCAACACTTATCTGAGCTGTGGAATGCACTGACAAATCCAGAATGCTTTGCTTCTTGGAAACAGATTTATCATTAGTAGACACAGTGGCTGTATTTGGGGACTCGAATATGGAATTCTTCTGCTTCTCTGCAATGTCCTCTTTTAGGGCAATAGTCTCAGCAGTAGTTTCAACAGATATCTGAGCTGTGGAATGCACTGGCAAATCCAGAATGCTTTGCTTCTTGGAAACAATTTTATCGTTAGTAGACACGAAGGCATCTACAATAGTGACTGTATTTGGAGACTGGAATATGGAATTCTTCTGCTTCTCTGGAAGAAACAACTCCTTAGATTTCAAAGATTGTGTGGCTGGAACATTGTCACTTGGAGAATATTTGTTTGATACAGTTGAGTCCTTGGGGTTTAATACAATTGAGTTCTTGGAGTTTGATAATACTGGACTCTGTGAGATTGATGAAACTAATTCTGAAATATCTTCATTAAATACCTGCTGTCTATTTTCTGACAGCCCACTTAACGCTGTTTTCTTCTTGAGTTCAGTTTTGTTTGTTAGTGTCCAATCACTCATTTGATTTTCATTGTGCCATATTAAAACGTCTTTGACTTCATCTGAATTAAGACTATTTTCATAGGAATTCTCATTAAGACTCTTGCTATTTTTCTTGTCCAAAATAGGATTCTGTTCTATCTTTTCTGAAACTTGAGATTCTTGCACAGGAACTGTTTTACCAGTTAAGTTTATATCCACAAAATTGTCATTTGCAGGAAGAAATGTCTTTCCAATGCTTACAGTTACACATTCTTTCTCAGAACACTTCTTGTGCCATTTTGAAATCTTGACTGGCTTCTTAATTTGACTTCCATCTTGAATAGCATTATGCCTGACTTTAATGTCTTTAATGATTACTCCATTACGTTTTGGTTTCTTGTTAGTAAATGTTTCTGTGGATGAATAATGATATATTCCTTGTTTTTCCTTGATAACTGATTCCTTTGAGATTAATGGCATGTCTGTTTTATTTCCTTGAGTTGATTTTTCCTGTACAGAGTTTCCCATTGTGTCCAAACTTTTTTCTGGTAATGATTTAAAAGATTGGATTTCCGTACTTCCATGGATGCATCTGGATTCCAAGTTATAGGTATCTGAATTGGCTTGATCTATCTTTGGTGTGACTAATTTTCTTTCATATTTTGTGCAAGATATTTTTGTTCCAAGATTCACCTCCAGAGTCTTCAACTTCACATCTTCTCTGTTTCCCAAAGTTTCTTCAAGTTTCAACTTTTGCTCTGGTTTCTTTTCATCTCTTATTTCTAAAGATGTTCTTTCTTTCATTTGGGGCAAACTGGTGCTCCTAGAAATTGGTAATGTCTTATTCAATGGCCTTCCACTTTCAATTGCTATTTTTCTCTTCATAGCAGTTGACCATAAAACTTTTTTACTTCTAGAGTCCTGTAGTTTTGATGATACTTTACCATGATGTCTTATGTCTATTTTGGACTGACTTGTATGCTTGTGTTTGTCCTCATGCTTTTGGTTATCTGTTCGCACTGTATAAGATGGCCTTAAATCATCACCAGCAAGTTTCTCTTTGGATAATGGATTGGTAATTGGTGTTCCTTTGAATCTAGATCTTAATTTATCCAAATCAAACTTTTGATCTTGCCCTAGCATGATTTTGTGTCTTGCATTATTCAATCCTCTGACCTGAACATCTTTAAAGGCAAGTGAACTACCTTCCGAATTAGTGTTACAAGCTTTTTGTAGAGTTTTTGACATTGACATCACTTTTGGATCAACAAAGAGAGACGACTCCAGAAATTTAGTTGTATTTGCTAGACGCTGCTTTGTATCAAGTAGTTGTTTTTCTATGCTACTTAAAAAATTCTCCCTGTCAGACTTTCTTGTATCAACACTTTGGGTAATTGGATTATCAGTAACCTTCCTATTAGAAACCTTTCCCTCTGTAGTGACCAAAATATTTTGTTTGGGCTCAGAAGTTAAGGCATTTGGTACAAAAGTTCCACATGTTACAGTGAAATCTGAGCTCTTTGAATCTGTGCTGCTTACAATTTGATTTCTTTTGGATTCTGATTCAAATTCACTTGATGTAATGTTCGCTTTTACCTTGATATCAGATTGTGTGTCTGACATGCTTGTTTTAAGATTTTTATTGGAACCTTTTTTCTGTTTACTTTTTGATATATCCTTTTCAGTCAGAGGATTTTGATCACACTTTTTGAAGTCCTCATATAGCTCCGGTTTCTTTGGAATAATCAAATTGTACTTGTTTATCTGATTTAGAGTGAGTGTTTTTAATTCCACCACAAGTTTACTTTTCCAAATTTTGTCACAATCCACTTTTGATAATGGGGGATTAACTACCACTGAATCAGCAACAGACATGGCTTGGAAATTAATCATTGGTGATTTTTCAGAGGTGATTTTTTGACTTTCTGAATTCTCACAAATAGTCTTTGAAAATTCTGTTTGCTTAGGTAATCTGTTTGGGGTGTCCTGTACAAGAATTTCAGGATCTTGTTTTGATTTATCCGAACTTTCACAATAATACTGAATGTTTTGAGCCTGTGTTCTAGATTCATCCACCTTTTCAACAGATCTATTCTCACAGTTTTTCATCACTTCACACTTATCTGCAGAATCCAATTTTGGTTTATGTTTTGAATACTTTAATTTAAAAATGTCTTCTGAATGTTTCACATAAGGAGTGGTATGAGTTTTCTTTTTCTTAATATTTTTAGCATATTTCTGAATATAATTGGGAAACTGTCTCGCTGGATCTCCCTTTTGATTTGATTTTTGTTTCATATCAACATTTTTATCTTGATCTTTTGTCATGAGTTTCCAGGATGCATAAGACCTTGGATATGTTGTCTCAGTTCCTTTAGTGTTTGATACCTTAAAGACAGGGTTATTATCATGTTTATTTCTTAATGGAAAATCAGCAGTACCTTGAGCACCATTCCCTTGGAAACTGGAAGAAGTTTTCTGAACATCTTTGGACCTGTCCTGGTAATGAAGAGAACCTATAGTGAGTCTTGGATCTGAAAGTCTGGCAGATTTGTTGTCCTTTTTATCAAAATCATCCTGTCTAATTCTGTCCTTATAACGATCCTGGTTACCATGAAGAGACATCAATGAGCTCCAATTACCAAGTGGTCCAGTCTTGTTCTTTGACACAGATACATCTGTTTTCTTGGGTCTTTGCTCTTTGGATAGCTCTCTACTTCCATAGACATTTCTGGATGGGTTGATATTCCTACTGTATGGAACTGAACTCTTGTATGGATCTGAAGTTTTGGTTTCTGGTGCTGATATTTCGAACGTTTGAACAGCTGTCTTCGACGTAATTGTTCTTTTAGCAAACGATTCCGTTTTGTGATAAGCATGCTCATTCCATTGAACAGATTGTTGTGGCCCTGGTTTATCTTTGCTGGTGCTATAAGCTGGCTGGATTCCGGGCAATTCGTTCCAACAACGGTACATAGCCGGATTACTACCGATACAATACTGGTTATCATGCATCTTCTTCTCTTCATGTTATAGCGTGGTCCAGCAATGCAGCCATAGGTCATGGATCAAACCTCAGTCGATAACCTGGAATATATAAATAAAAGAAATGGTAAGTAAGCTATAAAATAAAATCAAATCTGGAAATAAGGCACAGATTCAGGCTTGGTCAGGCAAAAAACCTCCAGCACTGATTTGTCTTTTTTATTGATATTATTAATACATGTCTGACACTAATAAGGTGAAAATGTCAGGTACTATTTCATTACTGCCTGACATTTTGCCAGGTACATCAAAAACTGTTATTTCCATTTTGTCAGGTACATCTAAAACTGTTATTTCCAGGCCTGAATAAAATGTTAACATAATATTTTCTTTGAAAAATGATGCAATACTGGGACTTCACAATCACAGGTTGTCAAATTTATAGTGCTGGTGTTTGTCTTTCTTGGTGTAGCAAGAAAACAATACTAGAATATTACATAGCAATTTCTATCTCTTACAACATAAGCAAAAATCCTGTGTTAGTGACCAAGAAAACCATTCAAATCTGATTCACATACAATGAAACATATCATACATAATCCCTCCTAAATCAGTATTCAAAATGAAGCATAATCCCTCCTAAATCAGTATTCAAAATGAAGCATAATCCCTCCTAAATCAGTATTCAAAATGAAGCATAATCCCTCCTAAATCAGTATTCAAAATGAAACATAATCCCTCCTAAATCAATATTCAACTGAATGTTTCCGCAATATACAGCATAACACCTTGTGACCTCACAAGTTGCACCAGGTGTTTATGATAGTTTTAATAAAAAATTGAGAACAGGCTGAAATAACTGAATGCAGGCAGAAAATGGGATTCAACACTCCCATTTACTATTATATGGTCAAATTTTGTTAACAATGAAATGTCTCCATAGTTAGCATATAATCATTTAAGGGGACTTTCCACTTAATATTTAATTTTTGAAATATTCCTATAAGATAGGGTAACAGTAAAGTTTATAAGAAATGTTTTGACTTTGACGTGTTGGTGACAAGGAAATGATAAACTCATAAATCATCAAATTTCAATATTCATTTTTTAAATGTTGCATGATAAAAGAATTGAATACAGAGATCAAGCCATTGTTGCTATAGTAGTACAAAAATAGATCTTGAACAGGGAGTGAAAATATTCAAATTTCATTTAAATTACATGTAGTTTTTTCTGAGCTAAACTTTGACTTGTTTCAAAATTCAGAGTAGATCATTTATTATCGTAGCAACAGTGCTTGACAACAGAGACAAGTCTTGATTATCTATTTTATCATTAAATCTTGCAGGTATTCAAATCTATTTAAATCTCAGCCATTCGAATGCCTAGAGAGCTGATTAAAGGCAAGCCATAAATTTTGTATGATTTTAACCCAGAATAGGCAGATTTAACTCTTACACAATGGATTGTTAAAGTTCATGTTTGACAAAAGAGCACAGACTGTAAACAGGTCTCATTAAAAATAAATCTATACATGACATTAAAATTATTCAGTAATTACATTTATCATATTAACATGCACTAAATAGCCCGACCTAAAACCGTTTATGATAATTAATGGTGAGAATATCGTTGCTTGGTCAAGTTAATTGGGTCGAAGTTTTTATTTTACCTTTAATCTTTAATTAATGAAAATTATAGAAATAATTGTAAAGGTATATATAGATATCATCTATTGTTTCAGCCACGATTCTTAGTTTGTACATGACAAGTAGTGGGGTCGCTGCATCCTCCGGATTCCTCCCACTGCTATAGATCCCTACGCACATTCGAATTATGGAAATGCAATTAAACCATATGTAAGTCCCCATAATGACCTAGTTTGTATCTTTAGAACTAGGTCATTTTGTGTGAATCCTTTGAACAATGCAACTTTTGCATTTTAAAAACAGTATTTTCCCAAAGAAACTTAACAATGCTATCTTTACTGAAGAATTTAATCATATGTCAGAGGTGATTATATAGTGTCATATGTACTATGTATTATCAAATGTATCTTTTGCATGCATATGTATGTTGATTTTTGTATACTGTTCTTAATGGATGTAATATGCAAATAAAAAAAGTTGAAAGTTGAAAGTTATCATCAATATTGGGACAAGATAATTATCATATCGTGATAACATTGGTCATCAGGATATCAATATTCTTTATCACGATATACCGAAAAACTGGTATATCGGCCAAAATTTATTCTATATAATAAATATTAATGGTGTGGACTTTTGAGGAGAACGTCTGTCAGGAAATCCTGATTAATCTGTGTTTGTAACAAGTTAAGATTCTACATACCAGTTCGGGTTGAACAGGATGTAAATCTATCATAAACAAATGACTGATGCCCGCAACATAAGAGGAGAAGGAGGAAACAGGAAGCAAAGTTTGATAATGGTTACTATAAACCATTATGACACAAATGTCAGTGTAACAAAGATAACAACAGAAATAACTGAATATGTAATTAAACTCAGAAACAGATTAGTCACATGTATTAAAATGTACTTAAACTACATCCCATTTTATTTTTTCCTGTCAAGTAAATTATATAAAGTCTAATATGACATTGGATTTAACATCCTAATTTTCTGCAAAGACTAATCTATGGGGGAAATTTTCCCCAGAGAGTAACACATATGTCCTATTCTTACATTAAATTCCAATTCTCAAGGGTTCAATTATGTGCATGCCAATATGTACACGGGACCTTGCTTTTTCGTAAACTGAGCAACTATACCCTGAAGTGAAACAGAATAGGCAACCAATACAAATTTCATAAGATTGGAGGGAAGGCAGATTACCTGTCTCCTAGTGATCGCCATCGCCTTAAAGGTCACCTCTCCCTAAAATCAAATGTAGTTGCAAAACTATCATGTAGTTTATAAATTCACACATGGAAAGCACAAATGTCCTCTTATATAACGATAATTCCAGGTATTTAATAATAATTCTAGGTATTTTGAGAGAAATGTATGAAATTTGGGCTGCTGGGTGTTTTGAGAGAGAGAGAACTAGGGTTTAATGTCCACTCGACACAAACTAGGTCATTTCGGGACTTACACATGATTCAATTTTATATCAATGATTCCATTGCGCATTGTGATCTTTAGTAATGGGAGGAAACTGAAGGACCTGGTGAAAACCCACGAGGTTGGACAGATGACCCTACTCCTTGTCACGTACAACCAGGGAATCAAAACCATGTCAGCTGACTCAATGACATACCTTATGATGTACATGCTAACCATTTGGCCATCCAAACCCCAGTTTATAGTACATGTTTATAGCATATTGTTTACTGATGATCTCATTCTCTTATCAGCTTATAAATAAGATAACATTTAGATATTTTCAGGAGTGTTGATTAGCCTCTGGCTACTTCAAGATATTAAATGTGATAACCTGTACATTCCCTCCCAAAATCACTTGGAGATAAATTTGGATTAAACATCTACTAAAAAATTTTAAAAAAAAATGTTTTTATTCAAAATTTACTCATTAAACATAAATGCTCTAGCATAGTGGTTTAAACATACATCACGCGAGAGCTAAATTTAGCGGATTGGAATACATTTTGTGACAGTTGATAATCAAGACTTGTTTTTAACCCACTGACTTATCTAAGTTAGTCTAATCTTAAAAAGGTAATGTCTTTAGTTGAGCAATATTTTTTAAGTATCTTTTTTTAAATACTTATGAGCTATTGGATACATAAAATCTACATAATCACTGAATCTAGAAGTAATTAGTGATAAAATATTGCCTTTGGAAGTTACTTTATTTCTTCTTTTTTTTTTGCAGTTATAAATATGAAAGTAGGCTATTATTTGCATGTATTTCCCCATGACAGAAAGAAACCGACTGGGTTAAACATCCTGTATATTCTGCAGGTTAAAATTGGATGAACTGCTAGAAAAGCCATAAACCTAGTGACTCTACTACTGGATAAAATCCATGATATTTGACTTCATGACAGGTTTCGTACCCTAAAGCATACATGATAGAGCAGTTAGCCACTTAACCCTTTGCCTCCAGTACAAATTCTAGGGATGGGTATATGTTAGACAGCTGTTGGTGTATGGAACAATAAAACTCTAATAATGCTATTTTAACACTGGCTATAAAATACTCAAAGGATGCGAATGGGATTGATTGTTTCGTCAATAGAAAAATATTGAAAAACTTTCGTGTAAATTACTTTCCATCTTTTGTGTAATTTATATTCAATCATCCACATATACATTATCATTCATGTAATCTATATTCCATCATTTAAGTAATTTATATTCCATTTTTCAAGTAATTTATATTCCATTATTCGTCCAATTTATATCCCATCATTCGTATAATCTATATTCTATCTTCCACATACATTCCATCTTTCATGTAATTTATATTACATAATTCATAAAGGCTATATTCCATCATTCAAGTAATTTATATTCCATCACTCATCTGTCATGTAATTTATATTTCATTTTTCATATAATTCTTAATTCATATTCCAGCATGTAATTTGTATATCATTCATCTAATTCATATGCCATTGTTCACATACATTCCACCATTCATGCAATTTATATTCCATGGTTCATGCATTTTATATTCCATGGTTCATGTAATTTATATTCCATGGTTCATGCAATTTATATTCCATCATTCAAGTAATTTATATTTGTTCATCTAATTTATATTCTCTCATTTATGTAACTTGTATTCCATTACTCACATTGATTATATTCTGCCGAAATTTAATTCATGTTCCATCTGTCATTTAATTAAATTCCATATCATTTCTGTTGATATTGCATCATACATGTTGATTATATTTACATCTGTGACATTATATTTATGTCACATCATTCAAGCAGAATATAATCTGTGTTTCATGTACATTTAATCAATCATGCAAATTTTATTACTGGTACACTATTCACATTGGTTATAGAACATTAATCATGTACATAATTCACATTGAGTATAAGATAGGATTACCAGATTAATCATTTGAGAAACCGGGGAATTTATTATTCTGAGCAGACTAAAGCTAAATGTAACACGGAGCACCCTAAAATAAGTGCCCAAAAGAAGCAAATTTTTTCATTTCTAAAAGCCAGGAGATTTGTTTTCAGCCATTTTGTGACGGTATCTTCTTTGGTTGGCATTTAGTAATTGAACATATTAACACAAGGTACAATTTTATGGATACACAATTACTGAGTTTGATACTAAGCGACGTTTCGACGAGGATGCTCTCGTCTTTATCAAGTGTATCCATAAAATTGTACCTTGTGTTTGTGACGGTAGTTACAATAAAAATAATGTTGTTGAATGGATCATTGACAAGCATTATTTTGATTGTCACATGTTAGTAATATTTGTAGGAACCCATCCAGTTTTACACCTGTGTTATGCACATTTGGCACACCTTGGTAAAATCTATGAATCTAGATGTACAGTACCAGAGCCTGCGGGGGTTTGTCGAATGTATTGCGCACTGAACAATTTAGATCAAAAGTGTTGTGCTGACGTAACAGTGTTTGTGCAAACGCTGTTTTTTATACATTAATATTAATCACTAGTTTATGTGTTTTGTGTTATTATTTCCAATTGAAAAACATCTGATTTAAAAACCGGGACCATTAGGCACATGAGAGTCATCAGGATGGGATGACAAAAAAGACACCCAAACCTGGGACTGCCGGTAAAACCGGGACTTATGGTAACCCTAGTATAAGACAATAATTGTGTAGATTATTAACAATGAGTATAAGACAATACTCGTGTAGATAATACACACTGCATATAAGACATTAATCAAGTAGTTTATTCACATTGATTATAAGACTTTATAATCATGTAGATTATTCACATTGACTATAAGAATTTAATCATGTAGTTTATTCACATTGTTTCACATTGATTATAAGACATTAATCATATAGTTTATTCACAATGTGTGTAAGACTTTAATCATTTAGTTTATTCACATTGATTATAAGACATTAATCATGTAGTTTATTCACACTGATTATAAGACATTAATCATGTAGTTTATTCACAATGATTATAAGACATCATCGACATTGATTATAAGACATCATCGACATTCAACACTTAAACAGAAACACTTTTAATTGGTAACTATTTTAACTATCCAAGCTTGAACATGGTTTATCATATATCTTGATCTAACTGTTCACTGATTTGAACTAATTTCTTCACTCATGTGACTGAAACATGATCAAATCAAATCTGGGTAATAAGACACCAAACAAATGCGAACATCCATCACCTTAACTGTAACCCTATCTTTTAAACCCATAAAATCAAATTTACCTGTACAGCAGAGATATAATTGTATTTTATACTTGAATTCAATATATTACCTATTGCCAGTAGCGGATTATCAGTGAGGCTGACGAGGCTGCAGCCTCAGGCCCAAAGATACGATTAAAAATGCATCGACAATGAATGTTAAGGGGGGGGGGGAAGGCCCAACGGGAATCAACATAGGCCCTGACCAGATTTAATAAGGCCCACGCCATTTTAAATAGGCCCTCCACTGCCTATTGCTCCCTATAGCATCTTACTGTGCCCCATAATCAAAAGTGTGAAATATTTCATGAGTTCTGTGAACAGTTGTGAACTATTGAGTTAGAATAGAAGTTGTGAACTATCAAAGGTGCCATGTGAACAGCCCTGATTTTTAAGATGCCTTGCAAACTCTGTCAACTATTTAAGGGTCAATTCTTTGATTGTATGGCTTGTCTACTACATCACCCTTGGTAGAAGTGGGCATAAAACTCCAGGAATGAACGACTGAACAAACGATTGTATTGCATCAAGACTCCAGTATGGGGCCAGAAACTGAGAACTGTGAGAAAGGCGGATTTTTGAAGTATGTAAAACCACATGAAATCATCTTTTTATTCAAATTAAATATAGACACATTAAAACTCTGATCCACCTTTAAACTGCGTGTGAGACAACAGGACAACTTGTGCAACAGTGATATGAAACTAAAAAAAAAAATCATCTCATTTTCACCTTTCATCAGATGCCCCCATAAATTGATAAATTGAAATCCGTGGCCGTTTCTCCCATTTCTGCTCAAAATTCTGTCTGTAACAAAATAAATTGTGTTTCGATATTAAAATAAAAATATTCTTAGTTTCAACGTTCATAATCTAATCATTTGTCTTTATCTTAATGCTTGAGAATTTATACTGATTGTTTTCAGGAATACTGCTTTGAATTGAAGTGTATTTAATGACTTAAAACTGGAAATAATCAATTTTGAATTCAGTATATATGGCAGCCACTGTTCGAGTGCCACAATTTTTTTTATTTGTTAGTTCAGATGAATAAATCTTAGCTCTGTAGTTAAAATTAGCATCATCAATGAATACTGTAGCTCTTAATTTATAGAAATGTGAAGACTATTTGCCAAATGAAATGAAATGAAATGGGGTTTAACGTCCCACTGTTCTGCTCCGAACTGGGCTAATGAAGACAGGCATACACCATGCAGTCTGACATGAGGTGAATTTGGCCCGGACAGCGACACTATAGCCTATTCTTATATCGAATTCCAATTGTCAGGGGATTTTTACAATGAGTACACAGGACCTCAGTTTCTCATCCTATCCGAACAAATGCTGTAACATCTGACCCTTACATCATACACTACTGATTAGCAAGAAAAACCCACCGAAGAGAAAAAGTGCTCAATGTGCATTCAAACAACTAGGTAACTTTGGAACATGCTTTAAGAAAAGTTATATCGTCTGGTATACAATTCTGCTCTCATGTATGCGATCATGAAATGAATCCAGCAGAACTCTACTAGGGACAAACTGAAAATCTGAAGATAACTAGGCCATACATCATAGAATTAGCAATGGATGGAAGCCGTTGTCTTTTTTAGACAACATAGCTATCTTCTACCAAACAAAAATTCAATAAATAAAATATATATTTGAAAATTTATGAAGCTTTAAATTAAATATCAATAGACATTATGATCCGAATGTTTCTGTTTATAGACTTAATCAATTTGATTAAAATTAGTTCAAAGGGAAAACAATAAAGATAAAACAGCCACACGTGTTTCAACACAGGGAAATCTCCATGACATTTTAACCAGCTGTGCTTTCTACAATAGTCTTATATGTTTGCATGAATTTTACGCAAAATCAATAGGTCTAAATGATTTATTTACTGTAGAACAAAAACAGGCATTATAACAAGACTATTATGAGAGAGAGAGAGAGGGAGAGAGAGAGATGGGGGTTTAACCTCCACTCAACACAAACTAGATCAGGACTAACATATGGTTTCATTTTATTTCAATAATTTGCTTTCGCGTAAGGGTCTTTAGCAGAGGGAGGAAACTGGAGGGGTCTTTAGGAGTGGGAGAAAACCAGAGGACCTGGAGATAGTAGTTGTTTTCCAGAAGTATGGGTTTTAGTTTATTAATACGGATACAGTTTGGTAATGAACAAAAAGATTGTCAAATTGTGGTTCTAGGTAGAAGATACTAAAAATTGCTTTATGTATTTGACCATCTACAAGATACAGAAGGTGTTTACACATTGTGATTCTTCTAGATACAGTGGACTCTGTCAAATCCGACATCAGACGGGATCATTACAATTTGTCAGATTACACAGTGTCAGAATACCCAGTTTTCTCAAAACTGGAAATATTGTAACTTTGAAAACCGGAAGTATTATTAAAATGTAGCTTTGAATTGCCAGAACGTTATTCCCTTTAAAATGAAACCTTTCTGTACATTAAAATCTTTTTACATTAATTTTTATTTCATTTAACATGTGAAGGCATTTTGAATAGGTCAAGTCCGTCGTTAATTTATCTTCTTCATCGTCTTCAGTTAATCGAGTACAGATTAC
Organism: Patella caerulea; assembly: GCA_036850965.1. Lineage (NCBI taxonomy): Eukaryota > Metazoa > Mollusca > Gastropoda > Patellidae > Patella > Patella caerulea. The sequence goes on along the minus strand of JAZGQO010000002.1, from coordinate 13,085,902 downwards.
CCAGAGACTTTTTGACTGAAGTAATAAAGAAATGATCGGATTTCACAGAGTGCCGGTGTAATCAGAGGTCGGATGTGACAGAGTCCACTTTAATTATATAGCATTTATTAGATACCAAAATATCTTTACGCATTGTGACTCTTCTAGGTTGTTACACCATTCACAAGATACTAAAAATTGTTTACACATTGTGATTCGTCTAGATAATTATATAGGATTTATTAAATACATATATAATAATAATTATATAGCATTTATTAAATATCTTTACGCATTGTGATTCTTCTAGGTTGTTAGACCATTCACAAGATACTAAAGGTTGTTTATGCCTTGTGATTCTTCTAAATAATTATAACATTTATTTGATACCAAAAGTTGTCCATGCTTTGTGATTATTCAGGTAGTTGAAGCATTTAAATGATACTAAAAGTTGTTTACGCCTTGTGATTCTTCTTATAGTTGGAACATTTACAAAACAATAAAGGTTAGACAGACCATTTACAAAAATACTAAAAGATGTTTGTAGCATTGTGATTCTTCTAGGTAGTTAGACCATTTACAAAATACTAAAAGTTGTTTACATATTGTGATTCTTCTAGCTTGACCAGTTGCAAGATACTTTTAGTTCTTTGAGTGGCATTTGGCAATTGACATACGTCATAAACACAAAATCACAATATGAAACACAATTATTATTCTAATTAAAGCTACGTTTCATTGTGGGTTATTTGCTTGAAAACATCGATTTAATTAAAATCGTAATATGTTTGTGTTTATACTAAATGTTGTTAACGCATTGTGATTTTTCTAGGTAGACCATTTACAAGATACTAAAAGTTATTTACGTATTGTCATTCTTCTAGGTAGACAAATTACAAGATACATGTACTAAAAGATGTTTACATGTGTGATTGGTTTAGGTAGTTACAAGATACATGTACCGGTACTAAACGATGTTTACATGTGTGATTAGTTTAGGTAGTTAGAGCATTTACAAGATACTAAAGTAATTATTTAGACATGACAACCCTATAATCAACACTAAACCATCTGGTTTACAGGATTTATATGAATTAGAACTGCCTTGAATTTACAAAAGTTAACAAACAACTGGTTTAAACATGATATGAATGCTCTAGGTACCTATGTAAAAACCTAAATTGAAATACAGAAATCAATATTATACCTCACTTAATGTGTAAATGATAACTGGTAATAGTAGGCTACACAAATATCATATATCAAAGCCCAATTACAAATTGAATGTAAATATAGAATGCCTGATTTATTCATGATAGCACTGACAATATGCTGGCTATAGAATTGCTACAGACAAAGAACTAACAATCAACCCATACCTGGCGTACAATTCGAATATTGTTATTTTATTGGTGGGTTTTAGAATTTAATCATTGATTTTTATCCCCATTGTTCTCATGAATCTATTCTTATTTTTCAGATTGTCATAGAATAACAGTCATACATTATGAATTGGAGTATCGATAGTTTATGAATTCTTTTGTTTGCAATTACTTCATATCCTTATTGAAATGTGCTGTGTCCTTTCATGTAGAGGGAGAGACAGCGAGAGAAAGGGAAATAAAGTTGGACGTCCACTCAACACAGACTAGATCATTTCTGGACTAACACATGGTCAAATTTTCAATAATTTGCTTGCGCGTTGAGGTTTTTAGCAGTGGAAGAAAACCAGAGGGCCCAAAGAAAACTCCGTTAGTTTGGACAGACAACCCTACTCGTACAATTCCTACAAATTAATTAATTTTTTTTCATAGTCTACTTCAATATCTTTGTTCATATTGTAAAAAATAGCGATTGTCAACCCATCTTGCTGTCACAGGTCACATCTAGTCGAGGTGACTCTATTATTGAAAATTATCACGCAAGGTCTAATATACACAAACAGATCAACGGAACAACACAGACATTCTAAAGTTAATGACAAAGTTTTTCACAAAGACATCAATAAATTAAAAAAATATATTCACCAACCAGGATCAAAATTAATTTGAATGTCAACATACAAACAAAACGAGTTGTTTTACATACATACCAATGTGGACAATGGCAGACCTCAGTTTTTTGCTCCATCCAAATGACTAGGCAGAGTCGCATAGCTAAATTTATTGGTCTCCACATTCACTTACAATCACTAGAGACACAAGCAATTGTCCTATACACATTGCATAAAAGCCAAGTTGAACTTGTGTTAAATTATTCGGGAATATTCCCATGCTTTTTAAGTTTTGCAACAACGGGTTTAGACAACAATATAAGTTGAAAACTCTTTTTACAATATATGTGTTATAATGTATACGTTATTGCTGAAAATACTGCATAATAGAGATATACAATGCAAGAATTCAATGGATGACTTCACGTTTATAATAGCCTTTGACCAACATAGTACAATCTCGAAACAAGATTATTTTTTCTAGGCTATTGATTACAACTCCTTTGTGAAGGAATGAATAAGATATCTTTAGGGGAAGCCTAATCCAATTTCATGTTATATATTTAAAGCAAACGTATAAATGTAAATTTTGTTGCTATATCAAAAGCATTTCCACAATTTATACCAATCCTACTTTATCATCACCATAATATTACTGACATCTATATATACATATAAACAGCCAGTACAGATCCTTTTCAAGGCCCCTGGATTGAAGAAATGGCATTTACAGCGTTATTTCTTTCCTTAAAATTGTTTGGGGGAAGATCATGAGATTTCCTACTGCTAGTTGTCACTTCAGATCTGAAAATCTTCCCTTTAAGTTCTATCCCTCTTAAACAGATTGTGATTTTAGTAGTATAATGCAAGATTTAAAATTGTGCCAGACGTTATGAAATTGACAGGCAATCTTTTTCATGGCTACATCATTAACATTTTCTTAATAGAATTATTCTTCAAAAACTTGAAGACAGGTGATGGAGTTTCTGCATACCAAATCCGAGGCAATCAGAATCTAGTGGAAAAAGTATTGTATGCGTACTTGTCACACATATTCCTGAAGCAATGGCGCGAGAAATCCCTCTCTTACCATTGCTGGATAGAAGTCATATTCTTGAAATTGGGCGTGGCGTGTCTCTTTTTAACGTCTAATCAAATCCCTCCTCTTTTCTCGCATTCGTCATAATTTTCAAAATGGCCGACGAAGTAAACATGTTGGCACTGGATAATCGAGCATAATAAATTTCGCGGGTTATGACGTAAACAAGTCGCGATTGTCACTAGATACATTGCGGTAACATATTTTGAGGTCTGGTCAACCCCGATATTGTTTGTTACAATGTAGGTCATTGGTTGGTAATGGCACTACTGACCAATAATAATTTAGCACATTAGTTCTAATAAAATGAAACACTGCGCAGGAGTATGTTGTCACATCACTTTCTAATTCCAATATTAAATGTAGCAATCAAGACCCCACTTTTGTAATTTTAAATAATAGGCCTACAAAGTCCATGAAATATAACTTGTTTTAATAATAGGACTACAAAGTCCATGAAATATAACTTGTTTAAATAATAGGCCTACAAAGTCCATGAAATATAACTTGTTTTAATAATAGGCCTACAAAGTCCATGAAATATAACTTGTTTAAATAATAGGCCTACAAAGTCCATGAAATATAACTTGTTTTCAGTAACTTGGCCTTTACCTTGAACGATGATAGCATCTATGTTAATCAGAGTATATCAAATAACAACTGACCTGACAGTGGTCTATTTCTCAAGTATGTTCACATTTTCAAATTAGACAAAAACTTGTTTACTTCATATAAATCTTCTGTAAGAGGGACAGGAAGTTATTACCTGACTGCTGTGCAAACATGTTTGATTTAATGGCTATGATATGAGGAGATACACACTTTGAAATAATAACTTAACATCGTTTTACTCTGAATTTGATAGAAGAAAATCTATGATTTTTGTCACATGATCACTCTGGACTTTTATCAGCTATATTAGTAGTTTAGAAGATGTGATTATAGGAACCTAATATTTGGTTCAAATGATCAGAATATAATCAATGTATAAGTGATAAAATGATGAAATTGTGCGTGAGTGTTTCACAAAATCAAAGTGATGTCATTTCATATCTACATGAATTACAACTATATTAAAAGTAAATTTCAACAGAACATGTTATCAAATGTGATATAACAGAAACCTATTATAACATGAGATATAACAGGAACCTATTATATGATATAACAGGAACCTATTCTAACATGTGATATAACAGGAACCTATTAAAACATGTGATATAACAGGAACCTATTATAACATGTGATATAACAGGAACCTATTATAGCATGTGACATAACAGGATATAACAGGAACCTATTATAATACTTGGTATAACAGGAACCGATTAAAATATATGATATAGCAGGAACCTATTATAACATCTGACATTTGAGGAGTTCACATAACGAACACATTGTACTTTAATACATTATAATTGCACATTCTGCATATCTATCAAAATATGCTTCATCGACTATTTGATTTAAGGCTTCATATTGATGATGACAACTCACCCTGATCTCACGTTGGAATGAATCCTGCAATGGTTCATATTCTGATATAATCAAACTGTATAAACATCCAATGCAAATGAAATGAAATGGGGTTTAACGTCCTACTCTTCTGCACCTATCAAATTCCAACTGCCAAGGGATCTTTTACGTGCTTGCCAATGTGTACACGGGACCTCGGTTTTTGTCCCATCCGAACGACTAGACAGCTGTCCTTGTTAACACTAATATTTATCACAAGTATAGAAATCTACTGCTGTTACCGATATATTTCATACAGGTCATATATCATATTGTACATTATGTAAGCCTATTCATTATATTTGAAAAAAAATATATCATGCTTAGACCAAACCAATATTAATCTTTAGTTCTTCTGAGACTTGATCAATAAACAAAACAACTAAACTCTTGTGTGCAATATTTTGTTAAATTTCTTAACTTTAATACTTTCAACTAAAAGCTTTTGACAAGAGCCACTTGGTTTTTCTTCCTTAAGTGTTCGCAAGCACGCAGTTGCCATGCATCATACACTCACAGTTTGCAGGAGATAGACATGCTAAATAAAAGAAAAATCAAAGGCCATAATCCAGGATGTAACAGTCCTACATGCAACAATATCAAAAGGAACTAGCTCGAGTCTTTGGGATAAACAGTCCAACATGCAACAGTATCAAAAGAAACAGAGGTCTTTGAGATAAACATATATTTCAAGTTTCATTAAAACACAATTTTTTTTTGTACAATCTGTGGTCACAATCCAGGACATTGCTGTCGGATAAAAATATGGGCATATAAAAATACTAATTAGTGTTGATTATTTTGTACCTGTAAAGAGCCTGGTGTAGAAGTGAAGGGTACTGGAGTAGAAATGTGACATCCTCATATAGTCTGGGTTATTTTTGATTTAAGTTTGGAATTTTGGATTTGGATTTGTCAATGGTATCTGAATATTGAAAGAAATCAATAAATGTGACCAACTCAATATTCCACAAGGGGAGAGAGAGTGAAATGGGGTTTAATGTCCACTCCACGCAAACTAGGTCATTTTGGGACTAACCTATGGTTTATTTTCATTTCAATAATTCGCTTGCACGTAGGGGTCTTTAGCAGTGGGAGGAAACCGGAGTAACCAGAGAAAACCCATGAGGTTGGACGGGCGACCCTACTCCTTGCCACGTACAACCAGGGATTTGAAACCAAGCCAGTTGACTCAATGGCAGGCCGAATGATACAGCGATCGCATGCTAACCATTCGGCCAGCCAACTCCCCTTTTCCAAAAGGTGTAGACATCTCAATTTACAGAGAATGGTTAATAAATATAATGAAAAGGACTATAATTAAAAATAAACTGTAGGTTTATCATTGCAAACAATACACATGAGTCATCAGATAGATATCAAGAATAAAAAGGGAGTGTCAGAGCAACATAGATAAACTATGGTAACAGCGCAGCTTCAATTCCTGTTAAAAATCATTACCATACCTCGGTTATTAGCAATGTTCGATAGCTATGGAAATCAGACAATAAAACAGAAGATAGATCATTTGTGTACACATACCTCAATTCATTAGGTATTTATGCAAATCTTGAAATAAACTACTACATGGTCATAATAAACTCACGCATTCCATTTATCAGAGCAAATCACAAACATAGCAGCATATGTCAATAGAAACATTGACAGGAAACAAAATAAAACTGTTCCTGCCTTTACTGGGCTAATGAAGACGGGCATATGCCATACAATGTGCCACCAGTGAAATTCTATCCTTACTGCAGTGCTATTACCTACTTTTATATCCAATTCAAACTGCCAAGGGGTCTTTTTATGTGCACACCAATGTGTATACGGAACCTCTATTTTTCATCCCATCCAAATGACTATGCTTTGTCCCTTGCCTGATCCTCTGTCCTGCACCAGTGACAAAGGTTGGGAGACAAATAAAACAACTAACTTTACCTGGACATTAAACTGAGAGTACCCTTTAAAAGACTAGATTAAAATCTCTTTGGTCGAGGCAAAACAAAAAAATGTCAATTAGACAATTACTATGGCTTATGGTTTGTAAGGTATATTCAGTGAAAAGAAAAACACTGAACTAACACAAACACAACTTAATAAATAACAATCACTAGAAACTTTAATAGTGCAATGTTTCAACAAGTATACTTTGATATATAATAATGCTAACCTGGAAACTGCGGACAGATTTCAAAAACAAATCTCAAGCACACATTTAGACTTTGCCATGCTTTATTCAAACCTCTTCCTGGTGCCTGTCACATTACTGGCATGGATTTATCTTTTTCAGTGTCTTAATCTAGGTTCTAGTCCAGTGTAGGCCTATCTGACATTTTTCCAGCGACAATTACAATCGGTACCTCCAGGCCTGATGACAATCTGTCTTTGTAATATTTTTTGTAAATAACCAATTTTTTGTAGGAGAAAATGAAAATAAATTAGTAGTGATGCAGACTTTCATTTAATCTTTCAAAACAAAACTGTAATCGAATAAAACTTGTCCTATTTCCATAACTAATTGAAATAAAACATCTGATCAATTCAATACCTTATTTAACCTTTTGAGAAAAAATTGGACATATGATACAGACATATAATCTATGGCAATAGTTTAAAAATATAGATAGGAAATAAGGAAACAAATCAGATAGGTTTGAATACTAGATCCTATTACCATTCCATATTGACGTCACATAGTTACTTTTATTTCCTTGTTGCGTTAATATCTATTAATAAATTTGTATAAAGATAGAATAAAAGAAATTAAATGGAATAGAGAATGAATATGGCTCTATGGTTCTATTCTTTGGAATCATAAAGCAGGCGCGGATCCAGAGGGAGGGTCCAGGGGGTCCGCCCCCCCCCCTGCTCAGACTTGAAATTTTTTTATGCGATTTTATTGGCGATTTAGACCTGTTATTTTGGAATTTACCTTCCGGAAATACATCAGAATGAACCAAATTGAATCTAATTTACCAAATTATTGGTTGAGCGGAATTAGTTAAGCAATTATCAAACCTAAACCTGCATAAAGTGGATCTAAAAGCACATATTACTGTAAAATAAGTTTATATAAAGTCATTTACTTTCAATATTTTAAAAACTTTTTTAAATTTTTAATCAACAAATATCATAATCAATCTAAATTAAACGGCAGTTTGTCACTACATTCTTTTAAATATCATTTCGTCGATTGTGAATCAGTCATTCAGAATTACTTCTGCATTGCGTTATGTTTTTCTTTGTGTATTACAAATAGCACTCATAAATGTTGAGGACATATATAAATGCTCATTTTGTCTCAAACACTGGATGTTAAAATAATCACATGCAGGCACAGAGGGTGGGGGGTCCAGAGCCAGAGCCTCACTCATTGAAACAAACAAACCAACTCAAATCCTAATCATGCTTGCACTTAAATGAGGAGAAGTATTGTCCCAGAGTTTTTTGATTTGATCAAATTCTCAGATAATCCACACCAGATCTCACCTCCACTTGGATGCCAACTCCACTCGTCCCTCCCTCCTATTTACCTTGCCATAAGGGTAATTTAATTTTTCCAGGACAGCATGCACTACAGACTACAATGTTAACTGTCTGATGTTCTTTTACGTAGACACCAATGTGTTTATTCATCCCCAACATAAATAACTAGAGACTGTCCTTGGCAAGCATGTCCTACGTCACGGAATTGCCAACACCAGGAGAAAACTAGAATCTCCCGATTAGCAAGCCATCACTTACTCACTTAACCACTGCAGCTTCCCAAATATACATGTATATGCAAAAATTAAATAAATACAATGGGTTTTATAGTTACATAATGCAGAAATATTTGACCTGTCATTTCAGTGGGTTAAAATCTATTGCAATCTGTATTTCCTGTCGACAGATATTGTGAACAGTTCAATTACTGGTAAACATGAACCCAATCATAGATCAATATATGTCAATTTATATAAAGAGATGGTACAGATAAGATAGGTTATTAGGAAACACATGGCCTTAATATTTTATAAACATTCAACCTAGATATTATCTTTATTTCCTAGTGTCGTAAACCGTGACAAATTTAATCTTTTAACACATGTAAAAACTAAATAGAATCATGACAAGAAATAACAAAGGCATTATTGATCCTAATAAACTATAAAATACCAAGTGTATTAATTAGTGTCTAATTTGGAATAGTTATTTGCATTTTTCGGAAAATATCAAATTTTTCCACAGGTTAATCCCCCGTAAAACATACTTGCATGGAGGATTTAACATCTAATTAAGGGAGGAATTACTCATAAAAATTTTGTTCTGAATTTTGTACGCTATTCAATTGAAAATGGTACAAGTAGTTAGGAAATGTAAAAAACAACGGGAAACTAACACCAAAAAAAACAATGGGAAACTTAACACCAAAAAAAGCTCTTGTCAGGGTAACATAGAAACTTTCAGAAAAACATGCCAAAGTATATATCATATGTTTTGAAAGAGCCAGCCTACTCTGCCTTATGCACAATATCTGCCACTTCAATAAAAACATGCAATTGGGTAAATACAATCTGCAATCACCGAAGACACAGATACCTTATGTTATAAACGATTTCTTGATGACCCAAATAATTTCAACAACTACAGGTATGGGTGGTTTTTATCACTATCACAGTGTCAGTGTAGGCAATATTGTATTATAAATATAACACTAGCCCATGTGTTGGCCCAATAATAAAGCTGTTTGGTTTTTTTAATAAAATCAATATATGAACAGTTTGTTAGCAGAATTTGAGAAATGTGTAACATTAAAATCCTTATCATGACTATACCAATATTTACCTGTACATATATTATGTCAAACAGGAAAATAGTCTATATTATATTGATATAGTTTACACAATAATACTGATTGGTATTGGTATACTGATGCTTCCAGGCTTATTGTATTCCAGGCTGTTATCACATTCCAGCCCCCCCCCCTTAATATTATTATTATCCCAGGCTGTCTTTGTATTCCAGACTGTATTTGTATTCTTTGTATTCCAGACTGTCTTTGTATTCCAGACTGTCAAGCAGTTATTGTATTCCAGTCAGTTATTGTATTCTAGACTGTACAGACTGTTATTGTATTTCAGACTGTTATTGCCTCGCAGACTTATTTTATTCCGGACTGTTATCGCGTGGCAGGGTATTATTTTATTCCAGACTGCTTTCTGTTTGGCTGAATATTTACCCCAATAATTATTAAATTGTACATTTTAATGACTGCTGAAAATTCTATGTGTTTATCAATTATTCAAAACACTCATAGACAATTCAATTATTTAAAACAACTGGAAACCATTCAATCATTTAAGACCCCTAGAGACAATCCAATCATTCAAAATAACCAAAAACAATTCAATTATTCAAAACACTCATAGACAAATCAATTATTTAATTGAAACCAATCAATCATTTAAAACCCCTAGAGACAATCCATTCATCTAAAACCCCTAGAGACAATTCAATCATTTAAAAAACCCTTGAGACAATTCAATCATTTAAAACCCATAGAGACAATTCAATCATTTAACGTTAGTAACCAAAATCAATTCAATCATTCAAAACACTCATAGACAAATCAATTATTTAAAACAACTGGAAACCATTCAATCATTTAAAACCCCTAGAGACAATCAATTCATCTAAAACCCCTAGAGACAATTCAATCATTTAAAACCCACAGAGACAATCTAATCATTTAAAATCCCTAGAGACAATTCAATCATTTAAAACCCACAGAGACAATCTAATCATTTAAAACCCCTAGAGACAATTCAATCATTTAAAACAACTATTTAAAAAACCCTTGAGACAATTCAATCATTCAAAACACTCATAGACAATTCAACTATTTAAAACAACTGGAAACCATTCAATCATTTAAAACCCCTAGAGACAATCAATTCATCTAAAACCCCTAGAGACAATTCAATCATTTAAAACCCACAGAGACAATTTAATCATTTAAAACCCACAGAGACAATCTAATCATTTAAAACCCCTAGAGACAATTCAAACATTCAAAACACCCATACATAATTTGTCATTTAACACACATTCAAAACACCAAAAGACAATTGTCATTCAAAACACCCATAGATAATTTTGAAAATCAAAACACATTCAATTTGTACATCCACAGACAATTTCGTCATCCAAAACACATTCAAAACATCCACAGACAATTTTGTCATTCAAAACACATATACCTAGTTTTGTCATTCAAAACAATCATACTCATAGACAATTTTGTCATTCAAAACACCCATAGACAATTTTGTTATTCAAAACACCCATAGACAATTTTGTCATTCAAAACACCCATAGACAATTTTGTTATTCAAATCACCTATAGACAATTTTGTTATTCAAATCACCCATAGACAATTTTGTTATTCAAATCACCCATAGACAATAAAACAAACCATAGGCAAATCATTCAAAAACACCGATAGATAATTTTGTATTTCACAACAACCATGGACAATTTGTTCTTAACACTTATTACACCATAACAAAATCCTGTTAATCAAAACAACTATAAACCGCATGACATTTATTATCTTTCTACGTGATCTTCAGTAATAATCATTTTCATAAACAATACCCATAGCACTTAATATTTTTACACGTACACAAACAGCTAACTCATAATTTACGGAGACCAAGTATTCCGACATCAATTATCATAAATCTCAATGAAAGTAAACATGGCCTAATCACATGAGGAAACACATTCAACATGTCAATCAATGCATGCATTAATATTCATTTATGGATGTTTTATATTTATGCATTAACTTGTATACAAATAAATAAATCACTACCATTTTAAAAACTTACCTTATGAATGACTGATGTCTGGTAACTGATAAAAAAACAGGTAGCAAATTTACAGGTGTGCAATAATATTATGTAGGTATTAATTGTACTATAGGTAAGCTGTAATAGATAATGTCTACCAGTATGTATTAACACACCTACTCAGTTTTTTTCTTTTTTTTCTATATTCACAGTTTCACAGTCTTATATAGCACGTTCAATGATCTACGAACATCGTTCTTAAAAAAGATAACTGTTACAAGTTTGTCGTCCATTTTCAATTCATATCGATATATAGTTAAAACCTATAAATAAGATAACTCCTCTTTTATCATCGGATCACATTGAAAACAGGTACTACACGTCAAAGACTTTCATTGGCTAAATTGATAGAGATATTGATTCTTAGTCCACTATCATGCAAACAATAAAATCTAATACATGTAACTTTCAACAGGCTGAGAAGATCGAGCTTGCATATGTAGCTATCAAGCTTTGTGATACTCAATACATATTTAGCATATAATATCTATAGTGTCACCATACAAATCTCTGGCAACTTGCCAATATTATCAACAATACATCTTGACAAGGGGTATAAAAGCAGCCATATTCATGTCAACCTTTGCGGTGTTCGTAGCTAAGCAAACCATGTTTCATACAAACTGAATTCAACATATTATTTCTTAACATTTTCACAAGCCTTTGGACGCAATCAGCACATAAAGCGAGTAAGTAGTAAACAAGTATTGAACCTATTCAATGAGTGTTTGTCATATTTGAAAGGAAATGAATCTCTTCACCTTATTGAGTCATAAAATGAATATGTTAATTAGCTAGAACCTATACAAACTGTACAGCAATCTTGGAACTATGTTATCGGTTGATCACATAAATTCATATCTTATTGGAATCTGATATCAGTGTACGTACATATAGGTTGAAAAGTCTTACCAGGATTTGAATAGATATGATCAACAACAGAGGTAAACAGTCTGTTACATTTCTAATAAAATTTTAGAATTCCTGTCTTATGTAAGTCATTATTTCTATTTTCAAACTGCAAATCTCACAGTTGCTGAACTAGATAATTATGTTGCTAAGAAGAATGTATTTTTTTTAGATGCCAGTATTGTATACTAATTACTTGTCTGATATGCATATTTCTGGAACACTGGTTCTGAAGATTTCAATATTAAATAAACTACTGCTACTAGGTTTTTTTTATACAAGTAACTATTTTGTAGAACTATTATTTCAGTTGTCATCACAACATCAAGTGCCGATGATAATTAATAATCTCAATGATTTTAGACAAATTAAATTTATCCAGTAGCCTATTCTAATTCCAAAATGTTCATATACAAAATCTAATAAAAATAACTAGGTCATTTTTGGGACTAACACATGGTCCAATTTTATTTCAACAGTTCTCTTGTGTGTTGAAATCTACAGCAGTGGGAGGAAACCAGAGGACCAAATAATTAAAAGCTTATTGTAGTTACAATTAGTACAAAATCCAGTTTTAGAAAAAAAAGCTCAAATTATTATAAATCACTTTTATCATGCATAATATTCAACAATATCTTGCCATCTATACTCATTTATCTTTAATAAAATGATGTCATGCTACATGTAGTCATATGATTATTACACAGTTGTCAAAAATAACCAGGGGGTTGGATGATCGAATGGTTAGCATGCGCGTATTGTATCATACGGCCTGCTATTGAGTCAACTGGCGTGGTTTCGAATCCCCGGTTGTATGTGGCAAGGAGTAGGGTCGCCTGCCCAACCTCGTGGGTTTTCTCCGGGTACTCAGGTTTCCTCCCACTGCTAAAAGACTCTATGTGTAAGCGAATTATCAAAATAAAATAAACCCATATATTAGTCCCAAAATGACCTAGTCTGTGTTGAGTGGACTAAATCCCATTTCTCTCTCTTCCGCTCTCTCTCTCAAAAATAAAATTCTGTATAGCAGCAATATAATAATAAAAATCGTGAAATATCAATAGCCGTCTAATTTCAAATTAGGTCGCCCACCAACCAAGTATTTAAAGAAATGGGGCTGAAAGATTTTACAACAAAATGGATTTAATCATCGAAACTTGTACAAAATCCATAGAATACTTCATCATTGATTTGATGAAAGCTGTAGCATCCAGTGTGCTAACAAGATTTTTTAGCAAAGGAGCTCAACTCTGGAACTGGAGAAAGAAAACAAAAAGGCCTATTCTTTTCAACCATGTCATTTGCGGAAACATCATTAGATAACTGAGGCCTCTAGGATATACACAAAATTCTATAACAAAGGGGTACAACTCTGCAATCATTGAAAATCAATACCTGCTAGCTAGGTTTTTCCCTTCTAATAACATAGACAAACTATCTTTAATTTTTTCTAAAATTGCAAACAAAAAGTGAAATGGATGATACTTGCTGAATTAAGACCTCAGGCCCGTAGGTGAGAGAGACAGAGAGAATTGGGGTTTAATGTCCAATCAACACAAACTGGGTCATTTCGAGAATAACATATGGTTTAATTTTGTTTTGATAATACGTTTGCGCGTAGGGATCTTTAGCAGTTAGGGGAAATGGGAGGACCTGGAGAAAACCCACAAGGTTAGAAAGGCAACCCTACTCCTTGTCACGTACAACGAGGGATTCGAAACCACACCACTGTTCAAAATGTTTGAAAATTTGTAAGATAGATGAATTTATAGGGCTCAAGGGAAAATTTTCCTACTTTCCAAGTATAAGCATTCAATCAGAAGCAACATACGTGCAAATTACAAAATGACAGAGAGAGAGAGAGAAATGGGGTTTAACATCCACTTAACACAACCCAGGTCATTCTGGGATAAACAGATGGAACAATTTCATTCCAACTGTTTTCTTGCATGCTGCGGTTTGTAGCAGTGCCACAGTGGAAGGAAACTGGAGGACTTTGCTGATAAAATCCACAGGTATGGGCAGATGAGCAATGGCAAGATCCAATACAAATGCAACAAGATGAGAAATGATATAACCACCAGCCAGTAAATCAATAATAATAAAATAATGTTACATGCATCAGGAAATTAAGTAATAGCAAGTTGAAGTCTTCAATAAATAGTCAGTCATTAAGCATTGTTCCAGAAATCAATACTATCCTTAACAACTTTGTTTCTAGTTGTTAAACAGAGAGAGAGAAATGGAGTTTAACGTCCACTCGACACAAACTAGGTCATTTCGGGACTAACATATGATTTAATTTTATTTTGATAATTCGTTTACGCATAGGGGCCTTCAGCAGTAGGAGGAAAACTGAGGACCCAGAGAAAACCCACGAGGTTTGACAGGCAATCCTATTCCTTGTCACGTAGATCCGAGGATACGAAACTACGCCAGCTGACTCAATGACAGGTTTTATGATACAGCGCGGACATACTAACCATATGGCCACCCAACCCCCCAGTTGTTAAACACTAACGACAATCAACCTACTGATTCAGCTACTTATTTTTCTATGTTAAATTATCGGACTGCTCAGCTGACTGTTTTTCTAATTCTAAAGTTCTTAAAGGAGCTAAATCGCTAACATTTGGGACCTAGAAATTGACTCAAGTGGATCGCAACGCATATAATACTGTAATATGAATGTATATAAACTGATTTGCATTCAAATGTTTCCGTTTTTGCTCTAATTTCAAATCAGTTATGTTCGGCGAAATAAACCAAAAGTGTCAACCGAAGGCATTTTTTTTTAGCGTCTAGTTATTCCAGTCTACATGCGCCATTTGATTTGGTACAATGTTTTTAGCCTCGTTCCTCGAGTCTCTTGCTAGAACTGGGGCTGAAACGCATTATGGTACACGATTCGTGTACCAATGGTAAAATATTTATTTTTTCTTAAATATTGGATATCAGGAGCCCATCTTTTTCCGGTAAGATCACATCATCAATTTTGATTTAAATGGACAATAATTCGTGTTTTCAATGTTGAAGATTTTGGATGACATTGAGTTAAAGACTTAGCTCCTTTAAACCATAAAGCTAACAACTATCATGGATTTTGAGAATGCTTATTTCCTTTTTCAGAAGAGTAAAAAAAGGCCTATGCAGTGTGAGTCAAAAGATCGGTTGTGTTATTGAAAATCAATTGATGTAAATCATTTAAACAATACCAGCTGTCTGACTAACACCCTTTTACATGAAACATCTGATACATAATATTGTTGTATGAGTCATAAAGGAAGTTGAGATATCAAAACTCAACAGATATTGATTGACAGGATCTAAACCTCTAACTGAATATTTCTTATCACATTCAAAATTAAAACACGAATCTGAGAGAACAAGATTTATTTTGGGACTAACAAATGGTTCAATTTTTATTTCAATAATTCACTGTGGAAGGAAACCAAGAGAAAATCCAAAGATTGGACAGGCGACCCTATTCCTTCTCATATACAATCGATAAATCGAACCACGCCAGTTGCATAATGACAGAGAGAGAGAGAAATGGGGTTTAAAGTCCACTCAACACAACTAGGTTATTTCGGGACTAACATATGGTTTTTAATTTTATTTCAATAATTCGCTTGCGCGTAGGGGTCTTTAGCAGTGGGAGGAAACCGGAGTGCCCGGAGGAAACTCACGAGGTTGAGAAGGCGCCCCTATCTCCATGTCACATACGCTCACACCATGGCTCGAAACCACAGCCGCAAGCCAGAGGTGACCGGCCAGCTAGAAGTCGAAGCGTGACACTCTAGACCACTAGGCCATCCCAACCCCCCTGAATTAAAATTCAATACTGGTCCATTTCAATCAATACTAATATCATGTTGTAATTTTACTGTGACATATCTGATCAATATCCAATATGTAAGACACAATGTACATTTTAGAAATAGAGCACAATGGTTTCGAGCTCCATTTGTAACGAACAAAGAAAACATAACCCAGAAAGAAGATGATGCAGAAGTAATTCACAAATAATTGGACCAAGCAAGCAAACAACTGTTCTGTATTTCACAGAACGTATATATTGATAAAGAATTACAATAACAAAAACATTTAAATTGAATGTAAATCAATTTATCAATTCTTTAAATGACATCTAGAAGCACGGATCACTATTCATAATAAAACACAACACAAGGTATATATGGATATAACTACTTCTCTATACTTTAATAACAACATTTCGTAACACATACAGGTCATGAAACCTGTATGTGACCTGTATGTGTTACGAAACGTCGTTATTAAAGTATAGAGAAGTAGATATATCCATATATACCTTGTGTTGTGTTTTATTATGAAAAATCAATTTATATTCACTCATATAACATTATTTTGTCCTTTCGACTGATTTTCACTCAGTTTAAGTTCCAAAGAATAGAGATTCAACTGCTTTAAAGGAGATTAGTCTGTAACTCTATATATCATCCACAATAATCAACATCTGGTCAATTTAAATCAACATTGATATAGGCACCTGATATCCAATATTCTAGACAGTAGGACGTTAAACTCTATTTCATTTCATTGCAAAAGTCTTCATATAAATATCAAAAAGTGACCATATATACTGAGCGCCCCCCACTGGATCCGTGAGGCAGATTTCCCCCGCCGAAATCCCAAAATAAATAGATGACATATATCAATTAATTGCAAATTTATATATCTATTTCAAAAGTATCAAAAAATCAAGCTGATTATTTATAGACTACTTAGTCTAAGCTTAAAATGTTCACAATCAAGCTCAGTAAAGGTTTTCAAGTAGCTGGTAGTGAAACTATACACAAAGTTTCATCTCTTTCTATCAGTTAAAATCAAAAAAGTCAAACGCTCATCTTCAAACTCCAAGAAGGCATTCACCTAGTAAACTCCAAGAAGGCATTCACCTAATAAACACCTACACTAAGTTTGAACATACTAACCTCAATTATCCGTCTAGTTATTGTGTCCCAAAAAGTGTGATGGCCGGATGAACGGACGAACAAACCCATTTCAATAGTCCCCTGGTTTCTTTGAAAGGCAGGGGACAAAAATGTTGCCTGTAATAAATTCACAAGCTGTTTTCGAGGTATTTTCTACACGTCAAAGGTGATAACACTGCAAATAATTTAAATCTGACCTTGTTCAAAATCTTATGTATTAGTAGCCTACTAACAAAATGAAACCAGCTTTAAAATCCTACTTTTCTGCACAATCTTGGATAATGAGAGAGAGAGAAATGGGGTTAAACATCCACTCAACACAAACTAGGTCATTTCGGGACTAACACATGGTTTAATTTTATTACAATAATTCCCTTGTGCGTAGGGGTCTTCGGCAGTGGGGGGAAACCGGAGCACCTGGAGAAAACCCACGAGGCAGGACAGGGGACCCTACTCCTTGCCACGTACAACCGGGGATTCGAAACCACACCAGTCGACTCAATGGCAGACTGTATGATACAGCGAGCGCTAACCATGCGGCCATCCAACCCCCATACTGTGCTACGGGTAGAGTCCTTTAAAACATCCATTAGGACTCACCTATTTAACTGTGAATACCAAACGTGACGGTGCGACTCAGCGCCATCGAGTAGAACAGTTCTAGATGAGAGGCGCTATATAAATTCATTATTATTATTATTAATTCTTTTACATACACGTCAATGTCTGTGCTCAAGAAATTAGTTTTTTGTCCCATCCAACCAAATAGATCGTCCTTTCCAGGCCCTCTGTTCTGCACCACTGACAAAGATGAAACCACTCTGGAAAATTCTGAGGATGTTTCCTGACCAACATTTGGACTGAACCATAGATCTGCTGATTAACTTTATTCACATTTTATCTATACTAATAAATCTATTGAAATTATAATAACTCGCATGGAGTGAGACAGAGAGATATAGATCATTTCGAGATGGTTCAATCTAATTTCAATAATATGCTTGCTCGTACGGGTCATTTGTTCTGGGAGGAAACCGGGCTATTTGCCGTAGTCGTCACTGAAATTGCCGTTGTACAACTGCGTAGTCCACGCCATAAAAGAAAATAGGAATTTATTGTTTTGTTTCTTTCCTGGGTTCTCGTGACTGAATTCTTCTATTTAATTAGATCTCAATTCACACAGTTGTCACATTGATGGACGCACGTATGCAGATACCGATAACACAAGTCTTTCATTCAGTTGACCATGAAACAGATTGCCTATACGGTCGTGATCGTATGGTTACTCAGATCAGTTAATTTTATAACAATGAATTTCACATCATCTACGCATGTTTTCACCTGTTTGTCACTAGTTTATAGCATTATGAAGTACACGTATTTATATCAAAATAAATAAAACACATATCCCCCAGTCCAAGTCATCTGACCTACTTCTACCGCAACTGGAATGGAAATACACACGGCTCGTTGTCTGGTGTATTTAATCATTTAAAAAGTTCAAAACAATTTCCAGAAATAAAGGCTATTAACAATTTACTGGAAAAATATGACCAAATCAAATAATTAATTTAATATAAATTCTAGCGTAAAGTGAGAAAGGCATTCCAGGGGGCTTTACATGTCCACTGCATGAGTTTCGTGTAATATGATGGCATGCACAGGTGTGAAGTTGTCTTTTGATAATCAAATGACGGTACTCAAATATTCTATAATCAGAATTCCACACCTCAACTGCGAAGTATTCATTTAAAACGCAAGTTGTGTGCCATGATACTTTACTTATATTTGGTGAAATTCACGTAGATACAGATTATATAGGATTACCATCTTCGTGTCACAGAGGCAAAGCAAATTCGCGGGCTTGCAATATTTTTTATACCTCCTAAATTCGGAGAAGTAAAACAGATTTATTATAATATTTATACATTTTTAGGGTGTTCATGGTGACCTAATCCTGTTATAATAATATACTGAATACACATTATAAATGAAAACATATATATACTTATGGTTTAAACTGTTTCAGTGGCATTTAGTAATTGAACTGGAGTATACAGGTCACAATATATACATGTAATAAGCAGTAATTGTATTCCATAGAATTGTGACCTGTATACTTATGGTTTATTTATTATTTATAATCTTTATTAATCAAATTTTTCAGTTTAAAAAATGCCATAGTGATGAAAGTCAAATGAAAATTTTGCCTTAGTGTACATAAAAACTACTGTAGTGAAGAAAGGGATTATTGTGGCATTTTTTGAAAAAAACTGCCTTAGTTACAATTTCACGAATTTTGACCCCTGCACTCTAATAAATTTATTCATATTATAATAACTTGCATGGTAAAAAAGACATCTGACAATTCAATGATATCATATATCAATGTTTATATTATGTTGTGCGTCATATATAATACCACACCCTCCGTCCCACGCTGTGTATCCCACTGGTGTAGGTATATAACAAGAACTATTCATAATTTATCTGAACAGAAGGACACATGAATAAAATATAGTATTATCAATCTTAAAACAAACCCATGTCTATAAATACTTATTCATGGGATCGTTTTACTCAAAATATTGCAATAAAAGCAGCCAAATAAATGAGTATTGAATGTTTCAATAAACAATATATGCTTAATTCATATAAAAATCAACACTTTATGATAGTCTACTTAACTCTCATATTTCATCATGTGCCTATCAATATGTCAGACCTTAATGAATACACTTTTTCTCCAGTTAGAGCAAAAATTTATAACAAAAAAAAAATCCTTCTTTTGATCCAGATGACATGAAATTCTTTTTTTTTATCTGAAATTCTTGAAGTCAGAAAAGGTAGATTGAGCATTATTTCTAATATTCTAGTAATGACCTTTTAGACTGCAAATCAGTTTATTACCCAGAACACAGTGAAATGAAATGAGATTTAATGAAGATAACAAAAGACAATAATTGAAACTACACTCTAATACTAAATCAAGGCAGCTGTATTTGATCATCAGCTGATTTAACATAGTTGGAATGCCTCTACTCTGTTGGCACTCAAGTCAGGTATCTCTCTTATGGTGTCCCCCAAGGATTAGTATTGGGCCCTTTATTGTTTGTACTGTATACTAACTGTCACAGTCATGATATAGAAAATCATGTTATAAGCATTATTCATATACTGATGTTATAGAACTTGTCAATAGTGTCAACTTAAAGTACTTCATTTAACCAAATGACAAAGCATAAGCTCAATAATGCTAAGACAAATACTAAGTACTTTACACTAGTTTTTTTTAATCCTCATTCATCTCTCTCTGTCCATTGAAAAGCAATTAGATTATCTATGTGGTAACATCTCAGACACTAAGAACATCTTAGTACAGTCACTTGTATTGTCCAAGTATCTCATAAACAGATTCCAAAAATATCAAAATACAGCTGCAGATATTGTTACAAGAACATCTGAAAAATAGGTTGCCAGGCAAGGAAACATATGCCCACGGTAGCTAAATCGTCTGGGCAGTCAACAAGAGTGGTCACTAAATAATTATCATCTAAATATTTGCATATTACCATTGTGCTCAACGTGTACAATTTTAAATCCCAAGCCTAACCTATCAGTGTCAGTATACTCTCTCCAAATTATGTATCTAAATACATTAATGGTTCTTGTCACTAAATGCATTCTAGGCAGCAACTCCTACCTAATCGAACTAACATCAAGATCACCTTATAAACTCAATATATTAGAACTTAAAAAGCACATCTGTTTAAAGAGAGAGAAATGAGGTTTGACATCCACTCGACACAAAATAGGTCACTTCGGGACTAACATATTTCAATAATTCCCATACAGAGAAATCCCATGAGGTATTTCAGATCAAAACTTAAAACATATCACTTTAGACTATAAGGTTACAATGTATTGACTTATCTCTGCACTTTAAGCATACTCTAAAATGAATGTGAGATGTTATAGAGCATTACTCACTTTTAATAAATATTTGATCTCTGAAATTGAGCCTGTTCTAGTTAATTGGTAGAAATTGTTTTCTTGGGTAGAGGTATACTGTCTAGTTTGAATTAATATATCTTGTTTAATAAAGATTGGATTTACATGAATTTCTTTTTTGGAAGGCTACATTCAACAAAATTCAATACACTCACGCACATAACATATGAACCATACATTATGTAAGAGCTAAACATGCCTATTGTAGGTCTTTCTTTAGGCCTGAATTGTTGTCTAAATTATTAATTAGATATTAACTTATCCAGACCATAAACAACTCACAATGTCATTGCTAGCCTGCAATATTTACAGATTGGAAAACAATTTTTTTGAAAAATAATTCAACGCTCCAAATTTCTTGCAGCTCATAGCTATTTCTTCCTCCAGCTATTTATGCAGTTAATTTGAATTTTTAAAGTAGTTACGTCACTGACACAAATTATTTGTCAATTTAAAGTGACATTGATCTTGTTACATCCAAGTCCTTTTTTTTTTCCAGTCAATGGTGAAATTATCGTTTTTTAGTTATCATCACAAAACAATAGTTGGAAATGTTTTTTTTTCAGAATTTAAAATCATTTTAATCATTCGAACTCTAAATGACTCATAAAGGATGCTGTATCACCCATGATCAAAATTCTCCCTAAAACAATCGAAACAAGCCAACAGTGAGGCTGATGTCCCCCGCCGAAATCCCAAAATAAATAGATGACACGTATTAATTAATCGCACATTTATTTTTTTCAAGTATCGAGCAATCAAACTGTACACGAAGTGTCATCCAAAAGTGTTTTATAAAGAAAAATGCTAAAACCGACGAGAAAAATGAAAATGTACCCTAGTTAGGGGGACCCTAAAGGCAGACCAAAGGGCCCCCACGCTTGACAAAAGGGCTCCTCTGGCCAAGGGAAAGGGCCCTCGTGTCCGAGTCAATCGTTTCGATACACTGTTACTGTCGAATCCATTACTGAATGAGAATGCAGTCATAATTGTATTGGCATAAAAATCATCAATCAAGATGAACCTAAGATGAAATAGCTTACCTCTGCCTACCCTAAGAAGAAAATGCTCATCTTCGAACTCCATCAAGGCATTGACCTAATAAGCATACACACCAATTTTGAACATTTTAACTCAATTCGAAGGAGAGTTATTGTGTTCCAAAGTCTCGGCAAATCAAATTGCTTATCGCTCTGCTTACCCTGAGCAGAAAATGCTCATTATCGATCTTAGTCAAGGTATTACTGTAATGAAACTATACACCAAGTTTCATCACTCTCACTTAATTAGAACTAAAGTTATCGTGTCCCAAAGCATCAACCAATCAAATTGCTTATCCCGGCTTACCCTTAGCGGAAAATGCTCATCTTCGAACTCCATCAAGGCATTGACCTCATAAGCATATACACCAAGTTTGAACATTTTAACTCAATTAGAAGGAGAGTTATTGTGTTCCAAAGTCTCGACCAATCAAATTGTGTATCGCTCTGCTTACCCTGAGCAGAAAATGCTCATTATTGAACTTAGTCAAGGTATTACTGTAATGAAACTATACACCAAGTTTCATCACTCTCACTAAATTAGAACTAAAGCTATCGTGTCCCAAAGCATCAACCAATCAAATTGCTTATCTCTGCTTACCCTAAGCGGAAAATGCTCATCTTCGAACTCCATCAAGGCATTGACCTAATAAGCATATACACCAAGTTTGAACATTTTAACTCAATTAGAAGGGGAGTTATTGTGTTCCAAAGTCTCTACCAATCAAATTGCGTATCGCTCTGCTTACCCTGAGCAGAAAATGCTCATTATCGAACTTAGTCAAGGTATTACTGTAATGAAACTATACACCAAGTTTCATCACTCTCACTTAATTAGAACTAAAGTTATCGTGTCCCAAAGCATCAACCAATCAAATCGCTTATCTCTGCTTACCCTAAGCGGAAAATGCTCATCTTCGAACTCCATCAAGGCATTGACCTAATAAACACATACACCAAGTTTGAACATTCTAGCTCAATTAGGAAGAGAGTGATTGTGTCCCAAAAAGTGTGACGGACGGACGGACAGACAGGCAGGCAGACAGACAGACGGACGAACCCATTTTAATAGTCCCCCAACTTTCTTCGAAAGGCGGGGAACAATTAGTGGTCTATTTCTCGTCAGGTAATTTTGCAACACCAATTTTTGTCGCATTTTAAAGCCTTACAGTTGTGGGATTCAAGAAATGTATAAAACTCAATTTTTGTGAAGTGATTCCAAGTGACTGATTTTTCTGCATGGATGCTCAAGTAAATGATGACCTTCAAAGGTATATGACACTTGTTAAATTTTCTTTAATATGAATTCCATTTTTCCAGCGAGTGAACTTCAAATGAGTCATACATATCAAAGTACTTCCTTAGTGTATCACTCCTTTCACTCTCCCCCCACCAGCTCACATACTAAATTACTTCCTTAAGGATGCTTTATGCAGGATTTAGATAAACAGTTGACCATAGCTATAAAAATCGGATTTAAGAAGCACTCGACACAAACTAGGTCATATTGATTCTATCTGAGGGGGGAGGGGGAGCAAAAATGAGACTGACCAAAAAGAGTGCTGCAGTCATGAGTTGAGTGAGTTTTGTTGGGGGATCTGGGGTTTTGGGGGCATGCTCCCCAAGATAATTTTTAATCTGCAGTCCCTGGAATGCAATTTTCTGTACTGAAAGAGAACATTTTGAAGAATTTTGATGGTCACTCAGAAAACACTAATAACATGAGCTTGAGCAAAATTGTGTACTGTGCATGGGAATTCATGTTATATGGTACTGTGAATCTGAGATAACTTATCAAAGTGATAATAATTACATATTCACCTATACCTTCTATATATTGTCACGTTGTGTTAAATATACATCAATTAGCAAAGACATGACTATGACCAAACATTTTCATCAAGCGTCCACGCCGTGCTTAGTCAAGTTTAACCATCAATCAAAGGTTTTGTTAAGATCAATTTGGTCCGTCAGGTCACGGTCACCCTCAAGAGTCAATAGTTTATTGAGGCATGCCATATTTTGGCTGTTTCATTACTGAAGACAAAACAGATTTTACTAATTGATAATAATATAGCCTAATTTAATTAAAGTGTCTTAAAATCTCTATACATGAAAACTTTAGCATGTATTGTGATATACAATCAAAGCAATCATATCTATACAGATTCATTCATACATATATTAAATATTCGTCATTTATCCCTTCTATTTTGTCATTGCTTGTTGACCTTGGTTGTCGACTGAACTTATTTTAAGACAAACTATTTCATTTCTCTACACACCCAAAATCTGGCGTTAACTGATAAAGGCTGACCTGAGTGCACGTTACAACTCAAAGCAACTGGTTTCAGTCAGTTGAAGCCAGTTACCCATCGTTAATTTTTCATAACTCGCTTCAACTAATGACAACTAGTTGCGGTCGACATGAGCCGTCTTACAACTGTATTCAAATCATTTCCATGAAGAGAAAGAGAGAAATGGGGGTTTAACGTCCACTCAACACAAGATTGGACAGGCGACCCTACTCCTTGTCACGTACAACCTGGGATTGGAAACCATGCCAGTTGACTCAATGAGAGGTTTTATAATACAGCGAGCATGTGCTAACCATTCGCCCATCCAACCCCCTTATTTCCATGGAAGCAACATCACACGATAAAGAGATGTGTCGTGTGACTTTATAAAATTAAGCAGAAGAAAGCGAATGAAGGCACTTGCTTTTCAAAAGATGATCGGTAATGTCCAAAATTTTGCTCTCTATCAGTGTTTTTCGGTCTTGTTCGTACACTTTTTACTCTTTATCAGAAGGCCTATAATATAATACTTTTTAATATTACTGTAACATTTTAGTATACAGCTTTTTAGTATACATTTTAATATCAGCAATAGAATTGTGCGAAGACTGAAAATGCTTTATGGATGCTACTTCTAAGTTAGCCATTTTGTGTGATAACTATCAGTTCTGAATCAACAGGAGCAATCCCAATTCAGTTGCTCTCAATTTTCTTCAGAAGCCAATATGATCAACATAAGCCAACTTGCCACTGGCACTATTTGTATCGAGTTGTAAACACTTTCAATACTCATATTAACTTGGTGGTTTAAATTTTGATAACATGTTCAGCAAAGGCTGTATGCAACAAAACATTTCTCTTCTTCAAGAAAGATTAAAGGAGCTAAATCGCCAATATTATTGGGACCTAAAAATTGACACAAATGGGTCGTAACGTACATAATAATGTAATATGAATGAATGAAATTCAATCCTTTCCGTTTTACTCTAATTTCAAATCAATTATGTACAGCAAGATACACCAGAAGTTGCAATCAAATGACAAACTCAGGTGTCTGGTTAATGCAGTCTATACCGATAGTATTTAATGTGCATGCTCTATCGTTGAAACGCATTATGGTACACAATTTGTGTGCTAATGGTAAAATGATTCATTTGTCTTTAACACTGGATATCAGAAGCACATCTTTTTCAGGTATGATCACAAGGTCAATGTTGATTTAAATTGACAAATAATTTGCGTTTTCAATTATGAAGAGAGAGAGAGAGAAATGGGGTTTAACATCCACTCGACACAAACTAGGTCATTTTGAGACTAACATATGGTTTAATTTTATTTCAATAATTTGCTTGCGTGTAAGCAAGACCTGTAAGGAAACCGGAAGACCTAGAGTAAACCAACGAGGTTGGACAGGCGATCATACTCCTTGTCACGTACACCTGGGGATTCGAAACCACACCAGTTGACTCAATGACAGGTTTTATGATAGAGCGCACACATGCTAACCATTCGGCCATTTACCCCCTCCCCCTTAATTTTGAAGATTTATCTACTTTAAGTAAAAACTAGTAACATTTCAATCACTTACTTATTTCAATAGTTGGATTTAAATTTCTTATTCAATGCATAAACAATGCCCCAGTGTCAAGGCAACATGCTTGAAGCATAGCTATACATGTAAATTGTTTGTTGTACTTTTAAAATAGGTCATAACCAATATGTGAATAACCCATGGTTGATTAGGATATTCACTGCAGATAAAACAGCTAAAAGTACACTGAAAAGCATATTATGCTGATATCATTATTAAAGTGTATACTAAAAAAGTATTATATTATACTATCAGTTATTCCGTGCCCCAGGGTAGCATAAATATCCCCCATCTTCTTTACGTGCTATTCCAGCACATAACAGTATTTTGTGGGTAATGATCTAACTTTGGTTGGTTATGCATATGATTACAGCATCTACGGTTGTTTTAAAGCTGGTGATCATGCATCCGAATCATTTTGGATTTTTCAGCATTAATGGATGAGATTAAGCAGTAGATGGTGATGAATAGGCTCAAGATGAACGACGACAAGTCAAGAGTTGGTTGTGTTTGGCAGTTCACAGACTCTATCCAAATGTGTCACACCCAAGATAAAAATCTGAGATGTATTTGTACCCAGATCAACATCAGTTAGAGTTCTTGGGGTTACCATTGATCGAAATCTAACCCTAAAGTCTCATATTACAGCTAAGACACGTTCTGCGTTGCTATCTCTATTCAGCATTAAGAAAATAAGACACTACTTGGACAGACCGACGGGTTACAAAGCTATTCATAATAAAACACATCACAAGGTATATATGGATATAACTACTTCTCTATACTTTAATAACGATGTTTCGTAACACATACAGGTCACGTTTTCAAGTTAATGACAAATATCCATCAAGTCAGACTATTTATACATAATTTTAGCTTGCAACAATTTAATAATAATCAGAAGAAACCATAAACATAGAAGTACATACAATAACAATACATGATCCAAACAATAATAAAGACTACCTCTTAATCAGTACTCAAGATCAAGGGCCACATCAAGGTTTCATCATAACATCTATAATCAGACCAATTACTAATAATAATCAGACGAAGCCATAACGATAGTTAGACGTACATACAATAACAACATATAATCCAAGTGATAATAATAACTAGCTCTAAATAATAAAAAGCTGGCAAAATAATTCTTGGACAATCCGAATTCTCCTGTTCATCTGCTGCCCTAAAACGACTCCAATTTCTCCCAATACATGTCCGTGCTGAATATAAAACCCTATTTGTGGTATGTAAATCGGATAATAATTGTGACCTCCAGAGGGACCATAGGCGATTTTTAGGACAATCAGGGACCATAATTCAGGAAGTTACGATCCGATATGGGCAAATAACGAAAGAACCAAGATCTTTGGGTTATAACCATGCATTTCAAGTTTCATCAAAATCGAATTAAAATTGTGACCTCTACAGGGTCCACAACCATGATATACAATATTTTAACAGTATTCGCGTACAAACGGCGGCCATTTTGTATGTCAATTTTGGTCCGATTTTCCCGAAATTTAAACTCAAAACTTCCTTAAGGTGAAACGGTGATATAATCAAACGTTTTTTTAAATCGGATAATAATTGTGACCACCAGAGGGACCACAAGCTAAAATATGGCGATTTTGCATATAATCAGGGGACATAATTCAGGAAATTACGTTCTGATACGCGCAAATATCGAAAGGAACCAAGATCTTTGGGTTATAACCATGCATTTCAAGTTTCATCAAAATCGAATTAAAATTGTGACCTCCAGAGGGACCACAAGCTAAAAAGGGTGATTTTTCGGACAATCAGGGGCCATTATTCAGGAAATTACATTCCGATAGGCGCAAATATCGAAAGGAACCAAGATCTTTGGGTTATAAACATGCATGTCAAGTTTCATCAAAATCGGTTCAAAATTGTGACCTCTATAGGGTCCACAAGCTAAAAACGTGATTTTTCGTACAATCAGGGGCCATAATCCATGAAGTTTTGATCCGATACATGTCAATATCGAAAGCAGTCGAGATCTTTTGGGGATAAACCTATATTTCAAGTTTCGTCAAAATCAGATAAGAATTGTGACCTGTAGAGAGTCAACAAACAAATTGTGGACGGACCGACGGACGGACAGGGGCGACGACATAATACGTCCAGATGAAAATATGGGTGTATAATAACAAAATATAAAACCTATGCTGACAAATCATTTAGTGTTGCAGGACCAAAAGTATGACAACCGTGAAATCTGAAAGAGTGTCCTTCTCTGGAAAGTTTTAAGAAGACTTTAAAAACATATCTATTTCAAAGAACATTCTGCAAATAACAATTTTTATTATGTGGTTATTTAATTTAATTTATGTATGTGGGTTTGTATGTGTGTGTCTATATCAGCTGATGTAAAGTGCCATTGGATACATCAAAGATATAACAATAAGCACTATATCAAATTCAATAAACAAAAACTAATAGAGAGCAAAAAGTTTACAAAGTATTATATTATACTAACAGAGAATAAGAGATATATAAAAAAGTATTATACTCTAATAGAGAATAAAAAAAATATCAAAAAATATTATATTCTACAGAATAACAAAATATATTAAAAAGTATTATATTATACTAATATTATACTGATATTAAAAAGTACATCAAAAATTTAATTTTTTTCATTATTCAAGGGCCTGTTTCATGAAATTTTAACTAAGATAAAATCCAAATTTTAGTAATTTGATTGGATAGTATTAGATTTATTTTAGTGCTTAGCCAATCAAAATGATCAAAATATCTACTAAAATTTGGATTTTATTTTTGGTTAAGATTTCAAGAAAAAGGGTCCTGATAGCAAAATATATACTAAAGATAGGCTGGCATTGCCAGGCAGGATACGCCCACATTTTCGAGAGATGGATAGACAACAATTATATAATAAGCAATACCGAAAGTGATTTTTCCCACATCATTAAGACCTGTATTTCATACTGTATTGGGAGCAGCCATTTTGTTGGTCAGTTCCAGTCTGATATTCATGAAATTCGAAGCCGACAATGATTATGGTGTGACGGTACACAACCTAGAAATGTGACTTTTCGGCAAAATCGGATAAGAATTGTGACCTGTAGAGAGACCACAACCATGATATACCATATCTTTACACTATTCGCGTACAAACGGCGACCATTTCGTCCGGCAATTTTGGTACATTTTCACAAAATTCGAATAATTCAGAAAGTTACGATCCGATATGCGCAAATACCGAAATGAACCAAGATCTTTGGGTTATAACCATGCATTTCAAGTTTCATCAAAATCAAATTAAAATTGTGACCTATACAGGATCCACAACCATGATATACAATTTTTTAACAGTATTCGTGTACAAACGACGGCCATTTTGTCTGTCAATTTTGGTCCGATTTTCCCGAAATTTGAACTCAAACCTTCCTTAAGGTGAAACGGTGATATAATCAAACGTTTTTTTAAATCAGAAAATAATTGTGACTTTCAGAGGGACAGCAAGCTAAAAAGGGTGATTTTTCGTACAATCAGGGGCCATAATTCAGAAAGTTACAAATCAATGAGCGCAAATATCGAAAGGTACCAAGATCTTCGGGTTATAAACATGCATGTCAAGTTTCAACAAAATCGGTTCAAAATTGTGACCTATATAGGGTCCACAACCTTGATATAACATATTTTCACACTATTCGCGTACAAACGGTGGCCATTTTGTCCGTCAATTTTGGTTTGATTTTCACGAAATTCAAAGTCAGCCTTCATTACCATGTAACGGTGATATAATCAAACGTTTTTTTAAATCGGATAATAATTTTGACCGTCAGAGGGACCACAAGCTAAAAAGGGCAACTTTTCGTACAATCAGGGGCCATAATTCAGGAAGTTACGATCCGATGGGTGCAAATATCGATAGGAACCAAGATCTTTGGGTTATAAACATACATGTGAAGTTTCATCAAAATCGGTTCTAAATTGTGACCTCTATAGGGTCCACAACCTTGATATAACATATTTTCACACTATTCGCGTACAATCAGGGGCCATAATTCAGGAAGTTACGATCCATAATTCAGGAAGTTACGATCCAATGGCGCAAATATCGAAAGGAACCAAGATTTTGGGGTTATAGACATGCATGTCAAGTTTCATCACAATCGGTTCAAAATTGTGACCTCTATAGGGTCCACAAGCTAAAAACATGATATTTCGTACAATCAGAGGCCATAATCCATGAAGTTCAGATCCGATACATGCCAATATCGAAAGGAACCAAGATCTTATGGGGATAAACCTATATTTCAAGTTTCGTCAAAATCAGATAGGAATTGTGACCTGTAGAGAGTCCACAAACAAATTATGGACGGACCGACGGACGGACGGACAGGGGCGACAACATAATACGTCCACATGAAAATATGGGCGTATAAAAACAAAATATAAAACCTATGCTGACAAATCATTTAGTGTTGCAGGACCAAAAGTATGACAACCGTGAAATCTGAAAGAGTGTCCTTCTCTGGAAAGTTTTAAGAAGACTTTAAAAACATACCTATTTCAAAGAACATTCTGCAAATAACAATTTTTATTATGTGGTTATTTAATTTAATTTATGTATGTGGGTTTGTATGTGTGTGTCTATATCAGCTGATGTAAAGTGCCATTGGATACATCAAAGATGTAACAATAAGCACTATATCAAATTCAATAAACAAAAACTAATAGAGAGTAAAAAGTGCACAAAGTATTATATTATACTAACAGAGAATAAGAGATATATAAAAAAGTATTATACTCTAATAGAGAATAAAAAAAATATTAAAAAATATTATATTCTACAGAATAACAAAATATATTAAAAAGTATTATATTATACTAATATTATACCGTTATTAAAAAGTACATCAAAAATTTAATTTTTTTTATCATTCAAGGGCCTGTTTCATGAAATTTTAACTAAGATAAAATCCAAATTTTAGTAATTTGATTGGATAGTATTAGATTTATTTTAGTGCTTAGCCAATCAAAATGATCAAAATATCTACTAAAATTTGGATTTTATTTTTGGTTAAGATTTCAAGAAAAAGGGCCCTGATAGCAAAATATATACTAAAAAGTATTATATTATTCTAAGAAGTTTGAACAGGGCTCTAAAACAATGATAGAGAGCAAAATTCCCAGACGTGCATTGGTCCTACATGGTGCACAAGCTATAACACTCAGCAAACCTCTACAGATTCCGGAACTACCTTAAAAGGTCCCTGATGAAACATGCCTGCGCCCATGGTGTCTTGTAATAGCGTCAAATTTTCCTGTTAAAGTAAACCGGTAGCCGCCTCGCAAATGTATTGGCGTAGGTACATAATTAGTTACTGTCATACAGCCGAGACTAGATGTAGGTTCCGGAATCTGTCAAGGTTTGCCGAGTGAAGCTATAAGTAGGTTGTTATAATTTTCAAGGAATACAACCTTAACCACAATAGGACAATGAGCTCATCCTGTTAATAACCAATTTTTATTTTAAGAGAAGATATCTATTTAGAGTAAGTTCATTTCCTGGCCAGAAACAACACCGTGATCATATTACATACATTATTTATGATATTACATATTTATATAATCCCCTGCGAAATCATCAAGCCCATGAAAACGTTTGAAAAATAAAACATATATTGATGTTATATTATAATCATTACCTTTTAAACATACATTATGCAAGAGCTAAATCTATCTATAGCAGGTCTTTCTTTAGGCCCGAAATGTTATATAAATTATTACATAAGACATCTATTAACATGACAAAACCATAATTAACTCTCAATGCCATCTTATGGGTCAGATTTTCACTGGATTTGAATCTGATTTGCTGCTCTACGCTCACTGATGATTTAATTCAAAATGAATTTACTGAGACTTTTATATTAGTAATGACGATCGAGGATAGGCCTAAAATTCAAACATCTCGGTTCAGAAATTTTAAGCCTATTCCCTCTTCATTACCTCGTTTGTGACTATTAACCCTTTGAACACTGACTTTACATGGGGTGTTGCACGTCCCTCCCTGGATTTACAGGACGTCATATTAATTATGACGTCAACGTAATTGGAGCTTGAACACGCCCAAAGCCGCAAAACCAACATTTCGGGTATATGCGATACAACGTCAAGCCGGTTTTGCGGCATTTCGGGTTCTAAGGGTTAAAGTTAGAATTCCAGGCTCTTTATCTAATCTTAAATAATGCCTCTTTCAACGAAGTTTTTGTTTCAACATATTTTTTTGTACTAGACTATAAATACAGTACAAAGAGATTGGGACAAAAATTAAAACTTACTGATATCAATATTGATAATGTATATTTGTAATGCACTTAAAAATCCATCCATATAACATGCTAAAAGTACTATAAAAACATACACATAAAACAATCAGTTTCTTATATGGATAACTGCATTTTAAAAAATGGGTTTTTAGTTGTTACTTAAAGATCTTGACTTAACATTTTCTAATGTTTACTGGTAACTCATGCCAAAGGTGAGGTGCAAGCAGCATTGAAACTTTAATCACCAAATTGATTTCGTTTTGTTTTGGGAACAGTATTTTTTTTTTACAATTAATGTACTGTACTGCAAGGTTTAAAAAAAAAGAAAAGATACATGAAATTCTTAAACATTCACCACAAGAAAGCTAAAGATTTTTTCACACATTGGTAAAATTCTTAAACTTAAACAAACATTATGCAAGGACTAAATCTGCAAGTCTTTATTTAGGCTTCAGATGTTATATGAATGATATCAACAGGCGCAGATCCAGAGGGGGGGGGGGGGGGGGGGGTCCATGGGGTACGACCCCCCCCCCTGCTCAGACTTGAAAATTTTTTATGCGATTTTATTGGCGATTTAGACCTGTAATTTTGGAATTTACCTTCCGGAAATACGCCAGAATGAACCAAATTGAATCTAATTTGACCAAATTTTTCTGGGGGAGGGTCCCATAAACCCCCTGTTAATCGGTTGAGCGCAATTAGTTAAGCAATTATCAAACCTAGACCCCCCCTGCAAAAAATCCTGGATCTGCGCCTAATCAATTAGACATTTATTTACAAGACAAGCTCAAAATCAACTCGGTGACCAAGCTAACGTGTGTAAGGTTAGTCACTAACGTCACCACCAGAGACTGCCGATGAAAGGCCTGTCAAGTGAGAGTACTGTAGCTATCGAGAATGTTACTTGATAATCAAGAATATGTGGGTGGAGTTATAATAATCTGTCAATCAAACTGATAATCAAACTATCAGCAATTCTTGTAGATGGTGCAGACACAGTTGATGCCTATCTCTAGTTCAAACTTTTAACAGTGATAACTCTGTTAAGAATAAAAATAATTTGACTGAAATTTGCAATACTTTCTTTTTTTCTCATCTTTTTTTGAATTATTATTATAACAAGAATGGCCAAGTCTTTATTAAATTCCTTGCTAGTGTATCTTTAAACATTCACCACAAGAAAGCTAACGATTTTTGAACAGATTTACAAAAAATTTCACCAAAGGATTTTGCATAGTATTTAAATATTCAATATTAGCATCTCACCATTACAAATAAATGTCAAAAACCAAAGATAAGTTGATATGTGTAGACTGATTTCTAACGATTTTTTTTTAATGTTTCAGACGTCGACCTGTCTTTCATAATATATTAATGTGAGTATCGAGTTCTATGACGTTGAAACACAACAATTATTCAACTGAGAATTATTGAACTTCCAAAAGCTACATCAAAAATAGCTGGTTGACTGAGAAGTGTACAAGGTTTCTGTGACATTGGAATAACAACTATATAGTAAAATCTACAGCATACAGATAGTTTCTGAGATTTGCTCTAGTATGGCAGAACCATGGGCAGACCAAAGGTCATTTTAGTATCCCTCCCCTTAACTTAGTTCCACATGGGATTAAAAGACATGTACGGAGGCAAAGATAAGGAGGGCCTGGCACTTAAACACTCAAAAATGACTTCTACCAATCGAGAGACGAGACGCATATATATCCCCAAAAAGCTGCCTCTACAGATCAACTACCAAACAATGTTTTTTTATTAAATAACAGGAAGAACTTCCCCCTAAACCTACTCCATGGCCTAAGGCCGCAAATGGAAAGATTGCAAAATCATATTCTAGAAACAGGAAGAATCCTCGGCTCTCCTATGTCTTGTCTGCGATAACACTTTTGTGGAAGCAGACGTTAAAACACCAGATAGTCGTAGTAGTATCTACCTGTAGATTTCATAACTATATAGTATGTAATCATTGTTAATCCCTGAAAGTGGCATCCTTTTGATCAAACTAGGTCAACATATTTACCCAATACGAAGTTGGAACACTCTACCTCAACCAGTTACCATGTTCCAAAAACATGTGAAAGACTGACAGACATAAACAATCCAATCTTATCATCAATTCACAGACTTTTAGCATTTTTTTCAAAGCTATAATCTGGAAAACTCACAGTCAAAAATCCAATTTTATCATCAATTCACAAATCTTAGCATTACTTTGTGTCATGGTTTGGTATCATTTTACCCCTTTACCCCTAAATGAGACATGCAATACTCAACTTGCTGATAAGAAAACATGACTGATGCCACACTGGAAATAGATTATTATAAAATTCTACTTACGGCTATCACAATTTATATCTTTTCACTCCAAAAAAAAAAGAACATGAGTCAAATTCGTGTGTTTAATCCAGGTGTCCTTCAAAAAGGTAATATTATCCCTTTCATTCAGTCTATTCTATTGTTAATTGAGCATAGTGCATATTAAATTTAATGTGAAACCAACATTCTTAATGTTGTAGAGCAACGACCTGTCAAGAGAGGTAAATATAGCTATAAGTATCTCCTTGGTAATGAAATATAGGTCAATGACCTATTCAAAAGGATAAAATAAGATAAGATTTTATTGCATTTAAACAATGTATCAAGATATTAAAATAACATCACTTACATAAATTTTTACTTTTCAATACATTCATTTCTAGATCATCTTTGATGCCCATGGTAAATGTTGCATCTTTTAGTGCCAAATTAGTGATTTGAAGTAGTAAGTAAGGTAGCAACCTCCCAACAATATGGGTCTTGTTTGTACACATATTGGTGATGCATCACATGAAGATTCTGGTCCACGGTTTTGAAGTATAAATCAGTCTCTCTTCTGTTGGTGGAAGTCATTCACTATACAAATTAATTTCTCAAACTTCCATGAAATGATCAATATCTGTAAATACAGATAAACCCATAGTAAAATACCTTGTGAATAACAATAGGAGATTATTTATTACACATGCATATAAAGAACAACTCTCACAGTTACATGTAGCTTGGACAACAAGTGGGAATGGGATATCATAATTCTTTCCCCTGTGCTACTAGAGATGACTTTTTTGAATTTAGCTGAGAAACCTCAAACTTCATGATGTAATAATATTAGTATCAGTGACATACTGAAATCGTTTTTGAAATGGATAATATACTATTCAAAAAAAGTAGGGGATATTTGATTTTTAAGTGCTATTAAAGTCACCTAATGAAACTGACGAAGAAACAAATGACAAAATGAAATGAAGTTCACATTCATCAATTTATTCCAAATGATCGTTAGACTAAGTAAGGCACAGACTGACCATTATAAGGGTAAAATGATACCCGGGGGCCAAACAGCAAAGTTACCACAGCATCACAACAAAGTCAGTAAAGGGTAAATCCTCCTCTGTTTGCCAAACAAGCATTGATCCGATGTGGCATACTCCTAATGAGACGTCTACGGTCATTTTGGTCCAGATTGTCCCAATCCTGTTGCAACGCAGCAGCAAGTTCTTGGACATTGGCAGAACGTTGTTGACGTTGACGTAACCTCTGTCCAAGCATGTCCCAGACATGCTCGATGGGGGAGAGGTCGGGACTCAGTGCTGGCCAAGGTAATGTGGTAATGTTCTGTTGTTGGAGGTAACCTGTAATGATCCTGGCCCTGTGACATCTTGCGTTGTCATCCTGGAAGATGAAACGGCGGCCATGACGTCGTTCGAACGGCACAGCATGGACTGCCAAGATGTTTTCCCGGTAGTACTGGCCTGTAACACACCCTGCAACAACATGTAAAGCCGTTCTTCCAGCAACAGTGATGCCTCCCAACACCGTAACAGAACCACCCCCAAATCGATCATGTCTGATGACGTTAACGTCTTGGAAGCGCTCGTTTCGACAACGCCACACCCTCCTACGTCTGTCCAAAAAATCAACAGTGAACCTTGACTCATCTGAAAACATCACATTGCACCAGCGTCGATTATCCCAGTGTTGACGATCCCTACACAAACGACGTCTTTCCTGAATGTGATGACCTCTCAAACAAGGGATCACGCGAGGACGTCGTTCGCGAAGGTGACCCCTATGCAGTCGATTCCGAATCTTCTGGCCACTCACTCTCACACCAGTGTCTGTTTGAAGACGAGCGCTGATCTGATTTGCTGTGATGACACGATTTCTCAAGGCCAAGGTACGGATAAATCGATCCTGGGCTTGAGTTGTCGCCCTTGGTCGACCTGAGCGAGGTCTGTCCTGTACAGATTGTGTATCACGGTATCTGGACCATAGCCTGCTTATGACAGACTGAGAAACATTCATCGTTCGCGCCACAACCGCCTGTGTTGTGCCGATCTGCAGCATACCAAGGGCACGTAACCTTTCATTTTCGGTAAGCCGACGCATATCAAAATTTGTTTTCTGGTCACTAAAACAATTAAACTGATGTTTCCACCCTGGAATTCAATGCCACAATGACTGTAACATTCAAAGTCAAAGTCTTGCAAATCTTGGGTGGGACCCCCATGATGATCCCAAGCATCACCTGCATTCCATGCGGTAGCTATTGTTGCGTTTGGGCGTCACATGTAACTGGAAATGTTTCTTCTGTTAGGTTCTATAGTGACTTTTTTCGTAGTCATTTGCATATTTTACTATTATGCCCTCAAAATCAAATATCCCCTACATTTTTTGAATAGTATAATTGTGACCTCCAGCGGTTGCACAATATAAAGATCTGATTTTTTGTACAATCAGTGGTGACATAATCCAAGAAGTTATGGTCTCATAGTGAGAATATCAAAAGGAACCGAGATCTTTGGATAATAAACAATATTTCATGTACAGGGGCGATGACAATACATGTCCACTTGAAAATGTGAGTGTATAATAAATAGAGGATATTTGTCGTTTTAGAGTGAATAACATATTTTATTTCATCGAGAAGCAAGAAAACTTATATTTTCACGAATGCGTAGCATGAGTGAAAATATAAACGTTTTTTTGCTTAGAGATGAAATAAAATATGTTATTCATGACAAAACGACAAATGTTCTATTTTTTTATGATTTTACAATCGTTTTAGGTAAAACAACATGGACTACTTTGTCCGCCAGTGGAATAACACTTTTATTTCACTGATAAAACGCGGTATTCCACTACTGATCATAAAAGAAACATACGTAATGTGTTATCAGATATATATATAATTTCATTACATTGAATTTTGACTGTAACTGGGATTACTATACTCCTCTACTTGACCGGTGAATCACAGTGGCTAACTGGGTAAGACGCTAGCTCGCTAGTCTGGAGGTCAGATGTTCGATCACTGTATTGGCCGAGAAAGTTCATTTAGATTTCCCTGCATGCCCACTTATCAGCGATAATGCAGGACAGGGACAGCTGTCTAGTCGTTTGGATGGGACAAAAAACAAGGTTCCATGTACACATTCCCTTCACAGTTGGAAATCGATATAAGAGTAGGCGGTAGTGCTGATGTCCGGGCGAAATGCCCTCATAGCACACAGTATTGCATATGAACGTCTTCATTAGCCCAGTTCAGAGCAGACAGTAGGATGTTAAACCTTATTTCATTTAATTTAATTTCTTCTTGACAGACAAAAACCTATATCTATTTTTGTATTTTGTATCAACACACACTAAGTGCAATCATTATCAACTTTAAAATAATATAGCTACATACAGTGACATGCCAATATTTCTTCCAAGCACTTAATATTCTCAAGTGATTAAAATTTAATATTTAAAATCAGCCAACTGTATTTGTAATCATCGAAACAAAAGAAAACTAATTGAAACACAGTTAATGTTCCAGAACAGAATGTTAAAGCTGTTGTTCAGTACGAAAAAAAAAAACTATTTAGAAATAGGTAACAGTTAGCAGCAGTGGCAGCATGAGAAAGGTGACTGGAGGGGGGAAGGGGTCAAAGGTCCCGGAGTCTGACCCAGTAAGTAGCCCCCATTCTAGAGAAAAGGGGTGGGAGCAACCATCTGATATCTGGTTCATGGACAATTTGACATATGGTCTCCTTCCCACTCTCTCAGAAACAATATAAATTCAACACTGAAGATCAAGGGCACCCCCCCCCCCAAAAAAAATTAATGGTTCCACTAATTACACGGACTCCTCAATCTATCCCTGACTTTCTGATAAAATAGTTTCTGTTGATTGTCTTACTTACAAAGGATATACTCCAAGTTACATATTTCGTCCCCTCCCAATACTAGAAAACCTGGTAAAATGAAATGAACATCCTGCTTAGCTGCAATGATCCCCTCAATTGATCAGTAAGAAACGGGCAATACATGTAGGATTTTAAAATGTTGTATTTGTTGTAGAAAGCAGATGTTACTGTAATAAAAGACATCTTCGACTATGTGTTGCCAAATATTTTCTCGAATTGAAAAGGTGTATCTCTAAAATTGTGAAAATCTTTTTGTAATTTGGTACGTCACAAAGATATGTCTCCTGCTGTGTCTTTTTAAACTAAGTTTAACTAGACTGTCTAGAGGCCTGGAAATAACGGTTTTAAATGTACAGGTACCTGAAATAGTACATGACATTTTCAACTTAGTGCAGGACATGTACCGTATTAATAATATCAACAAAAAGACAAATCAGTGTGTAACAAAATGAGCGGCAACAGAGGTTTTGTGCCTGACAAAGCCTAACTCTGTACCAGTCATTGTCTGTCAGAGGTGCCTTATTTCCAGGCTTGTAGGTCTACATGTTAATACGCTGAATTTTTTTCTCTTCACAACTATGTTGCATTTCATTCTGGGTAAGATTGATGCTTACTGTCTTCCAGTTTGGCAGGTGCGGATCCAGGGGGGCCCAGGGGGTTGTGTTGAGGCGGAAGCAACCATGTCCAGAAAACAATTCCCTCAAAGCACACCGTATGAATTATGTCTGTCTTTGTTCGTAGAGTTTTGTGCAGAGAACTGGGAAATAAAATGCCCTTCCATTTCATTTCTTTTTAGCTTGGAGTTCTACGAGAAGCCATTATAGAATAAATGTCACCCCATTCTGTCGGCTGCAAAATGAACATTGCGCCAGCCGTAGTTTGGTATTTTATATTTAGTCGCTCTTCTTTCAAACGATAAAGCTGGCGCTTTCTTGGACTTTAAAAGTTTATCAAACTTGAGTCAATATTATCACAATCTATAAAACATTGGGAAAATTGTGTACCACTTGTGGCGGGGGGGGGGGGGTAACGTCCACGAGCCACAAACTAGACTAACATTTTTTTATGATTCAATTTTATTTCAATTAAAATATTCACTTGCGCGCAGGGTCTATAGCAGTGGGAGAAAACCCTCGAGGTAGGACAAGCAATCCTACTCCTTATCACGTACAACCGGGGAATTATAAACCACG
The DNA here is from genome assembly GCA_036850965.1 of Patella caerulea. Classification (NCBI taxonomy): domain Eukaryota; kingdom Metazoa; phylum Mollusca; class Gastropoda; family Patellidae; genus Patella; species Patella caerulea. Next base: position 13,045,822 of record JAZGQO010000002.1, on the reverse strand, counting down.
CCTGTAGACTCAGTCACAGACTTTCTGATACAACGCACGTGACACGCGCTAACCATTCGACCTCCCAACCCGGTCCCTAAAATAAAGTACAGGTAATTATAACCTTAAAAATCTTTGGCACATAGAAATGGACACAGTTGGATCGCAATCGTTTCTGTATTTACTTTTATTTCTAATCAGTTAATTATGTTCGGCTAAATACGCGAAGAGTCCAAATTGAAATGCAGTCTTTCGTATCTGGTTGTTCCAGTTTACACAGGTGGTATTCTCCTGAATCCAAAATGGCGACAGAAATTGGGGTAAGATCCCGTATGCCCATGCTGCAGGTTTTATTCCGAAGAGGATATCAACAACAACTACAGGTATGTTAATTTTTATACTGTTGTCAAAAACAGCTATGTTAATTTTTGTCAAAAAGAAAAGGCTCTTTGCCTTACCAGTACCCACTGCAGGCCGCATACAATTCATACACATGACATCAGGAACATAAAATAAATAGCAATATACGTACATATTTATCAGAATATGAAAAACGAAATACAGGTTCGTGTTAAAACTGAAAATATATATCAGATACATTATTTCAAAATGTATAGATGTTAAAAAAATGAAAATAAAGTGTGAAGTTTGTCTTGTAATACCTTATTACGTAGAGGTTTGATTTCCACGTTGAAATGCTTTATATACTTATGGACACGATTACAAGATGAAACGTGATCATATTCAGATTCTTGTATTTCTGAAATAAAGTGTTCTCAAATAACACCAATGTGTTATTAATATCAAAGTGAATATAATATTCTGGGATTGTATTTCTGAAATCAGTCCTGCATTTGCCGTGATGATATGAAAAATCTATATTATATTTACGTTTGAATTATAATATTATAATTTTTATTTCACAGATTGCCTTGGTCCGCGTTGTAAGATTAGCCCACAGTTTGAGCGAAACATCAAGTTACCAGTTTAAACAGCTAAATGTTACACGGTTTATGAGATAGACCACCAATTATCCTGTAATGCGTATTTCAGAATATCCATGCAATTAAAATTTGTGGAGCAATACCTTTCTAGATGTTGTTTCGTCTGTGGTTAAGAGCCAACGCAAATTTGGAAAGTTAAAGCCGAACAACGAGTTAACATCAAAATCAATGGTAACACCGTTAACGTGCTATCTCCAGTGGTGTAATTATTGTCTCCCTTGAATGAATTTTGGTCGAACATTAGTTCTTCTTTTGTAATTAAGCATCACTTTCGTTTGTTTTTTTTTACCCTGATTGGGTTAGGAAGAAACGGAGGAAGGATTGAGAAAGGATGAAAAAAGGAATAAGTTTGACACTTTCCAAAGGGTGCAAAATTTGATAATTGTTTGTGTCAGATCTTCAACTTGGCTATGTCTTTTCAGATCTACTTCAAAGAATAAAATGACACTACACTAGTTTCCTTGGAGACAGTTCTAATTTACAGGCCTTTCTAAAACCAACCTGTGAACGATGTAAGGCAAAATACAAATCTACCAAGCCTTAGGAATTGGCGAATCCATGTAACTGGAATAAACATCAAGACAGTCCAGCCCAAAAAGTAAAACAATCTTGGACACGTTCAGGACAATCAACATGACTATTAAACCAATATAAGTGAACACTTCAGAAGCCGTCATCGACGGATGCTGTATGTTATACAAGATGTTATCCAACTCGTCCTGTTCTTCATCATGTTTGATCTGTAAATCTTTCAGTTCATCTTGAAGTTCCTCAATCTGCTTTCGTATACCAATTGATATCTGATGTGGGTTACTTTTATGGATATCTACTGCGTTGGATATTAAAGTAGCAATGTCAATGGGAAGAGTGATCACACTGAGTACAGCACCGACTATTGGAAGACCCTTTGCTGCTGCCCCAGTAGCATCAATTGCTAAATCTGTGAATTTAAATATCTTCACTACAGTTGCTGCTATGGGTCCAACTGGAGATACTGACTTAGCCGACAAAACTATTAAATCTCTCACAATTTGTGACGATTTTTGATAATCTTTTACAGCTGCATCGTCATCTACGAGCACTTTGTTACATTTCTGTTTGGTTTTCACGCTGAGGACTTTGTCAGCTACAGAACCACCAACGCTTGTCGCGCTGGAAAGAGCACCAACTACACCACCGGCGGCTATTAAGGGAGCACCAAAAACAGTTGGTAATGTGACTGCGCCAGCTATAGTTAATCCTGCAGAAACAAACCCACCGACAGATGACGCTATTTTACTCGCTCGGATTTTTTTTTTATCTCTGTCAAGTTCATCTGTTAGTACGGAGAGAAAAAATATGGTCTTTTGTCGACGTGTCACAAATCGTACGAAATCATCTCGGTGTTTCTGTATTTTATATATAATTCTGAAATTAAAGTAAAATATGAAATCGCTCAGAAATTCAAGCTTTAGAACTGAACCAATTTCAAATATAATTCATAACTTCTAATCCTTTCTTTTTGTTCCTTCAGTGATACAAATACCTGAAAATATTTACATTCTTATTTTATTAAAGTTGCCATTTCGTAGAATTTGCACATCTATAGATTTATTTGTCCCATAATTTTAAAATAACTCAGAGTACGCGAAATTGAAACACTGGTATGCAGTGGGGGAGGGGCTAAATGTTGTTGAACTTATATCCAGACAACCAACTGGAAATATAATAGGAAGTGATATAAGAAATGTTGTGCAGTAACAGTAACCGAAACAATGATAAAGAGAAATAAAAATGCACCACCAGGCGCGGATCCAGGGGGGGGGTGTCAGGGTTGAACAATTTTTATGCGATTTTATTGGCGATTTAGACCTGTAATTTTGGAATTTACCTTCCGGAAATACGTCAGAATGAACCAAATTGAACCTAATTACTTACCAAATTAATCGGCTGAGCGCAATAAGTTAAGCAATTATCAAACCTAGACACCCCCCCCCCCTGCAAAAAATCCTGGATCCGCGCCTGACCACCCGGGCAAATACAGACAATAATTGTCCATTTCATAGGATCTTTGATGAGGTCACAGACAAGGTCATGAGCCTTCTGAATGTTCATAACAGAAGAAGACAATGCCAATAGTCATCGTTCCGGTGGTATATTTCTATGGCGACGTAAAGGGGACAATATAATATAGCAATGGAAATCAGTAGTAATCGCAACAATTGTCAGCCATACTAAAATGTTGAGCCTCATATTTGTTCGAAGAAAAACAACTTACTTATTTAAATTTAATAAGTAGATAAATACATTATTAATACCCACTCATTTTCGTTGTCTGACTTTCTGAACAACCAACCAATTAATACTAACATCACTTTTACACAATCCATACCAACGTTTAACCTTTGAAACACTACATGAAGCTTGCCCAGCACCGCTCAATTACGTCTCAAGCAAGATTGAAAGTAAATCTGAAATATTTCCTTATGTGTTTGTTGTAAATGTAGTGTTCGGGGTATGTATGATAGCCGAGTGTATTGAGTAGAGCATAGCTGTGTGCAATCTGATGAAAGGACAATATTGTAATGATCTTTAAATGGCATTTAGTAACTGGATAGAGTAACAACAAAACACATACTTATGGAAAACAGTTACTAGTGTATTTTAGGCGACGTTTCGTAGAGTATTCTCTCAACGTTATCAAGCTAATACAGTAAAACAGGTATGAGGCAAACATATATAGACAAAATACAATAACATAACTGAAACCATACTTAACAACAACATGATCAAAGGCCTACCCCAACACTTATTTAAATATACAAAAACAGGTAGAGAGTTAATTAACTTGATAGTCCATAGTCGGTGAGGGTGTTTTAACAAGAAGAGAAACCATACCTAACAACTAGTAGATCAAAGGTAATAATATACAATGGCAATATTATACAGGTAATAATATACTAAGTAAGAGAGGAAGCCCGTATGTTGAACGATGAATGAGGCCACTAAGTGTTGCGATGATAGCTGAATATACAAAGTGATTAATATGGTTAAGACAATATCATTGAGTTATAGAGTATGTACATGTACAACAGATGAATTTAATGATATGAAGGGTGTTAAAGCTAGATTGAATATAACTGTTTCCCTACCCACCACTTTAAAACCTTGTAAATATATGACAGAAAGATAATTGGCTATGCGAAGGAGATATAGATTAACGAAACAAAAACTTAAGGCCATAAATAAACAGTGTGGTAAATGAAGTCACGTGATGTAACACAGCACAAGTGTACAGTTTTGAAGTAGAAACATGCTATATTTTTAAAGTAATTGATCATACGCGTTGGGCAAAAATATCCCTGTGTCACGGTTAAGATCTGGATTGTTCCTTCTGATGTGTATTGCCTCCATTAATTTACGTGTCTTTTCTATTGGGAGATTTGATGCCAGGGTTTCGTATGACTGGATTCTATGCCCAGGGTTGGTCTGGAGGTGTTGCGCAACAGCTGAGTTTGTGGTGGACGACTTGGACTTATGCTGGCTTATTCTTTTATCCAGCGGTTGTCTGGTTTCGCCGATATATATGCTGGAACAGGTGCAGGCAACTTTGTAGACACATTCTTTCTGGGGTGGGGGTTTGTTTGGAAGCAGCTTACCATTGGCTTTCAGGATATCTTTGAGTGTTCGTCCTTTGGAGAAGGTGACTTGGATGCCCGTTGGGTTGAGGATTCTCCTGAGGTGGTAAGTGAGCTTTCCTTGAAACGGTATGGTGATTCTTATAGGTGGTTTTTCTGGTTTTGTGTTTCCTGGATCTGTGGGGGTGTCAATGGTCGTTTTAATGATCTTTTTAACAAATTGTCGGGGGTAGTTGTTCAGGTTTGTAAGGGCTTCTTCTATGTGGTCTAATTCTTTTTTGGAGGTATTCTTTGTCACAGATGTTGACAGCACGACGGGCTAAAGTTGCTATGGTTGCTTTCTTAACACTGTGTGGATGGTGGGAATTGAAGCTAATGTACTGATCGGTATGTGTTGGTTTTCTATATACACTCGTTGAAAGCTTGTCCTCAGTTTTCTTCACTAGTACATCCAGGAATGGGAGGCATTGGTTTTCTTCTGTTTCTACTGTAAATTTGATTCTGTCGTTTTGGTTGTTGAGGTGATGGAGCAAGACGGCGGGATCTTCGTTCTGACGGAGAATTACAAAGACATCATCTACTTTGCGGAGCCAAATTGTTGGTTGGATGGGTGAGGTGGAAAGGGCCTGTTCTTCAAATTTGGTCATATAGATCTCACTTAGAAGTGGTGATAGGGGACTTCCCATTGGTAGACCATGTATTTGCTCATAGTAATCGTCCCCCCAGGAGAAATACGTGGAATTTATGCAGGATTTGGTTAAGTTAACTATATCTTCTATAGTGAAATTGGTATCAAGTGAGTTCTCCATGGATGTAAGTCTTTGACGTAGTGCTGCTAAGGCTTCATCGCGGGGGATATTGGTAAAAAGGTCTATTACATCGTATGACATGATTTTTGTATCTTTTGGAAGATCTCTAAGTTTTCCGCAAAAATCTTTAGAATCTTTGATAAAGGATGTAGCTTCCTTGCCTAATGGGGAAAGGAGGTTTGACAGGTACTGTGCGGTATTATAATATACGGAATCTCTGGAGCATACTAATAGTCTGGCTTTAATGGGGTTTTTATGTGTTTTAATGGTGGCTCGGGCATATGGTGGTCTAGGATGGGACGGCTTAAGTTTGTAAAATAGAGAAGGTGTGAGTCGTTTATCATCTTTGAGCTTAACTAGTTGTGCGGTATGGTTGTCGTTGAGGGCGTTGGTTGGGTCTTTCCTAATCTTCTTATAGGTAGTGCGATCACTCAGAAGGTGGGACACGGTGTTTTGGTAGTCGTTCTTATCCATTATGACTGTGGATTTCCCTTTGTCGGCTGCCACTATAGTGATGTTTTGGTCTTTTTTCAGTTCCTGCAGGGCCATCTTTTGGGACTTCGTAAGATTATTGGCATGTCGCTGCGTCTTGGATTTGGTGATCAGGTCAGCTATCTGGTGTCGGATGAAATCTATCTTGCCACCGGGGGCTAGTTGTCTCAGACCCTTCTCGATATTGGCGATGAGCAGGTCTTGATTGGCTGGCCGGTTGGTTGGCGTGAACTTTAAACCTCGGGAAAGGAGTGAGATCTGGTCATCGGTAAGATTCCGGCTACTGAGGTTGATAACTGTTTTTGTAAGGTAATCTTCTTTGGGATTCTTGGTGGTAGAGGGGACTTGTGTAGAGATTTTAAGGTTTTCAAACTTTTTCACATGGTTAGTTCGTGTTGTCTCTCTAAGGTGATCTAGTGACTTCAGCTGTTTAGACCGGAGTTGTTTGTAGTCTTCTTCGGACACTAGATTCCTAAGTTCAGACAATTTTTGGTTATATTGGTTGTGAAGGCGATGTTTGGTGTTTCTGTGGTACTGTATCCGTTCCCTGACGAGGCTTTGACTGGCTCGTTCAATTATTCGAATAGCTGCTGCTGACTGGACCGGGGACTTAAGGCGCAGACCTTTGGGAATGACGTTGTTGTCTCTGCACCGCATCAGAAAAGTAAGATTGCACTTGGACCTAACATGTTTGCCTTCTAATCTATTAACTGTATTGATATAGGATACTGCCACATCTCCATATTGATGTCGGTAATGATCTTTAAATGGCATTTAGTAACTGGATAGAGTAACAACAAAACACATACTTATGGAAAACAGTTACTAGTGTATTTTAGGCGACGTTTCGTAGAGTATTCTCTCAACGTTATCAAGCTAATACAGTAAAACAGGTATGAGGCAAACATATATAGACAAAATACAATAACATAACTGAAACCATACTTAACAACAACATGATCAAAGGCCTACCCCAACACTTATTTAAATATACAAAAACAGGTAGAGAGTTAATTAACTTGATAGTCCATAGTCGGTGAGGGTGTTTTAACAAGAAGAGAAACCATACCTAACAACTAGTAGATCAAAGGTAATAATATACAATGGCAATATTATACAGGTAATAATATACTAAGTAAGAGAGGAAGCCCGTATGTTGAACGATGAATGAGGCCACTAAGTGTTGCGATGATAGCTGAATATACAAAGTGATTAATATGGTTAAGACAATATCATTGAGTTATAGAGTATGTACATGTACAACAGATGAATTTAATGATATGAAGGGTGTTAAAGCTAGATTGAATATAACTGTTTCCCTACCCACCACTTTAAAACCTTGTAAATATATGACAGAAAGATAATTGGCTATGCGAAGGAGATATAGATTAACGAAACAAAAACTTAAGGCCATAAATAAACAGTGTGGTAAATGAAGTCACGTGATGTAACACAGCACAAGTGTACAGTTTTGAAGTAGAAACATGCTATATTTTTAAAGTAATTCTCCCAATAGAAAAGACACGTAAATTAATGGAGGCAATACACATCAGAAGGAACAATCCAGATCTTAACCGTGACACAGGGATATTTTTGCCCAACGCGTATGATCAATTACTTTAAAATATAGCATGTTTCTACTTCAAAACTGTACACTTGTGCTGTGTTACATCACGTGACTTCATTTACCACACTGTTTATTTATGGCCTTAAGTTTTTGTTTCGTTAATCTATATCTCCTTCGCATAGCCAATTATCTTTCTGTCATATATTTACAAGGTTTTAAAGTGGTGGGTAGGGAAACAGTTATATTCAATCTAGCTTTAACACCCTTCATATCATTAAATTCATCTGTTGTACATGTACATACTCTATAACTCAATGATATTGTCTTAACCATATTAATCACTTTGTATATTCAGCTATCATCGCAACACTTAGTGGCCTCATTCATCGTTCAACATACGGGCTTCCTCTCTTACTTAGTATATTATTACCTGTATAATATTGCCATTGTATATTATTACCTTTGATCTACTAGTTGTTAGGTATGGTTTCTCTTCTTGTTAAAACACCCTCACCGACTATGGACTATCAAGTTAATTAACTCTCTACCTGTTTTTGTATATTTAAATAAGTGTTGGGGTAGGCCTTTGATCATGTTGTTGTTAAGTATGGTTTCAGTTATGTTATTGTATTTTGTCTATATATGTTTGCCTCATACCTGTTTTACTGTATTAGCTTGATAACGTTGAGAGAATACTCTACGAAACGTCGCCTAAAATACACTAGTAACTGTTTTCCATAAGTATGTGTTTTGTTGTTACTCTATCCAGTTACTAAATGCCATTTAAAGATCATTACCGACATCAATATGGAGATGTGGCAGTATCCTATATCAATACAGTTAATAGATTAGAAGGCAAACATGTTAGGTCCAAGTGCAATCTTACTTTTCTGATGCGGTGCAGAGACAACAACGTCATTCCCAAAGGTCTGCGCCTTAAGTCCCCGGTCCAGTCAGCAGCAGCTATTCGAATAATTGAACGAGCCAGTCAAAGCCTCGTCAGGGAACGGATACAGTACCACAGAAACACCAAACATCGCCTTCACAACCAATATAACCAAAAATTGTCTGAACTTAGGAATCTAGTGTCCGAAGAAGACTACAAACAACTCCGGTCTAAACAGCTGAAGTCACTAGATCACCTTAGAGAGACAACACGAACTAACCATGTGAAAAAGTTTGAAAACCTTAAAATCTCTACACAAGTCCCCTCTACCACCAAGAATCCCAAAGAAGATTACCTTACAAAAACAGTTATCAACCTCAGTAGCCGGAATCTTACCGATGACCAGATCTCACTCCTTTCCCGAGGTTTAAAGTTCACGCCAACCAACCGGCCAGCCAATCAAGACCTGCTCATCGCCAATATCGAGAAGGGTCTGAGACAACTAGCCCCCGGTGGCAAGATAGATTTCATCCGACACCAGATAGCTGACCTGATCACCAAATCCAAGACGCAGCGACATGCCAATAATCTTACGAAGTCCCAAAAGATGGCCCTGCAGGAACTGAAAAAAGACCAAAACATCACTATAGTGGCAGCCGACAAAGGGAAATCCACAGTCATAATGGATAAGAACGACTACCAAAACACCGTGTCCCACCTTCTGAGTGATCGCACTACCTATAAGAAGATTAGGAAAGACCCAACCAACGCCCTCAACGACAACCATACCGCACAACTAGTTAAGCTCAAAGATGATAAACGACTCACACCTTCTCTATTTTACAAACTTAAGCCGTCCCATCCTAGACCACCATATGCCCGAGCCACCATTAAAACACATAAAAACCCCATTAAAGCCAGACTATTAGTATGCTCCAGAGATTCCGTATATTATAATACCGCACAGTACCTGTCAAACCTCCTTTCCCCATTAGGCAAGGAAGCTACATCCTTTATCAAAGATTCTAAAGATTTTTGCGGAAAACTTAGAGATCTTCCAAAAGATACAAAAATCATGTCATACGATGTAATAGACCTTTTTACCAATATCCCCCGCGATGAAGCCTTAGCAGCACTACGTCAAAGACTTACATCCATGGAGAACTCACTTGATACCAATTTCACTATGGAAGATATAGTTAACTTAACCAAATCCTGCATAAATTCCACGTATTTCTCCTGGGGGGACGATTACTATGAGCAAATACATGGTCTACCAATGGGAAGTCCCCTATCACCACTTCTAAGTGAGATCTATATGACCAAATTTGAAGAACAGGCCCTTTCCACCTCACCCATCCAACCAACAATTTGGCTCCGCAAAGTAGATGATGTCTTTGTAATTCTCCGTCAGAACGAAGATCCCGCCGTCTTGCTCCATCACCTCAACAACCAAAACGACAGAATCAAATTTACAGTAGAAACAGAAGAAAACCAATGCCTCCCATTCCTGGATGTACTAGTGAAGAAAACTGAGGACAAGCTTTCAACGAGTGTATATAGAAAACCAACACATACCGATCAGTACATTAGCTTCAATTCCCACCATCCACACAGTGTTAAGAAAGCAACCATAGCAACTTTAGCCCGTCGTGCTGTCAACATCTGTGACAAAGAATACCTCCAAAAAGAATTAGACCACATAGAAGAAGCCCTTACAAACCTGAACAACTACCCCCGACAATTTGTTAAAAAGATCATTAAAACGACCATTGACACCCCCACAGATCCAGGAAACACAAAACCAGAAAAACCACCTATAAGAATCACCATACCGTTTCAAGGAAAGCTCACTTACCACCTCAGGAGAATCCTCAACCCAACGGGCATCCAAGTCACCTTCTCCAAAGGACGAACACTCAAAGATATCCTGAAAGCCAATGGTAAGCTGCTTCCAAACAAACCCCCACCCCAGAAAGAATGTGTCTACAAAGTTGCCTGCACCTGTTCCAGCATATATATCGGCGAAACCAGACAACCGCTGGATAAAAGAATAAGCCAGCATAAGTCCAAGTCGTCCACCACAAACTCAGCTGTTGCGCAACACCTCCAGACCAACCCTGGGCATAGAATCCAGTCATACGAAACCCTGGCATCAAATCTCCCAATAGAAAAGACACGTAAATTAATGGAGGCAATACACATCAGAAGGAACAATCCAGATCTTAACCGTGACACAGGGATATTTTTGCCCAACGCGTATGATCAATTACTTTAAAAATATAGCATGTTTCTACTTCAAAACTGTACACTTGTGCTGTGTTACATCACGTGACTTCATTTACCACACTGTTTATTTATGGCCTTAAGTTTTTGTTTCGTTAATCTATATCTCCTTCGCATAGCCAATTATCTTTCTGTCATATATTTACAAGGTTTTAAAGTGGTGGGTAGGGAAACAGTTATATTCAATCTAGCTTTAACACCCTTCATATCATTAAATTCATCTGTTGTACATGTACATACTCTATAACTCAATGATATTGTCTTAACCATATTAATCACTTTGTATATTCAGCTATCATCGCAACACTTAGTGGCCTCATTCATCGTTCAACATACGGGCTTCCTCTCTTACTTAGTATATTATTACCTGTATAATATTGCCATTGTATATTATTACCTTTGATCTACTAGTTGTTAGGTATGGTTTCTCTTCTTGTTAAAACACCCTCACCGACTATGGACTATCAAGTTAATTAACTCTCTACCTGTTTTTGTATATTTAAATAAGTGTTGGGGTAGGCCTTTGATCATGTTGTTGTTAAGTATGGTTTCAGTTATGTTATTGTATTTTGTCTATATATGTTTGCCTCATACCTGTTTTACTGTATTAGCTTGATAACGTTGAGAGAATACTCTACGAAACGTCGCCTAAAATACACTAGTAACTGTTTTCCATAAGTATGTGTTTTGTTGTGACAATATTGTAGTCAGTCATTATCACATATGTGATATAACTAGTTAAACACATTCCAAATAAAATTTTAACACAGAGATCATTGCTATGATATATGAGTAATAAAGGTTTCATGAATCGGAAGTGACGAACACTAAAGGAAAACACGAGTAATCCAACTATATAACTGACTGAAGTGACGAGTGATAACAGATCCATGGGCGAATTGCGGCATACTAATAATTCCTTCGAAGACCAAAAGTTGTTATACGGGACTTCAAGGGGATATCTGACAATCCAATAAAGTAATTGAGCGTCATTAGATAAGAAAATAAAGAGAAATATGGAATTAGTCCATACATTCCCATGTTTGTATTCTGTCTATAGGGGAGACCGGGGCACACTGGACCATTTTTTTCACATACATGTTTGTCCTCCTTCCGTATCAAATGTTTTTATTAGAAGATCTCTTTACTTGATTGTATTGTTTGAAGACACATAGTTGCTATCGTGTATCAGATTCAATTAAATTAATCTTTAACTTTGAAAAAATAACACATTTTAATCCACTTGACCATAGTAGTTCAATGTATCCCTCTTTACAAAATAGTCGGGGCAGGTTAAACCACATAATGGGGCACATTGAACGGTGGTAAAAAAATGCATGTTAACATAGATCTGGATTTAGATCTCAAACCGAATCACTTGTTTCGTAGTGATCTAATGAATCTGCAAACAATCAGTGTTTAGTTAAGAACAAATATCCATAGATATCCGTGCAACGATACAAATACGCATAAGTCTGGATCCCCTAGGTCCCTACACATAGCGGTAAATTGCACATAAGTCGGCAAACTGATCCCGCAGTGAATATTCGCTTGGCCGCTACAATCACTGATAAGCATGACATCGACGAGGCTTAAGAGTACGGCATAAATATTAACTTTTTTACTGCAACAAATTAAATTCTCAAACATTTTTTTGAGGTTAAAGAAAAATAAATAAAGACGTTTGAAGTATTTGTAGTTAAAAAATATTTCCTATTTAGTGTAAATGGGTCTTAAAATGAGTAAGGTGTTAAGTAAACATTGCACGAGCCGCTGAACCAATGACTACGAGGCTGGCAGTCAACGCACGTGTTGTGGACAGGCATCCGTTACAGGGATAATTCGTAAGTAATTCTCTGTAAAACAGATTGATAAGTCGGCAGTTTGGTGGGATCAAATTCAACTTTTGTAGTGAATCAAGCAATTTTTTTTCTAATATTCTGCCTTAATTCTGACAGCTGATGAGCGACTCCAGTCCGGGAGACCTATTTGCGCCCCTGCATGGCACAGCCAAGTTTCGAACACTGCTCCCATGAAGTTTTAATTCTTTTTATACCATAGGCCTACAGAGTCCGAAATTGGTGCCCTGTTTCTCGAAATCTGAATTAAAGATAAAATCCAAATTTTAGTACATGAGCTTCAATTTTGATTGGTCAAACACTAAATCAGTCTTATATTATTCAATCAAATAATTAAAATTTGGATTTCATTTTAGCTCAAATTCGTGAAATAGACCTCAGATTTGTAGCAGTAGCAGTAGGCCGGAGTTGCCACTATCGTGAGCCTTTCTTAAACGCACTGTCTGAGCCATCCATCAGCCTCAAATACACTCTGATCGTCATCTAATCGCGACGGTGGAAGGAATTCTATAAAATAATGCATAAGAAATTTTGTTCGATGAAAGGCAACTGTTGGCAAGCAGACGGGTGAAGTGAAAACAAAATAAAGTGTCCGAATGAGGGTGGTGGTCCATTTCGCCTCCTGCAAACGACCGGTGCCAACCTCTATAACCCGAAATCTTTTGTGGAATTTCATGTGCTGGCCTCTAACATTCACCAAGCCCATTCGCCTATGATGCGTTACACGGAAGAGATCATTAGACACGCTTATAAGAACACTAGTTACATAACTAACCCAAAACATAAATAAATTGATAGTTTTATGAAACCATAAGACTACACTGTTAAAATTTTATGTATTTTTTTACAGCTATAATTATAGTAAAACTACAGTACACTGTACATGATTTGTAATATCACATGGTTTGTTAACTTACATTTAAAACGATGTAGACAAATAAGAATACAAGGCTTATGTACAATTACATCAAATTTAATGTAGTAATACAACCAGATGTCAGTTTACATCACGTGAGCTGTATATTAACAGAAATGCCGCTGTAAATGTTATTTTTGCAGAAAAATGTAAATTTACCTTCAAATGGTGGTCACATAGGTAGTTCAAAATTAATTGTCAATTAAGTATAGAAAACACCAGGCGCGGATCCAGGGGGAGGGGGCAAGGGGCTGTGCTCCCCTTCAGCCCCAGTAACATAATTGATTTTCATTTTCGTTTGCTTTGTTACTGTTGTAGTTCACATATCTGCTCTTTAATAGGTGATACAAACATGATATACGCATTGTATCCGCCCAAACAATCCAAGGTTGCAATATATTACCCTTTGCGCCAATATATTATGTAACGGTGTTCGAGGGAGAAGAAAGAAATAGGATTTTACGTCCACTCCACACAAACTAGGTAATTTCGGGACTAACACGGTATAATTTTATTTCAATAATTCATTTCCACGTAGGTGTCTTTGGCAGTGGAAGAAAATCGGGGGACCTGGAGAAAATCCACAAGGTTAGAACGGCGATAATCCAGGACAAGGTTTACACAAATCTATAGAGTGTAATTACGAAATAGATGTTTAATGGACTATACACTGAGGGAAAGTCAATAACAAATCATAATTTTCGGTTTTTATTTCAGGAATTATAATACAAGTAAATTATGGGGAATGTATATAAATAATAAACAAAATATCTCTTCAAAAGTACACACAATCTATTTTTTTCTAAAACAATCATATTTTCTTTGAGCTGGTTTAAAATATCCTCAGACGTTTTCAGATTTCTTTCTGGGCGCCGACTAATAGTAGGACGTAAAACCCACTTCATTTCTATAATCTTGAGTCACCATTGGTACCAATCTCAACAGCTCTTATCTGATGTGTAGTTTAATGGTTAGGCGCGAGACATAAGTAATATCTTGATATTTCACGAGTGCCACTCGGCAAACCTCGGCAGATTCCGGTACCCAACATCTAGATTGTATCGGAATCTGCCGAGGTTTGCCGAGCGGCGCGAGAGCGTTTAACCGGAGGTCAATATCTATATATATTACGTAATGTCTTGCAGGAGATCATTAAACAACTTAAAATATAGACACTATCCAACGCATAAACTAGCATAAATAATGTACGCTTGGCACATTGGCCATGTTATTGTGAAATAATGGATCGCCAACATCAAAGGATGACGTCACATCTGTATTTTAAAAAGTCACAAGTCATTAAACTAAACTTGGGCTGCCTCTCTACCATTAGTACCGCTTGAAAACAGACACTAAATTTACTTGAGAATTTTAAGAAGTAGGTTTATTCAGCCTTTGTGTTTATTGCAAGTGTGAAACGTAGTAGAAAAGCATTACAAAACAATATACATGTACTAATTTGGATATGGTGGCCATACGTTGCAGAGATTCTCGAAGTATAAAGTAGATGGACCTCTGTGCAGGCGCGGACCTGCTATTTTGGAATTTACCTTCCGGAAATACGTCAGAATGAACCAAATTGAATCTAATTTACGAAATTATCGGTTGAGCTCAATCAGTTAAGCAATTATCAAACCTAGACCCCCCCCCCCTGCAAAAAATCCTGGATCCGCACCTGCTGTGTGCAGAATACATATGAAGGTCAGTTCGTGACTTGATTGATATGTAACAATTTCAGATCAACCAGGCTGGTGCAACAAAAACACATGTTATTCATCACAAGTGTCTTAATTTTTCAAGAAAACAGTTTTCTTCCGATACTATACGCTTAAATACTTCGTAATTCATATAATCCCAGATATTAAATCTGACAAATTGGCTATAAATGCATTATATACAGATTGGTCTATGGACTATGGACTTTCTAAAAGAAACGTGAGCGCTGGTCCTGAAGGAATTTTACACCATACTCCTTTCCTTTCCTGATTAAAACATGAACAGACCAACTTTGGCAAATTTATAAGATATGCGAAAAACATTTTTTCAATAGTAGACTGCACTAAGATACTGGCATGGGATTATTTACTATTGACGATGCCCTAAGACTGTACTTAATATAATTTATCAAATCAAATTGAAAAAAACACTAGGGCATCTTATTTCTTAGAATTGCATGCACATAGAAATAATACAAAAAGTTTTATTTTCAGAAATTAAAGCAAATTTAATGGATTTCATGAAAAGATCAATTATTATAGGTGATCAAAACAAAGGCCCACATAAAGATTTAGTTGCATTTGTCAGAATACAGGTCACAATACTATGGAATACAATTACGGCTTATTGCAATAATCTCGTGACGCAAAAAGACCAAATGCATTTCAATTCAAGTCATCCCAGACACATCCTAACAACGATCCTTCAATGGTGCACTAACATCTGGCATGCTGGTTTTTATTAATAATTCCTTCTTTTCTTTTGTTAACTCAGCCATCCTTAATATGGGACTTACAAAATAATAATTTTTCTATTTTAAACAAATACCGGTAATATGTTACAGCAATGATAGAATTATTTACATGTTGTTATGTTAATTTGACTTTAAATGATGCATGGCTTAAATGTTCATTATATACAAAACGATGAATCTATTTAGTCTTTGGCTAGAGTAAAGTTACCTCCCCTTTACAAGAATTACCACCCTTTATTCCAAATTCATACTATGCCTGGTATCTGGAATAATTTAATTTGAATTCTTTGATAAATTCTGTTATATTTGAATTCAAAAATGGACATCGTGGAGAGGGCAAAGGTTTTGAAACCAAGAATGAAGGAGAGGTTATTCTCCTATTAAGATTTCAGACTATACAATTTTTGATTCATGAGGACCACATCAGGGCAGTTCATTAAACATCACACAACTGAGTGGAATAATTATATGAAATGTTTTTTTTTTATTTACTAATTTGGGGTATGTTAATGTGTTATAAGTGTTATGGTTTGTCAACTTACATAGAGTGTAAAATATGTTGAAAAAAGGTTAGAAATTGTGGATAATGAAGTTCAACTCTTTACAAACATGTCTTAATATTCAGCTTTTTAGCAAGCATTTGAGCCATCTTGTTTCAAGATAAATATTATGACAAGTGATAAATATCTTATCTTTTATAGCAAATATCAATTATAATTATGTTGGCAGGGGCGGTTGTGTGACAGGTAGCACTGACTGACGGATCAGATATAGTTTATAATGGAAATGATGTCAGTCACGCTCAACCTGTATTTCAAAACGATTTATTACATACAGTATTAATATCAGAATGAAAGAGCATTTCAATAAAATCTCTATAACTTCGTTCTGGCGCCTTTTCAAATTTTGATTCCTAATCTTAACTATTTTTGACGGAACAGTAGCAGAGCCAAACATCAAAGTAATTCTTTTACCATTATGAAAGATTGGTTTTTACTATGAATTGACTATTATATGATATAAACACATACATACTTATATGGCATAGTATCTCTTTTTTCTAATCTGAAAATTCTATTTACCCTTGCTATATATTAATGATCACTTGACAATAGATTATTCTAGGCAAACTTTAGCTTTTGATCGACCTGGAGCGTCCAACGAATGTTTGACTTTACAAATTCTTTTATGATAACTCTGCGCCATTGAGTTTATAATTGACAGTAAAAAATAGGCTACCATTATAATTATAACTTTTTCAAATATCCACGATAATAAATTGGTAGATTCCTGTAAAATAAAAAGTGAATAAACGTTAAAATAAACTGTTTAAATTTATAGAACAACCTACAAAAGTGAATAGTTATTGTCGATTAAATGCATGAAAAAGTGCAATGAACACTGGTAGCCTTAAAACTTGTATGTAATCTAGCATACCCTTCCCCTTGAACAAGACAGAACACTGGCAGTTAAATAGGTGAGATTAATGAGGCTATTATATATAGATCAAGTTAACTTTGAAATTAGAAATCCTTTTAATCTGGTCTGTATATTTGAATTTTTTATGCAGTTTTAGATAATTTCAAATACAGCTCATCCATGTTTTACATATGTGAATGTTTTAGATGCTTTAACGTTTAAATAGACATGTTTTTATGAGTTTCAAGGGCTTCAAGACAAAAGACATATTTAGCACATCAAGCCAATTTTAAAGTTGAGAATAGTTTAATTGACCAGATTTTTTTACGAGAGATTTGTGACACAAGTCAAACTACAGCCATAAGATTGCATCCACCAATACAAACCAACCAATATTTTTAAAGAGTTGACATATATCATTACCTTCTCAGAGCCTGCTTCATCTCTATTATGTAATTTATTTCTTTGATCTTCTAACCAATTTTTAAAAGGCATCTGTAATTTTTCCCCTACTACTGGTATATATCTATAAAACACGGTAGGGATGTAAAGATATATCATAATGGCAAGATCACAAATATTTAACATGACGTCTACAAATATGATAGCTTGACTGTCTACAAATATCTAGTTGGACCATCTCCAAATAGCTTGACCATATACAAATATACAAATATGCAGCTTGACCGTCAAGAAATACGTAGCTTCACCATCTACAAAAATCTAGCTTGTTCAACTAGAATTGCCTAGCTTGTGCATCAATAAATATTTACTTGACTGACTACAAATAGTTAGCTTGATTGTCTACAACTACCCCTGCTTTTTCAAATATCGACTGTCTACAAATACCTAGGTGTGTGTGTGTACCGGTATTGAATAGATAAAAATAAACTTACTTAAAAAGATGTATGACTAGTTCTACATGGTGTTTACTAAATAGAAATATCACAAATAATTTCTGAAAAGGGAAAATAATCATTATTGTTTATTTATTTATTTCAGCAACAGATGACTTTGTCCCCATTGACAATATATTATAGGTCCACAATGTTTATTTGCAAATTGCTACACATGGATTTCACGATTTTCATGAACAAGAATCAGGTTATTTTAATCAACTTAAAGAATAGTTTCCGAAGACAGAGAGAAATTGGGTTTAACATCCACTCAACACAAATCAAGTCATTTCAGTACTAACAAATGGCTCATTTTTTCCCCCCAATAATTTGATTTGCTTGTGCATGGGGTTCTTTAGGAAACCCTGAGAAAACCCAAGAAGATTTTTAAAGATAAACAGAACATTTCCAGTCTAAAATGAACTTTTCATACAATATGAGATGTTATCACCTCTGATATACTACAGAACTTGTTCTTTTCTCAAAACATAACATACTATTATTTGATAAACCTTCAAATATTCCTCACAACCATCGTTCTTTCTTATTTCTTACCTGTATGTGCATTTTGATTATTGCTTTACCAATTAGTGTTGCTCCAAAAAACGTCCAGAATGGTACTAGAAAATGACCACATGTAATTCCAGCTAAATCAAATAAAGGATTGGGTATCTGAAAAAAAAAAACAAATATCAAACTACAATCAAATGCCAAAGTATGAAGGCTGAAAGTAAAATGGCATTTTGCACAATTTTTATCTAATACTGGTTTGAAATTCAGGAAATTATTAGATCCATTTATAAATGACAATGCATGAAATGAAATGGGGTTCAACATCCTACAGAAATTAGAGATTGTGATCTAAACTTGTATATGATATCTCCGCAAATACATTTAAATAATTATCTTCTTAAATCTTATCACATACTTTCATAAAACGAAGATATTGATAATAGGCAGAAAAAAGAATGAATGACTACATCTACATATTTATAATAAAGATTATCTGGGAATCTCAGTAATTGCACTTCTTATGGAAATATTTTCTTTTTCTAAATCCCTGTAAAATCACTTCGCTAATGAATAATTTCAATAATTAACTTACAGAGGCACAAGCTAAAATACCAATAAAACCAATTCTTTGTACTAAATTATGTACTGATAGTTTTGCTCTTTCCATAAAACCCTGCAAGATAGAAAATATATTAATTGAAATATAATAAGACCAGACAAAAGAGACAATCTGATTCTTAGGCTTTTATTAAGTGTGCTTTTATCCAAGGCTCAATGTCAAGGTTACTGGTTTTCCATGAGTTTCTCAATTTAAAAAAAATAACTTTCAACAGCTGTATACTTGTTTGTTTACAGTGTGTTATGTACCACAACCTCAGATTGGACAATGCTAATTAGTCATGTGTCTACACAACGGGCGCAAAAGTTTTGGAATTGCTATGTATTGAAGCAACGGTTAGATGTTGTAAAACTCGCGGACGTTGCTTAAGGAACATGGTCATTTATAAGAATGCATGATGATTGATTTAAAAAAAAAAAAAAAAAAAATAGAAACGTGTCATGCAGCCATGTTTAAGTGACACTGAGAACCAAAATATTTTTCTATGCCCTAAAAATACAATGATAAACTGAAACCATGATTGATTAAAGGGAGACCAATCTATTTAACATGGAGTCTCAGGTTATTGTAATTGGACACAGATCACAAATGTAGGACCAAAGTTCTCTTTTTTCCCCTTTTGCATGGCGATTTTTGTTGACTTTTTGGTGTAGAATCGAAGAAAAGGGTTTGAATATACATTTTCTGCCAGGTTTTGGTGAATATTCATGATTTTGAGGCAGAAGGATACAAGAGTTGTGAGGTTGGTTACGTTGAAAGGGAGGGTCGAAAATTGCTTGTTTAGTTGTCTCTACTTCCGCGTATCTCAAGTTTTTCATGGTGAACCTTATACATGCTTTTGGGCCAAAGTTTGCCACATGTTGCTCCATCTGTGGCAGTAAGCATTCTACACAATAAATATTTGGGAAAAAATTACAGCCGGTCTAAGAGACGGGAATTAACATTAAAGTCAATGGGGAAATAATTAGTGATCTGTGGCCAATTATGCCAGTGTAAGAATGAAAGTCATTTTTAAGGCCTGTAAATGGGTGGATGTTAAAACCTGTATCTAAAGTGACATTACACAGTTTTCACAATAATCAATGCCAATAGTGATATGCTGAATTAATTACTTGCTCACATATTATGCTTTGGGCATTTATTCAAATTCCGGAGAGAGAGAGAAATGGGTTTTAAGATCCACTCAACACAAACTAAGTCATTTCGGGTGTAGGGGTCTTTAAACAGTGGGGGGAAACCAGAGGACCCAGACAGGCGTCCCTACTCCCTCCTTCTCGGGTACAGCTGGGGAATCGAAACCACACCAGTTGACTCAATAACAGACCTTATGATACAACGCACGCACCATACTGCCATCCTACCCCGCAAATTCCCTGAATTTATATTAAAATCAATGTCACTAGCAATATGTTGTATTAATTACTCGCCTACATTAATTATTTACACTTTACGCTCTTACCAATTCATTAGGATGTGCTTTAGTTTCATGAATTAACTCAGTAAGTTCTTCAAAATCATCATCATCTGGGTCAGTACCAGATAATCTTGCTGCTCTAGCCATAAAATATGGTGGTAATTCTCCTATAGCTGTACCTGCTCCCTGTTAAAATATTTCAAATAGAACATGATTTTTCCAGGCATGAAGTATAATGGTGAAATTAAAATTACATCTGTTCTACACAATGTTAAAATAACTAGACTACTTTGATTTTAGCAAAGATAGGTTGCCAGGCAACGAAACATACGCCCACAGCAGCTAAATCGTCCGGGCAGTCAACAAGGGTTGTCGCATATTTTTACTTTTTTCGGTAATGAAACATTTGTAATACACTAAAAACTGATTAAGAGTAACAACTCATTATGTAATTATCAGAAAATCATTAGAATTTGATTGCTTTTTATAAAGTTTTACCCCAAGCTAACAATTAGTATATACATGAAACATTTAATATCATGGATTTAGCTGTTCAGTTATCTAAATTCATTGAAAATCAAAATACTTGTTCGTTTCAACACCTTAAAATCTATGTATCAATTTGAAGTCAATCGGATGGTAACTTTGGCCTCTATAGCGTCACAAGAATTTTTGAAGTTATCAAGGGAGATAACTCTGGCAGTAATCATTTGAAATCGCTGAAAATCAATAGGCTTCTTCGTCTCATGACCTAAAACACTGTGTATCAATTTAAAGTCAATCGGATATTAACTTTGACCTTTAGAGCGTCCACATGATTTTTTAAAGAGATCAAGGGCCATAACTCTGGCACTAATTATCGGAAATCGCTGAAAATCAATAGGCTTCTTCGTCTTATGACCTTAAACACTCTGTATAAATTTGAAGTCAATCGGATATTAACTTTGGCCTCTAGAGCGTCCACAAGATTTTTTGAAGTGATCAAGGGCCATAACTCTGGCACTAATTATCGGAAATCGCTGAAAATCAATAGGCTTCTTCGTCTTATGACTTTAAACACTGTGTATAAATTTAAAGTCAATCGGATATTAACTTTGACCTTTAGAGCGTCCACATGATTTTTTAAAGAGATCAAGGGCCATAACTCTGGCACTAATTATCGGAAATCGCCGAAAATCAATAGGCTTCTTCGTCTCATGACCTTAAACACTGTGTATAAATCTAAAGTCAATCGGATATTAACTTTGGCCTCTAGAGCGTCCACAAGATTTTTTGAGGTGATCAAGGGCCATAACTCTGGCACTAATTATCGAAAATCGCTGAAAAACAATAGGCTTCTTCGTCTCATGACCTTAAACACTAAGTATAAATTTAAAGTCAATCGGATATTAACTTTAGCCTGTAGAGCGTCCACAAGCAATTGTGGACGCCGGACCGACGGACGGACGGACGGACGGACGGACGGACGGGGGCGACGACAATATACGACCACATTTCAATGTGGGCGTATAAAAATTGAAAGTAATGATTTAATTAATTTGATCTGCAGATTTGATAAAAGACTTGAGGTTATCAAAATCAATAGGCTTCTTCTTCCCATTTTAATGTGGTAGGTGGGCCTATAGATGTACTCTGTATCAAAATGACTAATATACTTACCCACATAATAGCTTCTAATCGTACTTTACTCATTATAGCCCATATACTGATACTATCTCCCATTGTTTCCGGACAAATAATTCTGAAACATTAATTATGAAAATCTAATGAAATTAGGTTTAAGTAACGCCCTACTGCTCAGCTCTGAACTGGGCTAATGAAGAAGAAAATACACCATACGGTGTGCTATGAGAGAAATTTTGTCTGGACTGTGGTGCTATGGCTTACTCTGATATAAAGTTCCAACTGCCAAAGGGTCTTTTATGTTCATATCAATGGATCTTGCTTTTTTGTCTCATCTGAATGGCTATACATTATCCATTGCCAGGCCCTTTTTTTCTGCACCACTGACAAGAAGGAACCATGCCAGATGGTCCTCATGAACTTTCTCTGTCAATGCAGTGATCGAACATGAGACCTCAAGGACAGCGAGTCAATGTCTTACTTACTTAGCCACCCAAAATATTAATAACAGTACATGAAAATAAACTAATTTCAACAGGTCACTTGCATGTAGGAGTCTGTAGCAGTGGGAAGAAACCAGAGAACCAAGAGAAAACCCAAGAGGTTGCACAGATAAAATCATGTCACTTGGCTCAATGACAAACCTTATGAACTAAAGTGCATGTAGCCAGGTTGGTGCCATAAAACCCCATTTCATTCATTCATTCTAAAGTGCATGCATAAAGATGATTTGGCCAACCGATCCCTCTATCCTGGTTCAGAACATACAGATGATGATTGTACTGGGGTGTGCATTGTCGTTGAACTTACTTGGATGGATATGGTGGTTCTGGAAAATCTACAGACTTGCATTCAAATGCTGCTAATGTAACAGATGCTATATGTGGACCCTGTAATAATACACATCATATATCAATTAATGGCATGGTTCAGAGAATTAAACTGGCTATCATTTATGCAAACATTGAACCTATTACCCTATTTAAGTGCAACTGTTTGGATTTCTGCAGACTGTAATTCCTTTTGTAAACAGATTAACAAAGAGATCGAACCTTGAATTAGTCAGTAGGACTTTTAAACTTTTCTAATTTATTTTAGAGACTAAATATCCATCGAGATTTTTAATGATATTGTTAAAGACATAGCTAATAGAGTTTATATATTTTCAATAGCCAATCAAGTTCAAATTCTCTACAAGAACAAAGGATTTTTTTATTATTTATATTTATATAATTTCTGTATGAAGCCCCATTCCAAGTTTCATAAAGTGTACAATAATTGGTTGAAGTTATTAAAGTTTTAAAAACCTTAACCATAAATTTTGTCTCAAGGGTTACTCAAATTTGATGAATGGATAATGTTAATAGTATTATCTTGCCACTAGCAAGTAATCTATATACACGTCACAATTCTATGAAATACAATTACTGCTTATTATTAAGTGACGTTTCGACAAGGCTTCTCTAGTCATGATCTACTAAATGCCATTGAAACAATTTAGAATTAATCTACTTACCAAATAAAGAATAAATGTATGAAGACCTGTACCTAAACCTACAGATGATAAAATACCTAATCCTACCCAGTATGCACTCCATAGAAAATGTTTTCTTATAACATCAACTATCTGAAAATATTCAACAATTTTGTCAGTTTGTGAAATACATGTACAACAAATATCAAGTATCAGCACACAGCATTACGTACCAAGAAATAAAATGGAGAGAAAAAAGGTGGTATAACATTAATTCAACACATCCTAGGCCATTTAGGGACTAACAAAATTAAAAAACCAAAATAAGCAAGTAACATGATTGACAGAACTGAAAAACGAATGCCTTTATGAGCTTGAAAGAGAGATGATAATTAGGCCTTAAAATTGATAATTAATAAATTATCGTACCTGTTGGTGTTTACCTTCAGTTATATATAATAAATATAATAAACTAATCATAACTAACATTAATAACACACTCTTTTTTCTCTGCCATAACCTGAAATAGAAATTAAAACCAATTAGAGCATGGTAAATATAGGCTTTCCACATACTTATCACCATATATTTTGTTATCACTGAATGAGAGGTCCAGTTTTACATCCCTATGTTGGCTCAGTAACCAGAAGGTCCAGTTTTATATCCAGATGTTGGCCGCAGAAATTCATCAAGATTTCTGGGATTGTTCCCCCTTGTCAATGGTGTAGGACAGAGGGGAAAGGGACAATGTAGTGTCATTCGGAAGGAGCCAAAAACCTGAAGTCTCATGTACATGTTGGCATGCACAAAAAAGATCCCTTGGCAGTTGGATTTCTATATAAAAGTAGGTCTCAGTGCCACAATCCAGGCAAAAATTCCCTGTATAAGAGTAGACAGTAAGTAAAATAGTACTACACATATATATGGACTGGAATTGTGACTTCATATCAAAATCGACCGGTTAATCTATCAACATTTGTCCGAGGAATATTCATGTCAAGTTCCAAGTCAATCATAGATGATTCATTGGGAGTCATAAGCTTTTTTAAAGAGGGTCATCCTCACATAAAACAACAAGATGAGCAGTGTTTCTCTCCTGTCTTCACTAAGCCCAAATCAATTTGATTTTCTCTTGTTCAGGAACACCTGTCAAAATTTTGCTTTTTTTTTTAAATTTTAAAACCATGTTCTTGGTTCCACTATTCAAAAGCTCTTAAGTTCTGAGATTTAATAAAAACAACCTCCATAATGTGGCTATTAATTTATCAAGACCCAAAGAACTGAATATTGAATTAGTTTGGCCTATAATACTGTTTTAAACTGAGGGAAGATATCCGGCATGTTGTACTAACCTGGCTATAAATGTTTGAAATAAGCAGCTACATTCACATATAAAATAAACAAAAGTTATCAAAGGTTTTTTCCATAAAACTATATTTGCGCGTTCAGTTTTTTCCCGCTCTCGTCGAGAAATCGTATCCATGTTGGTTTCTTTTGTCATAGACCCATTTTTCTTAGATTTTCTTTCTCGAACTTCTTTGACACTGTCGTCCATGACAGTGATCCTTTCTAACCTTGATACCTAAAAAAATCAAAATATTCTAAATAAATGAAATTTTCAATACCTACGCATAGATTGTGCAAATAAAGTTTAATATTCCAGCAAGTTTCTTGTGTAATTTATAAGTTTACTAAATACATATATATAGAAATGTTAAAATTTCCGTACAAAAAATAAAATCACATTTCCATTTTATAGTGTTTTACAATGATATTATATTTCTACTACATTTATCTACAAATGTAGGTATTTAACAATTCAATGTTTTTATTACCACATAAATAAATAATTTATTTAACATTTACAATTTAATTTATATATAAATACTTTTGTTATATATCAAACAATTCAGATAGTTTCTCGTTAAAATGTCAGTAAAATAACAGGATATGATAAACATCCAATCTGATTAAAAAAAGACAGATCCTATTTCGTTTTGTGTTTTATGGATCAAACTTTTGTTTTATTTGTCTTTACTACACTAGGATCTGGAAGATTTGTTATCATTGATATGTTCTGGATGATGTCAGGGATTAGCCAATGAAACTGTCTGTTACAGCAAGCTCTTAATGTAAGCTGCACAGAACCTTTGGCAATCCACTATAAACATCAAGCCGATTGGTCATTCAAATGTTTGATGTCATAGGGTCAAATGCCGCTCGTATGACCTCTGATGTGGCCTATCGCAACAACCGGTCAGACTTTAATGTAGTGTAGGCCATCAAAAGAATAAAAAAAAACGAAATGTAAAAAAGGATGAGTATTTTAATCAGACTGATAAACAACCATTACACAGAACAAAATAAAAATATAACTAACAGAAATTAACAAATAAATCATATTTGCCGAATGAGGAGTAAGGAGCAAACTACTCTCAATTAGTCAACTGCACCATAGAAACAGATACTGACAGAAATGTCCAATGAATGACGTCCCTGTGTTATGTTATGGGATGTCTGAATGACGTCCCTGTGTTATGTTATGGGACGTCATAGCCTCATGTTATCAGACGTCATAATGATAAACTTTAGGCATGGACATTCCGTCTGTATATATTTCTAGGATTGCAAACATGCCATAGTAAGAATTATATCCACTAAAGGTGTGTCAACCGTCTAAAACTCAACTCAACTGATAATAACTGTCAACATACGGCTTAGAGTAAGAGTTCCTGCGCTGATGAAAGTTTAGCGTGTTTAACTTAAATGACCCTTTTAACAATATACATGTAAACGACCCTCTGAACAACTTGTAATTTTATATTCATCCACATGAATTTACAACATCAAAGGGTCAACAATAGAGAATTAGATGCCACATACAACTCAACAATCAACTACTACTTACAACTGGCCTTGTGGAAATTCAACTTCCATGACTCTATACAATTCCAAAAACAAAACAAACATTTACATCTTTGAGAGAGAAAGAGAAATGGGGTTTAATGTCTAATTGACACAAACTAGGTCATTATGGACTAAATATGGTTCTATTCAGTATTCTATTTCAATAATTTGCTTGTGCGTAGAGGTCTATAGCAGTGGAAGGAAACCCGAGGACTCAGAGAATATCCATAAGAGGACAGGCGACCCTACTCCTTGTCACATACAACCGGGGAATGGAAACAACAGCAGTCGACTCAATGACAGACCTAATGACCTAACCCTTCAGTCATCTTCCTCCACCCCCAACCCCACTTTAGGATTTTAATTTTCAAGTATATTGGTTGATTTGTAATTTGTACAGATAATACAGAAAGATAACTCTGTGTCTTCAATAGCTAATTGGTACAGAAAATAAAACGTTAAACTCCATTTCATTTTTAATATTATTCGAATTCTGAAAGTTATTATTTGAAAACAATTCAAAAATTCAATTAAGTTTGTATGTTAAATTGGCATGTTTTTTTTAGATTTATGGACACCTTAGTACATTAAAATCATCATTTCTAAATATTGTTTGATTTAATTAAATTATTATTTCCTCAAAAGAGACAAATAAAAAATGATCAAGCTATACATTTTTAAAAACAAAAATCAAATAACCCAGAAACATGAAAATTAGTTCCAACTATTTGAATATGAATATTTTGTGTCAGAATTAACAAACTTACCATTTCTGTTTTTTTCAAACAATCCATCTTAAAACTAATATGATCTGGTGTGGTACGATATTAGATATAATAAAATATTCTCTATGATATATTACTGGTAAAATGATTTATCAATAAATGAAATGAGCTGATCAATCTAACCAATATGGAAATTATAGCATTTGACACTGCATAACAATACCATGCTATTCACAGTAAAAAAAAATGTTATTAACTACTTTGGCAACAGCTGTTTAGACTGTATATTGTAGTTATGGAGAGAAGAGAGGGGAAGATGGGGTTTGACATGTACACAAACTAATTTGATTTGGGACTAACATCATTTCAATAATTTGCTTTTTCATAAGAGGCTTCTGCATTGGGTTTTAACCAGATAAAACCCACAATGATGGCTTGGCTACCCTACATCTTGCCACATGAGCACGGGATCGAAACCAGACCATTAATGACCTAAATTGGAACAGACTTTGTTCAGCTCAGCCACCTGACTGAGTAGGGAATTGAGTGCATATACATGCATACAGCTAATAATTACTTCTTTTAACACAGACATT
This sequence comes from Patella caerulea, assembly GCA_036850965.1. Classification (NCBI taxonomy): domain Eukaryota; kingdom Metazoa; phylum Mollusca; class Gastropoda; family Patellidae; genus Patella; species Patella caerulea. Next base: position 13,017,751 of record JAZGQO010000002.1, on the reverse strand, counting down.
ATAAATTGCAGTTTAAAGCTGCAGATGGTCAACGGCATTTCAATTTATTACTGCATTTAATCCTGAGTAAAATATACACAAATTGATCATTTAAAATCTAATTAAAAATGTACAAAAACAAACTATCAATCCACCAGCTTGGATTCAAATGGATTGAAAAAAGGCTCGTCAAAAGATTTTAACCAACGGGAACAGGCAATGACTTGTTTATTTTGTCTGCAGGGGACGCTGAGGGTTTCAAAATGTTCAATCGGAGCACATCATTGTAAATACTGAATGGGAATGAACCAATTTTCTGAGATATTCCTTTCACTGATATTCAACATCCACAACATTGTACTTTGCAAGGGGTTCAAAAGTGTAGTTGTGTCTTACCAAAATTATTACTCAACACTATTTTTCAGTAAATTTACTGAGTATTTATAATTAACTATGCAGTCTATAAAAAGAGAGAGAAATTGGTCATTTCAGGACTAACATATGGTTTAATTTTATTTCAATAATTTGCTTGCGCTTAGGGTCTTTAGCAGTGGGGGAAAACCGGAGTGCCCGGAGGAAACCCATAAGGTTGAGAAGGTGCCCCTATCTCCATGTCACATACGCTCACACCAGAGATCGAAACCACAGCCGCAAGCTAGAGGTGACCGGCCAAACTGATCCCGCAGTGAATATTCGCTTGGCCGCTACAATCACTGATAAGCATGACATTGACGAGGCTTAATGAGTACGGCATATTAACTTTTTTACTCCGACAAATAAAATTCTCAAACATTTTTTTGAGGTAAAAGAAAAATAATAGTGTAAATGGGTATTAAAATGAGTAAAATGCATCATTTTGCCCGAAGCAGTTAGGTGTTAAGTAAACATTGCACAAGCCGTTGAGCCAATGACTACGAGGCCTGCAAGTCAACAAGCGTGTTTTAGACAGCCATCCGTTACAGGGATATTTCATTAGTAATTCTCTGTGAAACAGGTTGGTGACCGGCTAGCTAGAGGTCGAAGCGCGGCACTCTAAACAACTAGGCATCTATAAGGGATGAGATAACAAGACCACATACAATTTTTGATCAGTTACAAATTGGAGATTTGTATTTTATCCGAGAGTACAAATGTTTTACCACAGGTCGACAGAATTAACACACCATATACATATAACACATTAGAAATAACTTTGTTTTAAGACAATAGTGGCTCTTGTCATTTCAAATCACAACAAAAGTCTTGATTAATAGTTAAAATACCATTGCCAGAAATTTAATATCCAGAACCACAATAACCTGATGGTATTCCACTAAATGTAATAAAGATAAAAATTAGAAATCAAAAAAAAAAGAAAACCGTTCAAAAATAAAAACTACTTTAAACATGCATTTTAGTACAAAAATGCCTTTATATTCATATGACCTAAAAAGTTGACTATGCCGCCACATTTCATTCGGGAAGAAGTTTGTATTTTTACTGATGAAAGGTTGGATAAAACAATGCTTCTATGAAATTATATTCTAATTATTATTGTACATCACATTCAATTTGTGCGTATAAAAATGAAGAAAAGTTATGTAGCACATTATATGATTTCCAGTAGATAAGAAACCTCATCTCTACACTCCTTCCGTATATCTCTATATTTTTAGCTACGTTTTCATCTTCAGGATGGCTTTGATTTTTAAGATATAAAGTATACCCTTGGTTTAAGTATTCTCATTAATTCAAAAATGTTAGCAGCATCCAGCAGAGTAACACTCACACATCATGTTATTAATATTAAATAAAACTGTCAAGCTTTAATCCAGACAAAAGATGAGTAAAGGGAGATAACTGACTTAAAACCTATCAATGTGCAGTCTGATTAAAATCATACCATCATTGCATTCCTTTATACATGTATTTCACATTAATTGTTTACTTCAATACAGGTCAGTTATATTGGGCTCCTTCAGTAATATGGATTAATATGATTGGCCAACTCCAGACCTGTCGACCAATTAACAAACCCATACAAAAATAGTGAGCATAATCTTTTGAAGCACTTTGATCATCTAGACATATCTGACTGACTTTCTAATAATGATCATTATTGCAGGTCTTTGTATAGTAAGGGTGTGCAAAAATATCGATATAATCGATAATCGGTAGAAGTTATTTAGCGATACGATAATCGATATTGAAATTCAAATATCGATTATCGGTATATTTACCTTCTGACGGAAAGTTACGGTCACTTTCAATGACTGAACTTGCCGTAGTCTGGCATGCAGCAAATGAACGAATACAACGTCAACACAACAACTATTTCCCCCCTCTGCCTACAAACTGGCACATTTTAAATATATATTATTGTAAAAAAAAAAACTAAACTTTAAGATTAAATACGTTATTTTAATATTTTCGTTGTTTTTATTGTTATTACTAGTTGAAACTAAAATAGCTCACGCACTTTGTGAACAATGACGATCACGCGTGATATAGTAAAATTAGAATTATCTCCCTTCTTTGCTCTTGATTGATTTGCTTTGACGATAAAAACTAATTGTATTATTAATGATCAACTCAGCTTTTATTTCTAAATCATGTCAGATACAGCCGATACAAAACAAGTTTTTGACTTCCCAGGAAAATATCTATACCTCTCGTAATTTCTTGGAAGAATTCTACTTTGGTTTTCGTCAAAATTAACCAATCATAAAAATTCTACTTTGAAAGCCGGTAATTATTTTTTATTGTCCAATCAATAGACGCCTTCTATTATATTTTATTCTATTATTAGTAACACTGTGTGGTCGCCAGTAACTTGCAAAGAGAAACCATGTATTGTCTTTGTATTTATTGGAGATATTGGAATTAAAAAAAAAAAGGTTCAAATCAAGAACAAAACTTAGAATAATACTCAAGTTAATCCTACATTTAGCAACTAATTATTTTACATTAATTGATTTTTATACGCACATCGGCACAGTATTAGACTACTATAACTGGATCAACACAAATCAGGTCGGTAAGGTTGGGTTTTTCCGGAAGAAAGATAATCGATTATTATCGATAATCGCTGACAAATTCTTGCCGATAATCGATATTGAAATTTCATATCGATTCCCAGCCTTATTGTATAGGCCTGAAATGTTATTTAAATTATTAATTAGACATTAATTAACTTATCCAGACCATAATCTAGTATTGATGTCATCACTAGCCTGCAATCTTTAGTGTGTAATGATCTGATTTAATGCAAAACTTTCCATCTCGATTTAATTATCAAATGGACAATCGAGACTATGCTTTTTATCATACCGACTTTAGTAATGATAATCAAGGCTAGACGTGAATTTCAATCGCTTAATTCTTGGTTCATAGTGGATCAATTTGACTGAAATTTACAGCAAATTGCCTTTACATTACCTAGTTTTGAACTATTAAAGTGAGAACTGCCAACTCCTTATCTAATCCCACATAATGTATCTTTCACCTTGCCCTTAATTAAAGGAGCTAAATCGTAAATATTTGGGATATAGAAATAGATAGCCTACAAATGGGTCAAAATGCAAATAATAATGTAATATAAATTCATTCGTTAACTAAGAGTCTCAAACTAATGGCAACCGCTAGTCTAGCATCTTGATATTGTAGTCTACATCTATATTATTTATTTGCATGCTCTCCAGATAAGAATATGAAATCACTGTTTTGACATGACTTGTGGTGGAAAATGTCTAGCCTCGTTCTTTGAGTCCCTTGTTACAAATGGCGTTAAATATTGGATATCATAAACCTATCTTTTCCCAGTAAAATCACTGCATCAATGTTGATTTAAATTTAACAATACACGTATATTCGACATCTCAGTGTTGAAGACTTTGTATGAGTCATGATATGATTATGATACCTGAGTCTTATTATGAATCAGATACTACTACTACTACTACTTGATAGTATAGTGGGATGGATAGACTTACACGGTACCCAAACAAAACAAATGAAAGTATTGAAGAATGCCAAAGGAACAAAATCAAAACCCATTCAATTTGACAGTACACCACAAATGAAAAAAATAGACTGGATTAATTAATTAGTAAATAAGAGGCCATGCTGATACTGAATTGAATCTTCAAAATCGAGATGATTGTCATTCAGTCAGTGTCAATTGTAATGTTATCTTCTTACCAAGTCCACCTTTCGGCCTTTGGTGCTAAGTCCCTTTTCTTTCAAAAGAGACCGTAGTTCAATGACCTTTAAACAAGACAAATTACCGATTCCTCTAGATACCTTTTTCGACATATTGTTTCAATTAATTTAGTGAACAGAATATAGTGCTTTTAAAATCATAAAATGTACATACTTCTACTCGAAAAAATGTGTCGTGTCTCACTACAAACCGGATGTGAAAATGACGAACTAGCAACCATATTAGTTTCGTATTTTGGTGTGCCAGGGGAGGCTACCGTTTAAAGGCGAGAGAGCCCAAAACAACTATTACTAATAATTGTGTTTATTTTATTATTCGTCTATCCTTTGGCTTTTCTCTCCTTTGTTTCCTGTGTTCTTTCCCTTTTATATCCTTGATTGAATAATAAATTTAATCTTATTAGTATGTTTATGGGCGGACCTGTGAGAGAACACGTGCACCAAGCGCTCTTGCTGCAGTTCATTGACATTGATTGACTGTTTGGCCCTTTCACTTTCATGCACTTGCACGACCAGACTCGACCTGCGTACATAAACCACAAAATTGTGTTTAGAAAAACAACTATACAACCATTTTTCAATAATTTTATTTATATCTTAAAATTATGAAGCCCCCGGATGAGATTAGCTGACAGTAAACGCTCTGAAAAATCTTTGTTTATAAATTCATTCGGGATGCATTATGGGAATGAAACCTCGATTGATTGGGCAGCCATTTTGACCTGCATTCGGTTGTGGTGGAGAAGTGTCCGTAATATACATTTTAACACTTCATACGCAAAATCAATAATAACAGGTGCCCGATAATTGCAAGCATCATAATGATTATCTTTTAAAAACCTTGCAGTCAAAGGTAAGAGTCTGTTAAATTCAATATAAAGCGCATCGATTTGCATGAATAGTGACAAGCCAAGCGCTTGCTTTTTTTCTCTGCTGTCGTGAAAAAAAATATCAACAAAATTTCTTTGTTCTGGTGGTATTTAATTAAGTGCGGTTATATTCTATATATTTTTATTTACTAGACAAAAATTGATGAAATATGGACGAACAAGATACTGCATCGAATTCAGGAATTTTGGATGCTCAAACGGTTCAGATAATGGTAAAAAATCTTCCCGCAGAGGCTTTCCACAACATTGTGGAAACCACAACAATCCAATGTGGACCGCCGCCTCTAGGTTTAAGTCGGAGTATGTCGGTTCCAGAAGTGGTGGGGACATCAGATCAAACCCAAATTAATCTTATAGCAAGTGGAACGGATGGGCCTTCTACATCATCATACGTATCAGTCACACAAAATGCAGGTAAGCAAAAATAATATCAGTTGTCAGTGCGTGTGTGTATTTCCGTGATGACGTCATCCAGAAGAGTTCATTGACATTACATGAACAATGTGCCATTCATTGTTATGACATGAATGATAAGATTGCATGGTGGCTAATAAAAAATGATCATATTTAAAGCGGCATTATCACTCAGATTCTCTCTCCCCCCCCCAGAATATAAATGGCACACTCTCAACAACCTGGAATGGTGAAATTGAAATAATTTTTCTGAAAAAAAAAAAAGACATATTGTAATTTTAAAGCAAATTTTTTTTTAATTGCTTGAAAATTTGTGACTACGGTATTTAAAGGATTAGATCAACAATTCCTTTTTATTTTAAGAATGAAAGATAATTATTACCTAAACTACTCTCTTTTTTAATTTTTCTGAAAAAATGCGTAAATGAATGGAAGATAAAAGTCGAAGTGATTATGTAGTTTTTATATAAATTATCATGGTCAATAAAAAATATTATAAAGAAAGAAACCACCTATTGTCTGTCCCATGGTAAATAATAAACGGATTTCTACAATTATGAACAAACTACTCTACTTAAGTTATTATAAACGTACCTATGTGTTTAAAACCACCTCCGGTTAAATAAAATTCATTGCACAATTAAACATCCCAACGGAAAAAAGAGGTTCTCTCTTGAAAATTCAATGTTTTTGCTTGTATTTTCGTCTGTGTTTATCACAACATTACACACGTGACGTTATGGGCTAAACCATCGTAATTATGCTGAAGGGGGTAATCTATGATAACCACGTGTGTTGTAATCAAAACAGAACACTGCCTTTTCGGTCGTTTGAGTTTGGGCAAGAAAATAGCAACTGGAGACAATGACATTAATTTTAAACCGTTTGATTGTCAGTCTACTAAATGTTATTCACGGATTATACGAATACTCGTAAATACATGTATAATATTGCTTTTCACCCCGTAATTTCACCCGTGTATATTATATATATTTTTATAAAACACATTACAGCCCAGTCAATCATAATTTTAATTGATCATATTTCGTATGAAAAAGACCGTCGCTTCTCAATAATTTCCATATTTTATTCACGTTCGGACTGTTCATATCATTAATGTTCCTGATTAAATTACTTGTTTTTGTTCATTCGACAGATACTGAAATCGAAACATTCTTGATAAGAACAGTTCGGGATGTCTAAACATCGTTTATCGTCTTTATAAAAAATGTATTTAAAACAAAAAAATCACACGTCAGATTTTGTGTATTATTTGGTTTTGTGTGTTAATTATGCAGACCGCGGGGAAAATTCGTGCAAGTTTCGCGGCACTAAATTTAACCATCTGTGTAGCATATAATATGACATGGTACCTTTTACGGCAATATAATTCAAAGCGTTGATTAGCTGGGACATGATCGCGATCTACGAAATGCCATCGGAAAATTCCATTCTCCGTGGATTTCAAAATCTTATGGGTAAACAGCCTTGTGAATTTCACGATTATAAAATTCTGAACACACCAGAAATAATATTTAAAGAGAAATAGAAAGATATGGAACTATCTACCGATAATTAAACTGATGCGCGGTATGATTTGGTGATAATAATTATTAGTATTTATCTATAAAAAAAAACGTTATATACCTATTCAATGATTCAATGGCCTCGGCTATTAATTTTGCCGAGGCAAATGTAAAATACATCGGAATTTAGGCCTACCTCGTCCACAGCAGATTGCCGGGGTTAATTGGCAGGACTGCTTAAGTTCATCATCAGGAAATATTAAAAATATTCAACGGTGATATTCAAGGCCAGTAAAACAAATGTAATTCAAAAGAAAAAAATTCCCCCAGAACTCTCTAACCAAATAATTAATACAAGGCGGAAACAAAATATCGGACTATGGGCGTATTTATGTTTGTAAACGCTCAAACTCATTACTGGGTCTCAGAGCAAAAGCTTATTCATACATGTCGCGTTCGATTATTTGCTCCGTGCTTACTCGGACAGGATCCTCGAGTACGTTTCGACATGCGCAGTGGGAATGGGTAATCAAACGGCGCGGCACTTTCTTCGGATATCAAAATGGGAGATGATCGTCACCAAACAATTAATTGTGCTCGATGTTCTGATAAATAACAACGAGCAGACAATAATCCGTCAACAAACTTTAGACTTTTTCATTGGTATCTCATTGGAATTATTAAATCCAGAGAAGCGAAATAAAGCCCATATTATGCAGAACATACTTTAAATCACATTTTCGTTCAACCAATGTAACCTTTGGTTAGCTTTGTTAACCAGCTCCATAGCTTACAAGAATAAACACAACACTACTGAGACAAGTGTCAACAATAATTCTTCCGTCGCCTAAACTTTTAGCGGCAAATATATCTTCGATCAAATAATTTATTTGCTTCCATGCTGAATAATAGGATACTTCCAGTAGTAACCCGAACGCATTCGCGGTGGCTAGAGTAAGCGCGGGGCCAGTAATCGAACGCATCAACACAAAATATGAACTGTCGTAAAATAGCCTTGCTTTGACCCCCTCATACGAAATGATCTATTCCGATAAGTGACGTAATAAGCTTCCATTTCTTATTTCTCGGTGTCAAAGTTTGTGATAAGTTCAATTTTACAAGAGAGAACTTTTTTATTCGTTGGTATATTTAGCTGTATAATGGATTTTATTTAACCGGAGGTAATTTTAAACACATAGGTAAGTTTATAATAACTTAAGTAGAGTAGTTTGTTCATAATCGTAGAAATCCGTTTATTATTTACCATGGGACAGACAATAGTAATGTTATTGTTAATGTTATTTATTAAATATATTATATGTTTATTTTGATAATAATGTCTTTTTTTCTACAAAGATTTATTAATATCATTTTATTATCATTTATGACTATATAATTACCACCAATAATATTAAAATTAATCAATACAAGACCTGTGCTTCATCTCAATTAAAGAAAATATAGGAGCTTTTACACGTGACATTACCATGTCTATTTTTAGCCTGGCCTTCTTCATCCTGTATCTTAACATGGCAATGCTAAGGAAAACAGGGTTTTTCGTCCTCATCTTTTAATAGAAAACGTATTCTTGAATGCCACTCCTTTTGTAAGATGTGTGTAGCATTCGTAATGAATTACTGATTTTAAATTATGTCAATTTTTTTTTTTTCGCTTTATTGACAATTACTGCGTTGTAGCAGATGATGTATGCTAAGCTCGCACACATCCCAGTTGACTACTGCATGTAAAAGCTTAAACAAAGATGCATTGCAGTATGAAAGCAATTTATATGTTTTGTGTTAATTGTACTGCAAATTTGTTTGGATGTAAATTGCCACAAAATAGAGCATATAGTATAGAGTAAATAATAGAATGGGTTACAGAGTGGTGACCTGTGGTTCCACGAAAGAATTATTCAAGACGATATTGAAATATAAGTTCTGTAGCTCTTTGAAATGAAATGGGGTTTAATATCCTATTTTCCTGTACCAACTTGGGTTATTGAAGACAGATTTAAATTTTTATAGTACAGTCTAGACCATCATGTACATGTATAGGGTGCCCCACCATATATAAATATCTCCAAATAGCTCAACAATTACACCACAATATTTATATATATAACATGTCTTAAATCTATTTCACACATTTATAGTCACTAAATAAACGGTCATGTTGAACTTAATAAGCTATGATCATTTAACCATCATAAATAATACACTGAAAAATGGTTCGGAGCATCGTCCATAACATCCAGACACTTTCGAGTAAAACAGGTTACGTGCCCTTGTTTTGAAACTAGTCTCACTTCACCAGCCTACCGACCATTCTCCGTCTGATTGACAGGCCGGGATAATCCAGACTACTTTTTTACGAAACGTGACAAAGCTGGAACAAGAAATCGGATTTAGAAATAACACACGGTGGGCGACTCAACAATTGTTTTTCTAACCTTGTAAAAGTAAAATGAAAATACTGCTGGTATCATGTTCCTGTCCAACCCAAATTATTCAGAGATATTATTTGTACTAAACCAAAATATGTCGCTTCTAACGGTCATGTGAAGGATAAAGCAATTTAAAAAAATAAAACGAACGTAATTTCTAAAGATGCCGTAATAACCAAAACGATAGATATTACTGCTACTCAGAATCGTCAACAATAGATTTTTTACGACTGTAATAGTTACTAGTGTGTTTAGAATTTCCACTGATTTCCACGGGCTGTTGCTATTTATAGACTCAACGAGTGTGCGAGACTGTCAGAAAATTAGTAGTAGTGAACCATGTAAGCGTGCATATTCAACGTGTCTAGTGCAACTTTTCAGTAGGCAAGTGGGGCACCCTAACATGTATTCCATATAAATAAAATCAAAGAAGTGTGTACAAAATGTTTGCCCATTACACTTTGTATCCACGATCCACCCCCGCGTATGTGGTATAAATTTAACCAGCATGACCCTGTGAATGCTTTAGGCCATGATTTATGAAGGTGGGAGTTGCATCTCTCAAAGGAATACAAGGTGTTTATGGTTCAATTCGGTTCACAAAGCTAGATGAATTTGAAATTTAAAAAAAAAATTAACATGCTTTGCAAAGTACAATGTACATAATCGAAACAATCATTCACCACCTATAAGTGGGGGGTGAAATTGTTTGATGGATCCTTGTTTAACCTGATTGAATCCAGTTTGGGAAATTACACGATAATAGTATTCCAACTTTGGTTTCTTAAGTAGTTAAACGATAAGGCCCTGTCACACTAATTTGAAATCAGAAGGGATGAAGTGGAGTCAGTCAGAATAAAGAATTCTTAAATTTCATCAGGCAATCGCGTGATTGAGTGATCACGTGAGATAGCAGATTAGCCATGCCACATACTGGAGTGAATTTCATATTGACCATAATTCTTACAGCTTTCTAAAAATGCAATGAAATGAAATGGAGTTTAACATCCTACTGTTCTGTTCTGAACTGGGCTAATGAAGATGGTTGTAAGAATGCCGTTCAAATACTTATAATATGCCGCCTCGAACAATAGTTGCACAGTGCGGGTATATTAGCCCTTGAATGTAGCTCGAATATCTAGAATGCACAATACAGTCAAAACATTTAGATTGCACCTTGACTGCTGTAGAAAAAGTTTGGTTTGATTGCTGCCGAAATACTGGTGAAAGGAGCCTCAAATGCTGTACGAATTCACCTCAAATGTAGTCAGAATGGCAGTAGAATATGGTTCAAACAAACGTCCAAACTAAATGCAGCTCAGTAACTTAGAATGTAACACAAATAGATTCTGACAGCAATCGAAGTGCGTTCTGTCTTATTCAAGGTGTATTCAGGACAGTGCCGCTTCGATTCTCCCCTGAATGTGATCAGGCTGTTTTGAATATTTAGAATGCACATCGAATGGTGTTTAATGTTTCTCCACTTTGAATGCACCTCGAAAATTTGTGCATGAGCAAAGCATTCCAGTCAGCCACTAGAATTAGCATGTATATTTGGAATGTACCTTGACAACTGTGACAGCATATAAGATTTTATAATTGCAATTGCAAACTTTCTTGGGTTATTTTTTTGATAAATTGTAAGGATGGACAAATAAAAATTATGAGCTGCACAGTGCACATATGATGTACATGTACTGATTTTTAAAATATCACTATGGTAATAAATTTGGGTGTTTCTAAACAATGTATAACATTAGGTTCACATGTATGGTTAATAAGAACCATGTTCATGAATCTAGAACAGAAAAATATTTAAATTAAGTTCACCATCAGTCAGTTTTCTACCTATTAAAACCTGTAACAGTTGAAATGATGTTTTTAACATACTGAATATGATTATCATTCATAAAGGTTTTGTGTATTGTGGTTTTATTGTATGAAGACCACATGTTTACTCTGAAGGGTTCAAGTTCAGGTCAATGAATTGTGTGTGGTGAGTCAATGAAGAGCATGATAAAGGCTGTGATAGTATTGGGAACAATTTCTAATTTTTCATAGAACTTTAATCCATTCGGAAATCGATTCTTTAATATTTTTTTTAGAAAACCAAATCAAAATATTACGTGTAAATAATCTCCCAATTCAGTCGGGGGGGGGGGGGGGGGGATTTACTGGATAGAGATTGGGCATGGGATTTGACATCCACTCAACAGGAACTAGGTCTATTCTTGGCTAGCACATTTCTATATCTTTATTTCAATGATTGACACAGAAGTTTGGAGGGGGTGACCAGCAAAAACCAGAGTACCCAGCAAAAACCCATTAGGTTAGGTACATAATCATGTATGTGTAGATTACACTGCTTCATGTAAACAGGAACCAAACCTGTAAAAAAAACCTTCTATACGTCCATGTATCACAATTACTTTATTATAATCTTAGAATGTACCCATATGTACAGCATCCATGTACATGTAGCACCACCCACCCATCCATCTATCCACCCTTGTTAATGTAGTGGGTTGGATGTCTGAATAGTTAGCCATGAGCGTGCACTGTGTATCATAAGGTCTGTCATCGAGTCAATTGGCGTGGTTTCGATTCCCCGGTTGTACTTAACAAGGAGTAGGGCCGTCTGCTCAATCTTGTGGATTTCCTTTGGTTTCCGCCCTCTGCCAAAGACCCCGATGTGCAAGCGAATTACTGAATTAAATTTAAACCATATTTAAGTCCCAAAATGACATAGTTTATGTCGAGTCAGTGGATGTTAAACCCCATTTCTTTCTCTCTTGTTAATGTACATGTAAGGTATTTTATGTAAATTGTCCTTCGTTGTTCGTCCATGATAACCTGTGTATTAAAACGACATGTACATTTATCGTTAAAATCAATATAGCCACTGTCTGATATAATAAATTATTAATGTTGTATTAACGGACTGTTTTACAGCACTCAAGTCAATCAAATGTCAATTTATAGGAGTTTGATTGTCTCAATAATATTGATTTTACTCCAGTTCAAACAGAAATTATTTCCGTAAATAAAGTCATTGTGATTCATCATTGTCAGGAAAGAAAAAAAAAAATTATGATTTAATAAATCAAACTGTAAAAACTTATTTTAAATTGAATTACTAATACATTTCAATAAGCAAACGTTGTCGAGGAATCTAATTAAAGCTCAAGAAATATCTTCTGCACTTATGTACTTTATGTAGCAATAACATGAACCATGTCCAGTCTTGATAGAAAAACAATATTGTATTGATAAATGTCTAATTGATAAGAGTAAAGAGACCTGATTAATTGCTGCGTTAAGTTGGTCAGTGTATGGATTTTCAAAGTGAGACTACATTTATAGTTATTTTGATACCTGTTTATAGAATTTGTTACATGTAAAATAAATTTCTTGTTGAGAGTGAAGAATCTCTGCAAAATACATGCCAGTACTAGACCTGAAAAGAACAGTTTTAGATGTACCTGACAAAATGTCAGGCACTAATGAAATAGTACCTGACATTTTCAACTTAGTGCCAGATGATTTATTGATAATAATAATATAATTAAAAAAAAGAAAAATCATAGCTGGACAAAATGACAGGCACCACACTTTTTGTGCCTGACAAAGCCTGAATCTTTGCCTGACATTGTCAGTGACAGGTGCCTTATTTCCAGACTGTGCGTTTAAATCACATTGTATATATATATGTAAAGAAACATCAAGAGTCAGTAACCTTACTACGTAAATGCCCAGCGAAATTCATTGATAGGTGTAAGTCGGTCTATGTTAAATTTTTAATACGTCTAAATGTATTGTACATGCACATTTGTAAATTAACCTTTGAACAGAAGATATAACTAGGGTTGCAAAGGGTGGGAAACTTTCCGTGAATTTTGGAAAGTTTCCAATGAAACTCTCCTGGAATTTTCAGTGTTGGGAATTTTCAAATCTATTTTTAGAACTGAAAAATACTAAAACTACAATTATGTACTGGAATTTTCTTTTTCTCTTTTACGTTCATGTATATAAACTATTAAAACTTATTTAACCATGTTAGTTGTGTTCCAAATGGTACAACTAAAGATAGAGAAATTTATGTAAATTCTGCTTTCAAAGGTATACAAAAAAATATAAGATCTAATTTGAAACTCTTTGAAGCTGACAACAATCCTTTCAGCACAGAAATTTCAGATATTCATGAGGATTCATTTGAACCTGAAATCTCCCTTTTATCCACGGACGATGATGTAGATAATGATTTTGAAGATGATGAAATGGCAGAGTTACCTAACTTTGAACATTAATTATAGAGTGTGTAACCAGTGTATGAACAATTTAACAGAACTATCTCATTATTAGTTAGTAGATTTTAGTATATAAGACATATCAGATAATATGTTTTGTATCTTTAAGTTATATAAATATTACTGTCACTTGCAACTCATCAATAGCAACACAGGTTTCAATTTATGACACCAAATTGCAAATTCCCGGGAAATTTACCCTGTTTGAAAATTCCCAGGAAATTTACCCTGTTTGAAAATCCCGGGGAATTTTGCAACCCTACATGTAACCATTATCCTCTTTTCAATGATCAACATACTGTATACACGTATTTCATGTCTCTCATTCTCAATATTACTAAATCATCTGTACTATAATAATGGAAATAGGCCTACATTTAGTAGATGTAGGCCTATGTCAATCATTATTATATTACAATGTATGTGTATAGTCTCCCAAGATGAGTTTCAAACATTTTTATACGCCCACATTTTCATGTGGACGTATTATGTCGTCGCCCCTGTCCGTCCGGACGTCCGTCCGTCCGTCCACAATTTGTTTGTGGACTCTCTACAGGTCACAATTCTTATCCGATTTTGACGAAATTTGAAATATAGGTTTATCCCCAAAAGATCTCGGTTCCTTTCGATATTGGCATGTATCGGATCAAAACTTCATGGATTATGGCCCCTGATTGTACGAAAAATCACGTTTTTAGCTTGTGGACCCTATAGAGGTCACAATTTTGAACTGATTTTGATGAAACTTGACATGCATGTTTGTAACCCAAAGATCTTGGTTCCTTTCGATATTTGCGGCTATCGGAATGTAATTTCCTGAATTATGGCCCCTGATTGTCCGAAAAATCACCCTTTTTAGCTTGTGGTCCCTCTGGAGGTCACAATTATTATTCGATTTAAAAAACCGTTCGATTATATCACCGTTACACCCTAAGGAAGGTTGAGTTCGAATTTCGGGAAAATCGGACGAAAATTGCCATACAAAATGGCCGCCGTTTGTACGCGAATACTGTTAAAAAATGGTATATCAAGGTTGTGGACCCTGTGGAGGTCACAATTTTGATTCGATTTTAATGAAACTTGAAATTCATGGTTATAACCCAAAGATCTTGCTTCCTTTCGATATTTGCGCATATCGGATCGTAACTTCCTGAATTATGGCCCCTGATTATACGCAAAATCGCCTTTTTTTTAGCTTGGAGATCACAATTATTATTCGATTTAAAAAAACGTTTGATTATATCATCGTTACACCCTAAGGAAGGTTGAGTTCGAATTTCGGGAAAATCGGACGAAAATTGCCATACAAAATGGCCGCCGTTTGTACACGAATACTGTTAAAAAATGGTATATCAAGGTTGTGGACCCTATGGAGGTCACAATTTTGATTCGATTTTGATGAAACTTGAAATTCAAGGTTATAACTGAAAGATCTTGCTTCCTTTCGATATTTGCGCATATCGGATCGTAACTTCCTGAATTATGGCCCCTGATTATACGCAAAATCGCCTTTTTTTTAGCTTGGAGGTCACAATTATTATCCGATTTAAAAAAACGTTTGATTATATTACCGTTACACCGTAAGGAAGGTTGAGTTCGAATTTCGGGAAAATCAGACCAAAATTGCCATACAAAATGGCCACCGTTTGTACGCGAATACTGTTAAAAAATGGTATATCAAGGTTGTGGACCCTGTAAAGGTCACAATTTTAATTCGATTTTGGTTGTCATGGTTGTGGACCCTGTATAGGTCACAATTTTAATTCGATTTTGATGAGGAAGGTTGAGTTCTAATTTCGTGAAAATCGTACCAAAATTGCCGGACGAAATGGTCGCCGTTTGTACGCGAATAATGTAAAAATATGGTATATCATGGTTGTGGACTCTCTACAGGTCACAATTCTTATCCGATTTTGATGAAAAGTCACATTTCTAGGTTGTGTACCGTCACACCATAATCATTGTCGGTTTCGAATTTCATTAATATCAGACTGGAACTGACCAACTAAATGGCTGCTCCCAATACAGTATGAAATACAGGACTTAAAGATGTAGGAAAAATCACTTTCGGTATTGCTTGTTCTCTGTCCATCTCTCGAAAATGTGGGCGTATCCTGCCTGGCAGTGCCAGCCTATCTTATTTCAATCAGATGGTCAATAAAGAATCTTGATAATTTTTTTACTTTTCTGAAGCATACACAATTACAAGTGTATTTTACAACTAAGTAAATGTTTTGCATGTACACATGGACAATGAAAA
Organism: Patella caerulea; assembly: GCA_036850965.1. Classification (NCBI taxonomy): domain Eukaryota; kingdom Metazoa; phylum Mollusca; class Gastropoda; family Patellidae; genus Patella; species Patella caerulea. The sequence goes on along the minus strand of JAZGQO010000002.1, from coordinate 13,001,729 downwards.
AAAGTCTATAGCAATCTACACTCAACAGATCCACATGCAGGTCTACATGTATGTAGGGTTGAACAATAAGCTAACAAATCAATTAATCACAATGTCAATGTTTAATTTTTATTGACAAATTTTATACAAGAATTCCTGGCTTGGGGTACCAATCAATAAAGGTGTATATTGTGTATTAAAAATTTTATACATGTATGTTATTGCAATGAATGAAATTTCAAACATCGTCTAGCACTAAATATTTGATTTATTTCAAAATTCTTACAAATAATGTTGTCTTTAATGTGTACATGCAGGCGCGGATCCAGAGCGGGGGGTCCAGGGGGTCCGGCCCCCCCACTGCTCAGACATGAAAATTTTTTATGCGATTTTATTGGCGATTTAGACCTGTAATTTTGGAATTTACCTTCCGGAAATACGTCAGAATGAACCAAATTAAATCTAATTTACCAAATTTTTCTGGGGGAGGACCCCCAAACCCCCCATTAATCGTTTAAGCACAATTAGTTAAGCAATTATCAAACCTAGACTCCCCCCTGCAAAAAATCCTGGATCCGCGCCTGACATGTAAATAGTACACCGGTAAACAAATATGTACTACAACTCTACTACTACAAGCAATAAGGATAGGCTCATGTTAAGTGTAGTTATTTTTTTAGAATAAACCTTATTTCTTAGTGTGGAAGGAAAGCGCCAAACAGCAAAGAAAGAACATAAGTCATTACCTGTGGAAAATGTTATATTACATGTACATGTATGTGTGACCTACCTCAACGATTACATCATTTGACATCTTATCTAAGATGAAAAACAGGTGATGACCAGCTGTACAGTATAGCTTTTATAACAAACTCATACATAGTTTTCCATTTGATTGTCCATATTCAATGCATTTACATTTATAATCTGTCAGACTTTCAAAGATGGTGAGTTTTGATATAAAGTTCAACAGTTACTAGTATTTCCTCTTTTGTGTCAGTTATCTATAATTTGTTATCTTCCTATTACAGATGAAACCAGTAAGATAGCTGCAGCTGATAGCAACACGTCTAAACAAAGTTATGTCCCTTGTAAAGTATGCGGTGACAGAGCATCAGGCTATCACTATGGTGTAACTTCTTGTGAAGGTTGTAAGGTAAAATTTTAAAAAATATATATATGTTTTTGGTAAAGAACAATAGATGATGATCAGTTATTTCAGATCATTTTAAAAGCAGATCCCTATTTTGTCATCAACTTAAACCATGCTTTACAATAAGATTTCGATTAACAAAATGTACGGTTTGTATACCAATACTAGTCATTGATATAAAGTATCTGTGGTAAGGGCATGGCAGCTCTCCCTAATAACGATTTTGGCACTAGTATGAATAACTTTAGGGGTGCCTGATTCCTTTGAAAGTCTTGAGGTGAGGATGTTTTGGAAGCAAAAGTGGTCATCTTGATTACTTGAAATATTTATGCAATGTTTATTTTAGTCAGAGAAAATAGTTATGATTTTCGACAATTTCAGACAGCTCAAACATGTTACGTTATCATTTGATTACCCAATACCAGTGCATGTTTTGTCTTTCTGATAATTACTTCCTTGATCACTGTTTTAGTGTCTCTTACTGTTACCTACATAAAAATAAAAACAACACAACCTTTATCGACTTCATGGAAACCATACATGTAGCTGCAGTGGGTGTATGTTTCATTACCTTGTGACAAGTCTGATTATTTTCAATTTTACATTTTTTATAGGGATTTTTCCGGCGAAGTATACAGAAACAGATTGAGTATAGATGTTTACGAGATGGGAAATGTATGGTTATACGGCTAAACAGAAATCGATGTCAGTACTGTCGCTTTAAGAAATGTTTAGCAGTAGGAATGTCTAGAGATTGTAAGTTCTATTCCATTTTAATATTAAAAGACGATCTAACACATCTTAATCTGTGCACAGGTTTCTCTTTGGCTTGTACTTCACAAGAAGTAGAGTCACTTGCATAACCTTTGTGGGTTTTCCTCCGGTTATCCCAATTTCTTCTCACTTGTGAAGACCCCTGCTTGCAAGAGAATTGTTGAAATAAAAGTATTTTTTATCAGTTTGCTTTACTTGCTAGCAACTAAATTCAGATATTTAACTTATTTTATTAAACAAGATTACTTATATTATAATATGTAGAATATACAAACAAAGGTGATTACACATGTACAGTATATAAAAACTGTTATTTTATTAACCTTTGAAGACTACAAAATTTAACTAATGGACTAAACCAAATTGTTAGCCTCCAAAACAAAGCCGGTACTAGATCCTTTCAATTTAAGCTCTGTTTATAATTTATTTAAAGCTGTTAGGTATGGAAGAGTACCAAAAAGATCGAAGAGTCAGGACCACGATCAGCGGGTGAGCTCTACAGACTCCATTTCCACACAAGAACAGTCAGCTCTGGAAAACAAACAGTTGGCAATATATGATGTCATTCTCAGCATATCTCAGGCACATCATGCACATTGTGCTGTTACAGAAGACAAAATGAAAAACTTTAACCGAAAGAATTCAACATTGGTAAGTTGAACCGAATATTAATTTTATTTTATTGCAGAAGTACATTTAAAAATGTCCTTGTAGACTAAGTCATATTCTTTTTGTTACTGAACCGCCATTGAAATACTGTCACTTTGAACAATTCAATGTTCGGATTAAAAATTTGTCTTTCATTCAGATTTTCACCTTTTTGGGTGCAGGATGCAGGGTCTGGCAAGGAACAACATATATATACATGTAGTTTGGATGGGACAAAAAAGAACCCATGACAGAGTTTGATATTAGAGTAGATAATACACTGATGACTTATGCCCATCTTCATAAGCCCAGTCAGTGCACAACAGTAGGAGATTAAAACCCCATTTTATGTTCATCTATATTACTGAAGCCACAGTGACTCAGTGACTAAGATGTTTGCTTGCTATCCTAGAGATCCTGTGTTGATCAAAAAATTTTCATATTTTTCCAGCATGTTTTCATCTTGTCCGGTACAGAACAGTTATAGTTTGATATTAGAGTAGGCCTCATAGCACAAAGTATGGCGTTTCATTTGATTTCATGTAAAATGTTGGTTTATATTACAGGTTGAGAAGATAGAACTACCAGAAGGAACAACCCACTTTACTGATGAACAAATGGAATGTCAGAGATTATCAATGTGGAGTCAGCTAGCCAAATTAATTACACCTTCAATTCATAGTGTTGTGGAATTTGCTAAAAGAGTACCAGGTTTGTTTGAATAATATACACTTACTCTTTTAAGATATCCCTCACAAAACTATGATATATGTGCAATTCTGTTTTGTTTTGTTTTTTTTGAATACGTTGAGCTGGGATCTTTATAGAATTTGTAGGACATTACATCTTAACAAGGAATGACATCTAGATACATCAAAGGCATGCATATGTTAGCAGAGTAATTTAGACTTCTGGGCAAAATGTCTTGGTTTAATTGAACAAATGATGAATTTTTGAATGTCATTTCTTTAAGTGAAGAATAAAGTTAATAAACTCTTTAGTTATCCTGTTAATGTTTTTTTTTTTTTGTTTTTTTTTATCATTCCAGGTTTCTCTGAATTAACTCAGGATGATCAGTTGATATTAATTAAAGCAGGATTTTTTGAGGTTTGGTTGACAAGGATGGGGAGGATGTTTAACAGGGGAGAGAACCTAGTCACATTTGAAGATGGTAGTATGATACATCGAGATGAATTGGCTGTTGTTTTCTCAGTAAGTTATACAACTAATTTAGTAACTGGGCTTCTGGTTTTTATGGTGTATATTTCAGACAGTAGCAAGTCGGCAGGATGATTTATCCAATACTACCAAAGTACTACAAAGTACCATCACATACTACCTCATTGTGAAAACATTAGAAATTTCTGTTTATAATATTGGTGATGGAATGGTTGAACATTGAATAAATAATTGTGATATTATGGGTTAATGTGTAAGGGAGATAACTGCAATAGCAAAATATTTGCCACTCATGTTTTGCAAATTTTCCACAAATTAACTCAATCTGTTTAATATACATATAGTTGAAGTATTCTGTTAGTTTTGTATGATAATTTGTTAGTATTTGGTAATATTTGCCATTGGGTGATGTTTGTAGTATTGGGTAAATTGTCCTGCTTGTTGCTGGATGTTTTAAGAGTAAAACTTGACATGGTTACCCTTCAAACTAATTTTAAAATTAACTGCGCCTCAGTAACAGTAGGTTCTAACACAAATATTGAAATAGAAATATTTTTATTTTGCAGCCAGCATTTGTGAGTTCATTATTTGATGTAGCAGCTAGTTTTAATCATTTAAATCTCAACGACACAGAAGTTGGTTTATTTACTGGCATAGTACTTGCCACAGCAGGTTAGTTTCTTCATAGATCCTGGAACATAAATCTCTTTTGTACTTAACCTATAATTACCCAAATTTACATTTTCTCGACATCTAATATTTAATGACTTCTTCCACCCGAAAATATACTTAAAAATACATTATGCAAGAGCTAAATATGTCTATTGCATGTCTATTTTTAGGCCTGAAATGTTATCTAAATTATTAATTAGACATTAATTAACTTATCCAGACCAAAATCAACTCTCAATACCATCACAAGCCTGCGATGTTTAATCAATTTAAATACATTTTGTGATGAATGATCTCAAGTCAAAATGGATAATCAAGACTTTTTTGTTCTTTTTTTTTTTTTTTATTATTGTACCAACTTTAGTAATGTCGAGGCTAGGTCTAATATTCAATTGCTAATATCTTGGTTCAGAGTCGAGCTATTTGACTGAATTTATCAACACTCTTTATGTTATCTATATTTTAACTATACATGTGTAATAGCGAGAACTGCCAGCTCTTTATCTAATCTTTCATAATGTATCTTTAAATTGAGAATAGAATATTCAATTTGGGATATAATACTCACCCATCAAAAGATTCTAATGAAAATTTAAGGTGTCAGAAGATATTCTAAAATTCATCACGTTCGTAAATATTGAATGAAATTGAACTATTTTTTGATTGATACATCTTTAAGAGATTCAGCTTTCACAATATTCTAGTTTGCAAGGGATTGAAAACCCACCCGATATGACAATCAGGCCCCGAGTTCACAAAGCATTCTCAGACTTAAGTTGAGAATTTACTCAAAATTGTTTGCCTTATGTTAACTAAAATATAGCTCTTTATAAAACTTGTTGTTTTAATTTATCAAATACATCAATAAGAAACTATGTGCAGACTTTTGTGATTCTGGATCAAAGATATTTCTTATAAACGGCGATCGAAAGTTGAGCAAATTCTCAACTTAAGTCTGAGAATGCTTTGTGAACTTGGGGCCAGCTGTTTAAAATATTGGCTTAGTGGGTAGGACACTCGGGGTTTTGGTGTTTGATCTCTGCATTGACCGAGAAAGTTAGTCCAGATTTTCCGGTGTGGTTTCCTCTTGTTATTGATGCAGGATGGAGGGCCTGACAACTGACAAGGATAGCTGTCTAGTCTTTTGGATGGAACAAAAAACGAGGTCCTGTATGCAAATTGGTGTGCATGTAAAAGATCCCTTGGCAGTTGGAATTCAATATAAGAATAGGCTGTAGCGCCGCTGCCCAGGCAAAATTGCCACATAGCACACTATATGGATATGCCTGTTCACCGCAGAACTGTAGGGCGTCAAACACCATTTTATTTCATTGTTTAAAATATACTGTTTTAAACGAGTGCAAATAAAGATTTGAAATTCACTGATAATTTCTTTTAATGTTTTCAATATGAATTCTTCCTCTTACAGATGCAGAAGAGTAGGACGTTAAATTTCATTTCATTTTTATTTCCTCTTACAGATCGATCGGGTTTATCAGATTCTAAAGCTGTGGAAAAAATACAAGATAAATTGATAGAAGCTTTAAAATTACAAGTCAGTCGGAACCATTCAACAGAAGAGAGCTTGTTTGCTTCAATCATAATGAAATTTCCCGAATTACGAACTCTCGGCCATCAGCATAATGAACTATTAAAGTGGTATCGAATACAATGGAGTCGTGTGACACTACCTCCTCTTTTCGCAGAAATTTACGACATCCCAAAACATGATGACATTTCACATGTTGTTCCAACCTAGTCAGGGTAATGGGAAGAAGTTTTAGAGTTGTATTTTATTTTTTATTCCAAAATGCTGCCAACATAAAAGATAATCAAGTTGGTCCGTAGTTATTGTAAATTTGGAGTTATCAATCAAATAGTCCAAGTGCAATGAATTACATGTATCTAAAATATGGTTCGGGAAGTCTGCTTTCAAAATGTAAAATTGAAGTGTGCTTTTGGTCTTGAATTAGGGAGAATCTCAGAATGCCCAAATCATTCAACATGCAAGCAGCAGTTTGGTGAAAAATGAAGTATCTTTGAACTTCCTTGAAATAATTTATGGTTTAGCATGCAAGTAGTTGGGTGGGATTCAATTTTCCAAGGAGGGGTCATAGTTCATCAGTCAGAAAGTTTGTAATGGAAGGGCTGTTTTAAATAGCGGTATAAATGTTGACCAAAAAGGAGTGAGTAGATTGTAGTGCAAATGTCGACAGAAAAGGATCAGCTGTTCAGATTGCATTGCAAATGTTAACTGACAAGGAACAGCTGTTTAGATTGCAGTGATGGAAAAGGAACAGTTGTTTACATTGCAGTGAAAATGTTGACAGAAAAGGAACAGCTGTTTAGATGGCAGTGAAAATGTTGATGGAAAAGGAACAGTTGTTTTCATTGCAGTGAAATCGTTCACGGAAAAGGAACAGCTGTTAGATTGCAGTGAAAATGTGAACTGAGAATGGAACAGCTGCTATATTTCTGTGCAAATGTAGACTAAAGAGAAATAGCTGTTTAGATTGCAGCGCAAATGTGGACTGAAAACGAACAACTGTTTAAGAGAGCAGTGGAAATGTTGACTGAAAAAGGAACAGACTTTGCTGTTGAACAACAGAAATCATTGTAGGAACTAAAGCTTGATGATAAGCTCAAGTTTCAACTTCCCAGCCATCTTATTACAGAGATTGCAACAAGGAAATCATAAATAAACGATATATATATAGTATGAAACAGTGATTAAATAATGCATATGAACTGACTGACCTCCACTGCCAAATTAAATTCATCTTATCCATCAACAAACAGACAATTATATGTAGTGCTCAGGGATAGATCTGACTTTTTTTATTTTGAAATTCTGATCTTGTCAAATTCTTCATGTTGTTCTTGATGTTGGTATCGTAGTTTAAACGTCCGCAAAAATGCTTCTCTAGTGAACTGTAAAATCCTGATATATCAAAGGCTTTGTTTTAAAAAGTGCATTTGTTTTTACATTTATTTCCAATATTTTTATGAAAGATTTGCATTTATATTTACATATACAATGTATATGTATTTTCATTTGATAGTCATTTATATTAAACATAACAAAAGTCGTATGAAATGACTTGCTGATTTTACTTTTAGCAATCACATAGTGCTTCATTGACGATTTATGAAGTCAGTAGAATTTCTTTGTTAAGACTATTTTTTAAGATATATCTGGCAAGGCCAGGAAAAAAAAAAGATATTAATTACATAAAAGATATAACATAATGAGATATTTTTAATAAAATCTTACGTCATTTCCAAAACTTAAGATTTTTAAAATTTAACAAATGATTGCATTAAATGTGACATTTTGTCTGTCATTTCAAGACACATTTCTACAAAAAAGTATTTGTACCTCGAATGGGTACATGCTTAACCCTGATAATAATAAAAATATATATCTTTCGTAGATTTACTAATGAATGTGTCATTATTACTGTATGAAAAGATTTTCACTGTGTTGTATGTCTTCCTGCCTATTGATATTTGAAAAATAGACCAATATTACACAATCAACATTGCTAAGTAGAGCTTTGTACATGTATCAGGATCATGTGGTCGGTTGAAGATTACATGTATCTCAGACATTATCATGTATCTCGGAGATTATTTACATGCTAGTTATGTCATCATATTTCAAATGTAACATAGTATCATATTCAGAATGTTATGACATACACGGCATAATATGAAATATAAGAGATCATTATTGTTCTCTGGGAACTTCACTAAAATATATTGAAATCCTATAAAAGAGGCTTATGTCGACTTTGCAACTGAAAGCAACTATTGTATTGGCAACTGGCAGTAACTGAAAAGGGTCAACCTGGGTGCTTCGTGCAACTCAAAGCAACTAGTGGCTGCAGTTGCAGTTGTTTAACTTTCCTCTGCCACCACATAAGAGTTCTTAGAACCGACATCAACTCGTTTCCATGGAAAAACACATCTCCTGATAAGAGACGTGTCATGTGACTATAAATAAGCAAAATTGAAGCGAACGAAGACACACACTTTTCAGATGTTGTTGATGTCGACAATTAGACATCAGTAAAATTGTGGCATTACCGACCTTTCCTTTTGGGTGCTTCTTCTAAGGTATTCATGTTTGGTGCAATTACTATCAGTTCCGAGTCAACATGAGCGCTTCGAATTCAATTGCTCCCAGTTGTCCTCAGTTGCTTATATGATAGTCGTAACACATAAGAAACTGTCTGCAACTAGTTGGTTTAAGTTACAAATTCCACATATGCCCGCCTTTAGATAAATGAAATTCTTGCCTTTTATTTTGTTACATACAGACAACAAAACAAGCTGACAATTCAGTACCTCTTCCAAATTCTTTTAAAGAAGTAAAACCTACTGTTCTTTATTTATTTATATAATGCGGTAAATTTGTATTGTTTAGTTATAGTTTCTACAATCATTAAGCATCACTTCTTAATTTTTAAAATAAATTCTTAAGTTGTTATTGGCCTCATACTCATATATATTATTCAAACAAAGCAGGTGTCTCCAATTTTTAGAGAGAAATTTTTTAGGCCATGTGACTCGTAATAGCAAAATTAGTTGGGGATCTTTGACAATATGAACAAAAATGGTGTAAAAGGCTAAAAATATATTTTTAATGATATAATAATGGTAAAATTTTAGATTTGACAAATAAAGCAAACTAGTTATCCTTTTTCGACATTTCCTTCATGATTTTAACATGTTTCAACATTTATTATCGTAAACTTGTGAGTTCCGACGCATTTTGCAGCCATGGATCACATATTGCTGCAGACTTTTAAATTTGAATAATTCATTAATTCATCATTTGTATATATAATATGCACAGTGCTCTTAAAGAGATTAAAAACATGTTGATTTTAAACAGGGGGCCATTTGTGAATTTGACAATTTTAATTGTTCATAAAGCTGGTGGAAACCGTAAAATTGCACAATAAAGATACACCTTGTACACCAAGCATGCATAAAACTTGTAGTAAATCTCAATACAACAGATAAATATTTTGTCATAAAGCATAAAGTTAAATGTTGGAGAAAAATATTTGGGACTTTAATTAGTAATAGCAGTGATACCTTTGGAGGACATTGACTGTATAAGTGCTCATGTTAGTGACGCAACTTGAGTGTAATTAGCACATAAAGAAATCAATACTCCGTTATAATCAACTTCTTTAATTTATTAAAGCTTTGATTTTTCGGGGCATTACATGTTATATACTACCAGATAGAAAAAGGGCTAGAGGGTATAATAGATGATCTAATTGTACTTGTGGGAATAAATCTTTAAATGGTATTTGAAATATTGCTCTTATGATAAGTAGACTGTTGAGGAAAGATGATTATTTTTCATTAGAAATCTCTTAATATTTTGGGACCTGATTTTTGTATTTTTTGCTGCAACCTTGGTATCTTTATAATGCACCTTTGCTCCTAACAGCCCTTGTATAAAATATACAGAGGTCTTGCTATGAAGAGCATATAGCCATAGTCTCTATCATCCACACAAATATTCTACAAATATTAGTCTGGATGGGTCCTCAAAATTTGACGGAAAATATGTCATTGTCTGGATTATCCAGTCTTTTAAGTTACCAAGTACTGAATCTATCAAAACAGCTCGTTTGTCAACAATGACACTCTTTAAAATTTTGTTTGTAAAGGTTTCAATTGAAATGGTAATTTTCTCTCGTCATGAATCAGACGAATGGCTGCTCACAATCTTCTTAATTCTTCATCGTCTCTATTTTGTTTCTAATAATAGATGTGCCAAGTGAATTGTGGGATATATTTCAACCACGCTTTATAGAATCTAGCAAAATCAGCCCGGCTTCATAAGATCCAGCACTTACCCAAGACTTTAGCCAAAAGGTTCTATTGCGCATGCGTAACCAAATCTTTGTTTTTTTATGGGGTAGATTATCCAGTAATTTTTCGTCAAAAATTGAGAACCGTCCCAGACCCTCCGTGTGTTGAAGACTAGGAGGTTCTGGGTGACCGAGACTAATATAGCCATGGACCCAACCAGTGTTATAATGAAAACCTGTCGTTAGAGACTACTATCAAAGTAGGATATGCAATGTATACTTTCATACATTTGTAGTTTAATGGTTTTTTGATAAAAAAAAAAAAAGAAGTCAATACCAAAGACAATGTTTGCTTTGAAGAATGATCTCCTGAAAGTGAGAATCTTTTTATGATATATTATTATAAAACATAGCTTTGCATGTATGTATATATGGCATTTTCTTTCATATATATTCATACATATACATGTATCATCTTTTTTAAATATATACAATAAGTGCTATAACGTAGTTGATGTTTTTTATTATATTCTATTATATGTAGTCGGAATGTGTTTTCATTGTTTTTACGTCATTTTTGTTTCATATTAAAGAAGAATGTATGTTTTTTTATGTCAAAAATGTTGTATTAAGTCAATTTTTGTTTATGTATATATGCATACATAAATATTTGTACACACATTTTTAGTATGGATTAAGAAATATTTAGTGAAATATGTTTAAGAAAATAAGATTTCTAAAATTCTATTTTCAATAATATGTATTATTATATTATTTTTGTGAATGCAAAATACCTACCTTGAAAATTATGAAGAAAAAATTTAGTCCAGAGTTGGGGAAAAAAAGACGAATTAAACTTATGCATTAGAAAGTTTATGGTGCTAAGGCCACTTCAATTAATTTTCTGTCTTCCATGGTCTTGATAATAAATAACCACGGGAATCATGCTTAAAAAATACCTGAAGAAATAAGTAGAAAAACTTTTTAACAGGTGTTCCCAAAGTTGAAAAAAATTTCAAACATAAGAATTTCCTGGGTGTTCCCAAAGAACAGAAAATTACATTGAAGTGGCCTACCATGTTTTGAAGTAAATTTTTAGTAAATCATGATTCATTATGTTAATGAAACAATGAAATTGATTTATCTTATGGTCATCATCATGTTCTTTTACATTACTTCTTCTAGAATACAAACATTTTTGCATTGGGGTACTGCTGGGCCCATGTTTCAATCATAAGAATTTTGCGGCGTCAAAAATTAAAATTAAAAAATTATCAAATTTACTTGTATTTGAAGAAAAAAAAACCCTACAAGTCAAAGTCTGTTTTACTATTTTGTCATAATCACAAAATTTTTGAATTGGAGTCCTGATCATGAGGCCCTGTTTTTTGCATTAGGGTACTGCAGGGCACACGCTATTAAGTCATTAGAATTTTACCGACTCGTAAACAAAATTATAAAACATTGTGAAAAAAAATTCTTAATTATGTTTTGCTGATTTAAGATATTCTCAAAATATGGAATGTGTAGCAAAATTTGGAGCCCTGAGACCCTTTATTATTGGATTAATTCCGAAGTTTATATTGAAATTGTCAATTATTGGTATGATTGTTTTGTTGCAATTGAATTATAAAACAAAGTAGGTGAATGAGTAAATTGAATTACATTATTTTTTTTATGTTCTTCTATTTCACAAAGTTATGATATAGTATATTTTATTTAATTAAATCAGGGCTGTTCAAATGGCATAACCAGAACTCGGTTCCATGAAAAATCTTGTCTCCACATTTGTTCTCTTTTGAGTACAAGACAGGTTTTTATTAAATAAATCTCTTGTATAATTTAATAAATTATCATTGTTCAAACTTGTTGAAATGTCCTAAAAATTTCTAGGGGACATCGTCTGCCAAAAGACATGGCTATAGAAGCGAATGTAATTCTTATTTGGTACCGTTTCTTATCAAAAACAAAAATTAATATGATATTCTATTATTAGAAATCACACTGTACTCAGATTCAGCTGGAAAAGACAAACTTTTCAAATCAAATAGGTGACACAGTCTAGGATTTTACGTGGAATTGGGTTCGGATTATTCTGTAACAAAATTACCTCAAACTTGTAAATCTCTTCAAATGGAAAATACTTTTTACGTTGTTAAAACAAATGGACTGTCTCACAAGTCACTTGTAAAATCATTAAAATGTCACTTCCACGTCTGTGTAAGAAAATCTTCTTTCTTAATGTGTTGACTAAGGTACATTTCATCTTTTCCATTTATTCTTTTACCTCATTTTGTGCTTATTTTCAATTCTTTGGTCGATATAATTAACTCATAAAAATAACTTGATCATATTTACTATATTTGTCTGATCTGATTAAAACAGATCCTGTTTCTTGTCATTTTTTATAGTTAAAAATTTTGTTTTACTTGTCTTTACTACACTAGGATCTGAAAGAGTTGTTATCATTGATGTGTTCTGGAAGAAGTTAGGGATTAGCCAATGAAATGGTCTGTCATCCCGAGCTTTAGGCGTGAGGTGCACGGAACTGTGGATAATCCACTAGAAACATCAATTCTGATTTGTTAATCAAATGTCTGACATCATAGGGTCATAAGTCGCTTGTATGACCTCTGATGCGAACTATGGCTACAACTGGTCAGATGGTAAACGTTTTTTTCCATCCACCGGAGCCTGGTCTTATGAAGTCATATGTGGATTGTGGGTTAGAATAAGGGTTAGGCTTGGCCCGGGTTAGGGTTAGGGCTAGCCCTGTCTACATCTCGAGACTGTGACGAAATCTGCAGGCCACAGCCCTTATCCTAACCCTTATCCTAACCCACAATCCACATATGACGTCATAAGACCAGGCTCCGGTGGACGGATAAAAAACGCTTACCTGGTCAGATCTTCATGTAGTAGAGGCCATTGAAAGCATTAAAAAAAAAAATAACAAAACGAAATTTTGATATGTATTTGAATCAGATTGTATATTTGTCCTAATCGGTTATTTTTCTCAAATCGGTGGCTCATTGCATGCAGTCGGGCATGGATGGATCCATAATAATGACACACATCTTGCAAATGTACCAGTTGGGCATGGATGAACCCATAATAATGACATCTTCAAATATACCAGTATGATCAAACCAATTTAATTCTCTGTTTTAATAGTTATTCCCCTTTAAGATTTGGCTGTAAAAAAGTCAATAAGCATGTTATTTTAAAAATTTATGTCGGCTACAATTAAATTTAACTTTTTAAAAAACTTTCGTACCATAATAAACTTTATCGTAAAATTTGTTTTATTTAAGGGAACTAAACCTGTAACTTGTGTTTCCATAAAATTTGAAATTAAAAACCTGAATTAAACTTCAATATTGGTCTGTTTCAATCAATATTAAAGTTGTTAAATAGGATCCAATATTTGATATGTAATGAACATGTTAAAATCAGTACACAAGTCGTGTATTCTATGGTTTCGGGTGCCATTTGTAATGAACAAAGAAAAGCATATCCTGCAGAAGTAACGCAAAAATCATAAATAAGTGATTCACAATTATTTCAAAGTTTGAACAAAATAACTACCTCAAACTTGATTATGTTATTAATGTCATTTCATCCTTGCTACGCATGAATACGCATGAAATTAAAAATTTTGTTAAAGGAGGGTCATGTTTATAGACTAACCTCTCAAATGAATTTTGCTGCTGATTAAAATTTACCTGGTAAAAGCTGAATTAATTATAGTTATCCGCATGAGTTGGGTTAGTCACACACAAACAACATTTTTATGAAGCTGCTGTTTGTAGTATATAAACATTACTATATAGTCAAGTAGGCTGTGAATTCCAATTCCAATATCTGATTTTAAATTTATGTCATAGTGGTTCTATTGGTTAATTAAACAGTAACACTTGTCAGCCTGATTTTAATTGTTTTTTGGTATTTTCTTCTGATTCTAACTACTGTTAACTCTGGAATCTCAAATTGCCAGACATGTGAATACTGCTCAGTCTAGCTCCAAACTATCATGCAGATATAGCTGTTTGAGGTGATTTATGGCAATCTCGAAACCAGAAAAATTTTTGAAGAAATTTCTCTGGTGAATCGGGGTAGCCATTTTCCCGGAAAATGATATGTAATTCCTACGCGCGAAAGTTCTCGTTTATTTGCGACGTACGCCCATGATTTTACGCGCCTTGATGACCGAATCACTTAAAAATATACCCACGCCTAGAAAAATAGATCTTTACAACAACTTGAATTTGTTCGTTTAGGATCCAATTTTTTATGTCAGCGAGTTGACTTAGACTCAAGGATCATTTTACAACAAACGAAACGACGATCCGACCTCTAGTTTTCGAGAAATCGACCCAAAAAGATTGACCAATCAGAGGTCAGAATGGGCGGGGCTTAGGTTTGAAAAAAATTGGAAAAAATGGACGGTCTAATGTGCCAGAGGCCTTCGGCTCCGCGGCTGCCTCTGGGAACGAGATTGGATTTATGGAGCAGTTCTAAGCGGTTTTAAATATGACCTAAAAATTGTATGTAAAAAAATATATAGATCATTTATCTCCTGTTTGAACAGATCTCAGCTGGTTAATATTTAAATATACCAGGGGCCTATTTCATGAAATTTTAACTAAGATAAGATCCCAATTTTAGTAATTTGATTGGATAATATTAGATTGATTTTAGTGCTTAACCAATCAAAATTGAAGTATCTACTAAAATTGGATTTTATCTTTAGTTACAATTTTGTGAAACTGGCCGCAGGTGCTAAAGAATTAAGAGAATTTACCATAAATTTTCATTTGAAGTTTAAAAATTTTATCATAACTGTCATTTTCATGTTTTTAAGAGTTTACGCAAATTGATGTAGTTTCATGTCATTGAACAATCTGATTAAAACACAGATCCTATTTCGTTACATTTTTTATAGCTCAAAATTTTGTTTATTTGTCTTCACTACACTCAATATGTAATGGAGGCCATCGAACGTATAAAAAAAAACGAAACAAAATATAGATTGGTATTTTAATCAGATTGGTGATTAAAAATTTATCGTTAAATTTTATCCCTTTTTATCTCACGAAATTTGAATTTTCTCAAAGGATTTATCATGTAAAGATCTTCAAATCAATTCAGGTAATCATTCAAAATTTCAGGAAATAAAAATTTTATTCAGGGAAAATAATCAGTGAATGTGAAGATTATATTTGACTTTTATCAGAGTTATGTTTATTTACCTGTAAAGCTGTCGAGAAGTGTAAACCAATTTATCAAATTATACAGAAAGTCAAGGCAAGGTTGCAGTTTCCAAGAATTAATCCAATATCACAAAAGCATTTTTTTCATTTAGAAATATTTTAACTTGAAATTGAAAAGAAGTGAAATCAAATTCTTGAGGATGTTTTCAACCTTGTCTTGAAAATGAGTAATTTCAACAGTGGGCATGACCTTGACCTAGGGTCAGGATGTTTTTGTTTTTTATATAATGTGCTATTATTTGTATTTTCTGACCCTGGGATCTGTGCTGTATGTGGCCTTAGGGTCAGGATGTATCTGTATTTTCTGACCCTGGGATCTGTGCTGTATGTAGCCTAGGGTCAAGATGTATTGTATTTTCTGACCCTGGGTTCTGTGTAGTATGTGGCCTAGGGTCAGGATATATCTGTATTATCTGACCCTGGGGTATGTGCTGTATATGTGGTATATTAAACAGTGTAATAAACGTAGAAGTTCTGTACACATTATACAGTTGTTATTGTTTTTGGGGGAACCTCGGTAGATCAACGTTAAGTGCTGGTTGGGGTTCATACGCATCATTCAAGGCAAATGGAGACAAGACATACGTCGTACATTGTGCTACGAGAGGAATATTGGCCTACTGTAGAATCTGCATTAAGCAGCAACCCATGGGAATTTTTACGATTGGCCACTTACCAGCAGTGGCCTCTTAATAAAATCTTGTGGTTTTTTGTGCTGACATCAATTAGTATTACGCTTGGGTGCACTTGCATGGGTAAATTTAGCCGTCGCTGAATCTCGGACATAACTTCCCTAAACTTGTCATTTTGTCCCAACCTTCAATACTGTCTATCATTGTGATGCATTCGATAATATTTATCCATTTTTGTAAAATCTCATCCTTTTTTTTGTGCTGACATCAATTAATATACGCTTGTATTTATATTAGATGTCAAATATTCTTTCACTTGAACGTTGACGTGTACATAGGACCTCGGTTTTTCGAGCCATCCGAATAACTAGAGAATACAGACTAACTTTGCCAAGCCCATTATCCTGCACCACAGCCACGCTGGATAATCCCAGTGAACTTTCTTGACCAACAACAGAATCGAACCCCTGACCATCTTGTTAGTGAGCCAGCACGCCCCTGGCCCTCCCCCGGGAAAATTTCGAAAATTAGAAGCCCAGAAACGCAATCTCCAGCAATCCGAGACAAGAAATACGGTAATAAAATATGATTAAATTTTCCAACTTGACTCTTTCAAAATTTTTTTAATTGGGTCAGATGAAACAATTTTTCCACTTACAAATGTTTTTCATTTTTTGAGTAATTTGATTGTGATTTTGGCGCAAAAACTTTTTGGCGCATGAGTATGGCTACTCATGAACTCATTCTCACCACGCCCCTGCACTGCTTACCTCATGACCTTGTTTCACTGCTCGATACATGTGCACACAAGCAAATTATGGAAGGGGAATCCATTGGGTGGAGGTGGTTTGTCAATCATTTCAATTGGAATTAGAGAATAATTGTATTATATGGACTATCCGTCTTTGCATTTACTTACAACCGTGAAAGATTATATCTGAGAAATGTTTGACAGAGACATTTCTGAAGCTTGCAATTGAAATTGAATTCAATTTAAAGTGTGGCCCAAAAAGAAATATGTTTTCCTCAGACATTTCTAATATATTAACACAGCCTGTGAGTGATTTCCAGGTTACCAAATGTAGTGTTTGCCACATTGCCGGCACTAATCTCTACTAAATAAAACTAAAAGGTGGCCCTTATAAATGGATGGAAATATGAATATATAGCAATGGGAGTTAATCCTGTCGTGAAACTCTCTTGTGAAGAAAAACAAAGTTAGTATATTGACCTATTAACACTGGTTTCTAACGGGAAAGTTGATTTTGTATTGTGAAATTTAAGGAGTGGTGAACATCGACACACTAAACATGTAAGACTAAAATCTAGGACTTTGTATACACGGTGAAAAGCATATGTCAATGTACGTGTATAAGTAAATTTACTGTCAACAAAACCTCTGCCTATAAACTGTCACCTAGCTCTACTTTTGTTTTTATTTTGATAATTTCATTGTGTTGTTTGTGTGATTTATTAACCTTTTGTTTGTAAACTGTTTATTTTATTAATCTGATTATGTGACAGTTTCTGATTGATAGTAGGTGAGGTTTGGTTCAGCTGTTAACGTAGGTCTCATTACAGGGTTAAGCGATAGGCTATATATTACTGCCTTGCCCAGCACTTTTTTTTTACGACACAGGTTAACACGATTTACTAAATCCACCATTATTCTCTAGTTCCTTCTTGAATAGTTACTCTAAGTAACGTAAATGTTTCGGCTCTGGCCTCCACTACGTTACTATTCCCCCTTATTAACAACTACTATTTTCATGTAGAATTATGCGATACAAATTGATAAACAACTTTCATTTAAATGCAGCCGCCATTTTCAATCTACAGCTCAGCCACCATTCCAAATTTCGGACTGGAATTTTACTGTAAACGAAAATTCTCGCTGTACATGGAATAATACATAGACTATTTAAAATATTTTATGAAGGTCAATATAATGCGTTGTTCTGTTTTATAGATTTAGTGTAATAATTAATCACGCATGTTGAATAAAAAAAAACTTTAGTGACCGTGTACTGCACGAATTTTCATTTACGGTAAAATTCCATTCCGAAATTTGGAATAGTGGCTGAGCAGTAGATTGAAAATGGCGGCCGCATTCAAATAAAAGTTGTTTATCTATTTGTATCGCATACTTCTACATGAAAATAGTGTTGGATTTTTATAAATTTGTGTCGGGTGTGACAAGAAATGATTCCTTTTGGCGACTAAAGCAGTATCACTGTGAAAAATAGACGGTAAGGATTCCAAAATAGTCTTAGAACGGAGATGAGGGAAAGGCCTTATTTTCATACTACTGTGTGAGTTCTGGTAAATAATAAACGGATTTCTTCGATTATGAAGAAACTAGTTAACTTTGGTTATTATAAACTTACCTGTGTGTTTAAAATGAACTCCCGTTAAATAAAATCCTTTGCATCACTAAAAATCCCAACGAATAAAACCGGTTCTCTCTTGAAAAATTTGAATATTTACTTGTTATTTCGACAGAGTGGATAATAACATTGCTTTCCTCACATATTGGACGAATCCAACACACTGAAGCGAGGTTGTTTAAATTTGACGCATATTTTGGCAACCACGTGCTATGCTCATAGCAAAGCGCCAACATTACGATCGTTTGAGTTTGGGCGACGAAAATATCAATTGAAGGCAATTACATAGTGAGCTTTATATTGAAACCATTGATCGCCAGTCTATCAAATTTTATTCACAATGAAAGAATCACTGATTGCACGGATACTCGTAAAAATAAAGTCATATATAAAATATAAATTTTAATATCCTATCTTCTTTATATTATAAATAGTTTAACACGGATCACGAAGCACACCTCCGAAGTGTCTGAGGACTCTGGGTGTATTATTAATTTGATCTCATTCTTTCGATCAAATAATAACCGCTTCAGTGACATTTTTAAGCGTGTTGCGGCAGCGTTCAAGGTGCCTAATGGCATTGGGTGGCGGATACAATGCCGATAAGTCCGTAACACCCTGTAAGAAGCGGAACATTAATTGTAAATGGCCTGTATATATGTTAAATAATAATATCATCATACCATATTATAAAGATGGGTAATATTTAAGGCCCGTGAAAAGAATGTAGTTATTTTTGTTCCTCATGCGTGTTAAAAAGAAAATTATCCCATCCGAGCCGCTAATCAAATAATTAAGTCGGTAACAAATTTTAAAAAATACAGGTTGTTATGCGTGCGAACGCTCAAACTCAATGCCGAGTCGAGACGTGCTTTTAAATGCCACATTTCCTATGCTGTCACCCCTGATACAAAGTGATATCTCCCGAGGTGTGACGTAACCAGCTGCCATATTGATATTTTTCTTAACCGAAAGTTTGTGGGATTTCAATTTTTCAAGAGAGAACTGTTTTTATACGTTGGGACATTTAGTGGTGCAATGGATTTTATTTAACGGGAGTTCATTTTAAACACACAAGTAAGTTTATAATAACCAAAGTTTACTAGTTTGTTCATAATCGAAGAAATCCGTTTATTATTTACCAAAACTCACACAGTAGTTGTTAATAAGGGGGAATAGTAACGTAGTGGAGGCCAGAGCCGAAACATTTACGTTACTTAGAGTAACTACTTCTTGAACTGTCCTTGAGCTAACGATATTTTCAGCGAATATCGTTCGCCCAAAGACAGTTCCAAAAGGAACTACCATTATTCCTACTAATGTTACACAATTTTATTTATGTATGAATATTTGATTAATTATTGTATTGGCACCTAAAAATGGACACTAATGAGTTGCAACCCATAGGCCTATAAACTGATTTAAATTCAATTATTTCTGTTTTTACTGTAATTTCAATTGATGAATTAAGTTCTGTAAAATATGCGAGTCCAAATAGAATGACAATCTTTTATGTCTGGTTATTGCAGTCTTTTCCAGTAGTATTTCAATTGGGGGGGGGGGGAAGTTAGCCGCGTTCATCGATTTGCTCCATTACAAGTGGTGCTCAAAAGCAGTCTGGCACCTGATTCGTGTGCTAATTTGAATATTTATTTTGTCTTAAATATTGGATATCAGAAACAAATCTTTTCTGGGAAGGTTAACAACAACTTCATTGATTTAAATTGACCAATAGGTCATATTTGCAATGTCGAAGACTGTGGATGATATTGAGGTGGAGACTTTACTCCTTTGTTTTAAAATTTTGTGTGAAAATTCCCCTCAATATGCAATTTGAAGGAAGTTTCGATATCATAACCAAGAGACTTAGGGCCTAACACATGTGTAACACATGGATGGCCTAATGGTGTGTGTCATTGAGTCAACTGGCGGGTTTTGATTCCCTGGTCGTACATGACAACTTGGGTCGCCAGTCCAACCTGCTGGGTTTTCTCCGAGTCCCCCAGTGTCTCTCCTACTACTAAAGACTCCCACACACAAGTGAATTATTCAAATAAAATTCAACAAAATTTTAGACGTAAAACACCATCTCTCTCTCTCTCACATAAAGGCCACTATTATTTCAACATCCCAGTTGAACACCAAAATTTGCTACAATGGCATGAAGAATGATTAAGTGTCATTACAATATAGATGTTAGCGTACTATTATTTCCAATAATGTACGAGCAACTTGCCAATCGTACATTAACTTACAATCGTGCAGTATCAATATATCGCTCTCGGCCATTAAACCACTCATAATTGATATAAATTATGGCGATATGGGTTGAAAAAAATGGTGGTTTTGGGTAAATCGTGCTATCTTATTTACAACTCTACCCGTTCCTGTGATTGTAGAAACTTGATATTTTCAAGCAAATAGAGATGCCTTCAGACCAAATTTTAATCGATCCAGACCTCTTACCATGTATTGATTGTTTATGGACTAATTGTATCCTAAATATAATCTTGTAGTTGCATGACGATCTGGAAACACATGAACAGAACACAGTGCATTTTGATAACGATAAAAGAATACTTGTTGAAACATGCTTTTAGAATAAACTAGTGCATGTATCCCATATAAAAAAACTGTATTCTGTTAATTGTGACATATACCTTTGATCTTGTTGATTTCCATGTATGGTTTCATCTTTGTTGTTTTAGTTTTGTGTATATATGTTGCTTCAAATTTGCTTGGGGGGTTGGGTGGCCGAATGGTTAACGCGCGCGCTGTATCATACAGCCTGCCATTGAGTCAACTGGCGTGGTTTTGAATCCCCGGTTGTACATGGCAAGGAGTAGGGTCGCCTCTCCAACCTTGTGGGTTTTCTCCAGGTTTCCTCCCACTGCTAAAGACCCCTACATGCAAGCGAATTATTCAAATAAAAATTAAACCATATGTTAGTCTCAAAATGACCTAGTTTGTGTCGAATGGACGTTAAACACAATTTCTCTCTCTCTCTCTCTCAAATTTGTTTATATTGTATTAGTTTGGTAACGATTAGAGAATACTCTTTGAAATGTCACCTAAATAAATAGTAGCTGTCAAGTATGTGTTATAGTGTATTTATTAAAATGCCATTCTAATTATTTTTTAAAGGTTGAATTGAATCTTGGACAATGGATATGGTACAATTACATTTCTAAGAGAGAAATATTTTGAATTATATTATAATTGTATGACAAGTCTTCCATATACACAAAATGGTAAACAAAGTGTGTATTCTACCATTTCTGTTAGCTGTTTTTCTTCCAGTTTCATTTCTCATAACGTAAGTAAATTTAAGAATTACTTTATATATAACAAACTTTCTGTCATGGTAATTATATGATATCAGGCATGTCAAAAGGGAGGGAATGTCTCAGACCATCCTCAAAGATGTCATATATTCTTCATTGTTAAGGTAACCCATAATTAATTCAACCATAGAAAGGTAATTTAGGGTCTTGACAGACTGTGGTGACACGAACATCAAAGGATGATGTCACATGTGTATTTTAAGTATGCATATTGTCTCAAGCTTCAATAGAAGGATTGATCTCACCGTAACTACTTACAGATGTTGTAACACTTGGGGACGTTGCTTAAGGAACATGGGTAAAGCCAAACTTGACATTGTCGCAACGCTGCCAGGCCAATGAGTAAATCCAGCACAGCCAGCTTTGTAGGCCTATATATTGTAGCACATGAACAATTGGCAATGGAAAATCACTGCGAAAGATCATTTCATATTTATGACTATTACTTATTATATGTACTTTCAGGTATGCTGTGGCAGTTAAACTTGGACATGTTTATGCTGCATTTCCTTATATAAGGTTAGAGATACTCATATTTTTATAAGGATTTTCTATCTCTCTTCCTTTACTCTCTATGCTATAATTTTAGCTGAAATGCTGGGTTGTCAGTCTTCTATTCAACACAAGTTTGATCCCACAAATCAACATCATGAATTCTCTTTCTGCTTTCTAGTTGTTGAAGCCTATTTTCTGTACTTTTATAGTTTTATAACTTATGTTTCAGTGATACAGGTTCACTGCCACCAGAGAGCTGTATATTTGG
The DNA here is from genome assembly GCA_036850965.1 of Patella caerulea. NCBI lineage: Eukaryota > Metazoa > Mollusca > Gastropoda > Patellidae > Patella > Patella caerulea. Next base: position 12,979,088 of record JAZGQO010000002.1, on the reverse strand, counting down.
TCAGTTTGTAAATATCTATGCAGTTATTGGTAGGTAAAACGTTCAAATGGTTAATTTTATTGTCATTTGGATATCACACATTAAGGTGAAAATATTTCATGGCCTAGTATATTTATACATTGTATCATTATGGGAAAGCAGAGTATATATAGATCTAAATGTATGTAGATCTGTATTTCAAAACTATGGTAAACTTAACATTTGTTCCCATTATCACGATTCATGCTATGATTGAAATCAAGGTTTAAATTGTGGTGTAATCATGGTTTATCTCCCTTTAACTATCCAATCACATATTTGAAGATCCCGATCATTACCTTCTGCGATGTTCCTTACATTCAAATGCACGAACAGAAACCATTGACAAATTACAATATGATTTTAAAAATATAAACTGTCTTCTATTCGTTTCCAAAACCTACAGTCTAGAAATTAATACTAATATTTTTAACCAGGTCCATAAGTTTATTAACATGTCAAACAGATTCTAAACTCAATTCGATCAAGTAATATTTTAATGTATAATCTTGGCTAGTCTATCTAATTTTGTTTATTATCAAATAATCCTCACATTGCTTGCATATGTATACTTATTAATTACTATATATACTGTACATTTTCACCCATTTTATTATGTTTATATAATATGTATGTGTTTGCCATTTTAACTATGTATATACACCCATTTTTCATTAATAATATGTATACAAATTACTTAGGGAGAGGGGTTTTACATAGGCTAAGCCTGTTCCCCAACCTGAATAAAATATTGTTTAAAAAAAACAAAAAAACTATCCAATCATTTTTTTTTATGATTTCAGCTGCACTTTTTATGTTTGTTAGATATTCTCAAATACGAGAACATTATCGCCCTGTAGAAGAACTAGGGGGAGTAACTCCATCTCGTAGAAGAAAGTTGCTAGCCAATAAAGTAGCATTAGTGATTGGTTTATTGGGGGATTTAGGTGCAAGTATGGTTGGTAACTTTCAGGTATGTACCATACTGTCATCTCATGAATTATAGAAAAAAAAATATGTCCATAGCTACGAATCAGGTTACACTGATCAATAATATTGTACTTATTTCCAGAGTTCTGTCCAAAACACTTCTTGAAGATCTAAACTGAAATACCCTATTGAGTCTCAAATTGACTTTCAATAAAAAGGCAGACAGAAATGGGGTTTAATGTCTACTCAACACATGGTTGAATTTTATTTCGATAATTTGCTTGCACTTAGAGGTCTTTAGCATTTTATTTTGTGCCCCTAATACTTAATGCCATTCAAAGAATATGTTCTATTGAAATATTTTCAGGAGGATGCAGTGATAGAAGCACATGTTGTTGGTGCTTTTATGGCATTTGGCTTAGGTGGAATTTATGTTTGGATGCAATCAGTTATATCATATGGTGTTACTTCTTTAAATGGAACGACTAAGTGTTGTCGCCATATTCGTATTGTACTATGTTCAACATATACAGTTCTTTTTATTCTAAGTATCCTTTTACCATAAATATTTCCATCCATATCTAGAGATTCCACTTGTCATAATGAACTGTATGTATATTTTTTTTAGCATAGTGCCTTCCCAATGTCTAAAATTTAATATTTTGAAATATAAAAATCAGCACTCAACTGTAGTACAGAATCTGCGCTACTGTAGTACAGACAGATTTTAAGTAGAAATGGTTTATTATGCATAATGTTTCTGGTGATATGACCCTTTTTCAAATGATAACATTGATTAGTCTTGTGTCACCATTACATATTATACAGAAGTAGTGACGTCACAGAATTTTGAAATTTATCAAATGCACAATAATGATGATGTTTTAAAACAGAAAATTATTAGAATTAACCGAATAAAACAATTAGTGTAATCGGGTTGCTTGCGATTTTAAATTAGTTGATAGTTTAATTGTGGTGAAAGTTCATTACAGCAGTGTATTCTTCATCTTGCAGTATAGTCAAGGTTGTAGATCTTGTAGGAAATTTCTATCAGTTATCAATTTCTATTAGGATATCAATTTCTTTTAGGATATCAATTTCTTTTAGGATATCAATTTCTTTTATTGGGTGTTGACAGTTCATATTATGAATCCATAAACGTACATAACTATGGGTATAGATTAAAACGTGCTGATTCAGCCTCTGCTACTTTTTAAGTAAGTGTTGCCGTTGCTCCTCTCATTCGATTTTAATATTTCGTGATAAAACCACTTTAACTATGAATTTGCTTAAACAATCATGGGCTGCCTATTATTTAAATCTCAAAACGTCTCATAAACCTTGCATTAAAGGAGATAAACCTCTAACTCAGTTTTATCCATAAAATATTTGATTTTAAAAACTTGAATTAGAATTATATATTGGCCCAATATTGAAATATGGGATCCTAATATTTAGGAAACAATGAACATTTGAAATCAGTACACATCTTGTACTCTATGAACATAATGATTTCAAGCGACATTTGTAACGAACAAAGAAAAATATGTAGAATGGACTAAGCAGAGCTATACACCCTTTACCGGTAATTGTCATAATCCTTATCTTTCCCCCAGTGATAACATTCACCACTATATCCATGCGTTTATTTAAAGGTAAAGGTAACCGTAACCCTAAAATGTGGAAACCAGATGATCCGGTAAGTTTGATTTAAACATGAATATATACTTGAAATCCAACTGAACTGTTATACGACACATTAAAACAGTCATTGTTGTTTGTATTTTTTAAAAAGATCTGGAAAGAGCTCTCCTTAATGAACCAATTGGAAAAATCCCTCCCCTAACCAAGCTCTCCCAGTTTCGATATGAAGAGTGATATAGACATTAAGTAGCGTGATCTGATATTAAGGAGACTGATTAGTTGTTTGTGCTGGAAATGGTTCTGAAGATCAATAACCGCATGGTTTCAAAAATGATAGTAGCCCACCCGCCCCCATACCCCGCCCGTCATCACTTGGTAAATTACGGCGATTATCAATTTTAAGGGGAGGGAGAAAAACCTCCTGTCGGTTGACAATCAGGTGCACGGCAGGCGCTTGAGAGTGATAGCTTCCCTAAAAAACAATGACTAATTATCATCAACATTAAGTTAAAAATTTTTTTTATAGGGTTACGTTGAATATTAAGTTTCATATTAAATTTATATGGTTATAATCAAAATTAAGTTACATACTATATGTTAAAGTTATCATAAACATTAAATTACATACTATATTTTACAGGGTTATGATGAACATTTAGTAGCAACCATAACAGAATGGTTGATGGTTGTAATGCTGTCTCTATTTTTCGCTACATTTTACAAGGAATTTAAACAGGTTGGAGTTAAAGCAAAAGTAATTCAGAAAAACCAAGTTGGTGTAAATGAATCTGTGTAATTTTAAGGGTGTTGCTAGAAAATATTTTTTTATACTTCTAAGACACATTAGGTATCAGCCTAATACTGCTTATACGATTTTTGAAAGAAACTTTCTTAATTAATTGATGAAATTCAAAATGGGCCTTAATTGTAAGATGTAATTCAAAGTGGGCCTTAATTGTATAAATATCATGTAAGTCACATTGTGATGATTATGAGGCCTTATTTATGTAAGTACCATGTCCGTCATATTGTTATGAGACATATAACTGATCTAACACCTCTCCAGACTATAGCAACTATTGAGGCTATTCCAGGGATCAACCTTTGGTAAACTTATTTTAGGGGTTGATATTAATATAATATTAAACTCCAATTACCACATTCTTTCAATTTTACATGCAGACGGTAAGCAGTAGTTTATACTTAGTGGTAGTCTTTATTTTATAGTTTCTGTTGATGTGTATGTCAGAAAACACAACCTTTTCTAGGTTGTTATTCGAAATAAAACTGAGTGGACTTGTATGTAGGATTTCTTTTTTCGAACAACAACCTGGAATTTAATTGCTATCTACTACACAATGACTGGACATTTAATCAAATTGTATGTGTTGGTTTATTACATGAGGTGGATATGTCTGACTACATTTAAATTTTTAGATCCACAGATAGAACCAATGTTGAGATAAAACTGATTTTTGTGTTCAGCAGTCGACAATTTGTGATCAGACGTTCATAACATGTGTTCAGTAATCAACAATTTAAGCAATTAACAAAACTTAAATTAGCCAACAAACTGGCATCTGCTTAATATTTCGAAAAAAAAATTAATAAAGTGGATCTGGTCTGGTACCATCCCTAACAGCTATATCAGTTCGGTTTCGGTTTATTCAAAACTTTTTTTCACATAAATTTGTTTAATGGCTTTATTTGAATTTTAATAATGTTCATATACAGTTCTAATAATATGAAATAATGTTTTGTTTGTTATGTTATGTTATGTATGGTATATTGTTTATTCCTCTATTGATATGTATTATATAAAATGTTATAGTGCCACTAAACATCACATTAATTGGCTGATGTTGGAATTCTGCAGGTGCTCTAGCTGTATATATATTCACTATTATTTATATATGCCTTGGTGATTGTCAAATATTTTAATTCCTAACTTTTTAAAAGAAATTGTGACAGAAATTGAGAAATAACACTTAAAATTGACAACTTCTGAACTAAAATGTGATCATAATATATTGTCCCACCCCTGTTGGTCCAATTGCTGTAAGGTTCATGTAGATGACTTAACTGCTATGGTCAATTTTTTTTCGTTGCAGGGCAACTATCTTTCTTTATATCATGTTGAATTTGTTGTGATTTCTTTGTTATGTTTGTAGTCAGGTTGTATGATAATGCAGTGCAGCTACATTATACAGTACCTGCCCAATGTTCTAAGCATCATCTACAGATCCTTCACTGTCAGGGGTGGATCCAGAGGAGGGATTTAGGGGGTCTCACCCAGCTCAGCTTGGGGGTTGGGTGGCCGAATAATTAGCGTGCGTGCGGTTTATCATACGGCCTGCCATTGAGTCAACAGGCATGGTTTCGTTCGAATCGCTGGGTGTACGTGGCAAGGAGTTTCCTCCCACTGCTAAAGACCTTTACGCGCAAGCGAGTTATGGAAATAAAATTGAACCATATGTTAGTCCCGAAATGACCTAGTTTGTGTCGAGTGGACTTTAAACCCCATTTCTCTCTCTCTTCCTGCTCAGCCACCAAAAAATATTGTCAAACAAGACTTTATTAGAAAAATGTAACTGTCGTGTGCAACTGTGCATTATACTTTATCATCAGATAGTAGGATGGGTTTGACATTCAAGCATGAAATAATGATAAAGACGTGTCATATCACTATTAATGCTTTGCATCAGTGAAATCGAATCACAGTTTGATCCTATTAATTAATATAAAATTGATATCAGACAATGTGTTGGATTTCTCTATTTAAAAAGCTCAATGTGTATGTATGCCTATATAGTTAAGAGACGATGATGGCATCATGCATTGTCAACTGTCAATTCCCTCAACAGGAGCCTGACAAACCCCCTTCTGTAAAAATTCCTGGATCTGCCCCTGCTTGTGTATCAGTCGTTCTTCCATTGTAAAGTGTAATATTTTTGATATTGGTACATTTTATCCTCTGGTGTGAGCCTTGTACAATGTTACTGTACTGTGGGCTATTTGCTTAAAGTATATATTTCAGATAACTAATGCCATTCAGATGCTTAAGTTAAGCAAGTTTAAAAATGCTGCGATCGTTAAGCTCTTAACATTGTGGTTTGATTGCAAAGATGGGACAAATGAACCCACTTAAACAACCTCAGCTTATTACCTGTTTTTGAAAATACTGTTTTTCTATGCTGAGTTATGTCTTAAAATTGTCGTATTTAGCTATATATTCATTGTGTGCTATAAACATGTGTAATGATAGATAATGGCATTCACATTTGATACGCTCGTGAGAATTTGGGAGTTCAAGTAGAATATGTATGTGCATGATAACTGATAATCTCTGACAATGGCTGTTTAAACAGTTAAACTGGTTTCACTTATTCAGCCACTGTGGGTCAGTAAGTAAGATGTTGGCTCACTAAGCCGGGAGGTCCCTTCATTAGCCAATACTCTTCAGATTTTTTAGCATGGTGCAGGACAGAGGGCCTGGCAAGGGATGAAGTATAGTCATTCGGATGGAACAAAAAACCCTGGTTCTGTATACACAAACAACCCCCCACTGGCAGATATAAGAGTAGGACGTAATGCAGCTGAACCGACAAAATTTCCCTCATAGCACACTGAATGATGAATGCTTGTCTTCATTAGTCTAGTCAGAGCATAAAATTTAAGTTGACTTATTCTGCCCGCGCATTCAAATCTTCTCCTGTGGCTTAACGACTACTTTCACCAGGGTTTTTAAACTTGCTTATATATAAAGACGTCTGAACATTGTATAAATGGATCTGTCACGTTATACATTATGGCCAATATTTATCTATTGTTATAGCTTTTGATATAGTTTATTTTATTGTATATTTAAAAACAATCTTGATACCGGTACATATTTATAATATTCTCGAACAATTTTACTTTGTGAATAAATATTTCTTCCTAAAGGACCATCGCAAAAATTCAACACTTGCGTCCAAATGATTAACCTGTGGAACTGTGTGGGTGGTTTGAACGACACTGTGGATAGAAAATGATAAATTAAATGTCAGTTATTACTGAAGTTTGTTCACATTTTCTTACTCTGCCTGTGGTTATTTGATAGGACGAGGGTTTGATATCCGAATGTTTAGCATGTGCAGTCTGTCATTGAGTAACTCGGGTAATTTCTGTTCCCAGGTTGAACATGACAAAGAGTAGGATTGCCTGTCCAACCTCTTCAGGTCCTCGGGTTTCCTCCCACTGCTAAAGACCCCTACTGAAATAACCAAGTTTGTGTCGAGTGGACGTTAAACCCCATTTCTCTCTCTTTCGCAAGTGTTGAAATTTTCGGATGACCCATGAGCTTGTAAACATATCCACTGCCTATAATATAACTATGCATAATAATAATTTATAGAATATATTACCATATTAATCTATATTTTTATTCATATACTTATCATATAAGAAATGTTTTATAGAAGAAATTTTGATTTATGTATTAAATTATTGAATGTTATTAACCCTATGGTACTTGGTCAACCTGAAAGCGTATAAGTCATGTGAATATCTGGGAACTATCTTCTTGTAGCTGCATTTCACAAATGACACAATAACATAATATGAAACACAAATACTATTTTAATTAAAACGATGTTTCGTTGAGGGTTCTTTCAATAGAAAGTACAGGAGAAACAAGCACATTCTGCAGTGCAAAGGGCTAATACTCTATTCTAATAGTAAGTCCAGGAGAACGAGAAGATTCTGCAGTACCATGGACCTTATAACACATAAGGTCCATGGCAGTACAAAGGGCTAATACTTTATTCTAATGGTAAGTCCAGGAGAACAAGAAGATTCTGCAGTACAAAGGGCTAATACTCTAATAGTCCAGGAGAACGAGAAGATTCTGCACAACAAAGGGCTAAAACTCTACTCTAATAGTAAGTCCAGGAGAACGAGAAGATTCTGTACAACTAAGGGCTAAAACTCTAACAGTGCAGGAGAAACAGAATTAAATGAATGGATCCTGTGGTCAGATGTAGGCGATCACTGTGCTGTACAATCCCGGGAATGTAATAATACCGGTTTCTCTCAAGAAGAAAATGATTACAAGAAAGATGTAATTCTGTCAGTTGATATCATGAGCTGTAACGTCAAAAAATTATAAGGGGGATAATCCAGATAGAATCTTGGAAAACGCTAAGAATTAATCAAGTGTATTGTACAAACAGGAGCAAAGACCAACCTCAACAACATTCAATTCAAAGGGCTAAAACTCGCTAGCCTACTCTTAGTTTGCTTGATAAAGTTGAGAGAATCCTCAACAGAACGTATCTTAAACTAAAATAGTTCCATATTATGTATTTGTGCTTATGGCTGTGAACTAGTTGTGACCTCTGTAGTCTAGGGAGTAGTAGTTTCCAACAAATCTTTTAAAAAATATTGTTTAAAACAAGTAGTTTCAAAATGATTAGCTACAAAACCCAATGTAAAATACATCAGTTTGCTCAAATTCATATCCAAAAGGGCTAATATAAATATAAATTTTTATTACAATTTATTATCTTTCTATGGTGGATGATTTAGGACATGCAAAAAAAAATATTTCGAGATATGAAGTGGATCACTTGAGATACTGAAAAAACGAACAAATGAATATTCGTATTTTGCAAGTTTATCATTGCTTAATGCACAAAGATATAAAGCTTAAAACATTGGTTGAAACATGTTTGGTTCTTATATCTTGAGAGCTAGACTTAATATCTTGAGGGCTCGAGATATTATTTTTTTTTAGCTGTCCTAAATCAGCCATCGTATATTTCAGGAACAGAACAAGCCTCTGTGATACCTGTACCCTAAGAATTATTTAAGATGTAACCACAAGCACTTGAAGTTTTATTTTAATCCCTTCAAGTGTCAGTAGTTATAACAAAGATATTATATATAATTATATAGATATATCCTTGATTGATATCCCTTATATTATCTAGCCCTATACATTTATTTCATAGATTAAGTTTATTATAGGTACTATATACATATATATATATTTGGTTTGATTTATGCCTTACTTTGTTTGGCTACCTTTTTGTTATAGAAAAAAAAATTTAAAGTTTAAAGTCTGTGAATGTCATTTGAAGGGTTGAGATAGAAATTACTATTACAAAAGTTGAATATCTAAGAGGTACATCATATCCAGGCTGAATGGTTGGCGTGTGTGCGCTGCATCATAAGGTTTAGCATTGAGTCAACTGGAGGTGGTGTTGATTTCCCGGCTGTATGTGACAAGGAGTAGGGTTGCCTGTCCCTTTGCTGAAAGACACTTATGTGCAAGCAAAATATTGAAAAAAATTGAAGCATGTGTTAATCATATGACCTAGTTTGTGTCAAGTGGATGTTAAAAGTCGTTCATCTCTCTCTCTCTCTCTCTTGAATCAGTCCAAATATGTTTCAATTCCAGTCATTATTTACAAAGATGTGATGAATTGAAAATTTGTCAACATATGGCATCTACTTCATACAAAATAAAATCAGCACCACAAAAATCTCTGGATGGGTCTCATTTTGATACGATTAAATCCAAGTCCGGGGATAAACTAAAATTAATATTTTGATATCTTGAAAAAATGTGTACACTTTAGCGTGGATTAAGTTGTGAAAAATTTGATATTTTCCGAGATTTTTACAGTTAAAATATAATTAAAGAATGAAAGAAATGGTGTGTTGGTTTTAATTTCATTTTTTTTTCAGCCAAATAAAAGACTGGCATTGGTCCTGTCCTTTGAGAGAGAGGAAGAGCCTAGGGGTTTAACATCCACTAAACAGGATAAAATATTGGCCACACATCAACCCCCTCCCCCTACACCTTCCCTTTCCAAAAGCTCCTGATGTCGGCTGAGAAAGTAAAATATCCTTGTAGCGCCATTGTCTGGACCAAATCCCCCTCATAGCACACTGTATGTCATATGCCCATCTTTATTAGCTGAGTTGGAAAAGAGCAGAATACATTATGTCTAATCTTCCATTCACAAAAACAATATAAATTCAGATAATTCTAAGAAATGAAATGGGGTTTAACATCCTGCTGTTCAATGTAAACTGGGCTAATGAAGATGGCCAACTCCTCTTATTTCAAGGGATCTTTTACATGCACAGGTCCTTGGGTTTTTGTCCCATCCAAGTGACTAAGCACTGTTCCTTCTTAATCCATCTGTCTTACACCACTGACAAGGAGAAATCACGCTGGAAAATCCTGAGAAACATTCTTATCCAACAGTGGGATTGAACCTGGGGCCTCCAGATTAGCAAGCCTTGCCTTGCTCACACACTTACCGTAAATCATTGAATTTCCTAAAGTCAAGTAGGTGTTATATATAATAATGAATTATCATCTGATTATCTAAGTGTCAAGTACTGATAAATTAATAAATATAGATAAGATCAATAAATAAACAAGAAGTGGTGTCATATGTTCTTGTAGTCTCGATCACCTAGAACCTCACAGTCTTTAATATTCGTAGAAGATTTTTCTGGATGATAGAGACTAAATGTTCTTGAAAGATTGACTACCGGGCCATGGCAGATGCACAAAGTTTCAGAAATAGCAGAAATGACTTGAGGAATAGCATCAGTGATATACAGACTAGTTTTCTGTGTGAGCTATCTCAATACAAACATCTATTTAAATAAAGAGAGTAAATGGAAGGACTATTATTTTAAAGGGACAATAACATTCTTGCTGGCTTGGTTATTCCAGAAAATAAATAATACCCTTATTCTAAGTACTAGATGTTTAAGTGTCCTACCTGTTGTGTAAATTATCCATTACAACCTATTTTACTTGTCCAGAGGGTTCGAAAATATTTTAAAATCCAAGTCACATTTGAAAAGGTTTACGTTAGACTTTTCAAATCAATTGGTTGAATTTTTCCAATTTTTTAAAATAGGTGTGTTAAGATGAAATTTATATCATCACTTAATAGAAATATTCTAAAATAATACGATTTGTTGACCAGAATGAAGATTGGGACATTTTATTCAGTTACAACAACAGTGTTACAGGGGCTTTAAATTAAGAGGGTAAATGGAAGGACTATTATTTTAAAAATCCTGAGGCACCGACCCTTCTAAGCAATAGCAATAGCAATCTGATTAAAACACTAATCTTATTTTGTTTTACTACTCTAGGAGAGAGAAATGGAGTTGACTCAATGACAGGCTTTATGATACATCCCACGTGAACCGCGAACCATTCGGCCATCCAACCCCCTATTGGGAAAGTTGTAATATAACATGCATTCTGGATGATATGAGGGACTAGCCAATGAAACGGTCTGTTACGGCATGTTTTTTGTGTGAGGATGAATGAATGGATAAAATAATGTCTGACCTCATAGGTCAAAAGCTGCTCGTATGAACCCTGACACGACCTTCCATTTCATGAAGTGTAAGTTAATAACAAAACGAAATGTAGATCTGTATCTTAATCAAATTGCTCTAATATCAATATCAGTCCAAAAGTGGTTCAATTCCATTCAGTATTAACAATATGTGGAATTAAAGGCTCATCAATCTAATAGTAAGTGCAGGAGGACCGCACTACACGCAAAACAAAAACCTATAAGATTAACCAGCGGAAAATATCAAATCAAGTGAATGGATCCGGGGGCCAGCCGTAAGCGTCCACTGCGCTGTACAGTCCCGGGCCTGTTATGGTACAGGCTTCACTAAAAAAATGATTTGCAAAGGTAACAGAAATAAAGCGACCGATGTTGCTATTAACAAGACCCCACCATCTGGTCACAGAGATAACGGTTTAATCTGATTGAATCCAAGCTGGGACAGTATCAACCATTGATATTTTGATTTAAATGTAAATAATGGATTAACCATGTGAAATTTGATATTTTAGCAACAAATGCTAAGTGTGTATTGGGGCTTCAAACGAATAAATGAGTTTACAAGCTGCCATATTTTGGTTAGATCAAGGCATCATGGACCATACTATATTAGAAGGTCCATGGGCATTTTATGAGAACTTATCTCTGAAGAAAAATCTTATCATTGGTTCCTGGAGTTTTAAGCATTAAGTACTCTGAATGTAGCACCATTTTGGTTACATAATCTAGTAAATGGAAGATTTTAAAAAAATGAGTTTTGAACACAAATACATCTCTACTTGTTCAAGTCCACTTTTTGAAGTCAAAACACCAATAATCATATGAGAAAATCCAATTACATTGTAAATTATATGTTATAAAAGTTATATCTCTAATTATAGAATGAGGGAGGAAACAAATTAGGTTCAGAAATGTCATGAACTCTGTTTGACCTGACCAGATTTGTGCTGATGTCAGCAGAAATTGTTTATATAATAATCAATACAGAAACACAAGATGGCGGGTGATTAAATAAAACTAATTTTATTCATGGTAACATGTTGACAAGATGACTAAAACAAACAATAAAACTAAATACAGTGAAAACTGGCTAGATTTAATATACAGACATTAACCTCTTTGCATCTGGAAGGACCCAACCTAAAGCTCTTTATACACCCCACCCCACCCAACTGTCCGAATCACAGCTGTTAACTCTGTTAAGGACTGTATTGTGCTTGAAAATGACAAAAGAATTATCGTGCAAATGTAGTTCTGATTAAAGATACAGCAATTGTTTTTCAATAGTCCGAGATAGTTTAAAAATGAACTCTAAAACATTTTGTAAAAAAAAAAAATGACTCAAGTCTAATTTTTTTAGGGAACAGTAATCAATTGTTACATGTATCAAGTGCTAAAGCATTATACAAATGGTTAACTTTATTGAGTAACAATTTCTCCTTGTAATAAAAAATATAACCGCCCCTTGTAGACGTATCCCTTAATGACAATCTAATAAATCTAATCAATAATATACAGATCTGTTACATCTGAAAACTATTCATTACTTCAACATGACCAAAATGTAATAAATGTGTGTGGGCAATGTAGACTATCACACACCATTAATAAATCTCTGTCTAACTGGAGCATGTGTGTATACAAATCAAACCTTTGTTATATTTGTACTGAAAGTAATTAAAATAGAGGTTTTAATATTACTTCACAACAGGAGGTGAGCCATGTATCTACTTCTCAAAATGCTATTAAGAGAGAGAAATGAGGTTTAAGTCCACTCGACACAAAATAGGTCATTGTGGGACTAACATATGGTTCAGTTTTATTTCAATAATTAGCTTGTGCATAGGGGTGAAAACCCACGAGGTTAGACAGGTGACTCTATTCCTTGTCACGTACAACCGGGGGATCCAAACCACGCCAGTCGGCAGCTGATTCAATGACAAGACCTTATGATACAGCACACACAAGCTAACGAATCGGCCACCCAACCTCCAAAAATGCCATTAAAACAGTAAATTTTAAAGAAAGAAGAAAGTTTATAGTTGCAGCATCAATCAACCATTACATGGTTTTAAAAAGTCAATACCTTAACAATAACACTGAATACATTAAAATAACATTTAATTATTCCAACATTTCTGATAATAGATTTAAAGAATTTTCAAACCTTTAACATTTTAATAACACTTTTTCGATACCTTCATTTCAAGTATTGTGTCTGCAGAAACGGCAAGAAATTGTACAGCCTTCATCTTAAATATTTTGTAGACAGAAATGGCAAGAAACGGTACGTGTTTTGAGGTCATTAAATAACATCTTAGAAATAATATATGATCAATTATGGAAATTTATATTTTGGGGTTGTACCATACAATAATTACCATTTTGACTTGTATGTAAGTAGCGTAGGATATATTTTCGAGTTGACTTGCAAGTATTGTAGGATACATTGAATAACTAATATATTTAAGTTGACTTTCAAGTATTGTAGGATACATTAAATAACTGATATTTTACATAAACATAACAACCATAAATAAAAACATTGGTTCTTCATAAAATAACATAAAGCTATCCATACACTCATCACATTGACAGGGGTGTAATTTAATACTGACAGGATATCATATATAGGATTATTATACTCATAATCACTGAAAAGCATGAAAGATACTTAAAACTTAACTCATTATGTGATACTTTTGACTCTGTTGGGGATTAATGGTCAGAAACAAATTTGATTCTTTTGACTCTATTAGGAATCAATGGTCAGAAAAATCAACTCCAAAATATGCATATATGTAATAGAAGTAAGAATATTTTTCTTGTCCTGATCACTCAGTGTAAATACTGGTATATATCTTTTAGAAGAACAACTCTAACAGCAGCCAAGGTTGTAAGCAGCATAGCTCTTTTCATACAAGGGCTATTGGCATACAACATTAATTATAGGTATAGCATACCTGTTAAAATATGGAATATATTGAAACATATTATCACAATTTAACTAGTATAATACAGTGAAAGATGATAATTATGGTAATACATTTCTTGAGTGATTGTATTCCTTATAAATATAACTTTCAGTTAATAAACTAGTCTTTGTGCTAGAATACTATTACAGAATAATTGTGGAAATATTGTGCTTGAATACAATAACAGAGTAATTGTTGAATTGTTAAGCTTGAATACAGAATACTTTTCGAAAATATGTATAACAAACCAGTTATTGTTTTTCATATGACTGGTCCTTGTATGATAATTTTAACATAATAAAATCTAATGAAAATTAAATACAGAATAATAACTTGAAATTGTAATTCAACTTAATTCAATAGACTGTAAACGATAAGCAACTGGCATATAGTATTTAGCATACATGTAGTAGTTCAGTTTTTGTTATCTATGTTTAACCCATTTTAGCTGCTACAAAGACTGAACTCTTTTAACATTTTTGATAAGTCTTTATATAGTTTATGTACAATCAGCACCACAAGCATCAAGCAGTCTATTAACAAATCATTATTTCAGAAATTAGAGATCGAGGAAGTTAAAATTAAAATTTTAAAATAATCTAATAAGATGTTTTTTTAAAATCATGTCACATTTTACCGAAGATAAAATAGATATTTTATCCCTTCACTGACAAGCTGTTAGTAAAAATATTAATGAAAGTTTAAAATTGTGCCATTCTTTTAAAAATTTATCAATAATAAACAATAAACCAAATCATTTTAAAGGGACTGATCGATCATCACTTACATTTTATACCTGTTTATCAAATCCTTTCAACATCAGAATAAAATATTCCTAAAGCGCGTAATAGACAAATATCTAGCTAGGATTCAATTGAATAATAAAGAGGCCCATCAAAACATTTTAGCGTCGATTATACACAGTGTTAGCTAAGCTAACTTAGCTTGTTGTGCTGTGACCATATCCCATTTCTATCAAATGTAGACGAATTTAAATTCATCATTCATAGCTTTTGAAAACACTGAATGGAACTGAACCATTTTTGACTGATGTTCCCTTTAAAGATTCATCTTTCCTAATATGGTCATTTACAATGGATTGAACATTTTGCATGTGACAATCAGAGACTAAGTATAATGTACCATAAAACATACAATTGTGTTGAAAAAATTAATTCTGTAAAATAACCATCAGTTGTTTTACTGTGTACACATAGGATACATGTCCATGGAAGAACACAATAACTCATAAGATAAGGTTGCACGTTCCACAGAATCACAGGCGCGGATCCAGAGGGGGGTCCAGGGGGTCCGGACCCCCCCCCTGCTCAGACTTGAAAATTTTTTATGCGATTTTATTGGCGATTTAGACCTGTAATTTTGGAAATTACCTTCCGGAAATACGTCAGAATGAACCAAATTGAATCTAATTTACCAAATTTTTCTGGGGGAGGGACCCCAAACCCCCCGTTAATCGGTTGAACGCAATTATTTAAGCAATTATCAAACCTAGACCGCCCCCCCCCCCTGCAAAAAATCCTGGATCCGCGCCTGAATCATCTCCTGCATAGTTCCATTTAAATTACTAAATACCATCTTTGAGCGGCATTTAGCAATTGGTACAGGTAATAAACACAAAAACATACTATGGAACACAATCACTATTCCAATTAAAGCGAAGTTTCGTTGAGGTTTGCTTGAAAACATTAATTAAACTAGTAATAGATTTCTATATCATGTTTTTGTGTTCATTACTAAATACCACTGAAACAGTGTAATTTAGTTACCCCCTCCCCTCCCTAAAATTGTGACACATTCATTTATTGGCATACGGATATGAATAATTTAAAATTTAAGTTTGGCATCTAAGAACATCTCGATATTTGGCTTCCATCCCCAGATTTTTAACAAAATGTCAATATAAAAATGAAAATATAAAAGATGATATCATTCCTATTGTCGGTTACTCGGCTCTGTGATACTTTCTTGTACAGGTAACACCTTTAGCTTCTAACGTCTGAAAATAAAATAATATTATATAAAAATCATTAAGCACTTGTTTTCAATTGAACATCAACATGTACCATGTGTTTTCATTTAATCTACGATATAAAAACAACATACTTGACTAATTGAGTGATCAATCAAAGGTGTACAATGCATGTACATACAAATTGTACCTATATCTTTTGTAAATAAACATATATCTCAAGTGTCTCAAAATCGGATAAAACTTGTGACCTATAGATGGTCCACAAACAAACTGTGGACGGATGTCTGGACATGGGCGCTGTCACACTATAGGCCCACATTTTCAGATGACAATAGACATCTTTAATTCAGTGAATCTAAATTTATTTATTTATTTATAAATAACCTAATTAATATAGAATCAAAATATACTGAAATTTAAACTAATATTTGTGTTTATAGATGCATTATGCAAGAGATGTATCTGCCCATTTCAAGTACCCAGTATTTTCTCTGGCTTCAAATGATATATAAATCATTATTTCATAATTTTTTCAAATGACAAGTACATAATCAACTCTCTAGATCATCAGATGGCTGAGATATTGAATGGATTAGACGATCCACACTATATCATCGTCTAACATTAAAATAGATGTCACTCAATTCAAGGACAGACAATCTAGACTTCACTTATTAACATGGCTATGGTACATTTGTACATAACAATTGCTATTTCTTGTCAAAATTTCAAACACCCATTAGTTCGCTCAGAATAAAAGTTCTACTAATTTAACTAAAGTTTTCAATGCATTCATTTTTCATCATCTAATGTTGAACTTTTGTAGCAAGAATGGCCAGCTTTATCCAAACAAAATGTATATCTCTTATATTTGTATATTAGCTTAAATGATAGCAAGAATGGCCAGCTTTATCCAAACAAAATGTATATCTCTTATATTTGTATATTAGCTTAAATGCCTACATGTATGTCTTCAAAACACTGTCTAAGAATTTCATACTGAAGTGTCAATGACTGAACCGAAGGATTACACACTCCAACTCAACTAAAGTGTTTCATTTGTCTATGATGTAATATTTACATGTACCTTGCAGGTATTTGCATACTCTTAATAAGAGTTGGAGAAAGCAAATACATGAAAACTTCACATGTAAATTCGTGTACATGTATACCCACCCACTCATTGCGAATCAACATAATGGTCATAATGACCGACTGACTGTAGGGAACTATTCCCCATTCATTTTAGAGATTTTTTACCAATTATCTAAACTAAACTGATTATCATTCAAGGAAAATTTTATGCCAATCATTTTAGTAGAGTAAATAATTCAAGGGAAATTCCATTCTACACTGATAGTATTTATTGCACCTTCTCCAAGATAAAATGGTGTCACCATCTGATGTATGGAGATGTGGCTACCAGACTAATGAACCAGATTGTGAAATCAGAGGGCAAGTATATTCAGGGATGGCAACAAGAAAAATATTTTTCAGCTGAAATGAAATTTTTGGTGACCTGAAAGGGGGGTCTGGGGGGCGGACAGCCCCCCTGAAGGCGAAAAATTTTCACTAATTTACAACCAATTTGGAGTATGTAAGTGATTAGAAAAACAAAATACACAGGACTTCAAATGAGCTAAATTGTGTACTAATATCAACTTACTATTTTGAAAATGGTGCTTGATCACTGTTTTCTTTGTATAAAATAACTTTTGAAAAAATGTCTGACTCTTCATTCTGGTCAATAAATCGTAGTACTAAGGCCTATTTCACAAAATGTTAAGTTATAGAAAATCCAAAATTCTATCAAACGAGCGATTCGGTAATTTCCTCATATTTTGTCCCGTTTTTCACCTTTACGGCGACTTTGCGCTCAAGCCAATTCCATCTAAATTTGTTTTTAACATCCTTGTCGATTTCCATCACTGAAGATTCCTGATCTTTCGTTAAAAATCGCATATTTCCGCGGAAAAAGGAATACTGAAAGCTCAAATTTTAGTAAAAGTAATCTCGATACTCGATTGACCACGCTAACATTAATTTTGGGAAGTAAAATGCTACAAGCATTTTCATTGGTCAAAATCTTTTAGTCATCCAATCACAAAGTCGGTAACAAACAAACGGAAGTTGCCGATAACTCGAGGAAAATACGAACCGAGTTTGACCCGATGCGAGTCGAGAAGAATCTTTATGACACGAGCCACGAATGAAAATAGAGTACCTTACCCCCCCCCCCTAAAATTATCTCAACGGATTTAGACGATTCACAGAAATGATCAAAATTGAAATGAAATCGGCAGAAATCCGCGGAAAATTGCCATCCCTGTATATTAGATTATGCAACAATTTGACATTTTTAATGCGATGTAGAGATAGTGCCATTATTCCCAATGGATTAATCAAAGGTGTTAAACTTTAATTGTATTTGATTTTTATCTTTGTTGCATATTCTGTATATATTTGCCTACACTATTCACAAATTTGTACCATTGTTTGATAAAGACGAGAGCATCCTCATCGAAACGTCGCTTAGTATCAAACTCAGTAATTGTGTATCCATAAAATTGTACCTTGTGTCATCTGATACAAATACTGCTGAAAAGCATTATGGTACACTTGAAAAGCATTATGGTATACAATTAGTGTGCCAATTGTAAAATGTTTATTTTGTCTTAAATATTGGATATATTATAGAAAGCCCATCTGGTAACATAACAACATCAATGTCGATTTAATTTGGCAAATAATTAATCATTTGTGCCTTTAATGACGAAGACTTGGGTGATATTTTATAAGCTAGAGATTTAGATAGTTTAAAGTTCCAATAGCATATTTTTAAGTTATATTTTTAAAATGTATTAAAATAAAGCCCTAAAATAGATTGTACGAAAAACAGTCCTACCTTGTTAAAGAATAATCCAATTAATCCTATAATTCACTATTGCCAGTTGAGAAATTGGCAAAAATATCATTTTCAACTTCAAATTCAAACGTTTGAAGATGGTCGTCCATGGAGAGGAATGGGAAAACAAGGGAGGTAATTGTGTTACTATTTCCTCAAGCAGCCTGTGTCAGCCATTTTAATGCCTGTGAAATTTTGTCCATGATCATATAATAGTGAGTTGACAACCTTTTGAGCAAAAGACATAGAAATAATGATGTTTTGACTTTCTTAGAAAATATGAAATTGGAACTTTAAAAGGGATGGTTCTACAGCAAGAGTTCATATAAATCATTCAAGGGAGAAATTGTGATATATTCTGTTTTTTTATACATGTAGAGTAGTAGCGTTGTTTGTCTTTTATTAATTTAAACATTAGCAGCAGGTGTTGATAAACTTCTGTCACCATTTTTATTAAGAAATATTTGTTTTATTGATTTAGAACAAGAATTCTTACCAGCAACATCTATTAAGTATTTGTATTCGATGTCTTAAATCATTAAATAAATATATTCAAAACAAAGAAACTTCATATTAAGCTTGTTTTGTGGTACGGGGGTCGCGATGACTAAGTGGGTAAGACGCTGGCTCACTAGTCTGGAGGTGGGGTGTTCGATCCCTTCATTTGCTGAGAAAGTTCATCAGGATTTTCCAGCATGATTCCCCCTTGTCAGAGATGCAGGACGGATGACCTAACAAGGACAGTTGTCTAGTCATTCAGATGGGACAAAAAAACAAGGTCTCATGTACAAATTGGGTTGTACATGTACATAAAAGATCCCTTGACTGTTCAATTTTCCCTCATAGCACACTGTATGGCGTATTGTGGTAAGGTAATTTAGCACTTATTACATGGACCCAGCATTAAATAATTCTAGAAATATCTGCAGGTCTTATTACTAATTGTCCTTTTTTTTACTTTGGCCGTGTTGAATTGATGTGTGATGGGAGACGATTCCAAAGAAAAGTTGCTCAGTATAAAAATGCACGTTTTCCCATCTCAATTGTAACACATGAGATTTTTAATAAGTGTTTATCAGATGAACGTAAATTTTGGTTTGTAGTATAAGGTACTATCATATCTTGGATGAAGGGAGGTGATTGTGAATTTAGAGCTTTAAAGTTAATAATAAAATCCTGTTGCAGAGAGAGATATCCTTGGTATAAATTAACCTATCCGAAGAATACTACTTGTTGTACTATGTAATCTAATCAATAATGCCCTCTTAAGAGGATCAAGTTTTGAAATTATCAATGGCATGTTAAATTGTTATCACAGTTTGAACAGGGTCATTGACCTTCACAACATCACATCCTGTGATAAAATTAGCCTTCAGATTTAAAGAGAAAATTTGCCTATTTTTAATGTGAAACTAAAAGGCGATTCCAATTTTTTTTTCATTAAATTGTTTTTTGTCCATCCAGATCAATAAGTAATCAATATTGGTAACATCTGTTCTGGCTTAATCTCTAAATTCAACATGTTGTATAAATAATACAGTCACTTTAATTTTAGAATTTAAAATTTTTTATTTTACATGAAAATTTTGGATTAAATGTGTTCATCTGTGAATATTATTAAGCTAAAAATAGCAAACTTAAAATAGCATTATGCAAGAGCAAAATCTGCTTATTACAGGTCTTTCTTTAGGCCTGAGATGTTATCTAAATAATCAATTAGACATTAATCAACATATCCAGACCATAATAAACTCTTTATGTCAAGGCTAGCCTTCGATGTTGGCGGATTAAATTTTTATATTCCGCTTAATGGCCGTTGATAATTAAATCAATCAAGTGGATAATCGAGACTATGCTGTTTATATTAATGATTTGAGTAATGATGACCGAGGCTATGTGAATATTTCAAACGCTTTTTTCTATGCTAATAGTGGTTCAATTTGACTGAAATTTTCAGCAAATTATCTTTACACTATCTAGTTTTTAACTATTATAGTGAGAACTACCATCTCTTTATCTTATCTCCCATAATGTAACTTTAAAATAACCTCATCTCTGAAATCATTTGGAGTAATGCACTCCCCCCTATGCTACATTTAACAATCTGTTTAAGTTTGGATAGCATTTAGGGTGGGGGGGGAAGGGTTAGCGTGTGCAAGCTGTTGTACATGTATCATAAAGTCTGTCATTGAGTTAACTGGTTTTGATTCTGGTTCTAGGTGACAAGGGTTAGGAGAGAGGTCATATAGGCTATGCCTGTTCCTCAATCCCTTTCAATTTCTTAATAAAATGTTGTTTATAAAAAAAAAAAAAGAAAAAACAAGCCAACAGTGAGGCTGATGTCCCCCGCCGAAATCCCAAAATAAATAGATGACACATATTAATTAATCGCACATTTATTTTTTTCAAACGTATCGACCAATCAAACTGAACACGAAGTGTCATCCAAAATTGCTTATCTCTGCCTACCGTAAGAAGAAAATGCTCATCTTCGAACTCCATCAAGGTATTGACCTAATAAGCATACACACCAATTTTGAACATTTTAACTCAATTCGAAGGAGAGTTATTGTGTTCCAAAGTCTTGGCAAATCAAATTGCTTATCGCTCTGCTTACCCTGAGCAGAAAATGCTCATTATCGATCATAGTCAAGGTATTACTGTAATGAAACTATACACCAAGTTTCATCACTCTCACTTAATTAGAACTAAAGTTATCGTGTCTCAAAGCATCAACCAATCAAATTGCTTATCTCTGCCTACCCTAAGCGGAAAATGCTCATCTTCGAACTCCATCAAGGCATTGACCTAATAAGCATATACACCAAGTTTGAACATTTTAACTCAATTAGAAGGAGAGTTACAGTGTATTGTGTTCCAAAGTCTCGACAAATCAAATTGCGTATCGCTCTGCTTACCCTGAGCAGAAAATGCTCATTATCGAACTTAGTCAAGGTATTACTGTAATGAAACTATACACCAAGTTTCATCACTCTCACTTAATTAGAACTAAAGTTATCGTGTCCCAAAGCATCAACCAATCAAATTGCTTATCTCTGCTTACCCTGAGCAGAAAATGTTCATCTTCGAACTCCATCAAGGCATTGACCTAATAAGCATATACACCAAGTTTGAACATTTTAACTAAATTAGAAGGAGAGTTATTGTGTTCCAAAGTCTCGACCAATCAAATTGCGTACCGCTCTGCTTACCCTGAGCAGAAAATGCTCATTATCGAACTCAGTCAAGGTATTACTATAATGAAACTATACACCAAGTTTCATCACTCTCACTTAATTAGAACTAAAGTTATCGTGTCCCAAAGCATCAACCAATCAAATTGCTTATCTCTGCTTACCCTAAGCGGAAAATGCTCATCTTCGAACTCCATCAAGGCATTGACCTAATAAGCATATACACCAAGTTTGAACATTCTAGCTCAATTAGGAAGAGAGTTATTGTGTCCCAAAAAGTGTGACGGACAGACAGACGGTCAGACAGACAGACGGACGAACCCATTTTAATAGTCCCCCAACTTTCTTCGAAAGGCGGGGGACAAAAAAGGATCGTCCAGTTTCTTCTCACTACTAAACACCCCTACACACAATTGAATAATTGGAATAAAATTGAACCATATGTTACTCCCGAAATGACCTAGTTTGTGCTGCATGTATGTTAAACTCCATTTCTTTCTCTCTCATAACCATTTCTAGACTGGCCCAGTCTCTTTTATTTATTTTACATTTCAATTTATATAAAAGTATTAATTTTCAGTAAACCAACACTTTCGTTTCCATTTGTATAAAAAAAAAATTTGAGTAAACCTGTAACCAGCACCAGAGACTGGACAATTTTTGAGCTTCACAATAAAATGGGCGTTCCTGTCCTGTTTTACGTTGTTCCTTATTTGGAATGATTGACAGTTGTCAAGCAAGCCCCGAGTCACGTGACACGAATTTGTAAATAAAGTCTCGATTATCGTGGCTTCACACACACGCCGTTGTAATTGTGGAATCATGTCCGAATTAGTGGATATTGACGAGGCGATTGCAAATGTTTTACCGTCTGCGGGCTGATGTCACGTTTTTGTTTCCATTCGCCATTTGGCTTCGTCCCGATACGCATGAACTGGCTTCGTTAAGTTGTTATAATGATGTCGTGTGTAATTATTGATGTTCATTCACCTCATCCCATACGTTGTATCCGTTCATTCGACAGATATTGACCGTCAACAAAATTCTTAGATCGTTAAAGTATCACTAAATAACAATAACTGTTATCCACAACAAACATCTCGCACCTACACCAGTTTGCCAGTTAGTCGACAGCCATGTTTATTATCACGTGATGTTAGATATGTCGCGATCACGTGCACGACGTCACACGACCTACATAATGCAGATTGACCTACTAGATGAGAATGAAGCTCTATTTGCCCAGTCTCTAGAGATTACTTTTTTTTCCCTTTTTTTTTTGAGAGGACTGGCCAATTTTTGGTGTGTGGAGAAGACTGGCCACCAGTCTAAACCATTTCCTGTAGTTTTTGAAATATATCTTTGTCATTTGAATTGGAGTCAGGAATTTGGTACAAGAGGACTGCCAAGGTATAAGGAGTCTATTAATGGCAAGACGACTGTTGTCAGGATATCAGGAGAAACATCTGCATATATGTTTAGTAGGTAAAGGCTATGAACTGCGAACACACGTACCATTCAGGTCCAAAAGTCAAAATACCAGTTGATAACAAGGGATATTTATCACAAAAAAAAATCTACAACTTTTATATCATATACTGGTAGTATCGTAGACTAACATTAATCTTATCTTTATCGCTTACTTATATCTAATATAGTTACATGTTAAATTGATATATCTTAAGTAAGTAGTGATGCAAGATCATGAACGTAGACACATGTGATTACATAATGATAGGCTAATCTTACAAATATAAACCATATAATCTAAAAATCCTTATACTTAATTCGCAATTAGATACAGAACATCAGAAAACTGTCTCCATTGTAGCAGCAAACTTACATCATGAGTTTAAGAAGCGTTAAGTAGATGTACTTTGATCCTGTATAATTTGTCAGACATTTTCTTTTTCTGTCACTGCTTTCATGGTTTTTTTTAGTACAGAGACGTGTTTCTACTGGAAAAGTCAATTTAACACTTTGAAAACTGAACAAACAAAACCTGTGACAATGTACAGAAATAGTTTTACGTGTCACTTGTCCAACTCTTTGAAGAATATTAGAGAGTTTAACCTGTATATTATCAACGCTTAAAATATTACGACCCATCATTCCTGTAAATTCTGAATTCCCCAATTTTGGACACATTTTAAACTACCAATAAACATTAATAGCAACAAGAAGACTCAAGTCACTAATATCCCACACCTTTATAAGTTATACGTCAGAGATATACATGTACTGTCTTTTTTTGGGGGGGGGGATGAAACTGTATGCATAAAAATATCACTCTAAATTTTTTATATGTGCTTTCATAAATAAATACTGTTTAGCTTTGAGCTTAGTTTTAATATAAATTGTAACATCCGAGATATTACTAATTATGAAAAGGCACAACCAATATAATAGGTTAATGTGTGTACAAAGTTTCATACAGAAATTTTAAATGGTTTGAGAGACATACTCCAGAAACACTAAAATGGATCATGGAACCTATTTCAAAATCTCTCCAATACTCTGATTGGCCTAGAATAATAATTTCATGGTATGAACTACAGTAATTTTATACCTTTGAAGCTTAAATTCCGAAACACAAAAATGGAGGGATGGTTCATGGAATGCAACCATTTCAATATCTCTCAATACATGTAACTTTTGCACAGGATAGTTTGGTAGTATTATAATATGAAGTACAGTAATTCTATATCTTTAAAGTTTAAATTCTAACAGACATGATCTTGTTCATAGAATGATTCATGATGGTATTTGGCACCCAATATCAAATTAATAATTCAATGGCATGAACTAGTCATTCTGGCTATATCTTTACAGCCTACAGATACATTTTGGGAGATTAGTTAACGAGTTGGCAGTTCTCACTATAATAGTTAAGGCATTTTGCTGAAAATTTCAGTCAAATTGACCCACTAACTAAAATCTGTACGGTTTAAAAGCATAGTCTTGATTATCCATTTAATAATAAAATCGAGAAGTAAAGTTGTGAAGTAAATCGGACTACAATCCACCAATGCGGTCGAGAGTAGACTATGTTCTGGATATGTTAATTAATGTCTAATTAATAAATTAAATAACATTTCAGGCCTAAATAAAGACATGCAATAGGCAGATTTAGCTCTTGCATAATGTATGTTTAAGTTCAGGTAGACAAGTAGGGATTTATAGCATGATTCATGATGGTGGAACAGGTCTTGGGGTTCAGCCACTACATGTTCAAGATTAATGATGTAATAGATATTTACTATCAGGATAAAACTGTTATTTTGTCTGGCTGGCCAGGTCAAAAGGTTAAGGACAGGTCAAATGAAGTATTTGAGTATAGTTTTACAGGAAACAACACTACTTTGGTCTTAGGATATTAGTGGCAAATGGCATTTTACATTAGGACAAATGTGTAAAATATATCAGTTCTATTTCACTTGAATTAACATAAATCATACCTTAAAGACCCAACATGCTGCAATAAATGTTATACGAGCTCAGGTCTGTCGGAAATTCATGTGGGGTGAGGTTTAATGAAGAAAAAATGGGGTCCCAAAGGGGAAGGGAGGTTGTTGGCGGGGGGGGGAATCTTTTAAACTAAAGAAAACCACATCTTTTTGGACCAGTCCCATCAGCCATGAATAATAGAGGTTAAGATCCCACTCACAATAAAAATTACCTACATATTATAGAGTCAGCTTGGTCCAAAAATTCATTCAAATCTATCGACTTCATATACTCAAATCACATATCATGTATACATCATGAACAACCAGGCTAGTTGTTCTTTCAAAACAAGCAGTATATCCAGCATTTCTTAAAGGAACTATCCCTATTTGAATAGAGTCTCAAAAATAAAAGTCAGGAATTTTATGAAATTTAAACACCAAAATATAAAGTTATGGTGTATTTACCGTATCTCAAAATTTCAGCTCAAAATATTGAGTCATTTGGATGTGAACATCAAAACTGCTTATTCAGACACGGAACTCTTTTGAGTTTTAAGGTCAACTTTTTGGTTAGGTGAACGAGTCATCGATTCATGTTCCTTAAAAGGTCTATACAGCCATGTACTGTACTTAACAGCGAAATGTAAATTTCACCTACACATTATTTTCATAAAAAAAAAAAAAAAAATGTCTGGTTTTATCCAGACACCGCATAATACAGCCTGGGACACCGGTGGGTTTTAGTTGCTTGAAAACGTATCACAAATATAGAGTTTGCTGTTCAGCCCTTTAATAGAGGATTTTATTTAACCCAAAATTAAACAGTTTTTTTATTCTCCAAAAAATTATCGGGATTAGCCCTTTAAAGGTGGAGTGACAAAATATGACTTTCTGATTTATTTTATTTTAAGGTAATGCATCAGATCTGATTTTGAGATTATTTTTGTTATCTGTTCACAGCAAAAAAATGTTTTAGCATTAAATAATTGCTTGTATTTTCTCTGATTTTGAAGTATTATAAGTATCACATATGATAACTACTACAAACGTTAATATACCAGAAATGATATTAAAAAGGCTTAGCATCATATACATTACGCTTTAGTATAAATGTACCAGGATTTGTAATTTGTATAGATTTGAATTGATCTCAATATAATATGGGCCTAATGTATTCGAAATCAATATTATTCCTAAGCCTGTTTATACTTTTTTGTATGGTAGCTGAGCCTCTACTATTATATATTATAATATTATAACGCAAGAGGCGACAAACAGGATTTTAGGGTGCTCATACGAGAATATCAGTACAGAATTTATTCAAACTTCCTGATTGACCTGTTTTCACACAGTCATGTAACTCTCATTTTATGATTAATGTTGTCTTTATTAGTAGGGTAACTATATTTATATATCCTTTCATTTCTAAAAATGATGCAGAAGGTTAGTTGAATACATACATGGATGTATATTTACAGAGTATATATGAAAAGCTGCTTTCCAAATCTTGACAAAGGCCGAATCAACACTCCTCTATTTCCAGAAACATATTTTTTGTCCCTAAACAATGTTTATTTGTGAAAGACATCCTGCATGTACACAAATTTCCACACCAAAAAATGCAATCATACTTCCAAGAAATAGAAACATATTAAACTCAAAACTTCTTATGTGCTCAGCGTAAGACAAGTCAATAATATGTATTTATCTGATTTTCTATAATTAAATATTGAAAAAAAAAGGGCGGAACTTCCTGATTTGAAATGAAAAATCACCTCCTTCTAAAACATTGTTTTAAAAACCACTGACATATAATGTAATCCTATATATTTGTTAAAGAAAACTGTTAATTTTTAACCTCATATTGGTGTGACGTTCATTTCATTTTGAAAAAGAATTCATATAAAAGACAGAATACTAAACTGATGAATTGCTGAAACTTTAAGGAGTTAGGTTCTCAATTTGACCTTTCATACCTACATGTACAATGTATTGGCTCGTTACATGTACATCACACCAATTTGACTTTTTGTTTACCTTTACAAATTTAGCTTTCAGGTAAAAAAAAACCCAACTAATCTAAATACTTTAAGTTCGAAATTTTAAAGTTTTGAAATTCTAAACAAAACTACATTGGCAATACACAAATGGCTATATTATCAAGATGTCAAAGAATTAAATAGGTTTAACCTTAATATAGGCCTATATATCTAAGAAATTAAAATGTTTGACTTTCAGTTACTACATGTCTACTGTGAATTTATTTTCAATGGCTTCTTACTATGCCTGCTCTCTTTTCATCTGAACAGTCGGTACAGAAAAATTGAAAATAAAACCCCATTTTCAGGGGCGGATCCAACAATTTTTGCAGGAGGGGGTTTGCCAGGTTTCT
This sequence comes from Patella caerulea, assembly GCA_036850965.1. Lineage (NCBI taxonomy): Eukaryota > Metazoa > Mollusca > Gastropoda > Patellidae > Patella > Patella caerulea. The sequence goes on along the minus strand of JAZGQO010000002.1, from coordinate 12,951,207 downwards.
GTTACGGAAATCTGCCATCATCATCTCTAAATTACATGGGCATACATACAAATTGAGCTTTTTAAACAGAGAAATAATTTTTATACTGATGTAGGATCACTTTGTGATGTAATTTCATTGATGCAAGGCATTATATTTTTTTTATGTAGCTGAGCAGGGGGGGATTTGGACCCCCCCCCCCCCTGGATCCGCGCCTGATTTTATTTCATTGGCACAGTCAGTACGGAAAAGTTGAACATAAAACCAATTTTCATTTCTAAGCTTGCCACTTAAATTTCTATAATTATAAGATTACGAAATGAAAGTGGGAGTGGTGCATTCCAGCTTTAAAGAGAGAGGCATTAGAACTTTGGATGGTTCTTTACCAATTTTCAATTTCACATGATTTGATTAAAGATTTACGTCATACATGTTCGAATCTGCTTCCAGGCAAACTTTTTGGTCAGATCAGCCCAGTCATTGCTAATATAATGCTTAAACTTATAATTTACAAGTTGTAAAAAAAAATCTGGTTTTCCGGTGGCACATGTATAAAAGGCCCATTGAACAAGAAAGCTTACTCTAGGTACACTTATGACAGTGTTTTCTAGGTTTATTTTAAATGTGATATTTATATTCTTAGTGTCAGTGAGAGTGATAACGTCTCTTTAAACTCGAAGTATATTGTATACTGTATATATTATATACTTTGTTTCTATCCATATGGAACTTGTGAGACTTGTGAATATAAACAAAAGAGAGAACAGCTCAAACACCCATACCACACTTTAAGGAATGAAGAATTTATAATTTTCTATAAACAGTTAATGTGATATTTAATACAAAGTCTATTTATAGTATCTGACTGGCAGACACCATTGAAACCATTGACCTGTTAGACTATTTCATAGTATGTGGCACCATAACTCATAAACACTTAATACATTTTACAATTTCATTCAGCATAGAGCTTATACAATATGCTGATTAACTTCTTGACACATATATTACTAATTACATATTAATAGGCAATATTCAGTGGTAGTTAGTCTCCCACCCACTTATCTCTGGTTTCTTATATCACTTCATTTCTTGAAAGATGCATACATACAAGCTAATTTGTCCATAGCAGGTCTTTCTTCTGACTTCAGATTTTGGGAAAATATTTCTTGAAAGATGCATACATGTAATGTACAAGCTAATTTGGCTAAAGCAGGTCTTAAACAAATTATTTGTCAAGCCTAGAATCAACTCTGTAGACCATCAGATGGTCATGATTCAAATGGATTTGAACACACACAACATTCAAAAAAGTTATTTGGATGAGATTTTTAATACATGTATGCATGTAGCAAGAACAAACAGTTCTTTATCCAAATATTACTTAAAGTCCCAATAACACTCTTGTTGTAACTGAATAATATGTCCCAATCTTCATTCTGGTCAAAAAATCGTATTATTTTAGGACATCCCAATTAAATGATGATATAAATTTCATCTTAACACACCTATTTTGAAAAATTGGAAAAATTCAACCAATTGATTTGAAAAGTCTAACGTAAACCTTTTCAAATGTGACTTGGATTTTAAAATATTTTCGAACCCTCTGGACAAGTAAAATAGGTTGTAATGGATAATTTACACAACAGGTAGGAGTAGGACACTTAAAAATCTAGTACTTAGAATAAGGGTAGGCCTATTATTTATTTTCTGGAGCTACCAAGCCAGCAAGAATGTTATTGTCCCTTTAATACATCTTTAAATGATGTGTGTAATGTGTAATTTTATTGAAATGATTTTCCCTGTATTACAAACCATGACACTCTGTGTTTTTAATTTGTAACATTTTATGTCTAATGACCCTTTTTCAAATTACTAAAAATATTATGGTGGAACTTCACACTTTTTATATACATGTTCACATACTTTTGACAGAAGGCGGCTGGGAGGCCTATTGGTTTAACATGAAAGCGTACATTTGACAGAGGTTGATTGGGTTGCCGAGTGCGTGCACCAAATTAGATCATAAGGTCTGTCATTGAGTCATGTGACATGATTTCAATCCCTCGCTTGTATGTGACAAGGAGTAAGATCATCTGGTTTCCTCCCGATGCTAAAGACCCCCATGTCCAAAGCAAATAATTGAAATAAAATGGACGCTAAACCCTATTTTTGTCTTTCACTTTTGATTACATATTGATCCAGCAACTGCAGAGACCTATCCGTTTGTCTAGCCGTTGCTTCTATCAGAGGATGTTACACTTTGGTTTCATTGTGACCTTTCCTGAAACGTATCTCTATGATGACTTCTACACATGAGATTAAGCAGGAAAGATATTTGATAGCACCACAACCACCTCCTACTGACAAATTATAATCCTTATTGAAACAGTTCTGAAAATAATCCTATAATAAACATACACCCACACTACAGACCACTTACGTGTATGCCCCCCCCCCACCCCAAAAGATAATGAAATATAGTTACCATAGTCATATCGTTGCCGTTAAATTCTCTTGTAATTACTGTATCAGGATCTCCCTTAGATACGTGTTTTAATGTATTACCTTCTAATGTGCAGATTGACTGAAAGATAAAATCATACAATAATAGAATGGTGGGCCCACATCATCCTAGGTGGAAGCGAGGGTTAAGTCCTGCACGCGCACACACTGGACCATTCTGCGGTCAGGTTATTCTCAATTTGATTACCCAAATGAATTAAAAAATATCTCCACCAATCTGTTTCATCCATATCTAGCATTTCAGCTAAAAATATCCCTTGTGTAAATCGCACCACATAGCATAACTGTTTTCATTAGCTCAGTTGGTTTTCAGAAAAGGGGGGATAACTCTGAAACAAAAGTCACTGAATATTGACAAAGTTCGACAGTTCGTCCCCTCATGACCCAAAGCTTCACACCAAATTTGATCAAATCTTTTATAAACTGTGGAATATTGCATTCACAAGCCAATTGTTGACGACCCCAACACTTCACACCAAATTTGATCAATTCTTTTATAAACTGTGACCTTGATTGCTTTCACATCCCAATTGTTGACAAACTAACGGACAGGTGACAGCTTAATATGCCAACATTGTGGGAGTATAAAATTATGATATTTAAAGTTTATTCTGAATAATGGATGAACAGGATATAATTACCATGACAACATGAACTGGGCGAACAGGATGCATATAACATGTAACATTATGTATATTCTGCTAACCTTAAAGTACCTAAATTCTGTAAAATCATGACTGACCTGTACTATAGGTCATACCAAAAAATATTCTGGTTTTTCAGACAATCCACAATTTAATTGAAATTAAGATCTATATTTCGTTTCGGTTTTTATAATTTCCATGGCCTACACTACATGTAGATCTAACAAGTTATAGCCGGAGGTCACATTCAGCCAGTTCAGATGTCAAGCACACAACATTTGACCCTATAACCTCAGTCATTCGATTAACCAATCAGAATCGTTGTTGCTTTGTTTTGATTTCTTTCACTTATAATGCCTATCCACAATTCCGCGCAAAAAAGGTCAAACCCTCAATTCAACAGACAATTTGATTGGCTGACCCCTCATTTCAAGCAGAACACGAGTTAAATAACAAGTCTTTCACATCCTAATATAGTAAAGACAAGTAAAATGAAATTTTGAACTATAGAAAACAAAACAAAATAGGATCTGTGTTTTAATCATCTCATTTAAGTCATGTGGACAATTTTTGACAACATCGAAGACTTGATTGTCCAGGTAGAGAAAATTAGTGAGTATTGCCACTGGTTGACAGAATCTAGAGTAGTGCACTTTGATCCCCATTAACTAATTTCAATCTGTTTTTCACCTTGGCATTGTTATATCTACTCAAACAGAATCTGCCGCTGAGTTACAAACCGGATTCAGACCAGTTATTTGATAATTTTGCTAATGAACATGTACGTAACAAACTTTATACTTAATCATAGCTTGATGTTATTTTTTAAATATTTTCCATGTTACAGGTGCCTGTGGTTTAAAGTTTATGATTGAGTAGGCCCACCATTTATGTATGATATTTTATAAATGAGCCTACATGTCTCTACGCATTTCAAGATTCGTTCAATGTTTTACTAGAGCTTAAGCTACTTCCTGTAAAGGCCAAAGGGTTAAAACATTTATGTGTGCTAATTAATGAGAATGTTTCAATTTTATGCAAATAAAAACAGATTATGCACCCAATATTTATATTCTGCCCTACATTTCTTTTCTCAGTGATAAGGTCAAAGAAATGTAGGGCAGAATATAAATATTGATATTGCACATTGAATGATATTGACACAGTAATACAATTAAAATATATATAGATAGAAATGACAAAACCATTCTGAATAACAGAATGTCGCATGTCAATCGAGTTATTGTTATATAAGCTACACTTATAGTGTTTCCCACAGAATGTCACTATCATTTTTTATTTCATACAAAATGATATCAGATTAACATCCTACTATTCTGCTCAGACTGGGCTTATGAAGACGGTCATACTCTAATATCAAATTGAAGCTGTCAAGGATTTTTTTTTCATTCTATCCAAAAGACTATATAATGTCCCTTGTAAGTGTCATCTAAATGCAAATAAACAGCCTAAATGCCATGAAGGACATGTTTTCTTGACTGATGCTACATAATTCCTATATTTTGATTTCTAACTGTTAGATGATCATTACTGGACTCATAAATGGGCAAAATGGGAGAGTAGATAAAGTGATGACTGTTAACTAGATAATGTAAATAGAATATGCTGAAAATTGGTACTATAAAAAACAGAAGATGGCATCGTGAGTTGATTAAGGTTTTGACAAGTTAATTAATGTCTAATTGATAATTTCAGGTCTAAAGAAAGACAGGCAAATAGACAGATTTAGCTCTTGCATGATGTATGTTTAATGTACAGGACATGGATTTTCTATCTCATCCGAACAACTGACAATTTTCTTCTGTTCTCAACCACTGATATGGTGAATCAAAACTTGAACAATAGATCCTCAAGATTTTCCAGCATGGTTTCCCCTTGTTAATGGTACAGGAAAGAGGGCTCTAGTTGTTTGGATGAGGCAAAAAACAAGATCCCTCGTAAATATTGGCTAGCACATAAAAGATCTCTTGGCAGTTGAAATTTGATATAAGACTAGTCCTTAACACTGCTGTCAGGGGTCATAGAACACTGTGTTTTAGATATTCTGCTAATGAGTTAAAGTGAACTTTAGACCCAAATTAAAGTATTAGTGGACCACCTACAATGTTTATAACTAAAACAATTACCCTGCATTCCAAATATTGAACAATAGCTGTATACATATAAATACCATTGTTAAAGGTTTATCATTAAAACATATCAGGGATAGGGTAGAGTATTAGTGTCACTATCAGATATCACAATATGTCTCAACTTCCTAAATACTGGTGTCCGTTAATCTAACTGTAACATTTAGAATACCATGTGACGGACATTAATCAGCCTGGTCGGACATGTGTACATGTACTTACACATATATATATATGAGTCTCATTAATATTATACTTATACTACATGTACATTAACAAGTCAGAGAAATTGTTATCAGCATAGTGAATAAACAACTGCCAAAATATATTCATAACATTTTTGTTTGAGCTCCAACTTGCCTGAATTTATGTTTAATAATATGGAGTTACAGATAAAATACATTAAAAAGTACTTTGCTTCAAACATTATTCAAATCGGTTAATTTTTACATAACTAAGTTATGGTTATTTCTATGGAGAGAAGAGAGTAAAATAGGGTGTAATGTCCACTCATCAAAAACTAGGTCATTTTGGTATGAACATATTGTGTTAATGCATTTTATGGGTCTCATTCAATATTATACATACATTATTACATTATTAAGTCAGACCCAGAGAAATAGTAATCGGGATAAATCAGTGAATAAACTACTGCCGAAAGATATTTTTAACATTTTTGTTAAAGCGACAACACGTCAGAATTTATGATTATCAGACCAAACACATTTGAAACTATCTTGGTTAAAACATTAGCCCAGTTTAGGTGCAAATGAGTAGGGCGTTGAACCCCATTTCAGCATTTATGTCTGACTTAGCCTGAAATTTTGTCTGACATTGTCTTTGACAGGTGCCTTATTTCCAGGCTTGCCATTTTTCTCTCTCTTCTATATTAATCGCCAAAACTACATGTATAGCCAATTCTACATGACTTATTTTTTTATATCCCAATGTCCTAAATTACCCGGTATGTTATTTTGGATAGTGTCATAACATACATTCATAGTATAGACTTGTTAACTCATGATAGATCAAAAAAATCATTCCGAATAATTTACCTTAACATTTCTACCGTCTCCTGTGACTTCATCAAATTCTTTGCCCAATTCAAAAGATAAATCAGTTGATTTAAAGGTTGTTGATGTTAAAATCTGGATTTTGTCTCCATCAACTTTAATATCTTGTTGGGGTTTGGCAGCTCCAGCTAATTTTCTCATTACCAATCCAACTCCTAGAAAAAATGTTCAAAAAGATCGTGAATTATACTTTATTATAGCCCACTGATCAGCAGTAATTATCATTCACTAGGCCACTACAATCCCTAGAGGGATGACATTGGTGCTGCTTAAAGGGACAATAACATTCTTGCTGGCTTGGTAGCTCCAGAAAATAAATAATACCCTTATTCTAAGTGCTAGTGTCCTACCTGTTGTGTAAATTATCCATTACAACCTATTTTATTTGTCCAGAGGGTTCGAAAATATTTTAAAATCCAAGTCACATTTGAAAAGGTTTACGTTAGACTTTTCAAATCAATTGGTTGAATTTTTCCAATTTTTTAAATTAGGTGTTTTAAGATGAAATTTATATCATCATTTAATTGGAATATTCTAAAATAATACGATTTGTTGACCAGAATGAAGATTGGGACATATTTTTCAGTTACAACAAGAGTGTTATTGGGGCTTTAATGAACCCCCGATATTAATTTTTTTCAACCTGCAAATTCAATTCTAAAACCGTTTTTTTAAATATTAGAAAAGTATATATAGTGTTTAAAGTACATTTGGATAAAGAAATATTTTTTCGAATTTAGTGTAAATGTGCCTATAAAAATATTAAAAGGCACTTTTAATTCTAAAACATTTTTTAAAGTATTAGTAAAGTAAATAAAGGTGTTTGAAGTATATCTGGATAAAAAATATTTCATATTTAGTGTAAATGTGTCTATAAAATAATTTTAAAAAGGCACTATTCTGCCCGGACCAGTTCACATGTTGTGTAAACATTTCAAAAGCTATTGGAAAATGAATGCATACAAAGTTTATAAAGGTCAGTCATCCTACAGAAGTATGAGAAGAAACCCTTCACAATCCCTGTGTGAAACAGATTGGAATTATTCAATCCAGTTCCGTTTATTGAATAAAATACTATTAAACTACTCAAATTTAAAGATGAAAATTTCTTTTCTTGAAGTAGATGTGTGGACTTCTTTATTTAAATTGGGACTTTGAGAAGAGGGGGGGGGGGGTAATACTTTATAAAATAAAGTTAGAATTTTTTCTTGGGAAAATGGAGGGGGGGGTGTAAAGTTGATTTTCTGGTCTGGTACTAAAAAAAATAGAACTTAATTCTTAAAAGAAAACAATAATAGGTTAATTACTGTCTTAAAAAACAATTTATTAACTTTTCAAATAAAAAAGAGTGGATTCCCAAGATTCTAAATCTATTTTTCAAAAAGTGGAATAATAGATCTTATTTTCCAATAACTACCAGCAAATTAATTTTTCAAGAAAAAAAAAAAAATTCATTTTTGAAAAAGAAAATCTATCTTATGCATTTATGAATAATGACTGAAAACAAATCAATTTAATATTTTGGGTTTTTTTTCAAAGTGTAATTTTTAACTTTTAAAATCAAATGCCCTATATTTGTTTACAAATTTGTCATGTGAACATGGACAACGGAATTGGTACTGCTTCTAGCAGTACTGGTAATCGGGTAGCCTACACAATGTACATTGGAACCATCCTTATAATTTCATCGCATTCTGTTGAACCATTGCATATTAATTAATGCTAGGATGCCAGACTAGTATTAGTAATAATAACCTAAAAGCAACTCACCGACGGCTTTCATATACTCATCAAAATTTTCGGATTCCATCATGTTCCATTTTCCTTGGAATGCTTCTGCTGCCATTTTCGTTAGTATTGCTCTTTTGTCGCTTTGTTGCTTGTATAAAGTCTCGTATGCAGAGCCGTGGACTGATATGAAATGAAGCGCGACCTTTCTCGTCGTCAGTGTATATGGCGTGGGTCTGGATCGGGCGATATAGTTGTTTCGATTGTCCAGTAGTCATATTAATAAAATATAATCAGATATAGATTCAGTCTGGTATATACGAGTCTAATATCGGGACCATCTGGACCACGTGGTTAATAAAGGGAATATCACAACGGTGTCACTTTAATAATAACGAGTACATGTATGAAAGTGGGCTTTAGCCATTTTCTCGAAAAATTTTAAGCAGTAAAAAAAAGTGCTTCTAAACTCGAAGGAGAATTTGATTGGATATTACTCCTTGATATTAATATTAACATGGACCGTGTATATACGGCATTGAGTTATATATATTACTCTATGATATACGGTCAATGATATTATTATTAATTAACAATGAGCGCGTACAATTCAGAGTCTAGGTAATAAAGGCTACATTATGCCGTTATATTGTCACGTGACTGCTAAAATGGCGGTTAATTGAAACGCTAAAAATCGAAGAGCACAAAGGTCGTGGTCGCGGTGAATGCCGCACATTTGCAATGTGTCAATGTTTACATTCTCTAGATATAAATCTATTTATCAAAAGTTGTAATAATCAGGGCCTTTTATTAGCAGAAACGTGTCTAAAAGTAAAAACGGCTCGGTAATTGTGCATGCGGGGGCGGATCCATGAATTTTTAGACTTAGCCGTGAGGGGACAACCAAACAATGAATGTATCTTTGGGAATAGGGTTTGATCGGGGCGTGGGCGGGGGGTCAGCCAGCTCTTTATCTGATCTCCCATAATGTATTTAATCTCCCACAATGTATTCTCTCTCTCTCTCTCTCTCTCTCTCTCTCTCTCTCTCTCTCTCTAGCTTGTTTGTAGGGCAAGGGGGGGGATGTCAGCCAGCTCTTTAGCTAATCTCCCATAATGTATCCTCTCTCTCTCTCTCTCTCTCTCTCTCTCTCTCTCTCTCTCTCTGTGGGGGGTTGGGATGGCCTAGTGGTATAGGGTGGCGAGCTTTATCTCTAGCTGGCCGGTCACCTCTGCGGCTGCGGTTTCGAGCCCTGGTGTGAGCGTATGTGGCATGGAGATAGGGGCGCCTTCTCAACCCTGTGGGTTTCCTCTGGACCCTCCGGTTTCCTCCCACTGCTAAAGACCCCTACGTGCAAGCGAATTATTGAAATAAAATTAAAACCATATGTTAGTCCCGAAATGACCTAGTTTGTGTTGAGTGGATGTTAAACCCCATTTCTCTCTCTCTCTCTCTCTTGGTGTATGTGGGATCTTTGTCATCATCATTCTCAGTTTAAAGCCTACCTATCAAGTTGATTGTCTGACCGACAACAGAGTAAATATCTTATGGAATCCCTAGAAATATGTGTTTGGGATGATGAATTTTATAACTAATATCACCAAGTGTTTGAAATTATAGAACATAAATGGTCACTATTCAGTCTCTATAATGGTACAGGAAGTAGAAGCTTTTTATGGTGTATATTTATTATACAATCTGAATCCAAAATATAAAGGTCGGGTATACATCGGTAAGACTACTGATCCTAATAGACGAATACATCAACACAACACCGGTGCTAAAGCTGGTGGAGCTTGGAGAACAGATGGTAAAGGACCATGGTAATGATTTACATTTAATAGTTTGACAATAAAAAATGTAAACACCTGCCATTTTCAAATCATCCAACCTGTAGACATACTGAGATTATAATACTATTTGTGTGGAGTCAAGCTATCATATCTGGCATATTTTACAAAATTCACTTTCTGCCTTCTTCCATAAATTTCTTGGTATGAGAGAATTTCTATTTAGGATATTTTGTAAATTTTTCTCCCAGGGAAATGGTGTTAATTATACATGGTTTTCCAGAAGCTGTTTCAGCATTAAGGGTAGGTGACTAGAAATGAAATGTGATTTAAATCTCTTACTTTTTTAATACCAGCTGGACTATTAGGAACATTTTAGCCCAACAAAATAACTGCACATTTTTTCCATTTCCAACTGTTCTTGAATGTTCAATATGCTATCAATTCCCAATGACTACATGTCTTTACTTGAAAAGATATTCAGATAATGTTCTTAAAGAATTATCCTTGACAATTGGAATGTGTTGATTAGTAGGAGGGAATGCTGTTGTCAAGGCAAAATGTCTCTCATTGCACACTGCATTGCTTTTTTTTTTTTACAAAAAAATGAAATTTAATTCATAATATTAGAAATGATTTAAAGATGCCAGCTCGATTAATTAAAATTGTAAAACAATAATCTAAGCATTATAGGTTGTTTTTGTTGTCTGTTGAAGGATTTTGTTGTTTTTATATTCAGTTTGAGTGGGCATGGCAGCACCCAAAGATATCAAGAAGATTAAGACATTTGCCCGGAAAACGTAAAACAGAGAAACAATATGACTTTCATTTCCGGATAGTTTCTCAAATGTTAAGAACTGCTCCATGGAATAGGTTATCTTTAACCATTCGCTGGCTAAAACAAGAGTTCCGACAAGATTTCTCTCCGAATGCTTTACCACCAATTCATATGCCTGTTGAATACGGACCAATTGTTTGTAAGAAAGTTGATTTGAAGAAGAAAAAACACAAGAAAGGAAAAGATGAGGGCAGTGATGAAAGTTCGCAATTGGAAAATGCTGATATTGAATTACAAAAATCTTGTGCAATTTGTTCAAAATGGATAACGTTAAAGGTATCAATTTTCTATTTCCAGTTGGATCCAAACAGGATCTTGAACTTGTGGTTTAAACTTTAAACTTGTTCACTTATATGATAAGCTTTGATTTATCTATGATGAAATCAGCCATTTTAATTTTGACCCAAATGAAAAACCTTGATTATCAAGGTTGGTGTTCTCTTACAGCAGGCTTGGATGGTTAATGTATGCGATTCAGATCATAAGGTTGATTCCTCACTTATACATGACAAGGAGTAAGGTCACCTGTCCAGCCTTGTTGGTTTTCTCTGGATCCACCAGTTTCCTTTAACATCAACAGACCCCATTCGGAAGCGAATTATTTAAATAAATAAAACCATATATTAGTCCTGAAATGACCAGTTTCTGCAGTTTGGATGATAAACCCCATTTCTCATGATTATTTTTTAATCGAGAGAAATGTGTGGGTTTTTTTTGTTGCAGCTGCAGGGTCATGTTAATCAATCAATTTTGTAATTAGGGGGCCACAGTTCTGGGGTTTTAATTCTGATGTTGGCCGAGAAAGTGACCCAGAATTTTCCAACTTGATTCTCCTTGTCAGTGATGAAGGATATAGAGTCTGGCAAGGAACACAGTGTCTAGTCATTTGGACGGGATGAAAATGGGGATCCCTTATACATATAGGCAGCACCTTAAAGAACTTGTGACTTGGAATTTGAAATAAGAGTAGTCCGTAGCACTGCTGTTCAGGCACACTTTCCCTCCTGCCTGTCTTCATTAGCCAAGTTATTAGCCCAGTCAGTGCAGAACAATAAGATGGTAAACCCCATTTCATTTTTGCAATTATCTCCCTTTTCCATTGTTTGCAATTATCTCCCTTTCATTTTATTGTTTGTACTCTGTATTTCAGGAACAAGATATTACACTCTCCTGTTTATATCCTGTTTGTCACATGGTCGCTCACATCATCTGTTTGGCTAAAAAGTTTTTAATGGGAGATGATCATTTAATACCTATTGAAGGGAATTGTCCTTGGTGTAGTCAGACGTTGTTGTGGGGAGAACTAATACGACACAAACAAGGATGCCACACGAATCTAACAGAACAGACAGAGGTAAGGATGTAAACAACTACTGGCAAAAGGTCCAGTGTCATTTTTGATTGTCAGCAACATCTATACTCAAAATTCAACCAAGCTTATTGGTTAATTCCCCGTGCCATTGGAAATATAAAGGCGCAGAAATCAATGATTTTTTTTTATTTCTTGAAATAAATATCATTCATGAACTCTTTTGTAGTGAGCAAATCAAAACAATAGCCAACAAAATCCACAATTATTTTATTAATCGTCTTATTTTCATTTTGTATATAGTGTCTACAGAAGACTACTCTTTATTTTCATGTTGACCAATAAACACAAAAACAGTTTTATCTCAAATGTATCTGTCTTCTTACTTTCTAAATACGATTCTTAATTTAAATTTTTTCCAGGAATTTGACAAGGGTTCTGGAGATTACCTTGAAGAAAGTGAAACTGATTGAAACATTGTATTTTCCAAATTTATCCTTTTACAATTCATCTGTAAAAAAAAACGTCAAATGCAGACAGGACTAGTCTCCGTTATCTAAGCTAGTCTGAAAGCTCAATCAATGGGAAATTTGAAATAGGCAGCAAGGATGTTTAAACTATAGTAGTTAGCCACAATAGGGAATACACATCATCTTGGAATAAAATGTAGAACTGCATTACATTGACCGTAAAAGATGTGGGTATATTATGAGGGAACAGGAAGAAGGACTATGTAAGTTAATTCACTTGTCTCCTAGCGCTTGGATGAATTATTATCCATAAAATATGTTTAAATAAATAGTTTTAGATTATATACGCGTACATTGTGTGACAGACGGACTTAACTCAATTCTAGACCAAAAAGACAAACTCTACACATATATATGATTTATTGTTTCAAATGTATCTATTTAAATAATAATTATTTATATATAAATCAAAGGCTCAATGCATCATTCAGCACTATATTGTACATTTGTATATATATATATATATATATATATATATATATAGACCCTCTAGTTTACCAATAAAATAAAACCAAGTACGAACAATCCAAACCATTAGACAAAATTTGAAGTCCTAAAAAAAAACGTTATAGGCAAAATAGTGTAATCATCAAATGGACTGCTCCCCATGTACAAAATACATGACAAACAGTGGTAACAGGTGTCCGGAAGATTAAGCTTACCCTGCCTGGCATGCCACACCCGCCATATCTGCATCCAAACTATTAGGCAAAATGTCGATCAAATAGCATGATTGGCCAATGAACTATGAGTATGCAAAATGCACGTGATGAACTGTGTTAACGATGTAGTAGACATAATCAGGGAGATAGTATTTGTTTATGTGTCAATTAAATATATCTAGAATAATAGCTGAGAGAGACACGTTATATTTACCAATCAAGTCAATATGACAGCCATAAAACTTTTTAAAGGTTTTTGTGCTTGATAACAATAAGAGGACACTTATCGAAACGTTGTGCTTGTGTATAATAAACCAACTTGCTTGATAAAGACGAGAGCATCCTCGTCGAAACGTCGCTTAGTATCAAACTCAGTAATTGTGTATCCGTAAAATTGTACCTTGTGTTATCATTGCTTGATAAAGACAAGAGCATCCTCGTCGAAACGTCGCTTAGTATCAAACTCAGTAATTGTGTATCCGTAAAATTGTACCTTGTGTTAAACCAACGACTCTTTTCCCATGTAACTGTGTTAGTTCTGGTATGTCTCCAATCGCTAAATGCCACTAAAGGATTATATAAATCATTTGGCTAACTACAATATTGTGACAGTTAACATCAGTCCAAAAATTATTCATTTCAGTTCAGTATTTACAATATTATGATAAATTGATAGTTCATCAATGCATGCAGTTCGCTATGTTATAAGACACTACTATTTTTTTTATTGACATTTTGACTTTTTTTCTTCAGAGTACATTCTGAGAAATTTGATATTGTCAAGAAAATGTCAATTATATGATTAAACTTTGAGAGATTTGATATTTTAGCAAAATTTGAAACGATGCATCAAGCCTTTAATCGATTATTATATGTACACACAATTTATTTATTTATTTACAAATGTAGAAATGAGAAATAAGATGATGAAGATTTCATTAAACTGATCAAAGATAAATAATATGTTTTGTCTTTTTTAGAATATTAGACATTAATTAAAATCTACCAGGTCATTTTAGGACTAACCCGGGATAATTTGGTTTCAGTTTTTCTTTTGCGCCCAGGTGTCTTTAGGATTTGGAGGAAAGCTAAATACAGGGAGATAACACTTTAGCAAACACACGAGTTGCACATTTAAACTGATTATTGTGATGCTTAGGGAATTAGAGGTTATCCAAATACAAAGAGATGCCCTACTCCTGCAAAGACTGGAATGAACCCATGACTTTGGTTATGTGGACTGGTTATTGTGCCACATTGGGGTTTGGGGGTAACCTAAGTACACGGAAATGACCTGCTTCTGCAAACGTTGGATCAAACTCATGACTTGCATATGTGGACTGGTTATTGTATTGTGTCACAATGGGGTTCTAGCTATCACGTATGTGGTAGGTGCATAGGGTTAATATTTGAATGGGCTTTAAAATAATAGTATGGTAGATAAGTATTTTTACTGTATTTCTAATTTTACTTTTTAATAATAAATAATGATTAATTTTTCATATAGCGATTTACATTAGAAAATCTCAAACGGCAGTACAAACTATTTTTCCTCTCAGTGAGATGTTTATATATATTGGCATAATTATTTGGCACATATGTAAACAAACTATTCTACTTGAAATAAATCAAGATTGAAGATATAACAGTGGTTCTGAATCCTGGGTATGTTGGTACTGGAGGTTACAAAACCATACTAACTCAGGAGGCGAAATACCGATTTCAGATCAGTACCCAATTATGATTCCCCATGTGCAGCAGGTAATTGTTAGTTACAAGTCAGCAGGACATTCGCACTTCACCAGTTCCTGCTCAACCAAACTACGCATATTTCTAGAAACGTCTTTGGGCCATCTCTTGCATTAGACTAGTTTCTTTTGGAACTGTCTTTGAGCAGACATCTCCGCCCTGAAGGAACTACCATTAGACATCACGTGTAAATAGTAGACAACTTTCCAATGCACATTCTAGATCTCCGACATAATCTTTCACACGCACTTGGTCATGAAACATACTGATAGTCTGTGCCGTAAGACAGTATTGCCAAACAGGACAAATAAATGTTGGGAGCCTGAATAAAATTCATAGATATATTCCACAACCATTACTGAATACTACAAGCTTGTGATTGTATCTTGGCGGCTTTTTGGGTCATTGTAACTGCTTTGCAGATTGTCTTAAAATTGGGAGCTTTTTTCGAACGTGCGATACCCGGCTGGTATTTTGATTTTATTACGTCCCTATCTAACAACTTGAGCGTGTCCGCCATTGGCTTACTGGTCCTTGTAGGGAGTTTGGAGATAATGTCCTTAACAGGGTCTTCACATTCTATTATTAACGTAAGGATCATTACACGTCCGTCATTACAGCCCACGAGAATTGTTCGGTCATCTTCCCCGACTTCAAGACACGACGCCTGGCCATGGATGAACAATTTCCCCACAGTTTCTCCATCAGATGACCTCATAACCAGGACGATTTTACCCGTTTTACATATAGCGACTATGTACTGGCCGTCCAGGACAAGTTTAGCCGAGCCATCAATTACTTCTGTAGAAACTTTAAGAATGAATCCTTTAGTGCTGTTCCTGAAAACCTCCAGTTGGTCACTTAAGATAATGGAACCGTGCTTTGAGTAGGCACACGAACTAACATTGACGCTTGGGGTTAAAATAAAGGGCAAATGACGTAACAGAAAATCAGTTTTTGGATCATACAAAATTGCACACTTTTCCACGTTTAAAGGACACATCAACCCGCACTTGTTGTCAAACTGAAAGTAGTCCGTATTCTTCGCATATATAAGCACAAGTTTATTACTCAATGTCGCACGAATGTCTACAAATTTGTCTTTTTCGTCTGCAGTACGTAACAGACTTTTGACGGTAACGTTTCTTTCTGACGATGTCGAACTTAGATTGAGCAAAGATAATCTGGATTCAAACACACGACCTCTCTCGATTCTTGAAATTGGATCCGAGATGACTTTACATGTCTGATACAGTGCAACGAATGCATGGTACTTTCCACTCGAAAAGATCAATGGTTTACAAACGAACTCGGTGTTGCTCGGAATAGTTAATTCAGTCGGTTTCTTGTAGAAGTGGTCGGGTTGGAAAATCTTCACTACGTACGAGTTTCCTATCCAATCACACGGAACGTAGGATAAAGCCTGGACACATGCTATGTAAGAGCTTGATCTATCAAAGAGCACATATCGGTTATTAATTGCTAAATGAAATGTTTCTTGAAGACTCATGTCATAGATCAGATCATCGGATAAGATGCTCCACAGAATAGGCGCCGTCGCATGTGAAGATTGTTTCCCTCTGACTACACAATATTTTCCAGTAGGGGACATCTCAAGTTTTATAATTTTATCTTCACGCTCCGGACTGTAAGGAAATACATGATGAACATCGCCGCTACCAAGGTCAACAACAGTTACCGCTGGTGGTAGTCGATCACTGGAACAAATTGCTTTCCTACTTGTGGAAGACAATGCCAGATGTAACACCCGTCCTCGGACCACCTTGTTCGCATGCTGTACGTCAGCTCCCAGGTTGTTCATGTCCCATACTTGTAACATATTATTTTTCAACAGAGCGATTGTTTTGTTTAGTGTGTCGCAAGTGAATATTTTGATGATGGGTGAAACAGAGGCCAGAAGTAATCTAAGCGGTTCACCAGACCTGCTGTCCCAAACGGCTATATACGTGTACCTGGAAGCCACGATCATCTCGTCGTTTGGCGTGAAACCAGCAGCTGAAAAGGTCGACATGGTCTCCACAAAGGCGCCTTCTGGCATTTTCTGTAATCGAAGCTTTAACGTTTCCTCGTGTGCATCTATGAGATACAGACAGCGCGCTGCTCTAACCAAAATTAAATTCTGGGCATGTGACATAACAAAGTCCTTAATGTCAAAATCACTTATGATATCATTCAGGGTCGCGTCCTTGATACCAAGATCAAAATGAACCGAATAGAGAAGATTCGATTGGGTCATGGCGAAGTATTTCAATTCGTCTTTAGTAGACCTGATTAGTTTTACTTCATCGCTCATTCGAGTGACACATTTTCTCTCCATCAGCGGAATCTCGTACAAGAAAAGGTGCTTTTGCGAACTTAATACCAAGAACGATTCGTTAGCACTGATGACACAGGTTGAACAGTTGTAGCTAAACTTGTGCAATAGAACGCAGTCCTTAACATCGACAACGTACGGTCCAATTCCCCGATCAGTGATAAATGCTAGAAGTCTTTTAGATGCAGTCACACTATTCGCCACACCATATTCATAATCAATTTCCCCATGTAGTTCACCGCCGTCTGTTTTGTACACTAGCACGAATCTATTGTTCTTAAAGGTACTAATATACCTCCCGTCCTTGCTGGGATAAAGCTTTCCTACGTTCATCTTAAAATCTTGTCTAGGTTCTGCTTGACTCAACTCCCAAACCTGAACGTTGGTATTATAAAATGGCTTGGCCGTCATGAGGACGCCAACTGGGCTTTGAAAAACATCCACTTCAACCCGTGCAGTCGGTTTGGCATTGATTTCACATTCAAATTGCAAGGGTCCCCCGGGTGCGGTGTATATTTGACAATTGGGTACTAATGGGCAGTGGTATCGAGCGACGAGATCGCACTGTCCAACGAGCTGTTTTATATAGGCATACTTTGACGTATGAGGTAAAAGTCGTCCAGTTAATTCAGGAACAAGCGCGTGTACATCTATTGAGAGTACAGATCCAGTCATGCGTAAAGCATCAGCTATTAAATTACATTCTTTGTCGTCAATGAGGGCGTAATCTGCAAGTAGGGTTTGGAGTGAAGTCGCCTTCATTTTATAATAAATCCATTCATAATTACACAAACAGATGCCCTTTAATCTGCTCAACTGACGACTATGGAGTAGGCTATAAGGCACCTGCTTTAATTTCCTTACGTTGAATCTGGGCACACCTTCGGAATTGAAGAGCATGGGTTGTTTAGGTACATGTCTGAGGGCGCTACCGTGTTCGTCTCTTATATCCAATCGGGACATCTGTTGTTTTGTGTATGTAAAGTGTTTTTTGACCCCAGCCCACATGCCCATATAATATTGTTCAATAAGTCTATGTATTTCAATTACGGGCAAATATTCCTCCAAATATCTCTCGGTAACAACATTAACAAATTGTTGATGAAACCAAGACAATACCACAGTCCCGTCCGCATCTCTTTCCAACAGAAAGTTACCTATGTCCAATTGCAGACGAGACCATAAACTTGGTGGCAAACGACGAATTGGAGGTAGCCACATAACGAATATACTGTTCAAGACTTCATCATCGAGAGAAAGGATATCTTCTAATTCCGATTCGCTCAAACCATCTCTAGCAGCTGTTATGTATGATAACGCCTTGGCTACAAACATTTTCCCGTGCTTCTTTTCTAAACGTTCAAATAGAGTATGAATGCAAGACTCGACAGTCGTTGTGAGAACGTTCTCGTGGCTTTGATCATAAGAATGCCACCTCTTTGCTTCTTCAAAGGTAAGTGTGACAAAGAGAGGGAGGGTGCAGCTCTGAAATGACTTTCTGATGGTTTTCCACTGCTCATAGGTGAGTTTTCGTTCAGATCTGTCTAGAAGAATTTTCACAATATCTTCACAATCCTTCGTCGGTAAGGGCTCAGTATGAATGAAGTTGTTATGGATTCTGTTCATGAGTCTGTCTAATATTTTGAATTTGAACGGTATCGTTGATACGATTATTCTAACATTTGTAGCATGTCGGGCTGGCAGCCAGTCTAGTTTATGTCCATTTTGATTAGTCGACAACTGGTTTAAGGCATCCAGCACAATCAGAACCCTTCCTGTAAAATCACCTTCTAGGACTAAATTTCTGAAGTAAACTTTTAAACTTAGAAAGTCTTCCGGGACGTCACTTCTGTTTCTGTTGGCAACAAATGCTAGCTGGTGACATACTGAGTACAAAAGTTGCTGAATGGAAGAACTGTCGGGAGTTGTTCCTAAAAATCTTACAATGACCGCAGGTTTCGCTAGTTCTTCTTGTGTAAGAATGCCGTTGGCTAAAATTGCGCCCTTTGCTAGCAGAGATGTTTTGCCACTACCAGATGGACCAAAAACTACCAGTGGCTGTGATGATTGACTTGAAAGAATGTAGTTTTGGATGACGGTAAGTTCGTCTTCTCGACCAACAAACGTTTCACATCGACCTTTCAGAACACTCCAATGCTGAAGAACTTCGTGGTAAAGAGAATCATCGTCCAACTTCCTTCTGCTGAAAACATTCCGTTCCACCAGTTTGTTGACCGTTCTTTCAAAATGATTACACATCCGCTGTAAGTAAGGTGCGTGAAATTTAGGATCTATACCCGATTCTTTCCAAGATATGGATGAATTCAGATAATTATTAGAAGACAACTTCTCTTTTGACTTGGCCTTTAGGTCGTCTAGCAAAGATTTAGTTTCAGGGTTCATTTCTGGTGGATTTCCAATCACCTCAACATATCTGTTTGCTTTTTTACTGTGTAAGTTTCTGTGAAGGTCCTGGAAATCTCTAATGTACACGATGGCATTGTTGTCTCTATCTTTCTGTCTGTTGATACCAATTAAACCTTCATAGATTTCATGTTCAGTAACTGAAAGAAAAACAAATTATTCAACCCAACTGTTCTAGTTTTTAATTCACAGTCTTCAATAAATTGACAATACTAACTGTAAAAGGGGGGTTGGATGGCCGAATGGTTCGCGTGTGATCGCTGTATCATACGGCCTGCCATTGAGTCAACTGGTGTGGTTTCAAATCCCCAGTTGTACGTGGCAAGGAGTAGGGTCGCCTGTCCAACCTCGTGGGTTTCCTCCAGGTACTCTGGTTTCCTTCCACTGCTAAAGACCCCTACGCGCAAGCGAATTATTGAAATAAAATTAAAGGATAGTCCCAAAGTGACCTAGTTCGTGTCGAGTAGACGTTAAACCCTATTTTTCTCTCTGTCTGTCTCTCTAACTGTAAAACGAAACAACAAAAGCATGAGACAAGAAAATGTTTAAAGCCGCCATCGAGAACTGTAAAACTACATGGAAACTGAATTTGACTAGGTTGCCATTGACTAAACCTTAATTCAACTGTACGATACAAAACATGGTCTATCTCTAGCACGCCATCTGTCACTACTTGATATCCAAGCAACTGATGGGTCAGAAGGAATCGCGGGGTTCCCGATATTTCTTAATTATTCTCTTGAAAGATACAATTGTTTAGAGTTTAATAAACAATTGGCCATTTTTGCTCTAATAATTCCGAAATAGATGATAAAAAGGAGAAAATATTGAAAATTTCAATCAAATTGCTTTATTCTGAACCGGTTTGTCACTGTTGGAAGTTTGGGTTAGAAATAGGCACCAACTGTGTCCGCACCGTGTACGAAACTTGCCGATCGTGCACACCCACATATTTTCGACCTTTTATCGGCGGTAGTAACGTCAGTGACTAACGGTAAACGTTAGCTTGGTCAGTTATTTATTGATTTAATTTTAAATGTACGATTGTTTAAATCCAATCTGTATGCAAGCCATCCGTGGGTATACAAAGTTAATTTTGAGCTTGGCATGTAAATAAAAGTCTAATTAATAATTTCAACACCTCAAGCCTAAACAAAACTTGCAATAGGCAGATTTTTCTCTTGCATTATCTATGTTTAATAGAAAGGGTTTTTTAAATAATATTTGTATTCAGGTTGTCTGAATTAGATTGGGAAACAGGCTTAGCTTCATAAAACCACCCTCCCTTTAACAGAAAGGTAATATGTTATAAGACTGTAACCTCCTTCACTTTTTGTTCATAAATTAGTTTTCTTACCAGAAGCTTTCATTTGCCTGAAAAAGGCTCTGCTTATTTCGTTGGCTTCCAAAGCAGACTGTCCGCCTGATCTTAGGATCCTTTTAATGTTTACTTCTGTTTCCTTCCAGGGTTTTCTAATTTTTCCTGTAAAAAAACACCGGGAGATTTAAATAAATGCCCCCTTTTCTGCTGTGAAGTATCTTACAAATAGGCTATTTTAAAAAAAAAATCTGTTCCTTTAATTTCCAGTTTAATATAGATGGGTCTGTGGAAGACAGGTCGTCCTGAATATTAATGTATTGTAATATTTTAATCAGCTGTATATAACAGGCTTTCCAGTTGATGTGAGGAATAAGCCAATGAAACGGTCTGTTTCGGCGAGTTTTTGGTGTGCTCTGCACAAAACTGTGGCTAAATACCTAGAAACGTCAAAACTGATTGACTGATCAATGTCTGACGTCATAGGATCAAAAGTCGATCGTGTGACCTCTGACGCGACCTCCTAGTACAACTGACCACTTCTTCATTGAAAGACCTTTGAAAGCAAAAATAAAAAAATAAAATAATAACGAAACGAAATGTAGATCTGTATTTTAATTGATTGACTGTCCATTCTACTTACCAGTAATGTAACTACACGTTTGAAGTCTAAATAGATTAGGGTGAACATTCTGATCTTTTAAAAAACATTTATTCAACAAATCCGCATCTGCAGGGGACGTTTTACGAACATGAGATTCGATAACTTCATATTCAGCTCGAAGTATGCTGGCGGGAATTGGAATATAACCGTACCTCTGCCCTATAAAAGCCTGAAAATAGCATCAGTATACAAACTTTAAATACACACATGAATCTCACTTTAAGATTCTGTGGGATTCTGGATTCTTTACGGTTTAAATCGAACAAAAAAGTCTAGGCTACTTTTATATAACATATCATTTGGGTACATGCATAGTATAGTGACGTACGACCACCCCTGCCCACGAGCCCAGACACCTAGCATGCCTGTATCACCGGGGCAAGCACTGGTCATGCCTGTCACATCATTCTGCCGTAACAAGCCCAGAAAAAATTGTTTTCTTCATTGTCATCATTGCATGATACGTTTGGTTTAAATCCTAGAAAACTATAAGGTAACTAGCTATACCCCATGTTCCTTTAGTAACGACCGCGAGCTTTACAACATCTAGCCGTTCCTAGAATAATCTGAAATTCTCCAACTTTAAAGCACGTTATCTACCATTACCACAGACAAGTGAACAATGTCGGAAGCCGTAATACAAACACAGGACTGACCGGATGTGGATCTCCTAACCCGACTATATCGCCAACCATTATTTAAATGACAGAATAACAATATTTGGAATTAAAAACTCACCACAAAGTTTGGTCCAACTGACGATGACTGACAATGATGTAGTTCGGCTAAACACAGATCTGTAGCAGAATGATCTTCACTAGCTTCTATAGGTACTCCCCATCTCATATCAATTGCCTACAAAGTATGAAATGTTGAATTTCAACAAATCTTGATCAAACATCAATCAAAAGAGATCGGCAATAATGACCAGTGGAATAATGTCATCCTAATCGAAACCACGCCATTTGACTCAATGACAGACCTTATGATACAACGTACACTAACCATTCCATTCCCCCCCCCCCCGATTGTTAGACTTCTGCTTATTCATATCGCGGGGTTTGTTTTGGTGAAGCATTACTGTTATATAAACACCGTATTTGGGACAACATCTGAGGACAACATGCTGGTTTTCCTGAGTTTTAGTATAAATTGAACTCAACCTTAAGTGGCTAACTTGGAACGTGCGTTGTTATTAAGCCATTCGGCGCAGAAAAGTAGGACGATATATCCCATTGCATTTTAGTTTAGAATCCCTGAGTTGGCACCATTGGTAGAACATTACATTAACAAAATATCACAGTATGTGCCATAAAAGGATGGAACCGTCTGTATTCTTACCTGAAAATCTATTCCATATTTATCTCTGCAAGATTCTCTTAATCTGGGATAGACGTGTTCAGCTAAAGCATTTCTTTCGGCTTCCATGTCTGGAAAGCAAGCAAGCAGATCATAACGATTGTGGTATGGGCATTGTTTTATGGGTTGTAATTTTGTAAAAGAAGTTTGCCATCTACTGTTACTCGGGTTTCGGATTCGAGGAGCCCCGAGTTTACAAAGCATTCTCAGACTCAAGTTAACAATTTGTTCAACTTTCAATCACTGTTTATTAGAATATCTTTGATCCAGAAACACAAAATTTTACACACAGTTTCTTATTGATATATTTGATACGTCTTATAAAGTTCTATATTTTAGTTAAAATAAGACGAAACAATTTGAGCGAATCCTTAACTTGAGTTTGCGAATGCTTTGTAAACTTGTTGTCTAATATGTATCCATGCCCCAACAACCAGTACAGTTATGATTGTCGTAGATTAGGCAGAGTATTCTAAATACTTCTAAAACAGGTAAATCGAACATTTCACATCACGTCTCAGTTGAACTTACGTGAAATGTGTGCTTGATATGTTCCCTTTGTACACTAGTCACAATTCTGTGGAATACATTTACTGGATATTCTCTAAAGAAGCTCAGTAATTATTCTGAGAACGCAATGAAGTTTATCCTCCACTCGACACAAACATAAACTAGGTCATTTCGAGACTAAATATATTCTATAGATTGTGACTATGTCTTTTAAACTAGTTTTCACTGTGTAGCCTAATCTTTGATTTGTAACTGAAATCGGGTGGAGGGCAAGGGTCAAGAGAAAGGTACCAACCTGTAAAAGTGGAGCTGATGAAGACTTTGACAATGTTTGCTCGAACATCCGGTACCTCTTCTAGCTCTATACATCCTCTGAATAACTGATTTACCAGTGTCCGGTCCTCGTCATTAAGATGTGTGTATCTATAGACGCCTTCTTTCTCTTGTTTCTGTTTTTGGAGAGCTTCGTCGTCAACATCATCGTCAGTTTCGTATCTCATGTTACTACTTGCTACAAATGGATGATAAAAGTTGTAAAGTGAAACGACGGGCTAGTGAATACGGGCATAACCTAAGTCATGCAGGGAGCTTTGGAAAAAAAATGGCCGACGAACAGCCGAATAGCAGCACTACGGCCTACTCTTATTTCTTTTGCGTGCACGGCAATGACAACACAGGACCTCGGTTTTTACACTATCCGAACAACTAGAGGCTGTCCCTTGTCGCACCCACCCACTTCCTGCACCACACCGGGAAACCCCAGGGAACTTTTGATAAAAGTTAATATTTGCATTTATTTGAGCCACATAATACGGGGTCGACCGTATGATGATAATTCGGACTGCGCAGAGTATACTGTACGGATCCCCCGCTCACCCCCGGTGACACAAGTTAAAGTATGTTTCAATTTTGGAAGAATAACGGGTATTTGATTACAAGCCTCCTCATCAGAAATGTAAAAAAAAGTCGGTAATGGCGTCGATCATTCGATGTTTGTAAAAGTCGGGGCCCTGATAAACTCCGTGGTACTGATGTGCGGCTGAAGTCACAATATGCGCCTGTATTTCGATATAAAAAAACATGATTGGACAATGAATGGTCGGGCATGCGTGTTCGTATTATGTTTTACGAAGTCTTGTCGATGATATTAAGTTCCTTGTATGTTGAAACATGTTAGCATTCTTGACGAGCGGAGCGTGACATAAAAATTTAAAGAGGTAGTTTTTTTTTCGTTCTCTTTAATGTTAGAATGGTGTGAGTGTAGAGGGTGGGATATGTTCATGGGCGCGGACACGTCCCCCCCCCTTAGAATCGGAAGGGGGGGGGCACGAATAGGTCTCTATCCCCCAATGATTTTGATTGCCAGGATATAGATTTTCAGGTATATATTTACAAAATTCACATGAATGTCCTGTTCTGAAGGCTTTCTAACCACTGCCTTGAGTCTCGGCACAGTTACTGATCTTGACGATGGTTACAGCTTTCACCGAAATAACACTGATACAGTAAACTGTTCGTAATTATTATTTTTGTTTGGTAATGAAAGGTTCCCGGGTTCGTCCGCCCCCCCCCCCGCCAAAACGTTATGGCAAATCCACGCCCTTGGATATGTTATGTATATCGATGACCTTGCATAAAGTTTTAATCGGGTTCTCTATTCTATGCCTATCACAACAATAGACATTATAGATGGTAATTAGATAAACTGACTATTTACTCCTTATTTTGGTTAATTTATGGGAGCAACGGTGGCTTACTAAACAAGATGTCCAAGAGGAGTTCAAGTCAGCGTGGATTCCCGTTGTCACTGGTGAAGGGGGTGGGGGTGGCGCAAAATGAGGGCACTGGCCACGAAGACGGGGCACGCCGCTGAGAGGGGGGTTGGGGAGTCCTCCAACAAAATTATCCGTCATTTCCGTGCATCGGAACGGACATATTTGGGTCAGAGAAAAGGCACTTTCAGCAGTAAAAAAGGCACTGTCGAAAATTAGGGTGGGGGCGCCCCTCGCGCACCTCATTGAATCCGCCTCGTGCAGGACGGAGGGGCAGCAAGTGTCTGATTGTTCGTATGGGACGAAAATCAAGGTCCCATGTACTCGTTGTCACGCACGAAACAAACCCATGGTAGGTGGAATCCGGCGAAAAGAGGGGAAAATTTCCCCCTCATAGAAATCGGCTATCTGTTTCACAGAGAATTACAAAAGTTTTCTACTGTAGCGGCCTAGCGAATATTCACTGCTAATCAGTGCGAGAACCCGGTTGGCCCAGAGAGAGAGAGAGAGAGAAATGGGGTTTAACGTCCACTCAACACAAACTAGGTCATTTCGGGACTTACATATGGTTTTAATTTTATTTCAATAATTCGCTTGCGCGTAGGGGTCTTTAGCAGTGGGAGGAAACCGGAGTGCCCGGAGGAAACCCACGAGGTTGAGAAGGCGCCCCTATCTCCATGCCACATACGCTCACACCAGGGCTCAAAACCACAGCCGCAAGCCAGAGCTGACCGACCAGCTAGAGGTCGAAGCGCGGCACTCTAGACCACTTGGCCACCCCACCCCCCCGGTTGGCCCAGAAAGGTAAGTCGTTAAACCCCCTTTCATTTCACTTTCATTTAAACACAAACTATTCCGAGACTAACACATGCTTGGCAAACGTGGGACAGAACTGCCGACACTTGCATGGATGACATCCCTTATGTTCAACAGTACATACGTTAGACGGGTGATTGGGATGGCCTAGTGGTCTACAGTGCCGCGCTTCGACCTCTAGCTGGCCGGTCACCTCTGGCTTGCGGCTGTGGTTTCGAGCCCTGGTGTGAGCGTATGTGGCATGGAGATAGGGGCGCCTTCTCAACCTCGTGGGTTTCCTCCAGGCACTCCGGTTTCCTCCCACTGCTAAAGGCCCCTACGCGCAAGCGAATTATTGAAATAAAAGTAAACCATATGTTAGTCCCGAAATGACCTAGTTTGTGTTGAGTGGACGTTAAACCCCATTTCTCTCTCTCTCTCTCACATACGTTAGACATATCATCCCAATCTGTTTCACAGAAAATTACTTACGAAATATCTCTGTAACAGACGACAGTCCACAACAGGTGCGTTGACTGCACGCGCCGTTAGTCATTGGCTCAACGGCTCGTGCAATGTTTACTTAACACCTAACTTGCCTCGGGCAAAATGATGCATTTTACTCGTTTTAATACCCATTTACACTAAATAGGAAATATTTTTTAACTACAAATACTTCAAACGTCTTTATTAATTTTTCTTTTACCTCAAAAATATGTTTGAGAATTTAATTTGTCGGAGTAAAAATGTTAATATGCCGTACTTATTAAGCCTCGTCGATGTCATGCTTATCAGTGATTGTAGCGGCCAAGCGAATATTCACTGCGGGATCAGTTGATATCATCCACCCAAAAGCAGCATGAACCAGCCAAATTAGCCATGGAAGTTCAACACTATCGACAATATCATGGCGACGGTCTTGGTATTTTCTTAAACCTAACTTCGTGAATGGGCGAACCTGGGTCTAATAAATCGCTAACCATGATTAAAGAGTCTGTCCAGAAATAATTAACTTGTGTGTCGTCTTTATAAATCACCATAATATGTGTCGCCGGCATTAGAAATCAATCGCTGATCAATATCCGACTTTGACTGGAAATTTCTTATACCATATGTGTAAACAGTACCCGAAAATCGATCTTGAACTTTTGATTAGATTTTTAGAAAATCAAAATAGATACCTTTCTTTTCCAGAGACATTTTCTATGGTCATATTCATCATCCACACAAAAAGAAATCAACCAATGTAGGATTAATTAATCCAAAAAATGTACACCACTCGCCATTATTACGTTTCTTTTGTCTGAAATCTAACTCAAAATATTTTGGGTGTGATTCGCTTGAGAGCGGTTGCTATATGAAATGTATACCTGGCAATTTCCTCACTCAAACACACGTGGTTCGTTAATCGTCGTGGGGAACAATAATAAGACCGTTACGCTTTTGAATCAGACCATTTGTTGGCCGTTGGGCACGCTCAAAGAAGTACTAGGATATTATTCTCTTACGACATCTTATAATTACCCACAGCATAATTTTTCTAAGTTTAAGTGGGTTTTATTAGCCTTAAATCAGCCATTATCCGGTTAAAGTAAACAGGATAATCCTCGTGATTGGGGTATATAACTATTTATTGGATATAAATGCACTAATCCGGATTTCGTTTCTGACCTATCACCCTTACCAATAAAAGGTAGCCGCCATTGCTAATTGAATTATGCTTATTATGTATAATTGAACTATTATTTGCTGTAATATATAGCTAACAAATCAAATATTGTTGATTGTTACCTTGTCGATAGTATTAATATAATAGCGTGGTTCCCCCTTCGAGGGCCCGACAAGTACAGCTGTCCAGTCGTTCGGATGGGACAAAAAACCGAGGTCCCGTGTATATAATGGTAGATGGAATTCGATATAAGAGTGGGCCGTAGCGCCTTTGTCCGGACATAATTTCCCTTAAAGCACACCGTAAGTCGTATGCACGTCTTCATCAGCCCAGTTTGTGAGCAGAACAGTAGGACGTTAAACCCCATTTCATTTCATTCCAATCGGATGAATGAAGACGGACCATGTGCTGAGTGATATTTTCCCGGCTAGCAGCCTTTCCCCCTACTCTTCATTGACTTCCTGAGGTGTAGGGGTCTTTTACGGCACGTCATTGTGTACCATGGATATAGGTTTATCGTCCCATCCCAACGACTAGACGCTGTTCCAATTCGGGCTATCCACTCTTCATCTTGAAGAGTGGGACAAGATCCGTGCCCCTTAAATTTGATCTGCGCTTTGTTTGCCGTTCTACGGTGATTAAATCCTGCATACCAAGTTAGTCACAGACTTCTATGTTGTAGAGGCCTGATGATTTCTTACCAAGTCCTGATGTAAACCCACTTAAGCAATAACACGAATTTTAAGGGGGGGGGGCTTAGTGGTCTAGAGTGCCGCGCTTCGACCTCTAGCTGGCCGGTCACCTCTGGCTTGCGGCTGTGGTTTCGATCCCTGGTGTGAGCGTATGTGGCATGGAGATAGGGTCGCCTTCTCAACCTCGTGGGTTTCCTCCGGGCAATCCGGTTTCCACCCACTGCTCCCACTGCTAAAGACCCCTACGCACAAGCGAATTATTGAAATAAAATTAAAACCATCTCTCTCTCTCTCTCTCTCTCTCTCCCTCTCTCTCTCGAATTTTAAGGGTATATGTTCAACGTGGCGAGAATACACAGTTCGTTTGACACTTTCCTCTCTGAACGGATAAGCTAGTGATTTGCATGGCAACAGGTAACTGACCAGCTCGATTTATTTTGGGGATCAGTGTCTGAAATACTTCCAGACAGCATTTCCGACAGTCTCTTTTTCAAAATTTTCTCGGGGAGTGGGGAACCTCCCGAGGCCCCACAATGAGGCTCGCGAATTCGTCCTAGGAGTTTTGTCCCTCCATCTATAGGCAGCTAGCGCCGTCATTGCCTTCGTCACTGACAAAAGTAAGCCTCGTTGAAAGATTCCGACGAACTTTCTCGGATAGCATGATATCCAACACGGGGTCTCCATGTGAATCACGGGCTTGCCCAAACAGAATTTAACGCTGTGTTTTCATTGTATGTGGCGGCAAGAATGTAAATCATGTTATAGGCCTATTCATCAAGAACTATCAACTATCCCAATTAGAAGAAAGCATTTTTCGCAAAAAGTCCGTAGATCTACAAAAAAGCAGCTGACCAAAGTGCAAAGAGTTATATTAAAGGTTTGTTTATTAAGCTGATGATGACTAGAGAACGTATCACTTAGTTTTTCGTATAACAAGATAGGTTGCCAGGCAACGAAACATACGCCCACAGCAGCTAAATCGTCCGGGCAGTCAACAAGGGTTGTCGCATATTTTTACTAATTTCGGTAATGAACCATTTGTAATACACTAAAAACTGATTAAGAGTAACAACTCATTATGTAATTATCAGAAAATCATTAGAATTTGATTGCTTTTTATAAAGTTTTACCCCACGCTAACAATTAGTATATACATGAAACATTTAATATCATGGATTTAGCTGTTCAGTTATCTAAATTCATTGAAAATCAAAATACTGGTTCGTTTCAACACCTTAAACTCTATGTATCAATCTGAAGTCAATCGGATAGTAACTTTGGTCTCTATAGCGTCACAATAATTTTTGAAGTTATCAAGGGAGATAACTCTGGTAGTAATTATTTGAAATCATTGAAAATCAATAGGCTTCTTCGTCTCATGACCTTAAACACTGTGTATAAATCTAAAGTCAATCGGATATTAACTTTGGCCTCCAGAGCGTCCACAAGATTTTTTGAGGTGATCAAGGGCCATAACTCTGGCACTATCGGAAATTGCTGAAAATTAATAGGTGTCTTTGTCTTATGACCTTAAACACTGTGTATAAATTTAAAGTCAATCGGATATTAACTTTGGCCTCTAGAGCGTCCACAAGATTTTTTGAAGTGATCAAGGGCCATAACTCTGGCACTAATTATCAGAAATCGCTGAAAATCAATAGGCTTCTAGGTCTTATAACCTTAAACACTGTGTATCAATTTGAAGTCAATCGGATATTAACTTTGGCCTCTAGAGCGTCCACAAGATTTTTTGAAGTGATCAAGGGCCATAACTCTGGCACTAATTATCAGAAATCGCTGAAAATCAATAGGCTTCTTCGTCTTATGACCTTAAACACTGTGTGTAAATTTAAAGTCAATCGGATATTAACTTTGACCTTTAGAGCATCCACAAGATTTTTTGAGGTTATCAAGGGCCATAACTCTGGCACTAATTATCGGAAATCGCTGAAAATCAATAGGCGTCTTCGACTTATGACCTTAAACACTGTGTATAAATTTAAAGTCAATCGGATATTAACTTTGGCCTCCAGAGCGTCCACAAGATTTTTTGAGGTGATCAAGGGCCATAACTCTGGCACTAACTATCTGAAATCGCTGAAAATTAATAGGCGTCTTTGTCTTATGACCTTAAACACTGTGTATAAATTTAAAGTCAATCGGATATTAATTTTGGCCTCTAGAGCGTCCACAAGATTTTTTGAAGTGATCAAGGACCATAACTCTGGCACTAATTATCGCAAATCGCTGAAAATCAATAGGCTTCTTCGTCTTATGACCTTAAACACTGTGTATCAATTTGAAGTCAATCGGATATTAACTTTGGCCCCTAGAGCGTCCACAAGATTTTTTGAAGTGATCAAGGGCCATAACTCTGGTACTAATTATCGGAAATCGCTGAAAATCAATAGGCTTCTTCGTCTTATGACCTTAAACACGGTGTATAAATTTAAAGTCAATCGGATATTAACTTTGGCCTCTAGAGCGTCCACAAGATTTTTTGAAGTGATCAAGGGCCATAACTCTGGCACTAATTATCGGAAATCGCTGAAAAACAATAGGCTTCTTCGTCTCATGACCTTAAACACTGTGTATAAATTTAAAGTCAATCGGATATTAACTTTAGCCTGTAGAGCGTCCACAAGCAATTGTGGACGCCGGACCGACGGACCGACGGACCGACGGACGGACGGACGGGGGCGACGACAATATACGACCACATTTCAATGTGGGCGTATAAAAATGATCCTGTAAACATATCTTATTTATATTAAAGGTTTGTTTATTAAGCTGATGATGACTAGAGAACGTATCACTTAGTTTTTCGTATAACAAAATGATCCTGTAAACATATCTTATTTATTTTGCTTCTTATCGTGAACAATATTCAAATGGGAACACATCAATAACAACATATTTGTACACTTATGGATGTTTAATCTGTAATCAACGGTACAAAGTGAGAGGGTCATCACCAAAAATATGAAACAGATGTCAGTAGCGCGTGTGTCCTCCACTGGCTCTTACGTACGCTGTGCAGCGACGCAGCATGGAATTATCCATTGTGTCGTACTTTTGTAATTTGGGTCATACATATTTTCTCAGCAAGATGTTCCTCTACATTGTACCGCTGTTCACATGGATTGGCACCTCATCGCTTAACCTTGAAAAATTGCCCAGTAAAATTCACTGGGGCGCCAATTATTTTCGACACTGATTCAATGGGACAGTCCCTGAAAGTTCAGGGCGAGTGTAATCAGGCCGACGTTCAGAGCTGAACTAACTCTAATCAATCGTTTACAGTCCACGATGACGGTTCCCTGTGTAGAAAATTTAACTGCCGCAAACGCGTGTTCCTGCTATTTCAGCCTGTGAATACAGCAACTTCAATTTGGTCCAATATAGCCTCTACCTGGCTGACCCGGATTCCAAACAACCAATCAATCGTCGCTGGGTTTAGGGTCTTGCCCTCACGGAGCAAATTTAAGAACCGATATTCTAGCCTGCGTAAGCAACTCCAAAAGCATCCAATGGTTTTGTAACCATTCACAAATAACTGATGCCTGAAAAATGTGGCACAAAGTAGAGTGGCTCCAGACAAAATTTGGAATATTTGACAGCCGCAAATGCGTTTTCCTGTATTCTAGCTCGTGAAAAGTGTTTTATTAGATTTCGGGCACTTTATTTCGCCAAGCAGATGAAATAATTTTTTTTTTCACTTTACCAGTCTGCCTGAAAGTTATGGGGGCAGCTGTACCCCCACCCCCGGCTCGTACTATGTAGTTTGTCTTGTCCACAGGTTTGTATTTTGTTAGTGAGCTTCTTTTTCACTTACTCTTAAAGACGCACCTAGCAATTTATATCAAAAAAATATAAATAACTACAATTTAACCACAATAATTTTATTATTATAACAATCCCATCGGACAATATATTATATAAACACTGGTGTTATGGCCTACAAAGCAGTAATTTACAAAGGATTTACACAGGGGGAATAACTCTAGCTGTAATAATTGAAATAGGATTTCCTATTTTGTAAGCTTTATATAGACAGATTGAAGTAGTAATTTACAAAAATTGAACACATAGCACTATCTGACAATTGCGTATGTCTAAAGTAAAAAACTTGGTTCTGGTCGTTTAATTGAAAATGTAAGTTAACAAGGTGGATAACTCAATTAAAGCATGCACTAAAAATTATGACATATTGCTATTTACACAATATCATATAAATTAACTGTTTGCGAGTCAATTGTCCGTAACATAACAAAAAAAAATACAGACTGTAGAGGGGAAAAAAATAAACTCTTTACAAATTTTACACAAAAAGACAATGCCAAGATAAGAATGGGAGAACAATAACCGTGTCTACTACATTGTATATAATTAGATTTATAAACTTTTAAAAACACATAAATACTGATTCTAAATCTAACTAGAGTTTATACCGGTATCACATGGTTATACAGTTTGTACATCTGAAGACTGTCTGGTGTTAATATTGTGGTTAAAGCTAGGAGGAAGGAGGAAGAGTAAAGGTGTAAAAAATCTCTTAAGTTTCAACACATAAGCCACAAATTTAAGAAATGTTCCTTCACTTTTACTTTCTACCAAAAGTACTCCCCCGATGATAGATGACTCTTGCCTATTTAATCTCAATAAATTAAAGATATTTATACCAACGAAATATCAAATACCACCGCATGAATTGAAGAAATTCTAAGTTTTAGTTTGCACTATAAGACAATAACAAGGGGTAAGGTTCGTATTAATGCATTGTATAACCCTTTTTAATGAATTAAATCACAAAATGTTCATAACAGTGGCCATTGGGCCTAATAACTATGGTTTGCAATAAAGAGGGATTCGGCAGCAGCAGCCCCTTCACCTGCTGGAGTGTATTTTCCAAGGGAAGCATCTCCGTTTGCCTGAAAGAAAATAAAATAAATGTTAATTTAATTTTCCCAAGAAGTATTAAGAATTAAATTTGATATGTTCAAGATCACTCAACGAGTTCAAAAAGTGCCATATTCAGTTTGATGATGACACATTTCACGAGATTTCAATTGCAAAATGTCTAATCTAATCTTGTACCTCGGAAATAGAAAATAAAAAAGGAAATAACTCAAGACAATTCAACAAAGATTACAAGCTTTAGTCAATTTTCAACTTCACTGAATGACAAGACATAACCTTGAACCAGTGGGGTAAATTTGATGTTGCTATCAAATGAAACATCCGTAATCTATATCAGCAAGTAATAATTTACCTTGGCTCGTCTCATGAGTTCTTTTTGAGCAGCAGCAACATTTTCATCTTTTCCCTGCCACGCTTTCAATACACTGGCTTGTAGAGCACGACCAAAAGAGAAAGAAAGTGCCCATGGTTTACGTCCAGGGTAACTATTAATAGCGTTCAAGTTAATGGAAGCATCTACTTCAGATTGTCCACCGGACAAGAATGTAATACCTGTAACACAAGAACAAAGTGGTATTAATAGAATGAAAAGGGGAATAACCAACAAGAGAGAGAGAGAGAGAAATGGGGTTTAACGTCCCGTCACTCGACACAACTTGGTCATTTCGGGAATAACAAATGGTTTTAATTTTATTTCAATAATTCGCTTGCGCGTAGGGGTCTTTAGCAGTGGGAGGAAACCGGAGTGCCCGGAGGAAACCCACGAGGTTGAGAAGGCGCCCCTATCTCCATGCCACATACGCTCGCACAATAACCAACAAGACTAACGTGGTTTGGCAACTTCCACGCAGTGTACTATGACCTTTATTTGGCCTAGACAGACACTCTTAACTTTTTTTTCAACTGTTTGTGTTGCAAATGGTACACACGAAACCGCAGTTTATCGTACTATTAAACGAATGGACACTATTTACTAGCAGAACCATGTGTACAACACAAAGTTAACCAGCCAAGATTTGGTATATTAAATGCTTCTGGTTTTTGTCAACTTTCTATTTTTCACTTTTTATAATCAGAAATTTTCTCTATTATACACATTTTTAGATGCCTTAATAATGGTCAAAATTTTCAGGATTTAGATGGCAAATATACACCACTAAATTCATATAAACAAACAAAGAGTAAATGGCATTTAAAAAAACGTATAAGTTTCGTAGTTCATACGTCTCCATTGCTACAATAAAAGTATGTAAAATGGAGAGTAGTTCCTAGAATTTGTCAAGTATTGTCAAGTGCGACTAAGCAAATTATTTTTGGAGACAAGTTGGCACCCTGTGTAACCCAGTTTATTCCAATGGTGTTTTAATTAAGTCTGGAAAAAGGGCACCTGCCACAGACAATGTCAGGCAAAAGTTATGAATTTGCCAGACACAGTCCCTCTTGCACAAGTCATTTTCACTGACACAAAGGAGTGGTTTATTGATATTATTAAGTTGAAAATGGCTGGAACTAGTTCATTAGTATCAAGGCCTGCTTTTAAATTGTGATATTTTACCTGGAACAGCAGCTGGAACTGTTCGTGATAAAGCTAACACAGTGGCTTTGGCATTTTGTTCTGCTGTATACTTGGCTGTACAGGACTGACCAGCGGTTACCATATTAGGTTTCAAGAGAGTACCCTCCAAGAAAATATGATGATCCATTAAAGCCTTGTATTGGAAAGCCAAGACCTGAAAGTAACCAAGCATAAATAAAGATGCATTATGTAAAAGCTTTAAATTCTATGTAGATTATTATTTTGACATTTATTAGCATCACGCACCTATAATCAACAGTCTGGGTCATCAAAAGCTGACTAGCTTTCAGATCTACTTCATAAATTAATTAATAGAATTTTCTAATTAAAAAAAAAAATAACAAAAAACAAATTATAACAAAGAAATTGTGAATTACCTGTTCTGTGACGTACTGAGCTTCTTCTAACGAATGGGAACCATCAGGTAATACTTCTGGTTCTACAATTGGCACTAAACCATTCTAAAATAAAAATACACTTTTAATATTGATGAAATGGAACGGAGTAAACATCCTACTGTTCTAATGAGAGTGGGATATCCAAAATAACATGTGCCATACAGGGTGCTATTAGGGAAACTTTGTCCTCAGAGCGATCAGCGCAATAATAATAATCGTTTTCTATAGCGCTGAACATTCAGTCAGTCTGACTGCTCTGTGGCGCTTTAAATGACACTCATTTCGAATTCCAACTGGCATATGTTCTTATTAGTGCACACCGATGCATACACAAAACCTTGATTTTTCATCCTATACGCACAACCAGGCATCACCGACAAAGATGAACCACATCAGAAAATTCATACCTCCACTGTATAGCTTAAGTAGACACTAATTTGGGCAGGGGGAGACAAGACCTAACATCCATCTGCATATTGACAAATAAATGGAGGATCTTTAAGGTAAGTGATAGACAAATGTAAAGTTAGCATTCTTCCTTTTGTCGGAGATCAATAACGGATCTGATGGACTAACATTTCCCAAAAACAACTAATAAACATTTCTTGAAAAACATATAGGCTCTATACTGGTTTTTTCTGTTAACATGTCTACAAATTCTATCAGATAACCAGCGACTTCAAATTGAAAGTTTGCCTTTATTTTCAATTGTTAATTTAAGACAAATGATTTGAACTGTGTATTGTAACGATTTATTATACGTTCAGTCAACTAGTCCTAAAGGTTCACTTTAAACCCCAAATAGGACATAAAGATATAGCAATAATCCATTGTCAAGCCTTTTCATTTAGTGAAAGAAAATTCAGTTGAAGTAAACAAGATTCACCATCAAAAGTGACTAAACAATAAGAATGTAATAATAAAACCAGGATGTCTAAACAGGATATAACTAAATCCTTTATCCACCATATCTATGCTGAACTACATGTATCCTAGATTGAAATAGGAGACATCAAATCTGCTTATCTAATGTATTAGACTAATACATGTACATCATTTCTGAGCAGGTTTTCTGTCAAAACAATTCTGCATGGATTCCTAAACAGAAATTGATAACAATGAGATGTTACACCAGTGAAATCACAGTAACATGTACACTCGGTGTTCAACTATACATGTAGACCACCTAGAGTGATGTTAACTTGTGAAATGCTTGAGATTTCTAAATAAAATAACAATTGATGTATCTGTATCGGCCCAATAAATTTTGCTGTCAGCCTCCGATATCAATTTGTGTTGATTTTTTTTTTTAAGAAGACATATTTACAAACCTGTTGGCAAATACTGGCATAACGAGCTAAAACATTGGCATTCTCAAGCATAGCCTGGTAAGAAGGGGTATCTTTACCGATTTTCAAAACACATCGCCACTTGGCAAACTGCGCACCATCTTTCTTGTATTGTGCACATCTCTCAGACAAACCATCTAAACCTATATATCAATAAAACATTATATGAAAAAATTATTCTTAACACTGCAATTTGAATCCCCTTTGTGTTGTATGTTGTATGACCCTAAAAACACCCATAAGGACCCCATAGTTAATCATGCAACTCAGAAAATTTGAGGCAGTCAAATAGCTTAAGTCAAGTGCTAATCGGTCAAATATCAACAGGGATGCTGGATACACTAGAGCTTTTCATGTGACTTTGGCAGTATGAGACAGTCTAAGGAACCTTATATAGTCACAAGATGTTTCAAGCATTTTAAGTGCTAAAGGGTTAACATTGGTCTGCTTCAGGTCAAAAGGTCAAATTAATTTCTACTTCTACTGTAATCAATACTCTTGTATTTTCCACAGCATTCAAAAGTACCAGACACAATTGTAACAAGCCAACAGTGAGGCTGATGTCCCCCGCCGAAATCCCAAAATAAATAGATGACACATATTAATTAATCGCACATTTATTTTTTTCAAACGTATCGACCAATCAAACTGAACATGAAGTGTCATCCAAAAATTGCTTATCTCTGCCTACCGTAAGAAGAAAATGCTCATCTTCGAACTCCATCAAGGCATTGACCTAATAAGCATACACACCAATTTTGAACATTTTAACTCAATTCGAAGGAGAGTTATTGTGTTCCAAAGTCTTGGCAAATCAAATTGCTTATCGCTCTGCTTACCCTGAGCAGAAAATGTTCATTATCGATCATAGTCAAGGTATTACTGAAATGAAACTATACACCAAGTTTCATCACTCTCACTTAATTAGAACTAAAGTTATCGCGTCTCAAAGCGTCAACCAATCAAATTGCTTATCTCTGCTTACCCTAAGCAGAAAATGCTCATCTTCGAACTCCATCAAGGCATTGACCTAATAAGCATATACACCAAGTTTGAACATTTTAACTAAATTAGAAGGAGAGTTATTGTGTTCCAAAGTCTCGACCAATCAAATTGCGTATCGCTCTGCTTACCCTGAGCAGAAAATGCTCATTATCGAACTTAGTCAAGGTATTACTATAATGAAACTATACACCAACTTGCATCACTCTCACTTAATTAGAACTAAAGTTATCGTGTCCCAAAGCATCAACCAATCAAATTGCTTATCTCTGCTTACCCTAAGCAGAAAATGCTCATCTTCGAACTCCATCAAGGCATTGACCTAATAAGCATATACACCAAGTTTGAACATTTTAACTCAATTAGAAGGAGAGTTATTGTGTTCCAAATTCTCGACCAATCAAATTGCGTATAGCTCTGCTGACCCTGAGCAGAAAATGCTCATTATCGAACTTAGTCTAGGTATTACTATAATGAAACTATACACCAAGTTTCATTAATCTCACTTAATTAGAACTAAAGTTATCGTGTCCCAAAGCATCAACCAATCAAATTGCTTATCTCTGCTTACCCTAAGCGGAAAATGCTCATCTTCGAACTCCATCAAGGCATTGACCTAATAAACACATACACCAAGTTTGAACATTCTAGCTCAATTAGGAAGAGAGTTATTGTGTCCCAAAAAGTGTGACGGACAGACAGACGGACAGACAGACGGACAGACAGACAGACAGACAGACAGACAGACAGACAGACAGACAGACAGACAGACAGACAGACAGACAGACAGACAGACAGACGGACGAACCCATTTTAATAGTCCCCCAACTTTCTTCGAAAGGCGGGGGACAAAAATTTAAATAAATTGAGCATACCTTGTGTGGTGCTTTCGCTAAAACTGCCAGCAAGGGGGACAACTCCCTTATCAACTTTAATACCAGGAATGATGCCCTTGCTCTGCAGAACTTTAACAAATGGAGTTCCATCCTTGGTTTTCTGGTATAGAGTTTCTTCGAATAGAATGACACCAGAGATATTTTCAGCGACAGCATTGTCTGCTGTGAATAAAAGTTCTCGGTATCGGCGACGATTCTCTTCAGTATTTTCTACTCCAATACCAGCAAATCGCTTTCCCATGGTACCTGTAAAATATAGTAACATACACATGTAGTGTCATACATGTCATATCTTGTTATATATTATGGGCATCAAAAGTTCCTAAGTAAATCTAATAGACTGTTTCATTGGCTAATCCCTCACTTCAACCAAAACGCTGGTAATAGCAATAGTGAAATCTTTCAGATCCTAGTGTAGTCAATACAAGTAAAACGAAATTTTGTGTTTTAATCAGATTGGGTCAATTGATAGTATTGATGATGTCACTAACTAATTCTTTAAGGCTAGCGACTAAATGGGCATACTTAGAATTTTTCTAATAAACTGATTCAAATCAATGTCATTAACCATAGGCTACATAAGCTTACACAATATAAATCTTTTGTTAGAAACTGAAAATCATCTCCTTTACTTTAGAGATGTTTTCCAAAGTGTTAATTTGTTTCCATCATTTAGCAATAGATTAGGAGGCCAGGACTGAACATTAAAGTTGATGTCGTTCCTGCAAGGTGGACAATAAAAAAAACTAGTTTAAAAGTATTATGTCTATTTCTTATACATCGGGAAGCAACAAAAAAAACCTTTTTTTACCATGTTAGTTCAACAGTAGATAAAAGATGAATGCATAAGTATTAAAAATTTCATTGAAATAACTTTATTCGGAGCGAAAATATCAATGATTGATTGAAGATGTGTGGATTGTTCATTATCATAGTCTAGATTATCTATCTTTAAATTTAAATTAAATTATTAATTGCAGATGGTGTTTTAATCCATTTAAATCTTGGCCATCCTATGATCCAGAGAGTTGATTATAGGCTTGTCAGGTGAATAAATGTTTATAATAGTTTATATAACATCTGAAGTTAACTTCAAGACCCATCATAGGCAAATCTAGCTTTTATACAAGTATATAATTAATCTTTGTTTGTAAATGTATACCCCTTTATTTAACTTGATCTGATTTGAGAAAGGGTTCATCCTAAATAACTTGTACAGGCGACATAATAACATCGTTTATTCTACCAGGATCCTTATCAATACAATATACATCGCATATTCTATATTTGCTCCACATGACTTGTTTCAAAAGACATGAATTCATGGTTCATAAAATTAGTTAATCACTAGATATACAAAAGGCGATACTGCATTGAGATTAGATTGCAGATAGAGAGAAAAGATATGAAATTTAACTACACTCAATGCAAACTAGGTCATTTTGGGACTAACATATTTCAATTTCATTTAAATTACTCGCTTGCGCATAGGAGTCTTTAGCAGTGGGAGGACACCAAAGGACCCAAAGGAAATCCATGAGGTTGGACAAGACTAGAATAAATAAATATTATAACTCGGTTGTTAAGTAGATATACAAATGATGGTATTGCATAGTGATTAGATAAGCTGACTAGAATATATAAATATCATAAACAGCATACAAATGGTGGTACTGCATTGAGATTAGATAAGCAGGGTAGATTAAATACATTTTGACGTATTTCACTAAATGGGATCATCTATCTTTATGTATTGGGGTTATGTGTCAAGAATCAAGATTATGGGTCAACATAAGTTTCATACACAATTTTATAGCAGTTTTGAGCTTAAAACTATTGAAATTGTAAACCACTGCCATTCTTTTTATACATGTAATCATAGATTAAGTTTTCTGAAGAGAATAACATATTCAATAACAGTACACAAAAAGAGAAAAGTAAGGGGAGGGTACACACACATCCAACCAAGGAGAATATTTGTTAAAATCAAGAAACAATAACTTGACTAACCATGAGGTAAATATCTTATTCCAGTTTCATTTACCATACCAAACTTAGGCTACCTGTGTACAGTTAGCTCCGCTACAGAACAGACACTAAGCTAGTTGACAGACATTTTAAGTCTTAAATCTATGATTTTAGTCGAAAACACTAATTAAATTCCATGAGACTTTATTAGTAGGGTAGAAGCGCAGTAGACAGCAATATACTAATTTTCGGATAGCTATGGCAGCCATTTAGGACAGATTTATTCTCGAAGTATCATTTACCTGTGGACTCATCAGCAGCCAAGATACCTTTACCAGGAGCCACAATGGCATTGGCAATTTTTCTAAGTTCATCCTCTTGTTCAGGGGTGAGGTATTGGGCGTGATCTGGCATGTTTCTGCAACATAAAATTGAAGTCAATGAATTAACAATATGTAATCTTTTAGAAGCTTTATTCTATAAAATGTAAAATATAAATTCTAAACTATAAATCATACCAGCACTATCCTGTTATGCATGAATTCACAAACTTTTTCAAAATGACACCAAATCAATTACATAGTAAGGTGTGTCCCATTAAACATATTCATATAATATACATGTATGAATGATCTAATGCTTTGTTATTCTATCAAAAATAATGACATGAAATCTGACATGTTAAAATGACAAATCAATTATACATGAAAGGTTTAGGGAGTGTGCATTAAACATTCATATCTTGCTTTGATAATTTATTAAAAATAAAGACATTGTAAAAGTCACAAACAGATTTAAAAACCACAAACAATCGAAACAATTTTGTTCCGACAATTCTTCAAATTGATCAATTTACTGCATTGTTTATACATATATATATGTGTATTTGATTCCAATCCACCAATAAAGTACTGGTACTAATAATTCTACTCTTTATTTCAAACAAGTTGACCAATTATTTGTCATGAGGGTTTTTTTTTTCTCTTCCATAATTAAATTCCTAATTTTATTCATGGTAAAGACACAGAATTAAATCACGGCTACATACATGTAGTAACTTTTCTATATCATTCAAATAAAAGCCCATACATGTATAAATTGGACCAGAAGTAAAATATTCTAGAAGATCAAAGTGCATTTTTAAACCATGAACAGGTCCATGACAAATCAGGCCATTTATCGTAACATTATCAGTATTCCCTATCATTGAAGGCTGTTATCAATCAAGATTAAATAAACATAGTATATTATTTATGTTATGGTGTTTATTCTATAAACAGAAAAAGAGTGTCAGCAATTCATTATCAGAATAAGAATCAATGAACTTGAAATTATAACAAATCAAACTTGATGTCCCCTGACTTAAGAAGCTTAACTTGTAACTTAATTCCTTTGGAATCTGACTAAAATAATTTAGTTTTATTTTTTTATACTTTCAATTAACTCCACTGCATGAATATCTGACTAGTTGCAGAAGGGAGGTTGTGTCAAGGTCCATACGAGGCTTTTGACCTGTTAACCAATCAGCATTGATGTTCTAGTTCTAGTGGAATACCCAGACTTCCGTGCACAGTAAACCAAGAACTTGCTGTAACAGACCATTTCACTGGCTAATCCCTCACATCAACCAGAATGTGGATTATATATCAATTCTTCCAGATCCTAGTGTTGTAAAGAGATTGTTTTTCAAACCAAAATTCTTAACAATTACAAATGAAACGAAATAGGATCTGCATTTTAATCAGATTGATGCTTTTGATATCATTTGAAATTAAAAGCACTCTGAATTAGAATTATTGATGTTATCTTACAGTGAAAATATTGGATCCTAATAATCAATTTTGATGTTAAATTTCCACGATAATATGGGACCTTTTATATCCAATATTAAAGAAACGATGAACTAATCATTATCAGTGTATTCTATGGTTTTGGGTGTAATGAAAATAGAAAAAAATATTCTACAAGACATTTATATTCTACAAGAGTTAATTAATAATGGCCGAATAACAACCGACAAAATAATATAAAGAAGTGGTTGCCTTCAGATATGCCCACACTGGGGCCTCAAGAGAGTTCACCAGTTGAAATGTGATTTTTCATACAATCAGGAACCATACTTGTATTCATTATAATATAATGCCCTGTTACTTAATAAAATTCGTTTCCAAGACACTATTGAGTACTGGTAAGGTCGTAACTGTCTAAAGCTACACTGTTTGCAAGAGTAAGAGTAGGTCTTGGAAATGGAACCAGTTGTATGAAAAAATAAAATGAATAGCCTGCTGGAAATAATGAGAACCATTTAAAGCAAGATTATATTTTTGAGTTGTGTGGCGGTTGGGCTATTTTGATAAAAAAAAACTCAATTCACTCACTGACTTTTTTACAAAAAGCTATGAATGTTATACAGACAAATTTAATTCAATGGGTGATTTGTCACTTTGCCTTGGCTCTGGCCTTTGCTTTGGGCCTTTGGCAAGGAATTTATTTCAGGCATGAGTTTCGATCAACAAATAAAAATATTGAAATAATCAAATCGACCCATTCCTGGCTTTACAGCCTTTTACTCCTTTAGACAACATTTTACATTTTTAAAAAAACCCACATAATTCGGTTATTTTGCCTTAATAACTTGAGCAACTTACTGGTTTAGGATCTTAAGATCTGAAAATTAATTAAATTATATGATTTGACATTTGCAACTACAAAATACAATATCTACAATACTGAGAAGTTCAAGGACAAGTCGCGGTGCCGTGTCCTTCACTCGACTTATTCAGTTCGGCAAGGACGAGCAATATAGAAATTGTTTCTCGGGGTAGCTTAGTGTTCCCTTACGAAGAGTACGGTTTAAGATACCAATAAAACGCAATAACTGTTGCTGACAAAATATCAGCAGGTGCAAAATACTTACGTTAATTTGGTGTAGTTGGCT
Source organism: Patella caerulea (assembly GCA_036850965.1). Classification (NCBI taxonomy): domain Eukaryota; kingdom Metazoa; phylum Mollusca; class Gastropoda; family Patellidae; genus Patella; species Patella caerulea. Next base: position 12,907,644 of record JAZGQO010000002.1, on the reverse strand, counting down.
GAAAAGATTTCTTGGTCTGACGAGTAGGCGAAATACCGGACGTTTAAGACAAGAGTGTGCGCGCAGAAGCCGGTTTTTACTTATGCTGTCACGTCATCCGACCTTGAACTTTGACACGAAATTTAACCAATCAAATCAAATCACTTCATAATTTAAGATCGATTCCCTACCCCACCCCACCCCTCGCAAAAATACCCGTGAAATTTATTTTTGTGTCTAGGCGCATGTGGGATTTTTTTTTATATATACCTAGGTATCAATGTAAACAATTATTCAGCAAAAAATAATGATAACTAGAATGTTATTGCTCCTATACGGTCTTTGCGCATATTTCATTTCAATAAACCACAGTTTCTGCTCAATTCACTTCAATTTAGCTATGGGCCAGTTCTTATTTATGCTTTCCGTGTCAATATCACAGTAAACAATGATTCAGCAAATATGAGTAGATACCTAATGACTAGAATTCTTTTTCAATATATGGTTATAATTATAGACTACCGAAAGCCATAATTCTTTAGTCGAGTTCTCCAGTGTTTTCTGTAGGTTGCCTATAAGTATTAAAGCTTTACAGGCCTATGTGTTTATATAATGTGTCTTGATGCAAGTTTTCTGTCAATGCCTATTTCGAAATAAACAGGCCATTGTTAATTCAAGTCAATGTAAACAATAATTCAGCAAAATTATAGCAATCACTGGAATTTATAACTCACTCGTCATGCATTAAATTCAGCCCGCTGGGTGCTTATATCTATGCCGAATAATTCAGATATATAGACATAGGTCCACACATACGATTTTTAAAACTAGATTTAAATTATGAAGACGGGTATAGTTGTCTTTTTGTCCCAACCGTACAAAAATCACTCCCCTTTACCAACGCGCGTTTGGGTGGGTTTTAAAAAAAAACAAACAAAAAAATACAAGGCCCCGTTACACAATTATGGTTTACACGTAATGTATGGCATATTCCCGTAGCCCGGTCGAAGCAGTAGGTCGTTAAACCCCATTTTAGTTCGTCTTTGCAAACCCCACACCCGCCCGCCCCGTCCTACACAACGGACGAAGAGAAACCATGCCGGAAAATCCCTAAGAACTTCCTGGTGTTTTTTGGGGCCTAGTATTATTCAAGAAAAAAAAATTCTCATGTTACAAACAGAAATACCCTTATAGAAATTACGCCACAAGGTGTCTTAACGTCGGCAAATTTATGAGATAATCAATATATTATCCCATCAATATTATCAGATCAATATATTGCTTTTACAATACATGACACAGAGAACTAGGCCCGGGGCCTAATTTTGATATCTAGGAAAATAAAGCGAACAATGGGTGCTAGATTCTGATCTAATGTCAGTTCGAGATTAGCTTATTAAGTGGAGTGCATCGAGAGAAAACGCACAAATGTTCGATATTCAGATAACTCTGTATCTGAGAAATCTAATTTAGAGTTGTGTTGGGACATTGTATGGTGTAAATGAAACGAAATGGGAAATGAAATGAAGTGGAGTTTAACGTCCAACTGTTCTGCTCAGGGCTGGGCATATGAAGACGGACATATACAGTGTGCTGTGACCTATACTCTTATATCGAATTCCAACTGACAAGGGATCCTCTACGTGCACGCATTGCAGGCCGAGAAAGTTCATCCAGATTTTCCGCCGTGGTTCCCCTTGCCAGTGATGCAGGACGGAGGGTCTGACAAGGACAAGTGTCTAGCCCTTCGGATGGGACGGAAAACCGAGGTCCCGTGCACACATTGACGTACACGTAAAAGATCCCTTGGCAGTTAGAATTCGATTTAAGAGTATGTCGTAGCGTCGCTGCACGGCTAAAATTTCCCTCATAGCACACTGTATGGCGTATGCCCGTCTTGATTAGCCCAGGTTAGGAGCAGAACATAGGACGTTAAACCCCATTTCATTTCATTTCATCTCCACCAACTGCAGGATAACGAAAACGGGCAAATATCATATCCGTGCATTGTGCTCTGATGGAGGCAATTTTGACACAACTATCCCACGTGCACTCGGAAGTGACATCTGTCTTCCATCTAATCCGACCGACTAGACACTTACATCATCCTGTCCAGTAAGCTTTGGGGTAAATGTACCCCGACAAACAATACAAGTGGAATTCCACATACAACGAAGTATTCCTGCAATATGATAATCGACTTGATCCCGATAAATTATCTTGTGGAGCTACCGCGAATCCTCGTATTTAAGCCCATAAGCTTAATAACGAGTTTAAATTTTTAATTTTAGCCCCTAATGTAAATGTAAATTCACTGTGAGTTATGAGTGATAACGCCCGTGTGGTCAGATGTCACCCACCGGTGCATATTGATCGTTTAATTCACTTGCTTTAAATGTAGGGGGGGGTGGCCTAGTGGTCTAGAGTGCCGCGCTTCGACCTCGAGCTGGCCGGTCACCTCTGGCTTGCGACTGTGGTTTCGAGCCCTGGTGTGAGCGTATGTGGAGATAGGGGCGCCGTCTCAACCTCGTGGGTTTCCTCCGGGCACTCCGCGCAAGCGAATTATTGAAATAAAATGAAACCATATGTTAGTCCCAAAATGACCTGGTTTGTGTCGAGTGGACGTTAACCCCATTTCTCTCTTTAAATGTAATTTTAAGATGTGGTGTGTGTGCTTACTGTCCGAAATTAGTTATCCGCGGGGGTAATGGTCTTTAGATAGTATATATTTTGAGTCAAGAATTTGCCATAAAAATTCAATGGTAGAGTTTCAAATAGCAAACAAACTAACATTTTCTTTTATTATGCAGATTTAATTATGAGGGGGCTTTGGGTTTTAATCGCCAGAAGATAGAGTGATTATTCGAGCAATAAGTACACGTCCCAAACCATGGGCATATGCGGGTTAAATTAACCCATCTTTAAACTATTTCATAGCAAAGACTACAGTTTTTTTTTAATGGTTTATGCTACACTATTGTTTTTTAATGGTTTATGCTAAATCTTTCAAACAACTTGAAATAGTCAAAGGTTTTCTAGCAAGGTGAAACGGTGAGCACGCGTGTAAGAGATGTCTTATGTAGCGAGTCAGTTGGCATCAGTGTAATGGTTTCAACAGATAATCCTTGGCACCAACTCCTAGAAAAATTTGCTAACGGTAGGCTTATGACATATGTGTGGAGGAATATACCGATGTATTCAACAATACCACACTTCAACACCAAAAAAAAAAAACCAACTGCAATGAAACGAGGTGTATGGTCCTACTTTTTTGATGCATTTTCGGCTAATGAAGACGGCTTACCCATGCAGTGTACTGTAAGGGATATGTTGCCCGTGCAGTGCCACTGCAGTTGCGTGCAGTCAACGTGTACATTAAATTGGACCCCCGTTTTTCGTCTCATCCAAACAACTAGGTAATGTTCCTTGATAGGTACCAATGGGGAAAACCAAACAAACGCAAATCCTAATTATGATAGTGTATTTCAGAAAAAAGAAAACTAGAGAAGACAATTTGGAATTAAAGGAGGAATGCAAGTCTCTAACCAAATATCATAGTCTTCGACATTGCAAACACGGCTTATTGGTCAATTTATATAAACATATGTTGTTAACTTTATAGTGAAAACATGGGCTTTTGATATCCAATATTTAAGACAAAATGAAAATTTTAAAATTTGCACAGGAATCGCATTCCAGAAATCATTCAAGCGCCATTTGATTGAAGCGACTCGTTGAAGGAGGCTAAAGATATCGCACAGGAGAATACTACCAGTGAAGAGCAGAATAGCCAGACGACAAAGACCGACGCTCAGTTTGCACTTTTCGCGTATTTCAACAAACATAACAGGTTAGAAATTACTGCAAAACACGTCATTATATACATTGCGACCTATTTGTGGTCATTTCTAGGTGCCAGAAAATGGCGATAAAAGATTCTTTAAAGTCAATGTTTAAAAGGCTTAATAATTAGGCATGTTTGTTAGAGGGGGGAAGTGGCCAAATTTTGCATTTTATGGCGAATTTTCACATTTTTGAAATTTATGATTGCATAACATTTTCGATAATGAAACCAAAATAAACGCAAGTTAAATTAATACGAGTTCAAATGAAATACAATGTGTTCAGTTGCGTTAAAAATGCATTGTCACTCTCACTAAGATAATAATGTGCAATTTTGAATAATACTATGGTATACAGATTCGCCCAATTATTATGAACCAGAAAATCCCGGTGCACGCGCGGGCATTAAACTCCCAGACGACTACTAAAAGTTTGTACGATTCATAAATGGAAATTACAGTTTTATCCAACAGTAAGACGTCTAAGGCGCCGTTGTGTGGCTTAACGTCCGCGTCCTCCTAGCTAGGGTGCTATCGCAGATAAACGTTCAGCCGGGAAATCGAAACTACGCGCTTCATTCGGCCATACAACCTCTCTGCTGCCAAATACACCACAGAGATTTTTTTTAGAGATACCACAGAAATATTATGCTAAATAGTCTAGTGCTAGCATAGTCATGAGGTATATTAATTACAATGAAAGCATTATATAGTTGCGCAGAGCCCAAAATTTTATATAAAGCATTTCCTTTGATTTTCTATTATTTTAAAGTGTAGAAACGAAAACGTCACAGACAATCAGAAAAAATGTGTGCAAAGAAAATCCCTTCAAAATTGCACGAGAAACATATATTTGTTATACTAATACTATCCAAAGTATTATATGTTTTTGACTAACGATATGAACGGAACAAGTCCCGGTAGGCCTATCGGAGGTAGAATACCATTAAATTTTATCATCTCGGTACCTTAAATTGTAGTTCGTCTATTATCTATCTCTCTCTGATATGCAGGATGAGTAGTTAAAAGTTTTTAGTATGCTATTTCAAGTTTGTGTATCTCAAAGAGTCGGTGGTTAACCTCATCCTTATTCTTATATGACCATTTATTTATTTTTGTTTCTCTGTCTGTTGTGGAAAGGATTCAACCGATTCAACCCAACGAAAATTTGATGAAAAGTTAACATTGTCAAAGTCAATGGGGAAATTTATGGTGGTTTGCATCCTATTAAATCAGTCACTCTGTTGCCTCCCTTTGTGACAGGTGGCGTTGAACACAATGATGGCGACTGCCATGACCAGTTTTAGTACAAAGACGTACGGTGAAAAACCTAGAGCATTTAGGTTAGAAGAAAATGGGGAACTTTATTACATCGGTTCTGAGGTAAAACAATGTTTAAAGATGGCATAGCAAAAAGAAAATAAACTTATAGATTGCCCCAAAACGAAGGACAAACCCTTTGTTCCTCGGCGGACTGATCATCCTCTGCGTCTGACTGAACTGATTTAGATTGAGTTGACTGACACTGGAATACAATACAACGGTATCGGTATGGATATCAGATGGAGCGGAGGAATATTCGTTTGTACCTCCGGGGGAAGGGGGGGTGGTCGAATGATTAACGTGCACGCGCTGTATCATACGGCCTGCCATTGAGTCAGCTGGCATGGTTTTGAATCTCCGGTTGTATGTGGCAAGGAGTACAGGGTTGCTTCTTTAACCTTTCCTCCGACTGCTAAAGACAAAGACCCCTGCGCGGAAGCGAATTATTGAAATGAAATTAAACCATATGTATGTTAGTCCCGAAATGACCCCGTTTGTGTCGAGTGGACCTTAAACCCCATTTCTCTCTCTCTCTCTCATACATATTGTACCTATTTCTCTCTCTCTCTCTTTACATACTCATGATACTGTACCTCTGGAATCTTACATTTCGACATAATTACAGTCAAGTGTAATCAAGTTTTTTTCTTTTAAAATAATATTGTGTGAATATAACTAAATAAACTACCAGCACTGACCGCATTGTTATAAAACTTTATTTTTGTATTCAAAATATACCAAGTTGAAGTAAGTAGCTCCAAAATTATGGAATTTCTTAAAATCTGAGATCGACGTCATGTAATCAAAATGCTCTATACTATAATTCTATAACACTAATAGAACAGTGAATGAATGCCATGGCACCAAAATCTGGGCTTTTCGGTCATATCTGAGTGATCTGAGTGACTTAAAAAGTGTCATTTCCCCTTCAGAATTACTTGTACCAATTTCAAAACTGTAATCAACATGTAACAACTGGCTGAAATTTCTCAAAATATTAATATCTTGAATGAGAATGTACAGTAGAATCCGTATGAGCAGCCACTCCTATTCAGCGACATCTCCTTGTAAGCGGTCACAATAAATTCCCCCCATAAAAATTCTATTGTTTCATCTCCTTATTCAGCGGTCACTCCTCTAACGCGGCCAGCGGTCACTATTTTGCAAATGAATTTAACAAAACATCGCCCATTCAACGGCCATTGTTGAATGATACCATCTTGTCGTTCTTCGTAACACCCCCGCTAATCCCGTGAGTAGTAATCAATTAACTGGACTCCCGCAAATCAGATAAAAAGAAATGTGAAAATACCAATTAACCCGGGATTATCTGTTAATTAATCTTTTGTTTTATTAAACGACAAACCTGATCATTGTTTTCACACGTAACGGGACATTATTTGATATTGATTGAATAAACTGAAAGTACCAACTAAAAGCCGCTATGTTGTTAAATAGACGTTTTTAGCGCCACCTGTAATATTACATACAGAGTTACACCCCCTGTAATTCGGTAGCCAAATCAGCGATGTTTTTTGGTTCGTGTGCTTCTTTGATAAAATAAAATTAATTCATCGATTTTTTTCACAAAAATGGATAAATATTATCGAATACATCACTATGATAGACAGTAGTATTGAAGGTTGGTACAAAATGACAAGTTTACAGAAGTTATGTCGGTGATTCAGCGACGGCCAAATTTACCGATGCAAGTGAAGTATTGCATTGGTGTTTGCTTCCAATGCATTCAAGCGTAATATTAATTGATGTCAGCACAAAAAAAAACATGAGATTTTACAAAAATGGATAAATATTATCGAATGCATGCCAATGATAGACAGTAGTATTGAAAGTTGGGACAAAATGACATGTTTACGGAAGTTATGTTCGAGATTCAGCGACGGCCAAATTTACCGATGCAAGTGCACCCAAGCGTAATATTAATTGATGTCGGCACAAAAAACTCGAGATTTTATTAAGAGGCCACTCCCGTTAAGCGGTCAATCCTAAAATTTCCCGTGGGTGGCTGCTTAATGCAGATTCTACTGTATTCAACATTTATAATTTTAATGATACCAGATTAACCAGAAATATATTGGGATGAGTTGTCTTGCGATGAGTTGTCTTTGGGATGAGTTGTCTGTATAAGGCAGCTCTCAGCCTGGTAAACAGATTTTTCCTGTTTTCTACTGCTGTAACCTACTTTTGACTGTGTTATCACGCACCATAATATTGATAATCACAAAAAAAGTTATCTATCGTTTCGTTAACTTTTATGTTAGTTTCCCATAAAAACTAAGGTGCATATTCACCCATTGAGTGAGCAGTTGTAATGGAAAATCACCAACAGTGTGAAGTCAGAGCAGTATTTCCCACAAGTGTTTCTTGACATAATATTATAATATAGGGTAATTTCAATAATTCTTCATTCTGAAGCTTTGCAGAATGTGTAGTTGTTTTGCCTTAATTCAGTTTGATTAAGTGATCTCCATCTGTAAGGCTACCTAGTTAGTCCTTCCAATGATTTCTAGGAATATAACAATATCGATAGCTTGAACTTGTTATGCAGGCCTTGAAATAACGTTTTTAGCTATATCTGACATTTTCAACTTAGTGCCAAACATGTATTAATGATTTCACTAAAAAGACAAATCAGTGCCGAACAAAATGACAGGCACCAGAGGTTTTGTTCCTGACAAACCCTGAATCTCTGTCTGACATTGTCTGTGTCAGGTGCCTAATTTCCAGGCATGTTATTATGGTAAAGGAAATGTTTCATTTCTTTTGTTTGTAATTTTTGCAGGTGGGGACATATTTACGTATGTTCCGGGGCTCTCTTTATAAAAGATATCCATCTATGTGGCGACGACTAGTTACACTAGAAGAAAGGAAGAAAATATCAGCTATGGGTAAATAATTATGGATACTATTATATAATTGTTAGGGAACAGTTCAGTATTTACAAAGCTATGTTAAATTGAAAATTGATTCAACATTTTTTTTTTTACATCATCTACAGCCTGCGATATAAATGGGATATAAAAGTTAAATTTTCCATGATCTTTGCTAAAACCTTTTGATGATTTTCTTTTTAATTCTATTGAAATCATGCCAGGTAATAATGTTGTCTACCCTTGATATTTTGATTATATTTTCTGAATTAAACATTATAAGATCAATTTTTGATTACATATTTAGCTTGGATTAAGCTCTGAAAAATTAGATATTATTTGAAAAATGTAAATCGATGAGCAGCGGGCTTTTAGGCGAGATTTTTTTTTTAGCCATTCTGATTGTTTATTTTAGGATTTGGCCAGCACTCTCTAGCTACCAATATAACTCTGTTAAAAGTCTGTGAAGTGGATGAAATCTTTAAAGGCAGTGATGAAAAGTACAAGGCTGTTTCTATCAACAGTGATTCCTCTATGTCCTTCAGGTTCGTTATTACAAATTTCACAAATATACATACATGTACACGTATGCATATAATTTGGCCATACTATTATTATTTAATTATATACTTGGAATCACTCAACTGGTTTAAGAAAACCATCAAGTTTAACCTTAACTGTTTACTGTTAAACTTGCTGGTGTTCTTAAACCAGTTGAGTGATTCCAAGTATATTATTAAATTATCTTAGTTGTTCTAAATTAAATTATCTTCCAGACGAAACCTAGATGTAGTTATATCAAAACTCTTTAACTCATATGCAAATGATGTAAGTGGACAATCTCAAGGATGTCCAGGGCTTTATGCTGTAACGAACACTGAAGAATCAAGTAATCAATCAAAAAAAAAAAGGCCTCAGGCAAAATAAGTAGTAGGTAGATGGCCATTGTTTAATTTCCTTGTTTTCATATCAATCCACATTCATAGAACAGTTTGGATTGTCTACCTTTATGCCCCAACTTTCATACTTACAGAAGCAAACTTGTACATAGATTGTCATTGTTCCCATTCTTACCTTCTATTCCAACAGAGATTCAAAGCAAAAGAAAGCTGCTTGGGTACCAACAATACCAACCAGCTCTCATCATCTGGATGCTGTTCCCTGTTCTACACCTATTAATAGAAATAGACTCGGCAAATCTAAAATCAGAACATTTCCATTGTGGTAAGTAGTTCAGTCATTATCAATCAATAAAATCATAGCTCTTAAAGATGCATTAGTCCTTGAATAGTCATTATCCTTTGAAGTCGTATTGACCCTTAAAGTGGCATTATCCCTTAAAGTCACTAATCTTAATCAAATATTTTTCAATCAATATCTAATTTTTAACAGCTTAATCAATGATAAGATGTTTTTAAATTGATTATATTGCCTTTGATTAAAAAACCAAAACCAAAAGTAGATAACCCCTTGACTTGGATTTTATCTGATCAAAAAGGGGTCTATCAAAAGATTTTTCCTAAGAACTGATCCTTTTTATGACCAATATTCTTCTTCGAGGATAAAAATCCCTCAAATGGATAATCAGCAACTTTAAGATTTTCCATGTGACTTTTATCTCAAAGTACAGTTGATTTTGTCATGGTTTCGATTGTGTGCAAATCTGTCAATTCTTTACTGAGAAACATGTACATATATGTTTGAATTTTTGTAATGGTTTCCCCGAAATGGTAGTATAAAATATGTTGCTCTTATTTGTCGGTAGAATGTGATTTTGTATGAAATTTAGTACAGTATATTATGAATGGTTTTCAGTTTTGATGATACTGACCCAACACTGAATTTAGAAAATGCCAGCATTCAAGAACAACTGGTGCCAATCAGACTAGATATGGAATTTGATGGACAGAAATTAAGAGATTGTTTTACTTGGAATAAAAATGGTATGATTGAAATATCTTGCATTAAAGATTTATATTCTTATAACCAGCACTGTACATTAACTCACAGGTTACATTACTGTATCTTTTTGCGTTTAATTTAAAAAAGAAACGTAATCTCATTGACATGCCAAATAGCCAAAGAGTTTTGCTTCATCAATAAGTGCTGATATATTTGTGAGATGAAACACAACCCCAGTAACCCGTATATAAGTCAGACAAACTCCATAGGTAAAATGAAGAAGTTTATTACAGAAGTATTGTCAAGTATATTTTCAAAGTAGTCCTTAAAATAGTTGGATAGCGGAAGAGACAGGCAGCTTTTGTTTATATTTTATTATTTTGATTCCAGAAACTTTAATAACACCAGAACAGTTTGCAGAAATACTATGTGATGATTTAGACTTGAATCCATTAAATTTTGTATCTGCGATTGCTCAAGCCATACGACAACAAATAGAGGCGTATCCTGCTAGCGAGGTTATCGAAGAACCGTCAGCTGACCAAAGAGTTATTTTAAAGGTTTTTTTATTAAGTTGATGATGACTACTATATACATGTATCTTTTCATTGATGTGGTTAGGAGTCCGACTTCCACACAGTCCTGTCCCCATGGTTACAATCCTTTATAATTTGGGGGGTTGGAAGGTTGAATGTTTAGCACATGCATGTTGTAGGGTCACCTATATGCAAAAGTTTTGAGGATTTATACATGAAAGTTTTCCCGATAATGTTTTTGTTAAAGTGCAGGGCCCCCATGTATAATTCACAAGGCATGTACTTATAGTTACCAGTAAATATTATTAAAATTGTTTTATTTACAGTTAAATATACATGTTGGTAATATATCATTAGTCGACCAATTTGAATGGGATATGTCCGACAAAGAAAATAATCCAGAAGAATTTGCTACAAAATTATGTGCTGAATTAGGTATGACACTTATTAAAATCTCTCTTGTTTGTGTCAAGTTTTGGGGCAGTTTTTTTTTTAAATCTGATGTGAATGTTCCTTGTTTCCCCTTGAATTTTGGTTATGCAGGACAGAGTATTCATCAAGGAACAGTATTTAGTTTTTCGAGTGTCTGTACATGTAAATGAGTTCTTGACAGCTGGAATTCAAAATAAGAGTATGTTGTAGTGGCGTCTGGGGACAATTTCCCTCATCTTTATTAGTTGAGTAGATGTAGAAGAGACGAATGCTAGAACCCATTTCCTTTCTGTTATTTTAAACATACATTATGCAAAAGCTAAATCTACCTATTCTAGGTCTTTCTTTTGTCCTGAAATGTTTTCTAAATTATTAATTAGACATAATTAATTCTTGATGCCATGGTTAGCCTGCAATATTTAGTGAATTTGAGTACATTTTGTGATGGATAATTTGACGAAAAAATGGATAATAAAGACTTTGTTTATTATCCTACCAATGTTTGTAATGACGATCTAGGCTAGCCTAAAATTGAGTCACTTAAAGTTGGTTCAGAGTGAAGCAATTTTGACCAAAATTTTCAGCATGTTCTGTTTTCATTATCCATTTTTTAACTGACGGCTCTTTATCTAATCTGATCTAAGACCCCTTTTAAGGAGGTAATCATAGTGCACTCTTGAAGTGTAAGATCACAACATGTCCGTTTTGTAAAAGACAATTTCTGGATTGAGTTGATGGAATATCTTTTAAGTTCGTTATGTTCGAAAATGATGATTCAACAGCTAGCTAGCACTATCTATATACATGTAAGCACCCATTGACTCTGATATTCTGTTAATGTTGTAGGTTTAGGTGGTGAGTTTGTAACATGTATAGCCTATAGTATCAGAGGACAGCTTAGTTGGCATGGTAGAACATATGCATTTAGGTAAGTTTTATGATTTATTCAGTACAATTAAAGAAGAATTTTGGGAGATATTTACAACCCTAGCAAGCTTGTAAAGTGAAATACCTGTCCACCGTGTGGTTTAAAGCTCTATATGTGTCTAGTCATTTGGATAATTCAAAAGTCAGAAGTGGTGTGCACAGCCATTTATACCTTATTTGGGTTATAACTATATGATCCCTTTAAGGTCATCACTAGTGGTGCATATCCATATTAGCTCATCGCTAGTGGTGAATGTCCATATTAGCTCATCGCTAGTTGTGCATATCCATATTAACTCATCACTAGTGGTGCATGTCCATATTAACTCATCACTAGTGGTGCATATCCATATTAACTCATCACTAGTGGTGTATGTCCATATTAGCTCATCGCTAGTGGTGCATATCCATATTAACTCATCACTAGTGGTGTATATCCATATTAACTCATCGCTAGTTGTGCATGTAAAAGATAACTTGGCAGTTCTAAGAGTCAACAGAAGAGTGTAACTGTTCCAGAAAGAATTCTGAAATTTCATGCATACCAAAAATAAAATAAGCATTACCACATTATCTACAAATTGAAATAAATTTTAAAGTATTTTATTTAATGATGGTAAATGTGATTCTGTTCATGTAGGAAAGTCCATTTACAATGATAATGCCCTGTTAATTAACAATTAAAAAAGAATTTTGTTTTGTTGTGTTTGTACTTTGTTTTTTAATTTTTGTATACTTATATATAATATATATTTTATTATTATAGTGAAGCCCCTCTGCCCACGGTAGAAGTAGCTATAAGAAATCAACATGAAGCTGATTCATGGTGTCCATTCCTGGAAACATTGACCGATGCTGAAATGGAGAAGAAGATCAGAGATCAAGACAGAAACACGAGGTAGGAAATAATTTAATGCACTTTGGATCATAAGGTCTAACCTTAATATATCGGAAAATAAACACCAATTTCTACATTTGCAATACAGTTGGTTTATAATTTCTTGAAACTTATCCATGAAAAACTTGTTCATAATTTGGATCGGCTGAAAGTTAAAATCTTAATATACATTCTAGCCTTCAGTAACTCCCCCCTTGTTGCAACATATAATGCTGAGCTGTGAAATGTCATCTATAAAGTGCTAATATTGAAGTAAGCCTATGTCGGTCTGTGATATTCCCTGGGTGATAGTGGGAGTTAATTTTTTCTCTATCAGTAATAAATAAATATGTCCTAGTTTAAATAAAACTTCTTTCTAAAAATTCAAACATCTCCATAATTATTACTCTGTTTTTTCTTGCAGACGTATGAGACGATTGGCAAACACAGCCCCAGCATGGTGATTGTTAATACTTTTCGTAAAAATAGTGCAATTCAATGTGGATCATTAATTGATGCTAAAACATTAAATAATGTTTATTATCTACAAAATGGACGAAAATAAACATCCCTCGGTGAACATGTTTCAACAACTTGTGTAGTAGAGAAACAAATTGTAAACATGTTTCAACATATTGTACTATGTGTGTGGTACAGGAACAAAGTGGGCTGAATCCATGTTTTAGTTTTATACCTTGTGTACTGACTGTGAATTGAAAATATGATGGATGGGTTTAAAGTGTTTAAACCATTCACTCTGTTCAATATTTAGGCCACAACAAAAAAGTATTCTGGTTCTCAGATAATCCTGTGCCAATTACCGCACATAAACATTTTACTGTGGTTATTGGAGGTACATCATTGCAACTCCATAATCTGAAATGTGGTCGTATATTGTCGTCGACCCCGTCCGTCCGTCCGTCCGTCGGTCCGGCGTCCACAATTGCTTGTGGACGCTCTACAGGCTAAAGTTAATATCCGATTGACTTTAAATTTATACAGTGTGTTTAAGGTCATGAGACAAAGAAGCCTATTGTTTTTCAGCGATTTCCGATAATTAGTGCCAGAGTTATGGCCCTTGATCACTTCAAAAAATCTTGTGGACGCTCTAGAGGCCAAAGTTAATATCCGATTGACTTCAAATTTATACACAGTGTTAAAGGTCATAAGACGAAGAAGCCTATTGATTTTCAGCCATTTCCGATAATTAGTGCCAGAGTTATGGCCCTTGATCACCTCAAAAAATCTTGTGGACGCTCTAAAGGTCAAAGTTAATATCCGATTGACTTTAAATTTATACACAGTGTTTAAGGTCATGAGACGAAGAAGCCTATTGATTTTCAGCGATTTCCGATAATTAGTGCCAGAGTTATGGCCCTTGATCACTTCAAAAAATCTTGTGGACGCTCTAGAGGCCAAAGTTAATATCCGATTGACTTCAAATTTGTACACAGTGTTTAAGGTCATAAGACGAAGAAGCCTATTGATTTTCAGCGATTTCCGATAATTAGTGCCAGAGTTATGGCCCTTGATCACTTCAAAAAATCTTGTGGACCCTCTAGAGGCCAAAGTTAATATCCGATTGACTTTAAATTTATACACAGTGTTTAAGGTCATAAGACGAAGAAGCCTATTGATTTTCAGCGATTGCCGATAATTAGTGCCAGAGTTATGGCCCTTGATCACTTCAAAAAATCTTGTGGACGCTCAAGAGGCCAAAGTTAATATCCGATTGACTTTAAATTTATACACAGTGTTTAAGGTCATAAGACGAAGACGCCTATTGATTTTCAGCGATTTCCGATAATTAGTGCCAGAGTTATGGCCCTTGATCACCTCAAAAAATCTTGTGGACACTCTAAAGGTCAAAGTTAATATCCGATTGACTTTAAATTTATACACAGTGTTTAAGGTCATAAGACGAAGAAGCCTATTGATTTTCAGCGATTTCCGATAATTAGTGCCAGAGTTATGGCCCTTGATCACTTCAAAAAATATTGTGGACACTCTAAAGGTCAAAGTTAATATCCGATTGACTTTAAATTTATACACAGTGTTTAAGGTCATAAGACGAAGAAGCCTATTGATTTTCAGCGATTTCCGATAATTAGTGCCAGAGTTATGGCCCTTGATCACTTCAAAAAATATTGTGGACGCTCTAGAGACCAAAGTTAATATCGGATTGACTTCAAATTTATACACAGTGTTTAAGGTCATAAGACGAAGAAGCCTATTGATTTTCAGAGAATTCCGATAATTAGTGCCAGTGTTATGGCCCTTGATATCTTCAAAAAATCTTGTGGACGCTCTAGAGGCCAAAGTTAATATCCGATTGACTTTAAATTTATACACAGTGTTTAAGGTCATAAGATGAAGACGCCTATGGATTTTCAGCGATTTCCGATAGTTTGTGCCAGAGTTATGGCCCTTGATCACCTCAAAAAATCTTGTGGACGCTCTGGAGGCCAAAGTTAATATCCGATTGACTTTAGATTTATACACAGTGTTTAAGGTCATGAGACGAAGAAGCCTATTGATTTTCAGCGATTTCAAATAATTACTGCCAGAGTTATCTCCCTTGAGAACTTCAAAAATTCTTGTGACGCTATAGAGGCCAAAGTTACTATCCGATTGACTTCAGATTGATACATAGAGTTTAAGGTGTTGAAACGAACAAGTATTTTGATTTTCAATGAATTTAGATAACTAAACAGCTAAATCCATGATATTAAATGTTTCATGTATATACTAATTGTTAGCGTGGGGTAAAACTTTATAAAAAGCAATCAAATTCTGATGATTTTCTGATAATTACATAATGAGTTGTTACTCTTAATCAGTTTTTAGTGTATTACAAATGTTTCATTACCGAAATTAGTAAAAATATGCGACAACCCTTGTTGACTGCCCGGACAATTTAGCTGCTGTGGGCGTATGTTTCGTTGCCTGGCAACCTATCTTTAATGAAACCATAGGCTCATTATCAAGGATGCAAACCTGATCAATGTTAATGACAATTATAAATTATACGGTACTGGATAATCATACACTCTTACAAGATTATTGTAGGGCCTTGACATTTGATGTGTATGCGCATCAGCAGTCGCTAAGATCAGTAGTGATCCTTTGACAAAATAAAAAAATACAAAACAAAACCTGTGAATCAATTTTTGGTAAGAAATGTCTGAGAACCTGAATATTTTTTTGGTGTGGTCTTATTATTATCTTATTTTGAAACAAGATAAAGAGGGGTGTGTTTGTTGTAGTCACTGCCAGGGACTTTATTTCAAATAAAAAGTTTTTCCTGTCACATATTGCTATGTCTTTTTAAGTTGCATTGTCCTTTTTGCTGTGACAGCTGTATAATTCCACATAGTGATGTACTTGCCACAAATATGGCGTGAATGGATAAGGTTTTAGTTTATTTCAAAATGGGCAAATGTTGTCAGATGTAGCTGAATCTCAAACATGTTGAGTATACCACTGTCATGTTGAATCGTCAAATAGCAGAAACTGTTTTCATATAAATATTATTCATGTATTGTATCAATCATTTATGTAAATTAATCATATCACACAATAAAACTGTTAAAAAATGAGTTGATATTGGTAGTTGGTAATCGCATCTAAATTTCCTTAAATTACTGATAGTTTTTTGTTGCTTTGAAAGTAAACCTGTCACATTGTAAGACAAACTACGTTAAGATTAGAGATCGTAAGTAGCAGGGTTTTCGCCGATGTATGTGACAAGGAGTAGGGTCGCCTGTCCAACTCAATAGATTTTTTCTCTGGGTCCTCTGGTTTTCTCCCACTGGTAAAGACCCCCAAGCACAAGCAAACTATTGAAAAAAAATAGAAACATATGTTAGTCCCAAAATGACCTAGTTTGTATCATGGATGTTTAAACCCATGCTCCCTCTCTCAAATTACTAAATAACTTTTGTTGCTTTGAAAGCTAATCCATCACATTGCAACACAATCTACATTACTGGCAGCAAAATCTTTCTTACGCTGTTGAATAAATATTTACATAATACAGCATGATAATGGGATCTGAAAACAACCTGGAGCTTATATAAATTCATCCATTTCTTTTCTGTTGGGTTCTGAATTCTGAATATATAGCTTTTACTTGAGCTAAACATTATCTCTACATTATTTATACTTTCAAATACTTTTAACCCGATTGATCCTGAATTTCACGATCAGGGCCCACTTAAATATCTTGTTTCATATGAGGTGCCCCCCCCCCCCAAATGGTGAGGCACCTCATAATGAATCATATGATTAACACCACAACTTGATTGATGGAGCGTCCAAAATGTGATCGGCGGGGTGCCTTATCCTGGGGGCGCCAATATTATTATTGATTGGCGAGGCGCCTCTTACGGATAATATTGATTGTCGGGCCACACATAATGCATAATGCCGAGAACGATTGGTTTGGCGACCACGCCTTGATCAATGGGGTACCCAAAATGGCATGAATGCTTGGGTGCCTCATCCCTAGGGGTACCAATAATGCTGTGATTGATGGGCTGCCAACCACCAGATCACGAGCGGCCATATTATTATTGTTGGTGAGCGGGTCTGTAACCCGCTCATAAAATTGGGTGGGGGGGGCCCTCTAACAACACTCCTAAGAAATCCTTATTGTTGGCGAAATATTTGGGGGAGTACAGTAGGACGTTAAACACCATTTCATTTCATGTTATAATAATTTGTATGTATGGATATATTGTGGCCCACATCCAACATATAATAATAGAGTTAGCTCCCTTATTTAGAAGTCTGTTGTGTGGTTGTGCGTATCTTGGCAAGAAACCAAAACAGTTTTTTTTTTATTGACAAGTAAATAGTGGGAGTGGGAGTTATATTACAAAACATTAGATTCATTCACATTATACTGTGGTTGGGTCGTAGTCTGTAGCAGACGATTTTTTTGTTTAGGAAATTTCAGGTTCTTGGCCTATAGTCTAGTACTAGTAGCAGACGATTTTTTGTTCAGGAAATTTCAGTGGGAATAGGTTAAAACGAGAGCATTTCAAAGCAAAATATATTGTAGATTTTATCGAAGATGGATAACGACGAGGAAAAACTGAATTTAGGGTAAGTTTGAGTTTTTTTAATCTGTGTTTATTTGTTTATATATTTTCTCTGCTATAATTTCGGTCAGACATTAAAGGGAGATTATCACTCTCACAACTAAAATAGCTGTAGGTTATTTAATTTTCCGTTTAAATAAAATGTACCGATTACACCTTTAAAACAACCGCCAATGTGATTTAAATATTGCCCGATGTATCTTTATATATTATAGTTATTAAATAGAACAACGTCGTCTCAAAAAAAAATCAAAGGGGGTTTAACGTCCTATTATGTTATTCTGCTCGGACTGGGCCAACGGGCATAAGCTACGCCATACAATGTACTATGAGTCGACGGAAATTTTTCCTGGGCAGCGGCACTATGGCCTACTCTTAGATCAATTACCAACTACCAATGGATCTTTTACGTCCACCCATCCTGCACCACTGACAGGTGGAAACCACGCGGGGAAATTAACTTTGTCTGCCAATGCAGGGATTTAACACACGACCTCCATGTTTGCGAGCCAGCATCTGATCCACTTAGCCACCGTGACTCACAAGCAACGTCTCCGAATCTCAACACATAGTCCTAGGCTTAAGCTGTTTTGAGAGTGACATAATATGGTCGATCTCCATTCAGCAATTCACTTACGAGCAGTTGTCTTAGAAATGTGGAAACCGGAGGAAAAGTACAAGTCTTGACCGAATGACAGGCATTATGACATAAATCGAATGCTTTACCCTTTATCATCATATGGCGAAATGGGATGGGCATTCAAAGGGAGAGATAATGATATAGAAGTGGTATCACAATCACCGCTTTGCATCAATGAAATTGAATCACAGTGTGATCATATTAGCCTAATACATAATAAAAGGGATTTTGGATTTCTTACTTTAAAAAGCTTACTGTGTAACTTTGTGTGTATTCCTACGTAATTCTTAGAGAAATGATAGCAGCATGCATTGTCAACTGTCAATTTTCGTTAACAATGGATGTCCTATATAAGGAAACCGCGGCGAACATGAGAAACGAGAACGGGATGTGTTATCCAGCCACTGCATAGAGAGATATTTGCGCCAAAATGACGTTAAAGACATGTATTCTCAAAAATATTCAAGTCCGGGGGGTGGGGAGACTTTGTGAGTAATGAAATGGGTGGGATGGGGGTCGGGTCACAAAACCCTTTTCTAAACTGAAATAGTTTAGGGATATTATCGCCTTTCTATCGAATTCAGAACTTCAACTCACGCTTAGCATTTTTTAGTTTACATTCTCGTGATAAACAAAAAAAAGCTTTGTTCTCTGAAGCAAACGTTTAACCTTTTCGTTGTTGTGTCATGAGGTTCAAAAGAGTTTGTTTACGTATGGAAATCTTTAAACACTATAACATGGCAGTTTGTTTACTAACTTAATGTCATCGTGTACACTTTACGGATCTGTGGTTTACTCGATGTCCTGGGTGTTGACGTAGTTTACCGAATGAATGCTGTGACAGTGATCAGCATGTTGTTTTGCATAATTGTAAACGTTGACTAAATTTAATCAAGGGAAAGTCCTTTGTGCTGTTGTTTACCACTTTAAGACCTATAATGTTATTAGGGGATTACCACAAAATAAACATCCTCCAAGAAGACTGTAAAGTTTAAATAGTTGCAAATTTTGACCCTTCTTCTCAGATAATCTCTTATTTTCGGTATGTACCCACTGAAGAACTTTTGACCGCTAACCCACTCGACAATTACATAAGATAAGTAGACGTCCACCGAGAAACTGAATGACCGAATAAACAGTTTTAGTATATAAAAATAAATAAGCGGAAGAATACGTAATTTTATGCTACACTTTTGCAGCATCGTGGCTAATGAAGATGGACGTACACCACGAAGTATTCTATGAGAGAATTTTGCCCACACACTTATTTCGATTCCTAACTACCAAGGGGTCTTAAACGTGTCGTACACCAGATTTGATTTAAAAGGTAATGAACACCGTAATACGTGTAAATGCCAACTAATGGAATCACATAGTTCCAAAAATCTCCATTTTCTGG
Source organism: Patella caerulea (assembly GCA_036850965.1). NCBI lineage: Eukaryota > Metazoa > Mollusca > Gastropoda > Patellidae > Patella > Patella caerulea. The sequence continues at coordinate 12,887,791 of JAZGQO010000002.1, read as the reverse complement.
TTATTTAACCGTGAAAATGAAATGAAATGGGGTTATAGCGTCTTACTGTTCTGTTCCGACTGCGCCAACGAAAACGAGCATGCATCATACAGTATGCTATGAGTATGAGGGAAATTTTGCCGGCACAATGACCTCCTCTTACAACGAATTCCAACTGCCAATCGATCCTTTACGTGCACGCCAATGTACATTGGACCTCGGTTTTTCGTCCAACCCAAACGACTAGACAGCTGCCCTTGTTACGCCCTCCGCCCTGTACCACTGACAACGGGAAACTACGTTGAAAAAATCCCGATTAAATTTCATGGCCATATTTAACCATAGTTTATAAAAATGAAATACTTTTATTCAATACAAGCTCATTCAATTTGTGAATGGATTTAGGTAGTTACTATTAAGGCATACATTTTTCATATTTTCAAAGCTCACTGCTACCGTTGATCCGTAACGAAATTTTATTAGGGTGACGCAGATAAACCTTATTGTAATTTTTTTAACGGTTCGAAAACAAGTAATTTGATAACCGGGTTGTGTATTTTCATATTAGTTATTAATATTTGACTTCGATCTACCAACCATGAAATCAATCATTACTCCAATCAGCAATCAGTCAGACACATTCTGACAAACATGACGCGAAATTGCATATTTCCAGAACATTACGTTTATTCCGAACCAAAAAGTGATCATAATCTTTTGCGTGACCAGACAAAGTGGTAGTGATCCAATATCAGGTAAAAAAAAAGAAATAAATGAATATTTGAATTCTATTCTAAAGACGTCCAGCTGTGTTACAAAAAACACTCAATGTTGACAAATAACTCGAGGAAAAAATATTTCGTATGTATTATCCTCCTTTACAAAATGGGGCGAATTAGTATGGTGTGGACGAGTTCGTGTAAAAGTCCCCCCTTGCGTTCCATATTCTGTCGTCAGTTATTCGATTATCTAATATCAAAACGACCTAGATAACGGTTCGACCGAAAGTTATTTCACAAAGTGTACAGATCGATCGGCCGTAGTAAACAGAATACATAGAATACGCTGACAAAGCTTCAAAATACACGTAAATCACAAGGACTTGAAGGGATTAAAATAAAACTTCTTACTACTGCTTGACCATAATAGTATAGTATTAGTATATAATACTATATAATACTAATACTATACTATTATAGTCAAGCAGTAGCAAGAAGTTTTATTTTAATCCCTGTGGAGCAATATCTTAAATCAACAAACGTACACATTTAAACTGGGACGACGACACGACATAGTGGGTTTATTCAATTATAGACTTCCAAATAAATCCTCTTGAGAATTTCGTAATATGAGAGTAGTTTAGACTGATTATTATCTGTCTGTGGTTACCATGTAATGTCAATAACATCTGTTATAGTAAAAAGAATGATAATTTTAATCCACATGGCATTAAACAATTGTCAATTATTAATCTTTATACATTCAAATTTGTCCAATTATCGCGACGATCATAATATTATATTACCTTATTAATATTGCGGTATTGATGTTACGATTGTTCAATATGTCATTACTGCAATGCAGTAGTAAAGAAAAAGTAAAAAAAAAAAAATAAAAACTATTTAGCTGTGTGATCTTATAGTGTTTAGAGAGTGCAAACACAATTTTCACGTCACAGAAATGGCGCAATAATTCGGCCGTGAAATTCAGAAGCCTTAGCTACTTTGTAGAATAAATTGTAGGACAATGGCCACCAAGTCGCTTAGTTAGCAAAAGCCATTATTATGTGATATTGCAAACACAATTTTCACGTCACAGCAATGGTGGAACAATTCGGCCGTGGAATTCAGAAGCCTTAGCTACTTTGTAGAATAAATTGTAGGACAATGACCACCTAGTTGCTCAGTTAGCAAAAGCCATTATTATGTAATATTGTTTTCAACTATATTATTTTAATCGAATTAGATATATAAATGAATATTGGAACGCATGGTGGTGGTTATGATTATTATATAAAATTGAACACATTTTGTTTTTGTTTACCGCCGGTTTGACCCATATGGTTTTTTTTGTAGACAGTAATTCCGAAACAACGATAACCCGGGGGAGTTTGATTTATTTTGTGGCACAACAGAATAGGAAAGGTTCTGTTTACGCAATTATGGCTTTCTGACAATTAAATCTGTTATTCATGAATTCTGTTACATGCATTCAATTCACACAGGAAGACGTGGCTTACACAATGTTCAGACGTATTTATCAATATTATAAACTACATCATAACGTAACGAGAAATTAGTGTTAAACGACAATGCCAGACCAACTTGATTTTCTGTTCTTCAGTAACAGAGTGGGGAAGACGCCGCTCGCTGGCCTTGTGATCCCTGCATTGACCGAGAAAGTTCATCCAGGTGAACATCTGTAAAATTTCTTTCTTATTTCTTTGGGAATAAGACTCACTGAACTAACGATGGCTGTGGTGTTCATTAGCTTTTAATTCCAATTTGAAATTCTAAGAGAGATAGAGAGAGAGAGAGAGAAAGGGAGAGAGAGAGGGGGGTAACATATGGTTCAATTTTCTTTCAATAATACGCCTGGGCGCAGGGGCCGTTAACAGTGGGATGATCCGGGGAAAACCCACGAGGCTGGGCCGGCGACCGTACTCTTTTTCAAGTATAACAGGGGCTTCGAAACCACGCCAGCTGACCCAATGACAGACCTTATGATACAACGTGCACGCGATAACCACTCCGTTATACAACCCCCATCTCTTCCATGTGGCTCTGTTTTTTATATAAAGACCCCGATGAACAGAAAATCAGATTGGTATGACCTAAGCCAGACAGTACACACAGAAAAAAAAATGGGTCAAAAACGCGTAAAACTTACTCATTTGGGTGAGTTATGAGAAAATACTCAGCTAGATGAGTATTTTGACTCAGATAGCGGGCAAATAGGTCAGCTAAGACTCAGTTTATTGAAACTTGTGCGAAGCGTCTGAGTCACTAACTAGTCACCTCTGAGTTATTAAATATTCAGTGATGAATTTGACTTTATTGAGTCACAGCCTAGTCAAGGGTGAGTTACGTGTGAGTCCTTTTGGTCACACGTATTATGACGGCAGTTAGACGAAGCCTGGACTAAAAATAACATCTATAGCATCTGCAAATATCAACAATGGAAAAGGTGAATTATATATATTTTTTGCAACAAAACTTGCGGGATAATTCCCAGTTAATAAATAATCAGCGATGAAATTTTTGTAAGTGAGTAACAGCCTAGTCAAGGGTGAGTCAAGGGTGAGTCCTTCCGGTGAAAAGAATTGTGGGTGGACGTTTTATGGCGGCAGTTAGACGAAGTCTGGACGCTTGTTTGATTAAAAGAAAATCGAAGTCATCTACCGATATCTGCCACAGAAAAGGTAAATTATTGGTGTTTTTGTTAAGGATACAGCTTTATTCAATATTATGTTTACTATATTACACAGATTAGGTAGCATATGTGAAATAGACCACTGATTTTGTTTTTGATTAAAAATTCAGATTCAAATTAATGAAATCGACGTGTGTAGACCTTGATGGGTCCATGATCCAGTTAGTACTTTATATTGAAATCTTAAGCTGATATTCAACATGATATGAATAGAGTTGAAAATTTCACCATATTGATAGGCCTGGGTGGAGTATTGCCGCATTGCATTGGCTATTCGAATAATTATAGGCATGAGTCAAAACCGAGTCGCCAATTGGTTCATAGATAAGTCATATATATATCTTCACAAAAGCGTATGAAAATGAGTCAAGACTGGGTCAATAGTAGATCACGATTTTAAAATCATGAGACTTAGTTAAGAATTTGTTATAGTTGGACATACTAAAATCACACAAAATTCAACAAATACCGAGTTCTCCCTATATTGTATCCTATTATTAATTCTAATTCAAATAGACTTAACCCTTTCTGGCATTGGTCACTGAATTTGCCAATAGATGGCTTCTATGTGTGTAGGTTTACACTGATCAAAGTGTTTTTTCCCCAGATTATAAACGAATGTCATCGTCTACCGTCAACCCCCTTTAACCAAAAAGAGAAAATGGGGCAAAGGTTCGTGAAGTCAAACCAACCGAAGATGTACATGTACCTAAGGATTGCAACAGTAAGTATTTATTATGGTCGGATTCTCTTTTGGCAAGGGGCAAAGTGAAGACGCAAAAATTAGATTTCGCCGCACGGTTGCAACGTGAAAAAGCAGAGGTAAAAAGCGAAATTTTATATGAAATGAAATGGGATTTAACGTTCTACAATTTTGCTCCAAACCTGAGCTAATGGAGACGGGTGCACGCCATACAGTGTGGTATGAGGGAAATTTTGTCCGGACAGTGGCGCTACGGCCTACTTTTGTATCGAATTCCAACTGCCAAGGGATCTTTGGGTACACGGTACCTCGGTTTTTCATACGAAAATGAACTTTCTCGACAAATGCAGGGATCGAACACCCGTCTTCCAGAATAGCGAGCCAACGTGTTACCAAAATTATATATGTATTATAGTCCTGGCTTACACCTTGTAAGGTTTCTGTGCCGGTTTCAATGTCTGTTCTGTTACATGTATGTCCTGGTGGAGCGAAGGTTTGCTTAAAATTGAATTATAGTGGGCCGTTAAGTAAATCCAAATATGAAGTGCACACGAACACAATTATCCTTGTGTGTTGCTGCCTCGAATACTGAAAATGCACGTGTAACATTTACGGGCTGTCAGGAATTTACAACTTTTGAAGGTATTTTAACTGAACACAATGTATGCGCTATTTGGTTCACTAAATCGCACTTTAATCGCCTTCCGAAATTCACTTATAATACGATTCTTTTTACAGGGCGAGCTGGATATTCTTCAATTACAGCCCTTCCTATTCTGCTTAAAGAGGACCTAAAAAAGAATGTTGTGTCCAGCAGATGTGGTAAGCAAAAAAAAATTTTAAGTTTTACAGAGGGGGGATTGGGTTGTCATTTTAACACCTGCTACAACTAAAAACTTCGATTAAAACAATAAAAAAAAATATGAAATGAAAAAAATGCATTTAAAACCTTACCTTCCCGCACCGACTAGGATAATGAATACGGTCATAAGCCGCAATGTTAAGGGGCAGGGGTGCGATGAAAGCGATCCACTTATTTCAAAATCCAACTACATGTATACCAAGTCTTCTTTTATACGTGTACACGATACCTATATGGTATTTGTCCGATCCTAGCGAGTCCATGTCTTACCGTGGTTCCCCTAAATATTTTTTAAGTTTTGGATGTTTGTTTTTGTATCATTTCAGAGACCAGAGAGAATAACAACTCCCACTATTCTACACCAAGGGGATATCATGGATGGCGAAACTACATACGAAATTTTAATGGATGACATCGTTCTGACTCGTGCGTTAGAATTTCTAACGGCAGTCGAAGTGTTATTCGCTGTGTACTATATATTCCATATCGTATAATATTCAAAGATTTTAAACACATGAACGTTTATCCAAAAAATCATTCTTGGAATCGAGGACAAAATTAATATACCAAGAAAGGTCATGTCATTATTAACTAAGTTGAAATAGTTATTTTATACGTCCACATTTTTAGCTTGTGGACCCCATATCGATCACTATTTCCATCCGATTTTGTTGTAACTTAAAATACTTTATATGCCAAAGATCTTGGGATGAGTTCGAATCAGACCTTCAGTTACGGAGTTATACTCTCTTTGCCAAAACATTGTGAACGCGAAAGGGGCCCTTGCTTTATCTATATTATGGTTATCAAAATTGGTTTGACACAACGGTTCGCGATAGAGGCTACAACATTTAACGGATTTCTTTCATATTTGGTGAGTGGCATTCGGATCACGAGGTAAGAACCATATCGATATTTAGTGTTACGTTCTGGAGTATCTCCCTTAGATGTTACAGTGAATTTCATGAGAAGCATTAGGCAAATGGGTGAAAGCGCTTTCTAATTTTCATTGTTCTTCACCCGCCAGTTGTGCCCGTATATTGCATGACAACCACTTACTTTTAGACAATAGAATAAAATATGTATAACTTATATGGAGTGCTTTATTTTTAATTTAAACATACGTTATGCAAGAGCTAAAACTGCCTGTTGCAGACCTTTTTTAGGCCTGAAATGTTATCTAGATTTTTAATTGGACATTAATGAACTTATCACTAGCCAGTGATATTTACTGGATTAGGAATCGATTTTTTGCTCAGCTTTTCGTAATCTCGCATAATGTATTTTTAAGTTTTTGTTTTAATATTGTTTCCTTATTGAGCTGACATAATGCTCATCACATCGGGAGAAACGGTATGTTATTCGGCAAATAAGATCGTCAATTCAAAGACGAACGCGGAATCATTACTGCAAATGTGGAGGTTAATACACCAGGCATAAGGTTGTTGGAAAACTAGCATTACACGAATCGTGTAATCTAATTGAAAAAAAATAACATCTTCGTATTCGTTTTTACAGATACTTTTCGTCAACTTTGTGCAATGCTAACCAAAGAATTATTTAAAAAGGAGAATTAAATCCTAATTCCAGCCTGTGTGGGGTCATTTGACTCGTTGCGTAAGGCTAATTATGTGACTAAAATATATTTGCATTGATTCACTTTACTAGTCACTTGACTCACTGTACCTAGTTGTGTTACTCATCGCTTGTGTCGCTAGACTCACTAAAGTAGTCACTAGACTCACCAAAGTAGTCACTAGACTCACTAAGGTAGTCGAAGAACTCACTTTACCTGACGAGTCACTTGACTCACTTAACGAGTCGTTTTATGGATTTTTTGGTGAGTCACAAAAATGAGTCTTTTGACTCATTATTTGAGTCCCAAGTAAGTTCCAAGTTAGTCCCAAGGTAGTCAACGAAAACTGAGTCGTTACTGAGTCGTTTTATGGATACTCACTCAAATGAGTCAACTGACCCACTTTTTTCTCTCTGTGTAGGAGGTAATTGAGATGATAATTATAATTGCGTAAGATAAATAGTGCCATGTTATTAATAATTCACCATGTTATATATCAGTTGGGCATCTGGATGTCATGCTACGTGAAGCACCACAGAACTTTCATACATAATTAAATATGTCTTTTAAATCTCAAAAGTGCTAGGTGAAATAAAATAATATGGGTTTAAGATTCCACTGTTCTGAGCTAATGAAGACTGGCACCTGTGTTACCGTGTGGTATAAGGGAAATGTTGCGCGGACAGCGGAACTACGGTCTGGCCATATTTGCGTGCACGCTAATGTGTCCACCTGCTTTACACGCTGTCCTTTACCAGGTCCGAAATCCTGCACCGCTGACTATCCGGACCACGCCGGAAAATCCAACACCGAGATCGACGACGTACCTCCAGGTTTGCTCGTCATTGGTCAGATATTCTTCAAATCGACTCTAGCTTGTACCACACCGCTCAACATTAGCCGGGATCATGGGGTTGGGGACTATTGTTTTTAGAGGGGACCGGGAGGAATCGTGTTCCTCATTCAAAATCATTTTTTCGTAACCGTGGGCCTTTAATAACCATATCAGTAAAATACTTTACGCTGTTTTTTTTTTGTATCGTTAACACATTCTCTTAAGATGAAACAGAACTCAAGAATTTCTAAATGAATTCTATTAAAGATTATCAAATTCCTTTAAAATGACTAGAAACTCTTTCGTATGGGATAAAAAAGGCATGATAATAAAAGTGAAGAGTTCATTGGAACAATTTCGCCAAGTGGATATTTCAATCCTCGTTTTTAAAGATTTAATGTCCATAGATTAAGCCATTGTCAAGATATTATTGAATTGGTGTTCAAAGGTGGACAGTTTATTCGAAAATTTAAACTTAAATCAGAAAACTAAATAATCTGAACGGAAATTTTATCGTATGGATCATTATATATTGTTATTAGAAATAACACCGGATCAATGAAATCAGTTAGCTTTTTTCTTATTTTTTTTTTTATCTCAATCAAGAAACCATAGTCCCTTTAAAAACAAGCCTGGGAAGACTTTAACAAGCAGACTTTGCAAGAATACCAGAAAATAGGTTTAAAAGATCACGCCATTGTCACTGTCTACTATTCAATTTTGTATATTTCATCTGGAAAGGAGATATTATGTGGTCAAGTACACCAACAGTTTGACATGTGTACCAACTCGTTACTACTACTTGGACGATTTGCTCTGATTTCTGCTTCTACCTAATTGTTGTCCGTTGTTACTTTTGCCTTCCATAAATATCTGTTAGGGTGCTGGTCTGACGAGGACATTACTACTTATGTTGGCGATTTGCTCTGATCTCTGCATCTACGTAATTTTTTTCCGTTGTTATATTTCCTTCCATAAATAATATACGGGGACTTGTTGATAATAAACTGTCAGGCATATAAACTGTCAAGGGTATTATTGATATGATTTATGATATATAATTCATTTAACAAAACTAATTACATGTTGATTAAGACGGCTTTATAACAAACACGGTTAGTCCACGTCTATTATCAACATGGCCATTAATTAACAACCCAGAGATTTGCAATTTCATTCACAAATTATCTCGGATTATTGTACATACACATCATGTGTGATTAATATAATACTACATGTATATAAACAAACAAATGTCTGTTCTCATAAATATTACTGTTTTATGACATAGAAGAAAAAGAAAGGATATTTTAAATGAATACTGAACCTTTGGGGGCCCCGTCATATTGATCAGTATTCACATTTGAACCGCGTGGGAACACGTGTTTGAAATTACAAACGTACTGGCTGTTTATTTATCATATTTACTAGCCATATTAAATAACATATAACAGTTTAAGTGATCTGATGTTCAAATTTAGAGCTAAATTTTTATTTTTGATTTAGAAATGAAATTGGATATAACATCCTACTTATCTACACCTACTGGGCTGATGACAACCGGTGTACGCTACACAGACAGTGTGATATCGGGAAATTGTAGCCCGGACAGCTGCACTGTACGATCCGTCAAGGGTTATTTTGTGTGTTTAATGTGTCCACGTGACCCCGATTTTACGTGCCACTCTGACGACTAGACACTGTTGCTTCTTAGGCCCCCTGTCCTGCGCGACAGACGATTTCGTCGTTTTTATTGTACGTCCACGTGTACTTGGTTACTTGTATTTGTTTCTTTTGTTTGTAATGGGTCATTATTTAACTCGATTGTCGACCGTTTGTCGTTTCAAAGGTAATTGTGTGTTTGCTTTTATACAATTTATTTCATATTTCCTTTTAGGCACCCCGCAGTTTGTAACTATTATAGGCAACAACACGAGTGCTTCATTCTGTTATCACACAATTTGTTATCAAATTTAGTACGGTGCTCTAGTGGAGACACGGTAATGAAATGAAACGAAATCGAGTTTTACGTCAACCGTTATGCAAAGACGGTGCTAATGGAGACAGACTATACGGCCTACTCCTATTTCGAATTTCCTGTGTCAGGGGTTCTTTTACTTACACGCCAATTTGTACAACAGTTTTCGGTTTTTCGTTCCATCGATCTATACACTGTTTTGGTCAGGCCCAACGTCCTGCTCCATTGACAAGTGGAAACTATAGAACCTTCTGCGCCAACACCGGGAGCGAACCCAAGAACAACAGATTAGCCAGTCAGCGTCTTAGTCACCGAGCACCGGGACCCACTGAGACACGGTAATACTAATGGCGATGTTCGTTAGGTCGGCGTACTAGATTCAAGGCAAGTACGTGACGACTCAGAAACCAGATCAGCCTTCTGTATTTCACGCCTAGTTCATACATTTGTCTGTGGTTTTGAATATCAGACCTTCGTGCCAACTTATATTTTTATCCTATCGATCGAATGACAGTAAAACATGCTCAAATCGAACACACATTATTGAAATCATGTTGAAATATATATCAAATACCCGTTTAACAATAGATTTCTCCACTGGACTTTACTTGGTGTGATATTTCAACAATGGTCTTCCATAGTAAACGTTCTTTTTTTCGTTTCTGTAAATTACTTCATATACGTGTATGACTTTCAGTTTTTCAAACGTCATATTTTAGGATTTACGAATTACAAACATTTTGGTTATTGCCGCATTGGTCTACCGTATAGTGAAATTTCCCCTTTTTTGATTTTGTTAATGCGTATGTTTTAGTTGTCAATTTTTTTTCCTTATGATAATCTTTTGAAGTTTTGCTAGCGAAACGTGACATTACTGGCGTGGTTTTTTGATCTATATAACGTGAATTAAGACAGCTGTAAACTTAAACAAAATGTATAAAAGGTAGGCTTCATTTTATTTATTGACATGCATACGCGCGTTCTTTTTTTTTAATATGCGTAATCACAGGATTGGCAATCTTGTTGGGAAACACCCAGTCGTTCAGGCCTTAAATGGTAAGCACTTTCTCGAAGCGGTTTTATTAAAAAAAAAAACAAAAAAAACAACCTACATATGAGTACATTGGCGTGTCCCATAACAAAAAAATATTCGTTCAAATGGTACGAAATCCAAGGGCCCGTGTACTCATTGGCGTGCACGCAAAAGATCCTTCGGAATTTAATATAATAAAAGTTCACCGTAGCGCCATTGTCTATCGGCCGAATTTGGCTCATACAGCACACTGCCCGTCGTCATCATCATTAACCCGGCAGTCGGAGTAGAGCAGCAAGGCGTTAAACTCATTTCGTTTTAATAAGAAATAATATCTCTTTACAAATTTAACATACTGCGATCAAATTTTTAACGACTCTGTTTTTAATTACAAAATGCTGAGATTTACATATCTTTCATTGCAAAAATGCTGAGATCTGCATTTCTGATAAAAAAAAAAAGTTTCTGAGGTCATGTTTAAGTTTACAAAATTCTGGGAACTCACTTGCTATAAATGTTGAGATCCTACTTTACTCAGTGTGGGTTAACGGTGTATATATTTAATTACGACTGTAATAACAAGAGAGAGAGAGAGAGAGAGAGAGAGAGAGAGAGAGGGTAGGTCATTTCGGGACTAGCATATGGGTCAAACAGACACACATAGTATTGCATAATCGCCCACTCAACACAGACTACGTCATTTGGTAACTAACATATGATTCAAAGTATTTCGCTTGTGCGCAGTGGTGTTTGGCAGTGGGAAGAAATCGGAGAAAACCCACGAGGTTGGACAGGCGACCCTACTCCTTCTCACGTACATGTGGGGAATAGAAGCCACACCAATTGATTCAACGACAGGAACTTATGATGCAACGCGTTAAAGCGAGAATTTCATATTTTCTTTAAAAATCAAAACATAATTATTTCTATGTCTTTTGCTCAATAGGTTGTCAACTCGCTATTATACGATCATGGGCATTTTCCCACATTTAAAAATTATTGACACCGGAAATAATAACACAATTACCTGCCTTGTTTTTCTACCCCCCCCCCCCCCCCCGCGCCCATGCAATAGCTATCTTCAAACGTTTGAATTTTAAGTTTAAAATTACATTTTTGCCAATTTCTCAACTGACAATAGTGATTTATAGGATTATTCTTTATTTAGGTAGGACTGTTTATAGATACTATCTATTTTAAGGCTTTATTTTAATACATTTTTAAAAAATAACTTAAAAATATGAAATTGAAGCTTTAACCGTTTGATCATCCAACTCCCCAAGGCTTTAACTTTAATAAACCAAAACTATGATAATTTTTATTTCAAGCATAAAAACAACATTTAGCCCTGTATTTCATCTGTCATAGATTTTTTTTTTAATAGTTCTTCAGAAGTTTATTGTTGACAAATGTTAAAATCAATATTTCAACGATTTTGTATAATCACGTACCTTATGTTTACGTAAATTAGCATATTGCCGCAAGCTGCTAACAGTTTAATTGATGGGCGACTTATTTCACGTCTATCGTCATCAACTTAAGGAGGGTTAAATTTTACAGAACACTTCATAATAATTGAACGAGAACAGAAATTATTCTTCTGAAAATACACGAGTGTACATATCAAATCATTGAGTGAAAGTCTAGATAGTCTTTGTAACTCAAACTGTGTTTTAAAGAAATTTTATCAAGACAACTCAGCAAATATTGTAAGTTTTCTTTTAAGTTTCTTATCAAAACTTTTTGTAGTTCTCTTTTAAAGGCGCGTCGATGTTCGTTCACTTTTCACTTTTTTGAGATCTGTTTCTAAATTCTAAATCGCTTTGTGGATTTAATTAATGGTGCAGAGCCACATTAAAGGTACCCACTCGGGTGCAAACTGTGGGATTTGATGATATATTTGTACTAAAACATATTCGAACTAATTTATCAATCAAATGTTTGCTTCAAATCACTGTTAAACGTTATAAGCGGTAGATTACTACTACATTCTGCGACGATCTCTTTTTATCAGCCTTAAGTTTTAAGTTTTACCTTGATAGAGGAAGAATCAATATCTTTTGTATTGATCGTTTGTCGCTGTCCATGTACAATAAATATCGAAACCAAAGTAAATTCCTGGAATATCTTCTGTCAACTTCCTTTTCGACTTTTAATCACAGGGTCAACTGGCATTTGATTCTCTCATTCTTCTCACAACGCATTGGTGGCGATATTTATTTATTTTACTCGAGGAGACGAGATGCCTTTCGCGACACCCTCTCATATTTTTGTATTCTGTCGCCCAATGGGGGTTTTCAAGGAATCCTGTATTTTAGAGTAAAATCTGGCCCCAAGAGCACAAAGCATTCTCAGACTCTCTACTTTCAATCACTGTTTATGAAAAATAGCTTTAATCCAGAAACACAAAACTTTGCACATATTTTTACATTGATGTATTTGATATATTCTAGTTAAAATAAGGCGAACAATTTTGAGTAAATTCTTAACTTAAGTCTGAGAATGCTTTTTGAAATCGGGGTCTGGCAACTTTCCAAATATACACCAACATACTTTTATTGAAAATTACTGCCCGATAAAATTAATACATGTATAGGTCTACTTTCATAGCTATGTATCTTCAATAAAGAGATGTGTACTTTACTTTTAAATCGCTTGAAAGATTTCAATAAAACGAAGGAATGTGGTTTCGGCGATACTGTGTATATTTATAATACATGTAATTGGCTTAAATATATCTATAAAGAGGTGTACATACTGAGGCACGTTTAAGGTATAATAACCAACAGAAATAATGGTAGTTGCCTATCATCACGCTATAAAAAAATTCCATCTACACTAGTGCAGAACAGTAGAACGTTAAACCACATTTTTTACATCATTTGAAGGAGTTCAACTGAAATTGATACAATCATGTAAATATTCTATTGATAGAATCAAATCCCGGGTGGGCCATTACACTTAACGTTGCTCTTGTTTATTTCAAGTTTTGTAATTTAACTTATATATTTTTAAAATGCATTATCGGTATCGCTCTCCTGGTATTTGCCAGTTGGCAAGATGCTAATTTACGAATTATCATATCAAAATTAATTGCAGCGTTTGAAAGAAATCTGCCGAGCAATCTCTCATACGTTTTAATTTTGAATTCAGTAGCCGTGGTTGTTTGCACACTCGTTAAAAATATCGCAGACCAGGGGTGGGGTGGGGTATACAGAGCTTGGATTTTCCATAATTGAGCGATAGTCTAGGGCTGTTTTGAAATCGATATTAATAATAATTTAATATATTCATTTTCGTGGCGGGGGTGCCAGTGCCTCTTTAACTTTCCTTGATACGATCCCGTATTCATTAACTATTGAGCTCTAGTCTTGTTATTCTTGTGGAAACCAGGTGGGAAGAAGTAGGTCAACTGTATCGTGTATATAATAATAACAAGTATCGATCTGGGTCAGGTCATAGGTGAATTCTATACAGTGCGTTGTGTCAATCGTTTTAACAGAATGTACGCGTATTTATATATATATCAATTAATAAATAGATCCGGTCATGGGTAAATGTTTTTTCGCGTGTTATTATTTGTTTGACATCGTACGTGTGTATGGATGAGTAACTAGGTTATCTATAGTATTTCCTGTTAGTATATCAATTCAATATCTATATGTCTGTATAGGTCAGGTCATGCACGTTACTATATAGTATATTTATTGTGATTGGTTTCACGGATGGTATAGGGATGTTATACAACATGTGTGTCTATATAGGTCAAGTCATGCACGTTACGAGTATATTTATTGTGATCGATTTCACGGAAGTTATATTAGGCATGTTATACAACACGTATGCCTATGTAGGTCAATTCATGCACGTTACTATGGTATATTTATTGTGATCGATTTCACGGAAGGTATATAATAAATTATGGATGTTTATATATAACATGTACATCTATGTATAGGCCAGGTCATGCACGTGTAGGCGTTCAAGAAATAAAGTTAGCCCTTTACAGTTGGAATCGACAAGGAGTAGCTTTAAAACGCCGCTGGTCGGGTGAATGTTCTCCCAGTACATTAACCTCTGGACGTATGTCCGTTTTCGTTAACCCGAATGAATCATTGAACCATTTAGTAGTAGGAAACCCACGGAGTGGACAGGCAGTCTTACCGGGGAATCGAAATATTGAATTTAGTTTCAATGACAGTGGGTCTTCAATGAATCCTTATAGCTAAAGTTGAAATTTTGTACCCAAACTGTACCCAAATTTATATCGTTACTGTTAAAGGGACTATCCCATTTTAAACAGAGTCTCAAAAATAAAAGTCCGAGTACGTATGAAATTTAAGCGTTAAAATATCGCATAATGCTCTATTTACCTTGTCTCCAAATTTCAGCTCAAAATATTGAGTCGTTTGCAAGGACGTGAACGTCAAAACTGCTTATCCGGACACGTAACCCTTTTAAGAATTCGGGTCTATTTTTTCGTTGATGACCTGGTAATCGACTCCGGTTTATTGAGAGGTCTATATAGTGAATGACCCATGTACTGTACTTGATATCGAAAAGTAAATTTCACCTACATGTTATTTTTAGAAAATAAAAGTCTAGTTTTATCCAGACACCGTATTAAACAGCTTGGGACACTGTTTTCCTTTCCAGATGAAGATTGGTGGGTTTAAGTTGTTTGGAAACGTATCACAAATACTGAGTTAGTTTCTCTGTCGTTCGGTAGAGGATTTTAAGCGATTTTAACACAAAATTAAGCAGTTTTATTCTCCAAAAATATATCGGTATTAGACCTTTAATGTGTAGACAGGCGATTCGAATACATTAAACCACGTATACTGAATTCTAAAATTGAAGAGAGTGTGTGTGTGTGGAGGGGGGGGGGATCAATGTGTTTATCATGATATAAAGGAGGGTGGACATCATATAAGTAATTCTCGACAAAGCAATATTTGTTATGGCCCCAGGTCATGCAAATATAAGTTATGTTATATACTGAACAATTAAGTAAATACGCACATTCTTGTTTCTACTTCATCTTCGGTATTACATCTATTGAGACTAGATTGACTACATTCCATTACACTTAAAGAAACATTATCACTTACAAATTGGTAATGAATTGTCAACATCTATAGCTGCGCCATGGCATGGATGATCAGATTTCTCACACAATTTGCACATCCCTGCATGGTGTAAATGTCTAGTCGAATCAAAGCAAATCGAAAATTAACGTCAAAAACGCTTAAAGATGCGTGACAAGGAATATGGTCGTCCGCCAACCTCCTGTGTTTCCTCCGGGTCATAGGGTTTTCTCCCACCACTAAAGATCCCTGCGTGGAAGCGAATGATTGAAATAAAATTGATCCATTTGTTAGTCCCAAAATGGCGTAGTTTATGTTGAGAGTACAATAAACCCATGCTCTCTCTCTTTAAAGCTGTAGACACAACTGTCCAGTCGTATCATCAGTAGACATGAAATGAATTGAAGTGGTGTTTAACGTCCTACTGGGCAATCGAAGACGGGCTTACGCCATACAGTGTGTTCTGGGGGAAATTTTGCCCGGACAGGGGCACTATATCGAATTCCATCTGTCAAGGGGCCTTTACGTGCACGTCAATTTGTACACGGAGAGAGAGAGAGAAATGGGGTGTAAAGTCCGCTCAACACAAACTAGGTCATTTCGGGACTAACACATGTTTTTTTTTTTAAATTTTATTTCAATAATTCGCATGCGTGTAGGGGTCTTTAGCAGTGGGAGGAAACCGGAGAGGTTGAGAAGGCGCCCCATGCCACATACGCTCACAACAGGGCTCGAAACCACAGCCGCAAGCCAGAGGTGACCGGTCATCTAGATGTCGAAGCGCGGCACTCTAGACCACTAGGCCATCCCAACCCCCATTTGTACACGGGTCTTCGGTTTCTGTCCCATCAGATGTGCGCTATAGTTTATTGCTCTATCCAGTTACTAAATGCCTCTAAAAGATTATCATTATGCGAGTTGATCTGTAACACATAACACGAGGAAATAAGATACGCACCTATTTTGACTTTCCGCAAAGAAGTAACACAAGTTCAAACGCGTTGAAAATTAAAATTGCACATGTCTTACACTGTACAGTAAAGTTTAGCTGTAATTCAACACCAAGGGTATCTGACAAGGAAAAATTGGCTGAGATCCGCACACAAATTAGTAACGCACGTATAAAGAAATTGGTAGTTCGATTCCAAGGGTAGCTATGGAAACACGAAAAAAAGAATATTAGGATCGAATCGACCTCCAGTTCTTTCCTTTAAATATGTTTATGTATAGAATAATTGTATTTATTATATATACGATAATTTGTTTATAAAAAACTATGTCAAGCAAAAATATCGCCATGGTTGACCTATTTCATAAATACACTGAAAAAAACGCGTTATTAGCATCAGCTGTGTGGCTACTAAAAATGAAATGAGGTTTTGTGCTACTGCTCTACTCCAACTGGCATAATGAAGACGGGCATACGCCATACGGTGTGCTATGGGGGTAATTTTGTCCGGACAGCCGCGCTACAGACTACTCTTATATCGAATACAAACTGCCAAAGGTTTTTTTTTACATGGACACCAATCTGTATACGGTTCATATCCGAAAGACTAGATAAGAACATGATTTAGTCGTTCAGATGGGATCTTTTAAAAAAAATACATCACCTGTACAAGTTGACGTACACGCAAAAGAATCCTTAACGGTTGTAATAAATTGAAATAAGAACATTACCCCAGTCGGCGCAGAACAGTTTAATAGGACGTTGTAGGCTACATTTCATGACATTTTGTATACCGTCTTTTTTAGCCCAGTCGATAGAGAACAGTAAGATGTTAAACCACACTTCATTACATATTTGGGAAATTGGGGCGGGGGGTCTTTCATTGAGTCAGCTGGCGTGGTTAGTCCCGAAATGACATAGTTTGTGTCGAATGAAAGTTAAACCCCAATTCTCTCTCTCTACTTTATTTCGTTTGCCCATCTTAATTTGTCCAGTCGACGCAGAACAGTAGGGCGTTAAACCCCATTGTATTTCAAATATACTATTCAAAAAAAGTAGGGGATATTTGATTTTTAAGTGTTATTAAAGTCACCTAATGAAACTGACGAAGAAACAAATGACAAAATGAAATGAAGTTCACATTCATCGATTTATTCAAAATGATCGTTAGACTAAGTAAGGCACTGGCTGATCATTATAAGGGTAAAATGATACCCGGGGTCAAACAGCAAAGTTACCACAGCATCACAACAAAGTCAGTAACGGGTAAATCCTCCTCTGTTTGCCAAACAAGCACTGATCCGACGTGGCATACTCCTAATGAGACGTCTAAGGTCATTTTGGTCCAGATTGTCCCATTAATGTTGCAACGCAGCAGCAAGTTCTTGGACATTGGCAGGACGTTGTTGACGATGACGTAACCTCTGCCCAAGCATATCCCAGACATGCTCGATGGGGGAGAGGTCGGGACTCAGTGCTGGCCAAGGTAATGTGGTGATGTTCTGTTGTTGGAGATAACCTGTAACGATCCTGGCCCTGTGACATCTTGCGTTGTCATCCTGGAAGATGAAACGGCGTACATGACGTCGTGCGAACGGCACAATATGGAGTGCCAAGATGTTGTCCCGGTAGTACTGGCCTGTAACACGCCCTGCAACAACATGTAAAGCCGTTCTTCCAGCAACAGTGATGCCTCCCCACACAATAACAGAACCACCCCCAAATCGATCATGTCTGATGACGTTAACGTCTTGGAAGCGCTCGTTTCGACGACGCCACACCCTCCTACGTCCGTCCAAAAAATCAACAGTGAACCTTGACTCATCTGAAAACATCACATTGCTCCAGTGTCGATTATCCCAGTGTTGACGATCCCTACACCAACGACGTCTTGCCTGAATGTGATGATCTCTCAAACAAGGGATCACGCGAGGACGTCGGGAGCGAAGGTGACCCCTATGCAGTCGATTCCGAATCGTTTGGCCACTCACTCTCACACCAGTGTCTGTTTGAAGACGAGCGCTGATCTGATTTGCTGTACGGATAAATCGATCCTGGGCTTGAGTTGTCGCCCTTGGTCGACCTGAGCGTGGTCTGTCCTGTACAGATTGTGTATCACGGTATCTGAACCATAGCCTGCTTATGACAGACTGAGAAACATTCATCGTCCGCGCCACAACCGCCTATTGTTGTGCCGATCTGTAGCGTGCCAAGGGCACGTAACCTTTCATTTTGGGTAAGCCGACGCATATCAAAATTTGTTTTCTGGTCACTAAAACAATTAAACTGATGTTTCCACCTTGGAATTCAATGCCACAATGACTGTAACATTCAAAGTCAGAGTCGTGCAAATCTTGGGTTGGACCCCCATGATGATCCCAAGCATCACCTGCATTCCATGCGGTAGCTATTGGTGCGTTTGGGCGGCACATGTAACTGGAAATGTTTCTTCTGTTAGGTTCTATAGTGACTTTTTTCGTAGTCATTTGCATATTTTAGTATTATGCCCCCAAAATCAAATATCCCCTACTTTTTTTTGAATAGTATATATCAAATATTAAAGATTTATTTTATTGTTTCAGTGATCTGTATAAATACTAAACGACATAAAATGAAATATATCACCTAAGATTAAACAACTCAATGTGTTTTTTCTTCTCAAAGGAAATGGGTTCAAGTGGGTTTTTTGTGCACAAAACACGGACATGGCCATTGGATACGTGACAAACAAATCGTCGCGGTGTTGTTTTAAACATATTTACACACGTACAATAAACGTCTACATAATGTAAAGACAAATAAATGGGAAATACCAAATTAAAGATTTAATTCAAATCTCGTGATGTCGACTTAAAACATTGTGTGATGTTTCAATAATTATATATAGAGAGAAATGGGGTTTAACGCCCACTCCAGGGGCGTTTTAAGGTTTATCATGGCGGAGGCTATACTATTTTGAGGGCCCTCTTTCGCGCGGGGGTGGGGGCGTCTTGATCGATGATTTTTATACTGCATTCTCATTCAGTAATGGATTACACAGTAACATTGTGTAGAAAACGATTGACTCGGACTCAGGGCCTTTTCCATTGGGCAGAGGGACCCTTTTGTCAGACGTAGGGCTGACTAGAGTACATTTTCTCACCGGTTTTAGCATTTTTCTCCTGTTTTACTTTTCCAATTTCTTTGATTGTTTTTTTCGCGAGGGGGCTGGCACCTCCAGCGCCTCAGCTATAAAACGCCTTTGGCCCACTCGACACAAACTAACACATGGTTCAATTTCATTTCAATAATTCGCTTACGCGTAGTGGTCTTCAACAGTGGGGGAAAACCGGGAGACCCGGAGAAAACCCACGATGGTTGGACAGGCGACCCTCTTTGTCGTGTACAACCGGGGATTCGAAACCACGCAATTTGACTCAATGACAGACGTTATAATACAGCACGCACGTGCTAACCATTCGCCTCCCCCTCCCCCTCATAAGTATATAGATAGTTACAATATAAATGAAGAGTTTTTTAAAATTAATACTTCTGATATCTCATACGTCCGTTCATTTGGTGCGATTGATATAACTTATTCATTGCACGTCCCTTTATTTGGTACATTGACGTGCATGTAAGAGAACCCTTGACAGTTGGAATTCGATTTAAAGGAGCTAAATTGCTAACATTTGGGACTTAAAAATTGACACTCACTAGTGGGTCGCAACGCATATAATACTGTAATATGAATGTATATAAACTGATTTACATTCAATGGTTTACTCAAATTTCAAATCAGTTATGTTCGGCGAAATAAGCCAGCAGTCGCAATTGAATGCAAATTTCTAGTGTTTGGTTATTCCAGTCTACATACGCCGTTTGATTTGGTGCAATTTGTCTACCCTTGTTCCACTAGTCTCTTGTTTCAACTTGGGGCTGAAACGCATTTTGATACACGATTCGTGCACCAATGGTAAAATGTTTATTTTGTCTTAAATATTGGATATCAGAAGCCCATCTTTTCCCGGTAAGATCACAGTATCAATGTTGATTTAAATTGACAAATAATCCGTGTTTTCAATGTTGAAGATTTTGGATGATACTGAGTGAGAGACTTAGCTACTTTAAGATAAGGCCATAGAGTCGATTTCTGGACAAAATGTCCCTCACGGCGTGCGCCCGTCTTCATTATAAATTAGCCGCTTTAGGAGCAGTGTATTAGCACGTTCAACCGCATCTCATTTCCCTCTACTTGGTTACGACTGTCGTGCTAAATGCAGAGTATGCTTACCGAAATGAGGAGTTAATAAGTGATTGTAGTACATTTATACTCGTATACAAACGCAAACCCAGTTGTTTTTATTGATCTCACAAAACTGTTCTGTGAAATTAAAACTAACTGCCTTTGACATGCAATTTATCAAATACCTGCTGGCTAATATCGTCTGCGAAAAAACAATGCAATGTTCTGTTTTTAGCCACTGACTAATGGTTTTGTCACAGCGGTTTTGTTGCGAGAAATGACATGGTACGAGGTTTAACGTCCTGTACTGCTCTGCTCCCACTGGGCTAATGAGAGAGAGAGGGAGAGAAATGGGGTTTAACGTCCACTCGACCCAACCTAGGTCATTTCGGGACTAACATAAACCATTCGCTCATCCACCCCACCCCCTGGGCTAATGAAGACAGATTATTGAAATAAAATTGAACCATATGTTAGTCCCGAAATTGGAAGTTAAACCACATCTCCCTCTCTCTCTCTCTCTCTCTCTCTCTCCCTCTCTCCCACCTCCCACACTCTCTCTCTCGCTCTCTTTCTCTCAATCAGTCAATCAATCAATCAATCAATGATGTAATGTATTGAATTACGACAGTGATTGGATATTAAACTAACAGCTGAGACCAATTCCGGTCATTAAAATACTCTTATATCACTGACGACAACAAACTGAACGCAATATACTATTAATATCTAATATCCTTATATCCTTATATCATTACCCAATACCACAACTTAAATGATATTACGTGGATTATGTTTCATTATTTCATCTGTAGCTAGTTTAATTACCAATGTTGACGATGTTGAGAGTAGTTTCATTAGCTGGTGATTAGCTCGGCTAATTCCGCATCCACTTCATATAGTTTAAAGGCTATCTTTGCTCAATACAGTGGGCCGTCTAAATCACTTGAATCTAGTATTCTGTACCCCGAGACCCGCTACCTACGGAGAAAATACAGTAATCTATCATTTAGTTTTCAAGTGATAGTTACGTATGTCTGATGGGTATGCAGTTTATACTTTGAAACGAGTGATGTTGTAATTTGAATTTTAGTGAGTATAAATATGGTATTCATGCTTTAAATATTTGAAAGGTGAGAGCATGCTTATTCTTCCTGGATTATCTTATGACACTTATAGCTATTCTCTTCGGAATTCTTGCAGCTGACGGAATTTACTAGTGGTGGTACTTGGGTTGGCACGATACTAGATCTTTCCGATCTGTGAAATATCTTTCCGTGTTATAGCCACAATTCTAACCTAAACCCTTCAAAATAGTTTTAGATAAACCTAACCCGAACCCTAACCCTAACCCAAACCCTTCAGAATAGTTTTAGATAAACCTAACCCAAACCCTAACCCTAACCCAAGAGAAAATATTTCACAGATCGGAAAGATCTAGTATTATGCCCTGAGTTGTCTATAAGTTGATTTCCGTCAATACAATATTTAGGTCATTTTATGACTAGCAGGCAGTTACTATAGGGCACGTGGACGATTTGATTAATTTCGATGTTTGAACCATATGCTTATCACGAAATGGCATATTCTATGTCCTGTCTAGTGGTCGTTGACCCCTCTCTCTCTCTCTCTCTCTCTCTCTCTCTCTCTCTCCTAACTAACGTTTAGCCAACAAATTACAAAAATTTAAAAGCCATTTAAAATTTAGAACCCATTATAAATTGTGTCAGATATGAATATATCGTGATTGTATGTCATATGTCTATCAGATGAAATATCGTCTGCATAGTCAATTTAAATTAGTCGATTATCACTTGCCATTTAAAGATACATTATGGGAGATGAGATAAAGAGTTGGTAGTTCTCACTATAATAGTTAAAATCTAGATAGTGTAAAGGTAATTTGCTGAAAATTTCAGTCACGATTTGCCTCCCTCATCATTACTAAAATCATTAATATAAACAGTATAGTCTCGATTATCCACGTTTTAAATTCAATTATCAATGGCCGTTAAACAGCATATAGGAATCTAATCCAACCAACATCGAAGGCTGGCCTAGACATCGAAAGTTTATTGTGGTCTTGATAAGTTAATTAATGTCTGTCTAATTGATAATTTAGATAACATCTCAGGCCTAAGGACAGACTTGTAATAGGCAGATTTAGCTCTTGCATAATGCATGTTTTATGTAATCTCTCTCATCCACACGGTTACACCTTTAAAATAGCTTGAATTCATTAATTACGTTGGAAGGAAATACTCATCTCTCTTTATTATATATAATATATTATAGATACAAACAGGAGATATATACCCAGAATTAATTATATACCCCGACATTTTGATCTTTATTAATGGTTAACAATCGCTGATTATATTTTTAATTAACATATGGATCCTGTTTCTATACAAAACTGGCTCACTAGTGAAGACGGGAATCACTACTTGCAGTGTGCTATAACAAACTTTTCTGATTTCTTAAAGACTCCCATGCAATGGCAAAGCAAAAAGTAATGGATTGCCATATGATTATCCCGAAATGACCTGATGTTTCTCCGGTCAAAAACAGGTGTGATTTTTGGAATGTATCTCATCGGCACAATAGTCTGGTCATTTTGAATGAATGCACTGTTAATTGTTGTGGTCAGTGGTGTAGAACTTTGCCCAGGCAGGGATGTTTCTGCATATCATTTTTTGTCCAGTTCAAAAGTTCAAATATTCTTGTTTGTACACGTCAATGCGCATACGAAGGTTGACTTGGGAATGGGGTGACTTGGGACGGACTGGACCTCGGAACATCAGGTGTGTATTATTTATACTAGATGCAATTTTGGATTCACATGACGATTCCGTTGATACGATTTCATTGTATTGCGTGATATATTGATACGACTCTCGGACTCCTTAATGTCTCGCCCGTGACCATTAAACCACACCCATTATTCTCTATACTCTTACTCAAAGCCACGGTGTCTTGTTAAGACTGACGCTGGATTTTCAAAAGTGGTTTCCCCTTGTCAGTGGTGCTAAAAGGAGGGCCTGGCTGCAAACCGAGATTACTTGTATGCCATTGGCAGTATGTTAAAGATCAACCGAGAAACGATTTTGGCGATGCAACTCACTTGCATGCCCCCGCAAAAATCGAATTAGTCCCCCCCCCCAAATATTTCGCCAAAAATAATGATTTCTTAGGAGTATTCTTGGCCGGCCACGTCCTCAGCCCCTCCAAAAAATTCAGTAGCCCCCCCCCCCCAATTTTTTTTATGAGCTGGCTACGGGCACGATCAATAGGTACAATCCTATCGTAAAGCATCATACGACAGTGAGAAACCTAGCATAAGACACTGGCCGTCACTTGAACTTAAGAACAAGAGTTAATTACATCCTCATCTAGTATACATAGAGTATTATTATTGGTAGCATGCAATATTACACAATACTGAAGCACCTATAGGATTGGAAAGATTGATTATATAGCTACCCAAGTCTCAATAGGATCTTTTGTATAAAACGGTTAGAATCTAAGGGAACTGGAAATACGTCTGTTGTTTTTATCCGTTATAGGTATACTTTAATAATGTGAGTGAGTGTGTGAGAGAGAGAGAGAGAGTGAGAGAGAGAGTGTGTGTGTGAGAGAGAGAGAGAGAGAGGGATGGGGTTTAACGTCCAATCGACACAAACTAGGTCATTTCGGGACTAACATATGGTTTTATTTTATTTCAATAATTCGCTTGCGAGCAGGGGTCTTTAGTAATAGGCGCAAACCGGAGGACCCGGAGAAAACCCACGAGGTTGGACAGGCGGTCCTACTCCTTGTCATGTACAACCGGGGAATCCGAAACCACGCCAGTCGACTCAATGACAGGCGATATTCGACCATTAAGTATAGATAGTTACAATACAAATGAACGTTTTTTAAAATTAATATTTCTGACACAGCGCGCACGTGCTAACCATTCAGTCACCCACCCCTTAAATAATGTATCAGAACCTGTAAACAGTTGACATTTATAATAACACGTTTAATGATAGACTAGAAATCTAATGGTTCTCCGTATTAAACAGTCGTCATAACAACCTTGAAATCAAACACTATAGCATGTTATTATAGTCACATTTAAAGGAGCTAAATCGCTAACATTTGGGACCTAGAAATTGACTCAAGTGGATCGCGATGCATATAATACTGTGATATGAATGTATATAAACTGATTTGCATTCAATTGTTTCCGTTTTTACTCAAATTTCAAATCAGTTATGTTCGGCGAAATAAACCAGAAGTGTCAACCGAAGGCATTTTTTTAGCGTCTAGGTATTCCAGTCTACATGCGTCGTTTGATTTGGTACAATGTTTTTAGCCTCGTTCCTCGAGTCTCTTGCTAGAACTGGGGCTGAAACGCATTATGGTACACGATTCGTGTACCAATGGTAAAATATTTATTTTGTCTTAAATATTGGATATCGGAAGCCCATCTTTTTCCGGTAAGATCACATCATCAATTTTGATTTAAATTAACAAATAATTCGTGTTTTCTATGTTGAAGATTTTGGAAGATATTGAGTTAAAGACTTAGCTCCTTTAAACAGCAGTTTTATTAATAAATACTGGCGGATGTCGTCTACTAAATGGAGGTTTTAAATTCCGTAGGATATTATTCATAAATAAAGGGAGGGATTCTGCTAGGGTCGAGGGGATAATAGAAGTTACATGGAGGTTTTAAATTCTTTACGAAATTTAAATGAACTGGGCTAATGAAGACGGCACATACCCCATATATACAGTGTGCTATGAGTGAAATTTTGCGCGCACAGCGGCACTACGACCTACTCTTATATTGTATTCCAACTGTCAAGGGATTTGTTACGTGTATGCCAATGTATATGCGGGGCGTCGGTTTTTCTTCCCATCCGAATGACTTTATGAAATTAAAAGGGGAGTTCGATACTTGGGGATGCATAGAATTAGAAACGCCAGAAAAATGTTCGTATTTTTAATGTGTATAACGGCATCTCCTTTTGAAATGATTTTATGCTCAATCTGGCGCGTCCGCGCGGTTCTTGTTTGACAGATTGAGATGCATTGATGATTTTATGCTCAATCTGGTGCGCCCGTACAATTTTTGTTTGATAGATTGACTTACTAGTATATCAAAATATGATAGAATATTTTGAAACACTTCAAAGAAATATTTACCATAAAATCATGATATATTTGACATTATATCTTGAACGGTAATAAAACAATTTGATCCGGATTGATATGAAAAATAAATCAAGTAACGAATTTATTTTGTATTTCTGTGAGAAATTTATTATTTTTCTTATTAATCTTTCTCTTACATTGAAATTGTGCATTTAGATAGCAAGGGTTAGCTTATTGTCCTACATTATAGAATCTAACCAGGCGCGGATCCAGAGGGGGCCTCCATGGGATCCGGACCCCCTCCCCCCCCCCCTGCAGAGGCTTGAAAAAAATTTTTATGCGATTTTATTGGCGATTTATACCTGTAATTTTGGAATTTACCATCCGGAAATACGTCAGAATGAACCAAATTAAATCTAATTTACCAATTTTTTTTCCCAAACCCCCCGTTAATCGATGAGCGCAATTAGTTAAGCAATTATCAAACCTACACCCCCCCCCCCCCACACCCTGCAAAAAATCCTGCTAACAGTACATAATCTGTTTTCTGCCTCGACGAATACTTCTTCACGGTATCATGTGTTCAACCTATTATTCATTGAATTCTTTTACGAATGATATGTACCCCACCCAAACGGCGTTTTATTATACCCACCACCGTGATCCATGATAAGTTTTTAATAAGTTTGAACAATTCTCAGAATCGTCTTGACCGGAATGCGGAAATTCGGCCCCGTGCCGATAGAGCGTACAGCGTATGGATACGTTGACGTCATTCGAATCGCACTATTTGGTATTATAGCCTGCAGTCAATTGTTATTATATATACATTAATTGACATCACTCTCAACATCTAAATTGATAGCTAAAAAAGACCTTTGATCAGTATGACCGTACCTGACGAAACCCAATCATAATATATCCCCTACTTGAATATTCATTGGTCAAGTCTTGTAGTTGAATGTTTAATACACATTAAAGAACAAACTCTTCGATCAGTGTCAACACGCATATACGTAGGTATATTTTGTAAACAAACAAATACGGTTAAATTTCGCCATTCCGTCTTATCCAGTTTCTACCGGCTTGGGGTGACCCGACAGGCGTTATGATATCATACAACGTCTCCAGTACAAAGGTTGACAAATTTGGGCACTAAAATCGACATGTTCAAAGAGCTCCATGCCTTAAAGGTGCATTGTTCAAGAGCTCAATTTGCCTTTTGTAGTTTTTTTTCTTTAGGCCTGAAATGTTATATATGTTATGAATTAGACATTAATTAACTTCTGAGCCTTAATCAACTCTCGATGTCATCGCTACCTTACGATATTTAGCGGATTAGAATATATTTTTTGTAAAATAATTAAACGTTACCAACTCTAGTAATGATGATCGAGGCTAGGCCTAAAATTCACAAGCTAATATCTTTGTTCAGAGTGGAGCAATTTGACTGATATTTTCAGCATATTATCTTTATCTATATTTTTAACTGGTATTATACATTGAGAACTGTCAACTCTTAATCTAAACTCCCATACTAATCTTAAAACGATATTTCTCTAAATTGTGACCATAAACAAGCCACTTATTCCTGTAATGTGAATGCAACCGCTTGCATCCGATTTATTTTATTTTGAATACAGCTAATTGATAAACATTAGTAAATGTTTTACGGTTGTCGGTTTGTCAAAAACAACGTGAAATGCTTGTATTTTTATTATGTGTCAGCATCGTAAATTTTACCTGAAATTACCGACAACTTACTACTACTCTCTGACAAGTTAATAGCATTTGATTTAAAGAAAAACTATAATGGAAAGTACATTAATCCCAGAGAAAAAGATTATGAAATGACTAACCGGTTTAACGTAATCGAGGTTACTCTTTTGCCGGGCGAGGCTACTTATAGGTCATAATGTAATGAAACGTGATATACATTTATTTCAACAATTTGATTCGTACCAAGTTGGGTTTTCAGAATTATGGACGAAACTTGATTATCCATGAATCGAGTCAGAAGGCAGGAATACCCATGATTCGAGTAAGAAGGCAGGGTTATTTTTTTTTTAAATAGGAACTTTCTCCGGATTATACGTTACTGTTACCTTAATAATTTATATGTGAATATCCATTAATCCATAGTAAAGTCTAAAAATTAGAGACAACTGCAGATTTCATGAAGGTCGCAAAGTTTAAATAGGGCTCGTGGAAGTGATTGCAGATTGTGGGTTAGTGTAAGGGTTAGAGCTTGGGCTAGAGTTTAAATCTTGTAACCTTTGATCAAACATGCAACTGGCCTTAGTTTTTAGACTTAACCGACAACCTTTTTTCCCAATATCAAGAATACCCGGTACTCTTTTACGCGTTTGTGTGGGTAGATCACAGTTTTCTGTCCGAAGCAAACGGCGAGGAAAATCTCTGACGGTCGTAGAGACAAAAATCTAAGGAAAACGATGTCGGTATAACTGAAGAATACAATGAAGCTCGACAATGTCTAATTAGCTAATTCCATATATGGTAGAAGACATAAAACATATTATTATAATAATGAAGGATGAGAAATGTGTAAGCACCATATTTATAATTAATAGCGTGCGAACCATACATTCTTATTACAATAATACAAATAATCGATTAGGACATGATATATTTGGAGGGTTGTTTTTTTTTAATACAAATGAATATACATATACAGACTCTTTTTACACTGTGTTCATGTTATTAAACATTTACTTGAAAAATTGCAGAACCGAATTTCTGACTCTGTCTGGAAAGTTTCGGAAACCCAGTGTCCGACCTCAAGACCATTAATAATTTAATAGATTTAAAACTGACCCCTGAATAACTCATTATGACTTGGGTTCGAAAGAGCGTGAATCCAAGCGGCTTGATTTCGATTCCACGTGTGTACGGGACAACGTGAGTAAGACAGGGACCACTACATGCAAGTCATTTATTGAAATAAATAGTTTAGTCCCGAAATGACATGCATATGGTTTCTGTCGAATAAACGTTAAACCATCTCTCTCTCTCTCTCTCGTAAATTATTTATATAAATATCGTGGGTATAGTTTATTAAACTCCATGTGTTGTCGACGATAGCTGTAGATGTCTGTGGCCAACATATAAACCAACCACAGGGACTTGGAGGGATTAAAATAAAACTTCTTACTACTGCTTGACTATAATAGTATAGTATTAGTATATATAGTATTATATAGTATTATATACTAATACTATACTATACTATTATAGCCAAGCAGTAGTAAGAAGATTTATTTTAATCCCTTCAAGTCCCTGTGAAACCAACATGCGAAACACCTGTGACAAACTGGCTATGCACTTGTCCGCTGTCCATGGCCAACAAACATCCCTTGTTTAATGTAGGACTTAAGTTTTATTGGCGTTTCCTTTACCTCTTTTTATAATGTTCAAAGTGAACGATATTTGATTGTTAGTTATTATCTTTTACAGTCTTTATGAAGGACATTGTCATTCACTTTGACATTTTATTTAATTACTGTTGGCTTACTTTTTTTTTTGTGAACAGTTACAGTGAATTGTCTTTAATCTTGTTGCTATGGTAATTATGTTTACTTGTTGAACTGTAATCAAAGTCGAGAATTCAAAAGATTTGTGGGGGTTTTTTTTCAACTTAAATGAAAAAAAATAGATCATTTTAGAACTTTAGTATTGGTAGGACACCGAATGGGATGTTTATCAATTCCTAGTCTTGATGGTTGATAGGCTAGTCTGTACATTTCTCATCCTCGATAAATATCTGTCTTCACTTTTCATGTGTGCTGGGATTCTAAAATTTACCAAAAATTAATAATCCAACAAAGGCTCTGCATTAATTTCCGCCATTCCAGTTCTTTTCATCGCCTTAACTTCAGTGCTAGTGGATTCTGAAGCCAAGATCAGTGGTCAAGGCAGAAGTATAAAGGAAAGGAACGCAATATAATGGGTGTTAAACGCCTAAATATTTTCTGTACGAACCTGGTTGGTGAAGATGACGTGTATAAATATCGGAGGGGCAGCGAGGCTGCTCTTAATTCGATTTCAAGTCTGTTAAGTACCCCCAGGGTATTTACAGGACCTCGACCTTTAGAACATCCGATTAGAAGTATAACGAACTCTTGTATAATCTAAAATCACGCAAGAGCACTGATCCGGTCAGACGAAACAAATGTGCAGAGCATGTTGCGCCCATACACATTCAACACGATCAACACATTCAGCTGGTGCAGGTCGGGCCTGGCAAGTAACAACGTATATAGTAGTTTGGATTGGACAAAAACCCGAGGCACCGTGAACGCGTCGATGTGCACACTAAAGAACCCTTCACAGTCGGAATTCGAAATAAATAGTATACGGTAGTGGCGCTATATGGCGTATATGGCCGTCTTTATTAGTCCATTGAAGCAGAAGAGTTGAATGTTAAACCCCATTTCATTTCCTATAAAATTAAATGTGTTTCATCCATTGTTCATGAAGTGTTCTACCTTGACGTATTACACCATCACTTCCCCACTGTGGACATAATAGCCGTGTTGGATTTCCCTGATACAACATTAAATATGAATATCATCTTTGAAGTTGAGTATATGAACACGGATCGATACTACTAGTAATACAGTTTACATGAGACAATGGTTCAGACTCAACTTGTTTCTCCACATCATTGGGCATTGGTTTGTTGTCATTGATATATTGTGAAGCACGGCAGTAGGATGTGAAATCATTTGAGGAACATTTAGTTGAATTACAGGTTGGTGTTTCTTTTGTGTTTCATTCAATTTTTCGGCTGGTGTTTAATTTTGAATGAGAGGCAATTAGAAAAGATTCTTGGTGCTCCGCTGTTAATTTGTTGTACTCTTTGTACCTTCTCTGATAGGTAATTGAACATATAATCGTAAGGTATCCGTGGAATTGCACATTGTGTTTGTCGTACCTTTTTCTAACTGTACATGTTCTTAAAGGGTTAACTAATATAATACTTTTATCCATAGACAATTTGTTTAATTTTATCAATTATATGGCGTCTAGACACATTTTCTGTTGTTCATTTTGTAAAAGCTATTTAAATCGATTGAAATGATAAGTTATTTATAGTTAACTTCGAAATGTGTAAACCATTACGTTGTAGCACATGTCACAATTTATATGGAATGTGAGAGAAAGAGAGAGAGAAATGGGATTTAACGTCCACTCGACACAAACTAGGTCATATCGGGACTAACATATGGTTTTAATTTTATTTCAATTATTCGCTTACGCGTAGGGGTCTTTAGCAGTGGGAGGAAATCGGAGTACCCGGAGAAAACCCACGAGATTGGACAGGTGACCTACTCCTTATCACGTACAACCGGGGATTCGAAACCATGCCAGTTGACTCAATGACAGGCTTTATGATATAGAGCCCGCACGTGCTAACCATTCGACCATCCACCCACCCCCCCCCCCAATTTTTGATGGTGCCATGGATGAACCATGAATTAATGATATATATCTACATAAAAACGTCTTCCAAAACCCCAAGTTTGAAGAATATTATCTAACTACGTGATATAAAGCCAGCACACACAAAAACGAGTCATAAAATAGTAGTTTCAAATCTTGCGAGGTCTATATCAGTTTACATAAGTTTGTATATATACTATTATATCATATACTGCCCAATCTCGTGGGTTTTCTCCGGCCTCCGGGTCTTCCGGTTTACTCACCCCCTACTCTCTCTCTCTCTCTCTCTCTCTCTCTCTATCTCTCTCACATCAAACATTATCAAGATTTCTAATACGTTAATATATTTACATTTTTTTGCCAAAATGAATTTGCATCACTTCCAATACTTTGATTATCATAAAACTGGGCTAATAAAGACGGGCACCCTGTAAGAGCAAGCTCATGACTAAGCATAGCTTCTATAACGTGTATTTCAATAGTTTTCCAGTAATCCCCTAATTGAGTATTCCTCCACCCATTCATTCAAGCGATGTTTCATTTGGCGATAGACGTATTTATTACTTTCTGCGACAACGGTTTTCATTCTATTGCTGCATTTAATATGTATCACCAAAGAAACTTTTGGGGGGGGGGGTTCTAAAATATGCATAATAAGATTAATGTTCCATGTAAATTCGAACTTAAATACGACAATAACGTTCAATCGCCCTTGGCGATGACGTTGTGAGGGTAACCGGTATCCAGAAGTGATAAATGTAGTATAAGTGCACATTATACTAAAGAATTCACTATGCTTCACCGAACGCATTATGCCGCATTCATTAAACTATTGACTTTGTGCAGTGGAGGAGCATTTGAAAATGTCCGTGCGAGCTATACTCCACATTGTCAAATTACAAATGCAGTTTTTAATTGTATACAAACGCTCTCTCACCTTTGTTCACAACCTCGTATTAACGACGCAGTTGCTTTCTTATTGATTCCCCGAAATGTTTCAGCTTCGATATTGCTGAGAGATCGCAGTATCAGCCAGAAGGTAACTTTCAGAGGTAATGTCCAGAATTTCTGGAAAGAGATCGTGGTACCTTATTATATTGTATATTCTTTTAACGAAAATTTGATTTGTTTCTGTGTTCAGGACAGGGTAAGGTAGACACATGCTTGTATTGTTTCAGTCTTCGATTTCTAGTAAAACTCTAGGCTCTGGCTGACCGATCACCTTTGACTTGCGGTTTAAGTATATGACCATAATCAACTCTCGGTGTTATCGCTAGCCTACGATATTTAGTGGTTTATGACCCGATTTACTGCCCAACTTTCATTCATGATTTAATCACGAAATGGATAATCGAGACTATGTTTTCTATTGTACCGACTTTAGTAATGATAAAATTTCAGTCGCTTAATTCCCGGTTCATGGTGGATCAATTTGACGGAAATTTGCAGAAAAATCCCTTTACACTGTCTATTTTTTTTAACTATTATAGTGAGAACTGCCAACTCTTTATTTAATCTCTCATAATATATCTTTAAGGATTTGAATTCAGTTAATTTTGAAAATAAATAAAATGGCATTTAGATTTAGCGGATTTTTTTAAACAGAAAAGATTACAAAGAGTTGTGTTGTAAAGAAAAATCAAATTAATTCTCAAACTGTTCGTGTAAAATATAGTAAACTTTGGTTCGTGATTTATCCCACTTCATCCTCAGCAATAACTACAATAAGAGTAGACTTTACGACAAGTTACGTGACCGTATCAATGTTATTGATACACATTTAAACATGCTTAACTCGCCTGTGTTACATACTGTTTTTTACTATTACGTCTGAATAGATTTTATTTTATATCAAAACTCGCCTATGTTACATATTGGGGTTTTGTTTTTTACCTATTACGTCTAATTCGATAAATTATTTTTCACCCTCCACGTTGAAGTTGTTGAATAAACATGATAACGTGATTATAAATTATGATAAAATTAATAAAGTTGTCCGGTCGTGATGACAATTTAGAGGAAAATCAACATGAAACTTCTGATGTTTTAACTCATTTATGTTTTTATATAAATTTATCATTCGATTTGTTTTTTTAAACCAGAATTCTAGTTATTAAATACCATGTTGTGATGAAAAGTTAGATAAAAATAAAAATCTTGTTTTATTTTTATCGTTTAATGTCGAACTGTGCTGATAAAACAATGATTCATGTCCGTTTCAGTTGAATGCATGTGTACGTGTAACGTGTAACTTTGAACATGTTTTCTGTCAGCATTCTTATCTGATTTGCGTTGATCATTGTGCCTTGTTTATTGTGTATTATTGCCACTATGTGCACATTGTTATTTGTGCACGCTATGTATTTCAATTTCATGTGGACGTATATTGTCGTCGAACCCGTCCGTGTCCGTTCATATTTTGTTTATAGACACTCTATACGGGTCAAATATTGTATTTGATTTTGACGAATCTTGAAATATAGGATTAGATCCCAAGGATCTCGGTGTTCTGGAGGTCGCGTATTCGATTAATTTCTGCATTGGCCGAGAAATTTCACACATATAACGGCGTGGTCCCCTCTTTTCAGTGAAACAGGGCGGGGGGGGGGGCAAGGACAGCTGTCTGTGCACGTAATAGATCCCTTGACAATTGGATTTCGATATAAGAGTGGGCCGTAGTGCCACTACCCCATTTCTCTTCATTTCTGATTCTTGTCCCGTCACAGTTCTATTCTGTCAGTCTGGGTTATAACGTTGGCAGAACCGTGTCGTAATATAAGACACAACGAACATGTTTCAGCTGTCGTGGTTGGTTGAGATGTTTGCTTATTAATGCTTCGTTGGCGCCAAATTCACCTTTTTTACCCGATGTCCTTAGGATTGAATGAAGTTAATCCTGGAACATTCACATATTCTTTCATTGACAAAATATACTGTTAAATGACAAGAGTTGTCAATTTCGTGGTTCTCTCGAGCCAAGCGTTATTGCCATTTGAATAAACAAATGATCAGCATGCCTCCTAAGTAAAGTAATTATATGGAATGAAATGGGGTTTAACGTCCTACTGTTCTGCTCCTAACCTGGGCTAATGAAGGTGGGAGTAATTATATAACTTCTGATACATTTCTGTTTTTACTCCAATTGCACAATGATCATTTGTTACTCATATATGAATCCTATTATTAAAAATGTATCGGTAATTATATGACTTCTGGTACATTTTTAATAATAGGATCGAAATATGAGTAACAAAATGATCATTGTGCGTTTTAAGTAAAAACAGAACTGTGTAATTTCTGTAAATTGATGCCAGAAGTAGGATTACAGTTTTATAACAGAGCTATTGTATTTTTTATTCTGCCATTAATGTATCTTAGCACATTACTTAAAGATGCATTGAGATGAAGATAAAGAGCTGACAGTTCTCGCTATAATAGTTTAAATATTAGGTTACAAAAAATCAATAGGTTTAAATATCAGTCAAATTACATCATTCTGAGAGAAGTTCTGAATGTACGAAGAATAGCCTAGTCTCGATTGTCATTGCTGTCGTTGCTACGATGATAAATAAAGACTCGGTTATCCATTTTTGAATTAAATTAATAAATGGCAATTACATTTCAATCCGTTGAAATGCACAACCATCCGATGTTTTAGAGAGAGTTTATTATGGGTTTTCATCTCGTTTTTCCTGCGTGATTTCCCCTTGTCAGTGATGCAGAAGGAGGGCCTGACAAGGACAGCTGCCTAGTCGTTCGGATGGGACGAAAAACCGAGGTCCCGTGTACACATTGGCGTCTACGTAAAAGATCCCTTGGCCGTTGGAATTTGATATAAGAGTAGGCCGTAGTGCCGCTGCCCAGGCAAAATTTCCCTCATAGCACACTGTATGGCGTATGCCGTCTTCCATTAGCCCAGTTTAGGTGCAAATGAGTAGGACGTTAAACCCCATTTCATTTCATATATTATGGGCTTATTAATTATTTATATAACATTTGAGGCGAAAGGAAATAGGTAGATTTCACTCCTATGTAGTGCTTCTTTTAAGGGAGAGACAGAGAGACATTTAGGGACTCACATAAGACTAAATTTTATCCCCCACCCCTTTAAAGGAGCTGCAACTCTTTGAGTTAGATTGAGAATAGCGTGTTGTGTGGGCTGGGAATAGCGTGTTCGATGGGTTGATTGGGTTTTTTTGGGGGTTTTTTTTTTTTTGTTGTTGTTTTTTCGATTCGTGATGTGCCAAAAGGAATCTATACTACCATTAAATATTTGTTTCTAATAAACCAAGAGAAGTCGGATAGTTTACTAATTTGAGTTCCATTGTGGTTTATATGTGTAAATGCTGGCGTTCAGTATTTACCGAGAATAATGGATTTATAGGCAGAGTTATCTAATGGCTGTTTATAGTTGGAATGATTTAGTTCATCTTAGAATTTCGGTTCAAGCTATATTTCTTGGGCAGTCGGTAGGCCACGTACTATACAAAGGACTAGAAAAGATTGTAACAAAGGAGAAAATGTACATGTGTTGCTAAAATAGGATAGGCCTATCTTTCGAATTTTTCACGAGGAATCATATTGAATTTTAAATTTAAAAAGTGTGTCGCGTAGCTGGGTACACTAGGTATACGTGTATATGTAGCGCATTTGTAGCTAGTTGTCACACTTCCTGTCGACATTTTATGTTTAATTTGTTATTTTGTACCGGAAGTAACACAACTCCGAAACCGGAAGTGGTAGCCCATCGCCACCAAACCTGTGTTACTTTCCGGTCCAAGTTTTCCGTATACACCAAATTGCAGTCTCAGGGCAGCCCTAGCGTAGCCACGGCTCTAAACAGACAAACATATAAACAAACAAACGACAGTCTCAAATATTAATACTATACATGTAGATAAACCACTTCAAGTTTAGAATTTTATTTATTTAAAAATGTGTTTTCCGGATATACGGAATGACTCAATTGGCGCCCCGTGTTATTTTGTCATTAAATTCGACATTTTTGATTGTCTATAGGCGAGGATCCATATATTCTCGCGGGAAAGGAAATCAAAAATAATTTAGGTTGGAAATCGTAATTTACAGTACTAGTATGAAATAAGTCCTTGTGGGCATTTTTCCACTCAAAAATCACGGGCCGGGCTTCGCACTCCCAAGTGGATGCAGCACGCCCTCTCTTTCTGAAAATCTTGGATCCACCCCTGTTGTTAGTGATGTGCCGTTTTGTTGTACATTGGCCAACATATATGGAAATTGAAAAAAAAATATATTAGTTGTGTTCTAACCAATTCTATTGCATTACATTAAAGTAGATCTATTTTATGGGATATTTGATTGAAGTGGTATTAAATTCTTGACATAAATTGACGATCAAATAGACATGTCTACTTGTGATCAATCATATTTTGTAATATTTTGTTTTTTAAAACGATCAATGCGGTTTGGATCAGATCAGGATCTTTTGACATTTGAGGGACGGGAGAAGTAGTTATTGTAGCACTGGCAATATTGCAAGCAAATCATCATATTTCCAATGACAAAAAAAACAAGCTTTCATTTACAGAAATAAATAATTCGAATTTAAAGTGAACATTCTGACACTTAGATATCTATTAGGCCATAGAAATGGATTAAATTTATTAAAGATATAGAAATAGATTACTGTTACAGATGTCGAGACACGTCACAGACAACAATAACTAGATAAGAAAGTTATGTGAACTTTAGATAGCCATATATTACGTTGGGACTTTGGTAAGACTGCGTTTTACGTAGCACGGTTTGAAATTCTCTATCAGACATTTATTCTGAACTACCGGTTTCAATTTACATAAATCCGTCATGTTAGGGTTTGTGAGGATTTAGATTTTTGCTTCGACTTTTAACAATTTATTAACCACTATTTGATAAACATAGATGAAACGGCATATGGCGCAAAAGGGATTTTATTTCTCAGACGAATGCACGCTGTCGGATTAGGCTATATGCATATTTTATGAGTAGCCATGGCGCCGCTGTCAAGAAGGCTTCGGCAGTTGCTGCACAAGCATGAAACATTAAACTCAATGTCATTTATTTTACCCAATATTCATTCATTTTATACATGATATGAAAAACAAACTTGGTATCGTACGCTACCCCAAGCTCCATTTTAAAATCAAAATAAGACTTGAATATTAGACACTACCCGATAAAGACAAGGTTGGTTTATTTAAGGAGAAACTGCATGATTTTGCATGGTCAAATTCCGAAAGAGCATTCCGAACCTTACTGGATGCGTTCACTTCGCAATCCTTTTGCAGGCATACTCGCAAAGTGAAACCAATCTTTTCACTTTCAAGCAGCTTTGCGCTGGAAGTCTCTACTCTTAGACATTAAAAAATCAAAATCTCTAGACATCTTCAATTCACGTTTGAAGGCACATCTATTTGACGAAAAGAAACACTAAAAGAATCGACATAAACTTTAATCCACATAAACATTAGGAACTTTATCGAATTATTGTTTGCGCTATACAAATTCTGTGTTGATTGAGGTTTCCTCCGGACACTCCGGTTTCCTCCCACTGCTAAAGACCCCTACGCACAAGCGAATTATTGAAATAAAATGAACCATATGTTAGTCCCAAAATGACCTGGTTGTGTCGAGTGGACGTTAAACCCCATTTCTCTCTCTCTCTCTCTTGATTCCGTGTGAACGTTAGCAGTCGCTTTTCAAGCTTAATTGGCTATACTAATTGTAAGAGTTGCACAATTGAGCTCTTGTGAACAGTTTAAACACACTCTTCTGTAGCACTTCCGGTGTGTTAGAGGTTTTATCCTGATCTCAGAAATGTAAGGTAGTAATGAAATAACGAGAAGCCCGAGATAAAAACAAGTACCAGCATGGCGTCAGCGTCGCAGCCATCTTGGAGCTGTGACGCCATGTCAATAAATGTTGGCAATCGAGACACTATTCTCAAAAGAACAAGCGCTTTTAACTTTCATGTCGATCATACTACGAACAATTGTTCTTAGCCCACAACTCACCGTTCTACAGTTGGAATTTTAGTAAACTCGTGCGTGGGACATACGCGTCACTTGCGTGTGTTCGGAGCCGTAGAAGATTCACACATACACAATTTTCCCCCGTTTTCCTTCACGGCTTGTCTACGAGCTACCAAACTCTACGTCAAAACACGCACGGCGGGTTTTGGGCTATAGGCTAGGATTTAGCTAACAAATTATTGTTGTATTTTTTGTATGACAGTAAAAAAGAGAGACCTGGGACATGAGATAGTACTTTATCTATAGTATATTTATGAAAATAATTGACCGTTGTTTCAACTGACTTTACATAAAAATAAATGATACACATCTCCGTTATCGTACCCACGTGGATTACCTCTAGTTTATATTCTATATTTACTCGTTTGAAGTACTCCCAAGATTCTCATAAAATCGCCTTTCAAATGGTGACTGGTATATCTACTTTTCTACAATTAACTTGTGTCTAACAGAGATTGTGTGGAGTTAGGTTTTACGTCCTCTCAAAAACAATTTTGTCATTTGGTAAATAGTATATTTCAATGACCTACTTGCACGCTGGAGTCTTTATAAATGCGCGGAAACCGGACTACCAAGAGAAATCCCACGTGGTAACGCAGACACCACTCAAAACCTTATCACACACATGGGAACGAACTCGTGAAACTTGCATAGATAATGGAACAGGATATCTTTAAAAGGTGGTAAAAAAAATGTAAATTAGATTACTAATTACATAATCTACCCAAGATGATTGAGTTTTGATGTTTGCGCAGTTGTTATTGTCGAATTTCATTTAGACCGTTGAAAGCTGAAACCCCTGTTGACCATATGAATATTGACGGAACCCCATTGAGACCAGCATATTGGTAATTATATTTCCTATGGTGTGAAATTTAAGGTTTGGGAAATTTTGCTGAGAAGTTGGACAGAACATAAGGACGCTAAACCCCATTTAATTTTAATTCTATATAGATGTGATAAAACACAAATATCAATTATTGATTGTCCCTGTCTTGTACGGTCTGATAACATCTCTTAAACAAACTTATGAATATTTTAATCATATCTGAAGATAACGAGTCCTTCCATCTTTACAAGTATGATATTAATAAACTCTGGTATTTCGTGTAGATATTATCAGATATAAAAATAGGTGATAATTACAACCATCATTATTATTAAAACCTACACATCTTATAGCGTAAATATTGTATATCGTTGCCTTTCATGTACAAATGATGTGTGCGGCGTAAAGAGGGAGAGAGGGCGGGGAGAGATATATGGTATTGCAAAATGGGGGGTGAAAGCATGACTTGCATGTATAACAGGCTATATGGTCTAGAGTGGTCGCGCTAGACACCTCGGAAAACTCCTCGTCTGAAAGTAAATCAAACTGACATAAAAATAACGAGAGAGGGGCCTAATACACTCGACACAACAACATTGTATTTCAATAATTCGCTTGCGCGTGTGGGGTCTTCGGGGGAATCAGAGAAAACCGACAAGGTTGACCAGATGATCAAATACTTTTTTTCAATGAGCAAGTGGGGAATTGAAACCCTGACAATTGACTCAATGACAGACCTTCTGATCAAAAGCTCATGCGTTTAACGGTTCAGGCACACCCGGCCCTAGGCGTTACAATCTCTAGCGTCAATCGTTAAAGTCAGACATAGGTTAATAAGTAATCCTCCACCTGATATCTTTAATCTCATCGACCATAAAAATATCCGACTGAAAATGGCTTAAACGGAGCTTTATGCCTTGTGGATAACGGTACTTCTCCATATTAGACAGTCCGTCGAATCACCTTTAACCTTGATGTAGAAATGTTATGGTAAGATTGAGATCGTTGCCTTGGGGCCGATTGTATTACTGTCCTCTCTCTTTCGTCACAAGTTCAAACCCGAGGGTTCAATAACCACGGCAATAATCATCCATGTCATCAACAGCCTCACGCATCGTTAAAGGGACGTAATCGGGGTGTAAAAACTTCGGTCAAAGTCGATATAAATTGTCAAAGTCGATATAAATTGTCAAAATCACAGGTGGCCGTTGGAATAGCTCTTTCAAACCATCTTGTGAATAACAGACTGTGCCATTTTGGATTATTTCTATATGATTGATCTCGTGCACGAGCCAGTTCATTTGTGGTGACTCAAGGTGTTTGTCACTCTACTTGCTGGCCGCCATCAAGTAAAACAGATAACAAACAGTTTAGTATTCAATTTGATATATTTATTTTATTGCGTTTTTTTTTCTATCTTTCACTGCGTAAGTATATAGACACTGTGTATCTTTAAGAAAACTCTGTTTATTAGTTATACGTTTTGTAGTTAAGGGATATTCAACCTCGGGCATATCTTGGAAGACATAGTTTCAAAATATCACGCTGTGCTGAAGATAAATATGGCGTGATGCCCTTAACGATTCCATGTAAAATAAATCGGGTTCTATTTCAGCATGTCGCAATTTCAGCCCGAGGTAAAACATTGGTATTATTTGCAGCTTTAGTTGCACTATAATTATACAAGAGAATACTGGAAATCGAGATAATTACACCATAAAGGTCACAGGGGCAACGGGTGGCCGAATGGTTTTACGCATGCGCGATTTAGATCTGTCATTAAGACAACTGGTGTGGTTTTGATTTCCCGCTAGTACGTGACAAGTATTAGAGTGGCTTGTCTAACCTCGTGGGGTTCTAAATGTCTTCCAGTTTCCTTCTCGCCCACTCATGGTCATAATACCTTGGCTGTATTAGTCACCTATGCTGTCCTGCGGAGGGTATCTAATTTGAGAATGTCGTAAGCTGTACATGTTGGTCACGGTAAGACTCGAAAATTCAATCGTTAAAATCTAGTTTCAGCAAATTCCGTTTACTTTATCTAGTTTTGAACTATTATAGTGAGAAATGCCTGCTCTTTATCTAATCTCCCATAATGTATCTTTAATCAGATTAGGGCATATTCTCAGGTCAACAGGGGAACGGTACTCAGGTGAGATAAAATCACCCGATAATGATGAACCCTCGGCACAGACTGGGTTATTTCGGGACTTACATGGTTTAATTCTATTTCAATAATTCGGTAGTGCGTATGGGTCTGTTTACCCTTGGTAGGAAACCGGAGGACTTGGAGAAAACCCACGAGGCTGGACTGGCGACCATATACCTTGTCACGTGCAACCGGGAAATCGAAACCACATCTGTTGACCCAATTACAGACGTTATCATACAGCACTCACTCGCTAAAAGTTCGGCTACTGGATAGAAAATCCCATGGAACTTTGACCGTGGTCGAACCCAGGACATCCCGGCTAGTGACCCAGTGGCACACCGCTGGCCCACTATGGTCCCTATAACACTGGCTTTTAATGTGTCACCAGAGTGACCGACAATACTGGGAGAAGAGTTAATAAAAAT
This sequence comes from Patella caerulea, assembly GCA_036850965.1. Classification (NCBI taxonomy): domain Eukaryota; kingdom Metazoa; phylum Mollusca; class Gastropoda; family Patellidae; genus Patella; species Patella caerulea. Next base: position 12,846,069 of record JAZGQO010000002.1, on the reverse strand, counting down.
CATGATCAAAAACCTCGTTTGTGATTGCTCGATTAGTCTATTAAAGTGTCGGAATATTTGTCACTTACGTTACAAACGGTTTTCGTATTCGCTATTATTGAGACAAAACTTACGTGATGGGACTTAGTAATTGTCTTATATATTGGAATATTTTAGAAATGTACAGCGATATTTTATTGGAATATCTAGACGTATTTTATTGGAATAAATAAGAAACGTCTCGAAGTATTTTATTGGAATATAGAAAAAAAACGTCTAACAGAAGTTTATTGGAATATCAAAGAAATAAGAAATTACATAGGAATATTTTAGACATATGTACTGAAGAAATTTAGAAATTCGTGTTAGTATTCAGTATGCCATGTTGAAGTTTAACGCTCTATAATATAATGGACGGAAACGTCTCGTGGGCGTCGCTTGGACAACAAGAGCCGATACCCTACTAGTATATACAACAAGACGGGCTTGTTACTGGATACTGACCCTGTACATTGTACCAATGGTTTAATATTTAATTCTCCCAATTTCTAGTTACCTGAATTTTGTTTTAAAGACTATTTTTATATATATTTTCAGCCAAGCAGAAGGTGGCAATAGGGGTGATGACGAAACCGTACAGGATCGGATTTATGAATGCTGCCAATACGCAATAAGGATTCACAATTCTGTGCTGTTTGAGAAGTTGTACCAGGCCATATCCCACAACGATATATATTCATCGAATCTTTTCCAAGAGGCCTGTAGAGTAGGTTGTATAGCTACCATGGATCTGTTGATTAAATCTGGTCTCAAGGTGAACAAGGACTACCCAGGATTAGCGGAGGACGATAGCGCAAGTCCCCTCCTGTTAGCCGTGGAGAATGGAAACGCGAATATTGTGAAGTACCTTTGTTCGTTGCCGGAAATTGATAAAAATGCCGCAAACAAATATGGCAAGACTAGTATAATGGTGGCTGCCAATAAAGAGAACTCCGTCTGCCTCGATGCATTGATTTCCGGCGGATGTGACGTTACCGCTGTTGATAAATCGGGAAATACTGCCTTACATCACGTTTGTTATCCGTTAAAACGATCGAACAAAGCATTACAATGTATGAAATTACTTATTAATGCCGGATGCGACATTAATGCTCGGAATCATTACGGTGACACCGCCGTACACGCGGCTCAAGTTCGTCTCCATTATAATCTAGTTCAGTTTTTGATCTCTAAAAATTGTATTGTTGGTCCAAACGACTTCAGAGATGTTCCTTGTTTAAAAAGTTTGTGTTCGGGCAAGACTTACAACATTGTTCGACAAGGTTCACTTTATTATTTCAATGGCTTCACGTGGTGTTGCCAAGGCACTGTTACCAAGAACGATAACTCTAATCTAATCAATTCTAGAAAGTCATCTGTAGCCTTTCAATCCCTTAAAGATGCCTGCCGATTTGAAATTCGTAATTTATTAGGAACGAATATAGCTGAAAAAGTTGGGAAATTAGGCGTGCCACATATTATCCAGGATTACATTTTATTAAAAGATATTCTGCCTGATAACTGCTTTCTATAGACTAATAGGTCTATCCCACCCTGTGATGTAAAGCTAATAGTGATAATGACCTTAACACCGACAATGGTGCAAAATTATGTTTCCATGTAGCCTTCGGATATTAAGCTGGCAGTATCAGCAGGATTGAAATGACATAAAATAAATGAATAAACCAAGAAGTGGTCATTATTGTGATGGGCATACGTGGATTAAGACAATTCAACGCAGGTGTTTGTTTTGATGTTTCTGATATTAATCTAAGTCTAGTTGTTTGATGGCCGTTTTGATACACGTAATCATATTTGCGCATTTATTGTACTACACATGTGCATACTTACACTGCGCAAATGACATGGGCCTGAAAGGATTGTCGGATAGGTTACGGTCGGGGACCATTTTTAATTACACGTTTTATTGACCAATCCCATTAATTTCGAATGTCAATTATATTTCAATTACTGTCTGCCATTGCGCTATATTGACATCTGAGATATTTCTTTTGACGAGAGAGAGTTCAAAACACCTGAACAAATTTACAAATCAAATTATCTACTTTGTTTTATATAGAATGAGAGCAACACATGAACTGTGATTCCCATTTTGTCCAACAATACAAACAGTAAATCGGACCGAGAGAAACGGAGACTGCACGGCAGTGTAAATGAAGCGTAATTCAACTGAGTTTATGAGCCAAGGGAGGTAAATCTGGTATTATTCAGGATTGCGCTGTCAACAAGAATTGATGTAGTATGAGGTGGTCTAATGTCTGTGGTTTACGAAGGATGTGATGGCCAACAATAAACAAATGGAAATGTTTGTATGTGTCTTTAAATCAGTTTTGTACAAGTGGGTTGATATAAAACGACCCATGAAATTATGGTTAATATGTTGGATGATCGTTAATCTATTGGAAAACCCCAACAACAATAACTGATCTGTTGCTGATAAATTTTGTCTTTGCTCAAATTTGCATTTGTTAACCGTCAGTGCTTCTTACCATCTTGCCTTGTTTGTTATATGTTATGTTTGGTGTACGTTAATATTACTTGTAATTTATTGGGTTTTCCTGGGCGTCGATTAACCAATATAATCGACTGAAGGAAGGGGGTTTCCATAGTAAATTCATCGATTTTCAAGATATCTTCAAGTAATAGAGACCGATATTAGTGCATCATCCAGAAAGGATTTTTTTTATTTTAAATCCCCTCATACAAACTTAAACGCTTCCGAACGCCGTGTTTATCCAGTGAATATGCCCATGTCCACTTCGGAACAATTCATAAAGGACACACGGTTAAAACTTCCCCAATTTTGATTTATCCGAATCGGCCATATTTAAATTTCAAGCCTTAATAATGAAACTTTGTGTATTTATTTTTAAAAGACTTTTATTTTTCGTCTATTATAGATTTTAAATATATCTAAAGGGTTTGGGGTTTGTTTTATCTGTATTTCGTTCTAAGTATGAATAATGTATGCGTCTTTTGTGTGTGATTTCCGAAAACGGTTGACACACACCACACTGATTGTAACGGTCGGTATACCACCAAAACAGCATTATTTTTATAGTTTCAGTGCCTTGCAAGGTTTTGGTGATACCTAGCACCAACTCCTTCATTGTATTACCCAAAGACTCAAATATAGGTACTAGTACTTATAAATGCGAGAAAGAAAGTAGGGAAGCTTGTCCAACAAAGCTAACAGCGATAATTTTAAATTTGAAACCGCTTCATTTAATTTTGGTTGGATGCCCGGGCCGCCGCACCCTATTTCCCCTCTCTGCGAGCTACTGGATATATTTAAGTGCTTTATGGGACGTGTCTTATAAAACGAAAGCCTAAAAAAACAGATAACTTAAAATGTAATTTATATATCACTGTGCGGAAAATGTAATTTATATATCAAGTATCTTCTTTCTTATTAATCTAGTTTCTAACGTATAAATAATGTTACTATGAATCTCAATAGCTATACATGTATGTATTTTTAATACGCCCACTGGATCCAATTGTTAAAGAAAATTTTAATGTATTTTCAAACGTATTTTCAACTGTTTTTTCCATTGTATTTTCAAATGTATTTATCATATTTTATTTATTCTATTGAATTTTAGATATGAACATTTCCTGTATTTTATATCTGACCTTATTTTTGTTTTATAATTATTAAAGAAACATTCCCAAGAAGTGTTTATATGGTAGTTACTTCCAATAAAAGTATGGTATATTTGTTATATATGGAAAGTAGAGATCCACAATCGTACTAAAACAAAATTTTGGAATCCCTAAAACAAACTATATGGTGTCCACGGGCCAAAAAATGGAAGGTTGTCACTAACAATAAGGATGTAATCAATGGACACAATCCGGAATGACACCAGGCGATTTCCAAATCGGATGAAAAGTAAAACTGGTCATAAATATAATCCTATGTTCATATTTACTAGCACTGTTTAAGTCCCATAGTTGGCATAGTTTCTGATTTACATTAGTCGTTAGTCCAATAACAATGGCGAACGGCGGTGCTTGTACCCCGTCATGTGACTTTCCACTTGGAAAAAACCCATTTTGACTGACTTCGCAACGACATTCAGCTTTGCATCTAGCTTGGGTTAAATTTGAGAGATTACCTGTCTTTCGTTTATTATTGCAATGGTAGAAACCGGGGCCGGTGTAAGTATGCACAACTTCACCGGGGATTTATGTCGGTATTGGTGTATTTAATAGATCATGGTGATTATGTTTCGGCAGTAGATAAGTTCAATTCTGTTATGTAAATAATTGCAACCTGTAGAGTATTTACAGACATAACATGTAAACAATAATTACAAACATTGGGTTTGGCTCTTCCGCTTGAGGTTGGACATGGACTACTCTAAATAAGTACAACCCTTTTACTGACATGATTGATTATGCATACCGAATACAGTGGACACATTCCGGCATTCTGTGACATCCGACATCTGCTAAAGATGCATCATGTAAGATTTAGATGAAGAGCTGACCGTTGTTGGTCTTATAGTTCCAAAAAAGATATTTCCAAGTTAATATATTGAAAATTTCATTCAAATTACTTTATTTTAAGCAATTCTCAATGGGTAAAGTTATGACATAGATTGTTTATTAATATATGAATATTGAAATTACTTTATTTTAAGCAACGTTTTCACTGTTCGAAGCTTTGGCATAGATTGTTTATCGAGTCTCCATTACTAAATTTAATCATTAAATGGCGGTCGTATATCCATCCGTTTACATCTGCGCCACCCCATTGTCCAGAGAGTTGATTATAGACTTGCAATGTGAATAAATGTCCAAATAATAAGCCAAAATAAAAAAACCTGCAATAGGCAGACTTTGCTCTAGCATAATGCATCTTTAAAAGAGGGCGTGGCACCACTCTTGGGGGTTGGACATGCACCAAGATCAATAGTATCCGTCCTTAGAGTATAAGGAATAAATATGCCAAGTACAAACTCGATCCATTCCGCATGTCACCCAATAGGAAGTACACACAAAACACTGACACTTGGAGTCGGACATGCATCAAAAATAACAGCAATCCTCCTTCGGGTATAAAGAATAAGTATGCAGAGGTTCAAGACGATCTGTTAAGAATTGTGAGCTGTCGGCGACAAACAGACACAAACAAAAAATGGGCGTGGCTCTGTCCTTGGTAGTCAGATAAACACCGTTACGAATGTGGACGTATAATAAATGATGTAATGAATCTACTAAAGATGCTTTTTACAACCGGTCTTGATACATACCACTCCATCCACTGTTGATTGTCCCGGAATTAAAACTGAAAGTAGAAACAACATCAAGCACGTCTACTACAACATTAGGTTTATACAGATGAGCTTCGTATACACTTTATCGACAAATGGGGAGTTAGTAGGTCAAAAACATTTGGGAATATGGCCGTTAAGTCTCCGTCATCTACTACTGGTGACATGACATGTCATGCTATGACTGTAAATCAACGAAATGGTCGTGGTACTGCTTACTATCCTTTCCCCGAAAGACAAATAACAATAAATTAAAGCTGAACTCAAGTTACAAAACTACAGAAATAATTGAATAAAGATAGTTTACGCCCTAAACAATCACCATACTTGTTTTCAATTTGTAGCACAAACATGGCTATTGCTTACGGCGTACAAAACAGACAGGGCACGTCCACATCCAGTATATGCCTTGTCAAGCACAGTGTTCACAACTACCAACTACCTCCTGACTGATTGGCGTTTTTCACCATTAGCTGACTGAAAAAGTTCATGATACACAAAGATTATGAAATAAAAGTTAAAACGAAGTCCGAACCACCCAAACCATTAGACAAAATAGTGTAATCAGCAAATGGACTGTTCACTATGTACAAAATATAAAACAAACAGTGGTAACAGGGGTAAGGTACAGTAAGCTTACCCAGCCTTTGTAACACCCGTCATATCTGCATCCACGCTATTTACATAATTATACTTTTGAATATGTCGACATCGAGGAAGTACAAACTAAGATCCTAATAACAATAAGTTACTAACTCGTATCAACAACCTTTATTCAAATATCTTCATGTGTGATTGTTGTTCTTCTTAAATCCTAGTTATTTTCATAACTGTCTTTCTGGGATCCGTCTGCTCCCGGGTCCCAGAAAGACAGTTATGAAAATAACTACTTAAATCCTATCCTCTCGGCGTTCTACAATCACAATAGCAAGGAATGTGCTGTATATAATGGGGATCAATCTAAATATTAAGACCATCTGTATAGACCTCGTGACCTTGGCGAAATCTGCAGGTGGCCTTAACATTTAGTGTGACACTATGGGTACATGTGTCTCTCCGGTCACCTATATCGTCGAGGACTTTCTTTGACTTCGCGTTATAGGGGATCAATTATTTCAATCATCAGTAAACTGTTCTGGAATACCATTTGTTACTAAGTTTATATAACAATTACAGCTAACTACAACTACAGGAAAACAACAACATCTATTAGAGTTACTTTAGGGGTTGTTATTAAAATATATCTGGGGTAGCTGGGGTTCACTTTACTAAAACACAAAAAAATGACTTAACACACCATATTAACAAATAAAAGACTCATCAGAATCTTATTTTGACACAAAATAGCAAATGAAAGATGACAGACAGGAATCAGGGCTGTATGCGATGTTAAACCGTAGCCGTATGTTGCTCTATCTGTTATATAAAGCGGAATGTTTTGGGGAAAGTTTGAACTGGTAGACGAGATGGGAATATATATCACTCAACAGGGAATTCTATGATGACCTTTGTGGCCAGATAGTCCCACGTGCACACAGGACACCAAAACATTCTTAATTTTGGTCAGCCGGCTAATGTCCATTCTATTTCTAAATTATATTTTCCTTACTTTGCCGACAGTCCCCTTTTCTGTAAAGTTCTGTTTCTTGTCTTAAACATCTGATGGATTCAGACAAGTAAGTCTCTCCCCCCATTGAATTCAATTTTAATTCAATGACTTTTTTTGACTTACAACATTATGGGAACATTCCGATGATCTGTGTATTGCTAGGCCTGGGCAAAAGGAATCTACATGTAAAGGCAATGACGTCACTTTAGTCGCCGAGGACTCTAATTCATGTTTGTTTACTCCCTGATCTCTTCGCTCCAAAATTCTGTATATTCTCCAGTACCCGACAGAAAATTATTCTTGACCAGAAGGTCAACAAAAATTGCCATGCAAACTTGAGCGTGTGTGGGGGGGGGGGGGGGGGGGGAGCGGGGGGGGGGGGGTGCTTTTGATACACACTGCAGATGGAGGAATTATTGGTCTTACTCCTGTTAGAGATTCGTTTTCAATCGAGTTATTTGCCCCTGGGTTTGATAATCTCGCTTATTAACATGAGATTAATTGACTTTAGGCACCATACTTATGTCCAACCTAATGTTATTTTTCTGCAAAGGGCTTTCAATGTCATAGACGCCTGTGAGTCGATCCTAGAGAAACCACGATAAAGGGATCGAATAACAGTTAAAGGGAGGTAACCAGAGAATAGGATTAAGGGTGTGAAAATCCACGTCGACGTTTTGAGCGTCACCACATTTTGACATTTCCGGTGTAATTTGACAACATGGCAGATTACAGAACAAGAAATGGTAAATATTTGATTTATTTCATTATCCTGGAATTACTATACTCCATGATTATCTAAATTCTAGTTAATCCTGTACAAATGTTTCTTTAGTTCTCCTTCTCAACGAATCAGCTTTTCAGTACCGTAGTCGTAGTACGTTTAGTTTGACCAAGTGCACATCATATACATATATATGATTATAGGGGGTTCAGGTCAAAGTTTCAAATGACAGAAAAAATTTTTTTAAAAATATTTTGTGAAAATATACATAAAATGCTACCCAAATTTTTTTATTTCATCAAAATATTCCAATTAGATCCGAAGTTATGGAATTTTAAAATCCGAGATCGACGTCAAAAATGTAATCAAAACGCTCTATACCAGTCAATGCGTGGAATGGACCTAAACAAGTGCTTTTCAGTCATATCTGGGTGACGTCATAATGGGAATTTTCCCTTCAGAATCGCTAGTACTAATTTTAAAACTGAAAGCCGAACGTTATTGTCAGCTAAGATTTATTAAAATCGTAATAATTTTAATGATAATATGTCAACTATTTATAATCTGGATGATACCACAAAAGAATTAGGCTATATTTAGTCGAAATTTAGCAAATTTCAGTCATCAAAACAGATAAATCTTGTTTTCTCCGTTGCTTATTTTCAGATCACGTGGTATCAGATATCGGTATAATCCCTAAAATGTTATCCATCGTTTGATTGGTTCTATATGAAAATCGGCCGGAAACTAACGGTCGGAAATCCAATAAAGTGGGTCGTAGCAATGAAAAATTCTAGGTCGCGTGACGTCAGAGCGGGATTTTCCCGCTGGCGCCTCATGTAAACAAACGGTAATTTCGCTTACATTTCGATAATTTTTTAGCCTAAATCTTTGTAGATATCGAGATTAACATTAAACTATTACAATACAATTGCTAGTAATACGTTTACATAAAATAGTAATTCAGAATCGTAGATTGAACTTGGCTATATTTCAGCCATTTGCTGTTCGATTTCACACTCAAGACACGTGACCTGAAACCCCTAATGATTATGAATTCCCCCAAAAAAGGTTTCAGCATATTCTAACATTTATTTTTGTATGACTTGTTAGCAACAATGAATGAATGATCAACATTTGGTGTGTAGGCCTACCTAATCCAGCTCTGAACGTAGGTCAGGTCTCATTACACTCGCCCTTGTATGCCAGGCACCATGTTCTTGAATGCTAAATGGTTGCGTGTCAGTCCCTGTGAACGCCTGACCAATGTAACTGAACATCTTAGTGAGAAAATAAGACATTGCTTACCTCGCTAGAACCAGTATGAACGACACAACACGCTGTTAAAAAATACATCCCCCTCTGTATTCAAGTGCACGGTCCCTGGATGTACAGGGTGAGCTATGAGACCTATGTTCAGAGCAGGACTAAGGCCTACCCTACCCTACAGTAAATCATGGCACATATCTGTAATCCATTCTTTAAACATTTATTTGTCAGTGACACAACAGGATGGAAGATCTGGCACGGAAAAGCTACACTGACTCACTGGTTTAGATAGTATGAGAAACCAAGGTTCTTTGTAGACTATTGTCATTGACAACACATTAAAGAATCCCTCAGTCAAGTTCCAGTGTCCATTTTTAGCTCTGGAAGACTGGCCTATAACAGAAATATATGGTTATCCCAAATATCACGGTTCCCTTCGATATTTGTGCATGCCTTTTTAGCTGTGATTCCTCTTGTTCTACTTTTCTGCACCGACTTGGCTAAAGATTTTTTTTTTTTTTCATCTGTAGGGAAAACAGAAGAAATGCTTGATTATGAAAACCAGCAGAAAGTGGAAGGACTTTCATCCAAAATATCCAGATTAAAAGAGGTAAAATAGAATCATTTTCTCGTTGCATCTTATGTGAATAATTGGGTTGGTACATGTATGAATCATTGAAATATTGACAAAAACATGCCTGTTGACTCAATGACAGACCTTATGATACAGCGCATGCTAACGATTCATCCATCCAACCTCACCGGTACAGTACTGGTACTCTACAAAATCTGTTGTTAGCAATCCCACATTTTATATATTCATTCTGTATTAAATTTGATTGATTTCTGAATGAAACAGTGTAATTTGAGAAGCTTAGTCCAAACATTTTACTGTGATGATTTATTTGAGGTTGATTATTTTTTCTCACTAATATTCAAGTTAAATTTTATGTATCTTTTTCTTCCAGATAGCTGTTGATTTGGACCACGAGTCACGAGATTCTAACTCTTTTCTGGACAGCATGGTAAGCTATTTTATTGTACCATACTTATGGTGTATTATAGTCAGAGTTTGAAAGTATTTTAATCAAAACCCAAGTCAGAGGTGGCATACTCTCAAGATCAACATATCAACGCTTTTAATAATGTACTGGGTTTGTACCCAATGAAAATGTATTTCTATATTGCGGCATGGTTTCAATTATCTGGTTGTACGTGACAACCACATGGGTTTTCTCTAGGTCCTCTGGTTTTCCCTCTCTGCTAAAAACCCCTAGACGCAAGCAAATTATTGAATAAAAATTGAACCATATGTAAATATGTTAGCCCCAAAATAACCTAGTTTGTGTTGAGTGGATGCTAACCCCCCACCTCTCTCTCTTTGTATGCATGGATGTACATTGTCAGATGATTTTTACTTGACAAAGCCTGTGGTGTGTGCCTTTTGTCCAAGATTGTTATAAAAGAAGAAAACGATGTGGTACTGTAGTATATTTATTTGTCTGGCAACCCATCTTTCTCTTTCAGACTGATAATTTTGGCAGTGCGACTGGTCTGCTGTCTGGAAGTATGAGTCGAATGTCACACATGGTGAATTCTGGAAAAGGAAACCGAAAGTTGATGTGTTATATTATATTAGGACTGGTTGTCATGTTCTTTCTGACATACTACCTTGTTAGTAGAGTTACGTCTGGATGATCAAATAAGGTGGTGATTTTGGATTATTACAAATGACAGTATGATAGTAAGCTTTGTAAGAATGGATAGATTGCAATCTGTAAGAAGAGCGGTTGTCTCAAACATGAAGTTGTTTCTACTGACCATAAAATTGAATGATGTCATTTTCTTGTTTACAGCTGCACTTCTTCTTCCGGTATTCAGATCTGCTGCCACTTCTGCATCATAAATCATGTTTTTAATTAAGTTATTTCTATATTTTATTAATGTTTATGTCTCCTGTGATAGCAAAATGTGCCCTAAGTTAAAGTCTTCTACAATATGAACAAAAATTTCCTGTAAAATTACTCTAACCAAAGGCATGGAGTGACCCCTTAAAAATGTGAACAGAGTTATCTCCCATGCACCATTCATCATAAAGCCTATTTATTACTGTGTCATAAATGTCGATCATAGTGATATAAGACGAAAGGTAAAATTAAGATTCTTTTATATTATTAGCCAATTTCAATACTTTTGTTTCAATATTGTAACCACTGATTTGTGACTTCCAACTGATTTTGTTGTCACAGGTCAAAAATTGTTTGGAGAATTTATGGAAATGATCTTTTCCATATGAGAATGTATGAAGAGCATATTACGTGTTTAGTATAATTGGTGAATGATATTATGTTGTTTTTTATGTATGAATATATGTGTTAAGAATTAAAGATATATTTTCTTTGTTGGACCAGTAAAGAGGCATGATTTTGATGCCCAGCTTGTAAGTTAGGAAGTGTATCATACCACATGACCCAGAGAGTGGATTTTCTCTGGGTCCTATGGTTTCCTCCCTCTGTACATGCAAGTGTATTATTGAAATGAAATTGAACTATAAGTTAGTCCCAAAGTTTTTGTCAACTTTAGTAGGTAAAATAGATGACCTGATTATGTTTAATGGGATGACCTAATTAGGTTCAAAGGAATATTACATTAAAGATACATTATGGGAGATTTTGACAAGGAGTTAGCCATTCTTGCTATAAAAATTCAAAAATAGATATTGAAACAAGAATATATTGAAAATTTCAGTCAAATTACTTTATCCTGAACTAAGTTGTTACCACTATAATTTTTTCTAGAAAAGGTAGTTAACTTCATCGACACCCTTTTTCCACTATGGCCGATTGTTGATTGACAGGCGTGAACTCCACCTACATAGTCTCGATCATCAAGTAACGTTTAAACGGTATCTAGTGAAGCTTGTGTATAGCCTCGGTCATCACTGTCTTTTATGAATAATTTCCGGAAGTATAATGACGTCAACGTCACGGAGAAACCCCACCCACGACGCCATAGTGATTAAATCAGTCGACGAAAACCTGTTTTAATCCGAGCCCAATCCAAGCCATCTGTGGGTCTACAGAGTTCATTTTGGCCTTGTTGTTTAAATAAAGATCTAATTTATAATTTCTATGACATCTGAGGCTCAAATGAAGACCGACAAAAATCAGTTTTTGCTCTTCCATAATGTATGTTTAATAAAGGAATATAGAATTTTATTATAACAATTGTGGGTGTATAAAACAGTGTTTGGGTTATTAACGGGCTTTTAATGTACATGCACTTATTTAATTTAATAAAAGGTATTATTTGATACGTGTAAATCATTTTATTTCAATATGAATATTTGGGATTTGAGTTTTAATCACAAACACAATAACCTAGACTGGCCCAGTCTCTTCTATTTATTTTACATTTCGATTTATATAAAAGTAGTAATTTTTAGTAAACCAATTTTCGTTTCCATTTCCAAAAAAAAAATTTGAGTAAACCTGTAACCAGCACCAGAGACTGGACAATTTGCGAGCTTCACAATAAAATGGGCGTTGCTTATCCTGTTTTACGTTGTCTCCTTATTTGGAATGATTGACAGTTGTCAAGCAAGTCACGTGACACGAATTTGTAAATGTGATGTCTAAGATAAATTAAGTTCGATATTTACCTTCATGAATCATGCGTCTCGAATGGAGTGCAAAGCAGTCATGCTGAAACCGTCTGCGGGCTGATGTCACGTTTTTGTTTCCAGTCGCCAATCGGCTTCGTCCCGATATGTATGAACTGGCTTCGTTAAGTTGTTATAATGATGTCGTGTGTAATTATTTATGTTCATTCACCTCATCCCATTCGTTGTATCCGTTCATTCGACAGATATTGTTCGTTAACAAAATTCTTAGATCGTTAAAGTATCACTAAATAACAATAACTGTTATCCACAACAAACATCTCGCACCTACACCAGTTTGCCAGTGCAAATGCAGTAATCCCGTGCACGACGTCACACGACCTACATAATGCAGATTGACCTACTAGATGAGAATGAAGCTCTATTTGCCCAGTCTCTAGAGATTACGTTTTTTTTTTTCGTTTTTTTTTTTTTTGAGAGGACTGGCCAATTTTTGGTGTGTGGAGAAGACTGGCCACCAGTCTAACAATAACCAGCAACCCATTTAAATCGAGCAACTCTGTCTCAGAGAGTAATTCAACACTGGCTCGCTAATCAGTTGATCTCGCTTCTCGCTACTCATTTGGGGGCATTAAGTTTATTGTATCGATCCCGTATAATGTCGGAATTTACAGAGTACACTGTAAATTCATATTACATTATTATACGTTGCGAGTCTGCGACCCATTTGCGTTAAAACATATGATGGAGTGGGGTGGCCGAAGGGTTAGCATGTGCGTGCTGTATCATAAAGCCTGTCATTCAGTCAACTGGTGTGGTTTCGAATCCCCGGTTGTACGTGACAAGGTGTAGGGTCGTCTGTCCAACCTCGTGGGGTTTTTCTGGGTCCTCCCACTGCTAAAGACCCCTATGCTCAAGCGAATTTAGGAAATAAAATAAAGCCATATGTTAGTCCCAAAATGACATTGTTTGTGTCGAGTGGGCGTTAAACCCCATTCGCTCTCCCTTTAATATGAAGGTCTTAAATTCAAGAACATTATTGATATGATTTATGATATATTAGTGATTTAACAAAACTAATTACATGTTGATTAAGGCGGCTTTATAACAAACACGGTTAGTCCACGTCTATTATCAACATGGACTTTGATTAACAACCCAGAGATCTGCAATTTAATTCACAAATTATCTCGGATTACGGTACGTTTATATCATGTGTGATTAATATAATACTACTGATTAATAGATACAGATGTCTGTTGTCTTTTTCTCCAGTGGTCTAGAGTGCCGCACTTCGACCTCTAGCTGGCCTGTCACCTCTGGTTTGCAGCTGTGGTTTCGAGCCCTGGTGTGAGCGTATGTGGCATGGAGATAGGGGCGCCTTCTCAACCTCGTGGATTTCCTCCGGGCACTCCGGTTTCCTCCCACTGCTAAAGACCCCTAGGCGCAAGCGAATTATTGAAATAAAATTGAACCATATGTTAGTCCCGAAATGACCTAGTTTGCATTGAGTGGACATTAAACCCCATTTCTCTCTCTCTCTCTCTTGGACTCTAAACAATAGATGTGGAGAAAGTGAGGTGTCCCTGGTAACCCCATATATAACATCTATAATCCCCATATATAACATCTATAATCGTAGCAATGATCTCGTTAAAATAATACTAGTAATTGGAATGTGTTTAACCAGTTCTTTGACATACGTGATATGACTGACACCAATATTGTCCTTTAACAATGTAGGACTGTTTATAGACACCATCTTTTTTAGAGGTTTATTTTAATACATTTTAAAATATAACTTAATGATACATTATGAGAGATTAGATATCCTCTTGCAGGCCCATATAACAACTTTTGGTCTTCAAAGGAATTATTAGTGAGCAGAAATTCGGCCATATATCTGTTATCACTCGTCGTCACTTCATAGAGAGATAACTCATTCATAATGAAACACAACACAAGGTATATATATATGGATATAACTACTTCTCTAAAATTTAATAACGACGTTTCGTAACACATACAGGTCCCGTTTTCAAGTTAATGACAAATATCCATCTACTGTCTGTTCCAGGTGATACTCTAACTCGAAAAATGCTTGCAATGCCTTCAATTTTTAATAAAAATGGCTAAAACTTTAAGACATACCTGGCGGTGTCATCCCTTTAATTTCTTCCCTTAGATTAAATGACTTGGTGTAAAAGGTTAGCCCATATGAATAAATATGTCGAGTAAAATGAACCCGAATTTTTGAGAGCAACGTGCATTTTTTACCTTTTCGGAACACTTTTATAGAGTATAAAATTTAGCTGCTGTTGTAAAAAAGCAGAGCAAGACTGGAGCCAATTTTCGAATTTCGTTTTCCTGCAATTTAGATCTTAAGGCTGAAACATAAGTATTTTCAAGGGCATATATAAGAACAAACGAAAGTCCATAGTTCATTTTTTAAATTTTTGACATGTCCGGGAAATAAGCCAGTTTGTTAGAATCATTTTTCATCTCTATGACCATAAAAGAATAAATGGTGGTTTGATTTTCATAAAGTAAAATTGCAGCAATCTGTGAATATTCCTTAGATTTAACCAATTGGTCACTGAAAATGACGTCATTCTGGCAAAAATTGTATTTTCGCGGACATATATATACATCAACAGACTTAAGTATTCCCCACTGTCCATTCCATTATCGAAACAAACGAATGTTAGGAAAATAAAGTTTCTTGAATAATGGAATACTGTTATGCACAATTTCAAGATAAAAAAAAATACGCGATATGCGTAAAACAATTATATTACTGAAGTTATTTGAGAAACATAATGCAGTGAATTATAAACCAATTAAAAATATTTTTATGTTCTAAATATACACGTAAATTAAGTGAACGGGGCTCTACAAAACAGGATAGCAAGTTAAGGACGGTTAAAAACTGTTTACCAAAATTCGATAAATTTGACCTGATCAGTTAGCGTCCATCCGCAATCTACATGGAAATGAATAGTATGTAAGTGAATTTCTTTTGAAAATGCATAATGTAAGAGCTACATTTGTCTATTGCAAGCCTTCCTTTTTTAGGCCCTAAATGTTATTTAATTATTAATTAGACATTTATTCTCGTGACCAGTAGGCCTACATAATCATCTCTTTCTACTGGGCCGAAACAACTACCTATCCATCCAGGTAGGGCGAAACGACTTGAAGCAAACCCAGCACCCCTTGTCCACTTATGCTCGTCCAGATAACTAGGCCAAACATGGCTCTTTCCAGTGGTAAAATGTCAACAAACTTCAATTGTTCAAGGGAGAGAGGCTATAATGCTTGATCTGAACTTAGACAGAAAGCAATCCAGGTATTTCACGAAGTTTTAGCCATTTTAATCAAAATTTGAACAAATAACAAACAATTTTCAAGTTGTAGTATATACATAATCTTAGCTTGCAACAATTTAATAATAATCAGAAGAAACCATAAAAATTAGAAGTACATACAATAACAATACATGATCCAAACAATAATAATAACTACCTCTTAGTGGAATAATCACAGGTTAATCAGTACTCAAGATCAAGGGCCACACTCAATAGGGTTTCATCATAACATCTATAATCAGACCAATTAATAATAATAATCAGACGCAGAATTGAGATAACTCATGATTTCCTTTCGCGTTCGTCCCTTCCGATTCATGAAACCTGTATTATTCATCTTTTGTAACAATGATCTCTGTGTTAAATAATAATTGGAATGTGTTTAACCAGTTCTATCACAAATGTGATAATGACTGACACCAATATTGTCCTTTAAGTTATCGTTGTTTCATTCAATAACGAGCAAAGCCTGTCAAGTGTTAACGCGTGGTGTAGATTATCGTGAACTGTATTGGCACATGGCAAAATTGAGAAGATACTATATAACCATTGTTAGCGTCTTGTTAATGGCAGGTTCATTTCTGAGCGATTTTGATTGTCTGAAACATCAAATAATTAACACTTCAAAATGTTAACGAATGAAGTCACAGGGCGATAATCCAGTGATAATCAGTGTGGTGCAGCTTTTTAATATAAAATATATGATTATTTCAGTCAGTTCAGTAACGAGAAACCCCCTCTCGAGTTGTGTTGTTTTGTTTAACTTGTCGCTCATTTATATTTGCTGTTCCCTGATACTCGCGAAGTATCTATGAAGCCGGGAGGTTACGGACAACGATAATCTTTTTTTTTTAAAGTGGAATTTATTTGAATATAATTGAACTTCCAATAGTTACAAATATTCAAACTTGGAACTGACATTCGAACATTACGAATTCATGTGTAAACGTTCATTTGGAACCAAACTAAAAAAAAAAAAAAAAATGTGGCAAAATACGACGAACGTGTTTATCCAGGAAGTGCAGAATGTGACAAACGGATTGCTAGGATCTTTGGCGTTTTTGTTGAACATTGTGACATTTGTTTGTATTATTATTAGCAGGTCCTTGCCAGCCAGACAGAAGGTGGTGTTCCTATCTTTAATAGCAACAGATTTTACAACAAGCTTAATAATTTTGATGGTCCGCGCTGTACAATTCAAGTACGAAAGCGATCATTTTCTTTGTCATATTCGCCTGTACACATCACTGGTAGTTATGTTTGTTACGATTTTATCCAACCTTTTGAATACAACAGAGCGGTTCCTCAGTATGGCTCTACCACTGCATTTGGACGTAAAAATAACTTGGAAACATTTGGCGGTTTGTGTTCTCCTGTGTTGGGTATTTGCAATTGTGGCTACCTTTTCGTTTTTCTGGGAGGGATTTGGTGGAATAGAAAAGTGCCAGTTTATGGTTATTCAGCATCCTCGTGGTTATATGTTTTTAGCTGTCTTTATTTGTGTCAATTTCTTAATTATAATTGCTATGTATGCCTACATCACCAGAGTAACTCGACGACATATTCGACAAATTGCAGCAACAATTGTCGACGATTCAAGCAGCGAGAACAAAAGGCGCACCTTTTATACCAGTGCGGGTATACGTATCACGGTTACCGTGGGTATAATTGTGTGTGTCTTTGGTATCTCGTATGTTCCCTTGGGTGTCTATGTTATGTATTCTGTTTTCAATATGCCCGTGGATCAAGCGGCCAAGCAAAATAATCAGACTGTATACGCCATTATTGTGACTCTGCTTCTGATGAACAGCATGGTTAATCCAGTTATCTACATCTTGAGATTCAAGAAATGTAGAGATGAAATGATCGCAAGATTTTGGTGTTGTTCGCGAATAAACCTTAATATTAATGTCTCAAGCGAGATGTCATAATAATTGATAATCACAAATTCGAGATCAAGACTAAGAATCGCTTTCCCCCACGGAATTGCCACTTTCAATTTCCGCGTTACCGCCGGCGCAAAAGTCGGTCAAATGTAAACCTGATTGGAATTGAGGGAGGTGCCACCTGGAGAGGTAGAAATTCTGATGTGGTTTCCTATTGTAGATCAGATTTTTTATTCTGAACAAGAATATATGAGGTAAACTGGCCATATCCTGAACCTCTTTCCGTTAGGGCGCCTTTTCAAAATCTCATATATATATATATATATATATATATATATATATATATATATATATATATATATATATATATAAAAAAGTAGGGGATATTTGATTTTGGGGGCATAATACTAAAATATGCAAATGACTACGAAAAAAGTCACTATACAACCTAACAGAAGAAACATTTCCAGTTACATGTGACGCCCAAACGCACCAATAGCTACCGCATGGAATGCAGGTGATGCTTGGGATCATCATGGGGTTCCAACCCAAGATTTGCACGTCTCTGACTTTGAATGTTACAGTCATTGTGGCATTGAATTCCAGGGTGGAAACATCAGTTTAATTGTTTTAGTGACCAGAAAACAAATTTTGATATGCGTCGGCTTACCCAAAATGAAAGGTTACGTGCCCTTGGCATGCTACAGATCGGCACAACACAGGCGATTGTGGCGCGGACGATGAATTTTTCTCAGTCTGTCATAAGCAGGCTATGGTCCAGATACCGTGATACACAATCTGTGCAGGACAGACCACGCTCAGGTCGACCAAGGGCGACAACTCAAGCCCAGGATCGATTTATCCGTACCTTGGCCTTGAGAAATCGTGTCATCACAGCAAATCAGATCAGCGCTCGTCTTCAAACAGACACTGGTGTGAGAGTGAGTGGCCAGACGATTCGGAATCGACTGCATAGGGGTCACCTTCGCGCCCGACGTCCTCGCGTGATCCCTTGTTTGAGAGATCATCACATTCAGGCAAGACGTCGTTGGTGTAGGGATCGTCAACACTGGGATAATCGACGCTGGAGCAATGTGATTTTTTTCAGATGAGTCAAGGTTCACTGTGGATTTTTTGGACAGACGTAAGGGGGTGCGGCGTCGTCGAAACGAGCGCTTCCAAGACGTTAACGTCATCAGACATGATCGATTTGGGGGTGGTTCTGTTATTGTGTGGGGAGGCATCACTGTTGCTGGAAGAACGGCTTTACATGTTGTTGCAGGGCATGTTACAGGTCAGTACTGTCGGGACAACATCTTGGCAGTCCATGTTGTGCCGTTCGCACGACGCCATGGCCGCCGTTTCATTTTCCAGGATGACAACGCAAGATGTCACAGGGCCAGGATCGTTACAGGTTACCTCCAACAACAGAACATCACCACATTACCTTGACCAGCACCATCGTGCATGTCTGGGACATGCTTGGACAGAGGTTACGTCAACGTCAACAACGTCCTGCCAATGTCCAAGAACTTGCTGCTGCGTTGCAACAGGAATGGGACAATCTGGACCAAAATGACTTTAGACGTCTCATTAGGAGTATGCCACGTCGGATCAATGCTTGTTTGGCAAACAGAGGAGGATTTACCCGTTACTTTCTTTGTTGTGATGCTGTGGTAACTTTGCTGTTTGACCCCGGGTATCATTTTACCCTTATAATGGTCAGTCTGTGCCTTACTTAGTCTAACGATCATTTGGAATAAATCGATGAATGTGAACTTCATTTCATTTTGTCATTTGTTTCTTCGTCAGTTTCATTAGGTGACTTTAATAACACTTAAAAATCAAATATCCCCTACTTTTTTTGAATAGTATATATATAATAGTTACTATATGGGTTAAGTAAGTAACAATGATGCATGTTTGACCACTTTTTGCATTAGTTATTATTAGAGTTATTCCCAAACAAGCTGCGATTGTATTCCAGACTCTTGAAAATAATAAAAAGTGAGGGCACTCTTCACGTGGCGGCCAAAAAACTTAGATAAATTGTATCTTTTAAAGCCGTTATTAGGCCACGCAATGGTCACATTTTGCAAAAATTGTGATTAGAGTTATTCACAATGCATCTTTATGATTATGTATCACACATTTTATGAAGATTTTAAATGATGAGGGAGCTCTTCAAAATGACCGCTAACATCTCACGTGAAAAGGATATGGGCCTATTGCATTAGTTTAAGTTATTTGATGTAAGTTATCCCTGACAATTTTCGGCGTCCGAAGTGTGCTAATATTACGTTCTGGCGTAGAGACACGGGATCTCTTCCAATAAATCAACCAACCGCTCTTGTTGCTGCAAATTGAGCTTGCAAATGGCAGACTTTTGGACATGGTGATGTAATTGAAAGGCGGCGATTAAACGCGACCAATGTCGAGCTCCATGCTGTAAAGAGAAATCATTTACATGGGAATCCCCAAACCTTTCAGCGATTTTTCTGTACCCATTCGAAATCGGAGTTACATAAATCTCTGTATCATACTCGTGAGCTATTTTTATGACTAGTTGAAGGGCAGAGTCTGAAAGATAAGGAATTCTCAGAACTTCATGAAGATTCCATTCCTGAACGATTCGATATACGAATTATTTAAATACATCGCTTGCACACAGGACCCATTGGCTTAAATCTTATTTCTTCCAACATGTTTGTAGCGCCAAAAAGGTTTTAATTACAATTACATCTTAATTTGTATTGTGAATATAATTGATTAAATTATAATTACTTTTGTGAATGGAGCTAATTACATGGCGGAGGTTACACGAAGGTCAGTCGGAAATATAATTGTTACAAAGTATTAATTTATAAATTCTTCTCTCAAAAGTTACTCGTACACATTCAAATTCATCTACAGTGAAGTTAGCCGCAAGAATTGGTTGACTCGCATGTTAATTAACTGGAGAGGGTGTAACCCCACATAACAATATGATGTTAATTTTAGTTAAGTTTACGTAAAATGATCGGTTTACATTCATTTTGCACATCTTTTTAAGATAACTTTACGTCAGGAAATGACGTTAATATAACGCAAACGTAAGGAAATTTGTTAATTGTATGGAAAGTTGTTAATTTTATGTATGGGTAGTTGTTAATTGTATGTATAGAATGGTGTTAATTGTATGTAATAAATTAGTTTTTCTGTATTTAACAGTGATTGTATTCTGTGTATTTGCAAATGCCATAGAAACAATTCATTAACACCTTATTTATCAGTTTACTGGATCTAGAGACATGTGTAAAAAGATAAGTTGCCAGGCAACGAAACATACGCCCACATTAGCTAATTCGTCCGGGCAGTCAACAAGAGTTGTCGCATATTTTTACTTTTATCGGAAATGAAACATTTATAATACACTAACATCTGATTAAGAGTAACAACTCATGTAATTATCAGAAAATTGTTAGAATTTGTTTCTTTTTTATAAAGTTCTGCCCAGTGCTAACGTTTATATAGTATAGGAAACATTGAATATCATGGATTTAGCTGTTCAGTTATCAAAATTCATTGAAAATCAATCCACTTGTTTATCTCAAGAACTTAAACTCTGTGTATCAATCTGAAGTTAATCGTATGATAAGTTAGGCTTCTGAAGAGTCCACAACATTTTTTGAAGTGATCATAAGGGCCATAATTCTGGCAGTAATTATTGAAAATCGCTGAAAATCAATAGCATTTTTTGTCTCATGACCTTAAACACTGTGTATAAATTTAAACTCAATTGGATATTAACTTTGTGGTCTCCACAAGATTTTTTGAAGTGATCAAGGGCCATAACTCTGGGAGTAATTATCGAAAATCGCTGAAAATCAAAAGGCTACTTCGTCTCATATGTTTATCATTGTGTAGAAATTTAAACTCAATTGGATATTAACTATGGCTTCTTGAGCGTCCACAAGATTTTTTGAAGTGATCAAGGGCCATAACTCTGGCAGTAAAACTGCTGAACATCCATAGGCTTCTTCATCTCAGGACCTTAAAAACTGTATGAATTTAAACTCAATCAGATATTAACTTTGGCCTCTAGTGCATCCACAAGATTCTTTTTGAAGTGATCAAGGGCCATAACTCTGGCAGTAACTATCAGAAATCACCGAAAATCAATAGGCTTCCTTGTTACATGACCTTAAACACTGTGTATAAATTTAAAGTCAATCGGATTCTAACTTTAGCAATTGTGGTTGCCGGACTGACAGACGGGGGCAACGACAATATACGACTACATTTCAATGTTGGCGTATAATAAGAGAGGGAGAGAGAGAGAAACAGAAACAATTGATAACACCTTAAATTTATCTGCTTGCTGGATCTAGAGACATGTTTTAAATATAAGAGAGAGAGTTTAACGTCCAGTCCACTCGACAGAAGCTAAGTCATTTCGGGAATAATGTATGGTTTTAGTTTATTTCAATAATTGAGGGGGGGGGGAATGGTATTGTGGTCTAGACTGTCGCACTGCGACCTCTGGCTTGAGGTTGTAGTTTCGATCGCCGATGTGAGTATATGTGACTTGTAGATGGGGGCACCTTTTCTACCTCCTGGAAGACCCTCAGTTGTTCAGATTTGCATACTTCAACCTGTAGTCGTGACTAGCAAACCATACCATAGAGCACGGTCAGGATAGTTCAGACTGTAGTCACAACCATAGTTTGCATCCTAAGGTCACCCAGGGTTTTACTCCAGGTACTCTGGTTTCCTCACACAGCAAAGACCCCTGCTCGTAATAAAATAAGTCAATACGATATCATCATCACCAACAGAAGAAAAACATCCAGTAATTTCTTGGTCTGTCAAATTTCAACAATTTATTTTTCAAGTTCATTATAAAATTAGCAAGAATATCAGTACCGATATAGCATTAATATCAATTCTGTACGTGTACACTATAAAATCAAACTGTTTAATAAAGGTAATGTATTGTTTACACGCTAGAGGTCGGGTGTTTGATCCCTGCATTGGCCAATAAAGTTCATCCAGATTTACAACAGCTGTCTAGTCATTCGGATGGGAAGTAAAAGGTCCCATAATATACACATTGATGTGCATGTAAAAGATCCCTAAGCAGTTGCAATTGGATATAAGAATAGGCTATAGCGCCGCTGCCTGGGCAAAATTTCCCTCATAGCACACTGTATCACACTGTATGGCTTATGCCGGTCTTCATTAGCTCAGTTTAGGAGCAGAATAGTAGGACGTTAAACCCCATTTCATTTGTTTAAAGCCCCAATAACACTCTAGTTGTAACTGAATAATATGTTTCAATCTTCATTCTGGTCAACAAATCGTATTATTTTAGAACATTCCAATTAAATGATGATATAAATTTCATCTTAACACACCTATTTTAAAAAATTGGAAAAATTCAACCAATTGATTTGAAAAGTCTAACGTAAACCTTTTCAAATGTGACTTGGATTTTAAAATATTTTCGAACCCTCTGGACAAGTAAAATAGGTTGTTATGGATAATTTACACAACAGGTAGGACACTAAAACATCTAGTAGTTAGAATAAGGGTATTATTTATTTTCTGGAGCTACCAAGCCAGCAAGAATGTTATTGTCCCTTTAATAGGGGTAAAGCATTGTTTACATAAATCTGATTAAAACTGAAATCTATGACATGAAGGTCTGACCGGTTCCAATCATCTCAGTTCCATGCACGACTGTTCCATTGGCTAATCCCTCACATCATCCAGAATACAGGTTATATAACAACTCTTCAAGACTCCCCAAACCCCCCTCTGTATCCACCACTGCTGTTACACGCCTACACACAATCTGTGGAGGTAATACTACCCTCGACATCAGTAGAGAGACTGTTCAACCACTCTTGGTGTCTTGGATTGATTATCTCACTTTCGTCATGTCTCGTATGCGATGCTAGATTCACAGTCCAGAACGTCCCGAATCAACAGAATTACAATCGAGTGACGCGGAATTCAGTCCTGTCACAGTTCTGCCAGTCCCGACAGCTGAGGTGGAGTGAGTAGAATCGTGACGTATTCCTAGGTAAAAAATATGTTTCAGCAGTCATGATTGGTTGTGATACTTTTTATGCAGTCGACGCATGCGTTGTACTCACAAATTCTCCTTTTTACTCGATTGACACTAGTTTTGGAATTCAATTCCGGAACTGTGAATTGAGTATCCCCTTATAATCAGATGAGTATGTTCTTGTCTTTTATTAAAATATTTAATGACTTTTGTGTAACTGACCTAAAATGGAAGAAATATAAAGTCATTAAAACACGAAGCTTGCACATTCTAGCTCAATTAGAGTTATTGTGTTACTAAAAATGTGCCCATACAGACAGACGGACAGACCTGTTTGAATAGTCGGGGGATAATTATCAATTAGACATTTATACACATGACACATTCATAATCAACTGTCTAGATTTTAACTGATTGAAACTCGATCTCTATTGAATTTCAAAATAGATAATCAAGACTTATTTTAGCACTGAAAATTTCAAACAGTTTGAACTTTCAATATACTCCTTGTTCATTATCTATGTCAATAAACTATAATAGAGACAGATGAGAATTTCGGGACTAACATGTGGTTTAATTTTATTTCAATAATTTGCTTACACGTAGGGGTCTTTAGCAGTGGGAGGAAACTGGAGGACACGGAGAATACCCAAGAGGTTGGACAAAAACTATCATCGCAAGAACTGTAAACTCTTATATTATAGAGAGAGAGATGAGCATTATGGGACAAACATATGGTTTTAATTTTATTTCAATAATTCGCTTCACTCATCAGTTTTTCTGTAATTAACTAGAGACATGTTTTAAATATGAGAGAGAGTTTAACGTCCACTCAACAGAAACTATGTCATTTGGGAACTAATGATTGGGTTTTTTTTTATTTTATTTCAATAATTCGCTTGTGTTGAGTAGGGGTCTTTAGCAGTGGGAGGAAACTGGAGGACCCCGAGAAAACCCAAGAGGTTGGCCAGAAACTATCATAGCAAGAACTGTAAACTCTTTATCTAAATGTTACATGATGCATCTTGATTATCTATGTTGATAAACTAATATAGACAGAACGGTCATCTCTTTATCTCAATCTTATTACATAATGCATCTTCAATATCTATATGTTTACAATCTCAGGCGCGGATCCAGAGGGGGGGTCCAGGGGGTCCGGACCCCCCCCTGCTCAGACTTGAAAATTTTTTTATGCGATTTTATTGGCGATTTAGACCTGTTATTTTGGAATTTACCTTCCGGAAATACGTCAGAATGAACCAAATTGAATCTTATTTACCAAATTATCGGTTGAGCGCAATTAGTTAAGCAATTATCAAACCTAGACCCCCCCTGCAAAAAATCCTGGATCCGCACCTGAATCTATATAGCAAAAACTGAAAACTCTTTATTTATATAGGGGGTTGGGATGGCCTGGTTGTTTAGAGTGCCGCGCTTCGACCTCTAGCTGGCCGGTCACTTCTGGCTTGCGGCTGTGGTTTCGAGCCCTGGTGTGAGCGTATGTGGCATGGAGATAGGGGCGCCTTCTCAACCTCGTGGGTTTCCTCCGGGGACTCCGGTTTCCTCCCACAGCTAAAGACCCCTTCGCGCAAGCGAATTATTGAAATAAAATTAAACCATATGTTAGTCCCGAAATGACCTAGTTTGTGTTGAGTGGACGTCAAACCCCATTTCTCTCTCTCTCTCTCATTATTTATATCATAATGCATCTTTATATAAACTAGATATTAATTAGCACCGGGGCTCGAAACCACAGCCGCAAGCCAGAGGTGACCGGCCAGCTAGAGTTCAAAGCACGGCACTCTAGACCACTAGGCCATCTCAACCCCCCTCTTTATTTATATCATAATGCATCTTTATGTTAATTAGCAAGAGACCTTATCTGATTAAAACACAGATCTTATTTTGTTTTGTTTTTTTATTGTTCAAATTCTCGTTTTATTGTCTTTACTACACTAGGATCTGGAAGAGGTGTTATAGAACCAATATCTGGATGATATGAGAGATTAGCCAATGAAATGGTCTGTTATGGCGAGTTTTTGGCATGGGGTGCAATGAACTGTGAGTAACATACAAAACCTGCTCATATGACCTCTGACGTGACCTCTGACATGACCTTCCACTACAACAGGTCAGATCTTCATGTAGTATAAGCCACAGAAATTATAAAAGAAACTTAACGAAATATAGATCTGTATTTTAAACAGATTAGCAAGGGTGGGTTGAAATAAAACAGGATATAATCGGTAATAAGAATAGAAATAGAAATGAAACCTGACATAATTACTAATTGGCCAAAGGTAAATTGAAATGAAGAGGATATTAGTTCCTAGGTAGACTAGACAGAGTGTCATTAAACAGGATATTATATATCAAATTAACTTTCCTTGACTTATAATGTACGTGTAACAGATCAATATAGATAACTTGGTTATGGTAACTTTTAATTCTATTATAAACCTATAACCAGGGATCTTAATCGGCTGTTTTTTGTCGGCTTTAGCCGATTGATCTTTAATCTAGCTGATTCGTAAACCAATGAATCGCCCACAATGGTATCATATATCAATCTACTTTCGGCCGATTTACAAAGAGTTAATCATCATGCTGATTGATAAAACAATCAACAAGAACAAGCCACTACAATGTCATATATCAATCTATTTTCGGCCGATTACAAAGAGGTAATTATTACTCATGGATTAATTAACCCATCAAAGAGTCAATCAGTGCAATGAATACCTTCAGTATCAATCCCTATCAGTTCATTTCGTAAATAAACAACTTCGTTGAGTTAATTCATGCCAAGTACGGTAAAAGAATAGCCGAAATCTCGGTAAAACTCTTTGACCTTTGGGATATATTATATTCCTGGAATAACTTGCTTCAGATATATACAAGAGGGGGGGGGGGTATTCTCTTGAAAGTTCCAGAGTAGGTTTTTTTTCCAAAAGAAAACATGATATAAGATTTTTCTTACAGGAATTCTGAAATATTCTCATTTTGCATAACTTTCAATTCTATGATTACATACAAGGGGTTAGTGATAACTCACTGATTTTACTTGAGGAACAAGATCATTTGGGGAGCACAAAAACCCAATCTTTACATCATTAGGGATCCCCGGGCAAGTCATCCAGGAGGTTCTCTCCAAAATATTTTGGTTTGTGTTGAACATGCCAATATTTTTTGCTTTAAAAAGTTTATCCAAATGTTTTTAACTTCTATAACTTAACAATAGATACCTATCTCATGGCATATTTGGGAATAGAAATGGTATAAAGAGTTTATCCTAATGTTTTTTAAACTTTTATATTATAATAATAGGTACCTACCTCATGGCATATGTGGGAATAGCCATGGTATATAGAACAAAAAAATGATAGTTGTTGAGTTGTAAGGCATATATTTTATATGTCTCTGTAACAACATATGTTTCAAATGGTTTGTGAGCAAATTCTGTTGGACCTACAAAAAATTTAACAAAATCAAAATGACCAAACAATTAAGACTGGCGGTGAGACTGAGTGAGCAATGGGGTTAAACGTTTACTGGACTCAAACTAGATCCTTTCAAGAAGAACATACAGTTTTCAATAATTTGCTTTCCCATAGGGGTCTTTAGTAGTGGGAAGAAAACAGAGGTCCCTGAGAAAACACATGAGGTTGGACAGGAGTCCCTACGCCTTGTCACGCACAACCAGTGGATCATAACCACACCAATTGACTCAATGACAGGCCGTTGGGATGGCCTAGTGGTCTACAGTGCTGCGCTTCGACCTCTAGCTGGCTGGTCACCTCTGGCTTGCGGCTGTGGTTTCGAGCCCTGATGTGAGCATATGTGGCATGGAGATAGGGGCGCCTTCTCAACCTCGTGGGTTTCCTACGGGCACTCCGGTTTCCTCCCCTACACGCAAGCGAATTATTGAAATAAAATGAAACCATATGTTAGTCTCAAAATGACCCGGTTTGTGTCGAGTGGATGTTAAACCCTATTTCTCTCTCTCTCTCTGACTCAATGACAGACCTTATTATACTACAGGCACACTCTAACCACTCGGCCATCCACTGTGTATAAATTTAAAGTCAATTTAAAGTGAATTTTTGGCCTAAATAGAAACTAAAAGTTTCAGTTTCTTACAGAAAGTAAGATATAGCCTCAGATACAACAAGGATCAAGGTCTTCGGAACTTTTAATTAGTTGTATTTATAATATCTGGGATTTTTCCTTTAAATAGTATTTAATTGGACAAGCACAAATTGATATATCATTTCACTTTTGAATACGTCACCAAAAAATGCTTGTCAATGTGAAATAACAACAATTATTGTATATTGGAAAAGAGATGTTCAAATCAACTAACCATTTTCACTGCCGTCTATTGTACTGGAGAAATAAGTTCCTATAACTTTTTGATAATAGCAACGTAATATCTCTCTTCTTCTGGCACCATTTATACTGTTTTCTATAATAAACAATCAGTTCAGTACTAATACTACCCTCTCTACAGACACAATCAGTACAGTATTTATACCACCCTCTATATATATAAACAACCAGTACAGTATTTATACTACCCTCTATATATATATAAACATTCAGTACAGTATTTATACTACCCTCTCCCACTCTCTCTATATAAATTATAAACAATCAGTACAGTATTTATACAAGCCTCTATATACTAACAATCGGTACAGTATTTATATAATCCCTCTATATATAAATAATCAGTATGATATATACACTGCCTTCTATATGTAAACAGGAGATAAACAATCAGTACAGTATTTATACTACCCTCTATATATAAATAATCAGTACGATATTTATACTGCCTTCTATATTCATACCACCCTCTACATATAAACAATCAGTACAGTATTTATACCACCCTCTCTATATAAACAACCAGTACAGTATTTATACCACCCTCTATATATATATAAACATTCGGTACTGTATTTAAACTATCCTCTCCCTCTATATATATAAACAATCAGTACAGTATTTATATACTAGCCTCTATATACTAACAATCGGTACAGTATTTATATAATCTCTCTGATATATAAATAATCAGTATGATATTTATACTGCCTTCTATATGTAAACAGGAGATAAACAATCAGTACAGTATTTATACTACCCTCTATATATAAATAATCAGTACGATATTTATACTGCCTTCTATATTCATACCCCCCTCTATAAATAAACCATCAGTACAGTATTTATACTACCCTCTCTCTATATATATAAACAATCCATACTGCCCTCTATATATTAACAGTGGCTTACTAATCAAGAAAAGACGTACCTGATGTATTTGGATTGACATCAACAGAACATAAACATCTATTGCTTTCACCATTTATTAACATGAACCTGTAAGTAGTTTATTATATAGGACTATAAACATTACAAGGCGATATCTTCTCCTTACATTATAATTACTTCTGGCACTTGATGCACTGTATCTTTATTGTTGGGAGTTGCATGGGATCAGCAAGTAAGACGAAATAAAATGGTGTTTAACGTCATAACGTCATACTATTCTGCTCCAACTGGGAAAGTGAAGACAGGCATACGTCATACAATGTGGTTTGAGGGACATTTTGCCTGGGTAGCAGCACTATCGCCTACTCTTATATCGAATTCCAACTGCCAAGGGATCTTTTTTGTGCAAGCCAATTTACACATGGGACCTCAGTTTTTTTGTACCATCCAAATGACTAGACACTGTTCCTTGCCAGGCCCTCCTTCCTGCACCACACACATGAGGAAATCATGTGAGGAAATCCTGATGAATTTCTCGGCCAATCAGTGAGTAAGACACTGGTGTTGCTCACGAAAGTGCCTCTTGATTTTCCTGTGTGGTTTCTCCTTGTCAGTGGTGCACGACAGAGGGCCTGACAGTGTCTAGTCATTCGGATAGAGTAAAAAAGGATCTGTATACAAATTGGCCTCCAAGTAAAAGAAACCTTGACAGCTGGAAATATTTTCCGCAAATTCCAAAGTCATAAGAAGGTAGCAAAATTTTTTATGAAAATATCCCATGCCCAACTAGAAAATTTTTTAAACTCAGGTACCTATAGGATGATGGTACCCTTTTCCAGCCGATACTGTCTGTATATAGAAGGATATCCTTACTCACCCCAATATATTAGGATCTAAAGTGATATTAGGTGGTATATTTCTTGGATGAACTTCTCGTAAAGACCTTAATGAATCAAAGGCAGCTCCCCAAAATCTTCCCACCTGAAAATAAAATTAACTTTTTATAAATACATGTACTCTTATCTTTTCTATAGTTAATAAGATAAGGGGTTGGGTGGCTGAATAGTTAGCGTGTGGGCACTGTGTCATACAGCTTCCCATTGAGTCGACTGGCGTGTTTTCAATTCCTTGGTTGTACGTGGCAAGGAGTAAGGTCGTCTGTCCAACCTCGTGGGGTTTCTCCGGGTACTCTGGTTTCCTCCCACTGCGAAAGACCCCTATGCGCATGCAAATTATTGAAATAAAATTAAACCATATGTTAGTCCGAAATGACTTGGTTTGTGTCGAGTGGACGTTAAAACCCCATTTCACTCTTTCTCTCTCTCTCTCTCTCTCTGTTGATAAGATGCTGGTTCATTAACCAGGGTATTCAGGTTTCTAACCCAGTGTTTATTGCGAAACTTCCCCAGAATATTCCAGCAAGATTCCCTCTTGTCAGTGGTGCAGGACTGAAGGTCTGACAGGGAGCAAAGTTTGGAGGCCCTGTGTACGTACACCTTGGTGTGCACATAAAATAATTTAGGATAGTTGTAATTTCATTTTGTAAATACAAATCTTACGGTCTTCCCTAACCACTATGGGGTTTTATGTCCTATTGGTCTGCTACTACTGGGCCAATGAAAACGGGCATACACCATACAGTCAGTGGCTTACTCTTATATCACATTCCAACTGCCAAGGGATCTCGTTTTTCTGTCCCATCCGAATGACTAGACAGCTGTCCTTGTCAGGCCCCCTGTTCTTTTCCACTGACAAGGGGAAACCACACTGGGAAACACTAACAAAGGAGGATAATTTTGCTACTTGTTTTAGACCAATCCTGGGCTTGTACCCTGGACCTTTTGTTCATTGCACCAGCACCATGGCCGCCCCTGTTCCTGACGAAATAAAATGTAATAAATATATAGCATTTAACAAACCTCCTTCTCCAGTTGAGTTAATGATGGCGCTGGACCACAAATAATACAAACATCTACACCATTCATTAAGCTAAACGTCAATAATCTGTGAGGTACCTACAAATAATTTTATACACATTTCAAACAAACATTATAACAAATCACATTTCTATAACAAAACCCATTCTATTATATATTACTGCAATTTGCTCATGGTCAGGAGAAATATTTGATTATACATGGAGAGAGAGAAATGGGGATTAATGTTCACTCAGCACAAACTAGGCAATTTTGGGACTAACATATGGTTTAATTTTATTTCAATAATTCGCTTACGCAAAGGGGTCCTTAGCAGTGGGTGGTCAGGAAACCAGAGTACCCAGGGAAAACCCACGAGGTTGGACAGGCGACTCTACTCCTTGATTAAACATAAATTTGCAATACCATCTTTTACTTGTGGTGAGAAGAGATGTATCAAAGTCCAAAATCAAAGTTTGATTCCTTTTGCTTCAGCCAATACGCGAAAGACTTTCAAGTTTTTTTTAGTCATGTTAAATGTTGGAGGTTGACTGAAGCCATAATTGAAAATTCAGTTTTGAA
This sequence comes from Patella caerulea, assembly GCA_036850965.1. Taxonomy (NCBI): domain Eukaryota; kingdom Metazoa; phylum Mollusca; class Gastropoda; family Patellidae; genus Patella; species Patella caerulea. The sequence goes on along the minus strand of JAZGQO010000002.1, from coordinate 12,814,437 downwards.
AAATACGTTGGGTGTTTTTTTCAGCATGCAAGATGACTGATTGATCAGATCTAGTTACAGTCATTTTTCATCGCCCTTGGAATGCAAGTTTTTTCAAATAAACCAGTTAAGCACCCTCAGCTTTCAGTGTTCAAAAGGTTATGTTTAAAAATGAGCTTATTTTGGACGTCTTAAATAGGGTTGGTTTAAAAATTCCAGCTAGATTTAGGCATGTACAATAACTAATTCCAACATTTATTCAACAAGGTCAAAGAATCTAAACTGGCATGTGTGAACGCTACACTTCTGTTTAAATATAAGAGTCTAAACAGCCTATTAGTTTCATAATGATATCTGCTCAACCTGCTCGGAAAACCCACCCCACTTATTCATATCATTTCTACAAGCAAAAGTGTGCAATAATGTCTAGTTATTGCACAGTTACGTTCCAGTAGTAGGGGAAAACCAATTTGATTATTCAATGAAAAGAATAAAGGAAGATTCTCCGTCGGTGTTACAAGTGTTGATATATTACCGTTGGGCTCATCTGTGGTAAATAAACTGGAACATCTCTTGAAGAACATCTTGGTAATGACTCGACTAACAATGACAATAATATTAATTCTGTAGCAGATAAACTCCACCATTTTTTAGTAGCGACTGCAACTTTTCCATGAACCATCAAACACCCAAACAAGCTGTCACCAGTTTCAGTAAAGGCATCCAGAAAATTCTAAAATAAAAAATATATTCCCTTATTCCTGGAGAGAAGAATACAATACTATTTTTTCAGTCTGTTAGAGAGATAGAGAAACGGGGTTTAACCTCAATTCAACACAAACTAGGTAAATTTTGAAGGTTAATTGCCCAATTGGTTTATCCTGAGGTTTAAGGATAAAAACAGGAGTTATTTCCCTTGCAGCATACACAACAAATAGACGCTTGATAATCACTAGAAATTAATAGTTGATTAACATTTTTTGATTTCAAGTTGGAGAGAGAGAGAGAGAGAAATGGGTATAATGTCCACTCTACACAAAATAGGTCATTTCGGGACTAACATATGGTTTAATTTTATTTCAATAATTCGCTTGCCTTGCGCGTATGGGTCATTAGCAGGTAGGAGGAAACCGGAGTACATGGAGATTGGACAGGCGACCCTACTCCTTGCCACGTACAACCGGGGATTAAAAACCAAGCCAGTTGACTCAATGGCAGGCCGTATGGTACAGCGCGCGCACGCTAACCATTCAGGCACCCAACCACCCCAGGTTAATGAAGTAGTGTTCAACTCTGATACATTCTTATCTTCCGGATTTAACTTTTGTTCAAATTCAAATCAAAATAATTCCAAAAATTTGAAAATAAATAGTTTATGCCACCTGTCAGACATTTGGGGAACAAGTTTTTTGACCTTAACCAGCTATCTCCTATTAATGCCCTATTTAAACCAAATGTGTACAACTACAACAGCCCTTTAACATGTTTTGAAAGAAGTGTTAAAATCTGTGTATCATCATACAGCTTATATAGGTTAATTAATATTAATAGGCACTAACTCAACACTAACTGTAAACTTTGCTCAAATCCAAAATTAAAAGACCTACTGCATACAGCCGTACTTTGGGCAACACTTTGGGGATGCACAATTCACAGTCCAGAACGTCCCGAATCGACAGAATCACAATCGAGTGACGCAGAATTCAGTCCTGTCAAAGTTCTGCCAGTCCTGACAGCTGAGGTGGAGTGAGTAGAATCGTGACGTATTCCTAGGTAAAAAATATGTTTCAGCTGTCATGATTGGTTGAGATATTTTTCATACAGTCAAGACATGCGTTGTACTCCGAAATTCTCCTTTTCACTCCATTGACACCAGTTTTGGAATTTAATTCCGGAACTGTGAATCGAGCATCCCCAGATTTACCATAGAGCAGCTGGGCCAAGGCCCATAATAAAAAGGCTCCACAACAAATGACAAAAAACAAAAACCATACATAAATACATTAACCACAATTTAAAGTATTAATGCATTTGGTGGTCTCTATCCTTTGAATATGGGATTTTAAACAGAGTTATTTCCCTTATACTGGTACTCCCCTGTATCTATACACACTCTCCTTGTGGAACAACAGAAACTAACTATTGATGATTTAAGCCAGTGTGCCATTTTTCAAACACATTCTACATACAGTTCTTAGATCATCATATTCTCTATCTATGACTCACGTAAAGAATAAAAGGTAGGATTCTTTAGGTTTTGAAGAAAGTGAGAATCCAAATTATAGGCCTACAGATAGACTGCCAGAAATCAAATTTTCCTTTACAGTGAAATAGACCTATATGCTGCATTACACCACGACATTGAAACATCAATCACATTTTAATAAAGATATTAAGAAAAAAACAAATAAATGAAGATAAAAGAAAAAAAAAACTAGAACAATCAATGAAATTAGAATGAAGTGTGATTTACAGTGTATGAGTGATTAGATTCATTTATGATTGATGAGAGTCAAATATTCATAAAATCAACTTAATTCCAATTTATATTGATTTTCTCTCGTTGCTATGCATTTGCCTCATTTATACCGAAAGTTCATAATGCACTTTGTGAAAAAAACAATTTGTGTTGCACGCAGTATAGAATTTAAGACTTGAAATTAATGAATGCCCATAGATAATCACATTTTTTACGATGTCATTGAAGTTTGAATTTAAATTTAAGGCTAGAAATACACTTTCTGTTTCATGGGCACCATGCACATTTGAGGAGAGGTTCATTTTTATGAAAAAATAAAACAGTTTACATAATAACTGATGTTTACATGGTATCATATTGTCCCACAGAGGGGTTAAGTGGATATGACGCCGGCTCACTAGCCTGGAGGTCACGTATTAGATCCCAGCTTTGATCAAGAAAGTGAATTGGGATTTGCCGATGTAATTTGACCTTGTCAATGGTGCAGGACGGAGGGCCTGACAAGGACAGCTGTCTAGTAACAAAAAAACAGAGGTCCCGTGTATACATTGGCTGCCCGGGCAAAATGTCCCCCATAGCACACTGTATGCCGTATGACCATCTTCATTAGCCCAGTCAGAGCAGAACAGTAGGACGTTAAACTCCATTTCATTTCACTTTATTGTTTCACAGAGCCTAGCCCCTTCCCTTGCCCTTTCCTTAAAGATGCCTTCCCAAATACAATATGTGTGATTTGATGATATATTTAAACTAATTCATCTATCATAAGCCTGCTACAGATCACTCTCACCATTTTAATTGGAAGAAAACTACCCAAAACTGCAAAATGTCTATTTTAAGCATCCTTCATGGTCATGTGACTTGATTGAGGGGAGAGGTCCATTGTCATCTTGTATCATTTGTCGATACTGACTGTTCATTTACCATTGAAGCCCAAGTAAATTCCTGGATTATTCTCTGCCAATTTCATTTTAAATCTGATCAAAATACAGATCTATATTTCATTTCATTCTTTTATACTTTCAATGGCCTAAACTAATGAAGACCGGACCGGTTGTACTGGAAGGCCCCATCAGGGGTCATATGAGTGACTTTTGACCCTATGATGCCAGGCATTTGATTCACCAATCAGCAATAATGTTTCTGGTGGTTTACCCAAGTTTTGTGCACCTCACCACAAAAGATCACCGTAACAGACTGTTTCATTGGCTAATCCCTCGCATCATCCAAAACATGTCAATGACAATATTGACAACAACTCTTCCACATTCAGTGAAGTCAAGACAAGTAAAACAAAATTTTGAACAATAAAAAACCAAATAGGATCTGTGATTGGCAGACAGCATGAGACAGTGTCTGTTAGTGATCTTTATAAATTTTGCGCTGTGCACATAATATATATTTTCCATATATAATTTATACCAAATTTGCCATACTGTTATTGGAAATAACTACTGTATAAATACTTTTGTGGGAATATAACTTAATAACATGTATGTTCTCTTTCCAAATTTATAAGTATAGCCAGATTTTGGCTAAAAACATAATTGGAAAGTGAGGATGAACATTGCCACCTGAAAAAAAAAAATATTTTAACACTACTCTTTTTAAATTGATAATAAATAATGTCTAAAAATATAATTGGCTGGGAAGTGAAGATGCATCGTCACTTAAATAAACAATTTTGACCTTGCTCAATGAATTAATACCAACTTACTTGTAATATATGAACTTCTTGTGCAGCAATGGTATCTACAGCATTTGTTACGTCCGAAAATGTTGGCAAAAACCATCTTTCTAATAAATAATCAATAAGTTGATAACATACCTAAAATATAAAAAACATATTGGTTTGAAACATCTTTTTAATTGTTCCACCTTTTCAATCTTGCTTTCCTACTATTCTTCGCACTTTCACAGGGGTTTGATGGGCAAATGGTTAGCGTATGTGCGCTGTATTATCAGGTTTGTCATTGACTCTACTCACGTGGTTTTGAATCCTTGGTTGTGTGACAAGGAAAAGAGTCGTCCGTCCAATCTGGTGTGTTTTCTTGTTTCCTCCCCTTTCTCCCAGATCACCATGTTCCACAATCAAAAAACAAAATCTATCCCATTACCTTGACTTCTATTCATTAAATAGCATGTTGGGCCACATTTCAATGGGCCACAATTTTGAAATTATCCTATAACGTTTTTAATTCTAATTCATTTTAATTTAATTACCCCCCTGGGAAGAATTTACACAGGGTTGAAAACCACAGTACTAACATGGATACACAATTACAGTGCTATTACTATGCAATGCTTAGTCTACAGAAATGGAAATAACAGTTTTAAATGTACTGACAAAATATCAGGCACTAATAAAGTAGTACCTGACATTTTCATCTTTGTGCCGGACATGTATTAATAGTATCATTTTAAAAAAAAAGACAAATCAGTGCCGGACAAAATGACAGGCACCAGAGGTTTTGTGCCTGACAAGGCCTGAATCTGTCCCTGACATTTCCAGGCTTGTTGGTCCAGAGAGTTTATTACAGGCTTGTTGTGTAAATAAATGTCTAATTAATAATTTATATACCATTTGGGGCAATAAAAAGACCAACGATAGGCATATTTAGCTCTTACATGATGCATATTTAAAAATATTTGTAAGGACTGAGTCGGAGCAGAAAAATAGGACATTAAACCACATTTCATTTACATGTACTTCAATAAACTGGTTTCATATTTCACTTTAATCCTGTGACATCATTTGAGGCTTGAAATTTGAATAATGTTGAAAGAATATTTACTTAAAACCATGCAACTTGTATTGTCTTTACAAAGAAATTACACAAATTTCTAGTAAAATTCTGTTAAATACACACAGAATTTATGATAACATATAAAATTATCTGAGACGACAAAAATTTGTGCTGGAAAGTGGGGACAAACCTGTATTGTTCTATGGTTTTCGGAGGGATTAAAGACTCTCAATAAATATTATCTTCAGTGAAAAATGTCTGATTTCATTTGGTTATGTATTATCGATTACATCGAGATAACAGAAATGAAATAAAACGGGTTTAATGCGTTAATTTTAAACACCTATCGAGTAAATGAAGACGGGAATACGCCATACTGAGGGCGAGAGAGCATAATTGGGTTTAACACCCACTCGACACAAGCTAAGTCATTTTGGGACTAACATATGGTTCAATGTCTATTTAAAAGATTTGCTTGTACATAGGAGTTTTTAGCAGTGGGCAGCCCCCCCCCCTTGCCCCCGGCATTACTACTATTTTTATTTCCATTGGTATCCACTTTTCCTCTATATCTGTCCCATCTGAACAACTAGACATTTTCCTGAGGATAGCATCTGGTTGTTCGGATAGGATGAAAAACCACAGTTCTGTGTATATTTTGGTTTGCGCATAAAAGAACTCTTGTTTGAAATAAGAATAGGCTGTATCGCTGCTCTCCAGACAAAATTTCCCTCATAGCACCCTGTAGGACGTTAAACACCATTTCAGTTCACTGAGAACAGGTGTAACATGTCTTCAAGATAAATTAAGCTTATTCCATGACTATTGCATCAATTCCATCATAACTTATGGTTAAAAGACATTAAATAAACCTCATCTTATGAATTAAGTTAAATATAAAGATACATTATATACGATTTAGATTATAAAGAGATGAACATATTTAAAATTCCATTCAAATTACTTTATTCTGAGTATAATAAAGTTATGATTGTTTGAAGATGTAGTGTAGTTCATTTATTATCATAGTCTTAAAGATACATTATGGAAGATTGGAATAATTGGATAACAAGTTGGCAGTTCTCACTATAATAGTTAAAAACTACATGATGTAAAGGCAATTTGCTGAAAATTTCAAATTGATCCACTTTGAACCAAGAATTAAGCAAATGAAAGTTCTTCCTAGCCTCGGTCATCATTACTAATGCCAGTTCCAAAAAGGGGCCAGCTGGTGGAGCTGTCTAGGGCCCCATCAGGGCCACATCAGAGCCTTGATCCGCCTCTGATTATAGACTAGTCATTTGAATAAATGTATAATTAATAGTTTATATAACATTTAAAGCTAAAATGAAGACTTGCAATTAAAGATTTAGCTTTTACATAAAGCAAAAGCATCTTTAAGCTAACTTGAAATTAACGTGATCCTATTATACACACTATATTAAACTCGAAGTTCCTAAGATAGAACCAAGTATGGTAGTTAAAGCAGATTACTAATTATAAACATAACCAAAAACCTATTAATTAAAGTATATTTTCATCAAATGCAAATTGATCCCATTTATTCTTGTTTTTCATCATAAACGCATTAATTTAAAAATCCTGATTATTTATTTTATTTTTCGCCATTTTCAGTTCGCTTCCTTGTGGGTAGGAGGAATTAACATCAACTTCTGCTAAGAATTAATTTATAGTCTTAGGCCCACATGGTTTTCGAAACAGTCAATTACTCCAAAGTTGTCGTAAAGGAAAAACAATTGAAAATAGTGAAAACACTGATAAATGTGAAAATTAAGCTGGTTTTAGCTGAACAGATGATGATAATATTAGTTACGCTACAGGTTAAGAATAATTGTGCTTGTTTTTTAACTTATATAATCATGAAAGAACGTGGTTAAATCAATATTACTTTTTAATTCATTGATTAAATACTTTGGTATTTAAATATGTATGTATTTAAAGAATTTTTGAGGGCGAAGGAAAATGGTAGACCAATGTTTTATACCAGTCCAATATTACTCTTTAATTTGTTGATTTTATTATTTTGAATGTATCTAAAGCATTTTTGGGACCAGGGAAAATGATGGACCAATGTTTTATACCAGTCCAATATTACTTTTTAATTCATTGATTAAAATATTTGAGTATTTATTTCTTTTATTAATTTGTATGCATTTAAAGAATCTTTGAGCAAGGGAGAATAGTATACAAAGGGTGAAATCGATATAACTTGGTCATTTGTTGATTAAAATAAGTAGGTATTTATTTGTTTTATTTATTTTGAATGCTTTTAAGAAATTTTGAGGGTGAGGGAAAAAGGATAGACCAACATATCTACCACAGGGGTTATCACTTATTTTTTTAATTATTTTGCATGCATTTAAAGAATCTTTGAGGGAATGGACAATGGGTGTACACTGTTTCAGAACGGGGATCAAACAAGTGGTAACTAGTCCTAATAAAAGCAACCAAGTTCGATTAGGGTAGAAAAACCTCTTTGGCTGAAATGTGGTACATACTGAATAACAGGGCATGCCCAAGACATTGGGCAAGATACAATTTATATTCGATCTTTAAAACCACCATCTTAGTCATAAAGGAATCTACTTTCATCAGATAAAAATATAACTTTAAAAACTTAATGGCGGCTGTGTTCCTCTTTCAACAATTTGTTATAGGGAAAGTAAATATAAACTTGAAGCCAACACCTATATCCATTGTAAGAAATTTTGTATCTACGGTTTCTTTTTCATTTAACAGAAACACTTCCTGTCTTAATTAAAAAACATTATACTTCAATTATAAATGTAATGATGAATCATTTCCTAAAATATCAAATCCTCATGACTTAAAGGGGCTAAATTGCTAATATTTGGGACATTGAAATTGACACAAATGAGTCGCAAAACGTATCATAATGTAATATGAATATATATATATAAACTGATTTACATTCCATCATTTATTTGACTCTAATTTCAAATCAGTTATATTTGACAAAATAGGACAGAAGTCTCGATCGAATAGGCCAGAAGTCTTGATCGAATGGTTATCTCTAGCATCCGGTTATTCCAGTCTACATCAATAGTATTTATTGTGCATGCTCTCCAGATAAGAATATGGCGTCATAGTTTGACATGACTTATGGAATATGTCTAGGTTCTTCAAGTCCCTTGTTACAAATGGCACAGAAAGTCATTATGGTTCACAATGTTTTCAATGTCGAAGACTTTGGATGATATTGAGTTAGAGCTATTTTAATACATGCTAATTATAATATATATTCAGACTGATAATTTAACATTTTATTAAAAAAAGAATTTGAAAATACCAATGCCAGTTAATCTCCTGATTTTGATTCAATCATATTTCAACAAGGTTCATCAACCTCTCCGATACCCATAAAAGATTACGCTTAAGCAGCGTAGATCAATGAAATTTCAATTTATCATAACTTTGTTAATACCAAACCGAATCGAACCACTTTTAAACCGATATTCTTACTAGAGAATCATCTTTAACAATATTTTAGTTTGTAAGTGAATCCTGTAGCATTAAATAAACGCGTTATAAGCTTTTAAATAACCAAATAAAAATATACTAATATACTTCCTGCTTTATTTAAAACATTATTCTTTAATTAATATGAAATGTAAACTTATCTTAACTTATCTGAATCTACAACTTTATTGATTATTTTTCCTTTATCATAATTCGAAGGTAAAATTATGCCATTATATATTATTTTACATCATTTCATTATTGGATGGAAGTCGAGATCTTGTGATAAGTATATAAATTATAAATGATAACATCTACAAATATATAAATTATAAATGTTAACATCTATAAAACACTGACTTTTTTCAACCCTTATAATAGATTTTCCTTTTTTAATACAAAAAAAAGGGCCTAGAGATAAAAAATAAAACATAAAAATATGCCATTATTCATAATTTGACGGAAGTAAATTTTTTTGTGATAACATATAAATCCTGAATGTACAACATACTAACTTTTCAACTTTTTTAATTGATTTTCTTTTTTTATTACTCAAAAGCGGCCCTCAGATATAAAAATAAAAAAGTATGCCATTATTTATTATGTTACATCATTTGATTAGACGGGGAGGAGGAGATTTGGTGATAAATATAAATTAAAAATTTGAGTGATTCATCATACAGCTTATCTAAATAAATCAGGAACTATCGAAGAGAATAGATTTCGATGATTAATGACAATGCATCTTTAACAATAGCCCTTGAAATATAACAATATCAATTCTCTGATATCCAAATTATACTGCTCGAACTAACACTGACAATAGACAAAAGAAACAGTGATTAAATATCAACATTTAGGAAGCTAAGCACATAAATGAAAGAAATCAATGATACTGCGACAGGGGGCTGCAAGATAGGTCTGTCCTAATTAGTGGCCATCTGTTCGCTATATTACTGTCTTACAATCTCAACGACCATATATGGAAAGTAGTCCTGCTGTCATAGACATATTTCTGTTTACCCATGGCTATATTTGGATAAAATATATATCACTAAGAAAATAACAGGCGTCATAATCTACGTCAATTTTGTGCCACCATTTGTAAATATTTTTTGTTTGACTTTCGAGAGCTGGGCTTCACGTACGTGTGTGTTCCTTATTATCATTTCTCTCTCTCTATGATATACACATACACAAATTCATACCAATATCGAAAAATGTTTCAATTTACTAGATTAAATTTATTGATTCTGTTATAAGTTTTTTTGACAATAATTTCCTAAACTAACAATCCTAGTAAGTGCTGAGATTGACCTATACTTCCTCAACAGCTATTGATAGCTTTTAAGGGAAATGTATCTTGTATAACGGGTGGGTCGATAGAGCAATGGCACAAGTTAAATTTAAACTATGGGGCTTAGAAGTATGAATTGATGAACCAAAGGGACAGAGTCTCAAAAATTAAAAGGATGTTAGCAATTTAGGCACCTTTAACGGGTGGTAAAAAATAAATTTCAATGTGACCTGTTTTGAATATCCAATGACATCAGACATTTTCATTTAGATTATATGATTCAAAAATTTTAAACAATCACTGAAAAATACACTTTTAACTTTCTTGCGGTACATAATCTTTCGGTGGTTTTAATGAATTTTAACAAAATCCCATGAGAAAAACCTTACTGTAATGACCTGTATTGTATACATTTAAAGATATTATTCCAAATTAATTAAATTTCTCCTCAAATTAATAACATTTACATTTTTTAGTGGGTGTGCTGATTCCTCTTTCAAATTAATTACATTTATTTTCTTGAAATGGCGTTTCTTTTTAAATTAATTACATTTATTTATTTTAGAAAGTGTGGTAATGCCTCTTTAAAATAAATTACATTCATTTCATTGGTGAAAGTGACAATTTCTCTTTAAATTAATAGCATTGATTCCTTTAGTGAGTGGGATAATGACACTTTAAATCAATTACATTTATTGTCTTGGTGAGTGATAATTTCTCTTTAATGTTAATAATCTGAGAAGTTTAAATGTATTCAGTATAGGGTTGGCCCAATATAGGGTAAAGGCCTGAAACTAAATATCAATTATTCATGAAGTTTAAAATCATCTGGTATAAAGGCAAAGACTGATGCTAGACGTTAACATTTTCATAGCACAGCAAAAAGTAACTGGTGTAATGGATAGGCCAAAATGGCAATGTCCCCTGAATAGGCCAATGGGACAATTTTGTCTTAATTGTAATGCTAATCATCTACATGGTCAAACAGTATACAGTGAAAGGGATGGGCTTATTGGCCATTGTCATAAGTGTACTTGTGTTGTTGTTTTTTTATCAATGAGTACGCAAACTACCTAGTAAAAAGGATGGGCCAATAGCCCATCGTGTCAAGTGTAATATATATTATGAATCGGGTTAATAATCTTCGGGCTATATTAATTGGGAAATAGAACAGAGTAGGCCAAGGATGTCAGTGTCCGAACAAGATTCTTATTTCACAATAATGGAAATGACATCAAAGTATACAAATAAAAACCATGCGTATTAATGAAACATGTACCATAAGTGGTTATTTTAAGCCAATAGTTATGCCTGTAATATCTAGGGTAGTAGGAATGCCCTGAATTGCGGTTGTTGTCTTTTAAAGGGTCTCACTCCACACCAGTCTTGCGGCAAAATCTTATTCATCTGCAACTGATATTTGTTGACAAAAAACAGCTGATTGGAAAACATTTCTACCAACCTGATTCATCTTGGTTTTAAAGCCAACTTCAAATTTATTGAGCCACTACTCATTACAGAAATTTTATATTTTCTGTGGCAAAAAGAAGAAATATTTTAAGGGAGGCACTGATGGGCCCGAATCGCATTATTGCATGCGTTACTACTGGCCGAATGGTTAGCAGCTTTTAGCGCGTGCAAATTGTATCATAAGGTGTGGTTACGATTTCACGGTAGAAGGGTAGTCTGTCCAGTCTCAAAGGTTTTCTCCGGTTTCCTCCCATTGCTAAAAGGCTCCTACAGGCAAGTGAATTATTGAAATAAAATTGAACCATGCGTTAGTCCCAAAATCACCTGTACAATGCATTTAGTCCAGATCAATCTGATTTTCTGTTCTTCAGGGTCTTGATAAATAAATATATACATAGCCACTTACATCACATGAAAGATATTTGCTTCAAAATTTAACAATTTGGAACAGGTCAGCAAGTACTTTTGGTTTTTAAATACCGGAAAGTCTTTTTCTCAATGATATATGGACAATTCAAATTGTTGTGACGTGATTGAGTTTTTTAAATGTTTTGTCAACTTGATCGTTAATAAATTATATTGTTTTAAAGCCACATACTGCCAAAAGAGCAGAAACTGTTTTCATAATTTACCCTCTACCTCGCTTAAAAGGATGAAAAGGTTTCCTGACGACATTTTACAGTGTTTGGATTAATCAATTTTAATCATTTTGGGACCAATATGCATTTTGATAAAACTGCTACCTTTAATTGTTAGCCAAAAAATTATTTGATGTTTTTGTTATTTTTACTATAATTACCTATAATTTTAACATCGATTATACATTTTAAGGGGTTAGGGCACCCTAACCCTTAAATTAAAATTTAATAAATGACATTTTCACACGTTGTATTCTATATTAGTATAGGGACGGGAACTCAAAGGCTATATTTGTCTTATGTCTGGAATATATATTTGTCTATAGTCTGAAATATAGTGCCTTTAAAAAAAGTCTGATCTGAGAATCTGACAAATTACTTTTCTAAACTGCTTTATTACATAACTTATGTTGCAACTAATTAATAATATTAACTACCAAAAACAATTTGCATGAAAAAATTATCTTCTTTCATTGAAAATCTATTTACTATAAATCTTTTAAATTTAAATTCAAGCCTATTATGAATAAAATAGTTGCAACTTAGAAGTGGTTAATTATGTCTCTGTGATTTCCAGGATTTTTAATCCTGTGGTCATAAGAATTAAAGATCTGATGACAAGAAAATCTGCAACATTTGTTATCTCTGCAAGTAAAGCACCACCTATGGAGAAAGAGAGAGAAAGAGATACTAGATAGAGAGAGAGAGAGGGTGTAAGGTCCACTTGACACAAACTAGGTCATTTCGGGACTAAAATATGTTGAATTTCATTTAAAAAATTTGCTTGTGTGTAGGAGTCTTTAGCAGTGGGTGGAAACTGGAGAGAGAGAGAGAGAGAGAGAGAGAGATGGGGTTTAACGTCCACTCGACACAAACTGGGTCATTTTGAGACTAACATATGGTTTCATTTTATTTCAATAATTTGCTTGCGGGTAGGGGTTTTTAACAGTGGGAGGAAACCGGAGTGCTCGGAGGAAACCCACAAGGTTGAGAAGGCGCCCCTATCTCCATGCCACATTTGCTCACACCAGGGCTCGAAACCACAGCCGCAAGCCAGAGGTGACCAGCCAGCTAGAGGTCGAAGCGCGGCACTCTAGACCACTAGGCTATCTCAAACCCCCAGGTGGAAACTGGAAGGACCTGTAGAAAATCCACAAGGTTGGACAGACAACCCAACTCGCTGTCACATACAACCAGGGAATCGAAACCATGCCAGTTGAATCAATGACAGACCTTATGATACAGCACCTATAATGAAATAAAATAGGGTTTAACATCTTACTATTCTGCTCCAATACTGGGCTAATGAAGGTGGACCTATAATTGTTGTGTAAAATAATTTATTGATCTCTTTTTAATCCGATTGAATCCCAGCTGGGAGATTATCTACCGTTAATATTTTGTTTTTATTAAATATCAAATAATCTATTTAAGTACATTTTAATGTGGTAATTTAAGCCATGATAAAAAGATATCGTCCAATAAATGCACAACAACGATCACCGTCTTTCGATCTTTTTATATACAAGTTTTATTGTAGCTATTACTAACCATTAATACAAAACCCCTAAAAAAAACACTCAATAATGACAAAACCATATTATTTCATTGTGTAGGATCAAATAAATTCAGTTGCCTAGTAACACGACTTTTTTTCTTTCTTTAAGATTTGGGTTGGTTGTGGTGCTAATTCCCTCTAATTACAGAACTTAATGAGCCAGATTCTTATTCAAATTTATGTTGCTAACATATTCAAAAACCGTTTCCTTCTTTTTTGGGGGGATAGCTAATCAATATTTGTATAAATGGGTGTAGAGTTTCTCATACACGAGCTAATTCATGATAAACTTGGCCGATATTTTTGTCAATCTACTAATGGGTTCGGAACTCGTTCTTTACTTAGATGCACATCTGTGCTAGTATTATTTACAGTCCTTGTATTTCATCTCGCGTAAAACTCTTTTATTTGCGACATAAAATTGTTCCTTGTCTCCGTGCCTTTGATATAAAGTGAACATTTTATCAAAGGCTTATACGATTAACGTTCTCTTGGATAAAAAACTTAAATGAATATAGGACAATTTTCACGAGAAGAAAAGCAAAAACTTATTTCCGCATATTCAGATTCTTATTTCATCAACGCAGATTTTGCTTCAGATATGTCTTGAAGTTCTTTGAAACTTTTTTATCTGAGGTTTCTCTGTATACAATATACATATTTTTAGAAATGGATTCATGTTTTCTGTTTTTGATGGTATACAATAATACATGCTTTGATATTGCTGCTAAAAATGTTTCAATCTGATATAAAAACCATATCTTTCTAAAATGAAAATAAGTAAACAAATTTTGGAAAAGATCAACTCATTAAAATTTCAAAACATGTTTGAAATGTTCAGTTCAGCTTCATATTGCTTTGTAAATAAAAATAAAAAATATAAAGGACCACATGAATTTCCTCCAATAATGATAAGTGACATTAGGTGTTTATGATACCTCCTGCATGACATTAGAGAGAGAGAGAGAGAGAGAGAGAGAGAGAGAGAGAGAGAGAGAGAGAGAGGGAGGGGAGGGTGGATGGGTGGGGTGGGGCAGTCAACCTCCACTTAACACAAACTAGGTTATTTGGGGACTAACATTTCGTTTAAATTCATTTCAGTAATTCACTTGCGCGTAGGGATCTTTAGCAGTTGAAGGAAACTGGAGGACGCATTAAAATTCTTGCAGTGGTTTGAACTGGGTTGAGGATCACAATGGCTAAATGGGTAAGACTCTGGCTTGCTAGCCTGGAGGTCTGTTAAGTTCGATCCCTGGATTGGCCAAAAAAGTTCATCCTGATGTTCCGCGTAATTTCCCCTTGTCTGTGATGCTGGATGGAGGGGCTGACCAGGACAGCTGTCTAGTCTTCTGGATGGGGTGAAAAACCGAGGTCCCTTGTACACATTGGTGAGCATACTAAAAGACTCTTAGCAGTTGGAATTCGATATAATAGTAGGCTGTAGGGCCGCTGCCCAGGCAAAATTTCACTCATAGCACACTGTATGGTGTATGCCTGTCTTCAATGGCGCAGTTTAGGAGCAGAACAGAATGTTAAACCCCATTTCATTTCATATGAACTTAATTAAAATTTACATGTAAAGTCAACCACATGTTTTTGTCATAATTTGAAGCATGACGTGCAGATTTCTATCAAAGAATTCAATTGCCTTAACTATATGCAACTATCATACATATATATTAAGCATCTATGGATTTTTCTGAAATTCTGATGTAAAATCGTTATATAACATACTATGATGTGGGCGTATAAAAATATATCAGCACCAGCTTGAATTTTATACTATATAATGAGTAATGCATAATTGCATCAGGAATTGTTTCAGGAATGCCATTTCAAGTGAATAGTTATGCATGAAGTTCCATTTTTTAATTAAAATTTTTTAACATGAGCTATTGGAAACCGGTTGAAAACCAGGCCAGCCTGCAATATGGCGCTGAAACTTGCAGCTGCAATAACAAAGCATTGTGTGTGCACCGAAATAATGCATGGTGCAAGTCTGGCTGGGGTCAATGCATTCTTCTACTATTCCACAGCATCCCTATTGATTTTCTCATTCGTGTTGACATAGTTTGGCTAATTTCTTTTGTTTCCAACTGTCACTGAATGGCCAGTGAGGTCAGACTTCTTAAACTTTGTTGTTAAAATGAGGCCTTGCGACTGTCTGACGTATCAAGAAATGTCTTGGTTTTAATCTATTTATTCCATACCGCTGTTAGCTTAATTGGGCATCTTGTTTGATTAATGACGTGATGCGTCTCATTACGTTAGGTCCAAATGGGATTTTTTTTATATTTTCTGAAAACTGAGGTTTGGAGAAAAAAAGTTTTAGAAAGAACATTTGTAGGTTTTGTATAAAATAAGTAATATACACTCTCCACTAATTTCCATTGTTCAAAAACTTTAGACTTAAGCACTAAGGTTTTTTGGGGTTTTCTGTTTAACTTTTCCAGGAGTCAATAACGAAAAAAGAACATTAATTGTAGATTTTGTATAAAATTAGGCAACATTTACTCTCTTGTAATTTCCATTGTTCAGACTCAGACTAAATATAGTGCTTACAATTTTTGTTTTTTCTATCTTTTCCATGAGTCAATATATATGTTAAAAAACAACTTTTGTGGCTTATATTCAAACTTTAGCAACATTTGCCTCCATTTACTTTTAACCAATGTTAAATATTGTTTTCTAATGTCAGGGTTTTTTTCCAGTGGAATTTCTGCAAATTTAAATGATAAGTTTTTGAAAGAATATTTGTCACTTTTGTTTTAATTTCTGTCAATTTTTATCAAATTTAAATACATTCTAATGTCCAAAGAAATCAGATTTTTTACATTAAAAAAACCTATGAATTTCATTTGAAACTCAAGCTGGTTTGGTGTGTCGGGGGAGGGGGGTGGTGCTGGGGGTCAGGAGTGTGCGTGAATTCCAGTTGACAACAACAATTTGTTAATGTTTTTATTTCTAATTGAAATCCAATTATTAATTTTTGTTAATGGATCAAATACAAATCTGCCTAATTTTGAAAACCGTTCGAGTATTGGATACATAAATCTTACACATGTCATTTTTTGTTATGAAATGTAGGATTTCAGTATAAAATGAGTATCCAAACAGTTTCCTAACTTTTGGGATTTATCTAATGGACATTGGAACTCATCAATTAATAAATAAATCTCACAAATGTTCTCCTTTGTTACGAAATGTTGGATCTCAGCATTTAAAACTAGATTTTATTTCACATTAAAATGTCCTAAAAGACATAAAACCCTAATCTCTGATTACATAACGCTGGATATAAACCCTGTTTTATTGTCTCTAAACAAAGGCCGTGAATAGTTTTAAATTTTGTTGTTAGTTTATAATTAAATGGCTATAAAGTAATGAATAAACATTAGTTTGTATTCAGTCAGGAAAGTTTCCCACACTTTTGGTCAAATAAAAGTTCTTATAGACGTCATAAATCTACACTGGAATCTATTTTTTATATAATCAAACAGTCAACAATTTGAAAGAGATGTAATAAGATTTTATAACCCTCCGAGTCACCAACCATTTAAAGCCTCTAATCTATTACCTAGTGTCCATTCACAAAATGACCAAAGCTATTGAAACCTGTGGACAATGAGATTTAAGCCATCAGTGGAGATGAATACCTACACCTACCACTGACCACCATATATTAAGCTTCCATTCTCCAATTTTTCACGTACATCTGTCAATGTCGGTCTGTTTTTATTGAATATATAAACCATCAAAGTCAGCTTACTGTCAAAGTAGACTGAACAATATGTGAAAGACTGTTACATGTTATTTGTAAGATGGCCATGGTGGACCGAATGACATTATTGGGCATTATTACCCATCTGCTATTGAGTATATGCAAACGATGCTTTCCTCATTATTCAAACTGTCCACTTTCTGATGAGCTCATGGTGTAATCTGAATTGTCAACTTTATTATTTGATGGCAACAAAGGGTGAGAGATTGAATGAAGACGATGGCCGCTCTCGTTGTCCAATGTATTGTCACTGGGGCGTGTTGTGTGATGCTATTGATTCTATTCGACACTTTTATTGACTGTTTTGTCCCTTGCTTGCGCCCCACCAGCATAATCATGGCTTTGTTCGTTTTCTTCAGCCTAATGGAGGCAGAGGAGAGGAAATTGGACAACTTTAAGCGTGAGAGATACAAAAATATCCCCAGGCTTCTTAATCATAACACTAGTATATACGCTTATCAGAGATATGCTCATTTGTAAATACATTTATCAAACATTTCATTTAATAATTATCCATTGCTTTGTTTTTATAAATGAGCACATGATAAAAAAACAAAAATATCTGTATAATTTTGAAATATTTATCAAACATTTAATTTTCTTTTTCCAAACATTTAATTTTTTTTTTCAAAATGTCCGAAGATAAGTAATAAAAAATATTTGCATCATTTTGACACCTTTATCAAATATCTATTCATTATCTATTTTATTTTTTTTAAAAAATGACTCAAGTTACGTTAAGATACATTTGTGTTATTTGACACATTTATCAAACATTTATTAATTATCCATTTTATTTTTTTTTGAAAAATGAGCAAAAGCTACGTAAAGAAGTATTTGCATCATTTTGATACATGGTCGTTTTTGATAATAGTGGGAGTTAAAAAGCAATTTACGTAAATAAAACTTTTTCTATAAGAAGCTGCCATGAATAGATGAAGACAATTTATAACGAGAAATCCATGAATTATGGCAAATTTGCGAGGCTCGGTAAAAAACTTATCAAAACATGCTTCAAGAAACTAGAGTATTTATCTTTAAGGACGGATAAATAAGTGAATAACGTAGATACTATTTATCGTATTTTGACAATGTCATAATGAAGGAAAAGAAGCAAGAGGTAAAAATATTGTTTCAGAAATACAATCTATGGTGGCCTGTTAGTGCAATACAATGATTTATATTTTTGTCTTGAAATTTACCTCATATGCGAAATAGCAGTGAAAACTGTGACCGCTGAAAAAATATTTCCACCGAAGAGAAAATGTTTCCAACGCAGAGAAAATGTTTCCAATGCAGAGAAAATATTTCCAACAAAGAGAAAATATTTCCATCATGTTTTTTTTATTTATCACAGTTTTCACTGCAATTTCCCATGAGGTAATTTCAAGAAAAAAGGTATACATCAGTGTATGGCACTAACAGGCCACCGTAACAACGATCTCAATGAACAGATGTACTTTGGTGTTTATTCTAGGAGGTGAATCCGATATATTATGATTAATTTCCTAGTTTTTAAATGACACAGATCTTAACTAAAGAAAACAAAAGAGAACGAAAAAAAGCCAACAAAAATTTCTGTTAACTTGATTGAACACAACTTGTGAAAAATCAACAAAAATTTATTTAAATTGATTCAACAAATCCGGCATTATGTTTGGAGATCTCAAGTATAAAAAAAAAAATATATTAATAATAATAATTATTAATATTTAGATAACAGAAACCGTGCTAGTTGTGATTTGATTTGAGAAGAACAGTTTTCACAGTTATTTGAAGAGCAAGATATTACATGTACCGATACATTCAAATTTAAATATAAATTTATAGATTATTTGGAATAATATTTAACTTGAAGAACCCAGTAGATTGAATATGAATATTGTCACATTGTTTGCTGTTTATAGGAAGAGAAAAAAGGGGTGAAATGATAACAGAAAGGAATTCCAACTATTATTGACAGAACTTGTAAGGAAAGTACATTACCTCTTAAGTGTTTTAAAGATATGTTCTCACAAGCATAATTAACGTCATTGATCATCATATTCATATTTTTATTGGACAATAACTAAATGTCCTCAAATTGATTATCCAATATATTAATGTAAACTTCAAATGGGACCAGGAAGCATTAAAACAGTTTTCTTGTAAGAATATATGTGAGTAACTTTGTATTTACATTGAGAAATAGATCTGGAAAGAATTCAACAAATATTTATATTTTTCTCAGACAGTAGCTAAATGCCCTCAAATTGATTTTTTTATATATTAATATAAACTTCAAATGTAACCAGGCAGTATTAGAAGGATTTTTTTTTTTTTTTTTTTGTAAGAATATATCCAGAAACTTTGTATATACACATTGAGAAATAGTTGTGGAAAAAATTCGACAAATAATCCATTTTCCCAAATTGAAAAGAAATGTACGTTTTGGATTAGAATACTTTGGGATTATGTTTTCAGATATTTGGGAAATAATCCAATGCTAACACAAACAGGTGGTTCTATGGCATTTCATTAGGGTTTGAGCTTCGTTAGACAGTAGAAATGGTCAAAAAGACTGTAATTTACTCAACTTTATTTCAAAATGTGAACAGAAATAACTAAATGACTTAAACAATGAAGATTAAAAATAGGTGAACACCTTAAACTGAAAAGAAGTTTATCATTTAGCATCCTACATTCCTTAACCGACTTGACTAATGAAGATGGGTGTATACCATACACTGTGCGATGAGTGAAATTTTGCCCAGATAGCAGCGCTACACCAAACTCTTATTTTGAATTTGAACTCTTAGGAGTGATGTTTACGTTTATGTCAATATGATATACAGGACCTCCGTTTTTCTTCCCATTCAGGCAACTATACACTGTCCTCACCAGGCCTTCCATCCTGTATCCACTGACAAGGGAAACTTTCTCAACCAAAACTGACATCAAACCCAGTTAATGAAAAGAAATTGAAATGGGGTTTAACATCCACTCGACATAAAACAAGATCATTTTGGGACTAACATATGGTTTCAATTTTATTTCAATTAATCGCTTGTGCGTAGGGGTCTTTAGCAGTGGGAGGACCCAGAGAAAACCTACTAGCTTGGGCACACAATGTTTCTCTTTGTCACATACAACCAGGAAATCAAAACCTCACCAGTTGACTCAATAACAGACCTTATGGCGCAGTGCGCACACGCTAACCATTCTGCCATCCAACACCCCAATTCCTTGTTAGTGAGCCAGCACCTTACTCAGTGAACCACCACAGACTCCCACTGCCTAAAAACTTAAACACTTAAATTTAATGCATTGTCTCTTTAAAAATCATATCATATTGCCATTATACTGGTTAACCATTCGGCCATTAACCCTGTTCCTCTTGTTAGTGAGCCAGGGCCTTCTTACTCACTGAGCCACCACAGACTCCCATAGCCATAAAAACTTAACAATTTAACTTGATACACTGTCTCTTCAATTCGTATCATATTGCTGTTATACTAGCAGTTATTAACTACATGAGATTTTCTTCAGTACCATTGCCATGTGCTTCAAAATCAAACATTTTATTAGAGAAACAATAAGGAAAGTTTTCAAGAGTGCAAAGTAAAAAGATCAATTCTGATGAGAGTGTGTGGGTCAATCTATTAGAAACATATCATATTTTGGTCACATGTTCTGCTTTTCATCGATACTTCAGCAACTTCTAGATGAATATTTTATCACAATCAATGAAAATTTTCACAGATTTTAAAAAAGAGAGAGAGAGAAATGGGGTTTAACATTCATTCGACACAAACTAGGTGTTTTGGGGACTAAAACATGGTTCAATTTTATTTCAATAATTCGTTTACATGCAGGGTTTTTAACAGTAGGGGGAAACCGGAGGACCCAGAGAAAACCCACAAGGTTGGACCGGCAATAATTTAAAAGAGAAATCACAGATTTTAGAACTCTTTATTACAGTCAAAGATCCAGTTGTCCAGTGGATTTGGAGACAATCTTCTTGACTATCCATCACCTTGTGCTTGGATACACCTGTCAGAATTAAAATACTTTCTTTAATAAAACTCTCTGATTGTCATTTAGGGGATTTTGTATCCCTTGAAATCTACAATGCATTCAAAGTTTAATCTCTGAAGGAATATGCGTCCATAATGGTTCAATTCCATTCAGTATTCAGAAAGATATGATGAGCGGAAAAAGTTTGCAATGAGCAGCTCATCAGATTCAACACATAAGATGGCATTGAGAGTTGATCATGGTATGGATAAGTTAATTAATGTCTAATTAATAGTTTGTATAACATTTCAGGCCTAAATAAAGATTTGCAGTAGGCATATTTACCTCTTGCATAATATATGTTTAATCAAATATGAAATAATTAATATGGGTACATTTTATAATGGAATAAGCCAAGAAAGTTGAGATATTCTCAGAAAAATGGCAAACAATGACCAGAAGCTTTAATAAAGTCTTCCATGACCTTCTTATGACAATCACAAAAAGTCCTCATAGATGGACTGCTGATAATGACAATCAGTGTAGAACTGCTTTCTTTTTTTAAAAAATTGACTAATACAGCTTAAGGGTCAGTTTATCATGATCTGAAAGACTGATGCTGTGCTGACCTCTCCAAAAATTCTGGGTCAAATCTTTTGAATGATCACTTAGCACTAATTTATTACAAGTGAAGAACTACTTGTGTTCAAGTTTTGTTGAATTCATTCTGTCAAAATTCACGACAATACAAGTGATTATTCCAACACATTTATTATGTTGGCAAATCAACTTAATTCCTATTATGGAAGGGAATAGTACAAAAAAACGCTAAGGAAAAACTTGCAGAAGTGAATTTTCAATTGTATTAATCATCACAAAAATGTCTTTTTCAAGAATTGTTTTTCTTTTAACTAAAATATTTTTAGTTCTTTAAATTTAAATTCCACAATAAATATTGTCTTTACATATTTGGTTTTCATGTGATTCGGCATATGTCAAACAGAGAGAGAGAGAGAGAGAGAAAGAGAAAGAGAGAGAGAGAGAAAGAGAGAGAGAGAGAGAGAGAGAGAGAGAGGGTTGAACCTCCACAAAAATATGGTTCAATTCTATTTACATAATTCACTAGGATTCTTCAGCAGTGGGAGGAATCCAGAGGACAGGGAGAAAACTCACGAAGTTGGACAGGTGACCCTACCCCTTGTCACGTACAACTGGGGATTCAAAACCACGCCAGTTGACACAATGAAAGACATTTGATAAAGTACGCACATTCTAACCATTCACTCATTCACCACCCCCCGCCCCCCACAAACCGAGAGATTATCTACTTTCATTTTGTTTTTAATTAAATATAGAATAGTCATTTTAGTATGGATTAACCCCTGAAGAATTAAATAATGTGCACAAAATACCAATGGCTGTCAGTAGCTTTGAAACCTGTGAAGTGCTATGTAGTTAGTAAAAGCTCCATCAAATTACTCCATCCCCTTTTAGGAACTGTTTCTATGCCCTTTTTATTATTAAGTCAACCACTTTTATTAGTCAACTCCCTTCATTTATATTCATGGATTAAAAACTACGTGAATCGTTGATCAAATCTACGTCATCAAAAAAACACCATAAATATATCACGCATAAATAAAAACGTAGGAATGAGATATGAAATATTGTTTTGGTTCTTGTGAGTCATTAACCTTTTCAGATAAATACTGATATACATTATTACTAAGATGGCACAAATATGTTATATGCCATGTAAAGTCATTATTTTATAACCTCCAGGCTTATGGCGGCCACCCTGGTTAGAAACCTAGGTTACCTACATAATACTGTATATGCCAGGAACCATTTACTAGCCAATCTACTCCAAAAATAACAACTTCGACATTGGACACATCAAATAAAGCTTCAGCATTTAATCAATGATGTATATGGAAGTCTGTCATGTTTAGAAGGTTAGGTCAGGTTAGGTCATGTCCAACAATATATATCCCATCAGGTCTAAGAAGAAGGATCTGAAGATAATACCATTCCATGATTGACAGCAATATAGCCAGGGTATAAATATATCAAAATAAAGACAACTGAATTAGTTATATTTTCATTCTAATATATTGACCCATCTTATCAGTCATTGGTACTGTGCATGTGGTTGGGTATGCTTACCCTTGTCATATCAAAGACAATAGATTTAATTATATCTTTATTCCAATATTGACCCATCTTATCAGTCATTGGTACTGTGCATGTGGTTGGGTATGCTTTCCCTTGGCATATCAAAGACACCAGAATTACTTATATCTTTATCCCAACACTGTGCATTGACCGATATTTCTTGAATGGTTTCCTTTGTCAGTGATGCAGGATGGAAGGTCTGACAAGGACAGCTGTTTGGTCGTTCAGATGGGATGAAAAACCGAGTTCCTGTGTACACACGGCATGCACGTAAAGATCCCTTGACAGTTGGAATTCAATATAAGACTAGGCCATAGTGACGATGTCCTGGCAAAATTTCCCTCATAGCACACTATATGGCATATGACCATCTTCATTAGCCCAGTTCGGACAAGAACAGTTGGACGTGAAACCCCATTTTATTTCATTTCATTTATTCCAATACGACACATCTAATCAGTCATTGGTACTGTGCATGACCTACTGGTTAGCAACCCAGCGCTTTTCTCATGTGCCACTGCGGCTCCCAAGATAATTTGGGTACGGGACAATTAATCCCTAGACAACTCGTCACAGGACAATTAGTTTGCTGTGACTCTTCGTACCTGGCTAATTCATCCCTGGACAATTCATCCCCTGTGAAAATTTGACCCCAGATAATCTGCCCCCCGAGAACAATTTGTCACCGGACACTTCATATCATAAGATTTAGTGTCTGTTCACCATTCAGATTAACCATATATGGTTTGCTGATAGTAGACAAATTCTGTAATGGTTCTGATGCTGCTACTGCTTGTCATGTTTAGATGATTAGTCCGTCATTAACACAAGTGTAGAGGTTAAGATCCATGGCTGTGTGTTACAGGGAGCAATGTTTCCTGAATCACCTTGTGGGGTTCTACTGACTTCTCCAGTAATGGTTCCAGTAACAACTGTAGGGTTAAGTTCCATGACTTGTATGTAACAGGGAGCAGTGTCTCCTGAATCACCTTGTGTGGTCCTCCTGACTTCTCCAGTAATGGTTCCAGTAACAACTGTAGGGTTAAGTTCCATGACTTGTATGTAACAGGGAGCAATGTCCCCTGCGTCACCTCGTGGTCATGGGGTTCTATTGACTTCTTCCAGTAATGGTTCCAGTTACAACTGTTAGGTTACATTCCATGGCTTGTATGTAACAGGGAGCAGTGTCTCCTGAATCACCTTGTGTGGTCCTCCTGACTTCTCCAGTAATGGTTCCAGTAACAAGTGTAGCAGTTAAGATCCATGGCTTGTACATGCATTTAACAAAGAGCAGTGTCTCTTGCATCACCTTGTCGGGTTCTGAGTTCTCCAGTTTCCTTGTCCTACTATTAAAGAACCTTCTCTTGGACCTAATCCCACGCATACAATCACACACTTTATAACTTATTCAATTTGAAAACTGCCCAGGGATCATCCGTATGTCTATCAAGCATTTTTTTTTTTATAAATTGAAAGGAAGTTTTAAAAAAACTGCTGACAAATCATTTTTTACACCTATAAAAAAAAACGTAATATGTTTGCGGTAAATTGACAGCTGGCAATTGATATGTCCTGCTTGTACAACTTCTTTTCATTTATATGGCTTCCAGTTCAAAATATTACTAGTAAAACAATTTTTTCTCTTGAGTTTGCCATATTGATGTTTATATATTTTAGATTCTATCACTTTTACTTCAAAAGAGAGAGAAAAATGAGGTTTAACGTCCACTCAACACAAATCAGGACATTTTGACACTAACATATGGTTGTATTTTTTTTTTCCATTATTCGCTGGAGTGTAGAGGTCTTTAGCAGTCAGAGGAAACTGGCGGATCTGGAGAAAACCCATTAGGTTGGACAGGCGACCGGGGAATCGAAACCACGCAAGTTGACTTAATGACAGACTTTACCATACAGTGTGCGTATGTGTTGACTATTCGGTCATCCTAACTCCCTATTTCAAAAGTAATTTCTAATAGCTAAAAGGTACCATAAGAAAAGAATGAATTAATACTTTTAAAAGAAACAAATGCTACAATCATAAATTTCTTTTCAGCTTTATGATAAATAATAGTCCCGAAATGATCTATCAATAGTTTGTGTGAAGTGGACGTTAAACCTGATTTCTCTCTCTCTAATAAGATAAAAAAATGGAATTTCTGCAAGGTTATTTTGAGATGCTGAACATCGTTCTTGGGGTTTTTGAATTCTTTGCAAACTACACTTTTGTGAAAGTTGGATTTATAATCGAAATATTATTCAAAAAAGGGTTAATTCAATTATAAAGACGTCAGCTAGCATCACCTTTAAGTGCTAGGTCACAAATTTTGATGGGCCTCTTTTTTAATCGATTGAACGAAGGCCTCGAGATGATATTTTGACTTCTTAATAATATAGTTAGTAAGATTTAGATAAAAAAACTCACCATTCTATTGCTATTATATTTCAAAAGTAGATTATGCAAATTGAATATATTGAAACTGTCATTTAAATTACTTTATTCTGAGCCAAGTTATCTCTGTTTGTAGTTTTGACAAGATGTGTGCATTATACTAGCACAGTGCTATTCTATCTAATTAAAATCTTGAGCAGCCTATCCAATGGCATCAAAAGTCTATTATTGACTAATGACTAATTAATAATTAATATAACATTTGATGCCTAAAGGAAAACCTGCAATACATGTAAGCAAATTTATTTCTTTACTAGGGAGAAACAGTGGCTAAGTGGGTAAGATGCTGGCTTGGCAGCCTTGAGTTCACATGTTCAATCCTAGCATCGGCTGATAAAGTTCATGATTTTTCGTAAGTGATACAAGACAAAGGGTCTGACAAGGAAAGTTGTCTTGTCGTTTGGATGGGACAAAAACGAGGTCCGTAAAAGATCCCTTGCCTGTTGGAATTTAATATTAGAGTAGGCCATACTGCCGCTACCCATGCAAACTTTCGCTCATAGCACATTGTCTTGCGTGTGTCTGTCTTCTTGAGCCTCGTCAAGACAGAAAAGTAGGACGTTAAACAGAACAGAAGGACATTTAATTCCATTTTATTTCAGTTCTTGAATAATGTACCTTTAATTAAATGTTAAATTGTTAAATAATCAATCTATGTTCACGCAGATTAAGTCGTAAACAATTAGATATTGTTCGGAAAATGCAAATGATAATCATCGGATCAGCTTTATGGTTTCTTTACACTATTAAATAAAGGTGAATAGAGAACCTTGACGCAAAAGTCAAACCTGTAACCACATAGATATTAACGCTGCAATAATATCGAGAACCTTTTACGCTATTACCGTATTAAATAAACACAATGATGTAAACTCTTGTTTTCTTTATAATTTGATTTTTTTTATTTCTCTAACCTAATAGTCGTCAAGTGAGTGCCAACTTTTGCAATCAGCTCGCACTTTTGGAATTTCACATAGTTGAAGATGTCCTGATTTGACTTTCAACAAAAGAGTTCTAGGGTATCTATTGATAGTAATATGCTCGAACCTGACGTCAGAGCGGGGGATATTTATCTCATAGATATTTCACTACAAGTGTATTCAAGGCATGGCAGCAAGTATATATAAATTGCACGGGTTGTTATAGCCTTGTGTACACATTAATGATAAGAATATTGATCGTAAGTTTGGGAGATCTTGATGGCACTCAGTGAACTGATACCGCAGTGTCCGCGCATAAAGAAAACTTATGTGATATATCATACTATTAAGCGTTATTCTATAGGATCGTGTCAGCTGATTTACTAAATAACAATCAATCATTAAACAAAGGAAACATGGTCATTATTGTCATCGGAGCTGAATTTCTATCAGGCTACAATCTTGTAGTTTCTGTGACTATTATATATTCCATGTCTATTCTCAAATCACAGAATCAGATGAAACAATTTCTCATTTATTATTCATCGAGGACATGAAATATTATATTCATTGATGTAAATAAAATCTATTATATGCAATACATTTCTATTAATTATTCCATTAACAATAATTCTTAACTAATTGTGCGTACACTTCATAAAAAGGGAAACTGAAAGTTGATATTTATTTCCTTTAACAAGTTATTTTGTTACAAAAAGTGGAAGTCGTGTAAAAAGGCATCATCACACAGGGCCGTATCTAGCAGGGGTGCAGGGGGTACATTGCCTCCCCCAGGAAAATAAGGTGCCCCAAGAAATGGCACCCCCCCCCCCATTCAAAAAAAAAATTATTTTAACAATAATTCAATTGTAAAAAGATAGGTTGCCAGGCAACGAAACATACGCCCACAGCAGCTAAATCGTCCGGGCAGTCAACAAGGGTTGTCGCATATTTTTACTTTTTTCGGTAATGAAACATTGGTAATACTCTAAAAACTGATTAAGAGTAACAACTCATTATGTAATTATCAGAAAATCATTAGAATTTGATTGCTTTTTATAAAGTTTTACCCCACGCTAACAATTGAATTAGTATATATACATGAAACATTTAAAATCATCGATTTAGCTGTTCAGTTATCAAAATTCATTGAAAATCAATATACTTGTTCGTTTCAACACCTTAAACTCTGTGTATCAATCTGAAGTCAATCAGATGATAAGTTTGGCCTTTAAAGCGTCCACAAGATTTTTTGAAGTGATCAAGGGCCATAACTCTGGCACTAATTATCGGAAATCGCTGAAAATCAATAGGCTTCTTCGTCTCATGACCTTAAACACTGTGTATAAATTTAAAGCCAATCGGATATTAACTTTGGTTTCTATAGCGTCCACAAGATTTTTTGAAGTGATCAAGGGCCATAACTCTGGCACTAATTATCGGAAATCGCTGAAAATCAATAGGCTTCTTCGTCTCATGACCTTTAACACTGTGTATAAATTTAAAGCCAATCGGATATTAACTTTGGCCTCTATAGCATCCACAAGATTTTTTGAACTGATCAAGGACAATAACTCTGGCACTAATTATCGGAAATCGCTGAAAATCAATAGGCTTCTTCGTCTCATGACCTTAAACACTGTGTATAAATTTAAAGCCAATCGGATATTAACTTTGGCCTCTATAGCGTCCACAAGATTTTTTGAAGTGATCAAGGGCCATAACTCTGGCACTAATTACCGGAAATCGATGAAAATCAATAGGCTTCTTCGTCTCATGACCTTAAACACTGTGTATAAATTTAAAGCCAATCGGATATTAACTTTGGCCTCTAGAGCGTCCACAAGATTTTTTGAAGTGATCAAGGGCCATAACTCTGGTAGTTATTATCGGAAATCGCTGAAAAACAATAGGCTTCTTCGTCTCATGACCTTAAACACTGTGTATAAATTTAAAGTCAATCGGATATTAACTTTAGCCTCTAGAGTCCGACGGACGGACGGACGGGGGCGACGACAATATACGACCACATTTCAATGTGGGCGTATAAAAATACACTTGATGTGTGCGCCGTGATGCTCTTAAGGCGCCCACAAGCCGATGATTCAAACTTTCTTATATCACTTACGTGGAGGCTATAGCGCCCCACCACTCTGCTGCACACCCCCATCCTCAAAATTCTACATGCGGCCCTGTCAAGTTTTAAAAAGATATTTGTTTGTTACCTTGATTGCTTTAGACAGTAAGCAGTAAGCAATCATGGGCGTCACACATGGTGGGGTCCAGGGGGGGGGGGTGTTAATATGGTTTAATTCTTATTCTAATAATTTGCTTGCACGTTGGGGTCTTTAGCAGTGGGAAGAAAACACCGGAGAAAACCCATGAGGTTGGACAGGCGACCCGATCCCAGAATAAATTGGTTCAAATTCCATTTCTTGGTAAAGATCCCAGCCCCTCCCCCAACTCCCCATGTCAAGATTTAGGAAGAATTTTAGTCAAAGGAAGAACTTCAAACCGGAAATACATTGGGTTCAAATTCCATTTCTTGGAAAAAGACCCCCCCACCCTTCCCATCCACTTTCCAAACTCTCCATGTCACCATTACCACCATAGTCAACTTAAACTGAAGAAGAATTTTCATCCCAGGAAGAACTCAAAACAAGGAATAAATTGGGTTCAAACTCAATTTTTAGGTAAAGAACCCAACCCAACCCTGCATGCCACCACTACCATGATGTTTATAATACAGCTATTTTTGTTGAAAATGCAGATGATAATTACATGCACAAATATATGTCTTGTTTATACTTGATTCCCCTTTGACATTTTGCTAAAAATATCAGATCATTAAACTTCTTATAAAGTTCAATATCCTCTCCTCTCTAAAAAAAAAAACATATAAATAATTGTATTGTATAACTTTAAACAAACACAATTAACAGAAGAAACTTTTATTTCTGTAGTTCAAAGAAATTTACAGATAAACTACTTTTTTTACTTTCTAAATAATAGTAAAAATGCAGAATCATTTAATAAGAAAAAAATGTGTTCATGTAACAAAAAAATATGCACTAATTATGTACTGTCATAGTGTCTTTGGCACTGTCACAGTGTCTTTGTACATATATGTATTAGGCATGGAGTTGAGTGGGGCTGCAACATCATAAAGGTGTCTGGTGAAAAGATTATATAGGATTTGTATATCTTTTTATCACATTTCAGAAAAAATATAATTTTCAAGCTGATCAGGTGCAGCATTCTAATTTTTGCTTCAAGACTTTTGTAATTGCTTTATGAAAAGAAAAGACCCCAAGATAACTTGCTTATGAGCAAGGAAAACTGTAGAACCTACAAAAAACCCAAGTAAAACAAAAAACAAAAAAAAAAACAATGGTTCATCTAACAATACCACACTATACTATGTTCAAGCATGGGTTTGAACTCATGACATTTGCACTGATGACAGACCTTATGATCAACGGCGCACACATTAGACCACTAAACCAGCCGAAGACCCTACTTACAAATGACACTTATCCGAAAAAATGCACAGAAAAAAATGTCATATTAAGAAATTGAGACATATGAGAGAAGGAAAGTGAACCTTTCATTTTATAAACCACTTTAAGAACGAGCAACTTTAAAGGTAATTGAATAATCTACATAAAAAAAAGTTGGTGATGTTGATAACTTCTTTAATCACAAGTTGATTGTGCATTTAAAATCCAATCAATGACATTCTTACATCATCAGAGTAAAAAGTTAAACTCTATTTGATCGTATTTCATTTATCATTTAGGTTGATTCGAAATCAGAAGAAAAAGATCAAGAAAGAGAGTCCATAAAGTTCATAATAATTCAAATCAAATACAAGAAAAATATGCAAATTTATTTTTTGAAATTGGGTATCTAAAAAAAAACCAAAAACCATAAAAGTTTTATTAAATCCTACAAATGTCTTGAAATTTGCTGGACCTAACTTTCCTCTGTGTTCGATCATTCCCGAAAGTTTTAGTTATCTTGGTTGCTTTGCAAGAGAGTCATCACCAAAAATCCAAATTTTAATTTACAAAGAGCAGAAATATACTGAATGTGAACTAGAACCTCCCAGGTTCAGAAGTGGGTCTAAGTCTAACCTCAAGCTGGAACCTCCAGTTGAAACCTCCCAAGTTCAGAAGTGGGTCTAATAGAACATCAAGCTAATCTCCCAGTTTCATAAGTGGTCTAATAAAACCCCATGATTTCTTAAGCTCCCAACCCACTTATGTGAGATACCCCTGTGTGGATGACAAAGACAGTGTCATCTAGTGATTCAGATGGTAAAATGTAAAAACAGGAATCAATACTCAAACTATCAACGTTTAATAATTCAAACTTGAATAAACATGATTTCATACTACATGTATATCACCAATGAAACTTTTAAAATATAGAAAGTGATATGTGCACGAAAACTCTAAACTATTAATAAAGCAAAAAAACATTAAAGACTGATTTAATAAACAAACTTTTAATCTCTGAGTGGAAATTGTTTTCATTCAGTGGAGAAACGGAGCTTAGCGCCGAGTATATTAGTTTGTTCAGTAATTGAATGAGTTGATAGCGCACTAAACCTAGTTAAAATATGTTCATTTACCATATGGTTTGATATAATAATACGCTATGAACCAAGCAAGAGGGGATTCTATCGCCATCAGTTACCGATCTATAGAATACTTGCAGGAATAATCAATAGAGACAAATATGCCCAAGCTTAGATGTGTAAGAATTATACATATATATATTTACGAAATTATTCTTTCATGTTCCCCTCTATTCTACAGCATAAAGAGTTCTATTATTAGAAGCAATTACAGAAGCCTGCTAGATCAATATGCAGAACCTAAGAAAATCTCGATATAAGAAAAAAACGTTCAAGAGGGTATTGAATATATTTTGAGAAAACGATGATTTTTCAGCAGTTGGGTCACTATCTTTGATTTAGAATCTGATAATTGTGTACCACTGACGTAAATCTATTGCGTCATTATTTCCATCAATATGGAATGACAACAACGGCACGGATTTATTACGTTATAATTCGATGGTGCATCGTCCAGTATTTTGTACGGCTTGTCAACAGAATAAGAAACATGTACAGTAAAACTATTAATAAAACTCAGAGAATCAAACGAGGTGCATATTGGGAGTTGTCAATCTCTACTATATAACGTTGATAATATCTGAATCTGACACAGAACACGATTTGTGTAATAATCAGAAACACATTTATCTTTATAGCATCTCGTGTTAGTAAATATCATCTCATAAATACAAACGGTCAACCAGCATTAAATCTTTCACATTCGCAACAAAAAAAAAAAACATTTACAAGTTTTTTGGGCAATAAAATAAATGTTCTTTTTGAATATAAATACCAGAAGTCAAAGTAAAGGCTTGTTCAATCTGCTAAGTAGATTAGAGCAAATTGGAAACCTAGATATGAGAAGGGGGGGGATCGGGTAATGTCCTCTTGACACAAGCTAGGTCATTCTGGACTAAATATGGTTCTATTTTATTTCAATAATTCAGGGTCTTTAGTAGCGGAAGGAAACTGGGTGATCCTGAGAAAACCCATGAGTTTAGAAATGCGACCTTGGCCTACTCCTTGTCACATATAAGCTAAGAATTGAAACCACGCCACTTGGCTCAATGACAGACCATATTTTCTAAAGTCCTTGACCAGCCACAGACTAAAGATGTGAATAGTAATAAATTGTTCTAGATGATGATCTAAAGTAGTAAAAGGTATTCTAGATGATCTAAAGTAGTATAAGGTATTCTAGATGATCTGAAGTAATATAAGGTATTCTAGGTGATCTGAAGTAGTATAAGGTATTCTAGATAATTTAAAGTAGTATAAGGTATTCTAGATGATCTGAAGTAGTATAAGGTATTCCAGATGATCTGAAGTAGTATAAGGTATTCTAGGTGATCTGAAGTAGTATAAGGTATTCTAGATGATCTGAAGTAATATAAGGTATTCTAGGTGATCTGAAGTAGTATAAGGTATTCT
This sequence comes from Patella caerulea, assembly GCA_036850965.1. Classification (NCBI taxonomy): domain Eukaryota; kingdom Metazoa; phylum Mollusca; class Gastropoda; family Patellidae; genus Patella; species Patella caerulea. The sequence goes on along the minus strand of JAZGQO010000002.1, from coordinate 12,781,389 downwards.
AGATGATCTAAAGTATAATAATGTATTCTAGATGATCTAAAGTAGTATAAGGTATTCTAGGTGATCTGAAGTAGTATAAGGTATTCTAGATAATTTAAAGTAGTATAAGGTATTCTAGATGATCTGAAGTAGTATAAGGTATTCCAGATGATCTGAAGTAGTATAAGGTATTCTAGATGATCTGAAGTAGTATAAGGTATTCTAGATGATCTGAAGTAGTATAAGGTAATCTAGGTGATCTGAAGTAGTATAAGGTATTCTAGATGATCTGAAGTAGTATAAGGTATTCTTGATGATCTGAAGTAGATGATCTGAAGTAGTATAAGGTTTTCTAGATGAACTAAATACAATCTGATTAAAACACAGATCCAGTTTCGTTTTGTTTTTTATAGTTCAAAATTTCGTTTTTACTTGTTTTTACTACTCTTGGATCTGGATGACTTGTTATTTAACTCGTGTTCTGCCTGAAATGAGGGGTCAGCCAATCAAATGGTCTGTTGAATCGACCATTTGACTTTTTCATGTGTGGAACTGTGGGTAAATATTACCAGCCAATGACGTCTATACTAACACCAGCGGATAGAAATCAAAACAAAACAAAAGTAGATTTTAAAAAGCATGGCGGTCGCTAATTGGTTAATCGAATGACTGACGTTATCGGGTCAAATGTCCCTTGCTTGATACCTGATGTCATAGAATGTGAGCTCCCACTATAACTTGTTAGATCTTCATGAGTGGAGGCCATCAAAAGTATAAAAAAACGAAACAAAATATAGATCTATATTTTAATTAGATTGAACTAAATATGATGTGAAATCAAGCATTTTAAATGATCTAAATTAAGTGTTCCTGAAGAACTAAAGTAAGAAAAGGTAGATAAAATAAAACAATGGAGAGGTGGTATCAGTGTTCTAGATAAACTTAGTTTAGAAGATGTGGTATCAATTTTTCTTAGAGTATGCCCTACCCCAGACATAGACTTTATCTCAGAATCATAGTGTGAATCTAGCTCATTTTGAAACTAGCTTGGTTTTTGTTAAATTGAAGTGGACAAATTGGATAAATCATCTTTTTTGGTTTGATCCAAAGGACTAGACACTTCTCCTTTAAATTCCTTTTAATCTCAAGTATGATGTCACTTATTTTTAGAAAATAATCAAATTCTCTCGACGAACATGAAGACAGAAGAGATAAATCTTGATGTATCTTTCAAACAAATTGTGTAAACACTGCAATGAAATTCAGAAATATACCACAAAGTTCCTGACAATCCTCTAGAGTCCAATATAATGCATTGTCAGGAATAATAAATCGGTAAAAAACAAATATACATCAAGGACATATATTATATAATCTCTTACTCAAACAGAGATGAAAGTTAACATGAGAGAGCTGTTTAATAAAACTCCAGCTTTGCTCGTATATAATATGTGTTTTAATACCTCTCTGATTTTTCTTTGATACACTTTATTGCGGGCGCGAAGTCCATTATCTATTGCTTATATTAGATTAGCGCGTAATAAAAGACAGCAACGGAAGATAATTCCGGCATAAATCCATGAAAAAATTAATCAACTTCATCTATATGCTAAGTTCTCCGTGAGCTCTAATGAACAAAAGGCGCTATAAAATTCTACTTTATCAAATCAATGAGTCAAAAATGGAGAGATTTACCTCTTGCTTATTAGAAATATTGATCCTGCTTTATCGTTTCAAGTAATTTAGAAATTAGATCTACCGATATATTCATGGCACGTTGTTAAAGCTATTGATTGTCCTCCTGTGTTTTTTGTAATTTGAGTGATTAGACTTATAGATGTATTCAAAAACTAATACAACTCGAGGGAGAGGTAATAGGCCAATAACCAAAGATACAAAATTAAAATGACTCGGAATCAATGAAAACAATTACTGTTGAAACCATAACAATAATTGTGAAGACGTGGCCTCATGTGAATTTAATGGACGACTTTACGTACTTAAACTCATTTTTACACCCGCGTTGAACAATGTCGTTAATTATCATTAAGCGTTTATATATTCAATACTATTGGCCATAAATAACTAATAATTATATTACTGTACATTGGCTTGATGATATAATACCAAAATATGGTTAATTATTCATAAATAATATCTCTACGACATTGTCAGCTAGATAAATGATATTATATTTTTCCCTATATAAAATCTAAATAAATACATAAATGACGGTCGTTAATTAGAATTTTTATTAACAGTATAAATCAACAGATAATAAAAGCCCATTTAAAAAATATTACTCATTCCAAGTCACACAATTTCAAGAAGTTCCTTATTTATGCTATACGTGATTAGAGCCTAATCTACTCAATGTATTCATACACAGGTTAAAAACAAAACTGTGCCATTAAAAGGAAAGTTTTTTTAATTCATTAATTAAAGTGCATGTCCCTATGTTATGGAAGGAGTGTGAAAACTGAAAAAGATGTAACTCTATTTTCTAAGTGGTTCTTTCTGACATAATGTTTAAAGAATCAACAGATCCTATTACAAAAAGACCCCGCAACCCATACTGCCTAAATCAAAACTGCTAAATTCCCCAGTCCTCATGGTGTGATTCTATCACTATCTTTTCTTTCTTTACTCCTTTAAAAAGTTATTAAAACAAGAAATTGAATTAATTTCTAATCAAAATATTAGCTTTCCTGAACAATTTTTAACAATACAAAATCACTATCATTTTTTTTGACTTAAAATAGAAGTTATCAAAGTTTAAAGGGACATTACACTTAATTCATGTTTCATTTTTTAAAACTCAGAACTGGAATATTATGAGATGAAGTGTCTAACGTACAATGCAACACAATAAGAAATTACATAATTTTCATCTGGAATTTAATTTTTTTTTCTTTCTCGAGTTTGCCATGAACCGCGGTGCCCTGTGTCTGGGCCCATGCCTTAGCTTGGTTTTGATTTCACACACTTCATCTTCATTTACATATATTATTATTTGAAACGGCCTAATTGTTTCAATCTATTAAATGAAAAATAGCACAGATGTTTAATGGAGCCATACCAAATGTATTGTATATAAAAATAATACCAGCAAAACATTGTGAAACTCTCCCTTTATTGTACAACTAGCTTATTAACAGCATGCAATTGTTCCATTTCCTATTGTACGAGAAAACAATGAGTTTTTTTCCTGTTCTGTGCTATTCCATGAATACATTTTAGGTCTTTACTGATAAACATTGCTTGCACTTACAGACAATATAATGCCGATTGTGCATTGAATAACCAACTACGTTAGGTATGAATGACTTAATCTAATTCCCAAACCTTCGCGAAACCTTACAAGATAATCTCACGAATTTCCAGTAAAGCTCTGATCAATACGAAAAGTTATCTAAGATTTCTGACTTTTTTTACCATTTAAAAGATGAGTTTTGCTGGCGTCAGTATTTGAAAAATATCACAAAAATCTGAAATGTTACACCCCTTGATGATTTAATTTCCATTGGATTCAGATGGTCATTACACAAGGGTACAACGTCTTGTCTTTAAAACTACGTTTACATAGATTCAAAATGGTGGGGGGGAAATTGACAAGGTCTTTTTCGTACATAAATCATAAGCAAATTCAAATATTTTTTATGAACTAAGTTCAACAAATTGTGAGAACAAAGACTCCAGATTTTGATTAAAACACAAAAAAATCTGCGATCCTCGAATTCTAGTCAATACGATATTAATCTCCTCTAATCAATTTATTCTGTAAGAAACACTTGGTCGTACAAAAGCGGAAGAAAACCTCTAAGATTACAAAAAAACATTGAGTTCGTGGAATTAAAACTTTTCGTCAATATAGTATTTGCGAGAAAATTCTGGTTTTGACATGATTTATGGAGATTCCTATCTATATTGTGTCACATTCTATACGTTACAAAAATTTCAAGATCCAAACATCTCTTAAAAAGTAGAAAATGAAATTTCTTGTTTAAATAGTTTGTTTGATTTAGTTCTTTATTTTATTACGAACAGTAATTATTTTATTTCATACTAATCTTCTTCTTCCCTGTAAAAAAACAGTATTCCATTTATACTAATAATAAAATCTTTATTTAAAATGTTTTATTGTTGTTGACCTTGTTTTTTTTATAGTTATTAAAATTCATTAAGAGATGGGTCTCAGTTCTCAAATTTGGGCAAAACCCCATAGAATCCAGGGTTAATAAAAATGCCTGGCCAAAACATTACATCATTTACCTTATCTTCAAAACAATTTATCACCATGTCAATTTCTCCAACTGTACAAAAGCAAAGTACCTTTAAATCAAAATAACTGAGAAATCCTGCACAACTTGTTAACTTTGAAGAAATTAAAGTTAACTTTGAAGAAATAAAAACATCTGTGTGTGTGTGAGAGAGAGAGAGAGGGAGAGAGAGAGAGGGAGAGAGAGAGAGAGTTAAACATAAAATCTACACAAACTAGGTCATTTTGGGACTAACACATGGTTTAATTTTATTTGAATAATTCACATGCACATTCAGTGTCTTTAATAGTGGGAGGAAAGCAGAGGATCTGAAGAAAACTCACGAAGTTGGACAGGTGACCCTACTCCTTGTTATCAATAAACAGGGAATTGAAACTACGGCAGCTGACTCAATGACAGACCTTATGATACACTACGCACATATTAACCATTTGGCCACCTAAACTCCCTGCTACAATGTACTAAGCCTAAATGATATATTTTAAGGGGAAAAAAATCATCCTTTTCCAATTACATGTAATGTACAGTATAGTATGAATGAAACATTTTAAGATAAATAATCACATACAATTTACCAAGTTTAAATGAACCTTTTCCAACTAATGAACCACAATTTATCAAGTTTAAATGAAACATTTTTAACTAATGTACTACAATTTACCAAATTTAAATGAAACATTTTTAACTAATGAACCACAATTTATCAACTTTAAATATAACATTTTTAACTAATGAACCACAATTTATCAAGTTTAAATGAAACATTTTTAACTAATGTACTACAATTTAATGGTTTAAATGAAACATTTTCAACAAAGGTGCTACAAATTACTAAGTTTAAATGAAACATTTTTAACTAATGTATTACAATTTACCAAGTTTAAATGAAACATTTTTAACTAATGTACTACAATTTACCAAGTTTAAAGAAACATTTTCAACTAAGGTGCTACAACTTACTAAGTTTAAACGAAACATTTTTAACTATAATAATGTATTACAATTTACCAAGTTTAAATGAAACATTTCAAACTAATGTACCACAATTTAACAAGCTTAAATGAAACATTTCCATCTAATGTGCTACAATTCACTAAATTTAAATGAAACATTTCAAACTAATGTACTAAAAATGTAATGAGTTTATATGAAACAATTCCAACTAATGCACTACAAATGTAATGAGTTTACATGAACATTTGAAGAAAATTAATCATTCTTTTCCAACTAATATACTACAATTGTAATGAGTAAATAAATTAAACATTTGAAGAAAGAGTTTACATGAACATTTGAAGAAAATTAATCATTCTTTTCCAACTAATATTCTACAATTGTAATGAGTAAATAAATGAAACATTTGAAGAAAAAAAATCATATGGAAATATTCATCATGTCTACTACTACTACTACTTGGTGTTTAACGTCTGCTTCCACATAAGTGATATCGCAGACAAGATTCATCATGTCATCATCGGGTGATTTAAATAGAGAACTATATGACACTGATATTGTTTTACACGACCTATAAGATTAAGAACTACATGGTCAAATATTAGCTAATACAATCATATCAATATCGCGATACAGGTACAACCTTCTTCGCCATGTCTACATACAAAATATTACCCTTTACTCAAACCTACAATCGCAACTTGTGATAATAAAAAAAATACACATGCAATATCAATATACTCGCAAATTATTAAAACAAAAAGCTCTTCAAAGCATACATCCTTCCACTTAAGAAAAATATATCTTGTATAATATCTGTCAAAATGTTTTGAAATATTATTTAAACTCAATAATTATTGAACGCGAATAACGGAGCTGAAGGGTAAAGACAAAGCACAGCGTGTCAACTTTTTCGTCACTAAAAACATACACGTATTTATTCAAAAGGATAGAAATTGTGTTTACTCAGCAAAAATTATTTGATAAACATAGTAGAATATTGTGTGTGTATTAAAACTAATACAAGTATTACATATTTGAACAAGTTCGTGTTTACTCACGATGGAAAACAACTATTATCTTTAATTCATGTACATTCATATGTATTTCCGATAATCAGAAAAACCCGAGGGAAACTCGTTTTTTTAACATGATAAGAATTGGATTAGAATTAGTGTTACAATGGAGTGAGAAACATAAATCCAATACTTAGGACGTTTTCTTTTTTTACAACTTCTGATCAGAGCTATGCCATACAGTGGTTTGATGAGTATACAACTGGATCACCTATCAGGAGGTCCCTGGTTTCCCTCCTTGTCAGTAGGTCCAGCCAGTCCTTCACGTTTAAGGGGAGCTTTTGCTCCTGCTCCTCTCAATGCACATCGACTTTCCTTTGCAGGAGTCATTAAAGACTCCTGCAAATTAACTAAATCGCTCTCCTAAATATTGAGATTAATAAACTACTTTCAGTTTTTGTTTACTTTTAAACTGCATAGATTCAAGGTACCGGGAGCTTTTTATGGCTCCCACACAATTTTATAAACGTGAAGGACTAGGTACAGACATGAAATGAAATGGGGTTTAATGTCAGACTCTGCTTTGTTTACTTTTAAACTGCATAGATTCAAGGTACCGGGAGCTTTTTATGGCTCCCGCACAATTTTATAAACGTGAATGACTAGGTACAGACATGAAATGAAATGGGGTTTAATGTCCGACTCTGCTCCAACTAATGATGACAGACACACGTCATACAGTGTGCTATGAAGAAATTTTACAACGCCTACTTTTATATCGATTTCTGACTGTCAAGGGATCTTTAACATGCACGGCAATGAGTACACAGAACCTCAGTTTTTTTGTCTCATCCGAACAACTATACATTGTCCCTTGCCAAGCGATCTGTATTGCACCAACAAAGGGGGAAACACGCTGAAAATCAGTAGGTACAGACGGGAAACAAAGCAAGGAAAGAGATGAGTCGTTCGTATGAAACATGCATAAAAGAAAGATTGACATTTGGATTTCAATTAAAAAATATACTTGATACTTGCACATTTTCAAAATAACACCAAAAGTGGAGAAAAGCATGGTCTTAAAATTCATCAGGTTTCATTTCATATACGCCATATACCTATCGCATTTATTTATAACGTTCAGAATTATACAGCATTTAAACAAGATACATGATTAAAAGAAAGATTGACATTTGGATTTCGCATTTTCAAAATAACCCCAAAAGTAGAGAAAAGCATGATGTTAAAATCCATCAGATTTCATTTTATATACGCCATATACCTATCACATTTATCTAAAACGTTCAGAATCATACATTATTTAAAAACCATTTAAATTTAATTTGAAAATTTTCTCACGACTGCAACCCTCTTTAACCTAATAAATAATGTAATTTGTCCAGTTCTTTTATAACGAAATACGTACGAAACTACGTTATATTAAATATGTTTTCAAAAAATGTGAACAATTATATAATTTCTTTATAAAAATCATCCAGTAAGTTGGAGCATTATCCTTTTAAGTATCTAGTATATAAAAAATCACGCAATAAGTTGGAGCATTATCATTTTAAGTATCCAGTATATAAAAATCACCCAGTAGGTTGGAGCATTATCATTTTAAGTACCCTGTATATGCAAATCTTTCAGTAAGTATAAAAAAATTATTAAAAGTACCACTACATATATGCTCCGATTGAACTTGAATTGAAACTGAAACCACGAGATTAGAGAAGCAGTTTTCCAAAAGGCAATTTAACCTAATGACATCCGTATTGTTTCGTTAAATATAAAAACAAAGTACTTATCTCTGAGTGTACATAAAAATAAGCTTTAAGCCATCTTTTACATAAGTATGATTGATGGACTGATCGATAAGAGAATAAAAACATTTTCAAATCTGTTAATTATATCTAATTTACTTGAAGGGTATTTAGTCCAAGTATCTATATAGATTTCCCTTTGTTTCCCCCCACTACCGATAGCTTAAACAACAAAAGCTTCTTAATACTTATGGATTAATGAGTGTCCGTTAGATGACTTAATTTACACGAGTTTCTTTGTGTGAATATTGCCGTGCTATTTCAATAAGATGATTAATAGATAGCTAATCATTCAGGAAAATAGGAGAGATCCATTTCTTATTGCTAAGTTGAGGTCTTGACATGTACGATGGCTACTCTTAAATACACACGTAAGTAAACACGGCTTTCAATGACTCATTAAATCCCCCTATAGTGAAATATGCAAGCTTAGAGACATGTGCGAATTAAGACGGAATCAATATTGAGAAATACGCTGCAGAAATTAAAGCTCTGCTTCTACCCTGCATGCATTTAGAAGAGGAAAGTGTATTAAAATATGTCACTGATGACATTAATAGCAAAAACTCCGCGCTTCACCGTAAGTGCTTTAATGCTCAATATATTGGCAATTTCATTAAATTCTTTATTTACATAGCACTGGCAGTAAATGAGTATAAAATCTGGCTATAGCACTCGAAATATACCATTATTGATCTCAAAATACAAACTCTTCATTACCATGGAGACAGAGATAGGTTTATGTCATTTCAACTACATATTGTATATGTGTATTTGTATTCCCTGTGTTTTGTAACCAAAATAATTCTTTCACGACCAGGACCGACCACTGTACCGCATAGATAATCAATTCTCTTTTATTGATAGCTTTAAAGTTTACACCCTAATAAAACACTGTTAAAATTACTAGCTACAACAGTTTTTCGTCATCATATCTAGTTAAGATTTATTCAATTGAAGCCTTACACTGCTATATAGAGAGATACAAATAATGAATAGATGGAAACTTTTAAAGAAATGAAATCAAGTGAAATGGGGTTTAATGTACTCACTGGGCTAATGAAGACAGGCATACGTTGTACAGTGCACTATGAGGGAATTTTGCTCTACGGCCTACACTTACAACGCATTTCGCATTACAACTGCCAAAGGTTCTTTTATGTGCAAGTCAATGTGTCAAAATACTCAAAAAGACCTTGTTTTTGGTCCCAGGCGTGGATCCAGACGGGGCCCCGTCAGCCCCAGTGACATAGTTGATTTTCATTTTTGTTTGCTTTCTTATAATTACTGTTGAAGTTCACATATCTGCTCTAAACATGATATAAACATGATTTACACATTGTCTCCACCCAAGCAATCCAAGTTTGCAACACATTACCCTTTGGTCCAATGTGTGACCCCTCCCCCTCAACAAAATCCTGGATCCGGGGTTGTGTCCAATCCAAACTACTATGCCTTGTCATTTGTCAGGCCCTCTGCCTTGCATTACTGACAATGAGCATTACGCTGGAAAATCCAGATGGACATTGTTGGCTGACATCAGGATTGGACAAGGGATCGCCAACGTCTTACTCACAGAGTCACAACTTTTAAAGAAACATTTCAGTTAATGATATGAAATGGGGATTTAATGTCTTGTCAACATAATACTTCTGTCATTCTGAAACTAATGATAATTTTTTTTATTTCCATGGCAGCGAGATAGCAGAATATCTACCTATTCTTTTTCTATTTATGTCAAGGGTTGTTTTATTTGCATGCCAATGTGTACACATGGTTAGAACTAGATTTTGCGCATCATCCAAAGGACTAGAAACACTTTCCTGGTCAGCTTTGTATGAGTCACCCCTGACAACTGAAGGTCAGACTTGAAAAATCCCTAAGGCTCTTCTCAGCCCAGCAGGTCAGGATTCTAACCAAGGAGAGCTCTGGTTAAAATCAATTAAAGACAATTGCTTCACTACTTAATGTTTTAAAATATGACGGCCAAGAATCTAATGTCTATATTACATTCGTTTTTCTTCAAAATAAATCTGTAAAATAATATCTGGAACAAAAAATTGAATAAAATAAAAAATATATGTCGTATCATAACTTTTCGGGGATATATTCAGAATTACAAAATCAACTTTAAATCCATAGCGACAATTTAAACTGGACCACAAAAGTTTGATGCTGAATCATGGTTCAATCATGGTTACCTGGAATGGAAAATCTATCCGTGAACTCTTGGTAGTTAGAAATCAAAGAAGAGTAAGTGGGACATGTCAATGATTCAAAGTTTAGAGAAAGAATATCCTGCCTCATGCATTGAATCGAATAAGGACACAAGCTTATGTTTGAGATCACGGTGGCTAAGTGGGTAAGATGCTGGCTCACTTTCATTTCGTATCAGAATTAAAAGCAGTATGTTATAGTAATCACATCAGAAAGTGTCGCTTTAAAATGTAACAAATAGGCTGATCATTTATAAAAGTGTTGTGTGATATTAAACTGTTATAGAAGCTTGTAGTAAAACTTTCTTCCTTTCATACAACCATTTTATTCCAACTTCCACTTAATTCATTTATTTACTGCCTTTAAAGTGACAGTCTCTTGGGCAATTATTGAAAAAAAAAAACCTCAAAAAGAATAAAAGAAGTGGAATTGGGTCAATTTTTTCTTGATACTATGGAACAGAATGAAATTAAATAGGGTTAAAGGAGCTAGGTCTCTGATTCAATATCTACCATAATATTCAAAATTAAAAACACGAATCAGAAGTCAATATTGATCAATATCAATCAATATAGATGTTTTTGTCTTGCCGTGAAACTATACGATCTTAATATCCAAAATTCAAGACACAATTAACATTTTGTAATCAGTACACATGTCATGTACCCTATGGTTTTGGGTGCCATTTTGTAATGAACAAATTAAAACATATCCTACAGCTTAATGTGGTAGTAATTAGTAAAGGCTGATTTACAAATGACAAAATATTAATTTAAAAAACATGTAGAATTAAGTAAGCAGGCATAAATGACTGCCATTCAGTTTGAACTCTTCACATATGTCACCGAATATAACTGATTAGAAATTGCAATATTTTTTTTTTTTTTTTCAAAAATTGATTATAAATAACTTTACATACATTCATATTACACTAATATGTGCTTTTAGAACAATTTTTGTCTATTTCAAGGTATTATAAGTTCATCATTGAGTAAACTGGCGTGTTTTCAATTCCCTGGTTGTAGTGACAAGGAACAGGGTTGTCTGTCCAACCTCGTAGGTTTTCTCCGGGTCTTCTGGTTTCCTCCCACTGCTAAAGACCCCTACAGGCAAGCAAATTATTGAAATAAAATTGAACCATGTTAGTCCCAAAATGACCTAATTTGTGTCGCATCGATGCTAACCCCCATTTTTCCCCTCTCTCTCTGCATCAGTGCCACTACCCTATATATGGAGTTTCCCTATGGTGTTTTTAGGTTCCACCTGCCCCAGCGTGACTAAACTTATAAGGCATGATGACCTAATCCTGACATTAAATCAGTTCGTACTATTATCAGCCTTGTATCATAAAGCACTATCGTAATGTTTATAGAGTATTCGCTCAAACCGTCTGGCTACAAAACGTAGCAATAACTATTGTTCCTACCCTATCACATAGAATTCCATGCTTTAGTAGCCACTTTAAACGAAATAATTCAAAAATGATCTATTTGTGAATTTTCTTTGGGATATTTTGGACGCTTAAATCTTTATTTACTGCTTTACAAAGAGAAGAAAAGATTAGCGAAGAATTGAAGTCAATTATAGTCTTAAGTTACAGTTGACTTGAAACAACAATTTGTCACACCAAAAAAAAATACATATTCCAAACTAATGAATACAAATTGCTTGAAATCTTGAACAACAAAGGCGTTCTATGTTCAAAGAACGGCCTGAAGCGCATTGTTTCAGCGATTGCTGCCAACGATGCCATTTCACTCAGTAACAAAGAATTAATATACACGGTACTATTCATTGAATGACACAATGCCCTATCAGTGCTGATAACAACTAATAGAAAGTGATTCATACATTCGTCGCTTTTACACAATGGAGACAAAAATTACATGCAAAATCTTATAGCAATGAGCCAACGTACAAGTTATTTTTCTATTGTATAAAAAAAAACCTCTGCGTAGTTCTTCTCCTCCGTGCTCGAATTATTGATCAGTGAAATAAACTTAATTTTTAGGAGAAAAAACTTGGGTTCATTAAGATTTGATGAAAATATTTTCAGAAGTTTGTGAAAGAGTTATTAGAATGTAATATGTATTGACAAAATCATATCAATATGCAATTTGCTTATTTTTTTCCCTGTCTTTTCTCAAATTTTGGAATGCATTTCTTAGCGAGAAGACAATTGCGTGAAATGTAACTGGATTTGGTCTTAATGTGAACTACATTAAATTGTATCTTATTGTAATCAAAACTTATTGAACAAACACGTCACTTAAATTAGAAAATAAAAGTGAATTTTCCGAGAAAAAAAAGAAGAAAGTATCATTTGTCGAAATGTATAATTCATGTATTCCAACTTCTTTTTTTTTATTTTATGATATAAATCTGCATTACTGATAAAAGTATCTACAAAACAACATTGCTGAAATCGACTTTCGATGACGTGTGACAGTGACATGAATTACTTCTTGGAAAATCTGTTTTTAAAAATATACAAAATAACCTACATTATTAACCGCTTCTCAAGTAGGTCAAAAATTCAATGAAACAAATTTTTACATCTTTCAAGGCTTTCCTTAAAGATCTTAAAGTTATTCCGACCTCAGGCACATCATTAAATAAACGCATAACATATTTTCTATGAAATACAAATAGATAGAAAAAAGATAATGTTCCACACAAATGAAGACTTTCAAATTATCAGGAAATGGATTGTTTCCAATATTTTGATTTTGTAATATTTTTCTTATCACCCACGTGGTTCTTTGCTAAGTCTAATGTGTAAATTTTCTGAAAGTAAACTTTTTTGATCTTGATAAAAACTTCCAGATAAACAGTTTTGTTTTTTTAATGTTACGTTCCATAAAATGGACATGGAAGTTAAGAAAGTTGACTAACAACAACAATGTTCCAGTTTCAAATCCTAATGGATTCCACGGATTGTGTGTCTAGTAATTGGTATAGGACGAAAAATAAAAGTATTGTGTACATATTGGCAGTACCTAAATATCCTATGTTCTGAGTCCAGCTTCGGATGTGCTTGTAACAAATTGGGGATCTAATTTAGTCCAGCAAGACCTATATTGCTGATTTATAATTTCAATTTTGATTAATGTTTCTAATTTAACTTTGTTACGGCCATTTATTATGTCTTTCAGTATTGTTTTTGTAAGAGATTTTTTTTTGCCAACGATAGATTTTGCAGTCAAAACATCCTGCCAACGAAGATAGTTCTGGCCTCTTTAGAAGTATTTATGAAATATAAATTGGGTCCGTCTAGTCATCTTTGACAAACTGGAAATGTTTTACAGATGGGACAAAAAATAATATCAGTTTAACCATATCGCAGTTATTTCTCATCATATCTTCATCAGGTTTTGATTTTTGGATTCTTTGAACAAATCCCATAGACGTTTTTTTCGAAATTCAGAAGTTCACTCAATTAGTTTTAGCTTCAAAGTTTGCGATATTATCGGTGTACAACAAACTCCCTCTCCAAAGCACACATCACCATATAAAAAAGTCACCATGTTTTAGTCTCATTGTTAGAAAAAAAATGGCTTTAAACCCCAGTCCATTCCACACATTACTATGGAAATATAGAGGGAGAATCGTACCGAAGCCAGCAGTTCAATCAAAATGGACTGAGTTCCAAGATGCCATAATTACAAAATTAGTTATCACAATATCTCGAAATTTCTTGACATGACGCGAAATAGTTGGCAGCGATGGAGAGATGTCATAATTTAACATGTTAATAAAAAGGTGACAATGGCAGGCCATGGTATGTATATTCGGGTCGAAGATATTGCTCAGAAACGTGAATTCAATATGAAATTTTTGTTTTAGTTTGAGGAGAACACCCCAGATGTTTTCCTGGTAAATATGTAATGATTCTTTTGTTTTAGCAGATGTGAAAATTGTAGCTGTCAGGTGTTAAGATTGCTGACGTCTGATATTTGACAATAATGTCAACAAAACAAGAAAAAAATCTATATCTTTCACATCATCCTGAATCTTCATGGATTTTCTCCCAATCTTTTTTTCCACGACTACAATTTACTCTAATTTTTCGCATTCCGCGATATATAGACGATCACATATCAGATTAATGTACATTTTATTATTTAAATATCTGTCATGTAAGCCTTTTCTTAAACCTAACCAATATGAATAATGAATAAGGGGTTGGAGTTGGGAGGCCAAGTGGTGTGACATATGCGCTTTAGATAATGAGGTCTGTAATTGAGTCAGGTGGTGTGACAAATAGTAGGTCACCCGTCTAACTATGTAGGTTTTCTTCGGGTCCTCCAGTTTCCTCCCTTTCCTCCGGGCACTCTGGTTTCCTCCCACTGCTAAAGACCCCTACGCGCAAGCGAATTATTGAAATAAAATTAAACCATATGTTAGTCCCGAAATGACCTAGTTTGTGTTAAGTGGACGTTAAACCCCATTTCTCTCTCTCTCTCCAGTTTCCTCCCACTCCTAAAGATCCCTACATGCAAGAAAAGACTTAGTTTGTTTCTTGTGGATGTTAAACCCTATCTCTCTCTCTCTCTGTCTCTCTCTCCCTCTCTCTCTCTCTCTGATATAAATATAATAGACAGAGTGTTATATACTCCTGATATCCATCTTATTTTGAAAGAAGCATTTTTACTTTCACCATGAAAAAAAATCAAATCAAGCCACCAGTCTGCATCAGGAGAACAGCACAGTCATCAAATATGACATTTAGTAAAGAGTTAATTGCCATGATTATTTTGAAAATATATATAGAAAAATCTCTACACAACCAGGAGCTTGGGACCTACAACGGCTAGCTAAAGAGTTCTAAGCTTATCTGTGAAAGACCTGCACAAACTGTGGTCAGAATCTCCTTCAAAATGGAGCAGATTGTCACAAAACATCAGGAATCTGACACATTTCTGATCTGAAGTCAAGAGCTTTGGCACCCATCTTTCAGAAGCTTTTGTCCTTCCTAATGAGAGATGCTCACAACACTGGCAATACATCAAACGGTCAATTGTTGATCAGCCATCACCATTCATGTTTGCTTGAATGGTTGCTCTATCTGACATGCTAACATTTTTAGGTCACTTCTTTACTGTGGAAAAGGAACAGACATCATCCCCAACATATCTGTGTCGGTGTTAGTACCTTCAGTTGCTGCAACTTGATGACTACCTTATAGCCAGTTTTGTCTATTTCTGGTGATTTCAAGTGGTAGGTTCACAACATCATGGATTTAGCTGTTCAGTTATCAAAATTCATTGAAAATCAAACTTCTTGTTCGTTTCAACACCTTAAACTCTCTGTATCAATCTGAAGTCAAACGAAGATAAGTTTGGCCTCCATAGCGTCACAAGATTTTTTGAAGTGATCAAGGGCCATAACGCTAGCACTAATTATCGGAAATCGCTGGAAATCAATAGGCTTCTTCGTCTCATGACCTTAAACACTATGTTTAAATTTAAAGTCAATTGGATATTAACTTTGGCCTCTAGAGCGTCCACAGGATTTTTTGAAGTGATCAAGGGCCATAACTCTGGCAGTAATTATTGGAAATCGCTGGAAATCAATAGGCTTCTACATCTCATGCTCTTAAACACTGTGTATAAATTTAAAGTCAATCAGATATTAACTTTAGCCTCTAGAGCATCCACAAGCAATTGTGGACGCCGGACCGACGGACGGGGGCGACAACAATATATAACCACGTTTCAATGCAGGCGTATAAAAAGCATAAGTAATAGGATACAAAAACAAGCCAAGTATAGGCTTATATAAATTTGCTTCCTTCTCTTTTATAAATTTCTGACAATAATTTTTGTTGCCAGAGTGTTCAGAAGATTTGGAAAGGTGAACAAGGACCATAACTCCAGATGTTATTAACTCTAGATGTCATCACTGATCTGGACAAAGCATATAAATTTCAAACAGATCGGATGATAACTTGTGTCATTGCAGCATCCATAAAGTGATTAAGGGCAATAAATTTGACGTTATTATCAGAAATCACTGAAATTCAGTTGACTTCTTTGTCTCACTCATGTACAGAAAATAACAAATATCAATTGTAAAAAGATTGATAAAAAATGTAGTCTGTAGAGTGTTCACAAGAAATTGTGGATGCTGGACAGATGAAAGACAATGCAGCATCAATATACGACCACATTTCAGTTAGGGCCTATAAATGGGGTTTAATGTCCACTCGTCACAAACTATATCATTTCGGGACTAACATGTGGTTTAATTTCATTTCAATAATTCCCTTGCAGGTAGGAGTCTTTAGCAGTGGGACGAAACTGGAGAACCTGGAAAAAAACCACGAGGTTGGACAGGCGACCCTATTCCTGGTCACATACAACCGAAGAATTGAAACCTTGCCAGTTGACTCAATGAAACACCTCATGATGCAGTGTGCACACGTTAACCATTCAGCCACCCACCCACCCCTAACGAAATAGGATCTGTTTTCTAATCAAATTGATTCTCATAGCAGTCTTCATTGAGCTAATGCTTCCTCCTCCTGCACATCTTGCTTATGAAATTTAGTAATGTGCATGAGGCAGTGACAGAGGCATGGTATGCTTGTCTTCATACCAGTTGACATTAACAAGAAAAGTTTCACATCAAGCAAACAACTTCCATCTGCTGTATCTTATAAAATCTTTTTGTATATATCTATTACATATAGAATACGACAGTTTTATATGGCTTCGACATTTATAACTTGAGATAATAGATTGACTTTATAGGTCTTCCCTGTGATGCTATGCTATGACGTTATTACCAATTGAAAAGCAATCAATTATTTCCTACTTGTGTAACGATAATACTAGTCCACAATTAACTTTTATCTATAACTTCTAAGGATTTGCTTTCGTTTATTTTTATTTTTCTACCCCCACATGTCACCTTTTGGAACCAAATATGATATTGTATCCTTCAGTTAAATTCTTACGTAAATCTCAACAACTTTTAACTGACTTTTACAGCTTTTGTTTTCTTCTTTTTAACCACTACATTTCATAAATTAACACTGTGGTTTGAAATTTATCCTCTCATGAAATACTTACGTAAAACTCGATAACATGTTTTTGTGATTTCTGGGGTTTCGTTTTCAGTTTACCTCTGCAATTCACCTGTTGACACCATTTTGAAATGTATCCATCCACAAAATATTTATTTTAGCTTGATAAATTATTTAAATTGTGATAATAACGCTTTCATCTATTATTTCTAGAGCTACTTTTCTTCAATTTTCTGCCTACATTTCATCTATTAACACCCAAGTTTTGATATTTATCCTGCTATAAAAGACTTCTGTAAAACTCAATAAATAATTCAAATTATGAAAATAGTACTTTGCTTGTTCAAATTTTTCTCTAGAGATTAATTGGTCAATGTTTTTTCAATGGAGAGCTGATAAGTTGTTTGTTTTTACGTATTCAATGCAGTAATTTGAGTAATATCCCTTTGAACTTAGTAAAACAAATAATTGTGATTTGGTATTGTTAAAGTTGTTGAGCAAAGTTAACATTTTGATCAGGCAATAAATCAATTTCTTCTTTTAATAACTTTTCACTAGCGAGAAAAAAAGAAAAAAACAGTGAAGAAACTACTGGTTCTGATTAAGGCAATCCAGGCTGCCAGGTCACTTTCAACTATGATCCGTTCATTCTGTAACAGGGGGAGTTGGGATGGCCTAGTGGACTAGAGTGCCGCGCTTCGACCTCTAGCTGGCCGGTCATCTCTGGCTTGCGGCTGTGGTTTCGAGCCCTGGTGTGAGCGTATGTGGCATGGAGATAGGGGCGCGTTCTCAACCTCGTGGGTTTCCTCCGGGCACTCCAGTTTCCTCCCACTGCTAAAGACCCCTACGCGCAAGCGAATTATTGAAATAAAATTAAACCATATGTTAGTCCCGAAATGACCTAGTTTGTGTTGAGTGGACGTTAAACCCCATTTCTCTCTCTCTCTCTCTCTCATTCTGTAACAGGATGCAAATTGCACAACCTCAGAAAAATATATATGAAATTTTCTCATTCAAATCAGACAGAAAATGTAATACAATTTCTCATTTGAATTGTTCTCATAGCCATTCATTTAGTTGAGAATATGCACTGTTCAAGGTTCCTTGCATTTAACATTCGACACATGTGACAACTGGGGCAAAGATATACCCACACTGTCAGAAAAAACTCACATTTTAGCCAAAATGTGCAAATTACTGAGAAATGAAAAAAAAAAGAAGAAATTTGATAGAGGGTAGCAGAACCAGAGATGTATAGAAATTAGAGGCACAGGTAGTGAGAGTGTGCAGGTAGTATTGAGACTTGGTTCTATCTTAATCTTTTTTTACGCCACTGGGTGAGAGAAGGTGTGAAAGAGGGTGTATCTTTAACTACATAGCAAGAGATGGTGTATCTTTAACTACGGGGTGAGAGATAGTGTATATCTTCAACAACAGTGTGAGGGAAGGTGTATCTTGAACTACAGGGTTAGAGATGGTGTATCTTTAACTACAGGGTTAGAGAAGGTGTATCTTTAACTACATAGCAAGAGAAGGTGTATCTTTAACTACAGGGCGAGAGAAGGTGTATCTTGAACTTCACGGTGAGAGAGGGCATATCTCAGAAAGTGTAACTACAGGGTGAGAGCTTGCAATAAACTGTAGAAGAATAAAAGTATTGCAATTGAGAGCAAGAGAGAGAGAGAGTATCTTTAACCATAGGGTGGCAACTTCAAGTAAACTGTACAAGAATAAAAGTATGGGAATTGAAGGAAGTGAGAGGACAGATCTTTAACAAGAATATAGGGTAACCATAGGGTGGGAACTTCAAGTAAACTGTACAAGAGTAAACAATAATATTGTATGTGTAGAGTTTGTTGGCTTGTTATGTTTGTTTTATACATGTAGTATCTAAATTTCACACAAACATGGCATTGTGATGGTGAAAGGAAGTTCTCCAGCAACATAGGTACAAAATATTTTCTTTTGTTTTCCGCTGGTCTGTGTAAATATATACTCAGTGTATAAAACATGAGTCTAATATACAAGCTGAGTTTACTCCACAAATACACCTCACTCGTCGTACCATTGTTTCTATTTTACTCTCAATTTTTATTATCCAAATATTCAGATAACTTCATATAATTGGATGTAGCAAAACAAAATAATCAAGGTTCACCCATGTATACATCTGTATGCACATAAAAGAAGTCTTTACACTTTAAATTTGAAGAATAGTAAACTGAAATGATGCTGTTCAGGCAAAATTTTTATAAAATTTATATTTATATATCACTGTTGGTAGCTATGATAACTTCATATAATACACTGCAATTAAACATGCATAATTTTTTTATGCATGGGTTTCAGACCTGAAATGTTATATAAACTCTTATTTAGATATTTATTAACAAAACAAGACCATAATCAACTCTCGGTGGCATCGGATACTCACGATTTTAACTAGATTAGAAGGGCATGCCATTTAAAAATGTAATTTAAAAATGGGAAAGCGAGGTTTGGTATGGAACCTGCAACTGGACTGGAATGGTATGTTTAACGTCCGCTTCCACTAATGTGATATCGCAGACTGGAACCTGCATCATAAGTTTACTTAATGTAGTCTAGAAGGCATTGTCACAGATAAGCAAGTCAATTATTAATGTCACAAAAACTGCTTTATCAGTATTTTATAATCAAGTATCACACTTTTCTAATCCAGTTCTGTTTTAGAATATTGTCCTCAAACATAGGTATGGTCTTGAAGTAGAATTCTGTCTTTGTCCCACTTTAATTAAATTTTATTCAGGAAAAAAAACGTAGTTTTCATTTATAATCACATTTAAAAATGGTAATTTTATCAGGATTATACAAACAAAGATTTAAGTATATCAAATATTGTTGAATAATCTTTAAAAGACATTGTAAAGGCAACATATAATTAAAAATTCCAAGGACATTTGCGTACAGTGTATCTTAATCCAAGATATCAAACAAATTATCTTTTTAATATAACATATCAAATTATGTTAAAGGTAATTTCAAGACTTAATCATTTATTTTTTTTTTACAATAAGGAAATCTACAGAGAAATTTGAATTTCCAGAGAATTAATAGTACTTAAGCAGATAAAATGAATGTTTTGGAAAAGGTTTTCCTTATTTTCTGTCTTAAAAAAAAAAAAGCATATGATTTAAAATATCGTATTAGCATAAACTGTAGTTTAGTGTTATCCAAATTATTTGTTCACTTTCTTCGATGTCAGCAATATCTTGACAGATATTGGCAGACACTCTTTTGGAGCAGGAGAGGGCTCTCTGCTTTTTTAAAAGAATAGAAATTTTTAGGTCCTTTCAACACATTCACAACATTAAACAACAACATTCTGAAAGCTGAATATTTTTAATCAAAACATAATTCAAAATATTGAATGCATGCAGTGAATCCAGCGTGGGTGTGCATGCAAGAGTGGGCACCATTTGCCCTTTTTTTTCTGCTAAATAACTATATGAAAGTTAATTGTTATTATTTGCCTTTTGCTTTTGAATTGTATTTGCCAACCAAGCCTTGATCACCAAGATGTTCTATTGAAACAATTGGTTATTGTGAGCTGTCTTGGTGACCTAGCCTATGCCAATTAGTTGCGTAACTGTGCATGTATATAATTATTTTTGTCTGTACAAATCAACGACCACTTGGTAACATCAACCTCTATGCTAAAGTTCATAAACTCTAAATTATTGTTTAATCTTAATCAATAAATATTTGTATTAAATACACAAAAATTGAGTTCTAAAGATTATTCTCATGTTTTTGTTAGACCGGAGCTTCACTATATTAGTATATGTAAGCACAGGACAACCACACCACAGACACCTAGACGTGAAACCTGAGTATCAGATGCATCACCTAGACTGATAAATGGGGTCTAACTTCCATGTGACACAAACAAGGTCAACCCTATTTCAATAAATTGCTTGCACGTATGGTTCTTCAGCAGTGGAGGGAAACTGAGGTCCTGGTGAAAGCCCACAAGGTTGGGCAAGGGACCCTACACCTTGTCATGTACAGCTGGGGAATCGAAACCGCGCTGCTTGACTCAATGACGGACCTCATGATACAATGTACATGTGCAATCCATCAGACCATCCACACATGGGCATTGAGTTTCGAGCCCTGGTGTGAGCGTATGTGGCATGGAGTGGAGATAGGGGCGCCTTCTCAACCTCGTGGGTTTCCTCCAGGCACTCTGGTTTCCTCCCACTGCTAAAGACCCCTACGAGCAAGCGAATTATTGAAATAAAATTAAACCATATGTTAGTCCCAAAATGACCTAGTTTGTGTTGAGTGGATGTAAAACCACATTTCTCTCTCTCTCTCTCATGGACATTGAAAATAATAAATAACAGGTACTTTCAAATCAAGTCAACGGAAAGGGTGTCAAGCTTGAGACCTCCAAAGTGCAGAATAGTGCAGACCCTACAGTGATACAAGCTTTACTAAATATAAAACAACCCAACAAGGGAAGCAATTCACAAATGCAACACACAATAAAGGTAGTAGGATGACGATACTGGGAGAACCCAAGAACATCCACTTTACAACAATTCATATAAAAATTGTTTGTCAATCTGTTTTATTGTGTTGTCTATTCAAATATTGAGCATATATGAAGATTAGGGTTTTTTTAAGAAGGATTTTCAACTGTTTGTTGTTAGTCATTACATACGATTTTAATACTAGTGTTATTTTTTACTGACACCTACTTTACGGACGCCTACTTTATTTATAAGACATAGAAATAGATTTCACTAAAATTAAAAAACTTATCTGAATATTCTAGTTTTCTACATCGGAATTTTATTAACATGCCACGTTTCAATACAGCTAGAGAGTGAGAAAGAAATATGATTTAACTTCCACTCGACACAAACTGGGTCATTTTGGGACTAACATATGGTTCAATTACATTTCAATAATTTGCTTGTGCGTAGGGGGTCTTTAGAAGTGCTAGGAAACAGGTGGACCCTGAGGAAACCCACAGGGTTTGACAAGCGACCCTACTCTTTGTCACATACAACCAGGGAATCGAAACCACACCAGTTGAATCAATGACAGACATTTTTATACAGCGTGCACGTGTTATAACCATTCAACCGACCGCATTTTACCTACATTATTTGTTGTCTATTTCCGCGTGCATTTGTCATCTATTTGACAATATATATATAAAAAAAAGATAAAAAATCTTATGAATTTTAAAAAATCTTTGAATAGATACGAAATTTTCACTTTCTATAGATTTTTTTTTTCTCAAATTTTTTAAAATTAGAACACATTAGTCATATGTAGCCCTTTTATGTTTTGTCACATGTTGGGAATAATTCTAGCTATTATTAAAGCGGGAATTTCATATTTTCTAAGAAAGTCAAAACATATTTATTTCTACGTCTTTTGTTCAATAGGTTGTCAACTCACTATTATACCATCACAGGCATTATTTTCCACACTTAAACATCTTTCACATTGGAAATAATAATTCCCCCCATGCAATAGCTATATTCAAATGTTTGAATTTGAAGATGAAAATTATATTTTTTCTAATTTCTCAACTGGCAATAGTGAATTATAGGATTAATAGGATTATGCTTTAACAAGGTAGGACTGCTTATAGATACCATCTAATTTAAGGCTTTATTTTAATATACTTTAAAAATATAACTTAAAAATATGAAATTGCAGCTTTAATCTTTCTATTTGTAACCCACATGTACAATTATAAGGAAGTGAAACTCCTTATATTCCCTCTTTTATCCTGGTTGCGGTTTCCTAACTTGAGATTAATCGTAGGTATATTAAAAGGTTTATTCAACATACACTATTATGTCTTATGAAACCTACATTCAATCAACAAGGAAAAAATCCTACTTTCCAACATAATGCTTTTTCCTCAAAATTATAAATTTTTGTATATCATATGAGCAAATTGAATACGAATAAGCATGTGACGATTATGGTTTAGTATCGTTTAACAGGGATTAATTATTATATAAAGTTTGAATTTAAAATTTTTCTGAATAATCTGACATTTCAAAACAGGCCTGATAATTATATAAAAGTTTAAAATTTCAGACTTTTTCTCAATGATCTCAGAGTTGATTAATTAGAACTTAAAATAAGCATTGAGAATTGGTAACCCTTAATACCATCCAACAAAAGGAAATATTACTGGGTACCATTAAAAAAAGAATGGTTAGCAAATAGTTTCAATTCCCCTCTTGTACGTGGCAAGGAGTAAAGTCACTTGTCCAACCCCAAGTCAAGGGTTTTCTCTGGGTTCTCAGGTTTCCTCCCCATGCTAAAAACCCTATGTGCATACAAATTATTGAAATAAAATTGAGCCATATGTTAGTCCTGACATGACCCAGTCTTTGCTGTGTGGATGTTAAACCCCATTTCTCTCTCTCTCTCTTTCCTGGGTATATGTCCATACCTTTTACTGCCACTTTTCTTCAAGATATATATATACCTCCCCCTCTCTCTCTAACAGCAGGATCCAACAAGATGTCCTTGTTAGTTCAGTGAGTAAGGGGCTGGTTCACTAACAAGGTTTTAAATTCAAGTAAGAGTAGGACATAGCACTGCTATCTGGGTGAACTATCCCGCATACACACTGCATAGTGTATGCCAGTCGTCTTCATTAGCCCAGTCAATGAAGAACTGTAGGACATTAAACTCAATCTCAATTCATTCAATTTCAATTGTTGAACCAATTGAACTAGGCTCTTATTGTCCCAGTTTATTCCCCAAAGGGCAATCCTGATTGATTTAAAATTCAAGATTGTAAAGCTTGGAACAATAAATATAAATGTAGATATGATATCTATTCAACTAGTCTATCACTGATCAAACGACAATATTCATAAATTAAATATTAAAATGCAATTAACAGCATCTATTATTTTGATGAGCACATTTTTTAAAATGCTTATCGAATTAATAGTAATTTCCATCCATGTTGTGTCCTCTCATTCAGTTGGAAATAATTTAATATGCTATGACATGTGCACATGTATTCAAACCATCATAGAAATCTAACATGGCCCATGGCATTCATTAATGAATAAAACATCACAAAATATGTTTTTCAGACACCTGTTTTGATTTAAACTACTAGTTTAATGATTGGATACTGAAATATTAAAAGGCCAATATTAAAGAGCTAATACTTTAGTTCTAGTGGTTTCCTGCGTATATGTTATTGAGTCAAATGGCATGGTTTCAAATCCCTGTTTGTACGTGTACGTGACAAGGATTCTGGTCGCCTCTCAGGCTCAGGTTTCCTCCCAATGCCCTACGCTCAATCGAATTATTGAAATAAAATGAAACCATATGTCAGTCCCAAAATGACCTAGTTTGTGTTGAGTGGACATTACACCCCATTTCGCTCTCTCTCTTTTTCCTGTTTATATGTCCATACCATTTACTGCCACCATTCTTCAAGATATATATATACCTTAGACTTACGCCATCCTACTTACCAAACCATTCGGAAACCATATTAAAAGTATAGGAGTTCAGAAATTGTGTCATTGATAAAATATCCTTTACAGTGACATGACGACAGGCAACTATGTCCTCATTGAGTGTACTCGGTTTGATTTAATAAAGCATGAAATTCTTAAGATTTTTTCAAAATGATATTTGTAAAAAAAAATTCTTGTAAATAAAGTTTTTCTCAAGAACAATCAGGCCCCGAGTTCACAAAGCATTCTCAGACTTAAGTTGAGAATTTACTCAACTTTCAATTACTGATTTAAAGAAATATCTGTGATCCAGAAACAGAAAACTTTGCACACAGTTTCTTATTGATGTATTTGATACTTTAAAACAACAAAAGTATAATAAAGGGTTATATTTTAGTTAAAATAAGGCGATCAATTTTGAGTAAATTCTCAACTTAAGTCTGAGAATGCTTTGTGAACTCGGGGGGCCAGCTATATTTTAAGGCCTCTAAACAAGGTTGTTTATCAGAATCTCGGGGTACATATGTACTTTAGTTTTGATTATAGTTCATAATAAAATTCATAAAGTGAGAAGGACAGAAATGGGACTTTACATCCACTCAACACAAACTAGGTCATTTCAGGACTAACACATGGTTCAATTTAATTTCAATATTTCACTTGAGTGTAGGGGACTTAAGTAGTGGGAGGAAACCGGAGAACCCAGAGAAAAACCATGACGTTGGACAGGAGACACTACTTCTTGTCACTTACAGCCTGGGAATCAAAATCACGCTTGTTGACTAAATGACAGACCTAACGATACAGCGATTACTTGCAAACCATTCAACCATCCTACCTCCAATTCAAAAAGTAAGTAAGTGCAACAATTTAAATAAAAATTCTTGTTCATTCTTCACATTTGCAAAAGAACTAATTGACATAACCAGGCTGTAAGTGACAAAGAGTAGTGTCTCCTGGCATATGCATATTTTCTTAGAATCAAAGCAGGGAGAGTGCTACGTCAATCTATTTTCAAGCCATGTTATTGCAGTTACATAGGGATGGAGGTGCGAAATTACTTAAATTTATGTTCAAGCCATTCTTTTTCCGTTACATATGGGGGAAGGGGCACAAAATTACTTAAATTTATGTTCAAGCCATTTTATTGAAGTTACATTAATTTAAATGGATGGATAAACATGTATTGAGCATTTTACATAATATTTTGTTTATTTAAAATTAAATCAGAAAGAATTTAAGTAGTATAAATATAGAATGACTTCTGTTGACAGGTAAATATAACTAAATTTACCTTGATGACAACTGAATAAAATGTCAAGTGCAGGGCCTTTAATTAACCCGATTCTATTTTAGTTAATACCTATTATAAAAGACTTGGGATAAAGGGCTTTACAAAACATATGTTTTAAACAACATTAAATATTTACCATAGACAATGCTAAAGAATAGCCGTTGTATTTTTGAGAGAAAATTGAAAACATAAATAAATTAAATGTACCATAATAGAGTGCCTTTTGCTTTTCATCTGCTCTATTTTGAGTACGTTTCATATTTGAATTCTCCGATTACATGTACACGTACATTAAATAAGAAAGAAAAAACACTGCTGTGAATTTTTACCATAACAATAAACGAACACAAAGGAAGATTTTTTTCATTATTATTATTACATAGAGAATAGATGATTTGGATGTAAAAACCATAATAGGCATCGTCCATTTGTATTTTTATAATAGATAATACTAAATCATTTAAACTAGCTACAGATAAATCATTCAATTTATATAATTATCGTTTTCACGATTAATTATAGTAAATTATAAGTTAAAGTCCTCTGACATCTATGTATAAAACGATAGGAACAAAGGCGTATTTCTTCACATAGACTATTAAGTGCCTACTCTAGCCTTCCTGTCATCATCGAAGCGGAACATAGCACGCGACCGTCATTATTTCTATTTATCGCTGAGAACAATATATGACGCTCAGTTAACAAAAGGCTGAGGGATGAAAGATGCTTTTGAATAAAGTAAATATTTTTTTATTAACAATAATAAGTTTGATTAGTTTATTGTATACATGTTAAATGTATCTTTTATCCCATTTCTATTCAAAACAGTTTCTATTTTTTCTCAAATGGTTAAATTGTAATTTATTTCACATGATGTATGAATATAATTATGAGAATTTGATCATCCATTAATAATTTATTCACAATTCTGAGTTCTTTTAAGGTGATCAAAATCATGTTTTATAAATTCTTTAAACTCGTCAATTAAAAGGGCATTAAGTAAGATAAGATAAAGAGCTGGCAGTTCTCACTATAAAAGATAATTAAAACAGAATATGCTGAAAATTTCAGTCACATTGATTCACTCTGAACCCAGATATAAGCGATTCAATTTTAGGATAGCCATTACTACCATTGGTACAATTATCCATTTCTATATTAAATCACCCATCAGAAAAATCTAAATATTGCAGTCTAATGATGGCATCGAGAGCTGATTATCGTTTTGCCAAGTTAATTAATATCTAATTTTAATAACTTATGTACTTTCAAAATTAATGAATTGCACGTATCTATCTATCGTGCACCATATATAAATCTGAGTTCTGGAGTTTATTTACCGGTCACACTATCAAAACTGCAATTAAACTGAACTGGAATCCTACATCCAAATTTTCAAAATTAATCATATCTGTTTGTCATATTCAATTGATTTTTACAAATCATACACCAAAAAAAATCGACAACTTATCTATACAGGATATTAAAACTTAAACATAAAGTTATGAGAAAAACTGCTAATTTAAAATGAAGAAAGTGTCTTATAGATTTACAATTGATTTATGTTTGGGTCAGTCAAGTTACATTGATTTATACAACAGAATAAATACCTCTTCATAACACTTGTAAATTACCAAATTATTCAATCTAGATGATTATTGATCAAAAATATAGTCTTGACCTTTAACACTTGGTATATTTAAATACTGACTGGATAAAAATTATATATTAATACAAAATGAAAATAAATGTATTTTAACGTCCTACTGTTCTGTTCCGAACTGGGTTAATGAAGATGGGCAAACACCATACAGTGTGCTATGAGGGATAATTTGCAAAGGCAACGGCGCTACGCCCCACTCTTATTTCGAATTACAACTGTCAAGGGATTGTTTATGTGCACGCCAATGCGTACCCTCGGTTTTACGTCCCATCCGAACACATAGACAGCTGTTCTTGTCACGTTCTCTGTTCTGCATCACTGACAATCGGAAATCACAGCGGAAAATCGTGATGAACTTTCTCAGCTAATGTTGGGATGGAGCACTCGAACTCCAGGCTAGTGAGCCAGCATCATATCCACTTCGTCACCTTGATCCCTGATATATTGATACCAGTATATCCCTAGACAGATCAAAACCTCCCCTAACTTTCAGAGATATGTGAAAAGCTTTCTGCATCCCAGAACCATTTACTAGTTCATGGTGGTGCCACCGCTATACAGGGGACAGAGCAAGCAGTTTAGGATGATCTTAAGAATAAAGGGCAGTTTTGTGCAGTCTAAGAGTTAAACGGTTGAATAGCAAGATCATCATATGGGGGATTTTCAGTCCCTTGAAAACTGCTCAAAGGAAAATCATTGCATAAATTATGGTTCAATTCATGTAAACATTTCCAACGACTAGATGAATTTAAAATTTCTCAACATTCTGCTTCCTCTATAAAGAAGCAAATGTCACCTATAAATGTTCACTAAAATAGTTTGATATGCATATTTTTGATCCAGTTGATTCCAAGCCGAGAATTTTCTTAATTAAATGTTAAATAAATCTAAAGATCCCCGAGCAACAGCAAGACAAATAGACTGTAGGTAGTAGAGATTGTTTAATAGCACAACGTTTCGGGTGGCAGTACCCTTTTGAACCCGAAACGTTGTGCTATTAAACAATCTCTACTACCTACAGTCTATTTGTCTTGCTGTTGCTCGGGGATCTTTAAATTTATTCATCTACTTCTTACCGCCCCGCCAGTATCAGTTTTTGATCCAGTATCCAGATAGATGCCGAAGCCTGTCCAGCTTTTACATTTTTTAAGGGAGTGTTCGCCGTCCACCTCTTTTCCGTCTAAATGTAAAATAATCAATTAAAGTAGATTTAGATTAAGCTGTGAAAAATGAGATATTTGTTCATAAAATACAATAATTGTTTGAAATTACGAACTTGCCACATGTGAAAAAAGATTTCAATTCCTCAATTCAAAGTTATAAAAAAATTCTTTGTCAAAAAAGATTTAATTTTTAAATTCTTCATAAAAAAAGATTTAATTTTTAAATTTTTCATCAAAAAAGATTTAATTTTTAAATTTTTAGTCAAAAAATATTTAATTTCTAAATTCAAAGTCTCTATTGTAAGTAAGACAACTTTAGGAGCTAATTCAAATGGTTCCATTATCAATAATAACAAAATTTTCTTGGATAAATAAAGACGATTCATTTTTTTTGTCCCTGTATAAAGAAAATTTGTAATTCAAGTTCTCGGATCCGAAATTTTATGAAAGGCTCAGATCCGAAAAAAAAGAAGCTCAATTTAACAATTCTGATGATTGATCAGAATTTATTTTCTGAAAAAAGATTTTCAAATTAATAAGTATTGTTTGAAAATTATGAAATATCTGGACTCTGTAAACCCACAGCAGTTCTATATTTAATTCCATATTGTAAGAAAATTTCATAAATCCTTGAAACTTAAAGGGACTTTTGTGGAAAGTTTGTGTAATTTAAAATATGTTGATCTACGCTAGAATCTATGAATGACGGAAAGAGAGAAACAAAGGCATCTTTTATTAGTTTTAACCCAGGAGAGAAAAGTCAAGTTGATAATGTTGGTAAGATTTTTAGTCAAAGAAAAACAAGAGTGACCCACGTAAATTATTTGTGATTGATTTAAGAGAATGTTGGACAACAAGCCGGAGCGGGGGATCAAGTCCTCGGTTATTCTAGTATTGACGGACTTAGTAGGTGTGAAAACAGCTTCTGTTTCGATACCGGAGATCAAAAGTTAACAGACCTGACAAATACTCTACTCTGTGTACCTACAGCATTTCTCCTTTATCCTCGCAATTTTCCTTCTTATCAAAAGGAAACGGGGGTTGTAGAGCTTTTTAAACAGATAAGTGTCAACTATTCTCCAAGCTAAACCCTAGTGATTCCTACCTTCTTTTTGTGACTATTTAAGTGGGAGTGTCCCCGCAGACAGATATGAAAATAGATATAATTCTGTTCTAGATACCACACTGGTATGTTAGGGGCTATGTCTGTGGGATTCTCCAGTAAATTTGAAAATGATGTATAGGCTAGCTATCTATAGCATCATATCTAGAGGCACAACATTATATATATATATACCAAGTCAAAAATATATATACCGTTACTACCTTAATGCAAAGACCCTTGTTATCATAAAAGAGTGTTCAGTTCAGAAGAGTGGTGGACAGAGAAACTTTTTAAAATTATCACCATTTTGGGTTGAAATCGTTTGAGCACAGTTTTGAAGAAGACGAAAAAAAAAAAATCTTCATTGGTGGGCCGAAAACAACTAAAGCCAAATGGAATAACGAACAGAACAATGTAAGCTCATAGCAATGGGAGAGAGAGAGCAATAGGGTTTAATGTCCACTTGACACAAACTTGGTCATTTTTGGACTAACATATGGTTCAATTTTATTGTAATAAATTGCTTGCGCATGGGGGTCTTAAGTCATGGGAGGAAACCAGAGAACCTGGAGAAAGCCCATAAGCTTGGACAGGCGTCCCTACTCCTTGTCACTTACAACCGAGCAATTGAACCCTCGCCTGTTGACTCAATGGCAGACCTTAAAACACAACGTGCACACAGTAACCATTTGGTCATCCAATCTCTCTCGTAGCAATACACAGAAGATTTGCTATTTTCTATTACTGCTTGGCCTATTCTTGGTCAAATACATGTACCAACTGTCAAGGGTTCTTTTATGTGTATGCAAATGTGTACTCAGGTTGCCTTCAGTTTTCCATCTCATCCCATACGAACAACTAGGCATAAATTGACTTGTCAGCCTCACTGGTGCTATTCCTGTAAATTTATGCCAGATTCGAATTTAGGATAATGCAATGCAAGAAAGACATGGGCTACATCAAAATATACAACCAAATTTCAAAAGTTGTCTGAGGTTATTACATGCAAACTCCTTCATCAAGAACTCCACTATTACGGTGTCTCAAATTTGAGTGTTTTTTTATGTGAAATATGGTATCCTTTTGGGTGATTTTTATGTGAACTATGGTGTATGATAATAATATCTGAAGGTAACTCACTCTGGGGGATCTTAATTCTTCTGGTACAAACAAATAAAACAAAACACAGAGCAGATGAGAGAGGAAAGAATATCTCAAAAAGGCCAACTTTACAAAACTTATTTTTCGCAACATTTTCGGTTTGATCTGAGCCTGACTGTAAATTTTTTTTTTATCAAGTATTTCGTTCATTTTTGGCACGTGAAAGAAACTATGTAAAACAGCGCATGGAGCTAAATTCTTAGACAAGATGAAAGCTACTGATAAAGGTAGTCAAATACATTTGTCAAAACCCCAAAATAAGACGAATTCTAGCTTATTTATCTATTATTGAGAGGCATTTGGTATGTTTATTCTATTGAACTATGTTTCTGAAGAACCAATTTTTTTACCGTGCTCAAACATTGGTTATGTCACTTTCTTTACCTTCTAACGCACGAAAAAATGCACTTTTGAATAATTTCACACCTCTATAATAAATACTCCAACAGCAAATATGAATAATAAATAAAATTTTTGTAATTGTTTTCGGAAGGGATTCCGTGACCATGTGGAACAAATAATGTCGAATGCCGTATTTGGATACATATAAGATACATAGGAGGATGGGGGACATTTCGCGAATGGCAAATACCACGACTTTTCCTACCCTATATTGCATCAGTAGTTTATGATTTGAAATCTTCAGGTAAACACGAGAGTGTCAACAAACCACTGTTTTAGCGTTTCTTGTCACTATCAGTCTTTGTGCGAAGTTATTTCAAAATACACATGATATAAACATGTTATTTACTTAGTTTGACGGATACACACTGAGGTGTGAAAAATACACAAGGTATAGTGTCAACGTACTCCATTTATTCTTCCCAACAACTTAAAGTTAAACTCTCAACATTGCCAATATCCTTAACAATATAAATTCCCTTAATCTATCCAAACTATAGTCAGAAACTCGCACTATAGTGTCAATAGTTCTTTTGGCGAGATAAAGTGAAAAATTCGTCCAATTTCACGATTTTACCAAGTTTTTCTTTTGGTACATAATATTAAAACCATTCACTACAAGAAAGACAACAATAAATGCAAATATAATTGACAATATTTTTGGTGTATTTCTCCATTACTGTATATCAAGTAATTTTGTTCTGCTGTACTATTTTCATTTTTTTGCTTTGATAATATGAACGCGTTGTATCATAAGGTCTGGTCATTGAAAAAAGGTTAAGGCTAATGAAGACATTTAAACAACATTGAATGTGCTATGAGGTAAAGTTTGCTTGGACAGTGGCGATTCCACCAAGTCGTCATCCAACTCTGAATGTCAAGGGTTCTTTCGTTCCCATCCCAACAACCGCACTCTACTAATAGGCCAGGCCCACTTATCTGCACCTCTGACGACAGGAAACCAAGCTGCTAAATCCCCTATGTAACTTTAATCAACTTCATAAACAATACCCAATTTTTACAGTTGTTTTAAAAATATCGGAAGTAGAAATCGATAATTATGGAAGTATTAAAAAGTGGTAGATGTATTACCATCAAAATAAAGTAATGGCACTTGAGTGTTGATGTGGAATAAACAAAGTAATTATGCCTTATTATATTAACGATTATGTCATTATAAACTATACAATACTAGGTTATTATTAAGTTAAAGCCACCGATCTTCATTTGTGACAATATCATAATTTCAAAGCTTAATCCCTGTTAAGGTACCACAGTGGCAAAGTGGGCAAGATGTTGGCACGCTAGCCTGGAGGTTGTGTGTTCGATCAATGGAATGGCAGAGAACGTGCATCAGGATTTTCCAACGTTGTTTGAATGGGATGAAAATTGAGGACTGTGTACACATTGGCATGCATGTAAAACATCGCTTGACAGTTGGAAATTGATATAAGAGTAAGCCCGTGCAAAATTTTCCTCATAGCACACTGCATGGAGTATGCCCATCTTCATCAGCCCAGTCTGAGCAGAACAGTAGGACATTAGACCTCTTTCATTTCATTTTTAATCCACGTTAAAATGTACTCACAATAATCACTGATCATTAAGAAAACAAAGAGAAAGAAAGAAATGGGGGTTTAACATCCACTCGACACAAACTAGGTCATTTCAGGACTAACATGCCACATACGGTCACACCAGGGATCGAAACCACAGCCACAAGTCAGCGGTGATTGGCCAGCTAGAGGTCGAAGCGCGTCACTCTAGACCACTAGGCCATCCCACCAACACCACCCCAAAGAAAACAAAACCAGAATATCAATGGTAGATACTTTGCTCGATTGAATTCAAAGAGATTAAAATCAGGCCCATCAAAAGGTTTGATCAAACGCTTAAACGTTTTGCTGGTTTGTTTAGTTCCACATATTAAATGTCAAAACTGAATGGAATGACCTGGATTTGGACTGATATTCTTAAACTTATTTCTTTTTAAATAGAATTTAAATAAAAAGATATTATTGTGTAAAATTAAAACCTTTATCACATATAAATTATCATGAATTATTGATATTTTTAAAAATAAAAATTAAATGTGTTTTAGCTTCCTAATTTTCTGCCCAGACTAAGCTAATGAAGACAGATTTTTTTAAAATAAAAGTTATTTTGATATTAAATACAAAAAAGTACATGTATGTGTATATCTTAAAAGTTATTATGATTTTAAATGCGACAAAGTAATTGTATATCTTATTATAAATTATAAACCTATAACAGTAAATCTCTTTGATCTTTGGGATATTCTATGCCTGGAATAACTCGTGACCTGAAAGTTGCGGTGGCTTTGAATATATAAAGGAGAATTGGGGGTTATTCTTCAGAAAGTTTTGCGTTAAACATGTAACTAGTTACATTTCCAAGATAAGTATTTTTTTCCATAAGAAAACATGATATAAGGTTTTACTTAGTGGAATTCAATGGTATTCTCATTTTAAGTACATATAAACATAGATGGTTTATAAGCAAGATAAAGTTGTCAACTTCGCTTATGCTGGGAAGAAAGACATCAAACCCTTGCAAGAAAAACCTCATCCTGCTGGCCTCAGGTCATTTTCTTCGATCTTTCTTTCTCCAGCATAACCTCAGTCTCGTGCTTCATCCTACAAGTAATTAATATATCAAAAAAAAATAATATATAATAATCAAAATAAAAAATCTAACAAATAAAAATTATTATGAATCATTGATTTTTTTAAAATAAAAGTTATTAACACGTAGTAATTACACATAGTTTATTATAAAGATGAATCATCAACATTTTTAAAATAAAAGTTATCATATTGTATAATAAAACACAAAGTCATTATAAATATAAAGCTTATCATAATGTAATTAAACCATACACTCTTCTAATATATCAGAAACTTGATAGACAATAACTGATATTAATAAATATAGATATATATTGATTGACAGATGAATCAACGTAGAGGTCGGTTTCGTTTCTACGCTTCTAAATAGATACGATTGACTAAGGACTAACATTATTAATAATGAGTCATGATACAATCACTGTAGACCGTCTGGGTTATGTCTGCAAGTCTGCTTGTTGCACTATTACCATTATTTTAGTGCCAGTTCTGTAATACTTTTGACACTTCTAACTATAGTTTAGCGCTGTTGCTTAGCTCAGGTTTTTTCCCCAATACATGTGACACGCTGTGTGGCAGCCGAGCTTCAAGTAGTTCAAGTTCATGTAAAGGATACTGAATTTTATAGCACAATTATTCCGCATTGTTTTACATCAAAGAAGTTTCAAGATGGTTTTCTTCATCGGGTAAGTATAAAAAACATACTTTATCATCCTATATATGTCAAGTTTGGTAGGTTATAAAATTTAGATAGATAAATGTAGCATAATAATCGAAGTACATTTATTTTTATACCCTTTGATTACATGACAAAGTCAAAAAAAATCAGAGAGTTCTGATGCCTTTTCAAGTGTATGTGAAGTGGTATAAAGTGTTCTCGAATAAGTAAGCATATCCTGTCACTAACTACTACAGGAACTTAAAATTTTAGGCAGGCGTATGGGTTCCTGTGTGGGACCAAACAGTAACAGAGCACAGTGTTCCACAAATGATATGGGGTTTAACGTCCTACTATTCTGCTCTATCTGGGCTAATGATGACAGGTATACAGTGTGCTATGAGGAAAATTCTGCTTGACAGTGGCGCTATGGTCTATTCTTAATTGTATTCCAACTGCCAAGAATGCTTTTACATGCACACCAATGTGTACAAGGGACCTTTTACGTGCACACAAATGTGTACAAGGGACCTCAGTTTCCCGTCCCATCCGAACAACTATACAATGCCTCACAGTGCTCAATCAAAATATGTTTGAAATCCCTCCACAATTTAAAGATTTACAATGACAAATTGCAAATTTCTTCACAGCCCCCTTTCCCTCCAATGGACTATTCCTGATAAAGAATACTAGTACAAATCCAAAAACAATGTGCCTTTGTACATACAGTTTCCAACTTAGCATTTTGCAATTCCTTCAAAACAATAAACACAAAGTAAAGTATACATGAATATAACTAATTCTCTTTTATATAATAACAACATTTAACAACCCTACAGATCATGTGTTATTTTCATATTGCACAAGTGACATCTTTTTTTTTATGTCTGTAATCTTGCATGCATTCTCTTCAATTTCTTAACACTCACACATGGTCTGACAAATCTTCCATTAAAAAGTAATAATCCTGTGGTTTTTATCTGTTTCTATTTATATTTTATCTACATAATACAGTTTTACTAAAAATAGAAGCGATTACCATAAACAGGAATCATGGATAAAAAAAAATAGCTTTTCGCTCACATCACGTAGGCTAAAGATTACGTATTAATTTCTTTTAATCTCGCGATCTAAAACTCAGCCATTCAACAGAAGGTTATTTTTATAATTAAAATAACTGTGTCTTATCTGATACTTATTGTAATATTTTCTTTTTATTTCGTAATGTATATTTTCAGACAATAAATGGGTTAATGTTTTGGTATAAAATCCCATATATCGCATTTTTACAAATTTCAGAGAGATTATAAATTGACGCAATTTTACAAGATGATTATTTTGGAGTTATATTAATTTTGACCTCACATTTTATGAGAATATTATCAATTTTTATAGCCTCCATATTTCTTAAAATTTCAAAATACTATTGTGTGTGGGAGAAATAAAACAGGAAAATAAACAAGTTTTGAGGAGAAAAACAACAAGATTTATAATGTTAAGTCTATAATAACATAATACTTATATCACTAGGCCTATTATACCATCATTTAACTTAACCCTCTTTTCCCGTATTAACATTTACAAAAATTGGTATTTAAAAATCCCTATTCAACAGTGGTACATAAACAAACATTAGGTACAAATCAGGTGGTTTATTCATATTCAGAATGCTTCCAGTTAAAAGACTGCTGTCAATTATTTGATAAAAGGTCTTTCAACAGCAATCATTTGATCAAGGTTGGTTCAACAGCAATCATTTGATAAAAGGTCTTTTAACAATAATCATTTGATAAATGGTCTTTAACAGCAGTCATAAGATAGTTTGATTCCTTGTGGCTGCGAAACTAGGTAGTAGTTTACTTTGAGTTTGATTCTACTATGCAGATCAAAAGTAAGCGAAATCTTTAACATATGCAAAAATCTAAACATTTGCCTAATACCATGATGAGTGTGGACTGGACTGTTCAGTCAATCATGCAATTGACTCCTGGATGTAAGATTTCATGAGTCCTCTCTCTAAGAGATCTTTTGTTCCGATGTCCAGTCCATCTGGAATGAAGTAACCAGAATTGGACTGTGAAAGCCTTGAGTTCGTCAAGTTCAGGTGATGTATTATAGCTTTTTAAAAAAACAATCGAGAATCACTTATCCTGGAGGGAAATCAAATTCAAACTCCATGAAAATAAAAATGAAAACTTAATATGATAACAGATGGACTCCATCAAGAGAAATGTTCCACAGTAACTCCTGGTATTCTCTTTGCAAAGTAATATTTGGTGTTTCAATGATTTTTCCTTGTCACCTTTGTCAAAAATCCTTTCAAACAAGGGAGAACAAAACATACACTCACAGCAACTATGACGTCAGAGTGGTCCATCAAGGCTATCACATTTTTATTAATTTTCTACTTGTAGGCAATGCAGAAAGCTTATACAATACACAAAAAACATGGTCAAAGGCAATAACCCATGATATAATTCTTAAAATTATATAAAACATGACAGGCATATAATTCCTCCTCCTGCTAATGTCAACCTAATGGGCGGTTCAAGTGTCCAGAAATCGCTGAAAATCTATCTGCCTTTTAGCAGACATATCCCACTAACACGGGAGTGGTGACACATTATTTTGCATCAGGGAATATTTTACTTTTATACATTTGATTAGCAGTTTCCAGAAAAATTGTGTAAGAATGCTAATCAATTGTATAATTGAGTAGCAAAATTTACCAATTGATTAGCAGTTTTTATACGCCCACATTTTCATGTGGACATATTATGCCGTCGCCCCTGTCCGTCCGTCCACAATTTGTTTGTGGACTCTCTACAGGTCACAATTCTTATCCGATTTAGACGAAACTTGAAATATAGGTTTATCCCCATAAGATCTCGGTTCCTTTCGATATTGGCATGTATCGGATCTGAACTTCATGGATTATGGTCCCTGATTGTACGAAATATCATGTTTTTAGCTTGAGGCTTGTGGACCCTATAGAGGTCACAATTTTTAACCGATTGTGATGAAACTTGACATGCATGTTTATAACCTTGGTTCCGTTCGATAATTGCGCCAATCGGATCGTAACTTCCTGAATTATGGCCCCTGATTGTCCGAAAAATCACCCTTTTTAGCTTGTGGTCCCTCTGGAGGTAAAAATTGTTATCCGATTTAAAAAAACGTTTTACTATATTACCATTACATGGTAATGAAGGTTGAGTTCAAATTTTGTGAAAATCGGACAAACAAAATGGCCACCGTTTGTACGCGAATAGTGTGAAAATATGTTATATCAAGGTTGTGGACCCTATAAAGGTCGTAATTTTGAACCGATTTTGATTTAAACTTGACATGTATGTTTATAACCCAAAGATCTTGGTTCCTGTCGATATTTGCACCCATTGGATCGTAACTTCCTGAATTATGGCCCCTGATTGTCCGAAAAATTGCCCTTTTAAGCTTGTGGTCCCTCTGGAAGTCAAAATTATCATCCGATTTAAAAAACCATTTGATTATATCACTGTTATATGGTAATGAAGGCTGAGTTCGAATTTTGTGAAAATCAAACCAAAATTGACGGACAAAATAGCTGCCGTTTGTACGCGAATAGTGTGAAAATATGTTATATCAAGGTTGTGGACCCTATAGAGGTCACAATATTGAACTGATTTTGATGAAACTTGACATGTATGTTTATAATCCAAAGATCTTGGTTCCTTTCGATATTTGCGCCCATCGGATCGTAACTTCCTGAATTATAGCTCCTGATTGTACGAAAAATCGCCCTTTTTAGCTTGTGGTCCCACTGGAGGTCAAAATTATTATCCGATTTATGAAAACATTTGATGATATCACCGTTACATTGTATTGAAGATTGAGGTAAAATTTTGTGAAAATCGGACCAAAATTGACTGAAAAAATGGCCGCCGCTTGTACATGAAGAGTGTATAAATATGGTATATCAAGGTTGTGAACCCTGTAGAGGTCACAATCTTCATTCAATTTTGATGAAACTTGAAACACATGTTTACAACTTTACAATCGTAGTTCCTTTCGATATTTGTGCATATCGGATAGTAACTTCCTGAATTATGGCCCCTGATTGTACGAAAAATGACCTTTTTTTTTTGGCTTGTGGTCCCTCTAGGGTAAGAATTATTATCCCATTTAAAAAACTGTTTGATTATATCACCGTTATATCATCATAACGAAGGTTGAGGTTGAATTTCGTGAAAATCAGACCAAAATTGACAGCTGTTCTTGTGAGGCCATCCATCCTTCATCACTAACAAGGGGAAACCACGCCAGAAAATCTAGATAAACTTTGTCACCCAATGCAGGGATCAAACACCCAACCTCAAGGCTACCGAGCCAGCATCTTACCCACTTAGCAACATGATCCCCAGTCAAATTTGAAGCCTACTGAAATGCACCTTTATAACCCAAAGATCTTAATTCATTTCGATATTTGCACATATCAAATTCTAACGTAATGATGTAGGAAAAATCACTTTTGGTATTGCTTGTTCTCTATCCATCTCTCGAAAATGTGGGCGTATCCTGCCTGGCAGTGCCAGCCTATCTTTTAGTATGTAATAGAATTCTTATTTCACATAATTATGTGACAATAACAATACCCATATTATTTGTATTACCAAACTGTTGTTTATATTTATATATAAAATAAAAATAAAAAGTATGTAACCACATGTTATTCTTTGTACGAAACCTGGACATTCTTTATTTACTTCATACTCTAGCCAAATCTTTTCTGGGTCATGTTTCCTCACCCAATCTTGAACTGTTGCTAATTTTAATGTCGAATTTGAAGACAGAACATTATCATGTGTTTGACTTGCCATCTTGAATTTCGCAATGTACCCTCGATCATCCGGTAATTTTATCTTGTAGTGTTTTGAATGTCTGTCTTGACGACTGTGACTACCACAGATATAGAAAGTATGTATATAATAGTGTTGTAGCAAGTAATTTGTAATCTCTATCATCAAAACCTTTTACGTCTATAAATAGCAGACGACAACATGTACTGCTCTCGTTCCACTGGACCGTTGCAGAAGCACGTAAAGAGTCTTGATGATATAGACAATAAAATTGCGAGAATTCAGATTTGTTTTGATGTGTTTTAGTACGATACTGAATGGTTTTAAAGTTAAAATTAATTTTCAAAAATTTGATTCGCGCTGAAGCAGGGTTTTATGCTAATAATGCTAATCAAATATGAATTTGATTCGCAAAATCGGAGGCTTGAGTCGCAAATTGCGATACGAACCCGGTTAAAATATTCCCTGTTTTGCATGAGAAACAAGATCCCATCCAGACCCCAAAACACATATCTATATGTGTGTGCTGGGAGGAGGTGGGGTGGCAGTCCCTCTCAGTGACAAAGAGTAATATTGAGATATGTGGAACATGCTAGAGTGCTTCTGTGGCATATCTGACCCAAGGAATATGTTTGACAAGGTATATGTTGAAAACAGCATTGAAACAGCATGACTTTTTTGTACATTTGCTAGGGGATGCAAAAAAATATGATGCAAAGCTCAACACTGCATCCCTCTCACTTAAGCCCTGGTGTATAAATGTCAGGTTAATAAGATGTTAACATTAGCCTCTAGCGCATGCACAAGATTTTTAGAAGTGATCAAGGTAAATAACTCTAATTGAACTTATAGGAAATCACTGAATATCAATGGGTGTCATTGTGACATGAACAG
Source organism: Patella caerulea (assembly GCA_036850965.1). Lineage (NCBI taxonomy): Eukaryota > Metazoa > Mollusca > Gastropoda > Patellidae > Patella > Patella caerulea. Next base: position 12,740,759 of record JAZGQO010000002.1, on the reverse strand, counting down.
AAACGCTATGTATTAAGTTCAAGTCTATCAGGTGATAGCCTCTAGGCTATCTTCAAGAACTTGTGGACGACAGACCAACCAATGGGAGTGATGACAATATTGAAACAACCAAATTTCAATCTGGGCGTATATAAAAAAAAATTCTATTTCTTGCAATAAAATAAATAGCAATCAAAGCTTGGAGATAAATAATGACAATGGAAATGTTTATTTTTTTTTATTTGCCTCGATAAATCTATAAGTAGAATGTATATTTAACATTCTATTCTCGAACCTGACATCATTTGTCGCAGGGTTATTGACTCATCGAGAATATCATTACGAAAATGTGCTGGAATCGGTGACCTGATAGATTTTCTGATTTTATTGCACTAACATGCAGATAATAAACAAATACCTTGGATCAATAGCACTTTCAGTATCATGGACAAAATCTGCTAAATAAACCTACACAATTCAAATATCGTACAACATTATTAATAGAATTAACACATACAAGAGTAGAATAATAGCACTTATTAATGATTATTGAAATCTAGTCAAGTTATCTTTCATAATGCATGTTGTAAAAGAATATCACAAAGAAAATTCTCATAAGAAATAATCGTGGGTTTCTCATAACTTATTAACAAATAACTTTTCCAATCTAAGAAGACTTCAAATTATAATTTATTTTCTTAATGCAAGTTTTAAAAAATATTGCAATGAGCAATATAACATTAATAACATAACAATCGTAGGTGTTTCATAACTTATTAACAAAATAATTTTTTCAACCTAAGATGACTCCGACTTTTTTTTCTTAATGCATGTTTTTAAGAATATTACAATGAGCAATCTAATAATATAACAATCATGGGTATCTCATAACTTATTTATAAAATAACTTTTTCAACCAAAGACGACTTCGACTTTTTTTTTCTTAATGCATGTTTTTAAGAATATTACAATGAGCAATCTAATAATATAACAATAGTGGGTAACTTTTTCAAACTAAGATGACATTGATTTGTACTTTTAGACATTTTATCATTTTCCCCAATGTTGAACCAGCTTGCATCCATCATACGAGTTATCTTTGTATATCTGACGAAAGCTTCTGTGAGACAAATAAATGTATTTCTTCTCCCAAGTTTTATATATCATAAATCAATATGTAATTCTATTTGGTTTGGAAAGACGATTAACGATTAACGTAACTTTTTGGGGTTGTTTCGTTATCCTGTGAATTGAACTTTTTGTACTTTAATTATATGCATGTTCTTTTAAAAAAAAAATAAGAGATTAACTCAGCCAGGTTTTGGCTTGTTTCACTATCCTGTATATTGATCTTTTTGTACTTAGATTATATGCAGGTACTTTAAAACATATTTTAATGTAAATAAAATAGTTTATGATGCAGGATGAGAAACTTTATCAATAGGCCAGTATGATATTGTTCATATGCAGTTACTGAATAAATGACCTTTTAACAAACAGATCCTGTTTTGTCAAATCCTTTTAAATAGGCAAGCAAACTAGCTTGGACTCTGTGGGGTGATATAGTGATAAAAGCTGCTTGGTGCTGTGTCTGTCGTAATCCTGGCAATCATAAAAGAGAATTATGCGACTAACTCAGTCATTTTTGGCTTATTTCAGTTTTCAGTATATTGAATAGTTTGCACTTTCATTATGTACTTTAAGAAAAAAAAGAAGACTAACTTAATCATTTTGGGCTTGTTTCAGTATCCTGTATATTGAAATTCTTGTACTTGAGTTTTCTACTTTACAAGAGACTAACTCAGTCTTTTTTGGTTAATTCCAGTGTCCTCTATATTGAACAGTTTGCAGTTTCATTATGGACTTTATGGACAAGCCTGGACAGAAGGCACCTGTCACAAACTTCCTCAGGCACAAATAATCACATAATATTTTTAATATAACACATACATATGTTGTGCAATAATTTATGGCTGTTGCCTTATGATATCCAGGCATGTAAACACAGTGCCTTATTTCTAGGTTGGCTTGTGAAAGAAATTAAAGAGACTATTTCACACACCTTGGTTATCTTTGCATTGCTATTAATAATTATAATACATATGTTGTGCAAAAATTTGCATCTGACAATGCCTGTGACGGTTGCTATATGTCCAGGCTTGTATATACATGGTGCCTTATTTCTAGGTTTGCGTATACATGGCGCCTTGTATCGAGGCTGGCTTATGAAAGAAAAATAAGAGACTATTTCACACTCCTCGGTTATCTTAGCATCGCAGTAAAAATTCCACAAATTAGTTGAATTTATTGTGACTCATGATACATGATTCACTTTCAGGCCAGACAAATATTAATCACCTGGCTAATTTTACATCGTAATCTAAAAATTTCATGAAATCAAATAAACTTTTATCATTAGTCATAATTTATACATGAAATGAAATGAAATGGGGTTTAACGTCCTACTGTTCTGTTCCTAAACTGGGATAATGACTGGGAAATTTTGCCCTGGTGGCGGCACTATGGCCTACTCTTATATCGAAATCCAACTTCAGTTTGAGATCAAATTAAATTTCATTATAGTCAAAATTACTTTACTGCTTTCTTTTTAGAACCTGATAATTTCATAATACATGTTAAATCACTTTTGAGTTATCATTTTTAAGATTTTAATTTCAAGATATATTTTTAATCACTTTTGAGTTATCATTTTTAAGATTTTATTTCAAGATATATTTTTAATCGCTTTTGAGCTATCATTTTAAAGATTTTAATTGCAAGATACATGTTTAATCCCTTTGGAGTTTTTTGGCATGAGCAGATAGCCACAAAAAGACAACTGAACCTGACATTGCCTTTTGTCAAGTGAGAGAGAGAGAAATGGGGTTTAACGTCCACTCGACACAAACCATGTCATTTCGGGACTAACATATGGTTTAATTTTATTTCAATAATTCGCTTGCGCGTAGGGGTCTTTGGGAGGAACCCAGACGACTCAGAAAAAACTCATGAAGTTGTACAGGTGACTCTACTAATTGTCACATACAACCTTTTGTGAAGCAAAACTGGGGTATAGGTTACGAATATCTGAATTTAGGAGCTAAAGTACAATTTGCAGTGGGTTTTCATCAACACATTCAGACACAAATATCCCAGCCCAATGCAAAGCCTTCATATAGGTTCCTGTATGTCTGTTATCAGAAATATCACTTTTACATAGAAATGACCTATCATAGAAGGTAATTTAATTACATACATGTAACAGTAACTGGCTAACACAACGGCACTTAATCTAATGTTAGTGCCATGCAATTACAGATTCATACACAGTATATGCCTCTGATCTGTTATATCTCATACAGAACTATCATCCCATTTGTTTTTAATGCTCTACTAAACTTACAGAGTGGATAACAAAGTGGTGACCATGGTTGCAGTTGGCCTGACAGAGCGAGACAGAAATGGGGTGTAATGTCCATTCGACACAAACTAGGTCATTTAGGAATTAACATATGGTTCAATTTCATTTCAATAATTGGCTTGTGATTGGGGGTCATTAGCAGTTGGGAGAAACCCGGAGGAGCCAAAGAAAACCCACGAGCTTCGACAGGCGACTGTTCTCCCTGTCAATGATAAACCCTATGATACAGCGCGCACAGTTGCCCTGACTCTATCTATATACATGTATGGCTTTATAATTATAAAAATTGACTGTTTTAAATCTGGAACTAAAATAAAGAGTGACGTATAAAATAACTTACTTTGATTTCCCGCTTGCACCTTTCTACATTTTTAATATTGGCCAGTTCTTCCTCCCCATATAATAATATTAAAGCATGAAATATATTATCTAGTAGTCTATTTACATGGCAATCATCAGCATTATCTTCACTTGTTACAATAATCAGATTTATACTAAAAATAAAAGAAAGATGGTATTAAATATTCACTCATTCACTCAATATAAACTTGGTCAAGTCAAGAAAGATATGTCACTTTGGCACTAATATATGGTTCTATTTTATACTGAAAATAAGACACAGAGATGGTATTTAAGTTAGTCATTTTCAAACAAACGTGATTTTCTATTTAAAGAAAGAGAGAGAAAAATTGGGTATAACGTCCACTCAACACAAACTAGGTCATTTTGGGACTAAAATATGGTTCAATTTTATTTCAATAATTCGTTCCTGTGTTGGGGTCTTAAGAAGTGGGAGGAAACCAGAGAACCCGGAGGAAATCCAAGAGGTTGTACAGGCAACCCTACTGCTTGTGACGTATTACGGGAAATCGAAAAAACACAAGTTGACTCAATGACAGACCTTATGATACAACACATACACATCAATTTGAGACCATGGTAAATGTTCAATCAGTTTGAATGTGTTCATGTGTCTTTATATATCAGCTGTGGGAGGACAATTGAGAACCTAAGAAAACCCATAAGGTTAAAACTAACTAAATACGATGAAAACTGATGAGGTTCCGTTTTATTAAAATAAAAATATTATAATATATAAAAAATTAGTACATATTCAAAATGCCTAATAAGGTAACCTGATCTTTTATTCAGATACAATTGCATCTTTCCTAATATTAAAATTTAAAGTCATGCTTCCTGACTGGGTGAAGACGTAATCAGGATAAGTGTTTATAATAGCAATCCAACAGGTGGAGTATTTGCTACAAACATAAACAATACTCTACTGTGTATGCTGTATCTTAATCACATCCAAGTATATATCATAATAAACAAAAACATTTACAAGTAGCAATTGAGCAGGCTGTGAAGCGTAAATCCTAAAGTAGTACTAACTGTTGATTAGAGGCCAGTGAAACCAATCAAGAGTTAATTACTATAATATACTCCTGGTAATAAGATTAAACCTCCAGGGAGGTGGAGTGTATTTGTTGTTAGATAATCGTTGAGCCGTGACCTACTGGGGCTGTTTAAGATATACATGGTAAGAAGTGTTAATCAGATTATGTATATTGTTTTATTTAATGATGTAATCAATGTTGATCTTCACTCCAGTGATCATCCTAGTCTGGTATATCACAAAACTGCTACTGTATCCATCATTACTCAACCATGTCCGGTAATCTGATACACAGGAACAATATTATTACTTATTCCACATAAGTTTTTCTACTTTCAATTTCTAAAAGTAAGGGGAGCCACGGTGGCTCAGTGGATAAGATGTTTGCTTGCTAATCTGGAGGTTCCAAGAATTTCTTCAGGATTTTCCGACGTGGTTCCACCTTGTGCAGAACAAAGGGCCTGGCAAAAGCAAATGTATAGTGCATGTAAGAGATCACTTTGCAGATGGAATTAGATATAAGAGTAGGCTACAGTGCCTCATAGCACATTGTAAGGCATATGCCTGCCATCATTAGCTCAGTCGGACGCTAAGCCACATTAATTAATTTCATTATTATTAAAACTAAAAGTAAGCTTACAGCAACCTTTGTTTTACACCTTACTTTTCTTTATAGCAAACATTAATCACACAGAAACATTTGAAGTCATAATGAAATTTTCTCCAACAATAAATAAAAAAACATGACTTTTTATACTGACCTGCTAAGAAATGATTTCCAAACAATCTTTGAGCCGTCTGTTGCTGCAGTTTTTAATTCTGTGCCATGATTAGCAGCAAACATGTGAACAGCATTTAAAGAGCCAATAACAGGGAATGGCAGCTAAAATAAACAGGAAAACAAGTAAAATTATTATAATTAAAAATATCAACAATTCAAACATGGCTTATAAAGTATTAGCTAGCTTTTGTTATCGTTTTCTTTTGAATGAAGCTTATACAGACATACTTTATAATCGGAATAATACTCAAGTTGCAGGTGTTCACACATGCTGTGTATGTGCATCCTTTTTCAATTCATGGCACAAATGGGACACGTTTTCATCTGGGCATTTCTCTATTTTTTGAATTTGTGGATGCCATTTTTGCTCAGTGGGAAAGGTGCTGGCTCAATAACCTGGGGACCATAATTCTAACCAAGAAAGTGGAACAGGACACTTGTATGCACGAAAAGAACCTTTGTTAGTTGGAATTTGTAAAAAGAGGCTGTACTGCTGAAGCTTGGACCATATCTATTTTTGATTTTTGTCAATTAGATTCTGTATTTTGACTGCCAGTTATAACAGAGTAGTGTACAAGCCTCATAGTGTTCCTACTATAAACCAATCATGTACTATTTGTCTGCATATCAAAGAGCTTTTCATACTTTGTGCTCCAACTATTGTTTTATATATGGCAATGGCATGCTGCATAAGCAATTTTTGGAAAGTGTGGAGTAAGGAATTTTAGTCACAACATTTATGGCATGCTTTTATAAATCACGGTGTCTAGTGGTGCAATATGGACTATATGACATCAATATCATTATCCATAATGTACTTATTTCATATGAAATAAAGGCCATATTGACATGATTGACATATTATTGCAACATTGTTTTGGTTTTCCGCCACATCTTGTTTACTTTCGATTTGTTTACATTTGGAAAAGTTTGAAATGCGGGATGTCTTACCTAATTGGGCTTTAATTTGATTATGGAATCAGTCATAATTAATTGATTAGGTTTCTGTTTAACTAATTATGAAATTTGAAAAGCTTACCGGTTTCAAATCGCCTTTGGAACGTGTAAAGAGTGGAATACCACCTCCCGAAGTAAGGCAAATGAGATAAGCAGCCATTTCTAAACAAATCCTTGCGCATGCAATCGCGCGCCACGCGTTGAATCATGGGTAAATAAAATGGCGCTGTGACTTAAACGATGCGAGCAGCTGTCAAAGAGGTGACTTAACTTAAGGGTAAGTTATCTTTATTGACATGGAAAAAAATGAACTGTCAGTGTTAGAACAAGGCTTGATATATATGTCCTCAAAGTTTGGATAATTATTTCAATTAAATATTGTCTGTAAAATGAAGTTGTCTAACTCATAGTTTGCGCTATGTATGACACCCAATCCATTGTTTTGGATCGCGCACATGTTCGAGTGTGTGGTAAAAACGTTTTTGTGCTGTCATTTCGTCACATTCTTTCACACAACATTTTGACAATTTGGGGATATTGTCAAGGCAAATAAATATTTTACATATATGATATGATATTTTAAGTTTTAGATGCAGTACTCGTCGACAAAACTGGCACTTTTATGTATCTAATAACAGCCATCATCGCTCATTGACAAAGTGTTGTACGTGCGTAATAGTATACCGTATATTGTCATGACCCAAGCTATATCGATCGGTTTCAATACTAGTAAAGATAGGCATAAAGAAATTAGAAATCTTTGTGACCGAATCGTATAACAAGTCAGGCCGTAAGGGAATCATTGCTCCGTACGTAAGTATCATGATTTAGCGTTTATTTACAAACTTTTTGCACAGTAAATATAGTTTATATGTAGGGGACCTCCCACGGTACTTGAGATAAGGGAGGGCTTATATGAATGGGTTGGTAGCTTCATTGATTATTCTGGCGTGTGCCACTGGCTGTCCTATCACTTTCTTTGTGTGTACGCGGGATATTGGACATATGTCACTTAAACTATACCATGCTTGAAATATTTTACAACACATTTTGACAGTTTGGTTTTTGATATTCGATTTGTATACTAGTGTTTCTGGATCCAGTGGAACTAAGAAGAAAAAAAAATAACTTTTGAGATTTTGTTGAAGTGGCATAGGATTTTACTTGGACTTCTTTGTATGGTACTTTATTAGTAATACCAATATAGTAACTCAACTGAAGCCTGAGTTAAGTCATTGTGCCTTTGTGACAGTTAGTTAGATAGGAATCAAACGACTAAAGATAGACAATCGTAGATCTACTATTTTCAAGTTGATATCCTCAAAACATTACTGAAAATAACCGAGGATTTTCTTAACCCTAGGTAAAGTGATATTGATTTTTATTTTTTATTTGTTAATTAATGTTGAATTGAAGTGGAATGCGATGTCTGAATTGTGCATTAATTTGTTTTAATAGCCTGATGAAGTTAGGCAGGCAGTTGGTATGAGTCATCCTTGCCCCTATTTGCACACAATAGACCCTCACCAGTAGCATGAATATGGGGAGAACTTTTTCTTTGTCTGGAATTTTTTGCATGAAAGAATTCAAATTTAGGCCAGAATAAAACAGATTACGTGATATTCTTAATTTTTATTTGATTATGTAATATAATATACCTAATTCCATTAATTTGAAATGTCAAATTTGGAAAAATTTGTTTTTTAAAGGATTAGTTTATTCTTCCTTCTGCTTTTCTATCGTTGATTTTTTAATTATGAGTCAGATTTTTTTTTTGAAATTATTTTTTTCCATTTGACTCTGTGATGGAATTAGTGACATTAGGTTTGATTGAACCCAAGTGGTACAGCATGTTGTTAGGAGCTGAAATTGCAAATTCAGTTGATCCGCATGACTGATTTTGAGGTTATTCTGATTGCAAATGCAAATTGTGTGTTAATGCACACTTTAGATATACTTGATAAGAAATTATAAAATCAATTAAGAGGTATCTTGATAATCTATATTTTTAAAATTTAAAACAATTATAATAATGAATGATTGATAACATTAAAGAAAGATCAGCTTTGATAAATTACATCAATAATAGATCAGGAAATTAATGATGCAGTAAGCAATTGATAGGAAACTTTACCCACAAAAAATAAAGGATCCCTAGATGTAAAAGGTCATTTTTGTCAAAAAATGCATTTGAATGCAAATTAATGAAAAAAAAAGTAACCGCATGAATTTTTTGAAGCGAAATGTTAAATGTATTCTTTCTCTTAAATTGTTAGTAAATTGCTTTAAAAAGATTTAAATGAATCTTGCAGAAATGTTTTTTTCTTTATTAAATTGTGAGAACAAAGAAAGTTGAGAACCGAAGTAAGATTTTTGTCATGTAATGGAGGATAAAGCACGAAGAATAAATTAATCATTTTTTTACATTTATAACAAGACCTACATTGACGTATTGTTAGTGATATCGAATCAAACGACAGATCAATGCCTACTTCATTACAATTCATCCCTGTTACAATAGAGAGAAAAAACCAATTAAAACATCATCAATATATATGAAGTATATTGAAACGGGTATGAAAAGTAAACATTAATATCGTACTATATAATGTGAATATCATGTTTGATTTAATTGATTCGCGTAAACAATAGAAACTATATCAATATATAAAGTCAAATTAAAAATACTTGGTGAATGGAACAAAGAAATAAAGGGCGACTGCATAATAATCTTGATGTGTTATACCTTGATAAGTGTATGGGGTATAAGTCTCACGTATAATAGCAATAGGAAATAATTCCATTGTTCTGCCAGTTTCCCTGCAATCTTTGCATTATCAGTTGATTGACAGCCATATAATGAAACCCCCACTGTTAGGCCAATACTATTGGTCAATATCTGACTACTAGATATTATATAATCGAAAGAGATATTTTACTATGTACAGTTTATTAGAATACACCAATTGCTTTTATGGCAACAGTTACGTACTGGTTTACATTTTATATCTTGAAACTGTTAGATACTTGTACATGGTTTGAATATCAGTACATAGTTATTAGCTATAGTGGGAACATTTTAAACAAGGTGACATCAGGTGTTCTAGATTAAAGTGATTTATTTGATTATTAGGTAAGTTTTTAGAGTTAGTTAACAGCGTTTTTTATTTTGCTACTTTAGTAGTTAGTATGTAGGCCTTTACATGTGCATGGCTACCTGTCACTGTGAAGTTGTATACTTTGGGAGGTGATATCAGATGTTCTATAGTAACCAAGTTATTTGATTTTCTGCTAAATTTTAAAAACTTATTCAACACAATTCTTATCTTGATTTGATTTTATTAAAAAAAAGTTTCAATTTTAATATGCAGTTTATTTCTTTTTATTTAATTTTGTTATGTTTATCAGTTATTCTACATGTATAGTTTAATTGCAATGCTTTTGGTTATTTAGAAAGTTTTTAAGCTTACTGAACGCAGATTGCATGTTTCCATTATTTTATTTAACAAAGTTTAATCGTAAAATTTGTTTTAAAAATGGATTAATTCTTTGAATCTTAAAGGGTTTTGATGAAATGGTTTTGTTTTGTAGACTTGATAAACTTAAAGAAGCATTATGCAAGAGCAAAATCTGCTTATTACAGGTCTTTCTTTAGGCCTTAAATGTTATCTAAATTATTAATTAGATATTAATTAACTTAACAAGACCATAATCAACTCTCTCTACCATTGGTAGACTGTGATATTTAGTGGATTTGAATGCTATTTGTGGTTGATCAAATAATCATGAAAATGGATAATTGATACTTTGTTTATTATTGTAAGTAAGGCTAAAAATGAACCACTAATATCTAGGTTCAGAGTGGAGTTTTCAGCATATTCTCTTTGCATTATCTATTGTTTAGCTGTCAGCTCTTTATCTAATCTTACTTAATGTCCCTTTAAAGGGTCAATAACACTCTTGTTGTGACTGATTAATATGTCCCAATCTTCATTCTGGTCAACAAATCGTATCATTTTTGAACATTCCAATTAAATGATGATATAAATTTCATCTTAACACACCTATTCTAAAAAATTTGAAAAATTCAACCATTGATTTGAAAAGTCTAACGTAAACCTTTTCAAATGTGACTTGGATTTTAAAATATTTTCGAACCCTGTGGACAAGTAAAATAGGTTGTAATGGATAATTTACACAACAGGTAGGACACTTAAACATCTAGTACTTAGAATAAGGGTATTATTTATTTTCTGGAGCTACCAAGCCAGCGAGAATGTTATTGTCCCTTTAAGTTTCTGAAAGGTTTAAAATCAAATTTCAAAAGTTACGTTACACTGACAATCAATTTGAAGATATGTTAATGCTATGGTTTGATTTTGGTTTGATTTTGGTTTTTCACGCTGCAGAAATGTATTTTCAATATAGTTCATGCATTTGACAATTGGATTGCAACTGTAACATATAACCAATTGATAAGATTATTTATTTCTCGATTGCCAGTATCGTTTTATATAAGATAAATTGGTTGCTTACACCATGCTTAAATTTAACTGAAGCTTGTGGAAGTTTTTAATACAATTTTTATCATTAGTTTCTCCGAGTTACAAATAATGAGACATGTTCGGTTTTATATACATCCAATAGGGGCGATAATTAGGTAACTGATATCCAATTTTACATACTTTATCACTCTAAGCCATTTCTGGTGGACAGTTTTATTCACTGCTTCTGTTTTATAAGCAGTTTATTTTGTCAATGTCTTATAAATATACATTGGATATTTGACAGCTTTGAAAATTCAAGTGACAACTAATTTACACATCGAGAATTGTCCAAATGAAACAAATGGTGTTTCATTTCTTGACAGCTCTTTATTGAGACTAAAAGATAATTTTTTTTTTTTCAGTTAGATTTATTAGAATTGAACATCGGATCTTGTAAACCATGTCCATGTTTTAGTAAGAGATTTAACAGATTGACCTTACATTTTACACACAATCTTTTATAAGATCAATCCCCTGTTTAGGCCTGGAAATGAGGCAACTATCAGAAGACAATTTCAGGCAGAAATTATTGGTTTGTCAGGCATAATGCCTCTGGCTACTGTCATTTTGTCTGGCACTATTTGACTTTTTGCTGTGTCTTGGCATCTAAGTCCGCCACAAAATGCAAAATATTTGGTACTAGTTTTTCATGTACTGCAACAACTAAAAATATAATTTCTGGGAGTGCCTCAATGCCACATAGCAATCCACAAAATGATAGTGCTTCTATAAACCTTTATGGTCTTTTATGTACATGTACTATTGGCGATGAGAATTAACCAATTGTATTCCACTTTATTTTGTCAGTGCGTACGTATGACATTACCATTTTTCACTCATTCTTGCATCAAAGTTTCCTGAATTGATTTTTCGAAATTAAGTTCACATAAATCACTTACATGCAAGAAGTATATTTTTTTAACAAGGATATTAGTTCAAACACTAATGAAATTCTTTAGAAGATATTTTTTTTAAGCACATTGATTTATAGTTGAGAGTGAAAGCTGGTTGTATAAGTTGAAAGTTGACTGACAGTTGAATTACGTACTGTTATTACTTATTGAAACTGATTTATTTAACAGTAAAAAACCCTTAAAACGTTTAAAGTGAATTATTAGAATTCTTGATTCATTGAAAAGGAAATAAAGTTAAGAATGGAAGATGAAGTCGGTTATATTTCAAAGTTAGAGTAAGAGATATGAATATAACTGGACCCTCATACTCCAGGGATGTGCTGTTCAGTCACACAACCTTTCTGAGATCTTGTTGTAAGAGTTCTTGTGGAAAGAAATTGGTTATGTGCCGATTAGGATTGACCACTGACCAGAAGGTTTACCATCTTTTCTTCAAATTCTTTGATGTTATAAAAATTTGATCTGCCAGTTGACTGACATTTGTAAATTATTCAGTCCGCATTTCATTTGTGCACATGCACTTTAAACTAGAGTGCAAATAAGAGAATTCAGAGAAATCATTGAGTCTGGTAATATGGTAATTACTCCATTCCTGCAGAATCATGGGGTCACATTTAAGAGCATATTGATGATGGACCAAATTATCTGCAAGCACCGTAGATCATTCAAACAAGGAAGTTTGCGGGGGGGGGGGCAATTTAGTTATAAGTGAAAGGATTTTATTTTTGAAGAAATATGTTGTCTGATATTGGATTAATCATTAAACCCATGACAGTATTGCTGACAGATCCGAGGTTGGATCAACGCAATGGTACCGATTGCACGTCAAAGCCACCCATGAACAAGAAGTCTTGGCGTATGTTATAAATGAATTACATGGCTATGCTTGAAGTACCGATATTGGATCAAACCCAGGACCGTATTTGTGGCAGATCCCAGATGGGATAAGCGCAATGGTAGGCCCACCGCTCGCATGTCACCGCCACTGTTGGAACTCCTTTGGCATATGTTATAAAATAAGTAAATGGCTATGTTTGAAGTACTGATATTGGATCAAACCAATACAGATCCCAGATTGGATCAGCACAATGATAGGCCTACCGCTACCGCTCGCACGTCACCGCCACCCTTGGAATAAGAAGGATTGGTGTATGTATATTTGAGCATGTTATAAAAGAAAGGATTGGCCGTGGAGTAGTAATACATCAAGTGATGTAGTTTATATTGAGATGATATTTATATAGAGCTGTTAGAAAGCTTTACAATGACTGATGGACCTATCAAAAACTGTTGTTCTGCTTATACTGATGTATATTAAAAATCAATAATTTCTATTGACCAGGAATAGGGTTTATCTAGCTAGAAATATGATATATTTATTATATAGCAGGCAGTCATTAACCATTCTAATGATTTATGAATATAATATTTACCATGTAGATTTTAAGTGGATATAAATATCCAACGGCATTGATTTCACGATAGTTTGAACAATTGAAATTTAAATAATATTATGGTGTCAGTATATAGTGATAGATTGGAATCAGGGGATTAATGTTTCATATAATGTAATATTATATAAGTAACTATACAGATCATATTAATGATCATGCAGATTAAATTGGATTTAAAATTAACAAATAACTTCCTTGGTTGTGTAGAAATTAGAACTTTTGGATTCTATCAGTCAGGTACTTTGGAATCTTTACTTGTGATGTTTGGGTTTTTGGAGACTTTCCCCTCCGCACAGCTAAAGACACTTATTTAGGAGCCACAGTAGTTCAATAAGTAAGGGGGTCTCGGGCTCAATCCCGGTGTTGACCAAGAAAGTGACTCAAGGTTAGTTAGGGTGGTTATAGGGCAGCAGCCTGGATAGGAACTGTGTCTAGTCATTCAGATGGAACCAAAAACTGAGGTCTGGTGTCAACTGTGCATCTAAAAGAAGCGTTGCTGCTGTCGAGCACAATTTCCCTTTTAAGCAAACTCCATGGTGTATGCCTTTCATCATAGCCTGGTTGGTGCAAAAAAAATAGTGGAACTTTAAAACCCATTTCATTTCCTTTGAAACATGATCTGAAAAATTCCAAAGATCCTTTTCTATCTTCTTTAATGCTCACTGTGATTATTGTTTTTTGTTAAACTACTGCGTGAACTATGACAGTGTCATAAAAATAAGAATAAAAGATACAGTTAGAAAATCCAGTAAATGTTTACAAAGATTCAATTAGCTCAGAAATATATAGAATTTATGAAATATTTATGTCATTCAATACCAGTAATCATGGTTATTAAAACTTCAAATCCATTTATAATAATACCATTGGTAAAATTATATGTCATGTGACTGGAGTAAATAAAAAGATGGCAGTTACGAATAAAACGTACAATCATAGATAATATAAATATATGTTTTATTACTTGGTAAATTAACGTTGTTTTGGATGTTGTGATATGATAAACACATTCCGAGAATATACAGAAATATTTATAGATTCTGCCGTTTGACATTTTTCGATATTGTTATTGGAATTAATATTTTTGTCTTTTAATTGGCAGACTTTTTTTTTACAAAACAAAATTATTGTAGTTTTAGTTATTGACATAAAGTAACTATCTTTTTTTATAGTGAATCATAATATGCCAATCTTTTGATAGAAAGACATGTATTTCTCAAATAAATACCAATTTTCTTCAAGGTACACTTTCTATTATCCATACATTTCAAACTTCAAACACAAAGAAAATCTGTGTTACATGTGCATGTATGTTTCAAATTAAATAAATTTTCAATAAAGTGAATCCGTCTTGTAGCCTGAGGCCTTCCTCTTACATCTGGTCAAGAGGGTGTAGACGGACATAAGCCTCACTCATTCACCAGAGCGTTAGAGAAAATGTTTTTTTAACACCTTGGGTTAACTTGATCATCTAACTTTCTATCATTTTGGCGCCCAAATTATCACTGACCATAAAATCACAATGGGTATGTCCACCACAGGGTTACACCTACAGGCAGTTAATTTACTTCACTGACCATGGTTATGCAACAATGGATTTCCCAGTGATCAGTAGACCGTGACTAGTGGGCAGTTGTGGCTACTGAAGCTGAGAGTGAGAAAAATCACTCTTCCACTTATCCAGAACAGTTAGCCGCTTTGCTCTCCTGTGGCTTTTTAATTGGTTAATGACTAAAGAGGTGATTAGCTCATTAATTAGTTAGTAATTAGCCAGTAAGTGATAATCTAAACATTTACCTACTCTATTGAGACTCATAGTCCAGGGGGAGTTGTTTCTGTATTGTTGTTGGAGTGTTTAATAAACACCTTATTGATATTTGTTAATAGGTTTTACCTGATAAACACAGCCTTCTTTTAGGTTCTTAAATGCTGATCAGTATGGATTTAATTGAGTTTATTTCCAAAAAGGGTTAATATTGTTTTGGGTTTTGTTTTTTAGTTTTCAATTTGTGATTTATTTTGTTAATTTCAATGAACATTTTAAAACTCGGCACTTCTGATAATATGACATGTGCCTGAAATTATTCTTGATTTTTAAAAATTGGAAACATGACACTTATGATGTAAATATAACATGATAGCCATCTGTACACTAAAAATGAAAAGTTTTAGGGGATTTCCCTGCAGTCTCTTGTAATTTATCTATATCGTTATTTATAATTTATATACATCATTACGAGGAAAAAGATATTTGAGAATAATTGTACATGTACACTTTCAATTGGACACGATTGTGCCAAACCCATATTTTAAGTATCTGTTAAGAGATCTCTTATCTTTTCACATACTAGGGTATATGTATATAGATGCAAATAACTTGGTCAATGTTTACCTGAGTGGAGATCTTTGGTTGAATGACTGAATGATTAGCATGTGCGCACTGCACTGTATCATAAGGTCTGTCATCGATTCCCTGATTGTATGTGACAAGGGTTATGGTCGTCTGTCAAATCTTGTGGGTTTTCTCTGGGTCCTCAGGTTTCCTCCCACTACTGAAGACCCCTAAGCACAAGCAAATTATTGAAATAAAATTCAACCATGTGTTAGTCCTGAAATGATCTAGTTTGTGTTGAGCAGAAATTAAACACCATTTCTGTCTGTCTGGATTGTCAAGTTTTTATCACAATTTTCTGGAGAAAATACATATATATATGACTGCATGTACAAATATTTCAAAGGAAATTATATTGTCAAAGGTTCAAGCAAAATGTTAAACATTTAAATGACTTGAGTAATAATAAGTAAGGAAGTACGTTTTCGAGGTGAAGGACAAACATTAATGACTTCCTTATTATGAAAAAATAATTTTTAAAGATTAAGAATTGTTTAATTCTTTGGAAAAATGAATCATTTCAATATCCTAAACACCATTTGAAGTATGTAATACACAACACCTATTCAAACCTTTACAAGTTATGCTCTTTTCTGAAAATTGAGTAACCAATTGGAGTTAAAAACAGCAATTGTCGATATAAGGGGGGATAGTTTGTGAAACTCAATTCTCTGTCAGAAAATTGTAAATAATAATTTTGATAATAAATCTAAGTTTGAAGTGAGTCGAATAATGAAACTGCTGAATGAGCATTTCGAAAGTAGATGATTGATTTTCAGGTGAAGCCACTTTGATGAGGAAGATGCTGGCTGGCTTACTAACTAGAAAAACTGGGGTTCGTTGTTGGGGAGATTTCCAGGGTCATTTCACCTTGTCAGTGGGTGCAAGGACATTGTCTAGTTGTTTGGATGGGACGGAAAACTGACACTGGTTTGCATGGTATTGACAAATGGTAATTGAAATAGTCATGAGTTTGATGAAATTAATCAGTAAAATTTTATAGATTTTAAGAATAGTTATTTGGTAACATTGAAAAAAAAATGACAGCTGAACTGAGAAATTGACTGTTAAAACACATCTGTTCAATGAAAAAGGTAAATTATCTATTTTATGTAAATTTAACATTATAGAAAAATGTATTTGGGAAAAATTAATGAATTAATTTTTATAGATTCAAGAAATTTCCTTTATTAACATTTAAATATTGCTTAATTCAGGTATTGACTGACAAAATGAAACTGTTAAGTGAGAAGTAAATTATCTATTTCATGTAAATTAAACGATAAGAGAAAGTTGTTATTTTGCGAGAAACTTGGTAGAAAATTGATAAATTGTATTGGTAATTGTGGAGAAGAATACAGTAATTTACCAATATTGATTGGTACAATATATCTATTACCATGTAGAAGTGGAATTTAAAACAGTCACTCTCATCGTTAACTTGTTTCATACGTATAAAAACCATGACAATTGGAAATTGAAAAAGAGAAGGTGAAAAGTCAGCTAGTGGCAAGTTTCTGTTCTCTTGTGTGACCCTATTAACAAAACTCTTATGTTAGTCTCAAAATGACCCAAGTTTGCATTAACAAGACATTAACATTTGTTTTTTAAGTTATCATTATTAACGATTTGCCTGTTAACAGCTTAATAAGTCAGCGATATAAAACTTTATTTCTCACACAGAGATAGAGGTTTGATTATACTCCCATGAAATAAAAGTTTACTTGTTAAGAGAAATATTTCCTAATCTTTTTTTGACCTACACCTTGTTTTGTTTTTCCAGAAGAATGTGTGTCCTACCATGATTTTAAAAAAAAAGTGTATATATGTATATTCAAAGTTCAGTTATAACTTTATTGCAAGTTCTAGTCACTTGTTACTTACATCAGTGTGAGCTTGCCCATGATGTTGACTGGCTGCAGATTTTATCGATTTTTTAAATCCGCTTTCAAATTATTTCTATGAAATAGTCCTACCCATCATTCTGAAGTCCCACACCTTGCAAAAATATTTCTCTCATCTTGAAAAACACAACTTTTTGAGCTTTTCACATCAGATTTCATACGTTTTTGGCATAAATATGGAGAAGTAAAGAAAATGAGTAGTAAAAATTGATTCAGAGCTGCAAAACATTTTATTTATTTAGTTTTAAGAAATTGCGAGATAAAAATATTTCTAATATATGGATAGTTGTCATGTTGACAATTTTGAAAATAAATGAACAGTTTATGTTTTTCACACCATTCGTACAATATTGATACATGTTTGTGACACCTGTGTTCCCTCTAGGAATTGGGGGATTTAGGTGAAACATCCAAACATCTTAAACCCAGGTGTTGTTTTAAACACAATGATATTTCTTCTTACAAAATCCTTATATGCTGGCTTAAATTTAACATTTCAAATAAATGTTAAATTCAGATGAAGTTCTTTTGACAGGACAAACTTAAAAAACAAATAGGAAAAAAAAAAATAAACTCATGATGTCATGTCCTCTTGGTGAGAAATTGAAATTTGGCTGAGTATTGCCAAAAAATTGTTGTAAGGCCTTAACGCAAATCGTTTGAGGCCTGTAGTTCGGTTGCACTGTGACAAGTTCTGTCAACATGATTGTGTCAAACTTGTACGTATGTATATTATTTAATTTTATGTGTCAACCTCAAACAGTTGTTGTTTTCACGAGGTAAACAGACGCAATTTAACTCGG
This sequence comes from Patella caerulea, assembly GCA_036850965.1. Taxonomy (NCBI): domain Eukaryota; kingdom Metazoa; phylum Mollusca; class Gastropoda; family Patellidae; genus Patella; species Patella caerulea. Next base: position 12,722,208 of record JAZGQO010000002.1, on the reverse strand, counting down.
GTTGGTTTTAGAATATAATACAACTCCGTTCTATGAATATATTGGTTTTAGAATGATTTGGATTGATAAGTATGGCTATGCTTTAAAATGTTTGCATCTTAGAGGACCATATATCAGTATCCAGTAGTACCCACCCACCAGTCGCTTAGTTCTCTGTTACAGTTTGTTGCCTGTCATGGGTTTTCACTGGGTTGTCTGTTTTTTTCACACAGCTAAAGACCCATACATGTACGAGCAAGGGAATTATCGAAATCAAGTGGAAACATGTTAGTCCCAAAATGACCTGTTTTGTGTTTAGTGGCCTCAAAACCACTTATCTTCCTCCTTTTCTCAGTTACAGTTTCCTTAAATAAAAGGGGGCCTGAACAAAATGTTCCTGTCAGAAAAATGATTCAATTTAGAAACGTAGGAGACAGAAATATGTCTTGATCCATCACTGACAGTTTAATTGTCCATCTGATGGACTAGACAGTTGTGAAACACTGCTTTCTTTATCACATGTAATGCTTTGTTTATCGATTCAAAATTGCCTCTACAAATAATAATAATTGATCTTTCTATAGCCATTAGCATAATGTGCAACAGTAGATAAGAGTTAATTGCGAACTCTACAATATATCTGATTCTTATGGCAGTGGTATCAAAATAATATTTTCATGCATTATAATAATAATCGATGCAGGGAATTGACATATGAAATTTAACGTGAGATAACAGATCAATATCGCAATATGAGATGATGAATAATTGAACTATATAAATATTGCATGTTGCATGATGCCAATATAAACACAAACACATGTAGATAAACACTAACTCCTTTGTTAGAGAACTTAAAACATATAATATTTCAACGATTGGGCAAATCAATGATACGCTCAAAAGGATCAGAGTTTCGTATTTTCTTAAACCATTTGAGTAATCTGGTTATAGGTTTGTGTTAGATGTGTTCTTCGCCAACCTTCGTCAATCGGAGTGCATTTGTTTAACTCTTGTTTACCGTTCTCCGTTTTTTTCATGCCTGCTAGCTATTTACATCTTTTAACTTCTGCGCACAAGAACAATGTAAGCTAACTAAGACTTGTACACTTAGAAACTCGCGACACCGTAAGCCAGAAAGTCGAGTTGATATACAGATTTATCCATTCTGATGTTTCACCTGGCACTACCTGGACTTGACGCGCAGATTGCCGAGGTCTATTAGTACACTGTGCCACTATGTTTTATATATGAGTCAGAATTAAGGGTTAGGATTTTAAGACAGGGGGGCTGTTTATTTAAGTAAGATGTAGATGCCTCGGAATGTATACAGCTGCGTATGTACCTAGGTTTTCATCTGTTGTGTATTTAGTATTTTGCTAGGAAGAGAGGTAAACATGTATATCCTGTTGACATGGGCTATAGGCATTGCTAACCGTTCAATACTCAATCCACCTGAATGGCCCACAACAGTCATATTTGTTTGTTTACGGAGCTACATCTTTTCAGTGCATACTTGTAAAAACTCCAAAATTTCATCAGCGGCGCATGCCACCAACTTTTTTTTTAAAAATCAACGAATGATCTAGCAATCCTCTGACCAATTATGCGTCTCTTTGCTGAAAAAACTTAAAGGTAATTAAAGCCCTGAATCACTTCTGTAGTAAGTTAAACATGTTGGGTTTGTGTTCAACATAAACCATCTCCACGTGAAAATCATATCCTCTTTTAACTTCAAATACCTGCAGATGACAAATTGTGGATTTTTATTTTCTTTCCATAAAAACTGCACTTTTTAAAAATTTGAATGTTGGTTAAACACAAAGTAAATAAGGGGGACACAACTCTCAGATATAAACGTTACTAAAGGAAAATTGGAAAAACCTGATTTACATCTACAGATCATATTGATTTAATGTTTTCTTTCACTAACAAGGAAACAGTGGCGTTCACATAAAAGCAGAAGTCTATGTGTGATTTTAAAGGCACCTGTAAAGAAACGATCATTAATGTACTTATTGACTTTTAACAAAGGTTCACTGTTCTACATTTTCTTGTTTTAGTTTCAATGCACTTATGTATGTACGCTATACTCTGACTTACAATTTTTTATTTACCAGTTTAAAAATATACAGAATGTGCTAAAACATGAGAAATAGTTTCAGATGTATGCATAACCTGGCTGGAAAACTGTTCAAACTACAACAGCATGCCACAAAGCTAGATTTCTTTGTAGCTACTTTCATCTAAAGTTTCCTTAAATATGTAATTTGTATGTGTATTTGATATAGGTGTGAAATAAACTTGCATGTTGGTAAAAGTAGTCATGTTAACAAAAATTACAAATGACAAGTACATTCATAAAGTCAGAGCATTGGTTTTGAGTATACTTCATGATATAATGTTGTTGACCTGGGACCATTTTGAAAAGTTATCAGTAGTGTAAATGGGTCAGTCCAACAGATCCACAGAAATGAGGTGGTCTCAATCCAGGATTGTGATGGTTTGGTTAAATATAAACCACTGGTTACCTTAATTTACCTTAATTAACTGTATTTGTGAGACCATCATGTTAGCTGGCTTAATTTAACTCTTCTTTATCAGTACCCAGTGTAAAAAGCAGTTCTCAAACATTAGCAACTACATCTAATATGCCTTAAACATGTCACCTGTCATTAGACAGTAGAAATATAAATCTTTTCAATAGGTCAGAACTATCTTCAGAGAATTTTGTTTGAAACATAGAAATCTATCAAACAAACCAGCATAAAGTTTCTCTAAGTCTTACAGCCACTTTATCACCATACATGTATATTCAGTTTGAATTTGATTTCTAATAATTTGATTGCACATATGTCAAAGTTATAATTTGTTTAACAGTCCCCTGTCCTACTGATATATTTGATTGTGGTTTTATTCTTGGATATATTGGCATATATTTTGATGGCTTAATGTTTAGATATCCGTAATTCCAAACTTTTAGAATTTAAATAACTTAAAGGTCTCGGGTATAAGGAAAATATCTGGTATCAAAATAACTTATTTATTATTTAAATGCCCATATTTCACACCTTTAGGCATTTAAACATATTTAAAGGTATAAGGAAAATAATGTGTTGTCAGGTTAATTTGGTTAATAATATATGGCAGAGGTTTATTGGTGTATATTATGATATATATTAAAGGTAGATAAAATAAGATTATATTGACATGGTTAAAAGGACAGGAAATGCCTATTGGGTTTTTGATTTATAATATCTTTATGTACACATATTTATCAATGTAGGGTAGTAGACGTCACTGTAAAACCACCTGTCGTATATAGATACCTTATATACCTATTCAAATTATCAGGTGTATGTTGAATACATATTTCCTTATTATTGCACACAGCTATAGTAGGGGTCATTGGGAGATATTAGGGACGCGGCGGGCTCGGCTTATAAACTATGTATATCTGATAATGAGAAACGGATTTAAAATAACGTTATTGATACGAAGAATGATCTTTTCTTATCTAGCATTGTATAAGTAGTACAATACGACATCCTGTGTATAAGTGGAAAATAAAAATATCAGTGTTTATTATATAGGTAGGAGATGCCGGGATAATGATAAGCGTGGCCGTAGTAAAATCACTCATGCGTACACGACATACATCAACAAACGCATGTACTTCACGCAGGCAGATGGCTTGTCTATTCATTATGTAAGTTTATGTAAATTTCATCAAATTTCTTTTTGTCTTTTTTTTTTTGTTACAAATTCTCGTTCAGCTGTGGGGAAAAAAATTCTTTGTTTTGTGACAGAATAAGAGTTTTCTCTTGGTCGTAAATTAATGTATACAGCCTCTTTTCTTATGCTTAATTTTTCTCCAGCTTTACTCCAGACTTGGTCGTTTCTCCCCATTCTATTGGCTGAGGAAGGGGGGTCTGTCGTCTTTGTTACCTATAGAAGCTATTCAACGTGAATTATATTCATTTACCTTCCAGCTGACACTTTACCTTTTAATTCTTCATTCGTTGATGTTTTTTTTTTCTTTTTCAATGTTCATTTCTTACTCGAGTTAAATGTGTTTTATGTAAAATTAATGCCCATGGAATATCGTGAAGTGTAATTGTATGTAATATGTTCAATGAGCCAAACTTGATCAGGTAATATGTTGATGAATTTGAATATTAACTGAATTTATTCACTAACTGTTATTTATTTATGACGTCTATGATTGATCTTAAAACTGGATTATTTATTGCTTCTGAGTTGAATTATTTACATTTAAATTGGATGTTTTTTCCGAAATCTTTACAAAAGAACAATGAGCATCTATTTCTATGAAAATAATAAAACGAAAAGATTCCCTTTCATGATGAAAAAGACACATTTGCTATTTTATGCTTGATTAAACTAGTTACTAATTCGACATCTGGTTAAACTTTTGATCTTTAGTAAGCAGTATTTGTCCAGCGTTTTTTTTTTTCTGAAATTAAAATGTAAAAACCTATGCCTCCGAATTCAAAGATTTATTTTACAAATCATAAATAGTGACAATTTATGAGGTTAAGGAACATAGTAATGTGAATATTCCAGTATTGTTGTAGTTAGCTTAATGTGTTTGGAATTCAAAAAAGAATATATCTTTGGATTTTTTTTGTTTTTTGTGGAAACAAGTAGAAGTTTTGAGAACATGTTTTGGAGTTTGTACAATTTTTTTTCCCATAGATAATAAAACCCATAATTAAGGATGTATTTATATTACAATAAAAGTATAAACTCTTAGGAAGCAGTTACTTTAAGTGAATAACAGTAAGGATGGTTCGAACCATCTAAGAATAGAGTATGGTGTTTATTTGATCATGATGTTGTCACGTTATCTTTTAACACCAAGACTAATTTGTGCATGTGCCATATTTTCTTACATGGGTAGATTTCGGTTTAAAGTCAACCCTATTCAGATTCTAATGTATGTTATATGTTAGTTGGGAATATAATTGTTATAGTTATTAATAATATTAACTATCTTCGGCATATATTGATTGGAGACTGTCAGTCAGGGGCAAAGTGACCGAATTTGGCCAGTGACTTGTGTGCATTGAGTAGTCAATAATATTAGTTTAATTTAAATGGGCAATCAAGATTTTACGATCAATGAAATGGAATTTGCAATTTGAAATGATTTGACTAATGCATCACATCTATTAATAGTAAATTGTGTTTCTGAATTTGTGTTTAACATTTATAGAGAATGTTTAAGACAAAAAAAACCAAGCCAAGCCTGCGCTGAACAAATGGACAAGCACTAGAGGATTTATGCTTGCCAATGCTTGAATTGGTCTTGGACATAGCAGTTAATGGGTGGCTTATTCCTAAGTTTTCAATTGGGAGGAGGGGGAGGCTTAGGGGATGCTTGAGCTCCCAAGGGGAAACCTCTGTGTCTATAGATAGCAGTGTTGTGACAAAGAATATAAAACATACATCTGTATACTTCAATTAGATATCCAGTTATCAACTGTTAACTGGCTTTTCAAAAGACGATTGCCCTCTTAAAGAGTTACTGGTAATTCAAAGCTAAATCTGTACATATTGCCGGTTTAGCTGTCATAGCTTCAATAAAAAACCTTGTTACGGAAAAAGCTTTAAATTGTCATTAAGTTATTTTTTACCGATCAATTCTTGATGGTATAGTTAGTTTTCTGCGGCAGATGTAATCTAAATATAGATTAATGATGTTCACATAGATTATGCACTTTCCGCGTTTCAGAGAAGGGGAAATCGTTATTTTCTTACGTGAGGATTGAAGATCTAGTTTCTCCCAATTTAAGTGCTGGGGGATTTGATGAAGGGAAACTAATGAATGAAAACTCAAAAGTTAATGTACTTCGATTATCATTTTAAAAGTCGTATTGAATGCTAGTTACATCAACTTTATTATAACCATTTTGACGATTGAGAGAAAAGATAAAAAAAAAATGTTTTGAAAAGAGAAGTTGTGCCAAAAATGGTACATGTACATATGTGGCACAATCAAAGATATCCAAAAATAATATGCTTGTTATTAGTATGGAAATTGTTTGATTGGATAAGACAGTGGAGTAATTGGTTTGAATGATGGGATATAATTGTTGTTTAAAGGGTAATCAGCAGGACCTTAACAAACCACTTAACTCCTCAAATAACTTGACTAGCCTTGTGTCGTGAGGACCCATGGGGCTTAATGAGAATGGTCATTATTAAACTAGTAGATGAGTAATTAGAAGGTTTCAACTTTAACAGTTAGTACCGTGCGAGATACTGATTGGACGGGTGTCTTAGATCCATTGTCCAGTAATTCCCCCCTTTTGTTCCTAATGTCCTGCCCAGTGACAGTAACCCCTCATTATATATTAAAGTTTTCCAGTATTAAGTACATTGTTTCTAACAAGATTGGCGTCTTTTATCAAGGGAATACACATGTCTAGTAACTATTTCTATTGGCATTGTTGAAGGGTTGTGATTTATTTTAACATTGGTAATCAGATTAGGAGACTAAACAATCGGCTATATTTACGCCTTCTGTTCAGTTTCATTGTTCGAATAAGACAACAGTTTCGTTATAGATATATATAGATATTTATGTATCCAAACATATTAGCACAACCGTAAAGCTGTACTACTTTAACGTATATATTTATATCTGGCTTTTATTTGTATGTATTGAGATTTGTGTATGAAATAGATATCAGATTTGCCAGGGTTTTACTGCGGATCTGTATTAAGGATATTTTTAACATTTCTATGTTAAATAGATAAATAAATGTATGGACTAAATATTTTATTTGTCAATAAGAACTATTTTAGGTAACTTAAGATATTTTTAAATGCAGGAATTCGCCCATTTTTGTATGGATGCTGGTGGGGGGGTGGATATATTTGTATATAAAGTAGATATAAATATTTATTTTTATGTGTAAGAATTATTTTAAGACAAGTTTTGCTATTTTTAGACACATTTGCCCTAGAACAATAGATATAAAGATATGTACAGTAGTGTTACATTCTATCATTTCAATACACAAATTGCGCAATAATTGTTTTTCAAGTTTGGAAAATTCAAACTTTAAAAGGTATTCCTCTACTCCTTGATCTTTTTTAGTCACACATTTGAAAAGGATAATGTTCGACAAATTTAGATGGTTTTCATCCATTGTTTTCTTGAAATAAACATAAAACTGCAGAAGTTGATCACAATTCCTGAAAAGGACAGTTCTTATTCCATACTTATCTGATTGTTTCAGATTATTTTTGTAACTTTTGACTGATTTTTATTATTTTGAATTCATTTTGACATTTAAGCAAAATCAACAATAAATGTTTATGCAGCATTTATTGTTGTTGGAATGAGTTGTTTATTTCTTTATGTATATGAAATTGTGTATATCAGATTTTTGAGCGGATGATATTTATAATTGATAAAAAAAATAAATGTCATTGCACTTAAAACTTTAATTTTATGTGGGAAGAAAATGGCATGAAAATTAGAAATTCTTTTTATTTCAGTATTTGTATTTATAATAGCAAATGTCTATGTTGGGAAATTTGTGTATTTAATAATTTTTGTTGAACTTGATGTAAACAGGCTCTAATTGTAGCAACCTTGTGGGTTTTGTCTAGATCCTTTAGTTTCCTTCCACTGCTAAAGACCCCTATGCACAAGCGAATTATTGAAATGTATGTTAGTCCTGAAATGATCTAGTTTGTGTCAAGTGACATTAAACCCCACCTCTCTCTAATTGTAGTTGTTGGTGGCTATTTGGTCTGAATCTTTAAAACAAGGATATTGGTGTCTTGATTTTATTGGTAATCACTTTCACCTGTCTTTGCCACGTGGATTACAAAATGCAATTGTGATCATGCTGTTAAATAACAAATCAGAACATCTTTCCTTATCTAAAACTGATTTATTTTAACCAATTCCATTACTGGTATATACCTAATGTGTATTATTTATATACATTGAAAAAGATAATCCAAAGCTCCCTCAGTTAAGTATCAAAAGAGGGAATTAGTGTGGGTGAGATCCATAAGGATGCACGGTTGGAAAAATAAGTATAGACAATTACTTATACTCGTATAAGCCTATTAAGGTATACTTATTATTTAATCAGTAGAAGTGTTTAGAATGGGCATGAGAAGCAGTCAGGTGTAAGTTACTTATATGCTACTTATTACCATAAGTTATCATTGTTACATCTTCAACCCAACGCATCTTTTCAGGCGTCTTGTTTTAAAACCAATACATTATAGTTCCATCTTTCTAAATAAAGTGTCTTGTTTTATTTATTCAATGATCTCTATTCTTTTGAGGTATTGATGTGGTTTCAATAGATTTTAAGAACAAAGGGATGTTGGAAAGGGTTAAGGGGTTGATGTCATCCCCCTATATAAATAGGCTTCGGTATATTCTGCCTACAATAACACACAATAATGAAACCCAACCCATCTATCCCCCATCCATCTTATTCTCTTTCTTAGTCTTTGACATTTCTACAACTGTAATTCTACCTTACTACACAAATTAAGTAATTCCATTATGCAATCTCCTAAGTCCAGCTGTCCATTGCTAGGTCACATTAAGCTTTGGTCATTTCTTTGTTCAGCCCCAGTGAACTCAGTCAAAGCGGCACACTGCAGGAAGTGCTCTATTGTTCTTCTAGATAATGTTTAGTTTTTACCATGGCATATGTGCTCTGAACTTACATATGGAAAAACTCGCAATGACCTTTTCTGTGTTATGTCACTTCCTTCATTCATACTTTCTTACAATAAAAATACAGATGTTTGGTCATCTTACCATTGGTCAGTTCTATTGAGTTCGGCAACACATCCTTTTATCTGATTGGTTAGCTTTGTTATGATTTGTTTTAAAGAAAATCTTATTTGATGACCTGGGTCATTCGACCCTTCCTTGGGTTCCATTGTCATCCTCATCAACCAGGATCAAGAAGACAAAGAAACATCGCACACAATAGACAACTTTCTTTACACCCACTGGCACAACCCATTATACTTCACAGATTTTGCATAATCTGATTCGTATGTAACAAAAAAGCAGGGATCAATGACCTCCAAAGAAATTAAATAACCCCCAATCTTTCATTACTTACAAAGTGTCAAAGTTTGATGAAGCTTGATAATGAGTATGGGTGGTGTGAAGGGGGGGTGTGTGTGGTTTATTCATCAGTGTTTTTATTGAACTTTTATCTAATCTTTAAACACTGATTACACCTGATACTAGACCACTGATCATCAACCATTGTCATCTACTCTTTCTTTTTTACAACCAACTGTCAACTTTCACACATTAACCTGCTTCTAGTCAGACTTACATCCCCTCCAGTCTTAAACCTATAAACGTAACAGTAAAACAGATAAGGGGCTACCATTGACTTTAGAAATTCTTTCACTTCTTATAACAACCTCGAAGACCCTTTTCGAGCAAGGTTTCTCTTTCAAGAAAGATTTTGGAAAGTGAAGTAGGATATTTTTTTTTAAAGCATCATTATTGCACTGTGAAGAAGGATATTTCTTTTTTTAAAGCAGTGTTATTTTACTGCGGAATATTTGGAATGGTAAATAAAAGGATTTTTCAGGAATAATGATACTGATGTAAGTAAGAAAAGTTTTGTTTAAATTTTTAGAATTTTTGTCTTAAATCAAATATTTGTGCTTTTGTTTAATTGCAATCATTTTGTCAAAGTATATGTAAGTATATGTATATAATATTTAAAGTGATTCTCAGAAATGATCTTTCTCTGTGTTCAGAATTTATCATACTCTGCATGTATCAAATAATGTCAGAATACATTAAGTAAGGAATATTAGATATATTTGAAACAAATTTGAACTTTAAATAATCTCTATCAGAATTTAAACAATATTTGTGATTTAGTATTGGAAATTTGAATTGTTAATCCCCATCATAAGTGTTTTCTTTGTAACCACACTGTACAATTAGGAAAAACAATAGGTTTCTATTGATTGGTAGCACGCTAGTTGACACTGGTCAATTTTATCAGTGGGAGGTTGTTATTAAGCCATCTGTCCGATAGTATTGCGTACGTTCTGAAATTTGTTTGTATGTTCTTAGTGTAAGTAAATCAATATATTTAGGCTCGTACGTGTAGAAATTAATTCATGGGGCTTTATTAAAGACTTTCACAGCCTACCACAGGTTTAGCAATATGTGTGAACTTCGAACATTTATATGTTTTGTTTTGTAATGTAAGCTGATCAAGAAAATCGAAGGCTTTAAAAGAAGTAAAGCGCATTAATCAGCTTACAATAAAACTGTACAAGGGGATTAATATACGCAGATTCAACAACAAATATTATCTCTGCTTTTACCATAAATAACTCTCTGCGGTCTTAATATAACTTTTTTTGTAATATAATTGTATATCCTTTTGGCTTATTGAAGTATATATAATATTTATTTATATAAGCTTAATTTTCTGAAACAATTTACAATGGATAATGAAAAAATAACGTATTTACTAAGATCTTTTAGTAAGATTAAGATAACGTATGCTATAAGTAATACGCACGTAACAGATAGAGTTTCAGTGCTACATCCGTCTCGAATCATTTTTCTACAGTTTAATAAAATAGATAAACCGGTTTTTTTTAAGCGGTGTTATTGACAAGAAATAGAACCGATCAACGTAATCTGCCCATTTATATATAAATGATAGTACAACATATAATTGTACATAAGAGTTGGACATGACCTTACGAGAAGTTTGCTAAACAGAGCTACAACAGTAATTGTAAGTAGTAAAAGAAAGATGAACGATAACTCGATCAATTTATGGTTGAAAAAGTAGTTCTGAAAATGGAAATGCGGGATATGGAACAACTAGTTATTGTGATTCCAATTCTTTCTCGTTAGAAAAAGTTTATCCACTGTTGTTAAAGGCACAGTTCCTTAAATTTTCTGGAGTTTTGTGTTTTCTGATATTTCGAATTGTTGCATCAGATGGTGGCTGATAAGGGTTTTATTTTTGGTTATATTTTTATACATATATGAATAAGTGCATGGAATTAAGGTGTTTTAGAGATTTTTTTTCTTTAATGATCAGTTAATAGAAAAAACTCAAAATCATCTACATTGGAGAAAGAATCTGTGAAATGCCAGTATCAAAAATAACCTAATTGTTAATATTATTTAGAATTCATTTCTGATTTATGAAAAATGTTAAATTTTTCTCATGCAAAATCAGATTTTAAATAAAAATAAGGTATATGGGTTTCTGAAATTGAATTCCTAATTAAGCTATATATTTACATAAAGGAAAATCTCACATCTGCCAGTAGATGACCAAAATTTGTAATCAAACCATCTGTTTCTAGAAACTGACTGAACAACAAGAGATGTCTCTTCAAGTACTGATCTGAAGGTCGATTGTAAAACTTACGCCATAGTTCTGGTAGTAAAAATTGTAACAACAGTTTGGTAAATACGACAATCTTTCAACAAACAAAAAAAATCAATTGTTAAAGAGTGTATAATTTATCCAAACTTGGCGTATATTTTCAATGTGTTTTTCAAGAGTACGCCATAAATAAGGCCGAGATATGTTGTTTGTATGTTTTTGTGTTTATGAACCTGAAGCAAGTATGTGGGATATATCGAACACGCACCGCCTCCAAAGGATTACGGAAATATTTGTGCTTATACTGTCTAGACAAAGGACGACTTAACTGATTCACTTTTGTTGTCCCAATATGTCTAGAACAATTTAACTTGGCAGTCTGTGAGGCAGGTAGAGAGCCCTACACATACACAAATTGTTTATTTTAAAATAGCTGCGAGAGAAGATGCTAACTGTTCTATGTAGGTATCGGTTCCCCAGTCATACTTAACAATTTTAGTCGAATCAATCCCTTAAAACTTATTAACATACGTCTTACTTAATTACTCGATTACTATTCCATGAATACGATTGTTGATTTTTCTGATCTTAAGTTAAACGGCAATCATCTTGAATAGAGATGTATAACGTACATGCATTACCTTCATTGATTTTTATAGTATGAGCGCCAGTATGCACGAAAAAACTATCTCTGTATGTTTGGCTAGTATCCACAGAGTAGGCATATCTATATTGGTGTCTCCATGGCTAATCCTCTTTGGTTTGTCTTACTGTCGTCACTGAGTATGTCATGTCGTGGAAACTTGGTGCTAGTTTGGGCAACCAGACCAACATCAAAGACAAACGTGAGTTATCGGTATTGATAAAACTAAACTGTGATATCGCAAGTCGTTCAATCTACAATTCACAGGTGAATTAAAATGTGCCTTATATAACCGGTACATGTGCTCTGATAGATATATGGAACGACAAATTCTATGTGGTAATTATCAGTTGCTAGGTGTAGGACATATCACAAGAGTAAGATACACGGAACTCCCATGATATTTTATCAGGTAAGGAACCATGGCTTAATTACCTTAGATTGCGGAACAGATTTGTGTTTCTCAGGCTTCTTGCGATGTAAGAAATGATCATTCATGAATAGGAATCGAGCAAAGCAGATACATATTAATTTAAAACACAATCAGTAAACTCTGTTGTCAGAAAAGTTAGTTTTTCTGAAATAAAGGAATTGAGAAGTTTTAATTCTAAGAATACACAGAAGAAATCGTCACTCATTTTATTGCTTTGTGAAAAATGTGCAGCACGGAAAGTTTTGATTGCTTTTGAGTTGAAAAAATCAAGATATAGCTGAAATACGTCTGAATTTTATTTTTACCGAAAATTTAACTACATCGCAGTATTGTTATTAAATAGTAAGATTTATTCTTTGGATATTTTGATTGGACTTTGTTGTTGAGAGCAAGGAAAGTAAAATGTTTCAGTTCTAGAATACAGGAAAGTGGCAATCACTTTAACCATGCCAGAGTTTTTTTTTATAACACATAAGTGATCATACTGTTTGCTTGACTTCCATTGGATGATCATTGTATGAAGTTTATTTTAAGGTTATTCTTTGTTGATGATTCTTTATATTTATTTTCCACTAAATTCTATTTTTTGGGGGAGATTGCATAAACACTTATTTATTTACATACATTGTAGACTTTTTAAAGGATCTTAGAAATATGATTCATGTTTGCATTATTGAAAAAAGGTTATTTTATTTGAATAGTGATAAACACCATTTTGATATTACTAAGATCCATGACGACAGATATAAATAAAAGTAAATATGCTGTTGTTATGCTAATATTTTAAATGTCACAATTTACCTTGGTTGTATTGAAGTTATATATTACTATATATTTAATATTTAAATATATGGTAAACGATTAACAAAAACATCTTTACAAAATTTAGAAGGAGAGAGAAAGGAAACTTTTAAAGATTGTGTCACTATTGTCATATTTGTTTAAAGCCATTTGTAGCCGAAAATTATTAATATGCAATCAAATATTTTATATTGGAAAACTAAATAAATAAGCAAATTTGTATTCTGCTGAATTGATCAAAAATGAAAGTTTATACAACTTTCAGTTTTTATTCCAAATATATGATGTAATTTGAGAAATGGACGAGTATAAGAATAATGTAATTTTGAAGAATGTTATTTATTGGTGAGATCAGTGCATGCCATTGCAAACGTTTGTGATTTAAATAAGTTCTGAAAGAGCAAGTAGCTGTCCTTTTCATGTTTATTTACTGGGTAGTAGAATGAAACTCACGTTGATGATTCTGTTTCATATCCTTTTATTTGTCAGTTGTAGAGTTGACATCGTATTAAATGAGGGATCAATATTAATATTTCTAATAAAGTTATATATTGATAAATAAACAGAGTGAAGCAGTGTCACCACTATACAAAGTATGAAAAATTAATAGCCATATTTTGATAGATGGCTCTCAGTATTCATTACAAAATCTGGCCCCTTCAACTGCTCCACACAGAGTGTATAATGACGCTGTAATTAAATTTGCCCAGTATGTATATTTGCGTCCCTCTGAAATCAATAGATATATTTTGATTTTATCAGAAAGTTTACTGTGTAAGCACGCTTGCTATTTTTATTGCTTGTTCTGTTTGATCAATTATTGCCCAGTTCTGCTTACTGATTTTGATTGCTGAATGATAAATTTTGGTTGCCATGGCGATAAGTATGTAACTTTACATGCACACAGCATGTGCGATTTAAGTTACGATGTCACAAATCATTTGTGTGGGTTATTGACTATTTGGACCTTTTCCCGATTCTTTGGAGGTTGATTTTGCAGTAAACCGCACGATAATGTCAATAATTTTGTCATACATGGTTTTAATTGGTCATTGATATGCTGGGCGGTGTTATATTATACGTTATATATTGGGAGTTTACTTATTGGTCGCTAGATGTTGTCACTATGAGGATGTATATGTACAATTATATTTGGTTTAATTGACGTCAGTAGCACCCACGTTCAACAATCAATCAATCATACAATCTGAATAGTAATAAATAAGAATAAAACAAGCGATGGAATAAAAATATAATTGAGTAATAAAACAGGACCAAAGCAATTCTGATATTTAAAATAAAAGAGTGGGAGATGTTGAAGACATTTTAATTTTTGGAAGCAAATAACTTTAACATCAGATTTTTTTCGATAATTCTGGAAATCTGCGCAACAAGATGCAGACAGAAAGAGCGAAAAAAGTGCACTGCCAAAAAGTTTGAAGACTAAATTGATATGTCAAAGTTTGTTTGAAGAGCGGGGTGAAATTAAAAGTTTTTTGGTTATTTTGATTTTTCTCAAATTTATTAACTTTGCCATGTTATTACTCAAATTTTTATCTTGTGCACTATCTAAAATACCAAAGTTGCAGAATACCACAATCAATTTTAAAATTGAAGAAACAGAGTTCCAAATTATAAAAAAAACCAACAACACAATTTTAACTGATGAAATCAAACAAATATTTCCAGTTTTACTATTTTTTATTGATAAAAAACCCCCAAACTTTCCATATTTTTATAAATTTCAAAAAATACTTGATGGTTAGAACACCACAGTCATAAAGAAATTTCCTTTATTGTGAGTTTAGTATAAAATGGCTTTATTATGTAATTCAATTACAAATGAACTAATGTGGCATATAAAATTGATCCTCAAAATGGCTATTTTACATATTATGATAGTTTTTCTTACAATTTCCCGAATAATAAAACGTTAAAAGTAATTAAATATGTGAATACAGTTATGACAATTTGATATTTGAATTGATTTTTTTATGACGATTGCTAACAATTGAGGTTGTTTGATTGCATGATGTGTTTTTAATAGGTCGACGGCAGCAGCAATTGTTCCATACCTAGTACCATATTTACGCTAAATGACAATTACTATTTCAATACGCAGCTGGTTATATCAAGCTCTTTGATTGGCTAACAATATCAGGTTCAAAGTTAATAGTGATTTATATTGGTATATCCTTTTGCTTGTTTCTAACTATTGATAGCCAAGAACAAATGACTCATCGTGGATTAATGGGCTTCGAATGAGGATAATCGCACAACAAAATTGGCAGGTGTTCCAAAGTATAAATCAATTCTTACAGAACTCTCATATTCCTATTGTGTGCTCTGATCGATCATATATCAGTGTTGATTGATACCTAGATAAAATGGTTTTTATATAGCGGCTTGTTAGTAACACCGTAAGCTGAGATAGATGTCAGCCAAATCACATCACGCTGCGTCAACAATTGTCTGTTAATTATTGCAAGCGCTTCTGCTTTATAAATAGTCAATTCCAATTACCATATATATGTGTAATTTAGGGTTCATGTAGAAAAATTTGTTATCACTGAGAAAGTTGTTTCTTAATGTAGATTTCTTGATTTACCGCCTCGCTTACAATTGATGTGAAGTCAATTTAATAGAAAGCAATCATTGACCATAACATGGCTTTCTTTTACTCTTGTATGTACTCCATTTATCAACTCTCAGAAATAAATGTATTCATTTCTAGAGTATAAAGGCCTCTTTTAATTACTTACCTATGGTACCATTTTGGTTACACTCATTGATGCATAAGAATGTTAACTACAGTTTCATTTCATTTACACAGAGTAAAACTGCTGTTCGTGTTCAAACAGTATTGATTTAAAATTGTATTTGGACAGTATTGATTTGAAATTGTAATTGTATTTTACCAACTAATGCACCAGAATTATCTATTCATTAATGTTTCAATTGTTCGGTGTTTTAAAAATTAACAATAAGCATAGACCCTTTAACCTGCTCTTGTCCACTAGTGAGAATTATTGAAGTCATCCTAACCCAAGGATTGGAGTTTTGACTGTAAGAATTGGGAACCTCCCCTTAGGTCTATCTGACTGGAAGCGAAGTTATTATGACCTAAAGATTGGGGTTTTCACTTAGTGCTTTCTATTGCAATTTCCCCTGAACTGACTCTGAACCAATTGGAGTTTTCATTGAGGAAATTGGAACTTGCCATTTAACGGTGTACGACTACAACAAAAGTCATTCTGACCTGAAGGTCAAAGTTTTTCAACATAAGAAAACTGGCACTGTCCCTTAATTTCTGTGGCTAGAAATGAAGTCATTATGACCTAAAGATTAATGTTTTCTTAACTGTGTATCTTGTGAAGTTCTCCTCCCTTGACTTTTATCTTCCGCTACGATATAACCTGGTTATTATTCTTGGCTTCATAAATTTGCACGTCGCTTTTGTGCAGCTGATGAAATCTAATTTAGAAGAGCATAAAGGCAAGGAGGTGAAAATTATATACAAGATTTTTTTGTATCCTGAAATGTTAGAAGGTTAATATAAAGTAAACCTTACTGATTAATTGCAAACCGTAACCTGACAAGAACAAGGCAGAAAAAAAGATATATATTAGATCTGAATATTTTAAAATGTAATTCTTTCCAGAAATGAGTTTAAATGTGCACTCAAGTGAAAAAAAAGCTTGACATTTGATCATTGAGTAAAAGAAAAAAGAAAAAAAAAAACACCCTGATTTGAACAAATAAAACACCTGCCATTATAGATTTGAAAGATAAACTATTAATAAGGATATAGATAGATAATTTTAATAACTGCATAGATTTTTTATTGAGAAAAATGATACAGTAAATAATAATCTAAGCTACTTTAAAAAAATATGAAGATGTGCAGCTTTGATATACCTAGTAGTAGTAGGAAAAATAGGCCAAATTATTTAACTCTTTAGTGGCCAGATTAAGATCAAAGTGAAGATATACTTCTAAACAATTGTCCTCTTAAGTGACCAACTTACTTACAATCCAAATAAATGAGAAACAAAAATATATTTCTTACCAATTGTTTATTTACTACAAACCAAATAACCTAACAAAACTTTGTTCTTTTAAGTGACCGTTTATGGGCCACAAACCAAATAGCTTATAAACAAAGGTATATATCTAAGCTTTGTACTCTTGATTGGCCAGTTTATATATTTCTAAACTATTGTACTGTATGTGCCCAGTTTACTTACAATGTTAGAAGGTCTGTTAGGAATATTGACCCTTTAAACGGAAATAAGTGGACATTACGAGTGGTCAATATTTGTAAGCCATGTGATTGGTCTATTCTTCATCATTGATTACTAGTGAAACGAGTAAAAATAAACATCCTTTGTCTATAAGAGAAAATATTTACTTTATAAGTGTATTGTAGCGACAACTCTGCATTTAGATTTACTTACGCTACCTTTGTAAACGCATCTATATTGTCTTAGTAGAAATAATTATTCGTCAAGTAAGTACGTTGTACTTGCATCGATTACCCCCCAACGTCCTGTGTACTGTTAAAACAATGTAAACTTACAGAAGAGAATGTTTCACTTCTATATATGTATACACTGTACGATTTGTGATAATATTGTCTTTAGTCTTTCGTATAGAACAAATAGTTATGAACTTTTAGAGAAAGTACATAGTGTAGGTCTGTATTATATAATCTGTAATAGGAAAAGTGGTCTGGTGCCGTCTTCATTAACCCTGTTGTTTCAGAAAGGTAGAACATTCAAAACCATTTCATTTTCTTGTTGCACATGGAATTTGGACTATTTTGTCATTTAAATGGGCCTTGGTTCCGCTGCACGTTAATCCAGCAATTGAAAAAAAACCTCTGTGTTACTGCATCTACAGGGTAGACATAAGCACTTGCTTATTCTTCTTAATGCTTAATCCAAGGCACCCCTTAAAAGACAACAAAATGAAAATACTTATTATACCTTGGCGTCGACAAAAAGATTTCAAATAAAACTACATGACAATCATATGCTTGGATGTGTTCATCAATAATATAAATAACTTATTTATAGTGATCAATATTTTAACTTGAGCAAATCACCGCAACAAAAACTCTATCGTAAGCCGATTAGATCTGCCAATAGTGTTGACTAAATGTTACTGTTCAAATGGAAATAAATGAACATGTGCCATTCTTACGCACCATTGATTTCAGTAGTTTACCACTATAAATAAGTGTCATTTATTTCTACGCTTTAATTGAGCATTTAATAGAAAATCACAAGAAACAAGCAAAACAGTCACATTATTACTATGCCGCAACTATAGTATTAATAAAAACAATATTATTGTAGACCTACGGTAGCAAAGAGTTGACTATATAAATACTTGAAATATTGGAACATCTGCCAATCTTACAGACCAATAATGTATCACTATAAATAACTATCTTTTAACTTCTAATGTCTTCTCAAAGTTTTATTTAACATTTAATTTATAAAACAAAATCAAAATCTCAATTGTAGATAATACCTGGTTTGGGATTCAATCGTATTAAAGAGAGATCAATCAAACAAAAGACTTCAGAGTTGTTGACCATATTCTGTATATCATTTGCAGAGGGTCATATTTTTGTAAATACTGAATTGAATTAAACCGATTTGGGAATGATATTGCCTTAGAGATTCAACTTTCATAATATTGTAGTTTGCAAGAATAGAAAATCAGAAACTAAGTATGTACACATGTATTAGTAATTAGACATTAGACCTACCAAAGATTTGACTTGAAATGTATGAACATATGCTGCTCTTTTACACCATTTATATCAGCTATTTATCATTATAAATATCAATATAATTCACTATTGTTTATTTAGTTCTTTAATGGAATAATAGAAAATCTCAACAGTTTTATTCATGTAACAGAATAAATAAGTAACAACAACCATATTCATACTACAGTACTTTTTCCTTACTGCTATTTGGATTTACGTAAATGTCAACTATTTAATTGTTTGAAATGTATGAACATGTGTTGATCTTGCGCACCACTGATCACATTAGTTTAGTTTATCTGTATCATTTAATCGAACAGTTATCTTCTATTAAATCACATCAAATGACCAAAAAACGTTTCTTATGGATGAGGGAGAGAGAAATAGGATTTGACACAAACCAGGTTATTTCGGGACTGACATGATTCAATTTTATTTCAAAAATTCATTTGCATGTTGGGGTCTTTAGCAGTGGGAGGACACCTGAGGACCCAGAGAAGACTCTACACCTATTCATGTACAACAGGAGAATTTAAACCACACTAGTTTACTCAATGACAGACCTCATGATGCAACGCACATGTTCTAACCATTCAGTCGTCCAACTCATTTCTCCAGAATGATTATTAGGCTCACCAAAGAGTTGACTAAAGCCTGGAAATACATGAACATGTTTTAATGTTAATATTGTTTGATTATATTAGTTTATTAATATAAATAAGATCATTTGTTAGGATGTTAAAAGAACAGCAAAATAAAAATTATTAGTAGAAAGGTAAAAATAAAACAACATTTATTAGGGCTTTAAAAGAACTGAAAGACATTAACTGATCATGCATGTTATATGTACTAAAGAGTTGACTAAATGGTCGAAACAGTAAACTTTAATCAATCATAACAATAAACTACCTAAGCTTATTATTCGCCCAACCAAAGAGTTGACTAAACGGCAGAAATAAACGAACATGTGCCAATCTCACGCTTTTATGAGTTTATCGATATAAGTTGACACATTAAAAAAATCAGTGTATACATATCTGAGCGATTTACTGCAATGATGAGGGATGCAATCAGTTAGGCTGACTCCTTGTGTTTTAATTACATTTGATATAGATGAAGTATTGTTTAATGAGAAGAATAGACAATGAAAAGCGAGAGTCCTGAAGGGGAGATAATGACGATAGACAATAGATACAGTTAGTTAGGATGAGTGATCAGGGAGACAGATATTAAGTGGCATGGTGGTGATAGCAAACACTTGCTTTGACGAAATCTATTAATGGCGATATTGATTGCTACTATTATTGTGTGCGTCAGTCTTCCGAATAGGAATGAATACATGACCTTTGAAGAAGAATATATCGCAATCTGAATGCAAGCAACCAATCAAAAATGGATCTCTTTGTTCACAACCAAAGCTGCTTTCTCTCCTTGTCTTGACATTTGCATTTTGATTTCTGCTTGTGTTTCTTCCTTCTTTCTCAAAAATCAATTTCTGCAGTGACTTTTCCCTTGGTTTTTTATTAAAATCACAAATTGTATTATGCAATCGTTTTGAATTGTAAAAGAATTATTGATTATATTGTTACACTTATATTGTGATTTAAATCCACCAGCGTACATTCTACTTGGAAATGCAAAATAACCAGTAGATATGCAAAGTGCATTACACCAAAAATTGATTTTCTGCAAATTTACTAACATTTAAAGTATAAAGAATCAATTTTGAGCCGAAATTTATGCATTTTGGTAAAGCTACAATTAGCGCGTTTTTACCCTACAATATTGTCAGATATCACATGAAATATATTTTGTGCATATTATCGGATACCAGAAGTGACACTGTAATGTAATTTATACACATAGAAATGTTCATACATTTCTTGAGTCATGCATTCAGAAAATAAGAAAAGAGAAATTAATCATATTCTAGCAAATCGTTTAGAATACTTTTGTCAGGAGTCATAAGTAATTCAACAGCTTAGGTCAACAATTGACATGTACAATAAGATATTGAAGCAAGTTTAAAATTGCAACAACTTTATTATTACCGGTAACTTTATTACAGTTACATATCTTATTAACCAAAAAATAAATTGAATTTATCATAAGTTTCCCCCTGAGGAATATTTCATGCAAAACTTTAATAAAATGTAGCAAATGGATTGATTTTGTAATTTGTAAAATCATTGCAAGATTTGTGATTCTCAAGAGAGAAGATAAGTTTCCCATCGATCGGTCAGTACCATACATACTTTACCCATTTCTCAGAACCATATTATACTTTTACTAATTGGTCAATCAGTAACATATTTGAATGTATTTTACTAATTGGTCAGTAGTCAGTACTGTAATTTACTAATTGGTTGATCAGTTACCATATTTTAAGATATAAGTAAGCGTAGCTTGGATGATAAATGATTAAATAAATAATGATTTGCAAAAACCAAAAAAAAATGATATAAATAACTTTAAGGAATATAACATAGGGGAATAAGTACTACATGTTTTATTTAATTTCGAGTATAATGTGAGTCAGTTGTAAGAAAATAAAGGCGGTTTATTAATAAGCCAGAGATTATTGTAGTCAATATGAATATATTAAAGATGGAGTGATGGACCAAGGGTAGATTATGATATGGTGTTTAGTGTGATCGTCACTAGTAGACTGTGGACAGATGTTCAATGTTTACAGAGCTAACAATGGAAATGTCCTATCTAATACTTGATGATGGCAACCTTCAGATCATTCACTAAGAAAACAAATGTTTCCTACATATGTCCAACAATTTTCAGAGACATGGTCACAAAGGATGTGGCGAGAAGCTCAAACAAAGAGTTAGAACCTGCGTTTAATACATTCGAAATTTATTATATATCAGAAATCATTATATTATTGCCAGTTTTCACTCAGTCTTGATGGAAGACCCCCAGGGTGCTGCTACTACTAATACAACTCTTAATGGAAAAAAGAGACTATAGTGTATTTTATAAAGAACTTGAAATGATGTTTATTTTGGATAATAGCAACTATTTTCGGTAATACCTTTAGATAATGAATTTTAAAGTATAAATGTTCGATCTATAAATAGAATGTGTTTTGGGTTTTTTTTAAAAGCAGGGTAGAATATTTTGCCATTTTGTTAAATTTTTAATGATTGATTTGAGGATGGATGTTAGTGTAGCAATCATTCATTTTTGATAAAATTAGAATATTTGAGATAAAAAAATCTGTATTTATAAATGTTATAAATTTAGATTTTTTGTATCCTTTCCCTAAGGGAATGGAAGTTTAATCAAAATATTGCTTTTTCCGTTTTTTTAGAAGTAAAAGAATTTCTTGGATATTTTCAGAAACAAATACTATTTTGAGTTAGAAATCAAGAATTCAAAAAAAAAAAATTGCCTTATATTAAAAATCTTGAATACCGATTGTTGTTGATGAAGTAAGACAGATCAATTTTGTTTTTGTCGATTTGGTAAAAAAAGACAAAGATAAATCGTTGCAATGCAGTATTTGAGATATTTTCTCCATGTTTATTTGTATTATTTTATTTATCGAAGATAAGAGTAATTTGATTGTTCTTATCAAACATGCACGGGGAACGCCGTTTGATTTGTGAATTTTTTCTTTTGAAAAATTAGGCATTTTGTCTGCATGTGGGCAAACAGAGATGGGGTATTAAATCATCGGAATACAATTTGAGTGTTTTGGGGCATTTTTTTCCCTCGTATTCACTGATGTAAATCTAGAAATCAGAAGCATTGTTTAAATAAGGGAGTAAGGTTTTTAACTTTATAAGTAAACAGCGCGGAAACTAATGGCAGTCTAGACAAGCTTTGAGACCTGCTCAGCAGGCCCATTTCTCGAGTCTTATATTGTCTTAACTTCTGTTCAAATGTGTACTTATACAAGTGACAAGGGGGTCAGGGATACAACAAACAAAACTTAGTAAAGACAATAGAAACGACGTACAGTGGTAATATTCACCCATCCTTACAATTACTCTTGAAGAACAAGCGCTAGTATTTTATACAAATAATGAATTAGGTCATTTCTGTGAACACTTGTCAGTTTTACAGCTTCGCAATCAACACGCAAAATTCCATACATCAAATCTTCACATGGTCCGAAATCGGACAATCCTTTGTTCTCCGTGACTTGAAGTTAAGTCCCAGTTTCTTGTAAATTTCTTATCTGTTGTGTACTGGTGAAGTCGTTCTCAAGGCATGAAGCTCAAAGGTACAACAGAAATCGTTCACTGTGAATAAACAAGAAGTGGTATCGAGTGTTTTGTAAAGAATATTGCCTAAATGACTGAAAGTAGTTTGTGAGAAAGAATAGAATATCCGGTTTGGTTAATTTTGTTTATTTATTTAGGTGAAGAAATCTTTCAATTATTTCTTGTAAATTAATTAATATTTTTGTAATTTATATTTTTGTATTTCATATTTTTCAGAACTATGATAGCTAATTTCGAGAAACCCAGAAAATGATGGAAATAGAAACCCTTTCGTGTATTCCTACATCAACGTCCATTCTTCCACTAGCCAGTGCACCAAGAAGTAGTACACCTATCACTAAGACACCTTCATCACCACAAAGTAGTACACCGCCTAGTGAATCAACAGACGATAGTTCACCTAACACCAGCACAGTTGGAATTGGTTCACCTTTGAACTTTGCAATTGAAAGTCGTGGTAATAACATTCCATTCAATCAGCCGCCATCTTGTATTACATCTCCATTGAACTGTCATAACTTACAAGATTTCAAAACTGCCAAAATGATTATTGACGCTTCCAATCATAATGAAGATATGGATATATCATCCGATGCTGATTGTACGTCTGAGAAGGAAAAGATCGCTATTGCGGCCATCACAGACTTGTCCAGACAGTCTCCAAATGGTGTCCTCAGCAACAAGCTAGATTCACGCTCTTTTCCTGCAGTGCCTGAAATGAGTCCAACCACATCTGGTGACGGTGACAATGACCGCACCTCTAGTCCAGCTTCCTCGGAGCCAACACAAGAAAAACAGAGATCCCGGAGAAAACCTTCGCTGGAAGATATCGTTAGAAGGATGAAGCCGACAGATGACTGTTTTTACACAGATGATGAGAGTGAAGATGAAGAATTGAACGGCTCTCTGTCAATAGATATGGCTAGACGATCGGACGAAGTCGATGGTTCCGTTGAAGTCAGCATGATCCACAATAACCCAATAGATCGAAAAGACATTCCAGAAATCACCAAAAACATTAATATTGGTTCTCTTAAAAGAGAAAGTCATGCTAATGTCAATGACCTTTCCGATTCCAAAGAAAATCTCCCAGCATTCCCTAATGGCAGCTTACCCCCATCCTTTCCACTTGCTTCCAATATCAGCGAAACTGCTTTTTCTCCCGGGTTTATCAACAATAAGCATTGGTTCAATGGATCTTTTAATGGCCTTCCTATGTTTCCCTTTCCACCCAGTCAGATGGATCCATCTATGGTGCATAAATTTCTTCCATTTGACAACAAACTGGCAGCAGAAGTAGAAAAAGATTATTTGAAGTGTCAGTATTGTGAGCGAACCTTCCGTCGACAGAAAAACCTGGAAAACCACATAGAAAATACCCACCATGGTAAAAGTCCAGTACGACGTAAGCCTGAGAATGGAAACTCGAACGACATGTATTTCAAATGTACTCACTGTCCGTACACAACAAAGCATCAGAGTAACTTGTATGTTCACATCAGAATTCATACAGGTAAGTGAAGTAATTTTATTTATTTGATCTGCCCTGATCCATCTTCTGAAAAAATTCTAGTGTGTTTACTTTTGAATGACTTCCATTCGTGTGCACATAAATGGTGCCACGTCAGTTAGAATTCCAAGAAGGGTGGAAAGAAATTATATCCCATCTTGTAAACATACATTCAATTCCCTAGTTGTACATGGATTTTTCTTTGGGTCCTCCAGTTTCTTCCCACTGTTAAAGACCCATATGTTAGTCCCAAAATGATCTAGCAAAAGGATGCTTAACCCTATTTTGTATACATAAAGCCAGGACATAGGGCACCTGTCACAGTTATGTATGATAATTTGTGCCTTGCATCCATGCTTAATGCATGCATAATCATAGAAATTAATAAATTTTTTGACACAATTCCTTTACTTTCTAAAATACAAGACCTGTAAGAAGTCACAGTTGATTTCATTTGAAAGAGGGGTCTTCTGTCTCAGACTTGCTTGTATGCCTCCATTACTCCCATAGAGAGCAAAAACAAAAACAAGGCATTTTTGGTACCAAAATATGAGCCATATTGGATTTACTGGTCTCTTCTTTTTCTAATCCCCCTACGCGCATGGTAATAACTGAAATAAATTTAACTGTGTGTCAGTCCCAAAATGACCTGATCTGTGGCAATTGGTCATTAAACTGCATTTCTTGCTTTCTCTATATCTAATTATATTGTAGATTGGACATAGTATTTATTATTTCCTGTTGCGTATCGTTTTAGGTGAGAGACCATATATATGTGGAGCATGCGGAGTACAATATAGCCAAAGTCACAGTTTAAAGAGTCACATTATCAACAAACATGATGGTATCATGTCTTACTATATCAAAGAGAAGAGAACACGCTCCCCCCGGGGTATGGGGTACCTGGCAAATGCAATGGCTGGGGATAGCAACATGTTCAAGCTACCCCCTCCCCTTCTACCACATGGCATGCCAGGACTACCACATAATTTTGATTTGAATAAATCCATGGAAATGATGAGAAACACGGAGCAGATGATCCACCATCATCAACAACAACAGCAACAACAACAACAACAGCAACAACAACAACAACATTCTCCTCATCTCTACACCAAATTACCCTTCATCAATGGACACGCTTCTCCTAATTATGGTGATGTTCCTGCTAACCGAAGTCCTGGCTCCTTCCAGATGCCAGCCAATGCTCAGATGACAAGTACTGCAGTACCACCAGTTCCTAGCTACCAACCCAGTAACTCCCCTGCTCCCCTCACCCCCAACAACAGTATCAATACCAAAAAGCAAAGCACAGGAGGAGATGAATGTGGAGCGATTGATCTGAGCAAGAAGAATGAACCACAGGAGAAAATCATCTCACCAATCAAAGAAAACACAAAACACATGAATCTGAATCAACACTCGAGATGTGCCAATTGCTTGTACGCCCCAAAACTCAAGATGCTTCGACTTAACGTGGTCAAGATGCTGAGTATACTGGTACCTAATCTGAATTTTGAAGAGAAGGGAATAAGTGCTGACAGTGACTCGGTTGACGAGTTGCTACAAGATGTTATTGAGAGCAACACACACGATGAAGATGCGTGTATGACTGACTGCTGATCTATAGAATCGTCTTTAAATCTGCTTCACAACTGATGCAGGGTTGTAAACCTATATTTTTCGAATAATTGGATGTATACCAATTTAGAGTGCTCTTTTATTATTTTTGTGTAAACTGTCTCTAAAGAGAGTGCATTGTTGAATTGTTTATGCACTTGTTATAAGATGTATTATCTGTATTATTGGTGCATGGGAGGTAACTCCACCACACAATGGAGTGTGCAATAGACCATCTATACATGTATAATACTTACACGCCACCCCAAATATATATCATATTTTATTGTATTATGTATGTACTATATGTATACCATCATGATTCTTGTAGTACAAAGTACTGGTCACAAATTTATTATTATTATTATATATGTTATGTGAAAACACCATCCATTGTCAAGCTTTCTTAATATCTTATTATGAGAGAGTCGAGTAATGAGAAAAAAAAGAATTTATTGTTAACATACCAAGCTACTTAGATTTACTTGTACAGGAAGAAAATCTTATAGATCTGGAGCCTGTTTCACAAAATTTTAACCAAGATAAAATCCAAATTTTAGTCATTTGATAATATTCGATGGATTTTAGTGATTAGGCAATCAAAATTGAAGTATCTGCTAAAATTTGTTTTTATCTTGAGTTAAGATTTCGAGAAATGGCCCTGACCATACAACTAAATCTAAGTGTTTGAATTAATGTTGATAAACTGGTGTGAAGGGAGGTAACTCTATTTAAGATAGGGATACTTATGAAATAAGATTGCTTTGCTGACAACTCATCAAACATCAAATCATATGATATATAGATAATATTCGTACCACCACCGATCAAAGACAGTTATATTTAGTTCACATAGAGATCAGTTGATCCCCCACCCCCACCCAGCCCTACCCCAAAACAGTATTTAAGTTATGAAATTTGTTACTTAAAGTGTATTGATGAAGCTATGATAAGTTTCGGAGGTTTGCTTTCTCACGTTAGTATTTTACCAGTATTTTTCATTGGCTTGTCCTTATAAAAAATGTTAGATCTTTGTTAATCCCTAATCCTGTAAAGGATTAAGTTTTTTCTATTATATGCCATTATAATTATTTGTATTATCTTGCAAGGATTTTGTCATTTATTCATTCATTTTATTAAGTGATTTAACCACACCCATTCCAACCCGTACAGTTTACTGTTAGACTGGGAGTTATTGAGATATAAATTAATTAATGCAAAGTCTGTAAAGAAAATTTGAAGATAAATATGCAACTTAAGAGTGAATTTCTTTACTTACATAATAGTTAAGTTATACACAATAATTTCCAGCTTCACAGTGAATCTTTGCATTAACTAAAGTACAGTATCAAAAATATCATTTCCATTCATTTTCAATATCATTGATCAAAGTTTTATTATTGCATTCCAATCATTTTATGTAGATGCTTAAAGCATTCCATTGGACCCATTTTTCCATTAGATTGCAATTCTGCAATTTTTGTTATTTCCGAAAAGATCATTTTAATTTATACATGAATCATTTTCACATTACTTCGGTTTTGTGTGTAGTATTTGTATCGTATGTCTCGAATCATGACCACGCCCACATCACAAAGAGTTATTTAGTTTGATACAAGAACTATTTATATATTATATTATTTAGTATTAAGATCAAAAATTTTAAAAATATTATAAATAATTTAGCCAAAGTCCAAAGAAATCAACATTATTATATGTATACTACTTAAAAGTAGGAAGACATTTTGAAAAAATGAATAAAAAATTCTTTTTATATTGGTTGTGAAACAAAGTTGAAATATTTCACTAACGATACGATTAGCCTAGCAATATGTACGTTTAGTATAGCAATATTATATATTTCATAAACATGGCTATTGTTTATATGTACATTACACGGTGTTTGATCACAATATCATCGCAAATTATGTTCCCTTCGACCCAAAAAAACAAGCAATAATTATTGTTAAGCAATTGGAGCAGCTTATTACAACGTGCTGATTTTGATTTTCTTGAATATTTGTAAAACTGCTTTTAGAGCCAAGATCTATTTTTATATACCCAAATCTTTTAGTCTATTGGATGTATTCCTAACTTTAATATAAATACGTTTGTTGTGAGTCTTCATGATTATGTCTTCCTTTTGAAAATTATAACTTGGGAGTTAGAACTACACACGGCAAATTATTATTAATTATTAGAAATTTAAATATTTAATTAATGAAGATATGGAGCCCGCTTCCGAGAATTATATCTTTAATGGGAGCGGAGGAATAAAAGCGATATATATTAATATGATATCGTCAGTTTGTACATATTATACACTTTTTATGTGGTTGTGAAATACTATAAATGAATGAACCAGACAGCCTTTACGATGATAAATTAATGTCCTTCTATATGAATATAATGTTGTATTAACTATATTATGTGTACTTAAATGTTGTTTTGTAAAGAAGAAGACAATATGAACTTATATCTAAATATACCATATTAATACGTCCAGTCCAGTCTGCGCCCCGCCCACCGTACATATGTAACCTGGGGCCAGACCTAGGGAGCCATTTTTTGTTTGTCACTATTATATATTTTCACTATAGGTTTCATGACAGAACCTTGCTAGTCAATTCATATTTTCACCCACTTTTCAGATGAGAGGCCACACTTATCCAAATTCTTTCATCCATCAAGTAAAACTTCTCAATAATAACATCAAAATATTGTCTATTTTTGCTGCCAGACTTTTGTCTGCTAAATTTAATTAAGTATAAATCATGTTATACATATCATCCTCATGAAGTTTGAGAAGAACTGCCAAATTATTTTATTCATTGAGTCAACTGGCGTGGTTTCGATTCCCTGGTTGTAGGTGACAAGGAGTAGTCGCCTGTCCAACCTCGTGGGTTTCTTCCAGGTCCTTTGGTTTCCTCTTACAGACTTGATTTTGACATTTGAACCAGATAATTAAAATCAAAAATTAATCACATCATAAAATTTGAATACTTTTAAGTTTGTTAATAATATTTGGCACTCCTTCTCACTTGAAGATTTTGATATTTGTGGCCTCTGAAGAAGATAAAACCATTTCATCGTCATCCAGCAGATATGTTGTTGATTTTGTTGAAAAGATGTCGGGTTGCATTTTGTACCGGTGCATCTTCCTCTGTTTTGTTATGGTTTTTATTATTATTTTGAAGTGTTTATAAGATATTTTTGTTTGTTTTTGATATAATTTTGAAATCATGGTATGTTGCTACAAGTATTTTTTTTTTTTTTCCTAACCCAGAACACTGCCTTTGTATTTTTTTTTTTATATTATTAAGTAACGAGCCAAGCCAATGATGTGCTGCATTCTCACTGCGCCATATTACAGAAAATGCATTTTTTTAAAGCAATACTCTTATTATTATTGTTATTTCTGCATTTGCTAGAATTTGTTTGGATATTTTTATAGATTGAAGAAATTCTGAAACATATTTTGAAAAAAGTTTAAAAATTATTTATGGTATTTGTCTTACAAAAATTTCTTTGAAAACCGACTTTCAAAATGCATTCAATATCTTCAAATGATGTTTAATGTCGAGCCCCAAAAAAGTCCTTGATTCAAAAAGAAATGATTTGTGAAACGATAATTTTGTCGAACAGGAAATCAAGACCTAGATATCGTTAAATTAAGAGGCTTGACATATGCAAAGAATCAACGAGCTGGTGACAAGATGCAGGAAGATTGAGTTTTTTGGAGATTTTGAAAATATACCCAACACTGGTAACCACTGGAAGTTGATTTTAAAACATGTCCATTAGGAGATTTATGCAATTATATTCGGCCATAAAATAATTATTTTTATTTACTGATATATGGGTCTTGATCTTGATAAGAATTTTTGTTCTATTTTTGTGCCAGACAAATTTACCTGCCTTTTGTTGTGTTCAGTATTGAATCTAGTCCACTCCTATTCATTATATTTTGTCCATGGACGTCATTAATTCATGATTGCATTTGAGCACCGTACCAATTAATCAGGCATGCCTTAGCTTTGTTTTCTTCAGAAACATTCCTGTAGCATTTTGTTGAAACTGAATCTCTGCTTCCTTTCAGTATTGGTTTCCGTGGTTATTGTTAAGATACCAAGACAAATAGTTTAAAGCTTACAAATAAGGAAATCATGCTTCAATGGGGAGGTAACTCAGTTTCAAACATTTGCTATTGAAGCAGACTGATTCTATTCCATGTGTTCGTCATTCCCTTCATTGAGTAACAAAAACTCACAGACCACTTTTAAGTTTTTATTTTCAATATATTACAAATATTATTGTTAAGTTACTTATATTACTCATTATTTTTATTACAAAACTATATCCAAATGAAATATTTTAGAAATCTGATCAAAAATAATTATATGATAGTAGATTTTGCCAACATTCTACTTAAATAACATACATTCCACCGGTTTATGATTAATGCCAAAAAATTGTCAATTATTGTTGATAATGACGATCTCCTACAATTTTATTTTATCTTTTTCTCCGTGTTATTTTGTTAATGAATAAAAGTACTTAAAAAAATTTTGTACATGTATGCTACGCAGTGTATCACTTGAAATGCCAATTCCGTGTTCAGCGGCAATAATTATATAGTAATTGTACTTAGTTAAAGGGATTACCGCCATATTTAAATTTTAAGAAAGTGGGAAGTTCTTACAATGGAGATACTGCTGTTTATATTATTATAGTGTTTAATGTAAACAAATTATTTTCTAGATATATCATATAAATATATTTGGCAATAATTACTTAGCAAAGATGTTTTTTTGTTTTGTTTTTTTTTTTAGATATAGAGAGTCATCTCGTTATTAAGAAAGTCAAATTGTTGTATTATGTGAAATCTATGACAAAAATTTAGCCTAGAAAGTGTGTACGAATGTTGAAACCAATTGAGTATTGTATTGTCTCTGCATGTCTGTCTTGTCTGTTTTGTCTGTTTTTTGGACATCATGTCAATCCGTTATAAAGTGAGACTGTTGTCCTGTTGATTATCTAGACTCGTGGTTTTGAAATAGCCAAACTACTTAATTCTTGAAGCTTCTGTAATGTTTATATGGACACACGTGACTCGCATCGTATTATAGAAGATGTTAATGTTTATTTTTTTGCCAGGAACGAAAAAAAAAAAAATCCTCTTTTTTAAAAAGAAAAAAAAAGGAGAATTGTTGTCTTTTTTTGGTGAACCAAAGATAGAATTGAGGAATGTTTCCTTTATTGTATATTTTGTCAATATATATACAAATGTCTTCCTGATAAGTGTGATGTAGTCTGCGTTTTAGTCCGTAATCCGGATAATCCCGATGTTCAAATCCTTCGGTAGAACAAATCGTATGCAAAGAATTCATGTCTCCAATTTACCCGTTGTTTTCATATATCTCTTCTTTTTTTTTTGTTTGTTTATTTTTGTTTGTATATATACATAGCTCCAAAATTTGTTAGAATTACTTGTTTTGATTTTTTTTTTATATTTTAGTATAATTATTATTATTATTATTATACCCTGTGTTGAGCTTTATGAACATTATTTAATGTTTGATTCCGTTTATTCATATCAATAGGAAGTTATCGTATAAGGCACATGTCAATTTTGTTTTTGCCTTATACTTAATATAGCTGGGTTGTGAAGTCTTTTTTAATATATATTTAATTAAGTAAAATAAACTTGTATTTTCAAATTTGAAGCCAAAAATCATAAAAATATTTTCTCAAAATTAACATATCAAAATCCAAATTGTGCTGAAATCCTATTGTTTAGATATCATAAAACGTGCTATTTTTTATGTTTAATTTCAAGTTTTTCTCTCAAAGTGCTTCAACATAAAGCAGAGAATTGTCTCTCTTACGTTATAACTAAATGTAATTTTTTTTTCTCAATGTAGTATTTTGTTTACTTTTTATTCAAAATTACCAGCTGAATGATTTATGAAACACAAAAGTTAATTTTTCGTAAGGCAAATGACATATGCAAATTGTATATTATTTTGGGTTTAAGCAAAATTTTATGACTTTTAAGAATAATGTACATATCAAAAGGATATTACGATATCATGCACTTTTTTTTTGTTATTTTATTTTTGTCTGCGTGAATTCTGATTCTGGCTTATATTATGTGATCGTCAGTAAATGTGCATATTAAAGAGTGTGAATGTTCATGTGTAGCTTAGAAGCAAATAAAGATATAAAAAAATAAAAATGGTAGACTTTGGTTTATTTTATGGAAACACTCCACTGTGCCCTTAGTGGTCTGTACAGGAAATTTTGTGGTGAAAGGAGCAGAGGAATTGTTCATATTCAGACTGCATTTCTGACTCGACAGAGTAAATTCACATATGGGGGTTTCCTTTAGAATTTGTGAAAAGTCTCGAAGGGTTTGGAAGTAGAGAAAGATGGAGAACCACTGCATTGTGGTATGTAGATATGTTGATGAGATGTTAAATGCCAGCCAAAAAGACAGAAATGGGGTTTAACGCCCACTCGACACAAACTAGGATTATCAGGCAACCCTATTCCTTGTTGCATAGAAGCATGGAGTCGACAACATCTGGTTGGACTCCCAGGACAGACCTTGTGAGTTAACCATTTAGCTCCGCCCCCCCCCCTTTAAATGCCCCACTCAATATTTTTAAATTATTGGAGCAGTTATCACAAATAGCATTTTCCTGGTTTCAATATGGGAGCACATCCGGAAGAGAGATAGAGAGAAATGGGGTTTAACGGCCACTTAACACATATTAGGTCATTTCGATACTAACATATTGTCCAATAATAATTCCATAATTCGCTTGCACATAGGGGTCTTTAGCAGTGGGAGGAAACCGGAGAAAACACATGAAGTTGGGCAGGCGACCCTATTCCTTGTCATGTACAACCAGGGAATCGAAACCACACCAGATGACTCAATGACAGACATTATGATACAGCGCACAAGTTGGGAAGACCATCAAGGTTTTGTGATGCCATATCATCTCTTTTCAAGGGTAATGCCTGTGGTCCTGGTGAGGAAACTCTTCTACTGGTCATTTTTTTTATAACAGAGCAGTAGATAGAAATGCCACTGTCCAATCAAAACTGCTTCTCCACAAGTATTTCCTACATGACCATAGTCAATATTATAACCCCTCCTCCCTTTAGACTAACCTCCTCACCATGCATTATAAACTTTAGACTAACCTCCTCACCATGCATTATAAACTTTAGACTAACCTCCTCACCATGCATTATAAACTTTAGAATAGCCTCTACACCATGCATTATGAATTTTAGACTAACCTCCTCGCCATGCATTATAAACATTAGACTAACCTCCTTGCCATGCATTATAAACTTTAGACTAACCTTCTCACCATGCATTATAAACATTAGACTAACCTCCTCGCCATGCATTATAAAGTTTAGAATAGCCTCTACACCATGCATTATAAAGTTTAGACTAACCTCCTCGCCATGCATTATAAACATTAGACTAACCTCCTTGCCATGCATTATAAACTTTAGACTAACCTTCTCACCATGCATTATAAACATTAGACTAACCTCCTCGCCATGCATTATAAAGTTTAGAATAGCCTCTACACCATGCATTATAAAGTTTAGACTAACCTCTTCGCAATGCATTATAAACGTTAGACTAACCTCCTTGCCATGCATTATAAACTTTAGACTAACCTCCTCGCCATGCATTATAAACTATAGACTAACCTCCTCGCCATGCATTATAAAGTCTAGAATAGCCTCTACACCATGCATTATAAATTTTAGACTAACCTCCTCGCCATGCATTATAAACTTCAGACTAACCTCCTTGCTATGCATTATAAACTTTAGACTAAGCTCCTCGCCATGCATTATAAAGTTTAGACTAATCTCCTAATCATACATTATGAAGTTTAGAATGACCTTATAAAGAATAGCCTCTAGACCATCCATTAAAGAAGAACAGTAATTATTAGCAATTGTGTTCCATAGAATTAGGACTTGTACATGCATTATAAAGTTTAGAAAACCGATAAAATTCTCCATGTGCATTATAAAGTTTAGAACCCACCAAAACATGCATTATAAAGTGCTGAATAATCTGTTTGTCACAAAATACAACTGAATCGCAAGATCAAAGAAACTGACATTAATATTATCATATCATGTATTATGTA
Organism: Patella caerulea; assembly: GCA_036850965.1. Lineage (NCBI taxonomy): Eukaryota > Metazoa > Mollusca > Gastropoda > Patellidae > Patella > Patella caerulea. The sequence goes on along the minus strand of JAZGQO010000002.1, from coordinate 12,687,593 downwards.
GGCTGATGATATGTTATTTGCAAAAATACTACATTGTATATAGCAAAAATTGTAGTGATTTCATCAAATGGGTATGATTCAACTAAAATTACCAGTTTCATAACTTTTATCAGCGTTAAAAGCCCACCAAATGTGTCATATCTAACAATATAAAGGTGTGTGATTTGTAGTGGCCTCAAGCGGGAAGTGCCAGTAATAGCTGTAATTTGTGGTGGCCTAGCATGGAACTGTATTAGCGTACTGTGATATATTTTGTAATGTGCCAGTAGAACGGTGAAGTGGAGTAGAAAGTTAGTAGGTTAGCTGTGTGCTTTAAACAAGAAATCGTTTCATATTCTTACTTTGTAAGTACTTTATTTATAACTTTAATATTTTGACTTTACAGCACTCAACTTTCTCTCATAGATTTTAAAATGTAACTTTCGTTTTTAGCAATATACCATTTGTTTTTTGTTATCATAATATTAGAAGTTATTTTTTTAGAAGGCTGGTTTTACGAATTGAGCATGATTTCCTTAACTCTTTGTTTCTGGAAATTTTGAATCTTAATCAAAAGAAAAGTTTTACAGATTTATTACCAAAATTGCAATGGGTCTCCATAAATAAAATTCATATTTAACTCTTGTTTGACTTTTGGTATTTCTTGTTCATTGAAGTCTATTTGACTATTGAATGAATCAGAAAACACTCAGCATATACATGGTTCATATAATTGAAGTTAATTGGACCATTGAATCAGAAAACAAACAGCATGTAAGGCCCTGCATGTCAACTTTTTCAGCCATTTAACCATAATGTAAAAGAAATCTGCTCTGTCATAAAAATCGCTGCTCAGCCACAATATTTCAAGGTCAGAATAATTTCCACATATTTTACCTATTTTTTAAAATTATCCTTTGTCACAGGAATAAGGATTAGTAAGTAGGGTTTTTTTTTTTAACCCATGTATAGACATGACTGACTCGTGACCTAGAGAAATGAAATAAAATGGGGTTTTACATCCTACTGTTCTACTCCTGCTGGGCTAATGAAGACAGGCATAAGTCATACAGTGTGGTTTGGGGGAAATTTTGCACGGGCAGCGGCATTATGGCCTACTCTTATATTGAATTCCAACTGCCAAAGAATCTTTTACGTGCACTTCAAAATATACACAAGTCCTTAATTTTTCGTACCATCCAAAGGACTAGACTGCTGTCCTTGTCTAGCCCTCCATTCTGCACAACTCTCAAGGGAAAACCATGCCAGAAAATCCTGATGAACTTTCAGAGCCAATGTAGGAATCAAATATACCTCAAGGCTAGTGAGCCAGAGAACTGGACTTGTAGGATCTACTCGTAAAGCAAGGACATATTTCTTGCTGTACTCGATTATGGTAACATTCTTATGGGAATTTATAATATTTAAATACTTTACCATCAGCATTTATTTTTTTCTTCCAGCAAAGCATGAAGTTCTTAAAATTCCTCACTTATTTCAATAACAACCAATTTGTATTAATAAAAATGTTATACACAGGGGGTCTATGCACTGGAAATAAAAACCCCAATGAACTAGTTTTTCTTTTACAGAATATCAAAAAGTGATATGGCACCAACAAATTAACACCTATGTAATGGAATAAAAGCAGTTTTATAGTCGTAGAGTATCAAATAGTGATATGGAAACAACTAATTATGTTCTGAATTTCAATTTACATATTTGGTCATTTAAATAGATATTTTAACTCTGAACAAGAAATCTCATCCCTAATCTCTCTTAATTACAGACAATCATTGATGAAGACATTACTTATACTCTATAAAAATCATACAACAATTTAAGACATCTATATCTCATCAACGACTTTGTAGATTTCTCTCAAATTTTGTATAGATAGAGAAATGAGGTTTGATGACTACTCAACATAAACTAGGTCATTTTGATACTAACATATGGTTTAATTTTATTTCAATAATTTGCTGCACAAAAGAGGTATTAAAGGGGCAATAACACTCTTGCTGGCTTGACAGCTCCAGAAAATAAATAATAGCCTTATCCTAAGTACTAGATGTTTAAGTGTCCTACCTGTTGTGTAAATTATCCATTACAACCTATTTTAATTGTCCAGAGGGTTCGAAAATATTTTAAATCAAAGTCACATTTGAAAAGGTTTACGTTAGACTTTTCAAATCAATTAGTTGAATTTTTCCAATTTTTTGAATTAGGTGTGTTAAGATGAAATTTATATCATCAATTAATTGGAATATTGTAAAATAATACAATTTGTTGACCAGAATGAAGATTGGGACATATTATTCAGTTACAACAAGAGTGTTATTGGGGCTTTAAACAGCGGGAGGAAACTAGAGGACAACGAGAAAACTTGTGAGATTGGACAGACGGCCCTACTCCTTGTCACGTTCAGCCAGGGTATCAAAACCATGCCAATTGCCTCAATGACAGACCTTATGATACAGCATGTACACACTAACCATTTTGTCATCTAACCCCTGTTCTTACAACCAAACTAAAAAAAATGGGATTAACCTCAAGGTCCTTTAAAGTTTAAAACTGAGTATGTTTTACATCAAGTTATTATTGACAAGAACTGCAGAATAGGTGTCAAGAGTACCATGGTACATATGGTATCAATCTTATATTAGGCCATGTTAATTTGAATTTCTGTTTTTGGGGAACACATATTATTAAAAATCTTGCCTCTAATTTCTTCAGAAACAAAAAGTACCCAGTTACCAATATTTAATTTTTGAAATATTAACTAAAAGTTTAACTCAAGATCCCAAAGATCTCAAAAGTACCTAGTTACCAATATTTAAGTTTTGAAATATTAACAAAAAATCACACTCAAGAATTGAGTTTTATGATCAAGACCCCAAAGATCTCAAAAATAACCTAGTAACCAATATTTGCACTCAATAATTGAGTTTATTTATTGATCAAGACCCCAAAAATCTAAAAATTAAATAGGTTTGGCCTAAGGGATATTGTATGGCAGGAGGGAGGTTGAGATGGTCAGAATTCTTAAGCTTCATATAAATTATATCTAACAGGGTAATTATGTCTTAAAGGAATTCCAGTCTGATAGTTTTATTGGCCACCAGGCGGAGATCTGCGAGATCTGTTAATCTAGGATGAAGCTGAGAGAAGGCGAAGATTAGACTACATCAGTTTTACTACTAGATAAACACATAGTATATTAGGGTTACAGAGCCATCCATGGTTTACATTTGGGGAGAAAAAATTGTAAATAAGATTAAATTTATTGCCACTTTATTTCTGTTATTGATTGAAAGAGCTGAGTTAAGTTTCTAAGTTTCGTAATGGGAAACTAAATTTGAACTACATGTACCTACATTCATTTTAAGAGAGAGAGAGAGTGCTACTGGTCTTCAGGGGTGGATCCAGAGGGGGTGAGTGGGGGGGGGTCCACCTGCTCAGTTCCATGAAAAAAAATAATGCCTTGCATCGATGAAATTATATCATAAAGTGATCCTACATCAGTATAAAAATGATTTCTCTGTTTAAAAAGCTCAATTTGTATGTATGCCTATGTAATTTAGAGATGATGATGGCAGATCTCAGTAACAGAAACCTGGCAAACACCCTCTTGCAAAAATTCCTGGATACGCCCCTGGTCTTCATCTGAATCCCTTGCAAACTACAATATTATAAAAGGGGAGAGAAATGGGGTTTAACATCCACTCCACACAAATTAGCTCATTTCTGGACTAAACATTCTTTTAAGGGGGAATTAGATAAGATTACATATAAAGAGCTGACAGTTCTCGCTATAATAGTTAAATAGATAATAAAAACAGAACAGTCAAATTGGTTTACTCTGAACTGAACAAAGATATTAGTGATTCACTTTTAGGCTGGCCTTGAACAGCATTACTAACTTAAGTAGTTAAACTTTTTCTCATGTGACAACTCTAGCTGGCCGGTTACCTCTGGTTTGCGGCTGTGGTTTCGATCCTCGGTGTGAGCGTACATGTATGTGGCATGGAGATAGGGCGCCTTCTCGACCTCCCACTGCTAAAGACCCCTATGTGCAAGCGAATTATTGAAATAAAATTAAAACCATATATTAGTCCTGAAATGACCTAGTTTGTGTTGAGTGGACGTTAAACCCCATTTCTCTCTCTCTCTCTCTCCCATATGTGACAAAACATATTTAGTGATGGCATGTTTTCAGTGTTGTCAAATTGTATACAAAGAGGAAGTATATTCTGCCTAATGAACAACACCTGTCCATACTTATAAATAAATTGAGCATCAGTAGAAAACAAGTTTGAAGGTTATTTTACATAAATCAGATTCGTAGCTCTCCAGCAAAATATCAGATTACAGATAATTTGATTGATATAAACTCATACTATCTAAACAGTTTATAGGAACTAAACACCAGAAGATTTCTGTTCAATTTTATATAAAAACCTTCAGAATATATTTCTATTACGAGGTCAGGTAATTTTTATGGAGAATTGTTGTTCATTATAGAATTTATTTGACAAACCATGATGTTGATTTTATTTGGAATTATAAAATGCAAAATTAATGTTGTTTCCATTGCATGTATTAAATTATGTCATTAATCGAATCACTTCTCATCTTAAAGATGCTTTTCCACAATTGATGATATATTTGGACAATTTTACTAGAGTTATATAGGAACTAAACACCAGAAGATTCCAGATCAATTTTGTAGAAAAAGTCTGTTTTATAAAAACCTTCAGAACTTATTTTTATTATAAGATCAGAGTAAATTTTGTTTATCATAGAATTTATTTGACAAATACTTTCGTGAGAATATATCTTTAAACCGCAATGCTAGCCAGAATAATTTGTGGTCATTAATACGTGAGAATATATCTTTAAACCGCAATGCAAATAAGAATAATTTGTCATTAATCACTAACAGCCTTAATCATAATAATTGTTGAATATGTATATTTATTTACAGATCATTTATATTCAATGTTCTCTCATAAGGTAGAAAAAGAGATAAATAGGGTTAATGTCCACTTGATACAAACTAGATCATTTCGGGTCTAACATATGGTTCAACTTTATTTCAATAATTTGCCTGCAGGTACAAGCGCGGATCCAAGATTTTTTGCAGGTGGGGGTCTAGGTTTGATAAAAGGCCCTCAACCAATTAACGGGGGGTTTGGGTTCCCTCCCCCAGAAAAATTTGGTAAATTAGATTCAATTTGGTGCATTCTGACGTATTTCCGGAAGGTAAATTCCAAAATTACAGGTCTAAAAGTCGCCAATAATATCGCATAAAATATTTTCAAGTCTGAACAGGGGGGGTCCGGACCCCCTGGACTGGACCCCCCGTCTGGATCCGCGCCTGAGGTAGGGGATTTTAACAATGGGAGGAAACCAGAGGACCACCAGAAAACTCATGAGATTGGACAGGCGACCCTACTCCTTGTCAGGTTCAGCCGAGGAACCGAAACCACGCCAGTTCACTCAATGACAGATCTTATGATACAACGCGCATAAGTTAACCATTCCGTCATTCCAATAATCAAACTAAAAAAATGAGATGAATCTCAAGTTCCTGGAGAAAACCCATGATGTTGGACAGGCGACCCTACTCCTTGTCACATACAACTTGTGTATCGAAACCATGCCAGTCGACTCAAAGACAGACTTTATGACACAACGCGCAGGAGCTAACCCTTTGCGCCTCTCCCCATTTTCTAATAAGACCTTTTTGTTTTTTATTCATTATGCCACTGTAAAGAAACATTATTCTTGCTGCCAATTGATTTAAGAAATAGAGTTTTAAATAACAGTAATATAGCTTAAAAAAAAAGTTACTTTGAAAAATAAGTTCATAAAATACACCTTGAACAATTTTAAACTGAATTGTCTTTGTGCAATAATAACATACTGACACAAAATTTCTTGATGTTAAGCCCAGCAATTTTATATACAATAAGGTTTTTACAATAAAAATTGCGAAAAAACTAAAATTCTTGATAGAGAGCCCAACAATATTTATATTGTGGTAAAACTTGGAAAATTTTCAAAGTATAAAGTAAGTTTACTCGAGATAAGTAAAGCTGGTGATTGATTAACTAAGCTTAGAGTATCAGGTGATTCCTATAATTTACAATAGTTTATCCTTTAAACTATACAGACTCATGGTAGATTAGTAAGTATGGCGCTGGTTCACTAGCCTTGAGTTTGATCCCTGCATTGGCAGAGAAAGTTCATTCAGATTTTCCGATGTGGTTTCCCCCTTGTCAGTGATGAAGGACGGAGGGCTTGACATGGCAGCTGTCTAGTCGTTTGGATGGGACAAAAAACCAGGGTCCTGTGTACACATTGGCAAGCACATAAGAGATCCCTTGGCAGTTGGAATTTGATATATAAGAGTAGGCCATAGCGCCACTTCCCGGGCAAAATTTCTTCATAGCACACTGTATGGCGTATGCCCGTCTTCATTAGCTCAGTTTAGGAGCAGAACAGTAGGATGTTAAACCCCATTTCATTTCACTAACTTTGAGGTCCTGGCCCCGAGTTCACTAAACATCCCTAGACTTAAGTTAAGAATTTACTCAAAATTGTTCACCTTATCTTTACTAAAATATAGCCCTTTATAAAACTTTTGTTGTTTTAATGTATGAAATACACCAATAAGAAACTAGTTTTGTGATTCTGGAATCTGGATCAAAGATATTTCTCATGAATAGTGACTGAATTCTTAACTTAAATCTGAGAATGCTTTGTGTATTTGGACCCGGGGCTGATCCAGGGGGGTTGACTAGGGTGACTAGTCACCCCCCTCCCCACCGGTGTATAGGAGTCCCGGGTCCTATAAGCTTCCACCGGGACATGGACGCATGGTCGTATATATATTATATAGCACACGGTAAGCATCTTATCAGACACACAATCAGCATCTATGTTACTAGTGGCAGAAATTAGCTCCGTAAACCGTGGTCGGCGAGACAAAACATGGGGTTGTCACCCCTCTCAAAAAATTCCTGGATCCACCACTGTTGGACCCAGGTTTGATTTGGTGTTGACTGAGAAAGTTCATTAGGATTTTCCTGCCTGAATTCCATTTGTCACTGGTGCTTTAACGGGAGCCTAGTGAGGAAAGCAATTAGTTGTTTGGATGGAACAAAAACAAAAGAGGTTCAGCGTACAAATTGCTAATTGAAATTTGAAATAAGAATGGACTCTAACACTGCTGTCTGGGAAAAATGTCCCGAATAGCAGACGGCATGGCATAGGTCCACCTTCATTGGCTCGGTTGGTGCACAAAAGTAAGACGGGACTAACATATGGTTTAATTTTGTTTCAATAATGGCATAGGTCCACCTTCATTAGCTCGGTTGGTGCACAAAAATAAGACGTTAAATCCTAGCTTCATTTCATGTAGAAATAAACCTCTTACTTGAATCGTAATGTACTAAATGTCAAATTAACCTATGACTGTTTTACTCATTATAACTACAGATAAGTTTCTATCATCTTAGTTTTGGCTTGGCTACTTATTATATGTTATCGTTAAATCAATCTCCTTCTTTTGTCCACAAGATATAATTCTGTGAATTACAGATACTGTTTATTACTGAGCAGTGACTCAGTGATTGAGGCGCTGGGTAACTAAAATGGAAGTCTTGAAGTCGATCCTGGTGTTCACTATTTTCCAGCATGGTTTTCCCTGGTTCGGTGCAGGCTGGAGGGCCTTGCAAAAAGAGTGTTTAATGAAAAGAATAATCTTCAACCATTGTCTAACAATTCACTATTAATTATTACATCAATTAATTTATTACACTTCAATTTACAAAATGACTGTTGATTTTGTTTGAATTTTCTGAAATATCTTAATGACCTTTCGAGAGTTGACCTTTTGCAGTAATAATTAACATGAAAAAATGTGTACAATTATCCAAGTACTTGCACTGAGAAATCGGTAAGGATGAAAAACAAAATTTGCTTCATAAAAATCTATGTCAAAGTGTCAATAACGATGTATCTGGATAAAAACATAATATTCGGATTATAACTCCTCATTATGGCTTAAAATCTCTAGATAAGGTGTGTTAATTAACAGGGGGTGAAAATGGACTGAAAGGCGAGTTAATTATCGCTGGGGTTGAACAACTCTCGGACGGTGCGTTTTCTGTACTGAGTGTGTTAATTAACCGACGGGTAAAAAACGAATGACACGGTGTTTATTGTTAAATTGGTGTGTTTTCTCGAAAGTTGTTATAACTGCACCAAAAGGGTATAATCAAGGACCATGAGGCTTTATTTGATGCGTGATTGTTAAATCAAAACTTGGGAAGGAAAACTGTTTTTACCGTGCGATTTTTCATTCGTCGGTGTGTTTTACGCAAATAGGTCTTTGTATAAGGATCTTTGTATGTCCAGTTGTACGGGGCTGTTTCTTCTATGCGTATTTTGTATTTGTTGATGAACGGAAGACACAGTACGTGTTTTATAGTCACGCCATTTATAAAAGAGTGTGGATGGTTGCATACTGTCAGTCAGGGTTCAATAATGTGAATTGAAACGTGGCATCATAAGAAACTGATTGACAGAATATGGACGCCCCTTTATCAACACATTGTTGCCTTGTAAACTTTAATTGTAGATTGCCAGTAGTTATAATTACAGTAGGCCTACAAACAAATTTTGACGCATTATTGAACAATCAAAACTGTTACGCTATCACCAATGATTACTAAAACCCCTTTCCCATGCATTCGTAATTTTATGTCCGGTTAAAATTCATGTCTCACTTAGCAGTGTTACATTCTTCTAAATATGAAAACGCTTTAAGTTTTAGTTACAACTCTATTTATGGAGTATCTTACCTTCATTGAAATAAAATCCATAAAATAGAATTTCCATGCATATGAATATTATCAATAACGTTGCGTTGATCTCCTCACAAAATTTATATTGCTAATGCAGAACACAAAGTAATTTGTATGTGATTGGCTTCAAAAGAACTAAGTTGTCAATCATCCTTTGAACTCTAAGTATTCCTGTGATCGAAACTAATACCAATGTAACAATAGCCAACTGCACGATTCTTTCAAGACAATGTTCTTTGATGCGTAGACATGTCGTCTCCCATGTTGAACCAATGCTGTTACAAACGACATTGTGGATTTGATTATGTATTAGTAATATCTGCTGCATCGTAGACATTTACCTGTGTTAAAAAAACAAAGACAGGTCACGTGTCATTAAGCTATTTATATTTTGATTTGTGCGACCTGGGTATAATCTTTGTTGCAGGATCAACCGACGAAATTAATTGGTCGGAAACCTTATAATACCACCATTTTCTTAACATGGCTTCCCCGACTATGAACTTTTGATGTCAGACTGACTACAAACTTGTATTATGATATTACCAGCGCCAAAATGCTTGATGAGTATAATTGTAAGAATATATTACAAATAATATCAAAATTCAGTATAATTGTCAGCATATATCTTACAAATAATATCAAAATTTATATCCTATCTGAGATTTCGATTCCTATACCTTCACGTACCAGAAAACAACAAGAGGGGTTGTAAGATTAAACATATAGGATGAAATACTATGACATTATTATCATGTCGTACTGAAAATTAGAGGACTAAGTTATTTTACTACAGTATATTTCAAAATAAAAAAAAACTTCGTATTGGAAATATGCGAAAATTTAATGCCATTGGTTGTTCTTCTTGAATTGGTTAAATTATTAAACATTTCAAAGTTCCATATTACTACACAAACTGACATCAAAGCAGGAAGTACGCTTCGCTGAACACTAACTTGGATCAACGCTGACCTAGATATTATATAACAGCTGCTAATTGTCAGACTTTATTGGGGGTAATTAAATGATCATCGACCAGCTCAGCTATTTCAGTGAATGTGTATTTTAAACCTCTTTCAAGATTTTATCTTGATTTTAACAATATTTATGTCAAATAAGATAGATTTTATACACTGTCAAAAGTTAAGGTTTCAAAAACAAGCCAATTTAAAGGCTTAAATTAATTCGCCTCCTTAATTAATACATATACTAAAATAAACGTATAATATATACACTTCACATACAAAATACATTTAACAGTACGGTATTTTGTATTCACTATTAATCGTGCATGCAAGTAATTTAATAGTTTGTGTCACAAAAGTGCTTCACCATTTCATAATACGTTTTCAGGACGTCAGATGTATATTAACCGAGAATTTAATTACCGGTAATTCAGCTAGTATTTTACGATGGTTATTAGAAATAGAGTTGTAACTAAAACTTAAAGCGTTTTCATATTTAGAAGAATGTAACACTGCTAAGTGAGACATGAATTTTAACCGGACATAAAATTACGAATGCATGGGAAAGGGGTTTTAGTAATCATTGGTGATAGCGTAACAGTTTTGATTGTTCAATAATGCGTCAAAATTTGTTTGTAGGCCTACTGTAATTATAACTACTGGCAATCTACAATTAAAGTTTACAAGGCAACAATGTGTTGATAAAGGGGCGTCCATATTCTGTCAATCAGTTTCTTATGATGCCACGTTTCAATTCACATTATTGAACCCTGACTGACAGTATGCAACCATCCACACTCTTTTGTGCCGAAATTAAAAATTCAGCAAAATATTTTCGGACTAATACATGTATCGGATAATCAAATGGAGGTTTATCGGGATATCGGTAAATAGCGATATTGCATGCGACCAATTTTAAGACACATGCATTTATAGTTCAGTGGTACCACAATAATGTTAACAAATGAAATCCACAAAAAGACAAGAAAAATACTTATTTCAACAGTCAAAACAATAAAATGGCTATGAGTTACGGGTTGCGCCGTACTCATTTCAACACGCAAAACAATAAACTGACAATGAGTTACTGTTGACGTGGTACTCATGTCAACACGCACAACAATAAATTGTCAGAACATTAGAAAATATATAGACATACGGAAAATTAAGCTTATCGATATATACCTGGATATAATCAAATTGGGGTCTGACTGCTGGATACGTATAAATGACGACATTGTTTTCGCCTTTTTACGACAGATGAATGTCTATATTTATATTTCATTATTCAATTTTATAAATGGCGTGACTATAAAACACGTACTGTGTCTTCCGTTCATCAACAAATACAAAATACGCATAGAAGAAACAGCCCCGTACAACTGGACATACAAAGATCCTTATACAAAGACCTATTTGCGTAAAACACACCGACGAATGAAAAATTGCACGGTAAAAACAGTTTTCCTTCCCAAGTTTTGATTTAACAATTACGCATCAAATAAAGCCTCATGGTCCTTGATTATACCCTTTTGGTGCAGTTATAACAACTTTCGAGAAAACACACCAATTTAACAATAAACACCGTGTCATTCGTTTTTTACCCGTCGGTTAATTAACACACTCAGTACAGAAAACGCACCGTCCGAGAGTTGTTCAACCCCAGCGATAATTAACTCGCCTTTCAGTCCATTTTCACCCCCTGTTAATTAACACACCTTATCTAGAGATTTTAAGCCATAATGAGGAGTTATAATCCGAATATTATGTTTTTATCCAGATACATCGTTATTGACACTTTGACATAGATTTTTATGAAGCAAATTTTGTTTTTCATCCTTACCGATTTCTCAGTGTTGATTATGTGAGTTAGTAGTGGTGTAATTGAAAGTTTTAATAAGATTGAAGTAGGGTAAATATATATATAGGTATAATAAAGATACACCACCCTGTATACTTCCTCTTTAGATTTCCTATATATGTATGTATATCACACGATAACCCCAAACTACTTATAATAAAACTAAGTCAATGATGAATGAACTATTTAAAGTGACTAGGTATTAAATATATGGGAATAAATTGGGGTTTAACATCTTGATTTTCGTCACAAACAGGGCTGATGAAAATTGTCATACGCTATTCAGTGTGCTCTGAGGGAATATTTTTTTACCCGGACAGGGGTGCTGCTACATGTACCTTCTCTACTACCTTATATTGAAACTAAGTCCATGATGAATGAATTATTTAAAGTGACTGAGTTGGGGTTTAACATCCTACTTTTCAGAAGCAACGGGGCAAATGAAAACTGCAATTCAGTGAAGACCACGAGGTAAACAGGTGGATTAAAATTATAATCACTCTTATTGGATTTTCGAATAGTCCGACAAAAGGAAAGCAATGACTTCTGTTTAAGATTAGATTGATGAATTGTCCGACAAAGGATTAAGTCGATCATGGCAGATTAAGTAGTTAATCAAGGTAGGTTTATTGACGGTATAACACGATAAATACGTTGATCACTTAATTACCTAATCAATCCTGCCTATTGTCAACGATAATCGGGTTGAGTGGTAGTTATACTCTCAGTACACTATATTAATTTTGGAATTTTGAATATTATTCACTGTGTCTTGATGTCCGATTGGGCATATTCCCGGTCGGACAATATTGTGCGTTTGGAAAAAAAATTCGGACAAGTCCGGAATATACGGGTGAAATCCCAACTCTGGTGTGCCCTGAGGGAAATTTTAGTACAGAGACTGTCACTTTAAGTGAGATTTTGCTTTGCTTTTTGATTTAAACATAAATATAGGGTTATGAGTGTGAACATTATTTTTCTTACCAATACATGCCATATAACAGTTGATCTGGAATGTTGTTTCACAAATGTCATTGAGACTTTATTGAAATTGTTGATGAACTTTTTTTCATGTGCAGGAATTGGACCTTTATAAGGCATGTGTTAGTATAATGGTAGACTTTCTTCTTTCACAAATGCCACTTTGGTTGTTTCTTGCCTATTTCACAAAGACAGGACTGATGAAAATGAAATCTGATATTCAGCAGGATTTTTCCTTAATGGATGACATCTGTCCTCATCACCTAATGAGGAGTGTTAAGTTGTGGGACCCAGAGAAATCCCACAAGGTTGGTCAAGTGACTCTTCTCCTGTCACATATAGGTTGAGAATGGAAACCATGATAGTTGACTCAATGGTCTAATAACTGGGATGGCCTAGTGGTCTAGAGTGCCGTGCTTCGACCTCTAGCTGGCCGGTCACCTCTGGCTTGCTGCTGTGGTTTCGAGCCCAGGTGTGAGCGTATGTGGCATGGCGATAGGGCGCCTTCTCAACCTTGTGGGTTTCCTCCAGGCACTCCGGTTTCCTCCCACTTATAAAGACCCCTACGCGCAAGCGAATTATTGAAAAAAAATTAAACCATATGTTAGTCCCGAAATGACCTTGTTCGTGTTGAGTGGACTTTAAACCTTATTAACTTATTTCTCTCTCTCTCTCTCTCTCTCTCTCTCTCTCTCTCTCTAATAACTACCCAACTCCTCAATCACCCAAATGAAGTGACCTTCCTGTTTCAAGCAAGTAAAAAGGGACCTTCTTCTGCCTTGACCAAATCTTGATGGTAAAACCCATAACAGTGCCAAATAAAAAGGTTCTCGCTAAAACTATTAAATCAATAATAAGAGGTGTTGGTTACGTATGGTTTTCTGCAAGAAAGATATGCCATGCAGTGTGCTATGATGAGTGGAATTTTGACCACATAGTGGCGTTGCAGCATACTCTTTTGGGGGTTTCCAACTGCTCAGTTTCTCTGGCAAAACTTCTCCTACAAAAATTCCTGGAATTGCCCCTGACTACTAGGTGATTATTAATATTCTGTCAATGGTAAACTGGGTACATTACTGGTTCTTTGGTTTTCTACCCCGTTTGTAAGGCGAAATACCTTTCCTTTCCAGACCCTCTGTCCTACTGGACTATTAAAGAGGGAACCAGACTGGGAAATCCTGATAACATTTCTCGGCTAACGCAGGGATTGGGACATTTTGATCAGTAAGCAAGCACCATACTCACCGAGCATCCGACACTCTCCTCAAAATACTGAGATGAGAGACAAGGTTATGATATCATAAAAGCAATGCTCGGTATCCCTTTGAAGAGTCTACCCTACATTCTATTAACACTACAGGCTATTACCTTTGCCTCAACAAGAAACTGTCTTCAGAGCTGTTCCCAAAAATAACAATGATTACAAAACTCAATGAAACCTTCATTATATTACAAGAATGTGTAAATAGATAAACTGGTGGCTATTTATAGATGATTTACTGATAGATGATGCCCGATATATACTACACTTCTAAAATTAGACACCTACTCAAAGTCATTTACTATGAAGAACTACATGAACAGAGTGATTCACCTTGAGACAATCAGAATGAAAATTTTATGAAACAAATAAAGACAAAACTATCTGGTGAAACAAATAAAGACAAAAACTATCTGGTGATAAACCACTTCAATGGCATTTAATTAGTAATTGAACATGAATTACATAGGATACAATTCTGTGGATTATTGTTTATTCCACAGGTACCTTTTCACAAGGATTTTGTAGTCTTTATCAGGGGCCACGGTGGCTAAGTGGGCAAGATGCTGGCTCGCTAATCGGGATGTTGTATGTTCGATCCCTGCATTGGCTGAGAAAGTTCATTGTGATTTTCTGATGTGGTTTATCCCTGTCAGTGATGCAGGACGGAGGACCTGACAAAAACAGCTGTCGCGTCATTCGGATGATACGAAAAATCAAGGCTCAATGTATACATTGCCATGCACGTAAAAGATCCCTTGGCAGTTGGAATTTGATATAAGAGTAGGTCATAGTGTTGCAGCCCAGGCAAAATTTCCCTCATAGCACACAATATGGCATATGCCCATCTTCATTAGTCTAGTATAGGACCAGAACAGCAGGACTTAAACCCCATTTCATTTGTAGTCTTTATTAATCTATGATAAAGTATACAAAAAAGATGGGACATACCGATCTGTACTGGTATAGATGTAAACCACAATAACAGGGGGGGTGGATGGCTGAATGGTTAGCACATGCATGCTGCACTTATAAGGTCTGTCATTGAGTCAACTAGCATGATTTTGATTTCCTGATTGTCTGTGACAAGGGTTAGGGTCGCCTGTCCAACATCGTGGGTTTTCTCTAGATCCTCTGGTTTTCTCTTCCACTGCTAAAGACCACTACATGCAAGCGATTTATTGAAATAAAATTGGACCATATGTTAGTCCTGAAATGACCTCGTTTGTGCTCTCTCTCTCTCCTCTATCTCTATCTCCCTCCAAAATAACCATAAGATAAGATAGAATGGCACCTCCAAATCTAAGTTTTATAAAGTCAGAACTCTGTAGTTGCATAATTGTCTGGCACTCTTCTTCATTGGCATGCATGATTAATGCTGTTATAAGATAAGAGAAAAGGAAACAAGCCAAATGGTTTTTTGATTGTGAAGTATATAAAAAACATCTAATGGAATTAGGGTTTAATGTCTTGTTGACATTTTATTTAGATCAGAAATATATTTTCTTATGTTTTTGAGGGGGAGAATAATGGTGAGCATTGTTTTATTTAACTTACCGATAGTCTTTTTTGAAAGTCAACAGTCTTGGAATGAATAAAATGCACCACTTCCAAAGGGTGGACCATGTCAGAAAATTTCAGATGAACTCCAGGTTAGACCACTGATTGACGTTATTTGATTGCATACTTTCCTTAGCAGCTGTTCAGGTGCCACCCTTGCAGGTGAAGGGGGGGTTGGGATGGCCTAGTGGTCTAGAGTGCCGCTCTTCGACCTCTAGCTGGCCGGTCACCTCTAGCTTGCGGCTGTGGTTTTGAGCCCTGGTGTGAGCATATGTGGCATGGAGATAGGGACGCCTTCTCAATTTCGTGGGTTTCCTCCGGGCACTCCGGTTTCCTCCCACTGCTAAAGACCCCTACGCGCAAGCGAATTATTGAAATAAAATGAAACCATATGTTAGTCCCAAAATGACCTAGTTTGTGTCGAGTGGACGTTAAACCCCATTTTTCTCTTTCTCCCCCTTGCAGGTGGAGGCCAGATTTAGAATACCATGCAGGTTCTTCTTGGCCTAAACGAGAAACACTTAGACACACCTTTAATCCTCTTAAAGAAAAGGTGTTGGTTTGATGCATGCGCATAAGGAAGAGATAGAGAGGAATGGGGTTTTACGTCCACTCGACACAAACCAGGTCATTTCGGGACTAACATATGGTTTGATTTTGTTTCAATAATTCGCTTGCGCGTAGGGTGTTTGATGCATGCGCATTAGGGAGAGAGGAATGGGGTTTAACGTCCACTCGACACAAACCAGGTCATTTCAGGACTAACATGTGGTTTAATTTTGCGTGTAGTGGCCTTTAGCAGTGGGAGGAAACCGGAGTGCCCGGAGCAAACCCACCAGGTTGAGAAAGCGCCTGTATTTCCACGCCACAAGCCAGAGGTGAGCGACCAGCTAGAGGTCAAAGCGCGGCACTCTAGACCACTATTCCATCCCAACCCCATAGATCATAAGAACAAGGTGTTTTATTGAGTCAAGTCGGGTGATTCCTCACTTGTAGGAACGTTGGCCCAACCCCATGGTTTTTCTCTTTAGGTCCTTCAGGTTTCTTCCCACTTCTAATTACCTCTGCACCTGTTTATTATTGAAATAAAATTGAACAAGACATTACAAATGGTTGTTCCAAAATGATCTAGTTTGAACAACACGCGAAACCCCATTTCTTTCTCAGACTCTTTAAAAAAAAGGCAACAGTATATTTCTTGAAGTCTACTTTCCTATATGTGGAAGTCACCATTATATAGCCCAGATAAGAAAGAGGAATGTTTTGTTTTACTATTGTTTTTCGTGGTGTTACAAGTAGAGAATATTTGGTATTGTATTCATGACCTGGAGGTACTGACTCAAGAGATTACAAAAGGTTATTTCTGACACCTGTTACCTCTTATTTATAGAACGCCCACCAGGGCGTGGTCCAAACAGGTGAATACATAGGTCTTAATTAGATTTTCCATCACATGATGGAATCTTGATCAGTCAGGTACAGATGTAGTTGATGATAATTTTGACCTTCATGTTAATTAATGAAGGAGTAGGGTTATTGTACCCCTACATCCAAAATAAATATCCTTGCTACAGACACCAATTGGCTAAAAAAATACTCTACATGTTTGCATCTACTGACAAGTTTATGGGAGTCCAATGCTGAAGAAGCAGTTAAATAAGTTTTTGGTGTCACTATAGCAAGGTTAAAGTGAGCTTTAAGTTACAATTTATTTTAAGCTACCACTATATTGCATAAAAATTTGACATTGTCATTGTAAGGCACACATCATTGGTCCCACACTTACTGGTCTGATGGATCATGGTTTCAACTCTTTAATTTTTAATTAGTTAATAATTTGTTAAAAAGTCCCATTGTATGGTGTGTGTAGACTTGGGAAAAGTAAGATGTTAACTACAGTTCATTTTATTAATGATATATTCAATACTGGTTCCCAGTTTAAAATCTTTATTCCCTGTAGGTTGAACTTGTTGATAGACAAAACCAGTAGATATTTATACAATATGTTCTAACAGAAGGTTAGAGTAATCTGTGTACATCATTGTTTATATATATCAACAGGAACCATGGTATATAAGGTCTAAACATCAGGAACCGTGGTATACAAGATCTGACAGTGTATAGAGAAATATCATGACATATTATAGAAAGGTCAAACCTCTATTCTATTATCATTAACATTACAATAAACATAGTAGACATACCATTGGTGTATAATATCAAGATTAAATTAATAAATCACAGGTTCGTTATTATGGTAGACTTCTAGTTAAATAAAATGTGGTTGATTAATAATGGTAGACTTCTAGTTATAGTTAAATAAATAACTGATTACAGTGGACTTCTCGTTAAATAAATAACTGATTATGGTAGACTTCTAGTTAACTAAATCACTGGGTGATTGTTTTGGTAGACGTCTAGTTAAACAAATGGTGGCGATTATGGTAGTCGAATAAGTCACTGGTAAATAAATAACTGCTTATGGTAGATTTCTAGTTAAATAAATCATGTTTGATTATTATGGTAGACTTTTGGTAAAATAATTATGACTTTTTGATTATTGTGGTAGAATTTAAGCCAAATAAATCATGGTTGATGAAATGAAATGGGGTTTAACGTCCTACTGTTTTGCACCTAACCTGGGGTAATGGAAGACGGGCATACGCCATACAGTGTGCTATGAGGGAAATTTTGCCTGGGCAGCGGCGCTACAGCCTACTCTTATATTGAATTCCAACTGCCAAGGGATCTTTTATGTACACTCCAATGTGTACACGGGACCTCGGTTTTTCATCCCATCCAAATGACCAGGCAACTGTCCTTGTCAGGCCCTCCTTCTGCATCAATGACAAGGGGAAATCATGCCGGAAAATCGAGATGAACTTTCTCGGCCAATGCAGGGATCGAACACCCAACCTCCAGGATAGCGAACAAGCGCCTTATCCACTTAGCCACCGTGACCTAAATCATGGTTGATGGTTATGTGATTTATTTTACCATAGGTCTACCATAATAATCACCCAGTGATTTATTATGGTAGACCTATGGTAAAATAAATCACTGGATTGTTATGGTAGACTAATACATAAGACCAGAGAAAGTATGTTAGTTGTCAATTATGTTGTTTTTCATGTGGCCGACAGGATTTGGTGTGTGCACAGGATTTGGTGTGTGCAGGTGTCAAATTCCAGGAGAAAGAGAGAGAGAAGGAGAAAAAGAGCATTTCAATTTCTTCTTTTCATCCACATTATTAGTTAAGGAGAGAGAGAGAGAGAGAGAAATGGGGTTTAACCTCCACTTAACACAAACTAGGTCATTTCGGGATCTAACATATGGTTCAATTTTTTATTTCAATAATTCGCTTGCGCGTAGGGATCTTTAGCAGTGGGAGGAAACCGGAGTGCCCGGAGTAAACCCATGAGGTTGAGAAGGCGCCCCTATCTCCATGCCACATACACTCACACCTGGGCTCGAAAAATTAGTTCAGGAATACCTCAACAACTTTCAATGAACCTTGTAAAAATGTTACCCATGCTTTATTTAACTTTAAACTAACTGGAACAGCCAATAGTAAGCCCCATAAAGATTCCACTACAAAATTTATAATGGCTCTAAAAAAATCTTGCAAAATTTATAAATATGTGAAAGCATTTGGCACTTTTCGTTAATCATAAATTATTTGTAACGGTGATTAGTAACAGACATGACACCTGAACTTACGTGAATCATAATATTTTAATGGTTTCTTGGAGTTTCATTTAAAACATTGAACGCCATGGTGAGAACCACCATGTTATCATAGACATATCAGGAATGTATAGCGCCACAGAGCACCATGTGTTTACTGTGCTTTAAGTGCTTTACATAATGTCCTCCTGGGAGGAATTTTATTGTTATTATCACTTTGAATGAAATGAGAAATATTTCTGGTTCTGCGTTAAAATTATTAGAGATGTTAGCTGTATTACATTTTAAATGAGGCAAATTTATTTGAGTCAGCAAAATTAATGGTTGGTAAAATTTGTTAAAAGGATGAACATATGGTTTTGAATTTTCAAGAGGGTTCTGGAATATGTTCTTTCAGCAAATTCCTGAATTGACTTGTATTTTTCTAAATCTATGAACCCCCCAATAAAGAAATGAAGTGCAATACTTTATCAATTATTTATCTAGTTAACAATATCATCTTCAGTGGTTCACAACATTTAGTCCTGAAATGTCATCTAAATTATCAATTAGACATTAATTAACTTATCCAGACCATAATCATCTCTCGATGGCATCGCTAGCCTGCAATATTTACTGGATTATAATCTAAACTGCTGCTTAATGCTCATTCATGAGTAAATCAATAAATGGATAATAGAGACATTTTTTTTATATGGTTCAGAGTGGATCAATTTGACAGATATTTTCAGCAAATTCCCTTCACATTATCTAGTTTTGAACTATTTTAGTGAGAACTATCAGCTCTTTATCTAATCGCCCATAATGTATCTTTAATTGATGAAAATAACAGTGTCCAGTCTAAAAAAAACACTTTTACTTGGGGAGAGAGAAATAGGGTTTAACGTCCACTTGACACAAACTAGGTCATTTCGGGACAAACACATGGTTTGATTTTATTTCAATAATTCGCTTGCGCGTAGGGGTCTTCAGCCGTGGGAGGAAACCAGAGTACCCGGATAAACCCATGAGGTTGGACAGGCGACCCTATTCCTTGCCACGTACAACCGGGGCTTCGAAACCACGCCAGTTGACTCAGTGTCAGGCTGTATGATCCATCCCGCGCACGCTAACAATTCGGCCACCCAACCCCTTTCACGAGGAAAGTAAAACATATCATCAACAGGTAACAAGATAGGTCTGGTGGTCTCAAAATCAAAAGACAGGTTTAGTCTGTAACATCTCCAATCTGATCCTACTTTATTTCGTTTTTTATAGTTCAAAATTTTGTTTTACTTTTACTACACTATGATCTGGAAGAGTTGTTATCATTGACACGTTCAGGATGATGCGAGTAATTAGCCAATGAAACGATCTGTTATGGTGAGCTTTTGGCGTGAGGTGCCCTGAACTGTGGGTAATCTACTAGAAACATCAATGCTAATTAGTTAATCAAATGTCTCATTCATAGGGTCAAAAATCGCTTGTATGACCTCTGATGTGACCTCCCAAAACAATTGGTAAGATCTCCATGTAGTGTAGGCCATCGAAAGTATAAAAAAAACGAAACGAAAGAAAGATCTGTAACATCTTTAAGAAGCATTGAAGATGTGCAAGATGAATTCTGTCAATCTAACCTATATTCTATCTGGGAACTGACCTTACTGTATGCAATAACCTAAATTCTTGCCTCATCTGTTTTACAGTTGGTCTACTTCTATATTCAATCTGATAGTTGTATTTCATCACCACATCATCTATCAGATAAAGCTAGATTCCCTTTATTTAAAAAAACAATTTTGTTCATCATCACACCATCTATCAGATAGAAATAGATAAAGTTGGATTCCCTTTATTTTAAGAAACAACTTTGTTAATCATCACACTTGCAATCTGATAAAAAGAAAAGATAAAGCTAGACTCCCTTTATTTAAAAAAACAAATTTGTTAATCATCTCACCTGCAATGAGATAAAAAAAGATAAAGTTAGATTATCTCTATTTTTAAAGAAAATATTTATAATACAACTTTATGATGCACATCATCTATCAAATAAAGCTAGATTACTTTAATTCTTGATGAAAATATTTTTCTTTATTTTCTCTTCAAAACATCCCCTAATAAAGCTGAATTACCTTTATTCTTTAAAAGAAAATATTTTTATTAAAAATCACAATAATTTACATCCAAAAAACAGTCAAAATAAGATAAATGTGGCTTGATGGCATAGATGTCAATAGTTACTACAGTAACAGATTCTTATCAGACTCTGTCCACTATCAGACAGAGTCCTATCTCTTTGAAATTTCAAGTTATATAGAGGAAAAAATTATACTGTGGTAATGGAATTGTATGAACATTTGTTGATACCCTAAAATCTTAGCAGAACCTGAGATTTTTTCTTTAGCTTATCAATTTGAGTGTTGATACATCTGTTATCATGAAAAAGACTTTTAACAATCTTACACATCCCATGGTGATAAGGACTATCTGGTGGGAATTGTTTACTGTCATCAACCATCATGAAAAATTACTGGAAACAACCATTTTTACTTCAACCGTTTTAAGAATATAAATTTTGTGACTTTATGAGAGAAAGTCAGATTTTGATGATGGTCTATATATGACCATGTGTTATACCAGGCAGTAATAATGGTTAAAGTAGCAATGATGTGTTGACAGCAATCTGATTACATTGGCAGCAATAGAACTGGGCATTTGCCATACAGTGTACTATGTGTGAAATTTCGCTCAGAGAGCAGCACTACGCCTTCTCTTATATCGAATTTCAACTTCCTCAGAGCTCGGTTTTTCATTCCATTCGAATGACTAGACAGCTGTCCTTATCACTGACAAGGGGGGAACCACACCAGAAAATCTGGATGAACTTTCTTGGCCAATGAAGGGACCTCCGGGCAAGCGAGCCAGCATTTTATCCACTTTGCCAACCTGACCCCATTCAGCAGTAGAAATCTTACCGAAACTCAACTTTAGTAACTGTGTATTAGCTTCTCTATGTATTCTTTGTTTATTTAGCGAGCGTTTAATATAGTTTCTTTTCTAATTTCAGGTATTGTTATGGTTTTTGGGTCCAATTTAATTCTCTTCCTTTGTTGTTATAAATCCTGGTTAACTTTTAAAAGACGAACTGATAACTTTTAGCTGAATGGATAAAGAGATGTGGTTCAGTGTGAAATGATATTGGATCTGTTTTTAAAAAACGGAGTGACTTGTTTATTGGCCTGTTTGTGATTCCATAATCTCAAAAGTGTCAAGTTTAAATATTCATAATGGCGTTCGGGGAATCTAAAGGTGCTGCTTTAGGATTTGCTTTGGGTACGACTGTGTTATTGGTAATGTACCTTGTTGGATTTTGTATTCCATATTGGAGTATGACCACTAATGTATCATCATTTGAATCTACCAGGATGTCACATTTTGGACTATGGAAGGCCTGTGGTGTCAGTCATGACATGATTATAGATGAGTTTTTGCCAAGTGATGAATGTTTCAGTACACTTGAACAAGGTGTTCCAGGTGAGTTTCATCTTTTATTCAGTAGGGAAACATCAAGTGAGACTTGTATGGCATTGCGTCGGTTGTATATCCAAGAGGGGGGTCACGATTGAATGTTCCAGGATTGATTTCTCTCAATCATAAAAATAGTGACAATTGAGTCAAAAGTGGTATTTTGTACTACAAAACATGCAATGACTGAAAGAAAATATCTCTACCCACCATGCAGCCGAAACATACATGTATTCCTTGTGCTTAAAGGGACAGTCCCGATAAGAACAGAGTCTCAAAAGTTCAAGTCCGAGAGTTTATGAAATTTATGGATCAAAATATAGAGGGATGGTGTATTTATCTTGTCTCAAAATTTCAGCTCAAAATATTGAGTCGTTTGGACGTGAACGTCAACACTGCTTATCCGGACACGTAACCCTTTTAAGATTTCGGGTCAATTTTTTCATTGGGTGACCTGATAATCGATTCACATTTCTTGAGAGGTCTATACAGTGAATGACCCATGTAATATAGTTGATAACCAAAGGTGAATTTCACCTACATATTGTTTATATAGAAAAAAAGTCTGGTTTTATCCAGATACTGATAATTTCCAGACTGTCAGATTTAAGTTATTTACAAGCGTATCACAAATATCGTGTTAGTTGGTCGGCCTTAGGTAATGGGTTTTAAGGGGTTTTAACACAAAATTAAGCAGTTTTATTCCTCAGAAAGTTATTGGGATTGGCCCTTTAATTATGTCACGATTCTACTCACAGATTTTATAATTACACACAGGTATATCCTACTTGAATCCGCAAATTCCACAGAAAATAATGAAATATGTATGTCTTAAGATAGCTGAAGTGTGTAATATTAAAGTCCCAATCTTCATTCTGGTCAACAAATCGTATTATTTTAGAATATTCCAATCAAATGATGATATAAATTTCATCTTAACAAACCTATTTTAAAAAATTGGAAAAAATTCATCCAATTGATTTGAAAAGTCTAACGTAAACCTTTTCAAATGTGACTTAGATTTTAAAATATTTTCGAACCCTCTGGACAAGTAAAATAGGTTGTAATGGAAAATTTACACAACAGGTAGGACACTTAAACATCTAGTACTTAGAATAAGGGTATTATTTATTTTCTGGAGCTAAGAAGCCAGCAAGAATGTTATTGTCCCTTTAAGCAAAGGCCCCATTCAGATAGCAAAGATTAGCCAGCTTTTAAAACAGCATTCTTGAAGACAAACAGCAAGCTGGGTTTTTAATGTCTTGATGGCACATGTTTTAATGTAATGCTGGACTATGTAATATAGTGTACTGAAATATATGTACAGATTAAATTCTTTTAATTCTGATGTGCACCCACATTCAAGTTTTCTGCAAACAAGTAGATCTGTAGAATAATATATTATTTAGATATCCAGTATAACCCCAGACAATATGATAGTTTCTGATTTTATTAACGGTACTGCAAAGCGATTGATATGAAGTCTGTGAGTCTTGTTATAAACTAAAATAGAATTGGACAGGTGAGTTGATTAGTCAGGTGTTGTTAACTCCCAATATCTTATATATCAATATATACCATTTCTTTTATATACCATTACTGTACTACCATCATATCTTACCGTAGTCAGATGTAGTTAACTCCCAATATCTTATATATCAATATATACCATACACCATCACTGTACTATATGTACCATCATATCTTACTGTACC
Organism: Patella caerulea; assembly: GCA_036850965.1. Taxonomy (NCBI): domain Eukaryota; kingdom Metazoa; phylum Mollusca; class Gastropoda; family Patellidae; genus Patella; species Patella caerulea. The sequence continues at coordinate 12,663,201 of JAZGQO010000002.1, read as the reverse complement.
TTACCCAAGTGTAGATAACTTCCAATATCTAATATATTAATATATACTGTTTCTTTTGTATACCATAACTACTACTACGCTACCATCATATCTTTTTTCTTTCATGGGAAGGATCCACCTCAGAAATAAAATAGAAAGTGATTAAATGAAAAAAAAATACAAATTAAACTGTTTTCTCATTTACTGTCAATTCAAATGTGGTAACTGTCAAGTCCAAACATACATTGCTTTTCTCAGCATACATAAAATGAGCTCTTGTTGGTATTAAAAAAGCAATAGGAAGAATGTACCGTACTATGAATGTTATTATTTTTGTCAAAATGTGGGTACGATATCAATAGAAACAAATTTAAAATTTAAATGACCTTCTTTTCAATAATTTTTGGATCAGTTTATTTTACTCATAAATAAAAGTAAATTTGATTGTGTAGGGTCTTAACGTCTCCAGATGACTTTCTGTATAAACTTTCTGTGGCAGTATTAAGATGAATCGCCCATTATAAAAAAAAGGCATCATTAGATTTTAAAAGTGGTTTATCTTAGTAATATAGGCCCGATCTGAATGATTCTCTGTATCCCGCTGACTCTCTTACATCAGTAACACAAAACAGATTGTTGAGAGTAAGTCGACCCAGGCTCTCCGTTTATGTAATCTGGCCAATTGCCCTAAAAACAACAGTTTTAACTTTAAAGCCACATGTACGTAAATAATCCAAGATGGCTATTTATTTCGATACCATGAATACATAAATATAGAACTGAGGTAATGCATAACACATTCTGGGAAATATGAAATTGATAGGTCTTGAATTCCTTGAAAAACATGAATTATTTGTTGATTTTGAAAATGATTCTGTCGCCAGCATAGATTAAATCTATGAAATTATTTTTAATTTATAAACAAAAGTTGTTTTAATAATAATTCATCTCTCACATTTAGCAAGACATATTTGAATCAGAAAATGTTATCAATTGCTCTTAGGCCAAAACAATTTAATTTTGAAATTTTCAGGGTCATGGTTAAGAAATAGCCTAAGAAAAGTCTGAAATTTACATTGCTGCAGTTGAGATTGAGAACCCTTTTCTGTTGGTTTAGAATATTGCGAAATATTCAATTATTCATATTGTTATACTGAAGGAAATTGGAACGTTGTTGGTTCGATATTCCTCGAATAATAGATTTCCCGGCTGTACGTGACAAGGAGTAGGGTCACCTGTCCAGCCTCGTGGGGATTCTTGAGGTTCTCTGGTTTCCTCCCACTGTCAAAAGACCCCCCACGGGAAACAAAATTGAAACATAATTATTTTAGTCGCAAAATGACCTAGTTTGTGTGAAGTGGACATTAAACCCTATTTCCCTTCCCTTTTATAATATTGTGAGAGAGAGAGAGAGAGAGAGAGAGAGAGAGAGAGAGAGAGAGAGAGAGAATGGGGTTTAATGTCCACTCAACACAAACTAGGTCATTTCGGGACTAACATATGGTTTAATTTTATTTCAATAATTCTCTTGCTCGTAGGGGTCTTTAGCAGTGGGAGGAAACCGGAGTGCCCGGAGGAAACCCACGAGGTTGAAAAGGCGCCTCTATCTCCATGCCACATACGCTCACACCAGGCCTTGAAACCACAGCCGCAAGCCAGAGGTGACCGGCCAGCTAGAGGTCGAAGCGCGGCACTCGAGACCACTAGGACATCCCAAACCCCCCTTATATTATTGTATTTTGAAAGGGATTCATATGAAGACCAGTTTCATTACATTTCATATGAAGACCAAAAAGCTTTAAGATGTGAATAAGATGATAGTAAAATGAAATCTCCATCTTTGTGTATTTCAGGCTGGTTACGAGCTGTACAGTTATTTGCTGTATTGGTTGTAGTATTTGGTCTGGCCAGTTGGGTTATGTTATGGTGGATAACATGTGGATATTTTGGAGAAGAAAAAGCCTTTCAATTTATGCTGCCTTGCTGGATACTTGCAGGTAACCATTTGATATCTTTTGTCTTGGTGGGAGTATGTCATCACACATATCAGTCTGGTGGTCTATGCTCTTTAAGATTTGTATATTATATCATACTGGCTGAGATTGTTTGGCTAGTTGAAGCAATATGTTATTCAGAATTATTGTCCATGCTACTGAAAGCTGGTAGACACTGTACAGCTCAATGTTTCTTTTGCATTATTTTTAGCGTGTTGTAATCATATATCACTGAACCATGTACAAATTTCAAAACACAAAGTTCTTAAGATAAAATTATTGTTTCTTTGACTGAGAAACATCTTATAATGTCCTTCCCGAAGTTGCTGCATTTTCGTAGCCTGGGTTCTGAAGATCTCTCGTTAAATAATACTGCTGAGGTATTGAGGGGTCCACTGACAGGCCCATCGTTATAATATTCATTTATTTCAATTTTCATTCTTAATCCTAAACATAAAAACATTGAATTATAAATGCCGTAAAATTGATTGTGCTAGAAAAAAAATCAACATGCAAGAGATCTGCTTATTATCTGTCATCACAGAATGAAAATTATAAATCAAAATCACATTTAGTTTTGAAAGAAAAAGTCACTTTGAAAATTAAATGCTGTCAGAAGGAGGGATCCGACATGAAAAAGGCCCTATATTTTATACTTTAATATTAATTAATCATGTTGTATCTGTTTCCTTTCAGGTATTTGTATGTTAGTGGCCATGTGTATATTCGGCCATTTTGTAAAACCTAAATTAGACACGTTTGAAATCCCAGGAAGAGTGCAGTTAGAAGAAGAAAGAATTGAATTTGCATGGGGTTTTATCTTGGTAGCTGTTACAACGGCCATTTGGAATGCTTTTAGTATTGTTTTTATTTGTATTACTTGTTGTTGTTGATATGGGCCTTAAATCCATGGGGTGATCTTAACAACTGTGCTTTGAGGGAGAGTTTTATCTAGAGCGGTGGAAACTTTTGAAAAAAAAAAAAGATGGTTATTAAACAAGCGTTAAAGTATACAAATCAAATGTTTATATTTTGACAAATAGTCCAATTAGACTTTCTGAAATCTTCAAATTAAACTACCGAATATTAAGTTGTTTGGAGATTATTGCTACTGGTACTTGTTCAAAACAATGTGGAATTTCATTGGGTTTTTTTTGTATGAGGGACTTGATAAATGTGACAATTGCTTATCTCTATCATTTCTGCAAATATATATACAGGGTTATCCAGGCACATATTTTTTGTCTTGTCTACGATATCTGCATTGATGGAAGTGGACATAGAACTCCAGGAACGAACAATCAACACTTATTTGGCATGGAATTTTGGACCTATGGTCTAACCCATGTGGGAATGAAAAGTAGCACAGGAAATGGAGAGAAGTTTCTATAAGACTTTCACATAGGATTAACCAGTTTTACTTACCAAAATATATCAGGGATGGTTCCTTTAACGATTTCAATTTACTTTTCTTGAAAATTTTAATCTTTTAATTTGTTTAGTGTGTGTTATCTAAAATTACCAACTTAGTAATATCGTGAGACATGGTTTGAAGCCGCTGCGCTGATTGTCATTTGAGAGATTTTTGATCCCTTGCCAACTACAATAATGTTAAAGTCGAAATGAAATGAAATGAAATGGGGTTTAACATCCTACTGTTCTTCTCCGACTGGGCTAAAGACGACGGGCATACGCCATCCAGTCTGCTATGAAGGAAATTTTTCCCAGGCAGTGCCACTATGGCCTACTCTTATATTTAGAATTCGAACTGCCAGGGATTTTTATGTGCATGCCAATGTATACACTGGCCCTTGTTTTTTTGTCCCATCTGAATGAATAGGCAGATGTTCTGCACTTCTGACAAGGGGATACCACGTCAGAAAATCCTGATAAATTGTCTAAGCTAATGCAGGGATCAAACATGCGAGCCAGCATCTTTCCTGAATCTCGAAAAGGAATAGCACTCCAAAATTTGTTCTCTTTCATTTTCATTTCTGGAGTTTAACATATAATTTGGTAAAGCACAAACCTCAGCAGATGATATAAACAGGGGCGGATCTAGGAATTTTGAAAAGGAGGGGCGCCGCAAAATGAGGGCACTGACCGCGGAGAAGAGGCATGCCACTGAGAGGGAGTGGGGGCCCCAAGAAAATTATCCGTCATTTCCTTGCCTCTCTAACCAATTCAAGAGCTATTTGGCTGATATTTTCGTCTAAACGTTCGGAAATCGTAGAAAAAGAGCCTGAAAATCAAGCAAAAAAGCTAGTTGAAAGGCACTTTTAGTAGTAAAAAAGGGCACTGTCGAAAATTAGGGGGGGGGGGCGCCCCTTACGACCCCCATTGAATCTGCCTCTGATAAACATACCAGTGCCAGGACTGCCAGTGTTAGGTAAATCTTTTACTGGGCCTCTTTGCCATCAAATTGAAGATTATCTACCCTTGACATTTTTTTTTCTTAATTAAATGTCAAACAATTTAAGTAAATTTGGGCATTGATTAAACTGTGAGAAAATAGACATTTTCAGGAAAATATATTTAATAGAGATAGGCAACTTCAAAAATTCATTTGTGTATCATAAATTTCAAAACTTGCTCTAACATTATTTGATCTCACTGTGCTATATTCATTAAAGTTACATTATGGGAGATAAGATAAAGAGATGGCAGTTCTCACTATAATAGTTGAAAACTAGATAGTGTAAAAATAATGTGCTGAAAATTTCAGTCAAATTGATCCACTATTAGCCGAGAAAAAAGCGTTTGAAATATTCAAATAGCCTCGGTCATCATTACTTAAATCATTAATATAAACAGCATAGTCTCGATTATCCACTTGATTGATTTAATTATCAACGGCCATTAAGCTGCATATAGGAATTCAATCCGCCAACATCGAAGGCTAGCCTTGACTTTAAGAGTTTATTATGGTCTGGATATGTTAATTAATGTCTATTTGATTATTTAGATAACATCTCAGGCCTAAAGAAAGACCTGTAATAAGCAGATTTTGCTCTTGCATAATGCTATTTTAATTAAAACATGAAATATATTTGACTGAAATCATACCCCCCCTTCCTCAATCTACATTATACCTCTGTCCCCCTCCCTTAACCACTAAAACTGACTGAAATATGGCCATGTGACATTCTCAATGTCAGAATGCATGCTTTGTTTTGTTTGTTGAATAGTTGTAAATTTGGATTAAAGGGATACAGGAGCTTGGTAGATCTCCTGGCTTCTTCCTCACTAAAGCAATCGCTGCCTTATATACCAAAATTGTTTTAATTGTAAAAAAGTTTGCCAATCACTGCCTTAGAGATAGCAATATCTCCATTTCATAATACATGTACATGTTTAATGTTTTTGTCCAGGAATTTTAACATTTTCATTCATGTCATCTTGTAATGAAATTGATAAAAACACTTGTTTACACATAAACTTAAATCCGAAAAAATATGACCACACACCATACTTCCCTAGTTGGAGCCGCAGTGGCTCAGTGAGTCAGGTGCTGGAATCACAGGTTTAGATCCCGGTTTACTGCAAAAGTTGTTCTGGTTTTTCCAGAATTGTTCACCTTTGTCAGTATTGCATGCCATGTACACATTGCTGTTGGAATTCAAATGGTTGTCTGAGCAAAAGTCCGCTCATAGCAAACTGTATGGAGAATAGCAATCTTCATTAGCTTGTGGAAAAGTAACACCTTAAATCACATTTCATTCATTCTTTCATTCATTTATTCTTCCATAATCTCTTGGATTCAATTGAAACAGAAATCTAGTCTGATATGCTCCAGTCTTGATGTTTCCTTGCACATTTTTTAAATCAGTTACCCTGGAAATGTATTAAGATGTTTTTAATTAGTTACCTTACTGACATATTTATGTGCCAATCTTACCGATTACTGAATGTAATTTAATATAATGTTTTTAAGCACAATAAACTATATAAATATTTCTGAGGTACTCCAACATAAGTGTTTTTATCCATTTTATTCTCTATATTATATGCTGAGTCATTCTATTTAATATATTTGTCTTGTAATACGGTATTCCACTTAATAACAGCCCTGCCTCAATAAAGACCCACCTGTGGTTTGTTATTGGATCAGGAAGACATGCTTCAGAAAAATTTTTTGGGATGTTTATTTCATATTAACATAAATTTTTATGTTACACTTTCTTGACAGTTGCAATCTTTAATATAAAACCATTGTCAGTGATACAAAAAGCAAAAAAAGATATCCAAGCTACCAAGAAAAATAAATCTATATTTTTCAAAATACATTAGGGGATGCTATTATAAAATGAATTGGGGACTAAAATCTTGTCAATACAATACTTCTGTTATGCTAGATTTAATTTCTATAGAGATAAGTGAGCAATGTAAAGGGGGCGGGGTGTCTGGACAACAGTTTCCACCTACTCTTCTTCAAATTCCAACGGCCAAGTGTTGTTTTCAGAGTGGACACCAGTTTGCCACACTCTCCTTGTCAGTCTAGATAACATCTATACATGTATATGTAAAACTTATGTGAATTGTTCATTATAATAAACAACTCTATTGTGTATGTAAAAATAAATACTGTGTAAAGCATGTCCCAGAGCTATTATTACACCTAATACGGTAATTATTGTTGTTGTATATATTGAAGTTTTATGTTTTGTATTTTTTAATTGTATAATTACATTTAGTTATTATATTTGCTTTGTTAAGTTTTTGCTGTTAGAAATTTAATGAAATCTAGTCTATATATTGTTTTGATCGATATTGTTTAGTTTTCAAAATTCTTGATTTATTTAAGGTCAATTCTGGTTATTAATCTATAAGTTCAATCTCCAAATATCTGTCCAAAAATTGTTTAATTGTTCCAGTATTTACAAAGACATGACAAAATGAAATTTCATTGATCTATACTTTTCCAGATGTAACAAGTACACCACCATCTTTATATGTTGTGAACCAAATTGATAGGTCAGTTTTTAACCGTATTAAATCCAAGCCAGAAGATTACATAGTGTTAGAATTTAAATTTTGTTTTCTGAATTAAATGTTAGCATGGATTAACCCGAGAAAAACTTTTAATTTTCTAAAAAATGCACACCATGCATTGTTACTCTAAGTTTTAAAATATGAAGCTGTTAAATTTTTTTTATTCAGTTTTCATTTTTATGTAAATTTTATCAATAAAAAGTAAAAATGATGAATAATTGTATCAGTATTTGGTAGTCGCCATTTCAGTATTTTCTACTTAAAACAGAATAATTTCAGTCAATTTTTTTAAGAAAACAGTTATAATTTAAAAACATTTAAATTTACATTGGCATTGTGTAAGAAAAAAAAGGAGGGGGGGAATAATTATTAGAAATTTATTTAGACTTTTTTTATTTTTGAATTTTATTTTAAATCTGAGTTTTAAAATTATGCACAATTATTGTTTTGTTCATATTTTTAAATTTTATGAGCATGACACCAACATTTAATTTCTATGAATTTGTAAACTCACAACTTTAAGAAAATTGATTATTGTTGTACAGTTATCTTTGTCTTGTAAAATAAAAGCTATTTTGTTTAGAACATTGTTTTTTATTTTTACTTTATATCGTCTTCTAGCTGTGGTAGACATGCAAATTAAATGTCAAGTTTTCTAAAACTAAGAAGAATTTTCAGAATTTTGTATGCCCTGATGTTCTAGATCCTAGCTGAAGGTCTGGCTGTTGTGCATGACCAAACTGATCCCGCAGTGAATATTTGCTTGGCCGCTGCAATCACTGATAAGCATGACATCGAAGAGGCTTAATGAGTACGGCATATTAACTTTTTTACTCCGACAAATTAAATTCTCAAACATTTTTTTGAGGTAAAAGAAAAATAAATAAAGACGTTTGAAGTATTTGTAGTCAAAAAATATTTCCTATTTAGTGTAAATGGGTATTAAAATGAGTAAAATGCATCATTTTGACCGAAGCAGTTAGGTGTTAAGTAAACATTGCACGAGCCGTTAAGCCAATGACTACTGCCGCATGCAGTCAACGCACGTGTTGTGGACAGTCATCTGTTACAGAGATAATTCGTAAGTAATTTTCTGTGAAACAGATTAGTGCATGACTAGACCTGTGGATGGACACCAATTTGAAAGTTGAGTGAAAACACTGCACAATCAACAGATGGGTTTATTTTCTTTTCATTTTTATGGGGTCATCCTGTTTGTACAAGTACCGGTAGGCATCCACAAATTGTAAAAAGAAAGAAAACAGTCTGATTTGTCGAATGGTGTTGTGATTTTGAAAGTGAAATTTATGGAACTTACAATTCCATGGGAAGCACCCAAATTACCTATTTTAAATGTCAGCAAAACCCAACAAAAGGGGAATCTTTTGTTCAAACATACAAAAATCACAACTGTTTCCTAATGTGACAAGGGGGGATAATTATTGTGACAATGACTAAAAGTCACATCATCTCGTTTTTTTAACTTCTGCCAAATAAAATTGTTTGAATTTAACATTTACGACCAAGATTAGAATAATAACTATAAATTACGTGATATTTCACAACGGATTAAGAAACTTAAAGGCATGTTCTCGTTAAATTCGCAAACAGCAATTTCGCAAATGGAAAAGTTAGGTCGTCAGTCATCATAGCGGTTAAGGGGAAATAACTCCAGTTAAGAAGTTCGCGTGACCATTGTAATCAGATCATGGCTGTACAGTGGATTCTCGTTTTTATTTTATGTTCAGTTGTAAATATCTTGTTTGGTTTTGTATACGTGTTTTAAAATAGTTTGTAATGTACTGTGATATATGTACTGCAAGGAATTTTATCAATAGACAGCTGTTCTTTGCTCATTAGAAGTTAAAAACAATGACCACTTTCTCGACGTTTATAAAATATGAGTGCACCGGTACCTGGAAGTAGAAAGGAGAATCCAGATTTCCCAAATGCAAAATTCATATGCCTATAAACATAAATCTTGTAGAAAATTATTATTTGAGAAGCTCAACAAGTCGAGTATGACAGATCTCAGTGATATAAAGTGTTGGTCAACCTGTGCTTTGGATCAATGTCCCCATTCATTGCTAAAAAAACTCTATGTTATAGGATGTCAATTTCACATACCTGTTGCAAAACTTGTATCCATGACTTACCTGACATTTTGAACTTTGTGACTGGCATGTATCATTAAAAACAACTAATAGTGGACAAATCTGTTCCAGACAAAATGTTGTGCCTAAGTCTGATTTGGTGTCTGGCTTTGTCACCTATAGAGACAGAGAGAGAAATGGGGTTTAACATACTCTTGACACAAACTAGGTCATTTTGGGACTAACATGGTTCAATTTTATTTCAATAATACACATGGGTATAGGTGTCTTTAGCAGCGGGAGAAAACTGGAGGAACTGAAGAAAACCCACAAAGTTGGACAAACAACCCTAGGCTACACCTCATCACGTACAAGCGGTTAATCGAAACCACCCCGTTTGACTCAATGACAGACCTCATGATCCATCATGCCTGTGTTAACCATTTGGCCCCCACTCCAACATAGTAACAGGTGCATTATGTCAAGCAAAATAAATGTAAATTTTATCCTTTTAGGCCAGTGTTTCATCTTATGGAGATCAAAATGTCAACGCCACTGAAATCAAGAAAGTTCATCTAATATTTATGAATCATTTAGGTAAGTTGTTGCAAGTGGTTAATTTAATATATTATAGCCTGTGAGAGAATTCTAAATGGATGGTACTTGTATCAGTATTTTTCAATATCTCTTAGCTTTTTTCATGTTCTAATTTTATAGCATCTAAATGGATGGGACGAAAAACAGTGGTCCCTTGTACACATTGGCAAGCACGTAAAAGATTCCTTGACAGTTGGAATTCAAAATAAGAGTAGGCTAGGCTGTAGCACTGCTGTCTGGGCAAAATTTCCCTTATAACATATCGATTAAAAGCATTTCAGGAGAACCGCAGTGATTCAGCGAGTAAGGGGTTGGCTCATTAACCAGCCAAAAAACAATGGCAGCAGAATTTCGTCACAATGGCATTAGAAATTTGTTATAATAGTAGACTGCAGCGATGCTGTTTGCACAGAATTTACCTATTAGCGCTGTGTTAACAGTTTTCACTGTAATAGTTAAATAGTTAAAAATAGATAATGTAAATAGAATATCCTGAAAAATTTATTCAAATTGTTCTACTCTGAACCGAGATATCAGCTTTTGAATTTTTTAGCTCATCATTACTAAAGTCGTTGCAATAAACTTTTGTTTTTAATCATCCTTCACAAATGGATTAGCGATGGATTCAAGAGTTAATTATGGTCTGGATAAGTTAATGATTTATATAACATTTCAGGTCTGAAGAAAGACTTGCAGTTGGCAGATTTAGCTCTTGCATTACCTGTGTTTAAGACAGAGCAATAGATTATTATGGTCTGGGGTCTGTTTCACGAAATTTTAACTAAGATATAATCCCGATTTTAGTAATTTGATTGGATAATATTAGATTGATTTTAGTGCTTAGCCAATCAAAATTGAAGTATCTACTAAAAGTTAAATTTTATCTTTAGTTAAGATTTCGAGAAATAGGGCCCAGGACAAGTTAATTACGTGTAATGTCTGATTAGTAATTTAGGAAACATTTCAGGCCTAAAGAAGAAAGACATGCCATCGGCAGATTTAGCTCCTGCATAATGTGTGTGTAATGATTAGGATAATATTTCAGGCCTAAAGAGAAAGACCTGCAATAGGCAAATTAAGTTCCTGCATAATGTATAAATTTCAAATAAAGAGTTGAATTATTTGTTGTAGATGTTGGATTTGATGGATTAGGTGGAACAGAAAGAGGACTAGTCAACAATGTTCTCAACAGATATTTTCAAGTTTATTTTCCACGAGCTATTAAACTGAGTGAGTCTTTGGTTGGCCTGGGTTTTAGAGAGAGATTTATCTACACAACACATCCATGGCTTGTAGAGATGTACGTCAATTGTCCACCAAACTTAAATCTGTCTGGTATACTGCTTCAGGTAATCTTCCTATAAATGTTTTGCTCCTACTGGGCTAATGAAGACGGGCATACAATCAATATACAGTGTGCCATGGGGGAGATTTCGCCCAGGCAGCGGCACTATGGCCTACTCTTATATTGAATTACAACCATGCTGGAAAATCCAGATGTACTTTCTCAGCCAATGCAGGGATCAAACACACTACCTCCAGGCTAGTGAGCTAGCGTCTTATGCACTTCGCCACCGTGGCTCCTCATGTTATAAATAACCAGGGGGGTAGGGATGGCCTAGTGGTCTAGAGTGCCGTTCTTCGACCTCTAGCTGGCCAGTCACCTCTCGCTTGCTGTTGTGGTTTCTATCCCTGGTGTGAGCATATGTGGCATGGAGATAGGGGCACGTTCTCAACCTCCGGTTTCCTCCCACTGCTAAAAACCCCTACGCGCATGCGAATTATTGAAATAAAATTAAACCATATACCATATGTTAGTTCCAATATGACCTAATTTGTGTTGAGTAGCCGTTAAACCACATTTCTCTCTATAAATAACCATACTTACAGACTGTCTGTTTGGACAAAGTTGTTTGTAATATCATAAATTGGTCAAGACTTTGGAATACATTACTCTCTGAGTCTCCATCCAACTGATGTAAACAGAGGCAGATTACCCTATAGACAGTGTAGGCAGTTGCCTAGGACATCAAGAAAAAAAAGGGCCCATAACATTTTGAATTACCTTTCTAAATTTGAGGTTTTTCATTTTAAGTGAATTTAGATGTGTGAAAGTTGTAGTGATTGGCATTATTCCATCAGTATGTCCTTGGTTCCCTTAGTCTTACGGTGGTCTTAGTTTCACTACGACAAGCCAGTTCCGAAAAGGGGCCAGCTGGTCGAGCTGACTAGGGACCATCAGAGCCTTGATCCGCCTATGGATGTAAATGTGACCTATTGCAGGTCTTTCATCTGGCTTCAGATCATGTTATTATTTAGACATTAATTCACATTACAAGCCCAAAATCAACTCTCTAGAGCGTTGGATGTACGATTTTTCAAATGCAATATTGTAAACTTTAACGATAAAATGGATAATTGAGACTTAGTCTCAGTTGTCAAGTACCATTGCTTTGATAATACACAACAACTTCAAACAATCATAACTTTACTCCCAGAATAATTAAAGGGACAATAACATTCTTGGCTTGGTAGCTCCAGAAAATAAATAATACCCTTATTCTAAATACTAGATGTTTAAGTGTCCTACCTGTTGTGTAAATTGTCCATTACAACATATTTTACTTGTCCAGAGGGTTCGAAAATATTTTAGAATCCAAGTCACATTTGAAAAGGTTTACGTTAGACTTTTCAAATCAATTGGTTGAATTTTTCCATTTTTTTTAGAATAGGTGTGTTAAGATGAAATTTATATCATCAATTAATTGGAATATTCTAAAATAATACGATTTGTTGACCAGAATGAAGATTGGAACATATTTTTCAGTTACAACAAGAGTGTTATTGGGGCTTTAATGTAAATGAAATTTTCTATATATTCATTTCATTATCTGGTTTTGAGCTATTTATCTAATTCTTACATAATGCATCTTTGATAGTTTGTTATGTACTTTGTTAATTACGTAGTTGGGAGGAACTGGTCAATTTTACATACCGGTACCATATGAGTATTTTATAGTTTTCAACGTAGTTACAATTGTATTTATATGTTTTCTGTGCAAAAATATTCCAATAATAGAATTTTAATTTAGACAAGGCTATAAATAGTTATTATTTTATGAGATGTTTCTGCCAAATTTGTAATAAACAAAATACCGAAATTAATTTTCTGGTAAAATTTCAAGGTTGTTTGTAAGCCATAATAAGAAACAAACTTGTTTAAAGGACAAATTGATGTGTTTGACAATGATTTGTGTTTCTAATTAAGAAATATTGATTTTATTGACAGTGTCCGTCAGCCAATGATTTGCAGCTTTTTTATGCAGCAGTTATGCGAGGTGATATCACATGGCATGCTGGACCAATGAACATGCAGTACGAGATGATGGACAGATCATTAATAGAGTTCAGTTTACAATTATCGGATGATCTGGATGAAGCGTTTCAGATACAACGAAAATATAAAACAGTTAGCCAACGAGATGTACCTGGTAATAATTGGTTTTAACCTTTTATTTTATTTCCTTCTGAATCGCACATTCTTTTTTTTAGGTTAAGTCAGAAAATGTCTACTGGTAGTTGTGTTAAGTATGTTTGAGATTTTTCAAGTCTGTTTCTTCCAAAAAGGCTAGTTATGCAAATCAGTGGAGGCCTATCTAAAGATAGATGGATTATGTTAAAAATATATGGCGGAATGATAAGCAACTGCACATAAGGTCTGTCATTGAGACAACTGGCGGCGTTACGATTCCCTGGTTTTTACGTGACAAGAAGTAGCGTGTGTGGCCTGTCCAACCTTGTGGGTTTTCCCGAGATTCCCCCCAAAGCTAAGGTGAATTATTGAAATGAAATTGAACCATCTGTTAGTCCCGAAATGACCAAGTTTGTGTCAAGTGGATGTTAAACCTGATTTCTGATTTATCTCTTTCTCTCATATCCTTTTAAAAGAATAGCATGGTAATCGGAGATAATCTGATTGATTGCTTGTTATATATTTTTGTAGGTATGTCAAAGGCTTTATTACCTATATTTGCTAGTAAAGATGTAGTGGCAATAACTGTTGGCGTTAATCCTATGTCAGCTCCACCTGGTGTTCCTGACATCTTTAACTGGCAGTATCAGAACATAAGTCTTATAGCCATGTGGCACCCAGGTAAAATTGAATATTTCATAATTCTATTTAAGTAAAAAATTTCATGTTTGTCCAAATTAATTGGGAAAGAGTGGTCATTTTGATTTTTATAATATTTAATATTATAAAGATTTGATTAACTCAAGACTGTTAAGTACAGACAAATTTGAGTCTTGGAGTGTGTTTATATTACATCAAGAAACATCAGCATCCTCTATAAATAACATCATGGGGGATTCGGATGGCCTAGTGGTCTAGTGTGCTACGCTTCGACCTCTAGCTGGCCGATCACCTCTGGCTTGCGGCTGTGGTTTCGATCCCTGGTGTGAGCATATGTGGCATGGAGATAGGGGTGCCTTCTCAACCTCATGGTTTTCCTCTGGGCACTCCGGTTTCCTCCCACTGAAAAAGACCCCTACGCGCAAGCGAATTATTGAAATAAAAAATTGAACCGTATGTTAGTCCCGAAATGACCTAGTTTGTGTTAAGTGGACGTTAAACCCCATTTCTCTCTCTCTCTTTAACTAATAATGTGGATGAAAATCGAAACCATATGTTAGTCCCAATGTGATCTAGTTTGGGTCGAGTGGACATTAAACCCCATTTCTCTCAGATGCCTACTCTTTACAACCCAGTATGGAAGAAGAAAACTCCTGAGAATTTGTGGCTGTTGATAATGTGTTTTTTAATTATTACTATCTTTAATTTTTTGTTGTAGGTGGCTACCCACAAGCTCCAGGTACTGAGCCCGGCAAACCAGGTGGAATGTCAAAACACGACTGTGTTATGTTTCCAGGTTTCCCCGAAGTTATGTGTTTTGCATTTCGAACTGATAATAGTGGTCCTCCAGTTAATATCTCTGTAAGTAAAAAGAGAGAGAGAGAGAGAGCAAGAAATGGGGTTTAATGTCCACTTGACACAAAATAGGTAATTTCGGGACTAACATATGGTTTGATTTTATTTCAATAATTCGCTTGCACATATTGGCCCTTAGCAGTGGGAGGAAACCGGAGGACCCGGAGAAAACACATGAGGTTGGACTTGCAACCATACTTCTTGTCACATACAATCAGAGAATAAAAACAATACCAGTGGCTCAATGACAGACCATAATGATACAGAGGGCACACGCAAACCATCGTTTGTCACACAAATAGTTTTTCTGCAATATTCTGCTATGCACTGGTTAATTGGGCATAATAAAATCATGACGTAACGTTATTTGGTCCAATTTGGAGCTCTGTTTAAAGCGTAATCATATTGTTATGCAGGAACAGAAATTTGCTTCCATTAAAGCAGTGTGGGGAGTTCCAGTCAACTATTTGAAGCTGTAGGCCTGTGTTGGGGATTCATTTGTTAACCAGAAAAATAAAATAATTTCATTTTATCAGTATCATTTTTTTATCTTCAATCTTTTTTTCTTTTTATTTTCAGGAAGTTCTTACAAATTATGAAATAGCTCGTGGTCAATTTCCTAACGCTGTTGTTCAGGCATCAACTTTTGATGAATTTGTTGAAGCTGTCCAACCTATAAAATCACAGCTTCCTGTGGTAACCAAAGAAATAGGGGACACATGGATACAGGGACCTGCTTCAGATCCTAGAAAAATAGCTGAAATGCGAGCCTATTGTAGATTACGTACACAATGTATTGAACAAGGTAAAGTGTTTATGGAATCCATAAAATTCTCCCCCAAGCAACAAATCTTTAGCAGACTTATATACCATTCAGTTAAAAATCGTCCGGGTTTTTGAGTCAGGACTGTGTTGCGTTCACATGTACTATAAGCCAAACCAGCTTAACTATTCTGACCTCTTCGGTCGTAGGTTAGAGTTAACTACGCATGGGTGGCTTCATATTCTTTATTCAGTTCTTGCACGCTTTCGATAACACTGGCACTGCCTGGGCCCGATATTTTCCCAGGAATGTAACTTACTGCATATGGTGCATGCTCAAAGTAAGCTGGAGCCTGGGTTTTTAAGCCAACCTGTTTGAAATAAGAAGCCTTCACAAAGACAGGTCGCAAGCTGGGGTTTTCAAACTGGATTTATTTTTCCCCACATTTGCCTTTAGACAACAAAGTTAAACTGGTTTAAGGATACCAAGAGTTTTTAAACCAGTTCAACATAAGCGTCTGAACGGGCTACATGCATGAATTATTAAAAAATTCTGAGACTGACTGCAGGTGACTTTGTTGCCGATGGGCATATGGTTTGTTACTGGCAACCTATATTTTATTGTTTGTTTATTTTAGGACCATGTTCTGTTATTGATAAAGTATTTTATAACAGCAGTATAATAATGACCAAATTAGGAGAACATACATGGGGTATTAATTCCCTGCTTGATGGTGTTAACTGGTCCAATCCAAATTTTAAAACACAACTTAAAGAAAAACGTAAGTATCTATTATAGACTGTTATTAAATAAAAGGATATAGTTTCTGTAGAGAGTTGTTCAATGAAATGAAATGGAGTTTAACGTCTGACTGTTTTACTCCGACCGGGCTAATGAAGACGGGCATACGCCACACAGTGTGCTATAAGGGAAGGTTTGCCTGAGCAGCGGCTCTATGGCCTACTCTTATATCAAATTCCAACTGCCAAGTGATCTTTTATGTGCTTGCCAATGTGTACACGTGACCTCAGTTTTTCGTCCCATCCTAATGACTAGACAGCTGTCCTTGACAATCCCTCTGTCTTGAACCACTGACAAGAGGAAACCATGTTTGAAAATCCTGACAAACTTTCTACGCCAATGCAGGGATCTAACACATGACCGCCAGGCTAGTGAGCTAGCATCCTTATCTGCTTAGCTGCTGTGGCTTCCTTGTTAAATTAAAGGATATGGTTTATGTAGGTTGGTTTTGAATTAAAGGATATATAGGTTGCCTTGTGTTTTTGTTTTACAATAACTGTGATTTGTTGGTTGCAGGAAAATAAAACCAAAATCATTTTACGATCCCTCTCGACTAAAATTACCCATGACAGTGGGAATTCGGTTATAAGCATAGGCGTACGGGTAATTTTTGACTTAGGGGGGGTGGGGACGGTTGTGGTTGGTGCCCAAACAATAGAGGTTTTGAGTCTTAAGATTTCTATTTAATTGCCTAACTATTGACACTCTGACTTTAAATTCGCTGTTAAATTGGACACATTCAAGAACACAATATTTTTTACACAACTGTTACAAATACAATTGTGTGCCCAAATTTTCCCAGCTTTGGTGCCCCAAATGGTGGGGGGTGGGGGGGCCAGCCCAGCCCCTCCAGCTCGTACGCCTATGGTTATAAGTTGACGTAAATGTTGCTGTTCAGGACAAAATTAATTTTCCTAGCATTGCATGAGTTATCTAATCAAACTATGATAAAAACAGATTTCAACTTTCCATGCAATTTAATGTTTCTTGTTAAACTAATATTAAACCATATATTTCTGTTTGATTGTTTGAATTTTGATGTGCTATAGGACGTTTTTAACCAATCAGATGCGACTGAGAGAGAAATGGGGTTTAACGTCCACTCGATACAAACCAGGTCATTTCGGGTCAGACTTGTGGTTAAATTTTATTCCAATAATACAGTTGCACCTATAGGTCTTTATCAAATGGAGGAAACTCAGTCGGATGCATTCAAGCCATTTGCGAGTTATTATAGCTATTTATCATTCCAACCACATGATAATTTCTGATAAATTCTGACGATTGTGTCAAATGTACATTTACAAGTTTTTTTTATTGTTACAGCTATTAATTATGAAGTGAGTTTTAACTCATGGACAGAACAACGAGAATTTACGTATCTATCATTAGAAACTCTGGGTGATGATCCGCTTGTACAGGCTGTAAAGAAAGAATTCAACATGATCAAAGCACAGAAACCTGATTTGAATGGTAAGAAAACGTTTCATAACTCTAGAATGAAATCATATCCAGTAGAGAACAAGTTTCTAGATCCAAATTGATATTTTTAAAGTGATTATTCTGTTGTATCCATTGAAAGCTTTATAAATACAAAGAAGACAAAATTTAGGATTTTGATTTTTCAGACCATAAAAATGAAGTCACATAATGCAGAAATGAAATTTTGAAAATAAAAAACCCTTATTTCCCAAGAAATGGTTACTTTATGGAAAACTATGGTATATGTAGAATATGTAGAATTTTGTATGAGGTCAATACTAACAATTGCTATACATTTTAAAATTTGGAAAAAAAAAGTATCCAGGAATGTTTACAGTGACAAACCTTATTGCTTTAGAATAAAAAACAACCATCTTTAAAAAAATGTTGCCGAAGTAATGTGTAATTTTGGAAAAAGTAGGAAAAACTTGGGTAGATAATATCTCTACAACCAAATTACATATCTCCATCAAATTCAATAGATTTTGAATTTAAACACGTTTTTTTTCGGTCAGCCACATCTCCTAATGAATTTGTTGCTTTGTTTTGTTATTTGTAGGTTATGTAACAGCTTCTGTATCAGATGTACAGAAATGTAAAAATGGTTTTAAGTTTGGATTTGATAAAGATGGTAGTATAATATCTCTAGTTGATCCTACAGCAGGGGTATGTTGATGACTTGTAATTCTTTTATAATAGGAGTGTTACTTTGTTGAATGTGTGTTTGTTTGTTTGTTACCGTCTGTCCGTCAGTCCATCTGTCCGTCACACTTTTTGGGACACAATAACTCTATTCCTAATTGAGCTAAAATGTTCAAACTTGGTGTATGTGTTTAATAGGTCAATGCCTTTATGGAGTTCGAGGATGAGCATTTTCCGCTTAGGGTAAGCAGAGATAAGCAATTTGATTGGTTGATGCTTTGGGACACGATAACTTCAGTTCTAATTAAGTGAGATTGATGAAACTTGGTGTATAGTTTCATTACAGTAATACCTTGACTAAGTTCGATAATGAGCATTTTCTGCTCAGGGTAAGCAGAGCGATACGCAATTTGATTGGTCGAGACTTTGGAACACAATAACTCTTCTTCTAATTGAGTTAAAATGTTCAAACTTGGTGTATATGCTTATTAGGTCAATGCCTTGATGGAGTTCAAAGATGAGCATTTTCTGCTTAGGGTAAGCAGAGATAAGCAATTTGATTGGTTGATGCTTTGGGACACGATAACTTTAGTTCTAAGTAAGTGAGAGTGATGAAACTTGGTGTATAGTTTCATTACAATAATACCTTGACTAAGATCGATAATGAGCATTTTCTGCTCAGGGTAAGCAGAGCGATAAGTAATTTGATTTGCCGAGACTTTGGAACACAATAACTCTCCTTTGTATTGAGTTAAAATGTTCTTAATTGGTGTGTATGCTTATTAGGTCAATGCCATGATGGAGTTCGAAGATGAGTATTTTCTTCTTAGGGTAGGCAGAGATAAGCAATTTGATTGGTTGATGCTTTGGGACAAGATAACTTAGGTTCATCTTGATTGATGATTTTTATGCCAATACAATGACTGCATTCTCATTCAGTAATGGATTCGACAGTAACAGTGTATAGAAACGACTGACTCGGACACAAGGGCCCTTTCCCTTGGCCAGAGGGGCCCTTTTGTCAAGCGTGGGGGCCCTTTTGTCTGCCTTTAGGGTCCCCCTAGCTAGGAACATTTTCATTTTTCTCGTAGGTTTTAGCATTTTTCTTTATAAAACACTTTTGGATGACACTTCGTGTACAGTTTGATTGCTCGATACGTTTGAAAAAAATAAATGTGCGATTAGTTAATATGTGTCGTCTATTTATTTTGGGATTTCGGCGGGGGACATTAGCCTCACTGTTGACTTGTTTCTCTCACTTCTTGTACACAGTGTAATAGATTGTATTTTATTTTTCTCTTTAAACAGACAGATTGGGCATCCACAAACAATCGTATTGGTCAGTTTGTTTACCAGACATACAATCAGTCCGATTTCACATCGTTTGAATCCAGTTATTCCTTTAATGGTCAAGCTGTTGGCATTGGGAAGTTCAATATGTCAAAAAATTTTAATACATCAAGCCAAGATTGGCCAGTTGTTCTAAAAGCTCTTTACAAAGCTAAAGGTAAGTGTATTAGGATATTTAAAAGATGTTTGCAAGACATTTGATTTTATACAATTCTTTCACATCCATTTGTAGGGGTTGCATGGGTAAATGGTCTAAGTTATACACTTTACATCATAAGGTCTGTCTTTGACTCAAGTTGCATAGCATCAATTCCCAGCATGTATGTGACATGGTCTAAGTTATACACTTTACATCATAAGGTCTGTCTTTGACTCAAGTTGCATAGCGTCAATTCCCAGCAAGAACTAGGGTTGCCTGCCCAACCTCATGGGTTTTTTCTGCGTTCTCTGGTTTCCTCCAACTGCATAAGACCCTTACTTGCAAGTGAATTATTGAAATAAAATAGAACCATATCTTAGTCCCATAATGACATTAATCCACATATATCTCTCTCTCTTTCACATCCCTTCTCGTTGGGTCTTACGTACCATTTTGTCTCCAGATGAAGCAGTACTTAACTGATATATCAGACATCAAATATTAATATCAAGTTTAAAAGCATGTTGCTCAATTTTAAATACTTTTATTCTACAATACTCATATTTACAAACACATGAGGCTACAGTAATTGAGCGATACGGTCCCATCATGGTTGGAGAACCTCACATTTAGTATAGTTATTAGATTACTTAAATAAGATATTCATTCATGTCATATAATTATTAGATTACTTAAATAAAACATACACATGCCATATGGTAACTGCATTACTTAAGTAAAACATACACATATACATGTCATATAGATTACTTAAAATATAAACACATGGCGTATAGTAACTGGATAGCTTAAATACAACATAATTATGTCATATAGATTACTTAAATTAAATATATACACATGCCATATAGTAATAAAATTACTTGAATAAAACATGTGGTAAACACTTGCCATATTGCAACTGGATTACTTAAAATCTTTGACGGTCATTTTAGGAATTTATAAAAGATATATTTAGAAAATGAGTTTTAGTCCAAAAATGGTACAAATCAGATCAGTATTTACAAAGACCTGCAATTATGATATTTCCATTGAAACTTCTGATTAATCTCTTTTGATTGAATACTAGCATATTGTTGATATTTTGAGTTTGTTTACTTAATTGAATATTGAATAATCAACTGGAGTATATTTATTTAAACATGGATTAAGATGTGAAAAATTAAATGTTGTCTGAAAAATGCAAATAAGGATCAGCTGCTGTACATGAGATATAATAATTCAATGACATTAATAAAACGTATAGATTTTAAATATACATACATAGTTTAAATATTGGCAGAGTTTTGTAAACACTTATTCTAAAAAATATACAAGATAATGAGAGTCCGGGGGTTGGATGGCCGAATGGTTAGCGCCTGCGGGCTGTATCATAAGCTCTGTCGTTGAGTCAACTGATGTGTTAGTCCCGAAATGACTTAATTGTGTCAAGTGAACATTAAACCCCATTTCTCTCTCACTCTAACTAGACTTAAAAGAGTTATTATAACTTTGACAAAGAAAATAAAAGTAATTGATTTAGACTACGGTAATATCATATTCATAATATAATAACATTTGATGCAGCTAATTACTGAAAAACATAATACTGAACTACTTAGATTAAGGTGTATATTTCACAAGCATTGTGTAAACTCCATTCAAAACACAGAAAAACGTTTGTTCCTATATCTCGTGTCAGATCTATTTCAGTGGTTGTATACAGTCCAAAATTGGAATTAGTCTGACATAACTCTGTAGTCACATCACATCAAAACTAAAATTACGATGACTTTTAAAGCGCAATGACTAATTAAAGTTACAATTAATGTATTGGTTGTAACAGATCTAATATCAGAATTATTGTCACTTCAAACTAAACAAAAGTTCTGTAAACCAATTTTTCTTATTGGACATTTTTATTGAAAATAATGGGGCATAACTCCTATCATTATTTAAGCAGGTGATTTCAGACCACAATTAAAAATCATGTGTCAACTAAATATTCAAATTCGTACGTAATAAAAACTTCAGTTGTATACCAGTTGTTATAATGTTCACTTAAAATTGTGACCTTATTGAATAGTTCCAATCGAAAGCTCTTCTCTTCACTTGAGATTTTACATTTTGAAAATGAAAATAGTGGAGTTTATGTGGATATTTTTATCAACACTCTTATAACACATATTTCTTTCAGTCTTTATTTGGAGATAAATGTTGAATTCCAGATGAGTACTTGTCGTCTTCAGCTTCATTAAACCACACATAAACATATCCCCCCCCCTCCAAAAAATAATATAAAATAAATGAATATTGTTTAGGATCTGGAACATGGGATAATAACAGATGTATCTTGATGTGGTGCTAATGCTCCAGTACTGTCACAATTAAACCATCCTGTCTTCCAGACTGTTTTAATATCTGTCATATCCTTAGTGTTGTAAAAAGTAGCTTGTCCCGAGTCTTGATAGAGATGATTCACATCTGATATAGTTGTCCTGTAATAGTGAACAGCCAGTGAAACGGCAGACGCCACACTTTCTTTGATGTTTTGTATAGTTTTACATTCGATATTGTTGTTGACCTTGGCATTGTACTTTATATCTCCGACCAGCTGTGGAGCAAACAGACCGTGTGGAGCGTCAAATTCAAATGCCAAAAAGATGGATTCTGTGTAAGCGCCGGTTAGGTATGAAGCACAGTTTGTCCCAACTGTGATCTGTTTTTTAATTTTATTAATCGTATAACATTCCATCGGTTGCCATGGTTCGGAATCTGTTGTTTTCCAAATCGCCATCTTCAAATAAGTACTGTTACTTTGATATTCGTAATTAAAAAGGTATTTTTTGTCAGGATTGTAACGTAAATCGTTTACTTTTATTAGTCGCATGAAATTGTCATTCGAATTTTGCCCGTCGTATATAAAAGTTGGGTGATGAAACAATATACTGACATTTTTAAAATATCGATCGTTATCAAATTCGTGATCAAAGGCTGATGACGGAGTTGAAATGGAGACACCATTATCTGTCAAATTGGTTTGAGTAAAAAGGAAAATCATGATAGTTGCAAAAATATTTAGAATAAGTCCAATGAAAATTGTAATACGAATCATAACAACAAATGCTCTTGTTGGATTATGTTTGCTGGCTTCATAAAAGGATTCCTTATTACAGTACCGCACAAAAAATAAAATGAGTCGTATTAACATGGCAAGTAGAACCACAGATGCTTTGCTCAGCTGGAATATGCTGACAGGATCTTCACGACAAGCCGCGATTATCATGCTGAGGATCAGTTGCGGAAAATCGGCTAACCAGACAGTAGCGAGAGAAACGCAGTCGGTACACACCCACGACTGCCCAGTACGAATCCCTTGACACGAATTAGCGATTTCAAAAATCAAGAAAATGGAGCCGATGATTGCCCATGCTAACAGTGCCGATATCACTGCCTGTTCTGGGGGACCGTACACTAATCCTGGTTCCAGAACAGATATATGTTTGTAAAATAGCCAGTCGCATATAAAATCTGCAACATCAATCACTAGTGTAGCCAACAACAGACCAAGCTGAAATCGACGGCTGTTTACTCCCATATTTTATGTTGGTTTTGTTCAAACGTACAGGTATTTAATCCTTTTCACCTGAAATACAAAAAAAGGGATTTTTGATTAAACAAAATATTAATTTGTTCTGCCGAGTTGTTAAGAAAATCTTCAATTTATACTTGGTACTTAACAATACAATTTGAATCATTTGACACAAAGTAAATAATTTCAAAATCAATAAAATGGTGCCGATGAAAGCAATTACTAGGGTCATATTAGGGGTCTGTAAACTAATCCTGGTTTCAAATGATATATATTAAATATTCACAAAAAAGGCCGATCTGAAATGCTATTAACAACATAAGCCATTAGTTTGGCAATCGCAGCTATCTAATGAGACTTTGTACATACATCAAGGGAGCCGCAGTGGCAAAGTGGGTAGGACGCTGGCTTGCTAACCCGGAGGTCATGTTCAATCCTAGCATTGACCAAGAAAGTTCATCAGGATTGTCTCCCCTTGTCAGTGGTGCAGGAAGAGAGCCTTACAAAGACAGCTGTGTAGTTTTTCGCATAGTAGGTATAGCC
This sequence comes from Patella caerulea, assembly GCA_036850965.1. Classification (NCBI taxonomy): domain Eukaryota; kingdom Metazoa; phylum Mollusca; class Gastropoda; family Patellidae; genus Patella; species Patella caerulea. The sequence goes on along the minus strand of JAZGQO010000002.1, from coordinate 12,639,247 downwards.
AAGGTACCGTATATACATTGGCATTCATGTTTTCATTTTCTCCTCACTTTCAAAATGTTCATTTTCTCCTCACTATGTCCATAAAGATATATTATGTAAGAATTAGACAGACAGGTCTTGTTAATAAAGATCCGACAGGTCTTGTTATTAAAGATCCGACAGGTCTTGTTATAATGGTTTGAAAATAGATAAAGAAAAATGAAGATATTGAAAATTTCATTCAAATTACTAATCTTGTGGGTGTTTAAAGCCATATAAATCTCTGTTCCATAGAATTACATGAAACTGAAGCAATGGTCAGAGAAATTTCTCTCTGCCCATTGCTGGATTGACTTCTGATTCTTGAACTTTTGAGGAAGTGTGTCTATTCTTCCCGTTCAATCAAAATGACAGTCCTACGTTTAATATGGGTCTTCCCTAAAACTTTGGATAGTGATTTAAGGTATTAAAAATGGTGAAAGTATGTTCGTTTCCAAACAGTATTGCTTACATTTCATTCGACTTGATAGCCTCATTTGTCACGCATTTAGTTTTACTGCAGTATTCTGCTATGCACAGGTTAATTGGGCATAATAAAATCGTTAGCCATGACGTAACGTTATGTAAACATATTTGGTGCAATATTGGCACTCGTTTTAAATGTAAAGCTTTTGTAAAGCAGCTTGTCATTGGTTGTTAGTCAGACTACTGACCAATCAAAAATTAAAACAATAATACCCACTCATTACAGCAGTGAGTAGTGGGATTACCTTTAATCAAACGGAACACTGCGAGTAATATGTAGAATCACAACCTATATATTTCATTTTCAATTCAATTACTAAATGTCCTTGAAACAATAAACAGAGGTTTTGAGACAAAATAGTCAAGCCTTATATTGGACTAACTTATTTGAACTGGTTTTGTGTCTAAAACTGCAAATCTATGTGGTCAATTGTTTTAAGTGTTGTTGGCTGGTAAAACTAAAAAGTAAACTTTCAGTATGCAGTGGCTCCATAAGAAAGGAATTAAAAGATTAAAATGTAATTTATTGTTCTACTTTTTTTGTTCAACTGAGATCATCTTGATGAAAGAGTTATTGAAATGTAGCCATAAGTTATTTTGTTTTCTTATTTTAAATAGATTACTGGTGGTACAAAATGTTCTTTCTTGAAATATTTTATACAGGCAATTTTATTAAGATATTATTTGTTGAGTTGCTAAATTATTACTTTACTATGGAAGATCAAAGATTATGTCAATAACGATTAACATGTGAGTTGCTCACACAAAACCAGACACTTTGTCATTTTTATAAAAATAGAGCTGGATGTATATGTGACAGTATTTCGTTCTTTAAATCAGGTTGTTGTATGACAACACTGGTGTGACTTCAAATATAATATTTTTATTCTTCTTACATATTAGGTACAAACATCATAATGTAAACGACCGTAGAACTAACTTAAATGGAGGGAGTCGAATGTCTTAGCTTGGCTTAGCATGAGTGTGCTAACTCCAGAAGCTGTCCTCGCGTACCGTCTCGTGCCAAGGCGCCCATGGCCTTCGCTCAGTCCTGGCCGGACCTAACTCCTAGCCCTGCCTGGACCTCACTAGTATCCATTAGATACCTTCATCTAGGCGCATGCCTAGCATGGCCTCCTGGCCCTGACTGAAGATCCGTTTCTGTTCTGAGTTTATAAACGTATTCGAGACAAAGGAGCTCATTAGACACCTGTCTAATGTATCAAGCATCATATGAAGGTTTAACATTCAATATAGTTTATCAGACAAAGAAAGTTAGATAAGACATGCCAACAACAAGTTATAGTTACGCAATGACATAAGGAATACTACCAAGATCTCCAGCCGGGTGTTGATAGCAACAGGTTTATATAACAATCACTAACACGTATTTTAATATGGCAGGACGCCTCTATGACATATGTCATTGTGTTATATATATTTGAATAGTCCACAGTCCAAGTTTTCCAAAAATGGATTTCTTTTTAAATTTATCGTATCATATGGAGTTGAGTTCGGCTCATTCACAGCAACAAGAAAGCATGTAGTACAAAATGAAGTTGTGCGGCAAGCGCTTGGCTTAGTGGGAGCGGGTCACATATTGAGTACAAAATTGATATTCAATACAAAAACCTACCGGTACCATTTCTTTCAAAGCATACTTGAATTAGATAAACAGTAATATCCTTGATTTTTTAGATAGCTTGTAGATGTCGGCAACTGATGTTGTATCATACGAGTTTATTAAGATTGTTGGTTTTTGTCACATGGTAGTTTAATATGTACCATATGTATAATACAATATGTTACAGTAGGTAAATATATACTATATATTACTATATACCCACAATACTTATTAAAGGAATTCTTTACTTCATATTACAGGAAGAGGGGGGAAATTAATGGTCGAATGGCTAGCGCATGCGTGCTGCATTAGCCGACTCGGTGCAAAACAGTAGGACGTTAAAGCCCCAATAACACTCTTGTTGTAATTGAATAATATGTCCCAATCTTTATTCTGGTCAACAAATTGTATTATTTTACAATATTCCAATTAATTGATGATGCAAATTTCATCTTAACACACCTAATTTAAAAAATTGAAAAAATTCAACTACATGATTTGAAAATGTTAACGTAAATCTTTTCAAATGTGACTTGGATTTTAAAATATTTTCCAACCCTCTGGACAAGTAAAATATGATGTAATGGATAATTTACACAACAGGTAGGACACATAAACATCTAGTACTTAGAATAAGACTATTATTTATTTTCTGGAGCTGCCAAGCCAGCAAGAGTGTTATTGTCCCTTTAAACCCCATTTAATTTCATTTTTATACGCCCACATTTTCATGTGGACGTATTATGTCGTCGCCCCTGTCCGTCCGGACGTCCGTCCGTCCGTCCGTCCACAATTTGTTTGTGGACTCTCTACAGGTCACAATTCTTATCCGATTTTGACGAAACTTGAAATATAGGTTTATCCCCACAAGTTCTCGGCTGCTTTCGATATTGGCATGTATCGGATCAAAACTTCATGGATTATGGCCCCTGATTGTACGAAAAATCACGTTTTTAGCTTGTGGACCCTATAGAGGTCACAATTTTGAACCGATTTTGATGAAACTTGACATGCATGTTTGTAACCCAAAGATCTTGGTTCCTTTCGATATTTGCGGCTTACGGAATGTAATTTCCTGAATTATGGCCCCTGATTGTCCGAAAAATCACCCTTTTTAGCTTGTGGTCCCTCTGGAGGTCACAATTATTATTCGATTTAAAAAAACGTTTGATTATATCACCGTTACACCCTAAGGAAGTTTGAGTTCGAATTTCGGGAAAATCGGACGAAAATTGCCATACAAAATGGCCGCCGTTTGTACGCGAATACTGTTAAAAAATGGTATATCAAGGTTGTGGACCCTGTGGAGGTTACAATTTTGATTCGATTTTGATGAAACTTGCAATTCATGGTTATAACCCAAAGATCTTGCTTCCTTTCGATATTTGCGCATATCGGATCGTAACTTCCTGAATTATGGCCCCTGATTATACGCAAAATCGCCTTTTTTTTAGCTTGGAGGTCACAATTATTATTCGATTTAAAAAACCGTTTGATTATATTACCGTCACACCCTAAAGAAGGTTGAGTTCGAATTTCGGGAAAATCGGACGAAAATTGCCATACAAAATGGCCGCCGTTTGTACGCGAATACTGTTAAAAAATGGTATATCAAGGTTGTGGACCCTGTGGAGGTCACAATTTTGATGAAATTTGAAATTCATGGTTATAACCCAAAGATCTTGCTTCCTTTCGATATTTGCGCATATCGGATCGTAACTTCCTGAATTATGGCCCCTGATTATACGCAAAATTGCCTTTTTTTTTAGCTTGGAGGTCACAATTATTATCCGATTTAAAAAAACGTTTGCTTATATTACCGTTACACCGTAAGGAAGGTTGAGTTCAAATTCGGGAAAATCAGACCAAAATTGTCATACAAAATGGCCGCCGTTTGTACGCGAATACTGTTAAAAAATGGTATATCAAGGTTGTGGACCCTGTAAAGGTCACAATTTTAATTCGATTTTGATGAAACTTGAAATTCATGGTTATAACCCAAAGATCTTGGTTCTTTTCAATATTTGCGCATATTGGATCGTAACTTCCTGAATTATGGCCCCTGGTTATACGCAAAATCCCCCTTTCTTTAGCTTGTGGTCCCTCTGGAGGTCACAATTATTATCCAATTTAAAAAAACGTTTGATTATATCACCGTTGCACTGTAAGGAAGGTTGAGTTTGAATTTCAGGAAAATCGGACCAAAATTGACAGACAAAATGGCCGCCGTTTGTACGCGAATACTGTTAAAAAAATGATATATCATGGTTGTGGACCCTGTATAGGTCACAATTTTAATTCGATTTTGATGAGGAAGGTTGAGTTCTAATTTCGTGAAAATCGTACCAAAATTGCCGGACGAAATGGTCGCCGTTTGTACGCGAATAGTGTAAAAATATGGTATATCATGGTTGTGGACTCTCTACAGGTCACAATTCTTATCCGATTTTGATGAAAAGTCACATTTCTAGGTTGTGTACCGTCACACCATAATCATTGTCGGTTTCGAATTTCATTAATATCAGACTGGAACTGACCAACTAAATGGCTGCTCCCAATACAGTATGAAATACAGGACTTAAAGATGCAGGAAAAATCACTTTCGGTATTGCTTGTTCTCTGTCCATCTCTCGAAAATGTGGGCGTATCCTGCCTGGCAGTGCCAGCCTATCTTCTAACATAAAACATATTCAGATTTAAATAAATTACTAATATTTGACTATTTTTATACGCCCACATTGAAATGTGGTCGTATATTGTCGTCGCCCCGTCCGTCCGTCCGTCCGTCCGTCCGTTGGTCATTCCGGTGTCCACAATTGCTTGTGGACGCTCTACAGGCTAAAGTTAATATCCGATTGACTTTAAATTTATACACAGTGTTTAAGGTCATGAGACGAAGAAGCCTATTGTTTTTCAGCGATTTCTGATTTTTTTATTTTATAACTACCCGAGTTATGGCCCTTGATCACTTCAAAAAATCTTGTGGATGCTCTAGAGGCCAAAGTTAATATCCGATTGACTTTAAATTTATACACAGTGTTTAAGGTCAAGACGAAGACGCCTATTGATTTTCAGCGATTTCCGATAATTAGTGCCAGAGTTAAGGCCCTTGATCACCTAAAAAAATCTTGTGGACGCTCTGGAGGCCAAAGTTAATATCCGATTGACTTCAAATTTATACAAAGTGTTTAAGGTCATAAGACAAAGACGCCTATTGATTTTCAGCGATTTCCGATAATTAGTGCCAGAGTTATGGCCCTTGATCACCTCAAAATATCTTGTGGACGCTCTGGAGGCCAAAGTTAATATCCGATTGACTTTAGATTTATACACAGTGTTTAAGGTCATGAGACGAAGAAGCCTATTGATTTTCAGCGATTTCAAATAATTACTGCCAGAGTTATCTCCCTTGATAACTTCAAAAATTCTTGTGACACTATAGAGGCCAAAGTTACCATCCGATTGACTTCAGATTGATACATAGAGTTTAAGGTGTTGAAACGAACAAGTATTTTGATTTTCAATGAATTTAGATAACTGAACAGCTAAATCCATGATATTAAATGTTTCATGTATATACTAATTGTTAGCGTGGGGTAAAACAATCAAATTCTAATGATTTTCTGATAATTACATAATGAGTTGTTACTCTTAATCAGTTTTTAGTGTATTACAAATGTTTCATTACCGAAAAAAGTAAAAATATGCGACAACCCTTGTTGACTGCCCGGACGATTTAGCTGCTGTGGGCGTATGTTTCGTTGCCTGGCAACCTATCTTTTCTCACATAATACAAAATCTACATATTCTCCTTTAATTTTACTCACTGTGGTACTTAATTGCAATTTCTTCCCCAGGCAATTTGCTTATTTTGTTTTTTATTACTTTTCACAATTACATCTGTCATTTATTTAGATTGTTTCAGGGGTGACGTATCAAATATAAATGTGTTTGTTGACAATAATAATATTGATTTTTATACGCCCACATTTTCATGTGGACGTATTATGTCGTCGCCCCTGTCCGTCCGGACGTCCGTCCGTCCACAATTTGTTTGTGGACTCACTACAGGTCACAATTCTTATCCGATTTTGACGAAACTTGAAATATAGGTTTATCCCCAAAAGATCTCGGTTCCTTTCGATATTGGCATGTATCGGATCAAAACTTCATGGATTATGGCCCCTGATTGTACGAAAAATTACGTTTTTAGCTTGTGGACCCTATAGAGGTCACAATTTTGAACCGATTTTGATGAAACTTGACATGCATGTTTGTAACCCAAAGATCTTGGTTCCTTTCGATATTTGCGGCTATCGGAATGTAATTTCCTGAATTATGGCCCCTGATTGTCGGAAAAATCACCCTTTTTAGCTTGTGGTCCCTCTGGAGGTCACAATTATTATTCGATTTAAAAAACCGTTTGATTATATCACCATTACACCCTAAGGAAGGTTAAGTTCGAATTTTGGGAAAATCGGACGAAAATTGCCGCCGTTAGTACGCGAATACTGTTAAAAAATGGTATATCAAGGTTGTGGACCCTGTGGAGGTCACAATTTTGATTCGATTTTGATGAAACTTGAAATTCATGGTTATAACCCAAAGATCTTGCTTCCTTTCGATATTTGCGCATATCGGATCGTAACTTCCTGAATTATGGCCCCTGATTATACGCAAAATCGCCTTTTTTTTAGCTTGGAGGTCACAATTATTATTCGATTTAAAAAAACGTTTGATTATATCACCGTTACACCCTAAGGAAGGTTGAGTTCGAATTTCGGGAAAATCGGACGAAAATTGCCATACAAAATGGCCGCCGTTTGTACGCGAATACTGTTAAAAAATGGTATATCAAGGTTGTGGACCCTGTGGAGGTCACAATTTTGATTCGATTGTGATGAAACTTGAAATTCAAGGTTATAACCCAAAGATCTTGCTTCTTTTCGATATTTGCGCATATCGGATCGTAACTTCCTGAATTATGGCCCCTGATTATACGCAAAATCGCCTTTTTTTTTTAGCTTGGAGGTCACAATTATTATCCGATTTAAAAAAACGTTTGATTATATTACCGTTACACCGTAAGGAAGGTTGAGTTCGAATTTCGGGAAAATCAGACCAAAATTGCCATACAAAATGGCCACCGTTTGTACGTGAATACTGTTAAAAAATGGTATATCAAGGATGTGGACCCTGTAAAGGTCACAATTTTAATTCAATTTTGATGAAACTTGAAATGCATGGTTATAACCCAAAGATCTTGATTCCTTTCGGTATTTGCGCATATCGGATCGTAACTTCCTGAATTATTCGAATTTCGTGAAAATGGTACCAAAATTGCCGGACGAAATGGTCGCCGTTTGTACGCGAATAGTGTAAAGATATGGTATATCATGGTTGTTGACTCTGTACAGGTCACAATTCTTATCCGATTTTGACGAAAAGTCACATTTCTAGGTTGTGTACCGTCACACCATAATCATTGTCGACTTCGAATTTCATGAATATCAGACTGGAACTGACCAACAAAATGGCTGCTCCCAATACAGTATGAAATACAGGACTTAATGATGTAGGAAAAATCACTTTCCGTATTGTTTGTTCTCTATCCATCTCTCGAAAATGTGGGCGTATCCTGCCTGGCAGTGCCAGCCTATCTTTGAAATTTCTTGCTAAATTAGATCGTATAAAAATATACTAAATACACCCATGGTATGTTTAATATTTTTTTTATGTAGGCCTAAAACAGATTTAGCTAAAATTAATTGCATATTACCAGTAAAACTAATTTTGTAAATTTGATTATTAGCCTATTTTGCCTCGGGCATAAAGCACAATATATTTAAAAGTTTTATTTATTCAGTGCATATATCAAGAAATGCGCATTATAGACTCGCTAATAGATAGACTCACTAATATATCCACTTAATTATCAAGAGTTTATTATGGTCTGGATAAATTAATTAATATCTTATTGATAAAATAACATTTCAGGCCTAAAGAAAGACGTGTAATAAGCAGATTTAGCTCTTGCATAATGCATGTTTAACCTACATGTATATGTTAGAATATAATAAAATTAGTAGTAAACAGTAAAATCGCTTCTGTAATATCAAATTATTAGTTTAATATCGACACCAGAAAAATAAATCGGTTAATTACTGCTTTAGCTTGATAGCGTTGAGACTTGAGAGAATACTCTTCGAAACGTCACCAATTATATAAGTATGTGTTATAGTTTATTGCAGCTAATTAGTGTTTAGTAATAGTACTTAGTCTATATGTTAGAATATAAAATTAATATAAACGGTAAAATCCCTTTTTTAATATCAAATCATTGGAGTATATCATCTGTATGTGTTAATAAGTTCAGAAGTAGTATATCCATATTAGTGTTTTTAATTTGGGAATTCTTCTTCTAGATGTCTTATAAGGATTAAGGATTACATGCAGTCTATATATACATGTATATTAAAATATGAAAGAAATTACCTGATATTATTATTAAGTAATTATCCTTAAATCTGCTTTAATACACCATGCTCAACTGTCATCTAGCAGACGACTAAACCAAATGCTCATAGGATATAACATATGACACAATATTTTTTACATCACTTATTGGCTCATAGCTAAAAATGCCCAAAATAGAACTACGTTCTGGAAACTTCTGATGTGGGGAAAACCATAATAATATCCTGAAAACGTTTTTGAGTCATCACAATAAGCTAGCTTTAAATTATGCAATAATGCATATTATGAAATGTTTAAAAATAGACATTATTTACCATTTGCTATGTAGGACCAAATACATACTTTACAAACATTAATAATATATACTATTCAAAAAAAGTAGGGGATATTTGATTTTTAAGTGTTATTAAAGTCACCTAATGAAACTGACGAAGAAACAAACACATTCATCGATTTATTCCAAATGATCGTTAGACTAAGTAAGGCACAGACTGACCATTATAAGGGTAAAATGATACCCGGGCTCAAACAGCAAAGTTACCACAGCATCATAACAAAGTCAGTAACGGGTAAATCCTCCTCTGTTTGCCAAGCAAGCATTGATCCGACGTGGCATAATCCTAATGAGACGTCTAAGGTCATTTTGGTCCAGATTGTCCCATTCCTGTTGCAACGCAGCAGCAAGTTCTTGGACATTGGCAGGACGTTGTTGACGTTGACGTAACCTCTGTCCAAGCATGTCCCAGACATGCTCAATGGGGGAGAGGTCGGGACTCAGTGCTGGCCAAGGTAATGTGGTGATATTCTGTTGTTGGAGGTAACCTGTAACGATCCTGGCCCTGTGACATCCTGTGTTGTCATCCTGGAAGATGAAACGGTGGCCATGACGTCGTGCGAACGGCACAACATGGACTGCCAAGATGTTGTCCCGGTAGTACTGGCCTGTAACATGCCCTGCAACAACATGTAAAGCCGTGCAACAACATGTAAAGCCGTTCTTCCAGCAACAGTGATGCGTCCCCACACCATAACAGAACCATCCCCAAATCGATCATGTCTGGTGACGTTAACGTCTTGGAAGCGCTCGTTTCGACGACGCCACACCCTCCTACGTCTGTCCAAAAAATCAACAGTGAACCTTGACTCATCTGAAAACATCACATTGCTCCAGCGTCGATTATCCCAGTGTTGACGATCCCTACACCAACAACGTCTTGCCTGAATGTGATGATCTCTCAAACAAGGGATCACGCGAGGACGTCGGGCGCGAAGGTGACCCCTATGCAGTCGATTCCGAATCGTCTGGACACTCACTCTCACACCAGTGTCTGTTTGAAGACCAGCGCTGATCTGATTTGCTGTGATGACACGATTTCTCAAGGCCAAGGTACGGATAAATCGATCCTGGGCTTGAGTTGTCACCCTTGGTCGACATGAGCGTGGTCTGTCCTGTACAGATTGTGTATCACGGTATCTGGACCATAGCCTGCTTATGACAGACTGAGAAACATCCATCGTCCGCGCCACAACCGCCTGTGTTGTGCCGATCTGTAGCATGCGAAGGGCACGTAACCTTTCATTTTGGGTAAGCCGACGCATATCAAAATTTGTTTTCTGGTCACTAAAACAATTAAACTGATGTTTCCACCCTGGAATTCAATGCCACAATGACTGTAACATTCAAAGTCAGAGTCGTGCAAATCTTGGGTTGGACCCCCATGATGATCCCAAGCATCACCTGCATTCCATGCGGTAGCTATTGGTGCGTTTGGGCGTCACATGTAACTGGAATTGTTTCTTCTGTTAGGTTCTATAGTGACTTTTTTCGTAGTCATTTGCATATTTTAGTATTATGCCCCCAAAATCAAATATCCCCTACTTTTTTTGAATAGTATAATTTGATTTACATTTAGAAACCTGTAAATCCTATTCTAATTTCTTTGATGTTTATTATTGTATTAATGTACTTTGTATTGTATGATCTACCATACATGTGTATATACCATGTTGTTATATAATAAAGCATTATTATTATTGTTATATACCAAATACGCAATATAATGTCGTTTGACCTCAGCTAAATGCATGTTTGACTTGTTGCTATAGCTCCAGGGTAAAAGGTGTGTGTGACTTCACCTATATTTCCTGTAGGTTCAAATATCACTTTCAGTTTCTTTTCATGGAAGCTTGATTACATTTTATTATGAAATTGCGGGAATACCAGACATTATTATTAATAGACACTAAAAAATTACCGAATTTGTAATGAGTCAATGAAATGATGTAAAATGTGGTTTAAATGTTAATGTTCCACGTCTTGCACATTGAGCCACCACAGCTCCAATCTGTTTCACAGAGAATTACTTAGGAATTAACTCTGTAACAGATGAGTGTCCATAGCACGTGCGTTGACTGCAGTCATTGGCTCATCGGCTCGTGCAATGTTTACTTAACACCTAACTGCTTCGGGCAAAATGACGCATTTTACTCATTTTAATACCCATTTACACTTAATTGGAAATATTTTTTAACTTCAATTACTTCAAACGTCTTTATTTATTTTTCTGTTACCTCAAAAAAATGTTTGAGAATTTAATTTGTCGGAGTAAAAAAGTTAATATGCCGTACTCATTAAGCCTCGTCCATGTCATGCTTATCAGTGATTGTAGCGGTCAAGCGAATATTCACTGCGGGATCAGTTTGCCACAGCTCCTGTAATGTTTCGATGAATGAATGTTTAAACCCTTTCTGTGGTACCAATAAATACAGTTCGTACTGTATATTTTTTTTTAGACAAGAAGTTCTACCCTATGCTCTTAACATTAAGTAGTTTTTATACGCCCACATATTCATGTGGACTATATTCAATTTTAAAAAAAACTGATACACTAATTACCTAACATCAATTTATATAAGACTAAATCCATGTAAAAATTATTACATATGAGGACATTGTTGAAGTCAGATATTATTTTATCACAGAGCAGAAAATTACAACAAAACGCTTTTTTTTTTTTTTTTTTTACCTCAGTGCCAAGTATTATAACATAAGGGCCAAGAGATTATGTAAAAATCATTTTATTTGTGTACTCTAAATTATCGGGGAAAAAAATATTCTTTAATATCAGCCTAGTCTAGTTCACAAAGTATTCTCAGATTTAAGAATTTATTCAAATTTCAATCATTATATGAATTTCCTTTGAACCCAAAGCAAAAAACTTTGTACATAGTTTTTTATTGATGTATTTGAAGCATTAAAACAACAAAAGTTTTATAAAGAGCAATATTTTAGTTACAATAAGGCAAACAATTTTGAGTAAATTTTGAACTAAAGTCTGAGATTGCCTTGGAAACTCGAGGCCAGATCATCAGAGTTTAGTTTAGTAGTAGGCCGACTTAACCTATATATGTTAAAATATAATAAAATTAATAGTAAACAGTAAAATCCCTTCTGTAATATCAAATTATTAGTTCAATATCGACACTAGAAAAATAAATCAGTTAATTACTGCTTTAGCTTGATAGCATTGAGACTTGAGAGAATACTCTTCGAAACATCGCCCACTTATACAAGTATGTGTTATAGTTTATTGCAGCTAATTAGAGTTTAGTAATAGTAATTATATTAGTCTATATGTTAGAATATAAAATTAATATAAACCATAAAATCCCTTTTTTAATATCAAATCATTGGAGTATATCATCTGTATGTGTTAATAAGTTCAGAAGTAGTATATCCATATTAGTGTTTTTAATTTGGGAATTCTTCTTCTAGATGTCTTATAAGGATTAAGGATTACAAACAGTCTATATATACATGTATATTAAAATATGAAAGAAATTACCTGATATTATTATCAAGTAATTATCCTTAAACCTGCTTTAATACACCATGCTCAACTGTCATCTAGCAGACGACTAAACCAAATGCCCATAGCCTATAGGATATATTAATACAAACATGTGACACAATATTTTTTACCTCTCTCATTTGCTCATTGCTAAAAACATGTGATTGACTTTCACTTTCTTTTCTTCACATAATGAGATTATTTAGGTCAATAGTTCAATTGTTTATACACTGTGTAGGTCGAAGCTATAACTAAGTAAATCAATTTATTGGCTTCTTGTCGATTGTCGGGACGTAGAATTAATAACTTTTGATTTATGATTCTTTTTATTATTACAAGTGATTTGATCCAGTCTTGATTTAAACTGTTTTTACACCCATAACTGAGAATATTTTTCTAATGATGTCATAATTGCAAGTATCAGTAACTGCTTTGAAATATGCCCAAAATAGAACTAAGTTCTGAAAACTTCTGATGTGGGGAAAACCATATTATGTGGAATTATCTTTGTTGATTTTCTAGTTAAAACTGCAGTGTTGGCTGAATGTCTGTCTATAAGTAAAATGCCCGCGTGTTCTCTATCATATCAACCTCGGGTAGGTTAATATCCTATACGTACACTGCCGCACTAACTAGTAGGCCCAGGGTTCGATCACAGTGTTGGCTAAGAAAGTTCCCTTCTCTTGTCAGTTGTGCAGGACAGAAGGTATCAATCTGCGTTTATTGCACATGGCGTTAGTCATTGGCTCAACGGCTCGTGCAATGTTTACTTAACACCTAACTGCTTCGGGCAAAATGATGCATTACACTCATTTTTACTAAATAGGAAATATTTATTAACAACAAATACTTCAAACGTCTTTATTTATTTTTCTTTTACCTCAAAAAAATGTTTGAGAATTTAATTTGTCGGAGTAAAAAAGTTAATATGCCGTACTCATTAAGCCTTGTCAATGTCATGCTTATCAGTGATTGTAGCGGCCAAGCGAATATTCACTGCGGGATCAGTTTGAGAAGGTATAGCAAGAAAATAAATGTGTAGTCACTCAAATGATACAAAATAGTGCGGTCCAGTCATTTAATCCCTGGCATGTACATAAATAGATTCCAAGACAGTTGGAATTCTGTGAATGTAGATGGAAATACCATTTGCTGGGGTAAATGTCTCTCATATGACAATCTATGGCATATGCCCATCTTCATGCCCAGTTGATGGAGAGAGGCAGGATATGAAAGCCCCTCCACTCCACCCCACCCCATCGGGCCCATCCCACCACACAATTGAGCCATTGAACACAAGATCAATTCTATCTTAACAATCAATGGTTTGATCTACAGACATGATGTCTTCCACATAGACCGATCGTTACCCTTCATACAAATCAACACATAAAACTTAACGAAACGGACAATTTTACCCAAATCAAACAGATCTACAATCTGATTAAAACACAGATCCAATTTCGCTTCGTTTTTTATAGTTCAAAATTTCGTTTTTACTTGTCTTTACTACTCTTGGATCTGGTGGACTTGTTATTTCACTCATGTTCTGCCTGAAATGAGGGGTTAGTCAATCAAATGGTCTGTCGAATCGACCGTTTGACCTTTTCATACGTGGAACTGTGGGTAAATATTACCAGCGGATAGAAATCAAAACAAAACAAAAGTAGATTTTAAAAAGCATGGCGGTCGTTAATTGGTTAATCGAATGACTGACATTATCAGGTCAAATGTCCTGTGCTTCATACCTGATGTCATAGAACATGAGCTCCCACTATAACTTGTTAGATCTACATGAGTGTAGGCCATCGAAAGTATAAAAAACGAAACGAAATATAGATCTATATTTTAATTAGATTGAGAGATCTAGTAAGGTAACACATAAGGCTCCCATTACGGTGAGGGTGCAGGGGTCATTCCACTTGAAACAATTTCAACATGACTTTTTGTATTGCAAAAAAAAGAAACGATTCGTTTATGTGATGAAAAAAATTTGATATTTTGGCGTCTGATGATCACAGATTTTGTTTGTTTGCTTGCTTAAAATTTCCTGTCACCATCATATGCATCTGATTGATTTAAACATATTTTATTGTTCAATAAACAACTGGATAAGACACAAGTTTTACAACTTATAAAAGTCTTCTCCAATACATATATACATATTACATCAATGAACTTAAATAATATTAAATAAATTTTATACGAAAAAGATGCATCTGATTATTATTACATCAATAAAAATAAAACGTAGTACATGTATTTGGTAAGTCATAATATTATCTCGAATTCTGTGGTTTAGAAACGTGACCTCTAGTTATCCCATATATATGCACGGGGGAAGAGGCCTCTCACCAATTCATTAAGTTGCTTGTCAAAGGGCCTAGAAGGGATCTCTCGCGGCCTTACTAAGTGTCATAGTTTGTTTAAACATAGTTTATTGTACTAGAACATAACTAAAGTACAAACGGATTGGGACAAAAGTTACGAAAACTTACCGATGCCCTCTCCACATACATTGTAAGTGATAGTTATAATAGTACAATTGTTAAGAACATACAAAACGAAGGATATAAATAGTACAATTGTTAAGAACATACAAAAACGAAGGATATAAATGTTATAATAAATAATTTAAAATCCCATTATAGAGAAATTCTTAAATATTTAGTTTATGAAAGTAATTTTCGATATGCCCAAAGAATCTCACTGGGGGATTTTATGTCTTCTTTTGAAATTCAACGTGGTTTTCACCCTTGCGAATAGAAAAAAAGTGTCATAGTATTATATGATTTTATAAATATATTATACCTTTCATTGAAAACCATCTGATTTGAATCAGATTTCAATAAGAATGGACAATGATTGATGAATCTGTTTAGTTTTGTGAGAAAACAAGAATAATGTCTGAGTTATTAAACAATGTAAGTTATTTTCTTGGAATATGATTTCAAATAAATGAAACAGCAAAGACTATGAATGGGAAAAACAAAAAAAGTCTTAATCTAAAAATTTGAGTCTCACAGGAATGTTTTTGTAATTTCAGATGGTAGTTGTGATTTTTTGGTGAATTCTGGTATGATGAATAGTAAAGCTACAACTACTTATGGTGCACCTACAGATATCTGGGTCCAGTATTCAGTTGATGATGTAAAAACAGGTAGGTTTTAACTTGATTGTCTTCTTGGCTCTCGCTGTGCATTAGATACATATTTGTACGTCTTCATTATCACAGTCGATTGCATCACCTTTCATATCAAATGATTAAACGTGGGGGCGACCATGTCTTGGAACCATCACGTGAGCGGACACACTAGTCGAATATATCAAACATGTTTGATTCAGGCAAGTGTCATTTGGCTAGTGTCTACCGCATAAGATGCTGGCACACTAACTAGGAGATCTGGAAATCAAACTAGGTATTGGCAGTGAAAGTTCCCTGCCAATAGTGTAGAATGTAGAACATACTGTCTGGCAAGGAAAAGTGTCTAGTTGTTTGGATAGGACAAATAACTGATAAATTCCATTCATTTCTTTTTAATCCTTTCTTTTTTAATTGAGTTAATTTCAGATAATTTATTTGTGTTTATTTTTAGGCATATCTGTTGTTGTTCAATGGTTCGATAAACCTCCAACTCGTCTACCAGAAGCCATTTTCTTCTCGTTTCAACCTGTTCCTCAATCTAATGATCATCATTGGTTGTTACATAAACTAGACCAATTAATAGACCCATTGGATGTAATCGCTAATGGCAGTCAAAGACATCATGGTAAGTGATTTATACATTTTATTAGTGATGGGTGTCAGGCATGGGGCAGGGTACCACTTTTCACTGTGGCTCAGTACGTAGGATGGGGTCCCAGGCTCAATCATACATTGGACAAGAAATTTCATCACAGTTTTCCGACATGGTTCCTCCTTGTCAGTGTTGTAGGACGGAGGGCCTGGCAAGGGAAAATGTATTTGGATGGGACGAAAAACTAAGGTCCCATGTGCAAATAATTATGCACTTAAAAGAACCCTTGACACATTGTTTGGTGTTTGCTTGTTCTCATAAGCCCAGTATGAGCAGCAGGGCAGTAGAGCCGATTATGTATGAGCAGCAGGGTGGTAGAGCCGCTTATGTATGAGCAGCAGGGCGGTAGAGCCGCTTATCATTTTATTTTTATTTCATTTCCTTTTTCACTGTTCAAATAATAACTTTTAATAAATATTTCTTATTTATTTAGCAATTGACAAAGGTGTTGTTTATGTCAACAAGGAGATGAAAGGCATGGAGATAAACTCAGTAGATGCTGCCATAGCAACAGTATTAACATCATCAGGTTCCTTGACAACCCTCCCTTTACCTTTGACCCCTCTTAAAGATGTGACTGGGATGAGTTTTAATCTATTTAACAATGTCTGGGATGTCAACTGGATATTTTGGTACCCATATTTAACAGAAGACAAAGACCAAAAGTTTAGATTTAATATTCAATTTGCATAATATTTCCACAAATATGGGTAAATATGTGCTTTTCTGTGATATTCACCTAGCACATCAGAAGGTACTATGTCTTTGGGAACCTAGCCTGTTTCTTAAAACAAAGAAAATTTTATGAATTTGTATAATTTTGTATAGATCAGAGTTGTAATCTGTAGGCTACTTGCTCTTTGGGAACTTAGCCGGTTGGTAAAAAAGAAAATTTTATTCATTTTGGTTATGTAATTAAATTGGAGATTTATGAATTAAATTGGAGATTTATGAATTAATTTGTATCTGAATTTGAGATAACTATGCTGATGATTAGCTGAGATTTTAAATGTTATTATAAGGATTAAAATATAGGTTTGATTAAAATATGGCCTTGGAGTTCTGAGGCCTGTTTCACAAAATTTTAATTAAGATAAAAGTCACATTTTAGTAATTTGATTGGATAATATTAGATTATTTTAGTGCTTAGCCAATCAAAATTGAAATATCTACTAAAATTTGCATTTTATCTTTAGTTAAGATTTCGAGAAACGGAGCCCAGATCATTAATTGAGTGATAGTATGATTATTTTTAATATGATATTATTTAAGATTAAGTAGAATTACATTTTTGTTGAAATTAAATCTTGCAGTCAACATATCAAAGTTATAATAAAGCCAAAGTTTATGCAGAAAAGGAGGATGGGATTGCCGAATGGTTAGGACATGCGAGCTGTAGTATAACGTCTGTCATTGAGTCAACTAGCGTGGTTTCGAATCCACAGTTGTACGTGACAAGGAATAGGGTCATCTGTCCAACCACATGGGTTTTCTCTGAATCCTCCCACTGCTAAAGACCCCTACATGAAAGCGAATTATTGGAATGAAATTGAACCATGTGTTAGTCCCAAAATGACCTAAGTTGTGTGAAGTGGTTGTTAAACTCCATTTCTCTGTCTCCCCTACCCTTATGTAGAAAAGTCTTTATTTATTACATATAAAATATAAAGGAGCATCAGCATAGTGTTTTCTGGTGAAGTCCCAGTTTATTTAGAGAAGCCTTTAAGTATTTAATAGAACAATAAAGGTCTCACTATAATGAAACCCTAAGAGGTCTTGAAGTATTAAATATATAATATAATGGCGTCTCTTTATAATGAAGCCAGAGAAACCTTTAAAGGGACAATCCCAAAAAGAACAGAGTCTCAAAAATTAAAGTCTGAGTATTTATGAAATTTATGGACCAAAATATAGTGGCATGGTGTATTTACCTTGTCTCAAAATTTCAGCTCAAAATATTGAGTTGTTTGGGCGTGTACGTCAACACTGCTTATCCGGATACGTAACCCTTTTAAGATTTCGGGTCAATTTTTTCATTGGGTGACCTGATAATCGATTAACGTTTCTTGAGAGGTCTATACAGTGAATTACCCATGCACTGTACTTGATAACAAAAGGTAAATTTCACCTACATATTATTTTTATAGAAAAAAGTCTGGTTTTATCCAGATACTGTATAATACAACGGTCTCCATTTCCAGATGAAGCCTGTCAGGTTTAAGTTATTTACAAGCGTATCACAAATATCGGGTTAGTAGTTGGGCCCTAGGTTATGGATTTTAAAGGATTTTAACACAAAATTAAGCAGTTTTATTCCCCAAAAAGTTATCGGGATTGGCCCTTTAAGTATTACATAAAGGTCTCACTATAATGAAGCTCATGTATTTAATATAATAATGGTCTCAATTTATAAAGAAGCCCATGTTTGTATTATATTGTTATATAAATAGTTTATGTCTGTTGGTGTATAATTTATTATTTTCTTCATACATTCCAATATATTTTGAATTTGTTATTGTTACTTGTACATTTTTTGTTAATTGAATGTATATAATTTTATGCTTCGGTCTTCACAGAAAATTTTCTGCTGCCCTATTTAAAGATATATTCTTGAGAGTGAGAGAATCAGGACTGTAATTATTCTAGATGTAAACTATAAATTAGTTGGCACTAACTTTTAACTCATTTATTGATGCTTCTTAAAAATCTTTAAAATCATTTTTTTCCCTTGGACATTGTATAAAAATACAAATATTTTTTTTTAAGTTCGAAAAGGGAAATAATTAACGTTATTGATAATTGATAAAGTATTTTTTTTTAACAAAATGAAATGTCTGATTGAAGTATTAATTTTATATTTGACAAACATGACAGATTATTTAATTTCAAGTTATTTTCTTACTTTTATAGTGTAATAGTGATAAGCGTGCAATAAGTAGTCAATTCACAAATAAAAATCTTTTATTTTAGCTACCAGAAATGAATTCTATCCAGGCTGTGTTTGTGTTTACCTAAATGAGCCCCCCCCTCCCCAAAAAACAAAGCTTGAGTGCTGTGATCAAAAACTGACAGCTACAGCTATTTACCAGATTAAATATTGGTCCAGGTTTTTTTTGTGACTGCGACTGGGAAGGGAAATAACTGTTGTATGTTTTTGTAGGGATCAGACCAATGGTGACTTACAAAGAAAGTTATAGATATGCATATTATTCATATCAAAAAATTAAATGATTTCGTAAAAATTGACAAAATTATTGAGTTGTTATCTGAACTCCACCCTGGTTAGTTGAAATCTTTGCTTATCTCATATTATATACTATTCAAAAAAAGTAGGGGATATTTGATTTTGGGGGCATAATACTAAAATATGCAAATGACTACGAAAAAAGTCACTATAGAACCTAACAGAAGAAACATTTCCAGTTACATGTGACGCCCAAACGCACCAATAGCTACCGCATGGAATGCAGGTGATGCTTGGGATCATTATGGGGGTCCAACCCAAGATTTGCACGACTCTGACTTTGAATGTTACTGTCATTGTGGCATTGAATTCCAGGGTGGAAACATCAGTTCAATTGTTTTAGTGACCAGAAAACAAATTTTGATATGCGTCGGCTTACCCAAAATGAAAGGTTACGTGCCCTTGGCATGCTACAGATCGGCACAACACTGGCGGTTGTGGCGCGGACGATGAATGTTTCTCAGTCTGTCATAAGCAGGCTATGGTCCAGATACCGTGATACACAATCTGTACAGGACAGACCACGCTCAGGTGGACTAAGGGCGACAACTTAAGCCCAGGATCGATTTATCCGTACCTTGGCCTTGAGAAATCGTGTCATCACAGCAAATCAGATCAGCGCTCGTCTTCAAACAGACACTGGTGTGAGAGTGAGTGGCCAGACGATTCGGAATCGACTGCATAGGAGTCATCTTCGCGCCCGACGTCCTCGCGTGATCCCTTGTTTGAGAGATCATCACATTCAGGCAAGACGTTGTTGGTGTAGGGATCGTCAACACTGGGATAATCGACGCTGGAGCAATGTGATGTTTTCAGATGAGTCAAGGTTCACTGTTGATTTTTTGGACAGACGTAGGAGGTTGTGGCGTCGTCGAAACGAGCGCTTCCAAGACGTTAACGTCATCAGACATGATCGATTTGGGGGTGGTTCTGTTATAGTGTGGGGAGGCCGCCGTTTCATCTTCCAGGTTGACAACGCAAGATGTCACAGGGCCAGGATCGTTACAGGTTACCTCCAACAACAGAACATCACCACATTACCTTGGCCAGTCCCGACCTCTCCCCCATCGAGCATGTCTGGGACATGCTTGGACAGAGGTTACGTCAACATCAACAACGTCCTGCCAATGTCCAAGAACTTGCTGCTGCGTTGCAACAGGAATGGGACAATCTGGACTAAAATGACCTTAGACGTCTCATTAGGAGTATGCCACGTCGCATCAATGCTTGTTTGGCAAACAGAGGAGGATTTACCCATTATTGACTTTGTTGTGATGCTGTGGTAACTTTGCTGTTTGACCCCGGGTATCATTTTACCCTTATAATGGTCAGTCTGTGTCTTACTTAGTCTAACGATCATTTGGAATAAATCAATGAATGTGAACTTCATTTCATTTTGTCATTTGTTTCTTCGTCAGTTTCATTTGGTGACTTTAATAACACTTAAAAATCAAATATCCTCTACTTTTTTTGAATAGTATAATTGCAAGAGAATGGCAAATTTACTCTCTGAGAAATGAAATGAAATGGGATGTAAAGATCAACTTTTCTGCACCAACTGGGCTAACATTTTATTAGTGATGGATGTCAGACATGAGACAGGGTACCACTTTTCACTGGGCTAACGAAGAATCATAGAGTATACTATGAGGAAATATGGCATGGACAACAGCACTATGACCTATTTCGAATTCTAACTGTCAAAGGATCTTTTACGTGCACATTAATGTGTACACTGGTCTTTTGTTTTTGTCCCATCTAAATGACTTGTCACACTTTCCTTGCAAGGTCCTCCCTCGTGCAATACTGAAACTGCGCTGGGAATTCCTGAGAAACTGTCTCGGGCAACATTTTGTCTGGGCTGTAAATAATAGACACATGAATATTAAAAAACATAAATTTATTTCATTTTTACAAATAATTATAAATAAGATAAACTGACTCAGGATTTGTCATGACTCTAATTAAAACTAAATACTAGTTTCATTTCATGTATTTGATTGGTGAAACCATTAACATGTTCAGGTCATGACATGACAGCATAATCAGCTATTCAAATGTCATGATAATCAAACTTTTCTGTAGGGATAGCTTGATTTTGAATCACAATGTAATAAACTATAAAACATAACGGATGTTAAAGCGTGAATTTCATATTTTTTTAAGAAAGTCAAAACAATTATTTTTATGTCCTTTGCTCAAAAGGTTGTCAACTCACTATTATACAATCACGGGCATTAATTCACAGGCATAAAATTCAGTGACACAGGAAATAATAACACAATTACCTCCCTTGTTTGTCCATTCACCCCCCCCCTCCATGGAATGACTATCTTCAAACGTTTGAATTTGAAGCTGAAAATGATATTTATGCCAATTTCTCAACTGGCAATAGTGCATTATAGGATTATTCTTTAACAAGGTATGACTGTTTATAGATACAATCTATTTTAGGGCTTTATTTTAATACATTTTAAAAATAGAACTTAAAAATATGAAATTGCAACTTTAAATAAAGCTATTTCACACACACACACACACACACACACACAAACAATAAGTGCTGTATCAAGCTACTAAATGCCTCTAAAAGATAATAATCACAATAATGTACACACTGTTGAACACATTCTAAAAATAAACTATAACACATAGTTATGGAAAAACTGCTGCTGATTTAGCTGTCTGTTTTTCCATAAGTATGTGTTATAGTTTCTTTATCTACCCAGTTACTAAATGCCACTAAATAAGAATATCCCATAAAGAAAGGTTTTCACAGTAGACTATAATCTTATGGGGACAACAACTGATAAATAAAATGGAAACAAAACCCCTTTTAAGCACAAAAGATTGAGTTGGTATAAAATTAACAAAATCATTTTAATTAACAGCATACAAAAACTACAATATAAACACATTAAAAAAAAAACAAAACAAACTATTGATAATAAAATTGTCAAATTCTTCTTCGTGAAGGAATGCAATATAAACACATTCAAAAAAAAAACTATTGCTAATAAAATTGTCAAATTCTTCTTTGTGAAGGAATGCACGAAATTAGAAATTCCTGTGGAGATTATTGCTATAATCAACAAAATTTTCTCAAAATTTAAAAGAATTACACGAATGAAAACTATGTTTCAGGCCTAAAATTTTTCCGAGAATGTACAAAGAACCGTCTGACATTCAAAATAACTGAACTTCTGAATATTGGCACATGTAACTATTTTATGAGTAATAAACTTACTTTCCCTTATATGGAATGGTCATATGCTAAGTCAGTATCGTCTTACAAGAAACTTGTAACAAGTACTGTAGTAGCTTTGATGACTATGTTATGATTAAAAGGTATTCTTGTCTTTCTCACTCCTAGGGAAATTTAACATGAATCGAAACTTCTGATTTTTATCTTGAGCTAAATACGGATACCAGAATATATAATTAACGTTCCATAAATTATTATATAAATTAAAAGCCATGCCCTTTACATCTTTAATACATGTTAACGGCAATGGTAGGCCGGATGCTCCATTCTCAGATGTCAATACTGTCACCATAGCAACATCTGGAGATTCGATAAGTAACCCTGATGATTGTTTTGAATACGTAACTCCTTCATCAATGGCTGAAATATATATTTATCATAAATTCAACAAATTTGTATTTTCTTTGGTTACAACTGCAACAAAAGGATAGAATATTTCAATGATCAAGGGCCATAACTCTGGCAGTAATTATGGGAAATCCTAGAAAATCAATAGAATTCTTCGTCATGACTTTAAACATTGTGTATTAATTCAAAATCAAACGGATATCAATTTTAGCCTATAGGCTTTAACGTCAATCGGGTATCTACTTCAGCCTCTAGAGCGTCCACGTGAACACCTACTTTTCTTCAAATGATCACCTATGCACGTGCTAAAACAACACATTACAGGTTGATCAGTTACTTGAACACCTGAGACAGAACAAATGAAATAAATGAAATGGGGTTTAACGTCCTACTGTTCTGCTAATAGTAATAACCTGGGCTAATAAAGATGGGCATACGCCATACCGTGTGCTATGAGGGACATTTTTGCTCAGGCAGCAGCGCTACGTCCTATTCTCATATCGAATTCCAACTGCTAACGGATCTTTCACGTGCATATTCAGAACAAAGGGTCCAGTGGGTAAAACTTTATTCATTCTTACCGTGTAATCTCTGACTACCATTAATAACCACATTCAGAGGATCTAGAATTTGATCTAATTTATGCAGTTGCCATTGGTAACCTGGTCTTGTTTTTGATTGAAACGAGAAGAAAATGGATTCTGGTAATCTGGTTGGTTGTTTATTATACCACTGTACCTCTATTGCCATGCCTACAAAATATCAATCAGTCAAAATATCCTAAAATCAAAACCTGAGACACAAAAATGTCAGAAATTTTTTGAAAAGCTTTAAATATCCAGAAATTTGCTTTTCTAATCAATGCTGATATGTACTATTCCTAAAGATGTCTTTTAAGATATTAATGTAGCAATTTGATTAAAACGCATTTAGTTTTTCACAATCCAAAATTTAGTTTTATATAAATATCTTCAAGTGTTTTTCCATACAACTTTGGGTAGACATTCATCACTGACGAATCTCCAAATGGCCACTTGAAAACCAGACATTACAGAGAGAGAGAGAGAAATGGAGTTTAACGTCCACTCAACACAAACTAGGTCATTTCGGGACTAACATGGTTTAATTTTTTTTCAATAATTCTCTTGCGCGTAGGGGTCTTTAGCAGTGGGAGAAAACTGGAGTGCCCGGAGAAAACCCACGAGGTTGAGAAGTGGCCCCTATCTCCATGCCACATAAGCTCACACCAGGGCTCGAAACCACAGTCGCAAGCCAGAGGTGACTGGCCAGCTAGAGGTCAAAGCGTGGCACGCTAGTCCCCCCCCCTCCCCGACATTACAGGGACAAAAGCCACCTCTGACATAACCTCCAAGCCCACTACACCCAGTTGGATCTTCATGTAGTGGACGCCATCAAAAATAGAGAGCCACAGTGGCTTAGTGTGTATGACGCTGGTTTGCTAGTCTGGAGGTCGCATGTTAATTCCCTGCATTGGCCGAGGAAGTTTATCAGGATTTTCTGACATGGCTCCTCCTTCCTGCACGATGTGGGAAGAACAACCATGCAGTAGACTAAACAAAGCAACATTAGTTAATCTAGGTAATTGAAATTTAATTGTTACCAAATTCTCCTTGAGGTTTTGTATATCTAATCCAGATATCTGGTGGGGCACCATAATATGATACAGCTCTACTCTCAACTATCTGTATATGGATCAAAAAATCACACTCAGAATTTTCTGAAACAAAACAAATGACAATTTCCATGATAAGGAGCAGAGTTCACATCAGTATGCAGTAATTCATGCAGGAATATTACTGACATGAAGTTCAAGCTGGTATATGAATTAAATATGGAAAATTTTCAAAAGGTTCACCTATTTGTCGTTATTTTGTGGTAATCAAATACATTAAAATACAATATTCTTCATAACAAATTACCAAGAATTATTTTTGTTGAAATCTTGTTATAGAAAATGGAAAAGGAAGCTTATAATTAACATATTCCCAACCAGGCCCTCATTTCACCCAATTCTGGCTGTTTTTTTTTAAAAATGGATTAAGAACCCTGGATACACCCAATTATATGTTTGGAAATGAAACCAGAGTCTACCGAACATGGAAAAGGTCAAAAACAATAATACAACCGCATGTGTTCAAATGTGATGAGAAAGCTATTCATAATGCATTTTGTACAAGACAAAAATTGACAAATCACACTCATCTAGATGAAAAATTTACGTTCAGGCATGAGGGAGCATAATGTCTTTTCAAACACAACAACAATTAGCTCTTTCTCCTAATTCCGTCTTAGTTTAGTTTTTATCAGTAAACCAAATATACCACATCCAGCTTATGCATATATCTGGCCCCAAGTTCACGAAGCATTTTCAGACTTAAGTTGAGAATTTTCTCAATTTTCAATCACTGTTTGTAAGAAATATCTTTGATCCACAAACACAAAACTTTACACATGGTTTCTTATTGATGTATTTGATACTTTAAAACAACAATATTATTATAATGGGCTATCTTTTAGTTAAAATAAGGTGGACAATTTTGAGTAAATTCTCAACTTAAGTCTGAGAATGCTTTGTGAACTCGGGTCCTGGTTGATTCTTAGCACACACATCTGTAACCAATCCCCCAGTTCTGCAAAATTGTAGACTACAAACATGTTACCAAAAATTACTCTCACATCCACCACATCATTTGTCTAAAATATAAAATCAACTAACTGTTATTTCTGTAGCGTTGTACCAACCTAGTTCTCCAAAATTTACTCTCGGACTGGGTGTTTTTAGTGAGGTTAGGTTTCCCGATACCCAGGAAGAAATGTTTTGAGTATGGTGTTGTAGCTGCGTCCAATTCATCGAAGTCTGTCTGGTTATATGTCTGGTATAAAAACTGACCCAGTGGTTCTGTTTCTGATGCCCAATTTGTCTGAAATTTAAAAATACCATAATTCATTCTTTTCAGAATTTTTATTTCATGGTCATGCCTTGGGTTAACTGTTCTTGATTAAATGAAATATCAAATTACGATTCGCAATGATCTGATCCCGAGTTCACAAAGCATTCTCAGACTCCAGTTAAGAATTTACTCAACTTTCAGTCACTGTTTATGAGAATTATATCTAATCCAGAAACAGAACTTTTTGCACATAGTTTCTTATTAATGTATTTGATACATTAACACCCCCCCCCCCAAGTTTTATAAAGTCAAGGACTGTATTTTAGTTAATATCAGGCCAACAATTTTGAGTAAATTCTTAACTTGAGTCTGAGAATGCCTTGTGAACGCTGGGCCTGTTTGTAGTTGAAGATCATGCCAGATGTCACATGAGTGTGTTTTAAATCTATGACGTCTGAGAATGCTTTGTGCACTCAGGACCAGATCAAATGTGACATATAAAAGTAGCAATGTTTATGTAATATCCTGGTTAAATTCCTCTAAATCTACACATTATGAAATATAGGAAATATCCATCAACTCAAAATTTAGGTTATTTTGAGATTAACTCGAGAATTGTTATACTCTATGCTTCTGTGTGCTAGGGATAGAGAATTTTGCCTCGAAAGCTTCAATTTCAAATATTCTAATTTCAACCTCAAAATCTGACCATTATTTTGTTCACATTCCAATGATCAAAACAATTTTCAGCAATGTTGCAGTAACCTCTGACAAAGAGAACCAAGGTTTAAAATATTAAGTATAAATATATATAGCTGAGAATTGGTACTGAGTATTGTCTACAATATCACCCTTGGTGGAAGTGGACGTAAAACTTCAGGAACGAAAGAACGAACAGTACCTTTGTATAAGGATCTATAAGTGTTGTAACTTGCCCCTGTTCATTAAATCCTACGCTGTATCCTTTATCACATGTTAATATGTCTACTTCACTAGGTACTTCTTCCATATCTATAATATAACATTACATGTTAATATATCCATGTCACCTGTTAATATATCTTCTGTAGGCCTAAAATATGGGAATCCCCGGTTGTACGTGGCAAGGAGTAGGGTCGCCTCTCCAACCCTGTGGGTTTCCTCTGGGTACTCCGGTTTCCTCTCACTGCTAAATACCCCTACGCGTAAGCAAATTATTGAAATTAAATTAAACCATGTGTTAGTTCCGAAATTACCTAGTTTGTGTTGAGTGAACGTTAAACCAAATTTCTCTCACTCTCCAAAATTATGGGATATCTACTGTCAACCATAGGTCAACATTTTGCCAGCTACTAATGTCCATGCTACCAATTAACTTGTGAAATATATTATTTTCCAGTGAAAATATATAGATTCAAATAGAAAAACATCAAAACTTTTCATTTGGAATAAAAAGAACAAAGCTGCATTAAGACCAATGATCTAGAAGTATTACCTGTTATGTCTGGTGGGGTTGACTGTATCTGCTTCCATTCTTTAGTAACCATAGAAACTAAAGGATGATCTCCTAGTGCTTCCATAGCAACATCTAGAAATGCTCGCTGACTTATCCAGGAGTTTATAGCATTGGAGTATGTTGATGCTGAAGATTAAATGAAAAATGGACAAATGAACAATCAAAAGCAAATACAAACAGAAAAAACATACTGTGCTGGTAATCTATTCCGTTTCAGAGTTTGCTCATTTTCACCCTTGATAATTGCAAACACATTTGACTAAAATTGTGAACTGAAATGGAAAAACATTTTGAAGCCTCAGTATAAGGGCACACAAAAAAAAATATTTTGGTTTTCAGACAATCCTTTTAAAACCAGTGGTTTGCAGGCAAGAAACGCCCACATTTTCCAAGATCTTGTCGGAAATGCACGAATCAGACAAAAATTGTGCCCGCTAGAGCATCCATGGGTTAAAATATGATTTTTCATCCAATCAGGGTCTATCATCCAAGAAGATCTGATCCGAAATGTATAAATATCGATGGGGTATAAAGGTATATTTTAAGTTTCATCCAAATGGGACGAAAATTGTGTCCTCTTGAGGATCCACAAGCTATAAATGTGGTTTTTCATATAAATATAATCAGGGGCCATAAATTGGAAAGTTATGGTCTGATATGAGTAAATATCCAAAGTAACTGACACCTTTGTGGTATAAACATATATTTTAAGTTTCATCAAAATCAGAATATGACATGGTATATAAAATAATTACCATTATTTTTCAGACGGTGATAAAATTGTATGTTGGTCCAGTTAACGGTGTCAAAAACACTATCAATACCCCATGTATGTTCAGCTAATTTTACTAAAAACCTACTAGCATTATAAAACTTTCGGTCTTTTAGATTACACATTCCTGAAAAATCAATTTATATTTATTTTACCCTCATAGCACACTGCTGCCCATGTGTCAGCTTAATTAGGCTGGGGGAAATGGTGGGGCTTTGGATGGCTGAATGGTTATGGTTGGCGTGTGCGTGGTGTCATTGAGTCAACTGGCATGGTTTCGATTCCCTGGTTGTACGTGACAAGGAGTAGGGTCGCATGTCCAACAAAATGAATACCTTTCATAACAAAATGCATACCTTTCATAACAAAATGAATACCTTTCATAACAAAATGAATACCAAAATGAATACCTTTCATAACAAAATGAATACCTTTCATAGCAAAATGAATACCTTTCATAACAAAATGAATATCTTTCATAACAAAATACATAACTTTCATAACAAAATGAATACCTTTCATAACAAAATGAATACCTTTCATAACAAAATGAATTTCATAAAATGAATACCTTTCATAACAAAATGAATATCATTCATAATAAAATACATATCTTTCATAACAAAATGAATATCATTCATAATAAAATACATATCTTTCATAATAAAATGAATGCCTTTCATATGATAAAATGAATACCTTTCATAAAATGAATACCTATCATAAAATGAATGCCTTTCATAAAATAAATACCTATCAAAAAATGAATGCCTTTCATATGATAAAATGAATACCTTTCATAAAATGAATACCTTTCATAAAATGAATACCTTTCATAAAATGAATACCTTCTTAACAAAATTATTATCTTTGTATGTATACCTGTCTTAATACAGGAAGTTCTGGCTCTATAAAATGCTCTCATTTTAGCCACTTTTAAAGGATCTGAGGAAACTCCTTGAATCCAGACATCTCCGATCTCCTTGTCAACTACTGGAAGTTTATCTTTAATAGACCCAGCTAAAACAGCAAAATCTTCGAATGTTGATGCCTGAACAACTGCATTAGGAAATTGGCCACGAGCAATGTCATAATAAAGTAAAATTTCCTGAAATCGAACAAGAAAAGGTTAAAGAATAACAAACAAAATTTACAAATGTCTTAAAGGGCACACCCAATCGACCGACTTAAAGCCATATAATGAGAATCGATCTGATTGGGCTAATGAAGACGGAAATATGCCATACAGTATGCTATGAGGAAAAAATTTTTCCCGGGCAGCGGTGCTACAGCCTACTCTTATATTGAATTTTAACTGCCAAGGGATCTTTTACGTGCACGTCAATGAAATGCCTGCATCTTTAAAAAAATTTTAGTTAAAGTTTTCATGAAATAGGCTTCACCATATTAAAATATCCAAGTCAACAAAACTTACCGCCAGAGAGTCTGGTGGTCCAGCATTGTCCGATCTAAATGCAAAACATAAAGCTTGATCAAATCCATCAAATGATACACAATCTTTAGCAGATAAACCTCCTGGCATCTGTGGAAATATACCGGGATGATTAGGATAGCCACCTGAAAAATTGTAAATACAATTCATCGAAGTTTCATCAAATTTTATTGTCTATTTCTTCAAGATTACAATAACTTTATTCTGATACAGACATATAATACAGACTTACATTTAGACTATATTCTAATCCAGACTTATATTTACCTGGATGCCACATGACTACAAGACTTTTGTATACTTATACATACTTACATTTATTGGGATGCCACAAGTCTAAAGGACTTGTATCCTACTAATTTAGACTTACGGATGTCATATGGCTATATGATTTTGTATTCTTCTACAGTCTTACGTTTAGCTGGATGCCACATGGCTATAAGACTTTGTATTCTAATACTGGGCCCTGTTTCACGAAATTTTAACTAAAGATAAAATTCAAATTTTAGCGGATACTTCAATTTTGATTGGCTAAGAACTAAAATCAATCTAATATTGTCCAATCAAATAACTAAAATTCAGATCTTATCTTAGTTAAAATTTTGTGAAATAGGCCCCAGGCCTATAATTACCTGGATACCACATGGATATGAGACTGTTATTTTAATACAGATTTATATTTACCTGGATGCCACATTGCTATAAGACTTGTATTCTTGTACTTCCAGTTAAATATTTTGGGTACAGCCGGAGGAGCTGTGGCACCATTAACACCAACAGTTATAGCCTGTATTCCATGTCTATCAAATATGGGTAACAACATCTGAGACATTCCTGAAATAAACAAACCCTTACATTGAACGATTACATGATGATGATCTTAACAACTGGCTTAATCAAGACAGTCTAGACAATTACCAGGAAAAAACTTGATAATCTGGACAAACCTTGAGGATCTGGACAAATCTTGAATTGAAAATCTAGACAAATTTTGAAAATCCTAGACAATATTTTGAAAACCTAGACAAATCTTCAGAATCTAGACACATCTAGAGAACCTAGACACATCTAGAGAACCCAGACACATCTAGAGAACCTAGGCAAATTTTGAGAATCTAGACACATTTAGAGATTTCTGGGGAATCAAGGGGGTGGGGGGAATCAAATTTATCACTGTTTTAGAGACATCTTCAGATTGGAATTAATAATAATTTTCTCAATTACTTTTTTATGATGCATAGTTTTCAGATAAAAAAGATAATTTTCTTAGCAGTTTAAAATGTCTGACATCAATGAAATGAAATTTCAAGTCCTACATTTTTGCACCAGCCTGGCAAATGACAACAAGCATACGACGGTGTGCTATGGAAGAAATATTGCCGAACAGTGATTTTTCCGCCCTTCATTTCATCGAGACAGAGAGAGAAATGGGGTTTAACGTCCACTCAACACAAACTAGGTCATTTCGGGACTAACATATGGTTTCAATTTTATTTCAATAATTCGCTTGTGCGTAGGGGTCTTTAGCAGTGGGAGGAAACCGGAGTGCCCTGAGGAAACCCACGAGGTTGAGAAGGCACCCCTATCTCCATGTCACATACGCTCACACCAGGGCTCGAAACCACAGCCGCAAGCCAGAGGTGACCGGCCAGCTAGCGGTCGAAGCGCGGCACTCTAGACCACTACGCCACCACCACCCCTCACTTCATCGAATTATTACTGCTAAGGGTTCTTTTATGAATCCTCATTTATCATACATTCGAACAACTAGAAACTCTTCCTAACAAGGCGCTCTATGCTGTATCACTGACACAGGGAAACCACAATGAACGAAAAATCTAGAGGCACTTATTCGGCCAGCAAATGGGATTGAACCAAGAACCTCCTGGTTAGGGAGTCAGGACCTTGCTTGCTGCAACCCCGCGGCTCTTTGGCGATGAAGAAGGATATCTATCAATATTATACCTGGCACATCTCTCTGACTAAGAACTCTGGTTGACCTCTTTATTTGAAAATATGCATCTAAATCTGCAGCTATTTGTAAACTAAAGTCCACCATTGGCACATCAAACATTTCATTCTGCATGTTCATTGGTCCAGCATGCCATGTGATGTCCCCTAATTGTACCGCCTTTTTAAATGCTGCTACATCTGTGGCATTAGGGCACTAAAATAACAAAGGCAATGATATGTTTCTACAGTATTTCATTTATTATTCAATTGTAATTTGTTTATATTGGGGGTTGGGTGGCCAAATGATGATCGAGACTAGTCCTTAAATTCAATCGCTAATATCTTGGTTCATCAGAGTTGAGAAATTTGAGTGAAATTTTCAGCATATTCTCTTTTCATTATCTAGTTTTTAACTATTATAGTGAGAAATATCAGCTCTTTATCTAATCTCTCATAATGTATCTTTAATGGAATGGCATTTTGTATCTTGACAAGGCAAAAAAATAAATTTCAAGTGATAAAATGTAAATGATAGTGGACTTGATTTAACTAGCAGGAGGTCTGGAAACAATGAAAATCTTACGGACATACATGTATATCTTTAAAAAAAAACACAGAAAAGACGAATCTTTGTTGTACAAAATGACAGGCACCAGTGTGATTGTCTTTAATAAAGTTTGTGGAAAGTGCCTTATTTCCTGTCTTAGCCTTTATGCATCATACTAACTAGCTTCCCACCGTCGTCAATACATTACGATTGAATATTCGCTGTTGGGTCTTTGATCTGTTAGGTGCAGATACGTTCGGACATGCTTGGAAACAATTAATAACTGAGAGGATCACTACGATTATTCCATGATCGTAGAACCAATGAGAGAGAGAGAAATGGGGTTTAATGTCCACTCGACACAAACTAGGTCATTTTGAGACTAACATATGGTTTCATTTTATTTCAATAATTCACTTGCACATAGGGGTCTTTAGCAGTGGGAGGAAACCGGAGAGCCCGGAGGAAACCCACGAGGTTGAGAAGGCGCCCCTATCTCCATGCCACATACGCTCACACCAGGGCTCGAAACCACAGACGCAAGCCAGAGGTGACCGGCCAGCTAGAGGTCGAAGTGCGGCACTCTAGACCACTAGGCCATCCCAACCCCCTGATCATAGAACGAATTAGGACAGTGTGAACCTAGTATTAAAGTTGGCTTACCATAAGTTTAACACCTGACAGAACAAGATTGGATGGGCAGTCCAAGTACATGCTAACTAGCCAGGCATGTGTGGTATAGATAAATCTCTCTGCATATCCCAGAGCTCTCAGTTGGTTCGCTAAGCGGACAGCTCTAGGATAATATTCATGAAAATATTTATTAAGGATGTTGTTGATAAATCCGACTTGTGGTTTGATTCCATCAAATCCAACATCTGAAACACAAAGTTTAAACAGTCAACACTCAATATTTACATACCTCTAAAAAGTCACTTTTCGTTATATTTGCCAAAATCAGTTTCAGGTGATATTATTGCAAAAATAGAGACATTTGAGAACATAAACCTTAGCCTCTCCCCAATCAAATGGTACCCGCAATGCCTTGGTCTGAGATTATTGTCTGAACAATAATTTGTCAATGACTATATTAGAATCAAATTCGACTATGTCTAGATCAGACCCCATTGTTTCCATCCAGTTTTATCAAGTTGTGGTCATGAAAGGCTGAGTAAAGTAGAATCGCTGAGACTGAGTCTAGTCATGAATTGTTGATTTTGTCCACAAGAAGAGAATTGAAAGATGGTTTAGAAACATGTAGAATAACACCATTCAGCAGCCCTGCTATAATATTTACCAAGATGGTTCATATAACAATTCAACAGCCCTGCTATTATACTAACGAAGATGGTTCATGTAACAGCCCAATCTGATTAAATAACAGATTTATATTTTGTAACATTCTTTTATACTTTCGATGGCCTACACCACATGAAGATCTCAATGGTTGTACTGGAAGATTGCTTCAGAGGTCGTACTTGCCGCTTTTGACGCTATGGCGCCAGTCATAGAGTAACCACTTCATTGGCTTATCCCTCACTTCAACCAGAATGCAGGTAATATAACAACTCTTCCAGATCCTAGTGTAGTAAAGACAAGTAAACCGAAAATTTGAAGTATAGACAGATTGTTATGATACTTACCAAGATGGTTCATAAATATAAGGTGAACTTGTTTGACATCTGATGGATTTACATCTTGCTTTGTTGGCAAAGGAAAAGCACAAACCTGAAAGATTAAAATTATCAATTGATCTTTCTTATTTAAAGGAGAAAGTCCATATCTGTGTATATTCTAAGAATAAAAGGTAAGGATGACTATACTTGGTTTTCTCCTTTTCATTCCGAGAAAGGGGAGAAATGGGGTTCAACGTCCACTAGACACAAACTAGGTCATTCCGGGACTAACATATGGTTTAATTTTAGTTCAATAATTCGCCTCGTGTAGGGGTCTTTAGCTGTGGGAGGAAACCGGAGACCCAGAGAAAACCCACAAGGATGGACAGGCGACCCTACTCCTTGCCACATAGAACCGTGGATTTGAAACCACACCAGTTGACTCAATGGCCATTCAACCACCCCCTTTTCATTCCACCTCTAAAAGTCCATATATATGCAAGATTTTGGTTTTGAAATAGGCTAATATGTCTTTCCTACGGAAATTTTGCAATGGTCCCTAATGTAATTAATGCATCAACTTACAAACTTTGAAAAGATCTAGTCATAATCTTTTGAATCTATGATAAAAGACGTCTTGATTTTACATTTTAGCGTTAACCAATTAATTGGTGCATGTGTTCTATCTAATCTTATTAATATTGGATCCATTTCAGGCTTGATTTTATGCTTATCATGTACAACATCTGAACCCAAAATAAAGACCTGCCATATGCAGATTTAGCTCTAACATTATGGCATCTTTAATAAATCTTGTGTATTGTTTTCAATTTCAGCTATCAAGGATATCCTGTACTATTTCGTCATTTTATTGTTGTATGGCATTATCTTGTATGGAATTTTCCATTATATTAATGATTTATATAATGTCATGCTTGTGTTATTAGATTTACTGTTTTGGTTAGGAGAGTAGCATCTCCCATCTGATTCATATAAAATGGAAGAGTTTCGATTACCATGTCGCCTATCCAACGTCATGGGTTTTCTATGAGTTTTTCACTTTCCTCCAACTGCTAAAGACATCTATGCGCAAGCAAATTATTGAAATGAATTTGAACAAAATGTTAGTCCCCCCAAAATGACCTATTTTGTGCCGAGTGGATGTTAAACCCCATTTCTCTCTCATTCATGTATAAATTAGCAACATTAAACATTGCGTGGCGACTGTCAGCACCTAATCCTTTTACAATCAGTAATGATTTGGTTGAGTTTTATTAGTTTTAATGCGTTTTATTTTTTTAAATCTATTTTTTATCTTGTGTTTTAATTTATATTTGTAATGAAATGCGTTTCCAATTTCATTAAATTTCTTTTCTGGTATTCATTGTTGATTTAAGACAATCTAACCTTAATATATAGTTAAACGATCTTTATCATTTTACTTCCTTTTATGATGGAATAGTTAAAGTGTCAATCCCGATAACTTTTTGGGGAATAAAACTGCTTAATTTTGTGTTAAAAGCCTTTAAAACCCATAACCTAAGGCCCACCTACTAACCCGATATTTGTGATACGCTTGTAAATAACTTAAACCTGACAGTCTTCATCTGGAAATGGAGAACGTTTTATTATACAGTATCTGGATAAAACCAGACTTTTTCTATAAAAATAATATGTAGGTGAAATTTACCTTTTGTTATCAAGTACAGGGTATGGGTCATTCACTGTATAGACCTCTCAGGAAACATTAATCGATTATCAGGTCACCCAATGAAAAAATCGACCCGAAATCTTAAAAGGGTTACGTGTGCGGATAAGCAGTGTTGACGTTCACGTCCAAACGACTCAATATTTTGAGCTGAAATTTTGAGACTAATGAGACAAGGTAAATACACCATGCCACTATATTTTGGTCCATAAATTTCATAAATACTCAGACTTTAATTTTTGAGACTCTGTTCTTATCGGGATTGTCCCTTTAATGTGAGTCAGGGGCCAGTTTCATGAAATTTTAACTAAAGATAAAATCCAAATTTTAGTAGATTCTTTAACTTTGATTGGCTAAACACTAAAATCAATCAAATATTATCCAATCAAATTACTAAAATTTGGATTGTATCTTAGTTAAAATTTTGTGAAACAGGCCCCTGAGTCTTACGGTTTGGATGTTACTTAGAAATGGTTCCACTACTGATGCCTTCCGTCATAACCAGCTATAGTTATCGTTACATTATAGTAACTAGATGAGATGTTACTAAGTTTTTGCCATTTCTGTATATGGATATGAGAATCTACATATATTTCAAAATAACATGGACATTATCATGTCCTCTAGTCTACCATGTTAAACTGGCGAAATCGGTAACAAACCATTACTTACAAAACAAACAAATAATAAACATTTCAGCACCATCGTGAAGCTGAGCTTTCCTTGTGTTTACTTCTTCCTATTCTTTCGCTTTCATCTTTCACGTGACTTATATAATACAACTTCCGGTGTAGACTTGTACATCACAATACTATACCCAACAGTTACATTTCGTCTGGATAACCGAATACATTCCCGGGCAAAGATGAATAAAATTTTAACGTCCTATTGCTCTGCTCAGAACTGGGCTAATGAAGACGGGGATACGCGCTCCATACAGTGTGCTACGGGGGAAATTTGCCCGGACAGCCGCACTACGATCTCAACGTTTTTAGCTACATAGTACGTCTATGATGGCATGATTACATTAGGAAAATTAAATTACTTGAAATATACTTTGCTACAATAAAATTGAAAAAGAAATATCAAAAACTAAATTTCAAATTTGGTACCTTGGAAAAAATTGATAAACCTGCTAATTTCAGTTTTTATTCGATTTTCAACATTAGGCACACATTTAATGACATTGTGCCGTGGTTTATATATCTAGATAAAACGGAAACTATAACAATTCCACAGAGATGTGTGTATTTTAAGCACTAATTTATTGAAAATCTCCAGATTTCCCCAGAAAATCTATGACTTGTGTTTAATTACAACTGTGTCAGCGTGAATTACAAAATTAGCTATCATAGGCGTACGGGCTCGAAGATAGTTACGGGGGCAGAACCCGAAGTGCTCGAGAAAAATTCGGGCTATGGTTCCGTCGGTCTGTGAGAGCAAAGGGTTGGCGATTACCTCGTAGGGACCCCCAAGAAAATTTGACGGCCGCAAACTCGCAAAATGTCGCTGAAAGTAGATTGGCTGACAAAGTGTTTTAACCCATAGTCAATGCAGTATAAGTTCGTGGTTTTAAATTAAAAGAAAAGTAAAATTGGTGTTTTATTAGTTTTCGGACGCTTTACTTTGCCAATTAGATGTAATTTTTACTCCGTGGAAAGAATTCTTTTTTTAAAAAAAAATCGTGTGTGTCTGAAACGTAATCAATATGCATTATGACGTCATATCATTGTAATCGTTATAACTTTTAGCTTTTAACTAAAGAATGCAGTGATGAAAGTGCGTTATTCAGATTAATCTTGAGAAAATCTTTAAAACTATCTTAGTTGCCTTTTTATACCAGGTTAAATCGCGATAGTTTTCAGCGGTGTTTTCATTTTAAAATTTTAAATATCTAAATTCATAAAGCTGTGTGATTTTATATTTATTTTTACTTGATTAATTTGTCTCGAAACACCATGTTATGTTTGACGCTGTATAGCCCGGTTGGAGTTGACATTTCGTAAAAAAAGGGACATTTGTTTCAGCAGATGGATCTGGATTTATAAATACATCTACCGGTAACAGGGGAGGATCCATGAATTTTTGCAGTAGATCCCCTGGATCCGCTCCTGCGGTATAGATCTAACGGATTTTTGTTTTACTTTTAATATTTTTTGAATTACAGACTTTTGAAATCATTCAATTTTTTTCAGACGAAAGGGGTAATGGAGGAGGCATTACCACCGGATCTGACGAAGGGCACATCGTTGGCAGCGAAAACAAAATACATAGCTGAGCTGTTAAAAGTGGGCTATTCATTCGAGGAAGATGTGGAAATTGAAGGCCTGTTTATTGACTTGGAAGACAATAAAGTTGTATTACTCGGTCTTACGAACAGACATCTTGTGATTGGCAACATCTATAGTGAATCTCTACCAATGATATGTGATTTGTCTTCGTTGTTACCTTTAAAATGGTTGACTATAACGGTGGAAGACGCCAGGCAGCGGATTCTTCGGGTTGTCTTCTGCACCGCTAAATGTTTGAAATTCAGACTTTGCGATATTGATCCAGATCAGGGTTCAGTGTGGTTGGAATTTGTTTCTCTTATTCATAAACTGGATCTGGATCACGTTGTCATGTGGAAACCAACGGCAACGGACGCAAGTGGAGATGGTATGGATTCAGAGAAAATGAACGGCAGTAATTCTCGAGAATCCATTTCCATATTAGCTAATCATTTCGGATCTTCAGCGGATAATCTAAATGATTTTGATGGTCGCTATCCATCCAGCAATGAAGAGTTCCTCAAACGATTTAAACGTCTGTCTGTTCAGAAAAAGCAAGCAGACACAAAAGTGAAAGAACAAAACCACAATTCTGAAAATAGATTTAAAAGAATCGAAAGAAAGAAATCCGACCATTATTTTACGATGAACGAATTGTTTACTTGTGTCCACAAATACCATATTGGACAGGAATATCCATATCAGTCGGATCAACTACAGGCAACGAAAGCCTCTAAAAAAAATTCTGATTCTGAATGGTCGACTTCTTCTAAAAGCTCAGATGAAGATTTTCATTGCACAAGAAGACCTTCACTAGACCAGGGTGCACCGTATCATTTTGGTAGTGTAAAAAAAAGTAAACTGAAAACCCTAAAGGAATTTTTTACGCCACGATGTTTAAAAATAAAACTGTGATACTTGCAAAATGTTTTACATTATTTTTAATCATTTTTTTTTTTTAATATTTTTTTATTACCAAGGTATGTTGCCAATCCAAAAAAAACCACAAAACACACGCCCACATTACATGTACTTAAATCGTTCGCAAAGTCGACAAGGTTTATCGCATATCTGTTCTTTTGTAGATAATGGGAGCATTTTTCACAAGACACTATAAAAGTGGGGTTTCGCAGGCAGTACGAACTCCGAACTATAAACATAACGCTAACGCTACAATATACGTCCACATTCCTGCTTTGATTGATATGGTACTTTGTCAAGAAGGC
Organism: Patella caerulea; assembly: GCA_036850965.1. Taxonomy (NCBI): domain Eukaryota; kingdom Metazoa; phylum Mollusca; class Gastropoda; family Patellidae; genus Patella; species Patella caerulea. Next base: position 12,600,185 of record JAZGQO010000002.1, on the reverse strand, counting down.
TAGGCGTTTGGTTTGTTTAGCGTTGAGGGTCGTGCACCAACATTAATAGTTGCCGTCCTTAGAGTATAAGGAATAACTATACCAAGATAATCCATTCAGAATTGTGCCTTCCTAACACTAAAGGCAAAAAGTGGGCGTGGCTCTGCCCCTGGGGGTCGGGACATTCATCAAAATCAATAGTGAACACCCTCAGGCTATAAGGAATACATGAACCAAGTACCAAGCTGATTCATTCAGAATTGCGGCCTGTAAACGACAAAGGCAAAAATTGGTCGTGTCTTGCCTGTGTGAGTCGGGACATGCAGTTGACGTCCTTTATAGGCTATATGGAATACATATCCCAAGTTTAAAGACGATCCATTAAGAATCGTGGCCTGTAGACAACACACATAGACACGAAGTAAAAATGGGCATGGCTCTGCCCCTGGGGGTTAGGAAATCACCAAAAACAATAGGGGTCATCTTTAGGGTATAAGGAATAGGTTTGTAAAGTTTTAAAAGGATCTGTTAAGAATTGCATCCTGTAGGCGAACACAAGACACAAAAGCATTGGGCGTGGCTCTCTCCCAGGGGGTCCGTCACCAAAAATAATAGTGGTCAGCCTTAGGGTATAAGGAATAAGTATAAAAAAGTTTTCACGACGATCGATTAAGAATTGTGGGCTGTAGGTGACACACAGACAGACAAAAAAAAAATGGGCGTGGCACTGTCCCTTGGGGTTGGGCATGCACCAAAAACAATAGGGATCTTCCTTAAGCTACCAAGAATAAGTATTCAAAGTTTCAAGATGATACATTAAGAAATGCAGCCTGTAGACGACAGACAAACAAATACAAGAAATGGGTGTTGCTGTTCCACGGGGGTCGGGCATGCACCCAAAACAAAAGGGGTCATCCTTAGGGTATAAGGAATAAGTATTTTAAGTTTCAAGATGACCGATTAAGAATTGTGGCCTGTAGGCGACACACAAAAAGAAAATGGGCGTGACTCTGCCCCTGGGGGTTGGGCATGCACCCCAAATGATAGAAATGTTCCTTAGGGTACAAAGAATAATCATTCAAAGTTTCAAGATGATACGTTAAGAAATGTGGCTTGTAGACGACAAACAAATAAATACAAGGAATGGGCGTGGCTCTGCCATTGGGGGTCGGGCATGCACCAAAAAACAATACGGATCATCCTTAGGGTAAGTATACAAAGTTTTAAGAAAAAACAGTTAGAATTGCGGCTTCTAGGCGACACAGAAACACACAAAAAGAAAATGGGCGTGGCTCTGCCCCTGGGGGGTGGGCATGCACCCCAAACGATAGGGATCATCCTTAGAGTATAAAGAGTAAGTATACAAAGTTTTAAAGAAAATCCAATAAGAATTGCGGCCTGTAGGCAACACAAAGACACACGATAAGAAAATGGGTGTGGCTCTGCTCCAGAGGGTTGGGCATGCACCCCAAATGATAGGGATGTTCCTTAGGGTACAAAGAATGTGTATGCTAAGTTTCAAAATTATAAGTTAAGAAATGTGGCCTGTAGACGACAAACAAATACATGCTAGAAATGGGCGTGGCTCTGTCCCTGGGGGTCGGGCATGCACCAAAAACAATAGAGATCTTCCTTAGGGTATAAGGAATACGTATACCAAGTTTGAAGAAAATCCAGTAAGAATTCCGCCCTGTAAGCGACACAAAGACACACGAAACGAAAATGGGCGTGGCTCTGCCCCTGGGGGTGGGGCATACACCCCAAACAATAGGGATGTTCCTTAGGGTACAAAGAATGTCTATGCAAAGTTTCAAGATTATAAGTTAAGAAATGTGGCCTGTAGACGACAAACAAACAAATACTAGAAATGGGCGTGGCCCGGCCCCTGGGGGTCGGGTATGCCCCCAAAACAATAGGGATCTTCCTTGGGGTATAAGGAATAAGTGTACCAAGTTTGAAGAAAATCCATGAAGAATTGCGTCCTGTAGGCGAACCACAGACACACACACACACACACACCCATACATACACACACACACCCACACACACAGACAGGGGCGACGGCATAATACGTTCACATTATGAATGTGGACGTATAAAAAGTGTTATTGTGCTGACGTCGGCACACCGTATTTTTGTGGTTTTATATGGAACGCTCAAACATTTACAATTCAGTAGAAGGTCAAAGTCATCGGCAATTATACGACAGTCGATCGGCAATTAGATCAAATCATCTTGATTTAGATAAAAATTAAAAAAATTAAAAATACGTTGCAATCAGCTTCTTGGGGGCTAATATTTGATTTGATATTGTTTTATATAACCAAACTAAATAGCATCATTTCTTGTTTCGGGTAAAAAACCAAGCATGACTGATGCTGAGGACAAAATTCTACAAAATGAAGCAACAGCTCTGAAAGCAATAAAGAGAAATTGCTCAATTATAATCGACTTCATCATTTCACAAATTTATATGGTGCATATTATAAAATCCACACAGATCAAATGAACACTTTTGTTGTTAAAGACTTCAAGGGATGTAACGAGGAGGATAACGAGGAGAAGTAATTGGGGCCTAACGGAAATTGTTGAACTTAAAGCCCCAATAACACTCTTGTTGTAACTGAATAATATGTCCCATAATCTTCATTCTGGTCAACAAATTGTATTATTTTACAATATTCCAATTAATTGATGATACAAATTTCATCTTGACACACCTATTTTAAAAAAATTGGAAAAATTCAACCAATTGATTTGGAAAGTCTAACGTAAACCTTTTCAAATGTGACTTGGATTTTACAATATTTTCGAACCCTCTGGACAAGTAAAATAGGTTGTAATGGATAATTTACACAACAGGTAGGACACTTAAACATCTAGTACTTAGAATAAGGGTATTATTTATTTTCTGGAACTACCAAGCCAGCAAAAATGTCACTGTCCCTTTAATTGCCGCGCTACTCTAAGCAACATTTTAAATTTCAAAAAGATTGAAATCGTGGAATAAACTTTATTTTGAATTTTTGATGTTAAATGACAAAAAAAACAAAGGTGACAATTTTCGGAGTTCGTCTTCACAGTATGGGAGGCTATGATATGAAGATATTTCCACGATGGCGGCCATTTTTGGCGAGAAAATGGGACGATGTGCTGATATGGATTACGTTGTCATCTTTGGTGTCAATATATAGGTTTTCAGGTAGATAGATATCTAAATCTACAATTAATAAAGCTTGTTCCACGATTTCTTCCCAAAGAGCCGTCGGATTTACATTTAGGATTGGATTACTGGAGCATCCACAGGGTGACAGTAATTGTTGGAAACATCTGAAAATCAGTAAGCTTCGTAACATAAACATAAAGACTTGTATATCAATTACTTGTATATCAACTTATCTGAATATCAAATGCATCATTTTGCCTAAGTCAAAATTGATTCCATTAAACTCTGTTATTGGTAAGTGGCGGACTGGGTCTGAAAATATTGGTTGCCAGGAGACAAAGGGGACCTATTCACCAATACCATTCTATGTTTTTTAAAAATGAATAAATTAAATTTTAGAAATATGTAAGTGGAAACAAAAAGATGTAATTAGAATTTTCCTAATTTTGTCTAATGTCTGGGGCCCACTTGCCATTGGGCAAACTGACAACTTGGCAAGTCTGCCACTGCCGGTTTCTATTCATTGTAAGTTTCTCATATTTCAATGTGAGAGAATAAAGATAAAGAAACAGCAAAGACTTTTAATTATATATCCTTTATGTTTTCTCTGAGGATAAATCATACATCAAAAAGTAAACACTGAATGTCTTTTATGGCAGTAAACAGTCGTACAAAAATAAATCACAGAATACAATATACAAATTCATACCTTTACAATGTACATGTATACAGACAGATATCACAATTAGTCATGATAATAAGTATTAAATTGAATTGATTATTTCTCCACAACCTGTTCTCTCATTCACCACAATTTCATTCATAACAGAATTAACATCACAGACTTGTAGTCATAATGTGAAGATATAAATGCATTACAAGGAAATAAATTCATTCCTAGCTCTTCATTTAGCATGTGACAATATGTACAGTTTAGCAATAAATATTCATAAAAATAAGATGTACTGCTACTGCTAGTACTAAAAAGATTAATTTACAAAGTATTCTTTGCTTTTACATCTTAATTTTATATCATTGGATTGGTTTATTTTTACTCTACATTCAAAATTTTTAATTGACAAAATTAAATATTTTTAGGTTCCAGAATGGTAAAAATATGCCGGAAAACATGGGGTTGGCAGGCAACAAATATATGCCCCCAAAATGATTTTGAACGTTTTAGGGTGGGCAATAGCAACACATTAAACTGTTATGCAAGTTTTAATTTCATAAATAATGTTTTTCAATCGGACTAACTGAACAATCCATGGACAAATATAAGTGTAGACTAGTATGTCTCTGAACCAGGAAACCAATTTAAACCCTAAAGTACAATCTGCATAAGGACAAGGTGTCCTTTTTTTTATTGCAAAAAGATAGGAAATACAGCTTTTCTCCCTTGCATATATGTACCAAGACAATGGATAACAAACAGACAAACAAGGATCAAACATCATAACTTAGTTTTCTTTCGCAATTGTCTTTGCCTCACAGAAAGATTATATTCACATTCTGGTGTATCATAAGCTAGAATTTTACTCACACCATCTTTTCTATTTGGAGGAGTTTTAAATATCTGAAAAGTTTGTAGATATTTATCTTGAAGTCTTGCTGATCTCCGAGTCGTAGGAGTGCATGTGTTGTCACATTGTTCCCCTTCTTTTGTATTGCAAGTCCGCACACAGGTTAAAGGTGAAACATTTAATGTATGGTTCAAAGGTCGTTGATTTAAACTTTGCACATTTTGAGTTAAAGATTCATTGAAGCTAATATTAAAACTTTTTCGAGATTTCTTTAAACGTTTTAAACTCCATGAATTTTGTTGTGTTGTTGGTGTATCAAAACTGAAATTAGGCACAGCAGTGGATTTTCTCTTTGTCTTAACAGGACTTGGCGAGTCAAACGAGATGTCCTCTACCACACTGTCAACACTTCTATCCCCAAGAAATTTCAAACTGTTATATTTGTTTCTGTAGTTAGGATTTATTGCTGAGGTATTCTCTTTGTTTGAGTGATGCCGTGAACGAGTGAGGATGGTACTGTGGTATTTTCTCACATGTCTCCTTCCTCTTATGCTTCTTTGCAGATCTCGGAATTGGGGTGATACCTGGAAAAAATAAATTTAAATATGGTGAAAAGATTACAAGTGGACATGAAATGATTAATCAATTTAGGAAGAACGACCTGAATTAAAATGAATGAATGAATGAATGAATATTTGCATCATCAGCATGAGTTCCACTTTTTATACATTAGGATTAAACTAAAAAAAAAAATATTTGTCAAACTGCATCTTTCAAAATTATTAGGGCTGTCAAAAGTAAAAACTGCAATATTTGACAATTTGAATATTTGTAATGTAAATAGTGTCTGGTACCAAAGTTTCATGGTCCAGCATTAGAAAATAGAATCTCTAAATCTAAATAAAAAGAATAATATATTTAATATACCCATGTTTGATCACCATCAACAGGAACTTGTTTAGCAGTTATTGGGTTATCAACACATAACACTGGTGTAGGAACATGGCGTTGATTATTAACAGGACTTTCAGTAAAAACTAAAGAATGTTTTCTACTTTTTCGCCTCCTTCTCCTTCCTGGCATGACTAGAAATCAGAAAACAATGAAATTTGAATGAGAAATTAAGCTAGTTTAACTCACAAGGCCCACTAGGTCCCACAGTTCTCAGTTATAATATATGTAATTAAGGAATTAACTAATTATGGAAAATATGGTAATTCATCATTATATTTCTTGAGCTCAGCTGTTCAAAGTCAAGTTGCAATTTTGAAAATTTTGTAGCCTTCCTTATCGAAGTTAGAAATGACTGATTCAGTTGATGTTGAAGAAGATGTTGTCATTGCCTCTGGCTCTGCAGAACACTAGATCATCATCAGATGTCAAAATTGAATGGCGGTTTATTTAAGTTAGTTATTTCATCCTATTCCTAATCCTATATCAAAATTAGCATTATAATTATTTTAATAGGTACGGTAGGCCTACTCACCTACTGTACATGTATGCAAACTTGAATCATTTTACTACAAACTACAATAAAATAAAATTTTCTAATTTATGCATTATAACTAAAATTATGATGAGTATTTTTAAGATTGTAAACTAGTATTGAATCAACGGTAGAGAATTTCGGGGAGGAAAGAAAGCGTCTGTCCAACCAAGTTACAAGAACTTTTACTTGAAGAAGAAATCAACATTACAATGAATTAATAATACAACGTAAACAAATAAACTTCATTAATTTTGGGCCTGCATGCATGACATATCAAAAATAGGTTGGGTTATATTGATTATTTGCTTAGTAGATCGATCGAATCTACCTGTGATCCTCGAACGAACATACCGCTAAACGGTTGACAAGTATGGACATATCAAATTTTAATATTTGTATAGATCCGCCATATTTTTCTCGTTTCTTTCCTGCCCTAAGATGAAACGAAACCACTAATTTGACGCTAAAAATAGTACAACGAATCGTTGACCTTTTAACAAAGATGTCACGGCAGTAAAGTCTCGTGTCCTCGCGCGGTAAATATTTAGAGCTTTTCCATTGGCTTATTTTTCTAGTGTCTCAAAATTTAAAAATGGTCGTCAATCTTGTACAGACATGCAGAATATGAGAATAATTTTTCTGTCACTATCAAGAAAAGCACCGACGAACACTTTAAATCATATCCCAACAATCAAATCAATTTAGTTTTACAAATGCTGTTATTTTTGGTAAGTAAGAGCCAGTTGAACGGCTAGTTTTTAATGAAGAAAAACAGTCCTATTTCAGTATTTGAAAAGATGAGATTTGAGATGAGTGGTTGTGCTGGTGATACGCATTCCTACTCTCCTACCGACCTCGCTTTTTAAATAGGCCTAATGAATTATTCCAATACAATGTCACGTACTCGCTAACACACTCAAATCATTAACAATGACACGACCATTTAGTTGAGCTGTGACAGTGTAGTCGTAGAGATCTCTCTGTGGTATGTTACTTGGAGGGGGGGGGGGGTATCCAAAAAGCCCCCCCCCCCTAAAAAATAAATAAATAAATAAAATGATATTGAAAGGCTAGTAAACTTGTCACTAATTGTGGGGGGGGGGGAGGTGTGTAAAAAGCATCCCACCCCCACCCCAAAAAATATGATAATGAAAGGCTAGCCTACTATACTATTAGAGTATTAGTACTATATATACATGTACTAAACTTATCATGACCTGACCCCACCCCACCCAGATAAGTTACAAGTCAGACATATGCACCGTGGGGGTTTAAATTGCGAAACCTTTGCATGACCAAATCTTTATTACGGTAGTAATTAGTATAATTTATAAGATTGGTGAGGGATGGGAGGTGGTCATATGGTTATGTCCAATTTTTTCAAATACTGGTAGACCTACTTGACCGAATAAGTTTAACTGCATATGTGTAGTGTGAAGTAGGTTCCAGTCATGGGAACTTTCTAGAACTTTTTTAAGCAAACCTTCACAGGAACAGACTGTCTAATGATAGCTGGGGTTTTGGTAGATGGTACATGTATCCCTACAATGTTCTACTACTATAAGGTATTCACCAACAAACACCTTTCTCCAATCTCTTTTCTTTTTCTTTAACGTCTATAATTTCTAACTGTAGGCATATACATGGAAATAGTAGTTTTAATTGTGTAGTATAGTACTTGTGTTGTAGGCTGACCTGACAAACTGATTTTGTGACAGATATGTACTGGATTAACCAAATCAATAAACGCATGGTATCACCACAAAATAACAAGTCATCAGAGTAATTGTGTCTGACATTGTCTGCGACAGGTTTTTTATTTCCAGGCTAATTACACCTTGGATGATGCAGACAAAAAGAAATTTATAAATTTTGTTTGTTTATTAAATTTTATCCTTTCCTTAATTACCAATATTACCATATAATTTTCACATTGCAGGATTCTTTCGTAATAAAAGATTTGTCAACAGACATTTGACATCATGTGTGATGGATCAGGTGAACTCCAGTACAGTCCACCAATTGCCCCCACAAACCAGACGATTCATGGAACAGTCCAAAAAATTATTCAAGAAGGCAATAAAAAGACTTATGTAATTGTCATCAAACCAAACAATGAAAGTAATAATAAACTCCAGAAGAAACCAGCATCAAGGCCTCAATTTACAAAATTGAATCCGACCAGCTCTGATATTGTTAAACAGAACTTGAGTAACATAACAGATGATGACTATGACAGTAAAAATTCAGCAGCAAATCTGTTTCTCAATGATGACGATGATGGAACAGCTTGGCAAGATGATGGAGAATTTGTTAATTTTTGTAGAAAAAAGCTGGATCATGACCTTGACTCTAATCACAAGATCGATACAGCAGCATCCATTGCTGACGTACATATATCGAATGATAGTGGTTTTATTGCTACTCCACCAAATTTAGAGTTAATGTCAAACAAGTCAACAGCTCGACAAATAATGATGGATTCCCCTGATTTCCAAACCACTCCAGAACAGCAAAGGATTTGTTCAGTAATTGGCAAACTTGATGATGGCTCTAAACCATCACCGCTGGCATCATCAACACCTATAAATTCTGCTCTACCATCAGAACGATTTGCATCTCCAGATTCTGGGATTTATTCTGCATCTTCATCCATGCTGTCTCCTACTATTTCTACCCCAGATGGTGTTCGACCAACTGAAATTCTTATTACCAAATTAATAGAAAGACCAGCATCAAATAATCATTCCGATGATATCAGTTCTAGTCAAGAAGAAGGTAAGTTTGATCATTGAAAAATATGTATGCTTACTCGCTTTTCATTGTAAATCTGAGCGAGGTGTGTCATTTAAGCTGTATCATACTTGCCTTGACCATTACATGTCTCAAGTGAAGTGGGTTGTCGCTTTCCAATGAAGAATCACTTCAAAGGAAGGCCAATAAACATTTTCCTTAATTAATTTTGAGGCTGTTAGATAATAATCCAGAATCCAGGGCCCTGATTCACGAAATCTTAACTTAAGATAAAATCCAAATTTTAGTAGATACTTCAGTTTTGATTGGCTAAGCACTAATATCATTCTAATATTATCCAATCAAAATACTAAAATTTGGATTTTATCCTTAGTTAAAATTTTGTGAATAAGGCCCCAGATAATTGAAAAGGAAAAGTACACGTGTACATAATAGGACAGGTTGGATAGAAAGGCCACTCAGAAATTATATTTATAAATCTTTTCGGTCAGATGAATGAGATGATAGAAGCCTATGATTATAAGAACAATTTACTATTACTATGAATGAAGAACGGTAAGACTGATAAAAATTATTTTTGAATTTTCAGGAGGTGAAGATAAATTAAATACATCTTTAGCTAATATACAATGGTTGGGTGGATTTGTCCTAGAGAAAGAAGAAAAGAAAGAACATAGACCTCATGTTGTCAACAGAATGAGTGTAGAGGATAAATGTAGAAGAAAACCATTTGAATTAGATGAAATAGATAGGGTATGTCTGTTCTAAGTACTATATTTTATTTCTTCTAGATGGTTCACATTTTCTGTACTACAAATGAGTACACCATATCTGACATGTATGTATGTTTAAAACATAAAAACATGACACAATGGTAAAACTGAATCTGGTCAAATATGGAATATAAAATGAAAACAAATTTGGAAAACACCATTTTAATCAGGGGCCTGTTTCACGAAATTTTAACTAACATAAAATCCAAATTTTAGTAATTTGATTGGATAATATATGATTGATTTTAGTGCTTAGCCAATCAAAACTGAAGTATCTACTAAAATTTGGATTTTATCTTTAGTTAAGATTTTGAGAAACAAGGCCAAGATTATCAATAATATCATTTTAACTAATTAGACAGCATCTTTCAAAAATTCAATTGTATTGAGCATGCCCCTTTTTTTAAAATCAAAATAAGACATCAGATTCAGCTAGATTCAATATTTTAATTTTACCTGAATCCAAACGGTTTAACCCTCGTGCGTACACGTCGCACGAAAAACGTTGTCGGTAACAAGGGGTAATCTCAGACCCCAGACATAAAAAGTTTTTTTGGATGAATAATTTCATTCAAATACGTTCAAACTACAGCTTCATATCAAGACTGAATAATAATCAATCAGGCTAGACCAAAATATTTCAGGTATTATAAGTGATGATAGGAATTATAGGATTTTTTTGAAACCATACAAATCTAAAAAATATCGTAATTTTCATGTTCCATGCAGAATAGTCTTTTGATGGGGTTGGTAGTGTACCTTGATTTGCTCTCAGATCTAGATTACTAGAATAACCAAATCAATATCATCAGTAAGAATGATTTCTAATACAAAGCTAACACTGATTGCAGAACAGATTAGACACCTGTAACTTGCAAAATGTTGAAATAAAGGGAAGTGGGGTCCACAAGACGCCTGGTAACCGACAACGTAATACTCGAAGTTTCTTGTCAAATGATGAATGTTGCCACTGCCTTACATCCATTCTATTTACAGCATTATACTCGAAATTAAGTAGATGACAATGTATAAAATTCTCGCTAGACAATTATGAACCAATTTCTCACAAACGTTAAGGATATGGTCGTGGGGTCCACAAATACCCCTTGTATACGCACAAGGGTTAACTCCTTCAAATGATTGAAAAATGTATTTCTCATAACATTGTTTTATGTATTTCAGCTTTGTCGAGATTGTGGTCGTGATCAAAGACCTCCATATTCTTACATGGTATTAATACAGCTGGCTTTAAGTAGTGCATCAGATCATAAAATGACCCTGAAGGAAATCTGTAAATGGATCGAAGACAAGTTTGAATATTTTAAATCCATCGCAAAACCGGGATGGAAAGTAAGTATATTTAAGTTGATTTTTTCAAACACAGGATTTTTTTGTCTTTTTCAATGAGAGCTGTATGACAGAGTAGAATTTTGCCTTGACAGCAGGATTTGCTCCTTGCGCACTGTTTGTGCTGGAACTGAAGATACATGAATTTATTTCTGATCTGTGCAGAATTGTTAAAATTATTTCTCTGAACTTAGTTTCTTATGGAATACATGTAGCTTTTAACATGGATGCTAATCTGTAAATGGCTGGTCTTCAGTTCTTAGTGCCTTATGAAGGACTAGACATACTTTCCTTGTCCAGCCCATCAGAGGAATTAACTGGGCTTTTTCATCTCGGTCTGCAACAGGATTCAAAATTAAGACATTTTATTCAAGTGTCTAGAGCCCCGGGCCCTGTTTCACGAAATTTTAACTAAAGATAAAATCCAAATTTTAGCAGATACTGCAATTTTGGCTAAGAACTAAAATCAATCTAATATTGTCCAATCAAATAACTAAAATTCAGATCTTATCTTAGTTAAAATTTTGTGAAATAGGCCCCTGAACACTGACACCACCCCCCCCCCCTACCCCTAACTATCTGATTAAAATGCAGATCTATATTTTGTTGTTTTATTTTTTTATATACATCCAATGGCCTAAGCTTCATGAAGATCTAACAAGTTATAGTGGGAGTTCATGTCAGGGGTCAAACATGGATTGGCCAAGAACTCGCTGTCAGGAGTCAAACAATAATTAGCCAAGAACTCAAAACAGTCCGTTTCATTGGTCAATCCCTCACATAATCCAGAACGTGTCAATGAAAACAAATCTGCCAGATCCTAGTGTATTAAGACAAGTAAAAGGAAATTTTGAACTAAAAAAACGAAACAGATTAAGATCTGTGTTTTAATCAGAATGCAACATTATAATGACATTCTCTTTATTTTTTCAGAATTCTATTAGGCATAATTTATCTTTCTATCACTGTTTCGTTCGTGATTTGTCCAACCAGAAAAAACATGGTTCCAAATGGATGCTCCAGTTCGATCCAGTTGAATCACATCACAGGGATCATCTTACAGGTATTGTTTCTCCCTTGATTATATCTAAATAGACACACAGTGCCCATTAACAATAGGCCAGGTGGTGAAGTATTCAAATATATTTAAAGTTAACACAAAATTTACTTTTTTGCTATTCAATCCTATGACTGCTAATCAATTTGTTTTTTTCTTACCATATTCCCTGTATCCCTGAATAATAATAAAAAGTTTCTTTTTTTTTTAAACTGTTTGGCTTTGGTTTTACTTTTCACTTTAGTAATAAGATTAATTCATTCATTCCCTTATTTTTGACCTGTCAGACATTGACAATTCTGCCTTAAATATTATGTAAATGAATCTTTAAAAAACTCAAACTGCTTTTGTTTTCAGAACGAGTTGTTACATCACAGGCATCAAATGCTAGAACACAACCAACCAGCATGCCCCAACCAGTTATTCCCTTTGTACCAGTATTCAGTTCCATACCTCAGAATAACCTCATGCCCATACCTCACAGTAACATCATGTTTCCATCTTTATCACAATATCCCGTCCACCATCAACAGCAGAAAACTGCTCCTCAGAAAAATCATACAATCCTTCAAAATATGGGCACCGGTGGTCTTCACAACAAAAAGAGGAAAAATTCAGGTTTGTTTCTTTTAGTTGAGTATGTTGAAGGATGAACAGGAAATTATGCTTTAGTTGTAATCTAGATAGCATTACAAAGAAAAATTTTCCATTTCATTTTTGTACAACCATCTTTAAATGCTGTTGTATGATCGCAAACTGATCCCGCAGTGAATATTCGCTTGGCTGCTACAATCACTGATAAGTATGACATCGACGAGGCCTAATGAGTACGGCATTTAACTCTTTTACTCCAACAAATAAAATTCTCAAACATTTTTTTGAGGTAAAAGAAAAATAAATAAAGACGTTTGAAGTATTTGTAGTTAAAAAATATTTCCTATTTAGTGTAAATGGGTATTAAAATGAGTAAAATGCATCATTTTGCCCGAAGCAGTTAGGTGTTAAGTAAACATTGCACGAGCCGTTGAGCCAATGACTACCGCCGCTTGCAGTCAACGCACGTGTTTTGAGATTCATCTGTTACAGAGATAATTTGTTAGTAATTCTCTGTGAAACAGATTGGTATGATCGGTTGCCCACAACTCTTTGTGGATACTTTGGAAGCTAAAGAAATTAAATGAACTGGGGTTTAAAGTCCTACTGTTCTACTCCTGCTAGGCATACACCATTAAGTATACTATGAGGGAAATTTGCCTGAGCAGCAGCTCTATGGCCCACTCTAATATTGATTTCCAATTGATCTTTTAATATAGGGGATCACGTGGCTAAGTGGGTAAGGCGCTGGCACGCTAGCCTGGTGTTCGGGTGTTCGATCCCTACATTGGCTGAGAAAGTTCATCGCAATTTTCCTGTTGTCATGAGCCAGTGCCTTGCCTTCTTAGCCACCCTGGCTCCCTTAAGTATAAGAGAGAATGTGCTAAGTACATAAAGTAAGCCACGTCATAATGAAAATGCAATATATCTTTTCTATTTTGCAGGTCCATTGCCAATATTACCTCGTCCTGCATCTCTTCAAACCTACGCATTAGTTCCGTTACAGAATGTACAACAACAGCATGGAAACAATCTACCTACAATCCCATCTTCAAACCGTCCAATCCTAGTGAATATTCCTAATAATCCATTTACTCAAAACATTCCGCTTCACTCAAATGTCCAGCCGGTGCAGAATCAACACACAGCAAACATATTACAACAACCCAAAAAGTTGAATACAACTTCTTCAAACGAGCCTGTGAGTTTAGTTCGTCAAGCATGGATAGATGCTCAGTGTTCCACGTCAGAAGACGACAGAGAAGAGCCAATAGTGACTGTGCCTTTCCAAGAAAGACCTGCTTTTTCGAACACAGAAAACAAAAATAATGAAGTCGTCGTTCAACATGCTAAAAAACAGAAGGTGAAAGCTGGTCTTCCCGTTCCTACAATATATGCCAATAACAATCTCCGCAAAACAAAGAGAACAAAAAGTCGTATTAAGAGTAGTTCTAATCATACATCTAGTGAGAGAAATTTATTAGACAGTTCCGATTCGGAATGCGATAGTGAAGATGATAAAATAAGTGATCTTCCGACACCGATCCGACAGTTATTTAGTGAAACTCCCAGTAAGAAAAATAACATATCTACGTCGACGCCTGTAAGACATGCGGTGGCATCGATTGAACAGTTGCCGTCACCGATTAGAGGTTTTACGCCAGTTCGTTGTGGTAATATATTTGATGGTAGTTTTCTAGATATGATTCAAGAAGAAGTTTTTGCATCTTTAGCCGGCTCACCAAACGCGGTAGCCAACAATCTGGTGAATCAAGATTCGCCAAACGTTTCTTTGTCCGATTTCGGTTTATTTCGCACTCCACCGGACAAAAAATCCGGCAGATCTCCACAAGAGTCAAATCATTCTCATGGACAGAGTTTGTGTCGATTTTTAGCAGATTTTCCAATAGATTCTAATATCATAGCAGAGGCTGGAGGTATTTCAGAGGAATTGTCTTTGAATTTAAATTGGAGTAATAACCATGAAGACGGCACAGAAGAGCTGAATTCAAAATAACTTTCTGTAAGATCTATTTATTGTAAATGGAGGACAATCTTTTAATTAATATATTTCAGGAATGTAGATAAGATTCTGAGTTCGCGAAAAATAATTTAGAAAGATCTTAAGGTGGCCCCAATTTGGATATTAGTTCTGTGGGAACACTCTTTAAAATTTGTCTTTCTATTTCTTAGAGAAAACAAAGTAATACTTTGTTGCTCTTCTCAAAAGCTCTTAGCTCCAGATGTTAAATTTTGAAATGAAAATTCTGAAGAATTAAATACCAATTGATAAGGTCTTTTCACTGAGTCAGCAGGAAATTAAGCAGAAACAATCATTTTTCAGCCGTTAGACTATTATCTGCATGCCTATATTTCTATGTTTGAAAAATAATAAATTTGTGAATTGGTCTTCTTGCTTTGCTACCATGTTAATTGGCCACCCTCCCACCTTTTGGAGAAAGAAGGGGTCTATTGAAATAGGCTTGTCCATCTGTCTGTCTCACCTCTTGGAACACAATATTGCCTCTGATTGTTCAAACTTGGTGCAGATGATCATTAGGTAATTGTCTTTAACGAGTTTGATGAACACTTTTTGCTTAGGCTAAGAAGAGATAAGCTATTTGATGTCAATACTTTGGAACATGATATCTTTGATTCTGATAGAGTGAGTTTTGACACATTGTATGAACATTCTTTGCCTTGACTAAGTATGGTAATAAACATTGTCTGATGTAAGAATTTTGATTTCTCAGTGCTTTATAAAAAGTGCAAGTAATTAATGAGTGTCAAACATTTATAAATCTTTAACACATATTTTACTGTGGTAGAACTCTTACTCATGGCCGTGTATTATTACAAAATTTACTAAAATTTTACCTCAGAGATTGGCTCTTTATGAATGTTGTATGAACTTATGAAGTAATAGAAACATTTTAGATTTCTATACACATAGTTCAAATTTTGTGTGATATGACTATTTGTTATTTGTCGTAAAATAAATACTAAAGCTGATGTCCATCAAACATGACAACCACAAATATGCAGTGCACAAGTAGAAATTAAACCACTATAGAGAATGACAGTATATGGTGGTTATCTCCAGCAAAGATTAGTTTTGATAATATATAATGTAATTTCTATTTTGTACTAATGCTAAGCCTGGCACAGTCTGTGTAAACCGACAACTGCATTTGGCAGATGAGGTTGCTATGAGATTTGTTGTTTTGTGCTTTTTGGATATTTGCAGTGACTGTGTTATTGAGCATTTAGTTCTTGTTGACTGTTTCCATTTTTGTTTTCAAACATATCTGTGATGCATTTCATATCCCTTGTGTGTTAGGCCTTGATTAAAACAAATTTGTTTGCCAATCAATTTTTCCCTAGATTTGGTATTTCAAGGAAGAAACCAAACAATGCCTAAAAGCTGGTGCAATCAACTTATTTTAATTAAGGCCTCGTGTATTCATGTAAAATCGAATGATATTAATTATTGTGAAGAATTAAATACATTTATTTATTTTATGATGAAAAGATTGTACATTGAAGATTCTGAATGAAATAGAATAATATATATATATATGTACTTACACCATATTTGGGAAACCTGTGATGTTAAAGGGACATTGCCAGATTTTACTGTGTTCGATAGATGCATACCTCAGTGGGTGGG
The DNA here is from genome assembly GCA_036850965.1 of Patella caerulea. NCBI lineage: Eukaryota > Metazoa > Mollusca > Gastropoda > Patellidae > Patella > Patella caerulea. The sequence goes on along the minus strand of JAZGQO010000002.1, from coordinate 12,583,833 downwards.
GCATTTGCTTACTTACCTGATGGTTCCAGTTCTATCACGGTGGTAATCAAAACTACTTCATTGTAACAAAAATCAGGGGTCACGTTGGGTAAGACGCTGGCTCGCTAGCCTGAAGGTCGGGTGTTCAATCCCTGCAGTGGCCGATAAAGTTCATCCAAATTTTCCAGCGTGGTTCCCCCTGGTCAGTGATGCAGGACGAAAGGGGACGAAAAAACAAGGTTCTATATACTTTGGCGTGCACATAAAAGATCCTTTGAAGTTGGAGTTTGATATAAGAGTAGGCCCTGTATGGTGTATGCCCATCTTTATTTGCCCAGTTCGAGCCAGAAATTAGGACATTAAACCCCATTCCATTTGTGACAAAAATCAATTATGTAATACTGTATATAAAGATCCCCAAATATTAGGTTTTAAATAACATCTAGAATGGCCTTTGTACATTTCAAAATTATCTTTTGAACCATACTTTAAATAAATCTGGCAATGTCTCTTGAAGAAGTGATTTGAATTGAACTATGCATGATTTTAACACCAGAGCGATCAAATCTTGTTTTCTTGTTTTGTTTGGGTTTGTTATTTTAGAATGAATCTGAATTTTTTAGAATTTCTATGAACAGAATTAATTACTGAAAGTGAAAATACAGACCCTGTACCTTGGTTGTAAGATGTGTGTTTTTATATAGATTATAAAAACTATAGTATAAATAAACTTATTTGTCAAAACTTTGATTGAAATAGCTAGTACTAGAAACAAATAAAAAACATACCATATTTAAACAAAATGTTTGTCTTTGAAATTTAAAGAAGCCATTGTGCTGCGTCACTGGCCAGGAGATCTGGCAAACTGATCCCGCAGTGAATATTCGCTTGGCCACTACACTCACTGATAAGCATGACATCGACGAGGCATATTAACTTTTTTACTCCGACAAATTCATTTCTCAAACATTTTTTTTGAGACAAAAGAAAAATAAATAAAGACGTTTGAAGTATTTGTAGTTAAAAAATATTTCCTATTTAGTGTAAATGGGTATTAAAATGAGTAAAATGCATCATTTTGCCCGAAGCAGTTAGGTGTTAAGTAAACATTGCACGAGCAGTTGAGCCAATGACTGGCGCGGTGAGCAGTCAACGCACGTGCTGTGGACACTCATCTGTTACAGAGTTAATTCATAAGTAATTCTCTGTGAAACAGATTGGAGATCTGGGGTTCAATCCTGGTGCTGGCCAAGAAAGTCACACTTGATTCTTCAGTGTGGTATTGCCTGGTCTTTGGTGCAGTACAGATGGAGTCGCAAGAAACAACATCTAGCTGTTTTGATGGAATGAAAAATCATGGTTGCGTGTACACATTGGCATGCTCATAAAAAAAACCTTGACATATGGTATTTGAAAAGAGTAAGCAGAAACAACAATGAAGGGAGTGGTTGGGGGGTATTTCTCTTACAGCACCGTGTAGACCCCATTCCATTTCGTTTTAATTGAAATTTATATACCGGTACTTGTATATATTCACAGCTAATAATTTCTGTTGTATTTTCGTGTTGATAGTGAATGATATTAGATTTATTGAATTATGGGAAACACATATATTAGTCAAGAAACAAAACGTTTATTTTTTTGGACGTTTTTTTTTTCTCTGCATGAAAGTAGAAAAATTGAGGTAATAATAAATCCAATATGGCCATTAAATTAGTGAGGCAGATCTAACATCCCCAATATTTTCTATAACCATTGACCCTATAATGCTATTACAAATACAAGGCCTATACTTCAAGGTATATCATTATAAAGTAACTTTTTGCCCGAAGGTGCCCCCATTCAAAATATGTTTCATCTACCAGTTGTTTGAAATGCTGACGCTTTTTTAACTCTAAATCTTAGAATGTGTATTGCAAAAGTGCCCAGTTGGTTGGAATCAAAAGAAATTCCTCGACCCATTGTCCCTTTAACAAATTACTTTACTTGTTAAAATACTCATTATACAGTCTTTGTCGCGACTATTCTAGAATTTATTTGATCACTCTCTGTAATTAAATACCGTTCAATAGAAAGACCTTGACATGTACAATAGTGCATTGAAACTTATCTTAGAGAGCCCACGCATAACTAGGCCTATTTCAATCATTCATTCATTGAAATATATACCGTAAACTCAAATAGCGGATTAACTGCATTTTCAGTCAGCCTGCCTACCAACCGGTCTAGTCTACTTTCACTTCATATAACAATTTTTAAAACCAGAATACACATCTTTAATTTTGACAATATCATATTATCTGATTATATTTAATTCATGTCAATATCAACTAAGATACTATTTATACTCATCATCTAAATAAAATATTGATCTGACCGTCTGCTATTGACACTAGTACGCATGCGCGATTCATTCTTATGGCAACCAAGAAAACAATTTACAGGTATTCGCTGACAGTGCACGTGTCTAAATATGTAATTTTTGGCATTGCATTTGAAAAGGATTAGGCAGCATTTCACGAAGATGGATGTAAAACTTATGTAACTTTGGTGCCAATCCTGTTATTAGAAATCAGTTTGGGATATAAGTTATAACGCATAGACAGATAGTTGATATATCACAGTTGTGTTTTAACTGTTTATCGAAAACGAGGTGAGTGGGACATATTAATGTTATAATCAACTATGATAAACATTGTATCAACAAACGGTAATTACTATCAACAACAACCGTATTCGAAAAAAACAAACTTTTGTAATTCATTACTCAAAATTCACAGATTTTATAGAATACATTGTTTATAAATTTCAAATATAGATTTGTTACTTAGTGCCAATGAAATGTTTTGTTTTAAATTTTAATGAGAAATTTAGATCATTAGGTCAGGAGATTATTGATTTTGTAGGTAAAGTATGCATATAAAATGAACTATCATTGATGTATGATATATTTAGCACCAATTTAGATGAATTCTTCTTCGTTTATATTTGTATATGGTGATGAATCACAACTTAAGATCAACGCTTGTACATGATCCTGTCCATCAAGAAATTATTTACAAGTTTTAGACAAGAATAATTGAGAAAGTAATAGAATATAATAATGAATTTTTAAATTATTAAATCACAGAGCAGTGCAACCCCTCCCGAAAAAAAAAAATTGATACCAAACATACATACCCCGCCTGTGTAGGAATCATAGATCCACCCCACTTTAACTTCAGCTATCGAGATTATCTCCAGCAAAGATTGAAAGCAACTACTATATCTTATTTGGTTTCATCTTCAATTGAAGGCTTCATCTCGCCTTAACTACATACATCTTATCAAGCCCTTCACGTAATACCCCGCATATTAAGGCACTAAGTTTGATTGGGTAACAAGCCCAGCTAGGGAGCCTATCGGATTCCTTCGTTAAAAATATTGGAAAGTTTTTGGAACACATTCATAGCAAAGAGACTTGCCACTGCCGGTTTTCGTGCAAATAAACACATCTTCAGTTCCTAAAACTGCTTCAATTGCTTTTTTTGGGGGGGGGGGGGGGCCGTGAGTTTCTCAATTGAAAAAAAACTTTCAACGGCTGTAAACTTGTCTGTTTTTTTTTCTATGGAGGCTACCATGTTTGTTTACAGTGTTTTATGTGCCTCGACCTCTGATTGGACAATGCTAATTAGTCACGTGTAAACACAACAGGCGTAAAAGTTTGGGAATTGCTGAGTATTGAAGCAACGGTTAGATGTTTGTAAAAGTCGGGGACGTTGCTTAAGGAACATGATTTGGTTTTAAATATTCCTTGATTCTTGTTCCACTTCTAATATTGTGCCTATTTTGTTTACAGAATATCTCAGGAATGCAACAACCACTTACAAATTCTGAAGCAGTGAGAAGATGCTTTACTGTTCCACATGCTCCTTTATCTAGTCAAATAAACAGATATGATTATGAACCACGCCCACCATATGCAGGATTAAAACATTTATATTCCAGACCTCTCTCAGGTAGGTTCAAAACCAGACCTCTGCCAGGTAGGTTCAAAACCAGACCTCTCGGAAAGCTTATAGACATCAGAAATGGGTTTTCTCTGGGTTCTCTGGTTTCGTTCCACTGCTAAAAATTACTAAAAGCAAGCGGCGAATTATTGAAATAAAAAATATTAGTCCCGAAATGACCTTGTATGTGTCATGTGGATGTTCAACCCCATTTCTCGCTCGCTCTCTCTCTGTGTTAACTTATCTTTTGTCTATCAGTGCGATTAGACCGTAACTGTTATTCTGGCAAGTTTACTGACAATCATTAGCATTCATAGATTGAACTGAAAACATTTTCTTTCCAGCACCAACATATCATGGAAATCGATCATACTCCGTCCCCACCCCACCCCCACACAGAAACAATAACAATTTATACAACAGACATAAAGAATCAGATGTCAGTAGAAGAGCACCATACGCACGTAAGTTGTATTTAATTGAATTCTTACAACAATTAAACATCAATAAAGTAAAGATATTCCATTGTTATTTGTAGCTTGAATATTAGTTTTCTCGTGATTTAATCCACGCTTATAATGTTTTCTAGTTGATTATTTAACATCTAATAAATTTTTTTCTGGCGTGGTTCCCCCTTGTCAGTGGTGCAGGACATAAGGACTGACAAAGACAGCTGTCTAGTTGTTCAGATGGGAAATTGGAATTTATACTTAATTTGTCAACACTGGTTTTGGTGCTGTCGTACGATATAATGAACCAAATATCACTTTTAAAATCTGCAAAAAAATAAATAAAAAGTAATTTAGACACACAGCACTATGTTGACCCAATTCTATTGAAAGACTTTTTCTTTCAGCTCGAAGATTTGATAGTACTATAAATACAACTGCAGGGTTTGCTAAAGTTGAACATTATGGGAAAACCCCATCTCTCCCGTCATACGATCCTCTTAATGATGTTCATTTGGTTGATTATTTTGAAAAAAGGTTTGGATCCATGCAGCTTGATGCCTTATTACGCAGAAAGGTAAATATACAAATATTTCAAATCCCAGACTTTATCATATTTTTGACAACCTTGTGCTAATCTTTTATAACCGCATGCCTCACAGGATGACTCTAAATGCTGTAGATATAAAGAGAGAGAGAAATATGGTTGAACATCCACTCGACACAAATTAGGTCATTTCAAGGCCAACAGATGGTTCAATTTATATCTCAGTGATTCGTTTTAGCACAATGGCTTTAGTAGTGGGGGGAAACCACACCACTTGAGTCAATGACAGACCTTATGATTTGAGGCATTCATGGTAAACCATTCAGTCGCCCATCAATCCTCACTGTAGATATTTAGATGATTTACCAGTTTAGTCCCAAGCTCGGCACATGACCAGAATGTTGTTTGCTTGCCTAATTTTGTCATTTCCAAACCTTTCTACATATGATCAGAATAATGAAATAGATTTACCATTTTAAGTCAAAGGAAATATCCTAAATTCTGTGGCTTGCCCCCACCCATTTTGCACATTTTATGTAGTTATCTCCCTTTAATGCTACATTAAGGGGATATCAATTATCAATCGAGAACTTCCCAAAATGACAGAATTTTAAGCTTGACACGGAACTCCATTAGGTAACAGTTCTGTCTGTCCCGATAATGGAGGTGGTTTGCGTAGAATTGAGCGTAATTAAACCCAACCAATATATGCTTCAACTGTCATGGGATTTGGATGGCCAATTGGTTAGAGCATACATGTTGTATTATAAGGTCTGTCATGGCTAGGGTCGCTTGTCTCACCTTGTGGGTTTTCTCCACACCCACCAATTTGCTCTCATTGATAAAGACCCCTATTAAAATTGAATCGTATATGTTAGTCCTGAAATGACCTAGTATATGTCGAGTGAACGTTAAAACCCATTTCTCTCTCTCTATTTCAGCGGTCATGGTTGGTTGAGATATCTTATTATGTAGTTGGAACATGTGTTGTCGTCCGAAGCCTCCATTTTCACTCGGTGGACACTCTTTCAGGGATTGCGATAATTCAGTTCCAGAACATTCAATCAAGTATCCCCTTAAAATAATTGCTCTTTAACCATTTTTTTTTACAGAGATTACTGAATGGAAAACGACCGTCATCAGCTGGTTCCCTAACTCGTAGATCAAAACCATCAGAAGTTACTTATAAAATTGCTGTAGTAACTGGAAGTAAGAAAAATTCTGGCACAGATGCTAAAGTAAGTTATTTTAATATGTCTGATTGTGGGTTTTCTTTCATTGAATTGCTGATAGATTAACATTTGGTCATACTAGGTTCCCACTATCGTGTGATGTGTTGTGATAGTAGCGTCATGATCTGTTATGTGCAGATATGTTTGATAGGATCAACACGATTATCCCACAATTAAAACCACGATTTCAATCGTAGCTTTAATTGTGATAATGAAAACATAGCACAAGGCGGAAATTTGAATAACAGTAGGCAGGGGCAGATCAAGGCTCTGATGGGCCCTAGGCTGCTCGACCAGCTAGACCCTTTATGGAACTGGTTTCAGAAATCACACTAAAGCTCATCTCGAGCGCTATGGTGTCACTGACTGTGTAGGCCTGCATCCTTCATAGTGAACCACCGCCACAAGCGCGTGAAGTTTTTTTGGAAGCGTAGTCCAGTGAATTAAATAATGTAATACATCAAATTTAAAAAGGTCGTCAAAAATTTTATGGGCCCTATTTTTTGCTTGGGCCCTAGGCAGCTGCCTACACTGCATATAGGATAATCCACCTCTGACAGTAGGAGACACCACTATGTCATACCTGTCAGTAGACGCCTAACCATAGATGTGAAATTGAATAAATGAGTTTAGAGTCCTACTCTTCCACTCAAACGTGGCTAATGATGGTAGATATAATTTCAAACCGATTTTCTTTCCCACCATTGGTGATGAATCTTCAAATGTCTGGTTAATAAATGATTTAGAAATTAAAGTTACATGAAGTCTCTAATCTGATTGATGTTTATTTTTTCAGGTGTTTATAAAACTGAAAGGTACAAAAGATAAATTACCGAAAACCAGATTAACCAAAAAAGCTGGATCCGTAAAATCCAGTAGAGATGTTAATTTTAAGTTTGGAAAGGGAACAACACATATGTTTAAAATAAAAGGTCCAGAAATTGGTGATCTAAAGTCTATAGTCGTTGAGGTATGTATGACTCTCAAGAGGTCAACTATATATTCTGTATACTGGGGAAGGGGTGGGTCAGCCATGGTGGGCAAAATGCTGGTTAGGTAGATTGGAGGTCATGTGTTAGATACCTGCATTGGTCGAAAAAAGAAATCAGGATTTGTCAGTGGTTTAGGACGGACGGCCTGACTAGGACAGCTGTCTAGTCATTTGGATGGGACAAAAAAACGAGGTCCTGAATAAACATTGGCATGCATGTAAAAGATCCCTTGGCAGTTGGAATTAGATATAGGTCCCTGTTCTGAATTCATGTTTTGTGTGTTCTATTGTGTAATGAGCAGTTAGGCTTATCTGTGAGGATTATTTCGATGTCTCTTCAATACAACTCTATGAAATTTGAAATCAAATTTATTTATAGCACAATGGAAGTCGGAAAGAAGACGCATGGTTTTTACAAGAAATTGAAATTGTCAACACAAAAACGAAGAAAACATGGAATTTTATTTGTAATCAATGGTTGTCATTACATCATGGTGATGGACAAACAATGAGAGAATTATTTGCTCAGAGGTCTGCCAAAACAGGTAATGTTTTGATTTATATATTTTGATCTACTATTTATAGATTTATATAAAGATGTCTTGCGCCAAGTTAGCTTCTTAATTGTTTTGACAGGAGCTCATATAATTCACATTCTAGTAACTTTAGATATCTGCACATACTAATGTAGTAACTTATTATGCACATACTAGTAACTCTAGTAACTCATAATATGCACATACTAGTAACTCATAATATCAACATACTAGTAACTCATAATCAATCTGTTTCACAGAGAATTACTTACGAATTATCTCTGTAACAGATGACTGTCCACAACACGTGCGTTGACTGCACGCGGCATTAGTCATTGGCTCAACGGCTCGTGCAATGTTTTACTTAACACCTAACTGCTTCAGGCAAAATGATGCATTTTACTCATTTTAATACCGATTTACACTAAATAGGAAATATTTTTTAACTACATATACTTCAAACGTCTTTATTTATTTTTCTTTTACCTCCAAAAAATGTTTGAGAATTTAATTTGTCGGAGTAAAAAAGTTAATATGCAGTACGCATTAAGCCTCGTCGATGTCATGCTTATCAGTGATTGTAGCGGGCCAAGCGAATATTCACTGCGGGATCAGTTTGACTCATAATATCTACATACTAGTAACTCATAATATCTACATACTAGTAAATCATAATATCCACATACTAGAAACTCAAAGAATCTATGTACTAGTAACTCCTGATATTCACATACTAATAACGTATGATATCACAAACTAGTAACTCATGATATCACATACTTGTAACTCATGATACCCACATACTGTAGTAACCCACATTTGATCCCCATACTATTAACCCACACTTTATCCACATACTAGTAACTCATAACATCCACATATTAGTAACTCACTTCTAGTATCCTCATACTAGTACCAACTTCCCCATACTAGTATCCCATAACTTCCCCATACTAGTAACTCATAACTTCTCCATACTAGTAACTGATAACATCCTCATATTAGTAACTCATGATTTTCACATATTAGTAACTAACAGTATCCATCTACCAGTAACTCATGATATCCATATTATGATACTTATACAATAGTAACGCATAAATCTTCATAATCCTCACGATACTCATAAAAATTTTAACTTTTTTCTACAGAATACGAGATAGTTACTGTTACTGGTGATAGACCAAATGGTGGAACAAATGCAAACGTCTTTTTAACCTTATATGGAAAAACAGGAATAACTCGAAGATTCCACCTAAGAAGCTCAGAAAAGGGTTTGTTTGATCGTGGAACAACAAATTCATTCCGATTTCCGTCCAACTGTGTTGGTCCTATGAAGAAGATCCGAATAGAACATGATAATACTGGTATTGGAGCTGGTTGGTATTTAGAAAGGGTATGTAGGCTTTTATTCACAGTTTGTAATTAATACCAGGAGCTCAATTAATGAGGAGGGGGATTGGGATGAGTTCCGCGCTTCGACCTCTAGCTGGCCGGTCACCTATGGCTTGCGGCTGTGGTTTCGATCCCTTGTGTGAGCGTATGTGGCATGAAGATAGGGGCGTCTTCTCAACCTCATGGGTTTCCTCTGGGCACTCCGGTTTCCTCCCTCTGTTAAAGACCCCTATGCGCAAGTGAATTATTGAAATAAAATTAGAAACCATATGTTAGTCCAGAAATGACCTTGTTTGTGTCGAGTGGACGTTAAACCCCATTTTTCTCTCACTCTCAATTCATGAGGAGCCATAGTTGCTTAGTGGGAAAGATGTTGGATCGCTCGTCTGGAGGTCGAATGTTTGATGCCTGCAATGGCTGAGATTGTTCATCGGGATTTTCCAACGTGGTTTCCCCTTGAAAAGGACAGCTGTCTAGTCAGCTGAGGTCCCGTGTACATAATAGGCATGCATGTAAAAGATCCATTAACAGTTGGAATTCGATATAAGAATAGGCCAGAATGCCACTACCTTGGCAAAATTTTCCTCATAACACACTGTATGGCATATAACCGACTTCATTAGGCCAGTCCGAGCATAACAGTAGGATGTTAAACCCCATTTCACTTCATTTCTTAATTCCCGAATACCTTAACTGAAATATTTTTAAGATGCAGGCATTTCTCTGGTTCAGAGTTCTTGAGATAAATTACTGAGTATTTGACTGTGTGTTGTATTAATTGAATAATTTTGTTTTACTAAATAATAGGTTCATATAACTGATGTTAAAAATCCTCAGTGGAAATATTTTTTCCCATGTGGTCAGTGGTTGGCTACTGATGAAGGTGATGGTTGTATAAGTAGAGATCTAGTAGGAAGTAAAGATCCAAACGCCATTAGAAAAGGTAACAAAATTGACCTTTATTATTACCACTATCTTAGTCGGCATATTGATAATGATTGCTGTCATATTGCAAGATAATCAAAACTGTGTTAGTTAGGGCTAGTGTTGTCTTATTAATTGAAGATCATGTAAACATCTTGATGATGATTTCTGAAAGTATTTCTGTTCTGAGATCATAAAATGCTGATTTATATCCATACATTATCATGTACAGTGATCTTTATTTCTTTCCATTTTTCTATACTTTCGATATCCTACACTACCTGAAGATTTGACCAGTTGTAGTGGGAGGTCGCATCAGAGGTCATATTAGAGGCTTTTGACCCTATGACATCAGACATGTGATTAACCAATTGATGTTTCTAGCAGGGATCTTAATCGGCTGTTTTTTGTAGGCTTTAGCCGATTGATCTTTAATCTAGCCAATTTGTAAAACAATGAACCGCCCACTATGGTATCATTAATCAATCAACTTTCAGCAGATAACAAAGAGTTGATTATTACTCGTCGATTAAGAAACCCGTCCAGTCAATACAATATGAATACCTTCGGCTTCAATCCGTATCGGCTCATTTCCTAAATAAACAACTTAATTAGTTGAGTCAATCAAGTAAAAGAATGTATATAATCCAATGTCGGTTCATTCATTTCTATCTAACACAATGTTGAAGTACTTGAACACCTCGTAGAATGACAATAGAAAACGTAAATGAATTTTAGCCGACGATAGTGATGGCGGCATTGACCTTGAACTTCAAGCATGCACGTCGTCATTGGAAGTTCCAAAAGTCGGAGAAACTCCCACGGCCAATATAGGTCAACCAAAGTCAAAGTCTGGGAGATATTTTAATTCCGAATGGTTAACTACTTTCAAATGGCTTTCGTTTGACAAAATTTCACAAAAAATGTTTTGTCTCATAAATTATTAATTTAGTCTTCTTTTTAAGTCACGTAATAACCTACTGATCTCGTATATTGATAATTATTATTATTATGTTAGCGTTGAGTAAATCTGGTATTAACCTACTGACCCGTATATAATTATTATGTGAAATAATAGCCTATCATGACAATTGGACACGTGACTTTTCGCACGTATGGCATCACTCGGCAAACCTCAGCATATTTCCGAGTTCCGACTATACACAGAACTAATTTGTGCTAATTTGTTATTATTGATATTACATTCTTTTTATTTTTATATATTGACAAGTGATCACAATAATACAATTGTAAAAAAACATATATTTATATTTACTGGTAGTTTTTCTTTTTACTAAATTATAACTTCCGTTTGGTTGGATGAAAGCGAAAGTAGGAATATGCATTATGCAAGTTGCTGAAATTTGTTTATAAATTTCGATATTATTATCAGTGTATGAATACAGGTATGCAGTTACAACAAAGGCTTTGTTTATTCGAAGTTTAAGCTATTATTATTCGGAATACGTTATGCAATTATTAACGTGAATAAAGTATGCATAAACCAACATGTCTGTTGTTGAAAATACGAGTATCCGTTAGGCTTACCCTTGGCCGGTACATTTCAAAATGGATTAAGAACCCTGGTTTCTAGTGCAGATCACGCTAAGAATTCACTATAACAGTCCGTTTCATTGGCTAATTCCTTACATCAACTAAAACACCTGTTATATAACAACTCTTCCAAAGACATATAAAAACGGAATTAAAAAGCATCTGTTTTAATCAGATTGATCCGATGTGTTTGTCAAATAACCAAATATTTCAACATCTTACAGCTTCCAAATATAAAGTGACTGTTTTTACTGGAAATAAGAAGGGAGCCGGAACCGATGCCAATGTTTACATCATATTATTTGGAGAATTCGGTGACTCTGGAGAGAAGAGATTATCGTCAAGAAAAAATAACTTTGAAAGAAATAAGTAAGTTGTATTTGTAGAATGTTATTTTAAGTGTATTTTGTGAATACATTGTATCTTGTAACATAACACTGCAGAAAAAGTTCTGTTAAACAAGAATTTCATTGATCCATTTGTCTTGGTAACATAGACTAAATAAAATATATCATCAGCAATATCAAGATTATGCTTATGGCCAGAATTGATTTCAAGTGTTACTGAATGGTTAGCATGTGCACGCTGTGTCATAAGATCCATCATTTAGTCGCCTGTCCAATCTTGTGGGTTTTCGCAGGGTCCTCTTGTTTCCTCCCACTGCTAAAGACCCCTACGTGCATCTGAATTATTGAAATGAAACTGAACCATATGTTAGTCCTGAAATGACTTAGTTTGAGTTGAGTGGACATTAAACCCCTCTCTCTCTCTCTCTCTCTCTCTCTCTCTCTCTCTCTCTCTTGTGGCAAGGAGTAGGGTCGCCTGTCCAGCCTCTCCTGGTACTCCGTTTTCCTCCCACTAAAGACCCCTATGGGCAAGCGAATTATTGAAATAAAATGAAACCATATGTTAGTCCCGAAATGACCTAGTTTGTGTTGAGTGGAGGTTAAACCCCATTTCTCTCTCTCCCTTTCTCTCTCTCTCTTATATATATATATTAACTTGGTATTTACTTTGAAGACAAGAAGGGTGGACCGGGGCAGACTGGGTAGCATACATAACATGACGAGGAAACAAAACTTGCTGGATTGACCTTTTCAACACCTCACGCATGGACCATTTTATTTCTCAGATGCTGGCCATCATATTTTTCAATGAATGTGAAGAGGAATTTTATATATTTTGAAAAAAATGCATATCAATTTTTTTCTCCAACTGGTGCTGATCAATCTGGGTCCTCGGATCACGTTCAATGGTTTGACACCCACTTCATCCATTGGACTGAACCCGAACATAACACATGTTTCACAATTTTAAAGCACGATGCCAACACAGAACTATCTGAACATAACCAGGCAAATTCACTATAGTTGATGTATACGTTTTGTTTTTCTGGCAAGCTAAAGAACGGAATGGAAGAACTAAAACATTACAACCAATCCTCCAACATAATAAATGATTGCTATTATATAAACAGTTGTCATCTACTGACATGAATGATAAATATCTCATTGATTCAGATTTTACAACTGTTTAATGAATAGCAATGAAACAATTTGAACATAGCTATTTGTACTACTGTGGTGGATCATCTTATCTTAAGATACAGGTGCACAATTCTTTAAATCATTCAATGCTAATTAAGATGTTAACACTGAAAAATTAGGTATTGTTAAAGTAGAAGGTAATTACGAAAAAAAGATATAAACAGTTCTTGTCTAATACCTTACCTATCACAAGACAAACTTTTCATCAAATTTTTATGAATAGTTTGTAAAATATTGCTGTCAATATTGTGATTTAGCGTTCTCAATTGTTTTCTTTTATTTTAAAATGTCATTTTTCTTTTTAATAAAAACATTATTTTTTTTAGTTTTTAATAAAAAACCTAACCATTTTCTAGAAAAAATTTTTTTTTTAGGTACAGTGTCAAAATCAAAACATAAACATTAGCATAAATTTAAAAAATGATCAATTTTTAGGAGTTTGCACGTTAGGGTCTTTAGCAGTGGGAGGAAAGCAGAGGACCTGGAGAGGGAGAGAACTCATGAGGTTTAACAGGTGACCTTACTCCTTGTCATGTACAACCGAGAAATCGTAACCACGTCACTTGATACAGTGACAAACTTTATGATCAAATGCACACCTGTGAACTATACGGTCACCTAACCCCCCTTCAACATGTATGTAAAAGATCCATTGACAGTTCGAATTCAATGAGGAGTTATTGTAAATGCCACTGTCCAGGCAAAATTTCCTCTCATATTACTTATGCCTGATTGATGCAAAAAAGTAAGGCATTTCAATTTTCTTCAGTTCATCACTGAATTGCCCTCTTCCCAGATTACAAAATATCTTTGAAATCATACTAATTGCAAATTTACAAAATATCAACATCGTTTGGGGATTTTCCCACTTGAAAGAACAGGTGTAAGTTTCCTCTAGTGCTAATTAAGATATTAACACGTTCAACATTAAAGACATTGTTAATGGATTCTATATTTTACCTCGCCTGTTATTTCGTACTTTAAAAACTGATCTATACTTGGGTGGTACAACTTCAACTGTCTCTCTTAACTGTTAAAACCTTCTTGACGTTAGTTTATACTTTTAATCAGAGGGGGATTTGGTGGCTCCATGGCTCAATGGCTTAACTTGTGTGTTATATAACAACTCTGTCATTGAGTCAACTGGCATGATTTGATTCTCTGATGGTTCATGACAATGTGTAGGGTTGCCTCTCCAACCTTGGGTTTCCTTCTATTCTCCGGTATTCCTCCCATTGCTAAAGACTCCTGCGTTCAAGCTAATAATTGAAATAAAATTGAACTCTGTGTTAGTCCCAAAATGACCAAGTCTGTGTCAAGTTGATGATAAACCCCATTTCTCTCTCTCTCTCTTATTTTGTACTATATTAAATATGTTCACACTTATACATGCAAAGGACAAATGGTTTCCTCCCACAGCTAATGACCCCAACACGAAAGTGGGTTAATGGAATAAAAATAAACCATATATTAGTCCTGAAGAGACCTTATTGTGTTTATTGGAAATTAACCCCCCTCTCTCTCTCTCTCTTTTCTCTCTCTCTCTCTCTAATCCAACTGATACTTGGGTGGTATAAGTTAAACTGACTTCACAGTCTAATCCTTCTTGTGTGTTTGGTTTATTTGTTAGTTTTTTATTAAATACGTAATTCGCTCCAGATATTTATTTCGTCAGATGTAAACTGTACATCATTCATTCTTCACAAAGAGAGATGATTGTCAAAATAATTTAATTTTATCTCTGTATGTTGTTCTTATCTAAATGGCTTCATGCTGTAATCATAACATAAATTACAAGTAAACTGTCTGTATATTATCACGATGGATGTAATATTTGTTTTGATCTTCTGGTGGTTTGAAATGTTTTTGATTGTGATTATTTTACAAAAACTGAATCTGAAGGTTGTGGATTGAGTGAAATGAAATAATAAGTTTAAATGTCTCAGGTTTCTGAAATGAAATGGGGTTTAACATCCAACTTTTCTCCTCCGACTGTGTTAATGAAGATCATACTCCTGCGCAGTGTTTCATTTGATTAGAACTAATCCACTTCACACTGCTATCTTGAGTGAACATTGTTGTGCTAAATTATTATTGGTCAGTAGTGCCATTACCAACCAATGACCTACATTGTAACAAACAATATCGGGGTTAACCAGACCTCAAAAAATATGTTACAGCAATGTATCTAGTGACAATCGCGACTTGTTTACGCCATAACCCGCGAAATTTATTATGCTCGATTATCCAGTGCCAACATGTTTTCTTCGTGGGCCATTTTGAAAATTATGTCGAATGCGAGCAGAGAGGAGGGATTTGATTGGACGTTAAAAAGAGACACGCCCCGCCCAATTTCAAGAATATGACTTCTATCCAGCAATGGTAAGAGAGGGATTTCTTGCGCCATTGCTTCAGGAATATGATGAAGATGGGCATATACCAAACATTGTGCTATCTGGGAAATTTTGCCTGGACAGCAGTGCTATGGCCTACTCTTATATCGAATTTCAACTTTAACATACACACCCACAGGACCTCGGTTTTTCATCCCATCCAATTTTTGAAAATTGAACCGTATGTTAGTCTCGAAATTACCTAGCTTGTGTTGAGTATACTTTAAACTCCACTTCTTATTTCTTATTCTAGCACAGATTTGAACAGTATTTGCAAATTTAATATGACATTAAAATAAAAAATAGAATTAGAAAACTGAGTCATCAATAATATTCTGAGTTATCAACAAAAACCCCTTATGTGTATAAAATATTCTGAAATCAAATATGAAATATTGTACCGGATTAATTTGTTTTTCAGTGCTGATGAGTTTTTCATTGAATGTCCAAAACTTGGTCGTTTAGAGAAAGTCCGGATTGGTCATGATGATTCTGGATTTGGATCTGGCTGGTTTTTGGAGAAGGTAAGTTTGATTTTTTTGTATGAGCTCATGACAGAAAAAAAACACAACACAATCTACATGGAAAACAATCACTGGTTTATACACATATAGCACGACGTTTCGACAAGTATTCTCTTATCGTTATTAAGTAAGTACTAAATGTCTTATTGTTATTAAGTACTAAATGCCACTCAAGGATTTTTTTTTTACCTCTTGACATTTAAATGATTTTACACACTATATTTTATCATCCCTGATAAATATAATTCCCAACTTGTATGCGATTAAGATCATCTGCTTATTAAGATTCTCTTGTGTGTTTTTCCAGTGATTGGAATATTTATATTTTCCCAAAATAACATAGATTGGGTATTCGATTTCTCTCTCCCTCATAAAAACAAAATTTGTTTCTGGCCAATATGTTTACAAATATGTTGACACAAAGCACAACTTTAGTAATTTAAAAGGCCTAATTCCCTGTTATCAAGTAATGTCATTGCTGCAATCTTGAGGTTAGGCTAGGAGGTTATTTTGACTTGTTTGTCTAGTGTCTGCATGCATCAAAGCCAAAAGATTATTACATCTACAGTTTATAGAACGTATATGTGTGTCTGATCTATTATACTGTTCAACGTTTATTTTTAAACCAGTTCAAAAGACAAACCACTTTAACTATTCTGTCCTCTTCGGTCAGAGGTTAGAGATAACTATGCATGGGTAGCTTCATATAATTTATTTGGTTTTTGCATGCTTTTGATAACACTGCATTATGCCATCATTTCCCCAGGAATGTAACTTACCTCATACTGTGCATGTCCAAAATGAGTTGGAACTGGGGTTTTTAAGCCAAGCCGTTCAGACAGCCAAGATCATTGAACCAGTGTAAAATAGAAAGCCTGCTGGAAAACAGGTCATCAGCTGAACCTTTAAACTGTTTTATTTACCCCACATTTGCTTTTGACAACAAAGTTAAACTGGTTTTAACAATCCCTGTTTTTTTTAAAACCAGTTCAACTTAAGTGTCTGTATTGGCTATGATTTAAATAACAGAGAATATTTATTAGCATCTTCTGGTCAGTTTATGTGAAGCTCAAATCTGCGTCAGAATTTTATGTAAAGCTCAAATCTGCGTCAGAATTTATAACATACAACTGATTATGCCTTAGGTGATAACTTTTATTATTAGTTTAATACCCAGTGCTTCATTGTAAATACATTATTTTCTTGTTTTTTCCTACCAGATAATAAATAAACCGCTTGGGCAATTAACACTGTTAGAAACAGAGCCAGGCGAACTAAACTGATTCTAATAGTTTTCACATGGCCATACACTCTTTCTTTTTAACTCATCAATTACGCACAAGTTTAGATGTTAGTGACTACAGATATATAGATTTAATCTATTCTTAGATACATTGGCTGTGAATTAAAATCTTCAGGCGTTCTTGGTTACATTAGCTGTGAAGTTGAAATTAAAACCCTTTACTCCAAGTGTTATAATTCAGTTGTTACTTACAACTTTTGTAAAAGTATGAATGGTTCTAGTAGCCCATTGAGACGCTTAAGTTGAACTGGTTTAAAAACTCTGGGATTCGTTAATCCAGTTTAAAAATCCTGGGGATCGTTAAACCAGTTTAACTTTGTCTTCTGAAACAAATGTCAGGCAAATAAACCAGTTTAAAAATCCAGCTTGCAGCCTGTCTTCAAGAAGGCTTTTAATTTTAAACTGATTCGTCTTGGCCGCTTGAACGGGTTGGCTTAAAAACCCCAGTGCCAGTACACATTTCCTTATATTCCCGGGAAAAAAATGGTGTCATTCAGTGCCAGTACTATCGAAAGCGTGCAAGAACTGATTCAAGAATATGATGCTCCACATCAAACATCTTTATTTTTCTAATACTTAAAAAAAATGTCTTGGAATTTAATTTGTCGGAGGAAAAAAGTAATATTTGTGGCTCATTAAGTTGCATCGGTGTCATCCCTATCTGTGATTGTAGCGGCCCAGCGAATATTCACTGCTGATCAGTTTGATGTTAACCCACAAGTAATAAATGATCAGGTTACTGAGACCAAGTAGTGTCATGTAGGCGTAAACATTTATATAGAGGCTACTAGAAGAAATCAACCGGATATGAGTTTCTTTTTTACGTTTCTGCTTTATGTCATTCAATGTCGTAAATAAAACTTGCCAGGAAATGGAGGGTCGAAGATTTCTATCTTGTCTTTCTTAACTTTAATGTCTAAATAAATGATTCAATCCTATATTGTTTTAAGATCCAAATTAAGATATCAGTCAAAGGTTAGGTCAGGTCATTCCAAATTTTGTTCTGTTTAATTCATCTGCTGCTGTTTTATTATGCTAATATTTGGATTTGTGGGGTCTAATAAAGACCTGGTAAAATGCCATTTTAATTATAATAACTTACAGAATAATGGATATGAAATTATAATGTTTGTGCATCTCACAAAGACTAAGTCTACTCTGCCTTAGGCATGAGAGGGGATCATGGTGGCTAAGTGGCTAAGAAGCTGGCTCGCTAGCCCAGTGGGTGGGTGTTCGATCCCTTCATTGGCTCAGAAATTTTATCCAGATTTTCCAGCGTGCTTCCCCCTCCTCAGTGATGCAGGACAAAAAGGGTCTGACAAGGCCAGCTGTCTAGTCGTTTGGATGGGATGTAAAAGATCTCTTGACAGTTGGAATTTGACGTAAGTGCTGGTGCCCAAACAAAATAACCCTTATAGCACACGGCATGGGGTATGTCCAGCTTCATTAGCCCAGTTCGGAGCAGAACAGTAGGTCGTTAAACTCCATTTCAAATCATTTCCGTATGCATGAAACTCTTACACTTTTCACCAAGTTCAAATAAGTGCTAATAGCCTGTCTTTGAGAGAATGTTTGTTTCAATGTGGGCTGTTGTACCCCTGTTGATGAAGCCAATGAATGATTTGTTATTCTGCCTGACAAACGGTTAAGATAACATTGATAAATGGCCACTGGATACATCCTCATTGCAACCAACCGAGACCAAATAACATCTTTATCTTTATATTCCGCCATTCCACTGCTCGCTCATGGTGGACTAACAGTAATCTTCAAACAAAAACGACCCTATTTATTGTTTTTAGTAAACCTGTTTACCCTGGTATGGGAATGATATATGATTACTATTCAAAAGAAAGTAAGCTGTTTATCTTTGGGTTAAACATCTTAGAAGAAACCAGTTAATAATTTTATACCCCATGACGATCTGATAATCTTTCTAAACTCTTTTACATACCTGTGTTGTATGATAACAGTTTTTGATACCAGTACATGCTTTAAGAAATGAAATGAAATGGGGTTTAACATCCTACTCTTCTGCACCTAACCTGGGCTAAATGAAGACGGGCATAACGCCATACAGTGTGCTATGAGGGAGGTTTTGCCCGGGCAGTGGCGCTGTGGCCTACTCTTACATCGAATTCCAACTGCCAAAGGATTTTTTACGTTCACACCAATGTGTATAAGTGACCTTGATTTTTCGTACCATCCAAATGACTAGACAGCTGTCCTTGTCAGACTCTCCATTCTGCATCACATACTGGGGAAACCAGGCCGGAAAATGCTGTAAGAAAACCAAAAAATAGACATTTATATTGTTTAGTTTAAAGGGACAATAACATTCTTGCTGGCTTGGTAGCTCCAGAAAATAAATAATACCCTTATTCTAAGTACTAGATGTTTAAATGTCCTTCCTGTTGTGTAAATTATCCATTACAACCTATTTTATTTGTCCAGAGGGTTCGAAAATATTTTAAAATCCAAGTCACATTTGAAAAGGTTTACGTTAGACTTTTCAAATCAATTGGTTGAATTTTTCCAATTTTTTAAATTAGGTGTGTTAAGATGAAATTTATATCATCATTTAATTGGAATATTCTAAAATAATACGATTTGTTGACCAGAATGAAGATTGAGACATATTTTTCAGTTACAACAAGAGTGTTATTGGGGCTTTAAAGATACATTATGGGCGATCAGATCAAGGGCTGGGATTTTTCAATATAATAATTAAAAACCAGATAATGTAAAGGGAATTTGCTGAAAATTTCAGTCAAATTGATCCACTCTGAACCGAGAATTTAGCGATTGAATTTTAGACCTAGCCTCGATCATCATTACTAACGTCGGTACAATAAAAACCATAGTCTTGATTATCTTGCTCTTAAAATGTCCAGTAATAAAGAACCCAAAAATACTTTACCCAATTAAATATTCAAATTATCAATTAGTTGAGTAAATATTATTTAATTGGCAACAGTTTCGTCAAATAATTCACTTGACTGCTGTTAAATTTCTTTTATCTAATATCTGCATTTTAGAAATGTTTTAATGTATTTTCTTTGAAACTTTATTTGTGAAGTCAAGGCAGTCTCATTATGAACTTAATTGTACACATTATAAATGTTTACATAGTAAAAACTAACAATCATCAAAAGTCTTGGCATATATTTTTAATTTAGCAACTACTCGAAACACTTTGTTATATGGTTTACCTGAGCAATAAATAAAGCATAATTATGAAAGTATACAGAAATCATATAAATAAATCTAATTTTAGAATCTGCAGGATTTTTTTTTACTCCTAGAGCTTTCTTGAGATAAACAACATGGAAATATTTCTTCTTTTTAGTGTTGGCTAGACTGGCCCAGTCTCTTCTATTTATTTTACATTTCGATTTATATAAAAGTAGTAATTTTTAGTAAACCAACACTTTCGTTTCCATTTGTATAAAAAAAAAAATTTGAGTAAACCTGTAACCAGCACCAGAGACTGGACAATTTGCGAGCTTCACAATAAAATGGGCGTTTCTTGTCCTGTTTTACGTTGTTCCTTATTTGGAATGATTGACAGTTGTCAAGCAAGCCCCGAGTCACGTGACACGAATTTGTAAATGTGATGTCTAAGATAAATTAAGTTCGATATTTACCTTCATGAATCGCATCTCGAATGGAGTGCAAAGCAGTCATGCTGAAACCGTCTGCGGGCTGATGTCACGTTTTTGTTTCCATTCGCCATTCGGCTTCGTCCCGATACGCATGAACTGGCTTCGTTAAGTTGTTATAATGAAGTCGTGTATAATTATTTATGTTCATTCACCTCATCCCATACGTTGTATCCGTTCATTCGACAGATATTGTCCGTCAACAAAATTCTTAGATCGTTAAAGTATCACTAAATAACAATAACTGTTATCCACAACAAACATCTCGCACCTACACCAGTTTGCCAGTGCAAATGCAGTAATCCCGTGCACGACGTCACACGACCTACATAATGCAGATTGACCTACTAGATGAGAATGAAGCTCTATTTGCCCAGTCTCTAGAGATTACCTTTATTTTTCGTTTTTTTTTTTGAGAGGACTGGCCAATTTTTGGTGTGTGGAGAAGACTGGCCACCAGTCTAAGTGTTGGCCTGCTTTATGCAACTAGTTTCAGTAATTAATTTACTATTAACGATAACAGACTGTCCTGAATGGCTGCCATATCCATAAATTAGTATATTGTTTTGTATGCAGACTAAATTGACTTATTAACTCACAATATTATTTATTGTTTGAAAGTATAGATATTTCCTTTTTAATGTAAATGAATATATTAAATCAGTAAAAGGCATCATTTTTAATGTAAATGAATATATTAAATCAGTAAAAGGCATCATTCTGCCTGGACCAGTTTACGTTAGGTAAAAATTTGATCACGCCTTGGAGCCAATGATTGACGTAGTGTGATGTGACATAACATCTAGAAGACATTTGAACCGATAAAGGTCAGTAATCTTATCCAAAGTTATAAGAAGGCTTTTGCAATGCCTCTGTGAAACAGATTGTAGATTTACCAGTAGTCGCCATTATGCAAAATATGATGGTAGCTCTAGTCTTTATCATCCAAATGGTAGCCACCACAGTTTGGACGCATGCTTAATGGCTCTAACATCCAAATGGTAGCCACTACAGTTTGGAGGCAACGACACGTAAGGAGTTTTGTCGTATCCCAGGATTTTATGATTTAGCACAAAATATGCTATTTTTTCAGCGTGCAAAATGACCGGCATACCTGATCCAGTTTGGGTCATTTTCCAAAGCCCTCGGTCCTGGCCGATATGGGAAGCCATGGTTTGAATGCATGCCTGTTACTGGTTACAGTCTCTTTTATCCAGACAATGATTTTGACCACTACTTTTTGGATGCACGCTAGTCATTGCTCACAGTCTCTATCATCCAGATCGTGATGGTAGCCACTACCATTTGTACGCATGACTGTTAGTTCGCTAATTTTTAATTTTCATCCGTGGGAAAGAGGTTGTATTCTTTTGACATTTATTTGCAACAGAAATAAAACTTTTCAAAACAAAACTTCAGACAGGAAGTCTGTTGTTAATTTATTTATGATTCTTTGCCTGGTTACGAGTATGTTTATTTCCTTTTAATTGACAATGGCTTAATGTCAGGTTTGCGTACGTGTTGAAATAGTAACATTGGTTACACAAGCAGCAAAGCTTTACGCAATTCACCGGCTGCCATATGAAATTTTATCTTGAAATTATTCCACAGATTAATGTGCAGTTTGTATATGTGTTCAGATGGTTGAGTCTGTCTGGCATGTGGGCAACTTGTTTTCATCGTTTTAAATCAAGAGACACGCCAAACTGACAATCTGCACATATGAAATTTTATTTCGAAAATAAATTCACCAGTCCATTGAAAGTTAATGAAGTGAAAAAAAGATTTTGAGGATTGGCAGACGTGGAGAGGTTAGGAAATAAACAGCTGTATATCCTGAATAAATAAATTGCCGTCTGGCACTGTGCGTATCACACCCAAACATCATGGTAAACATTCTTAACCGAATCTCACGCTTAACAGTACATTTACATTGATAACAAATCTTACTGGGTTGATCGTACTTATTAAATAAGAATCAAATATTGACTTTAAATTGCATGTTTCAAATTACATGTTTCATAGTTTCGTAACACATATTTGGATTATTTTTAACATAAATGCAGCAGAAATGTGGGATATGTGAGAATTAGGGCAAATATCTTTGAGCAATTAAAGCCAGAGTGCCTTTCATTTGCTGTGGAAATCATTTGTTAGAAACAGACAATTGATTTCATTTGTATTTCAAAATCTTGCTAGAATATAGCAAGGGTTTCAAATTAAATGACATTCATAAGCAGGCTGCTTGTTTTTGTATCCTTTAGACTGTACAATTGTAGTGATTATATGTAAATATATTGAATAAGATATTGTTTAAACTAAATTAATTTCAAAAGTTGGAATGTCAATGAGAACTTCACCACACAGAAACAAAAACCCATGAGGCAAACACATTTAGGTCATTTCAAGACTGTCAATAATTCGCTTGCGCGTAGGGGTCTGTAGAACTGGGAGGCAACAGGAAGACCCAGAGAAAAACCCCTAGGCTGTGTATATCAAAAAATGAGTTAATGCTGTAAGCATCCACAGCGCGGTATAGTCCCAAACCGATAATGATACAAGCTTCACTCAAAAGGAAATAAAGGGTTTGGATAACCAAATGGTTCGCGTTGCATTATGAGGTCTGTAATTGAGACGTCTGGTGTGGTTTCGATTTCCCAGTTTTACGTGACAAGGAGTAGGGTCATCTGTCGAACATCGTTGCTTTTCTCCGGGTCCTCTTGTTTCCTCCCCCTGCTAAAGACCCCTACGCACAAGTTAATTATTGAAAAAATAAATTGAACCATGTGTTAGACCTAAAATGATCTATATATAATAGTTTGTGTAAAGTGGACGTTAAACCCCATTTCTCTCTCTCTCTCTCTCTCTGTAAGCCTCCACAGTGTTGTTCAATGATACAAGCTTTGCTCAAAAGGAAACAGAAAATTCTTTTCCTTTTTATTTTAAAATCTTGCTATGTGTCGCTAACATGTTTGTTATTTACTTACCATATATAAACAACGGCTTCATATTCAAACAAATACACAATACACCATTGTCTTTTATATAAAATTTTTCCACCATTTCATTTCCAAAGCCTTGACGTATTGTGCCACAATTGAAAACAGATTTTTTAACCAACATTAAAAAACTTCAAATACTTTATTTCATAATTTAATTTAAAAGGCACTTGATATTTTTTGCTGACATAATGTTTTTCTTGGAGAAAATTTAACAGTAAACATGTAAATAAAAGTGTACGGGACATGTTTGGTAATGATAGACACATGTTTACGTTTAATCTGAAACTCTTTTTCTCCTGTTTACCTTGTAGCAGCACGCCAACAATAAATTATAGAAAGTGCTGTAGTTACATTTGGGAATAAGAGCAATAGTAATTAATTTTATGCAACAAAATTGTTCAGTAAAAACCTAAACGGTTCATTTAGGATATAAGCACTTGCTGTTGCGTAATTAGAGGGGTGTTATTGCGCAATAGACATGTCCTGAGATCAAAGGACCTAAGACGCGTTAGCACATTAACACCTCTCTAAATACAAAACAGCAAGTGTTTATCTCCTAAATAGAATACTTATTTTATCAAGTATAAAACCTGTCACTTGTTTAATAAGTCACTTGGTTAATCAGTTTATAGCTCACAAGGTTGATTAATCTACACCGTTAATTGGGAACGGCATGGTTGATCGGTTAACAACCTGGGCCAGTTTCTAAACAACTTATATGGTTAACCAGTTAATAACCTAGTCAGTTTCTGGCCTACACAGTGGATGGGGTAGAAACCTACATGGTTAATCAGTTAACCGGGTCAGTGTCTAACCTACACAGTGGAAAACTTAGACACCTATATGGTTAATCAGTTAACCAGGTCAGTGTCTAACCTACTCAGTGGATGACATAGACACCTACATGGTTAATCAGTTAACCGGGTCAGTGTCTAACCTACACAGTGGATGAGATAGACACCAACATGGTTAATCAGATAACCGGGTCAGTGTCTAACCTACACAGTGGATGAGGTAGACACCTACATGGTTAATCAGTTAACCGGGTCAGTGTCTAACCTTCATAAATTTGAATCAAAATATTGAGAATGTTTGCAATTTTTCTGTTGTTTTGTTGCCATTTATTGGTATTGATCAATTAGATAATAATAAATTTGAATAAAAATATTTAAAATTCATTATAAAATCTCTTCCAAAATCTTGAATATAAACAAAAATCAAGATTGAAATAAACAAATGTTGAAATATTATATTTCATTTGGTGCTTTGTTGCCATTTGTTCTCATTTCTCTTCATAGAATTATATCATAAGATTCCAATAAATCATACTGTACTCATTTTTAACTTTTAAATTCTTAAATAAATATTATGATAAAGGAAAAACTTAGAGTTTTATTATTAACAACAAAACTGAACAAATATTAATTTAGCTATAAAAATTAAAAAGACTAAAAAATGTAAAAAAATCTTTCATGCTATAAATTCTCTGCCCATTGAAAGCTTTGACATTATGAATATACAAATATAATGCCAATTTCAATTACATAGCACTAAATAAACAAAATATGTTTTTATTAATAATATAAGTAAAAAAGAAATACTATATTGCACTTGGTTACATTGGACTAGAGATAAATATAATCTTGTATAAACGTATAAAATGTTTTCTGTACAGTAAACCAGAGCTCTCATCTGGGCCTTACCTATAGAATATAAATAAGGCACAGATCTCAGAATTGAAGGACAGAAGTCTCAGACATTGCTAGGTATATGTCTCAAACATTGCTGGGTATATGTCTCAAACATAGCCGTGCACAAGTCTCAGACACTGCTGGGCATAAGCCTCAAACATTGCCTAGCAAAGTCTCAGACATTGATGACACAGGTCCTAGACATAGTCAGGCAGAATTCTCAGACATTGCCCGGCACAGGTCAGAGGCATTGGCAGGTAGCAATCTTAGTCTCAGACATTGCCAGGCACAAATCTCAACCATTGCTGAGCACAAGTATCAGACATTGTCGGGCACAAGTCTCAACCATTGCTGGACGCAAGTCTCAGACATTGCCAGGGACAAGTCTCAGGCATTGTCAAGCACAAGTGTCAGTCATTGCTGGGTACAAGTCTCAGTAATTGCCAGGCACAATTCTCCGGCATTGCCCAGCACAAGTCTCATGCACAAATGTATGATTGAACATGTACAACCCGTCTGGTGTCTGTCATTATATGTACATGATTGGCACATGGTTCAAAATGTCAGATATAAGTGTAATAGAAACTGCCATTTTCTCAGATAACTAAAATCCTCCAGGCCTTGGGCTGTCAGAATTAGCTGTCAGGCAATTTGCATGCCAGAGAACTGATATAAAGGTAACTAATATCAAATTTTCCATGGCTTTATCCGTACTTAAATTTACTATTTAAACATTTAATTAAGAAAATGGAATCAAAATATCAACAGAAATGACTCTCCTGGCTTGAATTCAATAGTATTGAAAAGAGGCTCGTTTAAAAGACAAATATAATGCTAAAACAAAACTTCCCCGAAATTTTACTCATGGTTTTTGAATAATAGTTAATTATTAGTTTAGTTATTAAAATCCACAAATAAAAAGCTATTCATATTAAACCTCTAAAACCATTATAAAAATCAAATTTAAGCTAAATTCAAATGCTGCCTGACTTCTCATAGAATTCATTTTGATAGAAAAGTTTTCAAAATTATAAAGCACAATTTATCAAATCAACCATGGTGGTACTCAAAGGATTATGCCCAGTTTTAGCATTAAGCTTCATCGTAAATAACGCAAGTTTCTGTGCCACAGAAAAAAGTTCTTTGAAATTTTGAATATAACTGTACATATTTATATCCTTGGTGTTCAGGTAAATTTAAACTTTGTTTCCAATTGTCTGCTTATTCCGACTGCTGTGTTTTTTAAATCTTCGCAAATTGGTTTGAAACACAATTTACAAACACAATATTATCGTTTGTAGTCTTTTATTTTTAATCCTTGTCTGTTATTTCCTTGAGAAAATATTACAAGTTTACAATTTTTCAGAATATTCCACAGAAAGGAGTATACAAAAGATGTCCTTTTCTAACTTTGTTGCAATGCTTTATTGAGGGACTGAAATAGTTGGATTGCCCCTGTTTGATTGAATTGTTAGTCACTGACTCACTATAACAACATCAATAAAAGCAATTTTTATAATATCTGTTCTCTTTAAAATAGTATGTACACATATCACATATTCCAGCGTTTGCCGTTTGATGAAAACACACTGACAATTCACACATTTTCCTCTTTCACACTTTTTGGCCAATCAGATGTTTGTATTCAAGGGATCGTTACTCCACATTCGTACCAAGATGGCGAGGGACGTAAAAAGTCTAACAATACAATTCGTGGTTCTTCTCCCCAATTAGCTCGAGTATAACCTGCAACATAAATAGTAAAATTAATACTTAAGTTGGGGGGTGGATGGCGGAATGGTTAGCACGTGCGTGCTGTATCATAAGGTCTGTCATTAATGAAACTCTCGTGGATACAATTCCCTGGTTGTACGCGACAAGGAAAGGGGTCGCATGTCCAACATTGTGGGTTTTCTCAGCATCCTCTGGTTTTCTCTACTGCTAAAGACCCCTACGTGCAAGCAAATTATTGAATTAAAATTGAACCACGTGTTAATCCCGAAATGCCCTAGTTTATGTGGGCATTAAACCCAATTTGTCTCCCTCTCTGTTCTAATCTATTAAATATCTTCTGACAGTCTCTAGAGCCTAATTAGTGTAAAAATTAAACGTACTTGACATACCTTTATCTTGCTTAAAGGACATACTGGGATTATTGACTGTTACAATGGCATTAGAATTTCCACCAACGTATTCACAATGATCCTGTCCTAATCCAACCTCATCACCGATATTCAAAAACTTGTCCGTCAAATTCTGACCTAAGAGAATTTTATAACGATTTTCGTCACACAATATTACTCCAACGTATCGACCAACTTTATATTTCGTTCTTTTGATGAACTGTTGTCCAAAACAGTGTGTGCGTGAACTGTCGTAGGAAAATTGATACTCCACCCAGTCACTGGTTAAGCTTAATTTGAATTCCAATTCCAACATATCAAGTCTTTGTTTTATATCGTTATTGGCTTGGAAGCTGACCACTTGTTGCTCTATGGATTCCTGCTTTTTCTGCACCTTGCCTTGTGAAAAGCCTAAACTTTGGATATCTTGTTTAGCGATCTTCAGATCATGTTCGATCTTGGACATCTTTGATTTCAATTTTCGTTCGGTGGTACCCAAATCCACTTGTAACAAAATGTTCTGGTCTTCCAAACTCTTTAGCAGACTTTCCATTTCTGCCAGCTGGCTTTTAATTGTTGTGTTTTGATGTGCTATTTGAGTATCAATCATTGCGCTAACATTTTTAACGACCGTTTCACGGAGAGTTTTCATCATGGTTGATTCAGAAGATATCTTTTTCTCAAGTTCTGCATAAGTAGCTTTACTTTCATTTCTGTAATGTTCTAGGGATCTTTGGAAAATTTCTGCAAGCCGCTCCATCTTTCGTAATGTTTTGGCATGTTCATCCAGTTTTTCTATAGTTGATTGACTGTCTCCTGTAGGTTTTGCTACTGAATTCTCTGTTAAATTTTTTTTTAATTCTTCAAACAACGTTGGCAGAGGTTGTAGTTTGACAGTTTTACTGTAAAAATCATCCATTGTCTGTGTGATGGATGTAATAGTGAGTTCTACGGTAGTGAGTTTGTCGTTGAGATACTTCACATCCGAGAGATGCTGATCTGACATGTTGTCAACTTCCTCATCGTAGCTATCATGCACTGACTGTTGTTTTTTGACGAGGCTTATGACAGTTTCTAGTTGATTATTTAAAACATCTTTAATTTCTTTTTTTAGCATTTCCTCCAACTGCACAACCAGGGTGTTTCGACCTGTCGGAATATGGTTGGTTTCTATCTTCATCTTGGTATCGGGAAAATTTTCTGCTAAATTGTCGCCAATCTCGGTGTCATTTGAAACATTTTTGGTGAGTTTCAGGGGCTGATCATTTTGTAATGGTATGTGGTTATTGTTTTCATCTGGAACAAATTCTCCAAACGTCGACCCTGTCTCATTATCGATGCCATCCTCCAAACTATTTGTATACGTTTTATTAAATTTTACAGTGTCTGATACATTTTTCAATACGTCTTCAACTTTATTAAGAATATTTTTTCCGGTTTCGTTAATTGTACTCTTCATATTTTCTAGCTCTTCCAGTAATTTTACTTCCCTCTCTGATTTAGTATTTTTTTCAGGTTTTGTGAATTTTCCCCAGTTGGTCATTGGACTGAGGGACTGGTCACTAGTCATATCTGCGTCCTCATTGGAGAATTTGTATTGTTTGTCGTTACGTCCATAATCACTTACTGTTCTTCGTTGATTATTTTCGAGATACGAAACTCTTTTTTCTATTTCTTCTAGTTTATCAACCTTGGACAACATGGTTTCCAAACTCATAATTTTGTCATTATTAAGAAGTCTTTCTTTGTGTATTTGTGTCTCTAATTCAAGAACTTGTTGTTTATAAATATTTATTTTAGTTTCCAAGGTGTTCATGCGTCGTTTCACTGTTTCATCCACAGAACATGAGGTTTTTATTTTATCCCGTGGGACCACTAAACTCAGTACACAACTCTGATCCCTAGACTGTATACTGGAAGCCATAATTAGACACAGGTTAATAAGCACAAGAACTGACTGACACATTAAAGATTTCAGCGCCATTTTAAGAAATCGTAAAGTTACTCCGCACTATGACATATGACGACCACTTTTCTTTTAACTGAAGATAAAAAACAAGAATTGATGTAACCTATCTACCATCGTGGTACATGTATTCCCCGTCTGCTAAATTGTGAACCTGTCGATTAACACAGACGTGAAAACACTTAGCTCTATATTTAGCGGACGGATAGAAAAGACACCGATTTCTTATCTTGATGAAAAATAAAGGTAGATCATCACTCCAACAATTAGTCATATAATCTTGTCATTCTTGTGCCAACTATTTTCTTATCCCCGTTAGAATGTTAGTGCAAGCAGACAGCTTGGATCTTCATTCATAGCACTGCGTCGTCAAATCACTCACTTTACGAGACTTTGCTTACTGCAAAAACACATAACACGTGTTTGAAATGGCAAAAACTTGTAATGAATCTGTCCTAAAAGTTGTGGAAGTAACCACAAAATAATCTTGTTTGCTGAAATAGAACGCTTCTGTATAAACTGTCACAAAGAAAAAGTAGATCTATGTTTGGTGCCAAGTACTTTGACTATCTTAGACTTCGCTATTTATTCAACAAATAAACAGACGGACTGATAACATTCACTAATTGTTACACACCAGTGCGTCTTCTGTCTGAGGATTTCTTTTTTCAGGTTATTGTGGGCGAGGGAATGAGAAAATAAACCAACCACTGTGATGATAAGCTTGGATTCTTTTCTTTATGTCTTTAGCAGATCAACCTGAAATATAGTTACGAAAAAAAAATCCTCGTTAATGGCACATTTTTTGGCTTCCGTGGATGAGATACTTTGATAATTTAGTTAATGTTATCCCCCTTTTCACTTCCATAAATAATATATTGTCAATCTAGTAATTTATTTTACCCATTTTTACTTCCAAAGGTAATATTTCAATTGAGGTTTTACCCCCAAATATAGAAACCAACAGAAAGTCAGAAGCATTTTTTTTTAATAAACATACATAATGATTATGCAAGAGATAAATCGACCTATTGCAGGTCTTTTCTTTAGGCCTGAAAAGTTATCTAAGTTATTAATTAGACATTAATCAATTATTCAGATCATAATCAACTATCGCTAGTTTGCGATATTTGCTGTATTAGGATCCGATCTGGATCTGCTACTCAACACTCATTCATGATTAAATCAAGAAATTGATAATCGAGCATATGTTTTTGTCGTAGGCCCGAAATTCAATCCCTAAATTCTCAGTTCAGAGTGGATCTATTTTATTGTAATTCTCAGTTCAGGGTGGTTCTATTTTATTGTAATTTCCAGCAAATACTCTTTACATTATCTAGTTTTTATCCGCCAGCTCTTTATCAAATCTCCCATAATGTATTTATAAAAGATTTACTGACTACGAGATTGTAAACTACATGCAAGTGATGGCTTCAATGTTTTATTTTTATCAAAACACCTGCAGGAGGCAGTGTACAACATCATATAATGCACATAACAAAGATAAGAAAACAGAAAAATTAGAAATTATTAAAATTAAAAAAAAAAAACTAAAAAAAAAAACCCAAACAGATCTCAAAAAGAACATAATAATTATATCTGTGATTTTATAAAAAAATAAAAACGGAAAAAAAACCCCTAGAAAGAGCGTCCACAAAACATGGCTCAAAAAGAATATAAAATACCAGTAAATTGTGAATCAAAACAGAAAATTTAAAAAAAGAAATTTGAAAAGACACCCCAAAACATGACTCACAAAGAACATAATAAACATTATTGTGAATCATTTGAGGAACATTATTATGGAAGAGCTTAATCTACCTATTTTTTTGGGGAGAGAACACATTATGAGGGAAAGCCAAGCTAAATATAAATACACGTAACTATATAACTACTCTTTTAACTATAGAAGAAACGTATCCCCTGCACACAACGGTAAAGATAAACATGTAATGCGCATAATAAATGAATGTTAATTGTTTTGACATAAATATATGTAACAGATGATATTATGATAAACCTATAATGTAATATGCTGTATGATGTACCTGTATGTGATATATTTTGAATAAATATGTTAAGTTTAAAAAGAAAAAAAAAAATAAATAAATCTACCTATTTCAGGTCTTTCTTTAGGCCTGAATTGTTGTCTAAATTATCAATTAGACATTTATTAACAAATCAAGACCATAATCAACTCGCGATGGTATCGGATACTTGCGATTTTAACTAGAATTTATCCAGACTATAATCATCTCTTCATGGCATTGCAAATGGTTCTTTTCAGTATAAGAATCATATAATAAATGGAAAAATTCATTAAAATATGTATCGCTTATTCCAGAAAATATGATATTCCACTCACTCCCCAAAACTTGGTCACTCACTCTCTAGCACAACAATTATGTTTTGATTTGTATTTGAACTTCTAAATATAAGCGTAAAATATTCCAAAAAAAATAAACAAAACTCTTCGGAAATGACGTCCATTTCTTATCTGGAGAAATATTTTATTCATAAAGTTAAGATTTCTGTTAACTTAATCGTTATTTGATCCGACGGTCACACTTTTCAAACATAGAAAAAAAGATAACAGTTCTGCAACATGATCTTAGTTATAAAGTGGTATGTTGTTTTCTGTTATTTAAACACTGGAATATTTTCTTGATGAAAATCTTTATGTGATTTAATTAGGAGTCACATTTGGCACAAAAGTTTTTAATTGTTTGGTTGTAAGTGACAGGGAAGGAGTAGGACCTCCTGTCTAACCTCGTGGGTTTTCTCCCACTGCTAAAGACCCCTACGCACAAGCGAATTATTGAAGCAAAATTGAACTATATGTTAGTTTCATAATGACCTCATTTGTGTCAAGTGGATGTTAAACCCAATTTCTCTCTCTCTCCGAAATATGATTCCGATTCTTTTCTTTATTTACAAGAGAATGATAAATTGAAAATAATGTAACATTGCTTTTTGTTTGCAGTGATATAAAACATCCACATTGCCATCAAATATAAGTGTTGGATAAAATTGTGCGATGGGTTCATTTTTTGTATCTGACTGAATCCATGCCTGATTCATGTTTTGGTTTTGTTCTCTTAATTAAATGATAATCAATTTAATAATTGTTGAAAATAATAATAAATAATAATAATGGTATTCCAAAAACCTGAACATTCAGTCAGTCTGACTGCTAGTCTTTGGCACCTTAAAATGCATAGTAACACATTATAATTTATCTTAGAAAATAACGTTAATTGTCAGAAACATATACTGAGCGCCATAGAAAACGCATCACTTAGTTTTTCGTATAACAAAATGATCTTGTAAACATATCTTATTTATTTTGCTTCCTATTGTGAACAATATTCAAATGGGAACACGTCAATAACAACACATTTGTACACTTATGGATGTTTAATCTGTAATCAACGGTACAAAGTCAGAGGGGTCAAAACCAAAAGTACGACAAAGATGGTTAATTGTGCTGCACAGTGTGCTTAAGAGCCAGTGGAGGACACACGCACTACTGACAATTAACCATCATTGTCGTACTTTTGGTGATGCGTTTTCTATGGCGCTCAGTATATGAATGATGTTAGGCTCTTTACACCTGTAGTTAAAATTCTATTTTGAAATGTTGTGAAATATCACTTACATATCTTCTTATTTATAATTTTGACTTTGTTCAGCACTTATAAGCCGAATGTGGACCAATGTTTTTGAGAAGGTTTTGAAGCAAAATTATGCTAAATTAATTAGTTTGATTGTGTTTTTAGGTCAAATATATCATCAAATTCCCCAGTTTGTATGCAGGAATGTAACTTTATGCCGAATGTGGACCAGATGATATTTTGCCCTCGTTTCTCTCAAATGTTTAAAACGCTTGAAGGATAATTGGATTAATCTGTGAGGAAATCGATGATTAGACTAGTTTATCAAGTACATCTGTTACCCGCTACAAGGTCATTGAGTCTTTTTAAATAGTATTATGTCTGGGGAAACGAGGTTTAATGTGGATCCTCCCTAAATCTCTTTCACAAGTTTTCAAAACAAACTATTTTGAAAAAACATCAGTTCCAAAGAAACTCATTTCAAGTCCATCAGACCAAAGGACTTACTAAGTACTCTTGTACCAGATTTTATTTGTATGTTCCGTCAATGGTGTTTAAATGTTAATGGAATGATCTTCAACATTCAGTTCAGATGTGTAGGAAATTATCAGCATGTATTAGAGAGAGAAATGGGGTTTAACATCCACTCAACACAAACTAGGTCATTTCAGGGTTAACATATGGTTTAATTTTATTTCAATAATGCACTTGCGCGTAGGGCTCTTTAGCAGTGGGAGGAAACCGGAGTACCCAGAGAACTTGTCACATGCAACCGAGAAATCGAAACCACGCCAGTTGACTCAAAGATCGACCTTATGATATGGACTCTAAAATTATACAAAGTTCTTCAAGAGTTAAATAAAAATGGGTTCCCATCATCTTTTCTCCATTTTTGGTTTTGTTTAACATATAAACTGTTCAATATATCTTTATGAAACGTAGCACATACAAAATCCTATTATAGTAGTTGTGCTTTTTGATACTTGCAAATTCCCTGGATTTAACAGTTTTTGTGTTTCAATGAAAATAAATTTGACTGCTTTATTGGTATACATAATTTATTTTCTCAGGGCACTGGAGGTTGATAACTTAAAATCTTCTTATTAATTTTAGAAATTATGTTTTATTTTGCGTAGACACGTCATGATTTTAACATGATATGGGTGTTTATATTGACAAAATGGTAATCGTCAAAGTTCCTTTCCCCAAATTTAAAAAAAAAGTAACAGTCATAATGCGCTTAATTTTATCTTGTGATGTTTTATATTTAAGTCTTATCAGAAATACTGTATTGATAATTTTAGAAAACATTTTTAAAAACAACTGTTAATAAGAAAGTTAAAGTTTTGAAATAAAAAAAAAAGAATTAATGATAAATGTTTACCTTGAATAGTCGATCTTGAATTTGATTTACGTTAATTCCTACCAGTGCAAACTTGATAAACACATTTAAACGGTTTAAGATATTCACGTTAAGATGTTTGTATCCTTGACGCCTGTAATATGGTCACATATTATTTTCTAATTAATTTACAGCTCGGTTTGAAATTAAAGTAATTAATTCCTCGTTATTTGAACATGTCTTGACACCATACTTGTGTCTGCTGTTAACTGAACGTATGCAGTGAGGATCATGTGTAAAGTAGTAGACCAAGTTCACTAAACACTTGAAGTGCGAGAGATCCCGTGTAACAGTAGCTAGTTCCTGCTTTAATATATATATATATATATATATATATGTATATGTATTAAACATGTAGACTCTTGATGCTATATACTTCCAACACAGGTGGTCCATTCGTCTGCTGGCTTAAAGGGGCAGACGGCTATAATAGCCATTTTGTACTCTTGCAGTAAATATTGTTTTTACATCTTTCAAATGTTTCTTATTCTGTTGTACTATATCCATTTTGTTTTCAGCTGTCTTAATGGGCTTAAAAATATCTTATCTTAATGTTCAAATTCAATGGGCTTAAAAATATCTTATCTTAATGTCCAAATTCAACTAAAGTTTGTTTTGAATATATATTGATTTAGGATAAAAAGCGTTTGTAAAGTCATCTTGTAATATTGCACAGTCAATATGTGTACTACAGGCATCGCTAGTATATAAGAAAATTTGTTTTACATATAGATTATAGTGTAAATAAAAAAGTTTGCTTTTCCATAATTTGAAAAAACATGTGCCTTTGGTATTTTTTTTGAAAGATATTTTAAATTTTGATTTAATAAAATATATTTACTGCAGACCTGTTCGTCATATACAGAAATGTGTTTTACATACATATTAATTTATCATAAGGAACTTGCTTTTCTAAAAAAAATATTGTATAACTTAAAGGAAAACTGGTGGTTTACATGAAGGTAGTAGAAAGTCTTGATTCGATTTTTCTTTCTTAAGATATCTTGTGCCATTTTATGATATTTGAAATTTCCAAAGCTTCTTATAAAATTAATAGGGTTGTACTTAGTAGTATATCTCATTAAAGCACAGATCTTATATCGTTTTGTTTTTTGTAGTTCATAATTTCGTTTTACTTGTCTTTACTACACTAGGATCTGGAAGAGTTATTATACAACCCACCTTCTGGATGAAGTAGGGGTTAGCCAATGAAACGATCTGTTACAACAAGTTTTAGGCCACGCAACTGGGGGTAACCCACTAGAAACAGCAACACTGATTGGTTTAATCAAATGCATGATCTCATAGGGTCAATAGCCGCTTGCATGACTTCTGATACAACCTTCCACTTCAGCCGGTCAGATCTTCATGTAGTGTAGGCCGTCGAAAGTATAAAAAATATAGATATGTATTTCAATCAGTTTCTTGACAATAACTACTGACCTGCTTCCTTTCAAATTTATTCATTTTATTTAATTCTTGCGTTAGTCGTTCGCCGGAATCACCATTTTCTCCGTACAGGTTAACATAGGGACTAACATCTTCTTCCACCTGGGGTTATATCACAGATTAGCTAATTTTGAAAGAAATTCTACTCCCTTTATTCTCACTCCCAGCAGAAAGCATTATTTATCCAAATAGTAAATTGATTCACCAGTTATAAACAATATTTAAATATCAATATTTACCATGCTGTCATTCTGTAAAAGTCATCATATGTTGTAAGACCAGACAGGAAGCAGTGTTCGTCCAAACAAAATCTTGTTTTACATATTAATGAGTTTACGTCAAGGTAACGATATTTACACGAATATATCCAGTGTGTGAAGATTTGTTTTTCTGGAAAAAAATCCTAGTAGATGATATTCACAGATTGCTTATTTTCAGAGATACAGACAGAGAGAAATAGGGTTTAATGTCCACAAAACACAAACTAGATCATTTGGGGACTAACATATGGTTCAATTTTATTTCAATAATCCATTTGTGTGTAGGGCCCTTAAGTCTGCAATATAACCCCATTTCCCTTTCTCCCTCTTTCTGGTAGCATAAGTTTTAGTTTTAGTTCATTGTGAAATATATAAAATCGGGCAGTGCTTCATGAGGAATATCAAAGCTTCAATAGATTACTGAGAGATTTGCCGTGATATTTCTTTTCTTTTTGAAAGTTTTAATGTCATTTTAAAGTTTAATTGCATTGTTGAGGAGTAATACACATCATTTATATCGTAGAAAACACCCAAATCTATTGAAGAAAATGATAAGTCATATCCTTGAGCATGATATACGTAATGTATGAATAAGATAGCTGAATCAATACAATGATGAATAATGCAGTATGTGATTCAGGATTACAATTTAATTGAAAAGAAGATTTGTTACCAAAAAGCAAGACCATTTGATCTACCATCTAGAGAGAGAGAGAGAAATGGGGTTTAACGTCCACTCGACACAAACCAGGTCATTTTGGGACTAACATATGGTTTCATTTTATTTCAATAATTCGCTTGCGCATAGGGGTCTTTAGCAGTGGGAGGAAACCGGAGTGTCTGGAGGAAACCCACAAGGTTGAGAAGGCGCCCCTATCTCCATGCCACATACGCTCACACCAGGGCTCGAAACCACAGCCGCAAGCCAGAGGTGACCGGCCAGCTGGAGGTCGAAGCGCGGCTCTCTAGACCACTAGGCCATCCCAACCCCCCTATCTACCATCTAGGACTTCAACGAAGATGCATTATGCTGTATCGATACGATGATGAATAAAGCAGCATGTGATTCATGATAACAATTTAACTGAAAAGAAGATTACTTACCAAAAAGCATGACCATTTGGTCTACCATCTAGGACTTCAACTAAACATTTACAATTATTATATGCTTATTAAAGATGCATTATGCTGATTCGATACGATGATGAATAATGCAGCATGTGATTCATGATTCAATTTCATTGAAAAGAAGATTGTAACCAAAAAACATGACAATTTGATGTACCATCTAGACCTTCAATCAAACCTTAGATTATTATTTGTTTGTTAAAGATGCATTATGTAAGATTTAGTTAAGGAGCAAGCTGTTCTTGATTTAATAGTTCAAAATCTGATAATGTAACATGAATATATTGAAAATTGTATTCAAATGGCTTTTTTCTGAGCGAAGTTATCACTGTTTTAAGTTTTGACAAGATGTGTCATAGACTGTATGTCATCACAATGGTACTTGTTATTAGAGACATGGCTTGAGTTGCCATTTTTAGATTAAATCATAAAATGACTATGATATTTTAATCTGTTAAAATCTCTGCCATCCTATGGTTTAGAGAGTTGATAATAGGTTTGTCTTGTGAATAGATGTCTAATAGTAAGTGCAGGGGGACCGCACTACACGAAAAACAAAAAACCTATAAGATTAACCTGCGGAAAACATCAAATCAAGTGAATGGATCCGGGGGCCAGCCGTAAGCGTCCACTGCGCTGCACAGTCCCGGGCCTGTTATAATAATGGTATATATAACATTTGATGCCAAAATAAAGACCCGCAATACATGTAGGTCGATTTAGCTTTTACATAATGCATTTTTACTTGCATCTTTAACATATGGTATGGTTATTGTCCCCTGTCTTACTCTTGGGTAGAATTTTCAAACTTGGTGCTGGTGTTTTTTTAGGTGGATGCAATGATAATATAAACGGAGGTCAATGCTGTGCATTTTGTGCTTAAGCAAATTGAAAAGTAATTTGGATGACTTTAACTTTGATTCCAATTCCATGAGTGTGATGAAACTTGGTGTAATTTCATTACATCGATAATGACAATTTGATTGCTTGATGCTTTACGAGAAGTCAAATATATTGTCTATTTCTTGTGGATAATTCAAGCATTTATTTATTACCAAAAATACTTCTGCAAAAATACTTGCATTTGCTACCAGAACTTGCCATAAACTAGTTTAAGGTTTTTTAGAATATGTGACTTCATTTTTTTTTAACTCAAGTTGCTGTGGTTAACATTGGTATGATGACAAAATATGTAGCAAGTTTATTCTAGGCGTATATTAAAATACCGTTGAATGTTTAGATAACATGAAAGTTTTCTGTAAGAAATGGTATGTAATCTTGATAAGTTTTACTTTCTGACACATTTATGTAAATATCATCAAACGAACAATAGTTCCATATGAATGCTCACAAAACAGAAATTTTTACTGCTTATTGATATTGTTTAGACATAGTGAATTGTTAGCTGAATTATCTGATGTATTGGTTTCATTATAGTCTAGTTAATGGTTTTTTGTCATAAAACACTGTTTCATTTCGTATTTTCCGAAAATATGATATTATAGTCCAACGCCACTAGATTTATATCACTCAGCTGCATTAAGATCTCAACCATATGGAACAATAAAAATTGTGAACCATGTCACATTACTAGTTCTGTAGGAAATGGCATTGTATGTTCAATAACGACTAAACATAAATTTTCTTGTTCACCACACCTGTCATTAATTCTAGTTATTTAAACCAACTGATTGGACTTCGATATCAAAAGATCTATATGTATAGGGGACATGGTGGATGAGTGGTTGCGACAATAGACCAGCAACCAGGTTTAGTGTCAGTGAGGATGACAAAGAAAGATGTGAGGCCACACCACCCCTACCTCACACCACCACATCGATCAGGTTCTTAACATTTATTGGCAGTGTATGTTACAGATCTTTTGGCAGTTGAAATTTGAAGAAATTTATAGAGAAATACCACCGTACAGGCAAAATTCTCACCTTGCATTGCACATAATATAATATATGCATATGTAACAATTACCATCATTAAGTCTTTAGATTGTTTTGACAAGACTTTTAACCCTATCCATTCAATTCCAAGAGATGTATTGAATTCTTTATTGTTTATAAACTATTTGATTCAAATCGATTTATTTAGTTCTCCATTCCTTATAAACAGGATTTTCCCACGTGGTTCCCCCTTGTCACTGTTCTGTGTAAACATTTACATATACGTTAAAGATATAATCATAGGCCATAGTGCCACTGCTGGGGCAAAATTACTCTCATAGTACACTGCATGGTATATGCCCAGCTTCATTAGCCCAGTTGGAGCAGAATAGTATGACGTTAAACCCCATTTCATTTCATTCCAAGAGATCTGTTTATTGTTTTTAAATTATTCCAATAGATGTGTCCTCAGATTTTACCTTAGCTATTTAGGATTTTAAAAGAAATTACTAAAACAGAGGGGCATTATTGTCCAATAGACAGTGTCTTATTGACCAATCAAAACAAAAGATTCACCCTTAAGCATGTTACAATGATTTACTAAGCTTCTCTCAATTGACTTGAGATCCGCAGTAAATGAAAGATTTATTTGATTTAAATCTATATTACCGCATCTTGCATATTACACGATCTTTACCATCCATTCATTTTTTCACTCTCCTCATATTTTTTTCTTCACGCTTATTTCTTTCATGTTTATCTTAAATTTTTTTTGTTTTTCTTATAGATTTTCTCGTTATTTTCTCAAGGGCAAGGTGTGTACTGCCAAGTCTCAGTGAATGTATTTCGTCTTCTTTGTGAGTTTATTTTGGTATAGGCGGTTAATTACATTAACATTTGGTTTTAAATTTTAAGAAAATAATTCAACCAATATGGATAAATAAACTGTTTCAAGTCATCTTTTGAATTCTTGAGTATCGTGTTACAGATTTCGCAATATCACTTTTCTCTTTCTTATCTAAAACATTTATCCACCCACGTGGGTCACTGACCTTAATATTCTGCAACTTATAAAAGTAAAGCAGAAAATTTTAGCCATGTGATCTTCCCAAATAGATAAAAAGTGGTATCTGGTTTGTCTTTAATTTTTGTACTGTGATATCAGAAGCGTTTCATGATATCAGATCTAAGTATGCCTAAGTATGCAAGAGAGCGAGATAAGATAATCCCTGGAAAAAAAGTAAACATTCTGTTAGTGAGTGAATGATTTAACTGACAGTAAAGTGCTATGATATTCAGGCGCGGATCCAGGATTTTTTGCAGGGGGGGGGTCTAGGTTTGATAATTGCTTAACTAATTGCGCTCAACCGATTAATTTGGTAAATTAGATTCAATTTGGTTCATTCTGACGTATTTCCGTAAGGTAAATTCCAAAATTACAGGTCTAAATCGCCAATAAAATCGCATGAAACAAATTTCAGGCCTGACCCCCCTTCTGGATCCGCGCCTGGATATTTCAGGTGGAAAGACCTCCTAAGATATACCTAGTCATAGAAATTTAAGAAAAGGTCAAACCATTTGATCAAGAATAGGTGGAGAGGCCACTGTCTGGGCAAAATTTCCTTCATAGCACACTATTTGTCACATTGGGTAAGATTTTGACCTGCCAACCTGGAAGTCATGTGTTCGATCCCTGCATTGGCCGAGAAAGTTCATCATGATATTCCAGAATTCCCCCCGTCCTTGTCAGTAGTGCAGGACAGGGGATTGCAAAGGGACAATGGGATGGGATGAAAAGAGAGAGAGAGAAATGGGGTTTAACGTCCACTCAACACAACATATGGTTTAATTTCATTTCAATAATTCGCTTGCGCGTAGGGGTCTCACACCAGGGCTCGAAGCCGCAAGCCAGAGGCCAGCTAGAGTTCATGGCGCGGCAGGGATGGGATGAAAAACAAAGGTCCTATGTACATATTGACATACTGACGTGCATATGGCAGTTGGGGGTGTCGGGATGGCCTAGTGGTCTAAAGTGCCGCGCTTTGACCTCTAGCTGGCCGGTCACCTCTGGCTTGCGGCTGTGGTTTCGAGCCCTGGTGTGAGCGTATGTGGCATGGAGATAGGGGCGCCTTCTCAACCTCGTGGGTTTCCTCCGGGCACTCCGGTTTCCTCCCACTGCTAAAGACCCCTACGCGCAAGCAAATTATTGAAATAAAATTAAACCATGTTAGTCCCGAAATGACCTAGTTTGTGTTGAGTGGACGTTAAACCCCATTTCTCTCTCTCTCTCTCTCTCGCATATGAAAGATCCTTTGGCAGTTGAAACTTGATATAAGAGTAGACCGTATTGCTGTTGGAGCAAATGTTTTCTTCATACCACACTGTATGACATCTGCCTATTTTCATCAGTCCATTCAGTACTACAGAACATTAGGACATTCAACCTTGAATTTCTTTGCATTTGCCTGTCTTTAGCCAGATTGGTGCATCTACCCTAATCACAATATGATAACTGTACTTTAGGGCAGCTGCAATTATTGGCAACATTGCAAAATTATTTCTACATTTACATCTGCATGACTTATGTTTAAGAATCTG
Organism: Patella caerulea; assembly: GCA_036850965.1. NCBI lineage: Eukaryota > Metazoa > Mollusca > Gastropoda > Patellidae > Patella > Patella caerulea. Next base: position 12,541,680 of record JAZGQO010000002.1, on the reverse strand, counting down.
ATGATGTTGAGATTTCAAGGTTTGTAAAATAATCTCAACCTCTTACATATTTAAATAAAGTGCACAGTTGTAATAATATGTGTTTAAATGTGGAATATGTTTGCATAGTTTCATAAAACAATTAACACCCCGAGTGCACCTGTTGTTGGGCAACAACCATCATTCCAAGTGATTTTATTACTTTCAACAATCATGGAAGGATGTAGAAATCATAGACAACAAGATAAAGATTACAGATATTAGAGGTAATTTATATCAACAAAGACAGGATATCAGAGATAGTTCTTCTTCATCTGTTCCTGTCTGCACTCTACTCAACTTCAAGCATCAATTCAATAGAGAGATCTTTGTATTACAAGAAATAAATGGAATTCCACGTCTGGTCACCGCAATACTTCTGTCGTGATGAGTCTGACATACTATACGGTTTTATTTTCTATTGTCACATGTGCCAAGGAAGATTATTTTTCTGTTGCCTCCCTAGTTTCAAGTGTTCCTGTCTACACTCGTACTGAACTTCAAGCATTCATTCACAAGAGAAAGCCCTGTATTACAAGAAATGACTAGAATTAAGCGTTTCGTCACCACAATATTTCTGATATTTTTTTCTGTAGCCATGTGTGTAATACTATAAAGGCTAATTTTGCCTGGCCCCAAATTCACATAACATGGTCAGGCTTAAAATTTCTTCAAAATTGTTGTCTTTATTTAAACTAAAATATATAGTCATTTATAAAACTAAGAAACTATGTGCAAAGTTTTGTGTTTCTGGATCAAAGATATTTCTCATAAACAGTGATTGAAAGTTGAGTAAATTCTTAACTAAAGTCTGAGAATGCTTTGTGAACTCGGGGGCCTGGACAGCAGGGAATCTCTCTACTTTTTTTCAAATTCTTACTGTCAAGACTTCTTTTACGGACATTTAAGAATCTTGGTTATAATGAGATCATTTCTAATTTTCAATAATTTTTACATTGATGACTTTAATAATAACCAATTTATTAGTGAAGAAATAAATGTAGGACCTTAATTCCCATTTCATTACAAATATTTTCTGAAAGTCTGTTTACAAGTTTTGAAAACCTTGGCGGAGACAGATGCCCTGAGTTGGATCTGCCCTTGTGAATCAGAATCAGACTGAATTACAGGTCAAGTATTTCCACAGTTTAGTCTTGGGGCAATAATACATACAGACGGTTTCAGTAGAGTGGCTAATGTCTGGTAGATGTTAAAGATGAGTAAAATAAACTGTTATCCCATGGGACGACTGAAATCTTTGATCCATTCGTAACTGAGAAATATCAGAAGCACATGATGATGAATCAGTTCAATTTGAAGGGAGGAACTTGACCTGTCATTTACAAAGGGTTAGCGAGCCTCTGATTTAGGGTCTGAATAATAATTAATTTCTGGCATGTATATCAAAGCAGATATTTTTTTTTATGTTGATTACTACTTTGATTATCAATCAGTGCTGAATTTTATCAAGAACAATCTGTCTCTTTAATTTAGAGTGATTTCTTCCTGACCCCTCATCGAGTGGAACTTAAACCCCATTTCTCTCTCTCTCTCTCTCTCTCTCTCTTCTGACCCCTCTTCCAACTCAGACCTGTTTCTTGTGATTCAAAACAGAGCTCAAAAACCCATCCCTTTCCCCCTCGATCCACAATTTCCTCTTCCAGTCTTGAACTCGACCTTAAGAACCAGATCTTCCATTCCTGATTCAGAATATCCACTTACGACCTACAACTTCCTCTTCTGATCCCAAACTTCTTGTCTAATCCAGAAATGTTTTCTTTCGAAAATTTCTCTTTATGAACCTTATGTGATTCAGAACTCACTTTTCAAACCAAAAATTTTTCTTCCTGAATTGTAACAGTTCTTATGAAACAGAATTTCCCTTATGAACCAAACACCATATTTTTCCAAGTCGCTGTTTCTTGATCAAAGACCATTACTGGTATTTCCCATTTCAGTTAACCCATGGTTTCAAATCAACTGTAAATTGTAATTTTATTGGGCAGTTAGATCTACAATGTCTATCTTTTATTATCTCTTAAACCATAATCATCATCATCATCATCATCATCATATATTACAATATAATTTTAAAATCCTATAATTTGGGGGTTGGATGGCCAAACATTAAGCTTGGTTTCAATTCCCCGGTTGTATGTGACAACCTTGCAACCTTGTGGATTTTCTCTGGGCCCTCCTTTTTCCCACTGCTAAAGACCCCTATGCGCAAGCAAATTATTGAAATAAAATTAAACCATATCTTAGTCCTATAATGACCTAATTGTGTCTATTGGAAGTTAAACCCAATTTCTCTCTCTCTCTCTCTCTCTCTTCCCTATAATTTTGAGAAATTTGAATGTAAAAATAAGAAATAAAGTGCATGTTGATAGAATTTGTCAGTATATAGTCAGTATAAACTGTTGTAGATTATGGACAAGTGTAGACGTTCTACTAATCATGTTTATGATATTAGTGTGATGTTTGAAATATATTAAAGATGTTATTGTGAAATCAGATATATCGTTGAGTAATAATTAGTACAGGGTTGCTACAGACTCTACAGAGTAAAAAAACAAACGCCCACAGACTTTTCAGATTTTTGCCAAAAAGCTAATGTAGCCTTGAAAACATTTTTTTGCTTGAGAGACAGATTTTAGAGAGATTTCTTAATCTTGTGCTGTAAGTGGATTGTGCCATAGTTTGATTTTATTACTCTGGGGAGCCAGGGTGGCTAAGTGGGTAAGACGCATGCTCGCTAGCTTGGAAGTCTCTGCATTGGCCAAGAGTTCATCAGGATTTTCTGACGTGGTTTCCCCTTGTCCATTGGTGCAGCACGGAGGGCCAGACAAGGACAACTGTCTAGTCGTTCGGATGGGATAAAAAACCGAGGTCCCGTGTATACATTGCCATCCCATAAAAGATCACTGGGTAACTGGAATTCGATATAAGAGTAGACCATAATCCATCATGGTAAATCGTAAACTATGTATTGGTAGACAGAAAAATGTCTTCCCGTAGTTCTGAATGAAAATTGGCAGAAATTTGTATTTTTGTTAGTCGTCTGCACCCTATCAACCCAATATAAAATACTTAACTTGATAAATTATACCATATATTTTGAATCCTGGAATTACTAAATCACAGCTTGCTACATGTCTTTTTTTTTCTCAGCTAGATTATATAACTGTCTGAATGGGTTGCAGACGTACTCAAGCTTACTATTGAGCATTTTGTTTCTATTCGTGAAAATTTGCTATGTCTTGGAGAATCTACACAATCATAATTAACTATAATTAAACCATGGCTATATATCAGAACTGTTAAGTTGATTTGGCTCAATGCTGTATTATCCTAAAGGCTGACTAGGCTAAAGCCTAGGGGCCAGCAAGGAGCAGGGGCCCACCAAAAGCATTGTGGATGTAGGGGAACACAAAGAAGATTAAAGCCTAGTCTGTGGCATTAATACACAAGCTTTTTTTTTTCAAAAAAAATCATAGCTGCCTACGTAATATTACGTAATGTGAATCAAGCTGTTGATTACTCTTTAATTTAATTTTAAAAAATTCACTAATATTACATTTCTCAGTATTTAACATTATTTGAGTTACCAGTAAATGAGAATACAAAAAAATAATTAATTAGCTGCCGCATATCTCAATAATATGCGCACTTTACATAGTAAATCATTAATCACAATATTTAATTGAGTACTTTGTAATTAATTATAAAAAATTCATTAATCAGCTATCGCAGTGTTTCTCTGTATTCAATATACCATAAAGTCTCTGATTGGTGATTATATAAGTCAGACGTCAAAGAACGATATCATCAAACCTCGTATAATTAATTACAAGTTCACTAATTAGCGCCGACAACAAACCGATTTTCAACGAGTCCTTAATGAACCGTATTGAACCTCTTAAATATTTACCATTGTTGTTTACTGGTTCTCCAGTAAATAAAACAAAACTCCACCCTTGACTTCAAGTTTGATTTTAAACCAAGTGTGTATTACATTGATATCCTGTATTGAAATTCCTCTCCAGTTTAAAGAGAGTTGAACGAGTTTATATTGATGTAACTTGTTGCTAAATAAAGTCAACAATTTCCTTTGATTTCCGTTGTGTGGTTTACGTCGTTTACGAGGAAAGATATTGTGAAAATTAGAGACATTAGTACACTCCCCTGTCACACGGGTAATTTGATCGTTAAAAAGAATATTGGTCAATTGTCATGACGTATTTCTTCTTTGTTGCCCTTTAAAACGTTTAATTAGAAATAATATTTATGGTCATATGACTGTTACTACGTATTTATTATCAATGCTATTTGAAACAAGGGGATCACATGGCTAAGTGGGTAAGCCGCTAGCTTGCTAGCCAGAACAGTATGACGTTAAAACCTGATTTCATATCATTTTTATTTGAAACAATAACAAAAATTGTTTTGTATAAGTGAGTTTCCAATGGTTCCACATGAAGTTAAATCAAGACTGAACGTGTCTGTGGCCAAATTCCTTTTTAATTTGATAATGTCAACCCCAAATAATGACATTTGAGAGAGCAGAACAAACCAAAGGAAATTTGAAACTTTGACAGATTATGTGAATTTTCTAGTGGTGAAATGTGCAATACGTTTGATATTCCATCTTTCATCAGTGGTAATGGAACTGATTACGAACGGTAATTGGTAATCACAAGGCCATCTTCTAATCTGTCATTTTGTTTTTGGAGCTGTAATAAAAGTCGCTTTTCCTCATCTCACAAATTAACACATACAAATTACCTACATGTGATGAGACATTTTAAGCGTGTAAGACGCGGTACCAGGCACAACATGGTTATTTTTTTGTAGTGTAAACGGGTCAAACATAAGTGTTGTGTACTGAGTAATGTGCCAAATTGGCCCACCAAAGTGAGGTGGTCTCAACACGGTGTCAGGCATGGCAGGGTTAAATTTTCATAGTGTAAATCAGGGCTTCCGCTTCAAAATTTTTACTGTCGGTCATTTTTGATTACGCACAGAAACTTTTCAAACTAAATTCTTGTGTCATGCTATCAGGTCTGAGAACGGTTCTCAGTGCGGATCCTTTGACTTTTTTTTCCCTTCCACCAACTTTCACAATTCTGTCATAAGTTCTGTCAAAATGGCTACCAAAACAAAATGAACCACCATAATTGTTTTGATCTTGAAACAAACCACAAAAACTACCAGTGGAGTCTATACTTTGAAACAGCAATAATTTGTTTCGGTCTTTTAGGATATGGTGAAAAAATGACTGAGAAACAGAATCAGTCGTTATGGAAAAATTGGTCTGCCTTGTGTTCCAAATCTGACAAATAAAATTATTGGTCTTAAACACCATTCATTTCCTTTTCGGGTATAAAAGTTAAAAATCCAATTTTGATGTTTTCAGGTTATTGTTGATGATATTGCCGTCTCTAAGGTTTACGAATTTCCATGTCAGCGATGGCTGGCATCTGACGAAGATGATGGACAAATATCTAGGGAGTTGGTGTTGAATGTGGGGCCGAATGATGCGGCTAAAGGTAGGTTATTAAAAGATTTGTTTGGTGTTTTTTTATTTGTAGAGATAACATGTAACAAAATGCATGACTACATAGCAGTAACGGTGACAGAAAGGTTGGGGAAGATGGGGCATTCTCCCATTTGAAAAAACAATTTAAATGATTAATTAAACTAACTGATTAACCACGAAATTTGATTTAATTTATAAAAGAGTTTGGTGAAAGCGAACCTTTTGGGAGATTTTAGAAAGTACCATTAGTGCTTGTGCCGTAACTGCTATGTAGCAATAATATATAGACCATTAGTCTATAGCTGTGTGTTTATTACTAACCAAAGTATTTGTCTAATTATCTATATACATATAGTACCATAGCTATGTATTTAGAACATTTTTATAGCATACGGTATATAGATATAGTTATAGGATGTACGATGAAAGAATTGTTTTTCTAATGTACATGAAATCTGGTATGTTAGTAAAACTAGTAATTACTTTGTTGTTGTTTTTTTTAACTTTGTACCATTTTTTATTTCCTTGTTATTCTTCATCCTCCATATTGATTTGAACATTGGAAATAAATATGGAGTCTAGTCATCCCTCCTTTATTTGAAAACTTAAGGGAGCTAAACCTTTTTCGATTTAGGGCATGCTGGTAATGAAGGGTAAAATTGCGTTGATCTGATTGTTATTTCAATTTGGATTAAGAGAAAATCTAAACAAATAATTATATTTTCATTTTGTAAGTTCAGTTTGGAATATCAGTTCTATTTCAGTATTGACGCTATCTGTCCAAATGTAGACAGATGCCCACTTCGTAAAACAATTAAATTAGCACTTTTAATTTTATCCGAATCAATAGGTTCTTACGTTCATTTTAAATTAAAAGTAAAAAGAACTTAGAGGGATGACTTTGACTGTGTCCAATATTGGTTCAAAGATTTTTAAAGTGATTTAATCTCTATAATAATTTGACACTAAAAAATAGTCACTCAATGTCATAACAGTCGTTATTATTTTTTTTTTTAATCTACAAATTTATAATTATTTCTAATCTATTGTATCTATATAAAGGAGGTGGTAAGTAGTTATTATAAATTAATTTACACTGTAAGTATATGTAGGTAGTAATAAGTTAGTTTACACTATAAGTATATGTAAGGAGTAGTTATGTAGGCCTATGTAGAAATTTAGTATGTAGTAGTATTAGATATTAGGTAATTGTTAAAGGGACAATCCCGATAAGAACAGAGTCTCAAAAAGTCCGAGTATTTATGAAATTTATGGACCAAAATATAGTGGCATGGTGTATTTACTTTGTCTCAAAATTTCAGCTCAAAATATTGAGTCGTTTGGACGTGGACGTCAACACTGCTTATCCGGACACGTAACCCTTTTAAGATTTCGGGTCAATTTTTTTATTGGATGACCTGATAATCGATTAATGTTTCTTGAGAGGTCTATACAGTGAATGACCCATGCCCTGTACTTGATAACAAAAGGTAAATTTCACCTACATATTATTTTTAAAGAAAAAAGTCTGGTTTTATACAGATACTGTATAATAAAACGTTCTCCATTTCCAGATGAAGACTGTCAGGTTTAAGTTATTTACAAGCATATCACATATATCGGGTTAGTAGGTGGGCCTTAGGTTATGGATTTTAAAGGATTTTAACACAAAATTAAGCAGTTTTATTCCCCAAAAAATTATCGGGATTGGCACTTTAAAATGCAAGTAGTTTTGCAATCTAATTGTAATTATCTATCTGATGAAAATGCAGATCCTGTTTCATTTTTATACTCATTTCCTATCGGGACCTCATTTGATCTAATTCTGGCCGGTTTGTTTCTAAATGGATGAAGGACCCTGGTTTAAAATGTTATTGTACTTATCTTCACTACACCAGGATCTGGTAGAGCTGTTAGATATCCTGCACTTTGGGTGATGTGAGTGCAGTGACGGGGCGAAGTCCAAGGTTAAGGTGGCAAAGGCACGAGCGTCAAATAGGTGTAAGGGGGCCTCCCCCAGAAAATTTTGAAGAACGGGCTACCGGAAATGTAGCCTGGCAGTATTTCAGGCAATGGTCATTGAGGTAAAGTGTCAAACGAACGGACTTGTGAATTCCGACGAATCCCACTCACGAGCGCCAAAGTAGGGACCCCCCCTGAAAATTTTGAAAAATACACTCTCGGGAAATGCTATCTGGCAGTTTTCAGTCAGGCACCGATAGTCTAGATAAATAGATTCGACCAGATACAGTCCATCACCTGATCACTAGTTCATCCGACCAGAGAACAAAATGTCACACCAACGGACGTGCGAACCTCGACGAAGTACCCTTGTGAGCGCTAAAAGTAGCAAGTCCTTTTGGGAGTTTTTGGAGACCTACCCAAGAAAATTTTGATAAACAGACCATTGGAAATGCTATTCAGGCACTGATCGTAGAAATAAATAGAGCTGTTTAGATACCGTCTGTCGCCTGATTACTAGTCTTTCCGACCCCAGAGAGGAAAGTGTCAAATGAACGGACGTTGGGAATATCAACGGAGTCCCCAATAATTTGAAAAGTAGACTGCCCGAAATGCAGTCTGGCAATATTTCAGGCATTGGACCAGAGTTTATACCAGAGAGGGAAGCTTATCCGAACAGAGAGGGAGGTGTCAAACGAACACAGTGAATGCATATGCTCGTTGCGTTGAACCTATACCCAAAAACTTTGAGGATTGTAAAAAGCACTTCTAAAGTAGGTTTACAGCAGGCAAGTTTGTGACTGAGTAGGGATATGGGATTTAATCACCGTAAAAGGTATTGATTACCGAAACGTATCAAAATTTTGTTTTTCTAGAATTGCCCCCCCCCCTTGGCGCCGCCACTGTGTGAGTGATGAGCCAATCAAATCATCTTGTGAGTCGAGATCTTGTCGTGTGGCATGTTGAACTGTGGGTAAACAGAACAAAGTAAAAGTTGCCTTGTGAAACACTGACGAATTGGTTAATTGATGTCATAAGGTCAAATATCACTTGTAAGCCACCTGATGCAACCTACCACTCAACAGCTCAGATCTTATGATAGTTATGGCCATTTAATGTATAAAAAAAACGAGATATAGATCTGTATTTTAAATCTGATTTTATTTATTTGGTTGATCACTCCATTAAGAGAGAGAGATAGAAATGGGGTTTAACGTCCACTCAACACAAACTAGGTCATTTCGGGACTAACATATGGTTTAATTTTATTTCAATAATTCGCTTGCGTGTAGGGGTCTTTAGCAGTTTCGATCCCTGGTGTGAGCGTATGTGGCATGGAGATAGAGGCGCCTTTAAAACCTTGTGGGTTTTCTCCGGGCACTCTGGTTGCCTCCCACTGCTAAAGACCCCTACCTGCAAGTGAATTATTGAAATAAAATTAAACCATATGTTAGTCCCGAAATGACATAGTTTGTGTTGAGTGAATGTTAAACCCCATTTTTCTCTCTCTCTCCATTAAACTCTAAAGATATGTTTAAGAAAAGCCTGTATAAGCCTGTGACAACAGCATGATTGTACATACTTTTGACATTGATTTAGACAACCAGCATATCAAAGTTTCTTGTTTATCAGGAGAAGGCCAATGAAATCTGAACAATTTACTTAATGCCATGTTTTGATCTGGAATAAAACAACCAAAAAATAAAATGAACTGATATATTTTTATTATTTTAATTAGATAGCTAGTAGTATTGTATTTTAGTACATTTTATTTACACTTAATAAATATCATGGTTCATATTTTAACTTTAATAAAGCCACACAATTTAATATGGATTTATTATTTTTTAGTTTATTTCATGCACTATTTCAATACTACACAAAAACATATTACGGAACACAATTACTATTTTAATTAAAACTACGTTTCGTTGAGGATTGAGAGAATCCTCAACCAAACGTTGCTTTAATTGAAATAGTAATTGTGTTTCCTCTATATTTTGACAGATTTTAATGATTTTTTTTTTGATGAGATTATTTACATGACCCATGACATGTGACAGGAAGTGACTGTGAATATGAAACTTTAATATCTGCTTTGCAGATCTAGTTATGCTCATTAATGTGCTAATAGAAATGGTACGGTACAAGTAATGTAAATCCTTTGATTCTAGGGGGGTTGGGATGGCCTAGTGGACTAGGGTGCGGCGCTATGACCTCTAGCTGGCCGGTCACCTCTGGCTTGCGGCTGTGGTTTCTAACCCTGGTGTGAGCGTATGTGGCATGGAGATAGGGGCGCCTTCTCAACCTCGTGGGTTTCCTCCGGGCACTCCGGTTTCCTCCCACTGCTAAAGACCCCTACGCGCAAGCGAATTATTGGAATAAAATTAAACCATATGTAAGTCCCGAAATGACCTAGTTTGTGTTGAGTGGACGTTAAACCCCATTTCTCTCTCTCTCTCCCTTTGATTTTAGAATTTTGCTCTGTAAATTTCACATTGTAACAACAGAGCAAAAGCAGAGCATTAGAGGGTTCTCAGAATTTTCTTCATAAAGGGTTTAAAATATTACATACCAAGAAAGATTTTTATTTGTTTAGCAAATTGACTATTTGCTAAAATTAATGTTAGCTAGTTGACAGTCCATTGATATAAAAGTTTCACACTTCAAAATTATCATTACATGTTATCATTACCCTAAAATGATTGTCTTCATGTATTCTTAAAACATTTTGTACTTTTTAAAGTTGGTGATGATGATGACGATGGTAAAGCTCTATATTTTCTAGAATGGCATGTTCTGTGTTATATGAATGAAATATTTATAGTAGAATGATAGATGGAATATTTATCATTTTGGTATCAACCAATTATATCATAGCATGAAATATATTATGAAGGATATGACTGAACATTTATCATTACGTTGTGGTATCCACCTTATATTATAGCATGAAGGATGATAGATTGAACATTTATCATTAGGTTGTGGTATCCACCTTATATTATAGCATGAAGGATGATAGATTGAACATTTATCATCAGGTTTTGGTATCCACTTTATATCATAGCATGAAATATATTATGAAGGATGATTGACTGAACATTTATCATTAGGTTGTGGTATCCACCTTATATTATAGCATGAAGGATGATAGATTGAACATTTATCATTAGGTTTTGGTATCCACTTTATATCATAGCATGAAATATATTATGAAGGATGATTGAATGAAAGTTTATCATTAGGTTTATGTATCCACTTTATATTATAGCATGAAGGATGATAGATTGAACATATATCATTAGGTTTTGGTATCCACTTTATATCATAGCATGAAATATATTATGAAGGATGATTGAATGAAAGTTTATCATTAGGTTTATGTATCCACTTTATATATTGCATGAAGGATGATAGATTGAACATTTATCATTAGGTTTTTGTATCCACTTTATATCATAGCATGAAATATATTATGAAGGATATGACTGAACATTTATCATCACGTTGTGGTATCCGCCTTATATTATAGCATGAAGGATGATAGATTGAACATTTATCATTAGGTTTTTGTATCCACTTTATATCATAGCATGAAATATATTATGAAGGATGATAGATTGAACATTTATCATTGGGTTTATGTATCCGCCTTATTTATAGCATGAAGGATGATAGATTGAATATATCATTAGGCTTTGGTATCCACCTTATAATATAGCATGATGCATAGTATAAGGATGAATGAAAATTTATCATTAGGTTTTGGTATTCACTTTATTTATAGCATGGAGGATGATAGATTGAATATTATCATTATATAGGTTTTGGTATCCACTTAATATACAGCAAGAAATATATTAAAGGATGGTAGATTGAACATTATATCGCTAGGTTTTGGTATCCACATATATAGTAGGAAATATATTAAAGGATGGTAGACTGAATATTTACCATTAGGATAATAAATTGAATGTTGATCATTAGGGTTTGGTATATAGCATGACAGAATGAACATTTATCATTAGGATTCGGTGTCTACTTTATAAAGCATGAAATTTATTACTAGTATTAGTATTATAGTTGGACGCTTATCATATATCCACTCAATTAGCTTATTATAGCATGTAAGTTCTTAAGTGAATATTTTGTATGGTAACACACAGACTGGAATAAAAATTTTACTCTTGTCACATAACATAAAGATGCCTTCTTTGTACAAACTTTATGATTTGATGCTCTTTTTAAACTCAAAATATATGTAGACTAATTTATGCATCAAAATTTGTCTCCAAATATGACACAAAACAATTTAAATTTAAGAAAATGCTGTAAAATTTGGTGGGATTGGTCATTGTACAGTTCAAAGTTATGAGGTAGCACAGATGTCTTTGCTGATAGTGAGTGTAATAGGGAGTCTGACCCCCACCCTCTCAAAAAAAAAAAAAATCATGCCCAAGTCCACCTCATACCCTATTTGTATATACAATTGTTTTGCCACGGGATACAAAGTGTAGATCATTCTTTTTCGAGGGAAAGTGTTGACACATTATACTGAATGTTATATTTTGAAAAATTCCCAACGGCGAAACGTTTTTGTTTTCATAAAAAATTCTGGGTCAGTAGTTTGACTTATTGGTCGTTAATTCATTTGACCTAAGATAACACTTTCTTAATATGGCATGCAGATGATGGAGAACAAATTATAACAAACGAGAGCTGGAGAGAATAGTTCAAACTGTAGATAATATAAATAATCGTGCCATTAAGTAGGTAGAGGCTTAGCCTGCAGGGAGGCTGTCAAAACGCCAACTTCCAAATCGAGAAACACCTTTTACATTCGGAAGAATTTTAAGCTTAAAGGCATTAAAATCGCATCAAGTGGGGAATGATTTCCAGATGAGTTTTAAACCTGATCAGCCTCGAAAACTGTAAGAATTTAATTGTTTATTATTCTAACGATAAAATTTATTTCTTTTTTCTGTTTTCAAACATATGTTGTATGGGTTATGAAGGACATAATTTAATATCATTGATAATTCAAGTTTTCATTATTGCCATATGATAGATGGATATATACTGATGCTTAATTCTGTGATGAATCCATTGTGGTCCCCTTTGATTATGTCACGTTATTCATTATTTGTAGTATTTTTAATACAAAACATTTATATATAGTGCTGTCTAGACCAACTTCAAAAAGCTCTTAAACATACAAGTAAATGTTAACAAAATATCAGAAACATGAAATTATTTAAAATAAAAGATGAATGTTAAACACAATGCTCATAAAATACCACACAGTAAGAAATAATTACCAGGTATAAGGTGAAATAATTAATTACCGGGTATAAGGTGAAATAATTAATTACAGGGTATATAAGGTGAAATAATGAATTACAGGGTATAAGGTGAATTAATTACAGGGTATATGGTGAAATAATTAGTTACAGGGTATATGGTAAAATGATTAATTACAGGGTATAAGGTGAAATGATTACAGGGTACATGGTGAAATAATTAATTACAGGGTATATGGTGAAATAATTAGTTACAGGGTCTATGGTAAAATGATTAATTACAGGGTATAAGGTGAAATGATTACAGGGTATATGGCGAAATAATTAATTACAGGGTATATGGTGAAATAATTAATTACTGGGTATAAGGTGAAATAATTAATTACCAGGTATAAGGTGAAATATTTAATTACAGGGTATAAGGTGAAATAATTAATTACAGGGTGTAAGGTGAAATAATTAATTACCGCATATAGGTGAAATAATTAATTACAGGGTATAAGGTGAAATAATTAATTACCGCATATAGGTGAAATAATTAATTAACGGGTATAAGGTGAAATAATTAATTACCAGGTATCAGGTGAAAGCATGGGTGTTCACTTTTCTGTGGAGTAGAACAAGAGTTCCTGGCGAGTTCCTGGAATTTGATGAAGAGTAGGTGTAAACATTGCTCTCTGGAAAACATTTCCTTCACAGCACTGGATACTGCTTTGCAGATGCCCTTTTTTTATATGCCCACATTTTCATATGAACGTACATTGTCATCGCCACTGTCCATCTGGATTTCTGTTTGTCGGGCTATCCACAATTTATTTGTGAACACTCACTCTACAGGTCACAATTTTTATCAAGTTTTGACAAAACCTAAAATATAGGTCTATCTTCTAAAGATCTATATTCCTGTTGAAATTGGGGTGTATCGGATCTTAGCATCATGGATTATAGCCCCTGATGTATGAAAAATCACTATTATAGCTTGTGTATCCTCTAGAGGTCATAATGTTTATCAGATATAAAACGATGATAAAATATATAATCGCAACACCCAAATAATGGTCAAGTTTGACTGTCGTGAAAAATCGGACTGAGACTGTATGAAAAAATGATGCTACTTGTATGCAAATAGTCTAAAAGTATCTAATACCAAGGCTGTGCACCCCCTAGGAGGCACAATTTCTTTCTGTTCTTGACGAAACTCAAAATATATGTTTATATCTAAAAGATCTTGGTTCCTTTCGATATGCTTGCATATTGGACCGTCAATTCCTGGATTATGGCCCCGGATTGCACTAAAAGTCGCATTTTGTTTTTTAGCTTGTTCTCTATACAACTCTTACAAAATTAGAGTGTATGTTGCCTAGCAATCACTGATCATTATCGCAGTTGGTTTAAAAAAGTTTGACGTTTCACTCCACTTCGCTTGATTTCATTCATACTTTCTGCACTGCACCAGATTAGCATGCACTGAATTAAAATTATCTGCTTGCGTAACATTTAGGTTACAAAAAACTTTATAAGTGATTTTATGGCATCACTAGTTAAAGTGCATCTAATTTGACTGAAATTTCTTAGATTAAAATAACATAGTGTGCATCATGACTTGCAGTTCACAATTTGTTGATCGAGTCAATTTTTGATCTATTTTCTTTATTTCAGATTATCAAGATCTTTTTCCAACGAATATGAATAACTTTGTTTTTCTTAATAGTTTTAAATGATTTTTACAGAGAGAATCAAAACTAGAATTTCAAAAGAATTTACATACACTAATATGTGCTTTTAGAACCATTTTCGTCTTATTTCAAGATCTAGAAAAATAGACCCATACCCCCTTTCAATTATTGCCAGTAATTTTAGTCAGTGATTGTCATAAACCAGTTAGAATTAATTCTGTTTATCAATTATTTAACTATGAAAAATTGATGGATTACCATTCTTTTATTTTATTTATATATACATATGTCGGACTATGATTTAGATATGTTAAAACTAGTTTTAGGAATAATTGGTGGAGATCCCAGTATGTAGCATTAATCCTTGTACTTTTACTTTAGCAACCATACCCTGTGACATAAAGTATGATTTAGATTTAATTTATAGGTGGACTTACCACCTACCAAACATTTTCTCAGGAATTTTAATGAGGCATTTTATTCTATTTAGTCACAATTCTCACCAAAATGCTAAGAGAATTTCATGAATTCCATTCCTGACTCCTGTTAATGCATATATGTCATTTCTCTTTTGTTAAAGGGAGGGTTGAATTGTGAGCATGTGTGTGCTGTATCATAAAGCCTGTCATTGAGTCAACTGGCATGGTTTGAAACCCTGGTTGTACGTGACAAGGAGGAGGGTCACCTGTCCAATCTCTTGGATTTTCTCTGGGTCCTCCGGCTTACTCCCACTGTTAAAGACCCCTACATGCAAGCGAATTATTGAAATAAAATTACACCATATGTTAGTCCCGAAATGACCTAGATTGTCTCGAATGGACGTTAAACCCCATTTCTATCTCTCTCTGTAGCTAATTTTAGAATCAGTCCGATTGTATATGGTTTTAAATTTTATACCTACCCTTATCTTTGAATTTATGTTTTTTGTATATATAGTATTAAATAAAAGAATAATGATATTCCCTATCTAAATGTGTTTAGTAAACTTTTATAAAACAAAATGATGAGCTTATAAGTAGCCAAGATTTTATCTGAATTGCTTTTTATTTCACTAAGAAAAAAAGAAAATAAAGTATAATTTACATTAGAAACTGTATTTTTTTGCCCCGGTAGTCTTTGATTTGGATGTCTTGTAAAGTTCAAGGTAGAAAGATTCAATGAATTGAAATTCAACATTTGGTAGTTTCAAATGGTCAAAATAAGCCAGCCTATTTGTTGTGTGTTTTGTACACTGTGAACACTCCATTTGCCGATAATAAACTACATTGCCTATAACGTTTTTTTAGGACTTCAAATTTTGTTTAATGGTTTGGATTGTTCGTACTTGGTTTTATTTTATTGACTAAAACCTTTTGATGGGGCTTTTGTTAATCCTCTTGAATCATAGCCGTGAGATTAGCTACTATTGATATTTTGGTTTAGTTGTCTTACTTGGATAATAAATAATCATTTTGTGACCATTTCAGTGTGGATTCCCACTGTCGTGCGTTACGATGCAATTGTCCCTATTGAGTTTACAATCTGCTATTGAGGTCATGGTTAGATACGGTCAACACGATTGCCACGACTGATCTCAATATATGATAAGACCTGATAGGATCACAATTTCAATCGTAGTGCGAATTGTGATAGTTGGAGCTTAGCATTAAACCATGAAAAATGAGATATTGTTTGGAAAATGCTAATAATTATAATCTAAAGTTTGAAGTGAAAAATATATTAGTTAAATCTGTCTTTGAAAGAATTATTCATAAACTGTATTAACTGGATAACAGGAAGTTCTAATGTTAGAGAAGGAAACGAATATTGAAGTTGTTTTTCTTAAAGAAAATGTATTTTCATATAAAAAAAATGTGCTTTTATTAAAAGAAAAATGTGCTTTTCCTGAAAGAAAAATGTGCTTTTCCTAGAAAATTATTGAAAATTGTTTTGGGCTTTTTTTTTTTTACAGGTATTCCATACATAATAACCGTGGTAACTGGAAACAAAGCCAGTGCAGGTACTGATGCTCGCGTATGGATCATTCTCTATGGCGGGAAAAATGGTGTGGAGTCCAGTGGAAAAATATGGCTGGATTCGGGAGAATTCAAGAAGGGCAAAACCGATTTATTTAATGTTGGTATTGCCAAGATGCTTAGCCCCTTGTCTAAGATTGATATCGGCCATGATAATAAGGGTGTGGCTGCTGGATGGTTTTTGGAGAGTGTAACCGTCTATTGTCCTACAGCCGGAATTGAACAGTTTTTCCCATGTGGAAAATGGCTGGCTATGGATGAAGGTGATCGAGTCATCAGCAGAACGTTGACGGAACAAAAATCTAAACGCATCAAGAAAACTAAAAGTAAGTGAACATGTTTCATGGTCCACAAAAAGGATTCACAATAATATTCTTTTACATTCAAAAATTACATGCACGTCAAAGAGTAGACCTGTGGTTTTTCATGCCATACAAATAACTATGTACACTTTGTTTGTCACCCCACAGAGGCCAATCCTGGTCACACCAACACTGACAATTGACAAAATCCTTAAGTCTAGCTTATGTTGGCCTATGACGCGATAAAACTGACAGCGACATATGGTGACTGAGGGCTTATGTCGCTGCAACTGAATTTATCCGTGACTAGAGGCAACCGTGAGCAACGAATTGATCTTAGTCGTAAATACACTCATGGCGCCCGGTATCATTTGCAGAATCGGAGTCATTACTGATCACATGACATAACTAATCATAAGAGTGCTCTGGTCGCCCAGGTAGTCACAACTGGTTAGTTTCACTTGATTGTAAACCAGTACTCGATTTTGAGACACTGTTAGTTTTTTTGTGTTGTAGGCTTTAAGGTTCTACTTGGCTTACTCCTGTATTTTTTTACAATTTTACAATTGATATTGTTCAGATGTAATATAAATATTTTGTGATCTTTAACCAGAACACCTCCCACAAAGGGTACAAAATAAAAGCTATTTGAATAATTTGTTATTACAGAAGGATCATGGACAGTTTGGGTTTATACGACGGACACGGCTAATGCTGGAACCGACGCCAATGTATTTATATGCTTATATGGTGACAAGGGTAAATCCGATGATATTCAATTAGAAGGTAAAGGTGATTCATTCGAGGCTGGAAACATGGATATCTTTAATGTGAATATGTCTGAAGTCGGTAAACCCTATAAGTTACGTGTTTGGCATGATAATAAAGGTTTAGCTGCAGGCTGGCATCTAGATAAGGTAAGTAATGAATATAAATTTGGGAGAATTATAATCCGATGGGGAGTGTAAATTTGGGAGAATTATAATCCGATGGAGAGTATAAATTTGGGAGAATTATAATCCAATGGGGAGTATAAATTTTCCGAGAATTATAATCCGATGGAGAGTATAAATTTGGGAGAATTATTATCTGATGGGGAGTATAAATTTCAGGGAATTAGAATTGGATGGGGAGTATTAATTTGATGAGTATAAATTTCGGAGAATTATAATGCAATGGAATAGTTTAAATTTGAAGGAATTATAATTGAGTATAAAATTGGAGGAATTATAATTCACTGGAGAGTATAAATTGTTTAATTTTATGGTTTGAACAGTTTTTATCTCACTCTCCCTGTGTTTGTTGCCGCCGCCCTGATTTTTAATCGGTATATTTGAGAATAAATAATTTGTAATTGCAGATTGAGATAGAAAGTCAAGCTGCCCAAGAGAAATATAAGTTTGACTGTGGTCGATGGTTGGCGACTGATGAAGATGATAAATGTATAGTACGTGAACTACCAGCAGAAGGACCTGGCATTAAAACACCATTAAGAGGTAATTCTCCGGTTTGATCTTTTAGCATTTGGCACTATAGATATTGAAATATTAACTACCCCAGTTCTTGTTAGAAAATAAGAGAAAAGTAATATTATCATTATAACAGATATGGCTAATTATGAAACATGTATTGTACAGTATCATCTTATATATTTACAGCGGGGCATTTTTATAATATATATATTTAGTGTTGTGCATTATTATGACATATATGTTTTCAGTTGAGTATTATTGTGACATATGTTTTCAGTTGTGCATTATTGTGACATATGTTTTCAGTTGTGCATTATTGTGACATATGTTTTCAGTTGTGCATTATTGTGACACATATGTTTTCAGTTGTGCGTTATAATGTGCATTATGACATAAATATTTACAGTTGTACGTTATTATAAAACATATATTAACAGTTATACATTATTATAACATACACAGTTGTACGTTATTACATGTATATTAACAGTTGTACGTTATTATAACATATATATATATTTACAGTTGTGCGTTATTATAACATATATATTTACAGTTGTGCGTTATAAAGTGGAAGTTTATACAGGAAATGTTAAATATGCTGGAACAGATGCCAATGTCTACCTCAATATATTTGGTGACCGTGGAGACACTGGTAATCGCTTCTTGAAGCACTCAGCAACAAACATTAATAAATTTGAGAAGGGAACGGTAATTATTTATTGTTTTTTTTATTTCAAATTGAAGAAATTAATTTACAAAAAACTACAACACCACTATGTCAATCTGATTTAAACACAAATCCTATTTCGTTTCATTTTTATATTTCAACATTTCGTTTTATTTGGGGAGTTGGGATGGCCTAGTGGTCTAGAGTGCCACGCTTCGACCTCTAGCTGACCGGTCAACTCTGGCTTGCGGCAGTGGTTTCGATCCCTGGTGTGAGCATATATGGTATGGAGATAGGGGCGCCTTCTTAACCTCGTGGGTTTCCTCCGGGCACTCCAGTTTCCTCCCACTGCTAGAGACCTACGCGCAAGCGAATTATTGAAATAAAATTAAACCATATGTTATTCCCGAAATGACTAGTTTGTGTCGAGTGGATGTTAAACCCCATTTCTCTCTCTCTCTCCCCGGTTCTATTTGTCATTACTACACTGGATCTGGAAGAGTTTTCACATAACCTGTGTTCTAGATGATGTGAGGGATTAGCCAATGAAACGGTCTGTTATTTCGAGTTTTGGCGTGAGGTGCATGGAACTGCGGGTAACCCACTAGAAACATAAACGCTGATTGGATAAACAAATGTCTGACGTCATTGAGTCAAAAGTCGCTCATATGACCTCTGACGCAACCTTCCACTACAACTTACCAGATTTTCATGTAGTAGTAGCCATCAAAAGTACAAAAAAATGAAACGAAGTATGAATCTGTATTTAATGCAGATTGTAATTTTAACAGGTAAAATTTAATGGCATTTTTTTTTTCATTTCAAGCCATTACAAAGAAATCAGGTATTGATAAAACATTTTTATGTTGAATGTTTTTAGGTCACTGTTTTATAATTTGCATGTCAGTTGATAAAATTTAGTTTAAAATTTTTAAAAGTTATTGTTACACTTTTATTTGCAAATCAAGCCATCCATATATGGTATTTTTCTTTACAACTTCTCAGAGGCGGATCCAAGATTTTCAGAAAAGGGGGGCTTGCTGCATCCACTTGGGAGTGAGAAGCCCGGCCTGTGATTTTTGAGTGGAAAAATGGACTAATTTCATACTAGTACTGTAAATTACGATTTCCAACCTACACTTTTTTTATTTACCTTTCCAACGAGAATATATGGAGCCAAAAATTGTTCGCCACCTCAAAAAATAGAGGGGGTGTGCACCAGGTGCGCCCCCTCCCCCTCTGGATCTGTGCCTGGGTTTAGTATATGAATTAAAGAGATTGCAGGTCGTGCAGCTTTAGATAAATAGATTGCTTGTTAGTTGCTTTGCTCAATCCAAGGGTTTGGTGGCCGAGTTGTTATAAACACAAGCACTTTAGGTAATAAGAACTGGATTTTCTGTGATATGACTTTTGTTGCAACAGACTGATAGATCAAGGTACTACTGTTACTCAAATTTCATGGTTTTGATACCAGGCTTGTTTTATGACAAAAAATAAATCACCCGCCACACACTATAGGTCTTCTCCAGGTCATATGGTATTCTCCCACTGCTAAAGAATCGCATCCACACCCGCCACACACATCCTGGCTTAAACTCATACATTTTATTGTACAATAACCCTAAAAGAGGCATGTTCGTTTCGTAATATTACTTTTGCATGAATTGCATCCAATAATTTTGCTCGCTCATTTAATTGGGTTAACTATTTTATGAACCTAAATGCATGCTAAGATAAATGACAGAAGTCTACAATAGATTTTTTTATTTCTAATAAATCGATATCTTTGATGGATGATAGCGATAGCTGGTAAAAGTAGTTTGTTTTAAGGCAAAAAGACAGGAGGAAACTCGCCATTACAACAGAATTGATTATTTCTAATCAATCCATTATTTTGATGGATGGTGGCTGGCTATCGGATATTGTTTTAAGGCAAAATAACAAGAAACTTGCTGTGTTTTTTTAGTGATAATGGATTGGCCTAGCCTAATATTTTTAGGATCTGTCTGTTAAGTGTTCGCAATATGTGCTGTTTTGAAATCCCTGCTCATCTCCCTAAATATAAATTTCTGATCCTAGCAAGTTTTCCACTGGCTGGCAATGGATATTGTTTTAATAACAAGATTTCTAGAGCAAGGCCAGATAGAGAACTTACCTGTAACCAGTGTGCTTTCAGTGGTAGTGGGTGGGTATAGTGGAATGTTTTTTTGTGGGGGGGTGGAATTAATCTGTTTAGTGTTTGCTATATGTGCTAGCCTCCCCGATATAAAGTCCTTGATCTGCGCAGTTTTACTCGTGATTGATTAGATTTTTATATTCATACATATTTATTATTTAGCTTGTAATATGTCATTAGATATTTGTTTATAATCATGGTATTTTTGACACTCTTACTTTAATGTTTAATAAAAAAAGAGACATGATGCTTTCGTTTTTCAATTTTTTATTAGAGGTGCAAAATGTAAATTATTTGGTTGTTATTGATTTCTAACTCGAAGCATTTGGTTAAAATTAAAGTTTATGTAACCGAAATCAAATTATAAAAATACTCAGACTACCAATCCAACCGAAATGTCTGATTTAGTGTATGTGGACTAAAGATTTTGCGGTTCTTTTGATGTTGTACTCCGATGTAATTATATTATTAACCTTGAGAAATCAATTTTAATGTCAGAATTTTAATAAACCTTATAATTAGGTTTGATGATTTAAATCGTCTTCGCTAGATAGTGGTACCAAATAATACTATCAGACACTTGTTAAAGGGTGACTTACACCAATGCTTGTCATTCAGAATACTTGATTATTTAAAGGTGTTTTTATTCGTTTTATTTGATATGTACCTGGTTGGTAAATTTCAATGAAAATTGAATTCGCTCATTTTCCGTCTTAATACATCATTCGTTTGTTGATATGTTACAATTTAATGAATATTTGATCACCGTTTCATTTATTTTGAGTTTTTTGGACACATTTTCTATAGGATACAATATCGGATTTAAATGAAACGTAATTCAATTCTGTTCTATATCATATTTTAAATAATTGCTTCATTAGTTTGTTTTTTCTTGGTCATATTTTCTTTGGGATATAATATCATAAATAAAGTGAAACATAGTTCAAGTTATTGCTAGATTTTTTTGGATTAATCCTTTGGATTCAATGTCTCCCATTTGGGATTGTTTTTATTTTTAATTTTTCTGCCGTACATTTTGGTAGTGCTCTTAATTATATATTTTACCTTCTAGAATATATTTTTAATTGTATTTGTAATAGATGGATGAATGTGAAATAGAAGCTGTATCATTGTTAAAGTTGAATAAGATTAGAGTCGGCCATGATGGTACTGGACCGGGCAGTGGATGGTTTTTAGATAAGATTGTAATAAAACAAATTGGTACCAATAAATATGATACAACATTCACTTGTAACAGGTAGGTTTGTCTTTACAGGTTAGATACATCTATAATAAAAAGGGGTGGGGGCTGTTGGAATGACGTTGTTTCATTAGGTCTGTTATTGAGTCAACTGGCGTTGTTTCGATTCCCTGGTAGTACTTGACAAGGAGTAGGGTTGCTTGTTCAATCTCGGGGGTTTTCTCCGGTCCCCTGGTTTCCTTCCACTGCTAAAGACCCCTATGTTCAATGGCTTACACTTATTTGAAATTCCAACTGTCATGGGTTCTTTTACGTGCACACCAGCATGTGTATACAGAACCATCTGTCCTGTATCACTGACACGAGAAGACTACGTTCTCGGCCAATACTGGGAGCAATGCTAGATCTTCTATTTAGCCATAGATACATATGGCAGACTTGTAGTCAAAACATATGTAATTTGTAAGTAGATTGACCAAAGATGTCTACCTTGCATGTGGTCATTCTGATCTATGTTTTCTATTCACAGATGGTTAGCAGAAGATGAAGATGATGGGCTTATAGAAAGGGAGATAACTGCCAGTGGCTCACAGATGTTGAACAGTAAGTTAAGAATTAGGCTATATTGTTTCCGCCTAACATTTGTTTAGCGTTATTGAGATTAAAAACACCTGGATAAAGTTCGATAGAAAAGAAGAAACTGACACCACCTCTAGATACATTTGTTTCTTATTTTGATTGGAAAACATCAAAAGCACATTAGATAGACGCCATTAGAAGGTATATAGCAACGAAAATGAATGCTCAAAGAAAATAATCACACATGCATTTAATGTCTGTGACTTGAATTTGAAGGCAAGGCAATGTTTTAAAGGGACAATAACATTCTTGCTGGCTTGGTAGCTCCAGAAAAAAAATAATACTCTTATTCTAAGTACTAGATGCTTAAATGTCCTACCTGTTGTGTAAATTATCCATTACAACCTATTTTATTTGTCCAGAGGGTTCGAAAATATTTTAAAATCTAAGTCACACTTGAAAAGGTTTACGTTAGACTTTTCAAATCAATTGGTTGAATTTTTCCAATTTTTTAAATTAGGTGTGTTAAGATGAAATTTATATCATCATTTAATTGGAATATTCTAAAATAGTACGATTTGTTGACCAGAATGAAGATTGGGACATATTTTTCAGTTACAACAAGAGTGTTATTGGGGCTTTAAAGTACCTTTCAGAATAACAAATTGGAATATTTTAGGCTGGATATTTCCGAAAAGACAAGCAATTGCTTTTAAACTTGATACTTATCTTTTTAACATTTATGACTTGGGCTAGATAGGCAGGAACAGTACGGGTCGCATGGTAAGGCTCTGGTCTTTTAACCAGAATATCCTAGGTTTGAACTTAAGTGTGACATTGTCCTAGAAGAATCTTTTTGAATTTTCAAGCCTGTGTCTCCTTTGTAAGGTTGTCGTCTTTGAGACTGACAAAAAGAGCATGTGCTTAGTCATTCAGATGGTATGAAAGCTGATTTTCACCCCATGAACACAGCCTGTTTATAAAAATACTCCTGAAGTTCGCGCCAAGCCATACATGTGATACCTCCCGCAATTCGCGGGAGTCTCCCGATTTCACCCCTGATCTCCCGAGCTCCCGATCGGTAGACAAATACTCCCGCTTTTTCAATTCTTGTAATTTTATTTTTTGGTAGTCAAAATTGTAATCAAATAGCATCGAAATAAAACACACAGGTCTAAATTATTAGTATTTGTATTATACAGCACAACTCAATTCATTCATTCTTGGTAATTTATTTCTCCATCAGTCTTACCGGTAGGCCTACTTTCAGTTTGACAGATCACATATTTTTGACATCAGTTTAACATCACGTATTGTCCAGTTGCAAGCAGGTTAAATGATTTAAAAATACCCCCGTCCTAATTCTTTAAATGATTAGTTATGTCATAAATATTTGAACATGTCAGCTATATTTCCAAAGAATTTACTACACGTGTTCTTTTCACTGTAGTCATGCTGTGAGGTAGTACCACAGAAAACCAATGACCCGTATGTATGTCGTCAACTTTGACCCCCAACCGGCACATGGCATCACTTGACTGCTGATGTAAACGATTTTACTGTCCTGTCTTCTTTAATACTTTTTTCATCACATTAAACTATAATTTATCATGTTTCCTTTTGATTGAGCTTTTGTTTGTAGAGTGCCGTGGTTAATAAATATTATTAATTTTGTCAACCGGTCGCTACCTATGATTGAGCCCAATTGAGGCTATCTCACGTTACGTGCTTGGAAAAAAGATTACAAATGACAAGTCTAGTACTAGTAGTAGTATTTATGAAAGATGTATGCGGTGTCTTCAATGACTGAAAACAGTGTGGTAGCTACCATTTCTGGTTTTTGAATGTCAAATATGTTATAAAAACGAAAATCCATTTAGTTATTTTTGGAACCGATTGATAAAAGAAATATTAAAATATAGCGATTTAGAGAAGTGGAACAAATATTTCTAATGTTTAAATGAGAACACAGTGTGTTTTCATGTATTTTGTTAAATGTATGTAATTAAAACAATCAAATGATAGTAAAATATATGAATTAATTTGTCTTTTATTCATGGTGGATGGTTAATTTTAACGCGTGATAAAGTCTCCCTCTTTTGACCTTAATCTCCTGACATTTTTACAAAAATCTCCTGACATTTTACTTGTGGCCAATCACATGTATGGCCAAGCTGATTAGTTTGTCTAATCAAACAGTTCATTTGATTTTTTTAGTGTAAAAATGTCCAAAGGTTTCATTGCATCTTTGTTTGTTTCTAATTTTAGCCACTTCCTACCATGTACAAGTTAAAACTGGTGATTGCCGTGGAGCTGGAACAGACGCAAATGTATTTCTTAAACTATTTGGTTCCCAGGGTGACACTGGTCAAATTCAGCTCCGTCAATCAGATAATTCTAATAAATTTGAAAAGGGTCGCACAGATGTTTTTAAACTGGAAGCGACAGATATTGGAAAGGTAAAATTATATAAAAAGAACAAAAATATTGTTATATTTTCTTGTTAGGATGGTAATTTAGTACACATTGGTCACTTAACATTGCAAAGTCAAATCTGTTTGGCATCTTTTTAAATTATGTATTTGAAAGTAGGCTAAGAATTAAGGTTACGGAGATTTAAATGAAATCAACTTTCTTGACCATCATCAGGATCTAACCATGGACCTCTCAATTAGTGCGGTCCTGTTGACTCGTTGAGCAAAAATAAAATAAAATGTGGTTTAATGTTCTACCGTTCTGTTCCGACTGGGCTTGAAGAACAAAGCTAGACATATTCTACAAGTTCAAAGTTGTTGTGTCAAATGGTGACGTTATATTCTTTTCTGAAGAGCATGCACAATAAATGCTATCAGTGTAAACTGGATTAACCAGACTCAATGAGATTGCGATATGATCGAGACATCGACAGTTTATCGCCGTTATTTGATATAAGAGTAAAAACAAAAACCATTGAATGTAGATCAGGTTATATACATTCATATTACTTTATTATATCCATTGTGACCCATTTGTGTCATTCAATCTTGTGGGTTTCCTCCGGGCACTCCGGTTTCCCTCCCACTGCTAAAGACCCCTACGCGCAAGTGAATTATTGAAAAAAAATTAAACCATATTTCTCTCCCCCCGCCCCCCCCCATTTGTGTCAATTTCTAGGTCCCAAATGTCAGTGATTTAGCTCCTTTAATATTCTGTTTACGATTATTTTGTGTTATTAGATACAACGTATCAAGATTGGCCATGATGGAAGTAAACCAGGTGCTGGATGGTTTTTAGATAATGTTATTATTGATGTACCCTCTAAAGGTAAACATTACGAATTCGCTTGTCATCGTTGGTTGGCTAAAGATGAGGAAGATGGTCTCTTAGAATTGGAGTTGGAACCATCCGTGGCAGAAGATCGGGAGAAAAGTGAGTCTCAGATTTCTTATTTTGTTATAAAAATTCCAAAAGCTTTTTGACATTTTTCCGTACATGAGAAATTTCAGGAGAAACAAATCATATTTTAACACTTGTAGTTTTTGAATATATATTTTTATATGAAAATGAGGGATACTAGAAAAACTTTACAACAATTTGAATATCAGACAGAATTTTAATTGTTTTTTGCTCCAGAAGATTTCGTCATCCATGTCACCAAATAATATGTTGTTGGTCCCAGAATGAACCAAATAATGTACTAAGTAGACAGTCTAATATTTTGTATCTCTTTGTTTTTATAGCTATACCATATGAAGTCACAATCTGGACATCGGATACATCCGGATCTGGAACAGATGCCAATGTTTTCCTTCAGATGTATGGAGAAGGTGGAAAAACAGAGGAACGCGTCCTAAAAAGCAGATCTGATGAATTTGAGCAGGGAAAATGTGATAAATTTAAGGTAGTATATTATTTCGAAACACATTAAAGTTCCAATTTCATATTTTCTAAGAAAGTCAAAACATAATTATTTCTATGTCTTTTGCTCAAAAGGTTGTCAACTCACTATTATACGATCATGGGCAAAATTCCAGAGGCCTTAAAATGGCTGACACAGGCTGATTGAAGAAATAGTAACTCAATTACCTCCCTTGTTTTCCCATTCCTCTCCATGGACGTCCATCTTCAAATGTTTGAATTTGAAGTTGAAAATGATATTTTTGCCAATTTCTCAACTGGCAATAGTGAATTATAGGATTAATAGGATTATTCTTTAACAAGGTAGGACTGTTTATAGGTACAATCTATTTTAGGGCTTTATTTTAATACATTTTAAAAATATAACTTAAAAATATGCTATTGGAACTTTAAGATATAAATCTATGATGTCAGACATTTGATTAACCAATCAGCGTTGATGTTTCTAGTGGGTTACCCACAGTTCCCTGCACCTCATTCGAAAAACTTGTTGTTACAGATTGTTTCAATGGCTAATCACTCAAATAATCCAGAAGGCATGTTATATATCAACTCTTCCAGATCCTAGTGTTGTGAAGACAAGTAAAACGAAATTTGGAACTAAAAAAAATAAAACGAAAAAAGGGATCTGTGTATTAATCAGATTAAGTATCTCTCAGAACAAAAATAAAATAATGATTAAATCTATGATTGATTGTGCACTTACAGATTGTGGGTTCTCTTTGTGATGTCAAACAGTAGAAATAATGGTCTGTCTTGGAATTAGTTGAAATGTAGTTTTTGATAGATTATTTTTCATCTTTAGATTGAAGCTGCAGATGTTGGACCATTACAAAAGATACGAATTGGACATGATGGTGCTCGGAAATTTGCTGGATGGCATTGCGATAAGGTACAGTTCCTATGTTTTATTATCTTCACATTGCTGAATTCCTAAAAGGAATTAGCTTTTTCTTTAATAGAAAATACTGCAAACTATTAAAATGACTCTTGCATCTCTATATTTTGATTTGTAATAGAATTGTATCATTAATTTTATTGTAGATTCTTATACAACGACTACCAACATTAAAGAGAAAGAAAAGACGGCCTACCTCAGCTTACAATAGCGATTCCGACTCAACGAGTCCCTCCACATCACCTCGACGACGTCAATTAAATCGAAGAAAAACAAAATCAAACCTGGAATCCGTCGAGGAGGTTGATGAAGATACTGAAGATTATTGGTTCTATGTTAATCGATGGTTCGCTAAAGATGAAGATGATGGTTCCATTGTTCGAGAGCTTGTTCCAACTGATAAACAAGGTCGTCCATTAGCTGGTACCTTAAAAGGTAATGTTTATTGTTCCAATTTGAGAATCACACAAAAAATACGCTATTTCTTTGAGTACAGCTGCCATGACAGCTTTTTGAGATGAATCTAGTCTCTATCAAATGATTTGTTAGCTTTCATTGCTGGTATTTTAAGAAATGAAAAAATATGATATGGTGCTTAACGCCCTTCTTTTCTACTCTGACTGGGCTAATTTTGCCTGGAACCTCGTTTTTTCATCCCATCCGAATGACTAGACATCTTTCCTTATTCGGCCCTCTATCCTGCGCCACGGACATGGGAAACCAAGCTGGAAAATCCTGATAAACTTTCTCGGGCAATGCGTCGGCTTTATAAGTAAAACGTTAAACCTTTAATTTCATTTGGTTTATAATTTAAAAAATATTTTGGTTTGTAATTTCGGAGGTTGTATATATTTGGGTTATTAATTTCGGAGGTAGAATATATCTGGGTTAGTAATTTCAGAGGTAGAATATATCTGGGTTAGTAATTTCAGAGGTAGAATATATTTTGGTTTGTAATTTCAGAGGTGGAATATATTGTAAAGGTTTATACTGGTGATGTGTCTGGTGCAGGAACAGATGCCAATATATTTGTTAACCTGTACGGAGAAAATGGTGATTCCGGCGAACGACAATTGAAAGATTCAAATAAAATGAATAAATTTGAAAGAAAGCAGGTCAGTAGTTTTTGTCAAGTAACCTTATTATCTTAAAGGACAATATTGGTGTCAGTCATTATCACATATATGATAGACCTGGTTAAACACATTCCAAATATAATTTTAACACAGAGATCATTGTTATGATAGATACATAAACACCATTTCATTTCATTTCTAATTATCAACAGGAGGATGTATTTAGTGTTAGAGCTATAGAACTTGGTAAACTTGTCAAATTAAAAGTTCGTCATGACAACAAGGGAGGTGGTGCTGCCTGGTTTTTAGATCGAATAGAAGTAGTAGATACGAGAAAGGACAGAAGGTTTGTGGGTTTTTTTTTAAAGTTTTTCTTTAATCACACGTATTCAGATCCAGTGAATATCAGTTATTCCGTACCTCAGGGTAGCATAAATGGTCCTATCTTTTTACGTGTTATTCCAGCACTTTACAGTACTTTGTGAGTAAAGATCAAACTTTGGTTGGTTACGCTGACGATCACAACATCTACAGCTGTTTTAAAGCTGGTGATAATGAGCGCTATATCAAATTCAATAAACATAAACATAAACATACATTAACCAATTACTAATCATTGAAGATACATCCCCACATTAGCAGCATAGGTCAAGATATTTCAAGCTCCATTCACACCTGAGAAAGTGAGAAAGATACCCTTCCATCACACTAATAGCCAGGAATCAAGCTCTATTTACACTTGACTTGTTCATTAACAAGTTGATCAGACTGGATACAAACCATAGAGAGATAACTTAAAAAGAGAGTGATGGGGACACAAACTAGGTCATTTTCGGACCAACATTATGGTTCAATTTCTATTTCAATAATTCACTTGTGCGTATGGGTCTTTAGCAGTGGTAATACCTGGAGAAAAAGCATCAGCTTCGACAGATAACCCTGCTCCTTGTCATGTACAAGTGAGACATGGAAACCATGCCAGTTGACTCAATGACAGACTTCTTGATCCAATGCCAACCAACCTCCCATATACCATAGAGTCCATGACAAAAACTTGTATAAGATAGACAAGTGGGAAAATTATCCATCGACAATCACAGAAAATACAAATAGTAATATCTTAAAATTATATAATTTCTTTAAGAGATCTTCAACCTAATTTATTTCACAGAAATATAGCACAGACATTAATCGTTTAATTTTTTATTGTTTTTTTTTTTCAAGTTATTTCTTCCCATGTCAAAGATGGTTGGCAACAAAGGAGGATGATGGACAGATTGCTAGAGAGTTGGTACCGGTTGATAAATCTCTCAAACCTAAATTATCTAGAAAAGATTCACAAGCTGTCTATAAAGAAATTGCTTTAGAACAAAAAGGTAAAATAAAAGTTTTAAAAGCAATATCTTAAAATAAAAAAGTCCATAAATCAAAGAAATTTGTCCTGGACTTTAAAAACAATTTCATGCAAATGATATTTAGTTGAATTGTGATAATATATTTATAACTAACTGGCTCAGACTTTCCAAGTATCAAATCCTGTAAATTGAATGAGACAATCATGTTCACTTTTGATATATTCGTTGATTCTGTTTTTAGCTGCCATGACAACGTATCATGTTACTGTGGAAACGGGTAAACAATGGGGAGCAGGAACTGATGCTAATGTGTATATTATGTTGTTTGGAGAAATAGATGATACAGGTGAGAGAATTATTTAAATTATTTGGGCACAGCGTTTCGGCAAGTATGCTCTTATCGTGCTTGATAACGATAAAAGTATACTTGTCTAAACGTGCTTTTAGAATAAACCAGTTACTGTTTACCATAAAAACTGTGTTCTGTTAAATTATTTGGCTTTCTTCAGTCCTAATCTTCATCTGTGCCAAAATATATTGACCTAGTAGAAGACATGGAATACCAGAGGGACAATACACTTTGAAAAACTGATTTGGCTTGCAGTACAGATGTATGTTACATTACGAATTTAAAAACCAGGAGAACAAAATCTCTGTATACCTCTACAAAATAACTCTCTAAACACTATTTCATTTCACGAGACTGCTGTCAATCTGTTTCACAGAGAATTACTTACGAATTATCTCTGTAACAGATGACAGTCCATAACACGTGCGTTCATTGCCAGCCTCGTAGTCATTGGCTCAACGGCTCGTGCAATGTTTACGTAACACCTAACTGCTTCGGGCAAAATGATGCATTTTACTCATTTTAATACCCATTTACACTAAATAGGAAATATTTTTTAACTACAAATACTTCAAACGTCTTTATTTATTTTTCTTTTACCTCAAAAAAATGTTTGAGAATTTAATTTGTCGGAGTAAAAAAGTTAATATGCCGTACTCATTAAGCCTCGTCGATGTCATGCTTATCAGTGATTGTAGCGGCCAAGCGAATATTCACTGCTGGATCAGTTTGGACTGCTGTAGATGAGAATTAAAGTCACATAACTCTTGAAAAACTGACATAAGTAACTTTTGGCAATGAAATTATAGAAGAATCTCCGAATTTGTCATTTCTAATTCTAACTGAGAGGCTTAAAAGTAGAGTTTTTGAATGGTAGGAAAAATCTGTTTACTGTATTTTTGCACCAATTATGCCAGTCAATGTCTGGTTGAGAAATTTTCCTAAAAAACTATTTGAAAGCCAAAATATTCAAGTGTTTTATTAAATGTTTGAATATTGTATTACATTTGACATTAGGCTATACTTAAATGATACTCAGAAGAATATTGTTGTATTTTTTTTAAGGTAAAATGTTCTTAAAGTCATCATCAACCAACAAAAATAAATTTGAAAAGGGACAGAAAGATGAATTTATATTAGAAGCTGTACAGATTGGAGATTTAAAGAAAATAAGGTAATGGAATATTTATTAAATCATCATTATCATCGAAATAGCAAAAATGATAATGATCATCTTAGGTCTTTAATTCACACCTTGTGGCTGCTCATTTTTGCTGGGGATGAATGGTTAGGACTGACATTGAACCAACTGACATGGTTTTGAAACCCCATCTCTCTCATTTCTGCAGATTTTTGTTGTAGTAGAAAATAGATTATCGGTTTTTGATTTTTATTTTGTAGAATTGGACATGACAATGCTGGAGGAGGCGGTGCTTGGTTCCTGGAGAATGTTGTTATAAATGCTCCATCTCTTGGTAAAAAATGGGTGTTCCAGTGTGGTCGCTGGTTATCGGAGAAAGATGACGATGGTAAATTAGAAAGAGAACTCTACCCCCAGGAACTTGCCACGGAGGAATATAATCCATGTAAGTTTATATCATATATGGTAGTTTTTTTTTCCCCACTTGAATGGGTGGCTAAATGGATAAGCGTGTGCATGCTGTATAAAAAGGTATTTCATTGAGTCAACTGGTGTGGTTTCGTTTCCCTGGTTGTACGTGACAAGGAGTAGGGTCACCTGTCCAACCTCATGGGTTTTCTCCTGGTCCTCCGGTTACCTCAATGATTCAGTGTTTTTCAGATTGTGAGTTCTCCACATATTTCACAAAACTTTT
This sequence comes from Patella caerulea, assembly GCA_036850965.1. Lineage (NCBI taxonomy): Eukaryota > Metazoa > Mollusca > Gastropoda > Patellidae > Patella > Patella caerulea. Next base: position 12,509,357 of record JAZGQO010000002.1, on the reverse strand, counting down.
GAACATTGGACCATAAAATTCTAGGCTACCAGTAGGTCTGCATGTGTGTATACATGATGCTTTAAACCTTAAACCTGCATGACTTTGATATTAATATGAATTATTCTAGGTATTCCGTATGAGATTACTGTATATACAACTAAGAAAGCGGGTGCTTCTACTGATGCTGATGTATATATAGTACTATATGGTAGAGATACATGTACAGAACAAAAATCATTATGTGCTACAAAGAGAGAAAGAAAGGAATGCTTCAATAAAGGCAGTGTTGACAAATTTGTGGTCGAGGTAATATTATTAAAGCTGCATTCATTTGTATTTTAAGGACAATATCTAAATCTTTACAACTTAATCCATGTTGAAATGTACACAAATTGTTCCTTCAACATTTGAGAACATTTAATTGTCAACACAAAACCAAAACAGTTGATAATGCCTGGCTTAGATTCAATGATGTTAAAACAGTTTTGTTTTTATCGTCTGGAGATGAAAATGAATGACGCAAAATTTTCAATTCATTATATCTTTGTTCCTTGATACCATTTTATTAGTAGATAAAATCTAGGATTTTTGATGTTTCAATATTTTCTTTATTTAAATTTAACAAATGACTGAAAAGCGTCAATTAGATTTTAAATTTAGTTTAGACAGTTTAAACAAAACTTGTAGGTTAGATACTATCTAGGCTCTAACGTTCATGGATAGAAATGGGTACTTTCTTGATGTCAACAAATGATTACAAGAATTAAAGATGGTGTAGACATCACGAAGAAATAAAAAAGACTGTTTACGGGTGGAAAAATTACTTTATGGCCATTACTTTTAATGACAATCTTGAATTTTCCATTGAAATTTTCAAACTTATTGTTGATATTTTATAATAGCTAGAAGATGTGGGTGAACCAATTGAGAAACTTCGTGTTGGTCATGATGATTCTGGTTTAATGGCAGGATGGCATTTAGAAAAGATTGAAGTACGCAAACTCCAAGAAGCAGCACGGGTAAATAACTTTTACTTTTATTCTATTCATGTATTCATGCGAAAATTTTAGATTTGGAGGAAAGGTTATCAGACACAGTTGAAACATTAAAATCACTTGTTTCCAGTAGTCAGTAATTGTGACACATCATATAAGGTATGATAAAAATGTATGACGGGATGAGTCATGTGATAGTATCACATGATTATACAAGCTCTAAGTCTGTGATTGGCTAAAAGAAAATTGCTTTACCATTTGTATTAGGAAATCGAATGTCCTGATGATAAAAAAATTTGACTATTTTACTTTGCACACACCTGCTAGTGTTTTGATAAATTGTTTCAATGACATTTAGTAATTGAACTTTGGAGTACAAGTCACAATTCTATGGAATACAATTACTGCTTATAACTGAGAGACGTTTCGACTAGGCTTCTCTAGTCTTTAAGAAATGATAATGATTAGGGAAGCCTAGTCGAAACGTCGCTCAGTAATAAGCAGTGTTTGTATTCAATAGAATTGTGACCTGTATATGCTAGTGTTAAGCGAAGACTGTGGATTTTATTTTTGAAACTGTGTGTGTTAACTTAAGGGATATTTATTTAGAAAAATAACAAATTTGGTGCAATGGTTATAATCAGATTCCTTTATATTAACTGCATGAATAGTTTTATTCATTTTGAATTATAGATTCATGCAATCTAATTAAAACACTGATTCTATTTGCCATGGTTTAAGCCATTTTCATATCATACCACTCATAACTATTGTAATTGTAAAATATTCATATTTAAGTCTTAGAATTCCCAAACTATCATGTTGTTTTGATAATTGAACTCCATTATTTTCATCCTCATTGTTTTTATTAGCTTGTGTTCGGCCAGTAATATTATATGGAAAGAGTGCAATATTCAGGGATATTGGGGCTGCACTTTAAATAATACCTCAGAAGGTGTTGGTTTATAACAGAAATTATAGCATGATGTTGTTTGGGGTGTGGTTATCTCATTTATAGTAATTACATAGAGGCTTCACTATAGCAACACTTAATGTTAGTAATTACACACCCACATTATGGCAAGTCACCTTTGTATTATACTGGAACACTTGCATTATAAGTCACCATTATATAATACTGGAACAACCGCATTATAAGTCACTTTGATATAATACTGGAACAACCGCATTATAAGTCACCTTTATATAATACTTGAACAACCGCATTATAAGTCACCTTTAGATAATACTGGAACAAACGCATGATGATTCACAATTATATAATACTGGGAAAAACGCCTTATAAAGTCACCTTTATATAATACTGGAACACCCGCATTATATAATACTGGGAAACCTACATTATAAGTCGCCTTTATATAATACTGGAACACCTGCATTATTAGGCCCCTTTATTTAATACTGGGATACCTGCATTATAAGTCACTTTTATATTATACTGCAACACCCACATTATAAGTCACCTTTATATTACACTGAACACCCACATTATTATAAGTCACCATTATATAATGCTGGGACACCCACATTATAAGTCATCTTTATATGATACTTGGATACCCATGGGCCATGATATACTGTAAAACACTAAATTATTGCGGCATGAAATTATTGCGAGTTGGGGTGGTGAAACATAATTGCGAAATGTAATTATTGCGAATTTCTATAGTGGGGAAAAAATTATTGCGAATTTAAATTTGTCTATAAAATGTGGTAGATTTTGAGGTGGCAGTCGGCTCTTCAAAACATCGGTTGATTGGTGATCATTAGTAACAGTAAATAAACAACTATTGAGGATTATGGCTTTGAGTCTGTATTCAACAGATCGAAGAAAATTAAATACCTGTTATCAAACTCCATTTTTAAATAATTATTGTTAAATTTAATCCCTTGATTATTAACTCCAAGCTGACGAACGACTATAAAACACAGATTTTTAAATAATTATCGTTAAATTTGATCCTTTGATTATTAACTCCAAGCTGACCGACGAGCACGGGATAATTCAATATGGCCGACATTTTATCAAATTTTAACTTATTGGGACTCTTTCTTGTGAAGAGTAATGAAGGAGGGATAATTCAATATGGCCGACATTTTAACAAATTTTCACGAAATTATTGCGAACATGAAATTATTGCGAGAGGGCCTCGCTCGCAATTGTCGCAATAATTTCATGCTCGCAATAATTTCATGTTTTACAGTAAGTCACCTTTATGTATTCCTGGAACACCCGCTGTTGGAAACCATTTTGACCAGCCTTATAGTGTAACGTCTTATAGTGAGGTCTCAGTGTATTTATATAGATTTTACAGTTGTACTAATTTTACTAACATACATCATTTGTTGCTTTTTTATGTTGTTCCATTTAGAAAAAACTTGGAACCACCAAGAAAATGGTGAGTTGTAAGAGTGATGTGAAAACTACCTTAAAACTTCCTCTCTATCATAGATATGTTTGATGTCTGTCTTCAACTTGATTAAATTGCTGCAATCTAGTCAGATTGTTGCTGATGTGATCGCTCTATTTCTTTCAGAGAACTTTCACTCTTAAAGTGCCAATCCCGATAACTTTTTGGGGAATAAAACTGCTTAATTTTGTGTTAAAATCCTTTAAATTCCATAACCTAAGGCCCACCTACTAACCCGGTATTTGTGATACGCTTGTAAATAACTTAAACCTGACAGTCTTCATCTGGAAATGGAGAACGTTTTATTATACATTATCTGGATAAAACCAGATTTTTTTCTATAGAAATAATATGTAGGTGAAATTTACCTTTTGTTATCAAGTACAGGGCATGGGTCATTCACTGTATAGACCTTTCAAGAAACATTAATCGATTATCAGGTCACCCAATGAAAAAAATGACCCGAAATCTTAAAAGGGTTACGTGTCCGGATAAGCAGTGTTGACGTTCACGTCCAAACGACTCAATATTTTGAGCTGAAATTTTGAGACAAGGTAAATACACCATGCCACTATATTTTGGTCCATAAATTTCAGAAATACTCAGACTTTAATTTTTGATACTCTGTTCTTATCGGGATTGTCCTTTTAAGTCTATAGATTAAGTCTTTAACTGGTCTGAATGAAAATTGCTATATGATGCCTACAGATGACATTTGTGACATCAAATTTTCTGTAGGCATTTTACCACCTGGTAATTGTAACTTCTGTTATCAGTTATCAGTTAATGATTAATACTGTATGAAATCATTCTATTCTCATATATACAGTGTTGTGTTTTCATGCTTACTTTTCTTTTACTTTCTTTTTTTGCACAAGATATCTACTGCAATACTTTCAAAGATGTCTTCTCCTATATGTAATCGCACAATATCTAATTAATGTAGGTTCTATGTCTTGTATCTTAATTTTCTTCACTTAATATAAATAAAATACTTATTTCATGTAGCAGCTAGTTTCTGTATTACTCGAAAGTTTTATTAAATCTCTGGGCCCTGTTTCACGACATTTTAACTAAGATTAAATCCAAATTTTAGTAGTTTGACTGGATAATATTAGATTGATTTTAGTGCTTAGCGAATCAAATTTGAAGTATCTACTAAAATTTAGATTGTATCTTAAGTTAAGATTTTGAGAAACAGGGCCCAGATTATACAATATGGTTCATCGAGTTTGTCATCCAGTTGTTGTTTGTTCAAAGAGATCTGTGTTGTCTCTGTGTTAATAATTTAATGTCTTCATCATGTTTCATCTGAAATTGTTTTCAAATGTGGTGGGGAAACTTTTTGGGTGAAGGGCGAAACACAAAGTTTTTAAACAAATATGAAATGTCATTTTATTGAATAAGATAATATGAAACGAAGCACTTTTTATTTGACTCCATAGTTATATTCAGAAAAAAATCCAGTATGTGATCAAATTAAACAATAACGTAAAATGACAGTAGGCCCAAGTCAAGTGACGTCAATTAGGCAACTACTTCATTTAGAGATAAAATTACTCAGTGTATGTAGTGGATGGGTCTGATGGACTGGATGACAAGGCTTCGCGGGCCGCATCTTGCTCACTATTGCTCTCAGGTCTACTGTAAAATATCAAGACACTTGGAAAGATGATAACCAGTGAACGTTTCCAAGATAGTTTAAACCTGTAAAAATTTCCAAATATCTTTCACAATCCACGACAAATCAAGTGCTCAAATATGGAACCTCCAATGGAACATGAAACTCGTGCAAGAAAACATCCCAGTAAATCGATTTTATACCAAACCTTAAAATTTCTAAAGAAAATATTTCTTTTTTTGTTTTAGGGATCCATTACCTATTCATTCCCCTGTAATCGTTGGTTGGCCAGAAACGAAGAAGATGGTGCCATTGAGAGAGAATTATTACCAGAAAAAGCTATAAAAGAAGTAGTCAATAAAGATGGTGAGGTCAGAGCGAAGGAAGTAAAAATATCAGAGAGACTCAAAGGTAAATTATACAAATGTATCATGTCCCAATGCAAGGGGAGATAACAATATCATACAGCTAAGAACTTAACCCACGTTCAAAGGTTGTATCATTGAAATATTTTATCCCCTACCACCATTCAAATAAAAGGTTACATCATTAAAAAATTTTCCCATACCTCCATTCAAATAAAAGTGTGCCTTAAACCCCATTTCTCTCTCATAAAATTCTGCCATGGTCATTGAGAAGATGACCATTTTGACAATCATCATTTCTATTTTGAGTGAAGTCTGTATCACTACAGGCCAGGGACTGTACAGCGCAGTGGATACGGTACTTACAGCTGGCCCACACTTGATTCAATATTTTGTGTTTATTTATATCTTACAATGCTTTTGTAGTTTATCTTGTCAACTGGTTTGCCTTATTAGTTTGGTTTTGTGTGTAGTGTGGTTCTCTAGTACTTACTATTGAATATACATTAGTACCTAGTATTTAATTTGTACAAGATCATTTGAGTTGATCGTTATGTTATATAGCAAACATAATAATTAACATGATTTTCTATGTTATTTTAGCCAAGAAGTATACAATCAATGTTCATACTGGTGATAAATCAGGATGTGGTACAGACGCTAATGTCTTCCTTAATATATTTGGTGACCGTGGTGATATGGGAGAACGAAAATTACATCAATCAGAAACACATCGGGATAAATTTGAACGAAAACAGGTTTGCTATTTTTCGAAGTATGTTTTATGAAGCAAAACAATATTACCATCAGTACTAATACTACACATCTAAATCTCCAGGGAATTATTCTTTACCACTTAGACCATCCCGTCACATGCACTTCTGTTACTCCTGCATAAACTTGTAAATGGTCCTGTAATATGGAGGGGGTTGGAATGGCCTTGTGGTCTAGAGTGCCGTGCTTCGACCTCTAGCTGGCCGGTCACCTCTGGCTTGCGGCTGTGGTTTCGAGCCCTGGTGTGGGCGTATGTAGCATGGAGATAGGGGCGCCTTCTCAACCTCGTAGGTTTCCTCCGAGCACTCCGGTTTCCTCCCACTGCTAAAGACCCCTACTCGCGAGCGAATTATTGAAATAAAAATTTTAAAAAACCATATGTTAGTCCCGAAATGACCTAGCTGTGTTGAGTGGACATTAAACCCCATTTCTCTCTCTCTCTCTCTCTCTCTCTCTCTCTCTGTAATATGGAAAGTTACATGTCAGGCATTTTGAGACAGACTAAGGAACAGCAGTATTAATATTATCACTTTTGTCTAATTTTCTGAATTGTTAGTGTGTGTGTGTTGTGTCATTAGGTCTGTCTTTGAGTCAACTGGCATAGTACGGTTGCCTGTCCAACCTCATGGGTTTTCTCTGGGTCTTGGCTCTTACTTTAACATTTTTTATTTTTAGCTTGATGTATTTAAAATTGAGGCAGCAGATTTAGGAAAAATATATAAAATTAAAATCCGACATGATAACTCGCTGATCAATCCATCATGGTTTTTGGATAAAGTTGAAGTATTAGATCCTGATGAAGAGCAGCCATATATTTTCCACTGTGAACGTTGGTTAGCTAGAAACAAAGATGATGGTAAAATAGAAAGGACGCTGTATGTCAAGGTAGGACACTGTCTTTGAAAGGCATTTAGTGAACGCAATATATAATAAACAGAAAACTTTATGGATAACATTCACTAGGTTTATTTCATTGCTTGATAACGGTGAGACTGAGAGTATCCTCATTGAAGCGTTGCAGTTAATAAATCTAAAATAAGAGATAAAAAAAGTGGCTTTGAAGACCTAGTTATCCCAAGTGTCATTGACTAGTTTCGTTCGTGTAGAACTCTTCAGACTGATTGGACTCATGTAGCGGGCCTTTATATTTATACTATTCTGACATCCTGGTTGGGTTTCCAAGGTTACTGATCCGTACCTATACACTACTAAACCCCATCGGTTGGGCGCCATGTTGAATTACACAATATTTTATGTTTCAAAACCTAACTACTTTATGGAATCAACAACAAATCTAAACTTGGACACCCAATAAACCTATTGAATGTTATCCATAAAGTTTTCTTTTTATTAAGGTAGGACACAATATTTTACATGTGAGCAAAAAAAAAACACAATTAAATTTTAAGAACTGTGAATTACTTAGCTCTGGTTTGGCCAAAGATGTCCTGAATTTTTAATTTAGTGTGGAGTTAGTCGTCATTGTTAGAATATAGAAATGCATGGACGATTTTGTTAGAATATAGAAATGTGTGGGCGATTTTATTAGAATATAGAAATGCGTGGGCGATTTTTTAAAATTCAATCATAGAAGATATTCAGAGATTGTATAAGTGTGATAGGGTATTGTTTCACTTGTACAATTGCTGAATTATTTAACTATAAATACACTTCAAATAAATGAAGTCCTAGATAATTTGTTTGCGATGACATCAAAGATAAATCTGTAACTGGCACCACGGGGATTGTGTCGGACATTGTCTGTGACACGAGCCATATTTCCAGATTTGATAATCTTGCATCTAAAATAATTTATTATAATGTATTTGTTTCTATAGGGTTATGATGGTGATATGTCAAGTACCGGTACCTTAAAGTCAACCAGAATAGGATCTGTATCTAGTCTTGATTCTATTCGTACCAGTGATCCATTTAGTAAAAGTCCCAGATTAAAACGATCACAGCTTTCATCATCTTTAGAAAACGTACCTGAAGGACCTTGTAAGTTATGTTTTAATCAAGTATTGAACTTTACTGTTGCCTCTTAGATGGGTTGGATGGCAGAATGGTTAACATGTGCACGCTGCATCATAAGGTCTCTCATTGAATCAACTGGTGTGGTTTTGATGCACCAGTTGTACTTGGGAAGGAGTAGGGTCGCCTGTCCAACCTTGTGGGTTTCCCTCTGATTTCCTCCCACTGCTAAAGACACCCTACACACAGGTTAGGTTACTTCACCCCCACAGAAACTAAGTTGTAACCCAATGTACCACTGTTTAAACATGTTTCTATAAATTTATAGGCCCATTGTTGAATTTGGCCTAGGATCCACAAGCAGGTAAATCCGACTCTATATGCTGTCCCATGTGCCTAATCACTGCATCGAGAAATAGTAAAGGTGTGAAGTATATAATCGATCCGTAAGGGTACATTTGTAGGTAGATAGAAAGATAAGATTCAGACTAAAACTCCTGATAACTTTCTGTGTTATTTTCAGCTATTTCGTACACAGTGAAGGTTATGACAGGTAAAGGAGAAGATAACGGTACAGACAGTAATGTCTGGGTTGTTTTATACGGTCCCAAGAAACGACGTACAGAACGTTTATTCTTAGAGCTGGCCCAAAAAGCACGGTTTGAACCAGGATCATTAGAAACATTTTCATTGGAAGCCGTGGATGTTGGTGAAGTTAAACAAGTTGAGGTTAGTAAAATAAAAATGCGTATTACAGTGATCAACATGTACATGGTGAACAGGAGGGGTTATCATGTACGCGCTGTATCATGTGTTTGTCCCAAAATGACCTAGTTTGTGTCAAGTGGATGTTAAACTCTCTCTCTCTCTTACATGGTGAACAGTCCATTTGCTGATTACACTAATTTGCCGATACTGTTTTTAAGCATTTTGAATTTTGTCCAATGGTTTGGATTGTTTGTACTTGTTTTTATTTTATTTTTATTACAGCTTGGTCATGATTGTGTATGTTAATTTGTTTATTTCAGCTCGGCCATGATGGTACAGCACCAGGTACTGGGTGGTTTGTAAACGAGATGGAAGTTGATATGCCAACTAAAGGAAAACATTATCATTTTACATGTAACCAATGGTTAGCTAGAGATAAGGGAGATGGAAAAACTAGTCGTATATTCAGTGTTAGTGACGGTCAGAGTTCTGTGGTCTCATATAAACCTAGTAAGTTATAATTATTTATAAAACGAGTTATTATAATTTCCTGTAAACCTTGTAATTTACAGTACAAGATATAATTATTTACTGATTTAACTTTCTAGGACATGATAGATACGTAATATTTACATTAAACATGCATTATGCAAGAGCTAAATCTGCCTATTGCGAGGCTTTCTTTAGGCCAGAAATGTTATCTAAAATATTAGACAATAATTAACTTACCCAGGCCATAATCAATTCGTGATGGCATCACTTGCTAGCAGTGCTTACTCTGGGTTTCATTTTTCTTTGCCAATTTTTCATATTAATTTATCAGCCATATATTTTTTCCGCCAAAAATAAAGAATAAATATCTTTTATTGGATTTTAGCTAGTAGCTAACCTGTGATATTTATTGGATTAGAATCTAATTTGCTGCGCAACATTCAGTCACCAATGAAAACTCTCCCAATCATGCCCAGACTATAAGTCCACTAATAAATTTATAAACTGTTTAATGTAACTCAACCATCATCAGCTATCGGAACAACAGACTTTCTGAATATATGTTATGTGCCAAATAAAAAAAGAAAATTCACAAGGATGTGACAGTAAATTGCAATTTTAAATGTGTTTTAATTACAGTGATAACCTATGAAGTAACAGTTTTTACTGGTGACGTAAGTGATGCTGGTACTGACAGTAAAATCACCTTGACAGTCTTTGGTACAAAAGGCTCTACATCACCAACAGAGTTAGATAAAAACGAGGATCGCTTTGAGAGAGCAAAGGTTGATTTTATGAAGGTAAGTAAGCACAAAATCTTTGATCATTTAAGATGTTAGCCTTTCGGCACATAATCCTTTGAGAAGATATATAAATTTCATACCCCATATCCTTCGGCAGCCTGAAAGCATCCAGTGAACACTTACGGCTGGCCCCTGGATCCATTCACTATATTGAAAATTATCCGAGACCTATTTATAAAGGCTAGTTGCTTAAAGATATCTCAACAGTTAAGCTTTGTGCAACATATAAAAGCACAATCCTTATTAAAGTTCCCTTATCAGGGTTTCTGGAATTAAAATGGAGTCCATGTTTATATTGTAGATGGAGTTAGAAGATGTGGGTGATGTAAAGAAGATAAGAATAGCTCTTGATGGAAAGGGTAGTCGACCAACATGGAATCTTGATAAGGTAAGGAAATAATAAGTTTTTGTCATAACTTGAAAATAATCATTTTTATACTTTAAAACTTTGCTTCCTGTGTATACCATTTTCAGCATATGAAATCTCTCCTGCAGAAATATTGCTATTTCCGTTATTTATTTTCTGTTTACAATAAATGAGAAATATTTTATAACACAAAAAGACTACAAACTTTTTTCTGCTCATACAGCCAGCTATGTATTTGCAAAATTATTTGTTATTATGAATAATATGTTGAATAAAAGTGTTGATAATGATTAATAAAATTGTTCATAATGATTAATCAAATTGTATTTAAGATTGAGTTAAGAAATATGAAGACTGGTGGATTATCTGTATTCCACTGTAGAGATTGGTTGAGTAAAGAAACTTCTCTAACTCGTGATATTCCAGCTACTGAACGCGGAAAACTGGTCATTTCTAGTAAGTATCTATGTATGGAATTTACAGATGTATTTTAGAGATTCTGTATTATCAAGAATTTAAAAAAAAAGCCTTATCTTGACAGACAGAGTATTTGTTCAGATGGTATGAAAAAATATGTTTTATCTGTATATTCGTTGGCTTGCTCATAAAGAAAGTTACGCTTATACAATGTTGCATATCTTATGCCCACATTCATCAGCCTAGTTATGAAGTTATTACTAAAAGAACATGATGTGATACCTCTTATTTCCAGGCCATGCCAGTCTTTTATACATAAGCTTATTGTTTTTTTAAACTAAAGTGGATTTTTTTCGTTAATTTTAATCAACATGGACTCCACATTGATGAAACTGTGTGTATAATATCTTTAGCTTTTATTGTCTATCTCCTGTGTTCACTAGCCAAACAGTGCAGAAAAGTAAACTGACCAATCCTTTTTACGTCATTTTTACATAAATTTAACATTATGATGTTATATGGGTTAACCATATCATTTATCTTATTTCCTACAGAGACTGATTATAAAGTGAAAGTAAAGACATCTGATATTAGAGGTGCTGGAACTGATGCCAATGTTTATATTGTAATGTTTGGATCAAACGGTGATTCTGGTGAAATACATCTCAAGAAACCTGATAATAATAAATCACCGTTTGGTAATAACGCTACAGATGAGTTCACGCTCAACGATTTATTGAGTGTAGGAGAATTGAGTAAAGTTCGAGTTTGGCATGACAATAAAGGTAATGATTGTTAAAAATTATTTGAAAAGTAATATTTTGTTAAGTGTATAAAAGCAGATGCAAGTAAAAGAACACACATTTCATGTCGTTTTTATAAAAAGGTCTGCTAGACATGTGTGTCCCTGGTCGTCTAGTGGATAGGTCAAGAAAAACCTTCAGGATTGTCAGAAGAAAAGAATTTGTGCCTGTAAAAGAACCCTTGACAATTGAATAAGCAGAAAGAGTTAACAGAAAAGCTGATCCAGGGTCAAAATTTTCCTTCCTCTCGTAACCATAGAATAAAACTTTACCAAAAAATGCTTAACATGAGTGTAACATGGGGATGTGACAGAACACAATTCTGTGTTACTGACAATTATATTCCTCCAAGATGACATGATTTTAAGAATAATTTTCTTAATTCCAAAGTTAAATGAGCATTGTCTTACATATAGGTCTAGGAGCTGCATGGCATCTATCATATATAGAAATAGAAGATTTAAGTACCAGGAAAGTTTATATGTTCCACTGTGATAAATGGTTATCTAAAACTGAAGATGATAAACAGACTATTAGAGAGTTAACTTGTAGTAATGCAGCTAAACCAGGTGGCACCAGCAGTAAGGATAAAATCAGTGAGTATTATCTTAAATTAATGAAATAAACAGCAGCCTCTCGAAACTAAACACCCTCTCTCACCTAAACCGTCGGTGATTGGTGACGGAATTGTCTCTCTTGTGTACTTTTGATCATTGGGTCTGTTGTGATTTCGATTCTCAGTTTGTATGTGACCATTATGTTAGTCACTGCATCCACTAATATAACTTTTGTTTATATTTTGTGCATACTTACATTATATATTTGAGGAGTTGGATGACGAATGGTTAGATCATGCACTTTGTATCTTAAGGCCAGTCACTGAGTCATCTGAAGAAGTGTCAACTCCTTGGTTGTACATGACAAGGGGTAAGGTCGCCTGTACAACTACGTGGGTTTTCTCCAGGTCTATCGGATTCCTCCCATTACTAAAGACCCCTATGCACAAGTTATTTATTGAATGGAATTGAACCATATGTTAGTCCCCAAATAAAATAGTTAGTTCCGAGTGGATGTTAAACCTCTCTCTCTATTAATGTATAACTATATAAAACAAAACCCACATCGTATTGTTTTCAGCATATGATATTGAAATATCTACTACTGATAAGAGAGATGGAGGTACCATTCATAATGCCTGGATGATTCTCGAGGGTACAAAACGTAAATCAAAAACATTGATGTTTGAAAACAGTCCACAGAATAAAATCCTGAGAAGGTAAGTTTAACCTAATTATTAGTTTTTTATTAATTGAAATGCATTGATAGGTAGATTCCTTGGAGCCACAGCTAATGAAGCTGGTTGCTGAGAGTATGTGTGTGGGGGCAAATGGTTTCCCTCAGAAAATTTTAAAAAGTTTTCCTGCGGTAAACTGAGAGTGGTCCAAAAGTTTTGAGTCATTTGTCTCTCTTCAGGGCCATCTGTCATTGAGTCAACCTGGGTGGGGTCAATTCCCTGACAAGGAGTAGGGTCGTCTGTCCAACCTCTTGGGTTTTCTCCTGGTCCTCCGGTTTCCTCCACGGTTAAAGACTAATACTCACAAGCCAATTATTGAAATAAAATTAAACATTATGTTAGTGTCGAAAATGACATAGTTTGTGTCGAGTGGACATTAAACTCCTTCTCTCTCTCTCTGTCTCTCTCTCAGCATCTGTATTACCTTTTGTATGTCCGCCACTATTTCAGGGGACACCACAGTTTACTTATAAGTATTAATTCTGTATTTTAGGGGTAATACAGATCATATAAAGAAAGACTGTTTGAATCTAGGAAAATTAAAAACTTGTACATTAGGAGCTGTAGAAAGAGAAGATAGACCTATAGAAGATGCTTCAGGAAAGGCAGCTGAGTGGCATTGTCATGAAGTCATTGTTACAGATACCTCAACAGGAGACAGGTAACAATCTTTTTATTCATTTCTTTTACAGTGACTTTCATTATCAACATCCAATGCTAAACATGGTTGGATACAGACCCAAATAAACATGGTTGGATATTGTTGGTAAATTTCAGGGACCCTGCTAATACTGCACAATTTGCAAACCTTTTAGATCAGCTTTGATTTTATGATCCTGCCCATAATATCTGTTTTATTCAAAGAATGTTTTCCATATTATAAGCATTTAGATAAAATTAAACCATGTGGAGGTTAAACCCCATCTCTCTCTCTCTCTCTATCTCTCTCTCTCTCTCTCTGGGGGTTGGGATGGCCTAGTGGTCTAGAGTGCCATGCTTCGACCTCTAGCTGGCCAGTTACCTCTGGTTTGTGGCTGTGGTTTCGATCCCAGGTTGAGCGTATGTGGCATGAAGCTAGGAGCGCCTCCTCAACCTCATGGGTTCCTCTGAGCACGCCGTTTTTTCCCACTGCTAAAACCCCTACGCGCAAGCGAATTATTGAAATAAAATTAAACCATATGTTAGTCCCAAAATGACCTGGTTTGTGTCGAGTGGACATTCAACCCCATTTCTCTCTCTCTCTTTTTGGCATGATATTTAAGATGGGTCATAAGGAATTAGAGTTGAACAGCCAAAACATTTTGATTTTTTAATTTCAAATCGTCTTATATTTCTATAGATATATTTTCCCGTGTAAAACATGGATACCTATCTGTACTAAGATCTCGATGAGAGAAGCAGAAGTATTGACGGTAAAATCTGTAGAGGAGGGGCAGGTTGCCGTTGTTAGAAGTAAGTAGTTTATACAAACCTGAACTTTGCCCCAATTTTTAGTAGTCAATGCGCACTAAACTGGTATGCAGATTTTATTCCCTTGACACTATTACGTGCACTGGATAGTTGTCCAAATGTAAACTTGAATTATTTATAGCCAAATAAAAATGTATTGGTATTTAGTCATTGAAATGGTTTTAGATGAGACAAGTAAGTTTTTAATAGGCCCTACAATTTCTGTGCACATTAATTTTGTGTGTTAGCTCGAGCAAATTGTGCTCAGATTTGTACCAGCTGTTTCAAATTAACAGTTTTTAGTACTGAACCACTCTGTTCATTAAAACACTGTGGATTTTTATGAGACCATGTTGATTTAGAAGACCAAAACTAGTAAAAACTAGAAAGCAAAATGCAGGGAATCGTAGCTCTGCCTTCATTGAATGGACTTAAATTATTTTTTCAATTGTATTTATTTACAGATTTAGCACCAATAAAATATGAAGTAGTTGTCTACACTGGAGACGTTAAAGGATGTGGAACCAATGCTAATGTTTCAATTACTTTATTTGGTGCTAATGGAGATACAGGCTCTAGACCTCTAAAACAGAGTTTCCGCGATCTCTTTGAAAGAAATCAAGTTGATAAATTCCAGATAGAGGCTCTAGATTTAGGTAAGTGTATGAATAGTTGATAGATGTATATATATGTTCATATAACTCTTTGGTGTTGTTTGAGAAAGTTCCTCAAGCGAATTGTTGAAATACAATTGAACCATGTCTTGAAATGACCTAGTTTGTGTCAAGTAGACTTAAAACCCACCTCTCTCTATGTCTCTCTCTCTCTCTCTATATTGAGTGATTGGACATATTTATATATTATTACAATTTATCTAACTCTACCTTTGATTATTTCAGGTGAATTATCGAAGATTAAAATAGAACATGATAATAGTGGTTTCCGTCCAGGTTGGTTCCTGGATCGTGTTGAAGTTAACAATATGGCCACCAATAAAACAACAACATTTAATTGTAATAAATGGTTTGATAAAGATAAGGGAGATGGTGAAATCTGTCGGGAATTATTTCCAGCCCAAGACTAATTTAATTCCTTCCTTGCGCCAACGTAATTCCTACCCAGGACCAACGCTTTTCAAACCATCACCGACCCTCTTTCCATCGATGACAGTTACCTCTAAAATCGACAATTCCAAACAAGGACTAGCATAATATGTCTCATTAAGTATTTAAATTGTTTCCATCCCAAGACAGGTCTAACAAGGAATTTCCTTTTTAATGATCAAGAATATGCTTTTGCTTTCTGCCAAGCCTTAGCCTACGTTTTATCAGGGCCTTACTTATTTCTACCCAGTCATTCAATAGTTTTATGTACATAACAAATATTTGTAAGTGCTAGACATGTAAGTGTACATTTGGATCATTCAATATTTTTTCGTTGTGGCATTTCTACATAAATTTTGTTCTTTAAATTATGAAAAATCTTCAGTGATTCTCAAATTGGCTCAAACTATCTTTATTCTTTTTCTGTTATATTTTCATGGATATGTGTATCTTAGAATGTTTTATTGTAAATATATATTTTTAATCGTTTCATTTCTACACAAAAGTTCACAATAATAATAATGTGCCATTCCATATTAATGTTGTGTTGTCTTGTGTTATCATAAATTTAAATCCAAATGAGAATTTGTACATATTTATTAGTATATTAAATGTAGTTATATTATTCCAGATTTTTAAAAAAAATGCTATTTATACATAAATTACAATTTCAAAATAATTAGGGTTCTATTGTAGAATTTTTAAGTTATATCTGGGATAATGGTACTTGATTATTTTCCTATTTTGTATAGGTTGCAATAATGGTTTTAATTGAATATTTATTTCCACTTGTTCAATATTTTAAAGCAATTTTTCTCTTTTTTATTTTAATATACTAAAATAGAATCATGTATTGTTTCTATATTAATATTATATATGAATATTTTCTAATTTTATGTAACCATGCCTGAACTTCACAATATAGTAAAGCCCCACTATTTTGATTGTCTGTTTTTCACAAAACATCTGTAATAATTTCCGGCATATTTCTTTGGGGGAAAAATTAAAACTTACTTGGTTTCATGATCCAAAACTTTTAATTCCAATTTTTTTAAGTTTTGAGATCTAAAATAAGATATCTTTCACATAATTCATGTGGTTATTTATTTGTCAAGCCCCCGAAAAACAGAAAATCAAATTGATGGAGCCTATTTATAATCAGTATTTACATGATCTGGCCCCTGAGTTCACAAAGCATTCTCAGTCTTAAGAATTTACTCTACTCTCAGTGACTGTTTATGAGAAATATCTATATTTAGTTAAATAAGACAAACAATTTTGAGTAAAGTCTTAACTTAAGTCTAAGAATGCTTTGTAAATTCGGGAACTTTCCTTTAGTGATACCCTTGTTATGAAAAGTCAATATAGGTCCTATGAATTATTGTTAATATAAATTTTGTGATAACTCTATTTATAACAGTTATTTATTAAATTTCCACCCAGGGTTGTGATATCAATAATCAAAATGTGAATTAACCAATATTTATATGTAGTATATAGATTTCATCCTTTTTGAAAACTTAAATTTTATATATAAGAATTTATTTTCTAAATGTTATTTGACTTTTATCTCTACGTGAAAGATTTATCTTTCGATAAACTCTTAGACATTTTTGGTTACCTGGTTTTATCACTCATTAAGGGGATATTCGATCAAACGTCTCGGAATTAAATTCTCTCAATCCCCCCCCCAAAATAGTGACCATCGAGTGAAGTGGAGTATTTTGGCACAACCTCTTTTTTCGGAATACTTGATTGAACATCCTTGAATTGAATTCTCTCAAAATGGGGTATTTTGGCACAACCTCCGTTTTCAGTACTTGAATTTTGTGTTGATTGCAATTCTGGACTGACATTCAAGCATCCCCACAGTGTCTATTAAGGGGAGGTAATTCTGGGTAACCTTTGATGGCTTGATTTCAGATCTGATATAACACGCCATTACTAATAGAATATTTTTATGATATATATTTTAAAAAGTTGTTATCTTAGTCGTAATAAAATTTTATTTACTTTTTCTTCTAGGCCTTAGATTTCACTTCCTTATTAGAATTGCTCAATCTCATGTATGCCTCATAATATATGATCTCCTCTCCATAAAGCCAAAATAAATTTTATATATTCATTACTGTAACTTTAGATATGCTTTAATAGATTGCTATTTCTGTACATGCTCAATATTAGATAACTGCTGTGTCATCTAAAATATTTGTTAATATATTTTATAGTATATCAAGTAACAAGAATAAATTAAAGTTTTTATTAATTGTATTCTTAAACATTCACATATATTAGTATTTATTTTTCAAGATTATTGCTAATTATAAACAAATTACATTTCTAATATTCATTTGATAATTTAAGCGGGTATTTAATTAAAGTTACATGAATATTAACAATCAAATGAGCATAAAAGTAAGGAAATATCTCTCTCAATCCATCCTTTTATAAAGAAATATGTATACCAATAGATTTATGAACTGCTGTTGAGTAAATCAGTTCAAATAATATAAGTTCCTTTTATTTAGATATTAGAAAAGTATGATTTATAGATATAGTTTATGATATATATTATCTATTGTATATTCACTAAGTAAACTGCTAATAGTTGACCAAATATAGAAATATTTTTAAGCAAGTGTAAAGTAGACACCTTACAGTTCTATTTATCTGTGATTTAAATGATAAAATATATTTTATTACATGCCAATCAACAATAAAGAAAACATAACTGTGTAATTATTAATTGATGTCAACAATCTGGTTATTAATATGTTTACAATCACAAAATGGAGACACCTTTCTATTAAATTTAATTGTCCTCATTGAAATTGATGATTTTTTTTAAAACGATCTGAAGATGGCTAGAATGAAATCATGGAGCTCTCGATTATAGAGTTCATGATAGACCTGTATCAAAACCTGCTTGATCATATTTCTACAATGAAACTGAGTTGTTAATAACTGATCTGAGCTGATCACTTGCTGTAGATTGTATAATAAACAAATATCCTGCCTTTTTTTCTAGATTATTTATTTATATTCAAATATCTAGTGTATTGGTTATCTTGTTATTTATATTAATTTTATTAAATAAATATTTATTAGACAATAAAATGTGTAGTTGTTTTGATTAGACAGAGAGGGGGGGGTAGAGAGAGAAGAGGGATAGAGAGAGAGAGGGGGTGATAGAGAGATAGGGTGAGAGTGAGAGAGAGAGAGAGAGAGAGAGAGAGAGAGAGAGAGAGAGGGGGAGGGTAGTGGTGATAAGTAGTGAACATTGAGACATGTACATACTGGGAATAATGTTTGTATCTGGTTTAAATACAGATCTATATTTCGTTTCATTTTTTGTATAATTTCAATGGCATCTCTACATGAAGATCTGACCAATTGTAATGGGAGGTCGAGTCTGTGGTCATACCAGCGGCTTTTAACCCTATGACCATATGTGTGGCTTTTAACCCTATCACGTTTTATATTTGATTAATCAATCAGCGTTTCTGTTTCTTGTGGGTTACCCACAGTTCTGTGCAATTCAAGCCCAAACCTTGCCGTAACATATCGTTTCGTTGGCTAATCCCTCGCATCATAAAGTTGTCATTGAGTCAACTGGTGTGAATTTGTTTTCCTCCCACTGTTAAAGAACCCTGCACACAAGCCAATTATTGAAATAAAATTGAAACATATTAGTGCCGAATTGACATATAATTTGTGTCCTGTTAAACCCCTTTTCTCTCTCTTTTTTACTTGTTGCAATTCCAGGCCAGGAATTAATGATTTTGGTTGAACCTGTCACCCTTCACATAGTTTACGGATAAATTACAATAAATTTTTATAAAAATTAAATATAAATCGTGTTTTATAGGCCTACATTCATATTACATATTGCTTCAGAACCATTTATGTCTATTTTAGGTTTCAAAGAATGAAGTTGTATGTCCTTTATTCGTGGGTGCGGAAGTCAAAAAAAATAATTTATTAATCAACTGTATGACAGACTTCCTAAGAAGACTTGAGGTGGATTTCAGCTATTGCTCTAGGGGTTTTTCTGAAAGGATATAAAAATAAAGTACTAGCAAGCCTAAACAAAGGGTGAAATAACTTCACCTAATAAATTTAACAACCCGATTTCAGTTTTATTTATATCCCGCTGTGTCATGGTAAATATTATATAATCTTCCTAATTTATTATCCCATTATTAAACGAACCATTAATAATCCCGTTTGAATTATTTATCACATGACCTACCCCCTGTGGTCTATGATGACCTTGTGCAATTTGACACATTTTAAATTGATATCCTTGAGTAATTTAAATCGCAAAAATGATGATTTCATTTTTATTTGAAAGATGGCTGTAGAATTTTTAATATTAATCCACAATTATTTGTAAAAATAAACATATTTACACAAATATTGGCTGAAACAGTTAAATTTAAGTTACGCTTTCATAACCCGATAATCGAGACTACGAGTAGTCTGGATAACGGTAATCACATAGCGCGAAATATTTGACCAATCAACGTAAAGGGTGAAAGTTGAAGGACGTGGCACCGGTTCTCAGTTGATCCCCGTTTGTTGTAAAGTGAAGTCGATTGTGCGTGAAAACTATCTTCTAAAATGGGAAAAATAAAAGGTAAACTTTTTCACACATAAATTTGAAAGTTTCATGTATGTTGAATGAATACTTGGAACAAATGGTATAATGTTTTTGTCATTAATTTCAGGCGGTGCCGTTGTTGAAATGCAAGGAGATGAGATGACAAGGTAAAAATTTTATTTACATTTTTGACGATCAGTAAATGAAACTGTCAATTTGTGTGTGAAAGGTTTTCGGTCGATTATGAAAATTCTTGTCACGTCACGTACATCTGTTTGCTATACCGGTAGTTCGTATTTCAGTACCAGTATATATTTGAGTTTCTGTATGGTACAAGTCCATTCAATTTTAGAATAAATAAATTAACAAAAATATATATATCCAGGCCTACAGGCTTTAAAAGTTAGAACGATTTTTTTTTAATGCAAACCTATCAGGCCTATCTATGCTTAAAAATAATGAATGAAAAAACTGACAGATTAGGCCTTGACCTGTTGGCCTAGTATTTTCTTAGTCAAAGAATTGAAAAATTAGACATTGGTGGGGTGGGGGAGTCTAGTTATACTTCACTTCTCCTTCCCCCCCCCCTCAAAAAAAATTATGTTATATATTATCTGGTATTAAAATAATTCTTTATTGAACCAACCCAATGATGAATTTCGGGAACCCCTTATACCTCTGATTTACATTATTACATTATGGAAATTCTTAATTTTATTGTTTGATTCAGGCGAAAAATACTTTGGTCATTTTTAAAATTGGCTAATAATATGACAATAAAGCTACAAATATAAGCTGACATCATTTTTTCCTATATGATGTACACATGTTGAGAGTGTGATGTAATACATGCTTGTAAAGTGCATGTAGGCCTATCATACGCTATGATATTAATGATAATTATAAAAGTGAGTATCACTACAAGGGTAAAAAAGTGCAACCGCAAGATAATTTAAGTGGACTTGAAAAATCAGTAGACCATATCAGCATGTCTGATGGTTGAGGTCAAGAGTACAAACATATATCAATATGTCAATAGACCATGAAAGGGTCAAAATTCATTTGTTGTCTTGATAAGTTAATACTAAAATGTAGAGAGACTTAAGAGAGTACCCTAAGATGACAGATTCTTAATAAAAAGAAAGAAGTAAAGCTATATTATTAGCTCTACGGTACTAAAAAATAGCAAGTTGCCTACCCCCTCCCACCCCACCCTTCTTTTTATTTTTTTTTGACATAATTTTATAGCAATAATGTTCCTGTAAAGATTTATAGAAAATATTTTGGAAAATTATTAAACCTTATCTACCTGTGTTACCCACTTTTTCTGAAAGATTAATACAAGAGTCTTCATCAACATCGAAAGGGAACCTGAAATTCACGAGTAGGTTAGTGTCTTTGGGCTTGTGGGTTTTCTCTGGGTCCACCCATTGCTAAAGACCCCATGCGCAAATGAGATATTGATTTATAATTGAACCATATGTTAGTCCCGAAATGGACAGGTGGATGTTAAACCCCTTTTCTCTCTCTCTCTCTGTTTGATCGTATGTGAGAGCAATCTTTGTTGAAGCCGTGTTATAAAAAAGTCTTTATAGTTGTTTATATATTCAATTTCTAAAAGTCTATCAAAGACAATATTACATGTATACTAAAAGATAATATGTACATGTATGACATTAAGGTGGGTATAATTCAAGGTTTGCTGGATACCTTTTCCCTTACGATATGTTACTATATGTATAGGTTTATTATTTGCACTGTCATATCCTACTCCTAGTTTAAATTGATAGCAAAATTAGGTTAGACTTTGAACTTTCTGTTTATGTACAGGGTCAATGTTCATGTAATCTAGGTTGTACTAAATTCACAATGTGTTTTATTATGTCCAAGATAATCCCTCATTTAAATTATGACAATCTATGGTAATGATCCCATAAAATACACAAACTATGGTTGATAACCACAAATGAACTGAAAATGCATGCATGTTGAAACAATTTATAACAAATTATTATTTACATCTCTATAAACAGTCAATGTTTAATTCATGTCTGATAGAAACTAAGTTGATTGACCAGGGGAGGGGTGTGTGTGTGGATGGCCCAAAGGTTAGCATGTGTGCGCTTTATCGTAAGGCCTGTCATCGAATCAACTGACGTGGTTTTGAATCCCTGGTTTTACGTGACAAGGAGTAGGGTCACCTGTCCAACCTCGTAGGGTTTCTCTAGGTCCCCCAGTTTTCTCCCACTGCTAAAGACCCCTACATGCAAGCAAATTATCAAAATAAGATTAAGCGATGTTAGTCCCAAAATGACCTAGTTTGTGTTGACTGGACATTAAACCCCATTTCTCTGGCTTGCGGCTGTGGTTTCGAGCCCTGGTGTGAGCGTATGTGGCATGGAGATAGGGGCGCCTTCTCAACCCTGTGTGTTTCCTCCGGGCACTCCGGTTTCCTCCCACTGCTAAAGACCCCTACGTGCAAGGGAATTATTGAAATAAAATTAAACCATATGTTAGTCCCGAAATGACCTAGTTTGTGTTGAGTGGACGTTAAACCCCATTTCTCTCTGGTATATCAAGGCAAATTTAAAATTATTTTATTCACTTAAGGTGGGGAATGCCACAGTGCTATTGCTTCATTAAAATTTTCAAACTTAATTTCTACTTTGTGTTTTGGAAGTAGAGAATGTAAAATATATTCTGTGGCAGTTGAAATTTTAAGATCAATAGGTAGAAATGATTGTCATCAATGAAAAAACATTTGACACAGTACTATAGAGGTTTTTACAAAGTGCACATGATCTGTTGCATGAGATGAGAATAAATGCCATTGAACCACAGCTGGGTTGGATGGCTGAAAGGTCAGCGTGTCACGCAGTATCATGGGATCTGTCATTGAGCCATATGTCCAACCTCTTGGGTTTTCTCCTGGTACTCGGGTTTACTCCTACTACTAAAGACCCCTACAAAAATGCACCATATGTTAGTCCCAAAATAATTCAGTTTGTGGCAAGTGGACAATAACCCCATTTTTATCTCTCTCTCTCTCCATTAAACCACTGTTTATTTATTATTTTTATCAGAATCATCTGGGATTTGATCAAGGAGAAGTTAATTAATCCGTTTGTGGATCTAGAGATACATTCATATGATCTTGGTATAGAACACAGAGATGCTACTGACGACCAAGGTAGGTATTTTATTTGGCGTAAGTCACAATTACTTATTTATGACCTGTATGTTGATTTTATTCTTTAATGAAGTCCGGGAAGATCGAATAAACATTTTACTATCGTGTACCATATGCGTTTCAGCACCATTTGTAACAAAAGACTCTAAGAACGAGCTAAACCAAAATCCATAAGTCATGTCAATCGGTGACATCATATTCTTACCTGGAAAGCATGTGCAATAAATACTATCAGTTTATACTGGAATAACCAGACACTTAAAATTGTCACTCGACTGTCATTTCGCTGAACATACATGTAACTGATTTGAAATTGGAGTAAAAACGGAAACAATTTAAAGTAAATCAGTTTGTATACACTCATATAACATTATTATATCCGTTGCGACCCATTTGTGGCAATTGCTTGGAACCAAATATTAGTGATTTAACTTCTTTAAGTATTTATTCAATAACAGACAAAAACAGATCCAATTCCGTTCAAAAAACAAATATGTGTTTTTTAGACTCGAAAAACTATTCGAATAACAAGTAGTAACATATCTATTTGAATAAACACAAGAAACTACATGTATTAGAATAACAAATTAATGTACTAAACTATTTGTTTGAATTGGTTTAATAAATTATTAGAATCATATCAAATACTGAACAGTCGGTTTGATTAACCTGGAAAAACTATTAGAATAAATATATTGTTAAAGCTAGAGACTGGAGAAAAACTGCTAAAAACTGAGCGGCATGATAGATGGAAGAATTCTATGTGGCAACTGTCTTCTGGATGATCTCAAGATGTGTGGCAGATCAGTAAAAAATATTTGAATAAGTCAGTAACCCTTTAGTGACTGATTTAGATATGCTCTTTATTCTATGCAGTTTTATTGATAATTTCTTTATCATTCCAGTTACAATTGATGCAGCCAATGCTATTCGCCAATATAATGTTGGTATTAAATGTGCTACTATAACTCCTGATGAGAAAAGAGTAGAAGGTAGGTTTATTGTTTCTCTCGTCAACAATAGTGGTTAGAGAACTGAACTAAAAAAAGAAAGTCTGGGTTCAACAAGGACCTTGAAGAGCCTTCCCTAATGTTTGAAGGCATTCAATAAGGAATGAAAGCAAGATAAAGTGTATTGGAATCATTGAAAATAAATATTTTCATAATGTTAAGTTTCAAAATGATGGAAATTTTGTTGGCCATTGTTTTCTTGCAATGTACTTGTATTTTAGTACATATTTGAAAGTTAGGTTTCCCTGATTGAGGTATTTCAAATTCTTATCTAAATATTATACTTGTAGCACAGATAAATGAAATGCAATGGGGTTTAACATCCTACTGTTCTACTTAGGCTTTATTAGGGCTGGGTAAAATATCGATATAAATCGATAGTATCGATTGGGCGGCCCAGAAAAGCACTATCGATAGCGGTGGGTTACTATCGATTATCGCTCTTCGTCTATTTTTCTTGCGTCTGAAATGTCAATGTTTTCTTTCAGTTAATTATAATACACCGCTCACTTTAATTACTATCTAGTATCAATGTAACACATAACAAAATTGTGTCTGCCTATTGAACAGCCGTTTTCATCAGTTCACTCTCATTGAAACGTTACTTTAGTTTTGAATAAATTATTGTTGAATATCACTAAATCGGAGATATCCGGATGTGTAAATAAAGTTAGAGTTATTTCCCTTTGCAATCTTCAGAATTCGTCTGTACAGTTCACTATTTCTCTACGTGTGCCTCAGTAATGAGTACCCGGTACAATAAATAGCACACATGGACGACAAAACTTTTGTTGATTTACTTATATATCATACCAATAATGGTTCTCTATTGGCACACGAAACGACACAGAATTGTCCGCCATATTGATATTTTCGCGCGCACGTACGCAATGTTTTGAATCGGAACAAGTTCATTTTGGTCCCTTAACATAATTATTTACGATATTTCTTCATTCGGAACCACGGATGCATTATTTTAATAATAAACAACATGGATTGACGTATATATACGTGATATAACAAGTTTTATTAATGTTTTCCAAGGAAATCTCCTTAGACAGGAGCAAACGATCTTTGTCCACTTCGTTATCGTATGGTTTTGAACTTTGAACTTACACTGTATCCAGTCTTGATGACGACCGTGAAAATAAGTTTGTTTTCGATACTATCGATTATCGACCGACATTTCCTTGCCGATTATCGATAGTAAAAATTACTATCGATACCCAGCCCTAGGCTTTATATAGTTTTACCTGTATCGTTTGATTTTTTTTATTTTAGAATTCAAACTTAAAAAGATGTGGAAATCACCAAATGGAACAATTAGAAATATTTTGGGAGGAACTGTATTCCGTGAGGCTATTATATGTAAGAATATTCCACGTCTTGTACCAGGTTGGACTAAGAGTATTGTCATTGGACGTCATGCTTTTGGTGATCAGGTAATAAATTTATAAGAACTGTAGAATAACGGCAAGTGTCCAAATAAGTCATTCCTAAATTCCTGAATAGAATATGAATAAGACATAACAGGATTATAAATAATTAGCATGTTTTGTTTCCCATTTTGTTGATTGTTCTCCTGCACCGACACTTGACTGGGTTTCAAGTTTTTTTCCATCTCATTTACAAATTTATTTAGTAAAAAATTTAATGCTCCAAAGTGGCTTGAAGCTAAGATGTTACCGCAAATATAATGTAATAAACAGTTGGTTGAAATTATTTTGTCTTCTACAGTATAAAGCAACAGACTTTGTGGTTGGTGGAGCTGGTAAATTAGAGATGACCTTCACCCCTGCTAATGGTGGAGAGAAACAACAGTACACAGTTTTTGACTTCAAGGAGTCTGGTGGTGTTGCCATGGGAATGTATAATACTGATGCCGTAAGTCCTGAAATAGTTTTGTCATATCATTCACCATATATATGGCACATTTAGTTCTTTTATGTCTTTCAGTTGTTTATTTATAGATATTGTGCTTTAATGTGGAAATTTTCTATATTCCATAAGTCTGAATTAGGAATTTTGTTTATTTGCATTGGTAGTAAAGAGGATTTTGGAAAATAAAAGTAGCGATTTAAACAAGACGAATTATTGTAGACTTTTTGGAAATGTATTATTATTATGCTGCAAACTTCAAAAGTTTGTTTCTAATTAATTTATACTAAGTTTATTTATTATGTATGTATATTTTTTCAGAGTATCACAGATTTTGCTCACAGTTCAATGAAGTTTGCTTTACAAAAAGAATGGCCCCTTTATTTAAGGTAGAAGGAAATAGTTGAAACTGTAATATTTGATTAAAGGGAAGCAACTCTGTTACATGTCCTCAACTCCATATTATCTCCCCTTAGACCACAAACGCTATCCACTTCAATTTGGGGAAAAAATGTGGATTAGATTTGTCTCAGATTTGAAACTTGAATATACTTACTTATTTTTTGAATAAATGTTTAATTCCTTTATTTTAGTACAAAGAACACAATTTTAAAGAAATATGATGGTCGATTTAAAGATATCTTCCAGGAGATTTATGATAAGTAAGTTGTCGATTTAGATAATTTGTGTTATTTCCACTAGTCATTGTTGATTATCTGTTTGAATTAGGGCTACACGTATTGATGCTATTGGTAGGAATTTCTCTAACACATTGCCTGCCCTTGGTGAACAATAATAAGAGTTGTTAAATCACATTTCATTTGTACATTTTTAATTTTTGTGCATTCTTAATTTCAAATCATCAAGGGGTTGGATGACCGAATGGTATCATAAGGCCTGTCATTGAGTCAACTGGTGCGGTTTCCATTACCAGGTTCAATTCCCCCCAATGCTAAAGACCTCTATGCCTAATAAGATAAAATTAAACCATATGTTAGTCCTGACCTAGTTTGTGTCAAGTGGACATTAAATCCCCTCTCTCTCTCACCATTGAATGATATTGTATTTTTTTTATAGTCAGTATAAGAAAGAATATGAAGCTAAGGGTATCTGGTACGAACATCGATTAATAGATGATATGGTGGCGTATGCTATGAAATCTGAAGGTGGATTTGTTTGGGCGTGTAAAAACTATGATGGTGATGTACAGTCGGATTCCGTAGCCCAAGGTAGGTGAAATTAACTGCATAAGATCAAAAACAAGTCTTTTGATATCGAAATAAAAACCACCTTTTTTATAAGTTTGTACTTTTTTCATTAAATTTCCTTTACAAATAAAAAAAAAGATTGCAGTATTTTCCTATTAATTTAATTTTTTTTATCAAATTCAACAAAATGTAAGAAAATTCAGATATTTTAGGTTTTTATTTTTTTGTTTAAAAAATGCAGGGTTTGGGTCACTGGGTATGATGACCAGTGTTTTGATTTGTCCTGATGGTAAAACTGTAGAAGCTGAAGCTGCTCATGGTACCGTTACTAGACATTATAGATTTCATCAACAAGGAAAAGAAACGTCTACAAATCCTATTGGTAGGTTTTATTATTTAAATCTTATATAACTGTTGTAGAGAAACACAGTGTCTTTAAGTAAAACAGATACTTCTTCCTCAGTTTATATTCTGATTCATCTTGTTGAAAATCTAATAACTGTCTGACTTAAAACAGCATGTACAGTGTACTCTGTAACTTCTGGCTTTTGATCAATCCGCCACTCGCCTAGATCCGCCCAAAACCTCTGGTCCCGATTTTTTTCCTTCTTGATTGCTTGTAAAACGTTTTGTTCTAACCGCCATTTTGTCACTTCCGCCTTTCGCCATCGACTCGAGGTCCGATGAGTGATTATCCATTGTTATTTAATCCTATAATCCGCCACTGTTAACTCCCCAATCACAAAAACACCACAGTTTATCAGACACTAATAATTAAAGTATAAACAAACAGTACTCGACAAATCTTTTAAGGGTTCGTTGATTGGCAATCATTTTCAATAACTAACGTTAACACGTGACCGTGTCGGTGTCTTTAAACTCCCAACCCAAATTGGTTGTGCCGGTTTCTTGAATTCCCGAACAAAGCATTTGAATTTGAGTTTATTTATATGATAAGTATAAATACAGGTGTTAAATTAAAGATGGGCATCAGTTATTTGATATCTTATTCTTATGCTAAACGTGCCAGTACTGACGTATGGGGAACAGGAAAGTAGATCAAGGGACTGTACTCTGTTTTACAAATATTCCATTCACATTCACTTCCTGTTATTGGATAAACCGCCACTCGCCGACATCAGCCATTTCTATTTGGTCCTGCTTGATGCTGGAAGTTACAGAGTACACTGTATATTTGTCTGGATTGATTGTTGAACTCAATAAACTATTAGAGTACCTATGGAGGAACGATTACTAATATTTTTTTGCCTGTCTCGAGGGGGCTTATTTCATCATTATCAAGCAATATATAGATTAATAATTGTTGTTCCATAAGTATTCTTAAAGTTTATTGCTCTATTCAGTTACTAAATATCTTGAAAAGATTTTATTGAACTACTTACAAATGGCATTCTCAGAATAACATTAAGAATTTTCTTAACTTTCAATCACTGTCTCGGAGAAATACCTTTGATCCAGAATCACAAATCTGTGCACATAGTTTCTTATAGATGTATTCTGATACCTCAAAACAACAAGTTTTATAATGGGCTATATATTAGTTAAAAGGTGAACAATTTTGAGTAAATTCATAAGTCTGAGAATGCTTTGTGAACTTGGGGCCTGATCTTAAAAACATTGTATCTTGGTACTAGGTTGATAAATTTGAAATTAAATTTGGTATACAATCTTAATTTGAACATGTGGGATGGAATGGTGTTAGATTAGTAAACATATATTTGTGTATTTTTCAGCATCTATATTTGCATGGACAAGAGGTTTAGCTCATCGTGCAAAATTAGATAGCAACAGTGAATTAGAACGATTTGCTACTAATTTAGAACAAGTTTGTGTTGAGACGATTGAAAATGGAAGTATGACCAAAGATTTAGCTATTTGTATAAAAGGAATGAGCAAGTAAGTCTACAAATATTTGTTATAAGAAAACACAAATTTTAAATAATTTAGGGCATAATTTTGTGGTGATAGCAAAATTCCTATGAATTGGAGAAAGATTGAGAGTAATGGGGTTTAATGTCCACCAACCCCACCCTCCTATTAATTGAAATCACAGTTTAAGAAAAATAGGTTCAAGAACATTATTACTGTGTGTTCTGTTGCTTTTAGAGGGGCCTTAAGATAAAACCCAAATTTTAGTTATATGATTGGATAATATTAGATTGATTTTAGTGCTTAGCCAATCAAAACTGAAGTATCTACTAAAATTTGGATTTTATGTTAAGTTAAGTTTTCGTGAATCAGGGCCCTGGAGTTTTCAAGTATTGTGCAAATCCCCTGTACACATGATCATAAATGTAAAAATTATTATACATTTTCTAAATCTCTATCTATTTATCTATAATTTTTCTTTTCAGTGTAAAAAGGCCCGATTATTTGAATACTTTTGAATTTTTGGATAAATTAGCTGAAAATTTGACCAAGAAAATGTCCAGTTGACTTTCAAAATCATCTAGTAAATTATAAGATATTGTTTATTTGTTAGTGTATTAGTAGGGGATAGTACACAGAATTTATCATATACATTTTTTTATTTTCCATACACACACATGGATTGTTAAGTTATATTTAAGTCTAAAATTCTATTTCTCAGATAATTCTCTCTGTCACTTGAAAAGGGCCGAATGACCTGTGTTTATTTTGAAAAATCAAAATTCAAAACTATCTCATTAATTATATACAATATATTAATATTTTCCTCTTGATACATGACTTACTTCTAGAAATCTTTTTAATCAATCCATAGTCTCATTTATCAAGTACAGATCCCTGATAAATGTTAACAAAAACCATAAATGATATGGATAATCATACAATCCTATAAAGAGATAAATGTATGGGATCTTTTGACAAAATAAAATCTTGAAAAGTAAAAACCTCCCGCATCAGATATTTGGTAAGGTTGTCTGAGAACCAAAATATTTTTTTGAGATTTTGAAAGTTTTCATAGATATTAGTTTGGGGAAATATGACTTGCCTGTATCATATAATGAAATTTTGAGATGCTCCTTTAATAATGCTTGTGATTTGTAAGATTACTTTTATGTCCAAAAGTCACTTCTAAAAGTTCCTAGTTTTTGGTAAAAAGATAAGTTTTAATATTGTTTAAAATCAACGAATGTTTTGGAATGTGATTCTTGAGATCTCATTTAATTAAACCGCCCAAAGATAATTTATAAATCAGTATTTATGATAATTTATTTTGCATCATTGTAATTAATTGAATTATTAATTCTTATGAAATTAACCTTTAAAAACCACATTACTGTATGTTAGTTATTCATGCATAAACTTTTTCGCGAATTGTAACTTCTTTAACCAATTATAGTTTTTGTGCTTTAGGAAAACCTATTGAAATTTAGTGTCATATTTCATCTGAAGCAAATATTTTTTTTTTAAGACAGAAGGTACTTGGTTTTTCTTCTCAAAAATTTTAGTTACACATTTTGAAGTTTTGAAATTTTAAGCAAAACATTGTTCACAAGACTTGAAATCCAAAAGATTTAAAGACTAAATTGCTTTAACATTACGTGTATATTAGTGCTGGCACGATATATCGTTGAACCTATGTATCGCAATTCACCTTCTAACGATACAGGTATTGAATCATGAGACTTGGAATTGAATCAATGTATCACAGTTTGTTTTTATGTTTTTTATCGCTTCAATAAGTAACTTTTCACTTATATTTATCCATGTCACACATTATCCAGAAGTAAACAAACTGTTTCGGTACTTATTTTCAGAAGTAAACAAACTGTTTCGGTACTTATTTTGATCCATATCAATATTGTTATATACTTCTTCTACATCAGCAAAACTAAAAATATCAATTATTCATTTATTCTGTTGTTATTTTTTCGGTAAATATTGATCAGGTTATGAATCATGATACGAATTGTATTGTAGCACCTAAATCCTGTACGTATGGTGTGTATACTAAACACAGGCTAACTTAAATTTAATGAACTAACTTTTGTATCACTATATTTTCTGTTATGTTCGTGATTAAGAGCTCCATTTAATATAACTACTGTTAATGTATCAACTAAACAAAGACTAACTTAAATTTAATGCACTAACTTTTGTATCACTATATTTTCTGTTATGTTCATGTGTAAGAGCTCCATTTAATATAACTACTGTTAATGTATCAACCATTTATTTGTTGTAAAGTCTGCTCAAATGGACAATAAAACCACCCTTGTTTTAGCAAGCGAATAACCACATATAAATACACAGTATTTCAGTGAGTTTTTTTCATTTTCGTATTCATGCTCAACGATCCTTCCTTCATCAAACCTGCGTGAATAAAAGCTCCATTTAATTTATCTGCTGTTAATTGAAATGTTTTTGCTCTTTATTTGTATTGTACACGTTCTGTGATCTGTCTTTCATCCCTCTAACCATGTTTCATAAGAGCAGGGTATGCTGTTTACACTGGTTTTCTTTCAGAAACACTCGATACCACCTCCCATTTATTAGGGGAGTCGCATAGCTCAAAATGTTTTCTTTTACCAAATAAAATAAAAGCTAGTCTTAATGATTCATCACTGTTAATATATATTAGATTGTGCTGGATATTTCACTCTGTTGTACCCTTACAATTTATTTACCTAGATTTACTTTCTTTCAATAATTATACAATATTATAAATATTACTGTATTTATTTACAGGGTTTACTAAATATAAAAACATAAAAAAAAAACGCTTGTCTTTTGTTTTAATGTACATGTACCTAGTAGGCAGAAAATTTCAGGGCCTGTGTCACAAAGCATTCTCAGACAAGTTGAGAATTTACTCAAAATTATTCGCCCTATTATAACTAAAATATAAAACTTTATAAAACGTTGATTGCTTTAATGTATCAAATACATCAATAACAAACTATGTGCAAAGTCCTGTGTTTCTGGACCAAAGATATTTTCCATTAACAGTAATTGGAAGTTGAGCAAATTCTCAACTTAAGTCTGAGAATGCTTTGTGAACTTGAGGCATATTGATGTGCTTTATAGACAATTCTTGTGCAAAAAGTGTAAATCCACAACAAGGAGATGCGGGTTATTTGTTTTTTAAAAGTTAGATATATCTGTACAGGCGTGTGAGCAAGGATTTTCAGCAGGGGTTGAGCGGGTTATATAAAATTTCAGCTCTCCATATTGATATTCTGTATTTAGAATTCTTGAACACCAAAAGCGTGAAGCCCAGGAAAAAGGGAACTGGATGAAAAAAAACAAACTGGAACCGTGTTTGTTGAGGCTATTTCAGATATTTTACCTTAGCAAGGTGGTTAGGGGTGGGTCTCACCTTGTTGTGAAGTAGTTGGACTTTTACACCAACAGTATGTAAGGGAACAACATTAGGTATTCTGCATTATATATTATGTATCAAACACAGTTAAATTGTGTTTCTAGCCAGTAAAGCAAACAGACCCTCAAATGTGACATTTCACATTTGAAAGTGAGGTGGCTAAGTGGGTAAAACACTGGCTCACCAGCCTCCATTGCCCGAAAAAGTCATCAGAGAATCGAGAGAGAGAGTGAAATGGGGTTTGAAGTCCACTCGACACAACCAGGTCATTTTGGGACTAACATATGGTTTATTTTATTTCAATAATTTGCTTGCACGTAAGGGTCTTTGGCAGTGGGAGGAAACCGGAGTGCCTGGAGGAAACCCATGAGGTTGAGAAGGCGCCCCTATCTCCATGCCACATACGCTCACACCAGGGCTCGAAACCACAGCTGCAAGCCAGAGGTGACCGGCCAGCTAGAGGTCGAAGCACGGCACTTTAGACCACTAGGCCATCCCAACCCCCCATCAGAGAATCGAAACTGGGCAATTGACTCAGTGACAGACCTTATGATACAAGTCACACATGCTATCCATTCGTCCATCCCCCACTGCATTTGGAAGATGGTTATCCAAAAACAGATCGTGGGTTTACCAAGTTCGACTGAACGCCATCGTTTTATATCAGCTTAAGGCTTTCATTAGCAGTAACGAAAAACTGTATAACTGGCCTACTTCTTAACCTATACAAGCTGGGAATTTAAACCACACCAGTTGACTCAATGACAGACCCTATGATCTAAAGCGCACTTAGACCATCGGGGCACTCATCCCCCTCGATTCTTGATGAATTAGAGAAATGAAATGAAATAGGGTTTATAGTCATACTGTGCTGCTCCCATACCAGGCTGGCGAAGATAACAGACCATCATACACTTTGCTATGAGGAAAACTATGGTCTACTCTTACACCGAATTCCAACTGCCAAGGGATCTTTTTCGTCCCATCTGAAGACTAGGCCCTCCATCCTGCATCACTGACAAGGGGAAACCACTTCTGAAATCCTGATGACCTTTCTTGTCCAATGCAGAGGTTGAACGAACACCCGACCTCCAGAATGGCGAGCCAGCGTCTTAGTCACAGGGGCTCCCATGAAAAGAGAGAGAGACCAACACAACATAAAGTCCTTGTGCAAAATCTCTTTTATTCCACAGTTTTGTATATTATGTTATAACTGTATAAATGTGTTTAGAGAAGAATACAATAAGTATTACATCTTTATATTACACAAACTACTAAATGTATATACAAGATATAATAATACACATAATATACACACCAAATTATACAAAAATAGCCATGTAACAACACTGGGACAAGGAACACAAAAATATTCATACATTTAGTTTCATCTTTGCAATATCAAATTAGCTATAACTTCCAGTTAAAATTTGTCATTTGCATATCATGTGTTTGTACAAACTCAGTAAAAGATAGGTTGCCAGGCAGCTAAATCGTCAAGGCAGTCAACAAGGGTTGTCGCATATTTTTACTTTTTTCAGTAATGAAACATTTATAATACACTAAAAACTGATTAACAACTCATTATATAATTATCAGAAAATCATTAGAATTTGATTGCTTTTTAGAAAGTTTAACCCCACGCTAACAATTAGTATATACATGAAACATTTAATATCATGGATTTAGCTGTTCAATTTACTTTTTTCAGTAATGAAACATTTATAATACACTAAAAACTGATTAACAACTCATTATATAATTATCAGAAAATCATTAGAATTTGATTGCTTTTTAGAAAGTTTAACCCCACGCTAACAATTAGTATATACATGAAACATTTAATATCATGGATTTAGCTGTTCAATTATCTAAATTCATGACCTTAAACACTGTGTATAAATTTAAAGTCAATCAGATATTAACTTTGACCTTTAGAGCGTCCACAAGATTTTTTAAAGAGATCAAAGGCCATAACTCTGGTAGTTATTATCGGAAATTGCTGAAAAACAATAGGCTTCTTCGTCTCATGACCTTAAACACTGTGTATAAATTTAAAGTCAATCGGATATTAACTTTGGCCTCTAGAGCGTCTACAAGATTTTTTAAAGTGATCAAGGGCCATAACTCTGGTAGTTATTATCGGAAATTGCTGAAAAACAACAGGCTTCTTCCTCTCATGACCTTAAACACTGTGTATAAATTTAAAGTCAGTCGGATATTAACTTTAGCCTGTAGAGCGTCAACACTGGACCGACGGCCGGATGGGGGCGACAACAATATACAACCACATTTCAATGTGGGCGTATAAAAATTGTATAAGTGGCAGGTAAACTAATAATTCTATTACAAAACCAATCTGATTAAAACACAAATCCTGTTTCCTTTCGTTTTTTGTAGACCACTGAAAGTATAAAAAGTGGAACAAAATATACATGAGTATTTGAATCAGATTAAAACCCTTTCAGCACATCTATTGTCCAGGCGCGGATCCAGAGGGGGGGTTTGGGGGGTCCAACCCCCCCCCTGCTCAGCGACATAAAAAAAAAATAATGCCTTGCATCAATGAAATTAAATCACAAAGTGATCCTACATCAGTATAAAAATGATTTCTCTGTTTAAAAAGCTCAATTTCTATGTATGCCTATGTAATTTAGAGACGATGACGGCAGATTTCCGTGACAGAAATCTGGCAAACCCCCTGCAAAAATTCCTGGATCCGCCCCTGTTGTCATTAACCCAGTTTGGTGCAATAATATAGTCCGGTGGGTGGTGACATGCCATAAAACACCATTTCATTCATTCATTCATTAGCCAAGTCAGCCCCCAAAAATTACCACATTTCCTCCAGCATATTTGAAACTAATTTAAAATACTTCACAGAGGAAATTGCTGCATTTGAGAAAGAGTTTATGATCCTTTGTCTAAAATTTAGACTTTAAATACATGAATAACTGAAATTTTACAAAAGACATTTTATATATTAGAAGTTCAAGTGAATGATGGAATCAAAGTTTAAACAAAACCTTATCTTTACCTCAAAACATTGAGGCGAGCATTGGACTATAATCCCATTCCTTTCTCTATCCAGGTCAAAATTCTATGGAATATGATTACATGTACTACTTATTACTGAGATAGGTTTCTCTAGTCCTTTTTCAAGCAATGATAATTAGAGAAGCCTTGTCGAAACGTCAGTGAGTAATAAGGCGTAATTGTATTCCAGTATATTCCAGTTCAGTTACTAAATACCACTGAAACAATACTCTTCTGTTCTCCTATTTGAGCTGGCAACACCGGACACAATCTATTATTAACCTAATCAACGAAAGTTATGCTGATTTTGCTCATATTCCCAAATATGTGTAGCCTGTTTACCCCTGGGGGGTTGGATGGCTAGCACGTGTGTGCTGTATCATAAAGCCTGTCAGTGAGTCAACTGGAGTGGTTTCGAATCCCCGGTTGTACGTGACAAGGAGTAGGATCACCAGTCCAATCTCGATGGTTTTCTCCTGGTACTCCGGTTCCCTCCCACTAAAGACCCCTACGTGCAAGCGAATTATTGAAATAAAATTGAACCATATGTTAGTCCCAAAATGACCTAGTTTGTGTCAAGTGGATGTTAAACCCCATTTCTCTCTCTCTCTGCAGCCTCAATATAAGTTATTTTTTGTCTCCCTCTTTCAAACCACAGCTAAAAATTATATCATGCTAGTATAATGCGATTCTACTTCTTGTCTTGGCAATGATCTAAATCTGAAATATTGGGTGAAGAGAGAGAGAAATGGGGTTTGACATCCACTCAACACAGACTAAATCATTTTGGGGCTAAGAAATATTGGGTGGTAGACTTAAGTCAGATGTGATATGGTAAATCATATAAATAATGGTTCCCTTTATATGAAATTTCACATCAAATTATCAAAGAGTGTTGAGCAGCAAATCGGATTCAAATTTGGTGAAAATTCGAGACATAAGATGGCATCAAGAGTTGATTAAGGTATTTTCATGATAATAAATGTCTAATTAATAATTTACATAACATCTCAGCACTTGCATAATGCATGTTTAATTATTAATGTCTACCACAATAAAACTACAATGGTGAAAAAAACCTACAGAATGACAATGAAAATAAAGAGAGAAATTGAAGCAGTCTGGGATCACAAAGGGAGGAACTTGACCTATCTCTTTTGAGAACTGCATACAAAAATATACAAAGCCCTTCAAAACATAGATCCTATTTCACTAAGTTTTTTTCGTAGCTTATACTTTGTTTTTATTCGTGCCAATGAAAGAATAAATTAAAAAAAAACAACTAAATTATAGATTTGTATTTTAAAATTTAGAGTAATGCTACTAAGGGACATGCTTGGCAGTTGTTGTACGGAAAAGTATGTTGTTAAAATCCATAATATACATGAAATAAATTCAATAACATCATTGATCAGGTAGAGATACGAAATATGCTTTAAGAAAAATTTAATAAAAACCAACAGCCTTATCATATTACACAGATAATCAACAGGGAGCAGGTAACACATTGGTGTTAAATAATACCTTCAATTAGAACATTAAAACACAGGTAGTCTTTGAAGTCTTTCAGATTAATTTGCAGGTAGCCTTTGAAGCCTATCTGATTCAAATATTAATATACAGATCTATAATTCATTTTTTAAAAACTTTCGATGAAGTAGATTTTATAGTTTGTATGAGAGACAGAGAGACAGAGAGAGAAAGAGAGAGGGAGGTCTATCTGATTAAAATACAGGTCTATCATTCATTTATTCATTTTATAAAAATGATGATGAAATAGATTTTATAGTTTGTATGAGAGAGAGAGAGAGAGAGAGAGAGAGAGAGAGAGATGGGTAATTAACGTAACACCCCCCCCCCCCCCGGCACAAGCTAGGTCATTTCAGACTAACAATTTTTGGTTCAATTTTATTTCAATAATTGGATTGCACGGAAACCATTCGGCTGTCCAAGCTCCCTACTTTTGATGGCCTCTACTATATGAAGACGTGACTGGTTGTAGTGGTAGCTTGCGTCAGGGGTCATATGATCGAGCAGCTACTGACTACTTGTGGGTCATTCTGAACGTCGGTTATATACAAATTTTTCCAGATCCTAGTGTAGTAAAATTTTATACTTTAAAAAACGAAACGAATAAGGATCTGTGCTTTAATCAGATATTTATTTATTGCATTTAAAGCCACCAGAAGGTAAGCCAATTGTATAAGGGTCACAAGAGTGTGATTTAATGGCATGTCAGTCGCAACCGTGCTATATTGCGCCAAACATATGATGATCAATTCGAGACCAGCTAAATTATATCTCAAAAACAAATAGATGTCTCATGTCAATTTCCTATATCAAACACAAATTATATTTGATAAAATGGCTTCATCTGTATTAATCAAACAACTATATCTTTATAAATACAAAAATCTTTATTTTTTTATTTTGATATTCATGGAGCTTTATTGTTTTTTTTTTTCAAAACTAAAATAAAATGAATCAAACAATTAAAGTTGCTGATTACCTTTGCCATTTCAGGGCAATATTTAATCTTTCACAGCTTCTTTTATGGTTTATCATTTAATACATAGATTGCTATCTAAATAATATTGAAAGGAAATACTAGAGAAATTTCTATATCCATGTCTAAATAAATAAATATTAAAGAGATTTCTAGATCACTATCTAACTAAAAACATCAAAATAAATAAACAAAAACAAAACAAATCTAGTTATATTCTCCCAAATTCAAAACAATTCTTCTCCCGAATTCAAAACAAATCTAGTTACATGTAATATTCTCCCAAATTCAAAACAAATCTAGTTATATTCTCCTGAATTCAAAACAAATCTTCTCCTGAATTCAAAACAAATCTAGTTACATGTATATTCTCCTGAATTCAAAACAAATCTAGATATATTCTCCTGAATTCAAAACAAATCTAGATACTAGTATATTCTCCCGAATTCAAAACAGAACAAAAGAAATATTAGTAAAAGCTTTGTGTGTGTCAAAAATATATACTGTTTACACATATAAAATGTGGCATAACAGACAAAAGCTTTTCCTCCATGGCTAATTTTAACTGAAAGGCTAATTAACGTACCGCACGTTCAACAGCAGTAAAGTTACACTTTATTAAACTATTAAATATTTAAAAAACAAACCGAAAAGAAATAAGTAACAGATTGTTCAGTATCACATAATTAAAATTAACCAATAGTATGAAATAAAAAATAATATTCAAATTTAGATGAATTAGGAACAATGTAATCCTTGCAAAATTGGGGTTATTCAATATTTACATATCGTAGCCCTACCATATATAGCTTTACCATATCTATTCAATTTCTTGTAATACCACAGATGTCAGTAATGAATGAATTATATTACGAGTTTAAGCATTGAATAATTGTAGTGCATACTGTTGAAATTGTTATTACATTTATTAACAAAGTAATTACATGTACAACCTATATTAATTACATTTATTAACAATTGTAATTACATGTACTACCTATATTAATTACATTTATGAACTATTGTAATTACGAACATAAACAATGGTAATTATATATATATTACTGGTAATTATATATAGTAACAATTGAATTATATATAGTAACAATTGTAATTATATATAGTAACAACTGTAATTGCATATATTAACAACTGTAATAATATATCACATATATTAACAACTGCAATTACATATAGTAACAATGGTTATTACATTTAGAAGGATTTGTAATTACATGTATATCAGCAATTATAAAAATAACCACTAATGGTAGGTTCCCACTTCCGTGCGATGCGTTATGACAAGATTGTCCCTGTTTAGTCCATGATCTGGTATGTTTCGATACATTCAGTTGTTACGACTGACTTGAATATATGATTAAACTTGATAGGATCACCACGATTAAAAACGTGATTTCAATCGCAGCACGTATCGTGTGATGCTTAACGACAAGATTGTCCCTGTTGAGTCCATGATCTGGTATGTTTCGATACATTCGGTTGTTACGACTGACCTGACTATATGATATTAAAAACGTAATTTCAATCACAAAAAAAGGAACCGTGAAATTGGGAATCTAGCATAAAGTAAATAATTTGTGCTATATGATTATTTGGAAATATGAACTGAAGCGGTCGTAGGTCACAAATAAACCCAATATTACACACAGATTTTTACATTCTAAGATTTAATCCATAAAAACAATTTGTGACTTTGAAATATTAAGGGGGACGAACTGCAAAAATATTCAGTTACAAAATAAGGACATACAGGTACATATATATACTCAATAGAAGTAAAAATATACAAGTACAATAAGAGCAGATATTATTATAAATTTTTTTAAAAAAAAGATGCTCATGCAAACAAGCTGTTGAAATATTAGACTAAACATCCTATCAAATTTTTCTTGGTTAACTTATATTTAATAAATAGAGGATATTTGTCGTTTTAGAGTGAATAACATATTTTATTTCATCGAGAATCAAGAAACCTTATATTTTCACGAATGCGTAGCATGAGAGAAAATATAAACGTTTTCTTGCTTAGAGATGAAATAAAATATGTTATACACGACAAAATGACAAATGTTCTATTTATTTCGTGATTTTACAATCATTTTAGGTAAAACAACATGGACAACTGCTAGCCAGTAGAATAACACTTTTACTTCACTGATAAAACACGGTATTCCACTACTGATCATAAAATAAATGACCGTATAATTCTCAAACACATTTTGACCTATTTGACTCAAATACAGATTTATATTTCGTTTTGCTTTTTTTATATATTCGATGGTTTACACTACATGATCTGACTGGTTGTAGTGGAAGGTTGCGAACAGGGTCGTTCGAGTGGCTTTTGACCCTATAGTGTCAGACATTGATTAATCAATCAGCGTTTATGTTTCTAGTTCCGTATCGCATGCCAAGAATTTGTCCCAACAGACTGTTTCATTGGCTACTTCCAGAAGAAAGCCGGTAATGTAATAACTCTTCTAGATCATTGTGTAGTGTAAAAGCAAGTAAAATAAAGTTTTGAACTAGAAAAAACTAGGATCTATGTTTTAATCAGAATGGCTTGAATAAAATTTTCAAAAAAAATTGTTCATGCAAACAAACTCTTGACATTGATATTAGACATTCTATCAAATTTTTTCTTGGTTAAAATTAAAACTGATACGGCTATAAATGATTGTATGTCCTCAGACACATTTTCACAGTACCGTTAAAATTAGATATCCAATAGGCCTCCAACAATCCAATAGGCCTCCAACATATTTGTCTTTTTGACGAGTCAGCCGTATAGCCTTGAAGGTAAACATTTTTTTCCATCCACCGGAGCCTGGTCTTATGACGTCATATGTGGATTGTGGGTTAGGATAAAGGTTAGGCTTGGCCCAGGGTTAGGGTTAGGCCTGTCTACATCTCGGGACTGTGACGAAATCTGCAGGCCACAGCCCTTATCCTAACCCTTATCCTAACCCACAATCCACATATGACGTCATAAGACCAGGCTCCGGTGGATGGTAAAAAACGTTTACCAGCCTTGAATGTCATTGTTGTAAACTACCAAACAAGAATTTAATTTGTACGTATAGACATAATCTCCAAGGGGCTGCCCGATTGTCAGTCCAGAATTTGAGTGACACTGTGAGTACAATTGTGAGGTAATTAATCCTAATGGATGGTTCAGTTGTCATGTTTGTTTTACTTGAGATATTTTCCTACGCTGTCAACGCATGCACTGTAGTTGAATCCCCCTTTTAACTCGATTGGCAGTATTTCTGGGATTAAGAGAACTCCATAACTAAACGATCAATTGAGTATTCCCCTTCTGGGATAAAGATAATTCCATTGCAGAACATTCAGTCGAGTATCCCCCATTGTTCAGACAACCTCATAGGTAATCTCGAGCTTGAGGTTACTCGATTTTTACTGCAATGATGATGCATTCACCTATTTTGAGTCCTGTAATTGATTTAAAACTGTCACCAGAACCTGGAGTCACTGATATTATATACACTTGTCCGACTCCAAGACATGAGACACGATAAAGGGAGAAAAGTATATAACGTCTATTTATATATGTAATAACACACATCAAGTTTAAAACCAGAGTGGTGCATTCTTTTATAATTCATTACTTTACACGAGAAAAAGGATGCATTCTCTTACAGTGGAGACTCTGTTAAATCACAACAGGTATATTCTATCAAATATTCAGGATAACTCTGATGACTATCAAAAACAACCCAGATTTTGGGATCGAAAATATTATCCACACACGAATCGTAACATCTGCCCATTTTGTCCGTTTCGGGATATAATGGTGGAGGTTTCCGATACCCTTTTTGACCTCCTGTTGACTTGCCGACAAGAACTCGTGACAGGAACATTTTGAGCAGAAATTCAGGTTCCTTGGCCTCTGATGAACTGTCTGAAGCTGCTTCTAAAGTAACGTTTGGGACTGAGTTGCCACGCGTGGGCATGTGGGGATTGATCACAGGCGTGTTAAGATCATTTAATCCGAGAAGAGGGTTGTTGATTGGGTAATTGGAATGCTGCGGGTTCAGATTGACGGGGATGTTTCTGTTGCTGAGCGAGTAGAGACTGTTGGGTGCTGACGAAAACATGTTGAAGGCAGACGACGTAGAAGCTCCAAGGTAAGTTGGGTTCGGAACAGGAACTGAGTTAACTACAGAAATAAAGGAACCCTGGCTATTGTTTGTAGAACCAAACAATAGTTGATGAGCTGGTGGAGGGGGGTTAAAGTTAGGGGTGTAGGGAATACTAACAAGGCTTTGATGAGCAGGAGGAGGATGAAATAGGTTTAATTTTTGTCGAATAGCCTGGAATTTCTTTCGATGATGCCTTACTTGTTTAAAATTGTGGAAATCTGTGTAGTCGTGGGAATAAATTGCATTCTTGGCAAAATATGACCCTGAAATGAGAAAGAATAAATGTTACATGCAAGGGGAAATAACTTTGGGAGAAATTAAAGGAAATCATTGGAAATGCATACGATTCATCACATTAATGTAAACAATGTATATCATGGATATCACATGATCACTGTGATTTATGGAGTGCCTACTCTGCACAAACTAGGTCATTTGGGGACTAACATGTGGTTCTATTTTATTTCATTAACTTGTGCATAGAAGTCTTTAGCAGTGGGGGGGTGGGGTGGGGGAACTGGAGGACAGACGACCCTCCTCCTTGTCACATACACCTGGGGAATCGAAACCGCGCCAGTTGACTCAATGACAGACCTTATGAAACTACATGCACACCATTCAGCATCCACCTCCCCTATTTAATATCTGATGTCTGCTATCTAAAAATCTGTAGGACAAAATGTTCTAGAATTACCTTCTCCATAAAGAGAGCCATGTTTGCCACATAATCTCCAATCAAAACCTTTCTTTGTGATGGCTTCCACACACTGACCCTGTGTTCCGTGAAATAACGTCTCTTCCTGAACATCCAGACCATCGTTTTCATGTATCATTTCTATTCGCTTCCTGAAATATAATTGTAATATATAAAAGGCCATACAAAAAATAATCTTTACCAAATATCTGATGTGGGAAGGAGGTTTTATTTTTTGAGCTAAATTTTCAAGACACTGAATTACCACTGCAAGTTAGCTGTCAACTTATACATAACCATAATAAGACGTGGGTAATCTAGATACTTTGAAAAAACTTGATGATTTCATTGTTCAAAACAAATTGCAGGACTGAAATTTGTCTTATATTTTCCATCACATTTAACACAACAATGATTAATATGCCTTTCACTGACATCACTAATGGATTTAAAAAGGAGAAAAATTCTTTAAATAAATATTCTTTTATCACTTACAAGTTATAATACTTCCACAGTGTTAAGTTCTGTACTCGTGATATTCTATGTAAACAGAAGCGAACTCCATTCATTGTTTTATAAAATCGAATGGCAACAGTTATAAATTCAATAGAATCATTGTCCAAAACAACTATCTTCAATGTCTAAAAAAGAGAAAAATATCAAATATTACTTTGAAATTGATACAATCTCTTCTTTGTCAAAGATTAGTCAAATGATTTTGCAAACGATGGCATTGGTGCCAATCCAGCCCATGTTATCCATAAAATGGATGAATGAGAAATGGGGTTTAACTTCCACTCAACACAGATTAGAAAGATTTAATTCATTTCAATAATTTGTTC
Organism: Patella caerulea; assembly: GCA_036850965.1. NCBI lineage: Eukaryota > Metazoa > Mollusca > Gastropoda > Patellidae > Patella > Patella caerulea. The sequence continues at coordinate 12,465,298 of JAZGQO010000002.1, read as the reverse complement.
GTGTGTAGGGTCTTTAAGCTGATAATCAAATCCATGCCGCTTGACCCAATGAAAGACCTTAACATCTAAAGCACATGTCTTAAACATTTCCCCCCACCCCCCGTTGCCCCTGCCCCATGTAAGTTCAGAGCAATATCTCAACAACTTGAATAATAGACTTACAGATCGTTCATCAATGGGAGACCATTCTGGAGGTATATCCTGGTGGTCGTCTTTCTGTCTATCTTCAGTATTTTCATCACATTTTTCAACTTCCCTTTTTTCTAATATATCTACAACCATCTCTGGTAATGTTTTCTTTAATTCATCTAAAATATATGAAATAAAATGGGGTTTAATCTTCTGCTGTTTCCCTTATAATAGGCTAATGAAGACAGGCAGTGTGCTATAAGGGAAATATTGCCCAGGCAGTGGCACTATGGCCTATTTTCATATCAAATTTCAACTGCCAAGGCATCTTTACGTGCAAGCAAATGTGTACACAGAACCTCATTTGTTTGTACCATCCAAACAACTAGACAGCTGTCCTTGTCATGCCCCCTGTCCTGCATCACTGACAAGGGGGAAACCATATAAGAAATTCATGATGAACTTTCTTCGCCAATGCAGGGATCGAACATGTGACCTCCAGACTAGCCAGCCAGCGTTTTACCCACTTGGCCACAGTGGCTCCAAAATTCATCTGAAACAATACATTATATCATACATACAGGAGTCGAATCCTTAAAGGAACAATAACATTCTTGCTGGCTTTGTAGCTCCAGAAAATAAATAATACCCTTATTCTAAGTACTAGATGTTTAACAGTCCTACCTGTTGTGTAAATTATCCATTACAACCTATTTTACTTGTCCAGAGAGTTCGAAAATATATAAAATCCAAGTCACATTTGAAAAGGTTTACGTTAGACTTTTCAAATCAATTGATTGAATTTTTCCAATTTTTTAAAATAGGTGTGTTAAGATGAAATTTATATCATCATTTAATTGGAATATTCTAAAATAATACGATTTGTTGACCAGAATGAAGATTGGGACATATTATTCAGTTACAACAAGAGTGTTATTGGGGCTTTAAGCATTTTGTATTACTGAATAGTGTATTCTGTATTTAACACTGTGACATTTGTATTGTTGAGCAATGGAAATTGCAAATTGTAAAACTAAAATACTTATTTTGAACTACTGACATTGAAATGAAATTGCACTTTGAACATTGAAATAATATTGGCAACGTTATCCTTCCATAGTACAATACATAAACAAACACACCATTGTACTATAAGAATATATAAAAACACTTACCAATACTGTAAACACCCCTACAACTTTCTTCCAAACAAAACAAATATTTGAACTAAAAAATAACAAAACCACATGTGTTATTCATAACAAATCAACAATCATTTGATCTTCTCTTGTGAGATTTTCAATCTGTTATAAACTTCAATATTGTGAAAATTGAATCTTGAAATCGACCATTGTCTACTTGACAAAAATTGTCCACTTGTCATTTCGGGAGTAACAACTGCCCGTAGGAGTCTTTAGTAGTGGGAGAAAACTGGAGGACCCAATAAAAAGCCATAATGTTTGACAGACAACCCTACTCCTTGTCATGTCCAAATGGGGAATCGAAACCATGCCACTTGACTCAATGACAGACCTGATGATCAAGCATGCACACGTTTACCATTCAGCCATCCAATCCTACCAAATATTATGATATTCTTTATACCAAGGTTGGACAATGGCATCTCTGAGAGACATTGGTCAACAAATACAGACAAATTTGTCAAATTTTTGCAAGATTTGCCCACATTTGGTGACATAGATGGATGAAGAACTGGGAGAATCAATAGAGTTCATTCTCCCATTGTTCCATTGCTTCCCATCAAATTTGAAAAGGCCCAGTTAAATGTTTTCCTAACCTGGCACAAATCTTGACATAAGAATGCGTTAATATTTCTTTAGTACCAATAAATATATTTCTAAATAACTTTGCATACATTACCAAACAGGGCCGGCATGCAACTGAAAAAGTTAAACAACACAGAAAGATCTTGTTGCACTCACCGTTTTTTCAAGTAAAACTTGTTTAGTATGTTCCTGGATACAAATATCACAAAAATCATGGCCATTAGAACAGCATGAAACCTTCGTCAAACTAGATTTCGCACATTTAACACAGATTATTTCTGATTGGTTGCTCTTATTTGTCAAAATGTTTGTGTCCATAGCAACAGAAGAGCCATAGTCTATTGACTGAGACTGAGACATATTGATGGTGTATTTATAGCGTTTTCGTGGTGGCAAATTGTCTTGTGAAAGATCTGTGGTTCGTGAAAGACTTGGCTTTGGCGTTGATGTTGAATTAGAATTTGGTAGATACATGTCGAACAATGAAGATAAAAATCTGTCGTCATTATTCGAAACCGTTTCCTGATTGGTGTTGCATGCAGACGCAGCTGTATTTGTGGTCGATGAACAGGAAGCACCACTCTGATCTGCACGCTTGAGAACATTGTTTGGAGTTACCTGCACTTGATTTAAAAGATTTGCACTAATTGTTGGTGAGGTTTGCATGCACATATTTGAATTAAACTGATTGTCAGGCCCGATGCGTGAACATTTCAAATCGGAATTATTATAGTTTAATGGCGTTTGATTTGGAATATTTGCATAGTTTGTTGATATTCCGAGTGTTGGTCCCGTTTTAGGGGTTTCATGTGTACGTAAAGGATTAGCAGATGTACACAATTTGGGATCTTGACTGTCTGTTTCTGCTAACAGACGCACGTATTGCTCAATTTGTTGAAATGCTTCATCTTTTGTGTCCGTATGAAGGGTAGACGAGGGTTGAGTAGCTGCTGAGTTATTGGTTATTAAGAGAGAATTGACGAGGACGTCATTATTGTTATTTAATGTACACGATCTCATTGTATTTACATAGGTTTGATTTGGGAATAAATCAGTTGTAGCACCATTCACTGAAAGACTATTTGCGTCTGCTTGAGCTGAGGTATTCACTGTTGCATCAAGCGTCTGATTGGCTAGATTTGTTGACGAGTTGGTTTGATGTTCGACTGATCTGTCGTTTTCATCTTTATTAGCATCAATGTCCATTTGTGCATCTGCTGTCACCGTAGAGACATGATCTTGACTTGTGCCTGCTGCAGAAGCATCACTACTATCTGTCACTCCTTGGCTATCTGGAGCTTTATTCAGGTCATCAGCGACAGACGGGCTAGAAGTATAACCCGCAGCGCGTAACAGCTGATCAATTCCATTACCAAAGACATCTTCCAGATTAGTTTCGAGGTCCACGTTCTGTTTGTTGACAGACACAGAGGGTGTGGAGGTAGAATCATCATCATCATCGTCGTCATCAATATTACAGGTTGAATCACACAGCACTGTCTGTACACAGTCTACAAAATAAAACAATTCAATCATTTTACAAATGTCAGTACTAGAAAATAAATCATGGCATTGAAACCAAGAATAATTTAACACAAGGTAAAATTTTATGGATACACAATTACTGAGTTTGATACTAAGCGACATTTCGATCCTCGTCGAAACGTCCCTTAATATTAAACTCAGTAATTGTGTATCCATAAAATTGTACCTTCTGTTAATATGTTCAAGTACTAAATGCCAATCAAAGATTAATTTAGTTTGGGAGAGGCTTAGTGATTTTTTATGCTTGGTTTCTGCATCGTAAATGGACTTGCATATCTTAAAGCTATTGATTGTCATTTGAGAGTAGTCGTTAGGATGGTACAAAAATCTGTGGTCCTGTGAATGTAAAAGATCCTTTGGTGGTTGGAATTCGATATCAAGCTTTTGATAGATTAATTAATATGAATATGTTTTAGTCCAAATATATCATCAAATCACACCGTTTGTAAGCAGGATGGTATCTTTAAAATATTTGAGTATCTTTAAAAGTTTTCATGAACAAGACCACTGGTATTTTAAGAATGATGTACATCGACACTTGCAACTGGGAGGAATAGGCGGATACGATGAGTTGTCAATGCACCCATGCTTGCAAATGCATAAATCGACTACAAACGCTCAGTAAATTCCATTAGCTGTATTGATGTACGCCATGCTTTTTATCAAAATCAATACTAACCAGAAGGTTCTGCTTTAGATGGAGTATCTGTCAGTTTATTGATGGCGAGAGTAGCAGAAACAAAGATGACATCATTATCAACAACAGGTGGTTCTTCCTTAATAACAATAACATCATCGCCATCATCTGATTCATCTAAAAATACCAATAAAATACAATACAAATAAAATACAATTCAATAAAATACAATACAATTCAATAAAATACAATTAAATACAATACAACAGAATACAATAACAGGGGCATGTCCAGGAATCTGAGTAGCAGTGTGTTTCAAGGTGGAGACAACTTCAAGTTGGGTGTCAGGTCCGGCAGTTTACCTACTACATGTAATTTCATAAAAAATGGAGCCCTGAGACAATATTTCTGCTCATTTAAAGGTGTATAAATGTACAGGATTATAGTAGAGTGAGGCCAACATGGTGGCAATGTTTTGCATGTAAGATGACAAAATGCTCTCCTTCATACCTTGCTGTGGTAACATGCCTGCATTATCATCCAATTCCTCTAAGTGAAATGAAATGGGGTTTAACGTCCTACTGTTCTGCTCCGACGGGACTAATGAAGACGGGCATACGCTATTGCCTACAATTATATCAAATTCCAATTGATAAAGGATCTTTTATCACGCCAATGTGTAAACAAGACCTTTTCAGGCCCTCTATCTTGCATCACTGACCAGAGGAAACCACGTCGGGAAAACCCTGATGAATTTTTACAGCTATCGAGCCCAACATCTTGCCTACTTAACAACCATTGCTCCCCAATTCATCTAAGAATATAATATCACAAACAATACAATAAAATCGTGGACATCATTGAGTTCAATCTAAACTACACGAGAACTGATAAACATGAGACTGACTGCAACTAAAAACCATCACCATTTTAATTTCCTTAAAATAATGCAAGATAGTTGATAATTCATTTACTAAAAATAGTCTTAATAGCGGAAATAAAGACATATGATATTGAATAATCAAGCATAGAGATAAGCTAGTTATAAATTGAAAGGGAAATCAATTATTTCCTAAAAATACCTTTATGAACAAAAATAAAGACATAGTACTACATAATCAAGCCAACAGATAAGCATTTCACCAATCTCTATACTAAGTGACCCATTACAATTAATAGTTTTCTATTTGAAATAAGAGTATATATTTCACATGATCATTGCTTTTAAAATTTGTTGTTTTTAGATTTCTGCATATTATACATGTAGTCTGAATAGGATGGCTTTATAATAGTAAGTACAGGATTATACATATAGTCTGAATAGGATGACTTTATAATAGTAAGTACAGGAGGACTGGGCCACACAAAAACAACAACCATAAGACAAACCAATGGACTAGCTTATTTCAGGACTAAAATATGGTTTAATTTTATGTCAATAATTCCCTTGCATGTTGGGGTTTTTAGGAGGACCCGAAGAAAACCCACAATAATGGGTCCTTGTCATATACATCAACAGAGATAAACTTAAAAATGAATTAATACAAGAATGACACAATACAAATTGTGTGTCCGCTCTTGAAATTGGTTGTCTGCTGAACATCGTTTCCAGATTACGATGGTCTTACTCGGAGGTTGGAATCAAATGTAGGCTACCGATCACCACTTTACTTTATGCACAACTTAATGCCATCTAAGAAGTTCTCAAATTGATTTTGTAAAGCAAATATGCTGAAAATAGCTTAAATAACATTCCAGGCCCAAAGAAACCCTGCAATAAGCAGATTTAGCTCTTGTATAATCTATGTTTAAGAACATCAAACCAAAAATGCAGATTTAGCTCTTGCATAAAGTATGTTTTGGAATAGTAGATTATCTCCCTAATCTTAGCTTATCTAATGTAATATATAGCTTAATGTAATAATGTAACAACTGACACACTACATAAATTTGGTAAACTGGAAGTAGATTGTGCACAAAATAGAACGACAAAGGCACATCTATCTCCAGAGCTGATTAAATATCATGTGAAAGTCTGGTTGGTCTATAATCTATTAATTGAAGCTGGCCATTATAGTCAATCTGACAATCCCTAATTACTGAGTTTAGACCAAGATAAACTTCCATAGCTCATCAAACATTGTGTGAACGTACATGGTTGTATGAAGAGATTGGATATTTACATTTATTAAGCTTGTCATTATGATTATAGGCAACCCCTAACTACTCAGTCATCTGAGCACACAGCTTAGATTACAGCCATGTTCTAATCATCATTATAATAATAGTGAAAAAGGGTTTATTGTCCTACTGGTCTGCTCCGACTGGGCTAATGAAGCCGGGCTTAACTCATACAGTGTGCGATAAGGAAATTTAGCCTGGGCAGTGGCACTATGGTCTACTCTTAGAGAGAGAGAGAGAAATGGGGTTTAACGTCCACTCAACACAAACTAGGTCATTTTGGGACTAACATATGTTTTTTAAAAAAATTTTATTCCAATAATTCGTTGGGGGGTAGGGGTCTTTAGCAGTGGGAGGAAACCGGAGTGCCCGGAGGAAACCCACGAGGTTGAGAAGGCGCCCCTATCTCCATGCCACATACGCTCACACCAGGGCTCGAAACCACAGCCGCAAGCCAGAGGTGACCGGCCAGCTAGAGGTCAAAGCGCGGCACTCTAGACCACTAGGCCATCCCAACCCCCGGTCTACTCTTATATCAATATTCCAAAATGCTTTCGACAGAACAAATAAAATGAAATGGGGTTTAACGTCCCACGGCTCTGCTCCGAACTAGGCAAATGAAGACAGGCATACACCATAAGTCTGCAATGGGGGAAATTTTGTCCGGGCAGCAGCACTATCATCTTTTCTTATGTTAAATTCAAACTGCCCAGAGATCTTTTAAATGCTTGCCAATGTATATTTGGGACCTCGGCTTTTCATCCCATCAAATGACTAGTCCTTGTCAGACCCTTTATAAGGTGGCACTGACAAGGGGAACCATGTCAGAAAATCTGGATGAGAGAGAGAGAGAGAGAGAGAGAGATGGGGTTTAACGTCCACTCAACACAAACTAGGTCATTTCGGGACTAACATGGTTTATTTTATTTCAATAATTCGCTTGCGCGTAGGGGTCTGTAGCAGTGGGAGGAAACCGGAGTGCCCGGAGGAAACCCACGAGGTTGAGAAGTCGCCCCTATCTCCATGCCACATACGCTCACACAGGGGTTCGAAACCACAGCCGCAAGCCAGAGGTGACCGGCCAGCTAGAGTTCAAAGCGCGGCACTCTAGACCACTAGGCCATCCCAACCCCCCATCTGGATACGCTTTCTCTGCCAATGCAGTGATCGAATAAGCGACCACCAGGTTAGCAAGCCAGCGTATTACCCATAGTGGCTCTCCGTTTTATTAAGTAAATGCAATAGAATCGTGTATTATAGTGTACATGTATACGGAGCTTCATTATGTGGCTGTTGTTCGTGATAGAAGAGTTTAGTGATAAAACACTAACCCTGGGCTAATGAACAAGAATTATTAACTTCATAATTTAGATAAAACCTTTAATGTACATGTAACATAATTAATGCCTTAAATGTCAATGGAATATGTGTTTTAAGTTGTAATTACCTACGTGCATGACTACAGGCTGAATAAACTGAATAACACTATTGATCAATATAATATTATCACAAATATTATTTAATAATAAAGCACAATCTTGTTAATTAAATTCAAACACTGAGGTCCTATATATAAGATCCCTTGGCAGTTGGAATTCAATATAAGGGTAGGCCATAGTGCCGCTGCCTGAATAAAATTGTATGACGCATGCCCATTCAATCCTATTTCATTTAAACACATTAAAGAATTGATCAATTGCCATGAAAATAACTAAAAATCCTGTTTAAAATAAATTGTCATATGAATTGTCATATAAAGTACTGCATCAAGGCAAAAGTAAAATTTGGACAAAAGCTGTTGTGGTAACCATATGGCTTATGTTAATACATTAAACATACAAGGTTGTTCAGTACAGTTTAATATCAAATAATTCAATAAATGTAAATAGTTTCTTTTCAAATGTTGTATAACTAGAATTATTCATCAAAATGAATTAAAACTATTTTCGGATATCAAAGGGGTATTACATGTGGTTAAATCTGCATATTTCATGTCTTTATTCTTGCTTCAAATGTTACATGTATATAAATTATCATTTAGACATTTATTCACATGTCTAGCCTGTAATCAACTCTAAACCATCAGAGGAGTGAGAGAGAGAGAGAGAGAGAGAGAGAGATAGAGAGAGAAATGACGTTTAATGTCTAATTGACACAAACCATGGAGGAATGAGAGAGAGAGAGAGAGAGAGAAATGACGTTTAATGTCTAATTGACACAAACTAGGTCATTTCTGGACTAGCATATGGTTCTATTGTATTTCAATAATGCGCTTATGCGTAGGAGTCTATTGCAGTAGGCGTAGGAAGAAAATGGAGGACCAGGATTAACCAACCCCTCCCCGAGGTTGGACAGACGACCCTTCTCCTAATCACAATTAACCTGGGAATCAATCCACGCCTTTGGACATTCCCGCCCCACCCCCCAATTCCCCTCCCGTTTAACCATTGGATGGCTAAGGTATTCAGGGGACTAGACACTGTTTGTCATGTCTTTGTTAAACACGACTTCTCTCTCCATCTATTTAACCTGTACTCATAATGTAAATGGTAATCAATTACTTTCAAAGTTGTGCGTAATGGCAAATAATTACTTAGGCGTAATGGTAATTAATAACACAACTTTTAAAGATACATTAGGTAAGATTTAGTTTTATTGCTGGCCATTCTTACTATAATAGTTCCAAAATGCAAAATGAATTTATTGTAAATTTCATTCAAATTGCTCCATTGCGAGCAAAGATATTAGCTTTTGGAAATTTGATAAGATTGTGAATTAATTGCAACTACCGCACTGGTTGTTCGAAGCTTAGTCTAGATTCTCCATTTTTGGATTAAATCAAAATATGGTGGAGATATTTCCATTACATCAAAAGTTGATTATGCTCTTGCATAATGAACATTTAACAAGATGTTGCCATTCAAGATATGCCAAAATTTTGCAAGAGGTGTCAAATAATTTGAAATTAATTTGTTCAGATGGTTTTTGACAAAGGGAGGTAACCTGGAACAGAAGGTTGCAGAATGGTGTATATCAATTGGAGTCCATTATCGCATAAATCCAATGCTTCTCACCAAATCAGAAAAAACATTGCATCTGGCTATCACAAAGTTTTTGGCTGAGATAAACAAATTATTGATAGCGTTTATCCTGTCATGACACAAGTTCTTCAAACCAAATTTTGAAAAGATCTGTTAAAAACTATAGCCTATATCATGGTCACAAAGTTTTCAGAAAGAGGGACATAACTCTGAAAAGGTCTAATTCACACCGATATCAAACTCGTCTGAGATCTTTTAAGCATAAGACAAAAATTGTAGCCTCTGGAGGCTTCACAAATCACAAGCCATATGTTATTGCACATATAAGCAGCAAAGATAGATTGCCAGGCAACGAAACATACGCCCACAGCAGCTAAATCGTCCGGGCAGTCAACAAGGGTTGTCGCATATTTTTACTTTTTTGGGGAATGAAACATTTGTAATACACTAAAATCTGATTAAGAGTAACAACTCATTATGTAATTATCTGAAAATCATTAGAATTTGTTAGCTTTTTATAAAGTTTTGCCCCACGCTAACAATTAGTATAGGAAACATTTAACATCATGGATTTAGCTGTTCAGTTATCAAAATTCATTAAAAATCAAAATACTTATTCGTTTCAACACCTTAAACTCTGTGTATCAGACTGAAATCAATCGGATGATAAGTTTGGCATCTATAGTGTCACAAGGTTTTTTGAAGTGATCAAGGGAGATAACTCTGGAAGTAATTATTTGAAATCGCTGAAAATCAGTAGGTTTCTTCGTCTCATGATCTTAAACAGTGTGTGTAAATTTAAAGTCAATCGGATATTAACTTTGGCCTCTAGAGCGTCCACAAGATTTTTTGATATGATCAAGGGCCATAACTCTGGCAATAATTATCAGAGACCGCTGAAAATCAATAGGCTTTTTCGTCTCATGAGCTTAAACACTGTGTATAAATTTGAAGTCAATCGGACATCATCTTTGTCCTCTAGAGCATCCACAAGATTTTTTGAAGTGATCAAGGGCCATAACTCTGGCACTAATTATCGGAAATGCGTGAAAATCAATAGGCTTCTTCGTCTTATGACCTTAAACACTGTGTATAAATTTAAAGTCAATCGGATATTAACTTTAGCCTCTCGATCATTCACAACATTTTTCAAAGTGATCAAGGGTCATAACTCTGGCAGTAATTATCGGATATTGCTGAAAATCAATAGGCTTCTTCGTATCATGACCTTGAACACTGTGTATAAATTTAAAGTCAATCCAATATTAACTTTAGCCTCTAGAGCGTTCACAAGATTTTTCAAAGTGATCAAGGGTCATAAGTCTGTCAGTAATTATCGGATATCGCTGAAAATCAATAGGCTTCTTCGTCTCATGACCTTAAACACTGTGTGTAAATTTAAAGTCAATCGGATATTAACTTTAGCCTCTAGAGCGTTCACAAGATTTTTTTAAGTGATCAAGGGTCATAACTCTGGCAGTAATTATCGGATATTACTGAAAATCAATAGGCTTCTTCGTCTCATGACCTTAAACATTGTGTATAAATTTAAAGTCAATCAGATATTAACCCTGGCCTCTAGTGCGTTCACAAAAAATTGTGGACGATGGACGGACGGACGGACCGACCGACGGACGGACGGACCGACAGACGGACGGACGGGGGCGAGGCAATATACGTCCACATTTCTATGTGGGCGTATAAAAATACAGTCATAGATCAGCTTTTACTTATTAGCACATCCTTGGACATCATATTTGCATATCATATAACATTTATGACAAGGATTTCTGAACACTTTTCATCTGCTTTAATGTTATTGTTACCATACATAGATGATTCATGAATATTTAACAGGCCTGTGTTAATAGATATATTTTGAATGAGTATGCCTACCACTTATAATATTCATGGACTTACAATTGGATACTTCCTGATCTGCCCTTGTTTGATAAGGTGTGATTCGGCCCTATGTAATAGATACAATTACAGGGGAGATATGATGAAATAATGTAGTGGGCGTTATTACTTATATCCTGGTTTAACTTTACAAAGTTGGGTTAATTTAGGTCAGGGGGAGAGAGAGAGAGAGAGATAGAAAGAGAGAGATATATAGAGAGAGAGAGAAGGAGAGAGAGATAGAGGCCATTTTGCAACAGAGTAGGGTTTGAATTGAATAGTCTGTATTAAAACACAATTTATTGCTTTCAAATTACGATTTTTATTTCACAATTACCTTGTTAAGGGAACCCTGCCCGAAAAAATTTCCCTCATAGCACACTGTATGGCATATACATGTATGCCCATCTTTATTAGCAAGACGTTAGACCAGATTTCATGTCACCCATCGCAATACATATAATATCATGAGTGCAGTGGCAATACCAGGCACTAGAGTAACAGAGAAAACTGACAAGGATTACACATGCAAAACTTCTTGTCACTTAAAGGTCACGTGTACAAAAAGACAGATGGATAAATTTCTGTAATCATGGTTTGACTTTAAATCTCAAACATATATTATGCAAAAGATAAAACTGCCTATTGCAGGTCTTTCTTTAGGCCTTAAATGTTATCTAAATTATTAATTAGACATTTTATTAACACAAAAAGACCATAATAAACTATTGATGCTATATTTAGTGGATTTGAATAGGTTTTTTAACATTGGTAGTAATGACAACCAAGGGTAGTATATTCTTAATTCATTATCCATATTTTTACTATTATAGCGAGAACTGTCAGCTCTATCTTATCTTACTTAATGCCCCTCAACACCTGCCTTATCCAACGATTTCAAAATTTCAGAGATGATAGACTGTCACTCCTCAATACAAATCAACACATAAAATCCATTCTCGGAAAACAATTTAAGGTTTCCTCAGATTATATTCTCAAAGTTTTTTCTAAATTAGGGCACTGAACAAAAAAACAAAAGAAATTTCCCTATCATTCATCACAACATAGCTTTGATCTTTTAGACAGAGCCATTGTGGATCAGTGAGTATATTAAAACATCCAGTGTATTTAATGTACTGTCTTAGGTCACTGCATTGGCCAAGATGTTCATCAGGATTTGTCAGTTTGATTCCCCTTTGTCAATGTTACAGGACAGAGGGTTTGGCAAGGGATGCTGTTTAGTTGTTCGGATGGTACAAAAAAACGAAGGTCCCTTGGCAGTTAGAATTCGATAAAAGAGTAGGCAGTAGTAAACCACACTTTATGTTATAAGCCAAGCACAGGAGCAGAAGATTAGGACATTAAACCCCCATTTCATTTGGATATTTAAGAAATCTTTGAGATTTTAAAAATTCGATTTTCTTCAGGAACAGGACAACGTTTATTGTGTTCGAATGACACTTATCGCCCATGTGTGACAGGCTTCTTAATAGATAACACCAACGAACTGATACTGACAACAAAAATATGGCTGAACAAAAATTATCTTTTACTTTTCACAGCATGATATAGCTCCTTTATTTGGTATTGACCATCTGTTACTCTGACGGCCAATTTCCACAAGATAAAACAATATTATAATTTATTTATAGTTCATTGTTCTCATATCTGCTATATTGTCAATAAACCATTTTGACTATATTCAGCCAAGGGCAATACATTGTACAATATTTTGTCATGAGGATGTTGACATGTAATACACAGCTATCTTCAACCATGCAGACATTATGAGTTGTCATTGTCCTAAATATACCACTTCAAAATATGATATGGGTGGATGGCCAAATGGTTAGTGCGTGTGCCGTGCATGCTGAAACAGAAGATATGTCCTTGAGTCAACTAGCATGGTTTCAGCTTCCAAGTCCAACCTCGTGGGTTTTCTCTGGGTTCTCCGGTTTCCTCCCACTGCTAAAGACCCCTACGCGCAAGCAAATTATTGAAATAAAATTGAACCATATGTTAGTCCCAATGTGATCTAGTTTATGTCGAGCGGATGTTAAACCCCATTCCTCTCTAAAATATGACATTTTCAGTTATTTCGAATAGGGCTGACCGAATATTACAATGAGTAATTCTCTGTCGATAAATTTTAAACGAGTTCATAAAACAAATTTATTCTTTTCATTTCGCTGCATGGTCTGAAATCAATAATAAAATATCTCAGGGGCACCAAATTACATAATACCCTTTTAAATGACTTCAGATTGCAAAATTTGATACCGGAATCTATTATATGTCCTATTGTGATCCCTTCAATAACAGAAAATGCAAATGTAAACTCATAAAATTATTATAGGACATATTATATAACAGAAAAATTCAATGTTACTGGTTAGAATACACCCACCAATATTTCAACAACCAGTGAAATTTTATTTTAGACATGTATATTGTTTATAGATACTTTTCATCAACAGTTGTAATCTGCCATAAATAACCAGTGAATGGAAAGTCAAATTCCCCATAAAAAGGAGAGCGAGTTTAACTTATACCCAACAAAAACAGTGTTATTTTCAGACTAACATATTATAAGTTACAATCTTTCAATGATTCACTTGCACATTAAGGCCTTTAGCAGTGGGAGGAAACTTGAAGATACAGAGAAAACTCACAAGTACTAGCTTCATTTCTGTTGTATTCATTTCAGACATATCACATTTGTTGATAGAGAGAGAGAGAGAGAGAGAAAAGGGGTTTTAACGTCCACTCGACACAAACCAGGTCATTTTTGGATTAACATATTATAAGTTGCAATCTTTCAATGATTCACTTGCACATTAGGGCCTTTAGCAGTGGGAGGAACTTGAAGATACGGAGAAAACTCACAAGTACTAGCTTAAGATCGAAAGGATCCTTCATTTTTGTTGTGTTCGTTTCAATCATATCACATGATCACATGTTTTGATAGAGAGAGAGATGGGTTAAATGTCTCACTTGACACAAACCAGGTCATTTCCATATTAATATATGGTTCTATTTTATTTCAATAATACGTCTGCACGTAGGGTTCTTAAACATACATTATGCAAGATCTAAATCTGCCTATTACAAGTCTTTCTTTAGGCCTGAAATGCTATCTAAATTATCAATTAGACATTGGTTAACTCAACCAGGCCATAATCAATTATCGATGGCATAGGATTTCTCTGATATTAAATAGATTAGAACAGTTCAGACATATTTTGATTTAAGCTAAAAATGGAGGAGCGAGACTTAGCTTCGAACTACCAGGATGGTGGTTGAAATTATTGCACACTTCTTGTCAAACCTTCAAAAGTTAATATCTTCGCTTGCAATAGAGTAATTTGAATGAAATTTTCAAATTATTCATTTTACATTATCTATTTTTGAACTATTACAGCACGAATGATTAGCTCTTTATCTAAATCTCCCATAATAGATCTTTAACAATATGCTCTTCCAATACGCCTGCCAAAAAGTTTCAAAATGATCTAAATGCTCTAAACAGTAATTATTCACTGCCCATGAATTAGCCATCCGAAAGTTTCAAAATGACGTAAACACACAAATTGACCAACATAATCCTTTTAAATCAAATCTTTTCTCAATATTTCTATGGAGGGCCTACCTAAGATAGGGGGGTTGGGTGGGCGAATGGTTAGCGTGCATGTGTTGTATCATACGGCCTGCCATTGAGTCAACTGCCGTGGTTTTGAATCCCTGGTTGTACATGGCAAGGAGTAGGGTCGTCTGTCCAACCTTGTGAGTTTTCTCCGGGTACTCCAGTTTCCTCCCACTGCTAAAGACCCCTACGCGCAAGCGAATTATTGAAATAAAATTAAACCATATGTTAATCCCAAAATGACCTAGAGGACGTTAAACCCCATTTCTCTCTCTCTCTCTCTCTACCTAAGATCTTAGATATGATTGATTTATGATTTATCTGAGTTATTTAATAATACTCATAAAAACATTGATTAAAAGATTTAAACTAATAACCCAATATTATTACTCATTGACCTAGATCTCCATGTGTGTGTGTGTGTGCACGAATGAGCAAATCAGTTAATTCAGACACAAAGCCACTAAAGAATATTAGGTACATTAGGTACATGTGGGTCTGCATGTACAAAACTCATTAGACTAATACAACAAGTTTTATAATAGCTTATACGTACATGCTTAACCAGGGGTCGATCTATAAATGTAAAAGAAGTGAACCATTTTTGACATTAAAGAAGCTAAGTCTCTTACTCAATATCATCCAAAGTTTTCGACACTGACAACACAAATTATTTGTCAATTTAAATCAACATTGATGCGGGCCCGTAGCCATGGGGGGGCTATGGGTGGGTCGGTGGGGGGTCTTGGCCCCCCCCCCCCAAATCGAAGTAACTCCCCCAAATATTTTGCCAAAAATAGTGATTTCGTAGTCCGAGTGTTCTTCCAAAACATTCCGTAACCCTTCCAAAACATTCAGTAGCCCCCCCCCCCCCCGCCAAACTTTATGAGCTGGCTACGGGCCTGCATTGATGGTGTGATCTTAGCGGAAAAGATGCACTTCTCATATCCAATATTTAAAGTAGCTAGGTCTGTAACTCAATATCATCAAAAGTTTTCGACATTAACAACACAAAACATTTGTCAATTTAAATCTTACCGGGGGGGGGGGGGGGGGAGGGGATAGGTTCCTGATATCCAATATTTAAGACAAAATAAACATTTTACCATTGGTACACGAATCAAGTTCCATTTATAACCAAATAAAAAACATATCAAATGGCGGACACGTAATTAGTAATGGCTGTTTCACAAAATAATAATTCAAAAAATGTGGTAGAATGGACTTTCATTCAAGTTGGCCTGTTCATGTATTTCAACGAACTTAACTGATTTTGAATTACAATAAAGATTGAACAGGTGAATGAAAACCACACCACTTGACTCAATGATATATTAAACATATCGGCTATCCTTTCATCCAAATGAATTACAATTTTGGGGGACTATGCTTTGGGTTGGGCGATTTACTTTTTTGGGGAGTATATCGTGATAAAATCATCAGCGATTTGATCATATCGGACTTATCTTAAAATATCAACAAAAAAAAAACCCAACGTATATTGTAATATATCCAAAATTATTGCGATATAATATTCATCGTGCCCCAATATAGATGGTTATTATGTCATATCATCACCTATGACATTCGATTGATATAATTAAATTCATCAGTAGAAGAACCATGATCAAGTACATGGTACCTACCGAAGCTTCTCAGCCAAAGTCATTAAAATTCAACTTCATGTTTAAATTATCACGATAATATCTTTTATCGTGATATTTGATAAATTATTATCACAATATTATTTTTTCATTATCACTCAACCCTAACCATGCTGTAGCTAAAAATCCTAGCCACTTATCATTATAATTCACATGTGTCGTAACATCACTGTTAATAATCTAGCTAAAATTAGTACAATTCATGTTTGGATGCAATTTGCAGCTGAGTAGGTTGTTTCAACTAGGCTTGTTTAGTTCATCTTGTTCAACAAAGCAAATGGAAATTACGCTTCGATAATCAGCCCCAACAATCAAGGAAAAAAATAGGCCACTATTGTCTGTGCAAGCTGTATATCTCACTACAATTTTCTATACCTGCAGGGTTACTGTTTCAAATGCCAATCAATAGTACTTTACTGATATTTTCTCAAGAATTTCATGCAAACCAAAAAATAATTCAAAGCTCTCATAAAACGTTCTTTTATTAAGTATTAAGGTAAACCAGCATTCTACTACAAAGGGAGAGAGAGAGAGCAGTGGAAAGAAACCGGATGAACCGGAGAAAACCCACAAGGTTAGACAGGCGGCCCTACTCCTTGTTACTTATAACAAGGGAATCGAAACCACGCCAGTTGACTCATTGACAGACCTTATGATACACAGCGCACGTGCTAAGAATTCAGCGATCCAACCTCCCTGCTAAAGCAGAGAAAAACATGCAATGTTTCAATGTATAAATGTAGGTAAATCTATATAGCCATCATAACAGCTAAGAAATGTCCTCCTTTTCCGCATCGACATGGCTAACACTAAGAAAAACAATATAGTCCCAGTGTATGATTCATGAATGTAAAGTACATTATAAATCCATTTCTCCATTATAATAATAAGGAAAGCCATAATACGTTTTTTGAATCAACAAGGAAGACCATGTTTAAAGCTTATTTTTAACAGTAAACAACTGCTGATAACCATTCATTCTTCTTAAAGATACATTATGGGAGATTAGATAAAGAGCTGGCAGTTCTCACTATAATAGTTCAAAAATAGATAATGTAAAGGGAATTTTCTGAAAATTTCAGTCAAATTGATAGACTTTGAACCAAGATTTTATCATTGAATTTTCAGCCTTGGTATGATCATCAGTACATTAGTCTGGACGATAAGAAACATAGTCTCTATTATCCAATTCATGATTAAATCATGAATGACAGTTGATCAGCAAATTGGATCCTAATCCAAAAATATCACTGGCTAGTGTTGACATCGACAGTTGATTATGGTCTGGATAAGTTAATTAATGTCTAATTAAAGATACATTATGGGAAATTAGATAAGGAGTTGGCAGTTCTAACTATAATAGTTAAAAACTAGCTAATGTAAAGGCAATTTGCAGAAAATTTCAGTCAAATTGATCAACTATGAACCCAAAACTAAGCAAATGAAAGTTCTGCTTAGCCTCGATCATCATTACTAAAGTCGTTAAGACAAAACCAGTAATCTCGGTTATCCATTTAATCGGTCAATCACGAAGGAAAATCTTAAAGAAAATCAACTACAATTCAACAAATATCGCAGGCTATCCATGACATTGAGAGTTGATTATGGTCTGGATAAGTTAATTAATATCTAATTAATAGGTTTTTTTTATAACATTTCAGGCCTAAAGAAAAACCTACAATAGGCAGATTTTGCTCTTGCATAATGTATGTTTAATAATTTAGATAACATTTCAGATTTAAAGAAAGACCTGCAATAGGTAGATTACCTCTTGCATAATGTATGTTTAAAATCTACTTTTACTTTCTGTTATAATCATCATGAGTAATCATTCTATTCATATTCTCTAGTCAATGACAGGAAATGAGGGAAATTTAGCCTGAAAAATGGAGCTATGGCCCACTTGGTACTCTTGTTTCAAATTTCAACTGTCAAGGGTTCTTTTACGTGCACTCCAATCCAATGTGTGAACAGTACCTTAATTATTCATACATGTACTATCCGAACGACCAGACACTGACTTTGCCAGGGCCTCTGTTCCACACAACTGACACAGGGAAACCACACCGGAACGGTTAGCGCATGCACGTGGTATCATAAGGTCTGTCATTGAATCAACTGGCATAGTTTCGATTCCTCAGTTGTCTGTGACAAGGAATAGGGTCGCCTGTCCAACCTCATGGGTTTTCTCGAAGTCCTTTGGTTTCATCCCACTGTTAAAGACCCCAACATGTAAGCAAGTGGACATCAAACCCATTTCTCCTCTCTGTTGATGTGGCCTACTACATATGTAATTCAAGTCAATAAAAATACGGGACTGCTTTCCATAGGAACAACCAGCAGTATCAACAGAGGGTGGACTTTTGTCAGTAATAGAAAGTCAACTAATTTAATGGCTTAATTTCAACCAAATCTGGACATTAAATTACACCAATACTCAAAAGGCAGTCATTAAAGTAATTATATCACGAATATGAGTAAGAACTACAGGTACTTGTATAATCTAGTTAGAAATGTCAAACTATCTTCCTAGCCATGTTTATGGTTATAGTGTGTAGTTGGGGTTAGAGGAGAGTGGCAGACAGAGAACAGTAAGACTCTGTATTATTCATAAATTCATTCTTGATATATTCCTTTCGACATTCATGCGACAAAACCAATAAATAAACATTTTAAAATCAATTTATTTTTGACCCACATCCAAGAGGGCTAGTCATTTTGATTTATATCTTTCAAACTGCCAGTGCTTATTCCAGAGCTTTCTACAAATTTGTGGCAAAAACAATACTATTTGATATTCGGTATCACTAAAAATTAAGAAAGGTAGATAAGCGGTAGGTCTATTGTATTTTTGAACAAATTTGGACACATTAGTCATAGAAAGATCAATTACAATAATTCAGATTTCAAAAGGTGTATAAAAGGAATTTGAGTTGCCTATAAACATCCAAAGATCAGAAGAAAATGAATAAAACAGGGTCTTATCTTATCTGTCCTTTAAGTCACATCAGTCATCAAAACAGTCAATAATGTATGCGTGTAGATAGACCCAGGCTAGTCTGTGATATAACTTTTGTGGAAGCGGACGTTAAAAACAAGCAGATTAGATTAGATAGGCCCAGGTTGAGGGTGGTGGAGTCTGTACATCGTATTGGGGACCATGAAGCGTCAAGGGAGAGAGAGAGAGAGAGAGAGAGAGAGAGAAATGGGGTTTAACATCCACTCAACACAAACTAGGTCATTTTGAGACTAACATATGGTTTAATTTTATTTCAATAATTCGCTTGCGTGGAGGGGTCTTTAGCAGTGGGAGGAAACCGGAGTGCCCGGAGGAAACCCCTGAGGTTGAGAAGGCGAAGCTTCTAGGGGCCTGGGGCCCATACAGCTGACCAATGAAGCTAGGCCTTTAATTAATGACAATTTTAGTCATTAAATCATACAAGTGATCATTTATTCTAAACTAATGTTTAATAGAAAATGGTTAGAAATTATACAGTTGTTACTAATTAACAAATGTGTAACTAGCTGTAAATGATGTCACTACTGGTGTATGAGCGTGACTATTAATAACACCCATCACTAGTTGAATACAAAAATAAGACTTTGTATACAGTATCATCTTAGGTGGAAGCAGAGGTTGAACAACAACATTGACTACACAAACTTGGATAATAGTGGTGTATATCATTCAATAGTCACAGTCTTAATGCCTTAGTGGCAAAACATATATGTAATGATTACTGCCTGTCCCAGCCTGTCCTGATTACTAACAATTTTAACTAACTACATGTAATACACATTCATTATGCATATAAACTGACAACTTTGATCTACTATTCTATTAGTGTTGTATGTGTTCATTTATAACAGTTATATGTTGCTTAGTCAACGATATCAACCCGTTACAGTGTATCTGTTCAGTATATTTTCTACTTACTAACTCTTGATCTCAAACTCTCTACTCTTGAAGGGGAGGGCCCAAAAATTAGTCTTCTTCCAGCACATACTATTAGGCCTACATGTATTTGGGAATCAGATGAATGAGGATGCAATCAAGGTGTGTTGATATTCAAGAGGAGCGTCAGATCAATGGGATGTTCCCATAACTACCAGTACCATGTTTAATGGCAGTTCAGTTGCTTCTGTTCCTTAGATTTGGGAATATACGTAGGCTTTTCTGGTTCTTTTGATATGATTGATTTGTTGTTATTTTAAAAAATTTGATTTGCACTGACTATAATATAGACTAGCAGATACTCGACTTTAACTGGGGCCCAAATTTGATGGCCTAAGACATTCATGGGGTTACGCTGGTCAATTTGATAACATATATAATACCTACATGTATTCTGGGGTGGAGCATGGTGTTAATGCATGATTTGCCCTGAGCCCAAGCCAAACTTGCCATAAACATTCACAGGTAAATTTGAGACCACAAATGTGGGGGTGGAGTGCGGTAACGAAGCATTAGGGGCAAACATACATACAGATATCTTTGCTTTTTATTTATTTAGCTAGATTAGGCCTACTCACTACTGCACTTGCCTTTCATTCCCCATAAATATGATAAAATATAGCCATTGTATCTCAATACTGGTTACAAACCCCAAAAAGCTGTAGAAACATAAAGCTACTGGTATGGACTGACTGAGCCATTAGACTATAGACACAGCCCAGTTGCCAGTACATAATAGTCATACATAAAGACATTTACATACATTCAATATTTATCAAGAGGCCTGTGGGTGTCAAAACGTTCACAAAATTACCTTCAGACTGGACGAAAATGGGACTTTCTTCGGTAGTAGCCATCCCAAACTGTAGCTAAACAGTTCCTGGTTGTTGTACCGCCATTAAAACTGGAAAAGGGATTACTAAATAATGTATTATAAGACAAAATATGCGGAGTTGGGTTGGTTCTTGATTCTAGTGAACTTGGCTCTCGTTTTTCCAGTGTCTTTTTTCCATTGGGGTTTACGTCTGGAAAACCACGACCAAAGCGATACCCTTTATAAAATTCCGAGAATAACGAAATTTCCTGATAGGAACTGTCTCTAATGCGTAGTTTTTCAGAATCATGAAATGATATGTTAATATTTCCAATAATCTTTGCACTTTTTGACAAATATTTATAATATTTCCTGCCCTGTGGCAACTGGCTCAGTGACTGTGAATGTTATTATCCGATCCATTGACCCACGGAGCTAAAAATAGAAAAATAAACACAGTTACCTCCCTTTAGTTACTACTCGGTTAAAACATAGTACTATGGAGAACGCTAGATCGGGGACGGTCTTACGCATTTTATGACGTCACATTTGGATTGTGGGATAGGGTAAGGGTTAGGCTTGGCCCAGAGTTAGGGTTAGGGCTAGCACTGTTTACATCTCGAGACTTTGACGAAATCTACAGGTCCTAGCCCTTACCCTAACCCACAATCTATATAACTTTCAACTTTTTTTATTTGCATATTACATCCATTAAGAACAGTATACAAAAATCAACATACATATGCATGCAAAAGATACATTTGTCATGGAATACTATATAAATAATGAAAATATAATGAAATTATAATGGGATATATTTATGTACATGCACCATTGGGATGATACCAATGAAAACAACAATGAAAGTATGACAATGAAATAAAATACTCATAAAATATGTAGTAAAAGTATATCGGTGTACATAAGAGTATGACGATATATGACGTCATATTATGTGCTAAAATGCGTAAGACCGTCTTCGATCTAGCGTTCTCCGTTAAAACCATAGAAATATATATTTCTATGGTTAAAACAGAAATTGGATGCAGACCACCATTAATTTTCACTGTCTTGTTAACAACGAATGTAGTTTCTTCATACACCTGTATTTCTTTAATTGTATTTATTGTAAATTGGAAAGTTATTTTGCACATAGAAATGGTTACTTTTAATATTTCAAAGATTCATTTTTTTTTTTTATTTATGTCCTATAGAATCCTATTCCTGTTACATGACATGTCTCAATCTGTTTCATAGAGAATTACTTACGAATTATCTCTGTCACAGATGACTGTCTTCAACACGTGCAATGACATCACGCGTGCATTGTTTACATAAGACGTAAATGTTCTGGGCAAAATGATGCCTTTTACTCATTTTAATACCCATTTACACTAAATAGGACATACTTTTTAACTTCAAATACTTCAAACGGAATTGTTTTAAATGCTTTTGAGAAATTGACGAAGCACAAAAATATTGAAACTATGAATGATTCGCGGCATTTATCGGGAAAACTGCAGGATTCAAGAATTACAAGAATCAGTCATATTCTGGCACGATGCAAGAAGCAATATTAGGTATGGTCCACAAGACTTAAATAAAGATGTGTTAAAAACTGTGATCTATATCGCGGCAGAATGTTTTCAGCAAAGGAGGATAACTCCTGAATGGAAGGTTGCGTAACGCTGAATATAGATAGGTACAGGCATTGACGTCATGACGTCAATGGGTACAGGATTCGTTCTCTCGTGAACTCAATGCGTCACACCGAATTTGAAATAAATCGCACTCACAGGGTTTTCGAAAAAGCGGGCATAACGCTGATTATCGAGTTCAAAATTAAATTTAAGAATTCTCTACGACATCTGCAATTTTCTTCATTTGGTATGCATCATTTTTACCCGGACTAAAAGTTTACGATCCCCAGTTAGCCATAAATTTACGTTGTTTTTGATGAATTGTTAAGTATGCCACATGTTAAATATGTACATAAGCTATAAAACACAACGATATATCATAGAAAGAACCATTTACACTATAGAACCCCCACCCCGGACAAGGATCAGTCCGCTCCTGGTATCTTATAGACCAATAATAACACAAGTTCATTCAAGGAAATACCCTCTTAAACAACATTTAAGTATGACCTACAACCGCCTAACACTTTCCCCTCGAACTAAAAGTGAATTATTTATTTGAATTTTCGATGAAACGGAAAGGTTTGTTCCGCATACGAATTAAAGCTTAGAAGGAAGAAATACAATTTGTAGAACCAGATATTTGATGTTAGTGAAATTTCTAAACCTTCCGTATACTAATCTACCTGCATACAAATTTTTATGAAAATACACTTTTAAGCAACATTTGATTATGGTCTGTAGGACTCGAAAAATAAATTGTTTATTGGACCAATCACGAAAATATTTTGGAGAATAAAACTGCTTAATTGTGTGTTAAACCCCTTAAAACCTCTTACCTAAGGGCTGATCAACTAATTTAATATTTGTGATATGTTTTCAAACATCTTATACCCGTCAGTCTTCGTCTGGAAATGAAGACCGGTGTCCCAAGCTGTAGTATGCGGTGTCTGGATAAAGCCAGACTTAAATTTTATAAAAACAAGGTGTAGGTGACATTTACCTTTCATTATACAGTACTGCACATGGATAATTCACTGTATAGACCTCTAAAGAAACGGCAATAGATATCAGGTCACCCAACGAAGAAATTTGACCAGAAATCTTAAAAGGGTTACGTGCCCGGATAAGCATTTTTGACATTCACGTTCAAACAACTCAATTTTTGAGCGGGAATTTTGAAACAAGGTAAATACACCAGTGCTCTATATTTTGGCGCTTAAATCTCATACGAACTCAGACTTTTCTTTCCGAGACTGTTGAAATCGAGACAGTACCTTTAAACGTAAACTTTCTTGTGGCTGTAAAAACTCGACGAATACAAGTTTTTTTAATAATATCTTTCTACACGAATTACCAATAAAATGTTCACTAGATAAAATGGAAACATTTTAATACCTGTAAAATAATATACCTGCAATTAATTTATTTGATTAAGCTCTACCACGAAATACGGAAATTTGAACACGTTTTAGCATCATATCTTTCTACACGACCAAACAATAACTTGTCATTGGATAAAACGGAAACATTTTTTTATAACTGTAAAATAAAAGACGAATTATCATATATGGCGTATGTTTACAGGTGATGAAAATGATCTAATGCGGGAATTTGAAACACGTTTTAACATCATATCTTTCCCCTCCCTTTTCAGATATGGCCCGAAAGGGAGTATGGTAGCTTCTGGTTACTATACTTGCAACCAAAACTGTGCCTGGAGTAAGACGGAAGACATCAGTAGTGGAACCATTTCTAGGTAGCTTCCAGCTAAACTATACAGGTCACAATTCTATGGAATACAATTACCGCTTTTTACTGATAAATTATCGCTTGATAATGACTAGAGTAGAAAAGCCTAGTCGAAACGTCGCTCAGTAAAAAGCAGTGATTGTATTCCACGGAATTGTGACCTGTATACATAGTTCAATTACTAAATGCCATTGAAACAGTTTATGCAGCTAAACTAGTTAATGTTCTTGGGTTTATGTTAAGATATTTGCATAAGTTAAAGCCCCAATAACACTCTTGCTGTAACTGAATAATATGTCCCAATCTTCATTCTGGTCAACAAATCGTATTATTTTAGAATATTGCAATTAAATGATGATATAAATTTCATCTTAACACACCTATTTTAAAAAATTGGAAAAAATTCAACCAATTGATTTGAAAAGTCTAACGTAAATCTTTTCAAATGTGACTTGGATTTTAAAATATTTTCGAACCCTCTGGACAAGTAAAATAGGTTGTAATGGATAATTTACACAACAGGTAGGACACTTAAAGAATAAGGGTATTATTTATTTTCTGGAGCTACCAAGCCAGCAAGAATGTTATTGTCCCTTTAACAACGCAAGGATATAGAAAACACCATTTACAGTCAGTTTTTTCAACCCCCCAAAAAAAGATTGCTTGGAGAAACTCGGTGTCCCTGGTACTGTGGCAACTGAGAGGTAGCAAGAACTTGTGAATGGAGAACAAACAGGAATGAACGTGTATACTATCGGTCTGGAGCCTGTGTGATACCGGGGGTCCGGTGTGGTTCTCTCCTCCCCGCCGCGAAATTTCTATGAAAAACTGACTGTAAACAGTGCCGGATTAAGGCTCTACTGGCCCTAAAGCACATTTTGAAAGGTGGCCTGAAAATACAGATATGTCAGTCGGATGCAACCCAGTATGACACTACATGGGCCATTTTTTTTTCTTTTACTTTATTACTTTGTGGCCTGGATTTCTGGCTGCCCCTAAGGCACGTGCCTTATTTGCCTTGGTGTTAATCTAGCACTGACTGTAAATGTATGTTTTCTACAGTTTGAGCTGATGTTTCTAGCTTATGCACAAATTTCATATGTGGCAATCTTATCGACATTATATCCACAATAACAAAAATCGCAATTTTGGATTCTTTTTGATTGTCGCTTTAAATTTACATCATCTTGGCTATACATAAGAGGTATTACAAGCCACATTCATCAGGAAAAATTGATGTTAACTTAAAATCCGCCATTTTTGACATCATTTTGAATTGCTGTCATGAATGTTGGATTTTTGAAATTTATCTTTAAATTCAAAGACATCGAAAACCACTTAAAGTACATAGTCAAGCTCATATCTTATGACATTTTCCCTGGTTGTATGGAGAAAATGCCATTTTATAATAATTAATTAAAATTCTGCCATTTTGGATTTCTTTTTGGCGGTAATGTGGGATTTCTAACATCATGGAAATTTATCTTTAAATTCAGTGACATCGAAAACCATATAAAAGACATAGTAAATGTCATATCTTACGATACTTTCGCTGATTATATGGAGAAAACGCCACTTTATTACGATTGGTTAAAATTCCCCCATTTTGGATTTCCTTTTGGCGGCAATGTGGGATTTCTACCATCATTGATTCTCGAAATTTATGTTACAAGTAATAGGCCTACACAACTGGAATAAACGACGAATATTAAAATCAATATTTTTGGATTCCATAACAAAACATACGATAAAAATTAAATAAGCCAACAGTGAGGCTGATGTCCCCCGCCGAAATCCCAAAATAAATAGAAGACACATATTAATTAACCGCACATTTATCTTTTTCAAACGTATCGAGCAATCAAACTGTAGACGAAGTGTCATCCAAAAGTGTTTTATAAAGAAAAATGCTAAAACCGACGAGAAAAATGAAAATGTACCCTAGTTAGGGGGACCCTAAAGGCAGACAAAAGGGCCCCCACGCTTGACAAAAGGGCCCCATTGGCCAAGGGAAAGGGCCCTCGTGTCAGAGTCAATCGTTCCTATACACTGTTACTGTCGAATCCATTACTGAATGAGAATGCAGTCATTGTATTGGCATACAAATCACCAATCAAGATGAACCTAAGTTATCAAGTATCAACCAATCAAACTGCTTATCTCTGCCTACCCTAAGCAGAAAATGCTCATCTTCGAACTCCATCAAGGCATTGACCTAATAAGCATTATACACACCAATTTTGAACATTTTAACTCAATTAGAAAGAGAGTTATTGTGTTCCAAAGTCTCGGCAAATCAAATTGCTTATCGCTCTGCTTACCCTGAGCAGAAAATGCTCATTATCGATCTAAGTCAAGGCTCAAGGCATTACTGTAAGGAAACTATAGACCAAGTTTCATCACTCTCACTTAATTAGAACTAAAGTTATTGTGTCCCAAAGCATCAACCAATCAAATTGCTTATCTCTGCTTATCCTAAGCGGAAAATGCTCATGTTCGAACTTCGTCAAGGCATTGACCTAATAAGCATATACACCAAGTTTGAACATTTTAACTCAATTAGAAGGAGAGTTATTGTGTTCCAAAGTCTCGACCAATCAAATTGCGTATCGCTCTACTTACCCTGACCAGAAAATGCTCATTATCGAACTTAGTCAAGGTATTACTGTAATGAAACTATACACCAAGTTTCATCACGCTCACTTAATTAGAACTCAAGTTATTGTGTCCCAAAGCGTCAACCAATCAAATTGCTTATCTCTGCTTAATCTCTGCTCATCTTCGAACTCCATCAATGCATTGACCTAATAAACACATACACCAAGTTTGAACATTCTAGCTCAATTAGGAAGATAGTTATTGTTTCACAAAAAGTGCGACGGACAGACAGACGGACAGACAGACAGACAGATAGACGGACAGACGGACGAACCCATTTTAATAGTCCCCCAACTTTCTTCGAAAGGCGAGGGACAATAAAAAATTAGTTTCTAATTTCAGAGGTAATCATTATTCGATACTTTCGATTTAACATAATATAGTCAAACGATCTGTTGGATTATTGCAGATTTGCGGTATTACACGTTAAATGTTAAAAAATGAAAATTGTCAATAAAAGTTGTGATTAATTGATTTATTAAAATTATTGTCTACCCCTACAATTGAGTGAACATAAAAATACATTTGCTTAAACCTAAAACTTATAAATCGATACAACGTGGTACTGTGGCTCAATCTGCAACGTTAGAATGGGTTACAAAATGGCGCCCCGTGACGTCAGTTGGCCAGACACTCTATTACGCCCACAGGCACTTGAAGGGATTAAAATAAATTAAAATAAAACGTCTTACTACTGCTTGACTATAATTCTTGTATTATAGTCAAGCAGTGGTAAGAAGTTTTATTTTAATTTATTTTAATCCCTTCGGTGCCTGTGATTACGCCCTATATTATATAGGCTCTGCTCCAGACTATAGCGAGCCACCATCTTACCCACTTGGCACTCCGTGCAGGCGCGGATCCAGTGGGGGGCGCACCCGGCGCACGTCCCCTCTATTTTTTGAGGTGTCGAACAATTTTTAGCTCCATATATTCTCGCGAGAAATGAAAACGAAAATAGTTTAGGTTGGAAATCGTAATTTACAGTACTAATGCGAAATTAGTCCTTTTGGTCATTTTTTACACTTAAAAATCACGGTTCCGGGCTTCGCACTCCCAAGCTGGTGCAGCACGCTCCCTCTTTCTGAAAATCCTGGATCCGCCCCTGCCGTGACTATACTGCTGAAATTGAATCCATCGTCAAACTAGATCTTAATTCTCAGGGATAAACATTTTTAAAAGTTTTAAAAAATTATGACTTGTAGAATGTCCACAAATAAATATTGTAAACGGACATTCTGACAAGGTAACGACATTCTCCCCAACTGGGTTAATGTCATTTCCTTGCAGTCCACACTAGGAACTCGGTGTTGGATATAGTGACTTCATAATGCACATCCACAAAGACTCCACACGAAAAGATAGGGCGCTAAAAATCCCCTGTATATCGCCTTCTTCTTATTGATTTTCCCGCCGCTTTTTCACGTGCAAAATCTACGTCATTAACTCGTGCATTTTATCCAGGTTACCCAGTGAAGAGAGCTGTTACATTGTAGAGTTGCGTGTTATTGTGACCTATTTATAGCCATAGGTTATCAACACTGTCAAACAAAAAGTCACATGGCTTGACGGAGACAATATAGGACGATTATTGTCTTCGCCTCTATCATATTTTGTAAACCATTCAGCAGTGAGCTAGCAAATATGGCAGCAAATAATGGCTTACGTTACAAAGACAAAGTGACAATTGTAACAGGCGGTTCTAAAGGAATTGGTTTAGGAGTAGTGCAAGTTTTTGGTAAGAACTTTTGTCTTTTGTTTGTCTGATGTTTTGGAATGGTTCATTCATTGTTCTATCTCCCAGACATTAGGTAGTAGATATATTATATATTATATATACACTGTCATACTATTTTTCTACAAAAGAACGATTGATTGTTGTTTGCATTTTTTATTCCATACCAAATATACAATAGAATTTGATTCCATGCATCACTCCTTTATTTAGACTTTAAGAGTGAAGGCAGCATACCAAAGTATAAAATAAAAGTAGAAAAATTATGCCCTTATATTTACAGCACGCCCGACCAGACAACCAAGCTTATGACTTGGGGTGGGGGTATGTGGTTGTCAAAATGAAGTGCCCAAAATCTCTGCCCCCTTGCCTTGAACATATATTATATACATATACATCACTGAGCTCTGTAACTGTAAATTGAGGAATCCAACACTCTGACCTCAGTATTTATTATTATTATGAATTTTAATGACATGGTGATTCAATTTCATTCATGCAAAGGATATTACACATATCTCTTATATATCTCGCGCTTTGAATACAATGCTATCCCACCATAAATAAGGGATAACGCACACCACCATGACATTTTTCTCGTAGAAAATGTTGTTACACACCTATATGCAGCTGAATATAGATCCGACCCTGCATATACATATAAACATGTAACTTTTGTTAGCATAGGCATGTCTGTCTATTGAAGGGGCATATGTATAAGCATATTCCTGAAGCAATGGCCCGAGAAATCCCTCTCTGACCATTGCTGGAATAGCGTCTGTTTCTTGAACTTATGCGGGAGTGTGTCTATTCTTTCCGTTCAATGAAAGCTATCACTTAATTACAGCAACATGACAGTCCTTCATTTCATCTGGGTCTTACCTAAAACTTTGGACAGTGATTTAAGGTATTAAAATGGTTAAAGTATTTTCGTTTCCAAACAGTATTGTTTACATTTCATTCGACTTGATAGCCTCGTTTGTCACGCAATTAGTTTTACTGCAGTATTCTGCTATGCACGGGTTAATTAGGCATAATAAAATCGTGAGTCATGACGTATACGTTATGTAAACATATTTGGTCCAGTATTGGCAGCTCGTGATTGGTTGGTAGACGGACTACTGATCAATCAAAATTTAACACAAAAATATCCACTCATAATAGCAGTGTGTAGTTGGATTACTTCTAATCAGACGCAACACTGCGCGGAGTATGATGTATAAGTAGACCTGATGAATCGTAAAAATATGTGATCTAGTGTCATGATCCATAAAGTCAGTCAGCATTTGTATTTTTTTGTGTAAAAGTTCTCTTGCTATATTAGGCCAAAGATTTAATAACTTCGGGGCTACGTGAATGAGACGGTAATGGGTTTCCCCTTGTCAGTGATGCAGAAGGAGGGCCTGACAAGGACAGCTGTCTAGTCATTTGGATGGGACAAAAAACCAAGGTTCCCTGTACACATTGGCGTACATGTAAAAGATCCCTTGGCAGTTGGAATTCGATATAAGAGTAGGCCGTAGCGCCCCTGCCCAGGCAAAATTTCCCCATAGCACACTGTATGCCGTATGCCCGTCTTCCATTAGCCCAGGTCACTAGGTGCAGAAGAGTAGGACGTTAAACCCCATTTCATTTCAGTAAAAACCATGTGACGGTGATGATGATGATGATGATGATGATGATGATTAATAGTTGGTCTTGTGTCTGCTATTAATAAGTGACATATGGTACACCAGATTATAGATATTTGATAAATTATATATGCCATATGTCCATATGAAGGTGAACTAAAAAAAGCATGTAGAGCATTACCTCTGTCATCACTCGACTCCACTCATTTACAAAATTAAATGAATTGAAATGGGAGTTAACATCCTACTTTGTGTATCCCATCTGAATGACTAGATAGCTGTCCTTGTCAGACCCTGCATTTGTACCACTGACACGGGTAAACCATGCCAGTGCAGGGATCGACACATGTCAGGGGTAGAATTTTGAAGGGAGGGGGCACGAAATGGGGCTACCGACCGCAAAGGCGGGGCACGCCGCTGAGAGAGGGTTTTCCCCAAAAAAATTATCCGTCATTTCTTTGCATCTGTAGCCATTCCAAGCCCCCCCCTGGATCCGCCTCTGCATGTGGTGACCTCCGAGCCAGCATCTTACCAACTTAGCCACCTTGGCTCCATAATTATTTACATGTCGGCTATGCACATAAATGAGTAGAAATATTTTCTAAATGTTACTGATTTTATAAAATCCTTGGGAAGTCACTTAAACTTTACATTTTCTGGACACGCCCTACAAGAGTATCTGGGTTGACATACACCAAATTGATTCGTATCTAAGTTATCACAGTATGAACTTAGTGTTAATTTTTGACTTGTTGACAATTATCATCTTATCACTTCTGCTAATGGTGATAATGGATTGCTAAATATAATTCTATATAACCCACATGTTCATTATCGGTATATATTTATTTATTTAGCCATGAACTAATCACATCTATTAAATATTTTTGTCTAAGATCATTGTTATCTATACTATCTCTACAAGTGTTATGGTTACCATATATATATATGGGGGTACAGGTCCATATTATATGTGTGTGTGTGAGTGGGGGGGGTGAATGGCCGAATGGTCAGCATTTGCTGGTTAGCATGTGCGCGCTGTATTATAAGGTATGTCATTGCGTCAACTGGGTGGTTTCAATTCCCCACTTGTATGTGACAAGGAGTAGGGGTTTCTCCTGGTCCTCCAGTTTCCTCCCACTGCTCAAGACCCCTTTGCAAGCAAATTATTGAAATAAACTTGAACCATATGGAAGTTAAACCCATCTCTCTCTCTCGCTCCCATCTTCATTAGCCCAGATTAGGAGCAGAAGAGTAGGAGGTTAAACCCCATTTCATATCTCTCTCTCACTCTCTCTCTCTCTCTCTCTCTCTTTCTTCTGTGTTACATGATTACCATAGATCTCAATTTTTGGCTAAATTTATTATGAACATTGAAAACAATACTTTTCTCCAGCACTTATCTGAAATGATATCTCTCTTGGAAGGGTTCCCTTTGAAGACCCTGTCTAACACACCTGTGTTCATGTGGTGAAGCTTTCATCAGTGGAGGAATGGGTCCAGGAGCTGCTGAGTTTTCGTGCAAAGAATTACCCATGTTGTTAGTACATATAGTAAACAATTTTGTGCTTTTCTGTCAGATTTTTTGCACAAATTTTTTATCAGTTTTCTATCGAAATTTGCTAGCAGTTTTCTTCACAAATTTTCGATCAGTTTTCTGTACAAATCTGCTATCAGCATTCTACACCAAATTTATAGCAGTTTTGTATTCAAATTAGCCATCAGATTTCTACACAGAGTTTCTAGCTTTTTTCTAAGCCAAGTTTCTAGCAGTTTTCTAAGCCAAGTTTCCGCAGTTTTCTAAGCCAAGCCAAGTTTTTGCAGTTTCCTAAGCCAAGTTTCTGCAGTTTTCTTAGCCAATTTTCTAGCAGTTTTCTAAGCCAATTTTCTAGCAATTTTCATGCTAGGTCTCTAGCATTTCTCTATATAAATCAGTTTGCTATACAAATTTCTTTGTAGAAATTTTGTTAAAAAGTTTGGAGCTGACCAAATGACAAAGATCATGATGTAGAGCTGTGATTTTTGTTGACCTTGTTCAAGGTTGATAAATGTGATATATATCAGATAAATGAATAGAGTTAGATAACCTACATCTTTTGATTTTTTACTATGTCACTATTATAAAAATTCCTTTTATTGTGATAAAATTTTTATCAGACAAATTTGATCTACATAGATGAGTACTAAAGATCTATCTTACAGGACCTAACATGTGTGTAGTCAGTGGACTTGAACACTGTGATAGTGGAATCCTAGTTTACGAATAATATCATTCTAGAAATAATCTTTAAAGGGACTATCCCGATTTAAAAAATAAAAGCCTGAGTATGTATGAAATTTAAGCACCAAAATTTAGAGAAATGGTGGATATAGCCTGTCTCAAAATTTCAGCTCAAAATATTGAGTCGTTTGGACGTAAACGTAACCCTTTTAAGATCTAGGGTCAATTTTTTCGTTGGGTGACCTGGTAATCGTTTCCCGTTCCTTTAGAGGTCTATACAGTGAGTGGCACATGTGCTGTACTTGATAATGAAACATAAATTTCACCTACACATTATTTTTAAAAAATAAGAGCCTGGTTTTATCCTGACAACGCATAAAACAACTCGGGACACCAGTCTCCATTTCCTGATTATGACTGATGGGTTCAAGTTGTTTGAAAACGTCCCTCATATATTGAGTTAGTTGCTCAGCCCTAAGGTAGAGGATTTTAAGGGATTCTAACACAAAATTAAACAGCTTTATCAATCAATTAAAACCCAGGGAGAGTAATCTGGATCGATCTCAGCATTTGTTGAGAAAGTTCATCGTGATTTTTCGACTTGGTTCCCCCTTAAGCCCCCGTCAGACCGGAGTGGTGACCCTACTGCGCTCTGCGACCGAACGGCGGCCTGGAAATACACAAGGTTGTCGGCAAGTGTGAACACAACGCGGAAAAATGTCACAAAATTACAACCTTAAAAATGTCGCGTTCTTACTGCGACCTGTGCGTTTATATAGCATTCTCGCGGCGGGTTCGTCACGATCCCTCCACGCTTATGGCGTTTCGATTGAGATCTATAAGCGGTCATCGCGAACCCGCGTCGCTCAACCACACGTCTTATCTGGACTACACGTGCGTTTCCACCACGTGATCACGGCGACTATGCAAGCTGGTTTGATTTTTTTTTCGAAATTTCAAGATGACCTTTGAATCGTCCGTTTTCAAAGCAAGTCTTGCATGAAATGCATGGTCGCCATAAGCGAATAATGCAAGCTTGGTAACCGCGCCATGGTCGTATTAAGAACTCCATACACGTTGTGGGAACCTCATAAAATCGCCTTATGCTTAAGAGGTAGCCCCATGAGGTCGTGATGCAGTCGGGCAACAGTGGTGGAATCATCGTAATATCGCTATGACAACGCCATAAGGACTCAGAGCGCTGGGTGGGGTCGCGGTCAACGCGTGAGGGTTGTGGTGAAGACGCCATGAAGACACCGTTGCAAATGTTACAATATTCGCAGCGTCTTTTCCACGTGTGAACTGCGCGTGTGCTACGTTCATAGAGATGTTACCACGCTTATCGCGCGACCCTCACGACCCACCACGTTCTCTCGGTTTTCAATGTCATATGACAGGACCTTGGCGTTTGCTTTGAACATACTCAAAACAAACGCCGTGACTCAGCGATCATTGGCGACCATGGAGACCACAGAATGATATCTCGCGTTTCCACAGCACTCAGGGTGATCTTGGCACGCTCTGGAAACATTTTTTGTCGCCGTAGCAGCGCATAAGGACTTTTGCGACCACATCACGTTCTCGCAGCTTTCCAGATCATATGCGCATGTTCAAAACAAACGTCGTGGCTCGGCGATCATTGGCGACCATGGAGACCACAGCACGATATCTAGTGTTTCCACCGCGCTGTTACCACGCTTATGGCGATCTTTACTCGCTCTGAGACCATTTTTTGTCGCAGTAGAAGCGCAGTAAGGACGCAACTCCGGTCTGACGGGGGTATTATTAGTGGTGCGGAACGGAAGGCCTGACAAAGACAGATGTCTAGTCGTTTCGGATGGCATAAAAAAAACGAGGGCCTCTGTATACATTGGAGTGCACATTAAAGATCTCTTGGCAGTTAAAAATAGTTGGAATTCGATATAAGGGTATGCCATTGCCCAGGCAAAATTTCCTTAATAGCACGCTGTATAGTGAATGCCCGTCTTCATTAGCCCAGTCGTCGCTGGAGATGTTTGGGACGTTAAACCTCATTTCATTTTATCATGTTGGGGCTTTAATTAATTTTTCTTTTCATTTATTTCAGTAAAAAATGGAGCCAAAGTTGTATTTTGTGCCAGAAGAGGTAAGGAAAAGTTTCATGTAAATATGAGAATTCATTCATCCTATGTATGACCTGGGATTTATGGGATCGAATGGTGTAATATGCATGCTTGTTAGATCATGAGTCAAGAAATTGAGTTCGACCCCACAATTGTTTGTGATGAGGAATAAAGACCCATACATGCAAACAAATTGTACAATGTTAGTCCCAAATATAACACAGATTTCTCTCTTTCTCTCCAAATATTATGGTAGGGGGGGGTGGTGGATAGTAGAATGGTTAGCATGTGCATTGTATCATAAGTTCTGTCATTGAGTCAACTGGTGTGTTTTCGATTCCCTGGTTGTATGTGACATGGGAGTAGGGTCGTCTGTCGAACCTTGTAGGTTTTCTCCGGGTCCTCTGGTTGCCTCCCATATGTTAGTTTCGAAATGACCTAGTTTGTGTCGAGTGACATTAAACTCCATGTCTCTCTCTGTTTTCAAATATAATAATAGTTCCAGTTGTTTATTTTATAACATATTTAATAAACTCTTTAATTGATTTGAAATCTTTTTGATTTTTATTAAAACAAGTGGATGGTAAGAAACATACATAATTTTGTAACTTAAAGTTAAAGCCGCTCATCGCCATTTGTATTACACAAACAATATCAAATTGTTCAGGGCTTAATTAAAGCTGACATTTACTCATGTTGATTATTTAACATTTACGAAAATAAAACCAAAATATGAATGGTCGATAAACTTCCAGTTCGGATTCAGTTAGACTTAAAATAAAAGAGGCCATTCAGGTGGTACTGTCTTAATAGTACCATCTACAAATGAAGTAGAATTTTGCAAAATTTTCAATTTATCATATCTTTGTAAATACTGAAAGGACTTGCAACTATTTGGACATAGATTCAATTTTCATGATATTGTGCTTATAAGGGATTCCAAAACCCTTCAAATGACATTAAGCGGCTGTTTTTATTAATGCATGATTTGGATTAGAAACCATGTTAATGTAGTCTTTGTAATAACAGTATTGTCAGACCGATTCTATTTCGTTTCTTTTTTTATATTTTAACTTGTCTTTACTACACTAGGATCTAGAAGAGTTGTTATATAATAGGCCTTCTTATTGATGTGAGGAATAAGCCAACGAAATGGTCTGTTACAGCGAGCTTTAGGTGTGTTTTGCACGAAACTTTGGGCAATCCACTAATAACATCAATGCTGATTGGTTAATCAAATGTCTGATGTCATAGGGTCAACAGCCGCTCAAATGACCTCTGATGTGACCTATCGCTACAACTGGTTAGATCTTCATGTAGTAAAGGCAATCGAATGTATAAAAAAACAAAATGAAATATAAATGTGTATTTTAATTAGATTGCAGCTCTTATCGCGCAGTTTAGGTCAATTATTGTTTTGATTGGTTATTTGATCTGAAGTCAACCAATCACAACAAGCAAATGATTAAACACGCTCTATAAATTGATGTCTTTATTCAAACATTCTAATTGTAGTTACGCAATTTATGTCAACTGGTAATATTTTCTATATTTCAAATTTTAGGTTGATTAATAATACCTTTGACTTTCATTAGTCAGTCAAATGTCAAAAATTTCATTAATATTTATATATCGTAGGCTTTGATTGGTAGGTTGATCAGTTCTCAACCAATTGCTGCCTACACAAGATAAGATAAGATAAGATAAGATAAGATTTTTATTGATGCATCATAAGCAGATAAAAACAAACACCAATATGCACTGCACATAAACTTAATAATTAGATAAATAAATAAATAATCTCGTTTATTACACTACATACTGGGATTGTCACACCTGGTCATGACGAATCAAGGATGACATCAAAAGCACACATTATGTGTTAAGCTTATTTCCATGATGGTCCTGGGAAATGTCATGACCACGTGACAAGCTGAATATTAAAACTGATTTTAATGTTGTTATAACTTTGATTAAACTTTTGTTCTTTTATCCCTTTTGCCCTTTAATTTCATTTTATTTATGTCTTCTTTCATTAATTTACTTATTTCTAGATGTCTTTTTCCACTTATTTGACATGTAAAAACCAACTGTATATTTTACGAACATGAACAAGCTTCAGTCTCTTAGAGATGACATTATGTTTTGAAAGAAACAAACCATATAAAGAGATATACTTTATTTGAAACCCCAACATGCCAGGATAGATGTTACATACAGAGTCAGAAGTACTTTCATTAAAACGCATTTTTAACCAAAAAATATTCAAATTCGTCAATTCTTATGATCATTTCAACCTTACATTGGTTTCTATATATTTTGCACAACAAAACTATTTTCAGTATTATTACACCTTGTCTTCTTTGAATGAAATGGATGCATGTTTTGTTACAGTTACCAGTATTAGGGTTGTGGGAGGGGGAGGGACATCACCACATTTTTTCCAGTGCCAGATTTTAGCTTTTGTGTTTATTTTATTAAAGTAAAAGTAAATGGAGGCACTATATTTCAGTGTTAAGGCCTTTAACCCTTAGAACCCAAAATGCCGCAAAACCGGCTTGACGTTGTATCGCATATACCCGAAATGTCGGTTTTGCGGCTTGGGGCGTGTTCAGGCTCCAATTACGTTGACGTCATAATTAATGTGACGTCCTGTAAATCCAGGGAGGGACGTGCAACATCCCATGTAAAGTCAGTGTTCAAAGGGTTAAAGGTCCTAATATGACCCTGCATGAAACCCTTTGAACGTTTGAAGTGTACCCATCTATGTTATATTGTAATAATATTGTCTTTAAAAAGCTGGGGGCTGTTTCACGAAATTTTAACTAAGATAAAATCCAAACATTAGTAATTTGATTGGATAATATGAGATTGATTTTAGTGCTTAGCCATTCAAAACTGAAGTATCTACTATTTGGATTTTATCTTTAGTTAAGATTTTGAGAAACAAGTCCCAGATCGAGGATGTTCTTGAGTGCCTTATACTATACTATAAAAGCACTGAATTAAAAGACATGGGTTTTCTGGCCTGCCTAAGGACTCCAAGATAATCTTATTTCTGGTATACCAGGGCTAATCAAATGGCCACATTAGAATTTTGTCATACATTGTCATCACTCTGTTCTTGGTTTTTATCTGATTGACAAACAGAATTAATGCCATTGATCAATTTGAAAAATCTGGTGGACACCCTATAGGTCAAACTGATCACCAGATTGAAATTTTTAAACACTGTTTTATTTCATTAGTTGATTTTCTGTGATTTCTGCAAATAACTATTCAAGTTATGGCCCTTGATCAGTTTGGCAAATCTTGTTGATACTCTGGAGACTAAAGTGGTCACCAGAGTTTTCTTCCCTTGCAGTTCACACTAATGCTGGATGGAGAGACTTGTGTGGAGTATGCCGAATGACATGATATTTATAAACATGGTTATATTCGTGAGACGAAGAAGTCCTAATGTTAATGTTTACTGAAATTTGAAAAGCACTCAAGTACAGCAAATTTATGAAAAGGGCGTAACTAGTTTTAAACAAAGTTTGTGTCATGAATAGAATTATATGTAATGAATCTTTACTCTTGCGTATTTTTCTGTGTAGTAATTGAAAACCATGGCAACATTTTTCCTGTTGTGTTTTGATCTAATAAAACTGATTTTTGTCAGTTTGTCAAATAATACATCAGAAAAAAGTTATTGTTTACAATTGCTCCTATAGATTTCCTTTAAAGCTAAAGTCTTTATTTATTACCGGTATTTGTTTGAATGATAAACATTAGCACTTGGAATTACTTACTTCTTAGGAAAAAGTTTAATTATTTCTGACAATTACGTCTTGTGTTGTTACTCTTGATCAGTTGTTAGTGTCTTGTGAATGCTTCCATTACCCAGCAGGACATTAAACCACATTTCGTTTGCTTCCATTACCCACAAAAGATTAAAATGTGACAACTTTTAAAGACTGATTAGGCAACTCAGCTATTATGGGTGTATGTTTCACTACCTGGCAACACTGCTTATGAAAACAACCAAGCAAATCATGAGCAATTTCAAAGTAGTCACACTTTTTCCATTAAATACTTTACACATACATGTATTTCTTAATGATCTTCTTGATAAGGTTTACAATTACCTAAATCTTTCCAAAAGTGGCAACGAGCAAAATTAGAAGCATGGAAAAACTAACTTATGGATGATGTCATTTACATGTGGTTATAATAGAGATTGATTATTTGGTATAAATATATGATTTGTATTTGTGTTAAAACAGAGGCAGAAGGTAAAGAGGTTGAAGCAGACTTGAATAAATTAGGTATTGGTGAAGCACTGTTTATACCATGTGATGTTTCTAAGGAAGAAGAAATAAAGGTATAAGAAGACATGAAATGAATGAATAGATTCAGGTGTGAGTCTAGAGGGGGAGACTGGGGGGTCCAGACCTTGTTCAGTAAATTTATTCTTCATTGAATATAATTCCCTGATAAAACACTGAATATACAGAGAAAGACAAAAGAGTCATTAATAATGTATTTTCCCAACAGAATCTCCAATGCAGAATCTCCAATGACACGTGACACCATTATGGACAGCTCGGACAACTGTTCTCTTTAAAAGAAAAAAAACTCCTTCAGTTGCCACTCCACTCTAGTCTTACTGGTTTGTTCTTCCTAGAATATGCCATCTTTATTAGCCCAGTCACTCATTTCATTTCATTTCCTAAATCGATGTCATAGTTCTAAAAGGTCTTAAGTGTCAAAAATTGTCGGATTAAGGTCTTGGGAGGAAAACTTATTTCAATCTTAATAACGCAATAAAGATATCAACATTTTAATAGCAATGTTTTTATGAAAGTTACGATCTTACAGTTCTGAAATTTTGCATAGAGAAGCCTCAAAATGAGATTAGGCATCCTATGCAAAAAAAGCTATTTGGGTCATAAGTGGCACTTACTTTCTTCCAGAACTATGGCATCGAAATATGGAAACTGTTTGATTTTTGATTATGTTTGAATTTTTATTTCAGAATTTAATTGAAAAGACAGTAGCGAAATATGGTAGAATTGATTGCCTTGTCAATAATGCAGGTTATCGTAAGTATACAGATATATATCGGAAAAGATGTAAAATATATAAGGGCCTGTTTCACGAAATTTTAACATAATATAAAATCCAAATTTTAGTAATTTGATTGGATAATATTTGATTGATTGATTTTAGTGCTTGGCCAATCGCCAATCTAAATTGAAGTATCTTAAATTAAGATTTCGAAAAACAAGACTCCGTTCTTTGTTTTCATCGTCTTCATTATTGTGTCATGCGGAAAAGTAGGATGTTAAACATCATTTTATTTCATATTAAAGAGGATGCAAGGGAAGTAACTATAATGACTTGTGATATTTTCTAGTCACTTTCTTAGAAGAATTTGTCCTGTGCCGGTTATTCCACAAGATATTACCTCGCTTTGAGCTTAACGGTTTTGCGTAATCATCAATGTCATACCTTTGCTGAATGGCAAAGTGGTTTAATGTCTGGTAGTTGGATATTCCACAAGATATTACCTCGCTTTGAGCCTAACAGTTTTGCGTAATCATCAATGTCATACCTTTGCTGAATGGTGAAGTGGTTCAATGCCTGGTAGTCCGATTGGATGGTTATATATATATATGGTTAGCATGTGCATGTTGTATCATAAGTTCTGTCATTGCTTCAGCTGGTGTGGATTCAATTCCCCGGTTGTATGTGACAAGTAGTACAGTTGCCTTTCCAATCTCATGAGTTTTCTCCGCATCCTCCATTTTCCTCCCACTGCTAAAAACCCCTACGTACACTGAATTATTTAAATAAAATTGATCCATATGTTAGTCCCGAAATGACCTAGTTAGTATCTAGTAGACCTCGAATCCCATTTCTCTCTCTCTTTAATGTCTGGTGCACGCCTGTTATGTATGACATTCATTAGTTGGATACAGAGTTTACGCACAGTAGCTACATTTTTAAAATCTGAGACCCACTACCTAGCCACCAATTAATTTTCGTCCGTTAGTTACGTATGATAATAACTAGGAGGGTCATAAGGTCGCCTGTCTTAACTTTGTGATGTGTCAGGTTTCTCCACACTTTAAATGACCTAAGAATGTTAGTGAATTATATAAATAAGAATATTTGGAAGACCCAAAATAGCCTTCTTAATGTCTAGTTGTCAGAGTGAAAAGGAGAATTTCCGAGTACAATGCATATGTTGACTGCATAAAAAAATATCTGAAGCAATCATAACATATTTGTTACTTAAAATAGGTTGGGATTCTACTCACACACCCTCAGCTGTAGGGATTGGCAGAACTGACAGGGCTAAATTCAGTATCACTTGATAGCAAATCTGTCAATCAAGTACCTCCACAGATTAATAATGAAGTGGTTTTCTATATAAAACAGCTGATGTAGCAATGATAAACAAAGAAAAATGGCTGTTCTCTGCTTATTTATAATTCAGGGTGGTTGGATGGCCGAATGGTTAGCACATGCACGCTGTATCATAAGGTCTTTCATTGAGTCAAGTAGCATGGTTTTGATTTCATACAAGGAGTAGGGTCGCCTGTCCAACTTCGTGGGCTTTCTCTCGGTCCTCCGGTTTCCTCCCACTGCTTAATGACCCTATGCGCAAGCAGATTATTGAAATTAAAATGAACTGGGTGTTAGTCCCAAAATTACCTAGTTTACGTCAATTTGACGTTAAACCCCATTTCTCTCTCTATTTACAGTGTGTTTGATTGTATTTTTTTAGATCCACCACACATGCCAATAGATGATTTTAGTTCGGATGATTTTAGAGAATTATTAAATGTTAATCTTGTTAGTTACTTTATAGCGGCAAAGGTAAGTACACACACATACACAGTAGAGCAGTCTGATTAAAGTACCGTTCCATATCTTTTTAATACTTTTTATGGCCTCTTGTCAGTAGTCATACAAACTGGTTTTTTTTTGGTGTGTTCTCTATCCATCTCTTGTAAAATTTGGGCGTATTTTGCCTGATAGCCGTTGATGGACTAAAATAATCAAAATGGGAATTAATATATCGGTTAACTAGCTTTTTGTCTGTTCTAAAGTGTACCTAATAGTAGACAGCAGTGATTTTGCCTGTATATACCGGACATGTCTGACGCTATTTTCCAAACATCCTAAATTGTCAGACCAGGAATGTGCCCAATCGGACATCAACACACGATGAATAATATTCAAAATTAATATAATGTAATGCGTGTATGACGACCACTCAACCCGATTATTGTTGATAATAGGCAGCATAAGTTTTGTATGATGAAAACCAAGCCTGGAAATAAGGCACCTGTCACAGACAATGTCAGTCACAGATTCAGGCCGTTGTCAGGCACAAAATCTCTGCTGCCTGTCATTTTGTCTGGCACTGATATGTCTAAGTTGAAAATGTCAGGTACTATTTCATTAGTGCCTAACATTTGATTAAGTACATCTAAAACTGTTATTTCCAGGCCTGTGTGTATTATCTTATTGATTATTTATTTTGTTACAGTATGCTTTACCATACCTTAGAAAGGTTGAAGGTAATATAATCAACATGTCCAGCTTGGTTGGTCAGATTGGTCAGTTTGGAGCAGTTACTTACGTTGCCACAAAGGTAAGATCATTTAAAAAGATTTATTCTGCTGTATTTAGTTTTAGTTTTAAGAGATTGGAGACAGGGTTTCGCTAGCCTAGTTCTCACCAACAATTTTTTGTCAGACAGCCTAATTTATCGATAGCAGCATTCTGATAGGGAAATCATTCAGCATGCTTAAGAAATCCTGATGAACATTCTAGGCCAACACTGGACTGAAACTGAGACTGCCAGGTTAGAATGCCAGCACCAAATCTTACTGAGCCAGTACAGGTCACATACACTGATGATCTATAAATAATAGAACCTTAATCTCTTTAAAACACATCCTATTTTATTTCTTTTTTTTCATACAGGTAGTTCAAAATTTCGTTTTACTTAGTCTTTACTCCACTAGGAGCTGGAAGAGTTTTCTGGGTGATGTTACGGATTAGCCAATGAAATAGTTTGTCTTGGCAGGAGGTGCACTTAACTGTGGGTAACCATCTAGAAACGTCAATGCTGATTGGTTAATTAAATGTCTTCCATCATAGGGTCAAAGGCCACTTATATGACCTCTGTCTTGACCTTCCACTACAACCGGTCAAATGTTCATGTAATGGAGGCCATCAAACGTATAAAAAAACGAAATGAAATATAGATCTGTGGAACCTTATATGATTTTGGTGTATTTATGACAGTTGTATGGATAGTTTTGTGTTTAGATCAATAAATTGTTTGTTTTTATTCAGGGTGGAATAAGTGCCATGACAAGAGCTCTATCCATAGATGAAGCTAAATATAATGTTCGAGTCAATTCGTAAGACCATTTTACCTCTCTTATATTCTTGTGGATTTATATAATTACAATGAAGAAATAAAATCTAACGAAGAAATAAACATCTTCGTAATGTGTGCTGTTATCCCTGCATTGGCCGACAGCGAGAGGGTTCATCAGGATTTTCCGGTGTGGTTTCTCCTTATCAGTTGTGCAGGATGGGGGGGGGGGCCTGACAATGACATCTGTATAGTCATTTGGATGGGACAGAAAACCAAGGACCCGTGTATTCTTAGCAAACTTATGAATAATCCTTATAAGACATATAGAAATAGATTTCACTAAAATTAAAACAATTATCTAGATGTTCTACTTTTGAATTTTATTAACATGTTTCGTTTCAATAACTGTGGAATGTTTTTTATAGATTATATAAATGTATTCATTTTCTTTAAATATTTGTTTACCAGGGTGTCTCCGGGAAATGTTTGGACTCCCATGTGGAATTCTGGTGCTCAAGCTACACCAAATCCAGAGAAAACCATTGAAAATGGCGCCAATAGTCAGGTTAGATTGATAATTCATCAGTATAAACTTAAGTTCTTAGCTATTTATTGACATTGTACATGGGCTTAATTATACATGTAATGAGGATGGCCAAATTGCAAGTTGTATCATAAAGCCTGTCATTGAGTCAATTTCAAATCAAATAAATCCACTCTGAAACGAGATTTTGGGGATTGAAAATTCAGCATAGCCTGGAGCATCATCACTAAAGTTGGTACGATAAAAAGATATAGTCTCGATTCTTCTCTTCATGATTAAATCGTGAATGAAAGTTGAGCAGCAAATTGGTTCTTAATCCAATAAAGATCACAGGCTATCAGTGACATCGAGAGTTGTTTATGGTTTGGATCAGTTAATTGATAGATTAATAATTTAGATAACATTTCAGGCCTAAAGAAAGACCTGCAATAGGCAGATGTAGCTCTTGCATTATGTATGGTTAACTCTTTTCTTTCACTTTCGATTTACTTTTTTTCAACAGTTGGTGGGACGGTATGGAACTCTAGAAGAGAGTGGTACAGCTTGTCTATTTTTGGCAGCAGATGCTACGTTTTGTACTGGTATTGACCTAAATCTTTCTGGTGGAGCAGAACTCAATTATGGTATCAAAACAATGCGTGGAGAAAAGGAACTACCCTTTTAAATATTTGGGTTAAATCTCTCAAATACTGATTAGAATTTTAAACTAAATAAGGCATGAAGTCTTTAGCGACATTGTTTTCACAACAGCTGAGGACAAAGATTGAAGCAAATTTTAGGTGCACATAGGGTACTTTTTAATAGAAATTGTTTGGGTAAATGTTATTATTGATTTGAATTCCAGTGTTAATGTAAATTATTAAATACTGTATGACGCTGTGTATGCATGCTGTATGTTTTGGATCAGGC
Organism: Patella caerulea; assembly: GCA_036850965.1. Classification (NCBI taxonomy): domain Eukaryota; kingdom Metazoa; phylum Mollusca; class Gastropoda; family Patellidae; genus Patella; species Patella caerulea. The sequence goes on along the minus strand of JAZGQO010000002.1, from coordinate 12,420,422 downwards.
AACTTATCAGTATTCAGGACCTTCACTTAGGGGAGGCTGAGGTGGGTATATGCCCCGGGGCGACACTTCTTGGAGCGGCAAATTATCTAAGTGCATACCAGAAATCCACTTTGAATATTTATGGACTATCCTCCTTTGAGGCTGAGATAGCAAATCAGCTTTAGACATGTGTAAACTCGTTCATATTTCAGCAAATAGAGATGGTAGAATTATGATTATTCCAAGACATATTATAGGGTTTTTCGATCAAATGGAGGGTTGAGGGGGAAAAAACATAAAAAAGTTTACATATAAGTTGATTTAATAGATAGATATTTAGATAGTATTTAAAGTATAAAAATTTGTGTTGACACTTAACAAAGCAGTATTGTTTGTTAAAGTCTTTATTTTGATAATTATATTGTATATATTGGATATATAGATATTTTTATGCAACGTAATTTTTTGAATGATAATATTTTTAAAGCCATGCATCTAAACACAGAATACCTTAACATTTGAAATGCACTAACTTTTTAATGGCACAGATTTGTCTAGTATATATATAAGTATTGTTTTTTACACCCCCACATTGAAATGTGGTTGTATATTGTTTTTACCCATCAAAATGACGTAGTTTGTGTTGAGTGGATTTGTTAAGGTTAAGACCAGTTTAAACTGACTGTTATTGTTTTGAGGTGTTTTATTTAGCACACGACTTTATCAACGAAAATCGCATAAATAACTTTATTTATCTCTTTGCAAATTGTAATATAGCTTCGATTTTATTATATTAATGTTGTTAATCATTGTTGTGTGTGTGTTTTTGCTGTTAATTTTTAATTTTTGTAATGAAATTCATACGTTTTTTAATTTTCATGAATCTATCTTTATATCTATGTATTTTATCTAGTCAATTTTGAGCAAATTATTTAGGAATCTTATGTATTATACTGTCCATTTACATCCGCTTGTAAATTGATCCTATATTGCCATTGATTCTAATCCTGGTTTTATTTTGTTTCTGAGTTATGTCCCTTAGTCTAAAAACATTAGAACATTATGTATAATCCCTCACATCATCCAGAACAGCGGTTACAACAAGTAAAATAAAATTTTGAACTATTAAAAAATGAAACAAAATAGTATCTGTGATTTAATCAGATTGAGTCTTTGATAATTTTGATTTCTTAATTATTGTTGTAATGAAAATAAATATTAAAAGATTTTACTTCGATTTAGTTTTGTATTTATTGTGTGTTCACAGACTGTGGGGCTGGCAACTAAAGTGTTTCCAAGTCCTTTGGATATGACGAAAAATTGTGGTCAACCTGTTGGAATTTGATGAAAAATAGGACGAAATGTTGCTGTAGGTACAAAATTCTTCTTCATAGCATGTGATCACAGCATTAAAATAACCCTATGTTATGGTCTCCAAATGACCTGCTTAAAAATGAATCATAATTTATATGCAATGAATTAAAACAGGATGTTTATCACCAACGACTGGTACTGGTCACATGATTTTTGTAGAGTGTGAGTCTTTTTGTACGCCCACATTTTGATGTGGACGTATAGGCCTATTGAAATCGCCTCTGTCCATCTGGACGTCCAGTTATTTCGGCGGGGGTTAGGGTGGTCTACAGTGTCACGCTTCAAGCTCTAGTTGGAGAAGGGGTTTACTAAGGGTACTCTGGTTTCCTTCCACAGAGGAAAAGACCCTGAGCATGCTCTAAAATAATAAAAAACAAGCCAACAGTGAGGCTGATGTCCCCCGCTTATCTCTGCTTACCCTAAGCGGAAAATGCTCATCTTCGAACTCCATCAAGGCATTGACCTAATAAGCATATACACTAAGTTTGAACATTTTAACTCAATTAGAAGGAGAGTTATTGTGTTCCAAAGTCTCGACTACTCTCGACCAATCAAATTGTGTATCGCTCTGCTTACCTTGAGCAGAAAATGCTCATTATCGAACTTAGTCAAGGTATTACTGTAATGAAACTATACACCAAGTTTCATCACTCTCACTTAATTAGAACTAAAGTTATCGTGTCCCAAAGCATCAACCAATCAAATTGCTTATCTCTGCTTACCCTAAGTGGAAAATGCTCATCTTCGAACTCCATCAAGGCATTGACCTTATAAGCATATACACCAAGTTTGAACATTTTTACTCAATTAGAAGAAGAGTTATTGTGTTCCAAAGTCTCGACCAATCAAATTGCGTATCGCTCTGCTTACCCTGAGCAGAAAATGCTCATCATTATCGAACTTAGTCAAGGTATTACTGTAATGAAACTATACACCAAGTTTCATCACACTTACTTAATTAGAAGTAAAGTTATCGTGTCCCAAAGCATCAACCAATCAAATTGCTTATCTCTGCTTACCCTAAGCGGAAAATGCTCATCTTCGAACTCCATCAAGGCATTGACCTAATAAGCATATACACCAAGTTTGAACATTTTAGCTCAATTAGAAGGAGAGTTATTGTGTTCCAAATTCTCGCCCAATCAAATTGCATATCGCTCTGCTTACCCTAAGCGGAAAATGCTCATCTTCGAACTCCATCAAGGCATTGACATAATAAGCATATACACCAAGTTTGAACATTTTAACTCAATTAGAAGGAGAGTTATTGTGTTCCAAAGTCTCGACCAATCAAATTGCTCTGCTTACCCTGAGCGGAAAATGCTCATTATCGAACTTAGTCAAGGTATTACTGTAATGAAACTATACACTAAGTTTCATCACTCTCACTTAATTAGAACTAAAGTTATCGTGTCCCAAAGCATCAACCAATCAAATTGCTTATCTCTGCTTACCCTAAGCGGAAAATGCTCATCATCGAACTCCATCAAGGCATTGACCTAATAAACACATACACCAAGTTTGAACATTCTAGCTCAATTAGGAAGAGAGTTATTGTGTCCCAAAAAGTGTGACGGACAGACAGACAGACGGACGAACCCATTTTAATAGTCCCCCAACTTTCTTCGAAAGGCGGGGGACAATAAGACGAAACCAAGCTGATTGGGACCATGGCCGATTGGGACCATGGCTGATTGGGACAAAAGTCAAAGCTGATTGGGACAAAAGTCAAAGCTGATTGGGACCACATTCCAGGCTGATTGGGACCACCACTAGGCTGATTCGGACCACACGATTAAAATACTAGAAACTTAGGTTTTGATATTGAATTAAAATATAAATTAAAGGAGTTTTATATCTATAGCGTGACTATAATTGTGTGCCTTTTTTATGTAGGCCTGCGTTATTTATGTTTATATTCCATTTTTTTACGTCACAGTTACACTATATTATATTAACAGAGATTATCTTATTAATCTTATATAAATTATTATACGTTTTATGCAATTTAAACAGACCATTTTTTATTTTATTTTATAAACTTCGTAGCTTGCTTTGGAATCCATTATAGCCTATACATTGTGTGTAATTATATGTTAGAAATACTGTTTAAACCAATTTATGCTAATTGCAATTAAGTCATACAAATTTGACAACTAATACCGGTACTAGCCCCTAGCAATACAGTAGCTTAACGGAAATCCGAAACGATTATACATGTACATATATTGTGTGTAATTATGTTATAGAAATAATGTTTAAACCAAACAAATTTGAAAACTAATACCAGCAATACAGTAGCAACGGAAATCGGTTATTTCAAATATGATGTACATAAAGGCAGTCAAAATGTATATCCTACCTTGTACAGAATATAAACATAATAGATTTATAGACTCAATTTTAACACAAGTAAACAGGTGGGTGATATCTAGGAAAGTGTACTATATTAGTATTACTACATGAAAATTACTCAGATCTTACTGACAGCCACAACAGGGAATTTGTGTGATTGGATCTGATTGTTTATTGGATTATTAGGCTTGTCATTAATTAACAATAAAAGGTGTGATTAGGGCCTTGTATATTGCTACCTGAGTTTTATACTAACAACAAAACAACAAAAACCAGAAAAACAGAAGGAAAAATAATGGAATTGTGGAGACAATATTGTGAAAATGAGATTACCACAAGTCGTTTACTAAACAAAGTCGCCATTTATATATGGTCTGACTAAATCATAATAGCTTTTATAATACTGGGTGGTATTTATTGTCATGCAAACATATTTAAAACACTCTTATCATTGGTCTGATCACGGTCCCAATCAGCCGTCAATCACTAATTACACTATTATTTGTAACTAATTACACTATTTATTGCCATAGTTGTCTTATTATCAAAAATATGCAAACATATTTTAAATACTCGCGGCATTTAAGTAATGGTCCGAATAATCCTTGTCATGGTCCCAATCAGCCATAAATCTGGTCCCAGTCAGCCAAAAATCTGGTCCCAGTCAGCCACAAATCTGGTCCCAATCAGCCAGGTCCCAATCAGCCATGGTCTCAATCAGCCAATTAGTTGAATGACCAATAAGAGACCACTTGTCTGCGATATCACCCTCAGCGAAAAAGAAGACATTGAACACTATTTATTTTCTTGGTTATTCTCACAGTTTTCATAAAAAGGAACAGAACACAGTTTTTATGGGACACAGTCACTAGTTTTATTCTAACAGCACGATGTTTCCACAATTATCCTTTCATCACGCTTGATAATGATATAAGAGGATACTTGTCGAAACGTCATGCTTTTAGAATAAAACTTGTTATTGTAGCCCATAATAAATGTGTTCTGTTAATGTGTTTACTGATCGCTAAATGCCACGCAAAGATTATATTCATAAAAAGTATTTGTACTGACAAGTGCTGTAAAAATAAATGTAGACCCTTAAATTTATAGTTTTTGTTCTGTTACCAAAACACGACGAAAATTAGGTAGTCTGATTTCTACATGGTTGTACATGTACACGAGTTATGTCCCTTCCCTTACAAAGGGACAAAAATTTCAACCTCAAAAGATATATGTTCAAATAACGACATAGACGGTATAGACCAATGATAACTGTGGTATGGGGAGAAATGTTGGTGTGTTTGGGTTAATCGTGTTTCCCCTTGGGAAATTTTTAAAGATATTATAAATAAATGTGCCAAAGGTTAGTTTGCGTAAAGGGACACAACTCCATGTAATGGACCAATAAATCACACGGCCCACCACATTGAAATGAAATAATAATAATAAAAAATTGAAATTAAAGGAGCCCATTCATTAATAAGTATTAAATTAATGAGTGTTTCAAGTGCAGGAGAACCGCACCACAGACAACGAAAACCGGGGGCAGACAAGACATCACACACAACACGGACATGCCATAGTGTGTTATAAATAATAAAAGTACTGTATCAATTCATAGAACCATAGGATCTGTGATCAAATCAAATTGAATGAATTCTGTTAAACAGTAGGGTGTTAAACATCATTTGGATCCTGTTGATAATAAATCAAATCTGTCTTAGAAATCATTGATCAATCGGAATTCAACGGGAGATGTCGTTGAACGCACGGGTACGTTACACTTTATAACCACGTCTTGTCGTAGTAATCGTTCATATTTAATTAATAAAACGAATCAAATTCATACGCATGAAATTGTTGCTCAAATTCATGCGTGTAAAAATAATTAGGTTATCTGCTATATTTTTTGTCAAATGTTTTAAAGAAAGACTAAAATTGGGCCTGGTTCACTTGGCTTCATATTAGAATACCCCTGTGAATCGATTTAACATACTGCGCATGCGCAGTTTTCTGTTTCTGAGTGAAAATTAGTTTTTTAGGGACATTATGTGGAGAAGAAAAGCCAATAAAACCAATAAAAAAATGTCCCAGGAGCTTTAAAACGTGCTTTATCTACTATGTAAATTACTCCACCAAAGATCCAACGTTTCGAATCCACCGTAAGTATGCTGAAAATTGAAAATAATTAACTATAATTGTGAAGTAACTGAGACCGGCACATTCACACTGACTTTTTTTTCCACTATTTTGGAATTATCTTTTGCTTTAGGAGGTAAAAGTAAAAGATTGTTTGCAGTTGTACTTTGTAATTTTTTTGTGTATAGGACTACATATTATATGAACGACATATTTATCTAAAGATTTAAGTGTAAAAACATCTAGTTTAGATCTAAGCCAAGTTGTAGACAGTTAACCACAAATGAATGAGTCAATTTTTGTCACATGACACATGTCATGCAATTATATACCTGGCAGTTCAACCCGGAGGAATGAAACAGTAGCTAAAAAGTGGCTCAATTTTTACCTTATCAACACATTCACTAAACATGCTGTTACATCATTAAACAAGTCGTAATCAAAAAAAGGAAAAAGAATGATCCCTTCAGTATCAATTTTTTATTCTACATCTAGTCTAGGGTCAATGTCATGTTGTAAACTTGTACCTTTTGGCTTCCGATAATATTTTTTTGTTGTTCTCAATTACAACCTGATAGGATATTTATTGTGTTTTAACAATTATAGAATCTTTCCACCAATTGTTTCCGTCAGTAAATCTGGATGCTCATTTAAAGGAACCATATCCCTGCCAATTTTAACCAGTCTCAGAAATAAAAGTCTGTTTACTACTGTGTCAGTGTAGGCCTACGTTACTACGTATCGAATTTGTTAGCCAACATATTGAGGAATGGTATATACATGTAGTTCCTTTTGGAACTGTCTTTGATATCATTCGCTCAATGACAGTTCCAAAAGGAACTACGTTAATTTACATGTACCATGTATCAAAATTTCAGCTCAAAATGATGAGTTGTTTAGACGTGAATGTCAAAACTGCTTATCCTGAGTGCTGACCTATAACCCTTTTAACATTTTCAGGTCCTTTTTTTTCCGTTTTTTTTTTTTGCCATTCGTTTAGAAGTCCTAATAGTACATGACTCACATGCTGTACTTGAAAATGAAAGGCAAATTTCAACTACATTTTATTTTTATAAAATAAAGTCTGGTTTTATTTATAATACATCTTGGGACACTGGTCTCTATTTCCAGATTAAGACAGACATATTTAACTTGTTTGGAATCATATCACCTACATGTATATTGAGTTAGGTATTGGATTTTAAGGACTCTTTAACACAAAACTAAGTAGATTTATACTCGAAAATATGGGGGGTGGATGGCCAAATGGTTAGCGTGCGTGGCTGCGTGCACTCTATCATACGGCCTGCCATTGAGTCAACTGTGGTTTCGAATCCCTGGTAGTTCGGGGCAAGGATTAGGGTCGTCTGTCCAACCTCGTGGGTTTTCTCCAGGTCCACCAGTTTCCTCCCACTGCCAAAGCCCCCTACGCGCAAGCGAAATATTGAAATAAAATTAAACCATATGTTAGTCCCGAAATGACTTAGTTAGTTTGTGTCGAGTGGACGTAAATTCCCATTTCTCTCACTCGAAAATATAATCAAGATTTGTCCTTTAAAGTACTGTAACTAAATCTGTACGGTCAGTAACTCAATATCATCACAAGTCTTTGACATTGAAAACATGAATTATTTGTTAATTTACACCAACATTGATGTTCTGATCTTACCCGGAAAAGATGGGCTTCTAATATCCAATATTTAAGACAAAATAAACAATATGAAACTTAGCACAATTTATTATTAACTTCTTGAGTTATATAAAACTGTACATTATTTTTATGGACTTGTTAACCCCCCTCCCCCGTCCCCTGTCAGTTCATGGAGAGCCTATAAAACAAGATGCCCTTTAAATAGCAAATATATACAGTATTTATATGAATTTGCTCTGCTTAAAATCTCTAAAAAAACAAATTTTCCAGAGAAGAGCTTTATGATTATCCAGTAGAGCTTTCATAAAAAAAATAAGTCATTCTCTGATAATTTTGTCATTGTATAGAGCCTGTTTGTTCCCATCAACAAATTTTAAAAAGTTGAATATGAATCAGTTTGTAGTTTTGTAAGCTATTTCCTCATTTCAAGATTCAAATTGTTCAGAAATGATTCAAGTGCTTGGAGTGAGATGGAGCGATAGCTTTCAATCACCTTTCAATTTCGAGTCCTTGAAAAGGTAAATTATTTGAGCCCTTGATTCACTTATTTGATACATGGTAATTTCAAACCCAGTTTAGAAGACAATTTAAACATGTATTATGCTAGAGCTAAATCTGCCAATTGCAGGTCTTTCTTTAGGCCTGAAATGTTATCTAAATTATTAATTCGACATAATAAACTTATCCAGACAATAATCAACTCGTGATGGCTTCGCTAGCCTTTGATATTTACTGTATTACAATCCTATTTGCTGCTTAACGTCCATTTATAATTAAATCAAAAAATCGATAATCAAGACTATGTTTTTTTATCGAACTGAATTTAGTAATGATGATCAAGGCTAGGGTCAAAATTCAATCGCTAAAATCTTGGTTTAATGGATCAATTTGAATGAAATTTAATTTTCAGCAAATTCCCCTTTACATTATCTAGTTTTTGACTATAAAGTGAGAACTGTCAGCTCTTTATCTAATTTCACAAAAGTATCTTTAAATTTGAAGCATTATTTTATTATTTCTGCTGCCTGTAATGATGGTTAAATGTGACTTGTTCTCAGAGATAAAGATTGCTGGTACATGTAATCACTAATCACTTCTGGTATAATTATTTTTTGGTTGAAGTACAGATTTTGAATTAGTTTCTTTTCATAATTGAAGGCAGTGATACATGTAAATCTAATTTTTTTGTAGTTTAATACTAATATCCATAGGTGGGTCAAATCAAAAATACCCCTTCCTGTTACGGACGGAAATCACACACAAAATTCAAAATTAAAATTGTTCAGCTATGCTTGAAAAGCCAAGCTATGTCCTGCTGGATCACAAATATCTTATTCATCAGAAAGCGAAATAGTAATGTGGACTGATGGTTTTCTTTTGCGTGTTATTTCAGTCCTTGTTAGTGTTACGGACGGAATCGCACGATTTTACTTATTTGAAAACATAACAATTTTGGATAAAGTCTGTGAAGTTTTTTATCAAATGAGAAATTTGGCATAATATTGCAAAACTACTGAAATAAAGCTTTTATATTATGTTTGAAGAATGATAAAATTATTTATGTGTTGTGAATAATTTGATATCAAAGTAATCTGTTACGGACGGAATTGCAATTGTTATGGACGGAGAATTTTGTCCACTTTTTCTAAAGCACTGCATTAAGCCAATTCATCATTTTATTTGCAACTACAAGGATATCTGGCTTTGCTCGGGGTAAGTAGTCCATCGCCACCAGGCCTATGTTACTCCCAGGTCTGAGCTATCCCTATACACCAAATTTCAGCATCTGGACAGCCCTAGTGTAACTGCCAATCCTGAACACAGACAAACACAAGACAGAGTCACAAATATTAGTATAGATTAGCTTCTTTAGAAGCATCTGTTTGACCAGAACATGAATACCTAATTATAATTATTGTATATTTTAATAAATTAACAAAGACAGGTTGCTAGACAAAGAAACATGCCCACAGCAGCTAAGTCACCTGAGCTGTTAACAAGGGTTGTCGTATATTTTTTTTTCATTATGACGGTGATGAAAATTCACAACACACTAAACTTTGAGTAACAACCATTAAGTAGTTATCAGAAATCATTAGAATTTGTTTGGTTTCTATTTCTGCCCCATGCTAGTGTTAAAGGGCTTTCAGTGTACAATTCTTTAATTATATAGAATATAGCCCAAGCTGTCAGGAATCGTTGAAAATCAGTTGACTTCGTTGTCTTGTGACAGAGTCAATCGGATGACAACTTTGGTCTGTAGAGGGTGAACAAGATTATTCAGAGACCATAATCCCGGCAGTAATTATCGTAAATCAGCTTCTTCATCTTTTGGCCATAACTCTGGCAGTTATTGGAAATTGTCGAAAATCAATGGGCGTCTTCATCTTATGGTCATAAACACTGTATCAATTTAACGTCGATCGGTTTAGAGTTTTAAAAGTGGTCAAGGGCCATTAGTCTGGCAGTAATTATTGGCTTGCATTGAAGATCAATAGGATTCTTCCTCTCAAATTTAAAGTCAATCGAGTATTAATTTTAGAATTTTGAGCATCCACAAGCAGTTGTGAACGCCGAACAGGGGCAACGACAATATACAAGCCCATTTCAAAGTTAGCGTTTAAAAAGTAAACATTTTACTATAATCAAAACTTATTCAACAATATTTAATCCTAGAAAAATTAAATTGTCCATTCATGAAACAATTTATTTAATTTAGGCCTTTACGATAAGTTATATTTATAGCACAGCTTTCATGAGTTAACAGGTTTAATAGAGATACCGCAGGTCGAAGTGTTAAACCTGGAAACGAATGAAGCATGCTATAGTATAAATGACTTGTAATACTGACACCTGCTCAACATGACTGATGTTATTGCACGGGAAACCCACCCCAATCTGCTTATTGAACGAAAAGAACAAAGGAAGATCTCCTCTTCCTGTTACAATTTATTAATTTAGGCTCATACAATAATTTATTTAATTCTTAAACCCTTCATTATCCAGTGATTCCGTCCATAACAATTCTTGCATTTTCCGTCCGTAACATTAAATTTTAAAAGTTTTATACTGCATATGTTTAAGTGTTTACAAATTTATTAGACTAATTTGATTGCAATCTGCTAATATGATGAGAAATTAGAGGTTGTCATCCTTTAAGCTTTTAATGTAGGATACAATTTCCAGGAGATAAAATTCAAATTAAGATTTTGTTACGGACGGAAATTGAATTTAAATATTTTCATATAAAAGCTAAAATTGCATTTTTTTTAAAATAGTAAAAGTACATGTACATACATTAGATGAAGCCTATTCTAAATTGATTAATTAATTAGCATTTCATGAACTCATCTCTTCGAAATATTTCATAATTTCTCATTCCGTCCATAACAAAATTATTTTGGGTAGACAGGTAAAATGTCAGATATTTCTCAAAATGAAAGCCATTCTTTATTCTAAATATTGTTTAATTGTAGTCTAATAGTATATATTTGAGGTGGAAAAGACAAAATTATTGTAGGTTTTATTTAAAAATTTTACGCCCAAGTTGACCAATTTCTGATTTGACCCAGGTTTTATTCCTGCAATGGACTTATCAGTTTAGTCAGGTTGTATTGTACAAGTAACATGTAATGTGTTCAGTTTTGGTTTAATCGTTATATAATTGAGTCAACTGGCGATATTTCGATTTAAAATTAAAATGAAAGTAGGATTAAAATATCGATATGCCCGGCTTAAAATGTTATTCAGATATGGTTTGCGGAAGACAGAATTGTAATATTTAGAATTTGCAATTACAAATCATTCAAGTAATTTGTAAGTACATGTACATTTATCTTATTTCCACACAAAAGGAAACAATTTCGACACTCGCTTTAAACAAATGATAGACGTTACTAGTTGTGGATTTGATGATCGTTGTTATCAATTTCCACACAGTAAGGAAAAACTTTGGACACTCACTTTAAACAAACGATAAATATTACTAGAGGTGGATTTGATAGGCGATATGGTTTGTGGATTTGATGGCCGTTGTTATCAATTTCCACACAATATAAGGAAACAATTTGGACACTTCACTTTAAACCAACATTAGACATTACCAGAGGTACATGTAGATTTGTTGGGCGATGTTGTTTGTGGAAGACAGTGCAATATTTTTAGTTTTCTTTAAGATTCTTTGTATGTATCTCATACTAGGAAAACTGACTTGAAACAAACAATAGTCAGTATATAAAGAAGACAATTTGATCAAGACTATCAATTCATAGATTTAGATGTATCAAATTAACGTGTAGTCAGATAGTAGTTGATATCATTGACAGTTGATATTGTTGTCTCGAACTTTAATCAAGAGAGTAGTGTTTAAATGTTTAATATAGTACAAAATGGTAGACATTAAGGTTAAGCTTTTTAGTTGAGAGGTAGTGTTTGTCATTCTATGTATAGCTGTGATTTTGATATATTATTGTGCGATATGGTAAGTGACAGTCCCATGTTTGTTTATATTGATTATTAATAAATGAAATGGATTTTAACGCCCTATTGTTCTGCTCAGAACTGAGCTAATGAAGACGGGCAGACGGCATACAGTGTGCTATGAGAGAAATTTTTTCCAGGACAACGGCATTACAGCTTACTGACTAACTTACTCTTATATCAAATTCCAACTGTCAAGGGGTGTTACACCTACACAGCAATGTGTACAGGTTGGGACCTTGGTTTTTATTAATATAACACTTAAAGTACATGGCATGACCTTATATCTTGAGATTTATAAGGTTATCTGCTTGACTCTTCAAATTGTTTTTTTTATCTGATAAGCAATTCAGAGCAGAGCAGACAAGTAAACCTCATATCATTTCATTTAGCTGAAAGTATGATATTTGTAATACATGTAACTAGAAAAAAAATTCCATTATAGACCAAATTTGCCATGACATAAGCATATTTTGATGAATGGAAGTTAATTATTATTGTGTAATGTATCTCTAAACCTGACATTGCTGTCTAACCACCTCTTACTTGTGTGTTACTACATTTAGGTACAGTGTAATTAATTAGTCCATTTGTTGAAAGCATAATGCATAGATACATGTAGATGCCCCTTTTACATTTACATGTACATACAGCGTAATTATTTAACTAATTTGTTGAAAGCATAATGCATAGATTGGCACCTATTATTTGTGGGGGTTGGAGGGGGGAAATAGTTAACACGTGTGCGCTGTATCATAGAGCCTGTCATTGAGACGGTTTCGAATCCCTGGTTGTACGTGACAAGTAGAGTCGCCTGTCCAAACTTAGGCCGCCTTAGGGGTTTACTCTGCCGGGTCCTCTGGTTTTCTCCCACAGCGAAAGACCCCTACACGCAAGCGCAAAGCGAATTATTGAAATGAAATTAACCCATATGTTAGTCCCGAAATGGCCTAGTTTGCGTCAATGGACTTAAACCCCATTTCTCTCTCTTCTCTCTTTCTACTAGTTACATGTATGTGTTTAGGTGATTAATTATTATTGTCCATTTGTTGAAATCATAATGCATAGAATATTAGAACAGCTTCTTGAAAATTAGTAGTTTGTCAAAATGATTTCAAATGATGAAAATACTGTAAAGCCGTTAACACATCCTTTTTAGAAACAAATATATTTTACATGTCCCTAGATATAGTTTTCGATTGATTTTGAAGTGTTAAGCATCGCAAATGTTGATCTATTTTTGTCTAGTATTGATTTTTTTAAATATCATATGAATGTCATGGATTAAATTATGATGGATATCATTGAGACTATCCTGATGTCCTTTATCATACTTGAAGCACAGATGACCGACTAGCATGTTTATAGGGGGGATTGGATGGCTGAATGGTTAGCATGTGCATGCTGTATCATAAAGCCTGTCATTGAGTCAACTGGCATGGTTTAGAACCCTGGTTGTACGTGGCAAGGAGTATGGTCGTCTGTCCAACCTCATGGGTTTTCTCCAGGTCCACCGGTTTCCTCCCCCTGCTAAAGACCCCTGCGCAACTCGCAAGCGAATTATTGAAATAAAATTAAACCATATGTTAGTCCCGAAATGACCCAGTTTGTGTTGAGTGGACGTTAAACCAAAACCCCATTTCTCTCTCTCTCTTAGAATGTTTATATTATTACCAGTACTACTTCATGTCTATGCTTTAAAATAGGTCGGATGTACTTGTATTTTGTATCTTTCAATTAGAAGTTATGTAAGTTTCAAGTTGTGTCTACATAATGTACTTTATGACACAAAATTCAATTTGGTTATAGAGTTATGGCTGTACGAATTATAAGTCCTAAAGGCTGCAAGAAGGCTATTGTTTACAATGTAGCACTGTGTGTTGTAATGTTTGTTGATGTGACTGCATGACCTGTGATGTTTAGCTAACGTCATATGTATATCATGGCTAATCATTGTGTCAGAGTCACTTCTCTGCAGGTAGGGTGGTTCTGTCGTTCAGATTGTATTAAAAAAACAGAAAAGTTCCTATTTGATAATCAGAGTAATGGTGGTTTTGATTAGCAAAACTCAGTAACCTCATGTGTTTTCTCCAGGTCCTCCGGTTTCCTCCCACTGCTAAATACCCCTACCCGCAAAGGGAGTTATTGAAATAAAATTAAACCATATGTTAGTCCCGAAATATCTAATATGTGTCGAGTGGACCTTAAACCCCATTTCTCTCTCTCTCTCTCTCTCTCGATCTCTCGATAATCAGAATGGCTCCAGACAAAAAATTTTTTTACTGGTAATTCATAGTCAATTCAATAAAAATTCACGATATTCAATAAACAGTATGCCTATATGTATGAAGATTCAAAAAACAGTTTACAAAAATTCATTTCACAAGTCTTGCTAACATACATTTAAAGGGACAATAACATTCTTGCTGGCTTGGTAGCTCCAGAAAATAAATAATACCCTTATTCTCAGTACTAGATGTTTAAGTGTCCTACCTGTTGTGTAAATTATCCATTACAACCTATTTTACTTGTCCAATGGGTTCGAAAATATTTTAAAATCCAAGTCACATTTGAAAAGGTTTACGTTAGACTTTTCAAATCAATTGGTTGAATTTTTCCAATTTTTTAAAATTGTTGTGTTAGGATGAAATTTATATCATCATTTAATGGGAATATTGTAAAATAATATGATTTGTTGACCAGAATGAAGATTGGGACATATTATTCAGTTACAACAAGAGTGTTATTGGGGCTTTAATATACATGTACAGGTCTTGCCATCAATTGGTGTCAAGTCAGTGTGTTAAATGACCTTATTCTATTATGTAAAAACAAGGCACTTAGTTTAGATATGCGAACTGATACCAATCTGTTACATTTATCTTTCACTGATAAAATCGTAATTATCTAAAATCAATTACCATTGTACGTAATTACTATGTAGTGCAGTATTTATAGCTACATGTAGTATTGTGATTGTAATGTAAGGTTAGGTCAAAGGTCAAAGTTCAACACCAGAGGCACTTGTAAGAATATGGACTGTTTGGTCAGAATAGTAGGAAGTTAAAAACCTTATTTCATTCCATTTAAATAAGGTGCAGAACCTCATTGAATTATGGTAGGTCAAAGTAAATAGAAATATGTCAAGTTAGTGTTTTCCTACTTGACCGTATCAACCTTTCACTTCCTGTATATTCATCTTCTTATGATACGAAACACGTGTTGTGTTCGTTACAGTTTTTATTACGTATTACACATTTTGTTTTCGTAAGAGTTTTATTTTTTATACGCCCACATTGAAATGTGGTCGTATATTGTCGTTGCCCCCGTCCGTCCGTCGGTCCGTCCGTCCGTCGGTCCGGCGTCCACAATTGCTTGTGGACGCTCTAGAGGCTAAAGTTAATATCCGATTGACTTTAAATTTATACACAGTGTTTAAGGTCATGAGACGAAGAAGCCTATTGTTTTTCAGCGATTTCTGATAATAACTACCAGAGTTATGGCCCTTGACGACTTCAAAAAATCTTGTGGACGCTCTAGAGGCCAAAGTTAATATCCGATTGGCTTTAAATTTATACATAGTGTTTAAGGTCATAAGACGAAGAAGCCTATTGATTTTCAGCAATTTCAGATAATTAGTGCCAGAGTTATGGCCCTTGATCAATTCAAAAAATCTTGTGGACGCTCTAAAAGCCAAAGTTAATATCCGATTGACTTCAAATTTATACACAGTGTTTAAGGTCATAAGACGAAGAAGCCTATTGATTTTCAGCGATTTCCAATAATTAGTGCCAGAGTTATGGCCCTTGATCACTTCAAAAAATCTTGTGAACACCCTAAAAGCCAAAGTTAATATCCGATTGACTTTAAATTTATATACAGTGTTTAAGGTCATTAGACGAAGAAGCTTATTGATTTTCAGCAATTTCCGATAATTAGTGCCAGAGTTATGGCCCTTGATCACTTCAAAAAATCTTGTGGACGCTCTAAAAGCCAAAGTTAATATCCGATTGACTTAAAATTTATACACAGTGTTTAAGGTCATAAGACGAAGAAGCCTATTGATTTGCATCAATTTCCGATAATTAGTGCCAGAGTTATGGCCCTTGATCACATCAAAAAATCCTGTGGACACTCTAGAGGCCAAAGTTAATATCCGATTGACTTTAAATTTACACACACTGTTTAAGGTCCTGAGAGGAAGAAGCCTACTGATTTTCATCAATTTCAAATAATTACTTCCAGAGTTATCTCCCTTGATCACTTCATAAAACCTTGTTGCGCTGTAGATGCCAAACTTATCATCCGATTGACTTCAGATTGATACACAGAGTTTAAGGTGTTGAAACGAACAAGTATTTTGATTTTCAATGAATTTTGATAACTGAACAGCTAAATCCATGATATTAAATGTTTCCTATACTAATTGTTAGCTTGGGGCAAAACTTTATAAAAAGCAAACAAATTCTCATGATTTTCTGATAATTACGTAATGAGTTGTTACTCAGATTTTAGTGTATTACAAATGTTTCATTACCAAAAAAAAGTAAAAATATGCGACAACCCTTGTTGACTGCCCGGACGATTTAGCTGCTGTGGGCGTATGTTTCGTTGCCTGGCAACCTATCTTATTTTATTTTTTTACCATTTTTTGTCAGAAGTTTCAGCGTAAACTATGCATGGTGGAAACATTCTGTCAATGCAGATACTGTTGCACTTCGTGGAACTGAATATCAAATATAAAAGTGTCTTACGGATGGGACAAAAAATAATCTCAGATTCTCCATATCTCGGTTAATTCTCAACGGATCTTTAGAAATTTGGAAGTGTGCTTGATTAGTTTTAGCATCAAAGATGTCCAAAAGTTTTCTACAGCATTTTTTTGACATTCAAAGATGATGTATTTCTGTTAGTTATTGTAGGTATCAAATTGAATCTTGGTAGGAACAAGAAACTTATTGATGCCTTCAAAATGGCATACGGTATTAAAAGTTTTTGTGATGGCTTCCAGAAACTTCAGAAAATCACAAAGACCTTCCAATTTTTTCCAAATGTAAATAGTTCTCTCTGATTTTAAGAACACACCAAAAACAACATGCAATGTATGGTGATATTACATGTACATGTATCTTTTCGTGAGTACTTTTACATGCACTTCGACTTCCACATGTACATGGGACCTCGGTTTTTCTTCCCAGGCCCTCCATTCTCTGCCACTGACCAGATGAATTCCGTGTTAGAAAATTCTGGGGATCTGTCTTGACCAACATCTGATCTACTTGTTGGTGACCCATTAGTGAACCAGCATTTTACAAACGAAGTCCGGCTTCTTGTAAGAAAAGTGATAATAAAACTGTATTACTATTTTATACATATAAAAGTTTGATATTGAGCTTAATTATAGGCTCAAGTGATTATACTGAATTGCCCAGACATACATGTATTATGTACATAATAGAAATAAGTGTACATATATCTAATTAAACCAGACAATGTCAACAATAAAGTCTGGATGACCAAGTAGATAAAATCAATTATGAGGTCTGTAGACTGTATTGCCATTAAGAATGGAGACACTGCTTATTACATTGTATACATTTATTATGGCTGGATGATAAAACGAATGATTAAAATTGAAGGGCCTGTGCATAGAATTTTAAAGTAATAGTTGTTCGAGGGATACTGGTGTTAGGTGACTGAATAGTTAAACGCATGCCTTTTAGACCACAAGGTCTGTCATTAATAGTAGTGGCATGAATATGATTTCCTGCTTGTACATGTATGTGACAAGAAGTAAGGTTGGGTGTTCAATCTCGTGGTTTTCCAGGTTCTCTCCCACTTCTGGATGCTCTGGTTTGTTTTCCTCACACTGCTAGGGTTCGTTTATGTGTGCGGCAACATGTACATGGTACCTTAGTTTTTCGTACCATCTGATTGACTAGACCATGTCGTTTCCATGACTTCTGTCCCATTACCACTGACAAGGAGAAACCACTCAGGAAAATTCTTGGGAACTTTCTCAAACAACACTGGGATTAAACCCCATATCTCCTGGTTAGTGAACCGGCGCTGTACGCCATGAGCCACTGCCATTTGATACAGAACTGAACTACTGGCGTTAAAACTCCAAAATAATCAGTTAATTAAATATTTGGAAGATAAATGGTCCTTACTTAACAAGGTTCGCACACCCCTAGAAACTCCTGGAAAAATGAAAATATGATTTCCAGTGCTGGAAAATCCTGGAAAACATGATTACTACTGGAAAATTAACGTTCATGGTTTTGCTAAACTCATGTATTGATGCGGTATAAAAACTGAACACAGTCATCGAATGCTTCTTCAAAAGTTAATGAGTTGCTCGTTGTAAATGTTTTTCAAGCGTTAAAAAAAAAATGCATAATGTATTAGTGGTATGGTTTATTAAACATGCATTATACATGAGCCTAATGCAGGTCTTTCTTTAGGCCTGAAATGTTTTTGAAATTATTAATTAGACATTTATTAACTGATCCAGGCCTTAATCAACTCTCGATGGCATCAAGCTTTCTCCGATATTAAATAGATTAAAATGGTTAAGCGATGCTTTGATTTAATCAAATATTGAGGAACGAGACTTAACTAAGTAATGATGAGATCTGTTTTCAGCTTTAATATGGGCTGCTAAGAACCAAATTTAAAATTGCATTCTGAAAAAAAAGAGACCAAAACAAGACTAAGTGGACAAAATCACCCAATGTTAGAGTTAATGTGTTGTGACGTGCTTGATTCAAGTACTTGATGATCATTCTTTAATAACAGACAGACTAGCGTAATGCCGACTTAATGATACTGTAGACTTGATGATGACAACTTGACAATTTTGTTGTGACATACAAGTACAAGTATTGAATGACGTCTTGACTTTAAATAGACATAAATATGACATAGAACATTAATTACATGTATATAGACATCATTTATTCTGGACAGTAGATCTCTCTATCTTATCCTTTCAAATACTATAAATGCTGTCATTTAATTTCATACTAAAATTTGTCTGTCAGTGATTGACATGAGGAAGGCGGTTAGGTGAAAGAATAGTTTAGAGAGAGAGAATGGGGTTAAATGTCCACTTGACAGAGGGTGGTTGGGATGGCCTAGTGGTCTAGTGTGCCACGCTTCGAACCTCTAGTTGGCCGATCACCTCTGGCTTGCGGCTATGGTTTCGGGCCCTGGTGTGAGCGTATGTGGCATGGAGATAGGGGCGACTTCTCAACCTCGTAGGTTTCCTCCGGGCACTCCTGTTTCCTCCCACTGGTAAAGACCCCTAAGCCCAAGCGAATTATTGAAATAAAATGAAACCATATGTTAGTCCCAAAATGGTTAGGTGAAAGAATAGTTTAGAGAGAGAGAAATGGGGTTAAATGTCCACTTGACAGAGGGTGGTTGGGATGGCCTAGTGGTCTAGTGTGCCGCGCTTCGACCTCTAGCTGGCCGGTCACCTCTGGCTTGCAGCTGTTGTTTCGAGCCCTGGTGTGAGCGTATGTGGCATGGAGATAGAGGCGAATTCTCAACCTCGTGGGTTTCCTCTGGGCACTCCGGTTTCCTCTCACTGGTAAAGACCCCTAAGCCCAAGCGAATTATTGAAATAAAATGAAACCATATGTTAGTCCCATAATGACCTAGTTTGTGTCTAGTGGACGTTAAACCCAATTTCTCTCTCCCACTTGACAGAAACTAGGTAATTTCGTGACTAACGCGTATGATTAAATTTTATTTCCATTTCAATAATTTTTTGCTTGTGCATAAGGGTCTTTGTTTTTATACGCCCACATTTTCATGTGGACGTATATTGTCGTCGCCCCTGTTCGTCCGTCCGTCCGTCCGTCCACAATTGTTTGTGAACAGTCTACAGGTCACAATTTTTATCCGATTTCAATGAAACTTAAAATATAGGTTTATCACCCTAAGATCTCGTTTCCTTTCGATATTGGCATGTATCGGACGGTAACTTCATGGGTTATGGCCCCTGATTGTACGAAAAATCACGTTTTTTAGCTTGTGAACAGTGTAGAGGTCACAATTTTGAACCGATTTGGATGAAACTTGAAATGCATGTTTTTAAACCAAAGATCTTGGTTCCTTTCGATATTTGCGCCAATTGGATCGTAACTTCCTGAATTATGGCCCCTGATTGTCCCAAAAATCACCCTTTTTAGCTTGTGGTCCCTCTGGAGGTCAAAATTGTTATCCGATTTAAAAAAACGTTTGATTATATCACCGTGCCATGGTTATGAAGGTTGAGTTCGAATTTCGTGAAAATCGGACCAAAATTGACGGACAAAATGGCCCCCATTTGTACGCGAATAGTGTGAAAATATGTTATATCAAGGTTGTGAACAGTGTAGAGGTCACAATTTTGAACCGATTTGGATGAAACTTGAAATGCATGTTTATAACCAAAAGATCTTGGTTCCTTTCAATATTTGCGCAAATCGGATCGTAACTTCCTGAATTATGGCCCCTGATTGTCCGAAAAATCGCCCTTTTTAGCTTGTGGTCCCTCTGGAGGTCAAAATTGTTATCCGATTTAAAAAAACGTTTGATTATATCACCATTTCATAGTTATGAAGGTTGAGTTCAAATTTCATCAAAATCGGACCAAAATTGACGGACAAAATGGCCGCCATTTGTACGCGAATAGTGTGAAAATATGTTATATCAAGGTTGTGGACCTTCTAGAGGTCACAATTTTGAACCGATTTGGATGAAACTTGACATGTATGTTTATAACCAAAAGATCTTGGTTCCTTTCGATATTTGCGCCCATCAGATCGTAACTTCCTGAATTATGGCCCCTGATTGTCCGAAAAATTGCCCTTTTTAGCTTGTGGTCCCTCTGGAGGTCAAAATTGTTATCCGATTTAAAAAAACGTTTGAATATATCACCGTTCCATGGTTATGAAGGCTAAATTCGAATTTCGTGAAAATCGGACCAAAAGTGACGGACAAAATGGCCGCCGTTTGTACGCGAATAGTGTGAAAATATGTTATATCAAGGTTGTGGACCCTATAAAGGTCACAATTTTGAATTGATTTTGATGAAACTTGACATGTATGGTATAACCCAAAGATCTTGGTCCCTTTCTATATTTGCGCCCATCGGGTCATTACTTCCTGAATTATGTCCCCTGATTGTACGAAAAATCACCCTTTTTAGCTTGTTGTGCCTCTGGAGGTCACAATTATTATCTGATTTAAAAAAAAAACGTTTGATTATAAAAACCAAACAAATTCTAATGATTTTCTGATAATTCCTTAATATGCGACAACTCTTGTTGACTGCCCGGACGATTTGGCTGCTGTGTGGGCGTATGTTTCGTTGCCTGGCAACCTATTTTTATCATTTGGAGGAAACCGAAGGATTCTTGAGAAAACCCAAGAGGATGACAGAATGGTTTAGTGTGTGTCGTCGAGTTCTGTGGCGAGACTTTGATTCTACGCTTGTACATAACAAAACGTAAGCTCGGCTGTCCAACATCATGATTTCCTCAAACAGCTAGAGATCCCTTTGCCCATGCGAATTATTAATAGAAAATTGAACCATACATTGGCATGCACTTAAAAGATCCCTTATTGGCAGTGGGAATTTCGATATTAGAGTAGGGCATAGTACGGCTGCCCGGGAAAAATTTCACTGCTAGCAAACTGCCTAGTCGGAGCAGAACAGTAGGACATCAAACCCCATTTCATTACTGAGTTGTCAGTCTTACTGTCCATCCATTTATGGACGTTGTGCACAGTACTGTTTATGAGATGAAGAGGTCTATGTGTATTTTCAATGATTTCCAATAATTTGTTAGATTTGTGGTCTTTGGATTTTGTGATTTAGAAATATGTTGTGCCGTCCCTTGATTTGAAATTTACATGCAGTGTTAGAGTTTTATTTAGACAAGAAAAAGTCTATTGATTTTTGCCATACACACTGAAAACTAACATCAGATTACCCTTTAATC
Organism: Patella caerulea; assembly: GCA_036850965.1. Classification (NCBI taxonomy): domain Eukaryota; kingdom Metazoa; phylum Mollusca; class Gastropoda; family Patellidae; genus Patella; species Patella caerulea. The sequence goes on along the minus strand of JAZGQO010000002.1, from coordinate 12,398,447 downwards.
ATGTTTTTACTTTGTTGACACAAGGAATAATAAAACCTGTATCAAATATGAATTATTGCTCATAATTACTTTATGCCTTGTTTTGTTCCCATTAACCTTATGTAGTTCTTAAATGACTTAGCTGCTACATGTATGTGCACGTTTCTTTGTCCGGAATCAGAGCTTTCGGTTGGATAAATATTTGACTGTGCAGTGTGAAACCTGCAGACTATGTTGATAGTTTCTTCAACTAAAGGTGTAAGCAACTGGTCTCTGAGGATGATACAGATTATTTTGATAGTTTCAAAGTTGTGAAAGATTTAAATAAAAGTCCTGGATTGTGATGATGATACAGATTATGTAATGTTGATGTCCGAATGGTTAGCGATTACACGTTGTATCATAAGGTGTGTCATTGAGTCCACTACCATGGTTTCAATTCAATGGGTTGTATGTGACAAGGAGTTGTCAGTAGGGTCGCATTTCCAACCTTTTTTTCTCCGGGTCCTCTGGTTTTCAACCAACCTTAAACCCCTCCGTTCAAGCGGACTATTGAAATAATGTTGAACCATGTGTTGGCGCTGGAATCACCTTATTTGTGTCGAGTGAAAGTTAAACTCCATTTCTCTCCCTTAAGTCTCCATTTAGCACCGCACGATATATCTCTTTTCCAGTAACATAGGAGCATAACCAAAATTGTCTAAAACTGTTTGTTAAATAAAAATTCAGACCGATCAAAACTGACAATGTGCATGTCCTCTATAAAATCCATCCAAGCAAGATTACACGTCTAATGAATGACAACGTATATGACGCTAAAGAAAATGATCCTCACACTTTTTTTGTTTTGTTTTTTTTTGAACAAAATTAATCAGTATTTTATCCAACACTCCTACAATTTACACCTAAATTAAAAATTAATTTGGAGAAACAAAATAATTAACATTTTTGTATCACTTGAGAAGGTTTTATATTTGACAACAATTCTACTCTGGCAATGCTTGTTATATATTAATACTCCTGGCTTGTGTGGATAATACAGATTCTGTTGATATAAGGCAAAAAAAAAAAGGTTATGTTTCCGGTAACCCGACCGACCCATTACAAAACCTGCCGACTCAAATATTTTTTTTAGCATCAAGAGAAATAAAAAAGTTTTTTGTTCACTAAGCGACCGTTCAGAATACTCTAAACCTTCCGGATTCGTGAAAATACATATATTATTTGTTGCTATAAATGAATATTAATGTCATCGTTCTTTGAATCGCCACTTACCGATCGGAATAAGCGGGTACAGCGAACGTTTATCAAGATCTGCCATTCTTTTGACGCGAGATTCCTAACTGACGTGATAAACGAGACTGCAGGTTTCGTATAGATTTACCAATGCACATTCTGAAAAGCTACAAACCTCACAACTTTTGTTCTAATTAGTAACGGCTCGCAAATGGACAAAAACAGGTGAACCTATATTTCAAACAGGTGGATAGGATCTGCTCGATTGGTTAAAAGACAAATAAATTTATTGCGGTCCGATTTCGTGCAACAGTACGATGTGATAAGTTTTCAGCACGAGTTATTTCCATTGAACAAAATGACCTCTGTTTTTATCTGCATAGAACGATTAAAAGTTCTTTTGCCACCGAAGGTAATATAATAAACGAGTCTCTGATACATTTTAAACAATTATCCAAGAATTCCATCCACAAATCTATTCGTAATTAATGTTCACGGCGCTGACTCAAGCCAACATAAAATTGATGATTTTTGCACAAAATATTTATACGGCGGCATACGCATACGGCCACTACGGACAATTTTGATTACATGTACATTTTTAACGTCGATTTTGGATTTTAGAATTCCATGATTTTGGATCTAATTTTGATGAAATAAAAAATTGGGTAGATATTTATATCAAATCTAATATTTCTATAAAAAAAAAAAAAAAAAAAAAAAAACCTACCTACCGACCCTACCCTATTTTCCATCCGTTATCGGAATCAGAAAGAACTCTTTTTTTTTTTGGCCTAAACATTAAATAACAGAACACTGGATTGTGAAAATGATATTGAACAGACGTGGTTAGTTGTATTATCAAGGGTACCATATTACATCCACTGGTAAATGAGGTCAAGATTACAATGTGGATGATAATATAAACATTTAATGATCAGTGGTAAAAGGTTTTCTTCTGTAATAACACAGAGGTAATAAAATGTTGCTACAAGTATGTGAAAATTAACTCAATTATTGTGTCAACTGATGATAATTTGTGATTTCTGACACAAGTTTTTCAAGGAATAGATTATTTTTGATTGAACTGGAATTACTAACACAAGTCATGCAAGGGATAGGTTTTATTTGATCAAACTGGTATTTCTGACGTAATTTTTATAAGGAAACGATTTTATTTGATTGAAGTGATATTTCTAACCCAAGTCTTACAAGGAATACATTTTATTTGATTGAACTGGAATTTCTAACACAAGTCATACAAGGAATAGATTATATACGATCAAACTGGGATTTCTGAGCAATCTTAAAAGGAATATATTATATTTTATCAAGAATCAAAGGAATATGTGTATTGGTAATATTGTAGTCTTGTTTTTATTTTATCGAACTGGAATTTTTTAACACAAGCCTTACAAGATCAAATAGGTGTGTATTGTTAAAGTGCCAATCCCGATAACTTTTTGGGGAATAAAACTGCTTAATTTTGTGTTAACATCTTTTAAAATCCTTAACCTAAGGCCCACCTACTAACCCGATATTTGTTATACGCTTGTAAATAACTTAAACCTGGCAGTCTTCATCTGATGGAGAACGTTTTATTATACAGTGTATGGATAAAACCAGACTTTTTTCTATAAAAATAATTTGTAGGTGAAATTTACCTTTTGTTATCAAGTACAGGGCATGGGTCATTCACTGTATAGACCTCTCAAGAAACATTAATCGATTATCAGGTCACATAACGAAAAAATTGACCAGAACTCTTAAAAGGGTTACGTATCCGGATGAGCAGTGTTGACGTTCACGTCCAAACGACTCAATATTTTGAGCTGAAATTTTGAGACAAGGTAAATACACCATGCCACTATATTTTGGTCCATAAATTTCATAAATACTCGGACTTTAATTTTTGAGACTCTGTTCTTATCGGGATTGTCCCTTTAATATTGTTGTCTCTATTTTATTTCACTTTTCTCCATTATATTTTTATTGTCTTTACACAGAGGGTGGGTTAAGTGCTCTAATGTGTGTCATCCTCATAGAATCAAGTGGCTAGGCTTGCACGTGTGAAGGAATGCAGACGCCTGCCCAGGTTTGATCTGATATGAACTATAGTTTGTGTTTTGTGGAATTTTAAGGCCTTGTATATTTAACTATCTTTCTCATTGTCTTTTCCAACTAGTTATGTCTGTTGCCACTGAAAGAAAATAACAGCTTACCATGGTCTTGCCATCAACCGGAATGTTGTGCGTATTCATGGAGTTGACTCATGATCTGATCCATTTTTTCAGAAAAAAAAAAAACTCCAAAAGAATTGTTACTCAACATAAAATACATGAACTGTAAATCTATGTAGTGAGTTTTGGGCAGTTGGTAGGTGGCCGGATGGTTAGAGTTTGCATGCTGTATATCATAAGGTCTGTCATTGAGTCAACTAGCATTGTTTTAATTCCCTGGTTGTACATGATGAGGAGTAGGGTGGCCTATCCAACCTCGTGGGTTTTCTCTGGGCTGACCGGTTTCCTCCCACTACTGAAGATCCCAATGCAATAAGATTAAACCATGTTATTGTTATTCCTGACTGGACCTAGTTTGTGTCAAGTAGATGCTAAACCCCATTTCTCTCTATAGATTCCCCCCATCCTCCAAACTGAACTGATCCCGCCAACAATGTGGGGCTGATCCCATTGTCAGATTTAAATTCTTTTACTGTCCACAGTGAATCACTATGAATGATATCTGAGATTTTATAGAGATCAGTGAAACTAAATACTAGAGTATCAGTGAATTTATTGTCCAGGACCACAGTCGAACACTATGAAGGATATCTTAGATTTTATAGAGACCAATGAAACCAAATACTAGAGTATCACATGATTTATTGTCTGACATGTCGACTTAAATAATCGCTATATATATACTACATATACCATGAACTGTCACAAATAGGGTGCTATATCATCTTCAAGTGTGTACAAACCATGCACTAAATGTCTGGACTTTCCACGAGTGGATAACTGGGATATTATTCGACTTCGTTCAATAAAATCCTGTCATTGTAGGGTTAAGATTTGATCAGATTGATTTTTACTGCTGTCAAGTTCAGCATGATAGTAAGAGAGGCTTGTTTTAGCTGCGATTGTGTTGGCACCCAATCAGAAGATTAAATTCAATTAATGTTTTGTAAATGGTGGTGTATGAGGCTGATTAAATGTAAATGACCTGGAATGATGAAAGAGGCAGGAGATCAGTTTGTGTTTATCTTGTAAAAATGGGTTCACTGATGAAATTATATTGAATAAGGCTGGCATCTGATATACTGTATATATAATTGAAAAATACCCAGTATGTTAGTTCCGTAATGGCTTAGTTTGTGTCAAGTGGATGTTAAACCCCATTTCTCTTTCTCCTTATGATCAATTGATCCTCAATCTCAGAGGCATGAGGTTCTGATAAGTCATATCTTTATCCGATCTAATTATATTTAATTACTATCAGAACTGAGAACCCAATCGTTGGTCATTTAATAAATGACATTTCACACCCATCCCAATGTGTTTATTTGGTTTGATATGTTGTCCTCCATAGAACATTGATATATCAATGATCTGGTCTGTTATACCATTAAGTATGGGATTAAGTGACAATGTTTACAATTGAACTACCTTCATTTATTCATTATGACCATTCATTGACCCTCCCACAGGTCTTACTAAATGAACAGTAGGATAAACCATTGATAATTCTACTAATTAGCTGTGCCCCTGGCAGTACAAATCATTGGAATCAATACAAGTTGATGTACAGTACCTGCTACATAATTTATAGGGTGTCCGTGGCCAATCCAAAGGCCATATTGAAAATATTATGGGACATTTTTGTCATAAGGTTGAACTTAAGTGTATTCTAAGAGTTATTGCCCCTGGATATTGATTTACCAGTCAGATTATTATTGGAAAATATGCAAGGTGTAAACATTGTTGAGGATAAAATTTGGACTTCAAAATTATTTTATAACATTTATGATTTCTGACCTGTTTTCATTCTACAGATTAGGTTTGATACCTTTTTTTTTTAAAACTTTCTATTCTCAAATATTTAGAAGAGTTATTGTCCTTGTCTTTGAAACCTTGGGGATACTCGATTCACAGTTCCAGAATTGAATTCCAAAACTGGTGTCAATTGAGTGAAAAGGAGAATTTCGGAGTACAACGCATGCGTCGACTGCATAAAAAGTAACCCAACCAATCATGACTGCTGAAACATATTTTTATACGCCCACATTTTCATGTGGACGTATTATGTCGTCGACCCTGTCCGTCCGGACGTCCGTCCGTCCGTCCACAATTTGTTTGTGGACTCTCTACAGGTCACAATTCTCATCCGATTTTGACGAAACTTGAAATATAGGTTTATCCCCAAAAGATCTCGGTTCCTTTCGATATTGGCATGTATCGGATCAAAACTTCATGGATTATGGCCCCTGATTGTACGAAAAATCACGTTTTTAGCCTGTGGACCCTATAGAGGTCACAATTTTGAACCGATTTTGATGAAACTTGACATGCATGTTTGTAACCCAAAGATCTTGGTTCCTTTCGATATTTGCGGCTATCGGAATGTAATTTCCTGAATTATGGCCCCTGATTGTCCGAAAAATCACCCTTTTTAGCTTGTGGTCCCTCTGGAGGTCACAATTATTATTCGATTTAAAAAACCGTTTGATTATATCACCGTTACACCCTAAGGAAGGTTGAGTTCGAATTTCGGGAAAATCGGACGAAAATTGCCATACAAAATGGCCGCCGTTAGTACGCGAATACTGTTAAAAAATGGTATATCAAGGTTGTGGACCCTGTGGAGGTCACAATTTTGATTCGATTTTGATGAAACTTAAAATTCATGGTTATAACCCAAAGATCTTGCTTCCTTTCGATATTTGCGCATATCGGATCGTAACTTCCTGAATTATGGCCCCTGATTATACGCAAAATCGCCTTTTTTTTAGCTTGGAGGTCACAATTATTATTCGATTTAAAAAAACGTTTGATTATATCACCGTTACACCCTAAGGAAGGTTGAGTTCGAATTTCGGGAAAATCGGACGAAAATTGCCATACAAAATGGCCGCCGTTTGTACGCGAATACTGTTAAAAAATGGTATATCAAGGTTGTGGACCCTGTGGAGGTCACAATTTTGATTCGATTGTGATGAAACTTGAAATTCAAGGTTATAACCCAAAGATCTTGCTTCTTTTCGATATTTGCGCATATCGGATCGTAACTTCCTGAATTATGGCCCCTGATTATACGCAAAATCGCCTTTTTTTTTAGCTTGGAGGTCACAATTATTATCCGATTTAAAAAAAGGTTTGATTATATTACCGTTACACCGTAAGGAAGGTTGAGTTCGAATTTCGGGAAAATCAGACCAAAATTGCCATACAAAATGGCCACCGTTTGTACGTGAATACTGTTAAAAAATGGTATATCAAGGTTGTGGACCCTGTAAAGGTCACAATTTTAATTCGATTTTGATGAAACTTGAAATGCATGGTTATAACCCAAAGATCTTGGTTCCTTTCGGTATTTGCGCATATCGGATCGTAACTTCCTGAATTATTTGAATTTCGTGAAAATGGTACCAAAATTGCCGGACGAAATGGTCGCCGTTTGTACGCGAATAGTGTAAAGATATGGTATATCATGGTTGTTGACTCTGTACAGGTCACAATTCTTATCAGATTTTGACGAAAAGTCACATTTCTAGGTTGTGTACCGTCACACCATAATCATTGTCGACTTCGAATTTCATGAATATCAGACTGGAACTGACCAACAAAATGACTGCTCCCAATACAGTATGAAATACAGGACTTAATGATGTAGGAAAAATCACTTTCCGTATTGTTTGTTCTCTATCCATCTCTCGAAAATGTGGGCGTATCCTGCCTGGCAGTGCCAGCCTATCTTTTACCTAGGAATATGTCACGATTCTACTCCGGACTGACAGAACTGTGACAGGACTGAATTCCGCGTCACTCGATTGTAATTCTGTCGATTCGGGACGTTCTGGACTGTGAATCGAGCATCGCCCTTATGATTGTTACCATACAGAGCAGAATTTTTTGTTATGAATTTCTGAAACAACTGGATGCCGTTTATTTATTTTCCCACATGGACAAGAATGTCACTTTACTCAGATGTTTGCTTTTCTTTTAGCTACGATTGAAGCACTTTAGTTTCACCATGCCTACTCATTTTGTGATCAATACATGAACATCTTAAAAATGAAATCATTTTGTACCATTATCACTTATTTAACATAGCCAGTTTTATATAAACACAACTTTCATATTACAGCAAATGGCAAATTATTTGTTGTTGTTACTTGACCATCAATTTTCATTGAATTGACTGGCCGTGACAGTTTGTGTGTGCGGTATAACATATACCTATATTCAAGCGCTGATCATAAACCTATTTATAATAGTAGTTATACATGTATGATCTATAAAATGGATACAAATCGTTTGTGTTCGATCAAAGTCGTAAATGGATAGAAAATTGAATAAGTGGAAATAATTATTTCTTCTTTTGAAGACGAAAATTAGGATTCATTTTGCTCCACAGGTAGGGCTGGAGAGAAAAGGCCAATTTTCTAATTATACATTTCGCTTGGAATCTTCTTTTGTTTTTTTCGCAAGGAATCGCAGTGTTTCACTAAGAATTCTCTGTGTTTCCGCATGTTTTTTGCAGGTAGGTGTTGTTATTTCTCAAAGTGTAACAAAATGTTCATATTTACATGTATCGATGGCTCAAAATTTTCGGGGTAAACATTATTCACGTTATAAAACAGCTAACGTTTCATCAAGTTTCTCAAAGCATTTCGGGGTTTCGGGGGGTTGGGATGGCCTAGTGGTCTTGAGTGCAGCGCTTTGACCTCTAGCTGGCCGGTCACCTCTGGCTTGCGGCTGTCGTTTCGATCCCTGGCGTGAGCGTATTTGACATGGAGATAAGGGGCGCCTTCTCAACCTCGTGGGTTTCCTCCGGGCACTCGGGTTTCCTCCCACTGCTAAAGACCCGTACGCACAAGCGAATTATTGAAATAAAATTAAGCCATATGTTAGTCCCGAAATGACCTAGTTTGTGTAGAGTGGACGTTAAACCCCATTTCTCTCTCTTTCTCTCAATGCATTTCACTTACTTCTATTTTCTGATGGCTGCGACGGTGAAGGTCTTTTACTACAATACGAAAAGGGAGCAATGTAAAACAATTCCACTAAATGAACGTTCAAATATTTTATAATCAGTAATAGATTTTCATGAATATATGTAAAATACCGGTGATTTGGCACAAAAACAGGAACGATTGACTGTATATGTAAATCAGTTTATGTACATTCATATATTATTATTAATATTATATGTGATATGACTAATTTATGTCCATTTCTAGTTGCCAAAGAATACAGATTTACAGGCCTGGAAATAACAGTTTTAGATGTACCTGACAAAATGTCGGGAGCTAATGAAATACATGTAGTACCTCACATTTTCAACTTTGTGCCGGACATTTATTAATAATCAATAAAAAAAATAAAAAAATCAGTGGCGGACAAAATGACAGGCACCAGAGGTTTTGTGCCTGACAAAGTCTGAGTCTGTGCCTGACATTGTCAGTGACAGGTGCCTTATTTCCAGACTTGCAGATTTAGTTCCTTTAAACCTTACCTGGTTAAATCCCCCAATGTTTATACTGTATCTGTTGTTTATTAGCCATGGAATAACTTTTTCGTCTAGTTGATGAACACCTGCCTCTTCCATTATTACCGTGCACTATATTTAATTAATGATGTAATTACTACGAGCCCACCAAATTATAAATGAATATTTTATGAATAGATTTTATTTTGATCAATGAACAGTGATGTATAGCGGAGAAATTCTTCTAATTGAGAAGGAAGCGCTTATAATAATAATAATATGGTATTCTAAATGAAAATAAAATGAAATTGTTTGCTGTTCTGCTCCAACTTGGTTAATTGAGGCGGCTTACGCGATACAAAGTGCTGTGAGGGTAATTTTGCTCGTACAACAACGGCAATATAGCCTACACTTAATCTTATATTGAATTCCAACTGCCAAGGAATATTTTACGTGCATGCCAATGTATACACACGACTAGACAGCTGTCTTTGTCAGGCTCTCCCTCCTGCACCACTGACTGCGGGAAACCACATAGGAAAATCCATTTATCTTTCGTGTTTCTATAAAAGTTCATACTCCGCGCAGTGTTGCGTTTGATTAGAGGTAATCCAACTACGCACTGCTATTATGAGTGGATATTGTTGTTTTAAATTTTGATTTGTCAGTAGTCCATCTACCAACCAATCACTAGCTGCCAATATTGGACCAAATATGTTTAGATAACGTTACGTCATGACTCACGATTTTATTATGCCTAATTAACCCGTGCATAGCAGAATACTGCAGTAAAACTAATTGCGTGACAAACAAGGCTATCAAGTCGAATGAAATATAAACAATACTGTTTGGAAACGAACATACTTTCACGGTTTTTAATACCTTAAATCACTGTCCAAAGTTTTAGGGAAGACCCAGATTAAACAAAGGACTGTCATGTTCCTGTACTTAAGTGATAGCTTTCATTGAATGGAAAGAATAGACACACTCCCGCATAAGTTCAAGAAACAGACGCTATTCCTGCAATGGTCAGAGAGGGATTTCTCGCGCCATTGCTTCAGGAATATGATAAAAGTTAGGAGTCTTATTCTTTCTTCAGACTTTGAGATGTATTTTGTTAGAGCTGCATCTGTGTATTGTGAGTCGTTTATTTTCAGCTTTAAACATTTTCGCATAGTATTTATTCACATGACAAGTGCATAATCTAATGTTTAGGATAATTGAGACTTTGTTTATAATTTGATTATCCAGACTGTCTTCTGAAAACAGCAATCACTTGTAGCTACTTAACTCAGAATAACTATTATAGCAAGATCATCCAGCTCTTTGACTAAATATTACCATAATGCATCTTTAAGCTTATTCTACATTATGAGTCTTGTAAATTATTGTTCTGTTTTTTTTTTAAGCTATATGACATTAAATTAATTAAAAGTAAGAGAAAGGCAGGTTTTAGCGTATCTACATGTATCTCTAATTTGTCATGGGTCAGTTCCTGTTCATTGCCATTGTTATTGTTCATTCACTGACTTTTGTAGATCTATTAAATTTTGCGATACTGGTTGTGTTTGGGCTTGAAATGAAAAGGCAGTGAGATAGAACTGATTTATTTGATTGCAAATAAATGTAATTACATGTGGCCTGTTTGCAATGGACAGTGTCTGAATAATTGCAGCTAAATTACGGGTAGGTAAGTTAAGATTGGTCTAAAAAGAGATATTAACTCAGCTATCAAGCAAGGTTCTAGGGTAATGCCACATACATGTATTTGGAAAAGTTGACTGGAGAGCCGGGTACATATATGTAGTCTTTAGTAGGAATTAGAATCAAAAAGCTTCGATATCAAACAGTTTCCACCACCGCTATTGTACTAAGGTTTCTACAATAGAGAGCATTAAACATATTTTTAGTCCGTTTTTCTCGATTAAAACACAGATCCTATTGTGTTTAGTTTTTTGTAGTAAAAAATTTTGTTTTACTTGTCTTTGCTACACTGGCATTAACCCAGTGCATGACTTTCTTCATTATCCCGGTTAGTGGAGAGTAGTGGGCTGAAACCTAATTACATTTATAATTTATTGAAATATAAGGTTATAGTTCTGTGACATATGGTATTGATTGAATTTATACCTCACCAATTAAAATATCATATCATTTCATTGTACTGTACACTCATTTTCTTGACCTAATATTCAAATTTATGATATGTTCATAACTCTTATCAGATTGGAGAACACTTCCGAGATCAATCATGGTCGATATCAGTCAATTGGTGTGTCTTAACAAAATTATTATTCGGGGTCAAAGTATAGTTTTAATTAAAATCTATACTTATGCTTTTAAAATTAAAATGAATGTTTTGTGTGGATTACACTCCAGGAGATAATAAGCAACCTGTCAACAGAGATTTTAGTTTATCATGGACTTTATGGGTTTATTGAATAGATAAGCCATGAGATTGGATTGAGGATTAACTGTTTTGCTAATCTAATCTCATTGAATGCTGTCAACTTTTGTGTTTCTGATGATTAATTTGCTCACCAGGAAGTCAAGTGGTAATTGACATCATTTTTACTAATTTTACCAGCAGGACAGGCCATTTGGAAACTGATCAACTAGATCCTGTTGATCACTGTTGCTAGGTTACAAGCAGGTAAGTGTATGGTGTCCCTCACACCTAATGAAGGTTGTTTATAACAGTGGATGTATATTTTAATAGATATAGTGTAGTGTACTTTGTGGAGATTATAGTTTACAGCTGGTAATATTTAATGCGTTTTGAATTTCATTGGAAAGGTATGGTACTTAGGATTATTAATCTTCTTTTATTTGCCGTTTTCCGACAGTCAAAATGAGTGATTTATGTCAGAATAGATATTTTGAAGAATGACCGATTCTTTATATTTGGAAACATGCTAGATTTTTTTTTTAACTCTCATTTGTTGTGTTTTTGGAAACTGAAATGCGTATGATTTTCAGTGTAGATATTTTGAAAAATGATTGATTCTTTAAATGTATTTTTTGTTATTTGGAATCATAAGATAACTAACTCCAAGACCAAATAATGCCCTAATTTACTAAAAAGAACATAACTCAGTCATCTAGAACCACCCTAAATAGAACATATATTAAGTGATGAGTGAATAGACCCATCCCTAAGACATTACTAAGAATAGTTTCACAATATACTGATGAATAACGTAGTAGACCTACACACTTATAGGGCAGTTGATACTCTAGGTCGAATTTAAATCTAATATTGTTGTGAAGTAAGTAAAGTTGTTTAGATTTAAAGGCTGTGTTTGTCTGTCAAAAAAATTCAATTTGGTTGATTATGTTAAATGTCAAGTACATGTAGTACTGTTTGGCTAAAAAAAGAGGAGTTTGAAATATGAAAGAATGTAAAGTATTTACTGTTTGGCTAAAAAAAAGTTTGAATTAATGAAGAATTAAATATTGTGCTTTAGTTTCATTGAAATTGAATCTTTATTTCGTAACAATTTGCCGGGGGGTTGGGGGGATGGTAGTATGGTTAGCGAGTGTGCGCTGTATCATAGGTCCTGCCATTGAGTCGACTGGCATGGTTTCAAATCCCCGGTTGTATAGTTAAGTGGCAAGGAGTAGGGTCGCCTGTTGAACCTCGTGGGTTTTCTCCAGGTACTCTGGTTTCTTCCCACTGCTAAAGACCCCTATGAACAAGCGAATTATTGAAATAGAATTAAACCATATGTTAGTCCCAAAATGAGCTAGTTTGTGTGGAGTGGACTTTTAACCATCTCTCTCTCTCTCACTCGCATAATAATTTTTGAGTGTTTGATTAAGGAGATTAAACATAGGCTTTATAACTTTAATTTGTTTTCTATAAGCACCAGTTTTATTATCATATTTTGACATCAAAGTATTTTTGGTAGTATGTATTACAGAATTTATGGAATGTTACTACCGGTATGTAGCAGTGATTTGTGACTCAATATCTTAAAATACAGAATGATTGGGATACGATTTATGACCAGATATCAAGCAACAAATTGACTGCACCTTACTTAAATTTACCTCTGTGAAGATACAAATATTGTGTAATTTATTTACCTTACATGTACATAAAAACTTGGGTTTGGTAACACATACCATTGGTTTATCGTGTGAAATTAAAATAGCAGTCCCACATGTACTTTAATAAATGAAATAGGGTTTAACATCAAACTGTTCTGCTTCAAACTGGGCTAATGAAGACAGGCATATGCCATACAGTTTGCTATGAGGGAAATTTTGCCCGGGCAGCGGCACCACAGCCTACCGGTACTCTTATATCGAATTCCAACTGTCAAGTAATCTTTTATGTGCACGCCAATGTGTACATGAGAGAGAGAAATGGGATTAACATCTGCTCGACATAAATTAGGTCAATTTAGGACTAACATGGTTGAATTTTATTTCAAAAAATGGAATGGGTTAAAAACCATACCATCAACCAACAACCCCCTATGCCAGGTATATGTAAATCTGGATAACCATACTTATAGTGGTACATGTAAGTGATCTTCACAGTTATCAAGTCATTCATACTGATGATTGAAATTCCTTAAATATAACCAGTATCAACAACTGTCTGGACATGCCACTTGGTAAACAGCAAGATAAAAATTCAATTTGACTATAAATACACCTCTACTACTGTATATTGTGATAGATATTTCTGTTTAAAATGTAAATAATGAATTCTTGTTTGTCCTGAATGTTTATTACTGATAACACCTTTTATTGCGTTAAATTTATGGTTTGTGATAGTATCATCCGGGGTTTAGGGGTCTACTTATAGTCCAATCTTCGGAGGATGGGTTGTATGGTCAATCTAGCTGGGTTATCAGAGACGTGCCCCTCAGTACATGTATGTCCTACTGCCTGCCTGTGGTCAACTCCTCTTTTTTTGAATATACAAATTTCATGACTTTTATAAATTTAGCTTTGTTTGTTAATAACCCCAACTTTATAATCCTCAATACATTAATGCCTACTGGATTAACTGGACAATAGATAATAATTTATAAAACAATGTCTATAATTAAAGAGTTAAAATTCATTAGGCTTCTTGCTAATCTATAATAGCTGGGACTTCAAATTAACTATGCCCTAATTCTACCTGGTCATAATAGCCGGGAAAGGTCTATGATAAACAGAAGAGGGTGGATAGGTTCCTTCGTTTGCCTTCACCTGAAATACGCCACCAAAAACACATTAAATGTACTTAAACTCCTAAACTAAAAGGGGGGAGTGGATGCCCTCGTGGTCTAGAGTGTCGCGCTTTGACCTCTAGCTGGCCGGTCACCTCTGGCTTGCGGCTGTGGTTTCGAGCACTGGTGTGAGCGTATGTGGCATGGAGATAGGGGCGCCTTCTCAACCTCGTGGGTTTCCTCCGGGCACTCCGGTTTCCTCCCACTGCTAAAGACCCCTACGCGCAAGCGAATTATTGAAATAAAATGAAACCATATGTTAGTCCCAAAATGACCTGATTTGTGTCGAGTGGACGTTAAACCCCAATTCTCTCTCTCTCTATTAACAAGTAACATTGTTGTGATAATGAACAACCTATGTCAGCTTGTTTAAAATACAATCGCTTGCGCGTAGGGGTCTTTAGTAGTGGGAAGACTTTTTAATAGAGACAAAGCCTTATTAAACTGTGATTGTGTTTCAATCCGTTTAAATCCCTGACATCTGATGATCTAGAGAGTTGATTATGGGCTTGGCATGCTAGTAGTAGTAAACGTCTAAATAATAGTTTATATAACATTTGAAGCTAAAATAACAATATATGATAGGCAGGTTATTAAATACATTAGTTATAGTTATTTAGCTTTTAACTATTATAGTGAGAACTGACAGCGCTTTATCTAATCTCCCATAAGGTATCTTTAAAAGGTTGATAAAGAGTTGGTCATTCTTTCTATAATAATTCAAAAATAGATAAGAAAAGACAAAAATTGAAAATTTTGGCCAATATACTTTATTCCTAGCCAAGTTATCACTGTTTGTAGTTTTGACAAGATGTGTACATAGTGGTTACCAGGGGACCAGTATTTTCAAGACTTAACCACGCTTTCCCATTTTTAAATGGCAAACTGTTCTAATCTAGTTAAAATCTTAAGTATCCGATGTCATTGAGAGTTGATTATGGTCTTGTTTTGTTAATTAATGTCTAACTAATAATATACATAACATTTCAGGCCTAAAGAAAGACCTGCAATAGGCAGATTAAGTTCTTGCGTAGTGTCAATCTTATTAAAACACAGATCCCATTTTGTTTCGATTTTTATGGTTAAAAATTTCATTTTTTTTGTCTTTACTACACTAGGATCTGGAAGTGTTTTTATTACTGTGTAACCAGCTTGGTCCTTAGTACTGTCGATAGTTCATCCTTCTGGTATTTCTTCTTCTTATAAATTATAACAAACACTTGATTCAGCTAATTGTAGAGTTTTATGTAGACAGCAATGACAATTAATTATAACAGACAATATATACATGTGTACAGAGTGGTATAATAACTACACAATTATGTTCAACTAAAGTGTGTTACGCCGAGCTTTTGGCATGATGTACATGGAACATCAATGCTGATCGTTTAATCAAATGTCTTATGTAATCGGGTCAAAAGTCGCTTGTATGACCCTGGACACAACCTCCCAAACAACCTGGGGGTTGGGATGGCCTAGTGGACTAGAGTGCCACGCTTCGACCTAAAACTGGCAGGTCACTTCTGGCTTGCGGCTGTGGTTTCGAGCCCTGGTGTAAGCGTATGTGGCATGAAGATGCGCCTTCTCAACTTCGTGGGTTTCCTCCGGGCACTCAGCTTTCCTCCTACTGCTAAGGACCCCTATGCGCAAGCGAATTATTGAAATAAAATGAAACCATATGTTAGTCCTGAAATGACCTAGTTTGTGTTGAGTGGACATTAAACCCCATTTCTCTCTCTCTCAAAACAACCGGTCAGATCTTCATGTAGTATGACCGTCGAAAGTATAAAAAAACAAAACGAAATATAGATAGGTATTTTAATCAGTAATCTTTTAGAGGTATTTAGTAACTGGAAGGAGCATTAAACTATAACACATACTTATGGAAGAACAATCAAGTGATTTATTTAGGCGACGTTTTGAAGAGTATTCTCTCAACGTTTTCAAGCAAGTGAAAAGCTTGAAAATGTTGAGAAAATACTCTTCGAAACGTCGCCTAAATAAATCAGTAATTGTTCTTCCATAAGTATGTGTTATAGTTTAATATTTAATCCGGTTGGCATAATGTATGATTTAAGCCATTACAAGTGAAAAATGCAAATGAGTGAAAACTTTTTCTGTAACACCAGAATGTAGAACAAATACATTTATCGTAATTTTTTTTGTGGTGGAAAATCTCTGTTACTACTGTTAGTATAATTAATTAGGGATAGCAGCTGTTGAATGTATGATCAATAAGAAAAATATTGAATCAGGATATTCTGTGGACACGTTTCCTAGATGATTTATTGCAATAGGATATTTTGTATCACCATGATTCTTTTTTATAAGGTTGGAAAAGACATAGCTCATTTTAACATGTTGACATGCATGAAAGTCTTTAATAATATTGTCATTTTAGCAAGTTGACATCCTTGATGTTTTTAATATTGTCATGTTGGGACATCATGAATTCAGTTATTGATATAAGTGGTTCAAGGTTTCCATATATTTTTATAATGAATTGGATGTATATATGCATATTTTTTCGGAAAAGATAGGTGTGTATGTGTAAATGAACTACATAGTAACTGATTATTCACTTGATTTGATATTTGTTTATTTATTTGCAATGTCTGTCTTGTCTTGTCCGCAGGTTAATCTTCTAGATTTTTGTTTTGCGTGTAATCCGGTCCTCCTGCACTATTAGTTCGTTTGTGGACAAACTACAGAATAGCAGAAACTAGAGGGTTTTTATTTTTTACGAATCATGACAGTTTTTAATACTTTGATCTATTATTAGTATGTGTATTAGATTCTAGATACATCTTGAAAGAACCATGAGTTTCTCGCCTTTTCTTGTCCAGTATATTGGTACATGTACCTACCTGGGTCCTACATTTGCAAGTATGACTATCCATCCAGCTCTTCTTCTACTCGGGGGGTTGGGATGGCCTAGTGGTCTAGAGTGCCGCGCTTCGACTTCTTACTGGCCAGTCACCTCTGGCTTGCGGCTGTGGTTTCGATCCCTGGTGTGAGCGTATGTGGCATGGAGATGGGCCGCCTTCTCAACCTCGTGGGTTTCCTCCGGGCACTCCGGTTTCCTCCCACTGCTAAAGACCCCCCACGCCCAAGCGAATTAATGAAATAAAATTAAACCATATGTTAGTCCCGAAATGACCTAGTTTTGTTGAGTGGACGTTAAACCCCATTTCTTTCTCTTCTTCTACTCATTGTTTAATGTTCACTTCCACCGACAAGTAGTATCTTATTTTCACTTTTATTATTTTTGTCTCGCACAGGAGTAGTAGGCCATTCCCCCCCCCCCCCCAAGTGAGTGAGGAATAAACCCACGAGGTTAGGAAGACTACTACATCATTCCGCCTCCCCCCCAATGGCATTCACCTAATTATCCTTTATCTTTATAGTATTTGTTTCGTAAATAGCATCCCATACCCAGAGAGCTATCTTCTACTGCATACTTCTAAATATACATTCTTATTCTTAGATAAGTATGGGAGAAATTGTTGTGGATTTTTCAGGAGAAATTATAAAACTTTGAAAATGAAGATTGGGTATCAAACTTGAATTTTATCAATTAACTGATACAGTATTTATTACATTGTTTTTTTTTATATATTTTTAGGCAGGAGGCAGAATGATGAAAGTCACGAAAAGGTTTGTGCTAGCAACTGTGATTATGACATGGATGTGGATACTGATGTCATATCTTATCGGAAATAATGAATCAGAGGAAGTTATACAGACGCGGGAATTATACAACACGCTTTCGAAAAGTCTAGAATTTCACGGCTATTATGGTAATCCTATACTAATGAAAAATATGTCATATTTTCAAGGTCGGACAACAAAAATAACTCCCTTAGATTTCAAATTTTTAATCAAAAGTAACGTTTGTGAAAAAGATAAAAATCCTTTATTATTAATATTCATTTTATCGTTACCGGAACATTTTCTACAAAGGGAAGCAATTCGTCAAACTTATGGCCGTGTTGTCAGAAAGGAACCCTGGCCAGGTCAAACCATATTTGGAAGTGTCCAAATTGTGTTCTTATTTGGCAAAAGTAATACAACAGCTAAACAAATGTTACTGCAAAAAGAAGCAGATGCAAAAGGTGATATAGTTCAAGCTGATTTTGTAGAATCGTATTATAATTTAACATATAAAGTCCTGATGGGATTTAAGTGGGCAAAGTACGATTGTCCGAACGCAGTTAATATCATGAAAATAGACGAAGATACGTTCTTAGACATTCCTAGAATAACAAATATTATGGTGTCGGCTGATTTAGACAATACCATTTATGGTCATTTTCATTATTCCGACCCTGTAGAACGAAAACCAATCAAATCAAAAGTTTCAATGAAGGCGTACCCTTTGAAATATTATCCACCTCATGTAAAAGGTAATTTGTATTTTATGCGTAAAGAGTTGGCGATGAAAATATTACATTTATCAGAATATTTTCCCTATGTAAATATAGAAGATGCTCATATTACTGGAACTCTTCCGAAACTATTAGAGTCTAGACATATTAACATTCCCAAATCACAGTATAATCCGAACGGTGGTCCAGAAATCTGTGATTTTGCACTGAAGAAGAAAATAGCCGCTCAACAAGTCAATCATACGTTCGCTTTCCAGATTTGGAAGAGAATTGAAAATGTGGAACTATGCGAAAAAGAAAAAACAAAAGAAGACTTGTCATCGTGATAGTGGTAATTTGTTTTAGCTGTATGTGACATTTTGAAATTAAACCAATCTTATTTATTATTG
Organism: Patella caerulea; assembly: GCA_036850965.1. NCBI lineage: Eukaryota > Metazoa > Mollusca > Gastropoda > Patellidae > Patella > Patella caerulea. Next base: position 12,379,514 of record JAZGQO010000002.1, on the reverse strand, counting down.
ATAATAAAACAGGGACGCGATTGTGTTATATCCGTTGGTGTTATGTCCGATGATGTTATGTACTATGATGTTATGTACGATGATGTTATGTCCTATGGGTGTTAAGTCCGATGTGTGGGAAAGCGGTGCATTTATCATTGTAACAATGAAAATTTTCCCAAAGATCAAAGATTTTCTGCATTCATGTGGCAATTTGGAAAAATTAAAATGAAAAATCAAAGGTGCTGAGCAAGGTGAAAGTTAAGGATGAATATTTGGTGATTTTTGGAAGTTAGAAGAATGAATAATTTGATTGACATAAAATATGAAATAGTATTTATTATGTTAATAAATGTAAAGAAGAATATATATGTCTTCCGGAGTGGCACATGCGTTATAATTATTCATTTTTTTTTTATATGATTTTATCATAATTTATTAATGAATATAAATGTCAGTGATGTAATCTCATTTTTCTTGTCACATCGTATTTCTTTGAACCAATATTTTTTTAAATGTGGTACAAGGGCAATATCTACTCCACAAATAGTTACCGTACAATTAGTTTATTACTTTATTCTGAGCAAAGTAATGAAAGTATGAAGTTTTTACAAGTACCAATTTATTAATTATTAAAAGGTTTGGATGTTATAATCCATTGAATGTCTCGGCCATCTAATGACCTAGAGAGTTGATTATGGACTTGTCATTTGATGTCCATTGTGTAATTTACATAACTTTTGAAACCAAGAAAAAAGAAAAAATTACCGGCAACAGGCAGATTTAGCTCTTGCATGTACTTAATGCATCTTTGATATAGTTTGCTTAGTTGATTTTTATTTTGCATATCAAATCATTTATTTGCAATATATATAGTACGGACGTACACCTTCTATAATATATCACATGATCTCAATTCAATTTATGATTGGCTGATCATCTGTCGATTGTTAATTCATGGCAAGACGTCGGATTCAAGAGTCTGTATACATCTAGGGCAAATTAAAAATAACTTTTATGTACATTGTAATATATTTATGTAAGTTTGCACCTTGCACCTTGGTTATGATGATCATTCTTGCCAATCAGATTAAGCAAATATGTTTTTTAATTCATTTTCCTTTATTTAATAATATTCCACATTTTATTATATTTTGCTGGATTTAACTGCCTTTGCCATATATATTATGATGATGTAATGTTTTTACGTGTGTATTGTAAACAGCCACTGATGGTGAACACAACTCTTTCAATCACGTCAAGTCATTGTTCACTGATGTATTTATAAAGACAGCAGCCATTTTGAGTATGTTAGAAAAATAAAGGCTTAAACATACAATATGCCAAGGCTAAATCTGCCTATTGTACTTTTAGGTCTTTCTTTGGGCCCGAAATGCTACCTAAATTATTAATTAAACGTTAATTAACTGATCCAGGCCACAATCAACTCTCGATGGCATCTTGATTAATTTAAAAATGGCAGAGCGAGACTTAGCTTCGACCAACCAGTACGGTAGTTGCAATTGTAATACCTTCTAAGGCTAAAATCTTCGCTCACAATAGAGTATTTTAAATGAAATTTTCGAATTATTAATTTTACATTATCTGTTTTCGAACTATTATAACGAAAATGGCCAACTCTTTATTAAATGTATCTTTAATGAAGATTTAATTTTAAATCGTTTGGATTAGATTCTCGCTGGCGAGATACGAGACATTTATGATTTATTCATTTAGAAAGTTGCCGTATTTTGGCTCAAGGATGTGCTTGGTATAGATTTGTTGTTTTTAATAACATATATGTATTGCTCATTGCTTTATTATTTATATTTAATTCATTCAAATTAATCATTCCATTTTATTAATTATTTAAAGACCTGTTTTAAGGAGAGATAGCTAAATTGTATCTAAGGCAAATTGTTCACTGAACTACCGAGTACCGACTGTATATTTGTTTGTTAACTACATATTTTAAGACCGGTTTTAAGGAGAGATAGTCAAATTGTACCTAAGGCAAATTGTTCACTGGACTACCAACTGTATATTTGTTTGTTAACTACCATAAATGTATTCTGATTGTTACAAAATTTATAATTAATTTACTTAATGATGTAGAGTTCAGTGTTGGAATTATGTCTATCAGTACAATTTTGTGCACAGATTATCTCAGATATTATACGACCATTATGCAAGAGATAAGTCTGCATATTGCATGTCTTTTGTTTGGAGTGTTATATGTATATAAATTATTAATTAGACATTAATTAACTTACTAAGATCATGATCAACTCTTTATGCCATTGACAGGCTCTGATATGTAGTAGATTTAAAGGGACAATAACATTCTTGCTGGCTTGGTAGCTCCAGAAAATATATAATACCCTTATTCTAAGTACTAGATGTTTAAGTGTCCTACGTGCTGTGTAAATTATCCATTACAACCTATTTTACTTGTCCAGAGGGTTTGAAAATGTTTTAAAATCCAGCTCACATTTGAAAAGGTTTAGGTTAGACTTTTCAAATCAATTGGTTGAATTTTTCCAATTTTTTAAAATAGGTGTGTTAAGATGAAATTTATATCATCATTTAATTGGAATATTGTAAAATAATACGATTTGTTGACCAGAATGAAGATTGGGACATATTATTCAGTTACAACAAGAGTGTTATTGGGGCTTTAAATATGTTTTGCAGTTAAAATGGATAATCATGACATTGATTATTATCGTAGAATCAGAGTGAAGTAATTCATAATTTGATTGAAATTTTCAACTTATTCCCTTTTCATTATCAATTTTCTAACTGCATGTATTGTAGCAAAAACTGCCAGCTCTCTTATCATATCTCACCTGATGCCCCTTGGCTTTAGATGATCAAATTCGCTTTAGGGGATCAAAATTAGCTTTCGATATGCCTTGTAAACTTAAATTTAATTTTTAGCTAATCTGGTAAATCTTAAAAAGTAGAGGTTTTCAAGGAATTCCTTTCGATGGTTAATATTCTTGAACTTTGAATCCATAATAAGGCCATATCTGTTTTCGAATTAAAGATATTACCAAATTCAGGACAGCATTCAAGGGAGATAAATCCAAAATAATTGACCCAAAACACTTTATAGTATGTTTACCATTATTATAAGCATTTCATTGTATAATTTGTGATACAAAAATTTATTTTTTATTTTCTTGTCAACTGGAACAGTGTTTTGAAATCCAAATGAAGAATCTATGTTACAATTTGCACTGTTTGTGTTTGTTGGTGAACATTGGATTGCGATGGATATTAATACATGTGTAATTAATATTATCCAGAATGAATATCATTAATTATTATTTATACATTATCAACATATCATGACAAAAAAACACATATTGATGGAACTGGTTAAGCTTCATGTAGAGCTATTGTATACATATCTTTAAATTACTTTTATTAGTTATAATTATTGTTGAAGGAGATATACATTATATTTCAAAGGTTACAAGTCAGTACAAGTAAATTTTAGGCACCTTGGCAAAATACTTTACAATATGATTGAAACACAGATCCTATTTCGTTCGTTTTTTTATAGTTCAAAATTTGGGTTTACTTGTATTTACTACACTAGGATCTGGCAGAGTTGTTATATCCCGTGTTTTGGATGATTTGAGGGATTAACCAATGAAACTGTCTGTTACAGAGAAATTTTGGCGTGGATAATCCATTAGAAACATCAACGCTGATTGGTTAATCAAATGTCAGACGTCATAGCGTCAAAAGCCACTTGTATGACCTTTGATGCAACAACCTTCCAATACAAACCGTCAGATCTTTATGCTTTATGTAGTAGAGGATATCGAAAGTATTAAAAAAAAAACAAATCGAAATATAGCTCTGTATTTTAATCAGATAAAATACTTAATGAAACTATCACTAGGGCCCGAGTTCACAAAGAATTCTCAGACTTAAGTTGAGAATTTACTCAAAATTGTTTGTCTTATTTTAAATAAAGTATAGTCCTTTATAAAACTTTTATTGTCTTAATTTATCAAATATATCAATAAGAAACTATGTATGTGCAAAGTTTTGTGTTCCTGGATCAATGATATATTTCTTATTAACAGTGATTGAAAGTTGAGCAAATTCTCAACTTAAGTCTGAGAATTCTTTGTGAACTTGGGGCCAGATGATTTTTAGATACATAGTGTTAAATATCCTGCTTGCAGACTTGCTATAGAAATATGGATGATAAATAAGGTGGGGGTGGGGTAGGAAATGGCCGAATGATTAAAGTTCCAATAGCATTTTTTTAAGTTATATTTTTAAAATTTATTAAAATAAAGCCCCAAAATAGATTGAACCTATAAACAGTCCTACCTTGTTAAAGAATAATCCTATTAATCCTATAATTCACTATTGCCAGTTGAGAAATTGGCAAAAATATCATTTTCAACTTCAGATTCAAACGTTTGAAGATGGCCGTCCATGAAGAAGAATGGGAAAACAAGGGAGGTAATTGAGTAACTATTTCCTCAATCAACCAGTGTCACCCTTTTTAACCCCCCCAAAATTTTGTCCATGATCGTATAATAGTGAGTTGACAACCTTTTGAGCAAAAAACATAGAAATAATTATATTTTGACTTTCTTAGAAAAAGTGAAATTGGAACTTTAACGTGCACACATTGTATCATTACATAAGTTATGTCATTTAGTCAACTGTTTCGATTCCAGACTTGTACATGACAAGGAGTAGAGTTCTCCGGTTTCCTACCACTACTAAAGACACCTATGTGCAAACGAATTTTTGAAATAGTTTGTGTGATTGGATGTAGACGTTAAAGCCCATTTCTCTCTACCTCTCCCTTTCCTTTCAGAAATAGAGAAATTTATATCATTGTTAAAATATTTTTCAAGTACATGTGTTGTAACTTTTAATTTGTGGACACCTGTAATTGGTTTTTGATATATATATTTCTATTTATTTTATCACAAACACCAAAGAAATTACAGTATTAAATCTAAAATTCGTCATTTAAATTGGCATTTATATGCATTGTTCAAATTAGTGAAATGAAGAAACCTATTGGATTTCAATAATTTCCACTAATTACGGCCAGTAAAATATTGTAAAATTTATAAGAATATTTCCGATTAGTGAAATGAAGAATCACATCGAATAACATAAAAAATTATTATGTATTTTATTTCCATTCTTTATGCATTGTCCACATTAGTGAAACTGAAACTAAGAAATCTAGTCTGGCCCGGAGTTCACAAAGCATTCTTCAACTTTCAATCATTGATTACGAGAAATATCTTTGCTCCAGAAACAAAAGTTTTATAAAGGGGTATATTTTAGTTAACATAATACGAACAATTATGAGTAAATTCTTAACTTTACGATACATTATGCAAGAGCTTAATTTGCCTATTGCAGGTATTTCTTTAGGCCAGAAATGTTATCTGTACCATAGTCAACTCTCGTTGTCATCGCTAGCCCGGACCTGATTTACTGCATAACATCCCTCTACGATTAAATCAATAAATTGATAATCGAGACTATGCTTTTTATTGTACTGACTTTATATAATCTCCCATAATGTATCTTTAAATCTGAGAATGCTTTGTGAACTTGGGTCCAGATTACTTTTGATTTATTTTGCTTTTGGTTATTGTGATGAATAACATTTGCAGTATCAGTTAATTTTAACCTGGAGTTATTATCCTCGATTGTGTTGTATGCCATTGATATTTTACTGCATATATACATCCATTGCTTTTTATTTGCTAAAAGATTGACAATGTGACATCCATTATGGATGGTCTGGCTGGTCTACTAGACTGGCATCTGGTGCATGTTTTATTGCCTGCCAGATATATTTAACATTTTCCAAAATGAGCTACCCATTATAGGAATAGGTGTATGCTACCCCAATCTGATTACAATACAGATCCTATTTCGTTTTATTTTTTTTTATAGTTCAAAATTTCGTTTTACATGTTTTGACTACACTAGGATCTGGCAGAGTTGTTATATAACCTGCGTTATGAATGATGTGAGGGGTCAGCCAATGAAATGGTCTGTTACAGCGGGTGATTTGGCATTAGGTGCACAGAACTGTGGGTAACCAGCTAGAAACATCAACGTGGACTGGCTAATCAAATATCTGACTTTACAGGATCAACTTGTCAGATCTTCATGTAGTGTAGGCCATCAAAAATGTATAAAAAAACGAAGCGATAGATGGATCTGTATTGTATTCAAGTTGTACTTGATGATTAAAATTGTACTCTACATTTAATGAAAATTGTTTTGAATGTTTATAATTCTGTTGATTTTTTTTATTAGTTTTCATGCTAAAGACTGCACCATTTATCATACACGTTGTATACCTACATGTAGCTATATATCCTTTCCAAAGTGTGGATTGCAGATTAACGTCTTTATTTCTGTTTTTTTTTACACATATCATTTGAGTATTTAATTTGTAGCAATTTTAGAAAATCCTTTATGTTTTTGACACGAAATTGGTACCATGTCTCCTGGGAAGTAATGACCTTTTACTACCTATGGTAGCTGGTGGGTTATTAGAAAGTGAGAAGACAAATAAACATACATTATGCAAGAGTTAAATCTGCCTATTGCAGTGTTTTTCTTAAAGCCTGAAATGCTATCAAAATTATTAATTAGACATTAATTAACTTGTCTAGAGCATAAACAACAGATTTCTATGATATTATATAGATTAGACTGATTCAGCCATATTTTGATTTGATTTAAACATGGAGGAATGAGGCTTATCCTTCTAAGCTAACATCTTCGCTTGCAGTTGAGTAATTTGAATGAAATTTTCAAATTATTCATTTTACATTATCTATTTTGAACTATTATAGCAAGAATGGCTAGCTCTTTATCTAAATCTTACATAATGTATCTTTAACATTAGGGCCTGGAAATAACGGTTTTAGATGTACTCGATAAAATGTCAGGCACTAATGAAATAGTACCTGGCATTTTCAACTTAGTGCTGGACATGTATAAATAATATCAGTAAAAAAGACTAAATAACAGGCACTAGAGGCTAAATCTGTGCCTGACATTGTCTGTGACATGTACCTTATTTCCAGGCTTGAACATAACCCTTTAACATGTATCAATATTATTAACATGATTTATGTTCCTTTTAAGAGCACGAAATGGTTATTTATATGAAATGTATACTGTGTTTACTTATTGTATTGTTATTGTAATATTTTGTATTTATACCATGAAAATGTTGATGTTGAAGATGTAGTATACATATAGTATAATAAGTGGTTGATCGATTCAAAACCTCTTTACCATCATTGAATTGTTGTTGATGGCGGGAAAAAATCAGAATTTCAAAACTTGTTGCCATTTTTGATTTGTTGTTGATGGCAAAAACATCAGAGAGATATAGTTGATGGTAATAAAAATCAGATATTTTAGAATTTGTCCGCTTAATTTTCAAAACGTGTTACCATCGTTTATTTGTTGTTGATGGCAAAAAGATCTGATTTATTTCAAGAATTTGTCTGCTTAATTTGCAAAACTAGTTGCCGTCTTTGATTGTTGTTGATGGCAAAAACATCAGAGATTTTAGAATTTGTCCGCTTGATTTTGAAAACTTGTTACTAGCCTTAATTCGTTGTTGATGGCTAAAAGACCAGAGATATTTCACGAATTTGTCTGCTGAATTTTGAAAACGTATTTCATTGTTGATATCTAGTTGATGGCAAACACATCAGAATTTGGACACTAAGTTTTCATAACGTCTTGCTATCATTGATTTGTTGTTGATTTCAAAAATATCAGAGAGGTTTCAGAATTTGATTGCTAAATTTTTGATGGAGAAAACATCAGAGAGATTTCAGAATTGTTAACTAAATTTTCCTGACCAAACTATTTTCACTTTGTGTGTCTCCTACAGGCTGCAATTCCTAATGGATTATCTTGAAGTTTTCATACTCATTCCTTATACCCTAAGGATAACCTGTATTATTTTTTTTTTTACATGCTCAACCTCCAGGAACTGAGCCAAACCCAATTTGTGTGTGTCTGTGTCGTCTATAGGCCTCAATTTGTAACAGATCCTCTTGAAAACTTTGCATACCTATTCTTTATACCTTAAGGACGATCCATAATGTTTTAGATGAATGCCTAACCCACAAGGGCAGAGCCACACCTAAATGTTGTCTGTGTTGATTACAGACTGTGATTCTAAAAGTTGTGACTCTAAAAGTATTGTCTTGGAACCTGGCAAATGATTTCTTTATAGCCTAAGGAAGGCAACTTTTAAATATGGTGCATGTCCCTGCTGAATTTTTCAGTTTTTCACACACAGGTCACAATTCTGAATGGATCACGTTGGAACTTGGCATATGTATTCCTTATCGCCTAAGGATGCCAACTATTGATTTTGGTGCATGTCAGAAATAGTTGCTCTTAATTTCTTGGTGAGAGTGATAGTGCCTCATTAAGGGCAAATTGTTCATTTATAACCGGAATTAAGCATGGTGACAAATTTTGGAATTTATTTCTAGTAGTGATAATGGAGTTTATTAATACAGTATTTTTATTTAATCAACCAGGATATGTGTTCAAATTCACAGAGAAATCTGAGTATTTTATTCAAATTTCACAGAAATCTGAGTAGGCCTATTTCATTCAAATCTGGCAGAAACCTGAGTATTTCCTTCAAATCTCACAGAAATCTTAGTATTTCCTTTAAATCGCACAGAAATCTGATATACATATCTAAAATCGACACAAAGTAAATATTGGTAAGAGTGTAATGAATCTCACTTCTGAATTACTTATGTTCTATATTTCAACGGAGTTTTCACAAATTATACTCATTCTAAGTCATGTATTGTTTATACTGATATATATATATATATATAAAGATATTACTTTTAGTTATTTTGTTTTTTTCTAATATGCTATATATGGATTGGGGGGGGGGGGGGGAATGGTTGGCACATGCATGCTGTATCATAAGGTCTTTCATTGAGTCAACTGGCGTGGTTTTGATTACCTGGTTGTATATGACAAGGAGTATTTTTGCTTGTCCAACCTCGTGGGTTTTCTCCAAATCCTCTGGTTTCCTTCCACTGCTAAAGACCCCTATGGGCAAGCAAATTATTGAAATAATATTTAACTATGTTTTAGTCCCAAAATAACATAGTTTGTGTCAAGTGAACGTCAAACCCTATAAGAGGAGAGAGATTATTAAGCAGACATTAACACTTTTATTGCTGAGATCTGGCCCATTCCCTAATCAAATCTAAGACTCAGTCGTGAATCACAAGAACGTGCATACATATACAAGACAAGCAATTTGCAGGCAGAGATATTGAGATTGCTACTGGCGCTGCTGATCAAGTGACTAGTGAAAATGGTGGTCGATGTCAGTGCTGGATTAACTATAAGGCACATGCCTTAGGGCCAGCCACAAATCCAGGCCACAAAATAAAAAGGTGAAAAAAAAGCTCTGTAGTGTCATATTTGGTTGAATTCCACTTGCATTGTGGTCTGCATACCGATATGACTACAAGAGTAGTCTCCCTTGAAAGGATAAAGTTAAAGGATGTTGTATTTTCAGGCCACCTATCAAAATGTGCCTTAGGGCCAGCAGAGCCTTAATCCGGCACTGGTCCATGTACAATTCCCATCCCAGAGATAACTTTACCCCTCGTGTATTTCTGGTAAAACTCAGCATGAAATCGGTTGCTTAGCTCCGCCCCCTGTGGCTACTGATTGGCAGGATTTGTTAGAATGAAATAGTGCATTTTAATGATCCTGGGAACAGTTTCGACATCTTGACATCAAAACAGCCGATATTATGATGATTTACCGGGAACCAATTGTAGCGCACAATCAATCTGAACAACTGATTCGGCTAAATACGTGAAATTTCTAAAGAAGCGCGAGTTTGGGCCGCCATCTTGGATCTCTGTGAAGCGACCGACGGAAAGACACATCACGTGGCATTATTCAAAATTGGTCTATGTTCTCACTCACATGGGGGCTGCCATTCACATGAGATTGCTTGCGGTTGCATACCCAAAGATTGATGTATGATTTTGGAAACTCGACACCTTTGACGGAATACAATATAATTTGTAAACTGATCCCGCAGTGAATATTCGCTTGGCCGCTACAATCATTGATAAGCATGACATCGACGAGGCTTAATGAGTACGGCATATTAACTTTTTTATTCCGACAAATTAAATTCTCAAACATTTTTTTGAGGTAAAAAAAAAAAATAAATAAAGGCGTTTGAAGTATTTTTAGTTAAAAAAATATTCCCTATTTAGTGTAAATTGGTATTAAAATGAGTAAAATACATCATTTTGCCCGAAGCAGTCAGGTGTTAAGTAAACATTGCACGAGCCGTTGAGCCAATGACTACGAGACGTGTAGTCAACGCACGTGTTTTCGACTGTCATCCGTCACAGGGATAATTCGTAAGTAATTCTCTGTGAAACAGGTTGTATACTTTGCTGTCGTGATGGTCCTCGATCGCACGCTCATGGGCATTTTTTCTCTTGCTATGTGGGGTCAATTTAAAATCACGTTCAAACTGCCTGAAATCTTATCTGTATCACGTCTGGTGGAAGTTGACGTAAAACTCTATGAACGATGCCAGAGATGGACCAGGATTTGTTGCTATAAAATTTGTGTATACTTTGGCATGCATATAAAAGTCCCCTTGTATGTGTAGGGTTATGCTAGGGAAAGAAAGACTGAAGGAAAAAAAACACTACCAGAGCATAACCAAAGCCGAATATACCCCAAAGATCAAAGAAGTTTACGGTTAAGGGTTAAAAAGTATTAAATTACATTGGTTTTCAAGTACATTCTTTTAACTAAACAATTTGGCTAACTAGGACACCCATTCAGGACCCTACCTTTGATATTTAGTGTAGTTTTTGTCAATTGGGTTGGGAAAAGAGGTGTTTGTTTTGGGTGGATGCGTGGTCTAACATGTTCTGCTTAGGGCCGAGAAAATTCATTGGAATTTTTCAGCGTTGTAAAGTGGGAGTGCCTGGTAACGGACAATGTGTACACATTGACAGGAACCCTTGACAGTTAAAATTCGGAATAAGGGAGTAAGTAAGCCATATAGTGCGGCCGTCCGGGCGAAATTTCACTTTTACATAGCACACTGCATATTTCGTATGCCGGTTTGCATAAGCCCACGGGGAGCAGAACAGTAGGACGTTAAACGCCATTTCATTTCATTTTTACGTTCTGCTTTGGCCATAAGGTCTATCATTGACCCAGGTGTAATGGTTTGGATTCGAGGTTTTAACTTATGCGTGACGAGCATTGGGGTCACCTGGCTTAATAACCTCGTGGTTTTTATCCGAGATCTCTGACGGTTAACATTATACAATAATAATAACTTTATTAGAGACCCAGTTGCACAAGGCAATCTTCACTGGGATCTGTCTACATAAAACTACAATAACATATTTACAAAATGATATTGTGAGAAAATGAAAATAAGAATATTATGATGTAAATCAATATATGAAAAGGTAACATGGATATAGAATAATGTGACTGACACATTAAAATCAAATGAACTAAAGCTAATATTTACATATGTATATTGAAGATGAAAAGGGAGTATAAAACTAGGAAAATAATTGCATATTAAGATTTTAGTTCCCTTTTCAGTCCCGTCTTAAAACTCAATATATCGTTAGATTGTTTGAGTACCTGAGGTAATGAATTCCAGAGTAAGCTAGCCTTGTATTTAAAAGTTCTTTTCATGGCCTCAATACGACATTTTGGAAGATGTAATGAGTTTTTTGTTTCCGAACGTAGACAGAGAGTTGTAGTGGACATAGAAGATTGTAAGCATAAATAATTTTGAAAGTAATGTGGACATTTTCCATTCATAATTTTATAAGTCAGTATCCCAGTGTTATATTTAATTCGTTGTTCAAGAGTTAGCCAGTTTAATTGAGAGAACAAGTCTGCCGATCTTGCATCATATTTCGCGTCGAGGATACTCCGCGCTGCACGTTTTTGAAGCTTAGATAGGAAGTCAATTTATATCTGGAAAGCATTACCCCAAACAATATTACAAAAGTCTAAATGAGACAATATATAGGCATTATAAAACAAAATTCGGGTTTCTACAGGTAGATTTATTTTAATTCTATTTAGAAGATATATTTTTGACCCAACAAGAGAGTGAAGCTTCATTATATGTTTTCCCCAGTCTAAGTGATCATCTATTGTAATTCCGAGTAGGACAGCTTCCGTTACATTCTCCAATTTCTGGTTTCCAATGGACAGGCAAATACATTTTCCACTGTCTCTTACGTTTTTTATTAACATACTTTTAGTTTTATTTATATTAATAACCATACCATTATCATTGCACCATTGGCTGATAATGTCTAAATCTTCTTGAAGACAACTTTGAATGCAGTCAAGAATCTTGTCAGAAAAATGAATGGCAGTATCATCAGCAAATATTTCGGGAATGGCATTTTTAATAAAAACTGGAAGATCAATTATGAAAATCAGAAATAAAAGTGCTCCAATGATAGATCCCTGAGGAATACCACATTTTAGTTTCCTTTGTATTGATTGGAAATTACCAAGACAGACTTTTTGATTTCGGTTTGATAGATAAGATTTTATCAAATATAGCAGATTAGGATGAAATTTATATAATACAAGTTTGTCAAGGAGGAGCTTGTAATCAATAAGGTCAAAAGCCTTACTAAAATCTAGGTAGACAACACCTGTTAGTTTACCTTGATCTAAAGCTTCAAGCCAATGATCAGTAATTCGAACTAGTGCTGTAGAACATGAATGATACTTTCTAAAACCTGACTGATTTACATAAAATAAATTGAAACTATCAAAGTCTTTCTGGACGCTAGCGAATTGGTTGTTATAATGACATGTTAATTCAAATGACAGAGTTTGTGTCAATTGGACGTTACCCAAAGACATACAAAAACAAGTATAAATTTCTAGAAGAAGTATCTTTATCAATCAATGATACAAAACATAATGCACACAGCATGCAAATTAGCCTTAAAACGAAATAAAAAGACTTCTCAGTTACGAAATATCCATTGAGGACATCATAAAATGTCAATACAACAGGGCGGTTCCAGAAAATTTTGCAGGAGGGAGTTTTCCCGGTTCCTGTTTAGGAAATTTGACATTTGACAATGCATGATGAAGCCATCATCGTCTCCAAATTTACACACTGAGCTTTTCAACACCCAGTTGGACGTGAATTTTTATTACGAATTAATAGGATCACATTGTGATTCAATTGCATTGATGCAAAGTATTAATTGTGTTGTTTGACAATTTTTTTTTTATGTAGCTGAGTAGCCCCCCCCCCCTGCATCCGCCCCTGTACAAACACAGTAAATAACCAGAATACACATACAGTTTAGATATTTAAATAGAAATATGATATAGGCTTAAACATATAGGATTGCAAGAAGCGTAAATCACGTAAATATGTTAAGAAACTCGGAGCCAACTCGACAAGATTTAGGCCATTAGGTTTATTTCATGAAATACAAACAGATTACAGGCACGTGATGGGATGAAAATTGATGTTTTTACTTCTAGATTTATTTAGAGTTTCTAGGGCTTAATCACACAGGTACATGTGGACAGGAACTCCCTTCTTACCTATGTGATTTTTTCCAAATTTTTGATTTCGTTTTTTCTTCTGCGTATTTTTCGAAAATGTTAATTATACCTTCCGATGTATATAATACATCCGAGGGTACAATTTTCAATACGAACATGTTTGATAGTAAACATTATATGATTTAACACCAGATAGAAGGAAAATAAAGAAGATTAAAATTTTTGAAGGATATGAAGAAGAAAAAAAAAAAAAAATTTTTTGAAAAAAATCACATACAGGGGCGGATCCAGAGGTTTGGGGGGGGGGGGGTCACCCCTCCCCCCGCTCAGCCACATAAAAAAAAATTATGTTTTGCATCAATGAAATTACATCACAAAGTGATCCTACATCAGTATAAAAACGATTTCTCTGTTTAAAAAGCTCAATTTGTATGTATGCCTATGTAATTTAGAGACGATGATGGGCGATTTCCGTAACCGAAACCTGGCAAACCCCCTCCTGCAAAAATTCCTGGATCCGTCCCTGACATAGTGTAGGTAAGAAGGGCGTTCCTGTACACATGTACCTGTGCAAACTGATCCCGCAGTGAATATTCGCTTGGCCGCTACAATTCTCTGTGAAACGGATTGAAACCTGTGCTTTATCACAATAACCAGTTTCCGGCACGTGTAATACCAAATGCGATTTGACGTCATTAATCATACGTTTCCTACAAGTTTATGTACACTAGAAATAAATAACGTAAGCCTACAAGATCTGAAAATGTAAACTTGCCAGTTGGAATTCGAGAGGGGTTCACCAGTTCGCGGGTTCACAAGTCCACCGGTGCACTAGTCCACCGATATAAGCAGGCCCGTAGCTACTGGGTGGCAAGGGGGGCAATGCACCCCCCCCCCTGAAAAAATGTTTTGCCCCCCCCCCCCGAAAGAAAATTTCCCAACCATAACTCTAAAAATAACTAATGTAGACTGTAACGGGTGTGCCGCTCCTAAAAACTTCACTGCCCCTCCGAAGCCAGCAAGCTGGCTACGGGCCTGGATATAATAAGTACTATATGTCTATAAATATGGGAATTATTGGGAATCAATAAACCCAACCCTAACCCAACTCCAGTAATGATAGATATTGATCCTGTGGACTACTGCACACGCATACTCCTCGCAGTGTTTCATTTGATTAGAGATAATCCCACTACGCACAGCTGTAAAGAAAGCAAATTCTTGTTGCAAATTATGACTGTCAATAGTCCGATTAACAACCAATGGCTAACTGGGTAACAGAGCTCAACATTGGACCAAATATGTTAACCTAACGTTACGTTACGACTCACGATTTTATTATGCCCAATAAACCAGTGCATAGAAGAATACTACAGAAAAAACTAATTGTGTGACAAACGAGGCTATCGACTCGGATATAATGTAAACAATATCGTTTTCAGACGAACAAAACTTTCGCCGTTTTTAATACCTTAAATCATTGTCCAAAGTTTTTAGGGAAGACCCCTAATTAAACGCAGGCCTTTCATGTTGCTATGTCTGAGGATAGATTTGATTGAACGGGAAGAATAGACACACTTCCCCAAAAGTTCAAGTATCCGAAGCCAATCCAGCAATGGCCAGAGAGAGATTTCGTGGGCCATTGCTTCAGGAATATGGTGCACCCGCGGACTAGTCAGCATTCCCCGGGAATTCGATGTAAGAGTTTTCATTGGTTCAGTCGGAGAAATAGTCGGAATTCCCCTAGAGTTCGATATAAAAGTCTTCATTGGCCCAGGACGTTAAACCCCATTTCATTTCATTTTGTTTATCGTGCTCTCAAAACATCTCGTATATCACCATTACTGTCTCAGGAGAGATATGAGTTTCAGATAGCAGTGTGTTATAACCCGGCAACCCCTTTATTCAACTGAACTGATTCAAAGTTAACACAAAGCAAAGTGTTACAGGGACGGATTCAGGGCAGGAGGGGGTTTGCCAGGTTTCTGTTACGAAAATCTGCCATCATCGTCTCTAAATTACATAGGCATACATACAAATTGAGCTGTTTAAATAGAGAAATCATTTTTATACTGACGTAGGATCACTTTGTGATGTAATTTCATTGATGCAAGGCATTATTTTTTTCCCATGTAGCTGAGCAGGGGATGGGGGGACCCCAAACCCCCCTCTGAAACCGCCCCCTGTGTTATGGATACATGCTTGATAAAGACGAGAGTATCCCCGTCGAAACGTCGCTTAGTAGTAAACTCAGTAATTGTGTATCCATAAAATATGTTCAATTACTAAATGTCAATCAAATTAGATGATACAAAGTTATGAGTGAATAAGGCTAGTTAATAAAGAAGAATTATTAAGACAAGCAAGGAATATGACATGAAATGAATAGAAACCATGGCAATGTTAACATTAAAGGGTCATACTTAAAATGACAATCTGGGTCAAAGATAACAATATCGATTTCGTGGGATTTTTCATGTTCATTTGTTTTGTGAAATGTCCACCTCTCTTTAGTGAACTGCATGTGTTTGGTGATATTATGACTTTAGTTATCGATACAATTGGAAAAAAAAAATGACAAAAACATTTAGGTATAAATAAGGGTGTAAATTTTTTATATTTAGACATTTTCAAACATATCACTGTTATAGCATAATCATGGTTGATTATTTCGTGAATACTAAATCATAGCGGTAAATCGCGAATCAGACTTTTTTTTCGAAATTCGATGAGAAGCATTGCAATGATGAGAGGGGTGGGCTCTCACAATTTTCCCTAATCTCCATATCTTACACAATGTGGGAGATTGCAGAATTGAAAGGTTTAATGGACGAGAGAGAGAGAGAAATAGGGTTTAACGTCCACTCAACACAAACTAGATCATTTCGGGACTAACATTTGGTTTAATTTTATTTCGACAATTCGCTTGCGCGTAGGAGTCTTTAGCAGTGGGAGGAAACAGGAGTGTTTAATGGATGACCCGCCACAGTTTTCGATACAATATGCAATCTGTTTATCTCCCATGATATAACTAACCATGACTCAATTCCAAAACTTAAAACCAGGGGTGGATCCAGGGAGAGGGGGGGGGGCTAGGGTGACTAGTCACACCCTCCCCACCGGTGTATAGGAATCCCGGGTCCTACAAGCTTCCATCGGGACATGCACGCATGGTCGTATATATTATATAGCACACGGTGCACATCTGATCAGATACACAATCAGCATCTATGTTACTAGCGGCAGAAATTATCTCCGTAAACCGCGGTCGGTGAGACAAAACATGGGGTTGCCACCTCCCTCAAAAAAATCCTGGATCCGCCCCTGAAAACTAGTTTGATCTCGCGAAAATATACAATATTGTGAAATGTGTTTAAAAATACCATAATGATACTAAACAACGAGTCACACACCCTGATCCGACCCCATCAATACACCCTAGCTGACCACGCCCCTGGTGATTCTAACGATTACGGTAACCTATTGGTTGATGCTATTTGACTTCCCGTTCAGGTGTCAATTTGAATAATAATCTGTAGTGTACCGGTATACAAGTATATACATATTACTGGTTTCACCATGGAAAGTAATCCAGTCTGGGCAAAGACCAGTCAATGTCGAAATCTCGCTAGCTGAATAAACAGGGCACATCTAGAGCAAGGTAAGATGTCTGAGATTTATAACACACTCGTCCAAAATATGGTCGCCACGGGGCCTGGTTTATCTTAATTCATATCGAAACGGTCTCTGGAAGGACGAATTCCTCTATTTCTATCACAAGGTAAGAACACACCCGCCTAGTTTACCTGTTCACCCAGTCTGGTTTACCTTAGTAGGTGGTTTCGAAACGGTCTCTAGAAGGACGAATTCCTCTATTTTTTTTAAATTGATCGGGATTGTGAATAATCTGGGTCTTTTCTTTGCTGAGTAATTTTTTTTTCTTTTTATCATACCAGAAGACAGGCTTTCATTTTACAGCTAAGTATGTTTTATTTACATATCGGACTAAAGGCAGAGACATTCAATCTTTTGTTAATATGTCTTCTTTTCTAAGGCCAGGGCTATACCTAGCGGAGTGCAGGGTGTACATTACCCCCAAGAACAATAAAGCGCCCGAGATATGCCCCTCATCCTCGTCCTAAAAAAATAATAATAATTTGACAACCTTTCAATTATCAAATAATACACTAGATCATGATCACACAGTGATGCTTATAAGTCACCGATCAGTCGGTGGGTTAAGGGCGCCCACCCGCAAATGAGTTCGTTTGCCCTGATCCAAACTTTTTTTTATGTGACTTACTTGTAGACTTTGGCGCCCCATCACTCTGCTACGTCCCTTTTTTAAAATCCTACATACGATTCTGCTAAGGCCATGACTGCTAATCATGTGAAAACCCCCAAATGTTGATCTTTCATTTTTGTTTTGACCTGATTATTCAAATCCACCTACGGCACGTTTTATCTATATCATGTAAGCACAAGTAGCCAACCACGTCACATTTTATCAGTGATATATAAATGAAACACCCCAAAGGTTTTTTTTATTATTATTGGGGTGGATATTGGAAACCGGCACCCACTAAACTTTAGACATGGCATTTAAATACGGTAAGGTGTTTATTAATTGCTGAGTGAGGCGCCTGAAAAAAATTCAGATTTGAGCTTTTGTTAATACAGAAATTTAATGACGTTTCCAGGATATAGAGCTTTTAATAAAACATTATAACATGCGTTTAAAAAATAATGAATTAAACTGTCAATGTACATGTAGTATATAATACAATTACGGTAGGGCATCGAGTTTGTCAAGATATAAAAAAGGCTGTGCGGGTGTGTGTGTGTGTGTGTGTGTGTGTGTGTGTGGGGGGGGGGGTACATAGGAATGGGATATGGTCTGGTTATAGCAAATTTTCGTAAGCAATGCAAGGGGGAGGGGGGGGGGGGTAGCGAGTGTTCAAGGCGGGGCCGTAGCCAGCTCATAAAATTTGGGGCTGGGGGGGGAGGGGGGCTAGGGAATGTTTTTTTTGGGGGGGGGGCTACGGAATGTTTTGGAGGGGCTGAGGATGTGGCCGGCTAAGAACACTCCTAAGAAATCACTATTTTTGGCGAAATATTGGGGGAGGGGGCCAATTTTTTGTTTTTGGTGGGGGGGGCGGTTCAAGGCAACACTTTTTTCGACATATAGACACAGTTGAAACTGGATCAAATGCACAACATTGAATTGGGCCACCTTCTACTCTACAGATTCAGATCCAAATCAAAAAACTAATTTATTTACCGATATCAAGATAGGATATGTTAGCAATGTTAAATGAATTGCTTTGTAGTTTTTGGGACTGTTTCACGAAATTTTTAACTTCGATAAAATCCAAATTTTAGTAGTTTGATTGAATAAAATAAAATGATTTTAGTGATTAGCCAATCAAAATTGAAGTAGCTACTAAAATTTGGATTTTATCTGTAATTAAGATTTCGAGAAACAGACTCCTGTATTCTGTTAAAGGGACAATAACACTCTTGCTGGCGTGGTAGCTCCAGAAAATATATAATACCCTTATTCTAAGTACTAGATGTTTAAATGTCCTACCTGTTGTGTACATTATCCATTAAATCCTATTTTACTTGTCCAGAGGATTCGAAATTATTTTTAAATCCAAGTTACATTTGAAAATGCTTACGTTAAAGGGGCTAAATCGCTAACATTTGGGACCTAGAAATTGACACAAGTGGGTCGCAACGCATATAATACTGTAATATGAATGTATATAAACTGATTTACATTCAATGGTTTCCGTTTTTACTCTAATTGCAAATCAGTTATTTTCGGCGAAATAAGCCAGCACAAATCGAGCGCAAAATTTCTAGGGTCTGGTTATTCCAGTCTACAAACGCCGTTTGATTTGGTGCAATGTGTTTAGCCTCGTCCCTCGAGTTTCGTGTTAAAACTGTGACTGAAACGCATTATGGTACACGATTCGTGTATTTATTTTTTCTTAAATATTGGATATCTGAAGCCCATCTTTTTCCGGTAAGATCACAGCATCAATGTTAATTTAAATTGACAAATAATTCGTGTTTTCAATGTTGAAGATTTTGGATGATATTGAGTTAATGACTTAGCTACTTTAACTTAGGTGTGTTAAGATGAAATTTGTATCATCAATTAATTGGAATATTGTAAAATAATACAATTTTTTCACCAGAATAAAGATTGGGGCATATTGCTCAGTTACAACAAGAGTGGTATTGAGCCTTTAATAATTTAGCCTTGCATCAATTTTTTTTTTTTATACAGGATAAATTAAGATGAGGTTCCGTCCGCGTCTTTTGGCACTGGTGCTTCTTTCCTTAACTGCAGTTATATTTATCCATAATAAAGTGATGACGTATTACACGGGTCGCAGTCCAGAAACCACAGTTGCATATAAAGAATACACAGACCCAACAGCAACCATTAAACCTTTCTATGGCCACCCTTCTCTGATGCCATACGAGGATTTCTTCGTTCCTGGCAAAAATACAACATTTTCTCTTGATTATAATTTCTCTTTGGATGGATCCAAAATTTGCAAGGATGAAGACCCATATATGGTTATATTTATTCTCTCTCTCCACGACAAAACAGCACAGAGGGCAGCAATTCGTCAAACGTGGGGTAGTGTTGCCACGAGTAACCGTTGGCCAGGCACCACGTTCACCCCTATCATCAAGATTGTGTTTTTATTTGGGGTACACCCTATTGATATTCTCAACGAGATCGTACGTAAAGAAAGCGGCATTCATAATGACATCGTACAAGCAGATTTTGTGGATGCTTATGCTAACCTGACTTTAAAAGTATTGATGGGATTTAAGTGGATGACGTCATATTGTCCCAAAACAAAATTTGTGATGAAAACGGACGAGGATTCGTTTATAGTTTTACCAAAGTTAGTGCGAAAGTTGGAATCAGTGTCAATGGATAATTCTATTTTAGGACCATATGTCTTCGCCGAAGGAATTGCCCCCTATGGAAAACACAAACTCGAAAAAGAGGAGTACCCACTAGCATTTTACCCCCCTCATTGTAAAGGCAATATGTACGTAATGTCCTCAAACTTAGCAACAAAAATCCGTTTAGTTGCAAACCATTTTAAATACTTTCGAATAGAAGACGTTTTTATAACAGGAATATTAGCTAAAGTGTTTGACGTGAGACACATCAACTTAAAAGACTCGGAATATCATAAATTTAAAGTGGCTAGTGCATGTGAATTGTTAACCGGATCTGTAATATTATCGCAAAAGATCAGTGAAATACGACAGTATCAAATATGGCAAACTTTTCAAAATAAAATCTTGTGTTCATAAATAAACTGGAAGCCGCCGTGTCTTGAAGCTGCTTCGGAAAATATTCCCTCAAGACACAGTGCATGGTTATGCCCAATGTGATTAAAACACAGATCCTGATTCGTTTCGTTTTCTATAGAAGGCGCGGATCCAGAGGGGGGGTTTGGGGGGTCCCCCCCCCCCCGCTCAGCTACATAAAAAAATATAATGCCTTGCATCAATGAAATTACATCACAAAGTGATCCTACATCAGTATAAAAATGATTTCTCTGCTTAAAAAGCTCAATTTGTATGTATGCCTATGTAATTTAGAGACGATGATGGCAGATTTCCGTAACAGAAACCTGGCAAACACCCTCCTGCAAAAATTCCTGGATCCGCCCCTGTATAGTTCCAAATTTCGTTTAACTTGTCCTTACTACACTAGAATCTGGAAGTGTTGTCATGTTACCGTGTTCTTGTTGAAGTCAGGAATTTGGCAGTGAAACGGTCTGTTACGGCGAGTTATTGGCCTTCGATATACGGCACGTAAACCACAAGAAACGTCAACGCTGATTGATTAATTTTTGACTGAAGTCATAGGGCCAAAAGCCGCTCGTACTACCTCTGACGCGACCTTCCAGTTTAAAAAAAGAAACGAAATATAGATCTGTTGGAGCAGAGAGTTAAGACGTTAAAAACCATTTCGTGTTCAAAATAAACAGAATGTGGAAGTATCTAAACGGACATTATTTAAGATTTTTAGATAATAAAAAAACCTGTGCATTTCCGCCATATTCTTTCAAAAATAGATAATGCAAAATGAATATATTTGAAAATTCCATTCAAATTAGTTTATTTTGAGCAAAGATATCAATGGTTGTGGTTTTAACAAGGGGGATGCTCGATTCACAGTTCCGGAATTAAATTCCAAAACTGGTGTCAATCGAGTGAAAAGGAGAATTTCGGAGTACAACGCATGCGTCGACTGTATAAAAAATATCTCAACCAATCATGACAGCTGAAACATATTTTATACCTAGGAATACGTCACGATTCTACTCACTCCACCTCAGCTGTCCGGACTGGCAGAACTGACAGGACTGAATTCCGCGTCACCCGATTGTAATTCTGTCGATTCGGGACGTTCTGGACTGTGAATCGAGCATCGCCAATATGTCTCCATTGATCGTAACTACCGTTCTGGTCATTCGAGTCTTAGCCTAACTAGGTATTTACTAGGCGAAAGCCTTGATGGAGTTCTAAATTGAGCATTTTCTTCTTACGTTAGACATAGATAGACAATTTGATTGGTTGATTCTTTGGGACACGATAACTTTAGTTCTAATTAAGTGAGCGTGTTGAAACTTTAGTTCTAATTATGTGATGACGCTTTAGTTCTAATTGAGCATCCATTATGCAAGAGCTAAATATGCCTATTACATTAAGTCTTTATTTAGGCTTCAGTTGTTATAGAAATTATTAATTGGACCTTTATTTACATGACAAGCTTAAAATCAACTCTGTAGACCCATGGTTGGATTGGATACAGTTTGGATTTAATTAAACAGTCGTCCATTTAAAATTAAATCAATAAATGGCGGACCAAGCTAACGTTTATCGTTACCTGCTGATGTCACTGATGGAAAACATGCCAAACGAGGCTACCATAGCCATTGAGGATGTTACTTGATAATCGAGGATATGTAGTTGGAGTGATCGTTTGTCAATCAAACGATCGCCAATTCTCATAGACGGTAAATATATTGATGCCCTTTTCTAGTCCAAACTTCTCACAGTGCCAATTCCGTTCAGAACAAAGTATTTGGACTGAAATTTTCAACATTTTCTTTTTTAAATCATGTATTTTTGAATTATTATAGCAAGAATGGCAAACTCTTGATGAAACTCTTAACTTACTATCTTTAAGTGTATAGTTTTCATTATATGAATAGCTTGACTAAGTAGCCAATCATACTATTTCATTGAGATTTCGTTTAATAGTTTGGATGCAGCGATGGCGGGTGTGGCGCCAGGCAGGGTAAGCTTACTCTTCCGGACACCTGTTACCACTGTTTGTCGTATATTTTTTACACGGTGAACAGTCCATTTGCTGATTACACTATTTTGCCGCGACCGTTTTTATTGGACTTTTGACTAATGGTTTGGATTGTTCGTACTTGGTTTTATTTTATTTTTATAATAAGCATTGTCGGCTCAGGGTAAGCAGAAGGATTAAGCAGTGTGTCAACTCACTATTATACAATCATAGGTATTATTTCACACACTTGAAATCATTCACGCCGGAAATAATACCACAATTACTTCCCCCCCCCCCCACCACCCATGGAATAGCCATCTCCAAACGTTTTAATTTCAAATTGGAAATGATATTTTTCCCAATTTCTCAACTGGCAATAGTGAATTATAGGATTATTTTTGAACAAGGTAGGACTGTTTATAGATACCATTTATTAAAGGGCTTTATTTTAATACATTTTAAAAATATAACTTAAAAATATGACATTGTAGCTTTAATCTATGCCTGTCATGACTCTCTGCTTTCAATAATAGACACTCCTTGGGTTTTTGAATAGACGAAAACAGACCCCAAATCTGCTTTTGAGTGCTGTTATCTGCAGTTTACATTGATTAGATAAAATAGGCATGTATCTAAATTTCTAGCTTGCTTATAAACACAATTTCGCTACAATGGACAAGAGAACATACCCCCGATGACTGCCCCCCCCCCTTCTCTCTCTTGGTGTGTTCCCATATCTATTATGTTTTGGTTTAAAACAAAATTTAACCAATATCACGTCCTGTGCATAACTTCGGACAAATTGGATTTAACGGGAAGAATAGACACACTCCCTTAAAAGCTCAAATATCAGAAGCAAATCCAGCATCATCGGGTTCCTCGTCAGCTCTTTAGTCCTTTTACGCTAAATTAATTGTAAATCTCCCACACAGGAACACATGCGCGTTACTCACCAAGTTGAAAGTGAGCGAAAATCGCTGAACAATTAAATGTATGCCTAATAAGAGCGGTAAGAAAATTTTAAAGAGCTCAACAGTTTAAAGCGTAATTTAAGACATAATGGAATCGTAGAAGGTCACCTATTGACCTATTTTTTAATTTCTGATTTCGAATGGCATCGCATGATAGGGGAGGTAACTATTGTAATCTACGGTAAACTTGATAGGCAAAATGGGTACCGCAATCTCCTTTGCAGAAAGACACTTTACACCCACTATCACTCCGCTGTAATATCACCAGTATTACCCAAACTTGCTTAAAACTGCAAATTTGAACCTTTTCTTCAATTCTACACCAGAAAGTCAACAAACAAAAGCAGAAAACACATTACGAATTATCTTTCTGCTTGGGTACAATTTCCCCGTCTTCAGTATTCCAGTTGGTGCAGAACAGCTTGCCGTTAGACCCATTTCTAAACTTTCGTTAATGTTTAAATTAAAATAAATTAAAATATAATATATATAAACTGAGACGCATTGAAATGGGCAATGGGCTCCACTGATTTGAGGGGGGTTGGGATGGCCTAGTGATCTAGAAGTGCCGCGCTTCGACCTCTAGCTGGCCGGTCACCTCTGGCTTGCGGCTGTGGTTTCGATCCCTGGTGTGAGCGTATGTGGCATGGAGATAGGGGCGCCTTCTCAACCTCGTGGATTTCCTCCGGGCACTCCGGTTTCCTCCCACTGCTAAAGACCCCCTACGCGCAAGTGAATTATTGAAATAAAATTAAACCAAATGTTAGTCCCGAAATGACCTAGTTTGTGTTGAGTGGACGTTAAACCCCATCTCTCTCTCTCTCTCTCTCTCTCTCTCTCCACTGATTTGACTGTGGGTGCTGGCGAGAGATAATGCTGCTGAATGGGATTTTTGCAATGTTGAATTGTAGCCGGGACATTTACCTCCGCCATATGTTATTGGTAATAAACCACCTTGATCGGAACAACTTTACATTCTTGTGACACGAACAAGGGATAAAATTGATTTTGTAAAAAAAAACCGTGCCGAAAGTGATGAACCCACGTGGATCTCCTCACCAGTATGGGAATTTGGCAACAGGCGATCCTTCTGATTTGTTGCCCGGGGGCTAGCCTCTGAATGGCTGCTTGTGGTATCCTGCTCCACTCACATTGCAGTGCATCTTCCAGCGATTCCTATACTCGTGTTCTTTTGATTTAACCCAACGACGCAATCTCGGTGTTCAGGGCCATGTTTCTAGAAATCTTAACTAAATATAAAATCCAAATTTTAGTAGATACTTCAATTTTTATTGGCTAAGCACTAAAATCAATCTAATATTATCTAGAAATTACTAGAATTTGGATTTCATCTCAGTTAAAATTTCGGGAAACATGTCCCAGGTGTCAAACTTGGCATATCTTTGCGTCCTCCACAGAATTGTATGAGTTGTACTGACCCTCGCTTTTTAAAAGCCACATTGTATGAATCCACCAAAAAATCTTGATTTTCTACATTTCCATTATATTGAATTAATTGTCTGTTTGTTTAAAAGAAGTGCATCTGTGGTTATGGATGTGATCTAAAGTTGTTACATTCTGAATGCCAAGATTCTCATACGAAAATTACAATCATGCTTTCATAAAAAAAATGCAATGTTTACCTTATGGTAAGAACGAAGAACAAAGAATGATTATCGGGCCATTTTGCTTTTCTTGTGTTGCTTGGAGTCTTTTCAAATTAAATCAATTGCAGGGCATGTGTCGTATATATGGATGGGGTATAATAAAAAAAAACTTTCTTTATAAAACTATTTTATTGTTTTGTAATTGTCATCGCTATATAAAACAACCTAAACCATGGGATAACTAGCTTGTGTTGCTATACCGCATTGGTTATTCTTGTTTCTTGACATCATGATGTAACCTTGCATACCCCAAACGGTACCCCAGCTGAAAATAAACGATGAAAGTAAACAATGAATATATTATTACATACATGATCGGGGAGCCGGCGGCCGGCCGCTAGAAAATTTTGAAATCGGTCAATTCCGAGAACGCCTCTAGCATTCCAAATTCAAACATAAAACCCTTTAAAACACATGATAATGAAAGCGACAAACCCAGAAAAGGACAGGCTATAACCCAGAAAAGGGCAGGGTACCATTTGTATACCCCGATACCCGGGTTCCGGCGCGCCTGCATACGTGTATTTCAGTTAAAAATAAAAATTCTCCCTACAGGTCTCGCTATTGGGTCTGCAAGGGAAGACAACTCTGTTTGGGAGATAGGAAAATACCAATATATTATATTATATATCAGTTGGGGTTTATTCCGCACCATTGTTGATTATACAGGAAGTTTACAAAACACACTTTTGTCATTCGTGTATTTATTTTGGGGGAATTTGGCTACATGGGGTGGTATTGTAGGATTTCAATCAATATTAAATAATTAACATCCTCACAATAAATATTTGCCGTTTACGTAATGCCTAACCCCGCAACGTTAGAGGAGCACAAAATCAGTTGTATCTTGCTTTACCTGGTGACTTACATACCCAATTCACAACGGAATTAGCCTTATCTCCTTTTATTTGGTGATTACCAGCAGGACGACCTGTTTCTTAAGCTTAAGCTTCCACACAAGATAATTAATGAACTTTGACATTTAATTCGCATACGTGTATCCACCGATATCCATACACATTGACGGCTCCAATAAAAGTTTCGGATTTAGTTCACATTCATTATTAACAATTGTAAATACCTGTTTTTAACAAGCCAATAATCTGAACCAGCATCAGTTCCGTAACCAACAGCAAGGACACCATGATCGAGTCTGACAGAGCTGCACTCTACGTCACTGTAGACACCAGTCTTGTAGAAATGGAAGGTAGATCGACTGGCATCAATGGCAACTGAAATGGGACCTACAGTTGCTACGGCTTGTTGAAGGCCTGCCTCGCTATCTCGTGGAATATCAGTAAAACCAACATCGGTGGCTCCAACATTAGCGGCCTTAAATCGGCATCGACCATCCTGTTAAATACAAATTATCCAAAAATAAACCCAGGGTCTTGATGAACATCGCCACAGCTCTTTAGTAAATATTTTGTTTAAAAATCCAAATCTGATTAAAGTACAGATCTATATTTCGTTTCGTTCTTTTATACTTTCGATGGCCTACACTACATGAAGATTTGACAAGTTATAGTGGGCGTTCACGTCAGAGGTCAACAGGCTTTTGACCCGATCACGTCAGGCATTGATTAATCAATCCTCGTTGGCTTTCTAGTGGTTTACCCACAGTTCAGTGCATCAAAAGGCCAAGAGCTCGCCGGAACAGACAGTTCCATTTGCTAATCCCTCACATCATCCAGAACTCATCAATGATAACAAATCTTCCAGATCCTAGTGTAGTAAAGGCAAGTTAACCGAAATTTTGAACTATAAAAATGAAACGAAATAGGATCTGTGCTTTAATCAGATTGTAAAAATCCGAAACGAAATATGAGGTTTGTGGGCATTGTAATTCAGGGACGTAGATAGTGGCATTAGAGAACTCTTGCTTCGGGGTATCTTTGAATATGTATTCTTTAAATTTTTATTCCATTCCTCACCTTTGTTTTAATGGACGGATCGTATCATGGCATTGACAAGGTTGCCTGGCTGTGAGGTATATGGACAGCCAGTATTGTAAGTCGAGTTATGTTCGATTATTTGCTTTTATTAAAGAATTGGAAAAAATAGAAAGGGTGGGGAATATCCGGAGTGTTGCACCACCAAAATGCACCTCCATCAGTTTTAAGCAAGATTCGATTTACTGTATGGCAGCGCAATGGTGACAATAAACATACCGATTCCGAATTTCGAAGTCAACCCAACACGTTAAGATGGTCAGCAATCGGATATGCGCACAATACATTTTGTGTTATTTCGAACAGATTTGAGAGTCAAAATACTTACTCGGGCTGTGTATGGGTAGCTAGCTTCAGTATCAATACCATTATTAGATTTGATATACTCAAAAGCATAGTCCATCAAACCACCACCACATCCATGGTTACCTGGAAAAAACATAGTTTATCATATTAAACGCCATAAGAATTATAGAACGACGTTTACTTCAAGCTACATAACAATGTCGATTTCTGTTGTTTTCTTTCTTTAAATTTTAATGAAGTTTCTGTTTCAATTGAAATGAATTGTATTTATTGAAGGACACGACACAAATAACATTTTAGATACTTTAGTACCATATGTTAAGTCCTGTGGGATTCTAGGTCCCTACTACATACTACGCTACACCGGGCAAAAGGAAAATCCTATGTTTATTCACGCCATCTTTCTGCTCCAATAGAGAAATGACTGCGTAATTCTAGGCTGCGTAACTCTAGGCCCCTGCTACATATTACGCTACACTGAAGGCAAATGCGGGGGGGGGGGCTGGTGGTCTAGAGTGCCGCGCTTCGACTTCTAGCTGGCCGGACACCTCTGGCTTGCGGCTGTGGTTTCGAGCCCTGGTTTGAGCGTATGTGGCATGGAGATAAGGGCGCCTTCTCAACCTCGTGCGTTCCGTCCGGGCAGTGGGTTTCCTCCCACTGCTAAAGACCCCTACGCGCAAACGAATTATTGAAATAAAATTAAACCATATGTTAGTCCCGAAATGACTTAGTTTGTGTTGAGTAGACGTTAAACCCCATTTCTCTCTCTCGCTCTCTCTCTCTGAAGGCAAATGAAAATGCCATGTTCATCCCATCTTAAATAGAAGCCTGGATCTCGCCTTAACTACATACATCTTATCAAGCCCTCCATACTTCGCCACTAAATTCGACTGGCACACGCTCAGCTTGGGAACCTATCAGATTCATCGGTCGTCGTGAATACCAAGTCTCGTGCTTTTAGCTTAAATGCCTACATGTGACAATCGAGTTGCAAAGTTCAAAGATCGGTCAATGTCACGGTTGCTGTTTTTCCACGAGTTTCCACAATTTAAAAAACCCTGTTTGTTTATAGTGTGTTATGTGCCACGAACTCTGATTGGAAAATGCTAATTAGTCACTTGTAAAAACAACAGGGAATGGCTGAGTATTCAAGCAACGGTTAGATGTTGTAAAACTCGCGAACGTTGCATAAGGAACATGTGTTCATCCCCGCCATCTCGATGCTTCAATACAGACATGAGATACTTTAGTATCATACGGTACGCTACGTCCTGTTTGACCGTATTTCCGTTGATCTATCTATTGAAAAGTAATTTACCTTCTGGTTTGGAACAGTCCATTAAGTTTTGTTCAGATAAAGAAACGAGAGTTCCAGTTCTCTTGAAATGTTGTCCTTCTAATGAACCAGTTGACGAGAAAGCCCAACATGAACCACATTCTTTCTGCGATGTAAAAAAAACAGCCATAAAAATAACAAAATATTGGTTAAGTAACAGATATATCTCTTCCGAAGAAATGAACCAGATAATGAAAAAAACCCCATATGAACCACATCCATTCTGTTATAATAAAAGTCAGACATGAAAATAACAAAATATTGGTTAGGTTACAGATCTAGTATTTGTGTTACAGATCCATCTATTCCATCTTAATAAACCAGATGATGTAAAACATCAATATGATCCACATTCGTTCTTCTGTTTCAATAAAAGGCAATTATGAAAAATATAACAGAATATAGACTGTGTTACAGATCTATTTCGCTTATCGTTTTACTGAACGCAGGGGTATGGTGATCATACCTACCTTTCTATAGTTCAGTGGGAGATATAAAGCTATACGCGAACGTATACAGACGAGCATGTATCCAACGACCGAATACATCACATTCTGGAAGGAGTGGGAGCGGGGGGGGGGGGATAAATTTCGCGGGCTGATTCCAACCATAGCAAAATTCTCATGGTATGGACAAAGGTACTAATCTGATCTTTGATTGGTGTGACGTAACATTGGTAGCCGTCACGTGACATGGATACTGGTACTTATCTGAGATTTGATTGGTGTGACGTAACATTGATAGCCGTCACGTGACATGGATATTGGTACTAACCTGATCTTTGATTGGTGTGACGTAACCTTGGGTTCTCCAATCAACCGTTGTTGGTAGAGCATCAACATGGGAAGGTGGCATAAAGGTGGCGCCACCGGTTCTGTTGGCCATTCTATAACCATTCATCTTCTGTACGATTTCTACTCTTGTCTATAAACAAAACATAGAAATATCACAATTATGGTGACGAAAGTGTGACGACGATTGTTAGATATATACATAAAAGAAAGAACAAACTTATGAAACAGGACAATATTGGTGTCAGTCACTATCACAGAAATTCACCAGTGTATCTGTAGTCACTTGCCACATCAGTCAGTTGTATAAAAGGATAACTCGTGTTTTCCTTTTGCGTTTGTCATTTCCGTCGTTTGTTGAAACAAGCGTGTGCCTTGTATCATACGATCTGTCATTGGGTCTACTGGCGTTGCGGGACGCCTGTCCAACATCGTTGGTTGCCTGCGGGTACTCAGATTTCCTTCCACTGCTAAAGACCCCTACGCGCAAACAAATGTGGGTTCTTAACTCACGGTCCACTTATCTCAAAGTTAGCTAATAAAATCAGTAGAAATAAAAATAGCTAATAAAGGCAGTAGAAATAACAGAAGAACTCACCATATCACCGAAAGCGTTCATACCCAATCTGTAACTATGGAGACCACGATCAGCTCGTAGGTTGTGGAGTTGAATGAAGTTGACATTGTCTTCCCAGATGAGTCGTCTACAACATTACATGAATGCGAATATCATAAAGAAATGGCGTTTGTGGGGCCGGGGAGGAGGGTATGGATACGCGAATCGGGTGTTTACCCAAGAAACACGGCTGGGCAGTTTATACTAACAATTACATCGTAAATTTCCAGCGTCAATAAGTATAACCGGGCCATGTGATTTAAACACTTAAAATGATCTTGTATTGAATTCTAAAATCAATGGGTAATCAGTTAAACTGGATTAAAACTGGTTTGATATGATCATGATATTTACTTCCGGTAAGGAATCGAGCAGCCACTTTCTGAATTCTTTGTTTAACAAATGAGTAGGCCTATAGATTTACGTTGATCTTATCGTGATTTGGCCACAGTTTTGATGGACTCAACGAACAATTACAAAGCAAAAACCCGACATCATTATCCCAATAGAAATAGCACAAATTTACCTCATTTGGGCATCAGCCTCACTAGCGTATTCCTTGGAATAAGTTTGAGTAAAGATCTCCCATTCTCCATTGAGATCTTCATTGATGGCAGCCACAATGGCAACGCCGACTAGTAAAAGGGCAAGTTTGAGCATCTGAAAATACAACAACAGTTCATAAAAATTATTATTTATATAACTCGAAAAACAGCTATAATTTGTAAACCCTGAATTTGCTCATGTTCATTGGGGTGGGGGTGGGGCGAATGGTTAACACGTGTGCGCTGTATCGTAAAGCCTGTCATTGGGTCAACTGGCGTTGTTTCGAATTATTGAAATAACATTAATCCATATGTTAGTCCCGAAATGACCTAGTTTGTGTCGAGTGGACGTTAAACCCCATTTCATTCCGTTTCATTTTCTGTAATCAATATAACGGAACGAACATAACATCCAATATGGCAGTAGACGTTATATCCTCAGAAAAGAGAACATCCAGATTTAATCAGTTTTCATTACCCATATCCCAGGAGAACATCAGAATACGTGAATAAGTGTCAAAGTTTGCGGTAACAATTAAAAAGCTTTGAATTGAAATCCCACTAGGAAAAAAAGTCTTTGTGTAAATCCATATATTGACACTCCCGAACGGGGGAAAGGCACATATTATTTCTTTTTTATTTACCATACACAAAGAATTTTCCCCATTGGAAAACAAACAACTGAAATAAAGTTAATCATCTTACCTTTAGTCAGTAACAAGGTGTAGAATAGATACAAAACTATGGCTACTTTTATAGACGTTATTGATAAGAACACATCACATGACTGTCACATGACACATGATTGTCAGGATGGTGTCACAAGAAATATCATAAGGCTGTTTTATCTGTTGCCTATCTCTTATATGGATGCCCATAAACAAGATTAGATAGTATGTGTAATGACGTGAGTCTGTGTGCTCACAAAAAATTTCAGTTTTTTTTTAAATTTAATTAACCCAAACCCAGCTTTATTGTATCTAAAACAGTGAATATTTATGACAAAGGTACAACAATTTTTTTTTGTCGAAACACCTGCAAATCGAGATATAAATGGTTTCAGGTGTTATATATTATACACATATATAGAGAGATGTGGAGTTTAACGTCCACTCGACTGAAACAAAGTCAAGTCATTGCGGGACTAACATATGCTTTAATTTTATTTCAATAATTCGCTTTCGTGTAGGGATCTTTAGCAGTGGGAGGAAACCGGAGGACCCGGAGACAACCCACGAGGTTGGACAGGCGAAAGGTGTTATAGAAAGTGTTACGGTACGCATACTTCGTCTCATGTACGGCACGCGCCAGGTGGAAGATTAAGTCAGAGCTCCAGTTTATTGCCGATCCTTACTTGTTTGCTGATTATAGCTTTGTTTTTGTTGACAAAGGTAGGATACCACCCCACAAGACAAATAAACAGTTATTGTTATATCATCTCCTCAATAGAAGGCTAGATCTCGCCTTAACTACGTACATCTTACCAGGCCCTTCACACAATGCCCTCCATATTTCGTCACTGAGTTCGATTGAGTAACAAGCCCAGCATGTGAGCCTATCAGATTCATCGGTCGCCGCGAATAGCAAGTCTCGCGCTTCTAGCTAAAATGTTTACATATGACAATCGAGTTGCAAAGTTCAAAGATTAAAATATTGTCAAGGTTGCTGGATTTCGAGTTAGTTTTTCGATTTAAAAAAAAAATTCAACGGCTGTAAACTTGTTTTTTTGCAGTGTGTTATGTGCCACGACTTCTGATTGGACAATGCTAATTAGTCACGTGCAAACACTTAACGGACGCAAAAGTTCCAGAATTGCTGAGTATTGAAGCAACGGTTAGATGTTGTAAAACTCGCTGACATTGCTTATGGAACATGTTATATATATGCTTGTGTGTAAGTATGGATATGTTCGTTTATAATATGCGCGACAGGTATCTGAATTTCTCTAATTTTGTCGCAATTTTACCAGATATCGATTTAACCGAACATAGGGCCACCAAAAAGTGACATTTACAGTAGCTGGTTTTGGTTTGGTTTTTAGTTTGTGACATTTACAGTCGTGGTTTTTTGTTTTGTGACATTCACAGTTGTTGGTTTTTGTTTGTGAATTCCCAGTGGTTGGCGTTTGTTTGTGAATTCCCAGTGGTTGGCTTTTGTTTTGTGACATTTACAGTTGTTGGTTTTTGGTTTGTGACATTCAACATTCACAGTATGTTGGTCTTTGTTTTGTGACATTCACAGTCGTTGTATTTTGACATTTACAGTTGTAGGTTTTTGTTTGTGAATTCCCAGTGGTTGGCTTTTGTTTTGTGACATTTACAGTTGTTGGTTTTTGTTTTGTGACATTCAACATTCACAGTATGTTGGTCTTTGTTTTTTGACATTCACAGTCGTTGTATTTTGACATTTACAGTTGTTGGTTTTTGTTTTTTGACATTCACAGTCGTTGGTGTTTGTTTTGTGACATTCGACATCCACAGTTTGGTGTTCACAGTTATTGGTTTTTGTTTTGTGACATCCACAGACGTTGCTGTTTTCTTTGTGACATTTGCGGTTGTTGGTTTTTGTTTGGGAAATTCGACATTCACAATACATGTAGTTGGTTTTTGTTTTGTAGAGTACAGATATTGGTAATATTAGTGAAATTTTGTGTACTATCAATTAAAATATGAGACTGAGAGATTCTTATTTGAATTCGAACACAAATATTCAAAAAGTATTCAGTGACCGTCTCACAACACCCCGCCCTAGAACCCTGCCGAAGTCCCCGCAGCGGCCCCACGCCACTTTCTGCCAACCCATTCACTACTAGTATGTAAAGGAGTTAAATCTTAAACGCAATATTTTGGATGATATAAGAAATGACTTCGCAGACATTAATGCTTTCGGTCAAATTGAACTGTTCATGTATTTCATCGAACCTGATTTCAGATCACAATAAATCTTTTTAAAATAGAATTCAAATCACTTTATATACATTCATATTACATTAATGTGTGCTTTTACACCTATTTAAGATGCCAAAGAAAAGAGCCATCCATATTCCCTTTAAACCAAAGAAAAAAGTTACTAATTGCTTTATTTTTTAGAAAAGGTGAACGAAGTCGGAGTTTTTAAGAAAAAGGACTTGTTAAAAGTTTGTAATGCACAAGGATGGGAGACGAGAGGCGTTGGTGTAACTATAAAATAATTATATTGACCACACGAACACTTTATTTTATTAAGTGAACAAAACAAGTGCTGTGTGGTATTTTAATAAATAAAACAAAGTTTACGTTATTTTAATACGTGTTGAGTGCATTTACAATCCAAACCCACTGTATTTCAGTACTTAGAATAACGTACTTGTTGACTGGATTGATACCCCACAGCACGCTGTTTTTGATACATGTATAGTACCGGTACATCTACAAACCAAAGTCACAATATGCTTGTTGAGTGCATTTACAAATTACTCACATGTTTTAAGTCTTTATTATGTTCATTTACAAACTACGCACACTGTTGAAGTCTTTATTTACAAACTATATACACACTGTTTAAGTCCTTATTGGGGGCATTTACAAACTATATACACACTGTTTAAGTCCTCGTTGAGTGCATTTATAACCTACACTCATTGTTTAAGTCCTTGTTTAGTACATTTACAAACTTCACACATTGTTTAAGTCCTTGTTTAGTACATTTACAAACTTCACACATTGTTTAAGTCCTTATTTAGGGAATTTAAGAACTACGCGCACTGTTTTAAGACTTTGTTGAACACATTTACAATCCACGCACACTATTTTAAGTACTGTAAATGATGCAGTACTGCTTTCGGGCTTTACGGTAACGAGACCCATTACAACCACCCTGTGTGTCAATCAGTAACACCGTCTTCATTAGCCCAGTTCGGAGCAGAACAGTAGGACGTTAAACCCCATTTCATTCCATTTCATATCAGTAATATTATATTCCTAATCTGTCCAAAACAACGGATACCCCAGTCGTTTATTGAAATAAAATTATACCATGTTAGTCCTTAAATGATTTAGTTTGGGTGGAGTGGGCGTTAAACCCTGTTTTGTTCTCCCTCACCAGTGACCTGGAGGTTCCGTATTTTATCCCGGTGTTGACCGAGAAAGATAATCTCGCTTTTCCGTCGTGGTTCCCTTTTGTCTTTGCTGAAGGGCGGGAGGCATGGCAAGTGACAAAACATCAACGACAGATGGAATTCGAAATGAGATGCTTTTTGGGCAAAATTTCTCTCGCGATACACGTCATATATGCATGTCTTCTTCAGCTCGTTTTATTTTATCGACCACCGACACTGGCAGTTTTTCAAGTACATGTACAGTGAACATCCGGATTACCAGTAGCTCAGGTGAAGTGGTTGAGAGATTTTTAATTATACCGTTACAGGGGCGGATCCAGGAGTGGGTTTGCAGGAGTGGGTTTGCCGGACTCTTCTAAAGCAAATTTGACAATGCATGATGTCATTATCATCTCTAAATTTCGTATATACAGTATACACATTGAGCTATATCATTATTTTGCGCTTTGGATGTCAATTCCATCCCATCATCTGATAATAAAGTAAAAAACACACAACCGTTACGCTTGTCTCAAAGTGTTATTCTACCAAATTGTTTATGTAGCTGAGCATGGTGGGGTTTGGACCCCCTCCCTTGGATCGGCCTCTGCGTTATCTTTCAAACTTTGTTTATCAACACATAGTTGACCTTTGATTTGTGTTTTATCACATGTACTCTATTTACCTATATACATCTACACCATTCAAAATTTAAACAATAATATTCTATCTGGGTTATATAATCTGGGGCATGACTTGCATGAAACACATCACATAAAGTACAGGGAGTTGTGCAAGACTAAGTTTTGACTTGACACTGTTTCACGATCGTCTAAATATTAAGGCCACTTGCGGATTTCGTCAAGGGCGATTGCAGATTTAGAGTCGATTGACTTCGTCTAAAACTCATAAACGATTTCAGTTCAATTGTGCTTCTTTAAATTTGTCCAAGTTTCGTTGGCTTGCAGGAGGAGATTATTTTAACTTTAAATATTCCAAGATCTGACATGTTTAGAGAAAGGCAAATTATTTCATAAGCATTTGCCGTAGAAATTTGTCCCAGTTTCCGTACAATAAAATTTGAACATGTCCAATATAACTGCTTCGTATAATCTTGGATAAATTGTTTCTTAGTAACCTTCGAAGACCCCTCCCCGGAAATCACTAGTGACTCTAGAAATAAAAAGGGGTTTATTGTCCTATTGTATACAGTGTGCTATGGTCTACACTTGTATCGAATTCAGGGGGGGGGGGGGGTGGTGACCTAGTGGTCTAGAGTGCCGCGCTTCGACCTCTAGCTGGCCAGTCACCTCTGGCATGCGGCTGTGGTTTCGATCCCTGGTGTGAGCGTGTGTGGCATGGAGATAGGGGCCCCTTCTCAACCTCGTGGGTTTCGTCCGGGCACTCCGGTTTCCTCCCACTGCTAAAGACCCCTACGCGCAAGCGAATTATTGAAATAAAATTAAACCATATGTTAGTTCCGAAATGACCTAGTTTGTGTCGAGTGGACGTTAAACCCCATGGATCTTGTAAGTGGCCTCCAATGTATATGGGACTTTGGTTTTCCTTTCCATCCAAACGACTAGACAGTTGTCCTTGTCAGACCCTCCGTCTTGCACCACTGACAAGGGAAAAAACCACGTCGGAAAATCACTTTCTCGGCCAATGAAGGGAACCGCGCCAAATATTTAAACACCCCGAATACAAGAGTTTATTCCCACTAAACCCCCTCAATGACTTAAAGTCGTAAATGCAATTGCAAAATCATATACTAAACGTCCACTTGATACAAACTAGGCCATTTCGGGACTAACATATGGCTTAATTTTATTTCAATTATCCGCTTGCGCGTAGGGGTCTTTAGTGGTGTGTGTGTGTGTGTGGGGGGGGGTAACCGGAGGGCCCGGAAGAAAAACCACGAGATTGGAACCAACCCTTGTGACGTACAACTAGGGATTCTAAATAAACAGGAAGAAGCTTCGGCTGTCCTACGTTTTGTTTACGATATCACTTGTTTGGAAGCAGACGTTAAAGCACCAACATACTACAACTTCTACAGTTTATTTTCAGAAAATAGACAACAATATAAGCAGTTTACAACAAAAATAGTTGATAAATAACACAAGAGATAAACACGCCAAAAAATAAAAACTTAAAATATATTTATAAAATATATTACACAAAGGCAAAATCAAAAACATCCACTGGTCCAAGTCGAGAAAACACATAAACATTTCTATATATATAGAAGGCACAAAAATAGTCTCGGTCACCCAGAACCCCCTAGTCTTCAACGCACGGAGGGTCTGGGTCGGTTCTCAATTTTTGACGAAAGTTACTGGATAATCTACCACATAAAAAAACCAAACATTTGGTTACGCATGGGCAATGGAACCTTTTGGCTAAAGTCACCGTAAGTGCTAGATCTTATGAAGCCGGGCCGATTTTGCTAGATTCTATAAAGCGTGGTTGAAATATATCCCACAATTCACTTGGCACATCTATTATTAGAAACAAAATAAAGACGAGGAATAAGCATGAATCGCGATGAAGAATTAAGAAGATAGTGAGAAGCCATACGTCTGATTCATGACGAGAGAAAATTACCATTTCAATTGAAACCTTTACAAAGAACATTTTAAAGAGTGTCATCGTTGACAACCGAGCTGTTTTGATAGATTCAGTACGTGGTAACTTAAAAGACTGGATAATCCAGACAATGACCTATTTTCTGTCAAATTTTGAGGACCCATCCAGACTAATATTCGTAGAATATTTGTATGGATGATAGAGACTAGCACCAAAACTGTTTATAGGCGTATGAATACATTAAAAATAAACTAGTTCTAATACCTAAAACGTATTATAAAACTTTAACCATAATATGTGCTAATTAATAATATTAAATTACGTGATTCGTTAATAAACAATAAATGTTTGGTGCATAAATGGGTGGGCGGATCAGTACCAAGTTGTCGTAATCGTATTATTTCTGTAATTTCGTGTGATGGACAGATAATTTCAGAAACGGAAGTTGGAAAGAAAACCACTGAAAATTGTGTTATCTTTTGTACAATATGTTCCCGGGCGAAGGGATGCATAATTATAATCGGCATATTTAATAACGCTGTTTGCATTCTGTTTCCTTTGCCAGTCAAGACACATCTTCAATAGGATATATTTTAAAATTGGCAGGCCATAACCAAGAAGCAGGCTGTCCTGGGGTATGATTAAAATGGCTGCCCCCACCGGATGCGCAAAATGTTTTATTTTAAATAAAATGGAGGGTACTGAACCGATGTATAGTATGAATCTATACGATATTTATGACACTGGTGCATACAAATATAAAACAAAGCATAAACATATATTATTAACAAATTAAAGAACTAGTAGAAGTGTAATATACTCAGTAGCCAGACGAATTTCTTTATTGTAATGTCGTTAATAAATTTGCCGTAACACCGACCCAGGGAAGTTAAAAAAACATTGTCAGCCATCAATGGGTTATTCATAACTGTTTTCGGTCTATTAAGCACCAAGGTAAACTCGTTGTATTTCAAAACTATGGGTACTGTGTTTTTTTAAATAATCCATTGGGAGATTCCGATCCAATTAAAATCAGATGTTTTACCCCAACACCGCTCACATCTAAAGCATTGATCTTGATTAATAGACAAATCAAATGTCACGTTCATCCAAGACTTTCAGACGATTTTGCATTCTAGTTTGGGGAGGGGGGGGGGGTAAGACATAGTCTACGCGAGAAGAAGGACATTTTATGTTAAAGTCAATTTTGAAAGCAGTTCGAAATGTGTCAAATTGCTTACTATGGCATTCCCCGGATGGCCACTATTTTTAAACAACAAAGAAATAATGCCATTATCGTCATGGCAACACAAATATATAACAAGACAACCATTCTTTAAGATAACTCCAATAACTATACATCAGGCAAAGCCGTCATATTATCACCACAGTACTGAAACATGTATTAATTTAACTCTTTCAATATCAACTGAATCCCAATCTGATTTAAACAAAGATCCAATTTCGTTTCGTTTTTTATAGCCTACTTCAAAATTTCGTTTTACGTGTCATCACAACAGGTGTTGTACTTGATGAGAGAAATTAGCCAATGGAACGGTCTGTTATGACGAGTTCTTGGCGTGCTTTGCACGAGACTGTGTGTAAACCCCCAGAAACGTCAACATTGGGGATTAATCAATGTCTGACGTCACAGGGTCAAAAGTCTCTCGTATGACACCTGACGTGACCGCCTATCGAAAGTACACCCCTACCCCCAAAAAACTAAACGAAATATAGATTTGTATATTTATCAGATTGATTGAGTCTAGCAATCTAACATATTATTTTGTTCTGGGTAATAAGCATATTCATATTATTTTGTTCTGGGTAATAAGCATATTAGTATTCATGTATTTCTTATGAAGGGGGAACTGAATTGAGAAGATACATATCAAGACTTTTTAAGGATTTGTCGTCTTTCGTCTCAAGTTAATGATGACGCTAATTATGACACGCCTCTTATAATTACACCAAAGGGGATTTTAATATGGGAGTCTAAGGGTAAGCCCTATGTCACACGAAAAGAAATTTTCCTCTATTAATGGTAAAAACAGAGAAACAAAAAAACATATTTTTAAAAATCGAAATTTGTTCTTGTCGTGTTCGATTAATCAAACGTTTCGTCATCACAAGACCGTACAAATAAATATAACAAGTCTCGGTCATATAGAAAGTTTGATACGTTAAACACAAACTTATTATTATTATACTGAATGACGTAGACTGGATAACCGGCTCTTACAAACTTATACTGTGATATCACCTCAGGTGGAAGTGGACCAGGGGCGGATCCAGGACTGGTGTATAGGAATTAAGGGTCCTACAAGCTTCCACCGGGACATGCACGCATGGTCGTATATATTATATAGCACACGTTGCGCATCTTATCAGACACACAATCAGCATCTATGTTACTAGCGGCATAAATTAGGTCCGTAAACCGCGATCGGTGAGACAAAACATGGGGTTGTCATCCCCCCGCCAAAGAAAAAAAAATCCGGGATCCGCCACTGGTGGACGTAAAACTCCAGAAACGAACGAAATACTAGTTCCCTTGTCTGTGATATCACCCAACTAGGAAAGAACGTAGTTTCTACGTCAATCCTTTTCTGCCTAGGTTTATATTGACGTAATGTTACTATTTATACTTTACTCGGGGTAGTCCTAAAAGTGACGTATACTGGAATGTAAACTTCTGCTGCATTGATGTTAGAATAGCACCTTGGCGTTATAATATAGAGCGGGTTATCCAATGTCGATGACCAGTTATCAGTGGCGAATTAATGCTATTTTGTATAGAAACGAACAAAACTCGTGTAGGAGATTGAAAGAGTTAAATTTAAGGTTGTATATCTAGAATTGTTTAGCCAGGAAGATAGCCACAGCAACCAGCAACCACGTCACTGTTAAACCTGTAAAATATGGTTTCAATCAATTAGCCTATCTGCTTGATTTATCATTAAATGTGAGTGAAATGAGAGAGAGAGAGAGAGAGAGAGAGAGAGAGAGAGAGAGGGGGGGTAATTTATTTCAATAATTCGCTTGTGCGTAGTGTTCTTTGGTAGGGGGGGGGGCCGAGAACACGGAGAAACCCACTAGGTTGGACAAGCGACCCTACTCCTTGTCACGTACAACTAGGGAATCGAAACCACGTAAGTTGACTCAATGACGAACCTTGTGATACAGTGCGCACGTGGTAACCATTCGCCCACCCAAGCCCCACGTTAGTGAAATGGAATAGGGTGTGTTAATCGGGTTGATTCAGAAAGGTATACGTCATGATGAGAGGCAGACGTTTGATTTTCCGATGAACCTATTCGTGGCCAACACCCAGATTGAACCCCGGACGGATTACCCTACAACTACCTACTGTCTAAGCCAAAAAGCTGCCTACATATTCCCCGGGAGCCTTGATCCGCCTGTAATTATTGAGTCAACGCCACAGACGACTCACTGTGTAACATGATTTAACGTCACCACGTTGCAAACACAATAACAATTCGTTGCGACATAGTTCTATG
This sequence comes from Patella caerulea, assembly GCA_036850965.1. Lineage (NCBI taxonomy): Eukaryota > Metazoa > Mollusca > Gastropoda > Patellidae > Patella > Patella caerulea. The sequence goes on along the minus strand of JAZGQO010000002.1, from coordinate 12,338,161 downwards.
ATTGACAGGAGCGTTTTAAGGTTTATCATGGCGGAGGCTATACTATTTTGAGGGTGGGAGAGTTTCTTGATTGATGATTTTTATGCCAATGCAATGACTGCATTCTCGTTCAGTAACGGATTCGACAGTAACTGTGTATATAAAAGAATTGACTCGGACTTGTTCAGAGGGGCCCCTTGTCTGCCTTTAGACCCTCCCTAACTTGGGTACATTTTAATTTTCCTCATCGGTTTTAGCATTTTTCTCCCGTTTTATTTTTCCAAATTCTTTGATTTTTTTCCCGAGGAGGCTGGCACATCCAGCGCCTCAGCTATAAAATGCCTTTGATGATTGCGACGCACCTATTAGGCATAGAAGATAGGACAAACAGCTGAGGTGTCATGAAGAAATTATTTTATGTTGCAAAAAACACAAACCGTTAGCACCACTGCATTTATCTTCGTATGCAGTTTTTAAATTGGCGTAACCCAAGGTTGCTTTACACGAGTCCGTTTCCATAGCACACTCCATTACAGCTGACGTAGAGCTAAAAGTAAATTATAAAAAAAAACCATTTGTGAGTGTGAGTGTAAAACCAAATAAAAATTGAATTGAAAATTTGGTCGTATTCTGTCCCCACACATCAGTGAAAGCTGGTACGAACCCCCAAGTCATAAAAAGCATTTTTGGGGAACGAACAGGTTCCATTCGGCGGCGGCTAGCCTGTCATAATATGGGTTTGCCTTTAAAATCTTGTAACTAAACATCAACTGGTAGCAGTTAAAGGTATTATCAATGGCCAACGGTACCAAAGGGAGATCTTGAACAGGGCCATTTTTATCGACAAAGCTGGACGAAACCGAGAGTGTGGCGTTCATTTTTATGCCAGATGGTATATGCTACACTACCGTGTAGGCATATTTGGGACATTCCTGTAAGGATCCTTCAGCGCAGAATCTTGACGATTTGGATCAGGCACTACACCGGAAATGGAACCAACATTTGATCCAATCATTGAGGCGGAGAGTCAACAGGCGATTTATAGGCCTATTGACTTAAAGATACATTATGGGAGATAAGAAAAAGAGATGGCAATTCTTTCTATCATAGTTAAAAACTAGATAGTGTAACGGTAATTTGCTGAAAGTTTAAGTCAGCAGGCGCGGATCCAGAGGGGGGGTCCAGGGGGTCCGGACCCTCCCCCCTTGCTCATGCTTGAAAATTTTTTTATGCGATTTTATTGGCGATTTAGACCTGTTATTTTGGAATTTACCTTCCGGAAATACGTCAGAATGAACCAAATTGAATCTAATTTACCAAATTATCGGTTGAGCGCAATTAGTTAAGCAATTATCAAACCTAGACCCCCCCCCCCCCTGCAAAAAATCCTGGATCCGCACCTGGTCAGATTGATCCACTATGAGCCGAGAACGAAGCTTGTTAAATTTCCGCAAAGCCTCGGTCATCATTATTAAAATCATCAATATAAACAGCATAGTCTCGATGATCAACTTTTTTGATTTAATTATCAATGGCCGTTAAGCGACATATAGGAATCTAATCCAACCAACATCGAAGGCTAGCCTTGACATCAGGCGCGGATCCAGAGGGGGCGGGGGTGGGGTCCAGGGGGTCCGCCCCCCTGCTCAGGCTTGAAAATTTTTTATTCGATTTTATTGGCGACTTAGACCTGTAATTTTGGAATTTACCTTCCGGAAATACGTCAGAATGAACCAAATTGAACCTAATTTACCAAATTAATCGGTTGAGCCCAATTATTTAAGCAATTATCAAACCTAGACCCCCCCCCCCCCCCTGCAAAAAAATTCTGGATCCGCGCCTGGACATCGGGAGTTTATTATGGTGTAATTGAAAGAATGACTTGTAATAGGCAGATTTAGCTCTTGCATAATGCATCTTGAAGGTTACACCTAAAATGAGCTGAACCGATTTCTTGGGTTTCAGTTTGACCCGTGGTCTCCCATCCATACTTCGGTTTTTGTGTTTCGTTGCTGTTTCAGTGTCTGGATACTCGAGGCAGTTCGGGTAGATTGAACAACTTCCAGACTGTAAAATGGCTGACATGTCTGATCAAAATGCCACTATATTATATTAGGGTTGTTGAGATATTTTTTGTGAATATCTATAGAAAGGAGGACAAACCTGCAGCAACTTGCAGATCCCGTTCCTGCCTCACAGGTGACGTTAGTTTTCCCCATCAAACAATTGTAATAATCCACATAGCATTTACCATCTGTAAGTAAATAAAAACATCTATTTGGCACAACCCACACTAAACCAATTTAACGTGGAGTTAAAGGAGCTAAATCGTTACTATTTGGGACCTAGAATTTGACCGGGCCCATAGCCAGCTCATAAAATGGGGGGGGGGGGGGCTATGGAATGTTATTTTGGGGTGGAGTGGGGCTAAGGAATGTTTTGGAAGGACTGAGGATGTGGCCGGCTAAGAACACTCCTAAGAAATCACTACTTTTGGCGAAATATTGTGTGGGGGGGGGGCTAATTCGATTTTTTGGAGGGGTGGGGGTGGGGAGGGTGGGGAGGGATAGCCCCCCCCCCCCCTGACTACGGGCCCGGTCGTAACGCATATAATAATGTAATATGAATGTATATAAAATGATTTACATTCAATTGTTTCTGTTTCACTCTCATTTCAAATCACTTATGTTCAGTGACATAGACCATGGCCCTTTAAAATCTTAATTATTCGCTTTAATTGCTGCAATCATTTAACTGGCCAAGATGTCCATAGTGTGCTGCCCGAGTGGCTCAGGTTCATCGTCCTTAGTCTCGTTTGTCCAGTATCGTTGCTACGATAATAAACAATCAACGCTAAATCTTCCAGCAGTCATAACTTGGATCAGAATAAAGTAATTTGAAAGAAATTTTAAATACATTCATTTTGCATTATCCATTTTTTGTGAGAGAAAAATGGCGTCCAACGTCCACCCCACACAAACCAGGACATTTCGGCAGCAACACATGGTTCAACCCTATTTCAATAATTCGCTTGTGCGTAGGGGTCTTTAGATTGTAAGAAGTACGGAGTACCCGGAGAAAACCCACGAGGTTGGACAAGCAATCCTACTCCTTGTCAGGGAATCGAAACCACGCCAGTTGACTCAGTGTCCTTATGATACAACACATAAGACCTAACCATTCGGCCATCAGACAAAACCATTTATGAAAAAAATACGTACAGAAATATTTATTTTCTTTGCGTCAAAGAACAAGAAAGAGTGATTTAAAATCCTCAACTTGGCGAGTCGTTTCACTTTTTTGTGCTTGACACTTTAATTATTGGTTAAAATAATAAACATATCATACCTGCTGAACAACTTGCATAAGCTGTTAGATTCAACTTGGCAGTAATGTTAATCGAGGCTTGCGTTTCGGGACACATAATATAAGCACCCACGTAACAGTCCATAAAAGCTGTCTGGGTCCTGTCAAAATAAAATAAATTCTGCATTAAACGTTTCAAACGTCTTTTTAAGCGTTGATCTGAGTCAGTGCAAGGTTCTCGGACTCTTTTAACCGTGAACTAGATTCCTTAAAGCCCCAATAACACTCTTGTTGTAACTGAATAATATGTCCCAATCTTCATTATGGTCAACAAATCGTATTATTTTACAATATTCCAATTAAATGATGATATCAACAAGAATTCAGGCGCGGATCCAGGATTTTTTGCAGGGGAGGGGGGTGTCCAGGTTTGATCATTTCCACCGCCACCATTACCGGGGGGTTTAGGGGCCCACCCGCAGAAAAATTTGGTAAATTAGATTCAATTTGGTGCATTCTGACGTATTTCCGGAAGGTAAATTCCAAAATTACAGGTCTAAAAATCGCCAATAAAATCGCATAAAAAATTTTCAAGTCTGAGCAGGGGGGGGGGGGCGGACCCGCTGGACCCCCCCTCTGGATCCGCGCCTGGAATTTTATTGTCCCTTTAATATAATATGGGACGAGTAGGAATAATACTAATCCATTTGTAGTGAAATCGCGGTAAGTTGAGCATTAGTCTTGAACGATCGGCGAATATCGCTCAAAGTTCTGATACGTGTATATCATTCAGTTGTTAAGATTACGGGAATTAAATAAACGATTTACTTACTTGCAAGTTTTGGCAACCAGGAGTTTATCATTACAGCTATGTATCATTTTTTCACACATTGACATATCTGTATTAAAAGAAGAAATATAAACATAATATCATTATTAAATGGGCGACATACATATCGTTAATAATTAACAAATTCTATGTCCGAAAGAGCGAGAGAGAGAGCGAGAGAGAGAGAGAGAGATAGGGAGAGAGAGAGAGAGAAAGAGAGAGAGAGAGAGACTAACTAGGTCATTTTGAGACTAACATATGGTTTCATTTTATTTCAATAATTCGCTTGCGCGTAGGGGTCTTTAGAAGTGGGGGGGGGGCTGGAGGGTCCGGAGAAAAGCCACGAGGTTGGACAGGCGACCCTCTTCCTTGTCACGTACAACCAGGGATTCCTATTGTTAATAATTGATTGTGTCGAGTGGACGTTAAACCCCATTTCTCTCTCTCTCTCTCTCTCTCTCTCTCTCTCTTATCAGAATTCAAATGGTCGTCTGATTTTCGAAGCTTAAAGGAGCTAAATCGCTAACATTTGGGACCTAGAAATTGACTCAAGTGGATTGCAATGCATATAATACTGTGATATAAATGTATATAAACTGATTTGCATTCAATTGTTTCCGTTTTTACTCCAATTTCAAATCAGTTATGTTCGGCGAAATAAACCAGAAGTGTCAACCGAAGGCATTTTTTTAGCGTCTAGTTATTCCAGTCTACATGCGCCGTTTGATTTGGTACAATGTTTTTAGCCTCGTTCCTCGAGTCTCTTGCTAGAACTGGGGCTGAAACGCATTATGGTACACGATTCGTGTACCAATGGTAAAAAATGTATTTTGTCTTAAATATTGGATATCAGAAGCCTATCTTTTTCCGGTAAGATCACATCATCAATTTTGATTTAAATTGACAAATAATTCGTGTTTTCTATGTTGAAGATTTTGGAAGATATTGAGTTAAAGACTTAGCTCCTTTAATTTTGCTGTTTTATATCCCCCGATTTCCGAGATAAGCGAATTGTTAATTATTGTATTGATTAAATATCCCCATTGGCGTCAAGAAATAATCAAATATGGACACTTTGGACTGCTCACGTATTTCACCGAATATGATAGATTAATTTTTATAGTCCCCGATTTCTGGCGATTTGTCTGTACCTACCTGCATTACACGTTTTGTTATCCACCATAAACGCGTCATTTTCCGTTTTTAATTCGAGATATTTGGTGAAATTGAAACCATCTGGACAGTCGGCCACTTCACCAGTAAGGCACTTAGTTAACACCACAGAGGCACTATTTTCGTGGATAAAAACAATGTAAACAGAATAAAATGAAATCCTACTGTTCTGCTCGGCTAATGAAGACGGGCATACGCCATACAGTATGCTATGACGGAAATTTTGCCCGGGCAGCGCCACTGTATCCAGATTATCGCCCTGTTTATTGTACTCATTTGTTTATAAAGAGGTGCCACGGTGGCTAAGCGGGTAAGACGCTTGCTTGCTAGCCTGGAGGTCGGGTGTTTGAGCACTGCATTGATCGAGACAGTTCATCCAGGTTTTCCGGCGTGGTTTCCCTTGTCAGTGAGTCAGGACGGAGGGTTTGACAAGGACATCTTTCTAGTCGTTTGGATGAGACAAAAACGAGGTCCCGTGTACACATCGGCGTGGACGTGAAAGATCCCTTGGAATTCGATATAAGAGTAGGGCTTAGCGCTACTGCCTGTGCAAAATTATCCTCATGGCACACTGTATGGCGAATGTCCGTCTTCATTAGCCCAGTTTAGGAGCAGAACAGTAGGACCTTAAACCCCGTTTCATTTTATTTCAATAATGAATAGATCCGTATAAAAAATGCTTTAGAAAATGGGCGATGAACTTAGCAGGACTGAATGCCTTGTCACTCTACTGCAATTCTGTTCATCCGGGACATTCATCATTAACAAGCGAACATGCAATTTGAGTTAACAACTGAAAAATCTAACGTAAAGCCTGGTGTAAACCGTTTTAACCGTGAATACGACATAATAGTAGAACGAAACCACACAATTCAATGATTTTTAAAAATTCAATGACTGCTCGATTATTTACAGAACGTCTTGGGCACTGGATTACATATAAAAATGTGAAGCTCATTACCTTAAAGGGAAATTGTCCTGTGACTTCCGGTGACTTTAACATTGTTTCATACAATTCTTTATTTGTTTTTAAAACATTAATTTATTCCAATAGAAATTATATCGGTAAGCACATTAACAGAAGACAGTTTTTTTTTTTATGGGATACAATCACTGTTTTTTTCTTTCTAAAAGCACGGCGTTTCGTCAAGTATTGTAGCACTATCGTCGTTGCGATATTGTTTTCAATTTATTGATAAATCGAGAAATAAGATGGCTTAATATTTCATTAATTAATATCTTTGGCAAGTCAGTAGATTCCCATATATGTAGGTATGGACTAAAATCGACTTAGTCAATGATTGAGATATTGCTATATAAAAAGAGCTATAGAACCATAACGAACTGGTTCTACCTTTCAACAAAATACAAGTGCTAGGAATTTTCCTATTGCGTCATTTGTCTTAATTTATCCTATCATATCGGTATTTGCACAGGTTCGTGGTCATGAACATGCATATTTCTACATGGTATTCATAAGGCTATAAAACAAACTATATTATAACTTTAAGACAGACTACATGTACATTTAGATTCCAGAGATAATACCATCTGAGTTCCAAGACAGCAGAAAACTCGCCCAGCGAGTTTGGCTGTAGAGCTTGGCTGGCTAGTGTAAGAATGACTTTTGTTAGTATTGTAATCTATACTATGCTTGTATTATATCCAGCTTGATATATATAAAACGTAAAAATGAACTGTTACATTGTTATTCCTGGTAAGACAAATGTCTTAAGAAAAGAGTAAGAAGAAATACACAACGTGAAGGAGAAGCAATGACGATCAGAGATAAATCCTATACGATCACAAGGCTACTAAAATATGTAGTAAGAAAAGATGCATGGGTCGTACGTAGGATGTGGCGACCGGTTTGTTGAGGTCCGCTCTCCACGTCATACAGAAAGACCTGTAGTACTACGTGTGTCGAAACGTCGTGCATTTAGAAAAAGAAAACTAGTGATTGTTTTCCATAAAACCTATGTTCTGTTAAAGTTCCAATAGCATTTTTTTAGGTTATATTTTTAAAATTTATCAAAATAAAGCCCCAAAATAGATTGAACCTATAAACAGTCCTGCCTTGTTAAAGAATAATCCTATTAATCCTATAATTCACTATTGCCAGTTGAGAAATTGGCAAAAATATCATTTTCAACTTCAAATTCAAACGTTTGAAGATGGCCGTCCATGGAGAAGGATGGGAAAACAAGGGAGGTAATTGAGTAACTATTTCCTCAATCAACCAGTGTCGCCCTTTCTACCCCCCCCCCCCCAAAAAAATTTTGTCCATGATCGTATAATAGTGAGTTGACAACCTTTTGAGCAAAAGACATAGAAATAATTATGTTTTGACTTTCTTAGAAAATGTGAAATTGTTCTGTTAAAGTTCCAATAGCATTTTTTTAGGTTATATTTTTAAAATTTATCAAAATAAAGCCCCAAAATAGATTGAACCTATAAACAGTCCTGCCTTGTTAAAGAATAATCCTATTAATCCTATAATTCACTATTGCCAGTTGAGAAATTGGCAAAAATATCATTTTCAACTTCAAATTCAAACGTTTGAAGATGGCCGTCCATGGAGAAGGATGGGAAAACAAGGGAGGTAATTGAGTAACTATTTCCTCAATCAACCAGTGTCGCCCTTTCTACCCCCCCCCCCCAAAAAAATTTTGTCCATGATCGTATAATAGTGAGTTGACAACCTTTTGAGCAAAAGACATAGAAATAATTATGTTTTGACTTTCTTAGAAAATGTGAAATTGGAACTTTAATGATAATAATATGCGTCGAAAATTATTCGTTTGTTGACACATACCTGCATTTCTCTGTTGCGTTGTCCCCTGCAGCGACTATACTATCATCAAACTCTGTCTTACATGCGTCCAACTTGGTGTCGTCACAAGCTTGGATAGTTGCTACTAAAGCCAGGACTGAAATAAAAGATTAAAATATGAGAAGATATATATTTGTAAATAAAAGATGAACTAGTCTTACTGTAGCCAACTAAACTTTCTCTCTCCCTCTCTCTTTCACTCTGTCGCTGTCTGTCTGTCTGTCTCTGTCTCTGTTCAGGCCCGTAGCCCGGAGGGGCAGTGAAGTTTTTATGAGCTGGCCTGGGCACACCCGTTACCGTCTACAGTAGGTATTTTAGAGTTATATGTTTGGCAAATTTTCTTTCTGGGGGGGGGGGGATTTTCAGCGGGGCATTGCCCCCCCTCCCCTTGCCACCCCCTGGCTACGGACCTGTCTCTGGCTCCCTCTCCCTTAGTGTATCTATAAGGAAAAACACGGTTATAAGTAATTATTTATCTAGGCATATTTCTAATGTTTTGTCATAAAACATTAGCGATAAACAGCGATAGACATATGTTACATCTACATACTGTAATTGATTGTAACTATATATTTATTATAATACCTAGCATATTGATTTTAAAAAAACATTATTGAAACGAACGGGTTCAGATAATATTAGTTTAGTTCTTTTCTATCGTGTCAAAATTTGCATTATTAACAGTAAATAAATACGGTATTGAAATAACTTTCAGAGAGAGAGAGAGAGAGAGAGAGAGAGAGAGAGAGAGAGAGATGGGGTTTAACGTCCACTCAACACAAACTAGGTCATTTCGGGACTAACATATGGTTTTAATTTTATTTCGATAATTCGCTTGCGCGAAGGGGTCTTTAGCAGTGGGAGGAAACCGGAGAAATAACTTTCAAATAGAAAATAATGAACGATTGATGAGTAATATTACTAAACATACATTATGCAAGAGCTAAATGTTATATAAACTAGTAAGACAGGGGGTCACGGTGGCTAAGGCGCTGGTTCGCTAGCCTGGAGGTCGGGTGTTCGATCGCTGCATTGGCCGAGAAAGTTCATCTCGGGCAGAATAATATTTTTTTACCCATTTTACGCCCCCGCGTAATATTTTCTGACGTATTTGTGCTAACTATGGCATACTTTTTATCCGGATATATTTCAAATACCTTTATTTATTTTTCCAATACTTCAAAAAAAGGTTTTGGAATTTAATTTGTCGGAGTAAAAAAGTTAATATGCCTGACTCATTAAGTCTCGTCGATGTCATCCACATCTGTGATTGTAGCGGCCAAGCGAATATTCACACTGCGGATCAGTGTGAAACAACTCTGAATGCCATGGGATACGGGGCTTTGGGATGGCCTCGTGGTCTAGAGTGCCACTCTTCGGCCTCTAGCTGGCCGGTCACCTCTGGCTTGCGGCTGTGGTTTGGAGCCCTGGTGTGAGCGTATGTGGCATGGAGATAGGGGCGCCTTCTCAACCTCGTAGGTTTCCTCCGGGCACTCCGGTTTCCTCCCACAGCTATAGACCCTATATATATATATTTTATATATATACGAGATGGTATAATTCTTAATGCGAACATGTTTGACAGTAAATATTGAATGATTTAACACTAGACAGGAAGAAAATAAAGAAGATTAAAATTTTTGAAAAATATGAAAAAGAAAAAAAAAACAAAATCAAAAATTTTGAAAAAATCACATAGCTAAGAAAGGCGTTCCTGTCCACATGTACCTGTGGTGGTTCCCTCTTGTCAGTGTAGAATGGGAGGTCTACCACGGGACAAAACTCAACGTACCGCATTGCCGTACACGTCAAAACAACCCTTGGCAGAATCAAAATAAAGAGTAGTGTAGTTGCCGTACCGCTGTTCGACACATTTCTCTAGTTCATTAGTCAAGTCGGACGTTAAACCATTTTCGTTTCATTTTAATTCATTTCTGACAAAACATTGACAAAATGCTCATTTATCATGTGTTATTTTATTCCCTAACGATTACGCAATATGACGCATTCAGCCTGTTAATACTGCAAAATATATAGAAGTTCGATATTTGATAGACTGTCATCGGCTGATTCATACACTTGATGTAATAAAAAATCTGTCGCCAACTATATCACACGAAGAATAGCCTACTCATAAATATCGACCTTTTACTAATGTTACACAGATGTTCAATTTAAAGAGACATCACAGTTTGTTAATGAATATATGATTTGAAGATGCATTATACAAGTTCTTAATCAATCTGATTAAAACACAGATCCTATTTCGTTTCGTTTTTATAGTTCAAAATTTCGTTTTACTTGTTTATACTACACTAGCATCTGGAAGAGTTATTATCATCGACGAGTTCTAAATGATGGGCGGTATTAGCCAATGAAACTATCTGTTACGGTGAGCTTTAGGCGTGTTTTGCACAGAACTGTGGGTAATCAAGTAGTAACACCAATACTGATTGGTTAATCAGATGTGTTGCGTCATAGGGTAAAAAACCTCTGCGTCATAAGGTATGACCTCTGAGGTGAACCTCCACTAAATCTTGTCATATCTTCATGTGGTGTAAGCCAACGAAAGTATAAAAAAGGAAGTGAAACATAGATCTGTATTTAAACCAGATTGTGAGACTAACATGGTTCAATTTTATTTTAATAATTTGCTTGCGCGTAGGACCCGAAGAAAAATCACAAGGTTGGACAGGCGGGCCTAATCCCTGTCACGTGCAACCGGGGAATCGAAACCACGCCAGTCGACTCAATGACATACCTTATGATACAGCGCACACGTGCTAAGCATTCGGCCAACCAATCCCCCTAGTCTCTGTTGTCAAGTACCTCTGTTACGATAATAAACAACTTACGCTACATCTTCCAACACTCATAACTTTACTCAACTTTCATTCATGATTTCATCAGGAAATGGATAATCGAGATTATGTTGTTTTTTTTTAAAAATTTAATTGTCAAATTCTTTGTAAAGAGTGGATTAGTTTGACTGAAATTTTTAGCAAATTTCCTTTACATTATCAAGTTTCTAACCAGTATAGTGAAAACTGCCAGCTCATTATCTAATCTGCTACAATGTATCTTTCAGATTTAGTTTAACACACTCGCATTGTAATGTAAAGCAAGGCTGACACTTGCACGATTCCGTGGCACGCATTGGCACGACACCGCCCGATTTGCGCAAGCTCGTCGTGCCAATGCGGGAAGTGCGTAAACAATGCGCAAACTTAAGATACCAAAAGGTGGTTTCTTTAAAATTCGATTTCATATCACCATTCTATATACATGTATATAGTTTCTATGATCAAATTAAATACCCTTTCTGCGCTTTAATACTTTCAAATTAATACAAATTAATGTAGCGAACTATGATAAAGGTGTCATGAATTTAATGAATGTAATGAAAACTCCATAGACACATACAGTGTTTATTACAATTATTATAACGACTGGAAAAAAAATCAATAATATAATTATTTGTTAAATTAAATTATTGTAACTTAACTATTCCTTTGTATTATTGTGTTTATTTGTATATACATGTATGCTTTTGTTTTGTTTTTTCTTATTTTATAGCATATCTACATTGTAAAGCGCCACAGAGCAGTCGGACTGACTGAATGTTCAGCGCTATAGAAAACGATTATTATTATTATTATTATTATTATGGGAGATTAGATAACGAGTTGGCAGTTCTCGCTTCAATAGTTAAAACTAGACGATGTAAAGGCAATTTGCTGAAATTGGTCCACTATGACCTTAGAAATAAACGAATGAAAGTTCCACTTAGCCTCGGTCATCATTGCTAAAGTCGGTAAGACAAAATTTGTAGTCTCGGTTATCCATTTAATCGGTAAATCACGAAGGAGAGTTAGGAGTTTTTATAACATTTCAGGCCTAAAGAAAGACCTACAATAGGCAGATTTTGCTCTTGCATAATGTATGTTTAATTAAAGGTGATAGTACAGTGCGATGTATGTGGGTGCGTGTGTGTGCGAGAGAGAGAGAGAGAGAGAGAGAGAGAGAGAGGGGGGGGAGAGAGATGGGGGGGGGGGTATCGCAGAACAAAGAGAAAGCCCACGAGGTTAGCATGAGACTTTATTCCTTGTCACCTCCAACTATGGTATCGAAAACTTGCCCTTTGACTCAATGGCAAAGCCTTATTCGCCACCTCCATCCCTCAGACATACAATATACATTTAAAATATCTAATTGAGTAGTAAACTATCATAAGTGTATTATCTTAATTTGTTTGAGTTCAATCTGATTAAAATACAGAATTACATTTCGTTTCGTTTTTTATACCTACACTATATGAAATAAAGACAAGTAATAGCTACTTTTGAATTATAAAAACGAAACGAAATAGGATCTGTGTTTAAATCAGATTGGTTTGTGTGATAAACTATCACACTGATTAAAACACAGATCCCATTCCGTTTCGTTTTTTTTTGTAGTTCAAAATTTCGGGTTACTTGTCTTCACAACACTATCATCTGTAAGAATTGTTATATAACACGCGTTCTGGTTGATGCGAGGGATCAGCCAATGAAACGGCGTGTTACGGCTAGTTCTTGTCGTACGATGCACGGAATTGTCGATAAACCACTAGAAACGTCAAGGCTGGTTGATTAATCAATGTCTGACGTCATAGGGTAAAAACCGCTCTCACGACCCTGACGCGACCTTCCACTACAACCGGTCAGATCTTCATGTTGTAGAGGCCATTGAAAGTATAAAAAAACGAAACGAAATATAGATCTGTATTTTAATCAGATTGGTAAACTATCTTTAAAAGAAATGAATTGAAATGAAATGAAATGGGGTTAAACGTCCTACTGTTCTGGGGCCTATTTCACAAAATTTTAACTAAGATGAGATCTGAATTTTAGTTATTTGATTGGACAATATTATATTGATTTTAGTTCTTAGCCAATCAAAATTGAAGTATCCGCTAAAATTTGGATTTTATCTTAAATTAAAATTTCGTGAAACAGGGCCCTGCTCCTAAACTGGGCTAATGAAGACGGACATAAGCTACAGGCTACTCTTATATCGAATTCCAACTGCCAAGGGATCTTGTTCGTTTCATCAGAACGACTAGACAGCTATCCTTTTCGGGCCTTCTGTCTAGCATCACTGACAAGGAGAAACTACACCGGAAAATCTGGATGAACGTTCTCGACCAATTCCGGGATCGAAAATCCGACCTCCATGTTAGCAAACTAGCGTCTTACTCACTTAACCACGTGAGCCCCCGATCATAAGTATATAATCGCCATTTGTTTGTTTAGCAAACTATCATAAGGTAAATATATGCTAATGTAACAACAGATGTTTCTTTGTTTATTCAACCGTGTGCAAAACGGAGATGCGTAATACCTATTTCAATTTGCTGTACATTTAATAATGGAATTTCCGTTATCTATGATTCTTTTATCCAAGAATTCTCAATCAATGAAATTTGATTCTCATGCATCACTAAATTCAAAAAATATTTCAACATGTACACAACTAATAATAAAGTGTGCGTAATATGTTCGCGTTCTAATTTGATCGGATATTGTTGTCGGCACTTTCCGCCAGCTCATTCGTTGTTCGTCCAATAATGATAACGTTTATCACCCGGCGTCGAGTTTACAAGGCATTCATAGACTTAAGATAAGAATCTATTCAAAATTGTTCGCTTTGTTTTAATTATAATATAACCCTTTATAAAACTATTGCTGTTTTAATGTATTAGATACAGCAATGAGAAACTGTGTGCAAAGTTGACTTTCTGAATCAAAGATATTTCTTTTAACCCTTAACCGGTCAACGTCGTTTTGACGTCATGACCTGAAATAGTCACGCTAAAGGTGGAATATTTTATATGCCTATTCTAAACGTCTACTGCCGGATAATTATATAAATATAAGTGATAGACTCTTGACCAATAAAAAAGTTGAAGAGGATAAGTTGATCTATAATTTGCAATATTTGTTTCACCTCATTTCAAAATGCGAAATAAAAATACGAAACTAAATACTCAAATGCAGCTTTAAAAAAAGGGTTCTTGCTGTGATCGCAAATATGCGACCGCGACAACTTAGTAGCATAAACCGTGATCGACAGTTGAGTAACGTCTGGGAATGTTTTGTGAATGGGGGGCCTGATAGATCTCCTCCATGAAGTTGTTTCTATTACCGTTTGTACGTGACAAGGAGTAGGATCTCCGGTCCAACATCGTTGGTATTCTCCGGTTCCTCATCGTTGGCTTTCTCCAGTTCCTCCGGTTTCCTTCCACTGCTAGAGAACTCTCCGCAAGTGAATTATTGAAATAAAATTGAATCATATGTAAGTCCCGATTGGACGTTACCCCCCACCCCTCTCTTACCCTTGAACGACACCCGTTCCCACAGGTAACTGTGTTCGGCCTCAATTTTTTCAGAAACCGGCAACTACAGTGGGGTGAAAAAAAACAGAGTACGATTGAAATAATCGTTATGAAAAAAAAAGTGGCCAAGTTTAGCGTCTGAACTAAACCACTTACTTGTATATAAAAATATATGAAATGCCGAAATGAAAGGTAAAATTATTAATTTTAAAATTTGAAAATATGGATAATCGATGCTTTTCAATTTTTACTTACCAGCAATGGAAAAACTTATTATGAATCTCATTTTGTGGATAATTCTATAAATATTTCCAAGTCGTTTATATATTTGTATTCAACACCTGGAAGTTTCCGTTAGTCACTGAAGGAAATGTAGTCACATCTGTGTTTTAACCGAGGTATTGGTGTTGTTATCGTTCTATACCTGTTATCGATTTTTTTTTTCTAACTCAACGTGTTTATCGCGAACAATATAGCCTGAATATTTTCGTGACGTGTTAATTGTTAAAGAGATGTTGTTAAAAATATACGAAATAGATGTAGTTTTACGTCCTGTTTTTCTGCAGCGCGAATTAATTCTCACGATTACTCGATTATAAAATTAAATTAACCCATTGACAAACGTATACTAATGAATACAGATAGAAATGGGGTTTAACGTCCACTCGACACACACTAGGTCATTTCTGGACTAACATACAGTTTAATTTTCATTCAATAATTCGTTTACGCGTATGGGTCTTTAGCAATGGGAGGAAATCGGGCGACACAGAGAAAACCCACGAGGTTAGACCAATGCATACATATGGAGAGCCCTGGGAATAACGATCTAAGTCACGCAATCTGGTAGCAAATTGTATAAGCTTTCTGTGGAATAATCTATTTCAGATAAAAACGATCGGAATCACACCGAACCAAGGCCCTTCTGAAATGGCCTCCCGGACAAATACAGGTCCGCTGGACCCTTTATTTGACCTTAATTTGCCTGAATAGTTGAAGTCCGTCGTACTGGTAACTATGGTTCGTGTTAAACAACATTTTGAAGTTGTAATTAAACCCACTCGTTGTTCTATTCGCGTCAGGCATTCTCGTCCAAAAATCTGTTTGGCCTATTATGCGAAAGGATAAAAATGTGACTTAGATCGTTCTTCCCTTAGACTCCTCATATCATGGGTGTATTCGGTCATAGAATGCGTTGTGGCTATAAGTGATATGTCACTTTAGCGATGTGTCATATTTTATTTTCACATTCAATTTTATAATATGACAATTATGATCAAACACAGCTTTCAAAGTATCAATATCATACCAAATATTTCTCATATTTAGTCCCCTGTCAAAATGTGTTCAATCTGTCTGTGAAGGTATATTTCTATCTGTGTTTCTCACACGGGGGCGCGGGCGATGGGTTCTTTATTACAATTATGCCTGATATTGATACTCTGAAAGCTGTGTGTGATTATTAACGAACCGCGACAACGTTTAATATAATAAAGTCTGCAATTGAATGAAGTGCAAAATGGCGCGTATTCGACCCCACACTTGACAACGAGTGGGGTAGCATGTGTAACCTTGTGGATTCTAAAAATCCATATGCACATGCGTATTAATGAAATTAAACTGTAACATAAGTTAGTCCCAAAATCACCCATTTTCTTTAAATGGACGTTAAACCCAATATCCCAATGGTTACTATCTAAACGTAGTCGGTATCAGGCTGCCGACAGGTGGTGTAGAAACCATGGCTTGTGCTCCACGGATATTTCTTGGAAATGAACATAGTATATTTTGGCGTTTACCGTCTGTTGGTCCTACAATCTGATGAAGGGGTTGGGGGGTTAATGGGTAATCCATCTTCACTGCCTGGATTTAGTCACCACCAATCTATCCACATCCCAGAACATACAGCTATTTTCCTTGATCATCCAGGAAGGTAGCCAACCAAGCAAGTGTCCGAATTGCTGAAGGGCATGAGTTAGTCAATTTGCCTGAAAATCGTTGTTGTTCTTTTCGCAGACGGTGTACTGTTCATGTATGAAAATTCATTTTGTGATCAACTCCTCCTTGTAACATATTCTCCCAATCTGAATAAAATACAGATCTATATTTCGTTTCGGTTTTTTTTATATACTTTCAATGGCCTACACTAAATGAAACTCTGATCAAAAGTTGTACTGGGGGTCGCATGACCCATGACGTCAGACATTTGATTAGCCAATCAGCGTTGATGTCTATAGGGGTTTACCCACAGTTCCGTGCAGAGCACGCCAAGAACTCGTCGCAACAGACCGTTTCATTGGCTTATTTCTCTAGAACGTCTGTTATATAACAAATCTTCCAAATCCTTGCGATGTGAAGACAGGTAAAACGAAATTTTGAACTATAAAAGAACGAAACGAAATAGGATCTGTGTTTAAATCAGATTGATATTCTCCAGAAATACACATTGACAGTTGGAATTTTATATAAGAGTAGACCGTTGCGCCGATGCCTGGACAAAATTCATTCATAGCCCAGTTCGGACAAAACAGTAGGGCGTTAAACCCCATTTCATTTCATTTCCAGAAATACACCAAAAGTGCCGTGCGTCTGTTTACAGGTTTGTGATGAAACTCGACCTGATTAATGTATTCATAGCTATTCTTTAATCATGTTTTTATAATTAGTGAAATCCATGACAACAATTCTATTAATAACCCATGTTTCTATAAATACTAAAATAATTAGACATCCTCAATCTATTTACAGGTAATTATCCATTACTCGGAGTACGTCTTTCAATAACACCCGGAGCGGAAGGGGAGGGGCGTTAGATCGTAAGGTCTGTCATTAAGTCAACTGGTGTGGTTTCGATTCCCCGTTTGCACGTGACATGGAGTGGGGTCGACTGTCCTCCCCGTTGGTTTTATCCTGGGGTGGCCGAATTGTTAGTGCGTATCATAAGGTCTGTCATTGAGTCTACTGGCGTGGTTTCGATTCCTCTGCTATACGCGACAAGTCCACCCACTGCTAAAGACTCCTACGCATAACCGTTTTATTGAGAGAAAAAATGAACAATGTGGTAGTCCCGAAATGACCTAGTTTGTGTCGAGTGGACGCTATGACCCCCCCCTCTCTCTTCTGGTCCACTGGTTTCCACCCACTGTTAAACACTTTTACGCTCAAGCTAATTCACGAAATAGCATTGAGTGATCAACGACGGATCCAGGAATTTTTGCAGGAGGGGGTTTGCCAGGTTTCTGTTACGGAAATCTTCTGCCATCATCGTCTCTAAATTACATAGGCATACATACAAATTTAGCTTTTTAAACAGAGAAATCATTTTTATACTGATGTAGAATCACTTTATGATGTAATTTCATTGATTCAAGGCATTACATTTTGGACCCCTCCCCCCATCTGGATCCGCCCCTGGCGATATGTTAGTTTGTGTCAAGTGGACATTTTACCCAATTTCTCTCCCATTTCAATGATGCATGATACAACTTGCCACGTGGATTCTTTGAGAAGTTAAAAGTTTTATATTCATGTTGAAATTCAAGCACAATATTGTGAATGCTAAACAATCTGATTAAAACACAGAACCTATTTCGTTTCGATTTTAATTTTTCAAAATTTTGTTTTCCTTGTCTTCACAACACTAGGATGTGGGGGCGTTGTTATATAACACCCGTTCTGGATGATTTGAGGGATTAGCCAATGAAACATTCTGTTGCGGCGAGTGTCTGACGTCATGGTTCAAAACTGCTCATATGACCTCTGACACGACCTTACACTACAACCAGTCAGGTCTTCAAGTCGTATAGGCTATCGAAAGTATAAAAAAAACAAAACAAAAAGAAAACGAAATATAGATCTATATTTTAATCAGATTGGAATGTTTTTTTAAAAAAATCTGAGGAACATCAATCCCAAAAAGATTCAATTTCATTCAATATTTATACATTTTAACGACAATCAGCATTCACTTCAGAGGATATAAACAAACCAACGTCACCTTCAAATGATGGGTTTCTTTTTAATCAGATTCTGTATTGTTAATCATTTGACACAAGGTACAATTTTACGGATACACAATTACTGAGTTTGATACTAAGCGACGTTTCGACGAGGATGCTCTCGTCTTTATCAAGCAATAAATAAAGACGAGAGCATCCTCGTCGAAACGTCGCTTAGTATCAAACTCAGTAATTGTGTATCCGTAAAATTGTACCTTGTGTTAATATGTTCAATTACTAAATGCCAATCAAAGAAGGTTAATCATTTGATTTTGCTTCCTTAATTTCATGTTAAATGGTCAGTTTGAGTACATTTTGGCGTTGATTAAATTAACACTTCTAAGGGTATTCTCGTACTTCTCGACACGTAGGTTCAGTGATCGATTTGTCTTACTTGGCTTTACTACACTAGGGTCTGGAAGAGTTTTTATATAATAGGCCTTCTTATTGATATCAGGAATAAGTCAATGAAATGGTTTGTTACCGCGAGCTTTAGTTGTGTTTTGCATGGAACAGTGCGTGGGTAATCCACGAGTAACATCAATGCTTATTGATTAATCAAATGTCTGACGGGATAGGGTCAACAGCCGCTTGTATGACCTCTGACGTGACAGGTCAGATCTCCCTGTAGTGTACTCCATCGAAAGTATAAAAAACGAAACGAAATATAAATCTGATTGCTCGCTATACAAGCACAATTCCTATAAAATTTTACATTGTAATTCTTTGTAATCGTTCCGTGACAGCTCATTATATAAACACCACAAGAACCATGGCTTCATATATAGGTCCTGATGAAATAACGTTCATGATGAAACTAAGGAAGAGTTTTACCCTTTCTTATGGCATCAGCAACTTCAGATTTGGCTGAATCATCTGCATATCTCTGGTATTTTTTTATCAACAAATCAGGGTTCGCCAACGTTGTCTTAACACTTTCTCGGTTATGAACAACCCCCATCCATTTATTGAGGTTGTAGAATGCTGGACCGTTGGGTAGTTCGAAGTTGCGGTAATGCTTCATCATAGCGAATCTTAACGTGAAGGGCACTAACATAACATCCACTATACCAAACGCAGAACCCATGAAATAAGGCCCTGTGATCTCTTTACTTAAAGTCTCCAAGTTGTCCAGTAAAGTTTTTCGGGCTTCTTCTTGTTCGTCTTTGGTTTGGCGCATGAGCAGTTGGTAGAAGGGTGGTACAATCCTCTTGGTGATGAAATCTGCCCAGATACGGGCGACTGCGCGATTGTATGGGTCAAGCGGCATTAAGGGATTGCCCTGCCCCTTCCATTCTTCATCTGCATACTCTATACAAATCTGGGATTCGTAAACACATTGACCATTATTAATGATAACAGGAACCAACCCGCGTGGATTCTTGGCCAGGAATTCGGCAGTCTTATTATAAGGATCTATCTCCACATATTGAAAGCTTACCGCTTTTTCCAGCAGAGCAATCCAGGCGCGCTGTGCGAATGGGCAAAACCAGGAACAGTACAGCTGGACAGCACCATTGGCGCTCATTTTGTTCTGGAAGAGAATACATTGATATCAGAAAAAAATTATCTTACATTAATTTGGCATGACTGATAATATAATGTAGTTAAAGATAGTTACATATTACCCCCCCCCCCCCTTTGCCACCCGGCGCTCCAATATCAAAACCGGAAATGGTCTTGCGATCAATAATAATGTATGCGCTGTACCAACAGGAGGTTTGACATTTCTGTGGCAGAAACCAGGAGAGAAGAGACAAGAAATGAGATGGACTTGGGTTTAACTCCACTACTGTTTTTGAAGAGACAAGAAAACATCAGTTTGTTGAACCCGCTGATATTGGATAAAATGTACTGAACACTTTAATCAGTACGGGAGTTGGGGGGGGGGGGGGGTAGCACGTGCGCTGTATCATAAAGCACTTCATTGACTCAAGTGGCGTTGTTTCGAATCCCCGGTTGTACGTGACACGGAGTAGGATCGCCTGTTCAACCTCTTGAGTTTTCTCCGGGCCCTCCGGTTTTCTCCCAGTGCTAGTAAAAAGGCCTCTACGCGCCAGCGAATTATTGAAATAAAATTCAAAATCCATGTTAGTCCCAAAATGATCTAGTTTGTGTCGAGTGGACGTTAAACCCAAATTATCTCCCTTTCAGACATCTTTGTATTACAAACGTTTTGACGTTTCAAGATAAATATATAGGTGGTATATTTTATTAAGGGTTAACAAACAGAATGACACCGCCTAAGCTCGAGCTTTTAAAAGGATAGGTCACGTTATTTAGACTGCAAAATCTATGCACGACTCAAACTACATGATTTTTTATGGATTAAATAAATATTTAAAAAAGTATATGCCAAAAATATGGATGCCAATGTCTGGTTACCTAGTTGGAACCTTTCCACAGGCAGCAATTCGATCATGAACATCAGCCTCTGGGCGATGCTCTTAGATGTGAGCTGTTATGGTGCCTCCTAAGTACATTTACCCGGGTGCAGTAATTCACGATAAGTTTTGAGCTCAAAGAACGTCAGCTCAAATTCTGTTTTAAATTATTTTATACGGTGCTTTGAACAACTGTTCCACACATCATATTAAAAAGCGTGATGGGTTTTACTAGGCATTGTCTTGTTATGTCCTTAAATCCTTTTTCATAACGGAGTTGGCATTTACGCTGGCTAGCTAGCCTGAGGGTCGCGTGTTCGATACCCGCATTGGACGAGAAATTTCATCGGGATTTTCCAATGTCCCCCCCCTCCCTTTTGTCAGCGGTGCCGGACGGGGGGCCTGACAAGGACAACTGTCTAGTGGTTTGGAAGGGACGAAAAACCGAGGTCCCGTGTTTAACCCCATTCCATTTCATTTATATGCATGGAAAACGGGCTTTAGGCTTTATTTCCCATCTACCTTATTTCAGGAAATTATCGGGTTGAGGGATCATTTGTACCTCATTTCCCTAAATTAAGGCGTATAAAAGTTCTGCTTTCGAAATTTGATGAACCCTAAAAAAACATGTTGATATTTGCTGAAACTGGTTGAAATCGACAACATTATTAAATGTAAATATTGTTCACAGGTGTAATCCAATATACTGTAATACGATAGCCTGCTGACGTACATAGGCCTTTTTATATAAGCCGCCATATGCATCTCTTTTATTTTGGTTCACGCGGATCTAATTTCTTAATCTTAATATTTAATTTCAACTGTTAGCAGTTATTAATTAAGGGAAGTAGAGATCTAATTATTTATTTCATTGAAATCGGTGTACATCCATTTTCTAATAAAAAAAAGTGAATGTGGTTTTATGTCCCACTTTTCTGCTCCGACTGGGCTAATGAAGACGGACATGCGTAATACAATGTGCAATATGGGATATTTTTCCTGGGCAGTGGCACTATGACCTACCATAAAATCGAATTCAAACCACCAAGGAATCTTATACGTCCACCCCAATGTGTACACGGGAACTCGACAGTTTGTACCATCCGAAGCTCTCCTTGTCATGCCCACCGATAAGGGGAAATCATGCCGGAAAATCACCATGAACTTTCTCGGCCAATGCAGTGATCGAACACTCGATCTCAGGGCTAGCGAATTAGCGTAACAAATATTAATTAATTGCACATTTGTCTTTTTCAAAATATCTATACTTAATAGTCTAAGCATAAAATGACAGGCGCGGACCCCCCCCCCCCGCTCAGGCTTGAAAATTTTTTATGCGATTTTATTGGCAATTTAGACCTGTAATTTTGGAATTTACCTTCCGGAAATACGTCAGAATGAACCAAATTGAATCTAATTTACCAAATTTTTCTGGGGGAGGCCCCCCAAACCCCCTTTTAATCGGTTAAGCGCAATTAGTTAAGCAATTATCGGACCTAGACCCCCCCCCCTGCAAAAAATCCTGGATCCGCGCCTGAATGATCATGATCAAACTCATTCAGGTTTTGACGTACCTAGTAGTCTCCATCAGTCAGAATCAAAGTTATCTTATCCCAAAACATCTTCGGAATCCCCAGTTTCCTCATTCCTGACTTTGTCTCTTGAAGGGGGGTCTTTTGCCTTTGCCTATACTCTACCCGATAAGAGGTACCTCCTTTTCTTAACTTCCTTTGAAATTAACGATTTATGGGATCTGTTGATGATAATAGCACAATCATCAAGAGAAGAGCAGATAACTTGAAAACATCCCCCATTAACCCACGGGAACAGTGGGGTCCGGAGATGATACCTTAGCATCGACAAATGAAATTATTAGCTCTGCTTAGCTTCAGCTTCAGGTGTTTAAAATCATTGAACTCGGTCGAGACACATTCTACCTCAATTAAAACCAGAGTGGTTATGTTCCAAAGTCTTGACCAATCGCAGAAAACTCGCACCATCGAACTTAGTATAGGTAGTGATATAATTAATCTATACTCATAGTTTCGTCGATCACATCCAATAAGAACTGAAGTTATCATGTCCCAAAGTTTCAACAAATAAATTTGCTTATTGATCGAACTCAAGTTATTCATCACCAACACTAAGTTTGGACATTCTACCTCAATTATATGGAGGGTTATGATGTTCCAAAGTCTTGACCAATCCGATTGAAGGCTCTACTTCGCCTGGGCAGAAAATTCTCAGCATCAAACTTTAATGTAGGCCTATTGATGTTATGAAACAAAACACGGAGTTTCATCACCATCACTCAATTAGAATCAAAGCTGTCGAGCTGCAACGTCTCGACCGATCAAATTGCTTATTGCTCTGCTTACCCGAAAATGCTCATTATCGAACTTAGTCAAGGTATTGACGTAATCAAACTATACACCAAGTTTAATTAATCTCACTTTATTAGAACTCAAGTCAGTCAAATTATCATAGCCAAAATCATCAACCAATCAAAATGCTGACCTCTGAATACTTACCAAAGCAGAAAATGACCATCTTCTAACTCCTCAGGACATTCACCTGCACCAAGTTTGAACATCCTACCTCAATTAGCAGAGTTAAGGTGTCACAAAAACCGTCACGAAGAGACAGAAGGCGATAGTTTGTGAGGCAACGAAACACATGCCTACAGCAGCTGAAGTACTAGGTAGTCCAGAAAGGTTTTCGGATAAATTTGGAGGTAACGGAGGCATTCCCAAGACACTAAAACTAAGTGATCAAGCGTAGCAACACATGAATTAAGTATTTGATTGGCCTCTAGTTTTTCCTTGTGCCAACACTTCTAATAAAAATAGGTTGCCAGGCAACGAAACATACGCCCACACAGCAGCCAAATCGTCCGGGCAGTCAACAAGAGTTGTCGCATATTAAGGAATTATCAGAAAATCATTAGAATTTGTTTGGTTTTTATAATCAAACGTTTTTTTTTAAATCAGATAATAATTGTGACCTCCACAACCTTTATATAACATATTTTCACACTATTCGCATACAAACGGCGGCCATTTTGTCCGTCAATTTTGGTCCGATTTTCATGAAATTCGAACTCAACCTTCATAACCATGGAACGGTGATGTAATCAAACGTTTTTTTAAATCCGATAACAATTTTGAACTCCAGAGGGACCACAAGCTAAAAAGGGCAATTTTTCAGACAATCAGGGGCCATAATTCAGGAAGTTACGATCCGATGGGCGCAAATATCGAAAGGAACCAAGATCTTTGGGTTATAAACATACATGTTAAGTTTCATCAAAATCGGTTCAAAATTGTGACCTCTATAAGGTCCACAACCTTGATATAACATATTTTCACACTATTCGCGTACAAACGGCGGCCATTTTGTCCGTCAATTTTGGTCCGATTTTCACGAAATTCGAACTCAACCTTCATAACCATGCAACGGTGATATAATCAAACGGTTTTTTAAATCGGATAACAATTGTGACCTCCAGAGGGACCACAAGTTAAAAAGGGCGATTTTTCGGACAATCAGGGGACATAATTCAAGAAGTTACGATCCGATGGGCGCAAATATCGAAAGGAACCAAGATCTTTGGGTTATAAACATACATGTCAAGTGTCATCCAAATCGGTTCAAAATTGTGACCTCTACGCTGTTCACAAGCTAAAAAACGTGATTTTTCGTACAATCAGGGGCCATAACCCATGAAGTTACAGTCCGATACATGCCAATATCGAAAGGAACCGAGATCTTCTGGTGATAAACCTATATTTTAAGTTTAATTGAAATCGGATAAAAATTGTGACCTGTAGACTGTTCACAAAAAAAATGTGGACGGACGGACAGGGGCGACGACAATATACGTCCACATAAAAATGTGGGCGTATAAAAAGTCTGCAGGTTGAATAGTACATGTTTTAATTGTATATTTTCAATATCCAGTAGATCGAACTAACAGATGCTTTAATATGTATAGTATTGCCTTGTGAACCGCTAAAAGATCGATGTGTATAAAGTAAATACAGGGGGCAATTGTCCGCAAGAAATGGTAGAGTAAATAGTTTAATTATACTTATGGTAATCTTAGCTTCTCGTGTGCTGGTGCAATCTGTTTCACAGATAATTACGAAAGGCGCCAATCATTTGCTCAAAGGCGCGTATATTGCTTACATAAGACGTAACTGCCTTTTTCGCATTTTAATACCGATTTAAACCAAATGGGAAAAAAGTTTATTACAAATACTCCTAACGTCTTTATTTAAATTTTTCTAATACATAAAAAAATGTTTTAAAATTTAATTCTCTGCAGTAATAAAAGGTATTTGTCCAGGTTGTTGCTCCGAATGTTTTCAGAAATACGATTTGATTTTCCGGCAAATGTAGTAGGTTTGGGCAGTGGTGGTGGATAATTTGGGCATGGAGCGTAGTGGTCTAGAGTGCCGCGCTTCGACCTGTAGCTGGCCGGTCACCTCTGACTTGCGGCTGTGGTTTCGAGCCCTGGTGTGAGCGTATGTGGCATGGAGATAGGGGCGCATTCTCAACCTCGTGGGTTTCCTCCCACTGCTCAAGACCGCTACGCGCAAGCGAATTATTGAAATAAAATTAAACCATGTTAGTCTCGAAATGACCTAGTTTGTGTTGAGTGGACGGTAAACCCCATCTCTCTCTCTTATACCCGACTTGTTTAAAAATGGGCAGCTTGGGTTTGTCTCATGAATGACAAGCTGTGCAAGATAGAATTTCACCTACTTCACTAGTGCCAACAGATCTTAATGTGCTATCAATTTGGATAGTTTTTCATATCTGTCAAATTGAAGACCCTTATCGTCCTTAACTACTGGCCACTAACCACATCATGAGAGAGAGAGAAATGGGGTTTAACGTCCACTCAACACAACTAGGTCATTTCGGGACTAACATATGGTTTAATTTTTATTTCAATAATTTGCTTGCGTGTAGGGGTCTTTGGCAGTGGGAGGAAACCGGAGTGCACGGAGGAAACCCACGAGGTTGAGAAGGCGCCCCTATCTCCATGCCACATACGCTCACACCTGGGCTCGAAACCAGAGGTGACCGGCCAGCTAGAGGTCGAAGCGCGGCACGCTAGACCACTAGTGGGTTTCCTCCCACTGCTAAAGACCCCTACGCGCAAGCGAATGAATGAAATAAAATTTAACCATGTGTTAGTCCCGAAATGACCCAGTTTGTGTTGAGTGGACGTTAAACCCCCATTTCTCTCTCATAAGGATTGTGGTCTAATTATTGTCAGTTCATGGGCACCGAAAGCATTTAAAGGGAGACAATTCTTTTTTTTAAGAAATATGGTTCCAGACAACCATTAATTTTCCAATTGACTTCAACGTTAATTCTGGCCTCATTGCCCTCCTCCATCGTTTTCCCCAAAATTTCGTTGGGTGAATGCTTTTCACTACAGACAAGGGAACAAATGGTCATGTCTCTGCTCTAAAATTTGTCTGGGATTGACCTCCAAAATTTGGAATTAAACTTGAAGAAGCTTACTAATAACATGTAGCTAGTTGCGGTACATATATCACCTCACCGTAGCCATCCTTATAACCTCCACTATCCTTCTGCCTCAAAAACATGAATATTTACCAAAACCTGGCGGAAAATGTTCATTCAAACCCTCTTCGTCCATTCAAGACAAAAAATAGGCATGCAAAAGGGGAGAAAAGAGACTAGGCCATTCTGGGACTAACATTGGATTCAATTTTATTTTGACAAAATGTGGAAATCAAATCCATGCCAGATCATATGATACAACTAAACATTCATCCATCCAATTCTTCTGAACCGATCCGGAAAATGAAAATAGAGAGAGAAAAGGGGTTTAACTCCACTGACACAAACTAGGTCATTTTGGGACTAACATATGATTTCATTTTATTTCAATAATTCAATTGCACGTAGGGGTCTTTAGCAGTGGGAGGAAACCGGAGTGCCTGGAGGAAACCCACCAGGGCTCGAAACCACAGCCGCTAGCCAGAGGTGACCGGCCAGCTAGAGGTCGAAGTGAGGCATTCTAGGCCATCCCAACCCCCCAAATGAAAATAGACATCACATGCACAAACAGAAATTAAATAGGGTTTCCTGTTCTGCTTCCACTGGACTAATGAAGGCAGGCATATGCCATTCAGTGTAGTATGATGTAATTTTTGGCCGGTACAGCGGCACAACCTCCAAACTCTTATTTCGAATTCTCACTGCCAAGGGAATTTTTATGAGCACGTCAATGTGTACATGGGACCTATGTGGAAATAGAACTATGGAGTTTTTATTTTTGCATACTGACAAGAACCAAACTTTATTGGTCTTAGGATGTGTGAAACTGAGCTCCTATAAATAAGTTCCCACAAAATTATATTTCCCATCCACTCTTGTATTTTATGATCCCTGACCTCACCCTCTCAATATTGTAAATAGCAGAAGACAAAAACAGTTTTCAAAATTTTTTTTTTGCTTATTTATTACCGGTACATTTCTTTAACTTATGCAACCAAGGCTGAAGCTGTGGCAGATTCACTGAAAAGGAAAAAGTATTGTTTTAAGTAATTTTTACTCACTCCCATATGTAGCAACCAAGTACATGGAAACATGACATATGTAGCAACTAGCAACACTGCAGCCTGCCTACTCATATCCTGAATTTCATAAGTCAGGGGAGTTGTACATGCTGCCAACAGTAGACGCCTAAACTCTTCTCAAAGAAACGACTAGAAACTTTGCCTCGCAAACGATTACTTAAATACTGACAGCAAAAAAACAGGCATCATCGAACCAAGTGGAGTCTGACTTTTAGGTCCTGTCAAAAGTTAACGAACCACAAAATTTGTACTATCATGCAAGAGAGGTCATCACAATTGTTGTGATAGCTTTTAGAAAAGTTGGATTATGTATATGAAATCAAGGTAAATAACTTACTATTTCCAATTTGGTGGTAAAACTCTCTTGGATTTGTAATAACGTGACAGACGGTGTATTCTGCTTTCAATCAAGATCATCCTGAATTTAGCATTCTTGTCCTGCAAAATGGAATTAATAATTTTCTTATATTTTGAAGTGCCAAGTACGAATTGAGTAGAATATTTAGGACAATAACCCCCCCACCCAACTTCTCTTGAAATGTGCTAAGTGGAATTTCAATTGTCATCTAATCATTCAATAGAGAGAGAGAGAATAACATATGGTTTCGGGACTAATATATGGTTTAATTTTATTTCAATAATTCGCTTGCACGTAGGGGTCTTTAGCAGTGAGAGGAAACCCACGAGGTTGAAAGGGCAACCCTATCTCCATGCCACATACGCTCACACCAGGGCTCGAAACCAAATCATTCAATAGCCAATTCAGAAAGTTATAAATGATCTAAGATCAGTCACATGTTAGATTCACATGTCACCTCGCAATGCAATCATATGGGTCAATGTAACTAGAAATAAAAGACTCTCCCATAAATCTCGCTTTACACAGCTAATTATTGGAAGCAAAGATGAATAAGGAGCATTATTGGCCGTTTTAGAAATATTAAATATAGCTATGTGCTTCGCAATTCTCGTATTTAAGCCCTCCCGTTATTAAGCCATGGGCTCAATAACAAGTGAAATTTCCAAACCACAAGTCTTGGCATTGATGGAGTCACATCAAAATGGTGTACATTATACTTTTTGAAGAAATGGTTCATCAGTGACATGTTCAAATTTGAAATTAAGCCCTGGGCTTAATACGAGAATTCCCGATAATAACAAACGGGACTGACAGCACATGAGGGGTTGAAATCCTTAAAACATCAGCTGTGGCCTTAAACTTAATGTAATCAAACCAGGTATAATAAATTGAATAAGTTACCTTTCGGCATTTTTCTAAATGTTTTCTGATGACCACAGCTCTCTTGATCAAATGATAAAGGTCTTCTGGAATATCAGGGGCTAGTCCTTTAGATTTCAAGATGCGTAGGATCTTGTTACCAGAGACGTATCTAACCTGGGCAACTCCATGTGAATCTCGTAAAATTACACCTGAAACATTAGAGATACATTATGGGAGATTAAATAACAAGTTGGCAATTTTCACAATAATAGTTAAACACTAGCTAATGTAAAGACAACTTTCAGAAAATTTCACTCAAATTAATATACTAAAGTCGGTAAGACAAAACCAGTAGTCTCGGTTATCCATTTAATCGGCTAAGCACGAAGGAAAATTTGAAGCAAATCGAACTACAATCCAACAAATATCGCAGGCTATCCTTGACATCGAGAGTTGATTATGGTCTGAATAAGTCTATTAATGTCGAATTCATAGTTTTTATAACATTTCAGGCGCAAAGAAAGACCTACAATAAGCAGATTTTGCTCTTGCATAATGTACATGTATGTTTAAATACAATTAATTATAACATTATCTCAAAGTACAACATAGAAATGTATGAATCTCTTTACAATTTATATTCACTGTGCCAATCAACTGAGCTTACTTTTCCAGAAGTGATTTAAATCTTTTCACTTTTCAATTAGTATGATTCCAGCCCCTACATCTGTCTTATTAGGCTTGGCTATAAACTAGAAATATTCCTGTATTCTTAACTTTTTTCAGCCAATCCCTATTGAGAAGGGGAAAACGAAGCTGGAAAATCCAGAGCAATTTCCTCCGCCAACACTTTGATCCAATTCTTTGTTCAGTGAAATGAAATAGAGTTTATTCCTACAGTTCTGATCTGACTGGCCTACTCATGTATCCAATTTTAACTGCCTTGGAATCTTTTACATGCAAGCTGATGTATCCATAGGACAACAGTTTTTCATAACATCCAAACGACTATACAGCTGTCCTTGTCACACTCCGTCCTGCACCACTAACAAGGGAAAAGCACATTGGAAAATATCGATGACCATTCTAAATTTTTAGCCGATTAGCCACCGTGCCTCTTGTCGTCTGTGACTGAGCACCTTAAGACTCTGAGCCACCTCGTTCTTATAGCATCAACTGATGACTGGATTTTCAGCAGATACAAATAATTTATACAGAATTGCTACCGTACTCAATGATGACAGAAGAAAATTTACATATTTTTCCTTTGTTAAATCGTGTGCATTGGTGTCATTTTACGGGCAACATCTGCATGATTTATGACTTATCTGGCTGAAACTTTTTTTAATTTTACGTAACCTACCAATTTGTGATGGTGTCAACCCCTTTTTAGCCAATTTATATATCTGTTCCTGAACATCTTCAGCAGATAATTTCAACCACTGAAAAACAGAAATACAATATTTTTACATGGGATCTTTATTATTAATTTGTCTCAAAAAGGTGCTCTGATTCAAAATAGCTTAGCAGCATTTCCAATGTAAATCTGTAATTTTGATACAAGAATCCCTTATCCCTTACTTAGTATCATAGCCTATCCTGTTAGATTTCTAATACCGGTAGTTACATGTAAATGCATTGATATTTTATCAAGTTTGCCTAGTAGTTCCAATTATGGTATGGTACCAGTACTGCATAGAAATGAAATGGAGTTTAATGTCCTACTGTTTTGCTCCTACACTGGGCTAATGAAGACGGGTATACAGTATACAACATACAGTATGCTAGGAGGAAAATTTGGTCAGGGGATCGCTACTGCCTAACTCTCATATCGATTCCATCTGCCAAGGGATCTTTTACGTCCAAGCCAATTTTTACACAGGACCTTGGTTAATTGTCCCATCCAAATGACTAGACAGCTGTTGTCATGTCGTCCATCCTGCATCACTGACAAGAGGAAACCTTGCCTGAAAATCTGGATGAACTTTACCGGCCAATGCAGTACTGCATAGAAATATCTATTTCATTCTGAATACTTACAGTTGGAACAGTACGTCTGTATGGTAGAGCAGATTTGGAAATACCCTTCCTACAAAAAAATAAAAATTGATGTTACAATTATTAAAGGGACAGTCCCGATAAGAACAGAGTCTCAAAAATTAAAGTCCGAACCTTTATGAAATTTATGGACCAAAATATAGAGGCATGGTGTATTTACCTTGGCTCAAAGTTTCAGCTCAAAAGATTGAGTCGTTTTGACGTTAACGTCAACACTGCTTATTCGGACACGTAACCCTTTTAAGATTTTGGGTCAATTTTTTGATTGGGTGACCTAATAATCGATTCCCGTTTCTTGAGAGGTCTATACAGTGAATGACCGATGTACTGTACTAGATAACAAAAGGTAAATTTCACCAACATATCATTTTTATAGAAAAAAAGTGTGGTTGTATCCAGATACTGCATAATCTCCATTTCCAGATGAAGACTGTCAGGTTTAAGTTATTTACAAGCATATCACAAATATCGGGTTAGTTGGTCGGCCTTAGGTAATGGGATAAAAGGTATTTTAACACAAAATTAAGCAGTTTTATTCCCCAAAAAGTTATCGGGATTGGCAATTTAACTCTCATTGGCTAAGTTTTAGTTATGACTTATCTTTTACTCAATCAATACACTTTCAGTTCACATATTAACAGAGTCTTCAAATAATACCTTGATCATGATGCCTATCAAATATATTGGTTTAGGTTATGAGTTCTACTTTGTCTTTGAATGCCAAATCACAAATGAAATGGGTTTGGAATGGATGAAATGTCAGCTGTCACATTGACATTGAGATCAATACTGAAAAAGACACTTATAAAGACAGTGCAAATTTTAAATGTCTTAAAATGTCAGTTTAGTTTTGTGACCATTGAATCAGAATTGTGATTATCAGAAATCTAAATGAAATAAGTATAAAAATTGAAAATAATTTCGCTTGGCTTGGGCTTACGGTTTACCGAAAGGCAACGAAATGAATAAGTCGGCTGTCTTCGATTAGTCAAATTAGTGTAAACACGTGACTTTTGACGGTGTTTACATGGTAGAAACAAAGGGGTACGAAGCCATTCACCAATTTCATTAATATGACCATTGCATGGGCTCGGTAATCTACCTCAGGACCTCACTGATTCGCTCTTTCCTTGAAGTCTATGGCGACTCTTTGAAACCAAATCAAACACGTGTTGTTCGAAACTTCCATGTCGGATGTGACAACACCCATTTATTCATAAATTATCCTCTTTTCCACGCATATATTTTAATAAAAAGGAAAGGTGGATTGTTTATTTATTACAAGGACGGGTGTGTAAAATGATAAAAGCTTATATTATGTGGAATAAACAGCATTTATTCACGTACCCAAAATTGTGCATACGACCCATGATGGCGGATTGTAGTGAAAGGTCGATCGGAAGTGACCCTACTCTATCCCAGACATCAATTTAGACAAGGTCATAAGACTGAAATATTTTGTAGTCTTGAACATCGGTAGAAATAAAGATTTTGATAAAATATCGTCTGCTATTCTAGTTTTATGTATTGATTTATATCTTTAGAGATCGAGCAAGTAACGGATCAATGAGACGGTTACATGCGATATATTAAATATATTATTTGAACTTAACACTGACAGAAAATGGATACTTTTACAAATCAAAACATATGTGTCACGTGAAGGATCATGTGACAGACTGGCGGAAGTAGATAATGATATTGTTGTTGACAAATTTGGCCACATCCACCAGGAAATTTGTTCAGATAAATGGCCAATGAATAGAGAATGTTTATATGATTTGGTTATCTAATTAGCAAATACTATGTGGGTTAAGCCTGAGGAGGTGCTACTTGCAAATGCCCTTTGGTAAGTTATTCGGAGGAAAGATTTTGAGCTTTCCAAAACAAGTACAACCCTCCTATCCTATTCCTAAACATGAATTCATGAATCATGAACATTGCTTGCATTGAGTTCATTGACATCAATTTTCTTATCTCATTTATTTTTCAATGTTTTGTTGTTATCCTTGGCGTTTGACGTCCGCTTCCACCGAGGGTTATATTACAGACAAGTGAAGTATTATTTTTGATTATGTAACAGGCATTGCCATTGCCCGAGAAGAGCAAAGCTGATTGTTGTCAAATAAATATTAATATAAACACCTTCATAATCAAGTTTTTCGAAATTGATTTTAGGTCTGAGTTTGGGATAAATGACCGATTAATGTTGTTTAGAAAAAGAACAAAAAGTGTGAGGATTATTTTCATGGACGTCATATGATGGACACTTGGACAAGATTTGATAGAGGGGAGATAACTTTATGTTGACGTGCATATTGCCTGTTTTGCTCAATATATCTGGTTTTGACCTGAATTTTTTAACCAATAATCTATAGATGACAGTTTCAGTTATGCTCCTGAGTTACAGGAAAAGAACTTAGCTCAAGCACTTCGCTTCACACAATGCTTCAGAGATTTGCTCTACATTGTCTTAGTGCATGATAGGGGTCGTTCCTGTTGGAGGAAAGCGCAGTATCCAAAGTACACCCATGAGGTTGAGAAGAGGCGTCTATCTCCAAGCCACATACGTTCACACTAGGGATCAAAACCACAACCGTAAGCCAGAGTTGATCGACTAGCTAGAGCCTGATGTGTGACACTCTAAACCATTACACCACTCAGGGCCCCCCCTTTACATTTGTGTCTGTTCCTTATTAATCATACCAAAATGTTGGGGCATGAGTTGGATGGTGGAGTGGTTAAACTAAAATTGAACATTGTGTTAGTCCCAAAATAACCTATTTTTTTTCGAGTGGATGTTAAACCCCATTTCCATCTCTCTGTCAAAATTAACTCAAACTGTCACATTAAATAAATTCCTTGGAGAAATTTGATTATTAGTGTCTACACTATACCCAGCAGAAATGAAAATATGAAGTGCTACAATGTACTTACATGTAATCCTGGTATGGGAATACATCATGTATAAGGACTGGAATTGGTTATCTTTAAGTAACAGAGAAACTTTGGTCTCTGATGGATTTTTTTTTTATGACAGCTGTTGGTCTAGTACCTGAATTCTTGATCTAATATTAATTTCAGGGTAAATGAAAGAGCAAACCCATATTTTGTACTACAGAAGAGAAAGGGTTATGGTGGGGGAGGATTAGCAGGTCTGTTGGTTGGAACTATCGATACAGTTTTAGATAGTAAGGTAGGAATATTGAAATAATTTATTGCATCATTACCCTTTTATAAAAGTAAGAATGAATTAAAGAAATCCTGCAGTACTCATGCAGATGTATCAGCCTGCCTTGTTAAGGGAGTGTTGGCGTCCCTCTTCTTGTATCCAGTAAAAATAACAATGAAAATACTGAGTGGAAAACGAGAAATTATAGATCACTGGGTATATTGAGTTAAACGTTTGTCAAGTACATGCAGGTATTGTCAGTAATTTTAGACTAAATTGTATTTCTAATGCTGCTATAAAATGCCTACAAAT
Organism: Patella caerulea; assembly: GCA_036850965.1. Classification (NCBI taxonomy): domain Eukaryota; kingdom Metazoa; phylum Mollusca; class Gastropoda; family Patellidae; genus Patella; species Patella caerulea. The sequence continues at coordinate 12,303,896 of JAZGQO010000002.1, read as the reverse complement.
AATTTACTCTTTATCAAGGTATTTCTAATGCTTCTATTAAAAGTCTACCAAAAATTTACTGTTTATCCTGGTCATATCTGATTCGTAATAAAAGTCATCAATTCAGATGACAATCATTTAGCCTACAGATCAAAGTTATCGATTTGTATCAACATCGTTAACAGGCTGTCATCCTCGGATTTGAATTATTTATTTCAGACCCCACCATATAGGATATTACATCAAACACCCGGTTCAGAATTAAGTTACTGTAAGTATTCCTTTCATAAGTGTATTCATAGTAAAATATTCATGGTTCCCATAACCAATCCAACCAGCAAATAAAAGTTAACAGAACATATCCCATTCATTTCATTTCATCTTTCTGTGTGCATTGGTTACAAGAACAAAAATTTGTGACTTTCTTAAAAGCAAAGATGGCTTTTAACATTTCTGAGAGTAAACTACAATATTGTTAGTGGAAGTTTTGTTAAATCTAATGGATGAATCTGTTATAAATCTGATTAAATCAAAGCTTGGAACTTATCTAGCATTGGTATTTTGATTTTGTTTTCTTTATTAATTGTTAAAAAACCAATGCAATCTGAGTACATATTAGTGTGGATTAAGCTGTGACAAATTTGATATTGTTCATAGATAGAAAATCATTCACAGTTACCTTAAGATCTCTTGAATGTTTTTAAAAATAATAGTAAAATTGGCAAGTTTGTAGAGGAATGATGACTTAACAAACATAATTTTTTCTTGCTCTATTTTTGACATTTTATTATTTGATAATATTTACAGATATATCTGAAGCCAACAATAAGAAGGAAATCAGTAAGGATTGGGAATGGATCGAACAAAATTTGATGCATACACTAGGTAAATATAAAAGAAACTTTATTGAAGGGCAAAATACAGCATATTCCTGAAGCAATGGCCCGAGAAATCCCTCTCTGGCCATTACTGGATTGACTTCTGATACTGGAGCTTTTAAAGGAGTGTATATACTTCAATAAAATCTCTCTGAAGTGCTGCAACATGACAGCCCTTAATTTAATCTGGGGTCTTCCCTAAAACTTTGGACAGGGATTTAAGGTATTAAAAACGATGAAAGTCTTTTTGTCTCCATATAGTATTGTTTACACTGAGCTGTTTAGAGAGCCTCGTTTGTCAGTTTTTCTGCAATATTCTGCTATGGACTGGTTAATTGGGCATAATACATTTCGTTAGTCAAGAATTATGACCTTATTACCTTTGTATATCCAGTTCAATTGCTAATTATCATTAATACCAGTCTAATGATATAAAATTTTGCAAATACTTTCAAAAAAACTTCAAGTATCCAGAATCCAATCCAATTGCAGATGTTTTGGCATTCTACTTAATACTATGAGAATAGATCTCTGCCTTCAATGACCGTCATATCAAACAATTAGTGTATAGTATTTTGTAATGTGTTTCTTCTCCATTTCACATCTGTTATACACACAAATATCAGATACACTTTTCAATATTATTGAATGGATGCAGAATAAATACTTCTCAGAATTACGTACATATACATAGTGTTTTCGACTAAAATCGTTGATTTGAAATTTAAAATATCGTTAACTAGCTTAGTAACTAGATTAGTGTCAGTTCTCAAGCATAGCTAACTGCAGACAGGTCACAGGCCCAAGTTTGGTAGATTAGATAAGATAAGAAGTTTATTGCATCAAAACGTCCATTATGGACAGCATGCATACATATACATATGATGTTTAGGTTGAAATTTTTACAAAGATTCAGATAAAAGTTGTTAGAATATAATGATGAGTGTTTTGTATATTTACAGCTGAGTTTGAGAATGATGAAGAAGCAACTGATTTTGTACGATGTAAAATTGAAAGCCTGGTGGCTAATATAGTTGAAATCAAGGAAGGTGAGAAAATATTGACTAATACTTACACTGACATCATTGACATGGCCTACAAACTGCAATCCTATGTATATCAGTAGTCTTTATTTTATTATTAAATCCCATTTTGTTTCCTTTAAATGAGAACTTTTATTTAATACCTTAATGTTTTATTGGTTTAACTGATGAATGTAATATTTATAAAATTATCATATAGATGATGAGACACAGAGATTTGTTACTGCTACCAGAAAGTTCAGAAAACTCTTCAATATGCCAAAAGAAGAAAAATTGGTTAACTGTAAGTACTGATATGGCCTGTCTGTCAGTTTTTCTGGCACCTTTTAATATTCTGTGACGGATGAACAGAAGGAAGGGGATATTGAATTGGGATACATCTTTCTTTCCAGAGCATATCTCCTGAAACCACTCAAGATTTCTGTATGAAACGTTGTAGTTGTGACTTTAGCTAATTAGAAATGTCCATGGTTGAAAAATTGCTGTTTCCATGGAAAAAAATTTAACTTAGTTTTTGTGCCATGACGTGAAATGTTTATAACCCAGTCATCTTGTGTTTTAGTTAATATGCCTGACTTGTTCAACTGAATAAACACTTGTATATGAGATACCTACATGTATTAACCATACATCCAAGTCACAATAGGAAATGGTTTGATCAAGGGCTCAGTTACACATAAAAATACATCTCTTTGACTGTATAACTTCAATAATTCTGTTTCAAGTGGGATGAATTTACTGTTTTGTGGATGTGATTGTTTAATGTGATGTGTTTAATTACAGATTATTCGTGTAGTTATTGGAAAGGGAAAGTACCAAGACAAGGTTGGATGTATCTCAGTATTAATCATCTGTGTTTTTATTCATTTTTATTGGGAAGAGAGGCCAAGGTTATTATACGATGGACAGACATCACTGTAAGTACATTTATAACAAATATCTGATTGGGACTGCTGTAACTTAGATGATTTTTGATAATTATTTTAAGGGTTTTTTCCCATGATCACTTATGGATGTTCCAGAGACTGAAGTTTAATTATTGGATTGATACACATTGTTTTGTTCACAGGGCAAAAGCATTTTTCAATGATCTCCAATAATTCAAACCTCTAAAGTTATCTGATTACTGGCTGATGTTTTCTGTAAGAAGAACTACTGGCCTATCAAATTTTAATTATTTTCTAATAATTACTTACTGGGATGTTTCCCTTGATAAGTTTTTGATGTCTTGTTAATGTACCCATTATGTACAAAATAAATAGAAATGCTACACATTTTATGGACTGTTTAGATGATATAGCTGCTTCGGGTGTATGTGTCATTGCCTGGAAATCTATGTTTGTCTTTTTCAGAAATTAGAGAGAGATAATAATATGTTGTTTCCTGATACAGTTAAAATATCAACTAGGGAGGCATCTGTAAGTTCTTCTCTAGATATTAAATATCCATATTGTCCAACCTCGTGGGTTTTCTCCAATTCCTCCGGTTTCCTCACACTGCTAAAGACCCCCCTGCACAAACAAATTATTGAAATTAAATTAAAACATATGTCAGTCCCGATCTCTCTCTCTATTGACTTATGCTTATTGAAGCTTCTCTTGTTTCATAATTCCCACAAACAAAACTAGAGTGGGGGGGGGGGTGTTCTCTTCTTTAACTATATATATCCCTTTATCTCTAACCTAATCAAATTGGTGTCAGTCAATTTGAGTATTTTTTTTTATTAAATTCCTAATTTGACTGAAATATTTTGTTACAGCATTATTTCTCTATGGTCATGCATAGTAGCGAGAGTTACAGATTAATTGAACAGTTGGCTAATATGGCTATGAAACAGTAAGTTACATATAGTAAATTTAACAGACTTACTGATTTTTCAATTTAATGCAGGACTGAGAAATGAAATTAAATGAAATAGTGTATATTGTCTTGCTTTTCTGTTAAATAAATCAATATATATATATATATATAGAGAAGTTTTGGGTCTCTCAACAAATTTGGACCTCAGGCAAATTCGGCCCCAGTCAAATTTGGGCCACGGTCGAAGCCCAGTTTGCTGCTAGTACCTAATAATATCTGCTAGTAGTTTGAATGGGACAGAAATAAGGGACCTGTGTATTAAAATTTCTAATGATTGTAATTGTAACAGGTTAATGCAAGAAGGAGGATTTGAAGAGGATAAAATGATTTCATTTAGAACCAAGTAAGAATGGGAAATTATTCAAAAATAGAATTCAATTAAATACAAGTTTTGAAATATTAAATTGAATTCTGTTTTAAATCATTAGCAGTGGAAAACAATCATTTCTATCACAACATTGGCTATGCACACTTGACCAAACAAATTAACATTCAGATCAAACTTATTTTAAAGATATCTGATAAGTATAATTTAATTTCTAAAAACTATCATTGAAATTGTTTGCTTTTGATAATTGGGTAAATATTTGAAAGAATCTTCAAGAATTTAGATCATTAATGAAAACTTGCTATAATGATTAATTGAAATAATGATGATTTGAATGTTTACCTCAGAAAGAAGACCTCGAAGAAGATGTCATCGTTAAAAAGAGATTTAGATGCACGAGCCAGAAGTGAAGCATTCAGGTGTGTACATGTTTGTCTAAATAGGTGACGCTACTATTATTTCAACATGTTAGCAATCTAATTAAAATACAAATCTATATTTTGTTTTATTTTTATACTTTCGATGGCTTCTACTACATGAAGAAATGACTGGTTGTAGTGGAAGGTCATACAAGCGACTTTTGACCCTGAGACATCAGGCATTTGATTAATGCCTCACATCACCCAGAATGCTGGTTATATAACAATAGTTAGAATTCCACAATGAGTATGTGGAAATGTTACTGCCTGGACAAATTTGAAATTTCTCTCCTAGCACACTGCATACCTGTCTTCATTAACCCAGTTGGTACAGGACTTATGGGACGTTATTTTGATAATTATCTCCCCTGTTTGTCTCTATTGGGGTGCTTATTGTCAGGCCGGATAGGCCCAAATTGACAGAATTGCAATCAATTGATACAGAATTCAGTCCTGTCAGTTCTGCCAATCCCGACGGCTGAGGTTGTGTGAGAAACGTGACATGATTGGTTGGGATATTTTTATGCAGTTGACACATGCATTATACTCCGAAATTCTCCTTTTCACTCGATTGACACTATTTTTGGAATTGAGAGAATGTAACGTTTCATCAAGTATCCCTTATATCTTCAACCTATACTAACCATGATGTGAATTGTATTATTGTATTGTAGACAAGCATTCCAGTTACCTGTACATGAGAAATTAGATGGTGATGAAGAATGTACGTTATGGACACCATATAATAAACAACATGTAAATGGTCGACTGTATCTATCTTCTAACTTTATCTGTTTCGCCAGCAGGGTAAAATTACTAGTTTAATTTCAATCAAATATAATCTGATATATACTAAAAAAAAGGCGATTCCGGTTAAATACTTCGAAAAAAAATCAGCCTGATTCTTATATGATCTCAAGGAATCGGCTCCACAAAACATTCAGGTTCACAAAACATTCTCAGACTTTGGTTAAGAATTTACTCAAAATTGTTTTCCTTATTCGAGCAAAAATATATATAGAGAGAAACTAGGTCATTTTGAGACGTTTCTTTTGTCGTTTATGAATTCTCCTTTCGTAATTACTTCACATTGTCTTGATAGGATATGTTTTAATTTGTTCATTACAAAATGACACCCAAAAGGGTACACGACTATTGTACTGATGATAACATGTTAATTGTGTTTTAAATATTGGACATTAGGATCCTATACTTTCACAACAAGATATTATTGTATTCTAATTGGTGTCTTTAATTTATTATGGAAAATAATTAGCGACTTGGCTATAGTTTCTAGTAATCAAGTTACCCCAGTTGCGGATCCAGGATTTTTTGCAGGGGGGGGGGTCTAGGTTTGATAATTGCTTAACTAATTGCGCTCAACCGATAATTTGGTAAATTATATTCAATTTGGTTCATTCTGACGTATTTCCAGAAGGTAAATTCCAAAATAACAGGTCTAAATCGCCAATAAAATCGCATAAAAATTTTTTTCAAGCCTGAGCAGCGGGGGGGGGGGGGACCCCCTGGACCCCCCCTCTGAATCCGCGCCTGTACCCTGATGATAGATATTGTCTTTAGTTGAAACCCATCTGATATATCGGAATATTTTTTATGTATTTGTAGGTGAGAGACTTAGTAACCGTTATAATACCATTACGAGATATACAGGTAGTAGAAAAGGTAGATAACTCTGCATCTGGTAATCTCATCTATAATGCTGTACTAGTCACTACTAAAGGAAAGGTGGGTAAAAATATATGACATATATTTCAATAATTCACTTACGTGTAGGGGTCTTTAGCCGTGGGAGGTCAGTTGACCCTACTCCTTGTGGATTTCTTGCTGTAAAATTTACATAGCCAGTTAATTTGGTAGGACTGTATAATTTTGATACCCTCGTTGATCTAACTATTAATGTTTACATATCCTTTCATGTTTTTGTTTCAGATGAGTTTTACGTTTGCTCAGTTCAGTGATCGAGATTTTATTTTAGAAAGAATATCAGATTTTCTCTTCAGACAACCTGAATCTAAATGGTAAATGTTACATCTCTTTGCACAAAATATTCTATTAACGCTGTCATCGGAGATTCCAAACTTTTAACATTCCACAAATATTATCATCCATATTATTGATACCAGGGGTCCAAAACCCACCCTTCTTATTTTTATGGGAAAATCCAGATGAAATTACTCAGCCCACACATGGCTAGAACACAGGACCTAGCGTGCCAATGTCTTACTTACTGAGTCACTGTAGCTCTCCTATGTAAAATACCTCTTTATATTAGTTAGAAGTGGAATAGTGTAGTCAGTGAAGCAATTATAAGGTATTTGGTTGAGTTTGAATTGCTTGTCCAAAAGTGGCTCAGCTCAGTTTAGCATTTACAAAGATATGATGAATTGAAAATTTTGCAAAATTCAAAATCCTCTGCAGACTATGGACATACTCGATTCATCATTCCCGAATTGAATTCTCTCAATCCCCAAAATAGTGACAATCGAGTGAAACCCTGGAAACAGCGCATGCGCTGACTGGATAAGTAAATATATCCGTAGTCGGAACTTACAGACCTGTGACAGGACTGAATTCTGCATCACTCTATTGCGTTTCTGTCAATTTGGTACGTTCTGGACTGTGAATCGAGCTTCCCCTATATAAACGAACCAGCGCCATCTGTAAGTCATGAGATTATCTACTTTTGACAATCTGAATACTTTAAGCCATTAAAAAATGTCAGGAACGCTCATCATTTAAATTTTCTTTCTTCATTCATTAAACATTTTATTTAGTAGATTACTTATGGGGGTTACGTTGGATAAGTGGGTAAGACTCTGACTCGCTAGTCAGGATGTCGGGTGTTTGAACCTTGCATTGGCCGAGAATGTTCATCTAGATTTTCCGGCGTGGTTCCCCCTTTTCAGTGATGCATTTCAGATTACTCATGTATTATATTTTGTTTTATTTGTTTAGTCGAACTAAAAGTCAGAGTGACGATAGTGAAGAACAGATTAAATTTCAACCAGCTTTAATTAGTTTATTCTGTAGACGAGAATCAGACGAACTTTCACCAAAAGAAACAGTTAAAATGCACTTATGGGACGTTCACTTTGCAGAGTATGGAAAGTATGTTTGATTATTAACAGTTTTGACTCTTTAGCACTTTGTACATATAGATACTGATTTCCCTGGTTCCTTGAAAAGATGAGAGTCACAGAACTAGTACATAGTAGTTAACTTGTTCACAGCTATATGCATATGACTGAAGACAGTTTGAGTCTCTAACAGGAGCAGTAGTTTCCAGGGGTTTGGATGTCCAAGTGCTGCATGGTTAATTTATTCTTATTAACTGGATTATAAGCGTACACGTAAGAATGAAGTATGTCAAAATGATAGTTCACCTCTAAACAGACAACATTTTACGATTTCATGCAGTAAAGTAGCTGTCTTAGATTAGTGAATCAGACATGTTAATTCTGTGTGGAAGACCATCAGCAACATTTATCAGACAAGCTGTTTGGCCTTTTTCATTACATATTGGCAAATTATCTGTATACTTACACCTGGAAAAAATCTTTTAGATATTATGGCAATTGCTTTTGAAAATGAATGAGTTAGGTCATTAACCCTTTGAACACTGACTTTACATGGGGTGTTGCACGTCCCTCCCTGGATTTAAAGGACGTCATATTAATTATGACGTCAACGTAATTGGAGCTTGAAAACGCCCCAAGCCGCAAAACCGACATTTCGGGTATATGCGATACAACGTCTAGCTGGTTTTGCGGCATTTCGGGTTCTAAGGGTTAGATTTATATTTATAAGCCATGTATTTTGAAAAGATTGTTGACTAAATAAATACTGTAGAACTGTAAGCTTGGTTTAACATCCATTTGTTTTTTGTTACAGAGGAATGTGTATGTATCGAACCCATCGAACACAAGAACTAGTATTAAAAGGCATTCCTGATAAATATAGAGGTGGAATGTGGATGGTTTTCTCAGGGGCAGTTAATGAGGTTTGTTGGGTTTTATCAAGGTGGGGGGAGTGGGATCTGGAGTCACTTGTTTTGCAGACAAATAGCAATGAAATAAAATGAAATGGGGTTTTACGTCATACTATTCTTCTCCGAACTGGGCTAATGAAGATGGGAAAATTGTAGCCTACTCTTATATCAAATTCCAACTGCCATGTGATTTTTTACATGCACACCGAATGACTAGACAGCTGTTTTTGTCAGGTCCCCCATCCTGCATCACTGACAAGTAGCTGCGGACTATTTAGAAACTTGAATTTTGTATAAAATTATATGTTAATGTATTTTTTTGATGAAAGGTAATGAGATTATAATTGTATATATGTTGTAGATGGCATCTAACGAGGGTTACTATGGTAAAATTGTACAAGAAAGTTTGGGTAAATCTTCTATAGCTACAGAAGAAATAGAAAGAGATCTACATCGGTGAGTACTAGGGAACTACCCGAAACGAGAAGCAGGAGGGCAACATCACCTAACCTATGTTACTCCCTGGTCCTAGTTGCCCCTATGCATCAAATTTTAGCCTCAGGACAGCTCTAGTGTAACCATCAACCCTAAACTTACAAACTCAGACAAATGACAGTTACACACATTAATATAGATAGATTGTGCTGGCTCACTGAAGAGGAAGTCAAGGGTTCGATCCTGCTAATGACCAAGAAGGTTTCCCTCGATTTTACAACCTGCTATCCCCTTGATAATGAAGAACAGGATTGAGAGCAGGGCAAGGAAAAAGTGTCTAGTTATTCGGATGGGACAAAAAACCCACATGTCACCTAACCTATTTATTTGACGTTTGGAATTAATTAAGTAAAGATGAAGCAGACAATTTCCCTCATATGTCCAGTTGGTGTAGAAAAGAAAGATGTTAATTTTGACAGAATGGAAAATAAAAACCTAATATAACATATTTGCAATGTAAAACAACATTTTGTTTGAATTTCTGACGTTCTTTGTTTGAGTATCATTATTTTTAATTACATTTATATCATCTTCATACATGCATTATGTATTTATTATTGCAGATCTTTACCAGAACATCCAGCATTTCAGAATGATTTGGGTATAAGTGCATTAAGAAGAGTTTTAACAGCATATGCTTGGAGAAATCCTAATATAGGTAATTCTACTCACCAGAGTTTGGGCTTCTTATATTTTATTTATCAATCATCTTTAATTCGTAGACTGATGTTAAATGCTTGTTTATAATAGTATTCGAGGGGATGGACGGCCGAATGGTTAGCACATGCGCATGGTATCATAAGGTCTGTCATTGAGTCAACTAACGTGGTTATGATTCACTGGCTGTACATGACAAGGAGTTTCCTCCCATTGCTAAAGACCCCTATGCGCAAGAGAATTATTGAAATAAAATTGAACCATGTGTTAGTCATGACCTAGTTTGTGTCCAGTGGCCATTAAACTCTCTCTCTCTCTCTCTCTCTCTCTCTCTCAGTTAATTAGTCACAATCCTTTCCATAAGTATAATTACAATCACTACTCTCTCTCTCTCTCTCTCTCTCTCTCTCTCTTGTAAGGAGTTAATTAGTCACAATCCTTTCCATAAGTATAATCACAATCTTTACTATGATATATATAGTAGTAGTGAAATGAATATATTTGTATATTTATGTAGGTTATTGTCAAGCTATGAATATAGTAACCAGTGTATTATTATTATATACCAGTGAAGAAGAAGCCTTCTGGTTACTAACGGCGATATGTGAAAGATTATTACCAGATTATTATAATACTAAAGTTGTAGGAGCTCTTATAGATCAAAGTAAGTATAAAATAAAGTGTTACCATTGGCAACCAATGTGGTTAAACTGTTCCCATTAGCAGCTAATTTGGGTAAACTATTCATATTCTCATTAACCTGGAGGCCGGGAGTTCGAGAATGTTTATCAGGATTTTCCGACGTGGTTCCCCTTGTCAGTGGTACAGGATAAAGGGCCTGACAAGGACAGCTGTCTAGTGGTTCGGATGGGGTGGGAAACCGAGGTCCCATGTATATATTGGCATGCATTCTAAGAGCTCTTATAGAATAAAACGTTGCCATTAGCAACCAATGTGGGTAAACTGTTACCAGGTAACTTGGGTAAATTGTTCATATTCTCGTTTACCTGGGTATTATTCCCATTCAACTAGGGTAGAGTGTTCAAAGTAAGTATAAACTGCTGAGTTTTGATATTGTTGACTGATCTCATATATATACAGAAAGTTATAATGAAAATGTTTGCATTAAAATCTGTGTAAAATGTGTTATTTGAGAAAAGTTTTGCTGCAAAGTTTATCTTTGAACTTATTCAATATTAATTTTTCTACTATGTAATGTATTTAGTACAACACAGTAAGACACCCAAACAATAGATGTATATGGTACTGGGCATATTTAAGCCAGAGATCAAACTTATGTTTATTTATGTGATGTATTTGTAGGTGTATTTGAAGATTTAATCAGGACATATTTACCTAGTATGCATGATAAATTAGAAACGCTCGGTTTACTCAGTATGATATCATTATCCTGGTTTCTCACTATCTTCCTCAGGTAAATATATATACAATTATAGTACAGTTATGATGGTTGTGGGGGGGGGCACTTGACAGTGATATCAAGATTTCTAGGCGCATATTTATATTTCCTCCATATTCAGGTAGGGTGTGGTAGTTGAGGGGTTACGGCACTGGATCCTATATTGTGTATATAAATGAGCCCTTAACAGCTGCAAATCAACAAGTAGGTAGGGATGCCAGTGTTCTGTCCCATATTCTCATTCCATGCAATGCACATAGAAAAATATAGCTTCAATCAAGTGTATCTGAAGATCACTAGACTGTTTTTCATATTAAAAATAATAGGATGACAAGTATCCCTAGTATTTGTATCAAAATTTTTCTATAATGATTAATATACCTGGAAAAAAAACAACATTTCCTCAAAAATTCTCACAAAGAGGTGAGCTCAACCCTCACAAAATAAAGAAATCATCAACTATGAAAATAATATTATTTGTATTTTGTAGTGTTATGCCATTTAGCTGTGCGGTAAATATTTTAGATTGTTTCTTCTACGATGGAGCTAAGGTAAAACATCTAACTTTATTCTTATTCTTCATTATCATTTCTGGTTGGGGGGGTTGGGATGGCATAGTGGTCTAGCGTGCTGCGCTTCGACCTCTAGCTGGCCGGTCACCTCTGGCTTGCGGCTGTGGTTTCGAACCCTGGTGTGAGCGTATGTGACATGGAGATAGGGGCACCTTCTCAACCTCGTGGGTTTCCTCCGAGCACTCCTGTTTCCTCCCACTGCTAAAGACCCCTATGCACAAGCGAATTATTGAAATGAAATGAAACCATATGTTAGTCCCAAAATGACCTAGTTTGTGTCGAGTGGAGGTTAAACCCCATTTGTCTCTCTCTCTCTGGTTGGGAAGTGGAAGATTGCGTGGTCATTTGGATAAGAAGTAAAACAGTTTCCACACATACAATTGGCAGAATTCACCCAAAATCAAAAATAAAAATAATGTTAAAATGTCAATCTTCGAAGAAATGTAGATGTTAAATAAATCACATTTTATGGAAAGCTATGTCGAAAAGAAAGAAGTTTAGTTAGATTGAGTGATAATGGCTCTTTGAAAAGATCATACTTACCGGCAATTGTTTTATTGACTAATTGTATTGATAGGTAATGTTGCAGTTATTATTTGCTATGTTAATTATAGGTAATGTTCCAGATAGCATTAGCTATATTAGATGAGAAGAGTGTTGAGTTATTAGCATGTAATGAAGATGGTGAAGCTATGACTATATTATGTAAATATTTAGAGAATATAACTAATGAAGATTCAACTATACCAACAGTTAAACATATATCATCTTTAACACCTAGTGGAGATGTTCAGGTATACAAACTAGATTTAACCATGTATTAACCTTAACCCAAATACTCAGCTATCTTTTGGAAAACATATCTAATGTAACTGAAAAAACATTTGTTATCAAATCAAATACATTATATGGTACTAGGAGGATATACTAATTTGGCAGTCCATAAATTTTAATGTAGCTATCAATATATTAAGGTCTCAAGACAATAAAAGGATGTGCAAACAGATAGCAACTACAGACCAAGTGTTTGATGTTTGGCTGGTAGAGCCCATCAGCACATTTGGATAATACTTTCCTGAAACAGGAAGTAGTATAACTTTGAAACATGGAGTACGAGTGCAATGCCATCAGGCTCCAATGTAAGGCCCAGGCTCTATATTTTCAACTCCTGATTTCAGCCTCTGGGCAATTTTAGTGTAGTCTCCAATCATGATCCTACCAACAGTAAAATGACAGTCACAAAATATATATACATACATTGTAGATTCAAATAACCTGACAGAAGTATTGATGAGGCATTAAACCCCATCCATATCTATGTGATATTCTCACAATTTGGGTGTGTGGAGGGGGGAATGGCTGAATTTTTAGCACATGGATTTTGTAACATTAATTATGTCATTGAGTCAACTAGCATGGTTCCGATTCCCAGGTTTTATATGTGACAAGGGGTGTAGTACTACTGCTCCTCTTATAGGACTTCTTCTTGTTGTGTTCTTGTGATCGTAAAATAATACCACAGTATTTAAAGTATAAGAACTTTATTGCCGGCTGAATGGTTTCCCAGGTCCCTTGTTCTCAACAGGTATAATGGCTGCTTGAATGTCTGGGTGAGTTCTAATGGGGCCCGGTCTACACTCGAATTTATACCCCCATCCCTGCACGTCCAAGACACTGCCTTGACGTCAACCTCCACTCCAAATGCGTGAGGTCAAAACCCGCCCTTACATGGTTATATCAATTTACTCTCAAAATTGTGCATGAGATATCTGTTATCATGTTGTTGCCATATAGAAGCAGCCATGCTCTGCCTCTATAACCCTTTTTTATGTAACAATATGACAACCAAACGTTAGTTGATCTCAGTACACACCTGCATATATGTGAATATGTTTAGAAACATCAAACTATATCTTATCCCCTCATTCCTCGTCTATAATCTTTAAAAAAACAATGCCACCACGACTATATTGCTACACTGGTAGGGTCACCGATCCAACATCGTAGGTTTTCTCCGGCTCCTCTAGTTTACTCCCACTGGTAAAAAAATCGACGCGTAAGCGAATTATTTAAATAACATTGAACCATATGTTAGTCCCAAAATGGTCTGGTTTCTGTTGAGTAGACGATAAACCCTCTCTCTGTCTCTCTCTCTGTGTAATCATCATTATGTTTATATTTGATTGTAGTCATCTGTAGATGTGACTGGTTTAATAGAACAAAGTTATAGATTATTTGGTAATATCAGTAATCAGGTGGTGGATAAATTACGATTACAATACAGATTACGAGTTGTTCAGGTAGGTAATGCTTACAATTTAGATTATGAGTTGTTCAGGTAGGTTATGGTTACAATGCAGATTAGGAGTTGTTCAGGTTGGTTATGGTTACAATGCAGATTAGGAGTTGCTCAGGTAGGTTATTGTTACAATGCAGATTATGGCTTGTTAAGGAACGTTTTGCTTACAATACAGATTATGAATTGTTCGGGTTACACTTTTGATAAAAGTTGCGAGTTTCAGTAGGTTACGTTTATAATACAGATTATGAATTCTTCAAGTAGGGTAGGTCTAGAAATATGCTTTGACCAGATGTGACACCATCCTTTGATAATAATGGTACAGACAATGTGACAAGTGTACATTATTTACACTTTTTGAAATATTGGACCCGTGTGATGTTGTTTCAATAAATTACTTATTGTCTCGCTCTTGACCATTAAACCATGCATATATAGGTAAATGCAAATAATTGCAAACAAAATAACTCACTGTTATATTTTTTGTTTTTATTATCCAGACTATTGAAGACAGTACCAAGCGTAATGTATTAAGAAGTGTTGCATCAGATACATTATGTAAAGGTAAAGAACTGGATGATCTTTATATCTTATTTAAGGTAAGTTATTAAACAAGTAACTACATAGTTTGAATCCTTTGAGGAATGAATTCCTGAACATTTTCTTGGTCTCTACACTAGGTATGTCTGGACATAAGTGAAGATCATGGCTAAACAACCAACCCCTCGTATTGTACACTAGAGGCAGGACATACACCTCTAATTAACACAGGAAATATGTTATTTTAACCCTTTGAGCGATAAGTCCTTGGGTTGTTGCATCAAGATGTCTGGATGTAGAGACATGCTAATATTTAAAGGGTTAAAGCAGGGATCTTATTTGGCTGTTTTTTGTCGGCTTTAGCCGATTGATCTTTAATCTAGCCGATTGATAAAACAATGAATCGGCCACTATGGTATCATATATCAATCTACGTCGGCCGATTTACAAAGAGTTAATTATCATGAATCGGCCACTATGGTATCATTAATCAATCAACTTTCGGCTGATTACAAAGAGTTAATTATTACTCGTCGATTAAGAAACCCATCAAAGCCGATTACAAAGAGGAAACCCATCACAGAGTCCGTCAATACAATCTGATTACCTTCAGCTTCAATCCTTATCGGCTTGTTTCCTATATAAACAATTTAGTTGGGTTAATCATGCCAAGTAAAAGAATGTATATAATCCAATGTCGGTTCAATCATTTATATCTAACACAATGTTGAAGTACTTGAACACCGCGCAGAATGACAATAGAAAACGTAAACAAGATATAGCCGAAGATAGTGATGGCGGCGCTGACCTTGAACTTCAAGCATGCACGTCGTCATTGGAAATTCCAAAAGCTGCAGATCCCCCCACGTCCAATATAGGTCAACCAAAGTCGAAGTCAGGAAGATATTTTAAATCCGAATGGTTAACTACTTTCAAATGGCTTTCGATTAACAAAAATTCACAGAAAATGTTTTGTCTAACTAAGTTATTAATTCCGAATTACTGGTGAGCTGTCATAACAATTCCATGAAAGAACAATTTCCAAATGTAATAAAACTGATGGAAATAGGGAGGACGCTACCAGTTAGTAGTGTCGAGCGTGAGAGGGGTTTTTCTAAGCAGAACGTTATTAAAACTAAGCTTAGGTGCCGTCTAAACGTAGAAACTTTAGATAACTTGATGCGGATAAGTTTAGAAGGCCTCCCCTCTATCTTCCTTCGATCTACATAATTGTTTACTAAAGTGGAAAGACATTAGATCCCGGCGACTGTATGCAGGTGACACTAGAAATAAATTAATCTGAATCGAGACAATTGGTCACGTGATCGGCATCTTTCCGACTATACACGGAAATAAATTTGTGCTACGTTGTTAACTTGTTATACTATTGATATGTGCTTATATATTTTGTTGTTTTTATATATTTACCAGTGATTAAGAATAAAAATAGTTTTAAAAAACATATTTGTATTTACTCGTATTTTTTTTTATTATTAAATTATAACTTCCGTTTGGTTGGACGAAACAATGAAAGCAAAAGTAGGACTAGGAATATGCATTTTGCAAAGTACTGAAATTTGACTGTAAAAGTGTGAATATATCGACTTATGAATACAAGTATGCTATTAAAACAAAGGTTTTGTTTAGTAAGGGTTTATATTCAGGGTTTAAGGTAATATTATTCTTAATACGATATGCAATTATGGTCGTGAATAGAATATGCATAAAGACGACTATCTGTTAGGGCGACCCGTGGCCGGTTCATTTCAAAATGAAGTAAGAACCCTGGGTTAAAGAGCTCAATTTTATGAAATCAACACACAGCCACATTTGTACTTGACCTGCCTGTTGTCAGCATGTTGTCTGATAACACAATGATTTGAAAAAAATGATGTATCTTTACGTTTAATGTAATGTATTCAGTCTGATTGTTCCCTGTACATTAGTTGTAATGTTTTCAGTCTGATTGTTCCCTGAACATTATTTGTAATGCATATTCAATCTGGTTGTTCCTTTTACTTTTAATGTAATGTATTCAGTCTGATTGTTCCCTTTTACATTTAATGTAATGCATTCAGTCTAATTGTTCCCTTTACATGTAATGTAATGCATTCAATCTGATTGTTCCCTTTACATGTAATGCATTTAGTGTGATTGTTCCCTGTATTTTGTGTAATATTTAAACAGGAAGAATATTTAACATCATGTTATTGGAGAACCAGCCAACAACCAGTTGATACAGCTGATAAATTTGATCCATCACGACCATATTATGAACAATATAAAGTTGATTATGATCAGTTTAAAACAATGTTTCTGTCTCTATCACCATGGGCAACTGGTTTACATGCTGGAGTTCTGTCCCTCAGAGCTTTCAGGGTAAGTTTCTGTTTTGTACATAACATCTTAGCTAGTCCATTTGGAAAAACATTGGGTTTTGCAAAAGGCATACTGGTATATAAAAAAACTCCTGAAAATAAAGCATTTTGGGGAAAATGATGATTGTGTATAATATTAGGTGCAGAACAACCCTGCCTGATAAGACAAATTAGTGTCTACCGTCTACTCTTATATTGAATTCCAACCACCATGCCAATGAGTACATGCAGGGCAGAGGGTCTGGCAAGGGACAACATATAGTCGTTTGGATGGAATGAAATACCTAGGTCCTGTGTACAAATTGGTGTGCTTGAAAAGATCCCCTCAGTTGTTTTTTTAACGTAAGAGTAGGCGTACACTGTATGGCCTATGCCTGTTTTCATAAGCCCAGTAAAAGCAGAACAGTAGGATGCCAAATTAAATGAAAAGAGGTTTAACGTCCTACTGTTCGGCTTCTACTGGGCTAATGAAGACAGGCATACGTCATACAGTATGCTATGAGGGAAATTTTGTCCGGACAGTGCCTTTGGCTTACTCTTATATTAAATTCCAACTGCCAAGGGATCTTTTACGTGCATGCCAATGTGTACATGCAGGGTAGAGGGACTGGCAAGGGCAACATATAGTCGTTCGATTGGAATGAAAAAAATGAGGTCCTGTGTACACATTGGTTTGCACATAAAAGAACCCTTCGTGGTTTGAATTCAATATAAGAGTAGACTGTAGCTCCACTAATTTGCCATTTGCACGAAATGAAAAACCAAGGTCCTGGGTACACATTGGTGTGCACATTGAAGATCCCCTGACAATTGTAATTCCAAAAACGATAAGGCTGTATAATAAACCAGTGACTGTTATCCCACATAACTGTATTAGGGCTGAAACATGGATGACATGTATCTACTTTTGTTTTTCAGTATCTTGATGAGAATAAAGATAATATGATCAATTTTAAAGAGTTTGTACATATAATGGGTATAATGTGTAAAGGTAGCGTAGCGGAGAGATTGAAGTTATTATATTATTTACATCTACCACCAGCTTTCGTTAATGATGAGGACGAGGAAGATGTCGAGACACCAACTTCACCAAATACAGGTATTTTTTACTTCTAACTCATTCAATGGTTGGTATCTAAAAGTATAAGGGGATTGGATGATGAATGGTTAGCGAATGTCATTGAGTGAACTGCCCAGTTGTACCTGACAAGGAGTAGGGCTGTCTGTCAGACCTTGTGAGTTCTCTCCGGGTGCCCTACCTGCAAGCGAATTATTGAAATAAAATATAGAACCATAGCTTAGTCTCAAAATGACCTAGTTTGTGCGGAGTGGAAGTTAAAGCCCATTTCTCTCACTCATCTCTTTTAATCTATTTATCTGTCATCTGGGTTCTGCAGGGAATGCAGTGGAAAGGATCTGCAGGGAATGCAGTGGAAAGCGGGGATTTGCAGGGAATGCAGTGGAAAGCAGGTATCTGCAGGATGCGTTGAAAACGGGGGTCTGTGAAAAATAAAGACGGCTGGTGATCAGTTTGTTGTTGGCTTTTAAACAAATGCTGGGGTTTATCAAAGATTAATGCGAAAGCAGTGAAGGCTCCTAATATGGTAAATCTATCTGGAAAGAGTAAATACAGAAGTGGTGGATTCTCAGAGATTTGTAAAATATCCCAAGGGGTCCACCAATGAATGCAGATGACAGTCTCCTATTATGATTTCAACATATTTTGAAACATCTGCCCGGGCTCTTTCTTCGAGTGCTTTAATACCGTATTTTTTACTTGCATTCATTATTTTTATTTTGTTTTTGCTTAATTTATGATTTGCTAATGATCGCATGTTTTATTTTCAATTCTTTACTTGCTCTAATTAATAACTCTATATGTAATAGTATTTGAGAATTGCGTGTTACTATACCTTGAACCATGAAAAAGGCATAGATCAATCTTCTATAGAAGCTTCAGAGGCTATCTCTGAAGGATTAGGTATGGTTGCATGCCAATCTGATTAAAACACAGATCCAATTTCGTTTCATTTTTTATAGTTCAAAATTTCGTTTTTACTTGTCTTCACTACTCTTGGATCTGGAAGACTTGTTATTTAAGTCGTGTTCTGCCTGAAATGAGGGGTCAGCCAATCAAATGGTCTGTCGAATCTACCGTTTCACCTTTTCATGCGTGGAACTGTGGGTAAATATTACCAGCGGATAGAAATCAAAACAAAACAAAAGTAGATTTTAAAAAGCATGGCGGTCGCTAAATGGTTAATCGAATGACTGACGTTATCGGGTCAAATGTCCTGTGCTTGATACATGACGTCATAGAACGTGAGCTCCCACTATAACTTGTTAGATCTACATGAGTGTAGGCCATCAAAAGTATAAAAAAATGAAACAAAATATAGATCTATATTTTAATTAGATTGGTTGCATGCTGAACCTCAAGGATTTCTCTGAAGTTTACTGGAAATTTAACTCCATTTATCTCCCAGTAGTTACAAATTTTATCATGCGTGGGTGTTGTATCATAAGGTCTGTCATTGAGTCAACTGGTGTGGTTTCGATATCCCGGGTGTACGTGACCAGAAGTAGGGTCCCCTATCCATCCTCGTGGGTTTTCTCAGTCCTCCGGTTTTCTCCTACGAACAAATGAATTATGGAAATAAAATTGAATCATATGCTAGTCCCAAAATGACCTAGTTTGTGTTGAGTGGACATTAAATCCCATTTCTCACTCACACTCTATTCGTCTATCAATTGTATCATGCT
The DNA here is from genome assembly GCA_036850965.1 of Patella caerulea. Taxonomy (NCBI): domain Eukaryota; kingdom Metazoa; phylum Mollusca; class Gastropoda; family Patellidae; genus Patella; species Patella caerulea. The sequence continues at coordinate 12,284,256 of JAZGQO010000002.1, read as the reverse complement.
ATATATAGAATTACTATACAACATGATAGAATTTGTAACTACAGAGAGATATTTAGACCTGAACGTTATACATACTGGGAGGGTTGGGATGGCCTAGTGGTCTAGAGTGCCACGCTTCGACCTCTAGCTGGCTGGTCACCTCTGGCTTGCGGCTGTGGTTTCGATAGGGGTGCCTTCTTAACCTCGTGGGTTTCCTCCGGGCACTCCAGTTTACTCCCACTGCTAAAGACCCCTATGCACAAGCGAATTATTGAAATAAAATTAAACCATATTTTAGTCCCGAAATGACCTAGTTTGTGTTGAGTGGACGTTAAACCCCATTTCTTTCTCTCTTATACATACTGTTTCATATAGATATAGATATATACTCTCTATTTTTTATCTTCATTTTAATATTGTATATCTTTAAAATCTTTTATTTACTTATTTACTATTATTTTTTGCGTATTTGTGTTTCTGCTACATTATTTGTGTGTTCTCTTCTCTCTGTACTGACTTTATATTATATATCAGGAATGTTCTCTTCTCTCTGTACTGACTTTATATTATATATCAGGAATGTTCTCTTCTCCCTGTACTGTCTTTATATTATATGGTGGTTGGTTTTAACAGATTCGACAGAAAGTGGGGTGGAGGCCGCCGAATTCTTTGAAGAGGATTCAGATTTAAACTCAACAAAAGAGGATTCTGAAGGTATGAATGAATCGGGGGAAATATCATCAGACAGGATATATATGATAATAGTCTTTATTTTTGCTAATCTTTTACCATCTTGATATCTTCTCTTGGGAATGATACTTCAACTTTTCTATAGCTCTCTCTGGAGGAAATTATATGTACTTTTCTAAGTGTTATGCAAATTCAGAACCAAATTTATTTTTAGAATGAAGCATGTGAGGCTGATATTGTAGCATATTTGAAACCCAACTAACGAATCCCAAGTAAAACATGAAACATAGACAATTGTAAATTTGCGTGAAAATGCAATCGTTAGTTTTAAGGAAATCTTGTGGAAAGACCTACAGATCCTAGAATAGGTACAGAAAGACCTACTGATCCTAAAATATGTACAGAAAGACTTATAGATCCTAAAATAAGTACTGATCCTAAAATAAGTACGGAAAGACCTACAGATCCTAAAATGAATTTAACAATCTTCTTGAAAGTTTGTTCTAAAACAGCTAAGCCCAAACCAATTAATTAGATTTCAGTCCTTCAGGGTCTTTTTGAATAAATAGCAAAAAAGTTTGAGAGACCAACCAATTAGTTATTTAATATCCAGGATGCGAAATTTTTAATTCCAGAATAATAAAAATTGAAAATGGTGTGATCTTATCCATTGATACAATTTTGGTATCGGCCATTATCATATAGTTGATAGAACTGGTTAGACAGGTTCATAATTTAATTGTTTTGAATTGTCAGATATCTTCTCACAGTCTCATATAATAACTTTTCATCTTCAAAAGAATTATCAGTGATAACTTATGTTTTCCATATTTTGCTTCACCTTTCTTACCTTCAAATCTTTGTTACGCACCTACTGTAGCAATGATCTGTGTGTTTAACCAGTTCTATCACATAAGTTTTAAATGAATAACACAACTATTGTCCTTTAATTTTACTGTCATGTGAAATGGAGGCTTTTGATATATTATGATAAAGATTTGTTTTATGGTTTGTATTTGTACAGATTTAGAATTACCAAGTCCTCTACCAGATACAACACAAGTACCTGATATAAAAAATGATAGTCAAGTCAAGGATAGAGGCAGTCAAGTCAAGGATAAGGACTCTCAAGTCAAGAATAAGGACACCCAAGTTAAGGTTAAGGACAGTCAAGTCAAGGATAAGGACACCCAAGTTAAGGATAAGGACAGTCAAGTTAAGGATAAGGATAGTCAAGTTAAGGATAAGGACCGTAAGTGAAATTAGCAGTATTGTTATTGATTGATAATTACCTTTCAGTAATTGCATAGAATTCGAACAAAACTTTATTTATGGCCAGCAACATTTTGTATTTAATCTTATTTTAAATCTCCAAATTTTGCAAAGAAAATATTAAAAGCTAATTCTTAAATTGGTAATGAATATCAAGGCTTGGCCTAAAATTCAATCGCTAAATTCTCGGTTCAGAGTTGAGCAATTTGACTGGAATTTCATCATATTCCCTTTACAATGAATTGTTATGGTGAGAACTGCCAGCTCTATATCTTATCGTCCATAATGTAACGATTTTTACAGAGAGTGAAGCTGAAGGTAAGACAACACCTCCATCAACATTACCTATAGAGACAACTGATCCTAAGCAAGATGATGTTACACTGGCTGATTCTACAGCTAATACCCTACTACTAGATGGTTCTACACCTAGTCCAGACTCTAAATCAGATGATTATGTTCTTGGTAAGTTTGACTTGGAATATAATAAAGTTCTAGCTGTGACATTACAGTGCTTACAATATGCGTGGCTGTTTTCCTTCATTTTAAACTCATGCGTCAAGATTTCTGACTGTGACATTACAATGCTCACAATATGTGCAGCATGTTTTTCTGACCACAGTCTTCATGTGGTTACACACATAGGTTGGGTTCATATATAAGGTAGGCTTTTGGCTAAAACCCGGTGATAACAGTAATGTTCTTTTTCACTTGTTTACTTTTATACTCATACATTGTTTCATTCATTCATTCATTCATTCATTCATTCATTCATTTATTCCATCATTCATTCATTCCATCATTTATTCATTTCATCATTCATTCATTACATCATTCATTTATTTATTTATTCTTTCCAAAATTGTTTTATACATTAATTTATTTATTTATTCATTCCATCATTTAATCATTCCATCCTTTATCCATTCATTCCATCAGCCATTTATTCATTCCATCATTGATTGATTCATTTACTCATTCCATCATTCATTTATTCATTCCATCATTGATTTATTCATTCCATTATTCATTGATTTATTCATTCCATCATTCATTGATTTATTCATTCCATCATTCATCTATTACAGAGGATGGTATATATGTAAATAGAAGGAGAAAGAGAACATTGAGTGAGAGATTACAATCAGATAGAAAGGAAGATTATAAAAATGTTGGTAGAATGAATCAGGTTAGTGTTTTAAACCAGTATGAATGCTTGAAGTAAGACTGTCAAAATTTAACGAAGATGGTTTTCCATCGATAACTATGTTATTATCAACATTTGATGATGTGGATGTGGATTTTCTCAAACACTAGCGTCCTCTGTTGTGCTAGGTTCCCACTGTCGTGCGATATGTTGAAATGTCAGGGTATCACTAACTGACAACCCGACAGCTTATTGTCGGGCCGCTTGACTAAGGGAGCGGTTGTTATTTCCTGATTCAATGAGGTGTGTAAAGGTATAACAGACTCTGCAATTAAATGCTGGAAAAAGAAGTTGGCAGAAAATAATTCAAGTATTTACAAAGTAATTTCAACTACGTAACAAACGTGGCTTCTAAAAATAATTCCTTTTAACTTGGGGTATCTCCTTGCGAATACAAAGTTTTTAGGGAGATTTGAAGTAAATTTTTGATAGATTAATTAGTTTGAATATGTTTTCAGTCCAAATATATTATCAAATCACACAGTTTGCATGTGGGAAAGTATCTTAAAAGCTCTTTGTCTTTGTATTTTAGGTTCAGTTTATACAACTATGGAAGACATTATACGATATGTTTCTGGATAACAAAGATCAACAAAATCTGTATCATTCAATCGCCTCCATTGGTACACTTCTGCTACAGATTGGAGACGTGGGCAAAAGATTTTATATGCAAAAATCGATATCGGATGAAACACAGAGTTATGGGTCCGATATACCTTTGTCATCCAGTTTAGATAGCAGAAGTGACTTGTCTGCTAGTCCAGATAGTGGCCACCCCTTTGGTATGGATGGGACAGGAGCAGATAACTCTGGCAATGCTCTTCCTAGTACAATTACTGATTCTGTAGAGACAATTGAAAATGATAAAATTGAGAAAGCCGGAAACGGCAGTAATGTTGAAAGTGGCATAGGTGTGTCGATGTACGAGAGCCATCAATCGTCAGAATCTACTAAATCTGCTGGAAGTAAGGCAGATGGTGATTGGTCAATTACCTTTGAACAGATTATGGCCTCCATGTTGACCGAGCCTCCAATTGTAGCTTATTTTGAACAGCAGTCGGACATCTCAGAACCAGTGCAACGAATGAGAAATAGACGACTACAGACGAAACATAGCAGTCCTGGTTTAGAAGCTACTTCATAAGACTGTTGAATATTTGTGATAGGGACCAAGTTTTATTTATTAATATTTAAAATTGCTTAATTTCTTTTCACATTCATTCGATATCAAATCCTTGTTTAAAAATAAGTAAAAATTAGGGTTGTCACGATTACAAAATTCTTGAAACAGTTAATCGGCCAGTCAAAAATCATATCGGTGCCGATTAATCAGATGCCGTATAAATTCCATAATGTCAATGTCCATGTATGGTGTTCCGATTTTTTTATTTTCATGTGATTGTAATTGTTGATAAGTAAATTATAAAATGATTCTTCAACACTGAATAGCTGATTGTATATTATTGTAGTACATTTATTTGAGTTTATACTAAAGATATGTCGGAATGAATCCAATTGATTGTTGATGTATAATGATTCATTTTCGAAACGAGGTCGTGAAATTAAACACTTGTAGATTATATACCAGGCGCAGATCCAGAGGGGGGGTCTAGGGGGTCTGGACCCCCCCTGCTCAGGCTTTATGCGATTTTATTGGCGATTTAGACCTGTTATTTTGGAATTTACCTTCCGGAAATAGTCAGAATGAACCAAATTGAATCTAATTTACCAAATTATCGGTTGAGCACAATTAGTTAAGCAATTATCAAACCTAGACCCCCCCCCCCCCTCCTGCAAAAAATCCTGGATCCGCACCTGGATACTCATTATCAAAATTCATCAGTATGCTTTAAACTGGACACATGTTAAAATTAGATGGTTTAGGGTGAGTTTAAATGAATTTTTACCAATTTTTAAACAAAGATTTTATATTTAAGGAATGTGAAAGAAATAAGTGCTACATACACAAGATTAAATGATACCTGGGTTATAGTGTTATTAGATGGCATTTAGTAATTGGAACATAATCAAATAACACACTTTTATGGAATAACAATTACTATGGTTTATTTCACTGCGATGTTTCAACAAGATTTCACAAGTCGTTATCAAGCATCATAATCTTGTTGAAACATTGCAGTGAAATAAACCATAGTAATTGTTATTCCATAAAAGTGTGTTATTTGACCTGGGTTATAGATTATGAAGGTTAGTTGTCATTAATGGTGATTAATTTTCTTGGTTATGGTGTCTTTTTGGCATTGCATACACACCACAGGCTTTCAGAAATAACTGTAGATGTATAGTGAAATATGTTGATAATATTAGAGTACGGACATTACCATGTCTTGAAAATCATATAAAATTATTTATTATAAAAGGCATTAATTATAATGAATAGTTACCGACCAATTGCTTTAATTTGATATATTGTCTGTTAGTATTTGTCTAACAATTCTATTATGATTTGATATTTGTTTATTATTTTGCAATGTCTATATTCTGTCTTCTCCACAGGTTTATCTTGTAGTAGAAATTTTGTTTTGTGTGTGGTGCAGTCATCCAGCACTTGCTATGAAGTACATTTCTTATTACAAATTTTAAATCTACATTATATTTAATGGAGTGAATAAAGTTAACTCCATTAACCACACATTGGGCATTACAATCATGTTAAAATTGCCTATATGAGATTGAGCTTCAATAAGAATGTGCAATAATTGAGACATCGATAGCTTACAGCAAAGATTGCTTCACTGAACATTGCTGTAACTACCAGTACCTTGGATTATCTGGTGGTTTAACACGTGCCCGTGAAATGACAAGGTCTGTCATTGCGTCAAGTTGTATGGTTTCGATTCCCCACTTGTGGATTTTCTCCAAATTCTCTGGTTTTCTCCCACGGCTTAGGACCCCAATGCGCAAGCTTAGAGCCCCACTGCTTATTAGGACCCCAAGCGAATAATCGAAATACATGTAGAACTGAACCATATGTTAGTCCCGAAATGACCTATTTTGTGTCGACTGGACGTTAAACCCTTTAAATTGTTATGATAATTGTTACAGTTACACTTGTTTATATTACTAGTCATTGTATAGTTACACTGTGTACAGTTATATGTTCTACTGGTATACGTCCAGAAAATACTATAATACATGATAGAAAGACAAAAACACAGACTGACCCCATTTGAGTAGTATTTTCTAACATTGTTTTGTGTGATATATAACCAAATACACAGAACAATTGGACGGTGTTAAGTAAAAGCCGAAAATAGAAAATAGGCGAAAAGGATCTAACCATAGACATACTTACCAGAAGAATGATTTAACCCACATAGCATTGTTCAGCGAAATGCAAATTCCTGATCCAACCCACATATATCCGATTAGTTTAATAATTAAAGGGAGATAGATTATTTTGTAATGTTGTTCTATTAAACAATCTATAAATAATTCTGTTCTATTAATAGATATCGGTTAGAACAATATTGCATATCAATCGTCACAAATTCTTTAATCAAGGCATGTACTAAAATGAATTTTGGAAATTTGAGGGTTAGGACACATTTGCATAACACCGCCCAATTATAAGTGGTTTTGTGGCAGTTTGTAGTGTACAGTACCATTTTCTATATAAACATTTTATACCTAATTATTCTGGGCTAACATTTCTTGTGAACTTTTTTGTCCAGGCCGACTTTTTTTTTTTTCAAATTGACTGATAATTGTTTTCTTTAAATGTCATTAAGTCAGATATCTTAAAGATAGACACCACAAAAACTGTACATAAACATATATATTCTATAAATTATTAATTTCCTTTCTATTGAAAATTTCTGTTTTTTGGTATGGATTGTGAATTAAAACACTAATAAAAACGTTAGCTATATGGTTCGATACTGACGATACTGACTTACAGCTAGTATCTAAGACATATAATGTCATTCATTTATATAGTGTGCATATTAATATAACATAGACTCAGTTGTAGTGCTCAATATATATATTTTTTATTATTTATTATTACAGCATATTTATAGTGCACCCTTTCATATAACATGTTCAGGGGCACTTTACAAAGTGACAATATAATCATAAACACACAAAAAGATTATGGACATATTAACGATTGTATACAGAGTCAGTTAAAACTTAAAAGCCTGATTAAATTAATGTGTTTGAAGTTGTTTTTTAAAAGAATATGTACAACATCTTATATTAAATATATATATTATATAAACAATTGTATATTCATGTAGTATTCTTTGCTGATGTATGTAATATGGTATTTTTTTAATAGCATATCATCTCTTCAGTTTACAAATGGTTTTAACCAGGCCTGGAAATTGTGTCTTTTGTTGTACCCGAATTTATGTCAAAGGTCAGGCACTAAAACATGACATAATGCTAAAGGTCAGGCACTGGTATCTGACATAATGCCAAAGGTTAGGCACTGGTATCTGACATAATGCCAAAGGTCAGGCACTGGTATCTGACATAATGCCAAAGGTCAGGCACTGGTAGCTGACATAATGCCTAAGGTCAGGCACTGGTAGCTGACATAATGCCAAAGGTCAGACACTGATACCTGACATAATGTCAAAGGTCAGACACTGATACCTGACATAATGTCAAAGGTCAGACACTGATACCTAACCTTATGTCAAAGGCTAGACAATGGTACCTGACATAATGTCAAAGATCAGACAGTGGTACCTGACATTATGTCAAAGGGCTGTCCCGGGGCTGAAATTTGTTGTATAGGGTAGCTCGGACCAGGTTATTAGCATTGGCCTGGTGGCGTTGGACTATCACTTCCGGTTTCAGAGTTATACTACTTTCAACCCATGCAATACCAGGTCATCAGCTAATATGTTATGAATATCAATAAAAACACTGATAAAAATATTAATCAGTTTCAGACAGAATGACAGGCACTAAAGGGATTGTACCTGACAAAGCTTGAATCTGTGTCCTACATTGTCTGTGACAGGTGCCATATTTCCAGGCTTGGTTTGAATTATTATGTTTACAATACCTGTAGTATTTTTTATTGTAGTCAAAATAAGTTCAGGAATATTTTTTCAAAAATAATTTTGTTTGGGTTTTCCATTTCCTTTGGATTTTAAGGTCTGTTTTTGATTTCACAATGTACATGACAATGGGTAGAGTTGCTTGACCATTGTTGTGGGTTTTCTCTGGGTTCTCCTACCGCTTAAAGACCCCTCTGCTGCCGAATAGGATCTGTGTTTTAATCAGATTTTTATTAAATGGGTATTTTAGCAGTATACCAGTGATAATTTCTACTGCTTATAAGCATAATGTTGTAATGGGTTGGGCATTATACCAGATTAATTGTATATAGTAGTGTTTCTATAGGCCTTCTTGAATAAAAAAAAAAAGCTTCGCCTATTTATGTGCCAGGCCTTATTGTAGTTCATAATTTTGATAGTAATTTTTGATGAATAATGGTATTATTTTGTGTAAATATATTGTGTTTTTTCTATCAATGAATGAAGCTTTGGATACATGAATTTTTCCTTAACCTTTCTTTGGCATTATTTGTTTATTTTTTTTCTTGATCTTTTTTTATTTTTCAAAATTTTTGTTTGAAATGATCTCCACAAATGGCGTATGCTCATTTTTATTAGCTCAGTTGGAGTAGAACAGTAGGATGTTAAACCCCATTCCATTTCTTTTCATATTCTCCTGGTAATGAAATTCAAAGTGGGAGCAGTGGGTGTTGAAAATTATTAAAAATTTCTGAACAATATTTATTCTTTATTTGATGAAATGCACAGAGTGACAGAATCCAAATGACTACTTTCATTATTAAATCATGAAAAAATAAAAATTGTATCTAAAAAGAAATTAATTTAGATAATCTCTAGATGTTGATGTAACCACTTAATGCATGTATGCATGTATTAATGCATGTATTTTGAATGGCGTTTACTAATATCATGGACTTTACACTAACAAATATTGAATACAAATAAATGTTAGAATATATATCTTATATTTGGTTTAAGTGCTTCCATTATTAATCATTATAATAACTGATGCCATTTGTTTATTATAATAACCAATCCCACCTGTTTGTTATAATAACAGATGCCACTTGTTTATTATAATAACCAATGTCACTTGTTTATTATAATAACCAATGCCACGTGTTTATGATAATAACCGATGTCACTTGTTTATTATAATAACCAATGCCACGTGTTTATGATAATAACCGATGCCACTTGTTTATTATAATAACCAATGCCACTTGTTTATTATAATAACCAATGCCACTTGTTTATTATAATAACCAATGCCACTTGTTTATTATAATAACCAATGCCACTTGTTTATTATTGATATGTTTTGTTTATATTGATGACTTGTATTATTTTGTTTAGTGGTTGTTTGTATAAAACATGCGGCACAGAAATAAAATACTCATAATGGATCATAATGTCTTGTCTCTTTCATTTAGGGGGTAATGGTGGCTAAGTTGGTAAGACACTGGATCGCTAGCCAGACGGTTGCTTGTTAAATTCCTTGGCCGAGAAAGTTCGTTAGGATTTTCTGATGTGGATTACCCTTGTCAATGGTGCAGGATGACTGTTTACTCATTCGGATGTGACAAAAAAATATGGTCCTGTGTATACATTGGCGAGCATGTAAAAGATTCCTTGGCAGTTGGAATTTGATATAAAGAGTAGGCCCGTGCAAAATTTTCCTCCACACACTGTATGGCATATGCCCATCTTCATTAGTCCAGTTGGAGCATACTAGTAGAATATTAAAGGCCTTTTCATTTCATTTCATATCTCTTGCAATTAGTTCTAGACCACAGAGTTGTTTCCACAGTTGGTTTGAATATTCATGATTTCTTTGCGGGGGAGAGGGGGGCAAATAGATCATGACATTGGAGCATTTCAAAGTGAATTTAGGTGCTATGGATGACTTTGACTTAACTTTGTGGAAAATTGCTACAGTTGATAAAATTGAATATGATTTATGGATATTGTGATCAGAGAAAATATATTATGTGGCCTTTCCAAGGGATCTTTACCTTCTTTTCCTTCACCCTCTGCACCCTGTAAAATATGTTAACCAAATACGTCCAGTCGTCCACTTCTGAATGATCATTGTTTATGGAAGCGATTTTACATAAGCAGCAATGCTTGTTATTGTATCCATATATTGTATGTTAAATATATCTGTGATTCACTAAGAAATAAAATATTGTTTAAACCATTATGTGGCCTTTTACCAGATATTGAAGGAAAAACCTTCAGCAAATTGTTGTTATCTCCCTTGAGCCACTCTGGGATCCATCAATAAATTTCATCAGTAAATCTGCCACATCTTGCGAAGATAACACGCTGGTGCAATAATTTCCATCGATTGGCTGATCTGTATTTTAATGAGTACAGTCCAATTGACAATCTGTTCAAAACTCTTATTCGGTGAGTTGGACGATACTGTATCTTGGCCGATCTGGAAAATATCTTTCTATGTTGATACCCTAATCCTTCAGATTAGTTTTACCCACAATCCACAGTTTTTACAGCTTAAAATTTGTACGTTTGACATGTAAATTGAAAACCTAACCCTAACCCTATAAAAATATTTTCCAAGGCAGTCAAGATCTAGTATTGTGCGTAATAACCTCTTATTATCGGACAATTTGTTATAGATTATCACCACTGAAATTACCCGTCGCACAGTAAATGTGAGAGATTGAAATTACCCAATCTGAGTAAAATACAGAACTATATTTCTTTTCGTTTATTACACTTTGTATTAAAGGCAAGTAAAACGAAATTTTGAACTATAAAAATAACTATGTCTATTTCTAGTGGGTTACCCACAGTTCCGTGCACCTCATACCAAAAACTCGCCGTAACAGACGTTTAGATTGGCTTATCCCTCACATCACCCGGGTTATATAACATATCTTCCAGATCTTAGTATAGTAAAGAAAAGTAAAACAAAATTTTGAACTATAAAAAACGAAACGAACATAGGATCTGTCTTCGATAAAGCTGACATAACGTATGCATAATTCACAAACGAAACGAAATAGGACATGTGCTTTCATCAGATTGGGGTGGGGGTGGGATGGCCTAGTGGTCTACAGTGCCGCGCTTCGACCTCTAGCTGGCCGGGCACACCGGTTTCCTCGCACTGCTAAAGACCCCAACGCGCAAGCGAATTAATGAAATAAAATGAAACCATATGTTAGTCTCAAAATGACCTAGTTTGTGTCGAGTGAACGTTAAACTCCATTGCTGTCTCTCTCTCTCTCTTCATCAGAGTGAGTGGGAGTTATAGATGCCAAAATCATCAAAATAAACAACTGAATATGGACAATCGCCTACGTTTTGGAACCCGAGTAACGCCACCTCATTTTCACATGATATGACTGTTTATCGCTAACTCCGATATTGAGAGAAGAATTTTTTAAAAGAAACAACGCTTTTGTGTGAATGATTTATGTTAGAGTGAAACTATTTATATTATCTTATACTACATATCTATATAATATACATGTATTATATATCTAGCAAAGGTATCTCATATACACGGGTCAATATTATATTTCATAGATGAAGTATATAATACCTATAGTATAATCACCGGTTCTGCACTAATACTCAGCCGAAGTAAACAATCTGGACAGTGAGCTGATGAGAGTGGACAATGTGTCCATCATGTGTCATAGTCACTGACCATAACACGGAGACAGGTATACGACAGGTGATAGCAGTATAAAGGTGTTACATTTAGATCACACGACTACAGGTGTGGCGACTAATACTAATATACCTTTCTCTTGTCGCTTTCAATTTACCAACAGATTTTATGTGTGGACCTCACATACTCTGAACTGGAGCTTCACAACCTTTTTCATACTGAAATCCAATTTCAAATTATGACAACTGTAAGTTCTAAGTAGTCATAGGCCACGGTACAAAACAGCCTCTCTTTATCCGAAGACAGAAGTATTCTGATTTTGAACCAGAATTCGTAAAACTTAACTTAAAGATACATTATGGGCGGTTAGATAAATAGTTGGCCGATAAAGGTTCCTTGGGATGTTCAAGCTTGTTGGCCTTGTCAAGTGTAGATCGAGTTCGTTCCAATGGAACGTTAAACGGAGGCCCTTAATTGTACTCGTTACAGTGCACGAACACGAACCCTTGAGGCTAGTTCGGTGAATGAGTAACAACGAGCTCCCGGGATCAAACCGGATGTTGGCAGAGAAAGTTACTCTGAATTTTCCAGCGTATTTATCTTTTGTCAGTGGTGCAGAGCGAAGGGCCTGACAAGGAACCGTCTCAATTGCGTCCAGATTGGAAGGAAACTCGAACCTCCATGTACCTGTAGCAGTGTACGTAAAAGAACCCTTGACTGCTGACATTCGACGAAGACTGGCAGGAAATGTCGCGGTCCGTGACAAATGTCGTATGCCCGTCTTCATTAGCCGAGTTGATGCAGAAGATTAGTAAACCCCACTTCGCTTCCTCCTTTTTAAAAAAAGATTTTATCAAATGTAAGGAATCATGGTTTTAATTTATCTCCGTCACATCTTTGAATCATTTACAGGAATTATATAAATCTGAGACGTTGATATGATAACATGTGTGTTCCTGAACCCGTGCACCGAGAAGATCAAAAACAGATCAAAATATCACCCGTATCTTCTAAAAACAAAATGATGTCATCAGATCTCCAACCGATATAAGGTCAATCATATGTTTTAAATTCTATCCAAAGAAATAAAAATTAAAATCTTCCCTAAACCTACATCTTTGATGTGTTTAAGTTTGGTCTCCACATATTATTATTACAAGCGTATTCCGTTATTGAATTTCACTGACATCAATAGATATATGTATATGCTATCATCACTGTAAGTAATACAGATACGGATCTCTGAGGACCACCGCCATTAAACAAGTGTGCCTTTTCATTTTAACTAGGGTTTCATTGTGGTGTTATTACTAAACCATGTATCTCACAGTCCAAATAACACCCCCTTTTCTATAGAAATTTGATCAAGATATAGCTTTTCAGTGCATACTTTCACTTTATTGGGAGTGGGTCGAGAGCCCCGCGTCGAAGTCTCAAAAGCCCCGCGTCGAAGTCTCAAAAGCAAAAAATATCTTTACATTGCTCCACATCTACCCTAACAAAGTATGCTCAGGGGCGGATCCAGAGGGGGTGGGTGGGTGGGGTGGGGGGTCCACCACCACCCTCCCTGCTCAGCTATCACATAAAAAAAATAATGCCTTGCATCAATGAAATTACGTCACAAAGTGATCCTACATCAGTATAAAAACGATTTCTCTGTTTAAAAGGCTCAATTTGTATGTATGCCTATGTAATTTAGAGACGATGATGGCAGATTTCCGTAACCGAAACCTGGCAAACCCCCTCCTGCAAAAATTCCTGGATCCGCCCCTGATGCTTGCAATTTCTTAATACCAAAGATCATAAAACTTTACTTAGCAAGCTATTATCAGACGTCTTGTCCAGTCCTTCACCACTTGCGCTATTTGATTTCCCCCACGATTCCTGAATTAAGATGCAGTCTGGCCAATTTAAGCATAATTCTTTTGGGATAATGGATCTTGTCCGCGATATCATCCTAGATAGAAGTGGACGTAAGCTTGGTATAATTGTTCTTATCTGTGATATCCTAGGTGAAAACTATGACCGGGCCCCTTGTTGTGGACTGTTCATTATCTGGCATCGACCAGTCGTAACCGGATTTTGCTGAAACTTAGAGGAAATCACAGGACAGTTCTGGTCGTAGTCCAAAGTGTTTCAAGATACCGCTAATGGTGGACATATTTTAAAGTTTAGTGTGCATAGTGATACGCCATCTAAAAGAATCTAGATTCCCAGCTTTCGTACAGAATTTTTCGCTGTCAATTGCAAAATTCATATCGTTGACATTGCAAATTGACATAAAAGGGTTACGTCGACTTTGACATGCTCGATGTAGGTAACGGGGCCCATTGTGTATAATAACTCGAAATTTATATGAAACCATTTAATTTTGAATTTTGATTGACATATTACGAATTATTTCTGCCTCGGAGCATGTAGATTTATGCGTAAAACATGGTGACTTTAATCAAAAACAAAATATAGAAATTGCTATGATATCTAATCACATTCTTTTCCTTAAACAAGGTGTTGCTGGATACGAAAGTGTGGTCTACACCATAACTCGCATTAAAATGTAATTGTAAGCACGAACAAAACTCGCTAAAAGCACCCAGCAGCAATGTCTAAAAGAAACCCAAACGTTTGTCATTTCATAGTTTCATACTTTTCTAATATTATAAACTTCCATGTTATTATTTGATATACGATTACATTCATACTCGATGCCTTCAAATCTGGAACTGTTTTTCTATTAAACACGATTAATACGAAACTTTCTGCTATTCAAATTCCACAAACCTGGAGTCAATTTTTCTAAAAGGAAATAACTTAAATGTCAGCCACAAAAGATAAAAAGATGTTTTGTTTCCATTTCTTCATTGATTTACCCTCCCCAATTAATGTTTTCTGGGCGGGAGAACAATTATATAGCGATTATAAATAATAAAGCATTGTGTTACAAAATAATAATAAACTACGAAACAATGGTCTATTGAAAAAAATGTCGTAGCATTGATGTGGCTCATGCCGCCATATTTATTCAATAATGGCGTCAGCGGAATTCGTAGAAATTTGATTGATAAAGGCGATTTGACCCCGAACTGGAATTTTGTAATGGGTTTGTATTATTATTAACAACAGATACGTCGCTGCGATGTTGCGAGTTCGGAGAGTTCTCGAATTTTCAGAAGTTAAACATCATAACAATCATCTAAATTTGTGCATTAGAAATGAATTCTAACAAACTGAAAATGAACTCACGCAAGTCTGTTAGAAATAACAATATCGGACAAAGTAAATGAACAAAAAGGATGTGAAATATTGGTTTTTTGCCGAATTTTGTGCCAAATCTGGTGTGTTCATACATGGAGTACACCAGCGAAGCTCATTTACTGTGTCTGGAAGAAATTAAATTGGACTTTATATTTGTTCAATATAATGATACCCCTATTAGGGAAATATGGTAAATATTTATTCCACTCGTGTGGTCACTAGTTACATGATTATAGCTTTTACCATGACTTTAAAGTGGCTACTGATATCTTCGTTTTAAAAGTTGCTAGAGCTAATGGACCAAAAATCAACGTTAAATATTCCTCAAGCTGGCCGGTCACCTCTGGCTTGCGGCTGTGGTTTTGAGCCCGGGTGGCATGGAGATAGGGACGCCTTCTCAACCTCGTGGGTTTCCTCTGGGCACTCCGGTTTCCTCCCACTGCTAAAGACGCTCAAGCGAAATAAAATTAAAAACCATATGTTAGTCCCGAAATAACCTAGTTTGTGTTGAGTGGACGTTAAACCCTATTTCTCTCTCTCACAATCGTTTTATTTCCTAAAGAGTTGCAGTGTTTTGTGACGTGTATCAGATTACTTAACGTGAGCTGATGAACCGTTTATCATTTTGCTACGTCCATGAAATACATGCATTTGGGCGTTATGCCCCAGTGTAACTAAATTCCATCAGTTAATTCTCAGTATTTATATTCACAGAAATAAAGTTTATTATGATTTTCTAGTGATGTGTAACTACTGTAACTTGATTTATTGAAAAGTCAAATCTCCAAAAACCACAAATTATTGCAGCCAAGGTGATTTAGCGATATTCTGAGAACATTTTACAAAATGTTTTACAAAATCAAACTTTTATGCCTTTAAAATGACAACAAATTGAAGACCATTAGCTTATTATGAATTAATTACAACGAGGATACTATTTAACGTTTAATTTTGTTAAAACGGAGGTGTGGTCCATTACTTCCGGAAGTTGGGGTCGTTGTTGAAACAATCTGGAATCCATATAACGCGTGTATTCAAACGTTTATTCATGATATTTTTTTTAGCATACACCTGTCTTGTTGATTTACATAAAACAGCTCATTTTGTTTTTTTAATTATTTTTATAATCTATTCCTTGTGAAATTCTTATGGTTGGTCGTAGCACTATATAACAAAATTATAAGTGAATAGTCTGACTGTATAGTAGCTGTTTGACACATTGTTTACTTCTGGGGAGTGACCGAATGGTTAGCGTGCGCGCGCTCTATCATACATTGAGTCAACTGGCGTGGTTTCGATTCCCCGGTTGCACGTAACAAGGAGTAGGGTCGAATGTACAGCCTCGTGGGTTTTCTCCGGGTACTCCGTTTTCCTCCTACTGCTAACGCCCCATACGCGCAAGCGAATTATTGAAATAAATATGTTAGTCCCGAAATGACCTAGTTTGTGTCGAGTGGATGTTAAACCCTATTTTCTCTCACTCTCATTGGCACGAATAAAAACAAAGTATGAGCTACGAAAAAATTAAGTCAAATAGGATCTATGTATGTAAAGAGATTGACCTTGTGTTAGCTGTTTGAGCCATTGCTAGCGTCTGGACATTTCATGTGACTCAATGACAGGCCTTATGATACAACGCGCACGCGAGAATTATGAGGATGTTTATACTACACGGCAGCAATAACAGCTTTTATAATTATTTTTATAATTCGGATGACGTCAATAATTGTAAAGTTTGGGGTAACGTCTTTCATTTTAAAGTTGGGGTAACGTCAAACATTTTAAAGATGGGGTAACGTCAATCATTGTAAAGTTGTGGTAACGTCAATCATTTGAAAGTTGGGAAACGTCAGTCATTTTAAAGTTGGGGGTAACGTCAATCATTGTAAAGTTGGGGTAACGTCAAACATTTTAAAGTTTGGGTAACGTCAGTCATAGTAAAGTTGGGATAACGTGAATTATTTTAAAGTTGGAGATTACGTCAATCATTGTAAAGTTGGGGACAATCATTGTAAAATTGGGGTAACGTCAATCATTTTAAAGTTGGGGTAACGTCAATCATTTTAAATTTGGGGACAATCATTGTAAAATTGGGGTAACAACAATCATTGTAAAGTTGGGGTAACGTCAAACATTTTAAAGTTTGGGTAACGTCAGTCATTGTAAAGTTGTGGTAACGTGAATTATTTTAAAGTTGGAGGTTACGTCAATCATTATAAAGTTAGGGACAATCATTGTAAAATTGGGGTAACGTCAATCATTTTAAAGTTGGAGACAATCATTGTAAAATTGGGGTAACGTCAATCATTTTAAAGTTTGGGTAACGTCAGCCATTGTAAAGTTGGGGTCAATCATCGTGAATTAAAACAAATTCGAGGTTACTTCAAGCATTGTAAAGTTTGGGGTAATGCCAATCATTGTAAGTTTGGGGCAACGTCACCCATTGTAAGTTCCTCGATATTTTGGAAAGTGTTTTTAAAAATCTGCAATAGACCATGATTGGTCTCCTTGCTAACAGTAGACTTTAAAATTCAGACTGTTAATATCTTTTAAAAGTGTCTCTTAATTTAGCTACCTTGATGGGTCGGTTCTTTAGTGTAGCAACTTCATAAAAACACCCCATAAGACAAGTATAATTCGTAATTGGTTTCTTAAGTCAGTTTCTTTACTTAGCTGTTTTTATATTTCCATTTTGTTTCAGTAATGTTATAAATTCTTATTTTTGCCATTGCCCAGGTGCGGATCCAGAGGGGGGGGGGGGAGGGGGTCCAGGGGGTTCCTCCCCCCCCCGCTCAGGCTTGAAAATATTTAATGCGATTTTATTGGCGATATTTAGACCTGTAATTTTGAATTTACCTTCCGGAAATACGTCAGAATGTACCAAATTGAATCTAATTTACCAAATTTTTCTCCCCGTTAATTGGTTGAGCGTCTACGGCGCTGGCGGCAATTATCAAACCTAGACCCCCCCCCCCCCCTGCAAAAAATCCTTGATCCGCGCCTGATTGCCTTTGACTATTTACATGTATTTGTATTCTTGTGTATTGTATCTTCTTTGAGACTGTAAAAAGCATCTAGGCACTCTATAGGTGAAACATGCATTATATACAAACACCATAATGATATTAAAAAACCTGAAACAAAGATAGTTAATATTCGAAATGGCTGATTACACCGCCAGTTGGCCCTCTCTGAGTCAGTCTTTTATCAACATTTTGTTTCTTTGAATAATATTATTTTGTAAGCTATCTTAGGACGTTTGTTCCTCGTTCTCAACAAGTATCAAATCCACCCTGTTTCATTTTACATAGCACACCGGGTCACAGGAAAAATGTCTTTTGAGTTTTGTGAGGTGTATTTTTTCATGAAATAGTTCAGTTTGTTTTTCCTATTTTGCAACATTCCCGTATCAAATTAGGTACAAAGGTAACATGCCATGTATTGTGTCTCTGAGAGAAACGGTGTCCATACCACATGGCTAATATCTAGCATCTGTGCCTGATTGACACCATCTTGGAACCGCTTCCCGTTTGTCAAGTTTGGGGATTTAAAGAACTTCTGAGAATGCCGAAAAAATATTTTCGCATATACAAATATTGTAACTTTTTCGGTCCCCAAAATCTCGGATTGTCTTTTGTTTGGCGTTGTCATTGTTTGATAAGCAAACAAAGCAGTTGAAACAATACTACTGAGAACAGCAGTTTTTATTTTTAACCATTTCCAAGAAACCAACTTTCCTTTTCGTTTGAATAATGTAGGTGCATTAGCATGATTGTTTATTCTATGTCATTTACTGTCTTTGTAGTTACCTTAGTAACGGATTCTTATCAGACCCTGTCCTCGACCCATGACTGCCTGATCCTATACACAACTATTATCAAAATCGCACTCTTCCCCACCTCGGTTCTAAGGCAAATTTCAAATCTTTGCCGGTTATTTTTCACCGTGAATCTTCTTTTTTACGCCAAAAGGAAACATTACTTACCACACCCGACATAAATTTAGAATAATCCCACACCAGTTTCGTGTATAATTTAGAAACAAGATTCGTTTGAATTCAACACCCTTTCCGGACTGCAGGTAACATGTTCTGTGGCCTGTGCTGAGGAACCATTATTAAAAATTTAGGAATGGAATGTTATCGTGAACGAAAATTCTTTGGAGTGGGGTAAAGATCATGTTGGGAATTTTGAGAGGTCAATCGAACTTGCTGTTCATCTATGGGCGTGGAATCCGTCCACCACCAAATCAACGAATTCTTTCAAATTAATTTGTGTTGGAAAGATTCATACATTCGTGACGCTACCATGAAATGACAAGAAATACAAGTTGTCGAGACCCATCTATACATACGTAAATAATTATATGACATACACATATTATTCAAATCACGTGGCCATGTAACATGCTTCACCAAGTACATTTTTACGAGGCTCATTATTAATGTTATGACCTTTGTTGGTCACCTGTATTGAAGAGGGGAGCCGCCAGATCTCAGTGAGTAAGACGTTGATTCGCAAACCTGAAGGTCCTGTATTCGTCAGTCGATCCCTGTGTCGGATAGAATTAAAAATCGCCATCCCGTGTGCACATTGCATGAACAATTGACAGTTGGAATTCGATATATAAATGAAGGCCGTAGTGCCGCGCTGTCCGAGCTAAATTACATTCACAGTACACTATCATCTTCATTAACTTAGTCGGAGCAGAACAGTAGGACGTTAAACTCAAGAAGCTTCTAGATTTAAACACCATTTTATTTGATTTCTTAGGAGACACTATGGGCTTGTTTGATTGATTTGTATCCGAATCTGGAATGGGTTTGTTTGTATTCGTGACCACGAAGCTCATTGGGTATGCCACTGGCTCACTCATCAATCAGATTTTGGCCCAAAAAGATCCTGGGCTGTGGATTTTCTAACCAGGTTGGCAACATTGTTGGTTGCCCCGAGGCCAATTCGTGTACCCATTGGTGGCGTACTCGTAAGCGAACTCTTGGCAGTTGGAATTCAATGAAGAGTGGGAGGGTAGGAGGTAAAGATACCGGATTCAGATTCGTTTCAAACACACCCTGTATAGAACGTCATAATAATAATAAAGATGATAATAACAAAGGTAATGAAAGCTTCAAACCAACACGCCCTATCTAGGTCTAGACTAATCACGTACTGATTTTACAACGAAATTATTTGGACGTTTATTGGCTAACTACATTGAAAAGTAGCTACATATGACAACATAATATAATAAAAATAACGAAAACTTCGACTAATATGACAGGACTTTTGACCTGGAATTTATCAGACATAATATGTGATCTGGATGCAAAGACAATTTTATTACTTATACTAACACAAAAATGTTTCTGTCGTTGCAAAGATCCGACAATGACGCAGGTCCACTCTTTGTAGAAGAAGGATGTCGCCAAATACAGAAGACTTTATAACTTATAGGCCTACATACTTCATTATTATCTGATTGATGACAATAAAATTCACATAAAATCCATCAAAGGTCCAAAAAACGTTTCTAGCTTTATGTAATCAAATAATTAAACGACGCCACGTTGGTCGTCGATTTTGGAGTAGCCAGAATCCTTATTTTAGATTTACAGTTGTCAAATACGTTTCATTTTATTTTTGTTGTTTATTTTATCAATTTCATATTTCGTGCATATGTTGACCAACCAAATAGTCTGTATTGGTATATAGGTCTGTGTTTTGCGAGGGATTACGGTGATTCGAAAACCGAAGCATGATTTTGGATGGTTTATTGTAGCGATCTGACGATTCCTTGAAGGCTAAGTTGATTGGTAATCATCCGCGTAGGGAGATCGGCAGTTTAAGCACTAAGCCGAAGCCTGAAAGCTTCCTCTGCGATCGTTTCCGGGTGGAAGGAAAAACTCTTACGAATATTCCGACTACAGTCAATGGACAGGAGGTATTCGAAATCATCTTCGGCTTCGTGTCTGCGATACGAATTAAAAACCTTTTGATCTATTCATACCGGGTGAGGGTTGTGCTACGAGATGAATGGGATCCGTAGGACGTCACGCAGAGGGGGCAACGTTGGTCCCACATACCTACACAAAGGGACGTCGGTTGGCCTTGAAGAGAACAATTTGTAAGGTAGCGGAGACAATACAACGTTTGAGCCGCGTGACTCTATAATAATGGTATCAACACGAAAGATTAAAAAATGAAAACACGCGTGTACATATTTGAAATTGCATATACACGGAATAGTCTAAATTAACTGTAAAGTCCTGTTTAATGCATTGTTTATATACCAATATAACTATTTAGATATCTTCATCCTTCACGTCATGTCAATCTTGTCAACATGTTTTGCATTTTTAGACATTATCCGTTACACCCAGTCATAAAGTTAACAGTTGTCTCCCGTCTTAATTATATAAAACGCCACATAACAAGAACAATAAAGCCCAAGACACACGACTGTCGTGTCATAAATATTTATCAACGTAAAAAACCATAACAATATGAATTTGATGGTTATATTGCGTATTTAACAATCGAATTTACAGTGGTGTCGGGTGTTCTATACATAATAAGCATGAACTGCCACGTGTACGGCATCTGTCACTATATACAGATACTTTCATAAGGGAGTTACTTCGGACCAGGAATCTAATTTTTTATAGTGCAACACAATTTTTGATGAATTCTTAACTTTTTACCTATTGTATATTGTCAAAATATTTTGATTTTAATTTTCTTAGGTTATTTCGGGACTAACATATGGTGCAACTTTATTTAATTAATTCCCTTGCGCGTAGTTTTTTTTAATCAGTGTGAGGACACTGGAGGAAATGGAGAAACCCCGCGAGGCTGAACTGGTGAACCTACTCCTTGCCACGTGCAAGCGGGGAATCGAAACCATGCCACTCAATGACAGACCTTCCGATCCAAAGCAGACGCGTTAACCAACTTCCTTTATAAAAAAGACAGCCATGACGCATGTTCTTACTCTTTCTAGAGCGTATGATACCACTTGCAGCCATTTTTGTTCTATGCTTTTCTAATTAAATATCTGATTCATTCTTAATTCTGGGGCGTTGGGATGGCCTAGTGGTCTAGAGTGCCGCGCCTCGACCTCTAGCTGGCCGGTCACCTCTGATTTGCGGCTGCGGTTTCGAGCCCTGGTGTGAGCGTATGTGGCATGGAGATAGGGGTGCCTTCTCAATCTCGTGGGTTTTCTCCGGGTCCTCCGGTTTCCTCCCACTGTTAAAGACCCCGACGCACCAGCGAATGATTGAAATAAAATAAAACCATATGTTAGTCCCAAAATGACCTAGTTTGTGTCGAGTGGACGTTAAACCCCATTTCTCTCTCTGTCATAATTAATTCTCGAAACCTTTAAAGAAACCATATTTTAAAAACATAATCGTAATTTTCCGCACATATATAGTCTGAAACGTAGCTGTATTTATTTTCATTTTTTTACAATTTCTATTTAGACGTCAAAATATTTTCTACATTATTGTATGATATAATTAGGGAATTTCTATTTTTGCCTAATTTTTTTCGACTTTTCAATACATCTTTTATACATCAAATTCCTTTACATCGTTTTATATTATATAATAAAGTGCATATTTTTCTACCCATTGAAAACTACAACAGCGTGGACATCTTTACAAACGTCAGTCGGGATGCCAGTCATGTCATATTCCTTTATCAATACAATCCGACTAACTATAAAATGAACTTTTAAGAATCATAATTTTCGTCTGACTTTAGATAAATTTTTACATGTAATAAGTGTTTGAGACAAACGACTGTGTTACATAAGTAACTTCATGAGTCAACGGTTTTATTTTATTATCAATAAGTAATTTCTAATAATAATAATAATAATGTCCTAAAATCCAACCGAAGCTGCTCTTTGGTATTATTATGGTCAGTTAAAAGAAAACACTAGTTAAAAGGAGTATGCGATCAACAATTAAAAGAAAACGTTTCTAAAAAGATGGGTTTTAAGATTCCTTTTAAAACTGTCAATTGATGCACAGTACTTGAGTTCTATGGGAAAATCATTTGAATTCCACAGTTCTGCTGCCGCAAAAGCAAAGGAACGTCTACCGAAAGAAGAGTTTGCAGTTACTGATTTAATAAGGTACTTAGATTCAGAACGAAGATTTCCGGTAGGGTATTAGGGTTGAATTAATTCTTTAATATATAGAGGAGAGTCATCACATGACAAAGCACAGAAAGTCAGCATGAGAATTTTAAAATCAATTCTGGTCTTAATCGGTAGCCAGTGGAGTTCTTTCAAAACGGGAGTAATATTGGTGTATAATTTAGTTCTTGTAACAATTCTTGCAGCTTTGTTTTGGATCTTCTGTAATCGATTAATTTGATATGCTGGTAAGTTGCAGAGTAACGAGTTGCAGTAGTCGAGGCGTGAGGTCACCAAAGAGTTGATTAAAAGTTTTGTAGAGTCAATGTCGAGGAAATTGCGGATCCGTCCAATTTTGTGAAGTTGGAAGTTGGAAGCTTTACAGATTGAGGAGATGTGAGCATTCATGTTCATATTCTTATCCAAAATTACACCAAAATTTCGAACGCTATTAACTGGGTTAACAACAAAATTGCCGATAGAGATATTACTAACAAATATTTTGGATAAAAGATGATTAGAACCGATTTGCACGAACTCTGTTTTTTCATCATTGAGCTTTAAGAAGTTCTTTTTCACCCAGCACTAGCATCAATGCACGATTCAAGTTTAGACACTCGCAGGGATTCATTTTCGGGTTTAATTGAAATGTAGAGTTGAGTATCATCAGAATAGATATGATAATTCAGATTGAATGATTTCAAAATACGCCCCAGTGGAGTGGTATAAGCGGTAAAGAGCAACGGTCCGAGTACCGATCCCTGTGGCACGCCGAATTTAAGTTCAACAGATGCAGACTTAACATTATTGATGACAACAGATTGGTGACGGGATGTGAGATATGACCTGAACCAATTCAGCACATTACCCTCAAGTCCGAAAACGTCGTGAAGCCGTTCTGACAGGAGAGACTGGTCGATTGTGTCGAAGGCGGCACTTAAATCAAGAAGAACCAGTAACACAACATTTTTATTGTCCAGGCTAGTAAGGATATCATTATTCACACGAGTTAATGCTGTTTCTGTACTATGTTTGCTTCTGTGTGCTGATTGGAAGGGTTCGTTAAGATTATGTAACTTCAGAAGGGCTTTGGAACGTGCTGCTACAACCTTTTCTTGTTGTTCATCAATAATGTATTGTTGATTGCTAAGTAAACGATTCTGTTGATTGTTATAATGTAATGTCATTCTGTATAATGCCGCTGCCAAGGGCAGAATTTACCCCATAACACACTGTATGGCGTATGCCCGTCTTCGTTAGCCCAGTTCGAAATAGAACAGTAAGAGAATTAACGCCATTTTATTTCATTTTGTATGGTTGATAACTACCAGCGAAATCTTGCCGAAACGTCGTGTATATATAAATACTGATTGTTACCTATAGTGCTGTGTTATTTAATGTTCAATCGCTAAATGTCATTCAAAGATTATAAGGAATGTCCGGTATATCATTCGGTGCTACTATGAATAAATCCTTTGTTTATTCACAAGTTACTTACCATAAATATGTAATATATAATTTAACATCATGTTTGATCAGAATATATCAAAATTTATAATAAAACGTGTCAAAAGTTTCTGTTTAAACTGTGCTAAATATTCGTAAACATGTCTTTACTGATTTACGTGTGATAATTTTAAGAATATTTAAAAAAAAATTCCCTACGAAAGCTATATTTTAAAATGTATTTTGATGAAAGGGAAACTATACTTTAAAAAACAATTTTTCGAAAAGGAAAAGGGTATTTTAAGAAAGATGTATATAATATTGTAAATTATATTTTGATAGACGGAAACTATATTAAAAAAAAAATATTTTGATGAAAGGGAAACTATATTTTAAAAATATTTTAAGAAAAGGACAAGGGTATTTTAAGAAAGTTACGTTTTGTAGAAGAAGCAAAATATATTTTATGGTAAATATACTTTACAATAATGTTTTAAGAAACTATGAAAGATGCTTTACGTAAGCGCTAAATCTGCATAATGAAGATCGTTCGTTTGGTCTAGCCTGCAGGTCGGGTGTTCGATCCCTGCATTAGCCGAGAAAGTTCATCTCGATTTTCCGGCGTGATTTCCTCTTGTCAGTGATGCAGAAGGAGTTCCTGACAAGGACAGCAGTCTATTCGTTCGGATGGGACGGAAAACCGAGGTCCCGTGTACACATTGGAGTGCACGTAAAAGATCCCTTGGCAGTTGGAATTTGATATAAGAGTAGGCCTTAGCGCTGCTGCCCGGGCAAAATTTCCCTCATAGCACAGTGTATGGCGTATGCCCATCTTCAACTAGCCCAGGTCAGGTGCAACCCCATTTCATTTCATTTCATTTTATTTCGTTTGGTCTAAAATGTTATATAAATTGTTAATTGGGTCGTTAATAAGACATTTATTCAGCCGGTGTTTGTTAGGCCAATCACAGCAGGACAGTAGGACGTTAAACCCAATTTCATTTTATTTATTCACGTGTCAAACGACTATCGACTATCAAGATCATGGAATGGTTTGGTTTTAAACAGATTTAAACATGTCGTGCAGTTCATAATTCAATTTAAAAACTCGATAATCGAGACTTTCAGTATTATCGTAATAACGGTAGGAATGGCAATCGAGATTACACTGTTTTTCAATCGACCATAACTCCGCTCAGAATAAAGTAATTTGACGGAAATTTTCATCGGAGAGAGAGAAATGGGGTTTAACGTCCACTCAACACAAACTAGGTCATTTCAGGACTAACATATGGTTTAATTTTATTTCAATAATTCGCTTGCGCGTAGGGGTCTTTAGCAGTGGGAGGAAACCGGTGTGCCCGGAGGAACCCACGAGGTTGAGAATGCGCCCCTATCTCTATGCCACATACGCTCACACCAGGGCTTGAAACCACAGCCGCAAGTCAGAGGTGACCGGGAAGCTAAAGGTCGAAGCGCGGCACTCTAGGCCATCCCAACCCCCAATTTTCATCGGATTTTCTTTATCAATTTTTTAACTATTATAGCGAGAACAGTCAACTCTTTATCTAAATCTTACATGATATATCTTTAAAGAAAATATTAAAAAAATAGTCCAAGAAAAGGTTTCGATGCGGAAAATGTAACATTATAAAATAATAATTTGTACTTCTTAACCTTCAAATTTCGCACGTGGGCGAAGAAAGGTATGTTATAAGGGCATTATAAATCAAAATTATAGTTCTTTTGAAAAGCCGCATCAGTTAAAAATCTTGAAATAATACCCGGAATTTTAAACGTGACATAGTATCTGACGATATGAATTCCACACCTTACTGAATATGAATACGCTATAACGGCAGTCTAAATCAAAATGAATATTTAGAATCTTGAAAAAATACCCCAAACTATGTCCTTTTTTAAAGATACTTCCCACAAAAAAAAATTTATCGACTGGTTATTTCCAATAAAAGTATAGCAATTTTGGTATATATGGAAAGTAGAAACATCCAATCTTACTAGAAAAATACTGGTTTCCCTGAAAAACACCCATGACGCGTGCACAGGACAAAAATGAGAGGATGTCACTAATCGGCATCCTGACATTGATTGGAATCAACATTGTGTTTTTTATATGCAATGAGTTCGCTCCAGATTCGCAGCCGTTTATATAGGTACTGAGACAGCCAAGTCACGTGAAATATACATCACTTTTTTTAATGGATTTTCTATAGCTTGGGGTATTTCCTCGCGAATACAACGTATTGGAGCAAATTTTTGACAGATTAATTGGTTTGAATATTTTTTTATTCCAAATATATCATCAGTTCACCCAGTTTAATACAACGATAACCTTAATATTAAATCATATTTTAACAGAGAGAGAGAGAGAGAAAGAGAGAGAAGTGGGGGTCATTTTTGGGACTAACATGTGGTTTAATTTTATTTCAATTATTCGCTTGTGCGTAGGGGTCTTTAGCAGTCGGAGGAAGCCGGAGTACCCGGAGAAAAACCCACGAGGTTTGACAGGCGACCCTACTCCTTGCCACGTACCACCCGGGATTCGAAACCACGCCAGTTGACTCAATGACAGGCCGTATGATACAGCGCGCGCACACTAACCATTCAGCCACCCACCTCCCCACATGGAATAACAGCTTAATAATATAATAGCCACAATTATAATCACACTTCTATTATGAGCATTTTCTGATAAGGTTAAGCAGAGGTAAGCAGTGTGAGGGTGGAGATTTTGGGACCCAATATATGCTGCTAGTTGAGGCAGAATAATCAAAACTGGCGTATGTATGTGAATGTCGTGACTCAATTGATGAGGGTTGTCTGTTTGGGTTTTCTGTCAGAAATCAAACGGTAATTAAGAAAAAGAATATAGACAAATAGGGAAAAGTGTCGCGTATTAAAAACACGCGCGAGACATTAAAAAGTATTTGAAATAAATGGGTTATTACTTGTACCTTTAAAATAATTGTTTTTGACAAATCGATCTATGACCTTTACGAACTTTTGAAAACTTCAAAAATGGCTGAGACAACGCCCCACTAAAGACATTTATTGCAAATTTGCACAAAATGAAAATGAGTGAAACCATTAATAAATTTACATTTTAAAACATAAACGTGCACAGACATGTCTGAGGGTGACGTTTTAACACCCTAAAACATTATTTAAAACTTGTAACACTATTTTAAAAATCTAATTAATTTTGTTACCCGGCAGGAAGTCGACACTAATCTGTTATATGGGGTTAATATTAGCCTATTAGCCTATACAAAACGTTTTCTCCACCTTTGATGAAATCGGATCATTACGTATCATGTTATGTGTTTACATTATGATGGATTAATCTAAAATTGTATCCTTAATTTAGTATTTTCATATTGTCGAAAATGTCAGAGAGAAGAATTACGCAAGGGTCTGCCTATTATCGGGCTTATTTCTGAC
This sequence comes from Patella caerulea, assembly GCA_036850965.1. Classification (NCBI taxonomy): domain Eukaryota; kingdom Metazoa; phylum Mollusca; class Gastropoda; family Patellidae; genus Patella; species Patella caerulea. The sequence goes on along the minus strand of JAZGQO010000002.1, from coordinate 12,256,103 downwards.
TTCCTTCAACTGTTATATTAAATATTATTCAGGTATTTATGTACATGACAATCTAAACATCAACTCTATAGAACATCGAATGGCTTTGATATTGAGTGGATTAGTGGACTTTCGCGTCAGGGATCATGTAAGCGGCTTTTAACCCTATGCCGTCAGAGATAAGATCAACCAATCATCGGTTGTATTTCTAATGGTATGCTCACAGTTTCATACGCCAAGAACTTGCCGCAACTCCCCTACATCAACCAGAATGCAACTTTTCCAGATCCTAGTGTAGTAAAGATAAGTAAAACAAAGTTTTGAACTATATTAAACGGGACGAAATAGGATCCGTGTTTAAAGCAGTTTGTTCTGGAAAGCCTACATAATGTATGTTTACTACATAGGTGTTTCTTCAGTTCTAAGCGCGCCATCTTCTAATCAGACAAATTGCAATCTCAGATGAACATTAAAATCGTAGACACTTTCTACTCATAAACACATGGGCATAGAAAATGCTTCGCGATAACTAATATAATACGTCTTTAATGAATTTCAAAGCAAAAGCGTAAATTTATATTTGGATAACTGGATTGCTAAACAACTAAAGAATATCCCGTCCTACACGTAACACCCAATAGTGGCAATGATTACGATATCTTCTTATGATTTGGCGGAATGTCCTCGTCGTTGCGATTGATTCATTTTTTTCTGCCTTTACTCCTGATGAGTTTTTTGACAGGCATTAGAAGTCTCCCGCTGTTTTTCAGAAAAAAATGTGAAGCAATAGTCGCTGTAAATTACAACTAAGACACTTTGAAATATAATCGGCAGGTTATGGGAGGCGATACATAACAAAAGAGTTTTAAAAATTTATGTCGACAGTACTAAGTAGACAACATGTTAGAGGAATTTGATGTAGTATTTTATGTGTTAGAGGCCATTTAACTACGAGGCGCAAGCTGTAAATAGGTTAATCTTTTGTTGTCCTTTATTTCTTCCTTCCTAGGCAGACATCGTGACAGAATATCATTATAGGGAATAAAAGTAGGCCACAGACGACAGTCAAATAGGGCTGCATGCCAATCAGTTTTACCATGGCATTGTTTTTTTAAATGTATACATGTAAGGAAGCCAAGGTGGCTGGATGGGTTTGGTGGAGAACGTTAGCAAACTGATCCCGCAGTGAATATTCGCTTGGCCGCTACAATCACTGATAAGCATGACATCAACGAGGCTTAATAAGTACGGCATATTAACTTTTTTACTCCGAAAATTAAATTCTCAAACATTTTTTTGAGGTAAAAGAAAAATAAATAAAGACGTTTGAAGTATTTGTAGTTCAAAAATATTTCCTATTTAGTGTAAATGGGCATTAAAATGAGTAAAATGCATAATTTTGCCCGAAGCAGTTAGGTGTTAAGTAAACATTGCACGAGCCGTTGAGCCAATGACTACGAGCCGTGCAGTCAACGCACGTGTTTTGGACAGCCATCCGTTACAGGGATAATTTGTAAGTAATTCTCTGTGAAACAGGTTGGAACGTTAGATGGAAGATGTTCGAGCATAAATGACGTCATATGTGAAGATTATGAGTTAGGGCTAGTGTAAGGTTAGGTGGAGGTATAAGAATTTGGGGGAGAAGTTAGCACTAGCCCTGTTTACATCTCGAAGCTTTGATGAACTCTGCAGCCCTAGCCCCGTCCCACACTCCGTTTATGACGTCATATGTGCTACACTGTCTTCGATCTTCGGATTTTCCAGCCTTGTTTCCGGTGGTGAAGGGCAGCAGTTCTGACAAGGAACAACGCCTAATCGTTCGAATGGTACGTAAAACCAAGCTCCGTAACACTACATAGTGTATGCCCGTCTTCATTAACTGGCTTGGTGCAAAAAATTAAGGCCAATAAACCCAATTTCTGTTCATTTCACGATTACAGACAGCAAACCACCAACATGCTCCACATAAATAAAATAAAATTTGATACAGGAAACTGGATCAAGAATATCGCAACAGTAAAAAAGGGAGAATAAACCAGAAAGACAACGATTGTTTACGTAAAATGAAATCTGAAATCGAGAGCAAAGATGTAAGATGTAAACCGCCATTTTTTTCTTTTAAAAGGACGAATGATTTATGGCCTAACACCGTAAAATAATGGCGATAGGTCACGTGATATATAGTGTAACTATCTGTACAGTTGGTATAGTAATGGTTTATAGGTTGTATATGACAACATAGTATTTAAAATATGCATATTTAATATTTAAAAATTTGATGTCCGGGTATTGTCTTTCCACATGGCTTCTTTTGCTTACTGTTTTGTTTTAGTTTATTGTAGGCAATGACGTGGCCGTCATTAACGAAATCGTTTCATCACTATAAATACACTGGTCCCAAATTCACAAAACATTTTCATACTTAAGTTAAGAATTTTCTCAATTTCCAATCTATGTTCACTCTGTGTTTATGTTGGTCCAGAAACACAAAACTTTGCTCATAGTTACTTCTTGATGTTTTTGATACCTTAAAACAAGGGCTGTATGTTTAGTTAACTTAAAGGGACAATAACATTCTTGCTGGCTTGGTAGCTCCAGAAAATATATAATACCACTATTCTAAGTACTAGATGTTTAAGTGTCCTACCTGTTGTGTAAATTATCCATTACAACCTATTTTACTTGTCCAGAGGGTTCGAAAATATTTTAAAATCCAAGTCACATTTGAAAAGGTTTACGTTAGACTTTTCAAATCAATTGGTTGAATTTTTCCAATTTTTCAAAATAGGTGTGTTAAGATGAAATTTATATCATCATTTAATTGGAATATTCTAAAATAATACAATTTGTTGACCAGATTGAAGATTGGGACATATTATTCAGTTACAACAAGAGTGTTATTGGGGCTTTAACTGAAGTCTGAGAATTCAGAAGACAATAATTACTGTTTATTATTGGGCGATATTAACAGGAATTGTATTCTATGGAATTCCAGTTCAATTGATTAAGTACCATTGGAAGGATTTATCACTCTAGAGTCTGTAATTATGAACATGTTTATGGAATGCCCAATGTCTTCTATTTTTGACAATTACACGAAGTTATAAAACTTTAATAAACCCAATGAGGTCATAGAAAACACGTCATTGATAAACGCATTGAATTTAACATCCATCAAACCTGTAATGTCGTAAACAACAAGTCACTTGAAAGCAGGAACACCTACAAACCGCAATTCAAACTTTCTGAGATCACCTGACCAACGTCTTCAGAAATCTTCAAGTCAAGTTATAAAACACACACATTCAAAACTTTATTCAGCCAACAATCAGTATTACGATAGTCATATTACATATAACAGGAAGGTGTGTGTGTGTGGAGGGGGGGGGTGTCTAGTGGTCAAGGTCTGACATTGAGTCACGTGGCGTGGTTTCGAGTACGTGACAAGGAGTAGGGTCGCCTGTCCAACCTCGTGGTATTTCTCCAGGTCCTATTCTTTCCTTTTACTGCTAAAGACCCCTGTGCGCAATTATTGAAATAACATTAAACCATACGTTCACCCGAAATGACTTAGGATGATGTATCAAGTGGACGTTAAACCCTATTGTCTCTTTCTGTATAACGTTATTATTATCGCTAGTTTTCCGGAAGTAATTATAAAATCAATTGGAAACCTTTTTCGTCGAGAGAGAGAGAGAGGGAGAGAAGAGAGAGAGAGAGAGAGAAATGGGGTTTAACGTCCACTCGACACAAACTAGGTCATTTCGGGACAAACATATGTTTTATTTTTAAAATTTTATTTCAGTAATTCGTTTGCGCGTAGGAGTCTTTAGCAGTGGGAGGAAACCGGAGCGCCCGGAGGAAACCCACGAGGTTGAGACGGCGCCCCTATCTCCATGCCACATACGCTCACACTACGGATCGAAACCACAGCCGTAAGCTAGAGGTCGTAGCACGGTAGACCAATAGCCCCCCCCCCCCCGATACCAACCAATCAAACTAACACACATTTAACTACTATTCATTACTGACGTAGGTTGTTGTTTAAATAAAAAGAACACGAATGTCGCAGATCAGCTGACTTTCTGAATAATAAAAAAATGACAAATTTTAAATAGTTTCACGGTTGAGCGCGTCACAGTCATACGTATATTACAACAGAAGATGAAACGATAACATTTAAGTATAGGTCTAGTTTTTAAATTCTATTGTTAATAATATCATCTGTTGCTTGGTATGTCTGGATTTCGAACATTTTAATCGCTATAAAACATGTTCATATATGGTCATCAGGTGCGGATCCAGGAATTTTTGCATGAGGGGGTTTGTCAGCTTTCGGTTAGGGAAATCTGCCATCATCGTCTTTAAATTACATAGGCATACATACAAATTGAGCTTTTTAAACAGAGAAATAGATTTATAATGATGTAGGATCACTTTGTGATGTAATTTCATTGATGCAAGGCATTATTTTTTTTAAGTAGCTGAGCAGGGGGGGGGGGGGGCTCTGGATCCACCCCTGGTCATTATAGAAATCTAACCTGTTGTAATTTGTTTATAGCAACCGGTATTTAGACTATTCCCGGTCGCCTCGCGTGTGTTTAGATCTATTTATTAAGGCCAATTGCAATATTGGTCAAATGGCACGAGATGTAAACAGGGCTAAGCTTAAAGGGACAATAACACTCTTGATGGCATGGTTGCCCCAGAAAATAAATAATAGCCTTATTCTAAGTACTAGATGTTTTAGTGTCTTACCTGTTGTTTAAATTATCCAATACATCCTATTTTACTTTTCCAGAGGGTTCGAAAATATTTTAAAATCCAAGTCACATTTGAAAAGGTTTACGTTAGACTTTTCAAATCAATAAGTTGAATTTTTCCAATTTTTTAAATTTGGTGTTTTAAAATGAAATTTATATCATCAATTAATTGAAATATTGTAAAATAATACAATTTGTTGGCCAGAATGAAGATTGGGGCATATTATTCAGTTACAACAAGAGTGTTATTGGGACTTTAAATGCTTACTCTAACCAAAACTTAGCGACCTTGACGAAAATTGAGATGACCTTATTAACAAAAAAATTTAGCCCTCACGTATGTATGTAATTTTAGAATCAGAACTGCTAAATGCTAATGACAGGTTTCTAGTCTCTGGACAAATTAGTTATCTTATATTAGTTTAGTGAATTATTGGTCCAAAAGAAAGAGAAGACCATGCTGGTTATCGAATTTAGTCATAGTATTTAGTATTTATGCACGTGCAGGGATATTTTGTACAAAGTTATTCAATTAAATCAATCTGATTAAAACGCAAATCCTATTTCGTTTCGTTTTTTTTTTATAATTCAAACTTTCGTTTTACATGTACGTGCTTTTACTACACTAGGATCAGGAAGAAACTGTCTATTGCGCTTGGCGCGAGGTGCACGGAACTTTGGTAACACACTAGAAACGTCAACACTGATTGGTTAATCAAATGTCTGACGTCATAAGGTCAAACGCCGCTCGTATGACCTCTGATGCAACCTTCCACTACACCTTGTCAGATCTTCATGTAGTGTAGGCCATCGAAAGTATAAAAAACGAAACGAAATAATACATGTAGATCTGTTTTTAATCAGATTGCGAGAGGGGAGAGAAAAGTAAATTAATTCCAATTTATGTCCATAACTAAAGTAGTCGAAAAACTATTTCTGAATATGTGAATTGGTGCGCAAGTAACCGAAGATATTCCGATGGCAGTTTTGACGAATTTGGTGTTTATCATTTCAGTTTTCATCATCGTTACATGATACGGTGCAATTATCATATTCAATATGGCCGCGTTACTTCATCACTTCTTAGATAAACATCGTCTCATAATACCGTAATTATCTTTAATCTCGTGCCTGACGTAAACTAACACCAGTTGTTTCATAATAAAGAAAGCGATACACTCTAAATCTCCGTGCAGCCGTTTCAAGTGTGAACAATATCTTGTTATCATAACCATATCAATGTTTCAACACAAATAATGATGCTACGAAGCGGAAGAGGTTTGATTTTTTAAACTCTTAAACAGCTACTTCAATAAAAACTAACAGTAGTATAGAATATATTTATCACCCAATAACACATTAGACAGTAGATATCGCTTTTGTGATAAATTACATAATCTACTGTTACATGAATTTGATTGGTCAATCAAAAATGAGCTACTGTCTTTTATTTTAAAGAAATCACTTATTCTAAATAAAAAGTAACTTCTTTTGTTGTTAAAAAACCCCTGTTTTTATTTAATTGAACTTGAAGTAAAGAACGGGTCAATAAATAGGACTTTGCAATAGGTAAACTGCTGTCAAAAAATGATGTATCACTACGCTGTAATGTAATCAGATTCAGTAAAAGTGAAGTCTATACCAAAGAATCATATTTATCAATTTGTGCATGTAGGAAATGATTGGGTGATAAATAAAATCTCCAACTCGGCTTTTTTATATCAAAAAATATCAACACTCGTTGATAAAGTAAAAATAAATAACTCGACATAGCCTCGTTTTTTTACTTTATCAACCCGTGTTGATATTTTTTGATATCAAAAAAGACTTGTTGGAGATTCCCTATATATGCACCGGGACGTCTCCTCGCTAGGTACAAATGAAGTAGGGTTAATCATCCTACGGTTCTGCTCCTACTGGGCTATTGGAGACAGGTATACGCCATACAAGGCTTGAGATAAATTTTGCCTGGACAGCGGAGCTACAGCCTGCTCTTACATCGCATGCCCACTGCAAATGGCTCTTTTACGTGAATACCAAGGCGTAGGCCTACACGACACCTGTCATCCGAACGACTATACGTTATCCGTTGACAGGCCTTCTATCCCGCACCCATGATAAGGAGGAACCAGGCTGGAAAATCCCGATGAACATTCTCGCTCATCACAGGGATCGAACACGTGACCCCCAGGTTAGCGATCCACTGAGCAACCGAAAGTACAAAAAGTTCGGGTTAGTTTGTAGTAAGTACCGGCCACCAAATAGAACGGATACTACCTCACTCATGTCCCAAACAACTTGACAACCCAATCCCCCGAACTCATAGATTCCAATCCCCAGCTCACAGTAAGATGCCTGCAACGTTGTATCAACATTAGGTAGAGAGAGAGAGGGAGGGGGGATGTTCACTCGACACAAACTAGATCATTTCGAAACTAACATACGATTCCATTTTATTTCAATAATTCGTATTAGGAGGAAACCGGGGGACCGAGAGAAAACCCACGAGGTTGGACAGGCGACCCCAATTCTTGTCACATACAATCCGGGAATCGAAACTACGCCAGTTGACTTAATGACAGAGCTTATGATACAATGCGCACGCGCGAACCATTCGGCCATTCAACCCCCGTTTTGCCAGATAATTATAGGTTTAATTTTTAAAACATATAAGGTTGGCCATCTTGTCAAATACCGTAGAATTTAGGTGATAATACAGATTAATCACACAATACAACAATTGTCAAAAACACCATCCTCGTCTAGACACAAAAATAATGCACAATATTCAAGGGACATACAGAAAAAGAGAAATTGTTCCATTTACAAAATGTGCAAAAATATCACGATGCGAAGGTTAAATGCTCCGTTTGATTAGAGCTAATCCCACTACTCACTGCTGGAAAGAGAGAAAATTCTTGTTCTAAATTATGATTGGTCAATAGTCCGATTAACTACCAATCGCTAGCTGTGTTATAAAGGCATTACCCTTAACACAGAGCGTCAAATTGGACCAAATATTTTTAAATAACGTTACGTCCTGACTCACGATTTTGTTATGTCCAATTAACCAGTGAATATAGCAGTAACACTAATTGCGTGACAAATGAGGCCATCAGCATTGACCTAAACAAAACTGTATGGAGACGAACAGACTTTCACCGTTTTTTAATACCTTAAATCACTGTCCAAAGTTTTAGGGGAGACCCCAGATTAAAGGAAGGGGTGCCATGTTGCTGTACTGAGGTGGTAGATTTGATTGAACGGGAAGAATAGACACACACCAAAAGTTCAAGTTACCCCAGATGTTGAAAAAGCTCTAAAAAAATGGGCTGCTGCAAAGCAGTGAAGAATTTTGTAGATTGTAATATCATATGTATATTATATGTAAATAAAAATTACTGAAAACATATAATAGAATAGATATTCGTTCTTTTTTTTCGGCGGAAAAAATATATGGCTTATAAATTAAAATGAAATATTGGCGGAAGAAAAATTGAACCCAGAGTGAGCACTGCCAGAGCGGGATTTCTCGGACCATTTCTTCAGGAATATGATGTTAGGGAGACCGGGACATCTGTTTCATGTTTGACCTTTTGACGTCAGACATTGATTAATCAATCAGTATTGACGTTTTTACTGGTTTAACCAAAGTTCCGCGCATCACATTCACAAAAACTCGTAACAGACCGTTTCATTAGCTAATTCTTCACATCATCCAGAACGCGCTATATAACAACTCCCCCACACCATAGTGGACTAAAGGCAACTAAAACGAAATTTGGAAATATGAAAACGAAACGAAATAGGGTCTGTCTTTGAAAAGGGCTAGAGAATCCTAGTCGAAACGTCGTCAAGTAATAAACAAAAGTTGCAGTCCATAAACTTGTGTCCTATGTCACAAGTGATATGAATCTTTATGGATCAACAGACTTTCTGATGAACAAACAGTGAGGCAGCTTAGCAACTTTATATGAACGTTCCGGGCCTTTAAACGTCCACATTCATCTGCTGCATTGGACCAGGGGAGGGGTGGATGGTCCACTGGCGCGTACGTGCGCGCTGTATCATAAGAACTGTCATTGAGCCAACTGGCGTAGTTTTCGATTCCCCGGTTGCACGTGACAAGGAATAGGGTTGCTTTCCAACCTCGTGGGTTTTCTCTGGGTCCTCCGTGTCTCTCTCGTGATCCCTCCCTCGCCATTACATGTAGATCCGTTTGCTTCCATTTGAGACAACTTCAAGCCCGTTGTCTACTTGGCGAAATGTCTCTTTATTGTAATATTGGATGGTTATGCACTTTTTTTTCATTCTCAGAAATTTGATATTGATACATAAATGTTGTATATGATATACACCAGAGAGAGATACAATCAGTTTAAAATATTAAATGCAATTAAATATATAATCATGAAATTTTAATGTCAGCTATGCAGTAATTATGATATATTTTTTGCATAGTCGTTAAGTATCTAATGACATAGGTGACTGACGCAAAATTGGAAGTTTAGTGAGACACTCCCCTGGTGCACTATTAGACATTTTGGTGCAAAAGAGTAAGGTTTTATTGCTCCGTCTTGAGAAAGAGAGAGAGAGAAAGATAGAGGGGGGGGGGTAAAGTCCACTCGACACAAACTAGGTAACAAACGTAGAAACACAAGCCATAAGATATCAACCAACCTCTGGTTTAAATGTGTTTCGACATAAAATAGGCAACTTCGAGACTAACATGTTGTTCAATTTTATTTCAACATTTCGCTTGTCCGTAGGGGATCTTTCTCCGTAAGTGGGGGTGGGAGAATCGAAACCACGCCAGTTGGCTCAATGGCTAACCATTAGGCCACCCAAATCGCTCAAAAGAGTAGGATTTTATTTGCTCGTTCTTGAGACTATAAATTTAAAGGAGCTAAATCGCCATTCTTCGGAACATAGAAATGGACTCAAATGAATCGCAAAGCATAAAATAATGTCATATGAATGACTTACATTCAATCGTTTCTGTTTTTATTGTAATTTCTAATGAGTTGTATTCACTGAAATATACGAAGAATGCAAATTGAATGGCAGTCTTTGACGTCTGGTAGTCCCCCCTTGTGGTATATGTTTTGCCTCTTTAAACCAGTCACATCATTACAAATAGAGTTCAAAAGCATTCTGGCACGCGATTCATGTACCAAGTATAAAATTGTTATTGTGCCCTAAATATTGGATAACAGAAGCCCATCTTTTCACTGTAAGATAACAATGTTGATTTAAATTGACCAATAATACCTGTCTGCAACGTTTGGGGGGTTGGATGGCCGAATGGTTCGCGTGCACGCGCTGTATCATACGACCTGCCACTGAGTCAACTGGTGTGGTTTCAAATTCCCGGTTGTACGTGACAAGGAGTAGGGGCGTCTTTTCAAACTCTTTGGTTTTCTACGGGTACTCCGGTTTCCTCCTTCTGCTAAAGACCCATACGCGCAAGCGAATTATTGACATAAAGTTAAACCATGTGTTAGTCCCGAAATGATCTAGTTTGTGTCGAGTGGACGTTAAATCCCATTTCCCCCTCTCTCTCTCTCTCTCTCTCTCTGTTTACAATGTCGGTCGAGTGGACGTTAAATCGCATTTCTCTCTCTCTCTGTTTGCAATGTCGAAAACTGTTGATGATACTTCGATTTGAAGACTTGGCTGCTTTAAATATTGTCAGATTCAAAATGTCGTAAAAATTCTAAATCGTATTGTTATCATTGTCTCAAGGGATACTGTAGCTTTTTCCTATTAAATTGAATTGTATTTTTGAGGTTTCCGGTTTCGTTGTACAGGTAAATATGTATATATTGGAATGTCCAGTGAGTTATTTATGTGAACCAGTCGTAAGCTGATACGATACCTGGTTAATCGGAACAAAAGAAGCTTTGTTCTCATCAATGATGAAGCACATGATTCGACTTATTTAAGGAGTCAAACATAGTTGACCCTGGTGAGTTGTCAACATAAACAGCCAGATTCGGCAAAACTCAACTAAAGTAATTGGATTCGTCACATGAAGAAATGTGCTCAATGGAAAGCGATGTTAGGTCATTTGGAAATGGCGAACTAAATCTTCCTTCTTTTGCCAGAGACACGGGGATAGTGGGTTGAAAAATCCTTGGGAATTCTCTATCCTCGCACCGGTTTCGAACCCGGTATATCTTAGTTACTGGGTCGTATTCACTGACCCACTGTGGATCACCACAAAACACAATGCATATTGCAAAGGATTTACAATGTTGGCACTGAGGGAAAGTGGACACACTAGGGTGTTCCGAGTGAGAGGGGGGTGGTGGGAAATATTTAAATGCTGAGACGTGATATTCTGGTATATCTCCCGGACCAAACGCCAACTTTTATGGTTAGCGGTTTTTCGTCTTATCACCGGACAACATAAAAGGGAGAGGGGTTTTACATAGGCTAAGCCTGTTCCCCAATCCCATTCAGACAACCTGAATAAAATATTGTTTAAAAAAAAAAAAAACATAAAAGAATAGAAGAAACCCAGAGTGCTTTCAATTCCATTTCTAAGAACCGGTCTGTTTTCGTCAAAAATATTGCTTTAGTAACTTTTTTTCTCAGTGGCGCGTTGATGGTCCGGGTATGGATGGTTTCTAAGCTATTGGCCCATCATTCCGTGTGTAACAAACATGCCCCTGATCAAACATATTATTTAGCGACAAGAACACCGGAATTTAACCATTCCTAGAATTATTTCATTGATATTACGATATATACAGTCGAGAGTTTGGTTTGTTTCGTTCATATAAATGTTACTTTAAACTGAAGCGATTGTATTACCAGTGAACTTAAAACAGCACCAACATAACCCATTCTTGTATGGTTGATAAACTTTTCAAGCTGACTAAATACTCTGTTTTTATATTTTACCATGTTTAAGAAAATATTTTAACCATTGGTGCCATGTTGGTAGATTCGTAACAGAATGCAAGTAAAAATAATGAAATGTAGAACTCTTTCCCCTTCATAAGCATCACTGGTTTATGGTATTATAACAGTCAGAAAGTTTCTAATCGGGCTGATGTATACTAATAAAATTTATTTCAAGTTTCGCAGTTATAAATGTTTTTCTGCAAACTAGTTAGAACCTATCGGGGTGCAATCGGCGCCCGCCTTTTCTTCTTGTTAAGTGAACACCGGAATCAGTCGTTGTTGATGGTAATCAACCGTTCGGGACTTGAATAAGCCATTCAAGGAAACAGCAATTCATGACCGGAATCAGCCGTCCATGATGGTAATCAACCGTACATGACCCGAATCGGCCGTTCATTATTCATGACTAGAATCAACCGTTCATGACTGGAATCAACCGTTCGTGACTGGAATCAGCTGTTCGTGCCAGGAATCAGCCGTTCGTGACTAGAATCAACCGCGCGTGACTGGACACAGCTGTTCGTGACAGGAATCAACCTTTCGTGACTGGAATCAGTTGTTTAAATTTGGAATCGGCCATTCTTGACTGGAATCAGTCAATTATGGCGAACCATTCGTTATCAGTCAATTATGGCGAATCATTCGTTCAAGACCAGAATCAACCGTTTACGATTCGAATCAGACGTTCATGAGGGCAACTTGGGAACTGCGGGCTTGTTCTAGACACAGTTCGACTTATTTTAGGTCAATAAAAGTTTCACAATAATCCCTTTTAATACAAAATCAAGAGGTCGTGTATCTGAAAAAACCCCGATAAATATGAAATTATGGAATCTCGTTCAAACCAAAATAAAAAAAAAGAATATCATACAAACTTTAGAAAAGTAATTTGAAGCAATATGTCATGGGAGATGACGATAAATACCATATATTGAATCTCGTTTAAAAAGGCTATATACCTCGTATCTCCAATAAAATTTCATCCAATGCCATTAATTCGTGATAGAAATATCTAAGGGACAGTTCAAATTATCAAAAACATAAGGAATATCTGCAATAACGGTTAAAATCTAATTTCAGTAGCGGTATAGTTTGTGATTTTTTAAACGCAATCATGGATTCGACTATTTAATACACCGAGGACAGCCCTTTCTTTAGCTTGTGAAATCATTACCCCCTTTAAAACAGCAATAATTTTAACTAATTTGTTCTTGTATACAGGTCACAATTAATTTTATGCTTATTACTGAGCGACGTTTCGACCAGGCTTCTCTAGTCATTATCAAACAATGGTTATCATTATAAAGCTTCTGGGGTTTTCTTTTTTTTTTTTTGGTTGTCATTATAGATTGATGACGACAGATAAATGACAAGTAGCGTAGAATAAATAAAATATTTCAAGGTGGGTAAATATTTTAAATAGTTCTCTCCCCCTGTTCTCAATGAAGTCTTGAACAACAGGAGTTTTATTGCCGAGTAACGTAATTCAATATTTTTGTAAAACAGATTTAAAAGCCAATATCTAGTTTCACTTTTTACACAGAGAGAAGGAAAGAAATGGGGTTTAACGTCCACTCGATACAAACTAGGTCATTTCGGGCTAACACATGATTCAATTTTATTTCAATAATTCGCTTGCGCGTAGGCGTTTTTAGCAGTGGGGGAATCGGAAGACCCCGAGAAAATCCATGAGGTTGGAAGGAAACCCTACACCTTGTCACGTACAGCCAAGAAATCGACTCAATGACAGACTTTATGATACAAAGTTCATCTCGATTTTCTGGCTAGATTCCCCTTGTCAGTGATGTAGGAGGGCCTGACAAGGACAGCTGCCTAGTCGTTCGGATGGGACGAAAAACCGACGTCCGGTGTACACATTGGAGTGCACGTAAAAGATCCCTAGGCAGTTGGAATTCGATATAAGAGTAGGCCGTAGCGCCGCTGCCCGGGCAAATTTCTCTCATAGCACACTGTATGGCGTATGCCCGTCTTCCATTAGCCCAGGTTAGGTGCAAAAGAGTAGGACGTTAAACCCAATTTCATTTCATTTTATTTCCATCCAGCCTCCAGTCACTTGTTACAAATGAAATAAAATAAGATTTAACGCCCTTCTGAACCAACCGGCTAAGACTAAGAAAAGTGGGCATACGCGTTTCTTGTGCTATAATGGACACTTGGCTCAGATAGTGGCGCTTCCGCTAACTTTTAAAGCTGCAATTTCTTATTTTTAAGTTATATTTTTAAAATTTATTACAATAAAGCCTTAAAATAGATGGTATCTATAAACAGTCCTACATGTTCAAGAATAATCCTAGTATTAATCCTATACTTCACTATTACCAGTTGTTATTTTCAACTTCAAATTGAAACTTTTGAAGATAGCTATTGCATGAGGGCAATAGAAAAACAAGGGAGGTAATTGTGTTATTATTTCCTGTGTTAATGAGATATAAGAGTGGAAAGTAATGCCTATGATCGTATAATAGTGAATTGGAAAACTATTGAGCAAAAGACATAGACATAATTATGTTTTGACTTTCTTTGAAAATATGAAATTGTCGCTTTAATAGATTTACCGCGATAGAGTGGTGCGTATTTGTGGAATAAAAGGGAGGATTTGCCAAATTTAGATAAATGAAAGCAAGGCTCGAAAACGCCAAAAGAGAGTTATTGTAGAAACGTAGCTTCCAATACTATAACTTATTGTTTTCTATAGAAATGTTCAGATGTGTGTTCAATAACTAAAACATGTACCATGCATCGCACTTAAAAAAATCCTACTTAAAAAAAAAAAATGAAATATTAGCGTCTCATTTTTCTATATCAACCGACGTATTGAAGACAGGGCATAGCCCAAGTCAAATATCCCTCGAAACAAACTGAAGCGAAAAGAAAGGTACATATAATTACTGAATTTCAAATATTTTAATTATAAATCATAAACATTTACTCAAAATTATAAAACGTGAAAATTAAGTAACTCTAAATACAGATGTATAATTTCGTAAAATATCCTAAAAAAAACAAATTGAAAAGAAGAAACGGCATACTTAATTACTGAATTTCAAATATTTTAATTATAAATTATTAACATTTACTCAAAATTGTGGAGCGTTAAAATTGATTAATTCAAAATATCATACGTGTTGTATCAAATAAAATGACATATCTGGTCCTTTTCATCTAAAGGATGTACTGAAAGTTTTGTAAAACAACATTTTAGTTTCGTATTGAGCAGATTTTACATATGCCTACTTCACAATAAGTTAAACTTCAATAAAACATCGTTAAAAAAGCTTCATCTGACAGAAGTGGCGACAACAGTCTAATGACTTTTAAAAATACATTATTCGCCGTGTATTCCCTCAAGCCAATTTAATTCTTCTTCTTGCGGTTGAATTGTCAAGGGGGTCCACGAGTCGTGTGCTACATTAAACATGTACAAAAAGACATGCGATCACTTTTGTTACCACTCACATATCAATAAAATATTAACATACGATTATTTTCGACGCGTCATTCCACAACACCGAGATGACACCTTTCCTTTGAAGAATAGGATATGCGTGAAATTGAACGAAAATGATCTAAAGAGTAAAAAAAATGGATCTGTATGCAAAATATGTCACGATATACATTTTCATACAAAAATAGATCAATTTTAAATTTCCTGAGGTTTCTGTGTAGTTTTCGTGTTAAAATGAACATTGATTTGTGTATATAGGGATGTGGTTTTCGTTATTTCTTGTTTTCAATATTTACTACTACGCTGAAAAAATATCGAAAATGATCTCAAAATTAATAGACAATGTTGGAAAACTGCACTAAAAAACAAAGACTGAACAAACTATAGGGGAATACAACACTGAAATATGACTTGAATTAACTTCAAATTCTATATACCCAGGGGCGGATCCAGAGCCCCCCCCCCCTGCTCAGCTACATAAAAAAAATAATGCCTTACATCAATGAAATAACATCACAAAGTGATCCTACATCAGTATAAAATGATTTCTCTGTTTATAAAGCTCAATTTGTATATGTATGCCTATGTAATTTAAAGACGATGATGACAGATTTCCGTAACTGACACCTGGCAAACCCCTCCTGCAAAAATCCCTGGATCCGCCCCTGATACTATACAAATGAAATGAATTGGGATTAAACTTTCTACTGTTCTGTTATTATATAAATATAAGTTGTTGAGTCCAGGAATTTCCAAACCTGGCACTAGCCACAACCATATTGTCTGGAGAAATAAAGATTATTGAGAAAAAAATATTGTTAACTCGCTACCTGGTAAGTTAGTATACCACCTGATAAATATCTGATGGGGACCACGTAAGTCACTGGCTTCCTAACATGGATTCCCGGGCATCGATCTCGGTGTTACTTGAAGAATAAAATAGAGTCTTTCCTGCTACGACTAGGTAATGAAGACGGGCATAACGCAGGTAAAGTTTGCTATGACATTATAACGGATTCCAACTGTCAAGTTATCTTTTACGTGCACGTTAATGTATAGACGAGATCTCGGTTTTTCGTCCCATCTGAAAGACTAGACAGCTGACCTTGTCAGGCCCTCCGTCCTGCAACCCTGACAAGATGAAACCACGTCGGAAAATCCTGATGAACTTTTTCGGCCAGTGCAGAGATCGAAAACCGGACACCCGGGCTAGCGAGCCAGTGTCTTACCCACATAGCCACCGCGGGTCCCGATAGCGACGTCACAACAATACAAGTTAACATGCCACTTATATTATATATACATGCTTTATCAATTTAATCTACAGTTTTTAGGGGAATATTAGATACTTGAAATTATATATTTAATCTGCAGCCAAGTACAACACCCATATCATTTAATCTGTAGCAAAAGTTGCATTGTCATTTAATTGCACATCTTGTATGGGTGCTTGAGTTTCAGATGCAACCAAGTACAGCTGCGATGAAACTCAAAATGCTATCAAATGATTCAGAAACGAGTAGCATACGCATGTCCTGCCTATTACACGACATCGACCTCTACATACAGCTAAATGAAGAGATAGATTTGTAATAGTAAACTACTGTTTTCCCAGACCCGTCTTGATACGTGGAAATGCATGCGCAAATTTAGCATTTTTCTTGCCACATCTCCTTACTTATTGCAGTTGTCTCTTCTCACAGATTAATGTGAAATGCAGATGTACAAATAAAAAAGAGTTGTTAACTTTTACACCTCTGAAAGTTGTACATTTAACCTTAACTCTTCCCACTCGAACTAGAAAGGTATAGCATAGCCTACCATCAGGGAGGATTATCTATAGCTCCATTCCACCTCCCTTAAAGCGGTCAAATTTCTTTGATGTTTCTGATTTGAAATATGTCTCTACTCCCGTTTATTTTCTTTTATGTTGAATGATATAGTTAAAACTATATTTTCATTGCTTTACTCATTTCTATATTCGTATTTATTTTAACGTCTAGCTGCAATATTATGTAATGCTGCATATAATGTTGACGCTTTCTAACTAACACCAACGTAACATGTCTTTGAAGACTGAACCCGATAACGTTTAAGTTCGTTTCGGTTCCACATCGTTCCAAATACAACTGTTAACTTGAGATGGTTCTACGTTAAGATATGTATTTAATGTATAATTTTTACGAACGGTACAATAAACTCTGAGGTATAAAATATAACAAGCTGGGTGTTATTCGTGGGAGTGTGACCTGGAGATCAGTCACGTATTTATCTTGAATAACGTGTGCAGTTTTATTTTTGTATGTGGAATATTGATGACATTTTCATGCAAAATATTAATATCCAGATTTAATTGTTATCGAGCCAAGATGTAGTTATGTTCATGATCCCACGGCGGAGTATTAAAATCTGCCCAGTCCTCATGTTTGTCCGTCATTGTGCTATGGGGGAATTTTCCTAGGTTGCGATATATCTGCATGCTATTCTACGTGACCTACAGTTATCGTATCATTTGACCAACTACATGCTATGTCTGTCAGGCAATATTTCGTCCGAAGCTCTCAGAAAAGTTTTAAAATTAGACGACCGACAAGGCGTTATCTTGGTAGGGTTTTTCGATGGTGTTGGGGGCGGGGGGGGGGGTCTTCTCCTTTCAGAAAAAACTTGTGATCACGATAATGATCAAGGATTTTAAACGGATTTTTTTCAAGATCATGTTTACAATATAGGTCAAATTTCTCCTTGAAGGATTCTTGTCAACATCAAAGTTTTCATTTCAGATAATATGCTTTCTTCGGCTACTTTTTTTTTTAAAATTCGAGACGCATTTCCACATTTTGCTTGGCTATCTGTTTACTGTGTATGCATATGAATTAAGGTTAATCTTTTTAGTGAGTCCAATTTCAGTTTGCTAATGTTCCTATATCGTATGACGGTTTTTTACTAATTATTTAAGTTTGTGATGTACCCAATATAACAATCTCTTGACGGATATCATATCGTAATGGATTTCTAACTCTCTGTCACTGCATTATTATATTACAACTCATAAAATACAATATAATATTTTTATGTTAAAGGACCTGTATCAGATACATTTAGTAAATCTGAAGGGTTAATTCTACACTGAATACCCCTATCAACATATATCTTGGCCCTGTAAACTATCGAATACTTAAAAGTATCTTCTAATTTTCATAATATGCTTTTGCGGTAAGTTCCAAATTTCCACGCTATCCTGAAGTGTCTGGATTGTCGCATCTACATATAAACTTACATGTGGCAAGGGCTAAATCTATTTGTTAAGTCCAACACAATTTTCGTCAATGTCTCTGAAATGTAAATACGGTTAAGGCACGTGAATGTTAAAAAGATTTGAATTCGTCCCGGTTTTAATTTGTCCAATTCTGGTAGTCATTTTTGTGAGCACCTCTATTTGATCTGACCTAGGAGTTAACGAATATAAAAGATGGATATCGTCAGTATAAAGATGGTGAAATACAGAATTTTGTTTAAGAACATCGCCAAGCTGCTTTGTATACATTGTTAATAAAAATGTCCTAAACCAGAACCTTGAGGAACACCACACACTGGAGGAAAAAAACTCTGATTTGTCTGAGTTGACAATCACAGATTGATTGCGAGATGACAAATAAGACCTTAAAGGTGTCACGTAACAAAATTGATTGTGTAAATCTGCATGTAAGCTATTTCAGTTACTTTCTTCAAATGTGTGCTTTTAGTTTGTATACATGAACCTATCTTTATAAACAGATACTCCGTGAAATGTGAGACTGTGTCTTTAAACATATATAGTCCAATATTTCCCATTATTACCTAGAAGCCATGTTTGTTATTGATAATTATAAGTGCGTCTATTTAATAGATCTGTAAAGACGAACCATATATTTGTATCGATTGCCAAATACCATAAAAGGTCAATAACCCTTTGATTAGTCCTGAAACCCACTTGACTTAAAAGAACGGAGAAAGTCCGGTTATTGTGGCCAGGTTTTATGGCTTGTTTTGTGGTAAAAAGCCGAGGGATTTGTTGGAGATTGGCCAGTATATAAAATCAAATGGTCAATCTGTCAATTATAGAAGCAAATCAGTCGAATAATTTGATGACCCCGGTTTTGTAATATACGATCCATTTTGAATATACGACCAATATGACCGATCATTGAAGGGTGACAATCTTAACCTAGATGTTTTTATTTCGTTTATTTAATGTCATTGAAGGTATCGCAATAAATCATTATCGTATTTCTACAACATGTAATCGTATATGGAGACACGCGTTATATAATAAACATCGGCCTGTGCATCAGCAAATACTTCCGCCTGAAACTACTTGTTTTCGTGCCCTCTCTCCTTATACGCAAATTATACGTCAAATACGCAAATTGTGACGTCATATGTGAATTGTGGGTTAGGGTAAGGGTTAGGCTTGATCATGGGTTAGGGTTAGGGCTAGCCCTGTTTACATCTCGGGACTTTGACCAAATCTACAGGTCCTAGCCCTTACCCTAACCCTAACCCATAATCTATATATGACGTCATATGTGCTAAAATGCGTAGGACCGTCTCCGATCTAGCGTTCTCCGTCAAAAACATTTCTTCACCTGCTACGCCCCATAAAATTACCTCCCTTTAATATCAACGTAGTCCACAACCACCCTTTTCATAAAAGATCCATACGCCACGTTTGTATCTTCTGAAATCCCAATCTCAAAATATTGCAGCGTTTCCCATTCTTCCGAAAAGTTCTCGCCATTGTTAACCCTTTTTGTTGTAGACAAACCACGTCTGCTGGTATACACCCAATTCACCCCAGTTATAATCTGATTCAATTTCACTTGGATGAACACTCGGATAAACATTTGACACGCAACGATTTAAATAAAATAAATATGTTTTCAAACTGACATAAATCTCTCAATAATCCCATCTTCACGGCTTATCAAGTGTATTAGTCATATAGGGATTATAATAACAAGTAGGGGAAATCGATAATCCCGTCTTATCTGGATTAACATCACGTTGTCGCCTAGGCAACATAAATCATGTGACGGTGTTGTATTTGTTTAATTGGATAATATGGTAAACAAACATGCGATTATTAAGGAAGCCAACTAATCAGACAAACCATTATTATTTGATAATGCACATAAGATTTATGTCATGTAGGGGGAGTATGTGGGAAAAATCAGAAAATCAGCGATATCACTTCAGTGGAAGCGTACGTTAAGTTAATCTGTTTCACACACCCAGGAGAACAATTAGATATTGTGATAGAAATGACGAAAAACGACGAATGGGTTTAACAAGTCATCAACGAAAGACCTTGGCTATGAATAGACTACCATATATTAAGGGAGGAGTTGTTTTTAGAGAATGATAAATTGAAGGGGGGGGGGGAATAGGTGGAAGATTTGATCGGGCATACCACTACACAATTGATCTGCAGCGCATTTTACCAATTACTATTAATTGAATGGGTTGATCATCAGCACCTTCCTAGCATTAACTATCGATTGGGCGGGTTGTTCAACAACACAGGCTACGAGTAAACATGGATTGGGCGGGTTGTTCTACAGCACCTTCTACCAGTAACTTTCGATTGGGTGGGTTGATCAACAACACATTCTACCAGTAACTATCGATTGGGTGGGTTGATCAACAACACATTCGAACAGTAATTATGGGTTGGGTGGGTTGGTCTACGGCACATTTCACCAGTAACTATTAGTTGGGTGGGTTGCTCTACAGCATATTCTAGCAGTAACTATTGGTTGGGCGGGTTGATCAACAGCGCATTCTGTCAGTAACTATTGATTGGGCGGGTTGATCAACAGCGCATTCTGTCAGTAACTATTGATTGGATGCAGTGATCAACAACACATTCTAGCAGTATCTATCGATTGGGTTGGTTGATCTACAGCACGTTCTAGCATTAACTATCGATTGAATGGGTTGATCTGCAGAAAGCTCATCGGGATTTTCATCCCGGTCTCCTGTTGTCAGTGTTGGGTTAACTTTGTCGACGAAAATGAATTGTAGAAAAGGCATGCACTCTATATTAAAATGTCTGTTTGGGACGAAAGGGTCAAAGACACGAAGCTACCAGAGTTTGTCCATGTGAAAATACCATAAATGTTTGACACACTTCACATTTTAATTGCGATATTAATATGGTAATTTTATGTAAATTTGCTGATCAAGCTTCTTATGTTAGTTATTGCAAAATATGAATTTGAATGGATATTACTTTACATTATCCAATATAATCTCTCATTTATGGTGGTGGACCTACATACAAAATATTACCAATATCTTTATTGATGGCTTGTCACCGTTCTTATTGATATGAATATTAATAAAGCTATTGTAATGACCGTATTTTATGGACAACCAAAATTCCTACAACTGGGTAACATCAAAGTTCTTATAACACTTTGTCAACAATTTGTTAAGATTGGCGTTAATAAACATTCGTTGGACGTATACCATTGAAGCAATCTAAAAGCGATTTGTCAAAACATATAATACACAATGAGAGATCAGATTTATAGTGTATAGGCTTAAAGAGTATTTCGCCTTGAGGACAATACCTCCTTCCTACTAAGGGTTTCTATGTTCTCCGCCATTGTGCTTCTTCTGCTTCATTACCTGGTTTATGAGTAACTCAATTAACGATAATCTTGTGATCTCTCACCTATAATATTATAATTTTTTATCAGGTTATTTTATGTTCTTTATCCTATTGTTGTGGTATTATTGTGGTAGAAGCCGAATTCAAACATTTTCCACGGTGCGCTGCACGGTATCAGCTGAAAATGTTACTCGGGGTATTCTAGTCGGGTGTTTATTGTCTGACCATTCTTATATAACTAAAGGAATTTTTTCCGGTTCCCGAGAGTAACGCCATAACACCCCACCCTGCTTCTCGTTTTTAGGACATCGATTATATTGATGGTATGGAACAGGGACGTTGTGGTCAAAGGTGGGATGTCGGGTCTGTTATTAAGTTTGCATTGTACTAACCCACTGGTATCCATGTACAGGGAGTTACAATTTCAGTGATGGCAAATTCCTCAAGCTTTTCAGTGATGTTCCCCCTTGCCAAAGTCCAGGACGTCGGCACGACAAGGAACAGTGTCTAGTCGCTCGAATGGGACGAAAATTGCAGATAAAGGGTCACTTGGCAGCTGGTATTCGATCAAGCAAACTGCATGGCATATACTCATCTTCATTAGCCCAATTGCTATACAACATTTGGAGTGGAACGGGACGACATTAAACTTTCTCTGTTTCTCTCATAAATAAGAAATTGAACATGTAAAGTTTTATTAGACAAGTTTTTTTTATTATTTCCAAGTGTGGTATCATATATTTGATGACAGAAATGTTGTATTTTGTATAACAGACAGTTAATTCAAACAGAGTGCAGGCGCGGATCCAGGATTTTTTGCAGGGGTCTAGGTTTGATAATTTCGGTGGGTGTAGCCGAAGGCGCTCAACCAATTAACGGGGTGTTTGGGGGCCCTCCCCCCACAGAAAAAAAATAAGGTAAATTAGATTCAATTTGGTGCATTCTGACGTATTTCCGGAAGGTAAATTCCAAAATTACAGGTCTAAAAATCGCCAATAAAATCGCATAAAAATTTTTCAAGTAAATTAGATTCAATTTGGTGCATTCTGACGTATTTCCGGAAGGTAAATTCCAAAATTACAGGTTTAAAAATCGCCAATAAAATCGCATAAAAAATTTTCAAGCCTGAGCAGGGGGAGGGGGGTCCGGACCCCCTCGACCCCCCACCCATCTGGATCCGCGCCTGCAGTGATATAAATTGTTTAGGTTTCGTTCAGCTCCTAGATTTAAATAGATAAATAAGAAGGTTTACAACTTTTATATTAAACGACGGTCTAAATATCTGTACTATTGGAAATTTGCTTTTTGAAAAATCAATAGTATTTGAATTTTCTTTTTTGAAATATGGCTAACTCTTTATATGTTGGAGCTTAATTTCTATTGTGCTTGTCTTTTTTAGCCCAGTGGGGGCAGAACAGTAGAACGTTAAACCCCATTTCATTAAATGTAATTCAATTTTTGTTGTATTTTAGAGTGGACACCTGGGTTAACCAAACACAAATTTTACTTTTAATTGAATCGTGAAAGAACTGATGAAAGAATTGATTTGAAATTTTCAAAGATATTAAAGACCGCCGTGTTTACATGGATTAGGCGTTTAAAACAATATGTATATAATATGTCATAAGGTGGTAGGTTTATTATTTATATATACAATCATACATTGGCATGGTTAGACATAAATAAAGAAAATAATGTACAAAATTCTTGATTTACACAGAATTTCATTTAAAATGCTCTTTGGAAGAAAAATATCATAGTTGAAACTTAAGTAATATTATCCACAAATTATCTGATTTTTACAACTTAATATTGAAATAACGGTTTGAAGTGCTCGATCAATTTGGTATGATATAAAGCTATATTTCCAGTACTGTCTATAAAAGTTTTGGTAAGATTTCTACAACAAAGCAGTTTCTTTATGCCCGAATAATCTTTTTGCCTGAAGGCAAGATTGTAGAAAAGTGTTATCTTCGAATAATCTATTTGTCGTAAATAATTTGTCACATTCATTTGATACCGATATATCATCCATTTCCTTTAGTTTTTCTGGCTTGATTTCGGATCAGCCCTAGCAATATGGCGCCAATTGCATAGTACTAGTGGTGATGGATGTGGTGTGCGTAGCAGTGTATGCTTTGTACTTTTCAAAATATCTCTATATATAACCATATTCGGGAAATTCGCATGCCTAGTTTTTTTTAAAAAAAAATTGAAAACAGATCTAAAATAACCAGCAATTTCGAATACAGGTCCGAAAACATAACACATATCATATAACACAATGAACACTTGAAATTTTTAATAACACCATAAATTTTAGCATTTAATAATATTGAACACCTTTAAAAAGTTATACAAAAAAAGTGTGAAGCGGCCATTATTATGCATTTCAAAATCAGCCAATTAAAATGGTTCCTCAATGAATATGCGGACCTTGCATAGTTTTTATAGTTTCGGCACTATAATTACCATACGTTAATTCCCTGAATATTTCGTATTAAGTACACCACTGCTTTACAGCAGTTAATATCATATGAGGTAAACTGAAAACTGTTTTGATTTAATTATTTTTTGTTGGGTATTCTCTTTTACACAAAACGAAATGAAATCAATATTTTCTTTCAAAAACAGCGTTTGGAAGTTCTGCATCATATGTATAGTTTTAATTGTATTTTTTTAAAACGAATTCTATATCAAAAATAAATGAATACATAATAAAACAATGTTACTTTTCGAAAGAAATATTCAGTTATATATAAAATGTTTTTACATGTAGCACAATAATAATAATTTTATGAATATTGTTAATTCATTATTTAAAAACATGATAATATTTTTGTTATTACATTAGAGTACATGTTCAATAATAAATAAATAGTATACCTCTTTTCTTTAAAAAAAAATCTAAAATATCAGAGGTTTACGGGTAAGGAAACCCTCAATATAATTATGTTAAAGGCACAGCCCTCCAAGTTTCATTAAAGCCTTAACGACCAAATTGTCTGACTCACGAGCTCTTCAACGGTTATGAAGAGCTGGAAAACCCAGTAAGACATAATTTATAAGTGTCTTACGAAATCATTAGCTTCAGTTAGCTAATTTAGACAAACATTCTTCTGGCATTACTCAAAAGGGAGATTACTCCCTCAGCCTGTTATAAATGTAAAGTATTCTCCTTCTGTTTCAATACGAAAGACTAACCTGTGGAGATTAGAAACAAGAACACGACTATTCTAATTTCATTAAAAAACATTAGATTATAAATATACAACATTGATTATCGAAATATAATAATATATACATATTTCTATTAGAGGTAACCTTACATAGCATGCAACACAACTTCAATATCATTAAACATATGCTTCGCGGAGCTTAGTGATGCTTCGCGGAGCCAGTTGCTTATATTTTTTCAGGAAGACGAACACATTTTAATATAGACATCTGGTCTTCTTCTTAAACCCATAATCATCTTTCTTGCAACTTTTCGTTAAAGTTCATAACACTATGTCATTGATGTGCTTCAATAAACAAAAACAACAAAATACGGAAAGCAATAGATGTCATAAATCTATTGCATTTTTTTTCACAGTCAGAACATCGCAAAAGTTTGTTCATTTAGTACTTGTGAGTTAGTGTTTTAATATATGAATTAACAATAATATGATGTTTTTACTTTTTACCCTTTAATTAAAGAGACCTTCTTGGTGGCATAGTGTGTTTATTTGCTTGTTTCCGTTTCTGGTGTGTAAGTTTCGTATATTTACAATAGTCTCGATTGTCATGATCCTCTGTTTTGAACTTCGTATCTCCCAGTCAATACAACAATAGAGTGAATTCTCATAACTGTTCCATACCTTATGGGAGTATACTTTTCACACCTTAAAACTCCAATCACTTCACAAAACAACGCTTTAAATAAAAAGTCTTTCCCCGTACTTGTAAAACAACGTCTTTAGAAAAGGGATATAACACGTTAACGAATATATATAATGTTAAAAATAATATTCATCGCGGCATTTGTTTGTCTTTGTCGTTTATTTATTTAAAAACTTGCACCTCGCACAACACAGCACTGAATAACCGACTCCAGCTATTTGGAACACCCCAGGCCTCTATTAAAACGTAACGTCCCTTATGACGTCGAATACACTGTAAAATAAGTTTTTGATGGAACAGTGCATTGTTTAAACTGGAAACGTAATTACACATATTTCCGGAAGCATATGATTCGTCCTCCTCCCTCAAGTCTTCATCAATATACACAACGAGTTTATCAAGGTTTTTCATATATTCTCTAAATGATTTACCACCTTTCTCTGGAAATACAAAATTGTAAACATTTTAGTTGAAAACGATATCGTTAAAGGAGCGAAAAATCTTCGGTTTTGTTCAACAATTTGAAGTTGGTTGTACTTACTAAGCACAGTCGATGCAGAACAGTGGGAAATTATACCCCATTCTATATCATATCATGAACTGTAAGATCGTTTTTTTTTAAAATGCTAGTCCTTCGGATGGGACGAAAAACAGAAGTCCCGTGTACACACTGGCAGTTGGAAATCGATATACAAATAGGCTGCAGTTCCCCCCATAGAACATGGCGTATGCTCGTCTTCATTAGCGCAGTCGGAGCAGAACAGTACGACGTTTTAAAATGCCGCAGTTATTTGTTTCTAAGTATTTACAATCAATAAACCTACCTTGTCCTTCACCTTGCCAGGTATATATAATAACACCTGATACGTCTGTTGTGTCGCCTAGATCTACCGTCCATACTGGATTATCACCGTACAGATTATCTAAGAATGTACAACCCTGTAGATTCAGATCCATAACACCGTCAACAGCTCGAGAAGCATGACCTTCTGTCAGGTGATTCCGGATATGACGTTTATAATGACGTTTACTGTTGATCCAACTTTCTTTCTTGTAAGCGAGATTCTCGACTGTAATGAAACGATATAAGGTTCTAGAGTTACAAGAAACATGTAAAACTAATCAATTTTGCTAAATTTGATTTCGAGTACTATTTGGATGATTGTCATCGATTGGTGTTTACAACAAAGAGTAAAGGTGTAAAGAACATTTCCTTATAACAACATATGTACAGGTTATATGCTTAACAACGACTTGTGAAATCTTGCTGAAACGTCGTAGATCATGTTCCAAGTACTAAATGCAATTCAAAGAATATTCAAACAATACATTTTACGCAGTGTTTTGAAATATAATAATTCATGTAGTCATATCTGACTTCATCTTGTCTGAATAGGTCTGAATTGGAAACTCCGCCATTATATCGTGAATCCAGACGACTAACTTAAGTCCAATATCTTTCAATCCCGATAGTCTCACCCCTATCTTAGATACTGAGAAGCCCGTAGGCCTAAATATGTTAGTTTATTAGGTTATTGTGGATCAAACCGGGGGTTCTAACTGGGAATGGATACTCTCAGAATTACTTACCACAAGGTGTGTCATCATTAACTCTCATAAAGCCATCAGTACAGACACCTAATAAATTTCAAAAAATACAATATTAATATAACATATTTAGTAGTTACAAAGTCGATTGTTTCTTGTAGAGGTGGGCCAGGCACTGGCTAGGTAGCCTGGGGATCGGATGTTCGATCACTGGATTAGCCGAACGAAGGACCTAACACGGACAGTTGTCTAGTCCTGTCTACAAATTGGCGTCCACGTAAAAGATCCCTTGACAGTTGGAATTCGTTATAAAAATAGGCCGTAGTGCCGCTGTCCGGGGTTTAACGACCGCTTCCACCTAGGGTGATATTGCAGACAAGTACACAACAGTTGCCTAGCGCCTGTAAAGTATCAGCGATAAAGCTCTTTGGCTGTGCTTTTGGCTCCTGTTCATTAATCTGGATGGGGAATTCGATTCACCAATCTAATCTCTGACTTCAAGATTCAGGGGGTTGAACGCACTAGTCGACCGCTGGCTAAAATACTGTTTAATAGCGGAGTGATCATTCTTCATAAAATCGTTTTATTTGAGTGGTTGGGGTCAATTTCACTATAAGCAAATCAGAACGATGGTAAATTAATAACTTATGATCTATAGTAAGAAAAAACTCGAACAGGTAAAAAAACTTTCACGTGGGCGATCAGTTATTGAAGACCATACAGATCTTCCCGTACCCCCTCCTGTTTCTGTTTAATAGAATTCTTTTCTTCTTAACACGCCATGCTTACTGTAGCAAAGTTACCTACATGTACCTATTATTGTCATGACAGCACTATATAATTACAAGTCTGTGTTGAATGATGTACCATGATTAACATTAATCCTTTCTTGTCGCGAACCTCCTTTAAGACCATAAAATTATATCTTATATATGTTTGTCCTGCTCTTTCTATTCAAAATGTCAAAACAGCAGACTTGTAGGTTTGTGTCGGCCATTGTGATCAAACACCATGTCAACATGTCAACCAGAGAACTAAAGATGGAGGATGTTGTCATGGTGATACGAGATCCAACAGATAAATGCTATTTAGAATCAAGTCCCGCGGAATTCGAGGCTACTCTTGTCGATCTTTTGTTATTATGAAATAAAATGTTACCTACATGAACAAATCGTCATAGAGAGGTATTAGCTAAACTATCCGGTGTCCAATCAATGCGCGGCGGAGTAATTACCGTGTAATAAGAGAGATGACAGCCTATTATACACGATGAAATGTTGTTACTGCAGAACAAGAGAAGTACTAGACAAATAATTTCTAAAGGCAATGATGGTGTCAGCATGGTAAGAGGTGACAAGATTTTCTTTTCTAGTTTGTCGTTGATAAAATGATTGCTTTATATAGCTCATGCTGACCTCGACAATTTAGCAGTTCTTAGTCCTATGATATAAGCATCCCGCAGGGGATCTGTAGTGAACAATCTTAATGGGAAGATTTTACTTTACACGGGTTCCGTGTAGAAAGTGATCACAAGATTTTGTGTGATCGAGTTAAATCTCCAAGCCCTATTTCCAGTTTCCAGGAAAAGAAATTGAGCTGAGCTTAGTCAGAGGATCAGTCAATGTCCGGATCAGTCAATGTCCGAATCAGTATCGCCAGATAGTTCGCCCCGAACCCTTCTCCACCCGGCGCTACCACTGCAAATCCCTCCATGTGTTACATGCATGATAGCCGTTAGCTTTTTTGTCAAATAGTTTGTGCTGTAGCATCACCAGATGTTGTGTTGTGCCCAATCATTTTGTGTATTACGTTGTCTTTATATTCCAGAATATTTTTTGGGTATTACGTTGTCTCCCAAATATTACCATACGTCAATTGAATATATTACCTGTAAACGGACAGCCGAGAAGACCAACTCGCATACTGATGCGTCCTTTCCATTCGATAGGATGAAACCGGATGTACCGAGAAACGAATGGCGAATTCAGGAAATGGGTTCGAACAGAGTTCTTGTCGTTGTTTCCTCCAAATAGCTAATTATAATAAAACAAAATGAACAAGATTAGGATGATGCGTTAGCTGGTGCGGCGCTAGCGCCAAACTGCACGATGCAAAGATGCAATGTGACTAGGAGCAAGTGAAGTGCGCCATCTATTTCCGGTCTACCCATGCCATACGATGTTCCATTCATGCCCGTGAGGTAGGGTACACACAAAGTGGTGACGTGCGTGCTGGTAAGGATGATTCGGTGAAGGTCACGCTAGGTTGTGGAGTGCTGGTTTATTATGGAGTGTGGGTTTGGAGTCTGTTAATATTTTTTGGCATCATGCAGGCATCAGACAGAATAGGAAGAGGGTTAATAATTCGAATTAGAATGACGTAAAGGGAAGGTGTTGAGTGCAGGACATGCTTGAAAAAAGAATGTGAGACCACTTTAGTCTCATCATGCAGAGAAATTATACATGCGTAGAAATTATACATGCTTGGTCAGTGAGAGGAAGTGCATTCAAAACTCAGACATGCGCACACAATATTATTATGAGAAAAATTGTGCATTATAGAATTGACATTAAACAAGCATATTATATACACAGAAGTAACATTCCTTCATTCAATGTTTAATAAGTTACATTCAATTTATTATGTTATTCAAAGCCCTTTTCATAAAACAAGCTCATGTTCTTATAGAAACACAGCAGGCAATACAAGCAGGAAACATTTCAATTAAAGACATTTAATAAATACGAACTTCCAAGATTAACAATTACTTCATTCCGTAAAGCAGAAAATCTAAAATTAAGTATGAAAACAACAATTTGTTCATAAAATAAATTATGTTAAACCAAAATAGATAACGAAAATAGATATATTACATTACAAATTTAATAAATAATTCAATCGATGAATTAGCCGTAATTGCGACTTGGGATTTCGTATTTTGTTTCCACTGCCTGGTTAAGATGGTTGTCAACTCAAAAGATGTATTTCAGTGGTAATCCCGTTCTTAAACCCGAGTAATTCATGTTATAATATCGTTCTTAAACCAAGGTAATTAAACCCGAGTAATTCATGTAATAATCAGTGAACACAAATTGCGAAATTTCTGAAATTTAGATTAAGACACTTTCATTTTATAATAGTTTTAACGATTTGACAAGTAATCAAAATTCTTCAGTGTGCTAGAAGTACTAACACAGACTTTATTAAAAGATAGGTAAACTAAATTACAATTATTGCAATCTGTTCATTGGCTGGGCTCTAAAATCATGGCTTAGTGATAACCTCTAAACCAATGAAAAGACCATACTCTTCCATATATTAGTTTTTGAAATTCAGTGATGAAACAAAATGGTAAGATTTATTTTTAAAAAAAGCGCGGGATTACCACTTTGAAAAAAGAGAAACTGTCACGTGACAGGAGAGCGGGCCACCTGTTAGTGAGCTTACCAGACCGTCTTCGGAGTATTTATCAGGTATTAAATTTGAGGAAGTTGTATTAATCGATGGACTCCATAGCCACTGACTCTACAAAAAGGAAGAGATTTTGATTATCAAATCTGTCTATGGACAACCACTTTATCCACAATCACGCGTAATTTGTCCAGGCACTATAAAGCGCCACCAAACACGAGAACAGGGAGGTAACTCGACACTTTATAACCGACGATTTCAACTCTGTGTTATTTACTTTTTTAGGACGATTCAAACGTTTACGCCCGCACAACCTTCGTTAAACTATATTTGTTTGTTGTAATCCTATAAATTAATATACAAGTCTTTCAGTTCGTTCTACTTAAAATTACGTACATATTTCAAAACTACTTCACTCAAATACTAAATAAATTTGGTTATTTTAAGGGGAAATCAATCACTCTCGAGTGGTTTTAGATTGACTCCTTCAATGTACATGTACCTAATTTCAACGAGTGGCTCCTAGAGACGATTTTTTGCGGTTTTGATACGTCTAGAATATTTTAGTCTTAAATATTACAAAAATTAAGAGCAGGTTAGGAAAAAGAGATTTGATTAAGTTTTAAAGAAATAGCGTTAACAGAGATCTGGCAGAGATCTGTTATTTGTTAACAGTTATTGTTAAACAGAAAACAAGAATTTCACGAATTCTTATATGGTCATTTTTGTCAATTACTTAAAAATGGCGCGCCAAATTGTTTAATTTTCAAAATATAAAATCCATTTTGAAAAGTACATTAAATAGGTGACTTGAATTTCCGATCTATTTAAGCCCCTAATTCCCTGTTGCAAGCTGTCTACGGTATGGATATATGATATATATTGTATATATGTAAAAATTGAAACAAACTAAAAATAGATTTTTTGAAAGATTAATTCAACAAAAGAAGCAAACAGCATAAGATATAGGCCTACTTTCGATTTCATAGATTTATTCCCACGGATATATATATAAGAAAATGTAAACATAAATAGTGTAAAACTAGAAGAGAGAAAGTGAATTGATTTTTCGTTAATACAGAGTCGTTATCGGCAGTAAGTTATTAAAAAAACAAAACAATAGCGCATTTTGCTCGCTTGGGCCTGCGGTTTTCGCATTTTTATAACATAATTTATGCAGCGAAAATATGCGAGTACAGCGAATTGTACAACATTTAGCTCGCTCGGTCAATTGCGCTCTTCTGTTCCTGAAATGCAACTAAAGATTTAATACATATAAAACATCAAAAACCATGAAAAATTGCTAATATCAAGGGGTATATGCACTTCATTGAATATATCCGCTGTCAGATTTTTTAATATACAGACGCCATTAATTATGAAGTCATACTGATTCGTAAAAGAAAACATGTTCAAAATTTGCAATTCACCAATGATGCAATTATGGGTATAATTTCGAATGATTTGTAATATACA
The DNA here is from genome assembly GCA_036850965.1 of Patella caerulea. Classification (NCBI taxonomy): domain Eukaryota; kingdom Metazoa; phylum Mollusca; class Gastropoda; family Patellidae; genus Patella; species Patella caerulea. The sequence continues at coordinate 12,224,011 of JAZGQO010000002.1, read as the reverse complement.
ATCGTAAAATAAACTTGTTTGTAATAAAGAGTTGATGATTCAGCACTTGATATTTTCGCAATACGACATTAAGGTATATTATATTAAAGCGATAAATCAATCAATTGTAATGCATATACCCTCGTTCTAAAATTCCTCAGGCAATAGTATTTAAGACAATGCAGCCATTATCTCTTTGTTTACATTCATATTAGGCGTTACCCACAATATTATAGGATACCATATAAACCCTCTTGAACTTGAGCCTCAAGAATTTTACACTGGACACAGACTTAAGGTCGAATCTATTGAGACGGTCACATAAGCCAGTTGAAATACAATCCATTTCACACATACGGGCTATTATTTATCTTCATATGGAGGGTCCCGCCATAAAGCCCATTAGAGCCCCGTGTAGGGTGACTCGAGGTACAAACAGAAGGGCAGCTCCGGCCATCTTACCTATAATTTATATGTCAATATTGTTTTAGCCAACAATTATGAACTTATCGCGGTGTATTTAATACGCTTATAAGGCGACCCTTGTAATATCTGAAAGGTGTGGAAATCGGCCCTGAATGGACATTGTGCGTCTATAAGGACTGGGTCACGTTTGCTTAGAGTGATTGATATTATATATTTGAATGGTCAAGTCGAAAATCATGTAAAACCGTGTCTTAAACGGTTAGTACCAATAATAAGTTGGTGTTAAGATCACGGGGGAGTATCGACGATGGATAGACATATATTGGTTATCTGGTCAGTTTAGATATACCGATTGATAAAGATTCATAAGGCCATGATAAAATAATAGAGCTGCTCCCAGACATCGACCATGATCAATATCTAGATACCAAACATGTTCCAACGTTTTTCAGCTATTCCAAATTTAGAACGTGATATAAAGGACTCTACCCTATAGATTCTTTGCGATTAAATGGGATTTGTTTTGCACAACCCCGCAAAGCCGAGAAACATTCTAATCGTCTCAAAAGCCCCCAAAACGCTGATCTGTATTTATGTATTCAATAGAGTCCAACAACTAAGAAATTCCTACCTTAGGATCTAGATGATGTGCGTCTTTATAGAAGTACCAGACTTGGGTGTCATTACTGTAGCTAATCTTAAACCTTTCTACCCAATGTTTTCTCTTGGTATCACCTCTACCTTTGGATATAACACCAGTAATCAGAGTTGGTGGACCAACATCAATCTGCATCCATTGATTTGCTAAAAAAAAAAAAAAAAAAAAAAAATTAGTTCTATGAAAAGCTCGCCATGTTTAATTTGACGTTTAAATCAACAGATCCCCATATTATGAACCTTTAAATGTCATCTTATTAAAGATGCTAATGGGTTTAATATTCACATGATCAAAAAGGGTCATTTCGTAATGTTACCTTCTATTGACATTGGCTTGGTTAATAATGGTTCTACTTAAATGAGTGAACGAAATGAGCGGAGGGGGGGAAAGGGGGTTTAACGTCCACTCGACACAAACTAGGTCATTTCGGGACTAATATATGGTTTAATTTTCATTCAATAATTCGCTTGCGCGTAGGGGTCTTTAGCAGTGGGAGGAAACCGGAGGGACCGGAGAAAATCCAAGAGGTTGGATAGGCGACCCTCTCCTTGTTACGTACAACTTGGGATTCGAATCCACGACATTAGACTCAATGACATGCTTTATGATACAGTGCGCACGTGCTAACCATTCGGCCACACCCTCCCCTCTGAACGAAATGGGGTTTAACGTCCTACTTCTAGGAAATATGAAGACGGCATGTTATTGTCAAGGCCCCTAAATTAATGTTCATAGCCATGTTAATTGTGTTGGATACGGTATGATATATTTTGCATCAGGGCGCTAATGGATTTTTCAAATAAGTCATTTCGTAACGTCTTCTTACGTCAAAGTTTGTAAATACCATTTTTGTTTATTATCGCACATTTCACTGTCGAGTAAAAGTAGGTTTTGACAGCTACTTTATTTGAAATCAAATGCCATAAGATCTGATATACGTCAAGAAAGTTATGTCACGATTTCTCCTCAATGGATATGGCACATCTGAAATTTAACGGATGTCGTGGTTGCATATTTGTCTTCTTTATATGTGTTTTACAGTTATTTGTGTAGATAACGTACCAATTGACAAATATCGCACCTTAAAGTGCAAATATCTTGAATGAATTTTAAGAAAAAAAAATTGGGTTATGTACCGTGGCAAGTTTCAGGAATGTTTAGGGCAAAGAAATTCAATTTTAAATTAACCCAGCTTGCCCTTGGGGTGTTTATGTTTTATGAAGCAATTAATACAACTGGTGTTGCAAAAAAGGAGATTTCGTCCATCATATGCAATATACATTTATCTTTACAGGCGTCTTGAAATATGATCCGTGCAGACATGACAATCTGTGAAATATATTATCAAAGTTGAAATCAGTATTGATTACAGTAGTATAATGCATATGAAGTGGATAAAATATTATAGTACTAGTCACTAATTATAGTAACTAGGGGTGTGTCTCTATGTCACTCCCTCAATCGTTGGAAAGTATCAGGTACCACTCATAACCCAAACGGTATTCAATTAACAGAAAAATATTAAAATACTCGTCAACGTTCAATAAGGTGCTTGGTCGTTTGACTCTAGTGTTATGGTGTGAATATCAACACGCGTAAAGAGTTCATACAACTGCTCACGACTCCCTGCTATATTTTTACCCAGTGACGTCTTACTCCGTCTCCAGAATGCCCCCTCCTCTTAACTATAATCTCTTTATTATTAAATACTGCCAGATCATACCTTCATACTTCAGCCCTGAGCTGATTACTGAGTACGACATAGAAAAAAAGAAATAAGGAAAATTAAAATAAACACCATTGTACGAAATTATACAGGTTTTTATACAGGGTCAGCTCAGGAGCAAAACAGTAGGACGTTAAACCCCATTTCATTTCATATACAGGGTCAAATTGTATTGTCAACGCCATTGTTAGAAATTATACAGGTTTTTTTTTTATATACAGGGTCATATTGTATTTTAATATATGGATGTTAGATTTATATTTTTAGACGTGCATAAAACACTTATATCACATAAACCATATTTAAGAAAGATTTCTTGATCACGTATTAGTTATTAACTATGAATAAAGAGTAAATTGGAAAATCTTTGCTTCATGTAAATTATTTAGGACAAGACGTAAATAATAAAACTAAAAATACAATTAACATTTTTTCTTTAAACAACCGTTAAAACAGGTGGGTTAATACCCAACTTAAAAGACATAAAACAAATTGTCACACGTTTGGGCTTAACTTAAATTTCAATAATAAAATCTGTCTGTTTCTTTCTTTAAAAAATATAACAACATATAATCACTCTTTCTCATATAGACATAGGTTGCTGCAGTGAATGCCCCAACATCTACAAAAACAGCGTGTCGCTCGGAGGGATTCGTCAAGGTGACATTCCTCACCCTATTTTATTCATGGTTTTTGATGATATAAAGGGACAGATGAAGTGGGGTGGAAATTATGCTACATAAAAATGTACACATTCCATTTTTATAGGCGCTTAAGTCAAAATGCGACACACGTCGAGATTTTAATAACCAAGACACTAAGATGAAAGCATTCGAGTGATATCCAGCTAGGTTGGTTTGAATTCAAAACCCCAGTGGACGAAAAGTGACCGCCTTGGATAAATTACAATGGTTCTATAATTGATTCAGTGATTTCTGAAAATTTATGTTTCAGAATTGGTGTTTTTTGTTTTGGTTTAAGTGACAATAATATCTAGAACAATCATTATGAATAAAATTGATTAAGAAAGTTCCAAGGAAGTTAAACATTATTTAAAAAATAAAGTTTTTGATTTAGGGGTTTCTTGTGCTTAGTAGCACAAATATCTAGAGTGGTCATTATAAAGACAGGTCCAAGGATGTACAATATGACATTAGAATGGACAATCCAATGTGTGGTGTCTTGTGGGCGCCAACATTAATACAATATGAACATAACACATATACGCCATACTGTTGGAACCATGAGCTTACTTGCCACGTTTAACTTACAATTGGGGATCGTTCAATTGTATCGTATTCATAGAGATCTGTTAACTATTAGTACATCTATTATATTGTTGTATATTTCTAAAAAGAAGAGATAACATTCCACATCAAGGATAAAAATCATTAAAGCCATTTACCGCCCCGTCTTTCAAGTTCCTTACAGAAACGAATACGACAGAAAACATGCTTCACTTTTTGCTTCCATTATAGGTTGCTCAACTATGGAAAGGAACCCAGAAACATTGGTCTAAAATCCTGGCACCGTTTTTTTTTTATTTATTTTTTGAAAAATGTAACAAAACAATAAATGTATCACATCTATTATTACCAAGTGTGTGGGTTTTTCTTAATGTCACACAACATAGCGGGGCTCAGTTCCCTGTATCGGGTTACACCGTCCCGAGTACCCGCGGTACAACTATTTTATCGGACTTATCATCTATATGCATTATTAACCTATTCTCAGTCCAAGATCATGTAGATAGGAGGAAATGGTATGCTTGAAATATTGTTGACGTTTATTTCTAATAAGCTACATGAAATCTTTTATAACATTAATATTCATATTGGCTATGAGTTATGGTCTTCACAACTATCACACGTGCTACGGTAACCAACTATATACTCTTTACAGAAGACAGCTATTTTGTTGCTCACCCGAGTGGAAAAAACATATATGTTCAACAGAGCAAGGAAACCATATTTTGCTAGTTTGTATCGTTATTTTTTTGCGACATATGGTCAACCAGCTGCATGCAAAATAGGACAATTTATATGGAAACATATGGAAATCGCCATTAGCTAATAAACAAAACCTATGGAATGTTGTTTAAATTATCGCCAACGTAATAATATTTGAAATTCTGGCTTTCTCACCCACCTGCATGGTAAAGAAAAGACCATTTAAAAAGAAACAAAAAAACATATGTATCCCACACTCTCCAATAATTATTTTCAATATCAGCTTGCGTCGTATTTTGTAATATTTCGAATCCACGCTATAGATTATCTGCTGTTAAGAAATTCGAAGAGTACGCATACTTTAGTCTAAACCCTATTGTCCAATTCCATTACATTCGTTCGCATCTCATATGTTAAGTTTTTCCAATTTGATATTGTGTGGCGCTGTTCTCCATGTTTTTTTTTTGCGGCATAATCGCCTTGTACTTACTATTGGGCCAGGAAAACTGAACTTAGGCCCATTTTAAATAGACGGGGTATTAGGTGAATATAATAATTAATTAGAGATTAGTACACCCATAGCTACCAACAAAATATAAACATATGATAATAATAATAATAACCCGAATTCCAATACACTTCTTGTTTACAAATGTCTTGAAAGACGAGACTATTGTTTACGAATGTCTTGAAAGAAGCGACTATTACAGCCAAACCAATAATAACGTATTACCTCGAAATGAAGTTATTGGAAGCTTACACGTTGTTTTCGAATATTAATACCGCCCGGTTATTGTTCAGAAACAAAACTATATTCTGTTCTGAAAACCCAAACACCCACACAGCATTCCAGATGGTCATAATATCCATTGTTAGTGTTGCCAAATGATGTGTTTATATTCAAAAATACGAAATGATAAAAAATGTACAAGTATGCCATAAGAGGGGACCCTTTATTTTGCATACAAAACGAAAGGCTATTAAATTCGTTATCAAAAGTTATTACATTAGAATGACGTTAGTTTTGAGTCAATATTTTCTAATATTAGTATCATTAAGTCATTGTTTACAAGATTGAACTTAGGGCGTTGTCATAATAAAGAATACCAAAAATTCCATTAAATAAAAAAAACCCTCACAAAGCGACCCAAGTAAATTTAGTTAAGCGCGTAAAAGGAGCGGAGTACGAAACGGTTTAGCGTATAATACGACGGCTTTGACAAGCACTCCAAAGGCTGGTGAATCGTAGTCGGCAATATGCTTCTCTATGTAAAATTTCTATTCGATGGTCGTTGAGAAAATTACCTGTAATTGTTAATGGTAAAATAATTTTTAACACTTGAATAGAACATGTAAAAGGATAAATTATACTCTAGTACATGCTTTCACAATGTCAAGGTTATTAGGTTATACGGGGTTAATAAACTCATTTACTATGATTGGATAAAAAAATAAATCCAAACAAAATGGAGAAAGGAAACACATGGTTTGATTCAAGCTTATTCTAAGATAAATTAGAGAATTTTTTGTATTTCAATTAAGCTTATCACATTTCCGACACAAAAATGTCACACCTCTACAAATTGAAAAGGGTGGTTTTAGTTTTAATCAAACTTTTCAAAGAATATGCATTTCCGATTTTAAATGTATTTGGACACCATACCTTAAGGTGAATAGAACAAGTAACCGCTAGTCGTGTGCGTTATGTAGTTTTCTACAAAAGGTTCCTTATTAATTGCTAATCGAAAATGACAATAATTTTTCTCAAGTTTTGTCAATATTTAGTTTTTTACAAAAGGTTCATTTTATTATTGCCAATCCAAAATGACAATTTTTCTCCCGATTGGGCCTGGATTTTCGTTTTTGGAGAAATGACTACTAGCAGATTCATTTCATTCCGATGTCGGGGTGGGTGGTGGTAGTGGTGGATGTCCGAATGGGTAGCACGTAGCCGCTGTATCATAAGGTCTGTCATTAACTAAACTGGCGTCATTTCGATTAACCGGTTGTACATGACAATCTCATTGGTTTTCCTCGAGTCCTTCGGTTTCCTAAAACTGCTAAAGACTCATACGCGCAAGCGAATTATTGAAATAATGATGAACTATGTGTTAATCGCGAAATGACCTAGTTTGTGTCGAGCGGGTTTTAAACCACCCCTCTCTCTCTCTCTCTCTCTCTCTCTCTCTCTCTCTCTCTCGTATTACGATATCACGTGTATATGATTATCTGCATGTACCATCTAATGGATACAATTTGTGTTAATCTAAGATGCTGTACAAAGCAGGTTATACACATGATTAACCTTTATGATTGTTTGTAAAATATTGTAATATTTTCATCACATACACCAGGTTTCCCCATTCAGGCCTTTGATACACGAGGCGAAACAATAAATAATATATGTATGCTTATATACAATACACATGGCGGAGTTAGATAAATACCCGTATGTTTATTTCAATGGACGTCGGTAATTGATGTTAAAGGTATCGACAGTGCTGCCACCTGATTGATTCCAACAGGAACATGCTTAAAGAGTTCCATATTGTATTATTACAACAGCAGAACACATGTGGATTTCGGAGCTTAACACAAGGAATTCAGGAAATGTAATTGCTACTGATAACATTTTTCTTATTTATAAAGTCGGGAAGAACAAAAGGGTTAGAACGCCCGAACGTAACCACTATTTTATTGTCACATGTGGTAATTGCAGTAAAGAATATTCAATATTTTCATTGGCTAAAAATACACACTTTTTTCTGCATTACAATCGTTACAATGTATTTTGGTTGGCCATATATAAGGCCTACATCGACGTCATCTTTGAATCTACACATGTCTTTAAACTTATATAAAAAGAAAACAACTTCACCTTTAAAATATTTTTGGTGCGGGAATTTGAATTATCAAGTTATAAAATAATTCCCTTCATTTTTCTAGCTCAAGTTTTCCTTTATAATCTTTCGTCCATTACTCAATAAACAAGAGCGTAAATTTCTGAATGTCGAACATAACATAATTACATGATGAAATACTATTAGTAAAGTTTTATATGATATATGAAATAAGTTATCAAAACAAGCAGAATTCTGAAAACCTAATTCCTTGATGTTAAATCGCCAATTCAGCACCAGTGGCAATAACTATCGTCTGCAGATTGTAGATTACAAAACCAGGTGTAAAAAGGGCGGGTAAAAGGAAGTTTATAATTGATATACCATGGATGTATCTCCATGAAAACACCTGTCATTGACAGTTGGCCTCCAGTTGGTATAAATACATGATATTGCACATAAAATCAACTCCATGCATTTAAAACAAATATTGTACATCACGATAAAGCGAGATCTTTCACACGAAGTCCCTTTAATAGTTTGAATATAAGTTGGATTTTCTCCCCAAACACTAGTACCTATATAACTATATTTTAGTATTATTATATAGAGTTAGGAAAAATAATGGCATACTTAACTTCGACTGCTAGTAAGAAACGATTGAAATTTTGAGAAAAAACCTTGCTTACGCTTTACGAACTTTGCGCCGATTTGAGTTAAAACCTTGCTTACGTTTTATAACCGTGGAGCCAGATTTGATTAAAACCTGGGTTACACTTTAAGGCTCTTGTGCAGTAATTTCTGGGTTATCATTTATGACAATGGATCCAGATTTGTTGGAATGGAAAGAAATATTGTTATGAATAGAATTTTTGGGAACCCCAAAAGTGCGTGCATCTACATGTACATGTACACGGATTTTCTATTCCCTAACACTGTAATCCTGGTAGCCATAGACTTCACCAGCTTCCCAAGTGTGGATTCACTTCTCTAAAAAAAACTACAAAAAAAGACGGTAGCAGAAACGGAAACCTCTACAAGTTTTTATGTTATTTAAGATGGTGAAGTAGTTAGGTTTACTTAATTTGACCTACAAGAAAAATACGATTGTTGTGAGTGGTAAACAGTTAATATACCGCCTACCTCTCAGATGGTATACACTTCTGTTGACTGACAAAATGATAGGCCAAGGGTTGATGTAACACTAAAAACATACTTAAGGGTCGTCTACACCGTGCAAACTTAACCGACTTTGAATTTCTTTTAAGAATCAAAATATCTGACATCCAGCTATTATTCAGGGGCGGATCCAGGATTTTCAGAAAGGGGGGGGGGGGCGTGCTGCACCAAGTAGGGAGTGCGAAGCCCGACCCATGATTTTTGAGTGGACAAAAATGCCCACAAGGACTAATTTCATGTAAATTAGGATTTCCAACCTAAACTGTTTTCGTTCTCCTTTCCCGCGAGAATATACGGAGCTAAAAATTGTTCGCCACCGCAAAAAAATAGAGGGGGCGTGCGTCGGGTGCGCCCCCTCTGTATCCGCGCCTGTTATTTATATATTTATTTTCATTCCGTTTCTATGTGATCTGGATATCAAACTTTTAAAGATACGTTATGAAAGATTAGATAAAGAACTGATGGTTCTCACTATAATGTTTAAAATCTAGATGATATAAGGTCTAGTCTCGATCATCATTGCCAAAGTCGGTACGATAAATGACATAATCTCGATTATCATGCAAATGATCGTTGAGCAGCCGATCAGATTCAATTCTAGTGAAAATCGAACACATAAGATGGCACCATAGTTGATTATTGTTTATAGGCAGATTTAGCTCTTGCATAATGTATTTTCAAGACGCGACACCGGGTGTTCTAAACAATTTGCCAAGTGCACTGGAATTATCACTACTTATACGAAACTATGGCCATTGTAACGGCATGATTTCAGAAGTAACAACTGCCTGGTATAACGGCGTGTGTATAGGCCATAGGTTTGACACTCAAATACAATGAAATTGTAGTAAGTCATCGGATACAAAGAAACTAATTTCATTTACTTTTTTTACAAGTTGTAAACTCGTCAGTGTAGATTTGGTGTTGCTTTGCTACTTATTATATTACCCTGAGCACACAAGGTTTAAATCACACTCACGTATACAGATGTCAGAAATAAAATGGGCGAAGATTAAACCATTTTTACACATCGGATCGGGTCTTGACTCTCCATGATGAGGTATGCTATGAAAACAGGGGCCTGTTTCAGGAAATTTTAATTAAGATTAAATACAAATTCAGAAGATTGATTGGATAATATTAAATTGATTTTAGTTCTTAGCCAATCAAAATTGAAGTATATTTAGTTAAGATTTCGGGAAACAGGAACAAGAGGGATTAAATCGTACGAAACTATCGCTTGAAAACTAAATGATGGCTAGCTGCAGTTTCTTCGTTGGTAGCGTGTCTCGTGAGTTCAGAATGGGTCCCAATCAGTATTACCGTAGTATTATTTAACCATAAACATGTTTCATTCAGTTCAAAATGCACAACTGTTCAGGTGTGATATTTCAAACAGTGGTGATACTATTTTTATAGTATTAAATTTCCATTACGGTATACTAAAGCGGAAGTCAGTTTGTTACTACTTTTAGTTTCCCTTTTGAAAAAGGGCTATACACTTATAAGGACTTTTTCTTCAGTAAGTAGATTTTATATGTTAAAAATTTAACATCTAGCAAAACAAAATAATTTAAGCAATTTAAGTACCTATCACCCTTAAATATTGAAAAGGTATCTTCTTGCTAATGCTAGGTTCCCTCTTTCGTGCGATGCGTTACGACAGGATTGCCCCCGATCTGGTACGTGCAGATGTGTTCGGATATGTTTCGATACGAATAAACGATTGTTACGACAGATTTCAATATATGATCAAACCTGACAGGATCACCACTATTTCAATCGTAGCGCGAATCATGTTAATGTGAAGTTTGCATTAACAAATCAGAAGATTCTAGCCATTTAAGTTCCATTCAACAGTCGACAGAGACTTCCGTTAGTTCATTTCGATCCTATCTGTACTGTCAATCGAATATCTTTTGCCAGATTCGTCCGTACATTGGTTACTTTGGCCACCCATGGAATTTAAATTCCTAATGAGATCTTATAACATTCTTGGTTCTGTGGCTGAAAGCTTCGGTTCAGGGGGTTGATTTATCTAAACACTTACGAGGGAAAATGGAGAACCTGACAATTACCACGACTAATTCATCATAAAAGAGTTTGGAAAAGGAACATCTACAAATAACAGACCAATGTGTGGCTATCGATTTTAAAACATTTCGTAGCATTCATGCTCTTGTTTCGAAACTTGAGACACATTTTCGTATTAATGTGATTCAAAATTACCTGTCATTCTTTGATGGATAATCTTGTATTCAAATATTTTGTAAACAGTTTTGATCTTTAGAAGCTCTCTGGTATGGAACGAACATGTATGGTTTATTGCAAGGGTTGCTATGTTCTGTGTTAGGGCTCATAATGCAATCGTTTAACCGTGGCCATTTCAAGAGAGGCCAAATTTAATTATCGCTAAACGTTATTTCTAGCTCATAATTTGATTTCTAGAATAACATGTACCCCATAAGGAGACGTAAGTTTAGATCTTAAAATATGAGTTTAACATCCGAGGGATGATGAGTGGATGTTTGACGCATAGCCTTATTTTAAAAAAAATCGCGATTGTTCTTCGCAAGGCACAATAAAGAATCAGACAGGTAGGCGCCTGTCGGAAAGTTTTATCAAAAACATTTGTTGATTCGCAATGTACACTAAAGGTATAAATGAAATGAAATGGGGTTTGACGAAGACGGAAGTAAAATTATAGAATACAATTTAAGCACTTCATCTCTAAAGCACCTCACCTCTTTAAGACGAACTTACAATACAGGTAACTTTAAAATATTTGACTCCTACACATAAATTCATTACAAAGAACTGCTAATTCCGGTAAGAATTAATTAAGTTTCGATATTAAGATAATTAAATAATTAATTAATGTATATTAACATTTGATTAACTTTTAGGCTGAGTTTGTGTATTAATTATGGGGACGCGAACTGTTACCAAAACTAGACATAAAGAGTGAAATATTTTAAGTTTATGATTAAAATTTATGAAATTGAAATTTTCAAACATATATTTCCAGATGGCGACATTGCTTGTTACTGAAATTGTCAGGAGTTTCATGTAGCCTGGTTGGTAACTATTTTGTGGCGCCAGCAAAATTCTTTACCAAGAGAGTCATTATTAAATCATCAAATGTAAGCTTAACGACCGATAATTTACTTAATTAGAGTATAGTTTTAATGCGGTATATTAGGTAGGTCTAAATTAACAAAATACAAGATTTACAAGTTGGAAAAAATCTAAAATTAATAAAAGTCTACACAAATTAGTTATTTTCATAAACTTTTGATAGGAAAGATTCTAAATATACCAATCTGATTATTTCGTTTCGTTTTTTTTTTCTAGTTCAAAATTTCGTTCTACTTGTCTTTACTACACTAGGATCAAGAAGAATGGATGATGTGAGGGTTTAGCCAATGAAATGGTCTGTCGAGTTTGTGGCGTGAACTGCACGGAGCGCTGGATAAAACACTAGAAACGTCAACTCTGATTGATTACTAAATGTCTAACGTCATAAGGTCAAAAACCACTCGTATGACACCTGACGCGACCTTCCACTACAACTGGTGAGATCTTCATGTTGTAAATCAGATTTTAAATATACCTGAAAGGCCATCATTTTGATAACAGTTTTCTATCTAATTATGTTTGCTCGACGGAATTATAAGTTTATACCCAAAAAAGCGTACAAACTTAATTTGTGAATTTGATGTAATGTTAGTGGAATATTCAAGTTTAATAACCTAACATCGATGGATAGATATACACGAAAATTCTTAACCTGTTGATCTATCTGTAAAAGTGTTTTTATAAAACAAAAACTGCCTTAAACTTAACCGTATGGTACGATATCCCGACAAAATGCAGCAACGTTGTTTACTAATATTACACATTTTGGTAGATACTGTTATCCGTACAACGAAATCTAAAACGCTGTGTGGTGTTGAAGTAAAGAGCTCGCGGCGTTGGTGCTTGATGTTGGTTCTTTGGTCAATTCCACTACAGTAGGAACACTGAAAGGGCACATGTGGTGTCAAGTTGGGCAATTTGGATAAAACCTCCCATGAAGACTAACAAAGAATGATATGTTTAAAATACTTACTGTCTTGTTTTTTAGGACACCATCCTTTGGTACTAAAGATATTTCCGTCATCAGGTTGACAGGAACTCTTCTTTTTAAACTTTCTACTGGATGAGGCTGAGATTTTACCATATGGTGGTAAACCAACGGGTTCTTTACACACTGAAATATCATTCAAGGGATTCGTTTTTATTCTTTCAATATACGAAAATGAAACGAAATGGGGTTTAACGCCATACAGTGTGCCATGAGGGACAATTTGCCCGGGCAGCGGCACAATGGCCAACTCTTGTATTGAATTCGAACTGCCAAGGGATCTTTAACATGCACGCCAATGTATACACGAGAGGTCGTTATTTTCGCCTCACCCGAACGACTAGACAGCTGTCCTTGTCAGCACCATGTCGGATATTCCCGGTGAATTTTCTCGGCTAATGCAGAGCCAACGTCTTAATTGTTAGTTTTACAACTAATAACTGGTATTCGATGTTCATGGAGGGTAGAGAGAGATGGGGTTTAACGTCCACTCGACACAAAGTAGGTCATTTCGGGACTAACATATGGTTTAATTTTATTGCAATAATTCGCTTGCGTGCAGGGGTCTTTAGCAGTAAATTACCACATGTAATCTGTGGCGCTTCCTTAATGGAAACCATGTGTTAAATAAAGGTATGTGCTACTATGAAAAAGACAACAGTTCTACGACAATCCGTGAAATATTCATTTTCAAAGATACCTCCCAACGAATAAACTGTGATTTTATGATAAATTTCACCTAAAACAGATTCAAAAGTATACTTCCATTTCCTGTTTCATATTATTTTTATACCGAGAAAACACAAAGCCCTTAAATTCTAGTTTTAGTATCGGTATGTGTCACGTGACTCCACCGATGCGGACATTTGGAAAGCTGAGGGGAATCCATATTTTAGCTTGTATTTGTGTCTAATCGCTTCCTAGTTACTATAAATTATCGAAGCCTGGGTGACTTCTGGGATTCTCATTAAAGGGACAATAACATTCTTGCTGGCTTGGTAGCTCCAGAAAATAAATAATACCCTTATTCTAAGTACTAGATGTTTAAGTGTTCTACCTGTTGTGTAAATTATCCATTACAACCTATTTTACTTGTCCAGAGGGTTCGAAAATATTTTAAAATCCAAGTCACATTTGAAAAGGTTTATGGTTGAATTTTTCCAATTTTTTAAAATAGGTGTGTTAGGATGAAATTTATATCATTATTTAATTGGATTATTCTAAAATAATACGATTTGTTGACCAGAATGAAGATTTGGACATATTATTCAGTTACAACAATAGTGTTATTGGGGCTTTAAGGTTTAAGTAGATATACTTACGTTGACAACCGAGAATTTCAACTCGCATACTGGGATGACGATGCCAATGTACGGTATGGAACTTGATATATCTAGCAATAATAGGTTTATCAAGATAGACGTGACGTATTGCATAGGAATCAGTGTTACCCTCAAATACCTGAAAATAAACAAGAAAGCAGTGATTTAACGTTAAATAATGTTTTATTTCTCATCGTACAATAACCTGGGATGGATATCATACGGAATCAGATGCATGCTTACGACTAGCACCCTGATCCATCTGTTAGTGATATCTACGTGTTGTGTCTTGTCCGTAGACATGTGTGGTGAAGTCACCCTGCGCGTACTATTAAATACAAATTTCAAACAGATTTTTAAAAATAAGTCAAATGATTTCGAATCTAGAAAGAGAAATATACAGGCAGCTACTTCAACAATATCAAGTCATTTTGGAACTAATGAATTTTATTATTTGATATTAATGATTTTGTTTCGTTAATTACGTAAAGACTTTTAAAATCAAAGAATACTGTCACCAAAGATCTAATCAATCCAGGGCTCAATGCGTTGACAGAAGAGGTAATACCCAATGAAGAAGTTGATGTAAATTTCCATCTATTTTCAGATAACGGAGAGAGAGAGAGAAATGGTGTTTAACGTCCACTCAACACAACTAGGTCATTTCGGGACGAACATATGGTTTTTAATTTTATTTCAATAATTCGCTTGCGCGTAGGGGTCTTTAGCAGTGGGAGGAAACCGGAGTGCCCGGAGGAAACCCACGAGGTTGAGAAGGCGCCCCTATCTCCATGCCACATACGCTCACACCAGGGCTCGAAACCACAGCCGCAAGCCAGAGGTGACCGGCCAGCTAGAGGTCGAAGCGCGGCACTCTAGACCACTAGGCCATCCCAACCCCCACTTCAGATAACGGATATGACATATGTCTTTATTACCAAATCCTATAATATTATTAAAGGCATCAATATAAGGCAAATTCTGTTTTCTATTTGAATATTTTTAATTGATGTATCCAAAGTCCTGTCAAATTTGCACTTAATGATACCTCTAGATGTAAAAGATTAAAATCCCCGAAAACAAATAATCACTTGTACACGGATGTGTCAATTCAAATAAGAAAATAAATTTCAAATAACTGCATGTGCAAATCCCTTGAGAACGAAAGATTGTACTATTCTCGTAATGTTTTTATAAAAAGATAATTATGTTGTATTTAATAATTGATAAAGAAAACGCCCAATTGCAAGGGGGCTGGAATAACTGACATACCACCGCGTAGAACCGCTGGGCGTCTTGCATTTTTTTAATACTCGAGAAAATATCGCATTAATCCGACGGAATCTAATGATTCTATTTTTATTTATCTTTTTACATGAACAGATTTATAAAATAAACAAACAATGAGTGGGAAAACACCTGGATCGCCCATTCTGTTATGACACGCTAAGTCCAACATAATCACATAATGATGTGAAGCAAAATGACTTATCTACCATCATAGTATTTTGATGTAGATTTCTGTCATTGAAAAAAAATTGACGTTGCTGCCATATGTTTTTTTTTGATTCACTAATTGGAATCACCAGTTAAATAATCCACCTCCAATGCATTTATTACTTTTTAATGTTTTAAAAAACGCTGAGTTGGTGTGTATTAGGTGCATCGAGTTATTTAACAGAACAGCTTGTTTTAAGAGATTTTAAAGGTGGCGTTTTCGTTTGTCATGTGTTGTGTGTCCTTTATCTTGAACACCGTCCGTGTGCTCACGCCAAAACAGACCTTTTCAATGGCTAACTCCTAACATCATCCAGAACGCGGGTTGTATAACATCTCTTCCAGATACTAATGTAGTAAAGACAAATAACACAACATTTTGAACTGTGTTTTAATCAGATCGTTTCATGGATTTCTAGGCGTTAATATCGACCCTGACTGTCAGTCCTTTACGGGGCAGACGTTTTAGGGCATTATGTTTTTAAATTCCATGCGATTGATTGGCAAGTGTCTGTTACCAACCCATGTTCCCGTCCCTGATTTTCCCAAGGAAGGACTGCTCTTGTCACCTATATCATATAAACGTACTGCTGGGAACGCGTTTAAAAGCCAGCCTTCAAAATGCTACCAATGGTCGTATTTTCGTTGCCCGGCAAAGCTGATTAACACTGTACTTAGATTAAATTATATATCCATTGGTGTATATGGTTTCTGATAAGACGGTGTTCCCCACGGATCAACCTTTGTCCCCCTTCCTCATCTTATACAGCTTTGACTGTTTTTATTTTAATATCGACAGAGGGGAAGTTTATGTTAGTAATAGGGTTTCCACCAAGGACTAGCCTTTGTTCCATAATTGCATATGATATAAATAATGATATAATTGAAATTAGCACATTGTTCACGATATCACCCCTGGTGGAAGTGGGCGTTAAACTCCAGAGACGACGACGACGAAATTAGCCTTATAAAGCTTTCAACATTTGGTAATATGGTTTTCTCAAGGGGTCAGTCTTTGTCCCTTGTCTTTCCATTATTTAAAGTAACGATACAACTTCTATAACTCTGGACACTTTTTACTTTTCTTAAGATAGTAAATTTAATATTGATTCAAGTTTGTCCGATTACTTTAAGAGATAAAAACTCTATTATTTCCTAATATATAAACCCTGCTGTTATTTTCTCATTACAGATAAAGCCTGAGATTTGCTCTGTGATTTCATGATTAATTGTCTTCTTTGAAAACGAAGCGGAGAATTAGATATCTATATCTTATTGTAATGAAATTATCCAATATTGGAATTAAAGTCCGGATGAAATATTAACTAACTGTTTCGTTCCGGTTTTGTAGTCATAGAGGACGTGTCCATATCTTTAATCTTCTCGAGGGAATTAAGCTTTATTATGTTTATTCACGTGGCATAAATAAACGAGGACGCCCGAATTATTTCTTTAAGAATTACAATGGTCATTCGGAGTGTATGGATACAAATATAGAATTGAACAATAGGACGGGGTCAAATGTTACATACGTCAGATTGTGAAAGGCCAAATCATCTTCCCACGAAGGCAATAGGCTATTTTTATCTAATAAATCTAATCATGACAACACAGCGATCTGTTAGTTTCGTTTTGAAAGAAGGGCACACAGTAAGGTGTTCTAATATTAGTAGATGTATATATAAGTATTTACTTAGATTCAAACACCTGTAAATTGTAAAGATATGTCCTTTATTGTGGATTTACTTTAAAGTGACATTCCAATCTTTAATGCGGGAATCAAAGCGATCACATGTCGACCATCCAACACAACTAATAACACCTTGTATATGAATTTAGTTCCCCCTTGTCAGTAGGGCAAAGCCTGGTCGTTCGAGTACACATTGGCGTGCACGTAAAAGAACCCTTGATAGTTGGGATACGAAATAATAGTAGGTCGTAATGCCCAGTCAGTGCAGAGAAGAAGGGCCTCAATCCCGCATTTCACTTCATTTTTGCATTGGGATTTGGGTTTACTAGGCTACGCACTTAAATAGCACCAAAATCAGAACAAATACCTCCTGAAATATAATTGAAATTCCGATTCATAGTAGCGTGGACGTTCCGCATAAGACACTAATATCCCAAAGCATATTCATATTATTAATAGTTAATGATTTCTCCTCTTCCTCCATTGAAACTGGTTGGCATCGGGTGTTAACATTATCATCCACTAATTTAACTTATTTAATGCTACCTTAAATTAATTACCTTCATACATATATGATCCAAGTCTGCATTTTAACAACAACCGGAAGTCAGAGGGGTTGATGGGTGCGTGATTTAGTGTGGGGTCTAATTCCTCTGCTGTGTATGTATTTTTTAAATGATTTCCCAAGTACACGTGACGATACTGCAGTACCACCGGTATTACTTTTAGAAATTTTTAAATAACCTAATAAATGCATCTGTTATTTGTTTCTAGCCTACATATGTCGAAGATTTTATTTACTCACTTATTACAGCCTTATTTTTAATCTCCAGACATCAAAAGCGGGGCTATTTAATTTGTATATTCCCCACCGTTTAATAAGACACGTCGTCTGCCTTTATGATTTCTGGCGATTCATCGTCCCTAGGAATAAATTGGCAAGGCGTATTTTTAGCGGAGTTCAAACGTTAGACGCTAAAAGCAAATCAAATAAAAAAAATCATCAAAATAAAACGAAGACGTTCAAGAAATATTTGGATTGAAAATATGGTCATGTTTGAACTGCATTATGTAAATGCTTTATGAAAGCACGCACGAAAACTATTTTAGTGTGCGGTGGATCTTATCGTTTAGTTGTAAAAAGAAAAAGATTTCTATCTAAACCCGTATTTTGTTAATTTCCACAGGTGCTCTAGTTTGATTGTATTAATATTGTTTTTATTAATAAAATAGAAATCACGATTATAGGAGCGATCATTCTTCTAATGAGGGTTCGAATAGTACACTTTTATATATAAACCTTCCTTGTATAGAGGCAGACAAATTGGTTGGTTGAGTAAGACGTTGGCTCGCTAACCTGGAACTCCCGTGTTCGATCCTGGCCTTAGCCTGGCAACGGATGACGCATAGTCGTTCGGATGGGACGAAAAAACGTGGTCTCTTGGCTGTCCGGGTAAAGCATCTCTTCATCCAAACTACTAGACAGCTGTCCTGCCCCCGTCCTGCATAACTGACCAAGTGGAACCACGCCGGAATCTAGATGAAATTTCTCGACCAATGCAGGGATGACTTGCAGGCTTGCTAGCTAGCGTCTTACCCAATTAATCAGCGTGACCACCCTAACGAGAAAACGACTACGTTTTCAAAGCAAATACAAGAAATTAAACATCAAAATGGATTAAAGAAAATATCGTGAATAATTACAGAATTATTCATTATCTGATTCACGTTATGGGTTATTTGGCTGTTCTTTCCTCTTCCAGCGATTATAAATGTTTTTTTTTTTTGTAGGTTATTAATAGATATAATCAGATTGTTGATAAATCGTTGATTAGACGATGATGTTTGGTATTATTATGTTAATTACATACAACCCTGTAGGTAAAATTACACTATGACTTTACTCATGAAAAGGTACACAATATAAAGCCTTCTCGTGAAGTTAAAATTAGAAGATTAACACGGATCATTATTTTAGAAAAGTCGTACGATTTTGTGAAAGGATGCATACGTAAAGGAACCTTATTATAGACTTGCGATATGATTGGCTCCCCAAGTGTGAATCGTTAAAATATAGGCGATGTTCCTAACTCTAATCCCAATCCAAAACTAAAATTATAAAATCTGTCGTATGCAAGAGAGCAAGGGGATTTTTTTAGGGAGAATTTGACATCAACCCAAGTGTTAATGACATTGAAATTGACAAACCACTTTATGACCCTTACCCTAACACCCCAAATACCCATTTATCAAAGGGGCAGGGGATTTTAGGGAGAACACAGTTATTATTGACAAAGAAATAAACGAACCTCTTTATGCCCTTTAACCTAACCCCAAAATACTCATTTATCAAATCTGTTTTAAGCAAAAGGGCAGAGGATTTTACGGACAACACAGCCATTATTGACAATGAAATAGACGAACTACTTTATGCCCACGTTGGGTGTGTGTTTTTACAACTTATAGTAAACTTATCTATCGGTATTCTTCCACAATATTTACATTGTTGTCGGGTTACCTCGTTCACTTTTGTATGTCGTAAATTCTTAATTTTCATGTACACAATGCCTGTATAGAGTCAGCTATTTCTATAATTATAATATGCAATTGCCGCAAATCATTTAAAAAGAGACATTGCGACGAATGTAAATTTAACAAACCAATTTCTGAAAACAATAACTAAAATACTGAGTTCATATTAAACAGTTGCAGGGGCGTTGAAATTGACAGTAAAGAAAGTTATTCCAGAAGTTTAAAGATAATCTAATTTGCTTTTTTATAAAAAAAAATCTTTGAGTGAATGTCTCTTGAATCAACTTGGTATAATTGAAATAGAAAACATGTTTTAATCCTCTCACAACATGTAGATCACACCTCGTGTGAATATTTTCAACCGTTAAAAGAAGCGGATTATAAAAGGTTTCGTACTAATCTGGACTGTGAGAATTTCTTCATCTATTTTAAGGGTGTGATGTCATTGTCAATATTAAGCTCTTGCACGAAAGTTTCGTATATATAATCACATTTCTCGCTTATTAACGGAAATAAACATACTATGAGCCATTAAGGATTTATGATATTATATATTAAAGGAGTCGTGACTTTTGGCAAAATACGACTCAATGTTCTTACCCTTTGGTTTCCATAGTGATCTGTGACGTATTGCCAATGGAAGGCGTCCATAGAGTAAGAAATCATAAATGACGTAACCCATTCGACGCCGTCACCTCTTCCCTGTGTCATTGCTCCTGTAACCTGAAATCAGACAATATAACAAAATTATAAGCAGCAATCGAATACAATCGGAACATTTCGTTTTTCAGATCTTCCTTGGTTATGCTTCCCCCTTCCGGAAATACTAGTACAACATCCAAATATTGCAATGTCCCTCATTGTGGCGAGTCGCCAATTATTTCGTCGAATTCGTCCAATGAATTTTGTAGTTTCCTTCTCCAGTAGCTAGGATTGTCCTTATTAGTTCTCGTCATTGAATGTTTAGGATACCGGAAGTACGGATACATTTCAAACGAAACTTGGCGAATGATGCTATTTGTAGACATTTTGATGCGACAAAAAAGGACAGGGGAGTGAAAGGGGAAAATAACATCCTATAAAAATATGTTTTCACGTACAGAGGAGTGGACAATATAAGAGCTTTTAGGGGTTTTGAGATGGGGTGATTTGACGACAAGGATAGACTCAATGCTCTATTTAATGCTGCACAAAAAAAAAAAAAAAAAAAAAAAAAAATAGGACTCTGCACGTTTCTTTAAACGAGTTTTACAACATCTATACATAATACAAAATGTACGACACAAAAAGAAGCTGAATGCAATCTCCGCCATCTTGAATTATAATGGTATTTTATCATTTGAATCTCGATGTACTTAATATGGCGGGTGTGAGATGTAATTATTGGTAGCTAGACTGTCGTATCATATAACTCCTGCATATGTTCGCCCCACTTTCATAACAATCAAAGCGTAGGCCCCTTCCCTTCATCCCAAAACCCTTTTCCAAACCCCAAAAAAGCCATATGTAAGAGAGAGAGAGAAATGGGGTTTAACGTCCACTCAACACAAACTAGGTCATTTCGGGGCTAACATATGGTTCAATTTTATTTCAAAAATTCGCTTGCGCGTAGGGGTCTTTAGCAGTGGGAGGAAACCGGAGTGCCCGGAGGAAACCCACGAGGTTGAGAAGGGCGCCCCTATCTCCATGCCACATACGCTCACACCAGAGCTCGAAACCACAGCCGCAAGCCAGAGGTGACCGGCCAGCTAGAGGTCGAAGCGCGGACGAGGGCCCGGTACTATACTACATTTCAAACTTGATTAATTGAGGCTAAAGTACCGTAAATTTTGCCTGGAGATTCATGATTCCGCCGTCTGATCATAGAATTTCAACTATCACAGATTCTTTTACGGCCCCAAACTTTGTATTAGACTAAAACGGTGCAGTAACTAAAATGCATGCATAATTTAAGGTTAAAATGTATAGAAAAAAAAAAGTATTAAATATGCCATTTTTTGTTATTATTTGTTAGCGACATGGAGTGCTGTATGTTTTTTAGGGTATAATAAACTTGATATTATCTGTAAAAATTAGCAACAAGCAAACTGCGACAAAAATTATTTTACTCAAAAGTTACACCAAGATAGCAATCTAGTGACGACACGACATGAACGTCATCCATTTTATGGCAATTATCGATAGTTGTTGAAACTAATAGCTCAATAATAGAACACGTGTTTTCATTAAAATAAAACTTTATATCTTGGCACTGTCTTGTTTTAAATCGGTACCAAGCTTGGGTATACAACTGATGCCTTGTCAGTCGAATCTCGTGAACAGGGAACCGAACCAAATCGAGTTCCGAATAAAACTACGAACCCGTATTTGAGAGTGAGAGGGGAGAGAGAGGGAGAGAGGGGGCAAGAAAGAGAGAGAGGGTGAGAGAGAGAGAGAGAGAGAGGGGGAGAGAGAGGGGGTAAGAGAGAGAGAGAGGGTGAGAGAGAGAGGGGGCGAGAGAGAGAGTTAGGGGGAGAGAGGGGGCAAGAGAGAGAGAGAGAGGGAGAGAGAGAGAGAGGGCGAGACAGAAAGGGAGGGAGAGGGATAACGTCCACTTGACACAAACTAGGTCATTTCGACGCTAACATATTATGGTCCAATTCGTTTGCACTTAGGGGTCTTCAGCTGTGGGAGGAAAAATGAGGACTCGGAAAAACCCCACGAGGTTGGACAGGCGACCCAAAACCAACTCTACAACCGTTGATACACACGACTGGCATTCTCTGTGTTGGTTTGCCAAGAAGCAGGCTAATTCAATAAAGTGGAGAATGTTTAGGCGACAAAGGAAGGGGTTGTGCGCCGGCATAGGTACGGATTCGAAACAACATCGCTTTAGATTGTTTAGATTTGTGAAAACTGAACAGAAAAAAATAAACAATTTATATCTTTCGGAAATATACACGTAATTGCGCACCTTTAAGTAGCTTTCGACTAATTATACGGATTACAAAACCTGCCAAAAGTATGCAATACTAGGATATACCATTATGTCATCTTGTCGGGTCTGACCTACCATACAGCTACATCCTAATCGATGGGGTATTTCATAAACATGCCTCTAGAAACATGCATCATTATTTGCAGTAACTGACAGTAGTAACTCATTAATAAATTTCAACGTAGACTATCATTACAGATAAGCTATTGTTTGTGTCACCTGTTTTTACTAACATGTATTCTTCCACACCCCAAACAAAAGCGTTAAAATAAATAGGTTTTACTTGATTGTTAAAGAGACAAATTACTCAAGAAGGTGGCTCGGTATTTAAAATAATTGAAATCATAAGGAGTAGCGTACCATAGAAGATGGGGACCATTGTCATAAAAACCTATCCATTCAAAAACCCGACAAAATGTATTTTAAAATGTATGTGAACCATAGAAGATGGGAATCAATATTACAAAATCCAATCTCTCCAAAAACCCGACCAAATTCATTTAAAATGTAAGAATTCATGAGGAGTGGCCTACCATAGAAGATTGGGACAGATATTACAAAAACCAATCCCCCCAAAAACCCGACAAAATTGGTCCACTCACAATTACAAACTACTCTATTGTAAATGTGCAAGTCAATTTAAGAAGGTTTTTGTAATATCGGCCGCCATCTTCTATTGTAGAACGATAACAATTTACAACCAATTAAAATAGTTTTTGCGGAAGTCAATTATTCAAGTTAGATAGTGGGAGTTATCTGATCTTAGCTACAGATGTTAAAGTGTTTTCAACCAAGTGCCCTTGCAGAAAAATTATATTTTATCTTTAATAGCCTAGATCAGGCTAACCCTTACGTCCCGATAAATACATTTCTCGTTAAGAAATTGGAGACACGGTGGCGCCGTGGGTCCGTGCGTTGGCCGAGAAAAGTTCATTAGGATTTTTCGGAGTGGTTCCTCCATGTCAGTGGTGCTGGGCCGAAGGGCCTGACAAGGGTCACTGTATAGGCTGTTGGATGGAACGAAAAGCCGAGGTTCCGTATACATATTGGCGTGCATGTAAAAGGTCATTTGGTAGTTGGAATTGGATATTAGAGTAGGCCATAGCGCCGCTGTCTAGTGAATTTCCCGCATAGCACACTGTATGGCGTATTTCCGTCTTATCAGCTTAGTCGGATCAGAACAGTAGAATGTTATGTTAAACCCCATTTCATTTTAGTTGGGAAGTGACTACGTTGCGAAACGACACTTGGGGCTTAGATTTAAAAAAAAAACCTGCGTTGTTAAATTAAACAAGATGGTAGTAATTTTTTGAAGAAAAATCAAAGAAACAAATAAATGAGACACGTGGTACATCTTCTATAAAGAGTATGCATACTCTGCATTTAATTGGCCGATGTATTGGGCAACCTCGGGGCAAATTGTTACCAAAAGAATCACAGATCCGTTTTTTAAAAACAATAAACAGTACGAATTGTTTTGAGAAATATCAGCAGTTTTGAGAAACTAATGTGTAAATAAACAAACATCTGATACCTAAGGCGAAGATAAAAAAAAAGGACGACCAGTTTTATGATAGCAGTTTGTACATAAAAACACAAAGATCAAATATTTCAGCCATTTTAAGCTGGGTAATGTTTATGTATAATAGACTTGATTAATGAGACAGTGTTAGAGTATAAATTACCTTGAATAATAGCGATATGGTGTGATCCTAGTCCCCAGTAAACACTATATAACTACCCTCATTTACATATTCATTGTTCTTTTATATGAAATATTTAGAATTACTGACATCATAAATTCTTTAAAGTAAAAGTAGGGTCACGGATCTAGATTGGAATTCGAGATCGTCGTATCGTCACTGATCTGGCAAAAGTCGAACCAAAACAAATAACAGAATTCTGTCGGAAGGGAAAATAACAACATTATTTAAATTTCGTTGAGTTTCTTATACTTTCGCGAATCAAAATTAACTAAATAAAACGGAACGAAGTGATGTCTGTGTTTTAGTCAGATTTCAGAAATGACTTTTTGATTTCGCTTATAGTGAATGATGTTACAGTTGACAATTTTAATGGTCAACTGAGGTTTTGGCATCTCCTGCGTATTTCTTTTAGTGGCCTAGAAAGGACAATTTGCACATCTATATTAAGTTTATTTCATGCAAAACCAACAATATGATGAAATTTATATCTTTATATGATGCCTGGTTTTGTGAAGAAATATTAATAAACATCTTGAGTTTAAAAAGTTTTTATCAAATGAAGTCAGAAAACAATGCCATAGAAGTCACTCAACCAACGAAAGAAACCTATTTTCGATAGTAAATTTTTTATACCACGGACAAATATTTTAATTTTGATAAAATGAGGACACTTCACAGTTAAAATGAGCGGGAAGTCATTACTTTTATGCAAAGAATGTATAAGTTAAGTGTGAATCTATTTGGTTGGGTGACTAAATTTAACACCATATAATATTACACAGACAACTAGTAGACATCACCTATTAAACCATGTGATACTCTCAATATCTAAAGGGAAACTCAACTTTTTTTGTCCTACAGGCCCCGAGTTCACAAAGCATTCTCAGATTTAGGTTAAGAATTTACTCAACTTTCGATCACTGTTTATGAGAAATAGCCCTGAAGCACAAAACTTTGCATATAGTTTCTTGTTGGTGTATTTGATACATTTAAACAACAAAAGTCGAATAATTTTGAGTAAATTCTAATGCTTTGTGAACTTGTGCCTGGTCCTTCGGCCTTTAAAACTCAAGAAGCTGCGCAGTGGCTCTGTGAGTACCGCGCTTGCGCACTAACCGGGAAGTTCGGGATTTAATCCAGGTTTTGGTCGAGAATGTTCCCCATAATTTTCCTGTGTGGTTCGCCATCGCCAGTGTGTACAGGACAGAGGTCCTGACAAAGACAGTGCCTATTGGTTCAGTGTACACATGTGACTTCACCGCGACAACCCAAGCCTCTAACTATGAAAATGAAAACTGGTCAATGCTATAGTAACCCTTTAAGCGAGATTATATCTAATGGACAATTATACAATAAAGGCATAGTTTTCTTTGTTAAAAAAAGAAACGGAACGAACTTCTCTTTATTCTAAACATTATTATTTTCGCATCAGTGATGTTTGTGTTGTTACTACATTATGTTAAAGTTACTATGTTATATTAATGTTATCAATTGACCAAGTCTAAACAGCACGATGTTAACTCTGGGTGGATCCCCATATGAATTTATAATTTCTTTTGTAAATATAGTATGTACGTAGATTATAGTTAGACATTTTTTTCATTTTTTTATATTTCTTGTTATCAAAAAATGAATGTTATTTTTAAACTGTTCGTCAGAAATTCTAAAAAGTAGAATCACGTTCCCGGATTATATCTTTTCTTACTCTTTCAAATATATCAGGTAAAATTAGATTTATATCTTTATAAAGTTAAAAAAAATATTGTTCAATTTGTTACTAACAGTGTTAAACAAATTTTTATTGAAGTTTTAATCTTACACGAAATAAAATATGCAATACTTATTGACGTATATAAAATTAATTGGAAGCGGGGTAAACGTCTTACGTGTCCGCACCTGTCGGGCTTACGAGAGGGATAAACGCTACACAGTTTGCTATGAGGTGAATTTTGTCCGAGAAGCGGCGTTTCCGCGTATTCATCGCGAGTTTTAACGGCTAAGGTATATTTTACGTTCATGCCTACATGTACAAGTTACCTGGATTTACACTCCATCCGAAGGGCTAGACGTTGTTTAACGTTCACTCAACACATAATAAATCATTTCGGGATTATCTTATAATTTAAGAGAAAACAAACCATAGAACTATGAGTAAATCCACGGATACGTCGATTTGCCATTTTGCACTTTAGGATTAATTCCTTCGTGTATTCCCCCGTTCATTCATTTTATTTGTTTGCTAATTCTAACTTACCCTGGCAGCTACTCCTAGGTCCACCTGCAACCATTCTGAGGATGATTTGTACTTTGCGCACCAGCCTAACTTGTTGGGTAAATAAACTCGAGCATATTTTTCACTGCAGCCTTTATCCCAGTCTTGAGGGTATGTTGAGGAGGCTGTGATCTGCCAGTCATGTATACTGCCTGTTATCATTCCAAGAGGTCCATTTGTTATACAAACTGAAAATACAAAAAAAAAATAACAAATAAACTTTACAGTTAAGGCATGTAACTTCAATGTTTAGACACGTAATTTTAATGTTTAATCATCTAACTTCAATGTTTAGTCATATAACTTCAATGTTTAGTCATATAGCTTTAATGTTTAGTCATAGCACGTCAATGTTTAGTCATAGTACTTCAATGTTTAGTCTTATAACTTTATTGTTGAGACATCTAACTTAGTCTTATAACGTCAATGTTTAGTTATATAGAGCGTCAATGTTTAGTTATATAGTACGTCAATGTTTTAGTCATATAAGTTTATAAATTCAATGATTAGTCTTATAATTTTACTGTTTAGTCATATAGAACTTAGTGTTTCGTCTTATTTAAACCACAGTGAACACCGGCATATGTTATACAGTGTTTTGTGTGTGAAGTTTTCCCTGGCAGCGGTTTGACGGCCTACTGTCGTCAGGTGATCGTCAACGTACAACAAATGCACTACTATTAGGACCCTTGGGTTTCCGTCCCATTCGAAGAACTAGACTCTCTTCTTCGCCCCCGTCCTGTCCTACTGAGAAAACAGATGAAATAATCCCTAAGGAGCAAAACACGTGGCTCCCAATAAAAATGTACATGACGTATAAAACACAGACCCCATTTAGAAATAAATCAATTTAGTCTCGAAACAGGGCCATATGATTTTCGGAATATAGGATCCGAGAACTGAAAAAAAAGAACTTTCTATTTAAAACGAGGTATCAGGGACAAATGGCAATCTAGGGATATATAAAACAAAAATATACAAAATTTTGATTCGATGAGATTACACGATTCAATTACGACTTGACTTGTTATGCTGAGTCATATAAATATGAGGAAAACTTCCTAAAATAATTCTTTTAATAAGGAAGCCTTTTTATAAATAAAAATTCGTGTTCTTACAAGATATAATGATATAATTGTGGCTTTTTGGGGGAATTTGATACATAATTTATACAAGTGTAGTCATATTTTTGAAGTCTTGATTATAATAAACATATCTTATAATGTATATCGGATTTCAAATGAACCGTATATTTTTTATCGTATATCATTACGATAGACAATCTGATTAAAATACCGATCTATATTTCCTTTTGGTTTTTTTTTATATTTTCGATGGCCTCGACTACATTGAAGATCTGACCAGTTGTAGTGGAAGGTGGCGTCAGGGGTCATACGGCCGGCTTTCGATCCTATTAGAAATTTGATTAATCAATCAGCTTAGATGTTTCTAATGGGATACCCACAGGCCCGTGCATCAAACAAGAAGCTAATGTAACAGATCGTTTCATTGGTCAATCCCTCACGCTATATAGAACGAAGGTAATATAACAACTCTTCCAGATCCTAGTGCAGTAAAGACAATTAAAACGAAATTTTGAACTATAGAATACGAAACGAAATAGGACTTGCGTTTTAATAAGGTTGTTGCAATACATTAAAATTCACAGCCAATTTTTTTTAAAAAGGAGCCGTTTTTTATCGTGCATTTTTCTCACGTATTCTTATTACTTACATAACGTAATATAAGTCAATTATAATCGGGAAGAATGAAACGTATATTTATCCCCAAATATCCATCTATATAATTTACATATTTGGATCACCTCGTACATGGGTGAGAACATATGCCGAGACGTTTACATAAACCCGTCAACCTAAAATACCTACAACACCCACTGTTGTACAAAGAACATTTCTAATTCTAAAGATGTCTTAATACACGAGATACAAGGTGTAGTCAGTATGTAATAATGCTCGTGATGTTTTCATAGGGGCGGATCCAGGGGTGGAGGTGGGGTGCTCATCCAAACCCTACTCTACTCCGCTACATAAAAAAAAACTTTTATTGCCTTGCATCAATGAAATTAAATCACAATGTGATCCTATATTATTATAAAAATTGGCATCAAACGAGGTCCATTCTCTCTTTAAAAAGCTCAGTGTGTATATGTATGCCTATGTAATTAAGAGACGATGATGGCATCTGTCAGATTTGCATTGTCAACTGTCAGATTTTCTTATCAGGAGCCTGGCAAACCCCCTCCTGCAAAAATTCCTGGATCCGCCCATGGTTTATGTTACGTTTACAGATGAAGACAGGCGTAAAAAGTTATATTTTTAAAGTCTTCAACTTAATGTAAGATAATTCTACAAGTGACAAAAGATAAAGACGGAGACAATTCGATAACCGATAATTTACAAGACGGTATTACCGAATCTTGTCACTCGATTACCAAACACCGCTGTGCATTTGTTATTTTTTGCGCTTTTCTGGACAAAATCTATTGAAATGGGTTTTTTGTTGAAATAAAAAGCTCTGTAGATCGTGTAATTATTTCAAATGGAATGCTGCCCATTTCTGCAAATAACAAAAAGTTTATTAAAGTTGGAATTTGTTGCTGAAATGTGCAATAAAAGAATTGTAATCCCTTTTTAAGTAAGTTGTCAAGAAGGCAGATAATTGTAGACTTGATCTATCAACCTAGATGTAATATCAAAATACAACGTTCAAATAATGACATACACCATTGTGCCAATCGTGTAAAAAACTTACAAGTGATATAATTGCGTCAAGGAATAGGCGGAGTTGTTATGAACAAAGTGGTAAGAGGTTGACTCGCTAGTCTGGAGGTCGCGTGCTAGATCCCTGCATTTGGCCCAAAAAGTATATTGGCATTTGTCCGTGGTACAGAAAGGAGGACCTGACAAGGACAGCTGTGTAGTCGTTTGGATGGACGAAAAACGCAGGTCCGGTGTATACATTGGCGTGCACGTAAAAGATCTCCTTGCAGTTAGAATTAGATATAAGGCAAAATTTCTCTCATAGCACACAGTATGGCGTATTTCCGCCTTTATTAGTCCAGTCGGCGCAGAACAGTAGGAAGTTAAACTTCATTTCATTTTGTTATGAGCAAAGAAATGCGTGGACGTTGAAAGTCTTACGTTTGAACCTGAACAGGGGAGATGAAGAAATGCATACAACAGGCAGGCAGTGTGATATCCAGGTGATTTTGTTCGAACAGCTGCGCTGCATACAGCGTCCTATTCTTATTTACGAACACGCCTCCCTCCTGCAACAATAACAAGGGGAAAACCAGGCTAGGAAATCTCGGGGGTCTTTATCGCGTGCGCTGCGATTTCCCCACTTCGACCCAACCCCCACAGCCCCCCCCCCTCTCTCCATAGTCATTTCAAAGCACAACGCAAGAATTTTAACACACATACACATGTACGCATAGCAAACAAAAGACAGAATTATATAGTAAACATCATTTCATAAGCTATTCTACAATTGACTTTTACAATAACAACATAATGTGAAGATGACACAACATGGCTGCACATAGCGTGACGGAATGTTTTTATTGCATATTATAAAAGTTGGACGAGGATCGTGTATCTTTATGTTATTATTTCTGGTATCTTGATGGGGATGAGTCAACACAGTCAGGGGTATAGTCTGATTTATGCCTGATATTACCCAATAATAGTCGAAAGGGCCGTGAGAGAATTTTACTTTTAGAGAAAAAACAGTTTAACTAATTTTTTGTCCATATGTTTACCGTCTCAGAAACATGTTCATTTGTCTCGTGAATTTGAATCGAGTCGTATTACGCTGATGATATTGATCTTTACCTTGCCTTTTTTAGAAACATATTAATTGGGTCATGTATTCTGCCATTTGTCCTTTAAGATATGTAGGCTGCACAGTTGTCAATTTTTTGTGATAAACTAAACTCGCACTATGTGGGCTGGTTAAACAAAGTACCCATAAATTTGGTATGTTGGCTTCTATTTGTCAAGTATATTTGTTGGGAAATAAAGGGACAAGAAATTGTTAGACTGTCCTGTCATGGTACATATCATCTAGGGATATTGTGTTTTGGTGGCTTCCGGTGGCGGCATTTCAATTTGTCATGTATTTTGATGAAAAACATAGGAAGAACAATTATTGGGTTGTCCATATAGATGTAAAGGATGGTGTTCGATTATCAACTGTTAGCGCAAAAAGGGCGATCTGAAACGGGCCTTAGACCCTACATCCTATAGCCAGGACTCCAACAGTGTTACTTGCATTATCGGTTTATTTCTATTACCTATGATTTGACAGTCTACGGATGAGAAAATAAGGGGGAACACAGGCCACCAGACGTCAACCAATCTGGTTCAAATAATATGTTTCACGATACTGGTTAGGTTCAGAGAGAGAGAGAGAGAGAGAGAGAGAGAGAGAGAGGGGAGGTATATTTTAAGGTCCACTCGACGCAAACCAGACCAGTTGTATTTCAGTAATTCGCTTGCGCGTAGGGAACTTTAGCAACGAAGGGAAAGAAGGAGGTCCAGGAAAAAACCCACGATTTTTGACAGGCGATCCTACTCTTTGTCACGGACAACCGGGGAATCAAAACCAGGGTTCGGTTGAAAATCCTTTAAAAGTCCTCATTATATCGTGTTCTCTTTTTGACAGAATAAAGAATATAAATTGGAATCGGAGATTCTGTTCCCGTCAGTTATTCTCCCAATGGTTATAACACAGTGGTGAACATTTCGAAGCGTCACAAATACCACAAAAACCAACCGAATAATACCCAACTCTTATTTGCTTTCAATTTTACTTTTAAAACCTTTTCGAATTTGTGGATTCCCAGTCTTTATATCTGAACGCAGATCAAAAAAATATAAAAGCTTATATATTAAGTGATAATATACTTATGCTAGCCCCTTTACCTGCCCTTATATACCTAAGTAAATAGTCCCACATTATTTAGTGAATAGAAAAATTAAGGGCTATACCTATGTTTATATAACTTTTAAATTTTAATATAGTAACTCTAAAGACATCGAAAAGAAAGAAAAAATTCGTGTAAGTATATGTAATTAAATTGATTTATTTCTGGCATGGGAACAGCAATCAGACTAACACGACATGTCGCACTTTGAAAAATAGGATCATGATAAGTAAAGGACGGGGCTTTAAACGCCTAGTCATCTTACCAAATATCATACGGCAATTTGTATTGCAATACAAATGCACGGGGGAGTGGGTAGTTCGCCTTGAATCGGGCTTCCTCCTTCTCGTTGAATTCGGGCGTTTTGAAATATAAGTGCAAAGGGGGGGGGGGGGTAGTTATCCCCCTTCTCGATGGATGGCTTTATGGTCTAAGCAGCGCGCTTCAGGTCATAAGGTACGTCAATGAGTCAGGTGGCGATGTTTCGATTCCCAGCTTGCGTCGCCTGTCCAATCACGCGGGTTTCTTCCTGGTCCTATGCTAGTAACCAAATTTCACTAGTTTGTGTTGAGTTTTCTATGTTTCAGGAGTCAATAACACAGCGCAAGGGTATATATTTTTGTTTCACGATTACTGAATGCCGCTTCTCGTCTTTATCACACGTTTACGTAACTAATTTGTCTCGGATCATTGTATTCAAAATACATGGGAAAGGTTATCAATTCCTTATAAGTTCAAAATAAATCAGGCACAAAATAAATATTAAAATATTCAAAATTGTTGAAATATCTTCTTTATTCAACTTTACAAAGTCCAAAAAACTCTACAAAGGTCCCTATTTCTTCAAATAAGGACCACGGTGTGACGTTCTGGTGACGTCTTTAATGTTATTTAAAATATTCATGTTTTTTATTTTCGTATTTACCGCTTTGATTAACAGAGTGCATGCATAATTGATGTACCCCAATTGAATTCCAATTGAACAATTTAACATGAAGGACTTGTTAGTTTAAGTCCTGTAACCAGGCGCCGATGTAACTTACTTCCAGTTCATTGTAGCGTGTCCTATATTTAGTTATTTCACACATGATTTGCTCCAGGATTGCTGGGCTTTATCAGAATTCGTTATCTACAAACAGTGTTTATCGTAAGACATCAAGCACACAGTCATTATTAAACGATATTGTAGATTTTTCTTCAGAGTTTCTAAAAAAAAGTTTATTAAAGTCATTACGGTGCTTTCAGTTTTCATCCATCTATTTGTATTGAATATCGGTTGGGGAGCTTATTCCGAGCATCCATGCCATCGAGGGTTGATCACGTGAATCGGCTCAATAGCCTATAAACAATCCATAACAAACAAACGACAACGAGCACCAGCAGACGGCCTTTTATATCAAATACTAATATGACATATTTTTTTAAGGATTCAGGTGTGATTATTCTAGGGATGAAGGGCGGAAGAATACGAGTGGACAGGCGAACAATACCAATTGACCAGGGGTCAGATAAAAGGGTCATTTAAAGGAGATTGCCGCTGATTGACAGAGAATGGGGGACAAAACGGGCAATCGCAGGTAACAAAGTATTGAATTAAGAAAAGAGATGACTACCTATTATGGCGCCTTGTCTACTGGACGGCCCTTCGTTTGCAAACAAGATTTCAGTTGACCCCTATACGTCAGGTCAACTACCGTACTCTTCCGTAAATAATGCTGACCACGCTAAAGTTCAAATTAAATATGTCTTAAGTCGGGTTTTTTACATATTTGAACAGCCCTCAATCTTAAAGTCAAATTTCAAGAATGGCACACAGCAAACATGTTTAGTCTAGTGAAACATACGTACAGTCAATAAAAAAAAAGATGTCGTCAAACACCAGACGACATTCAAGTAATACCAATGGGAGGACACGGTGGGATAACTCTAGTTTGAAGGAGATTAAATTTGATGCAAAACAAAATAGTTTAACACCCAGCCAATATAATTAGTATTTGGATATTATATCTTTGTTGATGTGATAATGATAACTAGTTATTATGTGCGGGCGGGGGGGGAGGGGGTAGCGTTGTATCAACTGGCATGGTTTCGATTCCTCCCAGGGCTAAAGCGAAATATTGAAATAAAAATTGAACCCTATGTAAGTTCCGAAATGATCTAGTTTGTGTCGAGTGGACTTTAAACCCCACTGCTGACTCCAGACAACAGAACACCGTACTCCAAGGCATGGATTCCAACTCGCGACGGAAAAGTGGAGGACCGAAGATCGGCAATACATTGTTGTATTTTTAAGCATTCGTCCACTATGTCGTTTTTGACAAGAGAACATGAACTGAATTTAGATTAAGTACGGTATAATTATCATAAGATCAGATCAAAGAAAAATTTAAACCAATTAACATGTCAGATCACACACAAGTTACAATAATCTTAGCCACGATCAAAATTATTCTATTAAATAAAAAAATAACACAATTTGGCTGTCAAGTCATCGTCACCTGGTGTCATATCAGACAATATACCTGCCTATTAAACATGTACGTACAGAGATTATTAGAATTAATATATTCATACCTGCTTTTAGGACCGGATTTATAATTAACATGCTTGTTATTAATAGGCATTTAATAACGGTAACACGCATGACAATTGATGCACCTTTGCACTATACAGGGCGGACGGGAATATTAATTAAAAAGGGGCCATATGTCTTAATATTCCTCAAGGTCATTATGGAGCCTTTTGGGTCTTTGTCGTTTTTGTGGGATGTGGAATATATTTGGCTATGGCAATTTAGCATGCTAGTTCTTATTAATGTAACTACATCACTACAATGGCGTTCAGAATATGGCTCAAGATGATATGGTAAAATGAATGGTAACGTGAGCCGTTCAGGTCTTCCTCGTTTTTGTGGGATGTGGAATAAACTTGGCTCTGGTCATCTAGCATACTAGAGCCAAATATATAAATATAACAATACTACAATGGCGTCCAGAATATGGCTGAATATGCCTCAGTATGCTTAACGTAATAACACTAACAGCTTTTTAAAAACAAGATTATGTTGTTCTAGAATGAGGGAATAGATGTTCAGATCTGTGACCCCGTTCTCTCACGCAAAGTCTTCATTGATTCCAGGTCTCTTACGAACGATATAAGCCTGGGCGGCCCTTCCACTGCCGCTGAATGGTGCCAGATCATAAGATCAGCCATTTTGACAAGTAGTGTGGTATCGATTCCCCACTTGTACGTGACAAGGAGTAGGGTCGCATGTCCAACTTCCTGGGTTTTTTTTCGGATCCTCCGGGTTCCTCCCAATGCAAAATACCCCAACGCACAGGCGAATTATTGTAATAAAACTGAACCATACGGTAGTTCAGAAATGACCTAGGATATATGGAGTGGATGTAAAACCCCATTTTTCTCTCTTTATTTGAAACGTATTTATCTTTGTCCTGGAACAAGACCATGTCGTGACGTGACTTCCTATACAAAAATAACCAGCGAATACCGTAGGAGTCACTGTATTAATTTGACATTCTTAGTATCAATATTAAAAAACATCCCAAAAAGGTGTTTTTAATAAGTTTTACTTATAGGCGTATGTATACAATCATTTTAAAAATAGACATCACGAAGTGTTTATTTATGCGGAATTTCAAAATAACATGAGATACACGGTTCTGATAATATACTTTCAATATTGACAGATATCCCCACCTTTCTTTGTGTATATTTGAAACAAAAGTCAGGATTGAAGACATTATTTCTATTTATAGAACTACGGAACACCCATTGGGACACCTACATTTAAATGCTGTAATACAATTGGTTATAATAGCTTGCACCACTTGGTTATATAAATAGGTTTAAATATCGTCAGGTTCGTCCACATTTTTGAAGCCTTTAAGAATAAAACGTGTTTTGTTTTCCAAGCATCGTATGATTTTATTCATTGAAATACGGAACACCCATCAGAACACCCACGTGAATATCAGTACGTAATACATGATGCAGTTTGAATATCTGTTGCCTGTGCGTTGTATCATAAGGGGTGTCATTAAGTTAACTGGCGTGGTGTCGATTCCCCGGTTTTACGTCACAAGGAGTAGGGTCGCCTGTCCAACCTCGTAGGTTTTTTCTCCGGATCCTCCGGTTTCCCCCCAATTGGTAAAGACCCCTACGCGGATTAGTGCATTTATGTTATATACATTGGTTGGTGCGGTACAGTTTGTTCCAGACCCCAATCACTTTCAAGTCGAATTTGAAAAGATTTTGACCAACTTCTCAGTATTTGATATTGATCCCTTATAGTTGACATTAAGAAAGAAGGGTGCATGTTTTTTTAAGAAAGAAGGGCTGAGAAATCACACCTGAAGACAATAAAGGATTGGGTCGGGTATTTTTGTATAGTCTAAGTACATGCACAACATATGTTGGCTTCCCATCCATTATTCAAAAGAAATATATACTTAAAAGGGGCATTGTCACTCCCAAGTAAATAAAAATAATCAGTTTTAAATAAGATTATATCCAAAACAGTTTTAGACTCGCCGAATTACCGAAAATTGAAACACTGTGGCTACCTCGGAGTAATGCGTTAGAATAGGAATGTCCACGATACGATACGTGCAGATACGTTTCGATACGGTCATAACGATTCCTACGACCGACCACAATATTACATGATAAGACCAGAAAGGATCACAACGATACGATTAAAACCACGACTTCAGTCGTAGCACGAAGCACGAATCGTGATAGTGGGAACCAAGCATTAGGTGTTTCGTGCTACATTCGTCAGTTACTTGAAAACCGCTTAAATGGAAATGCGCGACTCTTGAGAGTTAAAACGGGTATATCCCAGGAGATGGCTTGGCAAAGTTGTCTTAAATTCTACATACAATCGTATTTGAAAATGCAATAAATTTAATTCGAAAATTATTTTTTTACGACTTGCGGCCATGACACTTTAATACGTCATAATGCATTATATTTGAACGCCTACATGTAAATAGGTCAATGTATATACGCCATTGTTTGTTTCTCTTCATCTTTTCATCACTACGTTTCTTATCACGTTCCTTCATTTAGTATCCTACACGCTTTACTACATAAACATCTTCATATCTACACCTTAACTTTAATTAGGCGCCAAAACATAGGCCCTGCCCCTTTCATTACAATTCTCTTCACGAATACAGATACGGGTTTGGTTAAATAGAAAATCCTTAAGGCCAAGGCGAGGTCAAATGGCGTACAACCCCTTAAGACTTCTGTTTTAGGTATACGCTACATTGTAATTTGACGTCATCCTCTTGGCTTAGAAACTTGAGCCTGTATTTTGGGGATTTGCGTGGACAATGGCAGAGGGTTGACCCCGGATTAGCGATAAGACATTTGTTTAGTTCGTATCCCATTCACTTTGTCCGGTACAAAAGATAGCCAGGCTTGAAGACGACTCAACGAAGGGTTTAAGAAGTCGTTTGGTATGATCGAAAAGTTGACACAAAGGAGTAAAGTTAAATTGTTTGAGCATATCTGTTAGAATGCTAAATCCACTTAAAGTTACAACTGTGTGAATTCATTCAATTTAGAAAAAAGATTTTCTTGTGTAAAGTCCATCCTTTTACTTGTTAAAAGTGTTTTTTTTTTTTGTTTGTTCTTTTTTTAACATTTTTTTAAAAGGGAAGATATAATTAACCCACATGGAATGCCATCTGGGATTCGTTCGAAAGAGTATTAAAAGCGTACTTCGAAAAAGGTTAGCTTTGTCATCTTACCTGATCAACGAAAGGTGGTACGAGATGTTCTAGAGTCAGCATATCCAGCGAGGATTTGGAGTTGGATATCATAAACCAAAACTAAGTATACCAGATAATAAACCTTTGCCCAGAAGCCACCAGCAGATGGCGCTGCTGGTCAAGAAATGACGCTGGTAGGATCAATATACTCGTCGAAAAATCCCCAAGCATAAAACACTTGGGTGATTCTCAGACTAGCATAGGGTAAGGCTCGTGTTTATGGTTGCGTGTGGAATGCTTGGGGGGGGGGAATCCAGTCAGTCTTCTTCGAATTCCAAGCAAGGCCTCTTTTTACCTACATGCCAATGTCTACACGGATGGACTTCAGTTTTCTTTTCCTTTCGAAAAACTATGTACTAGTTCCATATCGGCATCGCAGGTTCCCGGCTACCGCTCAAGTATCAAGTCGTTATATCCTTTTTAAAGACGATATACTTCACTTCAGTGGGATGTGGCCCTTGTCTAGAAGCTGCCAATTACAATAATAACTTTAGCCTTATAGTAGGTGTCATACACGGGACAGGACATGCTAATAGTTCTGAAGCACCTGATTCCACTTGTTGGTTACTAGGAATTTGACATAGGTAACTCTTTTCTTTATACCTTTGTATTATTTTTACATTGTAACAAAAGAATCACAGCACCCCTCCCAGTAAAGAATTTCAATCATAAAGGCAATGCTTTATCATCATTATTACCTATATATCTATATACGACATGGTTAGCGTCGCCTACGTCACAAAACAAAATAGATAAACTATTGAAGACATTCCAGTGTCAAACTTTTTAAAACCTTTGTTGAGTTTCCAGCCAGCCAGTAAATCATTCATTCAATCGCTCATCTGACTTCACAATTTGTAGACAAAAACTTAACAATATGACTATTATCGCGGACTAACCTTCAAACTAAATTACCCCCGGTTTTTCTTGACGGTTTCGTCCGCCAAGTTTACGGTTTGCTGGTCGAGAATGCCGTCTATTGTAACCAACTCCTTACCATATGTGGTTATTTACCTTTCAAAAACCAATTTATTTTTTTGAAAATTCTTTCGCAAAATGAAACAATTTTGGTGGTCATACTCCTCTTAGTGAAACATTCCACCTTTTCTGCAGCGACACGTGTTAAATAACTTTTAACGCCAAAAAAATTCTTTGTAGATTAACTCTGACCCCACTACGTAACACCTTTGCCAAATTTCACAGATGGGTTTTAAAATATCGTTTAAAAAGTCAAATCTTTGTTTGAAAATAGACTCACAACATTTTGTACGCGACCCGAAGTTTTGAACCCATCAGTGGAGATGAAAGAATCGCGGGAGAATAGGATAAAGGAACTTTTCATCAAGAAACAACTGTTCTTGATAACTTTGAAAGCTGACAGCGGAAATGAAATGGGGATTAACGTCCCGTTTTTCCGCGCCAATCCGATTGAAAATGGAATGGGGTTTAACATCCTATTACCCTGTTCCGACTGGTAAACGTTTTTTACCATCCACCTGAGCCTGGTCTTATGACGTCATATGTGGATTGTGGGTTAGAATAAGGGTTGGGCTTGGCCCAGGGTTAGGGTTAGGGCTAGCCCTGTCTACATCTCGAGACTGTGACGAAATCTGCAGGCCACAGCCCTTATCCTAACCCTTATCCTAACCCACAATCCACATATGACGTCATAAGACCAGGCTCCGGTGGATGGTAAAAAACGTTTACGGTTCCGACTGGGCTAATGAAGATGGGCATAAAGTGTGCTTTGAGGGAAATTTTGTCTGGACAGTGGCGCTGTGGTCTACTCTTATATCAAATTCCAACTGTCAAGGGATCTTTTACGTGCATGCCAATTTGTTCACGGGGCCTGAACTAGACAGCTGTGCTTGTCAGGTCCTTCGTCATGCACCAATGATAAGGGGGAACCATGCCAGAAATCCCGATGAACTTTGTCGCCCAACACCCTACGCGTGGGTTTTCTTTTTTAGCAGTGGGAGAAAACCGGGGGAACAGAGGAAAACCCAGGAGACCCTACTCCTTGTCTGAATAAACTGGTCAAACTATGAACTCAAAGCCGTTTGTCGTAAGTTGTGATATTGTTGGACTAACAAAGTATATTTTCATATATAAATGACAAGGACCACAGCAGGTTTGAACTCCATACGTCCATAACAACATCTGACTATACAAATAAACAAAACACCTGCAGGTGGACTAACTTAGATATGAACAAATCTAACTCTTATGTAATCTAAAGAATGCGCATACTCCTCAAACAAATTTACTTTACTCTTCAAACGATAAAATATGATTTAAACCTCAAGCTCGAAAAATTTCAAGTGTTAAAAACTCCCAAACAAATATCTAGCTTTTGAATTGATATATTCACTTTCAAGTTGGTTCTTTCTTTAAACATTTATTTGTTTTCTCTTCTTTTTTGTAACTTTTTAACAGTCAAATAAAAATAGCTCAAATGAAGTAAATGGCTATACGCATCACATTTTTTTAAGGTTAAATGCGAATATTTTAACCCTAATACAATTTCAAATGCTGATTAATTATTCACTGAATTTGAAATTAAAACATTTTATGAATACTGCCTTTTAATTGGTCGAGAGGTAAAATCTGTGGTCTGTCGGGAATTTGCATTTTATTCAAATGAAATACAGTATCAGGAAATTTCGAGCCAACGTCTTACCCACTGAGGCACAGTGGCTCCCTTATTCGAATGAAATACGGTTCCTGAAAATTCGTGATTAAGTTCGCTGGATTGATCATTGTGTCGCTTTGAGTAAGACAAAAGTAGACTAGAGAAATATCCGAAAGAGAAGTGGTACCAGGTGTTCTAGTAAGATTAAATATAAACTGCCCCGTGCATGACCACGACACCGATAGTAATAGTCTTGACCCCGATTTAACATCAGTGTGCGTTCCCATCAGACCATTTCCCAAACAATTGGTTTGAATTCATTGAATTATGCTAGTTGTAATACAAGCTCCTCCAATGAGAAGTGGTATAAAGTGTTATAGAAAGAGTAAACCCAGAGAAACAACCTTCATTCCCCTCTTTGGTCCTTATCATATATCATAACCTAAGTTGTTTTATCTTAAAGATAAATATTATTATTATATATGCCATAAGTAAGTTAGTAAGATGTACTTGAGTGGCGCTTCACGTCTTTGGTATATAACGACTTAAACAGATTGTTTTAGTAATGTGACGATTAGCAGTGATTTAGAACAATTAAGGGTAATTAGGAACAGGTCGTCTTCAAACAACACTCAGAGTAACAGCTTCATGGCTGTTTCTCACCATTCTATACGAATAATGCAATAAAATAATAGGTTTAACAATGTGAATTTCCCAAACGAATGAAAAAATGAAATTGGGTTTAACGCCCAACGGATCTGTCCGATTGCGCTATAAACGAAGACTGGCATACGCCATACAGTGTGCTATGACGGAAATTGTTCCCGGCCTACTCTTACATCGAATTCCAACTGCCAAGGGATCTTTAACGATTCAATGCAAGACTAGTTTACTACATACACTTTACATTCGTTTCAAGATATTCGTATTCTTTTTGGAACACTTAGTGACACTTATTCCAATAGTTTGAGTATGATATGTTTCAGGTCATTAAAATATTTCAGGGAGGCCATGGACGTTAAACCATATTTCTCTCTATTCTTCCAGGAACACTTAATGACACTTATCCTAATAGTTTTAGGTGCGATATGTTTCGTTGAAATATTTGACGCAGATCATGTTACAAAATTCTGATTGGGATCAGCAAAAAAACACAAAAAACTCAACATTTTCTAATGGATAAAACGTTTTCTTTCCAAATATATTGCATTGACTTTGAGCTATATTTTTCTGTAGATCTTCCTTTACAGATATGGCAGAAAGCTAGTGAACGAGTCAGTGTTGATATATTTATTATAAGGGTGAAGAGATTCTAATGTTATATCTCTGTAAATGTTCAACCCTACTGATGGTCTTTCGACTTCCAGAGATATAAGACATTCACGATCGTCTACATAAATACTGACTGTATATTGACAAACCAATGAAAAGGCAATAACATTATCGTGTGAATTCTGATCGGCCTTCGTATATCGCACAGTTACAAAAACAAACATAAACGCCTTCATCAACACCAGGGGGAAATCATACACTAGATTATAAGTAAAGAGAGACCCTAGATATGAATAGATCGCAACGAATCTCTTAAATAGCGCTGTAGACCCTTTAATATACAATGTACGTATCCTGATCTGTTAAGCTTTTTAAGCGTTTTCACGGCCGAGTAAAACGTATGAACAAACAGTGCTATGACTTATAGGAAATGTTTTTAAGAATATATAATATCTACCTTATCTATATTTAAGACTTGGACTTGACCTAAATGGCTTAATGCATAGAGTATTTTTAACAATATATTTCTAAAACCACAATAGTAAGAATGACTTGGGTTTAAAGTCGAGATAAATGAAAACAAGTGCAAGAGTACGTCGACTGAACGAAATATAAACAAAATTTATTATATTTTTTCAACAACGCATAGTACTATTTTGGAGAGTAATTTGTAGCTCGTTGAACTTTTAAATAAATAATAAGTGATATCTTATGTTCTTGAAATGATATTGGTTATTTTTCTCGTTTTATCAGGTACTCTCGTGTACAGATCTTAGAAAAATCGATTTGGACGAGGATACACCTTTGTGTTGTACATATCGTAAGACTGTTATAATTTTGAACACAGCGGATAGATTGTCTACTGAAACCGAAAGGTGCGATTGGTATCAAGTGTTCTATCATCCCTCGCGCGTCGTTACATTTTCTTTGGATTTCAGAGTGTGAAGGTTATTGGACAGAAGATAACCCCGAGTCAAATCAACATTTGATGCTCGACTTACTTATTACTTGGCATCCTATTTATATTCACCAAGCGGAAGAATTGAAACGGGCAAACGCCATGCAGTGAGGGTTACTATGCGGGAGATTTTGTCTGGGCAGGGGTGTTTCCAACAGTTTCTATTCTTCTTCGAATTCCAAAAGAAGCACTGATTCTTTATGGACACGGAAAGTGATTTAAGTCACTAGAGACTTTTGGCAAGCGTAAATTTCTGGTCCGTATCGCGTATCCGTATCGATTTTGTGTGTGACGTCAACAATGCTTGTGTATTTCTCATACGTGGTATTGCACACGGATACGGCAGCACGTATCGAACAGCTTTCATACGGAAAAGGTCCGTATAACATCGTTGTCTTTTTACCATACTTTTTGCTACTTTTAGACGCTGAAATGTTGTGTCATAGTAGACACTGGACTAGTACTGAAGATCTTGGTAGATAACTGACATCATGCTGTAAATAGAACTAAGCTAGCCCACCTATCCATATGTACACGCCGCGAAAATCTGCCAAAACTCTAAAACTACATTGACGCAACGTATCACGTGGCGATACGGATACGTGATACGGATGCGGAAAATTCCACTTGCCAAAAGTCTCTATTGTCTCGCCCGAACAACTCTTCTCGCCAAGCCCTCTGTCCTGCTATACAGGAAACCCGCGGAAGTTCCTGTCTTCAAAAGCGCAGTAGGTCCAGTCGGAACAGTAGGACCTTAAACCCCATTTCATTACCCGGGGAAGTTTCTCGACAAACACTAGGATCGCATCCGGCACTGACTGGTTAGTAAGCCAGCGCCATCTTGAATCAATTCAGTAATTCTCAATGGATGCATATAAAGTATGGTTTCTCCATCTACAAATTAACGTAATATTTTTTATTTGACGTGAGACGTTCGGTTCAGTTACATTCGTTCAAACAAAACTCCGAGTTGAATTCACGATGCTTTATCGTCGACACACGTTTCATATAGAACTTGGGCGGTCTTATAAATAAAGTCGAAAACGATAAGGATCGTTTTTTTCTGCTTAATTTTTTTTTTTTTTTTAAATTGGCAAATGGTAAATAGATATATTATTTTCAGAATGAAAGTTATTGTGGTTTCGCCTATTTTTTATTTCTTTGGTTCGTTATCAAGCATGCAACAAAAATGACGAAAATTTGCAAAAAAAATTTTGGACATAAAAGTGAACTTCGCGATATTACAGAAGTGACTAAAATCGTTAGGAATCTTAAGAAATACTTAAGACTATTTATTGTTCGACACCCACTTGGACACCACAAAAATTTTAATCGCCTTAAGACAACTTCATATTATTGCTTTGGTAACTTAATAAATAAACTTACACGATTTGTGATAATTTGGTGAGAATTTAGTGGTAATAGTCTGAACGACACTACGCTTATGTCATCAACAGCTAAACACCCAAAAGTTAAATACTTAGCTCCCTTGTTCACGTTGTTAGCACGCGCATGTTAGAGTTATTCGGGTGTTAAAAAAAGGGAACGTGAAAGCGAAATCTTATAAAAATAAAAAAGTACAAAAAAATACAAGAAGAATTGCTAAGATTATTGTCTGC
Source organism: Patella caerulea (assembly GCA_036850965.1). Classification (NCBI taxonomy): domain Eukaryota; kingdom Metazoa; phylum Mollusca; class Gastropoda; family Patellidae; genus Patella; species Patella caerulea. The sequence continues at coordinate 12,179,896 of JAZGQO010000002.1, read as the reverse complement.
CCGCGAAAGGTAAATAAAAGGTGGTATACGCCACAATATATCATAGCAGCCTCGCTGTCATTACGTACAACAGATCCGCAGATATGTACGTACAGGACGGTGTATGGCTGCACTTAAGTAACATGCCAAAACAAACAGATAATTTCCTATAGTATTTCATACATGAGTTGGAACGTGTGGGAAATAGAATGGACATGTACCAGACGACGCATGTTGTTTGGGTGTAGCAGAAGCATAGATGTCGGAGTGTTTGGCGAATTAAAATGTTTACAAAATGCGATGCACGTACGTTTCTTGAATGGACGATTGTTAATAACCCCTATCCCAAATATGAAGGAAAGATTTACAGTAAATGAGAACATCCTGTACCATTTCTCATTCAAACATCAAGCAGAATAGAATCCTGATACATATTTTCATTCATTTAAGAATTTGAAATAACTAATTTACAGTTTAAGTATAAAATAGGAATAGTTATGCAAACTTTCCAACGAATCAGATAGTTTCATAAGGTATTCCAAAACGAATGAACATATCCTGTCCCGTGCACGTAATCTACTAATTAGATGGCTGAGAGATCTAAGGCCGGTCGCTTTTGATCAAAGGACATGTTATCTATGCAGGTCATGAGTTCGGTCAACTTGTACGTGGCAAGGAGTAAGGTCGACTGCTTCTAACCTCGCAGGTTTGTCAAGGCAATACGACGCTCCCTCCCATCCTCAACTGGAAACACCTCTGCACACCAGTGAATTATTGAAATACAGATATACCCCCCCCCCAACACACACACACACACACCTCCCCCCTCTCTCTCTCTCTCTTTCTCTCTCTCCCTTATAATGAAAACACCTCAGATAAAAGATTATTTATACCCGTGGTATATTAAATACATGCTCACTTGAAGATTTTCAAGTGTTGCATAACTTTACATAATCGCTGACAATCTATTATATTTTTGACTGGAATGGCTCTTCAACTCGGTGTAGTGCACTTTAATACACGAGTATAAAAACTATTTTATGATAGTGCAGGTGTGAATTAAAAAGTCTAAAATATGTCAATGTTTATACATAACACGACACCATTTTAAAATATATGTGTTAGGAATATCGGTTACGCCATTAGAATTTTTTGGCGGGTCATTAAAAAATGTATGGTAATTTTCATTTTATGAGATGTGAAGTTTTTTTGCGTGTCATTGTCCTCCATAAAACACACATTTTGGAGCGAAAACCACATAAACAAATTTAAGAGCTAATGAATGGGGGTCAGGCGAAACGAAATAGTGTCTCTTATGGGCGTTACTTATACTTCCATGCACATTCTGTCTTCATCGTAAACTAATACGACCATGAAAATCAGCAGTTTGTTGACGAGAGAAAAGGAACCTTGATGAAAGCTATTAAATTTGTTTATGTCACAATTGGGCTAAGTGAGCAATGAAATTTGTTGTGCGTCAAAGCCGATTATTTGGACAGGTCCCGCATTAAAACAATTTCGTTTCAGGAAATTGATGACCGCTCTATCAGTTAAATAATTATTACATCCCAGCTCCAAGTTCTGCATAAACGAGTACACGATCGGACCTCGAGCTTTCGTCCCACCCGAAAGACAAGACACTTTTCTTGGCAGGCCTAACGTTCTAACCGATAGCAATGGAGGGAAACCTGACTGGAGAATTCTAATGAACTTTCTCGAACCGGAACTTCCTTGTTAGTGAGCCAGAGCCACACTCACAGAGCCTCACAAAACCACACCGCGGAGCCTCACAGAGCTACACCCACAGGGCCTCACGGAAGTGCACCCACAGAGCCTCGGAGCGGCACACCAACAGAGTCTCAAAAAATCACAACCACAGAGTCACATTTACAGAGCCTCGTAGAGTCTCACTTACAGAGCCCGGCTCTCTGAATTTAAATTGTCACGGGGTTAATTGCAAGTAGTCTCCTATCTAAATGATATATTATGCAAAAAAACAAAACGTAATTTACATGAGTTTTCAATGAAAGGGTGGTGAATTTTGTCCAAAAGGCGCCGTTTCTAACTCGTAAGGGACGAGTTACAAACAGTCCCTTATTTAATATTACAGGTGAAATTATAAACACGGAACACCTGTGCTGAATGTTTTCACCTTTTTAATAATCATTACATATTCAACCTCATGTTCGCTTTTAAACAAACTCTTAAAAGTTTTATATAATAATATAATCTATAGTAATTTTGTTTTAAATGTCTTCAGTTGGTCACGAGTACGAAATTATTATCATTCCATTTTATAACACAGATATTTCATATAGAGTTCAGTTATTATCATAACTCATACAAAAATATACGCAAAGAAACGATCGAAGGCCTTTTAAAAAACAAATTTCGTAGCGACTTGTCGAGATTTTGATTCGTATTAAATGTGTGTAATAGAATAGAAATTGACCCGTGTGATACTAAGGGTCAAACGTTATTGAATAAAGTGAATGACAATGTGTTTATATTTACATGTAGAGTGACGTCTGATCAATATTATTATGAACATCTGTTCACTCAGTGTTATGTCTTGTGGTGTAAAAATTAAAGGGATTCTCAACGTTTTTATCGCGAGACGGTAAAGCAGGAGTTATCCAATCTTGTTCAATCAAAGATTTAGGGGGAACTCAAGACTGAATGCGAGTTGTCTATTTAGTACAAAATTAAAACCCTGAACCTCATGTGGCTAGATTTAACAACCTTTATTATTCTAATTTAAACTGAACAATATGCTAGCGTATGTTCAATTTATGTGTAATTAACTTCTAACCAGAGAGAGAGAGAGAGAGAGAGAGAGAGAGAGAGGGAGGGAGAGAGAGAGATTAACGTCAACTCAACACAAACTACGTATTTCGCCAAACATATGGCTCGGGGGCCTACTCCTTGGCACGTACAACCAGGGAATTCTGCAATCCAGCATTCCCCTCTAAACAATAGATTTTACCCGAACGAAATGGAATCTCATATTTGACAACCCCTTTAACATTTCGGTTATTGGTCGAGGATAGAATGAAATGGCAAGAAAATACTTCAGGTACGTGAAAAGAGCCAAGTCGTACCGGGCTGAAAGACATATTGAAAGTATTGAACAGAACTCATATACACGGGCGGAGTTGTATGGTGTTATTCTTCTTACCACTATGACTAGGCCGTCACTCACACTTAAGAAGGGGACTTGCCAATAAGTTTCAATATAATGTACGAATACTAGAGTTGTAGAAAAGTCGTAAAATGTTGACATAGCTTATCTGTATTATATTATCACGGCTATTGGGGTACGTAACACGTGTTCAGAATGAAAGACAAGAGGGGAAAATAGTCGAATTGTTTATTAAACATGGCGGCATTACACACGATTATAAATTGAATAATCCCTAAGGGGAATGTTGTCAGAACGGGTTTGATCCAGCGGTTCTTAATTATCCGATGTCCAGTGATTCGTGGAGATTCTAACGAATTGATAAATCATGGTATACTATAATGGTCAAAAATAACCTTTCGGGATATAATGCCCACACCTCTTTCCACTGGACAGAAGATATAACCGAAGAAGTAAAATTGAGGGATTTAACATGTTGGGTTGTAGCTTATGCGTGCCAATGTACCCCCATCCACCTCAAATATTAATTCAGTACGTGTTGAAATAGTTTATTGCAATCGTACAGGAGTTAAGCTTCTGTTTCTAACACATCTTCGGGTAATTGTTCTCAATGCCAATGGGACTGAACATCCATATTGTCTTTAAAAGCAATACAAAATTATAAGTGTTTAAAAATGTAACATATGAAAAGCCATTCGGTGACCTTAGGTAAACATAGTCGACATTTCAAAAAACAGAAAGATAAACCTAGATGTACTTCAAATTAGTCGAGGTATGGCCGGTCAAGACAATATATACTTACCGAAGAGAAGACCCAGTATAGAAGTAAATATTAAAATTCTAATAACCCCCTCTAAAAGCCAACAGTTGGCTGAGTGACCATAACGATATCGTCAAAGTTGCGATTTAACACAAGAATTAATGTCATAGGGAAATAATCCATATTAAAGGGGAATGATAGATATTAAATGGGTATAATTGGCATTAAAGGGGAATAGTCAATATCAAAGGGGAATAATCCATGTTAAGGGAAGGGTGGTGAATCCAGACTGACCACAATAAAGTTGAAATTTGAAACAGGAAGTAACCGTGTCATTCTTATCCACTGCTCTCTATATATTTCAGGTGAAATAACCATTTATTTCCGTGTGTAGTCATAGAGTTTAAATTTAGAAAATGATCAAGATGCTTGATGTCCATTGTAGTTAAATTCTATTAAATCGTGGGTGATGTAATTATTCTCATTTATTGAGTAAGTTAAAATTGAAATAAGTCTATAAAGCTTGATAACTCATAATCGATTAGAACGTGACCAGGCTCCGAGTTCACAAAACATTAAAAGATATAAGTTAAAAATTTACTAAAAAGTGTTCGCCTTATTTTAACTAAAATATAGGTCTTTTTAAAACTTCTATTGTTTTAATGTATCAAACGAATCAATAAGAAACTGTGTGCAAAATTTTGTGTTTCTTGATCAAAGATATTTCTTATAATCAGTGCGTCAAAGTTGAGTAAATTCTTTAGGCTTAAGGAGGTTTTATATATATTAGAGTCAAAATATACTTACAATTAGCCGCGGTATTGCCGATCAGGAACACCAACAATAAAGCAGATGTATTTAATCCGTGTGGCCACATTTCGGTTGTTTATTGGTTACTTTTTCACTAAAACTAAAACACAAACTATGATCTATAGCTATATTACCATGCACGAAGTTATTCACTGAAGTATCCACAATGAAATTACAATATCCAATCCAGTGTTTTGACATAAAACGTCACAATATCCACTTAATACGTAAACACACTTGCGTTCTAACTAAATTCTTTTTAAGTTTTAAGTTTGCCCGGCGATGAAATAAAACAATAATCCAACCATCTAGTTATCCGAGTATTCAGCTCATCTGAAAGAATAAAAAACATAATATAAAATATAATAATTCATACTAAAATATTATAAATAAATGATATCATAACTACCTTTTAACGTATATTGAAAGTTTTACTTTAGTAAGTTATTGCACAATACACAAGTAATACACAAGTAATACACAAGCGTAAAATCCATGAAAAAGAAGGTTCTTTACTAAGAAACCATCTATAAAATATTAAAGTGTATTATGTAAAATACGAAACGTCACGTCTCTATTACGTACATTAAAGTAATTACTTCAGCAAGTTATGTAATACACAAGCGTAAGTAATCCGTGAAAAAGAAGGTTCCTTACTAAGAAACTACCTATATAGATCTATGAAACATTAAAAGTGTATTATCTACAATATGAAACGTCATGTCTATTAAGGTAATTACTTTAACAAGTTATTGCCCAATACACAAGTAATACACAGGCGTAAGTAATCTTCGAAAAAGAACGTTCTTTACTATACAAAACATTAAAGTGTATTATCGAAAATATGAAACGTAAGGCCTTCTATAAACTATAGCATATTCTTGACGTTGAGGTTTAATTTCTGCTTCCAGGTTAGTTATATTGCTGATAGGCGTATCACGAAAAAGTCGCTTATTTATCCAAATTTATGTATTTCAACGCAGCCTATTTCCTTCTTTTAAACGTATCAACATTCATATTTTTTCACATGTACATCCTCTTTAAGGTTATGTTCCATGGACAGTTCATATAGGTATTTTTTAGTGTTGTACATAAGGCAGGGTGTGCTCCGTCGCTTTAGGACACCTAATGAAACATTCTTGTCAAATTGAGAACATCGTTCAGTTAACAATATCTTTATGTGCTTCTGCTGTATGCACAAAGAAATGTGCGTCTTTATAAATGCATTATTAAAATATAAAATAAGTGTACCTCAGGTCAATGTCATTACGCGTGTATGCTCAATACAAACAAGAGCGTTTTTTGTACAGATTTATGTTACACCTTGAGCGTGTGCCTTAAGCGTTAGTGTGTACAATGAAGTACACGATAAGTTACTAGAGGGCAGAAAACGTTCATTAGTAACACAATTCTATATGTTTTGTACTCTGACTCGTGATTTCCTTCGCTTCGTCATTTCTCAATAAGAACGTAGTTACCTATAACTTTGCATGTACCTGTTGATATTGCAGCGGTGAAACCTGCAATAATATTGTTATCAATTTGTTATCAACCGACACGTATATTTGCAGTGCAGGTTCACGACAAGCGTTGGATCACCTTACAACATCGAATACGTGAGTTTATACATTACTGGTGATGGTCGGCCGCAAGGTTGTCATTCAAAGACATATGTAATAATACATTCAATTGACGATATACCACATCAAAATATTAAACATATACAATTGATTGCTCAACTTTGAAAATGTTAGAGAGCGAATTATTTCGTGATATTAATAAAGTTTCCAATTCAATGCAAATGAATGAAAACTTTCCTCAATTTATTTCATATATTTTTTTTTTTTAATTTTCACACAAATAATTTGAGAAAATTTCGCAACAATTTGCGAGACTAATAATTTTCTATAAATTTCCTTTTACATCGCTTGATTAAATTTTAGTTATAAATATTACATAGTCGTCGATCACTGGTGTATATTAAAAGTTGAGAGTCTATTCAATTTGTTTATCACTGCCTTTTATCTGCATCCTTGCTCCCGTCAATAGGGAAGAAGAAAAGTGCGATCTCTTTATCCAGCGCAATACACACACAAAAAAAGCGACGTGTCATCAGCAGCGTAGCAAACTCACTGCGCAATCTGATAACTAAACAGTTTAATACGAATACAAAATCAGAATCATAAATATCTTATTCTAATAAAAATAAACATCTGTCGACAAATTAACGATTAGCAACAAAAACGTTTAAAAGATCGTAAAAGTTTGTGAAAAATCCTTAAAATTTGATAAAATTGATCTTAATTTGTTATTCTAATAATATTAGAAACTGTTATACAATACCAATCATATCGATACGATAATCCTATTGTTTTTCTGTTGATAATCCCCTCAATATGAAAAGTACTATACGTATATCCTTATAACACGCTGTGTCTTAGACGCAAGTTTTCACTCAACTGAAACTGTATAATTTAACGTACAGTGGTTCTCGGATAGTGTAAATACCCAGCCAATAGCTGTTCACCTTCTATGAATACCGTACAGCTCGCTCAACCAATGTATGTACGTATATATAAACCATAAGTATATGTTTTGATTTGTGGTTTCTTTTTCCAAGGTAAATTTTTGATTTTTTTTAGGGTTAGTGTTATCGGGGAGGCTTCACTCATTCTAGCTGGTCATTTTTCAAAAAAATGAACCAGTTTTAGGAGGACTTTAACCATATTATAACAGACATATATCTTTACTTATACGAAGATTCACCGAAAACGACTCGATATACGTTCGCTCTACTTTATAACAGTAGATATACGCATCTCTTTATTTATATGAAAAGACAATTTGAGATACGTGCGCTAATAATTCTATATGTATAATAAATTATCGGTACTTGAAATATGACGGAAAACGATTCGATATACGTTCTACATATATCATTACTTATATCACAAGACCATTCGAGCATTAAACTAAATGCCTCTAAAAGATTAAGACCATTCGACATACATTAGAAATAACAACTAATACAGAGAGAGAGAGAGAGAGAGAGAGAGAGAGGGAGAGAGAGAGATGAGGTTTAACGTTCACTCGACACAAGCTAGGTCATTTTTGGACTATCACATGATTCAGTTTTAATTCAATAATTCGCTTGCGCGTAGTGGTATTTCAGCACAGGGAGGATCATGAGAAAAACCACGAGATTGGACAGACGACCCTACTCCTTGTCACGTACAACAGGGGAATCGAAACCACGCAAGCTGACCCAATCACATACCTTATGATAAAGCGCGCATGTGCTAAGCCTCCCCCACCCAATTACGAAGGAATATTTTGTCTTGATATATATTACACGTGACGCATGCTCCATGGATTTTCTCAGCCTGATTTCCCAGTGACGCAAGATGTTCGTCCGTCGGTCGGATTGTACGAGTAAAATAACCCTTGACAGTTGAAATTCGACCATGTGTAGCAAGCTGAACACCGCTGCCCGGACACAAATTTACCCCAAGAAAACTGCATGACGTATGTCCTTCATTATTAGACTAACAAATTGTCGTAGAAGAGTAGGACGTTAAACCCAAATTCATTTGTACTTTACGACACGAGTAGAACACGGGTAATTTCAATTCATTAGATTATAGACAGCTATGAAATACTACCCATTCGTCTAAGTACATATTTATGCTATTTTTTTTAATTTCAGGACTTTTTACCAGTAAGATAATAGTTATGTCATATTTTTTGTCCATATACGGTGTAATTATATGATCCCATTTAAAGATTACATAAGTGATTGCTATGATTTTTGCAGTACGTATTGACAGACGGATTATGATGAAGGTATAAATATAGTCTTTTATGGGCGTATATCTTTTATATATTCTCTTATATCGTTACACAATATTTAAGGATGTTTTGAATATTTAAAATTATAAAAGTTTTGAATAACTGTCATTAACGTGGGTAATGTAGCGACCCGACGGCCATATTGTATACCCCAAGTCCCCTTTATTAAACTCATAAAGCCTAATCATAGACAGTTGCCTATATTAAAAGGAGGACTGCTGGGTACATAATATATCTACATAGAAAGACAGAATAGAAATGTATTATATATTATTTTAATAAAAACATTTTATTTTTTTTTTTTTCCATTTTATGTCAATGCTTGATTAAATATTTACAAACATATCATAAAGATGCATTCAGATTTGGAATGCTCTGATGTATTTAAAAGACCATATAAACTAGAAATAATTCATATATATTTAGATGTCAACACTATTGTATGCAATTATTCAAAAAGAACGAAACACATGCACCCAGAATAGCTATTAAATGGAGTTAGGAATTAAAGGGGGCGTAACTCTGTGATAATTCAGCACATCTTAGACGAAACTGGTTTTATCATTTAGAATAAAATGGAATGGGGTTTAACGTCCTACTATTCTGCAGTTTTCATTAAAAGGAGAAGTTTGCCTTGGCTGCAGCGTTGCAAACCCAATGTTATTTTATGGGGTACATTCATTTTTCTGTTCTATTTGCGGGGTGGGGTGAATGGTTATCGGGTGCGCGTTGGATCAGAGGGTCATTCATTGAGTCACGTGGTTATAATTCCCAGCTTGTAAGTGACAAGGAGTAGGGTCGTCAGTCCAGTCTCATGGGGTTTCTCCGGTTCCTCAGGTTTCCTCCCACCACTAAAGACCCCCACTTGCAAGCGAATTATTGAAATAAAATTGAATTATGGGATCCCCCATATCTCTCCCCTCTCTGTGTTCTATCTGGACTGTTGTATGTAGCTGTGTGTGTGTGAGGGAGGGAGACAGAGAGAAAGAGAGAGACTGGGGAGGGGGTCGAGCTTAAACCCGAAGTACTGGAAGGTAACCTAAGAGACTGCATTGCAACGTACCAACCCGGAAAAAGCCCGTCACTTGTACAGATAGCAGACCACGCTCCCACCATCCCGCAAATAAATGACAAATTGATGTATTGTTATTGTATAGTATGGTATTTATACTTCCATATATTTACTAACATTTATCTTAAGATTATGACACAGGTGTGAAGACAGCTTCCTCTTTAACGAGTTTATATATCATGTATTAAAAGAGGTCAAAGTTTACCTTTAGATCTTTTGTCCTGTATTTAACACGGATATTAAACGCTATATTGCATGGATATTAGATTTATGACTACTCACTTCAGAAAAAACTTTCTCACTTTCTGTTTTAAACTTGGCATACTGAATTACTGACTTATTGAATATTAGTTATATTGGATTTGATATACATATATATAGAGAAATGGGTTTAACGTCCACTCGACACAAACTAGGTCACTTTGGGACTACATATGATTCAATTCTATTTTTATTATTCACTTGCGCGTAGCGGTCATATTCAGTGGGAAGAAACCCGAGGACCCACAGAAAACCCACGAAGTTGCATAGGCGACCCGGCTCCATATCATGTACATTCGGGGAATCGAAACCACGCCATTTGACGCCATGCTACAACTTATGATACTACGCGCACGAGCTAACCATTTGGCCATTTACAACCCCTGCATTTCCTATAATATGTTGTATGTGGTTACTGCAGTTCGAAAGGAACTACTGTGGCATACAAGACACGAATCTGGCTTACTGAATACTAATCTGGTAAAAATCACGTTTTTCAAATCCCTTTTCGTGTTATGTATTCTGTATTTCATATTTTATGTAACTTAATTTAACTTCTTGTTCGCAGAAAATCAGAAACCCGAAATGAAGGTCATTCGAACAAATGGAAATCGGGACTGCTGGATCAGATCTGGACTAAGAATATATAGATATAGATGGATTATTTGTAATGGAAGACATATGGTCTGAAATGCCCATTCCAGTCGATTGATTAATCTCTTTTATCACCCCTCAACCCCACTACCCCTTAAATTCTGTGCCCAGTTGACAAGATTCTACAGAAAAATAGGGGAATATTATTTCCGATCCACAACCATACATAACCAAGCTCGTTGTCGTAATTTTAATTAGTGTGTTTAGGAATATAAGAAAGATATTGGGTTACTTATTGAATGAAGATTACAATAAAACTTCAAAAATTCAATTAAATACAATAAACACATCAAGAAATCAATTCAACAAGCTCGATGCCTTTTCACAGATAAAAGCCATTGACCATAATGAGACAAAAACTGAGACAGGGTGAGGAAAAGAGGAATATCATTTAAATCTGTTCTTTTGTTATCTTAAATTTAGTATTTTTAAACATGATTTAATCTGTATCATTTAAACGCTTCTAACCCTAATAAAATGGTGAACTTGGGTGATTTGTGGGTTAAAGGTGTGCTTTTAAATTAAAAGTTCATTGGAAGGTCTGTATATTATATATAATTGATACAATCGCTATCCTTAACTGTAACTAGATAATATCGCTCTCTTTATGGGTGTTGTGCACGGGATAGTCAATTCTTACTCTTGGGGTGCGAGGGCGCATTGTATCATTGAGTCAACTGGCGTGGTTTCGATTCTCCGATTGCACTCCACAAGGAGTAGGGTCGCCTGTCCAACCCCAATTTCCATCCACTGCTAAAGACTCCGACGCGCAAGCATATTATTGAAATATAATTGAACCATTTTAGCCTGGAAATGATCTGGTTTGTGCCGAGTGTATGTTAAACCCCATTTCTCTATTTCTTTATAAGTGTTGTGCAGGAGGCAACCAATGCTCAGCCTGTCGAAAAGGGTTTTCTTCAATGTTAATTGTAATTAAGGGGTTCACCGTGTGTTTACAACTTGGAAACAACAATGTGTTAGCTTTATGTACTCAAATGATAGTAGCCAGTGTTTTATAAAGAACAAGGATGCTGTAACAGATCCAATGGTTTGGACCTGGATTGCATAAGCCGGTGGCTACTGGGTAAAAGATGAATTCGGAACGTCCGTCTCAAGCTTGCTCTTCGTGGAATAAATTAGTTGTGAAATATAATGCTATCATCAAGCCTTCTATCTGGTTCAAGGAATTAGACGTTTAACCAGTAAAAGTATTACGAAGAGAATGACTTTGGTCGACTTTTTTACTGACATCGCCTAACAAACTGCGTTGTACTTTTATATTCCCTAATTGCTGGAGATTTAAGGTATTGTCCATTTGCTGATGATTACACTATTTTGCCTATAATAACGTTTTTAGGACTTCGAATTCTGTCTAATGGTTTGGATTGTTCGTAATTGTTTTTTTTTTAATTATAACCCGATAAATCGCTGCCAGTGACCGTATAACCCGATAAAATGGCTGCATGTGATTGTATAACCAAATAAAATACCTCCATGTGATTTTATAACCCGATAAAATAGCTCCATATAATTGTATAACTTGATTGCTCGCTGCATATGCTTATATAACCCGATTATTAGCTGCAAATGATTGTATAACCGATGAATCGCTGCAAATGACTGTATTACTCGCTGCATATGGATGTATAAACCTAGTATTCCCTGCACACGAATGTATAACCCGTTTATTCGCTGTACGTGATTGTATAACCCGATAAAATGGCTGCATATGATTGTATAACCCGATAAAATGCATATGATTGATAGCAGTCGTTGAACTTGCAGGCAGCTGATTTTATTGTCATATCATAAAAGAACTGAATATAGGACATAAAAATCTGAATATATCTAGGACAGATTAGGTTATAGGATATGTCTTTAGATATATATTCGATAGAGCCTAGTTTATTATACTCTTCATCCACGGAGTCTGGTTTAGTATGCCGCTCATCCAGAGATTCAAATTACAGATTATTGCAACAGTATACAAAATAATATCTGACCTTCACCGCTTGTGGTGTTTGAACTCAGGGGGAAATGCTTGATATCACTAGTAAAGGATATTTTCTACATGATGAAATCCGTCAAAGTAATCTTTTGTACTATATACGTTATGAAGGTTGACAAGTGAAATATGCATATTAAATAGGATTTGTAGATGAGATCCCGTCCATAACATGTTGAATTGGTTCACGGTGTGGGATTATATTTTTAAAGAAGGTATTATATCTACTCAGTGTATAATATAGTACACACACGGGATTACATACTTGGTGTATTTTTATAAAGCTGTAGTGAAATAAGTGTTTTATATAGCTGGATTAAAACTGAAACGGAGAGTGAGAGAGAGAGAGAGGGAGAGAGAGAGAGAGAGAGAGAGAGTTTAACGTCCACTCGACAGAAAATAGGTCATTTCGGGACTAACATATATGTTGCTATTTTATGGACCTTCGGTAATTTGGATACGTACATAGTATTTATATTTCTATGATGACGTATGCAATTTTTCCAACTGACAATGGATACTTTTACGTGTTAGGGTGGTGGCCCCGTTGTAGGACCCAACTAAACGACTTTGTTCAATTTTTGCAGCTGTAACCAAAGGATATATCTGTAAGCTAAATTCCTGGTCTTCGGTTAAACCCCGAGAAAAAACCCTGATCCTCGGTGGCATCATGCGTTCCGTTAATGGAGAAATAAATTACATATGCTATTGGTTGAAAATTACGTAAGTTCATCACCACCAGTTGACCACCTGGGTATTAGACCCTCATTTAAATCTAATTAAATCGAAGCATTTTACAAATTCCGTGCAGATACGAAACCACTCAACTCTATATTTCATTTAAATCAAGTCGGGGAGTTTGAAGAGATTAACAAACAAATACAAACACAGTCTTAAAAAGAAAAGCTGAAAACCCAAAATGGCGTTTCTGTGTTGGTCACCCTTCCACCGATTGAATTGTAATCTGTTCACGAATTCTGAAGAGACCCTCATAGATTAAAGAAAGGTGTTAAAAGATTAACAACAGAAAATCCATCAAAAGACAATCGAGGAACGAGTTAATGTTTGCTGGCCATCCCCAGCACAATGCCCACATAAGCTGTTTACAAAACGTTAAACACATACCATCCACAAAAAAGGTACATCTTATGAAAAACCGATGTGAATGGAGTTTTTTTGTACTATGTCATCAGGTTTGTGTGCATCAATGGATAAAGGCAGTGTTGAAGTTGTAGCAGAATTCATATACTGTGTGTTGAATTTTGACTAGTAAAAAAAATATACGAGTTGTTGAACCAGTAAGGCGGTTGTTGAAAACATGTCCTACACAGCCTAAACACATGTCTCACTTCAAGCCCAATTTCATTTTTGCTGTTCTTGTGAGTTCAAAAGGCAAAAGCAAGGTGTAAACAAATGTCTTCAAAATTAACAGAAGAATAAGTTTTGTGTCCAGTCTTTTGGGCTATATGGACCCAACAAGAATGACCCAATTGTTACTGGATGTACATGTATATTAAAGGGGTGTAACTCAGGCATCTGAGGAGGTCACATTGTTACCCATCGAGACTGCCGTTGGACTCAATCCATCATAAATATGCATTTTTACGTTTTATTTCATATCTAATAAGATGTTGAACAAGGTTGTGGGGCCAGAGTTCATTGATCAAAGCACGTGGTCGTTATATGTGGTCGTCTGTTCGTCGTGGGAAGCTAACTTGGTCTAAACTATACACATTCGATTCTGGATATCTAACCTTAAAAAATTCATTACCATTGACGGTACACTTTGTCCTAATCAGATTCTGTAAACGCCCATCATTTGAATCAATTCTCGGTCCGTCAACAGTCACCGAAACGTGTATCGCCACCAGACTAATGTCTAGTATTTCGGATAGGACGAAAAACCTCATAGCACACTGTATAGTGTATACTCGCCTTACTCAGTCCATGATGCCATTCTAACCTTGGAATTTGGACTTTTGAACGAACGTCGTGTCCGTTGGAGGAGCCTTAATTTCAAACTGAATCTCTCAAGTAGAATCAAAACAATATTTTAATTTAATAAAACATCTGTCAATACTTCAGCACATGGACGTGCATATGATTTACCGAGCATGTCTCTACATGCCTGTGCATGTTAAAGCAATTAAAAATATTGGCAAATGTACGAATGTCTATGAATCGCGTGATTAAAGGCTCTTATTGAAATTACTTACCTTTATAGTGCGCATGTTACTTGGGTGGAGTACATGGGTGTTATCTATAATTACGTTATAGATTACATTTATCTGATCTGATATGCATAATCTAACATTAAAGGGATTTGCTAACGTTTCGAATAATACCCATTTATCTATCTATTTAATTTACTTATTAATTAATAATTAAAGTTTGTGTCGAACAAGTCATGGACTGAACTGTATACAGTGCGACTTACGGCTTGTTACAATGATATCCATTCCAGTTGATTTGTTAGTTAGGAACCCATGTGCCCACCGTGTTGTGTTTTTTTTTTTTAAGTTGTCTTAGCATATCAATTGTTTTGTTCACAGAGCTGTTGTATGTAACAGAATCACATCAAAGATGATTTCGACAGTTGGCTAGTTGTTCGGAATCGAAATTCGAAACTATCTAAATCGGGCAGTTTATGTGCGTTAGCATATTTCGACACATATTACAAAAATGATTCTTCACTCAAGTCAAAATTTCCATGTAATTAAAGTTACATTATGGGAGATAAGATAAAGAGATGGCAGTTCTCACTATAATAGTTAAAAACTAGATAGTGTGAAGATAATTTGCTGAAAATTTCAGTTAAATTGATCCAATATTAGCCGAGAAAAAAGCGTTTGAAATATTCACATAGCCTCGGTCATCATTACTCAAATCATTAATACAAACAGCATCGTCTCGATTATCCACTTGATTGATTTAATTATCAACGGCCATTAAACGGCATATAAGAATTTAATCCGCCAACATCGAAGGCTAGCCTTGACATAAAGAGTTTATTATGGTCTGGATATGTTAATTAATGTCTAATTGATTATTTAGTTAACATCTCAGGCCTAAAGAAAGACCTGTAATAAGCATATTTTGCTCTTGCATAATGCTATTTTAATGCAGTTCAAATAAATACCTTTTTAAAAGGTTATTCGACCAAGCAGTAAAATGTTTTAACAAAATGATTTACTAACTATAACAGATAAGAAATGATTTTAATTGAGGTCGTATATACCATAGTACAGGAGAATCTCTTGAATTATTTATATTGCGTTTCACATAACTACTTTTTTTAAAACAAAAGTTTTACCAATCATTGCGATGTTTTGACAAAATGATTTATAACTGACAGATACGAATGAATTTTAACTGACGGACACATATACCATTGTTGGAGAATCCCTTTAACATATTTATTTATATTGCGTTTCGTTTAATTATGCAGATATTCTATACACGAATTAAATGATTAAAGCCGCCTTTCATCTTCTTATAAAACCAATCCAACTTTCATTTCAACAATTTTTATTGATAGTAAAACTTTTTATGTAGTTTAAACGAAACGAAAACTGCTATAATTACACACATATTGAGGGAAATACCTTGAAAATTAGGGGTCAAATTTGCAAATAAGTACTATAAAGTCATTTCGCATATTTTGTGGGAAACAAGCTTCGAAATATGGAAAAGAAATTGAATTTTGTTATAATTATAATGAGTCTATTGTGTACACTCATGCATAAAATAAGATGGCTCATTACTATGCAGGGTAATAAAAGATATGGAATGTTTGTATTGCCAATATTAATTTCGCCTTTTCACTCTCACTCTCAGCCTTGTTACACGGAGTGCAGTTATACATTCAATTGTCGTATATTTATCCCAAGAAAAAATTGAGTATGCATTGCTTATATTTGTCGTATTATGTCCCAGATAAAAATTAAATTTAAGCCCAGAAATCCTCTGGGAATGTCGTTGTATATAATTGGCCTGGCGTGTAAATCTTCGAAGAATAAAGATTATTTCCCGATATTAAAATTAAATTATAAATTCCACACAAAGCACATGTCAGACTAGTCTGTGCTACTGGTGTATGTAAATAATAGTTATCCCATGATACTGTACTGATTTTATCCGATTTGTTTCCCTTTCAAAGACAGGAATAAAATGGCGCTTAACGTCCTACTCTTCTGCTCCTGAACTGGGCTAATGAAGACCGGCATACTCCGTACAGTGTGCTAATAGGGAAATTGTCTGAGGGCAGTGGCGCTATGGCCTACTCTTTCATCAAATTACCACTCCCAAGAGATCTTTTACGTGCACGCCACTGTATACACAAATGCGAACGATTAGACAGCTGTCCTCATCTGGCCCTCCACCCTGTGCCACTTACAAGCGGAAACCCGTTTCAGTGACTGGACCCAGACAGCGAAAAACACATTTTGGTGACATTTTTCAAAATGATTGTCACCTCAAAGGAGTCTAAAAATCATCGTAGTTTGATTTGCAAATTACTATTAAGTCATTTCGCATATTTTGTTAGAATTTAGCTTCGATATTTTCCAAAATGATTGCCATCGTGAAGGAGACAAAAATCACGGTAGTTTGATCTTCAAAGACATGAAATAGCAACGGAAGTTCGATCGTATGGCAGTAATACAAAATCAACTTGCATCAATTCATTTTTTATACTACATCTATTAGGTAAATGCCACCACTGGGGTTTTTCGTCTCATTCAAACAATACCGACTTACTTCTTCATGCCCGTATCATTCCAGGTAAAATCCATGTTTAAGAGCAGCCATTTTCAGAAAATCATCGCCAGCCCGACCAACTGTACACATCTAACTACTCCACCCATCACATACACACCGACTTACTTCTTCATGCCCGTATCATTCCAGGTAAAATCCATGTTTAAGAGCAGCCATTTTCAGAAAATCATCGCCAACCCGACCAACTGTACACATCTAACTACTCCACCCATCACATAACGAACTGTTCCAGATTATGCAAAGCTTTCAAAATCCCCTCTGTTAATCTTAAAGATTGTTTCAAGTAGTTGACCGGAATTTTACTCTAGTACAATAAGCATATACCATTAAATAACTTCCTTGTTCAAAAATAATTAATTGCGGTACCAATTATCGACTCGGTTATCTCCCTTTACTAAAACGTCACCCAGGAGTGCAGCTGGAGTTAATCTTACATGCTGATGGTTTAATGATAGATGCGTACATCCCCGCCATCCCTAGTTTACAAACATACCCTACCACCCCTTCTTTCCTTTGATATCCGACCGGACAGACGCTAGACCACAGATGGAGTTTATTTCTAACTGACATATACCAAACAACGTGTTAACAAAGTAGGGTTTCTCAATGAACATAAGTTTACAAATTTACAAATTTTTCGTTTCGTTTGATATCGTTAATGTAACAAGAAGATTACGAAAGTGATTCGCCAGCTACAAGTCGATTAATTAATGTTAGTTTCGTATCCTGGTCCGTCAGTACTGTAGACTATACAACAAAAGTTGGTCATTTACAGAGATGTCAAAAAAGGGAAATGCCAACCATTTTCTCCCACAGATTGAAAGCGAGTTGGAATAATTTTTTATTTTTATAATCAGTCACCCTTTAATTATAATAATTGTTAAATTTATTTAACTAGCCGATGACCTGGTGCTGCACGGTTGAGCGTAGTACAACTTCGCAACCGGCAGCGATAGTCCAACGCCACCTAGCCCATGTTACCACCCGGTCCGACGCTTCCGACTCGGGACAGCCCTAGTGTAGCCGCAAACCCTGAACAGACAAACGACAGTACACAAATATTAGTATGGGCGGATGGGCCATAAGGCTTGCTTTCCTAGCAGACGTTAAAGCAATAAGCCACTGATAGTCGTTCGCATGGGACAGCGACTGTTGAAAATAAAAATTAAAGTATCCATAGCGCTGCTGTCCGGGCAAAATGTCACGCATAGAATACTGCATGACATATAACCGTGTTCATTAGTCCTGGTTGTAGGATGATATGCTGTAAAAAAAACCCATTTCATTTCGTTTGATAAAACCATGGGAATCTATTGGACATAAGTTGCAAATGTGTTATTGCGTGGATACACGATACACAAATACAAACACACAAGTCTCTTTATTGATATGTACAGACTGCATTACATACATGTACTACCACCGGATTAAACGTATCAAATAGTATGACCTCGCCCAAACCCATCTTACCTTACATTGTGTTTCTAAAAGCCCTATATAATTCCTCGCGTCATGTAATAAGTTTGTCGTCTTTAAGACCGTGTCTAATCCGCTCCAAATCCCATAGTAGTCCCTCAAAATTTATTCAGTGTGTGTATCAAATATGAAGAAAAATCGTGCGTCAGCTTCAACGGATATTATTAAAGTAACCGCTTAACATGCTCGTGTTAACCGCCTCGAAACATGAAAGATGCGGATATTATCGTATCAAATTTACATTATAGAGTGCAGTTCAATTTGGAACGAATTGACTTTGTCTATTTAACAATGTGACAAAATGTCCTTCGAGGACAAAATTTGCATTTTTATTATTGGATATGAAATTGATCGGGTTGACTAACGTATGTCATGTAGTAACGTAATTATATATGGAAGAACGGACTTTGAGAATTTGATTAAATGAACTGTCACAAAAATCCAAAGACCCAGACAGTTCATACATTAAATTTTCTTAGCTACAATTTCGTTACTTCCGGTTATCTCAATTATCCAGTCAGATATTGAATAGCGCGTGGGTGGTTTAATTAAAGCTGTTGCATTACCTTGATCCTCATAGACAAAATTGTTATAGTAAAACCGTCTATTTATCTCAACCTCGTAGGTTTCCTCCAGGCACTCCAGTTTCCTCCCACTGCTAAAGACCCCTACGCGCAAGCGAATTATTGAAATAAAATTAAACCATATGTTAGTCCTGAAATGACCTAGTTTGTGTCGAGTGGACGTTAAAGCCCATTTCTCTCTCTCTCTCCGTCTATTTATGGATATCAAATACCATAGATTTATTCACTTATTCCACAAGCCAGGATATGCACACATCGGATAGTGACATTGTTTTAACTATATGATTGCGCGGGGGGGGGGGGGGACGAAGTCGCTGATTGGGTCTTAAGAAACATTGTGTTAGATAAGAGGTAATACACGACCTTGGCAAAAAAAAAACTTCTTTAGCTTTATTTAACGTCCGCTTCCGCCGAGGTGATATCACCTTTATAAAATAAATACTATTTATGCCCTTGACCAATAAGAATACCATGAAATAGCAAGGACTGTCTCCGATCTAGCGTTCTCCGTAAAAGGTACCCAAAGCACACCTGCCATCAACCAATAAGAATATCATGCATGAAATAGCAAGAATTCGATCATTTTAAGAAATATGGAAGGGCCCAGGAAAGTATTTTACACACACCGTATGTATATTCATTTATTCTGACTCGAGTAGTAAATAGTTTACCTATGACCAAATTTTAAACGTAGTAAAAAGATAGATATTAGAATTATGATACACGTGATTTTGACAGGTGATAAATCATAAACTAGAACATCTTGTATACCTAAGTATTAATTACATCTAATTAAATCATTAAAGGCTATAACATACTAAATATGAGATTACGCTTAACTTTAATTATATAAACTATACCTAAAGTCTAACCTAATGCCCTACTCTTAAATTCCCAAAACAATGATAACGAGCATTACCAGCAGATCAGGCATGTTACCATTGCTTTTGGAATACAACATATACTAGGTAAACAAAAGACTATAGCGCTTCTTCAAATTCCATGGGACTATCTACGTGTTCTTCTAAATTGTATATGGGCCTTGCGTGTTGTACCATACAAAGAACTACGTTACTTTTCCTGACAATCCCCTGTAAGTGTCACCAGAAACAGAATAAACCGAAAGGTTTAATTCCGTTACATCCTGGGTATGAGACATTGCCTTGCCAAATATGTATCGCCTGAATAGACTGAATTCGCGCAAATTTTATTTTTACGGTTACGTATATATTGCACCCGAGATAATTTTGTCCGTTATGTGGCGTGTCGGCCTACTTTTCTTTAAATTCCAACAGTCAACTTACATGGTGGATGACGTCAATGTAAACTGCGGCCTTCAACTGTAAAGAATGTACACAGTAATTAAAGGTAACTGGATATATTTAAACAAATAAGCAGGTATTGTGGTTATATGTTTTTAAATATAATTATATATTTATATAGTCACTGGTATTTAAAATATTTGTATAGTATAGTTTTTAAATTACTATAAATCACAATTCAATGGGTTAGGTTATATACAATCAGGGCGTTCAGAGGGTTTAACCAATAATTCAAACTGAACTTCAAGAGATGTTCAGCTACATTAAACGTGTATGGAATACAAAGGGGGTAAGCATCCTGCTTTTCTGCACCAACGACAATGTACCTGCGCCATTGAACAGGCGAAGCCACGTTGGAAAAACCCGAAGAACCTTCTCAGCCAAAATGGAACCCGGGACCTCACGATAGTGGACCAGCGCATATTCCCGAAGCTACCCCAATAAACATTATCTATTAAATGATGATGTGCACGAGGCTTAATCTTTCTAATACTACTTTACATATGTGAGCATTCAGATGTTTTGATACGCGTCTTTTGTAATTAGATGGAAGCGTATATATTCTTGAAAGTTTATGTATAGTTGTTGGACCAGGGACATCTCGGGGCGACGCTCGTCGAAAAAGCCTGATATTCCGTCAATTCAAGTCCAATCGACATAAAATTGACATGCTAGTTCTTTTGTGAAGTTGATTTTTAAATTTCATCCAACAAGATCAGTCTCTGGTCCATACTACGATCATACTTGTTTTACTAGGAAATTGGTCATTGACAATCGTGTGCTCAGTTCGAACAAGACGTTCTTGTTGAAAGAACGTATAACCCCTTTACCAGAAGAACGTATGACCCCTTTAAAAGTTCTGTACCTGTTTCAAACAAATAACATATTTCAACACAATTGAAGTATTGAATAACGAGCTTTATCATTATGTATTTATAATATACCTTAACATTCTTGTGTATATATAAATACAAATATTACTATATGTTTATAGTGTCGTCCTTGGTAACTTTTATATATCTTCAAGTGTACTATTCTTAGTGCACATTGCTAATTATGTCAATGACTTTATATATTATATAGATGTAGATACTAATACATGTATTTCCTGGGTTGTCTAAGCGGACGTTATTTCACAGACACACTTTTCTTGGTTCATCTATTGATGGATATATAATATTCATTAATAATTGGGAGGCAAAGTGACAAAGTGGGTAGATGTTTGCCGAGAAAGTTCATCGAGATTTGCCGGCGTGGTTACCCCTTGCCAGTCGTGTCGGATTGTCGGGCCTTACATGAACAGAGGTCTAGTCGTTCGGATAGGACGAAAACCCGAGGTCCCGTGTACAAATAGGAGTGCAAGTAAAATATCCCTCGGCAGTTGGAATTCTATATAAGCCGTATTACCGCTTTTAGGCCAAATATTTCCAGTCGTAGGACGTTAAATCATTTCATGTCATTATTAATTTTAAAAGTACTGTAGACATTGTTGAACGTGAAGCGATATCAACTAAAGCAAGGCTGATTCCGTGGCTCACACTGGCAGGACTCGAGTCGCACGATACCATCCGATTTGCGCAAAATCGTCGTGCCAATGCGGGAAGTGCGTAAACAATGCGCAAACTATGCGTGAACTCGTCGTGCCAGTTCGTGTCAATGTGGACACTGATGGGCACGACGTCCAAGTCGTCCAAGTTTCAGCCTGGCTTAATGAATATTTTGAATGATTGTTCTAAATTTGGTTCAAGAAGCCGAATGCATGAGATAAGTACAATGTAACCTGTTGGTGAAAAACGGAGTAACCAGAAGAGTTGCTTAGATACAAGCGAACCTCTATGACTCAGTAAGACGCGGGCTCGCTATCCAGGAGGACTTTGGTTCACTGGGGATTTTCAGTCATGGTTTACCCATGTCAGTTGTTGAGAGACGACCATATGAGATCCCGTGTACACACTGATATGTAGTAAGCATTTTTTCCATCCACTGGTTCCAGGTGTTATGACGTCATATGTGGATTGCGGGTTGGGATAAGGGTTAGGCTTGGCCCAGGGTTAGGGCTAGCCATGTCTATATCTCGAGACTGACGAAATCTGCAGTCCACAGCCCTTATCCTAACCCACAATCCACACGTGACGTCATAACACCTGGCTCCAGTGGATGGGAAAAAAACGCTTACCGTGATATGCACGTAAAAGAACTGACAAGGCAAAAAGCTGTTCGGGTAAAATATCCTCCACAATATATTTCATGGCGAATGTATGTTTCTTTAGCCAGATTTCATTTCAACATAAATTATTAAATTAAACCAAAACATTATCATAATTTCATCGAATCTCTCCCTTTCTATCTCCTCTCTTATCTGTACTATAAGCGAAAATGATATTCATAAAAAGTAGCTTGCCACCTTTAAGACAAATATTTATGTATTGTAAATCGGTTCGTCATCCACCCCTATGCCCAACAATAACTATCAAAAATGCCCAGAGGCTACTTAAGGACACGGCCTTCTCATTGACAAGTCCGGAATGTCGAAAATAGATTTGATGGACACTGGTCACTTTGTTGTCTTTATATTTCTTAGAAGACAAAAAAGCTGACACTTTGTAGCGTACGATATCTTTAATAGAAACTCATAGAGGTTTCTTCAAGCGGAAAATAGAGTTCTTTTTCTGGAATATGCAAAACAAACAATATGTAGAGTGGCGTTATAGAGTGATCCTTGTGTATCGTGTTAGTGTGAATTATTGGTGAAGAAGATGAAAGTGTCATTGATTTGGAATAAAGAGGGTCGTTTTATTATTGGTGAATATTTGCTATTATACTTCATTCTTGCGATAAGATGATGTTAACATATATGTAAGTCTAGATCTGTTGATGACTAATCAGGTCCTGGTACAGTAACTGGAGGCGACCGATATCGTGCATTCTTATCTTGTCATCAATTAATTATCTGAGTAAAAAACAGTGTGTTCATCAAAATGCACTTTTGGCGACTTTTTGTCAGCGGCTTATTGGTACTTTTATCTAAATATTGACTGAAAAA
This sequence comes from Patella caerulea, assembly GCA_036850965.1. Lineage (NCBI taxonomy): Eukaryota > Metazoa > Mollusca > Gastropoda > Patellidae > Patella > Patella caerulea. Next base: position 12,156,160 of record JAZGQO010000002.1, on the reverse strand, counting down.
TTATTGACTGAATTCATATCGAGTTAATGTTATATTGAAAGGATGCAACATATCCACACAATTTAGTTTAAATCTTTTCGCGTTTTCCTTGCCAGATCCTGTACCACTGACAAGATGAACCCGGCTTGGAAAATCAGAGAACCTCATCGACTGCATACTCATTATGCCGCCGTTGCTAGGGCTAGGGCTGTCGCATAAAGATAAAATATTAATGTAACAACTTCCCTTTTTTGTAAAAAAAATAAAGAACAAACATAAAAACCCCTCTAAACCTGTATTATGTGCTGACGGGACACTGAAACTACGTCCAACTTGAGGCAAAGTAATTACAGTGAAGCGTTGAGAAGTAACCCAGCTAATCCTTGTTTATGATGAAGGTGTTCAGGATGAGGAAGAGTTATGTCTTTAAGGTGAAACGATGATGTTTAACATAATGTTACAAGATGAATCTAAGACGGGGATTAAATACATAATCTGTTGGTCATCACGGTCCGTAATAAATAACAAGAGGTATTTCAGCGCAGGTGTCTTCAACAACAACATAGCTCGCTCTGTCAGGTCTCCATTGTAAATTCCTCCCCGTTAACGTCACTTCCGCATGTTAAGATGGCGACTTATCATGTACATGGTACGATAATTAAGAACATGATGTTTGCGTAATATTAAAGAGGCCCGACTCCATGAGATTTAAAGGCTTACCGTTTAATCTAGACTACATAATAGGACCGTTTCAATCAGCTGGTAATGGATGTGTTAAGTATACAAAGCTCGTTAGGCACTGGTAAAGACCCATCGTCCGGATGCCAATAAAAGACATTATTCCTCCTATTGCCTGAATTTATGGAAATGAAATGGGGTTCTACTGTTCTGCTCCTAAACTGGGCAAATGAAGACAGGCATACGCCACAAAGTGTGCAATGAGGGAAATTTTGCCAGGGCAGCGGCGCTACGGCCTACTCTTATATCGAATTCCAACTGCCACGGGATCTTTTACGAGCACGCTAATGTGTACACGGGACCTCGGTTTTCGGTACCATCCGTACGACCAATGCAGGGATCAAACCCACTTAGCCCCCGTGACACCGCCCCCCCCCCCTAAAGTTTGAAAATAAGGGTTAATAAAACGACTTTCAGAATCTAGTAGGGTGCGGTTGTTTGTATGATAGTATTCATAACTATTCATATATATATATATATATATATATATATACACCTTCCGTGACAGACGAAAACAAAACTATACCTACGAGCCACAAATTACCGAAATTATGGACATCGGTACAAGACATTCCATGTTTTAATTGAAGGTAATTTGCTGATAAATTATAAGGCGGTCACTAGAAAATGGTTGATATTGAACAATTACGATGAAATGGCCGTTTGTCCTTTACAAAAATTACTTACAAAACATTGCATTAAATGATAAATGAACTCTAGTCTTTCTGAGACAGACGCCTCTCTCTTTATGACAAATATAGGGGTAACCATGCTCAAAGCAACCAATTTTCTGGTTGTTATAAAATTATGGACTGTAGGCAAATTTAAAGGCCGTAAATCATAATTGAGATCGTAGCCTTTGATTTGCAAATCTAACTGGACAAATGACCAGAGAAATTGAAAAGGAGTCTTTCATATCAATCCGCGCTCGATGAGAAAAACTCGAAACCTGTTAAACAGAATGCACTTAAAAACCAGTGATTATGAATCTGTGGGCTATATCTGATGAAAGGGGTTTAAAAGGTGAGGATATCGGGAAAGATCAAGCAATTTCCGTATTAGATACGTACAGATAATTTAATCAAATAATTGGTCCGATCAAATCAAGCCCGAGGGAAATAACGGTTGATGTTCAGTAAGACTTGGCGGCCTTGAGCTAGTACATACGCGTGGTTAATCAGTAACCGAATAAAAAATGAAGATTTATAACCGAGAAGGTCAAATGAGCAAGATGTATATCTTGACTAATTGCGACTAATTTCACTACTTTTCTTGTTCCTGGACAAAGCCTGGTTTTATGATGACGGCAAGAATAGTATACTGTAATCTACAAGGACAAGTTAATCTAGTCACTTTTAGCATTAAGTATTCAGCAACCTCTTTTGTAAGATCTACACTAGCTGTACTTTTAGCGATTTTCAAGCAGCACCAGTGTTAATATCCGCTTAAAGACAAGAGGATATGAAGTGCTGATGCAAATTTCAAAACAGAAAATCATGAATATGATTAATGATCCCTTTTATTTATTCACTTTTAGATGTGTGCATCTTCCAATTGAATAAAATTGTGACAAGGTATACCCCAAAAAACATTGTTTCATCATTTCACAAAATGAGGATGATCGCGGCTCACTTCAGGGTGATCATGCAACATATTGGGCACATGACTTGACTTAAGGACGAAATTAACGTCCGCTTCCACCTAGAGTGATATCATGGAAAAGTGTTTCCTGGGGAAACTTGCAAAGGGGGGAAGGGGGGGGCAGTGGTTAGTGAGGGCCTTTCCAGTAAAGGTTAGGTGTTGTTAATAACCATTCATAGACTTCATCAAAGCCGTTTAGCCTGTCTGGAACGTTAAAACATGTTGGGAATCGTTCGTTCGTTCGAGGAGTTGTACGTCCAAGGGTGACATCGTAGACAACATTTTTGGACCATTGCATGCTTAATTTATACACTTCACCACCAAATGTTCCCCTGTAATCACCATCCCCACCCTCACCAAGAAAAACATTGGGTGCGTTGTTAAAAGACCACTAGCTACTCGTCTATATTAGATTCAACCCAACGCACCTCTTACAGCTGACCGGTCTGACCATTATAACAAATAGCTAGTCTAGTGGACTGTTGACAAAAATCCCGTGGCTTAATCCCAACGGAATCCCTACCAAATAAGAAATTATTTCGGTTTCTGGGTCCCATCAATTAGTACCTGATAACGCGTGAAGCGACCAAAAAAAGAAACCAAAGGAATTTTAAGATTTATTTTAGGAAAATAGGTGATCCGTGTCCTCTGCTTAAATAGATGGATGTTACTGGAGCTTGAGTAATTTGGATGACGATGTATAATAAATAATGCCGCATAATTAACTACTAATCCCTTGATTACTCGGTACGCTTGGTCTACTGCCATAGTTGTGGTTTGATGATCACGTCTATATTTCAATCATCAAGGCTAAAACTATGTAATACGAAAAGGACTCGGAAGGATAAGAAATGGGTAAAAGCCACTTATATAATTTTGTCCCAGAAATTATATGTAACTATCTAAACCGATAGCCGTTTGGTTGATGTCCTCTCTGAATAACGCGTTGGCGATCATACAAATTACTGGAAAACCTTATCTATGAAAGATAGGATTAATAAACTAAAATGTTGACCACACCTAACAGATTGTTTTTCTTCAAAGAAGCCAAATTCAGTGCATATGGCTTTTTTTTTTTTGAAGAATTTACCTGGAATCGCGAAAGTACGTAATGCAAGATATCTGGCTGATACCTGTTAACCATTGACTTATTAATGGCGTATTATCGCTTTTAATATATACAGTTTATACACCATGCACCAAGCAGATATTTTAATGTAAACTTTAGATTTTTTAATTGCATTATCTCTACATGTTCTGAAAGATCTGCTTATAAACAAGTGGTTGTGGTTTTTTTTCACCAAACTAATTTCTCTTACGAATGTCGGTAGAGAAAATGGCTTCTGTGTGCGTTTCTTGTTCTAATATTTATGATGGCGCCTACTCCTCGTCGAATTCCGACAGCCATAAGATAATTTACGTGCATGGCATTTACGCGGGCATACCGTGGGTTTTTCGTCACAAGCATCACTTTTCTGATTAGCCAGACAGGACAAGTGACACTTCGAGGTTCCGCTTAGCCCAAATCGAGTTCCCCGACATCTCAACTTCCGCCAGCCTACCCAACTAATACTAGATTTTGACCCGATGTATTTACCAACCGTCCATCTCTTACAGGTAATGCTTCTGAAAGTCTGTGCTATTTCTCAATTCAGCGATAATGTTGTTAGAATTTGTGTTATAATCGTAGACCGAAAACTGACCAGGCATTTCCTAAATACTTCACAGATAATCCAAAATGGCAACGTGAATTACGTTATAAGTTATGTGGATGTACCACAAGACAACGCCCTAGGTTGTAGATACGCATGCACAGGAAACAGATATATTTAACATATTTCACCAAGAACTACTAACAGTAATAATTCTCAGAGATTAATGGGATATGCTTGGATTATCTTAGATGAGGTGCAAATAAATTGATAATCCATCATTGTGCTCATTAGTAGATCTGCTATAAAATTGTGAACCATAAAATGAGTGAAAGCCATTCTAACGTCTGCAGAATATCTAGTCCCATTTTGATTAATTTTACATTTAACGGTTCAAAGGTCATACTGCGTTGTACTGGGTAGAAATCGTTACGACCTAACGCCATAAAATTCTAAGGTTGGTAAGTCCCTGAACTATCAAAAGTGGTATTGTTCCAGAAAGTAAGCAGGTGTTGACTTATGTAATTGTTTCCCAAAAATCCCAGTAAATTCTTTGTAAGACTTGCCAAACAATCGAATAACTCTCTGTTTATTTTTACCAAATAACAATAATATACTTAATGTAAGTCCCAGAAAGACCTATTTGGTGTTGAGTGGACGTTAAACCCAATATTTGTCTTCGTCTAGTAGTAGTTAAATATCGAGGCAACGTGATAACGGGATGCTAAACCCGATTTTACTCGCAATTATTTCAAGTCTTGCTTGACAGCATATTTCATTTAAAAACCACGAAACCATCCTATTAGATTGCGGTCGCACTACACAGGTGTTTCGAATATTTACCACTACAGGCATGATGGGTATTTAAACCCTCGATAGACCGATTGGGTGTTTTGTTTGCATAAGATAAAGTGTAAATTAGGTTAGGTAAGGGATTGGAGCATCTGTTCGGTTAATGAAGGATAACTCTCAAAGTACGCTGCAAATATATGGTTACAAAATGTCAACAAATTGTAGAAAGTTCAAGAGACGCTCCGTTTTTTAGGAAAGAAATGTAAAATAAAAAGTTTAGTTCAAAGGATAGTTCCGTTGATGATAATCGAAACCGTTCAATATTTTGTTTGTGGATTTTTTCTTAAATATTATCTTAGGGAATTCTCAGAATTTAGCATAATAGTTTAAGTCAAGACAATTTCCAAGCTAAAGAATTCCTAACTGAAATCCCCAAAGTATTCAAATCTTCCCATTCAAGCGCCGTCGCCAAGAAACAAAATTATTTAATTGTTCATAATTTGTAAGATAATGTACTTATAAAATACCAAGGTTTTAATATGGCGGCCGTATTTAAAGTTCATCACGTATCATAATTTTATTGGCTGATACACTAACATTATAAGTGACACATAATGAGAAACAATTTTGCTCAGACTATGCAGAGAGTGTAAACGCAAAGGCTATATATTTTATTTGAAGAGCCCCTTGAGTTCCTCTTGATATTGCTCAAGTGGTTGCACTTCATTGCTACATCAGGCGCGTAATGCACCGGTTATATGCAAGCAAAACAAGCATGAAAATTGCAAACTATAAACATAAGTACAGAGAGATTGGAGATAAATAGTGCAATGGGTACATCTTGACCCATCGTCGCCTTATCACACCCATCCTCCTACATCAAATGAAGTAGTTCATGAAGAAGTCGTGATGGGTCGGGAGATGGTCCTGACCCAGGTTAATTTTTAACTGTTCAATATCGTAATTGGATTACGTGGTTTGTTGACATCTAATTACATCACATAGGCTTAGAATTTCTTTTTCTAGCAGAAACAAATCTCGAATTTCCAAGCAAATGTTCGGTCAGGTGTACGGGTGTGTAGGTGATATTACATCTGCAAGACGCTTTGATTGTGGAGCACAAAGATGGCTAATTACACCCAAAATACTTTGGTTATTTATCTTTAGCTATTCACATAACAAACACATCACGAAAATATCCATGAACTTCGCATATTATCAAAGAAATGATGAATAATATATAGGAGCATGTCAACCGTTATTTTCCTTGTAGCAAAGTATAAAATGGAATGGGGGTTTAACGTCCTACTGTTCTGATCCGAACTGGGCTAATGAAGATGGTCATACGCCATACAGTGTGCGATGAGGAAAATTTTGCCATGACAGCGGCCCTACAACCTACTCTTATATCGAATTCCAACTGTACGGCTACGCTGCTGATACGATTGACGGTAGAAAACCAAATTAACTTCTATCAAATAAACCCTGTAACAGTATGCACTCTATAGTACAAATTATAAAAGCACATTTTCATACAGCAATGTTCAGTATATTTTCCTTTCTAATTGAAGGGAACCCCTTCAGACACGTGTTAAATGCATTAAAGTTCTTTGGCTATAATTTATATACAACCTGCAAGACGTCTATATCTAAAATCAGCACAAGGATCGACTTCTTTGACACGATATACAAAAGAACAAAAGAAAACTTCGCCAAAGGCTGTCTTTGATTTTTACTTGAGGACAAAGTGGTTAAAATGTATCACCAACTCTCCATGGATTCTTCAAGCAGATTGAAAACATTAAACATTTGAGGTAAATCAATTTTGATCCTGGCAACGAGAACATGAAACGAAATTTCTCAGGGTACACAAAAAAGGAATCTGGAGACAAAAGAAATGTTATTATTCTATGTATGCGCACGATTTTAAGTTTACACGAGGGTGTTTGTATATTTTGGTTCTCAAGTATTTTAATATTAAAGAAATATGGTGATTTGACAAGATGACGAGCCATAACGTGTTAGTATTTACCCAACTGCCGAACTCTGTATCGAATAACAGACTTTCCTAACCATGTGTACTGAATTGTTGCCTTTGTTTTTCTTACACCACTGCTATGTATGTCTTGTTGATTGGAACTGTGTGTGCGCCGAGGCGTCCTAGTGGAAAAAGTGACGAAAATCCTGAAAATGTTTCCGCCATTGTTGTTGCTCACTTGTGAATGATGTAAGAACTGAATGAAATATTTGGGTATTTCTGTAATTTGAGATGGTGTCTGTATGGCGGACAGGTGTCGTTATCTAAATTCGCTAAAATTACCGTTCTCAATTTTAAAATAACCAACTGTAGTAAATTGTTTTATTAAAGTTCTCCGGGGAGTTAACGTAATCCATCCAATTAGAAATGAGACACCATTCAATTCAAAAGGAAAACAAGAGAAGGAACCAGGAGAGTTTGTTAACTCCCAAAGGGACATTTTGCACTCAGCTAAGTATTTAAGTTGTGTGTAATTCTGATTGTTTGTATATTTTAAGTGTCTGTACGCATTATGGTGGCAGTCGAGGAGCAAACAATCTTTGATTAAATACACTAGGTTCCATAATGGATACTTTTTATTTGTAAATCATTTCAATCAGACCCGACTCTCATAAGTGCAGGAAACCTCACCCCGGCCGTCTCCTTTGGATGAAATCCACATTGGGCACTTCCCTGCAAAGATATTGTGTCTTAGACAAAAAAAACCTGCATCAAGCCTGTTTTTGTGGTTTCCTCTGACAATTTTCTTAGGAAACACTTGTCTACGATATCACTCTTGGTGGAAGTGGACGTAAAACACCAAGAACGAACGAACGAACCACATCTCACAATGAAACAGAAACGCAGAAGACAAAAGATAAAAATAAAACATAACACAGACAATGTAAGTAATAAAGTGTTATCAAATTAAGTGTGTGGAACAGGGTTGCTTCGAAATTTTGTAATGAAGGATAAACTAAGGTTTATATAATTTATATAAAATCTCCACACCCCATCTACCTCCTTAAATTCTATCTACGAAAAATGATTTGCGTAAAATGGGTCAGGCGCTGGCTCACTCACCAACCAGGATATCTGAGAATAAAAGCATCTTTTAGCTGGAATGGTTGGAAAACAAAAAGCCCCGAGTAGAAATTTGTGTGCACGTTAAATAACCATAGACAGTTGGAATTCAAAATAAAGAGAGAGAGAGAGAGAAATGGGGTTTAACGTCCACTCAACACAAACTAGGTCATTTCGGGACTAACATATGGTTTAATTTTATTTTTTAATAATTCGCTTGCGCGTAGGGGTCTTTAGCAGTGGGAGGAAACCGGAGTGCCCGGAGGAAACCCACGAGGTTGAGAAGGCGCCCCTATCTCCATGCCACATACGCTCATACCAGGGCTCGAAACCACAGCCACAAGCCAGAGGTGACCGGCCAGCTAGAGGTCGAAGCGCGGCACTCTATACCACTAGGCCATCCCAACCCCCTACACTGTGTATAATGTACGACCGTCTTCATTATCCCGGGGGGTGCAGAACAACAGAACCTTGTTAAAAATGTATATAAAGAGCCGAAGTAGCCTAATGTAGATCTCTCGTTTGGTTTAAAATGTTATATATATATTAGACATTAATTTACATGTCCATATTCAACGATCTAGAACATTTGATATGCTTTTCACGATTGATAGTTAAAGATTTAATTTAAAAATGGATAATCAAGACTTTGTTTATTATCGTAACAATGATAGCAATGACAATCGAGACTGAAGAGTTCTCCCAACGGCAATAACTCCACTCAACATATTCCCGTTTCATTATCTATTTGTAACTATGATAGCGAGAACTTTCAGCTCTAACCCAATTCATTATCTATTTGTAACTATTATAGCGAGAACTGTCAGCACTAAAGTTACATAATGCATCTTATACGTCTTTAACCCAATTTTATTTCAATTTCGGGGGGGGGGGGTGCTTTTTTTCTTTTTTTCTTTTTTATTTTTGTTTGAAGCGATCAGTTTGATTTAGGTGTTATTGTAAGCAGGTATTAGATCAAAGAGAAATTATCTACTAGTACTACACGAGTATAGCACTTACCTGTATAACAATAAGATAGTTCGTGTAGACAATGATTGACAAGTATGTAACCCGTCACCTTAATACGCATGTCAAGTGATGCTCCTATGATTTATACCATGAAAACACAAACCGTTATCATTATTTTATCCAGCTCCACCCTGATAATATGGATAACGGTATAAATAAAATAAAACCAAGTACGAACAATACAAACTATTAAACAAAATTCGAAGAGTTAATGGACTGTTCACCGTGTACAAAATACACGACAAACCATGCGGTTGTATCTCAATTAGGCCAGTGACTCCACTATTGGACAATTTTTTTTTTGTTTTCCTTGTGAACTGAAATGGGGTTTAACCTCCTATGTTTCGGGGGGGGGGGGTGACCAATGGTTAGCAGGTGCGCGCTGTATCATAAGGTCTGCCATTGAGTCAACTGGTGTGGTTTCTAATCTGCGCTTTTACGTGACAAAGTGTAGGGTCGCCTGTCCAACCTCCTGGGTTTTCCGGTTACCTCGAACGAATAAAGTCCCTTACGCGCAAGTAAATTATTGAAATAAAGTTTAAACCATATGATAGCCCCAGAAGACCTCTCTCTCTCTCTCTCTCTCTCTCTCTCTCTCTCTCTCTCTCTCTCCGTCTCTCTCATATTTTTCTAAACCAACCAGATAGGGAAGTACTTTATCGTCCGCGTTGTATGCAACTTATAATTGTATATTATATGTGATTTCCTCTGTGTACATTACTCTATTATTTATGTCTGGCAGCATATGCAATAACAAATATATCTTTAATGTGTTTATATTTTATGTTATTTTAGATATATTAAAACCACTAAAGTAAACGTCGGATGAAACAATTTTTATGTTTTTCTTCTGCTTATAGCTAACTAATAAGTCTTTGATGAAAGCATGTGGTTATTTTATTAACTGAACCAGAGGTAGGTATGATAACGATAAACTTTATAAATCAAGAAAGTATTAAAGGACAATATTGGTTTCAGTCATTATCCCATATGATAGAACTGGAATTAAACACATTCTAAATATAATTTCAACACCGAGATCTGTGCTACATTTGATGCGTAACGAAGATTTGAAGAATCATAAGTGACACACAAAATGGAAAACCTTTTTATGTATTAAATACCGTATAGTGATTGGGTAGTAGGGTGATTCGTGCCGTACGTATAGTGGCAGTTGTTGTTTGAGGACGGGTCTGCTTACCCTTTCCGAAATACCTGTTAGCACTCTCACTGTTCTTTCCATCATGTTACCTTTCTTACATGCCCAATGTTGCAGTTTCCATGATGGACTGAGATTAAATATCTTAATTATAGCTGTTCGGGGTTGAATTTTCTCACCTTTATACTTCATACAATATATGCATTCGATCATTTATGTATTGATAGGCATTTGGAAAGGGTCAGAACATATACATACACCCATATCCATGCGTGGCATGTTATTGAATTATCACAATTTTAGGGTACGCGTGGGGATTAAAGGGTGACAACCTGCTAATTTATAGAAGCAAGCTAATGGTGTTCCTCAGGGATCAGTTCTTTGTCCAGACCTCTTAATAACATGTGAGAACAACCCTTAACACCCGCGACACATTACACCGATATTCACTCAATTCCTTTACAAATACCTGCCAAATCTTCGCCAATGTAAACTTTAAAATCTTAAATCATAAGTGGCAGATATTAGGGCTTAAATATCAAATCTCATGTAGAACCATAATCCCTGTGTTCTTTACGCAATGTCTTCAAACCCATCAACGGCTCAAATATCAAAGCATTTTTAACCAAATACTTGAAATCTGAATAAAATGAAACGTTTAAAATAATTGATTAAACAAACAGAGCGAAATGTACACTAACGCTATCTGCTTTTGTTTATTGATCTATTTCATACCTGGTTGATTTACTTACTTAAAAGAAACCGACACCTAGAATTATTCTTACCTGAGGGGGGTCACCGAGAGGTTATTTCAGGCAATCAGATTTAGGGAGACATTTGATGACAATTGCTAATAATTTGACACCGTTTATTATCTCCAAGTACGAATTCAAATGCCATAGCTGTTACTGTTTATTAGTGGAGTAAGATTTATAACTAGGTTTTAATTTAAGCTCATGAAAATACAAGGGGAGGGTTGGGGCGTTGGTAGAGAAGTCAAAATGTGATGGTGGGCCACACTGGTTATAAGACAAAGACAATGAAAAACCCTTAGTTACAGTTCTTTGGCATAACATAACTTAAAAGATCGAAGTGGTTGGACCACACTGGTTATCAGATTTAGCAATTTCAACTCACATATTGTTATAACAGTTTGGTTTTAAAAACTCACAAGCAGGGTCCAACTTTTTAAAGATGGGGAATTTTTTGTTAAAAGGAATGAATTTAAACAATAGTAGTCACGTGGTTTAAGTATGCTGGTTTTAGATAATGGCCATTCGAATGTTCATTAAACTAGACTAACATAACATGGTTCTATTTTATTTCAATAAACCGGAGGACCCAGAGAAAACCCGGGCGCTAGAAAAGTAGAACAATGTCTAAAGGGTATGAGATTAATAACCTGAAAGACGAACAAGCAATGCATATTTCACCTTTGTTGCTAAAGATTAATTTTAGAAAATCTTTAGAATCTGTCTGACGTGTTATGTTCTTGCAGTGAAATTATGGAGTCAATGAATTATGGCTTTTTATCAGTCTGATACTGAGCAGATACAAAACAGGGGTATTATGTTTAAAATATATCTTAGTATTGAGGTGTTGCCAATATGACAATAGTGCATCAACAGGATGAATGCTGATAATATTTACTCGTAGTTTGTAAGTTTTCACGAATTTTGAAAATTGTCCAAGAATTACAGGAACTTGTCAGAAGAATAAACTGATATTAACAAGATCTTAACATCATTATTATTACCCGGTATTAATAAACGAAACCATTGTTCTGTCTGGCTATCAGTGACCGGTATCGTATACCAGGCAGAACATGTTTATTCTTTATATCATTTGTTTCGGGTGGTTTCCCCTTTGAAAGTGATGCGGGATAAAGGACCTGACAAGGACAGCTGTCAAGTCTTGCTAGCGGATGGGACGAAAAACTGAGGTCCCGTGTATACATTGGCGTGCACGTAAAATATCCCTTAGTCCTCGTTAGCCCAGTCGGAACAACAGAACAGTAGGATGTTAAACACCATTTCATTTCATTTCATGTGTTTCGGGAAAAGTGTCAAGGACTCATTGAATGTGATTCCTGTAATCTGGTCTTGGATTTTTTTCGTATGGCATATTAAGAATTAAAAGTACATTACGGCAAAGTTTTAACTCTCTGCGTGAAAATTTTTAAGGATTCGTATGCGATTTCATTAATCTGGTCTTGGAGTGAAAATAAAAGGAAGGGGGTGTTTTTCCTTATGGAATTTGGAATTTCTAACTACCTGACAATTTGAATTGATAAAACAGTAAACTATTTATGAGGAACAAATTTGTTTACTTCTTATACCAAAGACAGGAGTTGCTAGGTGATCAATGGTGGTATTATACAGAATACTAATTGCTTTACGAGTTTCAACTTCCCCAGAAGATTTGAAAACTATAGAATTACCACACCCTGCGTGTTCTACACAGTTTGTATAAATAATTACTCGCGTAACCATTAACCCATAGAGCATTCTAAAATAGCAAGGCACGTACATTTCTCACATAAACAATTCGTCAAGCTCTCATCTAATTAATTTACATTTGGTTTATCAGATGCATTTGGTCTTGAAGCAACAAATAATAGTATAGAAAGATAGTGTAGATTTCACTTTACAATAAACTTAGCTTCCACGGTAGAGCAAATGGATATGCAATGAAATTGGACGTAACGCTCTAGTGTTCTGCGTACCCTGGTCTAGTGAAAACGGGAAGTTGTCACCCGTACAACGGTGTTCCGCCTACTCTTAATCGAATCCTAACTGTCAGGGGTCCTATTAGGAGTGCGTCAACATGTACAGTGGTCTTCAGTTTTTCCTCCCATCCGAATGATTAGACACGGTCCTGCACCACTGACAAAGGGAACCACACTGCAAAACCTGTTTAGTCGGCCACCGCCTTAATTTTCCTACTGGAAATAGATGTCAGAAGCCGAAGCAACAGGGTAGACGATAAGCGCATGACCAAAGGCAGCCATTTTTGGCTGATCTTTGAGAGAGAGAAATGGGGTTTAAAGTCCATTCATTTCGGGACTAACATATGGTTTAATTTCATTTTAATAATTCGCTTGTGCGTTGGGGTCTTTAGCAGTGGGAGGAAACCGGAGTAACCGGAGAAAACCCAAGAGGTTGGACAGGCGACCCTACCCCTTGCCACGTACAACCGGGGATTTGAAACTACGCCTGTTGACTCAATGGCAGGCCGTATGATACAGTGCATGCTAACCATTCGGTCATCCAACCCCACAACTGATCTTTGAACAATAAATACCCATCAACTATATTACAATGACTACTCCCTAATTTGATTACATTTATTTAAGATCACCACTTAACAGGGAAACGCCCATTTCCAGATATTCTTTGAAGAACAATTACCACTTGTTTACCTCCAAGTCATAACAGATGTAGCCTTATAACGAGTACTTGGCGCCCAATGAAACCGGCCAAGTCAACTACTGGAAGCCGTTATTCCAGATAATACTTTAGCCTATATAAATTGGGATGAGTTGTGATCATCTGGCATCGGTCTAACTGCAGACGATTCTGGTATAAACAAAGAAGGGTAGTGGTCGTATAAACATTATTACCGAATACTTAGACAGAACAACATAACCTAACTGTAACCTGGGTCAATCTTGTGAACTATTGGTACTATAATTCCTGAAAAGCTTCTTTTTTTTCTAGCAAGCTTAAAGGTGAATGGCCGTCTTCATTAGCCCAGTCGGAGCAGAGTAATAGGACGTTAAACCCCATTTCATATCATTTCATTTGAAGTGTGTGCAGCTATGAGGGGAGAATTGCCAATAATTCTTTTGATTTGCAAACCACTGTGTACGGGACATCATTTTTGTGTATCATCGACACAACTAGCCACTGTTCCTCACTGTACGGGAGACTTAAAAGATGGAAAATTTATTTGGAAACAGGTTTGGAAACAATCCGACTACCATAGGTTAATATCAATAGAGATTTTTACGTTTATCTCTACATCGTCTAACTATTATTACCGATTTATATGGTAATTTGTAGCGATCTTAAAGTATATATGTTTATGTGTTTGATTATTGGCAAAGTATTTCCATGGTCACACTCTTCTTATTCTCTTTAACAATGCCCCATTTAACTTATCTCTGGTGCTACCCATTACATTTCTACACTAGTGCTACCCAATACATTTCTGCACTGAAATATACAAGTTTGTCACTCAGTCAGTACTTTTCTTTGTTTGCAGATTATATGTTTTTTTCCATAAGACAACTTTTATCTCTGAAATGAAATGGGGTTTAACATCCCACTGCTTTGTTCGGACTGGGCTAATGAAGATGGAAATTGTACCGAGACAGCGGAGCTACAGTCTACTGTTATATCGAATTCTAACTGCCACGGGGTCTTTTACGTGCACATGTTTAATAATAGTCAGTAGGCAGATTTATTTCTCACATAATGTATCGTTAATTAATTCAGAAATCTTATTATAAGCTGATCTGTGTACGAAGTGGTTACTGAGACATGCTGCCGACAAAACTGTGACGGAATGACGAACGGGGCTATATTAATATTCCGTTAACTAAAATCGTTCAGAGCCGGATCAAAACTTCGTTATTATATGGTGCAGATGAAGACCTTCCAGGAAGCTTCTCGATGCTTAATGAACTTATTAAAGTTACACCGATAACACACGAGACGTACAATTACTGGTAATATTTTAATTGGCAATAAACGAAGTCCTTAATTATTAGATTAGTACTGATTACATACCTTAAAGAAAGGCTACATGTTCAAATAGCTTATCAAAATATCAACAACACGAATTATTTTAAGATGATATGGTTAAATGCTTGGTTATATAATTCAAGTAGATCTAAAACGAGATGATTACATTATTATTATTATAGATTTAAATTAACGTAACGAGACCATTTTTCATTAACATGGGTTTACATCTAAAAATATATGTTGAGAGGATCATAAAAATATACTTGTTTCAATCGGCAAACCGTGACTCGTTCACTAATAAGCCAATCTGATTAAAATACAGATCTATATTTCGTTTCGTTTTTTTTATACTTTCGGTTGCTTAGTGTTGTGAAGACAAATAAAACGAAATTTTGAACTATAAAAAACGACACGAAATAAATGAGTTTTAATCGGTATTTCTCACCGTGGTCTCCCCTTGTCAGTGGTCCATGACGGAAGGCCTGGCATTAAACGGTGTTTGAATAGGACGTCTGCATTAGCTCAATTGGATTGGACAGATTAGACAAGTAAGACGTTAAACCTCTTTCACGATGATTTGTCGTGATTACGAGTCGTGATTACGGTAAATACGACCAGATCTGGAAGTATGTCAAGATCATTAAAAGTACGGCACCAATAATGTTTCATTACGTTAATACGATTTTACTGAAGACAGGTAAAAAGCAGAACATTATCATGAAATGTAATCAAGACTATAAAACACGATTCACCAGACTTTACTACTACTCGCCTACTCGCCAAATTCAATAGCCAAGTTTTTCGGTTTTTATGAGATGATAAAATGGTGTGTAAATCAAAGTAAACTCGGCACTTTAATGTATTAATCTCATTTACAGACTTAAAACAAGACAGAGTGAGAGAGAGAGAGAGAGAGCGAGAGAGAGAGAGCGAGAGAGAGAGAGGGGTCTTAACGTCCACTCGACACAAACTAGGACATATCGGGATTATAAGTGCTAATGTATTTAATTAATGGGAGTTTTCTTTTGGAAGGAAATCGCTCTCTCTCCATCCCTATCTCTCTCTCACTCTCTCTCTCTCTCTCTCTTTCTCCCTCTCTTTGTGAAAGAGGGGGTGGGATGGCCTAGTGGTCTAGAGTGCCGCGCTTCGATCTCAAGCTGGCCGGTCACCTCTGACTTGCGGCCGTCGTTTCGATCCCTGTAAGCATATGGAGATGGGGGCGCCTTCTCAACCTCGTGGGTTTCCTCAGGCCACTCCGACTTCCTCCCACTGCTAAAGATCCCTACGCGCAAGCGAATTATTGAAATAAAATTAAACCATATGTTAGTTTGTGTCGAGTGGACGTTAAACCCCATCGCTCTCTCTATCTTATCCCTCTCTCTCTCTCTTTGTGTAATATTAGTATATATAGTAATATCATCAAAGCGTCTATGTGATGATATCACATCACCATGCTTACGTTCTGGTACTTATATTATAGATAACATATCTCTATAGTACCAATATAATTACCCAGATAACACTAAATACTCGATGAACTAGAACCCATGGACTGAATGGCTAGAAATATGGACAGGGCAAAGCCCTGCTTCAAGTATACGTACATACAAGCCACTGTTCACCTCAGTAATAATTCATATACTTTCCAAACTCTTATATTATTAGACAATCGAGACTAAACTTCACGCCAAAGTTCCATAACAATCTCTTATAGTACTACCTTTTTGGAACCAATCAACTTTTGACGTTTAGAGTTTAAAATAACCTGATAAAATAAACGTATCTATAATTAGGGGGCAATAACGATATCGCTGTGCATTCCATCGTTTTCTGGATAATTTATACTTCAACCCGATTATGGAAAAGGTTGATTACTCCCGTGTGATACCTGTTACTAGCTAATTATTAAATAAATTTGAAGTTGTTGTGTTTATATCTAATCACTCGAATGGGTTCGCCTGTCCATCACCTACGAGCAAGTGAATTAATGAAATAAAAAAATTGAACATGTTAGTCCCGAAATGAGCTAGTTGTGTCAAGTGGACGTTACCCCCCCCCCCCCTTTCTCCTGCTCTCTTTTTCTCCCTTTCGCTCTCTATATATACACGTATATATGTGTGCAATCACTCGACTATGTAAGAATACATTGAATATTGTTAGATGGCGATGACAGTCAAAACCAAAAACAAATCCAAGTACTTGATGATAGAAATTTAATAGAATTTACATCCAGTACATCTAATCGCTTTATCAGTCTCCTAATCTCCTATTAGTGATGATTAGGAACGGGTTTCTTCCCTTGAGTTAAATAAAAGACTTTTTTTTAAATTCCCCAGTTTCTTGGATCTTCACGCTAACGATGTAGTACCATCAATGAATATGAAAAGCCAGATTCAATAAAAGTCGAGGCATGCTAAACAAATTTTGTGGTTTTCTCTTCAAATGAAGCTAGTTATAAAAATGAGATAAAACTGGCTTTTGTTGTTGTTTCAAGAAATATGTTGTCGTAAGTTCAGTAACAACCGCCAATCGTTGCCATGTCTTAATGGCAATTGTGTGCTAATTTGAATGGGTGTATTTAACAGTCTGTGACGTTTTAAATCAAATCATGATTCTGAGTTTGAATTATTCTAATTTCAAATTCCAATTCTTGACTGACTGAAGTTGGTTCTTTAACGTCTGCTTCCACTCAAGTGATATCGCAGACAAGAATTTGGAGAGCCGAAGCTTCGTCATGTTTGTTTTAGAATGTGATTTTGCAATATTTCCATCTAATCCTTATGCCATCGAGTGGGTTTAGTGGGAAATTCTTCCCTTTATTTAACAAAACAAACATGTTTGATAGCTGAACAAGTATGGTCATATATGCGCCCCCTCTCTGCGGATTGGTAAATGCCATATACATTTTCTCGAACCATTTATCATTTAAAAATGGTGGATGCTGTGTACAGAGATTACACTTTCCAGAACAGGTCATAATAAGTATCATGTGTTTTAGAAGGCTAGAAAGCTAACATGTAAAACAACAAATAATACAACTCCTGCGCAATCTAAAAAGTAATACTCGGCCACTTGACTGACAAGGACCCCACAATATTCCAGACGACTGAAGTCAATAAACACACAAGAATTTTAATCAAGAATTTTATCAACCACGCACAATATCAAAAGAGTTTAATACAAGCCCTGTTATCAACTTGAAGATGTTTCATCACATCATAACAGTTATATAGAGCTTCACTTGTTTTGTTTTTTTCAAGAAAAAGCAGCAACTGTGTATTTCTTTAAAGCAATAAGGCAACGTGTGGGTTCTTCTTCAGAAATATAAACGATATTTCGCTTCTGTTTGTCTCATCACAAAATATTGATAATAATGAGCGAAACTTGCGTGTGTTAGTACGCCATGTAAGAGTCAACGGTGTTTGTGGAGGGTTAAATAACCATCAGTGTTGCTAGGCCGTAGATTGCCGAGTGGTATTCCGTGATGAGTATACAATGGTTTTGGTTGATTACGGGCCAAACTTCACGTCATACGGCCAGGATATGGAACCATGTGTGAAGGATACGTAGGGTTATTTTGGATTTACAGGTGTCTTTTGAAGTGTATGAACTAACGTACACAAATAGACAACACCAACTTATCACCATATCATTCATACAGTCAGCTCAAAACGTATCTAATCTGTCGTTCATATGGAGGTGTAGGCACTCTTTTGGATTTAGAACAAACAAATAAAAGAAGTGAGGGAGAAAAATGAGGTTTGACGACCACTCGACACAAACAAGGTCAATTCGGAACTAACATATGGTTGAATTTTATTTCTCTCTTTAGCAGGAGAGTGGGGGATTCGGAGAAAACCTTCTGGGTAGGATATGTGACAGTACCAAGGAATCGAAACCACGACATTTGGCTCAATGACAAATTATTGAATGATAATACAACGCGTACGCGCTAACCATTCGGCCATCCAAACAAAAGTACAATTTCTGACATCTAACAGGATATTTCGGCCATATAGATCTGCAGCGTAAGCAATGGTACAGAATGCAAAATCAAAACAAACAACCCCCCCCCCCCAAAAAAAAAAATGTCGTTATTTCTACTGGGTAGTATAAATCATAATTACAAATTGAGAATGCATCGTAAACAGTGGTCTGTCTGTCACAATAAAAAATTCGAAAACAATCTTAACTGAAGATCAAATACAGATTTTAGTAGATACTTCAATTTTGATTGGCTACGCACTAAAATCAATCATATATTATCCAATCAAATTACCAAAATTTGGATTTTATCTATGTCAAAATGTCTTGAAACAGACCCCCTCAATAAAAGAATGGAGAGCCAAAAACATTTCTGTTTGAAAATTAGTCTATGTTTGGTTAATTTCTGACGTTTGAAGTTTCTAGAAATAAAAAAAAGGGGTTAAAAGGACTTCAGTTCCGTTAACCCTGTGAAGCTGTTTTTACACTTGGTTTGGCTTCTGTTTAACAATCTTGCAAAAACAGACCGGCCCTCCATGTAAGCAAAAATACACCAACAGAAAAAAAATGTTATCACAACTGTACAAAAAACTTTAAAGCATTTCTGTTTTAAAAGCCAGAGACATTTTTCCAAACACCCCAACCCACGTTGCACATTTTTTATGTCGTTTGAAGTAATAATTGTCACCACGCATGCTCTCTTAGTTGTCCTGACGTAGGTCGTACAATATGGCGACCAGATCACAAGTATTTCCGAAAAAGGACCAAACGAACCCGGACAAGATGCTGAAATAACCTCCACTGCTTATGAATTATTTTAGCTCAGCAATAACAGTAAAAAAAGGCACCTTTAAAAATGGTGATGATGAAAACGACCCTCGTGGCCTCGAGTTCCTGATTCTATACCTGTTGCTCAATTTAGCTTTTATCAAATTTAAGATCTTTATTTGACACGTTGGTGGATTTTAAATGGCTTCCAAACAACAATATTTTTTAAGCTGAATATCTAAAAGAAAGTAACGTCTTCCGATGGGCTTCTTTTTAACGCGTTGTGCCTCACTCGGGAAAAAGATCCATGGTTGGTATTTGCTTTCTTAATTAAAAAATAATTTAGAATACATTTCAGGCTTAATAAATGGCAGATTTAGCTCTTTCTCTTGCATAATGAATTTTTAAGGGACAGATAAGGTAAATTCTACTATTTTTTTTTTGGGACACTCGATAATGTAACCTTTTTTTCCCACCATATCCACATGACTAACGTGTTACATACGTAGTTCATAATACAGATAAATTAATCAAAAATTACCCTTCAAATCTATAGGAATATACACGGCTTCAGTTGAAACTATATTAAAATTTTGTTGGTTTCTTTAGTCCCGAAATAACCTATGACTTGTGTTGAGTGGACTTAAACTCCATTTCTTTCCCCTTTTTGTTGGTTTCTAAACAGCATATGTTTCAACTTTTTCCAAGAAAAAGACATTATCGTCATATAATGGCAATTATATTGTAATTGTTGTTTTAAATATGTTAAGCTATAAAGGCTTCTTCTCCATTACAAATGGGGGTTAACTGACAGAAAAGGGGACACTTTATTGTAATATTCGATTGATCTCCTTTCAGTCTCTTTAAAACTGAATATTAAAATGTAGTAATATCCCTTCGTATTTTTATGATAAACGAAGATAAATCATGTTTTGATGAGCCAATTTTATTATTTTTTCTATAATAAGTGCACTTAAGAAAGCTGAACAAAGAGATTGAAGTCGACCGGAAGTGACCCCTTTGATGCACTCTTCAGTGATTCTAAAGAAAAGACTTAGGCTCTTTTGAGGGGTAAAATTAAGGACTTACAGAATCTAGTGTCAAATGCCCTACATTAATAACAAAATTGACTGAAATGGTTTCATTCGGTACGGGGCACTTCCCACAGTGATGAGGAATAATTTCAAGGGTATCTATACAGTATATCTAACAAGTTAAACATGCATCGTGTAAGAGCTAAATCTGCCTATTGCAGGCCTTTCTTTAGGCCTGAAATGTTATCTAAACTATTAATTAGACTTTAATTAATAGTTTAGATAACATTAATAACAAAATTGACTGAAATAGTGGAATTACTAGAACGAAATGGCTTAGTTATATTTACAATAGGTTATTCGGGTTTATATATTATGCATTTAGATGGTTTCAAATGTTTTGGGTAATAATTAAACTGAGTATGCAGTCCATATTTCTTTTCAGTGAAAGCAATTTTATTCTAGTAGAGTGTCGGTCGTAAATTCCTGTAAAATTTTCTCTTAAATTGTCGGGTCCTTTACATTCGGGGTCTGTGCAACGTTCGCATCTCCCCCTCTCTCTCTCTCTCTCTCTCTCTCTCTCGTACAACATATTTTTATTAGGAATTTCTCGGTTGTATTATTATCCTTACAGCCCTATGCATATTGTTATTAAGATGTCCTCGGTTGTATATATTTCTATCATACATCTTTTATAATGATTTTCCATGTTACTCCTTTCAATCGTTATAGCCTAATACACATTTTATAACATGTCCTCGGTTGTATTTATTTTACATAAACTGACCAAATACATCTTTTTATTATGATTTTTTATGGCTAGTCTGATACATTTTTTTTATCAGATCGTCGTTTCAATTCTTCAACTAACATCTTAGATAATCCCAAGTTACACAGAATGGTATACACATACAAAACTGTAACTTAAGTAACGTAACAAAAGGTTCTTAAACAAAAAACAAAGTTTTTTATTTCAACCATAATATATGGTGTCTTCACTGTGGCTTGAATACATTAATCCGCATTCCTCAACACGTAACATTTTTTCATGGGATCGAAAAGACCACTCACTACACGCGAACACATCCACATGCAAATACATGCAGTGATACGCGTTCACATTCCAATCGTGTCTAGCAATGCAACTTTAACAATTAAAAATACCTTTCATAATAGACGGGTCATTTGAGGAGTATTTAGTAAGTAAATCCAGGTCTATACATAAGACGAACCCTATTCGGTTTACGCCACCTCTTGTCACCGATTGTTTATCTGCGCTGGTGGAGATGAGTCGCCATCTTGCGAGCCTCTTCAACAAGGGTGGCCACTATAATTGTTCGTGCACAAGAAGGGAACGTTTGTAACCTTATAGAGTCGCTAAAATTAATTTAAAATCACAAGCTTAGAGCCTTATTCTGCTTAAGTCGCGTGACTATTAAAATCTAGCAGGAGACTTGCGCGTCACATGAGTGGGTTCGAAACCCACTTTGGCTTTGAGACCTGCACGCGCAACATTGTCGTGGCTCAGTGATTCACTCAATGTCTCGCTTATCAGGAGGTCTCGGTTTCGCTGAGAAAGTTCCGCGACCAGTTGTGGTGTGGTTCCCGCTTGTAGAGCCTGACAAGTAACAATACCCCAGTCGTTCGAATAGGACTACAGACCGAGGCAGCATGTGCATGTTGACGTGCACGGAAAGAAGCCCCTGGACTAAGAATGCCGCCGTTTCAGGCGACTAGCACTGGTAAAATAGAAGTGCATTATAGCAGAGGCCTGGATAGAAACGACTACCTCTGTATGAAAGACAAGAGGAAATAAAAGAAGGCCATGTGTATAATTATTATCATCTATATCTTAATACCTTGTCTATATTTACATGTTAATAACTTACTCTAATTAACATAAACATGGTCTGTTTAAAACATCAAAAGATTCTTGATTAACTCAGTAATTGTCTACATAATTAAATTTAAATCACAATTGTTCTTGGGGTCGTGTGCAAAGTTTTAAAATTTATTAAACTTGGCAGGTTTCTGGCGAATCTAATTCTAGTCATAGGCTTATTTTGGTTCTTCCTGCTACGAAGCCATGCGATTTTTTTTGTGGGGTTGTGAGATTTGCTGCGGGGTTATACTATTTTGGTTATTCTTGCTGCGAGGCCATGTCGTGCGATTTGCTGCGGGGCTATGCTCTTTATCAGAGACAAAAGTAAGTTTGTCTACTTATTAATTCCAGACATTTTATGGAAAAAACAAAAGATGAAAATAGCACTGTTCTTCATATTAATGCAGTTTTATATAACAGATAGTGAAAATATGCACTATGAGGAAAAACATTCGAGTAGATATATATATGCAACTTCTAATAAGTCTAGTGGCTATTAGCCAGATAGTCAGTCTTATCTGATATACAAAATAACAGGAAATGGGTTACCTCCATGTGAAACGCACAATAAATCCTGCCCATGGTTTCATTCGGTATGGGGCACTTCCCACAGTGATGAGGAATAATTTCAAGGGCATCTATACAGTATATCTAACAAGTTAAACACGCATCGTACAAGAGCCAAATCTGCCTATTTCATGTCTTTCTTTAGGCCTGACATGTTATCTAAACTATTAATTAGACTTTAATTAACTTATCCCGACCATAATCAAGCCATCAATAGCCTGCACCATTTACTGGATAATGGATCCGATTTCCAGATAGAAATAACATATAGTTAGTTATATTTGTGCTTTAAGTATATCAACAAAAAACAAAATAAATACCAAGATTTCGTTTCGTTTATTTCTCTCGGTCTTAGAACATTCCTTTATAAGACGCGTACAGTAATTTACAGATTGTGATTTGTCGACCCCCGATCGATCTGCCAATCAAAACCTTCGTCAAGAATTACACGAATTGTTTTTAAAGATTTTGATTATCAAGTCATTTGATGTCCCGTCAAGATCAGTGGTATTACCAAGTTTTCGTCACAATTGCAAAACTAACTTCTCTTAACCATTCAACTAAACGGAACCAAACTTTTTCCTCTTTTTTCACAATGGGCATGATCCTTTCGCTCCTGTATATTCGGTACGAAAGATAAATTTTGCATTGAAAATATTGTAAATCCTAATTTGATCATCCAAACAGATAATATTGATGTAGATCAAATCTTCCAGGAAATGTAGTCGCATATATTAGTGTCAGAAATGGTTGACTTTCCTTCACAAACAGATTACCTTTTTTTGAGTCGAATCATAGGCAATGAATCTGTTTAAAACACATGAATATTTCGATGAAGGAGTCAATTTTCTCTACGGGGGGTCGTGTGTCACACTTTTAAAATATTGAACAGTGTGACATTTTGGGGTACATCCGTGCAAAAGGTTTTTTTATTCAATAATG
This sequence comes from Patella caerulea, assembly GCA_036850965.1. Lineage (NCBI taxonomy): Eukaryota > Metazoa > Mollusca > Gastropoda > Patellidae > Patella > Patella caerulea. Next base: position 12,132,142 of record JAZGQO010000002.1, on the reverse strand, counting down.
AGATGACTTTTACTTTTAAATCTTTGAATGTCAAAGGGTTAATTTTCATTGACCAGATCATTTTTCTCCACGTGAGTCAGAAGTCATGGTTTTAAATTATTGATCAGTGACACCTCGAGGTACATCATTTTTTAAGGTGACTTTTGACTCCGGTTAAGGATTTTGATTGACGGGGTAATTGAAAGGTACAAGTACCCCGGGCTGGGAAATTACAAGTCCATATTTAATTTTCGACGAACTAAGAAGATAAACGAGGGATTGGCTTCGACCAAACGAATATCTTCATTATTCGTTCCAGTTGTACGCGAGGACCTTTCAACGCAGCTCAAGTGGTCGTTAAATTAAGTGATGTCCGTCCACTGCCATCTGTAGCCATCTTGAACACAAAAAGATTCGTTTGAACGGGGAAGTCATCAAAGGCTTTGACAAAGGGTTATTGATGCGAGGAAGGGGTGTTCTAAGGTAAACTAAATAATAAAATGGATTTGTGTAGAGTAACAGATAAATTTATTGACATTGAACCGTTACTAAATAAATCCACGAAACTTGATACAGGTCTTACAATTTCTTGACATGTTACAAAATTGTATTTATATACTTTGGTGACATATGTTTGACTGTTTCGTTTCTAAAAAAAATTGACCAATGAATAAGACGTTGGCTTGCTAGATGCAGATCGCGGGTTTGCTTCTGGTGTTGCCCGAGAAAGTTCGTCGAGATATTCCGGCGTGGTTATCCCATGTCAGGGGTGCAGGATAGGGGCCGACATGCACAGCTGTCTAATCGTTCGGATGGGACGAAAATCTAAGTTCCCGTGCATGTCACAGTTTCCTTGGCCGTTGGAATTCGATATAAGAGTGGGCCGTTAGGACAGACGACCCTACTCCTTGTCACCTACAACCGCGCAATCCAAACCATGACGGACCTATGATACAACGCGCACGCGGTAACTCTTATCCTTCTGGCAATGGCGGCGTTCCGACTGCGCTTCATTGAAACCCAAATGTCAGTGGTTCTTTTACGCTACGAGAATAATATTAGATCAGGGTCTGTCGTATCATCCGAAAGAATTGACACTTTTCTCTCCCAGGAACGTTATTAAGAGGTTATTACTCAATCCCCAATCTAAAGAATATGGGCATCCTATTTCAGTCACTAGAGCATCTTACTTCAAACATAGCTATCATAACATCAATAAAATGATTGCCAAATATTTCCCCCGTGGATGTTTATATTTACGCATGGCGTGCATATTACTTTCTGCTTAACACCATATCAAAGACCATAAAGTCACCTCACATTCCCCAAAACCGTCGAACAAACAACCATATTATATGCACTACTACAAACAAGGAGAAATTCCTGGGAGATTTAGACCTTGTTGTTTGAGTGATAAAGATGGGGGTTGCGATTCACGTCTGCTATTCAGATGACGATTAAAGATGAATCGACGACAGCCTTGAACTACAAATTATTTAACGCGCGTCAGGAGAAGAAAATATTCTTTTTAACACCCGCTCCTGTATTCTTAAACAACACAATATTGCATGGTGGTATTCTATAGCAACTTGAAATGAGGCTTATCCAACTTTCTGCTCCAACCGACATATATAAGACATTGTCCCTATAATCGAATTTAAGCTGTCAAGGACTTTTCTACGTACACATCAACTTGCAGGCGGGGAGGCTCTGATTGTTCGTCGGATTCGGCCTACTGATTGCTTTACTTTGCCAGGTCCTCCATCCTGCCCAACTGAAATTGGCAGCTACAGCTAATTTGTGTGTGCAGAAGATCCACTGTCCTTATAACATTATCCTCTCTAGCATTCCACACAGAAACAAAAAACAAACAGAGGTTCTATTATTTTTTTTTCTCCAAAACCAGTGCTTTTAGGACCAGGGTACAGATTGAAGTTCAATGCAGGCAGTGTGTTCTTCATGAATCTGGAGATGTTCATACATCAGATTACGGGAAATGTAAGTCTCATCTTTGTAAGAAAAAAACAGGGGTCCTGAAAACAATACCCCAATAGTAAATGCAAGAGGACCGCCATACACGAGAAGCAAAATTACTGCAAGATAAACCTGTGGGCATAATGGAATACACAAACATTGCAAGAAACAAACAAATACCAAAATCAAGATGCCAGGTCATTTCATTTCGAAAGACCCAATCTGGGCTGTAATATTGTCTCCTTGGCCGGATGTCCAGGATCCCTGTAACAACACAATGGAGGATGATTAAGGCAGGTTATCTTTAATCTCAAGGATGGTCATAATTTAAAAAGGTGTGGTGACGTTTTGAAAGGTATTATAAGTGATAAAGATGGGATAAGGGTAATTCAATCTGCATGTGATTTACAGGTTGAACTTTGAACCAAGGGAGGTAAGTAACAATACAGCACGATTGACTGGTAATTGACACCTTGATGATTACCGGTAGTGTTATTTACCTGTCTACATAGTGATATAATAGTCTTTGATCTATGCCGACCATCATACCTGTAGAAGGGTTATTGAGGGCAATATGCATATCTTGTCAAGTGTATGGATGTCCTACCGTGTTTACTATGATTATGTGAAGTTGTTTATGGTGTATCGACACTAAAGATGCTGACAGTCGCCTCAATAAAAATGGTTGATTTATGTGAAGGTGAATGGACTATTTATAGCCTACTTGTCACTTGATCGGGACCAAGTTGCACAAAATGCACATGTAAATCCGCCCTAAGAGCTAGGGCCTACTTCTTTTTCAGTTCATCTCAAACTTGAAATGAAATGGGGTTTAACGTTCTACTTTTCGGCACCAGCTGTGCTAATGAACATGGCCATACGTCATGCAGTGCGCTATGAGGGTCATTTTGCCCGGACATGGGCATTTACGCGTATTCTTCGTCAAATTACAACTGTTAAGTGTTCCTTTAGGTGAATGACAATGTGCAAACGAAACCTCGGTTTTTCGTCCCAAACTAACAATTACGATGGGAAAACAAAGCTGAAAACACGGAGTAATGTTCTCGTCCATCAACTTGATGCTCATATATTTGTGACTGTGAGTGCGTGTGTGTGTGTTATTGGGGGGGGGGGGTAACTTTCTGCACATAACTCCACTTTCAAGTCATCAAAGCTCACTAATATTCTGTAGATGGGGTATCCTTATTACACCTCATTCAGCAATGTTATAAAATGTACAACGGCTTTATAGTATTTAAAAGACAATGAAATATCCAGGCGAAATTATTACGACATTTTTGGAATGATACACTAAAGAGCTGCACGCGTTACAAAGAGCATTTGAAGGTTTTAAACCACTAATAGCCATCAACATGTCGGCCAAATATTTGAGTGATAATCCGTTGGATCGGTTTGCCACACGCCATGTCTCCGTTTTAACAATCTTCGTCCCAGTTTCACCAGATTCTAAGCCTATAACAGAAGTAAGATTTATTTTCAAAACTGAGTGAGTTCTGGAAGAGCGATCTGAGTCGTTGAAATGGTATAAACATGGCTTGTTTTAACAATTATATGTAAATCAGTAATAATAGTGCCACACATTACTAACTATTTTAGACTTACGTAACGATCGGTAAAGAACGTGTTCCTGTTATTATGTGGAACACTCGTACTAGTAAATCAAGAACAGGCTGTTTGATGGAACTTGATTTAAGAGTTCGTATACGAGAACTGCTTTTTCTATGACTGTTTTGTGCATCTACTATGAAACATATTATTTATCTTCATAGCCTGGAGTCGATTGTTATCTACCTCGCATACACATTTTATGTGTACTTTTGGAGTGTTTAGGAGTTAATCCGAGAAGTATTTCTCTCGGTGACGGAGTCGTTACTAACAGACATAATTGATTATCTAATTATATTGGCTATGTACATGTTCAGGAGCTTCGACACGACTACAAAATGAATAAAATAAAACTAAGAACACCCCACACTTGACAAAAACAAAAAATTCCCATAAATTATTTTTTTACAATACCGAATTTTCTGCATCCGTTTGTGCTGAAGTGGACAAAAGGGAATCAGTACCGATCAAGTGTGCCGCTTGGTTTAAAACAAATACCTTTTTTCAAGATTGTATTTTTTGGGTACATTTTCTTGCGTTGTGTCCACGCTTGCCGGTGACCTTGTGCATTTCCTGATCGCCACACGAGCGCAGCAGGGCAGTAAGGACGCCATCCGGGTCTGACGGGGGCATTAAAAGAATAATATTCAACAATGAACCGTTGAAATTTTGTTATCACGGAAAGAGCGTATGTATCGTACATCGTTAATTGCTAACTGGACAATATCGTTTAAGAGCAACTACTGAAAGTGTGGGTGGGTGCAGACTATTCGTGTGATGAATTGAGACAATTGTTCTAAAACTCTAGACAAATAATACCCTCAAGCCAAGGCACATTCTATACCGTTTCCATTTAACGAGAATCTTTATCATCGCTGAATTTAAGTGTTATAATAAGGCTTAATTATACTCCCAAGTCCGCTTAATTATACTTAAAACTCGGTAAGTGTAGAGAGACGTTTGAGGCTATTTGAAACATACAGAAGTTCTAGCTGTGTGAAATTTGTGAATAATAAAAGCGTTTTCTGAAAAATTCCAAGTAATGCTTGTATTTTTGTTTTGGAATTGAATTTTAGACACCAAAAATCTGAATCACCTACATGTTGAAGGTATAAATTAATTTGAAATTAAGGAACAATTAAGTTCACTAAAATCAGTGGCGTATTACAAGATCAGTGGCAATTCTTCTGTTGTAAGGGCCTGACAAGGGACGGTGTATAGTCGTTCGGATGGGATGTAAAAAATGTTGCCCAGTGTACACATTGGCTTGAACGTAAAAGAGCCCTTGGCAACAGTTGGAATTTGAAATAAGAGCAGGCCGTAGCGCCGTTGTCCGGGCACAATTCCCCTTTTAGTATATGTAGTGCACGGCGCATGCCCGTCTTCATTTACCCAGTTGGTGCAGAAAGGTAGGACGTTAAACCGTATATCACTTCTAATATAATCAATACACACGATAAGTGATATCAGGTGTTCTCTCGTTGCTTTAAATTTACACAAATGTTTAATCCCTTGTAAAATACTGCGATGTTGTGTTAGTATTAAAAGATCTGCAGTTCAACATGTAGCAAGTCCTGTACCGTGGTATATGTCTGTAATCTTATAGAAGGTTTAAGTCAATATCCCTCAGGCCTGATCTACTTCTGTATATCCACATAGGTATATATATACCTACTATTACCTGGTGATGATGGATTACAACAAATCACGGTATATTAATAAATATAACTTATATGTACTAAAAACCAACCCGGACCCGGAGAAACCCCATGAGGTTGGGCAGTTGATTCAATGACAGACCTTATGATACAGCACGCACGTGCTACCCCTCCCCCACCCTTAAAGAACAGCAGGACATTTAACCCCGTTTTATTTTATTTCCTGTATCCAATCTTTTTACAATTACACATTTTCTTAATTCAAACAAAAATACAACATATTGTCAAATATAGTTGTTATCTACGATTTAATCAAATTGATTAAGTTTGTTGAGTTTACTCTCATTTCCCCGTCTACCATTAGCCCAGGTTAGGTGCAGAAGAGTAGGACGTTAAACCCCATTTCATTTTTTTTTTTTTTACTCTCATTTCATGTCAAATTACTCAAAATATATTTATTTTGTTCTTGACAGTCACGTTAATTGTTCTTTTAGATGACTATGTAATAATTATTGTTACATACAAAATAACAAGACCAGTTAAAGATTACGATGGTTATCTTTAAGAAGTAACTATAGTGTACGACACTTGCCATTAATTAGTGCCTAATGAATCAGTGGTCTGAACACGTCATGTAATATAATATAATTCCAATACATCTATTATAGTTATACTTCAAATATTTATCAGATGTATTTCAAATGTACTCTAAATATAAATTCGTTCATTCGAAACACTTGATATTTTTACTACAAAAGATAATGCCATCGTTCTTCAAATACGATTAACTTGCTTCCATTCTTTTCTTATTAGAGTAACAATCAAAATTTCTTGCTCAAAATGCATGAAATTATATGATATAGATTACTACGTTTTATTTCCTAAATGCACTCTAATGTCTAGTAATGATGATAGGCATGGTTGCTATGTCAAGATCATACATTTTTATACGATACGAAGAGCTAATTCCTTAGTCATAATGCACTAAATTTTATGATAGGTTAATACGTTGTATTTCCTAAATGCAATTTGATGGCCAGTAAGGCTGATATGTATGATTGCTCTGTCAAGAACATGCATTTTTCTATACGATACGAAGACCACCGTTCAACAGCTGTACAGTCGTATAAAAATTCGTTTCAAAATCAAAACATTTAAAACTTTTATTTTATACTCCAATTATTAATTTGACACTCAAATAACACATTTCCTTAAATTAATTACAAATTAAATCCAGTATACTGTAATCAAATTTCAAATCTTCATGTCGTTCACGTGAAGTTCAAAATTTAATTAACTGTTAAAAAGTGCTTACCTTTAATTTATCTTCCTCGTGAATTAATTTCAAAATACTCCATAATAAATAAACATTAATAGAAATTTAAAATCCAATCAAATATTAAGTGTTGATGGCTGAGCTACTAAAAATCAGTTCGTCAAGATAAAAGTTCATTTATTTTAGTCACTCAACTCCACAAGTTTACGATAAATTAGCCAAAAGGCAGTGGGGAAGGAGAACAGCAGACGATAAATAAACCACTAGCGAAAGCCATGCATTGAGACGCAAACGATAAAACGATGTTTCACAGCGCCACCGTACCGTAATTACAGTCAAGGTAGATAAGCCAAGGAGATGAGCTGGAGAAACTGGGCTTTGTTGATTGTCAGCGAGTTTTGTAATAAATGTGCTGTGGTTATTTATAACAGGCAGAAGCAGGCGTTGTTTGGCCGCATTTGTAACAAAGACAAGCAGAATAATTCAAAAGAAAATTAAGTTGTGTGATAAAATAGTGCGAGTTTCTTTATAGTTTATTATCTTATATAATTTACTTAACATGTAGGTACCAAAAGGTAATAATTTAATTAGAGCATGTAGGTGGGTACCTTGATATACTAAAGGGCAATACATCATTGCTTCGTACTGTCGTGGTCACGTGTTTAGATACTTTGATAGAAATTATATCATAGTTTTGGTACTGTGGCGGTCATCATACATTTCTAAGGAAAAGGGCCAATATATTCATGATATTTATAAATACGAATGTATTATATTCGTGGATAAATGGGACTAGTTTGTGTCGAGTGGACGTTAAACCCAAATTCTCCCATTCTCTCGACTCGACTGAAACATATATCAGAAGAAAAGAAATCATCACGCGACTAAGTTAACTTTCCCGTCTTCATTAATACGATCGGTGTAGAAACGCAAAACGTAAGGAAGTTATCTGATATTTGACTTAGCATGGATGTAGGTACTCACAAAATGGCGGCCATATATCACAATTGGTACTGTGGTCATATTCTAATATACACTTCACAAAAACATTCGTCGAAATAAATCATCGTGAAAAGATTATTAGAGTCATAACAACAGATTAAAAATAGTATTTATTAACCACATAAATCAAGCACAAAAGCTACTTCATTTAAACATAAAGTTGATCTAGGTTTTATACGGGCCTAATATGTATATATTCATATTAAAAAAAAAAATATGCTGAATTTTTCTAAACCAGTCAATACCACTCCAGGCCCAAAACGACACCATGAAACTATAAAAGTGTTATATATAGACTTTTAGAAGCTTATTAAGTATCTTTTAGCTGATTACTCAGTCAATTTAGAGCGACTTCGTAACCATAAATTTGCTATAGAGGTATTTTTAGATCGATTATTCATATACTTAAAAACACAACCTGATTAAAATACTGAAATATATTTCGTTTCGTTATTTTTTTTATTTTATTGATGTCCTCTACTACATGAAAATCTGGCCCGTTGTAGTGTAAGGTCGCGTCAGGGGCCATATGGGCGGCTCTTGACCCTATGTCGTCAGATATTTGATAAACCAATCAGCGTTGATGTTTCTAGTGGGCTACCCACGGTGACGTGCAACTCACGCCAAAAACTTGCCGTAACAGACCGTTTCATTGACTACTACCTCACATCATCCAGAACGCGGTATAGGGGCTGACATTGGACGGGATACTTAAGTGTCGTGAATACCTCTGGTAGTTGGGATCGACGGTGACAATGTAGAATTGAATAATTTAATAGTGTCAACAAGCGATAACGATATTTCGGAAGAGTATTGAAACGCTGCACGAAATAAGCTAAGAAGAGGATGAGTAAATCCATAAAGTTTTGAGATTTTATTTAGCTATGTAACAAAATTCTACTTTCTACTGTTATTTACGGCTTTTATTTGATGTTTTCATTTCATTTTGTAGGTTTTTTCTGTAGAGAATTGACAAGAGCACATGTAAAGATGTTCTCATTAAAAGTGAAAGTAGAGCAGGACTGTAAAGTAACACAAATAAACAAATACTATTAAGTGCATGTCTGCTGTTTTTCTGTGTAGTTTTTAATGTCAGAGTTGACATGTGAAGTGTGTAAAAGTTACATTGATTAAAACAAATTAAAAGGGCCGCCGCTTTTCGAGTGCTAGAAGACCGAGTAAAATACGGTTTGACTGACGTACTACCGCTCAATGGACTACTCTTATTTTGAATTGCAACTGTCAAGAGTTCTTTACGTGCACTTCAATGTGTACACGAGACCTTGGGTTTTCGCCCAGTGCGAACGGCTTATGCACCTCTGACAAGTGGAAACCACGAAGGGAAATCCCGGGGTACTTTCTCGGTCAACACCCGAACGCAGGACATCCGGGTTATCGAACCCTTGAAATTCAATTGAAGAGTAGGTCGTAAAATGAAATGAAATGAAATGGGGTTTAACATCCCACTGTTCTGCTCCGAACTGGTCCAATGAAGACCGGCATACGCCTACTCATATCGAATTCCAACTGTTAAGGGATCTTTCACGTGCACGCCAATGTGTACAAGGGACGTCGGTTTTTCGTATCATCCAAACGACTAGACAGCTATCCCTAGCGCCGCTGTTATTTAAATGCAACAATATAGGCACGCAGAAGTGAGGTTATTACCTTTGAATTCCATGAGTTATTCACATAGAATTCTCTGTTTAATTATTTTTGTTTCATGGTGTTGGGGGTTTTTCAGTTTGAAATAAAATCTAATCAAATTTCGTTTTACGTCTCACTTGTATTTTTACGACAAAATTTGTTCAGTCATGGCGAGAGACCAAGGAGCGTTGCTGCCCCAACAATCACTGCTAAAAAAAACTCCCTAATTACTTGAAATTTGTTTGTGGTTTCTGCAACAGACGAATCTTTGATAAATGAAATCATCAAAGACGGTGACAAAGCAAATTAAAATTTTCAGTTGATTGGGCAACTCGTTGCCAGCGATACGCGGTCCTTTCTTTCTTTAGCCCCAAAAGAAGTATAAAGGCGAATCAAAATTACGGAACCGGAGCGTAAGACGAAAAACGAAGACAATTAATTAAAGTCAACATGAACAAAATAATCATGAAAACAGATTGTTAATCTTGACTGGTGAAATACAGTTACCACACAAAATCAAATAACAGATTAGCCGTGTGTCTAAATTTTATGTCTCTCATTTTTCATTTCTTTTCATTGATAGTTTCGTATTTAAAGGGACAAGATGGCGAGAGAGGTGATTGATTTATATCCCCCGGGCTATTATATGCTCAATTTATGATCTGATTCCTTTGAACATGCAGTAGCTAATCGTCCACAGAGAGAATGGTGGAGAAACGGTGATTTACTGCTGCCTTTGTATCTAGAAGTTTAAAGGATGAACTATTGGGTCTTTAAAGTTTATATCTACATATTATATACTTATTACAAAGCTCGTGTAAATACAAATTCACAAATAATATTGTTAGCTATAATAATGTTGTTTAAAAATGAAATGGGGTTTAACGTCCTACTCTTCTGCACCTGACCTGGCTAATGTAAGACGGGCATACGCCATACAGTGTGCTATGAGGGAGATTTTGCCCGGGCAGCGGCACCACGGCCTACTTTTATGTCGAATTCCAACTGCCAAGGGATCTTTTACGTGCACGTCAATGTGTACACGGGACCTCGCTTTTCCATCTCATCCGAACGACTAGACAGCTAACATCACTAACAAGGGGAAAGCACGCCGGAAAATCAAGATAAATTTTCTCTGACAATGCAGGGATGGAACACCCGACCTTCAGGCTATCGAACCAGCGCCTTGCCCACTTAGCCACCGTGATTCCAAAGAGGACGTTAAAACATAGATAGATAGAGAGAGGATTCAATGTTCATTCAAAACAAACCAGGTCATTTCGGGACTAACTTATGGTCTTTAGCAGTAGGGGTGTGGGCGGAGAACTCGGAGAAAATGTTTATTATCAATTTCGTATATTGTCATTTTAACTCGACGATACGTTTAGATTCCCCGGCTGTACGTGACAAGGAGTAGAGTCGGCTTTCCAACCTCGTGGGATTTCTCCGAATTATTGAAATAAAATTGAGCCATATGTTAGTCCCAAAATGAATGAGTTAGTTTGTGTCCCGAAATGAATGAGTTAGTTTGTGGCAAGTGGCCTAATTTATTCTTCTTGTATGTAACTTGAAGCACATTTTATTTTTATTTCATATATTTTTAAAAAGTTCACAAAGTTGTACCTCCACACATGCATCTATAACGAATACGTGTATTTTGTTCAAAAATTAAACGCACTAAAAAGAAACTTTCTTTGTTAGGTACTAACATTAATTGGCAATTAAAAAACTAAAATGTTAAATTCGCTGGTGTCAGACACAGTTAAATATCATCTTAAGGGTAGAAACAAAAACAGAAACTACTGCATAATGCATCCATTTTTTCTAGACAGACGATCGAGTTAAACTTGGGTCGTTTCTCAACCATCCTTGGTCTACCCGATATACCTTTACCCCCTGGATGTATCAAGTTTAAACACACAGAGTTGACCTCTTCAGACCGTCATAAAAGTAAAACAATACTTGAACTGAAGCGAATAGACTTTGATAAAGTCTAATTACCCAATCATCACGACTAATGACCTTTAATGTGAATCGTCTGCTTCTCGTCAAACGACACATAACAGGAAAAGTTAAAATCTTTGACAAAAATAACAAATGCTGCATTCTGGTTACTCTATTTGGTTTCTGTTTTTTTCCTGTAGATTAAATAATCCTATTGCAAATAGTAAAGATCCACACCATATTACAGCATGGCGACTTTGGACAGTGCTGTTCGAAATTTTTGGGGATCCACGGTGACTAAGTGGGTCAGACGCTGGTTCCGATGTATTTTCCCCTTGTCAGTTGTCCAGGGCGGAGGGCCTGACAAGGACAGCTGTCTAGTTGTTCGGAAAAACCGAGGCCCCGGGTACACATTAGCGTGCACGTAAAAGATTCCTTGGCAATAGGAATTCGATATAAGAGTAGGCTGTAGTGTCGCTGCCCTGTCAAAATGTCCCTCATAGCACACTGCATGGGGTATGCCCGACTTCATTAGCCCAGTCGGCAGAATAGTAGGGCGTAAAACCTCATTTAATGTACGAAGTTTTCTTTTTAAACCCAGAGTTTAAATCTTGGCCACTCAAACGCTATTTCGTTTTCCGCTCTTTTGTTTTATTCTTTTGATTAGATGCGTTGTTTACAGTAAGTAAATTTTTTACTCCATATTACATCATCGCAACTATGACGTACAGACGCATGACGAATTCCCAGTATTAATCACTACATCTACAAAGGTCTAATTCTTGTCAATCAAACTACAAATTTGTTTACTCTTTTTTTCAGTTTCGACGGATACCTTAATAGAGTTATGACGTTACATTACAACATGGTGGCTCTTCGGTTATGACGGGGGGAAAGGGCAGGAATACCAATGTCGGGTTCTTATGTATGGAAATTCAAGTCTAGGTTCCTGTTGGTACAGACAAGACGCCTGAGTTCATACCTTGGTCATATTTGTAGGAATTGTGTAGATATTTCAACAGATACAATACACGTGTAAGCCGAACACTACCACCTGAATCACTTACAAAAGTCGCGCGATCACAATAGTCTAGGGGTTTACATTGATGTATGTACAATGTAGCTTGAAAATATTACACGGCTGTAACAGACATGTGGTAACTCTTGAAAACCTCAGACAAAACTATGACAACCGTATGTTACACCACAAAAGAAAAATCAAAACACATAAAACATGTTTTTGGGCTATTACATGCATGCAATGCACCATATGAACGAATCGGAGGTTTTTCGACGTCGCTAAAGGCTCCGCGTTTCCGCCATTTTAAATCAGTGTTGTGGTTTCAAATCAAGGAATACAAAAGAACCGGAGACATTTTAAAAGGGTTTTGATACTTTAAATATCCTCTTCCACTCCCTCTTAATTCGTGATAAGAAAAAAATTAACAAAAACCATGACCGTTTCTTTTCTTTCGTGAAACAAAGCAGAACATTCTTCTTTTGGTCTCGCAGAACTATTCTTTTCTGTAAATTTAAGAATACGTTTTGGTAACAGAAGATTGCTTCGTCATTAATGGATCTAATGGAAGTCAGGAAGTAGTTAGTGTGGGTGGTCATTCCATACATCCTACAGAATCTCAAGACGTCTACTTCGGAAATAGGATAGGTTACAAAAGACAAATGGGTTGATACACGAGCCGATTTTTTTATGGAGGGAAATCACCGCCAACGCAAAACTATTACATAACAATTTTAGATAAAACGTAATGGCACCGTTCAAAGTCGACATTATAAGTTTCCGTTCGTTTGTTCTGCGACTTGCATGCACCATGAATTATTTCTTTTAAAAAAATCATTTTGTCTGTAAAGCGGGTATCTAAAATGCGTGCACTTTAAGTTCTTTTTCTCGAAAGAGAAAAATACAAGAAAAGCCTAACATGAAATGATTCATTCAGGATTTACGTAAAACATTATTGAAAATTGTGAGGAAATCGCGTCTACACGAATTCTAGTAATCAAGGCTGTAAAACTAAAATCTTAAGAAAAGTACAATCATCCAAATGTCAAAAGGTAGTTGATCTAGAAAGAGCGAGGTCGTGATTTACGTGACGTAAACTTGACAGATACACCCCCCCCCACACACACACACACACACATTAATCGTTTTAATAAAAATAAAATAAAACCAAGTACGAACAATCCAATCCATTAGTCAAAACTCGAAGTCCAATAAAAACGGTAGAGGCAAAATAGTGTAATCAGCAGATTTTAATTCACATTTAGTTATGATTTCCTGATTGGCGTCTACATTAAATAGCCTCACCTACGCCACTGTATCATAGCCTACAGATGATGGACCATAAATGAGTAATGTTACATGTACTGCCTTGTGCATATTTTATTATAGTTTAAATGGAAAACTTGGGTTAGATGGTGTTACCTTATACACTTTTGAGTAGCGGATTAAAACTAAAATCAATAAGTTTCTCTCACCCGTGTTATTATGTCATAAAAATACGATTTTCCCTTTGGTACTATTTTATCAATAAGTTTCCCTTTGGTACTATTTTATTAAAAGGTTTTTTTTTTGGTACTATTTTATCAATAAGTTTTCCTTGTGTTACTATTTTATCAATAAGTTTCCCTTTGGTACTATTTCATTAAAAAGTTTCCCTTTGGAGATATGGGCGCCTTCTCAACCTCGTGCCAAAGACCCCTACGCGCAAGCGAATTATCGAAATAAAATTAAACCATATGTTAGTCCCGAAATGACCTAGTTTGTGTCGGGTGGACGTTAAACCCCATCTCTCTCTCTCTCTCTCTCTCTCTCTCTCTCTCTCTCTCTCTCCGTTATTGTAGTTTAATTAATAGGGGGTTCCCTGTGTTACTATTTCATTAATGCATTTCCCCCTGTATTAGGCCTACTATTTCATCCATTTTGAATCCCTGTGTAGTAACTATGCCAGTAATAACTGTTTCTCTGTGTTGCCATGTCATAAATAAGTCTAACCCCGTATTACCGTTTCATTAATAATCTTTCCCCGACTCGTTTTTCCTGTGTTACTCAATATTTTACTCCGTGACTTGGCAAATGTCAGATTAATTAATGTATCTTTTTCTTGCCTTTACTTTTTCATGTAGATTACACAATGAAAATCTCTTTATATCGTCGTACTGGCTGTATCATATTATCATGGTCTGTCATTACCTGGTGGGTTTTCGTCCGCTTCCCCCCATTGCTGAAGAACCCCCACGCGTAAGCGAATTATTGAAATAAAATTGAACCATGTGTTAGTCCCGAAATTACATAGTTTGTGTCGAGTGGACGTTCACACCCGCCTCTCTCTCTCTCTCTCTCTCTCTCTCTCTCCCTCTCTCTGTCTGTCAACCTCTCTCTCTCTTTCTTTTTATATCATGGGCCAAAATTGGAAATATAATGTTTTCTGCGTCCTGTTATAACGATGTTCATTTTCCCTAATAGATCTTTCTTAGTATAACTCGAGCCATCTTCACAATCAACACCAGGGAAATACACTAACCTATTGCAACCGTTATATACCAATAATGATACGCTTATATCTTAATTCAAAACAGCGGATATCACCCCACAGGATCTGATAGTAAATATGTGGCCAATGTTGTAACTCAGACTTAATAATAAAACTAAAAGTCAGTTGAACCATCGTGTTTCCCCTGGAGATCTGTAAACCATTGAGCTATGATTGGAGCCAATTAGGTCGTGTGGTGTATAAAAAATTTGCATCATATGTGCATATTGTTTCCATAACCTTTTAATATTGTTACTGTATGCCACTCGACATTATCAACACTATTTAAAGAGAAACAAGTCATTTCTCTACTAAGTATATATGATATAAAGGTAATGCGGGACTACTTTCTGGAGGGTAATAATGCGCTTTCACTAAGGGATTCTTGAAACCGGTTGATCCAGAAAAAAAACCACGAAATTCGTTTCGATTTTTCTAGTTCAAAATTTCGTTTTACGAAAAATCATTTCTCTCCTAAGTATATATAATATACAAGTAATGCAGGACTTCTTACTGGGGTAATAATTCAATTCAGTTGCAGTTAGGTATTTTTAGAAAACGATTGATCCACAAAAAGCCCACCGGGTTCAATCTAATTAAAACACTATTTCGTTTCGTTATTTATAGTTCAAAATTTCATTTTACTTGCCTTTACTACACTGGGATATCGAAGAGATGTTATATAATTCGCATTCTGGATGGCGTGAGGTATTAGCCGATGAAATGGTCTGTTATGGCAAGTATTTGGTGTGAGGTGCACGGAATTGTGGGTAACCCACTAGAAACATGAACGTTGATTGGTTAATCAATTGTCTGACGTCATAGTGTTAAAAGTCGCTCGTATGACCCCTGACGCCACCTTTCTCTACAACCAGTTAGATCTTCGTATATAGAGGCCATCGAAAGTATAAAAAAACGAAACGAAATATAGATCTGCATTGAAACCAACTCTCCACCCCTTCTCTCACTTCAAACAAATCAAACAGCCAATAGCCTAGTTGTGTTGACTGGAACCAATTTTATCAATGTCATTATAAGCGATCCCCACTTTGCTACATTTGAACCAAAATCTATTTTAAGCCCACTTTAATAGAATGTCGTCCATTTTCAAAACAGGTGTCACCGGGGAACAAAATGTTCAAACGTATTTTGATAAGTCACGTGTATTGATATATACATATATAAGTTAAATAAACACCAAGTTTATATACATAATTAACAGAATCAAATATACACCATCTTGACATACAGAGAGAGAGAGAGAGAGAGAGAGAGAGAGAGAGATCGAGAGAGAGAGTGGGGAGGGGGGTAAAGTCCACTAGACACAAACCAAGTAATGTCAGGATTAACACACGGTTCAATTTTATTTCAATAATTTGCTTCAGCAGTGGAAGGAAACGTGAGGACCCATAGAAAGTCTTGAGGGTCATCATCATTACAGGACGACAATGCCAAAATAAAAGTCAGAAAACAAGTTGTACATGTAGTTGTATCTTCCTATTTAGAAATAATATCAACTTGAAGCAACTTGAAGACTCTGTCACCAAAAACCCACTCTATTAAAACTGACATAAAAGACTACTGACACGTGTACAAAGTTTCGTAACGATATCCTTAACGGATTATGAAACATGCACCGGAAAAACAATCGAGACGACAGAACGGTCGAAATCAATTTCAAAGTAATTCCCAGACTTCGTTCGCCGAGCGATAAAAATACTGATATCTTGTCTACACATTCGTTATAAAAGTTAATAAGATTACAGTAATAGTTTAGTAAGTAAATTAGTAAATATTTCACTTTTTTTAAATATAGGGGTTGGATTGCCAAATGGTTAGTGTGTTCGCGATGCATCATAAAGTCTGTCATATAGTCAACCGGTGTGGTTTCAATTCCCCGGTTGTACGTGACCAGAGTAGAGTCGCCTGTCCAACCTCGTGGGTTTTCTCTGTGTCTTCCGGTTTCTGTCAGTGCGAAAGACCACTACGCGCAAGTCAATTATTGAAATAAAATTGAACCATGCGTTAGTCCCGAAATGGCCTAGATTGTGTCGAGTAGACGTTAAACACCCTCCATGCCTGTCTGTCTGAATATAAGGTCAGTACGTTAGATACCACAACCACGATAACCAAGTCGAACCCTATAATAACTCCCAACATGCACAATAAGGATTCTGAGTGTACATTAAGCCGCTAAATGGCTGAAAATAACAAGTGAACAGTAATCCCATCTCTCTCTCTCTCTCTCTCTCTCTCTCTCTCTCTCTCTCTCATGTAATATCTGTGAACCACCTGACTAACCGAATATATTATAAACCATGTTGGTATTATAACAAGCGACTGAGTCTGATTAACCTGGTCTCTATTAAATCAACTAATAATCATACACCGTATTGTGTTATAAATAAACAATATAATACACGTAGAGACCTCTAGTCCCATGTGTAGTAACAACACATAAAGGTTTAAATTAACACAATGTGTCCGTTACTTCGCTTTGTTTTAAAGGTTTCAGAGTGGGCGGTACGTATACCTGGACACTACATATATTGCCATGTCTAACCCTTAATTAGTTTACTATATTAGGTTGGTACTATTCTCTGCTCATTTAAAATGACTCTGGTCAAGACTGTGGTCTCAACTTTGATCAGTTGTAGAAGTATCTAATTTGTTTTTACGAATAAAAGTTTCTTCAGAACTGATCCTATTCCTACAAAAATCGTAATCTCTTCTCAAGGTAAAACTCACCTGTGGCGTACCTCAAGGTTCTATATTAGGGCCTGTATTATTAACCCTCTGAACAAATGATCTTAAAAAAGAAGACAGGCATACGCCATACGGTGTGCTGTGAAGGAAATTTTGCCCGGACAGCGGCACTATGGCCTACTCTAATATCGATCTCCAGCTACCAAGGGATCCTTTGCGTCCCATCCGAACGACTAGACAGCTTCACCTGTCAGGCCCTTCTTCCTGCACCACTGACACGATTACGCCGACTAAAAGATTTGGGCGGCATAATCGCTTAATATACCTCTGTTTACTGAAGATCGAGCAACAATCCTCAAATTAAAGGGTGCTTCGGAAAAAGTGGACGTCCTATATTCAACACCTGCCTCAAACAAACCCATTGGTATAATTATTACATTTTTTAAATCCATGTAATATCGTAAAGAAAAATATGTCAAAAATGAGAAATGACGCACTGATTTTGTCAGTGATCATGGTCGTAGCGTGGGGTCGCTCTATTAAGGACCAGCATTTAGTTATTGTTGTAAAAATTAACGATTGATAGTCAAAAGTGTCATGATTTATGTTAACGAGACTTTAAACCTCTCCTCACTTCCATTCATTAAAATCGGTGAGGAATTTTTGAACGATTTGTCTTTAAACTAATCTGAAACGTCATCGAGACGTAATCTCAGCTCTTGCAAAAAGACCTACTTGATCTTTCTTCCATTACTTTCATATATATTCATATACGTCATAATCGTCTAATTGTTTGACTCGGATGTCATTCGGACGTCTCCGGTTTAGACGCTGACTAAATGATGGGAAGTCACGTGACAACGTGTCATGTAAAGTTTGGTGATTTGTATTCTTCAGCAATGATTGAATGAAGTTAGGGATAAAAGAACAAATTATTTGCTGGATAAGCAAGATTAACATGCCAAATATGGCAAGTTTTACATGTATAAAATTGAATAGGATTGCTATTAAGCGTACTAAATGGATTTAGTTTTGGGCTGACATGGAAGATGAAGAACCAATTAGGATTTAGCCTTGAGGTAAAAGGAGTCAAAATAAAATCCCTTTTATATCATATTACCTAATATGGAGATTACCATGGTGACAAACAACATGCTTTAATCAGATATTATCTACCTCTTATGAGGAGCCACGGTGGCTAAGTGGTTAAGACGCTGGCTCGCTAGCCTGGAGGTCGGGTGTTCGATTCCTGCATAGCTCGAGACATGTGAGTGGTGCAGGACGGAGGGCCTGACAAGGACAGCTGTCTAGTCATCCGGATGGGGCGAAAAACCGACGACCCGTGTATACACGTAAAAGATCCCTTGGCAGTTAGAATTCGGTATAAGAGTAGGCCATAGTGCCACATATGCTCACGCCGAGTATCGAAGCCACAGCCGCAAGCCAGAGGTGACCGGCCAGCTAGAGGTCGAAGCGCGGCACTCTAGACCACTAGGACATCCCCCACCCCCTTTCCTGTGGGAAGAAACCGAAATATCTAGAGTAAACCTACGAGGCTGAGAAGACGCCCCTATCACCAAGCCACATTTTGTTTGCCTGGAAGATTTATACAGGTGATCATTAAATATTGATGACGCAAATGAATGAACAATTGTTTTGAGGAACATATTGCTAAAGATAACATAACGAAATAGGTAAGTACGGGTCTCATCGACATAGTTACATATTTTTTCAAGCAAGTTTTTATCTTTTTATAAAAATTAAGATATATGTAGCTTTAACAAGAGATTATGATTTATAGTTATATTTCTTATATATACACCCAAAGTCTACTGGTTTCAAAAATGATGTATGGCCGGTAGACGGCGCCTTGGTGTGTAACTTCTTCCTGCAGTTGTAATGTTATCTGCATGTCAATTATTTTTAGCTTAAAAAAACACAAAGACAATGGAACGAAAACCAAATAAATGTCTGTTTCACTGCCAATGGTTTTCTTTTTCTTTTTCTTTTTTTTAAAAACATATTCAACTACAAAACAGAAAATACAACAGAAGCGAATATGAAGAAAAGCGAGGGGATAGAGAAATGGGGTTGACTCAGTCCAGATCATTTTGTGACCAACATACTGTTAAAATTTTATTCCAATAATTCGCTTGCGCGTAGGGGTATTTAGCAGTGGGGGGGGGGGGGGCGGGGTACCCGAAAAAAAAACATGAGGTGGGAATGAATGAAGAAAAGCGCTCTCTGAAATAATTAATAAGTTATGATTTACAGATATTGTACATCTGGTGAATAAGGGGGGGGGGGGAGAGTTGGGGGGGGGGTATTGTTTTATTTTATTTTTGTCTGTTTATTCATAGAATTCTGTGGTCTATTTAACAGGGAGGGCGAGTGGAGGCACTTTTGAAATCATGATTATCGAATAGGCTAGAAGACCACGCCTGCTTGATCGCTCCGTGAGACGCCTTTTCTGTTTAGAACGGGCAGGTAGATACAAAAACCAAAAGACATGCACGGTAAAAAGAGTTGAACATTTCACAACCAAATACAAAACGCATGTTCTCAAGGAGTTCATCGGGTACGCTGTGGGTCAAGACATTAACCAAATCCTTAAATCTACTTGGGTCACCTTAAACTTATCCCTTTAACGTGTGTTTGAAGGCGTCATGCACGTTCCAAACCCAGGCCGATAGGATACTTTAAAGGACTCCTTTGTTTTGGTTCTCAACACCAAGCCATGTGAGTGTTCGCGATATGTAGCAAGATTTACCTTTACGTGCGGAAACAATATGGCGACCTTACTAAACAAACCCCGAGCAGACAAGGGCGTGTTTCGACCCTTTGCGATTTGTGGTCAAAACTCATGACTGAATCCCAATCAGAGAAGGAAACAATTTTAATTCCAAATTGAAATCAAATTACAAAGTAGACAAAGCATGACCTATGACATGATCAGGGTGATGTCTTAAAATATTTTGTTATCTGAAGACTTTTAGGATATAGCTGATCTCATGGGGCGCTCACGATCTTAACTTAAAGCCACAGACCATGGTCATTCGTTGTTTTATTTTGTCATCTGAAGACGTTTAGGATGTAGTTGATCTTATGAGGAGATCTTAATTTAAAGCCACGGAGCAGGATCATTTGTGTTGTATTTCCGATATTTGGTTTCCATAGGGTCATAAGAATAATTCAATGAAATAACATCGACCGTTTTTATAGAAGCAAGAATTTAACGACAAATTTCCTTAGATTTTATTAAAATCTAAATTTCTAGTTACAAAATAGGAAACATTTTGTTTTTATTGATCTTTTTCTCGGAAATTAAGCCATCAAAATATAATATAAGAGTCTAAAAACGGACAAAAATGGCGCCTTATGCCATTAAACATACTTGCTTAGTAGTGTTTTATTTACGACACAGCATTCTTAAAAATAAAATTTATTTGATAAAAGATTTGGACAAAAGCGAGTCTTGCTTTTGGGTATGACGTCATTATTAGTACCGCAATGTTGACTGTCTGCATGACTCCCATTCCCCAAAATCTCGGTTCACTTCATAACCTTTGTGTCTGTGTCCATGTCGCTGTGTCTGGCGTCTAACAACAATATTTGTATTCCAACTCTGACTTTATATGAGGTAATAAAATATCAAAGAAAATGTTTTTAAATCAGTTTTAGTCATAAATATTCAACTGCTTTAGACCACTGACACTAGCTAAAAACGAATTTTGAAGATAGCTAAATAGTAAGCTATTTATTTGTTGCACATAGAAACCTTTTTTATATTTCAATAGTTCGGTAAACATTTGAAGTATAAGTTAGCAATGTTATTCGCAGAGCTAAGAGAGAGAGAGAGAGAGAGAGAGAAGAGAGAGAGAGAGAGAGAGTTCAAATTTATTTCAATAATTGGCATGTTCGTATAGGGGTCTATAGCAGTGGGAGGAAACCGGAGGAAAAAAACCACGAGGTTGGACAGGCGACCCTACTCCCTGTCACGTACAACCGGGGAATCGAAACCACGCCAGTTGACGCTGTGAAAAACCTGATGATACAATGCGCACGTGCTAACCACCCCCCCCCCCCCCGAGCTAACCGAAGTCATTATCACATATATAATTAATGACACATGCGTTTTAGAGCAGCGAAACTCTTCTGTATCAAATGCGTCCACTTAAATTTTATACTTGAAGCAAAGTAAGCAATGCAGTTCGCTAAACTAAATTGAACCAGTACTTAAATCAAATTTATAATTAATGATGCGTAAGTACGCAGCGAAACTCTTTAATAATATCAAATGATTCAACAACGCCCGAGGCAAATTCACGATTCCTAAATCAGTATTTGAATCGGAGCCCAGTTGCGTTGATGACAGGACCAAACGTTAATCACCTAACAACATCCCCTAACCGATTGGTAATAATCCGCGTGTATAGTAGCGTAACGATAGATGAACGCCCAGATCTATTTATCCAATGTTACTGAACTGTGTAGTAATACTATCAGCTTGTAATCTTAATGAATTAAGTAGAATTAAAATGTTGAGACGCAAATTAGCTAACTAAAGTGTTGAAAGTCAATTGATGTTTGACAACTTAAAGTCCTTGTGACGTAAGAGACCCCCAGGCCCCTCATGTATCAGGTGTCAGATCATTATTACTTGATAGACTAAACAATATGGCCTCCTGAAGGGTATGAAACAACCTGGTCTCCACTCGTGTCCACGTTACCCTCAATAGAACCCTTGACAGTTCGAATATAAAACGCCGCTGTCCGGTCAAAAAATATCTTGGCCATAGAAAAAATATAACCGTACGTTTGTCTCAAAATGACCGACGTAAGCAGACTGGTGCTGTTTGGGAATTTCCTGAGTCTACAATGGCCGCTTTATATACATCTAAATGGGTATTTTGGAGAATACTAACCACAGCCCTAGCCCTTTTAAGAGGAGTAAAATGTAAATTAGATCCAAGTTCAGTCTTCTAAAAAGGGTTAGGGTTAGTATTCCCCAAAATACTGGGGTATTGTATGGAAACGTTAACCCCACCCCTTCGCTCTGATACTAGCGCAGTGGCGCTTTTGTTAGTATACACGCACTCGTTAGTAGTCAACCTTGAATATCAAAACCTGTGTAATTTAGACATTATGCATCCATCTTGGAATCTTGGAATCAGACAGAAATTAATCTTGACGGCTTCATCATAAAAATCATCATCTTTATCACCACATGAAAAGAACTCAGAGAAAAATTACAAAATTCTTAGCGTTATAAACGTCAGATGGAATTATTGAAGGCATCAAATATAGAAAAAACAAACCATTGTTGCCGTCATAAGAAAAAAAAACTTTTACGAGAATTTCTTTTGATTCTATAACAATTAACAATAAAGTTAGCGATATGAATCAAGTGGTTCTCTGTCGCCATCTTTTATTAAAATCAGACGAGAGAGATGAAAGGCAGGAAGATGTGACGTGAACACATGTAAACGTGACGTATTGGTGTGAAGTGAAATTAACATAGTCATGGTAGAAAATAATGTGCATTGCAAGTTTGTGTGTAGTTATTTTTTAATCTAAATCTTAAAGTTTAGGAGTTTGTTTATAATAAATGAAATAATAAAAAGAAACGCGGAATAGTTGTTTATTTTTTCTTTTTAAGACGTTTTTAATAAAACTCAACAACTGTATGTGTATGTAAAATTCCACTAATCAATTTAGTGAATGACGTTTTTTGTAAAAGAATCTGTACAATACGAGTGGAAATTATTTGTAAAAATAACAAATCTTAGTTTTCGCTATGCACAATGCATAGTCTTATAGAAACATGTAAAATGTTCTATCTTGTATCTAGGATATTTGTTAAATGTCCCCAAATGTGTATGTAAAATGTTATTGTTTGTTCCTCCATTGTCACTTTGTACAAAGGTTAACAAAGTCAGTCGATAAGTTACACAAACACGACGTTTCGGTAAGTATCCTCATATAGTTATCACTGTGCTTGAAATCGATAAGAGGAAACTTGATAACGATAAGAGGATACTTATCGAAACGCTGTGCTTGTGTATAATAAACCAGTAATTGTTTTCACATATAACTGTGTTAATTCTATTATGTATCCAATTTCTAAATGTCACAATGTCAATAAAGGATTAAGTAAGTTAAATTCTCATTTTACATTTACATCCAAAAAGTTACCCATTTTATTGTGTGGCATCAGGCGCGGATCCAGAGGGGGGGGGGGGTCCAGGGGGTCCGACCCCCCCCCCCCCCGCTCAGACTTGAAAATTTTTATGCGATTTTATTGGCGACTTTTAGACCTGTAATTTTGAAATTTACCTTCCGGAAATACGTCAGAATGCACCAAATTGAATCTAATTTACCAAATTTTCCTGGGGGAGGGCCCGTTAATTGGTTGAGTGCCTTTTATCAAACCTAGACCTCCCCCCCTGCAAAAAATCCTGGAACCGCGCCTAAGCATACCCTAGGGATATAAAGACATCAGCTGATAATCACAGTACTTTGTCTCATTAGATATAACAACGTGGGGGTGGACAGATGATGTAACAGCCAAGACATGGTAATCATTCGTGTCAACGGGTTTGAAATCGAGTTTAGTCTATGTCAAATGATTTAGTTTTACGATTAAAATCCCACGACATTGAATCCTTGTGTGGATATAGCAAAGGCGCTTTAGTACGTCGGTGGGTTTCTGGTCAGAATGGCCATTTAATGTTAGGCACAAGGCAACGTTTCGTCTGTTTTGGTCTGCTGGCGGACTGTTTTCATTGACAAATTGATAATTTTCAGGTTATAAGAGTCGTATGCTGGTAATTAGTTCCAATGTCTTCAGTCTCTCCAAAACCGGCAAGGTTCCTTTTTCGTGGACATCTAAAATGATTATTTAACCAACCAGAGGGGCCCTATATTGTGAAAACTTCAAATAAAATGCAATCTCGTGATGATTAGTGATAATGGTCTTTCTAATAAATAACTTTTAAAGTTAAAAGGCTACTTGTACTATTGCACACAAAAAATATCAAATACAAACGTTCCTGATTTGTATGTCTACTACGAATTGCTATACCGTGGTAGAAAACAGATTCTCCCTTCTGGAATATTTCTGCATAGTTCTACACCACTCAGCTTATTTCAGCCACGTCGGGTTGGAATTCCAGGAACTATGCAAACCTAATCACCGCCAGAAGTTGTGTTTGCCTAATGAATCTCTTAAACGCCTGAGAAATTCAGCCATTGATTGCTAAGCTTCATTAGTTACACCAAACACAAGTCTGTTTATCTTTGCATGCCCGTCAGTGTAACATTATCTTGAAGATGTCAATTAGAATCTGACTGGCCAATTCGTTAGATACCATTTTAATTGATCATATTGATGCGCCATATTGATATGTCATATTTGAAGCTGATAGATTTAGTTTCGCACTTTACTTCGGCTAAATCTATTGTTAAACGGCTAAATCTATTTGTTAAGGTCAGCTCAATTTTCGTCAAGGTCGCTGAGATGTAAATATGGTTAGGGCACGTGATTGTTGGCGAGATTGTAGGTTAGGGTTTGGATAAGCATTAGGGTTAGGTCCAGGGTTAGGGTTGGGGTTGGGATTAACGCTAGCCCAGATTACATTTCATGACCTTTGACCAAACTTTCCTTAAACCGTGTTGACGTCGTTAGAGAATTCTGCTATTAGAATAGTTCTTCCATTGATGAATATTTTTGAAGTGATGCAAATAATGAATGCAAATTAATTGGTCAGACTGACAATTTAAGAATACTCTGAAATCAAGTTGGTAGATTTAGTTTCGTATTGTATAATTTTCTGTTTCGAATGTTCTGAGATGCTACTTTTGATTAACTGAAATTAAAACACGACGCTTTAACTCAGAAAGGATAGAGGTATGTGAGCGCCGAATACGAAACCATACGAAAGCCTGACGATAGTTTTTCTTTTCTTTTGGTTGGAAAGTAAACACAAATATATCCAGGAATTGTGTAAGTTTGCTCCATTTCGACCAAAGCAAACAAAGTGTCCGATTCGTACAAAATTCTTCCTACGTAGAATTAAAAGGATATTAAATAAACCTAGTGCAGGGATTTTGGGGGGAGGAGTAGGTAAGAAAAGCCGATGTATGAACACATTGTGTTGTATGTAAACACAGTGTAAGACGTTTGTTGAATATGTTTATTCACAGCGCCACATTTTGGTTGAAATACGTGT
Organism: Patella caerulea; assembly: GCA_036850965.1. Taxonomy (NCBI): domain Eukaryota; kingdom Metazoa; phylum Mollusca; class Gastropoda; family Patellidae; genus Patella; species Patella caerulea. Next base: position 12,106,551 of record JAZGQO010000002.1, on the reverse strand, counting down.
ATTTGTTTCAATCGATTTCTGCGATATCACCGGGTATTTAGGCGGATGTTAATCTCCGTTTAATACGTGCAAATAACACAAAATAAATACACATAATTTACAGAGAGAGGCGGGGAGACGGAGTGGGGGGGGGGGTAACGCCCACTGAACAGAACAAGGTCATATCGCTATTAAATTTACAGTAAAGGTGAGATATCGGGTGCAGATTTTTTTATTCATATTTAAATATAACTGAATTGCTATACCCCCCCCCTGGATGGAACCAATCTGATTAAAACACAGATCCTATTTCGTTTCGTTTCTTATTATTCAAAATTTCGTTTTACTTGTCTTTACTACACTAGGATCTGAAAGAGTTGTTATAAAATCCGCGTTGTGGATGATGTGAGGGATTAACCAATGAAACAGACTGTTTCGTCGAATTCTTGGTATGCGATGCATGGAATTGTGGATAAGCCACAAGAAAAGTCAACGTCATAGGGTCAAAAGTATCTCGTACTAACCCCTGACGCGACCCTCTAGTACAACTTGTCAGATCTTCATGTAATGTAAGCCACCGAAAGTATAAATTAACGAAACGAAAAATACCTCAGATCATCCAGAACGCAGGTTAAATAACAACTCGTTTGGATCCTAATGCAGTAAAGACAAGTAAACGAAATTTTGAACTATAAAAAAACGAAACGAAATAGGATCTGTGTTTTAATCAGATTAAATGCATCTATCACTTTGTGAATTATTAATGGACTCATTTTTAAAAATTTAATCAGTTTTGTGTGAGAGAGAGAGAGAGAGTGAGAGAGAGAGGGGGGGGGTTAACGTCCACTCAACACAAACTAAGTCATTTCGGGGCTAACATATGGTTTAATTTTATTTCAATAATTCGCTTGCGCGTAGGGGTCTTTAGCAGTGGGAGGAAACCGGATTGCCCGGAGGAAACCCACTAGGTTGAGAATGCACCCCTATCTCCATGCCACATACGCTAACACCACGGATCGAAACCACAGCCGCAAGCCTGAGGTGGCCGGCCAGCTAGAGGTCGAAGCGCTGCACTCTCGACCACTAGGCCATTCCACCCCCCCCCCCCACTGTATTCAGTACATCAGTACAAAGAATAGGAATTTCAAAGGATAAATAAAGATCGTTAAGAAAGGGTATATTTAATTTATATATTTTACCAGACAAAATTTAACAATGGCGTACAAAGAAAGATGACTATAATTACACCGTCTGTTCACATTACGCGCCAAAATACACATGTTATTTGAACATTTTCCGCCTTTTAAATCTTAAATAATCCAAGGTCTTCTTTTTCTACGTTTCTTTAATTAAGTCAGGGCCAATCACCAACTGGAGTTTAAATATTCTGAACCATTCTATAGAGAAGATATTTACCTTAAATATTGATTCGCTAATTCGTTCATTTTAAACAGAAGTGTTAGACAATTGTTGAAAGGCATCCCTCCCATTATGAAGCATAATGACAACAGTGCATTAAGGCCTATAAGATCCTGTTATCCATTTTATGTAAGGACACCGAGGGCGCATGTTTTTTCAAAAGGTCGTGGGGTCAGATCAGCTACTTGGTGCATGTCTTTATTTTGCAACGAATAAGATTGTTTAAGATTTTGTTATGTTGTATTTTGTGATATTAACAAAAGGTTCTGGGATCAACGCGAGATCTGTAGGATTCACCTAATTTACATTTTAAAGAAGGAGTTAAGCGATTGTTCAACACTAGTTTATACAGAATAATTCTATAATTCGGTGCTTGGTCCATATTACAAGGTAACACCCCATGCCATCTAGTGCATTTGGGAAAAAATTTATGGCGTTTTTTTTCAAATGGTGGGTTTAAAAAGGAGTTTCTAATAAATAATTATTGAAGCTTCGGAAATGGGTTTTAACGTCTTACGTTATTGCACCAATGAGTCGTCCCAATGCCAGGTTCCATATCCTATCTCGAGGGGGTGGATGGCCGAATGGCTAGCACGTGCACGCTGTATCATAAGGTCTGTCATTGAGTCAGTTGACGTGGTTTCTATTCAATTCCCTGCTTGTACGTGACAAGTGGTATTGTCGCCTGTCCAAACTCGTTGGTGTTCCTGGATTACCTCCCACTGCTCCTGAAATGACCTAATTTGTGTCGCGTGCACGTTAAACTCCCTCTCTCTCTCCCTCTCCTCTCTATATATCTGTATCTCTCTCTCTCTCTTTCTCTCTCTCTTTCTCTCTCATCGATCTACCGTGGCTTAAAACTAAGACGAACACCCGTTTATTGCATTATAGGAAGAAACATACATCACCGAAAGAAAAACCGGAATAGTTATTGTTAAACCCACTGAATTCGTTAATTAAGCAAGAAAAAAATACAAGAAACGGACCAACCTACTTTAGGAGGCGCCACTTTAAAGTCAAACTATTAATTCACAATATCTGTCAATATCAGCAACAACAGTTTTTATTTACCGTAACTAAAATGTCACTTTTCTCTAGAATTAGTATCATTGGTGTATTTCAAGCCACCACTCTCCACTTTTTATCAACCGATCAAATTATCGAATTTGGCAGCCATGAGATGAGAGGTAATCTGGATAATATTACTTGACTAATCATGTAATTGTTACCTTCTGTTTACTGGCTTTAAAATACAAGAAGCTAGCTTGGTTATTATCTGGCGTGGTTTCGATTCCCTAGTTGTACGTAACAAGGATCAGTGTCACCTGTCCAACCTTGTGTGTTTTCTCTTGGTTTTCTGGTTTCTTCCCGCTGCTTTTAAAAGCCCCTACGCGCAATTGAATTATTGAACCGTATGTTAGCTCGGAAATGACCTAGTTTCTGTCGAGTAGATGTTAAAATCACCCTCTCTCTCTCTCTCTTTCTCTCGCTCTCTGTCTCTCCCTCTCTCTCCTGACTATAAATGTCTTCTGTTTTACTTCGATTTCAACCATTCAAGCTTCGTGTTTCATGCCACTTGGAGGCATTAATTAGCCACTTTAAACTATCTTGTTTCTTGGTGCCCGTCTTATCTCCAAGACGTCTACTCTGACTTCTGGTTTGAGATTATAAACCAAATGATATAAGTTAAATTAGTTTATCTACGGTTGCTGATTTGACCAAAATATTAACCAGTTCTTCGAAACCATTTCTAGAATTGAGATCTTTGCTATTGATGACACAATTCTGGGAAAACTGGAATAGGGTCTGGAATACTATATACAAAATCAATTTCCCAAATAATAACGCCCATGTCCTAAAACAGAGGGACTTGTATCTCACTAACCGAATTGACACGATTTGACCGATATTATGTCAACCTTCACTTGCCAAATAGAATCGCTAATGACAATTATTACGACTACGACATTAAAGATTAATTATAATGAATCAGTGTTTCTTGGAATTAATTACCATTATTTATACAAAACTTATACAATAATATGTAATTTACTCTCTCTCTCTCTATCTCTTGACGAAAACGTTTATAACCGACCAGTGAACTTAAGACCTACTATTCAATTTTTTACTTAGTAGACCCCTTCCATAAATCTTCTTCCAACAACATTGTCTTATCGACGGATTCTGATTGATAGACATTATATGAATATACAAGAGCGCTTAGCCTCCACTCGGTAAAATTTGTTTTAATCTTAGAATATTATTTCATTTTTGTTGATTTTAACTACATGGCTATTTCTTTATGGATTCTCTTGTAGCTTATTTCAGTCATTGATTACAATAATTTTTGCTCTAGTCAATTATGTTCATTGGTGAATGATGAAGGATAAGACAAGGTCAAATGGTATCGGGTTTTTAAAGTCATGATTCTTTTCTCATTCTGCTTCAACACCCGTCTAAATTTAGCCATTGTATTTATCAATGATACAACAAAACAGAATTTTAAAATAAAAGAAACATAAGAAAAGAGGCTCTCACAAAAATTTATGCACAATCGTATGATGATGAAAGATTAGAAAAGGTCAAATGACATCAGGCTTAAAGTCATTCTTTTTGGCTACCACACTCGACTAAACTAAGTCATTGTATTTATCAATGAAACAAGAAAAACAACATTTTGAAATAAACGAAACATAAAAATAACTCAACCAAAATATAAAAATATTCTCACAAAAACTTTTATACACAATCGTCGGGATTAAGAAAAGGTCAAATCTCAAATGACATCGGGTTTTAAGTCATTCTTTTCTGCTACCACACTCGTATAAACTAAGACATTGTATTTTAAGATAAACGAAACATAAGAAAACTCAACCAAAATGTAAAAATGCTCTCACAAAACACTTATACACAATCGTAAAGATTAAGAAACAACACCCTAACATAAGAAAATTCCTCCAACTAATCCATTATTCCCACACAAAAATCTTGTAGCGTATAAATCATAAAGTAGTATTATCATGTGACATAATGAAAAAGATAAGTAAGGATATATATAACATATAACTGGTACATATTTATCATAAAGTACATATCAGATTATTCTCTGTCACGTGAAGCCGACCATGCAGTTTTACTGCGAACAATAAAAGAAAACTTTTCTCGACATGCCGAGTGTTATCTACGGATGAAGGAAATGGAATTAAATCTGGTATTCGGTAAAGTTGGTTTTTTATCGCTGTGTCTGCCATGTTAGATGACTGAATGAGCTGAGAGAGACGCCTTATCTGCTGGATATGCTACAGGTTATGATGGTATGGAACCGCGTCTTATCTGTTAATTAATCCAGATGACACTGAACTGCGTTCATTGATTAGTTATTCGATATAAAATTGAACCAAATTCGATATAAAATTGTATCCTGTCTTAGTAAATCCGTATCAATCATTTACTCAAGATGACATAAAACCGAAGTTATTTCTTATCTAGCGGTAATTTAAAATTTTATATCAGCGCCTCTTTCTTCTAATCAAATTCGATAAATGAGGTTTAGCGTCTACTTGGCATAAACTTGATCCTTTCAAGACTCACATATGATATAATTTTTATTTTGATAACTCGCTTGTCTATTGGGATCTTTGTAGACGGAAGACCCGGGGGGGGGGGACCCAAAATGTTGGATGGACGACCCCATTCATTGTCACGTATAAGCATGGGATCTAAACCACGCCATTTCACTCAATGCTAAACCTTATGGTCTAAAGGTCAGGCCTTATATCACCCGATCACCCTATCCCAAGTGTGCCACAGGGCCGCGTAACAATTTTAAGGAGTCGAAACATAACAGAAGGACGTTAAAACCCATTTAATTTCATTGTGTAGTAGTTATTTAATACGGCATATAACCGAGTCTTATGTAGCAGTTGTTTAAGATGGCTTAGAACAGAGAAGTGCGTCTTATGTAGGAGTAGTTTCAGGTGATATAGAACCGCGTCTTATCTGTAGAAGTAAGGTGTGAGTTATTGCTATATTTTATTTCTAGTTGATTAGTAGATGTGTGATATCTTGTCGACTGTATTGTTATTGTTGATTATTATCACCGAGACGCATAATATAACTCATCCAATGATCGCATTCCTAACAGAAAAACAAAATTGCCGAAACCGAGATGTTCAAAATAATAGAGCTACCTAACTCAGAAGTTGGACTTACAAGTCCGACACACTACTGTGCCTGCATGAGTCGTGGTATTTCTAATCACGCTAGAACACCAGATACCAAAGTTTGACTTAAAAGTTGGACAGGCTGCTGTACTTGCATGGGTCGTGGTATTCTCAATCACGGGAGAACACCCGATACCACTTATCAAATATACGATACGTTTATACACTAACCTGTACCATCGCAATTACATTTAAGTAAGTATATATCCACACACCCTAATTAAGACGAGTTCATTCTTCGAGAACGAAAACAAATATGTCAGACAACTCCAAAATACAAAAGCTCACCACTCCATCTCACCAAGTATATCATTTCTTGACCAATCAGTGTTCCGTGGTATTCATGGTACTATACATGTAGCATGTGCTGTTAAGGAATGAACGCTTAGTCGTTCGTATGAGACGAAAAGCCGAGTTCGAACTGTGTAAACATTGGAGAGCACGTACGAAAACCCTTTCGTTTAGAAATCAAAGAATTGTAATGGAAAACGTCACTCTACAAAATCACAAAAAAATAAATAAAAATGTAAAAAATATTCCATATGTTTATCTCAAAAAAGGTAGGCGGAAATGAACCTGCACGGGCAAAATTTCGACACCTCGTATCACAAAAAAAAGGAATAGACATTATTCCATGTTTGTCTCAAAATGACCGAAGTATTGTCTGGGCGAGACATTAAAGACCAAGACCCTTCCATTCTTCTCTTATCATTTATATATTAACTCCCAAAACCATCCAAACATATACGGGTATTTTTTAGACAAATTCCCAAGATAAATTATTCTATAGACTGGCGAGCTTTAAGTCATCACTCTTCGGCGTTTCCTTACAATTCCAGACAAGATCTAACGGTATCACGGTTATCAATAAGATTTAGATTGGTCTTGGTATTTATAAAAGTCTAGTTAAACAACCTATCAACAATTATCAATAAGACTATTAGTAGACTATTACCATCTCAGACTAAACACTCTACCAACTCGTTAACACCCAATAACTACCAGTATAAACACACAAATACAAGCTTTATATACACAGGCTTATCATAATATCAAAGATAAAGACGGGAATGAATGGGGTTTATCGTCTTACTGTTCTGCTCCTAAACTGTGCTAATGAAGACGGGCATTCGCCATACAGTGTGTTATAAGGTAACTTTTTCCTGGACAGCGGCACTACGGCCTACTCTTATATCGAATTCCAACTGTCAAGGGATCTTTTACGTACATGCCAATGCGTACACAGGACCTCGGTTTCCGTCCGAGCCGAACGACTAGATAGCTGTCCTTGCCAGGCCTTCCGTCTTGCATCACTGACAACTGACAAGGTGGAATCACACCGGAAAATCAGGATGAACTTTCTCGACCAATGCAGGGATCGAACACCCGACCTCCAGGTTAGCGAGTCAGCGTCTTACCAACTTAGCCACCGTGCCCCCCCCCCCCCAATAAAAAAAAATTAAAAAAATATCAAAGATAAAGACAGGAATTGTTGGTCGGGTTGGATGGTAAACTCCAAACAACTGGGCAATTTGGGGATTAACATATTTGCCCTATATAAACTTATATCAACACCAAGATACGGTATTTGGAGTCTTCATGGATGATTCCTTTTGTAATTTCTACTGGAACTAAATTTAAACAAGCCAGAAGAGTATGAAATTGTATGAAATTAATTGGAATTGAAGGTCCCTGGCCAGGTCCTCTGTTCTGCACCTCTGACAAGGGCGACCCACGCCGGAAAATAACGGATACAACATGAAACCTCCAGGTTAGCGTGCCAACGTCCTACTGCGCCAACCTATCCCCCGTGCGCTAAACTCAGAATAACGAGCCAGTAAAGTTAAAGTCGCTGATACCTTCCAGTGGTTGTGGTTAGTATTTCTGCATTTTGATGCTATGATTGATGGTTTGGTAGCGATGGGTGCAATACAGTCCATTTTAACTTTCAAACGACTGCGTGGCCTCAACATGGTGGAATATTATCTTGATTGCAACGGGTTTTTTTCTCTTGTTAATGAAAGTTTCTCAGTGAAAAACACTCTTAAATAATTTAAATAAACATGTACAATTATAATTTATCACTAAAATTCGTTTTTACACGCAAGTTTAGACATTCAACCACCGTGACTAACAGTTGCGCCATCTGGAAAAATTAACAACATACCCTTATGATTGATCTATAGACTCGAACCTATTGTCATTTATTTCAAAATTTCGACAAACGAGAAGCACGCATTTAATTACTTAATCATATGTTAGCTACTACAATGCACCCGTACATGATTTTTAAACACGAACAGGCTTGTTTTCAATTTCTTAAAGAGGAATCAGACAGATGGTCCCTATGTATTGCAAACCCAAATTAATGGAATAAAATAGGACCATATGTTAGTCCCAAAATTACCTTGTTTGTGTCGAATGGACGTTAACTACCCCCCCCCCTTCTCTCTCTCTCTCTCGCTCCTTCTGTCTCTCCCTCTCTCCCTTTCTCTCCCCTGGCGCCTATCCGACCCCGTAGGTTCAGTGGCGTTTTAAGGTTTATCATGGCGGAGGCTTTACATTTTTGAGGACCCTTTTGCGTAGGTGTCCGGGGGTGGGGGGTGTCTTGATTGATGATTTTCATATCAGTGCAATGACTGCATTCTCATTCAGTAGTGGATTCGACAGTAACAGTGTAAAGAAAACAATTGACTCGGGACTCGGGGGCCCTTTTCTTGGCCAGAGAGCCCTTTTATCAGACGAGGGGCCCTTTTGTCTGCCTTTATGGCTCTCCCTAACTAGGGTACATTTCTTTTTTCTCGTCGGTTTTAGCATTTATTTCCTGTTTTATTTGTTCAACCTCTTTGATGCCTCAGCTATGAAACGCCTTTGCTTGGGTTTTCCCCAGGTACTCTGGTTTCTTCATACTACTAAAGAGCCGTACGCACAAGTGAATTATTGAAATAAAATTAAACCATATGTTAGTCCAGAAGTGACCTAGTTTGTGTCGAGTGGACGTTAAACCCCATTTTTCTCTTTGTCCCCCCTTCTTTTGGCTGTTATTCTGGCTATTATCCGCTTTAAACCTCAGTAAAAAAACAAACCACCATAAATCAATTTAAATTAAAAAGGTAATTTATGTCTGATAATAGTAATTGTAACATTCTAGTTAACCAGATATGTTTCTACATATTTTTCTGTAAAAAAAAAATGCTGATTTATTTGTTGCATGATTTTTATCTGTTATCTTTGAGAATCTGCGGAGTTCAACCAGTCTAAATGATACTGTATAGTTCTACAACACTATATACACGTATACACAGACCTCTAACAAATACAGTTTCCACTTGTCAGTGGTGCAGGACGGAGGGTATGACAAGGAGAGCTGTTTAGTCGTTCGGATGGGACGAAAAACCGAGGTCTCGTATTGGTGCGCGCGTAAAAGATCCCTTGGCAGTTGGAAATCGATATAAGAGTAGCAAAATGTCCCGTATTCATTATTCAAGTTCGGAGCAGAAGAGTAGGGCGTTAAACCCCAGTTAATTTCATTTCATTTCTTACAAACAGGGGTTTAGGAGTTTCAGCCATCAACCTTTGGTCATATTTTTGAGACGAACATATTATTAATATTTTCATTTCTATGGTTACATATACATTGGGAGAATTTTGTCCTGACAACGAATTCCAACTGCGCTTCGACCTCTATAGCTGGCTGGTCACCTCTGGCTTGCGGCTGAGGTTTCGATCCCTGGTGTGAGCGTATGTGACATGGAGATAGGGGCGCCTTCTCAACCTCGTTGGTTTCCTCCGGGCACTCCGTTTTCCTCCCAGTGCTAAAGACCCCTACCCGCATGCTAATTAATGAAATAAATGATCTAGTTTGTGTCGATTGGACGTTAAACCCTATTTCTCTCTCTCTCTCTCCAACTGCCATTTACGTCTCAATCTGTGCATGCATAGACTTTGTCTTTTTTGCCTCATACGAACAACTAGATAAACGTTTCTTAACGGGCCAACAGGCGACGACTGTTATTCTTCTTGGTTTGGGCAGGGTGGGGTGGGGAGGGAGCGACAGTAAGTAAAGTTATACAATGTATAATACAAGTTGCTGGTTAAATATGTGTAAATCCCTCACATGCCTGGGTAATGATGGTATCAGGCGTTCCAGACGTCATAAGGTTAAATTAGTTAAAGTAACATCTTAAAGAAGCAATGTGTATTCAAATCTGTAGAAAGGACCGGGTTTCCCCTTTCAGCTTGCGCAAAATGTTTGAGTGAAACGCCAACTTTTCGTGGTTCACAATAGATCAAATGTACTAGTTGAGACAGAGAAACGAGGAATTTGGACCTACCACAATTCGTTATTTAAAGATTGAAGAATTTCAGATTGCGGAATAAATTCCACAGGTTGGAATTTTTGAGGAAGGAAATTAATTAAAAGTGTGTCGTCTACTAAATGTGACCTTACGTCTCGTGATCTTTAAAGATTAAATATTGCGGCTTGGGGTAAATAGCCGCGCCACTTCCGGTGACAACGTTACATCAAATAATCCGCTCATCATGAAATAGCCCTGCGCCTTAAAACCTTTAATTATCTAAAATTGAGAGCATTCCTACGAATATCTTTGTTTAATGGCAAAATCTGATATTTAAGTGCATCAAAAAATGAAAGACTTTTTTTAATGATGGGTTGCCAATTATTTTTGTCGTTCCTTTGTGAAATTTGTAACTAAACATAACTTTGTTTTATTGTTAGTTGAAATAAAAGGTTAAATTCATGACGAGAGTAAAGTTTATTCATCACTCTCAAGTTCAGCATATGGTGAAAAAGTTCCCTTATTGTTCTCGGGTTTTCTTAAGGAATGCAGAACGCGTCAATGTCATTCCAGGTAAATAGGTGTTATTTAATTACAGTTTTCGAATGACACTGGTCACTTTTAAATGTCGTGTCAATTGACTAAGTCTAAATTTAATCGTAAGTCATGATGCGTGTGGTATAATTATCTCGGTAAAGCCGATCTACCCGTGGTGAAAAGGTGACGTGCCCCTGAAAATGAAACCTTTTATTACGTATCCTGTGAATTATCGGATCTGTAAGACGCCTGTCAGTGGGATGTCTTTACCAGACGCCATAAACACGTGATTAATCTGACCACTCGTCTCTTTCTTTAGGCTCCGTTACAAATAAATTCATTCGCGGAAAATACGATTTAATTCAATTTTAATAGATTTTGAGCGATATGTCAATGAACGAAATGGGGTTTGACGTCCTACTACATCACTACCCCAATCGGGGTGTTGACAAGGTGAGGTTTAAGGTCAGTTCAGCAGGCAGATACAACACACAACGCAAGTTTCTGGGATCTGACCACTTCTGTCTTCTTTTAGTCTCTGTTACAAATAAATTCACATGGTTTAATTCAATTTTGTGACACGGGGTTTAACGTCCTCGACTTTTCTACACTAACAAGGATAGTGGACAAGGGTGTGTTAATGATCGATATAGCAGACAATACAGAAACAACACTCATCGCAACCTTCTATGAAGTACCAACTCAATAAAATAATATTTTATGTTGATATCAAGGGGAACAGACGTGATAATGCACCATTAATTATAAAGTCCAATGTTATGGTTAATGAAAACGACCAAGGTTTCTTTTATGTGTACGCCGATATGAGAACCGGACAGTCCCACCTAGAAAATGCGAATGTTTTTTCTCGGTCCATACCAGGATTGGAACCTGGGACACTCTATTCGATAGGCTAGTGCACTACTGACCGCCTACCGCTAGCCAACCATGGCTTTCTTCAGACCAATATAATTATGCTCTCAACACAAAGGACCTTTTCAGCCTAAGTAGTGTATTTTTGTTTAGAAATGTACGATAAATTGTCGAACCATTCTACTTTCGTTTTATTACCCGTCACAAATCTTCAAGTAATTGTAAATCTTTCTATGAGTTTACATATCCATCCGATCTCATGGCGGACCGATGTACTAGTTAGTTTATTAGTTTATTTTCGGGCTGAGGTCCAAACTATTTAATCACAGCTGTCTTAAACATTTATACAGATTAGGAGAAAGAAATGAGGGTATTACAAATGTTAAGGAAACTTGACAAAAAGATAATTTAGTCACTAACGACCCGGATTTATAAACATTTCATTTTGGTCAGCTTTTTTGGCCCACATAGATCTATATAAATGACATTGGTTTGACAAATCTCGGAGGTCGTAGTAATCATTATAGGGACTATAAACCATCCGTAGATTCGGTTCATATGATTTTGTTGAAATACTTTAAAAATGGAATTGGGTTAAACGTCCTACTTTTCTGCATCGACTTGGCTAATGAGAGAGAGATAGAGAGAGAGAGAGGGGGTGGGAGAGAGAGAGGGGTGGGTTTAACGTCCACTCGATATAAACTAGGTCATTTCGGGACTAACATATGGTTTAATTTTATTTCAATAATTCGCTTGCGCGTAGGGGTCTTTAGCAGTGGGAGGAGGAAGCCGGAGTACCCGGAGAAAACCCACGAGGTTGGACAGGCGACTTGGCTAATGAAGACGGGCATACACGATACATTTGTTAGGTCTACTTAATAAGGCCAACTTCAAATTTGGTCCAAAATCAGGAGATGTAAACAGGACTAGCGCTAATTCGAACCCTACCCCTACAATTATATCGAATTCCAACTGTCAAGAGATCTTTTGTGTGCACAACAACATGAACTCGGTACCAACCCGATAATTAGACGCTGTCCTTATCTGGTCCTCCATGACTGACAAGGGGAATCCCCCATGGAAAATTCCAGGCAACAACGGGATCCAGCCCCGGACAGGGCCTGGTTCGTGAGCGAGAGCTACGACGGTTCCCCGATGTTATACCGTCCGAGGTTCGTGAACATAGTGCACATCAAATATATAATGATATAAAGTATTTAGAAAACTTCCCGAGAGCTTAAGCTTGCAAGAAATATTAAAATTGGGGAAACTAATTGCTAACTGGCAGTTTAAGGATCTTAAAGCGGCCATATCTCAATGCGCGCGCTAATAATCCAATCCCGCAGTAAATGGTGCGAATAAACCCTTGTGGTTGTTCAACGACCAGAACTAATAGAATAACAGTGTCAAGTAGAAATCTCTAATATGTCGACACTTTTGTTCAGTTCACAAGTAATTTACACAAATATTAGACCTCCGACTCCCCACAGAGGTCGATTACGTCACCGTCCGAGATGCGACCATTAAAGGGAAGGTCGTATTGTGTTTGATAACAGATTATTGCCAATTCAATGGCTGAGGCGAACAAACACCTTTAAATACTTTCATCTTATCTTAAAACACTCTCCAGTAATCGTCTCGACTGTTAGCACCCTTTCAACAACAAATTAAGATCTTCGGGGAGAGAGAGAGAGAGAGAGAGAGAGAGAGAGAGATTAGGTTTAACATCAATAATAATTAACTTGCACGTAGGGGTCTTTTTTAGCGGGGGGGGGGGCGACACCCGGAGAAAACCCACCAGGTTGGACAAACGACCCTACGTCTTGTCACGTACAACCAGGGATAGATCTTTGAAACATTTTATCTCCGAAACATTTTAGACATATTTTATAAAACCGATCGCAATGGTCGCAATGATATTTTCGTGTCAACGGTCAATATGCTCTTACTGGTTTTGAAATGAACTTGAGATTAAAACTAACATATCACTAATCAAAGGGTAATATAACAGTTTAATTAATTTGCTACTAACAGTTTCCGATCAAGCTGTTTGAAATATATAATATTATAGTTTATGAATGTCAGAATAGAACTAGTATAATGTAATATATACGGTACAGGACAAGTCATACTCAAAACTCCACGAATGGGTGGCACTTCTTTTTTGTGATAATGGTCTAAGTGTAATAAAGTGCCTCGACGTCTTGAACACAATAAATGTACCAAATATAGCAGACTGCAACCACATATCAAACTTTTATACTAATTGTTTGCTATAAATGTTATGCCGTCTTCATTAGCCCAATCGGAGAAGAATATAGGGCTATTTATAAATTGAATTGACAAAACGTTCCGTTATTTCAAATTAACATATTTCTTTTTTAAAACAAAATTTAAAAAATTTACTTAGCAGAAAAACACAAAAATTACTGGCTAATGTTAATTCTAAAATGGTCACGAGCGTTTATAATCCATTTAAACATCACTGTCTTCGTAACCCGAAAAGAAAAACAATAAGATGGATAGAATTTATACAATCCACTGAAATTACACCAAACTGAAACATTAGTCCAATAAATTCTACTGGAATTACTTAACCCAATTTGTTAACATCTAAACGTTTCATAGAAATCAGGTGATAATTGTAGAGTATGAAACCAGCTCCGTAATTATACACCGGGCAGATGTATGTCGTAAAATGGTTGATAAATTGGTCGACATTGTGAAGTGGACATTGGTATGTTAGACCTACGTTTAGTAAGTAACAATATAGGTCTCTAGTATCTGACTGTATACAATGTCTTCTTCAACTTATGTCAAAGTTGTGATACAAAGAAACCCGTCCGTTTTGCCCACCTTTGGGTTATAAAGAAAGCTCTGGGATTTTTATCCACCTTTGCTATATCAACCAACAGGTGAATCTATCATTTCAAATTTTAGTCATTTATTAAGCCATATACTGGTTGATCAATATTTATAAACATACATTATGCAAGAGCTAAATCTGTCTATTGCAGTTTTTCTTTAGGCCTGAAATCTTATTTAAATCATTAATTAGACATCAATTAACATATCCAGACCATAGCTTTCCTACAATGTTTACTGGAATACATTTTGTGATGGATGATTTAACGTCAAAGTGGATAATCGAGACTATGTTTTCTATCGTTCTGGTGTTATTAATGATGATCGCGGTTAGGTCTAAAATTCAATTGCTTATATCTCGGTTCAGAGTGGAACAATTTGAAATTTTCAGCATATTCTCTTTACATTATCTATTTCTTTAAAAATATTATAACGATAACTAACGGCTCTTTTCTGTCTAATCTCCTTTAATACCCCTTTAAATCAATTAATGACCGGTTGACCAACGTTTAAGCCACATAGATTAAAATAGGTGCTAACTACACGTGTTAACAGGAGCTACCCGTGTAGGGTTAGAGTTAAAAATCTTTGCGGTCAAACGTCGATGGTTAACTCATGTACATAAATAATTACATCTTTGTAGCTTTATTTGTTTTCAATAATCGTCTCAAAAGCAACATTCCCCCCAACTGATGGTGGGCTCATTTTTTCTCTCCAATATAGAATAAAACAACATCCGATATAATCTGCTACTGTAGCTCAGAAGCAGATTGGGTGATTCACTCATCGGTTTCCATGGTGAATAAACAAATTATATCGTGATGCCGATATAAACCACTTTCAGATATATTTAAATTTAAAATTTTGGTGTCGGAATTTTTTGAGAGATTCGACAGGAGTGTTGGTCAAGAATTGAGAGGATAATGTCCCCATTCCAAAGTAAAAGAATCGTGCATGGTGTTCGATTTGGAAAACATGATTATATTTAAATTCAAAATTTTGGGGGCGGAGATTCGACAGTGGGTCAAGAATTCTGAGGATAATGGTGTTTTGAAATGTTGTGGCCGAATTTTTAGTGGGGTTCTAGTCATTTTGCTTTGGATATCCACTGAAATATATATGACTAATAAAGGCGGGATTATCTTTTGATGTCAAACGCCAAAAGGGAATGAAAAGAACCGGTTGATAAAATACCTCTAATATCATATGACATAAAAATATTACTGGACATAAGTTGATCTAATATGGACACCGTGATATATGAAAGTCACCGTGGGGAGCCCATAGAACGTTTTGAATATTGGGTATGAAATCTGAATTCAAGAATTTGGTTGACATCAATTGACACAATAACCCCACGACAGCACATTCAGGGGTGTCCAGCTGAAATGTGTTAAATAGAATTACTAAGATAACATATTGTTTAAAAGGACCACGCCATCACACAATTTATAGTGTCCGTTGAACTATTTAAGATACTATTACTAAATTGTTTCAATGGCATTTAGTAACTGAACTGGAATATACAATAATTGTGTTCCGTTGAACTGTGACCTATATATACTATTACTAGAATGGATATGTAACGTTAGATTGTGAAACGATGGCAGTTTATGTGTCAATTGACTAATGTCCAAGTATTAAAATGTGTCAAGCGATATCAGATACTTGTAACCATTTTTGACAGAAATCTTCATGCATGCTACATTGAGAAAAGGGTGAACATAACGTGAAACGAAAAAAAACCTTTTGGGCTGTCATTACATCTCGACATGTGCCACGGTGGCCCAGTAAGTAAGGCGTTGACTCACTGACCAGAAGATCCCTGGCAATTTGCCCTTGATTTTTCACTGGTTTCCCCATGTCGGTGGGCAGGACGGAGGGGCCGGTGAGGGCAGTGCCTAGTCGTTCGGATGAGGCGAAAACCCAAAGTCCCGTGTACCAGAACCATTGACAGATGGGATTCGAAATAAGAGTCAACCCGCGCACATTGCATATGTTCCTCTTGATTAGCTTTCTTTGGTGCAAGAAAATAACAAAAAACCCAATTCCATTTCATTTTAATGTTTAACGTTGTTTGAAGATAGGAAGATAAAAGATTAAGATTAAAGGGGATCTCATATTTCGATTAGTATGGGAAACATCTATACAATAATATTTTCGTTTCGAACTATGAAATGAAACATGGTTTCCCTGTAGCCTAATGTGGTGACGAGTGGAAGGTGGTTTCCCTGTGGAGTAAGTTGTTGGCGAGTGGATGCTAGTTTCACTGTGGCCTAAATTGTTGCCGAGAGAACATAATCTCAATATTGGCTTTATCTATGGACCTAAACTTTTAAATGTAGAGGGATAGCCACTTACATAGTAGCAAATCCAATCAACGCATCAAATTTAATTAAATCGGAGTAGGAAAATGCACCCCAACACATCTACATTAATCTTTGTGGTATTTGGCGATTGGACACATGTGAGAATTAACGTGCTAGCAAATAAAAAGGTTCGTATGAATAATAATAAAATATATTCAAACAGCACCATAATGTTACACTCTTTTCTTTCTTTTCATATATGTCTGTAACATAATTCACAATCTACTTTTTATTCTTGACACACGATGTGACCAGTGGCCAATCAAGATGTATCACAAGTGTCACTGTGTTTTTTTAATCCGGTGACAAGGTCAACAATGGACAGGACAACAAGGAAGATTATCACGTGCATATAAACAGACGTATTGTTAAGGGTGCAAAACATTTGTTGCTAAGGTAAACAAAAGGCACCTAGAACATCGTGTTTCTGTCTCCAAGATGAATGATAAACTCCTATTGTTGTCTACAAGCAAGGCATTGAGAGAAAGAGAGAGAGAAGAGAGAGAGATGGGGTTTAACGTCGACTTGACACAAATTCGATCATTTCGGGACTAACACATGGTTCAATTTTATTTCAGAAATTCGCTTACGCGTAGGAGTCTTTGGTAGTGAAAGGAAACTGGAGAACCCGGAAAAATCCCACGAGGATGGACAGGCGACCCTACTCCTTGTCGAGCACAACCCGGGAAACCAGGCATTTAGATAACGAATTAGTATTCAATTTCTTTCTGTTGGATATGTTTCGTAGATGCGCTCTGTAAATGTGATGGATGAATTTTGCAAACAAATATGCAAATAGTTTTGTTGTTTTCTCTTTATAAACAAGAAACAAAATAATGAATGAAGAATAAAATACGGTCTGATGAAAATGTAACTGTATTTACCTTTGTTGGACACAAAGATGAAAATCTAGCAGAATATTCAGCGATCGTTTAACAAGACTAAGTTTACGTTTGAAGCGCCTGCATTGTAAAATTATTTATCCAAGAATAATAAATGAAGTTTATGCATCTTTTTCATATTTTCAATTTTCTTAGATTTACGAGATAGTAGTTTAGATCAAGATCACTACTTGAAAAGTCTGGTCTACATTTCATTTATAAGTATTTCACTCCATATTTTGATTTATGGCATTTTAATAGCAATGAAACGAAGACCGGGAAAACTATTCAGGCCGATTTGGCTAACTTAATTGGATGACGATATATATACAGATGTTCTGTGTAGAATAAAAGGACCACAGTTTTATTAATTGGACAGACAACTGTATAAATAAAACGGAAAGAAAATATGCACGGTTCATTGCAACTCCATCCAAGTCTAATTAGGTGCAGTACAAAAATAATAAACATGAATGAAATGTAATAAACGTACCTTCCGCAGGGCGACGTCATTTGTCCGACTCTATTCATGCGATGTGTAAACGGCTTTGCAAATAAAATATAATATCAAAGTCGATTAATTGCTTTCTACATCGCACCTGTAAAGAAAAGAAAACAGTTAAATATCCAATGAACGATGTAATGAATTTGTTTCGTGTGGATATGATATTGCTAATCCGAAACACGGCATGTTCCATTGTTAGAATGAAAAGGGAAATTTCGGTTGATTTAAGTGGCATGTTAATGTACAATAGTTTTACATGCCACATTAATAACGAGTAGATTTCATTTATTTGTCTTTTAACAACCCTCTTGTCAAAATGAATTATTTAAAATGTTAAAATCACGGAAAAGACAGTATCGTGTAGTGTTATGTTGTATGTGGCAGTGATTATAAAATGTCGAATAAAGCAGGCCGAGTTAATTTGGTAAGCCACGCGAACTTCCCACTTAGAACTATTCTAGAGTCTAGAGACAAAACTCCACTTCAACCGCGAGTAATATCGCAGCCAAACATACGCAGTCGTTGGCATAATATTTGTAGCTAACATGGGTGCCAGTTTTGTTTAATTGCTGGTTTTCTGGATAATAAATATGAATATTCTTTTTAAAAAATCTATTTATTAGCATCGATAAATTTCTCAAAAGTTAGTAAATATCAATTAATATATCATACATCGCCTACGCCCAAAAAACTTGATGGACGAAAACAGTATCGGATGACGAATTCAGCAGTTTGAAAAGAGATAATTTCAATGTTAATCATGGCATAAATTAGATATACGACACACTGTCAACATTACAGACTCGGGTTTTGTGTTTTATGATGAAACGTACTGTTCGCTTGTTATAAACCAAACGGATTAGTATTATACCTCTTATATAAAACTCCGACATCTGTGTTCAGAGACGCCATGAAAATGGAATAAAAATAACATAGGGGGTAATAAGATAAATCTCTGCATCTATTCAGCGAGAAAGGGAACATGCCATCTCTACGGGAAAAGGTTAATAAACTTGTTTACCGCGCATTTTCAGTCTTTATTACACAAATAAAAATGACAAAAAATAAATAATTGGTTAAACCTTGCTATTAGAAAGAATTTGAAGTGTTCTACTTAAAAATTTAACTAATAAAAGAATCATTTTAAGAAGTCTACTTTAAGATATTTTTTTTTAAATTCGTAGATACATGTTTCATGAAAACCTCTCATAAATTTTCATAGTTAATGTTTTTCATACCTTGACATACATTGCATGTTGCATCATAAAGAATGTTTACTATAGCTTGTGTTAGAGAAAATAGAGAGAGAAAGAGAAAGAGAGAAAGGGAGCAATGAGGTTTAACGTCCACTCGACAAGAGTGAAAGCGAGGGGGTAATGTCCACACGACACAAACTAGGTCATTTCGGGACTAACTCGTAATTCAATTTTATTTCAATAAATCGCTTGCGCGTAGGGGTCTTTAGCAGTGGGAGAAAACCAGAGTACCCGGAGAAAACCCACGAGGCTGGACAGGCGACCCTACTCCTTGCCACGTACAACCGGGGATTCGAAACAACGCCAGTTGACTCAATGACAGGACGTATGATACAGCGTGCGTACGCTAACCATTCGGCCACCCAACCCCCTATCCAATATAGAAAATAGGAAACTATTGGACATAAGTGAAATAGAATAAAATGAGTTTAACGTCGTACTGTTTGTTTCGCCTGGGCTAATGGGGACAGGAATACATTTCAGGGACAACGGCGCTACGGTCTACTCTTATTTCGAATTCCAACTGTCAAAGGTTCTTACAAGTGCAAGCCAATGTGTTAACGACAGCTCTCATTTCCATCCCATCCGAACAACTATACGTTGTCCCTCCGTCCTACACCAACTGCCAATCGTTCTTTTAAGTGAAATTCAATGTGTACACTGGACCTCTGGTTTTCGTCCCACCTCTCGTCGCGTCCTCTGTTCCGCAAAACCGAGATTGGGGAACCACGCAGGAAATCCCGTAATTGATGCAGTGTAACTAGGTTAAGGGGAAAACGGGTTTAAAACGAACCAAAATCATTATTCAGCAATATCTGTTATTTACACTAATTGGATCGTCTCTTGTGAATGTCAATAAAAATAAAGAGAGAAATTCGTCGATCGCTTTACATTCAAGATGTTGACCATCGAGATCATTTAATACCTAGCCTTATCACCATATATCATCATTTTACAAACGATCACACGCAGTGTGTTACATGATCTGCCTAATAATTACATTTACTATCGATCTTCACCGATCTCACTTAGTACAAGTACGCTAAATACTATAACTTGTTACATTTATAAGACAATTTATATACTAGAACCTCTTCAGATCGTCAATAGTAGAACACATAAACCCAATGTATTAACGACAATAATGATCTAAATATCTTAAGTAGAGAGTAACTGTGTTATTCGCTGTGGGAAATGAGATGGAATGAAATGGGGTTTAAAGTCCCACTGTTCTGCTCTGACTGGGCTATTGAAAACAGGCATACGTCATACAGTGTGCAATGAGGGAAATTTTGCACGGGCAGTGGCACTGTGGCCTACTTTTAAATCGAATTACAACCGTCAGGGGATCTTCTACGTCCACGCCAATGTATTCACGAGGGCCTTGGGGTTTTTTCTGCACTGACAAGGACAGCTGACTAGTAGTTCGGATGATACGAAAAAACGAGATCCCGTGTATACATTGGAGGGCACGTAAAAGATCCATTCACAGTTGGAATTCGATATAAGAGAAGACCGTAGTGCCGCTGTCCGGGCCAAATTTCCATCGTAGCCCACTGTATGGCGAATTATGGCGCATGTCCGTCTTCATTATCCCAGTTAGGGCAGCATCGTAGGACGTTAAACACCTTGCACCATCATCTATATAATTATTTTCTTATCATTTAGAATTCATATTGCAAGCTTCTCTTTATTGAGTCAAAACCTAAAGCTTTGAAATGTTAAAGCTTGGTTAAAAACAACCCGAGATTTCCGAGTTTTCCGAGACTTCCGAATTTTTAGTATGGTCTCTCGTTATATTCTAAATACCAACGAAGTAGGAGATATATTAAATAAGTCAATAAGTACATATTACAGATTACCATAAGAAATTACCCATCGTCATATATCCACATTTATACATAGACGTGGAGATAATAGGTTGCATTTAATTTACCCTTTATCGCTCCAGACGAATATCAAAACAACCTGGTGGAACAAATTGGGTAAAGCATACAAATGAGAGTAAGAATTTTGTCTGCAATAATAAAAGTCGACCAAATATTTCAACAATCATTAGAGGTTTAGTTTGCGCTGTAAACATTAAACGTTATTTTTACGCCGCCATTTGCGCTAGGGATCAGAAATCCACTATGGCGGATGAAGTTCCAGAATTGAAGCAGTCGTTCGTGTGTAAATCACGTGAGCACTGGGCCTAAAACTCGTGATTATTTCTTACTCCTTGTACAACCGACCGGGGAATCGAAACCACGCCAGTTGACTCAGTGACGGACCTTATGATACAACCCACGTGTACAAACCATTCGGCCAACCAACCGCCCTGCTCGTAGATACCAAGCTAACTTCTTGTAGTAGAATTAAAGGGCCGTATTTTAAAGCCAGCAAACAGAAAATAGCAATTACATGGTTAGGGGTGGGACTACTATTACTAGTCAGAATTGAAGCCAACGGGCTGGGGGGGGGATTAGTAGTCTGAATCCATCGGTCATGTTTTAATTATCTCTGGTGTTAATCTACTGCACTTCAACATTCCTCATCCTCGACATCAAATAATTATACGCTTGATCGGGAATCGTTCAGCATGGTCTATAAATAGTTACCATTCTCAATGGCCTGGTTCTTTCAGTGATTATTTTGCCGTAAATCAGACCTCGGTTAAATTCTGATTTATAATCAGTTTTTTGGGGCAGTTGAAATATTGCAGACAAATTACTCGTCCGTAAAGCTGTCTTGAATCGTATATCAGTTCTCGTAAGCCAGTAGTTTACATCTCGATTTATGAATGGTTGTTCATATGAACATGATTAAAGCTAACATTATATCTAGATATATGTCGATGCTATAGTTCTGGAAGGTTGTAAGTGCCACTTACGACCCAAATAGCTTTTTGCATAGGATCACTTATCACATGGGGGGGGGGGGGTCTCTATGCAAAATTTCAGAACTGTAAGATCTTAACTTCCACCAAAAAATTACTTTTTAAAATATCGATATCCTAATTGTGTTATTAAAAAGAGAATAGCTTTTCCTCTCATATCTCAAAAACTAAATCCAACAATTTTTGAGACTTAACACCTTTCAGAACTATGACGTCGGTGTGTCCTTTTTAAGGGGTACTACGGCTGGAAGTACAATTGGCCCATTTAATTTGACAACACTCTTCCATTTCAAGTGATCTGTAATGCCTTGATTACTTGGCGATTACTTACCATTTCCAGGTAACATACGCATTTCCAGGTAATTGGGAATTGCGGCTAATTATCTCAATTCTTATATTGCAATTTTACTACGCTCTCAGACCATATTATTCTTATAAATTGAAACAGAAAGACGTTAAACCCCATTGCATTTAATTTCATTGCTCATAAAGTGTTTAAATCAATGTAGACTATTTCAGAAATGGCTTACGAGCATGAACACGTACAGAGAAAGGGGGAACATTAATGATGCACAATTTTTATTGACTGGTCAGTTTTGTGATTGCTGTAGCAGTTGTCCATCATATCAACTCTCCCATCCATCTTCATCCCTCTCTCCATCACTATTATAGCCAATTATTATATTTTTACTGTAATGGACTAGAACAGGTAAAGTTGTGATGTAGGAACTTTTGTTGACCCCCACGTGGCCATTTATCAACAATATTAACTCTTAGTTCTAAGACTTCTTTGTTTAGTTTGCCCACGTGATAGTATTTAAGGAATTTCTGCAGATATTAATATTAGCCTCATTCATGTATTTTTATTTTGATTTAAGATGCGTTGGTTTTCATTCCTTTATATTTTGTCCACTCAAATTCCATATCTGATTCCGATTTGCTATAAAAACAATTAAGACTTGAATATGGTATTTAATTTGTTTGCATAGGGTACAATCAAACTTAGATGAATTATTTTAAGAAGAGGCGTTTAAGAGTCTTTGTTTCATCTTTTGATTAATTATAACCAATTTGCTTTAAAATGATAAAAAAATAATAAACACATTTTTGATACACTAGATCCCCAATTGTAAATTGTCGTAATGTATAAGTATTAATATACCCCTGTTGAATTTCAAAATATTTATGCATGTTTAGGTAAAATAATGCAGTTGGATATCTCCAGCTCATGATCAAAGATAATATTGTATTACATTTTACAAAAATACAAATGTACAGTAAATGTTCAAATAGATATACATTTTTCGAATACATAAGATTACCAATTATAAATTTTCGTAATGTATAATTGTTAATATACATGTATTGCAGTTGAATTTCAAAAGATCTATAAATGTTTTGTTAATATAATGCTGTTGGATTTATCAATCAAGCTTTTTAATTTTGCTGATTACACTATGCCCATACCGTTTATTTAGGACTTTTGTCTAATATGGTTTAGATTGTTCGTACTTAGTTTTATTTTATTAAATTACGAAATACAACGGTAGTGTCATTATTACCGCGGTAGGGAGAAGTGGTATTTGGTGTTCTGGGAAGATATCATACCCTTTTCACACACGGCACCCATCACTTCTATATGACTAAATGCAACGATTGTTAAAACATGTTTTAGACCTCTATTTTTCTATGCTGACATTCGGGGGGGGGGGTATGTGTGGTGGTGGTGGGTGGGGGATATTTTCATTTTCATCTATTGGTTGCTTTAAACACTGTTTGTGGAGACTTTCAAGGCGTCGTAAAACTATTTTGACAGTTTTTATATAATATATTCCATTAAGAGATTATCCATAGCATCATTAAAGATGACAAAAACGATATATTTAATCAGACCAAACTCGGGGTCACCAAATAAAACATTTAATCTATATAGAAATCGCCACACATTTCTCCATACTAAATAGGTATATTGATAACAGACGAAATGAATAAAACATTATTAAATAAAAAAAAACGACCACTGAACAGGGTCAGTCGAACAAAATTTGAGATGTTTTTATACGGAACGAAATTAATAAAACATTATTAAATCGAATTTTGACTAATGGTTTGGATTGTTCGCACTTCTGTTTTATTATTACTATGAAACAAAACGAACGGGTCTTTCGAACAAAATTTGAGATGTTTTTAAACTGAACGAAATTATAAATATAGTCAAAATATTAATTACGAAGATCAGCAGGGCATCACCAATGTTTGGACAATGTCGTTATTTTCTTAGTAAATGAGTCAGAAACGAAGTCGGTAAAGTATCTGTTACTAAGTTGTGAATAAATTGAAATTCAGGAGGGTTTGTGTCACCATTAACTGTCGGTGGTTGTTGACCCTCGGCTTTTTATACCTCTCGGGTAACACCACCCCCTTCTTGACCTTATCTTAATTTGGTCAAACAGTAAGTGGTCTCCAGGCGTTTTCAATTTTTGTGTTTTTCTTGTAAAATTAGCCGAGTGAACTAGTGGTATACGATCACCGACATCTGATCTTCAATGGCGTTATTTTATAAAGATGGAACTAGAGCGAACGAGTGGTATACGATCACCGAGGTTCGGGTGGAATTCAAGTGCGCTTTGTTCATCGTCTGAACGTAATAAAATATGAATAAAAATATTATTGGTTGGAACACGATCGTGATCTTTCATCGCTACTACGTAATAAACATGAATATAATATTTTGGGGGGGATTAAAGGATATTTGACATCTTATTTACAGAAATTCGCCTATTTGACTATATTCAGTGGTTACCCCAAGACAATTAAAGAACAATTTTACAGCGTGTATTGCCCTTCATTGTCCAGTGTCTTCAAGATTTGATTCTAGCCTAAAGGTGGTAAGAACTGTATATTGGATATATTCGTGTTTAGTCTCGGTCACCCAGAACCCCCTAGTCTTCAACGTACGGATTTTTAGAATATTTGTCTGGATGATAGAGACTAATTCGTGTTAATCCCGGTATATCAATATATGATATATGATATTAACTGTGTGTAAAACTATAGAAACATAGATCTCCCTTAAGTATTCTATAGTATTTGTGTTACCCATTTCTTACACCAATTAAATTTACACCGGGGGGTATAAAGTATTTGGGGTTTATTCTTTAAGTATTTCAGTATACAGTATACTATACAGTAAATTAGCTGTGTAACTTGTTTTATTCGCTATAACAAAAAATGCATCAGGTCATTCAGACGGGACGACCAATTGATTGCATGTTACAGATTCCCAGACCATTGTAAATCGACATACGGGTGTTCGTTTGTACGAAAAAGTTCAGCGGGATTTTCCTACGTGGTTTCTCCATGTTCGATCCTTGCATTGGCCGAGAAAGTTAACTGGGATTTTCAGACTTGCTTTCCCCCGTGTCAGCGGTGCAGGACGGAACGCCCGACAAAGACAGCTGTCTAGTCGTTTGGATGAAACGAAAAAACCAAGGTCTCGTGTATACATTGACGTACACGTAAAAGATCACTTGGCAGTTGGAAATTCGATATAAGAGTAGGCTATAATGCCGCTGCCCAGGCAAAATACCCACTGTATGGCGTATGCCCGTCTTCATTAGTCCAGAAAAGTAGGTCGTTAAGCACAATTTTATTTCATTTCATAACGATAGGCCGTAGCAGAATTACCCCCTTTGAACCACGCATTGTGTATGTCCTTCATCATTATTTTGTTTTGTACACAAAAGTAAGAGGTCAAAGTCCTTTTCAATTCCATTTGCCATATTTGTGAAATTATCGTTTTCACCATGGTTGGCCAAAACTACTAAAAAATTTAATAGAGTTCGTTCTGGCCGCCTCTAGTCTTAAAACCGTCCTTATTCGGTCAAACAAAACCTGATTATCGCCATGAACATAACCTGAG
This sequence comes from Patella caerulea, assembly GCA_036850965.1. Taxonomy (NCBI): domain Eukaryota; kingdom Metazoa; phylum Mollusca; class Gastropoda; family Patellidae; genus Patella; species Patella caerulea. The sequence continues at coordinate 12,080,546 of JAZGQO010000002.1, read as the reverse complement.
GTCAAAGTTGACTTAAATATGAATAACTTAAAAAGTTAAAAGGTAAAACAGTGTTCTTATGAACAATCAAAGGATTAGACTGGTCTGGGCGACGCCTCCATATTGTAGGTCATTAATCATACCAATTCAACTTTAATAACATGAATGAAATCTTAATTAGGGTTTCACACTGCGTAGCTTGTGTGAAACACTATTGTTTTTGTTAAAATTATTATTCTTATTATTAGGCTTTCAGACTTTCGTCTGAAAGCCTATTGAGATTACTAAAATTATTATTAGGCTTTCAGACTTTCGTCTGAAAGCCTATTGAGATTACTAAAATTATTATTAGGCTTTCAGACTTTCGTCTGAAAGCCTATTGAGATTACTAAAATTATTATTAAGCTTTCATATTACATATGAAAGCTTATTGTTTCTGTTAAGATTATTATTGTTATTTTTTTTTTGTGTTTTGTCCACAAATCGGATTTCTCAGAATCTAACGATAGGATCGTTCTGAAACTTTTACCTATCCCCCCAAAAATGTGTGGTGGCTGTTGATTAAATATATTTTCAAAACGTTTTACGAATCCGAAATCACCGAATTTTACAAACGAAAAAACTGAAAATGCATAGTCGTAACTTTGTTATTTTTTGACCGATTTTACTAATTCTTTTTTCTTTGAATACCTTGAAAAAAATCATTTTCATCTGCAGTTTCGCATTTTCCAATTTCGAAAATTCGTCGCTGTGATTTCGAACCGGAAGTTTAGACCAATTTGAGAACTTCTTTAATAGTTGTACGATTTTCATGAAATTTAGTGTATAAGTAGATGTTACCTATGTGACTTCAAAAATATAATTATAAATGTTCTAAATTATCTCCCCTTGACGAAATTAAGGATCAAAGTTTTCAAAAAAATCGTCGAAATATAGGTCAGAATGACCTAATTTTTTTTTTTTGATACTAGACAAGTAATTACTGATTCGTACACAAAATATGGAGTTTGTCGATCGAACCGGAAGTGCCACCATCTTTAAACGTGAAAAATCAAAAAGGCTTTTTTGCTATTTTACTTACAGACTCGGGAGTTATATTTTCAGAATCCTTGAAGGAATGCCTAAAAATCTATCGGATCCGAATTTTGATTTCGGTCACGTGATGGTCACCATTTTGAATTGAAAATGAAAAATAGAAGCAATTTGAAGGGCCGGGACTTTGGAACACAATAACTCTCCTTCTAATTAAGCTAGAATGTTCAAACTTGGTGTAGACGTTCACTAGGTCAATGTCATGATTGAGTTCAAAGATGAGCATTTTCTGCCTAGGGTAAGCAGAGATAAGGATGCTGATTTGTTGATTCTTTAGGGCACGATAACTTCGGTTATAATGAAGGGAGGGCGATGAAACTTTTGTCAATAGAGAGTCTAATAGCTAGCCTGTTGTTTGAAATCATTGTATCATTTTTTTAAATATCAGGGATAGCCGAAAAAAATAGATTGAAAATCCAAAAAGTCGTATTTTTACAATTTGGAGCATGTTTAGAGGTCTTTCTCGTAAAGTCAACATAATATTTTTTTGGGAACTTCTTCTACAAAGATTCTTATTGGTAGTCTTTTATATGAAACCATCGATCAACAGTCCAACATATCTGGAGTAGAAGAACAAAAGGATCGAAAATTGAAAACGGCACCCTTTCATTGTTAAGCGAAACATGCAGTGTGGGTGACTACAATCTACACATTTAGTCATCGTATAGAGCTTATTCAACAGTATCGAATTCCAACTGCTTAGGGATATTTTACGTGCACTCCAATGTGTACACGGGACCTTGGTGTTTCATCCCATCCGAACGACTAGACAGCTGTGCTTGTCAGGCCCTCCGTCCTGCCTCACTGACAACGGGGAACCACGCCGGGAAATCAAGATGAACTTTCTCCGTGCAGAACTTTCAATTCACAGGCCAAACGTTTATTGCACACGATTAAGCTGGTCAGTTGTAATAATCGGTTGGCAATTAAATACCGTGCACATTAAACTGTTAAAACAGAAAATTTCGCCCGGTTGAAATGTTTCTTGCTATAAGTCAGCAATTTTCCGAATTCAGGGAGGCTGAATGGTTAGCATGTGCGCGCTGTATCGTAACGTCTGTCATTGAGTCAACGAGCGTCGTTTCGATCTCCAGGTTGCACGTGACATGAAGTATGATGTCCAACCTCGTGGGTTTTCTCCGTGTCCTTCGGTTTCCTCCCAAAGGCTAAAGACCAGTAAGCGCAAGGGGAGTTTTTAAATAAAATTAAAAAACATATGTTAGTCACAAAATGACCTAGTTTGTGTCGAATGGACATTAGGCCGCATTTCTCTCTTTCTCTTTTATTTTTAAAGTTTTGTAATAATCGGTTGGTAATCAAAGGTACTGTAAAAGTGATAAAACAGAAAATTTCGCCCGGTTGTAATGTTTCTCACTTTAAAGTCAGCAATTTGCAGATTTTAAGGGGCAAACGTTTATTGCGAACGCTTCAGCTGGTCAGGGGGAGCTTATTTTTAAAAGTTTTGTAATATTCGGTTGATAACTAAAGGTACCATGCAAATTAAACTGTTCAAATAGAAAATTTGGGCCGGTTGAAATGTTATAACCAAACATATTGGAAATATTTGTCTGGCATTATTAAATCCTAATTTTATTGGTCTTATTTAAAATTAAACTTTCATTTAACTATGAACAACCCTTAACGTGTCTCTTTAAAACTATTAAGTACTCTAAAATAGTAGCTCAACCTTTTGACCTAAACTCATTAATTTACCATTTTGTTGTGAGCGACTTCTTATTCTTCCTATATGACATATTGCACGTGTCGGATTTCAAAGGGTGGGTTGGATGGCTGAATGGCTAGCACGCGCGAATGTCATTGAGTTAACTAGCGTGTTTTCGAATGCCCGGTTGTACGTGACAAGGAGTAAGGTCGCCTGTCCAACCTGACATTTTTATTTTTTTTTTCCCGCCATTTTCATTTCATTCTCTCATCCGTCTCATTACAGTAATACAAGTTTCAGTTATTTCCCTTTAGTTTTCAGATTATTGTTATGCCTGGGTGCAATGTTTCATACTATATTTAGACTTGTAACTTCGCGAGTTTTTGACCAATTTTGATAATTTTTTCTTCTTATCCTTTTATTTAGGATACTTGATACAATCAATGACACGTGACGATGAATATGAAAGCTTTCATATCTGCATGGGACAGTAGCAGATCTAGTTATTATTATTATTATTATTTACCGCGGGAGCCTAGATCACCATGATCGAAAACAGATATCGATCTGGAATTAGATTTTCTGTCGGGAAACCATGTGGTGGCTACTTGATAAGATATTTTTCAAATTTCTGCGCATACCGGAAGTGACCGAACTTTGTATTTTGTCTAAAAATTGAAAATAGACCATAGTTTCGTCAATTCTTTATCCATATTCAAACAAATTACCTTTTTGGAATCCCTGAATCTTTTCTTAGACAATGGCTATCTCACATTTTTCGATTTCGAACATTCGTCTATGACTTTTAGCGTTCGAAAATTGAAAACATGTTGCTTACGAGACAATTTTTGTTATTTTTCAAAATTTTCAAATTTGACCTATATTTTTGGATACCTGACGTCCATGCAATTCCAGTAATATAAGTTTCATTCAGAGTTATCGCCCTTTATTTTTCGATTTTTTTCGAATTTTCTTCCCATTTTGTGAGCTCGGGTTTCGTTTTATGGCAGAATTGACGTTTCTGAATCTTCTGGAACATGAAGTTATAGTCCAATACCAACAAATAAAGCAATTTCGACAAGAATCCTTAAACCGGAAGTAGTCGAAATAATGTGCAATATTTTGAAAAAAATGCAAAAAATGGATATTTTTGGGAAAAACACGATTTCTCCGCCCGATATAAATGGATTAAAGACATTAGGGTACCATTGGACTGCACTGGGATTGCACTATCGTATGATACCAAATTCATACGGATACTATGAACAGGCAGCAAAATATGGCACGCTGAAAATCAAGTATTTTCTGATTTTTAGCATTTTTGGACGCCTGTATCTCGAAAACTACTCCAGCGATTTTTATGAAACTTTCTCTATCGAGAGACCTTGTGGTAGTCTGAAGTACGAAACATTCCATTACGACTTTGAAATATCTGGAATAGGTGAAATAACGGACTGAAAATCGAAAAAAGTCGAAAAATCGTGAAATTTTGGAAAATGCTCTACTATTTTTTTATTTTAAGAGATTTTCGAAAAAAGGTTGTATTTTCAGATAGCTGACCTAATTACGATTCTAACGATGTATAATATGTATGTAGTTATTGAAAGTTAATTTTCGATATTTTAATTTTTTTGCATTTTTCTCACTTTTGGACATAGGATTTCTCAGTGGCATTTTATCTGATCAGTAAATGTAATATATCATTACAGAGCCCTATGACTATTTTAGTACCCAAACCGGCTATTTAAACTATTCCGACAATAATAACCATACCGGAAGTATTCAAAAAATAAAAAAAAAGGTTAAAAACATTGTCGCACTTGCGAAAAACTTGATTTCTCCCTTAGGTAATAGCGGACTAAAAGAACTAAAGTGTCGTTGGATAGCCTATTAATGGACCATCATACGGTATGTAAATAATACGATTTCGATGGCAAGGAAATAAATTATTGTATGCTAAATATCCAGTATTTTCCGATTTTTTAACATTCTGAGACGCCCTTTTCTCGAAAACGACGCCTACGATTTTTCTCAAACTTTTCTTACTCAAAGTCCTATCGATTGTCTATATAGTGAATCCAAAATGAAAAGCATTGAAATAATATAGGTGGTCCAAAAATAGCATCAAACTTTGAAAAAAATTCAAAAATCGTTAAATTTTTGTAAACGCTCTTTATTTTATCTTTTCGTCCAAAACTACTCAATAGATGTTTCTGACACATCTGGTACAGAAAGTTAAGTATCCAAAGAACTTCGTAAAGCTATCACGACAACAATCGTAAAACCGGAAGTAGTCGAAAAAATGTCCGATATTTTGAAAAAAAAATTTTTTTTTACGAAAACATTTTTTATTTATGAATATTTTTTGACGATATTTTACACTGGGTTAAAATATCATCCTACTTGAGCAGAAATGAGAAAAAAAATTGTCTCGGTAATTTGCATTAGCCGCCATCGGCTAATTTAGTTTTTCGTACCCAGAAAAATTATTTATTGTTCAATTTATATAAAACAAAGTTCATAAGCTCCGTGGTCCCAATTGTAATTTTTTTTGTTACGCTGAAATTTTTCTGTCGGCAACGGAAATGACGTAATATTAATAAAAACTACAATTTTGACAGTTCGGTACCACTTTTTGAAAGCATATATTAATTTTTTTCAAAACTGATATAACTAAAATGATGCACCCTGCAAAGGTGCACAATATCCTTAGCTCAGACTTTTTAATTTCAATTTCATTTTCGGGCAATTTCGAATAAAATGTAAAATAAAGTGTAAAATTCAGTTGTTTGCAATTCATTCAGCTCTTCATATTTTGAAATATTTATTTGTAATTTTCATAAACTCGTAGCAATAATCCAGACGAAGAGAATGCATGCGAAAATTAGTTTGTAATGTGAACAGTTGCCGAGAAATATGCAATTTTGCATGCATCACTTTTCACGTTATTTTGCCTATAAAAGAATGAATTATTATTCGATTTGCAATTTGTTTTCCCCATTTGATGCTTAATGCCATTTTGGACTAGGTCAAGCCAATTTTACATTTTCATTGTGACCGGCAATGACGTCATTTGGGCAAAAACTGTACTTTTAACCTAAAAAACAAATATTTTATTCAAATGAGTCTGCCTTATAATATTTTTAGAATTATGATATTTTATTCCCATCAACGAATAGAATCAAGCCATACGACCATACAGATGCCACAAAATGGTTTCTAACTTGTATGGTTACAGAGAAATAGGCGATCTTCTATAAGTCACTTTTCAAGGTTTTTGGTCTATAAAAGTGTCAATTATAATTCGATTTTTATAATATTTTTACCATTTGATGCCTTATGCCATTTATGACTTCAATGAACTAAGTTAACATTTTCAATATCACCGGAAGTAATGTAATTTTTGCAAAAAACGTATTTTTAGCCTTCAAAACAAAACATTTTTTTGAAGGGATTTATATTTATTATTCAATTAACTTTATAACGTCTGACTCTAATGGGCAGTAAGATTGAATCAATACCATCATATCGATATCAAGAAAAGGCTTCTAGCATGTTCCCTTGTCGAATAATAGCCAATTTTCCCAGGGTCACTTTTAATTTTTTTACCTTCTTAATTTCAGTTGATGGGTTACAGGTTAGTTATTTATTGCCCGATACGTATAAAACAAAGTTTGCATTTTGTATGTTATGAATTTTCGACTTATTTTTCCCCTATAAAAATTTCTTTCGGCACCGGAAGTGACATACTTTTGCCATAATTTACAATTTTGACCGGTCTTTTCGCCAGCACATATTACTTTTACATATGATAGAGGGTGTCAATGAAGCAAAACAACTAAAGTATAGTTTGGTAGCTCAATGGATCGGCTATGGTATAATAAACTTCCTGTATGATTCCTGAAAGCCGGTTCAGTGCTGCTTGCAGGTCTAGTTATTATTATTATTATTTACCGCGAGGGCCTAGATCTCTATGATCGAAACAGATATCGATCTGGAATTAGATTTTCTATTGGGAAACCATGTGGTGGCTACTTGATAAAATATTTTCGAAATTTCTGCGCATACCGGAAGTGACCGAACTTTGTACGTTGTCTAAAAATTGAAAATTGGCCATAGTTTCGGCAATTCTTTATCCATTTTCAAACAAATTACATTTTTGGAATCCCTAAATCTTTTCTGAGACAATGGCTATCTCACATTTTTCAATTTCGAACATTCGTCTATGACTTTTATCGTTTGAAAATTGAAAAGATGTTGTTTACGAGACAATTTTTGTTATTTTTAAAAATTTTCAAATTTGACCTACATTTTTGGATACCTGAAGTCCATCCGATTCCAGTAATATAAGTTTCATTCAGAGTTATCGCCCTTTATTTTTCGATTTTTTTCGAATTTTCTTCCCATTTTGTGAGCTCGGGTTTCGGTTTATGGCAGAATTGACGTTTCTGAAACTTCTGGAACATGAAGTTATAGTCCAATACCAACTTATAAAGCAATTTCGACAAGAATCCTTAAACCGGAAGTGGTCGAAATAATGGGCAATATTTTGAAAAAAATGCAAAAAATGGATATTTTGGGGAAAAACGCGATTTCTCCGCCCGATATCAATGGATTAAAGATATTAGGGTACCATTGGACTGCACTAGGATTGTACTATCGTATGATACCCAATTCATACGGATTCTATGATCAGTCAGCAAAATATGGCACGCTGAAAATCAAGTATTTTCTGATTTGGAGCGTTTTTGGACGCCTGTATCTCGAAAACTTAACCTACAATTTTTTTCAAATTTTTTCTATCGAGAGTCCTTTTGGAAGTCTTTTGCATGAAGCCATCCAATAAGCCTTTGAAATGTCTGGAATAGGATAAAAAAGGGACTGAAAATCGAAAAAAGTCGAAAAATCGTGAAATTTTGGAAAATGCTCTACTATTTTTTTATTTTAAGAAATTTTTAAAAAAAGGTTGTATATTCAGATAGCTGACCTAATTACGATTCTAACAGTGTATAATATGTATGTAATTATTGAAATTTAATTTTCGATATTTTAAATTTTTTGCATTTTTGGCACTTTTGAACGTAGGATTTCTCAGGGGCATTTTATCTGATCAGATAATGTAATATATCATTACAGAGCCCTGTGGCTATTTTAGTGCCCAAACTGGCTATTAAAACTATTCCGAAAATAATAACCATACCGGAAGTATTCAAAAAATAAAAAAAAAAAGTTAAAAATATTGTCGCACTTGCGAAAAACATGATTTCTCCCTTAGGTAATAGCGGACCAAAAGAACTAAAGTGTCGCTGGATAGAACTATTAATGGACCATCATATGGTATCTCAATAATATGATTTCCATGGTAAGGAAATAAATTATTGCATGCCAAAAATCTAGTATTTTCCGATTTTTTAACATTCTGAGACGCACTTTTCTCGAAAACGACGCCTACGATTTTTCTTAAACTTTTCTTACTCAAAGTCCTATCGGTTGTCTATACAGTGAATCCAAAATGAAAACCATTGAAATGAAATAGGTGGTCCAAAAATGGCATCAAACTTTGAAAAAAATTGAAAAATCGTTAAATTTTTGTAAACGCTCTTTAATTTATCTTTTTTTCAAAAACTGCTCAATGGATGTTTCTGACACTTCTGGTACAGAAAGTTAAGTATCCAAAGAACCTCGTAAAGCTATCGCGACAATGATCGTAAAACCGGAAGTAGTCGAAAAAATGTCCGATATTTTGAAAAAAAAAATTTTTTTTACGAAAACCTTTTTTATTTATGAATATTTTTTGATGATATTTTACACAGGGTTAAAATATCATCGTACTTGAGCAGAAATGAGAAAAAAAATTGTCTCGGTAATTTGCGTTAGCCGCCATCGGCTAATTTTGCTTTTCGTACCCAGAAAAATTATTTATTGTTCGATTTGTATAAAACAAAGTTCATATGCTCCGTGGTCCCAATTGTAATTTTTTTTGTTACGGTGAAATTTTTCTGTCGGCAACGGAAGTGACGTAATATTAACAAAAACTACAATTTTGACAGTTCGGTACCACTTTTTGAAAGCAAATATTATTTTTTTCCAAAACTGATATAACTAAAAGGATGCACCCTGCAAAGGTGCACAAAATCCTTAGCTCATATTTTTAAATTTCAATTTCATTTTCGGGCAATTTCGAATAAAATGTAAAATAAAGTGTAAAATTCAGTTATTTACAATTCATTCAGCGTCTTCATATTTTGAAATATTTATTTGTAATTTTCATAAACTCGTAGCAATAATCCAGACGAAGAGAATGTATGCGAAAATTAGTTTATAATATGAGCAGTTGCCGAGAAATATGCAATTTTGCATGCATCACTTTTCACGTTATTTTGCCTATACAAAAGTGAATTATTATTCGATTTGCAATATTTTTTTTCCATTTGATGCCTAATGCCAATTTGGACTAGGTCAAGCCAATTTTACATTTTCACTGTGACCGGAAATGACGTCATTTGGGCAAAAACTGTATTTTTAACCTAAAAAACTAAAATTGTATTCAAATGAGTCTGCCTTATAATATTTTTAAAATTATGATATTTGATTCCCATCAACGAATAGAATGAAGCCATACGACCATACAGATACCACAAAATGGTTTCTAACTTGTACGGTTTCAGAGAAATAGGCGATCTTCTATAAGTCACTTTTCAAGGTTTTTGGTCTATAAAAGTGTCAATTATTATTCGATTTTTATAATCTTTTTACCATTTGATGCCTTATGCCATTTATGACTTCTATGAACCAAGTTAACATTTTCAATATCACCGGAAGTAATGTAATTTTTGCAAAAAACGTATTTTTAGCCTTCAAAACAAACATTTTTTTGAAGTGATTTATATTCATTATTCGTTTAACTTTATAACGTCTGACTCTAATGGGCAGTAAGATTGAATCAATACCATCATATTGATATCAAGAAAAGGCTTCTAGCATGTTCCCTTGTCGAATAATAACCAATTTTCCCAGGGTCACTTTTAAGTTTTTTACCTTCTTAATTTCAGTTTATGGGTTATAGGTTAATTATTTATTGCCCGATATGTATAAAACAAAGTTTGTATTTTGTATGTTGCGAATTTTCGACTTATTTTTCACCTATAAAAATTTCTTTCGGTACCGGAAGTGACGTAATTTTGCCTTAATTTACAATTTTGACCGGTCTTTTCGCCAGCAAATATTACTTTTACATATGATAGAGGGTGTCGCTGAAGCAAAACAACTAAAGTATAGTTTGGTAGCTCAATGGATCGGCTATGGTATAATAAACTTCCTGTATGATTCCTGAAAGCCGGTTCAGTGCTGCTTGCAGGTCTAGTTATTCTTATTATTATTCCAATTCCACTTTGACTATATCTCAGCAACTACTTGTCGCATCGTTACGATTTTTTCGGTTTTACTGCGAAAGTGGGTGTGACTTAGAGGATAAAGCTATTTTGAACGTTCTGCGACAATGCGGAATGTCCGAAATCACCGAAGTTATCGTTTTTGAAAATATTGCAGTAATTTTAACAATAATCATTGGATTTTAACTTTCGATACATTTTGGCATAGTCGGAGACAGGGCACATAGCTACGCTACTTTCGATTTTTGATTTTCGGCATATCTTCGAAGATATAAGGCGCCAAATTTCGAAAATTTAAAATTTTACAAAAAACTTTTTTATTTATGAATATTATTTAGTCGTGTTGTGCACAGAATTAAAGAGTCATCTGCCTAGTGCAAAAATAGTAAAAAAAATTGTCTCAGTAATTTTCCTTGGCCGCCATTGGCTAATTCAGTTTTTCAGTCCCAGATTAATTTTTTATTGTTCGATCTGTATAAAACAAAGTTCATATGCTTCGTTGTCTCAATTGTCATTTTTTTTATTACCGAAAGTGTTATCTGTCGGCACCGGAAGTGGCATAATTTTACCAAAAACTACAATTTTGACAGTTATTTTCTTATATCGAAAACAAATATTATTTTTTGGAAAAATTATTTGACTCAAAGAGTGTGCCCTTTCAAGGCGCAAAAAATGTAGGAAGCAGTTTTTTTAATTTCGATTTCATTTTCGAGCAAATTCGATTAAGAGGCTAAAATGGTGTAAAATTGACCTATTTACAACCTATTCAGGCTTTTCAAATTTTAAAATATTTCTTTGTAACTTTTATAAACTTGTAGCTATCATCCATACGAAGAGAATATGCGTGAAAATTAGTTTGTAATATAAGCAGTTGCCGAGAAATAGGCAATTTTGCATGAGTCACTTTTCACGTAATTTTGGCTGTAAAAGAATCAATTATTATTCGATTTTCAATTTTCTTTCGCCATTGGATGCCTAATGCCATAGTGGACTATTTCAAACCATTTTACCTCTTACGCCGCCACCGGAAATGACGACATTTGCTCAAAACTTAAATTTTAGCCTTTAATAACAATATTTTATTGAAATGAGTCGTACTTGTTATTTTTTTCAAATTATGATATTTGATTCTATTGATCAAATAGATTGAACCCATACGATCATACAGATACCACAAAATGGTTTCTAACTTGTACGGTTGCAGAGAAATGGACAATTTTCCCTAAGTCACTTTTCAAGGTTTTTGGTCTATAAAAGTGTCAGTTATTACTCGATTTTCATAAAATTTTCACTATATGATATCTTATGTCATTGATGATTTCATAGAACTAATTTAACATTTTCAGTATCACCAGAAGTAATGTCATTTTGGCAAAAACTGTATTTTTAGCCTTCAAAATAGATATTTTTTTTAAATGAGTCTGATTTGTAATATATTTCAAATCATGATATTTGATCCCAATCAACAAATCGATTGAACCCATACGATCATATAGATACCAAAAAATAGTTTTTATCATGTACGGTTGCCGAGAAATAGACGATTTTCTACAAGTCACTTTTCAAGGTTTTTGGTCTATAAAAGTGGCAATTCTTATTCGATCTACATACTATTTTCGCCATATGATGCCTTATGCCATTTCTGATTTCATAAAACTAATTGAACATTTTCATTATCACCGGAAGTAATGAAATTTTTCCAGGATCACTTACAAGTAACATATATATATATATATATAAAATGAATTGATATTGCTGGATTTGGTTGATTCGTCGTCAATTTTATTTGATGTTTACAATGCTTATGTGGAAATCTGGTCGATGGTTTCATTGGTATCGGAAGTGACATATATTCAAGGGTAACATGGCACCGAAAGTGACGTGGCACCAGAGAAACCCGTCATTCCTGCATGCAGGTCTAGTTCTTATTATTAGGGTTTCACACTGCGTAGCTTGTGTGAAACACTATTGTTTTTGTTAAAATTATTATTAGGGTTTCACACTGCGAAGCTTGTGTGAACCACTATTGTTTTTGTTAAAATTATTAGGGTTTCACACTGCGTAGCTTGTGTGAAACACTATTGTTTTTGTTAAAATTATTATTAGGGTTTCACACTGCGAAGCTTGTGTGAAACACTATTGTTTTTGTTAAAATTATTATTCTTATTATTATTATTCTTCTTTTGTTTTGAGTAGATCTCAGCAACTGCTTGTCGCATCGTTACGATTTCTTCGGTTTTACTGGGAAAGTGGGTGTGACTTAGAGGATAAAGCTATTTTGAACGTTCTGCGACAATGCGAAATGTCCGAAATCACCAAATTATCGTTTTTTAAAATATTGCAGTAATTTTAACAATAATCATTGAATTTTAACTTTCGATACATTTTGGCATAGCCGGAGACAGGGCACATAGCTACACTACTTTCGATTTTTGATTTTCGGTAAATCTTCAAAGATATTAGGCGCCAAATTTTGAAAATTTAAAATTTTACAAAAAACTTTTTTATTTATGAATATTTTTTAGTCGTATTATGCACAGAATTAAAGGGTCATCTGACTAGTGCAAAAATGTTAAAGAATTTTGTCTCAGTAATTTACCTTGGCCGCCATTGGCTAATTCAGTTTTTAAGTCCTAGATTAATTTTTTATTGTTCGATTTGTATAAAACAAAGTTCATATGCTTCGTTGTATCAATTGTCATTTTTTTTATTACCAAAAGTTTTATCTGTCGGCACCGGAAGTGGCATAATTTTACCAAAAACTACAATTTTGACAGTTATTTTCCTTCTTCGAAAACAAATATTATTTTTTGGAAAAATTATTTGACTCAAAGAGTGTGCCCTTTCAAGGCGCAAAAAATGTAGGAAGCAGTTTTTTTAATTTCGATTTCATTTTCGAGCAAATTCGATTAAGAGGCTAAAAATGGTGTAAAATTGGCCTATTTACAACCTATTCAGGCTTTTCAGATTTTAAAATATTTCTTCGTAACTTTTATAAACTTGTAGCTATAATCCATACGAAGAAAATGTATGTTAAAATTCGTTTGTACTATAAGCAGTTACCAAGAAATGGGCAGTTCTGTACAAGTCACTGTTTTCGTTATTTTGCCTGTAAAATAGTCAATTATGATTGGATTTTTATAAAAGTGACATCATTTGATTCAAAAAGCACGTAGCGTCATATCAAGTTGATTACAATTTAAAATTGACACCGGAAGTGACATCATTTGGTCAAAAAATGCATTTTAAACTTTTTAAATCAATGTTTTATTCAACCAAGAATAACTTAATATGTATTAATAATTTTAACTTTTGGTTTGAATTCACATATAAACAAAACTCATATGGTCATATAGATATCATAAAATGGTTTCTAACTTGTTCGGTTGCCGAGAAATAGACGGTTTTCTACAGGTCACTTTTGGAGGTTTCGGGGCCATAAAAGGGTCAATTATTATTCGATTTTCATAAACGTCACACCATGTTATACCTAATGCCATTTGGGATTTCATACAAGTAATTTAAGATTTTCATTATCACCGGAAGTAACGTCATTTTGGCAAAAACTGTATTTTTAGCCTCTAAAACAGATATTTTATTCAAATGAGTCTGTTTAGAAATCTTTTTCAAAGTATGGTATTTGATGCCAATCAACAAATAGAATGAACCCATACGATCATACAGATACCACAAAATGGTTTCTAACTTGTACGGTTGCAGAGAAATAGCCGATTTCCTACAAGTCACTTTTCAAGTTTTTTGGTCTTTAAAAGTGGCAATTATTATTCGATTTACATAAAATTTTCACTATATCATATCGTATGCCATTTCTGATTTCATAAGACTAATTGAACATTTGCATTAACACCGGGAGTAATTTAATTTTGTCAAGATCATTTACAAGTAACAAATGTGTAAAATGAATTGATATTGCTGGATTTTGTTGATTCTGCGTCCATTTTATTTGTGTGCAATGTTAATTTGGAAACCTGTTTAGTGGTTTCGCTGGTACCGGAAGTGACATATGTTCAATGGTAACTTGGCACCGGAAGTGACATGTTTAAGGGTAACGTGGCACCAGTGAAACCCGTCATTCCTGCATGCAGGTCTAGTTCTTATTCTTATTATTATTATTAGGGTTTCACACTGCGTAGCTTGTGTGAAACACTATTGTTTTTGTTAAAATTATTAGGGTTTCACACTGCGAAGCTTGTGTGAAACACTATTGTTTTTGTTAAAATTATTAGGGTTTCACACTGCGTAGCTTGTGTGAAACACTATTGTTTTTGTTAAAATTATTATTCTTATTATTATTATTCAGATTCCAATTTGAATAGATCTCAGCAACTACGTGTAGCATCGTTATGATTTCTTCGGTTTTACTGGGAAAGTGGGTGTGACTTAGAGGATAAAGCTATTTTGAACGCTCTGTGACAATGCGAAATGTCCGAAATCACCAAATTATCGTTTTTTAAAATATTGCAGTAATTTTAACAATAATCATTGAATTTTAACTTTCGATACATTTTGGCATAGCCAGAGACAGGGCACATAGCTACGCTACTTTCGATTTTTGATTTTCGGCAAATCTTCGAAGATATTAGGCGCGAAATTTCGAAAATTTAAAATTTTACAAAAAACTTTTTTATTTATGAATATTTTTTAGTCGTATTGTGCACAGAATTAAAGAGTAATCTGACTAGTGCAAAAATGTTAAAAAATTTTGTCTCAGTAATTTTCCTTGGCCGCCATTGGCTAATTCAGTTTTTCAGTCCTAGATTAATTTTTTATTGTTCGATTTGTATAAGACAAAGTTCATATGCTTCGTTGTCTCAATTGTCATTTTTTTTATTACCGGAAGTGTTATCTGTCGGCACCGGAAGTGGCATAATTTTACCAAAAACTACAATTTTGACAGTTAGGTACCATTTTTCGAAAACAAATATTATTTTTGGGAAAAATTATTTGACTCAAAGAGTGTGCCCTTTCAAGGCGCAAAAAATGTCGGAAGCAGTTTTTTTAATTTCGATTTCATTTTCGAGCAAATTCGATTAAATGGCTAAAAATGGTGTAAAATTGACCTATTTACAACCTATTCAGGCTTTTCAGATTTTAAAATATTTCTTCGTAACTTTTATAAACTTGTAGCTATAATCCATACGAAGAAAATGTATGTTAAAATTCGTTTGTAATATAAGCAGTTCCCAAGAAATGGGCAGTTCTGTACAAGTCACTGTTTTCGTTATTTTGCCTGTAAAATAGTCAATTATTATTGGATTTTTATAAAAGTGACATCATTTGATTCAAAAAGCATGTAGCGTCATATCAAGTTGATTACAATTTAAAATTGACACCGGAAGTGACGTCATTTGGTCAAAAACTGCATTTTAAACTTTTTAAATCAATGTTTTATTCAACCATGAATAACTTAATATGTATTAATAATTTTAACTTTTGGTTTAAATTCACATATAAATACAACTCATATGGTCATATAGATATCATAAAATTGTTTCTAACTTGTTCGGTTGCCGAGAAATAGACGGTTTTCTACAGGTCACTTTTGAAGGTTTCGGGGCCATAAAAGTGTCAATTATTATTCGATTTTCATAAACGTTACACCATGTTATACCTAATGCCATCTGTGATTTCATACAAGTAATTTAAGATTTTCATTATCACCGGAAGTAACGTCATTTTGGCAAAAACTGAATTTTTAGCCTTCAAAAGAGATATTTTATTCAAATGAGTCTGTTTTGAAATCTTTTTCAAATTATGGTATTTGATGCCAATCAACAAATAGAATGAACCCATACGATCATACAGATACCAAAAAATGGTTTCTTACTTGTACGGTTGCAGAGAAATAGCAGATTTTCTACAAGCCACTTTTCAAGTTTTTTGGTCTTTAAAAGTGGCAATTATTATTCGATTTACATAAAATTGTCACTATATGATATCGTATGCCATTTCTGATTTCATAAGACTAATTGAACATTTTCATTAACACCGGAAGTAATTTAATTTTGTCAAGATCATTTACAAGTAACAAATGTATAAAATGACTTGATATTGCTGGATTAATTGGTTGATTCTACGTCCATTTTATTTGTGTGCAATGTTAATTTGGAAACCTGTTTAGTGGTTTCGTTGGTACCGGAAGTGACATATGTTCAAGTGTAACTTGGCACCGAAAGTGACATGTTTAAGAGTAACTTGGCACCAGTGAAACCCGCCATTCCTGCATGCAGGTCTAGTTATTCTTATTATTATTATTATTATTATTCTTTTGTTTTGAGTAGATCTCAGCAACTACGTGTCGCATCGTTACGATTTCTTCGGTTTTACTGGGAAAGTGGGTGTGACTTAGAGGATAAAGCTATTTTGAACGTTCTGCGACAATGCGAAATGTCCGAAATCACCGAAGTTATCGTTTTTACAAATATTGCGGTAATTTTAACAATAATCATGGGATTTTAACTTTCGATACATTTTGGCATAGCTGGAGACAGGGCACATAGCTGCGCTACTTTCGATTTTTGATTTTCGGCAAATCTTCGAAGATATTAGGCGCCAAATTTCGGAAATTTAAAATTTTACAAAAAACTTTTTTATTTATGAATATTTTTTAGTCGTGTTGTGCACAGAATTAAAGAGTCATCTGACTTGCGCAAAAATGTTAAAAAATTTTGTCTCAGTAATTTTCCTTGGCCTCCAGTGGCTAATTCAGTTTTTCAGTCCTAGATTAATTTTTTATTGTTCGATTTGTATAAAACAAAGTTCATATGCTTCGTTGTCTCAATTGTCATTTTTTTTATTACCAAAAGTGTTATCTGTCGGCACCGGAAGTGGCATAATTTTACCAAAAACTACAATTTTGACAGTTAGGTACATTTTTTGAAAACAAATATTATTTTTTTGAAAAATTATATGACTCAAAGAGTGTGTCCTTTAAAGGCGCAAAAAATGTCGGAAGCAGTTTTTTTAATTTCTTTTTTATTTTCTAGCAAATTGGATTAAGAGGTGAAAAAAGGCGTAAAATTGACCTATTTACAACTCATTCAGGCTTTTCAGATTTTAAAATATTTTTACGTAACTTTTATAAACTTGTAGCTATAATCCATACGAAGAGAATGTATGTGAAAATTAGTTTGTAATATAAGCAGTTGCCGAGAAATAGGCAATTTTGCATGAGTCACTTTTCACGTAATTTTGGCTGTAAAAGAATCAATTATTATTCGATTTTCAATTTTCTTTCGCCATTGGATGCCTAATGCCATAGTGGACTATGTCAAACCATTTTACCCCTTGCGCTGCCACCGGAAATGACGTCATTTGCTCAAAACTTAAATTTTAGCCTTCAAAAAACAATATTTTATTCAAATGAGTCGTATCTGTTATTTTTTTCAAATTGTGATATTTGATTCTATTGATCAAATAGATTGAACCCATACGATCATACAGATACCACAAAATGGTTTCTAACTTGTACGGTTGCAGAGAAATGGGCGATTTTCCTTAAGTCACTTTTCAAGGTTTTTGGTCTATAAAAGTGTCAGTTATTATTCGATTTTCATAAAATTTTCACCATATGATATCTTGTGTCATTTATGATTTCATAGAACTAATTTAACATTTTCAGTATCACCGGAAGTAATGTCATTTTGGCAAAAACTGTATTTTTAGCCTTCAAAACAGACATTTTTTTCAAATGAGTCTGATTTGTAATATATTTCAAATTATGATATTTGATTCCAATCAACAAATGGATTGAACCCATACGATCATATAGATACCAAAAGATAGTTTTTATCGTGTACGGTTGCCGAGAAATAGACGATTTTCTACAAGTCACTTTTCAAGGTTTTTGGTCTATAAAAGTGGCAATTCTCATTCGATTTACATACAATTTTCGCCATTATGCTGCCTTATGCTATTTCTGATTTCATAAAACTAATTGAACATTTTCATTATCACCGGAAGTAATGAAATTTTGCCAGGATCACTTACAAGTAACATATATATAAAATGAATTGATATTGCTGGATTTGGTTGATTCTTCGTCCATTTTATTTGATGTTTACAATGCTTATGTGGAAACCTGTTTGATGGTTTCATTGGTATCGGAAGTGACATATGTTTAGGGGTAACGTGGCACCGAAAGTGACGTGGCACCAGTGAAACCCGTCATTCCTGCATGCAGGTCTAGTTATTAGGGTTTCACACTGCGTAGCTTGTGTGAAACACTATTGTTTTTGTTAAAATTATTATTAGGCTTTCAGACTTTCGTCTGAAAGCCTATTGAGATTACTAAAATTATTAGGCTTTCAGACTTTCGTCTGAAAGCCTATTGAGATTACTAAAATTATTAAGCTTTCATATTACATATGAAAGCTTATTGTTTCTGTTAAAGTTATTATTATTATTATTTTTTTTTTTGTGTGTTTTCTGCAAATCGGATTTCTCAGAATCTATCCATAGGATCTTTCTGAAATTTTGACCTACCCCCCCAAAAATGGGGTGCGAACCTTGATTAAATATATTTTCGAAACGTTTTACGAATCCGAAATCACCGAATTTTACGAACGAAAAAAATGACAATGCATAGTCGTAACTTTGTTATTTTTTGACCGATTTTACTAATTCTTTTTTCTTTGAATACCTTTAAAAAAAACATTTTCATCTGCAGTTTCACATTTTCGAATTTCGAAAATTCGTCGCTGTGATTTCGAACCGGAAGATTAGACCAATTTGACAACTTCTTTAATAGTTGTACGATTTTCATGAAATTTAGTATCTAAGTAGATCCTACCGATGTGACTTCAAAAATATAATTAGAAATTTTCTAAATTATCTCCCCTTGACGAAATTAAGGATCAAAATTTTCAAAAAAATCATCGAAATATAGGTCAGAATGACCTGATTTTTTTTTTGGATACTAGATAAGTAATTACTGATTTGTACACAAAATATGGAGTTTGTCGATCGAACCGGAAGTGCCGCCATATTTAAAAGTGAAAAATCAATAAGGCTTTTTTGCTATTTTACTTACAGACTCGGGAGTTATATTTTCTGAATCCTTGTAGGAAGGCCTAAAAAATGTCGCGAATAGAATTTTGATTTCGGTCACGTGATGGTCACCATTTTGAATTGAAAATGAAAAATAGAAGCAATTTGAAGGGTCGGGACTTTGGAACACAATTACTCTCCTTCTAATTAAGCTAGAATGTTCAAACTTGGTGTAGACGTTCACTAGGTCAATGTTATGATTGAGTTCAAAGATGAGCATTTTCTGCTTAGGGTAAGCAGAGATAAACAAGCTAATTTGTTGATTCTTTAGGGCACGATAACTTCGGTTATAATGAAGGGAGGGCGGTGAAACTTTTGTCAATAGAGAGTCTAATAGCTAGCCTGTTGTGTGAAATCATTGTATTATTTTTTCTAAATATCAGGGATAGCCGAAAAAAAGAGATTGAAAACCCAAAAAGTCGTATTTTTACAATTTGGAGCATGTTTAGAGGTCTTTCTCGTAAAGTCAACATAATATTTTTTGGGAACTTCTTGTACAAAGAGTCTTATTGGTAGTCTTTTATATGAAACCATCGATCAACAGTCCAACATATCAGGAGTAGAAGAACAAAAGGATCGAACATTGAAAACGGCACCCTTTCATTGTTAAGCGAAACATGCAGTGTGGGTGACTACAATCTACACATTTAGTCATCGTATAGAGCTTATTCAACAGTATCGAATTCCAACTGCTTAGGGATATTTTACGTGCACTCCAATGTGTACACGGGACCTTGGTTTTTCGTCCCATCCGAATGACTAGACAGCTGTGCTTGTCAGGCCCTCCGTTCTGCCTCACTGACAAGGGGAACCACGCCGGGAAATCGAGATGAACTTTCTCCGTGCAGAACTTTCAATTCAGGCGAAAACGTTTATTGCATACGATTAAGCTGGTCAGTTGGAGCTTATTTTCAAAAGTTTTGTAATAATCGGTTGGTAATTAAAGTACCGTGCACATTAAACTGTTAAAACAGAAAATTTCGCCCGGTTGAAATGTTTCTTGCTATAAGTCAGCAATTTTCTGAATTCAGGGAGGCTGAATGGCTGAATGGTTAGCATGTGCGCACTGTATCGTAACGTCTGTCATTGAGTCAACGGGCGTCGTTTCGATCTCCAGGTTGCACGTGACATGAAGTATGATGTCCAACCTTGTGGGTTTTCTCCGTGTTCTTCGGTTTCCTCCCAACGGCTAAAGACCTGTAAGCGCAGGGGGAGTTTTTAAATAAAATTAAAAAACATATGTTAGTCCCGAAATGACCTAGTTTGTGTCGAATGGACATTAGGCCGCATTTCTCTCTTTCTCTTTTATTTTTAAAGTTTTGTAATAATCGGTTGGTAATCAAAGGTACTGTAAAAGTGATAAAACAGAAAATAATCGGTTGGTAATCAAAGGTACTGTAAAAGTCATAAAACAGAAAATTTCGCCCGGTTGTAATGTTTCTCACTTTAAAGTCAGCAATTTCCCGATTTTAAGTGGCAAACGTTTATTGCGAACGCTTAAGCTGGTCAGGGGGGAGCTTATTTTTAAAAGTTTTGTAATATTCGGTTGATAACTAAAGGTACCGTGCAAATTAAACTGTTACAATAGAAAATTTGGCCCGGTTGAAATGTTTCTCGCTGTAGGTCAGCAATTTGCCGATTTTAGGGAGGTTGCGTGGCTGAATGGTTAGCACGTGCGCTCTGTATCATAACGTCTGTCATTGAGTCAACTGCCGTTGTTTCGATTTTTTGGTTGTACGTGACAAGGAGTATGGTTGCCTGTCCAACCTCGTAGGCCGTAACCGCCGCTGCCCGGGTAAAATTTCCCTCATTGCACACATTATGGCATATGCCCGTCTTCATTAGCCCATTTTAGGAGCAGAACAGTCGGACGTTAAACCCCATTCAATTTCATTTCATTTTCTCTATGTTGCTTATTTATTATAGTGGATAAATATTTTTCTGGTTCTAGCAATTATTTAATTTCTGCATAGAAATCTTGCTTTGGCCAGTTTTTTTTATTGCAGAGTGCCATTCTTGTTTAAACAAACATGATCCTTTGTTTAAAACATGCTTAAGAAGTCGTCACGATTTCCTACTTATAACCAAACATATTGGAAATATTAGTCTGGCATTATTAAATCCTAATTTTATTGGTCTTATTTAAAATTAAACTTTCATTTAACTATGAACAACCCTTAACGTGTCTCTTTAAAACTATTAAGTACTCTAAAACAGTAGCTCAACCTTTTGACCTAAACTCATTAATTTACCATTTTGTTGTGAGCGACTTCTTATTCTTCCTATATGACATATTGCACGTGTCTGATTTCAAAGGGGGGTTGAGTGGCTGAATGGTAAGCACGCGCGCCTGTCATTGAGTAAACTAGCGTGTTTTCGAATGCCCGGTTGTACGTGACAAGGAGTAAGGTCGCCTGTCCAACCTGCCATTTTTAATTTTTTTTTCCCGCCATTTTCATTTCATTTTCTCATCCGTCTCATTACAGTAATACAAGTTTCAGTTATTTCCCTTTAGTTTTCAGATTATTGTTATGCCTGGGTGCAATGTTTCATACTATATTTAGACTTGTAACTTCGCGAGTTTTTGACCAATTTTAATAATTTTTTCTTCGTATCCTTTTATTTAGGTTACTTGATACAATCAATGACACGTGACGATGAATATGAAAGCTTTCATATCTGCATGGGACAGTAGCAGATCTAGTTATTAGGCTTTCAGACTTTCGTCTGAAAGCCTATTGAGATTACTAAAATTATTATTAGGCTTTCAGACTTTCGTCTGAAAGCCTATTGAGATTACTAAAATTATTATTATTATTATTATTATTATTATTTACCGCGAGGGCCTAGATCTCCATGATCGAAAACAGATATCGATCTGAAATTAGATTTTCTATTTGGAAACCACGTGGTGGCTACTTGATAAAATATTTTTGAAATTTCTGCGCATACCGGAAGTGACCGAACTTTGCACGTTGTCTAAAAATTGAAAATCGGCCATAGTTTCGTCAATTCTTTATCCATTTTCAAACAAATTACATTTTTGGAATCCCTGAATCTTTTCTGAGACAATGGCTATCTCACATTTTTCAATTTCGAACATTCGTCTATGACTTTTATCGTTCGAAAATTGAAAACATGTTGTTTACGAGACAATTTTTGTCATTTTTCAAAATTTTCAAATTTGACCTACATTTTTGGATACCTGAAGTCCATCCGATTCCAGTAATATAAGTTTCATTCAGAGTTATCGCCCTTTATTTTTCGATTTTTATCGAATTTTCTTCCCATTTTGCGAGCTCGGGTTTCGTTTTATGGTAGAATTGACGTTTCTGAAACTTCTGGAACATGAAGTTATAGTCCAATACCAACTGATAAAGCAATTTCGACACGGATCTTTAAACCGGAAGTGGTCGAAATAATGTCCGATATTTTGAAAAAAATGCAAAAAATGGGTATTTTGGGGAAAAACGCGACTTCTCCGTCCGATATCAATGGAATAAACAAATTAGGGTACCATTGGACTGCACTAGTATTGTACTATCGTATGATATACAATTTGTACGGATACGATGAGCAGGAAGCAAAATATGGCACGCTGAAAATCAAGTATTTTCTGATTTGGAGCGTTTTTGGACGCCTGTATCTCGAAAACTTAACCGCAACTTTTTTTTTAACTTTCTCTATCGAGAGTCCATTCGATAGTCTTGTGAATTATGCCACCCAATAAGACTTTGAAATGTCTGGAATAGGTGAAATAACGGACTGAAAATCGAAAAAAGTCGAAAAATCGTGAAATTTTGGAAAATGCTCTACTATTTTTTTATTTTGAGAGATTTTCAAAAAAAGATTGTATATTCAGATAGCTGACCTAATTACGATTCTAACGATGTATAATATGTATGTAGTTATTGAAATTTAATTTTCGATATTTTAAATTTTTTGCATTTTTGGCACTTTTCAACATAGGATTTCTCAGGGGCATTTTATCTGATCAGATAATGCAATATATCATTACAGAGCCCTGTGGCAATTTTAGTGCCCAAACCGGCTATTAAAACTATTCCGAAAATAATAACCATACCGGAAGTATTCAAAAAATGAAAAAAAAGGTTAAAAACATTGTCGCACTTGCGAAAAACTTGATTTCTCCCTTAGGTAATAGCGGACCAAAAGAACTAAAGGGTCGTTGGAAAGCCCTAGTAATGGACCATCATATGGTATCTAAATAATACGATTTCGATGGTAGGGAAATAAATTATTGTATGCCAAAAATCTAGTATTTTCCGATTTTTTAACATTCTGAGACGCCCTTTTCTCGAAAACGACGCCGCAGATTTTTCTTAAACTTTTCTTACTCAAAGTCCTATCGGTTGTCTATATAGTGAATCCAAAATGAAAAGCATTGAAATAATATAGGTGGTCCAAAAATGGCATCAAACTTTGAAAAAAATTGAAAAATCATTAAATTTTTGTAAACGCTCTTTAATTTATCTTTTTTTCCAAAACTACTCAATGGATGTTTCTGACACTTCTGGTACAGAAAGTTAAGTATCGAAAGAACTTCGTAAAGCTATCGCGACAATGATCGTAAAACCGGAAGTAGTCGAACAAATGTCCGATATTTTGAAAAAAAATAATTTTTTTACGAATACCTTTTTTATTTATGAATATATTTTGATGGTATTTTACACAGGGTTAAAATATCATCGTACTTGAGCAGAAATGAGAAAAAAAATTGTCAGGGTAATTTGCGTTAGCCGCCATCGGCTAATTTAGTTTTTCGTACCCAGAAAAATTATTTATTGTTCGATTTGTATAAAACAAAGTTCATATGCTCCGTGGTCCCAATTGTATTTTTTTTTGTTACGGTAAAATTTTTCTGTCGGCAACGAAAGTGACGTAATATTGACAAAAACTACAATTTTGACAGTTCGGTACCACTTTTTGAAAGCAAATATTTTTTTTTTCAAAACTGATATAACTAAAAGGATGCACCCTGCAAAGATGCACAAAATCCTTAGCTCAGATTTTTTAATTTCAATTTCATTTTCGGGCAATTTCGAATAAAATGTAAAATAAAGTGTAAAATTCAGTTATTTACAATTCATTCAGCGTCTTCATATTTTGAAATATTTATTTGTAATTTTCATAAACTCGTAGCAATAATTCAGACGAAGAGAATGTATGCGAAAATTAGTTTGTAATATGAGCAGTTGCCGAGAAATATGCAATTTTGCATGCATCACTTTTCACGTTATTTTGCCTATAAAAGAGTGAATTATCATTCGATTTGCAATATTTTTTTTCCATTTGATGCCTAATGCCAATTTGGACTAGGTCAAGTCAATTTTACATTTTCACTGTGACCGGAAATGACGTCATTTGGGCAAAAACTGTATTTTTAACCCAAAAAACAAATATTTTATTCAAATGAGTCTGCCTGAAAATATTTTTAAAATTATGATATTTGATTCCCATCAACGAATAGAATGAAGCCATACGACCATACAGATACCACAAAATGGTTTCTAACTTGTATGGTTACAGAGAAATAGGCGATCTTCTATAAGTCACTTTTCAAGGTTTTTGGTCTATAAAAGTGTCAATTATTGTTCGATTTTTATAATTTTTTTACCATTTGATGCCTTATGTCATTTATGGCTTCTATGAACTAAGTTAACATTTTCAATATCACCGGAAGTAATGTAATTTTTGCAAAAAACGTATTTTTAGCCTTCAAAACAAACATTTTTTTGATGGGATTTATATTTATTATTCGTTTAACTTGATAACGTCTGACTCTAATGGGCAGTAAGATTGAATCAATACCATCATATTGATATCAAAAAAAGCCTTCTAGCATGTTCCCTTGTCGAATAATAGCCAATTTTCCCAGGGTCACTTTTAAGTTTTTTACCTTCTTAATTTCAGTTTATGGGTTATAGGGTAATTATTTATTGCCCAATATGTATAAAACAAAGTTTGTATTTTGTGTGTTGCGAATTTTCGACTTATTTTTCGCCTATAAAAATATCTTTCGGTACCGGAAGTGACGTAATTTTGCCATAATTTACAATTTTGACCGGTCTTTTCGCCAGCAAATATTACTTTTACATATGATAGAGGGTGTCACTGAAGCAAAACAACTAAAGTATAGTTTGGTAGCTCAATGGATCGGCTATGGTATAAGAAACTTCCTGTATGATTCCTGAAAGCCGGTTCAGTGCTGCTTGCAGGTCTAGTTATTATTATTATTATTATTATTATTTACCGCGGGGGCCTAGATCTCCATGATCGAAAACAGATATCGATCTGAAATAAGATTTTCTATTGGGAAACCACGTGGTGGCTACTTGATAAAATATTTTTGAAATGTCTGCGCATACCGGAAGTTACCGAACTTTGCACGTTGTCTAAAAATTGAAAATCGGCCATAGTTTCGTCAATTCTTTATCCATTTTCAAACAAATTACATTTTTGGAATTCCTGAATCTTTTCTGAGACAATGGCTATCTCACATTTTTCAATTTCGAACATTCGTCTATGACTTTTATCGTTCGAAAATTGAAAACATGTTGTTTACGAGACAATTTTTGTCATTTTTCAAAATTTTCAAATTTGACCTACATTTTTGGATACCTGAAGTCCATCCGATTCCAGTAATATAAGTTTCATTCAGAGTTATCGCCCTTTATTTTTCGATTTTTATCGAATTTTCTTCCCATTTTGCGAGCTCGGGTTTCGTTTTATGGTAGAATTGACGTTTCTGAAACTTCTGGAACATGAAGTTATAGTCCAATACCAACTGATAAAGCAATTTCGACACGGATCTTTAAACCGGAAGTGGTCGAAATAATGTTCAATATTTTGAAAAAAATGCAAAAAATGGATATTTTGGGGAAAAACGCGATTTCTCCGCCCGATATCAACGGATTAAAGAAATTAGGGTACCATTGGACTGCACTAGGATTGTACTATCGTATGATACCCAATTCATACGGATACGATGAGCAGGAAGCAAAGTATGGCACGCTGAAAATCAAGTATTTTCTGATTTGGAGCGTTTTTGGACGCCTGTATCTCGAAAACTTAACCGCAACTTTTTTTCTAACTTTCTCTATCGAGAGTCCATTCGATAGTCTTGTGAATTATGCCACCCAATAAGACTTTGAAATGTCTGGAATAGGTGAAATAACGGACTGAAAATCGAAAAAAGTCGAAAAATCGTGAAATTTTGGAAAATGCTCTACCATTTTTTCATTTTGAGAGATTTTCAAAAAAAGATTGTATATTCAGATAGCTGACCTAATTACGATTCTAACGATGTATAATATGTATGTAGTTATTGAAATTTAATTTTCGATATTTTAAATTTTTTGCATTTTTGGCACTTTTCAACATAGGATTTCTCAGGGGCATTTTATCTGATCAGATAATGCAATATATCATTACAGAGCCCTGTGGCTATTTAGTGCCCAAACCGGCTATTAAAACTATTCCGAAAATAATAACCATACCGGAAGTATTCAAAAAATGAAAAAAAAAGGTTAAAAACATTGTCGCACTTGCGAAAAACTTGATTTCTCCCTTAGGTAATAGCGGACCAAAAGAACTAAAGGGTCGTTGGAAAGCCCTATTAATGGACCATCATATGGTATCTAAATAATACGATTTCGATGGTAGGGAAATAGATTATTGTATGCCAAAAATCTAGTATTTTCCGATTTTTTAACATTCTGAGACGCCCTTTTCTCGAAAACAACGCCGCAGATTTTTCTTAAACTTTTCTTACTCAAAGTCCTATCGGTTGTCTATATAGTGAATCCAAAATGAAAAGCATTGAAATAATATAGGTGGTCCAAAAATGACATCAAACTTTGAAAAAAATTGAGAAATCATTAAATTTTTGTAAACGCTCTTTAATTTATCTTTTTTTCCAAAACTACTCAATGGATGTTTCTGACACTTCTGGTACAGAAAGTTAAGTATCGAAAGAACTTCGTAAAGCTATCGCGACAATGATCGTAAAACCGGAAGTAGTCGAACAAATGTCCGATATTTTGAAAAAAAATAATTTTTTTACGAATACCTTTTTTATTTATGAATATATTTTGATGGTATTTTACACAGGGTTAAAATATCATCGTACTTGAGCAGAAATGAGAAAAAAAATTGTCAGGGTAATTTGCGTTAGCCGCCATCGGCTAATTTAGTTTTTCGTACCCAGAAAAATTATTTATTGTTCGATTTGTATAAAACAAAGTTCATATGCTCCGTGGTCCCAATTGTAATTTTTTTTGTTACGGTAAAATTTTTCTGTCGGCAACGAAAGTGACGTAATATTAACAAAAACTACAATTTTGACAGTTCGGTACCACTTTTTGAAAGCAAATATTTTTTTTTTCAAAACTGATATAACTAAAAGGATGCACCCTGCAAAGATGCACAAAATCCTTAGCTCAGATTTTTTTAATTTCAATTTCATTTTCGGGCAATTTCGAATAAAATGTAAAATAAAGTGTAAAATTCAGTTATTTACAATTCATTCAGCGTCTTCATATTTTGAAATATTTATTTGTAATTTTCATAAACTCGTAGCAATAATCCAGACGAAGAGAATGTATGCGAAAATTAGTTTGTAATATGAGCAGTTGCCGAGAAATATGCAATTTTGCATGCATCACTTTTCACGTTATTTTGCCTATAAAAGAGTGAATTAACATTCGATTTGCAATATTTTTTTTCTCCATTTGATGCCTAATGCCAATTTGGACTAGGTCAAGTCAATTTTACATTTTCACTGTGACCGGAAATGACGTCATTTGGGCAAAATCTGTATTTTTAACCCAAAAAACAAATATTTTATTCAAATGAGTCTGCCTTATAATATTTTTAAAATTATGATATTTGATTCCCATCAACGAATAGAATGAAGCCATACGACCATACAGATACCACAAAATGGTTTCTAACTTGTATGGTTACAGAGAAATAGGCGATCTTCTATAAGTCACTTTTCAAGGTTTTTGGTCTATAAAAGTCTCAATTATTATTCGATTTTTATAATTTTTTTTACCATTTGATGCCTTATGCCATTTATGGCTTCTATGAACTAAGTTAACATTTTCAATATCACCGGAAGTAATGTAATTTTTGCAAAAAACGTATTTTTAGCCTTCAAAACAAACATTTTTTTGAAGGGATTTATATTTATTATTCGTTTAACTTGATAACGTCTGACTCTAATGGGCAGTAGGATTGAATCAATGCCATCATATTGATATCAAAAAAAGCCTTCTAGCATGTTCCCTTGTCGAATAATAGCCAATTTTCCCAGGGTCACTTTTAAGTTTTTTACCTTCTTAATTTCAGTTTATGGGTTATAGGGTAATTATTTATTGCCCAATATGTATAAAACAAAGTTTGTATTTTGTGAGTTGCGAATTTTCGACTTATTTTTCACCTATAAAAATATCTTTCGGTACCGGAAGTGACGTAATTTTGCCATAATTTACAATTTTGACCGGTCTTTTCGCCAGCAAATATTACTTTTACATATGATAGAGGGTGTCACTGAAGCAAAACAACTAAAGTATAGTTTGGTAGCTCAATGGATCGGCTATGGTATAAGAAACTTCCTGTATGATTCCTGAAAGCCGGTTCAGTGCTGCTTGCAGGTCTAGTTATTATTATTATTATTATTATTATTTACCGCGAGGGCCTAGATCTCCATGATCGAAAACAGATATCGATCTGGAATTAGCTTTTCTATCGGGAAACCATGTGGTGGCTACTTGATAAAATATTTTTGAAATTTCTGCGCATACCGGAAGTGACCGAACTTTTTACTTTCTCTAAAAATTGAAAATCGTCTATAGTTTCGTCAATTCTTTATCCATTTTCAAACAAATTACATTTTTGGAATCCCTGAATCTTTTCTGAGACAATGGCTATCTCACATTTTTCAATTTCGAACATTCGTCTATGACTTTTATCGTTCGAAAATTGAAAACATGTTGTTTACGAGACAATTTTTGTTATTTTTCAAAATTTTCAAATTTGACCTACATTTTTGGATACTTGAAGTCCATCCGATTCCAGTAATATAAGTTTCATTCAGAGTTATCGCCCTTTATTTTTCGATTTTTATCGAATTTTCTTCCCATTTTGCAAGCTCGGGTTTCGTTTTATGGTAGAATTGACGTTTCTGAAACTTCTGGAACATGAAGTTATAGTCCAATACCAACTGATAAAGCAATTTCGACACGGATCTTTAAACCGGAAGTGGTCGAAATAATGTTCAATATTTTGAAAAAAATGGAAAAAATGGATATTTTTGGGAAAAACGCGATTTCTCCGCCCGATATCAATGGATTAAAGAAATTAGAGTACCATTGGACTGCACTATGATGGTACTATCGTATGATACCCATTTCATACGGATACTATGATCAGGCAGCAAAATATGGCACGCTGAAAATCAAGTATTTTCTGATTTTTAGCATTTTTGGACGCCTATATCTCGAAAACTTAACCGCAACTTTTTTTTTAACTTTCTCTATCGAGAGTCCATTCGATAGTCTTGTGAATTATGCCACCCAATAAGACTTTGAAATGTCTGGAATAGGTGAAATAACGGACTGAAAATCGAAAAAAGTCGAAAAATCGTGAAATTTTGGAAAATGCTCTACTATTTTTTTATTTTAAGAGATTTTCAAAAAAAGATTGTATATTCAGATAGCTGACCTAATTACGATTCTAACGATGTATAATATGTATGTAGTTATTGAAATTTAATTTTCGATATTTTAAATTTTTTGCATTTTTGGCACTTTTCAACATAGGATTTCTCAGGTGCATTTTATCTGATCAGATAATGCAATATATCATTACAGAGTCCTGTGGCTATTTTAGTGCCCAACCGGCTATTAAGACTATTCCGAAAATAATAACCATACCGGAAGTATTCAAAAAATGAAAAAAAAAGGTTAAAAACATTGTCGCACTTGCGAAAAACTTGATTTCTCCCTTAGGTAATAGCGGACCAAAATAACTAAAGTGTCGTTGGAAAGCCCTATTAATGGACCATCATATGGTATCTAAATAATACGATTTCGATGGTAGGGAAATAAATTATTGTATGCCAAAAATCTAGTATTTTCCGATTTTTTAACATTCTGAGACGCCCTTTTCTCGAAAACGACGCCGCAGATTTTTCTTAAACTTTTCTTACTCAAAGTCCTATCGGTTGTCTATATAGTGAATCCAAAATGAAAAGCATTGAAATAATATAGGTGGTCCAAAAATGGCATCAAACTTTGAAAAAAATTGAAAAATCATTAAATTTTTGTAAACGCTCTTTAATTTATCTTTTTTTCCAAAACTACTCAATGGATGTTTCTGACACTTCTGGTACAGAAAGTTAAGTATCGAAAGAACTTCGTAAAGCTATCGCGACAATGATCGTAAAACCGGAAGTAGTCGAAAAAATGTCCGATATTTTGAAAAAAATTAATTTTTTTACGAATACTTTTTTTATTTATGAATATTTTTTCATGATATTTTACACAGGGTTAAAATATCATCGTACTTGAGCAGAAATGAGAAAAAAAATTGTCTCGGTAATTTGCGTTAGCCGCCATCGGCTAATTTAGTTTTTCGTACCCAGAAAAATTATTTATTGTTCGATTTGTATAAAACAAAGTTCATATGCTCCGTGGTCCCAATTGTAATTTTTTTTGTTACGGTGAAATTTTTCTGTCGGCAACGGAAGTGACGTAATATTAACAAAAACTACAATTTTGACAGTTCGGTACCACTTTTTGAAAGCAAATATTTTTTTTTTCAAAACTGATATAACTAAAAGGATGCACCCTGCAAAGATGCACAAAATCCTTAGCTCAGATTTATTAATTTCAATTTCATTTTCGGGCAATTTCAAATAAAATGTAAAATATAGTGTAAAATTCAGTTATTTACAATTCATTCAGCGTCTTCTATTTTGAAATATTTATTTGTAATTTTCATAAACTCGTAGCAATAATCCAGACGAAGAGAATGTATGCGAAAATTAGTTTGTAAAATGAGCAGTTGCCGAGAAATATGCAATTTTGCATGCATCACTTTTCACGTTATTTTGCCTATAAAAGAGTGAATTATCATTCGATTTGCAATATTTTTTTTCCATTTGATGCCTAATGCCAATTTGGACTAGTTCAAGCCAATTTTACATTTTCACTGTGACCGGAAATGACGTCATTTGGACAAAAACTGTATTTTTAACCCAAAAAACAAATATTTTATTCAAATGAATCTGCCTTATAATATTTTTGAAATTATGATATTTGATTCCCATCAACGAATAGAATGAAGCCATACGACCATACAGATACCACAAAATGGTTTCTAACTTGTTTGGTTACAGAGAAATAGGCGATCTTCTATAAGTCACTTTTCAAGGTTTTTGGTCTATAAAAGTGTCAATTATTATTCGATTTTTATAATTTTTTTACCATTTGATGCCTTATGCCATTTATGACTTCTATGAACTACGTTAACATTTTCAATATCACCGGAAGTAATGTAATTTTTGCAAAAAACGTATTTTTAGCCTTCAAAACAAACATTTTTTTGAAGGGATTTATATTTATTATTCGTTTAACTTTATAACGTCTGACTCTAATGGGCAGTAAGACTGAATCAATACCATCATATTGATATCAAGAAAAGGCTTCTAGCATGTTCCCTTGTCGAATAATAACCAATTTTCCGAGGGTCACTTTTAAGTTTTTTACCTTCTTAATTTCAGTTCATGGGTTATAGGTTAATTATTTATTGCCCGATGTCTATAAAAAAAAGTTTGTATTTTGTATGTTGCGAATTTTCGACTTATTTTTCACCTATAAAAATTTCTTTCGGCACCGGAAGTGACGTAATTTTGCCATAATTTACAATTTTGACCGGTCTTTTCGCCAGCAAATATTACTTTTACATATGATAGAGGGTGTCACTGAAGCAAAACAACTAATGTATAGTTTGGTAGCTCAATGGATCGGCTATGGTATAATTAACTTCCTGTATGATTTCTGAAAGCCGGTTCAGTGCTGCTTGCAGGTCTAGTTATTATTATTATTATTATTATTATTATTTACCGCGAGGGCCTAGATCTCCATGATCGAAAACAGATATCGATCTGGAATTAGCTTTTCTATCGGGAAACCATGTGGTGGCTACTTGATAAAATATTTTTGAAATTTCTGCGCATACCGGAAGTGACCGAACTTTGTACTTTCTCTAAAAATTGAAAATCGGCCATAGTTTCGTCAATTCTTTATCCATTTTCAAACAAATTACATTTTTGGAATCCCTGAATCTTTTCTGAGACAATGGCTATCTCACATTTTTCAATTTCGAACATTCGTCTATGACTTTTATCGTTCGAAAATTGAAAACATGTTGTTTACGAGACAATTTTTGTTATTTTTCAAAATTTTCAAATTTGACCTACATTTTTGGATACCTGAAGTCCATCCGATTCCAGTAATATAAGTTTCATTCAGAGTTATCGCCCTTTATTTTCCGATTTTTTTCGAATTTTCTTCCCATTTTGCGAGCTCGGGTTTCGTTTTATGGTAGAATTGACGTTTATGAAACTTCTGGAACATGAAGTTATAGTCCAATACCAACTGATAAAGCAATTTCGACACGGATCTTCAAACCGGAAGTGGTCGAAATAATGTTCAATATTTTGAAAAAAATGCAAAAAATGGATATTTTGGGGGAAAACGCTATTTCTCTGTCCGATATCAATGGATTAAACGAATGAAGGTACCATTTGATGGCACGATTGTTGGACTATCATATGATACCCCATTCATACGGATACTATGAACAGACAGCAAAATGTGGCACGCTGAAAATCAAGTATTTTCTGATTTGGAGCGTTTTTGGACGCCTGTATCTCGAAAACTTAACCTGCAATATTTTTTAAATTTTTTCTATCGAGAGTCCTTTGGGAGGTATTTGACATGAAGCCATCCAATAGGACTTTGAAATGTCTGGAATAGGATAAAAAAGGGACTGAAAATCGAAAAAAGTCGAAAAATCGTGAAATTTTGGAAAATGCTCTACTATTTTTTTATTTTAAGAGATTTTTAAAAAAAGGTTGTATATTCAGATAGCTGACCTAATTACGATTCTAACGATGTATAATATGTATGTAATTATTAAAATTTAATTTTCTATATTTTAAATTTTTTGCATTTTTGGCACTTTTGAACATAGGATTTCTCAGGGGCATTTTATCTGATCAGATAATGTAATATATCATTACAGAGCCCTGTGGCTATTTTAGTGCCCAAACCGGCTATTAGAACTATTCCGACAATAATAACCATACCGGAAGTATTCAAAAAATGAAAAAAAAGAGTAAAAACATTGTCGCACTTGCGAAAAACTTGATTTCTCCCTTAGGTAATAGCGGACCAAAAGAACTAAAGTGTCGCTGGATAGCCCTATTAATGGACCATCATATGGTATCTAAATAATACGATTTCGATGGTAAGGAAATAAATTATTGTATGCCAAAAATCTAGTATTTTCCAATTTTTTAACATTCTGAGACGCCCTTTTCTCGAAAACGACGCCTACGATTTTTCTTAAACGTTTCTTACTCAAAGTCCTGTCAGTTGTCTATATAGGGAATCCAAAATGAAAAGCATTGAAATAATATAAGTGGTCGAAAAATGGCCTCAAACTTTGAAAAAAATTGAAAAATCGTTAAATTTTTTGAAACGCTCTTTAATTTATCTTTTTTTCCAAAACTACTCAATGGATGTTTCTGACACTTCTGGTACGTACAGTTAAGTATCCAAAGGACTTCGTAAAGCTATCACAACAACGATCGTAAAACCGGAAGTAGTCGAAAAAATGTCCGATATTTCGAAAAAAATTAATTTTTTTACGAAAACCTTTTTTATTTATGAATATTTTTTGATGATATTTTACACAGGGTTAAAATATCATCGTACTTGAGCAGAAATGAGAAAAAAAATTGTCTCGGTAATTTGCGTTAGCCACCATCGGCTAATTTAGTTTTTCGTACCCAGAAAAATTATTTATTGTTCGATTTGTATAAAACAAAGTTCATATGCACCATGGTCCCAATTGTAATTTTTTTTGTTACGGTGAAATTTTTCTGTCGGCAACGGAAGTGACGTAATATTAACAAAAACTACAATTTTGACAGTTCGGTACCACTTTTTGAAAGCAAATATTATTTTTTTTCAAAACTGATATAACTAAAAGGATGCACCCTGCAAAGGTGCACAAAATCCTTAGCTCATGTTTTTAAATTTCAACTTCATTTTCGGGCAATTTCGAATAAAATGTAAAATAAAGTGTAAAATTCAGTTATTTACAATTCATTCAGCGTCTTCATATTTTGAAATATTTATTTGTAATTTTCATAAACTCGTAGCAATAATCCAGACGAAGAGAATGTATGCGAAAATTAGTTTGTAATATGAGCAGTTGCCGAGAAATATGCAATTTTGCATGCATCACTTTTCACGTTATTTTGCCTATAAAAGAGTGAATTATTATTCGATTTGCAATATTTTTTTTCCATTTGATGCCTAATGCCAATTTGGACTAGGTCAAGCCAATTTTACATTTTCACTGTGACCGGAAATGACGTCTTTTGGGCAAAAACTGTATTTCTAACCTAAAAAACAAATATTTTATTCAAATGAGTCTGCCTTATAATGTTTTTAAAATTATGATATTTGATTCCCATCAACGAATAAAATGAAGCCATACGACCATACAGATACCACAAAATGGTTTCTAACTTGTACGGTTACAGAGAAATAGGCGATCTTCTATAAGTCACTTTTCAATGTTTTTGGTCTGTAAAACTGTCAATTATTATTCGATTTTTACAATTTATTTACCATTTCATGCCTTATGCTATTTATGACTTCTATGAACCAAGTTAAAATTTTCAATATCACCGGAAGTAATGTAATTTTTGCAAAAAACGTATTTTTAGCCTTTAAAACAAACATTTTTTTGAAGGGATTTATATTTATTATTCGTTTAACTTTATAACGTCTGACTCTAATGGGCAGTAAGACTGAATCAATACCATCATATTGATATCAAGAAAAATCTTCTAGCATGTTCCCTTGTCGAATAATAACCAATTTTCCGAGGGTCACTTTTAAGTTTTTCACCTTCTTAATTTCAGTTTATGGGTTATAGGTTAATTATTTATTGCCCGATATCTATAAAAAAAAAGTTTGCATTTTGTATGTTGCGAATTTTCGACTTATTTTTCACCTATAAAAATTTCTTTCGGCACCGGAAGTGACGTAATTTTGCCATAATTTACAATTTTGACCGGTCTTTTCGCCAGCAAATATTACTTTTACATATGATAGAGGGTGTCACTGAAGCTAAACAACTAATGTATAGTTTGGTAGCTCAATGGATCGGCTATGGTATAATAAACTTCCTGTATGATTCCTGAAAGCCGGTTCAGTGCTGCTTGCAGGTCTAGTTAGGGTTTCACACTGCGTAGCTTGTGTGAAACACTATTGTTTTTGTTAAAATTATTATTCTTATTATTATTCTTATTATTATTCCAATTCCACTTTGACTATATCTCAGTAACTACTTGTCGCATCGTTACGATTTCTTCGGTTTTACTGGGAAAGTGGGTGTGACTTAGAGGATAAAGCTATTTTGAACGTTCTGCGACAATGCGAAATGTCCGAAATCACCGAAGTTATCGTTTTTGAAAATATTGCAGTAATTTTAACAATAATCATTGGATTTTAACTTTCGATACATTTTGGCATAGCCTGAGACAGGGCACATAGCTACGCTACTTTCGATTTTTGATTTTCGGCATATCTTCGAAGATGTTAGGCGCCAAATTTCGAAAATTTAAAATTTTACAAAAAACTTTTTTATTTATGAATATTTTTTAGTCGTGTTGTGCACAGAATTAAAGAGTCATCTGACTAGCGCAAAAATAGTAAAAAAAATTGTCTCGGTAATTTTCCTTGGCCGCCATTGGCTAATTCAGTTTTTCAGTCCCAGATTAATTTTTTATTGTTCGATTTGTATAAAACAAAGTTCATATGCTTCGTTGTCTCAATTGCCATTTTTTTTATTACCAAAAGTGTTATCTGTCGGCACCGGAAGTGGCATAATTTTACCAAAAACTACAATTTTGACAGTTATTTTCTTATATCGAAAACAAATATTATTTTTTGGAAAAATTATTTGACTCAAAGAGTGTGACCTTTCAAGGCGCAAAAAATGTAGGAAGCAGTTTTTTTAATTTCGATTTCATTTTCGAGCAAATTCGATTAAGAGGCTAAAATGGTGTAAAATTGACCTATTTACAACCTATTCAGGCTTTTCAAATTTTAAAATATTTCTTTGTAACTTTTATAAACTTGTAGCTATCATCCATACGAAGAGAATATGCGTAAAAATTAGTTTGTAATATAAGCAGTTGCCGAGAAATAGGCAATTTTGCATTAGTCACTTTTCACGTAATTTTGGCTATAAAAGAATCAATTATTATTCGATTTTCAATTTTCTTTCGCCATTGGATGCCTAATGCCGTAGTGAACTATTTCAAACCATTTTACCTCTTACGCCGTCACCGGAAATGACGTCATTTGCTCAAAACTTAAATTATAGCCTTTAAAAACAATATTTTATTCAAATGAGTCGTACTTGTTATTTTTTTCAAATTATGATATTTGATTCTATTGATCAAATAGATTGAACCCATACTATCATACAGAAACCACATAATGGTTTCTAACTTGTACGGTTGCAGAGAAATGGACAATTTTCCCTAAGTCACTTTTAAAGGTTTTTGGTCTATAAAAGTGTCAGTTATTATTCGATTTTCATAAAATTTTCACTATATGATATCTTATGTCATTGATGATTTCATAGAACTAATTTAACATTTTCAGTATCACCAGAAGTAATGTCATTTTGGCAAAAACTGTATTTTTAGCCTTCAAAACAGATATTTTTTTTAAATGAGTCTGATTTGTAATATATTTCAAATTATGATATTTGATCCCAATCAACAAATCGATTGAACCCATACGATCATATAGATACCAAAAAATAGTTTTTATCATGTACGGTTGCCGAGAAATAGACGATTTTCTACAAGTCACTTTTCAAGGTTTTTGGTCTATAAAAGAGGCAATTCTTATTCGATCTACATACTATTTTCGCCATATGATGCCTTATGCCATTTCTGATTTCATAAAACTAATTGAACATTTTCATTATCACCGGAAGTAATGGAATTTTTCCAGGATCACTTACAAGTAACATATATATATATATATATAAAATGAATTGATATTGCTGGATTTGGTTGATTCTTCGTCAATTTTATTTGATGTTTACAATGCTTATGTGGAAACCTGGTCGATGGTTTCATTGGTATCGGAAGTGACATATGTTCAAGGGTAACGTGGCACCGAAAGTGACGTGGCACCAGTGAAACCCGTCATTCCTGCATGCAGGTCTAGTTATTAGGCTTTCAGACTTTCGTCTGAAAGCCTATTGTGATTACTAAAATTATTATTAGGCTTTCAGACTTTCGTCTGAAAGCCTATTGAGATTACTAAAATTATTATTAGGCTTTCAGACTTTCGTCTGAAAGCCTATTGAGATTACTAAAATTATTATTATTATTATTATTATTATTATTATTTACCGCGAGGGCCTAGATCTCCATGATCGAAAACAGATATCGATCTGGAATTAGCTTTTCTATCGGGAAACCATGTGGTGGCTACTTGATAAAATATTTTTGAAATTTCTGCGCATACCGGAAGTGACCGAACTTTGTACTTTCTCTAAAAATTGAAAATCGGCCATAGTTTCGTCAATTCTTTATCCATTTTCAAACAAATTACATTTTTGGAATCCCTGAATCTTTTCTGAGACAATGGCTATCTCACATTTTTCAATTTCGAACATTCGTCTATGACTTTTATCGTTCGAAAATTGAAAACATGTTGTTTACGAGACAATTTTTGTTATTTTTCAAAATTTTCAAATTTGACCTACATTTTTGGATACCTGAAGTCCATCCGATTCCAGTAATATAACTTTCATTCAGAGTTATCGCCCTTTATTTTCCGATTTTTTTCGAATTTTCTTCCCATTTTGCGAGCTCGGGTTTCGTTTTATGGTAGAATTGACGTTTATGAAACTTCTGGAACATGAAGTTATAGTCCAATACCAACTGATAAAGCAATTTCGACACGGATCTTCAAACCGGAAGTGGTCGAAATAATGTTCAATATTTTGAAAAAAATGCAAAAAATGGATATTTTGGGGGAAAACGCTATTTCTCTGTCCGATATCAATGGATTAAACGAATGAAGGTACCGTTTGATGGCACGATTGTTGGACTATCATATGATACCCCATTCATACGGATACTATGAACAGACAGCAAAATATGGCACGCTGAAAATCAAGTATTTTCTGATTTGGAGCGTTTTTGGACGCCTGTATCTCGAAAACTTAACCTGCAATATTTTTTAAATTTTTTCTATCGAGAGTCCTTTGGGAGGTATTTGACATGAAGCCATCCAATAGGACTTTGAAATGTCTGGAATAGGATAAAAAAGGGACTGAAAATCGAAAAAAGTCGAAAAATCGTGAAATTTTGGAAAATGCTCTACTATTTTTTTATTTTAAGAGATTTTTAAAAAAAGGTTGTATATTCAGATAGCTGACCTAATTACGATTCTAACGATGTATAATATGTATGTAATTATTAAAATTTAATTTTCTATATTTTAAATTTTTTGCATTTTTGGCACTTTTGAACATAGGATTTCTCAGGGGCATTTTATCTGATCAGATAATGTAATATATCATTACAGAGCCCTGTGGCTATTTTAGTGCCCAAACCGGCTATTAGAACTATTCCGACAATAATAACCATACCGGAAGTATTCAAAAAATGAAAAAAAAAGAGTAAAAACATTGTCGCACTTGCGAAAAACTTGATTTCTCCCTTAGGTAATAGCGGACCAAAAGAACTAAAGTGTCGCTGGATAGCCCTATTAATGGACCATCATATGGTATCTAAATAATACGATTTCGATGGTAAGGAAATAAATTATTGTATGCCAAAAATCTAGTATTTTCCAATTTTTTAACATTCTGAGACGCCCTTTTCTCGAAAACGACGCCTACGATTTTTCTTAAACGTTTCTTACTCAAAGTCCTGTCAGTTGTCTATATAGGGAATCCAAAATGAAAAGCATTGAAATAATATAAGTGGTCGAAAAATGGCCTCAAACTTTGAAAAAAATTGAAAAATCGTTAAATTTTTGGAAACGCTCTTTAATTTATCTTTTTTTCCAAAACTACTCAATGGATGTTTCTGACACTTCTGGTACGTACAGTTAAGTATCCAAAGGACTTCGTAAAGCTATCACAACAACGATCGTAAAACCGGAAGTAGTCGAAAAAATGTCCGATATTTCGAAAAAAATTAATTTTTTTACGAAAACCTTTTTTATTTATGAATATTTTTTGATGATATTTTACACAGGGTTAAAATATCATCGTACTTGAGCAGAAATGAGAAAAAAAATTGTCTCGGTAATTTGCGTTAGCCACCATCGGCTAATTTAGTTTTTCGTACCCAGAAAAATTATTTATTGTTCGATTTGTATAAAACAAAGTTCATATGCACCATGGTCCCAATTGTAATTTTTTTTGTTACGGTGAAATTTTTCTGTCGGCAACGGAAGTGACGTAATATTAACAAAAACTACAATTTTGACAGTTCGGAACCACTTTTTGAAAGCAAATATTATTTTTTTTCAAACCTGATATAACTAAAAGGATGCACCCTGCAAAGGCGCAAAAAATTCTTAGCTCATATTTTTTAATTTCAATTTCATTTTCGGGCTATTTCGAATAAAATGTAAAATAGAGTGTAAAATTCAGTTATTTACAATTCGTTCAGCGTCTTCATATTTTGAAATATTTATTTGTAATTTCCATAAACTCGTGGCAATAATCCAGACGAAGAGAATGTATGCAAAAATTAGTTTGTAATATGAGCAGTTGCCGAGAAATATGCAATTTTGCATGCATCACTTTTCACGTTATTTTGCCTATACAAGAGTGAATTATTATTCGATTTGCAATATTTTTTTTCCATTTGATGCCTAATACCAATTTGGAATAGGTCAAGCCAATTTTACATTTTCACTGTGACCGGAAATGACGTCATTTGGGCAAAAACTGTATTTTTAACCTAAAAAACAAATATTTTATTCAAATCAAACTCCCTTATAATATTTTTAAAATTATGATATTTGATTCTCATCAACGAATAGAATGGAGCCATACGACCATACAGATACCACAAAATGGTTTCTAACTTGTACGGTTACAGAGAAATAAGCGATCTTCTGTAAGTCACTTTTCAAGTTTTTTGGTCTATAAAAGTCTCAATTATTATTCGATTTTTATAATTTTTTTACCATTTGTTGCCTTATGCCATTTATGACTTCTATGAACCAAGTTAACATTTTCAATATCTCCGGAAGTAATGTAATTTTTGCAAAAAACGTATTTTTAGCCTTCAAAACAAACATTTTTTTGAAGGGATTTATATTTATTATTCGTTTAACTTTATAACGTCTGACTCTAATGGGCAGTGAGATTGAATCAATACCATCATATCGATATCAAGAAAAGGCTTCTAGCATGTTCCCTTGTCGAATAATAACCAATTTTCCCAGGGTCACTTTTAATTTTTTTACCTTCTTAATTTCAGTTTATGGGTTATAGGTTAATCATTTATTGCCGGAAATGTATAAAAGAACGTTTGGATTTTGTATGTTGCGAATTTTCGACTTATTCTTCACCTATAAAAATTTCTTTCGGCACCGGAAGTGACGTAATTTTGCCATAATTTACAATTTTGACCGGTCTTTTCGCCAGCAAATATTACTTTAACATATGATAGAGGGTGTCACTGAAGCAAAACAACTAAAGTATAGTTTGGTAACTCAATGGGTCGGCTATGGTATAATAAACTTCCTGTATGATTCCTGAAAGCCGGTTCAGTGCTGCTTGCAGGTCTAGTTATTATTATTATTATTATTATTATTTACCGCGGGGGCCTAGATCTCCATGATCGAAAACAGATATCGATCTGAAATTAGATTTTCTATTGGGAAAACACGTGGTGGCTACTTGATAAAATATTTTTGAAATTTCTGCGCATACCGGAAGTGACCGAACTTTGCACGTTGTCTAAAAATTGAAAATCGGCCATAGTTTCGTCAATTCTTTATCCATTTTCAAACAAATTACATTTTTGGAATCCCTGAATCTTTTCTGAGACAATGGCTATCTCACATTTTTCAATTTCGAACATTCGTCTATGACTTTTATCGTTCGAAAATTGAAAACATGTTGTTTACGAGACAATTTTTGTCATTTTTCAAAATTTTCAAATTTGACCTACATTTTTGGATACCTGAAGTCCATCCGATTCCAGTAATATAAGTTTCATTCAGAGTTATCGCCCTTTATTTTTCGATTTTTATCGAATTTTCTTCCCATTTTGCAAGCTCGGGTTTCGTTTTATGGTAGAATTGACGTTTCTGAAACTTCTGGAACATGAAGTTATAGTCCAATACCAACTGATAAAGCAATTTCGACACGGATCTTTAAACCGGAAGTGGTCGAAATAATGTTCAATATTTTGAAAAAAATGCAAAAAATGGATATTTTGGGGAAAAACGCGATTTCTCTGCCCGATATCAACGGATTAAAGAAATTAGGGTACCATTGCACTGCACTAGGATTGTACTATCGTATGATACCCAATTCATACGGATACGATGAGCAGGAAGCAAAATATGGCACGCTGAAAATCAAGTATTTTCTGATTTGGAGCATTTTTGGACGCCTGTATCTCGAAAACTTAACCGCAACTTTTTTTTTAACTTTCTCTATCGAGAGTCCATTCGATAGTCTTGTGAATTATGCCACCCAATAAGACTTTGAAATGTCTTGAATAGGTGAAATAACGGACTGAAAATCGAAAAAAGTCGAAAAATCGTGAAATTTTGGAAAATGCTCTACTTTTTTTTTATTTTGAGAGATTTTCAAAAAAAGATTGTATATTCAGATAGCTGACCTAATTACGATTCTAACGATGTATAATATGTATGTAGTTATTGAAATTTAATTTTCGATATTTTAAATTTTTGGCATTTTTGGCACTTTTCAACATAGGATTTCTCAGGGGCATTTTATCTGATCAGATAATGCAATATATCATTACAGAGCCCTGTGGCTATTTTAGTACCCAAACCGGCTATTAAAACTATTCCGAAAATAATAACCATACCGGAAGTATTCAAAAAATGAAAAAAAAGGTTAAAAACATTGTCGCACTTGCGAAAAGCTTGATTTCTCCCTTAGGTAATAGCGGACCAAAAGAACTAAAGGGTCGTTGGAAAGCCCTATTAATGGACCATCATATGGTATCTAAATAATACGATTTGGATGGTAGGGAAATAAATTATTGTATGCCAAAAATCTAGTATTTTCCGATTTTTTAACATTCTGAGACGCCCTTTTCTCGAAAACGACGCCGTAGATTTTTCTTAAACTTTTCTTACTCAAAGTCCTATCTGTTGTCTATATAGTGAATCCAAAATGAAAAGCATTGAAATAATATAGGTGGTCCAAAAATGGCATCAAACTTTGAAAAAAATTGAAAAATCATTAAATTTTTGTAAACGCTCTTTAATTTATCTTTTTTTCCAAAACTACTCAATGGATGTTTCTGACACTTCTGGTACAGAAAGTTAAGTATCCAAAGAACTTCGTAAAGCTATCGCGACAATGATCGTAAAACCGGAAGTAGTCGAACAAATGTCCGATATTTTGAAAAAAAATAATTTTTTTACGAATACCTTTTTTATTTATGAATATATTTTGATGGTATTTTACACAGGGTTAAAATATCATCGTACTTGAGCAGAAATGAGAAAAAAAATTGTCAGGGTAATTTGCGTTAGCCGCCATCGGCTAATTTAGTTTTTCGTACCCAGAAAAATTATTTATTGTTCGATTTGTATAAAACAAAGTTCATATGTTCCGTGGTCCCAGTTGTAATTTTTTTTGTTACGGTAAAATTTTTCTGTCGGCAACGAAAGTGACGTAATATTAACAAAAACTACAATTTTGACAGTTCGGTACCACTTTTTGAAAGCAAATATTTTTTTTTTTCAAAACTGATATAACTAAAAGGATGCACCCTGCAAAGATGCACAAAATCCTTAGCTCAGATTTTTTAATTTCAATTTCATTTTCGGGCAATTTCGAATAAAATGTAAAATAAAGTGTAAAATTCAGTTATTTACAATTCATTCAGCGTCTTCATATTTTGAAATATTTATTTGTAATTTTCATAAACTCGTAGCAATAATCCAGACGAAGAGAATGTATGCGAAAATTAGTTTGTAATATGAGCAGTTGCCGAGAAATATGCAATTTTGCATGCATCACTTTTCACGTTATTTTGCCTATAAAAGAGTGAATTATCATTCGATTTGCAATATTTTTTTTCCATTTGATGCCTAATGCCAATTTGGACTAGGTCAAGTCAATTTTACATTTTCACTGTGACCGGAAATGACGTCATTTGGGCAAAAACTGTATTTTCAACCCAAAAAACAAATATTTTATTCAAATGAGTCTGCCTTATAATATTTTTAAAATCATGATATTTGATTCCCATCAACGAATAGAATGAAGCCATACGACCATACAGATACCACAAAATGGTTTCTAACTTG
Organism: Patella caerulea; assembly: GCA_036850965.1. NCBI lineage: Eukaryota > Metazoa > Mollusca > Gastropoda > Patellidae > Patella > Patella caerulea. The sequence goes on along the minus strand of JAZGQO010000002.1, from coordinate 12,036,441 downwards.
TATGGTTACAGAGAAATAGGCGATCTTCTATAAGTCACTTTTCAAGGTTTTTGGTCTATAAAAGTCTCAATTATTATTCGATTTTTATAATTTTTTTACCATTTGACAATCTAATTAAAATATAGATCTATATTTCGTTTCGTTTTTTATTCTTTCGATGGCCTACACTCATGTAGATCTAACCAGTTATAGTGGAAGCTCACGTTCTATGACGTCAGACATCAAGCACGGGACATTTGACCCGATAACGTCAGTCATTCGATTAACCAATTAGCGACCGCCATGCTTTTCAAAATCTACTTTTGTTTTGATTTCTATCCGCTGGTGTTAGTATAGACGTCGTTGGCTGGTAATATCTACCCACAGTTCCACGCATGAAAAGATCAAACGGTCGATTCGACAGACCATTTGATTGGCTGACCCCTCATTTCAGCCAGAACAGGAATTAAATAACAAGTCCTCCAGATCCAAGAGTAGTAAAGACAAGTAAAAACGAAATTTTAAACTATAAAAAAAGAAACGAAATTGGATCTGTGTTTTAATCAGATTGACCATTTGATGCCTTATGCCAATTATGGCTTCTATGAACTAAGTTAACATTTTCAATATCACCGGAAGTAATGTAATTTTTGCAAAAAACGTATTTTTAGCCTTCAAAACAAACATTTTTTTGAAGGGATTTATATTTATTATTCGTTTAACTTGATAACGTCTGACTCTAATGGGCAGTAAGATTGAATCAATACCATCATATTGATATCAAAAAAAGCCTTCTAGCATGTTCCCTTGTCGAATAATAGCCAGTTTTCCCAGGGTCATTTTTAAGTTTTTTACCTTCTTAATTTCAGTTTATGGGTTATAGGGTAATTATTTATTGCAAAATATGTATAAAACAAAGTTTGTGTTTTGTGTGTTGCGAATTTTCGACTTATTTTTCACCTATAAAAATATCTTTCGGTACCGGAAGTGACGTAATTTTGCCATAATTTACAATTTTGATCGGTCTTTTCGCCAGCAAATATTACTTTTACATATGATAGAGGGTGTCACTGAAGCAAAACAACTAAAGTATAGTTTGGTAGCTCAATGGATCGGCTATGGTATAAGAAACTTCCTGTATGATTCCTGAAAGCCGGTTCAGTGCTGCTTGCAGGTCTAGTTTTTTTTATTATTATTCTTTTCCGCCGGAGCCTATTTCTCTATGATCGAAAAGAGATACCGATTTGCGATCCATATTTCTATCGGGAAACTAGGTGGTGGCTACCCAATAAAGCAATTTTCAAACTTCTGCGCAGACCGGAAGTGGCCGAATTTTGAACGTTGGTAAAAAATTAAAAATCGGCCGTGGTTTCGTCAATTCTCTACCTATATTCAAACAAATCACATTTTTGGAAAGCCTGAGACTTTTCCGAGACAATAGCAATCTCAGATTTTGCGATTTCGAAACTTCGTCGCTGACTTCTATCGTTCGAAAATTCAAAACACGTCGCCTACGAGACAATTTTTGTTATTTTTCAAAATTTGGAAATTTGACCTAGATTTTTGGATACCTGACGTCAATCCGATTCCAGTAACATAAGTTTCATTCAGAGTTACCGCCCTTTATTTTTCGATTTTTTTCGAATTTTCTACCCATTTTGTGAGCTGTGGTGTCGTTTTACAGCCAAAATGATGTTTCTGTAACTTATGGAACATGAAGTTATAGTCCAATACCAACTGATAAAGCAATTTCGACACGGATCTTTAAACCGGAAGTGGTCGAAATAATGTGCAATATTTTGAAAAAAATGCAAAAAATGGATGTTTTCGGGGAAAACGTGATGTCTCCGTCCGATATCAACGGATTAATCAAATTAAGGTACCATTGGGTGGCACGAGGATTTTACTATCATATGATACCCAATTCATACGGATACTATGATCAGGCAGCAAAATATGGCACGCTGAAAATCAAGTATTTTCTGATTTTTAGCATTTTTGGACGCCTGTATCTCGAAAACTTAACCGCAACTTTTTTTTAAAATTTTTCTATCGAGAGTCCTTTCGGAGGTATTTTGCATGAAGCCATCCAATAAGACTTTGAAATATCTGGAATAGGTGAAATAACGGACTGAAAATCGAAAAAAGTAAAAAAATCGTGAAATTTTGGAAAATGCTCTACTATTTTTTTATTTTAAGAGATTTTCAAAAAAAGATTGTATATTCAGATAGCTGACCTAATTACGATTCTAACGATGTATAATATGTATGTAGTTATTGAAATTTAATTTTCGATATTTTAAATTTTTTGCATTTTTGGCACTTTTGAACATAGGATTTCTCGGGGGCATTTTATCTGATCTGATAATGTAATATATCATTACAGAGCCCTGTGGCTATTTTAGTGCCCAAACCGGCTATTAAAACTATTCCGACAATAATAACCATACCGGAAGTATTCAAAAAATGAAAATAAAAGGTTAAAAACATTGTCGCACTTGCGAAAAACTTGATTTCTCCCTTAGGTAATAGCGGACCAAAAGAACTAAGGTGTCGTTGGATAGCCCTATTAATGGACCATCATATGTTATCTAAATAATACGATTTCGATGGTAAGGAAATAAATTATTGTATGCCAAAAATCTAGTATTTTCCGATTTTTTAACATTCTGAGACGCCCTTTTCTCGAAAACGACACCGCAGATTTTTCTTAAACTTTTCTTACTCAAAGTCCTATCGGTTGTCTATATATTGAATCCAAAATGAAAAGCATTGAAATAATATAGGTGGTCCAAAAATGGCATCAAACTTTGAAAAAAATTGAAAAATCGTTAAATTTTTGTAAACGCTCTTTAATTTATCTTTTTTTCCAAAACTACTTAATGGATGTTTCTGACACTTCTGGTACAGAAAGTTAAGTAGCCAAATAACTTCGTAAAGCTATCGCGACAATGATCGTAAAACCGGAAGTAGTCGAAAAAATGTCCGATATTTTGAAAAAAAAATTTTTTTTTACGAAAACTTTTTTTATTTATGAATATTTTTTGATGGTATTTTACACAGGGTTAAAATATCATCCTACTTGAGCAGAAATGAGAAAAAAAATTGTCTCGGTAATTTCCGTTAGCCGCCATCGGCTAATTTAGTTTTTCGTACCCAGAAAAATTATTTATTGTTCGATTTGTATAAAACAAAGTTCATATGCTCCGTGGTCCAAATTGTATTTTTTTTTGTTACGGTGAAATTTTTCTGTCGGCAACGGAAGTGACGTAATATTAACAAAAACTACAAGTTTGACAGTTAGGTACCACTTTTTGAAAGCAAATATTTTTTTTCAAAACTGATATAACTAAAAGGATGCACCCTGCAAAGGTGCACAAAATCCTTAGCTCAGATTTTTTAATCTCAATTTCATTTTCGGGCAATTTCGAATAAAATGTAAAATAATGTGTAAAATTCAGTTATTTACAATTCATTCAGCGTCTTCATATTTTGAAACATTTATTTGTAATTTTCATAAACTCGTAGCAATAATCCAGACGAAGAGAATGTATGCGAAAATAAGTTTGTAATATATACAGTTGCCGAGAAATATGCAATTTTGCATGCATCACTTTTCACGTTATTTTGCCTATAAAGGAGTGAATTATTATTTGATTTGCAATATTTTTTTCCATTTGATGCATAATGCCAATTTGGACTAGGTCAAGCCAATTTTTACATTTTCACTGTGACCGGAAATGACGTCATTTGGGCAAAAACTGTATTTTTAACCTAAAAAACAAATATTTTATTCAAATGAGTCTGCCTTATAATATTTTTAAAATTATGATATTTGATTCCCATCAACGAATAGAATGAAGCCATACGACCATACAGATACCACAAAATGGTTTCTAACTTGTACGGTTACTGAGAAAAAGGCGATCTTCTATAAGTCACTTTTCAAGGTTTTTGGTCTATAAAAGTGTCAATTATTATTCGATTTTTATAATATTTTTACCATTTGATGCCTTATGCCATTTATGACTTCTATGAACCAAGTTAACATTTTCAATATCACCGGAAGTAATGTAATTTTTGCAAAAAACGTATTTTTAGCCTTCAAAACAAACATTTTTTGGAAGGGATTTATATTTATTATTCGTTTAACTTTATAACGTCTGACTCTAATGGGCAGTAAGATTGAATCAATACCATCATTTTCGACTGATTTTTCACCTATAAAAATTTCTTTCAGCACCGGAAGTGACGTAATTTTGCCATAATTTACAATTTTGACCTTTTACATATGATAGAGGGTGTCACTGAAGCAAAACAACTAAAGTATAGTTCGGTAGCTCAATGGATCGGCTATGGTATAATAAACTTCCTGTATGATTCCTGAAAGCCGGTTCAGTGCTGCTTGCAGGTCTAGTTATTTATTATTATTATTTTATTTTTCGGGGGAGCCTATTTCTCAGTGTCTGTAACAGATACAGATCTGGGACTTAATTTTCTATCAGGAAACCATATAGTGGCCATCCCTTCCACAGTATTTGAAACTTCTGCGCAGACCGGAAGTGGCCGAATTTTGTGCGGTGCCAAAAAATTAAAAAACGGCCGTAGATTCGTCAATTCTGTACCTATTTTCATACAAATTACATTTTTGGAAACCCTGAGTCTTTTCTCGGACGATAGCAGTTGAAAATTTTGCAATTTAGAAACTTCGCCGCTGACTTCTAGCATTCGAAAAATGAAAATATGTTGTTTAAGACACATTTTTTGTTATTTTTCAAAATTTTCAAATTTGACCTACATTTTTGGATACCTGAAGGCAATACGGTTCCAGTAATATAAGTTTCATTCAGAGTCATCGCCCTTTATTTTTCGATTTTTTTCGAATTTTCTTCACATTTTGTGAGCTTAAGTTTCGTTTTACGGCCGGATCGACGTTTCTGAAATTCCTCGAACATGAAGTAACATGGTCAAACCACCGTTTAAAGCAATTTCAACAACAATCCGTAAACCGGAAGTAGTCGAAATACTATGCGATATTTTGAAAAAAACGTGAAAAATTGGTGTTTTGGGTAAAAACACGATTTTTCCGTCCGATATCAACGGATTAAACAAATTAAGGTATCATTTGGTCGGGCGGTAATTGGACCACTGAATGTTACCCAATTCGTACGGACACGATCAGCAGGAAGCAAAATATGGCTCGCTGAAAATCAAGTATTTTCTGATTTGGAGCGTTTTTAGATGCCTGTATCTCGAAAACTGCTCCACAGTTTTTTATGAAACTTTCTCTATCGAGAGACCTTGCAGTAGTCTTGTGTACGAAACATTCCATTACGACTTTGAAATATCTGGAAAAGGTGAAATAACGGACTGAAAATCGAAAAAAGTCGAAAAATCGTGAAATTTTGGAAAATGCTCTGCTATTTTTTTATTTTAAGAGATTTCCAAAAAAAAATTGTATATTCAGATAGCTGACCTAATTACGATTCTATCGATGTATAATATGTATGTAGTTATTGAAATTTAATTTTCGATATTTTAAATTTTTTGCATTTTTGGCACTTTTGAACCTAGGATTTCTCATGGGCATTTTATCTGATCAGATAATGTAATATATCATTACAGAGCCCTGTGACTATTTTAGTGCCTAAACCGGTTATCGAAACTATATCGACAATAATAACCATACCGGAAGTATTCAAAAAATGTAAAAAAAGGTTAAAAACTATGTCGCACTGGCAAAAAACTTGATTTCTCCCTTAGGTTATAGCGGACCAAAAGAACTAAAGTGTCGTTGGATAGCCCTATTAATGGACCATCATATGGTATCTAAATAATACGATATCGATGGTAAGGAAATAAATTATTGTGTGCCAAAAATCTAGTATTTTTCGATTTTTTAACATTCTGAGACGTCCTTTTCTCGAAAACGCCGCCGCAGATTTTTCTTAAACTTTTCTTACTCAAAGTCCTATCGGTTGTCTATATAGTGAATCCAAAATGAAAAGCATTGAAATAATATAGGTGGTCCAAAAATGGCATCAAACTTTGAAAAAATTGAAAAATCGTTAAATTTTTGTAAACGCTCTTTAGTTTATCTTTTTTTTTCAAAACTGCTCAATGGATGTTTCTGACATTTCTGGTACAGAAAGTTAAGTATCCAAAGAACTTCGTAAAGCTATCACAACAACGATCGTAAAACCGGAAGTAGTCGAAAAAATGTCCGATATTTTGAAAAAAATTATTTTTTTTACGAAAATCTTTTTTATTTATGAATATTTTTTGATATTTTACACGGGTTAAACTATCATCCTACTTGAGCAGAAATGAGAAAAAAAAATGTCTCGGTAATTTGTGTTAGCCGCCATCGGCTAATTTAGTTTTTCGTACCCAGAAAAATTATTTATTGTTCGATTTGTATAAAACAAAGTTCATATGCTCCGTGGTCCCAATTGTAATTTTTTTTGTTACGGTGAAATTTTTCTGTCGGCAACGGAAATGACGTAATATTAACAAAAACTACAATTTTGACAGTTCGGTACCACTTTTTGAAAGCAAATATTATTTTTTTTCAAAACTGATATAACTAAATGAATGCACCCTGCAAAGGTGCACAAAATCCTTAGCTCATATTTTTAAATTTAAATTCCATTTTCGGGCAATTTCGAATAAAATGTAAAATAAAGTGTAAAATTCAGTTATTTACAATTCATTCAGCGTCTTCATATTTTGAAATATTTATTTGTAATTTCCATAAACTCGTAGCACTAATCCAGACGAAGAGAATGTATGCGAAAATTAGTTTGTAATATGAGCAGTTGCCGAGAAATATGCAATTTTGCATGCATCACTTTTCACGTTATTTTGCCTATGCAAGAGTGAATTATTATTCGATTTGCAATATTTTTTTCCCATTTGATGCCTAATGCCAATTTGGACTAGGTCAAGCCAATTTTACATTTTCACTGTGACCGGAAATGACGTCATTTGGGCAAAAACTGTATTTTTAACCTAAAAAACTAAAATTTTATTCAAATCAGTCTCCCTTATAATATTTTTAAAATTATGATATTTGATTCTCATCAACGAATAGAATGAAGCCATAAGACCATAGAGATACCACAAAATGGTTTCTAACTTGTACGTTTACAGAGAAATAGGCGATCTTCTATAAGTCACTTTTCAAGGTTTTTGGTATATAAAAGTGTCAATTATTATTCGATTTTTATAATTTTTTTACCATTTGATACCTTATGCAATTTATGACTTCTATGAACCAAGTTAACATTTTCAATATCACCGGAAGTAATGTAATTTTTGCAAAAAAACGTATTTTTAGCCTTCAAAACAAACATTTTTTAGAAGTGATTTATATTCATTATTCGTTTAACTTTATAACGCCTGACTCTAATGGGCAGTAAGGGTGAATCAATACCATCATATTGATATCAAGAAAAGGCTTCTAGCATGTTCCCTTGTCGAATAATAACCAATTTTCCCAGGGTCACTTTTAAGTTTTTTACCTTCTTAATTTCAGTTTATGGGTTATAGGTTAATTATTTATTGCCCGAAATGTATAAAACAACGTTTGGATTTTGTATGTTGCGAATTTTCGACTTATTTTTCACCTATAAAAATTTCTTTCGGCACCGGAAGTGACTTAATTTTGCCATAATTTACAATTTTGATTGGTCTTTTCGCCAGCAAATATTACTTTTACATATGATAGAGGGTGTCACTAAAGCAAAACAACCTAAAGTATAGTTTGGTAGCTCAATGGATCGGCTATGGTATAATAAACTTCCTGTATGATTCCTGAAAGCCGGTTCAGTGCTGCTTGCAGGTCTAGTTAGGGTTTCACACTGCGTAGCTTGTGTGAAACACTATTGTTTTTGTTAAAATTATTATTCTTATTATTATTAGGGTTTCACACTGCGAAGCTTGTGTGAAACACTATTGTTTTTGTTAAAATTATTATTCTTATTATTATTATTATTCTTCTTTTGTTTTGAGTAGATCTCAGCAACTGCTTGTCGCATCGTTACGATTTCTTCGGTTTTACTGGGAAAGTGGGTGTGACTTAGAGGATAAAGCTATTTTGAACGTTCTGCGACAATGCGAAATGTCCGAAATCACCGAAGTTATCGTTTTTGAAAATATTGCAGTAATTTTAACAATAATCATTGGATTTTAACTTTCGATACGTTTTGGCATAGCCTGAGACAGGGCACATAGCTACGCTACTTTCGATTTTTGATTTTCGGCAAATCTTCGAAGATATTGGGCGCCAAATTTCGAAAATTTAAAATTTTACAAAAAACTTTTTTATTTATGAATATTTTTTAATCGTATTATGCACAGAATTAAAGGGTCATCTGACTAGTGCAAAAATGTTAAAAAAATTTGTCTCAGTAATTTTCCTTGGCCGCTATTGGCTAATTCAGTTTTTCAGTCCTAGATTAATTTTTTATTGTTCGATTTGTATAAAACAAAGTTCATATGCTTCGTTGTCTCAATTGTCATTTTTTTTATTACCGGAAGTGTTATCTGTCGGCACCGAAAGTGGCATAATTTTACCAAAAACTACAATTTTGACAGTTAGGTACCATTTTTCGAAAACAAATATTATTTTTTGGAAAAATTATTTGACTCAAAGAGTGTGCCCTTTCAAGGCGCAAAAAATGGCGGAAGCAGTTTTTTTAATTTCGATTTCATTTTCGAGCAAATTCGATTAAATGGCTAAAAATGGTGTAAAATTGACCCATTTACAACCTATTCAGGCTTTTCAGATTTTAAAATATTTCTTCGTAACTTTTATAAACTTGTAGCTATAATCCATACGAAGAAAATGTATGTTAAAATTAGTTTGTAATATAAGCAGTTACCAAGAAATGGACAGTTCTGTACAAGTCACTATTTTCGTTATTTTGCCTGCAAAATAGTCAATTATGATTGGATTTTTATAAAAGTGACATCATTTGATTCAAAAAGCATGTAGCGTCATATCAAGTTGATTACAATTTAAAATTGACACCGGAAGTAACGTCATTTTGTCAAAAACTGCATTTTAAACTTTTTAAATCAATGTTTTATTCAACCAAGAATTACTTAATATGTATTAATAATTTTAACTTTTGGTTTAAATTCACATATAAACACAACTCATATGGTCATATACATATCATAAAATTGTTTCTAACTTGTTCGGTTGCCGAGAAATAGACGGTTTTCTACAGGCCACTTTTGAAGGTTTTTGGGCCATAAAAGTGTCAATTATTATTCGATTTTCATAAACGTTACACCATGTTATACCTAATGCCATTTAGGATTTCATACAAGTAATTTAAGATTTTCATTATCACCGGAAGTAACATCATTTTGGCAAAAACTGTATTTTTAGCCTTCAAAACAGATATTTTATTCAAATGAGTCTGTTTTGAAATGTTTTTCAAATTATGGTATTTGATGCCAATCAACAAATAAAATGAACCCATACGATCATACAGATACCACAAAATGGTTTCTAACTTGTACGGTTGCAGAGAAATAGTCGATTTTCTACAAGTCACTTTTCAAGTTTTTTGGTCTTTAAAAGTGGCAATTATTATTCGATTTACATAAAATTTTCACTATATGATATCGTATGCCATTTCTGATTTCATAAAACTAATTGAACATTTTCATTAACACCGGAAGAAATGTAATTTTGTCAAGATCATTTACAAGTAACAAATGTATAAAATGAATTGATATTGCTGGATTTGGTTGATTCTGCATCCATTTTATTTGTGTGCAATGTTAATTTGGAAACCTGTTTAATGGTTTCGTTGGTACCGGAAGTGACATATGTTCAAGGGTAACTTGGCACCGGAAGTGACATGTTTAAGGGTAACGTGGCACCAGTGAAACCCGTCATTCCTGCATGCAGGTCTAGTTCTTATTATTATTCCAATTCCACTTTGACTATATCTCAGTAACTACTTGTCGCATCGTTACGATTTCTTCGGTTTTACTGGGAAAGTGGGTGTGACTTAGAGGATAAAGCTATTTTGAACGTTCTGCGACAATGCGAAATGTCCGAAATCACCGAAGTTATCGTTTTTGAAAATATTGCAGTAATTTTAACAATAATCATTGGATTTTAACTTTCGATACATTTTGGCATAGCCTGAGACAGGGCACATAGCTACGCTACTTTCGATTTTTGATTTTCGGCATATCTTCGAAGATGTTAGGCGCCAAATTTCGAAAATTTAAAATTTTACAAAAAACTTTTTTATTTATGAATATTTTTTAGTCGTGTTGTGCACAGAATTAAAGTGTCATCTGACTAGCGCAAAAATAGTAAAAAAAATTGTCTCGGTAATTTTCCTTGGCCGCCATTGGCTAATTCAGTTTTTCAGTCCCAGATTAATTTTTTATTGTTCGATTTGTATAAAACAAAGTTCATATGCTTCGTTGTCTCAATTGCCATTTTTTTTATTACCAAAAGTGTTATCTGTCGGCACCGGAAGTGGCATAATTTTACCAAAAACTACAATTTTGACAGTTATTTTCTTATATCGAAAACAAATATTATTTTTTGGAAAAATTATTTGACTCAAAGAGTGTGCCCTTTCAAGGCGCAAAAAATGTAGGAAGCAGTTTTTTTAATTTCGATTTCATTTTCGAGCAAATTCGATTAAGAGGCTAAAATGGTGTAAAATTGACCTATTTACAACCTATTCAGGCTTTTCAAATTTTAAAATATTTCTTTGTAACTTTTATAAACTTGTAGCTATCATCCATACGAAGAGAATATGCGTAAAAATTAGTTTGTAATATAAGCAGTTGCCGAGAAATAGGCAATTTTGCATGAGTCACTTTTCACGTAATTTAGGCTATAAAAGAATCAATTATTATTTGATTTTCAATTTTCTTTCGCCATTGGATGCCTAATGCCGTAGTGAACTATTTCAAACCATTTTACCTCTTACGCCGTCACCGGAAATGACGTCATTTGCTCAAAACTTAAATTATAGCCTTTAAAAACAATATTTTATTCAAATGAGTCGTACTTGTTATTTTTTTCAAATTATGATATTTGATTCTATTGATCAAATAGACTGAACCCATACTATCATGCAGAAACCACATAATGGTTTCTAACTTGTACGGTTGCAGAGAAATGGACAATTTTCCCTAAGTCACTTTTAAAGGTTTTTGGTCTATAAAAGTGTCAGTTATTATTCGATTTTCATAAAATTTTCACTATATGATATCTTATGTCATTGATGATTTCATAGAACTAATTTAACATTTTCAGTATCACCAGAAGTAATGTCATTTTGGCAAAAACTGTATTTTTAGCCTTCAAAACAGATATTTTTTTTAAATGAGTCTGATTTGTAATATATTTCAAATTATGATATTTGATCCCAATCAACAAATCGATTGAACCCATACGATCATATAGATACCAAAAAATAGTTTTTATCATGTACGGTTGCCGAGAAATAGACGATTTTCTACAAGTCACTTTTCAAGGTTTTTGGTCTATAAAAGAGGCAATTCTTATTCGATCTACATACTATTTTCGCCATATGATGCCTTATGCCATTTCTGATTTCATAAAACTAATTGAACATTTTCATTATCACCGGAAGTAATGGAATTTTTCCAGGATCACTTACAAGGAACATATATATATATATATATAAAATGAATTGATATTGCTGGATTTGGTTGATTCTTCGTCAATTTTATTTGATGTTTACAATGCTTATGTGGAAACCTGGTCGATGGTTTCATTGGTATCGGAAGTGACATATGTTCAAGGGTAACGTGGCACCGAAAGTGACGTGGCACCAGTGAAACCCGTCATTCCTGCATGCAGGTCTAGTTATTATTATTATTATTTACCGCGGGGGCCAAGTTCTCCATGATCGAAAGCAGATATCGATCTGAAATCAACTTTTCTTTCAGGAAACCATGTGGTGGCTACTTGATAAAGTATTTTCGAAAATTCTGCGCATACCGGAAGTGGCAGATCTTTGTACGTTGTCAAAAAATGGAAAATTGGCCATAGTTTCGTCAATTATTTACCCATTTTCAAACAAATGACATTTTCGGAAACCCTGAATCTTTTTCGAGCCAATAGCAATCTAAGATTTTGTAATTTCGAAACTTCGTCGCTGACTTCTAGCGTTCGAAAATTGAAAAATTTTGTTTAAGAGACAATTTTTTTCATTTTTCAAAATTTTCAAATTTGACTTATATTTTTGGATACTTTAAGTCCATCCGATTCCAGTAATATAAGTTTCATTCAGAGTTATCGCCCTTTATTTTTCGATTTTTTTCGAATTTTCTACCTATTTTGTGAGCTCGGGTTTCGTTATATGGCCGAATTGGCGAATCTGAAACTTCTAAGGCATGAAGCCAAATGACCATTGCAAGGAATAAAGCAATTTCAACAATGATCCGTAGACCGGAAGTAGTCGAAATAATGTGCAATATTTTGAAAAAATGCAAAAAAATGGATAGTTTTGGGGAAAACGCGATTTCTCCGTCCGATATCAATGGATTAAACAAATTAGGGTACCATTGGACTGCACTAGGATTGTACTATCGTATGATACCCAATTCATACAGATACTATGATCAGGCAGCAAAATATGGCACGCTGAAAATCAAGTATTTTCTGATTTTTAGCATTTTTGGACGCCTGTATCTCGAAAACTTAACCTACAATTTTTTTTTAATTTTTTCTATTGAGAGTCCTTTTGGAGGTATTTTGCATGAAGCCATCCAATAAGACTTTGAAATGTCTGGAATAGGATAAAAAAGGGACTGAAAATCGAAAAAAGTCGAAAAATCGTGAAATTTTGGTAAATGCTCCACCATTTTTTTATTTTAAGAGATTTTCAAAAAAAGGTTGTATATTCAGATAGCTGACCTAATTACGATTCTAACGATGTATAATATGTATGTGGTTATTGAAATTTAATTTTCGATATTTTAATTTTTTTGCATTTTTGGCACTTTTGAACACCAGATTTCCCAGGGGCACTTTATCTGATCATATAATGTAATACATCATTACAGAGCCCTGTGGCTATTTTAGTGCCCAAACCGGCTATTAAAACTATTCCGACAATAATAACCACACCGGAAGTATTCAAAAAATGAAAAAAAAGTTTAAAAAAATTGTCGCACTTGCGAAAAACTTGATTTCTCCCTTAGGTAATAGCGGACCAAAAGAACTAAAGTGTCGTTGGATAGCCCTATTAATGGACCATCATATGGTATCTAAATTATACGATTTCGATGGTAAGGAAATAAATTATTGTATGCCAAAAATCTAGTATTTTCCGATTTTTTAACATTCCGAGACGCCCTTTTCTCGAAAACAACGCCTACGATTTTTTTTAAACTTTCCTTACTCAAAGTCCTATCGGTTGTCTATATAGTGAATCCAAAATGAAAAGCATTGAAATAATGTAGGTGGTCCAAAAATGGCCTCAAACTTTGAAAAAAATTGAAAAATCGTTAAATTTTTGGAAACGCTCTTTAATTTATCTTTTTTTCCAAGACTACTCAATGGATGTTTCTGACACTTCTGGTACGTAAAGTTAAGTATCCAAAGAACTTCGTAAAGCTATCACGACAATGATCGTAAAACCGGAAGTAGTCGAAAAAATGTCCGATATTTTGAAAAAAAATTTTTTTTTTACGAAAACCTTTTTCATTTATGAATATTGTTTGATGGTATTTTACACAGGGTTAAAATATCATCCTACTTGAACAGAAATGAGAAAAAAAATTGTCTCGGTAATTTGCGTTAGTCGCCATCGGCTAATTTAGTTTTTCGTACCCAGAACAATTATTTATTGTTCGATTTGTATGAAACAAAGTTCATATGCTCCGTGTTCCCAATTGTAATATTTTTTGTTACGGTGAAATTTTTCTGTCGGCAACGGAAGTGACGTAATATTAACAAAAACTACAATTTGGACAGTTCTGTACCACTTTTTGAAAGCAAATGTTATTTTTTTCAAAACTGATATAACTAAAAGGATGCACCCTGCAAAGGTGCACAAAATCTTTAGCTCAGATTTTTTAATTCCAATTTCATTTTCGGGCAATTTCGAATAAAATGTAAAATAAAGTGTAAAATTCAGTTATTTACAAATCATTCAGCGTCTTCATATTTTGAAATATTTATTTGTTATTTTCATAAACTCGTAGCATTAATCCAGACGAAGAGAATGTATGGGAAAATTAGTTTGTAATATGAGCAGTTGCCGAGAAATATGCAATTTTGCATGCATCACTTTTCACGATATTTTGCCTATAAAGGAGGGAATTATTATTCGATTTGCAATTTTTTTTTCCATTTGATGCTTAATGCCAATTTGGACTAGGTCAAGCCAATTTTACAATTTCACTGTGACCGGAAATGACGTCATTTGGGCAAAAACTGTATTTTTAACCTAAAAAACAAATATTTTATTAAAATGAGTCTGCCTTATAATATTTTTAGAATTATGATATTTGATTCCCATCAACGAATAGAATGAAGCCATACGGCCATACAGATACCACAAAATGGTTTCTAACTTGTACGGTTACAGAGAAATAGGCGATCTTCTATAAGTTACTTTTCAAGGGTTTTCGTCCATAAAAGTGTCAATAATTATACGATTTTAATAATTTTTTTACCATTTGATGCCTTATGCCATTTATGACTTCTGTGAACTAAATTAACATTTTCAATATAACCGGAAGTAATGTAATTTTTGCAAAAAAAAAACATTTTTAGCCTTCAAAACAAACATTTTTTTGAAGGGATTTATATTTATCATTCGTTTAACTTTATAACGTCTAACTCTAATGGGCAGTAAGATTGAATCAATACCATCATATTGATATCAAGAAAAGGCTTCTAGCATGTTCCCTTGTTGAATAATAGCCAATTTTCCCAGGGTCACTTTTAAATTTTTTACCTTAATTATTTATTGCCCGAAATGATAAAACAAAGTTTGTATTTTGTATGTCGCGAATTTTCGACTTATTTTTCACCTATAAAAATTTCTTTCGGCACCGGAAGTGACGTAATTTTGCCATAATTTACAATTTTGACCGGTCTTTTCGCCAGCAAATATTACTTTAACATATGGTATAGGGTGTCACTGAAGCAAAACAACTAAAGTATAGTTTGGTAGCTCAATGGATCGGCTATGGTATAATAAACTTTCTGTATGATTCCTGAAAGCCGGTTCAGTGCTGCTTGCAGGTCTAGTTCTTATTATTATTATTATTCAGATTCCAATTTGAATAGATCTCAGCAACTACGTGTCGCATCCTTACGATTTCTTCAGTTTTACTGGGAAAGTGGGTGTGACTTAGAGGATAAAGCTATTTTGAACGTTCTGCGACAATGCGAAATGTCCGAAATCACCGAAGTTATCGTTTTTGAAAATATTGCAGTAATTTTAACAATAATCATTGGATTTTAACTTTCGATACATTTTGGCATAGCCTGAGACAGGGCACATAGCTACGCTACTTTCGATTTTTGATTTTCGGCAGATCTTCGAAGATATTAGGCGCCAAATTTCGAAAATTTAAAATTTTACAAAAAACTTTTTTATTTATGAATATTTTTTAGTCGTATTGTGCACAGAATTAAACAGTCATTTGACTAGTGCAAAAATGTTAAAAATTTTTGCCTCAGTAATTTTCCTTGGCCGCCATTGGCTAATTCAGTTTTTCAGTCCTAGATTAATTTTTTATTGTTTGATTTGTATAAAACAAAGTTCATATGCTTCGTTGTCTCAATTGTCATTTTTTTTATTACCGGAAGTGTTATCTGTCGGCACCGGAAGTGGCATAATTTTACCAAAAACTACAATTTTGACAGTTAGGTACAATTTTTCGAAAACAAATATTATTTTTTGGAAAAATTATTTGACTCAAAGAGTGCGCCCTTTCAAGGCGCAAAAAATGTCGGAAGCAGTTTTTTTAATTTCGATTTCATTTTCGAGCAAATTCGATTAAATGGCTAAAAATGGTGTAAAATTGACCTATTTACAACCTATTCAGGCTTTTCAGATTTTAAAATATTTCTTCGTAACTTTTATAAACTTGTAGCTATAATCAATACGAAGAAAATGTGTGTTAAAATTAGTTTGTAATATAAGCAGTTACCAAGAAATGGGCAGTTCCGTACAAGTCACTGTTTTCGTTATTTTGCCTGTAAAATAGTCAATTATTATGGGATTTTTATAAAAGTGACATCATTTGATTCAAAAAGCATGTAGCGTCATATCAAGTTGATTACAATTTAAAATTGACACCGGAAGTGACGTCATTTGGTCAAAAACTGCATTTTAAACTTTTTAAATCAATGTTTTATTCAACCAAGAATAACTTAATATGTAATAATAATTTTGACTTTTGGCTTAAATTCACATATAAATACAACTCATATGGTCATATAGATATCATAAAATTGTTTCTAACTTGTTCGGTTGCCGAGAAATAGACGGTTTTCTACAGGTCACTTTTGAAGGTTTCGGGGCCATAAAAGTGTCAATTATTATTCGATTTTCATAAACGTTACACCATGTTATACCTAATGCCATTTGTGATTTCATACAAGTAATTTAAGATTTTCATTATCACCGGAAGTAACGTCATTTTGGCAAATACTGAATTTTTAGCCTTCAAAACAGATATTTTATTCAAATGAGTCTGTTTTGAAATCTTTTTTCAAATTATGGTATTTGATGCCAATCAACAAATAGAATGAACCCATACGATCATACAGATACCACAAAATGGTTTCTAACTTGTACGGTTGCAGAGAAATAGCCGATTTTCTACAAGTCACTTTTCAAGTTTTTTGGTCTTTAAAAGTGGCAATTATTATTCGATTTACATAAAATTTTCACTATATGATATCGTATGCCATTTCTGATTTCATAAGACTAACTGAACATTTTCATTAACACAGGAAGTAATTTAATTTTGTCAAGATCATTTACAAGTAACAAATGTATAAAATGACTTGATATTGCTGGATTGATTCTGCGTCCATTTTATTTGTGTGCAATGTTAATTTGGAAACCTGTTTAGTGGTTTCGTTGGTACCGGAAGTGACATATGTTCAAGGGTAACTTGACACCGGAAGTGACATGTTTAAGAGTAACTTGGCACCAGTGAAACCCGTCATTCCTGCATGCAGGTCTAGTTATTAGGGTTTCACACTGCGAAGCTTGTGTGAAACACTATTGTTTTTGTTAAAATTATTAGGGTTTCACACTGCGAAGCTTGTGTGAAACACTATTGTTTTTGTTAAAATTATTATTCTTATTATTAGGGTTTCACACTGCGAAGCTTGTGTGAAACACTATTGTTTTTGTTAAAATTATTATTCTTATTATTATTATTATTATTCTTCTTTTGCATTGAGTAGATCTCAGCAACTACGTGTCGCATCGTTACGATTTCTTCGGTTTTACTGGGAAAGTGGGTGTGACTTAGAGGATAAAGCTATTTTGAACGTTCTGCGACAATGCGAAATGTCCGAAATCACCGAAGTTATCGTTTTTACAAATATTGCGGTAATTTTAACAATAATCATGGGATTTTAACTTTCGATACATTTTGGCATAGCTGGAGACAGGGCACATAGCTGCGCTACTTTCGATTTTTGATTTTCGGCAAATCTTCGAAGATATTAGGCGCCAAATTTCGGAAATTTAAAATTTTACAAAAAACTTTTTTATTTATGAATATGTTTTAGTCGTGTTGTGCACAGAATTAAAGAGTCATCTGACTTGCGCAAAAATGTTAAAAAATTTTGTCTCAGTAATTTTCCTTGGCCTCCATTGGCTAATTCAGTTTTTCAGTCCTAGATTAATTTTTTATTGTTCGATTTGTATAAAACAAAGTTCATATGCTTCGTTGTCTCAATTGTCATTTTTTTTATTACCAAAAGTGTTATCTGTCGGCACCGGAAGTGGCATAATTTTACCAAAAACTACAATTTTGACAGTTAGGTACATTTTTTGAAAACAAATATTATTTTTTTGAAAAATTATATGACTCAAAGAGTGTGTCCTTTAAAGGCGCAAAAAATGTCGGAAGCAGTTTTTTAAATTTCTTTTTCATTTTCTAGCAAATTGGATTAAGAGGTGAAAAAAGGCGTAAAATTGACCTATTTACAACTCATTCAGGCTTTTCAGATTTTAAAATATTTTTACGTAACTTTTATAAACTTGTAGCTATAATCCATACGAAGAGAATGTATGTGAAAATTAGTTTGTAATATAAGCAGTTGCCGAGAAATAGGCAATTTTGCACGAGTCACTTTTCACGTAATTTTGGCTGTAAAAGAATCAATTATTATTCGATTTTCAATTTTCTTTCGCCATTGGATGCCTAATGCCATAGTGGACTATGTCAAACCATTTTACCCCTTGCGCTGCCACCGGAAATGACGTCATTTGCTCAAAACTTAAATTTTAGCCTTCAAAAAACAATATTTTATTCAAATGAGTCGTATTTGTTATTTTTTTCAAATTGTGATATTTGATTCTATTGATCAAATAGATTGAACCCATACGATCATACAGATACCAAAAAATGGTTTCTAACTTGTACGGTTGCAGAGAAATGGGCGATTTTCCTTAAGTCACTTTTCAAGGTTTTTGGTCTATAAAAGTGTCAGTTATTATTCGATTTTCATAAAATTTTCACCATATGATATCTTGTGTCATTTATGATTTCATAGAACTAATTTAACATTTTCAGTATCACCGGAAGTAAGGTCATTTTGGCAAAAACTGTATTTTTAGCCTTCAAAACAGACATTTTTTTCAAATGAGTCTGATTTGTAATATATTTCAAATTATGATATTTGATTCCAATCAACAAATGGATTGAACCCATACGATCATATAGATACCAAAAGATAGTTTTTATCGTGTACGGTTGCCGAGAAATAGACGATTTTCTACAAGTCACTTTTCAAGGTTTTTGGTCTATAAAAGTGGCAATTCTCATTCGATTTACATACAATTTTCGCCATTATGCTGCCTTATGCCATTTCTGATTTCATAAAACTAATTGAACATTTTCATTATCACCGGAAGTAATGAAATTTTGCCAGGATCACTTACAAGTAACATATATATAAAATGAATTGATATTGCTGGATTTGGTTGATTCTTCGTCCATTTTATTTGATGTTTACAATGCTTATGTGGAAACCTGTTTGATGGTTTCATTGGTATCGGAAGTGACATATGTTTAAGGGTAACGTGGCACCGAAAGTGACGTGGCACCAGTGAAACCCGTCATTCCTGCATGCAGGTCTAGTTATTATTATTATTCTTCTTTTGTTTTGAGTAGATCTCAGCAACTGCTTGTCGCATCGTTACGATTTCTTCGGTTTTACTGGGAAAGTGGGTGTGACTTAGAGGATAAAGCTATTTTGAACGTTCTGCGACAATGCGAAATGTCCGAAATCACCGAAGTTATCGTTTTTGAAAATATTGCAGTAATTTTAACAATAATCATTGGATTTTAACTTTCGATACATTTTGGCATAGCCCGAGACAGGGCACATAGCTACGCTTCTTTCGATTTTTGATTTTCGGCAAATCTTCGGAGATATTAGGCGCCAAATTTCGTAAATTTAAAATTTTACAAAAAACATTTTTATTTATGAATATTTTTTAGTCGTATTGTGCACAGAATTAAAGAGTCATCTGTCTTGTGCAAAAATGTTAAAAAATTTTGTCTCAGTAATTTTCCTTGGCCGCCATTGGCTAATTCAGTTTTTCAGTCCTAGATTAATTTTTTATTGTTCGATTTGTATAAAACAAAGTTCATATGCTTCGTTGTCTCAATTGTCATTTTTTTTATTACCGGAAGTGATATCTGTCGGCACCGGAAGTGGCATAATTTTACCAAAAACTACAATTTTGACAGTTAGGTACATTTTTTGAAAACAAATATTATTTTTTGGAAAAATTATTTGACTCAAAGAGTGTGCCCTTTCAAGGCGCAAAAAATGTCGGAAGCAGTTTTTTTAATTTCGATTTCATTTTCGAGCAAATTCGATTAAATGGCTAAAAATGGTGTAAAATTGACCTATTTACAACCTATTCAGGCTTTTCAGATTTTAAAATATTTCTTCGTAACTTTTATAAACTTGTAGCTATAATCCATACGAAGAAAATGTATGTTAAAATTAGTTTGTAATATAAGCAGTTCCCAAGAAATGGGCAGTTCTGTACAAGTCACTGTTTTCGTTATTTTGCCTGTAAAATAGTCAATTATTATTGGATTTTTATAAAAGTGACATCATTTGATTCAAAAAGCATGTAGCGTCATATCAAGTTGATTACAATTTAAAATTGACACCGGAAGTGACGTCATTTGGTCAAAAACTGCATTTTAAACTTTTTAAATCAATGTTTTATTCAACCATGAATAACTTAATATGTATTAATAATTTTAACTTTTAGTTTAAATTCACATATAAATACAACTCATATGGTCATATAGATATCATAAAATTGTTTCTAACTTGTTCGGTTGCCGAGAAATAGACGGTTTTCTACAGGTCACTTTTGAAGGTTTCGGGGCCATAAAAGTGTCAATTATTATTCGATTTTCATAAACGTTACACCATGTTATACCTAATGCCATTTGTGATTTCATACAAGTAATTTAAGATTTTCATTATCACCGGAAGTAACGTCATTTTGGCAAAAACTGAATTTTTAGCCTTCAAAACAGATATTTTATTCAAATGAGTCTGTTTTGAAATCTTTTTCAAATTATGGTATTTGATGCCAATCAACAAATAGAATGAACCCATACGATCATACAGATACCACAAAATGGTTTCTAACTTGTACGGTTGCAGAGAAATAGCAGATTTTCTACAAGTCACTTTTCAAGTTTTTTGGTCTTTAAAAGTGGCAATTATTATTCGATTTACATAAAATTTTCACTATATGATATCGTATGCCATTTCTGATTTCATAAAACTAATTGAACATTTTCATTAACACCGGAAGAAATGTAATTTTTTCAAGATCATTTACAAGTATGTATAAAATGAATTGATATTGCTGGATTTGGTTGATTCTGCATCCATTTCATTTGTGTGCAATGTTAATTTGGAAACCTGTTTAATGGTTTCGTTGGTACCGGAAGTGACATATGTTCAAGGGTAACTTGGCACCGGAAGTGACATGTTTAAGGGTAACGTGGCACCAGTGAAACCCGTCATTCCTGCATGCAGGTCTAGTTCTTATTATTATTATTCTTCTTTTGTCTTGAGTAGATCTCAGCAACTGCTTGTCGCATCGTTACGATTTCTTCGGTTTTACTGGGAAAGTGGGTGTGACTTAGAGGATAAAGCTATTTTGAACGTTCTGCGACAATGCGAAATGTCCGAAATCACCGAAGTTATCGTTTTTGAAAATATTGCAGTAATTTTAACAATAATCATTGAATTTTAACTTTCGATACATTTTGGCATAGCCGGAGACAGGGCACATAGCTACGCTACTTTCGATTTTTGATTTTCGGCAAATCTTCGAAGATATTAGGCGCCAAATTTCGAAAATTTAAAATTTTACAAAAAACTTTTTTATTTATGAATATTTTTTAGTCGTATTGTGCACAGAATTAAAGAGTCATCTGACTAGTGCAAAAATGTTAAAAAATTTTGTCTCAGTAATTTTCCTTGGCCGCCATTGGCTAATTCAGTTTTTCAGTCCTAGATTAATTTTTTATTGTTCGATTTGTATAAAACAAAGTTCATATGCTTCGTTGTCTCAATTGTCATTTTTTTTATTACCGGAAGTGTTATCTGTCGGCACCGGAAGTGGCATAATTTTTCCAAAAACTACAATTTTGACAGTTAGGTACCATTTTTCGAAAACAAATATTATTTTTTGGAAAAATTATTTGACTCAAAGTATGTGCCCTTTCAAGGCGCAAAAAATGTCGGAAGCAGTTTTTTTAATTTCGATTTCATTTTCGAGCAAATTCGATTAAATGGCTAAAAATGGTGTAAAATTCACCTATTTACAACCTATTCAGGCTTTTTAGATTTTAAAATATTTCTTCGTAACTTTTATAAACTTGTAGCTATAATCCATACGAAGAAAATGTATGTTAAAATTAGTTTGTAATATAAGCAGTTCCCAAGAAATGGGCAGTTCTGTACAAGTCACTGTTTTCGTTATTTTGCCTGTAAAATAGTCAATTATTATTGGATTTTTATAAAAGTGACATCATTTGATTCAAAAAAGCATGTAGCGTCATATCAAGTTGATTACAATTCAAAATTGACACCGGAAGTGACGTCATTTGGTCAAAAACTGCATTTTAAACTTTTTAAATCAATGTTTTATTCAACTATGAATAACTTAATATGTATTAATAATTTTAACTTTTGGTTTAAATTCACATATAAATACAACTCATATGGTCATATAGATATCATAAAATTGTTTCTAACTTGTTCGGTTGCCGAGAAATAGACGGTTTTCTACAGGTCACTTTTGAAGGTTTCGGGGCCATAAAAGTGTCAATTATTATTCGATTTTCATTAACGTTACACCATGTTATACCTAATGCCATTTGTGATTTCATACAAGTAATTTAAGATTTTCATTATCACCGGAAGTAATGTGATTTTGGCAAAAACTGAATTTTTAGCCTTCAAAACAGATATTTTATTCAAATGAGTCTGTTTTGAAATCTTTTTCAAATTATGGTATTTGATGCCAATCAACAAATAGAATGAACCCATACGATCATACAGATACCAAAAAATGGTTTCTAACTTGTACGGTTGCAGAGAAATAGCAGATTTTCTACAAGTCACTTTTCAAGTTTTTTGGTCTTTAAAAGTGGCAATTATTATTCGATTTACATAAAATTGTCACTAAATGATATCGTATGCCATTTCTGATTTCATAAGACTAATTGAACATTTTCATTAACACCGGAAGTAATTTAATTTTGTCAAGATCGTTTACAAGTAACAAATGTATAAAACGACTTGATATTGCTAGATTGATTGGTTGATTCTGCGTCCATTTTATTTGTGTGCAATGTTAATTTGGAAACCTGTTTAGTGGTTTCGTTGGTACCGGAAGTGACATATGTTCAAGTGTAACTTGGCACCGAAAGTGACATGTTTAAGAGTAACTTGGCACCAGTGAAACCCGTCATTCCTGCATGCAGGTCTAGTTATTCTTATTATTATTATTCTTCTTTTGTTTTGAGTAGATCTCAGCAACTGCTTGTCGCATCGTTACGATTTCTTCGGTTTTACTGGGAAAGTGGGTGTGACTTAGAGGATAAAGCTATTTTGAACGTTCTGCGACAATGCGAAATGTCCGAAATCACCAAATTATCGTTTTTTAAAATATTGCAGTAATTTTAACAATAATCATTGAATTTTAACTTTCGATACATTTTGACATAGCCGGAGACAGGGCACATAGCTACGCTACTTTCGATTTTTGATTTTCGGCAAATCTTCGAAGATATTAGGCGCCAAATTTCGAAAATTTAAAATCTTACAAAAAACTTTTTTATTTATGAATATTTTTTAGTCGTATTGTGCACAGAATTAAAGAGTCATCTGACTAGTGCAAAAATGTTAAAAAAATTTGTCTCAGTAATTTTCCTTGGCCGCCATTGGCTAATTCAGTTTTTCAGTCCTAGATTAATTTTTTATTGTTCGATTTGTATAAAACAAAGTTCATATGCTTCGTTGTCTCAGTTGTCATTTTTTTTATTACCGGAAGTGTTATCTGTCGGCACCGGAAGTGGCATAATTTTATCAAAAACTACAATTTTGACAGTTAGGTACCATTTTTCGAAAACAAATATTATTTTTTGGAAAAATTATTTGACTCAAAGAGTGTGCCCTTTCAAGGCGCAAAAAATGTCGGAAGCAGTTTTTTTAATTTCGATTTCATTTTCGAGCAAATTCGATTAAATGGCTAAAAATGGTGTAAAATTGACCTATTTACAACCTATTCAGGCTTTTTAGATTTTAAAATATTTCATCGTAACTTTTATAAACTTGTAGCTATAATCCATACGAAGAAAATGTATGTTAAAATTAGTTTGTAATATAAGCAGTTCCCAAGAAATGGGCAGTTCTGTACAAGTCACTGTTTTCGTTATTTTGCCTGTAAAATAGTCAATTATTATTGGATTTTTATAAAAGTGACATCATTTGATTCAAAAAGCATCATATCAAGTTGATTACAATTTAAAATTGACACCGGAAGTGACGTCATTTGGTCAAAAACTGAATTTTAAACTTTTTAAATCAATGTTTTATTCAACCATGAATAACTTAATATGTATTAATAATTTTAACTTTTGGTTTAAATTCACATATAAATACAACTCATATGGTCATATAGATATCATAAAATTGTTTCTAACTTGTTCGGTTGCCGAGAAATAGACGGTTTTCTACAGGTCACTTTTGAAGGTTTCGGGGCCATAAAAGTGTCAATTATTATTCGATTTTCATAAACGTTACACCATGATATACCTAATGCCATTTGTGATTTCATACAAGTAATTTAAGATTTTCATTATCACCGGAAGTAACGTCATTTTGGCAAAAACTGAATTTTTAGCCTTCAAAACAGATATTTTATTCAAATGAGTCTGTTTTGAAATCTTTTTCAAATTATGGTATTTGATGCCAATCAACAAATAGAATGAACCCATACGATCATACAGATACCAAAAAATGGTTTCTAACTTGTACGGTTGCACAGAAATAGCAGATTTTCTACAAGTCACTTTTCAAGTTTTTTGGTCTTTAAAAGTGGCAATTATTATTCGATTTACATAAAATTGTCACTATATGATATCGTATGCCATTTCTGATTTCATAAGACTAATTGAACATTTTCATTAACACCGGAAGTAATTTAATTTTGTCAAGATCATTTACAAGTAACAAATGTATAAAATGACTTGATATTGCTGGATTGATTGATTGATTCTACGTCCATTTTATTTGTGTGCAATGTTAATTTGGAAACCTGTTTAGTGGTTTCGTTGGTACCGGAAGTGACATATGTTCAAGTGTAACTTGGCACCGAAAGTGACATGTTTAAGAGTAACTTGGCACCAGTGAAACCCGTCATTCCTGCATGCAGGTCTAGTTCTTATTATTATTATTCAGATTCCAATTTGAATAGATCTCAGCAACTACGTGTCGCATCGTTATGATTTCTTCGGTTTTACTGGGAAAGTGGGTGTGACTTAGAGGATAAAGCTATTTTGAACGTTCTGCGACAATGCGAAATGTCCGAAATCACCAAATTATCGTTTTTTAAAATATTGCAGTAATTTTAACAATAATCATTGAATTTTAACTTTCGATACATTTTGGCATAGCCGGAGACAGGGCACATAGCTACGCTACTTTCGATTTTTTATTTTCGGCAAATCTTCGAAGATATTAGGCGCCAAATTTCGAAAATTTAAAATTTTACAAAAAACTTTTTTATTTATGAATATTTTTTAGTCGTATTGTGCACAGAATTAAAAAGTCATCTGACTAGTGCAAAAATGTTAAAAAATTTTGTCTCAGTAATTTTCCTTGGCCGCCATTGGCTAATTCAGTTTTTCAGTCCTAGATTAATTTTTTATTGTTCGATTTGTATAAAACAAAGTTCATATGCTTCGTTGTCTCAATTGTCATTTTTTTTATTACCGGAAGTGTTATCTGTCGGCACCGGAAGTGGCATAATTTTACCATAAACTACAATTTTGACAGTTAGGTACCATTTTTCGAAAACAAATATTATTTTTTGGAAAAATTATTTGACTCAAAGAGTGTGCCCTTTCAAGGCGCAAAAAATGTCGGAAGCAGTTTTTTTAATTTCGATTTCATTTTCGAGCAAATTCGATTAAATGGCTAAAAATGGTGTAAAATTGACCTATTTACAACCTATTCAGGCTTTTCAGATTTTAAAATATTTCTTCGTAACTTTTATAAACTTGTAGCTATAACCCATACGAAGAAAATGTATGTTAAAATTAGTTTGTAATATAAGCAGTTCCCAAGAAATGGGCAGTTCTGTACAAGTAACTGTTTTCGTTATTTTACCTTTAAAATAGTCAATTATTATTGGATTTTTATAAAAGTGACATCATTTGATTCAAAAAGCATGTAGCGTCATATCAAGTTGATTACAATTTAAAATTGACACCGGAAGTGACGTCATTTGGTCAAAAACTGCATTTTAAACTTTTTAAATCAATGTTTTATTCAACCATGAATAACTTAATATGTATTAATAATTTTAACTTTTGGTTTAAATTCACATATAAATACAACTCATATGGTCATATAGATATCATAAAATTATTTCTAACTTGTTCGGTTGCCGAGAAATAGACGGTTTTCTACAGGTCACTTTTGAAGGTTTCGGGGCCATAAAAGTGTCAATTATTATTCGATTTTCATAAACGTTACACCATGTTATACCTAATGCCATTTGTGATTTCATACAAGTAATTTAAGATTTTCATTATCACCGGAAGTAACGTCATTTTGGCAAAAACTGAATTTTTAGCCTTCAAAACAGATATTTTATTCAAATGAGTCTGTTTTGAAATCTTTTTCAAATTATGGTATTTGATGCCAATCGACAAATAGAATGAACCCATACGATCATACAGATACCAAAAAATGGTTTCTAACTTGTACGGTTGCAGAGAAATAGCAGATTTTCTACAAGTCACTTTTCAAGTTTTTTGGTCTTAAAAGTGGCAATTATTATTCGATTTACATAAAATTGTCACTAATATGATATCGTATGCCATTTCTGATTTCATAAGACTAATTGAACATTTTCATTAACACCGGAAGTAATTTAATTTTGTCAAGATCATTTACAAGTAACAAATGTATAAAATGACTTGATATTGCTGGATTGATTGCTTGATTCTACGTCCATTTTATTTGTGTGCAATGTTAATTTGGAAACCTGTTTAGTGGTTTCGTTGGTACCGGAAGTGACATATGTTCAAGTGTAACTTGGCACCGAAAGTGACATGTTTAAGAGTAACTTGGCACCAGTGAAACCCGTCATTCCTGCATGCAGGTCTAGTTCTTATTATTATTATTATTCAGATTCCAATTTGAATAGATCTCAGCAACTACGTGTCGCATCGTTACGATTTCTTCGGTTTTACTGGGAAAGTGGGTGTGACTTAGAGGATAAAGCTATTTTGAACGTTCTGCGACAATGCGAAATGTCCGAAATCACCAAATGATCGTTTTTGAAAATATAGCAGTAATTTTAACATTAATCATTGGATTTTAACTTTCGATACATTTTGGCATAGCCGGAGACAGGGCACATAGCTACGCTACTTTCGATTTTTGATTTTCTGCAAATCTTCAAAGATATTTGGCGCCAAATTTCGAAAATTTAAAATTTTACAAAAAACTTTTTTATTTATGAATATTTTTTAGTCGTTTTGTGCACAGAATTAAAGAGTCATCTGACTAGCGCAAAAATGTTAACATTTTTTGCCTCGGTAATTTTCCTTGGCCGCCATGGGCTAATTCAGTTTTTCAGTCCTATATTGATTTTTTATTGTTCGATTTGTATAAAACAAAGTTCATATGCTTTGTTGTCTCAATTGTCATTTTTTTTATTACCAAAAGTGTTATCTGTCGGCACCGGAAGTGGCATAATTTTACCAAAAACTACAATTTTGACAGTTAGGTACCATTTTTCGAAAACAAATATTATTTTTTTGAAAAATTATATGACCCAAAGAGTGTGCCCTTTCAAGGCGCAAAAAATGTCGGAAGCAGTTTTTTTAATTTCGATTTCATTTTCGAGCAAATTCGATTAAAAGGCTAAAAATGGTGTAAAATTGACCTATTTACAACCTATTCAGGCTTTTCAGATTTTAAAATATTTCTTCGTAACTTTTAAAAACTTGTAGCTATAATCCATGCGAAGAAAATTTATGTTAAAATTAGTTTGTAATATAAGCAGTTGCCAAGAAATGGGCAGTTCTGCATAAGTCACTGTTTTCATTATTTTGCCTGTAAAATAGTCAATTATTATCGGATTTTTATAAAAGTGACATCATTTGATTCAAAAAGCACGTAGCGTCATATCAAGTTGAATACAATTTAAAATTGACATCGGAAGTGACGTCATTTAGTCAAAAACTGCATTTTAATCTTTTTAAATCAATGTTTTATTCAAACAAGAATTACTTAATATGTATTAATAATTTTAACTTTTGGTTTAAATTCACATATAAACACAACTCATATGTTCATATAGATATCATAAAATTGTTTCTAACTTGTTCGGTTGCCGAGAAATAGACGGTTTTCTACAGGTCACTTTTGAAGGTTTTGGGGCCATAAAAGTGTCAATTATTATTCGATTTTCATAAACTTTACACCATGTTATACCTAATGCCATTTAGGATTTTATACAAGTAATTTAAGATTTACATTATCACCGGAAGTAACGTCATTTTGGCAAAAACTGTATTTGTAGCCTTCAAAACAGACATTTTATTCAAATGAGTCTGTTTTGAAATCTTTTTCAAATTATGATATTTGATGCCAATCAACAAATAGAATGAACCCATACGATCATACAGATACCTCAAAATGGTTCCTAACTTGTACGGTTGCAGAGAAATAGCCGATTTTCTACAAGTGACTTTTCAAGTTTTTTGGTCTTTAAAAGTGGCAATTATTATTCAATTTACAAAAATGTTTTCACTATATTATGATATCTATGCCATTTCTAATTTCATAAAATTAATAAAACATTTTTATGAACACCGGAAGAAATGTAATTTTGTCAATATCATTTACAAGTAACAAATGTATAAAATGAAATGATATTGCTGGATTTGGTTGATTCCCCGTTTTTTTTTTTAATGCGAGCAATGTTTATTTGGAAACCTGTTTAGTGGTTTCGTTGGTACCGGAAGTGACATATGTTCAAGGTAGCTTGGCACCGGAAGTGACATGTTCAAGGGTAACGTGGCACCAGTGAAACCCGTCATTCCTGCATGCAGGTCTAGTTATTAGGGTTTCACACTGCGTAGCTTGTGTGAAACACTATTGTTTTTGTTAAAATTATTATTCTTATTATTATTATTATTATTATTCAGATTCCAATTTGAATAGATCTCAGCAACTACGTGTCGCATCGTTACGATTTCTTCGGTTTTACTGGGAAAGTGGGTGTGACTTAGAGGATAAAGCTATTTTGAACGTTCTGCGACAATGCGAAATGTCCGAAATCACCGAAGTTATCGTTTTTTAAAATATTGCAGTAATTTTAACAATAATCATTGGATTTTAACTTTCGATACATTTTGGCATAGCCTGAGACAGGGCACATAGCTACGCTACTTTCGATTTTTGATTTTCAGCAAATCTTCGAAGATATTAGGCGCCAAATTTCGAAAATTTAAAATTTTACAAAAAACTTTTTTATTTATGAATATTTTTTAGTCGTATTGTGCACAGAATTAAAGAGTCATCTGACTAGTGCAAAAATGTTAAAAATTTTTGTCTCAGTAATTTTCCTTGGCCGCCATTGGCTAATTCAGTTTTTCAGTCCTAGATTAATTTTTTATTGTTCGATTTGTATAAAACAAAGTTCATATGCTTCGTTGTATCAATTGTCATTTTTTTTATTACCGATAATGTTATCTGTCGGCCCCGGAAGTGGCATAATTTTACCAAAAACTACAATTTTGACAGTTATTTTCTTATTTCGAAAACAAATATTATTTTTTTGAAAAATTATATGACTCAAAGAGTGTGCCTTTTCAAGGCGCAAAAAATGTAGGAAGCAGTTTTTTTAATTTCGATTTCATTTTCGAGCAAATTCGATTAAGAGGCTAAAAATGGTGTAAAATTGACCTATTTACAACCTATTCAGGCTTTTCAGATTTTAAAATATTTCTTCGTAACTTTTATAAACGTGTAGCTATAATCCATACGAAGAAAATGTATGTTAAAATTCGTTTGTAATATAAGCAGTTACCAAGAAATGGGCAGTTCTGTACAAGTCACTGTTTTCGTTATTTTGCCTGTAAAATAGTCAATTATTATTGGATTTTTATAAAAGTGACATCATTTGATTCAAAAAGCATGTAGCGTCATATCAAGTTGATTACAATTTAAAATTGACACCGGAAGTGACATCATTTAGTCAAAAACTGCATTTTAAACTTTTTAAATCAATGTTTTATTCAACCAAGAATAACTTAATATGTATTAATAATTTTAACTTTTGCTTTAAATTCACATATAAACAAAACTCATATGGTCATATAGATATCATAAAATTGTTTCTAACTTGTTCAGTTGCCGAGAAATAGACGGTTTTCTACAGGTCACTTTTGAAGGTTACGGGGCCATAAAAGTGTCAATTATTATTCGATTTTTATAAACGTTACACCGTGTTATACCTAATGCCATTTGGGATTTCATACAAGTAATTTAAGATTTTCATTATCACCGGAAGTAACGTCATTTTGGCAAAAACTGTATTTTTAGCCTTCAAAACAGATATTTTATTCAAATGAGTCTGTTTTGAAATCTTTTTCAAATTATGGTATTTGATGCTAATCAACAAATAGAATGAACCCATACGATCATACAGATACCACAAAATGGTTTCTAACTTGTACGGTTGCAGAGAAATAGCAGATTTTCTACAAGTCACTTTTCAAGTTTTTTGGTCTTTAAAAGTGGCAATTATTATTCGATTTACATAAAATTTTCACTATATGATATCGTATGCCATTTCTGATTTCATAAGACTAATTGAACATTTTCATTAACACAGGAAGTAATTTAATTTTGTCAAGATCATTAACAAGTAACAAATGTATAATTTTGCTGGATTGATTGGTTGATTCTGCGTCCATTTTATTTATGTGCAATGTTAATTTGGAAACCTGTTTAGTGGTTACGCTGGTACCGGAAGTGACATATGTTCAAGGGTAACTTGGCACCGGAAGTGACATGTTTAAGAGTAACTTGGCACCAGTGAAACCCGTCATTCCTGCATGCAGGTCTAGTTATTATTATTATTATTCAGATTCCAATTTGAATAGATCTCAGCAACTACGTGTCGCATCGTTACGATTTCTTCGGTTTTACTGGGAAAGTGGGTGTGACTTAGAGGATAAAGCTATTTTGAACGTTCTGCGACAATGCGAAATGTCCGAAATCACCGAAGTTATCGTTTTTAAAAATATTGCAGTAATTTTAACAATAATCATTGGATTTTAACTTTCGATACATTTTGGCATAGCCTGAGACAGGGCACATAGCTACGCTACTTTCGATTTTTGATTTTCGGCAAATCTTCGAAGATATTAGGCGCCAAATTTCGAAAATTTAAAATTTTACAAAAAACTTTTTTATTTATGAATATTTTTTAGTCGTATTGTGCACAGAATTAAAGGGTCATCTGACTAGTGCAAAAATGTTAAAAATTTTTGTCTCAGTAATTTACCTTGGCCGCCATTGGCTAATTCAGTTTTTCAGTCCTAGATTAATTTTTTATTGTTCGATTTGTATAAAACAAAGTTCATATGCTTCGTTGTATCAATTGTCGTTTTTTTTATTACCGAAAGTGTTATCTGTCGGCACCGGAAGTGGCATAATTTTACCAAAAACTACAATTTTGACAGTTATTTACGATCTTCATAAACAAATATTATTTTTTTGAAAAATTATATGACTCAAAGAGTGTGCCCTTTCAAGGCGCAAAAAATGTAGGAAGCAGTTTTTTTAATTTCGATTTCATTTTCGAGCAAATTCGATTAAGAGGCTAAAAATGGTGTAAAATTGACCTATTTACAACCTATTCAGGCTTTTCAGATTTTAAAATATTTCTTCGTAACTTTTATAAACTTGTAGCTATAATCCATACGAAGAAAATGTATGTTAAAATTCGTTTGTAATATAAGCAGTTGCCAAGAAATGGGCAGTTCTGCATAAGTCACTGTTTTCGTTATTTTGCCTGTAAAATAGTCAATTATTATTGGATTTTTATAAAAGTGACATCATTTGATTCAAAAAGCACGTAGCGTCATATCAAGTTGATTACAATTTAAAATTGACACCGGAAGTGACATCATTTGGTCAAAAAATGCATTTTACACTTTTTTAAATCAATGTTTTATTCAACCAAGAATAACTTAATATGTATTAATAATTTTAACTTTTGGTTTAAATTCACATATAAACAAAACTCATATGGTCATATAGATATCATAAAATGGTTTCTAACTTGTTCGGTTGCCGAGAAATAGACGGTTTTCTACAGGTCACTTTTGAAGGTTTCGGGGCCATAAAAGGGTCAATTATTATTCGATTTTCATAAACGTCACACCATGTTATACCTAATGCCATTTGGGATTTCATACAAGTAATTTAAGATTTTCATTATCACCGGAAGTAACGTCATTTTGGCAAAAACTGTATTTTTAGCCTCCAAAACAGATATTTTATTCAAATGAGTCTGTTTTGAAATCTTTTTCAAATTATGGTATTTGATGCCAATCAACAAATAGAATGAACCCATACGATCATACAGATACCACAAAATGGTTTCTAACTTGTACGGTTGCCGAGAAATAGCCGATTTTCTACAAGTCACTTTTCAAGTTTTTTGGTCTTTAAAAGTGGCAATTATTATTCGATTTAACGTTTTTATTTATAAATATTATTTAGTCGTGTTGTGCACAGAATTAAAGAGTCATCTGACTAGCGCAAAAATGTTAAAAAAATTTGTCTCAGTAATTTTCCTTGGCCGCCATTAGCTAATTCAGTTTTTCAGTCCTAGATTAATTTTTTATTGTTCGATTTGTATAAAACAAAGTTCATATGCTTCGTTGTCCCAATTGTTATTTTTTTTATTACCAAAAGTGTTATCTAGCAAATTGGATTAAGGGGTGAAAAAAGGCGTAAAATTGACCTATTTACAACCCATTCAGGCTTTTCAGATTTTAAAATTTTTTTACTTAACTTTTATAAACCTGTCACTATAATCCATACGAAGAGAATGTATGTTAAAATTAGTTTCTAATATAAGCAGTTGCCGAGAAATGGGCAGTTTTGCATAAGTCACTGTTTTCGTAATGTTGCCTGTAAAATAGTCAATTATTAATGGATATTCACAAAAGTGACATCATTTGATTCAAAAAGCAAGTGTGCGTCATATCATGTTGATTACTATTTAAAATTGACACCGGAAGTGACGTCATTTAGTCAAAAACTCAATTTTTAACTTTTAAAATCGATCTTTTTTTCAACCAAGAATTATGTCACATGTAATAATAAAATTAACTTTTGGTTTAAATTCACATATTAACAAAACTCATACGGTCAAATAGATATCATAAAATTGTTTCTAACTTGTTCGGTTGTCGAGATATAGGCGATTTTCTGAAAGTCACTTTTGAAGGTTTTTGGCCCATAAAAGTGTCAATTATTATTTGATTTTCATAAAATTTTCACCCTTTGAAGCCTAATGTCATAGACGACGTTATAAAACTAATTTAACGTTTTCATTATCACCGGAAGTAGCGTCATTTTGGCAAAAACTGTATTTTAAGCCTTCAAAACCGATATTTTATTCAAATGAGTCTGATTTGTAATGTTTATACAATTATGATATTTGATTCCAATCAACAAATAGATTAAACCCATACGGTCATATAAATACCAAAAAATGGTTTCTAACTTGTACGGTTGCCGAGAAATAGACGATTTTCTACACGTCACTTTTCAAGGTTTTTGGTCTATAAAAGTGGAAATTATTATTCGATTTACATAAAATTTTCACCATATGATGCCTTATGCCATTTCTGATTTCATAAGACTAAGGGAACATTTACATTATCACCGGAAGTACTGTTATTTTGTCAGGATCAATTACATGTAACAAATGTATAAAATAAAAGTGCTGGATTTGTTTGATTCTGTTTCCATTTTATTTGATGTGTGCAATGCTTATGTGGAAACCTGTATATTGGTTTCATTGGTACCGGAAAGGACATATGTTCAAGGGTAACGTAGCACCAAAAGTGACACAAGTTCAAGTTCAAAGGTAACATGGCAAAAGTGAAACCCGTCATTCCTGCATGCAGGTCTAGTTGGTTTTTGTGTTTCTAGATTCTTCTAACTCAGTCTAGTATTAGTGGGTTAGTAGACATTTTTGGGGTCTATTTAAAACAAAATAGGTTATTTCTAGATTTATTTAAAATCAAATTATCTTTGACGTTTATTTTATCAAAAATAGCTTATTGCTATAGTTAAACACAGACTATAGTGTAAGTGTATTAGTTAAATTCTTTGACGTCTATTTAAACCAAACTAAATCATTCTGAGGCTTTTTAAAGTATATTCTTATTATAACAATTCGCTTACGCGTCCTGATATTTAGTAAAGAGACTAAACCAGGTTCGGAAGGTGGTGCGCCGAGTTTCCACGTACAAGTGTTGTACTGAAACTTCTTTAACACAGAAAAGTAGGAATATTTGGACGAATGTGTTGTACCATTCAACCTTAGTAAAGATGTTAAAATTATGTTCAATACCATTTTAATTAGTTATTTCATATACATTCTGATGGTGCTAGTGTTGTCCTTTCAGTAGGTGCACACTTGATTGTCACTATTCGGAGTACTGAAACAATTCAATTCTGAAACATTTAATGCAGCTTCCGCTAAATTCTGAAAGCAGTCATACGCAATTGATACTAACCAATGGTTAAAAAATCAACATTCAATGGACGAACTCATCAGAGTTCAATGGGCGAACCGGTTAGAATCGAGTATATGATTTATGAAGTTAGGGTAAACAATGGTCAATGTTTCTAGCTACTGTATACTTGTATATCTACACAGGTTAATTGACTTATATCGTTTACCTGTAAACATTGAGTCAATATTGACTCATACCAGACTCTATCTATATACCTACATATGTTATATCAATATAAACTACAGGTAAGCACAGGTCATCTATATTTGATAATAATACCTTTAACAAATTCTACACATGTATACTATATAGCTGAGACCAATTATATCTGACCTCTATAGACAGACACTAAATATCTTATCTTTAAAAATGGAGATGACAGGCTTTGTAAAACACACAAAAAATCAACTTAAAAATCGAATATTCCAAATTCTGTCTTGCAAAGCACAAAAACGGTTTTCTTTAAAGACATGACTGACATCAGTCATTCAACAACCCCCTCCCACCCCCGGGCCAGTAGCCAGCTCATAAAATTGGGGGGGGGGGGCTACGGAATTATTTTTTTATGGGGGGGGGGGGCTACGGAATGTTTTGGAGGGGCTGAGGAATGTGGCCGGCTAATAGCACTCCTAAGAAATCCCCCCCACCTAGTTTCGTTACAAAAACGTGATTACCATGTTTACAAGGAATTTGGTTGTTAGTCATGGTATTGTTAAAACGCGATTTCAGTCTTCCAGAGTCATCACCAATTTTTATTTTTTAAAACATAAAGAACATACAACTGATTTTTTCATTTTGTGTGTGTTCGAAATAATATAAAGCCACCCCCTGACGTCTGGTTTTCAATAATTCACTTGTGCGTAGGGGTCTTTAGCAGTGGAAGGAAACCAGGGGAGCCGAAGAATACTCACGAAATTGGACATTCGACCCTACACACGTACAACCGGGAACTCAATGACAGACCTTATGATACAACGCACACGCGCTAACCATTCGGCCATCAAACCCCTCTCGTGTATAAGAAAGAGAGAGAAAGAAATGGGTTTAACGGCCACTCGACACAAACTAGGTCATTTCGGGACTAACATATGGTTTAATTTTATTTCAAGAATTCGCTTGCGCGTACGGGTCTTTAGCTGTGGGAGGAAACCGGAATGCCCTTAGGAAACCCACGAGGTTGAGAAGGCGCCTCTATCTCCATGCCAGATACGCTCACACCAGGGGTCGAACCCACAGCCACAAGCCAGGTGTGACCGGCCAGCTAGAGGTCGAAGCACGGAACTCTAGACCAGTAGGACACCCCCACCCCCCTCTCGTGTATAATGTATTGGGTGTAAAAATTGTAATAAACAACATAGTGGGGACCAAAATAAATGACTTAAAAAGAAATCGTGGTCCCTTTAATATCCAGTGAAATACCTACATTTAATACGGCCAGGTGTGACATGGTATAAAATATCGCCACCTTTTGATACTAGTATTAATCATGTTCACCTTATTAAATAGCATTGAATTACCTGAAAGCCAAATACTCTCTGTTCAACCGTGTACTTATAGCCTTTTACTATTTATAATCTGTACACAAGTTTCAGGGGTTGGTGTTGACCAAGACGATGTCGGTATAATACCCAGTTGATAAAACTTCAGTGGTTTGAACTCGAGTTTATATAGATATTACAGATAATCCTTAAACATATGTACTACATGTTTGTATACTTTAGATGTTATTAATATAAATAAATAAAGAAATTGGGTGTTAAATATATTTGTGTATGAGTATCCACGTCTATTTCAGATTTTCTCTAATAGGAAATCCCCTGTAATTTAAGTGTTCAGAAACTTGTATTATTTGGTATGAGTGCCCACATCTATTTCTGATTTTCTCTAAAAGAGAACTTAAGTGTTCAGAAATTTGTATTAAAGATACTTTACGAGAGATTAGATAAAGAGCTTGCAGGTCTCACTATAGCAGTTAAAAAGTTAGATAATGCAAAGCCAACTTGATGAAACTTTCAGTCAAATAAAATAAAACCAAGTACGAACAATCCAAACCATTAGGCAAAAATCGAAGTCCTAAAGAACGTAATAGGCAAAATAGTTAGGCAAAGTAGTGTAATCAGCAAATGGACTGTTCATCGTGTACGAAATACACAACAAACAGTGGTAACAGGTGTCCGGAAGAGTAAGCTTACCCTGCCTGGCGCGCCACACCCGCCATCGCTGCATCCAAACTACTAGGCAAAATGTAGGTGATCCGCTCTGAACCGAGATTTTACCAATTGAATTTTAAGCCCAACCTCGACCATCATTACTAAAGTCGTTAAGGTAAAAAAAACATAATCTCGATTAAATCATGAACGAAAGTTGAGCAGCAAATGTGATCCTAATACAGTAAATATCACAGGCTAACGTTGACATCAAGAGTTGATTATGGTCTGGATAAGTTAATTAATGTCTAATCAATAGTTTATTATAACACTTCAGGCCTTAAGACTTGCAATAGGCAGATTGAGCACTTGCATAATGCATGTTTAAGATTTTCTGTTTTATTTAATGACACGAGCTGCTTTCCATCCCCAATAACAAAAACAAACTAGCTGGGGATTACTGATTGGGTGATCACAACAAAATAAAAAGTTTCAAACTTCCCAAAAAATTCTTACGTTACGAAACTTTCCTGAATA
Organism: Patella caerulea; assembly: GCA_036850965.1. Classification (NCBI taxonomy): domain Eukaryota; kingdom Metazoa; phylum Mollusca; class Gastropoda; family Patellidae; genus Patella; species Patella caerulea. Next base: position 11,998,930 of record JAZGQO010000002.1, on the reverse strand, counting down.
TCAAAATCTTTTAAATAACAAGGATACATTTTTTCATAGCTAAATCGGCTTACTGCATGTCTTCCTTTAGGCCTTAATATTATATGAAATGTATTTATAAACTTCACGAATCACAAATGGTATCAAGTGTTCCAAAGAAGAAACATACCCTGTCCTACTCTACTGCACTAACCGATGTATTGTATTGATATGGAGTAAATTTTCCAAAATACAATGGCTGAAAACTCAAATACTTTTATATTGAGAAATGGAATGTATTGAAATGAGATTCTGAAACAACCAGACTATTGAAACTGTGCATAAACCATACACTGTGATGAGGGAAAATCTGCTCGCTTTCTCATCACGGAATTCCCAAACTGTCTGGGGTTCTTTCACGTGTACACGGGTGGACCCCAGTGTTACATCCCATGGAACAAACGGGCGGAACAATCTCAGCCTTTACACATAGTTTCTTATTGATGTATTTGATACATTAAAACAGCAAAAGTTTATTTTATTTACAATAAGGCAAACAATTTTGAGCAATTTCTTAGATTAAGATGTTTTGAGAACTTCTGGTCTGTTTAGAGGGAAGCGCAATACTCATCGACCCACCATTACTATGGTGGTCGAAATTATGGATCGACAAACAGGGGATGATTGCATGTAATGGATCATGGAATTAACACGAAATTGGAAATACACAAATAAATCTTAAACGGTGGGAAACTTTAGTGCGTAATGTTATTTCAAATTATAACACAATTTCCTCACAAAAAGCTGTCTTAAAATAGACTATATTGATTGTTGACAATACCGAAACCATTTAATTTGAGAAATGAAACCTGACATTCCTAAAGAATATGAAAATATGACACGTTTATATTCTAAAGATATAAACGTTCCCCTCAACCATCGTTGTTTTCATAACACGTAAAGATTTTACACTTACCTATGAAATGTTTTGCGTATTAATCCTATTACCTATCCGATTTGAATAGTTGGAGCCCCGGTTTCGTAAATAATCTGTAATAATGAATATAATACAGATAATATTAGAATGTTTGGTGTCTAAACATTATGATGGATGAGAACGGTAAGGTAATATGTTTTCTTGCTAAAATATGTTTTGATAAGCCGCCATCTTTAAAAGATGTATCAAAGCCTTATCATTGAATAGCGACGACAGAACGAGCATGTTTTGCTTGTCGACTGTCAGATGAAATCATCTCAAGCCGGTCGAAAAACGACGTAAATTTGTAAACAGAGTTTTTATGGTGCCTTGTAAAACAAGTGTTAATATGTATAATGAAGTTGTTATTTCGTTCCGGATAATTTGCACTGCAAGAGAAAAAATGAAATACCCTATTAACCCTCACTTGTAATAATATACATTTACATAAATTCCTCTCTGATAATTAATAACTGACAAATTATAGAGACAATTCAAACATTTATTTAGTAAAAACTACGAGTTATTCTCTAAGTTTTATGTATTTATGCAGGTAATTCAGGTTCGCAGTGAATAAATTTGGTACGGAGCTGCGGATATATCTTGATGGATTGTTGTATTTAGCGGCGATGAAGGTTCAGGAAAAAACAAATGCACGAGTACAAACATAAAACTGGACACAAATCGGGAAGTAGCGCCATTATACAAATTTTTGTAGCCGCATTCCAGAATTGTAATAGCGGGTTTTTTCAGCTTAGATTTATCTAGTTATCTACCACAAATTCAAACTTTAATGGAGTATGTGTATGTTTGAAGGGCGGTGGGGTGGGGTGGCGGGCTCATTTTTGCTAGTCGCTCATTGGTTCGCCGCTTATCCTTTCAAAAGTTAATTATACCGACAATTATGTACATAATCTAGTAATACAGTGAGAAACGAACCCCACTCTCGTCGGGCCAATAAAATGAAATGAAATGGGGTTTTACGTCCTAATGTTCTGCTCCAATTGGGCTTATTAGACGGACCAATAAAATTACATGAAATGGGGTTTAAGATCCTACAGTTCTGCTCCGATAGGGCTTATTTGACGGACATACGTCATACAGTGTGCTATGACCTACTCTTATATCGAATTCCAACTGCCAAGGGATCTTTAACGTTCACGCCAATGTATAGGCTACCCGGGACCTCAGTTTTTCGTCCGACTAGGCAGCTGGCCTTGTCAGACCTTTCATCATGCACTGCCAAGGAAAAACCACACCTGGAAATCCTGATGAACTTTCTCGGCTATTGTCTTACCCACTTAGCCACCGCGGCTCCTATAAAACGAGACAAAAATCGTGCACTCTATGACTGTCAGTTGAGAACGTGAGCGATTGAGTTTTAACGTTAGGTTGAATATCTAGTAATCCCACATACCAACCCTAACCCGCACATACTATAACATTTTAATTATGCACTTTTGTTAATCACGTAAAGATGACATTAAGTGTAATCTGACATGACATAAGTTTGAAAAGAGTTTAAAATTAGACTTTTATTGGCTAGTCCAGTCCTTTAAATGTCCATTTTGATCAATTGACTGACCACTCGGACATTAAAGAGACCCAATGCTTTGTAGTGGCGATGTCCTTTTAGTATGATAAATAGGGCTAATAATCTAATCTTGTGTTGCATAAACTGTCAAACTAACTTAATTATCTCATGAATTTAATAGGCTCGCAGACAGATTTAAGATGGCCGCCCGCTGAAAACGGTACGTCACTCGGTCAACGTCGTAGGGGGCGCCACTGTCTACTTATGGCGTAATATTTTCAATCGTAAAGATCGTCAAGCGTCAATGATTAAACTGAACGTGTTTATTAAATCTTAAATAATTTGGAATACGAAACTAATATACCGGAAACAAACGCATTCAACATTCATTAGACTCCTTAATTAATGACCGATCATTGGAAATTGAAAAGTCAATCAAATCAAATGATATGAAATGAGTTTTTAATGGGCTATTTTATTACAACAACTGTGCTAATGAAGATAGGCATATGCCAAGCACAGTATGTGCTATAACTAAAACGTTTCGTTTACTCTTCAAGGTGTTATTATACACGGATTGTCCTCGGTTTTTCTTCCAGTCTGAACGACTACACACCTTTTCGATACCAGACCTGCACCACCGAAAGCTACTTTTTAACTGAGCTGGAAACAATACTTTTGATCTGCTCCTTCGGGATAGACCAGAAGTATTTGCCAATGTTCAAAAAAAGCAGTGCTACACACAACGAAAGTATGGCCCATTGTTACTGAAATCAACAAGTACTGTATGAGATATCATTTTCCCGCACTTTTGGTTACAAGGTTTCAACTCATTAAAGCACGTTAGCCTCGAAATGACCTAGTTTTTGTCGAAGTGGACGTTAAACCCCACCCCCTTTCTTTTTATTGTTTTCAGTGATAGTGTTCAGTTAATCAATACAAACAATTTACCCAACTAGTATAGGATAGGTCAGCCAATATTGCTGAATTAACATTCTTCAAAACTTTCACTTTTGGTCTAATCTCATCGTGGGATTGACATATGGCCAAAAGGGTCAAGGAGGGTTCCGTTTATTTCAAATAAAGAGATCAACAGGGCGTACGATTGGCTTTCTGATACGGTCATAGACGGTCAGTGATTCTTGACTATTGATGTGCTTGTATTGTCAATAGACGGGATTGACAAGAGAAACACAAAGATGTCCTAGGGAACAAATATTAATATGACATATCTCAGATTTGATTCAAACTGCTGCATAAAAATGAACTGAATAAAATAAAACCAAGTACGAACACTACAAACCATTAGACAAAATCCGAAGTCCTAAAAAATGGTATGGGCAAAATAGTGTAATCAGCAAATGGACTGACTGTTCACCAGGTACAAAATACACGACAAACAGTGGTAACAGGTGTCGGGAAGAGTAAGCTTAGCCTGTCTGGCGCCACACCCTATTAAATGAAATCTCGGGATACTATGTCTATTATCAGGTGTTGCGAAAACAGTAAACCATACACCACTTAATGTACGACAACCACCACTACTCTAATTAATTCCTGCAATAGATTGAATCTGAATAAGACGCTATCACCCACCTCAGGAATGTGCCTTGTATCCCCATGTAACAAGGAGTCCTCCGGCTTCCTCCACTGTTAACGCCCCCCCCCCTCACGCTCCAGCGAATTTTTGAAATAAGGTTGAACCATATATTAGTCCCGAAATGACCTACTTTGTGTCAAGTGGACGTTAAACCCAATCCTCTCTCTTTAACCCCATTTCATTACGATTGTAAAATAATGATGTATATCTCTTAATCGAGCAATTTAAAAAATAGTTGACAATGGTTTATTTATTTGTCAAATTCGCCATGCCTATTAATTAGACTTTACCAATAAGGAGACGGTGTCAAAAAATTAAAGTATGAGAAACAATTTAAAGATTGTTGGTAGTCAAATATTCTACACCGAAAGATATACAGGTAGTATTGCAGGTAATGTGTTTATATTGTAAGAAGAAGATTTGAGTAAACCCTTAATTGACAAGGAGGGGGATATGTCAAGAAATGGTGGAGAAGCATGTTGAATAAATTCTCCTTGGGAAAATAAATAACCATATTCACACTGTAAAATTACAGTTGTTAATAAATTCTTCTTATATTCTTTTTATTTAGCGCCTCGGTTTTAATTGTGGAATTTAACAAATAATGATGCCCAATTCAACACATCTATTAAACATACATTATGCAAGAGCTAAATCTTCTTACTGCAGGTCTTTTTTTTAGGCCTAAAATGTTTATAAACTATTATTCAGACATTTATTAACTAAACCAGACCATAATCAATCCTCGAAGGCATCAGATACTTGAAATGTTATAAACTATTAATCAGACATTTATTAACTAAACCAGACCATAATCAACCCTCGAAGGTATCAGATACTTGAAATGTTATAAACTATTCATTAGACATTTATCAACATGAACAAATAATTAATCAACCCTCGATGGCATCAGATACTTGAAATGTTATAAACTATTAATCAGACATTTATTAACTAAACCAGACCATAATCAACCTTCGAAGGTATCAGATACTTGAAATGTTATAAACTATTAATCAGACATTTATTAACTAAACCAGACCATAATCAACCCTCGAAGGCATCAGATACTTGAAATGTTATAAACTATTAATCAGACATTTATTAACTAAACCAGACCATAATCAACCCTCGATGGTATCAGATACTTGAAATGTTATAAACTATTAATCAAGTTATAAACTATTAATCAGACATTTATTAACTAAACCAGACCATAATCAACCCTCGATGGTATCAGATACTTGAAACGTTATAAACTATTCATCAGACATTTATTAACTAAACCAGACCATAATCAACCCTCGAAGGTATCAGATACTTGAAATGTTATAAACTATTAATCAGACATTTATTAACTAAACCAGACCATAATCAACCCTCGAAGGCATCAGATACTTGAAATGTTATAAACTATTAATCAGACATTTATTAACTAAACCAGACCATAATCAACCCTCGATGGTATCAGATACTTGAAATGTTATAAACTATTAATCAAGTTATAAACTATTAATCAGACATTTATTAACTAAACCAGACCATAATCAACCCTCGATGGTATCAGATACTTGAAACGTTATAAACTATTCATCAGACATTTATTAACTAAACCAGACCATAATCAACCCTCGAAGGTATCAGATACTTGAAATGTTATAAACTATTAATCAGACATTTATTAACTAAACCAGACCATAATCAACCCTCGAAGGCATCAGATACTTGAAATGTTATAAACTATTAATCAGACATTTATTAACTAAACCAGACCATAATCAACCCTCGATGGTATCAGATACTTGAAATGTTATAAACTATTAATCAAGTTATAAACTATTAATCAGACATTTATTAACTAAACCAGACCATAATCAACCCTCGATGGTATCAGATACTTGAAACGTTATAAACTATTCATCAGACATTTATTAACTAAACCAGACCATAATCAACCCTCGAAGGTATCAGATACTTGAAATGTTATAAACTATTCATCAGACATTTATTAACATGAACAAATAATTAATCAACTCTCGAAGGTATCAGATACTTGAAATGTTATAAACTATTCATCCGACATTTATTAACATGAACAAATAATTAATCAACTCTCGATGCCATCTTGTGTGTCGGATTTTCACTGGATTTGTATCCGATTTGCCGATGATGATTTAATCCCAAAATGGATAATCAAGACTTTGTTTTTTGTTGTACCGACCTTAGTTATAATGATCTAAGTTACGTCTTAAATTCAAACGCTATTATCTCGGTTGAGAATGGAGAAATTTAACTGTAATTTTCAGAATATTCCCTTTACATTATCTAGTTTCTAACTTTTCCATAATTCCCCCTTAGTAAGACTATGCCACATAGAAGATGGCGTCAAAACGTTGAACTATGGGAGACAATTTGATTAAAACAACGAGAAGAATATGTCAAGAATTTTTGAGATGCATGTGGAGTATGTTCTTCTTGAGAACACAGACATTAACCTATTCTTGTTGTAATCTGTGTATTTATGGCCTCGTTAACACGATATTTTAATAATTTTATTTCTGTGCTTTCTCGTGCATTGCATTTGGAAAAAATTGATTTGTTAGCATCATATGCCAAGTAACAAGCTGGTTATTGGTATGGAGGAAGTGGAGAAACAAAATTGTTTACTATTAGAAACACGTTCAGGCGCGGATCCAGGATTTTTTGCAGGGGGGGGGGGGGGGGTCTAGGTTTGATAATTGCTTAACTAATTGCGCTCAACCGATTAATTTGGTAAATTAGATTGAATTTGGTTCATTCTGGCGTATTTCCGGAAGGTAAATTCCAAAATTACAGGTCTAAATCGCCAATAAAATCGCATAGTAATTTTTTCAAGCCTGAGCAGGGGGGGGAGGGGGGTCCGGACCCCTGGACCCCCCTCTGGATCCGCGCCTGACGTTTTAAATTTGTTTTCAAATGAAATGAAAAGGGTTTTAAAGTCCTACTGTTCTGTTCCGACTATAAGAGAATACTCCATACAGTGTGCTATGAGGGAAATTTTGCCCGGGCAGCGGCACTATAGCCTACTCTTATATCGAATTGCAACTGCCAATGTCTCTTTACGCGCACGCCGTTGTGCACAGGGCACTTCGGTCTTTCGTTCCATCCGAACAACTAGACAGTTTTTACTCATTTCAAACCGGTCAATTTTCCACTTTATTTTTCGTATTGCAGCGACATGTGAATTGTCTGTCTTGTTTAAACGTCATATCTTAAACCATTATATACATGTATACAAGTCGCTTTAAGATGTTGGAATATTTACGGAAGGTGGGTTCAAGATTTATTTTCACCTGCCTTCAAAAAATGTCAATATGGAGAAAGGTCACAAAAGGTGAAGGATGACAACAGCTGGTCTCCCGTGGGGATTTATGTCACGTGCATCCAATCGTTGTCTTAGAATAGATTCAGTCCGGATCAGAAAGTTTTGTTAACGCATCGTAGTACGCACAGCACCGGATTAAAATGGTAATCGCTTATTTATTTAGTGAAGTGGTTAACGTGCCGTGTTAAATGTCCAGCAAGTACTAACTGACCGACAGGTGGCCCCATGTAACTATCGAGTTAAGACCACCCGTGGTTAAGACGCATGAGGGGAATCCATGCCATTTCATTTCGTCACTGATTTTGCTCGTTACGTCAACAGTATATGTGTATAACGTCACGTTTCATTTCTGCGAAATGTGTCATAATATTTGTACATGTATCTAGTTTTACTATTACCGATCCAAGCTGGCAGTAACTAAACAAGATGGACTAAACAACAAGGGGGATATATATCCGGCCCAGTTTTTTTTTTACGTAAAGCGTTATATCTCAAAATTGAACTAATCTACGAATGTAATTTTTTTAATGTAGACAAATATGCACTCAAAATTAAATGGAGTCGATTTTTATAATATTTTTTTTCATATTTACATGTACTGTAATATCTTGCTGAGCTGTCTTCTTGTTGGCTTCCAGTTTTTATGTTTTGCTTTTTACGATAAGCGTGAACAATCGAGCGAAAAATCGGTTACATTTTAAAAAAAATAATATTAATGTACGAAAGCAAGCATTTTAATATGAACAAATATGCGCTCCAAATTTAATGAAATCGCGTTTTATATATTTTTTTTTCATATGTACGCATACTAGAAAATAACTTGATACTACCGTTGCTTCTTGTTAGCTTCCAGTTTTATTTACTAAACTATTCAACCCTGCTACACCACCATCTCATGAACCTATCAGTATTCCTATTAAACACTACAAAGTTCGGCATTTGTCAAACTTTTTTTTCTTCCAGTTTATCTCCTCGAATGCTTCAGTTCCTGGGTTCTCGTTCATTTTTTTCTTCCAGTTTATCTCCGCTAATGCTTCAGTTGGTGGGTTCTCGTTCATTGACTGTAATATTTTAGCTGGTGGTGTCACAGGGGTGTGTAATTAGTGTCAGGAACTGTGATCTTATCAACCTCGTACTACTATTAAATAATGACAAATAGATAGAATAATCACACGCCGACATTTTTTTACGATTTATTTTCAACATGCCTCTATAAATGCACCATGCTGCTCATTTCTCTTTCTTATATAATATATCGGTGTTCCGTGCCTAAAATATCCTTTCGCGATAAAAGTTGGTTTTAAAAAAAGAATGGTTACTTCATGGACTGTTTATAATATCATTTATATAGTTCGCCACCGTTGTATCATCTATCTTTCATAATTTCCACGGATAAATTCAAATTCGCATGGGTTGTAAACCGTCTACAGACCAGAATTCCGGGCGGAATACCCACAAAACAGTAGATACTTTTGATTTGATCAAACGGCAGATGTTTATTAAATGGGTATTTGGATTGCAAATTTCGAACGTGTTTCGAGGGTAATTATTTATTAGGATGTAACAATGAGCCACATCGAAATTCAGTGATTTCGACAGTACATTTTAGAGTTGTCACCCCTTTTGACGTATTAAAATGCATATTAGACATATTTCTAAATGAGTTTGTTATCTCCGCGTATACCTTGAAATAGCGGAGGGGGGGGGGAAATAACAAATAATTACGCACGCTAATCTTATAAACCAAAAGCCTTTTAACTTTATTCATAAATGTTATATTTCTATTTGCAGTCCGCCATCTCTCCGCCATCAGTAGGTGGGGTTATTTACAAGTTGCGATGACATGCACGGAAATTTGTATTTATTTTTTTTTATTTAAGGTAATGAGGTAAGTGCAATAAGTAGAAATGTTGATAGGTGGTCTGCTTCCACAAGAATCTTATCAGAGTTGGCATTTTACACGTTTTACTCTTACATGTTCAACGATATCATTTGACCACGGTCTGGACGAATACCCGACGATAATTACGAGTGGTATTTACTGAGGGCATCGGTAGCACTTCGGTGTTTTAACACAAAATTAACAGAATTACCCAAAAACAAAACAAGCCTGTTAGTCATTGATTATAAGAATAGTTTATATCTCTTGGTGTTTTGTTTATTTCATTACTACAGTCGAACAGCAAATTCTCGGTACTAATTTCAATAGCAGCGTTTTCAACACGAGCAGGTGTTGGCCGTCCAACCGTTCTCTATTTTATTTCTTCCAAACTATGGCTTCTTATAAAAATATAGCTTCTGTGGTTTCGTACTTTACTTTAGTGCATGGTTACAAATTAGAGGTTAATTGACATTAGCTTGACTACCTGTCTTTACAGAACAATGAATAATAGCTTATTCGATACACGTAAACTGACACTTTTTGGACATGGATGCGAATACTGTATCAAAGATGGTCATTTGGCGAATATTATTGATACCCGAAGTTGAATTATGGAATGGATTGGGTTGTCGTTTACTCATCAAATGATACAAGACTGCTGCTGAAGTTTATGGCGTTAGGGTATGAATCCACACGAACTGATCCCGTGTCTCAACACTATACAATGACGAATCCTTCAACTAACTGCACTACAAATACAATTTTATGCACGTGATAATGGAAGTCATATTTAGCATGGAAAAAGGTTGCCAGCCATGTTTGCCGCATGACAGATTGATTAATTTGATAAATTAACCTTTACTCAGATCATTTCCAAATAATGCAAGAGTTTCAACACAGATTAATGATCTTCAAACTAACCAAAGTACCGTATTGATCATGCGCAGCGTAGAGTTTGGTTGTTACAAAAACTGGAATTAAACGATGCTAACTCATTGGTCTAAAGATGGTCGAATTCTGATCTTCTGATCTTCTGATAAAAGTAAAACTATTTGCTTGATATAGGGATCCTAGTAGAAGCGTCGTCGTTTAGTTTTACAGGAATAAGATTCCATATAATTGTACCCTGTATATAATTGATATAAGACGGTTTGAGCTCTTCGTGTTTCGCTTTCGTTTGCTTTGTTACTGTTGTAGTTCACATATCTGCACTTTAATAGATGATATAAACATGATTTTCGCATTATCTCCGCTGGGGATTACACCAAGCCTGATTATTACCCTTGGCTCCAATGTATGGCCCTCCCTCGACAAAAGCCTGGACCCGGGCCTGCTGCTGGCTCTTTGTCTAATCTTCCATAATGTATCTTCAAGTAATTCACTTTCTAGTTTTGCACACTTGTGCATATTTTCTAACAGAATTTATATATGTATGCACAATACGCTGGTAGTACCCCAATGAATGTAACCATTGACAACCCCACACCCTTTCATTGATTCTTTATTCAATTAAAATGCACGGTCAGGAAACTAACGTCATCCGGTATACAGAAAACTTTACATTACAAAGGACATTTGAAATGAGAATGACCTTGGACGAGTGTAAGTATTTGTGTTATATGGGGTTACGGATTACAATATCCGTGTTACCCCGGGAGATAGATGCAGACGTGAACTTTTTAAAAACAGAGATAGATTGCAGCATCACTGGGGTCATCGCTTAGGGTTATTGAAGGGTCGCGTTTTTTATTCAATTCACGACGCACTCTTTTGTTGTTGTGTGATTGTAGGCGGTTAGCAAGTAACTGTGAAGATTTATCGCATGTCTTCTGATCCGTACCAGACAAATAAGTTATTCAGTGCAGTGTATTATTGCGCGTTGATGGTGTTACTCCGTGAATTAGCATTTCATTCAAGATAGCACAAAACGCAACGAAAAACAAAGACCCCTGGATCATGGCTCTTAGATGTTCTTCCGTGACAAAATTTACTAAGTTGAGTGCAGAAATTACTGCCCCCACAATGACATAACAGGGCAGACAATCCGAAAATCCGAATTATTATAATCGTTAAGTAGTTTGCATCGACACGAATAGACCACATAATGTATTTAAATTCGTTTCGGTTTTTACTAACATGTAGGCTAAATTTTCGCTTTACTGTCTTCACTATAAGGAGAACGCTAGATCGGAGACGGTCCTACGCAAATTGTGACGTCATATGTGAATTGTGGGTTAGGGTAAGGGTTAGGCTTGATCATGGATTAGGGTTAGGGCTAGCCCTGTTTACATCTCGGGACTTTGACCAAATCTACAGGTCCTAGCCCTTACCCTAACCCTAACCCACAATCTATATATGACGTCATATGTGCTAAAATGCGTAGGACCGTCTCCGATCTAGTGTTCTCTCACTATAAACTAGTGGAGGCCATCGATCGTTTAAAAACCGAAACGAAATAAAGATGTGTATTTTATCAGATTGTGTCCAGAATGAACCCAGTTGACACAACAAACGCCTTATAAAGGGACAGCATCTCTATTACAGAAAAGTCTAATAAATTTATTTAAATTTTATTGGCTCGATACAGTTGTCTTTTTTAAAAAATGGGGTTTAACGTCCTGGGTTTGTTTTGCGCCGACTTGGCTAATGAACACGGGCTTACGCCATACCGTGTGTGATAAAGGCAAATTGCACCGGACAGTGGCGCTACGGCCTACATTTTCGAATTTTAACTGCCAAAGGTTCTTTTACGTGCACATCCATGCGTACACGGAACCTCGGCTTTTCATACCGTCTGAACGACTAACTTATCTTTAGATCGTTAACCTTTAAAGAGAGGTAGTTAATGCCAAACGTCAAAATTATATACCCTGCAATTTCAGACAGTAAATAGATTTGTTCAGGGTTCGGTCCCGGTGTTGGTTAGGAAAAGAGCATCGGATTTTTCCATCCTGGATCCGACTTGTCAGTCGTGCAGGACAGAGGTCCTGGCAAAGACAGCTGTGTAATCGTTCGAATGGGACGAAAAACCGAGGCCCCGTGTACACATTGGCGTGCATGTAATAGATTCTTTGGCAATTGGAATTCGATATAAGAATAGGCCGTGGCGCCGCTGTCCGAGCAAAATATTCCTCATGGCACACTGTGTGGTGAATGCCCGTCTTCATCAACCCAGTCGGAGGTGAACAGTAGGACGTTAAACCCCATTTCACCTCAGTTTTCGTTTGTTCAGTAAATGCATTTGTTCAATTTAAGCCCCCAGTTTATTTGTTCTGTATATACAATTGTTCAATACATGGATAGTTGAAGCCGATGTGAAATCTACTACACGATTGTAACTCAATATAAATAGAAACATCTAAAGATAAGCCTGTAAAATTCACTACAAACAGTTGTTTCCCGCGATTGATTTGTAGCCATGTGATTAAATAAAGAACTTGTTAGTCCCAATAAATAACAATAATGATGATCTGTTGCTAAAATCCAACGTTTAGTCGTAATAAATAATAGTATAGTACCGTGGATGTACACAGATAAACAGCCAGGTATGTTAAGTATAGAAAACCTGTAGAGGAACTAGAGATATAATCACGATGCACAAAGTTTTAGGTGAAATTAGGGTTGATTAATGGACTGGTTCTGAAGAAGTAAAGTATACTTTGAATCAGATTTCCCCACGTCAGAGTAGCAAATTAGTCTACAGAGAGAGAGAGAGAAAGAGAGAGAGAGAGAGAGAGAGAGGGGGCGGGGAAATGTCCACTGGGTCATTTAGGCACTAGCATATGGTTCAATTTTATTTCAATAATTCACTTGCGCGATGGGGGTTTTAGCAGTTGGGGGAGGGGACCGGAGGACTCGGAGAAATCCCACGAGTTTGGACAGGCGATCCTACATCTTGTCGCTAACCATTCGGCCACCCAACCCTGTCTGGCGTAGAAAAAGATTGAGTATTTTTTTCATTTGTGCTGGTTTTAAAGCCCCTTCGTGCAAATCGATCAATTTTCGGTAATGTTAAGTGAGACGTTATCTAATTCCTTTAGTCGAATTATTTAATATATATTTGCATACATAAAACTAAAGCAGTATTCAGAATTTTAATTTATAAAATTTCGAGGGACAATGTTCAAAACCACATTCTTTAATTCTAGGGTTATCTTGCATCTGACGTTTCAACCATAAAACTACACTTACAAAGTGATTTCATGCCTGTATAAGTGTGATTAAATGAGGTTAATAAATGGGATTTATGGGAGTTTATTAAGGATTTTATGAGAATCCAATAGTATTTAATATTCCTCATATATTGACATCCTTTACAGATACAAATCTCATAAATATTATCTCCCTTTTATCTCGTCATTTCTCGCGCACAGCTGTGGATCAATGGCCGCCATATGTGGTCATAAATGAAATTGATAATATCGAATGACCTGAACTGACCGTGCAATATTGCACATAAATACTAAATAACCGTTTGTTCAATGTCAGTGGTTTATAATTTAATAACAATAACCAATAGTATTCTGATTTACTGACCAATCTGTATTCGTATATTTTATTTGAAATTAATTGCATTCGGTGTCTAAGCACTGTTTTCTTGACAACAATTAATTAAATTGCTGAAATCAATTTCCATCCGACCATTTATTTAAAGCGATAATTTCATATTCTTAAGTTATATTTTAAAATGTATTCACATAAAGCCTTAACATAGATGGTATCTATAAACCTTGTAAAAGAATAATCCTATTAATCCTATAATTCACTATTGCCAGTTGAGAAATTGACAAAATATTATTATCAAATTCAATTGTTTGAAGATAGCTATTCCAATAGGGGAATAGAAAAACGAGGGGGTAATTGTGTTATTGTTTCCGGTGTGAATGATTTTTAAGTGTGAGAATGACACCTATGATCGTATAATAGTGAGTTGACAACCTATTGAGCAAAAGACATAGAAATAATTATGTTTTGACTTTCTTAGAAAATATGAAATTCTCGCTGTAACATGTTAATATTTTAGAAGATAAGTCAGGCTTGAGTGTTACACATTCATTTCATAATTCATTGTTTTTACAACTGTAATATCCCGAAACTTTGAAAGTTTTGGCTATCATGTTCGATCCGACCCCTTTTCGATTTCCATCAGTTTTACATTCCATCACTTTTTCATTTTAGGGTTAGGGTTGGGGTCAGGTATTGAATATTAAAACCTATAAATTCAGGGTTAGGGGTTTTTAGATTAAAACCAATGAGTAAAACAAAATCTTCAACAACAATGAAATATTGCGACACAAAAATGACCGAATGTTTTTCTTTTAATCATATTTATCGTGGTCTTGCATTTGTTGGTCATAACCTATTTTGTAACGACTTAATCCACCTTAAAATGTATTCAAATTGACTGTTTACCATTTAGGTATTTTTATCCTGAGGGTTGCTCATTTTTCGGACCTAATCTTTTACTACTTAATCCACGCTAAAATGTACTCAGATGAGCTACTTAACATTTCATTAAAACACAAAATAAAAATATTAACGCCAGATAATTTCTGACTTGGATTCAAATGACACTGTGTGGTGTACATCGACTACAGCCGAATGTTGTGAACTTTTTTTGTATAACACTGAATGATTGATATTTTTAATTTTTTTGCAGTGTCTGGTAGTGCGGTCCTCCTGTACTTAATATAATGTAGTATTCAGGGGATTCCGAATCTCTCAAATACTCCTGAACGTGGGCTAACCTTCAGAGATTAGAAGACAAAATAACTCATGTTCAGTACAAACATATATTCTTTATGATTGAAGAGAACGAACTCGGTCATTAATAACCACATAGTTGAGCTGTAATTATATACAATACTAGATACAGGTATACTCCGATCTACTTCAAATAGACAATGCAATAACCTTCCCATAACAAACAGACAATACAATAACCTTCACATATAATAGCATCATACAATACAATAACCTTCACATAACAAACAGTCATAACATTCATAGAACAAACATAGAATAACATTCCGATAAAAAAAAAATTGAATAACATTCCCATAAAAAAACAACAACTTTCCCGTAACAAACAGCTATAGTATTCATATAACAAACATAGAATAACCTTCACATAACAAACAATAACTTTCCCATAACAAACAGCCATAACATTCATATAACAAACATAGAATAACCTTCAAAAAACAGATACTAACTTTCCCATAACAAACAGCCTTGGTATTCATATAACGTAGAATAAACTTCACATAACATAAAATAACTTTCCCATAACAAACAGCCATGGTATTCATATAACATAGAATAACCTTCACATAACAAACAATAACTTTCCTATAATACTATAGACAATAACCTTCACATAACAAATAGACAATAACTTTCCTATAACAAACAGTCAGAACCTTGAAATCGGTTTTTCGTCCCACCGAACAACTAGACAGCTGTACTTGTCAGGCCCTCCGTCCAGCACAACTGACAAGGGGAGCCAAGACGGAAAAACCCGATGAACTTCCTCGGCAAACGCAGGGGGTAAAACGCGATCTCCAGACTACCGAGCCAGCATCTTTCCCGCCAATCCACCGTGGCTCCACGATAATATGCAGTAATGTCAACATCCGAGTGCTTATCTTTACCTAACCTAGGGACCACACATGTGAATACTACTTCTATCTCCATTGTTTCAAATCAAAACAACGCCAAGACGAGAAGCAGTTGTAAAAAAAGTGGTATACTTTTCACTTTTAACAGTATACAGACATTTCTGATCAAGTTCTGTGCCGGTTCAAATTTTACATAAACCATGATGATCCGCGTCTCAAATTTGTTTGTTTTGTAATCTGCAGAAACAGATTTCATCACAGCGCCGCCTGTTGTTCTGCGTTGCATTGTCATTGCTACTCAGTTTTATCAAATGGCTGCAGAGTGTTTCTATGTAGTTTAAATATTTTTAGAAAGGCCATGACACCAATAGACACCGTTTCAAAATAGGTTCCCCGACCAGAATGTCTCAGGTTCGAATCCCGGCGTGGGTCGATAAGAAGCTGAGGGAACTACAAGCAAAGATTGTATGGTCGATCGGATGCTGCAAATGCCCGTGTACACATTGGGGTGCACGCAAACAAATTCTTAATATCCTCATGTTCATGGGCAAGATTCTTTCCCTATCAATTAAATGTCGTGACAGCAATAGGTTCCCCGACCAGAATGTCTCGGGTTCGAATCCCGGCGTAGGTCAATAAGAAGCTGAGGGAACTACAAGCAAAGATTGTATGGTCGATCGGATGCTGCAAATGCCCGTGTACACATACGCATAGGGGTGCATCCAAAATAATCCCATGTTCATAGGCAAGATTCTTTCCCTAGCAATCATTGGACACACTATTGTGTTGATAAGACGTTAATCCCCTTTTCCGTTTCACCTTGAATGTATCATTACTCGCTGAGGTTGGACAATAAGTATCCAGGTGGCGAAAAGGGTGCACCTTGAATGTATCAGGTGGCGATAAGGGTGCCAGTGACCTCAACGACTTATGTACCTTGAATGTATCATTACTCACTGAGGTTGGACAATAAGTGTCGATGTGGTGAAAAGAGTGCCAGAAACATCAACGACTTATGCAAACGGCCTTCCCAAGAGTATTTTGTTTTGATACACCGATTTGCAGTTGAAGATAAAACTAAGGGGAACTCTAGACTAATGATTATGATTATCGTTGTCTGTCTGTCTGTCAGTTCGGGGTTAGTGGCTAAACTAGGGCTGTCCCGAGACTGAATTTTAGTGTTCAGGGGTAGCTCAAGCAGGGTTGTAAACATAGGCCTAGTGGCGATGGCCTACCACTTCCGGTTTCGGATTTCCGGACACAACCCTGCAGCACCGAACCGAGTCATCCGCTAGTGTTAAGATAAAACATCACAAGGAAAACAGAATAAGTCGATTCGCTATCACACACACTCAAGACAAGCCTACGGACAGAACACAATATGCACAACACACACATAACATATTGGTTTATAATTCGGATTATTTACTATGAAAATATGAAATATTACTAACAACTTAAAGCTGTCACCTCCGTTGATATATTATAATATGTAAAAAATGATGGCGGGTTACTGAAATTATTGAAATATGCATTTTGTTTACCTATCATAGTAAATTGACAATTTATTGGGTTATAATTTAACTCACTTATTACCATGTACCTATATGAAACAACTTTAATAGTATTTCCCCATTATTCACGACACATTACATACATTACAATACATGAGTTATCAAGTGGCAAAAATGTGCCTTTAAATGTTCGAAAATGAAATAAAATGGAGTTAAACGGGCTACTGGGCTAATGGAGCGGGGCATGCGCTATACAGTTGTGCTACGAGGGAAATTTTGAGGGAAGCGCTACAGTTATATCGAAATCCAATTGCCAATGGAACTTTAACGTGTACGCCAATTTGTCCCATCTAAACGACTATAAGTGTTCCCTTACCACGATTTTAATCCTGCACCACTGACAAGGAGAGGAACCACGCCGGAATTTCCCGATGACCAACGGGAACGCAGGTTTCGAACACCATGCCCCTTAGTCAACGTCGTAATGCACTTAAAAGTATGAATGGGGTAGCTAGAGTTTGCATGATAGAATGACTTTTAAGTAATGTCTTGTCGGTTGTGTTTGGGTCTCGTGCGATCCTCCTGCAGTACTTACTAATAGATTCCAAAAAATTACCGCGGTTCAGCCCGACCTTGACCGATGTAAAACGGAAGTGACGCACATACAGGAAAGCAACCATTGTTTTGGTTAGAAGCATTGTGTGAAGGACCGTGGATGTTGACTGTAAAAGTTATAAGGTGCTGTTGTTTTGACTCGATGAGTAAGATGCTGGGTCACTAACAGGAAGCACCGACGGAGTTCCACGGAATTTTGCAGTCGTTCGAAGGTCTGATATACACGATAGCGTGCACCTAAGAGAACCATTTACAGTTGGAATTCCATGAAGAGTAGGCGCTGCCTTGGTAAAATATCCCCAGTGTATAGCGCATGGCGCATGGCCTACAAACATCAGACGTTAAACCCTTTAATGTTCTGGGACCCCAAACTAACCAGTGCAACGACATTCAACAGATAAATGGGGGTTGACAAAGAAAATACAATTAAACCGATAATGATATTTTTTATATAAGATAATTAATATGAGAACCGTAAATAAAACAATGGATTTGTTGTTGCACTTGTTATAATGACATGCTCTA
Organism: Patella caerulea; assembly: GCA_036850965.1. Classification (NCBI taxonomy): domain Eukaryota; kingdom Metazoa; phylum Mollusca; class Gastropoda; family Patellidae; genus Patella; species Patella caerulea. The sequence continues at coordinate 11,980,342 of JAZGQO010000002.1, read as the reverse complement.
TTCTGACTCATGTGTTTATTTAAAGGGACATTATGGGATATTATATAAAAACCTAACAGTTCTAACTATAATTGTTAAAAACTAGACAATGTAAAGGGAACATGATGAAAATGTCAGTCAAATTGCTCAGAGAGAGAGAGGGGGGGGCGATAGAGGGAGGGAGAGGGGGGCAACGTCCACTCGACGCAAACCAAAGAGAAGGGAGAGAAATAGTGAGAAATGGGGTTTAACGTTCACTCGACACAAGCTAGATCATTTCGAGACTATAACCCAGAGAAACCCCACGAGGTTGGACACGCGACGCTACTCCTTGGCACTTACAACCGGGGTATAGAAACCACGCCAGTTGACACAACGTAGTGTGGGGCATTTTGAATTATATTAGTCAACTCGACACAAACCAGGTGGTTGTGATTTGGAATGGATTAAAACATAATCGACATTTAATCAAATAATGGATAATTGTTTATTATCGTAGCGATGGTACTTGACGATCGGGGCTATATTGACAAAACTTCAAATACTCATCACTTCGCTCAGAATAAATTAATTTGATTGAAACTTTCAATATATACATTTTAAATTAACTATATTTGAACTATTATAATAAGAAAAATCATACCTTTATATGTAATCTGGCCTAATGCTCGTTTTTAATATATTCGTTTTGCATTATCATTATCTATTTTGAACTATTATAGCAAGAACAGCCAAATCTCATTTTAATCTTGCATAATGCGTCTTTGAGTTAAAATTAAATCTGCCAATTCAAACTACATGTATTGGAGCAGGAAACCAGCGCTGCAGTTGAAATAACAAGGTATTTCTGTTAAAATGATGTTTGATTTGAAACGATATCGTACAGAAGAAAACGAGACCAAATATTGACGATTGAAACGAGATAACACTATAAGGAAACAATATCTCCATTTTCTTTTGTTATTGTAGCGCGAGCAACAAGCCAAGTGCTCATCTTTTTTGTGACAGGAAGACGTTTTTGGCGCGAACTTCATATACACACACGTTATATAAAAATAGGATGCTATTTTTTAAGGAATGATTCAAAGTTCCTAAATGTGTATAGAAAACAATACAAGTTACATGTTAACTTAAAACGATGTTTGAAGCTAATCTTAAATTGTCTGTGTATAGGTTTCAAGCACATGTGCCAAAACAAATGAATGGCTAAATACTGTACGGGAGCTCACGTAACACAGCTTGTAACGATTAGGCCAATTATAACCACCGCGACATTAAAGGTACACCACCGCTGTACTTTTACTGAATATGGCGCCAACCAACTAACCAGGATGTCCCGGGTTCAGTCCCGGTGTTTCCAGAGAACGGTCTTTCCCAAACTGGTTTCAGTGGCACCCTAATCAGAAGGTACCAGGAGAACGTTCATCGGGATTTTCTAACGGCCAGTTAGAGATCAAAGAACGAAATCTAGACCCCTACCACTAAACCATTACAACACCTATTTGCGGCAATACATTTTGAGTGATTATATCCTTAAAACTCCTCTTGAAAATAAAGATGGTGGGACGTTTTGATTAAACTTCCGGTAAGTAGAATTATCCGACTTCCGGTACCAATTAAAGTATAACATATCATTAAAAACACAGAATTTACTAAATAGTATCATTTTAAAGGCGAGTGTGAACTTAATTAATTATAATTTAAGTATTTGTCGACATTCTTGATCCAAATATAACCGTTTTGTTGACAAATAATTAAGGACTTCACGCCTACCTAGCAAACTTTCGTAAATTAAACCACAGGCTTGTTGACCGGTTCTGGAACCTTTTGTCCATTGGCTTCAGTTTCTGAGTCCTTCATCCAAAATATCACAGGCTATGCTAATTCTGTAACATGCAAACAGAACTTGTTATACTTTTTACATTTCAACTTTACGACTACACATACATTATACAAGAGATAAATCTGCTTATATCAGGTCTTTCTTTAGGCCTGAAATGTTATCTAAATTATTAATTTGACATTAATTAACTTACTGAGACCTTAATCAACTTTCGATGCCATCGCTAGCCTGTGATATTTACTGGATTTGAATATATCTTGTGATGGATGATTAAACGCGAAAATGGATCATCGAGGCTTTGCTTTTAACGTATCGATTTTAGTAATGGTGGTCGAGGTTATTCATATAATGGATAATTGTCCGGTTCATAGTCGAGCAATTTGACGTCAATTTTCAGCATATTCTGTATACGTTTATAACGAGAGCTGTCGGCTCTTTATCTTATCTCCCATAATGTGTATCGTTAATAAACATAAATTGTCGTTCACATTTTGGGATTTTTGCTTTCACCAGTACAATTCAAACTAGCTGTCGAGTGTACCTGGCTATATATAATTCCAGTGAATATATTTCGATAACATTTTGTGATTATTTTAATAACTTTCATATTTAATATTTTGTTACAGGTAAAGCAACAACCAGATTTTAAGAACACATGAACTGTTATATACAATGGAAATAATTTTCACCAGTATAGTATAGACATTGCTGGAAGTAATTAGCGGTATTTTAAGTACGTGTGTTTAGTAACAAGCTATAAATGTCTTAACAACTTTCATACTTGATCGAGCTGAATTGTTGCAATGGAATTCATTTTAAAGACAATGTGCACCATTTCACAATTAGAATTTTTTAATACACAATTTGTCCATACCTTTCTTAAAGGTAAATGGTGGTTCGATTAATATTTAGAAGGGAAAGGAAACGAGACCTCCCCGGATCTCTATAACCGCCAGATGAATTGGTGTTCCTAATAGACATGATCATCGTTTGAATGTGTGTTTTGGAATTTGGAAGCAGGATCCTCAGTACACAAGACTGGGTCCTCAATACATATTCTTATACCCAAGATACAATCTAAAACCTGGCCGATTAGGATGATTCAGTTCACAATAGAAGGCGAACGGGTGAATCCAATATGTATTTTTAAAAAATATACAACATATTTCAATGAGTTTAGTAAATAAACAATGATTTTATCAACATGTTCACTCCCACCCCCACAATTAATCATATTAACCCAACCCTAGCGATTGAATATCCCGAACCATCTGTCTTACTGTCCGGTAAAAGGTTGTAAAAACAACAACTATAACAATGACATTTTGATATGCAGATTAACAATATATGTAGTGTAATTTATATTATAAATAATAAACACCCTACCCTCCCATATACTAACGGGTGGGGAGGGGCCGAATGGTTAGCACGTGTGCACCGTCTCTCTCCCTCACTCGCTCTCTCTCTCTGTCTCCCTCTCTGTCTCTCTCTCTATCTTCCTAGTGTGTGTGTGTATGGATATATATACATATATATATAAATATATATATTAATAATAAATATGCACACTGGCAGTATTCTGACCCAATGAAAAAAAAAAGTAATATATTATCCAGAAATACATTGTGATCTTCATTCACCTATAATATCAAATACATGTATCTAACTGGTGTGTTGAATTATAAAACATGCAGTTGGCATTTCTACAATATGTCATATGTATATTTTCTAAACAAATATTGTACCACTGCAATGGGAATATTATATAACCTAGTACACTATGTAATCTGTTGCTTTATAATAGTGTAGGTGTCAATTTATCAGTTAACACTTGCCAACATTTATACTCACGATTAGAGAATATCAAAAAGGGTTGGTTTCAAAATAATTTTTCTGACATGAGGAACAAGGGTTGCTATGTTTATAGAAATTATATATCAGTATTAATGTATGCCTTGTGATTTTTATTATTTATCTGAAAGGGTGGGTTTTAATGTCTCTACAACATTTCTTGTAGTAATGTGTGTAATGCTACAGGGGAGACATTTACAAGAACAGCAACTTTTCCTTCAATAAAACTGGCAGAGTTTTACCCTGTTCGGTCTAGTCTTTCGTATCTTGTAAAGAAACGCCGAGTGGTCATGTACACGTAAAAGAACCCCTGTCATTTGGAAGTCAAGTGCTGTCCATCCAATGGACTAGCATATAATGTTTTCGGCAGTCCAGAGCGCCTTACACCCGAAGAACGGTCTGCGATTCCAACAAAGTATTTTGTGTTAGTATTAAAGCTGTTCGTCGTCATTGGAGGGATTTTTTACCTGTCGCAAAATACAATATTTTGAAAGTTGAATCCGGAAAAGCAAATCTTTGACATAAAATCTTTTCATGTCCGTCTTTTTAATCCGGATGTGTGTAGTTGAATTTTGGATATTGATTTCCTTAATGCGATTAAATACAGATCTACATTTCGTGTGTTTTTTTTTTAAACTTTCGATGGCCTACACCACATGGAGATCTAACCGGTTGTAGTGAAATGTCGCGTCAGAGGCCACACGAGTGACTTTTGACCTTATGACGCCAGGCATTTGATTAACCAATCGGCTTTGTGCCTCACGTCGGACCGTTTCATTGACTAAACCTTCACATCATTCAGAACGCGGGTTATATACCTACTCTTCCAGATCCTCGTGTAGCAAAGACAAGTAAAACGGAATTTTGAACTATGAAAAACGAAACGAAATCAGATAGTGATTTTCTAATTAGCGTTGATTGGGCCGAGAAAAAGTTATTGTCTAAAACATGCACATGGCGACCAGCGGCTTTAAAATGAATGTTGCTAATCATGAACTGACTGAAGACATACAGAATAATATATTTATATATTTCTTAGTTTGTGAATGTCTTCAGCAGAATAGGGTGGTCTTTATATAGTTTTTATTAAACAAATAAACACACACCAACACACTGACATATATATAGATAAATACTATATCTAATCTGTTAAAGTCGGCAAGATAAAAACTATATCTCTGATATGAACATTTTCCTGTATTTGTGAATGGTGGGTGAATTCAAATTTCAGATGGTGCTCGAATAACATGACGTAAAAACGTGAGATGACTATTTGTGAGTTGGTTTCTATACCTGTTGTGTCAATATACATCGTCAGTTTTTACAAAGTTTATTTATGAATCATTTTTTGTTTTCTCCCTCCACACAATCAAATTCAGATAAATTTACCTCGAGTACATTTTTTAATCAAGCTTTATCCAGTGCATTCAGTGCCGGATTTAACTATACTCAAAGACACTATTATGCCAAAACTTGTCAGTGGGCGCCCAAGTTTATAAAAATATGGTTACACGCGCTGCCGTAAGGATGGAAATCGAATGGTCAACGCCTGCTCGTTGCGTTGGGTCAGAAGGTCCAGTGGCGGGATTTCGATTCCCCGCTGGTACGTGGCAAGAATTAGGGTCACCTGTCAAGGTTTTTTCCCCGGGTCCGCGTGTTTCCTCCAACTGATTACGACCCATACGCGCAGCAAGCGTGTACACTGGCCTGACAATGAAGACTATACTATTCCTGAAACGGCCATAACTTCGCTCAAAAGGATGTAATTTCACTGAAATTTTCAATAAATTCCCTATTCATTATCTTTTTTTTTTGGAACTATCATAATTTATAGCGAGAACTGTCGGCCTTTTTTAAATCCTACAAAGTGCATCTTTAAGCATTGAGAGACAACCTACCTGGTACAATTGTCTAGTCGTTTGGATGGGATGAAAAAGCAAGATCCCGTGTACACATTGGCGTGCACGTAAAAGATCCCTTGGCAGTTGGAATTCAATATAAGAGTAGGCCATAATGCCGCTGTCCGGGCAAAATTTCCTTCATAGCACAGTGTATGGCGCACCTCCGTCTTCATTAGGCCAGTTCGGAGCGGAATAGTAGGACGTTAAACCCCATTTCATTTCACTGCATTTCCAAACTAGTGTTGAAAATAATATCAGTTATTTTACAGTGTATATATGAATGTTAAACCACATATACATGAAAGATGTTTGATATATAACCACCCGACTGATTAAAGGTTTATATCTCACCATCAATATAGTAATTAATATCTTAATTAGTTTTAACGGTTTACCGCCTCAATCGCATTTCCTATCAATATCAAATTTAAATATGTGAGGCTAAAAGTCACGTGCTGTTCGTATCTCATGCTTTATGGTGCCTACATCCCGTGAAGAAAGAAAGTGTGGCACATATCTGACATATTTTAAATATTTTAAATAAAACCTTTGATATATTACAATACATCCCAATATATTGAAGCAATTTGAACCCCGGTGGTAGTGTAACAAGTCAAGCCCAGTTCTAATGAACCCATTGGCAATTTAATAATTGCACTACAAATCACATAGTTCACATGTATCTTAAAGGCTCTAAATATGGGCATCATTTTAATCTAAAGACTAATTTGCTCACGTCCGAATCCATTTCCATTTCCGCGTTGATCATTCCTTAATTTGTATAGTCTTGGTTCATTCCACTCTATATTTTGATCTAGTTTTTAATCTCTAATTATTTGACTTATTAACTAGACATTAATTACATTATCCAAACCATAATCAACTCGCGATGCCATCGCTAGCTTGCGATATTTAGCGGATTGGAAAACATTGTGTGAATGATGAATAATCGAGAATTTGTTTTTTATCGTACCGATTTTAGTAATGATAATCGAGGCTAGCCTAAAATACTGACGCTAATATCTCATTTCGGGGTGGATCAATTTGACTGAAATTTTCAGCAAATTCTACTTACGTGTTCTATCTTTAAGTAATATATCGAGAACTGTTACCCTTTATCTAATATCCTAGGGAGATGCTAATTGTAGGCCGGTTGGGGAGGTTCGAATGTTTTCGGAGACCAAAATGGCCGCTTTCTATAAATGGGAATTTGCGGGAATATTAGTCCTAAACCTAACTCTTTTAGAAAAATGATCTTGGATCCAATTTGCCTTTAACCCTCTTAAAAGGGGTAGGGTTAGGGTTCGGGTTAGTATTCCCCTAAATTCTCATTTATAAAAAGCGGCCATTTTGAACACCGGAATTACCCGAACCTCCCCAATCGGCCTACAATTAGCAATTCCCAATATCCTATAATGTCCCTTTAATTAAAACTACGTTTCTCTGGCCAACGTAATCTTGCCTTTATGGCCAATGTTTCTACACTTACTTGACACCTTCTCTCCAAGTCTTAATCAATCTATTTATTATATATTTAATGTCCTAATTAATTAATTAGCTTTTTATGACTTACCTGCAGTACAAACAAACTCCATTGAACTTCATCATATGGACTGCATTACAGTAAAAGTCTCCGGACACTGATTGATCCAATTACAGATTTTGGACGGTTAAAATTATAACTGCGGTTGGATGTCATGTCATTGAGTACAAGAGACGTCAGTCAATAACAGCGATTAACATATTTCCATACATATGTACATATTAAATTGCATGTATGGCGTTTTTATGACGAGTCGCTATTTATCACGATCTTTTATCTTTTTATGAACATAGATGTGTCTTTAACCATCGTATTCAATCTCGCAGCAGGTACTCCATGCAGGTTGCTCTCAAAATACGCTTCACAATTATACCCGAAATGAACAAACCGAGGGAGGCCGATTGCAAGTATATTATTAAAGCTTCAGTCTTTCATAAAAGAGGTATTAAAACTCTTAAATTTAATTTACTAATCTAGTCCGAGACTAGAAATAAAAACTTCTAAAGCGATAAAAATTTGAATCTATTCTTGTAAACTTTTATCCTCATACTGTCTTCATTATCCCAGTGGGGGCAGAATGGTGGAATGCTAAACCCCTGGAGCCATGGTGGCTTAGTGGGTAAGACGCTGGCTCGCTAGCCCGGTGGTCGCGTGTTCGATCCCTGCATTGACCGAAAAATTTCATCGGGATTTTTCGCAGAAGACGAAAAATAGAGGTCCCGTGAATACATTGGTGTGCACGTAAAAGACCCTTGGCAGTTGGAATTCGATATTAAAGTAGGCCATCGTGTCGCTGTCCGGCAGCCCAGAGGGGAACCGAACAGTTTGACGTTAAACCTATATCATTTCATTTCACATTAAACATCTTTTCACTGCATTTTATTTACATTCTCCACCATTAGACCAGGAATGCAAGTCAGTATCTATTTGCATTTTTTTTTCTGTTCTCGCTTTTTTTTATTATCATATACCATTTATTATAAAATAGAAAATGGAATGAGGGAACCATTCATAAAATTATAAAATAACGAATGGTGTCTGACATATAAAGTTGTTACCATCTGGAAGATAAGATATAATATAATATAAGATATGTTTATGTCAGCCATGAGTTAGGGATAGCTCATCGTGATCTAACTTCCAAAGCTATATACACTATCGAATTATACCTGTTCTGGGCCCCGTTCCTCAAAATGATTGTAACCCCTACAATAGTTGTAAGTCACTACAATCCAATTGCAACTTTTATTTACAATCACTACATTGTTCCTCAAAGAAATTGTAAGTTACAATAGTTGTAAGTTACAATCAATTCTGTAAGTTACTATGACCGTCTGTAAGCTATACTTACAATCGATTGTAGTGGAATGCAAAATGGCGTTATTTGTTAGTGTGACGGAGAATGGCCCAAACAATGCAGTTTGATGAATGCCAACTTCCTCCACGAGAATAGCTATCTCACTCGCTTGGAAGTTGGCCTTCCGAACTTTCTTTGTGTCGTCTTCTGACATTGTTGTTGTCGTCTGCCGGAGGGGGGGAGGCAACTCTCCACCTTACTGGATGTAGTGTCAAATCGATTTTTCTCACTTTCGCACAGAAGATCACGATTGTAAGTTTACAATCGCGCGATTTATAATTGCTAGACTTACAATTCCCGTACAATAGCTTTGAGGAACGCAATTAAACTGTTACTTACGATAGTTGTAAAGTTGATTGTAGCTGTTACAACTATTGTAGGATACAATCGTTTTGAGGAACGACACCCAGGGAAGGATCCAGGAATTGTTGCAGGAGGGGGTTTGCCAGGTTTCTTTTACGGAAATCATCGTCTCTAAATTACAAAAATGATTTCTCTGTTTAAAAAGCTCAGTTTGTATGTATGCCTACATACCTCTGCTCTTATGCTCTTAAATTTTGTTACTTCTGCTCTTAAATTTTGTTACCTCTGCCCTTAAATTTTGTTGCTTAAATTTTGTTACCTATGCCCTTAAATTTTATTACTCTGCCTTTAATTTTTGTTACCTCTGACGTTAAATTTTGTTTCCTCTACAAAAACATTTTACTACTACTGCCCCAAATATTTTGCCACCTTTGCATATATTATTTTACTACTACTGCCAATAAATTTCGCTACTTTTGCAAAAATATTTGCCCAGAAATTTTGCTTCCTCGGCACAGAAACTTTACTACTACTGCAAAGAAATTCAAATCCTGTTGGGGTTTTTTTTTCATTATGCTATTTGCGTTTGGCATAACGGTTAAAACTTTCTTTTATTTTTAGCTCAAGGTGCTATTTGACTTCATTTTCCACCATATATATATTGAAAGAATACTGGTTAATAATTTTTAGACATATATATTAACCTTGGTGATCGATCTCATTGACTTCTAACATCTGATAAAAACACGTGTAGTATATCTATAAAAATATCTACATTCATTCAGACCTTCACATATAGAAACACGGTCATACGGTACGTGTAAATACTATCATCATTCTTACATGACAGCCTTCACCAAGCCATCAATGAAAACTCAAAAAGCATACAACCCAAATCAAAATACTACGAAAATAAATAACATAGCTTTAATGTGGTTATTAGCCAGGAGAGGGCGCTATCTTTCATTGGTGCACTGGTTCAATCGGTGGATTAGCCGTCTGTTTAAGTTTTTGATTATTTTTAATAGCTTCCTACTGCATCCTGCTACTCCAATAATGGCATGCCGGGTTCGTCCCTCAAATTGTTCAGCATATAATTATGTTTCCGGTGTTACGTCATCATCATGGCTGTCAGACCAAATCTTAAAATATGAAATGCCAATATCCGACCCTTTGATTAGAGAGAGAGAGCAGCGGGCCCGTAGCCAGCTCATAATTTTTTTATTTTTATTTTTTTTTTTGGGGGGGGGGGCAGGGGCTACAGAATGTTATTTTTGGGGGGGGGACGGGGCGGGGGGCTACGGAATGTTTTAGAGGGGCTGAGGATGTGGCCGGCTAAGAACACTCCTAAGAAATCACTATTTTTGCGGGGGGGGGGGGCTATTTTGATTTTGGGGGATTTAACGTCCACTCGACATAAACCAGGTCATTTCGGGACACATGGTTTAATTTTATTTCAATAATTCGCTTGCGCGTAGGTGTGTTTAGCAGTTGGAGGAAACCACAAGACCCGGAGAAAACCCACGAGGTTGGACAGACGACCATACTCCTTGCCACGTACAACCGGGGATTCGAAACCACACCCGTTGACTCAATGACAGGTTTTATGATACAGAACGCACGTGCTAACCATTCTCCATCCAATCGCCTATCTTTGATCAGACACAGGCTTTAGATTTGAGTGTTTCCGGTGTTGTTGTTTTTTTTTGGCGGGGGGGTAGTTTTTTGGGGTTTTTTTTATTTCTCGAGTCGAGTGGACCGTGGATAAAGTGGGTGGGGGTGGCAGAAGATCAATGCTGGCTGTAATTAAAATTCTAGTTCCTGTGCTCGAAAATGAAACCAACCTAAGGTCAGCACGGGAACATTTATTTTACCTAATTAATTAAAGTTTTCTAAGGTCTCGCCATCTCCTAAAAGGTTACATTAGATACAAACACAGAAGGTTAAACGAATGTCTCCTGTGCGGGGCCTAAGATGCATTAGAACTAGTAGTGACAGTTGTCAGGCATTTTTAATTTGTATCACTTTTTTTATTTTTTGTAGACGTTAACAAAGCTAACATGTTATGGTTCGACCTTGCTCGCTACACTTATTATTTTAGCGTTTTCCGAGATTCTATCTGGATTATCGCCGTTATTGTTGAAATTGTTTGACGTTCTAACATCTGACGTTAACTGGCAGACTATCGCCATTGAAGAGACGACCATTGTCAAGATCGGTCGCATTATTTCTGTTACCTCTTTTTTTTCAAATCATTTTTAGTGAAGCCTGTGCCATAACAGACCGGGGACTGTACAGCCGGTGGACGCTTGCGGCTGGCCCCCGGATCCATTCGCTTGAATTGATAATTTCCGCAGGTTAATCTTATATGTTTTTGTTTTTCGCGTAGTGCGGTCCTCCTGCACTTACTATTTAGTGGTTAAATTTTGAATTCACTGATAAGCCCCCCCCCCCCGTCCAAAGCGATCTGATCGCCATCTTTTATTAATGACGTTCAATAATGGTACAAAACGTCACAAAGAATCGTGCACATGTTGTTGAAAGCAAATCTATTCATAATTCTTATTCGTGTAACTTTATTTCTGTATCAACATGCCACACAAACAACTCGAATAACAAACATCTTTTTTTTTGTTCTAAACTATTTCACTGAGAAAAAAAGGGATTAAACTTTTCATTTTATGATGGAGTATCGTGTCAGAGGGGGATGAAGCAAGGCGGAGTTCCTACACGTTTAACATGAATTTTTCTGAGCTTGTTATGCCTTCTTCTAGCATGTTCTAATACATTTATTTTTTTAATAGATATTTTTTAAAATCTTACTTAAAGGGAGAGAGAGAGAAATGGGGTTTAACGTCCACTCAGCACAAACTAGGTCATTTCGGGACAAACATATGGTTTAATTTTATTTCAATAATTCGCTTGCGCGTAGGGGTCTTTAGCAGTGGGAGGAAACAGGAGTGCCCGGAGGAAACCCACGAGGTTGAGAAGGCGCCCCTATCCCCATGCCACATACGCTCACACCAGGGCTCGAAACCACAGCCGCAAGCCAGAGGTGACCGGCCAGCTAGAGGTCGAAGCGCGGCACTAGGCCATCCCAACCCCCCGTTACTTAAAGGAACAACATGGCAGAAGGTAATACACTTATTGTTTTTAATAGATATTTTTTTCAAAATCTTACTTAAAAGGACATCGTAGCAGAAGATAAAACATTTATTTTTTGAATAGCTATTTTTTTTAAAAAAACTTACTTAAAAGGACATCGTGGCAGAAGGTAAAACAATAGATTTCAATATATAAATGATAGGCAATATATATTAAAAGATGAAATTTAGATAATAATTGTAAACCTGATAATATCTTTACGTCGATGTTGACGGATACAAATCAGACCCATATCAAGCCACCACATCCAGACCCATATCAAGCCACCCATAAAGATTGGGTCGGCGGTTGGGAGGGCGGGGTGTTAACGTCGGACTAATAAAGGCGGGCATGTGCCATGCAGAGTGTTATAAGGGACATTTTTTCCCGGCAGCAATGAATTCCAACAGTGAAGGGTTCTTTTAAGTGCATGCTAGGTTCCCACTATCGCGGTTCGTGGAATCAATAGGGGCATTTTAATATAACTAACAAGTGAAAGAGAAATATAAGCTAGTTTGGGCGTCTGAGAAACCGTAAACGTGAACAAAGAGAAACGGGCAGATAAAAGAAAACAAGAGTTACCTGCCCTTAGAAAGTAGATTCAGACTGCCTTTCACGGTTAAGGCACAACATCGTTTGGGCACAGTGGCGAGTTGCCAGCCTAGAGGCCCGGCGATTTTAGGTTCCCCCATTTTCAATTATGAAATATTGGTAGTTAGGGATCCCAGTCCTCAAATATCCCTATCGTGGTCCTGCTAACATTAACAATAAAAGAAATTGCTAAGTATGTTAAAAAAAATTTGAAACCAGTGTATACAATATTTACTTGTCGTAGAAATATGCTCTTAAATCTAACAGACAGACAATATATTTGTATCTACACTGTTGGAACAGGTGTTCTATAGGGTTTTCCATGAAATACATATGTATTAAGTTTAAGTTTAAAATGTGATTTAGTTGATATTTTCACTGTGTGTTGTTGAACGTTATATATGGTCACCTGGAGTAATGTCAAAAGGTCCCGTAAGCAGGTGCGACAATTCCATGCCAGTTTAAGATGGCTCCCAAAATGGATTTACAATTCAAAATGTTTACAAAACTGTTTCTTGAGATGCATCGTTTTACAAGCTTTCAATAGCCATTGGTGTTTCCTTGAGAGGTAGGACGATAATGGCGTCACAATTTTATTTTCAAATTTCGGAGGATGGTGATTATATAATGGTTTCGCCTTCCCACGCAGAAAGAAATATTTCAATAGCTCTTGTAATGGCGGGAATATGTACCATCTACTCAACATTACTTGAAGCACAGCCACCCAAGCAATATTACAACCAAAGTTTGTTAAAGTCCACTCTGCGGTTTGGGAAGAGACGCGAGCATAAATCTGAATAAACAACGCCCAAAGCAACTAGCGTATTTAAAAACAACAAGCGATAGGGGCGAACATGTCGAAAATGGCCACATTTATCTACCATTGTGCCTCGACCACCATCCTATAATTCCCAAATTGGTGGAACCACTTTATGTAAAATTATGCGGTCGTTGAAGATGTATTGCACTCCTAATTATTAATTTGACACAAGTCGCATTAAAACCACACAATCTTTATAGCAGGTCAGCGATAACCATGGGATGGGGCGGATCTGGACCCGAAACTAAAGACCAACGGTCTCGGGTGTGGATAAGCATAAGACAGTTATTCTGAACCATAAACGATGGCCATGTGTTCTACTGGGAATAAAAAGCATTATGATTAAAATCCCAAATCGACAATTTACCGCCATATAATCACCTGCATGAATATCAACCCGTCAATGTTCTAATATCCTTTCAGTATTTACAAAGATATGTGAAATCAAAATTCCACCAAACTATGATGCTCGCTATGCAGTAAGCTCTGCTCCATTTATTTTTGTCTGCAAAAATTTATTGATAGGCCTTTTTGACGGAATCGAATACGGAAGATTATCTAGCATTGATATTTTTGTTTTGTTTTCTTAATTATATGTCAAACAATCAACCTGAGGATTAAGCAGTGAGAAATTTGATATTTTAGCGAAAAATGCCAATGACGGATTGGGACGTTAAAGAACAGGGAAATATTGGTAAAAGCAATAGGTTCGCCACGATTATTTTCTAAGATGAAATTTTTATAACATTTTCCATGATTTTCTGTGAAAAAAACAGCTTTTAATCCACGCTAGATACTGTACCGTGATTGTAGTCATGTGTACTCAACCATCCAATGAAAAATATTATTGATAGTTTTTTTCAGTTTTTTTTAAGTTGAAATATAACGTTTTCCATAATTTTCCGTGAAAAAAAAGCAGCGTTTAATCCACGTTTAAAGTTGTACCGTGATTGTATTGCCTGTAAACCAAACCAACCAAAAAGAAATACTATACCAAACAGAGGAGAAGATCAAACACAATTGGCCAGTTTTAGTCTTAAGTGTTGAGTGATAGAAATAAAAGTAAGATAACCGATATTATTAGCCCCATAACTAAAACATATATACTTATATATATACTTATATATACTTATCTACGATAACATCAACATGTATACTTTCTAATTATGTCGTGGCTCAAGTTCATGGACGAGAATTAGTATGGGTAAAATGGCCTGTCTATCATATTTTCATAGGATAAAGAATAATGTACCATCTTTTAAGTGTTAGTTATCTATTGGGAAAACCCTTTTTTTAAATTTTGGGTTTATTATATAATCACGACGTTTCGATAAATATTTTGTTATCGTTAGTTTAGTTTTATTGGTTTGGGACATACAAACTATCTACGCGTTATATATACGTGAGGGGGGGGGGGTAAACGAATTGTTAACGCGTGCGCGTTGTATCGTACTGTCTGTCATTGAGTCAACTAGAGTGGTTTCGTGTCCCCGTCGCCGGGTGTAAATGACAAGGAGTAGGGTCGATCCGGTTTCCGCCCACTGTTACAGACCACTAAGCGCAAGCGAATTATCAAAATCATATGTTAATCCCGACATCACCTAGTTTGTGTCAAGTGTACGTTAAACCCCATCCCCCTCTTTCTTTCCATTGGACTTCTTTCGTGGCGATCTCTCGGACTCTTAGCGGTGCAAAGTCTAAAACGACAATGTTTCGTGTTTGCGCAGATCTAATCATTAAACGAAACGAAAGTTAAAAATAAAATTTGTAAAGTCATTCGGCTCACTCCTGTCTGTAAGGTAATTCGTGGATTATTTTGGGAGTACCTGTTACCTAATCATCGTGTCTGATTGTAGTTTATCTCATTGTCTATCTTGTCTTAAAGGTGCACTGTGTATCTGGCTTTCTTCAGAGCTAATTTAAAATATTTGCTCGTCGAAATGAAAACAGACAAGTTTTACTCCAGTTCATGTTCGCCTGGTAATCGTCTTGTTGTAAACATATGTTCACTTCTTACATTTCCCCTCATTTATCATCCATCAAATTTTATTTGCATGTGTAACAAAACCACTGGTGTGTGCTAAGAAGCTGCATTTAAAATAATTTTACAAATAACAAAGTCGTGTTTAAATTGAAGTATCAAAAATTTATTATAGATAGATTTAGGGAAACTCAGTTTCTTCTTCGGCCGTAACAATATTTGGAAATTACTATATATTTAAATTTGATGTTAAAGGAGTAACTGAAGGTTCTGTTTTGGGACCTAACTTATTGATGCTGCTTATTAATGAATGTAAACTTGACTAAAATGTAGCACAATCATATCTAACTATTTGACTAAAGGCCTATAGATAAACTCAACATATAAACAATGCAATTAAAGAGAATTGCCATATTTTATTAAACATTTCATAATATATTCAATATAACATTCTGAATCGTTGCTGTTTGGGGAAAACAATTCATAATTCAACAATATCTTACTCGCCATTCCTTACTTTAGATATATCTGACTCGTTTAAGGGCGTTGAGTAGTCTAAAATGCAAATTTTAAAGCTAGCACTGTAATTTTTGTTGATAAGATATGACATTTTTTGTTATTTGGGGTGATAAACTACATATTAATCACCAAATAAATACCAATTTTATTTACCAACTATGTTCCAAACTTGGCCCAAAAGCATGATAAAAAGGGATACTGATGACAACAAAAGTAGAATTTTCTCAGTTATGCCTGCAGATATTTTCATCAAATTTCGCATGAACAATGCTAATAGCAAGTCCCAAAAATACACTGGTCAATTTTTGGCTATAGGTTGTGGTTTGTCTTGTATCCATGGAAACGCAAAAAAACGATGCGTTTTCTTGGAAATTCTATTAGTACAAGCTCAAAAGATTTATTGATAATCCCACCAGTAGATCGAAAGTGGAGGTTATAAGCTACATTTCGACACCAAAAACGTTAAAAAATACCAACTCAAAGTATTTTAAAATTGTTGTTCATTATTTACCTTCAAACGAGATTTTGCGATTTTGGGTTAATTCTTTGAATACGTCGACAACAAGTATTAAAATACAACAATTCGGATGTAAAAGTAAATAATTACTTCACTGCACTACTCCACCGCACTCTAAATCATGTTATGCATTCAAAAAATAGTAATCTTTGACCATAAAAAAAAAATCCGTCATGTTCCTTTCGTGATAGATAAATAGACCTGGATAATAGCGTCATATAGGGAATTCCTTCTGGTCACGTGACATCTTCCACTCCCGTTGAAGCCACGTCTGTGTTGATCACGTGACTGGCGTGCACGACGTCATAATTTATTCAACACCTTATCTAGGTCGGGGAATCAGTCTCGTTTGCTATAAATAGTTTTATTCCTCCGCCTCGTATCTCCATTGTTACACATAAAACGACGCGACTTTCGAGAGTTTTCTGAGTTATTTTATAAGTGGAACAAGTTTGCAAAGACTTAATAAGATTGGCGTTGAAAAGTTAGTGCGAATCTTAGACTGCTCAACGCCCTTAAATCTTTAAATCAATTTAGAGAAATCTGACAGCCAGTCAGTCGGCGGGGCTTAACCTCGCAGACAAGATATCTGACTCGTTGCTCCTTCAAATAACATTCTCCCGTTAGAAAGCATTCTCTCATTTTATGCCAGGTCCCCACTGTCGTGCGATGCGTTCCGATAGAATTGACCATAATTATTGAGTCCACGATCTGATACACGCGTGTTCGGATACGTTTCGATGCGATCAAAACGAGTGCTACGACTGACCGACAATATATGACAAGACCTGATAGGATGACGCTACGATTTAAATGTAAACTACGATTCCAATCGCAGCGCGAATCGCGATAGTGGGAACCAGCAATAAAGATATCCGACTCGTTGCTCCTTTAAAAACCCTTCTCACTTTAAAGCTACCCGGCTCGTAGTTCCTGAAAATTTAGTTTTGTATTATGGTAATAACTGTATGACTCGGTGCTCCTTTAAAATTAGATACGATGAAATATGAATACGTGTTATATGTAAATTGTAAAGACACCTGTTCCTAGTACCAAACCTTTCATAAACAAGAAAGTGAGAATCACCTTCCTTTGTAGATTCTTAGCTAACAATTTCTATATAAATGTACATAAGTCGGATCACACAAAAGACAAGAAAAATAAAATAAGAGAATTTTTTTAATAAAGGCGGAGCAGAAACAAAATTCGTTTCGTATTCTTTACACGTGGTAAATTTGATTATACAATACAGGGTATGCTGGTTTATATAAATGTAACACCCACACACTAACATCCAGCCTTGATCTTGTTAAACATGGCGTAAGAAAAACTTTAAATCTGTCTGTTGACAATTAAAATCCGTGTCTAGTTAAACGACAGTGCGTGACTTATTAAAACATTCTCTTTTGAAATGAAACTAATTTTCTGTGACCCCTGCGTTAATATCTTTGGCATTCTTCTGCTACGATGAGAGTTACATCCAATCTGCGGTTATTTCTATAAAAGATTGCCTCCAATGGGGTTAACGTCTTAATTTTCTACCCCTACTGTTTTACTCCGACTGGGATTATAAGTCGGTATACACCTTCCAGCTTTGTTCGAACAGCCTTCTTTTTTTGCTTTTTTTTTTTAATTACATATGTAAAGGGCGATCTTACGCGCAGGCCAATGCGTACAAGGGGCCTACTTTTTTCGTTCTTCCCCAACGATTAGAAACTGTCCTTGTCAGTCTCACTCGTCCTGAAAAAAATGACATCGGATAGGTCATGTTTTAAGGTCAGGTGACTTAATAACCACCGCCTTACGTTCTTTAATCAGTAGGCTGTTACCTATAAATATGCTTTGGTGTTAAACCACAAATGCTCCAAAACCAGATAGTTTCTCAGAAGATGAATAGACACTCATCTTCCAGCAGAAACAGAATCTCTCTACAAGTTCTTCAAATTGTAAAGGTATCAATTCTAACATCCCATATGTCAGCATATATGTCAGTTATGAATGTATGACATAACAATCAATTTGAGCAGACGTCAGAATACCAACGACTGGGGGTATATCAATATCGTATATAACATACCAACCGCTACAGTTTTTACTTTGTTCTTGGTGTATAATATTCTTAAATAAATAAAATAAATCAATTCAAAATGGCGACTCAAGTTTCCTGATTGCAGACGATGTAAGTGATATATTAGATGTTTGTAAACAATGAGACGTTACGTATTAGATAATATTTTACGAAAGCTGGTATCTGTAACTCGACGGATATCGTGTTTTTTCTTCAAAAACGTTCGACTCTTTTAAGCAATATTGTGCATGCGGAACTTACAATTAGTGTAACTGGTTAAAAACTTTTGGTAGAACACAAAATAAATTTAATTGGGGTTTTTTTTTGACTTAAAATAAAATAAGAGCGAAACACATAATATTTACATTTCTTTTCGGTATTTTATAATTTCGATGACCTATATATGTATTATATAAAACAAAACGATGCAATGGTCAGTGTAGGCCTAAATGATATAAAAGCTAAAAAGATTGAAAAGGGAACTCCAGCGTCTGGGTTAGTGACCAGTACCACCACACGTGGCTGTGTCTTAGCTGTGTCCCGAACCGTTCGTTGATCAGTAAACTGTACTAGAATAGGAAACTTAATATTTTCCTTCTTCTGAACACAAAAATGCAACAAATATGTCTTGTGCACGAGACTGGTCAGATAAATATAGTTAAAAGGATTGATGGTTTATTGAGCGTTGATTTGATCTCTGTGGAACTCACAAAGCATTATCAGACTTAAAGGGACAATCCCGATAAGAACAGAGTCTCAAAAATTAAAGTCCGAGTATTTATGAAATTTATGGACCAAAATATAGTGGCATGGTGTATTTACCTTGTCTCAAAATTTCAGCTCAAAATATTGAGTCGTTTGGACGTGAACGTCAACACTGCTTATCCGGACACGTAACCCTTTTAAGATTTCGGGTCAATTTTTTCATTGGGTGACCGGATATCGATTAATGTTTCTTGAGAGGTCTATACAGTGAATGACCCATGCCCTGTACTTGATAACAAAAGGTAAATTTCACCTACATATTATTTTTATAGAAAAAAGTCTTGTTTTATCCAGATACTGTATAATAAAACATTATCCATTTCCAGATGAAGACTGTCAGGTTTAAGTTATTTACAAGCGTATCACAAATATCGGGTTAGTAGGTGGGCCTTAGGTTATGGATTTTAAAGGATTTTAACACAAAATTAAGCAGTTTTATTCCCCAAAAAGTTATCGGGATTGGCACTTTAAGTTAAGAATTTACTTAACTTTCAATCACTCTTTATGAGAAATATCTTCGATCTAGAAACAAAAATCATTGCGCATAGTTATTATTGATGTATTTGATACCCTAGTTAAAATATTGCAAACAATTTTAAGTAAGTTCTTAATTTAAGCCTGTGAATGCTTTGTGAACTGGGGGCTTATTATCGAGCGTTTTAGATAGCTTAAGTAAGCATAACCTGCCTAGTATACGAGACTATAGAAATAAATACACTGTACATGTATTTAGTTCTATGACGAGACCCACCACTATGTACGTAACTAATGTACGAAAATTAAATGGTGCTTTCTCCGGCAGGTAGCGTGTCTCAGATGTTGAAATTGCCACCACTAATGAAAGCGAAATTTAGCTATATTTCAAAGATTTCCTTGTTTTCATCTCGAATGTTTAAGTTTACTACCAAACTTCACTCATTGCCCCCACTAAGATAAAACGGTGTTTGATAAAGTTGAGGCGGGGTGGTTTCACATCTTGGTAGGTGCTCTACTGATTTTCACATGAACTTTACAGAAGTAAGGTCTAAACGTTATTGACATTTAAAGTCTGTTGATTTGCTGTGTATGTTTCTCTGTTAATTACAAACCACCATAGTTGTGTCTTGATTGAAAATAGAAAATGTCTGCTCTAAGTTTGAGCCAGTTCCCCAAATCAGTCAGATTTAGCGTACTGTAGGAGAGAGGGATAGATAGAGTGATAGAGGAAGCGACAGAGAGAGAGAGAGAGGGGGGGGGGTAAACGTGTACTCGACACACACCGGGTTTCGATACCCCGATTGTACGTGTCAGGGAGTAGGGTAACCTGTCAAACCTCGTGAGTTTTCTCTGGGTCCTGTGGTTTTCTCCCACTGCTAAACACGTCACTGGCTTGCCCCCACCCCCGCTACACCCGAGGTATCCAGCGCTGATCTACGCGACAAGAAAGTAATTCATCCCCCAACAATAACGTTGGCATGCAAGACGAGCTATCTTTAAGGGGTATTTTCACTGAACAATTTCCGTAATTAATTTACCTTTCTTAGCAGCATAAGATTCTGTACACTCGCTAAAACAAGAAATAAACAATTTATTTGTTTACTACATCGCGTGCGACATATTGAGAGTTGGTGATAATCCTGTGGCCGTGCTTTCAGTAACAAATAGGCCTGCATCTTTTCTCTACGTATTACTACAATCAATGGCGGGTCTCGTGCAGATCTAAAGCAGAAGTGTACACTACTAAACCTTCTTTCTTTTAAGGAAATTTGATACAATCGTTTTAAACTTTTAAAAGACATAAGTAAAATTCTTTAAATTATTATGCACTACCTTTCTGCACTTTTCGATATCCACCTGTGTCATGGAAAGTTGCAGACGGTCCCCGTTCTAACACCATTATTTCACAGTCGTGAGCGCTTTACACTGAACAACATCATGATTTAAACATGAATCAAAATAATTATTTACCTATATGTAAGCATTTTCTTCTGAAATATCTTTTAATGATGATTTATTCAAGCTGTAGAGTTTTCTGGCTTTTATTTATAGTGAAGAATTAGGTCTCAGAAAATCCATTTGGCTGAACAAATTGTTAGGGTAAATTTTACAATCACAGAAACCCGGAAGTAGGGAAGTAGGAAAATTGTTAAGTGAGTGTACGTCTGCTAACAGTATAAAATGCGTCTAAATTTTAATTCACTGTAAGCACAGCAACCTTTAGCGCCGCCCACAATTATTTTCTATGCAATATGATAAGCTGATTCCTCATTCATTGTCACGCGACGAGACTTTTTCGATACTTTAAAATGATTGGTCGCTGGAGTATATCCGGTTGTCACAACTCGAAGAATTAGTAACTGGTTAATTGGCTGTGATTTGTCATCAGATAAGAAAAGATTGTGTACAGACAGAATATGTAAATGAACTTGTTGGACGTGATAAACATGGTAGACATATGTCGGCATATAAGTATGACGTATTACACTTATAATTGCACGTAGCACGTTAAAGCATTCCGTTGTCTACTTCACAAAGATTGTATGTAATGATAATTCTATTCTTCTTAGCACTGAGTACAATCTGTAACTTATGTTTTCTTTATCTATATCGTTTCTTTGTAAATTTCATTTAGCGTTCGTTTCAGAAAATCTCAACATGATTTAAAGTGAGAGAGAGAGATACGGAGATAGAAAGAGGGGGAGAGAGAGATATTGGGTTTAACGTCCACTCGACACAACTAGGTCATCTCTGGAATAACGTATGGTTTAACCGTATTTCAATAATTCGCTTGCGCGTAGGGTCTTTAGCAGTGGGAGGAAACCGGAGGAAACCCACGAGGTTGAGAAGGCGCCCCTATCTTCATGCGACACACGCTCACACCAGAGATCGAAACCACAGCCGCAAGCCAGAGGTGACCGGCCAGCTAGAGGTCGAAGCGCGGTACTCTAGACCACTAGGCCATCCCAACCCCATGATGAAGACAGGCATACGCCAAATAGTTTGTTATAGAAGAATACCCACAAAAGAGTCCCCTCCAAGACGTGACGTGATAGCATAATCTAACAGATTTTAATACTGGCTAATTTTATATGTAAGTCGGTAAATCGACCACGTCTATAGAAGGGTGAAACTTATGGGAATTATCTCGTATTACTTTTAGAAGTTTTATTCAATAACTTGTATACAAAAAGGCCTATACATATAAGTATATGAAACTGGCAGTTCATCAAGAATCCAATACCATAAAGCAAATTACATGTGTTTATATCTAAAATTATTACTTTAACACAAATCTAGCCGTTTTATTTATCTCTCCATTTCCCCATTTTTCAGTGAAATGGTCAAAATAAACGGGTTGGCATAGCTGTGGATGTCATTACGTTTCAATATTTCTTTACCTGTCGACCGAGATTTTTAACTGGCTAATCTTGACAACAGGTCAAGCTGTGAAGCTCATTTTCCCGCCTTTTATGCTGGTCGTCTGTTTTTACTACCACGTGCTGGTCGATCGCTTCAGACGTGGATACGAAGAAATTGAAATTGACAGAAATATAAACCTCATGTATAAAACATTAGTATAGATGTTCTTGTCAGTAATAATATTTTCAACAACACTCCTCCATGATCGCGAGAAATTTCTAGACCTACATCAATTACCCGATATCAAGAACCCAATTTCTTGATCGTCTTAAAACTATTTTACGTGAAAAATAGAATGTCATGGACATTTTGGAGGGAACACCGCGAACTCTGACCTAATCCATCAGGCCATAATATTGGCCTTATATATATCCATCCCAACCTAAATTATCCGATATCAAGGACTCATATAGTTCCACGATAACCATAAAACTATTTTATGAGAAAAATTAAATACATATATATTTTTGTATTTGTGTGACGTGGAAAAGGATCTACAGTGGGCCATAACTTGGCTTGCTATCCTAGAGGTCTAGTCACTACCCCGTGGCCTGTTCGATGCCTGCGTTTTGCTGGAAAGTTCATCGGGACTTTCCGGCGTGGTTCCTCCTTGTCAATAGTAGGCGAAAGGACCGAGGGCCTGGCAGGTGAAAGTGTTTAGTCGTTCGGGTGGTATAAAAAAACGACGTACAATGTACACAATGGCGTGCACGTTAAATATCCTTTGGCATCTGGAATTCTATGTAGCCTAGACCTAACACACTGTTAGCCTCTATGACACACGCCCGTCTTAACATTAGCTCAGTGGAGCAGAGCAGTAGGACGTTAAACCCCATTTCATTTCCTAACTTCAAATTGAATCCTTACTATCACATGAAACTAAGCGCATTTGCAAAAATGGAGAAAAATCAGCGAACCTAATTAGGCCTAGGCCTGCTATGAATTCCACATAAGTTTACGCATGGAATCGCTGCCCGGGTAGGTAAGTGCACCTTGTAGCACCTTCATTAGCCCAGTTTAGGAGCAGAACAGTAGGATGTTAAAACCCATTTCATTTCATTTTTACACATGAAATCTGCTTGGCCTATGGTAGAAACAATCTTTCATTTGCCTGCCGAGAAAATATTCGTAGAATGAGGTAACCCGTCTTTTTGTGAATATTAAGTAACAGATGTTTAAATTAAATTAATGCGTTGGTTTATTGAACAAGACGTAAGTCTATAAAAATAGCCAAAAAACTGTAGGTTATAGTGATTGACAAATAACCCACAATCACCTCGTAATTCAAACCAAACAACCGGTTTCGTTTAGATTGCCTGAAGATATCTTCTTGGAAAATAAATATTGTCAACTTTAATTAAATCCTTCACTCATGAATTGAAATAATGTCAATGAATTACGTTATCGGTCTATGGAATCTAATTTGATTTAGCCGATAATATCTTTTCTTCTTTGGTTTTTAAACTAAATTAATATTATCTGGTGATTATATGGTGCTAAATATGGCGTAACATTCAGCTTTCATGGTGACGTATTACACACATTACGTCACGTTGACAAACTGACGTCAGATTTTAGTGAGTCACGTGAAAAATTGTGGTCTCCAAGACTGTTACCAATTCAGATTTTTGGAATTTTCAGACTATAATCGGCAAAACATGAAGAATCTAAACAACATAAATTACTGCATAATAAATTTACGAATCTAAACCTCATCTGAAAAGATCAACACGTAAAACAACTTTACGAATAAGTTACCAAAACTGTAGGCTAGCCCAAAGACGAGTAGGCCTAGGCTATTAGTAGGTCAACTTTGCCGGATGTGGGTTCTGCAAACGATCTACCAACTACCTACTGGTCCACTTGGGCCAACACAATATCTTCAATTATTAAAGCTTATTCTCCGAATTTTCAAATATGAAAGGTCGAGAGATATGAAGTAGGCCTAATTCACTTCTTTATTTAGGCCTAATAGTCTACAAACAACCGATTTTATTTAGATCACCTTAGCAACACCATTCAATACTATCCTTCATTAAATTCTTTATTCATTAATTGAAACAAAACTGTCGTTGATTGCCATGGATCGAAATATGTCTACGAGGCTATGAAATCTAATTTATACGTTTTAAGCGATTATTATGGCGCGAAGCATAGTGTAATAGCTTTCATCATGACGTACTGTATATATGACGTCACGTTGACAAACTGACGTCATATATAGGCCTACAGAAAAAAATGGCTTCACAGAAAAACATTTTACACGACAGATGTAAAACTTGAAAATATGGAGGCTTCAAAATTTTTAATAATTCTTATTCTGGTGACTTTTATGTTTGTGGACCTCGGCAAAACATTTAGCATCGGCAATGGTTTAAAGGGTTTGAAACAGAGTGGAACAAATAATGAAAATGGTGATGATGATTACGAATACGATGAGAACGAGGAGTCGGAGGACGAGGACGATTACCAGTATGGAGGAGATGGTGAATACTTAGAAGCGCGGGAAAAGCGCTCCTCTAACTCCGATTCACAGACAATTCTCAGCGATTTGAATTCAAGAATTATAGAAGCTCTATCCAATTTGGCCCACAACAATGAATATATTGAAGCATCTGGAAAACGTAAATTACCGGACCTAGATCTAACAAATCATCATGTCCAGAAGCGAACCAAACGCTCCCCTGAAAACATCAGCGACAGCACGGAAAACAATTCTACGGATGACTTACCAAAAATTGAAGATCAGGTAGAACCTAAACAAAAGCACCAACTTGCACAGACACTGCAAAAGATCTACCAACTACCAGAAGCAAGACCGACATTACCAACAGGTCCACTTGGACCAATACATCTTCAGTTACTACAGAGAGCTCGCCCCATTTTTAAAAAGAAAAAACTTCAAGACACTGCTCTAATTGAGCTACTCAAAAGAATGGCATCCCCGAAACCGCAAGGCCTACAAGCACGGAAACTGAAAATCTTAGGTGTTCTAAGAAAAAAAATGAATTTGCCGTTACCTCCTAAAGTAAACCTAACCCAAGGCCCGGAAAGGAGATTCAAGCCCCCACGTGATGATTTAATCCATGCCATTTTGGAGGCTATCAGAAACGGATCACCTGCACTACGTACAGAAACAGCTGAATATGAGTACCCAATACTGTCAGGCGGTGGTTATTACGACTATGACGGGGATGATTACATGGATAATGCTTATGATGACACTTTTGCGGCAGGAGGTCCACCAGATATGTTAAAAAGAATGCCCAAAAGAATTAAACGACAAGCTGATTATGAGTACGCACCAGGTGTTGATGATTACGACGATGACGGAAATAATTACATAGACAATGATTACGACTATTTTTCGCCAGGAGGTCCATCCGATGTTCCAACAAAAAGGTCTAAAAGAATAAAACGACAAGCAGGTTATGCTTAATTATTTAATAAATACAATTATGAAGTTTATACTTGTGTGGCTTCTTTCTATCTTTCTCGAGCTGGTAACTCTTTGTATTCTGTAGCTCAATGGATACTGGGCTAGTGAAGACGGCCATACGCCATTCCGTGTGCTATGGGTGAAATTTTGCATGGGCAGAAGCGCTACAATCAACCCTTATTTCGTATTCCAGCGCTACAATCAAACCTTAGTTCTTTTCCGCGCACACTGGACTTTAGTTTTATGCCCCCCCCCACCACCTCAGAACTGGCCAGAACAACTAGGCGTGAGTTGTCTTTGCCCCCCCCCCCCCCGACCAGCCACACTGAAAATTACCTTGGCACAACATAAAATCATTTTGACGAACGCAGAATATCCGAGGGTGGTAGAAGAGTTCAGTGGTCTTCGATATAGAATAGATCTGGGTTATGATCTCCTTACTAAAATTACTGACCAGTATTTTGAACTGATGATCAAATGGTACCAATAGAAATAAGCCATCTTTGCCACTTTAATTAATCAACAAAAAGGCGGGGGAATATTTTGACTTTTAAATTATTACTGTTCAAATTTTGAATAATATGTAGGATAATAACATCCGCGAGTCATTCTTTTTAAGCGCCAAAGTCGAAGTTAATTCATGGTTATTTTAAAATTTTAGGAGTCCTTCCTGAAAGTGATGAGCTGGATTATTATGATTTGACAGATCCCGATTCCGCCACTTTGTCTGAACTTAATATTGACGAAGACGAAAACTTCGATATCATGGAACATGAGAATCCAGAAGGCTTAGGGGTTCATGATTTGAATATTTATGAAGGTCCCCGAGCCGAGTTCCCTGCAACAGAGATCCGAACAATAGAACACCAACGGAAGAAAAGAAGTTACGAGACTCATCTGAAACCACTGGGTGGAAAACCATTTGGGCCATTAGGTAAAGAAGAAGAAGCTGATCGAGAGTTTGGTTCAGCTTTTAATACAGACCCTTCAGGTAGTCCACCTGCAAATCATCTAACTTTAGACGAAATTTTTGAAACGTCTATTGGATTGACATAAAAATGTTGGGCATAATATTTCAAAAACCTTTATGAAAATGTTTAATTCCTGTTGTAAACGTTTTACTTTACGTGTTCTAGGGTTTGAATGTGGGTAAATACCAATTGGACACAAATTTAACACCGTATATATACGTTTATTAGCACCGTCGTAAAATTTCAATATGTGTGTCCAAACGAACGAACCTGCGGAAAGGGAAAAGAAAGGACTGGAGGAATAAAATGTTGAATATTTTAGGATTTAATATTAAACTGAAATTTAATTTATCATTTTCTATCCACCATATCGTTCGAGGGGGGGGGGGGTAGCGTCCACTCGACACGAACTAGGTCATTTAGAGAATAACACATGGTTCAATTTTATTTCAATCATTCGCTTGTTCGTAGGGTTCATTAACAGTGGGAGGAAACTGGAGGACCCAGAGAAAACCCACGAGGTTAGACAGGTGACCCTACTCCTTGTCACGTACAATCAGAACTACGCCAGTTGACTCAGTGGCGCGGTTCGATTCCTCGGTCGCCTGCCCAACCCCTCCGATTTTCTCAGGGTCCTTCGATTTCCTTCGATTTCCTGTCAATGGTAAAAACCCCTACCCGCAAGCGAATTATTGAAATAAAATTGAACCGTATGTTCCGAAATGACACAGTTTGTAACGAGTGGGTATCTCTCTCTCCCTCCCTCTCTCTCTCTCTCTCTCTCTCTCTCTCTCTCGTTGCCCAACAGAGTTAAAATAATCCCGTTTTTATCATTTACCCGATTGTCGTTGGCTCAAAAATTCAACGTCCGGATCCTGTATGAGAGGGTGGGGCGGTCCCCTTAATCATTTGAAGTGCCATTTTATCCATGTGTTTTAAAAAAGTAAAAGTAACTAATCTAGTAAAGTCTGCGGTAGAATTCAGAATTCATATATATAAAGATGTAAGGCTATGAATATTCTAAACATTTACTCAGTTCGCACACAAAAGCATGTTAAAAATGACATATAACCCCTGGGTCAAAGGTGGACGATCTCGCCTTTCTAATATTAAACCCAAACAATCGAGATCTGTGAGAGATTAGCTGTATGGAATATCTTTGTATTGTCTCACGCCATCTCCAAGACCAAAACAGTTATAGTGAGAAACACAATAACAGATATGGCGGTGATAACATTCTGCAGACGGCTTAGGCGGCATGAACATCATTAATCATGAAACAAAACATTCATATAGTAATGGTGAATAGAACCAAGTATGACTGGAATAGGGGGCCCTGTCGTCTTCAATAGCACCAAATTTCCTCCTATTGTAGCGTATCCAGACTAGCGTCTGCGGGGCAGCTTACTGGAATTCCGGAAACTGGACTTTATTATTTTCTAATGCGTGACTTTCTAAGAAATATCGATTTAAAATAATTCTAAGAAATCTGTGTTTTTACCAAAAAAGGGAGTCTTGTTATCCCAACGAAATTATGAGACACTCTTCGAGACTTCGAAATGGCATTGGTCTCCTGGAAATGAATAGATCCCTTGCCTAATTTTCCATATTCCATATCACCTAAACAGAAGCATGAACAAATAGATGGTATTTGCCGGATAGCTCAGCGATAATTTGTATATTTTAAAGTTCGTGCTTAAATCTACATTAAAATTGTTTTATTTAAAACTTGATCTTATATTTCTCTTTTTACAGAAATATCTTGGGAGGAACCGACAATGCTGGATAATTGTTGGGCTCAGGCCATGTTAGCATCCAGTAATGGGTATTCCCCGAGTTGTCACACTGATGGTTCCTTTACAGCTAAACAATGTTATTTACAACGGTAGGTCAGTTACTCATAAATCTTAGTCCCGAAATGACCTAGTTTGTGTCGAGTGGACGTTATGTAAACCCCATTTCTGTCTCTCTCTCCTCATAAATCCGAACAAATGCAGTTTGGGCTTTATCGTTCTGGTCATTTCAGGATTAACATGTGGTACCGTGGTACGATTCCATCTATTCTAATAATTATATAAAGAAGGATAAAACTGATAACACGGTTAGTATCTAAATATCATCCCATTAGTTAGAGGAAACGTGTCTTTAAAGAGCTTCAGCGACTGTGGGGTCATATTATATTGTATAAGAAGTAGTATTAGATGTTAAGTTACTTTGTGAATAATAAATGAATCAAGTCTGATTTATCAAGTGTATAACGGTCTAATATAGGAACGATATATTTAATCTGCGAATAATACTCGGCTCATCATCGAGACCAAATGGCATCCAGTAATAAGGGTGGAACTAGGTACATAACCTCTATAAAACACTTATCTGACGTATTAACTATAAAAACACCTGTATTATATAGGTATGTTAATAATTACACACCGGGACACATTATTTAATAACATTAATCGAATTTAAATCGATCTCGCTTGTCGGGGATTCAACACAAAATCCGATAGCTATTAAAACTGCTCGGCTAAGGTAGAATTTCAAAAGTATGTGTTCTAGAACGTGTAAGCTTGTGCTGACTAAGCAAGATCACTTGAAACCAATTTCCGGGTTGGTGTTAAATTGTAAAACAGCCCCCGTCCCTAAAAAAATTACAGCAAACCCCTCAAAGACTTCCAAGCCGTTAACCAGGGCTAGGGCCAGGGATTTGATCATCCAAATGATCCAGAAGGCAGGTGGGATATGAAGGCATTTAAAACCCAACCATCTTTCTCGTACCCAACGGTGCATGTATTTATGAATATGGAAGCTATTGAACGGCTGAGTGTTGTTTCAGTGATGTGGAAATGTTAGACTGGTTATTAATTAATACATGTAGAGTAAATATGGCGATAAATAAAGATAAATCATTTATCTATCATAAGTTAATGATAAAAAGAACCGGTATATATTATGCGATATGTACCACGTTGCCTTTACTTAAACCATATTAACCATAAACAGCGGGAGGTTAATTAAAACATATTTAAAGGAGTGGTGCCTTATACTACTAATAGTAATACATCTACCCATGCGAGTGAAGGAGAGACAGAGAGCGAGAGGGGGTGGGTAACGTCAACACGACACAAACTAGGTCAGTTCGGGACTAACATACGGGTCTTTGGCAGTGGCTGGAAACCAGAGGACCCGGAGAAAACCCACTAGGTTGGACAAACTCCTTGTTACGTATAACAGGGGACTCGAAACCACGCACGCGCTAACCACTCCTCGCCCCCCCCCCCGTACATCAACTAAACTTATGCTGCTATAATTATTTGTTTTTCTTCTTAAAGATGTACGATTTAGCTAAAATGTTTGGTCGTTCTTGATATAATAGTTCAAAATTAGACAATGGCATATGAATATATTGAAAATTTTAGTCCGATTACTTTATTCTGGGCGATGTCCTGATGTATCCTACATTTTGTGTATTATCGTAACAACGACACTTGACAATTGTGACCAATTTATCGTTCAATTTTAAAATCTAATCGATTTTTTATCGGCCAAACGATGATCTAGAAAGTGAATAAATGTGTAGATAATAATTTATAGAGCATTTTAAACCAGAATAAAGACTAAGCATTACATATTGCAGATTTAGCATTACATAATGCATATTTAAAAATCGAAAATACTTTGAATTTCAATGAATTTGCAAGAATTTATCCCTCCCTTTAATAACCAGATTTCAGTTCATATACCAATTCAGCAACCAAACATTATTACTATAATATTATAAAAATACAGAAAACTTCATTTTGTAGGCGTCCCTTTTAAATATGATGAACATTAACCACAGCCTAAAACAAGGGTGGTTGACAGATCAGCCATGTAATTTCCGGTGGTAATATCTCTTGTCAAAATATACACGTTTCATCATTTATAATGATATTAGCTTTAAATATAATAAGAACAAGAAAAAACATACAACCCGACAGGTGGAATCCTGCAACAGAGAAATCTTCACATATTGATGTGCACATGTGTTTTCCACGCCTATTCATTCATGTTTAATAAAATCGTAGAATATTAGTTTTGTATGTCTTAAAAAGGGTTAAAGAGGCGTCTGAGAGAGTACAAAAAAATCGACAAAAACAAGTGGTATTTGGCATATTTAACGAAATTTACCCGTCCCCATTAGACCAGTCTGGACAAAACAGTAAGACGTAATTCTGTTTTTGAAAAGAAATGGGATTTTTAAACCCTTTTCATTTTATTTCAAAATCAGAATTTTCTTTCCCATCTAAGCCAATAAGAATAGGTTTTATATATAACCGTATTTGTTTCAGAACATTAAAAGCGAAAATATTCTATTTCATTTTAGAATGATTCTAAAACTAAAAACTAAAAACTTTCAATCCATTTTACAGTCCTCGATTTTTGTGGCAATTTCAACCTCGTGGGTTTTTTCCCCACTGCTTAAGACCCCTACGCGCAGGCGAATTGTTGAAATAAAATAGTACCGTATGTTGGTTCCGAAATGACCTGATGTGTGTCGAGTGGGCATTAAATTCTATTTCTCTCTCTCTTTAAGGTAATAATACTAATAATGTGACTAGACGGTGATGAGTGGGATTGCTGTGACGACGAGTAAGGGGAAGCTACTCTTGATAATATTCTCCAAAATAATTATACTCCAGGATTCAGACTAGTACTTCTCTCCCCCCTCCCCTCAATTCCTTTGATGTTAAATCCACATCATGATAATCATGCCTTGGCCTACAAAATTGTTTTGAACATTCCAGAGACAATGAGCAAAATATGTCACAATCATATTGAAGAGTTTTTATTATTTCGATTATTTCGTTTGGTAGGCCATTCATTGTCCTATGCTAACCTCAAGCCCCTTCCGTATCAAAATCATGACTATTCCCTCAAACAAAACTAAATAAGATCTGTGTTTTAATCAGATAGGGGTCCTGGTGCAAGAGCTAAATCTGCCTTCTTTATCTAATTTATCAACTAGACATTAATTAACTTATCCAGACCATAATCAATTCTCGATGTCAACGCTAACCTGCGATATTAACTGGATTAGCATCCGATTTGCTGCTCAACTTTCTTTTATGATATGATCATGAAATGGATAATCGAGACTATATATGTTTATTATTTATCGTACCGACTTTATTAAAGGTGATCAAGGCTAAGCCGAAATTCAATCGTTAAAATCTCGGTTCTGTGTGGAGCAATTTGATTAAAATTTTCAGTAAATTTCCTTTACATTATCTAGTTTTTAACCGTGAGGACTGTCAACTCTTTATCTAATATCCCATAATGTATCACTGGCGTTTACAAAAAAAAAAGATCTAGCTTTAGTTTTTTGTAGCATTTATATCATGGCATAATATCATACGGTCGGCCTTTTTAATTATAAATGAACGAAAGTAACAAACACACTCACGTAAATGGGTGGGGCAATGCACCGCCATAATTTTGTGTATATCATTATTATATATTAAATGTATCCTCACGATCTCAAATATTTTCATAAACTTAAAGTCATGTATTGACGTTAAAAGGCGCACTGGGGTGCAAGATATTTTATTCTTGTAACATTTTGAGTAATTTGAATAATTTCAACAATAACATCATATCAAAGTGTATTTCTTTACGAAAGTAGAACGTGAGAAGACTTCGGGTCTATCAAGAAAATAATGCCATCTTCCAGGGGCACAGCTGGAATCTTACAATCAAGTGAAAATTTGCCATTGTTTAGGCCTATATAAAATACATACGGACATATGGTAAATTCATAGAACTATGGTAGCACCCACTAACCACTTTATCAGTGACTCATATGGGACGAAAAAACAGAGTCAAGGAAAGTCTTCTGCAAGGGGAAGACACATTGATTTTATTGTATTAAAGTACACGTAATAGTCTGATAAATAAAACTTATTGGCTCTCCCATTGTTAATTTGACAGACACTTATTTTTATCATCGAAAGGGTGAAAATAAAAACTTAATATCATTTATTACGTTCGGTATAAATTTAAGATAATGTCAAATATGATATAGTTCAGCTTATTTAGCATACTTGTAGACGATGGGATTAATTTCAATGTTTTAAGAGATTCTAAAGATTAACGTTATTTCTAATATAAATTAAAGGGACTCTAACTGGTTAAAATACAGATCTATATTTCGTTTCGTTTTTTTTAGACTTCCGATGGCCTAGACTACATGAAGATCTGACATGTTGTACTAGAACGTCGTGCCAGGGGTCGTACGAGCGACTTTTGACCCTATGATGCTAGAAATTGATTAATCAATCAGCGTTGACGTTTCTGGTAAAACGAAATTTTGAACAATAAAAAAACTGAAACGAAATAGGATCTGTATTGTAATCAGGTTGAAACTGACTGCCACACTTTTGGAGTTGATTTTTCTATACCAAGAACAGGTCATAGCACTTAATTCAGAATACATCCAGTTATGTTTTGACACCAGATGTAACCCGTGACTGGTGTGATAGGCACGAGGCATGATATGCTCTGCTTATTCTTTCCTTAACAATAACATCCGTTACCACTTGCTACTGGCCCTATATGAATGGGGGGGGGGGGCAGGTGGCTAAATCAGTAAGACGCTGGCTCACTAGCTTGTAGGTCGCGGGTTCGATCGCGGTGTTTGCCGACAAAGTTTATCGAGATTTTCCGGCCTGGTTTCCCCTTGTCAGTGATCCAGAACGAGGGTACTGTCAGTGATAACTTTTTAGTTGTCCGGATTGTACAAAAAACTGTGATACCAGCACCTTTGTCCACATTGGCGTGCATGTATAAGATCCCTTGGCAGTTTGAATTTAAAGTAAGAGTAGGCGTTAGCAAAATTTCCCGCATAGCACACCGTATGCCATACGACCATCTTCAAAGCCCAGTCGGAGCAGAAGAGTAGGAAGTTAAACCCATAATTCATTTCATTTAAATGATTGAATTGGGGGGGGGGCAAGTTCATATAACCATTTTCACACCGATTTTCTTGTTACTGGTATGATATTGTAAATAGCTCTGCGATAAATCGTATTTTACTTCCATTTTGGTTTGTCTAGTACATCGCCTGAACCACAACACAAACCACGTTCACTGTACAACATGCAGTTGTAGTGAGCAGTGAACAGAATCTGTGTATTGAGCCTATAAAAGATTAGCGAATATATGATAGAGCGCATGAAATGTAGATACATTTTGAATAGCACGTATCCTATAGGGAGCACAACAAAAAACATGTATGACGAACACACTTATGACATCAACAAAAAAAATAAAACGAAAAAATAACAAGCGTTTTAGTTAAGGTGT
Source organism: Patella caerulea (assembly GCA_036850965.1). Classification (NCBI taxonomy): domain Eukaryota; kingdom Metazoa; phylum Mollusca; class Gastropoda; family Patellidae; genus Patella; species Patella caerulea. The sequence continues at coordinate 11,946,007 of JAZGQO010000002.1, read as the reverse complement.
TTTATATTGATATATAAGGGCAGATAAATGCTTTATCTTTGATTATACACTGAGAACAAAAAATTGAGATTTATTATGGCATATCTGCGATGTAACATGTATACATTTAGGCATGTGTCAAAAACTTTTAAACCTATATCCAGTAATGTTATCTGAATTGTGTGTTCAGATTTATAAAATCATTAAATCAAATATAGCAACGTGCAAGATAGCTTGTAGAACAAGTCAAAATACCTATTTTTACACCCGTAACTACTAACACGGTGTAGCCGAAGACTTAACCTTTCCAAAAAAACTTTATAAACATACACATGGCTTTGCTTTGAAGATATTAATTTCCCCTCAAACGCCGTTATTTATCGATACAGAGAAGGTATTTCAAGTGATCCAAGTCAATATTTTATAATACATTTATAACTTTTATTTAATACTTTTATAAATACAGCTGTTTAAATGACATCATGTATACGTAACCGTGACGTGACACACCCTGCTCAAAGCACACACATCCTTGTCATTATTAAAACGGTTCGATCGCAATAATGAAATAATACACGCATGCGCCTGAAATAGTGATTCGAGGAGAGAGAGAGAGAGAGAGAGAGAGAGAGAGAGAGAGGGGAGAGAGACACACAGGGAGAGAGAGGGGGTGAATCAATTGATTGAAATTTAAGAACTGAAATTTGAGAGCTGGTAGGAAGTGTTCTTTGTCAGGCCATCATTTCTATTAAAATTTGGTCTCCATTAAGCCTAAAGTTGTCAGGGCTATTAGTTATAAACTATTTTTGTATTTCAATGAGTTATGATTAAATAAGCATATAATATTTATTTTGAATAGCTTCGAAAATGCAAATAACTGGATTGATTTTCCATACGGTCGTGTACATAGGCAGACTGCCTTGCCAGATGAAGTGCTTTTATCTGGCAAATTCTACGACACCCAGGCGACGTCGTTGATGCACTGCAGAACCCCAATTTCGTCCAATTCAGTCTTATCTATCAGCTTTAAATTTTATCCTATGTCATTGATAATAGGTTAATGGTAATATTATTACTAAAATGTTTTTTTTATCTGGTTTCAATGATCGCCATTAACCTTTAATCGCCATTATATTATCATGACTATTCTATGGTGGCCTTTTACCTACCACGTTTGTAAACCGCTATGGCAGTTATGTGTACATTGAGGTCAGATTTCTTGTATTATGGTGCAAGAAAGAATAGGACCCAGTACGTCTCCCTGCATGCCTCCTCGTGTAAACATGATATATTATTATCAACAAGTAAAATAAGGTCTCGCATAAGGTGTTTAGTCTCGTTTTTCATCTGTAATTACATCAACGCAAATGTTTGATTTTCTTATGATCTGTGTACGGTTCGCAATCTTTGTATGAGAAATATGACCCGCGAATCAACTAAACCTGAATTGAAACATGCACGTTCTCACATTCTTAAATTTGGGCTTACTTTATAACAGAAAGCTTTTTTGGGGACCCCCTCTTATCTGTTTGAAATAATTTGTATTTTTATTCCTTGAATACACGGATAAATTACACTGATCAAATTTAATAAAAAAAATCAAAGAAATGGACGAAAAAATGTCCGTATACTTCCCTTGATCAATGAATGTGAAGGTTTCGTACTAATACGTTTTATACGCCTATTTTAAAAATTCTGCACTGCTTATTTACGCTTTTAAGACGAAGAACCTTATCGGATTTCAATCAATTATGATAGTCACTTTTTGAGTTATTGCCATTGCTCATTTTGCTGATCCTGTGCGAGCTTTCTCGACTCACTTTATAATGTAATCTTTTGTTTTAGAATTCCCAGGGTGACTAATGAAGACGGCATGCGCCATACAGTGCTCTGTGGGTAAAATTTTGCCCGGATAGCGTCACTATATATACGGCCTACTCTTATGTAGAATTTCAACTGCCAATGGTTCTTTTACGTGAAAATAACCTAACAAACAGACAATACTGTGTACACGGAACCTCTGTTTTTCGTCCCATCCGAACGACTTGACAGCTGCCCAGCATCACTGACAAGGCAAAACCGCGCCGGAAAATCCGGAGGAAATTTATCGACTCGAGACCTCATGGTTGTGTCTTATCCGAAAGACTAGATAGCTGTCCTTGTTCGGCTCTCGGCTTTTCAGCCAATACAAGTATCGAACAAGCGACCTCCAGGATAGCGAAACAGCGTCCTACCCACCGTGGCTCCAACAGTCTTTATAATTCGCCTTTACAGTACAGATTAGTGATATTTGAATTCACCCATTGACATTAAGAATTACCGATACCAGATAGCGTTCATATTCGGTCATAAAGAAGACAACAAATGACATTCTGGAATTTTTAATATGTAAGTCGCAAATCGGCGAGCTACATTCCATAAATGTTGCAACATTTTTATTTCTAAATCTCGCAAAAACTATAGATAATATTATAGACATGCACTTGGTACAGTTGTTTAGGAAGTCATTACGAAGTTCTGTGTAGTTTGTGGGCTTTATGGGTGATAATTGTCTTTTTTTAAAAAAATGAGATTTTTATCATAAGGTCATTTTTTTTATAGATAGCAATTCATTCATTGTTAGATCGCAATTTGTTTATTATTAGATCGCATTTCGTTAATTATTAGTTCGCAATTTATTTATTATTAGATCGCAATTTATTATCTATCTCCAGTGTTGATGGTTAGCGTATATCGCGGTGGCTTGGAAAACCCAGCTCCATGGCAAATCTCTATCTTTTGTGAATTACATATACATGTATATATTTCTATATTTATATAGTGTCCATTATAAATGAAAGTCTCTTCTGGTCTGTAGTTTTACAATAATATTCCCAAGATATAGTACTCAATTGATTCTCTGATACCCGAAATGTTAAGTGGGCTCCAATTAACCACCGAAGTAAACGGTTCGGTATATCCATGCATGACAAAACAAGCATGCATTAGCATGCAGTTCTAGACATGTTTCTATTTAAAAAGTGAGAAACAATTAAACTAATTATTTATGGAATATGGTGGTCGGGATATATATTCGGAACGTACGACGTTTCGGCCACAGAATTGGACGTTTTACACTCTAAAACTGGCCCTATCCTCCTAGCTCATATAATCAGTAATAATTGCCACCTGTTTAAAGATGCATTATGTGAGATTTACACAAAGAACTGTCCGTTCTTGCTATAATAGTTCCAAACTAGATGTATCGAAATTTTCATTCAAATTACTTTATTTTGGGTGAAGTTATGGGTGTTGGAAGATGTAGCGCAGATTGTTTATTATCGTAACAATGGAACTTGTTATTCGAGACTAACCTCGATTCGTCATTTTTATATTACATCATTTAATGGCGATCGTGTTTTAATCCGTTTAAATCGCTGTCATCCGATGCTCTAGGGAGTTGATTAAACTCTTGTCACGTTAATAAATGTATTGATATGTGACAAATGAAGCCAAAATAACGACCTGCAATAAACAGATTTATCTCTTACATAGATCATTTTTACCCATATGGCCGGAAACGTCAGTCTTGACTCAGGATTGGGGAATAGAGTTGACACTCTGGAAATATAAAAAAAACTTACCTCACCTTCTTAATAATATCCTTTGTTTCTGAATTGCAGGTGCTGGTGCGTCAACAGAGATGGTAGTCCACAAATACTAAACACAGACACCAGATTCTACTACTTTACTAAAGGCATTATGTTAGAATGTACACAAAATCCTTGAGACACTTCAAATATTTTTGTTGACTCGGATAAGATATTTAATAAGAAAACCTGACACACTCCCTAAATAATTTCTATCAACATCTCCTTGAATAATGGTGCTTCAATAACATCCGCTATGTTTGTAGTAATTGGTTCCGTATTAAATCTGATGACCACTTACAGATCGTTAAACAATAAAGCACTAGGCGGTATATAAGTAAGAGTATACAATAAATAGGTAATAAGACGGATATATACTAACAGTGTATATACACTATCAATTCAGTATATAGTTTACTTTTACTTTTATATACCAGGGCGTGATCATCTATATTTAAAGCGACAGGGTGATTTATCCGATACCACCCAATACTAACTAAATATTACCAATTCCAAGAGATAACTGGAATCGTAAGAGAAATTGGCCGTTACATTTTTCCTGCGTTTTTCGCAAGTTTTCCGCGAATTAACTCAATTTTTTAAAAAACCCAATCTGATTAAAACACAGATCCTATTTCGTTTGTGATGGTATTTTGTAGTACTACATTTAGTTAATATTGAATTGTATTGGGTAAATCGTCCTTCCTATTTAAAGAGTCATGCTCACTCCTGACATCCAACCAATCAATCAATATGGATGAGATGGATGAATTATTAGTAACGCTTTTTTAATGATGTATTTAATAATTATTTTTTTAGATAAAAAAAACTCAAACTGTTAAAAGTGTTGAAATCTTCCCAAAACATCTCCCCTGTGTTCAATAATTGATTCTATTTGATAATAAACATTTTGTACCCCGCTACGGCCTACTACTCTTATATTGAATTCCAACTTCAACGGGATCTTTTATGTGCAAGCAAATGTGAACACGGTACCTCGGTTTTTTGCTCCACCCGAACGACTAGACAGCTGTCCTTGTCATTTCCTCAATCCTGCAACACACCGGAAATTCTTTGTCAACATCTGGGGCGAACCCGAAATCTCAAGGCTATATAGTGATAACTGGTGCTAAAAAAAGGCTAACATTTTAATATAAGAAATAAAATGAGGAATTCTTTCATTTAAAATGTACCCCTTTGTTGATCTGTGTCATAAATAATTATATCGAATTTTAAAAGTTAATTTGTTATCGTTGATTGACGTTCAAAATAGATAAAACCAATGTTGAGACATTACCCCACATGTTATCTGTGTCGGGGCAGAAAACAACGAATGAATTTGAAATCAGTAGACAAACACGCTTCCTTTTAAAGAAATTCCCAATTCCCCGTCAGCCCCAGTGACATAGTTGATTTTCGATTTGTTACTGTTGTAGTTCACATATCTGCGCTTTAATAGATGATGATGTAAACATGATTTTTGCAGTGTCTCTGCCAAAGCAATCCAGGGTTGCAACGTATTACCCATTGTTTAAATGTATTCCCCCCCCCCCCTTCGACAAAATCCTGGATCCGGGCTTGCCCCCCCCCCCCCTTGGTATGTTGGGTATTATTCATCGAGTTTCGTCATTATAATTCGGAAGCATTCTAGCAACGCGAATCGTGCGGTAAAAAATATTGGATATCATAAGCCAGTCTTTTCACGGTAAGATAACAACACCAATATTGAGACCACTAAGTCGTGTTTGCAATGTCGAAGATTGTGGGTGATTTAATCTTTATACACAAAATGTTAATAGTATAGCACTTATCCCCTCAATAATAAAATATGATCAACTCTATTTCAATACTTTATTTCTGTTTAAATCAAACAAGTTTGGCTTCTTTAAATAAAGGATTTGATAGAAACCGGTTTGTTCATTCGACTATAATGGATATTTTGGAGTGGGGAACGTCTTTGCGATAAAATGTATATGTCATATAGGACTGGCGATTCTCATACTCCGTTGATAACCTAGACTTTATAGAGAAAGAGAGAGAGAGAGAGGGAGAGAGAGAGAGAGAGAGAAATGGAGTTTAACGTCCACCCGACACAAACTAGGTCATTTCGGGACTAACATATGGTTTCATTTTATTTCAATAATTCACTTTCGCAGCGGGAGGAAACCGGAGTACCCGGAGGAAACCCACGAGGCTGGACAAGCGACCCAACTCCTTGCCACGTACAGCCTGGGATTCGAAACCACACCAGTTGACTCAATGACAGACCGTATGATACAACGCGCGCACGCTAACCATTCGGCCACCCACCCCCTAGACTTTATAGAAAGGCAGGCGCGGATCCAGAGGGGGGCCAGGGGGTCCGGACACCCCCCTCACCCCCCCTGCTCAGACTTGAAAATTTTTTATGCGATTTTATTGGCGACTTTTAGACCTGTAATTTTGGAATTTACCTTCTGGAAATACGTCAGAATGCACCAAATTGAATCTAATTTACCAAATTTTCCTGGGGGGGGGCCGAAACCACCCGTTAATTGGTTGAGTGCCTTTAATCAAACCTAGACCACCCCCCCCCCCTGCAAAAAATCCTGGATCCGCGCCTGAAAGAGGGTTACAAGAAATTACGAAAGGACATAAGTTTGGTCGGATATAATATATAGAATGTCCACAGCTCAGGATTTTATAAACCGGACTTCAATATTTCGTAAAATTTATAATTTCGTGTAATGCACCTATTCCTTCAATTAAGTAAAACATTTCTATTTTAAAGCCCCAAAAACACTCTTGTTGTAACTGAATATGTCCCAATCTTCATTCTGGTCAACAAATCGTATTATTTTACAATATTCCAATTAATTGATGATATAAATTTCATCTTAACACACCTATTTTAAAAAATTGGAAAAATTCAACCAATTGATTTGAAAAGTCTAACGTAAACCTTTTCAAATGTGACTTGGATTTTAAAATATTTTAGAACCCTCTGGACAAGTAAAATAGGTTGTAATGGATAATTTACACAACAGGTAGGACGCTTAAACATCTAGTACTTAAAATAAGGGTATTAATTATTTTCTGGAGCTTCCAAGCCAGCAAGAATGTTATTGTCCCTTTAAGTTGGGGGAGTTATATAGCTAGATTGCTGACAATTGAGCATTTTATAAACTAAATTTCAACATGGCCGATGTCAACTTTTTAATTTAGAGAAATAGAATTAACGCGTCCATTGAATAATTCAAAACAGATCTAGATCAAGTTGCGTGATGTTTTACAAGTCAATTGGGTTTTTTCCATATGAATGTATCTTTAAACCCAGATAACGATGCATTTCTTCTTTAAAGGCCACCATATCTATTTCTAAAGTTATACTACCCATGTTTAAAGAGAATGTGATAATTATGTTTTGTGGATGTAATTATATATGACTTTAATGGCTTAGGATAATTCAAATACATGTACAGGTGTTCTCTGGACGTGTTACTCTTAACAGAATCGATGGAACTTCTCCCTGTCCTTTTTATCTCCTGCTTCTTTGATTTATTAAAGTACCTTCCTGCTTCTTTGGTCTGTTAAAGTACCCTCCTGCTTCGCTGGTCTGTTACAGTACCCTCCATATGCTTTGATCCGCCAATGTACTCCCCTACCCTTAAGACTGCGCTGATATTTTACAATTTTATTGGACTTGATTTGTTCTGTATTGAAAGCAGTTGAATAATCGAAATTTTTATCCGATCCATACCTTCGAGATTGACAAAATAGGTTCCATTTCTTGTTTCTTGTCCAGGGTCGTGCACTGTCCTTTATTGGCTCCTCGGGGAAACCTTGTGGATGCAGCGAGAGCCTCTAGCTCGCCGGTCACCTCTGGCTTGCGGCTGTGGTTGCCATCCCTGGTGTGAGCGTATGTGCCTCTCAACCTCGTGGATTTGCTCTGGACACTCCGGTTTCCTCCCCCTGCTAAAGACCCCTACGCGCAAGCGAATTATTGAAACAAAATTAAAGCATATGTTAGCCCCGAAATGACCTAGTTTATGTCGAGTGGACGTTAAACCCATCTCTCTCTCTCTCTCTCTCTCGCAGTGAAAGGCTCTGAGTTGTTACTGTCGCGTTGTATTAACACGAATTGAAATATGATTTTACGTCGACGTAAAATTCCAAGAACAAATGAATGAACAGGTTTAACGTCTTAGGCTACTTTTCTGCTCCGGCTGGACTAATCAAGACAGGTCACATAGTATACAGAAGAATATTAAAGGACAATATTGGTGCCAGTCATTATCACATATGTAGTAGAACTGATTAAACACTTTCCAAATATAATATTAACACAGAGATCATCGCTACCATATAGGAGTAATAAAGGATTCGTGAATCGGAAGTGACGAACGCCAAAGGAAAACACGAGTTATCTCTCTATGTGAATGACTGAAGTGAAGAGTGATGAGAGATAAACGGCCGAATCACTGCTCACTTATAATTGCTTCGATGACAAAAAGTTGTTATATGGGACCGCAAGAGGTTATCCGACGATACAATAAAGTAATTAAGTGTCATAAGATAAGAGAACACGGGAAAAACAGCCCCTTGTTTTTATTCATTCTATAGGGGAGACCGGGGCACATTGAACCGCTTTGTTCACATACATGTTTGTACTCATTTCATATCAAATGATTTTATTAGAAGATCTCTTTATTTCATGATCAAATTTTTTTAAAAAAGCAATATGCCCTCTTATATGGATCAAACCCCGGTTTATCTGGATTGTATAGATTAGACATATATGAACTTCAGTACAAGAATTTCGTAGGCTAAGAAGTTAACATGTATGGAAAATTTTTATCTTTTGAGCGCTTTTTTGAAAAATCCACTGCCTAAGAAAATAATTGACAGCATGTGGCTTATTGATGGAGAAATGGGTCTGAGAAATTATCTCACTTCTGTATAGTGTTGGGTTGTATAGTATTATTTATAAAGGATATATATCCATGTTGGTTCAATGTGTCCCGGTCTCCCCTACCTTATAAAAACATGGTAATGCACGGACTTTTAATCTGTTTTTCTTTCCTGTTCTCTTATCTAGTGGCAGTCAATTCTTTTCATGAATTGTAAGATATTCGCTCACAGCGTCACACAGCAACTTTAGCTCTTCGAGGGAATTATTAGTGAGCAGATATTCGCCCATGTATCTGTTATCATTAGTCACTTCAGTTAGTTATATAGAGGAATAACTCGTGTTTTCCTTTGGCGTTCGTCACTTCCGATTCGTGAATCCTTTATTACTCCTCTATGGTAGCGATGATCTCTGTGATAATATTATATTTGGAAAGTGTTTAATCAGATCTATCACATATGTGATAATGACTGGCACCAATATTGTCCTTTAACATCAATGTGTAACCATTTTCCAAGAGTATAATCGATGTGGCTACCAGTAGGCTACAGATTCCCAGAATACGGACAACTTGCGGACAAAATTGGTACCCGTTCTGTAGTAGGAACCCAGGGGATTGTTTGTTCTGAAGTGGCGTTTTATTTACTTTGGGACCATACCCCATCAGTTGAAACAGTATCAATGTTGTCCGCCATATTTGAAATAAACATGTCTATAGTGCCAGTTTTATCCGCGAGTTTAGGAACAACGGCCAGCTAGCTCACGTACTATATGTTACAAACCAATCGGCAATGAGGATACTGATTTTATAACAGACCAGTGAAGTTACTAACCGTTGGGAATTTCTCAGTCTAACTTTTCACGAGAGAAAGAGGGGGGGGGGTAACGCCCACTCGTTACAAACCAGGGGCCGGTTGCTCAAAACTAACAGATCGTTATCTTTCATGTGTTGTTTGGTAACGATCCGTTAAATTTCTGTTCCTGGAAAGTCAATTTCATTAAAAGTTAACAGAGAATTGAGCAATCCCTGGTCATTTCAATTTCATTTCAATAATTCACTTGTGCGTAGGGGTCTTTAGCTGTTGGAGGAAACCGGAGGACCCAGACAAAAACCCACGAGGTTGAACAGGCGACCGTATTCCTTGTCACGTACATTCTGCAAAGCGAAACCACACTAGTTGACTCAATGAAAGACCTTATGATATAACGCACACGCGCTAACCTTTCGTTCATCCACTACACGACAGACAGGCTTATAATTTATCGATATAACTTAATATATTTTTATCTATTTGACCATTCATTACTGGAATTATTATAAATCCAGGTGTTTTTAATTAGAAAATTTCTGAGTCCCTTTCGCTTGTCAGTAAATGAAACGGCCATAACGTTGCTTAGCATCCTGTGACATTTATTATCGTACTTTAGAATTAGTAGATATCATGCAATAATCGGTTGACTAATCTTCTCTATAAATCACGCTTAAAGACGTTCATTTTTCAAACGACTACTTGAGAACACATATAAATGATTTCACCTGTCCGCAATAAGTCAGAAGTCAGTGTTATCTATTTGCGCATGTCACTATTACATGTTCTTAGAGCTGGCCTCGTCTGTCTACGATCAATTTATAATGATAGCAAATGAAAGGGGTATATGCTCGTGCGATCAGAAAGCGCGCCATGGTTCTTTTCGTGTCATGATAATTGATGAAAGTCCTCACACATGTTACGTCTGCTTAGAGAGATTAAAATGGTGATAATTTATGACACGATTTTCGTATACATGTTATGTTTGTTTAGCGACAGATTAAACGTCAAAATGTCCGACGTTTGTGTCTGCAGTTGAATGAAATCTTTGATAACAAAGTTAGTACAGTCAGTCCAACTTTTTATACAGTCTGACATCTGGTAGCATACTTTATGAGAATTCGTTTCGATCACACCTAATAGGATATAGCATAAAAACATCACTAACGTCGTTGAGATGCAACCTTAAAGACCGATCAGTTCCAGAAAACCAAACGTGCATCCATCACAACTATCTTTCTTGAAAGATTCACATAAAAAGAAACTGCACTGCCATAGCGGTGCCGTGGCGGAAATTTATTATTTTTTAAATAAACACCATCAGCCATCAAACAAAGATAACAGACTCTTTCTCAACGGAAATAAATTTATAAATCCATTTGATAGAAAATGAGAAGCTAGAAAACAAAAAGGTAGAGATAATGGCCCATTTGCATATGCCAACGGAGATTTGGGATTAAAACTTTTAATAACAACGGTTTTTATCCATGGCGATAGTTTGCCGGAGCCGTAAACAAGACAGGGAAATATTTAGGTAACATTTTGAATACTTTGACATTTGGCTTTAGTGTTGGTATTGTGTTTGGGGGGATTTTTTTTAGGGTGGTGTCTTGGCGTTCAGGCTTCCTGCATTGCCTAATATATATTTCTGGAGGGCGGGGTGGGGGGTAACTGAACTATCTACTGGAATATCCCTTGTTCGTTTCATGACGTAAGCCGAGAAGAATCTAGAGATTTTACGTCCACTCGACACAAACTTTGCCATTTCGGGACTAACATATAGTTTAATTTTATTTCAATACTTCACTTGCGCGTAGGGGTCTTTAACAGCGGGGGGAAACCAGAGGACCCGGAGAGAACCCACGAGGTTGGACAGTGTCATTCATAAACATAGAAAATTGTTAACTGTTTGGCACCCAAAGACTGTAATAAAATAAACCCATTGGTTATATACGAAACACGGAAACGACAGCATACTACATAAACACCTACACATGTCTGGGTAGTATATTTCAAAAGATCAAGTTCCTCAATTTACAAATATACTCTAACTGGAGTGGGGTGGGTTTTAGATCATAGGGTCTGTGACTGGGTCAAGCGGTGTGCTGTCCTTTCCCAGGAGGAGTGTTGGGGGGGGGGCGTCTTTCCTCCGATTACTACAATCTCCAACAACCAATCGATTTATTGAGATAAATTGAGCTATGTGTTATTAGTCCCGAAATGACCTAGCTTCTGTCAAGTGGACTTTAAACCCCATTTCTCTCTATAGGTTATTTGTATTACGTATTGTGGATCACATAAAAACGGGGGGTCTTGTAAATATTAAAATCTACTTTATAGCGCTTTGATATTTATGATCCTGTATGAATAACATTATTAAACGTAGTGGCTCATAATCTGTAAATAGATCCATGATGTCATTAACTCATCAGACGGTCGTCACACGGCGTCGACTAGCTACTTAAATCTAGTTTTATGTTCGTATATTGTAAAAAACATTGACCACTTATACTAAAGGTGACCGAGTACCGGGTCATTTAGTTTTATTCTGTCTTACTTCATAGACGTGGGCAGAACAGAATTGTTTTCAGCATAGAACCCAATGCAAAAGTAGGAAATTTGTTGGCTGTCTTAACTCTTAAAACAAGTGGCAGCAGGTGTTCTAGAATTGGAAACATTTTTTTTCGTCCATTCCATACGGCTTAATTTCTAGCTAAATAGAACAATGGTTTGGACCTTCATGTTAGAATTCGAAGGTCCCAAGGAGTAAGATTCAGATAACCAGAGGCCGTCATCAGTTACCCGTCACCCCTCAAAAGAGATGTGGTATCACTTGTTCCAGAAAGACATTGTAGATGGTGGTTGGTTCCATGAAGGAGATTCAATGACTGAAGCTAAACAGAGACTCAAATCTGAGTCAATCTGCCATCCACAGATTACCGTATGAGTCTGTACACAGTGTGAGTCTATGGACGTCCTACTATAGCAACTGGAACCTAGGTAGACGAGGGGGCCCCTAAAAAGAAGTTAATCTTCTCGCGTATAGAGAGAGAGAAAGAGGGAGAGAGAGAGAGAGAGAGAGAGAGAGAGCTTGAGCGTCCACTTGACAGACTAGGTAATTTCGAGACTTACACATGGTTCAATTTTATTTCAGCAATTCCCTTGCGCCAATGTCTTTAGCAGTGGGGGAAACCGTTGGACCCGCAAAAAACCGAAACCATGCCACCAGTTGACACATTGGCATACCTTATGATACAGCGCGCACGGGATAACCATTCGGCCACCAACCCCAATTTGAGTCTTGAATTTACGTCGTTTTTAATACAAGGGATAACGATATTGCGTAGCATCTTTAATAATATAGGATCCCCCCCCCCCCCGGACTTCAAACAGATACCCAACACTTTTAGTACTAAACCCTCTATTACTGGAGACATTCGACTTACAAACTCGTGTGAAACACTAACATTCTTTCCCGCCTTAAACACTTTTAAGAACATGGTAAATGTCAAAATGTTGTCGACCTTATAAACCACTTGACTTGTCTAATACTTCTACATATAGTTTGTTTACAACACTTATGGTTTAAGAGGACTTCTGTCCATATTTTATATACATTATTTATGCCTTATTTTACTAAGATTCGAAAGGCCACGGTGGCTCGGTACGTATGGTCGTGATCTACTCACGGGACCCGATTTAGATGAAGAGTAACCGTAGGCTATACCTCATATGAGGTCTCTCCCAATCCCACACTCTTACGACTAGATTCAGAAGGCCATGGTGGCCCGGTGCGTATATTTTAAACGTTGGTCGGGGGCCTTCAAGGAGGCCCGGGGTTTCGAGTGGTACAGGTCTGTGTATATCATTGGCAGCAGGGAATCGAACACGCCCGTGTAGGGCGAATCCAGAGTGGTGTTGTGTATTGACAGGCGTAGTAAGAGATTGGTGGTGCATGTTGGTAAGTATGTGGTTATAATGGTATAATGTTCGGAGACTGGTGGTATTCGAGGACTGGTGGTATCCCATGGTAAGTATGTGGTTATAATAGTAAAATGTTCAGAGACTGGTGGTATAATGTTCGGAGACGGGTGGTATCCCTTGGTAAGTATGTGGTTAGAATAGTATTTACTGGAAGACATGTGACATCTCTTTGTTATTATGTGGTTAGATGGGAGACTAGCGGTATCTCTTGGTGAGTATCTGGTTTAAGAAGGTATTATGTTGGGAGACCATGGTGGTATCTCTTGGTAAGTACTAAGGAATATGTTATTTGGTAAGTACAGATGTATATGTTATTTGGTAAGTACAATTAATGTAAACTCTGGATCTATGTTGTTTAGAATGATGACTAACATAGAAGAGATTGGTGGTATCTCTAGGTGTATATTGGTTACTGATGTGGAGGAGATCGGTGGTATCTCTAGGTGTATATTGGTTATTGATGTGGAGGAGATTGGTGGTATTTCAGGGTGCATGTTACTGATAGAGAAGAGATTGGTGGTATCCCTAGGTGTATATTGGTAACTGATGTGGAGGAGATTGGTGGTATCTCTAGGTGCATATTGGTTATTGATGTGGAGGAGATTGGTGGTATTTCAGGGTGCATGTTACTGATAGAGAAGAGATTGATGGTATCTCTGGGCGTATGTTGGTAGAATGGTGACTGATGTACACGTATGAGGGCTGGCTGAAAAGTTCTAACCCTGAAGCGAATTGGTCAATTGGGTTCAAAAAAACGTTTGCCACCAAAAAAGTACAACCATTAAATAAATCATAAAGAACTGCATCTGTTGTGTTATTATTGTGTTCGTACAAAACTATCTTTTGTACCTAACCATTGAAATCACCAGAAATGGACAAAATTGGCTATAGAGCAACCATCATGTACCTGCAACTGAAAGGTGAGCCAAACACCGATACATGCCGACCTGGTCTCCACTTTCGGAATGGTGCCCCTTCCTTTTCCACAAAGGAAATATATTGCCAGTGGTGTTGGCACCTCTCGGGAGAGGGTTGGGCACAGTATCGCCAACGAGTTAGGAATGACAAATGTTTCTGCAGGATGGTTGCCAAAGCTATTTACTGCGGGTCAGAAACGAGTCAGATCCATGAGAATCTGTGCGGTTTTGAAGCATATCCTTAAAATTTTGGGGCCAAACTGGTAACCATGGATGAGACCTGATTTATCACTTTCAACTATAATCCAAAATACAGTCATTTCGTAGTGATGATGACGTCCTGTCAACTGTGCACGACGTTTTTTTAGGGAGGCAGAAGATAATTTCTTCCTAACCGGTATCCTGGCCTTGCAACATTGTTAGCAAAAGTACATACACCTTAAAGGGGGACTATGTACTGATCTTTCACGGTGACTATGTACAGATCTTAAACAGATAGTCTTAGAACTTTTCACCCAGCCCTCCTATGTGATGTATGTTCGGGAAATTGAGGATCAGTAACGTGTTGGGATTTGATAAGAAATTTTATTAATTTCTGGTGCATTTTAGATTTATATATAGAGAGATATGGGGCTTTCATGTCCACTAGACAAAAACTAGGTCACTTTGGGACTAACACAGTTCAATTTTATTTCAATAACTTGCTTGCAGTGGGAGAAACTGGAAGACCCAGAGAAAACACACAAGGTTAGACAGACGATCCATCTCCTTGTCATCTACAACCTGGACAGACCTTATGATACTTTGCACAGGCGCTAAGAATTTAGCCATCCAACCAAGCTATGTTGGTTAAAGTTTAATTTCAAAAGTGAAAATGACTAATTTGTATGCCACATAAATAAATATTGTGATGACATTTCAGAAAATAACAGCATTACATGTAATAAATAAAACAGCTTTATTGTAAGCCTTCTTCTATTTCACAATTATAGTTTCTTATCATTCATTTTATTGACAATGAATTCCCTAATATTACAAATTCAAAGTTGACACTATAAACAATTGATTATACATCATACATCGTAAGTTTATTCTTAAAAAACGAGAGAGAGACCAAACTCCTTGTCACATACAACCAGAGAATCAAAACCACGCCCATTGACTCAATGACAGACCTTATGATACAGCAAGCACACACTAACCATTTGGCCATTGCTCACCCATTAAAATAACCCAAAACAATGATCTCTCGGTCTCCAATAATAATGGTGGATAATATCACGCCATGCGACAAGATGGTTAGGCCTACTCATGCTAGTAGGACAGTCTCCAATAATAATAATAATAATGACAGGTAATATCAGGCCAAGGTGCCTAGGCCGACTCATGCTGGTATGAAGATAAGTTATACTGTATTACATCTGACTCATGCTGGTATGAAGATAAGTTATACTGTATTACATCTGACTCTACTACATGAACCAATTACAACCCCAGATCTAATTCTGGTGCCATTCAGTAAGGATATGATCTGTGCTGAGAAAATACTAAGATATTTCTAGTAGATAGAGCGGGAGAAATAGGGTTTAACATCCACTCAATACAAGTTTCAGGACTAAGTTGGGGGAGGCCAACCAGAGTAAATACATTTCCATGAGCATATCATATACACAATATAAGTAAAAAGATAAATGCGCCACGAAAGTAATGTGTTTCAGGTTTAAAACCCTAACTAGTTTGTTCCAATTAACATCAGTTTACATCTGTTCCTGACAAATCTTTAATTCAATCCTTAATAAAACCCAAATACAAACTCAAAAAATAAAATATTATTGTGTGACTTCTATATACAAAATAAAACAAAATTTTTGTATAATTACATTGTCTTAATTATACAATCTTTGGACTAAAGAGGCATGCAAGTGATTATAGAACAATAAAATATAGTGCACTGTCATCAATTTTATCGTCACCAAATACACAGATCTTTCGTTTCATCACATTTCCAGCCGGTCAGTTATTGAATATTATGTTCATCTTTGACTAGACAGATAATTTTACAATTAACCCAATTTTGATATAAATTTAAATTCATCTGAATTGATTGTGTTTTAGGGTTACTTTCTTTAAAATTCTACCGATATAGCATGACTGACAGTTCTTCAGAAGGTTAATATCATTGTCAGTCAGTCAAGACCTGTATAAAAACTCAATTCAAAGCCCATCAATCCACAGAAACAACGTAAAAAAACTGTAAATGGCATGAAATAGGGTGTTATCATGACAAAGTAATATCCCAATTCATACCCAATATTTAATCCAATAAAAACATTTAATTAAATTATTAACAGTTATTAGTCTCTCATTGGTGTGTCCACTTTTATTATAAGTAAACAAAATTCTTGATTCTCTTAAAAGACTTAAAGATACATTATGAAAGATGAGATAAAAAGATGACAGTCCTCACTATAATAATTAAAAACTAGATCATGTAAATGGCATACACTGCAAATTTTGGTCAAATTGCTTCACTCTAAGCCGAGAAAACCTTGATTGTCATTGTTAACAAAGTCTCGATTATCTATCATTAACAGACATTGAAAATTGGATAGATAAGATGGCATTGAGAGAATGGTCTTTTCATGTTTATAAATGTCTAAATAATATTTTAGATAAAATTTCAGGCCAAAACAAAGACCTTCAATAACAAAGCGTCATTTGGATAGATAAACACCAGTTAGAAATCTATTTCCAGGTAAAAACATCAATTTTATAATTAAGTGAATAAAATATGATATCTTTTCGATGTTTTTATGTATAATCCTATAATAAAAATACAATTATGCAAACTTTTAATTAATGAAATGATGAATATTTGGTTTGACCAACAGAGATGTTATGTTATTCATGAATAAGGCTCTGTTTTGTATATTCACAAAATCTGTCATATGATGAATAAATCATCTAGAATCCGTACAAATTTATTCATTTACAAATCTGATAAAATAATAACAACAGAAATTTCAAGCTATGTGAAATCCCACAAAACAATGAGAAGTGGCATCAGATACCCTGCCTTTATTGCGATACCCAGAATAAAATATCTGTATAAAATAAACTGTATTTATCTCAGCTGTTTGATGCCCACTAGATGCAGCACTAGATGCAGCCAACGGGGAATAGTAACACTAAAGACGCAGTAAATAAATATACAAGATCGTGGAAAACAAAAAAACTCTTAAACTGAGCATCTACCAGTATCCTGAATCTCAGTATAGGCCACTACAGTAAAATCTCCTTATTTGGACCAGACGTTGGACAATTACAAATTGGCCTTATTAGGGGAGTGGTCTTTATATATAAGTTAAAACCCCAGAATACAGTTTCGGTACAACGCTTAAACATACCTATGTATATGTGCATGATACCTTGTTATTAAGATCTGATGTTGGACTAATACAAATTGGCCTTAATAGGGGAGTGGTCTTTATATACAAGTTAAAATTCCAAAATGGAGATTTGGTACAACATTCTAACATAATGATAAATACATGAGTGAACTATATATTGAGCGTGATTTCAACGACATCACCAACATCTCTAACGTATGTGAAAGCCACTTCTCTTTTAAATCAAATTTATCTTTAGTGCAGCAGTTCATTTCAAATACTATACTTATTGCAAAACTAAACTATATATAAAAGCAGTGTGAATGGTGAAGCTTAGATAAACAATTATACTAATCCAAATAAATTATTTTATAAATATCTGACAAACAAAGAATGAATTGATGGAGAGATATAGTTGTTTATAATATAATAATATACTTGCCCTCCCCATTCCCCCATATTACATTTTATTAAAGTATTGACGCCTTATTTACATTTTCACTAAAATAACAAGTTACATAAATATGTACTTTGGTTGATTATGTAACATTGAATTAAGAAAACAAAATTGAGAGATAGTGATCGAAATGGGGTTTTATGTCCACTTGACACAATTGTATCTCAATAATTTGCTTGTACAAAGGGGTCTTTAGCAGCTGGAGGGAAAGGAGAAAACCTACGAGGTTGGACAGGCAACTCTACTCCTTGTCGCATACAACTGGGTCCTACGCATTTTAGCACATATGACGTCATATATAGATTGTGGGTTAGGGTTAGGGTAAGGGCTAGGACCTGTAGATTTGGTCAAAGTCACGAGATGTAAACAGGGTTAGCCCTAACCCTAACCCATGATCAAGCCTAACCCTTACCCTAACCATAGATACGGTATTATCTATGCCCTAACCCACAATTCACATATGACGTCACAATTTGCGTAGGACCGTCTCCGATCTAGTGTTCTCCTGAAACCTCGCTAGTTGACTAAATGACAGACCTTATGATACAACATGCACATGCTAATCATTAGGCCATCCCCCCCGCTGAAAACAATTTGGATTTCACATATCATTGTACGAAAATGAACCATTTTTGAACTGATAATTCATATGATAGTGTAGTTTCCAACGCAAAAATGACGCATCAAGCTTTTAAGATTAACTTCAATGGTAAAATAAATTAAAACAATGGGAATAAAATCTCCAATGTTGTTACTAGATTCTATTATATTATCAAACTTTATCAATTCTCATATAAACCTCTGAAATTACAACAAAATAATTCTGTATTTTATCCATCATTTTCAATTCCCATTTTAGCATCTGAATTAAAAAAATATCTATTTGTTTCAATTCAATTTTGAAAAACAGATATAGCATAAATAAAAACCTGAAACTGCCTGCTTTAATAATGATAAGAGTTTTTCCCCTTTATTTTCCGTAAAATATGTCTGACAAGAATTTTGAAATCTCATCACTGATATACACCCTTCATTTACAATACTCCCAGATCTAGAAGTGAAGCAACTTGTGACCGTCTGCTAAGAAGAGACGTAAAGTTAATATTTGGTGTCTTTGTATCCCTTATCTATTGCATATTGTCGAAGTTCTTGTCGTTCTTTGTCATCTTTAATAGTTCCTACCCAATAGTTCATACAACTGTTTATAACATTCTTTAATGTCTTTTCTTCCAATGCTTCTTTCATCACAAATTTCACAAATGGTGCCTTGTAATGTTCATATTGAAATTCTCCCAGGGATTTCAGTATTCTTGTTATTCTCAAATAATTGTGCATTGATCTGTAAAAAGAAGAAACTAATGTTAAATTGGCATTATGTGAGATTAGATAAAGAGCTGGCAGTTCTTACTATATTGGTTAAAAGAATATGCGGAAAATTTCAGTTTATTTATTCCACTCTGAACCTAGATATTAGCGATTGA
The DNA here is from genome assembly GCA_036850965.1 of Patella caerulea. Classification (NCBI taxonomy): domain Eukaryota; kingdom Metazoa; phylum Mollusca; class Gastropoda; family Patellidae; genus Patella; species Patella caerulea. Next base: position 11,926,474 of record JAZGQO010000002.1, on the reverse strand, counting down.
ATTTTAGGCCTAGCCTCAATCATCATTACTAAAGTCAGTATTATGAAAAACATAGTCTTGATTATCCATTTTTGCATTTAGTCATCAATGAGCGTTGAGCACCAGATCGGATTCAAATCCTGTGAAAATGCAACAGATAAGTTGGCATCAAGAGTTGATTAAGGCCTTTTCATGTCGGGGGTTGGGATGGCCTAGTGGTCTAGAGTGCCGCGCTTCGAACTCTAGCTGGTCGGTCACCTCTGGCTTGCGGCTGTGGTTTCGAGCCCTGGTGTGAGCGTATGTGGCATGGAGATAGGGGCGCCTTCTCAACCTCGTGGGTTTCCTCCGGGCACTAAGGTTTCCTCCCACTGCTAAAGACCCCTACGCGCAAGCGAATTATTGAAATAAAATTAAACCATATGTTGGTCCCGAAATGACCTAGTTTGTGTTGAGTGGACGTTAAACCCCATTTCTCTCTCTCTACCTTTTCATGTCCTACAATAGGCAGATTTACTTCTTGCATGATGTATGTTTAAAGTGTATTTTTTGATATATAAATCTATTCGTCTGTACTTAGTCATCATCTTTTATATTGCTGCTTCCATTTATGAGGGAGCCAAGAAGAATTACAGGATTTGTAAACAACAGTTCCTTCTTGCCAGGGGCAATACCTGCAGGACTTATGTGTTGCAATCTAATTAAAATATAGATCTATATTTCGTTTCGTTTTTTCATACTTTCGATGGCCTACACTCATGTAGATCTAACAAGTTATAGTGGGAACTCACGTTCTATGACGTCAGGTATCAAGCACGGGACATTTGACCCGATAACGTCAGTCATTCGATTAACAAATTAGCGACCGCCATGCTTTTTAAAATCTACTTTTGTTTTGTTTTGATTTCTATCCGCTGGTAATATTTACCCACAGTTCCAAGGATGAAAAGGTCAAACGGTCGATTTGACAGACCATTTGATTGGCTGACCCCTCATTTCAGGCAGAACACGACTTAAATAACAAGTCCTCCAGATCCAAGAGTTATAAAGACAAGTAAAAACGAAATTTTGAACTATAAAAAACGAAACGAAATTGGATCTGTGTTTTAATCAGATTGTATGTGTTGTTTAGCCCTGCCAATAACAGGTGAATCTATCTAAGAGGAGAGAGAGAGAGAGAGAGAGAGAGAGAGAGAGAGAGAGAGAGAGAGAGAATGGGGTTTAATATCCACTCAACACAAACTAGGTCATTTCGGAACTAACCTGGTTGAATTTTAGTACTATAATTCACTTGTGTGTAAGGGTTTTTAACAGTGACAGGAAACTTGAGGACTTGGTTAACAAAGATGACCCAAAATACTTCCAGTTTGTCCATATTATTTTTTTCTAAATATCCACGGAAGATTGGGAATGAAGATTGGTTTATTTATTTCATTGACCATTGTTTACATTTGTATAATAATCTAGATATCCATTTATGTCATATTATCTTAGAAATATTTGGAAACTTTAATCCAAGTCGATAAAGTAAAATCTCTGGATAATCTTTAAATCTTCCCTCAACATTTCAAGATTATCTTTAATAAAGAGAAATTAATTATGATAGGTCTTAAAGGTCCATAGCGATCAATCCAGTATTAATAAGTTGGCTTCCAATTAATGGCAAATAGAAAATGAAAGAAGGCAGCAAGCTAAGGATCATAACATCCCAGGATGATTTTCTTATTCACATCTAAATTTTTTATTGGGAGTAGCAATTTATGTTTAATTTTTGAAAAAAAATTTCGTCTCTATTTTAGAAATAGTGAAATTTTATATTTTTCCATTTTATGATAATTTTATGAAAATATAAATGTTTTTATATTGTTCGGTGCCTCAAAATATATCAACAACATTAATAGGTGGTGCCAGTTTGAATATATCGTCTGTAAAGGATACTGTTTAATTTGTTGCTAAATTTTCAATTCATCTCGTCATTGTAAATACTGAAAAGTATTGAATCTATTTTTGACTGATGCTGATTTTTAGAGATTCAAATATCAAAATATTGTAGTTTATAAGAGAAAGAGAGAGAGAGAGAAATAGGGTTTAACGTCCACTCAACACAAACTAAGTCATTTCGGGACTAACATATGGTTTAATTTTATTTCAATAATTCGCTTGCGCGTAGGGGTCTTTAGCAGTGGGAGGAAACCAGAGTGCCCGGAGGAAACCCACGAGGTTGAGAAGGCGCCCCTATCCCATGCAACATACGCTCACACTAGGGCTCAAAACCACAGCCGCAAGCCAGAGGCAACCGGCCAGCTAGAGGTCGAAGCGCGGCACTCTAGACCACTAGGCCATCCCAACCCCCCTTAGTTTATAAGAGTATTATATAAGTAAAGACTATCACAAGAGTAGGCCCCTTTGATGTATCTAAATTTAGGGAGAACATATTTCTCAAAGAAATATGTCTACTACGTACTAGTTTTATTGATTAAATATTAGAAACTGAAAACTGTAGACAGAAAAATAAAACAAAGGAATTAAAATCTCATTACCCATGATTACGTTTTGGTTGAAGATACACTATGACACATAGTCATTATTCAACAGACATTTTATAAGTTAAAGGCCCAATCAACATTTTAAAGACTCAATAATGACAAACATACACTTTCAAAACATTCCTGACAATATGACCAACAGTCATTCTTCAACCGATATTTCATAAGTCAAAGGCCCAGTTGACATTTTAAGACCCAATATTCCTGACTAAATGACAAAAAATCTACTTTCAGAACATCCATAATAAAATAAGCTTTGCTAATAAGTGAAATGGTCTAAAAATTATTCACACAGACTAATCTTAACAGAAAATATGTCTATTTAAATCTAAAGGTCAGCTCAATTTTTGTCAAGGTTGCTGAAGTTGGCCTTATCAAACAGACGACCCATGCAAATAATGTTCAGATGATCATGAAGGGAGATAAGACAGTAGTTTCGAAAGGACTGCTCTCTTTAAGATCAACACAATGTATAATTTGGGCATTAACTTTCAATGTCAAATAAGGTGGACAGAAGCCAATATTACTAAGTGACCAGTTATTTAATCTGTAACCTATCTTTGTTTGTTTGTAGATAACTAATAAACGATTGACCACCAATTTTACACATTTATAAGACATGAGTGTTTCTAAGTTCTGACCCTATAATAGCTCAATGATTAGGGTCAATATCTAAAGGGCTTTTATCATGATAATTACACTACGATTTGACCTGGTCAATACAGATAATATACTGGTATTTACATAAGACACCGAGTTTTAACTGTTTCAGATACTAATAGTTCTTATCAAATCATAACATGAATTTATAAAAGATTGACTATTTACTATCAATTTATCATACTGTATCCTCTTTAAGCCACTACAAACAGAGCAGGAATGAGATCTAAACAGGGTTGATAAATGGAATGAAATGGAATGAAATTGAAATGGAATGAAATGGAATGAAATGGAATGACATGGAATGAAATGGAATGAAATGGAATTTAACGTCCTACTGCTGTGCTCCTATCCTGGGCTAATCAAGACGTCAAACACCATATAGTGTGCTATGAGGGAAATTTTGCCTGGGCAGCAGCCATATGGCCTACTCTTATAATGAATTCCAAATGCCAATGGATCTTTTATGTGCACGCCAATGTATACACGGTACCCAGGCTTTTCATAACATCTAAACAACTAGACAGCTGTCCTTGTCAGACCCTCCATCATACACCATGACCAGGGGAAACTACTCCGGAAAATTCTGATGAACTTTCTCGACCAATTCAACGATCGAACACACAACCTCCACAAATGATCAAATATAATCCTGGAAAATTCATAATTTCATTTTTGACTTGGGCATTTTAAATCCATATAAAATGCTCTAAAAAAAAAAAATCATACTCATCCATTTGTCTGGATTTTAGCTAAGTCATTACTTGATTATTATTACTATTTATGTTAGAGACCGAGAGAAATGGGGTTTCACGTTCATTTGACACAAACTTGGTGATTTTGGGACTAACATGGTTCAATTTTATTTCAATATTTCGCTTGAGCGTAATGGTCTTTAGCAGTGGGAGGAAACCAGAGAACTTGGACAGACGCCCCTTCCCCTTGTTACATAATCAAAACCACACTAGTTGACTCAATGTAAGACCTTATGACACAACAATCTGAACTAAAAATTCAGTCATCCAGCCTCAACAAAAGGACAATATTGGTGTCAGTAATCAAGGTTTCATAATGACCTCAACAAAAGGACAATATTGGTGTCAGTAATCAAGGTTTCATAATGACCTAACATCAATATTGCCTTTAAAGCAATGGGAGATTAGACTATAAATAATACTTTCTACAAATTTAATTGACCTTCTGTCCTGTCCTCCACATTGATTACTAGAAAAAATATCATAGCCCCTACATAATCTGTATTTACCTGTTTAAATGAGCAAACTGACTCTGCCAGTTATCTCCCCTTCCAATCTCTCCCGTCTTCTCATCAATTATCTTCATTCCGTAGAAATCTAACATCATTTCATAAGATTTGAGAACCCGAGCATGTGCTTTCTTATCTTGTACGATCGCCTGATATAATTTTAAAAAAAAGGTCTTAAATAACAAAAACAACATCTTATCTTGAACAATTGTAATCAGGCGGATGAGGTGTCTCAAACTTTTGGGTGTCTGTATAAATTTTGCCTACAATAATAAAATCTACCTTTCACAAATCCTGGTGGATTCAACACCAATGCCAAGACTTCTTTTACATGCCCACAAAAGTCTATGCAGGATCAGATTTTTTGACAAATCTGAACAACTCTATGCTGTTTCTTGCTGACTCTTGTACAATTAAAGAGACACTTATCTCTTAGCTGAGACTTTTGTCGAAACCTATGACTTTGATGTTAAGTACCCACAGCATCTTTTATCGACAAAACCAGTTAGCCGAATGCAATGTTCCTAGCGTAATGAGAGTTACTTCCCTTATAAACAGACAACTTTCACTTGTTAGTTAAAAATCATTCTATTTCTTCTTCAAAAGTTATAATAAAACAGCAACATTGTCCACACAAAAATGTTCTTCTATTCAAGGATTACCATTATAACGTGTCACTTAGAGTTAAACAAGAAAGCTATATATTATAACAGATTTACAACTGCCAAGATTCTAATAAATATCGCTCTTATTAAATAACAGTAAAGTACGGCCTAATTTACAAAATACAAAAAAGCACCAAAACCACAAATAAATTATGTGCTTTAAAAGCTCCATACCTTAATTTCATGTAACTGAAGTTCTTGAGCATGATAGTTCATTCCACTTTCTCTGATTGGAAACAACCTAAATCATAAACAAAACAAACGTGAATAATTACAGCTACTGATGGTAAACTCCAATATTACCAAAGTTGAGAGGGAGAGAAATGGGGTTTAACGTCCACTAGGTCATTTCGGGACTAACATATGGTTTAATTTTATTTCAAAAATCGCTTGCGCGTAGGGGTCTTTAGAAGTAGGAGGAAACCGGAGTGCCCAGAGGAAACCCACGAGGTCGAGAAGGCGCCCCTATCTCCATGCCACATACGCTCGCACCAGGGCTCGAAACCACAGCCGAGAGACAGAAGTGACCGACCAGCTAGAGGTCGAAGCGAGGCACTCTAGACCACTAGGCTATCCTAACCCCCCGCAAAAGTTGAGTATCTAAAACAAGGAATATCATTCAAAAAATGGTTCAAAGTAAAATCTTTCAATCCGATTAATATACAAATATCTTTTTTTGTTCCAGGTTTTTTTTATATACTTTTGATGGCCTACACTACACAAATATCTGACCGGTTGTAGTGGAAGGTTGCATCAGAGTGGTTTTTGACCCTATGACTTCAGACATTACAAAAACTTGCTGTAACAGACCCTTTCATTGGCTAATCTCTCATATCATTCAGAACAAGTAAATGATAACAACTCTTCCAGATGCTGGTGTAGTAAAGACAAGTCAAAAGAAATTTTGAACAATAAAAAACGAAACGAAACTGGATCTGTGCTTTAAGCAGATTGAAAATCTCTTGGTCCCCTTATCAATATACTCTACCATAGATAAGGTAGGAAGTTACCTACCATTGAATATAACCATGATGTCCTTCCAATAAACCGAAATTACCCCACCATTTCTTGTGTATATCATCTATTTTATCACCTGAATTTAAACCATCGATGTTAAATTAAACACACATAATGCAAGAAGTAAATCTGCCTATTGCAGGTCTTTCTTTAGGCCTGGAATGTTTTCTAAATTATTAATAAGACATTAATTAAACTATCCTGGCCATAATCAACTCCTGATGGCATCAGATTACTCTGATATTAAATAGATTCAAACCGTTCAGCCATATTTTGGTTTAAGCTAAAAATGGAGGAGCGAGACATAGCTGTCAAACCTTCAAAAGCTAATATCTTCGCCCGCAATAGAGAAATTTGAATGAAATTTTAAAAATATTCATTCTACATTATCTTTTTTCGAACTATTATAGCAAGAATGACTAGCTCTTGATCTAAATAAATACTGTACAAGTAGTTAGAGAAAGAAGTCATGCTATTCATTTCTATATTCTGCTAGGTCACATTTTTGGATGCATTATCTACTGACTGAAATTAGACAGAGGGAGGGGATAGAGAAATTGGCTTTAACATCCACTCGAAGTAAGATATGTCATTTCAGGACTAACATATGGTTCAATTTTATTTCAATAATTTGCTTGCTCGTAGGTGTCTTTAGCAGTGGGAGGAAACCAGAGGACCTGGAGAAAACCCACAAGATTGGACAGGCGACCCTACACCTTGTCACATACAACCCAGGAAACAAAACCACGCCAGCTGACTCAATGACAGACAGACCATTCGACCATCCAACCCCACCTCAAGTCTGGAAATAAGGCACCTGTCACTGACAATGTCAGACACAGATTCAGGCTTTGTCAGGCACAAAACCTCTGGTTTCTGTCATTTTGTCAGGCACTGATTTGTCTTTTTTATTGATATTATTAATACATGTCCGACACTCAGTTGAAAATGTCAGGTACTATTTCATTAAAGTCTGACATTTTGTCAGGTACATCTAAAACTGTCATTTCCAGGCCTGTCCCACCTCAACAATAAGAACCTGGCCAGGACTATAATAATCAATATATGCATATTATAATAATTACCATCTGGTCGGGAATATATTTGGTTTTTATAAAACTCCATATTTGATACTGCTTGTGGATCATCCTTCTTTCCCTACAATTAAACAAAATTTACTACCTGTTACATGGAAAAAAAATTAAAACTAATTATCACTTCTTTTTATAGCATTTATGAATTTTTGTTTTAAGAACATGCAGTATTTTAAATAAAATGAAATGGGGTTTGATGTCCTGTTCTGCTCTGACTGTGCTAATGATGATAGGCATACGCCCTACAGAGTGGTATGTGGAAAATTTTGTTCAGGCAGCAGCAAAATGGCCTACTCTTATATTGAATTCTAATTGGCAGAGGATCTTTTACAAACACGGGTTCTCGTTTTTTTTATCCCACCCCAACAACTAGATAGCTGTGCAGTATTTTAAAGATACATTATGGGAGATTTTTACAAGGAGTTAGCCATTCTTGCTATAACAGTTCAAAAATAGATGCTGAAACAAGAATATATTGAAAATTTCAGTCAAATTACTTTATCCTGAACAAAGTTGTTACCACTATAATTTTTTACTAGAAATGGGGGTTAAATTCATCGACACCCTTTTCCCATTATGGCCGATTGTTGATTGACAGGCGTTCACTCCACCTATATTTTCTCGATTATCAAGTAATGTTTACAATGACTAGTACGGTACTGATAGCGTATTCGGTTTGAGACAGGACTGCAATTCAATTCGTATACATTTATTTTTTACTATAATTTAGAATTACGATTTTAATATATAGATAAGAAGAGAAAGTCTGCGATAGGATATTAAAGTTTGAAAGGAATGGGCCAAATCAACGAGGCAGTATTGTAAATAAATTAAAATAAATAGCCGACTTCTTGCGTTGCCTGCGTGTACTCTCTTGTACTTCAGGTAGGCCTAAGCGACTCCCTTAGCAGACGAATTGAAAACAGTCCGGAAGTATGATGACGTCAACGTCACGGAGAAGCCCCGCCCACGACGCCATAGTGATTAATAAATCAGTCAACGAAATCCTGTTTTAATCCGAGCCCAATCCAAGCCATCCGTGGGTCTACATAGTTCATTTTAGGCTTGTTGTTTAAATAAAGATCTAATTTATAATTTCTATGACTTCTGAGGCCCAAAGGAAGACCGACAAAAGTCTGTTTTTGCTCTCCCATAATGTATGTTTAAAGTTTTTCAAATAGATTCAATCTGTATACTGATATTTATCTGTTGTCTGATATCTGGTGAGCATCTATATGATACATATGGTGAATCATATTAGCCAAGACTCACTGCAATGGGTGTATTGATAAATACATGTCTTCACAAATTGATCAACTAAACATGTGTGCTAGCCTTAAATAATCATAAATGGTTATCTGGACAAAAAGACTTTCTAATTCAGGGAAGATAACTTACAGGATAGCCATTTCTGTATGTTTCTGTATCCCGGTCACTCCACCTCTTATACAATCTACTTGGTCGTTCCCACTGTAATAAAACATAATGTGTATTATCAGAATAGATCATGAATTCGCTACACTTAGTTTAATGTCTAACAGAAATTTACTTGTCAAAAATTTGAACCTTCCATTTAAATGTATATTATTGTGCATTATAGTAAAAGTCAGCCAGAGAACAATGGGGTTTAATGTCCACTCGACACAAACAAGCTCATTTTGGAACTACTATACAGATTAATTTGTACACTTATGGATGTTTAATCTGTAATCAACTGTACAAAATCAGAGGGGTCAAACCAAAAGTACGCCCCCTCTGACTTTGTACCATTGATTACAGATTAAACATCCACAAGTGTACAAATGTGTTGTTATCGCTGTGTTCCGATTTGAATACAGTTCACAATAAGAAGCAAAATAAATAAGATATGTTTACAGGATCATTTTGTTATACAAAAAACTAAGTGATGCTTTTTCTATGGTGCTCAGTATATTTGATTTTTAAAGTACATTAGAGCATCTATGTATATTAAAAGAGTAAACTACATGTGTAAAGTATATTAGAGGTGTAAAGTCTATTAGGGAATCTAAATATATTAAACCTGTAAAGTATATCAGGGAATCTATGTATATTAGAAGTGTAAAGTATATATAATGAGAGTCTATGTGTATGACTATAGGTTTATCACAGGTAGGGTGTGTATTATAGTACAGATAAGCTGTGTGTGGTATAAACTACCGGTATATGTAAAGCATAATTACTAATTATTCCCGTTGATATTGTTGTATTATCAAATTGTATATTTTCTTCAAAAGTGACTGGATATTGCTTTGTATAATATTATGCTATACTATTATTTCTTGTATATAATATGAGTGTAATTACAATTTTGTTAATAAATTGGTTTTATAAAAGAAAAATAAATTGGTTTTATAAAAGAAAAAAAAAAATGTGTAGTGGCAATTAGTGGCAATGTACATGTACAAAATTGACTAAATAGTAAAGTCCCCACTTATAATACCCGCGTTTGAAAAATAAATTGACCTATATCTAACATGTACTACCAAGTTAATATGAATGAATTTTATTTCATTTCTATGAAAGAATCGTCAATCAGACAAACGAAAGACAAGATAAGTTAAAGAAGAGCTTTATAAAATAAGACTTACAGCATCCTCGTCACTGTCAGAACTTTTATTTTTAGATCTGGTTACCTGAAAGTAAAATAAGATTCTAATCAGGTTAATTTCGTGTTACTTATATCATGTCTAAAATTCAGGGAAAACATTTGGTCTAAAATCATGTCAAAAATATAATAACAAGATTGTTTTAGTAAACATACAGTGTACATCTGTGTCATGAAATAATTTTGAATTCCTGGCAGGGGTGAGATGGCCAAGTGGTCTAGAGGGCTGTGCTTCGACCTCTAGCTGGCCGGTCACCTCTGGCTAGAGTTTGTGGTTTCGATCCCTGCTGTAGGCCTATGTGGCTTGGAGATAGGGCACTTTCTCAATCTCTTGGGTTTCCTCCAGGTACTTCGGTTTCCTCCCACAGGAAAGACCCATGCGCATGTGTTGAGATAAATAAATTGAAAAATTAAGACTTGGCAGCAATATCACCTTCCCTAGAAGCCAACGTTAAACATTAAGAACAACAAGAACATTGAGTATGTACATAGAACGAGAGGCTTGCACAGACAGAGGTGTTCAGTCTATAATTAAATTACATCATAATTGCTGTTAGCTTGGATGGGAATTTGGTACCATATTAATTATATCTCATTTTATGTGTGATAACCAGATGTATTTTAAATCATTATAAATATGTATTGAACTAGTCTTTAAACACATGGATAAAGAGAGAGAGGGAAATGGGGTTTAACGTCCACTCGACAAAAATTAGGTCATTTCGGAAATAACATATGGTTTAATTGTATTTCAATAAATCGCTTGCACGTAGGGGTCTTTTTAGCAGTTGGAGGAAACCCGAGGACCCAAAGAAAACCCAGGAGATTGGAGAGGTGACCCTACTCCTTACAACCTGGAATTCGAAACCATGCCAGTTGCCTCAATAACAGACTTTATGATACAGCACGCACATGCTAACCATTCAGCCATCCAATCCCCCCAAAGACATGGATAAAGTCTAAGCTTTAGAGTTCAGAATCTGACCACCATGACCATAGCTGTAACCTGGGTTACCTCAGAATATTGTTAAACAATAGTGGAAAGATTCATTTATCGCTCCACAATTAACTGATCAGAAAAGGTTAAAATTTGAGTTAAACTTATGTGGGTTTTTTTTTTAGCTATGGTACACAATTCTCAACATATGATGTACCGGTATTATTATAGTAAATAAACAATGATAAACTATAGTTATATTTTAGAAAACTATCTTACAATTCGCTTTGCAGCTTTGTTTTTAATGGCATTTCCCATTTTCTTCTTTTTTGTTTTGATGTTTTTGTCTTTCTCCTTTTCTTTGTCACTCTCTGAATTACTAATTCTATCTGTATCACTACTGGCACTGGCACTAGAATCTTGATCTTTACTTTTATTGACTACAGAAACGTTTTCTTTGGAAGTTGGCCGTACGTAATCAGTCATTAACTTCTGGTTCTGGTTTTTTAATGTTTTACCTCGCGTTTTCGATTTAACAACTTTCTTGGGTTTCGTTTTCACATCTTCATGGTCTTGTCTTAGAGCTTTCAACTCCTTTTCACTTCCACTGCCTCCACTCGCATAGTAATCATCTGTATTGCCGATTAGATTGTCACTTATCTGATCTGAATTCGCATCATCTACTTGCATAGGTTCATCCTCATTGCAAGAATCATTTTTTGAAACAGTTTCATCGTTCAGTTTAATTTCAGGGGGATTTCCTTCCTCTACTTGGGTTTCTGTTGGCTTGTCACACTCAGTTGACTCAGCTTCGACGTCAATTTTCTTGTCTACTTCATTATTTTGTGGTGTATCTTCATTATTAGACATCCTTATACTCCTTCATTATCTAAATAATGTAGCTTTATATATCTCTTTTCTTATTGGGCTCTCTATCATGGATGTTATTCTAAATAAAACCTTTTACTTTCAGATTTCTTTTCAACATGCAACCATATTTATGGAATACGAAACTATATCAAAATATGAAAAGTGTACATATTGTCGATTATTGTGGTAATAAGACAAATAAAGTTACTTTCTAGACAAATAAAAAATTGAAAACACATTAAACTTGGCGATCCATGTATAATTTGACTAAAATATCAATTACCCCTAAGTACCACAAGAATAGCCAGTCAGCAAATTCGGTCGATGGTTGGGTTAAAATTTGGGAATAGTTTGTTTGACGTAAATAAAAAACGCACTAACTCAAATTTCCAGAAATCGTTTTTGTCTATTTTGTTTATTTTCACCGAAGTTCAAATCTGACAATTGAAATCAAAACTTTATTGAGATTTTTCTTCAATAGCAATCCCCTAAACAACCTGTTGACCACTCTTAGCGAGTAAGGTCATCAAATTCGGGTTAAAGGTCAACGACTGACGTCATCGACTGAAAACATAAACATAAACAATGGCCGTGCGAGAAACAGCTAGTGTTGTAGTCTGTGTCCCATATGCTTCATGATACAGCGAGCACCTGCAAACCATTCGGCCATCAACCCCTCCCCCATTACTGAAGGAATCAGGTGCTAGGTAGGGAAGGGGATTGTGAAGGTCTTATCATTCTAAACATCAGTCGAATAGCTCAGTCGTATAACTCAGTCGTATAGTTCAGTCGTATACTTCAGTCGAATAATCCAGTCGTATAATCCAGTCGTATAAACCAGTCGAATAATCCAGTCGTATAAACCAGTCGAATAAACAAGTCGCTCAATATAAGCAGCGGTGGCAGTGAACTAAGATTATATTTTATCAATTCATAATTCATGCTCGTAGCCATAGCTGGCTGAAGGAGCCGGGGGCCAGGGGCCTTCCCAACTAGTTCAAGTTTGATTTTACGGACAAAAGTAGTTTGGTACGTAAGGCATTCAGACCATAGCAACACTATAACTGAAAGAGAGAGAGAGAGAAAGAGAGAGAGAGAGGAATGTGGTTTAACGTCCACTCGACACAAACTATGTCATTTCGGGACTAACATGGTTTTTTAATTTTATTTCAATAATTCGCTTGCACGTAGGGGTCTTAAGCAGTTGGAGGAAACGGGAGGACCCGGAGAAAATCCACGAAGTTGGTCAGGAGACCCTTCTCCTTGTCACGTACAACCAGGTATTCGAAACCACGCCAGTTGACTCAATGACAGGCTTCATGATACAGCAAGCACATGGAAACCGTTCGGCCATCAACTCCCACTCCCACCCATGAATGAAGGAGTCAGATGCTCGGTAGGGAAGGGGGACGGGTTGGGGGAGGTTTTCATTAGTCTTAACATCAGTCAAATAGTTCAGTCGTATAATTCAGTCGCATAGTTCAGTCGTATAACCCAGTCGTATAATTCAGTCGAATAATTCAGTCGTATACTTCAGTCGAATACTCCAGTCGAATAAACCAGTCGTATAATCCAGTCGTATAAACCAGTCGAATAATCCAGTCGTATAAACCAGTCGAATAATCCAGTCATATAAACCAGTCGTATAAACCAGTCGAATAAAAAAGAGAGAGAGAGGGGAATGGGGTTTAACGTCCACTCGACACAAAGTATGTCATTTCGGGACTAACATATGGTTTTTAATTTAATTTCAATAATTCGTTTGCGCGTAGGGGTCTTAAGCAGTTTGAGGAAACAGGAGGACCCGGAGAAAATCCACGAAGTTGGTCAGGCGACCCTTATCCTTTTCACGTACAACCAGGGATTCGAGACCACGCAAGTTGACTCAATGACAGGCTTAATGGTACAGCAAGCACATGGAAAACCTTCGGCCATCACCTCCCACCCCCACCCATAAATGAAGGAGTCAGAAGCTCGAAGGGGGAGGGGTTGGGGGAGGTTTTCAATAGTCTTAATATCAGTCAAATAGTTCAGTCGTATAATTCAGTCGTATAGTTCAGTCGTATAACTCAATCGTATAGTTCAGTCGTATAGTTCAGTCGTATAATTCAGTCGTATAGTTCAGTCGTATAATTCAGTCGTATACTTCAGTCGAATAATCCAGTCGAATAAACCAGTCGTATAATCCAGTCGTATAAACCAGTCGAATAATCCAGTCGTATAAACCAGTCGAATAAACAAGTCGCTCAATATAAGCAGCGGTGGCAGTGAACTAAGATACTATTTTATCAATTCATGCTCGTAGCCATAGCTGAAGGAGCCGGGGGCATGGGGTAGAGGCCGGGGGCCAGGGGCCTTCCCAACTAGTTTCAAGTTCGATTTTACGTCAAAAGTAGTTTGGCAAGTAAGGTATTCAGACCATAGCAAAGCTATAACTGAAGGTCAGAGAGAGAGAGAGAGAGAGAGAGAGAGAGAGAGGGGAATGGGGTTTAACGTCCACTCGACACAAAGTATGTCATTTCGGGACTAACATAGGTTTTTTAATTTTATTTCAATAATTCGTTTGCGCGTAGGGGTCTTAAGCAATTGGAGGAAACAGGAGGACCCGGAGAAAATCCACGAAGTTGGTTTAGGCGACCCTTCTCCTTGTCACGTGCAACCAGGGAACCGAAACCACACCAGTTGACTCAATGACAAGCTTCATGGTACAGCAAGCACATGGAAAACCTTCGGCCATCACCTCCCACCCCCACCCATAAATGAAGGAGTCAGAAGCTCGGTAGAGAGGGGGGAGGGGGTGGGGAGGTTTTCATTAGTCTTAACATCAGTCAAATAGTTCAGCCGTATAGTTCAGTCGTATAACTCAGTCGTATAGTTCAGTCGTATAATTCAGTCGTATACTTCAGTCGTATACTTCAGTCGAATAAACCAGTCGTATAAACCAGTCGTATAATCCAGTCGAATAATCCAGTCGTATAAACCAGTCGAATAAACAAGTCGCTCAATATAAGCAACGGCGGCAGTGAACTAAGATAATATTTTATCAATTCTTGCTCCTAGCCATACCGGAAGGAGCCGGGGGCATGGGGTAGAGGCCGGGGCCAGGGGCCTTCCCAACTAATTTTAAGTTCGATTTAACGGACAAAAGTAGTTTGGCAAGTAAGGTATTCAGACCATAGCAAAGCTATAACTGAAGGTCAGAGAGAAAGAGAGAGAGAGAGGGAGAGAGGAATGGGGTTTAACGTCCACTCGACACAAAGTATGTCATTTCGGGACTAACATATGGTTTTTAATTTTTTTTTTCAATAATTCGTTTGCGCGTAGGGGTCTTAAGCAGTTGGAGGAAACAGGAGGACCCGGAGAAAATCCACGAAGTTGTTCAGGCGACCCTTCTCCTTGTCACGTACAACCAGGTATTCGAAACCACGCCAGTTGACTCAATGACAGGCTTCATGGTACAGCAAGCACATGGAAAACCTTCGGCCATCACCTCCCACCCCCACCCATAAATGAAGGAGTCAGAAGCTCGGTAGGGAAGGGGAGGGGGTGGGGGAGGTTTTCATTAGTCTAAACATCAGTCAAATAGTTCAGTCGTATAATTTAGTCGTATAGTTCAGTCGTATAGTTCAGTCGTATAACTCAGTCGTATAGTTCAGTCGTATAATTCAGTCGTATACTTCAGTCGAATAATTCAGTCGAATAAACCAGTCGTATAATCCAGTCGTATAAACCAGTCGTATAATCCAGTCGTATAAACCAGTCGTATAATCCAGTCGAATAAACAAGTCGCTCAATATAAGCAACGGCGGCAGTGAACTAAGATAATATTTTATCAATTCATGCTCTCTCTCTCTCTCTCTCTCTCTCTCTCTCTCAGCTATAGATTTTAAGGGCAAAAGTAGTTTGGAGAGTAAGGTATTCAGACCATAGGGAGAGAGAGGGAGAGAGAGAGAGAGGGTGAGAGGGAGGGAGGGGGAATTGGGTTTAACGTCCACTAGACTCAAAGTATGTCATTTCTGGACTAACATATGGTTTTTAATTTCATTTCAATAATTCGCTTGTGCATAGGGGTCTTAAGCAGTTGGAGGAAACAGGAGGACCCGGAGAAAATCCACAAAGTTGTTCAGGCGACCCTTCTCCTTGTCACGTACAACCAAGGATTCGAAACCACGCCAGTTGACTCAATGACAGGCTTCATGGTACAGCAAGCACATGGAAAACCTTCGGCCATCACGTCCCACCCCCACCCATAAATGAAGGAGTCAGAAGCTCGGTAGGGAAGGGGGAGGGGGTGGGGGAGGTTTTCATTAGTCTTAACATCAGTCAAATAGTTCAGACGTATAATTTAGTCCTATAGTTCAGTCGTATAGTTCAGTCGTATAACTCAGTCGTATAGTTCAGTCGTATAATTCAGTCGTATACTTCAGTCGAATACTCCAGTCGAATAAACCAGACGTATAATCCAGTCGTATAAACCAGTCGTATAATCCAGTCGTATAAACCAGTCGAATAATCCAGTCGTATAAACCAGTCGAATAAACAAGTCGCTCAATATAAGCAACGGTGGCAGTGAACTAAGATAATATTTTATCAATTCATGCTCGTAGCCATAGCTGAAGGAGCCGGGGGCAGGGGGTACAGTTCGGGGGCCAGGGGCCTTCCCAACTAGTTTCAAGTTCGATTTTACGGGCAAAAGTAGTTTGTCAAGTAATGTATTCAGACCATAGCTAAGCTATAGCTGAAAGGGAGAGAGAAAGAGATAGAGAGAGAGAGAGAGAGAGAGAGAGAAAGAGAGAGAGAGAGAGAGAGAGAGGGGGAGGGAATGGGGTTTAACGTCCACTCGACTCAAAGTATGTCATTTCTGGACTAACATATGGTTTTTAATTTTATTTCAATAATTCACTTGCGCGTAGGGGTCTTAAGCAATTGGAGGAAACAGGAGGACCCGGAGAAAATCCACGAAGTTGGTCAGGCGACCCTTCTCCTTGTCACGTACAACAGGGATTTGAAACCACGCCAGTTGACTCAATGACAGGCTTCATGATACAGCACGCACATGGAAACCGTTCGGCCATCAACGCCCACCCCCACCCATAAATGAAGGAGTCAGATGCTCGGTAGGGAAGGTGGGGGGGGGGGGGAGGTTTTCATTAATCTTAAGAACAGTCAAATAGTTCAGTCGTATAATTCAGTCGTATAGTTCAGTCGCATAGTTCAGTCGTATAACTCAGACGTATAGTTCAGTCGTATAATTCAGTCGTATACTTCAGTCGAATACTCCAGTCGAATAAACCAGTCGTATAATCCAGTCGTATAAACCAGTCGTATAATCCAGTCGTATAAACCAGTCGAATAATCCAGTCGTATAAACCAGTCGAATAAACAAGTCGCTCAATATAAGCAACGGTGGCAGTGAACTAAGATAATATTTTATCAATTCATGCTCATAGCCATAGCTGAAGGAGCCGGGGGCACGGGGTAGAGTTCGGGGGGCCAGGGGCCTTCCCAACTAGTTTCAAGTTCGATTTTACGGGCAAAAGTAGTTTGGCGAGTAAGGTATTCAGACCATAGCTAAGCTATAGCTGAAAGGGAGAGAGAGGAGAGAGAGAGAGAGAGAGAGAGAGAGAGAGAGAGAGAGAGAGAGAGGGAGGGGAGGGGGAATGGGGTTTAACGTCCACTCAACTCAAAGTATGTCATTTCTGGACTAACATATGTTTTTTAATTTTATTTCAATAATTCGCTTGCGCATAGGGGTCTTAAGCAGTTGGAGGAAACAGGAGGACCCGGAGAAAATCCACGAAGTTGGTCAGGCGACCCTTCTCCTTGTCACGTACAACGGGGATTCGAAACCACGCCAGTTGACTCAATGACAGGCTTCATGATACAGCAAGCACATGGAAACCGTTCGGCCATCAACGCCCACCCCCACCCATAAATGAAGGAGTCAGATGCTCGGTAGGGAAGGGGGAGGGGTGGGGGAGGTTTTCATCAGTCTTAACATCAGTCAAATAGTTCAGTCGTATAATTCAGTCGTATAGTTCAGTCGTATAGTTCAGTCGTATAACTCAGTCGTATAGTTCAGTCGTATAATTCAGTCGTATACTTCAGTCGAATAATCCAGTCGAATAAACCAGTCGTATAATCCAGTCGTATAAACCAGTCGTATAATCCAGTCGAATAATCCAGTCGTATAAACCAGTCGAATAAACAAGTCGCTCAATATAAGCAACGGCGGCAGTGAACTAAGATAATATTTTATCAATGCATGCTCTCTCTCTCTCTCTCTCTCTCTCGCTCTCTCTTTCTCTCTCCCTTTCAGCTATAGATTTTAAGGGCAAAAGGTATTCAGACCATAGGGAGAGAGAGGGAGAGAGGGAGGGAGGGGGAATTGGGTTTAACGTCCACTAGACTCAAAGTATGTCATTTCTGGACTAACATATGGTTTTTAATTTCATTTCAATAATTCGCTTGCGCGTATGGGTCTTAAGCAATTGGAGGAAACAGGAGGACCCGGAGAAAATCCACGAAGTTGGTCAGGCGACCCTTCTCCTTGTCACGTACAACAGGGATTTGAAACCACGCCAGTTGACTCAATGACAGGCTTCATGATACAGCAAGCACATGGAAATCGTTCGGCCATCAACGCCCACCCCCACCCATAAATGAAGGAGTCAGATGCTCGGTAGGGAAGGTGGGGGGGGGGAGGAGGTTTTCATTAATCTTAAGAACAGTCAAATAGTTCAGTCGTATAATTCAGTCGTATAGTTCAGTCGCATAGTTCAGTCGTATAACTCAGTCGTATAGTTCAGTCGTATAATTCAGTCGTATACTTCAGTCGAATACTCCAGTCGAATAAACCAGTCGTATAATCCAGTCGTATAAACCAGTCGTATAATCCAGTCGTATAAACCAGTCGAATAATCCAGTCGTATAAACCAGTCGAATAAACAAGTCGCTCAATATAAGCAACGGTGGCAGTGAACTAAGATAATATTTTATCAATTCATGCTCGTAGCCATAGCTGAAGGAGCCGGGGGCACGGGGTAGAGTTCGGGGGGCCAGGGGCCTTCCCAACTAGTTTCAAGTTCGATTTTACGGGCAAAAGTAGTTTGGCGAGTAAGGTATTCAGACCATAGCTAAGCTATAGCTGAAAGGGAGAGAGAGAGAGAGAGAGAGAGAGAGAGAGAGAGAGAGAGAGAGAGAGGGAGGGAAGGGGGGAATGGGGTTTAACGTCCACTCGACTCAAAGTATGTCATTTCTGGACTAACATATGTTTTTTGATTTTATTTCAATAATTCGCTTGCGCATAGGGGTCTTAAGCAGTTGGAGGAAACAGGAGGACCCGGAGAAAATCCACGAAGTTGGTCAGGCGACCCTTCTCCTTGTCACGTACAACGGGGATTCGAAACCACGCCAGTTGACTCAATGACAGGCTTCGTGGTACAGCAAGCACATGGAAAACCTTCGGCCATCACCTCCCACCCCCACCCATAAATGAAGGAGTCAGAAGCTCGGTAGGGAAGGGGAGGGGTGGGGGGGTCATTAGTCTTAACATCAGTCAAATAGTTCAGTCGTATAATTTAGTCGTATAGTTCAGTCGTATAGTTCAGTCGTATAACTCAGTCGTATAGTTCAGTCGTATAATTCAGTCGTATACTTCAGTCGAATAATCCAGTCGAATAAACCAGTCGTATAATCCAGTCGTATAAACCAGTCGTATAATCCAGTCGAATAATCCAGTCGTATAAACCAGTCGAATAAACAAGTCGCTCAATATAAGCAACGGCGGCAGTGAACTAAGATAATATTTTATCAATGCATGCTCTCTTTCTCTCTCTCTCTCTCTCTCTCTCTATCTCTCTCTCTCTCTCGCTCTCTCTCCCTTTCAGCTATAGCTCTTAAGGGCAAAAGGTATTCAGACCATAAGGAGAGAGAGGGAGAGAGGGAGGGACGGGGAATTGGGTTTAACGTCCACTAGACTCAAAGTATGTCATTTCTGGACTAACATATGGTTTTTAATTTCATTTCAATAATTCGCTTGCGCGTAGGGGTCTTAAGCAATTGGAGGAAACAGGAGGACCCGGAGAAAATCCACGAAGTTGGTCAGGCGACCCTTCTCCTTGTCACGTACAACAGGGATTTGAAACCACGTCAGTTGACTCAATGACAGGCTTCGTGATACAGCAAGCACATGGAAACGGTTCGGCCATCAACGCCCAACCCCACCCATAAATGAAGGAGTCAGATGCTCGGTAGGGAAGGTGGGGGGGGGGGGAGGTTTTCATTAATCTTAAGAACAGTCAAATAGTTCAGTCGTATAATTCAGTCGTATAGTTCAGTCGTATAACTCAGTCGTATAGTTCAGCCGTATAATTCAGTCGTATACTTCAGTCGAATACTCCAGTCGAATAAACCAGTCGTATAATCCAGTCGTATAAACCAGTCGTATAATCCAGTCGTATAAACCAGTCGAATAATCCAGTCGTATAAACCAGTCGAATAAACAAGTCGCTCAATATAAGGAACGGTGGCAGTTAACTAAGATAATATTTTACAATTCATGCTCGTAGCCATAGCTGAAGGAGCCGGGGGCACGGGGTAGAGTTCGGGGGGGGGGGGGGGAGGGGCCTTCCCAACTAGTTTCAAGTTCGATTTTACGGGCAAAAGTAGTTTGGCGAGTAAGGTATTCAGACCATAGCTAAGCTATAACTGAAAAAGAGATAGAGAGAGAGGAATGGGGTTTAACGTCCACTCGACTCAAAGTATGTCGTTGCGGGACTGACATATGTTTTTTAATTTTATTTTGATAATTCGCTTGCGCGTAGGCGTCTTAAGCAGTTGGAGGAAACAGGAGGACCCGGAGAAAATCCACGAAGTTGTTCAGGCGACCCTTCTCCTTGTCACGTACAACAAGGTATTCGAAGCCACGCAAGTTGACTCAATGAAAGGCTTCATGGTACAGCAAGCACATGGAAAACCTTCGGCCATCACCTGACTTCCCCACCCATAAATGAAGGTGTCAGAAGCTCGGTAGGGAAGGGGGAGGGGGTGGGGGAGGTTTTCATCAGTCATAACATCAGTCAAATAGTTCAGTCGTATAATACAGTCGGATAGTTCAGTCGTATAGTTCAGTCGTATAACTCAGTCGTATAGTTCAGTCGTATAAACCAGTCGTATACTTCAGTCGAATAATCCAGTCGAATAAACCAGTCGTATAATCCAGTCGTATAAACCAGTCGTATAATCCAGTCGTATAAACCAGTCGTATAAACAAGTCGCTCAATATACGCAACGGCGGCCATAGCTGAAGGGGGCACGGGGTAGAGTTCGGGGACCAGGGGCCTTACCAACTAGTTTCAAGTTCGATTTTACGGGCAAAAGTAGTTTGGCAAGTAAGGTATTCAGACCATAGCAAAGCTATAACTGAAGGTCAGAGAGAAAGAGAGAGAGAGAGGCAGAGAGAGGCAGAGAGAGAGAGAGAGGAATGGGGTTTAACGTCCACTCGACACAAAGTATGTCATTTCGGGACTAACATATGGTTTTTAATTTTATTTCAATAATTCGCTTGCGCGTAGGGGTCTTTAGCAGTTTGAGGACACCGGAGGACCCTGAGAAAATCCAAACTATTTTTGCCCGTAAAATCGAACTTGAAGGTAGTTGGGAAGGCCCCTGGCCCTCGGCTTCTACCCCATGCCCGCGGCTCCTTCAGCTATGGCTACGAGCATGAATTGATAAAATATTTTCTTAGTTCACTGCCACCGTTGCTTATATTGAGCGACTTGTTTATTCGACTGGTTTATACGACTGGATTATTCGACTGGTTTATACGACTGGATTATACGACTGGTTTATGCGACTGGATTATACGACTGGCTTATTCGACTGGATTATTCGACTGAAGTATACGACTGAATTATACGACTGAAGTATACGACTGAATTATACGACTGAACTATACGACTGAGTTATACGACTGAACTATACGACTGAATTATACGACTGAACTATTTGACTGTTCTTAAGATTAATGAAAACCTCCTCCCCCCCACCTTCCCTACCGAGCATCTGACTCCTTCATTTATGGGTGGGGGTGGGCGTTGATGGCCGAACGGTTTCCATGTGCTTGCTGTATCATGAAGCCTGTCATTGAGTCAACTGACGTGCTTTCAAATCCCTGTTGTACGTGACAAGGAGAAGGGTCGCCTGACCAACTTCGTGGATTTTCTCCGGGTCCTCCTGTTTCCTCCAATTGCTTAAGACCCCTACGCGCAAGCGAATTATTGAAATGAAATTAAAAACCATATGTTAGTCCAGAAATGACATACTTTGAGTCTAGTGGACGTTAAACCCAATTCCCCCTCCCTCCCTCTCTCCCTCTCTCCCTCTCTCTCCCTATGGTCTGAATACCTTTTGCCCTTAAAATCTATAGCTGAAAGGGAGAGAGAAAGAGAGAGAGAGAGGGAGAGAGAGAGAGAGAGAAAGAGAGCATGAATTGATAAAATATTATCTTAGTTCACTGCCGCCGTTGCTTATATTGAGCGACTTGTTTATTCGACTGGTTTATACGACTGGATTATTCGACTGGATTATACGACTGGTTTATACGACTGGATTATACGACTGGTTTATTCGACTGGATTATTCGACTGAAGTATACGACTGAATTATACGACTGAACTATACGACTGAGTTATACGACTGAACTATACGACTGAATTATACGACTGAACTATTTGACTGATGTTAAGACTAATGAACCCCCCACCCCACCCCCTCCCCCTTCCCTACCGAGCTTCTGACTCCTTCATTTATGGGTGGGGGTGGGAGGTGATGGCCGAAGGTTTTCCATGTGCTTGTTGTACCATGAAGCCTGTCATTGAGTCAACTGGCGTGGTTTCGAATCCCTGTTTGTACGTGACAAGGAGAAGGGTCGCCTGAACAACTTCGTGGATTTTCTCCGGGTCCTCCTGTTTCCTCAAACTGCTTAAGACCCCTACGCGCAAACGAATTATGGAAAAAAATTAAAAACCATATGTTAGTCCCGAAATGACATACTTTGTGTCGAGTGGACGTTAAACCCCATTCCTCTCTCCCTCTCTCTCTCTCTCTCTCTCTCTTTCTCTCTGACCTTCAGTTATAGCTTTGCTATGGTCTAAATACCTTACTTGCCAAACTACTTTTGCCCGTAAAATCGAACTTGAAACTAGTTGGGAAGGCCCCTGGCCCCCGGCCTCTACCTCATGCCCCCGGCTCCTTCAGCTATGGCTACGAGCAAGAATTGATAAAATATTATCTTAGTTCACTGCCGCCGTTGCTTATATTGAGCGACTTGTTTATTCGACTGGTTTATACGACTGGATTATTCGACTGAAGTATACGACTGAATTATACGACTGAACTATACGACTGAGTTATACGACTGAACTATACGACTGGGTTATACGACTGAACTATACGACTGAACTATTTGACTGATGTTAAGACTAATGAAAACCTCCCCCACCCCCTCCCCCTTCTCTACCGAGCTTCTGACTCCTTCATTTATGGGTGGGGGTGGGAGGTGATGGCCGAAAGTTTTCCATGTGCTTGCTGTACCATGAAGCCTGTCAATGAGTCAACTGGTGCCGTTTCGAATCCCTGGTTGTACGTGACAAGGAGAAGGGTCGCCTGACCAACTTCGTGGATTTTCTCCGGGTCCTCCTGTTTCCTCCAACTGCTTAAGACCCCTACGCGCAAACGAATTATTGAAATAAAATTAAAAACCATATGTTAGTCCCGGAATGACATACTTTGTGTCTAGTGGACGTTAAACCCCATTCCTCTCTCTCTCTCTATCTCTCTCTCTCTCTTTCTCTCTGACCTTCAGTTATAGCTTTGCTATGGTCTGAATACCTTACTTGCCAAACTACTTTTGCCCGTAAAATCGAACTTGAAGCTAGTTGGGAAGGCCCCTGGCCCCCGAACTCTACCCCGTGCCCCCGGCTCGTTCAGCTATGGCTACGAGCATGAATTGATAAAATATTATCTTATTTCACTGCCACCGTTGCTTATATTGAGCGACTTGTTTATTCGACTGTTTTATACGACTGGATTATTCGACTGATTTATACGACTGGATTATACGACTGGTTTATACGACTGGATTATACGACTGGTTTATTCGACTGGATTATTCGACTGAAATATACGACTGAATTATACGACTGAACTATACTACTGAGTTATACGACTGAACTATACGACTGAGCTATACGACTGAATTATACAACTGAACTATACGACTGAATTATACGACTGAACTATTTGACTGATGTTAAGACTGATGAAAACCTCCCCCACCCCCTTCCCTACCGAGCATCTGACTCCTTCATTTATGGGTGGGGGTGGGCGTTGATGGCCGAACGGTTTCCATGTGCTTGCTGTATCATGAAGCCTGTCATTGAGTCAACTGACGTGCTTTCAAATCCCTGTTGTACGTGACAAGGAGAAGGGTCGCCTGACCAACTTCGTGGATTTTCTCCGGGTCCTCCTGTTTCCTCCAATTGCTTAAGACCCCTACGCGCAAGCGAATTATTGAAATGAAATTAAAAACCATATGTTAGTCCAGAAATGACATACTTTGAGTCTAGTGGACGTTAAACCCAATTCCCCCTCCCTCCCTCTCTCCCTCTCTCCCTCTCTCTCCCTATGGTCTGAATACCTTTTGCCCTTAAAATCTATAGCTGAAAGGGAGAGAGAAAGAGAGAGAGGGAGAGAGAGAGAGAGAGAGAGAGAGAGAGAGAGAGCATGAATTGATAAAATATTATCTTAGTTCACTGCCGCCGTTGCTTATATTGAGCCACTTGTTTATTCGACTGGTTTATACGACTGGATTATTCGACTGGATTATACGACTGGTTTATACGACTGGATTATTCGACTGAAGTATACGACTGAATTATACGACTGAAGTATACGACTGAGTTATACGACTGAACTATACGACTGAGCTATACGACTGAACTATACGACTAAATTATACGGCTGAACTATTTGACTGATGTTAAGACTAATGAAAACCTCCCCCACCCCCTCCCACTTCCCTACCGAGCTTCTGACTCCTTCATTTATGGGTGGGGTGGGAGGTGATGGCCGAAAGTTTTCCATGTGCTTGTTGTACCATGAAGCCTGTCATTGAGTCAACTGGCGTGGTTTCGAATCCCTGGTTGTACGTGACAAGGAGAAGGGTCGCCTGAACAACTTCGTGGATTTTCTCCGGGTCCTCCTGTTTCCTCAAACTGCTTAAGACCACTACGTGCAAACGAATTATGGAAAAAAAAATTAAAAACCATATGTTAGTCCCGAAATGACATACTTTGTGTCGAGTGGACGTTAAACCCCATTCCTCTCTCTCTCTCTCTCTCTCTCTCTCTCTCTCTCTTTCTCTGTGACCTTCAGTTATAGCTTTGCTATGGTCTTTATTAATACCTTACTTGCCAAAGTACTTTTGCCCGTAAAATCGAACTTGAAACTAGTTGGGAAGGCCCCTGGCCCCCGACCTCTACCCCGTGCCCCCGGCTCCTTCAGCTATGGCTACGAGCATGAATTGATAAAATATTATCTTAGTTCACTGCTGCCGTTGCTTATATTGGGCGACTTGTTTATTCGACTGGTTTATACGACTGGATAATTCGACTGGATTATACGACTGGATTATTCGACTGAAGTATACGACTGAATTATACGACTGAACTATACGACTGAGTTATACGACTGAACTATACGACTGGATTATACGACTGAACTATACGACTGAACTATTTGACTGATGTTAAGACTAATGAAAACCTCCCCCACCCCCTCCCCCTTCTCTACCGAGCTTCTGACTCCTTCATTTATGGGTGGGGGTGGGAGGTGATGGCCGAAGGTTTTCCATGTGCTTGTTGTACCATGAAGCCTGTCATTGAGTCAACTGGTGTGGTTTCGAATCCCTGGTTGTACGTGACAAGGAGAAGGGTCGCCTGACCAACTTCGTGGATTTTCTCCGGGTCCTCATGTTTCCTCCAACTGCTTAAGACCCCTACGCGCAAACGAATTATTGAAATAAAATTAAAAACCATATGTTAGTCCCGGAATGACATACTTTGTGTCGAGTGGACGTTAAACCCCATTCCTCTCTCCCTCTATCTCTCTCTCTCTTTCTCTCTGACTTTCAGTTATAGCTTTGCTATAGTCTGAATACCTTACTTGCCAAACTACTTTTGCCCGTAAAATCGAACTTGAAGCTAGTTGGGAAGGCCCCTGTCCCCCGAACTCTACCCCGTGCCCCCGGCTCCTTCAGCTATGGCTACGAGCATGAATTGATAAAATATTATCTTATTTCACTGCCACCGTTGCTTATATTGAGCGACTTGTTTATTCGACTGGTTTATACGACTGGATTATTCGACTGGTTTATACGACTGGATTATACGACTGGTTTATACGACTGGATTATACGACTGGTTTATTCGACTGGATTATTCGACTGAAGTATACGACTGAATTATACGACTGAACTATACGACTGAGTTATACGACTGAACTATACGACTGAGCTATACGACTGAATTATACGACTGAACTATACGACTGAATTATACGACTGAACTATTTGACGGATGTTAAGACTGATGAAAACCTCCTCCACCCCCTCCCCCTTCCCTACCGAGCATCTGACTCCTTCATTTATGGGTGGGGATGGGAGTTGATGGCCGAGCGATTTCCATGTGCTTGCTGTATTATGAAACCTGTCATTGAGTCAACTGGCGTGGTTTCGAATCCCTGGTTGTACGTGACAAGGAGAAGGGCCGCCTGACCAAATTCGTGAATTTTCTCCGGGTCCTCCTGTTTCCTCCAACTGCTTAAGACCCCTACGCGCAAGCGAATTATTGAAATAAAATTAAAAACCATATGTTAGTCCCGAAATGACATGAGTCGAGTGGACGTTAAACCCCATTCTTTCTTTCCCTCTCTCTCTCTCTCTCTCTCTCTCTCTCTCTCTCTCTCTCTTTCAGCTATAGCTTAGCTATGGTCTGAATACCTTACTTGCCAAACTACTTTTACCCGTAAAATCGAACTTGAAACTAGTTGGGAAGGCCCCTGGCCCCCGAACGCTACCCCGTGCCCCCGGCCCCTTCAGCTATGGCTACGAGCATGAATTGTTAAACTTTTATCTTATTTCACTGCCACCGTTGCTTATATTGAGCGACTTGTTTATTCGACTGGTTTATACGACTGGATTATTCGACTGGTTTATACGACTGGATTATACGACTGAAGACTAAAATAGACAAAAACAATAACAAAAGATATTGGTATTAGTGCGTTTTTCTTTTAACTTTTACTGATTACATACTATTCCAAAATTTTAATAAGCCATCGACCGGTTTATACGACTGGCTATTCGATTTGGACTTAGGGTCGACTCAAAAAGTGACTAAAAATATAATTTATACGAAAATAAATACGCTAGCTTCGCCAAGATGGATGCGCCCATGAGCAATTTGTAAACATGTCAAAGTCGACAATAAATGATTTTTAAATGAACTTAATAGCTAAGTATATCAACGGGACGGTCTGAGTCAGTTCGTGTGGAAATATAAGGTTTTCAGCTATGGCATGGAATATTCTTTTGGGGTCTACTTCACGCTCACCATTGATCAGAAAGCCTTTGAATTTCAAGAAGTTCGATGTCACCGATTTTCACCGTTCAATGACATTGACATGTCATAATTCTCTAAGGTCATTATCATTTATTTTAGGTACAATTTTGAAAGTTGGTTAAACATCACCAAAATTTCAGACAATTTTAGATATCACCTAATTATGAATTCAAGTTATAAGCAGCAAATGTGGAGGGGGTTAAAGAATATTCAATATATGTATGCTGATTTATGATAAAAAAAATGTTTCATACTGTGCATGAAAAGGGCAAAGTCCACAAGCTGTGCTTGATAACGATAAGAGGATACTTGTCGAAACGTCGTGCTTTTAGAATAAAACTAGTGATTGTATCCCATAAAAACTGTGTTCTGTTGGCCTACACCCTGAAGACTAATTGCTCTGTTACTTGTTGTTCGTAGTGTTTAACGTCTGCTTCCACTGAAGGTGATATCAATCATTGGATTGTGCATTGTTTACAAAAGATAGGCCCTATTACTAGGACTAATACCCATTCTAAAAAGGAAATAATATTTGACCTATATATACTTGAAATAGTTGAAACACCTTATTTTCTAGAATTTAACTTGTAGAAGGAAAAAAGTTAATATTTGGGCCTCATTAGGTGGCATCAATGTGATCGCCGTAAGTGTCTGTCTGTAGCGGGCTAGCGAATATTCACTGCTGATCAGTGATACGCCTTGTTAGGCTCTGTTCTCAGACCGGTTTGGTTGGAGCCTGTTTTTCTTCTCAGTTTCTGATCCATACTTTTATTTGAAGATCCAAGCTTTATATGTTAAGCCAAAATAACAAAATAACTATGGTAACTTGACTGACCTAATTTATGGAGAAGAAACCTTGAACCCTCATTCTGATTTGATATACAGTTTATTATATATACACCGTACTTGAGAATCTGAATACAGTACCAATTTACATATAGACTACTGCATACAATTTTCTACAGCAAAATGGCAAATATTGGAGATCAGTCCAAGCATAATTTCAATAATGTTTTTATACTTGGTGGGACACACATCAATTGGTATTCAAATATTGCTGCTACATGTAGCAGATTGGGTCTGTCACTCTGACAGCATTGAAAAATATAACTGGATCAATATTATTTAAAGGCTCAATACCACTCTTGTTGTAACTGAATAATATGTCTCAATCTTTATTCTGGTCAACAAATTGTACTATTTTACAATATTTTAATTAATTTATGATACAAATTTCCATCTTAACACACCTAATTTAAAAAATTGGAAAAATTCAATTAAATGGTTTGAAAAGCCTCACATAAACCTTTTCAAATGAAACTTGGATTTAAAAATATTTTTGAACCCTCTGGACAATTAAAATAGGATGTAATGGACAATTTACACAACAGGTAGGACACTTAAACATCTAATACTTAGAATAAGGCTATTATTTTCCTTCTGGAGCTGTCAAGCCAGCAAGAGTGTTATTGTCCCTTTAAGGAAGGTAATATAGGCCCATATAAGGATGAACACAGATTATCCCCTCATCAATCAAGAATACAGATTGGGCCTTTTTTCTCAATTCAATACCTGTTTGCTGCAAAAAGTTAAGACATTAAACGCCATTTCATTTATTCTCTAATTAATCTACATTTGCAACTTTTACTTTCAGGTTTGGGACAACAAAATTTTACCAGACCATTACAAAACCATTAACACAAAATGCTGGAAAAACTTTTACATCTAAATCAGATATATGTAGAGTGTTTTTAGGCCATAGAATTTCACAACTGTACAGTAGAGATCTCACACTAGTCAAAAATACACTTAAGAAATATTCTGTTAATATAATATATGGGGCAAGTCCATTAGAGTTGTTGGGAATTGGCACAGCGTGGTACTTGCGGAAGGATAATACTGCCCAGTGTAAAACTAAGAAGAGTAATTCAAGACTTTTAGATAAAAAAGAAGATGACACGCCCGATCCAGATTTTGATTGGCAAGAATTTTTACGTATGTTATGGCCTGAAATATGGTATTTATTGGCGTCCGTGGCTGTAAGTTACAATTTGTTTAATGGTACATATATACATAGAACGAATAATGTTTCAACCATCAAAGTTATTTAACATAACCCTAACCAGTTAGCGTCTATTAGTATCATTTTTACCTCTGTGGCTGAAAATGTCTTTGACTGCAAATGATTTTCTCCATCTGAAAGATAATTGTTTTTGACATAACTAAATTCTTACCAATGGAGCTCATAAGAACATGTATATCTAATACATTCAGAAGAGCCACAATAAGTGGACCCACCAAGAAACCCCCAAATTTTCTAAGAGTATGTTTTTCTGGCCAATATCAGCTTTTTTTTCCTGACAGTTTACTCCACTATAAGGAGATGACACCCTGTCCGTCTATTTTTTATGAAAATATATTTGTTTAGTTAAAACTGGTTTGTGAAAGTTATTTGAATATTTACAAAGATGTGATGAATTGAAAATTTCAGAAAAGTCTGCAGACAATACAAACAAGCCAGTGCCATCTGTAAGTGTTGGGTAAATGTTTTGACCGGCCTCGTTTTAATCCAATTAAGTTCATATCAAAAGATTATCTTACAAAATTTTATTACAAAATTAAATTTTTGTTTTTAATACTGTTTCAGAGTGCCCTGGCAGTGGCTTTAGTCAATGTTAAAATCCCAATAATGTTAGGAGAAATTGTAAATGTTATTTCACAGTTTACCTCACAAACTGCCGAGTTATTTATGGAACAGATTAAAGGACCAGCTTTACGACTAGTTGCTTTATATTCTATCCAGGTGAGTACACAGTTGATTAGGCTCTTTTTTACATGTCCATTTCCGACTGGTTCCGTGGGTATGGCAAAAGCTGGATTAAGAATTGATCGATGAATATTCTACTGCCCTAATTATTATATAGTCTTCAAATGGTGTGACTAGCTGTTACAGTCGAATACAGTGTGCCTTATAAAGATAGCAGAGTATAGTACGCCCTGCAAAATATACTAGGTAGTTTTTTAGATTAGAGAATAGCCACATTTCCTACATGCACCTGGGTTTTGAATTATGACAGTAATAAGGTTAACAATGAAGTCACAAATGTCATGTTCCTGAAGCAACGAACAGGAATTTTACAACATCTATACATAGCTAGAGTGGTCTGCAATTACCAAACTTATAGCTATGTTATCTCCCTTACCCACACAGACCCATGAACAGTAGCATCCAATCAGAGGCTATGACACAAACACATTCAAATCAAATATTGTCACCTCCACCATATTCCTGAAGCAATGGCGCTAGAAATCCCTCTCGTACCATTGCTGGATAGAAGTCATATTCTTGAAATTGGGCGGGGCGTGTCTCTTTTTAACGTCCAATCAAATCCCTCCTCTCTTCTCGCATTCGGCATAATTTTCAAAATGGCCGACGAAGAAAATATGTTGGCACTGGATAATCGAGCATAATAAATTTTGCGGGTTATGACGTAAACAAGTCGCGATTGTCACTAGATACATTGCGGTAACATATTTTGAGGTCTGGTTAACCCCGATATTGTTTGTTACAATGTAGGTCATTGGTTGGTAATGGCACTACTGACCAATAATAATTTAGCACAACAATGTTCACTCAAGATAGCAGTGTGAAGTGGATTAGTTCTAATCAAACGAAACACTGCGCAGGAGTATGCACCTCCACGGAACCGTGACAGGTTAGATTTGGTATATGCGATGATCAAGGAACCTGATAGGTCCCACCTGGGTTGGTAGCCAATTGAAATTAGCGCGAAAATATCCAGGGCATTATGTGAAGGACTTGATACGATGTACAAAGTTAAAGCAAAATGAAGCCTTCTATTGCAGATTGAAACACAGATGAAACCAGATGTAGTTCTATTTTATTGATTTGTGTATATTTCAGGGTTTATTAACGTTTTGTTATATAACATTACTATCTACTGTTGGAGAAAATGTTTCCACCAGGATGAGGAAACGGTTATTTGAATCTTTAATGAAACAGGATATAGAATTTTTTGATAAATATAAAACAGGGGAGTTAATAGATAGGTAGGTCATAGGCATTAAACCGTTGATTCCCTTTAAACATGCGTTATTTAATAGCTAAATCTGCCTATTGCAGGTCTTGCGCATAAAACTGAATTCAACTTCAGGAAATAGATTCAATAATCTTAGACTCTCTTTAAAGATGCATTATGTAAATCGAAATCTGCCTATTGCAGGTCTTTCTTTTGGCCTCAGTTGTTATCTAAATTATTCATTAAACATTTATTCACATGAAAAGTAGTAAAGGCAGACAGCCCATAATCAACTCTCTAGTCCATCAGACAAGCCCGTAATCAACTCTTTAGAACATCAGATGGTTGTGATTTCTAATGGACTGAAACACGATTGACCATTAATAATTTCATTTAAAAATGGATAATCAAGACTTTGTTTATTATCGTAACAATGGTAGAAATATCAAAACTTAAAGACCCTTACGCACAAGCAAATTATGGACATGAAATAGCACTCTGTTAGTCCTGAAATTACCTAGTTTGTGAAGTGAACATTAAACCCCATTTCTCTCTCTTTATCCCTTTTGGTAAATTACGATTTTATTCAATAAAGATGTGTGTCTGGTTATTTATAGGTTGACATCTGACGTCCAGGATTTTAAAAGTTCATTCAAGTTATGCATATCTCAGGGTTTACGAGCTGTTACTCAGGTAATAGAATTAATCATTTAAAGGAGCTAAATTGTTAAAATTTGGGACCTAGAAATTGACATAAATGGGTTGCAACGCATATAATGATGTAATATGAATGTATATAAACTGATTTACATTCATTCATTTCCGTTTTTACTATAATTTCTAGTCAGTAATATTCAGCGAAATACGCCAGAAGTCGCAATTGAATTGTAATCTGTAGTGTCTGGTTATTCCAGTCTACACCAATAATATTTATTGCGCATGCTCTCGACATGACTTGTGGAATAAGTCTAGCCTTGTTCTTCAAGTCCCTTGTTACAAATTGCACTCAAACACATTATGCTTATCAGATTAAGCTTTATTTTGAGAAAGTTTGCAAAATATTTGGTATGAAAAAAGTGAAATACACACTAAACAAAGTGTTTGGATTGTTGGAACATGATGCACATTACCTCCCTTTGCCCAGGTGCAGATCCAGGAATTTTTGCTGGAGGGGGTTTGCCAGGTTTCTGTTACGGAAATCTGCCATCATCGTTTCTAAATTACATAGGCATACATACAAATTGAGCTTTTTAAACAGAGAAATCATTTTTATACTGATGTAGGATCACTTTGTGATGTAATTTCATTGATGCAAGGCATTATTTTTTTTTATGTAGCTGAGCAGGGGGGGGGGGGGGAAACCCCCCATCCCCCGACCCCCCCACCCAAGGCATTATTTTTTTTTATGTAGCTGAGCAGGGGGGGGGGGAAACCCCCCACCCCCACCCCCTCTGGACCTGCGCCTGTTGCCCCATTTCATTTCTATTTATCAAAGTTTTTGATTGCTTGATAAAGTAAGCACAATAATCAAGGACAAATAATGTCACTGTGTCTCTCCCGTGAATGAACTTAGGGGCTAGTGAAGTAGAACGGAATAATACTACTACGGATACAGAGTATGTGTTTAAGTATTAATATAATTTTTCTTTCATGATATTTGTTTAATATTTTTATGTTTATATCTATTATTGTAGACAATTGGCTGTGTAGCAACTCTATTACTGATATCAGTTAAATTAACAGGTATAATGCTAGCTGTCGTACCAGCCATTATTATAGGTGGTACTTTAATTGGTTCAACTTTACGGAAATTATCAAAAGATGCACAAACTCAGGTAGTTTAATTAACATGTATTTATACAGTGCTAGTTAAGACAATTTAAAGATAAATTCCCACTATTCATCATATCATACAATTTGTATGCAGGAAGGTATCTTTAATAATACGACCAAAGAAACCAGATTGTGTCTTGGAAAATCTAGATCCCACAAATCAATTCCTATTGCATGAAAATCACATGGAAGCTGGTATTAGCAATTGTTTCTCTCAGAAAATATGCTACATATATTGCTATCCTCCTTCATGTCAGTTAAAAATGACATACGATGCACGAAATTGACATATAATGGCGGGGAACTGTTATAACAAATGAAATCGCCGCTAGAAGCCTAGATCGATCATCAGAGAAGGTTGACCGTCGGGACCCTGGGCCTGGGCCCCTTAGGCCCATGCATAAACTGGGCCTTGTCCTACTTCACATTTTAAATGATAAATTTATCTTGATAATTACTTATAACATGCTAGTCATTGTATCCAATGCTTCTTTTTAGCGCCCATTTTCTGTGTGTCAATGCATCAACAATTTATTGTGAATACTCGACAGGTCTATGTTCTTGTCAGAGTTTTTCAAATTTACAGGGAAGCTTCATGTGGTCAATAAAAGACACAAGTAGAAATGAGAAATGTGGTTAAGTTTAAGGCTATTAGTAATTGTAGTAAATTCTGGTTATGCTGTGATATTCTGGATGTTATTCGTTCATATTATACGTTATTCTAGGTCGCCCAATCAACTGCAGTGGCTGATGAAGCTTTAGGTAATGTCAGAACTGTCAGGGCTTTTGCTATGGAGAAAAAAGAAAACGAGTATGTACTCTGTATTTAGATGTGATTTATATTTTATAAATAATGGATAATTGCTTTTACAACCAAAACTGGTATGATAGGGAGAAAGTCATTGTGATTTCTGTATGATTTGAAGACAAAAACTACAGGAGATTTCTGTATGATTTTGAGTAAAGTCTGTATAATTTTGTGGAAAGTCTATACTATTTGAATAAAATTCTGTATGAATTGAAGAAAAGTCTGTTTGATTTTTAAAAAAATTCTGCATGATTTATTTTAGAATAGCCTGTATTATTTCAAAGAAAATCTATGATTTCAAGGAGAATTTATGATTTCAAGGAAAATCTATGAAAGTCTGGATGATTTTAAGGAAAGTCTGCAATTCAAGGAAAGTCTTTATGATTTCAAGAAGATATCTGTATGAGTTAAGGGATGCAATAAAAACTTATTAAGTTATAGACTCTATAAAGATGTAATGTTGTTTTTCAGATTATATGGTAGTGAATTGAATAAAGCTAGAAAGTTGAATATACAACTAGGTGTTGGTATAGGTGTATTTCAAGGTTTAGCTAATATAGCTTTAAATGGTAAAATATATCTTATTATTCTATATGTACATGCAAATACAAGCAAATATCATTGAATACAGCCATTGAATAACACATTGCTGCATTCAGTGGCTCCGACACTTGCGCAGCAATACACTCTCGTGAACTATTGAATAACCTGAGTGGTATTCAATGGTCATTGCTTTCTATCTGTTTATTGAATTAAAGTATACAAAGTGTATTTTAGGCCAATTTCGTTCAAAACTTAACACTATGTAAGGAGCAAGTTATGGGCCTGGTTACATATGGTGATACATCTTTTAAAGTTCCAATAGCATATTTTTAAGTTATATTTTTAAAATTTATTAAAATAAAGCCCTAAAATAGATTGAACCTATAAACAGTCCTACCTTGTTAAAGAATAATCCTATTAATCCTATAATTCAGTACTGCCAGTTGAGAAATTGGCAAAAATATCATTTTCAACTTCAAATTCAAACGTTTGGAGATGGCCGTCCATGGAGAAGAATGGGAAAACAAGGGAGGTAATTGAGTAACTATTTCCTCAATCAACCAGTGTCACCCTTTCTACCCCCCCCCCCCCCCAAAAAAAAAATTGTGTCCCTGATCGTATAATAGTGAGTTGACAACCTTTTGAGCAAAAAACATAGAAATAATTATATTTTGACTTTCTTAGAAAAAGTGAAATTGGAACTTTAACACAAGGTACAATTTTATGGATACACAATTATTGTTTGTCTCCAGGTCCTCCAGTTTCCTCCCGCTACTAATGACCGCTACGCGCAAGCTAACTATTGAAATAAAATGAAACCATTATGTAAGTCCTCAGTTTGAGTTTGTATCAAGTGGACGCTAAACCTCATATGTTTTACTTATTTTAGGTATTGTGTTAGGAACTATGTTCGCTGGTGGATATATGATGTCATTACATGAATTATCGGCTGGTGATCTGATGTCGTTTCTAGTAGCAACACAAACAATAGAAAGGTAAATACATATAGATAACAATCTACCATATTTGTCGTCGATTGGGCGCATGCGTATTTAAGATGCAGACTGACAAATACAAATTTCATGGTTTAGACACTCCTTTCTACAGCTCCTTATAAAACGTGTGCCATACCATGCATGCATGCCCCAATCCTTACTTGTGTCAAACGAATACCAGTACACTTGAGTGGCATTTAACAATTGAGCACATTAAAAAACACAACACAATTTATATGGAAAACAATCACTGGTTTATACAAATATTCTCTTATCATTCTCAAGTACAAATGAAAAGAGTTGTAATATGCTAAGAGGGAATTCATGGATCAAAAACATTCAGAAATCAGACAATCCCACTGAATACATGAATCTGTTTCAATATTAGTCTCTACTATAAATGATTCATTTTTATTTTGTTTTACAGATCTTTAGCCCACATGTCTTTATTATTTGGACAAGTTGTAAAAGGGATTAGTGCTGGTGCTAGAGTTTTTGAGGTAGGAATGCTCTTCTGTTTCTGTTACGATGCATCATTTGCATTATTGGCTAAAATATCAAATTTCTTTGTATTGTTTAAAGCGGGAATTTTATATTTTCTAAGAAAGTCAAAACATATTTATTTCTATGTCTTTTGCTCAATATGTTGTCAACTCACTATTATACAATCATAGGCATTATTTTCCACACTTAAAAAAATCTTTCACATCAGAAATAATAACACAATTATCTCCCTTGTTTTCTCATTTCCCTCCATGCAATAGCTATCTTCAAACGTTTGAATTTGAAAATGATGTTTTTGTCAATTTCTCAACTGGCAATAGTGAATTATAGGATTAATAGGATTATTCTTTAACAAGGTAGATACCATCTCTTTTAAGGCTTTATTTTAGTACATTTTTAAAATATAACTTAAAAATATAAAATTGCAGCTTTAAACAGAGGGGGTGCAGATGGTTAGTGCGTGTGAGTCATATGATTAATTCTGTCTGTGAGTTAAGTGGCACAGTTTCAATTACGAATTATTGAAATAAAATTGAACCATATGTTAGTCCCGAAATGACCTTGTTTGTGTCAAGTAGATATTAAACATCGTATCATACGAGATTATTTGTGGTTTCAGTTTATCAATAGTGAATCAAAGATACCATTAGAAGGTGGTAAAATAATACCATTTCATAGTCTCAAAGGTGATATACAGTTTAAAGATGTTAATTTTTCATATCCTACTCGACCAGGACAGGTACGTTCATCTGTAACATTTTTTATTTTAACCGTTCATTTGGGTTGATCTGATGTTTTATTTTAGTGTATTAAACTCCATGCACTTAAAGATGCCTTCCCGTATACAAACTCCATACTCTTAAAGATGCCTTCCCTTAGACAAACTCCATACTCTTAAAAAGATGCCTTTCCTTAGACAAACTCCATACTCTTAAAGATGCCTTCCCTTAGACAAGCTCCATACTCTTAAAAAGATGCCTTCCTTTAGACAAACTCCAACTTTTAAAGATGCCTTCCCTAAGACAAGCTCCATACTCTTAAAGATGCCTTCCCTTAGACAAACTCCATACTCTTAAAGATGTCTTCCCGTATACAAACTCCATACTCTTAAAGATGCCTTGTGTGATTTGATGATATATTTGGACTAAATACACACCTATTCAAAAAGTTTGCTTGAAATCCCTCTCAGAATATTTTAATTTTAATCTGAAGAAAACTATCCTAAGCTGTAAAATTCTGTTTTAAGCAGTTATGTTTTCTATATGACATGATTGATGGGTTGTCCATTTTGAGCTTGTACCATTTGATCTCCTTACATTTTTGTCTTGTTTGTGCCACATGAGTGTTTTTCAGGGAATCAAGTATTTTCCTAGTTAGATTGGGTGTCTCTACTTCCATATACATGTATACCACATTACACATGGAAATAACTACCCTATAAAAACTTTTAATCATAGGAATGCATCTTTAAGACAAGGTATCAAGACATTATTTGTTTGCATCTGGTTTGAATTGTAATATGTTGTTTTAAATGATAATGACTTATTTGTTAATTTCAGATGATATTAAAGAATTTTAGTTTAGATGTAAAAGGTGGAAGAATTTTGGCTCTTGTTGGTTTATCTGGAGGAGGTAATTTTATTACTCTGATGTTATCTTATTTGGGGGGAATTTGTGTAGTGGGACTCATTGATGATTAAATCCTAAAATCGATAATCAAGACTATGTTTTTTATCGTCTCGATTTAAGTAATGATGACCGAGACTAGGCTTAATATTCAATATCTTGACTCAGAGTGGAGGAATTTGACTGAAATTTTCAGCATCTTCTATATACATTATCTATTTTTTACATTTTGTAGTGAGGACAGTCCCATCTTTATCTAATCTCTTTAATGCCTCTTTAAGTGTTCAAAATAAAAGCTTACAATGTGTTAGCTGTGTTATAAGGAGTGTTATCAGGTGTTCAGAAACGTTAATATATGTTTTATTTTTGTAGGTAAATCTACTGTAGCAGCATTATTAGAACGATTCTATGACATTGATCAGGGGCAGATAACTATAGATGGTCAAGATATACGTGATTTAAATCCAACATGGTTGAGAGGTCGAGCTATAGGTTTCATTAATCAGGTCAGTATTTAAGTGGAATCTGTTCTCTTACAAACAATAACTAGGCAAGCCGAGTGGTTGGACAGACAGAGAGAGAGAAATGGGATTTAACGTGAACTCAACACAAATTTTTTTTAATTGATTATTTTATTTTTGCAGGAACCAGTTTTGTTTGCTACCTCAGTTATGGAAAATATTAGATATGGCCGTCCAGATGCTACAGATAGTGAGGTAAAAATAATGATCATATCGTCGCTGTGCGTCGAAAACCTCGTAACTCAGATTTTAGCGATAATATTTTTATGTGACGTCGATGTAAATAAACTACCGATACACTAGGTGCGAAATTACCTAACGTAATATCCAATCAGAAATGTTCAAATTGGTCATGTGAAAAAATCTCGTATTTGGATTGGTGTTTAATTTTAACTTCGAAATCCTCGTATCTCGAATGTTACGTCGAGAAGAAGGCACACGTGTTTGTAAGCCTTGGTAAACGTATGAAATAATTGAAAAAAAGGTAAGTTTACTTTATACATTTTTTCGAAGATCATTTTTAAAGTATTATAGTTGTGAATAAACGTACTAATCGATTTATATAAGCTTCGAATTTAACGCAATTTTGTGATCCAATTATATTCAATGACGTAACGTCTTATTGAATATGTCCAAATGTCTATTTACTCGAGAAAAGGGCGAATATTGTTACATTACTGATATAATTAGTCAAACAAATTTTGATCTACTTCATTATTATGCAAATTCTTAAAGTACAAAGTCGTCATTTTCAATTCTGTTTTAGTCTGTTAGTGAGATACGAGTTTTTCACATTCCACTATAATGGGCTTTTAAATCTAATTTGGACGTTTAGTGAGATACGAGTTTTTCGCATTCTTTTCTATTGAGATTAATAAAGTTTTTTGTTTTGTTTTAGGGTATTCACTGAGACTATACCACAGTATAATGTCATCTAGAGGAAAACAACTCCTTCAACTTGCACTGGAGAAGATAGGTAGGCCTATGGTGAGCAAAGGTTTTGATATTCCTGGCAATGGCATGTGTGACCAAGGATCAAGTAGCAGGCACTGTTCCACTTTGACGCCTGCTATACACAGTCCAGCAATTACCACACCCGACTTTGTAATAAATGAAATGAAAGATTCTGATATACAACAACGGGTGGTATTTGATAGCTTTAGTGAATCTGATTCAGAATTAGATACTGTTTCTGATCCAGACTGGGCACCAGACAAGAAAATGTTACGGCGGTATAATTCAGATTCAGAGAGCACAGATGAAGAAACATTTATATCGCATAAACACAAAGCTAGGCATGTGGCGAAGAACAAAATTTTTGTTAAAAGCTGTGTTAAGTCTAGTTTTAGAAACGTTTTAAAGCTTGGTGATAGAACGGATAGTGTTGTTTATGAAGCAGACAATAAAAGAACTGAGAGAAATGTTACAAATAATAATATAGATAAGGCTAGAGATAGAAGAGTTAATAAAGATGATACAATTGAAGGTATTGTTAATGGTGGAAGAGATGTCGATAAAAGTCATGGTGATGTTAATAGAAGTCATGGAAATGGTAATAGAAGTTATACAGATGTTAATAGAAGTCATGTTGATAGCAGTCCTGTTAATAAAAGTCATGTTGATAGCGGTCCTGTTAATAAAAGTCATGTTGATAGCAGTCCTGTTAATAGAAGTCATGTTAATAGAAGTCATGGGGATGTTGACAGAAGTCCTGTTGATCGAAGTAGTGGGGATGTTGACAGAAATCACGTTGGTGGTAATGTTGGCGGTACTCTAAGTCATGGAGATGTTGATAGAAGTCATCGGGATGTTAATAAAAATCATAAATATGTTGATAGAAGTCATAAAGAGGTTGATAAAAGTCATGTTGCTAGAAGTCATGTGGGTGGTATTAAAAGTCATGGGGATGTTGCTAGAAGTCATGGAGATGTTGCTAGAAGTCATGGGGATGTTGCTAGAAGTCATGGGGATGTTGATGGAAGTCATGGGGATGGTGCGAGAAGTCATGGGGATGTTGGTAGAAGTCGTGGGGATGTTGCTAAAAGTCATGGGAATGTTGATGAAAGTCATGGGGATGTTGCTAGAAGTCGAGGGGATGGTGATGGAAGTCACGGGGATGTCGATGAAAGTGACGGGGATGTTGATACAAGTCATTGGGATGTTGATGGAAGTCATGGGGATGTTAATAGAAGTGGCAATGAGGATGTTGGAATAAATTTAATTCAGGTAGATCATGAAGAAGTTGTCGACACTCAAACTGAAGGTGTGAGATCCAAAAGAGGAATGTCTGATCCAAGCAAATGGCAAAGAAACAAAAACAAGAAATTACGTATGGAGGGAAAGCCATATAAAGGAATAGCAAAGGTAGACGGTAGAAAAAGGTTTTGTGCTGAAAGAGAGGAAAGGATTTTGGGGGCACGGAACTGTAGTCGTAAATGTGAAAAGTCAAGAAAATGTGGATTGATAACTGATAATAGCAGGGTAGAAATTTTCAAATCTTTCTGGCATAACATGGATTGGAGTGAAAAGAAAATTTATGTAACCAATCTTGTAGATCAGTGTAATACTTTAACTACAGTCGGGGAAAATAGCCGGAGAAAATTTACATTCAGATATTTTCTGAAAAAATGGTCATCAGCGATTACCAGTTTGTAAAAATCTTTTTCTGTCGACTCTCGGAATTGGCGAATACACTGTTTACGAATGGTTGAAATCTATAAATGAACATGGTGTACCAGTAGAAGAATGCGATAAACAACAGAAAACCCCAAAAGTATCACTTCAAAACTCTTATGCTCGACAATTTCTTACACAATTACCTAAAATGCCTTCACATTATTGTCGAGCTACGACAACTAAGCAGTATTTAGAACCATTATTTACTTCCTTCTCCGAACTCCATCGTGTTTACCTACAAGATTGTGAAGTTCAGGGAAAATTAGCGGTGAGTCGAAAGGTGTTAATAAAATTATTTGATGAAATGAATCTATCCCTATTCCACCCTAAAAAGGACCCGTGTGATATCTGCGTTGGCCATGGTACAGGAAATATTACAGATGGTGATTTTGCTGTACATGTTGATAGGAAAACAAAAGCACGAAACGAAAAGGTTCGAGACAAAGAGCGAGCAATTGAAAACAGTAAAATAAAGGTGTCTACAATGGATTTACAGTCTGTCTTAATTTGTCCCTCAATCCAAGCTAGTGCCGTCTACTACAAAACCAAGCTAGCTTGTCACAATTTCACAACACACAATTTAGCTACCAGAGATGTCCATTGCCATTTTTGGCATGAGGGAGAAGGTGGATTATCTTCACACAATTTTGCAACATGTATCCAACATTATATTGAAACCTTAATTGAACCTGGAATTGAAGAAATAATTTTGTTTAGTGACGGTTGCGGATATCAGAACAGAAACGTTTCTGTGTCAAATGCTTTACTTTATACAGCTGTTAAGAACGGAATAACTATAATCCAGAAATACTTGGAAAAGGGACATACACAAATGGAGGTGGACTCAGTCCACAGTACACTTGAAAGAAAATTTCGCAAAGTGCCAATTTATTCGCCGTCGAATTATGTGGAATTAATTAAACAGGCAAGACCAAGTCAACCGTACGTTGTAAAATATTTAACCCATACGTTTTTTAGGGACTTTAGTTCTTTGAAATATTATGATACGATAAGACCAGGAAACAGAGTCGGCGATCCTTGTGTCCACGAATTAAGAGTATTAAAATATCTCCCTTCAGGTGTTATCCAATTTAAACTAAATTTTGATGACGAATACAAGGATTTACCCAGGCGTCGTAACTCAGCCACAGGCCCGTCATTCAACATGGAAATTATCCCACCAGCTTATAATAACCCTCCACCAATAAAAAAATCAAAATATGATCATTTACAACAACTCAAAGCTGTTATTCCAATAGATTATCATTCATTTTACGACCACCTTCCCCATGATTAACTTAATGAAATTACCACGTGCAACATTTTAAAGTAACTAATTCTCTAACTCAATAGCATCCAAAATCTTAGACATTAAAAAAAACAAATTATTTGTCAGTTTAAATCAACGCTCATGTTGTCATCTTACGGGAAATACAGTAGATGGGCTTTTGATATTCAATATTTAAGACAAAATCAACATTTTTTACCATTGACGCCATAATCGTTTTCAGCACCATTTGTTACAAGGGACTCGACGAACGAGCCTAGACATTCAACAAGTCGTACTAAACGACAAGAGCATGCCTAATAGACTGTCGATTTCTAGGTCCCAAATATTAGCGATTTAGCTCCTTTAAGACGTTCAAAACTTTTAATACCTATTCCTTAGCAATTTAACCTACTGTTGAATTTGAGTTTTGTTAATGTTTTTGAAATTAAATTGTTATTAAGTAATAATTATTGTTTGTTTGTTTTTTACTGATGAATTCCCCCATAAATGTCTCTATCGACAAAAACACTGCCCAAACTGTCAAATTATTTTTAAAAATGATTTCGTACCATTATATAAGTGTATTTATTAAGATATTTGCCTGTATTACCGTAGATAGATAACAGTACGTTACTTGCGATATTGTAACAAAATCTCGTATATAAACATAAAACATCCAAACTTTGTAAAACTTTGGCAAAGAAATTCACGTAAAACTCGTATCGCAGAATTTGGTCAAAAAAATACGATCAAAAACCCAATAAGTCTCATTGCCTTAAAACGACAAAAGAGTTTGTGTTATCTGTTTGGTGTATGCTAAAACAGCGTTTTTTGTTTTTATTGGAATGGTTTTGGAGTTAGTTTCACTCAAACCAAAAAATTGTGAAAGTTTTTTCACTCTCCTGAAAAGTAGTGAAAATTGGGTTACGGGGTTTTCGACGCACAGCGACGATATACATAATTAAAAGCATAATTTATAGTAAATTATTCAAGACAAATGATTAAAAGAGTGTAACATGCTGAAAGTGAATATTGATACAGTATTGGTTGTGCACAGGCATTCAAAGACTTATAGGCTCTTGTAAACATTCTGGTTGACGTTGAGTTGAGCTCTGTCTGTACTTCAAATGTCTGTACTTCAAAGTTTTGTTTCTAAAGCATATATCGTAAACCATTCAAGATATCTTTAAAAAAATTTTGACACATATAGTTGTACCGTTTGCTAATTAAAAATCTATTAGAATTTTTTTGTTTCAATGGACCCTTGCAGTGGTGCAGGACAGAGGGCTTGGCAATAGTCCTCCAGATATTACGAAAAAATGAGGTCCTGTGTACACATTGCCATGCTGATAAAATTTCCGTCATAGCATACCGTATGGCATATGCCAGGCAGAGCAGAACAGTAGGATATTAAACCCTATTTCATTCATTTGTTTCAGGTTATAGAGGCAGCTAAACAAGCCCATGCTGATGATTTTATTAATAGATTTCCCAATGGTTATAGTACAGTACTAGGTGAACGAGGTGTAACAGTATCGGGCGGACAGAAACAGAGAATAGCAATAGCCAGAGCTTTAATCAAAAATCCTTCTATATTAATATTAGATGAAGCTACTAGGTAACTGGAACTATTTCATTGTTTTACAATCTGGGGGGTTGGATGGCTGAATGGTAAGGGTGGTGGGGGCGTTGTATCATAAGGTCTGTCATTGAGTCAACTGCCATGGTTTCGATTCCCAGGTTGTACGTGACAAGGAATAGGTTTGACTGTCCAACCTCGTGGGTTTTCTCTGGTATCC
The DNA here is from genome assembly GCA_036850965.1 of Patella caerulea. NCBI lineage: Eukaryota > Metazoa > Mollusca > Gastropoda > Patellidae > Patella > Patella caerulea. Next base: position 11,882,521 of record JAZGQO010000002.1, on the reverse strand, counting down.
TCCTACCGTTAGGTACAAGCAAATTATTGAAATCAAATTGAACTATATGTTAGTCCCACAATTACCTAGTTTGGGTTGAGTGGACATTAAACCCCATCTCTCTCTCTCTCTATTCTTAGTTTTTTTGATACCTTCGATGGCCTCAACTACTTGAAGGCAGATTTATTAAAATTCATATAGGCAACTTTTGACTCAAATACAATTTTTTCTTCATCAACTCTTCTAGATCTTGGTGTAGTGACAACAAATAAACCGAATTCTGTACTATTTCAGAACAGATGCTTAAAAATCCAGTTGTAGAAACACATGAAATGAATCACTGAGATTGGATCCACTACCCCCATCCCCATGCAAGGGTCTTCAGGCCCCATACTGTAACATCAGAGAATAGATGAACACTCATAGTATGGATATAATATTATGTTTTTATTATTTCAGTGCATTAGATGCTGAATCAGAGAGAATAGTTCAAGAAGCATTAGATAATGTAATTAAAGGTCGAACAGTTTTAATTATAGCTCATAGATTGAGTACTATACGAGATGCAGACGTCATAGCAGTAGTAACACACGGTCAGATTGTAGAGGTACGTTCTCTCTCAAAGTATACATTGCATATATTTCTAAAGATATTCCAGTCAGGTTTCCCGTTGTCAGAGTTATTTTTGGACAGGGGGTGGATTATTAATTTTTGCGTGTTGCATCATGAGGTCTATCATTGAGTCAAATTACGTGGTTTTGATTCCCGGATTGTACGTGACAAGGAGTAGGGTCACCTGTCCAATCTGTTGGTATATTTCTTTGGGTCCTCCGATTTCCTCCCACTGCTAAAGACCCCTATGTGCAAGCAAATTATTGAAATAAACTGAACTACATGTTAGACCCAAAATGACTTTTTTTTGTGTGGAGTGGACATTAAACCCCATTTCTCTCATGCTCTTTTTCTATCCAGTTACTAAAAATTAAAGATTATTATCAAAGTAAATTGTTAAAGCGAAAATTTCAAATTTTCTAAGAAAGTCAAAACATAATTATTTCTATGCGATCTTAGGCATTATTTCACAACCTTAAAAATCATTGGCACCGGAAATAACATAATTACCTTTCTATTCTGCCCCGCCCCCCCATGGAATAGCTATCTCCAAACATTTGAATTTGAAGTTGAAAATAATATTTTTGCCAATTTCCCAACTGGCAATATTGAATTATAGGATTAATAGGATTATTCTTTAACATGGTAGGACTGTTTATAGATACCATCTATTTTAAGGCTTTATTTTAATATATTTTAAAAATATAACTTAAAAATATAAAATTGTCGCTTTAAATTTCATTTTATTTATTATATTTTCAGATGGGTGATCATAATACTTTAAAGCAGAAGAAAGGCTTATACTGGGAACTCATCAGACAACAAGAAATCGAAGAAGAAATCGAAGAATTCAAATAATCTTATTTTTAAATAGTTTAATGTAGAATTAGAACAATTTTCATTTGAACAGCTTCTGCTGGGATAATTTTTCATAGGACAACTAGCTTTTACATTTACATAACACAACTTTAATGCAAGTGAAGTGTTATTTTAAATAACTGACAATCTAATTAAAATTTGGGACAGGGAAATGTCTGAATGGTTAACATATGCATGCTGCATCATAAAGCCTGTCATTGAGTCAACTGGTGTGGTTTGGAATCCCTTGTTGTTAGTCCCAAAATGACCTAGTTTGTGTTGAGTGGACGTTAAACCACATTTCTCTTTCTCTCTAATTAAAATTAGATTTTAATTTCATTCCTAATTAGTTGGATAGATATTTATTAGTCATTTGTTCTCCTTGGAATCTGCTGTGTGCGAATGTGATGGGCTAAAACCATTATTGTCAAAGAAAGGGAAAGTGTATACTTTAAATATAAAAAATAAATTATTGAAAATTTTAAAGTTTATGGTTGCATATATTGACACAGTTTAATCTGTCCAGTTGACCAAATAATTTTAATTTTCATTTAAAGAACATGTACGAACAATTTGGATTTTATCAGTTAATTTGATTTTATGGAAATTCAACATGCAGTGCCACTAAACAGAAACTATTAAAAAGGCCTTTATAGGCTGCTGGTTTGACTTAACAGTAATTTTAAAGGCTGCTGTCCTGACTGGACAGTCAGTAGTTTTATATTATGTTGTCTTTGTTGTAGTTTTATAGACTACAATTTTAACAGTAGTTTTGTAGACTGTTTTCTTGTCTTGGCATAGGTTGTATTACATTATACCATGTTGTTTTGACAGAAGTTATATAATGCTGTTGTCTTGGCTGCAGTTTTATAGATTGTCTTGCATTCGCAGTGGTTTTTAGGCTTTTGTTTGGTCATGACATTTGTTTTATGGCCACAGCAGTAATGGGTGCAGCCTTGACAGTAGTTAGATAAACTGTTTTCTTGACAGTGCCACTGTCACAGTGGTTTCTTGGACTGTTAGCTAGACAGTGGTTTAATGGACTGTTGACTAGACAATGGTTTTTTAAGATGCTGGTTTGCCAGTGGTTTTATAGACTGTTGGTTTGACAGTGGTTCTATAGACTGTTGGTTTGACAGTGGTTTTATAGGCTGTTGGCTTGACAGTGGTTCTATAGATTTCCATGACAATGTAGTTTTATTGTGATATGGTTCCTATTATGCGTCAGATTCCTTATTTGAATGATGTAAATGTTTTTATTATATAAATTAATAGAGAAATATAAACTATACTATTTTTATAAACAAATATTTTGTTCTTTATTTATTAGCCCAGTAGGAGCAAAACATTAGGATGTTAAACTCCATTTCATTTCATTTATTTTTTTAAAAAAACAACAGGCAAACCAATCTGATTAAAAAAACAGATCTGTATTTCGTTTCGTTTTTATACATTCGATAGCCTCTACTACATGAAGATCTGACCAGTTGTAATGAGAGGTCGTTTCAGGGGTCATATTTCAGGGCGGGGGGGGGGGGGGATGGCCTAGTGGTCTAGAATGCCACACTTCGACCTCCAGCTGACCGGTCACCTCTGACTTCCAGCTGTGGTTTCTATCTCTGGTGTGAGCGTATGTGGTATGGAGATAGGGCTGTGGTTTCGATCCCTGGTGTGAGCGTATGTGGCATGGAGATATGGGCACCTTCTCAACCTCGTGGGTTTCCTCCGGGTACTCCGGTTTCCTCCCACTGCTAAAGACCCCTACGCGCAAGCGAATTATTGAAATAAAATTAAAATGACCTAGTTTGTGTCAAGTGGACGTTAAACCCCATTTCTCTCTCTCTCTCCATATGCCTATGAGCAGCTTTTGACCATATGACCTCAGACATTTCATTAACCAATCAGCCTTGAGGTTTCTAGTAGGATACCAACCTTCCGTACATCGCATGCCAAGAACTTGGTGCAACAGACCAATTCATCCTCTCATGACCACAATGCGTTGCCTATATACATACAGCGTTCACAACGTTTTTGGGGCAAAGTGGGTGTAGTACGGAATTGAATGTCGCAGAATGCTGAAAATGACCTATACAAGGTGATGAACATGACTGTGCTAATACAAGAACATAGGTTACCTAAGGAACAAATATCTACTTTTGAGCATGATGTCTGTGTCCATAATAGTGAACGATGTGCCATTATTTGGATTAATAAACTAGTTTATAATAATGAACCAGTGTCCTTTAAGTCGAAAGAGATATGTGCAGTAATATACACTATGATCAATAGAAGAATATTATTATTGAATGTTTATATGCCTTGTGATAATTCAAATATATTAGAATTTGACAATACACTATTATTGTGTCACTATTCACAGGTCTAGACCACATTATTATAGGTGGCGATCTTAACAAAGATTTCTCACAAGTATGAAGTAGCATCGCCACATTTTATTCTATTAAAAAGAATTCTGCTTGTTAAACACATTAAGATGTGCTCTTAGCCATAATAAAGTACTCATTGAATACAGATTAATATGGTAACTGGTAAGTTGATTTTAAACTGTTAACCTAGTACTCACTGAATACAGATTGATCTATTAACTACTGGGTTGATTTTGAACTGTTAAACTAGTATTCACTGAACACAGATTAATCTATATTTATATATTATCATATGCGTTACAGCGCCGCTTGTAACAAGGGGAATCGAAGAACAAGGCTAGACACAATTCATGTGAAACGGTCACACCATATTTTCATCTGGAGAGCATGATCAATAACTAGTATTGGTGTAGACTGGAATAACCAGACGCTAACGATTGCCATTCGATTGAGATTTCCGGCTCATTTCGCCAAACATAATTGATTTGAAATTAGAGTAAAGCAGAAACAATTGACTGTTAATCAGTTTATATACATTCATATTACATTATCATATGTGTTGTGACTCATCTGTGTCCGTTTCTTAATCCAAAATATTAGTTCATATTATTTAATGTAACTTTGGGGCTCATATCAGAATTACACTGAAATATTCTGCAAAATGATGTGTTCAATATATATAGCTGCAGTACATAGGAACTAAATTCCGGCCACACCACAATGTCATAAACATCTAAAGCAAATATATTTTTCAAGTATCGTCTTCTTCTTCTTCGTCAAAAGATAGCAAACTGTTCTTTTTTTGTTTTTTCTCTTTCGATTTCTGCTTATTTTTATTGCCTTTTGTTTTTCCACTTTTCTTTACTTGTTCTCCACTAATATCTTCACCCTCTTCTTCAGCTTGCCTTTTCTTGGGCTGTTTAAAAACTATCTTATCTCCAATGGTGTGTGCTGGTTCTTCTTTATCTATTTGAAGTTGTAATTGTTCAGCTTCCTCAGATGTTAAATCTCCATTTTTTAAAACCACCACAGTAGGCTTCTCGTCATCTTTATTACCGGTAGACTCTTCATCTTCGTCATTAAAATCAGGCAACTCCCTCTTGGTTTCGACATTGGGTCCTTCTTTATAGCCTATTCTCTCTTTAAATCTTTTTATAAATGAAGGCTCGTCATTTTCAACGTAGGATACTTTATTTCCCCTACCAGGCATAATAAATGGTTCAATGTTATTGTGTTTACTGCAAGTAATACTAAACGGTACTCCACATAGGAGATTTTAAGTGTGACGTATATCCGGTGTCTATTTTTAGCTCTGATTTTTCTGTAAATTTAGTCTTTTTCTCTTTAGAAAACGTATCGTATTCTTGTAAACTAGCAAAATTATAAAAAAAAAACAATCGATTTTTATTGACAGGGTTGGGTGGCCGAATGTTAGCCACAAGGCAGGACCGCTTAGTCCAACCTCTTGGTTGGGGTTTCTCCGAGCCCGGAGGCAGGTTTCCTCCAACTGCTAAAGACCCCTACACACAAGCGAATTATTGAAATAAAAATAAACCATATGTTAGTCCCGAAATGACCTAGTTTGTGTACCTACGAGAATACCCGGTACACTACAGCGACCGTATGGCCACCAGAAAATGCACAAATTTAAGTCCCCGGCAAACGTGAACATAGACTGGTGGCCAGTCTTCTCCACACACCAAAAATTGGCCAGTCCTCTCAAAAAAAAAAAAAAAAAACGAAAAAAAAACGTAATGGTTACAGGTTTACTCAAATTTTTTTTTTATACAAATGGAAACGAAAGTGTTGGTTTACTAAAAATTACTACTTTTATATAAATCGAAATGTAAAATAAATAGAAGAGACTGGGCCAGTCTAACGTGAACACAACGCGAGAAAATATCACTGAAAAGTAACAAACTTGACAGGGTATTACAGCCGTCTAAAACGCGGGAAAATTTACAGTAGCCATCATTGGCTTACATCATGCAAACAATCTTATTTTTATATTGCAGACTATTATATGTATTGGAGAATTATAACCACGGCACGACCCTAAACTAAAGAAAAAATGACAGTCGCCTAAATATCAACTTCTGGTACCTGTCGGTTGCCTTAACCATGGAAATACTTGTCAGTTCCATTCCAACATAATATTCACTAAAATCGTGTAACATCCTGTAGGCCTAAGTTTTTGTGAATAAATAAGCCAGACACTGCGAAGACTTATTATATACACGATGATTGGCCAAATGCCTTCTACGTGTGACGTCATATCATACGGAATACGACATATACTTCATAACAAATTACCGAGCATTATTTTGTTCAAGTCTGGTTACATTAAAAGGGGTGAGAGCTTGTAATAGTTGCCCTATATCAGATGTCTTTTAACCCAATTGTGACCGATTTGTTTCAAAATGGATTAAGAGCCCTGCTCTGATGCACAGGTCTATCTGGCTGGTGAAGCAATAAGATCAATGCGTTAGCGACCTTGTTACGCTGGAAAATCAGGATGAACTTTCTCTGCATTGGCCGAGAAAGTTCATCCAGATTTTCCGCCGTGGTTTCCCCTTATCAGGGTTGCAGGGTGGAGGGCCTGATGGTACGAAAAACCGAGATCCCGGGTATACATTGGCGTGCACGTAAAAGATCCCTTGACAATTGTAATTCGATATAAGAGTAGGCCGTAGCGCCGCTGCCCGGGCAAAGTGCACCTTGTAGCACACAGTATGGCATATACCCGTCTTCATTAGCCCAGTTTAGGAGCAGAACAGTAGGACGTTAAACCCCATTTCATTTCATATTTTTTTTGTGGCGCCTGTGTCTTCAAATGGTTCAGTACTTTGGGGTTTTTCTTAAAGCGATTGTGAATTGTTTACTTGACCAATTCGTACCGTTACAGTTCAATATAGTACTGTTATATAGAGACTTCCACCTATCATGGTCTAAAAATCAATCGATAATCAATCGATGACTGTAAAAAAAAAAATATGCTGAATCATTGGGCATTCCATCTACACGTGGATGGTTAACTTTTTTATTATATAGCAAAGAAAGTTATAAAGCCCGTAGCACACTGAGCAATAATATATATGAAATGAAATGGGGTTTAACGTTCTATAGTCTTCTTCATCGGCTGGGGGGGTGGGAGGTAGTGGTCTAGAGTGCCGTGCTTCGACCTGTGGCATGCGGCTGTGGTTTCGAGCCCTGGTGTGAGCGTATGTGGCATGGAGGGGCGCCTTCTCAACCTCGTGGGTTTCCTCCGGGTACTCCGGTTTCCTCCCACTGCTAAAGACTGGGCTAATGATACTAATGGTAGTCCAGCTTTGAACGTTAGTCCAGTCACACTGTACAGGTGAGTGTAATAAGACTATCGATCAGAATTGGACTAGGCTAATGGGGACGTACCGGTATTTCCGTCATCGCGTGCAATAGAAATAAGGCAAATTTTGCCCGGACAGCAATTAATTCCAACTGCCAATGATTCTTTTACCTGGGCAATGTGTACGCGGGGCCTCAGTTTATTTTACCATCCGAACGACTAGACACCGTTCTTGCCAGGCCCTCTACCCTGCAACACAGACATGGCTACCATTTTGTTAACACTCATTGATTAATGCAAGTAGGCCTATTAGAGTTCATGTAATGTAAATATAATTCCCTGTAAAAGCCATTCAATTGAAGGATTGGTAATTCCTTAAAAAGTATAATGTTTTAAAAGTGGAATCTGTAAAAAGAATATCAGCCGATATGTTGTTGAATGCCGTTCAGTATTTGCAAGGATATTTGATTGCTAGACATTCGTAGCAATCTTCGCCGTGAACATTGGCTGTAGAAAATATTAGGAACGTGCTCCTAAAATTCGCCAGGAAAGCATAATTTTCACGTTGCTTTTGAAACATTTTCGAAAGTATTAATTGGCAAGCCATTTTGGCTGATAAGCCGGATGCAGTGTATATAATATTCTTGCGAAATTCGGAAAAATTCGTCGAAAACGATAAGTTCAGCCTGAAGAAATATCGGAAAAAAAATGTGGCAGTTTTTTGTCCACATTTTTGGAAAGTCTTTAACACAGAAATAAATGCTATTTTCTCAGGGTATTTTTTTTTATTGACATTCATCGTAGTGACTTGGTATTAGATATAGTGTTAATAGAATTAAGCTGCATTTCCTTTACTACGGATCCGGTCCGGGTCCGGTCCGGTTGCGGATACGGAAAAAACACTTTCATAGAATTTTAGTAAGAGTGTTTCCTAATGTGCGGGTGTGGATACGGTTCTCTATGCGGCGCCCGGTATACGGTTTTTCGAAACGGACCATGTCGCGTTCGGTACGTAAACGCATGGGGAACCGTGTCCGTAAACACACATGTAACGCACATAAGGAAACACAGTTTGGGTAGTCCGCACGGCAAAAAGCTAAAAATAGATACTTGTGGCACATGGCACTTGTCTAAGAAAGGGCGAAAATTGGAATTTCCCTACCCATTTTTAGCTTTTTGCTGTGCGGGCTACCCAAACTGTCTTATGTGCGTTATGTGTGTTTATGGACACAGGTCCGCATGCGTTTCCGTACCGAACGCGAAATGGTCCGTTTCGAAAAACCGTACCGGACGCCACATTCAGAACCGTATCCACACCCGCCCATAAGGAAACCTTCTTACTAAAATTCTATGAAAGTGTTTTTTTCCGTATCCGCAACTGGACCAGAGCCGGACCGGATCCGTTATAGTAAAGGAAATGCAGCTTTAAGGGACATTTGTTGGTATTTTTTTTATTATTATTATTTAAACAATATTTTATTCATTTAAATTTACAACATTTATGTAATAAATATAGGATACGATAACAAACTTTATCAGCTTACATAAAATCGCTTCCTCGGTATCTCAATGTTCGTTAATATCTCTTTTTTAAAATAAACCACGGCTTAAGAGTTGGACTATTTATTTTACGCTTACGATATAGAGCCATTCAACAAATCATGTCCATATCGGATGTCGGCTCGTGGTGATTTCTTTATCAATATTGATTCTTTATGAAAACACGCAAGCTATATTTAAAGCAAAAATAATCGATTTAGATTAGGGTGGTATAGATAAAGTGTCGAATTTTTAAAGGGGCGGGTTTTTTTATTTTATATAAATTTCAACAAAAAAAATGAAAAAAAAAAAAATTAAATGAAATGAAATGGGGTTTAACGTCCTACTATTCTGTTCCTACTGGGCTAGTAACTGGAAATTGATCATAGGCATTGGCGGATCCGGGATTAGGCATTCCATAAATTTCACATCTCCGTTGAAGTGCATGCAGTTGGGATTCGCCGGCGCCGAAAGGTTTGGGTGGCCTCCTTCAGAAAATTTAAGCAATACATAGACTGTAATTGCGACCATTTCGAGTCGGACACGACTATAAAACTAGACATTTTATACAGAATTATTATTATTTACAACGGAATTTATTTGTTCTTTTTAGGGGGGGGGGGGGTTGGCGCGTTGTATCACAAGTTCTATTATTGGGTCAACTTTTGCAATGTGGTTTCGGGGGGGGGGGGGTGCGCTTCGACCTCTAGCTGGCTGGTCACCTCTGGCTTGTGGCTGCGCCATGGTTTCGATCCCAGGTGTGAGCGTATGTGGCATGGAGATATGGGGCGCCTTCTCAACCTCGTGGGTTTCCCCCGGGCACTCCGGTTTCCTCCCACTGCTAAAGACCCCTACGCGCAAGCGAATTATTGAAATAGAATTAAACCATGTGTTAGTCCCAAAATGACCTAGTTTGTGTCGCGTGGACGTTAAATCCCATTTCTCTCTCTCTCTCGCGCGCAATGTGGTTTCGATTTCCCGGTTGTACGTAGTAAAGAGAATGGTCGCAAATCCAACCTCGTGCGTTTTCTCCGGGTCCTCTGGTTATGTTAGACCCGAAACGACCTAGTTTGTGTCGAGTGGAAGTTAAACCCCAATCCCCCCCTCTCTCTCTCTCCCTCTCTTTCTCTTTCCATTTCTGGTCGCGGACTGCGTGCCAGCTACTGTCATCACAGCTGCTGTTTGATTTTTTTTGTCTTTGCTATTATATTTCTGCTATCATATCAATTTGCCTATAAATTTACCCACACTGGTCTTAAAACGCCACTTCTTATCATTTATCATGATAACGAGTGTCAACAAATATGCTCTCCCTTTCAAATAATAATAGCAAAGTCACGCCACATGAGATAGTCACGTGCAAATTTTTATTTTATTTTATAATTTGATTTCAATGACGCTCTTCAAATTTAATGTAAATAAATTGTTTAGGACAATATATTGAAAAATGGAAGAGAGGTCTTAAACCTAATTAGGTGAAAGAAAATGTCCCATTTTAACCGCGAAAAGCCCCCCCCCCCCCCAAAAAAAAAACCCCAAAACAACCCAACCCAAAAACAAAAAAACAAAAAACAAAACAAACCTAGTTCTTTTTATATTTTAAAGTAACGTGTTCTTGTTATATTGTTAAAACATAACAAGAACACTAACACATCTTTATCTTTTTGCTTGGTTCAATTTTGAGTACTATTTTTATGCGCGATATATTATTTTAACATGATATATTCGCAATGTTAAATTGCTGTTTAAGTGTCCCCTTTAACTTAGATTTCCCGCTGGCTGAAGAATGTGTGTCAGTCTTGGTCACGTGCTCAGTCAGCGAGCACGGGGAAACCTTACGTTACGTATACAAAAGGCACGTGGTCTGAATGGCGTGAAAATAATTTATATAACATCGACCACCGACACGAGATGTAATTCATAACACGAAGGTTGTCTTGTTCCAGCAACGTCTCCAGGAATTGTTCCACCGTTGTGGAAGTCTACCGAATATCAAACACTGCACACAGACTGTCCAATTTACGATCGTCGTACGACAATACAGGTCACCGGGTTTATTTTTAGGTTCAATATTGACATTATTGTATTTGTCAACAAAAGAAACCGAAGAAGTCGTTTCCGACCACAACTGTCTCCGACACTGTCATCTTATAGAAATGGCATCTGATGTTAGAGTAAGTTTTTTTAACGAATTTGTTACCATTTTGCATCAGTGACTTTAATCAATTGTTTGTTGTCCTGTTAATAATTTAATAGGACCTTACTGTCCTTACTTATAGTTATTCTTACCGGTAGCGGTAAGCTATTAGTTACACAAATGAAATTACTGGGGCGGATCGCCTTGGCCGCTATCAATCAACTAGAAAAATAAAAATTGACGTATATATTTTTAAAAAAAAACGTGTATTCACATCCACAGAAAAATGGAAATATAAAATGCTGAAATTTGTGTAGAAAAATGATGTGTGGTGGAGTGTCCATTTACCATTAACACATAGCCGGCTCAGAGACAGCTCCTAAAAAAGGAACTAATCATGTATATGAATTAAGCAGCCTAAACAATAAAGATATCTTATCCCAGGTGCAGATCCAGAGGGGGGGTCCAGGGGGTACGGACCCCCCCCCCTGCTCAGGCTTAAAAATTTTGTATGCGATTGAACTGTAATTTACCTTCCAGAAATATGTCAGAATGAATCAAATTGAATCTAATTTACCAATAAATAACTTTCTCCATTTCTCAATTCCCATATTATCGATTCTTGTCAAGATAACAGGTCGTCTATAATTAATGATAATAGTATGTTACACACTTGCATGGTAATGAATAAGTGAGCATGAAAAAAAAGGGAAGAGTAGGCTACCATATAAAAAATATATAGGCAATTATAACTATATTCAAAGTGAAAGCGAGATATGATAATAGAGAGCTTTAAGGATAACATTAACTGCAACGTTTGGTTAAGTTTCAATGAGAATACTCTCACCTTTATTAAGCAATGATAAAATCAAGCATGTTCAGAAGGTTATTTTATACAAACGGTTAACTAATTATTAAGGGTTTTTTAGGTCTTGGGTAGAATGGTCCCCGGTTGAACTAATACTTAACACTTTATCACTTTATTTTGAATGGTTTCCGCCTGTTGATTTATTTATGCGCTTTTATTTATGGTGTGAGTTCTCTTGAATAAAACAAACCGGGTACTGATTCAGACCATGACACTGGTAGTCATTTTTCTTCGTTAATTCATAGAACTAAGTAGAGACTCAAAGACTTTCATGGGAGAGGGTGAGGTTAAAGTTTTTAAAATTCTACATTATACTAAAAGGCTGACAAGCAGCTTACTGAAAAAGTTTTGTGGTATTAAAAGAAACACAAAAGTTCTATGAAAAGCAATGACTGTATTTTAATTGCTGTCTGGGGAAGTTGTGTTTTATTTTAATGTGTGTGTTAAAGCATTTCCTGGCATGGTTTCACCTTGTCAGTGGTGCAGGTCTGAGGCTCTGACAAGGACAGCTGTCTAGTTGTACAGATGGGAAAAAAACAGGAGATCCTGTGAACACATTGGCATGCACGTAAAAGATCCCTTGGCAGTTGGAATTCGATACAAGAGTAGGCTGTAGTGCAACATTCCAAGCAAAATATCCCACTTAGCACACTGTATGGCGTATGCCCATCTTTGATAGCTCAGTCGGAGCAGAACAGTAGGACGTTAAACCCTATTTCATTTGATTTTAATTTCTTTTCTGTTTTAATAAGTACGTTACTTATGCTGTAATTTGCCAGGGGTAAAACAAGTAAAAAAGAATCAACAATGTACAGCATTATTAATAAAAAAAATTACAGGTCAGGCGTCAGTCTAGAAAATATATAAACACAAGTTCGTCGTCATCAGCCCAATCGAAGAAGAACAATAGGATGTCACATTAAAGCCCATTTCATTTCATAAACACAAGTCGATGAATCATGCAGTATATGGGTGTCTTTAACAACATTAGGCTATTTTAAACTGACAATATTTTTGTAATTAAGAAAATTAGTGACTAAGATTCATACCGTTATGACTCTACACCTTTTGATAAAAAAAAACCTTTTCTAATGGGTTCCATGGGGGTTGGGTGTGTCTGATACAGGCAAAACAAATTATTTAAAGGACACGCACCAAATTAAATTTGGCTGTACTTGAATCTTGCCAGGGTTTCCATTTTAAAATTTTATCAGCCAATATTTTACACATGTACAGGATTGTTTTTTTTTAATTTATAAATCAGTTTTGAGATAACAACTGTATATCTAATTTTTATTTATTGTGTTTTAAAATTAAATTCTTTCAAATTAAAATTGGCCATACTTGATTCCTACCAGGGTTTCCATTTCAAACTTTTCAGCAATTTTTTAAAAATGTACAGGTTTTCTGTAATTTTTATCTATTTTTGATCAGTTTTAGACAATTGTAAATCTAATTGTATTTATTGTATTTTGAAATAAAATTTCTTTCAATTACCTAATTTTATAATATGTTAGATCCTCAATTTGAATACCACTAACGTAAGACTGACCAATATGATGCGAACAATAGCCTGGATTCTTATTCCTTTATTTACAAAATGTCTATTGTCTCTTACCCCTTAAATGACGAACTCTTGACTGTCTTAAATCTTATTCTTGACCAATGTGGACTGTGTCTTATCGCTTAAATGATGTAATATGGACAGACAGATAGAGTTGTTGAGATACATGTATTAAATTTTGAAGATATAAAATGGCTACTCGCTCTTTTTTCAAAACAAAAGGAATTTCAATGTCCACTGGTTGTTATATTATGTTGCCTGCATTCAGCATCAACAACAGAGGATACTAGACCTGCATGCAGGAATGACGGGTTTCACTGGTGCCAAGTTACTCTTAAACATGTCACTTCCGGTGCTAAGTTACCCTTGAACATATGTCACTTCCAGTACCAGCGTAACCACTAAACAGGTTTCCAAATTAACATTGCACACAAATAAAATGGACGCAGAATCAACCAATCAATCCAGCAATATCAAGTCATTTTATACATTTGTTACTTGTAAATAATCTTGACAAAATTAAATTACTTCCTGTGTTAATGAAAATGTTCAATTAGTCTTATGAAATCAGAAATGGCATACGATATCATATAGTGAAAATTTTATGTAAATCGAGTAATAATTGCCACTTTTAAAGACCAAAAAACTTGAAAAGTGACTTGTAGAAAATCGGCTATTTCTCTGCAACCGTACAAGTTACAAACCATTTTGTGGTATCTGTATGATCGTATGGGTTCATTCTATTTGTTGATTAGCATCAAATACCATAATTTGAATAAGATTTCAAAACAGACTCATTTGAATAAAATATCTGTTTTGAAGGCTAAAAATACAGTTTTTGCCAAAATGACGTTACTTCCGGTGATAATGAAAATCTTAAATTACTTGTATGAAATCCCAAATGGCATTAGGTATAACACGGTGTAACGTTTATGAAAATCGAATAATAATTGACACTTTTATGGCCCCGAAACCTTCAAAAGTGACCTGTAGAAAACCGTCTATTTCTCGGCAACCGAACAAGTTAGAAACAATTTTATGATATCTATATGACCATATGAGTTTTGTTTATATGTGAATTTAAACCAAAAGTTAAAATTATTAATACATATTAAGTTATTCTTGGTTGAATAAAACATTGATTTAAAAAGTTTAAAATGCAGTTTTTGACCAAATGATGTCACTTCCGGTGTCAATTTTAAATTGTAATCAACTTCATATGACGCTACATGCCTTTTGAATCAAATTATGTCACTTTTATAAAAATCCAATAATAATTGACTATTTTACAGGCAAAATAACGAAAACAGTGACTTGTACAGAACTGCCCATTTCTTGGTAACTGCTTATATTACAAACGAATTTTAACATACATTTTCTTCGTATGGATTATAGCTACAAGTTTATAAAAGTTACGAAGAAATATTTTAAAATCTGAAAAGCCTGAATAGGTTCTAAATAGGTCAATTTTACACCATTTTTAGCCTCTTAATCGAATTTGCTCGAAAGTGAAATCGAAATTAAAAAAACTGCTTCCTACATTTTTTGCGCCTTGAAAGGGCACACTCTTTGAGTCAAATAATTTTTCCAAAAAATAATATTTGTTTTCGAAATAAAAAAATAACTGTCAAAATTGTAGTTTTTGGTAAAATTATGCCACTTCCGGTGCCGACAGATAACACTTTTGGTAATAAAAAAAATGACAATTGATACAACGAAGCATATGAATTTTGTTTTATACAAATCGAACAATAAAAAATTAATCTAGGACTGAAAAACTGAATTAGCCAATGGCGGCCAAGGAAAATTACTGAGACAATTTTTTTTAACATTTTTGCACTAGTCAGATGACTCTTTAATTCTGTGCACAATACGACTAAAAAATATTCATAAATAAAAAAGTTTTTTGTAAAATTTTAAATTTTCGAAATTTGGCGCCTAATATCTTCGAAGATTTGCCGAAAATCAAAAATCGAAAGTAGCGTAGCTATGTGCCCTGTCTCAGGCTATGCCAAAATGTATCGAAAGTTAAAATCCAATGATTATTGTTAAAATTACTGCAATATTTTCAAAAACGATAACTTCGGTGATTTCGGACATTTCGCATTGTCGCAGAACGTTCAAAATAGCTTTATCCTCTAAGTCACACCCACTTTCCCAGTAAAACCGAAGAAATCGTAACGATGCGACACGTAGTTGCTGAGATCTATTCAAATTGGAATCTGAATAATAATAATAATAATAAGAACTAGACCTGCATGCAGGAATGACGGGTTTCACTGGTGCCACGTTACCCTTTAACATGTCACTTCCGGTGCCACGTTACCCATGAACATATGTCACCTCCGGCACCAATGAAACCATTACACAGGTTTCCCCATAAGCATTGCACACATCAAATAAATTGGACGCAGAATCAACCAAATCCAGCAAATATCAATTCATTTGTTACTTGTAAGTGATCCTCTCAAAATTACATTACTTCCGGTGATAATGAAAATATTCAATTAGTTTTATGAAATCGGAAATGACATATGACATCATATAGTGAAAATTTTATGTAAATAGAATAATAATTGCCACTTTTATAGACCAAAAACCTTGAAAAGTGACTTGTAGACAATCGACTATTTCTCTGCAACCGCACAAGTTAGAAACCATTTTGTGGTGTCTGTATGATCGTATGGGATCAATCTATTTGTTGAATGGAATCAAATATCATAATTTTGAAAACATTACAAATCAGACGCATTTGAATAAATTATCTGTTTAATAGGCTAAAAATTCAGTTTTTGACAAAATGACATCACTTCCGGTGATACTAAAACAGTTAAATTAGTTCTATAAAATTGTAAATGGCATAAAACATCATATGGTGAAAATTTTATGAAAATCGATTAATAACTGATTCTTTTAGAGCCAAAATAAAGTAAAAAGTGACTTGTGGAAAATCGTCCATTTCTCTGCAACCATACAAGTTAGAAACCATTTTGTGGTATCTATATGATCCTATGGGTTCATTCTATTTGTTGATGGGAACCAAAATTCATAATTCTAAAAATATTACAAATAATACTCATTTGAATAAAAAATGTATTTTTAACACTAAAAATTCAGTTATTGCGTAAATGACGTCACTTCCGGTAACAGTGAAAGTGTTAAAATGGTTTGGAATAGTCGACTGTGGAAATAGGCAACGGATAGTGAAAGAAAATTGAAAATCGAATAATAATTGATTCTTTTACAGCCAAAATAACGTGAAAAGTGACTCATGCAAAATTGCCCATTTCTCGGCAACTACTTATATTACAAACTAATTTTCACGCATATTCTCTTCGTATGGATGATAGCTACAAGTTTATAAAAGTTACAAAGAAATATTTTAAAATTTGAAAAGCCTGAATAGGTTGTAAATAGGTCAATTTTACACCATTTTAGCCTCTTAATCGAATTTGCTCGAAAATGAAATCGAAATTAAAAAAACTGCTTCCTACATTTTTTGCGCCTTGAAAGGGCACACTCTTTGAGTCAGATAATTTTTCCAAAAAATAATATTTGTTTTCGATATAAGAAAATAACTGTCAAAATTGTAGTTTTTGGTAAAATTATGCCACTTCCGGTGCCGACAGATAACACTTTCGGTAATAAAAAAATGACAATTGAGACAACGAAGCATATGAACTTTGTTTTATACAAATCGAACAATAAAAAATTAATCTGGGACTGAAAAACTGAATTAGCCAATGGCGGCCAAGGAAAATTACTGAGACATTTTTTTTTACTATTTTTGCGCTAGTCAGATGACTCTTTAATTCTGTGCACAACACGACTAAAAAATATTCATAAATAAAAAAGTTTTTTGTAAAATTTTAAATTTTCGAAATTTAGCGCCTAATATCTTCGAAGATATGCCGAAAATCAAAAATCGAAAGTAGCGTAGCTATGTGCCCTGTCTCCGACTATGCCAAAATGTATCGAAAGTTAAAATCCAATGATTATTGTTAAAATTACTGCAATATTTTCAAAAACGATAACTTCGGTGATTTCGGACATTTCGCATTGTCGCAGAACGTTCAAAATAACTTTATCCTCTAAGTCACACCCACTTTCCCAGTAAAACCGAAGAAATCGTAACGATGCGACAAGTAGTTGCTGAGATATAGTCAAAGTGGAATTGGAATAATAATAAGAATAATAACTAGATCTGCTACTGTCCCATGCAGATATGAAAGCTTTCATATTCATCGTCACGTGTCATTGATTGTATCAAGTAACCTAAATAAAAGGATACGAAGAAAAAATTATTAAAATTGGTCAAAAACTCGCGAAGTTACAAGTCTAAATATAGTATGAAACATTGCACCCAGGCATAACAATAATCTGAAAACTAAAGGGAAATAACTGAAACTTGTATTACTGTAATGAGACGGATGAGAAAATGAAATGAAAATGGCGGGAAAAAAAAATTAAAAATGGCAGGTTGGACAGGCGACCTTACTCCTTGTCACGTACAACCGGGCATTCGAAAACACGCTAGTTTACTCAATGACAGGCGCGCGTGCTTACCATTCAGCCACTCAACCCCCCTTTGAAATCAGACACGTGCAATATGTAATATAGGAAGAATAAGAAGTCGCTCACAACAAAATGGTAAATTAATGAGTTTAGGTCAAAAGGTTGAGCTACTGTTTTAGAGTACTTAATAGTTTTAAAGAGACACGTTAAGGGTTGTTCATAGTTAAATGAAAGTTTAATTTTAAATAAGACCAATAAAATTAGGATTTAATAATGCCAGACTAATATTTCCAATATGTTTGGTTATAAGTAGGAAATCGTGACGACTTCTTAAGCATGTTTTAAACAAAGGATCATGTTTGTTTAAACAAGAATGGCACTCTGCAATAAAAAAAACTGGCCAAAGCAAGATTTCTATGCAGAAATTAAATAATTGCTAGAACCAGAAAAATATTTATCCACTATAATAAATAAGCAACATAGAGAAAATGAAATGAAATTGAATGGGGTTTAACGTCCGACTGTTCTGCTCCTAAAATGGGCTAATGAAGACGGGCATATGCCATAATGTGTGCAATGAGGGAAATTTTACCCGGGCAGCGGCGGTTACGGCCTACGAGGTTGGACAGGCAACCATACTCCTTGTCACGTACAACCAAAAAATCGAAACAACGGCAGTTGACTCAATGACAGACGTTATGATACAGAGCGCACGTGCTAACCATTCAGCCACGCAACCTCCCTAAAATCGGCAAATTGCTGACCTACAGCGAGAAACATTTCAACCGGGCCAAATTTTCTATTGTAACAGTTTAATTTGCACGGTACCTTTAGTTATCAACCGAATATTACAAAACTTTAAAAAATAAGCTCCCCCCTGACCAGCTTAAGCGTTCGCAATAAACGTTTGCCACTTAAAATCGGGAAATTGCTGACTTTAAAGTGAGAAACATTACAACCGGGCGAAATTTTCTGTTTTATGACTTTTACAGTACCTTTGATTACCAACCGATTATTTTCTGTTTTATCACTTTTACAGTACCTTTGATTACCAACCGATTATTACAAAACTTTAAAAATAAAAGAGAAAGAGAGAAATGCGGCCTAATGTCCATTCGACACAAACTAGGTCATTTCGGGACTAACATATGTTTTTTAATTTTATTTAAAAACTCCCCCTGCGCTTACAGGTCTTTAGCCGTTGGGAGGAAACCGAAGAACACGGAGAAAACCCACAAGGTTGGACATCATACTTCATGTCACGTGCAACCTGGAGATCGAAACGACGCCCGTTGACTCAATGACAGACGTTACGATACAGTGCGCACATGCTAACCATTCAGCCTCCCTGAATTCAGAAAATTGCTGACTTATAGCAAGAAACATTTCAACCGGGCGAAATTTTCTGTTTTAACAGTTTAATGTGCACGGTACTTTAATTACCAACCGATTATTACAAAACTTTTGAAAATAAGCTCCAACTGACCAGCTTAATCGTATGCAATAAACGTTTTCGCCTGAATTGAAAGTTCTGCACGGAGAAAGTTCATCTCGATTTCCCGGCGTGGTTCCCCTTGTCAGTGAGGCAGAACGGAGGGCCTGACAAGCACAGCTGTCTAGTCATTCGGATGGGACGAAAAACCAAGGTCCCGTGTACACATTGGAGTGCACGTAAAATATCCCTAAGCAGTTGGAATTCGATACTGTTGAATAAGCTCTATACGATGACTAAATGTGTAGATTGTAGTCACCCACACTGCATGTTTCGCTTAACAATGAAAGGGTGCCGTTTTCAATGTTCGATCCTTTTGTTCTTCTACTCCTGATATGTTGGACTGTTGATCGATGGTTTCATATAAAAGACTACCAATAAGACTCTTTGTACAAGAAGTTCCCAAAAAATATTATGTTGACTTTACGAGAAAGACCTCTAAACATGCTCCAAATTGTAAAAATACGACTTTTTGGGTTTTCAATCTCTTTTTTTCGGCTATCCCTGATATTTAGAAAAAATAATACAATGATTTCACACAACAGGCTAGCTATTAGACTCTCTATTGACAAAAGTTTCACCGCCCTCCCTTCATTATAACCGAAGTTATCGTGCCCTAAAGAATCAACAAATTAGCTTGTTTATCTCTGCTTACCCTAAGCAGAAAATGCTCATCTTTGAACTCAATCATAACATTGACCTAGTGAACGTCTACACCAAGTTTGAACATTCTAGCTTAATTAGAAGGAGAGTAATTGTGTTCCAAAGTCCCGACCCTTCAAATTGCTTCTATTTTTCATTTTCAATTCAAAATGGTGACCATCACGTGACCGAAATCAAAATTCTATTCGCGACATTTTTTAGGCCTTCCTACAAGGATTCAGAAAATATAACTCCCGAGTCTGTAAGTAAAATAGCAAAAAAGCCTTATTGATTTTTCACTTTTAAATATGGCGGCACTTCCGGTTCGATCGACAAACTCCATATTTTGTGTACAAATCAGTAATTACTTATCTAGTATCCAAAAAAAAAATCAGGTCATTCTGACCTATATTTCGATGATTTTTTTGAAAATTTTGATCCTTAATTTCGTCAAGGGGAGATAATTTAGAAAATTTCTAATTATATTTTTGAAGTCACATCGGTAGGATCTACTTAGATACTAAATTTCATGAAAATCGTACAACTATTAAAGAAGTTGTCAAATTGGTCTAATCTTCCGGTTCGAAATCACAGCGACGAATTTTCGAAATTCGAAAATGTGAAACTGCAGATGAAAATGGTTTTTTTAAAGGTATTCAAAGAAAAAAGAATTAGTAAAATCGGTCAAAAAATAACAAAGTTAAGACTATGCATTGTCATTTTTTTCGTTCGTAAAATTCGGTGATTTCGGATTCGTAAAACGTTTCGAAAATATATTTAATCAAGGTTCGCACCCCATTTTTGGGGGGGTAGGTCAAAATTTCAGAAAGATCCTATGGATAGATTCTGAGAAATCCGATTTGCAGAAAACACACAAAAAAAAAAATAATAATAATAATAACTTTAACAGAAACAATAAGCTTTCATATGTAATATGAAAGCTTAATAATAACTTTAACAGAAACAATAAGCTTTCATATGTAATATGAAAGCTTAACTAG
Organism: Patella caerulea; assembly: GCA_036850965.1. NCBI lineage: Eukaryota > Metazoa > Mollusca > Gastropoda > Patellidae > Patella > Patella caerulea. The sequence continues at coordinate 11,861,602 of JAZGQO010000002.1, read as the reverse complement.
ATCTGCTACTGTCCCATGCAGATATGAAAGCTTTCATATTCATCGTCACGTGTCATTGATTGTATCAAGTAACCTAAATAAAAGGATACGAAGAAAAAATTATTAAAATTGGTCAAAAACTCGCGAAGTTACAAGTCTAAATATAGTATGAAACATTGCACCCAGGCATAACAATAATCTGAAAACTAAAGGGAAATAACTGAAACTTGTATTACTGTAATGAGACGGATGAGAAAATGAAATGAAAATGGCGGGAAAAAAAAATTAAAAATGGCAGGTTGGACAGGCGACCTTACTCCTTGTCACGTACAACCGGGCATTCGAAAACACGCTAGTTTACTCAATGACAGGCGCGCGTGCTTACCATTCAGCCACTCAACCCCCCTTTGAAATCAGACACGTGCAATATGTCATATAGGAAGAATAAGAAGTCGCTCACAACAAAATCGTAAATTAATGAGTTTAGGTCAAAAGGTTGAGCTACTGTTTTAGAGTACTTAATAGTTTTAAAGAGACACGTTAAGGGTTGTTCATAGTTAAATGAAAGTTTAATTTTAAATAAGACCAATAAAATTAGGATTTAATAATGCCAGACTAATATTTCCAATATGTTTGGTTATAAGTAGGAAATCGTGACGACTTCTTAAGCATGTTTTAAACAAAGGATCATGTTTGTTTAAACAAGAATGGCACTCTGCAATAAAAAAAACTGGCCAAAGCAAGATTTCTATGCAGAAATTAAATAATTGCTAGAACCAGAAAAATATTTATCCACTATAATAAATAAGCAACATAGAGAAAATGAAATGAAATTGAATGGGGTTTAACGTCCGACTGTTCTGCTCCTAAAATGGGCTAATGAAGACGGGCATATGCCATAATGTGTGCAATGAGGGAAATTTTACCCGGGCAGCGGCGGTTACGGCCTACGAGGTTGGACAGGCAACCATACTCCTTGTCACGTACAACCAAAAAATCGAAACAACGGCAGTTGACTCAATGACAGACGTTATGATACAGAGCGCACGTGCTAACCATTCAGCCACGCAACCTCCCTAAAATCGGCAAATTGCTGACCTACAGCGAGAAACATTTCAACCGGGCCAAATTTTCTATTGTAACAGTTTAATTTGCACGGTACCTTTAGTTATCAACCGAATATTACAAAACTTTTAAAAATAAGCTCCCCCCTGACCAGCTTAAGCGTTCGCAATAAACGTTTGCCACTTAAAATCGGGAAATTGCTGACTTTAAAGTGAGAAACATTACAACCGGGCGAAATTTTCTGTTTTATGACTTTTACAGTACCTTTGATTACCAACCGATTATTTTCTGTTTTATCACTTTTACAGTACCTTTGATTACCAACCGATTATTACAAAACTTTAAAAATAAAAGAGAAAGAGAGAAATGCGGCCTAATGTCCATTCGACACAAACTAGGTCATTTCGGGACTAACATATGTTTTTTAATTTTATTTAAAAACTCCCCCTGCGCTTACAGGTCTTTAGCCGTTGGGAGGAAACCGAAGAACACGGAGAAAACCCACAAGGTTGGACATCATACTTCATGTCACGTGCAACCTGGAGATCGAAACGACGCCCGTTGACTCAATGACAGACGTTACGATACAGTGCGCACATGCTAACCATTCAGCCATTCAGCCTCCCTGAATTCAGAAAATTGCTGACTTATAGCAAGAAACATTTCAACCGGGCGAAATTTTCTGTTTTAACAGTTTAATGTGCACGGTACTTTAATTACCAACCGATTATTACAAAACTTTTGAAAATAAGCTCCAACTGACCAGCTTAATCGTATGCAATAAACGTTTTCGCCTGAATTGAAAGTTCTGCACGGAGAAAGTTCATCTCGATTTCCCGGCGTGGTTCCCCTTGTCAGTGAGGCAGAACGGAGGGCCTGACAAGCACAGCTGTCTAGTCATTCGGATGGGACGAAAAACCAAGGTCCCGTGTACACATTGGAGTGCACGTAAAATATCCCTAAGCAGTTGGAATTCGATACTGTTGAATAAGCTCTATACGATGACTAAATGTGTAGATTGTAGTCACCCACACTGCATGTTTCGCTTAACAATGAAAGGGTGCCGTTTTCAATGTTCGATCCTTTTGTTCTTCTACTCCTGATATGTTGGACTGTTGATCGATGGTTTCATATAAAAGACTACCAATAAGACTCTTTGTACAAGAAGTTCCCAAAAAATATTATGTTGACTTTACGAGAAAGACCTCTAAACATGCTCCAAATTGTAAAAATACGACTTTTTGGGTTTTCAATCTCTTTTTTTCGGCTATCCCTAATATTTAGAAAAAATAATACAATGATTTCACACAACAGGCTAGCTATTAGACTCTCTATTGACAAAAGTTTCACCGCCCTCCCTTCATTATAACCGAAGTTATCGTGCCCTAAAGAATCAACAAATTAGCTTGTTTATCTCTGCTTACCCTAAGCAGAAAATGCTCATCTTTGAACTCAATCATAACATTGACCTAGTGAACGTCTACACCAAGTTTGAACATTCTAGCTTAATTAGAAGGAGAGTAATTGTGTTCCAAAGTCCCGACCCTTCAAATTGCTTCTATTTTTCATTTTCAATTCAAAATGGTGACCATCACGTGACCGAAATCAAAATTCTATTCGCGACATTTTTTAGGCCTTCCTACAAGGATTCAGAAAATATAACTCCCGAGTCTGTAAGTAAAATAGCAAAAAAGTCTTATTGATTTTTCACTTTTAAATATGGCGGCACTTCCGGTTCGATCGACAAACTCCATATTTTGTGTACAAATCAGTAATTACTTATCTAGTATCCAAAAAAAAAATCAGGTCATTCTGACCTATATTTCGATGATTTTTTTGAAAATTTTGATCCTTAATTTCGTCAAGGGGAGATAATTTAGAAAATTTCTAATTATATTTTTGAAGTCACATCGGTAGGATCTACTTAGATACTAAATTTCATGAAAATCGTACAACTATTAAAGAAGTTGTCAAATTGGTCTAATCTTCCGGTTCGAAATCACAGCGACGAATTTTCGAAATTCGAAAATGTGAAACTGCAGATGAAAATGGTTTTTTTAAAGGTATTCAAAGAAAAAAGAATTAGTAAAATCGGTCAAAAAATAACAAAGTTACGACTATGCATTGTCATTTTTTTCGTTCGTAAAATTCGGTGATTTCGGATTCGTAAAACGTTTCGAAAATATATTTAATCAAGGTTCGCACCCCATTTTTGGGGGGGTAGGTCAAAATTTCAGAAAGATCCTATGGATAGATTCTGAGAAATCCGATTTGCAGAAAACACACAAAAAAAAAAATAATAATAATAATAACTTTAACAGAAACAATAAGCTTTCATATGTAATATGAAAGCTTAATAAGAATAATAATTTTAACAAAAACAATAGTGTTTCACACAAGCTACGCAGTGTGAAACCCTAATAATAATTTTAACAAAAACAATAGTGTTTCACACAAGCTACGCAGTGTGAAACCCTAATTATTGGGATATTGTCAAAAAAGTCTGGGCCACCTATAATCTTGGCCCAAATTTTTGAGAGCCTGTTTCTAATACAAATAAATCTGTACCATAAGATCTATGTACGGTTAATATTTTGATTTTGTTTAATAATCAGTTGCTGTCCGATACATCATAGTTTGGATTAAATTTTATATTTTCTGCAGATTTAAGGTCAAACTAGACCTGCATGCAGTAATGACGGGTTTCACTGGTGCCACGTTACCCTTAAACATGTCACTTCCGGTGCCAAGTTACCCTTGAACATATGTCACTTCCGGTACCAGCGAAACCACTAAACAGGTTTCCAAATTAACATTGCACACAAATAAAATGGACGCAAAATCAACAAAATCCAGCAATATCAATTCATTTTATACATTTGTTACTTGTAATTGATCTTGACAAAATTAAATTACTCCCGGTGTTAATGCAAATGTTCAATTAGTCTTATGAAATCAGAAATGGCATACGATATCATATAGTGAAAATTTTATGTAAATCGAATAATAATTGCCACTTTTAAAGACCAAAAAACTTGAAAAGTGACTTGTAGAAAATCAGCTATTTCTCTGCAACCGTACAAGTTAGAAACCATTTTGTGGTATCTGTATGATCGTATGGGTTCATTCTATTTGCTGATTGGCATCAAATACCATAATTTGAAAAAGATTTCAAAACAGACTCATTTGAATAAAATATCTGTTTTGGAGGCTAAAAATACAGTTTTGCCAAAATGACGTTACTTCCGGTGATAATGAAAATCTTAAATTACTTGTATGAAATCCCAAATGGCATTAGGTATAACATGGTGTGACGTTTATGAAAATCGAATAATAATTGACCCTTTTATGGCCCCGAAACCTTCAAAAGTGACCTGTAGAAAACCGTCTATTTCTCAGCAACCGAATAAGTTAGAAACCATTTTATGATATCTATATGACCATATGAGTTTTGTTTATATGTGAATTTAAACCAAAAGTTAAAATTATTAATACATATTAAGTTATTCTTGGTTGAATAAAACATTGATTTAAAAAGTTTAAAATGCATTTTTTGACCAAATGATGTCACTTCCGGTGTCAATTTTAAATTGTAATCAACTTGATATGACGCTACATGCTTTTTGAATCAAATGATGTCACTTTTATAAAAATCCAATCATAATTGACTATTTTACAGGCAAAATAACGAAAACAGTGACTTGTACAGAACTGCCCATTTCTTGGTAACTGCTTATATTACAAACGAATTTTAACATACATTTTCTTCGTATGGATTATAGCTACAAGTTTATAAAAGTTACGAAGAAATATTTTAAAATCTGAAAAGCCTGAATAGGTTGTAAATAGGCCAATTTTACACCATTTTTAGCCTCTTAGTCGAATTTGCTCGAAAATGAAATCGAAATTAAAAAAACTGCTTCCTACATTTTTTGCGCCTTGAAAAGACACACTTTTTGAGTCATATAATTTTTCAAAAAAATAATATTTGTTTTCGAAATAAGAAAATAACTGTCAAAATTGTAGTTTTTGGTAAAATTATGCCACTTCCGGTGCCGACAGATAACATTATTGGTAACAAAAAAAATGACAATTGAGACAACGAAGCATATGAACTTTGTTTTATACAAATCGAACAATAAAAAATTAATCTAGGACTGAAAAACTGAATTAGCCAATGGCGGCCAAGGAAAATTACTGAGACAAAATTTTTTAACATTTTTGCACTAGTCAGATGACTCTTTAATTCTGTGCACAATACGACTAAAAAATATTCATAAATAAAAATTTTTTTAGTAAAATTTTAAATTTTCGAAATTTGGCGCCTAATATCTTCGAAGATTTGCCGAAAATCAAAAATCGAAAGTAGCGTAGCTATGTGCCCTGTCTCAGGCTATGCCAAAATGTACCGAAAGTTAAAATCCAATGATTATTGTTAAAATTACTGCAATATTTTCAAAAACGATAACTTCGGTGATTTCGGACATTTCGCATTGGCGCAGAACAATCAAAATAGCTTTATCCTCTAAGTCACACCCACTTTCCCAGTAAAACCGAAGAAATCGTATCGATGCGACACGTAGTTGCTGAGATCTATTCAAATTGGAATCTGAATAATAATAATAATAATAATAATAAGAATAATAATTTTAACAAAAACAATAGTGTTTCACACAAGCTACGCAGTGTGAAACCCTAATTAAGTGGTTATTACTTGTGTTTTATATATTTCAGTCTTTAGGTAAACCTGGTTTCAAGTTTACAAATTGGGCCACCACATATTCTTGTCATCCTGAATTATATTTTGAACCAGAAACAACAGAAGAAATATCTCAGGTATCCAAAGTTACATAATTTTTTAGAAATATTATTACTGACATAAATTTGAATACCGTACGGGAATTAAACATAAAAAATATAGAAGTGCACCTATTGTTTTTATTACGTACAAATTTAAATATTTTGATGACACAGGATTTTATTGTTTGGTCTAAAAATGCCTTTATAAAAAAAAAATGATAAGAGTTATGTCCCTTTATTTTTGGTAAAAATGTCCGACAAGAAAAATTTTGAAATCCCATCACTGATCCTAACCCTGTAACCTGGGTGTCCTATTCACTGTTACCCGGTAGTCCTATCCACTGTTACCCAGATATCCTATCCACTGTAACCTGGGTGTCCTATCCACCATAATCCTGGAATCCTATCCACTGTAACCTGGATATCCTATCCACTGTAACCCGGATATCCTATCCACTGTAACCCGAGTGTCCTATCCACTGTAATTCGTGAATCCTATCCACTGTACCCAGGGAATCCTATCCACTGTATCCCAGGTATCATGTCCACTGTAACCCGGCTATTATTTAATCTTGTGTATCTTGCACTAATGGACAGATTAGGTCATAATACATGTTTAAACTAGCTGTTATACATGTAAGTTGTAGTTATAAGTGTTATGCACAAAGTGGGGTCTGCTTACTATATTTTATAGAACACCTGATAACACTTATCATTTAATTAGGAATTTTAGACATGGTGGCTTTTCTTCTTTGATTGGCATTTAGTAATTGAACATATTAACACAAGGTAGTTTATGGATACACAAACACTGAGTTTGATACAAAGCCACGTTTCTACAGGGATACTCTCTTTATCAAGCAAATAATACAGGTATGTGAATATTTTGTATATATTTGCCTACTATTCACATACCTGTATCATTTGCTTGACAAAGACGAGAGTATCCTCGTCGAAACATCGCTTAGTATCAAACTCAGTAATTGTTGTTAAAAAATCTAGACTTTACAAAAGCCATCAACCACGGCCATGAGTCCATTAAATATGATAATTTGTTGAAGAAAGAAGGTTTTTTTTATTAATAGGATATAATATGTCTTTGTTGTAGTTTGTCATGATACAATACAATACAATAATGAACTTTGGCTCACAATGATAAACATTATCTACTTATTAACATTTTTTTTTTTTTTTTACTTCAATCAAATTAAGTGTCTTTCAACTTTTATCTGTATCAAAGGCAAGATTAGGCTAAGATAATAAGATGGAAAATGTGGAAGGTTTTCTTCTTTTTGATTTTAATCATACTTCCACAAGACATTAAGATGATTGTTGATTATGTTCCTTCTAACATGGTTGCAATTTGTATTTTATTTGCAATAAATATCGGAAAGCCTGTTGGAAATTTATGACACAAGCAGTTTTACAATGAACAAAGTTTTGGTAATTGAAGTTGGTGGGTGGGGATCCGAGGGGCAGGGTATTAATTTAGTGACTGACATCCAATGGATTAAAATGCCCTTTCGCAATGAAACGGTAAATCATGTTTGTTAAACATTTTTTCACGCTTGATTTGGGACAAAAAACTTGATTCGCGGATTCCCTTAAATTTGAAAATTTTTTGCTAATCAAAGTAATATTTGATTGGCAGTTACTTCGTTTTTGTTTAGCAAACTGCGGTGCGATACCGCTTATAATATTCCCTGACCAAGGAAGAGATGTAAACACCTGAAATAGTCCAGATTGCACCATTTGTAAGCATCCAACACGAAGATCTGTATAGGTTAATAGTTTGATGCTATATTTTTAATCCTGACATGTATTGTTGTGGTTGACCGTGACCAAATGGTCTGACATGCACTTTAGATCATAAGGTTTGCTGTTGAGTCAACTGGCCTGGTTTAAATTCCTCGTTTGTCAATAAAGCATCTGTTAATAAAATTATAATGATGAATTGTGTGTTTTTATAGATTCTGGCATTTGCTCAAAAGAAAGGTAAAAAAGTGAAAGTTATTGGAAATGGTCATTCACCCTCAGACCTGGCGTGTACGACAGATTATATGATTAGTTTAAAACGTTATAATCATGTTATAAAGGTGAGATATGTTCGCAACTTCTCCCATGGTTACTGGGAAAGCCATCAACATCCTGTGCTCTTGTGTATAAAAAACTAAGTCAAATTTGTTTCTGTCACAATACAAAGGTTAACAAATCTGAGAAATTTGTGATTCGAAAAAAGTCTATAATAATGAACGTGGGTATGAATTTTTATAAAGATATCTAGTTTGTTAATGAAATATTCTCAGGAAACAAAAATCAAGACAATTGCAATCAATGCACTAACTTGGTTCAGTAATGAATACTGAATGGATAGAAATATGCAGGTGCTCTTTAAGACACTGTATAACCTGCCGAATAGAATTAATGTAGATTTAACACCCACCCCTATTATTTCCATAACAATCCATCATCATTTGACTGATTTGTGGATTATTCTGTTTCCTGCTTGAAAACCAGTAAAAGACACAATATACCAGGAAAATTTGAGTTTAGGGCGGCATGGTTTCGAATCCCCACTTGTACGTTAAATGGAGTATGGCCGCCTGTCCAACTTAGTTGGTTTCTGCCATTGGGGTGGGGGATGGTTCCTTCCACTGCTAAAGACCTCTACGCACAAGCAAATTATTGAAATGAAATTTAACCATATGTTAATCCCGAAATGACCTAGTTTGTGTCAAGCGGACATTAAACCCCATCTCTCTCTTGAGTTTAGGATGCTTTGTGTTTTAATAAAATATTGATGTAGTAAAATATACCCATGAATGATTATAAATGCTGTTGATCAAGTTTGCACCATAACCATAGAGATGACCTCAAAAAGTTTGCAGTTGAGTAGATCACAATTGAAGCTCTAGTTGTTTGATAATTAACTATAATTTCTAGGTCATCTATGTCATTGATAAACCTTCATAGATATAGTTATTAATTTTTAATTTATATTTGTGTAATGCAATGTTCTTTTAATATAAGCAAAAAAATATATTTGTATATATTTCTATGTAAGATTTAATTAAAGAGCTGACTATTCTTGCTATAATAGGGGGTGGGGGTGGGATGGTCTAGTGGTCTAGAGTGCAGCGCTTCGACCTATAGCTGGCCGGTCAGCTCTAGCTTGCGGCTATGGTTTCGAATCCCCGGTTGTACGTGTCAAGGAGTAGGGTCGCCTGTCCAACCTCGTGGGTTATCTCCAGGTACTCCGGTTTCCTGCCACTGCTAAAGACCCCTACGCGCAAGCAAATTATTGAAATAAAATTAAACCATATGTTAGTCCCGAAATGACCTAGTTTGTGTTGAGTGGACATTAAACCCCATTTCTATATATCCTTTGTATATTTAAGGAAAACATATATGTATCTATTTATAGATTGATAAAGAAAGAGGATTAGTCAATGTTCAGGGTGGTTGTTTAATTAAAGATTTAAATGAAAAAATTTTACCCGCAAATGGGCTAGCTTTTAGTGTGTAAGTACTTTAGTTCATCAGGATTTTCTGACGCGGTTTCACCTTGTCAGTGGTGCAGGTAGAAGGGCCTGACAAGGACAGCTGTCTATTTGTTCAGATGGTACGAAAAACCAAGGTCCCGTATACAAAATGGTGTGCATGTTAAAGATATAAGAGTAGGCTGTATTGCGTATGCCTGTCTTCATTAGCCCAGTCAGAGCCGAACAGTATAGGACTTTAAACCCTATTTCATTTCAATTTTACTAGAATTCATATCGTCTACCGTAGTCTAACACATGAACTTTAGATTGTATGGTTTTTCATTGAATCAAGTGGCTGGTTTTTGTGTTTTTCTCTGAAATATTGAAATAAAATGTTCCATATTTAAGTCCAGTAATGATCTAGTGTGTGTGTATTTCTCTCACTTGAATATATTTTATTCATGACTTCTGTATTCTAGTTAATTGTCACACTACCAGGCTGTGTAGTAGGAGTTGTTTATTGATATGTAATATTTGTATTTTAGACAAGGGACCGTATCAGAACTAACAGCCGCAGGTGTTATTTCTACAGGAACACATGGAACTGGTGCTGATATGGGAATTATATCTTCGTCTGTAAGTTAATGTTTTAATATTGGTGGATATCAAACTTTCTTTAATTTAAACAGATTATGATTAAAATTCATTTAACTGTCGAGAAGCTGAACATGCATGTGACAGAAATGAACGAAATTCATTATTAAACTGACTACTCGTCTATTGAAATGCTGTACAGATCGAAATGCACCTGCAATGAAAGTGCCAAGATAAATTGAGAGGCATCACTAACCAAAAGACCCTGAGATTGGAAAAGTTCTTCAGGAATAGTTTTCCCGTGTCTATTGTGCAGGATGAATGGCCTGGAAAGAAATGGTATCTAGTCATTCAAATGGGACAAAAAAGGGTCCTGTGTACGCTCCTGTATAATGTATGTTTAACTAGACAACTTAATTATGATTGGTTAACTGATTTTACTTGTTTTTTCTATTCTAGGTTGTCGAGTTGGACCTGATGACAGCATCTGGAGAAATTCTAACTATATCAAAAGACCAAAATGCTGATTTATTTCCAGCTGCTACAGTGAGTCTGGGTTCACTTGGTGTTATACTACACGTAACATTCCAGTGTGAACCTGCTTTTAATCTGGAACAGAAACAGTTTCCTGAAAAACTAGATAATGTAAGATATGTTTGATATATAAACATTATTAACCCTTTAACCCCTGGACAGCCGGGGGGTTGGGATGGCCTAGTGGTCTAGAGTGCTGTGCTTCGACCTCTAGCTGGCCGGTCACCTCTGGCTTGCGGCTGTGGTTTCGAGCTCTGGTGTGAGCGTATGTGGCATGGAGATAGGGGTGCCTTCTCAACCTCTTGGGTTTCCTCCAGGCACTCCGGTTTCCTCCCACTGCTAAAGACCACTACGCGCAAGCAAACTATTGAAATGAAATTAAAAACCATATGTTAGTCCCGAAATGACCTAGTTTGTGTTGAGTGGACGTTAACCCCCATTTCTCTCTCTCTCTCTCTCTCTCCCCGGACAGCCTTTAACAACCCCAAACTATTGTTCACTCTTGGGCATCGGAGCACCGGAGTCACTTAGATATTTGGAACTATCTGAGGTCTTGTTTCTTAGTTCTCTGAATAAGGAGGTTTTAGAAAGAAAGAGATAAATGGGGTTTAATGTCCACTCAACACAAACCACGTCATTTTGGATTTCAGGACTAACATATGGATCAATAATTTGCTTACGCGTAGTGGTCTTTTACCAGTGGGAAGAAACTGAAGGTCCTGGAGAAATCCCATCACGTTGGACAGGCAACCGTACTCCTTGTTACGTACAAAGGAGCTTTGAGTTGGTCTAAGGAGCAGTAGTATATTTTGATCGAAATGAGCTACAAAACTCACTGTATAAAAGACCTGGGCCCTGTTTCATGAAATTTTAACTAAAGATAAAATCCAATTTTAGTAGATACTTCAATTTTGATTGGCTAAGCACTAAAATCAATCTAATATTATCCAATCAAATTACTAAAATTGGGATCTTATCTTAGTTAAAATTTCGTAAAATAGGCCCCTGGACCTGAGTCATTAAAGCATTCTCAAATTTAACTTAAGAATTTACTCAACTTCAATCACTGTTTATGAGAAATATCTTGGATCCAGAAAAGAAAAAATTGCACAGTTTCTTATTGATGTATTTGATAAATTAAAACAACAAAGGTTTTATAAAAAGCTGTATTTTGTTGTACAAGGTGAACAGTTTTGAGTAAATTCTCAACTTAAGTCCCATCTGAACGACTATACAGCTGTCAGACCTTCCGTTCAAAGGGAAGGGATCACCATTCCTCTCATAATTACTTCTCCTGCATTTACTTTTAAAATGGATGGAACATATACTGGGCTGCCCACAACCAGTACATATTTTGTCTGTTGCTAATCAAAAATTTAAATCTAACACTTTTGATTTGCAGAATTGGCTTCAGACATAAGACCGAACCGAAAGTCTACATTACAATAACATTCACAAACTGTCACAGCTACCTGTAGCAGTGCTAAAACAATCTAAGAATGAAATCTTATCATTTATTATGAATTAAAGTAATATTTTGTTATTTAGATGTTTTATGTGGAAACTGAAAAACTGCTAGTCTCTTATCATCCAAACAAATATTCTACGAATATTACTCTGGATGGGTCCTCAAAATTTGACAGAAAGTCAGTCATTGTCTGGATTATCCAGTCTTTTAAGTTACCACGTACTGAATCTATCAAAACATCTCGCTTGTCAACAATGACACTCTTTAAAATTTTGTTTTAAAGGTTTTAATTGAAATGGTAATTTTCTCTCGTCATGAATCAAACGTATGGCTTCTCACAATCATAGATATCCTATTTAAAGACTTTATAGGATATCTATGCTCACAATTTCCTTAATCACGATTCATGCTGTTGTATCGTCTCTATTTTGTTTCTAATAATAGATGGGCCAATTGAATTGTGGGATATATTTTATCCTCGCTTTATAGAATCTATCAAAATCAGCCCGGCTTCTTAATATCTATCATTTACCGAGACTTTAGCCAAACGGTTCCATTGCTCATGCGTAACCGGGAGTTTGGTTTTTTATGTGGTAGATTATCCAGTAATTTTCGTCAATAATTGAGAACCGACCCAGACCCTCCGTGCGTTGAAGACTAGGGGGTTCTGGGTGACCGAGACTAAAAAACTGCTAATCAATTATTGAATTTCTAATGACATTTAGCAAAAATGGACTTTTTGATAAGCAGTTCTGCTAATCAACTATGAAAAATTACAGACAGCCCTGAACATATAATATTGTAATATCTTATTGGGTATAATTTTATTCATGTACTTTTTCAGGTTTTGAAAAATCTTGATGAATATGTGACTGGTTCCGAACATTTCCGTTTTTTTTACTTTCCACATACGGAAGATACTTTATGTTTTAGTGCTAATCGTACCAAGAAGGTAAGGGTATAAAAAAGGGTCACAAATTTAAGTACATTTGTTTTATTAGTCACCCTGATCATTTAAAGTGTCTTGTGTTCAAATAAAAAAAATAAAAAAGACATTTTCAAAAACGAAATAGATGTTGAATGATTAAGAACTTCAACACCAATTTTTTACTAGATCTAAAAGCTGTTACTAGATTTAGAGGTGGTTACTCGATCTAAAGGACTTTATTACTGGATCTAAAGGCCTTTACTACTACATCTTCAGGCCTTTACTACTACATCTACAGGCCTTTACCTTACTAGATTTAAAGGCCTTTAACTTATCTGAAAACCTTTACCTTTTTTGAAGACCTTTACCGTGTCTGAAGACCTTTATTATATCTAAAGTCTGTTACTAGATCTAAATCCATTTACCTAATCACTACTATATGTAAAGGCTTTTACTAGATCTACCTTTACCTTATAATCTGAAGAACTTTACTACATCTAAAAACCTTTACTACTAGATCTAAAGGCTTTTACTACCAGATCTATAGAACTTTACCAGATCTAAAGGCCTTTACCTTATCTGAAGACCTTTACTAGATCTAAGGGCTTTTCGCTAAATTTTGCAGTCTACAGGAAAACTTGATGATAAAAAAAAATTGTTTTGTTTATTCAGGAGAAGAATTTATCGTTTAGTTGGTTTTGGGAATCATTGGTTGGATACCATATCTTCCAGGCCTTATATTGGTTAAGGTCAGTAAAGAGTTTATATACTTTTCATTCTAAAATATATCTCATTTTATGATATACTGAAGGGCCTGACAAGGACAGTTATCTTGTTGTTTGGATGGGACAAAAAAAAACAAGGTCCCATGTTCACATTGGTGTGCACGTAAAAGATCCCTTGGCAGTTGAAATTCAGTATAAGATGACTGTAGCGCTGCTGCCCCGGCAAAATTCCTCTCTTAGCACACTGTGTGGCGTATGCCAGTCTTCATTAGCTCAGTTTAGGAGCAGAACAGTAGGACGTTAAACCCCATTTCATTTCATTTCATTTCATTTCATGGTATACCTGTGTAGAAGATCATTTTAAAATACTTATCATTTATACAACTTGTCTATAATTATCATTCTAAAATATGTCTCATTTATAGTATGCACCTATCTACACTATCATCGTACCAATTGACACGACAGGACAAAATGCGCAATAACACAGACAATAACAGCAGTGTGCAATGAATTTAAAACTATTAACGTTTGATACATACATGGATGTGCCAAGAAAGTGTAAACATTTTCGGCATTCTGCTTAGTAGTTGTCATACCTTGTAGCTATGATGCCAAAAATGGCTTGATGTTACAGGGGTACGAGAGTCCTAAAAGATTGAAAGTTTTGAAAAGTTGGTCCGACATAAACAACAATTATTTAGATCGAAATTCCATTCTGATCAGCAAATTTACCGGTTTCATTAACCTGGTTGGTGCAGCAACGTAAGATATTACAACCTTATTGATCAGGCACGGATCCAGTGGGGGACGCACGCCCCCTCTATTTTTTGAGGTGTCAATCAATGTTTAGCTCCATATATTCTCGCGAGAAAGAAGAACAAAAATAGTTTATGTTGGAAATAGTAATTTACAGTACTAGTACGAAATTAGTCCTTGTGGGCATTTTTTACACTCAAAAATCACGGTTCGGGGCTTCGCACTCCCAAGCTGGTGCAGCACGTCCCCTCTTTCTGAAAATCCTGGATCCGTCCCTGTTGATGTAGTTTAGTTCATTTCTAATTTTGAATTTTTCAGTACATTTATGTCGTTCTTGGTACCAGTGTTAAATCGATTGTTTTATAATTTGTTATATTCTCACAAGAAGGAGAAAGTAGATCGATGTGATCAGATCTTTAACTTCAACTGTTTGTTTAAACAGTATGTCACAGAATGGTCAATACCAAGGTACTTATAATTTTAGGTGGATATATAAAAAAAAGATATTAATAGAGAGAGAGGGGGGGGGAGAGAGAGATTTTAAGTCAACTTCATACAAATTATTCAATTCAGGACTAACACATGGTTCAATTTTATTTCAATAATTCGCTCGCTCGTCGTGATCTTTATATATAGCTATGGGAGGGAACCCAGAGGATCCGCAGAAAACCCAAGAGGTTGGACAACCCTATTGTTTGTCACGTAAGCCGGGGAATCGAAAGCATTAATTTCAGTATGCATTTCTGTTCTGTAGTGATGTTTAGCTAATTGGGCATTGTGCTCGTTGCTATTCCAAGCCAAGAATGGAGCTAGTCACTGGGTGCTACAGATGATTTAAGGCCATGCCCTAGGTGATGAAACAATTAATATATAGCTAATTACAAAAATGTAATTGTTGCTACTGTTGGAATATTGAATTTGTTTATTATAAACAAGAGGGTGTCGATGTTGTTCTCATGTCTCGGAGTAATTTTAAGTAAATGTAATGATATCAGCTGATTTTATTTTAACAGGGATAAAACTGCACCCGTATTGACAGAAATTAAAGATTGGATTTTAAAAAATAAATTCCCAGCACATTTTCCTATTGAAGTTCGCTTTGTGAAAGGTGATGGTATTTATTTAAGTCCAGCATATGGATGGAAAGATACATGTTATATTAATATCATCATGTATACGTAAGTATAGTATAGTTTAACACTAGTTTCTTTGATGAGGTAACGAGTGCTGCAGGGGTTAAGTAGGGAAGACGCTGGCTCCCTAGTCTGGAGGTGGTCTAGTTCCAGAAGCCACAGTGGTTCACTGAGTAGGAAGCTGGCTTGCTTGTCTTGAGATCGCATGGTTGATCCCTGCATTGGCCGAAAAGTTCATCAGGGTTTCCATTGTGCTTTCCCTCTGACAGAGCAGCTGTCTACTTGCTCGGATTAGACAGATCATCGAGTTCATGTGTATACATTGATCTGCACCTAACAGATACCTTGGTAGTTGGAACTGGGCAAAATTACCCATTTAGCACACTGTATAGCGTATGTCCGTTGACATTATCCCATTCGGAACAGAACAGTGGGACATTAAACCCCTTTTCATTTCATTTATTCTGAACTTTATTAATGTCCAGGGTGTTTGACCGTTGCCGAGCAGAGCAGGGCATAGAACCCAGCAAAGAAAAACATCTTTGATGTTAGTGTAGAAGTGCTTCTTATGTTATTTTCTGTTGTGTTGTATGACTGTCTTACTTCTCTTACAGGCCATTTAACAAAATTGTACCAAGAGAAAAATATTGGGAAGCTTTTGAGAAGGTTATGTCTGACTACGGGGGCCGTCCACACTGGGCTAAGGTATTTTTTAAGGTTACAGAATTTTGTAACTGTGAAACGGGTCAATCACCATTTGTTATCAGAAACGTTTTTAAAAAATGTGTTCTGGAAGTATTTAGATCTTTATTTTGTACTGACTAGTCTACTCAGCAACTACTCCTTTAGAATTTATCTATTCTCTTTGAAGTCCAACCCCTTCGAAGTCCAACTTGAATCTATTGGCTAAGACCATTGTTACCGAAGAAAAAGCAAATGTACAAGGCATTTGAACACAAATTTCTTAAAGAGGTTGTTAGATATGGTGCAATAGAAGCATTCATCTCACAGAATCATGAAATCTAATAGTTTGCAAATGGTGCCTGTCTGTTCCCTTTTTATTTAAACATTATGTTATAAAAATTATGATTTACACATGCGATATTAGGGTTTTACAATGATGTGTAATTGGGACCGCAATATTTTAAGCGGAGTTGGATGTCCAAATGGTTGTCATGTGTCGTATGATAAGGTCTGTCACTGAGTCAACTGGCATGGTCTCGATTCCACAGTTGTATGTGACATGAGTAGGGTCGTCTGTCTAACATTGTTATTTTTGCTCCCACTGCTACAGACTCCTACGCGCAAGCAAATTATTGAAATAAAATTGAACTATATGTTAGACCCGAAATTACCTAGTTTGTGTCAAGTGGATGTTAAACTGCATTTCTGTCTCTCTCTTATCCAAAATTTTTTCCTTTTTTTCCAGGATCATAAATATGGCAGAGAAGAATTTACTAAGCTGTATCCGCAATTTGAGACATTCTGTAAAATTCGAGAAAGATTGGATCCTAATGGCATGTTCCTTAATTCCAATCTTGAAAGAGTTTTTGGTAAAAATACCATGTCCAAAATGAATGTATAGATTTTTCCTTGATAATCAAAATGTTTTCTTTCATTGTTAGATATTTGATTGAAGTTGCCAGAAGGATTCAAATTTTATTGGTTTAAAGTAGTTGACTATTAAAATTGATGTGTTTGTTCATCTGTCTGTCTGTGACACTTTTCAGGACACAAGAACTGTGCTTCTACTTGAGGTAGAAAATTAAAATTTGTCAATGGAGTGAATGTGTTGACCCAGAGATCAACAATCAGCATTTTTGGCCAAGGCTAAGCAAAGATAAGCAATTTCATTGGTCAGTGCTTTGGCATAAATGATTCTAATTAAGTGAGAATGATGAAAACTTAGTCTCATATCATGAATAGGTTTGCTGATGAGAATTTCTGCTTTGGCTAAGAGAGACCTCAATTTGATTGGTCCTGATGTGTCGTTAAACAACATTTCTTTTATTATATTCATATTTGATGGAAAATTATAATCTTTCTGGCAACTTGTTCACAATATTTTAGAGATGTACATAACACATTCCACATACAATGTTTATTTTTCACTAGTGTTCTCACTTCATTCATTTTTACTGGTCTTGACTGACTGGCAGTGAAATTGACTGACTGGTTTAGTTATCTGGAGTAAATGTCATAGTCTTTGGAAAAAATATCTTGTTTATCCAAGATAAGAAAATACGTCAAAACCTGAAGTGAAAGCCTTGCATATTATTACAATTCTATGCAGATCTCCATTCTTGACATTAACACTTGCAGATTAAAGACTTAATTTAGAGTACCACAGAAGCACCAAAACATTAGACTGTAAATTTTTGTCGGTCAAGGGTGGTAATGATGACGAAAAAAAGAGCTCTACCATTTTGAACTACATGTACATATGTTGGGGGAGGGGGCATACTTTGTACTTTCATAATTTTTTTGTTACGGTCATGTAATGGTCTTTATGAGGCTGTGTGAACTGTGTAAACCAATCCATCTTTACAAACTACATGACATTAAACAATATTGGATGACACTTTTCATTGAATTGTAAACATACTTTCCATTGAATTATTTATACACTTTGTTCTCAATTGTAAACAGACTTTTCAATGAATTATATATATACACTCTTTATATATACTAACTTTATATACACATGCTTCAATGATTTGTATACACACTATACATTGAATGGTATGCACTTTTCAATGAATGGTATACACACTTTTTAATAGTATGCACACTTTTCAGCAAATGGTCATCTTACGAAGCGTTTGTTTATTGTTGTTTATTATATTTTGTTTTTAGCTTTAAGCTGGTAAAACAAAAGGTGCTAAATGTCCCTAAGGGTAAACCTAAATCAAAAATAATGTTAAAAAACTCAAACACTATGAAGCTAAATAATTACTCAGACATGTTAATGGGGAAGTAGTATCAGTTGGTCTTAAAAGATTAAAATGTGTCTGATTCTTTAATTAGTTATTTCTGCACTTGAAAACTGATCTGTAAATGAGCAAAAGGTATTTTAGAATTATTGTGATATTTTTTCTGGTTTTTTTTATGTTATTATTTGACAGTAACTTTTTTATAGCAATTTTATGTTTACATAGCCAGTTGTTATTGCATATTTTTGCATTTGTTTGTACTAAAATACATTTGAGATTGATATCAATTAATGAATTACTATTATGAAGAGATTGAAAAATAAGGTATGTCTGGTATTAATTGATACCCTTAAATATCCTGAACCTTGATTTCAATTTTGTTATTTTTCTTTCCATCTGATTTGGCGCAAAATTAAAAAATGTCTAGGACAATATGTCTTTATTGAGTTTTACATCTCTAGTCTTGGCCAAAGTTGCGATATATATGTACACCCCATAATCATATTTGCATATCTTTATTGTTATTCTGGATAACTGCTCCTTTTAAATGTTATTCTGGGTAACTCTTGCTATTAATTTTTATTCTGGGTAGCTATTGCTATTGAATGTTATTTGCGGCTATTAAATGTTATTCTGGCTATCTGTTTCTAATAATTGTTATTATGGGTAACTGTTGCTATTAAATGTAAATCTGGGTAACTGTTGCTATTTATTGTTATTCTGGGTAACTATTGGTATTAAATGTAATTGTTATTCTGGGTAACTATTGGTATTAAATGTAATTGTTATTCTGGGTAACTATTGGTATTAAATGTAATTGTTATTCTGGGTAACTATTGGTATTAAATGTAATTGTTATTATGGGTAACTATTGCTATTTAATGTTATTCTGGGTAACTTTTGCGGGTAACTTTTACTATTAATTGTTATTCTGGGTAACTGTTGCTATAAATTGTGAATAACAAATAATAAAGAACAAAACCATAACCATGACAGGGTCAGGATCCAGCAAATATTAGAATTGTCTGGTGGTAAAAAAGTTTAGAAAATTATTTCTTTTGTCTTTGACCTTTTTCGTAGTGGTTGTATTATTTACAGAATTGTAAATTTTCAGATATTAGATTTGAGCACTTGACAAAAATAAGAAATCAAGAATTCTTCATGTAATATTTCATATTTTAGAACAGTACATTATTGACTGAGAAATGTACTGGGTATATATAATAATAATAAACTGTTTTATAACATTTAGATATGATGTAGTGTTTATTGTCCCATACCTTTCCAAGACAGTAGGGAACTATTGAAATAGGTTTTGTCTGGAACACAATTAGAAGAGCATGTGTCATCATATTCATCCTGAGTTACTATTTCAGTCATGATATCATCGACATTCCACAGTACATTGTTATTTACTGATTACATTCCAGCATTTGGTATTCTTTTAAAATCAATAGATATGCCATACATGTGCTACATGTTGTTCATGGTAAATCAGCTGATCCCTTGGCAGATGGATTTCGATATAAGAGTTGGCCATAGTGCCGCTACCTGGGCAAAATTTTCCCTCATAGTCATAGCACGCTGTATATCTTTGATGAGAGAGGGGGTTACGGTATTTAATGAAAAAAAGTATTGTTTATAACTAAAAGATGAGTAAATAACCTTGGTGCTAAAGGGGATCTACCTTGGCTGAGAGTTCCAGTGGTTTAAATGTACTGATTGGGGGATGTCGGGGATGATTGGATGGCTGACTGGTTAGCGTCTGCACGTTGTATCATAAGGTCTGTCATTGAGTCAACTGGCCTGCCCAACCTCATGGGTTTTCTAGTTTGTGTCAATTGGACATTTAACACCCTTTCTTTATTTTTTTGTGGACAGGAATTCATGTACCTAATTTTAGGTCTTTAAAGTATAGTTTAGGTATTTAAACCAATATAAGGGGGAGTGTATGATTAACATGTGCAAGTAGTTGTTAAAACCCATCTCTCTTGCTCTCCAACATAAGGGTATATCTTATGTAATTTAACACCACATAGTTGAACAGGGAACCCCACTTATGCACAAGAGAGGAATTGAAACCATGCCAGTCAACTCAATGACAGGCCTCACGATCTAAAATGCATGCATTAAACCATTCTGGCGATCAGCAACCCGAACCCCCTTTTAGATAAAGAGAGAGAGAGAGAAATGGGGTTTAACGTCCACTCGACACAAACCAGGTCATTTTGGGACTAACATATGGTTTCATTTTATTTCAATAATTCGCTTGCGCGTAGGGGTCTTTAGCAATGGGAGGAAACCGGAGGAAACCCACGAGGTTGAGAAGGGGCCCCTATCTCCATGCCACATACGCTCACACCAGGGCTCGAAACCACAGCCGCAAGCCAGAGGTGACCGGCCAGTTAGAGGTTGAAGCGCGGCACTCTAGACCACTAGGCCATCCCAACCCCCCAGATAAAGAGAATAAATAATGATTAGATAGCATGAACTATTATCATGGATGCAATGAGGAATACTAGACATGAGCTTGGAAGGGGGTACTGAAACAAATATGGAGCAGTCCATAAATATTATTCAGAATAGATACATAACAATTATCAAGATATTTTTGATGAAGTCTGTATTAAAGGGAATGGTGGCTGTTAATCCCAACTAAAGCTGTCTCCTGCGGGAAAATTGGAAAAAGAAACCATGATGTACCCCAACAGTATGAAATCAAATAACAGAAGGTAGGAGAGGAATTTTACCCAATCATCATCGCTACTGTCTTCTGTTATTGCCAGTCGTCATTAATCTGTTTGGCACAGAAAAGAAAGACATTGAAACTCCGCCAAGACTTTCGTTTGTACACACATTTTCCCACCCCTGGGAGACTTATTTGCACAGTAAAGAAAGAAATTGATCTTCCATTTCATTTCACACTAATTGCCAAGATTTTTATTTGCACATACATAATTTCCCACCCCTAGGAGATATATTTGCACAGAAAAATAAAAAATTGATCTTTCATTTCATTTTACCCTTGCCGAGACTTTTGTTTGCACACAAACCCTTTTCCCACCCCTGGGAGATATATATATTTTGTCTGTTACTGTGCATGTCTAAAATTCAGAAAATCAATTTCCAGGGGCCTATTTCACGAAATTTTAATTAAGATAAGATCCCAATTTTAGTAATTTCATTGGATAATATTAGATTGATTTTAGTGCTTAGCCAATCAAAATTGAAGTATCTACTAAAATTGGATTTTATCTTAAGTTAAAATTTCGTGAAACAGGGCCCAGAACTTTGAATGGAGCACCCCTAATAAAGAAAGAGAGAGAAAAGGGGTTTAAACCTCCACTCGACACAAAATAGGTCATTTTGGGACTAACATATAGTGGAAGGATACCAGAGAAAACCCATGAGGATGGACAGGCGACAATACTCATTGTCACGTACAACTGTGGAATCGAAACCACGCCAGTTGACTCAATGACAGACTTTATAACACAACATACACGCGCTAACCATTCGACCATCAAACCCCCCACCCCTAAGAAACAGACTAGAAATAACAATAATAATAAATTACATGTCTCTGTATTTACAATATAATTTCATTACACCAAAACACTTAGAAAACTTTTTTCTTTTTGCTAGGATTAAAGTGTAAATCTAAATCAAAGTCCTCATCATCATCATTATCAATGGTAAACATCACTTGTGATTTCTGAGGTTTAATCCCAATTGTTGAACCACAGACCAAAGACACGCTATTATTATTCAACCTTGGACTGGGATATTTTGCAGTGTTATCGTTTGAATTCAAGGTCATTTTTTTAGATTGGCTTTGATTGTTATCTGACCTGATGGAATTCTGGTTCAAATCTCCACTTTTACTTATGATGGGACTTGAACGATTTTTAAATTGATAAACTTTTTGTGTAAGCTTCACAGAATTCAACGATTTGTCGGAATTTAACAAAGGCTGTGCACTTTTATTAACACTTTCATGTAGAATTGGCTCATTTTGTGAATTAGGTGGCGTGGGTCCGATACAAGGTAACGTAAAATTACTCTGACTTTTGAAGGTTTGAGATTGTGTCACAGATTTCTGAGAAAATAATCCAGCTGTCATATTTGGTTCCTCCAACATCCTGCTTTCTCTTTTTGGTGCCTTCTTGGTTAAAGTATTAGAGAAAATGTCACCCTCCTCGTCTGAACTAAGGTTAAGAGACAGATCCTGCGACGCCAAGTGTTTGTTTTCGTTTACATTTTTGTGTTCAACCTGTTTATGGTTCAATGATCCTTTTATTTTTGAATCGCCTCCACATTTGTCTGAGTTGGATTTTGAGAGAATTTTCATTGCAAAATTGATATTTGTTCCATCACAACCAAAATTTTCATTCTTTTCTGAATCGTTTTTATTTGTATTTACGAGTAAATTGCTATGATTACCATCCAAATGTGATTTGACAGGAACAATCTGTGCATCAGGCAATTCTGGAGATTCTATATTCGAAATGTTGTCATTGTCATCCACCATTGAAGTTTCAAACAGATTCTCAGTTGATTTTCTTTTCAAATTGGCCTTATTATTATCTGTGTTCCTATGTTGGTCTGCCCAAGCCCATAAATTTCCGGACAAAAGACTTTCTGACAGATCTACTGAAGTGTCGAATTCAATATTTGTAACCTTAGCTGGAGGATTTGTCTTTTTCTCTTGCTCTGTGAAAGCAAATTTATTAAGTTTTGAAATTGTTTTCGGCGACACTTTTGATAATGAAGTATTGTGGGATTTGATTGGTTCAGATTCTGCAGACGTATCATGTAACTCATTTCGCGTCATGCTAACACTTGTACACGAGGGGTTTTTAAATGTGGAATCTTTTGTTTTAGACGAATCGCTTTTACTAAGAGATGAATTCATCTTTGCACTGAGTTTGGCAGCCATGTTGATTTTAGGCTTTTTTGGCAGTTTCTTTGTTGTGTCTCTTACATAAATTAGTTTCGAAGCAGACGTATTTGTAGTATCCAATAATTTTGAATCGTCGCTTTGTCCTGTTAAATAAACTTCTTTCGATTTTCTCTTCTGAATCGCCTCAGTTAATAGATTTTCATTTGAATCACGACTTGGTGTATTCATGTCGGAATTTGATTTCACAATCGGACCATTTGTAAATATCGGTACAAAATCATGTTTCTTTCTGCCCACTGAGTTTGTTTCAGGACAACTTTTCTTTTTACCAGTCTTCTTTGGAGTTGATTCCTCCATGATGTCATCTTTACTAAAATCTAGTAAATCTGACAATGCCGAAGAATCTAATGCTAACGATTCATTTGGGCTATAACTAGGGCTCTCTTTTTCATCGGACATTTTAGTAACATTATCTCCAATTGAATTATTTCTGTCATCTGCATGATCGTCATGATCATTATTCGATACGTTTAGTATATTTGAACCATGTTCGCGATGAGGTTCGCTGGTCTGATAACCTGGGTTACTTTTAGGGGAATTTCCAGGTCTGTCTGTATTATTTTCTTGTTGACGTCTGTCTGCTAAACGTTTAATTTCTTCCAATTCAGTTTTCAATAAATCTTGTAGATCAAGTCTTTTTAAAATCATTTCAGCTGAAAAGAATAAAATAAATACATTCTTTTACCAATTTGCACTAATTCACAGAAAAGAAAGAGAAAAGAGGAAACCGGAGGACCCAGAAAATCGACACGAGGTTGAATAGGTGACCCTACTTCTTGTCACAGACAAGAGGGGAATCAATGGAAGGAACTGTATCAGGCAAGCCCCTAATATATTGTTACCAGCACTCTGATACAGAGCTTGACAATATTTCTATCGTATCTTTTTTGGCATCAGGTATCGTGATATATCACTGAGAAATTATAAATTTGTCCTCTACCTTGCTCAGTGAAATTGTTTGAAATAAACAATTCTCTAGTGAAAGTTTTTTCTAATAATACTATCAAGAGCACCGAGCATGGCCGAATGTCTTCCTGTGAAGTGTAAAATAGTAAGAAATAATAATAGCATACCTTGTAATAAATATTCTTCTTCAGCTTGATCAGGGAATGCTGTATGTAAGGCATTCACTCCACCTAATAGAGCAGCTCCCTATAAATACACAGTCAATAAAATAGAAATTTCTCCCTTTTCAAAACAATATTATATTCATGTACTATATTACAACATTTATGTTGCAGAATCGAATGGGCTTGAAAGTTTTGCTGACACAGTATTTCTGTCATTTTTAAACTAGCATATATATATATGAATAAATAATAATAATGTCAGTGAGCTGAAAATCAAATAGGTATAATATGTTATTGCTCTATACTTCAATAGTAAGGATAACTACAGTTTTCCTTTTTTTGTGTCACTTCCTAACTCTTCAAGTCCTCGTTACGGATCAACCGAAGCAAAGATCTCTGTGTTAAGAGTATATTTGGAAAGTGTTTAACCAAGTCCTACATGTGTGCAATGGATACATGTGTGCAATGCAAGAGAATTTGGCCAGGACAGTGGTACTCTTCTTTTAACTGCCAAGGATTCTTCAAAGTGCACTGTACAGGAAATAAATACATCCCCTTTTTAAATCTATATGTTTGTCATCGAATGGAAAAAACCCACAAACAAGCGGTTGCCATACAAGATACGTCCACATTTTGTTACAGATGGACAGAGAACAAGCTCAAAAAAGAAACAATTTTTCATACAATCATAGGCCGAAATCCAGAAGTTACAGTCAGATGTGCGTGAATATCTGCAGGAATATACACATATATTTTAAGTTGCATAAAAATCGGGTAAAAACTGTGACTTCTAGAGGATCCACAAACTTGATATTACATACTTTTACACAAATTGTGGACAGACCTTCCGGACAGACTGGGGCGTTGACAGTATACAGCCACATAAAAATGTGGGCATATAAAAATACCTGCATAGAAGATTCCATTAGCGTGACGGCGACGACAGCATCTTGTACTAACACTTCATCTCGAAACATCAATCTAGCATGAGCTTGAGCTAATCTAATCATACTCTGTAATAATCTCATCGTAGTTCTAGCAGCATTACGATTATCAGCACCACGTTGAGCACGATAGTAAGCTTGTAATACCCTGATAAAATAATACTATATAACATGATATAATTTACCACTGGCTATAATAGAAATGGGGTTTAACGTCCACTTGACACAAACTAGATCATTTCGGGACTAACATATGGTTTAATTTTATGTCAATATCTAGCAGTGGGAGGAAAATCGGAGGACCCAGAAAAAACCCACAAGAATAAACGTCCCTAATCTTGGTCACGTACAATCCGTGAATCGAAATCACACCAGTTGACTCAGTGACAGACCTTATGATACAACCACCCACTAACCATGCGGACATCCACCTCCCCTTATAAACATAAAGCTGAAGTAATACTGACCTAGTCGAACCTTCAGTTAATGTAGGAACAAGAGTTTTAATAAGGGCTAAATAAGCTTGCATCTTATCCATACTCCATAGATGTTTAGTGTTTACTTGGGCTGGATAACAAAATATAAGTACAGACGTATCATCAATATGTACATAATAGATGTTGAGTGAGTGTTTATCTCCGCTGGATAACAAAATAAAGTAACACATAATGGAGGTTTAGTTTTTATCTGGCCTTGATAACAAATAAGGTATATGAGGTAGGATTTTGAAATGAAATTAAAGCAATTTAACTTTTATATGTACTGGAAACTTGTTGGGTTTTTAGTCACAGGAAAGAAGATTTTTTTTTGTTGGGGTGATTGAGTACTGACAATCTATAACAATAAAAGAGAGAGAGGGAGAGAGAGAGAGAGAGAAATGGGGTTTAAAGCCAAGTCATTTCAGAACTAGCATATGGTTTAAATTTATTTCAATAATTTGCTTGCTAGTAGAAGTCTTTAGCAGTGGGAGGAAACCGGAGGACTTGGAGAAAATCCACAAGGTTGGACAGGCGACCCTACTCCTTATCTATAATAAAAGACCAAATATCCAACATGCATTGCTTTAGAATAATATTAGTTATACTCACCACCAATAGTTTTATTTTCTAGGATATAACTCGATACCATTCTATCCCAATCTTCATTCTGTGAATCTAGTAAAACTAACACCAGATCAAATCTACTTAATAACGGACTAGCTAAAGCCACATTTACGCAAATAGACTGAAAAATATAAACACAAGTTTCATTCAACAATATCTTATTTCCCGGGTGTTTCAACTCTGAATACTTAAAATTCCAGGAGTTTTATAATGAAACTAAAAGGATACGTTATTATTATTTTTGAAAATTCAAACTCATCAAATTGATGGAGAGAGATAATCAATGAGTGTTCAGCAGCAGATCGGATCAAATCCAGTAAAAGTCCAACACATAAGATGGCATTGAGAGTTGATTAAGGTCTTTTCATGTTGATAAATGTCTAATTAATAATTCATATATAACATTTCAGGCCTAAAGAAAGGCCTGCAATAGGCAGATTTACATCTTCCATAGTGACCCTTAAAGATTTTTAAAACTTTGGTAAATTTATCAAATGATTATAGACTGAAATGAATTTGGTTTTAATGTCCCATCTGAACAGCTAGACAGTGTTCGTTGACTAAGTAAATGTCCAGAATATACAGGTGAAGTAGCATCCATGTAAGACACCCATGTATATATTTCTGGTATAACATAACATAACATAACATCCAAATTTATATAGCGCAATAAATACTTGTATTAGGAGTTCCAAATGCACTTGCAAAGTTATACATGTTGGTTCCATTTCATCCATATTGTTGTATGAACAGGTGAGTTTTCAGTCTTGATTTGAAAATGCAGACACACTTTGATTTTTTTTATATGAAGGGGTAGTGAATTCCACAAATGAGCTGAAGAGTACTGGAATGAACTATACCTGTTCAGGATCATACTGTCCTTTAGGATTTGTAGCAGCTAGTATAGTTGTCTTCGTACTTAACTTACAAACTAATCCTGCCTGAAATAAGAGAGAGAGAGAGAAATGAGGTTTTACTTCCACTCGATACAAACTAGGTCACTTTGGGACAAACATGTGGTTCAATTTTCCTTCAATCATTCGCTTGTGCGTAGGGGTCTTTGGCAGTGGGAGGAAACCGGAGGACCTGGAGAAAACACACAAGGTTGGACAGGTGACCCTACTCCTTGTCACGTACAACTGGGGAATCCAAACCAAACCAGTTGACTCAATGACAGACCTTATGATACAGCATGCATGTGCTAACCATTCAGCCATCAAAATGCAGAAACACTGCTCTGTCTCACAACATTCTGCTCCCTAGCATTACACACATGACTATAGCAAAAAAAAAAAATGTACCGGTATGTCAGTCTCAAAATGAGAGACATCAATCACTTTCTCTTTCCTTCAAGATGAACCAGGATAAAATTCAAATTTTAGTAATTTGATTTGATAATATATAATATTTTAGTACTTAGCCAATCAAAATTGAAGTATCTACTAAAATTTGGATTTTATCTTTAGATACGATTTCGTGAAACGGACACCAGAAGAATAAGTGTACAGCGAGACAGTTCATTATTACCTTGGTTATACTGATAGTCTGTTGTTCCATAACTGTACAGTGAACAGTTATATAATTACCATAGCTGCACTAATAGTATGTTGTTCCATAGACAGTGAATAGTTATATTATTCCATGGCTGTTCTATAGACAGTGAATAGTTATATTAATACCTTAGCTACACTGATAGTCTGTTGTTCCATAGCTTCGTGTATACTGGCTTTATCATGTTCTTTAATACTATTAAACTCATCTATACAACATAAACCACTATCAGCTAATACCAGAGCACCTGCTTCTAACTGCCATTCTCCAGAATCCTGGGGAAAAAAAGTAAAACTTAATGACACTCTCAGATACTGCCTTCTTAAAGTGCCAATGACACGAAATTTACAATGCGAACTTCCAATAAATCAGTACCTACTTTTACTGCTGTAACTTTTAAACCTATACCCGCAGTTAAAACTGATCGAAATGTTATCCCTACCTTTACTGCTGTAACTGTTAGACCAGCACTAGTACAACCTATACCAGTAGTTAATACAGATCGAGGTGTTATCTTAGCAGCATATTTTAAAAACTGTGATTTCCCTGTACCTGTAATTAAAAATATCTATAAACATATCTATTTCCAAGTAAACTAAAGTTTTCATCAAATGATGAATCTAGCTGGATTTTGGCGCTCTATAAATGTCCATTATTATTATTAAATGATCTCACAAATAAATATCTAAAAACAGTATTCAGTGACCAAGTGAAGACTGAAACAAGGTTAAGCTGTTTAATCGCTGGTGTTCACATTCACTCCTTCACATTTCAAAAGCTAAATATATATATCCTTTTTCTTATATATAACCAAATCAGAAAATATTTAAATAAAACACAGTTAAAAAACAGAAAAAATGTATTATGGACCAGGAACCAAGCATGGCATCATTGTCACCATCCTTAAAATTTTGACATCATTTCAAAAATCAAAGACTGTTAATCGATATGAAATTGTTCAATTCAAGGAAAAATTGTGCCACGTTTTGTTTCAAGATTTGGTACGAAGAAAATCGCCAAAAATCAAAGATAGAAATACATAATAACCTGGATCTCCAACTAGTAACAGATGAGCTTCACCTCTAACTTTAGAACCACTTTCATCTTCTCGCTATTAAAATACATGAAACATACCAATTAACAAACAAATTTTGTTATTTATAATTTCTTCCTCGAATGATTTGTTGATCAACATGATATATATTTAGTTGAAAATATTCACTAGGCATGATAATCACAATTGGCTTTCTACACATAAAAATCTAATTTACATCATCTTCCTGTTTATGTGTACTTTGTGAACAAAATGTTAAAAATCATAAATTTCAGTAATTTCGATTCGACTAATCCAATCTGATTTAAACACAGATACTATTTTGTTTCGTTTTTATAGTTCAAGATTTCGTCTGACTTGAAGATATAGGTCAAAAGCAGCACATGCCATCGAAATATAGATCTGCATTTTAATCAAATTGAGACTAATCTTCATTAACGCCTACTCGAAACATACTAGGTCATTTCAGGACTAACAGTAAGACATATGGTTTAATTTTATTTCAATTATTCGTGTTGTGGTCTTTAGCAGTGGGAGGAAACCGGAGGACCCGGAGAAAACGCACAAGGTTGAACAGGCGAGTCTACTCCTTGTCACGTACAACCAGGGATTTGAAACCACGGCAGTTGACTCAATGACAGGCTTTATGAAATAGCGTGCACGATGCTAACCAATCGGCCACCCCCCCCCCCCCATTACATCAATCAAAGGTTAAAAATCTTGATAGAAATGGTAATTTTTATTTTCAAATAAGCGGGTTTGGTCACATGTTGTGATGATATACCTTACCTGTACCCCGCCAGCTAAACAAACAGCAACAGCTAATTTAACAACATACAGACCATAAACTTGTGGACAAAAACTGGCTAGAATCTTATTGCGAGCTGTAAGTGGACTGTTCACATGGTCTTGCCAAAATTCTGATATCTCAGATTTCTGTTCAAAAAAGAAATTTAGAAAATGTTACATCAAAATTAATATATTTTATCTAGTATTTTAAAACATCTATATTAATCCATACAAACCAATATCAAAAGGAAACAAGATCTTTTCGAGATAGGATAAAAATTGTGACCTATAAAAGTGTCCAAAACAAATTGTGGATGGACCGACATCGGCAACAACAGTATACGTCCACATGAAAATGTGGGCTTATAATGAGAAATTTTACCAGTTCTTGTGTAATGAGGATGTTGTTTTTCTGTTCGTTAGTAACCAGAACATGATTAGCATGTAAAACAATATCTATATTACATCTGACTTCCATTGTTAAATTCTTCCATCTTCTTCTCACAGTACCACTGAAATAACAAAATAAAATACACTTTATTAAATGTCAATTTTATTTCTTTTTAGCTTCAATGCAAAAGTTTAATATAATAATAATAATAATAGTCATTTGCTGAATTTAAATTTAACAATTATAAGGGGGAAAATCAACAACAACGATAGATACAATCTTGACCTTGATGTTCATGCACAGAAGGTAGTTATTTTTCAAAAGTTGACTGACAATATAAGACAGAACATGATGATGTTATTAAATCAAGAGAAAGAGAGAGAGAGAAAGGGAGTGAGAGAAAGAGAGAGAGAAAGAAAGGTGGAGAGAAAGAGAGAGAGAAAGAGAGATAGAGGGCATCTGTCTAGTCATTCTGATGGGACAAAGAAACTGAGGTCCTGTGTTCACATTGGCGTGCACGTAAAATATCCCTTGGTAGTTGGAATTCGATATATGAGTAGGCTGTAGCACTGCTGCCCATCACCGGTACAGATTTCCCTCATAGCACACTGTATGCCGTATGCCAGTCACCCTGTATGCCGTAGCCCAGTTAGGAGCAGAACAGTGGGACGTTAATTTCACTCCATTTCCTAATTGAGTTAAATTATATTGAAGGGAGATAAATGTTCACTCGAGTCCTTGACACAATATCATCTCCCCTTTGATTCGTTTGTTCTTTTTAACTATTTTTTCAACAAATTAGTGAATAACAACTTTAAAAAAACAAAGAAGTTTTGGTATTCTTTGCAATATCATGTTTTTATGCCATGATGGCTTACACCTACAGTAAATTCTGACTCCAATCCGTAATTCACCTTATGTCCAGACGTCTAGGCTAAATAGAATCAATTCTTACCAGACAGTGACATCATCCCCAGCTTTACAGCAATCAACTAGATCGTCTTCTAAAACAATCCACATAGATCTAGGTATGGTTCCCATTGTTAATTTCTGTACCTGTTCTTGTATCTTTATCTCCTGATAATTACGACATTTTTGCGGAGAGGAAACTACAAAAAAATTTTAAAATGTTAGGCCACAGTAATTTGAATTTTTGTACTTAGCTTCACTTCACAAAAGCTTTTAGTTTGATAATTTTGTACTTAGTTCTTATAAATCAAAAGCTTTTAGCTTCCAATTTTTAAGCTTTGATAATTCAAACAAAACATCATTCACAGGGCTGTAGTGGCTAATTAACTAAATAAAATTGCTTTCTTGTGGGGTTTTAAAATACTTGATTATATGACGAATTAAAGAAGACTATCTTAAGAGATCTGAATTGCTTTGATGTGGGGTTTTAATATACTTGATTACATGAAAAAAGATAGGCTGGCACTGCCAGGCAGGATACGCCCACATTTTCGAGAGATGGATAGAGAACAAACAATACGGAAAGTGATTTTTCCTACATCATTAAGTCCTGTATTTCATACTGTATTGGGAGCAGCCATTTTGTTGGTCAGTTCCAGTCTGATATTCATGAAATTCGAAGTCGACAATGATTATGGTGTGACGGTACACAACCTAGAAATGTGACTTTTCGTCAAAATCGGATAAGAATTGTGACCTGTACAGAGTCAACAACCATGATATACCATATTTTTACACTATTCGCGTACCATTTCGTCCGGCAATTTTGGTACCATTTTCACGAAATTCGAATAATTCAGGAAGTTACGATCCGATATGCGCAAATACCGAAAGGAACCAAGATCTTTGGGTTATAACCATGCATTTCAAGTTTCATCAAAATTGAATTAAAATTGTGACCTTTACAGGGTCCACAACCTTGATATACCATTTTTTAACAGTATTCACGTACAAATGGTGGCCATTTTGTATGGCAATTTTGGTCTGATTTTCCCGAAATTCGAACTCAACCTTCCTTACGGTGTAACGGTAATATAATCAAACGTTTTTTTAAATCGGATAATAATTGTGACCTCCAAGCTAAAAAAAAAGGCGATTTTGCGTATAATCAGGGGCCATAATTCAGGAAGTTACGATCCAATATGCGCAAATATCGAAAAGAAGCAAGATCTTTGGGTTATAACCTTGAATTTCAAGTTTCATCACAATCGAATCAAAATTGTGACCTCCACAGGGTCCACAACCTTGATATACCATTTTTTAACAGTATTCACGTACAAACGGCGGCCATTTTGTATGGCAATTTTCGTCCGATTTTCCCGAAATTCGAACTCAACCTTCCTTAGGGTGTAACGGTGATATAATCAAACGTTTCTTTAAATCGAATAATAATTGTGACCTCCAAGCTAAAAAAAAGGCGATTTTGCGTATAATCAGGGGCCATAATTCAGGAAGTTACGATCCGATATGCGCAAATATCAAAAGGAAGCAAGATCTTTGGGTTATAACCATGAATTTCAAGTTTCATCAAAATCGAATCAAAATTGTGACCTCCACAGGGTCCACAACCTTGATATACCATTTTTTAACAGTATTCGCGTACTAACGGCGGCCATTTTGTATGGCAATTTTCGTCCGATTTTCCTGAAATTCGAACTCAACCTTCCTTAGGGTGTAACGGTGATATAATCAAACGGTTTTTTAAATCGAATAATAATTGTGACCTCCAGAGGGACCACAAGCTAAAAAGGGTGATTTTTCGGACAATCAGGGGCCATAATTCAGGAAATTACATTCCGATAGCCGCAAATATCGAAAGGAACCAAGATCTTTGGGTTACAAACATGCATGTCAAGTTTCATCAAAATCGGTTCAAAATTGTGACCTCTATAGGGTCCACAAGCTAAAAATGTGATTTTTCGTATAATCAGGGGCCATAATCCATGAAGTTTTGATCCGATACATGCCAATATCGAAAGGAACCGAGATCTTTTGGGGATAAACCTATATTTCAAGTTTCGTCAAAATCGGATAAGAATTGTGACCTGTAGAGAGTCCACAAACAAATTGTGGACGGACGGACGTCCGGACGGACAGGGGCGACGACATAATACGTCCACATGAAAATGTGGGCGTATAAAAATTGAAGAAGCCTATCTTAAAACGGCAATTTCATATTTTTTAGTTATATTTTTAAAATATATTAAAATAAAGCCCTAAAATAGATTGTATCTATAAACAGTCCTACCTTGTTAAAGAATAATTCTATTAATCCTAGAATTCACTATTGCCAGTTGAGAAATTGGCAAAAATAACATTTTCAACTTCAAATTTAAACGTTTGAAGATCGCCATTGCATGGAGGGGAATGGGAAAACAAGGGAGGTAATTCAAGTAATTGTGTCATTATCTTCGGTGTTAGGGAATTTTATGCCTGTGAAATTTTGCCCATGATCGTCTAATAGTGAGTTGACAACCTTTTGAGCAAAAGACATTGAAATAATTATGTTTTGCCTTTCTAGAAAATATGAA
This sequence comes from Patella caerulea, assembly GCA_036850965.1. NCBI lineage: Eukaryota > Metazoa > Mollusca > Gastropoda > Patellidae > Patella > Patella caerulea. The sequence continues at coordinate 11,827,837 of JAZGQO010000002.1, read as the reverse complement.
ATTTCTGCTTTAAGCGATCTGAAAAGAATTATGAAGACAAACCAAATGACAATCAATCTGAGTATGATTCACTGACCTCTATCATTAATAGGTGTAAAATTTGTTCCATTACAAGCCTCATTGATACATTTCGTTGGTTTACTCAGAGTGTAATACTTCTCAAAATCAGACTGGTAAAAAAAAATCTAATAGATTAATTCAGAAATTAGAACATCGTTATTTGGACAATATCATATTTTTCATAGCTTAATAAACACTAAAATGCCCTCAAACTGATTATGTAACATTTAAATCAGAAAGAAAATACTAACATATCAACTGTAGATAATCTACTGTCTTCAATAGAATCTTATTAATAATTAAATAGCCAATCCTACAGTTCTGCATAGACGGGCATATGCCATACAATGTGCTACAGCAAAAGGGAAATTTGCCATGGATATTAACACTACAACCCACTCTTATTTCGAATTCCAACGGAAAAGGGGAAGAGAGAAAGAGAGAAATGGGGTTTATCGTCCACTCGGCACAAACTAGGTCATTTCGGGACTGACATATGACTCTAATTTTATTTCAATAATTCGCCTGCGCGAGAGGGGGCTTTAGCAGTGGGAGGAAACCTGATGCCCCAGAAAAAACCAACAAGGTTGGACAAACGACCCTACTCTTTTACATGCACAACAATGTGTATCTTGGACATCAGTTTTTTGTCCCATCCGCATGATTATACATTGTCCCTTGTCATGCTCTACATTCTGCACATCTTACAAGGGGAGTGACTATAATATGGTTCAATTTAATATCATTAATTCAATGCGTCTGTCTTTGGCAGTGGGAGGAAACAAGATGATCCAGAGAAAACCAAAAGGTTGGACAAGCGACACTATTCCTTGTCACGTACAACCAGGGAATTAAAACCACATTAGTTGACTCAATGGCAGACCTTATGATTCCCCCCCCCCCCCACCAGACCATATTTATATATAGATTTTTTGTAAATAGGTACTTGACAATCTTGGTCTGTAAAAGCACCACCATTAATGTGTAAGGTTTACATACCTTAGCTGTAACCATGGTTCTACATTTATTACAGCTGTAGTCTTTCTCAAATTCTAATACTCTAACTAATGTTGTTCTAATGACTGTACCTAAAACAAAGGGAGACAAATCTTTACATACACATATATTTGACTGAGTGGAGTTATTTGATGCCTTGATATGCCTTGGCACAAAATATGCATATTGAAGTATTTCTGATTTTTGTATTTTAGATAGTTATTGTATAAAAGATTTATTTTATTTTTAATATTATTTACTTTGATATTGTTTTTATTTACGCATATAATGTGTTCTGTGATATAATTTAGCCTGTCTTGAAATAATCACCATATGTTTGGTGCAATATGGCCCGGTTGGAGCTGATGTGCCATTAAACAACATTTCATTCATTCATTCATTGATACAGTCAAAATTAAGTAAATCAAAGAAGCCAGCTTTCTCCAAAATGACTGCCAAACATTTTGACCTTGAAAAATCAACCAAATAGTATGGTTATATAACAAACCTGACAAATGTATGTTGGAATTTCTTTGAAAACATATCCCAGACATTCAGACAGTATTGGAGACTAGAATAAAGGTTTGTAGGAGCCTACCACACAAAACTAACCAGTTTTAAAGTCAACATACATTATTATCTAGTTGCAATTTAGCTTACCAGTAATAGAAAGAAAACTGCCAATATCAGCTGTTTTAGGCAATGTAGTTCTTGTTAGTTCTGGACAAACGGGTAACGCCATAATTCTTGCATGCACATTCTTTTTCACAGTCTGAAGAAAAATTAAAATAGTAGTTGTGCATGTTATAGAGAGAGGGAAATGGGGTTTAACATCCACTTGACACATACTAGGTCATTTCGGGAATAATTTTGTTTCAATATTTTGCCTGCACATAGGGGTCTTTAGCGGTAATTGGAAACCGGCAGACCCGGAGAAAACCCACGAGGTTTGTCACCTACAACCGGGGAATTGACACCATGCCAGTTGACTCAATGACAGACCTTATGATACAGTACCGCACAGGCTAACCAGGGCTAATGAAGACTGTCCTAAATCAAAACTTACCAAAGTGGGATCTGTCATATCTCGTATAATGTGCTGCTGAGCTTCAATCAAGGCTACATCAAATAACGGTAAAATCAGTAGAGGACTGGATAATAGTACATCACATATTGCCATATTAGACTCAAACAACGTCAAGGCACTGAAAAGTAAAATATAAAATACATAGTGATCCAGAATAAGCTTATTTCTACTATATAGTTGTGTTATTTATATATAAAGAGAAAGAAATGGGTTGACACAAACTAGGTCAATTTGGGAATAACATATGGTCCAATTTTATTTCAATAATTTGCTCGCTTAGGGGTCTTTAGCAGTGGGAGGAAACTGGAGGACTCAGAGATATCTTACGAGGTTGGACAGACAACTCAAGTACAACGGGGAATCGAAAAACACGCTAATTGCGACAATGACAGACCTTATGATACAACGCACACACGCTAATCATTCAGCCATTATTTATAGAAAATCAGATTGGTCGATTTATTTTGTAAAATGTCCTACCAGAAGTTCTTCACCCTCAAAAAAATTTACCCTAGCTCAAATTATCTGCCAGTGAACCATGGACAATGAGTCAATTTGAAATTAAATATGCCCCTTTAAGAAGCCGCATCTCTGTCTATATTTGTGACAGCCGTTCGTCTGTTTGAGGGCAGTTTGAGAAGGGAAGTGACAGGTCTTGGGAAGAGCCCTCTGATTTGTTTCCTTTGTTTAGAAACCCAAAGTGGTCTAGCTCCAGGTTTCACGACAATGTAAGGAAACATATCAGGAGGATCTTCTCATGCAATGCTGAAGAATAGCAGCAGCTTTTTAGTTTTAGGATATACAAGCTTGTTTTGCCTTAAAACTCTCATAACATACTCAATAGATATAGAATAATGTTCTTCATCATCTTCATCTTGAACTATTGTTATTAACTCAGCTCGATGGACATCAATAGCATAGATCTTTACAATTTCTGGAAATATAAAATGATACTTATAGTAAGTATTATGGTGTACTGTATTACTCTTGTGCTTGAAGGTAAAATCTATGAGTCACAAAATATTATTACAGTCTGAGCAGAAAAAGTCAGCACACTACGGCACAATCTATCTTTCTAGGATAGGCCTAACACTAAGTCTTCACACCTTTTTACATCTTTTTGCTGGAAGGACAAACCTCTTTCATTTTGTAGCAAGAGGTTGTTACACGTTCACATTCTTGTTAAATGGTCTCAATACAATAAGTGTCCACAAGGATGTTGCTCATCGACCAATTAATGATTAGAATTTGTTGTTCTTGGTACGTATTCCAATTTTCAGGTCAGAATAAATGTGATGTGACCGCAGCAGATTCTGATAATATTGGTGCTACAATTCATTAATTAATTTGTAAAACTGGCCAAAACATCCATTAGCCAAAACATCCTAGAGTCTATAGGCCTAGGAGTCATTAGCAGGCTGCAATATTGACTGGCCGAATGTCCTAGACCAAAATATTCTATGCCGAAAAATCCACTTTGCTCAGTACTTTTCGGTTAATTCTGTCAATTCAGAATACTAATAGAATCATAGAATGTTCCGTCTTTCTAGGAATATTTCCAAGATTAGTTACTTTAGGAACTGTCACTGAATGGACATTGATCGTCCACTGACATTGTCCACTAAATGTCCACCCAGGCTCAAGAGACAGTTGAGGAGAGAGAGAGTTCCTAATAGGCCTACATATAGTAGTTAGTAAAGAAATAGAGTAAAAGACTCAGACAGGTTGATAACTGCTATAGCCTAGTCAAAGACTATATCATATTTTTATTCAATATTTATTTTATTCATCATATTATTCAAATATTTTTAGTCTTAGATCATTTATCCATTTGTTCCTGCTTTTACTAAACTAAATGAGTCAATTATACCAATATATTTCAGTTTTTCATCTTCTCTGACTCTTTCAGATGTCATATTTGTGACACTTTCAATGTGTTTCTCAGATTCTCTGGAGTTTTAAATGTCAAATGTGTCACCATTTATTTACTAATACAAAAGTCCCGCCATTTTCTATCCAGAGTTATCTGCCCTTTGCAAGAAATCCAAATATGGCTGCGCCCACGAAAACTTGCAAATGAGATTTTTTATGACATTTATTTAATTTTGGAGCATTTTAGTCAATTTTTAACAAGAAAGTCTAGTCAGGCATCATGAGAACTGTGCTTATGGTGGCAGAGAAGCCATCTCTAGCCCAGTCACTAGCGAAGATCCTGTCAAATGGAAGTTGCATAAGCAGAAAAGGTTCAAATGGAGCTTGTTCAATTCACGAATACAGAGGAAAATTCAATGGAGAAAACGTTACCTTCAAAATGACGTCTGTGTGTGGTCATGTCATGGGTTGTGATTTTGTTGGCAAATATAACAGCTGGGATAAAGTTGACCCTGTAGGTTTAGTTGATGTATTCCTAATAAGGAGGTTGGGTGGCCGAACTGTCAAGTCAAGGCTCGCGCTTTAGATATTAAGGTCTGTCAATCAGGGCCCTGAATCATGAATCTGTCATTGAGTCAACGGGCGTTGTTTGGATTCCCAGCTCGTACATGACAAGGAGCATGGTCGTCTGTTTTTTTCTTGATCCTCCGACTGCTCAAGCTTAGACCCCTAAGCCAGACTAAACCACAGCTGAATTTTTTAAATGAAATTAACAGTCCTTCACGTTTAAGGCGCACTTTCACTCTTGCGCCTCCCAACGCACCTCGACTTAACTTCGGGGGATTCATTAAATACGCTCGCTAATTAGCTAAATCGCTCTCCTTATTGAGATTCATAAACTAGCGTACTTTCAGTTTTTGTTTATTTTTAAAACGGCATGTGTTTGACCTCCTCTAAGCAATGAGCATTCCCTGTATATACGGTCCATGGTAATGAATGCTAATGTAAGGCTCGTTTTAATTGGGTAGAAGTCTAAAATCAGCCAATAGAATACGTTGTTGCTTGACAGCCTAATATGTTGCCGGATGTTGATGAAGATTATCCGCGGGAATGATAGAATGACTCCAATGACTCTTCTAGTATTAATAACATTACGTTGTTTAAAATGTTTTCATGTACATGTACATGTACCGCTTGTCCCATTGGCATTGCGTTGATTATCGCTATTAATATATCTGGAGATGGTCAGAACTGTCAAGTATGCGACATTTTTAAATTGGAATAACTGGAGGACAAATGGCCACTGTTTGGTTGGGGAACAAAATTAGGTTTGCAATTTAATTGTACATAATCACGCTGACAAAGTGATCAAACTGACAATTCGAGGAAAATATAAAATACTCTTGCAATATAAATAAGAAGAGTTGTTTTTACGGGAGCTTTTTCCTCAATTTCTAAATTTGCGGGAGTGTTTTACGGCTCCCGCACCATTTCGTAAACGTGAAGGACTGAATTAAATCACACGATTTTACTCCTCAAAGTCAAATGATTCAGTTTGTGTTGAGTGCATGTTAAACCTAATTTATCTCTCTATCCCCTAATTATTACATTAGAATGTAATATGGGTACAGGCGTGGCATATATTATATTTGAATTCAATCGATGATAGTTTTCTTAAAATCCATCAAGAAATAAACTTTTCAGATTCTATATTGTTTTAGCACCTTCCTACCTGTACTGTATTCCAAACTTTTTCCACACAATAGACATTACATGTAGGGCATAATTATTTTCAACGAATTTATTGCACTCAAAATCATGAAGTGCATACCTGTATGTTACTTCTCGTTGGCTGTACTAAAATTGTTGTTAATTTGGTAAATATGCTAGTTTCCTACTACAAGAAACTACAAAGAATACATGTGAATCTGTCTGGAGGACAGTTATGGAATACAGTACAACTCCCAAGTGGTGACTGGGCCACTTACAGGGTGATATTCAGAAGCATGTTACATGCATGTTGTCATTTCATTTGTAAACTATTCAATGTTTATTATATCTATAATGATGAAAGATTTTAATTTTTTAGGCCGAATTGTTTACTGCTCCAATTCAGAAAAAAGAAGCTTCACCAAATTTACACATGCCAAATTTTTTAAGGAGAGAGGTAAGAAGATTAATTAGCTATTAACGTAGCTAAGTCTCTAACTCAATATCATCCAAAATCAATTATTTGTCAATTTAAATCAACATTGATGTTGTGATCTTACCAGGAATCGTGAACCATAATGCGTTTCAGAGCCATTTGTAACAAGGGAATTGAAAAACACGGCTAGACATATTCCACAAGTCATATCTAACGTTGAAGCCATATTCTTATCTGGAGAGCATGCGCAATAAATACTATTGATGTAGACTGGAATAACCAAAATCTAGAGATTGCCATTTCATTGAGACTTCTGGCTTATTTCGTTGACCATAACAGATTTGCAATTAGTTTAAAAACGGAAATGATTGAATGTAGATCAGTTTATATTTATATATTACATTATTAAAAATGCGTTGCAATGCATTTGTGTCAATTTCTAGACCCCAAATATGAGCAGTTTAGCTCCTTTAGGGGATGACTTTGCAGGTGGTAGATACATGTATTAGGGATCTGACAAGCCCCGTTGATGTTTACTATATTGGTTTTTGTAGGCACATTTCTCCACCTTGTCAGTAGTGTAGGAGAGAGGGCCTGACAAGGACAGCTGTCCACTCCTTCGGATGGGACAAAAAACCATTGTGGTGCATGTAAAAGATCCCTTGGCAATTGGAATTTGATATAAGTGTAGGCCATAGTGCCACTGCCTGGGCAAAATTTCTCTCATGAGCCCAGTTGAAGCAGAATAGTAGACATTAAACCCCATTTCATTTCATTTTGTTTGTAGGCACAAGGTGCCGATTATTTAGTATTATGGTTAGATTGTGATAAAGAAGGTGAGAATATTTGTTTTGAAGTCATGGAATGTACTGTAGGTGCTATGAACAGAGTACAAGGTCAGGTTAGTAGCATCAGTTATTGGTTGTCCTTTCCCTGATAACATCGATAAGGATTGAGACTCACATTTCACCTTCCCCGGTATATATGAGTTTTAGAAGCATACAACCAAGGAGTCGGCTCTGGGTATTATCAATCCTCGGCATGTCACTCAAAATGTATGCTATGAATCCCCGAATATTCTTGATCATTTCGGGGGTGGGGGGGGATGGCCGAATGGTTAGCACATGCATGCTGTATCATAAAGCCTGTCATTGCGTCAACTGGCATGGTTTCTCTGTAAATTGAATCATGGTCTCACTCTTGGAGACTTACATCTTCAATAGAAAGCTTGATCTCACTTTAACTACATACATCTTATCAAGCCCTCCATGTAATACCCTGCATATTCCGGCACTAATTATACGCCCACATTGAAATGTGGTCGTATATTGTCGTCGCTCCCGTCCGTTCGTCGCTCCGGCATTGTGGACGCTCTAGAGGCTAATGTTAATATCCGATTGACTTTAAATTTATACACAGTGTTTAAGGTCATAAGACAAAGAAGCCTATGGATCACTTCAAAAAATCTTGTGGATGCTCTAGAGGCCAAAGTTAATATCCGATTGACTTTAGATTTATACACAGTGTTTAAGGTCATAAGACAAAGAAGCCTATTGATTTTCGGCGATTTCTGATAATTACTGCCAGAGTTATAGCCCTTAATCACATCAACAAATCCTGTGGACGTTCTAGAGGCCAAAGTTTATATCCGATTGACTTTAAATTTACCCACACTGTTTAAGGTCATGAGACGAAGAAGCCTATTGATTTTGAGCGATTTCAAATAATTACTTCCAGAGTTATCTCCCTTGATCACTTAAAAAAAAACTTGTGAGGCTATAGAGGCCAAACTTATCATCCGATTGACTTCAGGGGTTGAAACGAACAAGTATTTTGATTTTCAATGAATTTTGATAACTGAACAGCTAAATCCATGATATTAAATGTTTCATATACTAATTGTTAGCGTGGGTCAAAACTTTTATAAAAAGCAAACAAATTCTAATGATTTTCAGATAATTACATAATGAGTTGTTACTCTTAATCAGATTTTAGTGTATTACAAATGTTTCATTACCGGTACCAATAAAAGTAAAAATATGCGACAACCCTTGTTGTCTGCCCGGATGATTTAGGTGCTGTGGGCGTATGTTTCGTTGCCTGGCAACCTATCTTTTTGATTGTGTATTTTCCCAGCTTGCGAGTCTATCAGATCGTCTATGATCATGATAGTCTCGTTCTTGGTTCCATCAGATATGTCGCTGGTATGCAGGGCTCACACCGTGGTCGTCAAAGTTGCAATTTCCTTTAAAAAAAAAAATTAAAGTGGTGATTAGAATTTGATTTTGGCAAATATTTTTAGTGATAATTTTTTGGGGTACTTGCAAATCTTTCTGGGATGTGTGTAAAAGAAATATCTTAAAATTTGAATCATATTTATCCTAGATTGACCATTACGTTGAGTGTATGCTGTATATGTAAAATTATATATTTCAGCAAGTATATCGAGCACGATTCAGTGCTATAACAGATACAGATATAAAACGTGCCATGCAGAATCTTGTATCACCCAATAAAAATGAAGCCCAGTCTGTAGATGCCAGACAAGAGTTAGATTTAAGAATTGGATGTGCTTTTACCAGATATCAAACTAAATTCTTTCAGGTAAGGTAGAAGATTGATTGATAGGAATGAAGTCAAAGGCAGAAAATAGTATAACTTTAAGTGATCGGATTCAAAATTTTCCCAGTTGGACATTTTACCGAAAATAAAGGGGCATAACTCTTAACGTTATTTAAGCAGGTGGGTTCAGACCACAATTAAAAATCATGGGTCAACAAAATATTCAGTTCCTGTTCATAATATAAAAACTATATCCAAATTGAAGATCATGTAATCTTGGTACAGAAGCACAACTTAATATATGTATATTAATAGGAGGTAAATCTCTATTCTTGGAGACCTAGAAATGGATACAAAGGGTCACAACGCATATAATAATGTAATATGAATGTATATAAACTGATTTATAGTTTCTGTTTGACTGTAATTTCTAATCAGTTATGTACGCCAAAATACACGAAGAATCCAAATTGATTGAGTCTTTGGCATGAAGTTATTCAAGTCTATACTAGTAGCATTACTGTATTCATTGCTGATTCACATTGACTTGGACCAGTAACTGAGTTGCAAGCAATACTCATCTTTTTCTCCTGGAGAGTACTACACCATGCTTGTGCCATAGTCAATTATGCGTCAATAGACAGCCTTCAATTTCTAATATGATGTCACACTTTCAAGATGGCAGCAAGGCAATGACATTCTGCTCCATTCTTTATTTATTTTATTTTTGTTATACAGGGTAAATATGGTGATTTGGATAGTACGCTGATATCATATGGTCCATGTCAGACTCCAACTCTAGGTTTTTGTGTAGAAAGACACGATAAAATACAGTCATTTAAACCAGAACCGTTTTGGGTTATAGATGTACAGGTAGGCATTGTTTTTAAGATTTTTAGAACTGACATTGAACTTAGCCTGCCTCATTACTATATAACGTCCTTGGCCTTAGCCGCATTGCGAATATCCTCGTCTGCTTAATTCATAACACAGTTGTTATTTTCATTTTCCCTCCCAGTAGCATTACTAAGGGCTGTGTGTTTTCTTGATTATAAACTTTGCTTCTAATATTGATATATCGTGAGTTCATATCTATGTATATGTCATCGCGAGTTCATATCTATTTATATATGTTACAATATTAATGAACAATGTATTACGTTGTATTACTTTGTATATTTTAAAAGTTATGCTTCCTTCGTTCTGTAATAAAATTGCCTCCAATGACAAAATATGTATTCCTCAGTAGCATGCACTTTGAGAAAGGTCATAGGGGTAAAGTTACTAATTTGTAAATTGAACCTGAATTAACTGATAAATATAGAAGCATGAGTAGATGTATTAGTCATGGTGTGTTTGATGACTGAATGGTTAATGCGTATGCCATTGAGTAAACTGGCGTGGTTCCCATTCCCTGGTTGTACGTGACAAAGAGTGTAGGGTTGCCTGTCTAACCTCGTTGGTTTCCTCCGTTTTATTCCCACTTCTGAAGATCCCTACTAAGCGAATTTTTGAAATCAAATTGAAACATATTATTATATAAGTATCGAATGACCTAATTTATGTCGAGTGGAGGTTAAACCCCATCTTCTCTCTTTCTGTCAGATATCTGTAGTAATAAATGCATATTTGATAATTGCATATTTGATTGATTTTGTAGATAACTCATCCTGGTGGCAAGTCATTAAAATTAGAATGGGAGAGAGTTCGTTTATTTGATAAAGAAATAGCTCTGATGTTTTTAAACATGATTAAAGGTAGTGAAGAAGCCAGGTATGTACTTTATAGTTCATCTGTATTAACATCATCAATAAATCTATCTAATAATTAAGAAAGTAAACAGTTGTAGGCCCACACTCATTACATCACTCAAGAAAGTAACTCATTACATCACTCAAGAAAGTAACTCGTTAGATCACTCAAGAAGTAACTCACACACCACTCAGGAAAGTAACTCATTACACCACTCAAAAAGTAAACAGTTGTAAAACTGGTACTCATTACACAACTCAAGAAAGTAAACAGTTGTAAAACTGACACTCATTACACTAAAAGTAAACAGTTGTAAAGCTGACACACATTACACCATTCAAGAAAGTAAACAGTTGTAAAGCTGACACTCATTACACCACTCAAGTATGTAAACAGTTGTTAAACTGACACTCATTACACTACTCAAGAAAGTAAACAGTTGTAAAACTGACACTCATTACACCACTCAAGAATGTAAACAGTTGTAAACCCGTCATTCATTCACTAATCCAGACGGATCAATTAAACTATGTGACAATAGGAAACCAATATTTTTCAATGATTCTCAACAAATTTTATCAATTTGCCAACAATAGTTTGGAAGTAAACATTGTCAGTGTTTCAGAATAGAGGGTCTGGCAAGGAAAAATGCATAGTCATTTGGATGGGACGGAAAACCAAGGTCCATTGTACTCATTGGGATGCCTTAAAGGAACCCTTGTCAGTTTGAATTCGACATAAGTGTAGGTCTTAGTGCCACTGTGCATTCAAAATATCCTGCATAGCACCTCATAGCACACTGTATGGCTTATGCCGGTCCTCATAACCCAGTTATAACAGAACAGTAGGACGTTAAACTACATTTCATTTTAACATGCTGCCATTGGTATACAACAGCTTTTCATTGAACCAATAACAAGGAAAAACCAGATGGGGAAATTCCTGAAGAACCCTATTTGGTGAGCCAATGTCATACCCATGGGACAAACATAGGCGTCTTTATTACCTGCTGATAATACCCAGCCAGAAATAAAACACAGGTGTTCAAAACCACTGCCTCTCATTATAAAATTCATCAATTTTTTTTCCTAAAAAACAAAAATCTTATCGTATTTATTTTTAGAGTCGTAACCACAACACAGAAAGAAAAAACAAAAGCACGACCAATAGCTTTAAATACAGTAGAATTACTACGAGTAGCTAGCTCGGGTTTAGGTAAGTTTTGTAGAAAATGGAGAATCTTTTTTACACATTTTATGATTGTTAAAGTGATCATGGTAATTCTGTTAGGACACTGTGGCCTCTCAATTAGAGTGTCTCAGATTCAAATTCCAGTGTTGACCAAGAAGATCTTTCTGGAATTTGTAAGATAGGTTCTCAATGGTATTTGTAGGACTGTTAATGAAAAGGAGCATATTCCTTTGAATGGTGGGGGGTTGGGATGGCCTAGTGGTCTAGAGTGCCGCGCTTCGACCTCTAGCTGGCCGGTCACCTCTGGCATGCGGCTGTGGTTTCGATCCCTGGAGTGACCGTAAGTGACATGGAGATAGGGGCGCCTTCTCAACCTTGTGGGTTTCCTCCGGGCACTCCGGTTTCCTCCCACTGTTAAAGACCCCTGCCCGCAAGCGAATTATTGAAATAAAATTGAAACCATATGTTAGTCCCGAAATGACCTAGTTTGTGTTGAGTGGACTTTAAACCCCATTTCTCTCTCTCTCTCTCTCTCTCTCTCTCTCTCTCTCTCTCTCTCTCTCTCTCTCTCTCTCTCTCTCTCTCTCCCCCAATTCAAATTCCACTGTTGGCCGAAAGATCTTTCTGCAGGGCTGTTAATGAAAAGGAACGTATTATTCCTTTGAATGGTACGGAAAACCAATACGTTTGTGTACACAGAAAATTGAATGCATGAAAACCCCATAGATTAACGCAGGAGTTAGTGTAGTAGAACAGAATGAGACCACTGGGGATATCGAGGATGTGTGTGTACCAATCTAATTAAAATATAGATCTATATTTCGTTTCGTTTTTATACTTTTGATGGCCTACACTCATGTAGATCTAACAAGTTATAGTAGGAGCTCACGTTCTATGACGTCAGGTATCAAGCCCGGGACATTTGACCCGATAACGCCAGTCATTCGACTAACCAATTTGCGACCGCCACGCTTTTTAAAATCTACTTTTGTTTTGTTTTGATTTCTATCCGCTGGTGTTAGTATAGACGTATCTACCCACAGTTCCACGCATGAAAAGGTCAAACGGTCGATTCGACAGGCCATTTGATTGGCTGACCCCACATATCAGGCAGAACACAAGTGAAATAACAAGTCCTCCAGATCCAAGAGTAGTTAAGACAAGTAAAAACGAAATTTTGAACTATAAAAAACGAAACGAAATTGGATCTGTGTTTTAATCAGATTGTGTGTGTACACATAAACATTGAAATATAAAATGTATGTTAGTTTCCCATCTTCAGACGCCATGTTGGTACCAAAAAGAAGTATGTTAAACCCCATTCCTTTCCATTTGTGATATCAAACATATCAGCACAGGTGATATTTTACAAGTTTGTGCTTTTATTTCCTGAATCTATAAAGTAAACAACATCATTCATGTCTGTTGTTATTTTAGGTATCGGACCACATCATACTATGCAGGTAGCAGAAAGGCTTTATACACAAGGGTATATTAGTTACCCTAGAACAGAAACTACACAATATCCAGAAAACTTTGATTTAAAGTAAGTCATAGATCATATATTATTAAAGATACGATAGTTAATAGCTAAAGAGTTGATCATTCTTGCTATAATAATTCAAAATAGATGACAAGCTGTGTGCATAGCGGTTACCAGGACACTGGTATGTTCACAATTTGTCATCGCTTGCCCATTTTCAAATTGAATTTTTAAGTGTTGAACTGTTCTAGTGTAGTAAAATTCTTGAGTATACGATACTATAGAGAGTTGATAATGGTCTTGTTTTGTTAATAAATGTGTAATTAATAATTTAGATAACAATACAGGCCTATAGAAAGACCTGATATAAGCAGATTTAGCTTTTGTATGTTGAAATAATGAAAATAACTATACATCTATTGATCACTCAGGTCCATTATAAACTGACAGGAAAGCGGAGGTTTGAGTAATAGAATAAATGTGTGAACAATTAAAACATATTGTCTTTCCCTGTTCCCCGACCCCAATCTCTATTCAAATATGTCAGATATAAAGGACCAATGTGTTTCGTATTTATAGTTAGTTCAGAATATGCAATTAAAGCTGTTAAATCCGAGATATTTTACATTAGTCGTTTGTCCGCGATCATTTTCGCCTTGTTGTTTTCTTTTTTTCTTGACTATAAATGCTTTGTTTTTATTTTATTTTCTATGCTGATGTTATTTTATTTCAGAGGAACCTTACGTCAACAACAATCTAGTCCAAACTGGGGAGATTTAGTCACTAAGTTACTTAATGAAGGCATTCAAAAACCTAAGTAAGTTCAGAATATTTTTTATGCAAAAGTTGTTTTCAAGTCAAGCTAGTGGCTTAATGATGTGGCGCTGTGAATTACTCTAGCCATTCTGAATGGAAAGAGAAATATGAATACAATAACGTGGAATGGAATGGGGTTTAATGACCCCTCAACACAATATTTGGTAATTTTGAGACTAACATCTGGCATGTTTCAGGATCTGAGCACACAATGTTCTAGTTGAAAGGTATGTGGGGATTGGGTGGCAGAATGGTCTAACTCATGCACTTTAGGGGGGTTGGGATGGCCTAGTGGTCTAGAGTGCTTCGCTTCGACCTCTAGCTGGCCGGTCACCTCTGGCTTGCGGCTGTGGTTTTGAGACCTGGTGTGAGCGTATGTGGCATGGAGATAGAGGCGCCTTCTCAACCTCGTGGGTTTCCTCAGGGCACTCCGGTTTCCTCCCACTGCTAAAGACCCCTACGCGCAAGCGAATTATTGAAATAAAATTAAACCATATGTTAGTCCCGAAATGACCTAGTTTGTGTTGAGTGGACGTTAAACCCCATTTCTCTCTCTCCCATGCACTTTAGATCATAAGGTCTGCCATTGAGTCAAGTGATTTTGTTTAGATTTAATAAGGAGTTGGGTCACCTGTCCAAACTCATGGGTTAGTCCCAAAATGACATAGGGGTTGCTCGATTCACAGTCCAGAATGTCCCGAATTGACAGAATTGCAATCGAGTGACGTGGAATTCAGTCCTGTCTTAGTTCTGCCAGTCCCGACAGCTGAGGTGGAGTGAGTAGAATTGTGACGTATTCTAAGCAAAAAATATGTTTCAGCTGTCATGATTGGTTGAGATATTTTTTATGCGGTCGGCACATGCGTTGTACTCTGAAATTCTCCTTTTCACTCGATTGAAACCGGTTTCGGAATTCAATTCCGGAACTGTCAATCGAGCATCCCCATTGTTTGTGTCTAGTGGACTCTAAACCCCATGTTATGTATTTATTTTTGTTTTGATAGGAAAGGGTCGGATGCTGGTGATCATCCACCTATAACACCAATGAAGTTAGCGAGAGAAAGTGATTTTGATCATGATTCCTGGAGAATATATGATTATATTACCAGACATTTTATTGGAAGCGTGAGTAGATAATAAATTACATAGCAGTGTTCAACCTAGATGTAAATGTTCGCCACACGTCACTTCTATTCCCTTAATGTTTAGAGCAAAGGGTAGAGAAGTGTCAGTACCGAGCTCACAAAGTGAAAGTTCACGATAGGGAACAAACAATGTGAAATTCTTCAAGACAAAATTTGGGTGATCAGGCAATATTTTCACACAAGTCACGCTCGTAAAGAAAAAAACAAGCTTACATACATATGATCTGTATCTAACATAGATATGCGGACTAGAGATATGTTAACACTTACCAATCTAGTCAACTTATAGATTTGTTAATGAATTAACACTAACCTAGCTGTACATTTGGTTATTTTATTAATATAGTTATCACCAGACTGGCAAAATTTTGTTTATTTCATTACTATAGTTATCACCAGATTGCCGATATCTACAGACTACCGTACATTTTGAGATTGGTTTAGAGAAGTTTTCTACAAGTGGTAATCGTCTGTTAGATGCAGGCTATACTGCTGTCATGCCATGGCAAGCGTTAAGTAGTGATGAAGAAATGCCACAATTTACACGGGAACAAACTATACCATTAGATCATGTAAGTTGGAAGAACGTTACATTGATTTACGGGGGGGGGGGGGGGGTAGATGGCTGATGGGGGGGGGGGATGGCCTAGTGGTCTGGAGTGCTGCGCTTCGACCTCTAGCTGGCATGGATATAGGGGCGCCTTCTCAAACTCATGGGTTTCCTCCGGGCACTCCGGTTTCCTCCCACTGCTAAAGACCCCTATGCGCAAGTGAATTATTGAAATAAAATTAAACCATGTGGCCCGAAATGACATAGTTTGTGTAGAGTGGACGTTAAACCCCATTTCTCTCTCTCTCTCTCTGGATGGCTGACGAAAACAGAAAGCCTTGTTTAGATTCTGTCTAGAGCTCAATGTTCGGAATAAAAACTAGTATGAAATGTTAGGGAAGATAACTCAGGTTTTTGATTTGCACATTTCAATAATTATTACTGACAGACTCATTTCTGTGGTTTTTAGGGGGTTGGATGGCCGCATGGTTAACATGTGCGCATTGTATCATTAGATCAGTCATTGAGTCAGCTGGCATGGTTTGATTCTCCGGTAGTACGTGACAAGGAGTAGGGATGCCTGTCCATTTGTGGTTTTCCCCAGTGCTCCGGATTCCTCCCACTGCTAAAGCGAATTAATACGAATCATGGGTTAGTCCCGAAATGACTTAGTGTGTGTTAAGTGGACGTAAAACCCAATTTCTCACTCTTTCAATCAGTTTTAATAGACACTAACCCTTATTATTGAAAGACTTCTTTCTTTGGTTTTAGGGGACGTTTTATGGCCAAATGGTTAATATGTGCGTGTTGTATCATAAGGTCTGTCATTGAGTCAACTGGTGTAGTTTCGACTCCCCAGTTGTACGTGACAAGGAGTAGGGTCGTCTGAACAACTTCATGGATTTTCTTTTGTCCTCTGGTTTCCTCTCACTGCTAAAGACCCCTGTGTGCAAGCGAATTATTGAAATACAATTGAACCATATATTAGTCCCGAAATGATCCAGTTTGTGTCAAATGGGCGCTTAACACCATGTCTTTCGCTCTCCGGGTCCCAGGCATATTGATTTCGTATTTAGACAATAACCTGATTGTTTTTGTATTTTAGGCTAAACTTGTAGAAAGACAAACATCTCCGCCCGATTATTTAACAGAAGCGGAACTTATTTCACTGATGGAGAAGAATGGAATTGGTACTGATGCTAGTATACCTGTTCATATTAATAACATCTGTGAGCGAAATTACGTCAACATTATATCCGGTCGAAAACTAAAACCTACACCTCTTGGCATTGTTTTGGTACATGGCTATCAGAAGGTAAGAATACAAAACCTACACCTCTTGGCACATGGGTACTAGAAGGTAAAAATATAAACCTACACCTCTTGGCATCGTCTTGGTACATGGCTATCAGAAGGTAAGAATATAAAACCTTCACCGCTTGGCATCGTCCTGATACATGACAACCGGAGGATTAGGATATAAACCGTGAAATTTAATTATAATCAATTTAAGACTAATGATTGTCATACACGATAAGTTGTAGGGTCGCGTCTGTCCAACTTCGTGGTTTTTCTCTTGAGTCCTCCGGTTTCCTTCCCCTGCTAAAGTCCCTTAATGACCTACTTTGTGTCGAGTGGACATTAAACCCCATTTCTCTCTCTTTCAATTAAATTTAATAGACAATAACTCTGAATAAGATTCCTCCTTAAAGGAGCTAAATCGCTAATATTTTGGGCCTAGAAATTGACACAAATGGATCGCAAGCCATATAATAATGTAATATGAATGTATATAAACTGATTTACTACATTCAATCGTTTCCGGTTTTACTCTAATATCAAATCAGTTATGTTTGGCGAAGTACACCAGAAGTCTCAATTGAATCACAATATATATATATAGCATCTGGTTATTCCAGTCTACATCGTATTTATTGCCCTTGCTAACCGTTTGAGATGTAATGTGGAGTATACCTACCCTTGTTTTTGGGGTCCCTAGATGGTAAAGAAATCATTTCGTCTTAAATATTGGATATCAGAAGCCCATCTTTTCCTGGTAAGACCACACCATCAATGTTGATTTAAATTGATAAATAATTTGTGTTTTCAACGTCGAAGACTTTCGATGATATTGAGTTAGAGACTTAGCTACTTTAAGTAGGGTGCCCCACGTGGCTACTTTAATTAGGGTGCCCCACGTGGCTACTGAAAAGTTGTACTAGACACGTTGAATGTGCACGCTTTACTTGGTTCATTACTACTAATTTTCTGACAGTCTCACACACTCATTGAGTCTATAAATAGCCACAGCCATTGGAAATCCGTGGAAATTCTAAACACACTAGCAACTATTACAGTCGTAAAAAATCTATTGTTGACGATTCCGAGTAGCAGTAATATTTATCATTTTGGTTATTACGGCATCTTTAGAAATTATGTTTGTTTTATTTTTTAAATTGCTTTATCCTTCACATGACCGTTAGAAGCGACATATTTTGGTTGAGTACAAATAATATCTCTGAATAACTTGGGTTGGACAGGAACATGATACCAGCAGTAGTTTCATTTTACTTTTACAAGGTTACAAAAACAATTGTTGAGTCGCCCACCGTGTGTTATTTCTAAATTCGATTTCTTCTTCCAGCTTTCTGTCACATTTCATAAAAAAGTAGTCTGGATTATCCCGGCCTGTCAATCAGACGGAAAATGGCCCCTGATTGTACGAAAAATCACGTTTTTAGCTTGTGGACCCTATAGAGGTCACAATTTTGAACCGATTTTGATGAAACTTGACATGCATGTTTATAACCCAAAGATATTTGCGGCTATCGGAATGTAATTTCCGGAATTATGGCCCCTGATTGTCCGAAAAATCACCCTTTTTAGCATGTGGTCCCTCTGGAGGTCACAATTATTATTCGTTTTAAAAAAACGTTTGATTATATCACCGTTACACCCTAAGGAAGGTTGAGTTCGAATTTCGGGAAAATCGGACGAAAATTGCCATACAAAATGGCCGCCGTTTGTACGCGAATACTGTTAAAAAATGATGTATCAAGGTTGTGGATCCTGTACAGGTCACAATTTTAATTCGATTTTGATGAAACTTGAAATTCATGGTTATAACCCAAAGATCTTGGTTCTTTTCGATATTTGCGCATATCGGATCATAACTTCCTGAATTATGGCCCCTGGTTATACGCAAAATCCCCCTTTCTTTAGCTTGTGGTCCCTCTGGAGGTCACAATTATTATCCAATTTAAAAAACGTTTGATTATATCACCGTTACACTGTAAGGAAGGTTGAGTTTGAATTTCGGGAAAATCGGACCAAAATTGACAGACAAAATGGCCGCCGTTTGTACGCGAATACTGTTAAAAAAATGATATATCATGGTTGTGGACCCTGTATAGGTCACAATTTTAATTCGATTTTGATGAGGAAGGTTGAGTTCTAATTTCGTGAAAATCGTACCAAAATTGCCGGACGAAATGGTCGCCGTTTGTACGCGAATAGTGTAAAAATATGGTATATCATGGTTGTGGACTCTCTACAGGTCACAATTCTTGTCCGATTTTGATGAAAAGTCACATTTCTAGGTTGTGTACCGTCACACCGTAATCATTGTCGGTTTCGAATTTCATTAATATCAGACTGGAACTGACCAACTAAATGGGTACTCCCAATACAGTATGAAATACAGGACTTAAAGATGTAGGAAAAATCACTTTCGGTATTGCTTGTTCTCTGTCCATCTCTCGAAAATGTGGGCGTATCCTGCCTGGCAGTGCCAGCCTATCTTTGATTTGTACAGTTCAAGTGATTATCCGGGGGTCGGGATGGCCTAGTGGACTAGAGTGCCGCGCTTCGACCTCTAGCTGGCCAGTCACCTCTGGCTTGCGGCTGTGGTTTCGAGCCCTGGTGTGAGCGTATGTGGCATGGAGATAGGGGCGCCTTCCCAACCTCGTGGGTTTCCTCCGGGCACTCCGGTTTCCTCCCACTGCTAAAGACTCCTACGCGCAGGCGAATTGTTGGAATAAAATTAAACCATATGTTAGTCCCGAAATGACCTAGTTTGTGTTGAGTGGACGTTAAACCCCATTTCTCTCTCTCTCTCTCAAGTGATTATCCCTGAAAGACTGTACTTTCTTTGATTGTTAGGAGATGTTCTATGGAGTTTTTTAGGAGACGTTATCACATGCCCATTTATCACAAGGCCTGTCCAATCTCATTGGTTTTCTCCGGGTTCTCTGGTTAAAGACTCCCACATGCAAGGGGAATTATTGAAATGAAATGAACCCATATGTTAGTCCTGAAATGACCTAGTTTGTGTCAAGTGGACGTTAATAAGCATTTCTATCTCGCTCTTCCTTACCTCTTGTAGTTGGTTCAGGACCCAGGGCCGGGGCAAGGAAAATTGTTATTGTTGAGTTGTCTGTTCAGGCGTTAAACTCCATTTCATTAGAGTAGATAGACATTGGCTTGCTAGCCAGGAGGTCCCCTGTTCAATCCCTGTGGTAGCTGAGAAAATCCATCTGTATTTTCCACGTAGTTGCCCTTGTCAGTGGTTTAGGATTGAGGGACTGGCATAGATGTCTTACGGTATACACATTGGCGTAGATGTAAAAGAACCATTGGCATTTAGAATTCGATGCCGCTGTCTTGGCACAATTTCCCTTAAAGCACACTCACTATATGACATATGTACGTTTTCATGGCCGAATGGTAAGCACGCGCGTGCTGTATCGTAAAGCCTGTCATTGAGTCAACTGGCGTGGTTTCGAATCCCCGGTTGTACATGACAAGGAGTAGTCGCCTATCCAACCTCAATGGTTTTCTCCAGGTCCTCCCACTGCTAAAGACTTCTATGTGCAAGAAAATTATTAAAATAAAATTAAACCATATGTTAGTCCCAAAATGACCTAGTTTGTGTCGAGTGGACGTTAAACCCCATTTCTCTCTCTCTCCCATTAGCCCAGTCCGAGTAGGATGTTAAGCACCTTTTCATTTCGATACAACTTTCCAATAAGTAAGAGACATTACTTTTTTAATTTTTTATTAACAATAACATTATAAACATAAATAAATATGAATGCACTTTCAATATTCATGAACTCAACAAAGTAAAATAAATCCAAATTTTAGAATTTATCAATCTGATTAAAACAAAGATCCTATTTCGTTTTGGTTCGTTTTTATAGTTTAAAATTTTGTTTTACTCTGCGTTCTGGTTCATGTGACAGAGATTAGCCAATGAAACGGTCTGTTATGGCAAATTCTTGGCGTGCTGCGCATTGAAATGTAGAAATTCCACTAGAAACATCAACTCTGATTGGTTAATCAAATGCTGACATAAGTTTCAAAAGCCGCTCGTATCACCCCTGACATGACCTCTCACTACAACAGGTCACATCTTCATGTAGCGTAGGCTATCGAAAGTATAAAAAAAATAAAATGAAATATAGATCTATATTTTAATCAGATAGCAAATCCATGTAAAGATAATCTTTCTGTAGACTTTTCAAGTCAAAGTAAAAATATTCAATGTTCAGAAAGTTAAACAAGTTTAAACGATAAAACATAAATATTTAAATAATACAATTAACAATATATGATTATGCACTTATCACCAGCTATCCCAACCACCTGCATTTAAGACAAATGATCAAAATTTAAATATTCAAATAGAGTCTGGTCATTGAGTTAAAGTGGCAAGATTTCATTCCTATACTTGCATGTGAAAATGAGTGGGTTTTAATATTACCGTTAATAATAATAATGATATTTCTATTGCCCAGCTATTCAACCCACAAGGGAATGCACTACGCACTAGAAAATGTTCTCACTTTGGAGCGTTAATGATAGTGACTCAATAACAAAGTTTAATTTTTGATTTTAAAACTGACACAGATTTACATTGTTGGATATTTTCTGATATGGGTTTTCCATCTGCAGGTTCTGATGGTTCTACCCACTGCTAAAGACCCCTATGTGCAATTGTACCATATCTTGTTACCAGTTTGTATTGAGTGGAGATTAAAAACTCTCTCTCTCTCTCTCTCTCTCTCTCTCTCTCTCTCTCTCTCTCATGAAAGAGTTACCCAAGATTTCTACATTGGTCACATGCTGTTAATTATTGAATGCCTTCTGGTTTACACTAGATTACATTTTTCACATGATGTGTATTTTGGAATACCTTCTGGCTTACTTTGTCCTCGACCACGTACATTTCGATTGGGTATTATTTTTTCCACAAAACCACTTTCTTCAGATCTCAATCTCGTTAAATCCACATCCTCTGTGTATAGAACTTCAACGAGCATCGCCTTGGTTACACGATATCCAATTTTGTTATGAAAGTACAAGAAATTGTTACTGATATCCAGTTTAACAAGTCTGTCCCGACAGTAAAGATCTTCTGAGCTATCAGGGGTTGTTAAAACCAGAGTCACATAATGCTGCTTCTTTTCTCCTTGACAATAAAAATCAGCAAAATACAGATTAAGTCCAGGGAGCAAAAGTTCAGGTTTTATCATTATCCGATAATTGCCAAAGTAACTAAAATCTTGCGGCTTTTTGGTTTTCTTGTTGGGTGATGCACTAAAGAAAAGTCCCTTGATATTTTCATTAATACTGGATGCCTGGTCTCCATTTTTATCTTTTAGGTATTTAGATATGATGCCCGTTTCTTTAGCTTTTAAAATAGTTTCATGATTGCTGGGTTTATTTCGGTATAGATATGGAATAGGGAGGGATTTGGTATCCTTTTTTTTCCTAAATGATTCCACTCTTAATTTTTCGGCCATGTCTAATAACCGTTGAACATCATCTTTGGTGTTGTCTGAAATTTGTGAGAGAAAAAGAATTATATGTTATATGTATTATTAATATATATTAATACTTTGTCAATATTGGATTTTATTAACTTTAATTTACTCAATGACAGACCTTACGATACAAGGCGAAGCCGTTAATATTCCAGCTAACCATTGAGCCAACCAATCTGATTAAAACACAGATCCAATTTCGTTTCATTTTTATGGTTCAAAATTTCGTTTTTACTTGTCTTTACTACTCTTGGATCTGGGGGACTTGTTATTTAACTCGTGTTCTGCCTGAAATGAGGGGTCAGCCAATCAAATGGTCTGTCGAATCGACCGTTTGACCTTTTCATGCGTGGAACTGTGGGTAGGTATTACCAGCGGACAGAAATCAAAACAAAACAAAAGTAGATTTTAAAAAGCATGGCGGTCGTGAATTGGTTAATCGAATGACTGACGTTATCGGGTCAAATGTCCCGTGCTTGATACCTGAGGTCATAGAACGTGAGCTTCCACTATAACTTGTTAGATCTACATGAGTGTAGGCCATCGAAAGTATAAAAATGAAACGAAATATAGATCTATATTTTAATTAGATTGTGAGCCAACTGCCCAGTTGTATGTGACAAGGACTAGGGTCACCTGTCTAACTTCATGGGTTTTCCCAAGGTCCTTTGGATTCCTCCCACTGCTAAAGACCACTACGCAAAAGCGAACTAGTGAAATATAATTGGACCATGTGTTAGTCCCAAAATGACCTTGTTTGTGGCAAGTGGACCTCTCTCTCTCTCTCTCTCACTCACTCACTCATTGATTTATCAAACATATATACAGAATACTTACGAGTTATAAAAGATTCTACACTAGATGCTCCAGCTATTGTTAGTTTATTTATATCTTCTGTGAGAAAACCATTTAATATCTGATAGGTAATTTGCCAGCCCGATTTTAGGTACCATGCACAAGCTATTTCATTAGTCTTACATGCTCTCAATTGGATATATTCCGTGAAACGAGATGTTTTGACTCGTGTATTTATTGGTCGCAGTATCTGTATATAATATTCTGTATGTCGTGGTAAGGGTGTGCCGCGTTGGAAAACGACATATGATTGTTGCGTTGTTTTGTTTACTCTCTGATCAACTGTTATATGTATTAACGGAGGTTTCATTTCCTGCAAAAAATGAGAAAAAATCATTAAACATACATTATACAAGAGCTGAATCTGTCTATTGTATTTTGTTTTTTTTAGGCCTGAAATGTTATCTAAATTGTTTATTAACATAACCAGACTATAGCCATTGCAAGCCTATGATATTTAGCAGATTAGAATAAATTTTTTGAAATATAATTAAAGTTGCTTTTTATCGTGCCAACGTTAGAAATGATGATCAAGGCTAGCCCAAAATTCAAAAGCTAATATCTCAGTTCAGAGTGGAGCAATTCAACCAGCATATTATTCTATTTACGTTGTCTATTTAACTATTATAGCGAGAACAGTCAACTCTTTATCTAATCTCCCATGATGAGAAATATCTTTGATCCAGAAACACAAAACTTACTGATACAATAATTTTAAGTTTTATAATGGTTTTTTTATTAAAATAAGGCTATGTGAACATTGTACCAGATCTTAATGTAGTGGAGGTTTGGACATTTTCATGTGGACATATATTATGGCCCCTGATTGTACGAAAAATCATGTTTTCAGCTTGTGGACACTATAGAGGTTACAATTTTGAACCGATTTTGATGAAACTGGACATGTATGTTTAATAACCCAAAGATCTTGGTTCCTTTCGATATTTTTGCCCATCGGATCGTAACTTCCTGATTTATGGCCCCTGATTGTCTGAAAAATCGCCCTTTTTAGCTCGTGGTCCCTCTGGAGGTCAAAATTATTATCCGATTTAAAAAAACGTTTGATTATATCACCGTTACATTGTAATTTAGCATGGGGCAGAACTTAATAAAAAACCAAACAAATTCTAATGATTTTCTGATAATAACTTAATATGCGACAACTCTTGTTGACTGCCCGGACGATTTAGCTGCTGTATGGGTGTATGTTTCGTTGCCTGGCAACCTATTTTATAATTACCTCTTTAATATTTAGTGGACTATTTCTTTCTATGTGACGTTCTAAAACCCAATCTTGACAGCCTATTGAAGCAGGTGATATTATGTACTGGTTGCTCACTAAGATCTTTGATGACTTCTGCTGTATGCCATATAAGGAAATCATAAACGTTGTTTCTGAATCATCTCCCTTGTCTATCAGCCAAGGCCCACCACACTTAAAGAAATAAAAACTTTTTTCGCCTGTCTGGGTATTGTAGACAATGGCGATTATTTGGTGGACAGGTAAATGGTCTTTCCATTGCACCGTTATTGAAATATTTGGTTGCAGATATAAAAGATTCTGAAATGAGAGAAAATTCAACATGGATTAAAGCGATAGTTGCCTTTGTTTAAAATTATGTTAAAATTAGACTTAAAACACATGGAATCATTGCAGGCCTTCTTTAGGCCTGAAATGTGATATAAACTATTAATTAGACATTTATTAACAAACATGAAAAGACCTTAATCAACTATAGATGCCATCTTAATATGATGATTAATAGCCAATAATGGACAATCAAGGCTACAAAGATTTTAAAATGAGGTTTTCTCGGCTTAGAGTGAAGCAAAATGACTGAAGTTTTCAGCATATTCCCTTTACATCATGTAGTTTTTAACTATTATAGTGACAACTGCCAGCTGTTTTTCTAATCTTCCATGATGTATCTTTAAGATGTTGAATTACTAAATGCCGATTGAGGTAGTGTATAAATCATGATACTCAACAAACTGTCTTCTTTGTTTGAACACAGTTTATCTACATTAAAGGGGCATTATGATAGCCCTGGGCCCTGTTTCACGAAATTTTAACTTAAGATAAAATCCAATTTTAGTAGATACTTCAATTTTGATTGGCTAAGCACTAAAATCAATCTAATATTATCCAATCAAATTACTAAAATTGGGATCTTATCTTAGTTAAAATTTCGTGAAATAGGCCCCTGGTTGTACGTGACAAGGTCCAACCTCATGATTTTCTCCCACTGCTGAAGACCACTACCCTTAAGCGAATTATTGAAATGAAATTAAACCATATGTTAGTCTCAAAATGTTAAACCCCATTCCTCAATCTCTTTTCCCAAAGTCGAAAGTCCAACCTTGTGGGTTTTCTCAGTATCCTTTGTAGGGATGTTGATTTTCTGTGGAATTTGCATCCAAAACAGAATTTGATATCTCGGGATGGAAAAAGACGGAAATATCAAAAATACTGAATGAAATTACATGGTTTTATTTCTATTTTAATATTTAGCTTCTTTCATTTCCTCATGTTGGAATCATAAATTTACTTGAAACAAAAACCTGTCTTTCATTTATCCCTTTACACAATTACCCTCTACATGGATTCAATATTGTAATGTATATCTATATTTCTTAAAACTGTGTGCTATTATATTTCAAAAATAGACGTTACAAAATAAATATATTTATTATTTCATTCAATTCAGATTACTTTATTTGATCAAAATTATCGATGACAAGATGATCGAAACCACTGCACTGGTCATTTGAGATTTAGCCTGGATTCTCCATTTTTTAAATTAGATCATTAAATGGCCAAATCTTTCTCATCTACTTAAAATAGGAGTCATAGAGAGTTGATTATGGTCTAATTAATAATTTATATAATATCAAGAGGGCCTAAGAAAAGACCTGCAAATAGGCAGATTTAGGGCTTATATAATGCCTGTTTAATCTTTCTAATGGATCAGTGTTCTTTGGAATATTATCACCAATTTAGGGTCCTAAGTCCTAGGTAAATTGATCAACATGGTCCTGTTCCCTAAAACATATCTTTCACCCTGTCCCTAATATTGACACCCCCTAATAAAATGACAACATATTCTAACAAAAACCTGGTCAACAAGACAAGACGCATATAGGTTGTCATGACACTAATAATAGTCCAAACTAAATGTATGCATATAAAAATAATCATAATATAGGCAAAGCTAAACATGGCTTAAAATTAATTACCTC
The DNA here is from genome assembly GCA_036850965.1 of Patella caerulea. NCBI lineage: Eukaryota > Metazoa > Mollusca > Gastropoda > Patellidae > Patella > Patella caerulea. Next base: position 11,801,255 of record JAZGQO010000002.1, on the reverse strand, counting down.
TTTCATATTCATCTTGTGTTCTCTGTTTCTTTGCATATTGCAGAATGATCGAATTTATCCTATTATCCTATTGTATATATATATTATCTTTCGTAGAATAGGTTTTCCCCCTTTTTCCACTAAAAGTAACTAGCTCATGTAATTTACATTACATCATTGGTGTCACAAGTCTAGCTTTGTTTATCCAGTTATCTGTGTTGTTTTATTGATAGTGATAAAGTCTTGTTGATCAAAACTATTTCATCAGCCTATTAAATTATTGATATGGTTATTCCAAGAATTCTATAAATAGAATGGATTATAGGATGCTTATTCTTAGAAACAAAAGTGAAAATAGAAATTAAAAAGAATAGCAGGGGTCAAAATTCACGACGGCACCCACGGCAATTGCCGTGGTACTTAGCGAAATTGCCGTAGAAAATGAATAATAACTACGGCATCGTTTGCCGTGGTATTTTATTTAAGAATATGACTATTATGACGACGGCAATTTGCCGTAGTCGTCACTGAAATTGCCGTTGTACAAATGCGTAATCCACGGCATAACAGAAAATAATAATTTATTGTTTTGTTTCTTTCTGGGTTTTTCTATCGAATTAGATCTCGAACCACGCAGCTGTCATAGCTACTAAAATGGCCGTGATGTGAAATTTCTAGCAAGCTTGCTTCTGTTGCTCCATCCCGACGATTTTCAGGCGGAAAACAAACTACATAATCTAATTCTTCTAGTATTACTTTGTATTTCCACACAACTTTTCTTTTATCATTTCTTTGACGTTTGACAGAAAACGTCAAAATAAAAATGGGCTTACTTATCAATGTGCGATGGTATTTGAATTTCGCGGTGATTTGGTTTTAATAGATCACGTGACAAAGTTCACCAATCAGACGCACACGACGAAAGGTCAACGGGTCGTGTAGAGTGAAAGTCACCGGTTTGTTTACGTTTTGATAGTAAACAAGCGGAAGAATAACTAGAACTGTATACTCCGTGTAGATTTTGTTTAAAACACCGATGTAAAACCGTTTACTGTGAGAAACTGGGAAAAATCTAGGGTATGTGCTAACCAGTGGATCAAATTAGATGGAAATATTGATATGTTGGACAAAGAATTGCAGGAATGTGCAGACAAAACTCTCTCTCATTCTAACAATACAGACTTCTCACATACATTACCAACGTAAAAAAAACCCAACAACTGTGTATGAATAAAGAACTATGTTTAGAGCAGCTAATATTTTACCAGCGAAATAAGAAAAAGAATAATAGGTCTGGTTAATTTGTTAAGGGGATCATTATCTTAACATTTTCCAATTTTATTGCAAATGCAAGTTGATGAAGATATTCTCCTATTCCTAAATGTATGACAACTCAGACCAAGACAAAAGACCACTATGGAAATGACTGTGTCACCATTGAGGTGAAATATCATGTGCATTACTTTAAAGTTGCCTTACTGTATCTGCAGAAATTTATGCTCTTCTTATTAAACTCTACTGTAACAAATGACAGGGTTAGGTTGACTATAGAGACCAAGAACCAAACAATATTTTCTCTGTGGATGCAAATCAGGCTGCATTAGCTACAGATAGTTGTATTTGTTACAAGTGAAAGCTTTCTAGTATGGATTTGTGAAAATTGTTTGAATATGAAAGTGACAGTCAAATGATATTGATGAAATTACATGATTTTTTATGAATAGTCCTACACCTGTATGTATTTTTGTAAGCGGTTTGGACATTGGTGTGCATGTAAAAAGACCCCTTGGCAGTTGGAATTCGATATAAGAGTAGGCCATATAGTGCTGTGCCCAGGCAAAATTTCCCTCATAATAAACTGTATAGCGCACGCCCGTCTTCCTTAACCCAGTACATGTATATAGGAGCTACAGATAGATGTATTTTTTAGAAGTGAAAGTTTTCTAGTATGGATTTGTGAAAATTGTTCAAATATGAAAGTGACAGCCAAATCAAATTGATGAAATTGTGATTTTTATGAGTAGGCCTCAACCTGTATACATATGTATTTTTGTATTTTAAACATGTTTTACTTAAATGTACTGTACATGTCGATAAATGTTCATATCATATTTAGCTATTTTAAGTTGACATATATGTTTTTATTTTCCTTTTTTATTCCAATTCAATTTAGACGTGGTTTCTCTTTGTCAGTGGTGCAGGCAGAGGGGCTGACAAGGTACAAGGACTGCTGTCTAGTCGTTCAAATGTGACGAAAAAACGAATTCCTGTGTAACATTGGTGTGCACGTAAAAAGGTCCCTAGGCAGTTGGAATTCGATATAAGAGTAGGCCATAGTGCTGTGCCCAGGCAAAATTTTCCTCGTAGTACACTGTATAGCGTACATGTACATGTATAACAGCAGAACAGTAGGACGGCGTTTAACTCCATTTCATTTCTTATTCATATTACTGGAGCCATTTTATTTAGTTAACTGTTTGTTTTTCTCTTATATGTACTTTTCTTTACTGGCATATATCTTTTAATTTTGTACAGTGTATACGGACACAAGACCTGATCTGTGTGTAAATACATGTAGTCTGTGCGGTTTAGCCCCCCCCCCCCAAAAAAAAAAAAATTGATGATTTCTTAGGAGTATTCTTAGCCGGCCACATCCTCAGCCCCTCCAAAAAATTCTATACCCCCCCCCCCCCAATTTTATGAGCTGGCGACGGGCCCGATTCTGTGGATATAAAAATCTGAAAAGCAGATTAGAAACCATTCTCCAGTATTAATACACTATATAAATGATGTTATTATTATTATATACATTTTTCATTAAAGATACATTATATAAGATTTAGATAAAGAACTAGCCATTCTTGCTATAATAGTTCAAAAGTAGATAATGTAAAATGAATAATTTGAATGAATAAATTTCATTCAAATTACTCTATTGCAAGCAAAGATATTAGCCTTTAAAGGTTTGGCAGTCATGTTCAACAATTTCAACCACTGTACTGTTTGATCAAAGCTAAGTCACGGTCCTCCATATTTGATTAAATCAAAGTATCGCTGAATCATTTTAATCTATTTAATATCGGAGAAATCTCATGCCATCGAGTGTTGTTGTGGAATACTGTATGAGGAAGTATATAAAATTGCATTCATTTCTTATTTTTTAGTACTGTATTTCTTTCTATAAAATAAATGTATACTTATTTGACATCTCTTATAATATGTCTTTATTGTTTTTTTTTTTAAAAAAACAAGTATAATTGCATGTTCAGGGTTGTTAGGTGAATCATTATTAATATTCTGTTGTATCAGTGGGCTCATGTAGATAGTATTATTTTTTTTGCTTTTTTCTCAACATTATATATAATTATTATACCGAACCAGTATTTCAATCATGCCAAAAACGTTTTCATCTGTATACTATAGTTATATTTCTTTTGCATATTGTTTTATTGAAATAAAATGGAAAAAATACTTTTTCCAGGAAATATCACATTCATTGATACAATTTCGCTTTTGACCATATTTTTTCCGCAAATCACGGACCAGCCGTGTTCACGGTGTCAGCACAACATTTATCTGATGTTATTGTCCCGTAATTCAGGCATATTTGCAGAAAAATTCTCTCATACAAATGTAAACAAGCCAACGTGTTCCGTCTCGTAAAAGGTATTCCCTGGTCTATTTATGGCTATTGACCCCTGACCTAATGACGTTGATTGCTTTTATGGTTTCTGATTGGCTTAGAATATGATTTCTTCACCACATTATGGCTACACTTGACAAATATAGTCCGAGGCGTAATTCGAGTGTTGGTCTGATTGTACAAAACATCGCAATAGAAATGTGTACTACAGTGACGACTTACTTGTTTACTTGTGCAGCAAAGCGTCAGATTTTCGCCTGGAATTTGCTGGGACAAAATGAAACGATTTTCGTGGCTAAATCACAGCCTAAGATAGTAAAATAGTAAAAATAGATCGAACGGTGTGGAATTGGCTATTTACCTGACGTCACATTAGCGGGCGCACGTACGCAGATACCGATAATACAAGTCGTTCATTCAGATGCCCATGAAACGGATAGCCTATACGGTACACGATCTACGCATATTTTCGTCTGTTTGCCACTGGTTTATAGCATTATGAAGTATATGTATTTATATCAAAATAAATAAAACACTTACCCCCCCCCCCCAGTCATCTGACCTACTTCTACTGGAATGGAAATGGACACGGCTCGTTGTCTGGCGTATTTAATCATTTAACAAGTACAAATCAATTTACAGAAATAAAGGCTATGAAGAATTTACAGAAAAAATATGACCAAATCAAATATAATTTTTAGCGTAAAGCCGTAAATATAGACGGAATGTAAGAAAGGCATTCCAGGGGGCGTTACATGATGTTCGCATGATGTTCGTGTAATGATGTCATGCACGGGTGTGAAGTTGTCTTTCGATAATCAAATTATGGTACTACGATACGGATATTTTATAATCGGAATTCCACGCCTCAACGGCGAAGTATTCATTTAAAACGCAAGTTACGTGCCATGTTACTTTACTTATATTTGGTGAAATTCACGTAGATACGGATTATATAGAATTGCACGAATCTTCGTGTCGCTGAGCCAAAGCAGATTCGCGGGCTTGCAATAATTTTATACCTCCTAATTTCGGGGAAATTAAACGGATTTATTACGATATTTATATGGACTGCGGTTGACGTAAAGTCCTAAACATTTTTAGGGTGTTTGTGGTGACCTACTGTTATAATAATATACTAAACACACATTACAAATGAAAACATATATACTTATAGTTTATTTATTATTTATAATCTTTATTAATCAAATTTATCAGTTTAAAAAAATGCCGTAGTGATGAAAGTCAAATGAAAGTATTACCGTAGTGTACACAAAAACTGCCGGTAGTGAAGAAGGGATTACAGTGGCATTTTTTGAAAAATCTGCCTCAGTTCTAGTTACTCTAAGTAACGTAAATGTTTCGGCTCTGGCCTCCACTACGTTACTATTCCCCCTTATTAACAACTAGTATGAAAATAAGGCCTTTCCCTCATCTCCGTTCTAAGACTATTTTGGAATCCTTACCGTCTATTTTTCACAGTGATACTGCTTTAGTCGCCAAAAGGAATCATTTCTTGTCACACCCGACACAAATTTATAAAAATCCAACACTATTTTCATGTAGAAGTATGCGATACAAATAGATAAACAACTTTTATTTGAATGCGGCCGCCATTTTCAATCTACTGCTCAGCCACTATTCCAAATTTCGGAATGGAATTTTACCGTAAATGAAAATTCGTGCTGTACACGGTCACTAAAGTTTTTTTTTATTCAACATGCGTGATTAATTATTACACAAAATCTATAAAACAGAACAACGCATTATATTGACCTTCATAAAATATTTTAAATAGTCTATGTATTATTCCATGTACAGCGAGAATTTTCGTTTACAGTAAAATTCCAGTCCGAAATTTGGAATGGTGGCTGAGCTGTAGATTGAAAATGGCGGCTGCATTTAAATGAAAGTTGTTTATCTATTTGTATCGCATAATTCTACATGAAAATAGTGTTGGATTTTTATAAATTTGTGTCGGATGTGACAAGAAATGATTCCTTTTGGCGACTAAAGCAGTATCACTGTGAAAAATAGACGGTAAGGATTCCAAAATAGTCTTAGAACGGAGATGAGGGAAAGGCCTTATTTTCATACTAGTTGTTAATAAGGGGGAATAGTAACGTAGTGGAGGCCAGAGCCGAAACATTTACGTTACTTAGAGTAACTACCTCAGTTCCAATATCATGAATTTTGACCCCTGGAATAGCAAGGGACTTAGAAACGAAAATGAAAATAGAAATTAAAAGAATAGCAAGGGACTATTGATTGAGTCTGCCTGTCTCACTGTCTGTCCCACAATAACTCTGCTTCAAATTAAACAGGCACAGTGTAAGAGCTAAATATTGCAGGTCTTTCATTTAGGCCCTAAATGTTATATAAACTATTAATTTGTCCCCAGTCTTTCGAAGGAGTTCACTAGTCCATGGGTTCACAAGTCCAAAAGTTCACTAGTCCACCTCTATAAGAAATACTATAAATATGGGTATCTGGAGACCTAACCCTAACCCAACCCAAACCTGAATAATAGATATCAGCAGAATAATGAGCCTGTGGACTAGTGAACCTTTGTACTAGTGCACCAGCGGACTAGTGAGAATTCCTCTTTCGAAGAAAGTAGGGGACTATCTGTCCTTCCATCTGTGAATCTTTGGAACACAATATCTTTTGTTGTCCCCCACCTTTTAAAATGGGTTCGTCCGTCTGTCTGTCTGTCTGTCCGTCCGTCTGTCCGTCCGTCACACTTTTTGGTACACAATAACTCTCTTCCTAATTGAGCTAGAATGTTCAAACTTGGTGTATGTGTTTATTAGGTCAATGCCTTGATGGAGTTCGAAGATGAGCATTTTCCGCTTAGGGTAAGCAGAGATAATCAATTTGATTGGTTGATGCTTTGGGATACGATAACTTTAGTTCTAATTTTAAGTGAGAGTGATGAAACTTGGTGTATAGTTTTATTACAGCGATACCTTGACTAAGTTCGATAATGAGCATTTTCTCCTCAGGGTAAGCAGAGCGATAAGCAATTTGATTGGTCAAGACTTTGGAACACAATAACTCTCCTTCTTATTGAGTTAAAATGTTCAAACTTAGTGTATATGCTTATTAGGTCAATGCCTTGATGGAGTTAGAAGATGAACAGTGATGAAACTTGGTGTATAGTTTCATTACAGTAATACCTTGACTAAGTTCGATAATGAGCATTTTCTGCTCGGGGTAAGCAGAGCGATAAGCAATTTGATAGGTCGAGACCTTGGAACACAATAATTTTCCTTCTTATTGAGTTAAAATGTTCAAACTTGGTTTGTGTGCTTATTAGGTCAATGCCTTGATGGAGTTCGAAGATGAGCATTTTCTGCTTGAGGTAGGCAGAGATAAGCAATTTGATTGGTTGATACTGTGGGACAAGATAACTGAAGTTCTAATTAAGTGAAGGTGATGAAACTTGATGTATAGTTTCATTAGATCAATAACTCGACTAAGTTCGATTGGCCGAGACTTTAGAACACAATGACTCTCTTTCTTACTGAGCTAGACTGTTCAAACTTGGTGTAGGCGTTCATTAGGTGAATGCCTTGATGGAGTTTGATGATGAACAAGTTTCAGTTTTGATTAAAGAGGCAATCCCCAAATTAATGTTCTATCTTCCTATTAAGGTAAAATGTTCGAACTTGATTTAGGTGTTCATTAGTTGAATGGAGTTCGAAGCTTAGGATAAGCAGAGATAAACAATTAAGCAGTTTGATTGGTTGATGCTTTGGCACATAGCAACTTTGGTTCTCTATAAGAGTGATGAAACTTAGTGTATAGTTTAAGCACATCATTACCTTGACAACATTTGATGATGAGCATTTGCTGCTCAGCGTAAGCAGAACAATAAGCAATTTTATTGGTTGAGACTTTGGAACACAAGAACTTTGGTTCTAATTGGATGATAGCGTTAAAACTCAAAGCAAAGATTCATTATATCACTACATTAACTAAGTTGGATGATGATAATTTTCTGCTTAGGCTAAGTAGCAATAAGTAATTTGAATGGTCAATACTTTGGAACCTAACATCCCTGCTTTTAATTGAGGTATAGGCATATGTTGATGAGAAGAATATATTGACTGAGTTCAATGATCAATATTTTCTGCTAGGGGCGTGGTGAGAATGAGTTCATGAGTAGCCATACTCATGCGCCAAAAAGTTTTTGCGCCAAAATCACAATCAAATTACTCAAAAAATGAAAAACATTTGTAAGTGGAAAAATTGTTTCATCTGACCCAATTAAAAAAATTTTGAAAGAGTCAAGTTGGAAAATTTAATCATATTTTATTACCGTATTTCTTGTCTCGGATTGCTGGAGATTGCGTTTCTGGGCTTCTAATTTTCGAAAATCTTTTTTGTTACCCATAATTTCTTCTCAATAATTGCCCTCACCACGCCCCTGTTTTCTGCTAAGCTAAGCAGAGCTAAACAATTTCAGTGGTCGATGCTTTGATTCTAACTGATGGAGAATGATGAAACTTAATGAATGTATAGTTTCACTTTCAGGTACTTCAAAACCTGAAAGTTGGATTGTGAACATTTTATGCCTAGACTAAGCATAGATAATCAGTTTGATTACTTGATGCTTTTGAAAAAGATAAATGTGTAATTAAATTAATATGTGTCATCTGTTTATTTTGGGATTTTGGCAGGGGACATCAGCCTCACTGTTAGCTTGTTAGACATTTATTAACATGAGAAGACCATAATCAACTTGTGATGTCATCTGATGGTTCCAATTTTAAACTGATCTGCAGTTTAATGACTGTTGATGATTAAATGTAAAAATGGAGTACTGTGACAACAGTAACAATGACAATTGAGGCTACAGTGCTATTGAAATGAAGATTTCTTTGCTCAGAGGGAAGTAATTTGGCTGAAATTTTCAGCATATTCCCTAGGTAGTGATAACCTGGACACCATAGCTGTTGTGAGCTTAAGTTTCATTACCTGGCAACCAATCTCAGGCCTGGAAATAACGGTTTCAGAATATACATGACAAAATGTCAGACATTAATGGAATAGTATCTGAGATTTTCAACTTGATGCAGGACATGTATTAATATTATCATTAAAAATAACAAATCAGTGCCAAATGACAGACACCAGAAGTTTTGTGCCTGACAAAGCCTTAATCTGTCTGTGCCTGACATTGTCAGCGACAGGTGCCTTATTTCCAGGCTTGTATCTTTGTATTTTGTGATATTGAATTGAAATATTTGTATTTTTCAGATTGATTCTGATTTAGTTCTGTGTACCATGCGGTCATCCATAGAACAACAGTTAAATCTTATAGCGTTAGGTAAAGCAAACTTCTACGATGTCAAGCAACACGCTATCGACATATTTCATAGAAAATTTAAATATTTTGTGGAGAATATTCAAGGAATGGACCAACTGTTTGAAGTAACATTTTCACCTCTGGCAGCCATTGGTAAACCATTGTCTCGGTAAGCTGTTTTGTGTACCAGACAACTCATCCCGAAGACAACTCATCCCAATAAAAGACAACTCATCCCAATATAAGACAACTCATCCCAAGTTAAAAGACAACACATCCCAAGATATTAGCTCAACTGAAATTCATACGTAAAGAAAAGGATATGTCATATTCTGGCAAATTTCTTTCAGACAATGTGATATCGGATGAGTTCTCTTATATCTCGACCAATGTTTTAACGTTGGGATGAGTTGTCTTTTAACTTGGGATGAGTTGTCTTTGGGATGAGTTGTCTGTTTACCGCTGTTTAAACATACATTATGCCACCGCTTAATCTGCCTATTGAAGGGTTTTCTTAAGGTCTGAAATGTTATATATATTATTAATTAGACATTGATTAACATATCAAGACCATGATCCAGTTTCGATGTCATTGCTAGCCTGAGGTATTTACTAGCTTAGGATCGAATTTGGTGCTAAACTTTCATTTATGATTTAACCTCGTGAGATTTCTCTGGGTTAATCGGTTTCCTCCCACTGCTAAAGACCCCTATGTGCAAGCGAATTATTGAAATAAAATTGAACCATTCGTTAGTCCTGAAATAACCTAGATTCGAGTGAGTGGACCTTAAACCCCACTTCTCTCTCTCTCTGTAATTCAGTATTACATCTTCAGTAATTTCCAGGAAGCCATGGTAACCCACAAATTTCCTTTGTTTATTCTGGCATGGTTTCCCTTTGTCAGAGGTGCAGGACATCACCCAGAACACGTCAATAATAACAACTCTTCCAGATCCTAGTGTAGTTAAGACAAGTTAAACTATAAAACATGAAACGAAATAGGATCTGTGTTTTAATCAGTTCACCCCCATGTCATTTCCTGTCATGTGATTAAACCACATCTCTGTCGTCGTAACAGGTGTGGAAAATGTAGAAGATATATGAAATTTATTCAAGCTAAACCAAGTCGTCTTCATTGCCCCAACTGTGATGAAACATTCTCTCTTCCACAAAATGGTAACATCAAGTTATATAAAGAATTAAAATGTCCATTAGATGAATTTGAATTGGTGTTATGGACAACTGGTACTAAGGGAAAGGTAAGTACAAACATGTCATATCTGAAATTAAACTATAAACCTATAGAATAGATCCTGATTTATGGCAAAATAATGTTTTAAATAGGGAAGATGCTATTAATTTGGGTCTGTCTATCAGCATTTGTTAGGGGTATGCCATTGCCCTTGTATATCTGATTGTTTTTAAATTGATATATATGGATTACATTAGTGAGATGAAGAAGCATATTTAATTTCAATAGTTTCTGTTAATTTCTCAAAGAGTTATAATTGTGTTCTGTGGGAGGGATTTGGCGCAATGGTTAGAGAGTAGGATTTGTGACCCAATGGTTGCAGGTTCGAGACCCGAATTGTGCGTCGAGTTCTTGTGTCCTTGAATAAGACACTTTATCCCTGTATTCCAGTCTACCCAGCTGTAAATGGGTACCGGTAGGATGGTGTATGTATTACACAAAAACTGTTGCGCTCCTTGGGGCAGCATATGTTGGGGCTCTTTCTGAGAGTTCAGGGGTAAAGGGAGGTAATCAGACTTTACCTGTATCCTAGAGACCGGGATAATAATTGTGTAGCACTTTGAGCATGAACTTGGTTTATGGATATAGCGCATTATAAATGTACTCATTATTCTGTATATGTATTTGTATCGTATTCGTATCGTATTCGTACCCTATTTTTTCAGACGTATCAACTGTGTCCGTATTGTTACAACAATCCACCATTTAATGATATGAGGAAAGGAATGGGATGTAACGAGTGTACACATCCAACATGTCCGCATAGTTTCAGTAAAAATGGTGTTTCGGAATGTGTGGAATGTGATCGCGGCATTCTAGTTATAGACCAATCTTCGGGTCCAAAATGGAGGATGGCTTGTAACAAGTAAGAGCTTTTCAATGCTTTCTGACAAAAACAATAATAGGCACTAGATGGGGGTTGTGCTTTATAAAACCTGGCCTTTTGTGTCTGAAAATATCCATGCTTGCAATTAATGAAATTAAGACATACCAGCTATTAGTCCCATTAAATGTATATTTTACCCCATCATTGAATGGACATTAAATAAATCCCAAAGATACTCTGTCTAATCAATCAAATTAAAATACAGACTCTATTCTATTAACCAATGAAACGCTCTGTTACAGCGAGTTCTTGGCATGCATGGGTAATCTAATGTCTGACGGCATAGGTTTAAAACCCGCTCATGTGACATCTGGCATGATCTTCCACTACAAACAGGCCCAGCGTTCACAAGGCATTCTCAGATTTAAGTTAAGAATTTACTCAACATTCAATCATTGTTTATGAAAAATGTCTTTGATCCAGAAACCCTAAACTTTGCACATAATTTCTTATTGATGTATTTAATACATTAAAACAACAGATGCTTTATAAAGAGCTATATCTTAGTTAAAATAAGGCCAACAATTTTAAGTAAATTCTTAACTTAAGTCTGAGAATGCTATGTGAACTTGGTAGAGGCCATCGCAAGTATTACTGTACAAGTAATTGATGTGTTATATTATATATGTTGGTATATTGTACAAGTAATTGATGTGTTATATTATATGTTGATATATTGTACAAGTAATTGATGTGTTATACTATCTATATTATATTAAATTTCAGGTGTAATGTTGTTATACATTTTCTAGAACATGCAACTAAAATCAGTGTTAATGAAGAGACATGTGATTGTGGTTCGAATCTAGTTGATGCTACTTTCCCCAAGGTAATTAATTCTCTGTCAGCTTTCTTTCTCTAAGTTTAAGTCAAATAAAGGGGTGTTGGATGGCCAATGGTTAGCACATTTGCTCGGTATCATAAGGTCTGTCATTGAGTCAACTGGCATGGTTTCGATTCCCCGGTTGTACGTGACAAGGAGTAGGGTCACCTGTTTTCTCCAGGTCCTCCAATTTCCTCCCCTGCTAAAGACCCCTATGCACAAGCGAATTATTAAAATAAAATTGAACTATATGTTAGTCCCGAAATGACTGTGTTGGCTGATGTTGTTATATTGCAGAGCACACCAGCTTGTAGGGCTTGTTATAAATCCATTTCAGTCATTACGCCTAGTTACCCAACGGTTTTTAAAGTTTTCTTATTTCTGATGCATCTTTCACCAGTTTACCAAATAACCTCTCTGTGTTAATTTGATTAATATATTTAACAATTGACACTCACATTAAATAGGAAAACGTAATATGGAGTGCAATTACGGGGTTTAACGTCCACTAAACACAAACAAGGTCATTTTGGGACTATCATATGGTTTAATTTTATTTCAATAATTTGCTTGCGCATAGGGGTCTTTAGCTGTGGGAGGAAACCGGAGAGCCCAGAGGAAACCCACAAGGTTGAGAAGGCGCCCCTATCTCCATGCCACATACGCTCACACCAGGGATCAAAACCACAGCCGCAAGCCAGAGGTGAATGGCCAGCTAGAGTTCGAAGCGCGGCACTCTAGACCACTAGGCCATCCCAACCCCCCCACAGATATATGAATAGTAGACAAATATATACAGATTGTTGAATATGTTCAATTACTAAATGTAAATCAAGGGCGTTAACTCTTTTACCTTTATTTTAGGGGAAGTCCAAATTACCGGAAGGTGCAGAAGAACATACTGGCTGTGTTTTCTGTGATCCAGCTCTCAAACCACTGATGGAAAAACATCACGCCAGTAACTTCTTCCAAAACAGAGCATCTCGTGGAGGGGCTTCAAGGGGACGAGGAGGGGGGAGAGGTAGGGGAGGAAGAGGTCGAGGTCGTGGTGGAAGAGGGAGGGGTAGAGGAAAACCGAAAGACAAAATGTCCCAATTGGCAGCATATTTCGTTTAGGACAGTATATGTTTTGTTGTAGAGAATTATGTCTTGGAATCTCATTAACAATTTTATTGGTGCCAAAATTTGCATATTTTTCAAAATTCATGAAAGCTCACCTATCGATGAATGATATTGTTTTATAAGACATGAAAATACAATTTCATAGCAACCACGTGTATAAATGAACCAAATTATTGTAATTTCATACATAAACAGACCCGAAGTTCACAAAGCATTCTAAAACTTAAGTTAAGAATTTACTCAACTTTCATTCACTGTTGATCTAGAAACACAAAACTTTGCACATAGTTTCTTATTGATGTATTTAATACATTAAAACCACAAAAGTTTTATAAAGGGCTAGATTTTAGTTAACATAAAGTGAACAAATTTGAGTAAATTTATAAGTCATGTCTTAGAATGTGTTCCGAATATGAACATAAAACAGTACACAACTATTCTTTTCTATAAATGTTCCGAATATGAACACAAAACAGTACACAACTATTCTTTTCTATCTATATATATTATATGATTTTAACAGCGAACAAAATACGACCCTATCCTTCTAAAAAACTAAAGCACTCACTCGTTCCATACAGTTAAAAAATGGTCACCCCTGGCCGTTACCATGACACCATCACGTGAAAAAGATATCAACCAACTTTCTTTAGATAAAAAACTACACATTGGACATTAAGTCTGAACACATCCCCCTCCTTGATATGACCAGCAACAATAAAAAAGATAACGGTTAAATAATGAATGAATGGACAGAATCAGGATATTTAATGATACTCATGGTATCTTCACGAGTTCAGTTCCGAACAGGATGCTTTGTTGACATGGGGATAGATTGGATTATTATTAATATTTTTGACATATCAATTGTTACAAGTCCTTGATTTAAAAAGGGAAAGTTATCGGTACGAAAAATTCACCGATTATTTTGGCCCTTTTGTTGTTACTTTATAGACAAAAGGAAATAGTTTATTTAAATTTTATTTTTGGGATCACATGTTTTTTTTGCATTTTCTTAGTGTGCCTTTCAAATTTTCGCGGCACACTTAAAAAGATTTCACTTGTTGAGAATCACTGGCTTACATGATGTTAGAGAAACTGCCTCTCCTTGTCAAAAAGGACCATCTTTTATCCACTATTTGTACAACCACCTGACCAAAGTCACAAATATGTTTACACCTCTGGTACAAATAAGTCTTAGGATACAAAAGTGATATAATATCAAGCTGAAATTCGTTATGATGTGACTAGTCTCTTGTAATTTGGAAAAAACTAGTTAAATTTTGGTGACAATTGAGTTAGACCCATATTTGGACTTAGTACACATGTATATAATAATAGGGTTTTTTCTCCTACACAGAAACGGCTTCTAATTATCTTAATCTAAAAAGACAAAATCAAATTGGTTATATATTCAGTAGCTTAACAGAAAAGAAAGAGAAATGGGGTTTAACGTCCAATCAACACAAACTAGGTCATTTCGAGACTAACATATGGTTTAATTTTATTTCAATAATACGCTTGCACGTAGGGGTCTTTAGCAGTGGGAGGAAACCGGAGTGCCCTGAGGAAACCCACGAGGTTGAGAAGGCGCCCCTATCTCCATGCCACATACGCTCACACCAGGGCTCGAAACCACAGCCGCAAGCCAGAGGTGACTGGACAGCTAGAGGTCGAAGCGCGACACTCTAGTCCACTAGGCCATCCCAACCCCCAGTAGCTTAATAAAACAGTTTTCCATTGTTTCCTCAAAACTGCATTCAACAGTGTTACTAGGTTTTTCCAGATTCCGGGTTATTTTACAGCTTAACATCTAGGAAAACTTATTGTTGAAAAGGGAAATACAGCAGTATTATAAGGTAGTTCAGCCTATAACTATACTTTAACAATGGTATTACCCCTTTAAAAGTTGCCTTAGTGCTGGATTATCGAAACTTATGATATCGGTGTATGGTCAAATGGTTTAACGTGTTGGCTTTAGATCATAAGGTCGCTGGCATGGTAGATGAACAAATCATAACACTGAGTGCATTGAATCTTAAGGTGTGTCATTCAGTCAACTGGCGTGGTTTAGATTCCCCAGTTGTACGTGACAAGGAATAGGGTGGCCTGTCAAACCTAGTCAGTTTTTTCTGGTTTCTTCCCACTGTTAAGTCCCCAACATGCTAAGCCTTGTGGGTTTTCACAGGTCCTCCCACTGCTAAAGAGCCCTACTCCCAAGCGAATTACTGAAATAAAATTAATTCATAGGTTAATCCTGAGTAGACCCCCCATTTCTTTCTCTCTATATGTAGATATCTCCTGTGCAGATTTATTCAGTGCTACAGTAATGTGGTGGTTACAAATATATTTGTTGTTTATTATGTGTACATTGTATTTAGATGATTTTACATGTGTATATTATTATATATTGTATGTAGAATAGTTACTTTGTATACAAATATGGTTATGTAAATAAACCAATCAAAACTCTTGATACAGCAGTAATACGATTTTAACTTTGGTAACCTAGACGCCTGCTCTAAAATTATGCATCACAACATCGAAGGTCGATGTCAAACCCAAATAAATTATTTCAAATATTTTTTACTTAATGGTCCAACACAGGGATGCTATTTTAAAATTTTGCTCCTCTGACATTACTTGGGGTTATTAGAGGTCAGAATTATGTCACCAGGAGTGGTGTATGGCCAGCTTTCTGGGAATTAGGTTCAACGAGCTTCCATTTCCTTCAAAAGACTTATCAACTACGAATATTTTTTATGGTAGCATACAAGCATATCCTGTGTGACAGGTGCACCAGCTATTTATATTTACATCCCACTTCTACTCGTTGCCAATGGCAACCTTTGATGAAACTGTCCTGTTCATTTCCAATACATGCGTGTAAGTAGCCGTGTATCAGAAATGAACAGTACACTTTTTCAAAAAGAGTACTGTTTATTTCTGATACACGGATACTTTTACACCGTTAAAGAAACACATCAAGCAATAAGAAGCGGACGTTTAGTCCGACCCAGATCGCAATGATAACTAATTGTTTCATACTGCACTAGGCTAAGGTACATGAGACAACTAATCAAAATCATAGTAACAAAACAAACCGGTAGGAACTACATGGCAGTGCAAAAATATATGCAATGACATAAAATCAACATAACAACATATTACAAAAAACAATTATTACACATATCAATTGGCATCTATTCCATAATTTGGTTTGATTTATTATGCAAAACATATAAATGAGAATATTGAATAATTATTTTAACTAATTGTGATTCTCTTGCTAGACACTTCACAAGCCTTGAAAATAAGGATATAAAAAAAAACGCCTAGAAAGTTATAAATTTCATTACAATTAAATTTCAACGGACGAACTATGCGCCGATGCATACTTTCACCAGGAACGACCCACGTTTCGAATTTCCTATACACTACATTTAATATCATCGCAGTCCTACGCCATAGACAAATTCTTTTGACGATGTGGTCTAAACAAACACGTGGCTGTTTCACGCTCGTGGTTTCACAACAAGACGCACGTGTAAATACTACCATGAAATGCAACGTGAGGCACAGAAAGGGATAAATAAAAGAGCTGAAATTATTTGTCACTTTTCGGTTGAAACGGCTCGATAATAAATACTATTTTTCACATTTTGCTTCACAAAACTCGATAGAAATGTGATGTAAGTAACTTATTAGCACCTTTCCTCGGTGTATCGGTGAATATCAGGACAGTTTTGGTCGTGGGCCGCCTCGGCTGAGCCCCCGACCAAAACTGTCCCGATATTCACCGATACGCCTCGGAAAGTGTGCTAATAACTATTACTTAATTCCTGTACATGTATGTCGGTAATATTCCTACAAAAATGTTTTCAATGAACGCATACCAACAGTGGTCGAAGGTGAAGAGAGTTATCTGTATTTTGATGTTTTAGGCGTACTTGATTCAATGCAGTTCAGAATAGTCGAAAGTCTCATCTATGGATACAGGGGTACGGTTCCTAAGTGGGTAGGACGCTGGCTCATTAGCCTGGAGGTCAAGCGTTTGATCCCTGCATTGGCCGAGAAAGTTCATCCAGATTTTCCAGCAAGGTTTCCCCTAGTCAGTGCTTCAAGGCGTGACAAGAACTGCTGTCTCGTTTGAATGGACGAAAAACTTAAGTCCCGTGTAAACATTGACATGCGCATAAAAGATTCCTTGGTAGGTGGAATTTGATGTAATAGTAGGCCCAGGCAAAATTCCCTCATAGCATACTATGGCGTGTGCTTGTCTTCATTAGCCCTGCAACCCATCTGGTTTCTGCAAAACCCAGTCGCCTCCCTTATCCAGGGTTATTTTCAACAGCTCCCCAAGTTCTTATTCCATTTATGAACAGAATTGTAGCAAGTACAATTTGTTTTTTTTAATTTGGTCTTAACCATACACATAATGGCAAATCGTTTCCTCCAGCAGTTCTCTATACTGGAGTTTTGGAATTGACCATAAATCGGTATAATTTCACATGCAATTCTAGGGTCATGCATTTTGCACCAACACTAACAATGTTTCTGTAAAGAATTGCTTACAAAGAATGAATCGGTGGACCTCCATTTTACATCAAATAAGCTACCCAAAACTTTCTATGTCAACCTACCAGGCACTAACTAACTCTGGATGTCAAATCACGTCCCATCCAATTATCAAAACTCTTTATAATTAATTGAAATGGGGGGCAATTCTACTGTTCTGCTTCCTTCGGTTGGACTAATTAGACAAGTATACACCATGTATTGTGCTACAACGAAAATTTTGCCAGAGCAGCGGCACAATGGCGTACTTTTTAACTCAAATTCCTATCCTAACGATTAGTCAGCTGTCCTTGTCAGACCTCTGCCCTGTACCACTGACAAATGGAAACAACATCAGAAAGTCCCAATGACCTTTCTCGGCCAATGCAGGGATCAAACACGCGACCTCCAAGATACAACCCAGTCAGTCGACTATGTACAGTAATTGTGAAGCTACAGGCAGCACATAAGGCAAGTGTAGGGTTATGGGACAAAAAAAAAAAAAATCAGCAAGATTAATTTCATTCAAGTAAAACTTTATTCAAATTTTTACTTGATAACTCCGATGATTTACTCCTGAAAAAGAAAAAAAAAAAAAAAATTATGCAAGAGAAATATGTTTGCATTCCAATTTGAAGTACATGTATTCAAACCCGAACTTAGTGATCCACCATGATGGGCATCTACCACCATAAGGCCAAGGATGCTTACAACTTCTCATTTAAGGAACGAGTTCACATAGAAAGTTTATATTCAATAAATATTCAAAAGAACCTTTAACGTTGCACTCCAACAAATGAGAAATATATTTAAAACAAGTCACTCCAAGATTCAAAACATACACTATCTAGACACAAGTCCAGGGTTTTACCAGCCCCACCCACCCATCACATCAAAATAAATCTGAGAAGAATAAGAGAAGAGCTCTCATTTTTCTGTACTTACATCTGGTACCTCGAGCTCCCCACTATCAATATTTTCTATAACAGTATGTGGATGACTTTTCTCTACTGTACATCCAACTGATTGGGCAGTACCTGTAACAAAATTAACATTGATGACATCATCCCACCACATGTTTCCATTACATGATTCAGAAGTCTATATAAGGTTTCAACCACAAACAAGTTTACTCAATGAATCACAGATCATAGAAGAATTAAACTAAATTAAACATGTATTCAAGAAGTAATTCTGTCTTAATTGTTTGACATTGACAAGCCAATAATCAACTCTCAATGTCATTCGATGGCTCAAATTTTAAGTTGATTAGAACTGCGCTGCCATTTAATGATTCAGCCAGCACTGTTGTTAGGTAAAACAATGCATACATCTTGTCAGAACCATAAACACTGATGACTTCACTCAGAATAAATTCAACAGTATTATGGTACAAGCTGGTACATCTAGATTTACAGACTACTGACAAATATCTTACCAAGAATTTCTTTAATTGTACCAGTTAATGTTTTCGCCATACTTCTGGGTCTCATTTGTCGAGCAATAGCAACAATATCATCTAAACTCAGATTCCCACTGTGTTTTACTAAAAAAAATAAACATAAATTTTTTCATTTCATTTCAGATCAATGCTGTTTTTTATATCTTTATTTTGGCAATTCATTTGTTTAATATGTTGAGTTACAGGATTTTGCTAATCATAGAATGTGCTGTGGGTTTTTTTTAACTTTGTATCAGTGAAATGTTGTTCAGCAATATGCTATGTGCTGTGTTTTGGGGTTTTTTTTTTAACTTTGTATTACAGTAGTGAAATGTTGTTCAGCAATATGCTCCACAATCTAACAGACAAAAGTGTTGGGAGCACTTCTTTATTTCAGAACATTGGTAACATCTGGAAGCTCCTCAATCTTTTCCAATATGTATCTACATCAATGAAGAGGAATACTGAAACTTTCCCTGGATATAACAGTTTAATCTTTTTTTTTTTTTTTCAGAAATGTTTTCAAAATCAGAAAACACTTGAACTAACCATTCTTGACCTTCTTCCTGTCCCTTGGAGGTTCTTTTAAAGCTTGGATAATAAGAGCAGCAGCACTGGGGACCACTGATACTTTAGCTTGTCGATTCTGAATTGTCAATTTAACGGTAATTTTCAAACCCTTCCAATCTGTGGTACCCTTAGCAATATCGTCACCAACTTTCTTGGGAGACTGAAAAATAAATTGTTCATCAATTACAAAATTGTTACCCAAAACCAGTTTTATGGCCGACATAAATCACCACTATTATTAGTCAATCAAGCTACTGATCTTAGATGCATTATGGAAGAGCTAATCTTTCTATTATTTATTACAGGCCTTTTTCTAGCTTTGAGTTTAAAATTTATTTAATAAACCTGTCTCTAAATTTTCATATAAATGCATATGTAATTATGGCTGGTTTTTGAAACCAGTGTAATATAAGCGGATATAATGCACTTGACAATATGGGGAAGCCAATGCTCAAAAAGCACAAATTATCAGTCCTTTAATTTACTTACCAATCCCATGGGACCAATTTTAGGAGCAAGTGAAGATGTGGCTGGTACATCACCACCAACAGCCCTGACAAAGACTGGAAAAAATAAAAAAAGAAAAAGTTAAACTTCTTCAACTTTCTTGAAAACTTCAATAAGACATCAGAAATCTAGATTAGTAGATCATACAGATACACATCCACCCCTGAAAAATTGTACAGGCTATTAAATTTGTGACTGAAAAGTTTGCTTTTTAAATGGATGATGACCAGATCTGTTTAATTATTCACAGGACCGTAATTTCAGATAAATATTAATCGTGTTCCTTAAGGAATCCAGTAGGCAGAGATGAAACCTCAACCACGAAAGGTATAACCCTGCTGTAGAAAGTAAAATGAAATGAAATGGGGTACAATATTCTATTAATGTTCTACTCCGACTTGTCTAAATATGCAGACGTGCATATAGTCACTATAGTGTGCTATGACTGAGTATGAGGACATTTTGCCTAGACAGCTGCACCAATACCAAAATTAAACTGCCAAGGGATTTTTAACATGCACTCCAAATAGACAGTAAAAGCCAACCCAAAACCCTGCAAAGCATACAATTAAGGTCATCCTTCACACAACGTCAATAGTTGTACTGTACTGACGATATCGGGTACAATTTTACACATTCGCATAGCGCCATTGAATTTCATTTGTTTCGTCACTGAAATTGGAACTTGAGACTTAAATTTCTTTCAATTCACCAAAATGAATATTCCATGGCATCAGATTTGCAATAATTTACTAAACGTTGACCAACTTCATTTCAAAACTAGATCTCTAAGACTGCTAAACAATATTATCAACAAGGATTTAGGCCAACATTCACCACACTCCACAGGGGGAATAGAAATATCCATACGTACAACATTGTCAGTGAAAACGATATCTTCCAGATTATTATCACTAATAACTGGCAAATTTTTTCAATACATCAAATATTTAATACTTTTTACTTAATTATTTACAACACAGCAGTGTAAGCAGACCTTATTATAAAACATGGCGCATGGCCATTTCTTCGCTGCATCACATCGCCGTTTTCAAAGCTGAAAATAAATATTACAGGACATCTTACTTTCAGTGATTGCGGTTGGATCGAATTTAGGGGGCATTTTGGTAGTTTTCTGTTCACTTCAGTTTATCTTAGAAGACGAATTGGTGTTGGATGAGCCTGGATTGGCACGACCAAGGACTGTTGCACCTTTCCGTCAATGTGATTGACTTAAAAAAGAACGATAACTCGCCGGAAGAGGATCAATAAAGGGAGAGCAACTCACTCTATCAAGACAAAAAAGACCTGGAGTCAGACACCTTTATTTCCTTCTTTTAAAATGAAATGGGGTCCAATTTTTAACGTCATATCTAATCTGCCTGCATCAGCCAGGCTAATGAAGTGTACTATAATTGCAATTTTGACGACGAGAGCGGGTTTGCCGCTAAAATTACTCTTCATCGAATTCCAACTGTTCATTTTTTTTAACCAACACAATGTACTAATAGAGGATGGTATGTCGCATTCGAACGAATGTACCCCCACCCCCCTCTGGATTCGCACCTGTGAGGATGTGCATGGCCGGCTAAGAACGCTCCAAAGAAATCATTATTGTTGGCGAAATATTGAGGCACGCTCCTTCTTTTTGAGGTGACGAACAATTTTTAGCTCCATATATTCTCGCGGGAAAGAAGACCAAAATTAGTTTAGGTTGGAAATCGAAATTTACAGCACAAGTATGAATTCTGAAAATGGTGGAGGTGTATTGCAGGCCACACGATGCGAATTTCTAAGACCAAGGCAGGCATACTCCTCACAGTGTTCCGTTTGATTAGAGGTAATCCCACTCGGGCCATTGCTTCAGGAATATGAAGGCAGGTGACTTTTACTTTTTAATTCATCAATTTTACCCGAACGAAAAGTGGACTGGAAGAATCGGTTTCTAAACCTATACACGGCTACACACATTCGGAAAAATCACCACTTTTCTTCTTCTACTTCTAACGATCAAGTAACGGTGTGTTTTGTTTTGTTGTTTTTGGGGTTTTTTTTTGTTTTTTTGTTTTTTTTTGGGGGGAGGGGTATCAATTTATATCAACAATTTTTCCTTTAAAACATAACTCGACCGGCATACCTCTGGATACCTCTATGCTTCCAGCCACCCCCACCCTCCCACGAGCCCTGGGTTCAACTCTTATTATGAAACTGGTGTTAGTTGATTTGACTTGGGGATTAGCCTACACATCTCTATGGGCGATTATGCAGTATTATAAGATTAAGATTATTGGTAATAGGCTAAATAATATCTTTAACGACTTAGGTTATACGATCAAAATATCAAGAGGGTGCCGTAATTTGTCGGAAGCCGAAACATGGGGATAATGGCTTGATCTGGGGCCGGTTGCTCAAAACTAAGTTATTTTAACGATCCGTTACACTAACGGATCGTTGTCTTTCATGCGTCCTTTGTTAACGGTCCGTTAAATTTCTATTGCTGGAAAGTCAATTTCATTATCCGTTCAAGTTAACGGGGCTTCCAGCAACAACTTTTCTCTCCGTTAAAGTTAACGACCCGTTTACTCCATGTTAACTGATCGTTAAAATTTAACAGAGCTTTGAGTAACCGGCCCCTGGACTATATCCGACAATGGTTATACCCGAAATTTTACATTCTGCTATTACCAGAAGAAAGGATGCAGCCTACCGGTATTGCAAAGAAATGCTATAACGTGATAATCTAAGAAGGCTTCTTCCTATTTATACTTCTATTCGCTTCCCCCTATTATTTTATTTATTAAATATAATATTAAGCTGATCAGTTATAGGCTATATATATATTATGTGTTTAACAGAAAGTACAATCTCAAATGAATGAATGACCAATGGTTAGCAATGTTTGTATCAAACAAAGGTTGTTAGGCAAACATCAATCACATTATTTCCTTGTTTACGTGCCTTTAAAATTATGACACTGAATAGGGTAGGCCTATAGTTCTTTTCAGAACTGTCTTTGAGCGAACTTTCGCTATCGTTCGCTCAAGGACAGTTCCAAAAGGAACCATGAATAGGGTATCGAAGCCAGCTTACGTTTATGCAATGTAGGCCCTACCCTTTATTCCAAAAGTTTTAGAGAATATAAAAAGTCACTTTCAAATTTCAACAATGGCAAATGGTTTAGTCACCATTTCGTCATGTCATTGTCGATAAATCTCAGGGAATTTCAGTAGTGTAGGCTTAGTATTTTGGCAGGGCCTTATAATTGTCTTTATACTTGTGGCGGGGCCATATTTTTTCTCGAATTCCAACTAATCCAACTAAGGGGTCGTTTACGTGCATGTTGAATACACGGGACTTCGGTTCTTTGTCCCATCCGAAGGAATAGACAACTGTCCTAGTTTTTGTAATCCATCCTACACCACTGCATCTTGGGTTCCTGGCTGGCGCAAAAAAGTAGGACGTTAGATAAACCCCATTTCGTTCATCTCCGTTCTCGGTAACCATACTATGATACTGTTGATGTTTATATAATTTTAATATGTTTATTAAACGCGCAACTTCTGGATGATTCATTAGTCACATGACCTTCTACGTAATACGAGAAAATTCTCATCCGCCTATTTTTTTTTAAAGAAAACTCCCCATTGGTTTATATCGAAACGGACATACATGTAGATATAATATTTATTTAGAATTTTAAATATTAAATATTGACGTGACTATTATCACATATATATCCGTTAAGACGCATTAAGGGCATGTAAAAACTACGTGCTACCCTTTGTGTCATGAACTGGCATGTTTTATAAAACGACTGATGCAATATCTCCACAGTGACCTATTTTGGCATATTTATGAATATAGGTCAAGCCACATCACTCATTGTTGAGCCTGAAATAGATTTCAAAAGCATTAATATCATAGAAAACAATGCGATACGGTTCACATAGATATTTAATTAGGGAAAATATTAATACTGGAGAAATGGAAACAAGGGTCTAAGGCGCAGAAGCAGAAAAATTAGGAACTACATCTTTTAGGGCGCCATTTTCAATGGTTGAAAGGTTAATTCTAAAAATAGTTTCTTCCGACATGACTTCAAATTTTACAGAGAATACAACATGTTTACAACAATCAAGAAGAAAGAACGTAAAATAGATATACAAACTAATTTTTAAGATGTCTAAACTAGCGGTATCGAGTGTAATAAGTGTTTCAGAAGATACAGAAAATGTTTTGAGTGACAAGAGAGGACTTAACGCTAGAAAAATGTTCATTTCTGATAAAAACACGCGGCGAGGAACTCAGACAGCTGGTGGTTTTAATGTTAATATTATGGAGAATGTGATTTTTGACTTACATGTATTTCAATCTTACCCTCATTATTGGGATAATTTTATGGCTATGTGAATTAATCTAATCCAAAAACTTTTATGAACTGTGAAAGTGATACTATTGTAATCAAATTATATCAAAATGTGGACAAATTTTGAACCGATTAAACTTTTATCAAATAGTTTTAGTGCTTTGAGTAAACCAAAGCTTTTAAGGCTAGATAGTACTGGAGAAGTATCATCAGGAGATTCCAGTCCAAATTGTGAATTGACACCTCCACCAATAAATATATTAACGAAAAAGGACAACATGAAAAGTCAAAGAAACTACGGAAATCGCAGAGGTGTTATGGAACCGTATTATTTTATGCATAGGGGTGGCGGTATTCATACGAAGCCATTAAATGGCTTTGGAGTCGGTGGTTGTCAAGAGCTGATGCAGAAATCACCGATCAGACCCTTAAATAAAAAGACAATGAATATTACCTCAGATTTTGATCAGGGGTCAACACGAGGACAATGCAATTATTCATCATCGTTTATAAACCATTGGAGTTTTAATCAAGGTTTGCTTAGTAAACAAGCTTACGTACATCAGCCATCGCCCTCTAGAGTCGTTAAATCGTTAATCCATCCAGATTCACCTTGGCTTAAAGTCAATTCCGGATATTTTCACCCAAATGGTGCAACAATTCCAGAAAGAAATGTTTGTAAAAAATTTGATAAGAAAAAAGGCAAACACAAACATTATTCAACTAAAATAAATGATTGTCCGGGTGAAAGTAAAAATTTAAGTACAGTGTGTGATAATAAATCAAATTCTGTGATTCAAAGTGAAGGATGTGAACCTACGGTTGTTCCAGTAAATGAAAAAGAACTAAGCATGAAACAGGTAGCTGTCAGTGACAGTAGTGTCGTTAAAGATATTGACAGTGTCATGAAAGATAGCATTACTAATATCAAAAGTGAACCACAGACATTTTGTGATATGAAATGCGAACAGGAAGTGAATTCTAATACCGGTATAAAAATGAAATGTAATGTTTGTGAACAGAAATTGAATATCAATGGGCCTAAACAGGAAATTAATTGTAACATTGAATGTGTTGCACCACACCCAGGTTGTGAGCTGTCTAATTCTCTGGGAAAACCTAATTTACCTTTTATTGAAAAACTAGGAAAGACTGATAATAATCATGCTGCTGAAAAACCAGATCCCGCACATGAGGTATCTAAGTCTTGTGTTCGAGATAATAATCGTCATCCATCCCCTTCGTCCACTAAAATCAATCTGAACATAATCGGGAAGAAAAAACACAAAAATGAACTGGGAGTTGTACAAAATAAAGACTGTGGTGGGATCACGTCAGAAGAAATCAAACCTACATCTGCTCCGCCAGAAGATAAAGATTCACAAAAATTGTGCAATATTTGTACAGCTTACATAACACGGGTAACACCAGAATGTAAAGAATTTCCACAAAGTGCCGGTTGCAAGCATTCCATAATTCTCTTAGTTCGAGATAACTCAAAGAAAACCAAAAAACGTCGGGTAAAAGAAAAACAATCTGAAAGCTTCCATTCTTCTCCAAGCCCTAAATCATTTTACGTTGGAATGAAAGCCGCTCAAAGTCCCACAAAGTCTCACATTTTTCAATTTGTGGCTAGTGACAATGACACAGAAACTGATGATTCATGGGATAGTGTTGACGACGATGATGATGATAACGATTGGTCAAATACGTGCATGGATGAAATGTTTCCCCAGAACTTGATGAATCCGATGAACTTTAAAGTTCATATATCGTCCATACCAAAACAAAGTACATCATGTGGTTCTGGAGCTAGTCCAACAAACAATGATATAGAATCACTCAACATGTCTTGGAACATTCATTTTATAGACAATAAAACAGATACAGAACAATCAAATTGCTCAGAAAATAAATCTAAAACTAAAAAGGTAATACTCTATTTTCCTTTAATCAAATATTTGAGCATTAGGTGTCCTGGTTAGGCAATAGAGCCCTTTCATATGTTTGTGATGGCAAATTGCGAGCACATAGCTACTACATGTACAGTACCTAATAGTGAGTGTTTTTGTATTTCCTGAATAAAAAGGCGAAAGGCCCGGAAAAAACGTATTTTCATGTGGATGTCCACTTTACCTGACAAAATGTAAGGCGCTAATGAAATAGTACCAGACATTTTCAACTTGTATTAACATGTATTAAATATCAATAAAAAAAAGTCTGACAAATAAATCCAAAAGGTTGTGCATTGTTCTAGGATTTTATGATAAAACAGAACAGAAAAATATAAAACCTTGAAACAAAGATGGCAACTATCAATAAATATTACATCAGTTTGATTTTGCATTTTCTGTACGGTATCTGGGCTTGTCCTATGATGGTTTCAATTGTGGTAGACACTAAACACACCCATCATTGATGGCCAATGTATATATTCCTATTCCCAAAGTGTAAGTGCGCCGGTACATAAGTCATTGTAATTAAATATGTGAATAAATATGACTTCCATCATTATCGTTGATTTCATATTAATGTTGAAAATATTTTATTTTTCAGGTACATTTTGCAGATGAAGA
Organism: Patella caerulea; assembly: GCA_036850965.1. NCBI lineage: Eukaryota > Metazoa > Mollusca > Gastropoda > Patellidae > Patella > Patella caerulea. The sequence goes on along the minus strand of JAZGQO010000002.1, from coordinate 11,774,219 downwards.
TAAATTAGTCACCGTACATCGAATGTATGCTTGGTCTTTCGCTTACAGAGCATGTCGGAGAGGTCCATGGGAGGAATACGCTAGGGACAGAGAAAGATTTCATCGGAGGATTCAAGACGTTGAAACCATCATCTCTCCCATCTTAAAAATAAGTCACCGATTTCAAATTTATAAATCTTTACATTCAGATCAAAAATAAACTGTATCATCAAAGGGATGGCAAAATCTCCTAGGCTGTGGAAGATCTTGGCATCTTGCTGCAGTCATTGTTTTTTAAGGCGAGTGATCGCTCTCGAGCGTCTACAGCTCACCTGAATGTCGACCGAGGGGAGTTTTTTTCCCCTCCCCTTATAATTGAAAATCACTCTCCTTGACAAAGTCATTGGGGGTATATTAACATTTATCTACAAATCACTCTGCTTAATATCAGATCACTCTCCTTAATTTCTAAATCACTCTTCTTAATTTCTAAAGCATTCCTCTTATCGAAACTGGGAGAACCTTTTAGGAGAGCCATTTTTTTCAATTTGTTGATTATGGGGAGCTTTTTTTGGCTCTCCTCTGAAATACAAAAAACGACGACACGGACGACAGTTGCTCTAATACTCACAGATTAGGAAATAAAATGAAATGGGGTTTAATGTCCTACTGTTCTGCCCCGATTGAGCTAATGAAGACGGAACTTATTGAGAAATTTTGATTGATGTGAGTAAAGACTCTGGTCAAAATATTTTGGGCTTTAACTTTAAGTAAATGCTTTGATAGTGAGTGATCTGTTGGGTAAATTCTTACTTTGAATTTGGGGTCTAATGAGATTTTGCCACCCCCACGATGAAATTTAACCAACTGTGTTGAAATGGTATTGAAGTATTTATTTTACTAAAAATTTAGAGAACACTGAACAGTTAAGGAATTGCATAAACCAGACAAAAAAGACTGAAGGAGTGCAGGAGGACTGAACTACACACAATGCAAAACCGACAAAACAATCCTGCAGATAAGACCAACTACATAGAATGTGCAATAAAATCTTTCAATTAGATTTATAAAGTCCAGTGTAGACCTACTGTATGTGTATTTTAGGACAGGAGTTCACAAAGAAAAAACTAAGTTATTAACCTCTAATGGCCTTACCTCATCATTTCATCAGCCATTGTATAACCTAGACAAAAACATACAAGAGTCTAGTTATGTTTATATTTAATGATTGTGTCACCTAAGTCTCGACATATTGTTCTGTTATTGTTGTAATGAAGTCACAGAGTTCGTTGTTTTTAATTTCTTCATTTTAATTACAGATTTGGGGGTAAATTGTTAAAAATATTTGAGGGTGATTAATGAATTCTGTGATAACTATGTAAAATGAAAGTAGACTACAGATTAAAGGTTTTTTTATTTGATCATTTTGTTATTCAATGCATGGGCTACATGTACATGAAATTCTACAATTAGTTAAAGTATAAATTTGTTTGTTTTGTTGTGTGACTTTTGGTTGTATTAATTGTTGACTATAACGTGTAAGCGTTATATTATTGTTGCCTTGACCCTAGTCTGACTGTAGAGGTGGGAAACAAGGTACCTGTCAGTAACCTTGTGGGGTGGGGGACAGATTCCAGGTTTGTTACGGACAGGTTCAGATTTTGTCGAGCATGATTTGATTTGTTTTTCCTGTTTCTAGTAGAAATGTCGGGTAAATTGTTAATACCTTTGATTTTGTCCAGGGGGAATTAAAGTCATTACTTCTCTAGTCCCGCTCATTGTTTACATAAGGAGCCAATCAGATACGCAGACAAATCTCCCGACAAAAACCAACAACAATTAGATATAGACGTGCCAGGGGTAGTAATAAGTAAACAACATTTGGTTTTGCCGCGCTCTTGTAATTATTTTTTTCGCTATATACAAATTGTTAAAACTAAACTTTTCACTTGTTTTTCCTTCTCCCTCACCATAGTGCACACCAATATGATTTTCTGTTCTTAACAAACACCTGTGCAAAATTTCCTTCTTATTTCTTCGGGAAGAAGAAATAAATAATTAAAGCCAAAACAACTTGGCTGCATTGTTCAATTTTCTCACATCAACAATTCACATCTTTTACACCAGGTTCACACTGTCAAGATTCGTGCTGCGATTGAAATAGTGGTTTTAATCGTGGAATAATCGTGGTGATCTTGTCAGGCCTTATCATATATTGCGATGAGTCGTATCAACCTTGTTGATCATATTGAAATGTATCTGTTCCGAACATATCTGCACATACCAGATCGTGGATTGGATAGGGACACGCTTATCGTAATGCATCGCAAAACAGTGGGAACCTTGCATTACAGAATTCTCTTATTTGTCATTATAAAGACCCTGATAAACAGAAAATTATATTGGTGTGGCCATAGTTAGATATTTTAGTAGGTGGATGTTCATGTTTTTAATCTATATAACTTTATTTCCATTAAGAGTTACTAGACATTCCATGCTATGATCATAAATATGTTTTAAAGCTAAAAGAGTTTATTTTTGTAACGACTTCAACATGATGCAATTAACAGTAAGATAATGTCACCATTACTTATGCAAGAAATATACATTTTAAATTTAAAGGACAAAAACTCTTCTCCATTAATTTAGACACCATTACTCATGCAACTGTTTTGTACTGACTAGAAATATCCATATTTTAAATATAATTAAAATACAGATGTGACGTCATCCTTTGATGTTGGCGGACCATTATTTCAAATAATCGTACGGGCAATTGTGCCAAGCGTATATTATTCATACTGGCTGAAATATAGTACCTGAGTGACATATTTCATTGTTATGCACGTGCTGGATAGCGTCTGTATTTTAAGTTGTTTAATTGTCTCGTGCAAGACATTCTGTAATATATAGATTATTGCCCTCGTGCTATCGCACTCGTACAATATCAATATGTTAATGTCTCATACTTGAAGATTAAACTACAGATAACATAATCTCTATTCTACAGGGGGGTTGGGATGGCCTAGTTGTCTAGAGTGCCGCGCTTCGACCTCTAGCTGGTCGTCACCTCTGGCTTGCGGCTGTGGTTTCGAGCCCTGGTGTGAGCATATGTGGCATGGAGATAGGGGCGCCTTCTCAACCTCATGGGTTGCCTCCGGGCACTCCGGCTTCCTCCCACTGCTAAAGACCCCTACGCGCAAGCGAATTATTGAAAATAAAATTAAACCATACGTTAGTCCCGAAATGACCTAGTTGTGTTGAGTGGACGTTAAACCCCATTTCTCTCTCTCTCCCTATTCTACATGTATTAATTTAGTCACCATTATTATTACTTATGCAACTATTCTCCACCGACTAGAAATATCCATATTAAATTTAGATGATAAAATCTCAACTAGACTAGAAATATCCATATTAAATTTAGATGATAAAATCTCAACTCCATTAATTTTGTCCAAAATCCAAACAAATAATAGAAACCTAATTCATGTGTTAGGTTACGCAAACTGGTAAATACGAGAACTAATACAATTATATGGGACTAACAGTCACTTGGTCATTTTACACAGGCATGAAGTTTCGATAAGTATCCTCTTATCATTATCAAGCACAATGACATCAGTAAGAGGATACTTATCGAAACGTCATGATTATTTTCCCATATAACTGTGTATGGTCTGTTATGTCTCCAATCACTAAATGCCACTAAAGGATTACGGTCAATACCAGTATTAAATGTAACTTTATACAAATGTCTGATTATATTACATCTATATATATAAATCATTTGTAATATTTACATGTTGATTATGTACATATATAATGACAATAATTTATGACAGTTGCATAATCTCAATAAATTTGGTTAAAAATTCGTAGTTGTATATTGTTTTATTATTGAAAAGATTACAAAAAAAAGAGAGTCTTAAAAGAAGTATTAGCTCTTATGAGATCTCATACTCCTGGCAATGATCCAAATTATGACTGGTCAATAGTCTGATTAACAACCAATACCTAACTGCGTTTAAACAGAGCTCCAGATATGTTTACGTAACGTTGCGTCACAACTCACAAAATTTATTACGCTCATTTAACTAGTGCATAGCTGCCATGTTGCTGTACTTAGGAGAGATTTGATCGAACGAAAAGAATAGACACACTCTCTCAGAAGTCAAGCAATGACCAGAGGGGAATTTTTTGGGCCATTGCTTCAGGAATGTGATGAGATCTTTACCAGTCAACTTTCTTTCTGGTGATTTGATTGACACTCCAGTTACCCCAGGGACCTTGGAAGTTGGAAAACAAAAAAGAGGAGATAGTAATGTCAATGTCTGAGCAAATTTCTTCTACCTCAAAGAAATATGTCAACAGGGAGGCTGATGTCCACTCGACACAAACCAGGTTATTTTGGGACTAAAATATGGTTAAATTTTATTTCAATAATTCACTTGCGCATAGAGATCTTTAGCTGTGGGAGGACCCAGAAAAACTCCACAAGTTTGGATATGCAACCCTACTCCTGTGACGTATGACCGGCGAATCAAAACCATGCCAGTTGATTAAATGACAGACCTTATGATTCAGCACGCACACGCTAACCATTTGGCCATCGCTGCCCCGCCACCTCAATAGGTGGGAATAAGAGAGCAACAGCTGCTTATAGTTGAAGCATAATCTGACTCAAGATATTGACTGTCTGCCAATCCATAAGTTTAGGCATTTTCAAATTTAATAAGAATCAACATCTTATAGACTATAATGGTTTCTATGGACATTTTGTAAATTGCCCTATAATTAATAGTATAGTGTTAGGATGTTCTAAAATTAGGTGTGTCTAATACTTGATTATTTTAAATTGATCACAGTAATTATCTGTTGAAATTTATAATGGTGTTGAAATATGTAGATAAAATTACGACACAAGGAGTAGGCCCTATTAGAAACCAGTTGTTGTGAAATCAAAGTGAGTCACACTTATTTTTAATCTTTAGGCATTTCAAAGTTATATTTGGTAATTCTGTCCTGTCATCCACAATTTTTCGAGAGAGTGAGAGAAATGAGGTTTAACCTCCACTTGACACAAACTAAGTCATTTTGGGACTAACATATGGTTCAATTTTATTTCAATAATTCGCTTCAATGTAGAGGTCTTTAGCAGTGGGAGGAAACCTAAGGACATGGTAAGAAATCCATGCGATTGGACAGGCGACCATACTCCGTGTCACGTACAACTGGGGAAATGACAGGGTTGGACAGGCAACATTACTCCATGTCACTACAATTAGTGAATCAAAACCATGTCAGTTGACTCAATGACAGACAGTATGATACCACAGGTTTGAACTAACCATCGAACATTCCAACCCCCAAATTTCTTGTGAACATTCTTCCAGGGCTCACACTGTCGGTCGCCAAAGTCGCAATTTGCGATAAAAAAATGAATACGATTAGAATTTTAAAATTTGATTTTTGCGATAATTTTTGCGATAAAATTTTACAGTACTGGCGATTCTTTTTGAGAACTGGTGGAAAAAAAATCTTAAAATTCTAATCGTATTCATCCTGTATTAACCATTATTGAGTGTCAATCACGTGGCTAAACACAATAATAAATTAATCAACTGGCTGATAATCCGGATCGCCTCGCCGAGTAATACTAATCAATTGTCTCAAATTAATGATTAGTTAGGTGGATAATTGCCAATGACGTATATCAAACCCATCTCAAGTCAGTATTTAATCTTAATGATTAAACTAAGCGGTTATTATTTGATAATTTATTACAATGATTCTTCAGACTATATTTATCATCTGATCATTTTGAAATTTATACGAGATGAAGATCTTCTGGTATTTACTTCTAGAGTTATGGCCCTTGTTGCATTTTGTAGAAACTTGTGAACCCTCTAACGACAAAAGTTTTTATCCAATCTGTATGCATGTTAGGATCAGTAAAACGAAGAAGCCAATAACCCTGTAACAAAATTCATCTGCCAGAAACTGTTACCTCTATCACAAGTGGGCATATAAAGAAAAATACATTAAAGATGGCAAATGAAGAAATAAAAGTACTAAAATATCAAGATATATAATTACTTTTTTATATACAGTATTTACAATTTCTATAAACTGGCAAGTATATCAAATCTTTCAATTTTATTTACATATTTAAAACTCCAGTTATTAAAAGAATTAATCATTATCTCATGTAAAATCTACCTGTAAATTAATGATCAGGGCCCGGATTCACAAAATCTTAACTAAAGATAAAATCCAAATTTTAGTGGATACTTCAATTTGGATTGGCTAAGCACTAAAATCAATCTTGCATTATCCAATCAAATTACTAAAATTTGGATTTTATCTTCGTTGAAATTTAGTGAAACAGGGCCCAGATTCCATATTTTTATCACAATTTAATTCAATATATAATTTCAAGTGTATGGCTACAATGAATGATTAAGAACTGAATGAAGTCTGGCCATTCGTATATAAGTATTTTGTGCTTCAATTTAAATGACAGTCTTCTAATGTAATATAATAAGGCAAAGGGGATACGCGATTGAACATTCCGGAATTAAATTCCAAAAATAGCGTTAATCGAGCGAAAAGGCGAATTTTGAAGTACAACGCATGTGGCGACTGCATAGAAAATATCTCTACCTACCATGACAGCTGAAAGGTATTCGTTACCTAAAATATGTCAAAATTCTACTCACACCACCTCAGCTGTCAGGACTGATTGACAATCAAGTACCTACTCCCAATGAATATTCAAACCTCAGAACGTATATTTTTATCTAAAAATCTCTAATGGTCGGGACAAAATCATATATATGTAGATTCAAATTGCCTAATTCAGCCAACAATAATTGAAACTGAATATCTTGGAACGCTCATTACTCTTTGATCATCCTGCAAGTGACCTTAAGAATAGTGGTTAATTTTTCCAAGATCAAAATGTCTTCCCTTGAAATATCTCGAAAGTTATAAGGTTTTTGGTATATATAAATAAGATACACTTTCCTCACAATTGTTTGATATATTCCTTCAAGAGTATAGATTATGTTATATTCATGGACAATCTGGTTGGTTGCCCTTTAAGACACCAACTTACATGACATGAAGTGAATAGAAGTACAATAAAGTTACATGATATGAATTGAGTACATGTGCAATTGTTGGGAACATTTCCAATAAAAATAACTTCATATATTTCTGTCAATAAAAACACAGTCGGAAAAATAAAACATCAGTTGCTTTAAAAACAGATGACTATAATCTCAGATCCTCAAACAGAAATAGCTTCACCAGAATTTGACTGTGTTGGTGCATCGTATTGTTTGTTAGCTAATTCTTCATGATGTCGTACCATACTCAATAATTCCAGTTCAAATTCATCCATTGCTTTCAGGAAATTATCAGGTTTATGTATCTGGATATTTCCCGCATTCACCTGGAGTCAAAAAACAATAATAGTAACAAAATGACACATTAATTTGTATGACACATTAATTTGAAGAAGGAGTTTGAATCTGGGCGCACCTTTGTTAATTAATGTTGTGCTTGTAAGAGTGTCCAAGAAAATTACCCCAAAGACCTATCTGAAGTTAGATACAATTAAAGATAAGTTGCCAGGCAAAGAACATACGCCCATAGCAGCCAAGTCCCTTTTTTTTTTCTTTTGGAGGTAATGACAACATTTATCAAAATGGTTCGAAAAAAGGCTTCTTTGCACCATGACCTTAAATATTGTGTATAATACTAGTTTAGATTATAGCTGATCTAAATTAATGTGGGCGCATAAAATTAATTATTCCTATTATTTTCCGTACAAAGTGTTAATACCAGTTTAGATTATAGCTGATCTAATCTAGATATAGATATAGGTCATCATGATATTGATAAAATAATGTAGATATTGCATCAGATTTAACATGGAGACCGACATCTGTTCACATACAAAACAAATTTTTCTAACTCAAAAGTCAACAATAGTCTCATTGTTATATATGACTTTTTTTTAAAAGATAGGTTGCCAGGCAATGAAACATGCCAACAGCAGTTAGATCGTCACATATTCATTGATTTGTAGGTAATGGGGAGCATTTACAAGACAGTTTCATACAGATCAGAGACCTTATTCACGAAATTTTAACTAAGATAAAACCCAAATTTTAGTTATATGATTGGCTAATTGGCTGATTTTAGTGCTTAGCGAATCAAAACAGAAGTATCTACTAATAGATATCTTAAGTTGAGATTTCGTGAATCAGGGCCCAGATTATAAATTCTGTAGTTTGAGGGTTCACAAGGCGCGACAGACTTTATATACGGTAGCCAGAAGAACACAATATCTATCAACTAGGTGTACGCCAACGTAATATCCCTATCTTACAACAACAAATACAATTTTCTCATCATGGAGAAGAAATCTAATTCCATCTTATGTACTTTGACAATAATCTAGATGACTTCAATTCCAGCCGAAAATAATAATATTGTAGGCAGGAAACTAATATAAGGTACAAACATTGAGGCAACGCACATACATGTGACTGACTATTTTCTTCGCTTTGTATTTCCGTTTACTTTTAGCAAGAAACTTTATGAACACTTCTGATCCCATGATATTTAGCTGTCAGATAACTTTTTAGGCCTTAAGGCCTTAAAAACTTATTACCGGTAATTTTAACAGTTCAAATTTTTACAGTCACTTAAGGTGGGAAATGAATTGAGTTCTAGAGATTGTGACCTAATACAATTGACCATATTGTAAGCTTTTCACAACTTACACAAATAAAGTGACCAAAGAAATTAGTGGACTTAACCCTGCTAGAGTTCCACTGTAACCTGAAACTGGTTATCTCCCATTAATATGATTTTACTCAACTTACCAGTTGTAAAAGTGATGAAAATAAACGACAGATTTCATGATCAGGTTTTCCGGCAGCAATGTGAGCAAATTTAACTTTTGTTTTAACAGTTAATTTATCCAATATCTGGCTACCATACTGATGAATATCAAAGGCTGGACGATGTTCCTAAAAATATGTACATGTTAAAATTATAAGAGGGCGAGAAAAAGTTTAACATCCACTCGACACAAACTAAGTCATTTCAGAACTAAAATATGGTTCAATTTTATTTCAATAATGAAATTGCATGTAGAGTTCTTTAGCAGTGGAAGGAAACCAAAGGGGTTTGACAGGCGACCTCACTTACCGTCATTTGCAACCGGGGAATTGAAATCCGGCCAGTCAATTCAAAGACAGACCTTATGATACTGACCGCTAACCATTCAGCCATACCATCTACCCCTCATTATAACTGATTCCAACACAGAAATCATGCTTTACCTGTGTTTATTAGTGGAATATTTTTTTCATCAGTTGCAAATGTGTTGTTTCTTAATTGTTATTTCCAGAAAGTTTCCTTTTTTTTCTTTTGAAACCTACCGGTACCAGAAAACTATTAGATTACCAGAAGTCTGATTAAAATAAAATCGGGTTTAACATCCTAATGTTCTGCTCCTAAACTGGGCTAATGAAGACAGGCTACTCTTATATCAAATTCCAACTGCCTAGGGATCTTTTACGTGCATGCCAATGTGTATACGGGACCTTGGTTTTTTTGTCCCATCCGAACGACTAGACAGTTATCCTTGTCAGATTAAAATTGTCATGCAATCAACAAACAAATTCAAAGATGACCATACCTCTGCTTCCAGTCTAGGTATAATCTTTTCTTCCCATTCAGCCACTTTCTGTGCAATTTCTGTCGTATGAAAATAATTACCACAAGCCATAAACTTCTCCTGAAAACATGGGTCAATATAAATTAATGATCAAAGTAAAATAATGATAATATATAGAATAAAGTAAAATAGCAGAACCCTTTCATCCATATATTTGGGTGTCTAGACTAGATCAAGTCCTTTCTTATGAGAGCTGTCCTCCACTCAAGCTGATCCAGAATTAAGTAGGCTTTTTTTTTATAGAGAAGAATCCAACACACTGTTTGATGTCAATTTTTATAATCAATTATGATATCACATATGTCTATATCATTAATAGGACCACATTGAGATTCAATTTTGTTGATGCAAACCATTAATTGTGATATCTGCAATCCACCATCAGATTAAGTGTTCTCATAAAGTGTTGTTTTATTTTTTTTATGTAGCTTAGCAGTGTCAGCTGACCGTTGCTATAGTAATTTCAAAACTGATAATGAAAAATAAATATGTTGAAAATTTTATGACCAAGAGACTTGATCCTGATAGGCATGTCCTGTTAATAAATATGTAAATAATAACAGAACACAATTTTATAGGGAACTATCACTGGTTTTATTCTGAAAGCACGACGTTTCGACAAGTATCCTCTTATCGTTAGCAAAATTTTCATACCTTTTTTTAGTCGACGTTTGATGTACACTATCAGATATAAATATATAAGAGAGATAGGGGACCCTTCGGGACTATATCTTATAAAACTACATAGCCGTCCGATGCAAACGTTCTAAAACGTGAATCCATTTCGATTTAAAAAGATTCAAAAATTACCTAACGTGATATATCATTTATGTCTCAGTCGGGATCAGTCACTATCAGTATAAACCATTTACACTGTCATAAAATAATATTAGAGTCATCTCCCTTTATATTTCATATCTAATGGATTTTTTTTAAAGATAAAAACTTACTATATGTTGTCTTGCTAATTCTTCATAACTTGTAAGCTCATCTCTATTAAAAGTATAATTATCTGTAAAGGAAATAGACATGAATAAAACTGCAAACAAAAACCAAGACAACTTTATACTTTGTTTTAAAGGAAATAATATGAAATGAAATACAGTTCAACGTCCTACAGTTCAGCATCGACTGGGATAATTAGAGAAGATGGGCATACGCCATACGGTGTGCGATGCGGAAAATTTACCTGGGCAGTGGCACTATGGCCTAATCTTACATCAAATTCCAACTGCCAAGGGATCTTTTACGTGAATGCCAATGTATACAAAAGGGATCTCCAAATATCACACTATTTATGGATAAAAATTACTATGGTTTATTTCACTGCGACGTTTTAACATAAGGTTTCACAAGTCATTATCAAGCATATAACACAAATAAATAAATTGAAAAATGATATGGTTATATATATTATACAAGAGCAGTGCAAACCCTCCAATGGGATGCAAAATCAGCAAGCATGAGCAACTGTCCCAAGCTGTTAAATAAACAATTGTACAAGGGGCCTCATTTTTTCATCTCATCCGATTGACAGGCCCTCTGTCTTGCCCCACCGAAAAGAAGAATCCATGAGGGCAGTATGAAACAGAATTGGGCCAATAACATGTGAGTACATTTACTAAAATAAAAAAAACATAGAAACTTACGAATCATGTCACGCTCATGACCAACAGATATATCAAATGCAGGTGCTGCTTCTAAACCATTGTCAACAACTTCATCATCAACATCATCTTCTCCCCCTCCAAACTCATCAGCTGTAACAAAATATAAACAAGAAGACTCAGACATCAACAACATCCTGCACCCTTGTATACCAAAACAAATTAATTCCAAGAATTTTCAAATTAGTTAGTTAAAGTAGGTTGCCTTGCAACGAAACATACGCCGACAGCAGCTTAATCGTCTGGGCAGTTAACAAGAGTTGTTGCATGTTTTTACTTTTGTCGGTAATGAAACAATTATAATACACTAAAATCTGGCGGTAATGAAACATTAGTATACAAAACATTTAATATCATGGATTTAGCAGTTCAAGTTATCAAAATTCATTGAAAATAAATATACTTGTTCGTCTCAATCTAAGGTCAATCGAAACCATTATAGACATAAACACCGTGTATAAACATAAAATCATGACATAAACACGTGTATAAATTTAAAGTCAATCAGATATTAACTTTAGCCTTCACAGCATCCCGGGCACTTCGGTTCCGCCCACTGCTAAAGACCCTGACGCACAAGCGAATAATTGAAATAAAATGAAACCATATGTTAGTCCCGAAATGACCTAGTTTGTATCGATTCGATGTTAAACTCCATTTCTCTCTCTCCAGAGCATCTACAAGGGACGTAATTATCAGAACCTTAAACACCATGTATAAATGTAAAGTTAATCAGGTGTTAACTTTAGCCTGTAGAGCCTCTATAAACATATTTACCGTCTGGGATATCAATTTCTCTATCAAATTCTTCTAACTGTTTAGAGTTGACTGATTTCTGTAATAATTAAATGAAACATGCTTGTATTTATAAATTGTTTATAATAGGAAGATGTCATTACAGTAGACTCTATCATCAAATTTAACCCACAGTAAAAATGTTTCTGAAACATTTATAATGTTGAAACTTATGAGAATAAGTATAAACAAGCCAACAGTGAGACTGATATCAAGCTCCAAAGTCTCTATCAATCAAATTGCTTATCGCTCTGCTTATTCTGAGCTGAAAATGCTCATTATTGAACTAAGTCAAGGTATTAATGGCATGAAACTATACACCAAGTTAATCACAGACAGACAGACACACAGAGAGAGAGTGAGAGAGAGAGAGAGAGAGAGAGAGAGAGAGAGAGAGAGAGACTGACTTTAATAGTCACCTTTCTTTGAAATGCGGGAGACAATTACATTAGCACAAAATTTTTATACCAACATATATGGTATCTTTTGGAGAAAATTTTATACCAAAATACATTGTAAATTTAGTGGACAATTTCATACCCAAATATATGGTACATTTTGGGGACAATTTTATACCAAAAAATACATGGTACATTTAGGAGACAATTGATCTGGTAAGGTATGCTTTATTGTGGCCCAGTGTAAACACTTTTTAAGAAGATTAAAATATAAATTCAGTTAATTACAATTCTGACTTACAATAAGTTTCTTTTCTTTAGTCCAAATCTGTTTTCTTCGGACAAATTCTTTCCAAAACTGATTTTCTAAAGCTTCAAAAGTTGGTGTGTTAAAAACTGTTTTTGTATATTTTTCGTGATGAGAGAAACCTAAGAATCAAAAGAACCAAAAGATTGAAAGAAGAAAAAACACTATTACATGTACTATGTATTATTTCCACAGTAAATGTTATATGTACAGTCTTGGGTGGATAGATTGCCAAATGGTTAGCACATGCGCGCTGTATCATAAGGTCTGACATTAAGTCAACTGGCATGGTTTTGATTCCACGGTTGTGCGTGACAAGGAGTAGGGTCGCCTGTCTAATCTTGTGGGTTTTCTTCGGGATCTTTGGTTTTCCCCACTGCTAAAGACCCCTATGCGCAAGTTAATTATTGAAATAAAATTGAACCATGTGTTAGTCCAAAACCACTGGATCTCCGTACTGGGGCGACGACAATATATGACCACATTTTAATATGGGCGTATAAAAATCATGTTGTTCTGAGGCTTTTCTCAATTCGTATCAAATATATATATGTATTTATCGGCACCAGAATTATTGGGAATACGTCCCGGAAACAACAATAAAAACTTGTTTACAAAAGCATTCTAAAGTGTGAAAATTAATATTTTCCAAACTTTACTATGCTTAAAGAAATACTTTAGATAAGCTGGCTGTAACCTAATTTCTGCTTTTTATTCATTCACATTTTGCAGAGATAAAGGTAAAAAAAAAACCTGTTTGGTACCATCATATCACCTAAGCAAGGATGTTCGGGTCCGATATGGGTGAATATGGTACGGAACCAAGAACAGGGTTTAAGGGTATATATCTATTTATCGACACTGGGATTAAGGTAATATATATATATATCTTCTTTTGTAACGCTTTTTAGGAATATGTCCCAGAAACTACAATAAAAATTTGTTTACCAAAGCATTCAAAAATGTGAAAATTAACACATTTAAAGATATGCTTTAGATACGCCGACTGAAACCTCTCCACTTTTTATTCATTCTTTAGGTGTAGTGCAAACAAGTATTCAGTATAAAAACTTGCATCCCTGCATAATGTTTCTTTAGGGAAGCAAAATAACGCATGTGAATAAATCTGATTAGGTTAATGGAACAATAGAACAGATTCATCTTGATGTTGCACTCATCCCATTACCATGTGACTAAAGTTGGATATGTAAGATAATATCAACATTGAAACATGAGACCTGTAAGATGATTCAATTGAAAGCTGATATACATTCAAGCTCAACCAACTGTATCTTACTTTGAGCAGAATAAACCACATGTTTTTTGTCATTAAAACATGTTCATTGTCATTAAAACATGTTCAGAAGATCAAGGTCGATAAGTGAGCAAGGCAATCACTAACTAGCCTGGAGGGGGCGTGTTTGATTACTGTATACCGTTGATCAGAAATTTCATCAGAATACTTAATATCATAGTGTGGTTTCCCCTTGTCAGTTATGCAGGACAACTGTCTAGTTATTCAGATGTGACAAAAAACCAAGGACATGTGTAACCATTGACATGCAAGTAAAAGATCCCTTTACAGTTGCAATTCGATACATTTCACCTTTCAGTTGAATCACCATATACATCAATGTTTCTATGCAATCTGATTAAAAATACAGATCTATATTTCATATTGTTTTTTATACTACATGAAGATCTGATAAGTTCATGTCAGAGGTCATATGAGTGGCTTTTGACCCTATAACATCCGACATTTGATTAACAAATCAGCATTGATGTCACTCGTGGATTACCTACAGTGCTGTGCAAAACAAGCCTAAACATCACTGTAACAGAACTTTTCATTGGCTTATGTCTCACATCATTCAGAACATGTCAATGATAACAACTCTTCCAGATCCTAGTGTAGTTAAGACAAGTGAAGCGAAATTTTGAACTATAAAAAACAAAAAAGGATCTGTGGCTCCTCCGAATGAATAAAGACAGTTATAAATAAAAAAAAACTTACAAGATTTTTGAATAAAAACAGATAACGGTACTTTTGGTTTTTCTGGAACTGGTTTACGCTTTCTTTTTCTGCTTGTATCATCATCATCTTTCAATTCTGCTGGTGTTTTTAAAACTTTTCCTACAAAAATCATTCCAGAAACACAAATAAATGAAATAAAATGAAATGGGTTTATTAACGCCTACTGTTCTAATCCTAAACTAGGCTAATGAAGACGGGCAATGTCATACAGTAAGCTATTGTGCCCGAGCAGCAGCGCTGTGACCCAGAATTCCAACTGCCAAGGGATCTTTTATGTGCACGCCAATGTGTACACGGGACCTCATTTTTCGTCCCATCCAAATGACTAGACAGCTGTCCTTGTCAGGACCTCCATTCTGCATCACTGACCAGGGGAAACTACGCCAAAAAATCTGGATGAACTTTCTCGGCCACTGCAGGGATCGAACCCCCAACCTCCAGACTAGCAAGGCAGTTTTTACCCACTTCGCCACCGCAACCCCCGAAACACAAA
Organism: Patella caerulea; assembly: GCA_036850965.1. NCBI lineage: Eukaryota > Metazoa > Mollusca > Gastropoda > Patellidae > Patella > Patella caerulea. Next base: position 11,758,785 of record JAZGQO010000002.1, on the reverse strand, counting down.
TAAAGAAAGACTATTAAACATAATTATCCCTCTTATAAAGGGGGGTTGGGATAGCCTAGTGGTCTAGAGTGCCGTGCTTCGACCTCTAGCTGGCCGGTCACTTCTGGCTTGCGGCTGTGGTTTCGAGCCCTGGCTTGATCGTATGTGGCATGGATTTAAAACGGATTAAAAGCATCAATGAGGCAGGGACCAGTCATTATTCATATACTTCACTTAAATCGAGTCTTATCAGAATTCAAGTAGCTCACTAATTAATAAAATGAATACGGTTCACTTAAATTACATGAACTTGAATGTTGTCAGAATTTAACTCACTCATTCATTAATAAAATAATAGGCTCCAGCTCAACATGAAGCTGACTGGTGAACGAATTTCTCTTCATTTTGATTATTTCTCATAAGTAAAAACACGTAAATCATTCAAAGACAATTACTATTCATTTCTTTCTACGATGTTTAGCGCACAGTTACAATCTAAGTTTATTCTTACAACAAAAGATGGCTGAGACTGAATAATAATTTATTAGAATTTTTGGACTATGTGGGACACTCTATGCATCCATAAAGTTAAAATTATGTATTATGTTACGTGTTAAAGGTTGTTACGGTTTGCTATAAATTTTTAAGAGAAATAAAATCTCCCAAAATCATCTGCTTAAAATTATATCCTTCAGTTTGGGTCTATTGTTCGCCAACCCCTTAACACAGACGAAAATTTTCCCCCTAAAACTCGATGATTCAGCGATATGGGAATGAACCTTTAAAAAGTTATTTTGAGTGAATGTTTGTTCAACATGTTAAAAACCAATTTGTATACAATTTTGAATTGGCCATTGAAATGTTAATATTTCTACAATGGGTCATAAAACTTCTTTCAAATGGGAAGGGGGGGGGGAGGGTCCATTAACACAAACTAGGTCATATCAGGAGAGTGAGAGAAAAAGAGATTTGAAACCATGCCAGTTGATTCAATGACAGGCCTTTGGAGACAGTGTGCACATGCTAACCATTCACCACGCAACAAGACTTCTTTCCTTGGGGAGAGAGATAGAAATGGGGTTTAACGACCACTCAACACAAACTAGGTCATTTTGGGACCAACATGTTTTTTTTTAAATTTTATTTCAATAATGCCCTTGCGTGTAGGGGTCTTTAGCAGTGAGGTAACCCGAGTGCCCGGAGGAAACCCACGAGGTTGAGAAGGTGCCCCTATCTCCATGCCACATACGCTCACACCAGGGCTCAAAACGATAGCCGCAAGCCAGAGGTGACCGGCCAGCTAGAGGTCGAAGCGCGGCACTCTAGTCCATTAGGCCATCCCAACCCCCTTCTTTCCTCGGAGGGGGATATGTATTCTTTCTTACAATTTTTCCCAATAATTAATTTCATCTAATTATATCAATTTCTGTCTCAATGTCAGATACAAAAATAAATAATCAGTTTGGATATTTTAGACAACTCACCTTTGCCAATATTTTTATCTGGTTTATCAGACAAACTATAAGGATCAAGTTCTATAAATATATCGGATAACTGTAAAATAAATGAAATGAAATAAAATGCGGTTAAACGTCCTACAGTTCTGCTCCGAACTGGGCTAATGAAGACAGGAATACACCATATCAATTCCAACTGTCAAGGGATCTTTTATATGCATGCCAATGTGTACTTTGGACTTTGGTTTATTGTCCCATCCAAACGACTAGATCGACAGAGGCAAGGTCACTATACGATAATATTTCCGTGTGGGCGTATAAAAACAGTACTTATAAGATTTAACTGTTATGACTAAACCTAATGCTGTTACCTAAGTCACATAGTGTGAAATACAAGTATAATCTGTATGGGGTAGATATGGTCATTGTACATATCATGTATAAAAAATATCATGTGATAATGATATATATAAGGCTAAACCCAAACAATTAGTTATTCTCTGGGTGCATTTTGATTTCAGATTTGCATAATGGTGTAGAGAACTGTGTTCAGCAAATTAATTGTTCAGTAGATTTATTATTTAGCATATGGCATGTGAACTGTGTTTTTCATATTTATCCTGATGATGAGCTCTTTTCAGAGGATACATGGAACAATGATTGAAGGAAATGTTTAAATGATAACATGTACATTCTATGCTAAAATGATCAAAATGTATTTAAAAAAATGGATGTGAAATGGAATAAAGTATCGAATTGAACTGTCTTTCAGTGAACTGTTTTAATATCCTAACTAATCCCTATTGTTGCATCGTTAATTAATCCCTTAACAAAGGAACTGGCATAGTGAGGGCCAACCACATTATAATACCAGGTAGAATTAGAGCAAAGTTACCTTCTTTGAGTGGCATTTAGCAATTAACACAGTTAATAAACACAAAACTATATATGGAATACAATTACTGTTTTAATTAAAGCGATGTTTCGTTGAGGATTCTATTGAAAACAGTAATTGTATTCCATACATGGTTTTGTGTTTATTTAGAGCAAAGTTAATTTTAGGTCCCAGCCATTATAGATTAGTCAGAAGCCAAATTAAATTCAACTCTTTAATTATATTAGAGACATTGTTTTATAAATTATTATCTATTGTCTAGTTAATCCATGGTTTTGTGTTTATTTAGAGCAAAGTTAATTTTAGGTCCCAGCCATTATAGATTAGCCAGAAGCCAAATCAAATTCAACTGTTTAATTATATTAGAGACATTGTTTTATAAATTATTATCTATTGTCTAGTTAATCCAGTAAACATTAATGTGTTAAGGATTATAAAGTTTGGGTTACTAACAAAGCTTAAGGTATAAAAGTCATGAAATTTGTATATTCAAAAAACAGGCAGGCAGTTAGATTGAACGTACAACCATTGTTGATGGTTGGACTATTGAAAGGTACATAAAAGGTATACTTCACTTAAACAAACATATTTTTAATGAGGCCTTGCAAATTATGAGGGGATATTTTTGAGTACAAAGCAACTATATTCATACTCCTGTACAAGAAAGACTATTATATTCAGATGAGAACAAATAACATTTCTCTTGACCAGAAGATATAAATAGGTAAGATTAAATTTCATTTTTAAATTTGTTTTTCTGGTGGATACAATATACTGGAGTTTGACACAAGGTAAGTATTTTTACTGATAGATCTCAGGAACGTTATATCACTATAATTCACCCCCAGCTAGATTGAACTTATAACCCATCGTCCGAAGATTGGACTATAAGCAGGTCCATAAACCCCGGATGATACTTGTATGGATAGATCAAAGTCTAACGTTTTTCTATTTAAAGAAGACCCAAAAACCAAATATTCTGTCTGATCTGCATTAAGTTTTAAAAAAATTGTTAATGTCTGCAATACAAGTTTCAATATTTAGCTTTATAAGTCACATTTAATAAGTTTGAATGAAATGTACAATTGGGTTATCATTTGCATATAGATGAACTAATAATTCATGATGTTTTACTATGAGACCAAGTGGGTTCATATAGAAGCTAAACTAGATCGGACCGAGGACCGACCCTTTTGGGTATGCTGAAAGCCAAAACAGAAGTTCTAGAAATAAAGGTCTAAGAAAAAGATACAATTTCCAGAAAAATCGTGATTTCGACAATTTTCGAACCTCAGTATAAAACACTGGAAGGATTTCTGTAATTAACCGGGAAACAACATTTATTTCCGTGTAACGATAAATTGTTTCCAAAAAAGTTTAAAACATCTGAAAAGATAGGTTGCCAGGCAATGAAACATACGCCCACAGCAGCTAAATCGTCCGTGCAGTCAACAAGGGTTGTCGCATATTTTTACTTTTTTCGCTAATGAAACATTTGTAATACACTAAAAACTGATTAAGAGTAACAACTCATTATGTAATTATCAGAAAATCATTAGAATTTGATTGCTTTTTATAAAGTGTTACTCCATGCTAACAATTAGTATATACATGAAACATTTAATATCATGGATTTAGCTGTTCAGTTATCAAAATTCATTGAAAATCAAAATACTTGTTCGTTTCAACACCTTAAACTCTGTGTATCAATCTAAAGTCAATCGGATGATAAGTTTGGCCTCTATAGCGTCACAAGATTTTTTGAAGTTATCAAGGGAGATAACTCTGGCAGTAATTATTTGAAATCTCTGAAAATCAATAGGCTTCTTCGTCTCATGACCTTAAACACTGTGTGTTAATTTAAAGTCGATCGGATATTAACTTTGGCCTCTAGAGCTTCCACAGGATTTTTTCGAAGTGATCAAGGGCCATAACTCTGGCAGCAATTATTGAAAATCGATAGACGTCTTAGTCTCATGACTGTAAACACTATGTATAAATTTGAAGTCAATCGGATATTAACTTTGGCCTCTAGAGCATCCACAAGATTTTTTGAAGTGATCAAGGGCCATAACTCTGGCAGTAATTATCGGAAATCGCTGAAAATCAAAACGCTTCTTCGCCTCATGACCTAAGACACTGTGTATAAATTCAAAGTCAATCGCATATTAACTTTGGCCTTTAGAGCGTTTGCAGGATTATTTGAAGTGATTAAGGGCCATAACTCTGGCACTAATTATCGGAAATCGCTGAAAATCAATAGGATTCTTCATCTCATGACCATAAACACTGTGTATAAATTTAAAATAAATCGGATATTAACTTTGGCCTCTAGAGCGTCCAAAAGATTTTTTGAAGTGATCAAGGGCCATAACTCTGGCACCAATTATCGGAAATCGCTGAAAATCAATAGAATTCTTCGTCTCATGACCTTAAACACTGTGTATAAATTTAAAATAAATCGGATATTAACTTTGGCCTCTAGAGCGTCCAAAAGATTTTTTGAAGTGATCAAGGGCAATAACTCTGGTAGTAATTATCGGAAGAAATTCAAAATGGCCGGAAAAATGAAATCTTATTTGATGGAACTTTAATCAGCCGTCATTTTTTCCCTAATTGGATATGGCTCGTTATATGTTTTATATTTCGGGTTACTGAATTCAATATTGGAGTCAAAACTTAATTTCAAATAGGATTGTTACACACAAAATTTGGTTAAGCTAGAAACATCAGGCCAAATTTCAGAAATTTTTTTTATGGTCAGTCTTATCAAAGAGTGGAAACCCCTCGCAAGGCCATGCTCAGGGACCCTCAGCCTCCTAGCTCGTGAAAAACTGTACTACTGGAGTACTCACAAGTGCCTGCCGTGAAATGAGACAGAGAAAGAGAAATGGGGTTTAACGTCCAACACAAACTAGGTCATTTCCGGACTAACATATGGTTTAATTTTATTTCAATAATACGCTTTTTAATTTTATTTCAATAATATGGTCTTTAGCTGTGGGAGGAAACCGGAGTGCCCGGAGGAAACCCACGAGGTTGAGAAGGTGCCCCCATCTCCATGCCACATACTCTCACACCAGGGATCGAAACCACAGTCGCAAGCCAGAGGTGACCGACCAACTAGAGGCCGAAGCGCGGCACTCTAGACCACTATGCCATCCCAACTCCCCGCCGTGAAAGGAATAACAGACAGAAATGAACTGCAGTAACTATCAGTCTTGATGTTATAACCAGGGTCTGAACGGGATTCGAGGGTCTCCAAAAAATGATGTACCCTGTAGTTCGGATAGAGACACTAAACTATGATGCACCCGGGAGTTCGTATTGAGTCTCTAAACCATGTTCTATCCTGTAGTTCGTATTTAGTGTCTAAACTATGATGTATCCTGTAGTTTGGATAGAGTCCCTCTAAACTATCATGTACCCTGTAGTTCGGATAGAGTCTCTAAACTAAGATGTGCTCTTGTAGTTCGATGTACCATTGAATGTAAATCAGTTTATATACATTCATATTACAGTATTATATGCATTGCAACCCACTTGTGTCAATTTCTAGGTCCCAAATGTTAGCGATTTAGCTCCTTTAAAACAATATATTATAAACATGCTTTAAATATCTGGACAGGAAGTAATAGACTTGATTTAGAAAATTCTAGGTACATTAAAATATTGACAATAGGAGATATTTCTTGCCATGGCTTGTTTGTTGTAGTATTGGACGGGATTTATTGTTGTGATTATAATCACTAAGTTACACAATATATTATATTGAGAATTGTACAACCATATCACACCTTAAATTTATAAATATGATTATTTCTTATTGCTACAAAGATCCAATTATAGTCTTAAATTACACACTGTTAACAAGTCTTAAATTACACACTGTTAACATTCACCAGGTTTATTAACTGCAACGTTTCAATGAGGATACTCACACCGTTACCAAGCAATGCACCCGCCTGCAAGTTTAAACATTATACCACAAAAAAAAACCCACAGATTACATGTTCCAAGGCCTTGACCAATCAAATTGCTTCTTGCTACTTAGCCTAATCGCTGGAAAATCTGGATGAATTTCCTCGGCCAATGCAGGGACCGAACACCCGACCTCCAAGCTAGCGATCCAGCATCCTACCCACCTTGCCAATGTCACCCCCAAGGACAGACAGACATACCCATTTTAATTGTCACCTACACAATTTTAATAAATCTTTTTAAAATTACATTCAAATATTTAACATAAATGCATTCTGATTCATATTACATTAATATGTACTTTTGGAGGTATTTAAGATTTACCCTTAAATGGCTTCAAATGATATTTACATTTACATAATCAAATAACATACTATTTATGGATATCAATAGAATGATAGCCCTTTTAGAAGCCAATGTTGATTTTGTGACTGACAGTTGACGTGGTAATCTTACACACACACCTCCAGTTCTTATATCCTATACCCACTATTGACTTTTTGGTTATTCGCCATATCCTATTAACTCCCCATAATCACATGCTTCGAATTTCAGGTACACAAGGTAAGTGGTGGTTGATATTTGGTAGTAATTTTTATAGTTTGTGTGGATAAGTCAATCTTTTTCAACCGATGTTGTTATACAAAATATAACCTGCAGGCTCTACCTTAAAGCCCCAATAACACTCTTGTTGTAACTGAATAATATGTCCCAATCTTCATTCTTGTCAACAAATCGTATTATTTTAGAATATTCCAATTAAATGATGATATAAATTTCATCTTAACACACCTATGTTAAAAAATTGGAAAAATTCAACCAATTGATTTGAAAAGTCTAACGTAAACCTTTTCAAATGTGACTTGGATTTTAAAATATTATCGAACCCTCTGGACAGGTAAAATAGGTTGTAATGGATAATTTACACAACAGGTAGGACACTTAAACATCTAGTACTTAGAATAAGGCTATTATTTATTTCTGGAGCTACCAAGCCAGCAAGAATGTTATTGTCCCTTTGAATACCAACCTAGACATTGGTTGCTATCTAAAACATATTAAACAAATGCTTTGAATTTCACAAATGCACACACAGTAAGCTGCTATTGATAGTTGGTAGTAATCGTGATTGTTTGTGTGGATATGTCAACCTGTTTCAACGGTTGTTAAAGAAAATAAAACCTGCAGATTCTACCCTTTGGATTTTTATTTATAAAATCGTCAACATATTTCTAGGGTTGTTATTCGAAATAAAACCTGCAGACTCTAAAGTTAGGATTTTCATTAATTGTTATAGTTTGGGTGGATGAGTCAACCAGTTTCCACGGCAATTACTCAAAATAAAACCCTCAGACTCTGCCCTTTGGATATTTACTTCGAATAAGAACTTAAAAAGAAGTTGCTATCTACAACATATTGATTTGTTTATAATCAATCACAAATAAATAGATACCATCTTATACATTCATTATGGGAGATTAGATAAAGAGCTGGCAGTTATCACTATAATAGTTTAAATCTAGATAATTCGCTGAAAATTTCTGTCAAATTGATCAACAGTGAAGCAAGATTTTAACGACTGAATTTTCGGCCAAGCATTGATCCTCATTACTAAAGTTGGTATGATTAAAAACATTGTCTCGATTATCCATTTCATATTTAAATCATAAATGAAAGTACAGCAGCAAATCGGATCCTAATCCAGTAAATATCGCAGGCAAGAGTTGACATCAAGAAATGTTATCTAAATTAATAATTAGATATTGATTATTTTATCCAGACCGTAAACAACTCTCGATGTCATCTTATGTGTCGAATTTTCACTGCATTAAAATTTGATCTGCTACTCACACTCATTGATGATTATCTCCAAAAAGGATAATCGAGGCTATGTTTTTTATTATACCGACTTTAGTAATGATGATCAAGGCTATGCCCAAAATTCAAAAGCTAATATCTCATTTCATAGGTGAGTAATTCGACTGAAAATTTCAACATCTTCTATTAACGTTATCTGGTATTTATGTCTTTATCTAATCTCCTGACACGTATCTTTCAATAAACAGATTTCAACATTCAAAGGTTTCTAATTACAGATTGAAATCAGATCAAAATGGAGTCTTGTATAAAGAATACCGGAAATAATGTGGGAGTAGAAGGCAAAGGTCATGTCTTAGTAACAGGAGGAGCTGGATACATTGGAACGACCCTTGTACCTATGTTATTATCGGCTGGATATGAGGTGACAGTTTTTGACAAATTTTTATGGGGAATAAAACCGTTACTATTCATCTCTTCTCACCCCAAGCTTCACATTGTTAAAGGAGACATATGTCAACCGGAAGAATTGAAACCAGTGATGAAAGGAAAGATCGGTATTATACATTTAGCGGCAATCGTAGGCTACCCTGCATGTGACAAAAATCCACACAAAGCCATGGAAACAAATGTTAACGGTACAAGAAATATAACCCAACTAATGAACTCAGATCAAAAACTGATCTACGCCAGCACAGGGTCGTGTTATGGAGCCGTTGATGGCATGTGCACAGAAAATACACCAATAAGTCCGATCTCTCTTTATGGAAGCAGTAAAGCGGGGGGAGAAAAGGTTGTGTTGGACGCTGGAGGTGTCGCGTTGAGACTGGCAACTGTGTTTGGCATTGCACCTCGTCTCCGTCTAGATTTACTGGTTAACGATCTAACCCACAAAGCCCTTAAAAATAAAAGTTTTGATCTGTATGAAGGTCATTTTCGTCGCACATTCTTACATGTAAAAGATGCCGCACGAGCATTTCTCTTCGCCTTGGAAAACTATAAAGTGATGAAAGGTGAAGCTTATAACGTTGGGGACGAAAAAATGAACTATACGAAAGCTCAAGTGGCCCAGATAATCCAGTCTAAAGTCCCAACTTGCAAAATCTCAACAAATACAACCGGAACAGACAAAGACAAAAGAGACTACGAAGTCAGTTATGAGAAAATACGAAACTTGGGATTCCAATCAACAATATCAGTGGAGGAAGGTGTCATTGACATTCTTAAGATATTGCCCATGATACAAGAAGAAGAATTGAAAAATTGCAAAAATGTATAAAAAAGAAATCAGTGCATTAAATGTGGAGGCAGATGTCTTGGACATTCCTACGGTATTGCCCATGCTACAAGAAGAATTGAAAAATTGTAAAAATGTATATAAATTGCAACTTTTATTAGTATAACTATATAAAAGGCTAGCTTGAATGAAAAACATGAAACCAATTTATTTATTGCTTTATTTACAAGCTGATCCCAATATTTCTTTCTATGTACATAGATAACATTGACAGTTATTGCTGCACATATCAACTTTAACAAATTTCTAGTGGTTGTTAAAGATACCTTCCCACGGTTGATAACATATTCAAAATAATTTATCTTTCAAGGTTGCTTCAAATCTCTCTCAAAACATTCTAATCTATAGAAAACCACCCCTTACTGCAAGAATCAGGCTTGTTTATTGTGTGACCTTATTAATGGTGAATCTAGAGAGAGAGAAGGAGATAGGGGTTACCATCCACTCGACACAAACTAGGTCTTTTCGGGACTAACATATGGTTTAATTTGATTTTAATAATTTGCTTGCGCGTAGGGGTCTTTAGCAGTGGGAAGAAACCAGAGTGCCTGGAGGAAACCCACGAGGTTGAAAAGGCACCCCTATCTCCATGCCACATAGGCTCACACCAGGGCTCGAAACCACAGCCGCAAGCCAGAGGTGACAGCTAAAGGTCGAAGCGCTGCACTCTAGACCACTAGGCCATCCCAACCCTGCATTCAAGGTTGCTTTAAATCCCTCTCAAAACATTTAAATCTATAGAAAACCACCCCATACTGCAAGAATAAGGCTTGTTTATTCTGCGAACAGATTAATGGTGAATCGAGAGAGACAAGGGGAGAGGGAGAGGTTACCGTCGACTCGACACAAACTAGGTCATTTGAGACTAACATATGGTTCAATTTTATTTTAATAATTTGCTTGCGTGTAAGGGTCTTTAGCAGTGGGAGAAAACCAACAAGGTTGGACAGGTAACACTACTCCTTGTCACATACAACCAGGAATCGAAACCACGCACGTTCACTCAATATGACAGATCTGACAGTGCAAAGCCCACATGCTAACCATTCGGAACCCACCCACCCCCACCCCATATATATCAAGGTGTCAGTAAGTACCTGTAAATTTTTATTGATGTTTAATCATCTTAAAGTTCTGACAACCGCTGATGCGCTCCTTCATCAATTGAGAAGAAAGGCTATCATTTAGGGATATTACATTAATGTCTTCTGGGAATTCAGTATGTTTCAAGTATGATTGGGTGCATCTACTTTCCATATTATAAACATAACGCTAACGCTACAATATACGTCCACATTCCTGCTTTGATTGATATGGTACTTTGTCAAGAAGGCTAGGCGTTTGGTTTGTTTAGCGTTGAGGGTCGTGCACCAACATTAATAGTTGCCGTCCTTAGAGTATAAGGAATAACTATACCAAGATAATCCATTCAGAATTGTGCCTTCCTAACACTAAAGGCAAAAAGTGGGCGCGGCTCTGCCCCTGGGGGTCGGGACATTCATCAAAATCAATAAAGACGATCCATTAAGAATCGTGGCCTGTAGACAACACACATAGACACGAAGTAAAAATGGGCATGACTCTGCCCCTGGGGGTTAGGAAATCACCAAAAACAATAGGGGTCATCTTTATGCAGCCTGTAGGCGACAGACAAACAAATACACGAAATGGGTGTTGCTGTCCAATGGGGGTCGGGCATGCACCCAAAACAAAAGGTGTCATCCTTAGGGTATAAGGAATAAGTATTTTAAGTTTCAAGATGACCGATTAAGAATTATGGCCTGTAGGCGACACACAAAAAGAAAATGGGCGTGACTCTGCCCCTGGGGGTTGGGCTTGGGCATGCACCCCAAATGATAGAAATGTTCCTTAGGGTACAAAGAATAATCATTCAAAGTTTCAAGATGATACGTTAAGAAATGTGGCTTGTAGACGACAAACAAATAAATACAAGGAATGGGCGTGGCTCTGCCATTGGGGGTCGGGCATGCACCAAAAAACAATATGGATCATCCTTAGGGTAAGTATACAAAGTTTTAAGAAAATACAGTTAGAATTGTGGCTTCTAGGCGACACAGAGACACACAAAAAGAAAATGGGCGTGGCTCTGCCCCTGGGGGGTTGGGCATGTACCCCAAACGATAGGGATCATCCTTAGAGTATAAAGAGTAAGTATACAAAGTTTTAAAGAAAATCCAATAAGAATTGTGGCCTGTAGGCAACACAAAGACACACGATAAGAAAATGGGTGTGGCTCTGCCCCAGGGGGGGTGGGCATGCACCCCAAATGATAGGGATGTTCCTTAGGGTACAAAGAATGTGTATGCTAAGTTTCAAAATTATAAGTTAAGAAATGTGGCCTGTAGACGACAAACAAATACATACTAGAAATGGGCGTGGCTCTGTCCCTGGGGGTCGGGCATGCACCAAAAACAATAGAGATCTTCCTTAGGGTATAAGGAATACGTATACCAAGTTTGAAGAAAATCCAGTAAGAATTGCGCCCTGTAGGCCACACAAAGACACACGAAAAGAAAATGGGCGTGGCTCTGGCCCTGGGGGTGGGGCATACACCCCAAACGATAGGGATGTTCCTTAGGGTACAAAGAATGTGTATGCAAAGTTTCAAGATTATAAGTTAAGAAATGTGGCCTGTAGACGACAAACAAAGAAATACTAGAAATGGGCGTGGCTCGGCCCCTGGGGGTCGGGCATGCCCCAAAAACAATAGGGATCTTCCTTGGAGTATAAGGAATAAGTATACCAAGTTTGAAGAAAATCCATCAAGAATTGCGCCCTGTAGGCGAACCACAGACACACACACACATACATACACACACACACACACACACAGGGGCGACGGCATAATACGTTCACATTATGAATGTGGACGTATAACAAAATGGACATCCTTTTACTGGCAATAACTACATGATAGTGATAAATACTTTCCTAAACTAAATCATTGACACAACATTATTACTTCATAGTTCAGTAATCAGGAACATTTCCTCATCTTGGCCTACATAATTTATAAAGAGACATTCAACTTTCTTGTGCACAATATTAATAATATGAAAAAGAAATGAAATGAAAAGCGGTTTAACGTCCTACTTTTCTGCTCCTATGGACACGGAAATATACATATAGTCAAATATAGTGTGCTATGAAGGAAATTTTGCCCGAACAGCGGCACTACTGCCCCCACTCTTGTATCGAATTCCAAATGCAAGGGATCTTTTACGTGCATAAGGATGCAGCGATACCCCGGTGACTCCGATTAATCGCGAGTATTGGGTCAGGCGATTAAATAAACGTCTCCTTTCTCAACAATCACGATATATCATTTTCAAAATAATCACGATTATGATTTGGGAGACAGTACCACAAAACATATTAGAACCAGATTAATTGACACTGGAAATCATTGTACGGCAAGTTGTTTGTCTATCTACGAATGAATAAAAAATATTCACACGTTTCGTGAAGATATTAGACATTTTTTTTTATTACAAAAATATTAAATATGAAGAAATGCAGTGGGGCATTTTCAGATTTTTAGTGACGTAGTATTAGGGTGTGTGTGTTATTTAACAAATATTGTGGAAGGCAAGCCTTACGGTGCTTAAAATATGTGGAGGTGTATCAAAATACATAATACAGAAAAAAATTTGACCTCCAACCCCCCTGACCCCCGTGTACATACCCCCTGAAAATGGGGTACCTCAAATTAGCCAAAATATCAGTTTTTCTGTCATTTCACCACTAAAAAGTTTGTTTAGAATGCCTTTGACAGATTCATATGAAGGTTTTTTATGGTCTGTGAGTCTCAATATGACACTGAAAATGACTGGCAGCAATCCAATATGGCAGCAATCCAATATGGCGACCAACATTGTGCCGCAATTAATATGTATTTTGTGCTTTTTGACGAAACATAGTGTTGTAAAATGTCGACTACGATGTTTTTGAGGTTGTAGAATCCGAATTTGTGGTTATTTCAAACACAGAAGGAACCCCTTACAACATATTTATCATGTGGTGAAATATTCATTAATTCGAATACAGTTACAAAGTATCATTATTTTGGCAAAGTAAAGCTCTCTCGAACTGAATTCAAATCTCTCATCATTACATCTGCTTTACAGCTGAGACTGCTTAGGTAGACCTTCAAATTGGCCCCATAAACAGATGCTGACAACTTTTTATGGCCCTTTAATAAACTGAAAATGTCACTTTGTTTAGGTACTAACAAGGTAGTGTCTCGAGCATATCTTACTTCGATATCATAAATTAATTTTTCCCCTTTTTGTCAAGGAATAAGGTTGCATTTTCCTTGCTACAAAATTTTCTGTTTCTCGTTGCGGGCTTTCATTACAGCAGGAATTTCGTAGTTAGCGATAATACTATATCCTCAGAATGCACCGAAGATTGTGATTCAATCAAGTCCTATGATTTGGCTTTCACAGCTGTTGCTGCAAAAGCTTTTGTTTCTCTTCCACATTTTCATTACAGCAGGAATTTCATACATAGCGATATAACTATATCCTCGGAAGGTACCAGAAGATTGAGATTTGATGAAGCCCTGGGACTTGGCTTTCACTTGCACAGTGGATGCTCATTTCAAATTTTTAGCGCCTCTTTGCTTGAGCTCATAGTTTATGAAACACACTTTCTATTCTGAATCTAGATGGTGTATTGGAGCACTTTCTAGTATTTCCTAATCCATTCCTGACAGTAATATCGGATTCAAAGAGCTTGCATTTAGCTTTATTTCTCAAGAATGTTTCGATCAAACAAAGTACAGTCATGATATACATGAGTCAATTGGCAAAGCAATTGAAGGGACTCCTCGCTATGCTACTACCTGAACTAACTGTCGGTTTTCAACGCAAGAAGGACAAAATATTTGGTATTTGGATTTGGGTCTTGTAGCAGTGAGTAAGATGTTGCAACGAGGCGCTAAATATTTAAAATGTGCATCCACTGTGCATGTGAAAGCCAGGACTTGATCGATTAACAATCTTCTGGTATATTCCGAGGATATAGTATTAATATTATCGCTAAGTTGGAATTGATCACATCAGCCCTGTTCAATCTGCCCGAAATTTGGGTGTTATGTTTAACTCTACTATGGATATGTCCAAACAAATTGCCGCAGTATCAAAGGCATGTAACTTCCAACTGTACAACATTGGTCGTGTACGAAAATACTTAAACACAGATTCAACTAAACTGTTAGTGAACTCATTAATCGCAACTAGACTGGACTATTGTAATTCGTTACTTTATGGTCTTCCAGCTTCTTCTCTTCGCTCCCTACAAAAAATACAAAACACTGCCGCACGTCTGATCCCCAGAACAAGACTACATGACCACATTACACCTGTGCTCAAATCCCTCCACTGGCTCCCAATTAACAGGCGTATTCAGTACAAGATAATCCTTCTAACTTACATGTGTATCCATGGTTCAGCTCCTAATTACCTGAGTGATCTTATAAAAATTAAAAGTGGAGATAGAACAACTCGATCAACATCAAAACACGACGTAGTTGTTCCAAAAACTTTTAAAGTGTTCCAAAAGCTTTTTCAGTGGCAGCACCCACCCAATGGAATAAACTCCCAGCAACATTAAAGGAAGCCAAAACAGTAGAGTCCTTTAAAACATTCCTTAAGACTCACCTATTTAACTGTGAATACCAAACGTGACAGAGCGGCTCAGCGCCATCGAGTAGAACAGTTCTAGATGAGAGGCGCTATATAAATTCATTATTATCATTATTATTATAATAAGTATGAAGTTCCTGCTGTAATGAATGCCTGGGACGAGAAACAGAAGCATTTGTGGTAGGGGAATAGCAATCATATAACTTTACAAAATGCGAAATAAGCATTTGATTATATCGAAGTAAGATATGCTAGATGTGCAGCCTTATCAGTACCTGAACAAACTGACACTTTCTGTTTATTAAAGGACCATAAAAAGTTGCCAGCATCTGTTTATAGGGCCAATTTGAAGGTCTACCTAAGCATTCAGTTCGAGATAGCTTCACTTTGCCAAAATAATGATACTATGTAACCGCATTCGAATTAATGAATATTTCACCACATGATGAATATGTTGTAAGGTGTTCCTTCTGAGTTTGAAATAACCACAAATTCGGATTCTACAATCCAAAAACATAGTAGTCAACATATTACAACACTATGTTTCGTCGAAAAGCACAAAATACATATTTGTGGCGCCATTTTGGTCGCAATATTGGATTGCCGCCATATTGCATTGCTGCAGGTCATTTTCAATGTCATATTGAGGCTCACAGACCATGAAAACCTCCATATGAATCTGTCAAAGGCATTCTAAACCAACAACTTTTTAGTGGTGAAATGACAGAAAAACTGATATTTTGGCTCATTAGGGGCACCCATATTCAGGGGGTATGTACATAGGGGTTAGGGTTGTCGAGGGTCGAAATTGTTTTTATATTATTAATTTCTATACCTCTCCACATGTTTTTAACACCGTACCAAAGGAATCGACTCTTATCCCACTCCCCTAGTAGTAGAAAAATCCTAATTTCAAGCCGTGTTCCACTTTACTAATTGATAATGCCATAAATAATTAAATTCTCAATAGATTGTGTTCATTTTTAACTCAGTAGTTAAGGAAGCGTGATCCAATTATTCTTTCAATAAACATATCGTGTTCGTCTTTACCATGACATTATCAATTACCATGACATCTATATCAATTACCATGACATTCGAGGCATTTTAATATGTAATATTTTTCAATGGGCCACTATCAGTATTTGTATCTGCATCACCGATATGTTTCACTGTCAACATCTTATATCAGTAAAACCCCAGTGAAGCCCATTTCAATGCATCACTAATCCCATCGTAATACTGTATATTTAATCTAGATTGGTTATGCTTTTTATTAGTTTTAATAATCGCTTTTATTAGTTTTAATAATCCCGATAATGAATCCTTTAAGCATGATTATTTCAATTATCACGATAAAAGATATCATCACGATAACCCAAGATATCGCGATTATTCATTTTGCACTAATCATGATTAATCACGATTATTTTTGTATGTATCGTTGCATCCTTAGCATGCCAATGTGTACACAGCACCTTGGATTTTTGTACCATCCAAACAAATAGACAAGGATGTCTATTTCTTTGTGGCATAATTAATTGAATACATTTGTTTAAATTTCCTGAAAGTTTTGGGGGTATTTTCATAACATATATCCATTTGTAAAATAATCATGTTTTGGTTACCTTTCTGTTTGTCTCCACAAGATTCTATTAGAAAATAGTATTATCATAAATTTATGTTAGAAATAGAATAATAAAATTGGTTGTCATGCAAGATACAGCCACATTTTGCAAGCATAGACAGTGTTCAATTCAAAATGAATTGTCGACAGATAAATTGACAGTTTTAAGTATGGACGCTGTTGACATTTGAATGTGGCTTGTGAAATTGCCAAACAGGTGTGATGACACTTCAATGTGAGCCTGTAAAATTGAACTTACTGGTTTTCTTGTGACAACTTTTTCTATTATAGGTTTTCTGGCTCTTAATCTCTCCTAAAACAAACAAAAAATTCCTTAATATATTTTTACACATACAAAGGACAGACAATAGGAAAACAGAATAACATGGATTACAGGGATTGAAAGGAATAAAATCATGGAGAGCTCTAAAAAAGCTGCACCTAAAATTACAAATTCAGAAAATCGCTCTCCTAAAAACCTGCACCTCAGATATTCTAGGAGAGTGTTTTTCAAAAGCAGATTTTTTCTATATTAATTGCCCAAATTCAGTTGTACTGATTTAGAAGGTTTTAATATGTAATATTATGTTATAAATCTGTTTATTTTACATCTTTTTTCTCAGTCAAACGGTTGTTATACGCCTGACTATCACAACCCGTTCAATGTTTTTATTATTTTTACAAAAATAATGCATTCTTCGTGCGTGCGTAGTGGAGTCGACTCAATATTTTCTGTGACTTAATCCTTCGTATAATAATAGAATAGTGTACATCGGTCACTTTATATTTACTTCAAATTCTCAATCTTAATGTAGCTTTTTTTCCCCCAAAAAAAATGTTGAAATAAATTCGCCCTCCTTTCATAAGAAACAATAATCGCCATATCATGGAATTCGCTAAATTGGATATACCCGGATGTGTAAATAACCCCAAGTTTTTCCCCTTTCAGAATTCGTCTGCTCATTATAAATGACTGATAGATGATAAAAACGTTTGTATTTCTTAATTCGGAATCAAGGCTACATTATTTTAATAATAATAAACAATTTACGAATTCGTGACAACAAGTTATATAGGCTATTAAATTTGTCTGTCAATATTGTCCGAACGGGAATATGCCCAATCAGACATCAAGACATAGTATATTATTTTACAACACCCTAATTCATTTTGTCTACGATATCGTTTACGTCTTTTAAGAATCCATATATATAAATTCTCATCCACAGTGGCACTTTCCCGTGATCTCGAGCGCCGCACGAATATTGCTTAACATGTTAGGCAGTGCTTACTATGAAGCTGTGGGCTGTGAGTCACGTACGCCATAGCGGCAATACGCTGAAGTCATCACCACAAGTATTATTATTTCGAACGCTTTTCTTTCATTTGCAGCCGTGTTCTTAATTGTATTACGCACGGATTTGAATATTTTGTTGACATTTTATTAAGAAAAAACAATGTTCTGACATCACAAACTATTCTTATTTGGGAAGTTCGGCATTCATTTGCTGCCACGTAAATCTAAAGGAATATTACGGTTGTGAATTTTATGCCGAAGCAGGATCGGCAAGCTTTCATTCAATGTATTACGAAAATGCATTAATTTTGTATGACATTTACTGACATAAATTTGAATGCGGTACAGAAATTAGGTGTGAAAAATAGCGAGGTTTACCAATTTTTATTACGTACGGGATTTGAATATTTTGTTGACATGTGATTTTTAATTGTGGTATGAATTGAATATCGTACGGGAATTAAATATGAAAAATAGCGAATATTCACCTAATTTTGTTATGTACGTGATTTGAATATTTTGACGACATGTGACTTTTAATTGTGGTATGAATTTCTCTGCTTAAATAATGATAAGAGTTATGCCCCTTTATTTTCGGTAAAATGTCCGACACAAAAAATTTTGAAATCCCATCACTGGTGGGAAGTGTTAGAAGTAACAATAATTAGAGTGAGAAGTTTACACCAGTGATACTAATCAGTACAGAGTCAACAGACTGGGGACATCTCACTGTGCCACCCGCTATTGTTCTGATGGCGGGATAAATCAAGCAGGGGGATTATCGAATACAATGGTGTTAAAAGTATAGTCCGCTTTTTAAAACTACTAGGTTTAAACTGAACAACTTTATTTACAATAATTTACATTAAAGTAACAACAAATACATCTATCGAACATAAATCATAACCCTACTAAATGTGGTATAACGTCAGTATATTCAATTACACCTTTTTACTCCATTTACTCCATTTAACAGTTCGATTTTTAGATCATGAATAGATTCTTCTATTCTTTTATATTTTCGCCTTTTAGGGGGCAATCGTCGACCGTTATTCAATTGAACTATGGTATTTTCAGTACAAGTCTGCTCTTTCAATGCAATGTTAATAAATCTAAATATATTTGGGTAGCTTGTTCAGGTCTTGTTACTGTGCCAAATTAACTAAATTTTGACCTCCTAGAGATATTAAAATATTCAAATCTTAACTAGGTGAACAGCACCAATAAGGATACAGTCTATAATCCTTTGTTTACTTAAATTTTCACACCACTACCCTATAGCACCAGTTGATTAGGTGGCACAATGAGATTAAACCAACAGACTATAGTCCTACACCCATGGTTACTAACCTAATCCTTTATCAAAACATTCAAATGTAGGGAAAGTAGGTAAAACCTGCAGAGCAATATCCACTCTATTCAAACAAGCAAAACCATTGTCATAAACATACTCCGCGCAGTGTTGCGTCTGATTAGAGGTAATCCAACTACACACTGCTACACACAGTGGATATTGTTGTGTTAAATTTTGATTGATCAGTAGTCCGTCTACCAACCAATCACGAGCTGCCAATACTGGACCAATTATGTTTACATAACGTATACGTCATGACTCACGATTTTATTATGCCTAATTAACCCGTGCATAGCAGAATACTGCAGTAAAACTAATTGCGTGACAAACGAGGCTATCAAGTCGAATGAAATGTAAACAATACTGTTTCGAAACTAACATACTTTCACCGTTTTGAATACCTTAAATCACTGTCCAAAGTTTTAGAGAAGACCCAGATTAAACGAAGGACTGTCATGTTGCTGTACTAAAGTGATAGCTTTCATTGAACGGAAAGAATAGACACACTCCCGCATAAGTTCAAGAAACAGACGCTATTCCAGCAATGGTCAGAGAGGGATTTCTCGGGCCATTGCTTCAGGAATATGTGTCATAAAGGTCTTTTATATTCTTAAATTTCACCTACACATTATTTTTTATAAAACAGTACGGTTTCACGTAGACACCGCAGAATACAGCTTGGGACACTGTTTTCCTTTCCAGATGAAGATTGACGGGTTTAAGTTGTTTAAAACGTATCACAAATACTGAGTTAGTTTCTCTGCAGTTACATGTAGGTAGAGGATTTTAAGCGATTTTAACACAGCCTTCCAACTCCCCACTCGAAAAACAAGGGTAGACATAATTTCACAAGACATGTCAAACGGTGACGTCATATTCAAATGGGCAATTAATACTCTTGGTGTAGACTGGAATAACCAGACGCTAGAGATTGCCATTTGATTGTGACTTCTGTCTTATTTGGCCAAATTAACTGATTAGAAAACACAGTAAAAAACAGAAGCAATTGAATGTAAATCAGTTTATATACATCCATATGACATTATTATATTTTTGTCAATTTCAAGGTCCAAAATATTAGTAATTTAGGCTTTAATTACATAAAACACCAGTGATACAAATTTTTGAATTGATATGGGTTTAATGATGATTAGGTTATTTCGGAACAAACCGATAATTTAAGTTCAATTTTATTTCTATAATCTGCTTGTGTGTAGGGGTCTTTAGCAGTGGGAAGAAACCAGTTGTAGGGATGATGACAGAGGCAGATTGGGCCATTGGGCGATCAGGTGATTGCCCGAAGGGCCGGTCGGACAAAAAATGAAAAAAATAATTTTGTCCAATTCGTCTTGAGAACATTTACAACACATGAAAATGTGATTACCAGTAATAACCCATGAATTTAATTATCAGAAAACATTAGAATTTGTTTCGATTATTTGTCTCATGACTTTAAACAATTCATATTAACTTTAGTCTCATAGAGCGCCCCACAAGATTTTTTAAAGTGTTCAAGGGCCATACCTCTGGCAGTAATTATCCGAAATCCTTGACAATCAATAGACTTCTTCGTCTCATGACCGTAAACACTGTGTATATATTCAAATTCAATCGAATATTAACTCTAGCATCTAGAGGATCCACAAGATATTTCAAAGTGATTAAGAGCCATAACTCTGACAGTAATCATCAGAAATAGTTGAAAATCAATAGGATTCTTCATCTAATGACCTTAAACACTATTAACTTTAACCTCTAAAGAATTCGCAAATTTTTTTTTAGTGATCAAGGGCCATAACTCTGGCAGTAATTATTGGATATTGCTGAAAATCAATCGGCTTCTTCATCTCATGACTTTAAACACTGTGTATAAATTCAAATACATGAAATGTTGGTGTATACAAATAGTGAGCTGTAGATTGTCCACAAACAAAACGTGAACAGACGGACTGACAGGGGCGACAACAATATACGTCCACATGAAAATGTGGGAGCATAAAAATGCTACTTTATGAATAAAACATCTTAAAATGCATTTATTGCAAAACTGATTATTTTAAACCAATGATAAATTAGTAAATTGTGAACGACTTTTAATGTTCAATGTCTAGTTATTCTTCAAACCAGTTTCCCAAATTAAATAACAGAAAATTACACCTTTTTCTCGGCTGCACGTTCATTGTAATCACGATTTATCCAGACAAACCTCGTAGTTTCAACAGTTTCTACGAGAATAAGAGTTGGATTCACAACTACAACATATTTGTGATGTTGTGAATCCAGGAATAAATTAAGAAGTAAATAAAACGATTTTTACTTTTATAAAATGACTTAAGTTTTTTTAAGAAATACATGTATAAATCTATCTTACAAATTACAATATTAAATTCATATACACAGTAATTGTATTTATCACCCAATAACACATTTGACAGTAGATATCGCTTGTATGATAAATTACATAATCTACTGCGATATCGCTTTACATGAATTTGATTGGTCAATCAAAGATAGGTTGCCAGGCAATGAAACATACGCCCACAACAGCTAAGTCGTCCGGGCAGTCAACAAGGGTTGTCGCATATTGTTTCTTTTATCAGTAAGGAGAACATTTACAACACATGATAATCTTATTACGAGTAATAGCCCATTAAATAATTATCAGAAATGATTAGAATAGTTTGTCTCAAGGCCTTTGTCCACAAGATATTTCAAAGTGATCAAGTGCCAGAAATTATCAGATATCACTGAAAATCAAATAGGATTCTTCGTCTCATGACCCTAAACACTGTGTACAAATTTAAAGGCAATCGGATATTAACTTTAGCCTCTAAAGCGTTCACAAGATTTTTCAAATGGATCAAGGGTCATAACTCTGGCAGTAATTATCAGATATCACCGAAAATCAATAGGCTTCTTCGTCTCATGACCTTAAACACTGTGTATAAATTTAAAGTCAATCGGATATTAGCTATAGCCTCTAGAACGTTCACAAGATTTTTTAAAGTGATCAAGGGTCATAACTCTGGTAGTAATTATCGGATATCGCTGAAAATCAATAGGCTTCTTTCTATTATGACTTTATACACCATGTATAAATTTAAATTCAATCGGATATTAACTTTAGCCTTTAGAGCGTTCACAAGATTTTTCAAAGTGATCAAGGGTCATAACTCGAGCAGGAATTATCGGATATTGCTGAAAATCAACAGGCTTCTTCGTATTATGACCTTACACACTGTGTATAAATTTAAAGTCAATCGGATATTAACTTTAGCCTATAGAGCGTTCACAAGATTTTTCAAAGTGATCAAGGGTCATAACTCTGGTAGTAATTATTGGATATGACCGAAAATCAATAGGCTTCTTCGTCTCATGACCCTAAACACTGTGTACAAATTTAAAGGCAATCGGATATTAACTTTAGCCTCTAAAGCGTTCACAAGATTTTTCAAATAGATCAAGGGTCATAACTCTGGCAGTAATTATCAGATATCACCGAAAATCAATAGGCTTCTTTGTCTCATGACCTTAAACACTGTGTATAAATTTAAAGTCAATCGGATATTAACTATAGCCTCTAGAGCGTTCACAAGATTTTTCAAAGTGATCAAGGGTCATAACTCTGGTAGTAATTATCGGATATCGCTGAAAATAGGCTTCTTCGTCTCACGACCTTAAACACTGTGTATAAATTTCAAGTCAATCGGATATAAACTTTAGCCTCTAAAGTGTTCACAAGAAATTGTGGACTATGGACCGACGGCGGCGACGGCAATATACGACCACATTTCCATGTGGGCGTATAAAAAGGAACTACTTTCTTTTATTTTAAAGAAACCACTTATTTCAAATAAAAAATTAATTTTTTTTAGTTAAAAAGAAACTGTTTTTATTTAATTGACCTTGAAGGAAATACTGGGTCAATATATAGGACTTTGCAATAGCTAAACTGCTGTCAAAAAACTGATGTATCACTACAGTGTAATGTAATTAGATTCTTAAAGACCACATAAAATAATAATTTTTAATTGCATATATTGATAGCTAAGGGTTACTACATTCATTTTACGTCAAGTTCACTCCAATCTGATTAAAATTAATTGAGATATTAATGTTTAAACATCAGACAGCCAAAAACGGTTTTCAAAAATTTTCAATTACAACCTTTATCCGGTTGATTGGCTGGTGACGTCACAGGCACTACACATAATCTACACATTATCTATACAATATATCACTATCTGTACGATATCTCACTGTATACACACCGCCAGTTAACACGTGTGTATTTGTCGGTCCAATTAACATTTGACTGGCGTAATCATTAACTTGTAATTTTACACGTAAGCTACTATAAGTCAAAGCATTTTCAAAAGCCGACCTTTCTCGTCTTAAGTTGTAATAGATTATATATTTGTGACTAGAATAGATTACAATTCACTAGTTGATCAACATCTCCAGCCCGTAAATCAGTACGTAATATTTTAACACGGTTATCGGTAGTCATATCGACAAATAAACAGACAGAATGAAGCGACACAAGACGGTGCAGATAAAAACAACATGTGTCTTCTAAAGGTGCGGCAAAAGGGGAGGGGGCGAATAGAAGAGCCTCCTAAGCTGGTATCTCGGGTACACGGTAACGTCGCATTCTGATTGTGAATTAAATAATAAAGTAAATTGGTTTTTTTTCTTTATATTATATAAAATTGTATATTATTAATATTACATTGGTAGTTTAGTAATTTGTAAAAAAGGCATAGCCAACTTTCCTGTCATATGCGACATGCTTTCAGCATGTCTGTTATTGGCGTACGTGACCATTTTCAGCTTTTTTGCGCCAAAATCAACCATTTTACACATTTCTTAGTAAGCCATGCCTAATATGGTAGACGAAGATTTCCATGTGACATTGAGATCGTGTAACGCTATTTTAGTGATAACGGAGCTTTTTGTTATAAATACAGAGTAATTATTCGACAAATACGAGTGAATTTGAGCCATGTTACTTTCGCTATTACAAACTATCGAAGCTATCGATAGTTTGCTTGACTATTGCAAGTTTTATCGATAGTTTCTTTTTACTATCGATACACACTATCGACAGTCAAACCCCTAATGATTATTATTTGAAACCATTTCGTTTCTTAAAAGCCGACAATTGATTATTTCTTTCGGCTTAAAAGATGTCCGTAGCGCCGGCTATAACAATTTCACACCAATCTTGTTTCAATCAGAAGCCAATTATTGTTTGCTTACGGTCGGCTTATTCTAATAAAAAAAAAACACATGGGGAATATGGCTACAACAAGTGTCTTTATAAAACAAATTCTAAATTACAAAACAAATTAATCCGTAGTCAATTGTTATTTAATTAGGGGGATTAAGGAATCAGTCAGGCGTTAACGAATACACACGCCGGGTGTATATAGGTAATTAAGGAATAAACATCCCGAATATGCATTCGGTCACTGTGACGTCACTGGCGTCTGAGGGGATTAAGAGTGTTTTCAATAATTGGCCAAGTCGTTTTTACGGGAGGTCTATATTTGCGACTTTGATTGACGATATCTGAATTAATTTTCATGAGATTGACGTTAAACTGCCGTAAAATGCATATAGTAAATAATGTTTATAAGCTCAATGAATTTAGTTTTCTCATTATATGTGCTCTTTAAGGGCGTTGAGTAGTCTAAAATGCAAATTTTAAAGCTAGCACTGTAATTTTTGTTGATAAGATATGACATTTTTTGTTATTTGGGGTGATAAACTACATATTAATCACCAAATAAATACCAATTTTATTTACCAACTATGTTCCAAACTTGGCCCAAAAGCATAATAAAAAGGGGTATTGATGACAACAAAAGTAGAATTTTCTCAGTTATGCCTGCAGATATTTTCATCAAATTTCGCATGAACAATGCTAATAGCAAGTCCCAAAAATACACTGGTCAATTTTTGGCTATAGGTTGTGGTTTGTCTTGTATCCATGGAAACGCAAAAAAACGATGCGTTTTCTTGGAAATTCTATTAGTACAAGCTCAAAAGATTTATTGATAATCCCACCAGTAGATCGAAAGTGGAGGTTATAAGCTACATTTCGACACCAAAAACGTTAAAAAATACCAACTCAAAGTATTTTAAAATTGTTGTTCATTATTTACCTTCAAACGAGATTTTGCGATTTTGGGTTAATTCTTTGAATACGTCGACAGCAAGTATTAAAATACAACAATTCGGATGTAAAAGTAAATAATTACTTCACTGCGCCACTCCACCGCACTCTAAATCATGTTATGCATTCAAAAAATAGTAATCTTTGACCATAAAAAAAAAATCCGTCATGTTCCTTTCGTGATAGATAAATAGACTTGGAGAATCGCGTCATACAGGGAATTCCTTCTGGTCACGTGACATCTTCCACTCCCGTTGAAGCCACGTCTGTGTTGATCACGTGACTGGCGTGCACGACGTCATAATTTATTCAACACCTGATGTAGGTCGGGGAATCAGTCTCGTTTGCTATAAATAGTTTTATTCCTCCGCCTCGTATCTCCATTGTTACACATAAAACGACGCGACTTTCGAGAGTTTTCTGAGTTATTTTATAAGTGGAACAAGTTTGCAAAGACTTAATAAGATTGGCGTTGAAAAGTTAGTGCGAATCTTAGACTGATCAACGCCCTTAAAAGTGAAATCTATACCAAATAATCATATTTTTTTATTTGTGCATGTAAGAAAGGATTGGGTGATAAATAAAATCTCCAACTCGTTTTTTTCACTTTATCAACTTGTGTTTAGGGGGTTGTGACGATACAGAGTTGGTTTTGTATCACGATACAAAAAGGAAAATATTGTGATACAAGTTTGTATTTGTAAATAAAAAAAACCCATTAATTAATAGTTTTCAACCTTTTAATTAAAGATAACATAATTAATATTATAAATCTAATAACAGAATGATTTTAACAGATGAGTGACGTCATAATGGGTTTTTTTCCTTCAGAATTGCTAGTACCAATTTTAAAACTAAAAGCTGCAGGTTATTGTCAGCTTAGAATTATTAAACTCGTAATAATTTGAATGATAATATGTCAAATATTTATGATCTTGATGATACCACAAAAAATGTAGTCCATACTTATTAGTCGAAATTTAGCAAATTTCAGTCATCAAAACAGATAAATCTCACTTTCTTCTGTTGTAATTGTCAGATCATGTGGTATCGCGAACCATAATAATCACAAAGATAGGTTGCCAGGCAACAAAACATACGCCCACAGAAGCTAAATCGTCTGGGCAGTCAACAAGGGTTGTCGCATATTTTTACTTTTTTCGCTCATGAAACATTTCTAATACACTAAAAACTGATTAAGAGTAACAACTCATCATGTAATTATCAGAAAATCATTGGAATTTGATTGCTTTTTATAAAGTGTTACCCCACGCTAACAATTAGTATATACATGAAACATTTAATATCATGGATTTAGCTGTTCAGTTATCAAAATTCATTGCAAATCAAAATACTTGTTCGTTTCAATACCTTAAACTCTGTGTATCAATCTAAAGTCAGTCGGATGATAAGTTTGGCCTCTATAGCGTCACAAGATTTTTTGAAGTTATCAAGGGAGATAACTCTGGCAGTAATTATTTGAAATCTCTGAAAATCAATAGGCCTCTAGAGCTTCCACAGGATTTTTTCGAAGTGATCAAGGGCCATAACTCTGGCAGCAATTATTGAAAATCGATAGACGTCTTAGTCTCATGACTGTAAACACTATGTATAAATTTGAAGTCAATCGGATATTAACTTTGGCCTCTAGAGCATCCACAAGATTTTTTGAAGTGATCAAGGGCCATAACTCTGGCAGTATTTATCGGAAATCGCTGAAAATCAAAACACTTCTTCGTCTCATGACCTTAAACACTGTGTATAAATTTAAAGTCAATCAGATATTAACTTTGGCCTTTAGAGCGTTTGCAGGATTTTTTGAAGTGATCAAGGGCCATAACTCTGGCACTAATTATCGGAAATCGCTGAAAATCAATAGGATTCTGCGTCTCATGACCTTAAACACTGTGTATAAATTTAAAGTAAATCGGATATTAACTTTGGCCTCTAGAGCGTCCAAAAGATTTTTTGAAGTGATCAAGGGCCATAACTCTGGCACTAATTATCGGAAATCGCTGAAAATCAATAGGCTTCTTCGTCTCATGACCTTAAACACTGTGTATAAATTTAAAGCCAATTGGATATTAACTTTGGCCTCTAGAGCGTCCACAAGATTTGTTTAAGTGATCAAGGGCCATAACTCTGGCACTAATTATCGGAAATCGCTGAAAATCAATAGGCTTCTTCGTCTCATGACCTTAAACACTGTGTATAAATTAAAAGTCAATCGGATATTAACTTTGGCCTCTAGAGCGTCCACAAGATTTTTTGAATTGATCAAGGGCCATAACTCTGGTAGTTATTATCGGAAATCGCTGAAAAACAATAGGCTTCTTCGTCTCATGACCTTAAACACTGTGTATAAATTTAAAGTCAATCGGATATTAACTTTAGCCTGTAGATCGTCCACAAGCAATTGTGGATGCCGGACCAACGGATGGACCGACGGACGGGGGCGACAACAATATACGACCACATTTCAATGTGGGCGTATAAAAATGTTATCTATCTATCTATCCACCGGAAACTATGGTACGGAAATCCAACGAAGTGAGCCGTAGCAATAAAAAATTCCCAGTCAAATGACGTCAGAGCGGTATATTCCTGCGGGCGTCTCATGTAAACAAACGGTAATTTCGCTTACATTTCGACAATTTTTGAGCCTGAATCTTTGCAGATATTGAGATTAATTATTAATATTAAACTATTACTATAATTGAACTCGCTAATAATTAATGAGGTTTATACCTGATCGGGCACTACTTTGTTTTACGACTTAAATTGTACGAGAATATCCAGTCCGTAATGTTGTTAGACTGTGTTGTTCAATTTACGACTGGCTAAATTATCTAGACCGCGTGGCTGACATCATCACTCAGCTGATATTTATTTTTGATTACGCAGGTATATAACGGCGATATAATTGACCATACTGACATTGGTAAATTTATTACTACCTGTGATTTAATTATTATTCCTTTGCCGCCGATGTCGTTGTGTCTTTTGATCATCATTTGTTGTATCACGGTATATTTTGACGATACAAATACTGTCAAATTTTTATATCGCGGTATATCTACATACCGGTTATCGTCACAACCCTACTTGTGTTGATATTTTTTGATATCAAAAAACACTCGTAGGAGATTCTCTATATATACGGATAAATGGAAGACAGGTTTTCGTTTCGAGTAAATTTATGATTCCAACATGAGGAAATGAAAGTAGCTAAATATTAAAATTTTGATAAAACCATGTGATATCATTCAGTAATTTTTCCCTCTTTTTCCGTCCTGACATTTCAAACTCTGTTTTGAGTGCCGAATACGCAGAAAATCATCACCCATACAGAGGATACCGAGACACTTGAAAAGGTTGGACTTTCGACTTTGGGAAAAGAGAGAGAGAGAATGGGGTTTAACATCCACTCGACATAAACTAGGTCATTTTGCGACTGACATATGGTTTTATTTTATTTCAATAATTTGCTTGCAAGTAGGGGTCTTTAACAGTGGGAGGAAACCAGAGGAGTCAGAGAAAATCCATGAGGTTGGACCGCAGAATCGAAACCAACCACATCAATTAGCTCAATGACAGACCTTATGATACAACGTGCTACTCAAACCCTCAAATGTTGGGAATAAGTGAATGATCTGGCTTGTTGTGCACCAAAGAATGTTTATTGGTTCACAGCTATAACGGATATTAAATTAGGCAAGAAATGAGACAGAAATTAAAACACCTGCCCCAAAACATACCCTTATTTCTGGTTGTGGTAATGGATATCAAGCAAGAAAAGAAACAGAAAATAACACCCATGCCCCAAAAAAACATACCCTTATTTCTGGTTGTGGTACTTGAGGTATATTCTCATCTATTTCTTCATCATTTTCAAATAATGGAGGAGCATCTTCATTCACTGAAGTAAATTTACCACATTTAATTAATCCGATGTAGATTTTGGAATCTAACACACGTCCATCAGAATAAGTATGCTGCCTTTAAGGCAATCCATCAATAAATTAGTGTTTATTTTGTATCTACTAAATGATTTTATTACAAATAGTTTATACATTTATCTCATCATCCAGTTATTTGTTCTCTTAATATGAATTTACAACCTGATTAAAATACAGATCAATATTTCATTTTATTTATTTTATACTTTCGATGGTCTACACTACATAAAGACATGACAAGTTGTACTGGGAGGTCGTCTCAGAGGTGGTATGAGCAGCTTTTGACCCCATGATGTCAAACATTGATTAATTAATGAGTGCTGGTGTTTCTAGTGGTTTACCCAGTTACGTGCATGGCACGTCAAGAACTCACCAAGAACAGACCATTTCATTTCAACCAAAATGCCAGTTATATAACAACTCTTCCAGATACTAGTGTAGTAAAGACAGATTGATTGAATTTACACACATTTCCTACTAACAGTACCTTAATGTAGGAATTATTTGGTGGTCTGTTACACTTATGAATTCATAAATCCTAACAGAGTTACCCCCCTTTAATGAGAAAATATGAACTCAAATGGGATGATTGCTCAATTGTTTATCCGGAATGTCCAGAATTTAAATGAAATGGGGTTTAACATCCTACTCCTCTACACCGACTGTGCTATGAGGGAAATTTGGCATGGACAATGGTGCCATGCCAAGGGATCTTTTACATGAATGTCAATTGGTACACAGGAACTCTGTCTTTATCCTATCCAAACAACTAGACAGTTAGCCTTGTCAGACCCTATGTCCTTTACCATGCCGGAAGGGGGAACCATGCCAGAAAACCCCAATGATTTTTCGCGACAGAAAACCCCAATGATTTTTCGCGACAGAAAACCCCAATGATTTTCCGCGACAAACAACAGGAGCAAAACTGCAACCTTTAGGCTAGCGAGCCAGCATATTACCCACTGAGCCAGCGTTGTTCCCAGAAAGGTCCGGAATTGAGAGAATTGCAATCAAGTGATGCAGAATTCGGTCCCATCACAGTTCTGTCAGTCACAACAAAGGAGGTCATGTTAATAGAATCATGGCGTGATTAAAGACAGAAAAGCATGGTTTGTTCGAGATATTTTCTTATGCAGCCGGAACATGTGTTTGGTGGGATTAAGACAATTCATTTCCAGAACGTCCAAGCAAAAATCCTCTGTGTAATAAATCCAATTGACACAGAGGTATCTGAGAATCTAACTTTTGTTTTTATATGACCAATTGTTATCAATCTCACACTGCCATCTTTATCATTCTTAGATATATTAATATCAAGAACTTTATTTTCATATGAACTAATGTTATAGGTGAGATAATAAAGTTCACAAACACCTGTGATACAATTTAAATCACCTATTCTGAAATAGGAGAGACCTCCAGTCGAGTGGAGCAGTTTTGAAGAGCTAAACAATAGTTCCTTATTAAGAACATTAATAATGCAAAAGAGAACGAAAATCTGCTTACAGGACGACACAGGCCTCCCAACATCTGGCTGAAAATCATCCCCAAAAATTTCCTAAAATGCCCAACGGCAAGTAAAATATTTCCAATAAAACTGAAATCAAGACTTACTAGATACATCTGCTGCTGGTGGGGGAGGTAACTCTTCCATTTGTTCTGTTAAAGTAGCACTTGACGTCGTGTCTGTTTCTGGAACCTCAGCTATAGGCACCATGGGTTCAACAGTATCTAAAATGAAATGATAGTATCTCACCTGATAACATGGAATTAATACCAAGATGGAGAGACAGACGCCTAATTAAATTTCCCTTGCAAAACTTCAGAAAATAAATTAATAAATAAAGGAGTAAATATGCATGATATTTTCAATCAATAAAAACACAGCAAAAAAACAAAACTGTGCAGGACAAAATGACAGGAGAGAGAGAGAGAGAGAGAGAGACAGGGAGAGAGAGAGAGAGGTGTTTATCGTCCACTTGGGAAGAAATTGGAGGGCCCAGAGAAACCCCATGAGGTTGACCAGGCAACTGTACTCCTCGTCAAGTAAAGCTAAGGAATCGAAAATATGATGAAGCGCCCATAGGCTAACCATTTGGTCATCCACCACACCAAAATGATATGATTCAAAGGGGTTGTGTCTGTCAAGGCAAAATTAATGCTTGACAATGTCTGCAAAGTTGCCCTAATTCCTTCATTGAAAGATACTTGTTTCTGGGGCATTGTAGTTATGCATTCAATGACCAAACGACAGAAGACAGTCCCTTCGGATAAGATAAGAACACTGTGTAACGTTTGATTATGGTTACTTGTACTTACGATGTAAATGTGGAAACTGTAGAGACATCTGCAGGAGAGCCATATATGACATATCTAACAGCATGGCGCCGCTTTTATGTATATAACAAGTATTCATTTTAAAATCATCTCTACTACCCAAAATCTCTCCAGTTTTACTGAAACATAAATGGCCATTACAGATCTGATAGAACAAAAATAATGCAATAGTGTATTTATTACAGAGCAACACTCACAATGTGAGTGTGACAAATACAAGTGAATTAAATTTGTTGTTTAAAATAAATAGACTGAATTATAAATAAATCATAATTTTAGCGTATAATTCTGGATCTGTCTGGAAAATTAAACTACTTAATATTGACTATGCTAAATGATTTCTTATAAACATCACATTTCAAGGCACATTTATCTCTTTATAGGAATGTATGATTATCCAGTATCATTTATGGTTGCCATTAACATTTATCAGGATTGCATACTTGATAATTGAGCCTACGCATCATTTCTGGATACATTCAATATCATAAAGCCACTTCCTGTATATCGGTAGAAACATTCACAAGCGGTAATTGACGTGACTGATTTTATGTTTTATATTTTCAAATGATGCCAGATAATCTGAGAAACAGAATATTTTTTTTTTCATGACCTAAATTCTAAAGTTCATGTAGCAGAATTTATTTTTCTCTGCCATATTCTACATACCTTAATAAAGGATTTTGTCCTCTTTCTGTATTTCCTAGTGGTATAATTGCTAATGGTGTAAGTTTTACTGGTAATACAGACTAGAATAGAAAACAAATATACATGTCAAATGAAAACGAAATGGGGTTAACGCCCAACTCTGCTCCGAACTGGGATAATGAAGACAGGTATACGTCATGCAGTATGAGGGAAATTTTGCCTGGACAGCGGCACTACAGCCTAGCCTACTCCTATATCTAATCCAAACTTTCAAGAGATCTTTAACATGCAGGTCAATGTGTAAACAGGAGCTTGGTTTTAACATCCACTCCACAAAAGAAGATTTTTTTCAGGACTAACATATGTTCTAATTTTATTTTAAAAATATGCTTGCACGTAGGAGGTCTTTGGCAGTGGAGGAAACCAGAGGATTCCTAAAAAAAACGACGAGGATGGACAGGTGATGCTACTCCTCGTAAGGAATCAAAAAATCGAAACTATGCAAGCTGACTCAATTACAGTACATATCATCCATTATCCAACACGTACTCGCTAACTATTCGGACATCCAAATCACAGGGACTTGAAGTGATTAAAATAGAACTTCTTACTACTGCTTGACTATAATAGTATAGTATTAGTATATAATAAAGGGATGTCAGACGCCATCTTTGTTATGACTTTTTTATGATATATCGTCTGCTGTCATCTCACAATACTCACTAGTTCTAACACTTCATGTCATTTTTATTGCCAACGAGACTTTATTTGATCATTATTCACCTTCCGATGTAATTAAATTGGTCCTTTTACAGCGTTATTAATAACAAATCAAACTTAAAAAGCTATCACTGGTCGATATTCAACTTGGCGAGCCCGGAGGTAACCCGAAATAAGGTCAAAAGAAGTCTGTTTCCCTTTATAAACCTATCATTACTCGATATGTGCATAGGAACTGGGTGACCAAGTCTCGCTCAACAGTGGCCTCGCTGCGTAGGCTCTATCACGTGATAGGCATCTGACATCCCTTTATTATTTACTAATACTATACTATTATAGTCAAGCAGTAGTAAGAAGTTTTATCCAAATCTCCATGAAAGACAGAAGAGAAAGAAATGGGTTTTAACGTCCACTCAACACAAACTAGGTCATTCGGGGACTAACATGATTCAATAATTCGCTTTTGCGTAAGGGTCTTTAACAGTGGGATGAAACCGGATGACCAGGAGAAAACCAATGAGGATGGATAGGTGATGAAAGAATGAAGATGAAAGAATGAATGTACTCACCTTATCACCTTCTCTCATTGTAATATTCTTACCAATAGGTATATTATCCAATGATAAAAACTGAAACAGAGGGATAAAAATCAAAATGAGGTCTGTGACATTTGTTTATTACAAATATGCAGAAAATTACACAAGAAAAAATTACACAAAATGACCCACATGCGGATAAGAAGGCAACAGAACCCATTAAGTATTGATGACACAACACAATAGAAAACATTGGATACAGTCTCACCATCCAAACACAAGAAACTTGGATGGTACGTTTGGGAAACGCCTAATTCTTTTATTAAACCCATAGACATGCAGTCATAAAGTTTAAATAATACAAATCAGACCACATGGTCATTCGACTTGCAGTTTCCATGGTTACGTGTACAAAACGCATGTTTCTTGAAATTCAGAAAAATCTTGAGGACCCACCTCTTCATCTTCATCATCATCATCACCACCATCATTATTATCATTTTTACCAGATGCTGAATTCTTCTGTTTGTTTCTATGAATTACAAAAACATACATACATCAATGGAAATATTGGAAAAAAAAAAGGTTAAAAAATTTGGAAAACAAATCAACATAAAAACATGGATTTTTGTAGATAAGCTTCTGAAATCTGAAACATCAATCAGGTTTGGTTATATGTCTCATGCAACAGACGGGCGATGCCAGATATAGCAACAGGCTTGGCAGGATGAAGCCTAGGGCCTCAAAATCTAGGGCAGTTTGGACGAAGGTGTATAATATTTTTAACACGGTCGTGAGCCTTTCTTACATTCGTCATCATCCTCGACTTTGCTCCAAACTGATTAAAATACAGATCTATATTCTGACTAGTTGTAGCGGTAGGTTGTGTCAGGGGTCATAGGAGCAGCTTTTGACCCTATGATATCAAAGCATTTGTTTAACCAATCTGCGTTGATGTTTCTGGTAGGATACCCACAGTTCCGAGCATCACCCTCCAAGAACTAATCCCTCGCACCAAGCAGAACGCAGGTTATATAACAACTCCTCCAGATTCTAGCATAGTAAAGACAAGTAAACAGAATTTTGAACTATAAAACAGGAAACTAAATAGGATCTGTGTTTTACTCATATTGCAGGTATACCACATATTTATTTGGAGAAGTTCACAAAGCTTTCCTTGATCTTTTCTTTTTTTATGTAAGGTCCTTTGTTTAATCCCTGATAAAAGAGAGATTCAGCAAGTTGACAGATTTCATAACAATCGTACAAACTAAAGCAATGTGGGAAATCGGATAACATGCACACATTAACAAACTTACTTTTTATTTGAAATGACATCCATAACTTGGAAAACTAAACTATATAAATTTTCAACCTGAAAAAAAAAATCCACAATAACACATACATGAAAACATCTGATTTTCACAGCTATTTTTCAACAAGTGAAATTACAATGTTGTTATTCTCTGGCTCTTAGAATTAGATTTTAAAGAGGAAATGGAAGTTTAACATCTTGAGGGTTTTCTCTGGGTCCTCCGCTTTACTCCCCCTGCTAAAGACCCCAATGTGCAAGCAGATTATTGAAATAAAATTATATTTTAGTCCCCAAAAAGGCCTAGTTTGTGTCAAGTGGACGATAAACTCTCTTTCTCTTTCACACCAGAATATAAAGTCGGGAGGGGGAGGGTGGAGGGGATAGCCGAATGGTTAGCATATGGTTTCAATTTCCCGCTTGTACGTGACAAGAAGTAGGGTCGTCTGTCCAACCTTGGGGATTTTCGCTGGGTCCACAGGTTTCCAACCACTGATAAAAGACCCCTATATGCAAGCATATTATTGAAATAAAAATAATCATACCCTAGTTTGCGCCAAATGGACGTTAAACCCCATTTCTCTCTATATCGCTTTATTTACGAACACAGATGATTACAAATCTAGAGCAATAGATAGTTAATTTCAATTGATTGTGTTTACAGATCTTACCTTTTTACTGTAAACACAAGCAGATCCTTGAATCAATAAAGCCGCTTCCGCAAAATTCATGGTGGTTTTCCCCTCATCAAAAGTAATGGTGACCCGTTCCAACTAAAAAATCAAACACAGTAATTAACTCCTTATCTAAAATATAGAAAGCTAAAAACTTACACAAAGAAAATAAATACATGTAGGTTATCTTAAATTCTAATAATTTCCAACCAATATTCCAATAATTTCTCATCAATACTTCGATAAAGAATTATCTTAGTCAACCGATGGTGTAAGCGCTGACTTCAATAATGTATTATCTTTGTTTATGGATCAGGGGGGTTGGGATGCCCTAGTGGTCTAGAGTGCTACGCTTCGTCCTCTAGATGGCCGTTCACCTCTGGCTTGCGGCTGTGGTTTCGAGCCCTGGTGTGAGCGTATGTGGCATGGAGATAGGGGCGCCATCTCAACCTCGTGAGTTTCCTCCTGGCACTCCGGTTTCCTCCCACTGCTAAAGACCCCTACGCGCAAGCGAATTATTGAAATAAAATTGAACCATATGCTGGTCCCGAAATGACCTAGTTTGTGTCAAGTGGACGTTAAACCCCATTTCTCTCTCCCTCTATAGACACATTCCAATCATGTATTATCATTGTTTATGGATTGGCACATTGCAATCATGTATCACCATTCCAAGAATAATATCAGATCTCATCTTTGTTTATAAATTCATCTTTGTTTATAAATAGTATAGGCACATATTCCCATCATGTCTCATCTTTATTTGTGGAATATTTAGCAACATGAATCTATCATGATACATGTATACTAAATACGATTAATAAATGTGACAATGAATATAATAGTGTAAATTATGTATTTGTAGCTGGATACATAAAAATGAGACTCAAAACAAGACTCTAAGTATGATATTGTAATTTTTCATTATTCTTTTGTTCATTTGAAAGTGTACATTTAAGCACGAATACAGATATTAATATCATTATAATTCCAATAAAGTCAGAATTTGAACACAAAACATTCTGCCTCTAGCTTTGACTTTGATTCCCACTGTTCTAATGAAATTTCAACAAATAATGTGTCTCAATTTATTTCAATATT
Source organism: Patella caerulea (assembly GCA_036850965.1). Lineage (NCBI taxonomy): Eukaryota > Metazoa > Mollusca > Gastropoda > Patellidae > Patella > Patella caerulea. The sequence goes on along the minus strand of JAZGQO010000002.1, from coordinate 11,721,943 downwards.
TTGCTTTGTTTTACCTCTTCCAAGTAATCTGTAAGACAGCTGGCAATATCAACATCCCAAGATTTCGCCAGGTCTCGGATTGGTTGCAACAGATGTCCAAATCGATCTTCCAGGTCATTTCCACTAAAATGAAAGTAAGGAGTAGGTTTTTATTTTATTATTATACAATGTCCTTTCAGAAATGATCTAACTTCTTTTAAGATCATTACTAGACAAGACAGGGTAAAAAAAAACCCATAAAAATAATTTCTTCTACATGTTCAGTATGTAAAAGTACAGTATGTAAAAAAAATAAAGTGTCAGTTTAAAAAAGGGTGTTAAAATTAGCTGTCATGAGATCATGGGACAACTTCTTCACCCTTTGGCTTTGGTAAAAATAAAATCAAGTTACAACAACAGAGGGTCCAGCTGATTGGTGACTGGAAAGTTGTTGTTCGACTTACATTATTGTGTTTAATTTCTGATTCCACATATTTTTATTATCTTAGTCGTCAGTAGTTCAGCTCTGAACATAGTTCTCATTACACTAGTACAGACAGTGTGTAATGAGACCAAGATGTCTGGTCAGCCAGTGGGAGGTAACTAAACCAGAGTGTCCAGAGTCAGAGTACCTGGAAGGTGCCCCATCATTATAGTTGAAACTTTGAAACCACGTCGCATGCCAGGTGACCAGCTAGCTAGAGCTTGATGCATTATACAACACTCTTGACCACTTGGCAATCCCAATCCCCCATCTTGTAGAAGTCAAGATTTAACACCTGTCAGTGTGTCAGTACTCAACTGACAGTGACAATGACACTACTAGTCTAGTAGTAGTATCAAAGTTACTAGTGACAGTGTAGTAGAAAGTTACAATAACACTGCCTTTTCCAACTCATAGCTCATCCGTTTCCGTACTTACACGGTCATTTTGGAGGTTTTCACTATCCCGATTAAAACCCACAACTGAATTTACAACAAAGCCGACGAAATAGTAACAAAAAGAGGAATAACTGTTCTCTTGAGAAGTCCGCCAATGTCCATCACATCAACAAATATTTTATAAACTGGCGGGCGCCATTTTTTAATCTTGATAGTAAATTCCCAATGATTGGTTAAAAAGTGGGCAATATAGAATCAATGAAAATATATACACCAATCATAAGCCAGTTTACAATCCATTTGACCTACATCTCTTAAGGGTGTATTAATGCGCGAATTGTATTTCATATAGTAAAGAATGTCATGTTAGAAATCAATGAAAATTGAAGGACTTTTATATTTCGATACAGTTAATTCGTGGTATGATTTGATATAAGCTGAATGTTTGATTGTAGACAGTCTGTCTGGTTATGAACTATTGTATTCGCGGACTTACTTCCGCGCACCGACTAACTGTCGTTGTTTGGTGTGAAGCCGTACCGGTTGAGTTGTAATAATTACTGTTAGAATACTAATCACAACAAAGGACTGACCATGCCTGAGATGAAAAAGACACGTGACGTTTTTCTATGGTGCATGTCTGTAGTTTATTTATTTGCATTTGCATCTTTGTATGTGCAAATACCAGGTAATTATAAACACGCTAAATAGCATGCGTTGCATTTTACATAAACTGGGGCGCACATTTCATTTGTGTTTTTTTTCTACTGCTACAGTCTAACTGTGTAAAGAAATGTGAACTGCGAAGATGCCAATAATAATATCAGTTGGCTGAGTTGCAGATATAATGCCATCCATTTATTGATTGATATGCATGTGTAAAGGCCTATATGATTACCAATCAATATGCCAAAGCCAGGAGTTTTGGTGAATTACCAACAGTACAAATCTCAGAAATAGATTTAAAATCCAAAAAACACCTGTTTATAGGGTTGCGTTAGATAAGTTTTAATAGTTTATATCGATGAAAGTAAAAGAGAAAAAGAAAATTCCAGTAAATAATTATGATTTTAGTATTTTTCAGTTCTAAAGATAGATTTGAAAATCCCTAACACTGAAAAATCCTGGAAAGTTTCCCACCTTTTGCAATCCTACACCTGTTTATTTTAGGCTTTATACTATCTCTGCAGAATGACATACAATTGAACTTTTGTTTGATTGTGGCCTTTCATGACAATGAAATAATGTTTATTTAGAAAAAAATAGTGCAAATCCTAATGCACGGATATGGATACATGTATTTTTTTCTAGAATTATAGATCATTTATGAATGTTTCCTGTCGCAAAAAGGCTTCGAACACAGAATTCTCAACACATTCTCACTTTGTATAGAAATAAGTAATTCTATCCTAAATAGTAAAGAGTGGCCCACTAAAATAGTTCCCAGACTGTTCCCTAAATCTGTAGGATAATTCTGGTGTGCAACCATTTTAAAAACAAAAGAAATTCTGAGTAGTTGTTCGATTTTATCATATTGTGCATCTTCAGAATGATGAATGATTCAACTTCTGATCAATGTATTATAAGTGACAGGAAAAGAATTAAATGATAATGCACAAAGCCCCACAAAAACCTTTGATTGAGGTTCACAAAAACATGACTGCAGCGCAGATCATTGACTGTTACCACACATTTACCTAAATTGATGAAAGTCTCATTACTGATGCTGATGGTCCTGAATATTTATGATCCCCAATCTTTGTCTATGGTTATAAATGTCTTCTATATGGTAATCCAATATTAATGTAAAGAGAATGACAGCATGTTTTTTCTGGTATCAGATATGTGCCCTTAGGCTTTATTCTGCTATATCTTGCAATGTATCTGGTTCAAACTAATTAATTACTGGAACAAAGCATTTCAATGCCTACGATATGTACACCTGGCTCTATCTGTTAAACACAATGCCTGTAGGCCTGTCCTATTGACATGTGGTTAATTTTAGGGGTTTTTTTTAAAGATTTTTTATGTAATTTATTCAGTATGTGATGCCCAAATATGCAGACCTGACTTTAGAATATCATGCCTGTATGTTCAAGGGGTTTAATTATAATTTTTTATAAGATTTTTTGTGAGATTATTGAGTATGTTATGCTCCAATTGTTATAATGTTTCTTTCATTTTTAACAGGGTTATATGGAGATAATGGTGTATTACCTGCCAAATTGGCTCTCAATACAGGTCAGTTCACTTTTATTATCAAACTTTTATACTGGTAACTTACTCCTGTGGTGATTGATGCTGTAAGCTGAATTACATATTTTACTCCTGTGGTGTTTGCCTTGGTGCTGTTAGCTAAATTACAATTCAGTCATTGTTCATGTTTAGTTACATCATTTACAGACATGCTACCATTGACCATTAACAAGAGACAATAAAAGAATGCCTCAATAAAATTAGACATCCACACAAGGCATCCAAATAATTCAAAATATAAATCTAGAACAGTTGTGTTTTGGTGTTTGTAACATGTATTTTTGTTTTGCATATCTGCATTGTTTGAATTGGAAGTTTTTTAATTATATGTATGTAATTAATTTATTCTTTTGTAGAGGCCAATTCTTGGCACGAACTCTTAGATGGACAACCAACATTATTGAAACTGACACCTAAACTTGGTTTAGATGTACAAACTGGCATGGATCTGTTGTGTCTAGGAGGAATTCTCATATCATTCTTCTGTATGGTATCCCGAGGTGGACGAGATGTCGTATCATTTACTTTATTATGGATGCTATATCTTTCTTTGTACCAGGTAAATTTGGCCGATATTAGCCTGATACTTCATTCCACTATATGTACTCCAGCTTGATTGTGTTTATAGGTCAACATGGATTACGATTGACCTAAAAATATTTACATAGTTTTCTAGTCATTGATCACATTGACAATATTTTAAAAGGTCTATAGGAGAATTCTAACTAAAATTATTAACACACAAATTATGATTTTAGCAAATACAGTAAAAAAAGCAGCACTTTATTTATTCCATTATTAGATAAAAGTAAAAAATATCCACCCCACAAATTAGATATTATAAAAAAAAAACAATGCATCCAGTACTCTCCATTTGAATTTACATGTATTAAACATGATATTAATATAAAAATCAGAATCCAGAGAAGGACATTTCCCTTTAACAATGCTATTACAATTCTTTCAAATCTTGTTGTTGTTAATTAGGTAATTTGTCATTTGTACACACCACAGTGATTTTACATTAAATGCCATAATTGAATTTCGATGTACTGAGCTTAGTCTATTAATAAAACTCGCTTCACTGCCTTCCGAAGTTTCTCTGCATTCAATATTAAATGGGACAAAACGGCATGTCTTTGAATAAATTCATTGAGATGTGCTACTTTTATAAAAAGATTTAATTTTCATGAAATTCACTGTAAAAATGTCAGATTATCTCGCTCTTTAAGTTTTCAAGAAAAAGCTTCCTGTAACCCCATGTGATGATTGGTTATGGTTAATGGTTTTTATTTGGGTTATTTCCCTTTGGTAATGATTGACACAAGAAATAGATTACAGATTGCCTGCCATAATGTGCTTTTCTGCTGTCTGTTTCATCAGATTCAATTAGCTTAATTTGTTTTTATGTGGAATCAATAATGTTGTTAGTATACCAAACAACCATATGGAAATTGATATGCAATGAAATAGAGAGTGCACACAACCATATGTTAGTTAATATTGATTTTTCTATCCTCTACTTTTAGGTTGGACAGACTTTCATGTGGTTTCAATGGTAAGTATAACAATAAAGAAATATTTATGTAGGTCTATTATTAATAAATAGATTATTATTGATATAATATGTCTTGAAGTTTTGTACTGAGTACTGAGAAAAGATCAATATAAATTTTTGCTGAGAAGCACACTTTTACGATTCTGATCCGTCAATAAAAGTGTATCCCTACTACAATTATGAGACTTTGATTTAGTTATTAATAAAATAAATGAAATGAAATGGGCTTTAACTGCCTACTTTGCCACGCCATTTGAGCTAATGAAGATTGGCAGGTGCATTACATTGTGATTTGGGTGAAATTAGCCAGTGGAGCTAAAGCCTACTTTTATATCAAATTCCAAATGTCAAGGGGTGGTTGGGATGGCCTAGTGGTCTAGAGTGCTGCGCTTCGACCTCTAGCTGGCCGGTCACTTCTGGCTTGCAGATGTGGTTTTGATCCCTGGTGTGAGCGTATGTGGCATGGAGATAGGGGCGCTGTCTTAACCTCGTGGGTTTCCTCCGGGCACTCCAGTTTCCTCCCACTGCTAAAGACCCCTACCCGCAAGCGAATTATTGAAATAAAATTAAACCATATGCTAGTCCCAAAATGACCTAGTTTGTGTTGCGTGGACGTTAAACCCCATTTCTCTCTCTCTCCAAATGTCAAGGGGTCTTTTACATGCACACCAATGTGTCGCAGGATCTTGTCATATCCGAATGACTATACATCTTTCTTTGGGTTTATTTGTATGTCACTTTTTGTTTGAACTCATTAACAATATGAGACACATTGCTAAGTGAGCATCTAACTTGCTGATTCAGACACACTAACCAGAAGGCCCCAGATACGATCCATGTTGGGTGGCTCAACTTTACATCATGAGTTCTATCATTGTGTCACATGGCATGGCTTTGAATCCCAGGTTGTATGTGACAAACAATAAGCTTGCCTGTCCAACATCATGGGTTTTCTCCAGGCCACCTGGTTGTGCGCAACATGCTAGCGACCCCTTTGAACAAGAGAATTACCGAAAACAAAAAATCAAACTATATTAGTCAAGAAATGACCTAGTTTATGTTGAGCAGATGTTAAACACACATTTTTCTCTCTCTATCCTGGTCTAGGCAGAAAAAGCTCCTGTCAGTAATGGTAATGAAAAAAACGTCAAATTTCATGAGTTTACTCAGGGATCTCCAGTGTCCTCCAACTAAAGACCCCTACGTGCAACATATTATTAAAATTAAATTAAACCATATGTTAGTCCCCAAATGACCTTGTTTGTGTTGAATGGACGATAAACCCCATTTCTCTCTTTCTCTAATGAATATTCTCATTTATATTTTTCAGGGATATTCTGTTGCTGGAGGCTGGTTTTCTCACTATTCTTATCGCACCATTCAAAATACAGATCCCCAAGTTGAAATTTGCTCCCTCTCATCATCATGACAAGATAACCATGTGGTTAGTCAAGTGGTTGTTGTTTCGACTGATGTTTGCGTCTGGTGTTGTCAAGTTGACGAGTAAATGTCCAACATGGTGGGGTCTTACGGCTCTAACCCATCACTTTGAAACACAGGTACAGTCAAATTTTATTGTCAAGCTTTTTTTCTGCTTGATGTGACTACTTCTGTATAGTATGGGTTACTTGATACTTTTATTAGTCAAGGGGGTTGGGATGGCCTAGTGGTCTAGAGTGCAGCGCTTCGATCCCTAGCTGGCCGGTCACCTCTGGCTTGTGGCTTTGGTTTCGAGCCCTGGTGTGAGCGTATGTGGCATGGAGATAGGGGCTCCATCTCAACCTCGTGGGTTTCCTCCGGGCACTCCGGTTTCCTCTCACTGCTAAAGTCCCCTATGCGCAAGCGAATTATTGAAATAAAAATTGAACCATATGTTAGTCCCGAAATGACCTAGTTTGTGTCTAGTGGACGTTAAACCCCATCTCTCTCTCTCTCTTTTATTAGTCATTTCAGGACTAATAGAATGCAATTTTATTTCCATAGTTCAATTGCAGGTAGGGATCTTTATAGCAGTGCAAGATAACATGTACATGACAATTCGTTCTTGAACAATTTGTCCCCTAACAATTCGTCCTTGGACAATTTGTCCCCTAACAATTCATTCCCATACATTTTGTCGCCTGATAATTTTATCCCCTAGGACTATTCGTCCACGGATATTTCGTTCCCAAGGATATTTTGTCCCCAAACTTTCATTCCCTAGGACTATTCATTAAGGTCAATTGGAGGAAGAAATTAGTAATTACCCCCCCCCATCCATCCATCCATCCATCCATCCTTCCTTCCTTCCTCTACCTGAAGACTACTGATTAATTATGATCAACAGCTGATGTCTGATCTACATGCATATTGATTATAACAAGAGAAAACCTATGAGCGTGGACAAGTGACCCTTTCTCTTGTCACTGGTATTCAAAACCACTCAACTTGACTCAATGATATACCTAATGGATCTGAAGCACATGATAATCTATTATGCTACTTAACCACATTTCCTTAAAGAATTACATCGTTAATATATGATTATGTTTTTATTTCAGTGTATTCCTACTCCATTTGCATGGTTTTGGCATCAATTCCCAACATGGTTTCTGAAACTAAGCTGTGCTCTGACCTATGTCATTGAGATACCAATACCATTTCTATTTTTTGCACCAGTCAGATCTCTGAGAATATTTGCATTTTTTGCACAGGTATGTTGACTATTTTAATGTCTAAGAAATTAGTATGTGGAAGAGAATATGCCCTGTGGTTAGTAACTTTCAAACGTTCAAAAGTATTCGATAAATTTCTTCTGAATATTCATTATTAAGCCTCAAAATTTTTTTTAAAGCTGTACTGTAGACATTTTCAATTAAAATGACACAATGTGTTTAATTGTTGCATTATGGTGGGCACAACTGCAACAATAGTTTGAAGGAAAATGGGGTTAAACGCCCACTCGACACAAGTGAGGTCATTTTGAGACTAACATATGTAGACATGTGTACATTAGATCATAAGGTCTGTCATTGAGTCGAGCGACGTGGTTTCGATTCCCCATTTGTATGTGACAAGCGCTTAAGTGGGGAATCGAAACCATGCCACTTGACTCAATGACAGACCTGATGATACAGCTTGCACGTGTTAAACAAACTTTAGCCCCCCCCCCACCCCCACTAGGTATGAAAGAAACAATTTTGGAAGAGGTCTATACATGTATAACTGCAAACCATAGTTCTGAAGAGAGCCTTTAGTATGTGATGTGGGGGGTTTGGATGGCCTAGTGGTCTAGAGTGCCGCGCTTCGACCTCTAGCTAGCCGGTCACCTCTGGCTTGCGGCTGTGGTTTCGAGCCCTGGTGTGAGCGTATGTGGCATGGAGATAGGGGCGCCTTCTCAACCTCGTGGGTTTCCTCCAGGCACTCCGGTTTCCTCCCACTGCTAAAGACCCCTACGCGCAAACGAATTATTGAAATAAAAATTAAACCATATGTTAGTCCCGAAATGACCTAGTTTGTGTTGAGTGTACGTTAAACCCCATTTCTCTCTCTCTCTAGTATGTGATGTTGGTAGTTGATAGTTGAAATACATGTAAATAACAACAATTAAATTTTAGTTAGTTGTTCTATTAGCACAGACAGTAAATAACCATGCATTGCTCTACATTCTCTAATTAAAATGTCTTTAGTATATTTCACACCATAGCTAGATACAGTCATCAACATATTATCAGTTATTTTAACTGAACTAAACTCTCTAATTGAAATACATATATAGTGTCTTTAGTTAATATCACAGAAAACAGTTCAGGATGTCTTAGGTTGACGTCTTGTAACATCATCAACATATTATCAGTTTTTGCACATTATCTTTATTTTAACATCAATTCTTAGCTAGATACTAACCAATCCTATCTAGATAACAGTAATAAACACATCTCAGCATTTTCACATCTGCAGCCATTATGTGTTTTTTTTACATTAATGCTAAATAGTCATTGACACATTATGAGTTTTTTTCACATTATAGTTATATACGGTCATTGACACGAGTTTTTTCACATTGTAGCTACATTTGTAGATACAGTCATTGACACATTTTAAGGCTTTTCACATTGTAGCTAGGTACAGTCATTGACACATTATAGCTACATGTATATACAGTCACCAGCACATTATCAGCTATTTTCACATGTTGGCTGTATAATCCTTTATCAGTATTTTCACATCTTACTAGATAGTAAGTTATCAGATTTTTCACGTTTTAGCCTGATACGATGGTAAACGTACGTGTATCAGTATTTTCTGATCTTGGCCAGGCACAGTAATAAACACACTATCAGTATGGGTTCATGTTGTTAATAGCTTGATTAACTCACCCTGTGCTGTAGCATGTACTAATGTTTGAATAAGCAGTCACTCTGTGTGGTCTATTAGCTAGTTACAGCTGTAAGCATATGATCAGTATTTTCAAACTTCACATCCGGCATTGATGTAACTTTTGACAAGAAATCTATATTTTTCATGGGAAAGTCTATTTTCCAGTAAATTCCTGGATGCCGAATTAATAAAGTATTTATCACTTGAACCAAGTCAGTCAAAAGTTCGAGAATTGATGAAAAGTCTGTTCCACGTACTGTTAACTTGATGATTGGACAAGACTGGATGTCAACGCCTTCTCGAAGCAGCACAGATTCATCTTCAGTCGTTGCAAACACAGCACATTTCCAATCCATTCTAGTCAGCACCAGATCTTGAATGGTGGATACACATTTTTCAAAAATGGTGTCTGTACCATGAAATGGAAAAGAATAAATCACTGATGCCTCTTTTTCATTGTTTGGTGGTTTTTCTGGCCACACGTCTGCTATTTCATTGAGTTCGGTATCTGTATTGTACCAGGGTAATACCATTAACGGTAAGCTGAACAAATGGCCAGACGGTGACTCTGGTTCGGGTATGGTATAACATAGATCTAACAAGGGCAATAACTCTAATAAATCAGACATGAGATTCTGATCAACATTTTGATAGAATAAAAAACAGTTTAAAAGTGGTCTAGATATCTGTCCACACAACAAAAATCGTTCTCGAACTTCTACAAATTCTTCAGCTGTAAAGTTTCCTCGACTTCTGAATAATTTACAAGTTTCAAAATTCAGGAAGTCATCCATGTCGTGTCTAAATAAGGTTCCTAACAAATTAAAAAGTTCCCTTGGTCTTTGGAAAAGTATTTCCGACAAACCAGGGACATCTGAAAACCAAATTATGTCCCCTATATCGTGAAAGTGTTGGATGCAGGACTCCATTTCCTCTGAACTTATTTTATTGTTTTCAGCAATTTCCTCAACCTTATCCCATAACAAATAAGTTGATTTATGTCGTTTGAGTTGAGCCTTGAATTTTTCCCACTTTTCTGGTATCTTGCATTGTGCATTTGGAAACAGTGTTTTATCAATGACCAAGAATTCAACATCACTGATAAGTTCTGGTATACCACTGATGCCGTCACTGGAACTAACGATGCTTATTTTGGGATTGATGCGAAGCTGACAAGATCTGAGCTCTATTAATTTGCGTTGTCTGACTTGCAGTAGTTTCAGTATGGCGTCCTCCGCATCTGTCCTCAAATTGTCCACAGAAGATTGAGCAGCTTGTATAAGTTCCACATCTCGTTCCACGACATTCAGTTCATCAGTCAAGTTTTTATAATAGACTGACAATTGTTTCTGCACAAGAGATATGATTGATTCCTTTTGAGGTTCATAGTTCATCGTGTAAGGATCAAGGTCACTCTTTGTGCCGATTATTTTCACGACGGTACCAGGTGCGTTGCAGACTAACATGTCAATCCATTTACCGATCATGTCATGGTAATTCTTCTCATGAAACGTCGAACTGTCATAAACAACGAATACCAGAGATTTTGAGTCTGTGAAAAGTGGATAAGTTATCTTGTACACTTTATCTCCACCGAAATCGTTAATTAGAAACTCCACCTTGTTATCTGTCCTCCATAGCAGTTGTTTCAGAACTCGTGTTTTATCCACTTTCTCTCGTGTTAAAAAGGATTTATTTTGGACCAGAGTATAAGCAAGACTTGTCTTTCCACATTGCGATTCACCAAACATCAAAATTTTTTGTCTCTGCAGATTATCGATCTTAATGATATGTTGTTTCTTTAGAAAGTCATAGATTTGATCAGGTTTGTCCGTTCTCCAGATCTCTGGTGGCGGAGTTTCTAATGGATTTTGATAAAGCCATAGTCCGCGTTTGTGTAGTTTACGATAGCTATGAGCGACTGTCAAATTGGACAGCATATATAGCTTCATGGGAAGGTGTTTCAGGGAGTTGTTGGTGACGTCAAGAGTTTCTAGTCTCGTAAGCTCGCAGATTGAATCAGGCAAGGCTTGAAGGTTGTTGTTCTCTAATAGAAGGGTGTGCAGACGACACAAAGACCTGATTTCGGGTGGCAGGTGTCGGATTCTGTTATTGGACATATCAAGTGTTTCAAGATTTGACAGCTTGCCTATTGCAACTGGTACCTTTTCAAATAAATTGTTATTTAGTTTAAGAAATGTCAAGCTTCGTAGTTGTCCTAAATCATCTGGTATTTTCATTATAAGGTTATGAGACAAATCAATAACTCGAAGATGCTTCAGATTGTAGATTGTGTCTGGAACATTTTGAAGAAAATTTTTACTTACATAAAATTCTTGAAGATTTACATTGTAAATGTCAGGAAGGTGGTTTATTTTTGTGCTTTCTAAATCTAGACATTCTAATGCAGGCAATTCAAATACGACATTTGGTATGTGTTCAGATCGAATTTGACCTTTGCGTAAAAGATTTTCCATGTATGAATCAACAACGGAACAGAAACTTCGATAGTTAATGGCGAGTTTGCGTAGTTTAGGCATTTCTGGTAGCGTTTCTGGTAAACTCTCTATTGAATTACCCCAAAGTAGAATTTCCTCAAGTTCCTGACAATATGCGATTTCTTGAGGTAGCGATGTTATATTCGTCTGCTGTAGGTTCAGTTTTTGAAGAGCCACAAGATTTCCTACTTCTGGTAAGAGCATGTTGATTTTGTTCCGGCTGACATCCAGAACTTTGAGGTTGCACAAAGTCCAGATGGCTGGTGGAATAAAGGGAAGATTACATTCACTGATTTTCAGTTCCTGTAATTGCGTAAGTTTAGTGAACTCTGTCGGTATTCCAGAGAAATCCTCAGGATTGACGCAGCGTAAACCGTTTTTACTAATATCCAGTTTCTCCAAGTTGACTAACTTCTGTATATCTGCTGGAAGAATCCTCAAATTATTGGATGCGAGACATAATTCTCCAATATCTCGGGCTGAAATAAAAGATGTATTGTGTTAAGAATTAAAATGATGATTATTGATTGAACGGTAAAGGTTGATGTCTGGTGAAAGGTTAATTTAGTTACTGTTACTAATTATAACTATTTGGTTTAGTTTCATCTGGAGAGAGAGACAGGGAGAAGGGGGGCTTACGTCCACTCCACACAAAAAAAATCTCATTTCATTTCAAACTCATAAGTTTGAAATCTGATTGAAACACAGATCTATGGTTCGTTTCGTTTTTTATACTTTCAATGACCAACAGTACATGATGATCTGACTGGTTGTAGTGGAAGGTTGCGTCAGGGGTCGTAAGAGCGGCTTTTGACCTTATGACATCAGATGGTTTCATTGGATAATCCTTGACTTCTACCAAAACGCAGTTATATAACAATTCTTCTAGATCCTAGTGTTGTGAAGACAAGTAAAACAAAAATTTTGAATATTAAAAACAAACAAAAAGGATCTGTGTTTATAATCAGATTGGGGGGATTGGGATGGCCTAGTGGTCTAGAGTGCCACGCTTCGACCTCTAGCTGGCCGGTCACCTCTGGCTTTCGGCTGTGGTTTCGAGTCCTGGTGTGAGCGTAGGTGGCATGGGCGCCTTCTCAACCTTGTGGGTTACCTCCGGGCACTCCGGTTTCCTCCCACTGCTAAAGACTCCTACGCGCAAGCGCATTATTGAAATAAAATGAAACCATGTGTTAGTCCCAAAATGACCTAGTTTGTGTTGAGCTGATGTTAAACCCCATCTCTCTCTCTCTCTCTCTAATCAGATTAACAAGTTCAGACTTTCAATAGAATTTTAATTACTTGCTGTTACAGTAACAGGGATAGATGTCATTCCTTGTCCAGACATATCAACAATTTTCATTCCTTTCTCAGTTAACTCCCCTTGATCCTTTCCGATAGGTTTCTTTGACTTTCTGTCTAATATTGGTGGTAGGGGAGAAGCTGATCCACTCCTTTTGAGTGACTGAAGTTTTCCAGATCCAATTCTCTTCCCTGCTGAGCCGGATCTGGATTTTGTTGAACCATTTCTGCTTTTGGTTGATCCATCTTGACTCTTTGCAGATGTAACTCTTATGGGAGATTGGTTATAAATCCTTGTTGGTGAAGGAGTTTTACTACTTCTTCGAGGTGGACTTTTATTGGGTGAAGGGGCCTGTGAACCTCTGCGATTTTGAGCTGGTGACCCTTTTGATCTTGGAGGATGTGAAGACATTTTGTTTTTGCTTATTCAGATCTGAAAAACAAAGAAGCAATTTCGATTAAATTATTATTTTGTTGAAATTGTTCACCATCCAGCACTTTTATGGAAATGCCTTGGCCTTTAACTTATGCTGCTCTTCCCTTTATAGTCGTCAAGAGATATGAACAGTAGAATTCTCAGGTAAACCATAGTAATGTGTCTCACCGGAGCGATCTGTTTCATCTAAGTCGTTGCTTCCGGACATTAAATAAAGCTATTTCACACACGCAATCACTACTGATTTTAGCTTAATCTGTCGACAGTTTTATTGTCCCTATTAATTTTAAATGTAGACAGACACACACTACCAATCAACACATTAAATTTAAGTACCGATAAATCAGTAAAAAGATTTGAAACCAATTTGGGGAGATTTGTGCATATTCAGATATTATTTTGAATCTAGGCTACATTATTATATAAGATAGTTTTCAAATCTGAATTTTAGAATACAAAATAACTCTTATGCTAAGTTTTTTTTAAAGTACCAACCTTAAACCGTGTAATAAAAATACTAAGTTACTGTAAGGTACTTTAAATAATAATGTCTTAAAATTATCCCCCAGTATCCTTCTTTAAATACTGTTATATCTGATTGACTTGTTAAAGCGTGTGTTTACAGTCTTTAAGAGTATATTAACGGTAAGTATATAAAACTATAAAAACATGTTATAACAAGAAAATTTATCACCAAGATATCAATATAATATCAGCTATAGATTTACCATATATACTGTAATAAAAGTCCAGTTGGAATTGTAAAATGTCCATTGGGAAAAGCTTATTACCAGCATGTCGGATTCAAACAACGACATTCAAAGGCATCTCTAATAAGCACCTATTTCTGAAATTGAAACCTGATATGGAGCCAAAGGGAATTCCATTTGTGACGGAACAATCTGGAGTTGTTAGATATGTGAATAAAGTCCGACGGTTCTATCTGATTAAAATACAGATCTATATTTTGTTTTTTCGTTTTTTATACTTTCGATGGCTTCTACTACATGAAGATCTGACCAGTTGTAGTGAGAGGTCACATCAGGGTTCACTCAAGTGGCTTTTTACCCTATGATGTCAGACATTTGATTAACCAATCAGCATTGATGTTTCTAGTGGGTTACCCACAGTTCTGTGCACCTTATGCCAGAAACTCGCTATAACAGACGTTTCATTGACTAATCCCTCACATCCAAAATGCAGTTCATATAACAACTCTTCTAGATCCTAGTGTAGTAAATAGAAGTAAAACAAAATTTTAAACTATAAAAAACAAAACAAAATAAAATAAAGATCTGGGGCCTTATTCACGAAATCTTAACTAAAGATAAAATCCAAATTTTAGTAGATACTTCAGTTTTGATTGGCTAAGCACTATAATCTATCTAATATTATCCAATCAAATAACTAAACTTTGGATTTTATCTTAGTTAAAATTTCATGAATAAGGCCCTTTATTTTAATCAGATTGGTTACAAACACAATAAGCTCTCAGTATAAATAACACGGAGACAGTTTTTGATACATGGCTAGTTATTACACTGATTACTGTAAATCTATATCAGATAATGAAGTATTGAATATAGTCAATATTCTACCTGGCACCGAACACTACAATAAATTGATTTTTTCTTTTAATGCACAGTGATAATGGAATAATAGCCTTATTAATGTCTTTATCAATGTGTCAGAAATCTTCAATAAGTGAATACCAGGCGATATTTCATAATCTTCACCAATCACAGTATTGATCAACAATAACACAAACTTGATAGGAAATGATCGAAAAGACTAAAACTTTTCGTATGGTGAATACAAATAGGCAAGAAAAGTTTAGCTATAAAACTAGGCAAATATAATACAGAGGTATTGGTAATTCTAGAGAGAGTAAGCATTTCCTGCCACAAACAAGTAATTAATTTTTCAAGATAAAATTATTAAAGATGAGGCTTATTTCAAAAAGAATTAGCATTTTGTTGATTTTTACCAGTCAGTAACAAACAGTTTATGGTTTGCTAGGATGGCCTAGTTAATATCAAATTAAATTGCATGATAGATTTAAGACAGACCTGTCACTACATTGCTGAAATACACACATATTGCGATTCATTACGACAGAGTTGTTTGAATTGTAGCCTTAAGTGATTTTCAAGGAATATAACGGATTGGACTCTTGTGCAGAGTACTTGGCACTAGATAGGAGAATGTCACTTTTTAATTACATGTATAATATTAAATGGTTTTATTCCTGAAAGTTATAATGTATTGTCACTTTAATAAATGCAATTTGTGTGTTTATTTTAATTTCAATATGAAAGATCGTAATAACTTTGTAATAAGATATAGTTTGTGTGTGGATATAGGTTGTGATAAGATATAGTTTGATCTTCTTCACCTAGGTTTATCTTGATTATGTAGATGTATGGGAATTATTTGACCTTTTATATAGGTATTTTAGGTTTCAAGTAGTTGCCAATTACTTATATTTACTTACCCCTTGACGTGTCGTACATGTAGGTAATGTCAATACTACTTTTAGACCTACCGTATATGATGTACCAAATATAAAAACTAAACTCATAACCGGACAATAAGCAATAATCTAATTTTGTTTTAACACAAGGTACAATTTTATGGATACACAATTACTGAGTTTATTTGCTTGATAAAGATGAGAGTATCCTTGTTGAAACGTCGCTTAGTATTAAACTTGGTAATTGTGTATCCATGAAATTGTACCTTGCGTTAATATGTTCAATTACATGTACTAAATACCAATCAAAGAAGATTATTTTATTTTTTTTCAAATAGTTTAAATCCTCTTATAAAGATTGAGTATATTGATTTCTGTTTCTGTAATACGATCTGATATACATGTAGTATACTTCGATGACATTTTTGATAATAAATTATTAAGGCAGTCTTGTAGCTATGTATCTTCATTTTTTCCTAAAAGGGTGAGTGCTCTCGTCAAATGCAGATTTTACTATTCAAATATTCCAAGTCATTATTATTCAAATGATATTTGACTAATTTAATTAATGGAAATGATAAATTTAAGATTAGTAGCTACTATAAAACTTTCAGATCAATATATTATATTAACCTTTATGCATTTGATTAATTGAGAGATATTAGCAGAAAAGTAGGACGTTAAACCCTATTTCATTTCATTTCATTTGGATATTGGTCCTTAATGGATAAGTAAATATTAGTATATATTAAATAGGCGACAATACCAATTACTTTCAATTAATTTGAATAGATATCTCCATAAAACAAATGGTAGATCTAATTCCGTAGGTTTTAATTGATATTGAATAATATTAGCCTTGAAACACTATTCAAATTAGAGTGGTCAGATACGTTTGTGAGTTCTACTTGTATAAAGTTTAAGTTACATATGGTCTTTGTGCCACTCTATGATATAATAAATTTTAAATACATACAATTTACAAACTATTATTTTAATTGATATCGAAAAACAATATCCTTGAAACATTATTCAAATTAGCATGGTCAAATATGTTTGTAAGTTCTACTTGTAGGAAGTTACATATTTCTTAGTGGTCTGTTTGCCACTCTACAGTATAAATAGCCTTGAAATACTATTCAAATTTTAAATACATACGATTTACACACCTTCAGTCACTTTTAAAAATTCAGTTTTTCTCCAGAAATTTATTATAGTCCATTATAACGGATTTTAAGCATAAAACATATTATGTATCACAGGTGAACACTATCTTAGCCTCTCAGGTAAACTTTGTGAGCTTGTTGCGAGATAAGAATATGCTTGTGTGAATGTTTTGGGTCCCCTAACAACAAGTCATTGAAGCGTATATGACTACTGATATATTAAGTAGGGACTATTGTTACAGTATAGAGTAAAGAGATTATCCTTTCGACAATAGACGATAGTTAGGATTAGCATAATCCGTCTTTTACTTAACACTACTGAAGATTTATTGAGTTAGGAAATGACCATGGTCAGTGACAAGTCAAAGGTTAATTACAATTACATGGTTAATTAATTTTAATGGAATTGTCATCTGATTTGATTAATTTGAACAAAAATACAATATTTTCTCACTTTTTGAAAAATTTATGCAGAATCAATTAATCATCTAAAATTTGTGGGAATCTGTAAATCAGTGACAGGTCAAGGGTTAATTACATGGTTAATTAACTTTTATGACATGGTTAATAAGAGTCATCTGCTTTAATTCACTCAATAATGTAATATGATTTTCCTTTTTGAAAAATTTATGCAGACAGTAGTGAAGCAAAAAATCAATAAATCAGTAAAATTTACAAAATTTTCAATAGTAACACCTTTATGTCCAGGAAAGATTTAGAGGTGGTCGATTGGTGAGATATATTCAATCCTAAGCTTGTGACAAGGAGTAAGTTCTCCTGTCCAACCTCATTGGTTTTCTCCAGATCCTACAGTTTCCTCCCAAACAAATTATTGAAATCAAATCAAATCTTATCTTAGATCTCTTTCTCTATTTTATACACAGTTGAATAACAGTATGAAACGGAAAGCAACCAAATTACACAATAAAACATTGAACATATTGAGATATCTTCTCGAAATGTTATAATAGTCGTTAAATGTCAATGAGAAGAATAAAGAAGATATTTTTTCCAAAATGTTATCATGTCTCTTTAAAATCAATGAGAAAGTAATGAAGATCTCTTTTACAAATTGTTATACTATTCGCTAAATGTCAATGACAAAATGAAGAGGTATATCTCTTTACTTTTAAAACTATCTTACATTTTTCAAAGAATAAATATTATTTTGAAAACTGCTGGATCTGAATGCATTTATTACATTGTTGAAACAATCTCTAACAGCATATATATGTTACCATGGTGAATACCTGTTCCTCCCACCATCCTTTTGAAAATAGACAAATTTTATCCCTATTGATAATTCTATCTTATTATACTAGCCTGTTAATAAAAAAAAAACGAAGTACATGTACGAACAATCCAAACCATTAGACAAAATTCAAAGTCTTAAAAAATGGTATAGGCATAATAGTTTAATCAGCAAATTGACTGTTCACCGTGTACAAAATACACGAAAAACATTGGTAACTCTCTCTCTCTCTTTTATTTCTAGTTATTGTTACAATTGTGCATCATTATAACTGGAAATGAATAGTCATTTTACATTATGTACCTCCGAACTGTTATAGCAAGAATGGCTAGTTCTTTATCTAAATCTTACATAATGTATCTTTAACTCTCTCTTTCAGTTATTGTTACAAGTGTGCATCATTATAACTGGAAACTATAACTTCTTCAATTTACTGACAATAACATTGTGTATACCACTTCTTGATGATAAATTCTTCGGCGAACGAGGTAAGTCTATTATGTGTTTATTTGAAGATCTGTTATGTACATGTAAGAGCTAAATCCATCTTTCTTTTTGGTCTCAAAAGATACATAAATTATTGCTAAGACATTAATTCACATGACAAAGCCATAATCAATTCTCTAGATCATCGGATAGTTGTGATTTGGAATGGATTAAAACACGATTGATTAAAAACATAAAGATTTCATTGGGATGAGAAGTATTTGTGAAGTGTGCAGTCATTATTTAAGGCGAGTGATTGCTCTTGAGAGCCTGGCACGCACCTGAATAAAGACGAAGTTGGGGGGTTTTATTTCCCCCCCCCCCTTAAAATTGAAAATCGCTCTTCTTTACAAAGTCATGGGGATGATTTATTATTATTTATAAAACCAGGAATGACCCCTTACACACAGCTATTGATCTTCTGAACCATTTTCCATACACGCAACTAATCACTCTCCTTAATATCAGATCACACTCCTTAATTGCTAAATCACTCTTCTTATCGAAACTGGGAGAGCTTTTTGAGAGGAGCGAGTTTTGTCAATTTGTTGATTTAGAGGAGCTTTTCACTCTTCTTATCGAACTGGGTCGACTGGGAGAACTTTTTTAAGAGGAGCGATTTTTTCAATCTTTTGGATTTCCTCGAAAATACAACTGACTACAACTGAGTGTGAGAACGAGTATTGCTTCATTATTGACCAGTTATTTTGAATTGTTGGAAATGTTCCTAATATTTATGTTTTCTTTGTATTTTTTCAGACAGCAGAAAAAAGAAGGGATCATGGTTTGTCCTACGGTTGATTTCAAATATTGTAGCACCATTGGCAGTTCTTGGTTACCTTGGATACCAGACTATACGCTTGTTTAGTATTAAATTGAATGATGATAATACAATTAATTCTGAAATAGGTGAGAAAGAGAAACCTTTTAACATGTGTTTCCCAACTTTGTAGGCTAACCCCTAAATGATTCGATTTAAGATCCTATTATCAAATTTTACTCCCTGAGATTCAGGCAATAGACATGAGGTTTTTGTGCCATACAGTGTGTTATACACCATACAGTGTGCTATACACCATACAGTGTGTTATGAGGGAAATTATGCCTGGGCACTACATGTATATTGAATTCCATCTGCCAAGGGATCTTTTATGTGCACACAAGTGTATACACGAGACCTATGTTTTTCGTGCCATCTGTCCTTGTCAGGCCCCTTATTCTGCTTCACTGACAAGAGGAAACCATTTTCTGCTCCAGAAAAACCATGTTGGAAAATCCTGATGAACATTCTCTGCCCATGCAGGGATTGAATACTCGACCTCCAGGCTACCAAGCCAGCAAATTCTCCTCTTAACCACTGTGTGTCCCCAATGTCTGCCAATGTTCAGATACATATAGAGTAGTTTGGGAACCTGAACCCAGTTCCCTAGTTGATGCAAAAAAATCAAATAGTCCTGTATGATAATAGATATTCTGTCTGATGCAGGAATTTATAAAAAAAAAAAAAAAAATCCCTAAGTACAGAATTATAGATCAGTAAAGCTGAAGTTATTTATGGGTTATTTTGTTTATCTCCAATTTAATGGTATTGCTAGTAAATGGTATGTATTAATATTTCAGCTTTTACTGAGCGAGATTTTAGTAAATGGTTAGAGTTTATAATGCCGTATACTATAGGTCTGGGTATAATATCGTTGGGTTATGAGATATTAATGGTTATAATCAGGTAAGATATGGTGAAATATAAAATGGCCCATCTGATTACAACAGATTCTTCTCTGTTCACCAAAAGGAATCATTTCTTGCCACATCCAACACAAATTTATAATAATCCAACCCTATTTTATTTTCATATAGAATTAGATAGCGATCCATAAACACAAACAAGATTCGTTTGTATAGGATCAGACAGTAACAAATAGACAGATTCCGATAAGAATCTGATTAGAACACAGATCCTATTCCATTTTGTTTTTTATAGTTCAGAATTTCATTTTACTTGTCCTAGATACACTAGGATCTGGAAAAGTTGTTACCACTGACGTGGTTTGGATGAGATGAGGAATTAGCCGAGTTCTAGGCCTTTTGGTCCATGGAACTGGGTAAACCACTTGAAACTTCAACGCTGATTGATTGATTAATGAATGTCTGACATCATGGGGTCAAAAACCGCTCGCTTACACCCCAGACACGACATTCTAGTATAACTTGTCAGATCTTAATGTAGCGTAGGCCATTGAAAGTATAAAAAAATGAAACGAAATATATATATTTTAATAGGATTGGAATCTGTTACCATAGTAACTAGTATTATAGTAGCCTTCCTACATTGTGTTTATCGTGAGTGAATATTTTCATTATTTCAGTTGTCTACTATACGAGAAGAAGGCGTTAATGAAATTTTGGTCAGCTTTACAAGCGATTATATTTGCTAGTTTAGCAGTGGGCATGTTTACACTGAGTTTAGTAAGTATAAATATACTAACATGAAATAATAGATTAACTTCTGATGTCATTAGAATAAAAATTAAAAATATAAATTAGAAATTGGATACATATCTTTCTGCACCAGGCGAGCATATGTCATGCAGTGTGCATTCTAGGGGGTGGGGATGGGGTCTTTAACATGATGGAGAGAGAAATAGCACACATTTGTTAGTGTCAGTAGAGTAAATCTGTTACCACATGGTTTCATGTAAAATTCCTTAGCTGAGTATCAGATTCTGACAAGGGGGAATTAGAAACTGTGAGTCAATGATTTGGTTCCATAAAGTGTTGGATATATCAGTCACTGTATCTCCCATGTTAGCTTGTGGACCATAAAGCTTATCCCTAGCTCACACATCAGATGCAGCAGTTGTTATTTAAACCAATTCTTGTAATTGTTTGGTATAATTATGTATGTTTTATCGTTTGTACATGTGATATGATTAATGTTAGTCTAGTTGTAAACGACTACTGTGTATGATAAACTATAACACATACTTATAGAATAACAATAACTGATTTATTTATAAGAGGTAGTAACAAATAACATTTGTTGTTATTACTTGTCTTACTCTTATTTATAATAGATAATAACAAATAAACAATTTGTTGTTATTGGTTGTTACTGTACTTGCCTGAAAATGTTGAGTGAAGACCTTTTTGAAATGTTGACTAAATAAATCAGTACATGTAATTGTTTTTTCTATAAGTATGTGACTTTATAGTTTATTGCTATATCCAGTTACTAAATGTCTCTACAAAAGATAACTGTGTATTTAGTGAAATTGAAAGTAGAACACAACTAGTTTTGTGGTGTGTAATTTTTACCAGGCATGTGTATTATACGTAAATCATACGTCATCTGTAAAATGAATCCGAAGTCACAAATTGTTGATGAACAATTATAATTCAAACAGCTATTTTTGAAATAATCCACTCAGGTCCATATGTGACATCACATGTACTCTGGTCCTCACGGACGATGTATAGGGAGAAATCACCCATCCTCAGTTAAGCCTGAATAGTTCAATCTGTCACTTCTTGAGAGAGAAATCTGGGAACGCTTTTTGCCAACTAACAGATTTTTTCCTACGTTGAGTAGGGTAAAAGTATCAATTTTATAAGATGGAAGATAAGGTCTACGATGATTTTTGTTCATTTTTATACGCCCACATTGAAATGTGGTTGTATATTGTCACCGCCCCCGTCCGTCGGTCCGGCGTCCACAAGCAATTGTGGACGCTCTACAGGCTAAAGTTAATATCCGATTGACTTTAAATTTATACACAGTGTTTAAGGTCATGAGACGAAGAAGCCTATTGTTTTTCAGCGATTTCCGATAATTAGTGCCAGAGTTATGGCCCTTGATCACCTCAAAAAATCTTGTGGACACTCTAGAGGCCAAAGTTAATATCTGGTTGACTTTAAATTTATACACAGTGTTTAAGGTCATAAGACGAAGACGCCTATTAATTTTCAGCGATTTCCGATAGTTAGTGCCAGAGTTATGGCCCTTGATCACCTCAAAAAATCTTGTGGACGCTCTGGAGGCCAAAGTTAATATCCGATTGACTTTAGATTTATACACAGTGTTTAAGGTCATGAGACGAAGAAGCCTATTGATTTTCAGCGATTTCAAATAATTACTGCCAGAGTTATCTCCCTTGATAACTTCAAAAATTCTTGTGACGCTATAGAGGCCAAAGTTACTATCCGATTGACTTCAGATTGATACATAGAGTTTAAGGTGTTGAAACGAACAAGTATTTTGATTTTCAATGAATTTAGATAACTGAACAGCTAAATCCATGATATTAAATGTTTCATGTATATACTAATTGTTAGCGTGGGGTAAAACTTTATAAAAAGCAATCAAATTCTAATGATTTTCTGATAATTACATAATGAGTTGTTACTCTTAATCAGTTTTTAGTTTATTACAAATGTTTCGTAACCGAAATTAGTAAAAATATGCGACAACCCTTGTTGACATACGATTACATCATGTGTACCTACTTCAAGAATACACATGATGGCAAATGGCCGCCATTTAAAATACTACGCCCGCCTCTTAGAGACGATAACTTAACTCGCTATAAATTGTAAAAAAATTTACTTCGGCTAGAATTAAAAAACACCTAAGATTAACATTTGCTAAAAATTTCTAAAAAACAACCTAAATTTATGGAAATGGGGCCAAATCAAATCAGGCAAATTACATCAAATAGTCCATGTTAAACGTATAGCAAAAATTTTAAACTAACGCGAGCACGCGCGTTTCTAGACAACGCCATAGCGGGTCATAGCAACCGGTGAGTATAAATTGGAAATCCCCAATGACGTAGATATTATAAATTGGAAAGCCGAGTCTGTCTTAAAATAAGTAGTACCGTCAGTAAACAAGATGGAAGCCATCTGCTATCGTGTTTGATCATGGAGTAGGCAAGCACAGGTGTGTCGTATGCCCTTGTTGACTGCCCGGACGATTTAGCTGCTGTGGGCGTATGTTTCGTTGCCTGGCAACCTATCTTTTGTTCACATCATGCAACATTGAATTGTAATCAAATATAATCTTGAAGGTTCCGTTGATCTTCAATATTATGTTGATTGTTCTGTAATTTTAATTCATCTCCTTAGAAACACTTCATTTTGTATTTTACTCCACTGCACATATTAACAAACTACTAACTACAGTAAATGCAATAATAAAATTCTAATAAGCCATGCTTTATTGATCTCTATTGACACATTTTAACTTTAATTATTGTTAAACCAAAACAAAACAGCATGTTACTAAGCATTAGAGAAAAGTTTTTTCACACCAAATTAGTCTAATTTACTTTTAGAAATTCGCTTGTAGAATATAATGTTAAAATGGAAGTATTTTTTCGTTATATTATATTGTAGAAATATAGATAGCACTATATTAATTCTTGTATAGTTATAGTCTACTCCCTGCTTACATGACGGGGGGTTCGGATGGTCTAGTGGTCTAGAGTGCCGCGCTTCGAACTCTAGCGGGCCGGTCACCTCTGGCTTGCAGCTGTGGTTTCTAGCCCTGGTGTGAGCGTATGTGGCATGGAGATAGGGGTGCCTTCTCAACCTCGTGGGTTTCCTCCGGGCACTCAGGTTTCCGCCCACTGCTAAAGACCCCTACGCGCAAGCGAATTATTGAAATAAAATTAAACTATATGTTACTCCCAAAATGACCTAGTTTGTGTTGAGTGGATGTTAAACCCCATTTCTCTCTCTCTCCCTGCTTACATGACACACACCAGGTGCTCTACAGTATCTATTTATCATATGCAGATTGTCGGCAGAGGATCCTTTCTGCATACATATAAACCCGTAGAGTAGCTAGGAAGGGGATGTGGGGATGTGGCTAATCTGCCCCAAACTGCATTGTTCGGGGGACTGGACTTTTGGTCTACAGCTTTGGAGAATAATTGTATGTCAAGACAGTAGAAGAATACTATACGTCAGACCCATTTTATTTTTTGATAAAAACACAACTTACTTTTGGACCTACCCAACATTAAAGATTGTGTTATTATTTTGTCCCGGGAAGGGGGATCACCCTGGGCAGCACAATGCCTAGCTATACCATTGTATGTAAGGCATAGATTTGAAAACTTGAAGGTCAGATTATGAAATGTTAATTGAAAGCAAATCGTGTGATGGAACCTCTGTCGGAAAATTCAGAATCCAGACTACTCAAAACTTTTTGGTTGAAGTAATAAGAAAATTAGTTTATCTTTCAGTTTTAAACCATATAATATATAATCTCCATGATCTGCAAATGAACAATATTCATGCACGTAGAATATGGCATGTAGACTGTGGTTGTATACTGTGTAAGGTCTTTTATTATTAAAATATTGCCTTATTTATAGGTACCACATTCAGTGGTGCACAAACCTTCCCAGAAAGCACTATGGCCATCTTTATTGGACTATCATGCTATAACCCATAGCTACCATATAACATCATCATATGGCTTATTTCGAAGGTATATTTTTATATTCTCGTTTAAATCACCGGTTTATTTTAAACAATGGTTTTTGATTATGCATGCTCTTATATTTCGTTATAAATGCATGAATGTCTTGCATGCTTATTGGTATTTATTTTAAAAAAATACCTATCATGGATGTTAACAAGATTTTGGTTGAAATTTTTTATCATTTTAGCAATATACGTACACGTAGATTGAAGCAATAAATGATGAAAAAGAAAGTAGCCTGTAAGGTCACATCAATTTGAACTTTTACTCTTCATGAACATTTTGTCAAAAATTTTCTTCTTATTTTCTTGGAAAAAAAAGAATTTAAAGACAAAAGTACTTATCTATCTTCTCTTCTCCAAGACTTTTAATTCCAGACTTTATTTATCCAAATCCGAAAGAATTAAGATATTAATTTGCTTTGGCTAAATCTATGTCGCTTCCCGTAAAATCAGATCATTTAACTTGAGTTTACATGTATCATCGATGATAGGCTATTTTTAGATTACAGAGTTATGGTGATGATTTTAAATGTTTTCTGTAGCTTTGGTGGCTGGATTCCACTTTATGTTTTTGCATGTTTTTATATTAACCCTTGCTTACACACTTGTGACATAATACAAGTATCTTTCTAGATGTGTTAGCAATTATTTAAAACATTAATTTTAACCACTTGCACTTGCAGTATTATTTGGGATTTGGTTCTGGTGTCCAAAATACATTTTCTGACGGACCATGCCATCTGATTGTTGATGTGTAACCATGCCTTGTTAACATACATAACATAAGGTCAGGCCTGTATGTTATCACTCAGGTTTATATCAAAGAATAATATTCTTATGCCAGGTTGCCACTATTGTGTGATATGTACGCTACAATAGGATAGTCCCTATTGAGTCAGTGATCTGTTCGGTTTGATACGGTCAAAAAGGTTTCTACAACACGAGCTCAATATATAATAACACCTGATAGGATCAACGTGATTATTCCACGATTAAAACCATAGCAGAAATCATGGTAGTGGGAACTTAAGAATGAATGAATTGAAAGCAACACCTTAAAATTTTCATGTACAAATGAAAATCTTGTAACTTGTTTGAATTTTTGTTCTTCAGATATTCGGTACTGAGTGATACATGAGGTCATGACCTTGTTCTTGTGTGCTTCTATATTCAGAGGGAACAGTCTAGTCTAGTCAGTTTGTTTTGATACTTATGAGAAGAGAAGTGTCATTCTTCCAATCAATTGGCCTTTTTAAAAAGGAGGCCATTAATTATTCAGATGTTTGATTGGCTGTCGAATCAGGGTCAAATGTACAAGAATGATGTGGTTGTCACTTTTGCTAAACATACCTTTAGATGTTTTAGGTCATCCGAATAAACGGAACAAAAATAATGTCTGGTTTTTATTAGATTGAAGACAAAGACTCTCTCAAGTGGCGCTTATTTGCGTTAAATTGGATGATTACAAAACAGGCTGTTCTCTGTATCAAAACAAGTTGGTTACTAGACTTGTGATGTGTGTGTTTCTTGTGGTTGTATAGGTTGTATGGTATATTTCCAGGTTCCCCATAGCCGATTAGATGGTAAAACACACAGTTTATTATGGCCATCAGTCCATACATGGCATAAAAAACTTGATACTTTTAGAATAACTGATTCCTATGGTCTCTTCAGAGTGTAAGCTATTCTATATTTTTGTTTTGGTTAAAGATATTATCTTCCTTTTCTTCTGAGTCATTTCCTCCTTGATATTATGAATTATATACACTTTTCTTCTTTTTAGTCAATTTTCGCCTTGATATTTATGAATTAATGATTTATTTATGGAGGGGGAGGGCAAATACACTTTACTGTAAGGCTGTTTCCTATAAGACGTGTTTGTCTACAAGGTGCAGTGTTGACATAAATCGTAACGTTAACAGTGTTATAGGGACGTCTTTGTGTATAATGGCTACAAGGAGGGTGTCACCATACATCTTAACAGTGTTATAGGGACATCTTTGTGTGTAAGAGTATTACTGTAATACGGATGTATAATCTTAAGGATCCAACATCATGGTATATAGTGAAGCCCTTGCATATAATACAGAAATTTATCTGTCAGTACCTACGAAGTAATGAAGATTGCGCCTTGAATGAACTATTACATTCATTTTGTTTTTAAAAGAAATATAAACTCAAGCAATATATGTGTGATTCATTTTGAGATTATTTCTGAGTTTTTATTTTCGTTTATATTTATTTTAGATTAGAAACTAATTAAAGTAGGCTAATTATTGAGTGTATATTTGGTTTGACAATTTGCTTATGGCCAATACACTAATAATGCTTGTCTGTGTGTTTGAATTAAATGTGAATACCTATATTATATCTGTAACTTATAAATGACACATGCTTGCCATGTAGGATAATATTTATTATAAATTTAGTGATATTGATATTAACATTTCGATTTTAAAGACTGATAAGAATAAAATATTTGGTTAAAATATTATTAATTTAAACATGCAGCCTAGAATTAATTATCTATGCTGCAGTAGATCGACCTTTGTAAGTTTATATGACAGTAAACATATATTATTCAAGGGCTAAGATGCATTATATTTAAAAACCAAATCAACCTATTACAGATCTTTCTTTTGGTCTCAAATGGTTTATAAGTTATTAATTACACATTAATTCATATGACATGGGATCATTGTGATTTTGAAATATGACAGCCATTTAATAATTCGATTTAAAAAATGGATAATCAAGACTTTGTTTATTACCATAACAACCAGGGCCGGGGTAATGGAATGTAATCATTACATTTTTAAGTAATGGTCAAGTAATGAGTAATGGAAGATTTCAAAAGTAATGAGTAATGGAAATGTACATGTAATTAATTACATTCCAAAAATCATGTAATGATCCAATTACATTACAATTACTCTTTAATTACATTTTAAGACACATAACAATTCATACCCAAATATGTATTAAAGTGAATCAAGGATATTTTTGAGTTTGGTTTTCTGGGCTCTTCTTGGCAGAAAATAACGTTGTCTTTTTAATTTCTATGTGAAAAATGTTTTTTATTTATATAGTCATAAAGTAATGGGTAATGGTAATTAATTACTTTCAATGTAATGGGTAATGGTAATTAATTACATTGCTAAAAATGAGAAAGTAATTGTAATGATTAAATTTAAAAAGTAATGGTAATGTAATTAATTACATTGGCAATGTAATGGCCCCAGCCCTGATAACAATGCACGCAATGAAAAATCAAGACTAAGCTATTCTTCATACATTCATAACTTTTCTGAGAATGAAGTAATTTGACTGAAATTTTCAATATATTCCTTTAATCATTATCTGTTTTTAAACTATCATAGCAAGACTTGACAGTTCTTTATCTCAATCCTACATAAGCCCAAATGTTTCTGTAAATTCTAATAACTTTATATCAAATACCACCTACTTGTTTGGACCAAAGTTCCCTATTGTGCTAATTCAGTGACAGCGACTCCGGTAATATTTCGAATTGAGCACCGGTCGAAAAGTGCAATGTAAATTTATTGTAATGTTACAAATTAACAACTTGGACTAAGTAAACAAGGGTAGGTTCCGTGATAGATAGTGTAGGAGAACCAAAAAAACACATAAAAACAACAGAAACCAATATGACAAACCCACGAAGATTGTAAGCAATAAACAACAAAAGTACTATCGCATCAAGTGCATAGAATAGGACCAAAGTGGTTAAACTACATACATGCGCTTTTCAATAAATTTTAATGTTTCCTGTAGTTAAAATTAGAAAATACAATGAAGTCTGTCATGTTTATATTTTATTACTTGTACTGTACAGTATATATATCATGTATTGTTTATGTTGTTATATAGAATGACTGGGGTTAAAGGTCGACCAGAAGTTATTATAGAAGGTAGTAATGATATGGAGAAAGGATGGAAAGAATACAACTTTCTTTATAAACCCGGTGACGTGTCAGCACCTGTTCCTTTTGTAGGTGAGTAGAAATAAATCACATTTTAAACCATCTACAAACAGAATTACTTATTTGTTCTTGTTCAGGGAGAATGACTTATAATTTATAGATAGAATGACTTTGTTACTGTTTAGGGAGAATGACTTCTCTTTTATAGACAGAATGACTTACTTGTTACTAGAAGAATAACTTGTCTTTTACTGGGAGAATGACTTATCTTTTATAGATAGAATGACTTACTTCTTACTAGAAGAATAACTTGTCTTTTACTGGGAGAATGACTTATCTTTTAATATAGGAAGGGAAGATTTTATCTTTATATTGGGAGAATGACTTCTTTTTTATAGGGAAAATGGCTGATCTTTTAGGGAGAATGACTTATCTATAATACGGAGAATGACTTATCTTTTACCTATAGAATGCCTGATCTTTTAACATGGGAGAATGACTTATCTTTTGGTGGAAGAATGACTTATCTTTAAAGACAGAATGACTTACCTGATAATATCTGTTAAACCTGCTTCTACCCCCATTCTATATACCGGTACCAGAAACATTCCAAATTAATTTGAAGACTCATCTATATACAGCATGAAACTGTGCACAGTATAAATGTACATATTATTAGAAGAACTAAGAAGGGTGATCGCATATTTAGATTGCGAGATGTCGAGTTTTATATATAAATTTACAAATTCGCCCAGACTCAACATTCAATAGCCTAAAAGATTCACGGGTCATGCTTGTTAATTTGATACCATGTGGTGGTGGAGCATGGTAGCGAAGCACGATAGGCTAACTTACACTCCAACAGACATCTTTGATGATAGGCAAACACACATCTTTGATTTTATTTATATAAATATATGCCATCTATTTCAGCTCCTCATCAACCACGTTTAGATTGGCAGATGTGGTTCGCAGCTTTAGGTAATTACCAGAATAATCCATGGTTCGTTAATCTCATATATCGTCTTTTAACCAATCAGAAAGAAGTACTGGAACTGATGCACAATAATCCCTTTCCTGTTAAACCTCCAAAATATATCCGGGCCACCTTGTATCATTATTATTTTACCAGCAGCGATACTAAAAATAAGTTGTAAGTATATTCATTAATATGTTCTGAATCTGTGTTGTCCCAAAATGATCTAAGTTAAACCTCATTTCTTTCATGCCTTTACTTTTCATGTATCAAAGGAGTTTCGATGGTTAAGTGGGTATGAAGCGGACTCGCTAGCTTTGAGGTCGTGTGTTCGATCCCAGCATTAAAAGATCCCCTGGCAGTTAGAATTTGATAAAAGAGTAGGCCATAGTGCAGTTGCCTGGGCAAAATTTCCCGCATAGTACATTCTATGATGATACCTGTCGTCATAAGCGCAGTCGGAGCAGAACACCGTGTCGTTAACCTATTTCATGTACCAAATATTATCCATGCTATATATCGGATTTAACCAACATTGACTTTTCATGTAATATTATTAATCATTTTCAGTCAGACATACTATGTAACAGCACAGATTAAACTAAGATATTTCAGAACATAAAAGATATTAGAACTTAAAGAAAGATAATTATTCACCAAAAACTATACTAGTGTTGATTATATTGTGTTTATTTTATTTTGTCAGATTTTCTAAGAGAAATTGGTGGAGTAGGAAAAAGATGAATGAATATATATCTGTTCTATCTAAAGATGAACCAACAATGTTAAAATATTTACAACATGAAAGAATAATTGGAGTAAGTTTCAGTTGATTTACAATTTACTGTTGGGTTTGGAGCTGGATGCCCAAATGGTTATTAGAGTCATAGTAATGATACTATATGTGTTGTCCCTTTAATGTAAGGTTGTATGTATGTGTGAGAGAGTGTACTCCAGTTGACTTGAGGGTCTCACTCTGTAAGGACATCATTCTTGTGTTGTAACAGTTTATTGGAATAAACGCTTCAAGAACTTATAAATACTTGTGTTCATCATCTACTTTTATAAATAGGCTAAAGGCCTATTTGACATTAGCATGTGCTCTTGTATAATGTATGTTTAAACAGAAGTTGTTTTAATGAAGTTTATTTATTTTCTTCTTTGTTTGTTTCAGGACAAATCATCTAAACAACTGAAAATTAAATCAACGCTAGGAAATGGACTTCAGTATATTCGAGAATTAATTGGTCAGCCAGAAGGATTTAAATTTGTGATGTCAATATTTGGATCAGGATTACTCGTTAATCTTCTCAATATTTTGATATTTTAAAAAAAAATTTCAACCATAATTTCTGTTCTTTAAATACTCATGTTGATAAGATTGTTAGTTGTTTTAGATTCAGGTAGTATAATACACGGTTCTCAAAATATGTCGTCCTTACTGTAATCAGATTAAAACACAGATCCTATTTTGTTTTTTATAGTACAGAATTTTGATTTACTTGTCTTTACTACACTAGGATCTGGAAGAGTTGTTATGTAACCCGTGTTCTGGGTGGTGTAAGGAATTAGCCAATGAAACAGCCTGTTACGACGAGTTCATGGAAAGCTTTGCACAGGAATTGAGGGTCGTCCACTAGAAACATCAACGCTGATTGATTAATCAATGTCTGATGTCATAGGGTCAAAAGCCACTCGTATGAACCCAAACGCGACCTTTCACTACAACCGGCCAAATCTTCAATGTAGTAGAAACCCTCGAAAGTATAAAAGCAAAACGAAATGAAATATAGATCTGTATTTTAATCAAATTGTTCTAACTAAAGAAGTATAACGTTAATAAAAAGATTTGCATAATTAATTTAAATCATGTAAGAACCCTGTAATTATCGACACCTATAATAATGTTTGAAGAATAATAACGATGTCAGTATTGAGGCGAATACATCAGTTGTATTTATCATTTCTCACATTTGTCTTCACTTTAATTCCAAAAAATTCCACAATATTTGGTTGCTTTACTTTGCCACCACTTAACTCTCTTTTAAATATTTTTTTTCTCTGTTTCTGTCAAATGCTCTTTGTAATGTGGGGTTGTAATGATCTCTCTTTCAAATTTTTTCTCTGGAAAATGCTCTTTGTAATGTGGGGTTGTAACCAAAGCATTTAAGATTAAAAATCTTGTTGTGGTTAGTTCAATCCTTCAGCTGTGCATTACTAAAGTAGAATCCCCTGTCAAATTAGTCCTGCGCATCAGCATGGATATTTACCTCTGCTGGTAATATGGAGATCCCTGGTTATTACCATTTGTTTATATTTTATTATCTAGTGAAGGGAACTATCGATTGATGTAAATAAACAAGCTGCCTTTACTGTAATGTTCTTTGATCCTATGAATTGCTCACAGCTTGGTGTTCAAGGATATGGAGAATAGCTATTATGGCACATGGTTAGCATTTGTTTATTTACGATGACCAATAGTTCCTTTTGTAAAGGCACTGCCGCCATGTTACAGAAAGGTGAAGAAATCTGTTCTCCAGATCGTTCTTTCTTTAAACTGCTTTAATACTAGATAATAAAATATAAAATATCTGTGGGATTTCTTCTGTTGAGCCAAATTGGTTAGTCAACTTGCAGGAAACTTTGTCCATACTTAGAAGATTTTTCTGTCTTGATACTGTTGTTAAATGTTGTTATGTGTAGTTGGTTGTAATGGTTTTTCAATAAATTTTAAAATTCACAATGGTAAAATATATTCTTCATTTAATAATTCGATGTAAAAATGAGGACCAATTTAAAGTATCAGATTTATTGGTCAGATGAATTCCTCAATTGAAAAGTGGTACCAGGTGTTCTAAAGAGTAAGCCTACCCTGAATCTGTACGACACGCATTAGTACTTATACAGCTAACTTCGGAAATTATCTTACTGGAACTTGACATTGTAAATTTCTTACGAAGAATTGTTAATATTGAGTGAAATTTTTATCCGACATATTTCAAATTTAGTTTTATATTAAGTTTGTATATTAGAAATAGATCATTGTTAATATTTCTGGAAATATTTTTCTTGCTATGTTTATTAGTAGGTTTATCTCATGGATTATTGCAGCATTTCTTTTCCATGAATTACAAACTAGTCTTCCAATGGTGGAAATACAATTTTTAGAAAGTTAGAAGAAATATTATAGAATGCATTATGCTTCATATTAAATATAAATCCTTTTTTAAGCCTTGTAAAGTGTCTTTTTACTTCTTTCGACTGTATGTGCAGGCGGTAACCATGGCAACTGACTACTGGTTATTTAAAAGCACCATTTATTTTTTGTCTTTTTTTTTTATAAATCTTTATAGTGAAGAATGATCTGGTATCATCCATGTACAATATTTTTGTTAATTGATTTTATAAACTATTTGTTTATCATTAGAGCTTTAAGATATTTTTTTTTTTGCTTTTGCATAATGATTAGCTAATTAGTAAGATCTGTTTTAATCGAGGCATGTATCAATATTTAGTTGTTAGTTAAAATCCCCATTAACAAAGTGAGTTGGAGAAAAAAACACCTTGAAATGTGGCTAAATTTATAAACACTCGAATATCATAGTCAAGTCATTTATTACAAAGGAAAGGACAGGATTCGAAATAATCTTCAGTATATTGATACTTATCAGATCATGTCAACTCTCTAATTTAAAGATACAGAATGGGAGATGAGATGAAGAGCTGGCATTTCTCACTATAATAGTTAAACACTAGATAATGTGAAGGGAATTTGCTGACAATTAACAATTGAATTGTCAGGTGAGCTATGGTATCAAGAGTTGATTATGGTCTGGATAAGTTAATTAATGTCTAATTAATAATTTAGATAATTTCAAACCTAAAGAAAGATGTACAATGGGCAAATTTAGCTCTTGCATGACATATGTTTGATAACGTGAAACTATCGCGGAGAATATTTAATTTCAGAGTAGTTATATCAAAGAATGTTTTTTTTAAAGGGACATTCCATCAGTTTAAATGTAGCATGCCTTGAAATCCATTATTATATTTTACAGTGTATGTTTTACAAGAATTACTGACTTATTAACATACTGTAGATAAAATTAAATAATAAAGTGAGTTTGATAAAATAAAAAAAAGAAACATGTCTTGTTATAGAGGGAGAGAGAAATTGGGTTTAATGTCCACTCAACACAATCTAGAGTACTTTTCCAGATAAACATATGGATTAGTTGTATTCAATAATTTGCTTGCACATGTGGGTTTTTAGCAGTGGGAGGAAACCGGAGTTCCCGGAGGAAACCCACGAGGTTGAGAAGGCGCCCCTATCTCCATGCCACATACGCTCACACCAGGGCTCGAAACCACAGCCGCAAGCCAGAGGTGTCCGGCCAGCTAGAGTTCGAAGCACGGCACTCTAGACCACTAGGCCATCCCAACCCCCCATTCCGAATGGATGAAAAAGGACCCGGAGAAAATCCATACGATTGGACAGGCGACCATACTCCTTGTAACATACAATCAAGGAATCGAAATCACACTTGTTTACTCAATGACAGACCTTATGATGCAGGGCACATGAGGTAACCATTCGACGACCCGAACCCCTATCTGGTTATATGTATAATGAACAAATCTTTAACAGCAGCACAACATACTGTAAGAAACACAACAGTGATATGTATCCCTTATTTTTGCATTTGGTCATTCCGAATGGAGAGAGAGAGAGAAATGGGGTTTAATGTCCACTCAACACAAACTAGGTTAACATATGGTTTAATTTTATTTCAATAATTCAGTTGCGCGTAGGGGTCTTTAGCAGTGGGAGGAAACCCACAAGGTTGAGAAGGCACCCCTATCTCCATGCCACATACGCTCACACCAGGGCTCGAAACCACAGCCGCAAGCCAGAGATGACCGGCAAGCTATAGGTCGAAGTATGGCACTCTAGACCACTAGGCCATCCCAACCCCACAATCACATATATGACGTCATAATATGCGTAGGACCGTCTCCGATCTAGCGTTCTCCGAAGATCTGCATTGTAGTAGAAGGTCGCATCAGAACATATGAACGGCTTTTGAACCTATCATGTCAAACATTTGATTAACCAATCAGCATTGAGGTTTCTAGGGGTTTACCAACAGTTTCGTGCACCTCACCCAAAAAACTCTCCATACAGACCATTTGATTGGCTAATCCCTCAACCCAGAATGCGGGTTATATAACAACTCTTCCAGATCCTAGTGTTGTAAAGACAAGTAAAACGGAATTTTGAACTATAAAGGACGAAACCGAAATAGGATCTTCATTTTAATCAGTTTGTACAGGAAGTAAACTCAATCAATGAAAAATATAACTAATACAAAAAGATGTCAACAGTTTTAATTATAATATAACAAATATATTTAACATTACATATCAATCTAATAACAGTAAATAATATTTTTAAAAACAATTATTTATAAATTAAACACATTAAAATCTGTATCTAAAATCAAATCTTTACTGTGATTTGGAAATTACCCTATTGAAATTTGTAGCTTACTCTGTGTGTGCCCTAATTATAGCAGATGCAATGCAATCTTTGGTTAAAAGAAAAAAAGAAAGAGTCCACTTGACCGCACACAGATACAACAGTTGGCTGTATCTCAACACAGCATATCAGGGGCGGATCCAGGAATTTTTGCAAGAGGGGGTTTATCACATTCCAGTTAAAGGACAATATTGGTGTCAGTCATTATCACATATGTAATAGAACTGGTTAAACACATTCCAAATATAATTTTAACACAGAGATCATTGCTACGATAAAGGAGTAATAAAGGTTATATAGAGGGATATGGGTCAGTTATAATAGAGGGATAACTAGTGTTTTCCTTTCACGTTCGTCACTTCCGATTGTTGAAACCTTTATTACTCATCTATCAGTGCAATGATCTTTATGTTAAAATTATATTCGGAAAGTGTTTAGCCAGTTCTATCACATATGTGATATGACCGACAACAATATTGTCTTGTCCTTTAAGAAATTTGAAAGTTGGCATTGACAATATATGATGACTTTGCCAACTCTAAATTATGTAGGCATTCATACACACTGAGCTTTTTAAAGAGAGATATCTAACACTCGGTTCAGAGTCAATTTTTATAATGAATAAATAAGAGTCAATTTCCTTGATGCAAAGCGAGCGAGAGAGAGAGAGAGAAATGGGGTTTAATGTCCACTCGACACAAACTAGGTCATTTTGGGACTAACATATGGTTTCATTTTATTTCAATAATTCGCTTGCGCATAGGGGTCTTTAGCAGTAGGAGGAAACCGGAGTGCCTTGATGCAAAGCATTAATTGTGATATCACATATGTCTTTATTATTATCTCGCACTTTGAATGTCAATCCCATCCTATCATCTGATGATCAAGTATAAAGCCCAAAGTACACGATCGTTACATTTTTATCATAAGCGTTGTTTTACAATCTTTTTATGCAGCAAAGCAAGGTGGGGTTCAGACCCTGCAACCCCCTTCCCCTGGATCTGCCCCTGCATATCAACATATAAAATCCAATAATCAGACTAACTTGGCAAGAAAAACTATTTTGGCAAACGTATAAAAAAATGGAGAAAGTTTGAATAAATTTTGAAAAAGATCCAGTACTTAATTTTAAGCTAAGCCATTAATAATAAAACATTAATAAAAATTCAACAAATTTGTACGTCATTTAATTAAATTTTGGCAATATATGGCGCGGAGCCTGTCCAGAGCTGGTGCAAAATTCTCTTGATAGTATCGAGTAGCCTCGTAAAAAGATACAGCCGTTTCCCATTGGTTCTGAAAATAGAAACGATATTTCACGTTTAATGAGACACTATATTCCAGTCGAACCAGGTGTAAACAGGTTTCTATTGGCTTACAAGTGTTTCCAGTGAGAAAATAACGGGTTGAAAGCGAGTGAAAAATGTACTAATAATACTAGATCACAGCAAAATGTATCTTTTGTGAAGTTGTTGAAATGTATCACAATTAGCGAAATGAAATAGAATTTAACCTCCTACTTTTCTATACCAACTGGGATAATAAAGATGGGTGTACGTCAAACAGAGAGAGAGAGAGAGAAATGGGGTTTAACGTCCACTCAACACAAACTAAGTCATTTCAGGACTAACATATGGTTTTAATTTTATTTCAATAATTCGCTTGCGCGTAGGGGTCTTTAGCAGTGGGAGGAAACCGGAGTGCCCGGAGGAAACCCACGAGGTTGAGAAGGTGCCCGTATCTCCACGCCACATACGCTCACAGCAGGGCTCAAAACCACAGCCGCAAGCCAGAGGTGACCGGCCATCCCACCCCCCCCACGTCAAACAGACTACAGAAATTGTGACAAAGTGATATCTACATCAAATTGAAAAATACATATACAGGTACATAGAACTTTCTGACCTCTGCTGGTTTTGGTCATTCATGATATTGATGTGTTCAACTCTACACAACTTCTTCTAAGGCACGGACTAATTAAAACATCTAATGTATTCAATATGTCTTTACGAACTACACACGAATGACCTCTGCTCGTTTTGATAAAAGGCACGATCTCATTAAACATATTATTTATTCACTTGAAATATGCTGTGCAGTTACAGAAACTATAATCTCATTAATAAACAATCGCTCATGTACCATTTTTCTTAATTGGTTGTATGCTTTATAAGCCAGAGTTTACTGTCAGTATCAAAGACTTGAAATGGAGCTCCTCCCAGAGTATGCCTATTTCATGCTCTCAATAAAGGTCTATCAACTATGCTGATATTCTGTTATCTGTAGATTTACAAAATTTTGCTCGGCCAGCGGCCTTATGGCTTACTCTTATTGCGAATTCAAACTGTCACCTGTTCTTTTACATGTCCAAAGAAAATCTGAACGACTAGAAGCTGACCATGATAGGCCAAAACTGGGAGCGAAATCCAGACCTGGTGTGTTAGCTAGAGTCTCACTCATCGAGTCACTGCTGCTCCCTTTTTAGAATTATACGCTATACACAGATTACAATAAGGAAGAAAACAAACTAGAAAGTGTGACAGTAAAGTACATACCAATGCAGCATATATATTGCCTAATGTAAAATATAATATAGGTAAAGATGGCTGTACTTCTAGAGCTAAATCCACTACTACGATTGCATTATTAAAATATCTTCCTTGTAGCAATATATTAGCATAACCAATTAACACTAAGTCCTGTAAATAACAAATACATGTTTTATAGTTTCAATATTATGTTAAAGGGACAATCCCGATAAGAACAGAGTCTCAAAAATTAAAGTCCAAGTATTTATGAAATTTATGGACCAAAATATAGTGGCATGGTGTATTTACGTTGTCTCAATATTTCAGCTCAAAATATTAAGTCGTTTGGACGTGAACGTCAACACTGCTTATCCGAACACGTAACCCTTTTAAGATTTCAGGTCAATTTTTTCATTGGGTGACCTGATAATCGATTAATGTTTCTTGAGAGGTCTATACAGTGAATGATCCATGCCCTGTACTTGATAACAAAAGGTAAATTTCACCTACATATTATTTTTATAGAAAAAAGTCTGGTTTTATCCAGATACTGTATAATACAACGGTCTCCATTTCCAGATGAAGACTGTCAGGTTTAAGTTATTTACAAGCGTATCACAAATATCGGGTTAGTAGGTGGGCCTTAAGTTATGGATTTTAAAGGATTTTAACACAAAATTAAGCAGTTTTATTCCCCAAAAAGTTATCAGGATTGGCACTTTAAGATGTCAAAGAAAGGAATGATTGAAACGTTTTAGGACATTGAATTTGGTCTAATGGTTTGGATTGTTCGTACTTATTTTAATCCTACTGTTCTTCTCTGACTGGGATAATGATGACAAGAAAAAGGCATACAAATTTTTCTGGGGCAAAAAGCACTATGGTCTACTCTTATACGGAATTCCAACTGTCTAGGGATCTTTTATGAGCATGCCAAAGTATACACAGGACCTCAGTTTTTCACCCCATCCTCATGACTAGACAGCTGTCCTCGCCAGGCCATCTATCCCGCATCAATGACAAGGGAAAACCAAGCAAGGAAATCCTGATAAACTTTCTCAGCTGACACCAGAACCCAATCAATGTTGATATAAACTTACTGAATATTCTCTAGGAACATGTGATAACGCCAATCTATAACAATCAAAAGCTTTCTCAATATCCCCTTCAACTCTCCAATATAATCCTGCAGCAGATGCAGCTACCCATGATGTCTTATTCTACAAATAAACACAGAATTATTCATCATGAAAATAAAGCGAAATGGGGTTTAACGTCCTACTCTTTTGCACCTAACTTGGGCTAATGGAAGACGGGCATACGCTATACAGTGTGCTATGAGGGAAATTTTGCCTGGGCAGCGGCACTACGGCCTACTCTTATATCGAATTCCAACTGCCAAGGGATCTTTTATGCGCACTCCAATGTGTACACAGGACCTTGTTTTTTAATCCCATCCGAACGACTAGGCAGCTGTCCTTGTCAGGCCCTCCTTTTGCATCACTGACAAGGGGAAATCACGCCGAAAAATCGAGATGAACTTTCTCGGCCAATGCAGGGATCGAACACCCGGCCTCCAGACTAGCGAACCAGCGCCTTATCCACTTAGCCATCATGACCCCCTATTCATCATGGAACAGAGATAGAGGGAAAATGGGATTTAAGATCCACCCAACATAAACTAGTTCATTTCGGGACTAACATATCGTTAAATTTTATTTCAATAATTTGCTTGCGCGTAGGGGTTGTTAGCAGTGGAAGGAAACTGAAAAACACGGTGAAAACCCACGAGGTTTGACAGGCAACACTTCTTCCTTGTCATGTATAATCAGGGAATCAAAACCATACCAGCTGACTCAATGACAATCATGGAAGAAATATATATAACAATGTTGATAAATATACAAATCATTTATTATTCGAATGAAAAGGAATCTGGTTTAATCAAGGCAGATTATAAGTAGATAATCAAGGTAGGTGTATAGACGATATAACACGATAAATACGTCGATCACGTAATTACCAAATCAATCCAGCGTTTTATCAACGATAATCGGGCTGAGTGGTAGTTATAATAATAATAATAATAAGGGTTCTTATAAAGTGCTAGACTCCAAACAGTATTGTTTGCTCAAAGCGCTAACAAAGTTTACAGGAAACAGTTATAAATATGAACACTGAAACAAGTAAGTTTTGAGATTTTGTTTGAAGATGTTTAAAGATGGAGCAGTCCGTAGATGTAGAGGCAGAGAGTTCCATATATGTGCTGTATTATAGGCAAATCATCTACAGCAAAAAATTTTCAGGTTATACTTTGGAACAGTTAATAAACATTGAGAGCTAGAACGGAGTGATCTAGATGGAGAGTATTTATGAACTAAATTACACAAGTAGCATGGTGCTGTGGCGTGTATACACTGATAAGTTAGGGTTTGAACTTTAAAGTTTATTCTTTGTCTAACAGGGAGCCAGTGAACAGATTTTAAAAGCGAAGCAATATGACAATAATTTTTGGAGATGGTGACGATTCTTGCAGCTGTATTCTGAAGCTGTATACACACAGTACACTATATTAATTTTGGAATTTTCAATATTCACCATAACTTCATGAGCGATTGAGCATATTCCTAGTCAAATATTCCAGAATATACAGATGAAATTGGTTGAATGTCTCATCAACACAATAGTTTGGTTATATGCCAGAGGTGAGAATAAGTCACTGTGCCAAGTTGAGTCCCAAATCGCTACACCTCCCGTCTGAGACGTATCTTAGGTCGCTGACTTTAGTACTGAGACATACAAGAACAAAAATATCGGTTCACAGAAGTGGCAAACATTGAAAACTATTTCAAGCTTTCCTAAAATCCTATACTAAACATAAGGAAATTTTGATTGAGTTATTTCGACCATAGTCAAGAAATCACAATAACCGAAGGTCACCCAGTTTGTTTTAGAAACTAAAGTTTGTACCCTTTGTAAAGCTAATGCTATTCTATTAGCAACAACCTGTACTGGTTCAATCTCGCCACTCAAACTCTGTAAAACCTGTGAATAGAAACATTTACTATAAATAATCAGGCCATGCACAGACCAAATTCTATTTTTACTGTTAATTTGAAATATCGCAGTTTCTGTTAAAATATACAATAGATTTACGGTACCTAATTTACTTCAAAGCCAGAAGTCCGAAGTCGCTGCACCTTGAGTCAAGTATTCACAAAGTTCAAGCCCTGTTCAAGTCACCAGTTAATCAAAAGATTCAACAAATCATGGTGATTAAAGCAAATTAGATGTTTCTATAAACATTTCAAGTTGAGTTCTAAGTCAGATCTTTGATGCAAATTAAGTGGGACTGTAGTCTGAATCGCTGGTCCCATGTTCCCATTCCTGAAGCAAACATAAAAATGTACAGCTTACCTCTTTAAGTCCGTTCTCTGATTTATATTGTATTTGATTATTAATATTAACTAGATGATCTCTAGCTAACTGAGGTATAATATCATCTCTTGAACACTCTGGTTCATCTAAATTGTGTTTAAATACTGTATTATAATCCATATACTCGTGTATACTGAAAAATATAATAAAATACATGATAGAGAAATACATAATAATATACTTATGTATACTTAAATACATAATAATATAAGTTCTTGTATACTGACATATATAACGATTTATTTTATGATCAGTAGTGGAATACCGCGTTTTATCAGTGAAATAAAAGTGTTATTCCACTGGCTAGCAATAGTCCATATTGTTTTACCTAAAATGATTGTAAAATCATAAAATAAATAGAACATTTGTCGTTTAGTCGTGAATAACATATTTTATTTCATCTCTAAGCAAGAAAACAGTATTTTCACTCATGCTATGCATTCGTGAAAATATAAGTTTTCTTGCTTAGAGATGAAATAAAATATGTTATTCACTCTAAAACGACAAATATCCTCAGTATACTGTTGTATACCGAAATATATATACTCTAGTATACTGAGATAAAAACAGTGATATTGAAATATATATATAATGATATACTATTGTAATTGTATACTTATGCAGTGGACACATTAGCTGAATCATTCGGCCTAATCAATCGGCGCCAAATTTTATTCAACAGTCGATTATGTCACCTTTCACGTCACATGATCAAAACATGGCGGCGTCAATGTCTTCAAACAATAACGTGACTTCTCGATATGAGTGACAATTGGCTAATGAATTCTACATTCGGCCTAATGCTTCGACAAAGCGGACACACCAGGCGAATATCCTTCGGCTGATTAAATAACAGTGGACACACTAGGCGAATTTTGACGCCGATTGATCGGCTAATTATCCACCGCTTTAAATACACAATAACAAACTGTTGTATACTGAAGTATATAATGATAAAATTGTGTATACTTAAAAATATAATAAAAATACATAGCGAAATACATCCTAATATATTTGTGTATACTGAAATATATAATAATAATATACAGCACTCATGTATCCAGAAATATCCTGTATATAGAAATTTATCAACATGTATATTTTTGGATTCAATGAGTACTGAGTAGCAGATTGGATTCCAATCCGGTGAAAATCTCAATGAGAGTTGATTATGGTTTGGATGAGTTAATTAATGTCTAATTAATAATTTAGATAACATTTTAGGCCTAAAGAAAGACCTGAAGTTGGCAGATTTAGCTCTTTAAGAGAGTAGGCAAATATTAATAATTATGGCTTACTTGATTTGTTTGGCTTCAAAAGCCAAATGAGTACTTTGAAACAGAGAAAAATCTATAAAGGTTGATTCTTCACAGCGTAA
Organism: Patella caerulea; assembly: GCA_036850965.1. Lineage (NCBI taxonomy): Eukaryota > Metazoa > Mollusca > Gastropoda > Patellidae > Patella > Patella caerulea. The sequence goes on along the minus strand of JAZGQO010000002.1, from coordinate 11,679,004 downwards.
ATCTTTTTCATCTAATACTTTACGTTTAAACATCGGCCATAATGTTACACCTAAAATATACCAATAATCAATAATTTTTTTTATAAAATAAGGATATTTGGCAGTGTTAAAACATCTAAAAGATCTAAATAAAATCCATTTCTTAACAATCAACAAGTAAATGAAACAATCTCAACACAGGAAAGGCACATCCGAGAGCCTCAAATTTATTCTTTTTTCTTCAGAAAAAAAAAATGCCAGAATATCAGAAGCACCATCCAAGGAAGATCATCAGCACCAAAAACAGTGAAATCACCTTTGTATATAAATCTAATGTATTGTATGTACTTTATAACACTTGGAAATATCACAAATTAAATTTTCAACATTCTAGGCCAGTGCTTATGTGAAGACTTAACCCCTCCCTCAAATTCTTAAACCTAACCCTGGGTACCGAATTTCAAAAGGAACCACTAAAATATTGACAATCGTACGATGCGAAATTTTGAAGATGGTTCCCAGAATGCTGGCTAACGAAAGCAAGGATCAATAAATAACAGAATATCTAATGTTTCGCATTTAACATTATGATGCAAGAAATTGAGGTGACTTTAAGTCCATGGCAGGGGCGTTTTAAGGTTTATCATGGCGGAGGCTAAACACATTTGAGGGCCCTCTTTCGCGGGTGTGTGTGCGTGTGTGTGTGTCTTTATTGATGATTTTTATGCCATTGCAATGACTGCATTCTCATTAAGCAATGGATTTGATAGTAACAGTGTATAGAAAACGATTGACTCTGACTCGAGGCCCTTTCCCTTTGCCAAAGGGGCCCTTTTGGGAGAAGTGGGGACCTTTTGGCTGCCATTAGGACCCCCCTAACTAGGCTACATTTTCATTTTTCTCATCGGTTTTAGCATTTTTCTCCCGTTTTTATTTTTCCAATTTCTTTGATTTTTTCAAGAGGAGGCTGGCGCCTCAGCTATAAAACGCCTTTGGTCCATGGCCACTCACAGCCTTGACAGTCACGTCTGGAAAGGTCAGTGCCAGTGGTTACTCAGTACATTGTAATGCAAGAAATTGAGGTGACTCAGCCTTGAGAGTCATGTCTGGAAAGGTCAAAGGTTACTCACTACTAGATATATCTTGTGTATCTATCTGATCTTCAGCTACCTGTACTTCTGGTTGTTGTGGTTGTTGAGGTTGTTGTTTATTCGTTGTTAAGGTACAGTGAGTTACCCGCCCATCTGCCTCTCCTTCACCATCAAGATAACGTAACTCTATGTTAATATTATTTGTGGCCAGTTCTTCACTCTGAATAAATTAAACAAGAAATATAATATTAGAATAAGAAACATATAATTGTTTTTAGCCATTTAGAATAAAGCAGAGGTGAATATAGCTCCAAATAATAATATAAAAATGTAGATAACAATGACAGCTGCTAAAATCAACTTAAATTTCTTTTGACGCCGCTAAACTAAATTAAAGGTCAGTTTGGGACTAACTTATAGTTCAATTTTATTTCAATAATTTGCTTGCACGTACAGGGCTGAGGCAGTGGGAAGAAACAGGATAGCCCAGAGAAAACCCATGAGGTTGGACAGGCGACATTACTCCTTGCCATTTACAACCAGGGAATCAAACCCATGGCAGTTGACTCAATGACAGACCTTATGATACAACGTGGATGTGCTAACCATTAGGCAATCCGACCACCAAGACTTGAATTAAAGATTGTGTTGATGAAATCACAGTCAGAGTATGTTCTAGCACCTGTCAATTTGAACAGATAGAAACATGACAACCGCTACATTTCGATTCATAAAATAAACAAATCTGACCGATTTACTAAAAATACTGCTATTTTCAAGTATGGTAGTCTTCATGATATCGACCAATTTTTAATTATCTGTGTAAGGAACTAGAATTTGTCTACAAGATGATTTTAGTCTCTGTCATCATTATCTATGTGATATTAACCACATTAATCAGTGTATTTATTTAGCCATTACATGATTCAACATAGAGTTGGCCTTCATCTTTAGTCAGCAGTGAAGCAAGCCCTCATGTATTCATTTAGACATTACGTGATCCAACATATCTTTAGTCAGCAGACTCCAACCTTAGTTTTAAACTGAACCGAGGCCTACTGAATTTATTACATTACATGATTCAACATAGAATGGGCCTTTATCATGAGATAATGTTTTTCTTGAAATTTTTGTTCATAAATATCGTAGCGTATTTAATATAATAATACACATGCATGTGTCAAGCGATACATACAGTAATCTACTGGGTTAAAAGAAATGTTAAAATTCTCTTAATATTTATACAAATTCCATGCTTAAGTGTATTTCTAACAACAATAAAAATCACAATGCAAATAAAAACATAATACAAATTTTGTATTAATAAAAACTAAAAAATAAAAATGGAAATAAAAAAAGAAAATAACAATTAAACATGAAATGTGACAACAACTATGTTATTAATTTAAGTGATTTTTAATCCATTGCAAACTACAATATTGACTGTATTGTCGAGGTTGAATCTCTAAAAAGAAAGTTTTCATTATATTCACGGAGAAAGCTAGATCAGAGATTGTCCTACGCATTTTAGCACATATGACGTCATATATAGATTATGGGTTGGGATTAGGGTAAGGGCTAAGACCTGTAGATTTGGTCAAGTCCCGAGATGTAAACAGGGCTAGCCCTAACCCTAACCCATGATCAAGCCTAACCCTTACCCTAACCCACAATTCACATATGACGTCACAATTTGCGTAGGACCATCTCCGATCTAGCGTGTTCTCCTATATTCACATCCGATATATTAGAGAGAAAGAGATAGAGAGAGAGAGAGAGAGAGAGAGAGAGAGAGAGAGAGAGAGAGATTGGGTTTTATCTTCACTCGACACACGCTAAGTCATTTCGGGACTAAAAAAATGGTTCAATTTATTTCAATAATTCGCTTGCTCGTAGGGGTCTTTAGTAGTAGGAAGAAACCAGAGGTCTTTAGTAGTAGGAAGAAACCAGAGGTCTTTAGTAGTAGGAAGAAACCAGAGGTCTTTAGTAGTAGGAAGAAACCAGAGGACCCAGAGAAAACTCAGGAGGTTTAACAGGCGACCCTATTCCTTGTCATGCACAAAAGGAGAATCGAAACCACGCCAGTTGACTCACTGACAGACGTACTAAATTAGGTCATCCAATCCCTGTCTTCATTAGGCCCAATTGGTGCAGAATAGTAGGAAGTTAAACCCCATTTCATTTCATATTTTTGCAGTTTGCAATAGATTCCAACTTTTTATTTGAATTAATTTTTCATTTTTTCATTCCACTACATCTTGTTGTGACGATATTTCTTTATAAGGTGTATTCAGTAATATGAAGGTGTTGATTGGTTGATTCCAGATCAACCTACCAATGAAAACCTGTGATATTGAAAATCTTATTAAAGGCTTTGATTATCCAGATATTTGTCTGGCTGTCATCAGAAGATAATAATGTGCTTTTAAATGGAGTCTGAAATTTTTGCACTTTTGATATAGTAAAGCGACATTCACATGATACAACCAATTCATACAACGGCCCTCTTAAATGGATCTAACTCTATTGGCTTTTGAATTAGAGTATATAATAACTCTGTATAGGAAACATAAACTTTATTGGAACCTACAGCATCAAAACCACACCTTTTAAACAAGCAAATACATCTGTGATTTTGCTCTGCTTTAATGTCAAATCTGCTTTTAATGGAACAATGATTTTCACAGTCATTTGTGAGCACATGGGCTCTTATTCAGTCAGTATTTACTGAATTCCCAAATATGAACAAAAATAAAAGCTAGGTGATATTAACATGCATCAATATAGCCATGCAAAAATCTAAAACCTGGTTAAGCATTTTATACATAATATTGTTAAATACAACATACATCTTGGTTTAACCAGATTGCTGATTTCAAATTGCAGTGCAAATTAAATGATCTAACCAGATTTCACCTCATATCTCCTGATTTAGCCAGATTTCACTGCAGATCTCCTGATTTAGCCAGATTTCACTGCAGATTTCATGATTTAGCCAGATTTCACTGCAGATCTCATGATTTAACCAGATTTCACTGCAGACATCAATAATATATTTATTCAGATTTCACTGCAGACATCATGATTTAACCAAATTTCAAAGCACATTTCAAACATATTCATGTACTACTCTGTATAATATCCAATGGTTTGATTGATTCCATTAACAATTGAACCTTAATTTTGCATCAATTCTAATTAGATTTGATGTTATGCAGAAAATACTTAGGGGTCATTGCAAAATTTCAACACTTAAGTTTAAGAGAGAGAAATGGGGTTTAACGTCCACTCAACACAAACTTGGTCATTTTGCGACTAACATTTAGCAGTGGGAGGAAACCCACGAGGTTGAGAAGGTGCGCCTATCTCCATGCCACACCAGAGCTCGAAACCACAGCCGCAAGCCAGAGGTGACCAGGCAGCTAAAGGGTCGAAGCGCGGCACTCTAGACCACTAGGCCATCCCAACCCCCCCTTTAGTTTAAACGAATAAGCCGCAGAACTGCGATAGTGAATGGAACGATACCGAGGATAGAAAATGATGGAAGGAAATATTATGTGAACAGGAATAAAATAAAATAGGGTTTAACATCCTACGATTCTGTTCCTATACTGGGCTAATGAAGATGAGCATACGTAATACAGTGGGCTATGAGAGAAATTTTACCCACTCTTATATTGAATTCTAACTGCCAAGGGACCGTGTTGTTTATAATATCCAAACAACTAGACGGCTGCTATCCTTGTCAGGCCCTCTGTCCTGCAACACTGACAAGTGCAAACCATGTCGGAAAATATGTCAAGTAGGTGTATTGTGATCTATTTGTGGGTTATTCGAGTGAACGCATGTGTCAAAATTTTGCAACTGTCCCTACAGAATAAAATATTAGCATACGCAACAGTTATGACAAGCTACTATCTCTACTACACATATCTAAATTTAAAGAGGTAGTCAGCATTTGATATCTTTGTCTATAAACAAAAATATTTTCAGGAAAGTGCCCTTCAGCACTCAAGGTTAAAAAATATTTTCGGGAAATTTTCGATACAATACAAATTTGCTTTCAACACTCAAGGTTTAAATGACTGACCACCACTTTATGAATTTTATAATGCAGAACAGTTTCACAAAATTCAATAGGTATTTTCCCCACATTTTAATTTCTAAGAGTCTACACACATATACAGGATAAGCTACTGTTAGTGATATTAAAATAATAAAATTAGTAATTAACTAATAAAGAAGTTTACTGCAGTTTACAAAATACATTACATAGAACAATGTGAACTTCAACAGGTACATTTTCTCATCTTCACAGTGTCAAATATACTAAACTGAGGTTGTCTGTGTAAAGTTAGCTATACTTGAGAACAGACAATAAGCTAGTTGACCGACATTTTTATTCCTAAATCGACGATTTTGGTCGAAAACATCAAGTTTTTACTTCAAGAATTGCGTTAAGCATTTATTCTACTTCTATTCAATAAAATTGAAAAACTTTATTTAAAGGCTGCCTGTCTACAGTTGAGAGCAGACACTAAGCTACTTGACCGACATTTTAAGTCCTAATTTAACGATTGTACAAAAGACTAGGCATTTACTCTACTTCCATTCAATAAAATTGAAAAAGTTTATTTAGTCTTTATATGTATGACAGATTTGAAACAGAATAAAGCTGCATTACAAAGAATTATACTAACTTTTGGATATGGCAGTCATTTAAGACAGAGATCTATAAGTGAAGTACAGCTGCCTAGTAGTTCGGATGGGACAAAAAACCGAGGTCCTGTGTACACATTGGAATGCACGTATAAGATCCCTTGGCAGTTGGAATTCGATATAAGAGTAGGCAAAATTTCCATCATAGCACACTGTATGGTGTATGCCCGTCTTCCATTAGCCCAGGTTAGGAGCAAAAGAGTAGGACTGTCTCTAAGTATGCAGAATGAGCATCAAAGTGTTATAAAAGATATGTCAGTTTTTGTATTTGTTTTCATTTTTGTATTTTTATGTCATTTCCAGTTACATTTCAGGACATACTTTAAGCAGTTTTAAGTGGACTTCTGTATGACCAGAACAGAGAACATACATTATGCAAGGGCTAAATCAGCCTATTGCAGGTCTTTCGTTAGGCCTGAAATATTATCTAAATTATTAATAAGACATTAATTAACTTATCAAGACTATATGCAACTCTCGATGCCATAACAGGCGCGGTTCCAGAGGGAGGGGTCCAGGGGCTCCGGACCCCCCCTGCTCAGACTTGAAAATTTTTTATGCGATTTTATTGGCGACTTTTAGACCTGTAATTTGGGAATTTACCTTCTGGATATACGTCAGAATGCATCAAATTGAATCTAATTTACCAAATTTTTCTGGGGGGGGGGGGGCCCCCAACCCCCCGTTAATTGGTTGAGTGCCTTTTATCAAACCTAGACCCCCCCCCCCTGCAAAAAATCCTGGATCCGCGCCTGGATATGCCATCGCTTGTCCGAGATATTCAGTGGATTGGAATACATTATTAGAGAAACAAAATTCAAATCGATAAATGGATAATCAAGACTTCGATTTTTATCATACCGACTTGAGTAATGATGATCTATACTAGCCTAAAATTCTCGGTTCCGAGTGGAGCAATTCGACTGAATTTTTCAGCATATTCTATTTACGTCATTTAGTTTTTACCTATTATAGCGAGAACTGTCAGCTCTTTATCCATTCTCCTATAATGCTTGTTTAAACGGACAATAACATTCTTGCTGGCTTGGTAGCTCCAGAAAATAAATAATACCTTTATTCTAAGTACTAGATGTTTAAGTGTCCTACCTGTTGTGTAAATTATCCATTACAACCTATTTTACTTGCGTCCAGAGGGTTCGAAAATATTTTAAAATCCAAGTCACATATGACAAGGTTTACGTTAAGACTTTTCAAATCAATTGGTTGAATTTTTCCAATTTTTCATGAAATTTAAGATGAAATTTATATCATCATTTAATTGGAATATTCTAAAATAATACGATTTGTTGACCAGAATGAAGATTGGGACATATTATTCAGTTACAAAAAGAGTGTTATTGGGGCATTAAACAAGATATCTTATGAATGTCTTGATACTGTGAAGATTAGACTTTCTATGTTAATATACAACTACAATTCTCCCATCAAAAGGCCACACTTTTTGTCAAAATTGAGATATGGCCAAATTTGTAGTTACTAGGGTGTGCTTCCTGTTGATGTACTAGATATTTGAATCTTTTGATTTTGTAAGCAGTTACACCCGTCAGCTTCCTTCATTTGCCTGTTATGCCACAGAAAAACCTAGTAAGTACATTAACTCAATAGTCAAATCACTTGATAAGCTGGGGTTAAAATATTCAAAATAAGAAAAAAAGTGAGTTACTAGGTGTTTCCTTTTGATGGGAGAATTACATACATACATAGATATAAAAAATAATAACATGCCTGATTTAACAAATAAGTAAAACAAGAATCTCTATCATGAGATACAACAAACAGACTAGAAGCATATATACCATGTTTTTAACTGTTCCCTTCCTGGAAATCTGTCTGTCTTTCCTTTCTTTGTTTCTCAGTTCTGTGAACAATCATTACAGGAACATTTGCTTCCTTTTCTCAAAATAATACATGTTTAAAGGCCCCCGCACACGAGCCGAAAACTGCGTACGCAAATGGCGCAGCGTCATTTTCGGCTCGTGTGCGGGGGTATTTTCGAGCGCATTTTGACGTTCGCCAAATATCTGTCATGTTTGATATTTTTTGACGCAGCGCCAACTGCGCTCTCGTGTGCGGGCGACTCAGCGCTATTTGCGTTTCATTCGTCGTCAATGCGCATGCGTCATCACTACTGCAAAATGGCAGTGAGTTCGTCAGTGACGCAATTTTAGAGGATAAAATCGTCGATTTATGGCAAGAATATCCTTGCCTATATGATACAAAATGCGTAGAACTTCGAGACCGCTGCCATTTTCGGATGAGTGGTGGCCACGTGAACGACTCACTTGCCGCAGTAGCTTTCGCGCAGCGTCGTTTTCGGCTCGTGTGCGGACGCCGTATTTCTGCGTCAAATGCGTACGCATCTAGCGCGGCGCTAAATGCGTACGCAAAATGCGCTCGTGTGCGGGGGCCTTAACTGTTGGTTTCCACTTTTTTCATTTCTCAAGTGAATTCCCTAAACCCTCCAGGCAACATATGACACAATATTCACAGAAGTTTAAATTTAGATGTCACAAAAGGCTGTATAAAAGGCCCATAACATGTATAAAAAGCCCATAACCTGACCAGCTCAAAATGAAGGGCCCTTTGAGATATGGCATAAGTTTCCTTGCTTTGTTATTTTTATAATTTTCAATTGCTTTTTTCTTAAAACGAATATCATGAAGTACACCAACTTCAACACTAAATATTTCGGCCTTTTTTAAAAGATTAATGTATATATCACATACAAATTTCAAGGAATTAAAGATCTTAAAAATTAGTCCATACCGGTAGTAGGATTTAATCCAGGTAGGTTATGACATTCTCCTTATCAAAATGAACAAAAATAAGGGCTGAAAATTGTTATTTAGCTTCGTAATTTATAAACCCTAGTGAGCTCACTATTCATGCAATGAAATAAGATATCCTTCAGTCTTTCACTGACAATTCTAAGGTTGAGATCAATGGAAAGTGAAATAAAGTACAGATGACTGTATTAGTATTGGTCAATTTTAATCATTTAGGGACCCAGACTTGCTCTACGTTATTGTATCCTGCTTTGTTTTTTTTTATTTTCAAGGATTTCAAATTTGCGCTGTTTTAAATCTTATCCTAAGGAATGCTGGTATCTTCCAAATATATTTGATTACCTTATTGAAGCGACATTGAAACTATATCAGAATTAGAATATGGGGATTCCTGGTTTCTCTTTCATTTCAATACAATGTACAGATCAAAGAAATAGAGTCTGACGACCAGCCTTGAGTTATCAGCTATTATTTCTCATGTATCTTTATTCCATTACTTCCAGTGCACTGTTTCAAGCAATGACCATGAACACTCCTTAGCACTCCTATAGTATTGGAACTAACCAAGAGATAACGAATAAAAAGGAGATCTGCTGGTTTGTATACAACCTGTTTCACAGAGAATTACTAACGAATTATCCCTGTAACGGATGTCTGTCTAAAACACGTGCGTTGACTTGCACGCCTCGTAGTCATTGGCTCAAAGGCTCGTGCAATGTTTACTTAACACCTAACTGCTTCGGGCAAAATGATGCATTTTACTCATTTTAATGCCCATTTACACTAAATAGGAAATATTTTTTAACTACAAATACTTTAAACGTCTTTATTTATTTTTCTTTTACCTCAAAAAAATGTTTGAGAATTTAATTTGTCGGAGTAAAAAAGTTAATATGCCGTACTCATTAAGCCTCGTCGATGTCATGCTTATCAGTGACTGTAGCGGCCAAGCGAATATTCACTGCGGGATCAGTTTGGTTTGTATAGTATAATATATAACGAGCCCAATTACTGCATTATCTACTACTAAGTCAAGAAGAAACCAACATTCCAAAATCTGGCTTTTTAAGTAGAACGATTAATCTTCAAGTCAAAGACAATTCCAATCAATTCTCGAAAAAACAGACAAATTTGGCATTATCGATGAAGAGCAAACATACTTTTCAGCTTAAGAAATTTACAATACCATAAATAAATAGCCAAATAAACAAGCAAATGGCTGAATTGTCTAAAAATAACAAGTAACAATTATGTTTTATGACATAAATAAATTGATTTTATTTTTTCCATATTTTTGTGAAACAAGCCTGTAATAGTTTTATAATAACAGCATATCACAGTTTTACACTGAGTCTGTCACAGGATAAAGATAAAATAAGACATTATTATTACAGGAGAGACAACAAACAAATGATATGTCGTTAACAAATTATTATCATAATATATTTTAATTGATTTTTACTGAAGGGCCACGATCTTTTTGTCTTTTATTTTCTGCACATGATCAACACTAATTGAAAAAAAATCTAGGTGAAATTGAAAGAATTAAACAAGAAAACATACCTAGATAGGCTTCACCGATCAAATCTTGTTACAGTATTTGTCTTTTTTTTAATCCTAATAGGGTTTAACTAAAGCACAGGGCAAAAAACTAGAAACCAAAGAGTATCACCATAGCATGTCCTATTGACAATATTAAAGTGGTTTGGTATAACGCAGAAGAATCTCAAAATTGGCTTTAATTGTTACAATTATAACCAGGTTCAAATCTCTGTGTGATATCTCAGCCATAAATCTGTATCAAATTTTAATTTGAAATCATAAGTTTCAATAAATACCACAGATTTATAATCAAAACTTTCAACATGAACATAGATCATATTATCTAAAAAAAACATCATAAGTTGTAACAAAGATCAATTTAAATAAAGATCATCAATTTAAAAGACCATAAATCTAAATAAAGATCATTAGTTTCAATAAGATCATAAGATTCTAACAAAGATCATCAATTTAAATAAAGATCATCAATTTAAATAAAGATCATCAAATTAAATAAAGAACATCAAATTAAATAAAGATTACAAGTAGCAACAAAGGTCATCAATTTAAATAAAGATCATCAAATTAAATAAAGATTACAAGTTGCAACAAAGATCATCAATTTAAATAAAGATCATTAGTTTAATGAGCAGTATAAAGATCATTAGTTTAAATAAAGATCATTAATTTAAACTAAGATCTGATAATTAATCTGAATAAAGATCACAAGTTGCAACAAAGATCATAAATCTGAATAAAATTTCATAAATCTTAAGTTCAAACATTTGATGAACACATAACTCATGTAAAAAACCTCAAAAACAAAAAAGTTCTATATCTCAGACATCATCGTTTTGTTTGGTTTTGAAATAGAACAAAGACAATTTTTCTCTTACATCAATTTAATCTGAACCGCTACTCTCCATATCTTAAAGTGGTTTTTGTCTTGTCTGACAAACAGACTTTGTGGACGGGGAGGTGGATGCAGACAGAGAGGGGGTGTGTCTAACTGTTTACAATTTAATACCCTACTTGTTGTACTATGGAATGTTAATTAATTACAAGTATATTCCATATTTTATTTCTGAACAAAGAAAAAGGAAATAAGCACCATTATTTCTTAGGTAACATATTATCTATATGTTGACCGTTAAAGAAAACTAAAAACTACATTATACAAATGTAAACAAAGCTTTAAAAAATCATTAGTTTCATTGTTCATAATTCTGATGGTTTTATTATGGTCTCTTGTGTTGAACTAGATATATAAATAGACAGGGTGTGGTTACTCTTTCAAAACATCTGATGTCACTTTTCTATACCAACAGATTTTTATTTTACTTTCGTAATTCAATTGTAAGTTTTATTGTAACATAGACCTGATAAACTAAAAACTACATTATACAAATGTAAACAAAGCTTTAAAAAATCATTAGTTTCATAATTCTGATGGTTTTTTTATGGTCTCTTGTGTTGAACTAGATATATAAATAGACAGGGTGTGGTTACTCTTTCAAAACATCTGATGTCACTTCTCTATACCTACAGATATTTATTTTACTTTCGTAATTTCATTGTAAGCTTTATTGTAACATAGACCTGATATATATTGAGAGAGAAATGAGATGTAACATCCACTCGAAACAAACTAGGTGAATTCAGGACTAACATATGGTTCAATTTTATTTCAGTAATTTACTTGTGCATGCCATAAGGGTCTTTAGCAGTAGGAGGAAACCCTGAGGACTAAGAGAAAACATACCTGGTTGGACAGACGAACGTATGCCTGATGTAATGGTCATTTCTGGACTAACATATGGTTCAACTTTATTTCCATAATTCCCCCGTGCGTAAGCTTGGGAGAAAACTCACGAGATAGGACAGGCGAGCGTAAGCATGATATAATGGTCATTTCGGGACTAACATATGATTCAGTTTTATTTCAATAACTTCCTCACACTGACCTGGAGAAAACCCACAAGGACTGTCAGGCGAGCATTGACCTGATATAATGGTGTCTAAACACTTGTTTTAATTTATATAAAGTTCTGAAATGTGCAATTCATATCACAATATGACTAAATAAGTAACAATATTGAATGTATTTTAACTAAATTTTTTTCAACCCATCAAATTTTAATTTTTACTGCCAGAATTAAAAACAATGAAATAAATAAATCTACAATGGCACTAAAATAAACAATTTTAAAATTCTAAAAAAAACTTGGCAAATATAAGCTTATTCATAAAAACACATCTATACTAGTAGTCATAAAAAGTGTTACTGCATATTAGCTTATAACAGTAAAAATGTTTGAATTTAAAAATACAACTAAGAAGATATCATTAATTAATTAACCAATTATTTTTTTAAAAAATTAAAAAATGAGGAGCTGAAATTTAACGAGTTTTGTTAAATCTGTTACAAATAAAATATAAAGGACATTAATTTATTTAATAGAATAAAAACGTTTTTAAGTAGGCTATTTTCATTTTTTATCATAATAATAATAATCTTATTATTATTTGGCCATTATTCATAAAATCTATCAAAATATTCAAAATCACAGATTGTTCATGTTTTGTGTGCGAGCTGTATGTCCCTTCACCCATAGCTGCGAATCTCGTAAAGATACAAGCAAAAGCTGGGATAGGTTCAAGCTGTAACACTTACATAAGATCTGTATTCATCCTGGTTACATCCAGGAGATTTCGTCCCATCGCTAAATATTATGCATTCTCCTTCCTCAACATGGATATCACTTGCTGATTGCACGAATATTAACTTTTGATGTAGAACGCCATCAACAAACTCAAGCTTTATGTGAGGTTTCTTCTGGTCCGGCTATAAGATACAGAAAAAAAAAAGAAGAAAATATAAGCAAAAACAGTCATAAAAGTGAGGTCGACATCACCTATGGGGATAAACGAATCAAATAATATTAATAGATTGCAAATATATTTCAAAAATATTTCAAATTGTGCAAACTAATCCCAACATAGAACAAATATTTTTCGTCTAATTTAAGATATTGATAAGATATTTAAAGGGCAAACATTATTAATTTTTTAACTATGATGAAGATGACCAACGAAGAAGGTCTGTAGAATTAAGGTGTATTATCTAATTGAACATTTAATTGTTTGTGTAAAAGATGAGCTAATAAAGCATTTTTCTTTTTAATTTATTTAAGAGTAAAGCCAGTGAACTAATAATAAGGCCAACAGTTCTATGTGATAAGGCTTAATAATTAAAAGGGGGAGTTGTAGTTGATTGCTACTGATTATAGTTATGAGGAATGGGAGAGAACTCTACTCAAGCCATGGATAGCTCATGCAATGAACTGGGGGTGGGAAGTCATACACAGCTATAAATGTAAGTATATTAATAATAATAATAATAAACAATTCATCAAACAAATAAATAAATAAATAAACACTGTCAAAAAAATATTTTAACAATTTTCTACATATTATTGACAAATATTTAAAGGCACAATTCAAAATTGTTTAGATATATCTCAAAACTCAAAAATATAGACCATTTTATTGAAAAGGTTGTTACCACATAGATAAGCCAATAATATGAGTATTAAAAAAAACTACAGGACAAATGAGTTGAATTGTGCAAAAAACGGTAACAGAATTCACCTATTTTTTTTATTACTGATGAAATTGAATATCTTGTTGACACGTGATTTCTAATCGTGGTTTGAAAACGCCTGCATAAAGGCTGATAAGAGTTTGGTCCCTTTATTTTCGGGACAATCGTTATGTTTGGTGAAATATGCAAAGAGTGCAAATAGATTGGCCGTCTTTGGCATCTTGTTATTCCAGTCTACCTCAGTAGACTTCCCTTGTGGCTGTGGGATATGTGTAGCCTTGTTCATCGTGTCGGCCATTACAAATTGTGATCGCTAGCATTCTATCACAAAATTTGTGTACCATGTTTAAAATTTTCTTTGTGTCTTAAATATTGGATATAGAAGCCCATCTTTTCATGGTAAGATAACAACATCAATGTTAAATTAAATTGACCAATAAGTCCTGTTTGCAATGTCGAAGACTGTCGATGATACTGACCGAGCTGGCTACTTTAAGTACACTGGTCTTGATGTCTTTTGGAACCAACCTCTAGCCGACGTTTACTGCATTGATGAAAAGAGCACTTTAAACTGATACCTCCATGACAAAGTTCATTTTGGATCATGTACATTGTAAATAGTGAAACAAACATGTTTTGAATGCCAGTTGGACTACAAATGGAATCTTTAATCATAATTCAAGAAAATCACATAATCTATAGCTATTATGCCAACTCTTGTTGCCTAGTAACCGATCATGGAAACTTTGCTTGTTTGCTACTATCTTATATACGAAAATTGGTGTGAGTACAATTACAATACAAAACAAACAAACTACTAACATTCATAAAACACAGATAAGGCAAGTTCTAAGATAATAACAGTTCCCACAGCCCCCAGCAGCAAAGTCATCCAAGCTACCTAAATATTTGACATCTACACGGTAAATTATCAAACATTTCGTCCTATACCACATGTTTAAAAAAAACAAAACAACTCAACATTCAAAAATTTCATCAAGAGCTCTCTCTCTCTCTCTTGTATCATTTCCACAAGCCACAAAAGGGTCAAAATATAAACAAACAGGTTGCCATAGAAACATATTTTACATATTTTAAAATCTAACCTTGGTTATAATTAATTTTCACACTCAAGTGCCAACTCAATGTTCATATTCTCTAATTTTTCATAATTGTCAATCGTTTTCCGTACATATGACTTTTACAACTTGAAAATTAGATCAAATTTATACATGTAAACCCGTTTCAGTTTTCAAGGCTATTTCATATGATTGATTGTTGTTATTGCTTAACGAGTCTAAAAAATAACTATCTATAGGTCCTCTGTTAAAAAATAATTATTGTTTTTTACCTATCTGAAATGAATCCATAAATACTATTAAAAGCCAAAACAATATTTCTTAAAGTTAACCAGGAATATTTTTCATGATAATTATTAACAAATTGTTGTTGACAAAACAGATCCAAAAGAATTATCAATTATTAATTGGTTCAGTATTTACAAAAATATATTTACTGAAATTGTTACAAACAATACGACCTATAAACGACCTATAATTATTATGTGTGAAATTTTTTGATGGGCCTCTTTGGATGGGCCTCTTTTGATGGGGCTCTTTTTAGTCTCATTGAATCTATGATGGGAGAATATCTACCATTGATATTCTAATTTTATTTTCTATATTAAATGTTAAATAATCAATTTTAGGATAAGGTCTGAAAAATGCACAGGATCAACGACTTTAATAAGAAAATAAAAACTAAACAATGAATAAATACAATTAAATACAATCTACTAAGACAACATCATGCTAAACATAGATATAACCACAATACAAGAGGCATCAAAATCACTAGTTGAAATATAGGTAATTATATACTGAGCCTACCATGCACTGTGTTGAGTGCAGAGCCACCGGTCGGACAAAGAGCTTGGGGGGAGTTATCACATGAGCTATTAGACCTGAGTGAGTCTTCATTGGTAAAAGACACTGGAAAAATGGCAAGTTTATAATTTTAAATTCTTTTAATTTTATTTTCAAACAATTAAAAAAAACAAAACAAAAATAGAATTTTTTTTTTTTTTAATGGTATATCAATTTAATTAAAATTAGGCAACATTTCAGTTCATTTTATGTTTCATTTGTTAAAAGAATTTTATTTTGATTTAAAGAAATATCTTTATAAGACACTTTCAGTAAGCGACTGTAGCAAAATTTCAACACTTGCGTCCAAACAAATAATCTGCAGAACAAAGTTGAACATCACCACAAAAAAAATTGATTAATGTAAGACTTAGATAAAGACTATTCTTACTATAATAGTTCCAAAATAGATGATTCAAAATTAAAAAATTGAAAATCTCATTCAATAAATTTATTCTGAGCCAAATTATCACTGTTTGAAGTTTTGAAAAGATGTGGCAAATATTGTTTATTACTGTAGCAACATTACTTGTTATGTAATTGAAACTCAGTCTTGCTTCTCCATTTTTAAAATAGATCATTAAAAGAGATCGTATTTCAATTGGTATACATCTATCTGCCATCCTACGTCTAGAGAGTTGGTTATAGGGTTGTTATGTGAATTAATGTCTAAATAATAATTTATGTAACATTTGAATCCAAAATAAAAACCTCTAATAGGCAGATTTAGCTCCAACATAAGACATCTTTAATAAATCATAAACGGAAATATGTCAACTTTCTTTCAAGTGGGATGTATATTGGGTCGAGATTTATTTATGGGTTATTTGTTTGGAGTCAAATGTTGAAATTTTGCGACAGTCCATAGGGTTCTAATTCTGACCGATCAATATCAATAACATGCGGTTGCCATGCAAGATCCGCCGACACTTTGCAAGAGATGGACAGAGAAAAGCTCAAGAAAAGAAGCGATTTTTCGAAGAATCAGGGGAAATAACCGCGGAAGTTAGGGATATGCATGAACAAATGCATGAACCTAGAATTTCGGGATAGAAACGTATTTTAAATTTCATCAAAATCAGATAAAAATTTTGACCTCTAGAGCATTCATAACCTTGGTGTTACATACTTTTACACTATCTGCGTACAATGAGCAGCCATGCATTGAGTCTCAACAATCGTTATGGTGTCACAGTGATATATTTAAACGGTTTTCAAAATCAGACAAAAATTGTGACCAATAGGGGGTCCACAAGCTAAAAACTTTTTGGTACAATCAGGGTTCATTATCCAAGAAGTTACAGTCTGATATGCGCAAATAGCAAAAGGAACCAAGATCTTTAAAATTTGAGACATATACATATACCTTAAGTTTCATCAAAATCTGATAAAAATTGTGTCTTCTACAGGGTCAACAACCTTGGTATGACATAATGTTGTACTATATGCCTATAAATATAATAGGCCTATAATATGATATAGCCTTGACCTTGTTTAAAGGTATAAATTAAAGTATATAGGCATGATTACCTGCACTCTAAGAGTATTACAATCATCTCCTTTACAAATTCCTTTCTTCTCATAATGTTCACTAACTTCATCTAATTTAGCTGTAAAATCACTTGTAACTGAAAACACAAATACGTATCTCAGAACGGCACAGAATGATTTCACTTCAAGAGTCAGAGAGGGGGAGGGTCATTTCCGGACTAACATGGTTCAATTTTATTTCAAAAATTCACTTGCGTGTGGGGGTCTTTAACAGTGGGAGGAAACCAGAGGACGCAGAAAAAAACAGGAGGTTGGACAGACGACCCTACTCCTTGTCACCTATAACCAGGGATTTGAGCTGTCTATGTTCAAAGACAAAAACAACTTTTAAAGAAAACAGAATTTAAAGAAAACAGAAAATATCACCTCAAAATAATTACTCACTAACATGCGTTAATGGACACCATGTAAACTAGTGAAGCGTGACAAGCATCCTCCGATACACAGGGTTAGACAACTTTTGTCATTCACTGTAAACACCATTTACCCCATTTGGATAAATATTGGTTTTTTATTAACCATAATTCCATGGATTCTGATAACTTGATCCAGTCAGTTGAATAATAAACCTCATCTGTTTTATAAAGATGAATCACTGCATACATATATTGCAGTGTACTTTTTTTTAATTATAAAGCATAAAGGCTATATAAGGGGAGATAACTTACAAAGTAATTCTTCTCCTCCCTCACCACCACAATGATTATTGGTTCCCTTCTGATGACATTGTACAGGATCTGTAGATAGATAAAATAATATATATTACAATAAAACTCGACAAGATAGCACTGATTCAATAGATACACAATCAAAACAAAACAGTGAATACAAAATATGTTAGCCAGGTGACTTTAGCAAGTGTTTAAAATGCATTAAGAGCGAGCAAAATCTACCTATTGCAGATCTTTCTTTTAGAAATATAAATCATTAATTAGACATCAAGTCACATGACAAGCCCACAATCTACTCATTAAGACAATCAGATGGCTGTGATTTTAAACAGATTAAAACATGATGACCAGTTAATATAAATATGTTAGCTATGTGATTTAAATAAATTATTAAACAGCTAAATCTGCCAATTGAAGGTCTTTCTTTTGGTCTCAAATGTTAAAGGGACAATAACATTCTTGCTGGCTTGGTAGCTCCAGAAAATAAATAATACCCTTATTCTAAATACTAGATGTTTAAATGTCCTACCTGTTGTGTAAATTATCCATTACAACCTATTTTACTTGCCCAGAGGGTTCAAAAATATTTTAAAATCCAAGTCACATTTGAAAAGGTTTACGTTAGACTTTTCAAATCAATTGGTTGAATTTTTCAAATTTTTTAAAATATGTGTGTTAAGATGAAATTTATATCATCATTTAATTGGAATATTCTTAAATAATACGATTTGTTGACCAGAATGACGATTGGGACATATTTTTCAGTAACAACAAGAGTGTTATTGGGGCTTTAAATATATTATTAATAAGACATTTATTCACATTGTAAGCCCAAAATCAATTCTCTAGAGCATCGGATGGTTGAGATTTGGAGCAGATTAAAACATGATTGTCATTTAATAATCTAATTCAAAATGGATAATTAAGACTTTGTTTATCTTGACATACTTTTGGTTGGGTTTTTTTTCTTCAGCATATCCATCTGTATGCTAAAATTATCTATTTGTGAAATGTTGATGATCTTTTTGGTGTATTGTAGAAATAAATTTATAGAATTTAATAAACATTATATCATGCTAATCATAACCTATAACTATTCTTATTGATTTTTTTAATATGTTATAAAATGTTTAATTAACATGCTTTCAGCCAAAGCATAGTGATAGATAATTTAATACACTGTGCGTACATTAAACATACATTAAGCAATAGCTAGATATGTTTTTTATCGTACCAACTTTAGTAATGATGAAAAAGGTTAGGCAGAAATTTCAATTGCTTAATTCTCAGTTCATAGTGGATCAATTTGACTGAATTTTTCCACAAATTGCATTTACATTATGTAGTTTTAACTACATGTATTATATTTAGAGCTGTCAACTGTTATCTAATCTCCCATAATGTATTTTTAAAGGGACAATAACACTATTGCTGGCTTGATAGCTCAAGAAAATAAATAATAGCCTTATTCTAAGTACTAGATGTTTTAGTGTCCAACCTGATGTGTAAATTATCCATTTCATCCCATTTTACTTGTCCAGAGGGTTCGGAACTATTTTTAAATCAAGTCACATTTTAAAAAGTTTACGTTTTTAAATCATTTAGTTGAATTTTTCCAATTTTTTAAATTAGGTGTGTTAAGATAAAATTTGTATCACTAATTAATTGGAATATTGTAAATTAGTACGATTTGTTGACCAGAATAAAGATTGGGACATATTATTCGGTTACAACAAGAGTGGTATTGAGCCTTTAAAGTAATTATTTGTCATATTATAGCTATGCTATATCCTGCTTGTCCACTGAAAATTTCATCATGAGTAAAACAAAATGTTAATAGTTACAGAAATAAAATGGTGTTCTATATCTTATTAGTGTGCAACAACTGGAATAATGAGAAGCCTGGCGTGTGTCCAGCAGTGTTCTATGTCCAACTCTTATTTCAATGATATAAACAGTACTATAATAAACTTCCTTGTCAGGTCCTGCACCATGGTTGATCTATTTGATAAGGCCAACTTCAAGTCCGGTCAAAGGTCACTTGATGTAAACAAGGCTAGCTATTTCCAACCCTAGCCATGAGAGAGAGAAATGGGGTTTAACATCCACTCGACACTAACTAGGTCATTTCGAGACTAACATATTGTTTAATTTTATTTCAATAATTCGCTTACGCATAGGAGTCTTTAGCAGTATGAGGAAACCAGAGTACCCGGATAAAACCCACGACGTTGTACAGGCGACCCCTAACCCTGAACCTAGCCCTACAATCTCTCTAACAATTACTTGCCCTAACCTTATTTACATCTCAGTGACTTTGATGAAAATTGAATTGGCTTTAACAAAAAGATTTAGCCTCCAGCACCGCTAACACAACCCATGGATGAAAAATCCTGTGGAACTTTCTCATCAACACTTGGATTGGGACGTGAAATATCCTTATTGGTGACAGAGAAATTTCGAAGTCTACACCAGAATTGGACATAGAATATCCTGGTTAATAATCCAGCATCACACTAACCAATCCACTGGAGCCCCCCACTAGTTACCGCAACTGAGGACTGAGGAAATTTCGCAGACGGATCAGATCGATGTACTAATTAAATTTGATGTCATTAAGGAGATGATATAAAACAATTATAAAGATAATCATGTGTTAGTTTTTGAAAAACTATAAACCCTGTCCAATCAGATATTTTTCAAATTTTCAGGAAAATTTAAAATGTAAGGACAAATAAAAAACCAACCTATATAGTGATTATTGTAAAAAAGAAAAAAAAACAGAGTTACTTAGAGTCAAAGGGTGATTAAAAAGGTGATTTAAAAGGGTGATTTAAAAGAGTTAAACCTTATTGATTTAGACAATCTAATTAAAATACAGATCCTATTTCGTTTTTTATTATAGTTCAAAATTTCGTTTTACTTGTCTGTACTACACTAGGATCTAGAAGAGTTGTTATCATTGATGTAGTATGGATGATGTGACGGATTAGCCAATAAAACGTTCTGTTTCAGTGAGTTTTACTTGTCTTTACTACACTATGATCTGGAAGATTTGTTAAATAACCCGCGTTCTGGATGACACAAGGGATTAACCAATGGAACGGTCTGTTATAACAAGTTTTTGGCATGAGGTGCACAGAACTTTGGGTAACACACTAGAAAAGTTAATGTTGATTGATTAATCAAATGCCCTACATGATAGGGTTAAAAGCCACACATATGGTCATAGGGTTAAAAGTCGCTCGTATGACACCTGACACCACCTTCCACTACAACTGGTCAGATCTTCATGCAGTGTAGGATATCAAAAGTATATAAAAAAACAAAACGAAATATAAATTTGGGGTCTTATTCAAGAAATTTTAACTTAGATAAAACCCAAATCTTAGTTATTTGATTGGATAATATTAGATTGATTCTAGTGCTTAGCCAATCAAAACTGAAGTATCTACTAAAATTTGGATTTTATCTAAGTTAAGATTTTGAGAATCAGGGCCCTGTATTTTAATCAGATTGTGATATAGATAAAACTAAAATATTGAATTAGGTTGATATGGTGTATTATTTAGAGTATTGATGGAATAAACTGTATATATAATAAAATCTTTGTTTCAAAAGATTAAGTCAATGTCAGTTTTATTACTAATTCTAGTTTCACGGAACATGAAATCATTTATATTTTAACATTAGATCATTAAATTAAAATGGCAATATAATTTCAATAAAAACCAATGTAAACTTGAAATGTTAATAACTAAAACTATGTATTTAACCCTTAAAGAAACAAACACATTACGAATTAAGAACTTTGCCGTGTGCTTAAATTTGAAGCAAGACAGTTATTTTATGTGCACACCAAAGTGTACATGTTCGGACCTGTGACTAGTCAGGGGAGTTTAATGTTCAATCAACACAAAATAGGTCATTTCGGGACTCGCAATTAACTCTGTAATTCGCTTGCACATAGGGGTCTTTAGTAGTTGGGGTGAATAAAGGGCCTACAGAAAACCCTAGAGGTTAGGCAGATGAACCACCTACTTGTTATTACAAGTGTGAGATCCGAATAACGCCACTAAAAACAATGACTAACGCACGTGTGAAACCATTCGGACATCCACCCCCTTCCTTGATTTGATCCCAGTTTGCTAAATAAAAGATATTATATTATCATTAGGTTTGGTTATAGTTTTATAACAATTGTCTATATCAGATTTAAACATGCATGAAATATATCTAAATAAACCTCAACCAAAAACACATAGGATTCTACAATAATCTAATCTAAAACTATATAAGGATATATTCGTTATATAAAACAACTAATATATTAAAATCATTCAACTGGCATGAACTGAAATGTAGTTTAACGTCCTACTTTTCTGCACCAACTGGGTCAATGAAAAGGGAGTCGCATCATACACCGGTAGCGAACCCTAGACCTCCGGGTTAGCGAGCCAGTGTCTTACTCACTGAGCCACTGGGAATAAGTCAAATAATGTATCGTCCTCAACCAACCTCTAGTCATTGTTGAATATGTATTGGTACATTAAATTAGAAATTTTAATAATCCGAACTAAGCTATTTGCAATATTCTGGAATAATGTCCATTGCTTAACTGTTGCATGCTGTAATTAAACAAAGCTACTTGCAATATTCTTAAATAAAGTCCATTGTTTAACTGTTCATAATGTTGTTTATTGTAAACAAACATTATTTTGGTGATAAACCGATTAAATAATTTAGAGATTTTAAATGTTATGTAACATATAATAAACTTTAGATAACCTCAATCAATATACAATGATTTATCTCAATTCAAGGACTGAAAGTGTCAGATATACTTCAGGATTCTATCAAAATTCAGTCAAAATAAGTTTCTGACTTTTTATTTTTGGGGGAAAAATAGCCTACTATGAAAATGCAAGAAACAATGTTCTCATATCAAAAGAATTGTATTGGCATTGAATTACCATGAAACTATTACTTTTGATCAAATTGTGAACAATATTTAGGAATATTTGCATAAAAACGTAGCTCAGATTAAATTTCACTTTCTGTTTATTTGATATGTCCAATTACTATATGTCGCCTAATGCTAGATTCCCACTGTCGTGCGATTTGTTACGATATTGAGTCCAAGATCTGGTGCATGTGAATACACTTCGATATGATCAACACGATTGCTACGACTGACTTTATTACATAATAAGACCTGATAAGATCACCACGAAAACTCGATGATTAAAATCACGATTCCAATAATGACAAGAATTGAGATAGCCGGAACCGAGCATGAAATGAAATAAAATGGGATTTAGTACGTCCTACCGTTTTGCACCGAACTGGGCTAATGCCCGGCGGGGAACCGAGCATAACAGTTTAGTAACACAAACTGATTAGAATTAGTGTCTCTAGTGCCTATAAAACCCTCATGCCTTATCGGATGATTTTAATATAATAGTTAATAAACATAATGAATGAATTCCAGCCCCCGTAAATTCTATAAGTACCAGTTAATATATCACACTCAGGATGGGGAGTTATAACACAGCTAAGTCCTAAACGTCCTGAAAATAATATCGTACCTACATCAAATACATGTTTTATTATCTCAATGAAGCACTTAAAGAGGTATTATCATTCTTATCGAGAAATTAATGGTAAATAATTTCATCTTCAGGTTATCATTACACTCAACAATCTAATTAAAATACAGATCTATATTTCGTTTCGTTTTCTAGACTTTTGATAGCCTACACTACATCATATTCCTGAAGCAATGGCGCGAGAAATCCCTCTCTTACCATTGCTGGATAGAAGTCATATTCTTGAAATTGGGCGGGGCATGTCTCTTTTTAACGTCCAATCAAATCCCTCCTCTCTTCTCGCATTCGGCATAATTTTCAAATTGGCCGACGAAGAAAACATGTTGGCACTGGATAATCGAGCATAATAAATTTCGCGGGTTATGACGTTAACAAGTCACGATTGTCACTAGATACATTGCGGTAACATATTTTGAGGTCTGGTTAACCCCGATATTGTTTGTTAAAATGTAGGTCATTGGTTGGTAATGGCACTACTGACCAATAATAATTTAGCACAACAATGTTCACTCAAGATAGCAGTGTGAAGTGGATTAGTTCTAATCAAACGAAATACTGCGCAGGAGTATGACACTACATGAAGATCTGACTGGTTGTAGTGTATACAAGTGGCTTTTGACCATATGATGTCAGATATTTGATTAACCAATCAGTGTTGATGTTTCTAGTCAGTTACCCAAGCCAAATACTTGCTGCCCGTTTCATTGGCTAATCTCTCAAATCATCCAAAACAGAGTTTATATAACAACTCTTCCAGATTTTAGTGTAATACTGACGAGTAAAATGAAATTTTGACCTATAAGAAAACAAAACAAAATAGGATTTGTGTTTTAGTCAAGATTGTAGACACAACTAATCATTGAAAAACCACACCAGATTAAGATGTTTTTCAAGAGTGTTCGTTAAACTTCAAACTCAAAAAATGTGTCAGAATCATAAATGAAAGCTTAAACTTGCATATCTAAGCAATAAATTGCCCAAAAGAACTGAGTAGTGAAATGTCACCGAAAGGATTATTATTTGTTTACAAACCATTGGAGATCTCCACAGAATGATAATACCTCTTTAAAAGACAATGCAGGAAGAATGCACAATAAAAAAACAGACACAAAAGCATAACAAGAGTGCATACAAAGTTATAATAATAAAAGTTAATGTGAATTTTTTATTTTTTGGAACATTTATCAAAATGCTGTTTGCTAGATTTTGGTTGCTCTTTTGATAGTTTTAAAATCCAAATTTTTTGATATTAAAAATTTAATCAGAAAATCCTGTAATTGGGTAGAATTTTGATGGCAAATATATAGCCTTACAACATCTTTCAGAGGGCAAGTAGAGCAATTGATGATAAACATTAATTTTGAAAACATAAAATATAACAAATATTTTTTTTTTTACATACATTTTGATTTGTTGGTGGAAGGAGCTAATTGACATGAATAAACAATAGTGTTGGCAGAAGGAGCTAATTCACATGTATAAACAACACAACAAATATACAGCCACATTCAATAAACAACACATAGAGTCTTACATGTTTAAGGCCAAATAAAAAATACCAATGTTTAAGGTTATAGTTATTTGGCCAATCTGTTTCACAGAGAATTACGAAAGTCTTCTAATATCACGAAAGTCTTCTAATATCACATCACGCGGTGTCAATCATTCGCTCAGTGGCGCGTGCATTGTTTACATAAGAAATAACTGCTTCAGCAGAATGATGCCTTTTACTCATTTTAATACTCATTTACACTAAATACGAAATATCTTTTACCTACAAATACTTCAAACGTCTTTATTTATTTTTCTAATACATAAAAAAATGTTTTAGAATTTAATTTGTCGGAAGAAAAAAGTTAATATTGGGGACTCATTAAGTAGCATCAATGTCATCCTTATCAGTGGCTGTAGCGGCCTAGAGAATATTCACTGCTGATCAGTTTGTTACTAGGCCACAAACTATAGGGTCGGTCAGATTCTGTAAAACAATACCGATTCAGACAGTTATAAATACAGAAATTCTAGTGTCTCAGAAAACTAAGACCTAGGAAATGGGGGTGGTGGGAAAAGGTTGCGCTCGGCTATTTGGGCTCAAAATATTTGGGTGGGTTGGCTAACCATAAACATAGGTATTTTTATTGTTTGGCCTAATAATAATCCGTGAATATATATATAACTTACTACTAGTATCAATAGGAAGTTCTCCACCATTACATGATTCTAGTTTAATAGGTGTTATAGTACATGTTTGAGTACAATGGCCGTTACAATCGCCAGCTTTACCTCGTGTTCTCGTCTCTATAATACACTTCTCTTCTCCATTCTCCTGTTAATAACAATAACAAACACGTACAGGTTTAAAACGTCCAATGATTAAACATATATTATACAAGAGCCAAATCTGTCTATTGCAGGTCTTTTAGCTTCATTTTACTTATTTCAATTTTATAAAAATAAGACCCTAAAGGTGTCATTCAGAAAGTGATCGAGATGATTAAATTAAGAATTATAGGTTAGAGACCATCATGGCCTTGATGTTCATTGATTCAAATGAGTTATTCTTTAATAGCTGGCAGACTTTGTAAGACAGAAAGTAATGCCATCATGAAATTAACAGAAAGTAATGGGAATTTTATTTACCCAAGACATACATTAGGATGGACTGATTTATCTTAATAATTATGTACCAAAATACTTTTTCATAAGACTGCTTTTGTAATATTTTGAAAGTCTGGGTTTTTTTCCTTTTGGTCTTGTATCATTTGTCTATAAATCTACATCTAATAGCGAGAAATTTTCTACTTACAGTTTTACAGATGACTCGACTTTCTGTTTGAGGGTTAACAGCAAGACCTTTCTGTTGACAGTTGTTGCCGACGGGTTGAGCTAGTGTTTCTACTGGGGCCACACTTTGAGCAGCTTCGTGGTATTTCTGGTAACATCGTAGAGCTCGAAGTGCCGACAAAGCTTCCTGATGTTCTGGTACTATGTCTAGAACAATACGATAATGAGCAACAGCACCGGTATAATTCTTGGTAGCCCACAGAAGATTACCATACAGGAAGTTGGTATCAGGCTGAAATCACAAAATATAAATATTCTTCTTGTTTAAAATATTAGGAACAATTTAAGAGGTATAAATGAAATGAAATGGACTTGAAAGTTCCAATTTCACATTTTCTAAGAAAGTCAAAACATAATTATTTCTATGTCTTTTGCTCAAAAGGTTGTCAACTCACTATTATACGGTCCTGGGCAAAATTTTTTGGGCATTATAAAGGGTGACACAGGGTGATTGAGGAAATAGTTACTCAATTACCTCCCTTGTTTTCCCATTCCTCTCCATGGACAGCCATCTTCAAACGTTTGAATTTGAAGTTGAAAATGATATTTTTGCCAATTTCTCAACTGGCAGTACTGAATTATAGGATTAATAGGATTATTCTTTAACAAGGTAGGACTGTTTATAGGCTCAATCTATTTTTGGGCTTTATTTTAATACATTTTAAAAATATAACTTAAAAAAATGCTATTGGAGCTTTAAGGTCCTACTGTTCTCCTACGACTGGACTAATAAAGACGGTATACGCCAGACAATGTGCTATGATAGCTACTATGTCTTGACAGCGTCACTATGGTCTAGTCTTATATCGTATTCCAACTGCCAAGTAATCATTTAAGTGAATGCCAATGTTTACACGAGACCTTGCTATTCTTGTCTCATCCTAATGACTAGACAGCTGTCCTTATCAGGCCCTTCGTCCTGAACCACTGACAAGAGGAAACTACGTCTGAAAATCCCAATGAACTTTCTCGGCCACTGCGGCTCCCACTTTCATAGGGCTCTTTTAATCAGAATTGAATCAGACAGTGAGATTACTTAAAGATACATTATGTAAGATTTAGATAAAGAACTGGCCATTCTTGATATAACAGTTCAAAAGAAGATAATGTAAAATGAATAATTTGAAAATTTCATTCAAATTACTCTATTGCAAGCAAAGATATTAGCCTTTGAAGGTTTGACAGACGTGTGCGATAATTTCAACCACGGTACTGGTTGATCAAAGCTAAGTCTAGGTCCACGATATTTGATTAAATCAAAGGATCGCTGAACCATTCTAATCTGTTTAATATCTGAGAAATCTGATGCCATTGAGAGATGATTAAGGCCTGGATCAGTTAACTAATGTCAAATTTATACTTTAGAAAACATTTCAGGTCTAAAGAAAGACCTGCAATAGGCAGATTTAGCTCTTGCATAATGCATGTTTAACACTGATATTTTGTTTTCTTAATTAAATTCAAATGTTAAATAATCAATTAGGTACATTTTATTGAGGATTAATTAGTGAGAAAATAGTAATATATATAAATATTCAGACCAATAATATCCATACCTCTGCATCATTCAGTTTGAGGGCATCTTTCATGAGTAGAAGGGCATCGTCAAATCTTCCCCACTTGTAAAGTATATTAGCTAGATTATTTAGCGGTACATCAGCGTATTCATCTGGTGCTAAAGCTAGAGATCGTCTGATACACTCAATACCATGATAATTATTACCAATAACTCTCCAATATAAACCAGCTAAATTAAACAACACCCATCTAGCTCCTACTTCCTATAAATAATAAATACAATTTATAAAAATAAAGAGAATTTTGAGAGAGAGAGAAATGAGGTGTAAAGTCCACACAACACAAACTATGTCATTTTGGGACTAACATATGGTTCAAATTTAGTTCAATAATTCACTAGGGTCTTTATTAGGGTGATGAAAATGGTGGACCTGCAGAAAACTCATGAGATTGGGCAGGCAACATTATTGCTTGTCATGTACAGTCGGGATATTGAAACTACGGCAGTTGACTCAATGACAGACCACATGATACAGCGCACATACACTAACCAATCGGCCATTCCCCAAGAGATGGGGGGGGGAGGTTGGGATGGCCTAGTGGTCTAGAGTGCCGCGCTTCGACCTCTAGCTGGCCGGTCACCTCTGGCTTGCGGCTGTGGTTTCGAGCCCTGGTGTGAGCATATGTGGCATGGAGATAGGGGCGCCTTCTCAACCTCGTGGGTTTCCTCCGGGCACTCCGGTTTCCTCACTCTGCTAAAGACCCCTACGCGCAAGCGAATTATTGAAATAAAATTAACCATATGTTAGTCCCAAAATGACCTAGTTTGTGTTGAGTGGACGTTAAGCCCCATTTCTCTCTCTCTCTCTCTCTCCCCAAGAGAATTATGCTAGCTGTAGAGAATGAAATGAAATTGTGTTTAATGACTCCCTTCCTTGCAACTACCATATTAATCAAGACAGAGAAATATTTCCCTATTTTGATTCCATTGTTTTTGGACCATCCAAACGACTATAAGCTTAGTCATAACCTAGTCCTTCATCCTGCAATATTGAGTAGAGAAAATGAAGCAGGGTTTACGGTCCTACTGTTCTGCTCCGACTGTTAGTCACATGATGTGGAGTGGTTAGATTCCATTCCCCTGAGACCCAGACTTGTAAAATCCTGACGGTTCTCCTAGCTAGGTAAACACCTGTATTTGAAGATGTATGGTGAAGAATGTTATTTACCTGTTTTATAGCTGATAATATTCTCTGTCCTACTTCTTCCTCTGTTACAGTTCCTCCATTAACATGGCTTAATAATACCTACATACAATAACACTCATTACTTATATTGTTACTTATCACCATCATTACTTATCATCAAGTACAGACAAATTAAAACCGGGACAAAAGAAAAGTCAGACGACCACTGCCAAGAATGGCCACATTATTTCAATTATGTCTTTCTTGTAAATCATTGTTTTGGCCTACGAATCCAATCATTCGTTCTGCTCAATCTGGGCTAATGCAGACGAGCATACGCTCAAGGCAGCGGCGCAATGTCCTACTCTTATTCGCATTCCAATTGCCCACTAATGTATACAGGACCTTGTTTTTTCATACCATCCGAATGACTAGACAGATGTACATGTCAGGCCCTCCATCCTGCATCACTGACAAGGGGAAACCACTTCGAAAAATCTTAATGAACTTCCTTGGGTAATGCAGGGATGGAATATGTAACATACAGGATAGCAAGCCAGCGTCTTAACCATTTAGCGTTGCTCCCATTTGATTTGATATGTGTATTGTGTTGTTTATTTCTTGCAAAGACTGCGTAGTTTCTCTTGAACAAATGTTTGTCTTATTGGTTCTGCTTGTGTGTAGGGCGGTCCTCCTGCTGTTACTACGGTTATGTTTGGATTGACGTGATATTGTGAAAAACATAAGCTTCTATTTTACCTTTCTCATGGACGGATCTGACATTTTTAATGGCACTCTGGTACGTTCAGCCATGCTGACAGATTTAACGTTATCGTACGTTTTCTCATCATATTCATTGATAGTTAATAACGTGACACAGATCGGAGGGTACCATGGTAACGGATGTTCTCCATTTGCTTTCAGGTTTTGAGCTTCAGTTAACAAAGCTTTTACCCTGAAAAATATAAAAAGGATACTTAGTACACAATCTCATACAATGTTTCCCAGTCTGATTAAAATTCAGATCTACTACACGAAGACCGGACCAGTTATGTGGGAGGCTTGCGTCTGGGGTGATTACGAGCGGCTTTTGACCCAATGATGTCAGACATTATATTTACCAATCAGCGTTGATAGTTCTAGTAGGTTACCCAATATTCCTTGCATCACACGTTAAGAACTCGCTGCAGCAGACCATTTCGTTGCTGCTGTTTGGGCAAAATACGACAAGCTCCAGTAATTTGAATATGTTCTCCAATCCATAGATACAGAATTATAAACTTGAACGTCAGAAGAGGAAATGGAAAAAAAAAAATCCTTTAACTTACTCGAATCCTTTATTTTCTGGTGAGAGATAAACAGTAGAGAGATTTCGTGGATCTGGTACTTTCTGTACAAACGTATCACACTCTTCTTTACTCGGCCAATCATCAGCACCAGAATCAGTATCACCGTACTGAAGAAAGGTAAATTTAAAAATTAAAACTTCACAGATGGAGATTTGTTCAAAGAAATAACACACTATTTATGGCTAACAATTACTAAGGTTTATTGCTGCCGCGTATCAACAAGATTTCACTTTTTGAATGATATGCTTGATAACGATTTGTGAACTCTTGTTGAACATCGCGGTGAAATAACCCATAGTAATTGTTATCCAGAAAAAGTGTGTTATTTGATTCTGTTCCAATTACTAAATGCCATTCTAAGAATATGGAGATTTGTTTGTAATTGATCATGGGTACATCTCAAACAGAGCTCAGAGTTGGAGATATACGTAACTCTCAAACAAACCTCCAGGCATTCAGTAAATAATACAGTAATTCAATCACTTTCATTGTATTCAATGGTTTCGAATAGTCAATTTATTTGGACGATGTATAAAGTGTCAATTTATTTGTGTGGCGTTTCAAATAGTCAATTTATTTGGGCGTTTCAATTTGTATTACGGTACTAGCTCCATAACATTGAGAGAATGCTCTTTGAAACGTTGCCTAGATAAATTAGTAGCTGTTTTCCATATATAAAGTAGTAAAACATAATTTAGGATAATATATTACCCTTGGAACAGGTCGTCTCTCTTTAACATACAGTGGTGCTCTAACTGGTAAATTATAATCTATAGTCTTTTTCTCATATTTCTTCGATGTTTGATGAGCTCTCTCAACCTAATCAAATAGAAATAAAACATTAAAATGTATCCCGTGCAAACTGCAATGTTTTCAAAGTTGAATCTCCTTTAAAAGGAAAATCCAAAAAAAGTTCAATTCAATGTGGTATTTATAAAGATATGCTGAATTGAACATTTGGCAAGATTCCTCATATTTTTTCTTTTATAAACAGTTTTTTATTTAGATTTGTATTTGAATAAGGATTGGGGAACAACCACAGCCTATAGATATTTCAAATAATGAGCGGGCAAAGTGCCAAGTGTACATTATTTATACCAATTCAGATAGCTAACTATGTTTTTTTTGTGAAAAAAACTACAACTTCTAAAATATTATAATGCTAATAGTGAAACATCACAACACCCACGGTGTTCCAATAAACTGGAATTGGGCTTAACATCTCATCCAAATGAATACTTCAGACATTTTGAGACTAACATGTAGTTAATTATTGCTAATGCTCAATTCCCACTGTTTGTGCGATGTGTTATAATAGGAATATCCCTGTAATGTGCAGATACGTTCAGATATGTTTCGATACGATCAACGCCATTCCTACAACTGAAGACAATATATGATAGGACCAGAATCGTGATAGTAGAAACCTAGTATAAGGTAACTTATGTGCAATAAGCCTACTGTTAGACATTACCTCTTTCTTCTGTTCATCCATAGCATATTGATCCAACATCTCTAATGATGGTATTTTTCTATTCCAGGTACATAATAATACCTGTTTACCATCTCTATCTACCATATGACAATATTCACCTGTATAATATACAATAATATACAATTAACACTTGTTCTTTTACATGCACTCCAGTATCTACACAGAGGGACTTAAAGTGCAGGCTAGTATCTACTATCTAGACTGGTAAACTTTACATATACACCAGTATCTAGACACAGTTACTTTATAATACACACCAGTATCTAGACAAGTGGGCTTTACATGTGAACTTTATCTGCACTCTGGTCTCTAGACAGGTGAACTTTATGAGCAATCCAGTATCTAGACAGATCTTAGATTGGTGGACATAAAAAGCACTATAAACTGATAGACTTCAAGCACTTCATTATCTAGACAGGTGAACTTTACAAGCACTCTAGTATCAAGACAAGTGAACTTTATCTGCATTTTATGAGCAATCCAGTATCTCGATGGATAGACTTTAATCTAAAAGAACCAGACAACAGTATCTTTGTCAGATCCATAGGCTCTAATTTTACTACTTTACTTGGCAGAATTTAAACCATGAACCTTTCTATTGCAAGCCCAGTGCCCTTATCTTTCAACAATTATGGCCCCCTATCCTCTTTATATATATAGACCATATCAGAATAATATAAACGATAAAACAAAATACTTTCATACCTATATCTTGAGTAGCTTTTTTTGCTTTACTCAATTCCAAGGCGATACTTTGAGCAATTTTAGCTTCTGTTGTTACTTGTTCTGTCAATAATTTCTCGTTCTGTTGTTGCCATAGATCATGTTTCTTCTGATAATCCTTTAAATCTTTCAAAGTTCTCTGTAATGATCTGAAATACAAGATACATCCAGGACATGAAAACCTTTTATGAAATGAGATGAAATGGAGTTTCCTACTGGTGTGTTCTGACTGGGCTAATACGAAAATACAGTTTGCTATGAGGGAATTTTGACAAGGCAGCAGCACTATGACCTACTCTTATATCGAATTCCAAATGCCAGCAAGCCAATGTAGACAACCTTTTACTTTCAGTTGAGTGATATATAGATTTTTACCTCAAAAAGTAAATTTGTCTAAAACCTACACATAAACACACGATTATCTTAAGATTATTTTAATTGTGACTTACTTGTGTTGAGCTTCAAGAGCACTCTCTAGTTTGGAATGGCACATCACAGCATATTTCCTCTTAGCAGCTGCCTCGAAGTCTGGTTGTATTTTTAGAGTGTTCTCAAAACAGATAACTGATTTATTATATTCACCCAGTACCTATATAAACATATTATTAACATTGGTTATACATGACAAACTATTATATCCTAGCAGGCCTTAGCTCATATGAAAACATATTCTGGTTCTCAGAGAGAAATTGGTTTTAATGCAATCTAATTAAAATATAGATCTATATCAGGTATCAAGCACGGGACATTTGGCCTGATAACGTCAGTCATTCGATTAACCAATCTGCGACCGCCATGCTTTTCAAAATCTACTTTTGTTTTGTTTTGATTTATATCCGCTGGTGTTAGTATAGACGTCGTTGGCTGGTAATATCTACCCACAGTTCCGTGCATGAAAAGGTCAAACTGTCGATTCGACAGACCATTTGATTGGCTGACCCCTCATTTCAGGCAGAACACGAGTTAAATAACAAGTCCTCCAGATCCAAGAGTAGTAAAGACAAGTAAAAACGAAATTTTGAACTATAAAAAACGAAACGAAATTGGATCTGTGTTTTAATCAGATTGGTTTTAACGTCCACTCGACACAAACTAGGTCATTATGGGACTAACATATGGTTTAATTTTATTTCAATAATTTGTTTGTAAATACGACAGACAGGTAAAAAGATAAATGGAAAACCTTGAAATGTCATGCATGATGTAAGCCATTCAAATATTTACTGAACAAAAACAAGGTTTTAAAAAACAAACACTTTTTAAGACGCGAAATTAATGCTAATAAACCTAATAACCCAGAAATTGATGTAGTTTAACTTGCATTCTATTTTAACACACACAATTTAATAAAAATGACTACATCCTTTAATAAATGATTCATTTCCTGTATGAGATAAACTCTTCATTTTTTAACGTTCAGTACATCCTCTCTGCATTAATAAATAATTAACTGTATTCAGCAAACTGTATTAGGAAGACTGATGCATAACTGATCAAAATAACACAAAGGCCGCCGAGTTCACAAAGCATTTTTAGACTTAAGAATTTACTCAACTTTTAGTCATTGTTCGTTTATGAGAAATATCTTTGATCCAGAAAATAAAAAACTTTGCACATAGTTTCTTATTGATGTATTTGATACATTAAAACAATAAAAGTTACATAAAGGTCTTTTTTTTGCGTTAAGATAAGGTGAACAATTATGAGTAAATTCTTAACTTAAAATAGCATTATGCAAGAGCAAAATCTGCTTATTACAGGTCTTTCTTTAGGCCTGAGATGTTATCTAAATAATCAATTAGACATTAATTAACATATCCAGACCATAATAAACTCTTGATGTCAAGGCTAGCCTTCGGTGTTGGCAGATTAAATTCTTATATGCCGCTTAATGGCCGTTGATAATTAAATCAATCAAGTGGATAATCAAGACCATGCTGTTTATATTAATGATTTGAGTAATGATGACCGAGGCTATGTGAATATTTTGAACGCTTTTTTCAGCAAATTATCTTTACACTATCTAGTTTTTATTTATTATAGTGAGAACTGCCAACTCTTTATCTTATCTCCCATAACGTAACTTTTATACTGTGAATGCTTTGTGAACTCAGATTATGATATGTGAGGGTTTAACATCCACTTGACACAAACTAAGTCATTTCAGGCGGAAACTAGTAAACCCATGAGGCTGGACAGTTGAGCTTACCACTTGTCACAAACAAGCTGCCAATTGAAACCACGTCATTTGAATCAATGACATACTTCATGATCTAAAGCACACACTCTACCATTCGTCCACAATCCACCGCCCCCCCACATATCACATGAACCTAAATCAATGTGTATCATTAAGACTAAATGAAAGAGTAGCGACCTTACCGCATAAACATTTCCTAAAGTAAAATGGTTGACATTTAGCTCTTTTGATATCTCAAGTGCTGAATGAACAACAACTGCTGCTTCATTAGAATAACGAGCCCTGTGTAATATATTACCAAGACTAATCAAGGCTACATCTTTATGAAACCTGAAATTGAAAGTAGAGACAAGTAACCATTATTGTTGTCTGACTAACAGACTATTTATTTAGTTAAAATACAGATGTGACGTCATCCTTTGATGTTGACGGACCATTATTTTAAATAATGGTACAGGCAATGTGGCAAGCGTACATTATTTATATATCAGGTGATATTTTGGACCCGTGTGACTTATTTCATTGCAAATAATGGTACAGGCAATGTGCCAAGCGTACATTACTTATACTACTATTACTGTTTGACGTATCTCATTGTGAATCACATGCAAGTGTCTGTATTTTAAGTAGTTTAATGGTCTCACTCTTGATTATCAAACCATACGTCTACATTGTTTGGCAGAATAAAAGGCAAAAGGTGTAATTCATCTTAATTTATTATCTTTTTCATTTTCGTTTCAGCACAGAACCTGGCCATTTTCCCAATGTCTATAACAATGTATTGTCTTGACATTGTGGTTACCTATTTAAACTTCTAACAATCATGTATTAATGATTATTGTACATTGATATGTCAAGTCCTGAGTTAAAGTACAAAACATATTTTTTTCAACATAGAGAAGATAACAAACAACAAGCAATCGAAATTTTAGTAAAACCTGAGTTAAGCCAAAAACCAGGTTATTTATATCATACTGACAATGGCTTGACCATAAAAGTGTTGGGAACAATGCCAATTCCCCCAGCAACAATTAGTCTATTTAGCTCTGCTCATCACAACTTTATTTTATTATAGTTGTAAATGTTGATGTTTATTTTATCAAATATTTAGACAGAGATTTTAGGAAATAATTTCTGATAATAAAAAAAATGAATGAACAAAATTTGATTTAGACCCATCTAATGCCACTCAAATTCATACATGTGTCTTAAAAATTGTTTTCATATAGTTTTACTCAATATATTGATCTCTTGAGAAATGGTGAGTTGATATCCAAGATAAGGTTGAGTTAGGCCTTTTTAAATGAATGAATGAATGAATGAATGAACAAATGAACAAATGAATGAATAAATGACAGTAATGGGGTTATTTTTCTCCTTTTCTGCCCAAAGACAAACATACACCATACAGAGAAGAAAGTTTTATCTGGACAGCAATTGAACTACGACTGTTAAGGATCCTTCTACATGTATGTGATTTTGGTTTTTTTTGTTCCATCAGAAAGACTAGACATGTTACAGAAATCTAAGAGTATAATGATTACCTTGGAGAGTAATGTAGAGCTCTTCTAACACATTCTACTGCTTGATACGGATCCCCCTTTATTCTCCAGTAAAACGCTGCCATGTTGTATAATACCCATGATGTTTTATTCTATAAATAAGTAAATATACATCAGGTATAGATATAAAATATTGAAAATAGTTTAGTACATTCTGCTCACAGAGAGCCATCTATTTATATATAACAAATCTTCCAGATCATTGTGTAGTAAAGTCAAGTAAAATCAAATTTTGAACTATAAAAACAAAACGAAATAGTATCTGTGTTTTAATCAGATATATTTTATATCCACATTGTGTACAATTATTTTTCATATTGAATAAAGATTATTATTATATCAGTTTGTACACAGGACTTTGTTGGGGTTTTTTTTTATCCCTTCCGAATGACTAAATAGACTTTCCTTGAACCCATGGTATTTAAGTTCAGTGTTCTAATCGCATCTTTTAATCATCTGTGGCAAATTAAGACAGGGTTGGCATTCGGTTTAACAATTGATTAGTGCTAACTGTCCAAATCAATAATTGCTTAGAATCCAGATAAAAAATCCAAGGTATTATAAACTGATTAAGACAATGTATGGTAAACTATAGAACTTAGAAGTCCTTAAAGTCCTTACAGTATACTGTCATTTCGACAAACATTGTGAGAGAAATGGGGTATAACATCCACTCGAAACAAACAAAGGTCATTTCTGGACTAACATGTGGTTCAATTTGATTTCATTAATTCGCCTGCGAGGACCCGGAGAAAACCCATGAAGTTGGACAGACGACACTACTCCTTGTCATGTACAATCAAAAAATCGAAACGACGTCACTTGACTCAAAAACAGACGCTAACCATTCGGCCATCCACCACCTCCCCCCCCTCCCCAAATAGAAATTCAAATTTCATCAATCTATGCTACTTGCAATAACAAGATGCTAACATCTTTTATTGGCATCAGAGAATTCCAGAGATTATCTAGCGTTGCTATTTCAATTTTGTCCTTTTAAGATGTTTTCAATAATTATGAGTACATATTTAGCATGATATTTGAGCAAAAAAACAATTGAAGCCTCAAGTCTTTAAGTAAATGATTACCCACACAATACCCTTGGTTGTTGGCACACACAGGGCTTCGGATGGTTCCATGGGATTAGGAAAGCAGTGTTTAGGGTCCTTGCACACAGAATTAAAGGGTTTTATTCAATAAAATGTATATAGGGCTGATATAGGAAATATACAACATAAGTGTTATACTTACACTTTTAAATGCTTCGTACACCAAATGTCCATAGTCATCAACATTATCTTGATGGGTGATGGCACTTTTTAACCCCCACTCTGGAGTTCCTGTTAGATTATGTCTGTCTTTAACTCCCTGTTAACAATAAAATATAGTGATCAGAGTTATAGTCAACAACTAGTGGAACCCATCATCAGAGTTCTAGCCAGCACTAGTAGTGAGGTCAGTTAAACATATCATCAGAGTTCAGGTCTAGCACTAGTGTAGTCAGTGGAACTTATCATCAGAGTTAAAGTCAAGCACTAATGTAGTCAAGGAAATCATAATCCGAGCTATAGTCAAATACTATTGGAACTCATAATCAGAGTTATAGTCAAACACCAGTGTTATAGTCCAGCACTAGTGTATTCAGTGAAACCCATTATCAGAGTTATAGTCAAGCACTAGTGTAGTCTGTGGAACTTATAATCTGAGTTATAGTGTAGTCAGTGGGACTTATAATCAGAGTTATAATCAAGCACTGGTGTATCAGTGAACCTCGTCATCAGAGTTCTAGTCTAGCACTAGTGTAGTAAGTGGAACTCATAACCAGAGTTATAGTCAAGCACTTGTGTAGTCACAGGAACCAATCACCAGAGTAATAATCAAGCACTAGTGTGTAAGTGAAACTCGTCATCAGAGTTATAGTTTATAGTCAAGCACTAGTGTAGTCAGTGGAACTCATAACCAGAGCTATAGTCAAATACCATTGGAACTCATAATCAGTTATAGTCAAATACCAGTGTAGTCACAGCAACCCATCATCAGAGTTTTAGTCAAACACTAATGTAGTAAGGGCAATGGGCAACCCATCACCCATCATGAGAATAGTTCCTCTCTTCATTCTTCTTGTATAAAATGTCTAGAAGTTTCATCTCTCCTCTTATTATATACATGTAAAATTGAAAATTAAACTATTTACCTCCAAGTGTTCGAAGCTATGTGCACTAAAATCTAGATGAGTGACTTGTGTACAATCTGGTGGAATTGGTTCATCACTCGGTGAAGCATGTAAATCTATAAAATCTTCTGGTCTGCAAAGTATGCAAAAAATATGTTGTTCAGATAGAAAAGGGGTTTAACGTCTACTCGAAACAAATTAGACTGTTTCCAGACTAACATATGCTTCAACGTATTTCAATAAATTGCCTTTGCATAAGCGTCTTTTACCTATAGGAGGAAACTTTTACAGATAACTTTCAAAACATGGGATAGAAGCCATGACTTTCACAGATAACTTTTAAAACTGAACTTCGTAATCATTTTAATACATGGATTATCTAGAGCTATTTTAATAGATGGATTTTCAAAACTTATTTCAATAAATGGATTTTCTAAACTTATTTCAATAAATGGATTATCTAGAGCTATTTTAATAGATGGATTATCTAGAATTATTATAATAGACGGATTTTAATAGAGACCTACTGGGTTTTCTAAACTTATTTCAATAAATGGATTTTCTAAACTTATTTCAATAAATGGATTATCTAGAGCTATTTTAATAGATGGATTATCTAGAATTATTATAATAGACGGATTTTAATAGAGACCTACTCTAATGACATTAAATATCATCTGTTGAATAATTGCAACATGTGTTGAATTTTATTTAACTTTTTATCAAATATGTTCTTTGTTATCATCTTGATTCATTATGTAAATGTAATGTGTTTTATTTTATAACGTGCATGTTTAAAATACACATGATGATAGTGTTTTATTTTATAACGTGCATGTTTAAAATACACATGATGATATGACAGCTGCATAGAAGCGGGTAAAAAAAATGATCATATCAAAATATTTGTGGCAATTGTCTGCAGTAAGTGTCTCCAATAAAAATAATAATGACATAGAACATAAATATAATAGTCACGAAGGAAAGATGTTATGTTAAATACAAAAATTGATTTTTCATCGAATACAACTACAATAAACATTGGCAATAAATGTAAATTCTATCGTCAAATTTATTTCAAGTGGTAGAACAAGGAAGGAAGGACTGGCAACACATTAGTTCCGGCATTTGTAAATAATATACATTCCTATTGTCATATATCAAGTATAGCATTATGGTAATGCGTAGTAAAAAGTCAGGGGAGGATTCAGAGGGTATGGGTTTGGGGGGTTGTAAATGTAAATTCTATCGTCAAATTTATTCAAGTGGTAGAACAAGGAAGGAAGAACTGGCAACACATTAGTTCCGGCATTTGTAAATAATATACATCCATATTGTCATCCATATGAAGTCTAGCATTATGGTAAAAAGTCAGGGGCAGATTCCGAGGGTGTGGGTTTGGGGGGTTGTAAATGTAAATTCTGTCGTCAATTTTATTTAAGTGGTAGAACAAGGAAGGAAGGACTGGCAACACATTAGTTCCGGCATTTGTAAATAATATACATCCCTATTGTCATCTATGAAGTCTATCATTATGGTAATGCATAGTAAAGAGTCAGGGGCGGATCCAGAGGGTGTGGGTTGGGGGGGGGGGGAACCCCACCCCATTCAATTACATAAAACAAATTGGAAAATGGTCATGTGCTTTATCCTTTATCATCAGATAGTGGGATGGGATGGGATAGTGGGATGGGATGGGATAGTGGGATGGGACGGGCATTCAAAGTGTGAAATAACAATACAGACGTGCGTGTTATCACAACTGATGGTTTGCATCAATGAAATGAAATGAAATGGGGTTTAACATCCTAATCTTGTGCACCTGGGCTAATTCAAGACGGGCCTACGCCATACAGTGTGCTATGAGTGAAATTTTGCCCGGGAAGCGGCGCTACGACCTACTCTTATATCGAATTCCAACTGCCAAGGGATCTTTTACGTGCACTCCAATGTGTACACAGGACCTCGGTTTTTCGTCCCATCCGAATGACTAGGCAGCTGTCCTTGTCAAGCCCTCCTTCTGCATCACTGACAAAGGGAAATCACGGTTTGCATCAATGAAATCGAATCACAATGTGATCCTATTAGTTCAATAATAAAAATTGACATCAAACTGGGTGTTGGATTTCTCTCAATGTGTATATATACGCCTACATAATTTAGAGACAATGATAACATCATTATCATGCATTGTTAGTTGTCAGATTTCCTTAACAGGAACAAGGCAAAGCCCCTCCTGCAAAAATTCCTTTATCCGCCCCTGAAAGTAGTCATTGAATTGTTGGAAGTAATGGAGGTCTATTGAGTCCAGAAAATTAGGATTCCTTTTATTTCATTTGATGTAACAAATGATGGGATATTTAACCCTTTGAACACTGACTATACATGGGGTGTTGCACGTCGCTCCCTGGATTTACAGGACGTCATATTAATTATGACGTCAACGTAATTGGAGCTTGACACGCCCCAAGCCGCAAAACCGACATTTCGGGTATATGCGATACAACGTCAAGCCGGTTTTGCGGCATTTCGGGTTCTAAGGGTTAAAGGTAATGAGTAATAGAAAATGAATTGATCATTATATTGCACATGTGTGTAGATGGCTTTAAAATAATATAGTATGTTTTTATTCCCCAGTGCCAAGAGTTAACTTGATCTGTTTTATAAATCAATAACAACACTACTTTAACCATGGACCTTATAATACATGTACATTATAAGGTCCACGCTTTCACATTCTGATTAAAGGGACACCGCTCCAAAAATGGGAGGGGGGGGGAATTTATTCTAAATGGAGTATTGCTCTGTAACAGCTCCAAAATGGGAGGAAATTTTGAAATTTATTTTAAAAGGCATATAGGCATATTGCTCTATTCTGATTATTCTGATTTAAGAGAAATGGCTCTAATAATATGGGAGGAAATTTTGAAATTTATTATTAAAGGACTATTGCTTTATTAAAGGAGTATTGCTATGTTCTTTGGAACCTTAAAGTACTAGTAGAAGAAAATGGGTGTTAAATTGTATATCAATGTAATATATGAATGTGTGCATAAAGTGATACATATTCCATTTTTGAACAAATTGATTGTAAGAGAGAGAATGAAATGGTCTTTTCGGAACTAACATCTGGTTCAATTTAAGAAATGGGAGGCAACACCAGGACCTGAAGAAAACCCACGAGGTTGGACAGGCGACCCTAATCCTTGTCATGTACAACCGGGGAATCAAAACTAAATGAAAAACCTGATGTTGCATAAGTTGAAGACTAGGAGGTTTTGAGTGACCGAGACCAATTGCCTTGTAGAATATGTTTTTCTTTGATCAGTACAAATGGCACCCAAAACCACAGAGAAAATAACGTCTGTTCATATTTCAAAATGTTCATTATGTCTCAAATATTGGATATTAGGATCCTATATTTTCACAGCCAGATAACAGCATCAATATCATTTAAAATGGACAAATATTGTGTTTGTAATTTTAAATATAATGGAAAATATTCAGGTTTAGCTCCTTAAATATCTCACGTTCATTGTGTTTTAAATATTGGTTTTCAGGATCACATATTTTCAGTCAGATAACATCAATCAATATTATTTTAAACAGACAAATATTTAATTCTTAATTTTTTATTTTATTTCAAATATGAGGTTCTGCTCCTTTTACATCATACGTAACAGCTTGAATCACTTTGATATT
Source organism: Patella caerulea (assembly GCA_036850965.1). Classification (NCBI taxonomy): domain Eukaryota; kingdom Metazoa; phylum Mollusca; class Gastropoda; family Patellidae; genus Patella; species Patella caerulea. Next base: position 11,636,753 of record JAZGQO010000002.1, on the reverse strand, counting down.
ATCTTGTTGCTGTTTACTGTGATATAAATTACCCATGGCTGAGTCAATTGTTTTATAATATCTATATTAATGCATGAAATCTAACAGTGTACATTACAGTTGTCAAGTAGTACATCCTGTGTACATCTTTCTCTGTAATTTCAGAGGAAGTGTCTGTCTGCTAGAGAGAGAGAGAGAGAGTGAGAGAGAGAGAGAGAGAGAGAGATTAACGTCCACTCGACAAGAACTAGATCATTCTGGGACTAACTTATGGTTGAATTTCATTTCAATAATTAGCTTGCACGTAGTGGTCCCGGAGAAAACCCACAAGGTTGGACAGGCGACCCTACTCCATGTCCAGAACCGGAGAATCGAAACCATGCCAGTTGACTCAACGACAGACCATTCAGCCATCCAGACCCCCCCCATCCAACTCGACATAACAGACCGTTCCATTGGCTAATCCCTCACATCATCCAGAACACGTCAATGATAACGACTCTTTCAACTGTAAATACAGAAACAATGTAGGATCTGTGTTTTATTCAAATTGTGCGGATAAATAAAACGATTCATCGGTCAGATGTCACAATCTTACCTTATTCCTTTATTTTCTAGTGGTAAAACGGTGCTTATATACAAGTCAAATTCTGGTAATGGTTTCTCTGCTTGCATGCAGTCAAAATCTGTTTTATAAAATTTTTGCTCTAAACCAGCTGAAAAAAACAAAATATATACATATGAATATTTCACATAAAATAGAGTCAAACACAATCAATTTTAACTTGTCAAAACACAAATTTAATCAACTGTGCTCGTCAATTTTTAACACAAAATTCAAAACTATTTCAGTAGTGCCTGATATTTGTTAGTTAGACACAAATAAAATTATTTTTTCCAATCCTGGTTCACAACACCTGCAGTTGTCACTTCATTATCTGAAAAGATTTACATATTATGTTGAATCAAACAGATCCAAGAGTATCTGAAAAAAAATAATAAATTTTATGCAATAAAACACAATCATTGTTGCATTTACTTCATTTCACCAGAGAGTCTGGGGCCTTATTCACGAAATTTTAACTAAGATAAAATCCAAATTTTAGTTATTTGATTGGATAGTATTAGACTGATATTAGTGCTTAGCTGAAGTATCTACTAAAATTTGGATTTTATCTTTAGTTAAGATTTCGTGAATCAGGGCACTGGAACGTAAACCAACCCATTAAAACAGCTGGCAACTCATGTGTCAGTGTTTAAAACAGCGTTTTTACCTCAAAGCTTTGTTACTCTGGGATAGGCAAGAAATTTGTTTGAAAGACTAAAACAAGATTCGCATTACCGAATTTATCAATCAATTTTTAAATTTGTTCACACATAAAGACTATATGATAGTATAAATTGAGTTGTACCAGTATTTGTTTGTTTTGACCAGTTAAATTCAGTGAATACCTAGCAAGACAATTTCAATGCAAATCAGTCAAAGACTGGCAAATATTACCAAATTAAGAGCCCTGGTTTAAAACATGTTTTTGAGAATGGGGTTCTATACGATGATACCTCGTCCTGTCAATCCTGAAATTATATGCACTCAAATATGTAGTAGCAAAACAGGTGGATCAGAATTTATTGTCCCATATGAATGACTACACACACATTCCTTATATTAGTTCCGGATAAGTTGGAGAGAGTGAGAGAAATGGGGTTGAGAAGGCGCCCCTATCTCCATGCCACATACGCTCACACCAGGGCTCGAAACCACAGCCCCAAGCCAGAGGTGACCGGCCGGCTAGTGGTCGAACCCCCTGATAAGTTGGACCTGGGCTTGATAAATCCTGATTCGAAACATGAACCGTCCAGTTGAGCTTCTAGTGCACTAATCTTGCAGTAATAGCAACTTCGGAAAATAATAGCAACTTCGGAAAATAACAGCAACTTACCAAATCTGATTAAAATACTGATCTATATTTCATGTCATTTTATTAATACTTTTGATGGTCTACACAACATGAAGATCTGACCAGATGAACTGGGAGATTGCGCTATAGTCATATGAGCAGCTTTTGACCCTATGATTTCAGACATTGATTAATCAAACAGTGTTGACGGGTCTAGTGGTTTACCAGCAATTCAGTGTATCGCATTGCAAGATCTCGCCATTTAATGGCTAATCCCTCACATCATCCAGAATGCCTGTTATATATAACAACTCTTCCAGATCCTAGTGTAGTAAAGACAAGTAAAACAAAATTTTGAACTATAAAAAACAAAACAAAATAGGATCTGTGTTTTAATCAGATTGCTAGTGCACTAATCTTCCAGTTATACCAGCTTGTGAAATGTGAATATTTATAACAGCAACTTACCTGTATCTCTTTCTTCACTTTTATCTATTTCACCTTTTCTATTTAATAATTCTTTCTTTAAATGATTTAATACAGTTGCTCTATCTTCTTGTTTCATAAACGCTACTAAATCATACGGGCGCCGTAAATTAAAAACAGAATCAGCCTGCAAATTGAACAAAATATTGTTTTAATATTAAAATAGCTTTATTACAGTCAATTTAAATCAACATTGATGTTGTTATCTTGAAAAAAGTTTGGCTTCTGATATTCAATATTTAAGACAAAATGAAATCTTAAAATTCGCACACGCATGCTTTTGACTATCATTTGTATGAAGCAATTCAAAGAACGAGGTTAACCATATCTCATGTTAGTAGGAGAATACTAGCGGTGTAAACTTGAACAATAAGACGCCAAATATGGAGGACCCAGACATAGCTTTGATCAACCAGTAGGGTGGTTGAAATTATTGCACACGTCTGTCAAACCTTCATGGGTTAATATCTTTGCTTGCAATAGAGTAATTTGAATGAAATTTTCAAATTATTCATTTTACATTATCTACTTTCGAACTATTATAGTAAGAATGACTAGCTCTTTATCTAAATCTTAAATCATACATCTGTTTAATTTACAGTAAACTTTAAAATCTGAATATGCAAAAAAATTAATACCATACACCCAATTAGAATTTAATTTTAATTTTAAGTACATTTAATGACATCCACATGTACATCTGATTGACATAGAATATTTACATTGACATTTGTACTGCTTTATATAAGTTGAGGAGAAATTCACAATCGAGTAACTACTATGTCATATGTATATTCCTGTAAATAACATTAAAGATACATTATGGGAGATTAGATAAAGAGCTGGCAGTTCTCACTATAATAGTTCAAAACTAGATAATGTAAAGGGAATTTGCTGAAAATTTCAGTCAAATTGATACATTCTCTGAACTGAGATTTTTGCTATTTAATTTTCGGCCTAGCCTCCATCATTATAACTTAAGGGCGTTGAGTAGTCTAAAATGCAAATTTTAAAGCTAGCACTGTAATTTTTGTTGATAAGATATGACATTTTTTGTTATTTGGGGTGATAAACTACATATTAATCACCAAATAAATACCAATTTTATTTACCAACTATGTTCCAAACTTGGCCCAAAAGCATGATAAAAAGGGGTATTGATGACAACAAAAGTAGAATTTTCTCAGTTATGCCTGCAGATATTTTCATCAAATTTCGCATGAACAATGCTAATAGCAAGTCCCAAAAATACACTGGTCAATTTTTGGCTATAGGTTGTGGTTTGTCTTGTATCCATGGAAACGCAAAAAAACGATGCGTTTTCTTGGAAATTCTATTAGTACAAGCTCAAAAAATTTATTGATAATCCCACCAGTAGATCGAAAGTGGAGGTTATAAGCTACATTTCGACACCAAAAACGTTAAAAAATACCAACTCAAAGTATTTTAAAATTGTTGTTCATTATTTACCTTCAAACGAGATTTTGCAATTTTGGGTTAATTCTTTGAATACGTCGACAACAAGTATTAAAATACAACAATTCGGATGTAAAAGTAAATAATTACTTCACTGCACCACTCCACCGCACTCTAAATCATGTTATGCATTCAAAAAATAGTAATCTTTGACCATAAAAAAAAAAATCCGTCATGTTCCTTTCGTGATAGATAAATAGACCTGGATAATCGCGTCATACAGGGAATTCCTTCTGGTCACGTGACATCTTCCACTCCCGTTGAAGCCACGTCTGTGTTGATCACGTGACTGGCGTGCACGACGTCATAATTTATTCAACACCTGATCTAGGTCGGGGAATCAGTCTCGTTTGCTATAAATAGTTTTATTCCTCCGCCTCGTATCTCCATTGTTACACATAAAACGACGCGACTTTCGAGAGTTTTCTGAGTTATTTTATAAGTGGAACAAGTTTGCAAAGACTTAATAAGATTGGCGTTGAAAAGTTAGTGCGAATCTTAGACTGCTCAACGCCCTTAAATCTGTACGATAAAAAAACATAGTTTCAATTATTCATTTCATTATTAAATCATGAATGAAAGTTGAGCAGCAAATCAGATCTTAATACGATAAATATCACAGGCTATCAGTGACATCGAGATGTGATTATGGTCTGGATTGGATAAGTCAATGTCTAATTAATAATTTAGATAACAATACAGGCCAAAAAGAACGACCTGCAATAGGCAGATTTTGCTCTTGCATAATGTATAGTTAAAGGAGCTAAATCGCTAACATTTGGGACCTAGACTTTGACATAAGTGGGTCGCAACGCATATAATACTGTAATATGAATGTATATAAACTGATTTACATTCAATGGTTTCCATTTTTACTCTAATTTCAAATCGGTAATGTTTGGCGAAATAAGCCAGCAATCTCAAAAGAATGCAAATTTCTAGCGTCTGGTCAATCTGGTCTACATATGCTGTTTGATTTGGTGCAATGTTGCTAACCTAATTCTTTGAGTCTCTTGCTAGAACTGGAGATGAAACACATTATGGTACACGATTCGTGCACCAATGGTAAAACGTTTATTTTGTCTTAAATATTTGATATCAGAAGCCCATTTTTTCCGGTGAGATCACAGCATCAATGTTGATTTAAAATGACAAATAATTTGAGTTTTCAATGTTGAAGATTTTGGATGATATTGAGTTAGAGACTTAGCTACTTTAAAACTACGCCAAATGATATCAGGATGGTGTTATCATGATCATGGACATTATCATAATGCAGGAAGATAATTTTAATTGACCTATTTCGTGTTGTCTGAAAGTTTCATGACAGATTTGATGATAAACTTCATGACATTTATTCGGCTCCTAAACTGGGCTAATAAAGACGAAATACGCCATTACAGTGGGCTATTCATAGACTTTAACTGTCAGAATGGACCAAAGAGAAAGTCGTAAAAATTTCACTTGACAGAAAATCACTGAGTCATTACCATAATATTCAAAAAGTTAACGTATTTATTTGAAATATTGGTACCTGTCAGATAGATCTTTTGGCTACATAGCAGAATTTGTCCACCATTATCATCAAACAAGATGGTTAGGGTTCAATTGCGTAAAAAATGAAATGGGGTTTAACGTCCAACTGTTCTGCTCCTAAACTGGGCTAATGAAGACAGGCATATGCCATACAGTTTGCTATGAGGTAAATTTTGCCCAAACAGCGGCACTATGGCCTACTTACTCTTGTACCTAATTCCAACGGCCAAGGGATCTTTTACATGCATGTGAATGTATCAATTTAATAATTAATTCAATAAATGGCTGACCAAGCTAATATTTACCGTTAGTCACTGACATCACTTCAAGAGAATGCCAATGAAAGGTCTTCAAGTGACTTTACCGTAGCCAATGGGAATGTAACTTGATAATCGATAATATGTGGGCGGGGTTACCAACTATCAAAGGATCAGCAATTCTTAGAGACTGGGCTTAGACAGTAGATGTCTATTTCTAGTTCAAACTTCCAACAGTGACAACTCTGATCAGAATAAAGAAAATTTAACTGAAATTTTCAATATTTTCTTTTTTTTTCTCATCTTTTTTTTTAATTATTATCATAACAAGAATGACCAACTCTTTATTAAACTATTAACTAATGTAAAAACAGGAACAGGTCTTTTTATTGTTTCCCAAAATAATGTAAATTTAATAAAAAAAAAAAAAAAAATGAAATGATGAGTGTAATTGTAGGTATAATATCAAACAATGAAATGGGTTAAAATTGCTCTGTATAATATATGTATAATCAGGGACAGATCCAGGAATTTTTGCAGGAGGAGGTTTGCCTGGTTTCTGTTATGGAAATCTGCCATCATCGTCTCTAAATTACATAGGCATACATAGAAATTGAGCTTTTTAAACAGAGAAATCATTTTTATACTGATGTAGGATCACTTTGTGATGTAATTTCATTGATGCAAGGCATTATTTTTTTTTCAAGTAGCTGGTCCCCCCAAACCCCCACTCTGGATCTGTCCCTGATAATAAATATCTTGTAAACAGAGTGCATGTAGTGTGGTGTATATATCATTTCCTATCACGTTATAATGTTATCACTTAATGACCATTGTACTTATAAACATTTGTCTATGTGTCTCTCTTTAATTGTATGCCTCATCATTACAACTGCATAATATTATATATAATTGATGGGTATTACATAGCATTGAGTTATTGCAGCCTAAAAGCTTCAAAATGAGGTTTAACATGCACTTGGGACTAACAAAGTAGGCCTATATTTTTATTTCAATTCAAGATCTTTATAATAGGTGGGGGGGGGCTAGGTTCGGACCCACGATTTGCATGAGACCACATGACCACCGGACGGCACCTGTAATGGCAATGCTTAAAGAGAGAGAGACAGAAATGGGGTTTAACGTCCATCCAACACAAACTAGGTCATTTCAGGACTAACATATGGTTTAATTTTATTTTAATAATTCGCTTGCGCGTAGGGGTGCCAGGAGAAAACCCACGAGGTTGAGAAGGCGCCCCTATCTCCATGACACATACGCCCACACCAGGGCTCGAAACCACAGCCGCAAGCCAGAGGTGACCGGCCAGCTAGAGTTCGAAGCGAGGCACTCTAGACCACTAGGCCATCCGAACCCCCCTCCCATGATTTGCATAGATGACAACCCTAATGATTTACATGAGACCACATGGCAATGCTTAAAGAAGCAAAACATGGATAATGAAAAAGAAATAAAACGAAAATTTCATTCAAAGTGCTTCATCCTGAACAAAGTTGTGGCTGTTCGAAAAATAGAGTAGTTTTGATTTTCATTGGATGGTACTTTTGTTACTATAATAAACAGTTTCGATTATCCATTTTCAAATTAAAATTATTAAAAGCTGATCAGGTTTCAATCCATTAAAAAATGCGACCCTCGTGGTCTAGAGATTTATTTGTGGGCTTGTCATGCGAATAGATTACATGTCTTATTTACATAATTTATGCAACATTTGAGTCCAAAAAAAAAATTCTGCAATAGGCAAATTTAGCTCTTAAATAATTCATTTTTAAATTTAAGAGAAGTACATGTACATTATATGTGCAAGCGAAATATCAAATTATAAATATACCCTAGGTACGCTAAGAGTCCCAAAATGACCTAGTTAGTGTTGAGTATATGTCAAATCCAATTTCTTTTTCTCTGTCTGGTTTCCTCCCACTGCTAAAGAACCCTACGCACAAGCGAATCATTAAAATATAATGGAACCGCATATTTGTCCCGAAATGACATAGTTTGTGTCGAGTCTAGTTAAACTCCATTTCTCTCTCTCTCTGCAAATAATATTTCTACGAGAACAGAACAGATATGGATACAATTAATGTAAAAGTTTCCATAATAATTTGAGCAATAAATTATACATTTTAAGATATGCTTGAGGAGGCAGCAAGTCTACCATAAGTGTGCAAGAGATAACATTGTTATTTGAAACACAAACCATCAGCTCAAATTTCTCTGTGAATCTTTTTCAACAACAATCAATAGCAGCAATACATGTTCACTGTTATACAGGCGTCGAATCTTATACTATAAATTTTTATCAACTTGTATACGATGAGGAAATGATTTTGCCGTAACAATAAAAAAAAAACAATTACAATTTTTTTGTTAAATTCTCAAATGTCAATTATTATCCAGGTGTATCATGGCATGATATGGTCTGATAGTATCTTCTTAACTGAATCAATAATTAATCATAACTATGGCAATGAACTCACATCGTCAATCTAGGAAACTTAAATTGATTCTTTTGGGTCTTGATATTTATACCATATCAATACAAATGAAATGGAATTGGGTTTAACACCCTTTCTTTCTGTTCCAACTGCCTCTAACAGATCTAACGAAAATGGGCATAACCCATGTGGGTTATGAAGGAAATTTTGTACAACCTAATCTTAATTCAAATTTCAACTATCAAGGGATCTTTTACACGAATATGGCTAGGAATTATTTCAAATAATATCCATCATTTCGATTCTATTTTAACATTAGTCTGATCTATCAAGCTAAAGCTTATTTATAAAGTTTTAAAAATGCTTGTCACATTTCCCAATTAAATTAAGATAATGTATTGAGAGTCAATTTTTATCAATATTTCTCCTTTAGACGCTTTTCTTAAAATGCTAAGCTTCTTTTCCACTTTGCTTTCCATGAGATTCACATGCTCAACTTTTATACAGAAATATCAAGGTTCTATTTCTCTAGGCATGAAGAAGTAGGTCCACTTGTACCGGTACCTAAAATGTTTGTATACTGTTAAGATGTCTGTTTGGCCTTTATTCATTATTTTTAATAAAATGTAATTTTATAACCAGTACTTAAACTAACAATGGTTGCAAATATACAAACTATGTGACCTATTCCACACTACATTCGGATTTTCATGAGTGAAATTAAATAGTTGCTTAAAATGGGGTCATCCTCACAATTAAACTTAAACACCAAGAAAATGATAAAAATAATATTGAAAGAAATGAGCATGAATCGTTGTTGGAAAGCAAGACTTTGTAAATGTCTTCAAACGTGAATGACATTACCCTACCTAGTGTAAGGTTAAAATACATGGGGAAAATTTGGGACACATACATACATGTAGGTGAAGAAGCCTTTCAAATAACAGCAAAAGTTTCTGCTATCGAGTACATTGCAAGTTTGCAACAACATTCAGCTACGCACGAATTGATACACAATGCTGCTGGCACATTACCTCACATGAAATTATTGCCAATGCATGACAATGTCATTAACAGTTTACCTTTATTTGGTTGGCTTTGACAGGTAAATCACACAAATAAAAACATGATTGTATGCCCTTTTCTTTATGACTAGTATAGCTTAATAATCTTATTTTCCTACATAGGACCTGTGGTATTAATAACCCGTTCGATAATTATTTATATTTACATTTTTTTTAAAAAAAAAGGTCTATGTAAATAAACCATATGATGCAACATAATAATAATAGGTAACAGTAAACTGAACTGAGTGAATGAATCTCACTCACCTCACACAGGCCTACGGAACGAGATACGCTCATTACCAGCCTTTGGCTAATTATTAATCAACACATCACAAATCATATCATTTTAACATAATTCTAAGACTTACCTGTGATTGTACCCTCCCATCTTCTGTTACAACCCAGTGAATTGATCCCCGCGTTAGTAAACATTGCTCAAAAATAAAGTGGAGTAGTACTACTACCACCACCGACGACGCCATGTTGTTTTCTTATGAATATTCAGTAGTGTCGCTACGGCGCTTGATAAAGGACGAACTATGACCCATGGTAAGAATAAGATAGACGTGTCGCGTGCTCAGACAGACAGCAAGCAACAATGTATACAAGGCTAATAATATTATTGCCCGTTTTTGGATCAGAAAATCGTTGTGACATTAAATGAGAGCAACCATTATTCGTGTCAGAATGAAATAGGCCTAAATTTAGAATAATGGGATTATAACGAAAAAACATGAACAACTTGAACTAGCTGTTAGTGTTATTGTATATTTTACCTTTATTATGCAGCTCGCTTATTTTAGAAGAATATAAATACAAACATTGTTTTAATCGGCAATGTATCCAATGGCAATATATAATGACAGGGGCGGATCCAGAGGGGGCTTTGGGGGGGGGGGGCTCCCCTGCTCAGCTACATATGCATCAATGAAATTACATCAGAAAGTGATCCTACATCAGTATAAAAATGATTTCTCTGTTTAAAAAGCTCAATTTGCCTATGTAATTTAGAGACGATGACAGATTTCCGTGACAGAAACCTGGCAAACCCCCTCCTGCAAAAAGTCCTGGATCCGCCCCTGAATGATGCAACTTCGTGTCCAATTTCAAAAATACGTTATTCGTCTTTCGAATTCTAGAATTCGAGGTAGGATATCTGTCAATGTGGTGCAGACTGTGACAAAGTGTATAGTCATTCGGATGGGACAAAAAACCGAGGTCCTGTGACAGTTGGAATTCGATATAAGAATAGACCGTGACCTCATGGCGCACTGTATTGGTATATATAGGCCTATATGACCATATCTTTATTAGCTGCGATATCACCTCGGTGGAAGCGGGCGTTAAATAAAGCAATTTCACACACTCTTTATTAGCCCAGTAGGAACAGACCAGTATATTAAGTAGTTTCGATTCCGCGGTTTTTCGTGGCAAAGAGCAAGGACACCTGTCCAACCTCCGGTTTGCTCCCACTGCTAAAGACCCCTACGCGCAAACGAATTAAATCACGTTAGTCGCGACAAAAAGTCTAATTAGCTTCTTTTTATTTCGATTGAGTGTCACCCGGAGAATATCTACCATATATACTCTCCCAAAAAAGAAACGCAATGTTACATTTCGTCGTCAGTATATCCTCGCTCCACTATCGCCTTGTTGCAACAAGAACGGCGACACGTCGCTGAACCAAACTGCTCTCCAGTGTTGCTGTGGCCATAACCTCAGTGCCTGAACCCATTAAAGTTGGATTTCATGGTGTCGGCGTATTTCAAAACAGAAGCTCTAACGGGGACGTCTGCCTCGTTATTCGGTTTCACGTAGGCGTTTGCTTACTATTTGGTACGAGATTCTACGCCGTCCGGGAATTGCTGCTGCAGTAGAGGTCGCTGTTTGAAAACCATTTACGCCAATGACGTAACCGGAAGTGACGACCCAGGACAAATGGGACCACACTTGTTTGGCCTGAGCTTGGGCGTTCACTTCTTGAACTTCGCTGTCGGTGCCTATCCCCAAGGTGAGAAATGGAACTAAGAGAAACATTCAGCAGCCTGGCTACATCTGTCTTGGAGTCACCTGCTTGTAATCCACCAATATCGTTGTTGCGTTGGTCTTCGTTCGGATGTGGCATCACTTGGGTCTTTGAGTGTTTACATGTGCAACTGATTTGGAAACCGAGAACCCCGGGATTTTAAATATCTTAGATTTAGGTTCCATGAGAAAATCTCGCGAAGTTGTTAAATTCATGTTTCTTGGTGCAATCAAGCGATAAAAAATTTCGACAAAAAGGATGACCAGTCACAATTAGTGACCCTACCTTTAAAATCAACAATGCATTTCTTTTATCCTTACATAATGGCATTAAAAACAAGTAAAATTTACCGAAACAAAGACCTGGTTCAAATAAGAAAATGATTAAAAATGGGTTGTGCGTTTCTTTTTTTGAAGAGTATATATAGATTTTGTTTTCTTGTAAACAATGAAAACAAATTAAATAATGTTCAATCAATGATGGAAATGAGGAATATCTTGATAACACTGCCGTATACCGATGGAAAAAACCGGCGAAGATAATAATAATAATGTCATAGTGATATGGCATCAAAGACTTTATTAATGCAATAGTTGTGTTTTGTTATTAGCAGATCGATATTAACTCGAATGATTTTTATCTCGATCTTTCGATTTTGTGTCTCTTTCAAACTAACACACAGGTAACAAGCATTTATATAATAATGCCTAGCTATGTTATACGCCAGGTAGTCAGTATAATTATAATTATGCAAATGTTTATTTAAAGCGGGAATTTCATATTTTCTGAGAAAGTCAAAACATAATTATTTCTATGTCTTTTGATCAAAAGGTTGTCAGCTCACTATTACACAATCATGGGCAATATTTCACAGGCATAAAAAATCCCTGACACAGAAAATAATAATACAATTACTTAAATTACCTCCCCTGTTTTCCCATTCTTCTCCATGTAATGGCGATCTTCAAACGTTTGAATTTGAAGTTGAAAATGATATTTTTGCCAATTTCTCAACTGGCAATAGTGAATTATAGAATTAACAGGATTAGTCTTTAACAAGGTAGGACTGTTTATAGATACCGTCTATTTTAGGGCTTTTTTTAATACATTTTAAAAATATAACTTAAAACGCGTTTGCGGCCGTCAAATATTCCGAAGAAAAACGGTGCCGTTGTCTGTAAACCCGAATTTTTTTCGGGCATTTCTAGTTATGCCTCATCGACCCTAATATAACACTAATTTTAATTTTCTTTTAATTGAATACCACGTATTTGTTGACTATGGATTTAAAAAAAATTGTCTGGAGCCACTTTGCGAAATTTTTCGGGCATCGATTATTATTTGTAGATGCAGCGACTTTACAGTTTGATTAGATGGTTGGAATTCAGGGTGGAATGTCGGTGACAAAACCATTTGCTTATTATACACCGGCTAGAATAGCAGAAAACGCATTTGTAGTAGTTAAATTTTCACAATTTAAACCGGATGGGTAAGACCCCCCAACCCAGCGACGATTGATTGGTTGTTTGGAATTCAGGTCAGCCAGGTAGGCTGTATTTAAATTTGTCAAAATTTGAATGTACGTAGAAATTTCCTTGTCGGGTGTTTTTTGCACTACTTTTGTTTTTTGTTGGGTTTTTTGGGGGTGGGGGTTGGAGTCAATCGCAAATTAAAAGAGCCCATGTCGGTTCATGTAAAATTTGGAAATGAAATGCCGCCTATTATATATAGCTTGCGATTTGGGGATTCTCCAATCCTACATTGAAATTGGAAGTTTTTTTATTTCATCGAAAAAGGTATCACACTATCCCAAACAATTAAAGTGATTGGCTGTAAAAATATTCGAGAAGGTTTTCGCACTACATCTGTGATACCAATTGAGTCCCAGATAGTTGCACGGGAGAAGGATATATGTTTCCACACAGAATTCGTGGTGCAGGGCGGAAGTTGTTTTTTTTTTCTGAAGTCTTTTCTTTCCTAGCCGACGACTGTATATTGCTTATAAACCGTCTATGTTTGTACGTAAAATGAAAATATCCCAGAATTCCAGTAAGAAAAACCTTTCATGTTTTCTGAGGGAAAAAACTACCCTTTAAAAGAATAATCAGTTACAGGTTTTAAGAAAAACTTCAGATGAATGACCCCAAAGTCACCTGTATATATTCCCCCGTCCCCGACATATCCCGAAGATGAAAGAGATTTACCGTTATAGGTTTATTATCTCGGTGGAAGAGGAGTTAACTCCCTTTAGTGGTTGCACTGGAGTTCTCGATTGATCAACTAAATAACAACTAGAGATTCCCTAAGATTGGGAAAATAATATCTTTATTTATTTACAAAATTACCCCACATATTAAAACTTCCATGACCGAAGAGCTATCACGGAACGAATACAAAAGCAAATGACAAGGGTATATATATAATCATGTACAATAAAAGTTTTAAATACAAACAAAGCAAAAAACAAGGATATGTATAATAATCAATACCTACTATAGACTGTAACGGGTGTGCCCCTCCTAAAAATTTCACTGCCCCCCCCCCCAAAATCGATGCAAGAAGCTGACTACGGGCCTGATAATAATGTTCAATAAAAGTTTTAAATACAAACAAAATAAGAGATAACAATGAATCCCAAAAAGGAGGAAATATTTATTGGTGAAATGTGATAATATCAGGGGCGGATCCAGAGAGGCCGAGGGCGGGGGGGGGGGGGGTCTAAGCCCCACCCTGCTCAGATACATAAAGACATGATTGCCTTGCATCAATGAAATTGGTTGGAATTTTTTCTTCAAAACGCTGACTTCGTAAGCATTGTCAACTGACCGATTTTCTTAACAGGAGCCTGCAAACCCCCTCCTGCAAAAATTCCTGGGTCCGCCACTGAATATTATACTTTCAAGCATGTTGAAAAAATTAAAATGATTAGATTGAATTTGATTAAAATGCAGATGTATATTTCGTTTCGTTTTTTTATACTTTCGATGGCTTCTACTGGGGAGAACGCTAGATCGGAGACGGTCCTACGCAAATTGTGACGTCATATGTGAATTGTGGGCTAGGGTAAGGGTTAGGCTTGATCATGGGTTAGGGTTAGGGCTAGCCCTGTTTATATCTCGGGACTTTGACCAAATTTACAGGTCCTTGCCCTTACCCTAACCCACAATCTATATATGACGTCATATGTGCTAAAATGCGTAGGACCGTCGCCGATCTAGCGTTCTCCTTCTACTGGAGTAGTAAAGACAAGTAATACATACTTTTGAAGAATAAAAAATGAAACGAAATAGGATTTGGATTATACTGGGCACTCTCCTTGGGTATATTATAAATGTCACGTGTTTCGTTCTATATTATGCGGTAACGAATTCATATAACAATCACTTTTTTTGGTAATCCTTATCATTTAAATATTTTGTAACAACTTATTTAATAAATGAACCTTTTGAATTGAATTTCAAATTGTGCATTGGGCAGAAATCTTGTCAACCAAATTAACACAATTTGTAGTACCACACAATTTGTTATCCAAAGGCTTCACTTTGTAAAAATGTATGTTCGGATTTTCAGCTGTACATAATTAATTGTATGATACCGATTTTCAGCTGTGCATAATTGTATGATACCGACATGGAGAATTTCAGAGATTTGTAAAAATAGTCTCCATGGGTCGTTGTAAAAGCCCCCCCCCCCCCTTCAACCATCTCCTAATATATTAATCAGATTTTATGTTAGTGGACGAGATTCGATTAAGTAGACGTGTATCTAAATAACAGAATTCCTCAGTGCAGTGGTGCTAACCCTTACATGTTTTCAGCATCCGTCGTACACAGCAATACAACCATTATCACTTGCAACTACTATAGCCAGGCCATCTTGACTGAAAGTAGAGCTAGTAAGAACACACGTCACCATGTGGGCATTATCAATAGTTCTTCCCACACGTTCCTGAACACCATCATCCGTTATGCGATGAATGAGCCCCGTTTTTCGATCCACCACAATGAAGCAGTCATCTTTGTAGTAGGTCAATCCCATGGGTTCTTTTAAATCCCATTCCCCCTGCCCCCGATATCTGCTTACCACCGTCCCTTCATCTGTCATTAACACCACCTCCTTAACTGTCCAATCAGACATAGCAATGATCTTCCCGGGAGATGTGTCGATGCTCCGAGGATAGGTAACAACGCCTTTGTGAACTCGGAGAATTCTGCCATTCATGGATATAACGTGAATTTCTGGAGGTCCATAGGGATTGCAAACTCCACAAACAAGTGTTTTGTCATTAATGCACCCCAGAGATGAATACCCTACACTTGTGGATATTTCTGAACTATGTTTTAAGTCGAGATGAGTACGTTTATTTTTTGAGGTGCTGATGATCGAGACAACAATAATCGTTCTGGCACCAGGACACGTTACTGCTACATCATCACGTTCAAAGGATAGCACCCGAGTTGCATCCCACGGTTCCATGCTGTTTCCAAATTGAATGTATTTCATTCCCTGGCCGTTTAAACGAACGAGTTTGATGTTTTGATTAAAGCGATCCACTACCACAAATGTGTCCTCTTTAACAGCAGTTAAACCAACGATTTTACAAGTTCTAGAATCACTTGGCAATCGACATGATAACGTTGCTGTTCTTTTAAGTTCGTCCATTTCCTGTCTGTCACTTACACGATCCAAGAAAAATCTATCGGGGTTTTGACTCGGTTTTACGTACTTTTTAAAGGGACGTGTTTGCGCTTGTCTCTGTGGTCCCTGGGCAAAGTTCATTCGCGGTTGGTAACGACTAAATGATTGATTTCCGTATTGTGTGGGCGCAGTATAATAAGGTAGTGGCGGTGGAGAAACGAAGGCTTGTGGTGCTTGGGGCGCATAACTTTGGGGTTCACGATAATGGTATGGAATTGGTTGTTGCATGAAATTGGGTTGTGGCCACGAGGGCCGATAGGCTGCTGCGGCATTAAGACTCTCGTAGGACTGCTCTAATACTGGAGCTGAAGGAATGGTCGGACTCGCCGTTACAGTGGATGCTGGTAGTTCAGGTGATTTTTCAGTTTTCTCAGGCTCACGGTCACTCCCATCCACTACATCTCCGATTTTCACGTTTTTCAAAATGTCATTTATTTCCACGTCTGGGACATATTTAATGTTATTGACGTCGCTTTCCGATTCAATTTTGACCGCATCTTCATTCAATTTTTCTAACAAAATTTCCAAGGTCTTCAAATATTCGAGGGACACAAAGGTTCCCTTGACAGAAAGCTTCTCCAATTGCACCAGTTTCTTTTCACAAGATTGGGTTATGGTATTGCATTCGTCTGCTGTTTCTTCAGTCCTCTTTTCTTCTTCTTTTAGTATATTTTGAAGTTTTGTCGTGACTTCCTTTTCCCGATCTATAAGATGTTTTACAAATTTGTTCCTAATTGCAGAGAAATGCTCCGATATTTCCATCAGAAGTTCGTCTTTTCTGTGGCGTAAATTTAGAGGCTTTGCTTCCAATTTGTCTTGGAGCCCTTTAAAAACACCGTGGATTGTGTCTGTTTTAGCAGTTAGTATAGTTGTCAATGAAGCTACTTTGGTTCTGGCAGCTTGGAGAGATATGTGATCTTTTTCACACGAGGAATGGTTCGGACCACAGATAGAGCACACCGTTACTTTCTGAGACATGCAATATTCGTCTGCAGCAACCGACGGGTGATTTTGACAGCTGTCGTCGTCCCTGCTGCTTTCTTTATCGCTGCATTCCGGGTAACCGCCACCGCCCTTCCTGGCCACGGAGCTCACTAGACTAGCGATATAGAAATTATCAGGAAAGTCATCTGCTGGGTCCGAAAACTCGTGACTTGGAGGAGAGATGTTTTTCCGGCACATTGGACAAGGAAAAACCACGAGTCCCCCTTTATCACATGCCTTTATATGGTCAGATAAACAGTCTCTACAGAAGGAGTGTAAACAAGCAAGTTGCTTTGGATCTGTGTACATGTTCAAACAGATACTACACGTTAGAAAGTCCTCCGATAGTTCTTGTAGGGCATCCATCTTGAATATTCGTCTACTTACTTTAATTCACGTATTATTGTACCTCCTAGGTCCTCACTGTGTAATTACTATACAATACGGGTGCAGTCTAAATCAAAAAAGGATAAAGTTACATAAAATGCCCTTCATGACACAGACGACTGCATTCTTTATTTACCTGTTATTAAAGTAGGTCAGGATATTTTTAGCTCAGGTGAGGTGCTCTACACTGTACACTGACGTATATAGTATTAACCACGGCCTAACGTTTTAGATCAATATCAAGAATGCGCAATCTTAATAAAAAATGGCGAAGAGTATTCTAGATCAAGAATGCGCACTCTTTTTAAAATGATCGACAAAGAGTATTCAGTATTGGCCCTGTTGTACACATTTGCATATGAATTGAGTTAAAACTGATTATCCTGAATCATGATGTGACACATGGAAGGGGAGGTAAATCAATACTGAATATAATGAGAACTTAGGTCTCGCTGACACTATACTTGGATCATTCTACATTCTTCCCGTTCTTTGATTTTCAGCGGTTCTTTTACTCGTGAGCCCTGTTTACCCCGCCCCACTTAAATATTTCAATAGTTCGTTTGCGCGTAGCCCTGGGTCTTTTACAGTAGGACAAACCGGAGGACATGGAGAAAAACCCATGAGGTTGGACAGGCGATCCTATTTCTTGTCACGTACACAGGAGGAATCGAAACCGCACCAGTTGATTCAATTACAGACCTTATGATACAACACGCAAACCAATCGCAGCCCAACCCCACCCATACGGATGGACTGCATGACCCTATAATTAAAATACAAATCTAAAGCATAACTTAGTAGTCAAGTAAGTATGGACTCATCACCGACTTCACGCGCACAAACCAAAATTCAAGTTCACCTTTTCCAGCTACATGTGTCAAAGATAAAAGTAACTAAACGAAAAGATGACGAAATAATTGTACAAACTTTTTAAAAAAGAGAGAGTGTATAAATATATAATTTCGTGTGATTTCTGATGGGGCAATGTCCAACCAAATGTAGTTTTCCTGAGTTAAAACATTTCCAAATATGCGCCTCGGCGACAAAATACCCATATTCAAAATATACCGGACCTCGGTTGTTTGTCCCATCCGAAAGACTAAACAGTTGTCCTTTTTAGGCCCCTATTCATGCACCACTGACAAGAGGAAACCACGTCGGAAAATCCTGATTAACTTTCACGTTCAATGCAGGGATACTTTCGGAAGAAAATACGTCCTTTATGCCGAGACCTATACAATAACATGGCAATTTCAAATGCGAAGGTGGTATGAAGTATGAAACATTATTAAATGATAAAAAAAAAACGTCGCACGAATCGGCAGTAACACTTATCTAAGAGATATGTATGTTATCCATGAAATCATATTACGACACTGCAAAATTAAAGAATAATTATATTTCTAGCCCCCATTCTCTCACTTCAGTTGACCTTGAATGCTAATTTAAGGCTGACATTAACTCCTTAAAACTAATAGAAAATCATGTACCGGTACTTAAGTTTACCTTGGAATACCATTCGGGGTCAAAAGACAAGGATCTTTTAAATCTAGTACGTCACTTTACTATAAATTTTCACTAAAACAATTGCCTGCCAGATGCTTTATTCAGAAACGAGTCGTCGTTTTCATGTTTTCCAAATACCAAATTGGGGACATAGCGGGTTGACATCCCCCAGCATACAATCGAAGAGTAGACATGTGAAATTAGTTTTTTTGAAATTTTGGAATATTCACTGTTACCCCAATTGTGCAAGCTGCCGTAGTAAATTTTGATAGAAACCAAAAAAACTGGAGAAAACCAGCGTGGTAAGTACAATATTGGATGAATGGACACAACTTATGGCTATCCAGAAAGAGTTTGTGTCTGTCTTACACAATAAAGATCACATGATCATTTCTCAACAGGAGTCACCCGTCAGAATGATCTGGAAGAGTTATTAAATAATCCGCGTTCTGTTTGATTTATCGGATTAGCAAATGAAACGGTCTGTTACGGCGAGTTCTTGGTATGCTGTCACTCGGCAAACCACGGCAGATTCCCTAACCTCCGGAACCTACATGTAGTTGACGGAATCTGTCGAGATTTGCCGAGTGGGTGTGCTTTGCCCGAAAGAGCGGGTATTCAACTAAAAACATTAACACTGATTGGTAAATCAAATGTCTGACGTCATAGGTTCAAAGCCGCTCGCATTACAACCGGTCAGATCTTCATGCAGTAGAGACCATCGAAAGTATAAAAAAAAAACGAAAGGAAATATAGATCTGTATTTTAAACAGATTGTGTTGATAATAGATCTATATTAAACAGTGGAATATCGTCTAGCGTTTACGCATTGTGACTCTACAAGAGAGAGAGAGAGAGAGAGAAAGAGAGAGAGAGAGAGAGAGAGAGAAATGGGGTTTAACGTCCACTCAACACAAACTAGGTCATTTCGGGACTAACACAAGGTTTAATTTTATTTCAATAATTCGCTTGCGCGTAGGGGTCTTTAGCAGTGGGAGGAAACCGGAGTGCCCGGAGGAAACCCACGAGGTTGAACAAGAGAGAGAGAGAGAAATGAGGTTTAACGTCCACTCAACACAAACTAGGTCATTTCGGGACTAACACAAGGTTTAATTTTATTTCAATAATTCGCTTGCGCGTAGTGGTCTTTAGCAGTGGGAGGAAACCGGAGTGCCCGGAGGAAACCCACGAGGTTGAACAAGAGAGAGAGGGAAATGAGGTTTAACGTCCGCTCAACACAAACTAGGTAATTTTGGGACTAACAATGGTTTAATTTTATTTCAATAATTCGCTTGCGCGTAGGGGTCTTTAACAGTGGAAGGAAACCGGAGTGCCGCACACGCTCACACCAGGGCTCGAAACCACAGCCGCAAGCCAGAGGTGACCGGCCAGCTAGAGGTCGAAGCGCGGCACTCTAGACCACTAGGCCATCCCACCCCCCCATGACTCTACAAAAACCAAAGAGAGGGAGAGGATGGGGGGATCTCCTTTGACACAATCTAGGTCATTTCGGAATTAAAATAAGATTCAATTTTCTTTCAATAATTCGTTTATGCGTAGGGGTCTTTAGCTGTGGTGGTGGTGGTGGGGAGGGGTACCTGTGGATCCGGAGAAAGCCAATGCGGTTTGACAGTCGACCCTGGCCCTTGGCAGTGATGTAAAACAAGAGGAATAACTCTGTATAGACTTTACACTGTAATCAGGTTAGTTTCATCTTGAAAAATAAATTGATAGTGATAAAATTTGTTAGAATGATCAACAAATAGTAACCGAGCAGTGTGCTTGCTATTAGTGACACTATCTAGATGGTGATATTATCTTTAGTCACAGAGCAAAGGGCTATTGATGACATTGTCTGGATGGTGATGATCTTTTGTAACCAAGCAGCACACTATTGGTGACATTGTCTAGATGGTGATATTATGGTCTTTAGCACCAGAGCAGGGTGCTATAGGTGACATTGTCTGAATGGTGGTATGGTCTTTTGCCTCCGAGCAGCGTACAACTAGTGACACTGTCTTGATGGTGATGTGGTCTTTAGTAACCGAGCAGTGTATAATTGATGACATTGTCTAGATGGTGATCTTGTCTTTTGATACTTTAATTTCCAGTTGTCTGGGGATCTTTAACATGCAGTTACTGGTATGCTTTTTTGATAACATCCTAATGACAGGACAGTTTTTTATCAGTCTGTTTAAAATACAGATCTATACAGGCGCGGATCCAGGATTTTTTGCACGGGGGGGGGGGTCTAGGTTTGATAATTGCTTAACTAATTGCGGTGGTAAATTAGATTCAATTTGGTGCATTCTGACGTATTTCCGGAAGGTAAATTCCAAAATTACAGGTCTAAAAATCGCCAATAAAATCGCCTAAAATCGTCCGGACCCCCTGGACCCCCCTCTGGATCCGCGCCTGCTATATTTCGTTTTTTTATACGTCCACATTCATAATGTGAACGTATTATGCCGTCGCCCCTGTCTGTCTGTGTGTGTCTGTGGGTGGCCTACAGGGCACAATTCTTCATGGATTTTCTTCAAACTTTGTATACTTATTCCTTATACCCTAAGGAAGATCCCTATAGTTTTTAATGCATGCCCGACCCCCAGGGGCAGTTCCACGCCCATTTCTAGTATTTGTTTGTTTGTCGTCTACAGGCCACATTTCTTAACTTATAACCTTGAAACTTTGCATAAATATTCTTTGTACCCAAAGGAACATCTCTATTCTTTCTTTGGGGTGCATGCTTAACCCCCAGGGGCAGAGCCACGCCCATTTTATTTTCGTGTGTCTTTGTGTCGCCTACAGGGCGCACATCTTACTGAATTTTCTTCAAGCTTTGTATATTTACTCTTTACACCCTAAGGATGATCCTATCAGTTGGGGTGCATGCCCAACTCCCAGGGGCAGAGCCACGCCCATTTTCTTTTTGTTTACCCGTGTGTTGCCTACAGGGGGCAATTCTTACTGGATTTTCTTAAAACTTTGTATACTTACTCTTTACACCCTAATGATGATCCGTATTGTTTTTTGGTGCATGCCCTACCCCAGGGGCAAAGCCATGCCCATTCCTTGTATTTATTTGTTTGTCGTTAACAAGCCACATTTCTTAACGTATCATCTTGAAACTTTGAATACTTATTCTTTGGTGCATGCCCTACCCCAGGGGCAAAGCCATGCCCATTCCTTGTATTTATTTGTTTGTCGTTAACAAGCCACATTTCTTAACGTATCATCTTGAAACTTTGAATACTTATTCTTTGGTGCATGCCCTACCCCAGGGGCAAAGCCATGCCCATTCCTTGTATTTATTTGTTTGTCGTTAACAAGCCACATTTCTCAACGTATCATCTTGAAACTTTGAATACTTATTCTTTGTACCATAAGGAACATCCCTATCATTTGGGGTGCATGCCCAAACCCCAGGGGCAGAGCCACGCCCATTTTCTTTTTGTGTGTTGCCTACAGGCCACAATTCTTAATCGATCATATCGAAACTTAAAATACTTATTCCTTATACCCTTTTAAGCTTAATGCCGATATCACGTGATCATTCAAAATGGCGCACGATCCGAATACTCGGCTGAGCTTATATCATAAAATACTAGTCTCGGTCACCCAGACCCCCCTAGTCTTCAACGCACGGAGGGTCTGGGTCGGTTCTCAATTATTGACGAAAATTACTGGATAATCTACCACATAAAAAACCAAACTCCCGGTTACGCATGGGCAATGAAACCCTTTGGCTAAAGTCTCGGTAAGTGATAGATATTATGAAGCCGGGCCGATTTTGATAGATTCTATAAGGCGAGGATAAAATATATCCCACAATTCAATTGGCACATCTATTATTAGAAACAAAATAGAGACGATACAACAGCATGAATCGTGATTAAGGAGATTGTGAGAAGCCATACGTTTGATTCATGACGAGAGAAAATTACCATTTTAATTAAAAACTTTAAAACAAAATTTTAGAGAGTGTCATTGTTGACAAGCGAGATGTTTTGATAGATTCAGCACGTGGTAACTTAAAAGACTGGATAATCCAGACAGTGACCGACTTTCTGTCAAATTTTGAGGACCCATCCAGACTAATATTCGTAGAATATTTGTTTGGATGATAAGAGACTAATAAAATACTGGCCGCTCAGCCCACATTTCCACCAACATGTCTTCCATGTCCACGCACCATGTTAATGTTGTTAGCTGTTCCGACGCCGCCATCTTGAAGTATCACATGACAGTAGAGCCCTCGCTGATTGGACAGTTAACCAGTTGCTTGTTGCCTGTTGTCGCCTACCGCCGCAGACGAGCAATTTTGAAGCAACAGATGAACAATTTCTCGGCGACGAGCGATTTTCTGTTGTCGAATATCAAACATGTTTGATATTTGGCAACGAGAAGCAACTCGGAGCAACAGCAGGCAACTATTGTTGCCCGTTGGCGCAGACGAGCGATTTTTTCTTTCAACGACCAGCGATTTCACTGTTGCCTGAAAGTTGCTCGAAAAAGTTGCCCGCTGCGCCTGGCTTAAGGATGATCCCAGGGACAGTGCCACGCCCATTTTCTTTTTGTGTGTCTGTGTGTCACCTACAGGCCACAATTCTTAATCGATCGCCTTAATAAACTTTTTTATACTTATTCCTTATACCCTAAGGCTGACCACTATTATTTTTGGTGCATGCCGGATCCCGTGGGACAGAGCCACGCCCAATGTTTTTGTGCATTGTGGTCGCCTACAGGATGCAATTCTTAACAGATCCTTTTAAAACTTTGCATACCTATTCCCTTTACCCTAAATGTGACCCCTATTGTTTTTTGGTGATTTCCTATCCCCCAGGGGCAGAGCCACGTCTATTTTTACTTCGTGTCTGTGTGTGTTGTCTACGACAACTGCATGTCCCGACTCCCAGAGGCAAGTCACGCCCAATTTTTGTCTAAGTTTAGACCATCACGCTCTCCTTTCTCTCGACGTCTTAAAGGGCCGATGATAATTGATTCTGTTTTGTTGTCATTCAGTTTCAACATGTTGCCGCTCATCCATGTTTTCACAGAAAAGGGCATTGTTCCACCGTATTAAGAATATCATGCTTATATCATAACCTTGCTGATCATATTCTGGTAGTCGGTGGATAATTAATGGAACTGGTTGTTCATAATCAGAAGATGTTTGTGTTGAAGGAGTAATTAAAGCTTCTCTGTGACGTAGAAATGTTCTTTTAGTATTTAGTGTGGTGAGAATTCAATCATAAAAAAGAGAAATCAATTGATATGGAAAAATGACAATTCAATCAATATGTAAAAAATGAGGATTCAATCAATATGTAAAAAAAGAGAAATCAATTATAAAAAGTGGGAATTCAATCAATATAAAAAAAAATGCGGATTCAATTTTAAAAACAAAAGAAAGGCGAATTCAATCAACTAACAACATTGAAATTCACCCATATTGTTTTATTACTTTTTTAAGACTTTTGAGACTTCAAGCAATAAAAAACATCAAGCAATAGTTGATTTTAAACAAGCGAGAAATCAATGAATATGAAACAACGAGAATTCAATCGATATAAACAAAATGCAGATGCAATAAATGTAAAAAAGGGAGAATTCCATCAAAACAAAACAAAAAAGACAATTAAAATAACATAGAATTCAATCAATATACAAAGAATGAAATTTAAACAACAATTTAAAAAATGGGAACTGAATCAATATAACAATTGCGAATATTGTGTTTAAAAACGAAAATGAGAATTCAAACATTAAGAGCTGATGATACGAGAATTCAATCGAAATAAAACAAATGAGAATTCAAACAATATAAAAAATTGAGAAAAATGAGAATTCAATCAATATAAAAAAAATGAGAATTCAACCAATATAAAAACAATTTAACGAGAATAAATCAACATAAACAAAATGAAAATGAGGTCGATATAAAACATAAAATGAGAATTCAATCAATATAAACAAAGAGACAATTTTATCAATATAACAAAATTGATAATCCAATCAATATAATAGAAATGAGAATTTAATCAATAATACAAATATAATACAAATGAGAATTCAATCAATAATACAAATATAAAACAAACGAGAATTCAATCAATATAATACAAATTGAGAATTCAATCAATAATACAAATATAAAACAAACGAGAATTCAATCAATATAATACAAATTGAGAATTCAATCAATAATACAAATATAAAACAAACGAGAATTCAATCAATATAATACAAATTGAGAATTCAATCAATAATACAAATATAAAACAAATGAGAATTCGATCAATAATACAAATTGAGAATTCAACAGACATTTTTGAAATGAGAATTCAATGGATTCCATCAATATAATAAAATGAGAATTCAATAAATATTTAAAATGAGAAGCCGATCCCTTTTTTTTTTTTAACAAAAATGCGAATTTAATCAATATAAATGATTAAATACAATATAAACAAGAGAATTCAATCAATATTAAAAAAAGAGAATTCAATCAAATGTAAATACTATATTATTTCGCCATTGGGAAACAGATCACAGCTTGATAAAAAAAAAAGACATCAAACATAACGGTGACTATGTTAAGAGTAAACTGTGAAATACGCCAGTTCAACAGGTTAAATGAAAGGAAAGTATGGGTATTGAGCACATTTGATAAGGATCTAGGGTCCTTGAAGAAAGGGGGGTTGGGATGGCCTAGTGGACTAGAGTGCCGCGCTTCGACCTCTAGCTGGCCGGTCACCTCTGGCTTGCGGCCTTCTCAACCTGGTGGGTTTCCTCCGGGCACTCCGGTTTCCTCCCACTGCTAAAGATCCGCAAGCGAATTATTGAAATAAAATTAAAACTATATGTTAGTCCCGAAATGACCTAGTTTATGTTGAGTGGACGTTAAACCCCATTTCCCCCCCCCCCCTCTCTCTCTCTCCCCCTTGAAGAAAGTAAAATTGAAAAGAACACATGTTAACGATTATAGCCTCTATCAGGTTCACACGGTTTTCGACAAGGGATCAGACACGGAAGGCTACATCATAACTAGAATTATTGAAAATCTTATCTCCACAACATCTTCCGACAAAATGGAAAAATATATCAGAAAAATATTAAAACAGTCCACGAAATTGTCTTCAATTATAATGATGTAACAGAGTAAATAAAAGCAGCAAAAGAAATTTGTATACAGATTATATATTATTATGTGGGGTGTCTAACGAAGAGTTTTTAGAATGGATGCCTTATTTATTGTCTTTAACCTGTACGTTCAGTTCCTGGTAATAATTTGGTCTTTGGTTCATCGTTTGTCTATCAAGTCTTGTATATGATAATGACCTGGATTCTGTGTCGATGTATTTAGGAGAAGTTTGATCACCATTCTGTGGTGTAAACAAGGAGGTTGAATTGGTATCATCCAATCCATCAGAAGCAGCATCATCACCAGAAACAACATCCTCACCAGAAGCAGCAGCATCATCACCAGACACAAAATCCTCACCATAATCTGATAGTCGGTGGAGAAGTAATGGAACTGGTCGTTCATAATCCGAAGATGTTTGTGTTGAAGGAGTAATTAAAGCTTCTCTGTGACGTAAAAGTGTTCTATTACTATTTAGTGTGGTACGCTCTGTAGGAAGCTGTTGCATGGCAACTTCTTGATATTGATGTTTTGCTGGAATGGTTCTTGTAGAAATCTCTGTAAATAGATAGAAGTATATCAACATTTGCTGGGCGATAACTATTGTGGAAAGTGGTGACTCCATGGTGAGTTAAACTTGGTTTCGATTCTATATAACCTGTTTGTATAGTTAAGTGTGTAACTTCCTGTTTGAATGACTCTTTGTTCTATACAAAGCATGATAAAACATCTGATGAATATATAGAGGATATTTGTCGTTTTAGAGTGAATAACATATATTATTTCATCCAGAAGCAAGAAAACTTATATTTTCACGAATGTGTAGCATGAGTGAAAATATAAACGTTTTCTTGCTTAGAGCTGAAATAAATATGTTATTCACGACAAAACGACAAATGTTCTATTTATTTTATGATTTTACAATCATTTTAGGTAAAACAACATGGACTACTTTCTCCGCCAGTGGAATAACACTTTTATTTCATTGATAAAACGCGGTATTCCACTACTGATCATAAAATAAATCTCATTATGAAATATAATATTACTTACTGTTATAATATATCTTGACAAAAACTAAACCAATTATAAAGACAGCTATTAATAGACATATAATTATAATAATTCCGGTAGAAGTATTAATCACGTCTTTGGTAGCTGTAATAAAAAAAAGGTGTATTTAAAAATACTTGCTTAACGTCTCAAATAATTCATTTTTATTCTCCTTACTTGATAACTGGGTAGCCTAGCGCTATTACAGTTAGTCACGTGATTAAGGTTACAATTCGCAAGGAAAATGCTTTGGATCATAAGTCCTGTTATTTGATCAAGTGGAGTGGTTTTGATTCCACACTTGTACGTGACAATTTGCCAATTTATAATCTAAGCTTATTATGGGGTAGCTGTGTAATATAATATATATAATAATAAATACGAACCCTGTATCAGTGTGTAACAAACCAGCAATCCTCCATGCTTGTTCTTTAAGTAAATACAGTATTTACCAATATAATGTTTGGAAACAACGAATACAGAAAGACTCACATTATAATGATGTGCTGTAGTTGTGGTTATCAGGGTATAATTAATATAGCGATAATAACTGTTAACCCCTACTGGTAATATCATCGATTTAACGTCTATTGAAGGTCTAGGATACCCAGTTATCTCCCTTTGTAATTGAATCGTTTCACCAACATCAACTATAGTGACGTCATCACTACTTGACATCGAGTTTTCTCTTGGTGGACAACAATCAGGGTCTGTTAAAATAAATTAAAATTAAAAGGATTAAATATCTAACTCAATATTTTTAATAAAATTCGAAATTAAATATATGAATTAGATTTCAATATTGGTTCAATCCATATTGATATTGTTATTTAATATGCATGAACTTAACGAGTCGTGTAGGCCTATTCTATGGATTCAGGCGCCATTTGTAATGGACAAAGTAAACATATCCTACAAGACAATGTGGAAGTAAATTGTTCTGGCTGATTCGCAAACGACAGAAGAGACGTGTAGAATGAATTAAGCAGGCGTAAACGACTGTTGTTCAATATGGATTGTTCCAGTATTTCACGGAATTTAATAGAAATTACAATAATATATCAATATTGACTTCCCATTGTACACAATCACGTTCCCAGATGCAGCCGCGGGGCCGAAAGCCTCTGGCACATTAGACCGTCCATTTTTTCCAATTTTTTTCAAACCTAAGCCCCGCCCATTCTGACCTCTGATTGGTCAATCATTTTGGGTCGATTTCTCGAAAACTGGAGGTCGGATCGTCGTTTCGTTTGTTGTAAAATGATCCTTGAGTCAAAGTCAACTCGCTGACATAAAAAAATTGGATCCTAAACGAACAAATTCAAGTTTTTGTAAAGATCTATTTTTCTACGCGTGGGTATATTTTTAAGTGATTCGGTCATCCAGGCACGTAAAATCAGGCGCGTACGACGCAAATAAACGAGAAATTTCGCGCGTAGGAATTACATGTCACCTTCCGGGAAAATGGCTACCCCGATTCACCAGAGAAATTTCTTCTAAAATTTTTCTGGTTTCGAGACATACGACACACCTGTGCTTGCCTACTCCATGATCAAACACGATAGCAGATGGCTTCCATCTTGTTTACTGACGGTACTACTTATTTTAAGACAGACTCGGCTTTCCAATTTATAATATCTACGTCATTGGGGATTTCCAATTTATACTCACTGGTTGCTATGACCCGCTATGGCGTTGTCTAGAAACGCGCGTGCTCGCGTTAGTTTAAAATTTTTGCTATACGTTTAACATGGACTATTTGATGTAATTTGCCTGATTTGATTTGGCCCCATTTCCATAAATTTAGGTTGTTTTTTAGAAATTTTTAGCAAATGTTAATCTTAGGTGTTTTTTAATTCTAGCCGAAGTAAATTTTTTTACAATTTATAGCGAGTTAAGTTATCGTCTCTAAGAGGCGGGCGTAGTATTTTAAATGGCGGCCATTTGCCATCATGTGTATTCTTGAAGTAGGTACACATGATGTAATCGTATGGTTTCGAGATTGCATTGTACATTCTAATTACATTAGTATGTATTAATGCCCAACAGAATAGATTTACGGATCAATTATTATACATATATCACATTCCGCTAAACGGCAACTGGCTATATATGCATTAAACCGATTCTTTATTTACCTTTATGATTACTACATAGTGTCAGTTTTTCATCTTTATTCTGAACATCGACACAATACTGTCCAAGATACTCAATGTTTATAATATCAGCTGTTAGTATTAGGTTGTATTGGTCAGATCTGGTTGTGTTTTTCAACATAAAATTAATATACTGTCTCCCAGTTCCTAATGGTGTAATTAAAGAATCTTGTAAAATGTATGGTTGTGTGTAAGCCAATATCACCATCGTTGTACTGACGACCTACCCACAGTAACATTTACATCTTCAACACCTCGACCAGGGGCGTTTGTGGGGGGGGGGGTGTTTAGCCAAAATGCGACCGACTCATGCACATACCCCCCCCACCCCAGCCAGTGCGAGTGACGCAATCAGGAGCCGAGCACCATTTGTGAGTTTTCTAGGGAATATGGGGGTGGGGTAGGGGCGGTTTCAAATCTAGGGCGCGTCCACAATCCCACCCCGCAATGAAAGTAAACAAAATACTGGCTATAACATTAATCTCGAGATCTGTTTTGCAAGAGTTGACATAACATCCGTACAATCTGACGCCCCACGCCCCACACACCAGTGGTAATACAAACTGGGTAGTTCACTATAATCGTAGATATAATAGTGCTGAGACAGTATAAGACAACTGAGGAATAGAAGAATAATTTTAAAATGGAATCGAGCGCCGTAGGCACGAAAAAAATGTCGGATATGTAACCGAGTAGAAAAATGATGTTATAATGAAATCGGGCCGCATGCGCGAAAAAATTTCAGATATGTAACGGAGCTTTTAAATTTTTGGGAAAAGGCTTGAAAATTTGAATCAAAATCATTGCAAATGGAACCAAATTCTCGTTAACGAGAGAATAAATTGTACAGAATCTTGTATGAGGCTTATCTGTCAATTTCGCCTGTTTTGTGATTGTTTGTTTATCTCATTAATTCATTTAGTCGGAGACCGACTGCGGTCCCATAGAACAACATACTCACTACAGAATAAGAGTGACAAGCAGACATGGTTATTTTATACTATAGTTTTGTGTGGCGTATGCAATTTAGGCACAAGGATTCACGCAAATACATAGTATTTGGGATCTATTCTGGCATTGTTTTTGAGACCGACTGCAGTGACTGCACTTATTTTGTGACTGGCCTTTTTTTCTCCCTGGGTGAAAGTTTGTTAGACCAACATACTCACAACAGAATAAGAGTGACGTATGCAATTTAGGCCCCTGGATTCACGCAAATACAGAGTATTTGGGATCTATTCTGGCATTGTGTTTGAGACCGACTGCAGTGAGTGCACAAATTTTGAGACCGACTATTTTTCTCCCTGGGTGAAATTTTGTTGTAAGACCAACATAGGCCTACTCACAACAGAATGAGAGTGAAACACAGCATCTTGTCAAACATGATAAGTTGACAAGGTTATATTATACTAAAGTTTTGCGTGAATAGCGTGGAGTATACAGTGAGCACTTATTTTGATACAGACTGCTCGTATTTTGCGACCGACTGCACTGGTTTTGCGACCGACCATTTTTATAATAAAGTTTTGCGTGCACGTTAAACACCCCCTACCCGAGCAAAATGTTCTCATTAGCCCTGTCGGAGCAGAACAGTAGGCCGTTAACCGGACTTAATTCCTTTCGTTTAAATTATTATCTGTAAATATCGGTGTGTTTACCAAGATAAAAGAATATCTGTCGATCAATGACCAATGACAACGCTTCCACGGGGATACCCCAACCCCCCGAACACACACGGCTAACACAAACACACACTATCGCCCTCTCACACCCACACACACCATCGCACATCCACAAACATACACACCATCACACACAAAACAAAAGAACTTATTACTAGTTTCGGACCGACATAATTGGGCGAGGGCCTTAAATAGACATGTAAATAACTAAATATTGGTTCATAAGACGCTCGCCGTATTAACTGGTGTAATTTAGTTTATGAAATGTGGTTTATCACATTGAAATATATATACACAAATAAAAACTTACAATTTAAATACAAATATTATAATTAAAACATACTCAACGGTGCAATAATAAATTTTTTTGAAACACCAAGTACACCTTCACATTCTGTATCTGTTGTAACTGCATTAACGAAGGAAACAAATTAATGGGGTGAATAAAAAGAATACTAACTACACCATTACATTCTTTATCTGTGGTAATTACGTTAATTGAGAAAAATAAAATTATTAAAATAAAGTAATGAGATAAAGTACTAAAACAATACAGTATTTTATTACTGCAGTTTATTAATGGTGTTTAACTTTGACGAAGGCACGCTGCTGAACTATTTTTCAAAAATAGACCAACTGAACATACCTGTGGTGAGTGTAGTATCTTGTTTTAAATCTTGTAAAGCTGCTGTACAACAAGGATCATCTGTTGCTATACAGATTATATCATCTCCTATATCAGTTATATGAACATCTATATCTTGTAGTATATTACCATTACCATAATATATACCACGTTTAAACCATTTGTATATCATAGGCAAACCATGATTATTAAACCATATAGGTAAAGTGTCAGAAGTCGGTAGGGTTGTAGATGTTGAATTACAAGTCAGACTTATCTTCCCCTTGAATTCACCATTGTCTTTAACACGACGTAAAACTGGTTGATGTTGGTTGGATATGACTGTTACTGGTTTATCTACATGGTAATGTAATATTAATAACACACTTGTCTGGGTTTCTTTAAATCTAACTACTAGTAGATATATTATTTACTCGCAAGTTGTAATTTTTTAAAAGTATATCAGTATATTCATTCATATTCATACTCGCTATTTTTCCGCCGAAATTCAGAACCAATTAAAATGATGATGATAATATTTACCTGATATAAAAAGTGCTACACATCTGAACTTATTCCATCGTGAATCCAACTTCCACCACTCGTACATACCAGCATCAAGTTTAGTCATATTCACTATTTTAAAAGTAAACTGTTCTTCCGACTGGTTTATAATTTCATAGTGATTACTATTGGAAGTGGTTAAATCAATCGATCCTACCTTGCCCATAAATAATGAACTACCAAAATTATGGGTTACTTTTATCCGATTAGTAAAATATGTAGGATAAGCTGTTTTAAATGTAATATTTTGTTGTTTGGAAACTTGTACAGTAAACAGTTGACAACTACTATCTAAGCTATAACCAAGTATATTTAATACATCGTATATGAGATCATTATCACCATCACATTCACCGTGAACTGAAACCAGATAAAATAGTTATATTATATTACAAAAGTAAAATGGGTTCACTTGAAATGACAGTAGTACGTGTTTATATAAAATAACGATTATTATTAATCATAAATAACCTCACTGGCCACCGGATTCACTCCGGGTGTTGACCGAGAAAGTACCCGGGCCCGGTTGCTCGGATCGTTATCTTTGTAACGTGTCGTTTGTTAACGGTCCGTTAAATTTCTGTTGCTGAAAAGTCAATTTCATTATCCGTTAGCTAACGGATTCATTAAAGTTAATCCAAGAGAAGACTGTTTGTTCATTGGCTGAATTTTAAAATTTTAATTTCAATGTACATGTATAACAACTTCATAGAAGTTACTATTAACAAAAAGCTGAAGACAGCGAGACAACTGTGCAGTCTGTTCACAAAACTAGATTAAAGACAAAAAGATGACTGTAGAATTTACAACAGAAAACACTATAGAATACTTTATTTTTTCTTTTAGAAATTTTAGCGTAAATCTGTAAGAAAAATTATGGGATTTGCACTACAGAATTATGGGGCCATTATTTCCTATAGTCCACCAAAATTCTGTAGAATGGTATAGAATTTCATCCTATAGAAAAAGGAATATGCCCCCATCGCCCAACCCTCTAGAATGTTCTATAGAAAACTACATTGGTAATCTATGACTTTTTGCTACAGCCAACTAATGCCATCATTAAACAGATAACGGAGCCCCAAACCTCCGTTAAATATAACGCCAAGTTAACGACACATTAAAGTTAACGGGACTTCCAGCAACAATCTTTCTCTCTGTTAAAGTTAACGATCCGTTAACATGGAGTTAACATGGGGTTAACGGATAGTTAAAAGATAACGGAGCTTTGAGCAACCGGCCCCTGGAGACTTTCTGGCATGGTTTAAATTTGTCAGTGGAGGGGTGGGGGTGGTGTGTGACAAGGAACAGTGTATAGTCATTCGGATGGGACCGTCGTGCTTTTAGAATAAAACTAGTGATTGTATCCCTTAAGAACTGTGTTCTGTTTATGTGTTTATCGATCGCTAAAGCCACTTAAAGATTATATACTTATTTGTTAGCTGCAATTATGCATATTCCTGAAGCAATGGCCCGAGAAATCCTCTCTGACCATTGCTGGAATAGCGTCTGTTTCTTGAACTTATGCGGGAGTGTGTCTATTCTTTCCGTTCAATGAAAGCTATCACTTAAGTACAGCAACATGACAGTTCTTCGTTTAATCTGGGTCTTCCCTAAAACTTTGGACAGTGAAAACGGTGAAAGTATGTTCGTTTCCAAACAGTATTGTTTACATTTCATTCGACTTGATAGCCTCGTTTGTCACGCAATTTAGGTTTACTGCAGTATTCTGCTATGCACGGGTTAATTAGGCATAATAAAATCGTGAGTCATGACATATACGTTATGTAAACATATTTGGTCCTGTATTGGCAGCTAGTGATTGGTTGGTAGACGGACTACTGATCAATCAAAATTTAACACAACAATATCCACTCATAATAGCAGTGTGTAGTTGGATTACCTCTAATCAGACGCAACACTGCGCGGAGTATGCAATTGTGTAGCTACGTCCCGTCTTGTCCGCCGCTACAATTGATACACGCTTCAACGCACAACAGCTTCAACGCACAATATCATCACAATTTGCATTGGAATAAGTAATTCTATTACAAATAGTTACCGGAAGTTTTGTGGTTATGTGTGCTATGTTTTCAAAACGATATTTCTAATGATGCATATGATTATACAACTTTCTGAAAGGAAATCCTTACATCGATGTGCACGAAAAATAGCCCTTCGAGTTTCGAAATAAATAATAGTAGATCGCAGTGTTGTTGTACGGGCATAATTTAGTACAACAGAAAAAAGTAGGACTTTAAACCCCATTTCATTTAATCTTTGTTAACCTGTCCCTGGATCCGCACCTGATGACCCGCAAGGATGCTACATTAAAGGGCAAAGTTGTAAAAAAAACCCATGAAGTTTCAAATACAAAAATATGATAATTGTGGGGGTGTTTATAAAACATGAGATCAACTGATGCATAGACCCCTACCACGAGTGACGCAGCCATGAGCCGAGCACTCCAGATGCGAGCTTTTTAGGGGTTCGGGGACATGTTCCCCGCAGAAATGTTTGAATCTCGAGTCCCTTAATGCCATATCCAGGATAAAATTGTATATAGAAATGTGAATTCATGTTATTTATTAAGAATTTTACAAGAATGTACTAAGTACCGGTACTGTGAATCTGTGACAATTTATGAAAGTGATTATAATGACATCATTTACACGGATCTATATCTTCTATATTCGTTGTGGTAAATACATGTATACATACATTAGCAATGATATGAATATGTCCTCATATTGTCATGCCAGATCGGTTGTGTTCGTCAGGCCAAGCACACACGCAGGCGCGGATCCAGAGGGGGGGGGGTCCACCTCCACCCCCACCCCCACCCCTGCTCAGCTACATAAAAAAAAAATAATGCCTTGCATCAATGAAATTACATCACAAAGTGATGCTACATCAGTATCAAAATGATTTCTCTGTTTAAAAAGCTCAATTTGTATGTATGCCTATGTAATTTAGAGACGATGATGGCAGATTTCCGTAACAGAATCGTGGCAAACCCCCTCCTGCAAAAATTCCTGGATCCGCCCCTGGCACGCAAGAGTCAATAGTTCCAATCAAAGCAGTCAGACGTATTCACAGATATATTCATACATATTAAGTATTTGGGACATTTCCTGTATTTATTTTCCTGCCCCCCCCATACACCCCGTACATTTACGCCCCTGTAAATGCATGTTGTAAACAATGGCATGTTCATTGCTTAAATTCTCAGGTCTCTTTGATATATGACGGCTCAGGCACTCGTAGCGACGCTCGTAACAAATGCAAATTGAAAACAGTTACCAATAAATTACAGGGAATGAAATCATTAGTTAATAAATGTCCTCCATTACCGGTGTAAACGAAATAATAATAAGATCAGTGGGTAGGACGTTGGCTAGTTCACCTAGGGGTCCCATGTTCGATCCCTGCGTTGATTAAGAATGTTCATCGGTATTTCCTGGCCTGGTTCAACCTTGTCAGTGATGTCGGATCGAGGGACTGGCAAGGAACAACGTACAGTCGTTTGGGTGGAACGAATAACCGAGGTAACACGGTAAAGTCACAAACAAAACATATAACAACACAAATATCAAGTCATAAACAGGAATTGTCTACATCCTGGGGGGATACACGTCCCATTACATCAGCCACGGGAAGTTTTTTACACGTTGGACAATACCTGACCAGAACTAAACTAATATTCTAACAAAAAGAATATAAAATGCTATAGTACCTACCTGTTACTGTTACTAGAAGTGAAGATATTAAAATCAGTAAAATTATCGACATCTTGATCTACTTGTCTCTAAATCTGGACAATTTATATATATATATATGTAATCATCAAGCCATGAGTAAGAGGAAATCAACAGTTTAGTTATTTGTGTTTTAAAAGAATATTAAAGACTAAAGAATATGTACAAAGGATAAAGAGACAGAGAGAGAAATGGGGTTTAACGTCCACTCAACACAAACTAGGTCATTTCGGGACTAACATATTGTTTAATTTTATTTCAATAATTTGCTTGCGAGTAGGGGTCTTTAGCAGTGGGAGGAAACCGGAGTGCCCGGAGGAAACCCACGAGGTTGAGAAGGCGGCCCTATCTCCATGCCACATACGCTCACACCAGGGTTCGAAACCACAGCCGCAAGCCAGAGGTGACCGGCCAGCTAGAGTTAGAAGCGCTGCACTCTAGACCACTAGGCCATCCCAACCTCTCAAAAGATAAAGACGACGGAGAATATCATAAAGGCTAAAGACGACGGTTACGTGTTCCAAGTGTTTGATATACTATATATTACTCATAGACCTAATTCATATGTAGTGAATATAAAATATGTTTGTTTGATATCTCATCGTGTTTAACAAAACTTATCGCTTTTCTTTTGTCTATATTATAGTCCCGAAATAACCTAGTTTGTGTCGTGTGGACGGTATGTCCCATTCTCTTTTTCTCGCTCTCTTGGTACATGTACTCAATAAAATATGTTTGTTAAAACCATATCTGACTCAGTTTTAAAAAACGGATGTAGGAAATACTTACATCGCGCTTCTACTCGTTGTCAATGGCAACCTTTAATGAAACTGTCCTGTTCATTTCCAATACATGCATAAAAGTAGCCGTGTATCAGAAATGAACAGTACACTTTCGATAAAAGAGTCCTGTTCATTTCTGATTAGACTGGCCCAGTCTCTTCTATTTATTTTACATTTCGATTTATATAAAAGTATTAATTTTTAGTAAACCAACACTTTCGTTTCCATTTGTATGAAAAAAAAAAAATTTGAGTAAACCAACACTTTCGTTTCCATTTGTATAAAAAAAAAAATTTGAGTAAACCTGTAACCAGCACCAGAGACTGGACAATTTGCGAGCTTCACAATAAAATGGCCGTTCCTGTCCTGTTTTACGTTGTTCCGTATTTGGAATGATTGACAGTTGTCAAGCAAGTCACATGACACGAATTTGTAAATAAAGTCTCGATTATCGCGGCTTCACACACACGCCGTTGTAATTGTGGAATCATGTCCGAATTAGCGGATATTGACGAGGCGATTGCAAATGTTTTACCGGCTCTTGGTTATAAGGATCCGTTCATTCGACAGATATTGTCCGTCAACAAAAAAATTCTTAGATCGTTAAAGTATCACTAAATAACAATAACTGTTATCCACAACAAACATCTCGCACCTACACCAGTTTGCCAGTTAGTCGACAGCCATGTTTATTATCACGTGGTGTTACATATGTCGTGATCACGTGCACGACGTCACACGACCTACATAATGCAGATTGACCTACTAGATGAGAATGAAGCTCTATTTGCCCAGTCTCTAGAGATTACGTTTTTTTTTTCGGTTTTTTTTTTTTTTTTTGAGAGGACTGGCCAATTTTTGGTGTGTGGAGAAGACTGGCCACCAGTCTAATTTCTGATACACGGATACTTTCATACCGTTTATCAAACTTATCAAGCAATAAGAAGCGGGCGTTTAGTCCGACCCCGATCGCAAAGTTAATGAGTTGTTTCATATTGCACTAATCAAAATCATAGTAACAAAATAAACCGGTAGGAACTACATAGCAGTGCAAAAATATATACAATGACATTAAATCAACATAACAACATATTACGAAAAACAATTATTACACATATCAATTGGCATCTATTCCATAATTTGGTTTGATTTATTATGCAAAAGGTATGAATGAGAATATTGAATAATTATTTTAACTACTTGTGATTCTCTTGCTAAACACTTCACAGGCCTTGAAAATAAGCAGGATATAAAAAATAACGTCTAGAAAGTTAGATAAGAAGCGGACGTTTAGTCCGACCCAGATCGCAATGATAACTAGTTGTTTCATACTGCACTTGGCTGAGGTACATGAGACAACTAATCAAAATTATACTAACAAAACAAACCAGTAGGAACTACAAGGCAGTGCAAAAATATATACAATGACATTAAATCAACAACATATTCCGAAAAACATTACACATATCAACTGGCATCTATTCCATAATTTGGTTTGATTTATTATGCAAAACATATAAATGAGAATATTGAATAATTATTTTAACTAATTGAGATTCTCTTGCTAGACACTTCACAAGCCCTGAAAATAAGCAGGATATAAAAAAAAAACGCCTAGAAAGTTATAAATTCTATTACAATTAATATCACCGCAGTCCTCTACGCCATAGACAAGTTGTTTTAACGATGTGGTCTAAACAAACACGTGGCTATTTTACGCACGGGTGTCACAACAAGACGCACGTGTATATACTACCATGAAATGTAACGTGGGGCACAGAAAGAGATAAATAAAAGGGCTGAAATTATTTGTCACTTGAAACGACTCGATAATAAATGCTATTTTTCACATTTTGCTTCACAATACTCGATAGAAATGTGATGTAAGTAACTTATTAGCACCTTTCCTCGGTGTATCAGTGAATATCAGGACAGCTTTGGTCGTGGGCCGCCTCGGCTCCGCCTCGGCTGAGCCCCCGACCAAAACTGTCCTGGGGACTATTTCACGAAATTTTAACTAAGATAAGATCCCAATTTTAGTAATTTGATTGGATAATATTAGATTGATTTTAGTGCTTAGCCAATCAAAATTGAAGTATCTACTAAAATTGGATTTTATCTTAAGTTAAAATTTCGTGAAACAGGGCCCAGATATTCACCGATACACCTCGGAAAGTGTGCTAATAACTACTACATCTTATCTCCCTAGACTAGATTTACAAATTCTGTTAATATATTTTCAATATTGATCTGTTAAAATATTGAAAAGATGTTGCCGGTCTTGGTGATTTTGATTCTGGTTTTAATAAATCTAGTCTCTCGAAACTTCCGAAACTTCCAATTCAAATTATACGATGGTCATCTCGCATCTTTTAAGGAATATAAATTACCGAGATACTGTGTGTGTGTGTGATGGTGCGTGTGTGTGTGTCTGTGGGTCGCCTACAGGGCGCAATTCTTTATGGATTTTCTTCAAACTTGGTATACTTATTCCTTATACACTTAGGAGGATCCCTATTGTTTTTGGGGCATTCCCGACCCCCAAGAGCAGAGCTACACCCGTTTCTAGTATTTGTTTGTTTGTCGTCTACAGGCCACATTTCTTAACTTATAACCTTGAAACTTTGCATACATATTCTTTGTACCCAAAGGAAGATCCCTATCGTTTGGGGTGCAAGCCCAACTCCCAGGGGCAGAGCCACGCCCATTTTCTTTTTGTTTACCCGTGTGTTGCCTACAGGGGGCAATTTTAGTGGATTTTCCCAAAAACTTTGTATACTTACTCTTTACACCCTAAGGATGATCTGTATTGTTTTTTGGTGCATGCCCTACCCCAGGGGCATAGCCAAGCCCATTCCTGGTATTTATGTGTTTGTCGTCTACAAGCCACATTTCTTAACGTATCATCTTGAAACTTTGAATACTTATTCTTTGTACCCAAGGAACTTCACTATCATTTGGGGTGCATGCCCAACCTCCAAGGGCAGAGCCACGCCCATTTTCTTTTTGTGCGTTGCCTACAGGCCACAATTCTTAATCGATCAAATTGAAACTTAAAATACCTATTCCTTATAGCCTAAGGACGACCCCTTTTGTTTTGGGTGTATGTCCGACGCCCTGGGACAGCAACGCCCATTTCTTGTATTTGTTTGTCTGTCATCTACAGGCTGCATTTCTTAACGTATCATCTTGAAACTTTGCTTACTTATTCTTGGTATCTTAAGGAAGATCCCTAATGTTTTTGGTGCAGTGCCACGCCCATTTTCTTTTTGCGTGTCTGTGTGTTACCTACAGGCCACAATTCTTAATCGATCGTCTTGAATTTTTTTTTATACTTATTCCTTATACCCTAAGGCTGACCACTATTATTTTTGGTGCATACCGGACCCCCTGGGACTGAGCCACGCCCAATGTTTTTGTGTCTTGTGTTCGCCTATAGGATGCAATTCTTAACAGATCATTTTAAAACTTTGCATACGTATTCCTTATACCCTAAAGATGACCCCTATTGTTTTTGGTGATTTCCTATCGCAGAGCCATGTCCATTTTTACTTCGTGTCTGTGTGTGTTGTCTACAAGCCATGATTCTGAATGGATCGTCTTTAAACTTGGGATATGTATTCCTTATAGCCTAAGGACGACAACTGCATGCCCCCACTCCCAGAGGCAAGCCACGCCCAATTTTTGTGTTTGTGGTTTACAGGCCGCAATTCTGAATGAATCAGCTTGGTACTTGGCATATGTATTCCTTATAGCCTGGGGTAGTCCACTATTGACTTTGGTGAATGTCCCGATCCCCAGGGGCAGAGCCACGCCCACTTTTTGCCTTTAGCGCCTGAAAGCCACAATTCTGAATGGATTATCTTGATGTTGAGGCAAGACCCTCAACGCTAAACAAACCAAACGCCAGCCTTCTTGACAAAGTACCATATCAATCAATGCAGGAATGTGGACGTATATTGTAGCGTTAGCGTTATGTTTTTATACTTTCGACGGTCTCTACATTGTGTAGTTCAGACTAGTAAGATTTTGAAACGAAATAGAATCTGTATTTTAATAAGATTGACTTTTCATGCACCACTGGCACTGACAAAGAGGAAACCAGGCTGGAAATCCTGAGGAGCATACTCGATTAATCGAACATTTGCATTTAGTGGGCCAACTACATTCTAACCAATCCACTGTAGTTCTATCATTAATAATAGATAGATGGGACAGGTTTATTTAACTTGAAATGCAGCAAAAAATCATTAGAAAAAGAAGTGCCTAAGTCACTGCTATGGCAATCACAGGTGTACAGGGTTTTGAAGCTATTTGCCCAAATATTTTCTGTCACCCAAAGTTTCAGAATGAATCAATCATTAACTAAAATGCGTTTTTCACAAGGCTCCGCTTAAGTATTATAGTATTCAAAACATTTGACAATTATATTTCTACGATATCAACTCATTCTTCGATGGTTTTGCCCGAAAAATGGAATTACACTGCCCGAAAAATGGAAGGGTCACTAAATCAGGAGGGCAATGGTTTAAAGGGACAATCCCGATAAGAACAGAGTCTCAAAAATTAAAGTCCGAGCATTTATGAAATTTATGGACCAAAATATAGTGGCATGGTGTATTTACTTTGTCTCAAAATTTCAGTTCAAAATATTGAGTCGTTTGGACGCGAACGTCAACACTGCTTATCCGGACACGTAACCCTTTTAAGATTTCGGGTCAATTTTTTCATTGGGTGACCTGATAATCGATTAATGTTTCTTGAGAGGTCTATACAGTGAATGACCCATGCCCTGTATTTGATAACAAAAGGTAAATTTTACCTACATATTATTTTTATAGAAAAAAGTCTAGTTTTATCCAGATACTGTATAATAAAACGTTCTCCATCTCCAGATGAAGACTGTCAGATTTAAGTTATTTACAAGCATATCACAAATATCGGGTTGGTACATGTAGGTGGGCCTTAGGTTATGGATTTTAAAGGATTTTAACACAAAATTAAGCAGTTTTATTCCCCAAAAAGTTATCGGGATTGGCACTTTAAAGACTTTATTTCAATAATTCGCTTGTGCATTAGGGTCTTTAGCAGAGGGAGGAAACCAGAGAAAAACCCACAAGTCTAGACAGTCGACCCTACTCCTTGTCACATACAATGACATGCCTTACGATACAGCATGCACATGCTACCCATTCGGCCATCTAATCCTCCTGGGTGTTGATCTATTAAACGTGTCAGGCCCACAGTTAAATAATCAATGATAACCCTGTACTCGAAGTTTCAATTAGACAAAGACCAAGATTAATTTATAGTTATTTTATTTACACTTTACATATGACTTACTATTGAACAAGTAGAAAATGGAGTATACACTTCTTTATATTTACAGAATGCAAAACAATGACAAAATGATTATCAATAACAAATTATCTACATCTTTGTAAAAATATACACACTTAGGATTTAATTTTTTTTTTTTTTCTACAGAGATATATTTAGTCCGGAAACCAAACATAATTCAGTTGAGGAATTTAACAAGCAGGATGAAAAGAAACGATGAAAAATAAAATGATGTTTAAACATAAATAACCTTGCAAAAGCAAATCACTAAATAATGGCATGGAGATATCCCTGTTGTGGAAAATAACATCATACAAAATAACAGTACAATGTTTTAACAACTGTGAAATTATTTCAGGAACAGTGGCACTGATACAATTATGGCATTCAAAACTTTTTAAAATTAATAATTATTTTAATCTGCAAGAACCAGATAAGTACTGAAATACACCAAACATGACTTGATTCGTGCAACATTACAGTCACTGATGGAGTGACATAACAGTCTAAAAGTTTAAATGTACATTAATTATTGAGGCAGATTAAGTGTAGATTGAACTGTTATTGCACACATGATATAATTATATTAATCTGATTTTCTGTTCTTCCAGGGTCTTCATAAATAAATAGCCACTTAAATCATGTGAGAGATGTTTCGTTTAAAATTTTAAGACATGAAAATTTATAAATTTTAAGCTTTTAATCAGTGCAACTGATTACTTTTGATTTTAAATAGGTTTTTTGCCTGAAGAAAAAAAAATGTGTGCATGAAGTACAGAAAATCAAATTAGTGTCGTCCTACGAAAGATTTTTTGGGGTTATAATTACCAGAATTCTTTAACTTATAATATAAATAACATATAACGAGTCGAAATTTTCACTGAAGACATATTACAGTGATTGATATAAACATTTTTCTTCCTATAATTCATAGTACGATTTACTTACGATTTATAATTTGTTACAACACAAAAGTGTATTCTAAACAAATACATTAAATCTTTTTGAATCTATTTATTTGAATATTGACCTAGTACCCAAAATTTCTGAATTTTTATGATGCATTATGTAAGAATTAGGTGAAGACAAACCTGAAAATATAGGCACCTGTCACTGACAATGTCAGACACAGATTCAGACTTTGTCAGGCACAAAACCTCTGTTGTCTGTCATTTTGTCCGGCACTGATTTGTCTTTTTTATTGATATCATTAATTAATGTCCGGCACTAAGTTGAAAATATCTGGTACTATTTCATTAGTGCCCGACATTATGTCACGGACAACTAAAACCGTTATTTCCAGGCCTGGATGAAGAGCTGGTCGTTCTAATCTCGATATAGTAGTTCAAATATAGATGATGAAATATAAATATATTGACAATTTCAGTCAAAATTATTTAATTCTATGAAGCGTAAATTGTTTATTATCATAGTAAAGGCACTGGACAATATCTTTTTTAAATGAAATGAAATGCAGCAGAGTATAAGGTCCTACCCAGACTGGACTAATGAAGATAGGCATACACCATATAGTGTGCTATGATGGAAATTTGTCCCGGGCAGCGACACTATGCCCTACTCTTATATCTTATATCGAATTCCAACTGCCAAGGGATCTTTAACATGCACGCAGATTTAGCTCTTAAATAATGCATCTTTAAATACATCAATTAATTAAATCTTTGTAATCAAGTTCATTAACATAAATTCACAAAAATAACAAATATGACAAAATTAGACGCAATTTGAATTCAATCAATTCATTATTTCCCAAGCATACAAACATAAACAGATAATGCAAAAATAACAAGATTTACCGAAAAATCTTTCCTGAAAAATGCTAAAAATCTTTGAACAGCTTGACCAGTAATTTTAATTAAAACTCTTTAAGAAAACAAAACTACACCTTTTTATCAGAATTAAATTATTCGAACATTGAACCTAATTCAAGGTTCCACGGCAGCCCTGAGCACCACACAAACAAGGAATTTTTTCGTCTTCGAGGGGGAATTTATAATCATAGGTTATTTCTTCGTTCACATCAATGTCTCGTTTTGAATAAATTACTATTTTCTTGTGGGAGTCCATGGTAATAATTTTTGCATAACAGTTTGGCTGAAATGGAAAATCATTATTTTATATTAATAACACTTAGACCATAACTTCTTTGATCTTCGGCGTGGTATAACTAACACTTTAAACGATTAAACCACGGAACCTCGTAATCTAACCTATACTTATCTATAGGGGGAGAGAGAGTAAAATGGGGCTTAACGTCCACGCAAAACAAAGTAGGTCATTTCCGGATTAACATATGTTCAATTTTATTTCAATAATTTGCTTGCACGTAGTGGGAGGAAACCAGATGACCCGGAGAAAACCCATGTGGTTTGACAGGCAACCCTACTCCTTTGTCAATGAAAGAAATGAAATGGGGGTTTAACGTCCTACGGTTCT
This sequence comes from Patella caerulea, assembly GCA_036850965.1. Lineage (NCBI taxonomy): Eukaryota > Metazoa > Mollusca > Gastropoda > Patellidae > Patella > Patella caerulea. Next base: position 11,592,433 of record JAZGQO010000002.1, on the reverse strand, counting down.
GCTCCGAACTGGGCTAATGAAGACTGCCATATGCTATACAGTGTGCTATGAGGAAAATTTTGCCCGGACATCGGCTCTACGGCCTACTCTTATATCGAATTCCAACTGTCAAGGGATCATTAATGTGCATGCCAATGTGTACATGGGACCTCAGTTTTTCGTCCCATCTGACGACTGGACAGCTTTCCTTGTCAGGCCCTCTGTCCTGTATCACTGACCAGGGGTGAGCCACACCAGGAAATCTGGTGTCAATGACAGACGTTACGATACAATGCGCACACACTAACTATTTATCGATCCACCCTCTTGAAACTGACAAATTACAATGATTTAAAGCCATTTCACCCCCGTTATAAGTACAGGATATACTTACACTACAGCAATGGTTGATAAATCGTGCCAGATTTCCTACTCGTGTGGCGTCTATAATGGTATCATGATCCACACGGAACAAATAACTGCTACCGATACCGTCCTCTTCATACTTCTTTTCCCGTAAATTAGCCAATGAATGACGAATATTCTGACCGACGTATTCTATAACCATCTCATCTGCTGCTATAGGTTCTAGAGCGAACAGACCCCAGTCGTGAATAGGACTCTTGGCAAAGCGTAACTGTTTCTTACGGAACTGGAAAAATAAAAGACATATTACAGACAATAATTCTTTTCCTATGACACAACATGTTAAATCATTTGGCCACCCAACCTCCCATACAAACAAAAGGAACCGTGGCACTACAAACTGCAGTAGATGGTAGAGAATATCACTTGCTTTACGTTAATATATGGGAAGTTAGTACAAATTATTAGCTTGACTGTATAAAAGATAAACAAGACGAGTAAACCTTACCTTAAGTTGGTTGAATTTAAGCAGATCACCCATTTCTGTAATTGCTGCAAATGAAGATTGGAGTCGACGATTTTCACTTCTAGCATCCCTCTGTGTTTGAACATTCTTTTTGGCAGTGGCTTGCTGTAAAAATAAAGTAGAGATGTAAACAAATATGATCATACTAGAATTATGAGGGTGGGGTGTGTTAAATGACCTTAATAGATAAATGGATCCTAAATGGGGATATATCATAAATATTGGTATTGGGTGTTAAGTCGCACAAGTAGATTTCTGATTAATTTTCAAAATTTGGTTTTGAGCATTTTTGAATACTTTAACATGTTGAATTGTGTCAAGTTTAGTGTCTGTTATGGCATTTTTAACCATGACTTTTGTCATGCATAGAAGAAATTTTGAATGTAATCTTTAAACAAAGTTTTCTCGAAATAGGCCTTTCTGGACTCACAGACTTTGAACTTGAATATCTCGATGATGGAGTAAGGTAGAGAAATGATCCGCTTTACAATGACATATATAACTCATTTTTGAAATTTTGCTCATTAAGACTCATTTTGCTGTCATCGATCACATATAATTCTTCAATTAAAGACCAGAAAAGAATTGTTAATTTGTCTTGGAAATACCTCAGTTATTTTTCCACTCCAATGAAAGAAATACAGTGATTACTTACAGCCTTAGAGACAGAAACTTTGGAAACATTCCTGGCATTCCATAGATACGGTGCTTTTTCTTGTTCTGTTAATTTATAATACCCTTCGGTTCTACAACAACCTACAATAATCACAAATATACATGTATATGTTCTATTAATCTATAATACCACACAAAAACCATTATACAACTCAAAATTTCAATAGGATTCCTATATAGGAAATGAAATGAAATGGGGTTTAACGTCCTACTGTTAGTCCTATTGTTATGCTTCGTCTGGACTAATGAAGGAAATTTTGCCCAGTCAGCAGCAAAATGGCCTACTCTTAACATCGAATTCCAACTGCCAAGGGACCTTTTACGTGCATGACAATGTTCAAAAATCCATTGTACTACTCAGAATTTCTATAGGATTCTTTTCTAGGGCTTGGTAAACTAGCCCAGCAAGTTTTCAAAATCATATCTCATAAAGTCTAACTTGTAGAGAGAATTTATAAGCTTTTGGTGACAAGGGCAGTAACTCTGCAAAAGTATCATTGAACGCCTTGGAATTTCGATAAGAGTTCCTTCCTCAACTAGCTTAAAAATTCCAGCTAGTTCCAAAGAAAGAGAAATTGGGTTTAACATTCACACAATACAAACATTTGTTTTTTTTTTTGTGAATTATGGTACAATTTTATTTCAATAATTTGTTTGTGAAAAGGGGTCAAAGGGTAGATTGGGGGCTTTGAGAGGAAGCTTGAGGATTTAGAATGAACCCGTGAGACTAAGCAGGTTCCCCAACTCCTAGTCACATACAAGTGTAGGACAATCTAAATTGAAATTCAGATCTATATTTCGTTTCGGTTTTTATAATTTCGATGGCCTACACTACATGTAGATCTAATAAGTTAGAGCGGGAGGTCACGTTCAGCCAGTTCAGATGTCAAGCACGCGACATTTAACCCTATAACCTCAGTCATTCGAATAACCAATCAGAATCGTTGTTGCTTTGTTTTGATTTCTATCGCTGATAATGCCTACCCACAATTCCGCGCAAAAAAGGTCACACCCTCGATTCGACAGACAATTTGATTGGCTGACCCCTCATTTCAAGCAGAACACGAGTTAAATAACAAGTCTTTCAGATCCTAATGTAGTAAAGACAAGTAAAACGAAATTTTGAACTATAAAAAACGAAACGAAATAGGATCTGTATTTTAATCAGATTGAGTGTAGGATCGATACCATGTCACTTGATGTAATGACAGACAGCACACTTCAGTGAAGGAGAAATAGGGTTTTATGTAAACTTGAAACAAACTAGGTCATTTCAGGACTAACATATGGTTTAATTTTATTTCAATAATTCTTTTGCGCAGGGGGGGTCTTAAGCAGAGGGAGGAAACCGGAGAACCCAGAGAAAACCCATGAGGTTTGAGAAATTGGCAAAAATATCATTTTCAACTTCCAAGTTTGAAGATCTTCATTGCATGGAGGGGAATGGGAAAACAAGGGAGGTAATTCAAGTAATTGTGTTATTATTTTCTGTGTCAGGGATTTTTATGCCTGTGAAATATTGCCCATGATCGTATCATAGTGAGTTGCCAACCTTTTGAGCAAAAGCCATAGAAATAATTATGTTTTGAAGTTCTTAGAAAATATGAAATTTCCACTTTAAAGATGCAACAAGCACAAGCTAACCATTCAGCCATCCAACCCCCCATATATATATTTTCAGTATACCTGTTCTATGTGTTTTAACTTGCGGTGGTTCATCAAGCTTTCTCTTCTTTCTCGGTGGAGTGGGATCAGGTATATTGGTGTGTGGATGATCCACCCATAATATAGAACTTAACCAATAAAACACTGGATCGTCTGATTGCATGAGATCATCGTATGTGCGTTTCATGTACCGAATATCTTCTTCGTCGATACCCTTACTAAATATCTCAAAAAATATTTGCCGTTCTTCTTGTAAACTTCTGGCTGTGTAAGTCGGCTTTGGTTTCGGCGTAGGAGGAGGTAAGATACTTGCCAACTCGCGACTGCCTTTTAATTTGTTTGTAATGTCTTTCAATTTTTCTGCCTTTTTGCCTTTAGGTGCTGGTGGTTTTTTAGGTTTCTTTTGCACTTTAGCATCAGAGAGATCAGATTCACTATTGTCCGTTTTAGCACTAAAACTAGTCGCCCACGCGGACGTATCACTATCAAGCTGTATTTCTTCCCCTTTGACCTCAAAATCATATTTAGCTGGAGGTAAGCAGTAACTATGATCCATCCAAATTTCTCTTGACATTCCACTACTTTCCTCATCTGCAGATTCTGTTGCATCCGACTCAAAACCAGACTGAGGAGGAGCCGCGAAGTAATCATGTTCTGCAATAGCTGGATTAACGTACGGTTTCTTCTCAATATCTGCGAGGGTGACCTCTTGAGTTGCTTCTACTGGTACTGGAGATACCTCTGGAAGCTTGATTTGTTCTGGTGCTTTAGGTGGTGTCTTTGGTTTTGGTCCTCGTTTTTTTGGTACCTTTTGTGGTGTTGAGCTTTTAACAGGAGATGCACTGGACTCTGTGGATGATGAGGAGGAGGAAGTGGAACTGGAAGTTGCAGTAGTTGTTGATGCTGAGAGTGTCTTGGATTCCTGAACAGGTTTTTTAGGAGAGATTGCCGAATCAGTAGTCGAAGATTCCTCTTCTGACTCAACAGTAGAAACATCAACTTCCATGGATTCTTCATCTTCTTTCTCTGCCTCTTTTACTTTTTCCTTTTCTTCAACCGTTTCCGTTTCAATTTTGGATTTTGTTTTGTCTTCTTCACCTTCCTCCCGGATCGGAGATAATGGTTTCTTCGAGGCTTCAGATTTAGAATCATCCAATTCACTGAAATAATACAAGAGGGTTCCATTAAAAAATTTCTGATGGACAGAACTATAATTTAATACTTAAGACAATCAAAATTTTTTTGTTGTAATTTCATGCAAAATGAGACTTGATTTATTCATATTTCTGTGAGTTCATTATCATGTGTATCTGCCAGATTAAAACTAAGTAAACCTAAATGGAAGTCAACTGGTTCCGAGGAGACTATCAAAGTCATGACTAGCTTGCAAAATTTGCGTGATGATCTGCAACACTCTGTTCTAGACTTCTCTGACAGACATCCTCCATAGAAACCATTTAGATTTAAAAGATATGTTTTTTTTTGAATGACAAACAATTACCTCTCTTTACTTTCATCTTCCTCACTTGAAGACGAAGAAGATTCCTCATCCTCCTTATCTTCAGTTACTTTCTCTACATCAACGTCGATATCTTCCCTAGAAACAAATATATAAAATAAATGAGCCTGTCTTGATAAGATATTTAGCCATTTCAAGAAGAGAGTGTGGGAAGGAAACCAAAACTGGCATAGGTTTGTTTTTTTTTCCCAATTTCAGTACAGGGATCTTCAGATAAACGATAAAGACATCATAATCACGCTTTCATCCAAGAAGAAATGAATAAATTTGGTTTAACTTACACTTGACGCAAAATAATATGTCATTTCGGGACTAACATATGGTTTAATTTTATTTCAATAGTTTGGTGGTGCACAATGGGCTTTAGCAGTGGGAGGAAACCGCAGAATAACCATAAGTTTTGTCTGAAACTTCTCTTTGTCACATACAAGCTGGGAATTAAACCAAGCCACTTCACTCTAAAGACAGACCTCCTGGTCTAAAGCACACACAGACAATTCGCCTACTCAACTCCATCTACGATTTTATTCAAAAATTACTAGGACAATTCTCGCAATAATTATAACAAGATTTTTCTTTATGGAAACAGGAATAAATGAAGAAAACTTACTTATCAGATGTTCCATCTTTAGCTTCAGCTTTAACATCTTCATCTTCCTCCTCTACATCTTCATCATCATCATCATCTTCATCATCACTTTCAGCTTCTGATGATTCTTCCTCTGATTCCTCTTCTTCACTACTTTCATCACTAGACTCATCTTCTTCATCTATAAAGAAAGAAATACATTTTTATTAGTTACTGAACTTCCCATCTAAATGAGGAGTGGTATCAAGTGTTCTAGGCAGTGTAAGTATACAATAGTCTATGCAGAACATCCATCACATCTTCGATCAGGTGTTCAAGAAGGAGTAACCAAACAATATTCATGCAGAACATCCATCACAACTCAGATTTTGGTATCAGATGCTGCTTAGCTGAAGGTAAATGAAACAGGGATTAACTCCTTTAGTACTTATAGTCACCTGACACCGCCTAAAGTAAAGCTCCATTGAGCGCCCTGCCACATACACAGCTGTGACGCACACAAAATGGTCCTATAATAAAGTAAGCTATTCACATATCTCAGGTGGTTTGAGGCGATCTAAGGAACATCAGTTTCAGACCATTTCAGTCTGTTCAGTGATGGTCTAAGGAACACCAGTTTTGGACCCTTTCAGGCTGTATTACTATATCACTTTTCTCTAATTTTTTTCAAGGAACTGGCATGTAATCACACCAAAGGATTGTTTGATGGTCCTTGTCAGTTCACAGAAATTTGCTCATCTCCTGATAATATTTTATCTTACCTCCTGATTGTGTTTTTTCTTCTTCTGATTCATCTTCACTCTCACTAACTATGGGACGTTTTATTCTTGATTTACGATCAGAATCTTCTTGATCTAATTTTCAAAAGACAAAAAATATAAACCAATCTGATAAAGAATTTTTTTTATCATGATCTTGAAAAGAAATAAATCCTGCTATAAATTTTTTTTGTTGTGACCAAATTTTTTCATTCTATTTTTGTTGCAACCAAAATATTTCATCGCAACCAAAATATTTCATCGCAACCCAATTTTTTTTATGCAACCAAATATTTTGTTATAATCAAATATTTTGTTGCTACCTGATTTTTTCGTTGATACCAAATATTTTCGTTACTATCAAATATTTTTGTAACTACCAAATATTTTCCTACCTGAATCATGTTCAACTGTAGCTGCTGACATGTTAGTTTTAGAATCTTCATCTTCTACTGGTGGTGGTGACGGTGGACGGAACTTTTTCTACAATAAATATATTCAAAGGATTATTGGTGATATAGAGTGAGAGTCACAGCGGCAAAGTGAGTAAGATGTTGGCTCACTAGACTGGAGGTCGCGTTTGACCCCTGCATTGCAGTAAAGCTCGTCGGGATTTTCCCACATGATTTCTTCTTGTCTGTGGTGTAAGAAAAAGGGCCTGACAAAGTCAGCAGTCTAGTCGTATGGAGTGGGACAAAAACTGTGTATATATTCAAAATAACATTGGTATCGATCAGTAGTCAATACTTTGTGTGTCCCCCGGCGTGCTTAAAAGGTGACTGCTTCCACTCCGATTTAGGGCTTCGTGGATAACTTCATAGCTGTGATGATGTATTCATCCAGATGCGAAATGAACATACTTCACATAACCTATCCATTGATACCTTATTTTTGAAAATTGGCCTTCATGTGGCAGATATATGATCAAATGAATTTAAACATAAGAATTCAACAATTATTAAGCGTAGTCCGATTCCTTTGGCCATGACTGTACATTGACAAGCATGTAACAAATCATGGACTCAATAGCGACAATTCTAACATAACACATTACACGACAGTGTGAGCCTAGCATTAGAATTTTAATTACCTTAAATGAGGGGAGTTTTGGCATTCCACCTCTAATACCCAATAAACCTCCCATACCAAAACCTCGGCCAAAACCTAATCCAGCTTCTAACCCACCATCTCTACCCCATGGGTGTCTAGCTTCAAATAATGATGCTAATGTTGAACTGAGACCAGCATCTTTAGAAAGAGGTTTGTTGACACCCGTTTTTTCTGTAGTTTTATCTGTGGTTGTCGGTAACTTTGCTGTCTGAAATTACGAGAAAAACATGGGTAATTATTGTCTGGGTTCATTCAGCTTAAAAGAGTTTGTAAAAACAAACAATAAATTCAGCAATCTTAACTTCACCAAAGCATAAAAATAAATAACAAATCTTTAGTTGTATACCAGTGGATATTATGGGCTTTACAGATCATTCAATTCAACACAGTGAAAAGTTAGTCATTTGCTATACAATCAAGAGGATCTGAAACTGCTTATCAATTTTCAGAAGTTCTTCTTTAAAGGACAATATTGGTGTCAGAACCCGTTAAATACCTTCCAAATATAATTTAACACAGATCATTGCTACGATAGATGCAATATGAAGATTTCAACAAACTGAAGTGACAAACGCAAAAGGAAAATGTGGGTTATCCTTCTATATAACTGACTGAAGTGACGAGTGATAACAGACATACATGTATGGGCAAATTTCTGCTCACTCGGAGACCAAAATTTGTTGTCTGGGGCTGTGAGTGCAGTGATAATTCAAAAAATTAATTCAATGTCACTAGATAAGGAAAACTAGAAAATTAGAAGTAATCTGTACATTGTTTTTATTCATTTTATACTTAAACTTGGCAATGCACAGACTATTTCTGTTCTTCTCGTTTCTCTTGTCCACTAGACACAAACTAGGTGATTTGGGGACTAACATATGGTTCAATTCATTTCAATAACCCATGAGGTTGGACAGATGACCCTACTCCTTGCTGCGTATAAACAGCGAATGGCAATCACGGCAGTTGACCTTACAACTACATGTATTCAGCCATCCCAATCCCCCGCCGACCTCCCATGCCACTACAAGTAACCTTACAAATTGCAATTCTGTACATTTCTACCATATTCCTGAATATTCCTGCCGCATACAACATTTCCGTATATTCTTACCTTACTACGGCCTTCTTCATCATCCCACCATTTCTCGTAACACTTAAACGCTGAACTAACCACCATCTTTTTACACAAATCTTTCTGCATCACTTGTTTCAACTCTTTCACAAAACCATTGAGAACAGATATAAACATGCGATCGTTCATAGCCAAGCGATCCGTCGAGTTGACCATATTACCGTTCGTCATATTATCATGATACTGGTTCAGATAGTTTCTATTATAAGCACTGCTATCTACAAAGTTCATATTAAATCCCAGCGGCCATCCACCGGCCACGCTAACAGACTCCTGATTAAAAGACGATTCGTTGAACGAAGAAGATGTTGTAGCCTGATTAAATGGCGCGTTCTGATTATAAGCATCAGGCGTGGCTTGTGAGAATGGAGTAGGAGTTGAAGGGGGGAAGGATGAAGGCGTAGGAGGCATGAAAGGAGAACTGCCAGATAACTGAGTGAAGGGAGAGGGTGTAGATGGAATGAAAGGACTCTGTGGGATCTGATTAAATGAGGCTGGAGTCATATGTCCGTATGAAGGGGTTTGGGGGGTAAATGCAACAGGGGTGGGGGGTATGAATGGGGTCGACTGCTGCGGATTCATGTGCAACTTTTGTTCTCCACTGCTGATGGACGCTAAACTCATCCGATCATCCGATTCCATACTTCCACGACTATTTTCATCTTGTAATGGAGTATTACTATGAGAGTGTTTGGGGCTCTCAGATCGTCTTTTTGAATCCTTCATTAGATGAGAATGATGCGATTTTCTATCGCCACGCCCCCCTCGGTCTCTGTGTCTCGAGTCCCAAGAAGAATGATTAGAGGATGAATTATGAGACCAATCCGAATGACTATGCTTATCATGACCTCCAGAATACTGCGAGTTTCTATCACTACTCTTCTCACTATAGTTTGATTTAGATCGAGACCAATTGTCTGAATTGTTTGTATGTGCCGGTTCTGGCACATCTGCTGGTTTTTTAGCACTACTATCGTCAGCACTTCCTGTGTTCAAAAGTGATTGAATACGCGATTCTAAACTTAAAAATCTCGGAACTTCCTCCTCTGGTGTTTTAGGCCTAGGAGGAGGAGGATCAGGTTTCTTTTCTTTATGCCTTGATTTGTCACGATCTCTGTCTCTACCAAACCTATCACGATCACTATGATTATCTCGATTATCCCGATTATCTCGATTGTATCTTTCACTATCTCGATTGTATCTGTCACCATCACGATAACGATTGTCTTTATCTCGATAGCGACTTTTATCCCATTCTCTATCACGATCGTAATGGCCTCTACGATGTCTTCGATCCCCGTCTCCTTTATGGTGACCGCGGTCATTATCCCCTCTATTTCGGCCATTACGATCATATCTGCCTTTATTATTCCCGCGATCATAATCTCTCGAGTTATAACCTTGTTCATTTTTTGGCTGATTATCATAGGAATTATTTTCCTCCGTTGCATATTTCGTCTGATTGAAATCCTCTGTGTACGGTTGATTGTAAGGTTCTGCGCTATAACCATAATTCTGTGGCACATTTTGATGATTGAGATTATCTGACGGAGTGTCATAACCATATCCCACGTTGAAAGCAGGTTCTGTGTTGGGTATAAGTGAGGGGGTTGCCGTTATATAACCAAGATCCGAATGACTTGAGAAACTTGTTTCAGACTGAGGAGTTGGATAAACTTCAATCTTGGGCTTTCGATGTCCAAAGTCAAATTCATTATCCCCCGGATCGTAGGCTTCCCTTTTCTTGTCCTCGTCCCCTATTTTGCGATCACCAATTAATGTTTCAATCACCACTTGCCTTTCTTTGCCTACAACAACAAACAAAAATCAATCATATATAATGTTTATAAGGTGTTTAGTAATGACTTTGAAAAAACACGAACAGGATACTTGTTGAAACGTTGCACAATTTAAGTTGCTACTGATTGTTATCCATTAAGTCGTGTTCATGTTTTTTCAATAATCATTTGTAATTTAACCTGAGTTTGGAAAGACAATCCTATTCCTTGTTGTGTTAAAGTGGAAAATTGAAACCACATCACTTGACTCAATGACAGACCTTATGAGTACACATGTTAAACCCTTCGGGCTAGCCTGTAGGTCGCGTGTTCAATCCATGGCTGAGTTTTCTCCATGTCAGTGGTGCAAAACAGTAGGGCATTAAACCCCATGTGGTGCACATGTTAAACCATTCGGGCTAGCCTGGAGGTCGCGTGGTCAATCCCTGCATTGGCTGAGAAAGTTCATCAGGATTTTCCTACATGTATGTGGTTTCCCCTTGTCAGTGGTGCAGGACAGAGGGCCTGGCAAGCTTTCTTGTCAGCTGGAATTCGATATCAGCGTAAGTCATAGTGCCGCTGACGAGCACCCTTTCTCTCATAGCATAATGTATGGCATAAGCCTGTTTTCATTAGCCCAGTCAGAGCAGAACAGTAGGACGTTAAACCTCATTTCATATCATTCTGTAAAACCATTCAGCAACCATTCTTTTAAGTCACAATAACTGATGTGGTGCGAGTACACTCAGGACATAATCTAACACAAACATCTTATTCATTTTATCTTATTTAGTTAGCACACTTCCGCAATGCTTGTGTTTACTTAAATTGGCACATTTCATGGTATACAGGGATTTTAATTCCAAAAGGTTCATTCAATTATTCAAAAGAGAGAGAGAGAGAGAGAGAGAGAGAGAGAGAAAGAGAGAGAGAGAGAGTTTAGTGTCCACTTAACAAAGACTATCTGTAGGTCATTTTGGGACTAACATATGGTTTAATTTTATTTCAATAATTCGCTTGCGAGTAGGGGTATTTAGCAGTTGACTTAATAACAGACCTTAGGATACAGCTTGCACGTGGCTAACCATTTGGCCATCCTTCCCCCCCTATTCAAAACAGAAATGTTTATTTTAAAAGGAGAACATACCCATAGTATCCAGGATAACTGTCATGATATTCCCCATCTTTGATGTTTGATTGAGTTTATCAACACATGACTTGGCAGCTTTAGATGATGTAAACAGAACCTGAAAATACATCAAAATATAAATATGTATAATAGAGTTACCTCCCTTGATGCAGATAAAACCTTACACTCAAAACCTGTGCAGCAATATTATTTTGCTACTTTACTTTCGCCAGTCAAAGGAGTGAAAAGTGTATAATCAATGTAAAACACCAAATGGAATAAAAAATAACAGATGGAATAAAAAATTAAATACTTTTTAAATGGTATTTCTACGAAAATGTAACAATGTGTATATATCTTTTAACATACATTAATGTGATCATTTTTACATACATGTAAGGGAATAAATTTTATCAGTCAGGAACTATCTGAAGGGATTTTATAATCAATCAACAAATTTTTCTAACAACTAACCCTTCTTATATATTTTATTCTAACAATGTCAGTGAAGCACAGATTAGGGTATTTTGTCAACTATTAAAATATTACCTTTCCAACACCAAGATGTTTTTTCGTCTTGGGATTGAAATAAATCTTGCATTCTTCAATCTTTCCAAAGCCTTTACACATGTTTTCAAGAAAATCATTGTTGATGTTGTCATTGAGGTTGGTAAATGTAACCTCTTTAGGTGGAACGACAGCAACAAAATACTGATCATACTGAAAAAAAAAAGAGAAAAATTTAGATGCTACTAAAGAGAAGTAGTTTATTGTCTCAACATATTTTGAAAGGAAAAGGGGTTTAACATAATAATGTTCTGCACTAACAAGGGCTAATGAAGACGGTCATATGCCATACAGTCTGCTATAAACGAAATTTGCCCAGACAGCGACATTTGCATCTACTCTTCTCCATAGTCCAACTAGCCAACGGTTATTTTATGTCGATGTATATAAAGAACCTTCACATCCTGAAGTGATTCTCCATTTTCTTACAAGTGAATTCAATTTTTTCTTTAAGAATTTGAGACAAAAAACGCTGAAAAGACTTGTAAAACTTTTAGATTTGATCGAGGAATATTATCTCCCTTTTCCATCATAGGCCTGATAACTTGTAACCAGGAATCATAACCCGTACATGTCTTTAATATAAAGGTCACAATTCTATGGAATACAATTACTAGGCTTCTCTAGTCATTATCATTGCTTGATAAGAGAAACCTTGTCGAAAAGTTGCTCAGTTATAAGCAGTAATTGTATTCCAGTTCAATTACTAAATGCCATTGAAACAACATCTATACTCTATAACATCTGAAGACAACTACAACCAAATCTACTTTAATCTATATGAATATTTTTATATACCTTAAATTTAGGAACAGGTAAATCTGCAGGCTGTCTTCTACACCATATCCTCTGAAACCTTGGTCTAGGATCTTTAACATCAACTACTTTCGTCTCCTGAAAGTAAATAAATTTGCCTTGTTGAGCCACTGAAGTTACCGTTCAACAAAAATGACCCTGTTGACTTGTAAGCAATAATTGTTATTGAAGTGAGATCAATTTTGGTAATACTAATAGAACCATTAGTAACTGCAGAATATCCACATCAAACATGGCAACAAAATAGTAATCAAAAGACAATTTTGTGGACAACATGCGGACATTTTAAGTAATAAATAATAAAGGTACTATCAAATCAAGTGAATGAATCCAGAAGTAATTTGTGATATCAAGGACACTGAGTTAACAAAATTAAATTACATGAGTTAACAAAATGAAATGGGCTTTAATATCCTACTGTTCTGCTCCAACTGGGATAATAAACACGTCATACGCCTAACAATGTGCTATGAAGGAAATTTTGGCCTACTCTTATATCAAATGCCCAGGGATCTTTTACATGCACAACTAGACAGTTGTTCTTGTCAGGCTTTCCCTACTGCACCACTGACAAGGGAAAACGTCAGAAAATCCTGATGAACATTCTCTGCCAATGCAGGGATCGAACACGAGTTAACAAGGACATAGATAAGTGATTTGTGGTTTCACAATGTTTAATAAATCAAACATGTAAATAGAGCTGTGGCCAAAAGAATCTTTCAGAGAAATGAATTTATATTTTCATAAAACTGAAAATTGTCTACAACGATTCCTGACAATTACGGATAAGGAAAGATGTGTGTTTCTATTAAAGTAGAAGCACTCTGTGGAATCTTGATCTGACATTTTGCTTTTTGTCTGAAGTTACAGTTACAAATGGTCCATCTGTTAAAATAATGGATTTTATACTGGAAACATTGAGAGAACAAATTTATACCTAAAATGCAAACAATACTATCAAAGAAAATTTCAAAAACATTAATTTCCTCACAACAGCCTTAAATAAAGTTGTGTAGCTATATGACAATATTCATAAAGTTTTATTCACTTCTAACTTGAGCCTCAATTTTTAATCAGAACAAGAATGGCTATTCTTGGAGATTAGTTCAGGAGTTATAATTAGGAGATAAATACCTCCTGTTTAGAATTTAGAGGACTGTTATTGTCCATTTGATACCGCTTAAATCATTAGAGGCAGAGATTGCGAATGAATATTTGTGAGTGCTAGACTCTTGTTTGCAGTGGCCAATCAGAATCCAAGAAATTTCCATTTTGGGCTACAATATCTAAAAACAGACATGATGTCATTGATAAGTATTCTGACTAAACTGACTTAAAATAAATTATAGATCACAGAATCATCAGGACAGGCTTATTTCATCATATTCCTGAAGCAATCAATCTTTACAAGCTAATAAACTATTATTGCATTAGATGACTTAGTATTAAAAGAGATTCTATGAAAAAAAATGTGAGGTTTTAGAATCTTTCTAACTCCCAGACTAACCATTTAAAACCTTCAGTGAACATTCAGTTTACCTTAGGTCTGGTATTAGCATACTCCGCGCAGTGTTGCGTTTGATTAGAGGTAATCCTACTACACACTGCTATTATGAGTGGATATTGTTGTTTTAAATTTTGATTGGTCAGTAGTCCGTTAACCAACCAATAACTAGCTGCCGTACAAAAGCTTTACATTTAAAACGAGTGCCAATATTAGACCAAATATGTTTACATATGATAACGTTACGTCACGACTCACAATTTTATTATGCCTAATTAACCCGTGCATAGCAGAATACTGCAGTAAAACTAATTGCGTGACAAACGAGGCTATCAAGTCAAATGAAATGTAAACAATAATGTTTGGAAACGAACATACTTTCACCGTTTTTAATACCTTAAATCACTCGCCAAAGTTTTAGGGAAGACTCAGATTAAACGAAGGACTGTCATGTTGCTGTACTTAAGTGATAGCTTTCATTGAACGGAAAGAATAGACACACTCCCACATAAGTTCAAGAAACAGACGCTATTCCAGCAATGGTCAGAGAGGGATTTCTCGGGCCATTGCTTCAGGAATATGGGTATTAGAAGCAATTGGGAGACAGATGCGGTAATCACATCGATATTTTGATGATATGTACTTTTCCTGTCTCATGGTATTTAGGACTTTGCAGCCCTTTGAAAACAATGAATTACTATCTGATGCAGGAATTGTTAAACAGGAGCTGATGATGCTCATAGCCACTGCTTCAGAAATATGTATTTATTTGATAAATGATTGTTAATTGAGCACTGTTAGTTATAATTTTTTGTTGGAAAATAACATACTGGTACTCAGATTGTCATCTAATGCACACAGCAGTTTATCACTGTCATAGTAGTCATCAATTCGATGCAATTATGGTTTCTATCAATTAGTCCCATTTCAAATTCTGAACTCGGCAGACACAAGACTTTTTAGACTGATACATAAAGGTTAGGGTTTTACTAATATTGTTAACAATACTGGAACAATTCCTAACCCTAACCAACAAAACTTGTACGATAATGGAAGACGACCGAGGAACCAAATTTTGCGAATGCAAAGTTCAGTAGGCTACAATAAATCTCAAATTTTTCACTATTCTGTGTTTTATGGATGTTTTTAACTAAATTGCATATTGGATTCGAAATGCAACTTAAATTGCCAGTTACAACTTTTAACAATTGTATCTGACATTTTCTGTCTCATGCTTACCCCTGGAACTAAACCATTAAATCTGTAAACTTTGTGTTGCCCTCTATGGATAAAAGGATCAGCAACCAACTTGTAGTTGTGCTTCTTTTTATCCATTTGGCTGTCAGGTTGCTGTTTGGCTCCATTGATAACTGAAAATAAAAAAAGATACATTCAATTAAAAATAATGACAACAATGTGGACAAATAGGAATTTGATTGTTGACAAAGTAAAAATCAAAAACAAGTGATTTGAGATGATTTCAAGTGTTTTATTCTTTATTTACAATCAAAGAATGAAGGAAGAATACACACATGAGCTGCTTTTTCTTTCATGTTCCATCTTTCACCAGATGAACTAAGAGTATTTTGGTAAGCATAGTCCCTCTTAGTAGACACTTAGGAACTTCTCTACGCAAAAAATCATCCCCTTATCTATATTATGACAATATAAATAGCCGATTATTTGCAGTAGTTTCAACAAACTTCTCTCCACCACAAATTACACTCGATCCCACAATTCACCGTAATCAGACTGCTCTTGTTTTCGTATAAAAGAAGTTCTGACGAAATAGTCGACTTAAATGGCATTTTTTCCATTTTTCATCAAATTTTTATTATCAACATTAGTGAGTCTATTTCAAAATTTACTTTTGAGACAAATAAATGAATACGATAATACGAAAAAATGAGCTATCAGTATTCGAACCTAACAATAGATACTACACGCTGTCTGATTGGTCAGAGTCCCACGCACTGATCCATTCACTGTGTTTGTTGAATAATCTACCACACGTGTTTTGGGCTAAATTTATAATTTCATCACAGAACCCCAAGGAGAAGTCAATTAAAAATGCAAATGGACAAAAAATCGAAACAGTTTTTAAAAGCCCTTGCTAGAAAATTGACTGAAGGTTTAATTTGTTTCAAATTTGATTACATTTAATGTAACAGTGCTCTTCATTACCCAAGAACAACACAACAAACCATCCCAAAAAATCTTGAAATCGAAAGTAGTGGACAATTTTCTTGAGAGGCTAAATAAAATTAAAGATGATCCCTCAATATTTGAAATGAATGTTGTCAAATAGATCATTGTAAATGTTATCTATAAGCTCTTGCCAACCATTCTAATCGATTTATCGTAGTAATTGTTATCTTGCGTGGCCTGTATGATTATATTATAAATAAGAATTGAAAAAGAAAACAAAAGTAGAAATAAGATGTATTTTTAATATAACTAAGGTTTATTTGAAATTAGACTAAATTTCTATTTTTCATGGTTATGATAGACAATTTTTTACCGCTGTGATTCTAATACTGATATAAAAAAATCGCAAAACAATAAGTAATGTTGTAATCTTTTATTTGCACCTGCCAGTCATTTCACATTTGTCGTGAAGGACAGGAGAAGAGACAATTGAATTAAATTTCATTCCATCTGCTGGCTGTGCTGAACTGAGGGATGAAAAACATGTCCATGAAGAAATTAGGCCCATATATATTAAAACTGCGGCTAATTTACAACTTAAAACTTTAAATGATTAAATATGTTTGGAAATTTATAGCCTACCGTACTTATCATCTTAAGTTATAAATCAGTTTGCCATATGATTTTTAAATGTGTGTGTGTTTAAGCTAAAACAACAAGGACCACCCGACCCTGTATGCATGCTTGCTGAGTATTAATATAAATTTTTGTTTTAAAATGAACTACTGTATCCTTTATTTTTATTTCAGATGATAGACCTATTAAAAGTAAAGCTCTGAAGAAAACGTTTTCTAAAGCTGTTACAGGATTACCAGAACCCACATTACAGAAAGTTCTACTAGAAAATTTTACAGAATGTTTAGAATTCTTGAAAGTGTAAGTTGCGTGATGAAAAGTTATTGCTGCAGAGACACAAAAAACCTTTTATGGTACTGCAGGAGTTAACTAATAAGATTTAAACTACATGTACATGATTCAAATAAAATTGAATTAAGTGGGGTTATAACATGCTACCTTTCCCTCATAATCCCATCACGTATGATGATGCATAAGGAACCAAACCAGTTTGTCCTATGAAATATTCTGTAAACACTTTATTGATTTGTTGAGGGTATTTAAACTTATAGGGATTGCGTGGCTGCCATGTCTTACATAACCCCATCTAAGTTCAAAGTCATTTAAGATTTGCTGCCCTTGTTAGAAAATGACCTTGCTGGTTCAGATTTCATTTTGCAGAAATAGTGCCTCTGACCTTGAAAACATGACAGTCACCCTTGGAAAAGCTGCTCGTTGGTGGTTATTCATTGCTTGGAAGAGCTGATGCATTGGATATTATTTAAGCTTACTTTTAATTTTGTATTTAACAGAAGAATAAAGAAACTGCAAGATAAGTCAGAAGTAGTTTTGTCTTTTAAAAAAGATGATGTAGAAGATGAGGTACAAGAAGAAGAGGAAGAAGAAATAGTTGTTAATAAATATTTTATAACCGATAAAAAACATGAATTTCCTTACAATTTTTATTTAGCTGATGGATCAAATTTATTGACAAATCCAGACAGTCAAAATAATCAAGTTGGTATGTTTTATTTTTTTCGCAGATCTTTTTGAAACTAATGTTAGAAAATCAAGCCTGGAAATAAGGCACCTATCAGGCTTTGTCAGGCACATAACCTCTGATGTCTGTCATTTTGTCCACCACTGATTTGTCTTTTTTATTGATATTATTTATACATGTCCGGTACCATGTTGAAAATGTCAGGTACTAGCTTATTAGTGCCTGACATTTTGTCAGGTGCATCTAAAACCGTTATTTCCAAGCCTGTAGAAAATATTTTATAATTTGTTTATATATGACATTTAATTATATACAATGGTGCAGATATTTTTGTTATTTGAATATAAATCTTTAAAACTTGAATAGCATTTTTCCCTTTTCGAGACATGTTTCTATTTTAGCGTAGGTAATTACATAAATTACTTAGCTGGTGCTCTTAATCTTTTGAAATCTAAGTCTAATCTATTGTGCCATATAGCTGTAAATACTAACAGAAAGAGAATATAGTTACTATAGTAACTGTTTCCTTTCTTCAATTCATAAGCTGGTAAGGGGGGTTGGATGGCCGAATGGTTAGAATGTGCGCGCTGTATCATAAAGCCTGTCATTGAGTCAACTGGCGTGGTTTTGAATCCCTGGTTGTACGTGACAAGGAGTAGGGTCGCCTGTGCAATCTTGCGTGTTTTCTCTGGGTCCTCCGGTTTCCTCCCACACCTGAAGAATTGTATGCACAAGCGAATTAATGAAATAAAATTAAACTATGTTAGTCCCGAAATGACCTAGTTTGTGTCGAGTGTATGTTAAACCCTATTTCTCTCAAGTTCACCCAAGGAAGATTATCTCAAATCAAAAGTAGGCAAAACAGACTGGATATAAACTGAGAAAATTGATTCTCCACTATTGTTATTCCAGAAAACAAGTTTTTCCTTTTAAAAATTCAACAGGAAGACAATCAGAATGCTGTGATTAAGCTAGTCAAAGAATTTCAGGTAATGTAGATAAGTAGTTGATTTAATAGATAATATTATTGAAATTTAAAATGGACCCAATTAGTAATTACACAACATTTCTTGGCATATAGGGGGATCACTGTGGCTAAGTGAGAAGGATGCTGGATCACTAGCCTGAAGGTCGGGTGTTTGATCCCTGCATTGGCCAAGAAAGTTCATTGGGATTTTCCGGTGTGGTTTCTCCTTGTCAGTGATGCAGGACGGATTGCTTGACAAGGAAAGCTGTCTAGTGGTTAGGATGGGATGAAAAACACATTGGTGTGCATGTAAAAGATCCCTTGGCAGTTGGAATTCGATATAAGAGTAAGTCGTTGTGCTGCTGCTCGGGTAAAGTTTCCCTCTTAGCACACTGCATGACGAATGCCCGTCTTCATTAGCCCAGTTTAGGAGTAGAACAGTTGGACGTTAAAACATCATTTCATTTTATTTCATTTGTATGCCTATCGGCACGATGGCGGACCAGACAGCCGATTACCGTTTGATTACCAGAGTTATTTCCCCTTATTTGATACAATTCCTGAATTGTATTCTCCATTTCTTTCATATATTCAGTCAATTCTCAATCTGATTAAAACACAGATCCTATTTCGTTTTGTTTTTTATAGTTCAAAATTTCGTTTTTACTTGTCTTTACTACTCTTGGATCTGGAGGACTTGTTATTTAACTTGTGTTCTGCCTGAAATGAGGGGTCAGCCAATCAAATATTCTGTCGAATCGACTATTTGACCTTTCCATGCGTGGAACTGTGGGTAGATATTACCAGCGGCTAGAAATCAAAACAAAAGTAGATTTTAAAAAGCATCGCGGTCGCTAATTGGTTAATCGAATGACTGACATTATCGGGTCAAATGTCTCGTGCTTGATACCTGGCGTCATAGAACGAGAGCTCCCACTATAACTTTTTAGATCTACATGAGTGTAGGCCATCGAAAGTATAAAAAAACGAAACGAAATATAGATCTATATTTTAGTTAGATTGGTCAATTCTTTAAATATTATCACAAAAATATAGTGTACTAAGGGGGTTTGACGGCCGAATGGTCTAATATGTAAGCTTTAGATCATAAGGTCTGTCATGAGTCAAGTGACATGATTTTGATTCCCAGCTTGAACTTTACATTAAGTACGGACACCAGTCCAATCTCCAGTTTCCTTCCACTGCTAAAGATCCTTATCTGCAAGTTAATTATTGAAATGAAATTAAAATAGCATTATGCAAGAGCAAAATCTGCTTATTACAGGTCTTTCTTTAGGCCTGAGATGTTATCTAAATAATCAATTTGACATTAATTAACATATCCAGACCATAATAAACTCTTAAAGTCAAGGCTAGCCTTCGATGTTGGTGGATTGAATTCCTATCTGCCACTTAATGGCCGTTGATAATTAAATCAATCAAGTGGATAATCGAGACTATGCTGTTTATATTAATGATTTGAGTAATGATGTCCGAGGCTACATGTATGTGAATATTTCAAACACTTTTTTCTCGGCTAATAGTGGACCAATTTGACTGAAATTTTCAGCAAATTACCTTTACACTATCTAGTTTTTATACGTCCACATTCATAATGTGAACGTATTATGCCGTCGCCCCTGTCTGTGTGTGTGTGTGTATGTGTGTGTGTGTGTGTGTGTGTGTGTCTGTGGTTCGCCTACAGGGCGCAATTCTTCATGGATTTTCTTCAAACTTGGTATACTTATTCCTTATACCCCAAGGAAGATCCCTATTGTTTTTGGGGCATGCCCGTCCCCCAGGGGCCGAGCCACGCCCATTTCTAGTATTTGTTTGTTTGTCGTCTACAGGCCACATTTCTTAACTTATAATCTTGAAAGTTTGCATACATATTCTTTGTACCCTAAGGAACATCCCTATCGTTTGGGGTGTATGCCCCACTCCCAGGGGCAGAGCCACGCCCATTTTTTTTTTCGTGTGTCTTTGTGTCGTCTACAGGGCGCAATTCTTGCTGGATTTTCTTCAAACTTGGTACACATATTCCTTATACCCTAAGGAAGATCTCTATTGTTTTTGGTGCATGCCCGACCCCCAGGGACAGAGCCACGCCCATTTCTAGTATGCATTTGTTTGTCGTCTACAGGCCACATTTCTTAACTTATAATTTTGAAACTTAGCATACACATTCTTTGTACCCTAAGGAACATCCCTATCATTTGGGGTGCATGCCCAACCCCCTGGGGCAGAGCCACACCCATTTTCTTATCGTGTGTCTTTGTGTCGCCTACAGGCCGCAATTCTTATTGGATTTTCTTTAAAACTTTGTATACTTACTCTTTATACTCTAAGGATGATCCCTATCGTTTGGGGTGTATGCCCCACCCCCAGGGGCAGAGCCATGCCCATTTTCTTTTCATGAGTCTTTATGTCGCCTACAGGGCGCAATTCTTACTGGATTTTCTTCAAACTTGGTATACGTATTCCTTATACCCTAAGGAAGATCTCTATTGTTTTTGGTGCATGCCCGACCCCCAGGGACAGAGCCACGCCCATTTCTAGTATGTATTTGTTTGTCGTCTACAGGCCACATTTCTTAACTTATAATTTTGAAACTTAGCATACACATTCTTTGTACCCTAAGGAACATCCCTATCATTTGGGATGCATGCCCAACCCCCTGGGGCAGAGCCACACCCATTTTCTTATCGTGTGTCTTTGTGTCGCCTACAGGCCGCAATTCTTATTGTATTTTCTTTAAAACTTTGTATACTTACTCTTTATACTCTAAGGATGATCCCTATTGTTTGGGGTGCATGCCCAACCCCCAGGGGCAGAGCCACGCCCATTTTCTTTTTGTGTGTCTCTGTGTCGTCTAGAAGCCGCAATTCTAACTGGATTTTCTTAAAATCAGCGTGGTACTTGGTTTATGTATTCCTTATAGCCTGAGGGCGTCCACTATTGATTTTGATGAATGTCCCGACCCCCAGGGGCAGAGCCACGCCCACTTTTTGCCTTTAGTGTTAGGAAGGCACAATTCTGAATGGATTATCTTGGTATAGTTATTCCTTATACTCTAAGGACGACAACTATTAATGTTGGTGCACGACCCTCAACGCTAAACAAACCAAACGCCTAGCCTTCTTGACAAAGTACCATATTAATCAAAGCAGGAATGTGGACGTATATTGTAGCGTTAGCGTTATGTTTAACTATTATAGTGAGAACTGCCATCTCTTTATCTTATCTCCCATAATGTAACTTTAAACCGAACTGACCTAGTTTGTGTTGACTGAACGTTAAACCCCATTTTTCTCTTCCTCTTTTTAAGTATACAAGAAAGTACTGAATCAGTTATGTTCTACAAAAGTCTATATATTATTTTTATTTTCAGCGTATCACACATGAGAAAAGCATTATGACAACATTAGATCGACTGTTAGTTCTCTCTAGTGGAATTAAAGATATAAAACTTGTTAAAAAACTTTTATCTGTCTATCTTAGGTAAGTGGGAATATTATGTCCATTATTATATTTATTTACTATTCACAATTCTGATCAATCTTGAAAACTACAAACCTTGACAGCCAGTCTGTATTTGTCTGGCGTGGTTTCGATATTCCACAGTTGTACGTCACAAAGAGTAGGGTCATCTGTCCAACCTACTAGGTTTTCTCTAGTTCTTCTGGTTTCCTCCCCCCTATATGCAAGCAAATTATTGAAAAATTATTGAATCATATGTTGACAAGAAATGGCCTGGTTTGTGTAAAGTTGAGGTTAACACCCCCCTCTCTATCTCTCTCTCTCTCATTCTCATTATTATTATTATACATAAAATGCCTGTTAATATTAATCTTATTTTGTATATTTGTAGAAAAATGCAGCCATTAACTGAAAAATATTTAGAAGAAGAAAATACAAACAAGTAAGTTGTCCTAGATTCTTGATTCAAAGTTCAGAATCTCTCTCTCTCTCTCTCTCTCTCTCTCTCTCTCTCTCTCTCTCTCTCTCTCTCTCTCTCTGGTCTCTCGGGCCTCTCTCATGGCTCCTACTATATTAATGATTTAAAACTTTTTTATTTACAGAATTTCTATAGTTCATGAAAATCTCCACAAGCTTTTGTACGTGTCTCATATGAGATATCACTCTAACAAGGTAAAAAAAAAAAATTTATCATGAATTTACAATTTTATGATGATAAAACATAGATAGGAGCTATATCAACAAAAATTCAAACAAGTAGGTCCACATTTCCCAAAGCACCAAACATGCCAGAATTATGTGATAAAAATTTGGATGGGGGTTGATTTGTTTCTGTGCAAGGTCAAACATACACCATTAACTGTCAGAAAATTCAAACATTCTCGACCCAAGGGTTATATCATGTAGAAAGGGTGGCCGTAGCGAGTTAATATGGCCAATTTATTGTGCAAGGGGAGACAATTCACCCCATTAATTTCTATACCTTAGGTAACTTTGTCTCGATCCTGTATACAGGTTTTGAGTGTAATCAAGGAAAATGCATTTAAAAGGCACATTCTCACTTTGGCAATCACTACTGATTCATAGAATTTGACTGAACTTGATTACTTGTGAGACTAATTAGTTAAACATTATTTTATAAAGTTGACACTAAGCTGTTAATCTGTAATGGTGACACTGATGATTTAGAATTCAAGGTGTTTTAAATTGAAATTTTTCATGGATATTCAAAATGCTTTGATTGCAGGATGTGCTTAGGTTTTCAATAATTAAGTGAATCATAGGTTATTATGGATAAGATAAGATAAAATTTTATTGTGTCGAAACATCCATTGAGGACAGCATGCAATATAAACAGATGTACATAAATTTATAACAATATGACAAATGATAAATGTTATATTATAACAATGTTAAGAGTGCAGGGGAAGAACGATCTAAGTCACATTTTTGTCATTAGATGCAAAAAAGACTTTTGGACAAGAATCTTTGAGGCGCACAGAATGAGGAGTGGGTTTAATTACAACTTGAGTAGGACGTTAAACCCCATTTCATTCATTCATTAATTACAACTTCAAAATGATGTTTAACACGAACCATAATTACCAGTACAATGGACTTCAACTTTTCAGCCAAATTAAGATTAAATAAACGGTACAATGGACTTTTATTTTTACGGGAGACCTTTTCAGAAGGGCCTTGTTTCGATGTGACTCCAATCGTTTTTACCTGAAATTGATTGTTCCACAAAAAGCTTATACAATATGCTGCCAGATGGCACTATTAACTGATGTTCATGGAAAAAGTGACTTACATCGTTCTACCCTAGGAAAATAACAAATATTATATTATAACTAATAAAAAATATGATGTTATATGAAATTGACTACTTTTATTTCTTTTTGAAAGTTTTAATATTCCATGTAATCAATATGTTTTGTTTGTATTTTACAGTCTGTAGTAAAAGAAGAGAAGCCATTTTACAAAGATTTAATAGCATCATTATTATCAGTTTATTTAGATTTATCTCTATTTCTCTTTAGGTTCGTCATAGTTTTACCTTTTCATTATTCTAATCTCTTAGGTTTTTCTGTGGGTCCTTCGGTTTCCTCACATTGTTAAAGACCCCTACGTCCAAGTAAATTATTGAAATAAAATTGAACTATATGTTAGTCCCAAAATAACTTAATTTATGTAGAGGGGTCATTAAACCCCATTTCTCTCTCGCTCCCTTTTCATTATTACAACATGTGTCAGTTAATAACGAAACTTGATTTATAGCTTGAAGAGATAACAAAATTACTTCAGTTGACCTGATCGCAACTGGGTGTTAGATGGAGGATTGCTTATCATGTGCCTGTTGTATCATAAGATCTGTAATTGAGTCAGCTGGCGTGGTTTCGATTTCCCGGTTGTACAAGGAGTAGGGTTAACAGTCAAACCTCACAGGTTTTCTCCAGTTCGTCCAGTTTCCTATCAATACTAAAGACGCAAACTAATTATTGAAATAAAATTGAACCATAAGATAGTCCCGAAATGACCTGGTTTGTGTTGAGTGAATGTGAAACCCCTTTTCTCTCTCCTCTCTCCAGCATTAATATAATATGGAATTATTGAGATTAGCCTCAACTACAGTCATTTTGGGACAGCCATTTTGATGTTTAGCTCATTTAACATTAGTAAGCCTTAACTGATTCTTTTAAACTTTTGGTCTGAAGTAATAGCTTTTAGCAAGGTGACACATCATTTTGAGAAATTCTTCCCTTTTTTTTACATAGAAATGAAGAAATAAAGATAAAACTATCCAGATTATTATATGGTTTTATAAGTTTTATGACAACTGATTTTCCTGATCAGAGATACGATGTTTTACTCCAGTTAACTCAGACACAAAATGATCAAGTTCCACTCATCTTCCCTTTATTACAGTAAGTTTATATCTTTTGGCAAGGCTACATTGCTTTATATAAATAGGTTTTTGGAAGCAATGACTCGAACATCATAAACAGGAGTACACAAATTTGACGATACGTGTGTCTCGCGCTCAGATCTAGCCCTTTTCTATTAGACTAATGGGAGTTGCAGTGGCTTTATAAGTAAAACGTGGGCTCAGTAATCTGAAGGTCTCTTATTCTTTCCCAAGAAAGTTCATTCATCGCGATTCCCCTTTGTCGGGTGTAGGACGGAAAACTGAGGTCCAATGTACACACTGGCGTGCGCTTGACAGTTGGAATTAAAAAAAAAAGTAGGCCATGGCACTTCTTCACGGGGAATATTTCTCTCGTAGCCAGATGATTTAATTTGTGCACTTTTGATCATCAGGCCTGTCATTAAGTCAAGTGCTGTTGTTTCGATTCCCCACTTGAATGTGTCAACGAGTAGAATCACCTGTCTAACCTCATGGGTTTTCTAGTTTCCTCTCACTGCTAAAGACCCTTACACATATTGAATTATTGAAATGAAATTAAATCGAAATGACTAAGTTGTATGGAGTGGATGTTAAACCCATTTTGAAATGTGTCCTCAGTGGTATGTGACTTGCTTATTTATCATGTACTTTACTTACGATTGGTTTTTTTTGGGTGTTATTTTTTACAGATATTGTGTAGAGACAACTCCAGATGATAACGATGTCCAGTCATATATAAAATATATTTTATCTGTAGCCTTGATTAGTAGTCTTGGTCAACAAGCTCAGCTTACTTTTCAACATGGTATAAAAGTATGTTCAATATTACTCTTGGTGATAAACACACGATTTGGTGACTGTATATTGTTGTCACATGTGGGGTCCGAATTTTTCAATCTCATCTTGCAAGGTTATATTTACAATGAAAGGCTCAAAATTTATTGATCTGTATCCATTGAAAAATGGCTGTAGATGGCAAAGCCTCTCTATGGCCATTTTGTTCAACACCAAGGCCATAATTACAATTTTGAGATTATCAAGGCCATTTTTTTAAAATCTGTTGAGAACTAAAATCAACTTAAATAATGCAACGAAGCTATACAGTTGAATCGACTCTTGGTTAAAATCATTAAAAATATTTTGTCTGGACAAAATTTCCCTCATAGAACACTATATGGCATATGCCCTTCTTCATTAGCCCGGTCGGATCAGAACAGTAGGACCTTAAACCCCATTACATTTATGTTCCGTTTTGTAATTGATTTTTAGACTGTCGGAACTCTAAATGTCTATGATCAACTATTTATTTGTATTTTGTCTATTTTCTTAGAGAGCAAGAACGATTGTTCCACCACCAGGAACAGAAAGATGGCTGGCTGAACACATACCAGAGTTAACAGATGTAGATGAGGAACTTGATAATCTTTCTACATATCTATTAGATAATATGACAGATTCTCTACAATCAAAGCTAATTGATGTATGTAAACCTCCATTCACTTTAATAACTTATAAAAGCATGAGAGGGTCTGGAGTGGAAACAATATCAAATTTGATGTGAAATCTTTGGGATTGCCCGAGAATGTGATAAAATCAAAATCAAAAGCTCTTTGACAATGTTTTTTCTCATTTAAGTAGTAAGTCCAAAATGGTGGCAATACTTTGTCCGTTTGTTCGAAATTATTTGAATTTATATAGGAGAAAAAAATGTAAGCTGTGCACACGTATGCTTCCTCCCCCATTTTTATGCCAAAAGTAAATTCGTGATTAATTTCTCCAGAGTTTGTGTGATGATGAGGGTATAAGAGAAGAAGATGAGGAAGAAAAGGAGGAGGAAGATGATACAAGCGTACAGAAGATGGATGAGGATGAGATATTGGTTTTTAATCCAGATTTATCAGAGAGAAGTTTCTTTGGATCTCCTGATTCTGCTCAGGTACCTTTATTTCTTGTTATATGTACACCAACCTTTTTTTTTGATCCTGTTTTTGTCACCTCTACTTGTTATTTATAGGGGATCACGATGGGTAAGTGTGTAAGGCGGTGGCTTGCTAGCCTGGAAGTTGGGTGTTTGATCCCTGCATTGGCCGTATAAATTCGATATAAGAGTAGGCTGTAGTGCTGCTGCCTGGGCAAAATTTCTCTCATAGCACACTGTATGGCGTTTGCCCATCTTCAATAGCCGAGTTTAGGAGCAGAACAGTTGGACGTTAAACCCCATTTCATTTTATTTCATTTGTATGGGAGCCTGTTTTTGTCAATCTAATTCCAACATTTTTGCAATTTATTCCTTTTTGCAAAGATTCATGAAAGGGAATTAGTATAATTGATATTGTTCTAAATGTATAGAATAAATTTGATTAGTATAATTTATGATTGATATTTTAGATATCGTCTGGAGATGATGATATGGGTGATATTTTTATGGTGGATAGAAAGGGAAAGAATGACCTGAAGAAAAATCAAGTAAGTTGGTCAATATTGGATAGTAAAAGGGAATATTGAAACAGGGGTTGGGTGGCTGAATGGTTTGCACATGCACATTGTAACATAAGGTCATTGAGTCAGCTGGTGTGGATTCAATTCCCAAATTGTACCGGGGGTTGGGGTGGCCTAGTGTTCTAGAGTGCCGTGCCTCGACCTCTAGCTGGCCGGTCACCTCTGGCTTGCGGCTGTGGTTTCGAGCCCTGGTGTGAGCATATGTGGCATGGAGTTAGGGTCGCCTTCTCAACCTCGTGGGTTTCCTCCGGGCACTCCGGTTTTCTCCCACTGCTAAAGACCCCTACGCGCAAGCGAATTATTGAAATAAAATTAAACCATATGTTTGTCCCAAAATGACCTAGTTTGTGTTGAGTGGAGGTTAAACCCCATTTCTCTCTCTCTCTCTCCCAAATTGTACATGACAAGGAGTAGGGTCGCTTTTCGAAGCTTGATGGGTTTTCTCTGGGTACCCGGTTTCCTCTCACTACTAAACACCTCTATGAGCAAGCGAATCATTGAAATAAAGTTGAACCATATTTTAATCCCGAAATGACTTAGTTTGTGTTGAGTAGACATTAAACCCCAGTTCTCTCTCTCTCTCGCATTCCAAATTGTCCTATACACAATTTTTCTTTGTTTAACATTAAAATTGCTCTCTTGCTACAGTATATGAAGAAAAGTAGGATGTTAAACTCTCTCTCTCTCTCTCTCTCCCTCTCTCTCTGTCTCTCATATAATATATGCTAAGGTTCGATGTTATTTTATATTCAGAATGTAAAGCCAGCAGAGGAAGATATTGCTGAAGATGAAGATGAAGTCGATTTTGGAAATCTCATGTCACTAAATAGAACAGATTTTGTCAGTCCAACAAAGTTTACGAAGTCTACAAATGCAACAATGCAGTCCCCTGCTATTAAATCTAGTCCTAGAATGATAGCGGTAGTATCTCCAACTAGGAAAATAAAACAAGTGATATTAAATGAACTTTCACCAAAGTCAGCCACTAAATCACCTGATCACTCTGGAATAAAATCACATGTTATTTCGGATATAAAATCTCCCAGTCAATTAGAAGTGAAATCTCCAACCCAAGCAAATGTGAGGCCCGTTAAGTTGAATTCTCCTGTCCAGCAAGAAGTGGGGTCACCAAGAATTAAATCCCCTAAAATGAAATCACCCAGTCAACCAGAAATTAAATCACCTAGAATGAAATCGCCCAGTCAACCAGAAATTGAATCACCTAAATTGAAGTCACCCAGTCAACATGGAATGGAATCACCTACTAAAATGAAATCGCCCAGTCAACCAGAAATTGGATCACCTAAACTAAAATCACCCAGTCAATCAGAAATGAAATCATCTAAAATGAAATCACCCAGTCAACCAGACATTAAATCACCTAAAATGAAATCACCCAGTCTTGGGTCACCTAAAATGAAATCACCCAGTCAACATGGAATTGAATCACCTAAATTTAAATCGCCTGTTCGTGAAATGCAATCACCTAAATTAAAATCAGAAATGACGTCCGAAACAAAAGAGTCTGTTTTATCACCGAAGTTAAAATCACCTAAAGCCATGTTTCCAACAAAATTAACTTCGCCGTTGAGACAAGTTACCCAACAATCGCTTTCAATTGAACATGAAGTGATTGACTTATCGTCAGAGAGTTCGGTGGAGGCCAGTAAATCTCCAAGCCTTACAAAAGGAAGTCGAACGAGGAAGCAATCTCGGAAAGCAGAGGATTGTATAAAATCTCCCTCCTCGGCAGTTGACCGAGATAGTGATGCACAATTTATTTCTTCTCCCGAAACCAGGAAGACGGAATCTTCAATCAAAGAATATACAATAATATCAGACTCCGAGGGTACTGACGTGGAGCCAGTGCTTAGAAGTTCCAGGAAAAGAGCCACCGATATTCCTGATTTGGCTGTTCATTTGAATAAATCACGCAAAACATCATCCTCTGAATCAGACACACATTCAAAATCGAAACGTCGTAGTCGGATATCCGAATCTAGTTATGAGAATAACCAATTCACTTCTCTTATGTCTCCCCGACCAGTCAAAAATTCTCGGAAGGGATCAAATAACGCATTAAACAATTTGAGCAGTAATGCTTCCAGCTCATCTGAGAAAAATGAAGAACTTTCCGGAAAACAAATGTTGGGCATTTTAGAAGTCGTGAAAGAAGATGAAGAAATGATTACGGGACATAAAACAACAGCTCCAAAATTGCGTTCACCAATTGGATTACGGAAACGTTCCACATCGGAATCAAACATTAGCGAAATACGTACACCCAGTAAAAGATCAAGTATGAGGTCGGTTTCTGATAACGAAACTTCAACCAGATCTAAGACACCAAGAAGTATCGAGACTCGAATGAGAACAAGACGAACATCAACTGGTTCAATGAGTGATGATGAGACAAAGAAATTGCCTTTGGGAAGGGAGACAAACCACCAGTCGAGAGAAACGCACTTGGTTAGTATTATGGTATATTTATTCAATTCCCCCCCCCCCTCTCAAGCAAAGGGTTATCTGTCTGTCAAAACTTGCGCCTTTTAATTACAGATAGTCGGTCAAAATAGCAAGAGAAACAAACTTGGTTAGTATTACGGTATATTTATTCATATTCCCCACCCCTACCCCACCCTGCGGAACGGTTGTCCTTCTGTTGACACTTGCTCTTTTTGACTAGTGATAACTAATTTTGATCAAATTTCCATGAATGTTTAGTATAAGGAAAAATAATGAAATTCCAACAGGTTGGATCACATGTTTAATCTTGTGGTTTCCTCCTATCCCCCAAAACTCTGTATGCGTACAAATTAAGCTGCGTCTAGTTCAATATCTCCATCCTATACTATGTAGAATGTACTAAATCTCTACCTTGAACTTTCTTAAACTATGTAAAGTGTACAAAATCTCTACCTGGAATTATGTAGAGTGTACAAAATCTCTACCTTGAATTATGTAGAGTTGTATGTATCAAGTTGTAGTGTTGTCTGTTCAGCCTTGTGGGTTTTCTCCAGGTCCTCAGTTTTCCTCCTGCTGCTGCCAGCCTCTACAAGATTATTGAAATAAAATTGAACCATGTGTTAGTCCCAAAATTTTTTAGTTTGTGTCATGTGGATGTTAAACCTCATTTCTACCATCTTTCTGTATTGAGTGTACAATATCTCTACCTTGAACTGCTCTAATCTACCTTTTCACAAATAGAAGAACATCATTTAATAACATATTATTTTTGTTCTATTTCAGGAGAAGATAGAAGAAAGTGATTTAGAACCTACCTCTGAAAAATCTTCACCAGAGAAACGAAAGTAAGCTTTTTGTTTTTATACGCCCACATTTTCATGTGGACGTATTATGTCGTCGCCCCTGTCCGTCCGGACGTCCGTCCATCCACAATTTGTTTGTGGACTCTCTACAGGTCACAATTCTTATCCGATTTTGACGAAACTTGAAATAAAGGTTTATCCCCAAAAGATCTTGGCTGCTTTCGATATTGGCATGTATCAGATCAAAACTTCATGGATTATGGCCCCTGATTGTACGAAAAATCACGTTTTTAGCTTGTGGACCCTATAGAGGTCACAATTTTGAACTGATTTTGATGAAACTTGACATGCATGTTTGTAACCCAGAGATTTTGGTTCCTTTCGATATTTGCGGCCATCGAAATGTAATTTCCTGAATTATGGCCCCTGATTGTCCGAAAAATCACCCTTTTTAGCTTGTGGTCCCTCTGGAGGTCACAATTATTATCCGATTTAAAAAAACGTTTGATTATATCACCGTTACACCTTAAGGAAGGTTGAGTTCGAATTTTGGGAAAATCGGACCAAAATTGCCATACAAGATGGCCGCCGTTTGTACACGAATACTGTCAAAAAATGGTATATCAAGGTTGTTGACCCTGTGGAGGTCACAATTTTTTTTTCGATTTTGATGAAACTTGAAATTCATGGTTATAAACCAAAGATCTTGGTTCCTTTCGATATTTGCGCATATCGGATCGTAACTTCCTGAATTATGGCCCCTGATTATACGCAAAATCGCCTTTTTATACGCCCACATTTTTATGTGGACGTATATTGTCGTCGCCCCTGTCCGTCCGTCCGTCCGTCCGTCCGTCCGTCCGTCCGTCCGTCCGTCCGTCCGTCCACATTTTTTTGTGAACAGTCTACAGGTCACAATTTTTATCCGATTTCAATGAAACTTAAAATATAGGTTTATCACCATAAGATCTCGGTTCCTTTCGATATTGGCATGTATCGGACTGTAACTTCATGGGTTATGGCCCCTGATTGTACGAAAAATCACGTTTTTTAGCTTGTG
Organism: Patella caerulea; assembly: GCA_036850965.1. Classification (NCBI taxonomy): domain Eukaryota; kingdom Metazoa; phylum Mollusca; class Gastropoda; family Patellidae; genus Patella; species Patella caerulea. The sequence goes on along the minus strand of JAZGQO010000002.1, from coordinate 11,560,371 downwards.
AACAGTGTAGAGGTCACAATTTTGAACCGATTTGGATGAAACTTGACATGTATGTTTATAACCCAAAGATCTTGGTTCCTTTCGATATTTGCGCCCATCGGATCGTAACTTCCTGAATTATGGCCCCTGATTGTCCGAAAAATCGCCCTTTTTAGCTTGTGGTCCCTCTGGAGGTCACAATTGTTATCTGATTTAAAAAATCGTTTGATTATATCACCGTTGCATGGTTATGAAGGTTGAGTTCGAATTTCGTGAAAATCGGAGCAAAATTGACGGACAAAATGGCCGCCTTTTGTACGCGAATAGTGTGAAAATATGTTATATCAAGGTTGTGGACCTTATAGAGGTCACAATTTTGAACCGATTTTGATGAAACTTGACATTTATGTTTATAACCCAAAGATATTGGTTCCTTTCGATATTTGCGCCCATCGGATTGTAACTTCCTGAATTATGGCCCCTGATTGTCCGAAAAATTGCCCTTTTTAGCTTGTGGTCCCTCTGGAGGTCAAAATTGTTATCGGATTTAAAAAACCGTTTGATTATATCACCGTTCCATGGTTATGAAGGTTGACTTCGAATTTCGTGAAAATCAGACAAAAATTGACGGACAAAATGGCCGCCGTTTGTACGCGAATAGTGTGAAAATATGTTATATCAAGGTTGTGGACCTTATAGAGGTCACAATTTTGAACCAATTTGGATGAAACTTGACATGTATGTTTATAACCCAAAGATCTTGGTTCCTGTCGATATTTGCGCCCATCGGATGGTAACTTCCCGAATTATGGCCCCTGATTGTCCGAAAAATTGCCCTTTTTAGCTTGTGGTCCCTCTGGAGGTCAAAATTGTTATTGGATTTAAAAAACCGTTTGATTATATCACCGTTCCATGGTTATGAAGGTTGAATTCAAATTTCATGAAAATCGGACGAAAATTGACGGACAAAATGGCCGCCGTTTGTACGCAAATAGTGTGAAAATATGTTATATAAAGGTTGTGGACCTTATAGAGGTCACAATTTTGAACCGATTTTGATGAAACTTGACATGTATGTTTATAACCCAAAGATCTTGGTTCCTTTCGATATTTGCACCCATTGGATCATAACTTCTTGAATTATGTCCCAGGATTGTCTGAAAAATCGCTTTTGTTAGCTTTTGGTCCCTCTGGAGGTCAAAATTATTATCCGATTTAAAAAAACGTTTGACTATATCACCGTTATATGGTAATGAAGAGAGAGTTTGAATTACGTGAAAATCGGACTAGAATTGATGGACAAAATGGCCGTCGTTTGCACATGAATAGTGTGAAAATATGTTATATCAAGGTTGTGGACCCTATAGAGGTCACAATTTTGAACCGATTTTGATGAAACTTGACATGTATGTTTATATCCCAAAGATCTTGGTTCCTTTCAATATTTGCGCATATCGATTCGTAACTTTCTGAGTTATGGCCCCTGATTGTCCGAAAAATCGCCTTTTTAACTAATTGGAGGTCACAATTATTCTCCAATTTAAAAAAAAAAACAAACAAACTATGATTATATCACCGTTACACCTTAATGAAGGTCGAGTTTGAATTTCATGAAAATTGGGCCAAAAATTGCGGGACAAAATGGCTGCCGTTTGTAAGCGAATAGTTTAAAAATATGGTATATCAAGGTTGTTGGCAAGTAGAGAACACAATTTTAATCCGATTTTGATGAAACTTGAAATTCAGGTTTGAAACCCAAAGATCTTGGTTCCTGTCAATATTTGCGCATATCGAATTGTAACTTCATGAATTATGGCCCTTTATTGTAGGAAAAATCACTTTCTTTTTAGCTTGTTCTCTATCCATCTCTCGAAAATGTGGGCGTATCCTGCCTGGCAGCCGCTGGTTTTTTTTAGCTTGTGATCCGTCTTGAGGTCACAATTATTATCCGATTTAAAAAAACGTTTGATTATATTACCGTTACACCGAAAGGAAGGTTGAGTTTGAATTTCAAGGAAAATCGGACCAAAATTGCCATACAAAATGGCCGCCGTTTGTACGTGAATACTATTAAAAAATGGTATATCAAGGTTGTGGACCCTGTAAAGGTCACAATTTTAATTCGATTTTGATGAAACTTGAAATTTATGGTTATAACCCAAAGATCTTGGTTCTTTTCGATATTTGCGCATATCGGATCGTAACTTCCTGAATTATGGCCCCTGGTTATATGCAAAATCCCCCTTTCTTAGCTTGTGGTCCCTCTGGAGGTCACAATTATTATCCGATTTAAAAAAACGTTTGATTATATCACCGTTATTCCGTAAGGAAGGTTGAGTTTGAATTTCGGGAAAATCGGACCAAAATTGACAAACAAAATGGCCGCCGTTTGTACACGAATACTGTTAAAAAAATGGTATATCATGGTTGTGGACCCTGTATAGGTCACAATTTTAATTTGATTTTGATGAGGAAGGTTGAGTTCTAATTTTGTGAAAATCGTACCAAAATTGTTGGACGAAATGGTCGCCGTTTGTACGCGAATAGTGTAAAAATATGGTATATCATGGTTGTGGACTCTCTACAGGTCACAATTCTTATCCGATTTTGATGAAAAGTCACATTTCTAGGTTGTGTACCGTCACACCATAATCATTGTCGGCTTCGATTTTCATGAATATCAGACTGGAACTGACCAATTAAATGGCTGCTCCCAATACAGTATGAAATACAGGACTTAATGATGTAGGAAAAATCACTTTCGGTATTGCTTGTTCTCTATCCATCTCTCGAAAATGTGGGCGTATCCTGCCTGGCAGTGCCAGCCTATCTTTTACTCCTTAAAATCTTATTATTAATATTTTAATTTAACCTCACCTCTGTGGTCCTTGTAGGGGATTCATCAGTCCTTCAGTGGCTTTTCGTGTTTTTATGTTATTTACATTCCAACTAATGTAAGATCTAACTACTACTTTAAGACATTTGATTGATTAATCAATGTATGACATTATAGGGTCAAAAGCCACTCATTTGACCCCTGACATGAACTCCCACTATAACTTGTCAGATCTTCATGTAGTGTAGTCCATCGGAAGTATAAAATACAAAAATACAAAACGAAATATAGATCTGAATTTTAATACGATTGCAATACAAATTAAGAGCCAGAACGTAATAATAATCAGCAATAACTATATTGTAAAATAGAGAGAGAGAGAGAAATGGGGTTTAACGTCCAGTCAACACAAACTAGGTCATTTCGGGACTAACATATGGTTTAATTTTATTTCAATAATTCGCTTGCGCATAGGGGTCTTGAGCAGTGGGAGAAAACCGAAGTGCACGGAGGAAAACCCACGAGGTTGAGAAGGCGCCCCTATCTCCATGCCACATACGCTCACACCAGGGCTCGAAACCGCAGCAGCAAGCCAGAGGTGACCGGCCAGCTAGAGGTCGAAGCACGGCACTCTAGACCACTAGGCAATCCCAACCCCCTATATTGTAAAATAAAAACCAGATTTGTTTCACATTGTATCATTTTATATATTTGTATATTTAGATCATTATCACCGACAAAAGATGGGTCAACATCCAGACTTTCATTGAAGAAAAAAAGTCCAAATCGAAGTGAGTAATTACTGTCATTTGTTGATCAGAGTGGATTTGTATCGTCAGGACACGTAGAATTTGCTGGGTTTGAATACTAATTGTGGGGCAATATGAACCATTAGGATTTTCACAAGCAATGTTTCTTTTCAAACTTTTCGTGTTACCTGGAAATTACGGTATACACGAGGGAAATATTGACCATAAACACAAAATAAACTCAAAACTTTGGAACACAGCTTCAATCGAACATTTTACAATTCATTTCTTTAAAAATTGATCAGTATTGACTATTGATTTTTATGGACACTTTCCAAAACAGACTCTAAATCTGCCTGCATTTTGAAGTGTTAATATTTTGTTATTTTTTTTTCTTTCAGGATATTCTCTACGAACAAGATAAAATATCTGAAGAATCTGTGTGCTTATTATTAACATGCTAAAAGGGAGCAAACATTGTTAAATGGGGAATTATGGGGGATGTGATAAAGAGCTGGCAGTTCTCACTGTAATAGTTAAAAACTAGATAATGTAAAGAGAATTTGTGAAAAATTTCTGTCCAGTTGCTCAACTCTGAACCAAGACATTAGCCTCGATCATCATTACTAAGGTTGATTATACATTTTTACATTTCAAAAACTTTATTCCATCCCACTAGATATCGCAAGCTAGCGATGGCATTGTGAGTTGATTATGGTTTGGATAAGTTAATTAATGTCTAATTAATAATTTAGATAACATTTCAGGCCTAAAAAAAGACCTGCAATAGGCAGATTCTGATTTAGCTCTTGCATAATATACATGTATGTTTAATTGGCATAAAGAAATATCACATTGATCATGTCCTTCAGAATATTATCAAAATAAATTATCTCCCATTGTCATGCACAGGAAAAGAATTTTATCGTGGAAACATGTAAGCTGTATAAAACAACACAATTTATATGGAAATAACAATCACTGGTTTATACACACATATAGCAGGATGTTTCAACACGTATCCTCTTATCGTTATCAAGCACAAATTTGTAACCAAACTTTTGTTGAGGATGGCAGCTGATATAACTAGTCTTGAAGATAATATGACTTTCCACTTTATAGTTGTATAATAAACAGAGAGAAATGGGGTGTAACGTCCACTTGACACAAACTAGGTCATTTTGGGACTAAACAAGCTCGTAAATGTTATATTAGAAGGGGAAAACTACAATTTGTTATAGATTTTGTTATGTAAATGTTATTGAATAGGGGAATAAAACATTTCTATAATACATCTCTCACTTTTTAAAAAGAAATTGTTTTAGTTTTTTCTTTAAGCTAATGCCACTGAAAATTAAATCAAGTTTAAAGCCTACAGAGTCAGCAAAGCCTTGAAGCTGAAAAAGCACCAAATTCGTGGCTTTTAGTGACAAACCCTTACCCAAACAATACACCTACAAAAAACCTAACTGTTAGTCATAAACCCTGGCGTGAACTTGACACCTAGCTCTTAGCAATAATTCCTTGCCCAAAAACTACACAGTAAGCCTAACTTTTAGCGACAATCCCTTGTGCTAAACCTAGATCTTAGTGGCAAAACTATAAGATAACATTTGCACCTAACTCGTAACAAAACCTTAGCCTACATATATATATAGCTCTTGACAGTATACCTAGTTCTTAGCAACAGCCCCTTACACTTAATAGTACACCTAGCTCTTGGCAACAATTAGCAAAGACAAAGGTACACCCATATCTGCCAAAAAGCATGAATTTGTAACCGTGGAATACCATCTACTGCCGAAAATCATGAATTGAGAGCATCACTATACTCTATTAAAATCTTAGTTGTCATTACTAGTAAAATGTCGAAATATCATATTGCAAAGCATTAGAATAATATGATAAATAATGATAGTACGCATTCGCTGTCGGAACAATTGTTTTTGTAGACGTTTTTAGAAAAATCAATTTCAATAGATTTCAATTGCAGTATTTGAAAAGTGGTAATGTAATGATGGCTATTGTAAACTGTATTATATATATTATTTTAACAATTATAACGATAGAAAACAACATATTAGCAATACGCAGGACCGTTAGCGTTTTAGTTGAATTGTAGAAATCATTCCAGTGTTGATCAATCTATCATTGAATTTGAGAAATTCATAGAAATTGTGTCAGTGCCTACAATTTAGAATCCGACTATCCTAGAGTTGACGGTACATTGCCCGTATTTCTACCCAAATAAATATTACCGATTAAAATAAGTAGGTAAATCATTGATGGCACGGGTCAGCAATCATCATATTTGTAAATTTATATACGAACGAAGACAATAACATGTTGCATTCAATTTGCAGATAACTTCAAGTATGTATAAGTGAATGAATTGTAGAAAAAAGATAAATCATGATTTCCTTATCGCGGCAGTATAAATATTTTCTGAAATCTACAATAGAATGTCATCACAATGTAAAATTTTACAATGAATGTAACGCAGCAAACGTTATTGTGTGACAGTTGTCGAAAACACGATAAACACTATGCACATGTTACATTGCCAGAAAAAATCCTTTACCATCTCGGTGGCAAACTGATCCCGCAGTGAATATTCGCTTTCTCTGAGAAACAGATTGTCTCGGTGGTAGTTGCCTTATACACTATTATGGCACTCGGGCCCGTAGCCCCCCCCCCCCTCCACAAATATTTCGCCAAAAATAGTGATTTCTTAGGAGTGTTCTTAGCCGACCACATCCTCAGCCCCCCCCCCCCAACATTCTATAGCCGCCCCCCCCCCCCTTTCAAATTTTATGAGCTGGCGACGAGCCCGATGGCACTACTGGTGCAGAATTGTAGGGAAATGAAATGAAATAGGGTTAACGTCCTACTGTTCTGCCCCGCTGGGCTGATGAGCTATGAGGAAAACTTTGAACACTAATATGTTCATGGGGTGTTAGGTTTTTTGTCCCACCCGAAGGACTAGGTGTTCTCCCTTGTCAGGCCCTCTATTTAACACCGCTGTCATTTCTATTTTTTTAAAGATGTTTTGTATAAATAACAAGCATTTTTTGTGGCGAACTGGATCATATATATATAGGACGGGAATTGAAGAAATATGTTTTATACCCATGTATGTTGCCATTAAGAATTCTGCTCGTTCACAAGTGTTTATTTTTCCCGCCAAAAATAACACTTTATCGTCCCATGCGTCACTGCTGAGAAGTGGTCTTAAAATCATTTGTTTCGTATCTTAGCGGTTACTTTTTTTTTTTATTTTGGCCCGTTTATGAAATGGAATGGAATGGGGTTTAACGTAGGCCTACTGTTTGTCTTGGTTAGGCGATGTTGTAATCAGGGCCCTTGTTATATAAGGTTTATCGAATTAGCCCCCCCCCCTCCCAATATTTCGCTAACAATAATGATTTTCTTATGAGTGTTCTTAGTCGGCCACATCCTCAGCCCCTCCAAAAAATTCATTAGCCACCCCAAATTTTTAGAGCTGGCTACGGGTCCGATCCAGAGACGGAGTCGGGGGCGGATCTAGGAATTTTGAAAAAGGGGGGGGGCGCCGCAAAATGAGGGCACTTACTGCGGAGACGGGTCACGCCGCTGCGAGGGGGTTTAGGGTTGGGGGGGGGGGGTCTCCAAGACAATTATCCGTCATTTCCTTGCATCTAGACATTCCAAGAGCTATTTGGGTGATATTTTCGTCACAGTAAACGTTCAGAGAGGACATATTTGGGTCTGAAAAAAGGCACTTTCAGCAGTAAAAAAGGGCACTGTCGAAAATTAGGGCGGGGGGGGGGCGCCTCTGTGAGTGGGTGGGGTTGGCTGTATAGGTACCAGCTACATGTACAGGAAAAAAAATGTGAATAACACTTTATGAGAAATTAAGTGTAAGGGCGGTGGGCTTTATCCTTTATATAATCAAAGCGCGAGATAATGATGAAGCGTAACTAGGAGCGGGGATACGCAGTTCGCCCCCCCCCCCCCCCTCCCACTGCAAAAAGTTTCGCGCCCCATTTGGGGCCCACCCGCCAGTGATAAAGGTGTCGACCATAAAAGCAATAGATATACATTGTCCGCCAGTTTTACAGCACCCCTGAGAACACTTCCCGCTCCCTGGTTGCTCTGAGCTAGTTACGGCCCTGTATATCACACAGTGAAATTGAATTACGATGTGGCGTCGTATTAATTCAAAAAAAAAAAAAAAAAAAAAATTGACGTCAAACAGAGTGAAACGACCCAGTTGATGTATTTCTCGCTTGTCCAGTTTCGTGGGTTTTTTCCGGGTCCTCCGGTTAGCTTACCTCCCACTGCTAAAGACCCATACACGCAAGCGAATTTTTGAAATAAATTTGAACCATATGTTAGTTCCGAAACGACATAATTTGTGTCGAATGGACGTTAAACCCATTTTCTCTTTCTCTATATGCATGTCCTTAATTCTGTATTCATACCATACACATTAATTTGTCACTGTCATCGCCCAAACACGCGTATCCGCATCCGTAATAGTTCTTTTAATAATTTTGGGCCTCGAAGATCGAAAGATGGACAAGATGAAGGTAGGCTGTTATAACTCGGGACAGAAAATGTCTTCACAAAATATATTGCGGCTTAACAATCTGAACTTAATTTTTAGTTGTAAAATCGAGTATTTTTTTTATTTATATTTGACTGTGAACTTTACAAGTGCAGATGTTTATATCCGCTTATTATACCGTACATCGGCTGATTGTCACAAATTTTCCGTTTAGTTAAAATATATTGCCTACTGTTTCAATACTGTTTGACCCTTGATTATTAACAACTGGTGTCTAAATATGTATATGTGTACATTTTTTACACGCTGTGTCATGGTTAGAGGGTCATGAACCACTATTTACTTAACAATTGAGCTTGGAATTCGGCCGCACTGACTCACAAAAGGCGGAAGGAAAGGGGAGTTACCATGTATATTTTTTCTAGACTTTTTTTCTTTTAACATTTATTTTGTTCGTTTCAATTAGATGTCTGAAAATATTTTATGCGTTTATAATTTAATGTAAACATCATTTTATTAGATCACGAGGAAATACGCTACAGGAATTATTAAATTTTTACTGTGTATTAAATGCAATGGTTACCTCCCTTAGACAGTTCTCCGACAGAGGGAGTTGCATATCGCACTTGTTCCGAAGGCACTAAAATGTCAATAGAACTTAGCCACCAAGTTTAAGAACCGTTATTTTCGTCTAAAATGTCATCATTGCATTTACCACGAGTGGTTAGTCAGAGAGGGAAAAGTTCCCTTGAGGTCGAGCGTGAAAACTTTGAACGAAGACAGGTGAGTAGCATAGAAAAACAAAAGTGTTTCGAAATGCATTTCGGTGATTGACATTTCAATGTAATCGGCTGTGTTGGAATCTCACCGAGTGCAGATGTGCTGTCGGAGATTTGATTGGGCATGATGCCTTTGTTGACAGTCGACTAATGAATTATTGGTTGTACATGGTGTTTACAAATTACATCTCCCCAATGTGAACAAAAATAGAACAGTCTTGACTGACGACTGGAGGATAAATTTATTGAACATCTGTTTCAGATAAGATGCAATAAAAATCTCAACAAAACCTCATTAAAACGTTGATTTAAAGGGACGTGATAATGAGGAGAATCAGCAGATAGCCTGAGGTAGATTCCATTTGGCTGTTATCTATTGTAAGCCTATGATTCAGTCACAGTGTAATGAGATTTTAGACTTAAAATTGTTACATTGCCATGATGATGTCTCTGTGTGTTAACTGAGAAATATACAGAGGTTGATGTGGCACAATTAAAGGGAGTAGAAACTTCTGACACTAGTGTCATACAAAAATTTGACATCTTAGTATCTCCAATAAATAATGCATACATGTATTATAAAGCTTACTTTTTTGTTAGATGGTTACATGTGTATTTGTATAATACATGCATGAATCTACTACACAGTACATGGGCTTTGTCATACATAATAATGACATCATATTGACAACCTACTAATATTATCAAAAATGTATTCAACATAGTGAATATTCATATACCTACGTGTATCACTTCCCTAATTCAGAGATTTCACACGTTTGAGATTGTAAGCTTGAATAGTTTCTCTGCGGAAACATTTGAGGAGAGCAATTATAAAAGGATCTCAAATTCTTCCTGTTGATGAAAAGATCACATTTGAAATTTTTTGAAACAAGTTTCATGTAGCACTAAAATTCTCTTATGAATAATTTCTTTCCCAAATACAATCTGTAACAGCATGCCTCTATCGCTGAAGCAGCCAAATAATATTGACAGAGGAATGATGCTCTGCGGACGATTACTCTGAAGTCAATGCTTTCTATACTGAAACGTTTAGCGAAATATAAATAACTAGTTCTTCAATGTGAGAAAATTATATATTTTAATATAACAGCTACAAATATAAACAGTTAACACATCAGCTTAAACAAATCAGTTCGCATACGCATGGGCCTACATAGCCTAATGAGAGAATTCGAATACGGATGAATTCCTCTTTTACTTCTGATCAACGTGCTATATATATTATACTGAAGACACGATGGCTGAATATTACTTAATACTGACGATGCTGAATGATACTCGATTACATGCTGAATATTATAATGGCATTCTGAAGCTCGAAGCTTTCACTGAATATTATTACATTCTGAAGATTTCACTAAACATTACGTGAAAACTTTTTGACTTCACCCCTTTCCCGATTTCATGCATTTGGCTGCCATGATGATCTACGAAAGACCACGTATTTTGAGGGAAGCTTATTAGGTAAACATAATAAAGTTAACTAAATGCCTATAATCATAATTTGATTCCCTGATTAAATATCTACCTATTTAATACTCAAACTAATAATATATAAACTATAAGATTATACAGTCTTAAGACGTAAAGGCAAAATTAAAGAGAAACAACAAACAACATCAATTAATTCTCCCTATAATAAGAAATTAGCAGACAAACGGCCAGTAGACAAAGTTAGCAATCGGAACACTTCGTCTACTGCGCGATAACCGTTACATGGCTCCCCAAAATTAGGAACTAATTTTCAATTAATCAGATATATAAAGTAAAACAAAAAAAAACTAAACGATTAAGCATAACAGTTTTGATAGTTCTACTGAAAGTCTGTGGCTCCTTGACGGGGATTCCCGGTCTACTCATGTTCCAAAATTAATATCAGTTTCTGAATAGGACGTTCAATAATACTTCTCGGATAGACACGTTTCCCTTTCGCATTAAGGTTCTTGTCACCAACTAAAACTTTGACAGTTCGCACATGATTATCGTTATCTTTGTAATGTACATCCACTGAGTAGGATTACTTGACTCTCGTATCTGCTGCACACGATTCGCAACAAACATTTGAAATCTCCTTGCATCATTGTTACTATAGCCTAACACTACTTTACTATCTGACCAAAATACTTCAGTTAAATTACTATAGTTCAATTCACGTCTTAACTGCAAACTAACTCTTACCGATACCAAAGCTGCAGCTAATTCTAAACGGGGAATTGTTATTGGCTTAAGAGGTGTCACTCGAGATTTACTCATTACTAATGAACAAGATACATTACTATTATCGTCAATCAATCTCAAATACGAACATTGTCCATAACCGAACGTTGACGCGTCTGAAAAATGATGTAATTCATTTACTACAATATCTCCAAAGTCTTTGGGTTTATAACAACGTTCTATTTTCACGTCTGCAAGTTGAGATAAACTAGATCTCCATTTCTCCCATCGGAATCTCAATATATCTGGAATGTCACTATCCCAATCATTATGAGCTCTACAGAGTTCCTGCAAGATTTGTTTACCAACTAAAATAACTGGCGAAATAAGTCCTAACGGATCATAGATCGAGGAAACAGTTGACAAAATTCCACGTCTGGTGAGTGGCTGATCTTTGAGACATATACGAAACTGAAAAGTGTCGGATTCAATGCACCACTGTAAACCAAGACATCTCTCAATAGGTGAATCTTCGAAGAAAAGGTCATGATTCTGAAGAACCTTTGCTCGATCCACAACCGGAACTGATTCGATCACTGTGTTAGAATTTGACAAAAATTTATGAAGTCTTAATCCGCACTTGGCTAACAGTTTTTTGGTATTTTCGATCAGCGAAATTGCTTCTTCGTCAGTTTTGACTGACAACAAACCATCATCAACATAGAAATTATTTCGCACGAAATTAGCAGCTTCTGATCCAAATTCCATTTCGAAATCATTCGCAGCTTGCTTTAGGCCAAAGTTCGCACAACCTGGTGACGAGGTAGCACCAAATAAATGCACAGTCATTCTGAAATCGGCAGGCTTATCATCTCCCTTATTCCACCATAAGAATCGGAGAAAATCACGATCTTGTTTTTCCACATTAAACTGGTAGAACATTTGCTCAATATCACACATAATGGCTACATTCTCCATTCTAAATCGACATAATACACCAAACAAACTATTGGTTAGATCGGGCCCCTTTAACAAATGATCATTAAGCGAAACATCCTTAAATTTCGAATTGCAGTCGAAAACGACTCGAATTTTACCAGGCTTTTTTGCATGATAAACTGCATGATGTGGTATATACCAAATCTGTCCAATATTACATAGTTCATGCGCAGGAATCGGTTCAGCATACTTCTTTTCGATAATTTCATTCATGAATTTACTGTAATCTTGCTTAAAGTTTATGTCCTTTGTAAAACGATTTACCAAAGGTGTCAAACGATTTTCTGCCACAATGCGATTATTCGGAAGTGTTGGTTTAGATCCACGGAAAGGTAAAGGCATTTCATAATGACTGTTTTCATTTAAGCGAATTGATGAGTTCATCTTAAGTACGAATTGGTTATCTTCATGAGAACAACCAGAGTCATTATTATTACGATCACTAAAGTCTATCTCCATCATTTTCAATATATCAACAGGATTAATAATTTTTCGGATGTGTGTTTTAAAGGAAACAACAATATCACTTGAAGTTAGTGACTGTTCTGATTTATTATTACACGATGTTCGAACTTGAAATGTCTGACTACTACAACCTATTGAATCTAAATTTTCTGCCGCACATTGATCTATAATGCCAACTACACCCCATCCTAAGTCCGTTCTTTGGGCGTAAGGACCATTTCCCGAATGAGGTATTACTTCTCGAGGTGTAAGAGCTTTAGGACAATTATAACCTATTAAAAGGGCAATCTCGCAATCCAGTACAGGAGGAAGTTGATCCGCTATACAGTGTAAGTGAGGCCAACGTCTAGCCATGTCGGAATTAGGAATATGATTTCTATTCGCCGGCATTATTGTTCTTGAATAAACTGGAGGTAAATCGATGATTATATTACTGTCATATCCTCGAACACACAAACCCGGAACTTTACGGCTATTTATTATCTGATTTTCAGCAATCATTGTTGAAAGTGAAAGCTGGATTTGTTGTCCATCAACACCAAGAGAATCTAACAAAGTGTCTAAAACAAAAGTATTGTCCGACTGAGTATCAAGCAATGCATAAACTAAACGTTCTCTGTCTTCAAAGGATATCCACACGGGTACAATCATTGCGCTTTTATTACCAACGTCGTACCAGTCAATTTTAATACTATGCGCAACGGAAGATCTTGCAACTGAATCGTTTCTTTCCGGAACATCACCGTGAAGAGAAGTTGGGTGTCTTTTATGACAGATATTACACCACAACCTGCTTCGACAAAATACTGACATGTGACCCGAGTTTAAACAGCCAAAACACAGGCGATTATTTGCAATGTACTCCTTTCTATCTTTCAAATTTTTCTTTAAAAATTCAGAACATGTGTCCAAGCGATGCTGACCTTTACATACAGTACAGGGTTTTCGTTCGGAGTGATTAAATTGACGATTTTCGCGAGTTTCCAAAGCGTGAGCTGTTGCAGCTCTCCCAGGTTCATATGGATTACTTCGATTTGAGTTTGACTTATAACTACAGGACGTAACTGGATCACAAGCAATATCGGCCTCCCTTGATAAATATTTTACAAATTCCCTAAAGGGAGGAAACTGCTGATATTTCTGCTTATAGTCATGCACGATACGAGCCCAACAATTGACTAAATAATCTGGTAACTTAATCAAAAGTTTCTTATTTTCTCGTGGATCATCAAGAACTTTAAGACTATCAATAGAGTTCATACCAGATTCACACTGTCTGAGAAAATCTGCAAATTTTCGAAGTGCCAAACCGTCGCGAGGATATATTTTCGGCCAACTTTCTAGCTTGTCACGAAAAGCTTGGGAAATAATAAAGGGATTACCGAATCTTTCTTCTAATAAGGCCTTTGCATCTTCAAATGCGTTATCAGTTTGTAATAAAAAGTAACTTTCAACAGATTCACGTGCAACACCACCTAAATATTTTTTTAGGTAAAACATTTTTTCAACCGGTTCAATGTTCTTGTGTTCTATCAAAGAACGAAACCCAGACTTCCATGTTGGATACTTTAATGGATCTCCAGAAAATACTATAGGTTCAGGAGCTGGCAATTTACTTAAATTAACTTGTTCTGCAAACATCTTAGCGATTGATGATAAGGTTTCATTGTTACCACCACAATTTTCCACTGAAACTTCGGTTGGCGAATATCTTGAGTCAGGAATGTTATTAATGTAAGTTTGAACATATTGATTTACATCTTGATTAGGTAAAGGTACAAAATTACGTTGATGATCTTGACGCGCATTAATTTCAGAAGCATTCCGACTATTATGAAGGCTTTTATCAGATTCACTACTGTCAGACAAGATACAACTGTCTTCTCTTTCAACTTGATCTAAGGCTTGAAGTTTAGCTTCCGCCATATCCAAATCTCGTATCATCTGAATACGTGTAAGTTCTGACTGTTTCCTGGTTTCTTCTTCTAGATATTTGAGTTTTACTTTAAGTGCAGCAGCTTCAATAGCTATGTCAGCTTTTACAGAATACGACCGAGATGCAGCACTTCGTGTGTGAAGAGATCTCTTTGATGAAGAATGATGAGATGATTTTATCTTGTAGATATTATTACCACCTGATGCCATTGTACTTGTATATAATTTATCCGAAACCGAGATCACCGATAATATACTGCTTATTAGAAATATTGTCAATAGTAAAGTTGCCGAATACATAACACCAGTCTCTTCTCAGTATGCGATATAAAGAGTCTACTTATATAACTCAAATGAATTAAAAGTTCGCTTACTTATAAACAAATGTGAATGTGAATAAAGTTTTCACTCGCACCAATGTGAATAAAGTTTTCACTCGCACCAATGTGAATAAAGTTTTCACTCGCACCAATGTGAATAAAGTTTTCACTCGTACCAATGTGAATAAAGTTTTCACTCGCACCAATGTGAATAAAGTTTTCACTCGTACCAATGTGAATAAAGTTTTCACTCGCACCAATGTGAATAAAGTTTTCACTCGCACCAATGTGAATAAAGTTTTCACTCGCACCAATGTGAATAAAGTTTTCACTCGCACCAATGTGAATAAAGTTTTCACTGTAACAGCATGCCTCTATCGCTGAAGCAGCCAAATAATATTGACAGAGGAATGATGCTCTGCGGACGATTACTCTGAAGTCAATGCTTTCTATACTGAAACGTTTAGCGAAATATAAATAACTAGTTCTTCAATGTGAGAAAATTATATATTTTAATATAACAGCTACAAATATAAACAGTTAACACATCAGCTTAAACAAATCAGTTCGCATACGCATGGGCCTACATAGCCTAATGAGAGAATTCGAATACGGATGAATTCCTCTTTTACTTCTGATCAACGTGCTATATATATTATACTGAAGACACGATGGCTGAATATTACTTAATACTGACGATGCTGAATGATACTCGATTACATGCTGAATATTATAATGGCATTCTGAAGCTCGAAGCTTTCACTGAATATTATTACATTCTGAAGATTTCACTAAACATTACGTGAAAACTTTTTGACTTCACCCCTTTCCCGATTTCATGCATTTGGCTGCCATGATGATCTACGAAAGACCACGTATTTTGAGGGAAGCTTATTAGGTAAACATAATAAAGTTAACTAAATGCCTATAATCATAATTTGATTCCCTGATTAAATATCTACCTATTTAATACTCAAACTAATAATATATAAACTATAAGATTATACAGTCTTAAGACATAAAGGCAAAATTAAAGAGAAACAACAAACAACATCAATTAATTCTCCCTATAATAAGAAATTAGCAGACAAACGGCCAGTAGACAAAGTTAGCAATCGGAACACTTCGTCTACTGCGCGATAACCGTTACACAATCCTTGTTAAATCTTGCAACTTCGATCTTAAACATGCATTATTCTTTGCCTGAAATGTTATCTAAATTATCAATTGGACATTAGGCTAATCATCTTATCAATAACATAATCTCTCAATGTCATTGTTAGCCTGTGATATTAACTGGATTTGCATACAGTTTGTGATGGATAATTTAACGTAAATATGGATAAATCAAGACTTTTTTTGTTATCATACCAATGTCACTAATGATGTCTGAGACTGGCCTAAACTTTAATGCGACAGACAATAGCAGTGAAGCAATTTGACTAATATTTTCATTACATTTTGATTTCATTATCTATTTTTTTAAGTATTATAGTGAGAACTGTCAGCTCTTTATCTAAACTGGGGGGTTGGATGGCTGAATGGTTAGCATGTGCATGCAATATCATAAAGTCTGTCATTGACTTGAGTCAACTGGCGTGATTTCGAATCCCCGGGTCATCTGTCCAATCTTGTGGGTTTTAATCTGATTGACTTCTACAAACAAAGAGTGCGGCTTCTTAATATTTTAATGCACAAACAGGAAAATTATACAAGTTTGGATTACCAGATCCTATGAGTCACACAATAAATAGTTTCCGGTTACAGTTACACATATTTGTAACAGATACTGTAACCTGTTCTACTCTGTTATGTAAAGAGAGGGAAACAGAGAAATGGTTAACAAGGGGAGAAACTTGACAGACCTTATGCTCTAAAGTGCATCGTTTGGTGGGGTGTGTGATGGCCTAGTGGTCTAGAGTGCCGCACTTCGACCTCTAGCTGGCCGGTCACCTTTGGCTTGCGGCTGTGGTTTCGATCCCTGGTGTGAGCGTATGTGGCATGGCGATGGGTTTCCTCTGGGCACTCAGGTTTCCTCCCACTGCTAAAGACCCGTACGCGCAAGCGAATTATTGAAATAAAATTAAACCATATGTTGGTCCCAAAATGACCTAGTTTGTGTCGAGTGGACGTTAATCCCCATTTCTCTCTCTCTCTAAAGTGCATCACCCCTCAATGAAAATAGCGTAACACATGCTCTTTATATCATAAGGTCTACATGATAAGCATTAGGATCGCATGCATGGATTTTTGCCAGTGTATAGACAAAAAGAGACTACCATTAAATCTTGGGATGACGAAGTTTATGTTCTCTCACTTTTTATACGTCCATATTGAAATGGGGTTATATATTGCCATTGCCCCTGTTGGTCTGTCAGTCTAGAGGCTAAAGTTAATATTCGATTGACTTCAAATTCATACACAGGTTAAAGGTCACAAGATGCAGGAGCTTATTGATTTTCGACAATTTCCAACCCTTAGAGATATGTCCCTTGATCACTTTAGAATATCTTGTGGGAGCTCTAGAGGCTAAAGTTAATATCTGATTGACTTTTAATTTATACACAGTGTTTAAGACGAAGAAGCATAGTGATTTTCAGCGATTTCTGTAAATTACCCGTAGAGTTATGTCCCTTGATCACTTTGAAGTATCGTTGAAGCTCTAGAAGCTAAAGTTAATATCCGATTGACTTTGAATTTATAAACAGTGTTTAATTAAGTTCATGAGATGCAGAATTCAAAAGACTTTCAAAGATCTCCGATAATTACTGTCAAAGTTCTGGCCATTGATAATTTCTGGCCCATATAGAGGCTAAAGTTAATATCCGATTGAATTTAGATTTATGCACAGTGTTTAAGGTTATGACTCATAAGTCAAGGACACTTACATGTATATATTTTCAAAGATTTCAAATAATTACTGCCAGAGTAATGACCATTGATTACCTCAAAAAAATCTTGTGGATGCTCTATATATTCGATTGACTTTAGATTGAGACCTACAATTAATATATTGATCTTCAATTATTTTAATATCTTGAACATCTTAACCCATGATATTACGGTAAATGTTTTGCATTCTAGCCGTTAGCATGGGATAGAACTAGAAGTCAAACAAATTCTAATCATTTTCTGATAATTACTTAATTGATTGTTACTCTTATAGTGTATATTTAAATGTTTCTTTACCAACAAAAGAAAAAATATGGACAACTTTTTTGCAGTGGGGGTATGTTTCATTGCCTGGCAACCTATCATTTTATATCTTGTCTATGTGTTTGTCTTGTGGGTTACTAGTTGGTTCTAAAGTATGGTGCAGTGTTTGGTACTAACATTTTGTTCTGATATTTTAATAGTCATTGTCAAGATTGACAAAAAAGAAAATCTGAAATTAATAGCAGATGCATGGAAGGTTACTGAAGCATTTAACACTTCCATACAACTGAATGGTCTATTTTGGTAAGGATTTTCCCCGGGACTTCTATTTAAATTAATAACTTACAATGAACCTCACGTGTACACAAAAGTACTAGGGCATTGGTGCCTTGCATTTATATATAATATATGAGTACCGTTATCGAGAACTGGTGGGCAAATTTAAATCTTGCATTTATATATAATATATGAGTACTGTTGTTAACAAGAACTTGTGGGCAAATTTAAATCTTGAATAACATTGGGCTATTTAAATGTCCGAGGTGGGCTTTAAATCCCAGCATGGTCCAATTTCCCTATCAGGATCAGTACTTGTGGAATTGACAATGTGTCATGTCATTTGGTTGTGATCTTGCACTTGTGCACGTAAAAAATTTCTTGACAATGGAAATTTGAAGAAGATATGGCAGACAATTATAGTAAATAAAATTAACAATGTTAGTCTTGTAGTAGTAACATATTGATTTGATGGTGAACTCAATTCTATTCCATCGTATCCCGTCAGCATGTGAAACATATGATATAGGTATAATAATAATCGAATTAGTGATGTACATGTACCTTATTATTAATTCATGAAACAAGTTATGTCAAATCTTTGCATTGAGTAAAAAATCATTGTAGCCGCTACAGCAAACTTTACCCCGAAAACTTTCAGATTTTTCAAATATCGTTTGAAAACACAGATTTTTAAATTCATTTGGTAATTGAATATACATTATGTAAGAGTGTAAATCTGCCTATTGCAGGTCTTTCTTTAGTCCTGAAATGATATCTAAATTATTTATTAGACATTAATTAACTTATCCAGGCCATAATCAACTCTTTATGTCATCGCTAGACTGCCATATTTGCAGGATTTGAATCTGATTTGCTTGTCGGCGCTCATTGATGATTTAACTCAAAAATGGATAATTGAGACTATATTTTTTATTCTATTGATTTTAGTAATGATGATCGAGGCTTGGTCCAATTTTCAACAAATTCCCTTTACATTATCTAGTTTGTAACAATTATAGTGAGAAATACCAGCTCTTTATCTAATCTCCCATAATGTATCTTTAAAATGACATTTGTTCGTAGTAATCAACGTTATGTTGAGATAGTAATTCAAGAGGATTTCATACATGTATCTCAGTTTAAAAACTGTCATTATTCCTAAATTGATGGGTATGCTCAAAGGCACACATGATCATACATCAAAAGATTATTTCTAAATTGATAGGTAGATTTATAGTCTGATATGAGAACAAATTATTACGATTTACATGTACATAGCCGAGTTACTAACTAATTACACGATTGTTTTGAAATCCCATCGTGTAAATCATGAAGGTAACATTTATATAGATTTTATCATCCGTATCAGTAAGCATTAATTAATTAGATTGAGTAACAGCAATATGGCTATTCATGTTACATTATTAATCATTGTATAATAATAGGTGATCTGTTTATTACTGGTCTAAAATAGATATTGACACATATATCTGGTGATCTATATGACTAATCACTTACACAAATTGTTTCTTGTAACTACATGTAGATCATATTCCATGTTTATAATTTTGATATTGAGAAGAGAGAGAGAGAGAGAAATGAGGTTTAACGTCCACTCAACACAAACTAGGTCATTTTGGGACTAACATATGGTTTAATTTTATTTCAATAATTAGCCCGGAGGAAACCCACGAGGTTGAGAAGGCGCCCCTATCTCCATGCCACATACGCTCACACCAGGGATATTGAGAAGAACGTTTATACATGAATAATAAGTAAAAATAATCCATTGTTGATACCATTTGATGGAGTTGATGGCTGAAGGGTTAGTGCGTGCACGCTGTATCAAAACATCTGTCGCGTGATTTCGATTCTGTACGCAAGGAGTATCGTCATCTGATCATCCTCCCGGCTTTTCTCTGGGTCCTTGAGGTTTTCATCCCTGCGTGCATGCGAATTATTGATATAAAATTTGAACCATAAATTATTTTGTGTGGAGTGGACATTAAACCCCATTTCTCTCACTCCCCCTCTTGTACCATGTCTTGATATGAAGAAATAAGGTTTTTATATAGATCTACTCCAATCTCGTGGGTTTTTTTATAGGTCCTCCTGTTTTCTCCCACTGCTAAAGACCCTTGCGCAGATGCGAATTATTGAAATAAAATTGAACCATGTGTTAGTCCAGAAATGACATTTCTCTCTCTCTCTCTTTCTCTCATTTGACTTCCAGAGGACATGCAGTTATTTCATGTATTTGTATTGTACCAAGTGTTGATCTAAAGTATAACTTTTTTTGTCCCCCGCCTTTCGAAGAAAGTTGGGGGACTATTAAAATGGGTTCGTCTGTCTGTCCGTCTGTCTGTCCGTCACACTTTTTGGGACACAATAACTCTCTTCCTAATTGAGCTAGAATGTTCAAACTTGGTGTATGTGCTTATTAGGTCAATGCCTTGATGGAGTTCGAAGATGAGCATTTTCCGCTTAGGGTAAGCAGAGATAAGCAATTTGATTGGTTGATGCTTTGGGACACGATAACTTTAGTTCTAATAAAGTGAGAGTGATGAAACTTGGTGTATAGTTTCATTACAGTAATGCCTTGACTAAGATCGATAATGAGCATTTTCTGCTCAGGGTAAGCAGAGCGATAAGCAATTTGATTTACAAAGACTTTGGAACACAATAACTCTCCTTCTAATTGAGTTAAAAAGTTCAAACTTGGTGTATATGCTTATTAGGTCAATGCCTTGATGGAGTTCGAAGATGAGCATTTTCCGCTTAGGGTAAGCAGAGATAAGCAATTTGATTGGTTGATGCTTTGGGACACCATAACTTTAGTTCTAATTAAGTGAGAGTGATGAAACTTGGTGTATAGTTTGATTACAGTAATACCTTGACTAAGAACGATAATGAGCATTTTCTGCTCAGGGTAAGCAGAGCGATAAGCAATTTGATTTGCCGAGACTTTGGAACACAATAACTCTCCTTCGAATTGAGTTAAAATGTTCAAAATTGGTGTGTATGCTTATTAGGTCAATGCCTTGATGGAGTTCGAAGATGAGCATTTTCTTCTTAGGGTAGGCAGAGATAAGCAATTTGATTGGTTGATACTTTGGGGCAAGATAACTTAGGTTCATCTTGATTGATGATTTTTGTGCCAATACGACTGCATTCTCATTCAGTAATGGATTCGACAGTAACAGTGTATAGAAACGATTGACTCGGACACGAGGGCCATTTCCCTTGGCCAGAGGGGCCATTTCCCTTGGCCAGAGGGGCCCTTTTGTCAAGCGTGGGCGCCCTTTTGTCTACCTTTAGGGTCCCCCTAACTAGGGTACATTTTCATTTTTCTTTATAAAACACTTTTGAATGACACTTCGTGTACAGTTTGATCGCTCGAAACGTTTGAAAAAAATAAATGTGCGATTAATTAATATGTGTCATCTATTTATTTTGGGATTTCGGCGGGGGACATCAGTCTCACTGTTGGCTTGTTTACTTAGATTAACATGGCTACTTTTTAAAAAAAAGATAGTTGTGGTGGCTGAACTACTGTGTCCATATGTAAGAGATACATGTATATTGCAGGTTTTCATGCTGTAGTACATGTAACTAGGCACTCAAAACTAATGCTTTGATCTGAGTGTTATTAAATATGATCTATGAAATTACTGATAATTACATTTATATCCTTGTTGAAAGTGCTTATGCCTCTTTAAATATGGACAGAGAAGTAATTTGGTTTTGAACTTTGACTTTATTATTATATATATGTATATTTGGCCTTCATTGTATTTGATGATAGTAATACTCAGATCTTAATCTTTTGTGGTCTGTCCTTAAGACCTAAATGAGCTAACCTTATACGGCCTAACCTTTATATTGACAGCCCACCATCTCTTGTTGACTAATATGTACTTGGCAAACTATGAACCACTTCATTATTTAACAATTTAGTATATTTATTATCTACAGTAGTACATACATGTGATGTCATAAATATCAACTTTTAAAGGTCCCCTTACAATGTAGGTTAGATAAATTCTTTATTATTCTTGGCTATTTTTTTATCTTAAAATGAATAAGTAACTGTTTTTCTATAAGTGTGTTTTTGTGTATTAGAATATTTTTTAAGGGACCAAATGATATCATAAGCCAAATACTTCAACAAGAAACTATAATATGCAAATTTTGTGTTTCGTGATCAAAGATATTTCTTGTAAACAGTGATTGAAAGTTGAGTAAATTCTTAACTTAAAGCAGCATGGGAGATTAGATAAAGAGCTGACAGTTCTCACTATAATAGTTAAAAATAAAAGAAAATATTGAAAAATTCAGTCAAATTATTTCTGAATTTTATTAACATGCTATTTCAATACGTATTCGGGTATCGTTATCAAGCAATTAATGATACTGTGTACCTGAAAGTGTATTGAAACGTAGCATGTTAATAAAATTCAGAAGTAGTTTATCCATATACATGTAAGTAAGTGTACTTATTTTCAAGTATATATATGATATAAATCATAGTAGTGCCAAGAAAACCTCATTTCAATAGCACTGTAGCCTCAATTGTCATTTTTTGTTACGATAACGAATAAAGTGTCTATTATCCATTTTTGCAGTTAATCATCAACTATCAGGTTTAAATCTGTTTCTCTTTATCTCGACCTCAAACCTATCCCTGATTATGGAGAGATCAGGAGGTATTGAGAATTCATGAAAATCCGACCTGTCATTTGTCATCGATAATTGGGTATTGTTTTGTTTTGTTAATAAGTGTCTAATTAAAGGTTTATATAATAACATTTAAGTCAAAAAGAAAGACCTGCAAGAATTCTTTTTGAAACTGGGGCCAAGTGTTTAGGAAACAGTATGCCTTGTGCTCAAGATGATATACATCGCTTCATACACCATGAATTTCGGAAACTACTGCGTTTTAAAATCACCTTCAGGCCATCCGTAAAGTCACTCGCCCACCTGTCACCCAATGGTTTAAGTTTGGTATATAATAATTTTATTATCATTATATCTCCGATTACTTTTACTCAGTCATCTGAACACAGACAGCTTATTTCAAATACAGCATGTGTTATGTTTGCTTAGATATTATGCATAAGAGAGAACGAGATAGTTTTTTGTGATAAAATAAAAATAAATCAAGGGTTTTGTTCACAATAAGCTATAAATAAGGGTAGACACTGGTAATAATTTGGATATTAAACTGTCATATTTACAGAATTTATATCTAGAGGCATGGAATTCTTGTTTAAATAGCAAGTTTCAGTGAACAGCAAATTTGCTGATGCATGGATTCAATTTTCCGTGATAGCTTTTAGTGCATTGATGCATAAAATTTTATCTAATATCACATCAGCACTGCAATTTACCCATTACTATGATTTATATCATATACTTGGTTATCCAGGCACTACTATGATTTATATCATATACTTGCTTATCCAGGCACTACTTTGATTTATATCATATACCTGGTACTTGAAAATAATCACACTTATAATGGAAAAACTACTTCTAAATTTTATTAACATGCTACGTTTCAATACACTTTCAGGTATCATTAATTGCTTGATAATCATACCCGAATGTGTATTGAAACATAGCATGTTAATAAAATTCAGAAGTAGTTTATCCATATAAGTGTGTTAATTTTTAGTGAAATCTATTTCTCTATTTCTATATGTCTTATAAGGATTATCATATACATGGTTATCCAGGCACACATGGCACAAACAAGGAACAAACCTGGGGATAAGGCACCTGTTGCAGACTTTGTCAGACATGAATTATCACACAATGTACCTTATATTATATGTGCATTGTACCTTATCTCTGTCTTGTACATTGTGTGACGGATATCTTATGTTCAGACTTGACTGAGAATATGAGAAAGAAACGGGGTTAAACGTCCACTCGACACAAACTAGATGTCATTTCAGGACTAGCAAATGGTCGATAATTTGCTTGGGCATAGGGGTCTTGAGCAGTGGGAGGAAATCGAAGAACCCCAAGAAAGCCCATTAGGTTGGACAGGAGATCCCATTCCATGTCATATACATCAGAGAATTGAAACCACGTCAGTTGACTCAATGACAGACCTTATAGTACAACATATTATATGCGCTAATCATTCTGCCTATACATCCAACCCCTCCCCTATACGAATATGAAAGTTTGTATTTGTTTGAAGTGTAAGTTTATTTCGCATGGTTAAATGAGGTTTCAGTGTAGTCAGTGTTTGGGAATACAGATGGCTGTCCTCACAGCTACCTGTAGCATTGCTAAAAAATATCTTAGAATGAAATCTAATCTTTTGTTATGAATTATTTAAGATACATTATGGGAGATTAGATAAGGAGTTGGCAGTTCTCACTACAATAGTTAAAAACTAGCTAATGTAAAGGCAATTTTCTGAAAATTTCAGTCAAATGGATCCACTATAACTTAGAACTAAGCGAATGAAATTTCTGCTTAGCCTCAGTCATCATTACTAAAGTCGGTAAGACAAAACCAGTAGTCTCGGTTATCCATTTTTATTGGTAAATGACGAAGGAAAATACTTCAGCGAATCGAACTACAATCCAACAAAAATCTCATGCTAGCCTCGACATCGAGATTTGATTATGGTCTGGATAAGTTAATTAATGTCTAATTAATAGTTTTTTTAAGGTTTCAGGCCTAAAGAAAGACCTACAATAGGCATATTTTGCTCTTGCAATATTCATGTTTAAAATAATATTTTGTTATATAGATGTTTTATGTTGAAACTGAAAAACTGCTTATCAATTATTGAATTTGCTAATGAAATTTTGCAAAATTGGACTGTTTGATTAGCAGTGCTGCTAATCAACTTTGAAAAATTACCGACAGCCGAGTCTGTCCTTACATGTATATTCTTTAAATTTAAAGTAGCTAAGTCTCTAACTCAATATCATCGAAAGTCTTCGACGTTGAAAACACAAATTATTTGTCAATTTAAATTAACATTGATGGTGTGGTCTTACCAGGAAAAGATGGGCTTCTGATATCCAATATTTGAGACGAAATAATTTTTTTACCATTGTTTCACGAATCGTGTACCATATGGCGTTTCAGACTCATTTTAATCTAGGGACCCAAAGAACAAGGCTATGTATACTCCAAATTACATCTCAAACGGTGAGCATGCGCAATTAATACTATGTAGACTGCAATAACCAGGCGTTAAATATATTGTGATTCAATTGAGACTTCTGGTGTAGTGCGCCAAACATAACTGATTTATATGGCTTTTGACCCATTTGTGTCAACTTCTAGGCCCCAAATAATATTAGCGATTTAGCTCCTTTAAATGAATGAAAGTGATCATTGGCCTTATGGCATGTTGTGGAGTTAATAAGTAAGGTTATTGATTTATGAAAGCTTTAGGTTCTGAATATACATGTAATCTATATACACAACAAGACACTGTATATATAGATTGTATATTATTATACCTGAACAATGAACCTACATTTATATACACTATAGGTGTATAATCAATCAATAATCAATGATTTAGTATTTATTAAAGGGGAACTTTAGATGTTGTGGATATTTATGTATTATTAATCAATAAGCAATGCTTTAGCATTTATTCAAGGAGAAATTTAGATGATGTGGATATTTATATATTTCATTAAGTAAAATATTTATTTGTTATCGTGTAAAGAGGGTGTGGCATTTATTAATGGAGAAGTGTACATGATGTGGATATTTATATTTTTCATTAAGTAAAATATTTATGTGTTATCTTGTATGAGGTGTTGGATGGCTGAATGGTTAGCTGGTTAGCGCAGGGGTGTTGCGTCGTAAGACCTGTCATTGAGTCAGTTGGGGGGGTTTCGAATCCCCAGTTGTACGTGACAAGGAGTAGGGTCACCTGTCCAACCTTGTGGGTTTTCTCCTAATCATTTGGTTTCCTCCCTACGCCTAAGTGAATTATTGAAATAAAGTTGAATGAACCATTTGTTAGTACCAAATGACCTAGTTTGTACCTCTCTCTCTCTCTCTCTCTCTCCCTTGGTATCTAGTATTAAAATATTTTCACACCTATACATTAAAAGGACAAATTAGTTAATGCATTAACAAGTTGTATGTGAGATACTGTCAGTCACTGTAAATCAGTAAAAGGATATATACTGGTAGATAAATATTTGAATCAAAATCCGAAACAATTTGCATGTGAGGTTGTACATAAATAAATTATAAAGAATCTGCAATTCCCCTTTAACTAAATTGACTGAAAGTTGTTTATGATTTCTGGACATGATACTCCTTTTATCAATGAAATATAAGTTTTAGAGGTGGTGGGATCCCAATGGTTTGGATTTACATAAGTTTTATGGAAAATGAAATTCACGTCCTTAAATGACTTATATGTCATAATTTTATTTTATTGCTAAAAACAAAAATATATGTTGGGTACTTAAAGTTCACCTTCAGGACAAGAATCCTTCAAATAAAATGTTGAGCCCTCGTTCAACACACGCAACTACATGCACTTACAGCTACCCAAACCACACATGTATCTTCACCCTTTAGTACATGTAAATATTGAAATTGGAGCTACAATGGCTCAGAGAGTAAGATGTTGACTAGCTACATGTAACATTATCCAGCATGGTTCCTCCATGTATAGACAACGTTTAAATGAGACAGACACCTGAGGTCCTATAAGAATCGGCTGTAGCGCCATTGTCCAGGCAAAATTTTGATCGTAGGACACTGCATGGCATATGTCAGTCTGCATTAGCCCAGTCCGAACAAAAAAGTTGGATAGTAAATTTCATTTCATTTCAAATATTGTAATGCAATGGACTCTGTCACATCCGACCTCTGATTAGTCTGTGAAATCCGACATCATTTTCATGTCACGATTTATTTCCCTATTACTTCAGCCAAAACATCTCTGGGTAATCAGCTGTCCTGTCATTTGATTTCCATTGAGTCAACACAGTATAATCCGGCCTTCAATCGGTTGGTGTGAAACGAGAAATCACCAATCAATTATCGGTGAGATAATAACTCGATGGCTATATACTGTGATCATTTACAGGTTTATCTCTGAATTTAAATTATCTGCCCTTGATCGTAGGTTGATTCAAACAATATTGGTTGATGAAAATAGCATAAGTATCAAGGGCGGTTAATTTGACTGTCTCGCCAGTAAATGATACCACTGTGGATACCGAGGAAGGATTATACTGTAGTAGTTCATGGAGGCATCACAGCGATTTGCTTTGATTAGGCTTGTCCTCTAGATTCACAGGAATCTACGGATGAACTACTGTCTGTAATTCTGAATTAAGATAAAACCCCACTGTCTGATGGACATTTCTCAGACTAGTTTAGAACAGCTGATATGGGAATATTGCTTAATAAATCATCACGTTTTGAAAAAATAATAAGCCGGTAATACGAGTTATGCTAAGTTTCTGGTAGTCCATGTTCTATACGGTTTATAACTCAAATATCCTCTCATGTATTGATTGTTGCTTTACAAGTTTACAACAATTTAAAAATGGAGCTGGTATGTAAATTATTCAATTGAGGTAACAATGACTACTTGTGGTTTAAGTTTGGGTAATTGTAAAATGATATTGAAGTAGATTTACAAGTAGAATTTGTTAATTAGTGAACAAGTTTTATACGTAGTTAAGAGAACAATAATAATCGTGTCATCTTTATGATGTCATGGTTTTATGACATTATACATTATCTGGACTGCATTAACTAACATTGTCTACGGACATTTATTGTTTAGTTTTATGTCGATCTTCACAAGATCATATCATCTTCACAATGTCATGGCAGTACAACATGTTCATGTTTGTTTATCAGTAGTTTTATGTCATCATCACAAAATCATGTACAACGCTTTTGTTTTTCGGTACAATGCTTTTTATCAGTAGTTTTATGTCGGGGGATCACGGTGGCTAAATGGATAAGGTGCTGGTTCGCTAGCCTGGAGGTCGGGTGTTCGATCTCTACATTGGCCGAGAAAGTTCATCTCGATTTTCCGGCATGAATTCCCCTTGTCATTGATGCAGAAGGAGGGCCTGAAAAGGACAGCTGCCTAGTTGTTCGGATGGGATGAAAAACCGAGGTCCCGTGTACACAAGAAAGCTATGAAAAATCCTTTCACTATAAGGAAGGAAAAGGCAAAAGATCCCTTGACAGTTGGAATTCGATATAAGAGTAGGCCGTAGCGTCGTTGCCCAGACAAAATTTCCCTCATAGCACACTGTATGGCATATGCCCGCCTTCCATTAGCCCAGGTTAGGTGCAAAAGAGTAGGACGTTAAACCCCATTTCATTTCATTTCCGTTTTATGTCAACGTGTTTGGTTGCTAGTACTTTTATGACATCTTTACAAAATCATGACAGTACAACATGTTCGTTTACTACGTGTTTGGTTGCTAGTACTTTTATGACATCTTTACAAAATCATGACAGTACAACATGTTCGTTTACTACTACTAATTTTATGTCATCTTTACGAAATTATGGCGGTGTAGCATGTTCGGACTGCATTAACTAAAATTGTCATGCTTACACGTAGATTATTTTATAGAATAAATTTCTGCCCTTTACGTCTTTGCTGGGTGTAACACAACAAATTTGGCTGTGCTGGGTGTAACACAACAAATTTAGCTTAAGTGTTATTGATATTGTGATTTACTGTATTGTTAAGGGATGAGATAGTTCATAATAGTTGTATGTACTGATGTTCATATCTTACTTATGATTTGTGTATACATACTGTACAAACTTTTGCGACCTGTCTAATTGACATATTATTATTTTTCACTTTATATTTTTCAGACGAATGCCATTCATAAAGCTGTAAATAGCCAAGAAACACCAGTTAAAGAGAAGCATGTTAGAAGTATCTTTTTAAATTATCAGTTTGTGACAAAAATGAAATCAAAAATACCTAGACAGCTATGAAAAATCCTTTCACTATAAGGAAGAAAAGGGAAAAAGAGTCCCTAGAACAGTGAAAGTGAGTTTGGATCTTAGAGAAGCGCTCAAGGTTGA
This sequence comes from Patella caerulea, assembly GCA_036850965.1. Lineage (NCBI taxonomy): Eukaryota > Metazoa > Mollusca > Gastropoda > Patellidae > Patella > Patella caerulea. The sequence goes on along the minus strand of JAZGQO010000002.1, from coordinate 11,531,062 downwards.
ACAGGATGGTTCTTGTACATTTAAATAATTCATGAGAAATGTCCCTGGATAATAAACTTCACAAGACTGTGTGAATCTCAAAGATTTAATCCAGTACACATCTGCTGGTACAATGTAGGGCACTTCGCCCGAGATGTGCACTGGATTAAATCTTTAATCTACAAGCAGTCTTGTAAAGTTTGTTATCCTGGGACCTTCCTCATGAATTAAAATGAAAGCTATAAATAAACATGTGTACTTTAGATCATAAGGTCTGGCAGTAAATCTAAGTGGTTAGGTTTGGATCCCCTGCTTGTTCATGACCAAGGAGTAGTTTTGTCTGTCCTACCTTTTGGGTTTTCTCTGGGTCCTCCAGTTTCCTCCCTATGAGCATGCTAATCATTGAAATAAAAATGAACCATATGTTATTCCCAAATGACCTATTTTTTGTTGAGTGGAAGTTAATAAGCCCCATTCTCTGTGTCTCTACTGGACTAGATTTTTATTTACCAAAAGCTAACAAAAATGACTTTAACTTTGTGAAGATACAATTCTGGGCAGTTTCCAAGATGGAGGAGCAAGTATGTTTTGGACAATCACTGGCAAGCTTCCCCTACAAGGCAATCCTATTGTTTGCTGGAAGTTTTGTCATGTGCTACATAAGCTAATGAGGGATGGACACCAACATGTAAGTTTGTTTTACTAGAGTAAATTATATTTATTGGACTTGACTAAAGTTATGTTTGCCCAGAATTTTTCCTCTCCATTTATTGTTATTGACCAAATAAACCTTCCTGAATATAAGTGTTCATGATGTAGACTCTTACATTGATAAAACTCTCCTAAATTTACAAATGTGTGGAAACCATCTCATTCTCTTATTGACTGATTTACACATCCATGCCAGATAAAATTTTGTAGCAAAAGGCAAATATAGAATATCAGTCCATACACATCTCTAAGATCTTGAAGAAGCTAAACTGATGTTAAAGTGTTCATTGGAGTGCGAAAGTGATCATTCTCCTGTAACTTGAAGTTTTGATATTTTATTAAAAGAATTGATTTTTGTTTTGCTATAATCATATACGTTTAGTTTGTTCCATAGAATCTTAAATCTCTTGAAATAGTTCAATCAGTCTTCTTAAAATCTTTATTTCTTTAAAGGGCATATTGCTCTATTCTTTGAAACCATAACATAGACGAAAATAGACGTTTACGTCTGCTTAGTCCATTCTAGACATTTTTAAAATTTTCTATTTCGTCATTGGTGAATCAGCCGTTATTAATTACTTCCTCGTTGTCTTTTAGTTGTAGGAAATGTTTTTCTTTGTTCATTACAAATGGCGCTTGAAAACCATAGAATACACGACTTGTGTACTGGCTATAAAATGTTCCTTGTGTCTTAATTATTGAATATAAGGATCCAATATTTTAACTGCAATATAACACCAACAATATTGATTGAAATGGAACAATATTGAATTCTAATTCATGTTTTTGATTTCAAATTTTTGTACATAAATTTTTGTGCATCTTAAACATGAGATCTTCATTTTTGGTAAGACAATCCGACAAGCTTACAGACCCATGCGGTATACATGTATTTCAATGCTTTAGCCTCGACTCATAATGGTTTTATCAACCTTGATGATTAAGAATACATATACAGTACACTACATTTTAAATTGAGTACTTTCGACATTAATTTCACTTTAGTTTAAAATTTTTTTACTTTTTACTTTTCTTCGTTTCCTCTAGGTTGTACATGATTCTATGAAATATAGAAGCCATTTAAAAGATCTGGGAAAGTTGTGGGTAAGTTTATAATTATGTTTATCCTCCTTTTCTTGATTTGAACTTAAAAGCTGAAGGAAACAAAAAAGGACAATTTTCATAATGAAACTACAAACTACATGTGTAAGACCTCGCTGAGACAAATCAGTGTGGGTTTCCAAGAAGTCTGAAAGGACAGTGTTCTGAATTTTGTCAGATACATGTATAGTGGGGCGGGGCGTAAGATGGAATCCTATTTACATGTATATGAAGAATATGTCTCCTAAACTAAAAGTTGTTATTGTTATGTGATAAACGTAACATGGTTTGTTCATGATACATGATAGCACCAGGAAAAAGTCCATCAAATTTTTATTATTTCTGATTATTAGTTCAGCATGTGTCTTGTAAATGTGTCTCTTTATATCACACTATCCAGTATGTGTCTTGTAAATATGTCTCTTTATATCACACTATCCAGTATGTGTTTTGTAAATGTGTCTCTTTATATCACACTATCCAGTATGTGTCTTGTAAATATGTCTCTTTATATCACACTATCCAGTATGTGTCTTGTAAATGTGTCTCTTTATATCACACTATCCAGTATGTGTCTTGTAAATATGTCTCTTTATATCACACTATCCACACAGTATGTGTCTTGTAAATATGTCTCTTTATATCACACTATCCAGTATGTGTCTTGTAAATATGTCTCTTTATATCACACTATCCAGTATGTGTCTTGTAAATATGTCTCTTTATATCACACTATCCAGTACGTGTCTTGTAAATATGTCTCTTTATATCACACTATCCAGTATGTGTCTTGTAAATATGTCTCTTTATATCACACTATCCAACCTGAAGGATTTTCTTTGGTTTCCTCTCACTACTGCACATACCTACACACAGATGAATGACCATATTAAAATAAAATGTGAACCATGTGTTACTAAGGAAATGACCTGGGGTTTCATGAAATTTTAACTAAGATAAAATCCAATTTTTAGTAATTTGATTGGATAATATTAGATTGATTTAGTGCTCAGCCAATCAAAATTGAAGATATACTAAAATTTTGACTTTTATCTTTAGTTAAAATTTTGCGAAACAGGGCCCTGGTTTGTGTTAAATGGAAGTTAAACTTCATTTATAATTGATGAAAATTATCTTGACAGATTCATCTTCATTAGCCCAATCAGTGCAGGAAAGTATAGGACGTTAAACTTCCGTATCATTTCTCAATTTACAGATTAGGTAAATTATTTTGATTTTCTTTCAGGGACATTTAAAAGAAGGCTATGGGAAACTTATAGCATCCTATTGTCGATTTTTAATACAAAGATTGAATTTTCATAGGAAGGTCAGTACAATCAAACTATTATTAAGAATCTATATCGTGTTATGGGTTGAGAAGAACTTTTTGGATTTTAAAGACAATTCGTTGGGATGGGAAAAAAAAAGATTTGAGTCCCATACAAAAATTGTTGGTGCATATAAAAAATCACTTTTTAGTTGAAATCCGAAGGAATAATAGGTGAAATAGCCCAAATTCTATCCACACATAGCACAGATAACCATAGAAATAAAAATTGACAGTTCCCTCGGATGGGATAAAGAAAAAAGACTTAGGTCCCATACACAAATTGTTGGTGCATATAAAAGATCACTTTCTCACTGACCAATTCCCTCGGCTGAAATAAAAAAAACGACCTGGGTCCCATGCACAAATTGTTGTGCATATAAAAGATCATTTTCTCACTGGCCATTCGATTGGTTGGTATAAAAAAAAGATCAATTTTCAGTTGGAATTTCAAAGAATAGTAAGTGAAATACATGTAGCTAAAATAAGATTTTTTATGTTATAATCAGTAAAGTCTGTTACCCAGGTATCATTTTATCTTTTATATCTAGCTCTAATTTCTATTACATTCATTCAATATCAGATCTTTGTTTAAAAATTGGTAAAAACTGTTTAAAGGGACAATCCCGATAAGAACAGAGTCTCAAAAATTAAAGTCCGAGTATTTATGAAATTTATGGACCAAAATATAGCGACATGGTGTATTTACCTTGTCTCAAACTTTCAGCTCAAAATATTAAGTCGTTTGGACGTGAACGTCAACACTGCTTATCCGGACACGTAACCCTTTTAAGATTTCGGGTCAATTTTTTCATTGGGTGACCTGATAATCGATTCACATTTCTTGAGAGGTCTATACAGTGAATGACCCATGTACTGTACTTGATAACAAAAGGTAAATTTCACCAACATATTATTATAGAAAAAAGTTTGGTTTTATCCAGATACTGTATAATAGATCGTTCTCCATTTTCCAGATGAAGACTGTCAGGTTTAAGTTATTTACAAGCGTATCACAAATATCGGGTTAGTTGGTGGGCCTTAGGTTATGGATTTTAAAGGATTTTAACACAAAATTAAGCAGTTTTATTCACCCAAAAGTTATCGGGATTGGCACTTTAAAAATTTGTAAAAACTGTTTAACATCACCATAGATTGTTTAATTTGTACTTGAAAGAAATTAGTGCTAGATACACAAGATTCAATGATAGCTGGCTTACAGTGTTATTAGATGTTAATATCTGTGCCATTACAAAGAATAAAAAAACATATATTGACCCCCATATTACATTACAAAGAATGAAACAGCCTATATTGACCCCTTTAAACAAAAATAACATTACACTATTTGTAACGATTATCTGTTACACAAGAGAAACTTTAAATGGATTTCCAGTGTTATCAGCCCTTAAAATTAGATGAATAATGAATTCTTTATAAACAGAATGAATATGTGTTTTGTTTATTTTAGTTTCCACGGATACCAGGCAACCTGACAATGAGTGATGATCAATTTAATAAAATATGTGGAACAGATGTTAATAATTAGTAAGTTTATTATTTGAGTTTTATCAGGATCTGTTATCTCATGCAAATATTTATATTGTATTTATATATGTAAGACATGCTATTTTAATTTGTCATATCTTTTCTGTATTCATCTTTTACTTAAAGCCTGAACATTTAAGAATAGTAATTAAATACAGGGTTTAAAGTTCACCGGAAAAGCTTTATAAATTTTGTGTCAAGTGGACGTTAAACCCCATTCTCTCTCTCTCTCTGATTGGAAGGGCTAATGAAGATAACAGTGTGCTATGAGGGAATTTTGCCCTGCTCATATGTATAGAATTCCAATAGCCATAGGATCTTTTATGTGCACTCTAATGTGTACGTGAGTCCTTGATTTTGTGGTTCATCCTAACAACTAGAATAGAATTATGAAAACGGAGTGCATGTTGAATAATTACGTATTGTTTTGATTGTTTAAGTATTATGTGTCACTAATAACAAGTGAGGACTCATCAGGATTATAAACAACTACAAAATCAATACAGTGTAGATATATGTACATAAAAGATTATATATTGAGATATATAGGTCAAAAGTTATAATAGATAATCCATTTAGACCAGTTGTTTAGCTGTAAGTCTTATTACTCTCACTGCTAAAGACTCCTACGTCTACGTGCAAGCAAATTATTGAAATATAATTATATATGTTAGTCCCGAAATGACCTTGTTTGTGTCGAGTGGACGTTAAACCCCATTTATCTCTCTCTCATATTGAGATATATAGGTCAGATTAATAAATAATCTATTTAGACCAGCTGTTCAGCTTTAGTTCTTATTACTCCCGCGTTATAAACATGGTTGTATGTAGCTGTGTGTCCATTGACCACTATTTATTGTGAACTCACATTTGTCCCAGAATCTTGTGTTTTTAAACTTTTGTTGTTTGTATTCGTGGTATAAAGAGTCCTGTTCAATTGCAGCAATTTTTGATAATAAATTCCAGAGTTATTGCCCTTGATTACTTTGTAGAATCAAGTGATTGCTATAACATTAACAACAAAAGTTTCTTGATCTGTTCATTTTCAAATTAGTTAACTGAAGAAGCCTATCAAATTGTAATAATTCCCATTAATTACTGGTGCAATTATTGTTTTTGCACAGAATCTTGGTGATGCTTTAGTATTTCACATTGTGAGAAACTTTATGCACTGCTCAGATTACTTGACTTCAATGAGCTTATGGTAACCTATCTTAAATCAAGGGGGTGGATGGCCGAATAGTTGAGTCAACTGGCAGGTGTTCGATTTCTTGGTTGTATGTGACAAGGAGTAGGGTTACCTGTCCAACCTTGTGGGTTTTCTCCCTGTCCTCTGGTTTCCTCCGACTGCTAAAAAACCTTATGCACAAGCAAATTATTGAAATAAAATTGAACCATATGTTAGTCTTGATATGAACTAGTTTCTCCATCTTAAATCATTCTCCATCTTACATCATGAACTAGTTTCTCCATCTTAAATCACAAACTAGTTTCTCCATCTTAAATCACAAACTAGTTTCTCCATCTTAAATCATGTTATCATTTTGTTTTCAGTTTTGAATTTTCTATAGATATGTTAGATTTACTGGATGAAATCATTCATCTACAACATAATGGTAAGAAAAAAATAATAGTAATTTTTCTGTTTTTGACAATTTTTAAGGCAATTTTATACAAGAAAACCCCAGTTTGAGTCTGGTCTTTGATTGCCATGAGTAATGCTCTAGGTCCTTCCATTTACTCATTGCACATAAAGTAGAGATTGATTAATCTAAATCTAAATGGTTGATTTGTTATTAATATTTCTGTTTCAACAGACAGCAGTGTAAGATTCAAAATAAATTTAATAATTCATTTAATATTTCATATTTATATTGATTGTACCAGTTATATCATTCTCATTGATTTTTTTCAGTTTTTGGGTCCCTGGACATGTCTCGATCCAATTCTATGACAACTGCTGGTCAGTGTCGTCTGGCGCCATTAATATTAGCCATATTGGATTCTTGTCAACTTTACGATTACCTTGTTAAATCTCTATTTAGACTTCATGCAAGTATGTACTTATTGGTATTTTGTATCAAGGCCACACAAATTTAATTTTCTATCAAGGCCACACAAATTTAATTTTCTATCAAGGCCACACAAATTTAATTTTCTATTCTTCAGGATCTGATTAATAAATAACCACTTCAATCACATAAAATAAAGATGTTTAATTTAGAATTTAAAAATTTAAAATTAAGAACAGCTCAACCAAGGAATTTTAGTTTTTAAATTTGCCTATTCCCTAAGGAAGTAACATATTTTTTTTTAACAGTCGTTGCCAAAGATCGGAAAATCAAATTCTTTAATAGGAAAAATTTTTTAAAAAAATGACTAGGAATTATAAGAACATATATAACATAGAGTAGATTCAACTGTGAAATTTATCGTCAGAATTAGGGAAATTTTAATTGCATAACAAATTATGTTTTATTTTTTACTATACAGGTTTAACTCCAGACACATTAGCTGGCCACAGAGAGCGATTTTTAAATGGTTATAAAAAGTGAGTGCATTAATATAAATAGGACCTCACTATAACGTAGTTCCATTTAAGGAAATAAAATGGGCGAACGAAGATATACACCATACAGTGTGCTATGAGGGAAATTTTGCCTTGGCAGCGGCACTATGGTGTACTCTTATTTCAAATTTCAACTGTCAAGGGATCTTTTACGTGCACGCCAATATGTACACTGGATCTAAAGACAAGTCAGCTTTCCTTGTCAGGCCCACAATCCTGCACCACTGACAGGGGGAAAACATGTTAAGGTTGGTTTGAGTGGAAGGTGGGTGGGGGGGGGTCAACAGTGTTGCACTATGATATATAGATAGGGGACTTGTTAATGCACAGTTTATGTCAGTAGATCCAACAACAATGTTAATAGAGCAACAAGTGTTGACAGTATTCTGTTGAATAAATTCACATATTCTATAATCTGATGACCTATAGAAAAGATAAGTAAAACATCCACTATCCAAAGAACAACAGGCTTTGTTGACAAGATAATGATAACAATTCAGCCATTAGTTGATCTTCATCAGATACTGCATGTCTGTGACAAATTTTTGGGGGAAAAAATGACATTGTTAGTCTAGTAATAAGCTTGTATTTAAAGTGATATCAGATGTTATTTTGTGAATGTTTTACAGATTAAAACAGTTTTACCACAGCAGTAGTAATTTACAGTATTTTAAAACTCTAGTCCAAGTTCCTGCACTACCCGAGGTTTGTTTAACTATCTGTCTTTAATTCATATTATGCTAGGGTGGGGGGGGGGTTAACATGCACTTAAGATCACAAGGTCTATAATTGACTCAAGTGGGGCTGTGTCGATCCCACACTTTTTCGCGACAAAGAGAAAAATCGCCTGTCCAACTATTTGACTTTACTTGGGGTCCTTTACTTGCCTTCTGAGAAAACTAAAAGTGTTGAGTTTCGAGAAATGTCTAACGTCCCTGGATATATATGAGTAATGTTCAACAATTGTCAGTTTAAGGAAAAAATTAAACTAAAATTAGTACACCAATTGAATTCTGTCTAATCTGCCATTATTAGTATTTCATCAAATGCAATTTTCTCTTCCACAACAACATGAGATCAGTTCATTCCAGCTCTTTATTTTGAAGTAAATAAAAAGAGTTTTAACTCCTTTGTGTGATAGCAAGTTAGTAATGTCTGCCTCAATCGGATTGGAGGTTGGGATGTCCTAGTGGTCTAGAGTGTGGCGCTTCGACCTCTAGCTGGCCGGTCACCTCTGGCTTGCGGCTGTGGTTTCGAGCCCAGGTGTGAGTGTATGTGGCATGGAGATAGGGGCGCCTTCTCATCCTCGTGGGTTTCCTCCGGGCACTCCGGTTTCCTCCCAATGCTAAAGACCCCTACGCACAAGCGAATTATTGAAATAAAATGAAACCATATGTTAGTCCCAAAATGATCTGGTTTATGTCGAGTGGACGTTAAACCCCATTTCTCTCTCTCTCTCTCTCAATCTGATTACAACACAGATCATATTTCGTTTTGGTTTTTTATATATTTCAACTTTAGTTTTCTTGTCTGTTCTACACTAGGATCAGCAAGAGTTGTTATATAACCGGCGTTGTCAATGAAATGGTCTTTGTGTGCTCTGCATGGAACTTTGGGTAAACTCCTAGAAATGTCAACGCTGATTGATTAATCTATGTCAGGGCTGATTGATTAATCAATGTCTTGGGTCATAGTGTCAAAAGCTGCTGGTACGCCCCCTGATGCAACCTTCAATTAGAACCAGTCAGATCTTCATGTTGTGTGGTCCATCGAAAGTATAAAAGAAAACAAAATGAAATATAGATCAGTATTGTAATCAGATTGTGTGTATCTGTAATAATAAATCCTCTTGTATTTATATTATCCACAAGGGGGGGTGGATGGCCAAATGGTTAGCACACACGCGCTGTATCATAAAACCTGTCATTGAGTCAACTGGCGTGATTTCGAATCCCTCGATGTACGTGACAAGGAGTAAGGTCGTCTGTCCAACCTCATAGGTTTTCTCTGTGTCTTCTGGTTTTCTCCCATTGCTAAAGACCACTACACGCAAGCAAATTATTGAAATAAAATTAAACCATATGTTAGACCCGAAATGACCTAGTTTGTGTCGAATGGAGGTTAAACCCCATTTCTCTCTCTCTATATATTATCCACAAATAAATCTATGCAAGCTAAATATATCTGGATGTTGTATAATAATGGAGTTTAACATATCTACATGTTTTGTCTTGCAGGAACCACCAAATTTTTTGATGGCATCTGATTTTAGTAAACATGTAAAGCCAGTAGCTGTTGTTCCACAAGAGGCTGATCCGGAACCAGAACAAGATCTAGACACACCGGATGATTCATTACTAGATCTTTCAGATCCACAGGTAATATTATATTAATAGTTACATCCAAATCAATAATTTCATGTGGTCAAATTCATTGATAATTTCAAATTTCAATTTTTGGGGGAGCCACAGTGGGTAAGACGCTGGCTTGCTAGCCAGGAGGTTGCGTGCTTTACCCCTGCATTTGCCAAGAAAGTTCATCTGGATCATAAGGTCTGTCATTGAGTCAACTGTTGTGGTTTTGATTTCTCATTTGTATGTGACAAGGAGTAAGGTCATCTGTCCAACCTCATGGGTTTTTTGCACAGGCCCTCGGGTTTCCACCCACTGCTAAAGACTCCCTCCTCATATTGAACCATATGTTAGTCTTCTTTAGGTGGCCTTAAGTTCAAACCATTTAATTTGTAGATCTTAGCTCGTGATAAATAAATACTGATGAAGCCTTGTGAACAGTCTTTAGTTTAGAATTTCCAAAAATTAAACATTTTGAAACTAATAGCTTTTGATAGGAGCAGCCAATCTCCAATTATTTTTTGTTTTTTAAGTGTTTCCTTAGAACAAAATATAAATAGATAAAAGGCTGTATTCAGATATCCCATATTGTATAACAAATTAAGTAAAGCAGTCTACCTATCATGGTTATGTTATAATAACATGAAATTGTGTAGATATAAATATTGATATGAATTGTTAAATTTGATCACTATTGATTTCAGCAACCAGATCAGTTTGAGCAGACATTCGGACAGAATAATATGGGATCTTTCAATTTTAATGGCAGACCTCCTGAACCAGACGAAAGGTAATTTGTCAATTCTCATTGATTTCATGGTTATAATTAGAACTGAAATTGAAAAAATTATGCACTATCTGGAGGCAATTCTGTTCATGCTGTGTTGTAAGCAAATCTAGGATTTGGCTTTAACCCTTTGAACACTGACTATACATGGGGTGTTGCACGTCCCTCCCTGGATTTACAGGACGTCATATTAATTATGACGTCAACGTAATTGGAGTTTGACACGCCCCAAGCCGCAAAACCGACATTTCGGGTATATGCGATACAACGTCAAGCCGGTTTTGCGGCATTTCGGGTTCTAAGGGTTAACTATCTACATTACTACAATCTTATAGATGTATTTCCCAAAGGGCCATTAATTGTATCTGCTGTCTGTTGCCCCAAGAAATTATGATTCCAAGGATAGGTTGTTAAGATAATTTAGACAGATCTATTACATCAAAGCATTCTCAGACTTAATTTGAGAATTTGCTCAACTTTGAATCACAGTTTATGAGAAATATATTTGATCCAGAAATACAAAAATTTACACATAGTTTATTATTGATGTATTTGATACATTAAAACAGTAAAATTATTATAAAGGGCTATATTTTAGTCAAATAAGGCGAACAATTTTGAGTAAATTCTCAACTTAAGTCTGAGAATGCTTTGTGAACTCAGGGCCAGATAATTTGCCATTCTGCACACAGAGATCCATATACTTCATACTTTGAGTATAGATCTCTGTACTAAATGGCTGCCATATCCAAAAATGTTTCATATTTGTTATACACACAAAGACTGAATAGATTTTTTTAATTTTATTAAAATAGCATTATGCAAGCGCAAAATCTGCTTATTACAGGTCTTTCTTTAGGCCAGAGATGTTATCTAAATAAATTTTTAAATTTTATTAAAATAGCATTATGCACGAGCAAAATCTGCTTATTACAGGTCTTTCTTTAGGCCAGAGATGTTATCTAGATAATCAATTGGACATTAATTAACATATCCAGACCATAATAAACTCTTGATGTCAAGGCTAGCCTTCGATGTTGGCGGATTAAATTCATATATGCTGCTTAATGGCCGTTGATAATTAAATCAATCAAGTGGATAATCGAGACTATGCTGTTTATATTAATGATTTGAGTAATGATGACTGAGGCTATGTGAATATTTCAAACGCTTTTTTCTCGGCTAATAGTGGATCAATTTGACTGAAATTTTCAGCAAATTACCTTTACACTATCTAGTTTTTAACTATTATAGTTATAACTGTCATCTCTTTATCTTATCTCCCATAATGTATCTTTAAATGGAAGCTGGATAAATATGTAACAAAATTCTTGAAGTATTCTTAGTGTTTTTGACTAAAATCGTTGATTTAAGACTTAAAATGTCGTTCAACTAGCTTTGTGTCTGTTATCAAGCGAGCTAACTGTTGACAGACAGCCTAAGTTTAGTATGATAAATTGTATTAAATAAATGTATGTTTTATTTTCTCCTTCTAGAGATTTGTTGATTGACAGACTACAGAAAGAAATAGAACAATTAAAAGAAGAACTGCAACGAGTTAAAGCAGAGGTATTTTACGATACAAATTGTTTTATTAAAGCCCCAATAACACTCTTGTTGTAACTGAATAATATGTCCCAATCTTCATTCTGGTCAAAGAATCGTATTATTTTAGAATATTCCAATTAAATGATGATATAAATTTCATCTTAACACACCTATTTTAAAAAATTGGAAAAATTCAACCAATTGATTTGAAAAGTCTAACGTAAACCTTTTCAAATGTGACTTGGATTTTAAAATATTTTCGAACCCTCTGGACAAGTAAAATAGGTTGTAATGGATAATTTACACAACAGGTAGGACACTAAAACATCTAGTACTTAGAATAAGGGTATTATTTATTTTCTGGAGCTACCAAGCCAGCAAGAATGTTATTGTCCCTTTAAGAAATGAAATGAGAAAGAAACCGGGAATCTGTTTTAATGATAATTCTTTAGTTAATATCCTCAGTTAGTGAAATATTAAAAGTCAAACTCTGCAATTAGCCCTGTTTAGGAGCAGAACAGCTGGATGTTAAACCCCATTTTATTTCATTTCTGTATTTTGTATCAATCTGGTGATATTTCTTACCAGCTTTTAGGAGATATTCTCACCAAGAAAATAAATAAATTAATTAAAGCATGCACTTTAAATCATTGTGTCTGCTATTAAGTCAAATGCAGTGGTCATCTGGTTTCCTCCCACTGCCAATGACCCCTACACACAAGCGAATAATTGAAGTAAGATTGACGCAAGCGAATAATTGAAATAAGATTTACGTAAGTGAATAATTGACATAAGATCGAACCATATGTTCGTGTAGAAATATCAGTTTGTGTCAAGTGGACGTTAAAGTTCAAATAGCATATTTTTAAGTTATATTTTTAAAATGTATTAAAATAAAACCCTAAAATAGATTGTATCTATAAACAGTCCTACCTTGTTAAAGAATAATCCTATTAATCCTATAATTCACTATTGCCAGTTGAGAAATTGGCAAAAATATCATTTTCATCTTCAAATTCAAACGTTTGAAGATGGCCGTCCATGGAGAGGAATGGGAAAAGGGAGGTAATTGTGTTACTATTTCCTCAATCAGCCTGTGTCAACCATTTTACCGCTTGTGAAATTTTGCCCATGATCGTATAATAGTGAGTTGACAACCTTTTGAGCAAAAGACATAGAAATAATTATGTTTTGACTTTCTTAGAAAATATGAAATTGGAACTTTAAACCATATTTCTTTCTCTTTGAAAACAACATTTATGTATATACAATGGCATGACAGATTAGCCTCAAATGAAAATTTACTTTGAACGAACCCGGATGCAAATTTGCCGTCAAATCCTGCCAGCTAAACTTTCCTTAAAGGGACAATCCCGATAAGTACAGAGTCTCAAAAATTAAAGTCCGAGTATTTATGAAATTTATGGACCAAAATATAGTGGCATGGTGTATTTACCTTGTCTCAAAATTTCAGCTCAAAATATTGAGTCGTTTGGACGTGAACGTCAACACTGCTTATCCGGACACGTAACCCTTTTAAGATTTCGGGTCAATTTTTTCATTGGGTGACCTGATAATCGATTAATGTTTCTTGAGAGGTCTATACAGTGAATGACCCATGCCCTCTACGTGATAACAAAAGGTAAATTTCACCTACATATTATTTTTATAGAAAAAAGTGTGGTTTTATCCAGATACTGTATAATAAAACGTTCTCCATTTCTATATGAAGACTGTCAGGTTTAAGTTATTTACAAGCGTATCACAAATATCGGGTTAGTAGGTGGGCCTTAGGTAATGGATTTTAAAGGATTTTAATACAAAATTAAGCAGTTTTATTCCCCAAAAAGTTATCGGGATTGGCACTTTAATAGTATGATCATTAGATCTGGTATTTGATGAGATATTTGTTTTCACCATGTATATTTATAATTACAGGACCAAAGAGTCATATTATCATTAAAAGATGAAATAAATAAATTAGAGAAGATTTTATCAGAATTAAGATTATCAGCTGATAAAGCGTTGAAGGTAGGTTTAATTTTAGCTAACAACTAATTTCATTTGATCTCTAGTTTGTTTCTGGAGTTTTACGTCTAGTTCATTTTAGTTTTAATTTGGATTAATTACCATCAAGATCTAACTGTATCTCTATCAGTCTCTGTTGTGGAGGGGGGGTGGGTGGTGAAATTTTTAGTGCATGCACGTTGTATCATAAGGTCTGTCATTGAGTCAACTGCGTTTTTATTCCCTGGTACTTGACAAGGAGTGGGGTCGTCTGTCCAACCTCATGGGTTTTCTTCAGGTCATCGGGTTTTCTCCCACTGCTAAAGACACCTATACCCAACAAATTATTGAAATAAATTTGAACCGTATATTAATCCTGAAATGACCTAGTTTGTGTCAAGTGGACGTCAAACCCCATGTGTGTTTGAGACATGAGATTGGTTACATTCTTACTTTATCTGAAGCTTTTATTCATTGACTGAATGAATGGTGATAAGGTTTGTTAACACACTCTTCTGAAAGATGTTAGTAAACCTTACTGAAGTGGGAATGTTTAAAAAAAAAAAAAAAACGAAAAAAGACGAAAGTAAGATCTCATTACAATTATGCTGCTAACATATGTTTATAATTCTACATAGTCTGATTAATGTTTATATTACTGGAGAATGATAAACCATGTTTATATTACAGGAGAATAATAATTTATGTTTATATTACAGGAAAATGATAGTTTAAAGAAAGAAGTAGAAGACGCTAGAGTAGCCGTCATAGCTGCAGAAAAATTAGGAGATGCTGAAAGTATGTACAGTTATCTTCTATCAAATTGATCAAATATTTTCTTGAATACACACACATTTAATAAGACACATATTGTCATTCCTGGTTTGTCAAACTTTGGGGGGGGGGGATGGTCGAATGGTCTGAGGTTTGCCCTTTAGATAATAAGGTCTGTCATTGAGTCAAGTGATGTCTGTCAAAGTTTTCTTCTGAACACTGTTGGGGGATGGCCTATTGGTCTAGAGTGCCACGCTTCGACCTCTAGTCACCTCGGGCTTGCGGCTGTGGTTTCGATCCCTGATGTGAGCATATGTGGCATGAAGATAGGGGGCTTTCTCAACCTCGTGGGTTTCCTCCGGGCAATCCGGTTTCCTCCCACTGCTAAAGACCCCTACGCGCAAGCGAATTATTGAAATAAAATTAAACCTTATGTTAGTCCCGAAATGACCTAGTTTGTGTTTAGTGGACATTAAACCCCATTTCTCTCGCTCTCTCTCTCTCTCTCTCTCTGAACACTATACACATTACAGCTTTGTCAAATTGTTTTGCAGTGATTGACATGTTCAATTGTTGGTGATATAGATGAAACCTATCGCAATCCACTTATTTATTAGGACAGCTCAAGACAGATTGCTTTGATTTGTTAATGTTAAATCAGTTGAGTGACTAGTGACTACTAGTCCCATATAATTCTGAGATGATATTTAAATGAATTAATAATAGATTAGAGTTGTGTGTCGTCAGACCCCTTACGCCTATCCACATTTAAGTTGATGAGTTTGGCTTCCTCAGAATTTTCCAGCCTAGTTTTCAATGTCAAGGCATACATCTAGGCATTTGGATGGGACAAAAAAAAACATTTCCGACAGTCATCTATTGGCAGTTGCAATTTATTGCAAAGTAGTCGAAATGCCATTGTGACAATGCCATTATGGCAAAATTAAGCTCATAACCTACTACATAGACTATGTATGTCTTTAATAGCTCAGTTGCTGCTATGTGAAACAACATTTCATTGTTTTAGTCGATATGGACTTGTGACAATTAACAATTTATAAAGCTTTTATCATATTTCATAATGTTTTATTATTTATTTAACAGAAACAGCCAATGGTAGGCCATTAAAATCTCCATTATTTATTAACAAATAACATTCAAAATAATATTAATAGTTAAATAGACATCCTGTATTAATAGAAGGATTTTTGTAGTATACAATGTTAAAACAGCACCAGTAGATCAATTGATATTAGACTCTCTGTAAAACCAGTGTTAAAAAGCACCGGCAGTTAAATTGATATTACACTCTCTGTATAACCAGTGTTAGATGTAGACAATTTGATGCACAGTTGTTATCAGATAGTCGTTAGAAACTTAATACATTAAATGTATTTTTTCCATTATATGATTGTATACCATCCGAAAATTTTATTAATTTTCCATTATCTGTAACTCCCCACCCCACCCTTTAACAGCGTGATATTCAAGAATATGATATTTATATATTAGATTCTCTGATTATGACAAAAAAATAGTTGCGATCTTAGTCAGTGAAATTTAGATATATAACTCTCTCTAATTATAATAAAAATGAATTAGAATCTTAATATATAAATGAATATATGGTATGCATGTCATGTCGTCCTTTTGATACAGTATTATGGATAAACTAACTCCTTACAATTTTCCATGGACCACTAATTTTCCCGGTCACCAATATACAGGAAATATTAATATGATTCATGCATGATATAAACTTGAATTTTTTTACTATCCTTTGATGTCCTTGAATATGATCCACTGGGTGTTAAGCACTGCGTCCCATTTACACATTGGCATACATGTGAAAGGTCCAATGGCAGTTTGAATTTGATATAAGAGTAGGCCATAGTGATGCCCCCATTCCCTCATAGCATACTCCATTGCATATGCCCATCTTCATCAGTCCAGTTGGAGCAGAACAGTAGGAGGTTAAATGGTTAAACCCCATTTCATATGGTTAATCACAGCTTTAGTATGTCATCAGTGTATTCAAAAATAGATCTTATATATCGTCGGTGAAGTGTCAAAAGGGTGTATCTCAGAATTTCTAAAATTAAGAAATAGCAACTTTTGCATTTCAAAATTTCCACAAATCAAGACACAAAATTTGGACACATGATAACCAGAACAATTCTAATTGGCGTAGAGATACACAGTTTAGGCAGAAATATGCATATTAATTGGGAGATTTCAAAAATGCAAAAAAAAGTGTATTTGAATAATTTCCCGAGATACACCCTTTTGACACTTCACCGACGATATCAACAAGGGGGATTGGATGACTGAATGGTTAGCGTGCCTGAGCTGTATCATATGGCCTTTGAGTCAACTGGCGTGGTTTCAAATCCCCGGTTGTACGTGGCAAGGAGTAGCGTCGCCTGTCCAACTTCGTGGGTTTTCTCCGGGTACTCTGGTTTCCTCCCACTGCTAAAGACCCCTACATGCAAGCGAATTATTGAAATAAAATTAAACCATGTCAGTCCGGAAATGACCTAGTTTGTGTGGTGGACGTGAATGTAACCTGTAAACCCCATTACTCTCTCTCTCTCTCTCTCTCTCTCTCACACACTTCATTATTGATGTTGAAGTTCATTCATGTTTAACATTATTTATTTTCTAAATTTATTTAAACTTTTTCTTTTGAATATAAACTATTTGTCTTCCAAAGTTTTATTTAATAAACTTTAACGATATTATTGACTTTACTCTTTGTTTACAGAGCAAAGTAAGGCTAACCAAGAAAAGTTTCAGAAAATGAAAGATATTTACAGTAAATTACGAGAAGAACATGTACAGTTATTGAGAACAGTCAGTTTTATATTTTATATTATCGCCACTTGAAATAATTCTTCTTCATATGAGGGGTGGGTTCGGATGACCGAATGTTTAGTGCGTGTTGTATCATAAGGTCTGGTCATTGAGACAACTGACC
The DNA here is from genome assembly GCA_036850965.1 of Patella caerulea. NCBI lineage: Eukaryota > Metazoa > Mollusca > Gastropoda > Patellidae > Patella > Patella caerulea. The sequence goes on along the minus strand of JAZGQO010000002.1, from coordinate 11,513,383 downwards.
GCGTTTCAATTTCCCAGCTGTGTGTGACAAGAAGTAGGATCATATTGAATCATATGTGACTGGTGATAGCTAAATGAGTCTTAAGTCGCACAAGTAGATTTCTAATTACACGCTAATTTGTGTCCGAGTGCAGAAATTTTCCAAATTTGGTTTTGACCATTTTTGAATCCTTTAACATTTTTAATTGTGTCAAGTTTAGTGGCTGCTTGGCATTTTTAACCATGACTTTTGTCATGAATAGCAGAAACTTTGAACGTAATCTTTAAACAAAGTTTTCTCGAAATAGGCCTTTCTGGACTCCAGGACTTTGAACTTGAATATTTTGACTATGGAGTAAGGTAGAGAAATGATTTTGGTATCATTAGACAGCCTAGGACATCCGCTTTACGATGACATATATAACTCATTTTTGAAATTTTGGTCATTAAGACTCATTTCGCTGTCACCGATCACATATGTTAGTCCCTCATTGACCTAGTTTGTATCAAGAGGAAGTCAAACTTCTCTCTCTCTTTCTCTCTGTCTTTCTCTCTCTCTCTCTCTCTCTCTCTCAGAATGACTGAAGTATTCCCCTTCCATCAGTTTCCTTTGAAAAGTTGCTTGTGTGCAAACAGGATTTTTTGTAGATGTACCATCATAAACCAAGTTAGTTCATCAAAATATTACCAGATTAAATCAACAAATAAAAATTTGAAGATCTAATGGAATATGTTACAAGTATGGTACTTAATTCAATGATTCTTTTATATTTTGACAGCACGCTGAAGCTTCCAAACAACTGACTGCTGATAAAACTGCTCTAGAAGAAAAAGAACAGATCATAAAGGTACGTTGCTTTCAAAATTATTATTCATTTTCAAAGATTACTTTTGACTAAAATTCGCTGGGTTGTCTGGTTTCCTCACTCTGTGAAAAAAAGCTACGTGCAATTGAATTATTGAAATAAAATTGAACCACATGTTAGGAACGAAATGACCTAATTTGTGCCAAGTGACTGTTAAACCTGTTTTCTCTCTCTCGCTCACCCTAAAAACAATAAGGTTTGAATTAATTTCATCAAAACCAAATACACGAAATATCTTGATGCAAGTGCGCAAGTATATTCTAGTAACTTCAGAAAGTTTTTGGAAATGAAAAGAATAAAGTTCTGTAGAATGTTTATCGGCCTGATGAAATGTACTGTGTAAATTATGTAAATCTTTTATTGATTGTAAAATGTTTTAAGACTCAGCATGATTGATTGTGCATAAATTAATGTCGTAAATTCTTATTTCAATTCTAATTGAAATTACTGATTGTAGTAATTAAAATTACCAATTGTAGTAATTACATGTTTTACTGATCTTTCTGGTTAGCAAATTGTAGATTTCTCAACTGGGCATTTTTGAAATTTGTTACTACATTAAAGGGCAATACTTCAAGTTAAAGGACAATATTGGTTTCAGTCATTATTACATTCATGGAACTGGTTAAACACATTCCAGAGATCATTGCTACAATAGATGCGTTGTGAAGATTTCAAGAAAGGGAAGTGACAACGCAAAAAGACAACGCGTATTTAACTAGTTCTATCACATCAGGGGCGGATCCAGAGAGGGGGGGCGGGGTCCTGCTCAGCTACATAAAAAGAAATAATGCCTTGCATCAATAAAATTACATCACAAAGTGATCCTACATCAGTATAAAAATGATTTCTCTGTTTAAAAAGCTCAATTTGTATGTATGTCTACGTAATTTAGAGACGATGATGGCAGATTTCTGTAACAGAAACCTGGCAAACACCCTCCTGCAAGAATTCCTGGATCTGTCCCTGCACATATGTAATAATGACTGACATCAATATTGTCCTTTAACTTGAAGTATTGGCCCAGGGCCCTCTTTAAAACTAGAATATTTGATGGGCTGGATTTTCATTGGATGAGATTTAAACAGGGTTAAGGATTCAGCTAATGAAAACAAAGTAGTGTTAAAATTTTGGTGAATAAGAGCCTATAATTATGCTAACCACTAAAATTAATTTCATTTCGAGCAATTTAACTTTATCTTTGCATCTCTCTATTTACCTAAAACTGTACTAATCTACTCTACTGATTAAGACTTAGTTCTTTTCTCTAACTTGTAGCATTAAGATTGTTGTGTGCATATTGTTTGTGATCTTCTCTATGAAATTTGTGGTGTGATTCTACCATATTGTCGTAACCACTATTCAAGTTCAAAACTTATTACAACCATTGCTACTATGCATTGTTTAAAAGGCCAATCCCGATAAGAACAGAGTCTTAAAAATTAAAGTCCGAGTATTTATGAAATTTATGGACCAAAATATAGTGGCATGGTGTTTTTACCTTGTCTCAAAATTGCTGCTCAAAATATTGAGTCGTTTGGACGTGAACATCAACACTGCTTATCCGGACACGTAACCCTTTTAAGATTTCGTGTCAATTTTTTCATTGGGTGACCTGATAATCGATTAATGCTTCTTGAGAGGTCTATACAGTGAATGACCCATGCACTGTAGGCCTACTTGATAACAAAAGGTAAATTTCACCTACATATTATTTTTATAGAAAAAAGTCTGGTTTTATCCAGATACTGTATAATAAAACGTTCTCCATCTCCAGATGAAGACTGCCAGGTTTAAGTTATTTACAAGCGTATCACAAATATCGGGTTAGTAGGTGGGCCTTAGGTTATGGATTCTAAAGGTTTTTAACACAAAATTAAGCAGTTTTATTCCCCAAAAAGTTATCGGGATTGGCTCTTTAATGGTCGAGAGCGAGACATTACCCCTTAGCCCCATTGCTTATGTTGACATCAATGTGGCGGCTTGTTTGTTGCATCAAGAGAAGAGTTATTTCATTTTGCCAACTTCCTATGTATTTAACAATTATTGTGATTGGTTGATAAAAAAAGCATCAAGGGCAGATAATTTGGATACGTGATTCCCCTATTGATGCACCTAGGGGTTGGTGCAGTGGAATGGTATGATACCACTTCGGATTTCGAGAATGAAAAAGTGACTACACAGACACAGACTGTGTTATTTATCAAATTTGATTGGTTATTTGAAGTTGTTTATTGTTAATTTTGACAAGTTTCGAGCATGATTTTTAACTGCATGTCATGTTTTTAATTGTTTGGTAGGAAAGTAAAATAGAGAATGAACGTTTAGAGAAAGAACGGAATGCCGTACAGGAAACCTTACAAAAGAGCGCTGATGATGTCACACAACAACTTTCTATTGTTGAAGTGGCTAAATCTCAACTGGAAATCGACAAAAAAGTAGGTTTGAAAATACAATGTAGTTGGTGGCAGTATGTGTTCATTGATTATCATTTACACTAAATGGAAAATGGATGAATCTATTTAAGTGTGGTTGAAGGGAGGACGGGGGTTCTAGATAGATGTAAAAAAATGAAGAAGATGTCCAGAGATGGATTGATAATTTAATCAAGTTTCAGAAATATTGCAATTATCTATTTTTAGTCTAGTTGAATGGAACCGAAGGGGAGGGGGTAAAGATAGACGCTACTGGAGTTAAGGGTAGGGGATGGAATTCCTAACTCTAACCCAGCATTTTAGTAGATGAATTTTCAGTCTGGTTGAAGGGAAGTGGTGGGGGTTCTAGATAGACTTTACTGGGGTTAGGGGTTGCGGTAGAAAATCCAAAAACGAACCGTTCAGTCTAGTTGAAAGGGGGGGCGGGTCTAATAGATGAATTTTCCATATTGAAATGACCTCCCCAACCGACCTGATAGACAACAACAATGAAATAAGGTACAGTACATTATTAAAGTCTGAGTAAACTTTCATGAAGAAAATATGTCCACATTGTTGTAGAGGTAGGTGAAAATTATCAACTTCTAGTTTTCAACACCATGATTTATCAGATAAGTAGCATACTCCTGCGCAGTGTTTAGTTTGATTAGAACTAATCCACTTCACACTGCTATCTTGAGTGAACATTGTTGTGCTAAATTATTATTGGTCAGTAGTGCCATTACCAACCAATGACCTACATTGTAACAAACAATATCGGGGTTAACCAGACCTCAAAATATGTTACCGCAATGTATCTAGTGACAATCTAGTTTACGTCATAGCCCGCGAAATTTATTATGCTCGATTATCCAGTGCCAACATGTTTTCTTCGTGGGCCATTTTGAAAATTATGCCGAATGCGAGAAAAGAGGAGGAATTTGATTGGACGTTAAAAAGAGACACGCCCCGCCCAATTTCAAGAATATGACTTCTATCCAGCAATGGTAAGAGAGGGATTTCTCACGCCATTGCTTCAGGAATATGGGCCAAACTATGGATGCTAGAACCAAACCTCGACAACTTCCTTATTGACATACCTTAGTTTAAACAATATTTTATTCGATCAAATGAAATGGATTGAAAAACAGGCAAAGTCCTATATAAGTTCTCTCCATACCTTGTTAGGCCACTCAGCCAAATGCAGGGGCTGACCGTTTATAAATACTTCTAGTGGAGCTGTTCTGTGAATATAATATCCATAGGAGGACATTTTGCCATAATTAGTAGTGTAGCAGACTAAGAGTAGGGTCGTCGGTCAAACCTTGTGAGTTTGCTCTCGATTCCTTCCGCTGCCAAAGACAACTCAGTGCAAGCGAATTATTGAAATAAAAATTAATAGATATGTTAGTTCCAAAATAACCAAATATGTGACAAGAGGATGTTAAACCCCATTTCTCTCTCTCTCTCTCTTTCTCCTTTACCAAAGTGAGGGAAGAATTATACTTGATGTATTTTGTGAATGGTGGTTATGCAAGGTAAGTAGTTGTTTGTGTGTATGTGTTATTGTGATTAGTTATAGAGAAGCATGGCATCCTACCTACTGACAGCATGGTGTTATATATATATTTATGTAGATCAGGTAGGTATTATATATATATATATATCTATATTATCAACAGGCTGCAGGATTAGATCAATTCTATGAAGGTTGGCAGAAGAGTCAGGTAGTATGTCATATCATTATCATTATATATTCTTCATTTTTATTACATCAGTTTTGTTTAACCATTTAAATATCAGCTAGCGAGCTGCCGTGGCTTAGTGAATAAGACGCTGATTTGCTAATTGCAAGGTCTGGAGTTTACTCCCAGTTTTGACGTAAAAACTTCCTCTGGTTCCCCCTTTTAATGATGTAGGATGGATGGAGGACCTGACAAGATACAGTGTCAATCAGATGGGATGGAAAACCAATTCCTCCTGTACACATTGCACTTACATGAACCATTGACAGTGTAGGCTGTAGTGCCGTGGCCTAGACAAAATTACCGAATGGTTGGCATGTGCGTGCTGTATCATAGGGTCAGCCATTGAGACAACTGGCGTGGTTTCAAATACCTGGTCGTATGTGACAAGAGTATGGTCGCCTGTCCTTCCTCATGGATTTTCTTTCAGTGCTCTGGTTTCCTCCATCTGCAAAAGACAACTACATGCAAGTGAATTATTGAAATAAGATTGAACTATATGTTAGTCCCGAAATGACCAAGTGGACCTTTAACCCCATTTCTCTCTCATGGAAAGTCATAGTTACATGACATTTATTTCAGGAATTGGAGAATAAAGTGCAAGATTTAGAGAATTGTAAAGTCACCCTAGATTCCGAGTTACAGGAAAGTCATGAAGCTGCCTCCACACTGACAGCCCAATTACTAGAAGCACAACAAGCCATGGAACAAAAGGAACAACAATTAGGAGCTCAACTTGCAGAACTACAGGGACAACTAGCCCTGACCCTTGAAGAAAAAAATAAAAATGAGGGCAGCCTCGGTGAACAGTTGTCTCATCTTCAGAATAAGTTTGACTCCACTTTAGCCGAACGTTTAGCAGCTGAGGATAAATTATCACAAGATATTCAGTCGTTACAGCAAAGATTAGAGCAGACAGAAAAAGATGGTCTAGAAATGCAGGCTAAACTGAAAGAAAATATTGATGAACTACATAGAAAACTTCTAGGTAGAGATGTATTTCATTTACATGTTAATGAGGATTGTCTTGTTACAAAAATTCTAGATAATTTACATAATTAAAAGTCTTTTGGTCATTTGCATAATTAAAAGTCTATTGGTGATTTACATTATTAAAAGTCTTGGTCATTTACATATGTAAAAGTCTATTGGTGATTTACATCAATAAAAGTATATTGGTGATTTGCATAAATAAAAGTCTGTTAGTGATTTGCATAATTAAAAGTCTATTAATGATTTACATAATTAAAAGTCTATTGGTGATTTAAATAATTAAAAGTCTATTAATGATTTACATGAATAAAAGTCTTTTGGTGATTTGCATAATTAAAAAGTCTATTAATGATTTACATAATTAAAAGTCTATTGGTGATTTACATACGTAAAAGTCTATTGGTGATTTGCATAAATAAAAGTCTATGGTGATTTGCATAAATAAAAGTCTATAGGTGATTTGCATAATTAAAAGACTTTTGGTGATTTGCATAATTAAAAGTCTATTGGTGATTTCCATAAATAAAAGTCTATTGGTGATTTCCATAGATAAAAGTCTATTGGTGATTTGCATAATTGAAAGTCTATGATTTACATAATTAAAAGTCTATTGGTGATTTGCATAAATAAAAGTCTATTGGTGATTTACATAAATAAGAGTCTGTTGGTGATTTGCATAAATAAAAGTCTATTGGTGATTTGCATAATTAAAAGTCTATTGGTGATTTGCATAATTAAAAGCCTGTTGGGGATTTCCATGATTAAAAGTCTAATTTTATTTCCTTTCACTTGTAACGATCTATTTTGAATCTTTCTTATGTTTTCAGGTAGTTGTGTAGCAGAAGGTAAAATAATTATAAACGATGCTTTAGAACAACATGATAATCCAACACATACAACAGTCACATGTACAGCAGGTTTGTATAATTATATTCCTTTTTTAATTGTCAGGGCAGTCAAAATCTTGCACAATTTTAATCTTTTCTAATTAAATCTTAAAACTAAACTAATTGAATAAAGTTTATTTTATTATTCTTTTAAAAAACAGCCTATTTAATTCTTATCTTTTGATGAAATTTTATGTATATAGTATTGGCATGACTGACCAACTTCGTTGAATTGGGATTATATGCAGACAATGAAATTATTTAACGCTAAATATACCAATATAATTGTACTTGAGATATATATCTTGTTACGATTTTTGAATAGAAATAGGAGATAACTCTGTTAATGACATATCTCTCATGATGCTAAAGTTTAGCTGAAAGGAACCGGAAGCACCAGAAGTAGAAATAACTTCACTGTAAGTGAAACCTAACATTAGATCTTTATGAGATTTTTATGTTTAACAGTGATTTAAGTTGAAATGCTTTTGTATAATTGTAGAATATTTATTATTACGAGCTGAACCAGCCTTATCTAGTCTCAAGAAATTGAAATCCAGTTATGATGTATATAATACAGATAAAAAAGGTAACTTAATTGTATGATGATAGTCCGTTTTACCCAGAACTAAGCAGAAACATGGGCCTTCTAAAACCTATCCAGAGCTCCATTGCCCCAAGCAGTTGGTGCTGATGTGCCATTAAACAACATTTCATCCATTTATTACCAATTGTCTTTGTCGCATCATGGGTAATAAATTGAGGTGACCTTTTCTGAACAACTATTAATAACATTATGGATGGGAGCTAACTTTTACCTAGACTGAAAAGAATAACTGGCTCATCGAGATATCAAAAATGTGTATTATAAAAGTGTAGAAAGAAAACCTCCTAAATCTACATAATGAGATAAATTTAATTAGCTGGTATTTAAATAAGTTGCATTTTAAGTAGAACAGGAGAAATAAAAGTTAACTGTGTAATGAAGATAAATATGTTTTATAATATGTATTATATTATCTCAATATTTTAATTGTAGAGTTAGAAGAATTAGTAAGTAATATAAATGAATTCTCCCATCACCTTGGAGATTGTATAATACATGGCTTCGCTACATCGCACTCTGCACAAATAGAACCAGGACAACGTAAGTTATGAATATATTTATCTAGAACATCTGGTACCACTTCTCATGTATTATAGAGTCATATTGTCCTTTAAACAGTAGTGACTCTGGAGTGTTGGATGATTGTATGGTTAGCTTGTGCCCGCTGCATCATGTCGTTGAGTCTGGTGGCATGGTTACGATACCCTGTTTGTACATGACAAGAAGGAGGTTTTCTCCAGGTTTTCCGGTTTCCTCCCACTGCATGGGAATTGATAAAATAAAATTGGACTATACGTTAGTCCTGAAATGACCTAGTTTGTATAGAGTGGACGTTAAACCCATTTTATTTCTATCTCTCTATTAAAAGACCCATGACAGTTTTCATTTGATAACCAATAAGCACTCTCCAGTCAGGATTCCCTTTCTTTCGTTACACACAGTGACCATAACCTGTATTGTGTTTTCATAATGACCAGGGTAATTTGTTAACGAGATATTATACCCCATTCTATTTGATATCTATTTCTATTTCTGCTAAAGACAAGAAATAAATGAAGGAAACGACATTCTTGCAGAATATATTTTCAGATTTGATTGTTGATAGTATAATTGTTTATATATTGATAGTATAATTGTTTACTTGTTATTTTTTGTAGAATTGGCATCAATATGTAAAGATGTTGGAGTATCGGGTGTAGAATTATTAGATAGTGTAGAAAAAAGTAAGTTTTCGTTTTGAATATCTGGATGATCAGAGTTGGACGCGATTTTTCCTCATAATATTTCTGTCTGGTTTCTCCTTGGTGCAGAATGGAGGATCTGACAAAGAACAGTGTATTATTGTTCAGATGGATGAATATTATACTAGATGCCATGAAATTTGAGGGGGTTGGATGGTTGAATCAAATTGTTATTGTGTGCATATAATATCATAAGGCCTGTTTTGAGTCAACTGGGGTGGTTTCCAGTCTCAAAAATGAAGTCTGAGTAGATATGAAATTTATGCGCCAAAATATAGAGGACTGGTGTATTTACCTTGTCTCAAAATTTCAGCTCAAAAGGGATTTTAACACAAAATTAAGCAGTTTTATTCTCCAAAATATTATCAGGATTGGCCCTTTTAAAACTATGTAACAGAAAGATTTTACCCAATCATAATCTAGATACTTCTTGTTTACAGGAAGTGATGTAAACAGTCAGATAGATAAAACTGTACAACAGGTTAATGATTTAATGAAGTTAGCAGAAGATTTATTACCAAAGATGGAGGATGTTAAAGCTGAGGAGATCGGAGATTTAGTAGATAAAGAAATGTCTTCTACTACAGCTGCCATTGAAGCTGCTGCTGCTAAAATAGAGGTCAGTTATAGATAATTTGAACACAGGTATTAATAAACTGAACACAGTTATAGATAAATTGAACAAAATTAAAGATAAGTCGAACGCTATTTTAGATAATTTAAACAGATATTTCGTCTCTTTATGTGTGTTTGGACTAAAAGAGCCATCAGATGTTTTCAAGATTAGTTTTCAGTTTGAAATATTGTTAACCCACAAAGTTGAAGATAATATTTCCTATTAAAGACTTGTTGATGATAGAGGTCTTCATTGAGTCAACTATATGATTTCTCTGGGTTCTCCCATCTCGGGGGGGGGGGGGATTGTGCTTTAGGTCTGAATATTGCATTGAGTAATGTTCTCAGTCATTCTGGCAGTTGTTAAAAGAACAAAACAAGAAAATAGTTCTGTGTTTTTACAGGAAATGTTAAAGAAAACACGAGAAGTAACAACTGGTACAGAATTAGAAGTTAATGAAAGAATACTAGATGCCTGTACTGCTTTAATGATAGTATGTATATAACATTGTATATAATATTTATGTCTACTCTAATGAAGAGGGGTTGGGTGGCTGAATGGTTAGCGCGTTCTATCATAAGGTCTGTCATTGAGTCAACTGGCGTGGTTTCTATTCCCCGGTTGTAGGTGACAAGGAATAGGGTCACCTGTCTAACCTTGTACACTTTCCCTTGGTCCTCCCATTGCTAAAGAACCCCACGCGCAAGCAGATTATTGAAGTAAAATTGAAGTATATGTCAGTCCCGAAATAACCTAGGTTGTGTTGAGTGGTGCCTAAAACCATATTTTTCTACCGCTCTCTCTTTTAATGCCTGCTGCCAATTGGAAATCTTTGCCCAATCACATTGATGGAAAAAGTTGCCCGTTCACTTTGATGACGATTCTGCTTGTGAACCATTGGCGATCAGCCGAAAAAATATGATCAACTTCCCATAGTTTAAATCCCATTCTATTAAAGTTGGTTGTATTCCTCCTATGATTGCACGAGTGGATATTTTATTTCTATCTACTAGGCAATAAAAGAATTAATGGAACAATCTCGAGATCTACAGAGAGAAATCATAGCACAAGGAAGGGTAAGTCTACTTCACTTTTATCAGATCTCATATCTGGGTGTGTGGTGCTCTACTGCTGGAAATCTTGTCAATGCATGTATAATAAATGACATTTAGACTTAAAGATACATTATGAGAGATTACATAAAGAGCTGGCAGTTCTCTCTATAATAGCTAAGAAACCTGATAATGTAAAGGGAATTTGCTGAAAATTTCAGTCAAATTGCTTCACTCTTAGCCAAGAAAACTTTATTTTAAAATCTCTGTAGCCTCAATTATCATTGTTACCACTTTTACAATAAATAACAAAGTTTTGATTATCCATATGAACAGCGGATCACATTCAAATCCAGCAAAAATTGGATATATAATAATAATAATAATAATAATAACAATTGTCTTGTATAGCGCTACATTATGTCCAATGGTCATTTCTAAGCGCTGTTCAGCCACACTGTATATTATGTGGAAAGTATCTCTGGAGTATATTTATGATCACACCACTAGTACACTTTATTAAACAGATAAGTTTTTAAAACAGATTTAAATTCTGTAAATGTAGATAGTTCCCGCATTGTTTTTGGAAGATCATTCCAGTGAATTGTGCCATTAACAGGGAAGGAATATTTTCCATGTAACTTATTATATTTCGGCACAGATGGAATCGAAAGTTGATTATGTTTTTTTTCATGTTAAAAAAGACAAAAGGTTTTGTTTATTTCATAAAGATACCAACGAAAATAAACAACAAAAAAAACCCTCTGTTTTGATATTGTGAATATTTACAGGGAACATCATCAGCTAAAGATTTTTATAAGAAGAATCATCGTTGGACAGAAGGCTTGTTATCAGCTGCTAAAACTGTTGGCTTTGGCGCTTCTTCTCTCATGTGAGTAATACCTGCTAGTAATTTAGTTTTGGCTTACCTAGCCTCATCAATTTTGTGGAAGAAAAATCAAAATTAAGGGAAAAATATGGAATTGGGTTCCAAGTGTCCGTCTGCTGGCCTAGCATGGGGTTCCCTGAGGGCTTGTTAACATGTCTTAAAGAGTAAGTGTCTGTAGTTACAAGTAAAAACCTGTTGTGTTTGGATTCCTTTAAGATAAGTGATAATGAAAATGATGTTCCAATTGTCAACCATTTTGTTCATGATTGATTTTATAGAAGATGTGATTGTTTTTCAGGGAATCTGCTGATCGTGTAGTGAAAGGTGAAGGTAAATTTGAAGAGCTGATTGTATTTGCCCAGGATATAGCAGCCAGTACAGCTCAGCTTGTTGTTGCATCTAAAGTTAAAGCCGACAAAAATAGTAAAACATTAGGCCTGTTATCCAATGCCTCAAAACGTGTTAATAATGCTACTGGTAACGTGGTGGCTTCAGCTAAGACTGGTTCACAAGTCATTGAAGATCAAGGTGAGTACAGATGACCATTCAATGCTTTGTGGAATTACTTAAACATCAGGGGCCCTATTCATGAATGATTATTCATTGGTGTAATTCAGGAGTTGTGAGGCCGAACAAGTAACATGGTTTAGTTTCCCTGAAGTAGGGTCGCCTGTCCAACCTGAGCGTTTGTTTTCTCCTGGTCCTCCTATCACTTATCAGCGATTGACTTATTATGTTTCAGGATTAATGGACTTTAGTAAAATGACACTGTATCAGACTAAAAAGATGGAGATGGAAGCTCAAGTTAAAGTTTTAGAATTAGAGAATGAATTAAAGAAGGAGAGAATGAGACTGGGAGAATTACGTAAACAACATTATCAATTAGCGGGAGAAAGTGAAGGCTGGGAAGTTGATCAGGTAGGTTTAAACGTCCTCTTCTTTATTTTATCTTAGGGTGTATGATACGCAAATTCACTTCCGTTAAATCTTGAATAAGTATTTAATTACACAATCCTACGAAAGGGAGACAGTTATTTTTGTACGCCAATTGTTGACCCCCTGGTCATCCATGGTTGCATGTGGATGTTCCAGAGGTTAAATTAATTATTTAATTGGCTTGGAATTCTTACATAGTGTGTATGTTCATTTGATGAAGAACCCTGTTAATTTTCAACAATTTCCGATAATTACTCTCAGAGTTATCCCCCTTGATCAATTTAATAATCTTGGTATCATTTGTGTAAGGAATTCACTTCCATGATTAATAATTCCTTTGTTAAATAGCTGATTGTTTCTCAGACTACAGAGAAATCGGAATAATATTTATATCGTCTAAAATATTGGGATGTGTTTTGGTTATTTGAAATCTTGTCTGATGGTTTCAGTCTATTAATATTATCACAAGTTATTTTTCTGAGCACTTTATTTTTGTGTTTTAATTCATGTTTTTATTTACTTTAGTTATATCATGGTGTAATATATTTTACTGTTTCAATCATGCCTCATGTTTTCATCTGTTATTTTCATCATTCAAACACTACAATAGGGATGTATAGATTAAGCAGGATTGTGCCTCTGTAAACTAACAGAATTCTTTGATCCTTTTAAAAGTAAAGGTTAAGAAATAGAGGATACAAAGTAGTGTCCGCACCTCCCTTCCATGGAATATAAAAAAATTATGTGCAATATTTGTTTGGACATTGAAGCAACAGATTGACGACTGATCATCAAGCGTTTTGGAAAGAATTACTGATATAGAAGATTTAAAAAGAAAACCAGTTGCAGTAGATGCCATAGCTTATATATATTTATATATTCCTTGGGGGTGGGGGATGACCGAATGGCTGGCAGTGCGCCTTCTCTCCCTCCTCTCTCTCTCTCTCTCTCTCTCTCTCTCTCTCTCTCTCTCTCTCTCTCTCTCTCTCCCTGATAATAGTCTAATAGTCATTATTTAAGTTATTATACAATAGATTATATAGTATATATGTTAGTATATTTAATTCTATATAAAATACTAGGAAAATGATGAAAGTGAAGGGGATCATAGTGTACCTTTAACAGTAAGTTATAAACTAGATAGACCAGCCTGTTAACTAGATTTATAGACAGAATCAATGTTGTTTTAATTAGAATATTAACAACTGTAACTAACATTTTGGTCGATATGTGCCACGCTTACTTTAGCTCAAGTCGTACTGTTTTCACTTTCACAGTTTAAATGAAATTAAAACTCTTGATAGGGGAAAAGTTTACCAAGAATCCTTTCTGTAATTGACTAGTTTCGATCTATTCCAACTCTTCAGGCTTAATTGAAAGAGTGAGACTACCCTGATTGTTTTTTGTATAGTGTCTAATTTGTCATGGCTTAATCTATGTTGAAATTGATTAGCAAAAAAATAACTGGATTTAAAAAGTTGCCCAACAAATGGTGATTATCAACGTGTATATGAAATGAAATGGGGTTTAACGTTCTACTGTTTTGCTCCAACTGAATTAATTAAGACTGGCATACACCACACAGTGTACTATGAGAGAAATTTTGTCCGACAGCAGCACTATTCTTATACATTGTATCAAATTCCAACTGCCAAGGATCTCTTGCATGCACACCAATGTGTACACAGAACCTCAGTTTTTGTCCCACCCGAATAAGCTACATAGCTGTCCTTGTTAGGCCCTCTGTCCTGCACCACTGACAAAGGAAAAACTTACCAGAAAATCATGATGAACATCCCCAGCCAGCACTGTGAGGGAACTTGCAACCTCCAGGCTAGTGAGCCAGCATTTCACGCACTTAGTCTGCAAACGATGCCAAATGTTTCTGTTTGCCATGTCTTTATAAATACAGGGGCCTTATTCACGAAATTTTAATTAAGATAAAATCCAAATTTTCGTTATTTGATTGGGTAATATTAGATTGATTTTAGTCCATAGCCAATCAAAACTGGAGTATCTACTAAAATTTGGATTTTATCTTTAGTTAAGATTTCGTGAATCAGAGCCCAGAATGGTATCGCTTAAGTGATGAATACATGAGCGTTCAGGTAAAATATCTTGACAGTTGGAATTTGATATAAGAGTAGGTGATAGTGCCGTTATGTGGGCAAAATTTCCCTCATCATAGCACACTGTATGGCATATGCCCGTCTTCATTAGCCCAGTTGGAGCAGAACGGTAGGACGTTATACCCCGTATCATTTATTTTCTAAAATGACAATCAACAGGTTTAGGATTCTATCAGGTTTCCTTTTAATATCTCAAAAGAGTACTGTTTCAGCTAAAGTCAGGGCAGTTGATACGACCTTAAATTTACAAATTATATGTGTTTGAAACTGTAGAAAAAGTTTAAAGAGAAAAGCTTTGTTCTGTCAACTTTTTATGCGGCCACATTGCTTGTGGACGCTCTAAAGGCTAAAGTTAATATCCGATTGACTTTAAATTTATACACAGTGTTTAAGGTCAAGATTCAAAGAAGCCTATTGATTTTCAGCGATTTCTGATAATTAGTGCCAGAGTTATGGCCCTTGATCACTTAAAAAATCTTGTGGACGCTCTAGAGGCCAAAGTTAATATCCGATTGACTTCAAATTTAGACACAGTGTTTAAGGTCATGCGACGAAGAAGCCTATTGATTTTCAGCGATTTCTGGTAATTAGTGCCAGAGTTATGGCCCTTGATCACTTAAAAAATCTTGTGGATGCTCTAGAGGCCAAAGTTAATATCCGATTGACTTTAAATTCATACACAGTGTTTAAGGTCATAAGACGAAGAAGCCTTTTGATTTTCAGCGATTTCCAATAATTAGTGACAGAGTTATAGCCCTTGATCACTTCAAAAAATCTTGTGGATGCTCAAGAGGCCAAAGTTAATATCCGATTGACTTCAAATTGATACACAGTTTTTAAGGTCATGAGACCAAGAAGCCTATTGATTTTCAGTGATTTCTGATAATTAGTGCCAGAGTTGTAGTCCTTGATCACTTCAAAAAATCTTGTGGATGCTCTAGAGGCCAAACTTAATATGCGATTGACTTCAGATTGATACACAGAGGTTAAGGTGTTGAAACGAACAAGTATTTTGATTTTCAATGAACTTTAATAACTGAACAGCAAAATCCATCATATTAAATGTTTCCTATACTAATTGTTAGCGTTGGGCAAAACTTTATAAAAAGCAAACAAATTCTAATGATTTTCTGATAATTACATAATGAGTTGTTACTCTTAATCAGATTTTAGTGTATTACAAATGTTTCATTACCAAAAAAAGTAAAAAATATGCGCGAACCCTTGTTGACTGCCCGGACAATTTAGCTTCTGTGGGCGTATGTTTCGTTGCCTGGCAACCTATCTTTAAAGCTTATGTCGCTCAGATTAAAGCAGTTAAAAAATAGTTATTGTAAAATTGATAATTTGTAAAACTAAATATTGTAATAACAAATAGATGTTGTGCTTAATTCATCGCATGAAGTATAATAATAATAATCTACTTTTACGTATCGGCAAAATGTCACATTTACAAAAAACTGTATTGATATTGTTCATTTCCATCTTTACTGGTGGTAATTTGCAGCCTTTACAGTAAAGTCAGTCAAAATGAATGATAGTTACTTTATAGATACTTAAATGTGTATTTGAGTTTTTATGGACAAGTTGAGTTGTCCCTATGGGTACTGTAGGTTCTATTGCCCGGACAATTATCTCAATGTGGGTTTAAAAGCGGGGCGGTGGCTTCTACTTGTCTTATTGCTAGCCAATCCACTGTCAAACGTCTGGGCTGTAGTTGCATGAACTGAATTGCTTCATTAGGTAATGCTTTCAATTTGGTTATTAAAAATAGCCGATCTTTATTGTGCATTTTGCGATCAATACTTATTTTTAGAAGCTTCATTCATGCTAAAATGTACTTAATTTTCAACAGCTTTGATTTAAATAATTGACATCAATCTGAATGACTAATAAAACACGATTTAAAGAAACATATTACTTAACCCTTAGAACCCGAAATGCCGCAAAACCGGCTTGACGTTGTATCGCATATACCCGAAATGTCGGTTTTGCGGCTTGGGGCATGTTCAAGCTTCAATTACGTTGACGTCATAATTAATATGACGTCCTGTAAATCCAGGGAGGGACGTGCAACACCCCATGTAAAGTCAGTGTTCAAAGGGTTAAATGTCAAGCTTCATAAATTTCCATGAGTATAACACAATAACGAATGTGAATGTTAACTGCCACGGGTAAATATCATTAGGTAGATTTCAGTCCATATTATTTCTAGTCTATATTTCTATAAGCAGAAGGACTGAAATGATATCATGGCTTGTGTATTGATGGAAAGTTACGATTACTCTAGGTAGACAGCAGAAATCTGCATGGTAAGATTTACTTGTGGCACGTGACATTGACATGCGGAATCTTTTTATACTTACAGAAAGGATGTGTTGACATAATTACTTGCACTTTTTAAAAAAACCTTTAAAAGGTCTTGTCTTTAAATTTGATGAAATATGATTTTTAACTAATGTATTTTAATGACCATGATCATTTTAAAAAAAAGCTTTGAGAAATCATGAATCAAACTGGTCATCTGTGATTAATTTTATAGAATGTTATTTTCCTTATAATTTTATATTATCATTTTTTTTGGAATGAGAGAATGAGTTGCTTTACAAGTTTTGTTTTTGATTGAAGATGGCATGTTTGATTGCAGCGGAATGGATTCTTTTAAAACCTGAATCCTTAATTTTGATTGAATTCACTTTATTGAGGATACTGATAAGATGATTATCCCAAGGTGTGATACTTCCATAATTCAGATTCTGAAAGAATCCTTTAATTTGGCTTGAATTGAAATATAGGTTATTGAATATGCAACACTCAGTCTCATATTTAGTAACTGCAAATGATTTTTTTTGCCTTTCTATTTTTGAATGAAGGCTTATTGTTTTTAAGGATGCAGCTTGTAATTAAGATGGGTAGCCTTATGGTCTTAAACATGCTCCTATTTTTTAGATCATGAGGCCTAGTTGTTATGGATGGCTGAATGGTTTGCACAAGTGTTGTATCATTAGGTGTGCCATTGAGTCAACTGGTGTGGTTTCGACAAGGAGTAGGGTCGCCTGTCCAATCTCATAGTTTTCTTTGGGTCTTCCTGTGTTTCCTCCGACTGCTAAAGACATCTACGTGCAAGTGAATTATTGCAATAAATTAAATCCATTTGTTAGTCCCGAAATGACCCAGTTTGTGTCATTAAACCCCAATTCTCTCACTCTATGTCATGCATTCAACAGGTTTTGTTTCAATTCCAAGAGTAGGATTGCCTGTTCAACCTCCAGGATACTGTATCTTCCCATTGTTAAACACCTCTACACCGATGCAAATTATTGATAGAAATTGAACCATATTTTTCTCCTGTAATGACCTAGTTTGTGTCAAGTGAATTTTTAACCCCATCTCTCTCTCTCTCTCTCTCTCTCTCTGAAGATGTACCTTACATACTACTTGTTATTTATGAATATATTACAGTTAGCTGATTTAGGTGTACCTGATTGGGCTGAACCATGGGATTCAGATATGTTATAGGTATATTGGTAAGACAGCATGGAGTGATTTGGTGTGAAAATTCAGAATTGTGCAAATTCAAATTTTTAATTGACAAAGTTACAAACCCTGTCAGAGCATATTACATACCCCATCAAAGCATATTACATACCCCATCATACCATATTAATACCTCATCATACCATATTACATACCCCATCATATCATATTGCATACCCCATCATACCATATTACATACTCTATTATACCATATCACATCCCCCATCATACCATACTACATACCCCATCAAAGCGTATTACATACCCCATCATACCCTATTACATACCCCATCATACCATATCACAAACCCCATCATACCATATCACATACCCCATCATACCATATTACATGCCCCATAATACCATATCATACCATATTACATACCCCATCATACCATATTACATACCCATCATACCATATCACATACCCCATCATACCATACTACATACTCCATCATACCATATTACATACCCCATACTACCATATTACATACCCCATACTACCATATTACATACCCCATCATACCATGTTACATACCCCATCCATCATACCATATTGCATACCCCATCATACCATATTACATACCCCATCAGATGGTATTACATACCCCATCATACCATATTACATACCCCATCATACCATATTATAATACATACCCCATCATACCATATTACATACTCCATCATACCATATTATATACCCATCAGATGGTATTACATACCCCATCATACCATATCACATACCCCATCATACCACATAACATACCCCATCATACCATATTACATACCCCAACATACCATATTACCATATTACATACTCCATCATACCGTATCACATACCCTATCAGATGGTATTACATGTACTTAATCTCACTCAGTTACTATAACATACTACATCAAACCGAGTTGAGTTCCATACCAGTATTTCATCAGACTGGGTTACGTGCCCTAAGTTTCATGTCTCATCAAATTGAGTTTCACTGACTGAGTTACATTACAAACCCCATATAAATATTCCAAATTAAACAAACTGACTTTTCCACTGTTCTGTCAGACCAATAACAGCTGAATTGTCAGTAGAATTCTGATCTTATATTCATTGATTTTCACTGTTTGTGGGATTTTTTATTTCAAAGTGTATGACAAATGATTTTTTTTTATGAAGAATGTTTTATCATTGCTGTGCTTATCATATTCCTGTAATGATCATAGTTAGTAATATATTTGATTGACCTGTATATGGATAAGTATTTTAAAGCGTTAATGTTGTTTATTGTTTCAGCATGTTGTTTATTTCAGATAATAATTAACTACTGTATCAAAAACTTAAACAATTTGCCTCAATTTTGCTAGATCTTTTTCTATTATAATTGGAATTCTCTTCCCCTTTGATATAAATCAGTAACTCTCTCTCTCTCTCTCTCTCGGTCAATACTTATACTACATGGCAACATGAAAACTAACCTTTAGTATATAAAATATAATCACATTGTAATTTTAAATCGTTTTTTATTTTTGTAGTTTTAATATCAATCATTAAATTTTACTTTTATTTATTATTTTAAATATGTTATAATCATCTTTGTGGTGACTCATTCTCATCATCTTCATTAATTTTTTTTTAAATCTTACGCACCGCACCGCACGGCACAAAATGTATTATTTATAGTCATTGATCAGCTACTTTAACTAATAAAGAAATAAACAATTATCTTCTTTTTTTCAGGGAAAAAAGAGTTGACCATCTGTTAGCCTCAATACCCAGATCAAAAGGGGACATAATTAGTGCATAGACCGCATTCATCAATATATATATATATAATAACAGGCATAACTATATATACATACACTAGCAATATAATCGAACAATGGCGTTTTCATTTATTTTAAATAACGCTTTAAAGAAAATTGGCCAGGGTTTTGTTGGGGTTTTTTTGTAGATATGAAATTATTTTATGAGTTTTTATATATACGGTATGTCAATTGTATATTTGTGTTTTGATTATAGATGAATTAAATATTTATTTGGATGAAATATATCGAGAATGACACAAGAAATTTTTTGAATTTTAAATGCACTAATCTTCTGTTGGCTTTTATTGTCAAGATAAATGACACTTTTATTTGTAAGAAATATTTTATGTCATTTATTATTTGATCTATTAGATAAGTGGGTTTTTAAATCAGAAGTTTTTAGCCTATAATATCTTGGTTACATTTAATATTTATTTATGGTGATAACTTTGTGAATTTTGATAAAATGTACACACAACAGAAATATGACAACATGCGAATGAAATTTGACAAAGATGGATGAAAATTATTCATGTCTTGCTCATATCCATGTTAATAGGGTTGATTTTTATGATAGAGTTGTCAAGTGGATGTTAAACTCCATTTCTCTCTCTCTCTCTGTCATGATAGAGTACTCTGATTAGTCATTTGCTATAAAATAACCAACATATATTTGATCATATGGTGTTTGTGAATGGACACCATGAACAAGACAGTGATAATTGACTCTCTGATTGGTCACTTGCTATAAACTAACCAATGGATATTGTCTTGGGGAGTAAGACATTTTTGATAAATGATTAGTGTATTTTAATTTATGTTTATTTGTTGTTATGTGATTATGATAGAACTGTGTGGTTATTATTAACTCTGATGATAGAAATTGTTATTATATCTATTATATGTATTATATATTTTGTTTTATGAGGCAGGGACTTGTTGGAGTATGTATCTTATAGTTTTATATCTCTCATTCATGAATACACGAAGCTATTGGCAACTAAATCATCCAATAAGCTTAAAGCACAGGGCACACAGACAACTAAATCATCCAATAAGCTTAAAGCACAGCAGAACACACAGACAGTTGCTATTGGCAACTAAATCATCCAATAAGCTTAAAACCCAGGGCACACAGACAGTTGCTATTGACAACTAAATCGACCAATAAGCTTTAAGTGCAAGGCAAACAGGCTATTGCTGTTGGCAACTGAATCATCCAAATATATTTGAATGTCCACTTAAGTTGAATTTCTCATTGATGTGTCTCATAGAATTATTGGACTATTCAGTACCAATATTCTGTAATGCATCTATATCACATAAATGCTTGAAGTATCATCTTGATAAAAATTGTATGAATCTGGAATCAGTTTGTTAGATCTTGACTTCCCCCACCCTCACCCACCCACCTTTGTTGACGGAGCAATAAAATGTTGACAGAAATGGATTTTGAAGCTAGTTGAAGACTATAAACACTACATAACGACACATCGTCTAAATTAACTGCATTTATCCTGAATCATATATCACTCATGGACTAGGATCACAGCTAATACCAAACGCAATCACTTATGACAATAATTTTCACCTTTTTCGTACTCTGAAACTCTGAATTCAATTAATGCTACATTAGTTTCTCATTTAGGCTGGGAGTTTGATGGCTGAATTTTTAACGTGTGCACATTATATCATAAGGTCCGTCATTAAGTCAACTGGCGTGGTTTCGATTCCCTGGTTTTATATGACAAGGGTTAGGGTTAGGGTCGCCTGTCCAACCATGTGGGTTTTTTGCAGGTCCTCCAGTTTCCTCCCACTGCTAATGACCTTTATACAGAAATAAAACTGGTAGTCCCAAAGTAACCTAGTTTGTTTCTAGTAGAGGTTAATGCACATTTTTCTCTCCCCACCTCTAATTTTGACTAATGTGTGCGCTGTGCTTTATATATATTAGCATTAGATATATTTTGTTGAATAGTATTGATTAGTTTTATTGTGTATAGAACAGAGAGCATGCCATATTATTTTTATTTTATAATTGATGTAATTATTTCAATAACAGGGTTTATACATTAGAATTAAATCACTTTATACTAAAATATAAAAATATTGTTTCTGCATATTCATTCTAACGGTGTAAGTGACAAGCTAGAGGTTATCAAGGTGAAATTGGTTAATAAGAATTAAGAGGTTATTCGATTCGTAGCCACAGTATGTAGGGTTAGGGCAATTTATTTTTTAATTGGGCCTCTGTATAATAAACAAGCACGTGGGTTAAGATTAGTTAAACACAAGGTATGCCTATAACAGATCTTTTTCTAGGCCTGAAATGTTATCTGAATTATTAATTAGACATTAATTAACTTATCCAGACCATAATCAACTCTTGATGTTATCTTATGTGTTTTAATTAACTTATCAAGACAACAATCAGCTCTCAATGCCATCGCTAGCCAACGATGTTTACTGGATTTGAACACATTTTCTGATAGATTATTTAACATCAAAATGGATGATCGTGACTTTGTTGTTTATCGTGCTGAGTTTAGTAAGGATGATCAAGACTAAGCTTAACTGTCAGCACTTTATCTAATCTCCCATGATGGCCCTTTAATTTTTCATCCACCATTTAATTCACAGAGAAAATATTTATAATACTATGCAGAGAGCAGAATAATGTAACACTAAAATTTACACATCACTGTTGTCATTGGAATTTCTACAAGCAAATTGAGATATACATGTACTTTCTTGTTTATCACAGTATATAGAACTGTTTATTTAAAAAAAAACTTTCTTAACAATTAACTTTATCTTATTCCATCTTACCTTATCTTTTATAAAAATGTCAGGTCCCAAGTTCACAAAGCATTCTCAGACTTAAGTTAAGAATTTACTCAACTTTCAATCACTGTTTATGAGAAATTTCTTTGATCCAGAAACACAAAATTTTGCACATAGTTTCTTATTGATAAATTAAAACAACAAAAGTTTTATAAAGGGCTATATTTTAGTTAGAATAATGCGATCTATTTTGAGTAAATTCTTAAGTTAAGTCTGAGAATGCTTTGTGAACTCGGGGCCAGATGTTTCAATAGGGGAAGGTGATGAAATATAAAAAATTAAAAAGTGAATATTATACATACATCTGACTATTAGATTATGATAACTTTTTTCTATTTTAAAATCACTTAATATTTTATAACTTTATGTATTTACTAATATTTTGTGGAATACATATTTACTTTATTCCTGAAAGCATTTTTTGTCTGACACTATTTATTCAATAAATATTTACATATTATAAAAGAACACTACATAATTGTGGGATCCTAAAACAAGCCAGAGCTTATATAAATTCATCTCCCCTTAAAGCATTTGAATTGTTGCACATGAAATTAATCTGGTCATTGTCCAAGTTCTTTTTTTCTTCTTTTTTTTTAAAATTCATTTTTTGATATTCTTTAATCTTTTTTCTTCTATTGAAGTGGTTAAGATTTTTATTTCTGACATTCATAATATGTATAAAATATTGACTATTTGGGTCATGGTTAAACCCTTGTTAATTATCTTTCAATATTCAAAACCTGTTTTTTTTAAATAAATGAAATAAGTATAATAGAAATTATGATGGATTGTATATATATGGGTATGTAATTTATTTTGCATTTTCATCTTTATTTCCTAGACAAGTTTTGTCATTAAAGAATCTCGATGCTAACAAATCAGCAGTAAATATTTGTTTGGCCAGCAATGACAGTAGATTGGCGACAGTCCTGCACATTTTAGCACATATGACGTAATATGTGGGTTAGGGCTGGGACCAATCTCGAAACCAGAAAAATTTTTGAAGAAATTTCTCTGGTGAATCGGGGTAGCCATTTTCCCGGAAAATGACATGTAATTCCTACGCGCGAAATTTCTCGTTTATTTGCGTCGTCCGCCCCTGATTTTACGTGCCTGGATGACCGAATCACTTAAAAATATACCCACGCGTAGAAAATAGATCTTTACAAAAACTTGAATTTGTTCGCTTAGGATCCAATTTTTTATGTCAGCGAGTTGACTTTGACTCAAGGATCATTTTACAACAAACGAAACGACGATCCGACCTCTAGTTTTCGAGAAATCGACCCAAAAAGATTGACCAATCAGAGGTCAGAATGGGCGGGCTTAGGTTTGAAAATAATTGGAAAAAATGGACGGTCTAATGTGCCAGAGGCCTTCGGCTCTGCGGCTGCCTCTGGGAACGAGATTGGGCTGGTACCTAAAGATTTTGTCAATGTCTTGAAATGTAAACAGGGCAAGGCTAACCTTAACCATGGTGAAAGCCTGACCCTTAGCCTAACACCCAATCCACATATAATGTTATACATGTATGTGCGGGACCATCTCCAATCTAGCATTTTCCGGCAATGACAGATATGTTAAACAACCCTTGATATTAACTCTTATTTTTCTACAGATTAAATTCTAAAACAATTTTTTCTATTATTAAGAAAAAGTAATAAAGGTGTTTGAAGTATATTTGGATAAAAAATATTTCCCTATGTAGTGTAAATGGGTTTATAAAATAGTATGCAGAGGAGTAAAATGTTTAAAAGGCGCCAATTAAATATGTTTTCCATAACCGAATTTGATTTGAGACACTAATGCACTTTCATATACATAATACTTGCTGTGGTTGTTGAGACTTGAAATTAGTGTTCGCAAATATTACAACTGTTAAAGATACCATTAAGGTTTTACGACATGGTCTCATGCATCACACCTGATAAAGAGACCATCGTATTATGTGACATGGTCTCATGCATTACAACTGCAGGCGCGGATCCAGGATTTTTTGCAGGGGGGGTCTAGGTTTGATAATTGCTTAACTAATTGCGCTCAACCGGTTAACGGGGGGTTTGGTAAATTAGATTCAATTTGGTTCATTCTGACGTATTTCCGGAAGGTAAATTCCAAAATTACAGGTCTAAATCGCCAATAAAATCGCATAAAAAATTTTCAAGCCTGAGCAGGGGGGGGGTCCGGACCCCCCGACCACCCCTCTGGATCCGCGCCTGAACTGATAAAGAGACCATTGGGAGTATTATACCGTTGACTGTTTTTATAAAAAAAATCAGGATCGAACCGTATAATTATCGAGCCAGCACTTTGTCTTTGTGCTACCATGGCTGGTTATATTTGTAAAGAACAGCAACATGACAAAATACCTTAAAATTGTAATTATTTATGATCAGTGATGGTAGGAAACTTGCTTGGTGTTCAGCAAGTCATATTAGTATCTTGGTATTTGTATCTTAATATAACCTCGTGGGTTTCCTCCGGGCACTCCGGTTTCCTCCCACTGCTAAAGACCCCTACGCGCAAGCGAATTATTGAAATAAAATTAAACCATATGTTAGTCCCGAAATGACCTAGTTTGTGTTGAGCGGATGTTAAACCCCATTTCTTTCTCTCTCGTATCTTAATATTGAACAGCATGGCCACACCACAAGCCCTGTGTACCCGAAAATGGGAAAAGTATAATCAAAAGTTATTGACCGATTTGTCTGAAATTTGGTGTAAGATCATAATTACACATCTTAGACACCCTCAGCAAATTTCAAGTCTCTACGATTAGGAAGTACTGGGGTTATGAAAGTGTATTAGCACCTTTAAAGGTGTGGCCTATTTCTGTGAATTTGATATTCTTTTTGTTTCTTAAAGATTTCAAAATCAAATCCAGATGCTTAAATCAGCCTCGGGGTGTTGATTCGTGTCATGCTCGGTTTTTGATTTGTGCATGACTACCATTTTGATTCTAAAGAATTCGCACCTCAAAGCCTCTTCACAGATCCATGCATGTCAGATTTGAATATATGCTGTGAACATAGAATGGATTATGAATCTGGAAAGAGACCGAAACCCAAATGTGCCACAATCAAACTGCGCTTTATTGACTTGTCTGCATTGTTAAAAGCAAAACCTCTCATTTCCATAAGTTGTGCCATTAACTTTTTATTAATGAAAACTTTTTTATTAATTAACAATAACATCATGCATTTTATTCTGCCTGTTGAAGCGATGTCATATATTTTCAGAAAATTACATTATTTTTAGCATTATTGGTGAATAGAGATGATATAAATTTAGACTCCATGACTTTCACTTGAAAGAGATGATAAAATTATAAAGATCGGGTTGTCATTAAGTTGATGAAAAATTTTATTTATTATTTTGTGACATTAAAGGGGAATATTTACTGTTCTTACTTTTATCAGATTAAAGCAAAAAGTATCTAGTAAATGGTAACTCTTTGTCAGATATCACAGTAAGGGTTAAATTTCAAAATCATTAAAACAGGACTTCAGTTATTATAAGAGTTTTACATAATATTGTCCTTAGTGGTCTTGATCGCTCTATCCCAAATTGTCTCCCTTTCAACTGCATTGAACATATGTCTGGAAGTCTGGACTAAATACCACTCGGCAAACCTCGGAAGATTTCGGACAATCTTAACTCGGCTGTATGATGCATTCCGCCATATTGGAACTACTTTAAAGGTCCCGGATGAAACATGGCTGCGCCCATTCCGAACACAAGTTGGCGACCTATTTGACTAGCAACCTAGTCGACCGATCCAGCTGACGAAATTAAACTTCTATTCTGAGCTAAAGGAATGGATAAAAAATAATATATTCTACTTTCATTTGATAGACATAACGTTGGATTTTATTGGTTGATAAATAGATGAGTTAAGGCGACTGTTGTCTTTATTCTAAATAGGTTTCCAACGAACAGGTTGCAGCTCGATGGGTCGAATAGGTTGCTAGCCGAATAGGTTCCCAATTTGTGTAATAGCGTCAAGTTTTCCTGTTAAAGTAAACCGGTAGCCGCATCGCAAATGTATGGGCGTAGGTACATATCACTTACTGTCATACAGCCGAGGCTAGATGTAGTTTACGGAATCTGCCGAGATTTGCCGAGTGGACTAAATACAACTGTGTTTGCAATGACTTATGGGAAATGTTTTCTCAATCTACCAGTTAAAACTGGCTTATGCATACTCCAAAAGTAAGGGGTGAAGGTCATTTTCTCTTTCAACCAATAAAAAGAAATAAACAAACCTCTGTGTGTACACAATATTTGTTCAGTCAGATATCTGTTGTGGAGACCGTTTGGACTAGAAATGAAATTTAACATCCTACATTTCTGCTCCGAACTGGGCTCATGAGTGAAATTTTGCCTGGACATCGGCACAGATGGCCTACTCTTAATCGAATTCCAACTGACAAGGGATCTAGTTTGGACTAGAGCAATTGAGACAAGGTCCTAAGTCGAGTGATTACTACCACGGTTAAAAACTGCCTGCAAGAAAACCAAACTATGATAACACATTGTTGATTGTATTTTTATTTATTTACTGTATGTTTTTTTGTTTATATATTTGATAAGACTTTGTGTACAGAACTATTAAATAAACATGTCACAATAACAAGACAATCAATATATACATTGTACATGAACAGACATTAAAAATTATATAAAATTATATCACAGTCAATTTGCTTATCTTTTTTCTTTTTTGAAAATAATATTTATGTAGGGGTCATCATTCAGTTATTCATGAAAATATGGGGGGATTGTATGGCCAAATGGTTAGCATGTGTGTGCGGTATCATAAGGCTTGTCATTGAGTCTACTAGCGTGGTTACGATTCCCTGGTTGTACGTGACAAGGATTAGGTTCGCCTGTACAACCTCGTGGGGTTTCTCCGGGTCCTTTGGTTTGTTCCCACTGCTGTTGAAATAAAATTGAGCCATATGCTAGTCCTGAGTGGACATTAAACTCATTTCTCTCTCTCATGAAAATTTATGAAATAATCTTGATTTCAAGACGTACCAGTTGAACACACCATGTGTGGTGACAAGTACCATAATAGAAACTGACGAGAGAAATGTTATTTAATGAAGGGGACTACTGGGGCGTTTGAAACTAACTCGGTATTAATCTCTTCGAGGCATTTAGTAACAGGATAGATTTGATAGAATACTTTTATCAAATTGTCAAATAATAGGAGCAGTTTTCCATAAGTATGTGTTATAGTTTAAAGTTATAACTGATTTTAAGACATTTAACACTACAACTTGGGTATCATTTAATTGTGTTGTTTTAGCCGGAGTTCAGGCCCCGAGTTCACAAAGCATTCTCAGACTTAAGATGAGAATTTGCTCAACTTTCAATCACTGTTTATGAAAATATCTTTTATCCAGAAACACAAAACTTTGCACATAGTTTCTTATTCATGTATTTGATATATTAAAACAACAGAATTATTTTAACGGGCTATATTTTAGTTAGATTAAGGTGAACAAGTTTGAGTAAATTCTTAACTTAAGTCTGAGAATGCTTTGTGAACTTGAGGCCTGGATTTAACGTTAAGTTTCAAACCATTGTTGGAAAACTGATAAAATTTGTTGAGAATCGTAGAAAATTATTGGTGTTTCTGCTATCACATAGTTTAGAATGGTCTTTCTAGATTAGATAATGGGTTGGGTTTACAACTATTTACTTTCTTAAAAGGTATTGAATAAGTAACATACTAATTAATTACTGAACACTGCTCAAGAAATTAAACAGTTATAAACCCAACTCTTTAAATGAAATCTAGAAGCATGGATTACTATTCATAACCAAATACAACAAGGTATATATGATATAACTACTTCTTTATAATTTAATAACGACGTAACGTGACCTGTATGTGTTACGTCGTTACCAAATTATAGTAGTTATATCCATATATACCTCGTGTTGTGTTTTGTTATGAATAGTTATAAACCCAACATTCATTATTTAATCCAGACCGACTCTTTAAACTACAAAACATAAAATACAGAAACTCTTGTAACAACAACACAACTACATGATACAAGAGTTGTCGTGTATGGACCCACTATCTCCATGCATACAAGTCTTTTTGAATGAGCCCTGAGAACTGCCAAGCGAACAAGAGCAACTCATCCACCAGATAGTTCTAAAAATTTCAATAAAAAAAAAATGGAATCCCTTTTGATATAACTGAAGTTTGTGACTAGATAAAAACAGGCAGTTTTAAACCTTATAGGAGACATTTTCTGTATGAAATAACATGAAGCAGAAATGCAACAAACCAAAGCTCAAAGCTTACAATAATTATAAGAAAAACAGAATTCTACTTTAATCGTAAATCTGTTGGAAGGATGTCATTCCTTTTGGTTCCAATTCATCAACAAACGATTCTGAAAAAAAAAAATTAAATGAAAACAAATTTGATTACTTTACTTAGTGAAATGAAATGTAATGGGGTTTAACGTCCTACTGCTCTGTTCCGATTGGGCTAATGAAGATGAGTATATGCCATACAGTGTGTCATGGGGGAAATTATGCCATGGCAGCAGCACTATGACCTACTCTAGCATCAAATTCCAACTGCCAAGGGATCTTCTACATGCACGCCAATGTATACACGGGACTCCTGTGTTTTGTCCCATCAGAATGAATAGACAGCTCTCCTTCTCAGGCTCTCCAGGTACCACTGACAAGGGGAAACTTGCAGGGGATGATCATGTGATATCCATGCTAGCGAATCAGGCACCCGAGCAAAGTAGAGGAACCAAGTAATAAAAACTATATTTTATAATCTTACCCTGGTCACTCATAAATACAAATGAAAACATGGAGAAAGCTTCTGTTTGTTCTGGTGTTGTTAATTTATCCATTTGTTCAGTCAGGTGATTAATGGCTGTCTCCATATCTGTAATACAATTGTATCTGTGAATAGTATTTATATTTGTATGACACTGGTTAACGCTTGTCAATAATTGTATCATACTGTCTGTCAACTCGTTTTGATTCCCGAGTTTCATGTGACATTTGGAGAGAGAAAGAAATGGGGTTTAACGTCCACTCAACACAAACTAGGTCATTTCGGGACTAACATATGGTTCAATTTTATTTCAATAATTCGCTTGCCCGTAGGGGTCTTTAGCAGTGGGAGGAAACCGGAGTGCCCGGAGGAAACCCACGAGGTTGAGAAGGCACCCCTGTCTCCATGCCACATACGCTCACAACAGGGCTCGAAACCACAGCCGCAAGCCAGAGGTGACAGGCCAGCTAGAGGACGGAGCGTGGCACTCTAGACCACTAGACCATCCCAACCCCCCATGTGACAAGGACTAGGGTCACCTGTCCAACCAAACCTCAGGGGTTATCTTCTGATCTTCCAGTTTCCTCCCACTACTAAAGACCTGTATGTGCAAGCGAATTATTGAAATAAGATTGAACCATATGTTAGTCCCAAAAAGACCTAGTTACGTATAGCGGAGAATTGAAATAATGCGAGTTGACTCAATGACAGACCTTATGATAGAACGCGCTAACCATTCGGCCATCCAACACCCCCTAGAAAGTCTTGGAAATGTGATCTTGACAAGAGATAGCTAGATACAGTGACTGATTTTAGCTAGTCTTTAATAATCTAAATGAGTTGTGTACCTGTTTTAATGATGTCATTTTTCTGTAGTTTATACAGATAGGGTTGTAATAAACTATTATGTTGTTGTAGAGATGGTACCAGGCTTGTTAAATCATCCGGCAATAAAATAGATACACAATGTAATATAGCTTGAATAATCTGTAATGTAATAAAACAGACACACAATGTAATATAGCTCAAATAATCTATAATAAAATAGACAAACAATGTAATATAGCTTGAATAATCTGTAATGTAATAAAACAGACATTCAGTGTAACATAGCTTGAATAATCTGTAATATAGCTCGAATAATCTACAATAAAATAGACACACAGTGTAATATAGCTTGAATAATCTGCAATGTAATAAAGGAGATACACAATGTAACATAGCTTGAATAATCTGCAATGTAATAAATAGATACACAATGTAACATAGCTTGAATAATCTGTGATGTAATAACAAGACCTTGTGATGGAGGATTTAACCTCAAAATGGATAATCAGGACTTTGTTTTTATTGTACCTACTTAGTAATGATGATCAAGGCTAGATCTAAAATTCAATTGCTAATATCTCAGTTCAAAATGGAACAATCTGACAGAGATCTTCAGCATATTCTCTTTACATTATCTATTTTGTTTACAGTGAGAACTGTCAGCTCTTTATCTAATCTCCATAATCCCCTTTAACTCAATATATTTCAACATACATTATGGAAGAGCAAAAACTGACTTTTGTCGGTCTTCCTTTGATCCTCAGATGTCATAGAAATTATAAATTAGATCTTTATTTAAACAACAAGCCCAAAATGAACTCTGTAGACCCACGGATGGCTTGGATTGGGCTCGGATTAAAACAGGATTTCGTCGACTGATTTAATCACTATGGCGTCGTGGGTGGGGTTTCTCTGTGACGTTGACGTCATCATACTTCCGGAAATTGTTCATAGAAGACAGTGATGACCGAGGCTATACACAAGCTTCACTAGATACCATTTAAACATTACTTGATGATCGAGACTATGTAGGTGGAGTTAACGCCTGTCAATCAACAATCGGCCATAGTGGGAAAAGGGTGTCGATGAATTTAACTACCATTTCTAGTAAAAAATTATAGTGGTAACAACTTTGTTCAGGATAAAGTAATTTGACTGAAATTTTCAATATATTCTTGTTTCAACATCTATTTTTGAATTTTTATAGCAAGAATGGTTAACTCCTTGTCAAAATCTCCCATAATGTATCTTTAAACTAAATTTACTATTCTGAACCTCAATTAACCCTTCAAATAACAAGTCCCTGAACATTGTGTGGCCTCTACACATAGATGGCGGACTAAGAAGTCTGGTGTCTAAAGAACAATATTACCTGTTCTGTAAGATTATCCCTGTATTTAAATTCCGCGAAGTCTGTTATGTCTTCTGATGTCTTTAAAGCAACAATCAAACTATTCCACACAAAGGTAAACAATTCCACATCACCATAGAAACCTCTCTCTTTTAATGATGAAAGAGCCAGTGCAGCGTTAATTCTAACTTTAAAATTTTTACACTCTTTCACGACACTTCCTAGAGCATGTATGATATCAATCTGAAATAAATATTCATACTCATTTAATATTCATTAATTAAAGAGGCAGGGTCAGAAAAAACAGTCACATATCTAAAAATATTAGCTGAAAAATTATTCAAATCATTCACAACCTGATTAGAATATAGATCTATATTTTTATACTTTTCATGGCCTCTACCACATGAAGATCTGACAAGTTATGTTCAAGGTCATACGTGTGACTTTTGACCCTATGACGTCAGCCATTTGATTAATTGATCAGAGTTGATGTTTCTAGTGAAATACCCACGGTTCGTGAATCACACACCTAATCCCTCACATCATCAATATTAGTGCAGTAAAACAAAAGACAAGTAAAACAAAATTTTGAACTATAAAAAATGAAACGAAATAGGATCTGTGTTTTAATCAGATTGAATCACACATTTCTAATTTATCATAGGAATCTATTTAGAAGTTGGCTATCAAGATCAATCAATTCTTATTTCTAATTTAATAGAAAAACCAAAATAAGCTGAATATTAATAATAATCATTCAAACCTATGAATTTTTCATATGAATTAATATTGATCATTTGTAACATTTAATTCATCATAAGGATCTATATCAGCTGGCTTCGAACGTGGTTGCACTTGTCAGTGATGCCAGACGGAAGGCCTGACAAGGACAACTGTCTAGGAGTTTGGATGGGACAAAAAACCAACGTTCTGTGTATACATTGGCGTGCACGTAAAAGATCCCTGGAAGTTGGAATTTGATATAATTGTAGGCCATAGTGCCGCCACCCGGGCAAAATTTCCCTCGAAGCACACTGTATAGCATATGCTCGTCTTCATTAGACCAGCCGGAGCAGAACAAAAGGACGTTAAATGAGCTGGTTATCAAAATCCATAAATTTGTGGACCAAATATTATAATATGATATAGTACTTACTGTCCATTGGGTTTTACCATGTGGTAAACCATTGTTCTTAAACATATTACTGATAGCATAACAAGCATTCCATCTTACCTACAAAACATTTCAATTATATTATATAGTTCCTATCTATAAAGATCAGAACATTGTGGTTTACTACTCTCAAATTAATACAGAATGTTATAATCATGATTTTCTTGGAAATGAATATTTAAATTTCTATGACTATTAACTGTAGTTGTTAAGGCCAATATTTCAATTTTTGCTTTTAATCACCACATGAGAAAGATTACTCATGCTTTCAATACATAGTTTCATTGAAGACATAAATATTATGTTAAAAATTCTAAAATTAAATATAGCTGTTTTGAATCCAAAACTCATTTTATATGACAAGCTATTGAAAGATAAAATCACTCTTCCTGTTCCTATCAATTCAATTCTCTGATGTGCTGAACACTATCTCAACACCTAAGTCAAATTTTTTTAAAATAAAATAAAAACAATATATAATTATGTTACCTTCATGGTACCAGAGAGAATATTCTTAACCAATATTTGTACACTGTTCTGTATAGCTGCTGTAAAATTACTCTTTCCTGGAAAAAACCAATGTACATAGAAATACAAATTAGATCTTAATTCAACCAAATGAAAAATGTATAGGATGGATGGAACGATAAAATAAAATGAGGTGAGAAATGGAATGGATGAATTTTTAATATGTACTATGAGGGGAATTTTGGCCAGATAGTGGCGTTTCCACTTATTCATCAACGAATTACAACTGCCAAGGATTCTTTTAAGTACATGCCTATGTGTATGCAGGATCTTGGTTTCTGTACCATTCCAACAACAGACTCAGTTCCTGGCTATCCTGGTTAATACGTCAGCTCCTTACTGATTGTGTTATGCATAGAATGGGTCTGAATAGTAGGAGAGAGGGGGAAATGGCGTTTTACGTCCACTCAATGCAAAGTAGGTCATTTCGGGACTAACGTATGGTTCTATTTTATTTCAATTATTCGCTTGCGCATAGGGGTCTTAAGCAGTGGGAGGAAACCAGAGGACCCGGAGAAAACCCACGAGGTTCGACAAGCGACCCTACTCCTTATAACGTACAACCTGGGAATCGAAACCTCGCCTTTATGATACAACGGACATGTACTAATCAGTCAACCATCCACCACCACCCATCCCCCTAAATACTATGAAATTAAAGATACATTATGGGAAATAAGATAAAGAGTTGGCAGTTCCCACTATAATAGTTAAAAACTAAATAATGTAAAGGTAATTTAAATTGATCCACTATTAGCCGAGATAGGAGCGTTTGAAATTTCTGCATAGCCTCGGACATCATTACTAAAATCATTAATATAAACAGAGTAGTCTCGATTATTCAGTGTTGTGATTTAATTACAATGCCCGTTCAGTGGCATATTTGAATCTAATCCAGCTTACATCAAAGGCTAGCCTTGACATCGAGAGTTTATTATGGTCTGGATATGTTAATTAATGTCTAATTGATAATTTAGATAAAATTTCAGGCCTAAAGGAAGACATGTAATAGGCAGATTTTGCTCTTGCATAATGCAAGTTTAAGTATAAGAAATGCTATATTACCCAAGCTTCTATGAGGCAGATATCTAAGAGCGTTTCCTACAGCTCTAACAGCATTAGATTTAACTTTATCACTATCTTGAGATGATTTAGTAGCCGTCATCAGTAGTTTTAATAATAACATATCAGAAAAATCTTCTATAAACTCTACAGCATTAGTATCTCTGTAAATATATACAAATCAACAATTCATTCATTTGTATCTTTGTAAATATAACCATAATACTTGTGTAACAAAATCTAACAGTATAGAAATCTCCTTTAACAGCTCAACAAAACATAAAACAAACAGGGCATGAATGCAGTACAGACAATCCCAATTATCCCAGTGAATCATCATCTTAACTATGTGAACTCACCAGAAGTGATATCAAATGTTCTGGAAAAAGTAGACATACCAGAAGTGATATCAAATGTTCTGGAAAAAGTAGACATATCAGTACCCTGCATGACTATGTTACCTTTTAGATGTTGTCAAACTTTGCCTGAACAGCAGTATGTTGTCCTACATCTTTTAAAAATAATTGATCTATCAAAGAATCTCTGACATGAAGACAAATTACTATGATTGTTACTTACTTATTTAAGACTAAAGCATCACAGAGATTAGCCATGGCCCAGGCTGCTTTCATTCTAACATTAATACTAGAATCTTCCATACACATTAACACAGCATTCGCTGTATCAGCTACAAAATTTACATTCTACAAATAAAAACCAAACATTCAGTTTATTGTTTACTTGAGCCATTTAAATAAATAAAATAACAGCAACCAGCTATCTTATGGGGATAAACTAGGTAATTTCGGGACTAACATATGGTTCAATTTTATTTCAATAATTTGCTTGTGCGTATGGGTCTTTAACAGTGGGAGGAAACCGGAGGTTGGACAGGCAACTCTACTCCGTGTCACGTACAAGCGAGGAACCGGAGAAAACCCACAGGGTCGGACAGGCGACCCTACTTCTTGTCACGTACAACCGGGAAGTCAAAACAACACCAGTTGACAGACCTTATGACATGGCCCGCTGTTGCTAACCATTCGGCTATCCAATTTCCCAATATATAAACCTATAATAAAAGATATTACCTCTTTAAGACAGGGATATAGAATATAAACACCAAGAGCTCGTACAGCAGCAGATTTAACCAGTTTATCATCATCATTAGTTAATCCTAATACCAGTGTTATACACATTATTCTCTTATCACACTATAATATATACAAAACATAGGTTGCCAGGCTATCTGATTAAAACACAAACTATAATATACATAAAACAAATATAACATGGGTTGCCAGCCAACACAACATAATCCACAGTAACAAAGTAGTTCAAGCTTTTTTATAAAGGTTGTAGTAAAGTGAATATTTAGGTAAAATCTTAATCCTGTATAAAAAATGAAATGGGTTTTAATATTCTGCCTAGAGCTGGGCGATATACCTAGAAACAGATATCACGATATTTTCAAAAAATATCGCGATATTATCACTATATCGCGATATTTTATAAAAGGTCAATACTTTCAGTTTATCACTTTTTAAATGTATATAAACATGCATAAAAAGTTGGAAATACCCCTCAATATTATATTTAATAAAAAGCCAATACTTTCAGTTTATCACTTTTAAAATGTAAATATACATGCATAAAAAGTTGGAAATACCCCTCAATATTATTGTTTCTAATCAATATTATTTTTAGCATACAATATCAATTCCAAATTAACAAAATATTAATTCGAGCTGGTACAAACACAGATCTAGATAGCCATGAAAACTTGCTAAAGTTGTTGTTGATTACAATTTTGATATTCAAAATATCAATTATATTTTATTAAAATCAAAAATATTTCGAATGAAGGAGGCCCAAAAAACATAAAACAAAGTGTGTTCTTTCGGCCGTGCATATTTTTATAGTTGTTACGGGTACGATTGGATTTTGTTTACCCGTACAAACTCTTTCTTTCCCATTCAAGAGTATACCTTCTTGAAAATGCATAATTAAACAATACAAGGATACTAAATTAAACTATAAAACATAAGTATTATGCCAAAAAGTGACCATTGATTTCGTCAAATATTTTTTCCCGGATCACAACCTCCATTGACATGGCACTGAATGATAATCAGTCTACCGGAACTCTCAATGTAATTGACATTATTTATATTTCTGCTTTATTAAAATTTAATTCAATCTTAAAATCAGTGATCTCTTTCGGAAATCAAAGTATCGGTCTACACAATTCGTCAAGATGCATAGAAATTGATCAGAAACAGGGATAATTCTAACGGGTGGAAAGGTGAGCGAGAATTCACGTGATGTAAACAAGCTCCGTATCGGCATTTGCAAACTTTATGTTATGAATACTCGGGAGTTTATAGCAGTATTTTTTCATGATTAAGCAATAAAATATAGTAAATAACATAAAAAAGAAAACATTTTGTTCAATATTTATGTTAAATATTATCCAGGAAAATCAAAACCGCGACATATCGCGGTATGTTCGGTTTTTCGATATTTTTCTGAAGACGGTATTTTTCACGGTTTTTATTTCTGTGACGGTTTTGTATCGAAATACCGAAATATCGCCCAGCTCTAATTCTGCCCCAACTGGACTATGTCATACAGTGTGCTATGAGAGAAATGTTGTCCAGGCAGCAGCATTCTAGCCTGCTCTTATATCAAATTCAAACTGCCAAGT
The DNA here is from genome assembly GCA_036850965.1 of Patella caerulea. Taxonomy (NCBI): domain Eukaryota; kingdom Metazoa; phylum Mollusca; class Gastropoda; family Patellidae; genus Patella; species Patella caerulea. Next base: position 11,476,373 of record JAZGQO010000002.1, on the reverse strand, counting down.
ATCTTTTACGTGCACATTAATGTATACACTGGACCTATTCAATGAAAGCCCCTTTCTGAATAAGATATATGAAGGTGAGTTCTTGTCATAGTGTTGAAGCATGACAAATTTGTAATAAGTTTCAGGTAGATCTTATATTATAATAAATATTGTTATAAACTTCAGGTAGATCTTCTATTGTAATAAATTTGTTACAAACATCCAGGTTGTTCTTTTATTGTAATAAAATTGTTATATATTTCCTGGTAGATCTTGTATTGTAATAAATTTGTTATAAACTTACCGGTAGATCTTTGAATACATCCATACCAACATTAGATATACAATCACAGGCGTTAGCTCTGACAGGATTTATACCGTCTGATTGTAATATACCAGGTAACGGACCATTTAAAAACGACATCCAGAACTCTAACATCTACATAGAAATACAATATAAGTGAAATGAAATAGGGTTTAACATCCTATACTGGGCTAATGAAGACGGGCATATGCCATATAGTGTGCTATGAGGTAAATTTTGCCCTAGCAGCGGCACTATGGCCTACTTTTATACTGAATTTCGACTGACAGGGGATCTTTTACATACAGACCAATGTATACACAGGACTTTGGTTTTTCATCCCATCCGAAGGACTAGATAAGGGGAAACCACAAAATATAAAAACAATATAAGACCAAGAAATCAATTAAATACTGTTTAAAGTGTATTTGACATTTTATTCTCATGCTAAGGCTACAACAATTCAAAATTTTACTCTGTAGGAAAAACTATTCAAATTTTGCTATTAAAACCGGTGAACTGAAAACATGACAGACCTTATTATACAACCATTTGGGCAATCACCTCCCTCCCCCACACCCATCTTTCAACAACTTCTTAATAACAATCACATGGACATATATATAACTAATGTGGTATAGACTAACCTGTTGTTTTGTAATGGCCTCTGGTCCAACGTTGGTTGCGTTCTGATATTCTTGTAACATCACCTGACTCAATTCATCCAATAATTTAGTACCATGTAATTTAACAACAGGATCTGTGTCTGCTAAACATGACAATATCAGATCTTTCATCAATATAACACTCTTTCTACGATAAATAAAATTAAATAAATTATTTAAAAAAATTATTATTAAAAAAAAGTCTTAAGGGCGTTGAGCAGTCTAAGATTCGCACTAACTTTTCAACGCCAATCTTATTAAGTCTTTGCAAACTTGTTCCACTTATAAAATAACTCAGAAAACTCTCGAAAGTCGCGTCGTTTTATGTGTAACAATGGAGATACGAGGCGGAGGAATAAAACTATTTATAGCAAACGAGACTGATTCCCCGACCTAGATAAGGTGTTGAATAAATTATGACGTCGTGCACGCCAGTCACGTGATCAACACAGACGTGGCTTCAACGGGAGTGGAAGATGTCACGTGACCAGAAGGAATTCCCTGTATGACGCTATTATCCAGGTCTATTTATCTATCACGAAAGGAACATGACGGATTTTTTTTTTATGGTCAAAGATTACTATTTTTTGAATGCATAACATGATTTAGAGTGCGGTGGAGTAGTGCAGTGAAGTAATTATTTACTTTTACATCCGAATTGTTGTATTTTAATACTTGTTGTCGACGTATTCAAAGAATTAACCCAAAATCGCAAAATCTCGTTTGAAGGTAAATAATGAACAACAATTTTAAAATACTTTGAGTTGGTATTTTTTAACGTTTTTGGTGTCGAAATGTAGCTTATAACCTCCACTTTCGATCTACTGGTGGGATTATCAATAAATCTTTTGAGCTTGTACTAATAGAATTTCCAAGAAAACGCATCGTTTTTTTGCGTTTCCATGGATACAAGACAAACCACAACCTATAGCCAAAAATTGACCAGTGTATTTTTGGGACTTGCTATTAGCATTGTTCATGCGAAATTTGATGAAAATATCTGCAGGCATAACTGAGAAAATTCTACTTTTGTTGTCATCAGTACCCCTTTTTATCATGCTTTTGGGCCAAGTTTGGAACATAGTTGGTAAATAAAATTGGTATTTATTTGGTGATTAATATGTAGTTTATCACCCCAAATAACAAAAAATGTCATATCTTATCAACAAAAATTACAGTGCTAGCTTTAAAATTTGCATTTTAGACTACTCAACGCCCTTAAAAAACATAATACCGTAAAAAAAGATATAATATAAAAACTTTAATAAAATTAACATTATATCTTTAATAACAAAAAATATAACATAAATTTTTTTAAAATAAAATCTGAAAAAACAAAACATTTTGAAAAAAAAAAGAAATCAGAAAAAAGTAAATTATTTAAAACCTGAAATCTTAAAAGATATTTGTTCAACCCCCCAAAAATTCATATAATTAAAATGATATAGTTAGATTGGCTAAAAAAGGGTAACTGTGACAAACCCCAGTCAACTAACCTTAATATAGGGAAATAACCTTTAGTTAGATTGGCTAAAACTTGTAACGATTCCAGTCTAACAGGGATAGGTTCATAAACTTGTTGTGGAGTTTCCCATGGTGGCGCAAAATCATTCCGAACTGATGTATCAGCTTTCTGTGATAAAACGTTCTTAATACATAATTTTATCACCCAGGACGTGTCATGAGCGTAATTCTGAAGAGTCTGATCAGAGAAAACTGGCGTCTGTATTCCTGTACATGCACCTAACACAGGAGTTCGAGATCCTGAATTGTTATCTGTTTTTTGATTGGTTGAATTGTTTTCAAGTGACCCATTAGATGTGGAGGTTTCAGTCTGACTATTAAATCCTGAATCTCTTGTCGGTGTAGAATTGTCTTCTGATATGGAATTTCTCATTGTATTTTCTCCGCTATGATATATTCTGGTTCCAACTGGTGGTCGAGAGGGTTGAACTATGTGACATATTTCTAATAATGGTGGCTGTATGCTGACTATCGCTCCTAAACATGTTAAACATGCCACACGAACATTTGGATCTGAAATTAAAATAAAATCCCGTGGAACTTTCTCAGCCAATGCAGGAATCCAACACTCAACCATTTTACTAGCTTGATGGGTCTTCATTTGCGAAGCTAGGTCATGATGGTGATGGTGATGAACCATTTTCTATATTGGTATTATCTTACTTACCTCTATGTTGTAGAAAATGTCTGATTTGTTTGACAGTTCTACTCAATAATCCTGGCTGTAATCTATGATACGGTGCATTACTCAATAACATACCAATACACTACAAATATACAAACCATGTTATCAAACAATATATCTATCATCAACTTTAAATATTATGGAGCCCCTAGTTCTCAGTTGTTACTATAATAGTTAAATACTCCATGATTTGCTTGATGTGTCAAGGGAGACAATTAGTTGATGTGTCAAGGGAGATAATTTGGCTGGTTTATTTTGCTCCGAACTGGGCTAATGAAGACGGGCATATGTCAAACAGTGTGCTATGAGGGACAGCGGCACTACGTCTTACTCTAATATCGATTTCCAACTGCCAAGTGATGTTTTACGTGCACGCCAGACAGACAGACTTTCTTCCATTTTTCACACCTAGGTGGTGCTCAATGGTCAGTGCTGACAATAGAGGTGATGTAAGTAGAATCGTGACGTAATTAAACACAAGGAATATGGTTCAGCCGTCATGCAGTCAGCGAATGCATTCTAACCACAAATCCAATTTTCTTCCATTGTCATTATTTTAGCGTTTGACAGAATTCAATTCCAGAGCGATCAATAGTTAAAAGCATAGATCCTTTTGTCTGGTGTGTGTTGCAGTTCTCCAGCACGTATATATAATATTATAAAATTTAAAACCACCTACTTTTATTAATTGTGTTAAAGTAACAGGATAGTTTTCAGCAACAAGAGCCATTAATAGACATCGATGTAATTCTTTTATCATGGAGCCTAGTACAGCAGAAAATGATGTAAACGCTGATCGAGACCCCATGCTAAAACAGAACAATATAGGTTTTATAACAAATTCATATGTCAATAGGTCAACATCTATTTTGTAATCCTGTAATTCAGTTATTTGGGGTTTATTTGGAAAGATTAATTTATGATCTGTCACATAGTTAATATTAATTCATGTCAGTATAGATGACCAGTTATTAGTTATACTGATAGCCATTAACTAAATATATAACTGATTAGTCATGATAAACAATTACGTACTATAACTTTTATCAAAATACGTTAAATATATATTTACCTATCTTCAGCTGCAGCTAAATATGGTTTTGTTCCATCTATCATGGCTGTTAATGTTGCTAAAGCTCCCATACGACACTACAATACATTCAAATAGTATAATATCAACCTTGTTTACTCATTAATACAACAAATTTAAACACACACATTAAAGATGCCTTCCAGTGTACAAAATGCATTTTTATCATAGCACACTCGGAAGGGTGTTTTTCAGGGAGAGAGAGAGAAATGGAGTTTAATGTCCACTCAACATATACACTAGGTCATTCATGTGTAACATGTGGTTCAATTTTACTTGGGGGTTGGGATGGCCTAGTCGTCTAGAGTGCCGCGCTTCGACCTCTAGCTGGCCGGTCACCTCTGGCTTGCGGCTGTGGTTTCGAGCCCTGGTGTGAGCGTATGTGGCATGGAGATAGGGGCGCCTTCTCAACCTCGTGGGTTTCCTCCGGGCACTCCGGTTTCCTCCCACTGCTAAAGACCCCTACGCGCAAGCGAATTATTGAAATAAAAATTAAAAACCATATGTTAGTCCCGAAATGACCTAGTTGTGTTGTGTGGACGTTAAACCCCATTTCTCTCTCTCTCTCAATTTTACTTTAATAAATTGCTTGCACAATGGGCTCTTTAACAATATTAGGAAACTGGAGGACCTTTGAGGTTGGACAGACGATCCTGCTCTTTGTCACTTACAACCAGGGAATCTAAACCAAGCCAGTTGACTTAGTTCGCACACACTAACCATTCGGCCATCCCCCCCCCCCATGTTTTACAGACAATCCAGTATTTTTGAGTAAGATTGTGGGTTTCTACTTTCCATGCATGTATATAACAAAATTGACATACTTTTATTGGAATTACCACCCAATAAATACTTTTTTGGGAATGTATCTTTAAAATGTTTGTTTAGTATGTATGTTTTGAAGTTACTGAGTAATTAGATTTCAGTTATTTATGATAAAACACAACACAAGGTATATATATCTATTTCTCTATAATATAATAACGACGTTTCATAGCACACAGAGGTCACGTTTTCAAGTTAATTTAAAGAATAGATTTCAGTTATCTACCTTAGGTGCTGGATCTTTAAGTATTGAAGTAAATAAAGTTTGTGACTGTGTAGCATTGGTTCCTGATATAACATCTGGTATAAAAGATGACCAATAACCAAATATAATCTTTTTATCTGTATTCTGAAACAAATTCTCTACATACATGTACAAGATACAACCATTCTCCATGATTTAAAATCTAGTTTAAAGCCTCTCTTTTCTTCTCTTCCAGTATCTATTTTAATGATTGATACTTTGTGATTTAATTATTTAAAAGAGAAAGGAATGATGTTCAGAGCGATGGGCTCTTTGAAGCTTTTCAGGCAAATGCAATATTTCACTTAGCCACAGTGGTCCCCCCCCCCTTCTTTATTACAATCTTTTGTTGATATAATAATTACCTTTATAATAGTATGTAGGCAATTCAGTGCACACTGTCGGACTTTCGTATAAGCTGAGCGAACTCTCGATGACTGACCAGCTTCTGTATCCGAATATTCGGAATCAGAACTATGGAATTTGGCCCATGAGGGTCTTAAATGAATTGCATCCTCTTCAATTCCTTTAGCAGTATTCTTAATCTCTGGTTTTTCAACATTTTTCTCCACTTGAGCAGTTTCCGATTTTTCTTGTTTCTTTTTCCGATTTTTCTTTCCCTTGTTTTTTCCTGATTCTTTGATGGAATCTGTTTCCTTCTGTTCTGTATCGGTTGCCGTCTGTTTAGCAGCAGGTTTTGCTGGATTCGGATCATACTGACTAAGAGGTGTTGGACAGAGACTTTCAGGAATCTGACTAGGCTGACTACCTAATCCATGATGTATGTAGGCCTATAACATAATATACACGACACAATGTAGATGAACTACTAGATTTTTATGATTTAGTTTTCTTGATATTTCAATCTATAGGATATCTTTTGCACAACAATGTGAATCATCCAAATGAAAAATAAAGAAAAATCATAAAAGTATTGATAACAATCCATCAAAAGTCAACATTATTTGGTGCAGATGAATTAAATTTTATAGAGAATAGGGGCTAAACAAGAAAAGAGAGTTTTAAGGAATTTAATTTCCTGAGTTGGCTGGCAATCTGGTCAAAATACAGATGTATATTTTGTTTGTTTTTTTTTATACTTTTGATGGCCTACAAGTTGTACTGGAAGGTAGTGATGTGCGGTTTTTCGGTTTAACCGTACGGTATCGGTTTTTACAAATAAACCGAAAACCGAACCGTTAAAAAAAAAATAACCGTGCGTTTCGTTTTTTTTCCAAATTCTTAATTTTTATGTAGCCGTATTTCGTTTACTTAATAATTCCAAAATTTTAATGTAGCCACCACTTCCGTTTTTATTTTCGATCAACCAGAGCCCGTATGTATAGAATAATAGAGTGTTTAATCAGTCTGGTTGGCCTAGACTATTTATTTTCTCAATTCGGTTCGGTTTACAATCCAAAATTTTATGCAACCCGAAGCCGGTTGTCAATATCGAACGATGGCTTCCTCTAAATTATTGACACAAAATGTAGATTTAATCTTTGTAAAAAATCTATTTCTGCTGCATAAATTATAAGAATATAATTTAACAATTTTGAGTCAGGTTAAGAACAACATTTGAACAATACCCGAAAACGGCAATTGCGTAAGTTTTGTTTTTAAGTTTATAATTTATAAACGAGAAATAAAAGACCACATGTTTCGATTTGTTGGATTGGTATTATTTTGTTATGCAAATTTATTTTGGTATTTTTTTTACAGTAGAATCTAACTTTATTGTTACTGATATTATGTCGTTATATTAATTTATTATTATGCCAATGGCGTTGTGTGTATCAGATCTTTTTTTTTACAGTAACTTTGTTATTACTATCAGTCATAATTAAAGTCATATAACAGTAAAAAAAAAAACTTGTTGTTTACTATTTACATCAATATTTTTGATATTTTTTCTGGCTTTCAAGTATTCCTGTAAAATAACCATAAATCAGTACATACATGACACAGTGTTTAAATGAATAAAAAAACCGAAAACCGAAACCAACGAAAACCGAAACCAAGGTTTTTTGCCTCAGAAAAACCGAAAACCGAAACCGAAAGAAAATTTAAAAACCGCACATCACTACTGGAAGGTCGTGTCAGATGAACTTATTTGGCCCATGCAGGGATTGAACATGTCACGTCAAGGCTCGTGAGCTGGCATCTTACACACTTAGCCACTATGGCTTCAATATTTTATAATTGATATATTCAAATAGTTATACACTTACCCTAACAGCTGCTAATAATGGTCCTAAATCTTTAGTAATGTTAATCTTTGTTGTTAACAGTATATTATGAAGTCCACGTAATGCACAGATCAGTACCTGAAAATCAAACATAATAATAATATATATAGAGAGAGAAAAAAGAGGTTTTCACCTCCATTTGACACAAACCAGGTTATTTCGGGACTAACATATGGTTCAATGTTATTTCAATAATTCACTTCCGTGGCAGTGAACCTGTAGAAAACCCACAAGGTTTGAGATTATAATAATAGAGAAAGAAAAATGGGTTATAACGTCCACTTGACACAAACCAGGTCATTTCGAGACTAAACTATGGTTGGATTCTATTTCAATAATTTTCTTCAGTCTAGGGGACATTAACATTGGGAGGAGAGAGAGAGAAAAGGGGTTTAAAGTCCACTCAACACAACTAGGTCATTTCGGGACTAACATGTTTTTTTTTTTTTAAATTTTATTTCAATAATTCGTTTGCGCGTAGGGGTCTTTAACAGTGGGAGGAAACCGGAGTGTCCGGAGGAAACCCACGAAGTTGAGAAGGCGCCCCTATCTCCATGCCACATACGCTCACACCAGGGCTCGAAACCACAGCCGCAAGCCAGAGGTGACTGGCCAGCTAGAGGTCGAAGCGCGGCGCTCTAGACCACTAGGCCATCCCAACCCCCCAACATTGGGAGGAAACCCGAGGATCCAGAGAAAACATACAAGATTTGAGAGAGAGAGAGAGAAATGGGGTTTAGCGTCCACTTAACATAAACTAGGTCATTTGGAGAATTAAATATGGATTTTTAATTTTATTTCAATAATTCGCTTGCCATAAGGGTCTTTAGCAGTGGGAGAAAACCAGAGTGCCCGGGGGAAACCCATGAGGTTGAGAAGGTGCCCTTATCTCCATGCTACATACGCTCACACCAGGGATCGAAACCACAGCCGCAAGCCAGAGGTGACCAGCTAGCTAGAGGTCGAAGCGTGGCACTCCAGACCCCCCCTACAAGGTTTGACAAGCGACACTACTCCTTCTCATGTACAATGTGGGAATAGAAACCAGTTGACTCAATGACAGATCATTGAGAATGTTACTTGATAATCAAGAATATTTGGGCGGATTTATCGTCTGTCAATCAAACGATTGGGGATTCCCAGAGACAGTTCACAGACAGTTGATGCGTATCTCTAATCCAAACTTCTTTCAGAATAAAGTAATTTGATTGAAATTTTCAATATTTTCTTTTTTTATCATCTATTTTTGAATTATTATAGCAGAAATGGTCAAGAATATTTATGAAGATATATATTTGAAACTTTACCTTGTTTTGAATACTTGGATCCATCTTGTGTTTAGGAACATTATGTAAAACTTGTACAAATATATTATAACATATAATATAATATTCCTCTGGTAGATAATCTTGACCAGGTACTCTGTAAATAAATAAACGTAATCTCTTAATTAATATCTATATATCATTTTTTTACAAATATGGCAAATTATACAATAGAGAGAGAGAGAGGGAGAGAGAGGGAGTGGGGATTAACCTCCTTTCACACAAACTAAGTCATTTCGGGACTTATATGCTCCATATAATATGCTGTCCCAAAGAATTCTACTCACTGGAACCAGTGAGGGAGAGAGAAACAGGATTTAGTCCACTCGATACAAACTAGGTAATTTTGGGACTAACATATGGTTCCATTTTATTTCAATAATTTGTTAGTGTATAGGAGGCTTTAGCAGTGGGAGGAAATTGGAGGACCCGGAGAAAACCCATGACGTTGGACAGGAGACCCTACTCCTTATTAGGAATGGAAACCACGCAAGTTGACTCCTTATTAGGAATGGAAACCACACCAGTTGACTCCTTATTAGGAATGGAAACCACATAGTTGACTCCTTATTAGGAATGGAAACCACACCAGTTGACTCCTTATTAGGAATGGAAACCACACCAGTTGACTCCATGACAGACCTAACAATACAACGCACACATGCTTTCCATACAGCTGCCGCCCCCCTCACTTTTTGGTAAGATTTTCTGAGCAGAAATCATGTAATTTAAACTTACTTTGTGGTAAGATTTTCAAGGCACTGTACAGCACCACTAAATACATCTTCATCTATATCTGGATCAGTTACAAGCTGTGGTAATATCCCATCTTTGCCCAACAATATATCATAAAACTAAAACACAAACACAAAGTAAATAAATCAGTGTCACAGAATAATGGAGGCAGACATGTCAAACATCTCATGGTTTTCCAATGCTAAATCAAATGAATCTACCGGTATAGACTGTGGCATCCCAATTCAAACTTGATCATGAGAAATATCTCTGATCCAAAAACACAAAACTTTGCGCATTGTTTCTTATCGATGTATTGACATTAAAACAATCAAAGTTTTATAAAGGGCTATATGGTTTGTGAATTCTGGGCCTACTTTTGGATGCATTTACACAATGATACTTTTTCCAAGAAACAAGAACATGTCATTCAATTAAAGGGATTGATGGGTCAAGTGCCCCCATATTTTGTACTGTTCTATTTATCGACATCAGCGGGAGACAACCCACACTAACCTTTGAAACTTTTCCAATATTATTATAAAGTACAGCTGTTAATGAATGAAGAATGTCTGCATGAGTCCAATTTGGACATCGTTGTAGAGCTGTAATTAAGAACTCCACCACTATTTCAATATGATGATCATATAATAACACCTGAATGAAATAATCAAACATGAAAAGTGACTGTCTTGTTTATAGTTATTACAATATAAGGCAAGAGAGAAATGGGGTTTAAAGGGACAATAACACTCTTGCTGGCCTGGTAGCTCCAGAAAATAAATAATAGCCTTATTCTAAGTACTAGATGTTTTAGTGTCTTACCTGTTGGGTAAATTATCCATTACATCCTTTTTTACTTTTCCAGAGGGTTCGAAAATATTTTAAAATCCAAGTCACATTTGAAAAGGTTTACGTTAGACTTTTCAAATCAATAAGTTGAATTTTTCCAATTTTTTAAATTAGGTGTTTTAAAATGAAATTTATATCATCAATTAATTGGAATATTGTAAAATAATACAATTTGTTGACCAGAATGAAGATTGGGACATATTATTCAGTTACAACAAGAGTTTTATTGGGGCTTTAACGTCCACTCGACATAAAATTGGTCATTTCAGGACTAACAAAAAACCCACAAGTTTGGACAGTCGACCCTACTCCTTGTCACATACAACCAGGAATCGAAACCATGCCAGTTGACTCAATGAAATAGAGAGAGAGAGAGAGAGAAATAAGGTTTAACGTCCACTCGACACAAACTAGGTCATTTCGGGACTAATTTCATGAGATACATTATGATACGGCGCGCACATGCTAACCATTCGTCCATCCCATCCAACCCTCTAGCCCAAGTGTCAGTGTACGGTTGTAACAACTTATGTATGTAGATATGTACATATTAAAAAACCGTTTGATGGGTTACTCAATTCATTATGACTGTCCTATGCACCCTATCAGAATCTTATTGTCAGTGGCTATTCAGTCATGGTCAACTGGTTAATAAAATTTCATTCACAACCTGGGAATCAAGAGACATGAAATGAAATGGGGTTTAAGAGAGAGAGAGAGAAATGGGGTTTAACGTCCACTCGACGCAAACCAGGTCATTTTGGTACTAACATATGGTTTCATTTTATTTCAATAATTTGCTTGCGTGTAGGGATCTTTAGCAGTGGGAGGAAACCGTAGTGCCCAGAGGAAACCCACGAGGTTGAGAAGGCGCCCCTATCTCCATGCCACATACGCTCACACCAGAGCTCAAAACCACAGCCGCAAGCCAGAGGTGACCGGCCAACTAGAGGTCGAAGCGCGGCACTCTAGACCACTAGGCCATCCCAACCCCCGAAATCGGGTTTAATGTCCGATTTTCAGCCCCCAACTAGGCTAATGAAGATGGGGAATCAGAAATACATATTACAAATATACCTTATGTAGCCTACCGTATATAATTAAACAATGATCATGGACTTTTTAAAAATGTTTTAATGTTAATTATCAACAGTTATTTCGTTAGTTTCATGTTATTATTCTAAATACTGACCTGTTGCCTAACAGATAAATTGATGATGGTTTGACAAGCTTTAGTTAATATTCTCTCCTGATGGAATGGTATAGTCTTACACAAATGTATGATTAATCTGTTCCCATCCTGAAAAACAAAAACAGCAGTTGGGTTTCATCAAATCATATCATTAATTATGCAGTAAGACTTCACCTTTATTTCAATGGGAATTGGTTTATATGTTAAGCTGTAGGCCTATGCGGTACAGTTTTGTGTCAGTTAGTGTGTAAATTAAGGGAGCTATAAGCCAGTAACATTTTTGCTCAAAAGAATTGCTTCGAATGATCCACTCCTGTGGCCGAAGTAACATAGAAGACATCAGTAGTAGGCCTAGTACTAGTAGAACAATTTCATTTCTACGGTAGGCCTAGATATAATGAAAACAACCTTTACAATATTCATTAACGAATAGTCCTTAGTTTCTACTCCCTCAGATAACAATCAGCGTGGAAAATTAAAATATCAGGCATTTCGCAGTTATCAACAGAATAGAAATAGAATAATCATAAACATAAACTAAGTTATGTCATAACTGACATTCAGTCAGTGTCAGTGAGTTAGTCATATTTTTATAATTAGAACATAGCAACAGCTAAATTATACCTCCCGTGAAACTAAACTCTGGGAATAATCCACAGAATTCAATTCATCTAGTAAAACATTCAAATTGGTTCGGCTGGAATCTTCATCTTTGTAAACAAACGTCACTAAAGATGTAAAACAACGCTGATATTTGTCGTTGTCGCAAAACATCTCGACTTCGGCGGCCATGCTTCAACTGGAATTTATAGGGACCAGTCATTGCGCAGTGTCAACCCGTCTGCATTTCAATACTATTTAACTCCAAACTGTTTAGATTTTCGGTGGTGATAATGGTTGTTAATCTTTAAAACAATGTTTATTTGGAATTTAATTCAATTTCTCAAATATTTATCAGCGGAATTAGATTTCGAATGTATATAGGTTCATATTACAATGACTGTTCCTGAAAATGGCTGCGCCCATGGTGAAAAGGAGTTCATTGATAATAAATAACATTTTTAGCAATTATATAAGAAAAAATATTTCAAAATGTAAAAGATCGATATCTTTTTCAAGGGTTAATGGTGGGGATAACACATCTCAAACCCATTTTGGTTATGAAAATATTCCTGAAGATGAAAAGGAAGAAAGAGGTAACAAACTTCCAGATTACTTGTGTTTTACCTGGTGAATAAATCGAAAGTAGTGGAGTTTTTATATGAGTTTAATTTATATATCACAATACAGTTTGCCGTGTTACTTATTTTGCCGTGTATATATATATCATGAAGAAATAGCAAATAACTTTCAGTAAATCAAATTTATCTAACCTTCACAAACTATTTGAGGTCACACTCGAATTTAGTCTTATTAATACATGTATATTATTATTACTATATTTATAAGAATTTATCATCCACTTATTATAATATTATGTTTCCAAATAAATATCAAAATATAAATTGAAAATGTCAATTTAATGTTGTGAACAAATGACTATTTTGGAGCACTGGTCTAAAACATAATACAATTTACAATATCCATAAGCTTATTTTAAAGGAGTTAAATCGCTAGTATTTGGGACCTAGAAATTGACACAAATGGGTCACAACGCATATGAATGTACATTTGTATATAAACTGATTTACATTCAATCATTTCCATCTCTACTCTAATTTCAAATCAGTTATGTTCGGCGAAATACGCCTAAGTCCCAATCGCATACCAATCACTAGCATCTGGTTATTCCAGTCTACATTATTGCGTATGCTCTCCAGATAAGAATATATACATCATTATCTAGCCTCCTTCTTCAAACCTCTCGTTAAAAATGGATCTGAAACGCATTATGGTACCAAATGGTAATTTTTTTTATTTTGTCTTAAATAATGGATATCAGAAGCCCATCTTTTCCCGGTAAGATCACAACATCAATATTGATTTAAATTGACAAAATAATTTATGTTTCTATTGTCGAAGATTTTGAATGATATTGAGTTAGAGACATAGCCACTTTAAAATTACAACTAAAGTTAAATATGGTATCATTATTTTGCTTTACATGGTGGTTTGTTTTTTCTTCCTCTTTCGCAGTGTATAAAGTGTTTGAAAATGTTGCAACTAAATATGATCTGATGAATGATGCCATGAGTGCAGGAATACATAGATTATGGAAGGATTATTTTATAAGCAAAATGGCACCAACACCAGGAACACAATTAGTCGATGTTGCTGGAGGCACAGGTGTGTATTAACTAATATGACATTCTACGGCAAAAATACAGAATTAGTCAAAACTGATATCATTGTTTTTATGGGGTGAGTCACAGTGGCTATAAGTGGGTGAGAAGCTGGCTCTCTAGCCTGGAGGTTGTTTGTTTGATCCCTGCATTGCATTGGCCGAGAAAGCTCATCCAGATTTTCCGGTGTGGTTCCTCCTTGTCAGTGATGCAGGATGTAGGGCCTGATAAAGACGGCTGCCTGGCCATTCAGATGGGCCAAAAAAAACACAAATGTCCTATGTATACATTGGCGTGCCCCTAAAAGATCCTTTAACACTTGGAATTCGATATAAGAGTAGGTTGTAGTGCCGTTGCCCGGGCTAAATTTCCCTCATAGCACAGTGGATGGCGTAGTTTCTAGTGATATGTTCAAAATTTATAATCTGTTTTCTGATAATTATTTTCATTTCATTCATTAAAAGTTTTGTTGGAATATAAATTACAATGTATACCTTATTCAAGAAAAAATTTGTAGTCTCAGTCATACAAGTACTAAACATATTTTCCAGTTTCTGTATTTCAGAAGCTGTCCAATATATAACATATCTCTCCTAATATAGTTTCCAATAACTATTTAAAACGGATATCCCAAACCTTTGTTCATGGCACATGTTATTCAGGTAGTGTAATGTTAATGGTGAACAAATTCTGTTACCTATCCTAATATCTTTTTTTTCACATTTTATTGCAGGTGATATTGCATTTAGATTTTTGAATTATGTTAGAAATGAAGATAGTGAAAGTTATAATAATCAAGACAGACAATTTGATGTAGAAACTCCTCCAGAATTACGAAGTATTTCAGAATTAGATGAAATTTCAGAATCTGGAGAAAGCAAGACGGAAAAAGCAAAAAGTTTTGTAACAATTTGTGATATAAATCAAGCTATGTTAGACGTAGGAAAATCAAAAGCAGAAAATTTAGGTTTTTCATCAGGTACAGTACTGTAATTCAGCACATATATTTAATATACCCCTCGGCCATAAAAAAATCAAACTTTGGTGCTTTTACTTATATTGGGGGGGCATGATATATTTTTATAATAAACAATAAAATGGCTCTAATATTTCCCAAAGTAAAGGAAAGTAACTCTGTTAAATGTTTACGATTGATTCAGAAATGTCAAAAAGGATCAGTTATGATTTACACAATCATGTTAATTGTTTTTGGCAATCAAAAATAGCACTGGACAATCTAAAATTGATTCATTGTTATGAGGAAATGGTTGCTATTAATGTGTCTGCTGAATTTTAAAGATTTGTCAAGTTAATTATTTTATGGATGGTCATGTACGGAGATCTACATCTAGTAATGAGATAGAAATGAAGGTAGTTATACACCATAGTACTTTGAAATGTGAGAGAGAAATGGGGTTTAATGTCCACAAACTAGGTCATTTCGGGAGTAAGTTATGGGTTAATTTTATTTCAATAATACGCTTGCGTGCTGGTGTCTTTAGCAGTTGGAGTAAACCGGAAAAAAATCATGAGGTTGGACAGGCCAGAAACGTAGGATATTAAGCCGTATTTCAATTCCTTTCTTTTGATGTGAGATAGAACTCTTTCTTATATAAACCTAAAGTTTAATTTGTATTTCAGAGACATGTTTTATACAAGGTAATGCTGAGAATTTACCACTAGAAAGTAATAAATATGATGTATATACTATAGCCTATGGTATCAGAAACTGTACACATATAGATAAGGTAGGCGTCATTTGCCTTGGTTCAAGAAGTTTTTTTCTTGATGATATAATATGGCTACTTTTGAATTTTTGTAGTATTATATTTAAATTATAAGCTCAGATTCGAATTTAAAAAGAGACAAAATGCGTTTTGAAGCTGGAAATAATACAGATGTAATTTGTTGCAATGAAACACTCCTGGTTGTGTCAGTGCCTGGATTCAGATTTGATCATCTTTAGGAAACAAACTGAATAGACTCTTATTTGGAAAGAATCGGGTGTTGTGATTTCTGAGTGTGATATCTTGTCCATCTATTTGTTTTTGTGTAAATTAGGTGTGGTGCAGTCCCCCTGCACTTACTATTGAGTCAACTGTCATGGTTTGACTTCCTGCTTGTACGTGACAAGGAGTCCAGCCTCATAAGTTTTCTCTCACTACTAAAGACCCCTATGCACAAGCAAATTACTGAAATGCAATTGAACCATGTGTTAGTACAGCAGTGACCTAGTTTGTGTTGAGTGGAGTGGACGATGACCCCATTTCTCTCTGTCTCTCTCTCTCTCTTAAAAGAATCGTGATTTGGATTTGTTGCAATGAAACAGATGTAGGATATGTGTCTGTCAATCTTTCTGTCTGTAATTGACTGTTAATAATCTATTCAGGTGTTACAAGAAGCTTATAGAGTATTAAAACCTGGTGGTAGATTTATGTGTTTAGAATTTAGTCATGTGACTTATCCTTTAATACAACAGTAAGTAGATTTAATTGTCTTTTTTTGAGGGATAATCTGATAAATAATCAGATTACTGAATAAAATTAGATCTATTTGATTTTATAAGAATCCAGCGTCTCATTTTTATAATTCGTTAATCAAATGTCTTATGTCATAGAGTCAAAAGCTGGTTGTAT
This sequence comes from Patella caerulea, assembly GCA_036850965.1. Lineage (NCBI taxonomy): Eukaryota > Metazoa > Mollusca > Gastropoda > Patellidae > Patella > Patella caerulea. Next base: position 11,459,786 of record JAZGQO010000002.1, on the reverse strand, counting down.
GACCTGTACACTACGAACAATCAGATCTTCATGGACATTGATTTAGATATTTTGAAATTAATTAATCATAAAACCAACGATACACTACAGTCTAATCTTGTCTGCTTGTTGAGTGTTTACTTGTAATCAGGACATTATTTTTAATGAAGGGGTTGGATAGTCGAATGGTTAGCATGTGGGTGTTGTATCATAAGGTTTCGATTCCCCTGTTGTAAGTGACAAGGAGTGGTGTCGTCTGTCAAACCTTCGAGTCTTCCAGTTTCTTCCCACAAATCAAAACCACGACTTGCAAGCTAATTTTTGAAATATAATTGAACCATATGTTTATCCCGACATGACCGAGTTTGTGTCAAATGGGCGTTAAAATTCCATTATCTCCAATATTGTTACTTTAAACCATTATTCTCAAATTACATTCATTGTTGCAAAATATGAAATAGGGTTTAATGTCTTTCTTTTCTGTACTAACAGCATATTCCTGAAGCAATGGGCCAAGAAATCCTTCTCTGGCTGGCCATTGCAGGATTGGCTTCTGATACTGGATTTTTTGGGGGAGTGTGTCTAAGTCTTCCCCTCTGACAATGGGAAACTTCGCTAGAGAATCCAGGACCTCCATGCCAGTAGGCCATTGTGGCTCCAACAGTCATTCATACTCTTTATTCGCACATAGTGGCATGTGTATCTCTGTTGTGAGATATTATTATTAACTCTCCGAACTGCTGTCTTAATTTCACACTAAACAACAAAGAATATCCAGGCAAAGATATTTGTTTCAAAACCTTTTATTTTTGTTTCAGACTTTATGATAGTTATTCTTTTCAAGTGATACCAGTAATGGGTCAGGTCCTAGCACAAGACTGGAAATCATATCAATATCTAGTGGAAAGCATCAGACAATTTCCGAAACAGGTAGAAAATATTTTCAATTTTTTATCAGAATTTTTAATTGCTATCATCCAGAATATCAGTGGTTGGGTTCACTTTCATACTCCGTGCAGTGTTGCATCTGATTAGAGGTAATCCAACTACACACTGCTATTATGAGTGGATATTGTTGTGTTAAATTTTGATTGATCAGTAGTCCGTCTACCAACCAATCACGAGCTGCCAATACTGGACCAAATATGTTTACATAACGTATACGTCATGACTCATGATTTTATTATGCCTAATTAACCCGTGCATAGCAGAATACTGCAGTAAAACTAATTGCGTGACAAACGAGGCTATCAAGTCGAATGAAATGTAAACAAGAGGTGTTTGGAAACGAACATACTTTCACAGTTTTAATACCTTAAATCACTGTCCAAAGTTTTAGGGAAGACCCAGATGAATCGAAGAACTGTCATGTTGCTGTACTTAAGTGATAGCTTTCATTGAACGGAAACAATAGACACACTCCCGCATAAGTTCAAGAAACAGACGCTATTCCAGCAATGGTCAGAGAGGGATTTCTCGGGCCATTGCTTCAGGAATATGGTTCACTTTAGGTCATATACAAACACGATTCTGGTTTTCAGACAGTCTTTAATGCTATGTTCCCACTTTCATAAAAACATTATGATAGGACTGTCCATACTGAGTCCACGATTTGCTACGTTTCGATGTGATCAACGTGTCATACTGGTTAATGAAAACCTCCTATCCGATTCTTTTTATACGCCCACATTGAAATGTGGACGCTCTAGAGGCTAAAGTTAAGATCCGATTGACTTTAAATTTATACACAGTGTTTAAGGTCATGAGATGAAGAAGCCTATTGGTTTTCTGCGATATATTATAATTAGTGCTAGAGTTATGGCCCTTGATCAGTTTTTAAAAAATCTTGTGGATGCTCTAGAGCCAAAGTTAAATTCATACACAGTGTTTAAGGTCATAAGACGAAGAAGCCTTTTGATTTTCAGCGATTTCCAATAATTAGTGCCAGAGTTATGGCACTTGATCACTTCAAAAAATCTTGTGGATGCTCAAGAGGCCAAAGTTAATATCCGATTGACTTCAAATTTATGCACAGTTTTTAAGGTCATGAGACGAAGAAGCCTATTGATTTTCAGCGATTTCTGATAATTAGTGCCAGAGTTGTAGTCCTTGATCACTTCAAAAAATCTTGTGGACGCTCTAAAGGCCAAAGTTAATATCCGATTGACTTCAAATTTATACACAGTGTTTAAGGTCATGAGACAAAGAAGCCTATTGATTTTCAGCGATTTCTGATAAATACTGCCAGAGTTATGGCACTTGAACACTTCAAAAATATCTTGAGGACGCTCTAGAGGCCAAAGTTAATATCCGATTTCGCTTTAAATTTATACACAGTGTTTAAGGTCATAAGACAAAGAAGCCTATTGATTTTCAGCGATTTCAGATAATTAGTGCCAGAGTTATGGCCCTTGATCACTTTAAAAAAATCCTGTGGACGCTCTAGAGGCCAAAGTTAATACCCGATTGACTTTAAATACACACACACTGTTTAAGGTCACGAGACGAAGAAGCCTATTGATTTTCATTTATTTCCGATAATGGCCCTTGATCACTTCAAAATATCTTGTGGACGCTATAGAGGCCAAACTTATTATCCGATTGACTTCAGATTGATACACAAGTATTTTGATTTTCAATGAATTTTGATAACTGAACTGCTAAATTCATGATATTAAATGTTTCCTACACTAATTGTTAGCGTGGGGCAAAACTTTTATAAAAAGCAAACAAATTTTAATGATTTTCAGATAATTACATAATGAGTTGTTACTCTTAGTCAAATTTTAGTGTATTACAAATGTTTCATTACCAAAAAAAAGTAAAAATATGCGACAACCCTTGTTTACTGCCCGGACGATTTAGCTGCTGTGGGCATATGTTTCGTTGCCTGGCAACCTATCTTTCAGAATGGAGGTCACTTTTTATACGACCACATTTTCATGTGGACGTATATTTTCGTCGCCCCTGTTCGTCCGTCTGTCCGTCCGTCCACAATTGTTTGTGAACAGTCTACAGGTCACAATTTTTATCCGATTTCAATGAAACTTGAAATATAGGTTTATCACCCTAAGATCTCGGTTCCTTTCGATATTGGCATGTATCGGACCGTAACTTCATGGGTTATGGCCCCTGATTGTACGAAAACTGACGTTTTTTAGCTTGTGAACAGTGTAGAGGTCACAATTTTGAACCGATTTTGATGAAACTTGAAATGCATGTTTATAAACCAAAGATCTTGGTTCCTTTCGATATTTGCGCCAATTGGATCGTAACTTCCTGAATTATGGCCCCTGATTGTCCGAAAAATCGCCCATTTTAGCTTGTGGTCCCTCTGGAGGTCAAAATTGTTTTATTTAAAAAACCGTTTGATTATATCACCGTGCCATGGTTATGAAGGTTGAGTTCGAATTTCGTGAAAATCGGACCAAAATTGACGGACAAAATGGCCGGCCATTTGTACGCGAATAGTGTGAAAATATGTTATATCAAGGTTGTGAACAGTGTAGAGGTCACAATTTTGAACCGATTTGGATGAAACTTGACATGCATGTTTATAACCCAAAGATCTTGGTTCCTTTCGATATTTGCGCCAATCAGATCGTAACTTCCTGAAATATGGCCCCTGATTGTCCGAAAAATCGCCCATTTTAGCTTGTGGTCCCTCTGGAGGTCAAAATTGTTATCCGATTTAAAAAAACGTTTGATTATATCAACGTGCCATGGTTATGAAGGTTGAGTTTGAATTTCGTGAAAATCGGACCAAAATTGACGGACAAAATGGCCGCCATTTGTACGCGAATAGTGTGAAAATATGTTATATCAAGGTTGTGAACAGTGTAGAGGTCACAATTTTGAACCGATTTGGATGAAACTTGACATGCATGTTTATAACCCAAAGATCTTGGTTCCTTTCGATATTTGCGCCAATCGGATCGTAACTTCCTGAATTATGGCCCCTGATTGTCCGAAAAATCGCCCTTTTTAGCTTGTGGTCCCTCTGGAGGTCAAAATTGTTATCTGTTTTAAAAAAACGTTTGATTATATCACCGTTTCATGGTTATGAAGGTTGAGTTCGAATTTCGTGAAAATCGGACCAAAATTGACGGACGAAATGGCCGCCATTTGTACGCGAATAGTGTGAAAATATGTTATATCAAGGTTGTGGACCTTATAGAGGTCACAATTTTGAACCGATTTGGATGAAACTTGACATGTATGTTTATAACCGAAAGATCTTGCTTCTTTTCTATATTTGCGCCCATCGGATCGTAACTTCCTGAATTATGGCCCCTGATTGTCCGAAAAATTGCTTTTGTTCGCTTTTGGTCCCTCTGGAGGTCAAAATTATTATCCGATTTAAAAAAACGTTTGACTATATCACCGTTACATGGTAATGAAGAGAGTGTTTGAATTAAGTGAAAATCGGACTAGAATTGACGGACAAAATGGCCGCCGTTTGTACACGAATAGTGTGAAAATATGTTATATCAAGGTTGTGGATCCTATAAAGGTCACAATTTTGAATCGATTTTGATGAAACTTGACATGTATGTTTATAACCCAAAGATCTTGGTCCCTTTCGATATTTGCGCCCATCGGGTCATTACTTCCTGAATTATGTCCCCTAATTGTACGAAAAATCACCCTTTTTAGCTTGTTGTGCCTCTGGAGGTCACAATTATTATCTGATTTAAAAAAAAACAGGTTTGATTATAAAAACCAAACAAATTCTAATGATTTTCTGATAATTCCTTAATATGTGACAACTCTTGTTGACTGCCCGGACGATTTGGCTGCTGTGTGGGCGTATGTTTCGTTGCCTGGCAACCTATTTTTTAAAAATATGGGGCACTTTTTCAAAAGAGAGGGTACTTTTTTAGAGGGAGGGCACTTTTCAAAAGGGAAAAAGGGAAGGCATTTTTTTTTTCTCAAAGGGAGGTGATTTTTTTAAATGGCTGGGAGGGGGGCATTTTTTCAAAAGGTGGGACTTTTTTTTGAAGAGGGTGGGCATTTATTCAAAAGGGTGGGTGCATTTTCAAAAGGGAGGGCTCTTTTTCAAAAGGGAGGGCACTTAGGGCACATTTTCAAAAGTTAACATTTCCGGTCCCTTTTGTATTTTACATTTATGAGGGCAGGTTTATCATAATATTTGGAATAAAGTCAAACTAGAAAGATTTAAAAAAAAACAACATTTTATACTCGAATGTTCAGTCAATATAATATTTTTTGACAACAATTTGACATGGATGTCAACAGTACCTGAAAAAAGGAATATGTTTACTTATTTATTTAAAGTGGCAAGAACCCCCTTTTTGATAATTGGACTCATCCTCTGTTTAATGAGAGCATTACACAAATGCATTTTTTGGATCAGTCCATTATACATGAAAGGTTTATATATACCCTTGACACATCTGCGTATGCAATAATAGTATTACGTGATGAGTTTTATTACTTAATGTTTTTACCAGAGTTAGGTGTTCTTACAAGACTTAATATGTTTATATGTGTGAGATAAGATACTAATATATATATTAATGGGAACAGGTGTTATTCTATTACATGTAACTTTAACTGATAACACAAAGAATATTAATCATAACCGTTCTACAGATTTATTTATAGCCGGAAGGGTAAATTTAACCCTTTGAACACTGACTATACATGGGGTGTTGCACGTCCCTCCCTGGATTTACAGGGCGTCATATTAATTATGACGTCAACGTAATTGGAGCTTGACACGCCCCAAGATGCAAAACCGACATTTCGGGTATATGCGATACAACGTCAAGCTAGTTTTGTGACATTTCGGGTTCAAAGGGTTAAAATAAATCATAAGAGATGGGTTTTAGGATGAGATTTAAATTTCCTGTTTTGATAAATATATCTATGTTCGTAAGATTATCATTCATGCTTTTAAAATTCTCGATCTTTGAAATTTAATTTACTGAATTCTCTTTAACTATAATGTGAGGGTACTCTGGTATATGGGATTGGAGTAGATTACAAGATTTTAAAATTGCCTAAATGTATGTAGTGATGAGGTAAACTGCCCCCTTGATCCTCTCTCCTGAAAATACTGGCGACCTAAAAAAAAAGCTTTTCTTTACCTATAATGTTATGGTACTGTGGTATGTGGGATCGGAGTAGATTACATGATTTAAAAATTGCCTAACTTCACTACTGCTGACAATCCTATAAAGGAGCATCAATGGAATTGGGACTTCAGCTGAAACTTTGTTACAATGTCCAGAAAAGCATCAAATGATTGCATTGTTTTCAAATTGTGTTATAAAGCCTGTCATTGAGTCAGCTGGCCTGGTTTTGAATCCCAGGTTGTGCACGACAAGGGGTAGGGTCACCTGTCCAACATCATGAGTTTTCTCCGGGTCCTCCGGTTCCTCCCACTGCTAAAGACCCCTATGCGCAAGGTAATTATTGAAATAAAATTAAACCATATGTTAATCCCGAAATGACCTAGTTTGTGTGGAGTGGACGTTAAACCCCATTCTTCTCTGTCTCTCTGTAGATTCTATCTGATAATTCACGTAAAATCGATAACATATTTTCAAATTGTGTGGTTTTTAGATTGTATTTGATGATAATTCAACTAACGTCAATAATATTACTTCTTTCTTTCAAAAAAAAACACAGATTAGCCACCATCTGTTTCATCAAAATATTGATTTTTGTAAAATTTAATAAATATGAAAACAGAACTAAAACAGTTTTTCCGAAAAACTCTCAATTTATATGTTATTAGGATGGAATTTTATTTCAATAAATTGCTTGCGAGTAGGTGTCTTTAGATGTGGGAGAAAACTGGAGGACCCAGAGAAAACCCACGAGGTTAGACAGGCGACTCTATTCCTGGTAACGTACAACCAGCGATTCGAAACCATGCCAGTTGACTCAATGATACAGCGCACATTCGCAAAGTCGCTAACCACTCAGCCATTCAACACCCCCCCCCCCCCTTAATATTACACAAGATTTGAACTAATTTTTATGCACCTTTAATATTGTGGCCCCTGGCTTCAACCCAATAGTCACCCTTTATGACCCTGGATACTACTTAGTTTCTGTAAAATAACATTTTTCTAGTCAGAGGGGTTGAGTGACTGAATTCCCTGGTTGTACGTAACAAGGAGTAGGGTCGCCTATCCAACCTCATGGGGTTACTCCGGTTTCCTCTCACTGCTCTAAACACCCCATCACGGACACCACTTATTGAAATGAGAGAGAGAGAAATGGGGTTTAACGTCCACTCAACACAAACTAGGTCATTTCGGGACTAACATATGGTTTAATTTTATTTCAACAATTCACTTGCGCGTAGGGGTCTTTAGCAGTGGGAGGAAACTGGAGTGCCCGGGGGAAACCCACGAGGTTGAGAAGGCGCCCCTATCTCCATGCCACATACGCTCACACCAGGGCTCGAAACCACAGCCGCAAGCCAGAGGTGACCGGCCAGCTAGAGGTCGAAGCGCGGCACTCTAGACCACTAGACCATACCAACCCCCTTATTGAAATGAAATTAAAACCATATGTTAGTCTCAGTGGACGTTAACCTTATCGCTATAAGTTGGACAGATGTTGTTTTATGGGGCAAGGTATGCTTCAAACTGATCCCGCAGTGAATATTCGCTTGGCCACTACAATCACTGATAAGCATGACATCGACGAGGCTTAATGAGTACGGCATATTAACTTTTTTACTCCGACAAATTAAATTCTCAAACATTTTTTTGAGGTAAAAGAAAAATAAATAAAGACGTTTGAAGTATTTGTAGTTAAAAAATATTTCCTATTTAGTGTAAATTGGTATTAAAATGAGTAAAATGCATCATTTTGCCCGAAGCAGTTAGGTGTTAAGTAAACATTGCACGAGCCGTTGAGCCAATGACTACGAGGCGTGCAAGTCAACGCACGTGTTTTAGACAGCCATCCGTTACAGGGATAATTCGTTAGTAATTCTCTGTGAAACAGGTTGGGTATACTTATTCGTCTGGAACAACTTATATCACTTTGTCTGAAGGCTTTGTTTTGTGGCAGGTTCCCAACCTAGCTGATAACCTTGTTGAATCTTTGCATTTGGTTTATTTTGGTAACTTATCAAATATTCTTTTTTTATGTTGTTGTGAGATGTTTTGCCAGTCAGATTGACATTATGGATTGTCTGTGTTGTTTACATTCTTGTTTCGCCATAAAGGCTTCTGTGGTTTACAAATCTTGTTTATTCAATGGCAGACCTTACAATCTAAAGGGCACTCCTCATACCACTCAACCCCCACCCACCTGTAAACAGAGATTCAACATTGTGGATTGTTTGTGTGGTTTACATATTTATGTTTGGCTGTTAGTGCTGCAATATCTTATTGCTAATAAGACTGTAATAGTGTATGTATTGGATCTGATTCATGTTAACATGTTATTAAATGAATTGAAATGGGGTTTAAGATCTAAGTTTTCCATGGTATTAAACATTGGGTATTTTAATGCACCAATCATATATGTATGTAGTACATAATTCTAGCTGAGATATCAGTCATTGCATGTCTGATAACCATGGTAACACAATAATCACTGATTGTCAACTCTGTCATTATTACTACACCATCAAAAAAATGGTATTTGTGAAGTTTGGATTCCTTTAGTAAATAAACAAACAAAATTTCTGTTTTATGTAGGGTAATATACACACATCTTTGATTTTATTTATATAGTTTATTAACACTAGGGGGGGGGGGCGGGCGGATGGTTAGCTCAAGCATTGTTTCGATTCCCTGGTTGTACATGAGAAGAAATGGGGGTCTCCTGTCCAACGTCATGGTCTTCCTTCGGTTTCCTCCCACTGCTAAAGACTCCTACGCACAAGCGAATTATTGAAATAAAATTGAACCATATGTTTGTCCCAAAATGACCTAATCTATTTCAAGCTGATGTTTAACGCTTTTGACCCCATGACATCACAGATTGATTAATCAATCAGCGTTGACTTTTCTAGTGACTCACCTACAGCCACCGTAACGATGGTTTCATTGGCTAATCCCTCACGCCTTCTACATCCTAGTTTAGTACAGACAAATGAAATGAAATTTTGGACTATAAAAAACGAAACAAAATAGGATCAGAGAAGTAATTAATGTTTTTATTACCTGTAAATATCACATTTTATTGTCTTTCAATTTTTTTTTTGTTGCCTACAGCAACCTTTGTGAACTGCAAGAAGACTTAACCGCCGTGAGCATATGATTCGTGTGAGCATATGATTCGTGTTCGGCAAGGTGTTAAATCTGGTACATTATACCTATTCTAACCTGTTGAACTCTTTATATTTTCAGGAGGAATTTGTTGAAATGATCAGGAATGCTGGTTTTAAAATGGCAAAATATGAAAACATAACATTTGGAGTGACAGCAATACATTCTGGATTTAAAATTTAAATTATGTAAAATTAAAATTGTATAGAAAATAAGACTTGTGAATACAGTGTTTTAATATATAAATTTGAGAAAACAAGAGCAAGTGTGAATTTATCAAATAAATTTAAATGATCTTGCTAGTACTATGTAGCTAATCTATAGTTAAGGCAAAATTGGTGATCTGCCATTTTGAGAAGAAGAAATGCTGGTCAATTCGTTGACAAATACTTTGGATTTTTCCCTAGGCCAAAAAATTTGCAACTTTTTTGGAAAAATGTTAAGATTCACAATAAAGGATTTTTCTGTTTATCAGGTGTTGTCAATCTGAACGACAGCCTCACCCTACCTGCAGTGAAGCGAAAAAAAAGCCAGCTACAATTTAATTTTCGTACGAGGTTTTGCTTTGGGGGTGGAGGTAACAAATAAGAGTCTGAGTTATGCTCAGGGTTACAATATGACTGAAGCAGCCACAAGCTTTCTAGTGTGATCTGTGGGAGGCATGCTCCCAATGAGAATTATTTGAATCTATAGTAGTCTAGTCCCTGAAATGTAAGTTCAGGTTATGCCAGATAAAGGCAGGGAAAGTTTTTCATTTTCAAGAAGAGCATGCACTGAAACCATTGCCTATACTTGCAGGGTGTGTACATAACATAATTGAAAAATATTTTCAAATTACCCCCCCCCCCCCCCAAAGTTTCACTTCTAAATGACAAACCAATAACCGACTTCAATCAAAATAAAGTGGATCCTTTTGAAAATTAAAGAGTTACCTCCCTTCCTATTATTAACGCTAAATTAATGAGACGAGCGTATTTTTTTGGCCCGATCACGCCGGTTTTTAAAACTCGCACGTGTGCCCCTTGACGACGATTCCGCATGGGGGGAAAGATTCGCCAGATCAATGGCTCGTATTTCCGTCCGAATATTTTTTTGCCGGAGATCAAAATTCTGCTTGGGATTGAGAAAACATTCGCCAGATCAATCAATGGCTCGTATTTTCGGCCGAATATGTTTTGCCGGCGATAAAATTCGCTCGTGTGCGCTGTCCAGCGTATCATTATTAGCCAATCGGAGACATGATTTATATCACATCTCAAATGTTTGCTTCCAATGCCTAAAACCAAACGTACTAACCATGACCGACCTGCTTTGTACAATGCACCATTGGGTCTACCCATTAATTTACTTGCAGAATGGCACACACTCTCCAGACGGCCGCTCCGTCAGAACATGTCCGTTCGTAAAAAAAAAATGCTGGCGAATTTTAATCGGCACCATTATCGGCAGAAAATAATACGCTCGTCAGCCCCCCACTTTAATGATAATCGAAGTAGACTTTGTGACCATGGTTTGACATTTTCTTTAGAAACAGGTATGCAAGCACACTGCATGCAAAATGTCAATTGCACTTGTGTTTTGACCAATGGAATTACATGCAAAAATCACCCGGAAAAAAACCAATTAATTATTTGGAATTGGATCCACATGCATAGTATTAAGGGATCCATTAAATTAGGGGTGGAGGAAAAGCATTTAAAAACTATTATAGTATTAGTAGGATTTTACACTTTTATATACTTGTTCTTCACATTTTATACAAGATACATAAAACTCAACAATGTAAGAAATACAAAATAGAAATTATAAAAGTTAAATAAATTTGGAGGTCATCGAACATAAATCACTGAAGCAACAAACTGAGAATTAAATGCAATGACGTCTGCATTGACAGCAACTTGACTCGTACAGTTTAATAAAATGAAATGACTACATCAATGACACTTGCAGCAACCTTGCTCAATGTTCATAGTTTAACGTTTGTTTCCATAATATACAGATTTCCCCAAGTCCAGTCAAATGATTTATCCAGATTTGAACAGAAGGATGGCAACTTGTCCAAGATAAAAGTAGATGAAATGCTTAGTTTCGTGGGTAACGTAGCTTCCAAAGTTTCTACCAACAATGCAATGCCATGTTGGGTTGTACTTTTTGTCGAATTCTTTTTTAATGAAAGCAGCAATATCCTTCTCAATATTAAATTTTTCTAAGGCTTGAGAGGCACATTCAATGGAATCACTTTGCATATCTTCAGCCATGTCGGCATTCTTGATAACAGCCTTTCGTTCCGTCATTCTGAAAGAAACCAGACTAGTCTAGTAAATTGCATTTTAATAATAATCACTAAAAATTAGATCCAGATCTTTAAAAACAAAAACCCTGTAAGCTTATTCTTCGCTTATTTATTTCACATTTGGTGTAGAATTTGTAGATAATACATTACTAATAGTAATAGAATTAGAATGACTGAAATCAACAGATTCAATTTTAACTTTGACTAGAGAAAAATACACCTTTTTTTCTAGAACACTATATACGCCAATTTACAATGGTTTTTAGCATTAAATTAAATTGATTGGAATCAACCCCGACAACCTACACACACGGAGTAACTAGGAAATCTCTTGATGTCTAGGTAGGCCAATATAGCGTCTATTCCTTTTTGGGATAATAATTTTGATTTATAAATAAAGTATATAATGACTACTTCTTTATGATAGAGAAAACAATATTATAATAACTCACCTGATTTGTCTTGACTTTTTTTTTAATGCAAACTGTAAGTATCTTCCCAACAAGTTGCACTGTCTGTGTCTCTAATGAATACAGAATATAACGTTCGCTGTTAAAAGCACTAGACTCAATTCTGATTGGATAGCTTCTGCGTGGCCATTGGCTAATTTTCGTCTTCCCGCAGTGGTTTCTATCAACGAAAGCGCGTGCTCTCCAGGTTACCAAGACATTTACCGTAAATCTGGTTTCAGATAACTTCAAACAAGCTCGGACTCATTCATAATAATTAGACATATAACACACAAGTGTATCCATAACTGACTAGATTGGAATATTGCCAGATTTCGGTAACCAAAGCAAATGACCGCTCCCCTAAAACATGTATAACAGGTTTGTTTTCTGCACTTCACCTGGCTGGTCAAAATGTCGATCAAAACTAACAGTGAACAGGTTTAGATCTAGTCGCCCATCACACTGAAGAACAATCCGGAATCCGGAATAAAAAAAAAAATTAAATTTATGTACAGAATTTATATGATGAAACAATAAGGAGCACTTACACTAAAACATGGACCTATCAGACCAAACTCGATTTCAAATAATTAGGCTGTAGATAGGCCTATCAAATGAAGTTATGGTAAATTGAATTTTTACCGGTAGGCCTATATTTTCTGTGATTTAAAATTCGGCGTCAGCGTAACGGGAGTCCTGCGGGGACATCTGCCCCCCCCCACACACTTGTTTTTCTTTTCTTTTTTTTTTATTTACACCGTGGGTCTATAGGGCAGATTGGTCGAAATTACTCAAATTATCACCACACACGATTGCCATTGAAATGTCACTATAGGAATATCGTTATTAGGGACCTATATAAATATACGATCTATAGTATAAATTTCTATGGACACTCCGTGGACCCGCATAGGATATCAAGTTTGAACATGAGCAAAAAACACACCAAAGTAGCTTGGTGTAAGTAAAAATTCGTCCGGTCATGAGATTTAAAATTGGAGCTCGATGAGCGTGAAACTTCGAATGTACGTATACAGTTTCATTCCATCCATAGGCGTACGGGATCGTTAGTGTGAGGGATTGGGTAAACTGAAATACGGTCGTGAGCGAGAGGCGGAGGAACGGAGCTTACCGCCTAGGACCCCACACAGGCGCGGATCCAGGATTTTTTGCAGGGGGGGGGGGTCTAGGTTTGAAAAAAGGCCCTCAACCAATTAACGGAGGGGGGGGTGGGGCCCTCACCCAGAAAAATTTGGTAAATTAGATTCAATTTGGCGCTTTCTGACGTATTTCCGGAAGGTAAATTCCAAAATTACAGGTCTAAAAGTCGCCAAAAAAAAATCGCATAAAAAATTTTCAAGTCTGAGCAGGGGGGGGGGGGTCCGGACCCCCTGGACCCCCCCCCCCCTCTGGATCCGCGCCTGCCACACCCGCCGTTACAACCAAACAAAATTTGACAGCCGCATTTTTTTCCCTGGCGCTGATTCTATGCAATAGTTTGCACGAATTAAACGAATAATCTTACCTTGTATGCTCCTACTCCTTACGCCTATACGCCGTCCAGGGGCGTGTACGTAGCATTTTAAAGAGTGGGGGTGCAGCAGAGGGGCGGGGCTCCAATATAATGCCCAGCTGCGCACATGTGGGGCACATGCGCGTATCCAGAAAGGTATATGATAGAAGGGGCGGAAATTTTGGAAAAATAGTATTGCAGGGCAGGAAACGGTTTTCGGCACTCTGGTGGTATCTGAGGGCCAGTTTTCTATGTCAAATGGTCGATTTTTAGGAGGGCGTATTTGCTCCTGGTGCCCCCCCCCCCTCCTTGGATTCGCGCCTGGGGTCTGCCACATAGCCTCCAAAATCCAAATATGTGGGCGCCCTTAAAACCGACCGATTGATCAGTGACTTAAGAGCACCACTGTTTAATCATAATCAAGAGTATTATTAATTGAAAGGTTGTCAATTTTTTTTTCTTTTTGGATGGGGTTGCTATATCTCGGGGCTACAATGTACCCCCGCTAAGTACGGCCCTGACGCCGTCACAGTAGACGTGTGTAAAAATAAAAAAGATATATTTGTGAGTAACGTCCTTTGTTAAAATTGGTATGTCAATATAATAGAAATGAAATGAAATGCTTCTACTTTGCTGCTAAATTATTGGGCTAATGAAGACGAGCATACGTATACAGTGTGCTATGAGGGAAATTAATGCCCGGGCAGCGGCGCTACCGCCAACTCTTATATCGAATTCCAACTGCACGCCAATATGTACGTTTTTTCGTGCCATCCGAATGACTAGACAGCAGCCCTAGTCGGGCCCTCCGAACACCCCACCACCAGGCCAGCGAGCAGGGGCGTGGTGAGAATGAGTTCATGAGTAGCCATACTCATGCGCCAAAAAGTTTTTGCGCCAAAATCACAATCAAATTGTCTCGGATTGCTGGAGATTGCGTTTCTGGGCTTCTAATTTTCGAAATTTTCTCGGGGGAGGGCCCCCCGGACCCCCTGCCGCGGGATCGCGCCTTCGGCGCTCGCGGTGGCCAGCTTCGCCGGCCACAGCTCCGCGGTCAGTAAAAGGGTTTTTGTGCCAAAATCTTTTTTGTTACTCATAATTTCTTCTCAATAATTGCCCTCACCACGCCCCTGCCAGCGAGCCAGCGTCTTACCCACTTATTATCTCCGCATAATAAATAAGAAGACAGTGTTTGTGTATTCCTTATTTTATACACTTGACGTAATTTTTCTATAAGCAGAAACCTGTGGTATTTCACGTTTCACCGGTGTCATCTTAAAAAGATAAATATAGAAATATCTGATAAATTTATACATAAAATGACACGGGGTTACATATAGGCGTACGAAATCGATGAATGTTTGAAAATGTGTCTTGTCTCAAACGCGTTTTCCTGCTATTCCAGTCCATGAATACAGCAACTTCAATATGGTCTAATATAGCCTACCTGGGGTGACTTACCCGAATCCCAAACAACCAATCAATCGTCTCGGGGTATGAGGGCCTCACGCTCCCCGAGAAATTTTTTTAAAAATTAAACCGCCGCAAATTCGTTTTTGATTAAGTAACTTCAATCTTTCCAGTCGGTTTTCAACCGAAATCCCACACTATGCCGACCCGAATTCCGACTGCTCAAGACAAAATGTTTTAATCCATAGTCAATTCACTACAAGTTCGTGGTATTCAAAAAACAGTAAAATTAGTCTGTAATTATATTTTGCCAACTAGGTCAAATAATAAGCTTTGTTTTTATCTTTACCGGTCTGTCCGAAAAGTCAAATTGTCCAATGGTAGGTCGTAGTGCCGCTGTCCGGGAAAAAATTCCATCATAGCACACTGTCTAGCGTATGTCCGTCTTCATTAGCCCAGTTGAAGCAGAGCATTGGGACTTAAAACTCAATTTTATTTCATTTCTTTTAATCAACTGTGTTTCTTTCATAATCATTGTAAGAGTGAATCATTCGTGTCAATTCGGTTTGTTTTATTTTACCAAGCATGAATTACTCGGGTAATACGGAATGCTACCGAATTACCCACAATTCCTTTCGACCTGGTGGTTGCCATTTTGGACTTCTCAGTTCTCGAAGAAAGGCTTCAACTGCTTTGTTTCAAATTTCCTACATCAAAACAATTAATTATGTCTTACCGACCAACTAATGACAGCAGAATATATGTCGGCAATCTCCCACCAGACATAAGAAATAAGGATATTGAAGATTTATTTTACAAATTTGGACGAATTACATTTATTGACTTGAAAAACAGACGCGGTCCGCCATTCGCTTTTGTTGAATTTGAAGACCCAAGGTAAACACATTTATTTAAATCTTTAAGAAGAATGATTAGAAAATATGCGACAGCAAGCAAACGTATCACAGAAAAGATATTTCTGGACATTTTAAAATTTCAAACAAATTGAAATGGGGGCACAATTTGCCACAAATAATATAATTTGATAATAAAATAGGCTAATAATAAATAAATAATACAAAATTATAATTATTAATTATCCTCCTATCCTATACTCCTATAGCCTATCATAATTAAGTATAATTTTTTGCAGTGGCTATTGTTACGACGTTGCCTTCAGAGCACAACACCGGCTTTGAAAAAGGAACAGTACCAATGTTTTAAAAATTTTCAGAACTCTGAAGGCAGCAATAAATAATAAAGAGATGGGAAACAAGTGCCAATGTCAATGTAAATTTTATAATTCCTAATGTCTAGCCCCAAAAATTTACATTTAAGGGATGCTGAAGATGCAGTTCATCACAGAGATGGATATAATTATGATGGTTACACACTGAGAGTTGAATTTCCACGCGGAGCAAGTGGTAGTGGAGGAGGTGGACCCAGTGATGGAATGGGTAGCGGTGGTGGAGGAGGAGGAGGAGGAGGATATAGTGAACGTGGCAGAGGAGGGGGAGGAGGATTTCAGCGAAGTGAAAGAGGAGGATTTGGTGGTGGTGGTGGCGGCGGTGGAAGAGGTAGAGGTGGCCCCCCATCAAGACGTTCAGAGTTTAGAGTTCTTGTTTCTGGTATGATGATAGTTTAATGGAAATAAAAGATAAAATTTCCTCCTTCACAAAAACTACAAATTGGAATGACATTTTGAATTCTGTAAATAAAGGTCATCGGGTTGACAATTGAAATATTTTTATTATAGTATAACAATAACATGACTTGACTAACTAAAGGAACGGGTGGTTTGGATAGGATGAAAACTGAGGTCCTGTGTACATGTTAGCATGCATGTAAAAGAACCGTGCCATTGTAATTCAATTGAAACACAGGCAAAATAACCCAATATTGGACACTGCATTTTGCTAACCCTGTTGGTGCAAAAAAGTATGGCGTTAGATCCCATTTCATTTATTCCTTCTAACTAAAAGTCATTCTTTTATTGATTCATCTTTATCTTTTGGACATTATGAAAGCAAACATAATGAGCAGCTTGACAAAATAATGTATTGATTTCTGATAATTCAAACATCTGATTGCTGGTTTTACTTGTATCTTGTAAAGGTTGATATTACCTGACAAACTATCTTTACAAATCCCCAATTTTTTTTTTACAAAATTTCTTGGAATACCAGTACTGAAAATAAGAAAACCTTTTGACAGGTAGTAGGCAAAATCTAAAATTCCACATAAAAAATATACTTACTTACATGTAATAAAATGGTTATTTGTTAATAAAACATTTTCAGGTCTACCACCAACTGGTAGTTGGCAAGATTTAAAAGATCATATGCGAGAAGCTGGAGATGTTTGTTATGCTGATGTTTTTAAAGATGGTACTGGTGTCGTAGAATTTCTGAGAAAAGAAGATATGAAATACGCTGTGAAGAAACTAGATGACTCAAAATTTAGATCACATGAGGTTTGTGTTTCAAGATATATACTTTTTTCCCCACCAGAGGGGAGTAGATGGCCTAAGGGTTAGTGTATGACTGTTGAATAATAAGGTCTGTCATTGAGTCATCTGGATTTGATTGCCCTGTTGTTTGTTACAAGGGGTAGGGTTGCCTGTGAAACCTCCTGTGTTTTCTCCAAGTCCTCTGGTTTCCTCCCACAGCTATAGGTCCTTTGACCATATTATGGCTTCCAAACACTGTAACTAAGGTATCACCCTTATAATCTTTTACAGAAAATTGAATGGATCGATTTACTTTGACCAAAAATGTATTTTACAAGGAGTAGGGTTGCCTCTCAAACATTGTGGGTTTTCTACAGGTCCTCTGGTTTCCTCCCACAGCTAGGTCCTTTGACCACATTAGGGCTTCTCTATAAACACTGTAACAGAGGTACCCACTATATAATTTTCAGCAAACTGAATTGATCAATTTACTTTAACCGAAAATGTACGAAATTAATCTGAGAAGATAATGTATTATTTCACAGGGAGAAAATTCATACATTAGAGTAAAGGAAGATTACAGAGGTGGTGGTGGTGGTGGTCCCCCTGGAGCTATGGGAAGGACATCAAGATCTCGAAGTCGCAGTTTCTCACCCAGAAATGCTCGTGGTTCACCAAGATACTCTCCTATGCGTTCACGTTCTCCTTCATTTAATCCTCAAAGAGGAAGGATGAATCGTTCACGATCACCTTATTGAAAAGGAGATTGTGTCCTTTCACCACGATTATATTATATTGAACATTCTTGTGAAAATGCTAAATCGCTTTAAAATTAGTAATACTAATTGACTTTTCTGCCAAAATATTATGATGAACTAATACACATTGCAGCTAATTAAAAAGCAATTGGGTGTCTTCACAAAAATGTCCTATCATCATTTATAGTTACATGTATTACCTGTCATGAATTGTAGCACCAAATTGTTATCCAGGCATTTTAACCATTTTCATAATTTGCTTTTTTATTGAAATAATTGTACATACAGGGGAACGCAAATATTCACTCTTTTCCAAATCAAAACTATTTAAATGAAACCATTCTTAATACCATAAATCTAGTCGTTGAAATGTGACATGACAATATTTAGGGTGTGGAGTTTATAACGATAATGCAGCTGTTTTGTTCACATGTTAATAATTTTTTACTTTTTTTTATTAAACAGTTCCTATGGTGGGATCATCTTAGGAAGATCTTTTTGGGATAAGATTCCACTCACTTTAGTAAATGGACTTGTATTTGCCAATATGAACATCGAGGGACTTGGGATGCATATACTGGACTGGTGGGGAGGATTCAACATTTTAAGGATCATTAAGTGCTAAAAGTTACAAGGAAGGAATCAAAATTCAGTTTTGTTTTGCGTTCTTGGATTGGATTTATCTTTGTAGGATGATATGCGGTCGATATTTAGGTTATTGAGAAAAATCATGTTAGTTTTACTTAAACAACCCTTTAAGATTGCAAGCCAGGATTCTGACGCAATCTTAAGGAATACTAAAATGCCCAAAAATGAACCTTAAAAACTAACAATCATTTTCCTTAGATTCAACCAAATAAATTGGGATGGATTAAGACCAACCTTTAGAATTATATAGGAAAAATCTTGAGGATCATATAGGCAAAAAGAAGGTTAGCGTTTAATCATGCAAAACAACAAACCTTAAGGATTACTAAGAGGGGTTAAGTTTCGGGGCATTAGGGATTTCTTTGAGAGGATTGAGGCCAGATTCTACTCGGAATATCAAGGATATGAAAGAAGGATCAAATGCATAACTTAAGGATTACTTGGAAGGATTCAAACTGGACCTTAAGGATTGCTTGGACGGATTTGATATACATCTAGGATCACTAGGAAGGATTTAAGTTAAACCTTTTTAAGGATCAATTTGAGGAATTGCTAGTATGGATCGGAACAAAACATAATGGATTGTTAGGGAGGATTCTAAAATAATATTTGATGGATTCAGAATGAAACCATTAGGATTGCTGAATTCATACATGTACTACACCTTAAGGAACATAAGGAAGGATTTTACTGCCCCCATTTGGATTCAAACTGAATCTTAAGGATTGTGAAAAAAGTAATTTTACCTTAAGTATAGGGAAGGATTCACACCACTCCTTAAGGAATTTTGACAAGGATTCAAATTTCAAACCATCCGTAAGGAACTAGAATGGATTCATGCTAAACCTTGAAAATTTTAGGGAAGGATTTCACCGAATCCTTAAGGATCTTTAGGGACAATTCAAGCTATATAAGAAGGATTATTAGGGAAGATACATGTACATGCAATTCCTTAGGATCACAGGGACAGGGAATGAATCCTGCTTAACCTTTAGATTAACAGGGAAGGATTCATGCTTAACCTTAAGGATCATGATAAAGATTTGAACTAAACCTTAAGGATCATGATAAAGATTTGAACAAAACCTTAAGGATTCCGGTTAAGACAAACTGAACCATGAGAAATTTTGGAACTCTAGCTAAGAGGTTGCAAGCATGGATTCATGCTGAGTCTGAAAGATCATGGGTAAGGATTCTGACTATACTAAACTTAACGGATTGTGGGTTCAAACTGACCCAAAGAATCAATAAGATGGATTCCAACTGACCCTTAAGGATGACTAAGATTGGCTCCCACTGACCCTTAAGGATCACTAAGATTGGTTCCAACTGACCCTTTTGGATTACTGGGAAGGACTCATACATCAGTATAAGGAATACTAATCTCAAATTCAAAATGAAAATCATGGACTTAATTGGATTACTACTAGGCATAAGTGATCTATGGATTGATAGGATGAACTTGGTAAAAACCTTAGAGATTTCCACTGGAACTTAACTTCTATTAACCTTGAGGAATGTTAGGTACAATATCTTTGAAAACAAACCTTTGAGATTAATAGGGAATGGAATAGGGCTATTAGGATTTAAAGCAATTATTGAAATTAAATTTAGGGGTTACTATGGATGCATTGTAACTTTCATATAGATTATTATTAGTCAAAAATTAGTACAGACATTAGACTTGGCATCATGCCAGAAACAACGTAGAGTGCATGGAGTGTAGGGGGGTATTGAATGACTTTATATCTTTCTTTTTTAAATAAAATTTACTAATGTAGCTTAGAAAAAATAGATCTTGAATTAAGAAGACAAGAGATCCTTTACATGTACATTTAAAATGTTCCCTATTTCTTCATCATGGCCCATGTGTTATATTACCATTGCAAATGGATGCCTTAAGAAGGACTCTTTTAGGATGGAAAAAGGACCAATAGAACTTTGGAAAAGGAAAAAATATACATGGGAAATTCATAGGAAAAGACAACGTTGGATTTAAGTTTTAAGGGCAGTTGTGATAACAACTTACGGATCTTGAATGGCAATGCTTGTTTTTGTCCCTGCATTCGGAGCTTCTCATAATCTAAGCCTGCAACAACTCGCCTTGGATCATCTAAGTGAATTCATTCTGAGGTTGTATTTGGGGCAAGGCAAGATAATGGAAAGGAGCCTCATTTAAAGATAGGAATAAATTTCACATGGGAAATATGGTAAGTAAAGGAATAAATGTAAGTGTGTTAATTTTCTCCCTCGTCTTTGAACATTTTTATTGGTCCTTTTCCAAAGTTTTAAATTGTATCATCTAATGAACATGTTGATCATAATTCATTATACTGATTTTAATAATGATGTTTTGTGTCTAATAAAGTAATAATATCATCATGCAATTCTCAAGCTTGTTATTTTCAATTATAAATGAGACATGTTTGCTTGTGCCTAAAGCTGTGGACAAACTAACCAAATTGATCAGCATTGAAATTCACCTTGTGTGTCCACAGTCGATGGGTTGAATGATTCAGGGTTGAAATTCTCCTTGTGTGTCCTCTGTCATTTTGCCGAATCATGTTTGATATATTTGACCGAATTATTTTGCCTAGTGTGTCTACTTCGTCAAATCATTTGGCCGAATGTAGAATTTATTAGCAAATCACCTCTTATATCGAGAAGTCAGTTATTGTTTGAAGCCATCATCGGCACCATGTTTAATCATGTGACGTGAAAGGTGATGCAATCGACTTGAGACTCAAGTGAAGCATTTGCCTAGTGTGTCCATCCATTCAGACAAAGAAATATTGGAATACAAGTAAGAAGTTGAAACTAAGGTGCAGATTCGATTGGAATCTTGGCTAAAAACATAAGTTGAATTCTTGGAATATACCCTCAAAGACAGTTCCAAAAGGAACTACATAGTACATATTGGCTAAAAGTGGGGAAATTGAAGCAATGTGGTACATTTGATTGCTCTCTAATGGCTCAAGTGTCCAATCAACTCTTGGAAAAATGGTTAAATATTGTCAGTGTGGTCGCGTTGTATACAACTTGTCAAGGTGGATGCGCTGTTACATTTAGTTGTCAGTGTGGGTTGGCTGCTTTGCATTTCATTGTCAGGTTTGTGATTTTCATGTCCGGGTTGGTGCATTATTTCATTGTCAGCATGGGTGCCTTAAAATTATTGTAAGATTCATGCAAATACAAGTGATCAGCAATCGTAAAAATGACAAGAATAGATATATCGAGACTAGAGAGCACAAGGATAGACAGGTGTCCCTACTCCTTGTCCCGTACAACCAGGGAATCAAAACCATGCCAGTCGATTCAATGACAGACTTTATGATATAACAGTGTGCACACACTGTTCCATTCGCCACAAACTCCATAAAGCTGTCCAACGGACAACCCTATTTTTTTGTGACCAAGTAACTTAAAGTTACATTCCTGGGTACAAACTGGATGATTTGATGATATATTAGGACTAAAAACATATTCAAACTAATTAATTTATCGTAATTTTGCTTCAAATCCATCTCAAAACATTGTTATTGCCAAGTATAGCCTGCTATAAAAATTGATTAAAAGAGGCCATGTTTGTGTCAGGGGATTACCCCACTCGGCAAACCTCGGAAGATTTCGGACAATCTAAACTCGGCTGTATGATGAATTTCGCCATATTGGAACTACTTTAAAGGTCCCGGATGAAACATGGCTGCGCCCATTCCAAACACAAGTTGGTGACCTATTTGGCTAGCGACCTATTCGACCGATCCAGCTGTAAGATAATGACGAAATTACACTTCTATTCTGAGCTGAAGGAATGGATAAAAAATAATATATTCTACTTTCATTTGATATACATAACGTTGGATTTTATTGGTTGATAAATAGAGACCGTTGTCTTTACTCTAAATAGGTTTCCAACGAACAGGTTGCAGCTCGATCGGTCGAATAGGTCGCTATCCGAATAGGTTCCTAATTTGTGTAATAGCGTCAAGTTTTCCTGTTAAAGTAAACCGGTAGCCG
Organism: Patella caerulea; assembly: GCA_036850965.1. NCBI lineage: Eukaryota > Metazoa > Mollusca > Gastropoda > Patellidae > Patella > Patella caerulea. The sequence continues at coordinate 11,437,001 of JAZGQO010000002.1, read as the reverse complement.
CATCGCAAATGTATGGGCGTAGGTACATATCACTTACTGTCATACATCCGAGACTAGATGTAGTTTACGGAATCTGTCGAGATTACCCCGCTCTGCACCTATAGCAATGGCGGGCGGAGACAGGTGAGAATTCATTGCATACACGAGCCATTGTCTGTAATCGCTGACTTTTACAAATATCGAATCCTAACAAAACTCTCTGATTACCCACTGTCTTTTTCCAGGATTTTTATCTCAGAAAGTGTTGTACGTCTAACTCTTCATAAAGTTTATCAACCATGTACACAAAGCTCTCAATATACTCGTGCAGCCTTCGACTTCACATGGGCGGATAGTCCTAATCGTCGGGCTGTTGATTAGAGGAACCCTTACATTTTTGTCCATGAGTGTCTTTCAGGGAATTCTGTACTTTTCTAGTTAGATTGGATATCTCTACTTTCCCTATATACCAAAATTGCCATACTTTTATTGGCAATAACCACCTGATTTATACTTTCCTGGGAACCCATCTTTAAAACACGGGTAATATTTTGATTTGACACAATCAGATGCAAGTAAATATTTTCAATACTTTGAAAAATAAATAGCAATTAATCTAAAAAAAAAACCCATTTATTTATAAGTACATGTATGATTCCTGAAACAGAAGGAGGCACAAGATACATCATGTAACCAAGAAATAGTTCACTTGATCCGTTTCTCTGCAGGGGGTTGGGATGGCTTCGACCTCTAGCTGGCCGGTCACCTCTGGCTTGCGGCTGTGGTTTCGAGCCCTGGTGTGGAGATAGGGGCGCCTTCTCAACTTTGTGGGTTTCCTCCGGGCACTCCGGTTTCCTCCCACTGCTAAAGACCCCTACCCGCAAGCGAATTGTTGAAATAAAATTAAACCATGTTAGTCCCGAAATGACCTAGTTTGTGTTGAGTGGACGTTAAAACCCATTTCTCTCTCTCTCCCGTTTCTCTGCTGGCAGATTGTTCAAATCTTAACCCATTACATTTCTGGCAAGTGACTTCTCACACTCAGTCATACAATATGTGATCTGCTCTGGCTAAAGGATCTACATGTCACACGACATTGTATTTCAATACATAAGTAGGTAAAAAGATGCAATTAATTAGCTGCATTCGTCAACAAATATGCTAACACAAAGACAGAATCTTGCCCGTTTACGTATTTTTGCAGTACCATGTCAAAAGAACTGCCAGGACTTTCACAACAAATCTTCATAATTAAATGTAGAAGAATCTGATTATATCGATAACTCAATTTTCATTTTTTTAAAAAGTACATTCGTATTAAATCATTCAGAACACTAGCAATCCTTCCCAAAAACTCTTTCCATGTGAAATTGTCTGTAAGATATTTAATCATCTTTAGTTATCTTGCCCCTCATATTCTATTCTTTATTATTATTTTATTTTTTAGCTAATCAGTTCATCCTTTGTTCTTAGATTTCAAGGGAATATTTCCTGCAAATAGAAATAAAGACAGACTATCAATGTGAAATGTCAACTAAAAAAGACAAAACTACAAGAGTTATTTCCCTTGATGCAGCGGACACGAAATGAGAGAATAGATAAATCATATTTAAATACAAAGAGTTCTTTCGGGGGAATTTGAACTTGCAAACTTTCCCCAGTAATACCCGGTAATCAAATATCCTGAAAACAATCGATTCATATAATAAAGCAATTTATAGTTTGTTTCAGAATTTTGGACTAAGAAAATAATACTATTGCTACTTGAAGTAATCACCTGGTGGGGCTACAAAATAGTCTTCTTCTGTTTTCACTGCATTCATCAACACTTCTTTCTTACAGTTACCTTCTGTCACTTCATCTTCCCTCAAATACACAGCACTGAAATATATAATAACAGAAACCATCAGAGTAAGAGAGAATGGGGACCCACTAGGTCATTTCCAGACTAACATATGGTTCAGTTTTATTTCAATAATTGCTTGTGTGTACAGTGGGAGAGAGAGAAATGGGGTTTAACGTCCACTCGACCCAAACTAGGTCATCGAAACCACACCAGTTGACTCCATGGCAGGATTTATGATACACGCTAACCATTCGGCCATCCAACCCCCCATTTTTAGTGGGGGGAAACAGAATGGCACAGAGATGTCAAGTACATACTGAAGTCAGTATGAATATGAAGCATTGAAATTGAAAACATTGGACAACTGCTCAATATGAACAAACAGCACAGCATTTAAATCAGTACCTGTTTTCTAAAACAGTATCTAAAGGTTTCACACCTTCTGTGTCGACAACATGGAGTTGGTTTGCTGTTTTTATAGCTTCAGTTAATCTATCAACAGCTTCTTCATTATTCAGCTCAACCAAACCCAATCTCTCTAACTGATCTATCTGTTCTTTACTTATTTTTGGAACCTGAAAGAAGCATTTGAAATTTTTTTTTATTAAAAACAAATGGTCCAGGGACCTTATTCACCCTTCAGATATCAATGTATGCATAGAACATTTTGCTTTAATCCTTTATTTCCCACTTTTTTATTATAAACCATTGCCTACCTTTGGTAAGTTTTCTGAATTTTTCAAATTATTCCATGTTGAAACCAAAGGAACCTGAAATGGAAGATAAACAAAATATTACAGTACTACAAAATCTAGAGCAATGGTAGGCCAATATACCAAACTGTACAAAATGGGCAGCAATTTATAGGCCTAGCTACAATTAGATAGACTGGGGAACAAGAACACTTCCCAAAGTTTACCACAAGGCATTGGATTCACTTCTATTTGAATGAGTGTCTCAAATGCTGGGTAAGGCTACTCTTTGTCAGTCTTGCAATGGGCCTAGATTGCCAGTAGGCCCGGTTTTGTCATAAAAATATTGCAACTCTTTTGCTTTGGGCCCCTGGCAGGTTTCAAACCATACAAATCATATTTAATACCAATTAAACCCTGCCCCCTTCCGTCCACTCATTCGAAATCTAGTAACTTGACACACAGTCAATGTAGGTCTACCAAAGTAAGGTTACCTCATCTGATGTAGCCAAGGCCTATAGGGACAGGGCCTAACAACTTTAGTTCTATTTAATCAATAATAATATCAATTGTGCACCAATAAGCGTAATTACTTTGGTATGCAGATGCTTGTTGTGCAACAAATACTGCCTTCCTAACAAAACAAAGCAGTTAACTTGACGAAATTTGAGCATTTTGGCCGCACTCTTTGCAGAATCTTTTCATAAAATGAACTTTACAGTGCAAGGGTACTTGCTTGCTTTGGCGTATGAATATATATCAAGGATCCCGTTAAAATACTACATTGAAAATAAACAATACCTTAACTTGAACATATATTATTACAAACATGAATTGGTATATGGCACTTTTAGTGTAGTTTTAGAAGATTTCACCGGTGATTGGTATTATTAATAATAATAGTTCTCGGAACTATATACCGGAAATGTAAGTTGTTTGTTTACAGGGTGTTGCTAGGCACTTCCGTTATTTCATGAACGTGTTCTCAAATTCTGTATCCTAAATTCGAAATGAATAGTATTGGCGAAGAATGTACCAATCTAAAAAGAAATTACGAAGATTGTTTTAATAAGTGGTTTTCTGAGAAATTTTTAAAGGGAAATAATGAGGACGACTGTGCTCCCCTTTTTAAAGTGTATCAGACTTGTGTCAAGGTATAGCCAAAAATATTTTGTGATGATATTCGACATTTCTGATGAAATCGTATGATCTAGATTATCATACCATTGGCATTATTGATTAATTTAATTATCACACTGGAACTAACTCAACAATTTTCAATGGAGAAGTTACAGTTTTTTCGGACGTCCCCGGCAGAAATATGGGATCATTTCATGGACCTTATATTTATAATGTTATATATATATATATAAGGTCTATGAGCATATGTGATTAAGTACGGTAAGCTTATGCAACTGGGAGTGGGAATGTGAAGTAATATTGAGCTGTTTGTTTGCAAATTATCTACAGATTATGTATCATTTTTAAAGTCTCACCTCTGACTTGATAAGCCTGACAATTCCATACTCTTAATAATAATATCACATTTTGAAAAGATCTATTTATTTCTGTTTTTTTGTAGAAAGCCATTAAAGAGAAAAATCTAGATTTAGATTGCATGGAAAAAGATGTACTGGGGACTGAATTTGAGAAACCACCACCGCCAGTGTCCAAATAACTCAGTGAAGAAGATAAACGCATTATTTCATGAATGTGTGATCCGTGTATGTTCATCGTTCATATCCCTTTGTTCTGAAGTGAGAGGCCAGTGTGATATTGTTTTTTTTGTCAGGTTGTTTGTGGAAATGGAACTAATATTAACATTTCTTTTATAATATTTATACAAGAGGCAAAAAACTGTCATTATATTGATTTGTGATGAATGCAATTTTTTATAATTGTTGATTTGTAAAATGTCTTTGTTTACTTGCAGTTTTACATACCAACAAAAAGAATCTTTAAATAGAACTGAATTTATTTCAATATGCTATTAGGATTAATTTTAAAAGGCTGTTAGCTTTTACAGTATTTGTTAGATTTTATTTGCTGTTATGTTTCTTTACTTCTGGTATCAGGATGAATTCTTGATCTTTAGCTGTTAATATCTGTTCTAAGATGAAATAAAATTACCAATTTGTAATCTGTACTTGAAATTTCTAAGGCTTGAGAGTTGCAATAGCCAATACTGGATGAATATTTGAAGTTACTGACGTTTATATCTCTGGCATTAATCTCAACTAATACATGTTCTTTCCTCATCTATAAATGTTATCATGTAAGGAACAGTATCCTTCGTACATGTCTAATGAGCTAATTAATTGCTTTTTTGTACATTATTAGAGAGAGTATATTTTTATATTGTAAGACATTGAATATTGAGACAGTACAAATGTACATGTACTTGAATATTATTAGTTATTAAAATTTGTTAACTAAATGGGTATATTGTTTTGTTAATTTTTTGTCTGTTATGTCTTATTAACCAGATTTCACTTGATTTGATAGTACTGGTACTGGTACTCTTATTGTCCACAATACCCATGAGCTATATGAGTATTGTCCATTTGTTTATATTTGGTGTGTGGTGTTGTTATCCAGCACCATTGTTTCACACTTGACACCACAAGTCCTTCCCTAATACCACAGCAGAACTGGGAGTGGAATTCTTCTTTTGCACAACAGTCTGATTTGTTTTGTTAATTTTTTGTCTGTTATGTCTTATTAACCAGATTTCACTTGATTTGATAGTACTGGTACTGGTACTCTTATTGTCCACAATACCCATGAGCTATATGAGTATTGTCCATTTGTTTATATTTGGTGTGTGGTGTTGTTATCCAGCACCATTGTTTCACACTTGACACCACAAGTCCTTCCCTAATACCACAGCAGAACTGGGAGTGGAATTCTTCTTTTGCACAACAGTCTGATTTACCCTGCAAATTTGGTTGAAATCATGCTGTTGATTGCTTTGGCATTACTGACAGAAATAAAGCCTCTGTAACTTGTGATTTTGTGATCATCTCTACTTTCATTTTAGTTTTTCACAAATTAGATACTGAAACCAAATATTTTAAGAATTTAATTTTAATACCAACATGGGCATAGCAAAGCGAGAGAGAAATGGAGTTTAACTTCCACTCTCGACACAAACTATGTAATTTCGGTATTAATATAATGTTCAATTTCATTTCAATAATTTGCTTGTGGTCAGGGATCTTTAGTAGTGGGAGGACCGAGAGAAAACCTACGAGGTTAGACAAGGAGACCCCTATTCTTTGCGACGTACAAGTGAGGAATCAAAATCATGCAACTTAACTCGATGACAAGACTTTATGATGCAATATGAATATGTTAAACACACTTGTATGGATATTTGCTTGATAACGATACCTGTATGTGTATTGAAACGTAGCATGTCAGTAAAATTCAGAAGTAGTATATCCATACAAGTGTGTTTATTTTTAGTGAAATCTATTTCTATATGTCTTATAAGGATTATGAATATGTTTATCATTCGGCAAAGTGGCAAGACAATAATTAATCATTGCAGAATTTTGGGGGTCTGAAGAGAGAGAGAAACGGAGTATAACCTCCCCTCGACACAAACTAGATCACTTTGAGGTCAACACAGGGTTCAATTTTATTTCAATAATTTGCTTGCGTGTAGGGCTCTTTAGCAGTGGGAGGACACAGAGAAAACTCTACTCCCTGTCACGCACAACCAGGGAATTGAAATTGGAAGCCTGGAGTTTAACAGTACCACAAAACATATTTTAGGATTTTTTATTTTAGTTCTCTGTTATTTACATAAATAATTAGTTTTCTTTACACATTTATAACTACGTCAACATAGCATTTGGGACAAGATCTCCCAGTTTGCTTCAATATATCTGGATAAGTATTTTAATGACAAATAAATTATCTAATAGACAGTAATCAGTCCTATACATTAACATTAATTATTGTATAATATAAACATAGCTTGCAACAATACATAAAATATCTAAGACTTAGCTGAATATCAACCACATAAAAATATCAATATCAATTTCGCAGAAATAATGTTCATTAACATGCCGTCAAATGGGTTTACTTTTGGATCTGATTTGAGTCATCTTTATAAGCCAATGTCCAACTGAAAAATCTAAGTATTAATTTACTCTGTATAAAAGACTTTCATTTTTCTTTAGCCCAATTCCCCAGATACATTTTTTTTTAAATTGGAAAATAGTCAGGATGGGATATAATTGCCCAAATTTACACCAGTAGCTCATGTCTGAATAAGCCTGCCTAAACGTTTTGATGTACTCGTTTTATTTAACTTTTCGATAGATTTTGGCAAAAAAAAAAAAAAAATGTTTTTCGGCTATTTCTTATCATAATATACATGTATGGGAATACTTTGATTTTGCCAAAAGATCTATAATACAATATGCTACCCATAAAAATTATAAGAAAAAATATTCAAATTTTGTTACCCCTAAATTAAGTCAAATATATTTCACTTTTTGAATTTTAAAATCCAGTTAATTGATCATCTGTTTTTAATGTTTTCAATGACAAAATATAATTTTAAGGACACATGTAAATTTGGTACAACATTGTAATCAATGTGTGTGTGTGTGGGGGGGGCTTGGTGGTTAATCAAATGCTTGACATCATAGGTCAAAAACCGCTCGTATGACCTCTGACGCCACCTTCCACTACAGCCAGTCAGATCTTAATGTAGCAGAGGCCACCAAAAGTGTAAAACACTAAAGGAAATATAGATCAGTATTTTAATCAGATTGAATTTTGGTGGATTTAAAATGTTACACGTTTGTCAACATAATATCTTAATTTAAGTTTACTTTCAATCTTGGTTGGCCTGAAAAGTAAATCACAGAATTTTTAAGTTTATTACAAATATATCACACAATTTTCATGTTGTTGTATAGAACAAAAAGTCTATATATGGATGCAGTCAATTAAATGTAAAACATCTAGGAGTTGCTCGAAACTACACAACAAGTTGACTAATCCACTTTCATAGCTGAATAATTTGGAGAAAACTTCCAACATGAAATAGATACATGTAGCATCCAACTACAACTTAAATAGATATATAACCGTATGATTTTTCCAGATTTAATTATTAATCCATTTCCATTGGAGAAGAACAAGATGTATTTCGTGTAATAAGTTGACCCTAGCTTCACATACATGAAACTCTGTATTCTCCTCTGTTAGCAGAGGTTGTGTGTACTTCAAGGGAAGACAACTCTATTTGGGAGATTGGTAAGTCTGATCACATCCTAACTCAACCCTTCACACAGCCCCACACAGAGTTTATTGTAAAACTTGTCTATTTAAATGTTCCTATATATAACAGTCAAGCCTAATACAACATCAGCTTCATTTCATGATTCTGAATAACAATTTGACAATGCAAGATCACAAGAAAGGTTCCATGTTTCTTAAAGAGAAACTCAAATTTGAAACGTTAGCTTAATGCCGCCTCAAACGATCAACTCTTTCATGTTTTTCATCCCCATCTTCATCACTATGGTAACCACTGCGTCCAACAGTATATCCCCGAGTAGCTTGCATCAACTCGGCATCTGGACCTTTATCTCTGTGCTCATAGAGCAAAATATTTAAAGTTTCTTCATATATTCTGGCTTCAGGAAACTCAACCTACAAATAAAAAATAATTTTTACACACTGAAAATTCAAATTCCAACTATCTAAAAGACAATGGCATTTAGAAAGCTGGTTCTCCCTAATTAAAAATAACATAAAGCTTCTTTTGCTCCTTTGACATTGTTTTACAAAGCATATGTATCTCACTCGCACATACATGCAAGTCCCTTTTCTGACTGCTTCATGGTGGAAAATTGTCCAACATTATGATTTGTATGTAATGCTGGGTTGAAATTGTGGATTTAACCTTGGAATATTCTGGTATGATCATAATATATTGAGGTCAGTCACAGCAATTGACTTGATGATATCAAAATGTATCCGAACCTAGCAGATCGTGGATTAAATAATACACAGATCTTTCTCTTTAAGGAAAGATTGAAGTAATCGAAGCCATTATGAATAATCTAATTCAAAGTGAAAAACATTAACTTTGATCACCAAGGAAGATATAGCGCTGTGTAATTTCATTTGCATATGTTAATTTCATTTGTGTATATTATTAAATACACAAACTGGTCGGTATCTTTCTTTTATGAATTTGTCTGGATGTGTACATTTAGAAGTGGGAGAAAAAGAGCAAACCCAGAAGTAGTCTTGATTAGGAACATCAAATCCTGCGAACATGACAGACATAATATACAGTGCCTTAGAAGATTCACTCATACAATACAATCCCACCCCTAATAACGAAAACATATCATATTATACCTTTGTGTGTTTCTTGTCTGTTCCATACACAATTGATGTACAACAGACTTCTGATATTTTTTGAGTATGTCCGTAAAATGACCAACAGCAGATTTCATTACTGCCGATGACATCTTTAATAAACATGACACGTCTGTTAAAGCGTAACGACAGCTTATCAAATAACTCCAAATTCTTTAATAAATTATCGTCAGAATTGCTGAAAAAGTAAAGAAGAGAATATCAAACAGTTACAAATTGGCTAATAAATCTCTTTGATTCATTCTCTACAAACATGTGCTATTTCATTTCAAATAGGTGTTCGATGGTGACTCCTAATCATAAGAAAGAGAAATGGGGTTTAACATCCACTCAGCACAAACCAGGTCATTTTGGGACAAACATATGGTTCAATTTTATTTCAATAAAATTGTAGGGGTCTTTAGCCCCTTGGGGGGAAACCGAAGTAACCAAAGATAATCCATGAGATGGGACAGGCGAACCTACTTCTTTTCACATACAACCAGCGAATCACAACCATGCCAGTAGACTCAATGACAGACCTTATGATACAGCGCGCACTTTCTAACCATTCAGCTTTCCGACCGCCTCCAAATCAATAAGATGTGGAGTTAAGTGATGTACATGCAAGTAGAAAGTATCATGGCTAAATTACACATGGTGTATTTATTTCATTGAGTGATTGGTGGAGATTTATTCTTACAGAGGTTGTCTACTTTGTTGCCTGATATTCTTCTGTTCACGTCGTCGTTATTTTGGGGGCAAAGAAACAATGTAATTCTGGAATGTTGAATTGAATATAATGATATTTGAAAAGAAAAAAAAATTATTTTGTCAGCTTACGCTTCTGTGTATTCAATAATACCCACCTTGTGTATGAATATTTATTATTGTGACGATTACATATCAATTTAACTACAGGCTGAAATGAAAAAAAAACATACCAAATAAATTCATGATATAAATACCATAGGATTAAAGATTTGACAATTTCTGTTATTTTATTGTACATGCATCACCCCGTTTTAGACAGAACTGATGGGAGAGATTGGTGACTGAGATCAACTCCTGGCCCCTTCAATCTCCAAGCATAGATGTAGATTTATGTAATCACCTTAAATGTACTGGATACCAGTTGTTGCTCTTCTCTAGAGGAAGTAATTAAAGGGACTTTACAGATTGGTTCAAGTTCTTCACGATTCTTTAATGCTGTTTCTATCTGTGTGACTAGATCAGAGACCAGATAATACTTGGCTTCTTGAAGTAATTCCATCAGCTCTCTTCTTAATTCTGGTAAAGGAACTGTACTGTCTCGTAAAAAATTTAAAATGGAACCAAAGTGCTTTCCACATCTGTCAATCAAGATCCATCCTGAAATTTACAAAAATAAATCATTTTAAAATGAAATCAAATCTGTAAAGTCACTTTTATCTATTAGCTAGGCTAACAATGAATATAAATCTTGAATTCAACTGACAGGACAGGAAGAAACTATGCAGCCTATTAAGAACAGTCTATAGATATTAGGAAGTGAGTTTTCAATTAAGTAGTAAAGTCTGAATCGTTCTAATTATAAATTTCTCCATCCTCTGATGACTTCAATATATACGCTAACATGGACATGTATAATTACATGTAAAATTCAGATGTATGCTAGTTGATTAAAGAAGCATGAAATCTGCAAGGATGTGGTGATAACTGCCCCATGCCATAATCGCCAAAAACAGGTTTGGTGTACGGCCATACTTTAGTCACCTCAAACATATATACATACCTTCCGAATCTGTCAAAACTTCCATTCTTCCACTGAACATAGCTCGGAGCATTGTATCATGTTTAGTGAGCGTTCCAATTGTCGTATAATGTAACGATCCACCAACATTGAGTTTAACATATTTAGATGTATTACCCTTTATCACAGTTTTATGAGAATCACCAGACATGATTGGTGTCAATTCTTTCAAATCTTTGGACTGGGAAACAATATAACCATTAACTTCCAGCTTGTTTCCTCACTGTTTGCCACTTAAGACCTCAAGTCCTAGTGGTTGTTCCGATTGTATAATATAAAAGTTAACTCAGAACTTGAATGAGTCAGAGTAATAGTCCTTGGGATTTAATAAAGATAAAAGATTAAGTCACAGTGAACACTGAGTCAGAGTGAAAAGAAAATCTCAATTCAATTCCCCAGCCTCACTCCTCCTCAAATTCATTCATCGGATTTAGGATTTTCATTGAATACACTGGCATATGAAAATTCAGTCAGTCTGTTTCGACCATCTCGACTCGTTGATAAATCCTCACCTCTACAGATCGATAGACATTAAAATAAACTATAAATAAACCCGAAAAACTCTTATATTAGGCTGAAAAGACTTCTATTTTTAGATTGCTTATCGTATTACAAACAGGAAGTCGTAATATATGACGTGATTGAATGCAAGTCGTACTCGATTCTACACATCCTACTTTTCGGCACAGACAGGGGAACATTTATCTTTCCTTTACCTATACACACCAATTGTATTATAAGGTCCATGTACGTGCACATCCGGTTTTTGTACAAGACACCCCGTCTTGCACCACTGTCCAGAAAGGAACTTTTTGGGGAATAAGTGTCAATTTTTTGACGTCTTAATCCTTAGAGGTCTAATCTCAATCATATTTTGGGGAATAAAACTGCTTAAATTTCTGTTAAGACCCTTAAAATCGTCTATCTCTGGGCCTAGCAACAAACTCAATATACTTGATATGTTTTCAGACAACAAAGCCCGAAAGTCTTCATCTGGAAATGGAGACTGCAGTCCCAAGCTCTATTATACGGTGTCTGGAGAAACGCGGACTTTAATAAATAAAAATTAACGTGTTTGTGAAATAAAAATAATGTGTTCGTGAAATAAAAATAACATGTTTGTGAAATTTAATGTTAAAATCGGGAGTGTCCCTTTAAGAGCTCGAAAGTTCAGTATTGTGATCCAAATCAAGTTGCACCAAGATTATACTAAACTAAAATAAATTTTTTCTTCTTATAGGCTAACTGCAGAGCTTAAAACTATGTTTTTGGCAACAAAGCAATATTGAAACATTTGAGATATATTTTCTGGCACGTTGAACTTGAAACTGAAAAAAAAAAAGAATACGAAAGTAATTGTTTTCACTCTTCTTAGAAACAACATTACATTCCAAAACAACATGGCAGACGAAGCTCTCGCAAAAGCTGGACTTCACTTTGATGAACTGAATAAAATACGAGTTCTTGAACCTGAAGTTGCCCAACAGACATCGGAATTGAAAGAAGATTGCAAAGATTTTGTTGAAAGTAACTAGGCATATTATATTTTTTTAAAAATATTTGATGAATCAATGAATGAATACACGGCATGTTTTTTTATAAAGTGTACCAGTGGGTACCTTACAAATGTAATGGTTTTATAAGAAAAAGGAAAAAGAATTTGTAAATATTTTTCTTATTTTCAAAATCAGCATATATTGAACATATAAAATACTTAGTACCAGGTTTATTGAAGTATTTTTTAATTAAAATAAATTACAAACATTTTAATGAATTCCATCATTTAAGACAGACATTTTTCCCACCATTTTTATCAAGATTTTAGAATACTTTGAAATAACATTTGTTTTAAAATTTCTAATTTGTTTTTGTATAATTACAATGGGCAGGTTGTGATTTTGAAAACAGACAAAAAAATATACTGGTGAGAAAAATAAAACATTTGGAAACTTAATTGTTCAAACCCCAGTGAAAATCTGACTGATCTGTCCATCCATTACATTATGGAGGTGGTCTTACATTTGTTTTTCAAACTTTGTATTTTTATGTCAGATGGAAATGAATTTTACGTATTTTGGAATGGCTGTTTATGTTTTACTAAATGCCATTTAAAACATCGCAGGAAAATGGTTTGGAAAATCAAATTTCAATGCTTATATTTTGCTAACGTTTCGTCCATTTATGTCTGTCCAGTTTTAGCGAAACATTAGCATTATTTTAATATTGCTTTTCGGCTCCGTATTACGTGATAGAATTTGAATAACCACGTAAAACGAGAGTAGTTATTAGTCTCGATCTTCCACATCGGAAAAGGATAATTTGATACGGGTTGTCGACTGTTTATGCCATTTTTACAGCTGTCTGTCCGAAAATGTGAACGTTAGCACTCTTGATACGTTAGCACAATCATTTCGGCTTTCATGGCGTTATTTACTCATAATGTATCACTTTCTTTACGGCGTTTAGAACGGAAAGCCGGCATTCCGATTGTCGATGCATAAAAAATGGCTGTCGGTATTCTCGCACTATTCACTCGATCGAAATGACTTTGACTCCCGGCACTCCTGCAAAAAAAGTGCTAACGTGTCAATTATCAGACAGACTAAACAAACAGTCTGTCCTTACGTAACATTAGCACATGCTTTTAAAATACTATTTGTCTGATTTTAAAATAAAAACTCACCCCCGGTCGAAGTATCATATAACATTTATTTAATACCTTTCATTTTGGACTATTTGAATTTTTAGATAAAAACAATAATTCAAGTAATCTAATACAGTTATTTATAAAATTTCCATGTCTGTCCTTAGGTAACGTTAGCAACATTTGCATGCCCCCAAAATATTTAAATTTTAGGTAATTAAAATGTGATTATATATTATCATCTTTAATTCTTTTATATTATGCTTTATTTTTCATATAATTATATCTCAGTAACTGAGTAACTACTTACATTAACACTATAAATAGAAATTTTCTTCAAACTTTAGTGCTAGTGTTACAAATTTGCCAGAATGTCTGTCCACATGTAACATTAGCAATGCAATTAATTTTTAAATTAATAATTAATTTGTAAATCATATCCCCAATGAACTTAAGATGTAGATAATGAATTATTACATTTAAATTTTGAAGAAAATTATTAATATATATAAGCAATGGTTAATATCTGAAGGGAAAATAAATTTTCCATGCGTCTGTCCAATCAAAATCGGCATTTTATGCTTCTTAAAATTGTCATTGTTACTGTCTTATGACCCCCCAAAAAATACATCGTCTTTCATTCAACATAGTTCAATGTATATTCTACCCGGAGAGATTGCTATTTATAGGAATTCCAATGTGCACCATTTGCATTTGGTATAATATCATCTGGAGTCATACTTTTTAACAAAATTCAGTATGTTAGGTAAAATGTTCAATAAAAAAATTATTTTGCAAAAAATTATCTTTTTTAAGATATATTTTGGAAGAATATGTATCAATCTTCCCCAAGACAGTGACTTTGTAAGAGGCATAGGAATTTCATAATTCAGTTGGGATTGGGAATCTATGGTACACTTTAAAAAAAACCATGCCACATACTAATAATAATTCAATAATTTTGGCCATGAATTTATGAACTTCTTCTACTAGATTGGAACTTGAGCTGAAGAAGGGTCCGTGAACTAGCTAAGCTTTGTCACTGGCACCAATAAATCAGAGAGATATTGATAATAATTGGTTTCGTACCTGATAATGATACGATTGATACTAGGTTATGGAGAGAGAGAGAAATGGGGTTTAACCTCCAATTGACACAAACTAGGTCATTTTTGGACTAAAATATGGTTTTATTATATTTCAATAATTCGCTTGCGCGTAGGGGTCCTTAGCAGTGTGAGGAAACCCACGAGGTACTAGGTTATGGACCATCAATCTGACATTCCAAAAGTATGTCAATCTGAAGCGATGGACACATTCACTAGCCGAATCAGTTGGTGTCGAAACTCAACCTAGTGTGTCCAGAATTCATTAGCTAATCACCACTTCCATCGAGAAGTGACGTGATTGCTTAATTGAAGACATGGTCACCATGTGAAAGAAGATGCAGTCGACTTGGAAATCACGTGAAGGGTTTGTCTGGTGTGTCCACTCATTTGGTCAGATAGTTCGGCTGCAATTTGGCATCGACTGATTCAGCTAAATCATTTGGCTAGTATGGAGAACACTTTAACTTTAAATATAAGACAAAGTCTGTTGTACTAGCAGCTCACCTGAAGTCCAGCAGTGATCTAGAGTCTAGAGACTGAAAGCAAATAACTGAATGATTTAAGGGCAATTAAATTTAACTTAATATCTCAACAGGATTGTCATACTAAGCGACATTTGGAATGCCAGATTGAAAAATTTCTGGGAATTTCACTGTCCATCAAAAACCGTGTAATCATGGAAGTCATACTAAAGAGTTGTACATTTTGCCGTCAGGCTTTTATTTAATTGAGTTGAGTGTATTCAAACCAAATATTAACCCTAATCAGGCAGGACTGGTGAATATGAACAGACACAATTAATCTGTCTAGCCTCAATTAACAGGACAATTTATACAAATTTCTAACTTCAAAACAACCAGTAAAGCCATTTTTCTTGTGAACCATGTAGAAATGTCTTTGTTTTTTTCTTATATTATTCAGAAATTGGAGATTTTCAGAAAATAGTTGGTACATTTATTGAAGTTGTTGATAATGTTGCTACAGAGGTGGAAAAAGAGAAAATGAAGGTAAAGATTTATAGCATTAGTAGTATATGGTTTATCTCTCTTCTAAGCATCAGGATTCAGCTCATCTTCAAAATGCTATGCACTGACATAAACTAGGTCATTTTGGGACTAATACACGGTTCAATTTCATTTCAATGATTCGCTTGCGCGTAGGTGTCTTTAGCAATAGGAAGAAATCGAATGACCCATGTGGTTTATACAGGGGAACCTAATTCTTGTCATGTACGACTGGGGAATCAAACCACATTCATCTAAAACTACTGGGGAACGAAATGATGAATGTAAAAGGAATACATGTAAATTATGAAAGCGTTAACCTATGCATTGTTTAGACAAAATGTGGCAGTTTTTTAGACCATACTAGATGGTCTGAACATGAAATTTCTTTGTTATGTTGACAAGAGAATAACCAAAACGCCAATCTTTTTATTCTTATTTCTTAAAAATAAAAATCAGGATTTTAGTAATGAAATGTTTAAAAAAATTAACAACACATATTCTTTTGTAGGCTATAGGTGCAAGAAATTTACTGAAGTCGATAGCAAAACAAAGAGAATCTCATCAACAGCAGTTGCGTGCACTAATCACAGAAAAGAAGATGCAGTTAGAAAGGTAGAACACTAAAACTTGACAATCTTGGACTTCGTTATAGAAAATATGTTACTAGTATACTTGAATCATGACTAGTTGGTGTAAGCTGCCCTTAAGGCTCCACAGGCCTGGCTGGACATTTCAAACCCAGGTTAGACTTATCAGGGGTGGCATCAGTGAGGCAAATAAAGATTGTGTACCTACTCCATTGAAAGGGGTTGTAACTATAGAAATATATATTATGTTGTTTTTATGAAAATATTGTGCTTAAAAGTCATTCTTGAAAGTGTCCTCTGGCAACTAAGTTAGTTGTGGCGGCTTTATGCCAAGATACACCCACAGTTAAAATACATATCCATTGAACTATAATGTATGCTTATGGAAGAACAATTACTCATTTAATTTACTTGGGACGAGAATACTCTTTGAAACATTGCCCAAATAATTTAGTACTTGTTCTTCCACAAGTATGTGTTATAGTTTATTGCTGTATCCAGTTACTAAATGCTCCTAAAGGATTAGCAACAGTGTTTGCAACATAGATCAATGTACATATTTTATTCAATCCAAAGTACGCTTAGTGCACTTGGGCTCAGAAGACAGATGGATTCAGTGTGCATTTAACATCCCTAAGCTAATTCTTTAGGCCTAATTCTTTCTTTAGGCCTGAAAAATTATTTATATTATTTAGCAACTTATCCAGATAATAATCAACTCTTGATGCCATCGCTAACCTGCAATAATAAATGGATTGGAATACATTTTTGAAAAATAATTAAACGTAAAAATGGATAACGAGACATTGTTTTTGGTTTTTTTTTATATCATACCGACTTTAGTAATGATGATCAAGCCTGACCTAAAATTTAATCGCAAATATCTTTGTTCAGAGTGGGTCACTTTGACTGAAATTTTCAGCATATTCTATTTACTTTATCAATTCTTTTAACTATCGGAAGAACTGTCAGCTATTTATCTAATCTCCCATAATGCTCCTTTAAGATCAATGATTGAATCAAGGGAGATAACTCCTAAGTTACTATATAGTGGTTTGTAATCTTACGTCTTGATTGATTTTTTTTTTTTTCAGATTACGTATTCAACATGATTCTTTAGTGAAAGAAGAAAGTGAACAAAATGACTTTATAGAACAATTAATATTACAAAAATAGTTTGTGATAATTGTTTATGTGATATTTATTCTGTGCAGCATGTATGTGACGAACGTTCAACTGTGACATTTTAATTCTGAAAAAAAAAACAATAATCCGTCCTAACATAATGAAACATTGTGTACCATTCGTTGGAGCTATGTTATATACCATACACCTCTTTAATTTATATAATATATATATTTAATTTTTGAAAACCAGAATAGGTCACAGACCAGGGTTATTTCAAGAACTTTTTGTGAATAAAGACTAATACTGCTTGAAAGGAGTTTAGCAGTAGGTGAAAATCTGAAAACCCATCAAAAACCCCAGAAGGTTGGACAGGTGACTCTACTTCTTGGTGTATACAACCCTGGAATCCAAACCACACAAGTTGAATCAATGACAGACCTTACGATGCTGTTCACTCGTGGGTGGGGGGGTGTATGGCTGAATGGTTAGCACGTGAATGTTGTATCATAAGGTCTGTCATTGAGTCAACTGGCGTGGTTTCGAATTTCCGGTTGTACGTGACAAGGAGTAGAGTCACCTGTCCAGCCTCGTGGGTTATCTCTGTAAATACTGGACATAAGGAAACATTCCTCACAGACTTTAATCATGGCATCAAAACATTGTCATTGAGCCTTTTTATTTGAGTATGTTTAATTATCTGACATATTTATTACTGTGTACTTTTGTTCTGTATAAACACCTATACTGTCTGATTTACTGAATCGTGTAGTTTTGTTCTGTTTACTTCCATACCTAATTTCTATTAAAAGACAGTATTCAAAAGAGTCAGTGTCCTTTAGGTGTTGTTGAAACAATGAAACATGGATTTCCTTGAAACATAACCCGACCAAGACATTAAAAGAAGCTAAATCGCCTATATTTGGGGCCTAGAAATTGTCACAAATGGGTCGCAAGCCATATAATAATGTAATATGAATGTATATAAACTGATTTACATTCAATCGTTTCCGGTTTTACTCTAATATCAAATCAGTTATGTTTGGCAGAGTACACCAGAAGTCTCAACTGAATCACAATATATATATAGCATCTGGTTATTCCAGTCTACATAGTATTTATTGTGCATGCTCACCGTTTGAGATGTAATGTGGAGTATACCTAGCCTTGTTGTTTGGGTCCCTAGTTAAAAATGAGTCTGAAACGCCGTATGGTACAGGATTCATGTACCAATGGTAAATTAATAATTATTTCCTCTTAAATATTGGATATCAGAAGCCCACCTTTTCCTGGTAAGACCACACCATCAATGTTGATTTAAATTGACAAATAATCTGTGTTTTCAATGTCGAACACTTTCAATGATATTGATTTAGAGACTTAGATTTGTTGTTTGTTTGGGGTAAGACAATTTTTCCCATACTTTTAGAGCAAAGGTACACCGGGCTTCACTTATTTCTTCTAATTAGTAAAATAATATGTACCTGATCAGACATAATAATTGTGTAGCAATAATATTTTCAGTAAATTTATAGAGAAAAACCGCTCAGTCAATAGCTGGTAATTGGTAGTTGAAATATTGCTAGCCGGATGTGGACAGTGTGGTTGGCAAAGTATATACTGGATGTTGGCGTGGCCTGCCTCTGTTTTCGTACACCTACAGCGGCAATACTTGTTCTGCAAATTGAAAACAAGTATGGCGATTATGTTTGGCAGTAATTTTTTTTATTTAATTATTTCTGTAGTTTTGTAATCGGAGTTCAGCTTTAACACTTATGTAGATAGCAAATATGTCTAGTGGAACCATTTATAATATTTTAAAGACAGTATATTGGAAAGGGTCAGTGTCCCTAAATTGGCCAAATTACTAAAAATCAACTGAGACATAGCTGAAGCATCTTTGAACTTCATTAGATTATAGGATTAAAAAAACCTTTCTACAACATGGTATCAACAACGAAATCTGAACCTGAGCAACACCACGTTATACAGCACTCCAACTCTGGGTCACAACCCTGCTACAGGAGCTAAACCAACACCTATTATTTCACCAATGTTATTTCAACCCGACAATACATTACCACTTTAGTTTCCTCCCACTGCTAAAGACCCCTAGCGAATTATTGAAATAAAATTAAACCGTATGTTAGTCCCGAAATGACATAGTTTGTGTCCAGTGGACGCTAAAGTGATAATTTCATATTTTCTATGTCTTTTGCTCAAAAGGTTGTCAACTCACTATTATTAATATTATACGATCATATTATTTCATGGGGGTTTAATTCGCTGACACAGAAAAGAATAACACAATTACCTCCCTTTTTTCCCCAAATCCCGCACCATGCAATGGCGATCTTCAAACGTTTGAATTTGAAGTTGAAAATGGCAACAGTGAATTATGGGATTTATAGGATTATTCTTTAACAGGGTAGGCCTGTTTATAGATACCATTTATTTTAAGGCTTTATTTTAATATATTTTAAAAATATAACTAAAAAATATAAAATTGCCGTTTTAAACCCCATTTCTCTCTCTCTTCTCCTCCCCAAAATCAGCCATCAGTGCCTGTCAACAATGCAAAAATACTCTCTCCACACGAGGTCACATTTTAAGACAAGGAGAGACATCAACCCACTTATCCTGTATTAATGCGGAAAAAGAAGTACGGGTGACAAAAAAAGCCATGAACCACAGATGTCTTAACACCACAGAATAGAACCAGGAACATATATATATACCCGATTCAAAACCAGGAACATATATATATACCCGATTCAAAGAGCCGTTGGAAATCTACAAAACCGGAACCATGCCGTCAGCTACTCGCCACCCGAGAAACAGGAAAAAAACAGGATTGATCTGTGTGTTCAAAGATATTTTTGTTGCGTCTCTGACTTCTAAAATAGTTTATAGGCTTATGCTGCAAGAGTAGTGGACACTGATGTGTCAAAAGGCTGGAACAAATCAAACAAATTCAAAAAATTTTATTTTCAAATTTTTTAATCATACAGGTGGGCGTCCTTTGCAAAAAGCATTACTGGATCTTTGTAGAAGTTGTTTATGAATGCATCTGCCCCTGGATGTCCTCGATAAGGTGTCCACTTCTGGCATGCATGAAGACAGATGTTCGCCCAGGCATGAAGGTAAGCGATACGCGTTCCTTTTGTTGATTTCTTCAAAGGTTCTAAGATATGGTCACTCCAGAAGTTCGGCATCTTGTCAATTCCGTTGTTGAATATGCCTATCTCTGTCACGGCGGGAATTTTATGGCGATCTTCAGCTAGCTCAACGACATTGATCACCTTGCTTACAAAAGTATCTGTAGATTCTGCGCCATCATGATAATAAAAGTCCATTCCTAAAATATCTACATAATCATCACCAGGATATAATTTCAGGTAGTCGGCTTTATCTTGGAATCTATCTGGGCTGTAAGCATACAACACGTTGTGAACTTGCTTTGTATCTCTCAAATATTTGACAGTATATCGATAAAGTTCTTTGATTTCTTGAGCCGTGTTTTGAGCTTTGTTTTTAAAACCCCACCAAAACCAACCACCATTAAGTTCGTGAAACGGTCTGAAGACAATGGGTATAGTTTGTCCTGATGACGTTTTAAATCCCTTCATTCTAGCTGCAACAGAATCAAGGCGGCGCCTGTAAACCTCGTGGAAATCACCACCAGGTAAAATTCGTTTAACCGTATGGAGAGTATCGCCCTTATCCGTACCTATCCAGGCAGTTCCATTCGTTACTGGGTTATCTTGGTGATGGGCCGAAACTATAAGTTCACCTCGCTCGTATGATCTTCTGACGATGTAGTCATTCAATACTTTATTATTGTGATCCACTTGACCATAACCAATACCATTAACAGCAGGGTAATCCCCCGTTAGTCTCTGAATATCACACAGGCTGTCTGGTATCCCATGTTCTACCATATCGGCCTGAAAAAAAAAAAATCAATTTTCGTTTCGTTTTTTATTCTTGCAATGGCCTACACTACATGGAGACCTGACCGGTTGTATTGAAAGATCGCAACTGGGCCTGTACAAATGGGTTTTGACCTTATGACGTCACACAAATGATTAACCAATCAGCGTCGATGTTTCTAGTGGGATATCCCGCACCGCACGTCAAGAACTCGCCGTAACAGCAGTGTATTGGCTTATCACTTACATAAACCAAAATGCGGGTTATATGACAATTCTTCCATATCTTAGTGTAGTGAAGACAACTAAACGGAAATTTTGAACTTCAGCAAACGAAACAAATATCATCTGTATTTTAATCACATTGATAGGTTAGTTATTTAATCTAGAAAGGATTATTAGAATGTACTTCCTCGTGCACGTCAATTCTCCCGTAATCTGGAAAAACCTAGTAACACTGTTGAATGTAGATTTGAGAAAACAAAGAGGAAAAATGTTTTGTTTCAGAATTAAGCTACTGAATATAGAACCAATTTTATTTTGTCTTTTTTAGATGAATACAATTAGAAGCCTTTTCGGTGAAGGAGAAAAAAAAAACTATTATTATATACATGTGTACTAAGTCCAAATATGGGTCTACTCAATTTATATCAAAATTTGACTTGCTATGTTTTCCAGTTTACGGGAGAATTGTCACTAAACATGTGTGCTTTTCTCAAACAATCAAAACTGGTGTCAATTTAAATGTACTAGAAAGGATACGGGTGTACCAACTTGTGCCAGAAAACTGTCACACATAATGTATGCATTAAATGGCGAACTGTTATGAAATGAATGCTTTGGAACTTGGTTTTATGGATAAGGTGATGGCGTGACTGTTGGTGGATTTAAGAGGGCAGCTTGACAGGCCATGGTCCATGTGCACATCTTTTCTAAAACGACAGCCGTAGATCGACATCAATACCTGTAGGAGTCAGGCGACAATGGGTGCAGGGTTTCACAGTGCTGCTCCATTTTGTCAAATTACTTTCTGTGATGCCCCACTTGATGTATCTTTACATTACTTGGTTATATTTAGTAAGATTTTGTCAGTGGTGCAGGACAGAGGGCCTGACAAGGACAGCTGTCTAGTCGATCGAATGGGACGAAAAACAGAGGTCGCGTGTACACATTAGCGTGCTCGTAAAAGATCATTGGCAGTTGGAATTCAATATAAGAGTAGTCCGCGGCGCCGCAGACCTGACAAAATTTTCCTTATAGCACACTGTATGACGTATGTTTGTCTTCAGTAGACCAGTCGGAGCAGAACAGTAGGATGTTAAACCCCAGTTCTTTTCATTTCATGTTTTGTAAGCATTGAAAATAACAAACCCTGTATAACCACCCTTTGACGTTGCCATCATGGGGTGTACCAACACTGTATGGAGAGACCCCACCTTCAGCACCCCAAACAGTGTTAGACTCCTGACCAAAAAGAATCTTTTTCGGATCTCTTGCTATGTTTGTTAGTTTGTCGTATAATTTTCTTGCTTCTGGACCAGCATTTTGATCAATAATAGCATTCTGCACGATCGGCAGTACTGCAACCACTAATATTACAAATCTGGAATGGAAACAATCGATTTCTTATTAATAACGGGGAGTTGGGAACCAAATGATTCAACGCGTCCGCTTTAAATCAAGGTCTGTCAATGATTTAATTGGAGTAGTAGAGTCATCTGGCAAACCTGCTAAAGGCTCCTACTAGCAAAAGTGCCATCACCAGATAGCTAAATAAAATCCCATCTAGATTCCAGATCGGTTGTCGAACCATAGAAGATATTAGACGCAGGTTTTCATTCTGATATACATAATCCATATTATGTAACAGCGAATTTTTTGGGTTAATTCGACAGATCGTAGGACGTTTTATAATATGTTCATTAGACATATGCTTGAATACCTAATCCTGTCTGATATAACTTCTATGTCGTGATAGACTTAACTGTCTAACAGAAACATAGTGTTACTGAGTCTTGGTCTATAAAACTGGAGTGATGTTGTTTTTAAAGGCCTTGGTGTAGTCTCAGGCCCATAGCTAGCCCCAAAATGCTGTAAGGCGGTGCTTGTGGGGCGTCGATGGGGCTTTTGTGCGCTAATCAGAGAATGGTATGGGTGCTCTCCCGTCAAAAAATTTTGGAAAATAGGGTTTGCTCCTGAGGATTATGAAGATGATGGAAATTTTTAGTTTTGAGGCTGAATTTGCGATATTGTCGGATTACGATATTTTGATATGGAAATTATGAAAATTGAAAGAAAGGAATTTATGTTTGTATTTTGGAGATCACCACTCCTTGCGCGGGCTTGAATTAATCTCATCCCCATTGTAAATTTGAACTGGAAGAGTTCCCACAATCTCCAATTGGCTTTCTGATGCTAGATTTCGTCGTGGGTGGCCCGCCAACCTCGGCATTAAAGGCGTCCCTCGGACTGTCGGGGATGAGATACCCCACCAATCATGTCGATTTTTAGTGTCACGTTGATCACGTCGCGGGCGCTAACCGATCAATCAATCTCAATCTGGGAACGAGATTGCCAACCGATCTTATTCAACGTTATGCATTAATATCGTATAATATGATATCGTATGAGCGCTCCTCCGTCATGGGTGCCCAATTAACCGATGTCACTTGGCTTTTTGGAGCGGCGCCCGTACTGATATGGACAAATTGGCCGTTGGCTACGTATTCCCCCCACCACTAGGTCCGGGCCTGAGTCTATATTGAGAGTTTTAATAGGAAAGTACTACACTTGACGGTCCTCTGAATGTGTTGCAGGATTGGATCGCCGTGACTTCGGAATTTGCTACATAGCTCGCATTCGGCATTGTTTGCTGATCTGACTACTTTTTTAAGCGGCCATTTTTTCACCAAGATGATATCAGAAATGAAAGTTCTCTTTGAATGTTGTGATGGTCGTGGTCTGTGAGATCCCAAGTAAGTTCATGGAGACTAACCCGAACTCACTCGGCAAACCTCGGCCGATTCCGGAACCTACATGTAGGGTACTGGAATCTGGTGAGGTTTGTCGAGTGACCCGAACCCTAACTGATAATCCACATACAAACCCAAGATAAACAAAAAACAGAAATGAAAAGATGAATGAAAAAAGTAGTCAGATCAACCAAGAGATTCATCTACTTGACGCTTTGAGAATAAATGCCTGTCCTGGCTACTAGGCCATCATATCCAACAGTTCATATATTGTTTTGTAATGCGGTACCAGGCGCGGATCCAGAGGGGGGGGGGGTCCAGGGGGTCCGGACCCCCCCCCCCCCAGCGGCTCAGGCTTGAAAATTTTTTATGCAATTTTATTGGCGATTTAGACCTGTAATTTTGGAATTTACCTTCCGGAAATACGTCAGAATGAACCAAATTGAACCTAATTTACCAAATTAATCGGTTGAGCGCAATAAGTTAAGCAATTATCAAATCTAGACCCACGCCCCCCTGCAAAAAATCCTGGATCCGCGCCTGCCTGGGTACTACACTGTTAAAAATTTTAAGTCACTTTACACCTTTTTGGGTGGCAACTTTGCTGCCACCATTTTTAGTGTAAAATAATTAACACTTTACTTGTATAAAGTTATACCCAAAATGGAGTATTAATAACACCATATATAATGCAATCTAGACACTTGAGTTGGTGTTGTGTGAGTATACACACTCACAGTGTCTTTCATACCTTATTCCTTATATGGTGTTTTGTCCATAAAAATACACCCCAGCCCTGCTAGGTTTACACTGTAACTAGAGAAAGCATATCCTTCAAATGATGTAACATTACACTACTTTGAGGTTAAACAGCCCATTACACTTATCTCAACTCCTCTTAATTTGCACTGGACGAAGTGTAGGTTTACACTTTTTATATGTTAAAATAACACACAACAGGGAGTAGAACATTACACCTATAATGGGGTAATAAAGAAGACACACTTGGTAGGTGTATACTCTCACTTCACTTCAGAAGGTGCATTTTAAACCCACAAACCCTGTATATGGTGTTATGCTTACACCCTTCTTGGTGGCAACTTTTGCTGCCACCCAAAAAGGTTTAATATGCACTTTACACCAAATAATTTTGTTGTAAAGTAACACCTAAAACAGGTTTAACAAAATCAAATTATCAGATCTATGAAAACTTATAATATCCACACAGATAAAATCATATAGAAGACCTGATTAGAGTATGTATATATGGTATATAATAGATTTTACCTTTTAAGGAAACTAAAAGGATTATAAGATACGGAAAATAGTTTATTATAAATTTGCTTTTGATAATACACATAATTAGAAATAATACCTACATACATACTGATATCAATTTAATGAACATTTTGAAACAATACTTTAAGTTTGGTTGAAAAAGCCCAGCAGTCATAGTAAATGGGAAGATCTACAGAATAATAAAAAGGTTGAAAACATAGTAAAAGTGAATAATTATGGCATAAATTCTGCAAGAGACTACAAAATATTATTATAAAGATTATAAATCAATGTATAAGCAAATGATTTCTACATGTCTATATATTATCTAAAGTATACAGGTAAAACATTTTGACATCAATGAAGACTCAAAGAAATAGAACCTTTCCTGCTTACAGAAATACGACCATAAAGCCGCTATATATCTCAACAGCAGTCTATTTTATAGGGACACTTAGATGATGGATCTTCAAAAAAATCTGATCTCTATCCAGACAGATAATATATCTCTGGAGCACAAAGTCACAGATTGCTTCACGCCAAATTTGAAAAATAAGGGGGTTAATCTTCAAACAGTCCTAATTATTCACATACACCAAATCTGTCAAGACCGGAATGAAGTTATGGTTCAATATGTGCCAATATTGAAAGGATCCAAGATCTTTTGGACATACATGTATAGTTATTTTTCAAAATTGGATAAAAATTGGGACCCATGTGAATGGACATACCGACAGTTGGGTGACAACATAATACATAAACATACAAATTTGCAGCCGTAAATAATGTTTTGAGAAAGGAATGTTAACTTATGAATTACAAGTTGCAGAACTCTGAAAATTGATATGGTTCATCCTCTGGTTACCCAAAAGCTTCACATAAATTTGAAAAAAAATCTGTTGTAACTGTAGCCTGAATTGTGTCAAGGGGTCAATTGTTCACCTACGGACATGGGGGACAACAAGATACACCCACACATAAATATGGGCGTACAAAAAATATTAAACCATTTTTTACAAATCCACCTTTGTTGCATTACTTCAATTCAAAATACCAATACCTGATAAAATGCAAGAATTACTATTAAAGCATATTTATAATGCACCCTTTCATATAACATGTTCAGAGTCACTTTACAAAGTGACAATGTAATCATAAATAAACAACAAGATGTTAACGATTCCATGCAGAGTCAGTTAAAAGCCTGATTAAATAAATGTGTTTTAAGTTTTTTTTTAAACGAATATAGAGATGTACAACATCTTAAACTAAATGGTAGATTATTCCATAAAACTGGTGCTTGATAACTAAAAGAGCGATGACCATAAGAGACTAGTTGAATAGTTTTGGGCTTTAAAAGTAGTTTATCTGATGTACGTAATGTTGGGCCGGGAGTATAAAGTTAAAAAAGATGTGAGAGGTAAACAGGAGCTAGATTTTTTAAGCATTTAAAAGTAAGTAACAAAATCTAAAAATCAATTCGATATTTAACAGGTAACCAGTGTAAATAGTATAAAACAGGAGTTATGTGGTCACATTTTTTAGTTAAAGTAACAAGTCTAGCAGCAGTATAAGAATGTATTAAAAATATAACGAATTATGAATGTAATAATTATGACATCAAAATTTCTTAAAATATTCTCATATATAAATCAATTATATGCAAAACATTTCTTCATCATAGTTTAATCAACTCTCGATGGCATCGGATTTCTCCGATACTAAATAGATTGGAACAGTTCAGCCGTACTTTGATTTAAGCTAAAAATGGAAGGGCGAGACCTCGCTTCGAACAACCAGTACCGTGGTTGAAATTGTTGCACACGTCTTGCCTAATCTTCAAAGGCTAATATCTTGGCTCGCAATTGAGTAATTTGAATGAAATTTTCAAATTACATGTATTCATTTTACATTATCTATTTTTGAGCTATTATAGCAAGAATGCCTAGTTCTTTATCTAAATCTTACATTATGTACCTTTAATATCTAATTAATAGTTTTTATAACATAAAAGAAAGACCTACAATAGGCAGATTTTGCTCTTCCATAATGCATACAGTAATTTAAATAATAACAAGTACAGGAATTAAGTATTAACTTAACGAATGCAGTAACTTAAAAATAACAAGTACAAGAACTTAAGTATTACCGGTACTTGAAACCACTTTGACAACATGTACATGTCACCAAACTATTTGGAGCAAAAACAAAGACCCATTCAAAAACTACAATAACTTGCATTTGAAAAACTGTAAATACTACCGGGTATTAAAACCAAAAGAAAATGACCCCTACTTTTACTTTAGAAATGCACCTTATGATACACCATATTAGTTTACTAAGATAATCAGACGGATGGAATGCTTTACAAATCTCACCAATATATTGACCCACAAAAGTGTAGCTCAGAAGGATTTAAGAAACTAGTATTATGTCCTATTAAAAGAAGTTGGTCTCTGTAGGCTTCTTGCACACTTTCAAATGATACGTTGTTTTAATCAAAAATCGATGGGTTAAATTTCAAATATTTAAAAAAATAATTCTAATAATATCGCCAACAATAGGCCTAATATCACCATTTTTGATCACACATATTGACACATTTTTTCTTTAAGAAAGGTCTCACTTAAAAGTTGACACAATTTTTAACTGGATTCCTGTATGGTACCCACACTAGCTATATGCGGATTGGGTAAACCTTCAATTATATCAGCTGTGGATGCTGTATTCTGAAAAATAAAACATGCAAAAATAGACCAATTAAAGGACTTTTAAGATCTCAAATGCACAACAAATAGTTTTCGTAGCTAATTAAATGTGTAACGGTCATTTCAAATTACATGCAGTGAGCCACGGAGGATCAGCAGGTACTATGCTGGCTCGCGAACATGGAGGTAGCTAGGGTGTTCCGATCCCTGCATTGGTCGAGAAAGTTCCGCAGGATTTTCCAGAGTGGTTCCCACCTTGTCAGTGGTGCAGGACAGAGGGCCTAGCAAGGGACAACATAGTTTCTTTCTACTAAAACAGAGGTCCTGTGCACACATTGGGGTGCATGTAAAAGATCCTTTGGCAGTTGAAATTAGTATAACAGTAGTTCGTAGTGCTGCTGCCTGAGCCAAATTTCCCTCATCACCAAGTCGGAGCAGATCTTATCTTAGACATCATTTCAGTTCATTTCATCTTCAAACTACATGCAATCAACTAAACTGACTTTGGACGTCCAATCACCCTGGTGATTAAAATGTACCATAGATTGGGCAATGGCAAACATTTTCTAAAGACATATATTTTATCAAAACAAACAACCATGCGAAATGTGCGAAACCATCTTGGAAAGGGATATAACTCTTAAGGCAGCCGTTGCTATGGGATACTGTCAAAATACAAGTTACACTAACTTTGGTGTTTAACTTAAAATTTGCAATGGATTAGCCTATCAAACATAATAAACTACTTTCTAATGTTCTTTTTGACAATAAATTAAATATCATCCGTGAATTCACAGACCCCAGTTTATTAGCAACCTACCTTTAGGCCTATTAGGCCTACTCTTGGAGATATCATCACTGTTCTGCAACTCGGTCATGACTTCATCTTGAACATCACTGCAGACTTCATCAATTTCCACGCTGATCTTCAGTGACGGGAATGCGCGATGCATGTTGGGTACCGTAGCGTATTATATTAGTTTTATGGTTATTATTATAACTTATAAAACACACGCTTTTATAGGCTATACGGTAGATGTATAGTGATTTAATTATGAAACATTTTTGATTTTCCGATTCTCGATCTGTAGACTAACCACAGACTGAGATAGTGTGGCTCAAGGCCTACGCCTAATCACTGGACCAACACCAAATGGAGAATCACTTTACACTTGAAGTAGTTGATATGGAGTTGATTGATAACGATAGTCTATAGGCCTACCGCTGGAACCATCTACGATCTAAAGCATGACAAAAAAAAGTAGGCCCTAGGTGCAGATGGACTTAGCATGTTCGACTTTTGACCTGGGATAGGCTAGGCCATTTTGAAAAATTCCCCAAGCTTTTAGCGAATTGTAAAAATAAAATTGGCCATATGTTAGTCCCGAAGTGACCCGCTTTGTGTCCTATTTTTAAGCTACACCGAGCTGATGTAAAGGGGCAATAGGTCCTATTTAACCCTATAGGCAGGCGCTGATCCAGAGGGGGCGCACCCGGCTCCATATATTCTCGCGAGAAAGGAGAACAAAAATAGTTTAGGTTGGAAATCCTAATTTACAGGATTAGTATGAAATTAGTCCTTGTGGGTATTTCTTCCACTCAAAAATCACTGTAGGATGTTTCAGTGGAAAATTGATCTTGCACAAAGGACAGTGTAAAGAAACTAAAAGCACACACAGGACTATCCTTACACTTTATTATGTGTCAAAATACTCGGGGTTCAGTAAAAACAGTCGCACCAAATTTAGTGTAACGAAATAGCATGCGCTAAAAGAGAGTATCTAACACCACACACCCCAAAACAGTCAACCTAACACTTATTTTGGTGCAACAACACCGTGCGTGTAACCATCTTAAGGAATGTTACACTTATTGTGTTGTAACCATGATTTTAACCCAAACAAGGTGTAAAGATTCACACCCCTTACT
This sequence comes from Patella caerulea, assembly GCA_036850965.1. NCBI lineage: Eukaryota > Metazoa > Mollusca > Gastropoda > Patellidae > Patella > Patella caerulea. The sequence continues at coordinate 11,407,005 of JAZGQO010000002.1, read as the reverse complement.
GTGTTTACTTCACATAATTTTAACAGTGTACGCCGTTTGCTGTCTTGATTAGCCCAGTCGGAACAGAACCATGCGACGTTAAAGCTGGAAGCCATTTCATTGCATTTCTATACAGTATGACATCTGTCATACATGACACAATTAAAAGGAAGCAAAATGAATACTTCTCAAAATTCCCAAAGTATACTTAATTAGTGATTTCGACTTTAAACTAAACGTTGGTCAACTGTCTTAGCGTCTATTCTAAAGCGGAACTAATTGTAGACGGGCAGACCGGTCCATGAATATTCAACATGGATAATGGAATATCGTGTAGCCTACTTACCTCATTTTGTGCTGTTTGGCTCCGAATTTGATCAGATTTATACAGCCCTTATCTTATCATCACGTATCTCTAGTCTTATTCAAGACAAAACCTGCTATATATTGGTGTAAAATATAATGAAACAGGTCAAGGAAAGAAGTGCCTACACATCTTTATGATATACCACGTTTTACGAAAGATTTGCGAACGACAGCAACAGTTTGTCCGGAAGATTTGGTCCGATTTTCACGAAATTCAAACTCCTCCGACACTACGGTATAACGGTGATATAGTCAACGGATAATAATTCTGAGCACTATAAGAGGGTCCACAAGGTAAAAACGCGATTATTCGTACAACCAGAAAGCCATAATTCATGAAGCTACGATCCAATATGCTCAAATATTGAAACGAAACCAAATCTGTGGGTTATAAACATGTATTGCAAGTTTCATAAAAATGGGATTAAAATAGGGCCCTCTAGGGTGTCCACAAGCTAAAAACGTGACTTTAGAACAATAGGGACCATAATCCATGAAGTTATGGTCCGACATGCAATGAAAGGAAACAAGGTCGTTGGGAAATAGATAAATTTCAAGTTTTATCGAAATCGGTTAAAAATTGCGACCCGTAGGACTTAGAGCCACCCTTAATATCAAATTTCAGTCTCGAGGACCGCCCTAGTTTAGCCGCCAGCCCACAAGTCACAAATATTAGTGTACATGTACTTAACTTTTGTTTTACACATTTCTTTAGCAAGGATTTTTTTTTAAAAATTTGAATTGGCGCTTATCGGTATCAGTACGTGAGTTCCTAACCATGTGTAGATATTATATCTAAATCCGAATATAATGCAAAGTTGCAGAAATATATTCTTCCTTGGATTGAATTTTGGATTGTACTGGATGTCCCGATCTCGATATAACATTTTTATCACCCCATTAATATTGTCAAAGATTTATAGCCCTTACTTAAAAAAAAATCCACATTTTGATTTTACACCAAACGGACATGCAGATTTCTGGTTTTTAACGAGAAGATATCACGGGCGGATCCAAGATTTTCAGAAAGGGGGGGGGGGCGTACTGCACCAGGGGCGAATTGGGGCCGGGAACCAGACCGGGCTCCTGTGTCGGAGCAGCCTCTTTTACTGACCGCGGATTCCGGACATTTGGTGGCATATCTGATTATAATCTCTGCGTATACCGCACCAGGGGCGAATTGGGACCGGGAACCAGACCGGGCTCCTGTGTCGGAGCAGCCCCTTTTACTGACCGCGGTGTCCGGACATTTGGTGGCATATCTGATTATAATCTCTGCCAAATAATATATTTCATAAATCGAGTAATTTAAGCCAAACCCCGACCTGCAAGTAATTTACAACCATCAACCCGTTAAACTATCATATCGTCATGTTATTAATTAACGTATTATCATTGTATTGTCAAGACTCAAGAGAATTTAAGTGGTTAAAAAATGAGACTAGTTGAGAAAATTTTGAATACTGAATAAGTAGGAATATTTTCATTGAAAATGTGCTATTTTTGTTGCCAGGAGCGCTAGTTGATTCCTCCTATGATGGAAGGCCACAAGACACATTGGTACAGAGTGACGAAAGTGAAATTCATAAAAGCTGCTTTTTGAAATTTGGATTCCGGCGTATTCCCACAAACAGGGTGCAGGAGACTTAATAATCAGTAAATTAACGGGCGACAGTGTTGGGTGAATCAGATGAAATTTTCGGATGAAATTCGATATCCGCGTTGTAGGATTTTTGTCCAACCGGCCCCTCGGCCCAATCCGCCCCTGTTTCCAACCTAAACTATTTTTGTTCTCCTTTCCCGCGAGAATATATGGAGCTAAAAATTGTACGCCACCACACAAAATAAAGAGGGGCGCCAGCTGATCGCCAGTAAACATTAAAATATTTTTCAGACGGATAAGATATGACAATAATAGCTAGTCGCCATAGATTAAAACGTGTTTCTATGGACCTTAGAATACATGTAAGATCTATGGTTTTTCAGACGGATAAGATTGTGCAAGTTGATAAGCTTTCCAACACATGTTTAGGTGGAACCTTTTCGCGGGAAATCTTCAAAAAATTTAGATCCCTCTATTATGTCAATTCAATACTACGGCGGCCTTTAAGTGCCATACGTTGATTTATACCTTTTACACCGCGAAGAAAACTTTAAACCGGGAAAAAATTTACACCCCGAAGCAAACTTTATGCCGTGGGGAAAAAGGTTTTTCATGTTTTTGTGATTTTTTCTCCATGGTATAAATTTTGCTTCGTGGTGACCCCCCCCCACCTCCTCTTTACCACCCGTCGCCCTCGCATGGAATGCCCCTCCCCCACTAATTTAGGGCGATCTGCCCCCCTGTATGAGGTAAATTAAAAACTAAGATATAACCAAACGTATGGCACTAAAAGGCCAGGCCGTACAATACAGTCGGTATATCGCGTGGGAACGAGTGAGAAACACCTAATAAACAATGTGTATAAGGAACGGGAAATTTTGTGACATGTATCTCGTCATTTCTTCTCGTTTATTGCACGTTATCCAGAATCTGGGTTGTTCGGCTGAATAAACATCTAAAATGAATATTTTCAGGAACAAATCGTAGGATGGATTGGGTGGTCGAGACTAAAAGGCCTCTACAGATTCGTCGTGATTTGAACAGATGTGTTTAAAATTGAACTGAATCCAATTCTCATTAATCTTCCTATCTATTAAAGAGATCGTTGTCTATTTACCAGACAGAGAGAAATTGCACTCGATACATAAACTAGGTCTTTTCTGCACTAACATTTTGTTTCAATTTTTATTCCAATAATTCTCAAGTGCATAGGGGTCATTAGCAGAGGGAGGAAACCGGAGGACCCAGAGAAAATCTACGAGGTTTGACCTACCTCAGCCTTTTAACATTGTAGACTCTATCATGTTCAGTTGCAATGCAATATGGGGGATAGGGGCGCGTCAGGTTATCCAACGGATATGCATGTGAAAAATACCTTTCTAGCAAACCTTGTATGTTTGCTCTATTTAGAATACATACAATAAGTAAGTCCAGAAATAGAGCTTCAATAGAATAGATCAAATAGAGCTTCAATAGAATAGATCAAATAATGTCACTTTTATTGTTTGTATAGAGGGGTTTATTAATCAAAAATAGATAAACACTGCCTATAGAATTATAATCAACACTTACACTGTGACAAGTCTATCAGTATACACAATAAACTTCAATTCATATATCTTTACATAGAATAGATAAAAGCCAGGATTTATAAATACTTGTTTATTCTAGTGAATAAAAGAGATATGCCTCTCTTATTAGTTTGTTAGGTATAAAAGAAATTGTCTACAAATGGGGTTGATATGAATATATGTGGATAAATGGAAAATAAAATGAAATATTATATAGACCTGGGGCTTGTTTCACGAAATTTTAACTAAGATAAAATCCAAATTTTAGTAATTTGATTGGATAATATTAGATTGATTTGAGTGTCCATCCAATCAAAATTAAAGTATCTATTAAAGATACATTATGGGAGATTTTGACAAGGACTTAGCCATTCTTGCTATAAAAGTTCAAAAATAGATGTTGAAACAAGAATATATTGAAAATTTCAGTCAAATAACTTTATCCTGAACAAAGTTGTTACCACTATAATTTTTTACTAGAAATGGTAGTTAAAATCATCGACACCCTTTTCCCACTATGGCCGATTGTTGATCGACAGGCGTTAACTCCACCTACATAGTCTCGATCATCAAGTAATGTTTAAACGGTATCTAGTGAAGCTTGTGTATAGCCTCTGTCATCACTGTCTTTTATGAATAATTTCCGGAAGTATGATGACGTCAACGTCACGGAGAAACCCCACCCACGACGCCATAGTGATTAAATCAGTCGACGAAATCCTGTTTTAATCCGAGCCCAATCCAAGCCATCCGTGGGTCTACAGTGTTCATTTCGGGCTTGTTGTTTAAATAAAGATCTAATTTATAATTTCTATGACATCTGAGGCTCAAAGGAAGACCGACAAAAGTCAGTTTTTGCTCTCCCATAATGTATGTTTAAAATTTGGAAATGGAAATATCTACGCGAGAATAACAATAATCTGTTTAATAATCAGTCACAAGTTTATGATGTAACTCCGGGATGCTACTTCGTCTGTATATTTCGGACATATCCTACCCAATTTTCCACACATCCAACCAGGAATATGCCTGATCGGACGTCAATAATAATTCCAAAATATACTGACTGTACTCATCACATTGTTAATAATATGCTTGATTACACTGTAACTGCAGATTATATTCATAGAGGTCAAAAGGTTAAAAAGGATAAGGTTAGGTTGTAGAGAAATTTAAAAGCTCACATTACGTAAGACTAAAACTACCACAAGAAATGAAATGAAATGGGGTTTAACGTCCTACTCTTTTGCACCTTATCTGGGCTAATGGAAGACGGGCATACACCATACAGTGTGCTATGAAGGAAATTTTGCCCGGGGCAGCGGTGCTAAGGCCTACTCTTATATCGAATTCCAACTGCCAAGGGATCTTTTACATGCACTCCAATGTGTACACAGGACCTTGGTTTTTCGTCCCATCCGAACGACTAGGCTGCTGTCCTTGTCAGGCCCTCCTTCTGCATCATTGACAAGGGGAAATCACGCTGGAAAATAGAGAAGAACTTTCTCGGCCAATGCAGGGATCGAACACCCAACCTCCAGGCTAGCGAACCTGCGCCTTATCCACTTAGCCACCGCACCATAGTATTGAAAATGTTTTATTCGTGATATCAAAATCTATCTGTAGTTCAATTATTGACAGGCAAAAAAATAAATAGTTTTGTTCTAGAATATATCTGATTTCCAATGTGGTAACTTCAGCGCACATAAAAATATATTTAAAAACATCAATATATTTTAACAATTGATATAAGGTAAGTTTACACAATAAATGACATCTAAATGTATCTTGTCTATGTATCTTAACATAAAATATATCTTGTTGATGTATATAAAATGTATCTTGTCGATGTATCTTAATATAAAATGTATCTTGTCAATGTATCTTAACATAAAATGTATCTTGTCGATGTATCTTAATGTAAAATGTATCTTGTCGATGTACAGTAACTTAAGATAAAATTATCTTTTCAATGTATCTTAACATATAATATATCTTTTCGATTCATCTTAACATAAAATACATCTTTAATTACATGTAATTAAAACTTCATTTCCACAAAGTGGGCAGAAGTCAATCCATTATCTATTTGCAATTGATTTGGGTTTTTTGTAAAAATTATGCTAGCCAGAAGAAACAGTAAATATTACTTTCGATCAATATAAACCACCTTTTTATTTGATGATGTATTTTCAATAAAAACATTTCACCTGTTACAGTACTTTTTTTTAACACCTGCTGAATTGAAGTTCATAAATATAAATTATATAAAACACTTTTTATATGTTCATGTAAACTAAAGATGATCTGTCCTTTTAAATTTGGCTTGGCACAAAATAATTTACAGTACCTGACACTATTATTAGGGTGATCAACAAAAGTCTGAACAACTCAAAACATAAACCGCTGACTTTGTTAAATGCAAGATTCTGAAGCATCTAATGTCCTATGCTAATAGCTTTTGCATCAGCCAATAATGAAAGGTTTTGGCTGGAGCGAATAATACTAACAGTAGAGAATTCATTAATACCTCCTTCTTTTCTTATATCTACACTTGCATCTTCTGACAGAGGGAACCCATTAACGCCATACTGCTTTACCCAACCCAACCCCTTCAGTTGAGCATCAGCAAGGTAACGCTTTCTACGATTGATTTTATATAAATGAATTCTCTCCCTTTCCATATCTGTACTTGTAAGTTCATTTTCCCATCGAACACTTTCACTTACAACAGGAACGTTTTTTTGAGTTTCCACAATATTAGGCTTAACAACAGAGTTCAAAGCAGGTGCTTGTTTGTCATCTGACGTTTTCTTAGTTTTGGCACAGCCACTGTCTTTCTTTCCAGCACTACCAGTTTTATTTTTAGATTTTGAATTTTTGTTTTTTAAATTTATATTAGATAATTTAGCACTAATGGAGTCTGCAGACTGTGGTTTTGAACGAGGTACAGCAGTTTTTTTGTCTGTCTGTTGAGTGGTTGATAATCTTGTACTCTGACTATCTGTTGACACAGGTCTTGGTGTAGTCTTGCATTTCACAGTTATATCCGATACAGAAAGTTTTGGTAAAAGGGGTGTCTTTGTGCTTGAGGAGTCATCAGTGTCATCTATACCTAAAATTGTAAAATACAAAGGGCAAACCATTTATTTTCAATTTATATCTCAAGTTTCTAAATACAATTAAAGACAATTAATGAAGAAACATGATCTTTTTTCTTCGTTGAACGTTATATAAATTATTTTGTCATTAATTACATAACACTGAAAAGCCAAAAATCAACTCTCTAGGACGAGGAGACAATGTCTGTCATATATTTGTTTCAATATTCATATATTTGTCATCATTATCTATTTCTAAATTATTATAACATGAACAGCCAGCTCTTTTTTCTAAATCTTAAACTCAACCCATAAAAACTAATTAAAGAACTGGACCAGACTTCTTCTGATTAGTTATTTTTACCACACAGCTATTAAATGGCTGCTTCCATATGAGAGCTGGTGCAGAATTTAAACATTATAATTGAGGGAGGCGAATCAAGGCTACGAAAATGAAAATAATGTTACTTGTCAAATGCTTTGTATGGTTTAGGTGGGGTTTTATTGTCAACGGTTGGGTTAGAGTTTCATTTATATTTTTTGAGATTTTAAACTGAACAAGGCGTTGTTCTAGATTTTTGTCGCAAAGAATAGGACGTCTAGACGTTGTTATCAGGGAATATTTTACTTTTTTATATTTGATTAGCAGTTTCCAGAAAAATTGTGTAAGAATGCTAATCAATTGTATAATGGAGTAGCAAAATTTACCAATTGATTAGCAGTTTTTTTAGTATGTAATAGAATTCTTATTTCACATAATTATGTGACAATAACAATACCCATATTATTTGTATTACTGTTGTTTATATTTATATATAAAATAAAAATAAAAAGTATGTGACCACATGTTATTCTTTGTACGAAACCTGGACATTCTTTATTTACTTCATACTCTAGTCAGATCTTTTCTGCGTCATATTTCCTCACCCAATCTTGAACAGTTGCTAATTTTAATGTCGAATTTGAAGACAGAACATTATCATGTGTTTCACTTGCCATCTTGAATTTCGCGACGTACCCTCGATCACCCGGTAATTTTATCTTGTAGTGTTTTGAATGTCTGTCTTCATGACTGTGACTACCACAGATATAGAAATTATGTAGTGTTGTGTAGCAAGTAATTTGTAATCTAACACAAGGTACAATTTTATGGATACACAATTACTGAGTTTGATACTAAGCGACGTTTCGACGAGGATGCTCTCGTCTTGTCTTTATCAATCAAAACTTTGATTCGCGCTGAAGCAAGGTTTTATGCTAATACTGCTAATCAAATATGAATTTGATTCGCAAAATCGGACGTTTGAGTCGCAAATTGCGATACGAACCCGGTTAAAATATTCCCTGGTTGTTATGGCAACCAATGAGGAATAATCTCTGGTCGTTAATTTGTAACAGTTAAGAACAATATCCAGCCGTATAATTGACTGTCTTGAATTTATAACCATAACTGACACTTTTAAAGTTTATTACAATTTACGGTACGAATCATATAAAGGAAAGGTATCCAGACAACTCATCCCAAAGACAACTCATCCCAAGACAACTCATCCCAATATAAGACAACTCATCCCAATCTAGAAGACAACTCATCCCAAGTCAAAAGACAACTCATCCCACTATAAAAGACGACTCATCCCAACTTTAAAACATGGATAGAAAGAGAATCAGGTTATAATTATAAGACAACTCATCCCAATAAATATAAGTGATATTTGTTTCAATACAGTTGCTATCTTTGAAGACCACTCAGCCCAAATCCAATCAGATTGGTGAAGCACTTCAAAGACAAATATTATAACGTTTATTAAAATGATTTGAGTAAGTGTCAAAGCTGGGGTATTGTATAAAAATACTGAAATCAAATATTTTAAATTAACTTTTTAATATACAAGGACTTTTTATTTTGTGTTTACCAACTTTCAACCCACGAAGTGTAATTTAATTTAATCAACCTGTCCATAATATATAACATATATTGGATGTTAAATCTGTAAATGTCTGATAGCTGTATAGTTTGTGAATCAGTAGTTTGCCTAAGACAGGGGGCTGTTCACTGTGACGGGTGTGAACAATGGCAGCATAGAACTTGTAATACTGGTAAGACTTTAATGTCAAGTAATGAGTAATGGAAGATTTCAAAAGTAATGAGTAATGGAAATGTAATTACTCACATTCCAAAAATCATGTAATGGTCAATTACATTTAAATTACTCTTCAATTATATATAAATATTTACATATGATAAACATCAAATTTGATAGCAACAAAGAAATAAATTAGGTGTATCTGACACAAATCCAATTCGTTATTTTTTTTTTAAAGATTTAAATCGGTTTTAACAAATTATAAGAAGGCATTCAACATTTTCTTTTATTACTTTTTATGTATGATTCTTCTTTAGACATGTGACTTAAAAAGTGAATCTTTGAGGAAAAGATTACTTTATTAATCAAAGATTAAGTGTTAATTTACAGTCAATCATTCAATCAATCAGTTAGATTAAAAGACAATAGTTTTACTTCACTTTAATCTTAATCTCAAGGTAACAAGTGACAAACCAAAGAATGGCTTTCAATTATCTCATTATTTTATGGTTACTTAATATATTAACCATCATATATTTTGTTATAGAATCATGCTGAATAATTTATCAGTTATAGACAAACTATTTGGATTGATTAAGAATTTTATATAATATAAAATTACTTTATAATGTATCAGTTATGCAATATATTATAGACAAACTATTTGGATTGATTAAGAATCTTATAATATAAAATTACTTAAAAGAAAATTCAGTTAATCAACACTTTCAATTCATTTGTTGTTATAACAGATTGGTAGATGTGTTTGTTTTATTCTTCTATTTCATCATGAAGCACTTCCAACAAAAACAACGATTAACGAAACTGAGTTGTAGTATTTACCTCTATTACAAACTAATTAAATTGGTTAAGCACTTCAAAGACAAATATCATAATGTTAGTGACCAGACAACATCCCATTTATCAGTTTGCCCTGACGTCGATATGCCAGAAAATATAATTTAATAAATTGTTGATGTAATAAATTCATATTATTTTTTAGTGATTAATTTGTGGTATTTCTTTGTAACTTGGAATGAGTGGGGGGTTTTAAAAGTTGGGATGAGTTGTCTTTTGACTTGGGATGAATTGTCTTTTGACTTGGGATGAGTTGTCTTTAAAAGTGGGATGAATTGTCTTTTATTGGGATGAGTTGTCTGGGATGAGTTGTCTTTGGGATGAGTTGTCAGGTATTCAAAGGAAAATAGGAAATATACTAAATCAACAGAATATATGTTTACATGCTTTAATAAATTTTGAAATATCAACACTGGCTTATCCTTAATTACACGACCTAATTGCACAACTGCCTGTGTCCTTCATAAACTTCAAAATGGCCTAGAGAAAGAGCAAGACATTTTGGACCAGTGAATGTGATTTAAAAAATCTAAGTATTATTATTATATTACCGTCATTCTGATAACGTGTTCCTTCTATTTCCAAACTATTAACATCTTTATGAATCAATCCTTCTTTAGACTCTAATTTTGCTGACTTTTTAGATTTTTTCTTCTTTTTTGCCTTCTTCGTCTTGTCACTTGTTAAAGAGCCTCTCTTGCAGTTACTGGATTTAACAACCGGTTTTTGATCCACTGTCGGCATAGCAAACGCAGTTATTTAGCATAATTTTCTGTTAAAATTAAAAAATAGGTTTGCGTAAATAGTTGTTGATTACGCAATTTGTTTTTTTATTGGAAACTATTGGTAAAATCCTGTTTAATTATCTTTATCTTGTTTATCTACCAGAATTCCCAACTTTGACATATTTCACTCGCCATGTTGTTTACATCTGCCTAACAACAAACCAACTGAACAAAATATCCAGGCGCGGAAAAAACCAAATAGTCCCTATTTGTGGGCATAAGCAATCCGATTTCCACAATATTTAAAAGGGGTATTACTTCCGAGTTTGCTCGTGACAACTTACATCGCTATTCCTGTTCATGAATATACAAGAAACTTCAAAGATAAGAACACGGAATGATTTGTGGATACGTGAGGTTCAAAAATAGTCCAAAATGGCCGACTCCATTGAGCCTGAAAATGGCTCGAAATATGAAGATACCTTGAAAAAGAACATTAATGATTTAGATCTATGGGATGATGATATCAGTGACGAAATATTGTCATCGTATGATATTGGTATATTCATTTGTTTTAAACAAGGCCTATTGATCAGTTGGCACGCCGTCTATCTATGATCTATAAAGAATAGGTGCACCATGAAATAGAGTAGTCTCCCTTTGTAAGAAATAATTTAATGTAGGCATTTGTGTGTTGAGGGCGGAGGCGTTCAATGTGTCTAAAAAAACTCCAAGAACCGCAATGACAAGAACAACTTGAAGTAACGATACGATTAAGATGTGAGGTCACACATAGATCACTTTTAATTAGGGTTTCTGCTCATTCTTGCACGCAGGGGGAACCAGTTTTGCTTAGAGTAAGATGCTGGCTCACTACTACTAGCCTGTAGTGGCTGGAGGTTGCAGGTTCGTTTTTGGTATTGGTCGCGAATGTTCTGTGGTGCAGGACGGAAGATCTCACAAGGACAGCTGTAAAGTCGATGGGATTGCACGTAAAAGATCCCTTTACAGTTAGAATTTTTATGAGAGTAGACTGTAGCGCTGTTGTCAAGGTCAATTTTCCCTCATAGCGTGCCGTATGGTGTATGCTCGTCTTTATTAGACCTGTTGGAGCACAACAGTAGGATGTTGGATATAAACCCCATTTCTATTTTTGATTGTCAACTGCATCTGAGGCATGCAGCATGTGCACAATATGGCTATATAAGCAGATGTGGATGGCACATCAGAGTCGGTCAGTCAGTCAGTCTTTTAGTAAGGTTCGTTCAGGCCGAATCGGATCGATTATGTAGGAGGGGGCCAATTTAACCTTTCTTCTTTGAATTCATAACTGTAGTGAATATCGGGCCATGTTTAATTAAATCAGAGGTACATTGGAACTGGGCCATGTTTGATTACGCCCAGGAGGTGAAACTTTTATGTGTGTAGTTTATTGTTGGGCAACGTTTGGTATGGAGCAACGTTGGGGCCAAGTTTAGCCGTTGCTTATATCGTGAACAGAACATTTGAGATGATCCCAGAATAGGATCCACAGGCCTATAATTATCTCAACTGTGTTGTGGAGATCAGTGCGGTGTTTAAATGTTTTACGAATAACTTAAATCAGAATAGGTAGTGCAGGCCTATGTTTAATGTTTTCGTTGGACGAATGGTGTTTTTGTGAATTGATGGTTTGATTCCCACCGGAAGTGACCTATGGACATACTGAACTCTGAAAATTGATTGTTTTACTGATTTGATATAAATATATAAAGTATTAAATTATACTATTAATGCCATTTCGTTTTCTTTATGATTTGAAGACGCAGCTAGGGGGTAGTTTGCACGAGTGACAATTGGTCAGGTGCCAAATCGTGACAATTGGGGGCTTGTCCGGGATATAATTTTAATAAACTAATGACCCAAATGCTCTTCAAAACATAAAGTCAACTTGTCGCTTTAATAGGTTAAGTTTAAGTATTAACTTGTACTTGTGAGACAGACATTGGTGAATTTATATTTGGTAATCTCAACTTAGTTACACTACTATGGATGAACTAAAAGAATTAAAAGATTTCGGTGAAAGTTTAGGTTTCAAAGACGAGGAGCTTAGAAACTTTGTTCGCGAACAACAAGACAATCAGCGTGATGAGCGGAGACTACAACGTGAGATGCAGCAACGTGAAGCGGATTTACTACAACGCGAAAAGGATATAAAATTGAAACTAGAAGTTATGGAAAGGGAGCATAAACAAAATCTAGAAACTATGGAAACGGAATATAAACTTTACGGTGAGAGTTCTTTCAATAAACGTTCTGGTGATAATTTTATAAAAGGACCAAAATTGCCTCCATTTGAAGAAGACCGAGACGATATTGATTCTTATTTACGTAGATTTGAACGGTATGTTACAGCACAAGGTTTAGACACATCGCAGTGGGCAGTACATTTAAGTGCATTACTTAGAGGTAGAGCTTTAGGAGTTTACGCGAGACTACCACGTGACGACCGTCTTGATTACGAAGTTCTTAAAGGGGCACTGTTAAAACGGTTTGAGATGACTGAAGAAGGTTTTGTTAATAAATTTCACTATTCTACTCCTGAAGTCGGAGAAACTTTCGCACAATTTACAGTTCGATTATCGGATTATTTTACGCGATGGATTGAGCTTTCGGGTATCAATAAAGACTACAAGGGTTTGTTCGATTTAATTATTAGGAATCAATTCGTGTCTAAATGTGAACGCGAATTAAGTCTGTTTTTAAAAGAACGATCTCCCAAAACTATTTCCAACATGGCGGAATTAGCAGACCAGTTTTGTGATGCGCGAGGAAGTAAAGCTAACAGGTTTCCTCCGAATAAACATAATGAACATTATGGGCATGCGCGTCCGCCAAATAATAGCGAATCTGTTAGGGATGGACCCCAACAGCAGCCACAACAGCCAACCCTGCATAATTCCTATCGCCAACACAATCCAGCATCGTCAGCCAGAGGTAATAACTTGGTATGTTACATATGCAGAAGACCGGGTCATAGATCACATCAGTGCAAAAATAGAAATCCTGTGTCATCCGTTCAAGAACGTAATGATGATCATAAGTTTAACAAACAAAACCGAACACTACCCCCATATAGTAATTGTCTGAACTTTATTCCAGAGAGTCAGGTAATGCCTGTAACTAAAGGTAAAGTCGGTGAACATGACGTGATAGTGTTACGAGATACCCGATGTGCCGGGGTAGTTGTAAAAAGAAACCTAGTCCGCGAAGATGAAATGACTAACCGAGAAAAAACGTGTGTTTTAGTAGATGGTACGCGTATAGTAACCCCCGTAGCTATTATAAACGTTGACACGCCATATTTTCACGGTGTAACCGAAGCATGGTGTATCGAGAATCCCATATACGATCTGATACTTGGTAATATTGGTGGAGTAAGAGATGCTGCTGATCCAAAGTTGGACTGGAAACCAATCCAAGCGGTTGAAACCAGATCACAGACATTAAGGCCCATATTCTCGAACGCTGTCTAAATTAGTCATTGATTAGACTTTAATCACAGATTAGCTCATCAGAGATTAGAGGTTCATTTTAGTTGGTATTCTTGAAGCTCTGATCAGCTAATCTCTGACTAAAATAATTGCTAAATCAATGATTAAAACTCGAGATAATCTTCCTTGGCCAATGTGCCATAAACGAGAGATTATCTCTAATCAAAGATTAGTTAATCAACGACTTTGAGTTTTTGTCAATGATGTTAAGGGCCCTTTACAGGAAGTAGAAAAGAAAAGCACAGATATTTTGCTTCTCGCACCTTTCGGATCAATGTGGTGATTTAAATACAGTTTCCCAACCTACAGTGAGTAAGGTTATCAAAAAAGTGTCGATTTACTTAGTTCCTCTAGAAACTGTCCATCGTCCGCTGAAAGACAGTTCCAAAAGGAACTATAGTTTTATTAGCTGAACAGTATAAGGCAATTAAAGTAAAGGCATGTTTTTGAAATTGACTAGTTTCCAAATGTTGTAGGGGCCATAGATGGGGCCCGCATTCAGATATCGAATCCTGGTGGAGGTGATCCTGCTAGATTCATAAATAGGAAGAATTTTTTTTTTTAATACTCAGGTTATATGTGATAGTGAAGTGCCCATGATAGTAGGATTTTTAATGAAATGTGGTCGTATATTGTCGACGCCCCTGTCCGTCCATGCGGCATCCACAATTGCTTAGGGACGCTCTAGGGGCTTAAGTTAACATTGGATCGACTTTAAATTTATATACAGCTATTTGTGATAATTATTGCCAGAGTTATGGCCCTTGATCACTTCTAAAAATCTTGTGGACGCTCTAGAGACCAAAGTTAATATCCGATTGACTTTCAATTGATACACAGAGTTTAAGGTCTTGAGACGAATTTTGATAACTGAACAGCTAAATCCATGATATTAAATGTTTTGTATAGTAAACGTTAGCATTTCGCAGAACTTTATAAAAACCAAACAAATTCTAATGATTTTTCGATAATTACTTAATGAGATGTTACTGTTAATTAGATTTTATTGTATTATTAATATTTCATTAATGAAAAAAGTAAAAAAAAAAACATCCGACAACTCTTCGTCCGTCCACAATTTGTTTGTGTAGAGTCAATTTTTTTAAATCCGATTTTGATGAAACTTGAAATATAAGGTTAGGTTTATTTTCCAAAGATTCCAGTTCTTTTGATATTGGGATGAATCGGAAAGTAGAGGTCACATTTAGCTTTTGGACAATTGGCTTGTGGACCTTCCAGAAGTCACAATTTTTATCGTGATCTTAAATATATATTAATAACCTAAATATCACGGTTCCTTTTGATGTTAGAACATATTGGTCTGTTTCTTCCTAGATTATGACTCCTGAATGTGAGAAAGATCCCCATTTCAGCTTGTGGATCCTCCGGAGATCACATTTTGTATCCAATTTAAAAAGATTTTAAAACCCAAAGATCTGGGTTCCTTTCGATACTTGCGTGTATCGGACCCAAACTTCCTGGACTATGACTCCTGCTTGTCCATTTGTTTCATGGCGATCGTTTGCGTTTGTTGAAATATTTGTATATCTGTTTGGTTTTTTGTTTTTTGTTTTTTTTTTTTTGTAAAATTTGACGGGACATGTATTTAAGCCATGATAAAAGTCAATTCAAATGAAAGTATCAGATACTATAGTTTTGTCCTGTTTCGTCTTGTAAATTATAAATTTGATAAAAGCCACTTTACCTGAAAGTATATTTTTGTTGTTTTTTTTTACAAATGATAAAATATCTGAGAATTTCTCTGGATTTTTTATTGAAAAATATTTTTTTACATACCCGACAAGAGCAATGATTAAAATGTGGCATTTTCCAGGCTTAATCAGACCTTAAACTACCCCCCTGAACTGACTAAATTTTGGCATGGTTTAGCCCTTGATTAAATTTTAGTCAACATTCGAGAATACCAATTTTTAGACTACCAAGATTAAATTAATCCCAGATTTAATTTAGTCAGAGTTTATGGGTTAGTCAACGTTCGAGAATATGAATTTAGTCGATATTCCCAAATGCAGACTAATTCTCCGATTTGGGTAATCATAGATTATTTTAATCTGAGTTCAAAATTTAAACAGTCTTTGAGAATACCATCACCAAGTTAATCAGAGATTAAATCTCTGATTAACACTAATCCATGTTCGAGAATATGGGCCTAAAGAAAGATAAGCCATATCCTCCTCTTATAGTCCCTAAAAGTATTCGCGATGTGGTGAAACCCGAAGACATTAAACTCATGCAGCGTAATGATGTCACACTGCAACGCTTACGTGAACTGGCTGATTGTAATGACACCAAAACAACAAAAATTGGAGCGAGTTCAACTTTGTTCTACAATAAAGGATTTTTATTTCGACAATATACGCACCTAGGTAGAAGAGATGTTACACAGTTAATCGTGCCAAAAGAGTTTAGAAACGATATTATGCGGTTAGCTCATGAATCATTAATGGCTGGTCATCTAGGAACTAGAAAAACAACTGATAGAATTTTATCTGAATTTTATTGGCCAGGTATTCAATCTGATATTAGCCGGTTCTGTAGATCTTGTGACGCTTGCCAGCGAACTGTCAGTAAAGGTAAAGTGTTTAAGTCACCACTTGGTCAAATGCCATTGATTGACGAACCCTTTAAACGAATTGCAGTGGATTTAGTTGGTCCAATACATCCAGTAACTGATAGTGGGTACAGATACATACTTACCATAATAGATTACGCTACCAGATATCCTGAAGCTATACCATTACGTACCATAGAGACCGAAAGAGTTGCAGAAGCATTAATAGATGTATTAGTCGTGTTGGGGTTCCTAAAGAAATGTTGAGTGACATGGGTAAACAGTTCACGTCGGATTTGATGTCGGAGATTAGCAGGTTATTGTCATTGCGTCAGCTAACGACTACACCGTACCATCCAATATGTAATGGATTAGTGGAGAAATTTAACGGCACTTTAAAGCAGATGTTAAAGAAGATGTGTATGGAGAAGCCCAGAGATTGGGATAAGTATATTAATGCAGTTTTATTCGCGTACAGAGAAGTACCACAAGAAAGTACCGGTTTTTCGCCATTCGAACTTTTGTATGGAAGGTCAGTGAGGGGACCGATGTCAATATTAAAAGAATTGTGGGTTAACGAAGAGGAACAACCCGATGTTAAAACTACCTACCAATATGTTCTAGACCTTCGAAACAAGATGGAAGAAACTTGTAATTTAGCTCAAGAAAATTTGAAGGAAATGTCGGCCAAATATAGAAAGTATTATAATAAAAAGGCTAAACCAAAAGCATTAGAAGCAGGTGACAAAGTATTAGTACTACTACCAACCAATCATAATAAGCTATTGATGCAGTTGCAAGGACCTTTTTCTGTGGAGAAAAAGATAGGTCTACTTGATTACAGAATCCTAATGAAGGGTAAATCTAAGATATTTCATGCCAATATGTTGAAACGGTTTGTAGAAAGGAACTCTAAAGACCAAACCTGTACAGATTTATTGTCATCGGTATGTGTATCGATTATCGATTTAGATAAAGATGGGGACGCTGTAGAATTACCGGAAATACCAACTACTACCATGGGTGAGACTTACAGTGACGTTAACATCAACAACGACCTTACACCCGAGCAAAAGAACGAGATAAGTAATTTGTTAAAAGAATTTGCGGACAGATTTACTGATAAACCTGGACGTACTAATTTACTGGAACTGGATATACACACTAAAACAGAAGACCCAATTAGAGTTAAACAATTTCCGATGCCTTATCACATGACTGAAGTCGTTAACGACGAGACCAATAAGATGTTGAAAGCCGGGGTAATCGAGAAATCTGAATCGCCATATTCATCACCTGTTGTTATAATCAAGAAAAAAAGACGGAAGCAATAGATTTTGTATTGATTACCGTCAACTCAACAAAGTTACAATTTTTGATGCCGAGCCAATGTCGAGAGCGGATGACATGTTTTCAAAATTATCTGGCTACCATTATTTTACCAAGATAGATCTCAGCAAAGGATACTGGCAGATACCACTTAAGACGGAGGCACGACAAAAAACCGCGTTTTCTACTTCCCAGGGTCTATACCAATTTACGGTCATGCCATTCGGGCTAGTAACGAGTTCCGCCGTTTTTAACCGAATGATACGGAAACTACTAGCAGGAATGACGAATATTGACAATTTTATAGATGATCTGTTGATTTATACGGAAACCTGGTCAGAACACGTACAAATTTTACGCGATCTTCTTGATAGACTACGGAAGGCCAATATTACGGCAAGACCTACAAAATGTTTTATGGGGTTTCAAAGTTTAGAGTGTCTTGGGCATATAGTCGGGGAGCAGAGATTACGCCCGAATCCTGATAAATTAAATGCCATCAAACTAGCGAATAGACCACAAACAAAGAAGCAAGTTCGTGCCTTTTTGGGGTTAGCAGGGTATTACCGGAAGTTCGTAGCTAATTTTGCAGCCATAGCCGCGCCGCTTACCGACCTTACCAAGAAAGGACAGTCTAATAAAGTGAAGTGGGAAGAACCACAAGAAAAAGCCTTCACCACACTTAAAACGGTGCTTATCAATGACCCAATTTTGAAACTGCCGGATTTGGAAAAAACGTTTATTTTGAGAACTGATGCTTCTGATATAGGGCTGGGAGCAGTCTTGTTACAAGTAGAAAATGAGGAAAAACACCCGACAGCCTACGCAAGTAGAAAATTATTACCAAGAGAGTGTGCTTACTCCGTAATAGAAAAAGAATGCCTAGCGATTATCTGGGCTGTAAGAAAATTTGAGCGCTACTTATACGGACGAGAATTTATTTTAGAAACAGATCACCAACCTCTACTGTATTTAAATAAAACTAAAGTTGCTAACGCAAGACTTATGAGATGGGCACTTTTGTTGCAACCCTTTAGATTTCGGATTTGTGCCATCAAAGGAAGTGAGAATATTGGTGCTGATTATTTGAGTAGGTCACAATAATTTGATATTTAAGGTTATGATGTCTATTTATAATGATTGTGTATTTTGAAAACATATTTTTTAAAAAATATATTTTTCTATGGAAGGGAGGTATTGTCACAATCAAATATCATATTTTTTCTTTTACATCCGAATTTATAAATATTTATGTTCACATCCTATTTGTCTGAGTTTGATCCCCCAAACTCAATTTTAATTGTCTAAGCTGTATCCCCCAAACTCATCTTGATTGTCAACTGCATCTGAGGCATGCAGCGTGTGCACAATATGGCTATATAAGCAGATGTGGATGGCACATCAGAGTCGGTCAGTCAGTCAGTCTTTTAGTAAGGTTCGTTCAGGCCGAATCGGATCGATTATGTAGGAGGGGGCCAATTTAACCTTTCTTCTTTGAATTCATAACTGTAGTGAATATCGGGCCATGTTTAATTAAATCAGAGGTACATTGGAACTGGGCCATGTTTGATTACGCCCAGGAGGTGAAACTTTTATGTGTGTAGTTTATTGTTGGGCAACGTTTGGTATGGAGCAACGTTGGGGCCAAGTTTAGCCGTAGCTTATATCGTGAACAGAACATTTGAGATGATCCCAGAATAGGATCCACAGGCCTATAATTATCTCAACTGTGTTGTGGAGATCAGTGCGGTGTTTAAATGTTTTACGAATAACTTAAATCAGAATAGGTAGTGCAGGCCTATGTTTAATGTTTTCGTTGGACGAATGGTGTTTTTGTGAATTGATGGTTTGATTCCCACCGGAAGTGACCTATGGACATACTGAACTCTGAAAATTGATTGTTTTACTGATTTGATATAAATATATAAAGTATTAAATTATACTATTAATGCCATTTCGTTTTCTTTATGATTTGAAGACGCAGCTAGGGGGTAGTTTGCACGAGTGGCAATTGGTCAGGTGCCAAATCGTGACACAGTATTAGTATGAAATTAGTCCTTGTGGGTATTTTTCCCACTCAAAATAAATGTTCCGGACTAAGCACTCACAAGTGGGTGCAGCACGCCCCCTCTTTCTGAAAATCCTGGATCCGCCCCTGATATATAGGCCTATACTTATTCATTGCAGTTAATGCAGCAGTAGACCTTTCGCAGACTCTGTGCAGGCCTAACACCCACACTCACCCAGTCCCACCCTCCTGTCTTTTGATGTTGAAATTTTACTGAAGTATGTTTAACATGAATGTATGGAAAAAACCCATTGAAAATCAATGTTGTGAAAATATTCTGAGTGTTCATAATAATCATAATATTAACATTAAAAGTGCTTAGAAAAAAAAAAGTCAAACACAAATTCATAATGTTTATATTTCATGTTATTTATTATAAATCTTTCTATTTTCAGACATATTATCAATGCCAGATGAAAAGCCAAGAACTAATAAAGAAATGAAAGTAAAAGTAGGCATTAAAGTTTCATCAGAAGATCATGGAACTCCACTTGAAAGATTTCGCCCAGGCTATTTGTGGGTTTCGGACTTGACGAAACAAAATTGGTGTGAACAACAACTGTACTATTCGTTTACCATGTCTGGTATTATAGAAGTAAACCCTGTCGTACAAAAAGTCATGACGGAGGGCTCAAATCTTCACTTAGCAAGAGGTCAAGTTTTACAAACTAAATCAGATTAAATTTTTATAGCTTTTTATTTTTTGTGAGGCTGAAAAAAACAGATCCTACATCTAAAATCTAAGTCTCTAACGCGATAACATCCAAAGTCTAGACACTGAAAACATGAACTATTTGTCAAAATGATCCTATATCTAAAATCTAAGTCTCTAAAACTCGATATCATCTAAAGTCTCTGACACTGAAAACATGAACTATTTGTCAAAATGATCTTACCAGGGAAAAATAGGCTTGTGATATCTAATATTTAAGACAAAATAAACATTTTATCATTGGTACAGCACCATTTGTAACAGGGAACCCAAGAACGGGGCTAGACATATTCAGACAGTGAGGTCATATTCTGATCTGGAGACGTGTGCAATAAATACTATCGTATCATGCTGAACATAACTGATTAGAAATTACAATAAAACAAAGGATGGAATGTAAATCAGTTTATATACATTCATATTACATTATTCTCATATTACAACCCATTTGTGTCAATTTCTAGGTTCCAAGTATTAGGGATTTAGCTCCTTTAACATTATATTTGATATAAAGTCACAACATAACCTTTAAATGTTATTTTATTTTCTAGAGTTGGCAGTACATGATACTGTTCCTGTTAAAGTTACATCAAATGAAGATATATGGGCTATAAAAGTCATCAACTTATTGAATGCTGTCCAAGGATTTCTCAATGGTGTCACTCTAGCTCGGGAAATACCTATTTTTGGAGCTCCCTTTCAGCAGGATGTGTTTTTCGTGGGTTTAATAGATGAGTTGAGATTTGATCCAGAATCTTACAACATTGATTTATTAGAATTAAAAACAAAGGCCTTCAAATCTCCGCCAAGTAAAGCTCAAAAATCACAACACAGACTGCAAGTGCTGTTATATAAAAAGCTTTTCGATGACTTAGTGAAAGGGAATTTATCAAAAACGACTGTTGCCAAACATTTGAGACTTGATCTGAAAAGAGATTTTGGTGAGGCTGTGTCACTGGAACTGACCAAACATTTGGTTGAGTTCAAGAATCTGGATGGACTTTTGGACCACCTGTTTCAAAGAATGCAATGTTTGACGTGTGTAAGTCAATTACATATTGAGTATGTCCATCAAGAAAGTAAACAAACTTTGTATCATCATACCGAGGACTATGATGATGATGATCTCTCTAATATTTTCGAAGATTACTTGAAATTTTGGAGAGGTCAAAGGCCAGTTGCTGGGGTGGATATCGAAGAAGCATGGAAATGCCAGAAGTGTGATTTTGCTGACATTTGTGAGTGGAGATCAAAAAAATCAGAAGAATATTCTTCAAAAAATAAAGATAAAATGAAATAATTTAATAAGTGAGAGAGATGGCAGACTAGGTCATTTCAGGCTCAATTTTTTTTTCACTAATTCAGTTGTGGCTACAGGTCTGTAGCAGGGGGAGAAAAGGAAACCAAAGGACCGGGAGAAAACCAATGAGGTTGGATATGAGATCCGAGTATCCAACTCCTTGTCATCTACAGCCGGGGAATCAAAGCCACACCAGTTTGCGTGCACTAATTTGGTTGTGGCCTGTAGCAGTGAGAGGAAACCAAAGACCAGGAGAAAACCCATGAGGTTGGATAGGAGATCCAAGTTTCTAACTCCTTGTCACATACCAATGGGGAATCAAAGCCACACCAGTTGCGGTGCACATAAGATATGCCTTGAAAGTTGGAAATAAGAGTGGGCTGTAGTGCCGCTGGCCTGGCAAAATTTCTCTCGTAGCACACTGTATAGCCCAGTTCAGAGCAGAAAGTAGTACTTAAACCCCATTTCATTTCATTTCATCCAAGGAAAAGTCAAATATTGTTATTGTTAAAGATAGAGATGAAAAGGGCTGTGCAGCCCAATATCCATTTTATCAGCATCTAGTTAATTTTATTTTGAACTTTTCCCACAGCTATGTTTTAAGATTATTTGGTATTGTTTGTATAAAAATATTGTTTTCTAGTAAAAATATATTGTTATATAACAAAAATATATTTTTTTATATTACAGATATATTGTTTTGAATTAAACGTATTGTTTTGGTTATATTAAATCACTGACAATAACCGACAAAAGCCTTTTTTGCCGTAAGAAAAATGAAAAAAGTTTTCTGCATATTATAGCCCAATTTGAAATGATTTCAAACAGAAATATTTATCCAATATTAGCCTACTAATCAATGACAAAAATTATTCATGGAGGGTTTAAATGTTGACAAAAACATTCCTACTAGTCACCGACAGCAGTCGGCCAGTAACATCCAACCCAAGATGTTAATATCTTCAATAAGGGGTGTCACTCTTAATTGCGCAAAACATTCCAGCTAGAGGCGAACATGTGTCACATAAACATCTCTGGCATCAGCAATTTAATGCTAGAAGTGACCATATATCAGATATCCAGTTCTAGCTGAAACCAAGGGCGTGGATTTGCCATAACTTTTTTTTGAGGGGGGGGGGGCGAACCCGGGAACCTTTCATTACCAAACAAAAATAATAATTAAGAACAGTTTACTGTATCAGTGTTATTTCGATTCTCATGGCTGAAACGGTTATAATTAAGAAAGACCCAGGTTTTGTTAAGTGGACGTTGCGCCCCACTTCTCTATCGGAGGTTCGTTTATGTCTTTTAGTTCATAATCATCGATATTGTAACTAGTGTGCATTCCTTCCTTACTAGACCCCACGTGAGATTTCACCCTCGATCCCCCCGACCCCATCCCCACCCTTTGCGGTATACATAGAGTAAGAATTTGTTGTAGTATAATCAATAATTTTCCGGAAGTATTCATAGAGGTTTGGTAGATTGCTGTTTATTATTATGTACCCACATTTCAGAGTGGGTGTATTATGTCCTCAACCTGTCTGTCGTTCCCTCAACATTTGGCTTGTAAAGGTGATGGAGGCTATAAATTTAACAGCTCTCTTTGAAACTTTGATGGGAAGTATTGGGTTCATGACAATCTCGTCCCCAGAGGCAGCCGCGGAGCCGAAGGCCTCTGGCACATTAGACAGTCAATTTTTTTCAAACCTAAGCCCCGCCCATTCTGACCTCTGATTGGTCAATCTTTTTGGGTCGATTTCTCGAAAACTAGAGGTCGGATCGTCGTTTCGTTTGTTGTAAAATGATCCTTGAGTCAAAGTCAACTCGCTGACATAAAAAAAAATGGATCTTAAACGAACAAATTCAAGTTTTTGTAAAGATCTATTTTTCTACGCTTGGGTATATTTTTAAGTGATTCGGTCATCCAGGCACGTAAAATCACGCAAATAAACGAGAAATTTGGCGCGTAGGAATTACATGTCATTTTCCGGGAAAATGGCTACCCCGATTCACCAGAGAAATTTCTTCAAAAATTTTTCTGGTTTCGAGATTGGGTTCATGAATGAGAGGATTGAGCCTTTGACGTGTTTCGTTGGTTAATTCCTCACATCATCCAGAACGTGGGTTCATTAGGAACTCTTCAAGATCCTTATGTAATGTAGTAAAGACAAGTAAAACGAAATGTTAAACAATAAAAACGAAACGAAATAGGACACTGTACGACCATGAAAATTAACAGTTCACAAAACTTCTGCTTCAGGTTTAATACCGTTTGAGATATTCAATTATTAAAGCTTCTTATCAAATTTATAACTTTGAAAAACCTAAGAAATGACGATTGGTTAGGATTGAGAAATGCTACCAGGGTCTCAAGAGATTGGGGTGAGGGGAGTAAGGTCAACTCGACGTATGGTTGTTTTTTTATTTCATTAACTCGCTTACGCGTAGACCGCCTTTAGCAGTGGGGTGGGGGGGGGGGGAATTCGGAGAAAACCCGCGAGGTTGGACAGGCGACCCTACTCATTGTCACGTACAACCGTGGAGTCGAAACCACGCCAGTTCACCAAAAGGCAGACCTTATGATACAGCGCACACCCGCTAACCATTCAGCTTTCCAACCCTCCGGTCTCAGAAGAGCCTTTGATGTATTATTGTATGGGCAATAGGCGCTATTAGATACTGAGTATACGTTATCATACTTGTTTGAAATGATAATTTAGTTGGCCCCATTAAAATACAATTATTTGCTAGTTGACTGCCAAAAGAAATGAGACGTGGAATAAGTTGTTGTAGTAAGCATAAGCATCTGAGAGTTTAATAGAGCTATATCCAGAAGCAATGGCCCGAGAAACCTTTCTCTCGGTATTAGGTCTAATCAAACGAAACACTGCGAGGAGTATGGATTGAGCTAGTGTTTGCACTTCTGAGCTTGGATTTAAGATGCCGAAGTCACTTTTACTAGAAATTCTCATATACTTATTTTTTATTTAACCAACAAACGATATTAGATAATGGAAACACTATGAAAACGAACTGGGTCTTTCAATGTCAAAATTGTTCATAATTTCTTTTTCAAATTTGGCCAAAATTTCCTTTTCAAAATCTTCATCTAGTATATCTGTGACCTTTTTACTATCGAACATCGATGTGGAATTTGGGACAGGTTTCCTGTTTCTTTTAACAGATTTTGTTTTAGATCGGTCAGTCTCGATCGATTCTATCAACAAATCGGCATCCTCGGGTAACTTCGTCCGGATTCGCAGTTTGTAAAAGTTGTGACCCTCATTCACGCTGTTCTTCAGCTTACTTAAACTATTCCGGGTCATTAGATCCTCTTGCAACTGTTTCTGTTCGTTGAAATACGACTCCATTGTCGATTTGCTGAAATCGGGAAACTCTTTCTTGGCATTTTCGCGTTCTTTTTCCTGGCGATGCGCTTTTGATTTTTCGTCTACCACACCGGAAAAGAAATTCCCGCCACGGAAGTTGTTAATTTTTGGTAGGGAAGCGGGAACGCCCGATTCTTTTAATCTTGGAACAGCAGGATTTGTTCTTGATCGTTTCGGATTTACAAGGACCGGCATGGACAGGCTATTCCCGAAACCAGAAACTTGTTTCGATTGGCGGCGTTCGTCAGCCCCTTTGAGCTTAGACCAACTATTCGAAGCTGCAACGGGTTCGTCCTCTCTGTGACTATTCAGGCAATTTTCAAGTTGATATGAGCGTTCGTTGGTTTCCATCAGTTGCTTTTCCAACGCACTGTTGATCATTTCATCAAAGGACTTTATGGATTCGCACAGGGTTTTCTGTTGACCAAAAACCATGGACCATTTTCTTAAGATATCTCTTTTCTGACATTCAATGTTTGTCTTGGCTCTCGTGATGTCCTTATCGAATTTAAGTAACCGGCGATCCAAATATTTCACCTCATTTTTATTGGTTCTGTAAATGACCTCGCCAGTTTTGCTTTTGGACACGCTGAGAGCTCCCTTCATCACTCGAGCGGTCTCCATAACCTTGCTTTTGCCCGTATCACCATCAACAGTGGACTGCGTGTCCACACATTCATGCATCTTCGGGTGGTTAGTGGGAAACTGAAAAGTAATATGATGGAAAATGTATTAGGTTTATCTTTTCTAACGTTCACACCACTGAATCAACCTACACCTTCAATTATACAATGTATTTAGCGTTGGTGATTAAAATGATAATGCTTTCAGGGGTTTGGTTAAGTTTGGTACTTTCATGGATATTGGAATATTTCAGATACCTTACTGTTCGAGATAACACTGTGATTGAGATGTTTTGCAGGACTTTAGTTTAAATGAAATGAAATGGGGTTTAACGTCCCACTGTTTTGCAAATACGCCAATCAATGTATTTGTGATTATAAAGATAATGCTTTCAGAGGCTTGGATATTTGAATATGGGATACCCTATGTACTGTTCAAGATAACCAACCTCGGTAACTTAGCATCTTTTGCTGACCCTGTGACTGAGAAGTTTGATAACCATGAAGTACGCAGTGTGAGGAAAGGAGTCGTTAGTTGTTTTTTTAACCATTGACTGTTTACTTACAGTTACAAATGAAATGAAATGGGATTTAGCGTCCTACTGTTCTGCTCCGAATGGGCTAATGAAGACAGACATACGCCACACAGTGTGCTATGAGGGAAATTTTGCCTTGGCAGCGGCACAAATACCTAAGTTTTATTTAGCTTATAGCCTCGCCATGTGAGAAATTGTTGTAACTTTATTACGTAAGCTTGATATATTGACCGCTATTGTATCTATATTGATTTGTTGGTAACACCTTACCATTTATTACACCCAAGTAGCCAGCTGCCCAGCCCTTTGATACACTATGTTTAATAATATGAATTCCAAACTGTTTGAGAAACGAAACGAAATGGATGTGTTTGATTTATTAATTATAATTTGTGAATCTTGCAAATGCTCTGAAAATGTCCCTTTCTTCAAGTAATAAATGTCTACTAAAAGCCGTTTGTTTTGAATATGTCAGTAAGTAAACATGTTGGCACCGACTTACTTCCAAAGCCAAAACATGAAACCTATAATCTACACAAAATCATTGAAACTCGCCCTATAATTCATAAAAATTTAAACAGATTGTTTTACATAAAATCAAACAAAATTAATAACCTTACCCCCATGTTTTAGTTGTTTCCCAAGTCTCAACGTAAACTAAACTAAATTAACAAACCACTTAATCTTAATCTAGTCACGTGATTAGTTAATCTGTGAGATATTGAGTATTAACAAAAATGGCCGTTGTCAACGATTAGCGTGTTATTATGTGGATTAGTTGATAATTATATAAATGTAGGTTTGATAATTGCTATTTGGTGCTCGATTTTTGGCAAGATAGAGAAAGTTACTCAATTTTCTTGCTTCGTAATAAACTAGGTTAAAACGGAAAACACCACACGTGTATTATGCAGATGAGTACATGTGGTATTACAGGATAAGCTTGAAAACCCCAAATTGAATAATCGTTCAATGTAGGGAATATGTCCGAATCTGATAACATTTACGATCAAACCTTCCACTCTTAGGGTTGTCTCTCATGGGCCTGTGACACTATATGAAAAACTGACTGTACACGATAGTATGTAGAATATGTCCTAATTACCCCCCCCCCCCGACTGCTTTTCTTATCAATATCAATTCATCAAAAACGCACCCCCACCCCCGAACTACGTAATAACATTAACTTTCTTTTTCGACCCGAGGTGGGTGGATGGCCGAATGGTTAGCACGTGCGCGCTGTATCATAAAGCCTGTCATTGAGTCAACTGTCGTGGCTTCAAACCCTTGGATGTACGTGACAAGGAGTAAGGTCACTTGTAAAACCTCGTGGGTTTTCCCCGGGTACTCTGGTTTCCTCCCCCACTGCTAAAGAGAGAGAGAGAGAAATGGGGTTTAACGTCCACTCAACTCAAACTACTTCATTTCGGGACTAACATATGGTTTAATTTTATTTCAATAATTCGCTTGCGCGTAGGGGTCTTTAGCAGTGGGAGGAAACCGGAGTGCCCGGAGGAAACCCACGAGGTTGAGAAGGCGCCCCTATCTCCATACGCTCACACCAGGGCTCGAAACCACAGCCGCAAGCCAGAGGTGACCGGCCAGCTAGAGGTCGAAGCGCGGCACTCTAGATCACTAAGCCCCCCCCCCCCCCACTGCTAAAGAACCCTACGCGTAAGTGTTTCTTGTCGACGGGATTGGTATTGGATACATGACCTAGTAGATAATTAAATATATTTACCATTCTTTTTGTGGCGCCCACAGCGAGTTTGGTGCCTCGTAATGAATCACGCGATTAACACCACCGTTAACACCACCGCTTGATTGATGACGCGCCCAAAACGACGTGGTTTGTGGGGTGCCTTATTCTGGGGGGCACTCATAATGACATGATTGGTCGGCGCCTTATAATGACATCATAGGATTGTCGTGCCGCAGATAATGCATAATGCCGAGTGAGATGGGTTGGGCCCCCACGTCTTGATCAATGGGGCGCCCAAAACGGCATAATGCCGGGATTGGTCCGAAGCCCACGACGAGACCCTGGACGCCCAATCATGAAACATACGTCCGAAGAAATCTACAATCAGAAAGTAAACTGGAGATTGCAGGAAATTGTCAAGATCAAATTTACCATGGGGATGAGATTGATTCAAGCCTGCGCCAGTCGTGATAATTGCACTCTAAACTTTTCGTTTTTCTCTTAAATTATTGTGGGTACGCTAAAATTTTATAATGTTCATATCAAAATATCACAATACACCAA
This sequence comes from Patella caerulea, assembly GCA_036850965.1. Classification (NCBI taxonomy): domain Eukaryota; kingdom Metazoa; phylum Mollusca; class Gastropoda; family Patellidae; genus Patella; species Patella caerulea. Next base: position 11,378,384 of record JAZGQO010000002.1, on the reverse strand, counting down.
TATCGCACATTCAGCCACAAAATTGAATTTTTCCGTCAATTTCATAGATCCTGCCCTCTGGTTCAAACCTTATCTTCCAAAAGGAGGCGCGACCATGATGCCGTTCGCTGTGGACCATCAAGTGGACCAGAAGCTCTATCGGCAAAACAGAAGCCCTTTTATATTAGCTATGGGTCTGGATGGATTATTTTTAAATTTGGTTTAAAGAATCATTGTTGTCATGAGAGGAGTAATCGTTTTGGTATGATTCAGCCCTCCGCGAGCGTCATTTTTAGAATTATCATCCCTTTGCCGAAAACCCTGAAGAGGCTACAGTTTTAATAAATTAACTTTAGCGTGAAGCATAAAGGTTATAGAAGGCTACGTTTTGAGTATATTAAGATCCCTATCGAATCTCACGTTTCCCAATTTCGAAATTGTTATCTTCGTGTTGTGCTACAAGTTTTTAAACACCTATATGGTCTCTAGTTACATGCGCGTAGCAACGTGCTCTGTGGTGTATAGGATACTGTGTAGGCCTACTATCATTTATCTGTTTTGGCTGTCAATTGAAGCTATATCATAGATAATTATAGCTTAACTACTGTTAACATATACAGAAAGATTGTATCTCTATGGGATTCATTTCAGACAGCTCGTACAAAGGGCGAATCAAAGCAAGAGAAGAGGGGTACGCACCCTTAAAATGCTCTTCACAGATCATAGAGTTTAAATTACATTATAATAACTATTATTAATTTCTTCCAATGAGAAGATTAAGTCGCCCGTTTCCATGAGTTTTTAGATGGCTACTAGTAATTGTCATTTCCACTCCACCCCGTGTTAATAAAATTTCTGTATATGTCCGCTTTTGCCCGATCTCGTATGCGAATGACATTATATCACAGCCTAGATACCCAGCCTTTTGTAGCCGGGAGTTTTCCAGCAAAAAGGTGCATGCGGATTATGTATATATAGTTATGTTATTATTGGATTAGCTTAAACCAAGCGTCATAAGGGATAATCTCGTTTATTCAAACGAGTCGTGAGGTCTAACATTATGAAGTTATGAATTGGAAACTGACAGAGTGGCTGTTATAGTTGGCCATAGTTTAGGTGGAGTTTATTTCTAAGGTTGTATGCATTAAAACGACAAGAGGGTTGTATTGACTGTGATGGCATGTTATTTTCTGTTCTGAAGACGTGTTTTATACTAATATGGACTTGAACAGACTGTGTGTTCGGTCAAGTTTTCACAATGGAACGATATGACAGAATCAAGGTTCAGGGATTGTTTTACGTCAAAGCATTTTAATAGAACCCAACTGTGATCGAAATGAATTGTGGTTAAAGTACCCATATCTTTGAAAATGGATATCGGAAGCACCCGACTTAAAAATAGGACTATCTGTTATGACATGAAACTGTCAACGAAACGTGGTTCTCTTAAATCTCGACCAAGTTCCGTCTGTCATGACTTCTATAATAAATGGGCCAGGCGAAGACATGGAGAAACAATGGAGTCCGATTCGGATACGGGCGGGCATCAACCATGGACGCCAGCGGAATCACCTTCACCAAGATACGCTAAGCAACAGAGAACACCGGTGAATCCCCTTTTTAAACATTCTGCCTCGAGCACAAGCCCAAATCTCCGGAATTTTAATAGACCCAAATCGAGAAATAGAATATATTTGGATAGGGCTGGATCTTGTGTGTATCCATCTGATCTCGAACCCAAAAATATCAATGATCCTAGAATTGCCAAATCTGCTCTGGATTTTCAGAGCTTATCTAAGCTTCCTTCCATAAACTCTCAGAAATTAGTCCGCCCTGACATAAACACGTCAGGGTACCCCTCACCGCGTTCTTATAAGAAATCAAAAGCCAAGGCAGATCAGCAAGTACCGTTTCATATGAACAATGCGGTTTTGAATTTTACAGAAGACATTGTGCTAAGGGGAGATAAGTATGTTTTCATTGACCAACTCTACCGAAAATGTAAGGATACAAGAGCTTCGGTGACTGTTGAAAGGGTGACTGTTAATCAGTCCGGTGGAAGACATTTAGCAAGGGCACAGTTGATTGATTTCGGAGAAATTAAACAAATTTTGAGTTTAAGACGAGAGCGGCTACAAAAGGAGAGATTGGAGAATTTACGGAAAAGTGATTACACATCTATTTCAGTGCCGTCAAAAGCATACTGAGAGGTTTCGACTTGATAATGCCTAGTCGAAACATCGCTCAGTAATAAGCAGTAATTGTATTCCGTAGAATTGTGAACTGTATATTCACTGTCAATTACTAAATGCCATTGAACAATTTATTCTTTGGAACCGAGCAGCAGCTTTCCAATATCCGTATCGGATTGTCAATTTCTTCTTTTATTCCAACGTGTATAGTTTATTCTTGATAAGAATGCGACATTAGCTTGACGATCGCAGTCCGCGACAACGGAAAACTTTTCTACAATATTATGTAGTTCGTTCCAGCTTCACATTCCCTATCAGTTGTCGGAGAAACTGTGGTTAAGGCGGGGAAATTGTCATGTAGTTCGTCGCAGCTACACATTCCCCATCGGTCTGGGTTTTCTTCGAAACTATGGTTCAGGCGGCGACGTTGTGGTAAAAAGAATGACGAATGTTCTAGAGACAAAGCAATTAAATTCTGCGCGAGTGTGTAAAACCACAGCATACCAGAATAAATGTTAAATATTGAGTTCAAGAAATAATAACATTTGTAATAAAATAGTCTACATAGTATATATTTTAGACTTTTGATATAATATGCAGATCATCTGGTTTGTTGGGTCTGATGATTTGTTTTTGCAACAAGATCTAGGAGCCTGCGAGTACCCGAGACTCGACAGATGGCGTGCGGTGGGGGGGGGTCTAATGAAGTTGATGTTCTCACAGAGTTTTATGCTTAAATGGAATTATTTCTCGATAATTCGCAGTTTGGTGGTTTGCATTCTCTGGGAGGCTACTCCAAAAAGCACCATGTACAGTCAGTTTTAACAATTTCAAAAATATATCTCCTCCTAGAATGGGGGGCCCTCTATTATAAGCCAAATCAGAAGATTCAAAATCAAAGTTCATAATATGAGCGAGATAAATATCTTCTTGATGGCTGATCAATAGCTCGCATTATATCCTTTAGATATGCTTCAGATACCCATTCACATTGTAAATCTTCATTCCAGCTTTGTATCGCAGGGTCATCTTGTTCGATCACTGGGCTTGAGGCCTGTCTCCATAATATTGTCACAACATAATTGTTGCGTTTAATGTGAAGCGTTTAATGGTACAGACATTTTTTTTTTCTAAACCAGCAATTGCGTCTGTAGAAACTTTTTATCTTGAAAAAGAAAGACATAGTCATTTCCACGGAAAGCATGTACCTTAGGCCGAGATATTCTCGACACTTCCAATATTAATCTTGGCTGTATCAAAAAATATATCAAGATCAGTATTGAAAGTGTCGAGAATATCCTAGAACTGAAAACAAACCACGAGGATACCAAAGTAACTTACCCACTCCTCTTCGCATTGCAAATTAATGGAGGCAACGAAACAAATTGTAAGGCGACTAACATATGTAGATGATGCTAGAAGAAAGATTCCCAACACAATGGGAATCTTATAAACATGTTAAGAGATGTTTCATCAAATTCTGAGAAATTAATAATGTGAACTAATTTCCCGCCAATTTTACCCCTCCCCCATCCCTTCCACACACGCACTGCAACCACTCACACCAACTAGCCACAAATCAAACCAGCTGTCCAGGGGCATCACAAACACTTATTTAGAGATGGGTATTCCTAGAAATTTATGTTTTATTAATATATAATATGCTTATCATTTATGTCAATTTTATCACATTTTCCGCCAGATGTAGACATTGGATCCCCTATATCTCGAAAACACCGCCTAAAATGTCTGATAACCACATCGATTCGGAATCGGCTCAAAAAAATGGTCTAGAAAGAGTTGGTCCCATACATTCACAGCTTGGGTGGCGCATGTTGTGAAGAAACAGATGTCGGCTTGGCTGCAAATGATAATTTTCTACTAGGATTCGTATAGTTACCGGCTATATGAACCTTTTGACATTTCAACATAAGCATTCCCATTCTTAATACCCGATATCCTTAACCCCTTATTTAGAGGTACCCATTCTATACTACATGATAATATAGAATTCTTCTAATCCAAATTTCGGAATATCTTTAGTAGGAAGAAAATGTTCGAAAACTCTTGATGGGTTCTTACGTAGAGTAAGACGAAATTCCGTTTTATATTTGTCTGTATCATCACCTCAAACAGGAAAGCCATGATCTTAGACTCACTATTAGAATCACTCGATTCTGATTGTACAGGTAGGGTCCACACCTCAAAATCAGCAGATAAGGGGTTCACACATGTTTACTCGAGAAAATCCAACTACAAACATAAAGCTGGATTGAATATACCCATAAAATTGGTATTTGTTTGTCTGGACACAGGCGGATTCAGGCATTGAATTGAGGTGTTAACAGGGTCGTATGTAGGATTTTAAAAGTGGGGGTGGGGGTGGGGGGTGCAGCAGAATGGTTGCCGCCATAGCTTTCACGTAAGTGATATATGAAAGTTTGGTTCACGGCAAACTAACCCATTGTCGTGTGGCGCCCTTAATACCGACCGACTGATCAGTGCCTTAAGACCATCACTGTGTGATCATAATAAAATGTATTATTTTAAAATTGAAAGATTGTCAAATTATTTTTTTTTTGGATGGGGGGTGCCTTATTTTTCTGTGAGTGTAATGTACCCCCTGCACCCCCACTAGATACGACCCTGGTGTGGTGGATGGACTGCCCAAAAGACATAGCAACCCAGATCTAAAATCGGGAGAGGGAGAGAGAGCTTGTTTAACTCACTCCACACATACTAGGTCATTTCCGAACTAACATATAATATGTGGTTCAATTTTATTTCAATAATTCGCTTGCGCATAGGGATCTTTCTTTTAGCAGTAGGGGTAAACCAGAGGACCCAGAGAAAACCCACGAGGTTGGACAGACAATCAGTAAATTGAAACCATACATTCAGTGAGCCAACTTGCACAAGCTACTCATACGGCCACCCACACCCCCTCTTGGAATGAAGGGGGGTTGGGATGGCCTAGTGGACTAGAGAGCCGAGCTTTGACCTCTAACTGGCCGGTCACCTCTGGCTTGCGGCTGTGGTTTCGAGCCCTTGTGTGAGCGTATGTGGCATGGAGATAGGGGCGCCTTCGCAGCCTCGTGGGTTTCCTTCGGGCAATCCGTTTTCCTCCCACTGCTAAAAACCCCTACGTGAAATAAAATTAAACCATATGTTAGTCCCGAAATGACCTAGTTTGTGTTGAGTGGACGTTAAACCCCACTTCTCTCTCTCTCTCTTGGAATGAAAGACAGACATAGAGGTTTAATATTCACAGAATACCTTGCCCCCCACCCCCTCTTGAAATGAAAGGCAGATATAGTAGTTTAATGTCCACAGAATCCCTCCAGCACACAATGTACATATAATCAACTATACAGTATATAGTAAATTATATTTTACAAATATTTACAATAAAATATTTTAAAATAAATTAATGATTTTTATACATATACGATAAATATAAAAATATAAAATCTTTATAATGCTACTTTGTTTGATATGAACAGTGCTGTGATTTTGTACTTATAATACATAATTCTCTATAGTAAATCAATCTATTTTATTTTGTGTGCAATGGGTTGTATTTGCAGAATTCTGTGAAAAGCCAGTGGAGCAGAGCCACATAATTTATTCAATTACTTAAATTGATATATTTATGGAGGGTTTTGGTATGTACACTTCCTAAGACAAATTTGCGATTGAAATAACTCAAGCATTATTTCATGTTAGGCCAAGAATAAATTATATTCATAATTAACTCTTGAACCACCCAGCACGTGCACAGATTTGGTGCATGCAAAACGGTCCTCGTGACATCGGTGCAGCCTAATGAGCCCCACAATATTTACTTTTTTCCTCCAATAAACATAATTCTTAATCATTTTTTTAAAGCATTAGAAAAATAATAATGAATATATTTTTTTTTAAGTTTTCAAACTCTGTGATCTTATAGTCGAGTAGTTCGTTTCAGTAAAATATTTATTTTATTTTATAAAGACTGTCTTGATTGTCTTAATTCTGCAGCGCGTCTTTCTTCCCGCCATTTTTGGATTAAAATCATCATTTGATCGCTGATTTCCTGCTGTTTTTCATATGGCATGGAATCAAACTCTCCTGGTTGTAATCTATGACCCATAACTTGTGCCTGGATAATAAAAGAGAGTGTTACATATTATGTCAACTGAAGTTAACTATTCATTTGTATATATTTTAAAAAGAGAGAGGGAGAGATTGAGGGAGAGATATAGGGAATCAAAGTCATGTCAGTTGAAGACGAATCCATTTTGAAGAAATAAAATTTTTTTGCTGTTAATTTTCCTTCCTTTATATTCCTGATATAGACCTTTCACCCTTGGTTGTCATGCGAAAAAAGTTTTGGCGTCCCCACAACTTTATTTGGCATAACAACCATGTAGTGGTCTATATCTAGTACATCAAGACTATATAAAAGCACATCTGATGACAAAATTGGACTGTTTAAAGCCAGATTTATACAGATAAAGAATCTGTCACAAAGAAAATATGCTATAAGCAAATTCGTTTTCTCAGAATCAAATATATGTCAAAGATTTATAAAACATCAACAAAGAACATTTTGCACATAAAATCCTCTGACTAAAATCAGTTTATGGGCAGAGAAAATTTGTAATTCTGGTATTTAAGGGGTTAAGAAAAGAAGGCAGAAGCACAAAATGATACTTTCACATACCTCAGCTCTCTTTATATCTGCTATATTTTGATCTATAAATTTATCTGTTTCTCTTTCTAATGTCTCCCTCTCCGAACCTTCACCGTGAGCAACTAAAATATATATCAAATTATTAATCAGATATCTACCAGCACAGAAATATCCTTGAGAGGCAAATGACATAAGAGGAAAATTAGCAATATAATACTCGATACAATCAGTTCGATACAATCAGTTTGTTTAGTACACTAGAACATTTCAAAAAGATTCCAAAAGTCCCTTTCAAGCAAAAACCTAATGTATGTTAAATGTCTGTACATTAAGCATTTGTTTGAAAACTACTTTTAAATCCTGTTGAAATGCTCCATTGGTATGATATACATTCTACGGATATAATATACATTCTACTGGTGTAATATAAATGTATATTCATTATTATAATGTATATTCTGGTATATAATATATATTTTACTGGTATAATATACATTCTACTGGTATCATATACATTCTACTGGTATAATAATGGTGGTTTATACAATTTAATATAGAACATACATTACAAATAGAATATACATTACAATTTACACTATAATACAGAATATACATTATAATATAATACATTATAATATAGGTTTACAATGTAATATAGGCTATGCATGTTCCCCAATCCCTATTCAGACACAAATCTGAACAAAAATGTTGTTTATATATAAAATAAAAAATAGAATATACATAATAACATACAATATACCGGTAGAATATACATAATAACATATAATATACCGGTAGAATATACATAACAACAAAATACAATATACATTATAATATACCGGTAGAATATACACAATAATATACATCATAATATACAATATACATTATGATATAGAATATACATTATAATATAGAATATACATCATTATTAAATTCAAGGTAATTGTAAAAACAATAAAACTTACTGTTATCTAATGTCTTTCGAACTTTGCTCAAAAAGTGTAACACAACATTTTCTGTTTGTTGCTGTGGTGTGTGTGTTCTAGAGGGTGTTCTACCAGGTGATTCTAATATTGGTGGCAGACCATTTGTTCCTGAATAATGTGAGGCTGGTGTTGGTGGTGGGGGTAACAAAACACGACTGGTTATAAACAGAAAGAAGAAATACTCATTGATCATTGGAAATAATTTACAGAGTTTTCCATAAACAAAGCCAGGCCTAAAATTCTGGAAAAATTATTCAGTTTTATAGCCTATTCTATTTAACAGCAGGAGGTCTAGTTTGATTATAGGAGGTCCAATTTGACTATAGGAGGTCTAGTTTGACTATAAGAGGTCTTACTTACCTATAGGAGGTCTTACTTGACTACAGGAGGTCTTACTTGACTATAGGAGGTCTTACTTGACTATAAGAGGTCTTATTTGACTATAGGAGATCTTATTTGACTATAGGATGTCATATTTTAGTCATAATTGCCAAACAGTACTCTTTTTCGAATTGCAAATATCAAAAGATCTTTTCAATATCTGATCTCTTCACACATAGACTTGACAATCCTGCAGGTGATACTGCCTACAAATTTTGACCACACTTTTCAAAATGATATTAAAGTTTGGAATCTCACCTCATGTATGACATGTTACTGTTCACTGAAGGAGTTGGAGATTTCTACAAACAAAATTATTTTTTATACAATTAAAAATACATTATTGAAGATTAGATAAGAGTTGGCAGTTCTCACTATACTTGTTGAAAAACTAGATAATGTAAAGGAAATATGTTGAAGATTTCAGTCAAACTGCTTCACTCTCAAGCTGAGATAACCTTATTTTGAAATCCTTGTAGCGTCCATTGTCATTGTTACTGTTGTCACGATAATTACAGTCCTTCACGTTTATAAAATTGTGCGGGAGCCATAAAAAGCTCCTGGTACCTTAAAGGTATGCAGTTTAAAAGTAAACAAAAACTGAAAGTAGTCTATTAATCTCAATATTTAGGAGATCGATTTAGCTAATTTGTGGAGTCTTTAATGACTCCTGCGAAGGAAAGCCGATGTGCGTTGAGTGTAGCAGGAACAAAAGCTCCCCTTAAACGCGAAGGACTGTAATTAACAAAGTGTTGAATATATATTTTTGCGGTTAATTATCAACAGGCGTTGAACAGTAGATCGAATTCAAATCCAATGAAAATTGGACACATAAGATGGCATCAAGACTTGATATATAATATGATATATTCAAATAACAACTTAAAGACACTTTCCCACATGCATCATTGTTTGATAAAGCAGCTACATAGTCCTTCTGGTATGACCAGCCTCTCCTACTCTTGTGTTTTCCCCCACCCCCACCAGGCTACAATGCATATAAGTTACAGCCAGTTTCTTACTATTGGTTTCGATGTTCGTTTCAAAATGTCAACTTCTCGTCTCAGTAGTTCAATCTCTTCTTGAGCTTTTCTTTCATTGTCTTCTCGTAATCTTCGTTCCTGAATGATTAAAATATGAAATCCAATATAAAAATTGGTTATTCACCATCTTCTTTGCATTTATTGGATTTTTTTTGTCTAAACAATATTTTATTGAATATTAGGATTGGGAAAACGGACAAAGTCTATTTCATTTTTCTATGCAAAAAACTCAAGTCTTGCTCTATTGAATGATACTTTCTGTGTCACATTACATTTAATGCTTGGTTCCCCTTATCATGATTCTCGCTATGATTAAATTTGTGTTTTAATCGTGGAGCACTTGTGGTGATACTGTCATATCAAATCTTATATTTTGGCCCATTGTAGAAATGGTTTTGATCGCATTAAATCGTATCTGCGCGTAGCAAATTGCAAGCTCAATATGGAGAATCCTATCATAACGCATTGCACAACGTAGCATAATCAGTTGAGTTAAAATGAATGAATCCTTGGGATAAATAAAACATTGGGTTATATGATCCATACCTGATATAGTTGTTCCTCTAACAATAATCTCTCTTGTTCAACTCGGAATCTTTCAGCCGCTGCAGCTCTTGTATATTCTTCTTCTTCTTCCCTAGCAAATAATATTAAAAAATAACAATTTAGTATGAAGGATCATATCATATCTCCGGTCCTCCAGTTTCCTCCCACTGATAAAGAGCCCTTATGTTTGTCCCAAAATGACCTTGTTTATGTTGAGTGGCCGTTAAACACCATTTCTCTCTCAATCAGAATGTTTCCACTAAGCCAAAAATAAAACTTATTTACAATTCTTGACCTAATAATTTGAAATTTTAACACCAACCTTCTTTCTCTTTCTTCTAAATCATGTCTTAAATCTGTAGCTTCCTTCTGTTGCTGTAGTAACCTGAAACATTAAAACAATATAATCTGAAGCGTCTTTCGGTTGCTATAGCAATATAATCTGTAGTTTCTTTCTGTTGCTACAGCAACCTGAAAATGTTAGCTACAATATAATGATCTAAGAAACGATAAATACTTGAAGTGTTTGTTTAGACTCCTCAAAAAAAAAAAAAAATTCTAACCTTTCTCTTTCTGCCTCTCTCTCTTCTCTTGCTTTCCGTCTGTCCTGTGGTTTAGTGTATGGTGGTATGACATCATTATACCAGTGGCGCCATGGTGGATGGGCAGCTGAGAGTGAAAATGTTCAATCAATTTAATCAAATGATTATTTTTATAGATTATGGTCACATTTTAGTTCTCTTTTACAAATTCTGTTTTTATAACTGACAAAGAAACAGGCTTGTTAAATTCAAGTAATATTTTATCCATTTTATCATTGGTGTACTAAAAAAGAAGATGCTCAGGGCGGATCCACTGAGCACAGATGTCAGCCAGTGCAAGTGCCCTAGGATCAGGAACATTCCAGGAGCCTGTAGTAAAGGCCCATAAAGTCAATTAATCTGTACTAATTAATAAAATGCTTTGTTTTCCCCTTTGTTTTCCCCTTTATCATACAAAAAACTGATGGAGGACCAAGGTGGATTTCTGCATTAAAGGAAGAGAATGAATATTGAATGTTGTATGTAAGTTATAAATCATACCTTGAGTAGGATCTAAGACAGGCATAGCAGCTTTCTGATCTTTAGTTAACATAGCATATAATTCTCTATAATGATGTCGTTTTACCTGGTTAGAAAATAATTTTACTAAAATTTCACAAAATATTGATAAATAATGCCAAAATAAGTTAGAGCTATTGATCAAAACAATTTAAATTAATCTTCATTCTAACGGTTAATTCTTTAAAACCACTGGACAATTTCCCTAGTCAAAATCTTTTTAATGCAGGGTTTGTTATATATTATTGTGTTGGGATCGTCACCTTGATATGCCTCAGGTGCGGATCCAGGATTTTTTGCAGGGGGGGGGGTCTAGGTTTGATAATTGCTTAACTAATTGCGCTCAACCGATAATTTGGTAAATTAGATTCAATTTGGTTCATTCTGATGTATTTCCGGAAGGTAAATTCCAAAATAATAGGTCTAAATCGCCAATAAAATCGCATAAAAATTTTTTCAAGTCTGAGCAGGGGGGGGGTCCGGACCCCCTAGACCCCCCCCTCTGGATCCGCACCTGATGCCTACTATAGACTAGTACATGGATGGACAGCCATATTCATATCCCAAACTCTCTATATATCTAAACGAAACATCTTCTGTACGACCACGCTTCGAAGCGAGTGTTCGGTCTTTTATTTATTTCAATATATATATATATATTACAAAAGGGAATAGGCAGATAACTATTTTTTCCGAGTGTGACTTGAAAGGAAAAATAAGGTTCAGTTGATATGACTTGATCGCCTTATCTGGGCAAATAGTCCAGTGTGCTAATGAACTAGAAACTGGTATAGTAGAGAAAATATAATCACCTCATATTGAAACTGTGGGATGGTTAATTTGGGTGATTCTTGTGTTATAACACTATCTAACTCAGAAGGCTGAAATAACAAAATATAAATCTAGTTTGCTAGGCTAAATACACATATACCTACAAGCATTTTCTCCATCCACCCCTTAAAGGGACAATCCCGATAAGAACAGAGTCTCAAAAATTAAAGTCCGAGTATTTATGAAATTTATGGACCAAAATATAGTGGCATGGTGTATTTACCTTGTCTCAAAATTTCAGCTCAAAATATTGAGTCGTTTGGACGTGATCGTCAACACTGCTTATCCGGACACGTAACCCTTTTAAGATTTCGGGTCAATTTTTTCATTGGGTGAACTTATAATCGATTAATGCTTCTTGAGAGGTCTATACAGTGAATGACCCATGCCCTGTACTTGATAACAAAAGGTAAATTTCACCTACATATTATTTTTATAGAAAAAAGTCTGGTTTTATCCAGATACTGTATAATAAAACATTCTCCATTTCCAGATGAAGACTGTCAGGTTTAAGTTATTTACAAGCGTATCACAAATATCGGGTTAGTAGGTGAGCCTTAGGTTATGGATTTTAAAGGATTTTAACACAAAATTACTGTATAATAAAACATTCTCCATTTCCAGATGAAGACTGTCAGGTTTAAGTTATTTACAAGCGTATCACAAATATCGGGTTAGTAGGTGAGCCTTAGGTTATGGATTTTAAAGGATTTTAACACAAAATTAAGCAGTTTTATTCCCCCAAAAGTTATCGGGATTGGCACTTTAATTAAGAGAGAGAGAGAAATAGGGTTTAACATCCCCATGGTTCTAAATTATGGTTCAATTTTATTCTAATAATTCCCTTGCGCGTAGGGGTCTTTAGCAGTGGAAGGAACTGGGGGACCCAGAGAAAACCCACAAGGTTTGACAGGCAACCCTTGTCGGGTCAGTTGGGGAATCGAAAACACTCCAGTGGACTCAATGACAGACCCTTCGATAATAATTCTGCCATCCAACCCCCCTTTAACGAAATCAAGACATTCTCAAAATAACAATACAAATATTGACTTACACTGTTACATTCCTTTAATTTATCTTGTAATAATCCTAGTAATGTTGCCATGGCTACAGCCAACCATTCTGTACCAAAACCAGGAACATCCATACCAATAATATACTGATCCCAGACGTATAATAATACATCCATCTTTAAATAACCTGTATAATAAATAAATATTTTCTATCAGAACAACATCAATTTTTATTTGGAAACAAATAAAAATATGATAACGCTGCCTAGGTCATTTTGAGACTAACACATTTCACGAATTTGCTTGTGTGAAGGGTTGTTTCGCATTAGGAGAAAACTGGAGGACATCAATCCAGTGTGAAATAAAATCAAAAGGTCATAATCCTGCCTAAGTCATTTTGAGACTAACTCGTGTGTAGGGTTTTTTTCCCACTGGGAGAAACCAGAGGACCCGGAGAAAATCCACGAGGTTGGACAGGTAGGTGACCCAACTCCTTGTCATGTACAACCAGGGAATCAAAAAGACCCCAGTTGACTCAATGACAGGTCTTGTGATACAACGAGCAGACGCTAACCATTCGGACATCCGCGACGAGAATGGAATCTGAAAATCTATTTTGATTATAAAATTGATATTGACTTTCACTCACCCACAAATACAGCTCTGATAACAGATCTTATTGACATTGTTAAACCATCTAATAACACAGCTTGAGATCCTTTCTCGGTTGCTACTATCTTTTCTGAAAATAAAAGTCATGAATTTTCAACGTAATTGTTTGAAAATTCATCAGGATTTTCCGGCGTGGTTCCCCATTTCAGTAGGTGGCCTGACAAGGTTAGTTGTCTAGTTGTTTGGATGGGACAAAAAGCCAAGTTCCTGTGTACACATTAGCGCTTACATAAAAGATCCATTGGCAGTTTGAATTCGAGAGTAAGCCATAGGGCTGCTGTTTGAATTCGAGAGTAAGCCATAGGGCTGCTGTCTGACCAAAATTTCCTTCAAACCACACTGTATGGATTATGCCTGTCTTCGTCAGCTTAGTTGGAAAACAACAGTTTGGAGTTAAACCCCATTTCATTTTACACAATTGTTTAATTAAACCGAACATATCACTATCAGACATCTGGAATCTAAACATGGATTGACATTTGTAAGTTTCCTTTCCTTCCAGGTACAAAAAAATAAAAACATTCGGCTACCAAGGTCCACAGAAGAGGAGCAGAAATACAATTATTGAACATTTTAAATTGATTCTACAATGACATTACATTATAAGGAGGCTTTTGATGGCCCTGTACCAACCTTTATCAGGTACATATGCTCTACCAATCGTTCTTGTAACTTCTGGATAAAGTTTTTCTAATATTGTTAAAACTTTACTTGCAAATGCTGCCATTTCTTCATTATCGACCTACAAATTACAAGCAATTGTTAGATGGGCTATATATCACCAAGATTTTAGTATAAATAGTTGATATATGACAGACGCTAACTCTTTTCCATCTCAAAATCAAAAAATATATTCTTCCATTTAACATCACTAGTGTTAATTTTTCTTTTGTCTTCAATTGATATCTAAAAATGGATAATCGAGACATTGTTTTTTATCGTACCAACTTTAGTATGATCAAGGCTAGGCAAAAATTTAATCTCTAATATCTTGGTTCAGAATGGAGAATTTTCACCATATTCTATTTACATTATCTAGTATTATAGCGAGAACTGTAGCCCTTTATCCAATCTCCTATAATGCCCCTTTGATATCCTTTTATGTAACATATTAACTAGACTGGTGGCCAGTCTTCTCCACACACCAAAAATTGGCCAGTCCTCTCAAAAAAAAAAACCCCCAAAAAAACGTAATCTCTAGAGACTGGGCAAATAGAGCTTCATTCTCATCTAGTAGGTCAATCTGCATTATGTAGGTCGTGTGACGTCGTGCATGGGATTACTGCATTTCACTGGCAAACTGGTGTAGGTGCGAGATGTTTGTTGTGGATAACAGTTATTGTTATTTAGTGATACTTTAACGATCTAAGAATTTTGTTGACGGACAATATGATAATATCTGTCGAATGAACGGATACAACGTATGGGATGAGGTGAATGAACATAAATAATTACACACGACATCATTATAACAACTTAACGAAGCCAGTTCATGCGTATCGGGACGAAGCCGAATGGCGAATGGAAACAAAAACGTGACATCAGCCCGCAGACGGTTTCAGCATGACTGCTTTGCACTCCATTCGAGACGCATGATTCATGAAGGTAAATATCGAACTTAATTTATCTTAGACATCACATTTACAAATTCGTGTCACGTGACTCGGGGCTTGCTTGACAACTGTCAATCATTCCAAATAAGGAACAACGTAAAACAGGACAAGAAACGCCCATTTTATTGTGAAGCTCGCAAATTGTCCAGTCTCTGGTGCTGGTTACAGGTTTACTCAAATTTTTTTTTTTATACAAATGGAAACGAAAGTGTTGGTGTACTAAAAATTACTACTTTTATATAAATCGAAATGTAAAATAAATAGAAGAGACTGGGCCAGTCTACATATTAACATAAGGGTCAATTTTATGGATACACAATTACTGAATTTAATACTAAGGATGCTCTCGTCTTTATCAAGCAAATGATACAGGTTTGTGAATAGTAGGTAAATATATACAGAATGTGCAACAAAAATAACAATCGAATATAATTAAAGCTTAAGACCTTTGACTATTTGTACCTTGTGTTAATATGTTCAATTACTAAATGCCAATCAAAGAAGATATAATATCTTTTTGTTTAATATCCTTATAAACTTGCCTGAGATCCTGAATCTGTAATAAATCCTGGTTTTGTTTCATTAAAAGTTAAAAATTCTTCAACCAACATGGCAACCACTCTACCAGGAGCAGGTTCTTGTCTGAAAGCAGTAACCCAAAATAAATATATCACTTATGTTGATTCTTAACCCAGATTGTGAATTCATAAACACGATCAGTTTTATGGGATACACGTCTCATATTTTACGACCCCCCAAAATCAACCCTGCTTTATAAGTTTCAATTGTTTTAGTTTGTTTTTAACAATTCGAATGTTTCCATTTTTAAGTTCAGAAAATTTGAACTATGTAATTGCAATTCTTTATGGAAAATCATTTAATCATTTAAAGTTTGTTAGTTAATTAACCAAACTTACATAAAAAACTAAATGAAATGGGGTTTAACGTCCTACTGTTCAGCATCGACTGGGCTAATGAAGACAGGCATATGCTGTAGTGTATAATGAGGGATATTTTGTTTGGATAATGGCCTTTCTGGCTACTGTTATTCAAATTCTTTTTCCTGTATCCAAACAACTATTTATTGTTATTTACCAGGACCTTCGCCTCTGTGTAAAAACACAACAAATGTAAATTCATTACCTAGAAAAGTTTGGTGCTGCCACTTCTACAAATGGTACAACTAACATAAAGTCCATATCTCGTACTCGGGTTTTCGTTCTCTGTATAGCATGATTATACGATAAAACAGCCTTCATTGCATAAAATGCACCTGCAAATTCGAGGAATTAAAAAAATTGAATTTTACAACAGAAACTTTTAATTTACATCATTTTGAACAAATAAATCTTCTGTGATATATTTATTAGAAACGGCAGACATAATACTCCGGAATCTTTTGAATATTATTCCTAATACTGGTCTTGAGTTCACAAATCATTCTCCGACTTAGAGCCCCAATAACACTCTTGTTGTAATTGAATAATATGTCCCAATCTTCATTCTGGTCAACAAATCGTATTATTTTAGAATATTCCAATTAAATGATGATATAAATTTCATCTTAACACACCATTTTAAAAAATTGGAAAAATTCAACCAATTGATTTGAAAAGTCTAACGTAAACCTTTTCAAATGTGACTTGGATTTTAAAATATTTTCGAACCCTCTGGACATGTTAAATAGGTTGTAATGGATAATTTACACAACAGGTAGGACACTTAAACCTCTAGTACTTAGAATAAAGGTATTATTTATTTTCTGGAGCTACCAAGCCAGCAAGAATGTTATTGTCCCTTTAAGTTAAGAATTTACTCAAAATTGTTTGCCGTATTTGAAATAAAATATAGCTTTTTATAAAACTTTTGTTGTTTTGATGTATTTGGTTTCGTGTTTCTGGATCAAACGGTGATTTAAAGTAAATTTTAAACCTTGAATCAGGACATGCTTTGTGAAAACGGGGCCAGTTTTTCCTTAATTGATTATTATTAAAGTAAGACAAAAAGTTGTCACCTACAAATTACAAAAATATTGTTACAGTGATGAAAATTTGAAAAGAATCACTATATTGTGTGAGCTTTTATTCTTTGGAATATTTAATTGTACAATGGATTCTATTTAACCAGAGGTGATTTAAAAAACAAAGATAAGATTTTAAAGAGCACATATAATGAGAAAACTAAATTCATTGAGCTTATAAACATTATTTACTATATGCATTTTACGCCAGTTTAACGTCAATCTGATGAAAATTAATTCAGATATCGTCACTCAAAGTCGCAAATATAGACCTCCCGTAAAAACGACTTGGCCAATTATTGAAAACACTCTTAATCCCCTCAGACGCCAGTGACGTCACAGTGACCGAATGCATATTCGGGATGATTAATTACCAATATACACCCGGCGTGTGTATTCGTTAACGCCTGACTGATTCCTTAATCCCCCTAATTAAATAACAATTGACTACGGATTAATTTGTTTTGTAATTTAGAATTTGTTTTATAAAGACACTTGTTGTAGCCATATTCCCCATGTGTTTTTTTTTTTTATTAGAATAAGCCGACCGTAAGCCAACAATAATTGGCTTTTGATTGAAACAAGATTGGTGTGAAATTGTTATAGCCGGCGCTACGGACATCTTTTAAGCCGAAAGAAATAATCAATTGTCGGCTTTTAAGAAACGAAATGGTTTCAAATAATAATCATTAGGGGTTTGACTGTCGATAGTGTGTATCGATAGTAAAAAGAAACTATCGATAAAAATTGCGATAGTCAAGCAAACTATCGATAGCTTCGATAGTTTGCAATAGCGAAAGTAACATGGCTCAAATTCACTCGTATTTGTCGAATAATTACTCTGTATTTATAACAAAAAGCTCCGTTATCACTAAAATAGCGTTACACGATCTCAATGTCACATGGAAATCCTCGTCTACCATATTAGGCATGGCTTACTAAGAAATGTGTAAAATGGTTGATTTTGGCGCGAAAAAGCTGAAAATGGTCACGTACGCCAATAACAGACATGCTGAAAGCATGTCGCATATGACAGGAAAGTTGGCTATGCCTTTTTTACAAATTACTAAACTACCAATGTAATATTAATAATATACAATTTTATATAATATAAAGAAAAAAAAGAAAAAAAAAATTTTACTTTATTATTTAATTCACAATCAGAATGCGACGTTACCGTGTACCCGAGATATCAGCTTAGGAGGCTCTTCTATTCCGCACCTTTAGAAGACACATGTTGTTTTTATCTGCACCGTCTTGTGTCCCTTCATTCTGTCGGTTTATTTGTCGATATGACTACCGATAACCATGTTAAAATATTACGTACTGATTTACGGGCTGGAGATGTTGATCAACTAGTGAATTGTAATCTATTCTAGTCACAAATATATAATCTATTACAACTTAAGACGAGAAAAGTCGGCTTTTGAAAATGCTTTGACTTATAGTAGCTTACGTGTAAAATTACGAGTTAATGATTACGCAAGTCAAATGTTAATTGGACCGACAAATACACAGGTGTTAACTGGCGGTGTGTATACAGTGAGATATCGTACAGATAGTGATATATTGTATAGATAATGTGTATAGATTATGTGTAGTGCCTGTGACGTCACCAGCCAATCAACCGGATAAAGGTTGTAATTGAAAATTTGAAAACCGTTTTTGGCTGTCTGATGTTTAAACGTTAATATCTCAATTAATTTTAATCAGATTGGAGTGAACTTGACGTAAAATGAATGTAGTAACTCTTAGCTATCAATATATGCAATTAAAAATTATTATTTTATGTGGTCTTTAAGTTATTTGTTTATAATCAAAAGAAATCTGTTTGAAATTCATGACGGCTCACATAGTAATTTCTGTGAATATGTGTTCCAAAGCTTTGAAAAATATAAAAAACTTTACCAACTGAACCCTTTAAATCTGAAAATGTTGCCTCAGAGAGTAGAAGTTGTTCACATTTCTGTGAGATATCTACATCATAGGGAGAAATGGCACTTCTCGGATCACTCTTCATCAAATCAACGTATCGTTTACGTACTGAAAAATAATAATAGACGAATCTGAGATATATTTCTTTAATTTCCAATAAATGAGTAAAATGGTTTGGATGGGATGAAAAAACCTAGGTACACCAATGCACATATTGTAACGTTTCAAGTATACCGACAAATCTGATATTTTGAAGTATGAGAATTATGCGTTTCAAATTAGTGCTTTGTTGGTCTCTCTGACCATCAAATAATAACATTTATGTAAATGCTGTTCGGTGTCCTGATGTGTATGTATGCAATATCAAATCACAAATAAATTATATTAATTTGATGGCCACAGAGATAACATATGTTAGTCTCCAAATAACCAAAGGATTGTGTTGAGACGTAAAATCTGTGATAAATGAATAGAAAAACACTGACATGAGTTGATGATATTACCGTATATCAATAACAACTAATAACAAAATTTTACAGCAGAAGAACAGTAGAGTTTAATAAACTGCTTAATATGATCTCTAATTTTGGCTACTTACATTTCGCATTACTAAGATAAAGTCTCCAGGCTAATTGTCGGATTGTTAATGGCAGAGGTTGATTCAAACAGATGTGTAACTTGGACTTAAATTCGGGCCATTTCTTCAATAAACTGAGAGCCCCTTCTTCAGCCCCCTCTATAATAAGATCTGACTTGGTGTCGACAGGATAATCTTCTAGAAGTTGTTTAGCTACGTCGTTGTTTAAATGTTGATCAAGAAGATTTGTGACTTTACCAGCAACATTTTTTGAAACACTACCTGTAAGTAAATATTTTTGGAAGAAATGTTGTTTTTTTTAAAGATATGTTATGTGTCTTGAAAGAAATATGTCTTAAAAGAAATGTGTCTTGAAAAAATTGTTTCTTTAATAAAATGTTCTTTTAGAGAATGTTTTTTTTTTTAAGAAAATGTTCTTTGCCATTTTGCTTTCTTCTGAACTCAAGTATTTGCTGAATTATATCAATTTTATAAATCTTTAATCAAAACACTGAAGACATAAATTATGAAATTCATAATTGAGCATATAAGGCCTATCTATTATAACCTACCTCCTTCAATTGCCTTGGTAGCTCTCTGCATGAACAATTCTTTTTCTGGTTCTGATAAATCAGTAAAATATTGAACATGACTTTCTGTTAATTGTTGCTGTATAGCATCATGTAATTCCTGGAGGAAAATACTCCATTCCTATAAAAGAACATACCATAAATATGTTAAAAAGGGGAACAAACAATTGAGATTTTAAAAATCATTTTTTTGGTTTGATTTGAGTATAAATAACTCCATAGATACAACTGGGTATGTTGCGATATAGACATTCAAAATTTAGTTTAATCACAGAGGAGGAATAAATGGAGAAGATAGACTACTTCTTTAGAATCTTTATATAATTCTCCTGTAAAGACAATTCCATTCCAATTGAATTAAAAACATCGTTATATTATTTTATTTTATGGATCCGATCCCCCCCCCCCCTAAAAAAACCAAAAAACAACAAAAGCAAAAATGTTGAATCAGATTAGTCCTATCCCTATTCAATCTTTTTCAGAGAGAATTTGTTACAAATTATCTCTGTCACAGATGATTGTCTTCAACACGTGCAATGACATCACGTGGTGACAATCATTGGCTCAAAGGCTCGTGCATTGTTTACATATGACATAACTTCTCCGGGCAAATTGATGCCTTTTACTCATTTTAATACCCATTTACACTAAATAGGAAATACTTTTTAACTACAAATACTTCAAACGTCTTTCCTTATTTTTCTATACAAAAAATGTTTTAGAATTTAATTTGTCGCAAGAAAAAAGTTAATATGGGGGATTAATTAAGTCACATCGATGTCATCTTTATCAGTGACTGTAGTAGGGTTACCATACGTCCCGGTTTTGAGGGTCCCTTTTGTCGTCCCGTCCTGAGGCTTCTCACGTGCCTAAATGTCCCGGTTTTCAAATCAGGTGTTTTTCAATTGAAAATAATAACACATAACATTTAAACTATAGTGATTATTAATGTATAAAAGTAGTGTTTGCTACAAACACTCTTACTTCAACACGTAGGCACACCACTTCTGATCTAAATAAAGTTCAGTAGTCAGTACACAATACATTCGGCATACATCAGCGTTTGTAGATTAACCGAGGTGATCCGAATGTGCATACATATAGAAATTAACGTATGATCTTGGGTATAATTTTATTGGTTTGTCTGTTATAGTCCCGGCTAATGAACGGGCCCCGTTCAATAGACACCGTATGTTTTACGGTCATCAGCAAAAATACTACACGTGACAATTGAAATAATGCCCGTCAATGCCCATTCAACAACATGTATTTTTAGTGTAACAACCGTCACAAAAATGGCTGAAAACGCATCTCCCGGCTTCGAGAAATGAAAAAAATTCGTGGGGGGGCATGCCCCCAAACCCCCCTAGTTAGTTCACGCCTTCGGCGTTCAATGATTCGCGCCCATACGGCGCTGATTTTGCCGCGTCCTGCAGGCGCTCCTTGCCGAGTTATCCTTTGGTCTTCGCAGGAAAATATATGTCCGGGTTTCTTCAATGACTAATATGGTAACCCTAGACTGTAGCGGCCTAGCGAATATTCACTGCTGATCATTGTGATCCCTATTATGGTTAGATAAGAAAACTCATCTTTCAACTCTTTGTGTTTTGAGATAAGAGATTGTCCTATATATAGTTCCATGTAGCAAATCCCAACGCGAATCGCATCGGACATTAGTAAGCAAAATTGACACTATTTTTCATCAAAACAACGATTGATTATTGTTATTTATAATATTTCTGCCACATCCAACAACAATTAAGCATATAATTCTACCTGAAACGGGTAGCACATCCAACTATTAAGTCGTCATTAAGAAGGCTGTTTTTAAACGGCCGATGTATGGCGGTGTATGTCGGATAAAAACAATGCTTCATTAATTCAAATAGCTGGGTCACTATTTTGGCCTCTGTAAGTTTAATTGGTCATAATAGTATAAAACTATCTTAGTTTTAAGATGTTACGTGCATTAATAAAGAAACTGGGTTTGCCACTTGGAACTAAAGGCATCCAATCATAGCTAAAAATAAAAACAAACACATCAGATCTCAATTTTTTTTAACAAGATGGTATCATTCAACAATGGCCGTTGAATGGGCGATGTTTTGTTAAATTTATTAGCAAAATAGTGACCGCTGGCCATGTTAGAGGAGTGCCCGTTGAATAAAGAGATGAAACAATAGAATTTTTACGGGGGGAATTCATTGTGACCGCTTACTTACAGGAGATGTCGCTGAATAAGTATAGAGGAGTGGCTAAGATTCTACTGTATATTATAAAGTCTCTAAATCTCTACTGGTTGTAGTCATATTTACAACAATCAATATCTTTAAAAGTAATATGATGCACAAACGATTCCATTCATTGTTCAATTAACTTTCATACAAAGTTAAGAACATATTATAATATGTCATTTTTCATAACAATGAACATATGTTATTTACTTATAATATTATTTATTAATTATCATTATCTGTACTGTATTTGGACTCGTTACTCCGGTGGTTATTTATAATTAATAAATGCAGATCAATTAACTCATAGCTGATGAACAGGTGCGACCGCAAACCCATGGCAATAATCAATGTTCACCTTAGATTTTGTGATATCTTCTTTACAGTTCAGCAACCACTTCGGATAGCCTTGTGTGACCGCCATTTGTAAACAACCTTGATTCCAAGGGATGCTATGTTTTGCGCTTGCTGATTGGCTAGGTATTTTTAGCCATTGAATACAAGGGTGTCACGTTCCATTCAAGAAATATGTCGTTTTCCAGTTCGTAAAGGATGGCGTTGTGGTTTGGAAACTGGAATACGTTGTTGTTTTTACATTTTTGTACGTGTGCATTATTAACAATTGTTTAATTACTGCAAGAATGAATGCAACTGCCTTGTTATTGTATAAGCATTGCCGTTAAATTACACTCTTCATTAGATTGAAACAGTCAAAGACTCAACTGAAATTTTACTGGAATGAGAAAATCGAAAGTAGATCATTGCAACTGCAAGTAGGAAAGAGAGAAATTGACAAATTCCATGAATTACTTTTTTTAAAAAAAGTATAGACTACATTTTACAATCACACCTATTTAGGCTATTCAGGAATTTGTCGAAAATGGACACGGATATAATAATTGTCATTATTTTCAATGACATGTCCAATTTAATTTGTTTTGGGAAGTCGACAGTTTTTGGCATTTTCTTCAACTTGGCCTGAAAAAAATAGATACTGGTAGACTTTGGTACCAATAATTCAGCTCTGAACGTAGGTCTCCTTATGTGAAGTGTAAGGTAAGGAGACCTATGTTCAGAGCTGAACTAAAGTACCATAGTTTTAATTAGCTTTGAAGATCTTTTTTGGGTGGGGGTGGGGGTGGGGGTGCAACAGGCGTTGGGGAGTTATAAAGTCTGGCAGTCTTCCAGTTAAATTCTAGAATTATCTCATGATTCACTCATGCATACCAATGGGGCATTTTACACCATCAAGTTCTTTTTACCTGAGTCAGATGTTTTTATTGCAGCCTTTAGGCCTAGTTCCTTTTGGAACTGTCTCGAGTCGGACCATATAATGATGTTTTATTGAAGATACACTATCTTTAATTAGCTAACATTCATTAACAGACTTGATAATGGAGATCAATTTGCTAAGGACCCTCCAACCGAGGAGTCTTTTTTTTTATTAATTGTCTCATTAATGATTAAATCAAAAGCTTTCACTAGTACACGAGAGAATATTTTGTATTTATTGCAGATATATTATCACAGAAAGGAAACCTGTGCTCCTCAGAAGAAAACCTACAAATAGAGAAAAAAGGTGACTTTTATCAGAATTCACATATTTAAAATTGTGTGATTTGTTCTATACTTTGCGAGGGGAGGTGTTTGTGGTGGTGGTGTGAAAGTTAGGGAACAGGGTATTTATTTTTACCAAAAAACGAACTTAATGAAGATTTCAGGATATTTAAATAGGTTTGGAAGAGTTCGATCTGTTTCTCCCATACTGACCTTCAATATTATTTTAAGTAATTTATCCATTTATTCTCACCTTCCCTTGAATGCCACACACAGACTGGAGAGAATGCGGAATGTGTACTCCTCCTTGTTCTATGTGTACATAGAACCCCTCCCCACCCCACCCCACCCCTTCAGAGTTATTGTAGTGTACTTGGATGTTGACATACAGAAAATGTGATGTGTCGTGATACCAATAAACTGACTTGTCATTGGACCTTGAGAACATGCTGGTTTTTAAAAGTTATAAATAGTGCTCTGCTCTGGTAAAGTTATGATATGATTTTTTTTTTGTTGGGGGTGGGGGTATGGATGGCCGAATGGTTAGTATGTGCGCACTGTATCATAAGGCCAGTCTTTGAATCAACTGACATGGTTTTGATTCCCTGGTTGTACATGACGTCTGTCCAACCTCATGGGTTCCCTCTGGGTCCTCCTGTTTCCCCCCAACTGCTAAAGACCCCAACACGCAAGCGAATTATTGAATATGAAATTGAACCATGTGTTAGTCCCAAAATGACCTAGTTTATATCAGGTGAACATTAAATCCCATTTCTCTATATCTGAAATGTTTTATAATATTTTTTATAGATGTACGTCTAAGAGATTTAGTATTTATTGTATTAAGTCAATCTAATACTTACCACAAACAGAGAGCCAAGGAATTTAATCATCATTTTCATAAACAACTCAAAGATACATCACAGGTAATTATACCTCTCTCTCTCTGCTAATTTACCAACGTTGTTTCCCCTTGTCAGTGATGCAGAAGGAGGGCCTGACAAGGACAGCTGTCTAGTCGTTCGGATGGTACGAAAAACCGAGGTTCTGTATACACATTGGCATGCACGTTTAAGATCCCTTGGCAGTTGGAATTCGATAAAAGAGTAGGCCGTAGTGTCGCTGCCCTCATAGCACATTTCCCTCATAGCACACTGTATGGTGTATGCCCGTCTTCCATTAGCCCAGGTCAGGTGCAGAAGAGTAAGAGTAGGAAGTTAAACCCCATTTCATTTCTCCTACTTTACCAGTATTTGGGATAATAAAATGACCTACTTGGCTAAGTGGGTAATGCACTGGCTAGCTAGCCTGGAGGTTGGGTGTGCCATTCCTGCATTGGCCAAGAAAATTCATCAGGATTTTCTGACATAGTTTTCCCTTGTCAGAAGTGTGGGATGGAAGGTTTGGCAAGGATAGCTATCTAGTAGTTAGTATGGTACAATAAACCGAGATCGTGTGTATATATGGGCATGCACTTAAAAAATTCCCTGGCAGTTGGAATTCGATACAAGAATAGACCATAGTGCCACTGCTCTGGCAAAATTTCCCCCATAGTACACTGTACAGGATAAGCTGTCTTCAATAGGCCAGTTGGAGAAGAACAGTAGGTCGTTAAACATCATTTTATTCCTGTGTTTTTACCGTTCAGTTGAACAGATCTGGAACATTTCTTTATTTATTGGGTGCTTCGTTGGGTTGCTTTTAAGATTGAATCAAGTATACAGGTTTTGATCTACATGCGCTGGGTCGCCTGCTTAAAGCGGGAATTTCATATTGTCAAAGAAAGTCAAAACATATTTATTTCTATGTCTCTTGTTCAATAGATTGTTAACTCACTATTATACCATCATAGGCATTATTTTCCACACTTACAAATCCTTCACATCGGCAATATAACAAAATTACCTCCCTTGTTTTCCCATTCCCCTCCATGCAATAGCTATCTTCAAACATTTGAATTTGAATTTGAAAATTATATTCTTTAACAAGGTTGGACTTTTTATAGACACCATCTATTTTAAGGCTTTATTTTAATATATTTTAAAATTATAACTTAAAAATATGAAATTGCAGCTTTAATCGCATGGTTTTCTCCCTCTGCTGAAGTCCATACATACAAGCAAACCTTTGAAATAAAGATGTTAGTCCCAAAATTATGAAAATAACCTAGTTTGTATTGAGTGGAGGTTAAACACTATCTCTCTATGTGTATATTACATATTTTGTAGGAAGATCATCCAGAACTTTATTTACTACATAAAAAATGGCCTTCAACTGGGAGCTGGACAATATTTCCTATTTTACAAAAGTAAGTAAAAGTTTGAAAAGAAACCTAATTTTTGTATCCTATCCAAAGAACTAGACCCACTTTCCGTGTCAACCTTGCAGGTGCCACCTTCAACAATTAAAGGCTGGGCTTGGAATTCTTGAAGATTTTTCTCAGCTCAAATTGACTTGAACCCTTGAAATTTTAGTACAGTGTGTCCTACTAGCATGCCACCCAGAAGAGATTAATCTAACTTTAAGCTAGCCACTCCTTATTTTAAAATGGGAAACTGCAGTGGCTGAGTGAGTTATATGTTTGCTCGCTAAACCAGTTGTCTAATTTTCCATCCGATTTGGACCAAGAAGATTCATCTGGATTTTTCCAGCATGATTCCCCCAAATCAGTGATGCAGCGCAGAGGGCCAGTGTACAAATTGGCATGCATGTAAAAGAACCATTGGCAGTTGGCATTCAATTCGATATAATAGTTTGCTGTCTGAGAATTGACCTCATACCCCACTGTATGGCGTTTGCCCGTCTTCGTTAGCCCTTCTTCGTTAGCCAAGTCGGAACAGTAAAGTTAAACCCCTTTCATCTCATTTTTCTATTTCAATTTTACTTAAACTTCTACAACTCCCAATTGTCATAATGGAGCACTACAAACAACAAGCCTGACATATCTTTTATTCTTACAGTATAGCAGAAAAATTTAAAGAAAAATCCTGGGTGATATTTGTAGAGGAAGAAACTCGTGTCGATTTAAGTCGACTTGTTGATGTTCTCAATAAATATGATTATAAAAAGGTAATACATTTAAGATTAGATTAGAAATTAACCAATAAAGTCAAATTTATTACAATCAAATTAAAATTATATTTAATTCATTTCATGTTTTTAACATTACGTTTCTTATTTTCTTCACTTGATAAGATCTACTATTTCAGGGTTTTTTCATTTTTCTTATTTTCTTCACTTGATAAGATCTAATATTTATTATTTTCTTACTACATAAGTTCTGAAATATCCTTTTTACGTTTCTTGATTTCTTCACTTTATAGGTTCTAACATAATATTTATGTTTGCTATTTTCATCATTACACAATCAAGGCACAGACCCCGGTATAACGGAACTCGTAGCTAAGAAACAAGTGCACGGTCGCAACCATCACACATATATAGTATAGAACTAATTTCTTCTTGATTGTCAATTCTGCAAGAGCGTTTGAATCATCATTCGTCCTTGGGACGAGGTAAAATCTTTGATACAGATTTGGGAAATCAGCCCCCAAAAAGTTGAAAACCAAGGGTCTAAAGGGACAATCCCGATAAGAACAGAGTCTCAAAAATTAAAGTCCGAGTATTTATGAAATATATGGACCAAAATATAATGGCATGGTGTATTTACCTTGTCTCAAAATTTCAGCTCAAAATATTGAGTCGTTTGGACGTGAAAGTCAACACTGCTTGTCTGGACACGTAACCCTTTTAAGATTTCGGTTCAATTTTTTCATTGGGTGACCTGATAATCGATTAATGTTTCTTGAGAGGTCTATACAGTGAATGACCCATGCCCTGTACTTGATAACAAAAGGTAAATTTCACCTACATATTATTTTTATAGAAAAAAGTCTGGTTTTATCCAGATACTGTATAATAAAACGTTCTCCATTTCCAGATGAAGACTGTCAGGTTTAAGTTATTTACAAGCGTATCACATATATCGGGTTAGTAGGTGGGCTTTAGGTTATGGATTTTAAAGCATTTTAACACAAAATTAAGCAGTTTTATTCCCCAAAAAGTTATCGGGATTGGCACTTTAAGCAGAACTTATTATTGAAATTAATGTGACTGGTGAGTGGTGATAGGTCACATTTAGCATTTATTTCTTGCTTATATGAATTTATTGTTTTATAATATTCAAAATTTACGAAACATTAAAATTTTTATATATTTTAGGACTATTTTCTTGGTAAAGCTTTATATGATAAATCACCAACTATAATTCATCATTTTGCATTTTTTGATGATCCGAGAAAGTTTGGATATCCTGATCCTGCTGCTGGCATGTGTTTTAGTCAGGGGTTGTTGACAAGGTTAGAATAGAAATAGTTTATTTCAAATTTACGCGTATAGATGATAAAGAAATCACAGTTTAAACCAGGGGTGTCAAACATACAGCCTGCGAGTCAGACCCGGCCCTCCAGGGGTTTAAATGTGGCGTGTGGAACAAATCGCAACAAACTGATAATTGTTAGTAACTAGTAATGGAATGATTTACTATTGTTTTCAGGTATTAGTAAAACTGTGACTTCTGTATTGTATGTCATACATATCTAACTTATACAATATGTTCTATTTTCTTCATCTTGATATTTTTGTATATCTCCTATCCGCTTGATGTAGGATTTTATTTCATGTGGTTCCTGAATCAAAATGAGTTGGACATCCCTGCTCTAAGGCCCTGCAATGAATATTTTAGGTTTGTCACCAACACACTTGTGTGTTTAATCCCATGTTTCAAATTGCAAGGAAAAGGTAACCCAGATTTTGTTAGATGTATTATACGTTTAATGTATATTGTAGTTTAGCGGAGAGATTGGCTACAGAAGACGTTAAAAATGATTTTACCATAGATTATAAACACGAAGTAAGTAATATAAACAATCTCTACTACTTCTACATGTACATTGCTTGTCAATCAATCAATCAATTATATCACCCTGTACTACTTCTAGATGTATATTTGCTTATCAATCAATCAATCACATTACTCAAAAGAATATAACTTCAGTTTTTGAACACTATCCTTACTATTCAAATGTTATTTTTAATACGTCTACACCATTGAAATGAGGTATATAGTCATCACGCATCTTTTGGTTCATCTTCGACAAATGTTTGTGGGCACTCTAGAAAATCAACATCCATTTTATATCCAGTTATAGGTCCCAGAGTTATGACCCTTGATCAATTTGACAAATTTTATGGACGCTCTAGAAAACAAAGTCATCAATGGATTGACTTTACACTTATACATAGTTTTTATGGTTATGAGATGAAGAATCCTGTTTATCTACAATAATTTTGGATAATTACTGCCGGAGTTATGGCTTTTCAGCACTTTGAAACATCTTAGCTTCTGTTAGCATATGGTTTGTTGCCTGGCAACCTATCTTGATCTTTGTCTTGGTAAAGATCCACTTATACATTATTTGTACATGACTTCCTGTAGATTTCTCCTCAGAAATTTGGAGTTATCTGATCTTGTGTATTTATTTCAGCTTGCCATGTATATATGGAAAGATGGTAAAGGTGTTAATTTAACAAATGTAGAAGAATTTTGTACAATTTCTGATTCATCAAACTGTGTAACAACTTCACCATTTATCTTCCCTAAATGTGTAAGATCTGTTCTTTTATAAAAACATTAATTTCCTATTGCACTGGGCCCTGTTTCTCAAAATCTTAATTAAAGATACATTAAGCTAGTTAAGATAAAGAGATGGCAGTTCTCACTATAATAGTTGAAAACTAGATAGTGTAAAGGTAATTTGCTGAAAATTGATCCACTATGAGCCGGGAACGAAGCGAGTGAAATATTCACATAGCCGCGGTCATCATTACTAAAATCATTAATATAAACAGCATAGTCTCGATTACCCACTTTTTTGATTTAATTATTAATGGCCATTAAGCGGCATATAGGAATTTAATCCAGCCAACATCAAAGGCTAGCCTTGACATCGAGAGTTTATTATGGTCTGTTAATTAATGTCTAATTGATAATTTAGATAACCTTTTCAGGCTTAAAGAAAGACTTTTAATAAGCAGATTGACCTCTTGTATAATGTATGTTTAAAGATAAAATCCAGATTTTAGTAGATACTACAATTTTGATTGGATAAGCACCAAAATCAATCTAATATTATTCAATAAAATTACTCAAATTTGGATTTTATCTTAGTTATAATTTTGTGAAAAGGTGTCAGAATATTTAAAATACTGTAAATATATAAGTCAATGGGGTCCTACTAATCACAGACAAAGACTGACAATAGCGTTGAAAGTATTGCAAAAAGTGAGCAACAAGGGGATTAGATTAGTAGGATGACCGAATTGTTAGCATATGTGCGTTGTATCATAAAGTCTGTCATTGTCTCAACTGGCATGATTTTGATTCCCTAGTTGTATGTGACAAGAAGTAGTGTCACCTGTCCAACTGCAAGCGAATTATTGAAATAAAATTCAACCATATGTCAAGCCTAAAATGACCTAGTTTGTGTTGAGTGTTTGTTAAACCTCATCTATCTCTATTGCTATTAATACAATCCACTGTGTCCCACCGCTTTATAAAATGGGAAGCCATGGTGGCTCTGTAGTGCACAAGTGGTATTGAATATTGCGATGGCCGCGTTAAGGATTTTTCAGCATTGTTTCCTCTGGCTAAAACATGGAGGCACTAGAAGTGTCTTGAAGTGACAGTCCAGTGTCTTCTTGTAAAGTTAAATAAAAAATATACAGTCACTACATAAGATGTTATTATTTTCCAGGGTTCACCTGTATCAAGAAATGATATCTATGTGGCTGTAAAAACCTGTGAAAAATTTCATAAAGACAGAAGTAAGTGTAATACTTAGGAGATAAACACCTCCTGTTTCGCATTTAGAGGGGTGTTATTGTCCAATAGACATGTCCTGAGATCATTAGGACCCAAGACGCGTTAGCGTCGCGGGTTCTAATGTAAAATCTCAGGACATGTCTATTGGACAATAACACCCCTCTAAATGCGAAACAGGAGGTGTTTATCGACATTGTAACATGCTATTTTTCTCGATTTTAAAAGGACTTATTTTTATTGTGTAAACTTTAAAATTCGTCTAACTGCAAATCGGTTTTAATGACGTAAAAATCAAAAAAATCAATTTTGACGTAATGAGACGCCATGACGTAACAGGATAACAGGCTGCTCTCGTTGGATTTGGCTCGTTTATCGTTTGGTTGCTATAGTAGCAGTATGAGTATAGACACAAAAAAAAAAATTCTCACTTCATTTTTTTAAAAGTATTTTTTAAACCAAAATGTGTTTTTTTTGTATTAGATTATTGTATATTTTGTTGTTTGTAGCTGATACCTGCCAAGGGGGTTGGTGTTTTAAGTTCATGTTCGGACATATCTCCAAGTATTTCATCTCATGTACCAAGATCAAAATTGATTGTCTCCATTGTGGTTATCGCCATTTAAGTAGTACGCATAATATTAATACGCAGTGATCTTTCTAAATCAGAGGGGTGTTATTGTCCAATAAACAGTGTCTAATTAACCAATCAAAACGCAAGATTCACCCTTAAGCATGTTACAATTATAGGTTCTAATGCCTGATCAAAACTATGCCTCCACCAGACCAAAATCATCAACTGATAATCTGGAAGTCATGGTGACTAAGTGAGTAAGATGGCTAGCTAACCCGGGACTTGGTCGCAACAGTTCATCAAGATTTTCCGTTGTAGTTCATTCTTGTCATCATTAAGTTGAGAAGAGAGAGAGAGAGAGAGAAATGGGGTTTAACGTCCACTCAACACAAACTAGGTCATTTCGGGACTAACATATGGTTTTAATTTTATTTCAATAATTCGCATGCGCGTAGGGGTCTTTAGCAGTGGGAGGAAACCGGAGTGCCCGGAGGAAACCCACGAGGTTGAGAAGGCGCTCCTATCACCATGCCAGGACTCGAAACCACAGCCGCAAGCCAGAGGTGACCGGCCAGCTAGATGTCGAAGCGCGGCACTCTAGACCACTAGGCCATCCCAACCCCCCAAGTTGAGAAGAGGAACTGAGGTCCCGTGTGCATATAGAAGTGCACGTAAAAAAACCTTGACTGTTAGAATTCGAAATGAGAGTAAGTCTTTGTGCCTCTGTGGTGTTGTGAATCCCCGTCTTGATCAGCTCCGTCAGAGCAGAACAACAGCGCGTTAAGTCCTATTTCATTATCAAATTGTACTGCACATGTATTATTTAATTGATATTATTACATATTTAAAGAAAACTGCTCGAATTTCATTTGTATTAATACATTTGAAAAAGGGTATCACAATCCGAAACGTTACATTTTTAAAAATCTTCCCATCTAGCAAGTCCATTGTGCTACTTTTGAGCAGGGATTCTTTAATTTCTTAATTTTACTCTTCTGCCCTTCTAGTAACTTTTGCTTGATCCAATATTCATGCAGATATATCAGCCTGTTCAGCTGTAGTCATCTTGTTAAGGGAGTGTTGCTGTCCCTCTTCTCGTATCTAGTATTAATTCCCATTGAATACTAAATACCAAAACGTATAGGATTCAAAGATTTGTGTTCGCTCTAATTGTATCAATGTTAATATTCTATGATCTGTGTCTTGTTTGTAGTACCTATAGTAAAAGCCACATGGGGAAAAGAGAATATAGATATAGAATACTTTAGTGAAACAGAGGATAGTTTGATACCAACGATAGATCTGGGAATACCAAATACAGAAAGAGGTCTGTTAATTATTATTGGAATGCAAAGAAGTGTTTTTTGGATGAAGTCTGTTGACATTAAAGACAATGGAAGCTTTTTGGCTTCTTTTTCCTGAAGGTGGCAACAACTTCCTCGGACCCAATTCCAGCCTATGTTAACCCTGACTGAAATTGTCCAGTGGGTGGCATTTTGAAACAGAACTCCGGTATTGTTCTCTGTAGGATTAGAGCCTGTGGACTAATAAACTAGACTTTGTGGTTATCATTAGGTTGCTGTATATAAATACTTGACAAACATATGTACTGTAGTCTCAGTCGCACCAGTCAGTGTTCTCTGTGATTGCTCCATCCAAAGTTGTCTCTGCTTGTACTTAATAAATATTGGTCAGGATACAAAAGCATGATTTATGTATCTGGTAAATGTTGGCACATATATAGTCTACATAGTAACTTATCTAATAGTGCAATCAGCATATTTCCGGACCTTTATCCATTAAAGTCGAAGTGAATACTCCTGCAGTATGATTTATTATGATGAATTCACTATCTGTGTTTGTTGTTATTTTAGGTCATTGTGGAAAGACTCTAGCTATAATGAAAAGGTTTGTGGAAGAAGAGAAACTATCGTCTAAACAATGGTTACTGATAGCAGATGATGATACTATTATAAAGTAAGATAATCTTTTTGATCATATCTGGCCCCGAGTTCACAAAGCATTCTCAGGCTTAAGTTATAAATTTATTCAAAATTGTTCGCCTTATTTTAACTATAATATAGCCCTTTATAAATTTTTTTTATGTAAATGTATCAAATACATCAATAAGAAACTATGTGCAAAGTCTGAGAATGTTTTGTGAACTCGTGGTAAGTTGTATTTTTAACTTACATAAACAATGTTACCAGGGTAGCGCTCAAGTTTAAATTATACTTTTTTGAAACCAATTTTTATACACACACAATTCACTATGGTCTTTTGTTGTTGTCGGCTTTATGCATCTTGGCTCAGTGAGTAGGACTTTTGATCACCAGCCTGCAGGTCTTCGGTTCGCTCCCACTATTGGCTGAGAAAGTTCCCCAGGAATTTCCAGTGCAGAAAATCTTGTTGGTGGTGCAGAACACATGGCTCAATTTTATTTCAACAATTCACTTGCGCGTAGAGATCTCAAGGTGGGGGAAAACCAGAGGACTCAGAGAAAACCAATGAGGTTTGACAGGCGAACCTACTCCTAGCCGCTTTAAACCCAGGAATCAAAACCACGCCGGTTGCCTCAGTTGCAGATCTAATGATACTGCGCCCACGTGCTAACCATTCTGTCATCCAAACCCCTGTTTTTGTGTTGTGACTGTATACTGTACTTACTCTGTGTTTTATTGTTTTTTTTAGTTTAAAGAGATTACGTCGTTTATTATCATGTTATAACTGGAAGGAGAATATAGCATTAGGTGAAAGATATGGTTATGCTTTAAAAGATGGACATGGTTATGATTATATCACTGGTGGAGGAGGGTAAGGTTTCCGTTTATT
Source organism: Patella caerulea (assembly GCA_036850965.1). Classification (NCBI taxonomy): domain Eukaryota; kingdom Metazoa; phylum Mollusca; class Gastropoda; family Patellidae; genus Patella; species Patella caerulea. The sequence goes on along the minus strand of JAZGQO010000002.1, from coordinate 11,344,154 downwards.
TATGTTTATATTTATCTTTCCTTGTTTCGTATTTTCGAAATTTATCAATTTGATCACATCTGTTGTATTTTTGCCTTTCATGATAACGTGACCAAGAAAGCTCTCAATTGGAAACCAAATGAGATATTTATGTTTTCTTGTTTTGTGTTTATCTGCTTTAAATGCTGCTGTCCTGGATAAATTCCACTCATAGCATCTCGCATGATATATGCCTATCTTCATTTATCTTGTTTGTCGAGAAAAGTAAGAACCTTAAACCCTGTTTTCTTTGTTTAGAGGTGGGGGGGATGGTCGAATGTTCAGCGCGTTCGCGTTGTGTTATAAAGTCTGTCATTGAATCAAGGAGTAGAGTTGCTTGTACAATCTTGTTGGTTTTGTCCGGGTCCTCTGGTTCCTTCCCGCCGCTATAAACTCCTATACACAAGTAAATTACTTAAATAAGCCATATGTTAGTCCCGAAATGACCTAATTTGTGTTGGACTTAATCCCCATTGCTCTCTCTCTCTGTAATCCCAAAATGACTTAGTTTGTGTCTAGTTAAACTCTCTCTTTCTCTCTCTTTCTCTCTCTCTGTGGTTTGTTTAGTTTGTTGATGTGGATTATTTCATGTAGTTTACCTCGTATGTTACAGCATGTAAAGTTTGTATTTTCAGAATGGTATTTAGTAGAAGTGTAGTTGAAGAAATAGCAAGTCAATGTAATTGTCCGAGTAATGAGTCACCTGATGATATGATACTTGGTATGTGTTTAAAAAGAATGAAAATACCCATAATTCACAGTAAATACTTTCATCAGGTTAGTTATTGTATCCTATTACAGATCCAATTGTTGTTGAATTTAAGGCCCAATGCATTTTGCGAAACTAATATATAGTTTTTCATAGTCTTGTTGTTTATTAATGATTACATTGTCATGTGTCCCTGAACATGTTATATGAAAGGTCGCACTATAAATATGCTGTAGTAATAATGATAACAATAATTATTTCAGACAGGTCAGATGATAATGGTGGCCTATATTGCATATAGGCATGTCAACTGATGATGATTAATACATTTATGCGATTTATATATATTGCAGGCTCGTCCAGAAGATTACAGCTCCGACTTTCTCTCTGATCAACTCCCAGTTTCCTTTCATAAACATTGGATGGTTGATGCGTATAAAGTCTATGATTTATTATTAAAGGGTGATCCCGCAGATCATGATGAACTCTAGAGTTCAACAATCATCACTAAGGCCATACAAAAAAATGTTTTGGTTATTAGACAATCGTTCAAAATAATTTGATGAGGGAGACTTTTCACAAAGTTTTACATTTATCTCTACTCCTTCCATCTTGTATCCTCATTTCCGTACCATTTTTCTTATTCCCATAAATTATAATTTCAGTCATATCCTTCCATCTCCTATCCCCATCAAGAATAAGTTCAGTGTTGGGTGACCAAATGGATTAACGCATGCACTTTAGACCATTTGGTCTTTCATTGAGTCAAGTGGCATGGTTTCGATTCCTGGCATGTACGTTACACGTATGCTTTCTAGGGTTCCTACAGTTTCCTCCCTTTGCGTTCACTCGGCACAAACTAGGTAATTTTGAGACTAACATATGGTTCAATTTTATTTCAATAATTCACTTGCACATAGGGGTCTTTAGTAGTGGGAGGCAACATGAGGAACCACAGAAAACCCATGGGGTTGGACAGGCGACCCTACTCCTTGTCACATACAACCGAGGAAGCTAAATCATGACAGTTGACTCAATGACAGGCATTATGATACAAATGCGCACGTGCTTACCATTCGGTCATTCAACCCCCCATATGTAGAATGAAAGATTGCCATTTTGGGACAAAAATGCATCGTTAACCTTTTATACAGTATTATTTATGATTGTCATAATATTTGTTAGGGTTACTTCCCTTTACCTACAAACAATATGAACATGTGGTAATAGATGAGATTGTTTTAAGTAATTGAAGTGACATTGTAGTATTTGAAAATCAGAATATTTGTTTTTTGTATGGTGTATATTATGTGCAATTTTACAAGCAATATGCAATGCTCATACTTTAGTCAAATTTCAGTATCACATTTATAAACAGATTGAAAATAAATGCATTATAGTTAAAGAATATCAAATATAGAAGATGGACTAGTCCCTAATGAACAGGCCCTGAGTTTACAAAAAATTCTCAGTTACTCACTTTCAGTCACGGTTTATGAAAAATATCTTTGATCCAGAAGCACAAAACTTTGCACATAGTTTCTTATCGGTGCATTGATACGTTAAAACAACAAAAATTTTATAAAGTTCTATATTTTGTGATATCGGGGCCTGAAGTACAAATACCATTTATAAGATTAGTTTATACATATGTAGCACAACGTTTCGACATCGTCAACTGTTCTTTTATCGTTTGTGCTTGAAAACCATTAGAGAATACTTGTCACAACGTTGTACATTATGTGTTTAAATCAGTGATTTTTTTCCATAGAATTTGAGGGGGGGGGGGCCGAATTGTTAGCATGTGCACATTGTATCATTAGGTCTGTCATATGTGGCCAACATATGTGAACTTTGTGTAGACTTGAACCAGGAATGTTATTATTATAGGCCTTCATGTGAGGATCTGTGTTTAAGTCTTGTAGCATATAGCCTGGTTCTAGTGACTATTGCAATAATAATATTTGGAATTAAGAAATTACTCTAGCTACCGTGCATAGGAATCTTTTATCTTCAATATTTCCATGTTGAGAAACTTATAATTTATGAAGAGGTAAAAATATGTCATTTGATTTGTTGCAGTATTCTTGCGGAATCAAAAAATATGAAGACAACATGTTTATTGATACTGTTTGTGTTTTTATTGTGGGGATTTTTTATTAATAATGATTTTGTTTTTACACTGTTTTTTTTTATAACTGGGAACTTTGTTTTATGGCTTAATGCTGATTTTGTTTTATTAAATCAGTTCATAGTTTGGGGGTTATGTTCATGGCTGTCCTTATTTATTTTCATGTAAGTGTTCAGGAATCATAAAGTGTGAAAAACATGAATGGGGAAGTTTAATAATACTGGAAGGTCACATAAAGGGTGTGCGAGCCGTATTTGACATAGATTAATCAGGGTTGACGTTTCTAGTACTTTACCCACAGTTCTGTGCATTGCACGCCAATAACTCACTGTAATAGACTGTTTCGGTGAAGACAAAACAAAATTTTGAACAATAAAAACAAAACAAAATAGGATCTGTATTGTAATCAGATTTGAAATGAATGGAATACGAGTCAATCAGGGGCGTAAATGTGGGGGGGTGTGGGGGGGTGGTACACCCCCCCAGCAAAAAAAAATAGTCGGTCACAAAATCAGTGCAGTCGGTCGCAAAGTAGAGGTAGTCTTTATCAAAATAAGTTTTCGTCACGCTACTGACGCAAAACTTTAGTATAAAAATAGTCGGTCGCAAAATCAGTGCAGTCGGTTGCAAAGTAAAGGTAGTCGGTATCAAAATAAGTACTCACTGTATACGTCACGCTACTCACGCAAAAAAAAATAGTCGGTCGCAAAATTAGTGCAGTCGGTCACAAAGTAGAGGTAGTTGGTATCAAAATAAGTATTCACTGTATACGTCACGCTACTCACGCAAAACTTTAGTATAAAAATAGTCGGTTGCAAAATCAGTGCAGTCGGTCGCAAAATAGGAGCAGTCTTAGTATAAAATAACCTTGTCAACTTTTTGAAAAGATGTTTTGTTTCACTCTCATTCTGTTGTGAGTATAATGTTAGTCTTACAACAAAATGTAACCCAGGGAGAAAAATAGTCGGTCTCAAAATAAGTGCAGTCACTGCAGTCGGTCTCAAACACAATGCTAAAAAAAAAAATGCCAAAAACTGTATATTTGCGTGAATCCGTGAGCCTAAATTGCCTACGTCACTCTTATTCTGTTGTAAGTATGTTAAATTGGTCTAACAACAAAATTTCACCAAGGGAGAAAAATAGTCGGTCACAAAATAAGTGCAGTCACTGCAGTCGGTCTCAAAAACAATGCCAGAATAGATTCCAAATGCTATGTATTTGCGGGAATCCGTGTGCCTAAATTGCATACGTCACTCAAAACTACAGTATAAAATAACCATGTCTGCTTGTCACTCTTATTCTGTTGTGAGTATGTTGTTCTATAAAATGTTTTCTACCACAGCAAAAAATAGTCGGTCTCAAAAAAAAGTACTCACCGCAGTCGGTCTCCGACTAAATGAATTAATGAAATAAACATACAATCATAAAACAAGCGAAATTGACAGATAAGCCTCAAGATTCTGTCCCATTTCTTATCAACCCCAGTCCCAAATATTTAAAAGCTCTGTTACATATCTGAAATTTTTCTTTGGCGCGATTCCATTATAACATCATTCTTCTACTCGGTTAAATATCTGAAATTTTTTCGCGCCTGCGGCGCTCGATTCCATTTTAAAATCATTATTCTACTCGTCAGTTGTCTTATACTGTCTCAGTACTATCATATTCACGATTATAGTGAACTGCCCAGTTTGTAGTACCACTGGTGTGTGGGGCGGAGATATGTGCATCAGTCGGTCGCATTTTGGCTAAACACCCCCCCAAACGAAATCGATATGTACGCCCCTGGAGTCAATCGTTTTGTTAAAGGGACCAAATACTGATTTCCGTGGTTTATATCAAATTTCATACCTCAGTGGCTAAAGAACAAATGAATTACTTAAATCAAGAATTAGTGGATGTCAGTCCTGAAATGAGCTGCTTGTTTATGATGAGTGGATGTTAAACCTTATTTCTTACAATTGTTATATTTTATTGCCTTAAAATCAAATGACATGTTAGTATGTGGTACCAGAATGATGATGTCCCCGTCCAGCTATATTATCGTTCTACAAATCTGTTGTTATTTCGGAATCTCTCTTTAAAGATTATTAAAAATTCTTGTTTGGTATAATTTGCTTGTGAGTTTATAAGTATTATATGTTGGTACAATATAAAATGTATAAAGTTAAAAACATTTGTTATGTTATTTATGTAAATTGTAAAATCTGCCACGAAAAAAACCAAGAGCAGGTAAATCAAGGGTCCAATTAATTTGTTTGGGAAGATTAAAGTAAAGTGAGGGTGAGAGAGAGAAAAGAGGTTTAACCTCAACTTGACACAAACTAAGTCATTTCAGGACTAACATATGGTTTAATTTTATTTCAATAATTCGCTTGCACGTAGGGGTCTCTAGCAGTGGGAGGAAACACGAGGAAACCCACAAGGTTGAGAAGGCGCCCCTATCTCCATACCACTGTCTGGGCAAATTTTTGCTCATGACACACTGAATGTTGTATGCCCGTCTTCATTAGCCCAGTTCGAAGCACAACAGAGGATGTTAAACTGCCATTTCATTTCATTTCCATTGGCATTGAATATTCAGAGGGATATAAAAGCATTTTATTAGGGATAGGGAGGCCAGTTTACAACGGGCTACCCTACAAGGCATGATTTTTATAACAGATTTATTGTTCATGACTGTGTTTGAGGTCACATAACTTGTATAAATTAAACATTGCTAGCTCTATATATCCTCCCCCTTCCCCCCCCCGACCCCCACGACAGCATGTACACAGGACCTCAATTTTATACAGGATGCCGTTCCTTGCAAGATATTTTGGTCTGCAACATATCCATCACAAATAGAGAGAAATAGGGATCTTTAGCAGTGGGAAGAAACCAAAGGACCCAGAGAAAACCTTAGTTCTTGTCACATACATCTGGGGAATCAAAATCACGCCAGTTGACTCGATGGAAAACCTTCTGATGAAGCATGCACATGCTAACCATTCGTTCATCCAACCTCAAGTTTACTCAATGACAGACCTCCTGATCAAGCATGCACACTTTAATTATTCGATTATCCAACCCCACTTATCATAAATAAGACAAAAGACAATATATTGGGGGAAATGAACAATGTGCATTTTATTGGAAATAAATTATCCAACTATATAATAATATATACATTGTACATTGTCAAAAACTTTGTTTCTATTGCATCAAATCCAAGTAATGGACTTTTTGAGGTTAAATAATTGACTATTATTTAAATATCGAGGGCTGTCGAGACAGCTAATAGGAATTAAATATACACGGGGTTTATATAAATAAACTTCACAACTCATACAAATTTAATATATAAAACAAACTTCTTAATCGTACATCGACAAACACTCATCTTACGCGCTACGCTCTCCAATAAACAAGGGGGGATAACTTGTCAAAAGTCTTGTATACACTGGCAGAGATTCTGGTCACTACCCGTTTTTGTAAGAAATATTTGGATTTGGTTAAGATTGTCCTTTAAATAAATAGAGAGAGTGAATAAATAATTTATACCCTATAGTATCAGTGTCTGAACTTGTTTGTTGGGACTCGCGTTCACATCTATGAGGTATTCAATACCTCAAACGTTGGCCAGCCTGGAAGTTAGCCAACTGACACAGACAATGTCAGACTAAATTCAAGCTTCGTCAGGAACAATTCCATTATTGCCTGACAGTATCCATGTTTTATTCCTTTTATTTTTAATGCATGGCCAGCACAACCTTAAGCGTGTTCGGTACAACTAAAATCGTAATTTCCTATTTTCAGGTTGCTTTTCGAAGTCAATCTTTTCTAACAATTTGCTAACATATTTTACCTATATCACGGTATTATTCATTACTAATTTTAATGTTGCTTTTCGAAGTCAATCATTTCTAACAATTTGCTAACATATTTTACCTACATCAAGGTATTATTCATTACAAATTTTCAGGTTGCTTTTCGAAGTCAATCATTTCTAACAATTTGTTAACATATTTTACCTATACCGAGGTATCATTCATTGACAAAAAAAAAAATGTTTCTTCAACAATAACATCAAGGTTGGTCATATCAGAAAATTACAAAAATTATTCTATTTTCTAATCAACTTGGCTGACCTAGCAAACTCCAAATCCACCATAACATATCAATTACTAATATAGTCTAGATAAAAGAAATGCTAATAATATATAGTCAATTAGAGATGAAATAGCTTCATTATACAGGCCATTTTCGGAAAGTCATATTCTCTTGCTTAAAAACTTTGACTCGTGGATGTCTGAGAGCCCAAAAAGTGTGTTTTCTCTTTGATTTTTAGCACACTATTAAGTTGTCAATTATCAGGAAGTTCGGAATTCATGAAATTTAAATCAAGTGACACTTATCACCTTACAAGGGATTGAGAGAATTCCATTCCAGAACTTTCATTTGGGATTTACAATTATTTTAGTTTTGTATTTCCTGTAGACAACACTTTTTTGTTTGTTGGGACACCACAGACTCACTGCGTTGACAAGAGACTACAGATTTCCGAGAAAGTATATATGTACATATAATCATAATTATACATATTAATTAGAAACAATATACTTTATAAATAATCGTATTAAATTACAGATCTATATTTCGTTTTTTATACTCTCGACTACATGAAGATCTGACCAGTTGTAGCGGAAGGTTGTGTCAGAGGTTATACAAGACGTCAGACATGATTGATGAATCAACGTTGACGATTCTAGTGGTTTACCTATAGTTCCGGACAACTCAAGCCAAAAACTCACAGTAACAGACTGTTCCATTGGCCAATCCTTCACTACTGATCCTCGTGTAGTAAGGTAAAGACAAGTAAAACAAAATTTTGAACTATAAAAAATGAAACGAAATAGGATCTGTGTTTTAATTCGATTGCTCCGTAAACATAGCGGTATATTATAAGACATATCGCAAAACATACCATAATTAATAAATGCAGTAATATTCATTATCATATCACAGAAGATAAAAGCAACAAAAAAATACATGCAAAGCAGAAACAACTGTTTATAACATACTAATTTTATACTTTGCAAATATTTGAGACTGGAACTTGTTACCCCTAAAATTGTATCTTTTGAGCGTTTTGATTCAAAATACATGTTTGCAGTTTGCCGTTTTAGACAATATAGGCGTACTGCAAAGATTCCTAGCTTCAATAAATACTAGTTTTAAATATACATGTATCTTTACCCTTCATCAAAGTTACAATTTTCTTAGGTAACATGCTCAGAAATTATCCCAAAAAAGAAAAAAAAAAGTAAGAAAAATGAGTAAATACCTGGACGAGTGATTTATTTGAATGAAATCCAGGTATAAATGTGTTATGAGTTAATGTATCTATTTAAATAAATGGTGAAACTAAAGCCCATATACATGTATAACTCAAACCAGTCCCATTGTCATTGATCATGAATAGTTTCAGATATATGTGTACAAGCATTTGATCAAACATACATTATACAAAACCTAAATCTGCCTAATACAAGTCTTTCTTTAGGCCTTAAATGTTATCTTAATTATTCATTAGACATCAAATAAAATCAACTCTCGATGGCATCACTAGCCTGTGATTTTTACTAGATTTGAATACATTTTGTGATGGATAATTGAGTCTTTGTTTTTTCTTGTATCAACTTTAGTAATGACGATCGAGACTATGCCTAAAATTCAATCGCTACTATCTTGGTTCAAACCATTATGATGTTACATGTTTACCAATGAAAATCAAGTCGTTAATCTAAACTCAATGGAACTATCTAAAACACTATGAAGATAGTATCAATTAAGAACTATACATTACACATGGGCTTACATGACTGAATGAATTCGTTTGTTTTTTTTCTAGGTGATTAGTGATTACCAAACATTTCAATGTGAACATAAATTGAAACTATCAGTATATATATTTATATACATAAAAAAATAAGATAAAAAAAAATCACCAGTATTCTACTTCTATGACTAAATAGAAAATCACTAAAAATCAGCTGATATTAAAAAAAAAAATTGACCACATTATATAGAAATCATCATGCCATGGTCTTTCATTAGTTTCTGCTTTAAAGATGCATTATGTATACCTATTGCATGTCTTTCCTTTGACTTCACATGTTACATAAATGTGACCATCCGCTACAAAACCAGTCACATGTTCCAATTTTTAAAAACTGATTTAATGCTTGTCTTAAAAGGGACTGAAATTGCTTCCTGTTGATACATAAAATATGCAAATCACAAAAAAATTATTATTATTTAGACATCTAATAACATGGCCAGCCTATAATCAACACTCTAGGACATTGGATGGCTGAGATTTAAATGGATTTAAACATTTCTGAGATTTGAAAATCTAATGATAAAATAGACAGTTTTCATGTACCGTTGCTACAATAATGATTGATCTACACAGTATCTTGAAACAGTCAGAACTTAGCTCAGAAATTTAAAAAAGCCTATAATCAACTTTCTGAACCATCTGATGGCTGAGATTTAAATGGATTTAAATATTCACAAGATTTTAAAATTTAACGATAAAATAGACAAAGTTAAGTCTTGGTTGTCAAGTACCATTGCTACAATAATGACTGATCTACACAGTCACAACTTCGCTCAGAAATTTTTAAAAAAATACATCTTCATTATCTGTTTTTTTATATTATCACAGCTAGAACATCCAGCACTTTTATCTAAATCTTACGTAATGCATCTTTAAGCATTTGAGTGTTTAAAAGGTGATAAATTATGGAAATGAAATTTACCAATTTGAAATATGAGGGATAAAAAATGCCTTGACATATAAACAATGTATTAATATAAGTTTTAAGCTTACATTGTGGTTAAATTGAAAGACTAAAACAACAATATTTATTATATATTTGGTGAAAGCACAGAGAAAAGAACCCAGATGCATGATAAAAACGAACATCTATAATCTTTTTTTTTTATAAATTATTATTACATACATGTACATTTAGTTTTACTACATCAAGATATATGAACAATGAAAACCATTTTTTATTTTGGTGTTTTTTTTCTGTATAATACTACTATTGGAATAATTCATCTTCATGTTGTCAAGATATTATGATATGTCTGTTACCTTGACTGAGTTAGCTATTTTGTTGTGAGAAAAGAAAGAGAAATGGGGTTTAACGGCCACTTGACACAAACTAGGTCATTTTGGGACTAAACATATGGTTTAATTCTATTTCAATAATTCGCTTGCAAGTACGTAGTGGTCTTGAACAGTGGGAGGAAACCAGAAGACCCGGAGAAAACCCACAAGGTTAGACAGGCAATAATACTGCTCCATTCTTTTGTAAACTGGATAGTTAACTATCAAAATGCATCAAAAATTAAGGTTACTAGCCTAAAATGGATTTATAACAAGCCCTACACGCTGTTGTGCTCTGCGATATATAACAACATCTGCCAACATAGTCAAGGTACCACCATACTGTAATACCTTTACAACACGAAGACGTAGTATAATATGATATACAGGCACTATAATGATGAATGAAATATATTAAAATTAAAAACAACTATATACAATAAAATATGATAAATCTATATACATGAGACTAAGAAACTGCTTTTCTTAATAAACAGTTTATGAAGAAAATCTAATCAACTACAATAAAAGAGAACAAAACACTCTATTCACGTCCTAAACATTTCATTTAAGTTGATCTTTCTTTCAAACTCCTCTTACTATCATGATCCAACTTCCCACACACACATCCATCAAATATCAATTTTATGTTTATTCTCGCTTCACATGGCGAGAAAGTTCCAAATTTTCTGTTCTACAAATTTTGAAAATAACACAATCGGTTCCAGTTTGTCTCAAAACCATAGTTCAATTTTCCAACTAAAATTCCCTTCCATTAAAATCATTAAAAGTTGAGATTTGATGAAATATGAAGTTTACGAGAGTGATTTTATATGTGATAAATGAAATTATAAGAAAAGCTACTATCACGACAAAATGGCACACAACCTATATATATATATGGAATTCAAACATATCATTTTACAAGTTTTTTTAAACATTTTCTTCCAAAAGATGAAATCATTTTATTCATTTGAATTATAGCACAATGAGAGGTTCGATGCCACAAAATTTCTACTTTCTGTCCATTTAACATTTTTCTCCGGTGATCTCAATCAATCTATAACAGTTCAGGTGACTAAACAATTATTTTTGATCTTTTTTTTTCCGTGTATTTTCCGGTGAATAACATTCGCGTCTCTTCCTCGCAAGATAAACCAGCACAGTGACGATGGATGAAGGTGATAAACAACAACGGCAAGAATCGTGTGTAAACATCTCAGAACATCAAATTGCACAAAGCAAAAAAATTCGGATGAAAATAAGTATATCACATGATGCAGAACGGTGACGATAATAAAAACTCAGACGTTAATAACGACCATGGTATACGTATAAAGATATTATATCTATTATAAGTATATCTACATGTAAATACATATATACCAGGGTGTATATCATAAAATGCAACAGCAAAAACCATCCACAGCATTTCACTCTGTTACTATACTGTTTCTCTCTATGGCTTATTGACAGTAATTTAGGCAGTTGATTCTAATGCGTTTTTTATTTAAAGTAAGCGATTTCTACAGTTCTTTGAGCTGGTTTTATTCTTAACTTTTTAACATTTCTGGAATAATTCTAATCTTAGTTTGTACTGGTCTGGAGATAGTTCTATTTTATCTGGTACTCATGGATATAGTTTTGTTTAATCTATACTGGTACTATACTGTTCCAGGAGTTTGGAGATCAGACAATCTATGCTGGTACCGTTCCTGGAGTTTGGAGATTAGACAATCTATGTTCAACTGAGAGTTTATCTGTAAAATAATAATCAAAATATAATTGTACTACATTAAAAAGAAAGACAATTGATATTAAAATAGGTTGCCAGGCAATGAAATATTTATTAAGTAAAACATGATCGGTAATCCACAAGATTTTCAAATTTATCCGAGGCCATAATTCAGACTCAAACTGGGTTATTTCGGGACTAACGTTCAATTTTTATTTAAATAATTCGCTTGTGCACAGGGATCTTTAGCTGTGAGAGGAAACCTAAGAGTGGACAGGTGACCATAAGAGTGGACAGGTGACCTAACTCCTTGTCACGTACAACTGAGTAATCAAAACCACAGCAGTTGACTCAATAAGAGACTTTATGATACAATGTGTCGCGCTAATCATTCGGCTATCCAACCCGTCACTATGACTCATGAACATACAATGTGTAAAGGAATCAGTATTTAAAGGAAGGTGTCACATGGTTTTTAGTTTTATAAAATAGACAGAAATACTTACATTTATTCAAGAGATCTTTATCTCTAGCATTTCTAGTTTGTTGAGCCAAGCTATGTAATAATATCTGTGCTACCGTATAACGACGGAAACATTCCTGTGGATTTCCAAATAATTCATCTAATGCAGCAGATTGGCACTGAAATAAACAAACAATACAATAAAAAAATTGTAAATAATTTGTAAATCTATTTAATTAAGCCAAAGTAGTTTATTTTTAGTTTTGTTTAGTTTTCTAAATTAAATAGCCACTCTAGTCTTGCGGATGATCTAGGCCTTTTGTTTAAAATTCTTAAACCTAAAAATTTAGCACTAAAAACTTTTGAGTGAAGCAACAAAATTCTTTTTTGAGAGGTGTTCTAACGTCCACTCGACACAAACTAGGTCATTTTGGGACTAACATATGTATCAAATTAATTTCAATAATTCGCTTGTGCGTAGGGGTCTTTAGTAGTGGGAGGAAACCTGGAGGACCAGGAGAAAACCCACGAGGTTGGACCAGCGTCCCTACTCCTCGTCACGTACAATAGCGGAATTGAAATCCAGCCAGCTGACTCAAAGACAACGCGCTAACCATTCATCCAACCAACCACCCCTAAATAGTTTTTAAAGCTAGTGTTCAAACGTACATAACAAGACTGGGTCAGAATCCTGTGCTGCATGGCCTGATGGCTCTGGACAATTTCAGATAACACCACTATTTCAATAAGAAATTACATAGGCTACAATGTATATGTTTTCTAAAGAAAGAAATTTATGTTTTCTAAAGAAAGAAATTTATGTTTTCTAAAGAAAGAAATTATGTTTTCTAAAGAAAGAAATTTATGTTTTCTAAAGAAAGAAATTATAAAGGCTGTAAAATTTCTAATCCTTTTAAACTAAATAAAATATCTTAAAAATTGAATTAAACTTACCATTTCAATGGCATAGTTATAAATAAGTTTATCTGCTGTTGATACGACTAACTGTGGTGTTAACGGTGTTTTACAGATTTTAGCTAATCTTTGATGTAATATTCTACATTCTGATACACACTTGTGGTATAATTTATTCATATCACATAACACTAGAAATACACAAAACAAATCATTCAACATCGGCAATATAGTGTAACAGAAATGGGTTATAACATCTTCTCAGCCCAAACTAGGTCATTTTGTGACTAACACATGGTTCAATTTTATTTCAATAATTCGTAAGCGAATAGGGTCTTTAGCAGTGGGAGAAAACCTGAGGATACAGAGAAAAACTATGAGGTTGGACAGGCGACCCTATACTCCTTCCAGAAATAAGATATATTAAGTAATGTATAAATATTTACCCGATCTAAGTGTATTAGAAGCTTGTAATTTCTCCATCTTTATTTCTTGTCTAGATAGTTGTAAAGCCGATGATAATAAATGCAGAGATCTAACATACAGGACTAGCTGCTCTAGATGTCTACAATATATTAAATAATACAGCATTTAAACATAGAGAGCGAAAGAAATGGGGTTTAACGTCAACTAGACACAAACTAGGTCATTTTGGGACTAACATATGGTTTCAATTTTATTTCAGTAATTCACTTGTGCATAGGGGTCTTTAGCAGTGGGAGGAAAGCGGAAGACCCACAGAAAACCTACAAGGTTGAACTGAACGCGGACGTGCTAACCATTTGGCCATCCATGAAGGGCTAGCTGCTCTAGAAGATACAGTTAATGTTCTGCAATTGTAATTCGTGAAAAAACAATTGTAATTTGTATTCATCGTTTGTATCTTGGTCAATAGTTTTATATGTCAAATACTCTCTGTTAATTATCAATACTATTTTATCATCTTGTAAAATAACAGTTCTGTTTATTGTCTCTCAGCACACTCTCAAATTTCCATCATGTCCATGTGAACAAAAATTTTCAATATTCTCTCTCAGTTATAAAATAATTGCTAATGGTTTTATTTCCTTGACCAAGTGAACAACATTCTAGGAATGGAAAGTAATAATATGTACCTTTGAGCTTCAGTAAATCTAGGTACTTGTTCAGCTGGTAAACTATCACCTTGTTTAGACGAGAAGGAATCAGTGAATGATGTCAAGGCAGCTCCCCGTACTTGAGCTAACTCCATAATACATTCAACTAAATCCAACACAAACGTTAACTTGGCCATTATTTCATTGTGTTCATCCTGTAAATAAAGAGATAAATGTGATCTAATGTCCAATTGACACAAACCAGTCCATTTTTGGAACAACATATGGTTCACTTTTAATTCAATAATTTGCTTGCGCGTAGGGGTTTTTAGCAGTGAGAGGAAACCAGAGAACCCAGAGAAAATCCACGAAGTTTAACAGATGAACCTACTCCATGTCACATACAACCAGGGAATCAAAACCATGCCAGCGTACTCAATGACAGACCTTATGTTACAACGCGCATACGCTAATAATTCTGCCATCCAACACTTAAGTCTTGTTTCAGAAGTCAAAATTTAAAAATTCTTACATCCATCAGCGTTTCTTCAGATAATTCAGGAGCAACAAATGTTATGGGTCCCTCCATGTTTGGTGGAGACTGAGCATAAAGACCGGAGACAGGAGGCGAGGTTTCCATAAAGGAACTACTACTTCTTCTAAAGAAAGATGACGATCTTTCCCTCTCTAGAGAACTCTGTTTATCTATATTTTCTCGACTGTTTGATCTACCATTGCTGAACGGCACCACAGTTCCTGTTCATAAAAAAATAAAAACACAAAATTAAATGATGTGAGAGTTAATATCAACATGGACGAGACACTGACCAAATCATATCAGTTTTAATAATTAAATTTTAACATATTTTAAAATTTCGAACTGTGATATAGTCACTGCAATAGGCAGAGAGCGAAAGAGAAATGGGGTTTAACACTCCGAGTCGTCACAAACTAGATCATAATGTGTACATTTTTATTTCAATAAAGTGGGAGGAAACACGAGCGTCTGGATAAAACTAGATCCGGTTAGACATAAGACCCTACTGCTTGTCACGCACCAGTCTGGGACAGAAACCACGCTTCACAATTTATTGACTGGATTTATGATTTAAATTATGTGTTTGACAACTCAGCCCCCAAAACAATGTTTTTTAAATGGACCTGTTATACCATTCTATTTATTTGTTCTTTGCTGTACCAATGAGAGTAAACTAAGGGCTGTAATGAGATGATTTATTGAATGATATATATTACCTGGTGGAGGATGAGCGAAGGCAGCTCGTAATAACTGTTGAGATAATAAACTGGTTCCTTTATTAAATTCAGGATCTGTATTAGATCGGTGATATTCTAATCTACTATTCTCAGGTGAGACTACAATAAAACAAATATATAATATTACAGTAATGACACAAGAACAGGGGAAGACAGAGGGTTTAACATCCATTCAACATAAGTTAAATCATTTCGGGACGAAGAGATGGTTCAATTTTATTTCAATCATTTGCTTGTGTAAAGGGGTCTTTGGCAGTGGGAGAAAACCAGAGACAACCTAACGGACAGGCGAAACTACTCCCAGTCATGTACAAACGGGGAATCAAAACCGAGCCAATGACAGACCTTATGATACAGGGCGCACAAGCTAACCATTTGGCCACCCAACCACCCTCGCAACCCAACCACCCTCGCAACGATTGGCTATACAATTTCCTAAGATTTAAACCCAAAGGGACCATACATTCTTCATATTTATATGGCCTCTTATCAGATTACCATGCCCAGGCTATAAACAATTAAGGTGTATATAGATAAAAATATACGTACTCTCTCTAAAACCTATAGCAGGAATATTATCACGATTGTTACAACCAAATGGTACCGGGTCTTGTGAGATTGGTTCTGGAAGCTGTTTAAAATTATAGCCATCTTTTAATTTAGTTGGAGAACCTAATATAGTTGGTAACGCACCACAAGAACCAAATGGTAGCGGAGATATTCTTGGTGATGAACCTACAAAAAATAAAATAGTCTTTTATCTATATTGTTATATACTCTGTTACTAAACCAACTTATCCATATTATTAAGGAATAGTGGTCTGAAATTTTCTTGACTGTTTATTGAGTTACTTCCCCTGCTTAATAAAGGATTTGATCCTGGACGGAATTCTGGGATTGAGTAAATTGTAAGATGATTGATTTTAATTAGCCATTCTGATTGTTATATACAATCTAGGCCATCTTGTGACCTATGTACTCTAATACCACAATATTAATTCCAACTTTGACCAAAGCATCTTTTAATAAGCCATTCTGATTGTCATAAACAATCTAGGCCAGCTTGTGGCCTACGTACTCTAATACCACATTATTAATTCCAACTTTGACCAAAGCATCTTTTAGAAGTTTGTCTGGCCAAAGCAATTTCATTGTTTGTTCTTTCTTAGTTTTTCTTGTTTAGTTTTGTTCATTTAAAGTAAATAAAATACATACCAGCAGAGCGTCTTAAAGGAGAACCAGTTATACTTGGTGGAGTACCTGATGGTCTGGTCGGTGGAGTATTTGTACTACTCCGTCTCCATTGTCCAGTTGTACTAGGTGGTGTACCAATAGAAAACTGAACTACAATATCAAACACAAAATTCATAACTTATTGATTACTAATTAACAATAGAGTATGAACACAGAGAGAAAAGGAGAAATGTTGTTTAACGTCCACTTGAAACAAACTAGGTCATTTCGGGACTAACATATGTTTCAATTTACAAGAAGGGAGGAAACTGAAGGACCCAGAGAAAACCCATGAGGTTGGACAGGTGTTCCCACTCCTTGTCATGTACAACCAAGGAATCGAAACCATACCGGTTGACTCAATGACAGACCTTATGATACAGCCTGTACGCGGTAACCATTTTGTTCCATATTTACAAAGATTTGATGAATTGAAAAATTCACAATTTAACGTCAGCTTCCACCAAAATAATAGTGTTGGCAGTCAGTGCTGTCTGTAAGTGTTGGCTAAAATCTTTTGTATGGTTTCTGAATACAAGCCAATCTAATTAAAATATAGATCTATATTTCGTTTCGTTTTTTTATACTTTCGATGGCCTACACTCAGGTAGATCTAACAAGTTATAGTGGAAGCTCACGTTCTATGACGTCAGGTATCAAGTACGGGACGTTTGACCCGATAACGTCAGTCATTCGATTAACCAATTAGCGACCGCCACGCTTTTTAAAATCTACATTTGTTTGGTTTTGATTTCTATCCGCTGGTGTTAGTATAGACGTATACTACCCACAGTTCCACGCATGAAAAGGTCAAACGGTTGATTCGACAGGCCATTTGATTGGCTGACCGCACATATCAGGCAGAACACAAGTTAAATAACAAGTCCTCCAGATCCAAGAGTAGTAAAGACAAGTAAAAACGAAATTTTGAGCTATAAAAAACGAAACGAAATTGGATCTGTGTTTTAATCAGATTGAATACAAGCTAGGAGATTATCTTTGGTAGATATTTATAAACTAACCTGATGGCGGGGATAACGAACCAATATCAGGACCAGATAAAACATTCTCAGAATATCTTCTCGTTCTATTTCTTTCTACTCTCTATAAACATAAAACAAATATATCATACTACACATATTCCACCATTTGTAAAAATAAAATATAAAACTAATTCATCATTTTAAACAGATTCCACCATTTTATCAGTGGCTTCATAGTTAGTCTGTATTATTCCAAATTGGCGTAATTACAAACACATGACAGAGAAAAGAGTCCTGTCACAGATCTACCTGTTCACAAAGCATTTTTACATTTAATCATTATTTAAAAAAATATTTTCCAGTCTGCTAAATATCACTGGCTAGTGATGGCTTTGAAAGTTGATTATGGTCTGGATAAGTTAATTAAACATACATTATGGGAGAGCAAAAACTGACTTTTGTCGGTCTTCCTTTGAGCCTCAGATGTCATAGAAATTATAAATTAGATCTTTATTTAAACAACAAGCCCAAAATGAACACTGTAGACCCACGGATGACTTGGATTGGGCTCGGATTAAAACAGGATTTCGTCGACTGATTTAATCACTATGGCGCCGTGGGTGGGGTTTCTCCGTGACGTTGACGTCATCATACTTCCGGAAATTATTCATAAAAGACAGTGATGACCGAGGCTATACACAAGCTTCACTAGATACCGTTTAAACATTACTTGATGATCGAGACTATGTAGGTGGAGTTAACGAATGTCAATCAACAATCGGCCATAGTGGGAAAAGGGTGTCGATGATTTTAACCCCCATTTCTAGTAAAAAATTATAGTGGTAACAACTTTGTTCAGGATAAAGTTATTTGACTGAAATTTTCAATATATTCTTGTTTCAACATCTATTTTTGAACTTTTATAGCAAGAATGGCTAACTCCTTGTCAAAATCTCCCATAATGTATCTTTAATGTCTAATTAATAAGTAAGATAACTTGTCAGATCCAAAGAAAGATCAGCAATAGGTAGATTTAGCTCTTGCATAATGTATGTTTAAAATTAAAACTTACAATAGGTGAATCGGACATAATACGTTTTATAACAGGACTAGTAGGAGAGGTTGTGTGTAGTTTTTGATAAGCTCTCATCTGTGACGGTACAGGTATTGGATCTGATGGTGTAGGTGAGGTAGTAGGACTAGATACACACAGCGTGGCTGGTCGACTAGGACTTGTCTGAGCATCTTTTCTAAATGTAACTGTTCCAGTAGCTGGACTTGCTGCTACAACTCTTAATGAATGGGGTGGACCATCACTGTAATAATAAATAGTTCAAAATGAGATGGAACATCAGTGTAACAAATAAGACCAAATTATCAACAACACATAAGCTTACCTAGAACAAAGTCAATTTTTGTTTACATTTGATTAGAGATAGGACTATCTTTGTAATGAAGAAGACCAAGTTATCAACATTGTTAAAGTTTAAAGCTTACCAAAAACTCAGTCAACTGTACATCCCGTTTGAAGCTGTTTTTATTATGACAATGAGAGAACATGACCCACCCTCTCTTTTCATGGTGATTTTATTAATATATTTTAAGATGACTTTTGATATACAATGTACAAGCACTTGGTTATTTTTGTATGTTATACCAATTTTCAACCCATTAAGTGTAAATAATTTAATTAAATCAGCCTGTCAATTTTATCACATATTTATCAAATTGGATGTTAAATCAGTAATAAACAACATAATTCAAATTTTTGTTTACATGAGTAGACAGAATTAAGCAGAATTGGTTTTGTTATTGAACGATTTCATAGTTTGCAAAAACTGTTGATCCCGAATCTGTGGACCTACAGCTACCGCTGCCCCTCTTTTTACTCAACTCAAACTCAATTGACAGTAAAAGAGATTAATTATTATATATAAGACAAACCTAATAATATCCATTTCTTCTTCTGCTAATGGAGCATTCAATACAGCACCCATACTACCACCTACAACATACAACATATTAGGACATAAAAATATAGTTACACAGTTATATATTTCAGCGTTGGATCACCGTCCGAGCGCTAATTACATTTTTTTAAAATTCAAAGATATTTACCTGAATTATCAGTCGGTAATGATGGTGGAACCAAAACAAAATCCTACAAAAAATAAATTCAAGTTAATTGAGATAAAGTTACGATACTGAGAAGGGATAATCCTGGGTACCATTTCTTTTTCTTAAATCACAATCAAGAAAATAATGGTTGACTGACCAAATCGTGTATGCCCATCATGCATTTTTGAGACAACATCTAAACAGTCTTGGCTTAATTCATGCTAAAACTGATTATGTAACATTAAAAATTAACAAAGTAAAACTAAAATATGAATGTACAGGTAAAAATTCTATCAACATTTCTTGATGTTGACTAGAGACACCTAGTCAAAACGTCGCTCAGTAATAAGCAGTAATTGTGACCTGTATATTTCAGCTCAACTACTAAATTCTATTGGAACAATTTAAGATATCAGTGGTAAACAATCTGCAGAGGATGTTGAATATTGCAAAATGTCCAATTCATCATAACTTTGTATGAACTGGACAGAAAGGAATCATGGAATGATATTCCTATTAGAGATACAGCTTTTACAATATTGTATTTTACAGAGGAATACAAAATCCCTCAAATGAGGATAATAGCATTTCATTAAATATATAACTTACATCAGGTGGACTTCTGCTTCTAGGTCTACGAGTTTGTTCCTTCTCTATTTTCAAGAAATCTTCTTCAGCTTCAGAACCTGGTGCACCGGAAAATACATCATCCTTACCACCCTGTAATATAAGATGCCATTTCAATTCACGAATACAGTATCAACCTCACCATCGTAACCAAATGGTTATGGAAAGAGAGTGAGAGAGAGTTCAATATCTACTTGACACAAACTAGGTTTCTTTTGGGTCTAACATATGGCCATTTGACACAATGATAGACCTTACCATCATGCCTAGTCTATTCGGAAATACAACCACTCTGGTTAGAGAGAAAGAGAAATGGGGTTTAAGGTCCACTCAACACAAACTAGGCCATTTCGGGACTAACAAATGGTTCATTTTCATTTCAATAATTCGCTTGCGCGTAGGGATCTGGAGAAAAACCACAAGGTTTACACATGCCACCCTACACTTTTACAACTGGGGAATCGAAACCATGCCAGATGACTCAATGACAGACCTTACTATACAACGACGCGCACCATACTAAAACCATTTGGCCATCAGATCCCCGCCCCCCAGCAGTTGATGAGAGATGTTTTATACCTGTTGAGGTGATGTAGTAAAATCCATATTACTAGATGATGGTGAAGACGTTGTGTGTTTACCGGGTGTTGACCCCTCCGACGAATAAGTTGGACTTCTATTTGGCACCGGTACCGGAGAAGCTGTAACAGAAATGATGTATATATAATCCTTGGGTGGCATTTAGAGATTGAGCACATTAAAAAACACAACACAATTTATATGGAAAACAATCACTGGTTTATTCACATATAGCATGGTATTTCGATAAGTACTCTTTTATCACTTTCAAGTACAAATGAAAGCACAAATTTGTACGTTGTGGTATATAAGTATAAACCACTGATTGTTTTCAAAAAATTGTGTTGTGTTTTTTTATGATATAAATAATTGTACTAATCTGATTTAGTCAGATTTCTTTCTCTTGTAAATATTAACAATCAACTTTATTACATCTTAATATACTCAGATTGATTAATTAAGCAAACAAAAACAAAATATCAACAGTGTATATTGTCTGTATATATAATATAGTACTTACATGTTGTCTTGACAACAGGCTTTAAGAAGGGATGAATAAAGAAATCATCTATGAAAAACAAAACAGAAATTTATTTATACAGTCACTTTAACTTAAAATTATAACAATTTAAACTGTAGAACATAGGTAGTTTGATTCTAAAACTAAATAGTTTCAGTTAGGGCACATATAGAATGTAAAATTGTGCGAAATAAAGAATCTGAATCAAGGCTCTTTGTAAAGTTTGATATGATTTCTATCATAAGATCAGTTAGTCATATCTTAAGTTAAAGATGTTTTAAAATGATTGGATACTTCTGAGAGGGTTGCCACATTGAATAGTAACTGGTTGTTTAAAGTGCCAATCCTGATAACTTTTTGGGGAATAAAACTGCTTAATTTTGTGTTAAAATCCTTTAAAATCCATAACCTAAGGCCCACCTACTAACCCGATATTTGTGATACGCTTGTAAATAACTTAAACCTGACAGTCTTCATCTGGAGATGGAGAACGTTTTATTATACAGTATCTGGATAAAACCAGACTTTTTTCTATAAAAATAATATGTAGGTGAAATTTACCTTTTGTTATCAAGTACAGGGAATGGGTCATTCACTGTATAGACCTCTCAAGAAACATTAATCGATTATCAGGTCACCCAATGAAAAAATTGACCCGAAATCTCAAAAGGGTTACGTGTCCGGATAAGCAGTGTTGACGTTCACGTCCAAACGACTCAATATTTTGAGCTGAAATTTTGAGACAAGGTAAATACACCATGCCACTATATTTTGGTCTTTAAATTTCAAAAATACTCAGACTTTAATTTTTGAGACTCTGTTCTTATCGGGATTGTCCCTTTAACCCTTGCTTCCATATTAGTGATATTGCAGACAATACAGAAATCTAATGGTAGAAATGATCATACATACCAAATTCAATCCTGTCCTTTGCATTTCTCTTCAGCAGTTTTAGAAGTAAGTCCCTTAATTCAGGAGAAGTTGTTTGAGGAATACTATTTATGAACAAAATCATATTAGTGAGGTAATAGAGAGACCATAAACTGGGTACCAATTAATTTGTCAAAGCAGTATCAGAGTGAAGCCCTTTGGTATAATTAAGGTTCAAGCTACCTTGAAGCCCTTTCGGGTAATTAAGGGTTGTGCTATAGTGAAGCCCTTTGCTATATTAAGGGTCATGCTATAGTGAAGCCCTTGGATATAATTCAGGGTTACGCTATGGTGAAGACCTTCAGTTATAATTAAGGGTCATGGCATAGTTAAGACCATGAACCATGTACCATTTAATAACTTCAAAAAAGTATAATTAAGGTTCTTACGATAATTAAAATTCACAGTCAAGCTAAATGTTACAATACAAACCAAAACATTTAAGACATCAGGACACTGAATTGCTACAAATTAACAATTTGTCTTGTAAACGTTAATATTTATCTAATATTCTGTAATATTCATAAGATATGTTTAAATGTTTGTCAGCCCGAAAGTAAAACTTGAATAATCAATAATATTAATAAAGTATAACTGAACAACGGTGTACAAAATCAGCTGACAAAAACAAAAATATTGTTCTTACTTAGGTTTAAGTTCACTGTGCTTTTCATAGAATTGTTTTAATTGTTGTGGTGTCTGAGCCTGAAACGGTGCTTTCCCTGTTAGACACTGGAAGACAATGGTACCAATACTCCACAGATCAGCTTTAGCATCATACTGTAAGGACATTATCACTTCCGGTGCCTGAAGAAAAACAAACACCAAAAATACTATAACGAAAGAAAGACATATACAAAATACAACAATCTCTGCTTCTTTGCACTATGAAATAATTTTTTCATTTTTTTTTTACCTTATTAAGGACACTTCCCCAGCCTTCATATTTTAATATACTATTTTCTTATATTGTTTTATGTTTTTTCAATCAGTTTTTACCACATAGTACCACTGTCAGGAATAAAGGAAATTATTATATATCTATGCCAGTCTAACAATATCACAGATGACTAAAATAAAGATTCATTGTTGAAATTCTTGTCTGTGACATCATTTGAATGTTATTCATTGTCAACTAAACTACAAGTCATATATTATTGAACACACCCAAATAATCAATATGTATAAGGGGAGGTAATTCTGTATGATTGACCTAAATATCAGATTATCTCCCCTTACACCACAATGTTCAAATGGGAGGAAATAAATTTGGGGACTATTTTGAGACTAAAAAGACAATATTCCTGCAACATTTAAGGCATCCGTCTGGCTTCCTCTTAATGTCATTTTACAGGAATAGTCATATCTTTGCAGAAGATTTTTCATGTTATTGTTAGACTAATATCACCATCCTACTATTACAAAATTATGGCCGAGTACAATTCAATGAAGTGTCTTATTCAAGGAATGAACACTCAATAAAAGTGATTATCAATACTTTCGTCCATTACTATAAACAATTTCTCGACTTACCATGTACATAGGTGAACCACATAATGTGGCAGCCATGACACCATCCTGTAAAAATCGAGCGAACCCAAAATCAGCTGAAAAAAAAAAAAGGTGAAGACCATTGAAGGGGAATTATATAAGATTATACAAGAGCTGACGGTGATAATAAACAAAATCTTTATTATCCATTTTTATGGCAGATCACCACCTGCAAATCTTATTCAAATCTACATAAATTTGGAGCCATTCGATGGCATCAAGAATTGATTATGGTCTTGGTAGAGTAATTAATCAATAATTAATAATTTATTTAACATTTCAGGCCTAAAGAAAAGCATGCAATGGACAGTTCATCTCTTGCATAATTTTGTTTAAGTATGAAAAACTTCTGATATCTTGTTAGCAAAATAATGCATGGTACTGTTTTGATATCTATACAGAAATTCTCTCAATATATATTTTTTTTTCTGAAGTTTTTTAAAATATAAGCAAAGAACTCATTCTATCAACTATTTTACGATTAAATTTTCAATTGTTTTACGTAATGGTATAAGTGAATAAACAACATACCTATTTTAAGTTTGAGATCAGAAGCTTGTGGGTTTTTCTTGCCGACATGACAAAGTAATATATTCTGTGGTTTTAGATCCCTATGAACTATGCCCTTGCCATTTAATGCCTTCATAGCAGCAGCTGTAATGAGACAAAAAATAAAACAGATTTTTAATCAAGATCTTATTATGGATTCACGATGAAATAAAATGGGGTTTAATGTCCTACTGTTCTACTCTGACTGGGATAATGAAGACGGGCTAACGCCATACAATGGGGTATGCGGGAAATTTTGCCCGGGCAGCAAATTCCAACAGCCAAAGGATCTTTTGCGTGCACCACAATGTATATGCAGCACCTTGGATTTTCATCCCTTTAATGCGAAAGTAAACACCACATTTTACAGCAGATTTAAAGTTAGTCAAATCAAGAACTAAGTTGTCATTTCATTTCAAGAGCACTTTCCATTGACTTATCTGATAGACAAAATATGTCACATGATTTTAGTGCTCAAATTTAAACAGTACAAATTCTAAAACTATTTTAATTCTAGATGATGTTACTGTGAATGATGGCCCCGCGTACCAAGTTCACAAAGCATTCTCAGGCATAAGTTAAGAATTTACTCAAACTTGTTCACCATAAGAAACTATGTGCAACATTTTGTGTTAGTAGATCAAAGCTATTTCTAATAAATAGTGATTGAAATTTGAGTAAATTCTTGACTGAAGTCGAAGAATGCTTTGTGAACTCAGGGCCAAGCATATTGGCTATAACTAAAATTAATACAGTACGTTTACATGCACTGAGTTACTTTATTCAAATTAAAACACATTGCTTATTATATAAATTCAGAATCTTTTAGAGAAGAAAAGACTTTCTGTGATGGTGATAAATGAAGCATGAAATCCATGTAAATATTCAACTATTTAAGTAAATCGATCAAGCATGAACACAGCTGTATGACTCCTGGCTATTTCACTTTAAAACTGCAATGAACGTGTTGATCTACATAACAAATTAACATGTATAGATATAAATCACATTGGTATATTAATCGATAACTAGAATCTCTTGTTTTACTCACCTATCTGTCTTAATAACACCACGATCGTATCTTCACTTAATGTTCCTTTAACTACAGACAAAATTTAAAATAGAGATAAACACGTGAAAAAAAGAAATCTTTAAGAGAAATGATCGACTGATATGATGTTAAAAGTTAACAAAATAAAAGCCAACCGATTTGCTTTTTTTTTACTCAACTTATTCTGTTTGATCTCACTTAAAAACTCTTTGGTTTTATATGTGATAAACTGAACATCCTAGGTGGTTTTATATTTTACCATTCTACTATTCACTGATTTAAATGACAATCATCACATACAAAACCCTGCGTTGAACCCATGATACACGTATAGTGCACGGGTAAGAACATCCTAATCCTCAAATTTATAGAAATGAAATGGGGTTTAACGTCCTACTGTTCTGCTCCTAACCTGGACTAACGAAGACATTCATACGCCATATAGTGCGCTATTAGGGAAATTTTGCCCAGGCAGTGGCGCTAGGGCCTACTCTTATATAGAATTCCATCTGCCAAGGGATCTTTTATGTGCAAGCCAATATGTACACAGGACCTTGATTTTACGTCCCATTCGAACGGCTAGACAGCTGTCCTTGTCAGGCCCTCCGTTCAAATTTATAGAGTCAAATCATTAATTTGCTTGAGCACAGTGGTCCTGCGAGAGTATTTATTCCAAAGTTAGACAGGAGACCCTACGCTTTTTCTTGCGTTGAAGCCTTTAAACAGTCCACTAGATCCCCACCCCGCCATTTATAACTATACCTACCATGTAAATAGTCAGCCAAGTCTCCTCCATTACAGTACTATAAATAGAATATATATTATTAATATTTATCAACATATGAGAAAGAGGAAAGTATGAAACATGTGATGTCTAGAAATATGACAAACCATTAACAAGAGAAATCTGAAGAGTTGTATAATTCAATCCACAGTGTATAAAAAGCTTGATACTTAGTACACTGATCAGCAGTGAATATTTGCTAGGCCACTACAGTCAATGATAGGGATGAAATCGGTGCGCCTTAATGCACTGTGGATTAATTTATACAATTCTTCATATTTCTCTTGTTAATGGTTTGTCATATTTCTACTCAATAAATCGCTTTTCAAGTAATTTCATATTTTTCTTCTGTTATAACATAACATTAATCAAATATGATTAACTCAATCATACAAAATGGAGTTTTTCCTACTAACCACATGGTCTAGGTAAAATACAAAGAAGTTTTTCCTATTAACCACATGGTCTTGGTAAAATAAAAAGGATTAAGGTCTTACCTCCATAACCAGGTAAACATGGTTGGATGTTTCCTGTAAAAATAGAAATAAATTTATTACAAATACTAGGCCCAGCAGGAAAACCGTGTGAATAAATGCAGACAAAAACAAAGAAAAGTTTGTACTTTTACACTTGGGCCTGTCCATGGCCACGTAAAGCAGACTAAAATCAAAGAAAAGTTTTGAACTTTTAGACTTGGGCTTGCACATGATGGCACCCGGAAACATTGAAATCTACCCCCAAAAAAAACATTCATGGTGTGTTTACATGTTACAATTCTATGACCTGTATACTCTAGTTCAATTACTAAATGCCATGATGTGTTGTATTAGCAGGCAACTCACAAGGTCAAACATCTCACTTTCAAAAAATCAGGCATTATGTTGGGGTAACTTTGTAATATATACATGTAATTATAAACATATTTTCTTGCCATCTACTTGAACTTGACAGATTATTTCATTTAAATATTAAATGGCATTAAAAATTTAATATAATCCATTTATAGGAAAATATCAATGTTTTTATGTCCCTTTAAAAGATATAATCCATTTGTAGGGGAATATGCTTGAACAAGGCAATCAACGATAGTATGTCCCTTCAAAACAAACATATCAAAGTGAATCTAAAGATACATGAATTTGATTATCTCTACAGGAAAACATCTGGAGCACACAGTTTAACAAGGAAATATGACAGGATATGTTTTATTCTTTATTCACATTCCTTGTCATCCTAGATCAATTATTTCTATTCATATATCTTCACTTGATTAGTCAACTAATAAAGGAAACAGGAAAGAAAAAAGTTAAGGGATTTTTCTGAGAAAATAGGTTGGCCCCACATGTAGTTTCACCAGGTAGGCAGAAGTTATACAATGTTTCACCTGGGGCTTAACGTCCTACTATTCTGCTTTAACTGGACTAATAAAGACTGGCATGCCATACAGTGTGCTTTGAGGGTAATTTTGCCCAGGCAGCAGTACTAGGGACTGCTCTTCTTATATTGAATTCCAACTGCCAAGGGATCTTTTACGTGCACCCCAATGTGTATACAGGACCTTGGTTTTCATCCCATCCAAACAACTAGACAACTGTCCATGTCAGACTCTCAATCATGCACCACTGACAAGGGTAAACCACATCGGCAAATCACAATGAACTGTATTATGAAGTAGTAACAGTAACTATTTATGAAGGAAACGGGAATGAAAACTGAGAAAACAGGTAGTCCCTACCAGGGAGGCAGAATTTGTTAAAAGACAAGAGTTGATGTACATGTACTTCTTTTTTAAAAAGTTGCCATTCATCAATCATTTAAAATTGAATATAAAAAATTTACATTAATAAAAAAGTTTTCAGATAGATTGACATTATCTTATAAATAATTTACAATACAAAAAATTATTTTGATAAATGTTTCACAAAACATTGATTATTTTGATACCTGATTCATAATACATATGGATTATTTTTATAAATAATTCATACTAGATTGGCTAGTTTGACAAATAAGCGATAATAAGTCAATGATTTTAGCATATCAATGGTTATAAATGGTGCTGAAAAGCATTACAGTACATTTTTCGTGTACCGTACCAATGGTTAAACGTTTATTTTGTCTTAAATATTGGATATCAAAAGTCCATCTTTTCCCAGTAAGATCACAACATCAATGTTGATTTAAATTGACAAACAATTTGTGTTTTCAATGTCGAAGTCTTTGGATGGTACGGAGTAAGAGACTTAGCTAATGTTACTTTAACATACATGTATGGAGAGATTTTATTTTGTAAAACAATTTTCAACCCAGGTAAGAATGGGTGTTACTTTAGTGGATTTAACTAAAAACTGATATCAGCAAACAATTTTTAACAGAACTGATATCTTGCCTCATCATTAATCAAAATAATCTACAACAAATCATGTAGGATAAGGTTATAAGGTAGTATGAATTACTGATATATCTCATGTTGTCCATGATAAGATAAAATTCAAATTTTAGTAATTTGATTGGATTATATTAGATTATTTTTTGCACTTAGTCAATCAAAATTGAAGTATCTACCCGTACTTAAATTTGGATTTTATCTTTAGTTAACATTTCGAGAAACAGGGCCCAGATCTGCAGCACAGTGTTCTAATTGTTTTAAACCCTGCAGCAAACCAGGAAAAAATTTGACTGTTTTAAGAGTAAATTATCATAACGAACAAAGACCCCTAATCATCCCAGATAAGATTGTTTAACTTTAAGGTACATGTACACACATCATGTGCTCTGTGTGTATTTAACCGGAGGAAAATTTGGTAAGTTCAAGGCAAGTTCACACACACCAGTGAAAAGTGGTGTACATATACAGCTGGAAGGCATACATAATAAACAGTCAACTCCATCAAAACACATCATAACTAAAATCTCCAGTAAACATCTAAATTATATTAAATGCATTCATTTGTAAACATATCATAATTTTTTTCTGGGTATAAGTCAGATTTTATCCCCTTTTAACACAACTTTACTACAATTTTCCTTGATAAAAAAACCCTCCTAAAATAACTGCTCAGACTTGAAAATTTGAAACTTAAATCTATGCGATTTTATTGGCGATTTTTAGACCTGTAATTTTGGAAAAAATCCGGGATCCGAGCCTGATGTTAAACAAAGGACGATGAAATAATAATATTAATATTAAATATATATCTTATGAACATTACATGTATATTTATTATATATGCTAAAAATGTCATATGTGATTAGATATGAAATTTTCCTTATTTGGAAACAGATTAATATAAGCTTTAAAGCTTGTTTGTGAATCCCTATAATTTATGATGTATTGTATATTATGTGTAATTATATATTAATCAATACTGTATTAACAATAATATATTTATCCTTATTCACTATTCTAATAAGTTTTATGCAATTTAAACATGCAATTTTCATTTTCTTTATTACCAGTTGGAAATGGATTAATATAAGCTTCGTAGCGTGTTTTGGAATCAATATAATTTATTATGTAGGCCTATTGTATATTGGTTGTAATCATAAGTTAACACATGTAGATATTTCTTATATTCAACATTGGTATATCTTTAAGCTTAGTAACATTATCTGTTATTTGACAACTCAACTTGACATTTAATCAAAATCGTGAACGCCTTTATCCAACTAAGCTGATGACATCAGAATTGCATTCATAATAGCACTGCACAATTGAATCTTTCAAATTAAAGGGGAGAGAGAGAAATGGGGATTAACGTCCACTCAACACAAACTAGGTCATTTCGGGACTAACATGTGGTTTAATTTTATTTCAATAATTCGCTTGCGTAGGGGTATTTTTAGCAGTGAAAGGAAACCGGAGTGCCCGGAGGAAACCCACAAGGTTGAGAAGGCGCCCCTATCTCCATGCTACATACGCTCACACCAGGGCAAGAAACCACAGCCGCAAGCCAGAGGTGACCGGCCAGCTAGAGGTCAAAAGGCAGCACTCTAGACCACTAGGCCATCCCCCCCCCCCCGGTATATCTTTAAGCTTAGTAACATTATCTGTAATTTGACAACCTAACTTGACATTTAATCAAAATCGTGAACGCCTTCATCCAACAAAGCTGATGACATCAGAATTGCATACATAATAGCACTGCATAATTGAATCTTTCAAATTAAAGGGGGTGAATGCCTATTCTTTGGCACTTAGAAATGAACTGCAACAAAATGTAGACATTGTAGTATTTGTAGACCATATGTCCATAAGGAACATAATTATCACATAGGTCTAATTAAGAAACATAATTATCATGCAATATAAAGTAGGAGAAACTTAAATCCCCTGATCAGCTGTTAAAGAGTTCAAAGGTTAAGTCAAGACTAATGAATTAATAACACCTATTCAGTAAGTGGGGAAAGACGAATTAGCACAACAATTACTTTCCTGACAAAACGCCAGGTGAACAAGGTCTAACAACCTTAGTTATATAAGACATAGTGTAGAAACAAAATGGATGTGAAACACTCTGTAATCATGTGATCACCTACACTAGAAAACATTAACACCAAGTGGGCACAGTGTGTCAACATGGATATAAATAAAGTTATGTAACTTCTGTTGAAAATGATCATTATCTCTTTCCTTATTGGCTTAACATAGCATTCAACCAGACCTCTTTATCTCAGCCAGACATAGGCCATGTTTAAACCACAAAGTTCAAAAGTTGAGAAAGCCTTGATTAAATATTTAATTATTGATTTTATGACCTGACAACCATAAGACTCTTATACAACTACAAGTATTGGGAGTTCGATTCCTGCATTGGCAGAGAAAGTTCATTCAGATTTTCCGGCATGGTTTCCCCTTGTCAGTGATGCAGGATGGAGTGTCTGACAAGGACAGCTGTCTAGTCCTTCGTATGGGACAAAAAACTGAGACCCTGTGTACAAATTGGCGTGCAAGTAAAAAGATCTCTTGATAGTTGGAATTCTATATAGTGGGTCGTAGCACCGCTGCCCAGGCAAAATTTCCCTCACAGCACACTATATGACGTATGCCTGTCTACATTAGCCAAGGTTACGAGCATAACAGTAGGACGTTAAACTCAATTCTATTTCATTTGCCACTACAACCTGTAGATATTCTACTTAGCTAACTTCAGACGCTATCTAATCAATAAAAATATCAACTACATGTAAAGGAAAATTTTTAGTCAGCTTTAAAGTTCAAACGTTTTGTTTATCAAAGGATGGTTGATAGTTAAAAATGTTGACAAGTGCATGGTTAAGTTTACTTAACATCTTAACACGTTAAGCTTCATGAGTACATGTAGATATCCGTTTTGTCCTTACATGCACTTATATTTGGATATCCCATTTGTAAGTCTATCTCATGTATTAAACATCCATTATGCAAGGCTTACATCGGCCTATTGCAGGTCTTTCTTTAGACCTTAAATGTTATCTACATTATTAATTAGACATTAAATAACTTGTGTAGACCATAAACAATTCTCAATGATATTTAGCAGATTGGAATGCATTTTTTTTTTTAAATAATTAATCATAATATTCGATAATCAAGACATAGTTTTTTTATGACTGTTGTTAGCCTATGTTACTCAGAGTAACAGTTACATATGGTTATTAGACTCACAGTAACAGTTAAATAGGGTTATTAGACTCACAGTAACAGTTGTTTATTAGACTCACACCAACAGTTACGTATGGTTATTAGACTCACAGTAACAGTTAAATATGATTATTTAAATATCACATGTGAAATCTGGGAAGGAGAATTTTATCTGAACACCATAAAATGTATGTCAGTCTTGTGTTGTATACACTTTTGTTGTACTTTTATATGCCCTATATATATTTACAGACAAACTTGATCTAGCTGGATCCTGCATGAAATACCGCATGCATCGATGCACCTTTTGAAATTGACTCAGTCATTTTAGATTATATATATTAGAACATTTCATAATACACTTGAAAATGAACACGTCTTTTTATTTCAACATCAGTGTACAGGATAAAGGAATTAAAATTAGTTTATAAAAGATCTTATGTAATAGAACAAGCCAACAGTGAGGCTGATGTCCTCCGCCGAAATCCCAAAATAAATAGAAGACACATATTAATTAATCGCACATTTATTTTTTTCAAACGTATCGAGCAATCAAACTGTACACGAAGTGTCATCCAAAAGTGTTTTATAAAGAAAAATGCTAAAACCGACGAGAAAAGTGAAAATGTACCCTAAAGGCAGACAAAAGGGCCCCTCTGGCCAAGGGAAAGGGCCTTCGTGTCCAAGTCAATCGTTTCTATACACTGTTACTGTCGAATCCATTACTAAATGAGAATGCAGCCATTGTATTGGCATAAAAATCATCCATCAAGATGAACCTAAGTTATCTTGTCCCAAAGTATCAACCAATCAAATTGCTTATCTCTGCTTACCCTAAGCGGAAAATGCTCATCTTCGAACTCCATCAAGGCATTGACCTAATAAGCATATACACTAAGTTTGAACATTTTAACTCAATTAGAAGGAGAGTTATTGTGTTCCAAAGTCTCGACTACTCTCGACCAATCAAATTGCGTATCGCTCTGCTTACCTTGAGCAGAAAATGCTCATTATCGAACTTAGTCAAGGTATTACTGTAATGAAACTATACACCAAGTTTCATCACTCTCACTTAATAAGAACTAAAGTTATCGTGTCCCAAAGCATCAACCAATCAAATTGCTTATCTCTGCTTACCCTAAGTGGAAAATGCTCATGTTCGAACTCCATCAAGGCATTGACCTTATAAACATATACACCAAGTTTGAACCTTTTAACACAATTAGAAGAAGAGTTATTGTGTTCCAAAGTCTTGACCAATCAAATTGCGTATCGCTCTGCTTACCCTGAGCAGAAAATGCTCATTATCGAACTTAGTCAAGGTATTTCTGTAATGAAACTATAAACCAAGATTCATCACTCTCACTTAATTAGAACTAAAGTTATCGTGTCCCAAAGCATCAACCAATCAAATTGCTTATCTCTGCTTACCCTAAGCGGAAAATGCTCATCTTCGAACTAAATCAAGGCATTGACCTAATAAGCATATACACCAAGTTTGAACATTTTAACTCAATAAGAAGGAGAGTTATTGTGTTCCAAAGTCTCGACCAATCAAATTGCGTATCGCTCTGCTTACCCTGAGCAGAAAATGCTCATTATCGAACTTAGTCAAGGTATTACTGTAATGAAACCTTACACCAAGTTTCATCACTCTCACTTAATTAGAACTAAAGTTATCGTGTCCCAAAGCATCAACCAATCAAATTGCTTATCTCTGCTTACCCTAAGCAGAAAATGCTCATCTTCGAACTCCATCAAGGCATTGACCTAATAAGCATATACACCAAGTTTGAACATTTTAACTCAATTGGAAGGAGAGTTATTGTGTTCCAAAGTCTCGACCAATCAAATTGCTCTGCTTACCCTGAGCAGAAAATGCTCATTATCGAACTTAGTCAAGGTATTACTGTAATGAAACTATACACCAAGTTTCATCACTCTCACTTAATTAGAACTAAAGTTATCGTGTCCCAAAGCATCAACCAATCAAATTGCTTATCTCTGCTTACCCTAAGCGGAAAATGCTCATCTTCGAACTCCATCAAGGCATTGACCTAATAAACACGTACACCAAGTTTGAACATTCTAACTCAATTAGGAAGAGAGTTATTGTGTCCCAAAAAGTGTGACGGACAGACAGACAGACAGACGGACGGACGAACCCATTTTAATAGTCCCCCAACTTTCTTCGAAAGGCGGGGGACAAAAATTTGGAAGAGTAGTGTATAAAGAGTTGATTATGAAATACAAAGATAGGTTGCCAGGCAACGAAACATACGCCCACAGCAGCTAAATCGTCCGGGCAGTCAACAAGGGTTGTCGCATATTTTTACTTTTTTCGGTAATGAAACATTTGTAATACTCTAAAAACTGATTAAGAGTAACAACTCATTATGTAATTATCAGAAAATCATTAGAATTTGATTGCTTTTTATAAAGTTTTACCCCACGCTAACAATTGAATTAGTATATATACATGAAACATTTAAAATCATGGATTTAGCTGTTCAGTTATAAGTTGTCTGCGATATCACTTATGTGGAAGCAGACGTTAAACACTAAGTAGTAGTAGTAGTAGTGTTCAGTTATCAAAATTCATTGAAAATCGATATACTTGTTCGTTTCAACACCTTAAACTCAATCAATCTGAAGTCAATCAGATGATAAGTTTGGCCTTTAAAGCGTCCACAAGATTTTTTGAAGTGATCAAGGGCCATAACTCTGGCACTATTTATCGGAAATCGCTGAAAATCAATAGGCTTCTTCGTCTCATGACCTTAAACACTGTGTATAAATTTAAAGCCAATCGGATATTTACTTTGGCATCTATAGCGTCCACAAGATTTTTTGAAGTGATCAAGGGCCATAACTCTGGCACTAATTATCGGACATCGCTGAAAATCAATAGGCTTCTTCGTCTCATGACCTTAAACACTGTGTATAAATTTAAAGCCAATTGGATATTAACTTTGGCCTCTATAGCGTCCACAAGATTTTTTGAAGTGATCAAGGACCATAACTCTGGCACTAATTATCGGAAATCGCTGAAAATCAATAGGCTTCTTCGTCTCATGACCTTAAACACTGTGTATAAATTTAAAGCCAATCGGATATTAACTTTGGCCTCTATAGCGTCCACAAGATTTTTTGAAGTGATCAAGGGCCATAACTCTGGCACTAATTATCGGAAATCGATGAAAATCAATAGGCTTCTTCGTCTCATGACCTTAAACACTGTGTATAAATTTAAAGCCAATCGGATATTAACTTTGGCCTCTAGAGCGTCCACAAGATTTTTTGAAGTGATCAAGGGCCATAACTCTGGTAGTTATTATCGGAAATCGCTGAAAAACAATAGGCTTCTTCGTCTCATGACCTTAAACACTGTGTATAAATTTAAAGTCAATCGGATATTAACTTTAGCCTCTAGAGCGTCCACAAGCAATTGTGGACGCCGGACCGACGGACGGACGGACCGACGGACCGACGGACGGACGGACGGACGGACGGGGGCGACGACAATATACGACCACATTTCAATGTGGGCGTATAAAAAATACATAAGTACTGTTAGGTAAGCTGAAGATTGACCTCAAAGGTACCTCTTAAGGTACATTAACTGATGTTATAGACTACTCCACTCTCTGGGACCATGATCAAGTCGTGCTCAAACTACTGTACTCCTAATTCAAGCTACTTGATGGTCTAATACTTGATTTCACATGGCCTTGTGTCAGTCAGTGAACACGGTCATTGTCAGTGTCATATTACCATACTTCCAATGGTCTACTGACCTCATTAACTATAAATATCCCTAATGTTATTGTTTACATTCCTCTAATGTTGTCATTATATATGGGTTACCCCAGCAGTACTTATCATAGGTTGTTAGCATTATAAACTCGGTGAAATTTTCCTACAGGCTTCATCTACTGTCTTATTAAATCAACATACAGCGGTCAGTAAGAAGATAAAGTATATTAGTAAATGCAGTAACAACTGCCATTTTCTTAAAATTTAAAGCTAAAGTAAAGAATGAATGAATGAAATATGGTTTTATGGCATGTCAGCTTCAACCGGGCTATATTGCATTAAGTAAGGCAAAGAGCAGTATAAAGTCGGTGAAGTCTAGCCATGGGTCCATCCATTGTTTTATTAAATCCAAGCAAACAGTGGCCGATAAGATAAGAACAACCATAAATAATGCGGTTAATTTTTGACTTGTATCCCATGTGACCTAACACCATAAAGTCGGTGAAGTTTTTGAAAAGCTTTGTGACACATGAGTGTCGCAGAATCAAATCAACGGCGACTGATAATCAACTCTCAACGTCATCGCTATCTTACGATATTTACTTGATAAGAATCTGATCTGCTGCTCAACAGTCATTGATGGGTAAATCAATATATGAATATTTTATTTATCGTACCGACTTTAGTAATGATGATGGAGGCTAGGTCTAAAAATTCAATGGCTAAATTTTCAGCAAACTCCCTTTAGATTATCTGGTTTTTAAGTACTAAAGTGAGAGAGAGAGAGAGAAATGGGGTTTAACTCCACTCGACACAAACTATAGTGAGAACTGCCAGCTCTTTATCTAATCTCCCATAATGTAAAGAGGTTTTAATTGGGTTTATAAGACAAATGTATTTTATGTATTCTATTTTATGTATTCTAGGCAGCTAGTGTTTCTCTATAAAGATATAGGGCATATAAAGACACAACAGAAGTGTTGTCGTTCATTATTAATTGATTCAAACTAAAACCATGACTGTCATACC
Organism: Patella caerulea; assembly: GCA_036850965.1. Lineage (NCBI taxonomy): Eukaryota > Metazoa > Mollusca > Gastropoda > Patellidae > Patella > Patella caerulea. The sequence continues at coordinate 11,307,337 of JAZGQO010000002.1, read as the reverse complement.
TAAGTTAGTCATGTGCAATATGAAATCAATAAAGGCTTACTACATACATTCACACTACACTGAAAATATTATTAAAATTGTATAAGTCATAAACGTGAAAAGCCAATAAATTACGGGTTGTGGAATACAGCTGTTATCAATTCGTTGCATCCTGAGCTGTTACCACATTTCTATATACATATATTAAAATTCAACAAATTTTAATAATAAAATGAGGAATATCTGTTAAATTACACAACTATAGAGAGAGAGAGAGAGAAAGAGAGAGAGAGAGAAAGAGAGAGAGGAGAGAGAGCTTAAAGTCCATTCGAAACAAACTAGGTCATTTTGGGACTAACATATGGTTTAAGTTCATTTCAATAATTCGCTGGCACGTAGGGGTCTTTATCAGTGGGAGGAAATTGGAGGACCCAGAGAAAACCCACGAGGTTTGACAGGCAACCTTAATCCTTGTCACTTAACACAACTAAGCTTGATAAATAATTATATTGAAACAGAGTTGAATGTCCACTTGACACAAATTAGCTAATTTCAGGACTATTATGTGGTACAGAACAATTACAGTTCAATAATTCGCTTGTGCGTAGGGGTCTTTGAGAGTGGGAGTAAAATGGAGGAACTGGAGAAAACCTATACGAAGTTAGACAGGCAAACCTATATGGTTTAATTTTATTTAAATAATACACTTGAGCTTAGGGGTTTTTGGGTGAGGGAGGAAACCGCGGGATCTGGCAAAAAAAAACATGAGGCGATCACATAAAAGTTTGGGATTGAAACCATGCCACTTCGATCAACAACAGATCTTACAATTCAAAATTCACTTGTTTGACACTAAACCCCATCCTATATCAAAATAATAAAAAAGAACACTAAATTCTGATTCGGGGGGGTTGGGATGACCTAGTGGTCTAGGGTGCCGCGCTTCGACCTCTACCTGGCCGGTCACCTCTGGCTTGCGGCTGTGGTTTCGAGCCCTGGTGTGAGCGTATGTGGCATGGAGATAGGGGTGCCTTCTCAACCTCGTGGGTTTCCTCCGGGCACTCCGGTTTCCTCCCACAGCTAAAGACCCCTACGCGCAAGCGATTTATTGAAATAAAACTAAAACCATATGTTAGTCCCGAAATGACCTAGTTTGTGTTGAGTGGACGCTAAACCCTATTTCTCTCTCTCTCTCTAAATTCTGATTCATAACATGACAACTCATGAATAGTTTTACTTAGTTGGTTAACACTTAGGCCAATAATGTATTATTCAAACTTAAAACCAATAAACATAGACTATATCATGACTATAAAACAACATGTTACTTATCAATGTATGAGTTATCAGTATATCACTATGATATATAACACAGCGACCCAACTGAGATGTTTACATCTTGGTATGTTCTTAGTTGTTTTCCGCTGGTTTGATTTATATTTATATTCACTTATTTACACAGAGAGAGAGAGAGAGAGAGAAAAAGAGAGAGAGAGAGAGAGAGGGCATTATAAAGAGAGAGAAATGGAGATTAAGCTCCACCCAACACAAACTAGTTTACTTCGGGACTAACATATGGTTCCTTTTTTTAATAATTTGCATGCGTGTAGGGGGCTTTATCAGTGGGAAGAACCTGGAGAAAACCAACGAGGTCAGACTGTGATGTATCAGTATAACACAGCGACCATCAGAGATGTTTACATCTTGGTCTGTTCTAGTACATGTAGCTTTCCGGTTGTTTATAATAAAACAGTATAATCAATAATATATGATAGATATTACATGTACTTCAGGAAGAATTTATAGGTCAGGGTTAAGCTGGCCCAATAGTTTGTGTAATACCAGAGAATATTCTAGGTGCTGTATCATTATGACACCAAATTATCCACTTATTGATCAAATCCTTCAACCTTTATCTTTGATACATTCAGCAGCAGTTAGAAGACATCAAACAAATTAGATATTTTATTAAGTTTACTTGCATCAATTTCCAAGGGGGCAGGGGTCTCATTTTTTTTTTATTAAGCTATTTGCAAGCCACATGGATTTTCATTAATTTCATATACAACTTAGGATTCACTTTGATATGTACCCCAAAAAGTCCCATATATTCCTTTGTAAATACTGTTAAAACTCTGGTATATTATTCAACTTATACAAGTCGGTTCCTGTAATGTTGTATTTCTTTAAAATGGGTATCTATACCCGAAACATTGTCTGATCAAAGAATCTTCACTTCTACCAAGTCTGTTTGTGATGCTGTTTGACGAAAATTTTTAAATTTTATTTTACGGTACTCTCCGCCCCGATCCAGTATCCAAGCAGTCTAGGCCTATCCACCAAGGGAGTGTGGCCGTCCCCTTCGTCTTTTCTATTTTTTTCAAATATTTATAATAATACCCGATAATCATTAAAACATCAATGATAAACTTACCTTACAATCCAATAAGCCAACAACATTTTCATGATGAAGATCAGACAACTCCTGAAATATTGATATAATTTATTTATATAGTAGAAGCAAGAACGATATTATGGGGAACGAGCATGTGGCTAAATCTATTTGTTAAGGCCAGCTCAATTTTCGTCAAGGTCGTTGAAATGTTAATGAAGTTCAGGCTTGTGATTGGGTTAGGGTAAGGTCCAGGGTTAGGGTTGGGATTAGCACACATACTCCTGTTTACATCTCGTGACCTTTGACATAACTAGAAGTTGGCGTAATCATCAAATAGATCTAACCCATCACATGTTCATGAAGAAACAGGAAATTAATGTAATCTTAAATATGTTGCAAGTTGCAATTCAAAAACTGTAATCTTTACACAAACAATTCACATAAAATAAATGCTACCTTGTTTTACATGAATATGTACATATGAGATTTTAATTATCCTTCCTTCAAATTTTAAATCTCAAGGACAAACTCCAAAATATTTCAAAGAACCATTGTTCTAATACGCAGTTAATTTGAATTGGATTGGAACCTTGTTTGTTTTGTAAATAACATTTGAATGTCATGGATTCGCGTATATTTTTGGAGTGAAGCGGTATCTACAAAAACTTGGAAAAGCCTTTGAGAAATCTTGAAAATTATTGCTTTGTGACTTGACTGTGGGTATCTTCTGTCTATGTAAATTTTGTTACGGTCTACTGTGGAAATACCTACATGTATTGCTGATTTAGTGCTCCATTGCAAACAGTTTAAGCCAAAAAAATAAACTAAAATTAGCAAACAACCCGATTTCTGCTTAAAACGAAAACCGAAATATATAGAGTGAGAAATTGGGTTTGATGTCCATTCGACACAGACTAGTTTTTTTCAGGACTAACATAAACATTAATTTTACTGCAATAATTTGTTTTCACGTCGGGTTCTTTGGCAGTGGGAAGAAACCAGAAGACGGAAGAGAGAGAGAGAGAAATGGGGTTTACATCCACACTTGACACAAACTAGGTCATTTTGGGATTAACATATGGTTTCAATTTTTTATTTCAATAATTCGCTTGGGCGTAGGGGTCTTTAGCAGTGAGAGAAAACCGGAGTGCCCGGAGGAAACCCACGAGGTTGAGAAGGCGCCGCTATCTCCATGCCACACACGCTCACACCAGGAATTGAAACCACAGCCGCAAGGCAGAGGTGACCGGCCAGCTAGAGGTCAAAGCACAGCACTCCAGACACCTAGGCCATCCCAACCCACAGAAGACGAAAGGAAATCCCTCTGGGTTGGACAGACGACCCTATGTGGTCATGTACTGTACAACAGAGGAATCGAACCCATGCCAGCTGACTCATTGAGATCTTATGAAACAACGTGCACACGCTAACCTTTTGACCATACAAACCCCTGTGTTTCAAAGAAATTAGAGGTTTCCCTTTATACAATGTTGCCCCTTTAAATGTAAAGGAAGAAAAATTCATTCCATCAATAAAATGTTAACAACAAAAGAGTTCAACTGTACTAGTCTATTGCCTGTACCTTGAGTATTTTTATTTCCTTGCTTAGCAACTGTTGAGACTTGGCAATGTTTTTCTTGGTTATACTTTTTATAGCCACAGCAACATCAGGCTTCTGTCAAAAGAGCAATCAATAACATTGCATTATATTAACATAAATATAACATAAATATACCATAAAATACAACAACTAGAGAAATATACAAAATGATTAGTGTATATTAAAAAAGTATTATATTAATGTGATAACCTACATATTACCAAGAAATAATTCTAAGGATAACAACGAATATATGAATACAAAGTTAAAATAAATGACTATAATTCTATAGAGAAGGGTTTAATATAGGCTCTGCCTGTTCCCCAGTTGCTATACAAATCTGAATAAAAATATTGCTTATAAAAAATCCTGAATAAAAATGTTGTCTAAAAAAAAAATATCATCTTTATGTTCATGGACGTTATTAACAATTTATTATTGGCTGAATCAGGATAAAAAACATCAACTTGGTATGTAATTGATATCCATTAGAATTAAGTCTTCTTATAGATAAAATAAGTACAATATAAATCTTTAATTCATAAAGTGTGAGAAACTAATTGACGATACAAAAAAAGAAAACCATTGAAGATTGGGTATCCTGAACCTGAAAACACTAAATCATTACATGTAACTGTAGTAGTCACAAATAGACTCTAGATCATTTACAAATATAAAGGGAAATGCTATTATCAGCAAGTTTAAGGATTGTTGATAAATTACAACACTTGCAAATTGAATCAAAACAAAAAAAATCTGGATAGATCTTGAACCACCCACCCACCTGCACGTTGGTGCCGATGGAGTGAAAAAATATCAACATATTTCTGTTCATTATTCAACATTTAGTTTATCATTTTCTATCCACAGGTTACATGTATTTGTGTTGAAATTTTTGATAACAACTGGAGGTATTTATTGAAGTGTCACTGAGGTTAATCAGGAGAGCTGATATATCAATAGAAAAGCATTAAATGTGACTGAATAATTAATCCCTAAGTGATAGAAATGGACAATGGTGAGTGTCTGTACGGTTATGGTCTGATTAAACTGTACTTAATATATGATACAAGATTACCTGGACAGTTGGCTGACCACAACAGGTGCTAATATATTCTAGTACTTACATGATATATGAACCATAAAAGGGTGGACAATACAGGTGAAAGGCCAAAAAAATTGGGTTCATGGTCAGACTTAACTGTCATAATAAAATATACCAACCATATATAATACTAAATAGGGAGAGGGTCATTGTGGGATTTTGTTGAAGGATTTGTAATAATGATAATGATCAGATTTAAAGGGTTTATATAAGTATTATACTAGTAACATCAATGCACGAAGTTCATCCATAGATTGTAGTGTTCTATATAGAGGTAATTTTATAGTTGTAACTGACTGGCTGGATTTAAAGGTTTTTCATGTTTTTGTATATAATTAGGTAATTTGAGCACTTCATTTATAATTAAGGATCATTTCAAGCTTGAGGGATTAGCTGTATCTATTCTTTAAGTTTATTACAGATAAAATGAATACTTCTTACGTATCGGTATATATTTTGACATGAGATCATCCTAACTTAATGTATTAAGGACGCTTCATTTGTTAATATTATAAGGATTGACTGATTGTTAATATGCTGAGTATTATGTATACCAAAGTAACAAGCCTGTCTAGAACAAAGAGAGAGAGAGAGAGAGAGAGAGAGAGAGAGAGAGAGACTAAGTCATTTCGGTACTAATATGGTTCTTTTTTATTTCAATAAATTGCGTAGGGGTCTATCTACTGAGATAGAGAAATATGATTTAATGTCCCTTTGACACAAAATAAGCCATCTCGGGACTAACATGTGGTTAAATTTTATTTCAATAATTGATGAAAACTTAAAAACTTAGTAAATTCACACGATTTTTGACTGAAAATTTGGTCCATAATATCTTTTTCTTTTTGCTTGTTTCTATACATATATGTATTTAATTGTACTGTTTATCTTTTTATTATCTGTGGTTTGATATGCAGTCATTCTTCCAGATAATGCTAACAAAGGAACGTCTACAGGTCAACTTACGCCTAACGTACAAGTAGATTGCTAACACAGAAAATGAACAATGCCCTGTAATCACTAGGACCACAGTATAAAGAGTCTTTCAAGCATGACAATGTCAACAAATGAATTAAAATCTCATTTTAAAAGTCCTCTTGCTCTAACATGTAATTCAAACATGCAATTTTCCATGAACCTGTTTTTTTTTATATTTTTATTTATGCTGAGACTTGTCCGAGACATGAATTAATGCACATATTATACTAAATTATATTTTGATAGGACCTGCGTTTTTTTCTTTTAATTTTAATCGAAATAGTGGCAGGCATTGTATGGTCAAATTTACATGAATGAGATAAGGTGCGAAAAAAACATGTGCTATTTTTTCTCCTTGTCAGGTACAAATGTACATGTATGTTTTCAATGTCATGACTGTATTAATGATATTGACAAACAGGGTGACCCCCCCCCCCCCCACATCTCCCTCCATACCACCCTTGTTGCTAAATGATTATCACAAACATCACATTTATAAGGTTTCACCTCTCTATGTGATTTCATGTGAACTTCCTTGGCACATCCAACCTATCATCTCTATGTATAACAATCCAAAATGAAAGAAAATCATTTGGAACGCAGTAAATATACATATAACCATATTACACAATGTTTCAAATCCGTACAAATAAATACCATACATGTAGTACAAGTGTATTCAACAATAAATCACAGTAAATACACATCTATGTGTATAACCCCTGTCTTATAATACACAATCTTCCAATGTGTTAATTACAATTAATGACCAATACACAAAGATTTATATATTATACTGTGCAACTAAAGTGTACATATTACCAATAACCCCTAGTAAATATGCTTTATAATACTCAAGCCCAAGTTTTAAAATATGTGTTTGTATGTGGTGTGGTACTTATGAATATGACGTAGATCTATTGATGTGACCCAATCTGTATACATATCATAATAGCAACATAAGATTGCCAAATACATGATCTATGTATGTTCCAAAACAGCTGATGTTTATTTCGAGCATATCGTTTGTTGATTTTTGTGACTTACAACCATGTAAAAATACTAGAAACTCAAGTCAAAATTTATCTTGTACAAATAATTTAAAATCAAACAGGGCGAAAAAAATAAAAAAAATATTAAAGAGTAAAGTATTTCAGATCAAGCTTATTGAAATAATAAACCATGCTCTGATTCAATATACATGTACAGACAGTTAGTTACCAGTGTTTTTTAAAGATTATCAAATAAATATCCATGCTCCCTCTTTCATTTCCAGTAAAATTCAGTCCATGCAAGCAAGAGTATAATAAAACTGTGAATGTGATGCATTGTGAATAGAATCTCTCCCGACAAAAGAAAAATATATCCATGTACAGCAGTTGACATCGATGGCTAGTTGCCAACATGAAACCATTCTTTGAAAACCTTTTGCTGTCACAAATTTGATAAGCTGGCTTTGTTTTTGTAATAAATACACAATATCTATGACTGATAAAGCTGGCTTTAAATTTTGGATGAATAAATACTCAATATTTACAACTGATAGTTTCTAATTCTGTGGAATACCACAGACGATTTGATATTCATTAATAAAATATCTCTTGTTTAATAAAAGAGAAAAAATGATCATGCAAGCGGGAAATTAACATCCATTTATGACACTCATTGACAGTAAATGCACAAGGAGAGAAAGATTTTGGACAGAATACACATGTATATATAAGACGTAGAGGATTTGAAAAGATTTATGCACAATGAGGCAAAGACTTTGGTGTGGGATATTACAAAATTGACCACATCTAAAAAATTTGAGAATGATAACAAAAGCTTTTACTTTCAAAAAGACACACAAAAATATTTAAAATAACTTTCAAAAGTCAAGTGATTCAATTAAAAACTTAAGTTTAGAGTAGTGAGTCACAGAAAGTTAATATTTACATGTATAGTATATGTGGCATGAGAAATTCTAAATAAGAACTTGCATAAAAAGATGACAAATTAAATAAATCTATTTTAAAACTAAAGGTGGGGAGTAAAATTTAATTCTATTGTTGTTACATGTCATGTTGTAGATACAATGTATGTAAATAGAGTTTATGATCTAAAAATAGGTCTGACTATAACGCTTACATCACTTTGAACAACGTGGTCTACTGTACATGTACAACTATTACTTTTATTTTTGTTATGAAATATGTCACTTTTGTGACCTAAGTTCTTTGATATACTTCATAACCATTAAATAGATGAATATACATGTACTACATCTACATGGGTGTTATAATAGTTTAATTATGGTATTTCCTACTACTATGTTGGATGGATTAAATTATTCAACTGAAACTGTCATGACACAGTGTTAACAGTTAACAAATTCCAGAAAATGAAAAATAAGGGACAATTTAGGAATTTTAGAAGTAGTTTTATCCCAAAAATTTGCATAACAGTACATACCTTCCTGCATTTTTTGGGTACATGTATATGATTAAGTTGAGATTAATTTTACATTTCGTCTTTTCCAAATTATATTCCAAATTCTCCCATTCACGGTATTTTGAAATCGGGCCTAAGCTTATATTTTGTAATACATGTATCTAACATAATAAAAACAATCATTTTAAGGCTTAGGCCTAAACTGCAGGTTGAATTTTTTAAAAATGGGTGTCTTCACAAAGTACACTGACAAATGACAACAAAGAAATTTGTGCGTGAAAACGATTCACAATATAGCAGAAATTTATCAAAGTTTAATTATAAAAAAATGAGGGAAGTTAATGATTCCAACCTTGCCGGATATTTTCAATCTCTGCAATACAAATAATCTTAAAAATAATTTGCAATCATCTGGCAGGTAAGCTTACATTGTGCACTCAGGTTTAAATTAACATACATGTACATCTAAAAAGTAGTTTTATCATTTATCGAAATGAACAGAACTTACACACGTTTATAACATTAAAAATAAAACATTTCATACATTAAATGCCAATGTAAGTCTATTCAATGATCAAAAATTCCCAATTTTACATTTTATAAGGGTAGAAAATGATGAAGGGTCACTTGGACGGTGCATTATTAATATGGGATCTTTTTTTCACTAAATTCCCTACTAAATGTTACAGTTGTATTCTCAAATATTATGTCTACATATTAAAAGCAGATGTGTGTTAAATTGTGAGTGTAGGCATCTTTTAACTTCAGGGTCATCCTACCAGCTTCTGTACAGACTCTGTTGTCGGTTGTTAGTATGACTAAACGAAAGTAGGGTACATGACCCACTTGGAACAGCACACTGACATCGTATGATTGTGATTTTCAAATTGGGACCACCCACTTTCCTGAACTTACACATTAGCCTACGCTATACCCCAACAAAGCAATGGCATGATGCAATATCATGTAAGGCCACAGGGCCTTTAAGTTAGAACTTTGTGAACTTTTGTATTTACTAAAAAAAAAAAAAAATGTAAAGCCTTCAACACAAAATACTAGTGTAAGTACATGTTAACTCATATTTTTGTTATATTTTGTAGTAAACTGCAAAATAAGAGAAGCAAATGATTTGATTTTGCTACTTTTGATAATCTAAACTAGGGAGTACGTTCCTTTATACTAAAACTAAAAGGGATAACTTAAAAACACTAGTCAAGATAAGATGGGGTTTGATTATCAATTGGATTTCACAAGAAATTTCTTCAAATAGTACATGAAATCCATCAACGCCAGTCTTCCTTATTTCATTGCCCCCTTTCCTTATCCAATAAGACTGAAGAAATGGTACTGCTGTATTAATCTATCATCTGATCTAAATACTATATTCTTCAACAAGATTGTAACTAATCTCTTGTCTCAAATTTCTCCAACTTGAAATTGATACCACTATTTTACCAAATGGAAGGACAAAAGACTGGGTGTCATTAATCATTTTGGATAAACTGAAGGCTGTCATTTCTAAATTGAAGTTAGCCAGAACCTTTGTTTTGGTGAGCTATTCCAAATCTAAACTCAGTTCTGTCAACAAATACATACCTTCCTGTATCTTCCTTTGAAGACAACTGCAAAGGCACCATGTCCGATTAAATCTTTTTTGTTATATTCGTAATCTCCTATTATCTCCATCTTTCAGATTGAATATTTATCATGGAAAAAATAAAGTTATATTTTGGTTTGACAGGAATGGCCAATAATTTTGACACTCAGCCATATTATTGCAACCAAATTATGATTACATTATTCAAGCTTTGCTGAAGCCATTTTGTTTCATTTCAACTCATAATGAGGTCGTAAAATGTAAACAATGACAATCAAACCGTTATAATCACAAAGATTCAAAACACAAAGAGCAATATTTCTTCATAGGTACGTAATTTTTCTTCGTTTGCACTTAGTTTATCGGAGGCCACCTGATTATGTTTAGGTTTTGACCAATTTGTAGCTAGTAAACATCCACATCAAAACATAGTTCTCCAGAATATCGATGTTTTATACTATATAATGGCAGAGATAAATGATGACATCTCTTGTGAACAGTTCGCTTAATGTTGAAGAAATCGATACTTGAACTGTCAATTTATCAATTACAATATCCATTAAATAAACTTAATTATATTCTAATTTATGAAAATTGTGTCAAATTCATACGCATTATAGTGCGTCTCGCGGTTTCTCGCAACAGTGACGAGAGTTTATGCTTATGGTTCATGTATATTGCGCCTTCAACCACGTGGTGAGATTATTAGGGAGATTATTGCATATTTTGGTTGAAATACCGCCTGTCATGTCTGCAGTATTTACAGTTCATTCACTGCTCCATTTTTCCTAAGTGCATACGTAAATCGCCTATTCTTGGGGCAGAGGTAAGGGCTCCACATGGTGGAATAACCTTTTTATTCTTGGTAAACTATGGCGGTGATCTCCACCAATCATGACATAGCATCATGTCCGTGGATGTCAATGACACAGAAAATTAAATAACAGCATAGAAACGAATTTCCGAACTGCTTTTATAACCCCTTAATTTATTGTAATGTCGTATAGTTCATTTTGTTAACATAAAATTGCGAATGATTAACGAAATTCATGCATGCACCAAAGCAACGATGACATTGACCTCGGCGTTGGTGTTGTTTTGTAAACAAACCTGTTTTTGCATGCTTTTTGATTAGATAATACAATAAGATAAGCTATGGCACCAGCTGATTGTAGTTTTTATGTGACAAGAAACTGTGTTATCTTATACCAAAAACACATTTAAATTTAATTAAGTATAGTTGCCTTTATTTGTCTGGAGAACTTTAGGCCTTAACTACCAAAAAATTACTCATTCAATCACTCACAATGAATCAGTAATCCTCTTATAAGACCTACTTTAATCTTATTACTGTCATATTACCGTAAAACATTATGCTATAATATTAATATTACCTGAAGCATTAATGCTTACAGCCAAGTGTGATTTATACAGTTAGTTAATTTATTTATTTATATGACAGGGTTTGCACACTCCTTGAAAATCCTGGAAAAATGTGATTTCCAGCACGGGAAATACAAGATTTCGCCTTGAAACTCATGGAAAATTAACAATTGTGGTTTATCGCTATATATAATTTAAGATATAAAACTGAACTTAGACATCAAACGTTTCTTCAAAAAGTTCATAAATTTATAGCCATAAATGGACTTGTCTTCGGTAGAATTCTATACAGGGACTCATGGAATCTGGTAAATAACTCTTTGAAATTTAAGTGTTCGGAGTTGTGCCGCACACCTATGACAGGACGAAAAAAATCTCAAGTCACATGTACACATGAAAGGATCCTTGAAATTCAAAATTTGTAATTTGAATTACCGGTAAGAGTAGACCAAAGCGATATTTTTCAGGCAAGCCCTCCCTTATAACCTGCTGCTCTTGCAAATGCCGGTCTTCAATAGGCCAGTTAGTGCAGAAAACAAGGATTTTGCACCACCTTTCATTACTTTTAGATCATAATATTTCATTTAGGCTCTCCATTTCTGTGTAGTAGGACCTTAAACTCCATTTCATTTCATTTACTCCCTCTGTGTCCTAAAAATTTATATGCTGTTATTCTTTTTCAGATAAATATTAAGTGGATGACAGATATCAGTGAATTATGGCAAATATCAGAGTAATTGTACAGTATGCGGTTCCGGTAGTGACCGGAATCTTGGGATTGTTATGGCTTTTCGGAAGAAAAAAGGACAAAAAGCAAAGCATAGAAGAAACACCATCACAGAAAGAGTCTAGTAAAGAAATATCTTCAAACAAGCAGTTGCCCACAGAAAAGAAAACTGAAAAGCCTCCAGATGTAAATTGTAAGCAACCAGTAATACCAACAGCAGCAAAGCTTCACCAAAGTCCAAGTAAAGTTTCGAAAAAGGAGGATCAGACCCATGCTGATTCCAACAAGAACAAAATCTTGTCGCAAAGCAGTCCAGTCATCGAAGAGGAGATATCTCATGTTGTCAGTACAAGTTCCCTGAAATCTAGTGTTGTTCCAGAAAGAAATATCAATGTTAAACAAGAAAACCCTATCTCGGAAGAATCAAATAGGCCTACATGTAATTCTAAACCTGCCAGTAGTAATCATACAGGCAGTAGCTTATCTTCCCATAATAGAATAACAGAACAAAAAACAGACAGTTCGAATAATTTGACAGAAGGAACAGACACTGTCACTAAAACTTCAAAAAAGTTAGTTGAGGCGAGTTCAGATACCAAAAATGCAAACTCTTTGGACAAAATAAAATCGGAGTTGACATCAAGTAAAACTTCTAATCATGAAAAACAAACATCTACACTAAGTGCTAATGTTTCCACAGACAGTGTCAAATTGATTAAGGACTCACCACTTGAATCGTTGTCTCAAAAGTCAGACAGTGAAACTAAAAACAATGAATCTATTGAGAAATCTACGAAATTGAGTAGTTCGTCAGAGAAAGCAGTCAAGGTGGTTGAGGAATCGACGGTTGAGGAATCGTCATCCACGCAAACTAGCGTCGATAACAATGAATCGGTGCCAATTGTTGATGTTGAGGACGCAGCAAAAAGCAATGAACATCAAGACACTAGTCCTCCAAATTCCGATTCACCAGGTTGTGATAGCAATAGTGAGGTAAAGTATCTTTCATAACATCTAATAATCAGTTGGGTCCTTTATTTTCTAACAGTGGTCACAAAATTATTCACTTGTAAATTGGACGCAAAGGCTAAGAATTCGTCAATTCGATTTAATTTTTGGTAAACACTTAAATAGTGTCAAAAGTAATATCCAGAAAATGCTGTAGCCAAATTTAAGTTGATACGGCACCATGCCATTTCTTCATAACACACTTTATAGTCTTCTGTCCATCACGTAACTAGTCACATAACTTGCAATAGTTTTTATTCATTCGCTCTTGATAGAATCCTTGCGCGAATTAGATTCAGAAATTTATAGCCCCTGACCTTCGATCAGATTGAAATTTCTGTACATAACATGCTTAACTGATATATTTACAGAATTATATAAGTAGTAAATAATACCCTACTACGGGTTGATATTAGAAATATCCCAAGATCAACGGTCGAGGGCTATTTCTAATATCGAATCGAGGGTGAGTGGGGTATTATTTGACATACACATTGACATCACTTCAATGACAGAGTGGTTAGCATACCCCCATATAGCAACATAAACATAATATTGTCCCGTGTTTTAGCATGAGGGTTACGTCACTGCTGGAATGAGTATACTAATAGTGAACTGTTGTCCACCACTGCTCAAAATACACTTGCGTTATTTTAGTCATACATACATGTAGACCAGTTCAGTAGTAAAATGCTGTCAATGACTCAGTCAGACGAAGAACTTCTTTTTGCCAGCCAGATTGCCGAAAGCAATTTGAATTTATATGAAAATTTGGACGAGGATATGATTTCAAAAAGTCAGCGTATAGAATAATTAAAGTATATTTTCGATATGGATGTGGGAAATTCAGCGCTTATCCGATATTTCGGATGTTGAAGAAAATCGACCTGAAAATGACAAACGTTTTCATATTGCCAACGAAGAAAGGATTTTAAATGTTGCAAATAATACTGTACCAAAAAATACTTTAAGGTGTAATAAGTGGGTGTTTAATACATTTCAAGCATGGTCAATATGGCGGCACAATCGCCATAATGATGAAAGGACAATAACTAAGGATCTTGAACACATGGATAATAGTGATTTAAACTTTTGGTTAAAACACTTCTTGGTTGAAGGACGGCGAGAAATACCCACCAAATTCAATATTTAGTTTAGTAGTGGAATTGATGTCTTACGTCTTAAAATGTATTTGCTGTGTTTGCTTAATATGACGTCATCAGGCGGGTGATGTGGGATATCGTCCCAGAGATGATATCACATAACACCCTCTGATCACCCAATAATCGGCACGATATTTCTATATTATCGCTTATGGAACATCAAAGACAAAACACCTTGAAGGTGTGTATATTATATCAGAGATTTGAATGTATCATTGCATTGATGGGTTCTGTGAATGCATGAAAATGTATCGATCAATAATCAACTTATGTAATTACCATCTATTACATGGAATGATGTAGAGTTGTTTATATTACTGGTATAGTTTACACTAAACAAGAGTGAATTGGCAAACTTGATTGTCACTGATATTTAAAGCCACAACAAATTTGGAATATTACATCATGCAATATATTTTCTGTAAACATCTCAGTTTAGTACCGTTAAGAAAGTTTATGCTGATTGCAATACAGTACCTACCTTTATTATGCATTCTGTAATAGTATAGGATATTAACCTGCTTGATAGTTTCCCCAAAATTGCGTAAATCACAGAAGTAATCATGTAATGTACGTTAGTGTTGAAAATCAGATCGAAATTTGTGATCCGAATACTCACGTTTGCTATCCGAATACTATTCGGATAATTTGGAAACATGAAATTCATGAACAAAATTACTTCAAAAGTTCATATACTCATAATTGTTTGAGCCGCGAAGAAGAAAATGTACCTACCATTAGCCACAATTATTAAGACTATCCATGATATCCAAAAAAATCACCAAGATGAAAAATTTATGTATAACTACTCTTGTAATCCGCAGCCCTCCTACTTATCATTTTGCTCAATCAGCACAAATAACAAAAGCAATATAAAAACATGTCACATTTTGTCCGCACTCGTCAAACTTGGCAGATTCTGGTACAATCTAGATATAGGGTACCAGAATCTGCCGATGTAAAAATGGCTAAATAATATAATACAGAGCATACGGAATGTCAGAATATATTGTAACCCTTATTTTGTATCCGTTAACGAACGGATATCCGAATAGTAGTTTCAAGACTAATTAGCGTGCATGTTTTTGTTGATACATCGCCATTTTGGAGTAATTGAATTTAATGCAAAAGCAAAATGAATAGTAATAGGAAGTCAGACAAATAATCAATCCTTTTTAGCCAACAATTTTTTGACGATGGAATAGATATGAAAATTTGGATCAAAAGGCAATCTTTTCCAATAATTCTGACAGTGAATTTACGAAGGTGTTCGGTATGTTCAGAAAAGGATTTGCTAATCAATTTTTCAATTGACTTGCAGTAACGTCAGAAATGGGTTGCAAAGTGCAATGCGATTCCAGTTATTTTGTTCCCTGATCAAAACGAATGAGAATAGATTGTTTTCTGTAATGTTTTGTATTATGTTCCTCTTCCAGGCTTCAAATGACAGTTGACGAGGTGACTGTTATATGAAATGTTCATGTTTATTGTTCCTTTTCCAGGCTTCAAATGACAGTGGACGAGGTGGCAGTGTGACAGAAAATTTGTCATCGATGTGTTCACCAGAAATTGTTCGTTATGAGTTTAATTTTCCATCTGAATTATGTGGTCGTTTGATTGGTCGTCAAGGAAAGAATATCAATGCTATTAAAGAACAAGCAGCAGCAAGTGTATCATTACAGAATAATCCATTTACTCCAGAATTTCAGATCTGTATTGTAGAAGGTGAGTTAATAGGGTTTTTTCAGATCTGTAGGTGAGTTAATAGGGTTTTTTCAGATCTGTATTGTATAAGGTGAGTTAACTGGGTTTTTTGGGGGGTTATTTACATGTACTACTGCTACTAATAATAAATTGCCTTATATAGTGCAAAATTATGTTAGCTGTCATTTCTACGCTTCACAATGTGCTCTAGCACAAATATTTGCTAAACAGATGTGTCTTTGGTGTTGACTTAAAACTCGAAAGTAATTGAGGTGTCATGCGGATCTGTTGAAGAAGCTCATTCCATAAATATGCACCATGAACTAGTAAATAGTATTTTCTGTACAATTTATTTTTTGGGGGAACCGAAAGCAAGTTTTGTATCTACAGGAATGAAAGAATGTTAATGCATATACTGTGATGCTTTGTAATAAAAATATGGCTTTATAGATGGTTTTCAGAATTTTGTAGTAAATTCTGGCTTCAACAGGCAATCAACAGAGTTGCACAAGTTGATTGGGCCTAGCTGAAATTGGCAGCACAGAATTAGAAGAGTATTTACAATTTTAATCTGTATTAAACAATTATATGATAAATCTGATCATGGAGATTATATTTAAATTCTTGTTTTATGTATTCCTAGGTACCCAGACTGAAGTGGAGAAAGCATTGTCTTTAATACGTCAGAAATTTCCACGTTCTCAATTCTCTCAGCTTGACATGAGTCCGATCAATCAACCAGCACCACCCAAACCAGCTCCACATGTTCTTATGCCAAATATCATGCAGGTGAGATAATCGGTAAAATCAGCAGATCTTCTACACAGGCCTGGATATAACAGTTTTAGATGTACCTGACAAAGTGTCAGGCACTACTGAAATAGTACCAGACATTTTCAACTTAGTGCCAGACATGTATTAGTAATATTAATAAAAAAGACAAAGTAGTGCCTGACAGTGTCAATAACCAGGTGCCTTATTTCCAGGCTTGCTTCTACAGAAATTGGATAAAATCAGTTTACAGACTTCTCTAAATAGTAAATCAATCTTGTCATGAGTGTATGTGAAGATAACACCTTGTAAAATAACAATTTTTACAAATAGCATCATGGTTAAAAGTGCCTAATTAAGATACAGTCGGACCATAAAACTACATGAATACCAAATGTAACTGCAGTTTCCCCTGCAGAGTCTTTTCTGTAGATGTTTCGAAAAGAGTAAGCACAATAAAAGAATGTGAACTTCAGATGTACATAACTTACATTAAGATGGATTGGTTGACTGATCCAATATCTTATTTAAGACTAAGGGGGGTGGATGGCCGATTGGTTAGTGTGCGAGCGCTGTATCATACGGCCTGTCATTGCGTCAACTGATGTGGTTTCAAATCCCGTGTTGTACGTGGCAAAGAGTAGCATCACCTGTCCAACCTCGTAGTTTTTCCCCGGGTACTCCGGTTTCCTCCCACTGCTAAAGACCCATACGTGCAAGCATATTATTGAAATAAAATCAAACCATATCTTAGTCTCGAAATGACCTAGTTTGTGTTGAGTAGAATTAAAGTCTCTCTCTCTCTATTTAAGACTAATATTTATTGTTTATAACCTGAAATTCTGTATTTACCATTAAGTCTGGAATATTGTATCTTTAAGATCATATAAAATAATGATTTCTAACAAAATTTATTGTAGTTAAGTTTACCAGAAGGTGTATCTGTTGATGTGGTGGTGTCTAGTATTGTTGATGCTGGTCATGTGTTTGTTCAACAACCAACTCATCCTTCGTTTCCCTCCCTAGAGAGACTAGATCAGTTTATGTCTGTATGTTATAGTCAGAACAAGATGGTTCCACCTCTTCCACGACCCATAGAAGGTAATTGTATACAGTCTTTAATATTAAATGCCATCTCTACCTTTCTCTTGGTTCTCCAGTTGTATTCCTCTTGGGCAAGAAAGTTTGTTGGGATTTTCTTATCAGTGCTTTGAGACGGACAACACATAGTCGTTGAGATGGACTAGCAACGACGGCCTGATTCTATTTATCAACAAACGACGTCATTTTATCGTATTTTCACATTTAACTCAAAAGATAATAAAATTTTATAAATTTTAACAAAATGAAACTCACATCAACGGAAAGGGAATTTCATCAGCTTTTTAATAGTATATAGTTTGTCAGGTGAACTCATGGGGGCAATTGAAGGAAAATGAAATAAATGCACTGCCCATTGAAAATGACGTAATTCTAGCCATAAACGGTAATGAACTGGGGTTGCTAGATTGACAAAAAAACTAAAACAAAACAGGTCCTGTGTAAACATTGGCAGCATATAAAAGAACCAGGCAATTGTCCCACGGCACATTGCATGGCGTATGCCTATCTTCATTAGCCCAATTGGTACAGAAGGGTACGGAACTGAGTGTTTCCTACTAGAAACATCAACCCTGATTGGTCAATCAAATGTCTGACGTCGTATGACCTCTGACACAGCCTTCTACTACAACTGGTCAGATCTTCATGTAATGTAGGTCATCGATAGTATAAAACAAACAAAATGAAATATAGATCTTTATTTTATGATCAGTAGTGGAATACCACGTTTTATCAGAGAAATAAGTGTTATTTCACTGGCTAGCAAAGTAGTCCATGTTGTTTTACCTAAAATGATTGTAAAATCATAAAATAAATAGAACATTTGTCGTTTTGTCGTGAATAACATATTTTATTTCATCTCTAAGCAAGAAAACGTTATTTTCACTCATGCTACGCATTCGAGAAATATATGTTTTCTTGCTTCACTCTAAAACGACAAATATCCTCTATGTATTTGAATCAAATTGAATTAATGATGTATATATTATTGTTTATATTTATAGTGGGTGTTATTTGTGTAGCCCCTATGATGGATGGGTGGTATAGAGCACAGATAGTACAAGTTTATGAAGATACAAATGAATGTGATATAAAATTTGTTGATTATGGGGGTTATGAACGTCTTTCTATGCCTCTCCTTAAACAAATCAGGCAAGTATTTTACACACTCATTTTTCTTTATATGAAAATAAATTAGCGTGAAAGTTCATATTGTTGAAATAATCGAATTAGTTCAATGAGAAATTATTATATTATTTTATTCAGAGCTGTTTCCACAAATTCTTTTGTCTTTTTCAGGGGGGGGGGGGCAAATGGTTAGCGCACACACGTAATATCATAAAGTCATTGGTTTCGATTCCCTGGTTGTACGTGACAAGGAAAAGTGCCTGTTTCCACTTTGCCCAAGTGAATTATAGAAATAAAATTGAACCATGTACATTTGTAACATTACTCAATGAAATCATTTAATGAATCATTTAGATTTAATCAACAGGTGACAATGGGTTAAGACTCTTCAGCCAGTCCAAAAGTCTGAATCGTGCATAATCAAGAGGTGACAACTAGTTCGGTCTCTTCAGCCAGTCCAAAACTCTGAATCATGTATGGATATTAAGAGTTGTTATCGCTGACTTTGGAAGCTTGAATCTGCTGGTGGTTGTATATTGATGGGCTGTAAATGTTTTATTGTTGTTTTATTTTAAAAAATTGTTTTTTTCCTTTAATTTAACAGAAGTGACTTTATGACGTTACCTTTCCAAGCTGTAGAATGCTATGTTGCTAATATTACTCCTCTTCAAGGTAAGGTTATTATTATACCGTCAGCCATTTCACAGCACATTATGGCTGATTTGGCTATGTTGCTAATATTACTCCTCTTCAAGGTAAGGTTATTATATACCGTCAGCCATTTCACAGCACATTATGGCTGATATCAGTCACACCATGATTGCATTATTTAAAGTGCCAATCCCGATAACTTTTTGGGGAATAAAACTGCTTAATTTTGTATTAAAATCGTTTAAAATCCATAACCTGGAAATGGAGAACGTTTTATTATACAGTATCTGGATAAAACTAGACTTTTTTCTAAAAAAATAATATGTAGGTGAAATTTACCTTTTGTTATCAAGTACACGGCATGGGTCATTCACTGTATAGACCACTCAAGAAACATTAATCGATTATCAGGTCACCCAATGAAAAAATTGACCCGAAATCTTAAAAGAGTTACGTGTCCGGATAAGCAGTGTTGACGTTCACGTCCAAACAACTCAATATTTTGAGCTGAAATTTTGAGACAAGGTAAATACACCATGCCACTATATTTTGGTCTATAAATTTCATAAATACTCCGACTTTAATTTTTGAGTCCCTGTTCTTATCGGGATTGTCCCTTTAAGTCCAATATTGTGTGAGAGCTACAGTGTCTTACCAGGAGCTCTCGTATTGGCTACCATTGCTGGAAGGGTGGTTGGAAGGCAGAATGTTTAGTACATGAGCATTGTATCATCAGGTCCGTCATTGAGTCAAGTGGCGTTGTTTCGATTTCACGGCTGTACATAACAAAGAGTAGGGTCATCTGTCCAACCTCATGAGTTTTCTCCAAGTGCTCTGGTTTCCTCCCCCTGCTAAAGACCCCTAAAACTACGAGCCAGCGTATTATTGAAATAAAATTGAACCATATGCTAGTCCCGAAATGTCCTAGTTTGTGTTTCGTGGACGTTATACTCTGTCTCTCCACCAGTGGCTGGCAGAGAAAGTTCCTCAGAAATGTGACTGGTGCAGGACAAGGACTTAACACAGATGGGTCCGTAAAGAGCGAGGTCCAGTGTATACAAAAGAACCCTTTACCGTCGGAAAGTCGCAATGAGAGTAGGCTGTAGTGCCGCTGTTGGGGCAAAATTTCACTCATGGCATTCTAAATGGTGCATGGCCTTCATTAGCCCAGTCAATGCAGAATAGTAAGATGTTAAATCCAAATTCATGATGTTGATATATTTGAAAACAAGATCAATAAAACTGAACATAAGATGGGGCATATATTTATTTTGTTATTGTAATAAAATCACACTTTCGTCTGCTTTGATTTTTGTCCAAAGAAAGTTTTAGAATTACGGTATTATTTCTATTTTTATTTTTAGGTGAGGATTTTTTCAGTGATAAAGCTGGGTCTGTGTTGGAAGAATTAACTCAAGGGAAATTATTACAGGCTCAGGTGATAAACCGAGCAGAAGATGGAATACCATACATACATATTTATCAGATCAGTGGAGATAGGGTGAGTAATTAATACTCATGATAGCAGGTACCCGCCATGACTGAGTAAGACATTGGCTCGCTTCCAGTATTAAACGATAAAGTCCCTCAGAATTTTCGGGCATGGTTTCCTCCTGTCTGTGGTGCAGGACGGACGGCCAGACCACGATAGTATGTGATTGTTTGGATGGGATGAGACGAAAAACTGAAATACCCTTTACCACCTTGACAATTAAACAGCATTGGCTTCATGACAAAGAGCTCCCAGTGTTATAAGATAAAGTTTCTCAGGATTTTCCGGCACGGTTTCCCCTGTTAGTGGTGTAGGATGGAGAGCCTGCCCAGGACAGTATCCGGTCGTTTGGATGAGATAAGACTAAAAACCGAAATATCCTTTACAAACTTGGCAGTTAAACAGCATTTGCTCGATGGCTAAAAGGTCTTAATTTCGCTTTGTCGACGATAAAGTTCCTCATTATTTTCGGGCACGGTTTCCCCTGTCAGTGGTGCAGGACGGACCAATCTAATTAAAATATAGATCTATATTTCGTTTCGTTTTTTATACTTTTGATGGCCTACACTCATGTAGATCGAACAAGTTATAGTGGGAGCTCACGTTCTATGACGTCAAGTATCAAGCACGGGACATTTGACCCGATAACATCAGTCATTCGATTAACCAATTAGCGACCGCCATGCTTTTTAAAATCTACTTTTGTTTTGATTTCTATCCGCTAGTAATATTTACCCACAGTTCCACGCATGAAAAGGTCAAACGGTCGATTCGACAGACCATTTGATTGGCTGAACCCTCATTTCAGGCAGAACGCGACTTAAATAACAAGTCTTCCAGATCCAAGAGTAGTAAAGACAAGTAAAAACGAAATTTTGAACTATAAAAAACGAAACGAAATTGGATCTGTGTTTTAATAAGATTGAGGACGGACAGCCTGATCGGAACAGTCTCTTGTCGCTCGGATGGGACAAATACGTATGTAGTCATTTGATTTTACAAAAAATAAAAGGACCATTGGCAGTTTGAATTTTACGAAGGGAAGGCTTTAACATAGCTGCCTGCAGAAAACTTGGCTTATAGCACACTGCCTTTTTGGTGCAGCATAGTTGAACAATAAACCTGTTGCATTTCGTTGTGCATTCTTGTATGTATATAAGTAGAATGAAAGATGTCTGTCCATCACGCCTCATCAATGATAGCCAAAACAGCATAACCCTGTGAAAGTTTTAGGCCACTGAATACGGCCCTTGTCAAATTTTGGTCCCGGATATCCTAGTATTATTTAATAAATGTATTATTCTGTGTTTTTCAGGTGTTATTTGTAAATAGAGAACTTGTAAATAGAAAAGTAACAAGAGGAATAGAGATCATACAATAACCTCAACTATCTATTCAACACAACAACTACAAACACAGCTATTGTAATATCTAAGTCAGTCCTTGGACCCTCTTCCTACAACAAGCTTCACAAAATGCTCTGTTTTGAACAGAAAAGAAACCATTGCCTGTCCAACCTTGTGGGTTTTCTCTGTGTGCTCCGGTTTCCTCCCACTGCTAATGACCCCTACAAACTAGCAAATTGTTGAAATAAAAGTGAATCATACGCTAGTCCTGAAATGAGCTTGTTTGAGTTGACGTTAAAACCCATTTCTCTCTCTCATTGTTATTGTAAGAATTATGTCACAGTCGGTTAATATCCTTTGAATACACCCTAGATTCACCTTGGTCTTTGCACAAACAATGGGAAAATTCTACCATTGATTAAATTTTCTGTTTGATATGTATATCGGAAGTAAAAAAATAAACAACATGACAGTAGCTTGGGGTTTTTTCTAGGAAGAGGCGTCAGACTTTATGTTGATCTCTATATTATTGATATTTTAAGTAAAGATGTTAGCAAATTCCTTAAACATGCTTGCAGGAAACATTGTTTTCAATTCCATAAAAGTTGTTCAAACTGCTTAAAATATCATGATCTTTATATTATCAAAATGGTCATTGTAATGGTGACATCCATAAAATGTGAATCTTAGACAGATGTCGCATTTACAAATACGGAGAAATGAAAAAAATGATATTTTCTGCATCAATTTTGAATCCATTGTGAAAATGATAATGTTAATTTTTCTGATCTTTGTGAAGTTTGTAAAAATTGAAATCCTTTATTATTATTTATTTGATCTTCTTATTCATCATGCCCACAATTTGTAGCATAATTCTGCCGTTTTTATTATAAAACTTAGGTGCTAACGTAATACAGCATTTATATTCAACATTCATTCACAACATTTTACATACATTTCTACAATATATTGATATTAATTTTTATTACATTCTCAAAAATTGATTTTTGTAAGACAAAAGATAGCATTTGTTAACCAGCACTTAAAAGTTATTAGTAATTTGCGACATGCCAAAACGAATAGCTTGATAGGACATGACAGGTGGATTAAGAGTAGAACAAATGGAATTGGTTTGTTTGTTTGTATATATGACAAATGTCATGCGATGGATATTGGTTTATGTGGTAGATAATTCTGCTTCAGATTAATCAAATAAGCATTTTAATCAATTTATTGAATCTGTCAATGTCATAGTTCTGGAAGGTTGTGTGGAGTGGTGGGGGTGAATGGTTAGCACATGCCTGCTGTATCATAAAGCCTGTCATTGAGTCAACTGGCGTGGTTTTGAATCCCTGATTATACGTGAAAAGGATTAGGGTTGCCTGTCAAACCTCATGGTTTTCTCTGGGTCCTTCGGTTTCCTCCCACTGCGCAAAGGAATTATTGATATAAAATTAAACAATATGTTAGTCCCAAAATGACCTTGTTTGTGTTGAGTGGATGTTAAACCCCATTTCTCTCTCCCTCTGTCTCTCTCTCTCCCTGAGTCTCTCTCTCTCTCTCTTAAAGGTTGTAAGTTCGATTTGTCATCCAAATAGCTTTATTAACATAGAATCACTAATCACATTGAGGGTTTAGGTCGTAACTTCCACAAAAAAAAAAAAATGCTTTTAAAAATTGATATCCTAATAGAGTTAAGATTGGAATAGGTTTTTCTCTCATATCTCAAAAACTAAATCTGACATATTTTGAGATTTAACACCTTTCAGAACTATGACATCGCTGCATTGAAGGTACGTTATCGATGATGCAAATTGCACATTCTAAAGTTTCAATCAGGTGTCGTTTATAAATGGCTTCTATAATCTTCAATCACTGGTTATATTAATATGACACGGTCTTTCAATGGAATCCATCTTTAAATTGCACAGATTTCATTGCAACAGATTCTCATATAAACAAAGTGTGAGCTGCTGCCAGAAAACCAGACTCTTGGCCATTTTTTTTTTTTTAAAATAGAGCTGGCAACATAATTGAATAGTCCACGGCCTAAGCTTTCCAAAAATACAACTCCTTCTAAATTTGTTGTATCATTTTGTGTTGAGTTCGGCTCATACAGAGCAACAAGAAGGCATACTTTATTCTTTTGTGCCCGTATTACAAAATTAAGTTGTTCGACAAGCGCCTGGTTTTGTAAGAGTTGATCACACATACATTCAGTTAACAACCTAATTAATGTACGGTATTGTATTTTTCTGTTTTTTTTGTTTGCTTATTTTTAAAATGAGTGTAAAATATTATCCTTGTTTTAGTATTGTTTTGTTGTTTTTTGATTGATTAATTGAATAGTATAAGAACTTTCTTTTTTTGTTTTATTAAAGTTGTTTTGTAGTTAAAGCTGAATATTTTAGTGTTTGGATTGCTAAAGTTTGTACCAATAGATTCGTTATGTCAGATCTTTGGATCCGGAATCACCCACACCAAGCCAGAATCTCATAATCTTATTTGCTAAGAGATTCTTGCAGACCTAGATTCTTAAAAAGCCCACCAAATATTTGACAAATTTTCTTGGGCCATCTGCACTTGGCTAGAAATTGAAATTATCTGCTCCAATTATTTCATTACAAGAAATAATGTTTTTGCTCAGTTCTCCAAAAAACATTCTTGAAGTTCGCACCAAAGAGAATTCCTGCAAAGTTTGGCTTTTTTTTAGGTCTGAATTTTGTTTAACGATAGTTAATAAGGTTTGCAGAAACCTACAGAGATTATCTGTGTTTACCATGTTTTCTAGTTCAGAATTTTTACATAGAAAAGTTCTCGTGGAATGATGTGTTTAACCACCTGTTAGCTCTCAAGTTTACTGTGGACAGGCCTGGAAATGACTGTTTAAGATGTACCAGAAAAAATGTCAGACACTAATGAAATAGTTTTTGACATTTTTAACTTAGTGCTGGACGTGTACTAATAATAATATTAGTAAAGACAAATCAATGCCTGACAAAATGACAGGCATCAGTTGTTTTGTGCCTGACAAAGCTTGAATCTGTACCCGACATTGTCAGTGACAGGTACCTTATTTCCAGGCTTGACTGTTGGTATCATTCAGATTTGATGAAAAAAGGAAAGAAACTTAACTTGCCATCTAGAATCTAATACATGTATCCAGTTAATAGATACTAGTATTAGATGGTAAGCTCAGTGTCTTTACCTGGTCCCTAGTGTTGCAGGTTTTCAGCTAAATCTGCTGAAATGATGGGAGACCAAGAAGACTTATCTACAAATCCAAATTAACAGCAAAAATAGCTTATTTTAAATTCTGTCAATGGCATTTAGTAAATGAACTGGATAATATACGCAAGACATAATTTGATTGAAATAGACTTAGAGAATCCTAATCCTGAGTTCATAAAGCCGACTTAAATTAAGAAATTTACTCAACTTTCAATCACTGTTTATGAGAAATATCTTTGATCCAGAAACACAAAACTTTGCACATATTTTTTATTGATGATTTTGATAAATTAAAACAGCAAAAGTTTTTATAAAGGGCAATATTTTAGTTACAATAAGGGGAATAATTTTGAGTAAATTAACTTTTCTCTGAAAATACTTTGTGAATTCCAAGGCCTAGTTTCTCAGTACCATTAATTAAACAATGAAATTGTGTTTATGTCTAAGTTTGATTTTTGATTAAGTCCCTTAATCGATAAAGTTCTATAACATCTATAGTCACAGCTACTATTTTTGAAATGACAGGGCACGCTGATGGGGAATACAGTACACAGAAAATGTTAATCCAGTCAGTCTTTGTCCTTAATATTATTTTAGCCAAATGTTTACATTCTGCATTCCCTTTCCTATTCTTTGTGTTATTTATGCTCAGCAAAATAGTAATGGCACAAAATATAGCAATATTAGTACAATAGTTGTACACTGTATAAATTTGATTGAAATCTAAATCACAGCATTATTTGAATATTAAAACATGAAGTTTTTTTTTATAAAGACGGCCATTAAATGTTAGCAATGGATTTATTTTTATTTTATACATTTTTCATCTTTTGTTGAATTTTTTAATTTGAGATGTCTCGATAAATTATTTATTGTTCAATGATGGCAATTGCCACATATAGAAAATCGAAAAGTAAATTCATTCAAAGTTTCATAGTGAATGTCATATTACAGATTAGATTTGCTTCAGCAGCCATAAATCGAGAGAGTCTGGTAAATGACTATTTTGAAATGAAATGGGGTTTATCTTCATACTTTACTGCACAAACTGTACTAATAAAGTGAGGGAAATGAGAGAAATTTGGCCTGGACGTCCGAACTGCAGCCATCTCATATTTCAGATTCAAACCTTTCAGTGCATGCCAGCGTGTACATGGTTTGGGTCCATCTGAAGGAAACCCGGTTAACAAGCTAGCATCTTACTTGCCGAGACACCCTTGTTACCCCATCATTAGAACAATGGGTGTCCATGAGAAGGGACATTAAAGCTCATTTCATTTCATTGTCCGTGTAAAAGAACAGAATTAAAGTATTGCATAAGATAAAGTGGTTCAAATGATGGAACTGTCAGAATTATTAATTCCATAGCACTTAGTTCAGACACAAAAGCTTGACCAGACTCTCTGTATATGGTGCTCTATAGCGCCATTGAAAAACCATCTCACGATTGGGCATGCCGCAATTTCTGATCAATTTATGACTTAATGAAAAAAAAATTAGTGTGAACATTTTCGTAATTTCATATATAAATTTTAGATAATGAAATAGATTTGCACGATTGATGAACTGCTTGGATGAATTTCCTTCCTGAATGTGAGTGATTACTTAATGTCGTGACGAGACCTATTTATGCCATAGTGGACTAAAAATGTGTTATGAAAGTATAATTAACCAAACATATCTATATATAACTTCATTGTAGATTTATTTATTCTCTCAAATGTAGCTGTTTATAAGATTTAAACTTGCAAACAACAGAAGTTAATCATCCATGAACATGTGAAATTCCGATTTCAGTTCGTATATATTCTTCAGTAATTTATTAAATTATCACTGTCATTGTTATATGACTATACAATCTGATTAAAACACAGATCTTATATCGTTTCGTTTTTTATAGTTCATGCTTTCGTTTCACTTGTCTTTACTACACTAGGATCTGGAAGAGTTGTCATATAAACCACGTTCTTGCTGATGAGAGGAATAAGCCAATGAAACAGTAAGTGCTTCGCATCCAGTGCAGGAAACTGGGAGTCACATTAGAAACATCAGCCCTGATTTGTTAATCTGACATCATAGAGTCAAAAGCTGCTTGTATCTCCCCTGACGCGACCTTCCACTACAACCAGTCAGATCTTCATGTAGTGTAGGCCATCGAAAGTTTAAAAGAATTAAAACGAAATAAAGATCTGTCTTTTAATCAGATTGGTGCATAAATCTTTGAAATTAGTTGGTTAATGATCTACATGTTTTGTATAGTTTGAGGACTTGTTGTGAAACATCTTTTCGCTTTAGATTAAGTTGTATGGAACACAGTACCAGCCAAAATATTACATCTGTAGTATTCTGTATAAATTAATGCAAGCAAAAAATTAAAGTTCATGTTACATTTTTTCTCGAACCAGAGCATGGTGCTCCATAAATCAGTGGTATTGTCAAATATAACACCAGTTTGTAAAATCAGCAGTGATAAAGTAGATAAAAGACTAATCAGTATTATTTGGTAAATGGCCGATCGTTTTGTTTTTATAGTTCGCTGATTGGTTAATCAAAAGTCATTGGTGTGATCCTGGACGCGATCTCCCACTATTTGTATTGGCCAAAAAAAGTAGAAAATAAACCCCACCCTTCCTGGTTTCTTTAATCTTTTGTCTTATACTAGTATCCATACAGCTAAATCTACAGTTGTCTGATATTTCACAAAAGATCCTTTGGAATAGATGTATTATATATAATATACAAGAGTTGATTTATTTATGTTTAGATATTGTGTTGATATTGGAAATTATTAGCAAAATCAGTGCTTAATGTCTGTTAGTATGTGCCTAAACTCGATAAGAGATTCACAAATATAAATGACCTTCAACACTGAAGAGATGAATAGCAAATGTTTAAGAGATTTCGTTTCAGATTATCAATTAGTATGAGATGAAATTATACAAAGATATTGTATATGATAGTTTGTGATATTTAACGCAATAATTCGGAGAGCTGTATCATTGTTGCCCAGAGTTATCTGTGAACATAGACTTAAAATAATATTGTCCAAAATATTTCTAATAAGTCACATATATTGTTTTGGCAATTTGTTAGGGATGGGGATGGTCGAATGGTTAGCGTGTATATGTTGTATCAAAAAGTCTGTCATTGAGTCAACTGGCATGGTTTTGATTACCTGGTTGTATATGACAATGAGTATTGTCGCCTGTCCAACCTTGTGCATTTTCTCTTGGTCTTCCCGAAATGACCTCTCTCTCAAGTGTTTCATCGGACCATTGCTCCTCCTTTAATCCCTAAATAAATACGCCTATCCATTAACATAAAAGAACCCACCTGCCGATTTGATTTTGTATCAACAGAAAACAAAATACTTTTAACAATATTTTCTTTAGTAACCAACAACTTTGGCTTAAAATGTGTCAACCCATTTCATCCTATATCAGACAAATGTGTTATTATCGAACACGTGACCTCCAGACTAGCGAACCAGCGTCTTACTCACTTAGCCACCGTGGCTCCAGCCAAACTGATCCCGCAGTGAATATTCGCTTGGCCGCTACAATCACTGATAAGCATGACATCGACGAGGCTTAATGAGTACGGCATATTAACTTTTTAACTCCGATAAATTAAATTCTCAAACATTTTTTTGAGGTAAAAGAAAAATAAATAAAGACGTTTGAAATATTTGCAGTTAAAAAATATTTCCTATTTAGTGTAAATGGGTATTAAAATGAGTAAAATGCATCATTTTGGCCGAAGCAGTTAGGTGTTAAGTAAACATTGCACAAGCTGTTGAGCCAATGACTAGCGCCGTGTGCAGTCAATGCACGTGTTGTGGACAGTCATCTGTTACAGAGATAATTCGTAAGTAAACAGATTGGGCTCCAGCATGTGGTATGTCAGGTTTAAGCGCAGACCAACAGACATCTTTTTCTATCTTGTAGCTCTGGGGCCTATTTCACGAAATTTTAAGTAAGATAAGATCCCAATTTTAGTAATTTGATTGGATAATATTAGATTGATTTTAGTGCTTAGCCAATCAAAATTGAAGTATCTACTAAAATTGGATTTTATCTTAAGTTTAAATTTCGTGAAACAGGGCCCAGTTATGTAAATAGTTCTTTCAGTTTTCATTATCAATTTTTAATAACAGATCGAAATGTTTTTGAAATCAAATATGTAATGGTATCTATATTTTTAAGAGAATTTTTCACATTTCTGTTGTTTTATAATAACATGACTTTTTATATCAGAAATTATTATTAAAATCCTGTAAACTAGAAAAATACTGTCATTAAATGTAAGTAAATATCTTTGTATAGTTGTTGACAGGGGTCCCATTTCATAAATTTCTTACACCTGAAAATTTTCATTTATAATTCTATTGAAATTACATTTATATAACTTTACGTATGCTTCATGCAACAGACCTCTGGCTCTAAAATTTACGTTGATTCTGGTATCCCATGGGTTTTTTTCTCCGTTTTAACGGATCTAGAATAGAATATGGAATTAACTGTGGTAAGGACTATATTATGTCATAAGCAGAATTTTATATACGATTTCTTTTTTTTAGGAGGAATATTTCCATTGTTTCCATTGTTTGTCATAAAGTCTGTCATTTAGTCAACTTGCAATGGTTTTGATTCCCCTTTTGTACTAGTGTTGCCTGTTCAACCTCATGGGTTTTCTCTGGCTCGTCCAGTTTCCTCCCACAAATCGATACAATAATAGAAACAAAATTCTTAGCTATTTGAACCTTCCAGGTAAATCAGAGGTGTTATAAGGTGTTCTGGAAGGGGCACTGTCAGTATATACCCAGTCCATACAAGACATCTGTCTCAATTTATAATTAATTTTACATTATTAACCCTTGGAACACTGACTATACATGGGGTGTTGCACGTCCCTCCCTGGATTTACAGGACGTCATATTAATTATGACGTCAACGTAATAGGTGCTTGACACGCCCCAAGCCGCAAAACCGACATTTCGATTATATGCGATACAACGTCAAGCCGGTTTTGTGGCATTTTGGGTTCTAAGGGTTAAATGAAAATTTGCGTGTTAAGAATAAGTAAGAACAGGTGGTTATATAGAGGAATCAGTGTTGTTGATTTAATGTATATTAGATATATTTTGTTTGAATATAGAAGAATTGTTATAATATATATATATATATACATTAAATATAATATATGTATATTCAGCTTTTAGAGATGTTTGCAAGAGTGATTAAATCAAGTTTGAATTCAACTTATCTTATTTTTTCTTGTATAAATAACGTTATTTATATAGATCAGTGTGGTGATCTGGTGAGATATTTGTCCCCTTCCTTGTTGGAGGAAATTGTGGAGTATCCATGTCAGATGATTTAATTATTACGGGCGTATGTTGCCTGGCAACCCATCTTATTTCAATAACTCATTTCTTAGTGGCAGGATTGCCTGAAGAAAAACCCTTAATGTCAGGCCCCATGGAACCCATGCACTCATGCTCACAATTTTGAAACATGGATTGCATAGACCTGTCTGAAAGCAGGTTGTTAATGACCTGAGAGCTCACTACTGACACAAATAATATCCCCTAGCAACTAAGAATATAGAACAAATCTCTTCAGCATTTTTCTTCCCACTTCACAATTTTAATAAAGCGATGCCTCTTTCCAGTACCCTATTCTGTAAATGTTGTATTCAATAACCATGATTACATAATGGCACGCTTATCACGGCCATGTGTAAATGAGAGCCACAATAATAAGAATGCTGATCACCTTGCTGTGAGTTGATGTTATTGTTGGGGCTTAACAAACTTTAAAATACAGATGTGATGTCACCCTTTGTTGGCGTACCATTATTCCAAATAATCGTACGGGCAACTTGTCAATGGTACTTTATTCATACCTGTCAAATATTGGACTAGTGTGACATATTTCACTGTAAAAGCTCGCGCGGATTACAACATTGCGTAATATATTTTAAAATCATTCGGGCCGTACTTCCTTATGTTGTTACAATATATTACTTAATGTCTAGCTCTTGACCATTAAACAATACTTATATAGAAATGAAATGGCTTTAATGTCCTACTCTAACTGGGTTTATATAGACGGGCAGACACCATCCAGTGTGCTACGAGGGAATTATCGCCCGGACAATGGCACTATGGTCTGCTCTTATTTTACATCTCAACTGCTAAGGGATCCTTTTTGTGCAAGCTATTGTTGGGGCTTAACCATTGTCCATAGAAAAGTGGTGGTACATGCCCCATATACTAAAAATCCCAATATCGGAAATCTGGATGAACAACGTAAATGCAGGTGTGGGGTTCTGTGAGAAGAAAATGTTGGAAATACTGGGGTTAGTCCACTAGATTCCCTAATAGAAAATGGTTTAAGTACAAGTAGGGGAGGTTCCAAACATTCATGACATAAGGTCTGTCATGAGTCAACTGGCATTGTTTCAATTCCCCAGCTGTACGCGGCAAGGAGTAAGGTCGCCTGTCCATCCTCGAAATGTTAGTCTCGAAATGACCTAGTTTGTGTCAAGTGAATGTTGCACCCCATTTCTCTCTCCCTCCAAGTTCAAGAGAGAGAAAGAGAAATGTGGTTTAACATCCACTCAATACAAACCAGGTCATTTCGGGACTAACATATGGTTTAATTTCATTTCAATAATTCGCTTGCGCGTAGGGGTCTTAGCAGTGGGAGGAAACCGGAGTGCCTGGAGGAAACCCACAAGGTTGAGAAGGCGCCCCTATCTCCATGCCACATATGTCACACCAGGGCTCAAAACCACAGCCGCAAGCCATATGTGACCGGCCAGCTAGAGGTCGAAGCGCGGCACTCTAGACCACTAGGCCATCCCAACACCCCCCTCTAGGTTCAAGAAAGAAACTATGAAATTAAGAATATTTTGATATTTTTATTGCATCTAAAATTCATTTGATTCAATAACAACAAATAATAATAATAATAACATAACCTGTACATGTTATATATTTATATCCTTGTAGCACGGAACATGTTATACCACTTTTACAATTCATTACACAATAACTTAACATTATAACACAACATCTGCTACTTGCGTCTTCATTCACAAAAATTGAAATCTTTAAAAATTGATTGCTCAGTTATATTATCAAGAATGCTATAATTTTGAGAAAGTTTTTTTCCATTATAGGGCTAATTTACTGCACTATGAGTTAACTTTTGAAGAGTGCTATGCTTACTAGATTTGTATGTTGTTAAAATATACTACCTTACTATAGCTTTAAGAATGCTATACTTACTTTAAGTGTTCTATGCTTACTAATGCTAAGAATGGTATCTCACTACATGTACTTAAAGGATGCTATACTTACTATGATTTTAGGAGTGCTAAGCTAATTTTGGTTTTAAGGGTGCTATGTTTACTATGACTCATATAACAAATTCTATACTTACTATGGTTTTAGGAGTGCTATGGTTACTCTGGTTTTGAGATTGTCTGCTATAAGAGCTATGCTTACTATGGTTTTAAGAATGCTATCTTACTATAATTACAACTTACTCTGATTTTAAGAGTGCTTCTCGTTTCTTACAATCAATTTTCAAAGATTTAAAAGTTTCTTATACACGACTCCAGTATAATAATCAGCTTGTTTAGCGAGACTAGATTAAAGGTTTTAATAGATGAATTAAGGGTTTTAATATGGGAGTAGAACACCTTTAAACAATCATGGAATTCCTTCCGCAGATAATTTATATAAGTGTTTTATTATAAGATAATAAAATATAAATTTAACACTGTTCAAAATCATGTAGCGTTTGTACAAGCTGAAATTAAGAGAGAATTCAGACTAGGCAGCACCATAAAGACTCAGCACTATACTGAAATACAAATATACAACAAACATTTGTTAGGCAAGGTTCTCACTCTCGTGCCATGCGTTACGATAGGGTTATTCCTATTTGAATCCACGATCTGGTACGTGTAGATACATTTAGATACGTTTCGATATGATCAACACGATTGTCGTGACTAATCTCTGAAGGATCACCACGATTACTCCATGATTAAAACCACAATTTCAATCGGAGCGAAAATCGTGATTATGGAAACCTACGATTAACTATTTGAACTTCAAAATGAGAAACATACCCGGTCTGATATACAATAACAGACACAGCATCATTTATACACATGGTAAGTTCATGGGTTATCGCATAACTAATTTCACTAGTTTTCTTGTTCAAGCTATCACAAAATCACTCAATTACATATCACAAAATCACTCAATTACATAAGATACTTTTATGCCACAAACTATCTATAAATAACAATTACAGCTATATTCTAATCTTAAAGTCCTGATTAATCCCATGTCAATACCCAATTTAAATGCATCAGTCTATGAATATACAAAGATATTGATATATTTTTTTTGATTTCTGGCTGAGGTCCATAGCACGATGCATCGTACAGTTGCATCTATGTAAGTTCAATTTCAATTTACAGGCATGTAAGTTTTATTAAACCTGGAGTATCATGTACCCTTAATACAAAACTTACATTTACATGCAAGTAAGTTTTTTTAAGCCCAGAGTATTGTATACCTTAATAAAAAACTTACATTTACAAGCAAGGAAGTTTTTACAAGCCCTTGTTATCGTCTACCCTTACAACAAATTTACATTTACAGGTATGTATGTTTTATTAAGCCTAGTGTATCCTGTACCCTAAATACAAAACTTTTAGCTTAGTGCATCGTATACCCTTCATACAAAACTTACATATATGCTTGTTTTTAAATATACAAATCATGTCTTAAATAAGTAATTGATGAACTACAATAAACAAACAAACATACTGATATATGATTATATATTAATATATCACTCAACACAAATAATATAAGTTATAATAATGAACGAAGCTTATTTTGCTCATCTTCTCTGATATCTATATAAGTCATCTGTATTCTATTCCAATCGTACAGATAAAAATTAATCAAATTAAAAGAATTATCTAAGAAAACTACAAAACTAAAACAATACTGATAGGTTAATAAATATTGACAATGGACATACTACATTTAGTATCATAATGAGTCAAGACATATTTAATGTAAAATTCACAATAAATAATACCATAACAGATGTATTATGTTTATGTTACTATGACTACAGTAGGGTTTAACGTCTGTTTTCATACAGTGCGTGCGTTGTATCATAAGGTCTGTCATTGAGTCAACTAGCGTGGTTTTGATTTGCCGGTTCTATGTCACTAGGAGTAGAGTCATCTCTCCTACCCCGTGGATTATCTCTGGGTCCTCCAGTTTACTCCTACTGCTAAGACCCCAACGCGCAAGCAAAATTGTAAAATAAAATTGAACCAGATGTTAGTCCCGAAATTACCTAGTTTGTGTCAAGTGGACGTTAAACCCCATTTCTCTCTCTCTCTCTCCAGACAGGGTGATATTTCACAGACAATATTGCTGATGCGGATTTCTCTTTCATTTCGTCTACTTCAACCCTCTTGCAAATAAGCTGGTAAAATTAGAAATCATCATAATAAATTATGTCCTTTGTAAAATTTGAAGATTCATAAATAGATTGGGAACTGACATGGCGCTGGCTCACTAACCAGGAAGTCTGTGGTTCAATGCCGGTGTTGGCATAAAACTTTCTCTTGTCAGTGGCACATGACAGAGGACAGTATTTAGTTGATCGGATGGTATCAAAAAGCTGATGTCCAGTGTACATGTTGACGTGTATGTCAAAAAAGCCTTGACTGTTGTTCAGACACATTTCCCTCATTGCACATTGTATGGCGTACATATTTTTATCAGCCAAGTTGGTGCAGAAATGTAGGACGTTAAACCACATTCAGGGGCGGATCCAGGAATTTTTGCAGGAGGGGGTTTGCCAGGTTTCTGTTACAGAAATCTGCCATCATCGTCTCTAAATTACATTGGCATACATACAAATTGAGTTTTTTTAACAGAGAAATAATTTTTATACTGATGTAGGATCACTTTGTGATGTAATTTCATTGATGCAAGAGGCATTAATTTTTTTATGTAGTTGAGCGGGGGGGAGGGGGGGACCCCCCAAACCCCCCCTCTGGATCCGCGCCTGCCCATTGGATTTCATACACAGATCCCAGAGAGAGAGAAATAGGGTTTAACGTCCACCAATCTGATTAAAACACAGATCCAATTTCATTTCGTTTTTTATAGTTCAAAATTTTGTTTTTACTTGTCTTTACTACTCTTGGATCTGGAAGACTGTTATTTAACTCGTGTTCTGCCTGAAATGAGGGGTCAGCCAATCAAATGGTCTGTCGAATCGACCGTTTGACCTTTTCATGCGTGGAACTGTGGGTAAATATTACCAGCGGATAGAAATCAAAACAAAACATAAGTAGATTTTAAAACAGCATGGTGGTTGCTAATTGGTTAATCGAATGACTGACGTTATCAGGTCAAATGTCCCGTGCTTGATACCTGACGTCATAGAACGTGAGCTCCCACTATAACTTGTTAGATCTACATGAGTGTAGGCCATTGAAAGTATAAAAAAACGAAACGAAATATAGATCTATATTTTAATTAGATTGAACGTCCACTCAACACAAACTAGGTCATTTCGGGACTAAAATATGTTTCAATTGTTATTTCAATAATTTGCTTGCGCGTAGGGGTCTTTAGCAGTGGAAGGAAATTGAAGAACCAGAGAAAACCCACAAGATTGGACAGGCGACCCTACTCCTTCATTGTTACATACAACCCGGGAATCAAAACCACGGCAACTGACACAATGACATATCTTATGATACCACGCGCACATGCTAACTTTTTGGCCACCAAAACTCCTCTCTTATCTAACAGCCAATAATGAAATCACGCATTTTGTTTGCGTATGACGCATATTTTGATTTTATAACTTGGATGTATGAGATATACATTACGTGACATTTATTCACAACATTTTAACAGAGCCGAAATTTCCCATAAACATTTCAGTATGCTGCCCGTCCGAATTGATAATGTACATAGAAAACACAACTAGGCAGTTTACTACAGTCTGTATTTGTTATGGAAAAAGGGGACCTATTTTATTTTTCATTTAATTATTTTTTTTTTATTTTCATTAAATTTGTATAAATATATTTCTCCAAAAGAGACTGGGTGTTTGTCAGAGCATACATGTGTGACAGAAAGTTTTTGTTTACTACCCGAAAATATAATTTTATATTACTCCATAATAAGTCTGACAAGTGCCATATTTCGCAAATTTAGGATTGTTTTAAAAAACCAGACTAATGACACACAAACATTATTCTATAATTTGTTAAGTGCTATGTTTCACAAATTAAGATTTTTTTAAAACCAGGCTTAACAAAGTTGCTGTACACATAATAATGAGCCACAGACATAATTCTACAATTTGTCAATAAATAGTTACAAATAAACAAATAAATAATAACAAACGCACTACTATAAATTATCTAAGGAATTTAAACTACAGACATCATTGGGCAGATCGAACGAACCTTGGCTACCCATATGTTGTAATTTACCTCGTGTTCTCACATTTACTTCACCACGTAAAAACTGTTCTAATTTATCGACACACGCGTCTTGGTAATCATGAATCCACCTGAAACGAAATGAAGTCGATTGATTGGTCAAAATGTAACAGAATTAGGATCATGGATCTTTTAGCTTTAAGAATGAAACTGGTGAACACTGAGATTAGGTACTTGTTTTTCACAGCCCCAATTTGAAATTTGGTTGTACTTTGTCATCACTATTGTTCATTCTTTGTCCACAATTGCTTTTAGAAGCTCTAGAGGCGGATAATCCGATTGAAATTTTACACAGTGTTTAATAATTAACAGCACTTGGATTACAACATGATGATCAGCTGGCTTGGTTCATTATTATAATGTGAATGAAATGATCTCTATATCACCAATCATTAATAGCAGTTTTTTCAGTATGATTATTTATGAAATTTGTTAAACATTCAGACCATTGCAAACTAGTCTAACATTTATAGGAATGAAATGGGGTTTAACATCCTATTGTTCTGCTTCAACTGGGCTAACGAAGACAGGCATACGCAGTGTACAATGAGGGAAATTTTGCCCGGGCAGCAGCATTATGACCTATCAAATTCTAACTGTTAAACTACAACACATACTTATGGAAGAACAATTACTGATTTATTTAGGCGACGTTTCGAAGAGTATTCTCTCAACTGCCAAGGAGTCTTTTACATGCATGCCAATGTATACACAGGTCCTTGGGTTTTTTTCGTCCCATCCAAATGACTAGACATGCCGGAAAATCCCTATGAACTTTCTCTGGCAATACGATCTTAAAATATGAGTAAGTGTTTAAAATTAAACCAAATTCTCTTATGGCAATTACTATTTACATTATCAAAATTCGTACCTAATTCCGTTAAAAAACACAATATTTTTCATGTCTGCTGGTAATTTATCTGCTGGTGGCCAATCAAAATTATCCATTAATGGTATGATATTACAACCTCCTTCTATAGCTGCTGCTATTTCCTATAATATAAATATTCGAACTAAACTTGTAGAAAGAACAGAAATTCAGATAAGAGTTATGTCCCTTTAATGTGTTTTCTTGACAGTCTAATGTTAGACAGAGTTAAAGAAATGGGGTTTAATATCCACTCGACACAAACCAGGTCATTTTGGGACAAACATGGTTGATTTTATTTCAATAATTTGCTTGAGTGTAGGAGTCTTTAGCAGTAAAAGGAAACTGGAGAACCCGGAGAAAACCCACAAGGTTGGACAGACCACCCTACTCCTTGCCATGTTCAACTGGGGAATTGAAACCATGCCACTTGACTCAATGACAGACCTTATGATAGCGCGTGCATGTGCTAAGCATGGGCCATCCAACCCGCCTGGGTCTAACCTGACCCGATGAAAACATCCTTGGTTTTTCATCCCACCCGAACGACTAGGGCGCTGTCCTTGAAAAGGGGGAAACCACACAGGAAAATCCTGCTGAGCTTTCTCAGCCAATGCAGGGATCGAATAGGCGACCTGAAGTGTAGCGACCCAGCGTCGTACCCACCTAGCCAACGCGGCTCCTATATGCAATAAAAAAATGAAAGTAGACGTACATACCTTATGTACCCAATCTTTACTCTCTTGATCATCGATACATCGATCTAGGGCATTAGGTGTTAATACGAGTAGAAAGTTTTTAGCGAGTTTAATACTCTTTAATAAATTCTCATCAAATTTACCAGCTGATAATCTTTCTATATCAATAAACACAGAAAAACCTCGTAACTGTAGATGTACTTTTAATAAACTGAAAGTAGACAAATTACTTAATGTTAGCAATTGATGCAAAACTGAAAGTAATATTAGTAATTGATATGAAACTGAATATCAATAATCGATATGAAATTGAAAATAGACAAATTACTAAAAATTAGTAATTGATATGAACTAAAAGTAGACAATTTACTAAAAGTAAATATATGTCCTCCTTACAACTGGTTCTTGGGGGAACCACGCTAGAAAAGCCTGAAGTACTTTATTGATATTGAACCCTAGACCTCCTAGTTAGTGATCCAGCACCTTACTACCTGAGCCACCTCGACTCCTGGAATATTATCTTAGAGATATACCATACCTGGCTAACTGAGAACCGTTTGATCTTCTATAACTAATAAAACAATCAATTGTTTTCATGACTGATTCTAATCCATCCGTCATATCTCCTGCTATTTCTGTCATACCATCACACTTTTTTTTCAGTTCTGTTAAAAAAAACAAAAAACAATAATATTACTACAATTAATATACAAAGGGAGAGAGAGAGGGGGTTTAACGTCTACTCTACTCAACACAAACTAGGTCATTTTGAACATATGGTTCAATTTTATTTCAATAATTCGCTTGAACGTAGGGGTCTTAAGCAATGAGAGAAAACTGGAAGACCCGGAGAATACAAACTAGGGTGGACAGGCACCTCTACCCAGGGGAATCATAACTATGGCAGTTGACTCAATGACAGACCTTATGATACTATGCACTAACCATACAGCAATCCAACCCCCCTAATATACAAAAGTGCAAGGGCCATAACTCCAGAAGTAATTCATGGAAGATTGGATGTTAACCTTTATTTCTCCCGATTAGCCACTGTGGTCTCCACTCCATTCAATAGATGTCACGTGATTGGCTGTCAATCATTATGAATAGATTGAGCCAGAAAAAATTTGTGCATTAGATTTCATCCAGTAATCAAGTAAATGATAAAATATGAACGCTGGATAAAGTGATTGTTTGTCATTGAATAATTATCATTATTTATCGACTATGATTCAAGTTTTCATATAAATAATTCCAAAATTCCCAAACTTACTTCTAACTTTTTCTAGAAGTTTCATTCTATGGACACCATTATAAATACCACAGTCGTATTTTAGATGATCATCCGTTAAGAACTGTAATGATTGACGATCTACACCACAGCTTAACATACTGTATGTATGCTGGGAAAACTCCGGTGATATTTCCTCCAACCATTCAGCTAGCTTATACGGATCACATGACGTGTAATCAGCAGTAATCTTTAATTCTTTTAACTCTCTTAAAAATCTGAAAAAATTTCATTCAAATCATTTACAGTAGAACTTGTATTAAGCAAGCACCCAGGGGAAAATCAAAAATGCTTGCTTAATGGAGGTGCTCTTTGACTAGAGGTATCCAATATTGCCCCAACCCCTACCACAAAAAATAAAGACATAGATTGCATATATATTTTTTTTTAATCATGTAGTATAACAATACATGTACTTTTTATCTAGTTGTGAATTCAAAGTAGTCGCGTATACGTGTTTGTTTAGTAATACTGGGTGTCTGGCCCCACAATATTTCTTTTACTTTCATCATAGCGTCTAAAAGCGTCTCAAAATGCCGCGAATTTGAGAATTTCCCTCCACAACTATTTTAGCTATTACGCGACTACTTAATAAAATCTCGGTGCTTTTTGTGCTGAAATAAATTAATTACGCTTGGCTGCATTGGGAGCGAACATCAATACTTGCATCGATAAATTTGACCGTCGTTGAATCTTGCGCCGAACGAAAATTCTTTACTCAAATCTCGAACATAACTTCTGTAAACTTGTCATTTTGTACCAACCTTCGATACTACTGTCTACCATTGTGATGCATTCGATAATATTTATCCTTTTTTGTGAAGCAAATCGATGAATTAATTTTATTTTATCAAAAAAGCACATGAATAAAAAATCCATTTACCGATTTACAGGGGGTGTAACTCCGTATGTAATATTATAGGGGGCGCTAAAACGTCTAACAACAAAGTTGCAATAGAAAAAACTCGGTACTTTCATTTTATTCAATCGGTATCAAATAATGTTCCGTTAAGTGTGAAAACAATTATTAGGTTAGTCGTTTAATAAAACAATAGATTAATTAACAGATAATCCCGGGTTGATTGTTATTTTTACATTTCTTGTTACCTGATCAGTGGGGATCCAGTTAATTAACTACTACTCACAGGATTAGCGGGGGTGTTACAAAGAAAGAACGACAAGATGGTATCATTCAACAATGGCCGTTGAATGGGCGATGTTTTGTTATAGGAGTGACCGTTGAAACAATAGAATTTTTACGGAGGGAATTAATCGTGGTGCCCGTTGCACGCGTTGAACAGGTGCGTGTTTAGTAGAGGTTAAATTACTTAAAAATTGCTCGGGGGGATTTTTTGGTGCTCGTTGAAGCAAGTGTTTGCTGATTAGGAGTGCACGTCCGAGCAAGTTCTACTGTAATATTTATGCGATATGAAAATTCACCAAAACATATAATATACATGCAATGGCTTGAATACATGGTATCAAGTTTATACATAGGTTTCAGTTAAAACAGTCAAAATTTCCTTCATACTGCCCTGTAGTCTTATACTCCTGCAGTGGAGATTTTATAATGCCCTATAGTCCCACATGTACAGTGGACTTTTCATATTGCCCTACTAATACAATGGTAATTTCATACAGCCCTTTACTCCTGCAGTTGGGATTTCATACAGCCCTATACTTCTACAGTGGTTACTTCTTGATGCCGTAAACTCCCACAGTGGTGATTTCATAATATGTCCTTCTCTCCTTATAGAGTGAAGATTTCTTACCACCCTAATCTTCACTGATAATTTCATATGGCCCTATACTCCCACAGTGAGGAATTCATACTGCCCTATACTCCCACAGTGAGGAATTCATACTGCGCTATACTCCCAAATTTGTAATTCACATTGCCCTATACCCTTAGAATGCAATTTCATATTGCCCTATACTCTGACAGAGAAGACTTTATACTGCCTTACACCTATGGAGGTGATTTCAAACAGCAGTCACTATGGTGATTTCAAATATCCTACCTTTTTTGTGCTATTCTACAAGTCATATCTAAACTTTCTGCTAATTCTAGATCCGTTAGTTGTAATAAAATATCACCATCAACATGACAATCTTCGAACCTTTCACAATATTCACCATAACCAACCTGAAATAAAATGCAAAACAATTAGCATATGAGTATGACAGAACCCAAGACTGGCCTAGACAGTAGTTGGAAACAAAATCAACAATATGTTAGTCTCAAAATGACTTTCCTTTATGTATG
The DNA here is from genome assembly GCA_036850965.1 of Patella caerulea. Lineage (NCBI taxonomy): Eukaryota > Metazoa > Mollusca > Gastropoda > Patellidae > Patella > Patella caerulea. The sequence goes on along the minus strand of JAZGQO010000002.1, from coordinate 11,264,842 downwards.
ATTAAAAGTAGGTTGGAGAAAATCTGAAGGAAATACGATCAATAATGAAGGTATGCTTATTTCTAGTGTGATTGGATACATGTACCGTATACATGAAAATGATTTGACCTTTCGTAAAAATGAAAATAAAATGAACTGGGTTTTAACGTCCTACGGTTCTGCTCCGACTGGGCTAATGAAGATGGGCATACCCCATACAGTGTGCAATGAAGGAAATTTTGCTTGGGCAGTGGCACGAAGGCCTAGTGTTATACTGAATTCCAACTGCCAAGGGATCTTTTACATGCATGCCAATGTGTACACAGGACTTCAGTTTTTTTTGTCCCATCCAAATGACTAGACAGCTGTCAGCCAATGCAGGGATTAAACATTAAAACAACAAAATTTTTATGAAGGGCTATGTTTTAGTTAAAATAAGGCTAACAACTTTAAGTAAATCTTTGATGTAAATCTGAGATTGTTTTGTTAAACCAGGACAGGATAACATGCTTGTACATTCAACTCTAATCAGAACCAGAGTTATTGTTTTCCAAAAGCGTGACGGAAAGAGAAAGCAAAGGATAGACGAACCAATCTAAATAGTCCCCTGCTTTCTCTGATGGCATATTACAAAGACATATGACAACAGTCAATTAATATGTTTAATTAAATTGTAACAACAATGTCTATCACTGTCAGTATGTTTATATAATTATACAGGCAAGTCACATGTCAATCAGTGGTATCTAAAACACTCTATTGGTTGTTCAATAACAGATCAAGGTTACATGACAAGGGGAGATAATTCAATCATTGGCAGATATTTACTTTGCCTCAGGGGGTAGACAGGTACATGAGTATGATATACAGGCAGACATTGATTGTTTTTATTTGACTTTTACCTAGAGTGTAATCTGAGGACATCTATTTTCAGTAACAACATAACACAGAAAAACAAAACATTGTATCAGATCTGGTGCCAACTTAGTTAAAGATACTTTATGGAAATTAGATAAGAGCTGGCAGATCTTACTATAATAGTTAAAAAATAGATAATGTAAATAGGGGTGTAACGATACATCGAACAATCGATGCATCGCGATAGTTTGACTGTCGATAGTATGTATCGATAGTAAAAAGAAATTATCGATAAAAATTGCGATAGTCAGGCAAACTATCGATAGTTTCGATAGTTTGTAATAGCGAACGTAACATGGCTCAAATTCACTCGTATTTGTCGAATAATTACTCTGTATTTATAACAAAAAGCTCCGTTATCACTAAAATAGCGTTACACGATCTTAGTGTCACATGGAAGTCTTCGTCTACCATATTAGGCATGGCTTACTAAGAAATGTAAAATGGTTGATTTTGGCGCGAAAAAGCTGAAAATGGTCACGTACGCCAATAACAGACATGCTGAAAGCATGCCGCATATGACAGGAAAGTTGGCTATGCCTTTTTTACAAATTACTAAACTACCAATGTAATATTAATAATATACAATTTTATATAATATAAAGAAAAAACCCCAATCTACTTTATTATTTAATTCACAATCAGAATGCGACGTTACCGTGTACCTGAGATACCAGCCAGGAGGCTCTTCTATTCGCCCCCCCCCCTCCCCTTTAGCCGCACCATTAGAAGACACATGTTGTTTTTATCTGCACCGTCTTGTGTCGCTTTATTCTGTCGGTTTATTTGTCGATATGACTACCGATACGTACTGATTTACGGGCTGGAGATGTTGATCAACTAGTGAATTGTAATATATTGCAAGTACTGGATTTTTAATTAGCAGTTAAAGCAGTAGGGGTAAGTCAGAATGCGGGAATGTCTTCCACAGCCCAACCGATACGATTTTTGGCGAGGCGATTACCCGATTCAAGAATTTTGTAATTGTGACAACACTAAAAATCAGTATGGTTATTTTCTGGGAAAAGTATTCCGGTCACCGATAATATAATCAGTAACATCATTATTTTGTTCTGCTTATTCGAGAGTCCGTAATAAAAATTGACTCTTACATGTCCGTAATAAAAATGGACTCTTACATCGAGTGTCCGTTATAAAAAGACTTTGAAAACAAGAAATTTTTATTACGAAAATCGGGACCAAACTTTTGTGTCCGTATAAGCGATTGTCCGTTGTGCGCGCATCCGTTATATTATTGGGCGTCTACTTGTATTATATTATCTAACATTACCTGGAACTTTCTAGTGTTTCAAAATTTTTAGTTTGATTAAATGTTATAATAAATGTATACAGGACAGTGTGTTTTACATCTAAACTAATAAACAGATCAAACTATCGCAATAGTCCAATAGTATCGCAATATTTAATCCCCAATAGTAATAGTATTGCAATAGCTGTTTACCCAATAGCAATACTATCGCAATAGTGAAAATTACCAACAATAGTCACCCCTAAATGTAAAGGCAATTTTCTGACAATATCTGTCAAACTGATCCACTCGGAATCAAGATTTTAGTAATTGAATTTTCGGAGAGCGTCACTCATTACGCTCAGCGCTTAGAGCATTTCCCTATTGTGACGTGGATTTTAGCGCTTTATAAGACTCCTTATTATTATTATTATTATTATTACTCGAATTGGTACGACAAAAAACATAGTATTGATTATCCATTTCTTTTAACTTGTTTTTGCAACAATAGGATCTGAAAGAGTTGTTATATAACCTGTGTTCTAATTAATGTGAGGAATTAGCCAATTAAACAGTCTGTTACGGCGAGTTCTTGGTGTGCTCTGCACAGAACTGTGGGTAAACCGCTAGAAACGTCAACGCTGATTGATTAATCAATGTCTGAAATCATAGGGTCAAAAGCTGCTCATATGACCCCTGACGCAACCTCCAGCTACAACTAGTCAGATCACCATCTAGGGAAGGCCATCGAAAGTATAAAAGATAGGTTGCCAGGCAACGAAACATACGCCCACAGCAGCTAAATCGGCCGGGCAGTCAACAAGGGTTGTCGCATATTTTTACTTTTTTTGCTAATGAAACATTTGTAATACACTAAAAACTGATTAAGAGTAACGGCTCATTATGTAATTATCAGAAAGTCATTAGAATTTGATTGCTTTTTATAAAGTGTTACCCCACTCTAACAATTAGTATATACATGAAACATTTAATATCATGGATTTAGCTGTTCAGTTATCAAAATTCATTGAAAATCAAAATACTTGTTCGTTTCAACACCTTAAACTCTGTGTATCAATCTAAAGTCAATTGGATGATAAGTTTAGCCTCTATAGCGTAACAAGATTTTTTGAAGTTATCAAGGGAGATAACTCTGGCAATAATTATTTGAAATCTCTGAAAATCAATAGACTTCTTTGTCTCATGACCCTAAACACTGTGTGTTAATTTAAAGTCGATCAGATATTAACTTTGGCCTATGGAGCTTCCACAGGATTTTTTCGAAGTGATCAAGGGCCATAACTCTGGCAGCAATTATTGAAAATCACTGAAAATCGATAGACGACTTAGTCTCATGACTGTAAACACTATGTATAAATTTGAAGTCAATCGGATATTAATGTTGACCTCTAGAGCATCCACTGTGTATAAATTTAAAGTCAATCGGATATTAACTTTGGCCTCTAGAGCGTCCACAAGATTTTTTGAAGTGATCAAGGGCCATAACTCTGGCACTAATTATCGGAAATCGCTGAAAATCAATAGGCTTCTTCGTCTCATGACCTTAAACACTGTGTACAAATTTAAAGTCAATTGGATATTAACTTTGGCCTCTAGAGCGTCCACAAGATATTTTCAAGTGTTCAAGGGCGATAACTCTGGCACTAATTATCGGAAATCGCTGAAAATCAATAGGCTTCTTCGTCTCATGACCTTAAACACTGTGTATAAATTTAAAGTCAATCGGATATTAACTTTGGCCTCTAGAGCGTCCACAAGATATTTTGAATTGATCAAGGGCCATAACTCTGGTAGTTATTATCGGAAATCGCTGAAAAACAATAGGCTTCTTCGTCTCATGACCTTAAACACTGTGTATAAATTTAAAGTCAATCGGATATTAACTTTGGCTTCTAGAGCGTCCACAAGATATTTTGAAGTGATCAAGGGCCATAACTCTGGTAGTTATTATCGGAAAACGCTGAAAAACAATAGGCTTCTTCGTCTCATGACCTTAAACACTGTGTATAAATTTAAAGTCAATCGGATATTAACTTTAGCCTGTAGAGCGTCCACAAGCAATTGTGGACGCCGGACCGACGGACGGACGGACGGACGGACGGACGGACCGACGGACCGACGGATGGATGGGGGCGACGACAATATACGACCACATTTCAATGTGGGCGTATAAAAAACAATGAAATATAGATATCTTAATTAGATTGAAAGTGACAATGTCTCTTTAACATGTAAATTACCTGTGCAACCCAGTGAGAGACATCTTCAACTGACCACAATGGAACTTGTTTAGAAAGTTTTTTGGGAACTTCTTCGCCCATTATTTTAAGAGCCTGTGCTGCCAATCTTGAAGCTGTACAATTAGGAGAACTGGCAAGCTGTTTTAAAGGCTCTATCACACCAATATCATACAAAATCTGAAGAAAATGCAGAGAATCAGATATAAAGACACTACAGACTATTACTGTTGGAATAAGTGTGATCAGTTCCAACAAACCCAGGTGCTTGTCGGACAACTTCATCTTGTACTACGTGCACAAAATCACAAACTGTATGCCTTCTTATTGCCATGAATGAGCAGAACTTTTGGAAAGCTTAGGCCGTGGACTATTCAATATCAGCTCTTATTTTTTCGAAAAAATGACACCAAGAGTCTGACTTTGTGGAAGCGGGTCACGTGTACTGTTTCGGTCGTGGTTCCAGGGATAAAATCGTGGGCAGCCATAATGTTTGATATTTCTAAAATCTGACATAAGATTCATTCATAATGCTTAAAGGCTTTCCCTGAATTACAATACAAGTGGGTTTAGAATATGCAAATGGCTGAATTACCTTGTCTGAATGCTTCAGCTCAAAAACTTTAGCCTTTGGGAATTAACTGATCAGCCATTATGTGAGAGAGTTTTTGCAGTTATTAGACAAGTATGCAACGATAGATGATAATGCAGCTGCTCTGGTCTAGTTAGCAGATGTCCCATTTTGAGGCTATATCTACATCTATTTATTAAGACCAGCTCACTTTTCATCAAGGTTGCAGAGATGTATATAAGGTTGGCGAGATTGTAGATTAGGATAAGCATTAGGACTAGGTTCAGAGTTAGGGTTAGGGTTGGGTTTAGTGCTAGTCCTGTTTACATCTCGTAACCTTTGATCTAACTTTATGTTGGCTAGATCTAACCCAATGTGAGAATTTTGGTGTTCAAAGTGTAAGACATCAAATAACCTTAAAGCTACTTACATCTCTTCTTTCTTGCTCTGCTTTGATTCCTGCCTCCATCGCAAAATGGAAGGCAGCCAACGTCTGGGCTTCCTCTCGTTTACTGGATAAAACTGGCACTAGTCTTTTTAACCATCCCGTTGATCGGCCATGACGATGTGTTATATCCATTTGTGCAAATTCGTCTGGACTATGACTCTCGATAAACGGAAGAACTAGTTCCAATGTCCCAGAATTCAACACCGACATTTCAATTTCTTTATTCGCCACAAGCACGGCTAAAGCTAAACACGCGTAATATCGTACACTGTCATCGTCACTGAAAGCAAGGGGAAATAACCACTCCGGTACTTTACGCTTTGTCATTTCCTGTTGATTTTCAGAGCCTCCGTACAAGGCAAGATTAGATAATGCTATTGCACAATGTCGCAGAATCATTATATCACTACAACGACACCAATGAATGATCACGTCCAAACCACCTAAATAAATAACACGTGAGCATGTTTCTTCGGAGGTTTTGAATAAACTTTCCAAAATGCCTGTTGTAGTCTCTGCTATTCCATTGTCGGATTTTGTATCCACTGTCATTTTCACTACTGTTTCTAATCCTGTATCGGCAACTTGAATACGATTCCCTGTTGTCAACGTCTGCTCCAAAAGCAAAGCAGACGCTTGTAATAATTCCCTGTTTGTCGAGGCACAGTTGTTCACAATAATTTCAAAAGCATGTTCCTCACGTAAAATATCGCACAGACCGTATGCTACTTCACGACCATATACAGGCATGGACCACGCCTGCTCCATTAACGTGTTCATCTCCTGCATAGCTATAATCTGCTCCGGCACAGATCCCATTTGTAGCTGTCGGATTTTCTGTTTCAAGGAATGTGCATAAATCTGAAAACTCGATTTAATGGATGCTTTTGATTTCGACATTTCTTGTACTTTTGTCGTCTTGGTGACTTTTATTGACGACGATGACGTGCTGACTTCTTTAGTGGTCGTCACTCCTTTATAATTATAACCAATATCGCTAACGTCCCCACTCCCGTTACTGGATGTGCTATCATTAGATATTGAACGCTGACTAGCGTAAATGTGAGATAAATCTCCAGTCTGAAGTTCTTCATCTTGTGGAATCGGTTCCAGAGTTCTGCCAGAGTAAACTTGCTTCATGCTTGTTGTACTTTCACAATGCTGAACCTTTTCGTATGGTTCAGCTCTGGACAAATCGAAATACACTTTCGTACATTCAGATACATTGTGACCGCTGTTAGCAGCTTCAAAATCACGAAGACTGGTAGGGAAATCGAAGGCGCCATCACATTCTGAATTCCACGGCAGAGTTGCTTCAGACTGAGAACGTTCCAAAGCTTTATAAGGATCATTTTTACTGCTATTATTGTCTTTTTCTTCCTCGTAGAACGAAACCTCCGAATTAATTCGTCTGACAGTGGCGCCCTCACCACGAATGTCCGTTTCCTTCCTAGGTAATTCCACTTCTGCCATGTCTGGATTTTCTTTACTCACTTTTTCATAAACAACATTTTCTTTCTTGTTGCCAAATCTATTCTGACCTGAAATGACAAAGAAAATCAAATTTATTTAATGTCTCTACATACAATGTAGTCATCTTATTAAAGCCTGTCATTGAGTGAACTGGTGTGGTTTCAATTCCGGTTGTACATTACAAATAGTAGAGACACCTGTCCCACCTCGTGGATTTTCTCCTGGTCCTCCGGTTTCCTCCCAATGCTAAAGACCCCTACACGCACACAAATTATTGAAATAAAATTAAATCATATGTGAGTCCCGAAATTACCTAGTTTGTGTTAAGTGGATGTTAAACCCCATTTCTCTATTTTTCTCTCCATTCCCTTTAATATAACGAGACTTCCACAAAAATAATTCTTGGTAATTTGTTATGGAGAATGTGATATTCTAATGTTTGTGATTACCACATATGTATCTCTGACAATTCCAATTTGCAGATCAAGATCTAGTCTGAATGACTGACATTAATCTTGACCATTTCCAAGTTTTATTAAAATCATCAAATTAATAAAATATAGAAACAAGTAAAGCTAGAGTCAAATTAACTGATTTCAAATCAAGATATTAGGATTTACTTTAAAAAGACTTAAAGGCGCTAAATCGCTAATATTTGGGACCTAGAAATTTACCCAAATGGACTGCAACGCATATATAATAATGTAACCTAATTATCTAATCATCAATTGTTTCCATTTTGACACTAATTTCAAATCAGTTAAGTCCAGCGAAATACGGCATGAGTCTCAACCGAATATAAATTTCTAATGCCTGGTTATTCCAGTCCATTGCTATTGAGTTAGAGACTTAGCTACTTTAAAGCCCCAATAACACTCTTGTTGTAACTGAAAAATATGTCCCAATCTTCATTCTGGTCAACAAATCGTATTATTTTAGAATATTCCAATTAAATGATGATATAAATTTCATCCTAACACACCTATTTTAAAAAATTGGAAAAATTCAACCAATTGATTTGAAAAGTCTAACGTAAACCTTTTCAAATGTGACTTGGATTTTAAAATATTTTTGAATCCTCTGGACAAGTAAAATAGGTTGTAATGGATAATTTACACAAAAGGTAGGACATTTCAACATCTAGTACTTAGAATAAGGGTATTATTTATTTTCTGGAGCTACCAAGCCAGCAAGAATGTTATTGTCCCTTTAAGCGAAAAGTGGAACATGCCCAAGACACAGATAAAGAGAAATGGAGTTTAACTTCCACTCAACACAAACTTGGTCATTTCGGGACTAACATTTGGTTCAATCTTATTTCAATAATTCTTTTGCACGTAGGGGTCTTAGCAGTAGGTGGACCCGTAGAAAACCCATGAGGTTGGAGAGGTGACTCTATTGCTTGTCACGTACAACCAGGGAATTGATACAACGCTTTTTACTCAATGATTGATTTGTGAGCACTTTTAGAATGTCACAGCTTGTAAACTGTGCGGTGCAGATATTACGTCTATTATTGTGTCATGAAGTATTTCAATCAATACTAAACTCAACTACTGCATGTACATCGATTGTTAATTATCCAAATAATGATCTAGTAATGATACAAGAATTAGTTGCCCCATAATGTATGTACCTACTGGTAATAATGGGCATCATGCTTGAACCATATGGCAGTATATATATATAAATTGAAAATTCCAATGAGCTATCATCTAATTTCTAACTTCTATTGATGTAATTTCTAAATTAAGACAATGTATAATCAATAATATCATTAGGATGAAATAGATTTTTAAGTAAAGAAATAGCATTATACACTGTCTTAATCTTGATATTTCATGAATAGAAGATGGAAATCAGGCTAAAAAAGATGGGCATATGCCATACAGTGTGCTATGAGTCAAATTTTGCCCAAGCAGTGGTGCTACTGCCCACTCTTATATCGAATTCCAACCGCCAAGGGATCCGTACAATGAGTACATGGGACCTAGTTTTTTTTGCCCATCTGAGGGAAACCACGCCGGAAAATATGGATGAACTTTTTATCGGCTAATGCAGGGACAAAACACCCAACCTCCTGGCTAGCGAGTCAGTGTCTTATCCATTTATCCACTGTGATCCCCATAGCACGTTAGAATTTTTCATCTAATATACTGCAATAGAACCAGATATAATCACTTTTCATGAAAATCTTACACCACCCACAATCCATGTGATTTTTTTCTGTAATTTTAACATTTTGTATTAAACATACATTTTATGCAAAATCTAAATCTGTCTATTGTAGGTCTTTCATTAGTCCTAAAATGTCATCTAATTTATTAATAAGACATTAATTAACTTATTCAGATTCTCAATGTCATTGCTAGTCTGCCATTTTTAGCGGATTGGAATACGTTTTTTAAAAAAAATAATTGAGACATTGTTTTTTATCATACCAACTTTAGTAATGATGATCAGGCTTTCGAGCCCTGGTGTAAGTGTATGTGGCATGGAGATAGGGGCGCCTTCTCAACCTCGTGGGTTTCCTCCGGGCACCCCGGTTTCCTCCCACTGCTAAAGACCCCCTACGCGCAAGCAAATTATTGAAATAAATTAAAACTATATGTTAATCCCGAAATGACCTAGTTTGTGTTGAGTGGACGTTGAACCCCATTTCTCTCTCTCTCATGATCGAGGCTAGACCTAAATTTCAATCGCTTATTTCTCAGTTCAGAGTGGAGCAATTTTCAGCGAGAGGTCTAATAATGTCCCTTTAACTGTGTTGTTTGGTGTTTTTGTTGGGGAGTCAGTTAAATATTTTACTCACGCAATTCTATTTTCCGTAAGGCAAAAGTAAGATACTGGTATTTAATTACTGAAAAGTGTAAACCTCGTTAGCTAGCAGCTGGAACTAATTGAATTAATGTACAAATATATAAGAAGCAAACATCACAATTCAATTAAAAACAATCCCATTCCTTCAACCATGCCCCCATTCTCTAACAATTATATGTCTTATATCATACAATATTTATTTTATTTAACCAACTTTTCTTAAAGATGCCTTCCCATGTACTTTCCAGACAGACAGAAATGGGGTTTAACGTCCACGACACAATCTAGGTAATTTTGGGACTAACACAGTTTCAATTTTATTTCAATAATTCGCTTGCACGTAGGGGTCTTTAGCAGTGGGAGGAAACCCACAAGGTTAAGAAGGCGCCCCTATCTCCATGCCACATATGCTCACACCAGGGATCGAAACCACAACCGCAAGCCAGAGGTGACCGGCCAGCTAGAGGTCGAAGCGCGGCACTCTAGACCACTAGGCCATCCCAACCCCCCCAGGCACTTTCCATATCTATACCAAATATACCATCCTTTTACTGGAATTAACTATCTTTTATACTTTCATGGAAATATATATTTAAATTATTTAAGACAGATAAGAATGATTGATATTTTATGAGTAAACCTATAAACTACAAATAATTGTTTTTATTTCAATATGCATATTTGTCTCACTATAAACAAAATATAAAAATTAAAAAAAAATCTGTTTTTTTTTTATTTCAATGCACATGTTCATCTCACGAATGTAAACAATATGTCGAAATTTTAAAAAGATAATAAATGCAGTTTGTAGAGTGTTCATAAGAAATTGTAGACGATGGATGGACGTAGGCAATAGCGACTTTTGGCCATATTTCCATATGTAAGTATAAAACTTGAAGTGTTAAAGTGTAAGATCACTGTAGTATCATAAGGTGTGTCATTGAGTTAACTGGCATGGTTTTGATTCCTCGTTTATAGGTGACAAGGAGTAAGGTTTCCTGTCTAACCTTATGGGTTTTTTCTGTGTCTTCTGGGTTTTATTCGTACTGCTTAAGTTTCTGGGTCCTCTGGTTTCTTCGTACTGCTAAACCTCTCTACCCGCAAGTGAATCATTGAAATAAAATTGAACCATGTGTTAGTCCCGAAATGACCTAGTTTGTGCCAGAAGGATGTTAAACCCCATTTGTCTCTCTCCATTAATTGTTCATCACCACAGTATTCATGCACAGATACAAATATAAACTGATTGTATATGTCAGCCTGTGTCTCACAGTAAAATATATATATATATGTTTAGTTCACTCAGTTTTTATTATGGTTTGTACAAATCTGTTGCCAAGAACTAGTTTATGTCTACAAGCATGCCAAATATTGGTGGTTACATTGAATGTTGACTTACTATTAGAATATCTAAAGTCGTTATTCCAATTAGAATACCTCAAGTCATTATTTAAATTCTATCAGAATATCTCAAGTAATTATTCAAATGATATTCAAATATTTCAAGTCATTATTCAAATTTTATTAGGATATCTCAAGTCATTAGTCAAATATCTCAAATAATTATTCAAATGCTATTCGAATATCTCAATTCATTATTCAAATGCTATTAAAATATTTCAAGTCATTATTCAGGTTCTATTCAAATATTTCAAGTCATTAATCAGATGCTATTTGAATATCTGAAGTCATTAGTTAGATTTTATTTGAATATCTTAAGTCATTATTAAACCCTATTTGAATAAAGCATTGGTCCATTTTTGATGTATTTTCTAATGTGTAAATCTGTAAAATCAAGATATTTCATTTATCTGTTAATTTCCTAACATTAGCTGACTTCATGGAATCAATATGAGTAAATATTGCATGGGGGACAAAAAACAGATAAAATTCTGTTTTAACTGACATGGAATAATGAATAATAAACAGCTTTAAAAAAAAACTTTTAAATTTTGAATATTTATATATTTGTGCGGGCATTATCAAGTGTAATATGTAACTTTCAAATGTTTAATGGAATTGGGTTTAACATCTGGTCAACGCAATACTTCCGTTATTTTGATACATATGTTACACATACACATGTTGCACCAACCGGGCTAACGAAGATGGACATATGCCATGCAGTGTGCAATGACGAAAATTGTACCAATATTCGAGGCTTAAATAAATTCTATTAATAGAGGAGTATAGTAGCTTAGATCATCAAAAGCCGCCTTCGATTTCATACTTGTACAAAAATATGCACTATATGGGGATACGAAAATAAATGTGTACACACTGTGGCATAATGTACGAGTTGTTTCCCTTTGAATTTTTAACGGTAAATCGATTACCAACATGCCTTAAAATTTGGTGACGGACACAATGACCGGCACCATGTGATTTGTGCCTGACAAAGCATGATTCTAAGCTGGACAATGTCCATGACCGGCTGCTTATTTCCAGGCATGGTGCAATGGAAGGTGGAATAATTTTGCCTGAACTTGAATCTGAAATGGGGTTTAACGTCCTATTTTTTTGCACCTAACCTGGGCTAATGGAAGACGGGCTATGAGGGAAATTTTGCCTGGACAGCGGCGCTATGGCCTACTCTTATATCGAATTCCAACTGCCAAGGGATCTTTTACGTGAACTCCAATTTGTACATGGGAACTCGGTTTTTCGTCCCATCCAAACGACTAGGCAGCTGCCCTTGTCAGGCCCTTCTTTTGCATCGCTGACAAGGGGAAATCACGCCGGAAAATCGAGATGAACTTTCTCGGCCTATGCAGGGATTGAACATCCAACCTCCAGGCTAGCGAACTAGCGCCTTATTCACTTAGCCACTGTGACCCCTGAACTGTGCTTGACTATATACCCTACTGCAGCTCCTGAGATACCAACATCGTTTAAGATGACAGATTCTCCAGCCACCAAACTTCAAGTCAAGTATAAAAGAATATGATAATATTAAGAATAAGAAGATGATATTCTATGGTAATTAGGGTTTCACACTGCGAAGCTTGTGTGAAACACTATTGTTTTTGTTAAAATTATTATTCTTATTATTATTATTATTCTTCTTTTGTTTTGAGTAGATCTCAGCAACTGCTTGTCGCATCGTTACGATTTCTTCGGTTTTACTGGGAAAGTGGGTGTGACTTAGAGGATAAAGCTATTTTGAACGTTCTGCAACAATGCGAAATGTCCGAAATCACCGAAGTTATCGTTTTTGAAAATATTGCAGTAATTTTAACAATAATCATTGGATTTTAACTTTCGATACATTTTGGCATAGCCTGAGACAGGGCACATAGCTACGCTACTTTCGATTTTTGATTTTCGGCAAATCTTCGAAGATATAAGCCGCCAAATTTCGAAAATTTAAAATTTTACAAAAAACTTTTTTATTTATGAATATTTTTTAGTCGTATTGTGCACAGAATTAAAGAGTCATCTGCCTAGTGCAAAAATGTTAAAAAATTTTGTCTCAGTAATTTTCCTTGGCCGCTATTGGCTAATTCAGTTTTTCAGTCCTAGATTAATTTTTTATTGTTCGATTTGTATAAAACAAAGTTCATATGCTTCGTTGTCTCAATTGTCATTTTTTTTATTACCGGAAGTGTTATCTGTCGGCACCGAAAGTGGCATAATTTTACCAAAAACTACAATTTTGACAGTTAGGTACCATTTTTCGAAAACAAATATTATTTTTTGGAAAAATTATTTGACTCAAAGAGTGTGCCCTTTCAAGGCGCAAAAAATGGCGGAAGCAGTTTTTTTAATTTCGATTTCATTTTCGAGCAAATTCGATTAAATGGCTAAAAATGGTGTAAAATTGACCCATTTACAACCTATTCAGGCTTTTCAGATTTTAAAATATTTCTTCGTAACTTTTATAAACTTGTAGCTATAATCCATACGAAGAAAATGTATGTTAAAATTAGTTTGTAATATAAGCAGTTACCAAGAAATGGACAGTTCTGTACAAGTCACTATTTTCGTTATTTTGCCTGTAAAATAGTCAATTATGATTGGATTTTTATAAAAGTGACATCATTTGATTCAAAAAGCATGTAGCGTCATATCAAGTTGATTACAATTTAAAATTGACACCGGAAGTGACGTCATTTTGTCAAAAACTGCATTTTAAACTTTTTAAATCAATGTTTTATTCAACCAAGAATTACTTAATATGTATTAATAATTTTAACTTTTGGTTTAAATTCACATATAAACACAACTCATATGGTCATATAGATATCATAAAATTGTTTCTAACTTGTTCGGTTGCCGAGAAATTGACGGTTTTCTACAGGCCACTTTTGAAGGTTTTTGGGCCATAAAAGTGTCAATTATTATTCGATTTTCATAAACGTTACACCATGTTATACCTAATGCCATTTAGGATTTCATACAAGTAATTTAAGATTTTCATTATCACCGCAAGTAACATCATTTTGGCAAAAACTGTATTTTAAGCCTTCAAAACAGATATTTTATTCAAATGAGTCTGTTTTGAAATGTTTTTCAAATTATGGTATTTGATGCCAATCAACAAATAAAATGAACCCATACGATCATACAGATACCACAAAATGGTTTCTAACTTGTACGGTTGCAGAGAAATAGTCGATTTTCTACAAGTCACTTTTCAAGTTTTTTGGTCTTTAAAAGTGGCAATTATCATTCGATTTACATAAAATTTTCACTATATGATATCGTATGCCATTTCTGATTTCATAAAACTAATTGAACATTTTCATTAACACCGGAAGAAATGTAATTTTGTCAAGATCATTTACAAGTAACAAATGTATAAAATGAATTGATATTGCTGGATTTGGTTGATTCTGCATCCATTTTATTTGTGTGCAATGTTAATTTGGAAACCTGTTTAATGGTTTCGTTGGTACCGGAAGTGACATATGTTCAAGGGTAACTTGGCACCGGAAGTGACATGTTTAAGGGTAACGTGGCACCAGTGAAACCCGTCATTCCTGCATGCAGGTCTAGTATTGATCTTATATTGATCAGGGTTTATCATAATCTCGATGACGATCAGAAAAATTAATTTCTACTTGATGAATTTATAAACAATTTGTCTTTCATCTAGTTTCTTCATCTTCTACGAGAATCAATATTATATCTTTTATCTTGGATAAAAACTCTTGTCAATATAACTAACATTCCATACATTATGTAGTTTTCAATATGGACCGACTTCTCTTGTTATTGATTAAAGCTTTGGATCATTTCCTAGTTCATTAAATAGTTAAAACAAGAATATTGAAAACAAAAATTGTTCGTAAAAAAAGTAACAACAGGAAAATTGTTAAATGATATTACTGAAGAGGTTTTGATTTATCGGGTGGTTGGATGAACGAATGGTTAGCATGTACGTGCTGTATCATAGAGAGAGAGAGAGAAATCGGGTTTAACATCCACTCCACACAAACCAGGTCATTTGGGGACTAACATATGGTTTAATTTTATTTCATTAATTTGCTTGCGCGTAGGGGTCTTTAGCAATGGGAGGAAACCGGAGTACCCGGAGGAAACCCACGAGGTTGAGAAGGCACCCCTATCTCCATGCCACATACGCTCACACCAGGGATCGAAACCACAGCTGCAAGCCAGAGGTGACCCGCCAGCTAGAGGTCGAAGCGCGGCACTCTAGACCACTAGGCCATCCCAACCCCCATACTGTATCATAAGGTCTGTCATTGAATTAACTGGCATGGTTTTGATTCCCGCGGTTGTATGTGACATTGACAAGGAATACGGTCTCCTGTTTGACCTTGTTAGTTTTCTCTGGGTCCTCCGGTTTCCTCCCACTAAAGACCCATACACACAAGTGAATTATTGAAATAACTTTGAACCATATGTTGGTCCCAAAATGACCTACTTTGTGTCGAGTGGATGTTACACCCCATTTACAGAGTCTCTAGGATTTGACGGACGAGTCCAGTGCAGTCGTATAGTTACAAAATGTCAAAAGACAAAACAAACAGCTTACTATCAAACAAGATGAATGAAAAGAAATAATACAGATGACATATTTCAGAAGGATTCGATCACAAAAATTAGATCGCCCATATTACTCTAGATTTCCTCTGTGTGATTTAATATAAATTATAACACTTATATGGATGTACTATAACTTTAAGTGAAATCTATTTCTGTATGTCTGGTAAGGATTATGTGATTTTAATACTGTATGTCTGAAATTCATCATCATAGAAATGACAACACCTTCCGTTGCAAAATATACTTTTTGGCAGATATCAAGAAAAAAAAACATTGACAGGGTAATTACCCCTCCCCCCAAAACACAATCAAAATAATCACCCCTCCCCAAAATTAAATATCGTGATCACACCTTCCCTAAATCAAATGCAGAATCAAGGTGATTTCACTTCCAGAAAATCAAAAGCTGAGGCAGGGTGATCACCTCTCTCAATCTTCTGTCTGGCTAGTTAGTAGATGTCAATTCTGACTTTTCATAGCGCACCCACTATATATTTTGGTGTGTAAACAGTATTTTTCTAAATTCCGGTACCCTTACCCCGAAGAATAAAGAATAATTCAAATAGAAAATTGAAATCTTTTACTGAAAGTCTGCCATCTTCCAATCCAAAGTTGGCAAGCCGTTAAAGACAGACAAGCTAGACAGGGTAATTTAATTAGCATTCAGTAACATTGACAAGTTATATATACAACAACTTTGATCAATATCGTCCACGGCTATAACAGAGGTAAGTATGAATACAACCGACAACATGCATTAAAAAATCTATAAAGTTAAATAAATATACCTACAGATGGTTAGAAATAGGTATAAAACAGACGTGGTTGCCGTCAATATAAATGTTGCCACAATGACTTGATCTTCAAGAATTGTCACGAAAAGCTCTGCCAGGAATGCCAACATTCTTGAATGCCGTCATGAATACAAGTACGGACTGCCTGTATATAAAATATCAGCCTGTAACACAGTCAGCTGACACTATTTCCGTCAATATCTCACAGAGAAAAATCCAACATGCAGAGGTTTACACACATAACATAGTACACAGTTCTAGTAGAATGGCACTGAATAGAAACTCCAGGTAAAAAAAAACCCTTGAGAGGCTCACACCTATTGTTACGGCCATGCGTAAACCGATCGAACTTGATCTCTTTGATTCTCCTGGCAAGCAGATGGCTTATAGTCAGTTTAAAGTGTTGAGTGTATCGAGAATAGTGTGTGTTGAGTCGAGGTAATCTATAGTTGGATGTAGGATAATATTAAATATATGTATGTATGTAAGTATGTAAGTAATTATGTAAACAGCAGTTACAGTATTAATATGTACTATGTTATATATCCAGTGTATTACATGTATACTGTGTTAACAATATAGGTTAAACATAGGTTAGAAGGAAACCATGTGCCATATATTAAGGATTTCTTATAATTTAAATGTAAAGATTGGTTGCCAGGCAATAAAACATACACACACAGCAACTAAATTGAGTGCATTACATTTGTATGTTGCAGCTTCATCAAAATATCAGGAGATTTTATCAGTCTATACGCATTATTATATTGACATTCAAAAATCTATTTGCACTATAATATATACAGATTTAAATGTAGTTACTGATAATCTAAAATTATAAAATGTCAATATTTTAATGCCCCCACCCCCTGTCTATCATGGTAACAGTTGTGTCCTGTGCCAGAAGCTACTGACAATCTAAAAAATTGTATGTAAAGTTAGCATTTTAATGTTTCACCACCCCACACCCCTGCTCGGCCATCATGTTACCATGGTAACAGATGTGTCATATTGCCATTAGTTACTGAAAATCTAAAAATATAATATGTTAGCATTTAAATGTTTCCTCCATCCGCCATCAATTATGTCCTATAAACATAAAAAAAAAAATACTTTGCATTAACAGATACATGTTTAAACTAGTTGCCTATAATCGAAAATTTTAATAAGTCAATTTTTTAATGTCTTCCCCCTCCACAATCATGTTACTATGGTAACAGTTGTGTCCTATGCCAAGTGATCTAATTAAGATAAGGTAGCATCAGGTGCAGCAGGTAAACAGATAATAACCAATCAGGAAATAAACCACGCCCCTTGCTTTATTCCTACTCACATGTATTGCTTTCCTCTTCTTAATGAACTACCTTATCAATCATGTAATTTATACCTATCATAAATATTCCATGGGTTGGGATCCCTTGGCAGTTAGAAATCGATATAAGAGTAGGCCGTAGCGCAAAATTTCCCCAATAGCACAAAGTATCGCGTATGCCCATCTTCATTAGCCAAGTTTAGAAGCAGAACAGTAGGACGTTAAACCCCCATTTCATTTCATTTCATTTCTATAGGTCGGGATTCACTGCAAATTCAGAAATAAACATTATCTGGGGTTTGTTTGTTTTAGATCTGACAAAATCTAACTTTTGAATGCGGTTGCCATACTTGTTTATCTTAGGTTGCCAGGCAACAAAACTAGGTTAAATAATTCATCAGACCATATAGGCCTAGTGGTTGTCAGATTATAAATCTGTAGAAAAATCTTTATAATGTATAACCTTCACTCAACAAAATCTGGGTCACTTTTGGACTAACATATGGTTCAATTTTGCTTCAATAATTTGCCTGTGCGTAGGTGTCTTCACCATTGGGAGGAGTCCAGAGCACAAAGAGAAAACGCACAAGGTAGGACAGCACTTATGACACAACACGCACATGCTAACCATTCAGGTACCCAACCCCTCCTCCTGTGACATTAAAAAACCAATCCTTAGTTTTCTTTCCTTAATAATGTATAAAACGGATTATACAGTACACTTGAATTGTACATTAATGACAAATGTCAGATAGAACATTAGCCAGCCTTAATTCAATTCTCTTTTAATTTCAGATGATAATCAACCTGTCGTGTATTGTTATAGCTTTAATACAAGACGTGTTTTCAGACTACCATAGTGCCTACAGCCCAGATTTACTCGATCTACGAGATATCATTAAATTACCAAATCCTCTTGCTTCTAATCTCGTCTTCAGGCTGTAGCTACCGTTTGCATTTCATGATTGTATCTCAATAGTACGAAAATGACCATTAAATTACAAAATCATTTTCGTGCCTCTAATCTGGTCTTCAGGCTGTAGCTATGAGTTTGAAGGATGTAGATTCGATCATATCAGAAACTACATTAATTTCTATCTGTACATGTTTTTAGGGGATTTTTCTATCAGTGTCTATTGTCTCCTTGGGATTAATTAATATCAATTTGTAAGAAATCTAAATTCTCAAGAGCTTGTGGCTGTTTCAACAAATATGTCCATTCTCTCCCTCGGGAATCAGACGGCCTCAACTTCTACGCCAAATGGAGGATATCAACACTATTCATATAAATAATTCAATGAAAATAAACGGTGTTTAAAGTGCTGTCAAACATTAAACATTGGTCAATTTGAAACATGGGGCTCATACAAATAAAAAAATAGTCAAAGTAGAATACGGGTAGTTATTGACAGCTTTTAAAATTGATCATTTAAAAGTTGTTTTTGTTATTCGATGTCATCCTAACTAAAATTAAATTTTAAAAGTTTTAAATATAATTAATATTACATCATTCATATGAAATAATTAATCATTAATTCAGTGAAATCAACCAATATTCAAAAATACCTGAACTTAACTTCTATGATCAAGTAGAAATCTATCTGCCTCTAAAATTTTTGTTTTTGCAGATAGAGCAATCCTACTCATGTCTGATTTTTTGAAACCACAAAAATTTGAGTATATGTAGGTTATTGTTCCACAATCTAATTTAATCATATGGGGGTTACTGTATTATAACATATTAAATTAACCTAATTCAATACTTTAGTCTGACTTCAACCCAATATACAGGTCACAATTTTATGGAATACAATTACTGCTTATAACTGAGATACGTTTCAACTAGGCTTCTCTAGTCATTATCAAGCATAAAATTTTGACCTGTATACTCCAGATCAATTACTAAATGCCATTGAAACAGTTCATCTAATAGATTTAGATTCTTTACAACACATAGAGTTTAATTTTCCTCACATAGTTTTTAACATTTTCACCCTGGAACGCTCCAGATATACTCTGTTTCTCTCTCCGTTCCTTTCCTATCTATGTGATAAATCTTATAACCATTGCTTCAGTAATATCAACTAAGGTTAAATACTGTGAACTCGGCACATTATTTTGAGAGTAACTTATAGCAAGTTTGTCTCTTTACGAGAAACCATCTCATAAAAGTAATGAAAATGTTGAGTTCATGGCATAGACATATGGCGGGCCTAGACAAGTATGTAGAAAACACCCTACAACACGTCTGTTCATCACATTAATCTCCTATTACGGTACCTATTTTATAATCACATTACACAGGATCCATTTCATAATCAGATTACAGGTTCCTTACACATCAAAAATTAATACCATTATTAGAAAGTGTCATTAAAGCCTATTATTGATGTCATAAATTCTTATCTTTACACCTGCAGCTAACCACCAGTAGTTTATCAACACGCCAACAATCATTAGTGGAGAATTGGCTTATTTCCTCAAATTGGAAATAAAGGGTTTGGATTTTGTCCTAAGGTTGTACTTCGCAGTCATTTAACCTAGAATGTATTTCTGTTTTTACTGATATTTGTCAATCTGATCAATATATTTTGTTGTGTTTATTTATACTGAAGATCAGTTCGGTTGCAGTGGAAGGTCGCTTCAGAGGTCATACAAGCGGCTTTTGACAATATGACATCAGACATTTGATTAACCAATCAGTGTTGATGTTTTTAGTAGGTCAACCCACAGTTCCGAACATCTCACACCAAAAACTAGGCGTAACAGACCTTTTCATTGGCCAATCCCTCAAATCAATACCAACAAAAATAAAATCAAGTGTCCCTTTAAAAGTTTTGTTCGTTTATATTTTATATTTTTAGTTTCTTTTTGTTTCTGAGCAAAAACAATTAAAGATGAAACAAATCATTGCGTCTTGTCATTTATTTTGATGGAATACTTTCTAACGCCTGAAAACTTGGCACCATTTTTCAGCTCAACAAAAAGATGATTGATGATATATGTGGCTCTAAATCTGTCAAGGAACGGATTCAAGGATAAGATGTTTAGAAATCATTAACAACATTAACTGGGGTAAAAAGAAATGAAATGAAAAAGGGTTTAAAGACTTATTTTTGTGCAACAATGACACAATACATACACGTCATGGCACAAGACAGAGACAAAGAGAGAAATGTCCACTCCACACAAATTAGGTAATTTTGGGTTAAACATATGGTTCAATTTCATTTCAAAAGAGAGAGCAAGAGAGAGACGGGGTTTAACGTCCACTTGAGAGAGACAGGGAGAGAGAAATGGGGTTTAACCTCCACTCGACACAAACCAGGTCATTTTAGGACTAACATACGGTTTCATTTAATTTCAATAATTCGCTTGTGCGTAGGGGGCTTTAGCAGTGGGAGGAAACCGGAGTGCCCGGAGGAAACCCACGAGGTTGAGAAGGCGACCCTATCTCCATGTCACATTCACTCACACCAAGGCTCAAAATTACAGCCGCAAGCCAGAGGTGACCGGCCAGCTAGAGGTCGAAGGGTGGCACTCTAGACCACTAGGCCATCCCCCCCCCCCCCCACGTCCACTCGACTCATATTAGGTCATTTCGGGATAAACATATGGTTCAATTTCATTTCAATAATTTGCTTGCGTGTAGGGGTCTTTAGCAGTGGGAGAGAACCTGGTAAAAATTCACAAGGTTGGATGGGCGACCTTACTCCTTGTCATGTACAACCATTCAGCCATCCCCACCCCCAAGATTAGAGAACCCAGTTTGAAACGTCGCTAAACAATAAATGACACAACAACTGTGATTAGTAATAGACAGTAATCGTATTCTATAGAATGTTATGGTATTTCCAGTTTCATTAATAAATGCCACTGAAACAATGTGGGATGCAATGTACTACTTGTATTTAGTTCTGACAGTGGGGATACTGCCTACCCTCTTAGGGTTGATTTTTAACATGCTACCCAAGGAATAAACAGAACCTCGCTATTTCTGGCCAGGTCCTACAATCCTACACTATTGAAACATAGAAACAAGGCTGGATAATCCTGAGTAAAATTCTTCGACAACATTGTGATCAATAATAAGTGAGTAAGTACCATGCTGGTAATTCTTATTTGTATCATTAAAGATGTAATTCTTGTTCACGCTCTGTTAATGTATTCAAACATTCATCTTCCTACTGGAACAAATAAACATACTCTCTTTGAACCGGTATTTGCCATTTGATTAAATTTCTTGGGTATAATTCCCGACCATTGAATTTTAATATGGTCAAAATGCAATATGATTAAAAAACGGTTCCTATTTTATTTCGTTTTTTACAGTTCAAAAGTTGGTTCTACTTGTCTTTACTACACTAGGATCTGGACGAGTTGTTACATAACACATGGTCTGGATGAAGTGAGGGATTAGCCAATGAAACGGTCTGTTATGGCGAGTTTTTAGCGTGAGTTGCACGGAAATGTGGGTAACCTACTAGAAACATCAACACTGATTGGTTAATGAAATGTCTGAAGTCATAGGGTCAAAAGCCTCTTGTCTGACCTCTGATGCGAACTCACAATACAACTGGTCAGATCATCATGTCGTAGGGGCCATCAAAAGTATACAAATACGAAATATATTGAGATCTGTATCTTTATCAGATTGGGGGGGGGGTTGGGTGGCCGAATGGTTAGCATGCGTGCGTTGTATCATAAAGCCTGCCATTGAGTAAACAGGTGTGGTTTCGAATCCCTGGTTGTATGTGGCAAGGAGTAGGGTTGCCTGTGGGTTTTCTCTGGGTACTCTGGTTTCCTCCCATGGCCAAAGACCACTACGCGCAAGCAAATTATTGAAATAAAGTTAAAATCATGTGTTAGCCCCCAAATGACCTAGTTTGTGTCAAGTGGACATTAAACCTCATTTCTCTCTCTCTTACTCAGATTGGGTGAAAATATTGACTGGTTAAAATCATGACAACACTTGTTTGTTTGTATGATATGAGGTCATGAAGAAACTATGTATTTTAGATAGGAATGTGGCAAACACATTAACTCAGGTACATTCACCCAGTGATGGTAAATGATTTAACTCATTTCACTGGCAACTGATTGAATAAACATAAACCTATACATCAAAACATACTTATATATTTCTGTCATATATATATGAGAGAGAGAGAGAGAGAGAGAGAGAGAGAGATCAAAACATACTTATAGTCAAATCTATGAGACAGGTAGAAGGGAGAGGGGGTGCATCATTTTGAGACTGCTATGTATGCCAGGGTGTTTAGAAGCAGGAGAATGTCAGAAACCTTTGAGGAAACTCACACGGTTAACATAGATAACAAGCTTTATAAGTAAAGAGAGACAGAGAGAGACATGAGATTTATTTTCCTCTCAATACAAACTACAATTTAATGTAGGTCATGTTGAGACTAACATATGACACAATTTTATTTCAATAATTCACTTGCACATAGGGTTCTTTAGCAGTGGGAGGAAACTGGAGGACTCAGAAAAAAAACATGAGGTTGGAAGGAAACCCTACTCCTTGATCAAACCATACCAGTTAACCAAATGACAGACCTCATGATACAAAACACATGCCGCATGCGCTAACCATTCAGCCATCCAGGTCCTATGTAGTAAGTACAGTGTTGGAATCAGTGAAAAAGAGAAATTAATGTACAAAATAAATTGTCAGTTAATACTTCAATAACATTTTTGAAGTTTTAGTTCAAGAAAATACAGGTTAAGCCGATTTTCACACAATATTTTTCATTTTAATCTTGGCTTAAATGTACTCATTTTCATCTAAATATGCACAATAGATTATCTCCCAGCTTGCACACATTGTTCAGGTTTGTTTTGCCATGATGTGGATCATTCTAGAATATTAAAATATCAGTAGATCATAGATACATATTAATGTTGACCTATAACGGATTATTTGTTCAACAACTGATTGTTACAAATATTTTCCATGATGAAAAGTAAATATTTACCTTTAAAATAAAATGAAATGAAATGGAGTTTAACATCCTACTGTTCTGCTCCAGCTTGGCTAATCAAGACTGATTAACCTTCAAACACCAGACTACTAGTACTGCACAAAAATGTATCCCAGTAATATTTCCAAATAGAACACTTTCCAAATTTTCCAAATTTCACAAGTTCAAAACTATATATCAACTCCTTGAAAATGTCAACTAGTGTTGGGATTAATCACATACTCCAAAACTTATATCCAAAACTATGGACAACCAGATGCCTGAATACAACTCGCTCTACCCAACCCTTGTTATAATAAAGAGAGAGAGAGAGAAATGGGGTTTAACGTCCACTCGACACAAACTAGGTCATTTCGGGACTAACATATGGTTTAATTTTATTTCAATAATTCGCTTGCGCGTAGGGGTCTTTAGCAGTGGGAGGTAACCGAAGTGCCCGGAGGAAACCTACATGGTTGAGAAGGCCCCCCTATCTCCATGCCACATATGCTCGCACCAGGGATCGAAACCACAGCCGCAAGCCAGAGGTGACCGGCCAGCTAGAGATCGAAGTGCGGCACTCTAGACCACTAGGCCAACCCAACCCTCGTTATAATAAGAAAGCTTTTTGGGATAAAATGCTTCAGAATTTCTTGATACTGAGATTAACATGGTACTCTGAAACCAGCTCTCTACTTTACCCTCATTATAAGAAAACTTTTGGCGACAAATTTAAATGTTTCAGAAATTCTTGTATGTGTTATTTGATATTGCGATTACGGCCGTACTTCAAAACTTCTATCCTAAACTATGGACAATCAGATACCATCCGCTGTCTACTTAACCCTTGTTATAATAAGGTAGCGTTTGGGAACAAACTGTTTCAGAAATTCTTGCATTAGTTTGATATTGACATAGATCAATTGTAATTCAATGATATAGTTGTCTCTTCGTTTTATTTATTGATGATTTATTCTGAATAAACAAACCTGAAAATAAATCACTATTCATCATCACTAACGAGCAAACATTTTCACTTGTTCATTTTCTGATCGTTAACATTTTTTGGTAAAACACGTAGCATCATGGTACTGAATAAATATGTGGGTCTGTACTTATGGTCATTTTTGTAAAGTATAAAAAAAATACTAGAAATTTAAAGAAGCTGGAATACTATTGTGACGCAGCGCTCGAAATTAACCACGGCAAACGGCAAAGCCGTGGTAAAAGCCGACGCAACTCCCGTCTGCCACGGCATAATTAATTTTTTTTTGCCGTGGTAGATCTTACGATCCTAAAAATTATAATGACTAAATGTACCAGTTATAGAATAGTATAAACCAGGATGATGTCGTCTGACCGTGTAATAAAGTGACATGTTTATCATTTTGTAGACGAAAGTCTGACAAATATATTGCAATTACCGAAACCCGGTACACTTTTAACCCATGTGCTGGACGTAGGCGCGCATATTTATGCTTTACCTTTACAGTGGTGGTTTTTTTCAATGATTGTAAACTAAAGATAATAGACACAGATGATAGAGAGCACGGACTGTTCCCTAGTTACTCTAGCTAATGCATGAACAATGTTACCATCCTCGTCATTTCTATTTTTAACTGTATCGTTTGTCACATACGATGGACCTGGCCCGATTTACACCCTTTGTTTATAATTACTACGCCCTATGTAACGGAGAGTAATAGCATCAATCATCGGAAGCGACTGATTGACAAAAAAAATAGTATTTATTAACCTCGACACTCTACAAACCAAGTTTCAACAGGAAACAGAATAATTTGTTGTGATGAAATCAGATTAAAATATACATACAAGACAAGGCAGTAACATCGTTTACAGTGGCAGTCAAGCGATGCCATGTGGGGGTCAAAGTAGACGACCTACATACGGGTCAGTACTACCATACAGCATGGCGATACATGTATAAGTGAAATAAAACATGCAGTAAATTCTTTGGAAATATAGCTGACATGTTTAGATATTTATGGCACTACTAATCATTTAAAGAATTAAGGCTTGGGGTATTTTTAAATCAACCTGCTTACAACTGGTAATACCTGATGTCAAAAATATGTCATCTGTCAAACTCAAAGTACCGGTAAGACTGATGGAGAAATGAAATGGCAAGAATGGAGAATGAATGAATTGAGTTTGTGGTATAATATTAATAATTTAGACCAGTGTCACAAAGTCATCCTAGCTGTATAAATATTGATCAAATGTGAATAAATTTGTTAATGAAATTTGTTAAGGTAACCGATCTTTCAATTTGCGTAACCAGGAATTCGGTCGCATGCTTTTGAGCTGCATGGCGCGACCACACGTAACCGATTGGTATCATTCGCGTCAAATTTTGTGGGGTGAAAAAATAAGCTTTATCCATCTTGAAAAGTTAAAAAAAAGCATTGATTTTGAAATACCAAAAAATGCCGTGGTGCCGTAGCAGTACCATTCTGCCACGGCATTTTTCATTTTTTTGTGCCGTGGTAGAAAATTCTTAATTTCGAGGACTGGTGACGGTCACAAGAGAGAGAGAGAAATGGGGGTAATGTTCACTTGACACACAGTAGGTCATTTCGGGACTAACATATGGTTCAATATTTATTTCAATAATTTGCTTGCATGTATTGGTCTTTATCCATTGGAGGAAACTTGAGAATGCCAAGACCCCCCCCCCCTCCCCCCCAAAAAAAACAGCAGTGCCACTTTAAAATAAATTTGATGAATTCCAGAATAAACAATAGCTTATTGTTAGACATCCAACTGACAACTTCATTGTTAACCCAAATAAATTTCTTACTGAAATTAGTGAAGTGTGCTTGACTGGCTCTCGGAATATTGACAATTGTCATTGTGTAAGTTGATGGCTAGAACGTGGACGATCTGACAAGCTGTTCTGATACACATTTATCTTACCAAATAATTCAATTAGAAAGAAAAAGTAGGGGAATAAAGTAGTCTTAGATAATAATAAATATGTTTCCTTTCTCTCTCTATAAAATAACGGGTAGATGAAAATAAATATGTTTGCAAAACAGAAAGACATTAAAGCCCATTTCATTTCATTTTATTAAAATACAGTGCAAAATTTGATAGCTCTAATAATAAAGTATGGAATGAATTATTTGGCCTACTCTTGTAATTCTACACAATAACTCATTGATTTTTTTTTATGTGTGATTTAATTTAGCAATTTTATTAGGAATTTATAGAATTCTATTGGTATGATTAGAGGGATAGTGACGGAGTCTGTATCTTAAAATGTAGTGATGTTCAAACCTAATGGGTCTCTGCTCTATCATTTCTACAATTTTATTATGACTAAAATAGAACTCCATATTGATCGGTAGACCGAGGTTACATACTTTTTTCATCACCGAATACTCTGATAATGTTCTGTCAGGAAGTGATTAAACCGATAAAAAAATCCCCATCAAATTACTGCACTGTTGTGTTACCACGTAGACAGAAAAATAGTCCTGTCTTATCAGTGTGGCATCAGGAACCAAATAACAAATTTCAACTTCCAGACTAATAAAGAAATCTTAAGCTATATTACTTACACACTCAACTTGCCATCTGCATTGAAAGTGCTCGACAGCTAACACTGACAGTCAATTTTTTATACCAAAAAATTCATTTAGTCCTTAAACTAAAGAATTATCTTAAAGGGACAATAACATTCTTGCTGGCTTGGTAGCTCCAGAAAATAAATAATACCCTTATTCTAAGTACTAGATGTTTAAATGTCCTACCTGTTGTGTAAATTATCCATTACAACCTATTTTACTTGTCGAGAGGGTTCGAAAATATTTTAAAATCCAAGTCACATTTGGAAAGGTTTACGTTAGACTTTTCAAATCCATTGGTTGCATTTTTCCAATTTTTTAAAATAGGTTTGTTAAGATGAAATTTATATCATCATTTAATTGGAATATTCTAAAATAATACGATTTGTTGACTAGAATGAAGATTGGAACATATTTTTCAGTTACAACAAGAGTGTTATTGGGGCTTTAAGTCTTTTAACTAGAGAATTCAGGTTAGTCTTTTAACTAGATAATTCTGTTAGTCTTTAATGAAGGAAATCCTGTTTGTCTTCTGTTAGTCTTTAAAGTAGAAAATTCTGTTATTCTTTAAACTACAGAATTCGGTTAGTCTTTAAAGGGACAATAACATTCTTGCTGACTTGGTAGCTCCAGAAAAAAAATAATACCCTTATTCTAAGTACTAGATGTTTAAATGTCCTACCTGTTGTGTAAATTATCCATTACAACCTATTTTACTTGTCCAGAGGGTTCGAAAATATTTTAAAATCCAAGTCACATTTGAAAAGGTTTACGTTAGACTTTTCAAATCAATTAGTTGAATTTTTCCAATTTTTTAAAATAGGTGTGTTAAGATGAAATTTATATCATCATTTAATTGGAATATTCTAAAGTAATACGATTTGTTGACCAGAATGAAGATTGGGACATATTTTTCAGTTACAACAAGAGTGTTATTGGGGCTTTAAAGTTACAAAATAGCTAATATTTGGGACCTACGTGTAGAAACGGCCACAAATAAGTAGAAACCCATACAATAATCTAATACGGATGTATATAACCTGATTTACATTCAAAGGTTTCCCTTTTTACTCAAATCAGTTATGTCAGGCAAAATAAACCAGCAATCTCAATTGAATGGCAATCTCAAGCATCTGGTTATTCCAGTCTTTTGTGCATGCTATACAGATAATATGAAGTCACCGTTTGACAGGACCTGTGGAGCATGTCTAGCCTCGTTTTTCGAGTCCCATGTTACAAACGGCGCTGAAACGCATTCATGTACCAATGGTAAAATGTTTATTTTGTCTTAAATATTAGATATATGTATCAGAAGCCTATCTTTCCTGGTATGATCACAACATCAATGTTGATTTAAATTGACAAATCTTTTGTGTCTTCAATGTTAAAGACTTTGGCCGATATTGATCATGCATGATTAAAGGACGATGACAAAAGCTACCCATAAATCAACTTTATTTCGTTAAGCTAATGAAGACAAATAAACCCTATGCAGTGTGGTATGAAGGAAATTTTGCTCTGACATTGATGCTACGGTCTACTCATAAACCCCGTTTACATTACATATTTTAAGCGTGCCAGGTACCGTTCCTGGTACGGCACCGTTAATTTTTTTTGTAGTGTAAACGGATCAAACACAAGCATGTCGTACTGAGTACCGTGCCAATCTGGCCGACTGAAGTGAGGTGGTCTCGGAACTGTGCTAAGAACGGCTTGTTTTAAATTTTCGTAGTGTAAACGCTAACCGGTCTGAGTACGGATTACTTCGATGCGCCAAATGAACCTTGACCTTTTTCCCGCGAACTTTGACAGCTCTGTCATCAGTTCTTTCAAAATGGCTACACGTACCAAAATCAACCGCCATAATTGTTTTCATCTGGGTAATTTGCTTAGGGACCGAAATTAACTTTTCTGTGAAGAGTCCCACATTTGGCGTGCTTGGCACGGTTCCAAGACCGGTAATGTAAACGGGTCAATTTCTTGAAATTTATCGCGGCCTAGTACTGTGCCCAGTACGGCACGCTTATCGCGGCCAAGTGTAAACAGGGCTTTATTTCAACTGTCAGAGTTGTTTTATGTGTGTGTTTTTGTCCCATCCAAATGACTTTACATTCTTCCTTGTCAGGTCCTCTGTTCTGCACCAATGACAAGGAGGAATCTCAAAATCTCAACAGAAAATCTCGATGAACTTTATCTTATGATGGAACATGCAAGCGCTAACCATTCGGCCATCCACTCCTCTACTGGAAGACAGTGGTAATAAATAGTAAAGTATTTTCTCCACTTGACGATGTGAAGATGTTTATAGGCTGACACTTATCAATGTAGCAAATCACAACAAGAAACAAACAAATTATACCACAGAATCATAACAAACATGAGCAATGCAGTTAAAACATATCAGGTATTATTCTTCAGAGGAAATTCAAAGGTTGAATAGCAGAAACTTAAGGATAGCCAAAGTACTCAACCAATCAGCCCAGCTGGTTTAGATAACAGTAAGAGCCACTTACAACCCATTCGAATGTTTAGATAAGAATTATACTGTCACAAATTACTACCATTATCCATCCAGTAGAATTTTTGATACAGACAGGCCCCAGATGAACGGTTAATACACCTACTTATACTAATTAGACTGGTCGATGGTTCTATTGACCGTTTGTGTCCCTATTGGCTTGTTGGTCAGTGATTATTGATCTCCCAAGAGATCACCGGAGAGAATAAGTAGCCACTAGTTCACCTCTGATTCTATCATGATACCAACTGCTGTCGACTACACCACTAAAGATTAAAGAAACCCCATTGTTCATATTTCTTGTTAAATTGTGCTGATTGCTTTTTAACGACTTTAGCCCTTATTTACTGAATGTCAATAACAATTTACAAATCTATTCAAACTATTTCCATTTCTGTTCTTGACTCAACCTTTCTTTCATTCTAGTAGTTTCACAGAAAGAATTTATAACTATTTTCCCTAAGAAAATTTAACTTCAACTTGCAGGCGATGTTTCCTCTAAGCTAAGTGCCTGTTTGCCATAACAAAAAAATATTCTGATTTTTAGTTATAGCTGACTTCAAAGGGGCTATTATATTGAAACAATTTAAAGTTATATTGTGTATAATTTAGATAAAGAGCTATAGCCATTCTTGCGATAATGGTTTGAAAATAGGTAATGCAAAATGAATATATTGAAAATATTCAAATTACTCTAATGAGAGAAAAGATATTAGACTGAACAATTTTAATGGAAGATATATGATGGCATTGAGAGTTGATTATGGTCTTGTCATTTTAATAAATATCCAATTAATAATTTATATGACAGTTGAGGCCTAAAGAAAGATCTGCAATAGGCAGGTTTAGCTCTTGCAAAAAGTATTTTTAAGTTTACATTTGTAGAAATATCTTGCGCACATTCCGAATAACTAAAAATTAAATTGCCTTGCCTAATATTTATCAAGTTTTGGTCAATTAGCAGTCAGTTAAACATTATCAAACCTTCACTGATAAAAACCCTGTAATATATTACAAGTTTTTCCCCAAAAAATTTAATAGAATTTACTGATTATACCTTAGAAACAGTTCTGATGCAAACAGCTGCTAGTTCCAATAAATTTAATTTTTTTTTTTACCTAGTTTCAATTTCAGTTCTTCCTCACTCCTAGTATACAAATAACATCTAAAAACATGTTCATTGGTATTTCATTCACTTTGTTTAAAATAAACTGACATGTTAGGTTAAAATTCCTGTGATGCTCAGTTTGTCCTAAACTTTGACACATACCATCAGTTTGTCAAATTGTCAAAATTGTTGACTTTAAATTAATAGTATAGGTCACAAAGGTTAAAGTTCATGGGTGTAGTACAGTACTCCATATAAGGATACTGAGAAACAATGGTCAGTATAAACAAAGAGAGATAGAGAGAAATGGGGTTTAACATCGACTCAACAGAAATTAGGTCATTTCGGGACTAACATATTGTTTCATTTTATTTCGATAATTCGCTTGCGCCTAGGGCTCTTTAGCAGTGGAAGGAAACCAGAGGACCCGGAGAAAACCCATGAGGTTGGACAGGCGACCCTACTCCTTGTCACGTACAATTGGGGATTCGAAACCACGCCAGTTGACTCAATGACAGGCTTTGCGATACAACACGCACATGCTAACCATTCGACCAGTCAACCCCCCTATAAACAATTAAGACCAGTTTTATCAGGTTAATACTAATTGATGTAAATTGCCATAATGATTGACTGATAAGATTGAGATCATATTTTGTTTACTTATTCCTAAACACTTAATAAAAACTCAGAAACATTATGTAACACGGCTGAAAAAATCTTGAAGTGAAGTAAATGTGAGCATAATGGAAAATTTTTCATATTTCTAAGTAAACTTGCAGGGAGTTTTTAAGACCAAAGATCATATTTCATTCTAAATACTATTAAACAGTTAAATATATTCATCCTTGATTTCTTACTGGACTGGTGAGAGAGAAGAAGGGGGGGGGTCAAAATGTACAAGTTACTTCAAGGTACATGGGCCACCCAGGATTTCCAAATGAGCTGGGGTTTGGGTTGGGGGTCAAAATGTCCAAGTTTCTTCAATGTACAAATTTTTTTTGGATGAAGTCGTAGTCGAGATGAACAAACCACAATTTTGTACATTCAAATCGGTAGAAGTCTTCTTATCAAACATTCTCCCATGCTGGTTGCTCGTGGTGCACTTTATCTGCCTTGACCTGGTCACAATCACATGGTTTTCAAAAACAACCCCCTAGTATTGTATTCAGAAGTATTTAGTTACAGAAATTAGATATTTATTTACCTACATATCACTAATTCACAGTGTCACATTATCAAAGACAGGTTGCCAGGCAACAAAACATACTTTCTTCCTCTGTCTTACCCAAGAACATGTCACAGCTAGTATTATATATTCACGTTTCACCCAGAAATTGGTAGACTACCATACAGAATTGTTAACACTATCCTGTCACCTTTCACAAAATTGTTTTGGCAAGTTCTTGTAACTAGTTCTTGTAACTAGCCACCATTGTACTCCATTTATTGGCTTTTAGTTGAACAGTAAAATGAATGCCATCAAGCTAACAGACCAATCAGACATAAACTAGACATTAAGGGAAACTGCCACCAATAAATAACTAATCTTCAATCTAGATTCCTTATTAGTGCTATTCATTCGAAAACTACTTTGTATTTAAGTACCTCTTAATATCCTATTGTCTCTGAAATCAATTAAGACCAATCCTTGACAAGGAAAGCTCTAGAAACAGCAAGGCCTTGATAAGACAACCTCTAGAAACAACAAGACCTTGATTAGGCAAGCTTTAGAAAAAGCAAGACTTTGATTAGACAAGCTCTAGGCACAACAAGACCTTCACAAGGCAAGACCTTCACAAGACAAGACCTAAACAAAACAAGACCTAGACACAACAAGACCTAGACACAACAAAACGTTGCTGTACATGCAAGACCTTGACATGACAGGGCCTAAACACAACATTGACAAGACAAGACTTAAACAGAACAAGACCCTGAAAAGACCAGCTCTACACACAACAAGACAAGACACAGACACACCAAAACCTTGATTAGACAAGACCTAGACACAACAAAACCTTAATTAGACAAGCAAGACCTTGATGAGACATGCTCTAGACACAAGAAGCCCTAGTCAAGTCAAGGCCTAGACATAACAATAACTAGACAAGACCATGACAAGATAAGACCTGGACAAGACCTAGACAAAACAGATAGAAGTGTCCACTACACAATTTATTTCTGGACTATTTCCTGTAAAAATTAGATGTAGCGTAAACCAAACATAAGATTTGGAAGTACTTCTCATTTTGAAGCATTTCTTAAAGGACCAATCTCAGTTCTATTTGGAGAATAAAACTGCTTAGGGCAGAGAAACTAACTCAATATATGTGATAAATTTTCAAACAACTTAAACCTGTCAGTCTTCATCTGGAAATGGGGACGGGTATCCCAAACTTTATTATAACTTAAACCCACCAGTCTTCATGGAAATGGAGACCAGTCTTCCAAGCTGTATTGTATGGTGTCTGGATAAAACTAGACTTTTATTTTATAAAAATAAAAAGAGAGAGAGAGAAATGAGGTTTAACGTCCACTCGACACAAAGTAGTTAATTTCAGAACTAACATATGGTTTTAACTTTATTTCAATAATTCGCATGCCACATCCACTCACACCAAGGATCGAAACCACAGCTAGAGGTCGTAGGCACCTCACTCTAGACCACTAGGCCATCCCAACCCCCTTATAAAATTATGGTGTAGGTGAAATTTACTTTTCATTATTAAGTACAGCATGAGTCGTGCACTGTATAAACTAGAGGTCGAAGTGCCTCACTCTAGACCACTAGGCCATCCCAACCTCCTTATAAAAATAAGGTGTAGGTGAAATTTACTTTTTATTATTAAGAACAGCCTGTGTGTCATGCACTGTATAAATCTTAACAAGAACGGCAATAGATTATCAGGTCACTTAACAAAAAAATGGACCCGAAATCTTAAAAGCGTTACATGTCCGAATACACAGTTATGACGTTCTCGTCCAAACAAATAATCATGGTATATACATCATTCCTCTTTATTTTGGCACTTCAACTTTATACGTACACAGATATTCATTTTTGAGACTGTTAAAATCAGGATGGTTCCTTTAAAATGTATTGGATGCGTTTTCGAAAGAGACAGAATACACTGCCCTATAAACGACACATGTTATTGGTTTTCAGAAGCTCAAGCAATTGTGTCGACGAGATTTGTCTCCCAATCTTCTTCCCTTTCCCAAAGCTACAATTTTTAAACCAGGAATCATTGTTTCCATATATATGTCAATCTTCCTGTTCTCATTCAGTAAACTCTTTGTAAAAAGCCGAAGGTTCCTTCAAGGCAACTATTATTGGCAAGAAACCTAGCATCATCTTGCTCTTGCGGACAAACATATTTTTGACATCACAATTCCAAAATAGCATAAAGAATAAGGCAAAAAAACCTAAAAAACCTTGAAATAATAATAAAATCAATCTTTACCAGTCTGAACTAAAATCATTCTACACCAATGACAACAAAAAACTTCACCAAATTAATTCTGCTTTGAGGCAAATCTGTTTCTATGTTATTTTTTTTGTTGTTTTTCTAGCCATCAAGTTAATCAAGCTTTAGGCCAATAATGAAAAGGTCAAAACTGACTTCCTCAATCAAATTTTTCTGCCAGCCAAATTTATTCCATAAAGCTTTTATTCAATAAATGTCCGACTTCATCTAGATAAAATACAGCGATTTTTTGTGAGCTTCCTTCCTTCACGGTTGGTTCATTTCTGTCACAAATAAATTGCCCAAAAGAGAAGACGAAAAAAATTTGACTGTGTAAGCAGATATCAGATTTCTCTAGGAACTGGTTCTACTGAAGAGATGTGACATTATAGTTCTTGTCGGAACATGCTGGGAATCCAAACTTAGCACTGGACCCATTCAGCCAAAAGATTTGAGTGTTTATGAAATTAGATAACAGATTTCCCTAGGAACTGATTCCATTATACCTCTTGTAATCCAAATCATGCCACCTGAATTGATGACAGACCTTATGATCTAAAGTGCGTGGGAATTGGGTTGAATGGACGAATGGTTAGCATGTGCACGTTGTATCATAAAGTCTGTCATTGTGTCAACTGGCGTGGTTTCGAATCCCCTGTTGTATGTGACAAGGAGTAAGGTCATCTGGCCAGTCTCGAATCCCCTGTTGTATGTGACAAGGAGTAAGGTCACCTGGCCAGTCTCAAGGGCTTTCTCCGGGTCTTCTGATTTCCTCCACTGCTAAAGAACTCTATGCACAAGTGAATTATTGAAATAAAATTGAACCATATGTTAGTCCCAAAATGACCTAGTTTGTGTCAAGTGGGTATTAAACCCATTTCTCTCTATCTCTAAAGTTCATGTGTTAAGCCATTTAGCCAATAACTTTGACTGCACATGTATACATATAAATAGATATCAGATTTCTGAAATAAATTTATCTTCTACCATAGAGATGTGTAGTCATATTCAAATGGAAAGGGTTGTTATAAGTCTTAATTAATGTTATGTTTTTATTGTTAAATTGTCTTACTTACTCATGGATTTACTATAAATGTAAGATTGTTATTCATTTTTGATCACTGCTTGATGTTTTTATTGTTAAATTGTCTTACTTACTCATGGATGTACTATAAATGTAAGATGTTTATTCATTTTTGATCATTGCTTGATAAAGATACCTGTAAGAGTATTGAAACGTCGCATGTAATAAACCAAGAAGTAGGAGATCCATGAAGTTGTGTTATTTTGAATATGTGACAATATATAAGTTATTCAATCACAGTATCTGGACATGTTTGTTATTTATCCTGGATTGATTTACAGCATTAAGAGGGAACTTGAGAATTCACGGTGGCTTCAACAACAACCATCAATACAGAAAAGCCAGCCAGCAATAAATAAGTTTTAAAGTAAAGGTTTAAAGTTCATCCTATGAGAATAGAGTCAGACAGATTTAGTAAAGATTTAATCAGCTGACAGTTCAAGTAGATTCCTGTTGTCCCCATGATATATATATATAGTACTTCACCTTTGACCTTTGAAGAACCTTAACAAGAGTAAAGATCAAATCAACAATGTGCATAGTTCAATTTATGTCACCTTTTTGGGGAATACATTTAGCAAGTTAATTATATTTATTGTCTAAAACCTTTTTTCTTTTCTGATCTATAAATATATAGGGAAAAATAAAGAAAGGGGGTTTAATGTCCATATGACACAAAACAAGTTATTTCGGACCTAACATGGATTCTGTGTTTACAAGCATCAGAGTTGAAGAACAGCATCTGTGGATTATTCTGATGCAGTTTACACATGAGTTTATTTGGCTATGCGTAGCTTTATTTCACACGGCAAGTCAGCATTAGGAAGATATATAACACCCACATAACAGTCACCATCTTTTTTCAGAGCACAGTTTTCTTATTTTTGAAGCATGGATTTTTAATTCGGAAGCACATTCGTGCGGCAAGGGCCTGGAAATAACATGGTACAACTTTATTTCAATTCGTGTGCGAATTTTAAAATTTTCATTTCTTAAATATTGGATATCTTTTCACGTTAAGATAACAACATCAATGCTGATTTAAATTGACCAAGAAGTTGTGTTTGCAATATCAAAGACATTGAGTAAGCGACTTATCTCCTTTAACATAGAATTATGCAAGAGCAAAATCTGCCTATATTACGTGTCTTTCTTTGGCCTGAGTTGTTATCTAAATAATAAATTAGACATTAATTAACTTATCCAGACCATAATTAACTTATCCAGACCATAATTAATTAACTTATCCAGACCATAATTAACTTATCCAGACCATAATTAACTTATCCAGACCATAATTAACTTATCCAGACAATAATAAACTCTCGATGTCAAGGATAGCCTTCGATGTAAGCAGGATTAGATTCAAATATGCCGCTGAACGGCCATTGTAATTAAATCACAACATTGGATAATCGAGACTACTCTGTTTTTATTAATGATTTTAGTAATGATGATCGAGGCTATTCAGAAATTTCATGCACTCCGTTCTCGGTCTATAGTAGATCAATTTGACTAAAATTTTCAGCAAATTACATTTAAACTATATATTTTTTAATTATTATAGTGAGAACTGCCAACTCTTTATCTAATCTCCCATAATGTATCTTTAAGTATAAATCGTACAAATATAAGAAATCATCAATATCACTAACAGTTGTCTATAGAAGTAGATCGAGAAATATTCAAGATGTTCCATAGTATTAATAAAATATAAATCATTGAGTGAAGAAAACTTACACATAAACCTCAAAAACTAATTCATTTTCTCCTAGAGCAGTGAATCTCCTTCAGTTACTATATATACAACAAGTGTCCACATGGTTTATGGTTTGATCGGATGATTAATTTCTGTTACTGTGGAGACATTTTCTCAAATTACAATTTTTATCCCTTGCAGCCCAAATTACTCTATGCTTGCTGAAACATATTTGAGTTGTATCATGTTCCTAGTTTAACACTGGGAGATAAAAATCCAAAACAGTGGCATCACATGAACCTATATCCCTTTCACATTTTAATTTTGTTTCTTTTTTATATACTTTTGGCGATTTCTATGTTTAATTTAGATCCCAATTTACAAGAAGAACAGTTTTTATTTATACAGACAGAAGATTTTTTACCTATATTGGTCGAGAAAGTTCATCACGATTTTTCGACGTCGTTTCTGTCAGTTGTACAGGACAGAGGACCTGACAAAGACAGCTGTCTAGTCATTTGGATGGGGAGAGAGAGAGAAATGGTGTTTAACGTCCACTCGACACAAACTAGGTTATTTTGGGACTAACCTATGGTTTTCAATTTTATTTCAATAAATCGCTAGCGCGTAGGGGTCTTTAGCAGTGGGAGGAAACCGGAGTGCTCGGAGGAAACCCACGAGGTTGAGAAGGCGCCCCCATCTCCATGCCACATACTCTCACACCAGGGATCGAAACCACAGCCGCAAGCCAGAGGTGACTGGCCAGCTAGAGGTCGAAGCGCGTCACTCTAATCCACTAGGCCATCCCAACCCCCTCATTTGGATGGAATGAAAAGCCAAGGTCTTGTGTTTAAATTGCTGTGGACGTAGAATATTCCTTGGCAGTTGGAATTCAATATAAAAGTAGGCCATAGTACAGCTGTCGGGCGTATTCCCATCTTCATTAGTCCAGTATAGGAGCAGTAGGATGTTCAACCCAATTTCATTTCATTTTGCAGATTTTTAATGGGACAATAACATTCTTGCTGGCTTGGTAGCTCCCGAAAAAAAATAATACTCTTATTCTAAGTACTGGATGTTTAAGTGTCCTACCTGTTGTGTAAATTATCCATTACAACCTATTTTACTTGTCCAGAGGGTTCGAAAATATTTTAAAATCCAACTCACATTTGAAAAGGTTTACGTTAGACTTTTCAAATCAATTGGTTGAATTTTTCCAATTTTTCAAAATAGGTGTGTTAAGATCAGAGTTGGGATTTCGCCCGTATATTCCGGACTTGTCCGATTTTTTTTTCCAAACGCACAATATTGTCCGACCGGGAATATGCCCAATCGGACATCAAGACATAGTGAATAATATTCAAAATTCCAAAATTAATATAGCGTACTGAGAGTATAACTACCACTCAACCCGATTATCGTTGACAATAGGCAGGATTGATTCGGTAATTAAGTGATCAACGTGTTTATCGTGTTATACCGTCAATAAACCCACCTTCATTAACTACTTAATCTGCCTTGATTGATTGACTTAATCCTTTGTCGGATAATTCACCAATCTAATTTTAAACAGAAGTCATTGCTTTCCTTTTGTCGGACTATTCATCAATCCAATAAGAGTGATTATAATTTTAATTCACCTGTTTACCTCGTGGTCTTCAATTGTCGGGCATTTTAATCGCATTGATGTGAGCCGACAGCATCAATCAACTAATCATAGATGTCACATATCGTAAGAGTATATTATTTTATAACACCCTAATTCATTTTGTCTACGATATCCTTTACGTCTTTTAAGAATCCATATATAAATTCTCACCCACAGTGGCACTTTCCCGTGATCTCGATCGCCGCACGAATATTGCTTAACATGTAAGGCAGTGCTTACTATGAAGCTGTGTGCTGTAAGTCACGTACGCCATAGCGGCAATACGCTGAAGTCAGCTATGTCTTTTGTCATCACCACAAGTATTATTTCGAACGCTTTTCTTTCATTTGTTGCCGTGTTATTTCTTTTACGCAGGGATTTGAATATTTTGTTGACATTTTATAAAGAAAAAAATGTTCTGACATCACAAACTATTCTTATTTCGGAAGTTCGGCATTCATTTGCTGCCATGTAAATTTAAAGGAATATTACGGTTGTGAATTTTATACCGAAGCAGGATCGGCAAGCTTTCATTCAATGTATTACGAAAATGCTTAATTTTGTACGACATTTACTGACATAAATTTGAATGCCGTACGGGAATTAGGTGTGAAAAATACCAAAGTTCACCCATTTTTATTACGTACGGGATTTGAATATTTTGTTGACATGTGATTTTTAATTGTGGTGTGAATTAAATACCGTACGGGAATTAAATATGAAAAATAGCGAGGTTCACCTAATTTTGTTATGTACGTGATTTTGAATATTTTGACACGTGACTTTTAATTGTGGTATGAATTCGTATGCTTAAATAACGATAAGAGTTATGCCCCTTTATTTTCGGTAAAATGTCCGACACGAAAAATTTTGAAATCCCAACTCTGGTTAAGATGAAATTTATATCATCATTTAATTGGAATATTCTAAAATAATACGATTTGTTGATCAGAATGAAGATTGGGACATATTTTTCAGTTACAACAAGAGTGTTATTGGGGCTTTAACATAACACTGATAATATCATATTATACCCTAACTTGTGCTTGATACTGACAAGAATACTTGTTGAAACGCTGCACTATTATAGTTGCTTGTGATTGTTATCCATAAAGTTGTATTTCAGTGTTTTCTATCATTAAATTTCTAACAAACATTAAATCATAATAAATATTTGCACAAATCATGGGGAACTTATGAACTACACCTATTGTTATTGGCACCACTTGGGTATTGGAATACAGCCATTGAAAAATAACAAATTTGAGTGACTGAGTTTCAGTATTGTTAGTGACACTTGGGAATCTGGACACATTCCATCATTAAATAATAAACAAAGTAGTTATAACTGCCTTCACTGCCTTGGGCATCAAGATCTAAATGGCCTTGTTTCCCCCTTGTCAGTGGTGCAGGACAGATGATCTGACAAATACAGCTGTCTAGTAGTTGGGGCCACATGGAAAATTTAGCTCCTATGTACACATTGGAATTCGATATAAGAGTAGGACGTTAAACCCCATTTCATTTTCAAGATCTAGGGGCCTCCAGCAAAAGTGTATACTATCTTTGATATTGCCATAAGCCTTTCTCACGCCTTTCACTACCCTTGGCTTTGCTCTGATTTTTTTAAATTCACTATCACCTACCTTTTGGAACCCTGTACTGCTGCAAGCTTTATCTCCACACCTGAGATCAACCCTTTGACAGATTTTAATTTAGATACCTTGTTTTAAAATATGGGCTATCATCAATAAATCAATAATATCTTTACCTTTCTGATATATTCGTTTTTCAATTGTTACTCCATAGCTTGTTTTAGTCTTCCGTCCCATCTTCAAGTTTAATCCGTAACTCAAAACATCAATGAATCAATTATATGACCTTTCTGATATCTGGTTCAGCATTTTCGCATATTGCTATCTTCAAGTCTAATCCATAACTCAAAATATCCACGAATCAATTATGTGACCTTTCTGATATTTGGTTTATCATTTTAGTACATTGCCATCTTCAAGTCTAATTCGGAACTCAAAGCATCAAATTGGTTTGCAATCTTCAAGCCTGATCCATCACTCTAAACGATCCATGAATCAATTTATATTTGATTTTCAATTTTAGTATCTTGGCATCTTTGACATCTTCTAGTCTATTCCTTAACTCAAAACAAAGCGTCTATTCCACTATTTTACTTGTAGTTATATCAAGTTGGAATGGTACCAATATGCATCCCATGTGACACACCTCTGTTTGTTTATTTAATTTTAGTCGATGCCATCTTCTAGTCTATTCCATAACTCAAACCAAAGTGTCTATTATACTATTGTACTAGTAGTTATATAAATAAAGTTGGGATGGTACCAATATACACCCATGTGACACACCGTTATTTATGATCTTCCCTGTAAGTTATTACGGCAGATCAACTATTTGTCAATATGGTGAACATCTTATCTGTGTAAATATCTATTTGTCCTGGTATCTATTAGTTTCAGACAGAAGCGAATATACTTGGTGATTTTATATGGAATATACAGAAACTCTATATCAACACAAATAAATGTTGGTGATTCCATAATACTGAATCATACAATAAACTCTTCCATTCTTCCTTTTCAGGAACTTGCAGGGGCTCCAGTAGTAATCAAGCACAGATATAGGATATGTTGGGATGGACGGTCCTTTTCAGAAACTTGCAGGGGGTACAGCAGTGATCAAGCACAGATGTAGGATTTGTTGGGAGGGAGGGTCCTTTTCTGGAACTTGCAGGGGCTCCAGCAGTAATTACGCACAGGTTTAGGATTTGTTGGGGCGGAGGGTCCTTTTCAGGCACTTGCAGGTGCTGCAGCAGTAATCAAGCACAGATATAGGATTTGTTGGGATGGACGGTTCTTTTCAGAAACTTGCAGGGGCTACAGCAGTGATCAAGCACAGATATAGAATTTGTTGGGAGGGAGGGTCCTTTTCAGGAACTTGCAGGGGCTGCAGCAGTAATTAAGCACAGAGGGAGGGAGAGAAATGAAATGGGGTTTAACATCCTACTTTTCTGTACCGACTTGGCAGTTGAGAAGGAGAGGGAAATGCAGTCCACTCAATACGAACTAGGTCATTTCAAGACTAATGGCTATTGAAGACAGGCATACATTTATGCCATACAGTGTACTATGAAAGAAATTTTGCCTGGACAGTGGCCGTCTGGTTTAATCTTATTTCAAACTCCATTAAAGGTTCTTTTACATGCACACAAATGTATCTACGGGACCTCAGCCTTTTCGTCCCATCCAAATGACTAGATACTGTACATTGTCAGATCCACCATAATGACAAGAGGATACCAGGTTGAATAATTCCTGAGGAACTTTCTCGGCCAACACAGGGAGCAAAACCAAGACCTCCAGGTTAAATTCTGTTTTAAATTAGTGAAATTAGAATAACAAACTCATTATAAATAAATTCCACTTACATTTGTTTGTTGTTTTTTTTTTCAGTTTGTCAACAGTTGAAAAGTAAATCCGATTAAATCTCAGAACTGGTTTCAATCTATGGGTCTAAATCTTTAATTCCGATAAGATGTTTAACTCAATTATTTTCCACTCAAATAAAAGGCCCTGACTTCACAAAGGATTCCTAGGGTTAAGTTAAGAATTTACTCAACTTTCAATCACTGTTTATGATTAATATCTTTGATCCAGACACACAAAACTTTCTGTTAAAATACGCCATACGGCCAACAATTTTAAGTAAATTCTTAAGTTAAAGATACATCATGGGAGATTAAAAAAAAGCTGACAGTTCTCACTATACTAGTTAAAACCTAGGTAATGTACGCATGGGCGTCAGAGTTGGATTTCGGTTACAGAACCATTGGATACTTTTGGACTTGCTCACACAGGCTAGAATAGCAGAAAACGCATTTGCGGTGGTTAAATTTTCAAAATTTTCTCCGGGAGGGTGAGGCTCTGATTGATTGGTTGTTTGGAATTCTGGGCAGCCAGGTAGGCTATATTGGACCAAATTGAAGTTGCTGTGGGTGTAAACGATTGATTGGAATTCGAGTCAGCAAGCCACCTTAATTAGGCTATATTAGACAACTTTGAAATTGCTTTGTTCATGGGCCAAAATAGCAGGAAAAATTGTTTGCAGCCGTTCAATATTCCAAAATTTTCTTAGGTGGGGGTAAGCCTGCTTCTTCGCGTCTCGGGGAAGACCGGTGCCGCTGTCTGTAAACATGATAAACGTGGTATTGGTGTGATATTTTAGTTTAACCCCGTAAATTATGCCAAACAATGTTTACAGAAGACTGAGACTTATGGGTACCCCCCCCCACCCCGTGCCGAAGTTGCAGACCCCCCCAATATATATTTCACGGCTACGCCCCTGAATGTACGTAGGTAAAGTAAAGGCAATGAAACAATCTGAATCAAGATTTTAGCGACTGAATTTTCAGCCTAACCTCGCTCATTTTAACTAAAGTCCGTATGATATAAAACATATAGTCACGGTTAACCACTTCATGATAAAATCATGAACGAAAGTTGAGCAGCAAATGGGATCCTAATCCAGTAAATATCACAGGCTAGCGTTGACATCAAGAGTTGATCATGGTCTGGATA
This sequence comes from Patella caerulea, assembly GCA_036850965.1. Taxonomy (NCBI): domain Eukaryota; kingdom Metazoa; phylum Mollusca; class Gastropoda; family Patellidae; genus Patella; species Patella caerulea. The sequence goes on along the minus strand of JAZGQO010000002.1, from coordinate 11,221,300 downwards.
AGTTAATCAAAAAATTAATGTCTAAATAATAATTTAGATAACATTTCAGGCATAAACAAAGGCCTGCAATATGCACCATAAACAAAGACCTGCAATATGCAGATTAGGCTCTTGCATGATGTCTGATTAATAATTTATATAACATTTCAGGCCTAAAGAAAGACCTGCAATAGGCAGATTTAGCTCTTGCATAATGTATGTTTAAGGCAGATTTAGCTCTTGCATAATGTATGTTTAAGTCAGAGAATGTTTTGTAAATTTGGGTCAGAATGTTGTGTTTAGAAGAAAAAAACACACACGACATTGATTTATCCTACTGGTCGAGGAGGTGAGATGAAAAATTATTCTTTTATCAGGCATAAATCTCAATGAGTTATTTGGTCGTGTGGACTCTTTTGACAATGTCATTCATTTTTTTCAGACATTTTCTTCTTTGATTTTCTTGAACGGTAAAAATAACTCCATTCAAGCAATAAACATCTATACCATTCTGACATTTTTTATTTATTTTTATTGGATGGTTGCAGCCACAGGCAATATGGTAACTGGACAAATTTCTACAAATTACCATATTTGTCAAGTCTTACTTTTCAATGATACATGTATGATTTAATGTTGAAACCATCCAAACGTAGGAATTGCCTCTGTCCTCTGTAAACGAAACCAATAATATGGCCAATCTTCAGACGATATTTTAAAATGTCAGTCGACAGAAATAGAAACATTTTTCATCTGGATAAGTCAATTACTGAAAAAATCTTTATCTCGTAAATCAACCTCTCTCGATAAACATGATAAGTACATGTACGCCTGACTTACTTTGCAAAAATGTCAAATCTTATAATTGCTTCACTGATTACACTAGTCCACTTTTAACTACCGGGTAATATAGAGAGATATTTCACATATAGGGGAGCTACAGTGACTCATTGAGTAAGATGTTGGGGCGCTAACATGGAGGTTCGGTGTTCTATCCTCCTGTGGGCCGAGAAAATTCATCTGGATTTTCCCAAATAGTTCCCCTTGTCAGGGTTTCCTCCCACTGCTAAAGACCCCTACGCGCAAGCAAATTATTGAAATAAAATTAAAAACCATATGTTAGTCCCGAAATGACCTACTTTGTGTTGAGTGAACGTTAAACCCCATTTCTCTCTCTCTCTCCCCCTTGTCAGTGATGCAAGACAACTTATAGTCTTTCTGATGGGATGAAAAACCTAGGTTCCGTGTACACATTGGGGTGCTCGTAAAATAACCCTTGGCAGCTGGAATTCAGGCAAATTTCCCTCACAGTACACTGTATGGCATTTATTCGCATGCATTAGCCCAGTCATGAAAAGTAAAAAAATATACCTAATATCATTTTATTTTATTTTACATAGCTGACAGATACATAAATGTTCCAGTCATTTTGCTTTATATGGCTGGATCCCTTTTTCCTAACCCGTAACCATCATGGCACCAATCTGCTTTCCAATGTGTATATCATCGTTTTAAAAAATTGTCAATTTTCATAAATATTTAAATAAATGTCTGAGTGATTCCGCTATAACGTTTTTAGGACTTCGAATTCTGTCTAATGGTTTGGATTGTTCGTACTTGGTTTTATTTTATTTCATAAATATTCAATAAAGCAGGGCGGGTCCTGGAAGTTTTGCAGGAGGGGGTTTGCCAGGTTACTGTTCAGGAAATTTAACAGTTGAAAATGCATAATGCCATCAGAGTCTCTTAATTATATAAGCACACATACACATTGAGCTTTTTAAATAGAGAAATTCAACACACCGTTTGATGTCAATTTTTATTATGAATAAATACATGTAGGATCACATTGTCATTTGATTTCATTGATGCAAAGCATTAATTGTGATATCACAAAAGTGTATGTCATTATTTCACACTTTGAATGACAATCTGGGGATCACGGTGGCTAAGTGGATAAGGCACTGGTTCGCTAGCCCGGAGGTCGGGTGTTCGATTCTCTGCATAGGCCGAGAAAGTTCATCTTGATTTTCCGGCGTGATTTCCGCTTGCCAGTGATGCAGAAGGAGGGCCTGACAAGGACAGCTGCCTAGTCGTTCGGATGGGATGAAAAACCGAAGTCCCGTGTACACATTGGAGTGCACGTAAAAGATTCCTTGGGAGCTGGAATTCGATATAAGAGTAGGCCGTAGCGCCGCTGCCCGGGCAAAATTTCCCTCATAGCACACTGTATGGCGTATGCCTGTCTTCCATTAGCCCTGGTTAGGTGCAAAAGAGTAGGACGTTAAACCCCATTTCATTTCATCTGAATGACAATCTCAACCCACCATCTGATGATAAAGGATAAAGGATAAAGCTGAGCAGGATGGGGTTTGAACACTCCACCCCCCACCCCAAACTCCCACCCTCTGGATCCACCCCTGGTATCAATAATATGGATGATAAAAGTCGTGGAATGTTAAATGTTTAGAATCTCCGATGACTAGAACAATAAATAGAATATATTATTTTGTGTATAGTTATACCTCGGATCACATTACTGTATAGATCTAAAACAGATATTATGATAAAAGTTGATTTAACGCCCAAAACTGATTGGCGATCGTCTGTGTTGGATTTCATAAATAGATAAATTATGATATTTATTGACACCAGGTCGGAAAATAAATAATCTGTCAATAAATAAACCACATATAGAAATGATATAAATATGTAAAGGTTGGAATTATAAATATGCCAATTAAATGTTCTTCAGATTGACATGACTGATTAGAATTCGTACAAAGGCGTATTGTAGGAGGATTGATATACTGATAGAACAAACATACAGTTAATATTTCAAACATACATCTTGACCACTAGAGAGAGAGAGAGAGAGAGAGACAGACAGACAGATAGAAAGAGAGAGAGATTTTTTACATATAGTTCAATCTTATTTCAATAATTCGCTTGCACACAGGAGTCTTTAGCAGTGTTAGGAAACTTGAGGACCCAGAGAAATGGGACCTAACATCCACTCCAAACAAATTACACCATTTCGGGACTTACATATGGTTCGGTTTTATTTCAATAATTCGCTTGTACAAAGGGGTCTCTAACAGTGACAGGAAACCTGAGGACCCCTGAGAAGATCCACATGGTTGGAAAGGCAGCCCTACTCCTTGTCAGGTACACTCTGAGAATTGAAACCACACCAGATGACTAAAAGCTTTCTTAGAGATTGGCCTACATATGTTTCTTTAGCTAAAAACCATATATTTCATGTAAAGAACATACATTTCTTTGACTTACAGCTAAAAAACATAGAAGTCATGAAAAAATAATCTAGTTTATTTGGGCTCAAACACATGTAAAATGATTAATTTCATTGAATTTTACATTATGATATGTTTTACAGGATGAAGAACTGTCTTTGTTAATAAGTTTAACATCCATAAAACTGTGAGATTGGTTGATTATAGAGCTAGAATGGACGACTTTGCTTCTAGTCGGGTTATTATACAGTATGACTGTCGAACAGGCAATCGTTTATGCTTTTAATTCAATTCCATCCCATTAAATTAAGATCTATATTTTCATTCCATATTGCAATAATTCTTTGACAAGACTTAATGTAGTGTAGTCGAAATGTAAACAACATCAATCACAAAAAATAAACAAGAAAATAATAAAACTATATAAATATTTATCAGTCTCATCGTTAAAACATTAAATACACATGGATATATCCTGGTAGTTAAAATTATATATAATACCTAATAATTCAAACATATTAAAATTATATAAACTTTCCCTATGATAGCTGACACTAAATCTACTGTTAACGACATAAAACACGAAAGATAAATTTATAGCAAGAATGATCAACTCTTTATCAAGATCTTACATATAGTATCTTTAAAATTTAATAAGTCAAAAATATTAAATTCAGATTAAAGCTTCCCCAATTTCTCTCAGCTTACACTAAATCTACTGTTAAAACATAAACCAACAGAGATAAACCATACAAATCTTACTTTTTAGTTTGCTATCATCGTTAAGACTTTTAATTTTAAACCTGCATTATGCAAGAGCAAAATCTGCCTATTACGTGTATTTCTTTAGGCCTGAAATGTTATCTAAATTATTAATTAGACATTAATTAACTTATCCAGACCATAACAAACTCTCGATGTCAAGGCGAGCCTTCCATGTAAGCTGGATTAGATTCAAATATGCCGCTTCACGGCCATTGTAATTAAATCACAACATTGGATAATCGAGACTACTCTTTTTTTATTAATGATTTTAGTAATGATGATCGAGGCTATTCAGAAATTTCATGCACACCGTTCTCGGCCTATAGTGGATCAATTTGACTGAAATTTTCATCAAATTACATTTACACTATCTAGTTTTTAACTATTATAGTGAGAACTGCCAACTCTTTATCTTATCTCAAATAATGTATCTTTAAGAAGCTAAAATTCAAAGATTTGATTAAACCTTCCCCAATTCCTGTTAGCTAACGCTAAACATACCGTTAGTGTTAACATAAAAAGAAATCATACAAATCATAAAATTAAATTGATACTTTTTAATTTAATAAGTTCGCTATCATCGTTAAGATTATTCATTTTAATTAGCTAAAATTCAAACCTATTAAGATTAAATGTTAATTTAACTTCTAGCACTTCTACTCAAAGTGTAGTGTACAGGGACCGTGGTTTCATGAAATTTTAACTAAGGTAATTTTAGTAATTTGATTGGATTATATTAGATAGATATTACTTAGTCAATCAAAATTGAAGTATCTACAGGACCCTCAATATGTTATTCTTATTGGCTAAAATCCAAACCTATTAAGATAAGGTGTAAGGTGTTAACTCCCCTCCGCCCCCCCCCCCAATTTCTGTTTGCCCAAACAATAAATGTAGTGTAATAAATATATGTAAACATAAGATGCAGGAGTTGCAGTCTAATAATTAGCCTTAAAGATGGGTTCCCAGCAAAGTATTTATCGGGTCGTTATGGCCAATAAAAGTATGGCAATTTTGGTATATATGAAAAGCAGAGATATTCAATCGTACTAGAAAAATATTGGATTCCCTGAAAAACACTCATTGAACGTATACAGGACAAAAATGTAAGGGTTTCCCCTAATTGACAGCCCGACGATTAGGACTATAACCACGCGTGACGTCGGATGCTGCACAAGCACACTGAACGCTTTGTTTACATGTTGATAAACTCTATAAAGAGTTAGACCTACAGCACTTTCCGAGATAAAAAGACGCAGGCAGTGGATAATCCGAGAATTTAATTAGGATTCGATATTTGTAATAAATAGTCAGCGATTACAGACAACATCGTCTTGTGTATGCAATGAATTCTCATCCGTCTCCGCCCATAGTTGCCATAAGGACGCAAACATGGCCTCTTTTGATTTATTTTCATAGCGGGGTATAATTGGCAATTACAGTGTTTTGAGAAGGATTTGAAGCAAAATTATGATAAATTAATTAGCTTGAATATGTTTTTAGTCCTAATATATCATCAAATCACCCAGTTTGTACCAAGGAACGCAACTTTAAATCTTTCTGTCTCATATTGCTGTTAAAAACTTTAAATCTACACTAAATCTACACTACATCTGCTGTTAACAACATAAAACAAGAAACATAATCCTACAAATCCTAAAATTCAAATCATACTCTTTAGTTCTGTATCATCGTTAAGAATATTAATTCTAATTAGTTAAAATTCAAACCCATTAATATTAGACGTTAATCCCCCCCCCCCCCAAATTCCGTTAGCACAATAAGTGTAGTGTAATGAATATACATGTATGTAAAGTTGTAAACATAAGAAGTTGGAGTAACAGTCTAATTAATAATTAGCCTAAAATCTTTCCGTCTCGTATCACTTTTAAAACTTTAATAATGTACTGCCGGTACTTAGAACTCATTAAATAAAAGTGATGAAAAGACTACACCATAACTAACAGGAAGATGTAAAGTATATTGCCAAACGTGTTTAAGAGCATGTTTTCCCCCCTCTGCTTCCGAGTGCATTCATGTTATAATATAAATAACCTGTAGACAACATGTGTGCAAGTCGTATATCAACTGGTATACATATACGGTTAGTTTTACACCTGTAATGGTTATTGATATTCATGTTTCAACCACAAGTTAGTCTGACAAATACACCTCAAATTTCCTGATTTCTAAAGTATACGTGGTGTATGAACTTTAATGTCCAATAACTATGACACATCCTCTAAAATTATTTTGACAAGTATTACATTCATATCTATGTTTTCATTGTCTGTAACTTTTACATACAATAATGACTTACCAGAAATAATGTCTTACCAGTTGGAGCCACGGTGGCTAAGTGGGAAAGTCGGTGACTCACTAATATTGAGGTCGCATGTTCGATCCCTGCATCGGCCGAGAAGTTCATCAGGATTTTCCGACTTGGTTTCCCCTTGTCAGTTGTGTATGAATAATGCCGCTGCGCGGGCAAAATTTCCCTCATAGCACACTGTATGGCTATGCCCTTCTTTATTACCCCAGTTGGAGCAGAGCGGAAGGACAATCACATTTTATTTCCTTTTTTTTTCCACAGTTACATGTAACAAGGCATTATGGATGTTTCAAATAGAGAGAGAGAAATGGGGTTTAACGTCCACTCAACACAAACTAGGTCATTTCGGGACTGACATATGGTTTAATTTTATTTCAATAATTCGTAGGGGTCTTTAGCAGTGGGAGGAAACCTGAGTGCCCGGAGGAAACCCACGAGGTTGAGAAGACGCCCCTATCTACATGCCACATACGCTCACACCAGGGCTCGAAACCACAACCGCAAACCAGAGGTGACCGGCCAGCTAGAGGTCGAAGCGCGGCACTCTAGTCCACTAGGCCATCCCAACCCCTCTAGATGTTTTAAACACAATCACAACTCATTCAAGAATGATTGGATGACCTTTGACACTATGTACAAACTTTGTCCAGAGTCTGGACTCCAGACTATAACAGTTTGGACGGTATAGACTGGAATGATTGTGACTAGAGTATAGCCATATTTTCCAATCATGCTTCTTATTGAATTATCAAAATGTGACGGTTAGGTGCAACCAGAAACCTTTCACTGGCATGCAAATACAGGGTCCCGAATTTGGTACAGGGGTTGGGTGAGAAAGTTCCTCTGTTACAGGATGGAGGGCTTGACCAGGAATGACAGGGAGTTGCTTGCATGGGTTTAAAAACTGTACATCAATGGCTTGACATGACAGCACGCTAAAGATCCCCAGAAGTTGGAATTGGAAATGAGTTGTTGGGATGTTTTCAGGAGAAAATTTCATGCATTGCTCATAGAAAGTTTGTCTTCATCATGGTTGGTGCAGAAAAATTAAACATTAAAACCACATTTCATTTCTTATCTGATACACATATTCATATAATTTTAATTTTCTAATTCAATGAAATGAAGTTTAACCAGAGGCAGATACAATGAGGGGCGCGAGGGGTGCCCCCCCCCCCAAATTTTCGACAGTGCCCTTTTTTACTGCTGAAAGTGTCTTTTCTCAGACCCAAATATGTGCCCTGTCTCCGCGGTCAGTACCCCCATTTTGCGCCCCTCCCCTGTTTCAAAATTCCTAGATCCACCCTTGTTAACGTCCTACTGTTCTGCTCCTACTGGGCTAATGAAGACGGCCATATGACACACAGTGTGATATAAAGAAATTTTGCCCAGGTAGCAACACTATGGCCTGCGCTTATATCGAATGACAATGTAAACAAAGGACCTCGGATATCCGTTTTATCCTAACGACTGACAAGGTGAAACCACATTTGAAAATCCAGATAAACTTTCTTTGCCAATGCAGGAATAGAACATGCGACTTCCAGGATAGCGAGACAGTGTTCTAATGACAATTGGCATTCAGGAAAACAATCCATTGTGCTCAACGTATGGGTACTTATCGATAATTAAATGGAGATTCCTAATCACTGACCAATCAAATGTTGACATATTAACTTGAACATGTTGTTTATGCGTAAGATGTATTATGAATGACCTATGTTGTTATAACATTAATGTTAATCCTCTGATCAATCAAACAATTGTGTTTACACATGAGCTGGAAAACTGATAAAATATTTAATCCTCTTTATTCCTCAACATCATATCAAATTATACCAAAGATTGATTTTAAAGTACAAAAGTACTACAGATATTTTTAACGATGTTAACAATTCAAATGCACAAGAAGAAAGCAAGAGGGTTTAATATCCAGTCGACACTCACAAAGTCATTTCAGGACTAACATATGGTTCAATTTTATTTCAATAATTTCCTTGCACATAGAAATCTTTAGCAGTCCGAGAAAACCGGAGGATACGGAGACAACCCATGAGGTTGGACATGTGACAAGAAGTAATGTCACCTGTCAAACCTACGGGTCCTACAGTTTCCACCAACTGCTAGTGCTAAAGAGAGAGAGAGAGAAATGGGGTTTAAAGTCCACTCAACACAAACTAGGTCATTTCGGGACTCACATTTGGTTTAATTTTATTTCAATGATTCGCTTGCGCAGCTAGTGCTAAAGACTCCTACATACAAGCAAATTATTCAAATAAAAGTGAAGTATACGTTAGTCCCGAAATGACATAGTTTGTGTCCAGTGGTTGGTAAACCCCATTTCTCATTTCTCTCTCTCTGTCTCTCTCTCTAATCTTTTTATTTTTTTAATAAATATTTAAATAATCAATCTGACTATGTTTTAGCATGGTTCAAGAGAGAGAGAGAGAGAAATGGGGTTTAACGTCCACTCGACACAATCAAGGTCATTTCAGGCCTAACATATGGTTTAATTTTATTACAATAATTCGCTTGTGCATAGGGGTCTTTAGCAGTGGGAGGAAACTATAGTGCCCGGAAGAAACCCACGAGGTTGAGAAGGCACATATGCTCACACCAGGGATCGAAACCACAGCCACAAGCCAGAGGTGACCAGCCAGCTAGAGGTCGAAGTGCGGCACTCTAGACCACTAGCCCAACCCAACCCCCAGCATGTATCAAACTGTGAAAAATTAGGTACTATCTGCAAAAATGACGACCATCTGCTTTAAATGAATTTGTTGCTATCAATATCATATGTCATTGAAATTCACTTCTAGGAGATAATAAAACCATAATTTCCAATGAAGTCTTATTCCATTTATTGCCCCCTCCAGGCAGAAATCAGTTATTTTCATTAAAAGAATGTGTTTACATCACTAGAAGTAAGATAAGAATGGCACAAGTCCAAGTCATATCAACAAAGATTTCATATATTTTATGAAAAAAATATTCACAGCTGACTGGTGAAACTGAGTAGAATGAATGAATGAATAAATGAATGAATAAATGGATGGATGAATGAATGAATTGAGAAAACAGTTACTGTAATAATCAATAAGAGTATTCAGTTGAATGAACCAATGAAAATATATTTTTTCCTGATTCAGATGCAAGTGAGTGAGAGAGAGAAATGGGGTTTACCATCCACTCGACACAAACTAGTTTATTTCGGGGACTAACATATTATGGTTTGATTTTATTTCAATAATTCGCTTGTTCATAGGGATCTTTAGCAGTGGGAGGAAACCAGAGGACCTGTAGAAAACCAACTAGTGCAAGAACATTTCTTTTATAAAATTCGGGGCGGGGGGTCATCAAAAGACTACTTGAATGAAATGTAACAAAGAGAGATCCACATCAAGTCAACTTGTTTAGAATATTTCACAGATCTCCACTAACTACACAAACATAATGTTAAATTAACCCTTTCAATCCGACTAGCCAGATTTCTGACTGATTCTCACAATACCGGCAGCTGGTAGTGGTATCTGCTTCCTTATATCTTGTTTTAAACCCTATTTTTGAATTTATGTTGTAGTCTAAAAACTCTATTTCTTAATTCATTCTTTAGTCTAAAAACTCTATTTTTGAATATATTCTTACTTTAGTCTAGTCCTAAACTTTATTTTAAAATATATGGTACTGTAATACTGTATTCTTATTATATGTATATCTTATCTTAAACTCTATTCTGAATATATTCTGACTTTTGTCTAGTCTTAAACTCTTTATCTGAATATATTCTGACTAATATCTAGTCCTAAACTCTATATCTGATTATATTCTGACTTTAAGTCCTTGTTTCCTTTGTGTACAGTAACGAAAACTAACAGAAAATTGAAAATCACTGATTTATTGCCGATGGTGTACAACAAATAAAGAGTTGTTTAAGAAAAGGGTCGTTGAACAAAACCAATGTTTATTATATACAAACATTACAATGTGTTAGAAGACGCGAAGTGGTAAATATTTTCTCCATTAACACATGTTTTTATTTTCTATTAAATCCCAGTTCATTAGCTCTTGTTGAAAAATTGACCTCCTTGCATTCTAAACACATCATTTTCATTAAATAATTCTGGCTCTTGGCATTAATTAAATACATACTATATTGAGTAGATTCAATATTTCTTTGAGATTAAAATTTCTGTATCAATTGGGTTAATAAAGACTGGCCTATGCCATGTAGTGTGCCATGAGGGCAATTTTGTTGTTTATTGCCTGCAGTGTATGTTCAATTCGTTTGCTTTGTCCGCGGATTTGTGTTTGTGTTTAGTGCAGTCTTTTTGCACTTACTATTAGTATAGATTTGTTTTTTTCATTCAACATAGTAGTATTTTTAAAGACCTGAAATTAATTGATGTGCTGAAATGATTATATCTATTTCACATCTGCAGATTTTGTCATAGATCACAAGATGTAAACTGGGCCAGCACTAACCCTTACCCTAACCTAACCCTAACTCTAACCCTTACCCACAATCCCCCTGACATTTTGGAAACCTGCAGGTGGTCTTATGAATTAGATCTAACTGAAATACCTTAACCCCATCTTGGGATCTGCTCTTCACATTTAAGAATCTCTTCTAGTTCTCGACAACGGAAACAATCTAAATATGATTGGCTCTGATGACCTTTAAGAGTTATTTCAAATTTTGATTAATCGTGTTGAATGTGTTTATCATGAGAGTTAATGTATCTCAGGTATGTCACACCTATGACATTAATAAAGTAAAAGTAGAGTGAATACAGGTTAAGGTAGATGTTGTCAGATGTTGTCAGAATATCAAGGTAATGCTATATTACATGTGGGGAAAAGGTGAGGTTAGTTGCCAACATCAACAAAAACATCAACTAGTCAAGGTAAGTGATACAAACTGGGTGAACATAAGGTTTACCCATATTCAATTTATATACAGTGTATCTTACATGTCGTACGTAACTAACGTACGATAATTTTATGGTAGCTGGCCTCCACAGGTAGCGTGTCTCTAATGTTCAGATTGTCTTGCATGTATGAGAGAGAGGGAGGGGGGGAGAGAGAGAGGGGGGTTAAGATCCACTCAACATAAACTAAGTCATTTCGGGACTAACTTATGGTTTAGTTTTATTTCAATAATAGGCTTGCATGTAGGGGTCTTTAGCAGTGGGAGGCAACTGGCAAACCTGGAGAAACCCCACAACGTTGGACAGACGACCTTTCTCCTTGTCGCTTACAACTGGGGAATTGAAATCACTGCAGTTGGTGCAATGACACACCTTTCGTCCACCCAAACCCCTATATAATATAAGGTACAGAAAATCATAGAAATGTTTACTGTAGTTATACCTTGAATGAAATGGAATTTAATTAGGTTATATTGAGCCTGACATACAATGTATGGCACCTGTCACAGACAAGGTCCGACAGCACGACTCCCTTTGAAATAAAAACCTCCAGGCTAGCGAGCCAGCATCTTACTCACTGAAGCAATACAGCTCCTTTTGAAATAAAACATATTCATGGCTCCTCTTATTTTCATTCTCATAGATAAGTTTTTCATGTCAATTAAACCTTATGATAACCAATAGTTCAACTTTATATCTACCAATACCATGCAGTAATAATAAAGATTCTATCTACTATTCAAAAATAAATAAACCAATAGCAATCTGAAAATACTACTCATACTGTATAATCTAATTACTCTATTCATCACTTGACTGGGATCAAGTGGTTAAGTGGGTACGGTGCTGGCTCGCTAGCCTGGAGATTGGGTGTTCGATCCCTGCATTGGTCGAGAAAGTTCATCTTGATTTTCCAGCGAGGTTTCCCTTGTTAGTGATGCAGAACGGAGAGCATGACAAGGACAGCTGTCTAGTCATTTGGATGGAATGGTAAACCAAGGTCCCGTGTACACATTGGTGTGTACGTAAAAGATCCCTTGGCAGTTGGAATTCGATATAAGAGTAGGCCATAGTGCCGCTGCCCCGGCAAAATTTCCCTCATAGCACACTGTATGGTGTATGCCCGTCTTCCATTAGCCCAGGTTCCTCGGTTAGGTACAAAAGAGTAGGACGTAAAACCCCATTTCATTTCATTTCATCACTTGACGAACATTCGAAATATAGATAAGAATATTTCGCGAATAAAAGTCAGAACTGATTTGATGTTTCCACGATTTTAATTTCATGCAAACACAATCTGATTAAAATACTGGGGCCTGTTTCACGAAATTTTAACTAAGATAAAATCAAATTTTAGTAATTTGATTGGACAATATTAGATTAATTTTAGTTCTTAGCCAATCAAAATTGAAGTATCTACTAAAATTTGGATTTTATCTTTAGTTAAAATTTCGTGAAACAGGGCCAAGATCTATATTTCGTTTCATTTCGTTTTTTTACACTTTTGATGGCATCTACAACATGAAGATCTGACCAGTTGTAGAGGGAAGGTGTGTCAGGGGTCACAGGGATACCCATACATGCAGCTTCTGACTCTATGGGATACCCATACATGCAGCTTCTGACTCTATGGGATACCCATACATGCAGCTTCTGACTCTATAGGATACCCATACATGTAGTTCTGTGCAACGCATGCCAAGAACTAACTGAAACAGATTGTTCCATTGCTTAATCCCTCATACCATCCATAACACATGTCATATAACAACTCTTTCAGATCCTAGTGTAGTAAAGACAAGTAAAACAAAATTTTTGACTATAAAATAGGATCTGTGTTCTACTTTTAATGAGATTGAAGCAAACATTGATGAATTGATTTTGAGTTAACGTAATAGATTACAGCTTAATAAAACTATATAATTTACTCCTGATTTATCTCTTTATCTCAGTTAAAGAAATATATGCGACCAAAAATAACTTAGACATTGACAGAGAATACTATTAATATTTAACCTGAAGATGGATAAATGGCATCAAAATCTACGACAATCCAAATAATTCCTATCTGGGTTTACAATGGCTAAGATTTATCATGTTGTCAATGGTTTTACTTGACGGTTCCTAGATATTTATTGTTGTGTGTGTGTGTGTGAGAGAGGGAGAGAGAATGAGGTTGGTTGAAATTCCACTTAACACAGACTTGGTCATTTTGAGACTAACATATGGTTTAATTTTATTTTTATAATTCGCTAGTGCTTAGGGATCTTTCTTTAGCAGTGGGAGGAAACCTGAGGACCCGGAGAAAACCCACGAGGTTGGAATTATCTGTATCAGCTATATTTTGGGTCGTGGCATAAGTGGCTGTATACACTGTAAGCATACCTTTCTTGGTGCATGGCACTCATCACTAACTAAAGCTATTCCACTTGGATGTGACAAAGAATACGATCGTCTGTCCAACCTCATGGGTTTTCTTTGGGTCCTACGCCAGCAAATCATTGAAATAAAATTGAACCTATTAGTCCATAATTGACCTAATTTGTGTTATGTGGACATGAAACCCCATTTCTGTCGCTCTATCAGCTCTTATTTGGACTTAAAACCAAAACGATGATTACGACCATTTTGACCAATTTCCTCCCAGCAGTTGTGACCTTTTATAAACTATTAGGCTAAACGAGATCCAATCCACTGGTAATAAACTTGTAAAAATCGAAAAACCTGCTGGGATCTGAAGGTCAGGATCGACAGATTCCTATTGATCATATTATCAAAAAAAACATAGCCCGACAAGGAATGTCACGTCACTAACAAATTATTTGTCTTACAATCAACAACTCTTCACCAATTCACATAACAATTGCATTCAATGATTTAATCAAAGGTTAAACATTTACATTTAAATACAGAAAAAATATCAGCCATTTTACAATACCTTGCACATAAACCTGCAGAGAAGCCATTGCAGCTTGCACATAAAGTAAATGAATCTAATAAATAAAGTCATTTATTTTTCTTTTTGTGACGCAAAAAATAAATCATTAAAAACCAAGAATTATTTTAAAAATTACATTAATGTTTGGGGCCACAAGATCTGTCACTGCTTTCCATATGTGTGTCTGCACTCATAATCAGGTGCTCAATGTTGTATTACATGTATGTATATTTTTCAGTTTCAAATACAATAGTTCCTTTGGCCATTTCCCACATTGTGAATGTAATGTGAACTACATGCATGTATGTACTATGCCGTTTTTATTGATTTTTAATTAAAGACTTTATATATATTATACAAAAATTTTCATCGATACATTTATATTTAAAACAAAATAGTTGCAGGACTGAAATTACCTCAGATATGTACGCAATTACCTTGTTATTAATTAATACATGAATCGATCAACGTATGTGTGGTCCCAGTTCAATAATCATTTTATCTGTGCTGCGTGCATCCTAGTGAGCTGATGTACTAATGATAAAATCTTTTTGCTTTTTATCAGCAGGTGAATGGTTGTATAAATTATTTACGATGCATGGGTTATAAATACACTAATACAGAATTATTATTTTTACACATATAATATAAACATCCATGTGATACACTGGGTAATAAAATAACTGGTGCATTATCTTATTCTTTATCTGTAATAATATATACATGTTACTTCCTTTATAAATGTAGCAAAATAGTAGGACGTTAAAGGAGCTAGATCGCTAATATTTGAGACCTAGAAATTGCCACAAATGGGTCGCAACGCATATAATAATGTAATATAAATGTATACAAACTGATTTACATTCAATCGTTTTCGTTTGTACTCTAATTTCAAATCAGTTATGTTCTTCGAAATATGCCAGACGTTTCAATAGAGTGGCTATTTCAAGTGTCTGGTTATTCCAGTCTACATACACCGTTTGATTTGGTGCATGCAATTGTCTAGCCTTGTTCTCCGAGTCTCTTGCTAGAACTGTGGCTGAAACACATTATGGTACACGATTCGTGTACCAATCGTAAAATGTTTATTTTGTCTTCAATATTGGATATCAAAAGCCCATATTTTCTCGGTAAAATCACAACATCAGTGTTGATTTAAATTGACAAATAATTCGAGTTTTGAATGCCAAAGACTTTGGACGATACTAAGTTAGAGACTTAGCCACTTTAAACCCCATTGATTTATAAATGTATGTATATTTGTCTCACATAACTGTTATATATGAAGTCTATACAAATTAATATAAAGTTATATTGTATATCTTTCATTGAAATGTGACAAATAATGGGGATTTTTTTCTTTGTTTTTTATTTGTTTTGTTTTAATAAGAAATATAAACTGGGCTGTATATAAATGGACATCAATATTTTAGGTAAATTCAAAGAATTTACATTGAATTCACTAAGAGGTTATGTAATGTTAATTAATAAACATTTTTATACCTTGTGTATTATAAAACATGGGTTATTTGTGTATATACACACTGAGATATTTACAGATTCACTTGTATTCCACGACAGTAGGATGATGTTTATTATATTCACTTTTCACAAAGACCCACAATGTACTACTATAGAGACAATGTACCTACCCTATTATTCTTTTCATTGATATTTTCAATAAATGTTATGAAGTATTGAATGCATCATGTAACAGAATAGTATGGAATATGGGTTATTGAATTATTAATACATAATGCATGGTAAAAATACTTATGGATAGTGAGTGCACTTTGTTAATATTAACTATTTTTTTCTTCACCTTTGCAAGAAAATGTTATTTACATAAGATTCACAAACTGGTACTTTTTATATGGTATTCAAGACAATTGACTTCCAATTAAAATAGGCTACACATCTAAGATAAGATCTGAATTTTAGTTATTTGATTGGACAATATTAGATTGATTTTAGTTCTTAGCCAATCAAAATTGAAGTCTACTAAAATTTGGATTTTATCTTTAGTTAAAATTTCGTGAAACAGGGCCCTGGATAATCAAGAGTCTTCTTAACTCTGGCAGTAATTATCGGAAATCACTGAATATCAATAGACTTCTTCATCTCATGACTGTGTATAAATTTAAAGTCACTCCGATATCAATTTTGACCTCTAGAGCATCCACAAGAAATTCTGGACGCCGGACCAACAGTCAGACCTTCGGGACCGATGACAATATCCGACCAAAAATGTATGATGGCAAAACTCTTACTTATTTTTCTGTTCATCACCGTTAGCACATTAGTTATAAGTGCCAATTACAAAAATACTTGGGCATCATTTAAAAAAAATCTAATAAATATAGAAAGAAAATTAAAAGGGGCATTACCACCCAAAAAATAAATATAATTTGATTTTGAAATATGTATTTAAAATAACCCTGTATACAAGAATAATTACCAAAAATCCACGAACTGTCTAATTAGACAAAAGTATTTTGCACCAGGAAATGTTAATTACACTTCTGGAAAACCACTAAAAAAAGTGTGCAAGTGATAAACACTGGCAGTTATTTAGCATGTATAATTCGGTTGTTGCTTGACAGATTTGTCTCAAACATTGCATATTAATCTATTTTGAATATCATTTGAGTGATGTCAAACTGAAATTTACTTCTTTGCATTTTCGTTTCAAAATTATTCTGATAAAAACACACTTTTAATTGAAAAATAAAACATTTGAAAATTTACAAAATCAAAGAGATTAGTTTTATTTGGGTTTATAGCAACTAAAAACCTATAACTGTTTGTGCACTGTGCCTAAAAATTATTATCGCGTATATTGTTGTTTGTTTTTTTGTTTGGATTTTTTTTTTGGTGCATCGATTTTAATTTCTGAGTCTATAAATTATTTTCAAAATAAACATGTACAAGTTGTCCATCACACATATAATGGTAAATAAATGCACGTGCTAATTTGGACATCAAAGATCACCGATTTTAAGTCACAGGTCAATATCAGGGTTTATAACGACATGTAGTATGGAATCGAATAACAGATCCGAGTCAGACAAAATAAAATTATTCCATGGCATTTTATTGATTACTTCTTACAAAAGCAAAATGGCTAATTATCCCTTTTCCTTTCCTATGCATAGCAGAGATAACGGTAGTCCTAGCTTATTAGACCTAATAAAATTTATTAGCACTTACCTTTGAAAAAGAAGAATAGATTTTCAACACATCGTGGTATATGGATATGTCTTAGAACCGCAATAGGCGTGTTGAAGCAATTCATAGCCTGCGCCTCATAGCCATTGGTCTGTTTATGTTTATGGTCTATGCTTATTTTCAAATAGGGGTAATGGGTGTTAGCGCAGCTCTGTATTATTGGTTTATTAAAATGGATTTAAGTCTTTAAAAACAGATATGAAATGAACTCCATTTTTCAGACATAATTAAAATAAAGATAGAAAAAGATTAAAATATTTACATAAATAATTTCACTGAAAGTAAAATTACCCCCTGTGAATAATGGTATCAACTGACATCCCGTATTAAATCGTTCTTTGATCGAAGCATGGCGCAAGGGAAACTAAAGGCAAAAGTTCAGAAGCCCGGAAAGGGAAAACAGAAGTCATTGAGACCAACAAAGCATCACGTCTTACGAAAAGGTCTATTATTACTCTAATTAGATAATATAATGTTAGTTATTATCAAAAGAAGTAATTGACAACGATTTCGTCTAATAGTTTGACTTTTCTTTAAATTCTGTATCAGAATCGTAAACACATGGGATTTCGAGACAATTTTACGGATAGGTTGTGGATTACAGACCGACTTTGTTATAACGAAACGAAATTTTATTTACAGTTATGGTGCTTAATTGCATTGATTACTGAATTTGTCTGCCAAACTTTACAGATAAATATTTACTGCTTACAAAATTGTGTTTCCATTTTGAAGAAAGCCAGTTTATTTGATTGCTGCTAATACAAATGAAATGAAATATGTGGTTTAACGTCCTACTCTTCTGCACCTTACCTGGGCTAATGGAAGACGGCTGCTAATACAAGTTTAATGTTCATGAAAAAGCTCCAACCCTGTGGCTTTTCTCTGGGTCCTCCGGTTCCCTCCCACTGCTAAAGACCCCTACGCACAAGCAAATTATTGGAATAAAAGTATACCATATGTTAGTCCCAAAATGACCTAGTTTATGTCGAGTGGATGTTAAACCCCATTTCTCTCTCTCTCATGACTAGTTAATCAGATGCTTTCACAAGCTATTTTTTACCTAATGGCAGGGTGTCCCACGGCCACCATAATTAATTATTCCACAATATTTATTTTTATAACAAGCCTTAACTTAGTTTCTTACATTTATAATCACTAAGTATACGGCCCTTTTGTATTTAACAAGTTGTAGCCATTTAAAAATCAATAAAAAAAAAGGTAAACGATGAGCGACCATTACATCTGGGCATTTTTTAGTGGAAATAGGTTACATGCCCTTGGTTTGAAATTAGTCCTGCGAAACCAGTCTACTGATAGTTCTCTGGCTAATTGACAGACCTGGATAATCGAGACTTATTTTCTATGCAACATTACAGAAAGCTAGAAGAAGAAATCGCATTTAGTAGCACATGTGTTAGGCTAGTTCAGCTCTGAACGTCGGTCTCATTACACTCACCCAGAACGTTCAGGGACTGGCCCATTCAATCAATGTCGAAAATAATTTGACCCCCAATTTTACTGGGCAACTTTTCACTGCTAAACGATGGGTGACACTCCGTGTGGACGCGTGTACAGTGTAAAGGAACATCTCAGTGAGAAAATAAGACCTTGCTCATTTCCCTAGAGTCAGTATGAGCATCACAACACGCTGTGTCATGGTGGCGAAAGGGTAGATTGATTGGAGGGGACGTAATTTAAACAGCGTGTTGCTTCGCTCATACTGAGTCTAGCGAGGTAAGCAAGGTCTTATTTTGTCACTAAGATGTTCCTTTACATTGTACAGATGTCCACACGGATTGACACTCCGATGTTTCGCAGTGAAAAGTTGCCCAGTAAAATTGACTGGGGTTGAAATTATTTTCGACATTGATTGAATAGGCCAGTCCCAGTGTAAAAGCAAATAGAAAATATTATTTGTATTCTGTTCTTGCCTAACGAAAGAGATTTGGAAGAATTAATTATACTAAACCAAATTAGCAAGTTGGCGGAGAAAAGTAGAATGTTAAACTGCATTTCATTTCATTATCCTCTCCAAGCACTTAAAGAGATTCTGTAATCTGTGCATTTGTATCAATTTCGTCTACAGCTTTATATTAATAAAAGAAATGCATTCATATAAAACGTAAACGATACATGAGACATCTTACACAAATGTTACTGAAATAGATGCATATTTACAAAAGGTCTTTTTCTATATGAGTACAAGATTTGAAAGAATTATTATATTCTTTTATTCAGAATGAGCTTAAGTTATTCATCACATGTCTTTCAGTTCAAATCTTATTGTTGTTTGGTTTAAACGTGGGTCATGGTCAAAATCTGTACATTTGACAAAAGAGATTTCACCATCATTATGAAATAATATTGAGTCAGCATATTTAGTGTATTCTGTGTGCTTGTAGTAGTTATACAGTTTTATGTGTGTAGCACAATTTACTTGGGTCAGATTTATCTCATTGCGTTAAATCTTGGAGCTCAAGTAGCATCACCTCAACTAACTTAGACAAATTATACCAACTTATACTTTGAAAACAAATCAATGCAATTTGTTTGTTTTATTTACAGGACATTTAACGATTAAACCAAAGAAGGGTAAAGAACTTGAAACATTCAAATTGAGAAAGGTAAGTTGAAATTATTTTTTATGAGAGAAAATAACTTTTTCATCTGTTTTATCTAGTAATTCAAGATGGCTGCAGCAGTAATGAGTTAGGTCACTGAAATAATGTGGTCTGAGAAGAACATTCTTGCGAGGAAAGTGTGTTACGGAAATCAGATCTGCAGTACAAATTGCTGTGCTTAAAAAGAAAACCTTGTCAGAGAGAGAGAGAGAGAAATGGGATTTAACATCCACTCAACACAAACTAGGTCATTTCGGGACTAACTTATGATTTCATTTTATTTCAATAATTCGCCTGCGCGTAGGGGACTCCGTGCCACATACGCTCACAGCAGGACTCGAAACCACAGCCGCATGCCAGAGGTGACCGGCCAGTTAGAGGTCGAAGCGCGGCACTCTAGACCACTAGGCCATCCCAACCCCCCAAACCTTGTCAGAATTTAATGTTCAGTTTATCACCCATTCTTAATGAGGATATACAGTGTGTTATGAGGGATATTTTGTCCAAAATTCTAACTGCCAAGGGATCTTTTATGTCCTTGCCAATATGTACATGGGACCTTAGTTTTTCATACCATCCAAAAACTAGAAACTTACTGACTTATCCACCGTGGCTCCACTGACAAGGAGAAACCATGCCGGAAAATCTTGATGGACTTTCGCGACCAACACAGAGCAAACCCGTGACTTCAAGGATATCAAACCGACCGCTTACTCACTTAGCCACCAACTAGAAATTTGGAATTTGATGTAATATCTATGCTAAGTTGCGCAAAGAGATCTCGGACATAGTACTTCCATATTGTGTTGCCTTATTTGGTCATTGGATAGACTTTATCTATATATATTGCTTTAAGAGAATTCAAAAAAAGCATTTGAAACCTATGCATTCTGTGAAAAGCTGCATTTCTGCTAGAGCATTCACTCAGCTTAAGACAAAAGGAAGCCATCTTCTTCCAGTAACCCTCACTACTTCCTGCACAAGTAAGTGATTTGGAATTTTATTAGAATCAGAATTGGTTTAAGTCAGTTTAACCCTTTACCACCAAGACAACCCAAAATTACTGCTCCGTCAACCGTCTTGTATTAATTTGTCCTGCGGGAGTCGCAAATCCATATTTTGTTTGTTGGGAATTGGGTAATGCATTGTAGATCTGAAGTCTGTTACCACCCACCAGGCCTGGCAATAACAGTTTTAGATTTCAGGCGCTAATGAAATAGTATGTGACATTTAAAACCTGGTGCTGGACAAATGTATAATAATATCAATAAAAAAGACAAAACAATGGCGGTCAAAATGACAGAGGGTTTGTGCATTGATCTATGTCTGACGTTATCTGTGACCGGTGCCTTATTTCCAGGCTTTGTTACCATAGTTATTGAAGTTGGGGGTGGGGACACGTATTCAAGTTTGGTGATAGGGACGCCTTCTCAACCTCGAGATAGGGGCGCCTTCTCAACCTTGTAGGTTTTACTCCGGCCACTACGGTTTCCTCCCACTGCTAAAGACACCTACGCGCAAGCGAATTATTGAAATAAAATTAAACCATATGTTAGTCCCAAAATGACCTAGTTTGTGTCGAGTGGACGTTAAACCCCATTTCTCTCTCTCTCACGTATTCAAGTTATCTGCCAGAGCAGATAATTTGAAATCGCGTTAACCCTATGGATTAACCAAGGGGTAGTGGAGTGGAAAGGAATGAGAGCACTGGGTGTACCGAGGATCAGACCTGTCAACTCTACCACATCACGCGGTAAAATGCCGCGAAATGGTCTCGTGTACCGCTCTACTGCGCGGTAATAGATTTCTACCGCATTCTTAAAGAGGTTTTTTTAATTGTCTCGCCAAAACTTTGGAGCTAAGGGAAGCAACTCTTTGCATGTAAACAAAAAAGATTGCGACTTTCTGATATCAACATCGACTTGGGGTGTTGTAAGGTGTTATTTAGCTAAGAGATTTGTTCTCGAATTCATTTCAACCTTTTTAGAGTTAATAAAGCGGATATATTATTGCCACGTGTTCCAAATACTCTTAAAATGCGTAGCAATAAACTAAACAAATAGCGAGGATGCACCATTACATATCACAGACAACAAGAGTTAGTTTAAAGATGCATCATGTAAGCGCTAAATCAATCTGATTAAAATATTCATTATATTTCGTTTCGTTTTTTTTTTTAAACTTATGATGGCCTACACTAAATGAGTCTATGACGTCAGTCATAAGATTAACCAATCACTTTTAATGTTTCTAATGGGATACCCACAGTTCCGTGGAACTCGCGCCAAAAATTTGCCGTAATGGACTGTTTCATTGGCAAATCCGTCACATCATCCAGAATGTGGGTTATATAACAACTCTTCCAGATCCTAATGTAGTAAAGACAAGTAAAAAAAATTTTGAACTATAAAAAACGACACGAAATATGTATTTAAATCAGATTGTGTTAACATTTATCAGCTGGCAGAAACTCAAAAAGATTGGAACACCCACAAGATTTAATAAATAAATTTAGCAATAATCTGGATAATCAAGACTACGATTATAAACAATATACCCTACATCTTCCAACACATGTTACTTCACTTAGAATAAAGTAATTTAAATGAAATTTTCATAATACTCATGTTTCATTATCTTTTTTTGAACTATTATAACAAAAAATGACCAGCTCTTTATTTAAATCCTACATAATGCATCTTCAACATCATGTAGTAGAATTTGGTGGACAGATTCTGAAATCACTCCCCAAAACTTGTTTTGTTTACAGATTTAACAATGCCTAGCCGTAAATCTCAGCCTAAAATATCCTGTCTATATGGACCAACCAATACTTACATGATATCCACTCCTGTAGGAGAATTACAATTGGTGAGTTGTCCAAAAGGTCTTCATTCACTCGGACAACATTCAGATTTAAACGATGAAAACTTCAGACCAGATTACAGGTTGGTTTAATTATAATTAACTTATATACTACCGGTAATAGCAATTATATGTCAGGATAAAATTGTATTACTACAGGAAGGGTCAGAGTTAGTGGTGATAGGTGTCTTATCGCATGCTTTAAAGATCATACAATCGGTCATTAATTCAAATAACGGTGTTTGTGACCAGGAGTGAAGGCGTGGGTTTTAACTGGGTTCTCAGGTTTCCTCCCACTGGGAAAACCCCTACGCACTAGAATGTTATTGATTAAAATGCACTAGATATTAGTCCTAAAATGACCTGGTTTATGTTGAGTAGACTTTAAAGCCCATTTCTCTCTCTCTCTCTTGCTATGTTTTGGAGTTTTGATTCATCCTTTTTTGCATCGCTGGACAGTTATAGATGCTAGATGTGGGATTGATCCTACCATTGAAGATTAAGGTCACTTGCATAGGCATGTGGGTTTTAAGCTAATAGGGGGTAGGGGGGTTGGGATGGCCTAGTGGTCTAGAGTGCCGCGCTTCGACCTCTCGCTGGCCGGTCACCTCTAGCTTGCGGCTGTGGTTTCGAGCCCTGGTGTGAGCGAATGTGGCATGGAGATAGGGGCGCCTTCTCAACCTTGCGGGTTTCCTCCGGGCACTCCAGTTTCCTCCCACTGCTAAAAACCCCTACCTGCAAGCGAATTATTGAAATAAAATGAAACCATATGTTAGTCCCAAAATGACCTAGTTTGTGTTGAGTGGACGTTAAACCCCATTTCTCTCTCCCTAGTCCCAAAATGACCTAGTTTTTGTCGAGTGGACCTTAAACCCCATTTCTCTCTATAACCACGTTGGTTTTGACATAAAAGAACACCACACTTTGAGTCTGTGTATATTACTTGTACATTCAGTTATCAATCCAGTACGTGGGGTTTGGATGGCCTAATTATTAACGCGTGCAGATTGTATCATATGTTTTGTCATTGACTCAACTGGCATGGTTTCGATCCCTTGGTTGTATGTGACAGGGAGTAGGGTGGCTTGTCAAACCTCATGGGTCTTCTCCTGGTCCGCCGGTTTCCTCCTACTGCTAGAGACCAACACGCACAAGCTAATTGTTTAAATAAAATTGAACCGTATGTTAGTCCTGAAATGACCTAGTTTGTGTCAAGTGGACAGTATACTATACAATAGATATAAAAAAAAAATCCCACCCCACTGCAGTCGAATGTCTGAATGTAGAAACAAGGGAAGTTACTTGTTCAGTACACAAGAATAAAAATGGAAATAAAATGAAATGGAGTTTAACGTCCTACTGTTCTGCTCCGAACTAGTCTAATGAAGACGGGCATACGCTATACAGTGTGCTATGACGGAAATTTTGCCCAGACAGCCAGCGGCCCTACAACCTACTCTTATATCGAATTCCAACTGTCAAGGAATTTTTAACGTGCACGCCAATGTGTACATGGGACCACAGTTTTTCGTACCCTCCGAACAACTAGACAGCAGGATCAATAAGAACATATATTTGTTAATATATTGTAGTGTACCGGTAGAAATATTGTCACAGTTATATCAAGATAATGGTTATGTTTATAAACCAGCCATGCAGTGTGTTGATTGGTTAAAAGATTATTTTAATAAATCCTCGGAACCTGGTACAGTCCCTCTTCCACCAGCATGTTTATCAATTTCTAAAAAAGGTAAAAACCAAAAATATTTTGATTCGGATGATGTTCTCCTGGTAAATATTTCGAAGCTTTGATTTGTAGTTTTCCTGATACAACCTCACATATCTTTGAAAGTATGCACCAGGCAAAAGACAAAAAAATATCAGATTACTAATTATGGTAAATGTCATGATAATCTTTGTGCCCTTAAAAAAGGGTACATATCGGACAATTTTATCATTTATCGGGGGTTGGATGCTCGAATTTTTGGCATGTGCACACTGCACGCTGTATCACAAGGTCTGTTTTGAGTCAACTAGCATGGTTTCGATTCTCTTGTTGTATGTGACAAGGAGTAGGGTCATCTGTCCAACCTCGTAGGTTTTCTCCTACTGCTTAAAGGGACAATAACATTCTTGCTGGCTTGGTAGCTCCAGAAAATAAATAGTACCCTTATTCTAAGTACTAGATGTTTAAGTGTCCTACCTGTTGTGTAAATTATCCATTACAACCTATTTTACTTGTCCAGAGGGTTCGAAAATATTTTAAAATCCAAGTCACATTTGAAAAGGTTTACGTTAGACTTTTCAAATCAATTGGTTGAATTTTTCCAATTTTTTAAAATAGGTGTGTTAAGATGAAATTTATATCATCATTTAATTGGAATATTCTAAAATAATACGATTTGTTGACCAGAATGAAGATTGGGACATATTATTCAGTTACAACAAGAGTGTTATTGGGGCTTTAAGACCCCTATGTGCAAGCGGATTATTGAAATAAAATTGAACTGTGAGTCAGTCCCAAAATGACCTAGTTTGTGTCAAGTGGCCCATTTCTCTCTCTGTATTCATTTATTGGACAGATCTTTATGTATCTGGGGTAATTCATTGTTATAGTCCAATAATTTTGGTATTTCTGAGAAGGAGTGGCCTTTAAGAATAAATTTTAAATGAAATTATCTATCCATTTTTTTCCAGGTTCGTTCACATCTAAAGTATGGCAGACACTTCCTAAACTTGTTCCGTTTGGTCAGTCCATTTCTTATGGCAGATTGGCTGAGTTATGTGATAATCCCAAAGCTTGTCGAGCTGTTGGACACGCCATGTCAGAAAATCCGCTTATGTTGATCATGCCATGTCATAGAGTTATTCAAACTGGGGGAAACTTGGGAAACTACCATAAAGGAACTCGGAACTCCATCAAAGTTTGGCTTCTTAAACATGAAGGCAACATACATTAGAATCATTGGGATATAACCGATTCCTTCATCACCATAAATCTGTTGAGAAAAGTCGTTATTTCATATTCTGTATATAAATGAATAGTAGGCAATCAAGTACCTAATGAATAGAACGCTCACATCTTTGTTAAATCACATTGTATCATAAAGCCTGTCATTGAGTAAACTGACATGGTTTCGAATCCCCGCTTGTATATGTAGGGTTGCCTGTCTTACCTTGTGGGTTTTCTCCGGGTCCTCCCACTGATAAAGACCCTTACGCGCAAGCAATTTATTGAAATAAAATTAAACTATTTGTTAGTCCCGAAATGACTTAGTTTGTGTCGATTGGACGTTAAACCTATTTCTCTCTCTCACTTAATTGCGACTCCTGACTTATTTTATGATCACATGTATTAAAATGGGACCATATCAAGCATGCTGTTTGACAAATGAAAAGGCCTACTCCTGTAGAAGCTTTATAATATATTTGTGATTCTGCTGATTTCACACATTCCCTGATTAGAGTAGCTAAACCTCTAACACAGTATAACCCATATCCATTAAATCACAAATTGAAATTAAATATGGGTCTATTTCAATCAATGACCAATAATAAATGAACATTTTAAAACTAGTGATTGTCATTTTTCTATAGTATAAAGTGCCATTTGTAATGACGGGCCTTGACGAATAAGGCAAAACATATCTCGCCACTCAGTGTGTGAACGAACAGTCAAACTGTATTCCGAAAGTAGGCTAGATTACAATTTACGAAATGGAATATAAATTAGTTATGTTCATTCGTTTGCATTTATATGTGCTTTTTGACCCATCATCTATTTTGGGGTTCAAAAGGATATAGATCCTAGCTCTTTTAAATCATCAAAGAACAACACAACTTTACAACTGATACATTATTAGAGATTACAATATTATTGTTACAGTATACAACTTATGTTGCATAAAACATTCATCCCTGCTTTACTGATAAATTCATTTCAGCATTTGTTAAAGTTAATTTGTGTTTAATGCCTTGTTGTAATCCAGATTAATGTATGCTGTCATCTTTAGGTTTATTGCTTTATTATGTCGTCATCTTTAGGTTTATTGCTTTATTATGTCATACTTTTTTTGCTCATAATTA
The DNA here is from genome assembly GCA_036850965.1 of Patella caerulea. Lineage (NCBI taxonomy): Eukaryota > Metazoa > Mollusca > Gastropoda > Patellidae > Patella > Patella caerulea. The sequence continues at coordinate 11,194,301 of JAZGQO010000002.1, read as the reverse complement.
ATGAGTAATTTACATAAATCATCTTTGTTACCAATACATTTATTGTACAATTTTGCATGCAACTAGTTTAATAATGTTGAAATACATTTGAAAAAAAAAACAAACTTTCATTCGAATATTGAATGATGTTTAGTTTATAACAATGTTTTAATAAATAAACAATCCACATTGAGATTACATAAAATGAATAATTTCATATTTATATATGAAAATTTTAGATTAAAGATGCATTATGTAAGATTTAAACCACAAGTTTAATAGTTTAGAAACAGATAATGAAAAGTGAATATACTGAAATTTCATTCATATTACTTTATATGGAACAAAGTTATGAATGTTTGCAATTTTGACAAGAATAGTCTTAATTTTTATTTTGGTGTGTTCTAATCGAATACTACTGCATGGTCTAGAGAGTTGATTATAGGCTTGTCTTGTTAATAAATATCCAAGTAATAGATTATATAGCCAGAAAAAAGCAGATTGAGCTCTTGCATAATACATCTTTATTAATATAATGTTATTGTTTAAATACATAATGTGGTTTCTAGCCCTGGTGTCAGCGTATGTGGCATGGAGATAGGGACGCCTTCTCAACCTTGTGGGTTTCCTCCGGGCACTCCCACTGCTAAAGACTAGATAGGGGCGCCTTCTCAACCTCGTGCGTTTCCTCCGGGCACACTGCTAAAGACCCCTACGCGCAAGCAAATTATTGAAATAAAATGAAACCATATGTTAGTCCGGAAATGACTTAGTTTGTGTTGAGTGGACGTTAAACCCCATTTCTCTCTCTCTCTCTTTGAATACACCCTAGATTCACCTTGGTCTTTGCACAAACAATGGGAAAATTCTACCATTGATTAAATTTTCTGTTTGATATGTATATCGGAAGTAAAAAATAAACAACATGACAGTAGCTTGGGGTTTTTTTCTAGGAAGAGGCGTCAGACTTTATGTTGATCTCTATATTATTGATATTTTAAGTAAAGATGTTAGCAAATTCCTTAAACATGCTTGCAAGAAACATTGTTTTCAATTCCATAGAAGTTGTTCAAACTGCTTAAAATATCATGATCTTTATATTATCAAAATGGTCATTGTAATGGTGACATCCATAAAATGTGAATCTTAGACAGATGTTGCATTTACAAATACGGAAAAATGAAAAAAATGATATTTTCTGCATCAATTTTGAATCCATTGTGAAAATGATAATGTTAAAAAAATGGCCTAGTTTGTGTCGTGGACGTTAAACCCAATTTCTCTCTCTCTCAAATACATAAATTTAGAAAATGAGTTGTGATTGTTAAGTGACCTATATTGTTAATTAGTTTTTCGTTTATTCCATGTTAATGAATATTACTAAAAAAGAGCACAGATGATTACAAATAAAGCTTTTATAGTTGCAATAATAAATACATTTTAATTTGTTCTAGATGGGTTGTTTTTTTTTCAAGTGATTTAATTTGTGTGCCAAATACTTATTGCATTTTAAAGATCAGTCAGTTGGGATTTTGTCATTCCTGAAGGATTTGACAATAAAAGTGCTCGCTGTCCTAGCGGACATAAGTGTGTCAGACCATGAAAGTAAAGAATGTGGCTCAGTTAAAGAGGCAATTACACCCATCTGAAATTGAACAGGGTTTCTTTTTATTACTTGTCAAAGTTGTCTTCTTGGCTGCATAATTCCAACAATCCTCGAACACTAATCTCCAAAACTGACCTGTTGGGGGTTGACGAGAATTACGAACAAAGGGTAATGAAAAGTATTGAAGACCATTCTCATCTTCTAATTTTAGGTTAGGCTGAGCATTCCGTAACATGTAAATATGAAACTGTATCATAGCCAAATCTAACAATGACATAATTGTTGATTTCACTGTTTAGCAACGATGTAATAGTTATTGAAGAAGAACAATCCAAAAATTCGTGGTTTCATCGTCAAAATAATTGGACATGATTGCTCGTTGACTTGACATTGAAAATTTTACTTTTCACAATCTGCATTATTCTTCAATTCTTTTTAATACTTTGTAACATTTATATTTACATTGTACTTTTCACAATCTGCATTATTCTTCAGTTCTTTTTAATACTTTGTAACATTTATATTTACGTTATATCGATTTGAATGAGAGATGTACAAGATTTCATATTGTCATAATGTCTTTAGCTGCTATTCTGGTAACTAAGGCATCTAGTGGTGACCAGGATAATTCTGCATCAGTTAATTTATAAATCTACAAAAAAAATAATAATAATTCTTCAACTACTTGTATTAAACATAAATCTAAAACCCTTGACCGGTAAAATGTTTACATGGTTTCAGTAACAGGGGACAGAAATTCAATTAAAAGAAATAATTGTGTTAATCTAGATTTCAACAGGGATCCTACTTGGGACCAACTGAACAATCCTGGCAAGATTTGCAGAGGTTTTACAAGGTTTTGGCTGTAACCCTAAAATTGGTGTGTGACTCAACTGAATAAGTGACGGGAGCAATAGGGTTTCTCCTTAGAACTTGCAAACCAATCCAAACAATTTTGGAACCCTGATTCACGAAATCTTAACTATAGATAAAATCCAAATTTTTGATTGGCTACGCAGTAAAATCAGTCTAATATTATCCAATCAAATAACTAAAATTTGGATTTTATCTTAGTTAAAATTTCGTGAATAAGGCCCCTGAAACATAGACTAGTGTTTTTACAAGGTTTCAGTGTCAATGACAATATCTGTAAGAAAAATAGTTGCATGATTTTGATAGTATTCTTTCTCAGATCAACTTCAGCAAGTTTGGAAATAAAATCTCAAAATACTTGAACCCTTGGCTCTGAAAAATTATCACCAGCTGACTTACATCCAAAAGATTTATATAAAAAAAAAAATTGTTTACACCTCAGCCTTAATTCAACCAATGTAGGGGGGGGGGGGTGGATGGCCGAAAGGTTAGCATGTGCACGCTGTATGAAAGGTCTGTGGTTATGATTCATGGGTTGTAAGTGGTAACGAGAGGGTCGCCTGTCCAACCTCTTTGGTTTTCTTCCGGCCCTTGCTAAAGACCCCTATTCGCAAGCAAATTATAGGAATAAAATTGAACCATTTATCAATCCCAAAATGACCTAGTTTGTGTCAAGTGGATGTAAAACCCCCTTCTTTGTCTCTCAACCAATGTATCTGATGAACGAAGTTTGAATTTAAACATCTTTTCAACATGGTTTTTAGTAGGCCGTCAGTATATTTTGACAAACCTTTTTTATGTTGTTTAAATCTGACAATTGCTTAACTTCATCTACATCAACCTGTTGACCTTTGACCGTATTTTGTATAGCCTGTAATGTTTGACCTGTTTTATCATCTATAACAGCTATAAACACACTCTGATCCGTGTCACCTGCACCAAATTTACGAAAGGAATCTGAAATCTGAACATAAAATTCCATCATATAATTAAAAAGCTCAGTTTTGGAAGGTATAAAATCCTGTTAAGAGGATCAAATCTTGGTGAGATATGTTAGAATTTTGTTCAATTTGGAAGTCTGCATTTTTCTGACATCTTTTCACAGCCTAAACCATGCTTAAAAAATGTATGGTACCCCAATTGATTATTTAACCTATACTGGTAATTAAGAAGAAAAAAATCAAAATATCAACATTCTTTCAATGGCATTTAGTAATTGGGACAAAATCAAATGTTGACAAATTTTTAATTCGTTTTACATGTATATCTTTTTAAATATTGAACAGAATTTAACTACTTATGGAATAATATAATTCCTTTTAGAGATTCAACTGGCAGAAAGTTAAATGCCATTCTGTTAGATATTTAATTTATAAAAAAAGTCTGTTTTTAAAAGCTTTTGACTATTTGATGGTGAGTCATCTGTAGGCTGAGAATGAGAGCTACATGTCATAACTTTAGATAGAAAACTGATGTTCATATGAAAGTTTCAGTCAAGGAAAATCAGATATAGGTCCGTCTGCACCAATCACAGAACATCAGGGAATAAAAGGCACTTACATTTTTTGATGGTGATAAATTAAACAAGATCTCAGAGTGTACATTTTTAGTCATCATTTTACCAACTTTATTTTGATGCACCACCGCCTTATTAGCAGCTACTATAACTTGAAATGGGTCAACTATCTAAAATGGATAATATCAAATCAAATGTTCATTTACATGCAATACTGGATGAATAATAAATAATTATTTATTTGTTGATTGAAATTAACTTCTTCATACTTTATTCAAAATATCATGTTGTCTTGGACTAATGTAAAGACAATGGCACAAAATATTGACATTTGAAAATACCTCCCACAGACTGCAGATTAAAAAAAATTTCAGACTGGAACTGGATACATTGGGCAAAATTGGCAATGCGCATGTCAACTAACCGAATCTCGCCCAAGAGAGATTACACGTCATAGAAATATTTCTATGATGCATCTAATCAATGACACTTCTAATCAATGACGTCACATATTTTTGACGTCAGTGAAAATAATTCTCACACTATTTTATTCTTTTTTGTTAAACAAAATAAATCATTTTAATTTTGATCTAAATTAAAATCAATTCAGAAAACGAAATTATTTAATAGCATTAGTATCACTTGGGAAACTTAATTAATTATGATGATGAAGGTTTTATATTTGACAACAATAATAACAGCTTCGCTCTACTCGGGCAAGGCCTGTTACTTATTACTCTAGCCTTTATTCTTTACTAATGCATTGAACATTTTCATTTCAAGAGACCTCACTATTGAAAAAAAAAGAAGATTTATGGACCATCCATAGACATCGTAGTCAATCCGTAAATTTACTTTTGTAAACAGTATTTCACCACGATCATGCAACTTTATTGATCTTCACGGTCTAGTAAACAGAACTAAGGCTAACCATAGATGTTTTTAATATAGCTGCTTCAAATGTCCCATTCATTACACACTGTCTAATCTCTTTTACATTTTCTACATTTCTAAATAAAGCTAAAGTTATTGTTGAATCAGGGAAAAGTTCATTTGCAATCACTTCGGCCGCCATGTTCGTGGGAGCTGTTATTGCCCTTCATGCAAAACAAAATAAAATATATATAGAAGAAATGTGTAAGTCGGTTACGCCCATCAGTATAATTAGAATACATTGTCAAAAGCAACAACATATCAGAATGTAATTTCGGTGATACGGTTGCAAACATTTTGATGATTTGCAACTGGTAAAATAACTGGCCCCGATCCCCTGTTGCTTATAGTGAAGTTATTTTTGGTTTTGCGGGGTGAAAACATGAGTTGGAAAAGAAACCCTTTTCGTTTACTCCAACACGTGAGGAAATACGGTGTTGGATTAGCAGCCAGCACAGTGGCTGTTGTTGGAATTTGTATATATGTGAACAAAAAGAATGATTTTAAAGTATTTGCCTCGTGGACCAATTTGTCAGAACAATTAGAGTACCCCAAAATAAAATGGGATAACAATTGGGACAGGTAGGCCTACCCGGTAGTTTATTAAAAAAGCAAAACGACCTTTTTCATTCAACGATTTTTGTTTTTAATTTAATAATGAAGCTAAGTTGAACTATCAGTGTCTCGGCCTCGCCCTTTCTTTTTCTACATTGTGTGATAAAATGCTTTCGCTTTCTTAGTAACAATTTCCTTTGTGTCAAAATTTATTGTTGTTAGCCAGATTCAGTGGTGATTTCTGGGCAATTATGACTAAAGTTTGGCCGTTTTGACAAACCAGTATTTGGGAGTTATGGCCTACGGTCGTTATGACCACATCCCATTATGTTCATTAAGAAAATACTTTTAAAAAAAGAAAGGTTCTTTACCTATATCAATTAATTTGTTTATTTTATATTGCAGAAGAGATCCGAAATTACTTGTAAAACCTGTGAAAGATGAGAACAATAATAATAATGTGAATGATGAGGATATAAAGAAACAAACACCAACAGCAACAAGACATATAATATTAATACGACATGGACAGTATAATCTTAATGGGGAAACTGATGAAGAAAAATATCTTTCCGACTTAGGTGATGACTGTTCTAACCCGAGAATTTGATTGATTGACGAGATTGTCCCCAGCTTTCCACAGAAATCAGGGCTTATTAAAATGGGTTTGTCTGTCCGTCACATCTTTTGGAACACACAAAGTCCTACTGGTCTGGTTCGAACGGGACTAATGAAGACAGGCTTACGCAATGCAGTGTGCTATGAGGGTAATTTTGCCCGGTCAGCAGCGCTAGGGCATATTCTTGCATTGAATTCTAACTGTCAAGGGATCTTTTATGTTCACGGCAATGTATAAACAGGACTTCGTTTTTTTGTCCCATCAATCCTCCGTCCTGCATCACTGATAAGGGGAAACACGTCGGAAAATCAGGTTGAACTTTCTCGGCCAATGTAGGGATCAAACACTTGACTCCCAGCTTCGCGAGCCAGCGTTTTACTCACTTAGCCACCATTGGCCCTTGGACACTTTGATTCTAATTAACTAAAAAAAAGGTAGAATAATGAATCTTGGCCCCCCCCTCATTCTCCCTATCCAAAAATTGCTGGATTCACACTTGAAATCAGTGTGTAATCCTTTCCTGGTTGTATAGCTGTTTTAGTAAGTTTAATGTTGTCTTTATCTATATTTTGTTTAGGTCGAAAACAAGCCGATTTAACTGGAGCTCGATTAAAATTATTAGACTTCCCATACACTAGACTTGTATCCTCAACAATGACCAGAGCCGTGGAAACCTGTGATTTGATCCATAAGTTTTTACCTAATTTAACTGTTGAAAGGAACGATTTATTGAGAGAGGGAGCTCCTATACCTCCTGAACCACCAGTCGGCCATTGGAAACCGGAAGTCTATGTAAGTTAGATTAATAGAATATAAGTTTTATTTGAATACATTAGGAACAAAGTGCTGGTTTTATTAAAGTTACATTATGGGAGATAAAATAAAGAGATGGCAGTTCTCACTATAATAGTTAAAAACTAGATAGTGTAAAGGTAATTTGTTGAAAATTTCAGTCAAATTGGTCCACTATTAGCCCAAAAAAAAAGCGTTTGAAATATTCACATAGCCTCGATCATCATTACTCAAATCATTAGTATAAACAGCATAGTCTCGATTATCCACTTGATTGATTTAATTATCAATGGCCATTAAGAGGCATATAGGAATTCAATCCGCCAACATCGAAGGCTAGCCTTGACTTTAAGAGTTTATTATGGTCTGGATATGTTAATTAATGTCTAATTGATTATTTAAATAACATCTCAGGCCTAAAGAAAGACCTGTAATAAGCAGATTTTGCTCTTGCATAATGCTATTTTAAAAGATGGTAATTAGCATGGATTCGCAAAGTGTTATTTTTGGTAGCGGGGTAGGTGGTGGCTGTGATTGAGTCGAGTTGCATGGTTTTGATTCCCCACCCCACTTGTACATGACGAAGAGTAGGGTTGCCTCTCAAACCTCATGGGTTTTCTCCGGCTTCTCCAATTTCCTTCCACTGCAAAAGACACCTATACGAAAGTGAATTGTTGAAATAAATTGTAACCATATTATGTTGGTCTGGAAATGACCTTGTTGGTGTCGAGTACGTTAAACACCGTTTTTCTCTCATAATTTGTGGTGAAGGTCAAGTACATTTTCATTCCAGTTTTCTAAAAAAATAAAACTGCATACAATTAGGGACCAGTTATTGTGTCATTGTTTACCAGATTTTGTTGCCAAAGTTGCAATTTGCTAAATAAAATTGAAAATGATAAATAAAACTTTACTTTGGCTGGTGGTAATGTTTCGGTGTATTGGCAATTCTTTTTCAAAATTTGCAGAATAAAAAAAAATATCTTAAATTTGTATTTTTGTGAATTGCTGTTTTTCCGAAGTTCAAGTTACTATTGAAAGAAAGAATAGCATAGATGTACATGTACTTTTACGAAAATCAATAACCTTCAATTTGAAAAATAACCCTGGAAATATTGTTTACCTTTCAGTAATTTGAAATTGCAGTTAAGTAGTGAACAGAGTTATTCCGATATCCCAAATATATTAATATTATTATAATTTTGAACAAATTTGTATGCTTTCATAATATGAAATTCAGAAAGTGCCATTTCTAATTTATATTCAGCAGTTTCATCGGGATGGTCAAAGAATTGAAGCAGCCTTCAGACAATATATTCACCGTGCTACACCAGAACAAAAAACAGATAGTTATGAGATTATTGTCTGTCATGCTAATGTTATCAGATATTTTGTATGCAGGTTTGTAATTGATATATTCTGTCTGTTAATACATAGCCTCCATAGATTCATAAAGAAAATTTTCTGGCGTGGTTTCTCCTTGTCAGTAATGCAGAGTGGGAGGGCCTGACAAGGACAGCTGTCTAGTTATTCAGATTAGACGAAAAACCAAAGTCCTGTGTACACATTGGTGTGCACGTAAAAGATCCCATGGCTGTGAATTCGATACGAGAGTAGGCGGTAGCGCTGCTGCCCCGGCAAAATTTCCCTCATAGCACACTGTATGGCGTATGCCCATCTTCATTAGCACAGTTTAGGAGTAGAAAGGTAGGACGTTAAATCCCATATCATTTCATAAAGAAAATAGTGAACTTGACAAATTTTAATAAATTGTCTCCCCTTTGATGTGTCAGGGGACATAATTCTACTAGTCCTTAATTGAACTCGCCCCTGGTGAGAAGACTTAAATTAAAATCCTATCTCTTAAAGGAACATTATGTGAGATTATATAAAGAGTTGACTGTTCTCGCTATAAACAATTAGATAAAGTAATAGAATATGCTGAAATTGTTTAGTTAAGTTGGTACAGTAAAAATCAAAGTCTTGATTATCCATTTATCGATTTAATTATTTTTCGAAAAAATGTATTTCAATATGCTAAATATCGCAGGCTAGTGCTATATGGTCTGGATAAGTTAATTAATATCTAATAAATAATTTGATAACATTTCAGGCCTAAAGAAAGATCTGCAATATAAGCCGTTTTGGCTCTTGCATAATGTATGTTTAATTTGTTCTCAAAACCAACAATACACCCAACAAAATAGTTACAATTCATTGAATTAATCTTTTAATATTTACTTTTCAGAGCTTTACAATTCCCTCCAGATGGTTGGCTACGGTTGTCTTTAGCTCATGCGAGTTTAACGTGGATAACTGTACGACCTAGTGGTCGTGTCAGTTTACGTTGCTATGGCGATTCTGGGTTTATGGAACCAAACAAAGTAACCTATTCTTGATGATTGTAGTATTATAATGTATTTTTTGTACTGATAAATTTACTCAGATATTAAATTTATACCAGTTATTAACTAATATTAACTTATTATTCCAACAAATACAACAAATTTGTACTTTCAAAAACAGAAATAAGTAGAAAATGCAAGAAACTGAATTGTAAATACAAATATCCACAAATATTATGGAAATGGTGCATTAAAGTCGTAATAAGATAGATCGTTTGCATATATTTCAAAAGTGTCTAAGAGTAGTAGGAATAATACCATATACATTTAATTCAGTCTGGCATATAGCAGCATTCACTGTCAAGTTGTTCTTCAAAAACAACGATTGATTAGTGTTATTTGTTCTATTTAACCACTGAAAACTACAATTGATCATATAATCAGAACAGACAAGGGCACAAATCATCTCTTAAATTAAACAGGTTACGCTGTAACTAGCCAAACATTTTCATTAAAGTCAAAACATCACAGAGGCATAGCTAACTCACTGTGCAATTGTAGAATACACTCTGCCCGTTGTCCATATGGTAAAAGAGGTGTGTATGTGTCAGTGCCGTTAAATGCACGTTAACTATGAGTGATCTTCCATGGCGGGTTAATTAAGTCCGTGAAACACCCACTTGATCAATTCAACTGATAGTTTTTCCATTTGTTTCGCTACATGGGCCTAGGTATGTTCAATTAGTCATTATCTTATTTTAAAGTTATATAGGCATCAATGAACAAAATGAGTTTTCTTGATGAAACAACAGGGCTCTAATTGTAGTTAATCAACAATAAGGGATCAACAAATAGTACACAAAGATACATTTTGCCATTTTTTTTCTGAAATAAAGAGCGTTAGAACCGGACGTTTTTCGATTCGTATGTCTTGGGGGGGGGGGTGTCACGGTAGCTAAGTGGCTAAAGAGCTGGCTCGCTAATCTGGAGGTTGGGCATTTGATTCCTACATTTGCCAAGAAAGTTCATCCAGACAGCTGTCAAGTCATTTGGATAGGATGGAAAACTAAGGTCCTGAGTGTACAAAGAGAGAGAGACATGGGGTTTAACGTCCACTTGACACAAACTAGGTCATTTGGGGACCAACATGGTTTAATTTTATTTCAATAATTTACTTGCATGCAGGGGTCTTTAGCAGTAGGAGGAAACTGGAGTACCCAGAGAAAACTGACAAGGTTGGACAGGCGATCTACTCCTTGCAATATGTAACTGTGACTCAATGGCAGTTCGTATGATACAGCGCGCGCATGCTAACCATTCCGCCATCCACCCCCCATCCATCCCTGTACACACTGCCGTGCACATAAAAGATCACTTGATATAAGAGTAGATTGTAGTACTGCTGTCGGGCCAAAATTTCCTCATCATAGCTCACTGCCTTCAACAGCCCAGTTCGGAACAGATTCAAAAATCTTGGATCTTGCATGAAAAACAAATATGGAAATTAATTTTTCAGAATGGATGGCAAAGCATGTTGTTGCTGTCATATTTTTCCTAAAGAAAATTACGATGGGTTCAGTCAGCTGTAGAAATTGTCAGTTATAATATATGGTGTGTTTAATACACCAGCCGGGTCAATTATAGCAGTTTACAGTACTGTTACATAACCTTTGAACCTGCCGCTACGTTCGTGGGAGCAGTTATTGCCTGTTTACTTTCGTTAAACCATAGAACTGTACTAGACCTATGGTTAAACATATCTGGGTCAAAAATATAAGCCATGACATTAGTTGGTAATACAACCATGACGCCTATTACTAAATTTTATTACAAAAACAAAAACGCATCAATTGGGAGATTGTTGTTTATATTTTGGTGTGTTACGTTTGGAAACTTGTAAAAGAACTGCTCCCGAGCATCTTTCCCAGCCTAGTTATTTTTAGCAAGAAAACATGAGTTGGAAAAGAAACCCGTACTGTTTACTCCAGCACGTGAGAAAATACGGTGTTGGAGTAGCAGCCAGCACTGTGGCTGTTGTAGGAATTTGTATATCTGTAAAGAAGAATGATTTTAAAGTATTTGCTTCGTGGACCAATTTGTCAGAACAATTAGAGTATCCCAAAATAAAATGGGATAACAATTGGGACAGGTAATTTATTAATCAGCCTAGTGACAGCTAGTTACTTAAGTAACGAAGTTTTAAAGACCTAGTGACAGCTATAGTTACTTTAGTAACGAAGTTTTAAAGACCACTACTGCCCTAGTAAGTGGCTAAAGAGCTGGTTCGCGACTCTGGAGGTTGGGCGTTTGATTCCTACATTTGTGGAGAAAGTTCATCCAGATTTTGGGGTATGATTCACTCTTGTCAGTGCATCAGGACGGAGATCATGACAAGGACAGCTGTCTAGTTGTTCGTAAAAGAATGAAAACCCAGGTCCTGTGTACACATTGGAGAGAGAGAGAGAAAAATGGGGTAGCACGATTTACCCAAATCCCCAAAATCTACCCAAATCCACCCAAATCCACCACTATTTCAACTCATACCACAATAATTTATATTGATATTTGATAATATACCGTTCTTTATGTGGAATTGACATTTTTAATTTAAAATCGCAGCTTTTTACTGTCAAAATGCCCCTCACAATACGATTTCCAAGCAAGTTTGGAAGTCGTAACCAAGGGAATAGCTCGTGTAATACATAAATCTACCCAAAACCACGTTATTTCCACATATATCACAGTTATGTTTATCGTTTTTTAATATACTATCATTCGTTTAGCTAAATATGCCATAATTACTTTAAAATCATGGTCTTCTTGTCTTAAAATCCATGCGTGTTTCGTCGTCGTATGTAAGGGACATAACTCGTGTATATACCCACATGGATGCAGACCACCATTAAATTTGTAGTTCTTCCAAAGTTACGTGGAAATCACATTCTAACACAAAAACGCTACGATTTTAAATTTAAAATGACAATTTGACAGAAAGAACTGTATATGAAGCATTATCGATATAAATTATTGTGATATCAGCTGAAATAATGGTGGATTTGGGTGGATTTGGGTAGATTTGGGTGGATTTGGGTAAATCGTGCTACCGAGAAAAATGGGGTTTAACGTCCACTGGACACAAACTATAATAGACGTCCACTTGACACAAACTAGATCATTTCAGGACCAACATGGTTTAATTTTATTTCAATAATTTGCTTGCAAGTAAGGTTCTTTAGCAGTAGGAGGACCAGGGATTTGAAACCACGGCAGTTGACTCAATGGCAGGCCATATGATACAACGTGCAGATGCTATCCATTCAGCCACCCACCATTGTACGCATTGGTGCACACGTAAAAGATCACTTGACTGTAGGAATTAGATATAAGAGTTGTCTTTTAAATTAAATGAATCTATTTCATATTTCAGGAGAAATTTAAAATTACCTTGAAAAACTGAGATTAATTATATTTTAGGAGAGACCCGAAATTACTTGTAAAACCTGTGAAAGATGAGAACAATAATAATAATGTGAATGATGAGGATATAAAGAAACATACACCAACAGCAACAAGACATATAATATTAATACGACATGGACAGTATAATCTTAAAGGGAAAACACAGAAAGAAAAATATCTGACCGACCTAGGTGATTAACTGGTTATTTTACCTCCTCAGAGGAAGAAAAATTGGTTTTAATATCCAGTAGTGTATATATTTATTTCAATAACTTGAAAGGGGTTTTAGCAGGTGGAGGAAACAGGAAAAACAAGAGAAAGGCCACAAGGTTAGGCAAATGAGTTGTGGACTTGTGGCCCTGTTTCTTTAACAGGCCAGGTAACTGAACCTTGAGATGTGCCTTTCTAAACGGTCAGTGAGTAAGGTGCCGTTCGGTAATCATTGTTGGCCGAGATATATCCCCCGAATTTTCTTGCATTGTGTTCCCTTGGTGTAGGACAGTTAGTCAAAGAGGACAAAGAAAATCAAGCCCATGTGTAGACATTGCACGGCATACACTAACAGGGAAATTCCCCCCTAACTAAAATGAATATGTATGTACTATGTTTCGCAATTAACTGACATAACTCATAACTTAAATAAATTAAATCAAAAAGATTTTTATTCATAATTTGTTTTTCTCGTGTACTGTAGGTCGAAAACAATCAGATTTAACTGGAGCAAGATTAAAAGATTTAAACTTCCCCTACACCAGGCTAGTATCATCTATGAAGACCAGAGCCGTGGAAACCTGTGATTTAATCCATAAGTTTTTACCCGATTTAACTGTTGAAAGAAGCGATTTATTAAACGAAGGTTTTCCTATACCTCCAGAACCACCTGGCGATTGGAGACCAAAAGATTATGTAAGATAATAGATTTAATTTAATCTCCTTTAATCCTGCCTTACTCCGTCACCTGTCCATCTACGTGGAGGGGGATAGATGGCGGAATGGTTAGCATGTGTGTGCGCTGAATTATCTGTCTGTGATTGAGTCAACTGATGTACGTGACAAAGAGTCAGTCTCCTGTCTGACTCCATGTCCTCAAATTTCCTAATTTGTGTGTTTCTCTCCAACCTTGTGAGTTTTCCCCTGAGTCCTTAGGTTTCCTCCCACTTATAAAGACACCAAAGCACAAGCGAATTATTGAAATAAAATGGAACCATATTTTAGTCCTGAAATGACATAGTTTGTGTCGAGTAGATGTTAAACCCCAATGTTATTTTGTAATTTGTTCCTGTACTTTCTTTAGACATATTCAGAATGTACGTATTTGTTTGTATTCAGTTATTTTATCAAGATGGTCCAAGAATTGAAGCAGCCTTCAGACAATATATTCATCGTGCTACACCAGAACAAAAAACAGATAGTTATGAGATTATTGTCTGTCATGGTATGGTGATTGGTTATTTTGTTTGCAGGTTTGTAATTGATTCATTCTCTTTGTCAACGTGATATGCTACAGTTTCAGCCTGGTAACATGGACATCTCTGTTAAACCATGTCATTCGTTGCTATAAATAGACAAACTAGATGAAGAATAAAGGGTTTAAGTTGTTTGAAAACGTATCCTGTATATTGAGTTAGTTGTTAGACCCTGTGGTAGAGGATTTTAAGGGCCTTTAACACAAAATTAAGTAGTTTTATTCTCCAAAATATAATCGATATTGGCCTTTTATTGGATATGAGATGAAGAGCTGACATTTCTCACTATAATAATTACAAACTAGGTAATGTAAAAGGATTATGCTGAAACTTGCTTCACTCTAAGCGTAGAAAATCTTATTTTAAACTTACTATGGCCTTGACTGTCATTGTTATTGCTGTCAGATAATTAACAAAGTGTTGATTAATATTCATTTTTGCGTTTAATCATTAATGAACATTGACCAACATTATCAGATTCAAATCCAATGAAAATCCAGCACGTAAAATGACGCAGAGAGTTGATTATGTTTTGGGAGTCTTGTCATGTTAAAAAATGTCCGATTAATAGTTTGTATAACATTTCAGGCCTAATTTGTGTAATAATTATATTGTAATTTATTTTTCAGAGCTTTACAATTTCCTCCAGATGGTTGGATACGTTTTACTTCATCTTTAGCTCATGGGAGTTTAACGTGGCTAACAGTGCCACCTAGTGGTCGTGTTAGTTTACGTTGCTTTGGTGATACTGGGTTTATGCAATCAAATCAAATAACCTATTAATGATGATCATTTTTCTTAATTCGGAAATTTACTGATTATTTTAAGGATTTGTTACTACTTTGATTTAGGTATAAAACAAAATATCATTAAGTGCAGGGGAGAGGGGGATGGGGGGCTGAACCACACATAATAAACATAATTACGCAAAACAAAACGATGGACAAGACACGATAGACAGAAATCACAAACAAATGTACATATCAGATGATCCGGGGGGGCTATTCCCACTGCACTGTACAGTCTGGGGTCTGTAGTGGTTCAGATTTCACTCAAAACAAAATATTAATATCTCAAGCTAGTTTTAATCTGCGAGGACGGTAAATCTGAAATGTAGACAGATCCACACTCTTTAATACAAATCAACAAATGGAATATATAACCTTTAAGTGGCATTTAGCTATTGGGAAACACATTAATAGAACACAATTTTTATGGGAAACAATCACTGGTTTTTTCTAAAAGCACGTTTCGACAAGTATCCTCTTATCGTTATCAAGCACTATGACATTTCATAAACTTCAGATGAATATATAAGAGTGGACATGTTATTTTATTTAATATTATTATATGGTTTCACCATGTCCACTCTTATATATTCATCTGAAGTTTATGAAATGTCTTTGTGCTTGATAACGATAAGAGGATACTTGTCGAAACGTGGTGCTTTTAGAATAAAACAGTGATTGTTTCCCATAAAAATTGTATTCTATTAAATGGAATATAATTATATCAATAATTTCTTTCATTGCTCTGAATGATGTTTAAGTTTTCGAAAAGTAATAGCCCTCCGTGGTATTAACATTTCATTGTTAATACCCAACGACTGTCAGTCAGTCCATTTATTGCCTATCTTGGACCAACTTTTCTGGATATATACCCCAGGTAGAAACTGACCTAACTTCACATAAGTTTTTATGGCAATCATTGTCTAATCCACTCAATCGTAACCATATGATGGTCTAGAGAGTTGATTATAGGCTTGTCATGTGAATACATCTCTAAATAATAATTTATATAACATTTAAAACCACAAGGCAATAGGCAAGTCTAGCTGTTACATAATGCATATATAACATTTAAAATAGGCAGGTCTAGCTATTACATAATGCATATTAAACTATACTTTTAGTAATTTGTATCCAATATTTTATTTTACCTGGACTATTCTAGTCTATTATTAATGTTTTTTTATATATTTATGTACCAAGTTTTATAAAGATTTATATATTTAATTTTATTGATGTCATAATATTGAATTGGCCGAGAAAGTTCATCCAGATGTCAGATTTGTCATTTTAAATGAAAGAAGAATTGAGAGTTTTAATCCTTCTGGGAATTGGTCTACTGATTCTTAAAGCATCAACTCTAAAAACACATCTCACAGAAAGTCCCAGAGTAACTTCGACGATAAACCTGACCATCAACCTCTGGAAAAAAGAGTTGTTGTTGTTCTTGGTGTTTAACGTCCGCTTCCACCGAAGGTGATATCGCAGACAAGTCTTATTTTTCATTTTCATTATCTTAGCGCAAGCGTAGGGGTCTTTGCTGTGGGAGGAAACCGGAGCGCCCGGAGGAAACCCACGAGGTTGAAAAGGAGCCCCTATCGCCATGCCACATACGCTCACACCACGGCTCGAAACCACAGCCGCAAGCCAGAAGTGACCGGCCAGCTAGAGGTCGAAGCGCGGCACTCTAGACAACTAGGCCACCCCCCCCCCCCCCGGAAAAAAGAGTATTAAAGAGTATAAAGAGTATTATGATATGCCGTAAATAGGAAATGCTGACCCGATCCCGCTTACTCGTCATGCGCTCTTGACATTCTACGTTCGCAATAGGAGAGGGTTTTTACATAGGCTCAGGATGTTCTCAATCCAATGCACCTAGATCAAAATATTGTTTTAAAAAAAAAACATTCACACCATTTGTAATGAAAAATAACATGTGCTTTTGTGCCGCGGATTGATAGAAATTACCTCCCTATGTCTTCATGTTTAAATGGAGAACTACCAAAGAACGTGGAATTTACAAAAGATGTTCTTATTGTTAAGTATCCATGGGAAAGAGTGAATGGGAGAAAAATGAACTGTTGACTGGTAGAAAGCTGATTTACTGACGCGTCCAGGTGGGTTATTACAACCTTGGGCTGCCTTGGACGTTATAATAGAGAGCCGTGCAGATGCGATGTGAGGCAACGTGTCCGATTTGCTTACGATATCACCTTTGGTGGAAGTGTACGTAAAACTCCAGGAACGAACGAATGGGACAACGAACAGAGACCTTACAATTATTCCCCAAAGAATGTTGTCCGATAAAGAACATACCGGTACTTATACCAAGGCCTGTGGACATAAAAAGAAGCCACAATTACAGGTGAACACAAAGACGTGCTCAATTCATCCAAAGCAAGGGCGATGGATAGATTCGGAATTTGCGCCCGTCTAACCCTTCAAATGTATTAACCCTGAGGATGATGTCCACATGTAGAAAAGGGTGATATCATTTTTTATGAGGATAACAGTATGCGAATTGATGCCGAAGAAGAGTTGGAAGCTTTTATCACCACCATTCTTGACTAAATTATTTCAGACTTTAGCTCCTTTTCAATTGTTCCACAAAACACCACATAACCCGAAGAGTATGTAAAACTGCTGAGTGCTAGAAATCACTGTTTTCGTAATTTATAAGATGATCATCACTTATATCAGGACTATCAAATTTTCAAGCATATGCTTCTCTACAAATCAAAACAGTTGTCCAAGGGTCGCCTATATATTTATTTAGAGATGTACAATACTAGAAATTAATGTTTTGCTAATTTATGAAATGATCATTTTATAGCAATATTATCAATAATATTTCCCAGCAGTGTACCCCCCCTCCCCTCCAACCGAATACATCCACGCCTCCCACACCATGAAAGCAAAACAATTATTCAGGGGCATCATATACGCTCATTTAGAGCTGTGCCGTGTTAGACATCTCGAAATAGATATTTACCAAGCTATCTACCAGGGACCGGTTGCTCAAAGCTCTGTTAACTTTTAGCGATCCGTTAACATGGAGTAAACGGATCGTTAACTTTAACGGAGAGAAAGGTTGTTGCTGGAAATCTACGTAAAAAAACAACTAGACTAGCATAGGTGTGCGATCTACGGGGGGCAGGGGGGGGGGGGCAAGCTGACTTTTCACGGGCAAGGTGACAAAAAAAAATTATTTCATCAACTTGGCAAAATAAAGTGCCTGTAATAGCAGGAAAACGCATTTGCTACCGTCAAATATTCCAAAATTTTCTTGCGGGTCCATACAAAATCAGTTCCGCTTCTTCACCTCTTGAAGAAAACCGGCGTCGCTGACTGTAAAACCGATTTTTTTTTTTCGGGCATTTATAGTTGGAGCCACTCTACTTTGTGTGACATTTTTCGAGCATCGATTATTACTTGTGAATGCAACTGCAACAGTGTGATTGGGTGTTTGGAATTCAGAGTGGGATTTCGATTACAAAACCATTGGACATTTGGGGGGTTGCTTATATACGGGCTAGAATTGCAGAAAACGCATTTGCGGTGGTTAAATTTTCAAAATTTTCTCCGGGAGGGTAAGACCCCAACCAGCGACGATTGATTTGTTGTTTGGAATTCGGGTCCAGATAGGCTATATTGGACCAAATTGAAGTTGCTGTATTCATAGCAACTGGAATAGCGGGAAAACGTGTTTGCCGCAGTTAATTTTCTCCCAACGGTCCCTTCTTCGTGGACTGTAAACGATTGATTGGAATTCGAGTCAGCCACCTTGATTAGTCTATATTAGACTACTTTGATGTTGCTTTGTCCACGGGATCAAATAGCAAGAAAATGTGTTTGCAGCCGTCAAATATTCCAAAATTTTCTTTTCGGGAGGTGAGAGGGTATATAAGGTAAGCTCTCTCGATGAAGACCGGCGCCGCTCTCTGGAAGCCCCTAATTGTCATCGAACCCGTACGCTTATGTAGGCTAAAATTTTTTCTTTCGGGTGGCGATACTTCCCCTTGAGCCACCAGTCTGGCATATTCCTGAAGCAAAGGTCAGAGAAATACTTCTCTGTCAGCTCTAATCAAACGATACACTGCGGGGAGTATGTCGGTCTGGTAAATTCAGTTAGTATTGCCACGTACCAAGTAAATAAAGTTTTAAAATCGCCGGGTAATCATTTATGGTCAGCGTATATAATGCTAGTAGGTAAGTTTTGTGGGTTTTTTTCATGACCCCCGCCCTCCACCAAATATTAGTGAAACATCTCTTTAAATTGTCAGATCGCATTAGAATGATTTAAAGAATTCGTCCGTGGTGCATGATGTAGGGTCTGACACGTAAGTGTTTCTAGTCGTTCGGATGGGATGAAAAATCGAGGCCCCCCTGTATACATTAGCGTGCACGTAAAAGATCCGCTGGGAGTTACAATTTTATGTAAGTGTAGGCTACAGTGCCCCTGTCCTGGCAGAACTGCCCCCATGTATGGCGTAATGTATATCTGTCTTCATGATTAATACTGTCGGAGCAGAACAGTAGGACGTTAAACTCCATTTCATTTCATTTACAGAATGCAATACTTTAATGTTAAAGGGCAAACATTTCAATAATTTGAAGAAGATTAGCATTTTAACTTAGAAGAATGTTAAAATTTGACGTCAAAACTTTTTAAATTTGTATGACGTTGTGTTAAAATGGCATTTCTTTGCTGTATTACGTGTATAAAGTGTCTGTGAATGTCGGCCATGTAAGCAATGTTTAAAACTGATCAATATTTGTTAGTTCTCAGATTAAACTCCTGAAAGTATCTGATTGTAAACAAACTTGTCTTTGACGACCATCAGAATCTTTGAGAACATAGTAGAAGAGGATTTTATTTTTACCGACATGTAGAAGATAGGTTATTACCAAATTACATGTATATCAATATATCAATTCTCTATCACTATTTTCCTGCCATTGCATGACACGTGTCTGTTTTTGCGTGTCTAGAAATGAAGAAAAGTATATTAGAAAAATAAAACAAAAATCCGAAGTCATTTTCAAATAATTGCAGACAAATAAAACTATACCTTTTTTGCACCCCCCTCCCCTCCCAACAGTAGTCATATCTAGATGAGCCACTAGCAGATTGCGATAAAATCGAAAATTTTGTACAAAGGAAAAATGAAAAAATTTCATGCATAATATGATAATTGCCCATTTCAATTTTGAAATCTGATATTCGTGGCGCACCGGTTGCGCCCGCCCCACCCCGACTTGTGAGGCTTCGGTGATTGTGGCATGTAGGGTCCTTTGTGGTCATAAAGATTTAAAATATAATGAACTCAATATTTCACAAGATTCGGGATCCCCAGCAGAAAATATGAACAAGGCAGTGCCCCCTACATACAAGTTTGGGGTAAAATCTGTCGAGGGGTCCCTTTTTAATTCGATTGAATCCAAGCCGGGAGCCTGAAGTTGATTATATATTTGTTTCTATTTAACATTCAAATGATTACTTTAAGTTGATCTTAGCGTGGATTAAGCCCACAAATCAATAGATATCTTGGTTTTAAAGAAATATTATGGTCCTTGAAATGAAATAAAGAGTAAATTTTCGGTCTGAACCCTGCTATGTTCACAAATTGTCTCCCTTTAAAAGAATAAATTCTGCATGACACTGTTCGTTATACCAATCAATAAATTGACTGAGGAAGTAAACAAAGGTGACAACAATTCAACACATTAACTGAATTGCTTTCATTTGTTTTAATCATTACGCCACGCTCTAATCACCACTGACAAGATACAACGGTGTTAATTTCGCATTTATTTACCAACACGCGCGCTTAGCTGCTAAATTTACCTGTCCTCAGGTAACAATCTCTTTGATCTAAATGTGTTAAATATGCTTGTTTAGGGCCTCGATGACGCTTGGTATGCACAAATAAGGTCAAGCTCAACAACAAACCTGGATCACGGTATTATATAGCAGACGTTCAGGATCTTTTACGACGATGATATAACTAACAAAGCTATTGTCGTATCTTCTTACCGTTATGTGAAATACACCGGAGTAAAAAAACGAAGTATTTGATAATTAAGGACTGTTATTAAAAATGACGGACGCGTCACCAGACGATTCTAAAATTCAAATTGTGGAAAGTGAAGGGGAGAACAAATCGTACAAATATCAGTTCACTTACGAACGTGCTACTTTATACGAATATAAATTTGAACGACAGGCTGTTCCCGACGCTAAGGATCCATGCTTCCGATGCAACAAAAGAGTTCAAAGGAAAGAACAGGTTGGAGTTGAGGAGTTGCTGTTTCACAAGCAGTGCTTTAGATGTCGTATTTGTGGATTACCGTTGTCGTTACAAACGTATCATCGTAATCCAGTGAATGGATCAAACGATAATGAAGTTTATTGTAAAACGCATGTGGGTAAAACAATAGGAGAAATAAAAGGGCAGCAACAATTACATATCACTCATAATGATTCACCTAATAACAATAATGATAAATATGAAATACAGGTGAGTTATTTATGATTATTTATTTATGTCACGCCGTGAATCATTATCATATCGTTTCTTATATAAGGAGATCGGGCCCTGAGTTGACGAAGCATTCTCAAGACTTAAATTAAGAATATACTCAACTTTCAATCACTGTTTATGAGAAATATCTTTGATCCAGAAAAAAAATACAATACGTTCTTATTGATGTATTTGATATATATTAAAACAACAAACAGTTTTATAAAGGGCTATATTTTAGTTAAAATAAGACGAATAGTTTTGAGTGCATTCTTAAAGTCTGAGAATGCTTTGTGAACTCGGGCCAGCAACCTACTTTGTTTATTAATTCTGTATCCAGGTTTCTCAAAAATCCCGTTAAAAGTTAACGCCTGAATTTACTGCCATTGATATATTATTTATTTTATGGCGTCATAGTGAATCATTATTATAACCTTTTAATATGAGACCCCCTCCCCCGGCACCAACTGACAATTCTTTATAGACTTCCGTGCCTTAGTATTTTATAAATTGTGTTACTTTAAAATTCATTGTTTATTACTGTCGTTAATAATGATTTTTGAAATTAATGTATAATAATAAATCGTTTTAAAACACATTTCAAATGATAAGTTCACGAAGATAATGTATTTTGGGACCATTACGATGACGTTGGAAAGTATGGTCTTTTAAATATACTAACGTGAGAATTTAGCCCTGGCAGTGGCATCTCCTCATGCTCTTCCATTTTCATCTAGCAAGCGATTTACAACCAAATTTATTTAATTTTATATTGAAACAACTAAACATTGTTATAGTTCCACATACATAGGCGTACGGGGAAATTTTTGACTGGGGTGGGGGGCGGTGGTGGTTGGTGCCCCCAAAATGTAGATAGGTTCTTAGAATGTTAGTCGTGGCTTATTGTAGGCTACTCCAAACAATCTAGGGTTCGAGTCTTAAGATTTCTATTTAATTGCCAAACTATAGACACTCTGAATTTAAATTCGCTGTGAAATTGGACACATTCAAGAACACAATATTTTTAATACAACTTTTACAAAGTAAAATTGTGTACCAAAAGTTTCCCAGCATTTGGTGCCCAGCTCGTACGACTATGTCCACATGTGTTACTATTGTCAAGTGGGAGCATGGTTTAATTCGTTCGTTCGTTCCTCGTGTTTCGCAAGAAACTTGTCAGAGGAAGCCACAAAAATAGGCTTGTTTGTATCGGTGAATGAATACGATTCATACAGGCTGCAGATAACCTGTTGACATAAATCTCTATTTATATGGCGAACATGAATAGCTATTAGTAATGATATAAATATGATAAAATCTACAAGGAATTATATGTAATGAAATAGCAATATATCAGTTTTCACAACAATACATAAATTCGACGGTTATTTTATATACTAGTATTTGAAATCTAGGTCAACATACACTAAGATGCACAGGAGTGACAAATTATGTATTATGATGATACATCTACATAAATAACATTTGAAATCTAGGTCAACATATAGGCCTACCATGATTAACAGGTGTGACAAATTATGTATTATTATTATGATGATACATCTACATAAACAGTATCTAGCGCATCACACTGATACCGTATTTAAACTTTAACTTCAACTTATTTATTTGCATATTACACGTACGTCCGTTAAAAACATACATAAATGCATACAAAAATACATCTGACATGGAATATTATATGGGGATTATGTGATATGAATAATGAAAATATAAATGAGCTATGTTATCCATATGATAATAAAGATGACATGATTTTGTCTTTATAACAGAGCGTTTAATTTTAACTATAACATGTTGTGAGTTCACAAAGCATTCACAGACTAAAGTTAAGAATTTACTCAATTTATAATCATTGTTTATAAGAAATATAATATCTTTGATACAGACACATAAAACTTTGCACATAGTTTCTTATTGGTGTATTTGATATATCAAGACAGCACACGTTTTATAAAGAGTCATATCTTAGTTAAAATAAGGCGAACAATTTTTAGTCTGTGAATGGTTTGTGCACTCGAGCCTGAGTTTTATTCATTAACAAGGTACAACGTTGCTTATTTAGCGCTAAAATGTTGTTTAAACAACTTTTAAGCTGGGATTCCATGTGTACGTACTGCGTAATGCGGAATGCGTAGTAAGTAATGCGTATTTAACACTTTGCACTAAAATGGTAGGTAGGTGATTCCATGTACACGTAATGCGTAAAGCGTGATGCACAGCGCGTAGTACTCGTTTCTTGGGACGCTCACAAGAGTGTCCGAATACGCAATACGCGTGTATACGGAGACCGGAAACGGGGATTCCCCCCAGGGATTTTCGAATCGGCAAACTGGCAATATTCGGTTCTCATTCACATATTATACGCCACTCACGCACACATGGAAACTGACAATACGCGTTACGCAACACGCATCACTTAACACGCATTCCGCACGCACTGCGTACACATGGAACCCCGGCCTTATACATATAATTCAATCCATACTGAAGTGTACGCACAAAAGGTCTAGATAGTTAATAGTGATGATCGAATATGGGCCTTGTTTAGGCTAAAATATATAGTTCTTGCGATAAGAGAAATGATGTCATCATCTGATAGAGTTGATCTAAGAATAGAGGAAATATCTGTAATCGTCCATACTAGTATCGACCATTTTATTGTTGAATAAAAGATGAGACTAATCGTCCAGAGCATTGTATTCAGAACACAGCTGTTGTAAGGAGACGCCATACATACCGATTTCCTAACCAATCAGTGAATTAAAGATACATTATGTAAAATTTAGATAAAAAAAGATAATGAAACAAGAAAGTGTTAAAAATTTCAGTCAAATTACTTCATTATGTGGCCATGCGGGAAGTTATGACCTTTTTAAACAGAGAAATCATTTTTATACTGATGTAGGATCACTTTGTGATGTAATTTCATTGATGCAAGGCATTATATTTTTTTATGTAGCTAAGCAGGGGGGGGGGGGGCGCTCCGCCCCTGTCGTTGTTACAATAATAAACAAATTCTCGATTATCCATTTTGAATTTGAAATTGAATTATAAAATGGCGATTGAGTTTAACCCGTTTAAAATCACAACCATCTAATGGTCTAGAGAGTTCATTAGGGGCTTGTCATGTGAATAAATAAATGTCTTAATTATTTGGGGAGAGAGAGAAATGGGGTTTAACGTCCACTCGACACAAACCAGGTCATTTCGGGACTAACATATGGTTTAATTTTATTTCAATAAATCGCTTGCGCATAGTGATCTTTAACAGTGGGAGGAAACCGGAGTGCCCGGAGGAAACCCACGAGGTTGAGAAGGCGCCCCTATATTCATGCCACATATGCTCACACCAGGGATCGAAACCACAGGCGCAAGCCAGAGGTGACAACCGGCCAGCGAGAGGTCGAAGCGCGGCATTCTAGACCACTAGATCATCCCAAAACCCCACTAATAATTTTGGAGGCCAAAGGAAAGATCTACAATGGGCAATGAAATGAAATGGGGTTTAACGTCCTACCGTTCTGCTCCTTAACTGGGCTACGGACATACGCCATACAGTGTGCTATGAGGGAAATTTTGCCCGGGCAGTGGCGCTACGGCCTACGCTTACATCGAATTCCAATTGCCAAGGGATCTTTTACGTGCATGGCAATATATACACAAGACCTTGGTTTTTGGTCCCATCGGACGACTAGACAACTATCTTTGTAAGCACGTTTGATATACATATAGTAATAATATCATAATGATTCATTTATTCGTACATATTATATAGATTACATGTAGGTTGATATATTATATGTAGTCAGGCAACCATTGTCAAACTAATATACATAAACAGATAAGAATAAGTAGATTTAGAACTATATATATACATATGCAAATATGTTGATAGTGGGCGAGGCCCTTTCCTATTTATAGAATCCACTTTAAGCTGTTGGCATTTATTTCCAGTGACACGAAAAGGTGAAAACAATCAGGACACCTCCTATTTTAATATTTATAAATTCCTGGTTGTTGCGTAAGCGTGGCGTATATTATCAGATCGTCGAGATAATATAAAATTCACGAAACGATAACAAAAAAATATCCTGATAAATATACAAGATATTTGACATAGTCATTAAACTTCAACGTTTGGAAAATAGATGACTAAATTCTAGAGCGCCGAGCTCAAACATCGATGTGATTACGCTTAGGCCTACGTTTGTTACAAACTATCGCGACAATAGCCATGTGTAGTAGCCTACATGATGTGCTCTTTATTGAATACAGGCGCGGATCCAGGATTTTTTGCAGGGGGGGGGGGGTCTAGGTTTGATAATTTCTTAACTAATTGCGCCCCCCCCGAAAAATCTGACGTGTTTCCGGAAGGTAAATTCCAAAATTACAGGTCTAAATCGCCAATAAAATCGCAGAAAATTTTTTTTAAGCCTGAGCAGGGGGAGGGGGGGGGGGCGACCCGCTGCCCCCCCCCCCCCTGGATCCGCGCTTGGAATACCTTAATCAATTCCCATCAGTTTGGGTTATTCACATGTTCATGATCTGCATTTGTGTAACTGCTTACCCCCTACCCACAGTCTAACTTTCATTGATGTACATATGTGATAGTCTTAAAATAACATAGTCTGTGTTGATTAGACGTTAAATATTATCCCCCTCTCTTGTATGGTAGTGACAAGTGTCTAGTGCATAATATGTAACATTTAATACAAAATAATAAGCTAATAAACCCTTTACATTTAATAAAATAGTAAATAAGCTGATTATATTTTATCTCTCGGATATCTTTAAGTCGCCATTTTGTAGTAACCAAACCTATTCTTATAGGCCTATGTATAAAACGAGTCTTCCCAGATTTTTCTTTCAAGTTGTGTCCCAAATGTAATCCGTTGGATAGTTTACCTTTAGATAAGAAGACTGGAAAACAATGTACGTGAGATGTGGGCTGTGTGTGTAATTATTTATTTATACAGTAGAATTTTAGATACATCTGTGACAGTTTTTTGCCATAACAAAGACATTGAAATAAAATAAAACCAAGTATGAACAATACAAACCATTAGACGAAATTCTAAGTCCTAAAAAACGGTAGAGGCAAAATAGTGTCATCAGCAAATGGACTGTTCACCGTGTACAAAATACACGATGCTAACAGGTTTCCGGAGGAGTAAGTTGTGGAATTTCGATTGTCTTCCTTTGCTCAGGGTTGCAGTTGGAATTGGGAATTCGATGTAAGGGTAGACCGTTGCGCCGCTGTCCACGCAAAATTTCCCTCATAGCTGTACGATGTGCAGTGGGAGGAAACCGGAGTGCCCGGAGGAAACCCACGAGGTTGAGAAGGAGCCCTTATCTCCATGCCACATACGCTCAAAAACCGGTTATCGAAACCGCAGCGGCAAGCCAGAGGTGACCGGCCAGCTAGAGGTCGAAGCGCGGCACTCTAGACCACTAGGCCATCTCGACCTCCTTTACGATGTAGGCCCATGTCCATCTTTATTAGCAGGACGCTAAACAACATTTCATTTCACAAATCTGGGTAAAACCTCAGTTATAGATAAGTGGAAAGTTTCTTGGTTCCCAGGCCTAATCGGAGTTGCGGGTGTCGGGAATGTTGAAGAAGAATTCAGACAATGCGGTTAGCTAATTCCCCCAATTCTTCAAACATTATAAATGTTTATAGATTTATCAACTAGTGAAAGCCTGTAAATACATTATGTGTTTAGGTCAGCTACTGTTTGCCGTCGCCATATTGGTTCATTTCGATTAGTTTATCTACACACTAACTGTACTGAACTAAAAGGAATGAAATAGGGCCGACACAATACCTCGATCATTTCGAGACAGGAAAATGAAATGAAATGGGGTTTAACGTCCTACTGTTCTGCTCCGAACTGGGCTAATGAAGACGGGCATACGCCATACGGTGTGCTATGAGGAAAATATTGCCCGGACAGCGGCATTATGGCCTACTCTTATATGGAATTCCAACTGTCAAGGGATCTTTTACGTGGACGCCAATGTGTACCCGGGACCTGGGTTTTCCGTCCCGTCAGCACGTCCAGACAACTGTCCTTGTCAGCCCCCCCCCATCCTGTATCACTGACAAGGTGGAACCACACTGGAAAATCTGGATGAACTTTCTCGACCAATGTAGGGATCGTTGAGACAGGAAATACGCTAGAAACAAGACATAAGATCCAATCTGTTTCATTGAGAATTACGAAAGTCTCCTATTATTGTCGCGGCCTAGTGAATATTCACTGCTGATCAGTGTGATTATATCCATGCCAACATCTTGAAATAAAATCTCACCCAATCTGTTGCCAACTTTTCTAATTACTTTCTTTGACCCTTTTTTTATTTCCCTGATCGATTAGTGATTAGTAGGATTGACCGCCATTTTGTAACAAGATTGATTGACACCTTGACAGTTTGACATACACGTACGTCGTTAAAACCTGTACGTTACTTCAAATCTGAAAAAGGGTACAACATTCCTTAAAGGGACCATCCCGATTTGAACAGAACCTCAAAAATAAAAGCCCGAGTATGTATGAATTTTAAGCGCCAAAATATGGAGGATTGGTGTATTTACCCTGCCTCAAAATTTCAGCTCAAAATATTTGGACATGAACGTCAAATACTGCTTATCCGGGCATGTAACACTATTAAGGTTTCGGCTCATTTTTTCGTTGGGTGACCTGATAATTGATTCAATTTCCGTTAGAGGTCTATACGACGATTGACCTATGTGTTGTACTTAATAACGCAAGGCAAATATCACCTACATATTATTTGTATAAAATAAAAGTCCGGTTTTATCCCAACACCGCATAATACAGCTAAGGCCACCGGTATCCATGTCCAAATGAAGACTGACGGGTTTAAGTTGTTTGAAAACGTATCACATTTATTGGGTTAGTTGCTCGGCTCCAAGGTAGAGGATATCAGGAGATTTTAACGCAAAATCAAGCAGTTTTATTCTCCAAAATATTATCGGGATTGGTCCTTTAAATTATATAAAAATAAAATGTCAAACTGTTTATATAATTGAATTTGTTGTAATATCTGTTAATATCTAAACTCAAATTTTACGTTCACAGCAAAGACAAGTATTGAGATACCAGCGAGTCGGTGATCATCAATCGATAGTTTCGGTAAGAAATTAAACTAGATGTCAACTAGAATTAGTAAGAAATTAAACTAGAATTAGTAACTAAAATTTGTAAGAAATCAAACTAGAATTAGTAACTAGAATTAGTAAGAAATTAAACCAGAATTAGTAAGAAATTAAACTAGAATTTGTAAGAAATTAAACTAGAAATTAAATTAGAATTAGTAAAAAAATCAACTTGTTATTAAACTAAAATTAGTAAAAAATTAAACTAGAATTAACTAGAAATTAAACTGTTAGTAAGAAATTACACTAGAATCAATAAACATATTAACATCGGTTCAACACAAAATATGCCATTTCAGTCCACGCACGCTCTTTCAGTTGGGAGACACAGGCATGTCCTTTCCAGGGAAAACCCACCAGCAATTAGAAACATAAGTACAGCTTAATTAAACATTTAAATAAAAAAAAGTCCAATTTACTAAGTGGATTGTTACTTCCTTTTCTTGTACACATGAACGTCTACGAGACTTTATATTGTCATTCAGAAATCCAGGTATTGGCCCGGGGCATGTGTGATCAGATCTTAAGATTTACTGATGCACTCTGATGTTTTTATGTTCAATTTGTCAATGTGAACAATGCGATGATGAAGAGATGAGCTTGGATTATGTTTCAACAACATGTATTGCTTGAGGGCATTTGTGTATTCAATCTGTTTTTCAGATTTACAAATTATTTGATTAGATCTAATACATGAACAAAATCCGGGCTACAGTCCGCTCCTATAAGAGCGGGGAAATCCCACTTTACCATATAGTAAAATATATCCAACAAATACCTGTCAAATTCCCAATGAGGCGGTGGCGTGTGTGCGTGTGGGTAGTGTATGTGGGTGGTGTGTGTGTGGGGGGGTACATATAAGGAGATATTCCCTGCAGTTCCAATTGTTACATGTGATTCAAAAGACTACTTATTTATCAATGCACCGACTACAGCAAATTGAAATTGTGTGATCGTATCAATTCGAAAAACGGATAAATCTGGATTGAAAAACAGTCTACATGCTTTATAGCATTTGGCAATCTTCGAAAAACTTCGACCATCTTTGGCGCGTTTGACATTTTATGTTTATTGGGATGTTGTATTGATTGACTAATATAAATACTTTTAATTTCATCTTGACTACAAATTAGTTGTTTAATTCAAAGACACGTTTAATCGGTCTAATTGGCAATATGGTAATAACAACCTTCCGTAACAGTCTGGACAATTAGTCTACAACCCTTAATTACAGTTGTTAATAATTAATTACACCCACTCTAAAATATGGTTTATTTATTCATAACATCGCTTCAGCCTTTTTAAATATCAACTTGAAGACACAGATCTTATATTGATATCGTTGCTTCAGCCTTTTACAATATTCTGTTGTAAAACAGGGATTTGTATATTGAATAACAGTTAAAACAAGAACAATGCTGTCTGATCAGGAAACGTTTCTAAAAATTCAATTGTCAACTTTTACTGTAAGTTTTTTTTTTTATACACACTCCCTTCGTATATCAACCTTCTTGCTTTTTAGTAGTCTCTATCACCCAAACAAATATTCTACGAATATTAATGGGCCCTCAAAATTTGAAGGAAAGTAGTCATTGACTGGATTATCCAATCTTTAAGTTACCACGTAGGCCTACTGAATCTATCAAATATCTTGCTGGTCAACAATGACACTCTCTAAAATTTTGTTTGTAATAGTTTTAATTGAAATGGTAATTTTCTCTCGTCATGAATCAGACGTATGGCTTCTCATAATCTTCTTAATTCCTCATCGCGATTCATGCTTTATTCTTCGTATCTATTTTGTTTCTAATAATAGATGTGCCATGTGAATTGTGGGATATATTTCAGACTCGCTTTATAGAATCTAGCAAAATCGGCCCGGCTTCATAAGATCTAGCACTTACCGAGACTTTAGCCAAAAGGTTCCATTTGCCATGCGTAACCGGGAGTTAGTTTTTTTATGTGGTGGATTATCCAGTAATGTCTGTCAACAATTGAGAACCGACCCAGACCCTCCGTACGTTGAAGACTAGCGCAGGGGCGTTTTAAGGTTTATCATGGCGGAGGCTATACTATTTTGAGGGCCTTATTTCGCGGGGGTCCATGAGGGGGGTGTCTTGATTGATGATTTTCATACCAGTGCAATGCAGTGCACTCTCATTCAATAGTGGATTCGACTGTAACAGTGTAAAGAAAACGATTGATTCGGGCACGGGGGGGGGGGGGCCTTTCCCTTGGCCAGAGGGGCCCTTTTGTCATACGAGGGGCCCTTTTGTTTGCCTTTAGGGCCCTCCCTAACTAGGGTACATTTCATTTTTCTCATCGGTTTTAGCATTTTTCTCCTGTTTTTTTTTCGCGAGGAGGCTGGCGCCTCCAGCGCCTCAGCTATAAAACGCCTTTGGACTAGCGGGGTTCTGGGTGGTAACCGAGACTAGCTTTTTAGAACTGTAACCAGTTTAATTTGGTAATTGTGAACATTAAGGTCAATTATCAACCAAGAATGCTATGTTCATATTTCCAAAAGCAAAATGTTTTTTGACACCGCAACGTCTTGAAAAAACACTGAAATTTCTCTTTTTTCTACTCGGGTACAAACGACAACTTTGTGATATACACGAGACAGTGAAGCTGGAAACAGCCGAGCAAACTTTTGTAACATGTAAACATACAAATAGTTGAATCGCTAAACTAAAGTCGGTGAATTAATTTACGTTGACTACCTCGTATAATTTGTTTTTAATGCAATTCATTAAAAAACCCTTATAATAAATCTTAATAAACGAGGATGTATTTAACATAATGATTCATGTCAGTGGTATTTGACATGGATTCATTCATTACTCGTATATCGTATACCACGTAGATAATGAACAAACTACCATTAGTATTCATACCTTGGTATATCGCCACATACTTAACTCTTAAACACTGATTATTCAGGGTACGGAAATGAAATGAAACGAAATGGGGTTTAACGTCCAGGGGCCTGTTTTACGAAATTTTAACTAAGATAAAATCAAATTTTAGTAATTTGATTTAAAATCAAATTTTAGTAATTTGATTTAAAATCAAATTTTAGTAATTTGATTGGACAATGTTAGATTAATTTTAGGTCTTAACCAATCAAAATTGACGTATCTGCCGTTCTGTCCCGACTGTGCTATGAGAGACATTTTTCCTGAGCAGCGGTACTATAGACTACTCAAGGCATATTTTACGTGCACGCCAATGTGTACACGGGACCTCGGGTTTTCGCCCCATCTGAACGACTAGACAGCTGGCCTCGCCAGGTCTTCCGTCCTGTACCACTGACCAGGGGGAGGGTGGGGTAGGGAAGGACCTTAATAGATTTCATTTATTTGTCTATTTTTACATATATTTGGGTGTTTTAATGACAGCCTATTGGTATAGTTGATAATGTGAGCCATTGTCAACACAAAGCCAAAAATAAAATTAGTAAACAAGCCGACGTCAGCTTTCTTTTTCGAAAAAAAACCCCAACTTAATCCTATAGAGCTTGTTCTTTCAATAATCAAAATAACACATCGATTCAACAGAATTCAGTACCTTTATTGACTTGAATAGAGCGTCAGTTCTAGGCCACAATATAGTACCCTGGGATACCCTTGTCGACGAAACGTCGGTGACGCGAAAACCGTATATGGTGAGCTGGGCTTTTCATGGGCAAGAATTCGTATTGTCGACGATCTAGCCTTGGTGAGCGCCCACCTTCATAATAAAAAATGATTGTCAATGTCGATCAATATAAGGAATTGCACAGATAAATCCTTTAAACCAAGAATGTTCATGATGACAAATCGATCTATTTTTAAACAAATGACAAAATATCATGCACGCAGGATGACCCTTGAACTGAATACACCCTACTTGGTTTATTACAAGGAACCTGTAAACTTGACCTATATTACATTTAGTGTGTATATTACGGAAGCCCATAAGGGTCAATCAAATGAAAAAAAAAAATCTGACTATCTTGTAATTACAAGATAGGCTATCTTGTTATTACAAGATACCGAGATGCCAATTTAAAGGTCACCATACACCGATTTCATGCCCCCATAAATACCATTGCCTTCATACACCCACCAACTGCATATTTATATCATGACTCATCAATTTTAATACGCTCTTTGAAGCCACAGAACGCTATTTCTATTTTTCAAACTTCTTTAAATTTTGATTTTTGAAAAGTAAGTAAGGAAAGGGATATTCTGAAAAACGGACCCTCCATCAATGAAATGAGCTGACTGACATAGCGTTTAAAAGCAGATTATTTATAGCTTGCGGTATCTCCTGATGTATACAATGTTTTGAGAGGGATTTGAAGCAAACTTTTGATAGATTAATTAGCTTGAATATATTTTTAGCCCAAATATATCATCAAATCACACAGTTTGTACGCGCGGAAGGTATCTTTAAGGAGAACATGAAATCAATGTATCATAAATGCTATTAATGAGGGAATGAAGTTAATGAGAGTATGAATAGTATTTAATGAGGGCACAACCTGGTGATGCCGATCCCGTGACATACAAAAGGGGGATTCGAAACCACGTCAGTTGACTCAATGACAGGCTTTTAAGATAAAACACGCACGTGCTAACAAATCGACCTGCCAACCCTCCAGCTCAACGAAGTATTATTGTATGTTACGGGATCGGCATCATCAGGTTGTCAGTCCTCCGGGTTCCTCCAACTGCTAAACAGAGAGGGGTATATGGTTTAACGTCCACTCGACACAAACTAGGTCATTTCGAATCCCCATTTGTACGTGACAAGGAGTAGGATCGCCTGTCCATCCTCGCCTGTCCACCGGTTTCCTCCAACTGCTAAAGAGAGTGAGGGGAGGTGTAACGTCCACTCGACACAAACTAGGTCATTTCGCGACTAACATATAGTTTAATTTCAATAATCGCTTGCACGTATGGATCTTTAGCAGTGGGAGGAAAGCAGAGGACCCGGAGAAACCCCACGATGTTGGACAGGCGATACTACCCCTTGTCGCGTACAACGGGGGATTCGAAATCACGCCAGTTGACTCAATGACAGGCTTTACGATACAGTGCGCATGTGCTAACAAATCGACCTGCCAACCCTCCAGCTCAACGAAGTATTATTGTATGTTACGGGATCGGCATCATCAGGTTGTCAGTCCTCCGGTTTCCTCCAACTGCTAAACAGAGAGGGGGATGTGGTTTAACGTCCACTCGACACAAACTAGGTCATTTCGGGACTAACAAATGGTTTAATTTTATTTCAATAATGCACTTGCGCGTAGGCGTCTTTAGCAGCGGGAGGAAAGAGGAGGACCCGGAGAAAACCCACGATGTAATTACAAGATAGTCAGAATATTTTTTTTTCATTTGATTGACCCTTATGGGCTTCCGTAGTATATAGTATGTCAACGGCAAAGGTCAGATATATTATGTGGGTTGGGTGGCCGAATGGTTAGCACGTGCGCACTGTATCATAAAGTCTGTCATTTAGTTAACTGCCGTGGTTTCGAATCTCCGGTTGTTTTTGACAAGGAGTAGGGTCGCCTGTCCAACCTCGTGGGTTTTCTGCGAGTCCTCCGGTTTCCTCCAACTGCTAAAGACCCCTACGCGCAAGTTAACGATTGAAATAAAATTGAACCATATGTTAGTCCCGAAATGACCTAGTTTGTGTCGAGTGGACGTTAAACCCTATTTCTCCCCCACTCTCTCTCACTCAGATATAGAACTGGTTTAACACCATAACACTTTCCCACAACATGTCTAAAGTAAATCAAAGAGAATTCATTCTCGCGTCTAAATTTATAATATAAATATTAGTACACGCCCTGAATTCTAAATATAACGGACTGACCTCGTTTTGAAGATAACAGTTTTGAACAGCGATAACGTTGTCAGTTTCAAACTATAATCAATATAGAATTGAATTAGGCTAATACAAACAATTTTACAGGTCCGCGATAAAATCTGGATTTTTCAACCTTAGCGCCAGTGGTGGCGATTGAGAATGAAGGTGCTTCTGGTCCATCGTATGGTACTCGTGTACACATTGGCACGTTGATGAACCCTTGACAGTGCGCATTCGACGAAAATGAAATGGAACCGCCAATGTCCGGCATATCTAACAGCATAACGGCATGTGCAAGAAAATGACAACGCGGGGGGGGGGGTCTGACCTTAGAGCCTCAAGGTGGGTATAGGGAGTTCGCGGAGTTCTCTCACCAGAAAAGTTTGAACGTTTGAAGTCGATTTCCTTGCATCTGGATCATTCCTGAAGTTGTTCGGTCCTGCAGTTTAACGTCCACTTCCACCAATGGTGATATCGTAGACAGATGTTTCATGGGAGCCTTGCCAGGGGAAGCCACTAAGACATAAGCTTGATCCAGCTTTTTTTTTTTGGGGGGGGGGGGGTAAGACAAAAAGGAGCAGGGTGTCCCCACCTCACTGGACACGCATCTATATACGTAACAATAGAAATAAGCTTACCAAATGTTTATCTCAAAATGACCGAATTATTGTGTTGACGCGATATTAAACCCAATTTAATTCGTTATGAGTCATAATTATACAGATATTCTACACATTATGTGTTAGATTTCCCACACTTTCCGACAACAAGTCATTCTTTACGCTCGGACTATTTCTTTGTAATGCATGGATGAGTGAACTCGGGTAAAGGTTATATAGATAGGTATACAAGTATACAATTACTTTAGCTCTTCAGCAACAAAACATTAACTTAGCTCAAACGTAAACATTGATTATATATACGCGTCCCTATATATACGACGCAATACTTTAAGTTTGAACGCCGTTCTTCAAGATATGAAATGATATGGGTTTAGTTTAACGTCCGACTGTTCTACTCCGAACATACGCCACACAGAGTGCAATGAAGGACATTTGGCCCGGACACTATGGTCTACTCATCCATCGAATTCCAACTGCCAAGGGATCTTTAACGTGCACACCAATGTATACACGGGACCTGATTTTACGTCCCACGTTCACACGAGAAATGTTGTCTTAAACTAAACACAAGGGGATACGATTATTTCAAATAAGGTACCAAATAGGCCCCAAGGGAATTCAGGTACATTCATTAGCAAAGCGGCAATGGGCACTAATAGGTTAATAAAGTAATATATGAATGTATATAAACTGATTTACGCTCAATCGTCTCCGATTTTACTATAATTTTAAATTAGTAATGATTGACGAAATACGCGAAGAGTCCAAACTGAATGGCAGTCTTTGATGTCTAATGATTCCAGTCTACGCCGGGACTTTCCTCTTGTGGGGGTGGGGGTATAGTTGGCCGTATTTCATCAAGTTGCTTCATTACAAATGCCAATCACAAGCATCGTGGCACACGATTCGTGTGCCCGTTACAAAATTTTCATTTGATATTTGAATTGTCCAATAAGTCGTGTTTTCAGTGTCGAAGACTGTGGATGATACTGAATTAGAGACTTAGCTACTTTAATAGTAGTCTTTCTGACATGTGTCATCCAATTAAAGATACATTATGGGAGATAAATTAAAGAGTTTGCAGTTCTAACTATAATAGTTAAAAACTAGATAGTGTAAAGGTAATTTACTGAAAATGTCAGTCAAATTGATCCACTAGGAGCCGAGAACGAAGCGGGTGAAATTTCCCCCTAGCTTCGGTCATCATTACTAAAATCATTAATATAAACAGCATAATCTCGATGAACCACTTCTTAAAATTTAATTATCAATGGCCGTTAAGCGGCATATAGGAATCTAATCCAGCCAACATCGAAGGCTAGCCTAGACATCGAGAGTAGAGAGAGAGAAATGGGGTTTAACGTCCACTCGACACAAACTAGGTCATTTTGGGACTAACATATGGTTTCATTTTATTTCAATAATTCGCTTGCGCGTAGGGGTCTTTAGCAGTGGGAGGAAACCCACGAGGTTGAAAAGGCCACATACGCTCACGCAAGAGCTCGAAACCACAGCCGTAAGCCAGAGGTGACCGGCCAGCCAGAGTTCGAAGCGCGGCACTCGAGACCACTAGGCCATCCCAATCCCCTACATCGAGAGTATATTATGATCTGGATAAGTTAATTAATATCTAATTGATAGTTTAGATAACATTTCAGGCCCAAAGAAAAACTTGTAATAGGCAGATTTTGCTCTTGCATAATGCATGTTTAACGTTTCCAATTAACAATTTTAACTTTACGACCCTTTAATGAAAGACGTAGACCTGCGTCAAACAATTATACTATCAAGAGACTGGAGAATAAGCAGAAAGTAAGAAAGACGATGTATTTTTGGAACTTATAGATGTCAAGTATATCGATGTTAAAAACAACAGAGGTTGGACGGGTGATGCGTGATGTGAATCTGTAGATGTCAACGACGTCAAAAACAACAGATAGTGTAAAACTATTGTTATGTTCACACTCACAAGTTACATTATATACTACAATATAAACATCTCTTCACGCCTTGTAGTTGATTTAAAGTTAGAGAAACTATTGACAGAACACGTGTTTCACCTTGTTAAATCAACAAAGATGTAACCGATACAGTAGATGGACCTGAACTGTCATGCTACTTCAGGTGGACACGATTCTTTCAGATTAGGGTACCGACTCACATACACACGTCCTCTGTGACGTTTAAATAAATTTGGTACATTCTGATTTGTCCGTGAACTTGGGCCATATCATAATCTGTCACATCTAACAGTTCGAGGCCATACGGCAAGGCATTGTCACTATCCCCCCAAAAAGCTGGATCAAGCCTCTTTTATGGCGTCCTCTGGCAAGGTTCTTTGAAAACACGTGTCCACGATATCACCCTTGGTAGGAGTGGTTGTAAAACTCCAGGAACGAACAAACGCTTCTGGGCTAGATCTCTTATTACCCACTGCCAAACCTTATGTTTTTGTAAAATTAATAGCGGAAGAACTTACCACTAAACCAGTCTATGGCCAGAGGCCGCAATGATTGTAAAATCATTCTCTAACATTTAGGAAGAAGCTTCCACTCTTTTAGATTTTGTCTGCGATATCACTTTTATGGAAGCAGACTTTAAAGAACTACTGGGACAAGACGGAGAGCTCCGCGGTGCAAACACGCATCTTTTTATGGAAACAGACTTTAATAGTAAGTGCAGGGGGGGGCTGCACCACACACAATTCTACACAAAAGAAATATATGGACAAGACAACAACACAATTCAAAAAGAGTGAATGGATCCGATAAGGGCTAGCCGTAAGCGTCCACTGCGCTGTACATTCCCTGGCCTGTGGTGACACAGACTTAACTCATATTTGAAAATAAGTTGGAATCCTGCCCAAAGAAATAATTATGTAATGTCAGCATGAGTCATAATCTGGCACATCTTTTATGGAAGCAGATTTTCGTACTGGAACTCCTATGACTCCTACTACTACTACCACTACTACAACTCTGCATTTAGACGACGAGAACCCCGTGCAAACGCACATCTTTTATGTAGAATGCAATTATCATTTAATCTGGAGTGGATTTCTAAATAACTACTTGAGTGGCATTTATTATCATATCATAATCACAATCTTGTTAACCGGTTTAGGTGACAAGCTAATATTTATTATACATGTTCTGGGGCATCTGGTGAGCAGCGAGGCATGTCGTCTGCTAGGACAGTTAATGCATACACGGCGTTACTGACCCCATTCCCAGGATAAAACTGATCAACATTGGGTAATTTTTTATGCTTGATCATTTTCTTAGAAAACAAGTTAGTTTGCTTCATTTTAAGCTGGAACACGCTCTGTTAAGATACCTGAATGATTCTAAAGCGAATAATACACATTTGAGTAATTCATACTTTTGTAATGTTTGTTATGTAGCGTTTTACTACTGCCATGCGTTATAATAGTGGGGTATTATGTAGATTAGTGTCCCTGTACCAAGATCTACATAAACTTCAACTTTAGCATTTGAAATTTAAGTTGGTGTAACATATCAACATTGCTATTTATAAAGTAC
The DNA here is from genome assembly GCA_036850965.1 of Patella caerulea. Taxonomy (NCBI): domain Eukaryota; kingdom Metazoa; phylum Mollusca; class Gastropoda; family Patellidae; genus Patella; species Patella caerulea. The sequence continues at coordinate 11,155,612 of JAZGQO010000002.1, read as the reverse complement.
CCGGTCTCATACGGTTAAATGACATTTCTTTGATCTATGCGCCACATGTCATGTCAGGTAAAGGTAACCAAGGAAGCTTTATTTCACGAATAACTAGTTAGGTTATACCGGATATAACATGACACATACACGCATTATCATAAAGAATGCCGTTACAAAGCTAGTCTACAAGTTGTTTTTTCGTATCAACAATAAGTTTTAGCCAAGAACAAATATGGAGAAATCAGTGTTAGGCATATTCCTGAAGCAATGACCCGAGAAATCCCTCTCTGGCCATTGCTGGAATAGCGTCTGTTTCTTGAACTTATGCGGGAGTGTGTCTATTCTTTCCGTTGAATGAAAGCTATCACTTAAGTACAGCAACATGACAGTCCTTCGTTTAATCTGGGTCTTGCCTAAACTTTGGACAGTGATTTAAGGTATTAAAAACGGTGAAAGTATGTTCGTTTCCAAACAGTATTGTTTACATTTGATTCGACTTGATAGCCTCGTTTGTCACGCAATTAGTTTTACTGCAGTATTCTGCTATGCACGGGTTAATTAGGCATAATAAAATCGTGAGCCATGACGTAACGTTATGTAAACATATTTGTTCCAATATTGGCACTCGTTTTAAATGTAAAGCTTCTGTAGGACAGCTAGTGATTGGTTGGTAGACGGACTACTGACCAATCAAAATTTAAAACAACAATATCCACTCATAATAGCAGTGTGTAGTGGCACTACCTTTAATCAAACGAAACGCTGCGCGGAGTATGGTGTTAGGAAGCTCCCACAATAACTCTAGTATTTCAGGCAATCACAGATTCTTCGTTTCCACGAATTTTTGTATTTATTTCATGAAATTCTTGACTTTTCATTCATTGCCCCCCCCCCTCCGGTCCATAAAAGGCTATCCGTTGCCTGTCAGTACGGGGTCAATACCTGACCGACTTCGACATTTGATATCTGCGGCATTCGATATATGATATCTGAACTATTCGATATCTGCGGTATATCAATGATATCTAGAGCTTTCAATACCTGCTGTATCTGATATTTGCAACATTCGATATCTGCAATATTAACACCTGCAGTGTTTGATATTTGGAGCATTCGATATCTGTAGCTTATGATACCTCTGCAGCTTTTGATTTCTGCATTGGTTTTTCCCTTATCAGTGATGCAGGATGGAGCACCTGACAAGGACCGCTGTCTATTCGTTCTGTTGGGGCGAAAAACCGAGGTCACGTGTACACATTGGAACGTAATAGATCCCTTGACAGTTGGAATTCGATATAAGAGTTAGCTATAGTGCCGCTGTCCGGGCAAAATTTCCCTCACAGCACACTGTATGGCGTATGGCCGTCTTCATTAGCCCAGTTTAGGAGCAGAACAGTAGGACGTTAAACCCCATTTCATTTCAATTTCTGCAGGTTATGATATCTCTGCTGCTTTTGATTTCTATAGCTTTTGATATCTGTTGTATTTGTTATTTGTAGTATTTGATATCTGGAGCAGTTGAATTTATGTCGTTAACTGTAACTCTTGCTTGACACATAAGTTGTCATGTATCCTGTAAATTTATTCATGATAGTACGCCGGACATTTAACAACTTGGTGAGAAGTGGACGACATGGTGATAATTAATGTATTATAAACATCCATGTGGATCACGAAATTTATGTCAGGCATACCAGAGACACATTAATTTTGAGCGTCCAATGGTGGTATTTTCCCTTAATTTACTTTAAGATGTAAAATCCCTCACTTCTGAAATTCAGATCACACCCATAGCCGCCTACCCCTACCCAGCCCAGCTCAGCCCAACTTCCCTTTTTAATTTTGAACATCCATCGGGTGAATCTGTTGGTGGCATTTTCTGTTAATTTAGTTTCTATCCATCATGTAAAATCCCCCACGTCTGAAATCCAGTTCAACCCCATTGCCCCCTCCCCCCATTTAAATTTTTGCATCACTGACCTATTTGCTATGAAAAGTAAATTTGTATCAAAAAATTAGGCCAGGGCAAGGTTTACTGCTAGCTTCCGTATTCTGCCCATTGCTTTGAGAAATACTCGACTTGTAAAGTTCTGATCACCCCCCCCCCCCTCCACACACACACACCCACCCTCGACGCCAAATTTATGAAACTGCTGACCTGTTTGAGAATGAAACAGTATAAATTTGGTCAAATAAACGTTAAAACTCTGACCCTTGTCTTGAGAACGTGGTTGAACTCTTGGGAGGTATTGATATATCATAAAGCATGTGGACATGTTAGATGTTACATGTTACCTTACTTACCCTCCTTCTCTAACTATCAACACCACTCCTCCCCCATTCTCCTTATATCACGTAAACTGTCCCCAAACTATTTCATTCATCTAAAGGATACGGAACAAGCAAGGTAGTTGAAGGGAAACGCTTATACGTCGTTATAGTATGTAGATACAAATGTTTTTAGTGGAATTTGCAATCTGTTTTATTAGTGCTATTATTAGTTTTTAGTTAGGTCGAATACTGCGTTAGTCAAAGAGGACTGTATTGGAAATTTTGTATTTGTAAATCTCCAGTTATCAAGTGGATATGCTTCGAAAGGGGATCAGATTATTGTCTTTGAAAAGAAATGATCTGGGTCTTTAGACGTGGGAGGAAACCCTACACCCTGTCACGTACGAACGTGGAATCGAAATCTCGCTAGTGACGGGCAAGGGAAGTTATGTTTTAGCCTACTTGTAATCGAATTCCGCATAAAACAGGTTCTTGGGATCTCGGGTTTTCTTCCGGTCAAACAGAGCAAATTTATTTAAATCTAGACTCTTGTTACTTTGAAGCAACAAAACTAACCAAAACTCCAAAGGTAAGCCAGGTGCAGAGTGACGGTATGACGGATTACGTGATTTTTAATACCGTTAACAGGTAGTTGCTAAATTGTTCAGATGAAAAAAATGTGTATTGAGTGTATAACGAGTATTTTACTCACGTCTTTCATATAAAAACTTATTTTCTATTTACAGATTGAGGGGAAGTCCAGACAAGGACCTGCAGCCATTAAACCAACACCATCACCCAGGAATTCCCCCAGGCACAGTCCTCACAATCATAGCCCGGCTTCTAGCTTGGCGAGTGTCACTCCTAGGAGTATGATGATGGAGACTCCACCGAGTGCTTGGACTACCCACTCACCTCATGCTCTAGACTACAGTGCAGCTAATATAAGTTATGGCAGTATGAAGTCGTTCGATCACCCAAAGCCGATTCTACAAAGCTATAGCGTGAGTACAATTTATGAATATATTATATTTCTCTCGAGAACGACTGACGAAGAATGTGTTATAAAGGGTGCTTCTCGCGGACATATAAAATGTACACCTGTTTTACTGCTCATAGGGTTGGGGTTGGTGGTGGGGGGGGGGGGCGTCTTCATTTTTTTTATCGGGGAAACAGGTTAATGTCAACCCACAATTTGCTGTCGTCTGCTGAACCACTTGTGAGGTTTCAATCGAATTTGGTGGGTTTTCTGTCTTCAGATGAAGTTGGCCGTTTCAATAGGACCAGATCGGAAATGGCTTGAAGCGGCACATTGTGGCATCGTTCTCCTAAATATCTTGGATGGATTTCAAGTGAATTCGGAATGTATGTTTCGTGGGTCTTACATTTGGTTTGGGTCAACTATAGGGGCAGAGCTGGGATAACTTAAAGGGAACAATTTTGATCTTTTGTAATATTGAAGCCTATCATTACTAAACCACTGGTGGTGGAGGAGGATTGGACCCACTTGCAGGAGCGTTTTAAGGTTTTACATGGCGGAGGCTATACTATTTTGAGGACCCTTTTTCGCAGGGGGGGGGGGGGGTGTCTTGATTGATAATTTTTATGCCAATGCAATGACTGCATTTAGTAAAGGATTCGTCAGTAACAGTTTATAGAAAACGATAGACTCGGACTCGGGGGCCCTGTCCCTTGGCCAGAGGGGCCCTTTTGTCAGAAGTGGGGCCCTTTTGTCTTCCTTTAGGGCCTCCCTAACTAGTGTACATTTTCATTTTTCTCGTCGGTTTAATCATTTTTCTCCCGTTTTATTTTTCCAATTTCTTTTTTTTTTTTAGCGAGGATGCTGGCGCTATTAAACGCCTTTGCCCACTTGCGCTGTTTTCTAAATGTTACATTTTGTAGACGAATATGAATAGGTCTTTGAATCATGCCATTTTATTTCAGGATTTTGAGAATATGGGAATATTTGAAGCACAATCTTTCTTAGAACAAAGACATAAAGAAGAAGAGGAGAGGTTACAGCGATTTTTATTGGAGGAGAGAGAGAAAGAGATGCGACGATTGGATGAATCTATAGATATAGAGAAAGATAGAGCAGCGTCTGATTTACTTGGTAGTCTAGATCAAATGACGATACAAAATAACTCACGAAATCTGGTAAATATTTCACGTTCTCTTTATTTGGTCGGTTATTCCACATTGATGAGTCTCAATTTGCCCAAGGTCTGAATAATACAGGCTTATGATCATCTGTTCCCGGATATCCAGTAGAAACTAATTTACAGCACAAGATTTTGCTAGGATCTCAGATATATTTTGTGATAAATTTCAATATGGTCCATTTGTTACCATGCAGATTTAAACCCGGCTCGGCATAGAATATGGAGATAAGTGGGTAAGACGCTGACTTTGCTAGTCTGGACGTCGACTGTTCAATCTCTGGATTGGACAAGAAAGTTCGTCGGATATTTCCGGCGTGGTGTCCCCTTGTTAGTGATGCCAGACGGAGGGCCTGTCCAGGACAGCGGTCTAGTCGTTCGGAGGGGACGAAAACCGAATCGATTTAATTTATTTTGAATTGTTCATTTTAGATGTATGAGAAAGAAAGAATTGAAGAACATTTTAGACGTTTACGAGATGAAAGGTTGAAGTCGGTAACTGATAAAACAGCATCAGAAGAAAAAGCCAGAAGTACCAAAATGTTAGACAGACATTGTCATGAAATGATGGCACTGATTGCAGAAAAGGTAAGGTTAATAATCTAATTCCAGTTCAATCTGATTAGAATACAGATATATGTTGTTTTTTTTTACTTTCATGGCCTACACCACATGAACATCTGACAAGTTATAGTGGGAGTTCACGTCAGGGGTCAAACGAGCGGATTTTGACCCTATGACGTCAGTCAGAAATCGATTAATCAATCAACGTTGACACTTCTAGTGGTTTTCCCGCAGTTCTGTTCATCAAAAGGCCAAGAACGTTTTGACAGATCGTTTGATTGGCTAATCCCTCACATCACCCGGAACACGTCAACGATAATAACTCTTCCAGATCCTAGTGTAGAAAAGACAAGTAAAAAGAAAGTTTGCATTATAAAAAACGAAGCGAAATAGGATCAGTGTTTTAATCAGATTGGTTCCAGTTGATTAAATCTTCTTCTGGAGCATTAATCAAACCTACTGTGAATTGTTTCAATGGCATTCAGCTTTTATAATCCTTAATTAAGTCAGGGTCCCTTTAAGGTAATTAGAAGAGTATATCTGGTTTGTCAACATTAACCAAGTAATGTTGTGTACATGTATATATTTCTTGTTATATTTTCATATTTTATTATTGCTTGATAATGACTATAGAAGCCTAGTCGATACGTCGCTCAACAATAAGCAGTAATTGTAGTCTACAGAATTGTGACCTGTTTATTCCAGTTACCCCAAAAAGAAATAAATGATTTTAAAATGCCAGAAGCTGTTCTGGTTACGCATATAAGATAAAGAGCACAGAAAAGGCGCAGAAGCTGGGATAATTATTCCTACATTTTGGCCCTTGTTTTACCCGAAGAGAAAAATGGTGAAGAAAATAGGAAACTAGTTAACTAATAAACAACATAAGTAACTTCATATTGGTATCATATTTTAATTCTTGCTTTTGTATTTGTTAGGAACGTGAATCTAATCGAGATGTTTTGCACGACCATTCCATGAAACCACCAATTTTACCTCCAGAAACAAAGAAATCATCACTGTACAGAACACCAGCTCATTTTGAAACATTAGATAAACGAGCGGTTGACGTAAGTAGCTTTTGTTAAATATTAAATTAACGAGCTGACGTAATAAGCAGCCCATGTTAAAACATAAGCAGCTTATGTTAAAACAATAGATTTACGAGTGGTTGACCTATTAAGCACCATATTGCTATGTTAAAACATTAGATTAACCAATGGCTGGCGTAATAAGCAGCATGTTAAAACATTAGATTAACCAGTGTTGACGTAGGCTAATAAGCAGTCTATGTTTAAACATCGTGGTTGACCCAATAAGCAGGTTATGTTAAAACATTAGATTAACCAGTGATTGACGCAATAAGCAGCTTCTGTTAAAACATTAGATTAACCAATGGTTGACGTAATAAGCAGGCTACGTTAAAAAATAAGATTAACCTGTGGTTGACATTATACGTAGGCTATGTTAAACATTAGGTTATCCAGTAATCAGCATATGTTAATACATTGATTAACCTAAGAAGTACATAATCGTCAATTTCAAGACAATAGTTAATTGTAGGGCCAATATCAGCCTGTCTACAATATTAAAACATGGGTTCTTCGTACTTGAAGAATGTGTTGTGACCATTGTACGTGAAAATTAGTACTATTGCAGGGAGATATCCAAATTATCTTCCTCTACTATCCAGGGTTAGTGCTAAATAATAAGGCCAACCCATCGGTGACAAGATGTAAACAGGGTTAGCACTATTCTTAATCCTACCCAGGACCTAGACCCAATTGCTTACCCTAACCTAATCTACAATCTCGCCAACCATCACGTGCCCTAACCTTATTAACATCTCGGCGACCTTGACTAAAATTGAGCTGGCCTTAACAAATAGGTTTACCCCTATCCATAAGGTTTATTGTAAATCTTTATGCCGATTGTGTATTTATTTGTAGCTATCCCACCGAGACTATAATACACATACAGAATTAGTACGAGATTTAACCAGAGATTGTCATAATGAATTAGACAAGGTTCGGTAAGTAAAACATTTCAACTCCAATTCAAGGTCGTAACTAACTCAGAACAACGGCGGAGTGGGGCTTCTCAGTCAGGGGTGCTGTAAAATTGATGGACAATGTATATCTGTTGTTTTCATGGTCGGTCAATTTTTTCACAGGGGCCTGCTATCAATTTTTGATTTTTACATTAATGACTCCTTTTCAATTGCAATTCAAAGAATAGTAGGATACCTCGCTGCACAGTGCGTGGCGTATGCCCATCTTTGTTACACTTGTGGGTGCGGAAAGACTCAAATCACCCATACATTTCACTTTAAAGCGCAGAGTGTCGGTTTTATCGCTAGCTCGGACGATGTTCCTACTGACAGCGATAACAGGGTTGTTATCACCAATTTCTATTCAAATATTGTACCTATGTGATTTATTTTTATTTTTAGGGTTATATTTAGATGGGTTATTGCTAAAGATTTAAATAAGAATTCAGTAACAGAGATAGTTCATCCGAATGCTACAACTACTTTATTAAAAGGTGTTAAAAGTGGCAAGGAAACCTATCACCATCTCTTTAAGAAACTGTGTTGGTAAGTATAACTACATTCACAAAAAAAACCCCAAACAAAAAAAAAAAGAAAGACTTCTAAATACGTAACCTTGGTTCAAATGAACTAATCGCATCCGAAAGTAATTCTGGCCGCCGTTTCGTATTTATTCAAGAAGAGAGACGGTCCAGAGCAAAATGAGCTTTAACGCCCACCGACATAAACGAGGTCATATTCGGACTAACATGGTTCAATTTTTATGCCAATAATTCGCTTGTGCAGTCGAGGAAACAGGAGGACCTTGAGGAAACCCGGAAGGATGGAAAGACGACCCTACTCCTTGCCACGTACAACCGGAAATTGAACCATACCAGTTGACTCAATGGCAGACCTTATGATACAACGCACACGGGCGCTAATCATTCGCCCCCCCCACCTTTTTTTATGAATAAAACAATTATTTCTATCCATTTAAACGATCATCGTTTTTATTATTTCAGCTATGCTGGTATACACTGTGACATCATACTGGGCTATTCTAAAGGTGCTGGATATAAACCAGGCATGAGGATGGAAGGGGCAACATTTAGAAACTCCTGGACCGCAGTAAATATCGACGGAAGCTGGCGATTGGTTAATTGCACATGGGCAGCAAGACACGTAACAGGTCATCGTGACGATCTTCCCCAGCTATTCCACAAATACGACGAGTTTTATTTCCTCACCGACCCCGAGGATTATATTTACCAACACTATCCAGATGATCCGGCCTGGCAGCTGTTAGAAATTCCGCTTCCTTTCTCCGAGTTCCTGAACTTACCAGTAGTGAAGTCTCCATTCTTCAACTACGGGTTGCGGTTTTACTCCAATTACGGCGCTACTCTTAACACGAGCACTGGCATGGCGGAAATTCGATTGATTATGCCGAAGATTCTTGGATTTGGATCGCTGCTAGAGCCCTTGGACAAATCGGTCGGTGATGCAAGACAAATGGAAGGGAGGACATTATTACGTTTAGTTAAAAATGACGCCATCTTTACTGTTTCCCTGCCTAGGCCTGGATATTATTATTTTTCAGTGTACACGGGTGACTATTGGCATTCAGAGTGCCTAGAGAGTGCGTGTAGTTTTCTGATCAACTGCACCCAAATATCCAGTACCGCCTCTCCATCATACCCTCCCGTCCCTTTCTATGGCGCCACCCCGGTTATGGAAAAGTTAGGCCTTACCACAGAAGGTGGCGCGGATCCGTTAATAGTATGTAACAGTGACTATCTAGAAATCAAATTTAAAATGATTCAAGACGTTAAAGTGACGCATACGTTTCAATATTATGACGTCAATGATGAATCCGTGGAAGACATTGACAGATATGTGTTCTTACGCTCGCGGACTGATACAGCAGCGAACTATTTAGTGCGGTGTCCTAAAGAAGGATTCTACATTTTTTCGTTATTTGCTGCTGGTGCCGACAGCAAGGGGGAAACAACAAACTTAGAATGTGCATTTCGTTATTTGGTAATTTGCCAGGAACCGAGTCCCAGCACTGCAGCTTTTCCAAAGACCTTTCATAAATGGCAGAAGTGTACTTTACATGAACCGATATCCGGTGATCTTATGACCAACAAACGTTATAATTTCAAACTTGATGTTCCGTCCGCAGTCGAAGTCTTTGTGGTTATAGGCGACTTCTGGAATCATCTGAAAAGAAAGGTCGGCTTCACGTGGGAGGGGAATATCATGACGTCAAAAGATGACGTAGCTAAAATTATTGCCAGATTTCAAGCAGGGCGAGATCAGTCGACTTTTCCACAGTTACTTGAATATCAGTTGGTGGAAGATGTTGAAACGGAAATATAAAAGCACAAATATTTATTTTCATCTCGGATTATAAACACTTGTTGTTTTCGCTCCACATTCTTCTCTCTACTAGCTTGGGGGGTTGGGATATCCTAGTGGTCTAGAGTGCCGCGCTTCGACCTCTAGCTGGCCGGTCACCTCTGGCTTGCGGCTCTGGTTTCGAGCCCTGGTGTGAGCGTATGTGGCATGGAGATGGGGGCGCCTTCTCAACCTCGTGGCTTTCCTCCGGGCACTCCGGTTTCCTCCCACGGCTAAAGACCGATACGCGCAAGCGAATTATTGAAATAAAATTGAAACCATATGTTAGTCCCGAAATGACCTGGTTGTGTTGAGTGGACGTTAAACCCCATTTCTCTCTCTCTCTCTCTCTACTAGCTTAACATATATATGGCATTGCCCGTTGGCCGAGAAAGTTCATCCAGATTTTCCGAAGTGGTTTCCTCTTGTCAGTGATGCAGGACGGAGGGCCTGACAAGGACAACTGTCTAGTCGTTCGGATGGGACGAAAAACCGAAGTCCCGTGTACACATTGGCGTGCACGTAAAAGATCCCCTGGCAGTTGGAATTCGATATAAGAGTAGGTCGTAGCGCCGCTGCCTGGCAAAATTTCCCTCATGGCGTATGCCCATCTTCATTAGCCCAGGTTAGGAGTAAAGCAGTGGGACGTTACAGCTCATTTCATTTAGCCAACAAAACGGGCTGTTAGACAAGTTTTTGGCGTCAGTTGCACGGAACTATGGGTAACCCAATAGAAACACCAACATGGATGGATTGGTTGATCAAATGTCTGACGCGTAGGCTCAAAAGCCTCTCGTATTACCTCTAACGCGACCTTCCACTCCACCGGTCGGAGACTCGTGTAGTAGAGGTCATCGCAACAATAAACACACGAAACGAAATATAGATTGTTTTTTGATCAGACTGGGTTTCTTACATACACCTACACAGCGTAAACAAAACTCCATGGAAACAAGAAATAAATATAAATTATCCCCATAGTGCTTCTTTAATCACGTGTTTCGTTTCTATGCATTAAATAAGGTTTTGACAGGATGGATGCCAATGTCATTGATAATACTACGTACACGAGAACAACCCCACACCGGCATAAATAAACAGTCCCCTACACGCACAAATAGTCCTTCATTAGCCACTGCTGTCTTTTCATATTGTTAATCATAACAAATCTATTCGTTTTTTGCACTGTACTTTGCCAAGTATGTCGAGCATGCTCAATCCTCTCTGGTTCCATGGTAGATGCACATATTTGAATGACTGATTAAATATTAATAGTGACAAACAATTCCATTGACATAAATAGAACTTGCTATCCCAAAAATAAAGTCAACATTTTTAAATCAGTTATTTTGTTTCGTTACATTCATTTCCCTATTAGATGGTTTGTAGACAAATTGCTTTGAAACAGAAACCTTAGTACAAAATGACTGCGTTGTTTACCCGTATGGAGGAGTAGCCTTATTTAAACGATAGTAAACTTCGAAACGTCGTTCCATGCTAAAACAGTCCATTTGATTTAATCAATTATTTTTTGACCTCTGACGTTTTTGCAAGGGACTGTGTCATAATCCACCAAAGTGTACAAATTGTAAAAATTCTTGCCATTTTATACTCGTGCTTCAGTTCGCCATCATATATTAATATGACTTTCGTACTTCAGTTAGCCATTATATAATATTATCATTTTCGTACTTCTGATCACCGTTATAGAGTATTGCTATTTTCGTACTTTCATCTCGCCATTATATAAAATTATTACTTTCGTACTTCAGTTCTCCATTATGTAATATTATTATTTTCGTACTTCAGTTTGCCATTATGTAATATTATTATTTTCGTACTTCAGTTTGCCATGATATAATATTATTATTTTCCATACTTAAGTTCGACATTATATATTATTTTCGTACTTCAGTTTGACAATATATAATATATTATTGTTTTCGTACTTCACATCGACAATATAATTATTTTCGTATTCCAGTTCGACATTATATAATAGTATCATGACATGTATGTAGAACTTTATTTATTTATGTATAAAATGGCTTTTATGTATAACAATCTAATTAAAATACAAGCAAACCTTCGTTTCCGTTTTTATACTTTCGACGACATTTGAACGTCAAAAAACCGAAACGAATTAGAATCTGATTAAATTACAAACTAACCTTCGTTTCTTTTTTTTATACTTTCGACGACATTTGAACCTTAAAAAACGAAACGAATTAAGATCTGGGTTGTAATCAAATTAAATTGATTTGATATATATTACAGTAATATTATTAATATAATAATTGTATTCATCATAATATCTGGTTTTTAATTCAGTGCTTGTATTGTATGTTATTTATTACGTGCGTGCAATAAAACATCAATTGCAAAAATGAATAATTATTGTCTGTTATAGAGAGAGAGAAGGGATTTAGACTACTCGACCTACCCAACCCTTCTTGTAATACAGAGAGACGGGGGATTTAGATCACTCGACCAATCCAACTCGTCTGTCAGAGAGAGAGAGAGAGAGAGAGAGAGAGAGAGAGAGAGAGAGAGAGAGAGAGAGTTTCACTATGCCATTTAGGGACTAATATATGGTTCAATTATATTTCAATAATTCACTAGCGCGTAGGGGTCATTAACTGTGTGAAAACCCAAGGGGTTGAAAATATTTTTACACCATACTGTAATCTAACCCACCCCTTTCCGGTCCCACCATCTTCCGTTAGAGTTCTATTTATATTAGACAATCGTATGCCAAATGATTACACGCCCTGAATAAATCAAATAACTTCATATACCTTCCCATAATTGACCAGAATAGCAGACCTGTATACAAATAGCTACCATGGAGGTCGGGTGCTCGATCTCTGCATTGGCCAAGAAAGTTCATCCAATTTTTTTCCGGCGTGGTTCTCCCTTGTCAGTGATGCAGGACAGGGGTCCCGACGATGACAGCTGTATAGTCGTTCAGATGGGACGAAAATCATTGGTGTGTACGTAAAAGATCCCCTGATAGTTGGAATTCGATATAAGAGTATGCCGTAGTGCCACTTCCCGGGCAAAAACTTCCCTCCTAGCACACTGTATGGCGTATGCCCGTCTTTATTAACCCAGTTCGGAACAGAACAGTAGGATGTATAAATTTGTATACAAATAAAAGGAATTTCCGATGTAAACGAATGAACAACATCAGAATTTTACACACATTAGAAAGACAGCTGAATGTTATGAGAAAATAAAATATTTTATTTTTTAAAAACTATATCATGTACAAAAAACGTAAAGAAAGATATTATGGACATGTAAAAATAGTTTTTTTGACATCTTTACTTTAAATATTTAGGGTTTCGTTTACATACCACGAATAAGATCAAATCAAATAAAAAATCTGGAATTAATACTAAGATTCATTAAGACGACATATTTCTTCAGAAGGACCTAAATCGCTTATATTTGGGACCTAGAAATTGACACAAAGGGGTCGTAACATATAAAATAATATGCAAATTGATTTACATTCAATCGTTTCCGTTTTTACTCTAATTTCAAATCAGTTATGGCCGGAGAAATACGCCAGAAGTCTCAATCGAATGGCAATCTCAACAATTCGTGTTTATTTTTTCTGAAATATTGGATAGCAAAAACCTATCTTTTCGCGGTAAAATCACAACATTATTGTTGATTTATATTGACAAATAATTCGCGTTTTCAAGGTCGAAGACTTTCGATGATATTGAGTTAGAGACTTAGCTACTTTAAAAAATTAGGGTTTCGTTTCCAATTCCATACCATGTTGTAGTAATGGTAGTAGTACGAGTAGTAGTAGTAGTAGTAGTAGTAATAGTAACAGTAGCAAAAGTAGTAGTAGTAGTAATGGTAGTAGTAGTATTAGTGGTGGTATTATTATTATTATTATTATTAGTAGTAGTAGTAATAGTAGTAGTAGTAGTAGTAGTAGTAGTACTAGTGGTAGTGGTAGTTGTAGTAATTGTTGTAGTTGTAGTAGTAGTAGTAGTAGTAGTAGTAGTGAAAGTAATGTTATCGGCAATTATATTAGGGGTCATGCCAATAAACCCCGTGTTACATTGCGTAACTGAAAGAGGAAGACATAGTAGTGACATAATTTGGGTGCCGCTACTGTCTATTCCTTTCGAACATACGTACTCGTGTAAAAACAGTATGGATTTATGATTCCGGAATATTTAGATAAAAACCAAGTCTCCATTTCTTGAAAAACCTTTTCAAAAATCAGTAATTTCTGTACCTCGCTTCGCTCGCTACCCAGTGCTCCACAGAAAGTATTATAGGCAGGTGTTCTTAAATATTTTGTCATACTACGAAGAAAACTGACCCAATCATCGATACCTGTAGATTATAAATAAAGAGAATAATCAACACGTTATTAATAAAATGGGTTTTAACGTCCTACTGTTCTGCTCCAAACTGGGCTAATGAAGACGGCCATAAGCGATGCGATGTACTGTAAGAGAAAGTTTGCCTGGGCAGTGACACTAGGGCCTACTCAATATCGAATTCTAACTGTCAATGGATCTTTTACGTGCACTCCAATGTGTACATGGGACATCGGTTTTTCGTTCCATCCGAACGACTAGGCGGCTGTCTTTGTCAAGCCTTCTTCCTGCATCACTGACAAGCGGAAACCACGCCGGAAAATCGAGATGAACTTTCTCAGCCAATGCAGGGATCGAACACCCGACCTCCTGGCTAGCGAGCCAGCGTCTTACCCACTTATACCCCCATTTCACTGGGCCACGGAAGACTTACTGAAGGAAATTCGTAAGTGTTCCGCAAAGTCCGCAAGTCTTTCCTCTCACCCCGTATGGCTCCGCCAGCAAGCGCAGTGAATCCATAGTCCTTCATCGTCGTCCACAGACTTTTGCGAGCCCAAATTGTTCCGCGAAAGTACCTTTAAATATCGTTTGCGGAAAAATTTTCCGTGCTCTTCCACAATTAAATCGGGATCGATCCGAGAGTCTTCCGCTGTTATTCCGTATACAAACGTAGTTGCCGCAAGTGGTCCGCATGTATACCAACGGCATTCCGTCCCTTTCCGGATGACCCCCGTTCATGTAAGGAAGAATACGGAAGACCTTCGCCTGTGAAAGGAAAGCGCGGTATATCACGGAATGTTTACGGAAAAGATGCGAATGAGACGCACAAGAACGAGGGATAGCCGGCCTGACGACAGTGTAGTTACGGATTAGGCGCGGTTAATAGAGACTTTTGGCAAGCGTAAACTGCTTGTGCGTATCGCGTATCCGTATGGATTTTGTGTGTGACGTCATCAATGTGTGTGTATTTCTTATATGTGATACGGCACACTGATACGGCAGCCCGTATCGAACAGCTTTCACAGTGACTTCACGCACTGCGAAATATTGTAGTCAAGGCATTTGACTAGTACTGATGGTGATCTTGGTAGATAACTGCCATCATGCTGTACAGAACTAAGCTCGGTTCTGTGATGCAAACGTACGCGGCGCAAGAATCTGCCAAAACTCTAAAACTATTCTGACGCAACGTGTGACGTATACGATACGGATACGTGATACGGACAGGGAAAATGCCACTTGCCAAAAGTCTCTATTATACGGGTCATTTGCGTACTGCATGCGGTACGCGAGGAATACTTGCAGAAGCGGCGAAACAATCGCGGTTTGATTGCGGACATCCCGCCGAAAAAAAATTCAGGGTAAAGAATCCGTGGAAAGCCGACCTCCATTTATAGATATTTCTACCTCGACAGCAGAGCTGCGGGGAAAAAAATCACGAAAAAAATTGCGGAACACATGGGAATGAGCACGGAAGACATAAGGATAATTTCCGGTTCACACTCGGCAGTAGCGGTATAACTGTGGTATCTGGCGATACTAATCCGTTTTGCGGAATAATCGCTGAGTACTTGCTTTCTACGTGGAATAAATGCGCAACAATTGCGAACGATCTTCGGCAACAGCGTTTTATCTCGGATCAATCACGGCGTACAGCAATTAGAAACGGAATGCCTGTGGTATACATGCGGACAACTTGCGGCAACTGCGTTTGTATACGGAATAACAGCGGAAAACTTGCGAATGTTACGGATCGCAAAAGAACGTTTGCGGATTCACTGCGCTTCCCATCGGAACAATACGGTACAACAGGAAAGACATACGGTACTTTGCGATATAATTGCGGATTTGCTTCCGCAAATCTTCCGCAGTCTAGTGAAATGGGGATATAAGTCAATGATTCCTTCGGCGGAATCCGGTGTCATCCTTTGATCTTTACCGATTTTCCGCAGGTACGTCGCGATTGATCCGAGACGAAACGCGGTTGCCGAGGATGGTCCGCACTTGTTCCGCAGTCATTCCGAAGTTCTACCTTACCAAACGATTAGTACCGCCAGTTACCGCAGTTATGCCGCGTATTTTCCGCCATTGCCGATTGTAGCCCGCAAGTTGTCCGGATATCTTCCCTGACGATCCGGACGCATTCCTAAGTGTTCCTCAGTTTCTCCGCCGCTTCGCCTTGATTTGTACCGTAGTGTACCCGTATGTGTTCCGAAAATACCGTGACTCTTCCGAAGGTATTCCGAGAGCGTGTGAAATGGACATTTTCCGTGGATTTTTTTCCCACTTATCCGCGTAAAATGCCGAAGCTCTTCCGCAAAAGCCATTCCGTGGAAGTCCGTGCGTACCGCAGCTTTCCGCAGCTCAGTGAAATGGGGGTATTAGCCACCGTGATCCCCAAGGTAATATAACATCAGCAGCATTATATTATAAATTGTAATATCCTCTCCTTTATACAACATAAAATTACCTCAGTAATATAATCACAATCAAACAAATCTTTCCAAATTTTACTAACTCCAATCAATCCATCCTGAAAAACTTTGCAGGATGGTTCTTCCGGAAAAAGAACTCGTCCACTTATGGCTGAAAAGACAGCCCAACCACCTACAATAAAGTAGATATTTTTAGAAAGTTTCTCTTTTCAGGGGGTTCTGATGCCACCCCATTTGTAGTGTAGTCGTCGGTCGAGCGCATACAACATGAGACGTGTGGCACCATTCTTGCTACACATCTTTTTGGGGGCGTGTTTGCCGTATATATGACCCTGGTTGGTGAGGAAGAGTAAAACCAGGCTGACACTTGCACGACTTTTGACCACGATTTTGTCGTGCCCATCAGTGTCCACATTGTCACGAACTGTCACGATGAGTTCACGCATTGTTTGCGCATAGTTTGCGCATTGTTTACGCACTTCCCGCATTGGCACGACGAGTTTGCGCAAATCGGACGGTTTCGTGCCGACTAGAGTCATGCCAATGCGTGCCACGGAATCGTGCAAGTGTTAGCCTGGCTTAAGACGTTAAACATCTTTTCATTTCCCGAACTACACGAAGATCTGATAGGTCATAGTGGCAATTCACGTCAGAGGTTAAACGATCGTTTTTTGACCCTATGTCGTCAGACATTGATTAACCAACCAGCGTTTACCATACGTTTCTAATGGTTTACCCACAGGTCCGTGCATTAAAAGGTCAAGAAGTCGCAATCACAGAACGCTTCATTGGCTAATCTCTTACATCATTCAGAACACGTCAATGGTAACAACTCTTCCAGATCCTAGTGTAGTAAAGACAAGTAAAACGAAATTTTGAACTATAAAAATTGCACGAAATAGGATCCGTGTTTTAATCAGATTGCGCCACTTATATTTTTCGGAAAAATATCAAATTTCCAAATTAAAATGTAAATAATCATTCGACTTGGATTCAATCGGGATTCGGTAATACTGGATAGAATTCAACCGTTTTGGGACTGGTCGATATTGACCGTATTGGTGTTTGCAATATTGGCCCATTATTTGACAGAAATGTATTGATTTCTGATAGCATGGGTTAATACTTATTAGGGGGTGTTCGACTGTCTTTCCGGAATGTCCCAAATTGATAGAATTGCAATCATGTGATATGGAATTCAGTCCTGTCACAGTTCTGCCAATCCCGACCAGGGGCGTGGTGAGGGCAATTATTGAGAAGAAATTATGAGTAACAAAAAAGATTTTAGCACAAAAACCCTTTTACTGACCGCGGAGCTGTGGCCGGCAAAGCCGGCCACCGCGAGCGCCGAAGGCGCGAGCCCGCGGCGGGGGGTCCGGGGGGCCCTCCCCCTGGAAAATTTCGAAAATTAGAAGCCCAGAAACGCAATCTCCAGCAATCCGAGACAAGAAATACGGTAATAAAATATGATTAAATTTTCCAACTTGACTCCTTCAAAATTTTTTTAATTGGGTCAGATGAAACAATTTTTCCACTTACAAATGTTTTTCATTTTTTGAGTAATTTGATTGTGATTTTGGCGCAAAAACTTTTTGGCGCATGAGTATGGCTACTCATGAACTCATTCTCACCACGCCCCTGATCCCGACAAGTAAAAAATATGTTTCAGCTGTCATGATTGGTTGAGATACTTTTTTATGCAGTCGGCACATGCTTGTACTCCGAAATTCTCCTTATCACTCGATTGACACTATGAGAGGCTTTAATTCCGGAACGTTCATTTTTGCAAGTTTTCCACATTTGGTAGCATTTAGTTAATATTTTGTGGTATTTGCTAGTTTGGGTAAAGGCATTTTGCCATAAAACAGCTCAAGGCATAGAGAATATTCGTTTCAGGTTAAAAAGTCATCCATTGACAATGCTTAAGGTTAAAGTTCAGTTGATCCGAAAAACAAACAGCACTGGGTGTTCTAACACCTAGAAATAAAATGAAATGGGGTTTAACGTTCTACTCTTTTGCACCTAACCTGGGCTAATGGAAGACGGGCATACGCCATACAGTGTGCTATGAGGGAAATTATGCCCGGGTAGCGGCGCTACGGCCTACTCTTATATCGAATTCCAACTGCCAAGGGATCTTTTACGTGTACCTCGGTTTTTCGTTCCATCCGAACGATTAGGCAGCTGTCCTTGTCAGACCCTCCGTCTTACATCACTGACAAGAGATCGAACATCCGACCTCCAGTGACTCGGCGTCTTACCCATTTAGCCACGGTGATTCCAAAAGATTAATATAAGCGGAACAACTTGAATAAAAACAAATAACAACCTGGTTTCAATTCTTTAGTTCTGTTTTTGAGGAAGAGTACCCAGTCATCGGCTGCTTGTTTCGTTGCGGCATCATAATTAGGATTTACATGGTCATCGAGATACACTGGTCTAAAATAAAATATGAAATTATATAGGATACAGGGGCGTTTAAAGGTTTATCATGGCGGAGGCTATACTATGTTGAGGGCCCTCTTTCGGGGGGCGAGTGGAGGTCGAGAAATTTTGCAAAATAGAAATCATTTTGGTGCATCCTCCAAGCCCTTCGAGGCCGGTTTAATCTGGGGGACGGGGTCCAATTCAATACTCGTATGAAGCCTGAATGCGAAACAAATCACTTGTACGTATTGGGAGCTCTATCAAGTAATAATTAATTGAATATGGTGCAGTAGGCCTATTGTGCAAGCAGCACGCATAACCCCGGAAATTTATACAGCAAATAAATGATCGCTCCGCCAAGCCAGATCACACTGGGCGGCCTAGCCATCTCTTTCCTGAATAGCTTATTAGTAGGTTTTCAGAAAAGGTGATTTCTTGATTAATGATTTTCACGCAATTGCAATGACTGCAGTCTCATTCAGTGGTGGATTGACTCGGGCTCGGGGGCCCTTCCCCTTGGCCAGAGGGGCCCTTTTGTCAGACATGGGGCCCTTTTGTCTGCCTTTAGGGCCCTCCCTAACTAGGGTACATTTTCATTTTTCTCATCGGTTTTAGCATTTTTTCCTCGTTTTATTTTTTCAACTTCTTTGATTTTTTTCACGAGGAGGCTGGCGCCCCCAGCGCCTCAGCTATAAAACGCCTCTGATAGGATAGCGGTACTAGACTTTTATGGGACATTGCAGATACGGTAATTGTTATAGCCTAGATCGTTGTGGGACCATTCTTGATACGGTACCAGTTACATTCCTGAATGGTTAGCACGTGTGCGCTGTATCATAAGGTCTGTCATTGATTAAACTGCTATGGTTTCGATTCCCCGGTTGTACGTGTCAAGGAGTAGGATCGCCTGACCATCCTCCGGGTCCTCTCGTTTCCTCCCACTGCTAAAGACCCCTACCCACAATCGAATTGTTTAAATAAAATTGAATTGTATCATATTATGTTAGTCCCAAAATGACCTAGCAACTCGTACAACGAATCATTTTAGCCGAGTTCACCAGTATTCTAAATGCGTTGAACGATATTTATTATTTTGTTACAATATTTACTGTTCGTTATGGTTGGTGATACTTGTCTATTTAAATTCGTTTCGTATCGTTTCGCTTCTATTATTCTCTCAAGGGGCGGATCCAGACCCCCCCCCCCCCCCTGCTCAGCTACATAAAATAAAAATAATGCCTTGCATCAATGAAATTACATCACAAGGTGATCCTACATCAGTATATATATGATTTCTCTGTTTAAAAAGCTCAATTTGTATGTATGCCTATGTAATTCAGAGACGATGATGACAGATTTCCGTGACAGAAACCTGGCAAACCCCCTCCTTCAAAAATTCCTGGATCCGTCCCTGCTATCCAATCCTATATTCTATTCTATTCTATTATTTTATTCTATTATTCTATTCTAATCTTTTTTTTTTTTATTTTATTATTTTTGATTTATTTATTTTGGGAGCCACTGTGGCTTGCTAACCTGAGAGTCCCGTGTTCGATTCCGGTGCGAATCCTCTTTTCATTGCTGTAGGTCTGGGAAGGCGTGCGTACACGTAAAAGAACCCTTGGCAACTCGAATTTTTGAAGTCATATTTCGCTCACAGAACACTGCCTGGCGCATCTCCGTGTTTATTAATCCAGTCGGATCAGAACAGTAGGACCTTAAACTCTATTTCATTTCATTCAACTAGTAAGCTATTCTTCTGAAGTTTGTCGGTATTACTATTTGTATTGAATGTATAAGTTACATGGATATGGGTATTATATAAGTTTTCAAATCCTTTAATTAATATTGGTTAAACCAATGCTGTAAAGAGAGAGAGAGAGAGAGGGAGAGGGAGAGAGAAATCGGGTTTAACGTTCACTCGACACAACTAGGTCATTTCGGGACTAACATATGGTTTAATTTTATTTCAATAATTCGCTTGCGCGTAGGGGTCTTTAGCAGTGGGAGGAAACCGGAGTGCACGGAGGAAACCCACGAGGATGAGAAGGCGCCCCTATCTCCATGTCACATACGCTCACACCAGGACTCGAAACCACAACCGCAAGCCAGAGGTGACCGGCCAGCTAGAGGTCGAAGCGCGGCACTCTAGGCCACTAGGCCATCCCCCCCCAATGTTGTAAAAGAAAAACAGGTTTAACGTCCTATGTTTCTGCCACGACTGTGGTAGTTGTCTAATCTTAGTATAGCTGACTCACTCCGATAGCCATTGTGTTGCTGTAAAAGACACTGCTAGGTCCACAGAATTGGAAGGAAAACACTGCTTGTAAAAATTGGCTTCTGTAGATGTCACGTAAACATTTTCATGATCCTGAAGATATGATTCTAGAAAAGAAACAAGACCATATTTAATCTTAATTCATAGGTCATATAAACATTATCAAAGTATTATTAAAAACATAAAGACCCGGACCCCGTTCACACTCAGACAGATCGAGGAGTAAACAAACAAGACCACTAGGCCATCCTCCCTCCAGTAAGGAACAAAACGCAAAGCTACAAAGGTATCATACTTGTGACAATTCGTGAGACAGCAGACAGATTCTGGAAGGGAGCAGATGTAGCTACGGTTTTAACTCAAGCCGTGCCACAACGAATTGTTGCCAAGTTGGCACAGGCACACCAAAATCATTGGCAAACATTCCACAGCGTGTAATGAGACATCTGTGCCAGTCCATGCCAAGGCGACTTCAGGCATGTGTAAGAGCTCAGGTTGGACATACCCGATATTGACTTCAGCTGACCCCTGCTTAGTTCATGGTTCTTTGACGTTTTGGTTTTGTGCATTTGTAGTGAATTCTTTCATGAAATTATTCACAAATGCTTGTTATCTCGATTTTGTCAATTGTTATCCGCATTTGTTAAAAGTTGTTGCCGTAAAAAAAACTTTGAATTTGAAGTTCCGTTTTTAATGGCTTTGAGTGACCACCCTTTAGAATAAGCTTGGAGAAGAAGCTTGCTTACCTTTGCCGTGTAATGCGGGAATGGACGAGCACTTAGTAGGACTGCAACAAACAGAAACTTGCTTACAGTTGTCGAGACAGTGGAGAAGACGAGCACGATTAAAATCGTTCTTCAGCAAAAAGAAACGTAGGCCCCGCCCCTACTTGCCTTGGTCGTGTAATGTTAGGATGGACCAGATGGAGCACTTAATGCTTCTTGAAACCATTGTGATTGGATGGCTACCATAACAATGTCTACGCTATATGAATATTTATTTGTGTTGCATATTACATACCTCGATGCGTGTGCAACACATATGCATATTCATGTCAAGACAGTTATATGGACTACATTTTAGGACCTGATATCCGGAACGGCTGAAAGCACTGTTTATATTAAATCGAGCTATTTTACCCCGTGTCGCGTCAGCTTAAAATGCAGGGCAAACCTGTTTTGATATTTATATGAAAAGGGCAAGCCCTTGTGCGGGCGAACCTATTCAACAGTTTATATGTCGCTGGGCATGTAAACCTTTATATGTAACGGGACAAACGCTTTAATGAGATTTGTAGCAGACAAATGTTAGTTATTTTGACAAAATGCTGATTTCCGGAAGTCACTGAAAGACATGGGCTATTATTGTTGTACTTTCAAAATTATGTTCTGCTCGCGCGTGCTTCCTGGACTTTACAATATCCAAGCACTGGGCAAACCATAAGATGCAGAGTGAAAGGAAATAGAATGTTCGTATTTTGAGCCAAGTTTTTCTAAATTGAGACCTTTTCATTAAACCCATACATAGTTTCATCAAACCACACTTGCTACCACCCTTTACGACTTTCTGCCAGTTTTTGGTAACTAATCAGGTTGATGAGGTGATATGGACAACAACTAGCCAGTTAAATGTTTTTTCAATTTTGTGCATTTCAAAATTTTGGTGGTCAACCTCATACAAATTTTAGTACATGACCATCTGTTTCCCTGTCCGTAGCAAAAAGCATTCAGCCCAACGAAAATTTGGAGAAAAGTTGGAGGTGGACCAAGAGGTCAAAATTAACCATGAAGTCAATGGGGAAATTAATGGTGGTCTGCCTACGAATGAGAAGTCCAAAATATTCTAAATGCGTATTTATTAACAAAAATTGTATTATATTCTATTAATGAAAACCGCAAGTTTATAAATATGTAGGCGCAAGAGTTTTAGTTAGAATCGTTCGTTCGCTCGCGGAGTTTTTAAATCCACGTGATATCGTAGACAAGTTATTGTGAATTTTTCGTTCGTGTCTGGAGTTTAACGTCCACTTCCACCAGGGGGTGATACCGTGGAATCAAATTACCAAGTATAAGTTCAATAATAATAAACATAACATATTCAAACATTTCAGACAAAGAATGAGTAGTAAAATATTTAACACAAGTCAAAGGTATAGATGTTATACATATTTGAAATCAGCGACAAGTACCACATATTTGTATAATGTAATTAAATGAATTAGAAATATACACATTATTTACATAAATCATTCAATAAATGGGCATAAATATGGTCATCTACCCTTATAAAAGATAGGTTGCCAGGCAACGAAACATCCGCCCACAGTAATTATCGGAAATCGCTGAAAATCAATAGGCTTCATTGATTCATGACCTTAAACACTGTGTATAAATTTAAAGTCAATCGGATATTAACTTTGCCCTCTAGAGCGTCCACAAGATTTTTTGAAGTGATCAAGGGCCACAACTCTGGCAGTTATGTGGGCGTATAAAAAACGACTGGTTTGTAATTAGTTTTTTGAGTGGTTCGTAGACTATGGCTACAATCAAGGCCATACCCGTCTTCATTTGCTCAGTCGGCGCAGAACAGTAGGACGTTAATCACCATTTCATTTCATTTCTGTGAGAGCTATATTTATATCAGACAAAAGTATGCCAAATGAACAACTCTTTGAACAACTCAAAATCACTTCATGTATCTTCCCGTAATTGACCAAAATACTACACATACTTGTATACAAACAAAAGGAATTTGGTTAGCCAAGAATTTCACATGTTTATTGTTTAAAAATAATATTATGTGCAAAAAAAAAAAATCTTTTATAGACATGTAAATAAGAGATTATGGACAGAAGAATAAATTCTAAATTTCATTAAGACGACAGATTTCTTTTAAATAATTAGGATTTCGTTTGCATACAAACGAATATGATCAAATCAAATAAAAATATCTAGAGCTGAATAACTCACGAGTTATGCCCTGTATGTAGTAGCAGTAGTAGTAGTAGTAGTAGAAATAGTAGGTGCAGTAGTAGTAAGGTAAGAACAATAGAGTAGAAGTAGTAGTAACAGTAGTAGTAGTAGCAGCAGCAGTAGTGGTAGTAGTAATAGTAGTAGACGTAGAAGTAGTAGATGTAGTAGTAGTAGTAGTAGTAGTAGTAAGGGTGCCATGCTGAACTTCCTTGAATGGCCCCATATTCTGACTCCTTATTCCTTACGCATTTTAGATTTCCAGAAGTAGTAGTATATTAGTAGTAGTAATAAATATAGGGTAATAGCAGCAGCAGTAGTAGCAGCAGCAGCAGCAGTGGTAGTAGTAGCAGTAGTAGTCACAGCAGCTGTAGTAGTAGTAGTAGCAGTAGCAGTAGTAGTAGCAGCAGCAGCAGTGGTAGTAGTAGCAGTAGTAGTCACAACAGCTGTAGTAACAATAGTAGTAGTAGTAGTAGCAGCAGCAGTAGTAGTAGCAGCAGCAGCAGCAGTGGTAGTAGTAGCAGTAGTAGTCACAGCAGCTGTAGTAGTAGCAGTAGTAGTCACAGCAGCTGTAACAGTAGTAGTAGCAACAGTAGCAGCAGCATCAGTAGTGGTAGTAGTAGTAATAGTAGTAGTAGTAGTAGGTGTAGTGGTAGAAGTAGTAGTAGAAGTAGTAGTGACAGTAGTAGTAGTAACAGCAGCAGCAGCAGTAGTGGTAGTAGTAATAGTAGTAGTAGTAGTAGTAGTAGTAGTAAGGGTGCCATGCTGAACTTCCTTGAATGGCGCAATATTTTGACTCCATATTCCTTACGCATTTTAGATTTCCAGAAGTAGACATAAAGCCACCTTGAAAATCACTACATTGCTTTAATAATGACCCCACTGCCATCTATTCCTTTTGAACATACGTACTTGCGTAATAGTAATAGGGAGTCAAATCCTCAGGATGTTTAGATAACAACCTCTCCTCCATTCCTTTATAAAATAATTCACAAATCTGTAATTTTTGTTCCTCGCTCCGGTCGCTACTCAGTGCTGTATAGAAAGTATTATAGGTCGGTGTTTTGAAATATTTTGTTATACCACGAGCAACACCTTCTCTATCATCGATACCTGTGGATTATAAGTATAGAGAATAATCAACACGTTATTTATCAAGACGACGGTGTCGCGGTGGCTCAGTGTGAGAGACGTTGGTTCATTAACCGCGAGGTCCTGCGTTTGACTCGGGTGTTGATCAAGAATGTCCATTGTCAGTGTTACAGGATATAGTGCTTGGAAAGGTTCTAAGCATCGTTATTCGGATAGGAGGAAACTGAGCACCAAGGTAAATACTGACGCGTACGTAAAAGAAATCGTGGCAGTTAGAAAGCAATGACCATCATCATCAGCCCTGTCACAGAAGAGCAGTACGACGTCAAACCCATTTAATTTCATTAAGAAATATGAGTGGATAATCCTTCGAAGGGTATAGAGACTTTTGGCAAGTGGGATTTTCCGCATCCGTATCACGTATCCGTGAAGCCACGTGATACGTTGCGTCAATGTAGTTTTAGAGTTTGGCCAGACTTTCGCGTCGTGTACATATGGGTAGCTGAGCTGAGCTTTGTTCTAATACAGCATGGTGGCAGTTGTCTACCAAGACTTACACCAGTACTAGTCAGGTGCTTAGTCTACAAATTCCTGAGTGGAATATAAAGTCACTCTACAGTGGCTGAGCTATTTAAAAAGAAATTTAGTGTCGAATCTTCTTGGGGTTTTACTAATGTATCATTTCAGAAAGTACAATATACCCCTTTTAAATGCAGATTTGCAAGGCTCCACCTTTCTAAATTTAGCACGCAGATCAACCAGCATGCAGAAAATCTCATCAAAAGTAATCGTTAAATTCCTGTCTTTATCATGGTTAAAATCGCATCAAATATGCACATTCGTGTTCTAGGGTACACGTAGATTCATAAAAACACCATGACACAACATTTCAAAGTACGGTAAAAAGACGACGATGTTATACGGACCTTTTTAGTATGAAAGCTGTTCTATACGTATTCGTGTGCAGTATCACGTACGAGAAATACACAAACATTGTTGACGTCACTCACAAAATCGATACGGCTACGCGATACGGACCAGAAATTTACGCTTGCCAAAAGTCTCTAATGGTCATGTGAAATCTCGCCCTGTTCATACCCGGTAACAGGAAATGATACGTAATCGTAATAAAACTTTATTCTGACGTTACATCGTGTTATTATTGTCGCTTTAATTGTTATGCCGCATTTGTTGACAGCCTGCTTTTCAGTCAATTGTTTATTTGGATAGCTTTTATTTTCGAAGACTTGTAAAGTTTATTTCAAGTAGATTATAAACAGAATCTTAGTGTCTACAAACCGACTGCTAAGTTCCACCAATGAGTACCATACCCATCTTGCCCACAAGCATCCCCGCATAACGTCGAGACTGACACTGTCACTTAACAAACATACTGCTGATTTAAGAGCATTGAAATTTCATATACGCGATTTGGAAACCTCGTGAAGAAGATAAGTACTTTACCTTGCTCTAACTTTTGCCTCCATTCTGATACAAAAGAACAGGGAATAGCATCCAGTCTAATTTCATGCAGTTTAAGACCCATGGTCTTTAACTCTACGGAATCACGAATTGGTTCTTCTAGCTCACGTGGGCTTCTCGAGCAGGCAGCTATTGTACCTCGTTGTAACTCGGCCTATGAAAGATAACTAATGTTACTCAAAAAAAAAAAAACAAAAAAAAAAACAAACAAACAAAATAGAAACAATAAAAAAACCCCCAGCAATTGAAGCTAGATAATTTTCATCTGTTGGCTATAATGTATATTTCACTAAAACTTTTGATGGGGTCAGTGTTAACAAATTCAGCCATTTTCAAACTATTATTGCACTAGGTATTGCGCTCTACTCTTCGATCTGGACAAATCTAGGATATCAATATGTTTGTCTCAATGAAAAAAGTCTGCCATGTTTGCAAAAGTTGAAATATAAACTGGATGACAATTATACAGATATTGAGATCATGTTAGAATTTGATATAAGAATTAGTCATAGTGTCGCTGCCCGGGCAAAATTCCCACCATAACACATTGCATGGCGTATGTCGGTCTTCATTAGCCCTCTATAGGAGAAGAACAGTAGGACGTTAAATTCCATTTCATTTTGTCATTGGTTGCTGGTTCAGCTTTTCCTCGGGTCAGTTCCGGAAGATTGAATACCTTCCAGAATGTGAAGTAGCTAATATATCCGATCAAACCCCAGCACTTTATGTTGATAGTAGTGTTTTTTTCTTTGTGTGCATATAATACATACAATTACCTTTGTAATAATTCCCTGATCAAATAAATCTTTCCAACTTGTACCCATAGCAATCAATTGATCATGAAAAGCTACACAGGCGGGTTCTTCCGGTGTAGCATCTTTAGATCCTGCAGCTGCGAAGACACCCCAGCCACCTACAATCAAATAGGTATCTTTACAAGGCACTGTCTTACTATTTAGGGGTTCGAGGTTCTATCTTGTTTGTAGCATAGTTCTCGGTCGAATGTTGAAAGCGAAACCGAAAGTACACCACATCCGTCGTAGCTCTGTAAGGGGTACCTTACCACGACAAATTTTTGTAGTACCTGAAGGATTTCTGGGCAGGGGCGTATATAACGATTTCGTTTTTTTTTTGGGGGGGGGGATGTTTAGCCAAAATTGCTACCGACTGAAGCAAGAGTTTTCTAGGCACCATCCACAATCCCACCTCACAACGAAAGTAAACAAAATACTGGCTATAACATTAAGCGTCCCAGTAGAACATAGATAGTATTGTATAATTAATTATATAGTTGTTCGCCGATCGTTGTCTCGTCGGAAAGTAGTTTTATTTCACATATAGTTTGTTTATGTCATATTAATGATTTTGCCTATAACACTGAGTAATTTGAGATAATATTGAAAAATTAATTTAATATCCTGGCATGTGAGGTCATTGCTGGGAGAAATTCTTGCGGACGAGTGGACCAGAAATGTCAGTCAATGGGACAGAATCTCCAGGGCCCAGTTGTTCAACTTGTCGTTAAATTTAACAATATCGTTAAATAAGACATCGTTAAATTTAACGAAAGAAAAAGTCTGTTGTTCATTGCGTCGTTAAATTTAACGCATGGTTATGTCATCGTTAAAATGGTCCATATTTAACCCACCTAGCAGGGCATCGTTAAATTATTTAACCGGTCGTTAAATCACTCAAGGTGGCTGCCGGACAAGTTCTCATGGTCATGTTTCCCACTTTAAACATAAAAAAGAATGAAATGGGGAGGGAACCTGAGACCTTCAGGCTAGCAAACCAGCGTCTTACTCACTGTGCCACTGTGGCTCCCAAATAAAAGAAAAAAAAATGTATACAGGAAAGGGTAGTTTTTGGCAGTGAGCTAAAGAGTGCAACTAATTATCAAAGAAGTGAAGCAGCAGGTATTCATTGCCATGCGGTTTTATGCAAGTGGTTCCTTTCTCTAAATCATTGACATTGTTTACAAATAACCCAGTTTCCCCAATGTTAGGTAATTGTGACCCAATGACATCCAATTTCTCAAATGATTCTTTTTATGCAAAACAACAGTATCTCGTTAAATTATTTGTCCCATTCGACTTTGAAAATGAAAATAAACAGATTTCTTCAGCATAAATCAAAGTTCACAAAGATAATAAATTAATAATTTAAATTCTTTAGGATTTATTGATGGTACATGAATATTTAGAACTTTTCGATCTCTGTACAATATTGTCTAGGCAGATAGATTTTCATGGTGAATGTCAATCACGCTTCATCTTATATATCAAAAGAAACACATCCCCGAAATTCTGCAAATGTCAATCACACTACATGTATTTTCAATCTTATATCCAAACACATCCCTGAAATGCATAAAACAGTAGAAAATCAGTCACAAATTAATTACAACCATTTGGAATTGGAAATTGACACTTCTTCATTATCCTATGTTTACATTCATTGATATCACGTAGCAACCGCTTTCGCTAGCATCTGAGACATCACATAATTTTACAGGGTTTTTGGTGGATGTAAGCCTCGAACTACTCTTGTCTGCATGGGAACTAATAAAAATGGTGCCAAAGGTCTGCAAATAAGACTTTAAAAAGCTAAAAAAAACCCAAACAAACTTACCACATTTTACAGGACGCAAACTTCACAAGCGAAACAATTTTTTTATTGTCGAGAGTTACCCCTCTCCAGTCTCGATTAGCAGGCGACACTTATGTCATTGAAGATTGAAAGTGTTTGCTAAACACACAACATGAAGTCTAATTTCCCATTCAGCTAAATATTTTTAAACATTAGAAATATTTGATTGAGGATATTAATTGGTTTTCTTTTGCCCCCACCACTCCTAACAGTGTCATCCATCTTGAATTGGTTGCCAGTGAGGAGAATTATGGGGTACTTGTTGAATGGTTAAATTTTAACCAAATGGTTATGGAATGGTTAAATTTTAACCATTTGGTTACATAACAACGTCGTTAAATGTAGTTGAACAACACAAATTTAACTACTGGTTATGTAACGATTAGTTAAATATATAACCAATGGTTATACGTAACCACATGGTTAAATTTAACTAAAAGTTGAACAACCGGCCTCAGATGTGTTTTGCAAGAGTTGACATAACATCTGTACAATCTGACGCCCCCGCCCCACACATCCAGTGGTATTACAAACTGGGCAGTTCACTATAATCGTGAATATGATAGTGCTGAGACAGTATAAGACAAATGAGGAGTAGAAGAATGATTTTAAAATACTCGAGCGCCGCAGGCGCGAAAAAAATCAGATATGTAACCGAGTAGAAGAATGGTGTTATAATGGAATTTCAGATATGTAACAGTACTTTTAAATTTTTGGGACTGGGGTTGATAAGAAATGGGATTGTATGTTTATCTCATTAATTCATTTAGTCGGAGACTGACTGCGGTGAGTACTTTTTTTTTGAGACCGACTATTTTTGTGCCACGGTAGAAAACATTTCATTGAACAACATACTCACAACAGAATAAGAGTGACAAGCAGACATGGTTATTTTATACTATAGTTTTTTTTGTGACTTAGGCACACTGATTCACGCAGGGATCTATTCTGGCATTGTTTTTGAGACCGACTGCAGTGACTGCACTTATTTTGTGACCGACTATTTTTCTCCCTTAGTGAAATTTTGTTGTTAGACCAACATACTCACAACAGAATAAGAGTGACGTATGCAATTTAGGCTTACGGATTCACGCAGATAAATAGTATTTGGGATCTATTCTGGCATTGTGTTTGAGACCGACTGCAGTGACTGCACTTATTTTGAGACCGACTACTTTTCTCCCTGGGTGAAATTTTGTTGTTAGACCAACATACGCACAACAGAATGAGAGTGAAACACAACATCTTTTCAAGCATGATAAGTTGACTGCTCTTATTTTGCGACCGACTGCACTGATTTTGCGACCGACTATTTTTATACTAAAGTTTTGCATGAGTAGCGTGACGAATACAGTGAGTACATATTTTGACACCGACTACCCCTATTTTGCGACCGACTCCACTGACTTTGCGACCGACTATTTTTATAGTAAAGCTTTGCGTGAGTAGCGTGACGTATACAGTGAGTACTTTGATAGCGAATACCCCTATTTTGCGACCGACTGCACTGATTTTGCGACCGATTATTTTTATACTAAGGTTTTGCGTGAGTAGCGTGACGTATACAGTGAGTACTTATTTTGATACCGATTACCCCTATTTTGCGACCAATTGCACTGATTTTGCGACCGACTATTTTTACACTAAAGTTTTGCGTGAGTAGCGTGACGTATACAGTGAGTACTAATTTTGATACCGATGACCCCTATTTTGCGACCGACTGCACTGATTTACCGACCGACTATTTTTATACTAAAGTTTTGTGTGAGTAGCGTGACGTATATATTGAGTACTTAGTTTGATACCGATTACCCCTATTTTGCGACCGACTGCACTGTTGTTACGACCGACTATTTTTATACTAAAGTTTTGCGTGGGTAGCGTGACGTATACAGTGAGTACTTAGTTTGATACCGATTACCCCTATTTTGCGACCGACTGCATTGATTTTGCAGCCGACTATTTTCTTAGCTGAGGGGTGTACCTCCCCCCCCCCGACATTTACGCCCCTGTTTCTGGGCCCTTTATGCATTAATTGGTACAGGTCTTATCCATGTACAGTCTGGTTATATGTAAAATAGTGTTGAACTTTTACTCACCACGACAAGGCCAGTTATAGAACAGCACGAAATATAATTTTGAAATAGTGTATTTTAGTAATTTGAATGTACCCAACATCGTGCGAGTAAACCAAGAAGGTCGAAGACACTACGCGACCCTTCTTACAACGTACAGATATTGTTTCAACAGATTGATGGAGAAAAGGAGGGAGGGAGGTTTATGTCTTCTTAAGAATGCCGAGTTCCCCAATATAACAATCTGGTTAAAACACGGAACCTATTTCGTTTCGTTTTTTTAGGGTTCAAAATTCCGTTTTATTTGTCTTTACTACTCTGGGTTCTGGAAGAGTTGTTATGTAACCCGCTTTTTGGATAATATGTGAGATTGCCCAAATGAAACTGCCTGTTACGGCAAGCGTTTGGCGTGTGGTGCAAGGAATTGTGGGTAGGCCTAACCAACTAGAAACATCAACGCTGATTGGTTAATCAATTCTCTGACGTCATAGGGTCAAAAGCCGCTTGTATGATTTTTGACGTGACTTTCTGTATTTTAATGAGAATGTCAATGGTTAAAGTTAAATTATGTAAAATGTTAGAACAAGAAGAGCGGGAGTACTTGACAAAAGAGAAATACTAACCTGGTTTTAATTCCTTTGTTCTATTTTTGAGGAAGAGAACCCAGTCATCGGCTGCTTGTTTCGCCATGGCGTTATATTCGTCTTTATTTTGAGTAAAATAAGCATACACGTGGTCATATACATACACCGGTCTAAAATAAATGATAAGATTATGTACGATAGAGGTCATAGGGGGCTTTGATAGTAGGGAGACCAGGGGGGGCAACCCACGAGATTGGACAGGTGACCCCACTCCCTATGGTGCACGAACCGGGACGAGAAATCACACCAGGTAACTCGGTGGCAAACCGTACTATCTTCATTTCACGCGTTAACCAACCCGCCCCATGTTACCAGTCACAAATACACCGAATGTTGCGAAATGGAATGGGGGTTAAGTCCTACTTTTTCTACTGAGACTTAATGTTGTTTGGTTGTATGACAGCTGACTTACTTTGATAACCAGTGTGTTGCTGTAAACGACAATGCTAGATCCACAGAATTGGAAGGAAAACACTGCTTGTAAAAATTGGTTCCTGTAGATGTCACATAAACATTTTCATGGTCCAGAAGATATGATCTGGGATTGGGTATAATACCTAGAAAACAAATTACAAATTTACTTTTATTCAAATCTACTTTTCTACAATTTTATTTCATACAAATTAAATCTACTTAAATCTATTAAAAATACTTTTATATAACTCATGCAAATTGGATCTAATTTTATACAAATTGGATCTAATTTTATACAAATTAAATTTAACTCTATACAAATTAAATCTATTAAATTTAATTTTATAGAAATTTAATTTAATTTTATACAAATTTTAATATTATACAAATTAAATGTAATTTTATACAAATTAAATGTAATTTTATACAAATTAAATCTAATTTTATACAAATTAAATCTATTAAATTTAATTTTATACAATTTAAATCTAATTTTATACGAATTAAATCTAATTTTATACGAAAAATCTTATTTCTTACCAAAAAATCTTATTTCTTACAAAAAAAACCTTATTTCTTACAAAAAAATCTAATTTTACACAAAAAGATACATCTTCAAACTGTCATAATGTCACTCAGAATAAAGTAATTTGAATGCCAGCCCATTGTAGTTTCCCCCAAAAGTTCAAATCCGAATTTATATAGATGTTACAAACCATGAATTCTTTTAAATAATGAATTGAAATCATTTTGTGGCAAATCTTCATACATTACATGGATCTCTTTGTTTTTGCCACACTTTGACCGAACAGTACCTGAAATTTAAATGTAGTTAGGTGTATCATAATACGCAGTGAAGACAGAAATATCGGTATTTGAAAAAAACCCTTGAATACTGCCAGTTTGAAACCCAATTTAAAGATACTTTATGTAAGATTTAGATAAAGAGTTGGCAAGCCATTTATATTTTGACCCACTATTGATAAAACCATTAACTAAAGAATTGAATTGACTGTTTTAAATCTACCAGTCATTAGTTCCATTGAAATCATAACAATATACTTACTAATTATACCAGTCATTAGCTCCATTGAAATCATAACAATTGTACTTAATCATACCAGTCATTAGTTCTATTGAAATCATAACTTACTAATTATATCAGTCATTAGTTCTATTGGAATCCTGACAATATACTTACTAATTATATCAGTCATTAGTTCCATTGAAATCGAGCCATCCGCGGCACCATAATCGGCTATAGTAAATGGTTCGTTTTCTAGATGAGGTTTGGTAACCAGATTTTCTGAAATGTTTACCAGAAGTACTATCACCATTACCAAAACTCTATGGCGTGGGTTCGTCTAATAGATTAATATTGCCCATAATTTTCAATATATTCATCTTACATTATCTATTTTTGAAATATTTTAGCAATCAATGTTAGCTCTTTACCCAAGGGGTATTGGTTTTTCGATATTATCGAATGAAAAAAGACATCACAATATGTTCACTTAGAAATATTAACCGACTTCGATTTTAAAAATAACCACCATTAACTCACCAACTATTTTGAGTATCTGGTCTTTAGAGTTATCACAAAACGCCTTGTTTCTCATCTGAACGTCACCATATGATGTCCCCTGTCCACCTGGATTCATCACATTGTAGGACGACCATCTGGACATCTTTTTCAAGGGAGTTCCCAATCTACATAAAATAAGTATATCCAGAAGCAACTGTAGGTACAAATACTAAAAGGCACATACGGCAATTTGAATCATTAACACACAAAAATTAGTTTTAGGTTACTAGGTTAAAAATGACCTGCGTGCATAGGGGGGCAGAACCCGTAATGCCCGAAAGATTTTCGGGTTTACAGAGAGCGGCGCCGGTATTCACCTAGAGGTGAAGAAGCGAGGCTTACCTTGTGTCTCTCCTCCCCCGGCCTCCAGAGGAAAATGTTTGGAATATTTGATGGTACAAACACGTTTTCCTGCTATTTCAGCCCTTGAACAAAGCAACTTTAAAGTGGTCGAATATAGCCTAATAAAGGTGGTTGACTCGAATCCCAATTAATCGTTTACGGTTCACGAAGACGGGACCAGGTCCACGGAAACAGGAACAGGTCCACGAAGAAGAGAACATTGCCGCCATTGGGAGAGAATTTTGAAAATGTAACTGCTATTTCAGTCTGTGAATACAGCAACTTCAATTTAGTCCAATATAGCCTACCTCTCTGACCCGAATTCCAAACAACCAATCAATAGTCGCTAGGTTTGGGGGTCTTGCCCTCCCGGAGAAAATTTTGAAAATTTATCACCGCAAATGCGTTTTCTGCTATTCTAGCCCCTGTAAGCAACTCCAAACGTGTCCAATGGTTTCATAACCGAAATCCCACTTTGAATTCCAACCATCCAATCAGAGAGAGAGCAAGAGAAATGGGATTTAACGTCCACTCGACACAAACTAGGCCATTTCGGGACAAACATATGGTTTAATTTTATTTCAGTAATTCGCTTGCGCGTATGGATCTTTGGTAGTGGGGGGGGGGAAACCGGAGGACCCGGAGAAAACTCACGAGATTGGACAGGCGACACTCTTCCTAGTCACGTACAACCGGTGATTCGAAACCACGCCAATGTCAGGCTGTATGATACAGCACGCACGTGCTAACCATTCATGCTAACCTGCCCCCCCCCCCCTGGCTCGTACGCCTATGCCTGCGTGAACTATACGTCATTTTAACCGTTTTTAAACGAAACTATACGCGGTGATGTAACATATTGCTCTCTCTCTCTCTCTCCCTCTCTCATTACCTGAATAAACCTACACATCTACACACAGACATCGTCATCATTTCTAAGATAGACAACAGAAATGTATGCTTCTGAAATTGAGATGCCTCCCCGTGTACAAACTGGGTGATTTAGTGATATGTTTGGACTAAAAACATATTCAAACTAATTAATCAATCAAAAATTTGCTTCAAATCCCTTTAAATGCACTGTTATCGTTGGAAAACCACATAGCTATAATATCCATTTTAAGCGTCCATGGTTGTGACATGACTTGACCATGACGGAAACTAAGCAAGCCGAGGAGGAATCCGTTGTATATATCAACGACGATGTGTATCGCCGAATAGAAATTCCTGCAATAGGCCTATACATAACTACTAGTTTTTTGCTATTTTTAACGCCCGTCCCTTATAATAATAGATCAATTTTCATTCTTTGCACTTAGTGTATTATGTAATGTGCGCAAGACTGTAATGTAGAGTTCCCAAATGTTCAATATTGTGCAACAAAATTTATAGGATTATATTGATACATTCATCAGGGTGCAGGAGATTCTAATATATATGCTTTAGAAGGTCTGTCATTGAGTAAAAAGACTTGGTTTCGATCCAACATGTGAGCCGTCTGTCCAATCTTTGGGGTTTCTTCAACTCCTACTACTAAAGACTCAAACTTTGGTAAAAACTCAAAAGGGCAAGCAAATTATTGAAATAAAATTGATCCATGTTAGTCCCAAAGTAACTTATTGTGTGCAAAGTGGTTTTTAAGCCTCAACTTCATCTATTCTTTTCAAATATATGTTCTTTATAATATCACGTATTGATAACAAGCCTGCAATTCGGAATACTCATTGTCTTGTTTCCAGGTCTACTGGATTCTCCTTTAGCGGTAGTTCCAGTAGTAAGAAGTAGGGGCAGAGGAAGTCGCCATTCCAGGGGAACGGGTCGGGGCACAAGTATTTCTACATCTTTTACACGAAGCAAAGCAGTTTTGGAGGAAAACAAAGATTAGCTGGACGAATGGAAAATTGAAGACATACATTTTATTACACTAGATTTAAAGTGTTCAAAAATATTTTCAGAGTAATCAAAGCAAAGCAGTTTTGGAGGAAAACAAAGATTAGCTTGACGAATGGAAAATTGAAGACATACATTTTATTACACTAGATTTAAAGTGTTCAAAAATTTCCAGAGTAATCAAACAACATGGTATTTTATTTACAGACAAATGCTGTTGATACAGGACTTGAGCATCAGTTGAGTTCGCCTGACTAGTGTGTTTGTAACAATTGTGTAGAGATGGAAATAGATATAAAATGTATTTGCTGTGGATGTCAACCAGCTTTATGTAATTTTACATAATTGTAAGTTCAAAGCATTTTAATAAATAGAAATCAGTATTCACAATAAAATCGTATCAATTTAGAAATTTTGCTATGCAAACAAAGTAAGTCAACAAAGCTATATCATATTAAATATTTCTCCTTCAGGAAATGATCAAAATGTTTTAGCCATTTCCGATGATTACTTTCGGGATATGATGGGTAGACATGGTAAACTACAACGAAACAGCAAGATATACAGCATGCAGAAATTTCACATTTCGGTGGCATGGATGTCTTGGTACCGATTTTGGAAGAGTTGTCCAAAGTTGTGTTACTGTGCGTATCCAACAAATGTTCCCAAGTGCAACTGGACGCTTTATGTATTTTCGACACAGCATATATACCAGTAATAGGTGTGAACTCGATAATCTAACTGTCTACCAGGACACTGTTTCACGAAATTTTAACTTAAGATAAAATCCAATTTTAGTAGATACTTAAATTTTGAGTGGCTAAGCACTAAAATCAATCTAATATTATCCAATCAAATTACTAAAATTGGGATCTTATCTTAGTTAAAATTTCGTGAAATAGGCCCCTGAACGATTAATGATAAATATCTAGGAAATTCTAATTCTAACATTTAGTAAAATTACTATCCAAATCTCAATTTCTTTATTGCAAGAAGTTACTTAGTTGGTGGAGGTGTCACAGCTGTAATATTTCTTCTTATACCCCTGGGATCACCATACTTGAAGGATCGGACCCCGGTGCCTTTTAATTTGATCCAATATTCCACTAAGTATATCAACCATATATTCATATTCTTTCTCCACTTTTACAGGAAGCACACTCCATGTACTTTGTTCTTTTCGAATACAGCCTGTGAAATCTGTAAAATTTTGTAATATATTGTATTGACAATTAAAAAGAATATTTGGAATAACAAGTTGTATGTTGTTTTGCCAAGAAATTAGAATGCGGGTGGGTGGGGGGTTAGCACCCACTTGACCAAATAAGGTACTATTTTGTCAGTAGCAGTGGGAGAAACGGGGGGGGGGGTGCGAAGAAAACCCACGATAGGTAGATAACCAACCCAACGCTGTATCATCATGTCCTTGTGTCACTGGTAGAAAATGTTTTTGCACTGTACATTAATGAGCTAAATCGCTAATATTTGCGACCTAGATATCGTCGCAAATGGGTCGCACGCATATAATAATGTAATATGAATGTATATATACTGATTTGCATTCAATCGTTTCTGTTTTTACTCTAATTTCAAATCAGTTATTTTTGGCAAAAAACGCCAGAAGTCTACATAGTTTTTATTGCACATACTCTCCAGATATGAATATGCCGTCACTGTTTGACATCACTTTTGGAATATGTCTAGCCTCGTTCTTTGAGTCCCTTGTTAATAATGGGTCTAAAACGCATAATAGTATATGACTCGTGTACCAATGGTAAAATGTTTATTTTGTCTTAAATATTGGACATCAGAAGCCCATCTTTTCCCGGTAAGATCACAACATCAATGTTGATTTAAACTGACAAACAATTCGTGTTTTCAATGTCGAAGACTTTGGATGATATTGAGTTAGAGACTTAGCTACTTTAAAATATGTCGGGTTGGTGGAAGTTTTCTAATTCACCAGTATGTCTAAAATAAAATATCTTAATTATCAGCCATAAGTTGTTTCTTTGTAAAAACATTTTAAATTTCATTGCATCCTGGCTAACGAAGACAGGCAGTGCAGTGCAATGATGGCAATTTTTCCCAAACAGCAGCATTTTGTCCTATTCTCCCCTTTTTTGAATCCAACCTTTATTTACACAGCAATGTGTAATTTGTACACATGGCCAATCTATCGACTAGCCATTGTTGCTTGTCAGATCGTCCGACCCCTCCCCCCCCCATCAATAACAACAGGAACCACGAATAGTAAAATATTTGTATAGACAAAGATATTGCACAAATAATTTTTATGTCACACTTTTAAAAATTGACTCACGACCAGTGGTGACCCCGGTGAGATACAAAAACAATCATATTTCTATACTTGTTCTTACATTTTAAAAACATTTCAAGTTGACCCTATATTGGCTGTCATTATCATTGTCTTATCGATAAAGGTATAGTGGATCTTTATCATCACTAGTCAGCTTGGTCGTCGTTTTAGGCATCTTCTGATATTCTGAAAAAAAAATATATCAATACTTAATAGTAAGTAGTGCAGGAGGATTGCACAGTTAGACAAAACAAATCTACAGACAAGATACAATACACAGAAATCACAAACAAACATTAGATGTAACATCGGGTATTAGTTTGCATATTCATGTGCATGTTCATACAATCTTAGAGATATTGCTTATTATAAACTAATTACCACCTGCCATAGATAAAAAAGCAGCACGGAGCCGTAGTTCGCTAGGCTAGACGTAACTATTCTTGTGACTGCTTCGTGCAATACTTACTGAATGAGAGATTTTGTGTGTTGCTTTTTTCTACATACATTGTACTTCTGCATCCCGTGACAGTTGTTCAATCCCACGATTATAAGATGAATTTCCCGTCATGTAATACAAAATATTACTTACTATACATTGCAATATGGTACGAAATTAGTAG
The DNA here is from genome assembly GCA_036850965.1 of Patella caerulea. Taxonomy (NCBI): domain Eukaryota; kingdom Metazoa; phylum Mollusca; class Gastropoda; family Patellidae; genus Patella; species Patella caerulea. The sequence continues at coordinate 11,116,627 of JAZGQO010000002.1, read as the reverse complement.
AGTCACAATACTTTTGATGAACATGTTTAGCTAGTGTGGACTAGAATTCTGCTTTGACTCCATAGAGTTATAATTCAAACTACCTTCTTTCTTGTGACGATTCCTAAAATTTATAAATGCCTATTTTACTTATATTAGTTATATCATTTATGAAGCTCTGAGAAGTATAGATATTTGAAAGTAATAATTGCATTAGAATTGTCCATTGCACACAGTCTTTGGCCTTATAATATTTTAACCAGTCGACAGGCCTATTGTGACAGAGAAGTGGTTCACTTGGAATCACATGGCCCAAAAAGTGAAAGGAGTCAATCACTCAATGATGTTTACGTTTTTAGTTTTTTGGTGCTGACATCTTGCAAAAGAGAATCGTCAACAACATTTGACGTAGACTGTAACGGGCGTGTCCTCCTAAAAACTTCACTGCCCCTCCGAAGCTAGTTCAGCTCTGAACGTCGGTCTCATTACACTCCTCACCCTGAACGTTCAGGGACTGCCCCATTCAACCAATGTCGAAAATAATTGGAGCCCCAGTCAATTTTACTGGGCAACTTTTCAGTGCTAAACGATGGGGTGTCAATCCACGTGGACGCATGTACAATGTAAACGAACTTCTTAGTAAGAACATAAGACCTTACTTCGCTAGACTCAGTATGAGCGACACAACACGCTGTTAAAAATACGTCCCCTCCTATCAAGTTATATTTTCGCCGTCATGACACTCTAACTGTAGGTCAACGTCCACATTCAGGAATGTCGGTCATACAAGACGAAACGAAATGTACAGGCTCTACATTGTACAGGCTTTCACACGGATTGACATCCCGTCGTTTAACAGTGAAAAGTTGTCCAGTAAAATTGACTGTTCTCCATTTTTTTTTCGACATTGATTGAATGGGACAGTCCCTGAACGTTCAGGCTGATTGTAATGAGACCGACGTTCAGAGCTGAACTACTCTGACAGCAAGTTCATAATTCAGCCAACATAGCAACAAAATGCCCTTTAGAAACAAAAATGAATATACTTCAATAAAATTAGGTCTCTCTATATCCTAAACGAAACCCACTACTACCAGCATTATCAAAAACTTGAGTCGAAAGCGAAAGTAGAAGCCACAACTTACTTACCAACAGTAACACTCAATAAGCTTGTATTTGTCTTTAATCGCTGTCCATTTACCATAAATATCAAAGCCTACGTAAATTCTGTGATTATCCGCTGTTCATTCCCCTTTACCGCAGTTTAATCTGTTGTACGTTTCAGTCTCTCATTATTTTTTTTTATCTCGCCATCCATTAACAACTACACCGACGTCTCCCTGCAACAATTACCTCATACAAGCAGCACGAGCAACCCGTAACGCCACTCTAGCAGAACCCCATATTCGTCGGGCTGACAAATAAGGATACCCTGACATTTTTGCCCAGTGGTTGCCCCACGCGTGTTTTTCAGGGAATCTATTATTTTTCCAATAAGATTGAATGTTGCTACTTTCCATACATACCAAAACTGCCACACCTTTATTGGAAATATCCACCCGATAAATACTTTACTGGGAAAGTATCTTTAAGCACCTGTTGTTTCAAGTCACATTTGGTACTTGCAATGTCAGTTTTTATGTTGTTGTTTAATACAAATTGAACGTCCAATACATAAAACAAAGGGTAAAACGCGGTGTTAAAATTCGCTGATGGTGATAATGATGATGATTTATTTATTTATTTCTCAATGTAAGATATACTTTTGAAATTTGTAAATATGTGTAATTGTATTGAAATTTATAATTTCACTTTTTGGGTATGCAATTGAGGTTCTGATAGGTTGCATATAAGGTATATGTTCCATTATGTAAAGCCACAATTTGTCTGTTATGCAAAATGCGGAATGGAGAAGTGTGATGTGCGTATCCCTCGTTATTCGAAATTGGTGACATTCAGAGCATATTTACTTTCTTGAAGATCGTGGTAACGGTTACAATATGGAATTCAACGATCTTTAATAAATGTTGATCTCGACTTTGATTGCTACTGTTATGCATTTACCCCGTTACAAACAAACAGTTCCATTTCAACGATGGAACATTCTTCTTCGGATCAAGGCATTTTGAGTGAAATATTGTCGTAAAGCAACAAGAAACTTACTTACCTTAGTAGTGCAATGCGTGAATGGGGGAAATTAAGATGGCTACCCAAGCAATGTAGGTTATGTCGATAATTATTCGAGTTGTATTACATAATACGTGCAACTCTTATGTATATTGATGTCAATTATGCACTTAAAGATATGTGCAAATAGCACACGGTCACGGTGTTCTAGACGCCTGACCAGATTAATTACACACAATCGTTATAATACATGTATATATTTAGATCTCGTTTATCGATACCGCACGAGGCTTTAGCCGGGTGTTGTTTCAATGTATTACCCAATGTCTTGAGCTCGAGACCATTAAACAACTTAAAATACAGACATTATCCCACGCGTGCTTTTGCATGAAATATGCCACGCGAGTCCAATAATCCATCTACATGTAATATAGATAATGTACGATTGGCAAGTTGCCGGTGAATTATTGGAAATAATGGTACGCCAACATCAAAGGATAACGTCAAATCTGTCTTTTAAATAAAAATATGTACAATATAAAGTACAACACTTATATGTATAGTCATATCAAGGCTGTTAAAGATCTATACATGATCATGACGTCATCGTTGGGACGTAGTTTCATTTCATCTCTCATCTATTAATCAATTTGCATAAGTAACATATACAAACAAAAAATATGCACCAAACTTTGTGAAAAAGACTCCAATAGCTCTATTGAACTGGAAAGTTTAAAGAAAATTGTATAAGACCACTAGAGAATGTTTGCTCTTAAAATTAATTTGCTTGATAACGATATGTGTATGTGTATCGAAACGTAGTATATGAATGAATTCAGAAGTAGTATATACATATAGGTGTGTTTATTTTTAATAATGGCATTATATTCTATCTTTAACTAATTATTGGATGCACACATTCTATACAGAGGCGGATTCATTGGAGGGGGGGACGAAAGGGGCGCCCCCACTAATCTTGCCCTTTTTTACTGCTGAAAGTCCCTTCTTCTCAGACCCTAATATTTTTGTTCCGAACGTTTACTTAACTTAGACGAAAATATCAACTGAATAGCTCTTGGTCCGATTCGGAATGGCTACAGATGCAAGGAAATGACGGATAATAATTTTGCCCCCCCCCCCCAACAAACATCCTCTCAGCGGCGTGCCCTGTCTCCGCGGTCATTGCTCTCATTGCAAAATTCGTAGATCCGCCCTACTATAGACGTTAGATCCCATGCACTCAAACAATGAGTGACGGTTGGACACATAAAAAGAGTTATAATTTGGTAAACATTTAATTCTTGATTAATAACAAAATAACACGTGTGACACTTCCGGTGGTAAGTTTCCACTATAAGGGTGGTTATCAACGTCATTCAGCATCAACCAATCATCATAATTAATTACGTCATATTTGACCGATAAGATAATTGAACGTTCAAACCAAAAGCCAAAAAGCTATTATATCTTTGGGCATTCGTCAGACAGCAGCTAAATTCCAGAGAGAGATGATGTTGTAAATTCTATCTGCAAACTCTCAGCGAGTCTGGGTGGAGTGAGATTGAGTGAATGACTTTATTGTACTCTAATGCTTGGCTTGTATCTTATGTAACCAGTGCTTGATATATAAAATGTAAAAACTATTGCATTGTTATTCCTGGTAAGACAAACGTCTTAATGAGATAACAGTAAGAAGAGAATATACAACGTGAAAAAGAAGTCAAGTAAAAATACTAGACGATCACAAGTCTACTAAGATATGTAGTAGGAAAAGACGCATGGGTAAAACATAGGACGTGGCAAACGGTTTTTAGTACGTGGGCCGCTTTCCACGTCTGTCAGGAAGACATATGGTGCTACATTGACACTATGGTTATACATACTGTCGATAACAAAATTCCATAAGTCTGGACAATTAGACTACATCATTTAGTTATAGTCGTTAATAATTAATTACACCCACTCTAAAACTTCCATAACAGCCTGGAAAATTAGAAATTTAGAATACATCCTTTAATTATAGGCGTTTATAATTAATGACACTCGCTCTGAAATATGATTTATAGATTTATATCATTGTTTCGGCCTTTTAAAATATCTTTTCTGCAAGAAAAAGATCTGTGGAATATTCTAGTTTGTAAGTTTTTAGGACATTTTCTCGCGTTGTGTTCACAACAAAATGTCCGCTCCTTATACGCAATTTGTGCACAAGTCCGTGGCCCCCACTAGACAGAATTAGTGACTATTCTAGAGAATATCACTAGGTCCAAAACCTGACCGAATTTATGTGTAGGAGAAGTGACGTGTTGAGAAAGACTTTACACCTGCAGAAGTTACCCCAATTTAACTGCCGTTGCATCGGATGCATCATCATCATAGTGGATTTTAAAATCACCCAGAAAAGTTTGTCAAAATTTTAAAATGTAACAGCCGTTGAAAGAGTCGATAAAGACACACAACATGAGCAGTTGTAATATAGGAGCTGATCTTTACGTGAAGTGATCCAAAACCATTATAGGTCCAGGAAGTGTTATCCTAGAGTTCAAGTGTAAGAGTGTTTGTTAATATCACAGCCAGACCACCAACTGTGTTACATGCTAAAACATTCCAATTGTTTTCATTAATTATTGTCTGACCCCGACGTTTTTGCAAAGTGTCATAATCCCACAAAGTGTACAAATTGTAAAAAATCGTGCCATTTAATAATCGGACTTAAAGGACAATGTTGGTGTCAGTCATTATCACATATGTGATAGAACTGGTTAAACACCTTCCAAATGTAATTTTAACACAGAGATCATTGCTACGATAGATGAGTAATAAAGGTTGCAATAATCGGAAGTGATGAACTCAAAAGGAAAACAAGAGTTATCCTTCTATATAGATGCAGTATTTTGAACGATTTAGGGTTTTCATATCAGTTTGTGGGGTATTCCAGATAACAAACTATTGCAATAGTCTAATCCTGATAAGACGAGCGACCGAATCAGAGTATGGGCTGCGTCCTTCGAATGTTTCTGATAGAGCGGGGATGAAAAAGAAGGTTTTGCAGATATGATAATCTGAACTTCCATGGAGAGTTCTGAATCAATGTAAACACCAAGATTTTCAACTTCATTCACTGGTTTGATTTCTGAATCAGCTATTTTCAAAGTTGATGAATCCGATTTTAATAATGAGTGTTTGACCCAATCACTTTTATCATCATTTAATTTTACCATATTGGTGGACATCAAGCTTTTTAAATATTCGGTGCATTTTGATGTGCGTTGAAATTGCTGGCCAATCAAGGTAACTGGGATAAAAACTATCAATAATCGGCGTGTCATCTGCGTAAGAATGATTTAATAGGCTGTATTGGTTGATGATATGAAATACAGTAGATAAACATAATTCATATTCCTTGACCGTTTTAGATTTCCAGAAGTAGACATGAAACCACCTGGAAAATCACTACTGTCTATACCTTTTGAACATACGTACTTGTGTAAAAACAATAGGGATTCAACTCCCCAGGATCTTTAGATAATAACCATTCCTCCATTCCTTTAAAAACTAATTCACAAATCTGTAATTTCTGTTCCTCGCTTCGTTCGCTACTCAGTGCTGTATAGAAAGTATTATAGAAAGGTGTTTTTAAATATTTTGTCATACCACGAGCAACACCTTCTCTATCATCGATACCTGTGGATAATACGTATAGAGAATAATAAACACGTTATTTACCAAGATAGATGAGGGAGTCGCGGTGGCCCAGTGTGTGACACATTGGTTCCTTAACCGCGAGGTCACGTGTTCGATCCGGGTGTTGATCAAGAATGTCCATTGTCAGTGATACAGGATATAGGGTCTGGTAAGGTACGAAGCATAATTGTTCGGATAGAAGGAAAACCGCGAGTTTAGGTACGTAGCAGTTTGAAATCGATGACTATCATCATTAGCCCAGTAACAGCAGAGCAGTAGGATGTCAAACCCCATTTCATTTAGCAATATGATTGGATAATCCTAGGAAGGATATAGGGGAAGTGGACACACCACCGCCCTGATCTATCTTTAAAGAGAACGCTTTTATCAACAGGTATGTCTGGTGGCAGATGATAATCATGTGAAATCTCGCTCTGTTCATAACCCGATAACACGACAGGATATTATACGTAATCATAAGACATTTTATTCTGTTGTAATATTGTCTCTTTAATAGTTATGCCGCATTTCCTGAAAGCTTTTATTTTCGAAGACTTGTAAATTTTATTTCAAGAAGATTATAAACATAACCTTAGTGCCTATAAACCACGGGCCACTTCACCCACCAAAAAGCTGCCACGTACCACCAATAAATACCATACCCACCTCGCCCACAAGCATCCCCGCATAACGTTGATACTGACAATGCCACTGAACAAACATGCTACTTCTTTAAGAGCATTGGAATTTCATATAAGAGATTTGGAAACCTCAAGAAGGAGATTAGTACATTTACCTTGCTCTAACTTTTGCTTCCATTCTGAGACATAAAAACAGGGGAGAGCATCCAGTCTAACTTCATGCAGTTTAAGTCCCATATTCTTTAACTCTATGGAATCGCGGATTGGTTCTTCTAACTCACGTGGGCTTCTCAAGCAGAAAGCGTATGTACCTTGTTTTAACTCGGCCTATGAAACATAAGTTTAAAGGAATTATAGGTTTAGCTCAAACAAACATAAAAACAAAACAAAACAAAAAACAAAAAAGATAGGCTGGCACTGCCAGGCAGGATACGCACACATTTTTGGGAGATGGATAGAGAACAAGCAATACCGAAAGTGATTTTTCCTACATCATTAAGTCCTGTATTTCATACTGTATTGGGAGCAGCCATTTTATTGGTCAGTTCCAGTCTGATATTCATGAAATTCGAAGCCGATATAACGTAGAAATGTTACTTTTCGTCAAAATCGGATAAGAATTGTGACCTGTAGAGAGTCCACAACCATGATATACCATATTTTTACACTATACGCGTACAAACGGTGACCATTTCGTCCGGCAATTTTGGTACGATTTTCACGAAATTCGAACTCAACCTTCCTTACGGAGCAACAGTAATATAATTAGAGTTTTTTTTTAAATCAGATAATAATTGTTCGAGAGATAAACAGAGAACAAGCAATACCGAAAGTGATTTTTCCAACAATCAAAGGCCATAATTCATTAAGTTACAATTTGATATGCGCAAATATCAAAAAGAATAAAGATATTTAGGTTATAAACAAGCATTTCAGGTATCAACAAAATCGAATTAAAATTGTCACCTCTACAGGGTCCACAACTTTGATATACCATATTTTTACACTGTTCGCGTACAAACGGCGGCCATTTTTTCTGGCAATTATAGTCCGATTTTCTCGAAATTCGAACTGAACCTTCCGTAGGGTGTAATGGTGATAGAGTCAAATGTTTTTTTAAATTGGATAATAATTGTGACCTCCAGAGGGACCATAGTCGATTTTTCGGACAATCAGGGGCCATAATTCAGGAAGTTACGATCCGATATGCGCAAATAACGAAAGGAACCAAGATCTTTGGGTTATAACCATGCATTTCAAGTTTCATCAAAATCGAATTAAAATTGTGACCTCTACAGGGTCCACAACCATGATATACAATTTTTTAACAGTATTCGCGTACAAACGGCGGCCATTTTGTATGGCAATTTTGGTCCGATTTTCCCGAAATTCTAACTCAACCTTCCTTACGGTGTAACGGTAATATTATCAACCGTTTCATTAAATCGGATAATAATTGTGACCACCAGAGGGACCACAAGCTAAAATAAGGCGATTTTGCGTATAATCAGGGGCCATAATTCAGGAAGTTACGTTCCAATATGCGCAAATATCGAAAGGAACTAAGATCTTTGGGTTATAACCATGAATTTCAAGTTTCATCAAAATCGATTTAAAAATGTGACTTTTACAAGGTCCACAACCCATGATATACAATTTTTTAACAGTATTCGCGTACAAACGGCGGCCATTTTGTATGGCAATTTTCGTCCGATTTTCCCGAAATTCGAACTCAACCTTCCTTAGGGTGTAACGGTGATATAATCAAACGGTTTTTTAAATCGGATAATAATTGTGACCTCCAGAGGGACCACAAGCTAAAAAGGGTGATTTTTCGGACAATCAGGGGCCATAATTCAGGAAATTACATTCCGATAGGTGCAAATATCGAAAGGAACCAAGATCTTTGGGTTATAAACATGCATGTCAAGTTTCATCAAAATCGGTTCAAAATTGTGACCTCTATAGGGTCCACAAGCTAAAAACGTGATTTTTCGTACAATCAGGGGCCATAATCCATGAAGTTTTCATCCGATAAATGCCAATATCGAAAGGAACCGAGATCTTTTGGGGATAAACCTATATTTCAAGTTTCGTCAAAATCGGATAAGAATTGTGACCTGTAGAGAGTCCACAAACAAATTGTGGACGGACGGACGTCCGGACGGACAGGGGCGACGACAATATACGTCCACATAAAAATGTGGGCGTATAACAATAAAAACCTTAGCAATTGTGTAGCACCATGGATCTTTCTGCCAGACATTAAATGAATTATAGGTTTAGCTCAAACAAACATAAAAACAAAACAAAACAAAAAAACAAAAAACAAAAACAAAAAAAAAAACCTTAGCAATTGTTTAGCACCTTGGATCTTTCTGCCAGACCTGAAACGCGGGATTCCGACAAACCAGTCGCCACATCCGTCGTATGATCCATGCACACCTTTCTTACTTCATATTTTAGAACCGCCCTTGGTCGTCTAGTATTGTCTCTAGTTGCATTTGTAATTCTTTTACTGGTTAGGACGTATCTCTAAATTTGTGTTCAGCATCTCTCTTTGTGTATATCCCTTTATCTTCGCCGCTAAAACGTATCTTTAAATGTTACTCTGACATCCCACATTTTCAGTCCCAAAATATCATGACAAGAACAAAAGTACAGTTTCTACCAACATAAAGCCATTCCCTTTATCTTTCAACCCAGTTGTTGTCCCTTGAACCAAAACAGTCCCTTTTTACCGTACTTTGAAATGTTGTGTCATGGTGTTTTTATGAATCTACGTGTACCCTAGAACACGAATGTGTATATTTGATGCGATTTTAACCATGATAAAGACAGGAATTTAATGATTACTTTTGATGAGATTTTCGCAGAATTTTCGAATTTTCCCGTCTGACTGTGTCAATCTGCATACTGGTTTATCTACGTGCTAAATTTAGGGAGGTGGGGCCTTGCAAATTTGGATTTAAAAGGGGTATATTATACTTTCTGAAATGATACATTAGTGAAAACCAAAAAAAGATTCGACATTAAATTTCTTTTTCAATAGCTCAGCCACTGTAGATGACTTTATATTCCACTCAGAAATTGTAGACTAAGCACCTGACTAGTACTGGTGTTAGTCTTGGTAGACAACTGCCACCATGCTGTATTAGAACTAAGCTCAGCTCAGCTACCCATATGTACACGGCGCGAAAGTCTGCCAAAACTCTAAAACTACATTGACGCAACGTATCACGGTGCGATACGGGTGCGGAAAATTCCACTTGCCAAAAGTCTCTATAGAATTTATCCTTGACCCCCTTTCCTGTTAGGCGGGTTGGGATGGCCTAGTGGTCTAGAGTGCCGCGCTTCGACCTCTAGCTGGCCGGTCACCTCTGACTTGCGGCTGTGGTTACTATCCCTGGTGTGAGCGTATGTGGCATGGAGATAGGGGCGCCTCCGGGCACTCCAGTTTCCTCCCACTGTTAAAGACCCCTGCGCGCAAGCGAATTATTGAAATAAAATTAAACCATATGTTAGTCCCGAAATGACCTAGTTTGTGTCCAGTGGACGTTAAACCCCATTTCTCTCTCTCTCTCCCTTTCCTGTTATTCATTTGGGTGTGCGGGATATGATACATACATTTACCTTTGTAATAATTCCATGATCAAATAAATCTTTCCAAATTGACCCTGTAGCACTTAATCCATCCTGATGAGTCACGCAGACGGGTTCTTCCGGAGTAGCATCTTTTCCTCCTATCGTCGAGAAGACACCCCAGCCACCTACAATCAAATAGGTATCTTTATAAGGCACTGTAACTATTCAGGAGTTCAAGGTTCTGCTCCGTTTGTACCATAGTCAGGGGCGTTTTAAGGTTTATCATGGTGGAGGCTATACTATTTTGAGGGTCCTCTTTCGGGGGGGGGGGGGGTAGGTCGAGAAATTTTGCAAAAATAGAAATAATTTTGGTGCATTCTGACATATGCTCCAGGCCCTTCAAGGCCGGGCCTATTTCAATACTCGTCTGGAGCCTGCTGCATGCGTAACAAATCACTTGTACGTATCTGGAGCTCAATCAAATAATAATTGATGGAATATGGTGGAGTGGGCCTATTGTGCAAGCAGCACGCGTAACCCCTGAAATCTAGAAAGCAAAGAGATGATCGCTCCGCCAAGCCAGATAACACTGGGCGGCCTAACTATCTCTTTCTTCTTCTTCTTCTTTTCTTCTTCTTCCAATAGTGTGCTGGGTTCTGTGTTTCCTGAATAGCTTATTAGTAGGTTTTCAGAAAAGGTGATTTCTTGATTGATGATTTTCATGCAATTGCAATGACTGCACTCTCATTCTGTAGTGGACTGACTCAGGCTCGAGGGCCCGTCCCCTTGGCCAGAGGGGCCTTTTTGTCTGCCTTTAGGGCCCTCCCTAACTAGGGTACATTTTCATTTTTCTCATCGGTTTTAGCAATTTTATCTCCCATTTTATTTTTTCAACTTCTTTGATTTTTTTCGCGAGGAGGCTGGCGCCTCCAGCGTCTCAGCTATAAAACGCCTCTGACCATAGTTCACGATCGAATGCGGTAAGAGAGGACGAAAGCTTACCACATCCGACGTGTGACACCGTCCTTGCTACACGTCTTTCTTTGAATGGCGTGGTTACTGTTGGAACTAATCCTGGAATTAACATTCTGTGGCTTAAATATGGCTACGCAATCAGATATATACCAGGGACACAACTATTTGCTTAAAAACATTTTATTTCAAGCAAGTCTACATAAAACTTGTGGGAAATTTTCACTATTCATAGAAGGGCGATAATTAACCAATCTCTATAATTATTTACATCATATTTGACCAATTAAATAATTGAACGTCAAAACCCAAAGCTACAAAACTATCATATTTGTGAGCAATAGTCAGACAGCAGCTTGATCCTAGTAGGGAAAATATGTAGCCATTTCTATCATCTGGCTGGATGGGGTTTGAAAGAATGACTTTAGTATTGTAAAAGTTCGGCCAGGTGAAAGGTTGCAGCACTGGATGTTCTAACACCAAGACAACTAGAATAAAGAGAAATACTAACCTGATTTCAATTCTATGGTTCTATTTTTTAGGAAGAGTACCCAGTCATCGGCTGCTTGTTTCGTTATGGTATCATTGTCTTCTTTATTTTGAGTAAAATAAGCATACACATGGCTATATATATATACCGGTCTAAAATAAATAAGATTATGACGGAAAGAGGTCATAGGGGTCTTTGGCAGTAGAGGGATCCGGAGAAAACCCACGAGGTTGGACAGGTGACCTTACCCCTTATGGTGCACGAGCCGGGAATAGAAATCACAGCAAGTAACTAAGTGACAGATCTTCCGATCTAAATTTCACGCGTTAACCAACCTGCCCCATGTTACTAGTCATACAGCGATAATGATAACACACCGAACGTTGGCTATGAAATGGGAGTTAAATTCTACTTTCTGCACTGGGACTTAATGCGGTTAGCTTGTATAGCTGCTGACTTACTTTGATAACCATTGTGTTGCTGTAAAAGACAATGCTAGATCCACAGAGTTGGCGGGAAAACACTGCTTGTAAAAATTGGTTCCTGTAGATGTCACATAAACATTTTCATGATCCAGAAGATATGATCTTGGATTAGGTATAATACCTAGAAATCAAATTACAAATTGACTTTTCTACAAATTTAATTTTATATAAATGCAATTTTATACAAATTTAGTTTGGTATAAAAGTTTGATTTTATACAAATTTAATTTTATATTTTTATACAAATTTAATATTAGATTTTATTTGTATAAAATTAAATTTTTTATTTTATACAGATTCAATTTCATACAAATTTAATATTAGATTTTATTTGTATAAAATTAAATTTTATATTTTAAACAGATTCAATTTCATACAAATGAAATCTAAATTTATGCAAATAAAATCTAATTTTATACAAATAAAATCTAATTTTATACAAATAAAATCTAATTTTATACAAATAAAATCTAATTTTATACAAATAAAAGCTACTTTTATACCAATTAAATCTACTTTTATACCAATAAAATCTAATTTGATACAAATAAGCTAAGTTTATACAAATTTAATTTGATACAAATTTAATTTGATACAAATTTAATTTTATACATATTTAATTTTACAAAATAAAATCTGGCTATTGCAAGTCTTTCATTTGGCTTCAAATGTCATTATTAATATGCCAAGCCTATTACCTCTCTATCGCATAGGATGAACGAGGTTTAAATGGATTTAATGATGAAATGGAAAAACGATGCTAGATCTCCGTTTTCAAGTACCAGAGGCGGATTAAATGGGGGGGGGGGGGGTTTACTTAGACAAAAATGTCAGTCGGGGTTATGATACTTCGGGTTCATGGCTACGCCCGAACTACGCCGTGTCAAGTTCGAGTCTTACATAATTCATCTTTAAAGACAAACTCGCGATCAAGTTATAAAACATGCACATACACTGCAAGTAATAAGTAAGAAACGTGTATATCAAATTAAACAAATGGTCAACCACAAGCACCCGGTGCTGTACAGTAATCAGGCTTTATTCAAAATGAAAACAAACTCAGACAAGGGGAGGCAATCAACAATATTACCCAAAAGTTGTATTATTCTAGTAAAAATAGCAATGCCAACTAATCGAAGTTTCCGAAAGAAGTTCAAATCCGAATTTATATAGAAGTTACAAACCCTGAATTCTTTTATGTAACGAATTGAAATCATTCTGAGGTAAATCTTCATACATTACATGGATCTCTTTGTTTTTGCCACACTTTGATCGAATAACATCTGAAATGAAATGAAATTGGGTTTAACATCTTACTGTTCTGCTCCGACCTGGGCTAATGAAGACGGGCATATGAAATGAAATGGGGTTTAACGTCCTACTGTTCTGCTCCGAACTGGACTAATGAAGACGGGCATACGCCATACAGTGTGCTATGAGTGAAATTGTATCGGATATCGGCACTATGGCCTGATCTTATATCGAATTCTAATTGTCAAGGAATCTTTTACGTGCACGCCATGTGTACACGAGACCTCGGTTTTTCGTCCCATCGAACCGACTAGACAACCCGAAAAGAATAACACCTGAAATTCAAATGTACTTAGATGTATTATAATACGTAGTGAAGACGGAGATATCGTTATTTAAATATGCAAATCTTCGTACAAAGAAATAAAACGCAAGGTCGCCGAGATGTAAACAAGCCTAGGGCACGTGATTATTGGCAAGATTGTAGATTAGGGTTGGGATTAGCGCTAGTCCTGTTTACATTTCATAACTTGAAGTTGGCCTTATCAGACGTCGTCTAAATATGGTGTATGAATATTGTGGTTTTCGTACGCCTGCATTTTAATTAATTATTATGCCGTCTACCTGATGTTGTGTTCCTGGGTGTTCGAACCGTGGTGGTGTGATTTTTCCTAGAGATCAACAAATTGTAAATACGAAAAAACGGCTTAGTTCTGTGAAGAGGAACAGCAGCACTACAAGGTTCCGTGTGTGGCAACCAACATCTACAAGCGTTGAATGTCACTTGCACTTCCTTCCAGGGCAAGTAAATTATTTACACCTTTGTTGTGATTTGTTCACTGTGTTATCAAATGATTATGCATGTAAGATGTGGCAACACTGCTTTTCATATTTTATACACATGATGACGTAAACTCGTCTACACTTAACAAGTAGGCCGACACTGGTACTAGGCCTACTAATAAAGTAGGCATACTAAGCTACCATACAGGTCTACAATAATCTAGTACAAAAACGTCTTGGCCCTGTTTCACAAAAACTTTTAACTAAAATCAAAATGAAATTTCATGCGTTTCACGAAAATCGGTTGTGCCTGCAAAGTTACTTTTTTCGTCAGCCGACATACAGGAACACAACAATTTGACAACATGCGCTTCGGAAGTCAAAACTGTTGAGAGTTTGAACTAGTCTCAATGTTAAAATATCAATGCACAGTTTGCACATGGTCAAATAGTCGCAGAGAGATGACTTAAATGAGTTTATTGTGTACCGGTATTATACATCTCGAAATCGGTAGTTTGGTCTTTTGTTAGTTTGTACACTGCTTTCGTTGCCTTAGCATTTACTTGCAGTCTTCAATGGAAATAATCGATAAATTAAATCGTTTGAATTTCGTAGTTTTATGGTATTTTGGATTATAGAAACTGTTGACAACTGTCACAAACATATGTTATTTTTTACTCAAACAACTAATCCATGCTGTAAATTTATGTAGAATTTTTAAAAGTATTTATCAAGTTTTCACGCAGATGCATAATGGATTTTAAATGTTATCTTCATTGACCCTTTCAACGATATTTTAAAAATACTCAAAGATAAAATTGCTTGGTCTCCTAAAACTTCTCGATAAGAGTAGGCTGATTCACTGCTGTCCTGGTTAAATTTCTGACGTTGCATAGATAACTACTTCATAAAATGTCCTCATAGTGCACTGTATGACATATGTCCAACCGTTGCAGAACGGTAAAATGTTAAACCCCCATTTTATTTCATAGTTCATTAATTAAACATAATTATTCAAGAGCTAAATCTGTCTATTGCAAGTCTTTCTTTGGACCTGAAATTTTTTCTAAATTATTAATTAGACATAAATTAACTTATCCAGGCCATAATCATCTCTAGATGGCATCCGATTTCTCCGATATTAAATAAATTGGAACACACATTTTCAATTTTGCCTTCACTTTTATTATTAATATTATGAGCAAGTGTGTGTTCTGGGAGTAAATTATCTTGTTATTATTTCTACAGGTACAAAGCCGCTGCAAAAGCAGATCAAACCTGTTGCTGTTCCCAGTGTTTTTTTTTTGAGTGAAGAAAAGAAATGCAGTATTGAAAGTAGAAACAAAAGATTGCTTGCAAGACATGCTAAGACCTAACGGGCCATACTATATTGACATAACCTTCAGTGGAGATAATGGTTTTTTTTTAAGTGAAGGAAAGAAAGACAGTAGTAAAAGTAGAAACAAAATAAAATAAAAACAAGTACGAACAATCCAAACCATTAGGAAAAACTCGAAGTCCTAAAAAAACATTATAGGCAAAATAGTTAGGCAAAGTAGTGTAATCAGCAAATGTACCGTTCATCGTGTACGAAATACACAACAAACAGTGGTAAAAGGTGTCCGGAAGAGTAAGCTTACCCTGCCTGGCGCGTCACACCCGCCATAGCTGCATCCAAACTACTAGGCAAAAAATCAAACATCTGAATTATCTTGATGGCAGTTGAATCTATTTTTTGAATCACTGTGGTACTTAACGAAAGATGAAAAATTGTAATTAACAACTAAATATTGATATCTAGCAGTTCCCGATTTAGATGAAAAGACACTGTGAATAATATCTTCCAACCGAGCTTTTAATTTACTATGAGGAATTTTAGTGTACAAAGTGGAAAAGTCAAAAGTTTGAATAGATGAGATCGAAGCAAGGGATCTAGATTGTAAACCATCAAGTAATTCTTTGGAATTTTTTAATATCCACATTTGATTAAAACCACTACGAGAGTATATTTTGTCACAGTATTTTTGAATACCCTCTTTAACTGCAGTTAGTATAGATGTCAATACATTTGAACGTGGTTTTGTGGAACACAGGGGCGTGGTGAGAATGAGTTCATGAGTAGCCATACTCATGCGCCAAAAAGTTTTTGCGCCAAAATCACAATCAAATTACTCAAAAAATGAAAAACATTTGTAAGTGGAAAAATTGTTTCATCTGACCCAATTAAAAAAATTTTGAAAGAGTCAAGTTGGAAAATTTAATCATATTTTATTACCGTATTTCTTGTCTCGGATTGCTGGAGATTGCGTTTCTGGGCTTCTAATTTTCGAAATTTTCCCGGGGGAAGGGCCCCCCGGACGCCCCGCCGCGGGCTCGCGCCTTCGGCGCTCGCGGTGGCCGGCTTCGCCGGCCACAGCTCCGCCGGCCACAGCTCCGCGGTCAGTAAAAGGGTTTTTGTGCCAAAATCTTTTTTGTTACTCATAATTTCTTCTCAATAATTGCCCTCACCACGCCCCTGGTGGAACATCAGGATGAACCTGCTATAAAACATTGTTTGTAGGGATTTGTTATGTAGTTTAGGTATCCAATATAACAGGGGCAAATCTGTATAGGTATCTCCGCATGGAGTACCAAATGAAGAGAGTACAGATTTATGACTGGATATAATTTCATCCTTACTAAGAGTAGATCGTTTATAAGATTGCTTGCAAGACATGCTAAGATCTAACGGGCCATAATATATAGACATGACCTTCAGTGGAGACGGCTTGACGTTGCTTACTCTTTCCGGAATTGGAACGTCCTTGACGTTGATAAGTTACATTTGTAAAGTCCATTGTAATCATAACAATATACTTACTAATTATATCGGTCATTAGTTCCATTGACATCATAACAATATACTTACTAATTATATCAGTCATTAGTTCCATAGAAACCGAGCCATCCGCAGCACCATATTCTGCTATAGTAAATGGTTCATTTTCTAGATGAGGTTTAGTAACCAGATTTTCTGAAATGTTTAGCAGAATTTAAAGCTGCAATTTCAGATTTTTAAGTTATATTTTTAAAATGTATTAAAATAACGCCTTAAAATAGATTGTGTCTATAAACAGTCCTACCTTGTTAAAGAATAATCCTATTAATCCAATGATTCACTATTGTCAGTTGAGAAATTGGCAAATATATCATTACCTATGTGTTATCTTCCATGCGCTTAGTAGCTGCTGGAAAGAGCTCTGTCGAGTTTTCTCAATTTGTACTAAATTGGAATAATATTTCTGTGTGAAAATCTCATTACAACTTTTTGTGATAGCAAGGTTCATAGTTGATGCAGTTTTTTTTCTAAATTTGTATTGTGCATTTTGTGTATTTTTAACAGAATCTGTTTCTACATCAAACCACCTAAAGTTGAATTTTTGTGTGTTAGATATAAGACCAATTACTGACAAATGTACATATTTAACAGAATACTTGATCGATAAAGACTGTGACATCGCCCTGTTAACTGAAACATGGCTGAACAATAAGATTTCAGGACCTGTTAGAAGTGAATTAAAATCTCTTGTTTTCCACTTCGAAAGTGCTCCAGACCTAGAAGAAGTTGGAGAGTAGGAATTTTACACAAACCAGAATATACTGTATCTGTAATCCCCATAAACAAATTTGGATCACTTGAGCACATCGAAACTACTGTGGAAACAGAAAGCTTAACTTATCGTGTCGTTGTAATCTACCGACCATCGATACATTTATGGCAAGGTTTTGGGGCATTTGTGTGGAGCTTTTCACCACAACAATTCCATAAGATATTGGACTTAGAAAAAAAAAAAAAAATTTTCTCCAAAATTTCTTCTCTGACCCTCGACAGAATAAAAAATCAATATTTTTCTCCAAAATTTCTTCTCAGACCCTCTATATGCCTGTGTGGTACCACATTCCACAAGATTTTCGACTTAGAATAATTTTGATAGTGTTTTGGGTCTGTGGTGTTTTTTACCACAAGAGTTCTCAGACCTTCTATATGCCTATGTGGTACCACATTCCACAAGATTTTCGACTTAGAATAATTTTGATATTGCCACAAGATATTGGACAAGAGTTCTCAGACCTTCTATATGCCTGTGTGGTACCACATTCCACAAGATTTTCGACTTAGAATAATTTTGATAGTGCCACAAGATATTGGACTTTGAAAAAAATCTTTTTTTTTTTTTCTAAAATTTCTTCTCAGAACCTCTATATGCCTGTGTGGTACTTCATTCCACAAGATTTTCGACTTAGAAAAAAAAATAAAATTTTCTCCAAAATTTCTTCTCAGACCCTCTATATGCCTGTGTGGTACCACATTCCACAAGATTTTCGACTTAGAATAATTTTGATAGTGTATTGGGTCTGTGGTGTTTTTTTACCACAAGAGTTCTCAGACCTTCTATATGCCTGTGTGGTACCACATTCCACAAGATTTTCGACTTAGAATAATTTTGATAGTGCCACAAGATATTGGACTTTGAAAAAAATCTTTTTTTTTTTTTCTAAAATTTCTTCTTAGACCCTCTATATGCCTGTGTGGTACCACATTCCACAAGATTTTCGACTTAGAAAAAAAAATAAAATTTTCTCCAAAATTTCTTCTCAGACCCTCTATATGCCTGTGTAGTACCACATTCCACAAGATTTTCGACTTAGAATAATTTTGATAGTGTTTTGGGTCTGTGGTATTTTTTACCACAAGAGTTCCACAAGATAATCTTGGTTTTTTTCAAAAATTTTTTCTCAGACCCTCTATATGCCTGTGTGGTGGTACCACATTCCACAAGATTTTCGACTTAGAAAAAAAAAAAATGTTGGGGTCTGTGGTGTGTTTTACCACAAGAGTTCCACATGATATTTCCAAACTTTTTCTCTCAGACCCCCTATATGCCTGTTTTGTACCACAAGATTTTCGACAATTTGATACAGTATTTTGGGTCTGTGGTATTTGTTCTAGATAAAATCTTTTTTTTTAAATTTCTTCTCAGACCCTCTATATTTCTGTATGATTGTGTGAACCCACAATCCACAAAATTTGAGACTTAGAAAAATAAATCATTTTTGTGGTACAGTCATATTATTTAATATCAGACATGGTATTTTACATATGCAGACAAATGTGGCAAAAATGTACATATTTAATAAGGCTAATCCAGGTTGATAATAATAATAATAACTAGACCTGCATGCAGGAATGACGGGTTTCACTGGTGCCACGTCACTTTCGGTGCCACGTTACCCTTAAGCATATGTCACTTCCGATACCAATGAAACCATCAAACAGGTTTCCACATAAGCATTGTAAACATCAAATAAAATGGACGAAGAATCAACCAAATCCAGCAATATCAATTCATTTTATATATATGTTACTTGTAAGTGATCCTGGCAAAATTTCATTACTTCCGGTGATAATGAAAATGTTCAATTAGTTTTATGAAATCAGAAATGGCATAAGGCAGCATAATGGCGAAAATTGTATGTAAATCGAATGAGAATTGCCACTTTTATAGACCAAAAACCTTGAAAAGTGACTTGTAGAAAATCGTCTATTTCTCGGCAACCGTACACGATAAAAACTATCTTTTGGTATCTATATGATCGTATGGGTTCAATCCATTTGTTGATTGGAATCAAATATCATAATTTGAAATATATTACAAATCAGACTCATTTGAAAAAAATGTCTGTTTTGAAGGCTAAAAATACAGTTTTTGCCAAAATGACATTACTTCCGGTGATACTGAAAATGTTAAATTAGTTCTATGAAATCATAAATGACACAAGATATCATATGGTGAAAATTTTATGAAAATCGAATAATAACTGACACTTTTATAGACCAAAAACCTTGAAAAGTGACTTAAGGAAAATCGCCCATTTCTCTGCAACCGTACAAGTTAGAAACCATTTTGTGGTATCTGTATGATCGTATGGGTTCAATCTATTTGATCAATAGAATCAAATATCACAATTTGAAAAAAATAACAAATACGACTCATTTGAATAAAATATTGTTTTTTGAAGGCTAAAATTTAAGTTTTGAGCAAATGACGTCATTTCCGGTGGCAGCGCAAGGGGTAAAATGGTTTGACATAGTCCACTAAAGCATTAGGCATCCAATGGGGAAAGAAAATTGAAAATCGAATAATAATTGATTCTTTTACAGCCAAAATTACGTGAAAAGTGACTCATGCAAAATTGCCTATTTCTCGGCAACTGCTTATATTACAAACTAATTTTCACATACATTCTCTTCGTATGGATTATAGCTACAAGTTTATAAAAGTTACGTAAAAATATTTTAAAATCTGAAAAGCCTGAATGAGTTGTAAATAGGTCAATTTTACGCCTTTTTTCACCTCTTAATCCAATTTGCTAGAAAATGAAAAAGAAATTAAAAAAACTGCTTCCGACATTTTTTGCGCCTTTAAAGGACACACTCTTTGAGTCATATAATTTTTCAAAAAAATAATATTTGTTTTCAAAAAATGTACCTAACTGTCAAAATTGTAGTTTTTGGTAAAATTATGCCACTTCCGGTGCCGACAGATAACACTTTTGGTAATAAAAAAAATGACAATTGAGACAACGAAGCATATGAACTTTGTTTTATACAAATCGAACAATAAAAAATTAATCTAGGACTGAAAAACTGAATTAGCCAATGGAGGCCAAGGAAAATTACTGAGACAAAATTTTTTAACATTTTTGCGCAAGTCAGATGACTCTTTAATTCTGTGCACAACACGACTAAAAAATATTCATAAATAAAAAAGTTTTTTGTAAAATTTTAAATTTCCGAAATTTGGCGCCTAATATCTTCGAAGATTTGCCGAAAATCAAAAATCGAAAGTAGCGCAGCTATGTGCCCTGTCTCCAGCTATGCCAAAATGTATCGAAAGTTAAAATCCCATGATTATTGTTAAAATTACCGCAATATTTGTAAAAACGATAACTTCGGTGATTTCGGACATTTCGCATTGTCGCAGAACGTTCAAAATAGCTTTATCCTCTAAGTCACACCCACTTTCCCAGTAAAACTGAAGAAATCGTAACGATGCGACACGTAGTTGCTGAGATCTACTCAAAACAAAAGAATAATAATAATAATAATAATAACTAGACCTGCAAGCAGCACTGAACCGGCTTTCAGGAATCATACAGGAAGTTTCTTATACCATAGCCGATCCATTGAGCTACCAACTATAAGTCGAAAATTCGCAACACACAAAATACAAACTTTGTTTTATACAAATTGGGCAATAAATAATTACCCTATAACCCATAAACTGAAATTAAGAAGGTAAAAAACTTAAAAGTGACCCTGGGAAAATTGGCTATTATTCGACAAGGGAACATGCTAGAAGGCTTTTTTTGATATCAATATGATGGTATTGATTCAATCTTACTGCCCATTAGAGTCAGACGTTATCAAGTTAAACGAATAATAAATATAAATCCTTTCAAAAAAATGTTTGTTTTGAAGGCTAAAAATACGTTTTTTGCAAAAATTACATTACTTCCGGTGATATTGAAAATGTTAACTTAGTTCATAGAAGCCATAAATGGCATAAGGCATCAAATGGGAAAAAAATTATAAAAATCGAATAATAATTGACACTTTTATAGACCAAAAACCTTGAAAAGTGACTTATAGAAGATCGCCTATTTCTCTGTAACCATACAAGTTAGAAACCATTTTGTGGTATCTGTATGGTCGTATGGCTTCATTCTATTCGTTGATGGGAATCAAATATCATAATTTTAAAAATATTATAAGGCAGACTCATTTGAATAAAATATTTGTTTTTTTGGGTTAAAAATACAGTTTTTGCCCAAATGACGTCATTTTCGGTCACAGTGAAAATGTAAAATTGGCTTGACCTAGTCCAAATTGGCATTAGTCATCAAATGGAAAAAAAATATTGCAAATCGAATGATAATTCACTCTTTTATAGGCAAAATAACGTGAAAAGTAATGCATGCAAAATTGCATATTTCTCGGCAACTGCTCATATTACAAACTAATTTTCGCATACATTCTCTTCGTCTGGATTATTGCTACGAGTTTATGAAAATTACAAATAAATATTTCAAAATATGAAGACGCTGAATGAATTGTAAATAACTGAATTTTACACTTTATTTTACATTTTATTCGAAATTGCCCGAAAATGAAATTGCAATTAAAAAATCTGAGCTAAGGATTTTGTGCATCTTTGCAGGGTGCATCCTTTTAGTTATATCAGTTTTGAAAAAAAAAAAATATTTGCTTTAAAAAGTGGTACCGAACTGTCAAAATTGTAGTTTTTGTTAATATTACGTCACTTCCGTTGCCGACAGAAAAATTTCACCGTAACAAAAAAAATTACCATTGGGACCACGGAGCATATGAACTTTGTTTTATACAAATCAAACAATAAATAATTTTTCTGGGTACGAAAAACTATATTAGCCGATGGCGGCTAACGCAAATTACCGAGACAATTTTTTTTCTCATTTTTGCTCAAGTAGGATGATATTTTAACCCTGTGTAAAATACCATCAAAAAATATTCATAAATAAAAAAGGTTTTCGTAAAGAGATAAATTATTTTCAAAATATCGGACATGTTTTCGACTACTTCCGGTTTAACGATCGTTGTCGTGATAGCTTTATTAACTTCTTTGGATACTTAACTTTCTGTACCAGAAGTGTCAGAAACATCCATTAAGTAGTTTTGGAAAAAAGGATAAATTAAAGAGCGTTTACAAAAATTTAACGATTTTTCAATTTTTTTCAAAGTTTGATGCCATTTTTGGACCACCTATTTTATTTCAATGGTTTTCATTTTGGATTCACTATATAGACAACCGATAGGACTTTGAGTAAGAAAAGTTTAAGAAAAATCTGCGGCGTCGTTTTCGAGAAAAGGGCGTCTCAGAATGTTAAAAAATCGGAAAATACTAGATTTTTGGCATGCAATAATTTATTTCCTTACCATGGAAATCATATTATTGAGATACCATATGATGGTCGATTAATAGTTCTATCCAGCGACACTTTAGTTCTTTTGGTCCGCTATTACCTAAGGGAGAAATCATGTTTTTCACAAGTGCGACAATATTTTTAACTTTTTTTTTTATTTTTTGAATACTTCCGGTATGGTTATTATTTTCGGAATAGTTTTAATAGCCAGTTTGGGCACTAAAATAGCCACAGGGCTCTGTAATGATATATTACATTATCTGATCAGATAAAATGCCCCTGAGAAATCCTACGTTCAAAAGTGCCAAAAATGCAAAAAATGTAAAATATCGAAAATTAAATTTCAATAATTACATACATATTATACACCGTTAGAATTGTAATTAGGTCAGCTATCTGAATATACAACCTTTTTTTAAAAATCTCTTAAAATAAAAAAATAGTAGAGCATTTTCCAAAATTTCACGATTTTTCGACTTTTTTCGATTTTCAGTCCCTTTTTTATCCTATTCCAGACATTTCAAAGGCTTATTGGATGGCTTCATGCAAAAGACTTCCAAAAGGACTCTCGATAGAAAAAAATTAAAAAAAATTGTAGGTTAAGTTTTCGAGATACAGGCGTCCAAAAACGCTCCAAATCAGAAAATACTTGATTTTCAGCGTGCCATATTTTGCTGCCTGATCATAGAATCCGTATGAATTGGGTATCATACGATAGTACAATACTAGTGCAGTCCAATGGTACCCTAATTTCTTTAATCCATTGATATCGGGCGGAGAAATCGCGTTTTTCCCCAAAATATCCATTTTTTGCATTTTTTTCAAAATATTGCCCATTATTTCGACCACTTCCGGTTTAAGGATTCTTGTCGAAATTGCTTTATAAGTTGGTATTGGACTATAACTTCATGTTCCAGAAGTTTCAGAAACGTCAATTCTGCCATAAACCGAAACCCGAGCTCACAAAATGGGAAGAAAATTCGAAAAAAATCGAAAAATAAAGGGCGATAACTCTGAATGAAACTTATATTACTGGAATCGGATGGACTTCAGGTATCCAAAAATGTAGGTCAAATTTGAAAATTTTTAAAAATAACAAAAATTGTCTCGTAAACAACATCTTTTCAATTTTCAAACGATAAAAGTCATAGACGAATGTTCGAAATTGAAAAATGTGAGATAGTCATTGTCTCAGAAAAGATTCAGGGATTCCAAAAATGTAATTTGTTTGAAAATGGATAAAGAATTGGCGAAACTATGGCCAATTTTCAATTTGTAGACAACGTACAAAGTTCGGTCACTTCCGGTATGCGCAGAAATTTCGAAAATATTTTATCAAGTAGCCACCACATGGTTTCCCAATAGAAAATCTAATTCCAGATCGATATCTGTTTCGATCATAGAGATCTAGGCCCTCGCGGTAAATAATAATAATAATAACTAGATCTGCTACTGTCCCATGCAGATATGAAAGCTTTCATATTCATCGTCACGTGTCATTGATTGTATCAAGTAACCTAAATAAAAGGATACGAAGAAAAAATTATTAAAATTGGTCAAAAACTCGCGAAGTTACAAGTCTAAATATAGTATGAAACATTGCACCCAGGCATAACAATAATCTGAAAACTAAAGGGAAATAACTGAAACTTGTATTACTGTAATGAGACGGATGAGAAAATGAAATGAAAATGGCGGGAAAAAAAATTAAAAATGGCAGGTTGGACAGGCGACCTTACTCCTTGTCACGTACAACCGGGCATTCGAAAACACGCTAGTTTACTCAATGACAGGCGCGCGTGCTTACCATTCAGCCACTCAACCCCCCTTTGAAATCAGACACGTGCAATATGTCATATAGGAAGAATAAGAAGTCGCTCACAACAAAATGGTAAATTAATGAGTTTAGGTCAAAAGGTTGAGCTACTGTTTTAGAGTACTTAATAGTTTTAAAGAGACACGTTAAGGGTTGTTCATAGTTAAATGAAAGTTTAATTTTAAATAAGACCAATAAAATTAGGATTTAATAATGCCAGACTAATATTTCCAATATGTTTGGTTATAAGTAGGAAATCGTGACGACTTCTTAAGCATGTTTTAAACAAAGGATCATGTTTGTTTAAACAAGAATGGCACTCTGCAATAAAAAAAACTGGCCAAAGCAAGATTTCTATGCAGAAATTAAATAATTGCTAGAACCAGAAAAATATTTATCCACTATAATAAATAAGCAACATAGAGAAAATGAAATGAAATTGAATGGGGTTTAACGTCCGACTGTTCTGCTCCTAAAATGGGCTAATGAAGACGGGCATATGCCATAATGTGTGCAATGAGGGAAATTTTACCCGGGCAGCGGCGGTTACGGCCTACGAGGTTGGACAGGCAACCATACTCCTTGTCACGTACAACCAAAAAATCGAAACAACGGCAGTTGACTCAATGACAGACGTTATGATACAGAGCGCACGTGCTAACCATTCAGCCACGCAACCTCCCTAAAATCGGCAAATTGCTGACCTACAGCGAGAAACATTTCAACCGGGCCAAATTTTCTATTGTAACAGTTTAATTTGCACGGTACCTTTAGTTATCAACCGAATATTACAAAACTTTTAAAAATAAGCTCCCCCCTGACCAGCTTAAGCGTTCGCAATAAACGTTTGCCACTTAAAATCGGGAAATTGCTGACTTTAAAGTGAGAAACATTACAACCGGGCGAAATTTTCTGTTTTATGACTTTTACAGTACCTTTGATTACCAACCGATTATTTTCTGTTTTATCACTTTTACAGTACCTTTGATTACCAACCGATTATTACAAAACTTTAAAAATAAAAGAGAAAGAGAGAAATGCGGCCTAATGTCCATTCGACACAAACTAGGTCATTTCGGGACTAACATATGTTTTTTAATTTTATTTAAAAACTCCCCCTGCGCTTACATGTCTTTAGCCGTTGGGAGGAAACCGAAGAACACGGAGAAAACCCACAAGGTTGGACATCATACTTCATGTCACGTGCAACCTCGAGATCGAAACGACGCCCGTTGACTCAATGACAGACGTTACGATACAGTGCGCACATGCTAACCATTCAGCCATTCAGCCTCCCTGAATTCAGAAAATTGCTGACTTATAGCAAGAAACATTTCAACCGGGCGAAATTTTCTGTTTTAACAGTTTAATGTGCACGGTACTTTAATTACCAACCGATTATTACAAAACTTTTGAAAATAAGCTCCAACTGACCAGCTTAATCGTATGCAATAAACGTTTTCGCCTGAATTGAAAGTTCTGCACGGAGAAAGTTCATCTCGATTTCCCGGCGTGGTTCCCCTTGTCAGTGAGGCAGAACGGAGGACCTGACAAGCACAGCTGTCTAGTCATTCGGATGGGACGAAAAACCAAGGTCCCGTGTACACATTGGAGTGCACGTAAAATATCCCTAAGCAGTTGGAATTCGATACTGTTGAATAAGCTCTATACGATGACTAAATGTGTAGATTGTAGTCACCCACACTGCATGTTTCGCTTAACAATGAAAGGGTGCCGTTTTCAATGTTCGATCCTTTTGTTCTTCTACTCCTGATATGTTGGACTGTTGATCGATGGTTTCATATAAAAGACTACCAATAAGACTCTTTGTACAAGAAGTTCCCAAAAAATATTATGTTGACTTTACGAGAAAGACCTCTAAACATGCTCCAAATTGTAAAAATACGACTTTTTGGGTTTTCAATCTCTTTTTTTCGGCTATCCCTGATATTTAGAAAAAATAATACAATGATTTCACACAACAGGCTAGCTATTAGACTCTCTATTGACAAAAGTTTCACCGCCCTCCCTTCATTATAACCGAAGTTATCGTGCCCTAAAGAATCAACAAATTAGCTTGTTTATCTCTGCTTACCCTAAGCAGAAAATGCTCATCTTTGAACTCAATCATAACATTGACCTAGTGAACGTCTACACCAAGTTTGAACATTCTAGCTTAATTAGAAGGAGAGTAATTGTGTTCCAAAGTCCCGACCCTTCAAATTGCTTCTATTTTTCATTTTCAATTCAAAATGGTGACCATCACGTGACCGAAATCAAAATTCTATTCGCGACATTTTTTAGGCCTTCCTACAAGGATTCAGAAAATATAACTCCCGAGTCTGTAAGTAAAATAGCAAAAAAGCCTTATTGATTTTTCACTTTTAAATATGGCGGCACTTCCGGTTCGATCGACAAACTCCATATTTTGTGTACAAATCAGTAATTACTTATCTAGTATCCAAAAAAAAAATCAGGTCATTCTGACCTATATTTCGATGATTTTTTTGAAAATTTTGATCCTTAATTTCGTCAAGGGGAGATAATTTAGAAAATTTCTAATTATATTTTTGAAGTCACATCGGTAGGATCTACTTAGATACTAAATTTCATGAAAATCGTACAACTATTAAAGAAGTTGTCAAATTGGTCTAATCTTCCGGTTCGAAATCACAGCGACGAATTTTCGAAATTCGAAAATGTGAAACTGCAGATGAAAATGGTTTTTTTAAAGGTATTCAAAGAAAAAAGAATTAGTAAAATCGGTCAAAAAATAACAAAGTTACGACTATGCATTGTCATTTTTTTCGTTCGTAAAATTCGGTGATTTCGGATTCGTAAAACGTTTCGAAAATATATTTAATCAAGGTTCGCACCCCATTTTTGGGGGGGTAGGTCAAAATTTCAGAAAGATCCTATGGATAGATTCTGAGAAATCCGATTTGCAGAAAACACACAAAAAAAAAAATAATAATAATAATGACTTTAACAGAAACAATAAGCTTTCATATGTAATATGAAAGCTTAACTAGATCTGCTAAGCAGATATTAAAGCTTTCATATTCACGGTCAGTTTCTGTCGCATCTCAAGAGTTATATAAAGAATCTTAAAAAGGAAAAAGAATTAATGAAATCCGCCAAAAACTCACCGAGTTATAACGAGAAACAATTCAACCGGTTCAAATTCTACCTTAATTAGAAACAGAGGTGTTATGTTCCAATGTGATCTGTCAAATTGCTTATTGCTCCTAAATCTACGCAGAAATTCTCAACATCAAACTTAGTCAAGGTAATGACATAATGAATCTATATTTGGAATTTTGTCACTCTCACTTCATTATAACCAAAGTTATCGTGCCCCAAAGAATCAACCAATCAGATTGCTTATCTCTGCTTACTGTAAGCAGACAATGCTCATCTTCGCACTCCTTTATGGCACTGACCTAATGAACGCCTTCACCAAGATTGAACATTCTGCCCCAATTAGAAGGAGAGTTATTTTGTTTCAAATTCTCGACCAATCAAATTGTTCATCGCTCTGCTTATCCAGGGCAGACAATGCTCATTGTCGAACGTATTCAAGATATTGATGTAATGAAACTATACACCAAGTTTCATCACTCTGACTGAAGTGAAAGTGTCCAAAATCATCAACCAATCTAATTGCTTATCTCTGCTTACCCTAAGCATAATATGCTCATCTACGAACTCCGCGTTTTTAATGTATGGGGATCATGGTGGCTCAGTGATAAGAGACACTGATTAACTAACCAGTAGGTCTTGGGCTCTCTCCCGGGGTTTGACCAGAAAGTCAATTGTACAGGCTTGACTGCCCTTGTTAGCAGTAGGTCTGCCCGGTCTGACAGGGAATAGTGTCTAATTGTCAGGATGGGACGAAAAGCAATGTTCAGTGTGCACATTGGCGTGCACGTAAAAGATTCTTTGATAGAGTATATCGTGATACAGATGTCCGGGCAAAATCTACCTGTTTGTCTTCAATCGTCCAGTCGGTGTATAAAGTAGGACTTTTGCCCTACTCCGTATAAGATTTCAAATCTTTGAAGTTTTAAGATAAGCATACCCGGTCCCTGAAATCCTAAATGGGACTTGCTTTTTCGCCCTCTGTTCTGTACAGACTGGAATAATACAGTAAAACATTGTAACAATCTACAGAGAGTAAATTTAACTTGTTGACTAAATAATCTTCAATACTTCTAATTAGCGGTATGTAGTGACAAGGATCGTGACCCAGATGGGATATACTTGAACTTTCTAGACAAGACACCTGATATCTAATTTGGTATAGCACTAATAAGTTTCATTACATACTAAATTTTTATATGATTGCTTATCGCACTTGGCATGCATACCCATAGGTCCATCTTTAAATTTAAAACTGGTAGAAATTACCGAGGGTTGAACATGGTATTGCATCGTCACTGTTGTATTATTGCTTATCGCCCTTGACATTGTATTAAAGGCAGTTTTATATTCATAGGGCCAGAACGGTAAATTATAAAAAGTGTAAATTATTACCCAGAGTTGAACATTACTTGTGATTTTGCCTGGTAACGCCAAAACTCGATCATGTACTAAATAATGGCGGCACAGTAAAATCTCTTGATTGTCAAGTTTTTGGTTATAAATAAACCCTCGCGATTTTTTTTTTAGTATGGAATCAAATCTACGGCTATTTCTGTAAAACACATGTTTTTTTTTTCTTTTTCAGGCTTTCGTCGCTTTCGCTGTCTGTTTGACAGTAGCTGCTTTCCAATACATCGATGCTAAAATCGGACACGGTTTCGGACATGGTGTTGGTGTCTTTGCAAAACGGAATTGGTAAAGGATATGGAAGAGGACATGCCGGTCTTGTTGGTGTAGGAGCTATTGGCAACGGACTCAACCATGGTATTGGACATGGTATCCAAGGAAACCGACTCAGACACGGAATAGTAGCTGTTGGCAAAGTCGGTGTTATTGGTAACGGAATTGGTCATGGTATTGTTGGTAACGGTATCGGTAACGGTATTGGATACGGTATTGTTAGAAACGGAATTGGTCATGGTATCGTTGGTAACGGTATCGGACATGGTATCATTGGAAACGGAATCGGACACGGACTTATTGGACATGGAGAGATTGGTAACGGCATTGGGCATGGCATCGTTGGTTACGGTATCGGACACGGTATTGTTGGAAACGGAATTGGTCATGGTATCGTTGGTAACGGTATCGGACATGGTATCATTGGAAACGGAATCGGACACGGACTTATTGGACATGGAAAGATTGGTAACGGCATTGGGCATGACATCGTTGGTAACGGTATCGGACACGGTATTGTTGGACACGGAATTGGTCATGGTATCGTTGGTAACGATACAACAACGGACTATACAAGTACAACCAATACAATAATAAAGGATACAATAGTTACAACGGCCCCTACAATTACAACAACGGTTACAACAATGGCCACAATAACAACGAATATGGGAAGGGATATAACAACTACAACAACAACGGATACGGTAACGGATACAACAACTACAACCGTTATCCTTCTTACAATAACTATCAAGGTTGCGGTTACAACAAATATTAAGACAATACGGCTATTTGATAGCATAATATTACCATAGCTTTAATACTTATAAATACTAGTATATAGTTTCTATTGTTCATGCATAATGTATATACGTAAATCAGGGAGTTAAGATATATATAAATTTAATAAAATAATATACATATAAACTCTTGTTATTTATCCGTTTATAGCTTACTACTAGTCCGGTCTATAGCTTGATAACCTCAATGTGCATATATACGTCACATCCTGTCTTCATTACGTTTGGTCAAAGGTCACAAGATGTAAATAGGGATATCGCTAATCCTAATCCTAACCCAAGACCTAACCTTAGCGCTTACCCTAACCCTAACCTACAATCTCGCCTGTCCAATCTCATGGGTTTATCCCGGGACCTGCGGTTTCCTCCCACTGTTAATATGCGCAAGCAGATTATTGAAATAAAATTAAACCATATGTTAGTCCCAAAATGACCTAGTTTGCGTCGAGTGGACGTTAAACCCCATTTCTCTCTCTCTCTCTCTCTCTCTCTCCGTGTCATGGTTATTCAGTGCATATAACTGTAATTTCGATATGTCAATTACTTCACGCAAACCTTAAAGTAATGTACGATTATTCCACCCTCGCATATTGTTTAGGGATTTTCCCACAAACAGGTCTCATCTTACCGCTCCTATGGAAGACAGCGAATAGAATGTAGCATACCTGGAATGCCGAATGATTCTTGAAGAAACGAGTGAGTTACCATTACTGGAAAAAACGGTATTATGTCAATAGTACTGTTAGTTCAAAAGCGTTTTATAGCTGAGGCGCTGGAGGCGCCAGCCTCCCCGCGAAAAAAATCAAAGCAGTTGAAAAAATAAAACGGGAGAAAAATGCTAAAACCGATGCGAAAAATGAAAATGTGCCCTAGTTAGGGAGGGCTCTAAAGACAGACAAAAGGGTCCGACGAATGACAAAAGGGTCCCTAGTGCCAAGGGAAAGGGCCCCCGAGTCCAACTCAATCGTTTTCTATACACTGTTACTGTCGAATCCACTACTGAATGAGAATGCAGCCATTGCATTGGGGTGACAATCATCAATCAAAAATATCCCCTCGCGACAGAGGGCCCTCAAAATAGTACAGCCTCCGCCATGATAAACCTTAAAACGCCCCTATGCTAGTTCTGTAACTGAAAGTCAAAATGGTGAAAGATGTTATTTGGTCAACATTTATCTACACTAACACAGACATTTTCAGATGAGGCGTGTAATAAAGTGGCTTAAATATATGAAAATCTTGAAAGAACTGATCGCAACCTATACCCTGCATTTGTTAGGTGTGTGGTTGCGAATGGGATATAGCGTCTTGTGACACCACCCCCACCCCATCACACACACATATACCACCCCGATTCTTCAATCCAAACTGATTAGAACCTGAATCACAATCGATCTAGTAGCAATCATACACAGTCGATATCAAAAATTGATTTCCAATCTCAAAGACGGCTTATCTCCCCTGAAACTGTTGAGTAATACGCGATTCCCAATTCACACAACTTTCATAGATTTAAGGAAATGGAATGAACTGAACAGAAATGGTTTTAACGACCTATCTTTTTGTGCCGACTGAATTAACTAAAGTTTGATCGGACAGCGTCGTTACGGTCTTTTCTTTCGAATTCCAACTGTTAAGTAGTCTTTTACGGGCATGTAGATATTGTTCCTAGCCGGGCCATTTAGGTTTCAAATTTCACAGTGTATTGATAGCCTTCTGGTTTCTGCTATGATTCGTTCATTGTTTCGCTGTTTTTTCTACTATGAACTCGTCTACTATTAATTCGTTCATTGTTCCACTCTTATTTCGGCTATGATTTCGTTGAACGTTTCATTGTTATTTCTGCTACGAATTCGTTAATTGTTTCATCGTTATTTCTGCTACGAATTCGTTAATTGTTGAAGTGTTATTACTGCTATAAATTCGTTGATCGTTTCATTGCTATTTATGGGAATCACGGTGGCTAAGTGGGCAAGGCGCTGGCTCGTTAGAATGGAGGTCGAGTGTTCGATCCTTGCATTGGCCGAGAAAGCTCATCTCGATTTTCCGGCGTGGTTTCCTCTTGTCAGTGATGCAGAAGGAGGGCCTGATAAGGACAGCTGCCTAGTCGTTCGGATGGGACGAAAAACCGAGGTCCCGTGTACACATTGGAGTGCACGTAAAAGATCCCTTGCCCGGGCAAAAATTCCCTCATAGCACACTGTGTGGCGTATGGCCGTCTTCCATTAGCCCAGGTCAGGTGCAGAAGAGTAGGACGTAAAACCCCATTTCATTTCTGCTATGAATTCGTTAAGTTTTGCACTGTTATTTCTGCTATGAGTTCGTTGATCGTTTCACTGTTATTTCTGCTGTGAACTCGATCAAGTTTGAACATTCTAGCTGACCTACAGCGAGAAACATTTCAACCGGGCCAAATTTTCTATTTTAACAGTTTAATTTGCACGGTACCTTTAGTTATCAACCGAATATTACAAAACTTTTAAAAATAAGCTCCCCCTGAACAGCTTAATCGTTCGCAATATACGGGGTTGGACATCATATTCCATGTCACGTTCGAAACGACGCCCGTTGACTCAATGACAGACGTTACGATACAGCGCGCACATGCTAACCATTCAGCCATTCAGCCTCCCTGAATTCGGAAAATTGCTGACTTATAGCAAGAAACATTTGAACCGGGCGAAATTTTCTGTTTTAACAGTTTAATGTGCATGGTACTTTAATTACCAACCGATTATTACAAAACTTTTGAAAATAAGCTCCAACTGACCAGCGTAATCGTATGCAATAAAAGTTTGGCTTGAATTGAAAGTTCTGCACGGAGAAAGTTCATCTCGATTTCCCGGCGTGGTTCCCCCTTGTCAGTGAGGCAGAACGGCTGTCTAGTTCGGATGGGACGAAAACCACGGCCCCGTGTACACATTGGAGTGCACGTAAAATATCCCTAAGCAGTTGGAATTCGATACTGTTGAATAAGCTCTATACGATGACTAAATGTGTAGATTGTAGTCACCCACACTGCATGTTTCGCTTAACAATGAAAGGGTGCCGTTTTCAATGTTCGATCCTTTTGTTCTTCTACTCCTGATATGTTGGACTGTTGATCGATGGTTTCATATAAAAGACTACCAATAAGACTCTTTGTAGAAGAAGTTCCCAACAAATATTATGTTGACTTTACGAGAAAGACCTCTAAACATACTCCAAGTTGTAAAAATACGACTTTTTGGATTTTCAATCTCCTTTTTTCGGCTATCCCTGATATTTAAAAAAAAATGATACAATGATTTCACACAACAGCCTAGCTATTAGACTCTCTATTGACAAAAGTTTCACCGCCCTCCCTTCATTATAACCGAAGTTATCGTGCCCTAAAGAATCAACAAATCAATATGCTTATCTCTGCTTACCCTAAGCAGAAAATGCTCATCTTTGAACTTCATCATAACATTGACCTAGTGAACGTCTACACCAAGTTAGAACATTCTAGCTTAATTAGAATGAGAGTTATTGTGCTCAAAAGTCTCGGCCCTTCAAATTGCTTCTATTTTTGATTTTCAATTCAAAATGGTGACTCCCGGTTGACCGAAATCAAAATTCTGTTCGCGACATTTTTTAGGCCTTCCTACAAGGATTCAGAAAATATAACCCCCGAGTCTGTAAGTAAAATAGCAAAAAAGCCTTATTGATTTTTCACGTTTCAAGATGGTGGCACTTCCGGTTCGATCGACAAACTCCATATTTTGTGTACGAATCAGTAATTCCTTGTCTAGTATCGAAAAAAAAAATTAGGTCATTCTGACCTATATTTCGACCATTTTTTTGAAAACTTTGATCCTTAATTTCACCAAGGGGAGATAATTTAGAAAATTTATAATTATATTTTTGAAGTCACATCGGTAGGATCTACTTATATACTAAATTGAATGAAAATCGCACAACTATTAAAGAAGTTGTCAAATTGGTCTAAACTTCCGGTTCGAAATCACAGCGACGAATTTTCGAAATTCGAAAATGTGAAACTGCTGATGAAAATGATTTTTTTCAAGGTATTCAAAGAAAAAAGATTTAGTAAAATCGGTCAAAAAACAATAAAGTTACGACTATGCATTGTCCATTTTGTCGTTCGTAAATTTCGGTGATTTCGGATTCGTAAAACGTTTTGAAAATATATTTAATCAACAGCTACCACCCATTTTTGGGGGGGTAGGTAAAAGTTTCATAAAGATACTGTGGATAGATTCTGAGAAATCCGATTTGTGGATAAAACACAAAAAAAAAAATAACAATAATAATCTTAACAGAAACAATAAGCTTTCATATGTAATATGAAAGCTTAATAATTTTAGTAATCTCAATAGGCTTTCAGACGAAAGTCTGAAAGCCTAATAAGAATAATAATTTTAACAAAAACAATAGTGTTTCACACAAGCTTCGCAGTGTGAAACCCTAATAACAATAATAACGAAGCTAAAAATTTGGTTTGGCTGGTCTGAGAGTATTGGTCGAATTTATAATGTAACATTCTTGTGTCCTTCATTTCTTTTTTTTTTTATTTCTTTCTGTGTCTTGACCACAGTCGCATTTTCATGGGTGTAATTTTCTAAAATATAGATGGTAAGTATATTACACAATAAATAAAATAACACAATGTTTATCATTTGTGATTTTGACAGAAAGACTGATGGGCAATCTAGGTCTTTTCAGGACTTCATACTCAAAGCAGTCTCTATATCACGTCTAGATATAAACATTTAGGGACTAGGAATAAACTTTTACGATTATTCATCAATACAGCTCTAACTGCTTTTTCCTGTTCTAGAAATCTGCCAACCATTTCCTGAAAAGAGCCCCATCTGGTGTCACAATCTGTAACAAGAGAGTGTACCGGAAGACCCATTTCACCCTGTAGTTTTGTAAGTTCTCGTCTTCTCTTCCAACTATATGAAAACGAGGACATAATCTTCTTTCATACCGCTATAGCACGAACTATTCTATCGTCATTTAAGGCATGGTTAATAGCAAGGTGCAGTCGGTGTCCAAAACACTGGACCCTTGGCCATCCATGTAATGTGCATGCTTTTACGACATTAGCTTCATTATCTGTTGTTATACACGTCTACTTCTTCTCATCCAGATTCCAAGACTGGAGTGTATCTCTCAACCGTTCACTTATGTTTTCCCCTATGTGATTTTGCGGGAAGGATAATGTATGTAGGGAAACTGTTTGTAGCTCCCAATCATCATTGATGAAGTGAACAGCGTAACTGTAATAAGGCTCCATAGATCGAGAAGACCATATGTCAGTTGTGGAAGAGAAATAATCAGTATGTGACAGTAGGCTTGAAACTTGGCGGTGTACTTTATTGTACAGTTCTGGAATAGCCACAGTTGAAAAGAATTTTCTGCTTGGTAAGTTATACCTGGGCTCTAGGGTTTTCAGTAGGGAAATAAATCCCCCTTTCTCCACCGTGTAAATCGGAACCATTTCAAATGTTAGGTATTTTGTTACCGCCTCTGTTATCTTTATCCACCTATTTGTAGTCTTTTCCAAAGGAAACAATCAGTGACTGGTCTAGTTGACAAAGATTTTGATGTTGATGTCGTGTTCGCAAATGGTGATAGAGGTTGGTTGTGTTGCCACCTTTGGCCATTACTGGTTTTGTGCAAACTTTACCGATTACCGAAGTCTGGTCTACGTCATTTGGCTTAAACCCAAAGAAATTCCAAACGGGACTGGAGGAATTTTTTTTAGGCAGCAAATCGTCGCTTTTTATGACTGTTATATCGTTGCTAACGGAGCTAGACGCCATGATGGAAATTTACCCTTGACATGCCGGTACGTAATAATGCTATCAATAGAATGGTATGCTAGCCTAGTTAGTCGAACTAGAATATTAAATGTAACCAGAATTGGTAGGATTCTAAAATCGCTTCTTAATAATCAAAACATTGTAAAAAGTTGACAGTTGCGACTGGGGTAAAATACTGTCCAACCTTGACCTGCCAAACACGCTTTCCTCCTTTTTATACGTCCACATTCATAATGTGAACGTATTATGCCGTCGCCCCTGTCTGTGTGTGTGTGTGTGTGTGTCTGTGGTTTGCCTACAGGGCGCAATTCTTCATGGATTTTCTTCAAACTTGGTATACTTATTCCTTATACTCCAAGGAAGATCCCTATTGGTGCATGCCCGACCCCCAGGGGCAGAGCCACGCCCATTTCTAGTATTTGTTTGTTTGTCATCTACAGGTCACATTTCTTAACGAATCATCTTGAAACTTTGAAGGCTTATTCTTTGTACCCTAAGGAACATCCCTATCGTTTGGGGTGCATGCCCAACCCCCAGGGGCAGAGCCACGCCCATTTTCTTTTCGTGTGTCTTTGTGTCGCCTACAGGGCGCAATTCTTACTGGATTTTCTTCAAACTTGGTATACGTATTCCTGATACCCTAAGTAAGATCTCTATTGTTTTTGGTGCATGTCCGACCCCCAGGGGCAGAGCCACGCCCATTTCTAGTATGTGTTTGTCGTCTACAGGTCACATTTCTTAACTTATAATTTTGGTACTTTGCATACACATTCTTTGTACCCTAAGGGACATCCCTATCTTTGGGGTGCGTGCCTAAGCCCCAGGGTCAGAGCCACGCCAATTTTCTTTTCGTGTGTCTTTGTGTCGCCTACAGGGCGCAATTCTTATTGGATTTTCTTCAAACTTTGTATACTTACTCTTTTTACTCTAAGGATGATCCCTATTGTGTGGGGTGCATGCCCTACCCCCAGGTGCAGAGCCACGCCCATTTTCTTTTTGTGTGTCGGTGTGTCGTCTGCAGGCAGCAATTCTAACTGGATTTTCTTAAAACTTTGTATGCTTACTCTTTACACCCTAAGGATGATCCGTATTGTTTTTTTGGTGCATGCCCGACCCCCAATGGCAGAGCCACGCCCATTCCTTGTATTTATTTGTTTGTCGTCTACAAGCCACATTTCTTAACGAATCATCTTGAAACTTTGAAGGCTTATTCTTTGTACCCTAAGGAACATTCCTATCATTTGGGGTGCATGCCCAACCCCCAGGGGCAGAGTCACGCCCATTTTCTTTTTGTGTGTCGCCTACAGGCCACAATTCTTAATCGGCCATCTTGAAACTTAATATACTTATTCCTTATACCCTAAGGATGATCCCTTTTGTTTTGGGTGCATGCCCAACCCCCGTGGGACAGCAACACCCATTTCTCGTATTTGTTTGTCTGTCGTCTACAGGCGGCATTTCTTAATGTATCATCTTGAAACGTTGAATACTTATTCTTGGTACCTTAAGGAAGATCCCTATTGTTTTTGGTGCATGCCCGACCCCAAGGGACAGTGCCACGCCCATTTTTTTTTGTCTGTCTGTGTGTCACCTACAGGCCACAATTCTTAATCGATCGTCTTGAAAACTTTTTTTTATACTTATTCCTTATACCCTAAGGCTGACCACTATTATTTTCGGTGCATGCCGAACCCCCTGGGACAGAGCCACGCCCAATGCTTTTGTGTTTTGTGTTCGCCTACAGGATGCAATTCTTAACAGATCCTTTTAAAACTTTACAAACTTATTCTTTATACCCTAAAGATGACCCCTATTGTTTTTGGTGATTTCCTAACCCCCAGGGGCAGAGCCATGTCCATTTTTACTTCGTGTCTGTGTGTATTGTCTACAGGCCACGATTCCTAATGGATCGTCTTTAAACTTGGGATACGTGTATGTATTCCATATAGCCTAAGGACGTCAACTGCATGTCCCGACTCACACAGGCAAGACACGCCCAATTTTTGTGTTTGTCGTTTACTTGGCTTATGTATTCCTTATAGCCTGAGGGCGTCCACTATTGATTTTGATGAATGTACCGACCCCCAGGGGCAGAGCCACGCCCACTTTTTGCCTTTAGCGTTAGGAAGGCTCAATTCTGAATGGATTATCTTGGTATACTTATTCCTTATACTCTAAGGACGGCAACTATTGATGTTGGTGCACGACCCTCAACCTCAATGCTAAACAAACCAAACGCCTAGCCTTCTTGACAAAGTACCATACCAATCAAAGCAGGAATGTGGACGTATATTGTAGCGTTAGCGTTATGTCTTACGAGTCCAAGCGACGATGTATTATTACACTCTGTGGTATTATCATCGATATTGGTACACGATAATTATCATAATCGCGATAAAAAAAAATTATCACGATATACAGGCTTTTCGATATTTTTATGGAAGTCCGATATGATAAAATCGCCGATGATTTTATCACGGTATACCGATATATCGCTCAACCCTAACAGAAATAATTATGTTTTGATATTATTGCATGAAAATAAACGTCTTGATATTATGTTCTCGAAGAAATATTAAAAATAACCACCAACTCACCAACTATTTTGAGTATTTGATCTTTAGAGTTATCACAAAACGCTTTGTTTCTCATCTGAACGTCACCATATGATGTCCCCTGTCCACCTGGATTCATCACATTGTAGGATGACCATCTGGACATCATTTTCAAGGGAGTTCCCAATCTACATAAAATAAGTATATCCAGAAGCAACTGTAGGTGTCGTGTGTACAAGTAATACCACGTAAATGGCACACACGGCAATTAGTATTAGGGAGAGAGAGAGATGGGGTTTAACGTCCACTCGACACAAACTAGGTCATTTTAGGACTAACAATTGGTTTCATTTTATTTCAATAAAATTTAGCAGTGGGAGGAAACCGGAGTGTCCGGAGGAAACCCACGAGGTTGAGAAGGCACCCCTATCTCCATGCCACATACGCTCACACCAGAGCTCGAAACCACAGCCGCAAGCCAGAGGTGACAAGCCAGCTAGAGGTCGAAGCGCTACACTCTAGACCACTAGGCCAGCCAACCCCCAATTAGTCTTAGGTTACTAGGGTAAAAATAACCCCCGTGTACTATACACACGCGGTGATGTAACACATTGCTCTCTCTCTCTCTCTCTCTTTCTCTCTCTCTGTCTCTCATATTACCTGAATAAACCTACACATCTACACACAGACATCGTCATCATTTCTAAGATGGACATCAGAAATGTATTCTTCTGAAATAAAGATAGCATATCCCAAATTATTTTTAAGCACCTGTTGTTTTAAGTCCCATTTGGTACTTTCAATGTCAGTTTATATGTTGTTGTTTAATACAAATTTAACGCCCAATCCATAAAACAAAGGGTAAAATGCGGAGTTAAGATTCGCTGATGGTGATAATGATGATGATTTATTTATTTATTTCTCAATGTAAGGTATACTTTTGAAATTTGTAAATATCTGTAATTGTATTGAAATTTATAATTTCACTTTTTTAGGGGTATGCAATTAAGGTTCTGATAGATTCCATATATAAGATATATGTTCTATTATGTAAAATCACGAATACATCTGTATATATTGCAAAATGCAGAATGGAGAAACGTAATTTACAAAAAAACCTATGCACGGCTTTCTTATTCTGTATTTTGTATTATTGTAAAATGTATTATATATTCTAACACTGTGACATTGTATTGTGGGCTGCATATTTGAATCACGAATAAAAAGTTGAATAACGAATAACGAGGACTGGACTATATTGGTGAATAAGGAATAACTAATAACGAAAAACGATCCAACTTCACACTGCCATAAAATCATTGTTATACTAGCTGTTCTTGCCTCTTTGAAATACGGTGGTCATAGTGGCTAAGTAGGGAGCCTGGATGTCGGGTTTTCGATACCTGCATTGTCAGTGATGCAAGACGGGGGGGGGGGGCTGCCTAGGACAGCTGTCTGGTCGTTCGTATGGGAGGAAAAACCGAGGTCCCGTGTACACATCGACGTGCACGTGACAGATCCATTGACAGTTGGAGTTTGATATAAGAATAGATAGTAGTTCCGCTTTGGCGCATGTCCGTCTTTATTAGCATAGTTCGGAGCAGAACAGTAGGACGTTAAACTCAGAGGCGGATCCAGGATTTTCAGAAAGAGGGGGCGTGCCGCACCATCTTGGGAATGCGAAGCCCGGAACAGTGATTTTTGAGTGGAAAAAATGCCCACAAGGACTAATTTCATACTAATCCTGTAAATTAGGATTTCCAACCTAAACTATTTTTGTTCTCCTTTCTCGCGAGAATGTGTGGAGCTAAAAATTGTTCCCCACCGCAAAAAAATAGAGGGGGCGTGCGCCGGGTGCGCCCCCCTCTGGATCCGCGCCTGAAACTCCATTTTATTTCATTTTCATTTCCTTTCAAATGCAATGGTTGGTTGTCAAAAGTCTTCATGTGCAAAGTTACCCTATGAATTTTCTTTTGGCAATGGGAATAACATATTCAGAGCATATTTACTTTTTTGAAGATCGTGGAAACGGATATAGTTTTTATTAAATTTTGATCTCGACTTTGATTGCTACTGTTATGCATTTTCCCGTTACCCCACAGTTCCATTTCAACGATGGAACATTTTTCTTCGGATCAAGGCATTTTGAGTGAAATATTGTCGTAAAGCAACAAGAAACTTACTTACCTTAGTAGTGTAATGCGTGAATGGGGGAAATTAAGATGGCTACCCAAGCAATGTAGGTTATGTCGATAATTATTGGAGTTGTATTACATAATACGTGCAACTCTTATGTATATTGATGTCAATTATGCAGTTAAAGATATGTATAAGTAGCACACGGTCACGATGTTCTAGTCGCCGGACTAGATTAATTACACACAATCGTTATAATATTTATCTGTCTGTGCAACGCCTTTTATATATGCACGAGGCTTTAGCCGAGTGTTGTTTCAATGTATTACGCAATGTCTTGAGCTCGAGACCATTAAACAACTTAAAATACAGACACTATCACGCACGTGCTTTTAAAAGACATATGCCACGCGAGTCCAATATTCCATCTAGTATAGATAATGTACGATTGGCAAGTTGCCGGTGAATTATTGGAAATAATGGTACGTCAACATCAAAGGATAACGTCAAATCTGTCTTTTAAATAAAAATATGTACAATATAAAGTACAACACTTATATATATATAGTCATATCAAGGCTGTTAAAGATCTATACATGATCATGACGTCATCGTTGGGACGTAGTTTCATTTCATCTCTCATCTATTAATCAATTTGCATAAGTAACATATACAAACAAAAAATATGCCCCAAACTTTGTAAAAAAAAAAAAACAATAACTCTATTGAACTGGAAAGTTTAAAGAAAATAGTGTAAGACCACTGGTAGAATGTGTGCTCTAAAATTAATTTGCTTGATAACGATATGTGTATGTGTATCGAAACGTAGTATATGAATGAATTCAGAAGTAGTATATACATATAGGTGTGTTTATTTTTAATAATGGCATGATATTTTATCTTTAACTAATGATTGGATACACACATTCTATACAGAGGCGGATTCATTGGGGTGGGGGACGCAAGCCCCCCCCCCCCCCACCCTAATTTTCGACAGTGTCCTTTTTTACTGAAAGTCTCTTCTTCTCAGACCCAAATATGTTCGTTCCGAACGTTTACTTAGACGAAACTATCAGCTAAATGGCTCTTGGTCCGTCTTGGAATGGCTACAGATGCAAGGAAATGACGGATAATAATTTTGCCCCCCACCCCCCTCTCAGCGGCGTGCCCTGTCTAGGCGGTCATTGCCCTCATTGCAAAATTCGTAGATCCGCCCTGCTGTAGACGTTAGATCCCATGCACTCAAACAATGAGTGACGGTTGGACACATAAAAAGAGTTATAAATACTGTCGATAACAAACTTTCATAAGCCTGGAAAATTAGACTACATCATTTAGTTATAGTCTTTAATAATTAATTACACCCACTCTAAAACTTCCATAACAGCCTGGACAATTAGAAATTTAGAATACATCCTTTAATTATAGGCGTTTATAATTAATGATACTCGCTCTGAAGTATGATTTATAGATTTATATCATTGTTTCGGCCTTGTAAAATATCTTTTCTGCAAGAAAAAGATCTGTGGAATATTCTAGTTTGTAATTTTTTAGGACATTTTCTCGCGTTGTGTTCACAACAAAATGGCCGCTCCTTATACGCAATTTGTGCACAAGTTTGTGGCCCCCAATAGACAGAATTAGTGACTGTTCTAGAGAATATCACTAGGTCCAAAACCTGACCGAATTTACGTGTAGGAGAAGTGACGTGTTGAGAAAGACTTTACACCTGCAGAAGTTACCCCAATTTAACTGCCGTTGCATCGGATGCATCATCATAGTGGATTTTAAAATCACCCAGAAAAGTTTGTCAAAATTTTAAAATGTAACAGCCGTTGAAAGAGTCGGTCGATAAAGACACACAACGTGAGCAGTTGTAATATGGGAGCTGATCTTTACGTGAAGTAATCCAAAACCATTATAGGTCCAGGAAGTGTTATCCAAGAGTTCAAGTGTAAGAGTGTTTGTTAATATCACAGCCAGACCACCAACTGTGTTACATGCTAAAACATTCCAATTGTTTTCATCAATTATTGTCTGACCTCCGAAGTTTTTGCAAAGTGTCATAATCCCCCAAAGTGTACAAATTGTAAAAATTCGTGCCATTTAATATTCGGACTTAAAGGACAATGTTGGTGTCAGTCATTATCACATATGTGATAGAACTGGTTAAACACCTTCCAAATGTAATTTTAACACAGAGATCATTGCTACGATAGATGAGTAATAAAGGTTGCAATAATCGGAAGTGATGAACTCAAAAGGAAAACAAGAGTTATCCTTCTATATAGATGCAGTATTTTGAACGATTTAGGGTTTTCATATCAGTTTGTGGGGTATTCCAGATAACAAACTATTGCAATAGTCTAATCCTGATAAGACGAGCGACCGAATCAGAGTATGAGCTGCGTCCTTCGAATGTTTCTGATAGAGCGGAGGTGAAAAAGAAGGTTTTGCAGATATGATAATCTGAACTTCCATGGAGAGTTCTGAATCAATGTAAACACCAAGATTTTCAACTTCATTCACTGGTTTGATTTCTGAATCAGCTATTTTCAAAGTTGATGAATCCGATTTTAATAATGAGTGTTTGACCCAATCACTTTTATCATCATTTAATTTTACCATATTGGTGGACATCAAGCTTTTTAAATATTCGGTGCATTTTGATGTACTTTGAAATTGCTGGCCAATTAAGGTAACTGGGATAAAAACTATCAATAATCGGCGTGTCATCTGCGAAAGAATGATTTAATACTAATA
This sequence comes from Patella caerulea, assembly GCA_036850965.1. Taxonomy (NCBI): domain Eukaryota; kingdom Metazoa; phylum Mollusca; class Gastropoda; family Patellidae; genus Patella; species Patella caerulea. Next base: position 11,072,917 of record JAZGQO010000002.1, on the reverse strand, counting down.
GGCTGTATTGGTTGATGATATGAAATACAGTAGATAAACATAATCCATATTCCTTGACCGTTTTAGATTTCCAGAAGTAGACATGAAACCACCTGGAAAATCACTTCTGTCTATACCTTTTGAACATACGTACTTGTGTAAAAACAATAGGGATTCAATTCCCCAGGATCTTTAGATAATAAACATTCCTCCATTTCTTTAAAAAAATAATTCGCAAATCTGTAATTTCTGTTCCTCGCTTCGCTCGCTACTCAGTGCTGTATAGAAAGTATTATAGAACGGTGTTTTTAAATATTTTGTCATACCACGAGCAACACCTTCTCTATCATCGATACCTGTGGATAATAAGTATAGAGAATAATAAACACGTTATTTACCAAGATGAGGGAGTCGCGGTGGCCAAGTATGTGAGACATTGGTTCCTTAACCACGAGGTCCCGTGTTCGATCCGGGTGTTGATCAAGAATGTCCATTGTCAGTAATACAGGATATAAGGTCTGGTAAGGTACGAAACATATTTGTTCAGATAGAATTTCAACATCTAAGTTCAATGGCACCACACAAGTAGATGTCCGGGAAGAAATGTTTGAAACAAATATTATGTGGTACTCTTGTGGTAACAAAAACCCACCACAGACCAAAACAAACTTGGGTTTAACGTCCACTCGACAATAACTAACATAGTTAGTGTCACCACTAAGTCCGGTATTATGTGTGAAACTCTTGTGGTAAACACCACCACCGACCATCAACACTCGATCAAGATATTTTGGAATGTAGTACCACACATGGAGGTATGGGGGTCTGAAAAGACACATTTGAAATAATTGCGACGTCCATTAGGGGATGATAACTTGGTTACACACGGGGGCTATAAAGTTGTTCGATCAAGATATTAATAACTTGATTTCTGATTGTCAATGATGCATGATGAAATGTCTGTCATGGACAATCATCTAATCGGAAGGATAGGACGAAAAACCATGGAGGACGTTAAACACCATTTCACTTACTAATTATATCAGTCATTAATTCCATTGAAACCAAGCCATCTCCGGCACCATATTCGGCTACAGTAAAAGGTACGTCTTCTTGATTAGGTTTGGTAACCAAATTTTCTGAAGTATTTAGTAGAATTAAAGTATACTATCATCATTACCAAGACTGTATGGTGCAAGTTCTTCTAATAGATTAATATCACAAAAGTAAACAAACATTCATACCTATGTGAACGACAGAACGCGTACTCTGTCTCCTGCATGACATAGATTTCAAGAGTGGCTGATATTGGTCTAATAGATAGCGCATAGACGAGCCAGGACACCAGTTGATAAACAACGATCGTCATGTCAGATACGCTCACTTAGACGTTTTGGAAATGGCATTGATTTTTGGGTATTGTCGCATAAAATAAACACTTTATATTCATGATATAATGTTCTTTAAGAAAAATGAATCTCTAAAACAATTGAAATGAAATGGGGTTTAACGTCCTACTGTTTTGCTCAAAACTGGGTAAATGAAGACGGGCATACGCAAAACAATGAGCTATGAGGGAAATTTTGGCATGATAGTCGCAATACGGCCTACTCATATATCGAATTCAAACGGCCCCCTGTTCTGCATGACGGACATGGGAGAACCACGTCGGAAAATCTGGATGAACTTTCTCGGCCAATGCAGGGATCGAAATCAGACATCCAGGCTAGCGAGCCACCGACTTACCCACTTCGCCATCGTGACCCCCCCCCAAAAAAAAATAAATAAATTAGCCCACTACGATTTTAAAAACAATCAGTAACTAAACAACTATTTTGAGTATCTCCTTTTTAGCGTTATCATAAAACGTTGTATTTTCTCCCCTGACTTTGAACATCGCCATATAATTTCCCCTGTCCACCTGGATTCATGGGGTTTTAACGTCCACTGAACACAAACTAGGTCATTTCGGGAGTAACATATGGTCTAATTTTAATTCAATAATTCGCTTGTGCGTAGGGGTCTTTAGTAGTAGGAGGAAACCGGGGTGCCCGGAGATTGAGAAGGCGCTCCTATCTCCATGCCACATACGCTCACACCAGGGCTCGAAACCACAGCCGCAAGCCAGAGGTGACCGGTCAGCTAGAGGTCGAAACGCGGCACTCTAGACCACTGGGCCATCCCACCCCTCCAGTAAGGAACAAAAGACAAAGCTACAAAGGTATCATACTTGTGACAATTCGTGAGACAGATTCTGGAAGGGAGCAGATGTAGCTACGGTTTGAACTCAAGCCGTGCCACAACGAATTGTTGCCAAGTTGGCACAGGCACTCCAAAATCATTGGCAAAGAATCCCACAGCGTGTAGTGAGACATCTGTGCCAGTCCATGCCAAGGCGACTTCAGGCATGTGTAAGAGCTCAGGTTGGACATGCCCGATATTGACTTCAGTTGATCCCTGCTTAGTTCATGGTTCTTTGACGTTTCGGTTATGTGCATTTGTAGTGAATTCTTTCATGAATTTATTCACAAATGCTTGTTATCTTGATTTTGTCAATTGTTATCCGCATTTGTTAAAAGTTGTTGCCGTAAAAAAACCTTCGAATTTGAAGTTCCGTTTTTAATGGCTTTGAGTGACCACCCTTTAAAATAAACATGGAGTAGAAGCTTGCTTACCTTTGTCGTGTAATTCGGGAAAGGACGAGCACTTAATCGGACTGCAACAAACAGAAACTTGCTTACCGTTGTCGAAACAGTGGAGAAGACGAGCACGATTAAAGTCGTTCTTCAGCAAAAAGAAACGTACTTGCCTTGGTCGTGTAATGTTAGGATGGACCAGATGGAGCGCTTAATTTTTCTTGAAACTATTGTGATTGGATGGCTACCATAACAATGTCTACGCTATATAAATATTTATTTGTGTTGTATATTACATACCTCGATATTCATGGCAAGACAGCTATTTATACATTTTAGGACCTGATATCCGGAACGGCTCACAGAACTGTTTATATTAAATCGAACTATTTACCCCGTGTCGCGTCAGCTTAAAATGCAGGGCAAACCTGTTTTGATATGTATATGAAAAGTGCAAGCCCTTGTGCGGGCGAACCTATTCAACAGTTTATATGACGCTGGGCATTTAAACCTTTATATGGAACGGGACAAACGCTTTAATCAGATTTGTAGCTGACAAATGCTAGTTATTTTGCCAAAATGCCGATTTCCTGAAGTCATTGAAAGACATGGACTATTATTGTTGTACTTTCAAAATTATATTTTGCTCGCGCGTGCTTCCTGGACTTTACAATATCCAAGCACTGAGCAAACCATAAGATGCAGAGTGAAAGGAAATAGAATTTTCGTATGTTCAAAAAGACGTTGGCAAAGGGGGGCAACTTTCATCGGACAATATAGGGTGCAGACCACCATTAAATTTCACCATCTCGGTACTCATGATTGTAGTTTGTCTATTTATAGGAATTCTCTCTTTTGCGTGCCCATTTTTGTTGATCTTTTGGTCAAGAATAGACGAAAAGGGGTTTGAATTTCTGCCAGTTTTTGGTAACTAATCAGGTTGATAAGGTGCTATGGACAACAACTAGCTTGTTACATGTTTTTAGTATGCTCTTTCAATTTTGTGCATTTCAAAATTTTAGTGGTCAACCTCATACAAATTTTAGTGCAAAGACATGACCATCTGTTTCCCTGTCCGTAGCGAAAAGCATTCAGCCCAACTAAAATTTTGGGAAAAGTTGGAGGTGGACAAAGAGGTCAAAATTAACCATGAAGTCAATGGGGAAATTAATGGTGGTCTGCCTACGAATGAGAAGTCCAAAATATTCTAAATGCGTATTTATTAACAAAAATAGTATTATATTCTATTAATGACAACCGCAAGTTTATAAATATGTAGGCGCAAGAGTTTTAGTTGGAATCGTTCGTTCGCTCGCGGAGTTTTAAATCCACGTGATATCGTAGACAAGTTATTGTGAATTTTTCGTTCGTTTCTGGAGTTTAACGTGGAATCAAATTACCAAGTATAAGTTCAATAATAATAAATATAACAGAATGAAACATTTCAGACAAAGAATGAATAGTAATATATTTAACACAAGTCAAAGGTATAGATGTTATACATATTTGAAATTATTTACATTATTTACATAAATCATTCAATAAATGGGCATAAATATGGTTATCTACCCTTATAAAAGATAGGTTGCCAGGCAACGAAACATACGCCCACAGCAGCTAAATCGACTGGGCAGTCAACAAGAGTTGTCGCATATTCTTACTTTTTTCGGTAATGAAACATTTATAATACTCTGAAATCGGATTAAGATTTACAACTCATAAAGTAATTATCAGAAAATCATTAGAAATTGTTTGGTTTTTATAAAGTTCTGCCCCATGCTAACGCTTAGTATACGAAACATTTAGAATCGACTGGTTTGTAATCAAGTTTTTTTGAGTGGTTCATAGACTATGGCTACAATCAAGGCCAGGGCACACAGCATGGCATACCCGTCTTCATTTGCTCAGTCGGCGCAGAGCAGCAGGACGTTAATCACCATTTCATTTCATTTCTGTGAGAGCTATATTTATATCAGACAAAAGTATGCCAAATGAACAACTCTTTGAACAACTCAAAATCACTTCATGTACCTTCCCGTAATTGACCAAAATACACATACTTGTATACAAACAAAAGGAATTTGCAAGAATTTCACATGTGAAATTAAATAGTTTATTGTTTAAAACTCATATTATGTGCCAAAAAAATTCTTTTATAGACATGTAAATATGAGATTATGGACAGAAGAATAAATTCTAAATTTCATTAAGACGACAGATTTCTTTTATATAATTAGGATTTCGTTTACATGCAACGAATATGATCAAATCAAAGTAGTAGTAGTAGTAGTAGCAGCAGCAGTAGTGGTAGTAGTAGTAGTAGTAAGGGTGTCATGCTGAACTTCCTTGAATGGCCCCATATTTTGACTCCATATTCCTTACGCATTTTAGATTTCCAGAAGTAGACATGAAGCTACCTTGAAAATCACTACATTGCTTTAATAATGACCCCACTGCCGTCCATTCCTTTTGAACATACGTACTTGCGTAATAGTAATAGGGAGTCAAATCCTCAGGATGTTTAGATAACAACCTCTCCTCCATTCCTTTATAAAATAATTCACAAATCTGTAATTTTTGTTCCTCGCTTCGGTCGCTACTCAGTGCTGTATAGAAAGTATTATACGACGTTGTTTTAAAATATTTTGCCAAACCACGAGCAACACTTTCTCTATCATCGATACCTGTGGATAATAAGTATAGAGAATAATAACCAACTCGATATTTACTAAGATGAGGGAGTCGCGATGGCCCAGTATGTGAGACATTGGTTCCTTAACCGCGAAGTCCTGTGTTTGACTCGGGTGTTGATCAAGAATATCCATTGTCAGTGTTACAGGATATAGGGCTTGGAAAGGTTCCAAGCAGCATCGTTATTCGGATAGGAGGAAACTGAGAACCCAGGTAAATACTGACGCGTACGTAAATGAAATCGTGGCAGTTATAGTGCATGTGGACAAACCATCCACCCAACTTTAAAGACAGCGCTTCTATGAACAGGATCGACTTTTGGCAAGTGGAATTTTCCGCATCCGTACCACGTATCCGTGTCACCCAGGTAAATACTGACGCGCACGTACGAGAAATCGTGGCAGCTAGAAAGCAATGACCATCATCATTAGCCCTGTCACAGACGAGCAGTAGGGCGTCAAATCCATTTCATTTCATTTAGAAATATGAGTGGATAATCCTCGGAAGGGTATAGGGGCTGTGGACAAACCATCCACCAAACTTTAAAGACAGCGCTTCAGGTACGTCTGGTGGCTGATAATAGAGACTTTTGGCAAGTGGAATTTTCCGCATCCGTATCACGTATCCCTGTAGCCACGTGATACTTTGCGTCAATGTAGTTTTAGAGTTTTGGCAGACTTTCGCGTCGTGTACATAAGGGTAGCTGAGCTGAGCTTTGTTCTAATACAGCATGGTGGCAGTTGTCTACCAAGACTAACACCAGTACTAGTCAAGTGCCTAGTCTACAATTTCTGAGTGGAATATAAAGCCACTTGACAGTGGCTGGGCTATACAAAGATAGGCTGGCACTGCCAGGCAGGATACGCCCACATTTTCGAGAGATGGATAGAGAACAAGCAATACCGAAAGTGATTTTTCCTACATCATTAAGTCCTGTATTTCATACTGTATTGGGAGCAGCCATTTTGTTGGTCAGTTCCAGTCTGATATTCATGAAATTTGAAGCCGATTATGATGTGACGGTACACAGCCTTGACTTTTCGTCAAAATCGGATAAGAATTTTGACCTGTAGAGAGTCCACAACCATGATATACCATATTTTTACACTATTCGCGTACAAACGGCGACCATTTCGTCCGGCAATTTTGGTACGATTTTCACGAAATTCCAACTCAACCTTCCTTACGGCGCAACAGTAATATAATCAGAGGTTTTTTTTGAATCGGATAATAATTGTTCGAGAGATAGATAGAGAACAAGCAATACCGAAAGTGATTTTTCCTACAATCAAAGGCCATAATTCATTAAATTGCAATTTGATATCCGCAAATATCGAAAAGAATAAAGATCTTTAGGTTATAAACATCAAAATCGAATTAAAATTGTGTCCTCTATGGGGTCCACAACTTTGATATACCATATTTTTACACTATTCGCGTACAAACGGCGGCCATTTTGTCTGGCAATTATGGCCCGATTTTCTCGAAATTCGAACTCAACATTCCGTAGGGTGTAACGGTGATAGAATCAAACGTTTTTTTTTAAAATCGGGTAGGAATTGTGACCTCCAGAGGGACCATAGGCGATTTTTCGGACAATCAGGGGCCATAATTCAGGAAGTTACTATCCTATATGCGCAAATAACGAAAGGAACCAAGATCTTTGGGTTATAACCATGCTTTTCAAGTTTCATCAAAATCTAATTAAAATTGTGACCTATACAGGGTCTACAACCATGATATACCATTTTTTAACAGTATTCGTGTACAAACGGTGGCCATTTTGTCTGTCAATTTTGGTCCGATTTTCCCGAAATTCGAACTCAAACCCACCTTAAGGTGTAACGGTGATATAATCGAACGTTTTTATAAATCGGAAATAATTGTGACCTCGAGAGGGACAACAAGCTAAAAAAGGCAATTTTGAGTACAATCAGGGGCCATAATTCAGGAAGTTACGATCCGATATGCGTAAATATCGAAAGGAACCAAGACCTTTGGATTATAACCATGCATTTCAAGTTTCATCAAAATCGAATTAAAATTGTGACCTCTACAGGGTCCACAACCATGATATACCATTTTTTAACAGTATTCGCGTACAAACAGCAGCCATTTTGTATGGCAATTTTGGTCCGATTTTCCCGAAATTCGAACTCAACCTTCCTTACGGTGTAACGGTAATAAAATCAAACGTTTTTTTTTAAATCGGAAAATAATTTTGACCCCCAGAGGAACCACAAGCTAAAAAAAAAGCGATTTTGCGTATAATCAGGGGCCATAATTCAGGAAGTTACGATCCGATATGCGCAAATATCGAAAGGAACCAAGACCTTTGGGTTATAACCATGCATTTCAAGTTTCATCAAAATCGAATTAAAATTGTGACCTATACAGGGTCCACAACCATGATATACCATTTTTTAACAGTATTCGCGTACAAACTGCGGCCATTTTGTATGGCAATTTTGGTCCGATTTTCCCGAAATTCGAACTCAACCTTCCTTACGGAGTAACGGTAATATAATCAAACGTTTTTTTTTTTTTTAAAATCGGATAATAATTTTGACCTCCAGAGGGACCACAAGCTAAAAAAGGCGATTTTGCGTATAATCAGGGGCCATAATTCAGGAAGTTACGATCCGATATGCGCAAATATCCAAAGGAACCAAGATCTTTGGGTTAAAACCATGAATTTCAAGTTTCATCAAAATCGAACTAAAATTGTTACCTCTACAGGGTCCACAACCTTGATTTACCTTTTTTTTAACAGTATTCGCGTACAAACGGCGGCCATTTTGTATGGCAATTTTGGTCCGATATTACCGAAATTCGAACTCAACCCCCCTTAGGGTGTAACGGTGATATAATCAAACGGTTTTTTTTTTAAATCGGATAATAATTGTGACCTCCAGAGGGGCCACAAGCCAAAAAAGGTGATTTTTCGGACAATCAGGGGCCATAATTCAGGAAATTACGTTCCGATAGGCGCAAATATCGAACGGAACTAAGATCTTTGGGTTATAAACAAGCATGTCAAGTTTCATCAAAATCGTTCAAAATTGTGACCTCTTTAGGGCCCACAAGCTAAAAACGTGAATTTTCGTACAATCAAGGGCCATAATCCATGAAGTTTTGATCCGATACATGCCAATATCGAAAGCAGTCGAGATCTTATGGGGATAAACCTATATTTCAAGTTTCGTCAAAATCAGATAAGAATTGTGACCTGTAGAGAGTCCACAAACAAATTGTGGACGGACGGACGGAGGTCAGGACGGACAGGGGCGACGACATAATACGTCCACATGAAAATATGGGCGTATAAAAAGAAATTTAGTGTCGAATCTTTTTGGGGTTTCACTAATGAATCATTTCAGAAAGTACAATATTATACCCTTTTAAATTCAGATTTGCAAGGCCCCACCTTCCTAAATTTAGCACGTAGATCAACCAGCATGCCGATTGACAGACAGTCAGACGGGAAAATATCACAATTCTGCGAAAATCTCATCAAAAGTAATCATTAAATTCCTGTCTTTATCATGGTTAAAATCGCATCAAATATACACCTTCGTGTTCTAGGGTACACTTAGATTCATAAAAACACTATGACGCAACATTTCAAAGTACGGTAAAAAAAGACGACGATGTTTTAGTATGAAAGCTGTTCTATACGTGCAGTATCACGCATGAGAAATACACAAACATTGTTGACGTCAATTACAAAATCGATACGGCTACGCGATACGGACCAGAAATTTACGCTTGCCAAAAGTCTCTAATGGTCATGTGAAAACTCGCCCTCTTCATACCCGGTAACAGGAAAAGATACGTAATCGTAATAAAACTGTATTCTGGCGTTAGATCGTGTTATTATTGTCGCTTTAATTGTTATGCCGCATTTGTTGACAGCTTGCTTTTCAGTCAATTGTGTATTTGGATAGCTTTTATTTTCGAAGACTTGTAAAGTTTATTTCAAGAAGATTATAAATAGAGTCTTAGTGTCTACAAACCACGGGCCACTCCACCCATCAAAAAGCTTATTGACAGACAAGTTCCACCTATGAGTACCATACCCACCTTGCCCACAAGCATCCCCGCATAACGTCGAGACTGACAATGTCACTTAGCAAACATACTGCTGGTTTAAGAGCATTAAAATTTCATATACGCGATTTGGAAACCTCATGAAGAAGATGAGTACTTTACCTTGCTCTAACTTTTGCCTCCATTCTGATACAAAAAAAGAAGGAATAGCATCCAGTCTAATTTCATGCAGTTTAAGACCCATGGTCTTTAACTCTACGGAATCACGAATTGGTTCTTCTAGCTCACGTGGGCTTCTCAAGCAGCCAGCTATTGTACCTCGTTGTAACTCGGCCTATGAAAGATAACTAATGTTACTCAAAAAAAAAAAAAAAAAAAAATCCAACAAAATAGAAACAATAAAAACTAGATCTGCTACTGTCCCATGCAGATATGAAAGCTTTCATATTCATCGTCACGTGTCATTGATTGTATCAAGTAACCTAAATAAAAGGATACGAAGAAAAAATTATTAAAATTGGTCAAAAACTCGCGAAGTTACAAGTCTAAATATAGTATGAAACATTGCACCCAGGCATAACAATAATCTGAAAACTAAAGGGAAATAACTGAAACTTGTATTACTGTAATGAGACGGATGAGAAAATGAAATGAAAATGGCGGGAAAAAAAAATTAAAAATGGCAGGTTGGACAGGCGACCTTACTCCTTGTCACGTACAACCGGGCATTCGAAAACACGCTAGTTTACTCAATGACAGGCGCGCGTGCTTACCATTCAGCCACTCAACCCCCCTTTGAAATCAGACACGTGCAATATGTCATATAGGAAGAATAAGAAGTCGCTCACAACAAAATGGTAAATTAATGAGTTTAGGTCAAAAGTTTGAGCTACTGTTTTAGAGTACTTAATAGTTTTAAAGAGACACGTTAAGGGTTGTTCATAGTTAAATGAAAGTTTAATTTTAAATAAGACCAATAAAATTAGGATTTAATAATGCCAGACTAATATTTCCAATATGTTTGGTTATAAGTAGGAAATCGTGACGACTTCTTAAGCATGTTTTAAACAAAGGATCATGTTTGTTTAAACAAGAATGGCACTCTGCAATAAAAAAAACTGGCCAAAGCAAGATTTCTATGCAGAAATTAAATAATTGCTAGAACCAGAAAAATATTTATCCACTATAATAAATAAGCAACATAGAGAAAATGAAATGAAATTGAATGGGGTTTAACGTCCGACTGTTCTGCTCCTAAAATGGGCTAATGAAGACGGGCATATGCCATAATGTGTGCAATGAGGGAAATTTTACCCGGGCAGCGGCGGTTACGGCCTACGAGGTTGGACAGGCAACCATACTCCTTGTCACGTACAACCAAAAAATCGAAACAACGGCAGTTGACTCAATGACAGACGTTATGATACAGAGCGCACGTGCTAACCATTCAGCCACGCAACCTCCCTAAAATCGGCAAATTGCTGACCTACAGCGAGAAACATTTCAACCGGGCCAAATTTTCTATTGTAACAGTTTAATTTGCACGGTACCTTTAGTTATCAACCGAATATTACAAAACTTTTAAAAATAAGCTCCCCCCCTGACCAGCTTAAGCGTTCGCAATAAACGTTTGCCACTTAAAATCGGGAAATTGCTGACTTTAAAGTGAGAAACATTACAACCGGGCGAAATTTTCTGTTTTATGACTTTTACAGTACCTTTGATTACCAACCGATTATTTTCTGTTTTATCACTTTTACAGTACCTTTGATTACCAACCGATTATTACAAAACTTTAAAAATAAAAGAGAAAGAGAGAAATGCGGCCTAATGTCCATTCGACACAAACTAGGTCATTTCGGGACTAACATATGTTTTTTAATTTTATTTAAAAACTCCCCCTGCGCTTACAGGTCTTTAGCCGTTGGGAGGAAACCGAAGAACAGGGAGAAAACCCACAAGGTTGGACATCATACTTCATGTCACGTGCAACCTGGAGATCGAAACGACGCCCGTTGACTCAATGACAGACGTTACGATACAGTGCGCACATGCTAACCATTCAGCCATTCAGCCTCCCTGAATTCAGAAAATTGCTGACTTATAGCAAGAAACATTTCAACCGGGCGAAATTTTCTGTTTTAACAGTTTAATGTGCACGGTACTTTAATTACCAACCGATTATTACAAAACTTTTGAAAATAAGCTCCAACTGACCAGCTTAATCGTATGCAATAAACGTTTTCGCCTGAATTGAAAGTTCTGCATGGAGAAAGTTCATCTCGATTTCCCGGCGTGGTTCCCCTTGTCAGTGAGGCAGAACGGAGGGCCTGACAAGCACAGCTGTCTAGTCATTCGGATGGGACGAAAAACCAAGGTCCCGTGTACACATTGGAGTGCACGTAAAATATCCCTAAGCAGTTGGAATTCGATACTGTTGAATAAGCTCTATACGATGACTAAATGTGTAGATTGTAGTCACCCACACTGCATGTTTCGCTTAACAATGAAAGGGTGCCGTTTTCAATGTTCGATCCTTTTGTTCTTCTACTCCTGATATGTTGGACTGTTGATCGATGGTTTCATATAAAAGACTACCAATAAGACTCTTTGTACAAGAAGTTCCCAAAAAATATTATGTTGACTTTACGAGAAAGACCTCTAAACATGCTCCAAATTGTAAAAATACGACTTTTTGGGTTTTCAATCTCTTTTTTTCGGCTATCCCTGATATTTAGAAAAAATAATACAATGATTTCACACAACAGGCTAGCTATTAGACTCTCTATTGACAAAAGTTTCACCGCCCTCCCTTCATTATAACCGAAGTTATCGTGCCCTAAAGAATCAACAAATTAGCTTGTTTATCTCTGCTTACCCTAAGCAGAAAATGCTCATCTTTGAACTCAATCATAACATTGACCTAGTGAACGTCTACACCAAGTTTGAACATTCTAGCTTAATTAGAAGGAGAGTAATTGTGTTCCAAAGTCCCGACCCTTCAAATTGCTTCTATTTTTCATTTTCAATTCAAAATGGTGACCATCACGTGACCGAAATCAAAATTCTATTCGCGACATTTTTTAGGCCTTCCTACAAGGATTCAGAAAATATAACTCCCGAGTCTGTAAGTAAAATAGCAAAAAAGCCTTATTGATTTTTCACTTTTAAATATGGCGGCACTTCCGGTTCGATCGACAAACTCCATATTTTGTGTACAAATCAGTAATTACTTATCTAGTATCCAAAAAAAAAAATCAGGTCATTCTGACCTATATTTCGATGATTTTTTTGAAAATTTTGATCCTTAATTTCGTCAAGGGGAGATAATTTAGAAAATTTCTAATTATATTTTTGAAGTCACATCGGTAGGATCTACTTAGATACTAAATTTCATGAAAATCGTACAACTATTAAAGAAGTTGTCAAATTGGTCTAATCTTTCGGTTCGAAATCACAGCGACGAATTTTCGAAATTCGAAAATGTGAAACTGCAGATGAAAATGGTTTTTTTAAAGGTATTCAAAGAAAAAAGAATTAGTAAAATCGGTCAAAAAATAACAAAGTTACGACTATGCATTGTCATTTTTTTCGTTCGTAAAATTCGGTGATTTCGGATTCGTAAAACGTTTCGAAAATATATTTAATCAAGGTTCGCACCCCATTTTTGGGGGGGTAGGTCAAAATTTCAGAAAGATCCTATGGATAGATTCTGAGAAATCCGATTTGCAGAAAACACACACAAAAAAAAATAATAATAATAATAACTTTAACAGAAACAATAAGCTTTCATATGTAATATGAAAGCTTAAAAAACAGCAATTGAAGCTAGATAATTTTCATCTGTATGCTATAATGTATATTTCACTAAAACTTTTGATGGGATCAGTGTTAACAAATTCAGCCATCTTCAAACTATTATTGCACTAGGTATTGCGCTCTACTCTTCGATCTGGACAAATCTAGGATATCAATATGTTTGTCTCAATGAAAAAAGTCTGCCATGTTTGCAAAAGTTGAAATATAAACTGGATGACAATTATACAGATATTGAGATCATGTTGGAATTTGATATAAGAATTAGTCATAGTGTCGCTGCCCGGGCAAAATTCCCACCATAACACATTGCATGGCATATGTCGGCCTTCATTAGCCATCTATAGGAGAAGAACAGTAGGACGTCAAATTCCATTTCATTTTGTCATTGGTTGCTGGTTCAGCGTTTCCTCGGGTCAGTTCTGGAAGATTGAATACCTTCCAGAATGTGAAGTAGCTAATTTATCCGATCAAACCCCAGCACTTTATGTTGATAGTAGTGTTTTTTCTTTGTGTGCATATAATACATACAATTACCTTTGTAATAATTCCCTGATCAAATAAATCTTTCCAACTTGTACCCATAGCAATCAATTGATCATGAAAAGCTACACAGGCGGGTTCTTCCGGTGTAGCATCTTTAGTTCCTCCAGTTGCGAAGACACCCCAGGCACCTACAATCAAATAGGTATCTTTATAAGGCACTGTCTTACTATTTAGGGGTTCGAGGTTCTATCTTGTTTGTAGCATAGTTCTCGGTCGAATGTTGAAAGCGAAACCGAAAGTACACCACATCCGTCGTAGCTCTGTAAGGGGTACCTTACCAGGACATTTTATTTTAATACCTGAAGGATTTCTGGGCAGGGGCGTACATAACGATTTCGTTTTGGGGGGGGGGGGGGGTGTTTAGCCAAAATTGCTACCGACTGAAGCAAGAGTTTTCTAGGCACCATCCACAATCCCACCTCACAACGAAAGTAAACAAAATACTGGCTATAACATTAAGTGTCCCAGTAGAACATAGATAGTATTGTGTAATTATATAGTTGTTCGCCGATCGTTGTCTCGTCGGAAAGTAGTTTTAGTTCACATATAGTTTGTTTATGTCATATTAATGATTTTGCCTATAACACTGAGTAATCTGAGATAATATTGAAAAATTGATTTAATATCCTGGCATTTGAGGTCATTGCTGGGAGAAATTCTTGCGGACAAGTGGACCAGAAATGTCAGTCAATGGGACAGAATCTCCAGGGCCCAGTTGTTCAACTTGTCGTTAAATTTAACAATGTCGTTAATAACGAAAGAAAAAGTCTGTTGTTCATTGCGTAGTTAAATTTAACGCATGGTTATGTCATCGTTAAAATGGTCCATATTTAACCCACCTAGCAGGGCATCGTTAAATTATTTAACCGGTCGTTAAATCACTCAAGGTGGCTGCCGGACAAGTTCTCATGGTCATATTTCCCACTTTAAACATAAAAAAGAATGAAATGGGGAGGGAACCTGAGACCTTCAGGCTAGCAAACCAGCGTCTTACTCACTGTGCCACTGTGGCTCCCAAATAAAAGAAAAAAAAATGTATACAGGAAAGGGTAGTTTTTGGCAGTGAGCTAAAGAGTGCAACTAATTATCAAAGAAGTGAAGCAGCAGGTATTCATTGCCATGCGGTTTTATGCAAGTGGTTCCTTTCTCTAAATCATTGACATTGTTCACAAATAACCCAGTTTCCCCAATGCTAGGTAATTGTGGCCCAATGACATCCAATTTCTCAAATGATTCTTTTTATGCAAAACAACAGTATCTCGTTAAATTATTTTTCCCATTCGACTTTGAAAATGAAAATAAACAGATTTCTTCAGCATAAATCAAAGTTCACAAAGATAATTGATTAATAATTTAAATGCATTAGGATTTATTGATGGTACATGAATATTTAGAACTTTTCGATCTCTGTACAATATAACTCATGCTATTTGTTAGACCTTCTATGTCAGAATCATGTAACTTCTTTATGTAGGCTATATCGGTATGGAGTCTTTTGTGTAAACTTGCAAGTCGATCTTGGTTCACTTGAAGATAGGCCTAGGTGTCATGTGTACATCACAACCTTGAAACTATTACATCTATACTATTCAAAAAAAGTAGGGGATATTTGATTTTTAAGTGTTATTAAAGTTACCTAATGAAACTGACGAAGAAACAAATGACAAAATGAAATGAAGTTCACATTCATCGATTTATTCCAAATGATCGTTAGACTAAGTAAGGCACAGACTGACCATTATAAGGGTACAATGATACCCGGGGTCAAACAGCAAAGTTACCACAGCATCACAACAAAGTCAGTAACGGGTAAATCCTCCTCTGTTTGCCAAACAAGCATTGATCCGACGTGGTATACTCCTAATGAGACGTCTAAGGTCATTTTGGTCCAGATTGTCCGATTCCTGTTGCAACGCAGCAGCAAGTTCTTGGACATTGGCAGGACGTTGTTGACGTTGACGTAACCTGTCCAAGCATGTCCCAGACATGCTCGATGGGGGAGAGGTCGGGACTCAGTGCTGGCCAAGGTAATGTGGTGATGTTCTGTTGTTGGAGGTAACCTGTAACGATCCTGGCCCTGTGACATCTTGCGTTGTCATCCTGGAAGATGAAACGGCGGCGATGACGTCGTGCGAACGGCACAACATAGACTACCAAGATGTTGTCCCGGTAGTACTGGCCTGTAACACGCCCTGCAACAACATACAAAGCCGTTCTTCCAGCAACAGTGATGCCTCCCCACACCATAACAGAACCACCCCCAAATCGATCATGTCTGATGACGTTAACGTCTTGGAAGCGCTCGTTTCGACGACGCCACACCCTCCTACGTCTGTCCAAAAAATCAACAGTGAACCTTGACTCATCTGAAAACATCACATTGCTCCAGCGTCGATTACCCCAGTGTTGACGATCCCTACAACCAACGACGTCTTGCCTGAATGTGATGATCTTTCAAACAAGGGATCACGCGAGGACGTCGGGCACGAAGGTGACCCCTATGCAGTCGATTCCGAATCGTCTGGCCACTCACTCTCACACCAGTGTCTGTTTGAAGACGAGCGCTGATCTGATTTGCTGTGATGACACGATTTCTCAAGGCCAAGGTACGGATAAATCGATCCCGGGCTTGAGTTGTCGCCCTTGGTCGACCTGGGCGTGGTCTGTCCTGTACAGATTGTGTATCACGGTATCTGGACCATAGCCTGCTTATGACAGACTGAGAAACATTCATAGTCCGCGCCACAACCGCCTGTGTTGTGCCGATCTGTAGCATGCCAAGGGCACGTAACCTTTCATTTTGGGTAAGCCGACGCATATCAAAATTTGTTTTCTGGTCACTAAAACAGTTAAACTGATGTTTCCAACCTGGAATTCAATGCCACAATGACTGTAACATTCAAAGTCAGAGTCGTGCAAATCTTGGGTTGGACCCCCATGATAATCCCAACCATCACCTGCATTCCATGCGGTAGCTATTGGTGCGTTTGGGCGTCACATGTACCTGGAAATGTTTCTTCTGTTAGGTTCTATAGTGACTGTTTTTGTAGTCATTTGCATATTTTAGTATTATGCCCCCCAAATCAAATATCCCCTCCTTTTTTTGAATCGTATATTTCCTTTGTATTGTCTATGTCCTTTAAATGTATCGCAGCACAGATCTGAAATTTCCTTGCTTCTTATTGGTAGAAGAGTATGACAAACCACACAAAAAAACACGCTGCTTTAATAAGGCAAATAAATGCCTTTAATAAAAATGATTGTCTAGGCAGATAGATTTTCATGGTGAATGTGAATCACGCTTCATCTTATATATCAAAAGAAACACATCCCCGAAATTCTGCAAATGTCAATCACACTACATGTATTTTGAATCGTATATCCAAACACATCCCTGAAATTCATAAAGCAGTAGAAAATCAGTCACAAATTAATTATAACCATTTGGAATTGGAAATAGACACTTCTTCATTATCCTATGTTTACATTCATTGACATCACGTAGCAACCGCTTTCGCTAGCATCTGAGACATCACATAATTTTACAGGGTTTTTTGGTGGATGTAAGCCTCGAACTACTCTTGTCTGCATGGAAACTTATAAAAATAGTGCCAAAGGTCTGCAAATAAGACTTTAAAAAGCTAAAAAAAACCCCAAACAAACAAACTTACCACATTTTACAGGACGCAAACTTCACAAGCGAAACAATTTTTGTTGTCAAGAGTTACCCCTCTCCAGTCTCGATTAGCAGGCGACACTTATGTCATTGAAGATTGAAAGTGTTTGCTAAACACACAACATGAAGTCTAATTTCCCATTCAGCTAAATATTTTTAAACATTAGAAATATTTGATTGAGGATATTAATTGGTTTTCTTTTGCCCCCCACCACTCCTAACAGTGTCATCCATCTTGAATTGGTTGCCAGTGAGGAGAATTATGGGATACTTGTTGAATGGTTAAATTTTAACCAAATGGTTATGGAATGGTTAAATTTTAACCATTTGGTTACATAACAACGTCGTTAAATGTAGTTGAACAACACAAATTTAACCACTGGTTATGTAACGATTAGTTAAATATATAACCAATGGTTATACGTAACCACATGGTTAAATTTAACTAAAAGTTGAACAACCGGCCTCAGATGTGTTTTGCAAGAGTTGGCATAACATCTGTACAATCTGACGCCCCCGCCCCACACACCAGTGGTATTACAAACTGGGCAGTTCACTATAATCGTGAATATGATAGTGCTGAGACAGTACATAAGACAAATGAGGAGTAGAAGAATGATTTTAAAATACTCGAGCGCCACAGGCGCGAAAAAATTCAGATATGTAACCGAGTAGAAGAATGGTGTTATAATGGAATTTCAGATATGTAACAGTACTTTTAAATTTTTGGGACTGGGGTCGATAAGAAATGGGATTGTATGTTTATCTCATTAATTCATTTAGTCGGAGACTGACTGCGGTGAGTACTTTTTTTTGAGACCGACTATTTTTGTGCCACGGTAGAAAACATTTCATTGAACAACATACTCACAACAGAATAAGAGTGACAAGCAGACATGGTTATTTTATACTATAGTTTTTTTGTGACTTAGGCACACGGATTCACGCAGGGATCTATTCTGGCATTGTTTTTGAGACCGACTGCAGTGACTGCACTTATTTTGTGACCGACTATTTTTCTCCCTTGGTGAAATTTTGTTGTTAGACCAACATACTCACAGCAGAATAAGAGTGACGTATGCAATTTAGGCTTACGGATTCACGCAGATAAATAGTATTTGGGATCTATTCTGGCATTGTGTTTGAGACCGACTGCAGTGACTGCACTTATTTTGAGACCGACTACTTTTCTCCCTGGGTGAAATTTTGTTGTTAGACCAACATACGCACAACAGAATGAGAGTGAAACACAACATCTTTTCAAGCATGATAAGTTGACTGCTCCTATTTTGCGACCGACTGCACTGATTTTGCGACCAACTATTTTTACACTAAAGTTTTGCGTGAGTAGCGTGACGTATACAGTGAGTACTAATTTTGATACCGATGACCCCTATTTTGCGACCGACTGCACTGATTTACCGACCGACTATTTTTATATTAAAGTTTTGTGTGAGTAGCGTGACGTATATATTGAGTACTTAGTTTGATACTGATTACCCCTATTTTGCGACCGACTGCACTGATTTTACGACCGACTATTTTTATACTAAAGTTTTGCGTGAGTAGCGTGACGTATACAGTGAGTACTTAGTTTGATACCGATTACCCCTATTTTGCGACCGACTGCATTGATTTTGCGACCGACTATTTTCTTAGCTGAGGGGTGTACCTCCCCCCCCCCCGACATTTACGCCCCTGTTTCTGGGCCCTTTATGCATTAATTGGTACAGGTCTTATCCATGTACAGTCTTGTTATATGTAAAATAGTGTTGAACTTTTACTCACCACGACAAGGCCAGTTATAGAACAGCACGAAATATAATTTTGAAATAGTGTATTTTAGTAATTTGAATGTACCCAACACAGTGCGAGTAAACCAAGAAGGTCGAAGACACTACGCGATCCTTCTTACAACGTACAGATATTGTTTCAACAGATTGATGGAGAAAAGGAGGGAGGGAGGTTTATGTCTTCTTAAGAATGCCGAGTTCCCCAATATAACAATCTGGTTAAAACACGGAACCTATTTCGTTTCGTTTTTTTATAGTTCAAAATTCCGTTTTATTTGTCTTTACTACGCTGGGTTCTGCAAGAGTTGTTATATAACCCGCTTTTTGGATAATATGTGAGATTGCCCAAATGAAACTGCCTGTTATGGCAAGCGTTTGGCGTGTGGTGCAAGGAATTGTGGGTAGGCCTAACCCACTAGAAACATCAACGCTGATTGGTTAATCAATTCTCTGACGTCATATGGTCAAAAGCCGCTTGTATGATTTTTGACGTGACTTTCTGTATTTTAATGAGAATGTCAATGGTTAAAGTTAAATTAGGCAAAATGTTAGAGCAAGAAGAGCGGGAGTACTTGACAAAAGAGAAATAAAATACTAACCTGGTTTTAATTCCTTTGTTCTATTTTTGAGGAAGACAACCCAGTCATCGGCTGCTTGTTTCGCTATGGCGTCATATTCGTCTTTATTTTGAGTAAAATAAGCATACACGTGGTCATATACATACACCGGTCTAAAATAAATGATAAGATTATGTACGATAGAGGTCATAGGGGGCTTTGATAGTAGGGAGACAATACAATACAAGGGGGCAACCCACGAGATTGGACAGGTGACCCCACTACCTATGGTGCACGAACCGGGACGAAAAATCACACCAGGTGACTCGGTGGCAAACCGTACTATCTTCATTTCACACGTTAACCAACCCGCCCCATGTTACCAGTCACAAATATACCGAATGTTGCGAAATGGAATGGGGGTTAAGTCCTACTTTTTCTACTGAGACTTAATGTTGTTTGGTTGTATGACAGCTGACTTACTTTGATAACCAGTGTGTTGCTGTAAAAGACAATGCTAGATCCACAGAATTGGAAGGAAAACACTGTTTGTAAAAATTGGTTCCTGTAGATGTCACATAAACATTTTCATGGTCCTGAAGATATGATCTTGGATTGGGTATAATACCTAGAAAACAAATTACAAATTTACTTTTATTCAAATTTACTTTTCTACAATTTTATTTCATACAAATTAAATCTACTTAAATCTATTAAATCTACTTTTATATAACTCATGCAAACTGGATCTAATTTTATACAAATTAAATCTAACTCTATACAAATTAAATCTATTAAATTTAATTTTATAGAAATTTAATTTAATTTTATAGAAATTTAATTTAATTTTATACAAATTTAATCTAATTTTATACAAATTTTAATATTATACAAATTAAATGAAATTTTATACAAATTAAATGAAATTTTATAAAAATTAAATGAAATTTTATACAATTTAAATCTAATTTTATACAAATTAAATCTATTAAATTTGATTTTATACAAATTAAATCTAATTTCATACAAATTAAATCTATTAAATCTATTAAATTTAATTTTATACAAATTAAATCTAATTTTATACAAATTAAATCTAATTTTATACAAATTAAATCTAATTTCATACAAATTAAATCTATTAAATCTATTAAATTTAATTTTATACAAATTAAATCTAATTTTATACGAATTAAATCTAATATTATACGAAAAATCTTATTTCTTAACAAAAAATCTTATTTCTTACAAAAAAATCTTCAAACTGTCATAATGTCACTCAGAATAAAGTAATTTGAATGCCAGCCCATTGTAGTTTCCCCAAAAAGTTCAAATCCGAATTTATATAGATGTTACAAACCATGAATTCTTTTAAATAATGAATTGAAATCATTTTGTGGCAAATCTTCATACATTACATGGATCTCTTTGTTTTTGCCACACTTTGACCGAACAGTACCTGAAATTTAAATGTAGTTAGGTGTATCATAATACGCAGTGAAGACGGAAATTTCGGTATTTGAAAAAACCCCTTGAATACTGCCAGTTTGAAACCCAATTTAAAGATACTTTATGTAAGATTTAGATAAAGAGTTGGCAAGCCATTTATATTTTGACCCACTATTGATCAAACCATTGACTAAAGAATTGAATTGACAGTTTTAAAATCTATCAGTCATTAGTTCCATTGAAATCATAACAATATACTTACTAATTATACCAGTCATTAGCTCCATTGAAATCATAACAATTGTACTTAATCATACCAGTCATTAGTTCTATTGAAATCATAACTTACTAATTATATCAGTCATTAGTTCTATTGGAATCCTGACAATATACTTACTAATTATATCCGTCATCAGTTCCATTGAAATCATAACAATATAATTACTAATTATATCAGTCATTGAAATCATAACAATATACTTACCAATTATATCAGTCATTAGTGCCATTGAAATCGAGCCATCCGCGGCACCATAATCGGCTATAGTAAATGGTTCGTTTTCTAGATGAGGTTTGGTAACCAGATTTTCTGAAATGTTTACCAGAAGTACTATCACCATTACCAAAACTCTATGGTGTGGGTTCTAATAGATTAACATTGCAAAACCTACATATGGTTAAACCTTATAACGCCCATAATTTTCAATATATTCATCTTACATTATCTATTTTTGAAATATTTTAGCAAGCAATGTTAGCTCTTTACCCCTGGGGTATTGGTTTTTCGATATTATCGAATGAAAAAAGACATCACAATATGTTCACTTAGAAATATTAACCGACTTCGATTTTAAAAATAACCACCATTAACTCACCAACTATTTTGAGTATCTGGTCTTTAGAGTTATCACAAAACGCCTTGTTTCTCATCTGAACGTCACCGTATGATGTCCCCTGTCCAACTGGCTTCATCACATTGTAGGACGACCATCTGGACATCATTTTCAAAGGAGTTCCCAATCTACATATAATAAGTATATCCAATTATAGATGTCGGACCCTGTAAGAATCAACTGTGGGTACAAATACTACCACGTAAAAGGCACATACGGCAATTTGAATCTTTAGCACACAAAAATTAGTCTTAGGTTACTAGATTAAAAATGACCTGCGTGCATAGGCGTACGGGCTCGATGACAGTCAGGGGGGCAGAACCCGAAATGCCAGAAAGATTTTCGGGTTTACAGAGAGCGGCGCCGGTATTCACCTAAAGGCGAAGAAGCGAGGCTTACCTTGTGTCTCCCCCCACCCCCGCCTCCAGAGGAAACTTTTTGGAATATTTGATGGTACAAACACGTTTTCCTGCTATTTCAGCCCTTGAACAGAGAGAGAGAGAGAGAAATGGAGTTTAACGTCCACTCAACACAAACTAGGTCATTTCGGGACTAACATATGGTTCAATTTTATTTCAATAATTCGCTTGCGCGTAGGGGTCTTTAGCAGTGGGAGAAAACCGGAGTGCCCGGAGGAAACCCACGAGGTTGAGAAGGCGCCCCTATCTCCATGCCACATACGCTCACACCAGGGCTCGAAACCACAGCTGCAAGCCAGAGGTGACCGGCCAGCTAGAGGACGAAGCGCGGCACTCTAGACCACTAGGCCATCCCAACCCCCCAACCCTTGAACAAAGCAACTTCAAAGTGGTCGAATATAGCCTAATAAAGGTGGTTGACTTGAATCCCAATTAATCGTTTACGGTCCACGAAGACGGGACCAGGTCCACGCAGACAGGACCAGGTCCACGAAGACGGGACCATTGCCGCCATTGGGAGAGAATTTTGAAAATTTAACTGCTATTTCAGTCTGTGAATACAGCAACTTCAATTTAGTCCAACATAGCCTACCTGACTGATCCGAATTCCAAACAACCAATCAATAGTCGCTAGGTGTGGGGGTCTTGCCCTCTCTGAGAAAATTTTGAAAATTTATCACCGCAAATGCGTTTTCTGGTATTCTAGCCCGTGTAAGCAACCCCAAAAGTATCCAGTGGTTTTATAACCGAAATCCCACTCTGAATTCCAACCATCCAATCAGAGAGAGCGCAAGAGAAATGGGGTTTAACGTCCACTCGACACAAACTAGGTCATTTCGGGACTAACATATGGTTTAATTTTATTTCAGTAATTCGCTTGCGCGTATGGATCTTTGGTAGTGGGAGGAAACCGGAGGACCCGGAGAAAACTCACGAGATTGGACAGGCGACCCTCTTCCTAGTCACGTAGAACCGGGGATTCGAAATGTCAGGCTTTATGATACAGCACGCACGTGTTAACCATTCATGCTAACCTATCCCCCTGGCTCGTACGCCTATGCCTGCGTGAACTATACGTCATTTTAACCGTTTTTAAACGAAACTATACGCGGTGATGTAACATATTGCTCTCTCTCTCTCTCTCTCTCTCTCTCTCTCTCTCTCTCTCTCTCATTACCTTAATAAACCTACACATCTACACGCAGACATCGTCATCATTTCTAAGATAGACACCAGAAATGTATTCTTCTGAAATAAAGATAGCAAATCCCAAATTATTTTTAAAGATGCCTCCCCGTGTACAAAATGGGTGATTTGGTGATATATTTGGACTAAAAACATATTCAAACTAATTAATCAATCAAAAATTTGCTTCAAATCCCTTTAAGTGCACTGTTATCGTTGGAAAACCACATAGGCTATAATATCTATTTTAAGCGTCCATGGTTATGACGTGACTTGACCAAGACGGAAACTAAGCTAGCCGAGAGAGAATCCGTTGTATATATGAATGACGATGTGTATCGCCGGATACATATCTGGACGTGTTGAAGAGGGAAATTTATGCGGCCGTTAATACAGATTACACAAAAAGAAAACGTAATGGAAATTTATTTCTTTATCCTTTCTTGTACACAGACGTCTGGATACGGGATTATTATAGCTTGCCGAAAAAATCGTTGTCACTCCACTAATGTCAATGTCAGTTAACTTTTTTATTTGAGATTTCGCTAAAATAATTATCACATGTACGTTACTCTATCAAGTTAAAGATAATGAGAACACAATCATGATATATCTCTTTCAAAAAATAGATATTATAATAAGGGCCTCTCTGATAGAAATTCCTGCAATAGGCCTATACATAGACATAGCTACTAGTTTTTTTGTTTGGGAGTATTGCTATTTTTAACGCCCGTCCCTTATAATAATTGATCAATTTTCATTCTTTGCAATTGGTGTATTATTTAATGAAAACAAGACTGTAATGTAGACATCCCAAATTTTCAATATTGTGCAACAAAATTTATAAGATTATATTGATACATTCATTTTCAAGATATTCCTTATCAGGGGGCAGGAGATTCTAATATGTATGCTTTAGAAGGTCTGTCATTGAGTTAAATGACTTGGTTTCGATCCCACATGTACGTGAACGGAGCCGTCTGTCCAACCTTTGGGGTTTCTTCAACTCTTACTCCTAAAGACTCAAACTTTTGTAAAAACTCAAAAGGGTAAGCAAATTATTGAAATAAAATTGATCCATGTAAGTCCCAAAGTAACTTATTGTGTGCAAAGTGGTTTTTAAGCCTCAACTTCATCTATTCTTTTCAAATATATGTTCTTTATAATATCACCTATTGATAACAAGCCTGCAATTCGAAATACTCATTGTCTTGTTTCCAGGTCTACTGGATTCTCCTTTAGCGGTAGCTCCAGTAGTAAGAAGCAGGGGCAGAGGAAGTCGCCATTTTAGGGGCAGGGATCGGGGCACAAGTATTTCTACATCTAAGGGGGGGGGGAGGTACACGCATCAAAGCAGTTTTGGAGGAAAACAAAGATTAGCTGGACGAATGGAAAATTGAAGACATACATTTTATTAAACTTTTAACAAATACACTATACCAGTAATAAGTGTGAACTGGATAAATATCTAGGAAATTCTAATTCTACAATTTAGTAAAATTTACTATCCAAATCTCACTTTCTTTATTGCAAGAAGTTCCTTTGTTGGTGGAGGTGTCACAGCTGTAATATTTCTTCTTATACCCCTTCTTCTTTACATTCTTGAAGATCGTGGTAACGGTTACAATTTTGATCTCGACTTTGATTGCTACAGTTATGCATTCACCCCGTTAAACACAGTCCCATTTCAACGATGGAACATTTTTCTTCGGATCAAGGCATTTTGAGTGAAATATTGTCGTAAAGCATCAAGAACTTACTTACCTTAATAGTGTAATGCGTGAATGGGGGAAATTAAGATGGCTACCCAAGCAATGTAGGCTATGTTGATAATTATTCAAGTTGAATAACATAATACGTGCAAGTCTTATGTATATTGATGTTAATGCTCTTAAAGATATGTGCCTGACGCCTGACCAGAATAATTACACACAATCGTTATAATGCATGTATATATTTAGACCTGTCTGTGCTCCGCCTTTTATATATGGTTTAGCCGAGTGTTGTTTCAATTTATTACGCAATGTCTTGAGCTCGAGACCTTTAAACAACTTAAATTACAGACACTATCCCGAAGGTGTTTTTCCATGAAATACGTCAGGCGAGTCCAATATTTTATCTAGTATAGATAATGTACGATTGGCAAGTTGTCGGTGAATTATTGGAAATAATGGTACGCCAACGTCAAATCTGTATTTTGAATAAAAATATGTACAATATAAAGTACAACACTTATATATATATAGTCATATCAAGGCTGTTAAAGATCTATACATGATCATGACGTCATCGTTGGGACGTAGTTTCATTTCATCTCTCATCTATTAATCAATTTGCATAAGTAACATATACAAACAAAAAATATGCACCAAACTTTGTAAAAAAAAAAAGACCTCAATAGCTCTATTGAACTGGAAAGTTTAAAGAAAATAGTGTTAGACTACTGGTAGAATGTGTGCTCTCAAAATTAATTTGCTTGATAACGATATGTGTATGTGTATCGAAACGTAGTATATGAATGAATTCAGAAGTAGTGTATACATATAGGTGTGTTTATTTTTAATAATGGCATTATATTCTATCTTTAACTAATGATTGGATACACACATTCTATACAGAGGCGGATTCATTAGGGGAGGGGGGACGCAGTGCCCTTTTTTACTGAAAGTCTCTTCTTCTCAGACCCAAATATGTTCGTTCCGAACGTTTACTTAGACGAAACTATCAGCTAAATGGCTCTTGGTCCGTCTTGGAATGGCTACAGATGCAAGGAAATGACGGATAATAATTTTGCCCCCCCCCCTCTCAGCGGCGTGCCCTGTCTCCGCGGTCATTGCCCTCATTGCAAAATTCCTAGACCCGCCCTGCTATAGACGTTAGATCCCATGCACTCAAACAATGAGTGACGGTTGGACACGTAAAAAGAGTTATAAATACTGTCGATAACAAACTTTCATAAGCCTGGAAAATTAGACTACATCATTTAGTTATAGTCTTTAATAATTAATTACACCCACTCTAAAACTTCCATAACAGCCTGGACAATTAGAAATTTAGAATACATCCTTTAATTATAGGCGTTTATAATTAATGATACTCGCTCTGAAGTATGATTTATAGATTTATATCATTGTTTCGGCCTTTTAAAATATCTTTTCTGCAAGAAAAAGATCTGTGGAATATTCTAGTTTGTAATTTTTTAGGACATTTTCTCGCGTTGTGTTCACAACAAAATGGCCGCTCCTTATACGCAATTTGTGCACAAGTTTGTGGCCCCTTTAGACACGATTAGTGACTGTATTAGAGAATATCACTAGGTCCAAAACCTGACCGAATTTATGTGTAGGAGAAGTGACGTGTTGAGAAAGACTTTACACCTGCAGAAGTTACCCCAATTTAACTGCCGTTGCATCGGATGCATCATCATAGTGGATTTTAAAATCACCCAGAAAAGTTTGTCAAAATTTTAAAATGTAACAGCCGTTGAAAGAGTCGATAAAGACACACAACATGAGCAGTTGTAATATAGGAGCTGATCTTTACGTGAAGTGATCCAAACCCATTATAGGTCCAGGAAGTGTTATCCAAGAGTTCAAGTGTAAGAGTGTTTGTTAATATCACAGCCAGACCACCAACTGTGTTACATGCTAAAACATTCCAATTGTTTTCATTAATTATTGTCTGACCTCCGAAGTTTTTGCAAAGTGTCATAATCCCCCAAAGTGTACAAATTGTAAAAATTCGTGCCATTTAATATTCGGACTTAAAGGACAATGTTGGTGTCAGTCATTATCACATATGTGATAGAACTGGTTAAACACCTTTCAAATGTAACTTTAACACATAGATCATTGATAAGATAGATGAGTAGTAAAGGTGTCAATAATCGGAAGTGATGAACTTCCATATAGATGCAGTATTTTGAACGGTTTGGGGTTTTCATATCAGTTTGTGGGGTATTCCAGATAACAAACTATTGCAATAGTCTAATCTTGATAAGACGAGCGACCGATTCAGAGTATCAGCTGCGGCCTTCGAATGTTTCTGATAGAGCGGGGTTGAAAAAGCAGGTTTTGCAGATATGATAATCTGAACTTCCATGGAGAGTGCTGAATCAATCTAAACACCAAGATTTTTAAAATCGTTCACTGGTTTGATTTCTGAATCAGCTATTTTCAAAGTTGATGTATCCGATTTTAATAATGAGTGTTTGACCCAATCACTTTTATCATCATTTAATTTTACCATATTGGTGGACATCCAGCTTTTTAAATATTCGGTGCATTTTGATGTGCGTTGAAATTGCTGGCCAATTAAGGTCAATGGGATAAAAACTATCAATAATCGGCGTGTCATCTGCGAAAGAATGATTTAATACTAATAGGCTGTATTAATTGGCTGATGATATGAGATACAGTAGATAAACAGAATCCATATTCCTTGACCGTTTTAGATTACCAGAAGTAGACATGAAACCACCTGGAAAATCACTTCTGTCTATACCTTTTGAACATACGTACTTGTGTAAAAACAATACGGATTCAATTCCCCAGGATCTTTAGATAATAACCATTCCTCCATTCCTTTAAAAACTAATTCACAAATCTGTAATTTCTGTTCCTCGCTTCGCTCGCTACTTAGTGCTGTATAGAAAGTATTATAGAAAGGTGTTTTTAAATATTTTGTTATACCACGAGCAACACCTTCTCTATCATCGATACCTGTGGATAATACGTATAGAGAATAATAAACACGTTATTTACCAAGATAGATGAGGGAGTCGCGGTGGCCCAGTGTGTGACACATTGGTTCCTTAACCGCGAGGTCACGTGTTCGATCCGGGTGTTGATCAAGAATGTCCATTGTCAGTGATACAGGATATAGGGTCTGGTAAGGTACGAAGCATAATTGTTCGGATAGAAGGAAAACCGCGAGTTTAGGTAAACATTGGCGCGTACGTAGCAGTTTGAAATGGATGACTATCATCGTTAGCCCAGTAAAAGCAGAGTAGTAGGATGTCAAACCCCATTCCATTTAGCAATATGATTGGATAATCCTAGGAAGGATATAGGGGAAGAGGACACACCACCTCACTGATCTATCTTTAAAGAGAACGCTTTTATCAACAGGTATGTCTGGTGGCAGATGATAATCATGTGAAATCTCGCTCTGTTCATAAACCGATAACACGACAGGATATTATACGTAATCAGAAGACATTTTATTCTGTTGTAATATGGTGTTATTATTGTTTCTTTAATAGTTATGCCGCATTTCGTGAAAGCTTGCTTTTCAATTAATTGTGTATTTGGATAGCTTTTATTTTCGAAGACTTGTAAATTTTATTTCAAGAAGATTATAAACATAACCTTATTGTCTACAAACCACGGGCCACTTCACCCACCAAAAAGCTGCCACGTACCACCAATAAATACCATACCCACCTCGCCCACAAGCATCCCCGCATAATGTTGATACTGACAATTCCACTGAACAAACATGCTGCTTCTTTAAGACCATTGGAATTTCAAATAAGAGATTTGGAAACCTCAAGAAGGAGATTAGTACATTTACCTTGCTCTAACTTTTGCTTCCATTCTGAGACATAAAAACAGGGGAGAGCATCCAGTCTAACTTCATGCAGTTTAAGTCCCATATTCTTTAACTCTATGGAATCGCGGATTGGTTCTTCTAACTCACGTGGGCTTCTTAAGCAGAAAGCGTATGTACCTTGTTTTAACTCGGCCTATGAAACATAAGTTAAAAGGAATTATAGGTCTAGCTCAAACAAACATAAAAACAAAACAAAACAAAACAAAAAAACAAAAAAAAAAAACAAAAAAAACCTTAGCAATTGTGTAGCACCATGGATCTTTCTGCAAGACATGAAACGCGGGATTCCGACAAACCAGTCGCCACATCCGTCGTATGATCCATGCATACCTTTCTTACTTCATAGCATTGTCTCTAGTTGCATTTGTAATTCTTTAACTGATAAGGACGTATCTCTAAGTTTGTGTTCAGCATCTCTCTTTGTGTATATCCCTTTATCTTCGCCGCTTAAACGTATCTTTAAATGTTACTCTGACATCACACATTTTCAGTCCCAAAATATCATATGACAGGAACAAAAGTACAGTTTCTACCAACATAAAGCCATTCCCTTTATCTTTCAACCCAGTTGTTGTCCCTTGAACCAAAACAGTCCCTCTTTACCGTACTATTTGCTACTTTTAGACGTTGAAATGTTGCGTCATAGTATTTTTATGAATCTATGTGTACCCTAGAACACGAAGGTGTATATTTGATGCGATTTTAACCATGATAAAGACGGGAATTTAATGATTACTTTTGATGAGATTTTCGCAGAATTTTCGAATTTTCCCGTCTGACTGTGTCAACCTGCATACTGGTTTATCTACGTGCTAGATTTAGGGAGGTGGGGCCTTGCAAATTTGGATTTAAAAGGGGTATATTATACTTTCTGAAATGATACATTAGTGAAACCCCAAAAAAGATTCGACACTAAATTTCTTTTTAAATAGCTCAGCCACTGTAGAGTGACTTTATATTCCACTCAGGAATTTGTAGACTAAGCACCTGACTAGGACTGGTGTTAGTCCACCATGCTGTATTAGAACTAAGCTCAGCTCAGCTACCCATATGTACACGGCGCGAAAGTCTGCCAAAACTCTAAAACTACATTGACGCAACTTATCACGGGGCGATACGAATGCGGAAAATTCCACTTGCCAAAAGTCTCTATAGAATTTATCCTTGACCCCCTTTCCTGTTAGGCGGGTTGGGATGGCCTAGTGGTCTAGAGTGCCGCGCTTCGACCTCTAGCTGACCGGTCACCTCTGACTTGCGGCTGTGGTTACGATCCCTGGTGTGAGCGTATGAGGCATGGAGATAGGGGCGCCTTCTCAACCTCGTGGGTTTCCTCCGGGCACTCCGGTTTCCCCCACTACTAAAGACCCCTATGCGCCAGCGAATTATTGAAATAAAATTAAACCATATATTGGTCCCGAAATGACCTAGTTTGTGTCGAGTGGACGTTAAACCCCATTTCGCTCTCTCTCTCCCTTTCCGGTTATTCATTTGGGTGTGTGAGATATGACTTCCCTACATATAATACATACATTTACCTTTGTAATAATTCCATGATCAAATAAATCTTTCCAAATTGTGTCAGCAGCACTTAATACATCCTGAAAAGCCACGCAGACGGGTTCTTCCGGAGTAGCATCTTTTCCTCCTATCGTCGAGAAGACACCCCAGCCACCTAGAATCAAATAGGTATCTTTATAAGGCACGGTCTCACTATTTAGAGGTTCGCGGTTCTGCTCCGTTTGTACCATAGTTCTCGGTCGAATGCGGTAAGCAAAGACGAAAGCTTACCACATCCGACGTTTGACACCGTCCTTGCTACACGTCTTTCTTTGAATGGGGTGGTTACTGTTGGAACTAATTTTGGAATTCACATTCTCTGGATTAAATATGGCTACGCAATCAGATATATACCAGGGACACAACTATTTGCTTAAAAACTTTTTATTTCAAGCAAGTCTACATAAAACTTGTGGGAAATTTCCACTATCCATATAAGGGTGATAATTAACCAACCTCTATAATTATTTACATCATATTTGACCAATTAAATAATTGAACGTCAAAACCCAAAGCTACAAAACTATCATATTTGTGAGCAATAGTCAGACAGCAGCTTGATCCTAGTAGGGAAAAGATGTAGCCATTTCTATCATCTGGCTGGATGGGGTTTGAAAGAATGACTTTAGTATTGTAAACGTTCGGCCAGGTGAAAGGTTGCAGCACTGGATGTTCTAACACCAAGACAACTAGAATAAAGAGAAATACTAACCTGATTTCAATTCTATGGTTCTATTTTTTAGGAAAAGTACCCAGTCATCGGCTGCTTGTTTCGTTATGGTATCATGGTCGTCTTTATTTTGAGTAAAATAAGCATACACATGGCTATATATATATACCGGTCTAGAAAAAAATAAGATTATGAAGGATAGAGATCATAGGGGTATTTGGCAGTAGAGGGATCCGGAGAAACCCCACGAGGTTGGACAGGTGACCTTACCGCTTATGGTGCACGAGCCGGGACTAGAAATCACAGCAAGTAACTCAGTGACAGATCTTCCAATCTAAATTTCACGCGTTAACCAACCTGCCCCATGTTACCAGTCGTATATACAGCGATAATGATAACGTACACCGAACGTTGGCTATGAAATGGGAGTTAAATTCTACTTTTTGCACTGGGACTTAATGCGGTTAGCTTGTATAGCTGCTGACTTACTTTGATAACCATTGTGTTGCTGTAAAAGACAATGCTAGATCCACAGAGTTGGCGGGAAAACACTGCTTGTAAAAATTGGTTCCTGTAGATGTCACATAAACATTTTCATGATCCAGAAGATATGATCTTGGATTGGGTATAATACCTAGAAAACAAATTACAAATTTACTTTTCTACAAATTTAATTTTATATCAATCCAATTTTATACAAATTTAGTTTGGTATAAAAGTTTGATTTTATACAAATTTAATTTTATATTTTTATACAAATTTAATTTTATATTTTTATACAAATTTAATTTTATATTTTTATACAAATTTAATTTTATATTTTTATACAAATTTAATTTTATATTTTTATACAAATTTAATATTAGATTTTATTTGTATAAAATTAAATTTTTTATTTTATACAGATTCAATTTCATACAAATTTAATATTAGATTTTATACAGATTCAATTTCATACAAATGAAATCTAAATTTATGCAAATAAAATCTAATTTTATACAAATAAAATCTAATTTTATACAAATAAAATCTACTTTTATACCA
The DNA here is from genome assembly GCA_036850965.1 of Patella caerulea. Lineage (NCBI taxonomy): Eukaryota > Metazoa > Mollusca > Gastropoda > Patellidae > Patella > Patella caerulea. Next base: position 11,040,343 of record JAZGQO010000002.1, on the reverse strand, counting down.
ATTAAATCTACTTTTATACCAATTTTTATACCAATTAAATCTACTTTTATACCAATTAAATCTTAATTTTATACAAATAAGCTAAGTTTATACAAATTTAATTTTATACAAATTTAATTTTATACATATTTAATTTTACAAAATAAAATCTGGCTATTGCAAGTCTTTCATTTGGCTTCAAATGTCGTTATTAATATGCCAAGCCTATTACCTCTCTATCGCATAGGATGAACGAGGTTTAAATGGATTTAATGATGAAATGGAAAAACGATGCTAGATCTCCGTTAAATGGGGGGGGGGGCGTTTACTTAGACAAAAATGTCAGTCAAATAGCGTGTCCCGTCTCCGCGGTCAGTGCCCTCACTTCCTATTTCGGGGTTATGATACTTCCGGTTCATGGCTACACCCGTACTACGCCGTGTCAAGTTCGAGTCTTACATAATTCATCTTTAAAGACAAACTCGCGATCAAGTTATAAAACATGCACATACACTGCAAGTAATAAGTAAGAAACGTGTATATCAAATTAAACAAATGGTCAACCACAAGCACCCGGTGCTGTACAGTAATCAGGCTTTATTCAAAATGAAAACAAACTCAGACAAGGGGAGGCAATCAACAATATTATCCAAAAGTTGTATTATTCTAGTAAAAATAGCAATGCCAACTAATCGAAGTTTCCGAAAGAAGTTCAAATCCGAATTTATATAGAAGTTACAAACCCTGAATTCTTTTATGTAACGAATTGAAATCATTCTGTGGCAAATCTTCATACATTACATGGATCTCTTTATTTATGCCACACTTTGATCGAATAACATCTGAAATGAAATGAAATTGGGTTTAACATCTTACTGTTCTGCTCCGAACTGGGCTAATGAAGACGGGTATATGAAATGAAATGGGGTTTAAAGTCCTACTATTCTGCTCCGAACTGGACTAATGAAGACGGGCATACTCCATACTGCAGGCGCGGATCCAGGATTTTTTGCAGGGGGGGGGGCAGGTTTGATAATTGCCACCGCCACCATTACCGGGGGGTTTGGGGGCCCTCCAACAGAAAAATTTGGTAAATTAGATTTAATTTAGTGCATTCTGACGTATTTCCGGAAGGTAAATTCCAAAATTACAGGTCTAAAAATCGCCATTAAAATTGCATAAAAATTTTTTTAAGCCTGAGCAGGGGGGAGGCGGGACCCTCTGGATCCGCCCCTGTACAGTGTGCTATGAGTGAAATTTTAGCGGATAGCCGCACTACGGCCTGCTCTTATATCGAATTCTAATTGTCAAGGAATCTTTTACGTGCACGCCATGTGTACACGAGACCTCGGTTTTTCGTCCCATCGAACCGACTAGACACCCCGAAAAGAATAACACCTGAAATTCAAATGTACTTAGATGTATTATAATACGTAGTGAAGACGGAGATATCGTTATTTAAATATGCAAATCTTCGTACAAAGAAATAAAACGCAAGGTCGCCGAGATGTAAACAAGCCTAGGGCACGTGATTATTGGCAAGATTGTAGATTAGGGTTGGGATTAGCGCTAGTCCGGTTTACATTTCATAACTTGAAGTTGGCCTTATCAGACGTCGTCTAAATATGGTGTATGAATATTGTGGTTTTTGTACGCCTGCATTTTAATTAATTATTATGCCGTCTACCTGATGTTGTGTTCCTGGGTGTTCGAACCGTGGTGGTGTGTTTTTTCCTAGAGATTAACAAATTGTAAATACGAAAAAATGGCTTAGTTCTGTGAAGAGGAACAAGGTTCCGTGTGTGGCAACCAACATCTACAAGCGTTGTATGTCACTTGCACTTCCTTCCAAGTGATTATATCACCGAGACGAAGCAGGGCAAGTAAATTATTTACACCTTTGTTGTGATTTGTTCACTGTGTTATCAAATGATTATGCATGTAAGATGTGGTAACACTGCTTTTCATATTTTATACACATGATGACGTAAACTCGTCTACACTTAGCAAGTAGGCCTACACTGGTACTAGGCCTACTAATAAAGTAGGCATACTAAGTTACCATACAGGTCTACAATAATCTAGTACAAAAACGTCTCGGCCGGCCCTCTTTCACAAAAACTTCAGCTACAATCACGAAAATAGATTTTAACTAAAATCAAAATGAAATTTTATGCGTTTCATGAAAATTGGTTGTGTCTGCAAAGTTACTTTTTTCGTCAGCCGACATACAGGAACACAACAATTTGACAGCGTACGCTTCGGAAGTCAAAACTGTTGAGAGTTTGAACTAGTCTAAATGTTAAAATATCAATGCACAGTTTGCACATGGTCAAATAGTCGCAGAGAGATGACTTAAATGAGTTTATTGTGTATCGGTATTATACATCTCGAAATCGGTAGTTTGTTCTTTGTTAGTTTGCACACTGCTTTCGTTGCCTTAGCATTTACTTGCAGTCTTCAATGGAAATAGGGGGTTGGGATGGCCTAGTGGTCTAGAGTGCCGCGCTTCGACCTCTAGCTGGCCGGTCACCTCTGGCTTGCGGCTGTGGTTTCGAGCCCTGGTGTGAGCGTATGTGGCATGGAGATAGGGGCGCCTTCTCAACCTCGTGGGTTTCCTCCGGGCACTCCGGTTTCCTCCCACTGTTAAAGACCCCTACGCGCAAGCGAATTATTGAAATAAAATTAAAAACCATGTGTTAGTCCCGAAATGACCTAGTTGTGTTGAGTGGACGTTAAACCCCATTTCTCTCTCTCTCTCTCTCTCAATGGAAATAATCGATAAATTAAATCGTTTGAATTTCGTAGTTTTATGGTATTTTGGATTATAGAAACTGTTGACAACTGTCACAAACATATGTTATTTTTTACTCAAACAACTAATCCATGCTGTAAATTTATGTAGAATTTTTAAAAGTATTTATCAAGTTTTCACGCAGATGCATAATGGATTTTAAATGTTATCTTCATTGACCCTTTCAACGATATTTTAAAAATACTCAAAGATAAAATTGCTTGGTCTCCTAAAACTTCTCGATAAGAGTAGGCTGATTTACTGCTGTCCTGGTTAAATTTCTGACGTTGCATAGATAACTACTTCATAAAATTTCCTCATAGTGCACTGTATGACATATGCCCGTTCAACCTTTGCAGAACAGTAAAATTTTAAACCCCCATTTTATTTCATAGTTCATTAATTAAACATAATTATTCAAGAGCTAAATCTGTCTATTGCAAGTCTTTCTTTGGGCCTGAAATGTTTTCTAAATTATTAATTAGACATAAATTAACTTATGCAGGCCATAATCATCTCTAGATGGCATCCAATTTCTCCGATATTAAATAAATTGGAACACACATTTTCAATTTTGCCTTCACTTTTATTATTAATATTATGAGCAAGTGTGTGTTCTGGGAGTAAATTATCTTGTTATTATTTCTACAGGTACAAAGCCGCTGCAAAAGCAGATCAAACCTGTTGCTGTTCCCAGTGGGGTTTTTTTGAAGTGAAGGGAAGAAAGGCAGTAGTAAAAGTAGAAACAAAATAAAATAAAACCAAGTACGAACAATCCAAACCATTAGGCAAAACTCGAAGTCCTAAAAAAACATTATAGGCAAAATAGTTAGGCAAAGTAGTGTAATCAGCAAATGTACCGTTCATCGTGTACGAAATACACAACAAACAGTGGTAAAAGGTGTCCGGAAGAGTAAGCTTACCCTGCCTGGCGCGTCACACCCGCCATAGCTGCATCCAAACTACTAGGCAAAAAATCAAACATCTGAATTATCTTGATGGCAGTTGAATCTATTTTTTGAATCACTGTGGTACTTAACGAAAGATGAAAAATTGTAATTAACAACTAAATATTGATATCTAGCAGTTCCCGATTTAGATGAAAAGACACTGTGAATAATATCTTCCAACCGAGCTTTTAATTTACTATGAGGAATTTTAGTGTACAAAGTGGAAAAGTCAAAAGTTTGAATAGATGAGATCGAAGCAAGGGATCTAGATTGTAAACCATCAAGTAATTCTTTGGAATTTTTTAATATCCACATTTGATTAAAACCACTACGAGAGTATATTTTGTCACAGTATTTTTGAATACCCTCTTTAACTGCAGTTAGTATAGATGTCAATACATTTGAACGTGGTTTTGTGGAACACAGGGGCGTGGTGAGAATGAGTTCATGAGTAGCCATACTCATGCGCCAAAAAGTTTTTGCGCCAAAATCACAATCAAATTACTCAAAAAATGAAAAACATTTGTAAGTGGAAAAATTGTTTCATCTGACCCAATTAAAAAAATTTTGAAAGAGTCAAGTTGGAAAATTTAATCATATTTTATTACCGTATTTCTTGTCTCGGATTGCTGGAGATTGCGTTTCTGGGCTTCTAATTTTCGAAATTTTCCCGGGGGAGGGCCCCCCGGACGCCCCGCCGCGGGCTCGCGCCTTCGGCGCTCGCGGTGGCCGGCTTCGCCGGCCACAGCTCCGCGGTCAGTAAAAGGGTTTTTGTGCCAAAATCTTTTTTGTTACTCATAATTTCTTCTCAATAATTGCCCTCACCACGCCCCTGGTGGAACATCAGGATGAACCTGCTATAAAACATTGTTTGTAGGGATTTGTTATGTAGTTTAGGTATCCAATATAACAGGGGCAAATCTGTATAGGTATCTCCGCATGGAGTACCAAATGAAGAGAGTACAGATTTATGACTGGATATAATTTCATCCTTACTAAGAGTAGATCGTTTATAAGATTGCTTGCAAGACATGCTAAGATCTAACGGGCCATAATATATAGACATGACCTTCAGTGGAGACGGCTTGACGTTGCTTACTCTTTCCGGAATTGGAACGTCCTTGACGTTGATAAGTTACATTTGTAAAGTCCATTGTAATCATAACAATATACTTACTAATTATATCGGTCATTAGTTCCATTGACATCATAACAATATACTTACTAATTATATCAGTCATTAGTTCCATAGAAACCGAGCCATCCGCAGCACCATATTCTGCTATAGTAAATGGTTCATTTTCTAGATGAGGTTTAGTAACCAGATTTTCTGAAATGTTTAGCAGAATTTAAAGCTGCAATTTCAGATTTTTAAGTTATATTTTTAAAATGTATTAAAATAACGCCTTAAAATAGATTGTGTCTATAAACAGTCCTACCTTGTTAAAGAACAATCTGATTAAAACACAGATCCAATTTCGTTTCGTTTTTTATAGTTCAAAATTTCGTTTTTACTTATCTTCACTACTCTTGGATCTGGAAGACTTGTTATTTAAGTCGTGTTCTGCCTGAATTGAGGGGTCAGCCAATCAAATGGTCTGTCGAATCGACCGTTTGACCTTTTCATGCGTGGAACTGTGGGTAAATATTACCAGCGGATAGAAATCAAAACAAAACAAAGGTAGATTTTAAAAAGCATGGCGGTCGCTAATTGGTTAATCGAATGACTGACGTAATCGGGACAAATGTCCCGTGCTTGATACCTGACGTCATAGAACGTGAGCTCCCACTATAACTTGTTAGATCTACACGAGTGTAGGCCATCGAAAATATAAAAACCCGAAACGAAATATAGATCTATATTTTAATTAGATTGGTTAAAGAATAATCCTATTAATCCAATGATTCACTATTGTCAGTTGAGAAATTGGCAAATATATCATTACCTATGTGTTATCTTCCATGCGCTTAGTAGCTGCTGGAAAGAGCTCTGTCGAGTTTTCTCAATTTGTACTAAATTGGAATAATATTTCTGTGTGAAAATCTCATTACAACTTTTTGTGATAGCAAGGTTCATAGTTGATGCAGTTTTTTTTCTAAATTTGTATTGTGCATTTTGTGTATTTTTAACAGAATCTGTTTCTACATCAAACCACCCAAAGTTGAATTTTTGTGTGTTAGATATAAGACCAATTACTGACAAATGTACATATTTAACAGAATACTTGATCGATAAAGACTGTGACATCGCCCTGTTAACTGAAACATGGCTGAACAATAAGATTTCAGGACCTGTTAGAAGTGAATTAAAATCTCTTGTTTTCCACTTCGAAAGTGCTCCAGACCTAGAAGAAGTTGGAGAGTAGGAATTTTACACAAACCAGAATATACTGTATCTGTAATCCCCATAAACAAATTTGGATCACTTGAGCACATCGAAACTACTGTGGAAACAGAAAGCTTAACTTATCGTGTCGTTGTAATCTACCGACCATCGATACATTTATGGCAAGGTTTTGGGGCATTTGTGTGGAGCTTTTCACCACAACAATTCCATAAGATATTGGACTTAGAAAAAAAAAAAAAATTTCTCCAAAATTTCTTCTCTGACCCTGGACTTAGAATAAAAAATCAATATTTTTCTCCAAAATTTCTTCTCAGACCCTCTATATGCCTGTGTGGTACCACATTCCACAAGATTTTCGACTTAGAATAATTTTGATACTGTTTTGGGTCTGTGGTGTTTTTTACCACAAGAGTTCTCAGACCTTCTATATGCCTATGTGGTACCACATTCCACAAGATTTTCGACTTAGAATAATTTTGATAGTGCCACAAGATATTGGACTTTGAAAAAAATCTTTTTTTTTTTTTCTAAAATTTCTTCTCAGAACCTCTATATGCCTGTGTGGTACTTCATTCCACAAGATTTTCGACTTAGAAAAAAAAATAAAATTTTCTCCAAAATTTCTTCTCAGACCCTCTATATGCCTGTGTGGTACCACATTCCACAAGATTTTCGACTTAGAATAATTTTGATAGTGTATTGGGTCTGTGGTGTTTTTTTACCACAAGAGTTCTCAGACCTTCTATATGCCTGTGTGGTACCACATTCCACAAGATTTTCGACTTAGAATAATTTTGATAGTGCCACAAGATATTGGACTTTGAAAAAAATCTTTTTTTTTTTTTCTAAAATTTCTTCTCAGACCCTCTATATGCCTGTGTGGTACCACATTCCACAAGATTTTCGACTTAGAAAAAAAAATAAAATTTTCTCCAAAATTTCTTCTCAGACCCTCTATATGCCTGTGTAGTACCACATTCCACAAGATTTTCGACTTAGAATAATTTTGATAGTGTTTTGGGTCTGTGGTATTTTTTACCACAAGAGTTCCACAAGATATTGGACTTAGAAAAAAATCTTGGTTTTTTTCAAAAATTTTTACTCAGACCCTCTATATGCCTGTGTGGTGGTACCACATTCCACAAGATTTTCGACTTAGAAAAAAAAAAAATGTTGGGGTCTGTGGTGTGTTTTACCACAAGAGTTCCACATGATATTTCCAAACTTTTTCTCTCAGACCCCCTATATGCCTGTTTTGTACCACAAGATTTTCGACAATTTGATACAGTATTTTGGGTCTGTGGTATTTGTTCTAGATAAAATCTTTTTTTTTTAAATTTCTTCTCAGACCCTCTATATTTCTGTATGATTGTGTGAACCCACAATCCACAAGATTTGAGACTTAGAAAAATAAATCATTTTTGTGGTACAGTCATATTATTTAATATCAGACATGGTATTTTACATATGCAGACAAATGTGGCAAAAATGTACATATTTAATAAGGCTAATCCAGGTTGATAATAATAATAATAATAACAATAATAACGAAGCTAAAAATTTGGTTTGGCTGGTCTGAGAGTATTGGTCGAATTTATAATGTAACATTCTTGTGTCCTTCATTTCTTTTTTTTTTATTTCTTTCTGTGTCTTGACCACAGTCGTATTTTCATGGGTGTAATTTTCTAAAATATAGATGGTAAGTATATTACACAATAAATAAAATAACACAATGTTTATCATTTGTGATTTTGACAGAAAGACTGATGGGCAATCTAGGTCTTTTCAGGACTTCATACTGAAAACATAATCTTCTTTCATACCGCTATAGCACGAACTATTCTATCGTCATTTAAGGCATGGTTAATAGCAAGGTGCAGTCGGTGTCCAAAACACTGGACCCTTGGCCATCCATGTAATGTGCATGCTTTTACGACATTAGCTTCATTATCTGTTGTTATACACGTCTACTTCTTCTCATCCAGATTCCAAGACTGGAGTGTATCTCTCAACCGTTCACTTATGTTTTCCCCTATGTGATGTTGCGGGAAGGATAATGTATGTAGGGAAACTGTTTGTAGCTCCCAATCATCATTGATGAAGTGAACAGTGTAACTGTAATAAGGCTCCATAGATCGAGAAGACCATATGTCAGTTGTGGAAGAGAAATAATCAGTATGTGACAGTAGGCTTGAAACTTGGCGGTGTACTTTATTGTACAGTTCTGGAATAGCCACAGTTGAAAAGAATGTTCTGCTTGGTAAGTTATACCTGGGCTCTAGGGTTTTCAGTAGGGAAATAAATCCCCCTTTCTCCACCGTGTAAATCGGAATCATTTCAAATGTTAGGTATTTTGTTACCGCCTCTGTTATCTTTATCCACCTATTTGTAGTCTTTTCCAAAGGAAACAATCAGTGACTGGTCTAGTTGACAAAGATTTTGATGTTGATGTCGTGTTCGCAAATGGTGATAGAGGTTGGTTGTGTTGCCACCTTTGGTCATTACTGGTTTTGTGCAAACTTTACCGATTACTTAAGTCTGGTCTACGTCATTTGGCTTAAACCCAAAGGAATTCCAAACGGGACTGGAGGATTTTTTTTTTAGGCAGCAAATCGTCGCTTTTTATGACTGTTATATCGTTGCTAACAGAGCTAGACGCCATGATGGAAATTTACCCTTGATGTTGTTGCAGCTCGAAATTTGTTAGTCGTGCCCTCGTAGAACTCAAATGCAAGCTTTTGAACTGACTTGGGTGTCGTGTTCGCAAATGGTGATAGAGGTTGGTTGTGTTGCCACCTTTGGCCATTACTGGTTTTGTGCAAACTTTACCGATTACCGAAGTCTGGTCTACGTCATTTGGCTTAAACCCAAAGAAATTCCAAACGGGACTGGAGGAATTTTTTTTAGGCAGCAAATCGTCGCTTTTTATGACTGTTATATCGTTGCTAACGGAGCTAGACGCCATGATGGAAATTTACCCTTGACATGCCGGTACGTAATAATGCTATCAATAGAATGGTATGCTAGCCTAGTTAGTCGAACTAGAATATTAAATGTAACCAGAATTGGTAGGATTCTAAAATCGCTTCTTAATAATCAAAACATTGTAAAAAGTTGACAGTTGCGACTGGGGTAAAATACTGTCCAACCTTGACCTGCCAAACACGCTTTCCTCCTTTTTATACGTCCACATTCATAATGTGAACGTATTATGCCGTCGCCCCTGTCTGTGTGTGTGTGTGTGTGTCTGTGGTTCGCCTACAGGGCGCAATTCTTCATGGATTTTCTTCAAACTTGGTATACTTATTCCTTATACTCCAAGGAAGATCCCTATTGGTGCATGCCCGACCCCCAGGGGCAGAGCCACGCCCATTTCTAGTATTTGTTTGTTTGTCATATACAGGCCACATTTCTTAACGAATCATCTTGAAACTTTGAAGGCTTATTCTTTGTACCCTAAGGAACATCCCTATCGTTTGGGGTGCATGCCCAACCCCCAGGGGCAGAGCCACGCCCATTTTCTTTTCGTGTGTCTTTGTGTCGCCTACAGGGCGCAATTCTTACTGGATTTTCTTCAAACTTGGTATACGTATTCCTGATACCCTAAGTAAGATCTCTATTGTTTTTGGTGCATGTCCGACCCCCAGGGGCAGAGCCACGCCCATTTCTAGTATGTGTTTGTTTGTCGTCTACAGGTCACATTTCTTAACTTATAATTTTGGAACTTTGCATACACATTCTTTGTACCCTAAGGGACATCCCTATCTTTGGGGTGCATGCCCAACCCCCAGGGTCAGAGCCACGTCAATTTTCTTTTCGTGTGTCTTTGTGTCGCTTACAGGGCGCAATTCTTATTGGATTTTCTTCAAACTTTGTATACTTACTCTTTTTACTCTAAGGATGATCCCTATCGTGTGGGGTGCATGCCCTACCCCCAGGGGCAGAGCCACGCCCATTTTCTTTTTGTGTGTCGGTGTGTCGTCTGCAGGCAGCAATTCTAACTGGATTTTCTTAAAACTTTGTATACTTACTCTTTACACCCTAAGGATGATCCGTATTGTTTTTTTGGTGCATGCCCGACCCCCAATGGCAGAGCCACGCCCATTCCTTGTATTTATTTGTTTGTCGTCTACAATCCACATTTCTTAACGAATCATCTTGAAACTTTGAAGGCTTATTCTTTGTACCCTAAGGAACATTCCTATCATTTGGGGTACATGCCCAACCCCCAGGGGCAGAGTCACGCCCATTTTCTTTTTGTGTGTCGCCTACAGGCCACAATTCTTAATCGGCCATCTTGAAACTTAATATACTTATTCCTTATACCCTAAGGATGATCCCTTTTGTTTTGGGTGCATGCCCAACCCCCGTGGGACAGCAACACCCATTTCTCGTATTTGTTTATCTGTCGTCTACAGGCGGCATTTCTTAATGTATCATCTTGAAATGTTGAATACTTATTCTTGGTACCTTAAGGAAGATCCCTATTGTTTTTGGTGCATGCCCGACCCCAAGGGACAGTGCCACGCCCATTTTTTTTGGTCTGTCTGTGTGTCACCTACAGGCCACAATTCTTAATCGATCGTCTTGAAAACTTTTTTTTATACTTATTCCTTATACCCTAAGGCTGACCACTATTATTTTCGGTGCATGCCGAACCCCCTGGGACAGAGCCACGCCCAATGCTTTTGTGTCTTGTGTTCGCCTACAGGATGCAATTCTTAACAGATCCTTTTAAAACTTTACAAACTTATTCCTTATACCCTAAAGATGACCCCTATTGTTTTTGGTGATTTCCTAACCCCCAGGGGCAGAGCCATGTCCATTTTTACTTCGTGTCTGTGTGTATTGTCTACAGGCCACGATTCCTAATGGATCGTCTTTAAACTTGGGATACATGTATGTATTCCATATAGCCTAAGGACGTCAACTGCATGTCCCGACTCACACAGGCAAGACATGCCCAATTTTTGTGTTTGTCGTTTACTTGGCTTATGTATTCCTTATAGCCTGAGGGCGTCCACTATTGATTTTGATGAATGTACCTACCCCCAGGGGCAGAGCCACGCCCACTTTTTGCCTTTAGCGTTAGGAAGGCACAATTCTGAATGGATTATCTTGGTATACTTATTCCTTATACTCTAAGGACGGCAACTATTGATGTTGGTGCACGACCCTCAACCTCAATGCTAAACAAACCAAACGCCTAGCCTTCTTGACAAAGTACCATACCAATCAAAGCAGGAATGTGGACGTATATTGTAGCGTTAGCGTTATGTTTTACGAGTCCAAGCGACGATGTATTATTACACTCTGTGGTATTATCATCGATACTGGTACACGATAATTATCATAATCGCGATAAAAAAAAATTATCACGATATACAGGCTTTTCGATATTTTTAAGGAAGTCCGATATGATAAAATCGCCGATGATTTTATCACGGTATACCGATATATCGCCCAACCCTAACAGAAATAATTATGTTTTGATATTATTGCATGAAAATAAACGTCTTGATATTATGTTCTCGAAGAAATATTAAAAATAACCACCAACTCACCAACTATTTTGAGTATTTGATCTTTAGAGTTATCACAAAACGCTTTGTTTCTCATCTGAACGTCACCATATGATGTCCCCTGTCCACCTGGATTCATCACATTGTAGGATGACCATCTGGACATCATTTTCAAGGGAGTTCCCAATCTACATAAAATAAGTATATCCAGAAGCAACTGTAGGTGTCGTGTGTACAAGTAATACCACGTAAATGGCACAAACGGCAATTAGTATTAGGGAGAGAGAGAGAGATGGGGTTTAACGTCCACTCGACACAAACTAGGTCATTTTAGGACTAACAATTGGTTTCATTTTATTTCAATAAAATTTAGCAGTGGGAGGAAACCGGAGTGTCCGGAGGAAACCCACGAGGTTGAGAAGGCGCCCCTATCTCCATGCCACATACGCTCACACCAGAGCTCGAAACCACAGCCGCAAGCCAGAGGTGACAAGCCAGCTAGAGGTCGAAGCGCTACACTCTAGAACACTAGGCCATCCCAACCCCCCAATTAGTCTTAGGTTACTAGGGTAAAAATAACCCGCGTGTACTATACACACGCGGTGATGTAACACATTGCTCTCTCTCTCTCTCTCTCTCTCTCTCTCTCTCTCTCTCATATTACCTGAATAAACCTACACATCTACACACAGACATCGTCATCATTTCTAAGATGGACATCAGAAATGTATTCTTCTGAAATAAAGATAGCATATCCCAAATTATTTTTAAGCACCTGTTGTTTCAAGTCCCATTTGGTACTTTCAATGTCAGTTTATATGTTGTTGTTTAATACAAATTTAACGCCCAATTCATAAAACAAAGGGTAAAATGCGGAGTTAAGATTCGCTGATGGTGATAATGATGATGATTTATTTATTTATTTCTCAATGTAAGGTATACTTTTGAAATTTGTAAATATCTGTAATTGTATTGAAATTTATAATTTCACTTTTTTGGGGGTATGCAATTAAGGTTCTGATAGATTCCATATATAAGATATATGTTCTATTATGTAAAGTCACGAATACATCTGTATATATTGCAAAATGCAGAATGGAGAAACGTAATTTACAAAAAAACCTATGCACGGCTTTCTTATACTGTATTTTGTATTATTGTAAAATGTATTATATATTCTTACACTGTGACATTGTATTGTGGAGCTGCATATTTGAATCACGAATAAAAAGTTGAATAACGAATAACGAGGACTGGACTATATTGGTGAATAACGAATAACTAATAACGAAAAACGATCCAACTTCACACTGCCATAAAATCATTGTTATACTAGCTGTTCTTGCCTCTTTGAAATACGGTGGTCATGGTGGCTAAGTAGGGAGCCTGGGTGTCGGGTTTTCGATACCTGCATTGTCAGTGATGCAGGACGGGAGGGGGGGGCTGCCTAGGACAGCTGTCTGGTCGTTCGTATGGGAGGAAAAACCGAGGTCCCGTGTACACATCGACGTGCACGTGACAGATCCATTGACAGTTGGAATTTGATATAAGAATAGACCGTAGTTCCGCTTTGGCGCATGTCCGTCTTTATTAGCATAGTTCGGAGCAGAACAGTAGGACGTTAAACTCAGAGGCGGATCCAGGATTTTCAGAAAGAGGGGGCGTGCCGCACCATCTTGGGAATGCGAAGCCCGGAACAGTGATTTTTGAGTGGAAAAAATGCCCACAAGGACTAATTTCATACTAATCCTGTAAATTAGGATTTCCAACCTAAACTATTTTTGTTTTCCTTTCTCGCGAGAATATGTGGAGCTAAAAATTGTTCCCCACCGCAACAAAATAGAGGGGGCGTGCGCCGGGTGCGCCCCCCCCCCCCCCTCTGGATCCGCGCCTGAAACTCCATTTTATTTCATTTTCATTTCCTTTCAAATGCAATGGTTGGTTGTCAAAAGTCTTCATGTGCAAAGTTACCCTATGAATTTTCTTTTGGCAATGGGAATAACATATTCAGAGCATATTTACTTTCTTGAAGATCGTGGAAACAGATACAATCTTTATTAAATTTTGATCTCGACTTTGATTGCTACCGTTATGCATTTCCCCGTTACCCCACAGTTCCATTTCAACGATGGAACATTCTTCTTCGGATCAAGGCATTTTGAGAGAAATATTGTCGTAAAGCAACAAGAAACTTACTTACCTTAGTAGTGTAATGCGTGAATGTAATGGGGAAATTAAGATGGCTACCCAAGCAATGTAGGTTATGTCGATAATTATTGGAGTTGTATTACATAATACGTGCAACTCTTATGTATATTGATGTCAATTATGCACTTAAAGATATGTGCAAATAGCACACGGTCACGATGTTCTAGTCGCCGGACCAGATTAATTACACACAATCGTTATAATGCATGTATATATTTAGATCTCGTTTATCGATACTGCACGAGGCTTTAGCCGGGTGTTGTTTCAATGTATTACCCAATGTCTTGAGCTCGAGACCATTAAACAACTTAAAATACAGACATTATCCCACGCGTGCTTTTGCATGAAATATGCCACGCGAGTCCAATAATCCATCTACATGTAATATAGATAATGTACGATTGGCAAGTTGCCGGTGAATTATTGGAAATAATGGTACGCCAACATCAAAGGATAACGTCAAATCTGTCTTTTAAATAAAAATATGTACAATATAAAGTACAACACTTATATGTATAGTCATATCAAGGCTGTTAAAGATCTATACATGATCATGACGTCATCGTTGGGACGTAGTTTCATTTCATCTCTCATCTATTAATCAATTTGCATAAGTAACATATACAAACAAAAAATATGCACCAAACTTTGTAAAAAAGACTCCAATAGCTCTATTGAACTGGAAAGTTTAAAGAAAATTGTATAAGACCACTAGAGAATGTTTGCTCTTAAAATTAATTTGCTTGATAACGATATGTGTATGTGTATCGAAACGTAGTATATGAATGAATTCAGAAGTAGTATATACATATAGGTGTGTTTATTTTTAATAATGGCATGGTATTCTATCTTTAACTAATGATTGGATACACACATTCTATACAGAGGCGGATTCATTGGGGGAGGGGGGACGAAAGGGGCGCTACCACTAATCTTCGACAGTGCCCTTTTTTACTGAAAGTCTCTTCTTCTCAGACCCAAATATGTTCGTTCCGAACGTTTACTTAGACGAAACTATCAGCTAAATAGCTCTTGGTCCGTCTTGGAATGGCTACAGATGCAAGGAAATGACGGATAATAATTTTGCCCCCCCCCCTCTCAGAGGCGTGCCCTGTCTCCGCGGTCATTGCCCTCATTGCAAAATTCCTAGATCCGCCCTGCTGTAGACGTTAGATCCCATGCACTCAAACAATGAGTGACGGTTGGACACATAAAAAGAGTTATAAATACTGTCGATAACAAACTTTCATAAGCCTGGAAAATTAGACTACATCATTTAGTTATAGTCTTTAATAATTAATTACAGCCACTCTAAAACTTCCATAACAGCCTGGACAATTAGAAATTTAGAATACATCCTTTAATTATAGGCGTTTATAATTAATGATACTCGCTCTGAAGTATGATTTATAGATTTATATCATTGTTTCGGCCTTGTAAAATATCTTTTCTGCAAGAAAAAGATCTGTGGAATATTCTAGTTTGTAATTTTTTAGGACATTTTCTCGCGTTGTGTTCACAACAAAATGGCCGCTCCTTATACGCAATTTGTGCACAAGTTTGTGGCCCCTTAGTGACTGTATTAGAGAATATCACTAGGTCCAAAACCTGACCGAATTTATGTGTAGGAGAAGTGACGTGTTGAGAAAGACTTTACACCTGCAGAAGTTACCCCAATTTAACTGCCGTTGCATCGGATGCATCATCATAGTGGATTTTAAAATCACCCAGAAAAGTTTGTCAAAATTTAAAAATGTAACAGCCGTTGAAAGAGTCGATAAAGACACACAACATGAGCAGTTGTAATATAGGAGCTGATCTTTACATGAAGTGATCCAAACCCATTATAGGTCCAGGAAGTGTTATCCAAGAGTTCAAGTGTAAGAGTGTTTGTTAATATCACAGCCAGACCACCAACTGTGTTACATGCTAAAACATTCCAATTGTTTTCATCAATTATTGTCTGACCTCCGAAGTTTTTGCAAAGTGTCAAAATCCCCCAAAGTGTACAAATTGTAAAAATTCGTGCCATTTAATATTCGGACTTAAAGGACAATGTTGGTGTCAGTCATTATCACATATGTGATAGAACTGGTTAAACACCTTTCAAATGTAATTTTAACACAGAGATCATTGCTACGATAGATGAGTAATAAAGGTTGCAATAATCGGAAGTGATGAACTCAAAAGGAAAACAAGAGTTATCCTTCTACATAGATGCAGTATTTTGAACGGTTTAGGGTTTTGATATCAGTTTGTGGGGTATTCCAGATAACAAACTATTGCAATAGTCTAATCCTGATAAGACGAGCGACCGAATCAGAGTATGAGCTGCGCCCTTCGAATGTTTCTGATAGAGCGGGGATGAAAAAGAAGGTTTTGCAGATATGATAATCTGAACTTCCATGGAGAGTGCTGAATCAATGTAAACACCAAGATTTTCAACTTCATTCACTGGTTTGATTTCTGAATCAGCTATTTTCAAAGTTGATGAATCCGATTTTAATAATGAGTGTTTGACCCAATCACTTTTATCATCATTTAATTTTACCATATTGGTGGACATCAAGCTTTTTAAATATTCGGTGCATTTTGATGTACTTTGAAATTGCTGGCCAATTAAGGTAACTGGGATAAAAACTATCAATAATCGGCGTGTCATCTGCGAAAGAATGATTTAATACTAATAGGCTGTATTGGTTGATGATATGAAATACAGTAGAAAAACATAATCCATATTCCTTGACCGTTTTAGATTTCCAGAAGTAGACATGAAACCACCTGGAAAATCACTTCTGTCTATACCTTTTGAACATACGTACTTGTGTAAAAACAATAGGGATTCAATTCCCCAGGATCTTTAGATAATAAACATTCCTCCATTTCTTTAAAAAAATAATTCACAAATCTGTAATTTCTGTTCCTCGCTTCGCTCGCTACTCAGTGCTGTATAGAAAGTATTATAGAACGGTGTTTTTAAATATTTTGTCATACCACGAGCAACACCTTCTCTATCATCGATACCTGTGGATAATAAGTATAGAGAATAATAAACACGTTATTTACCAAGATGAGGGAGTCGCGGTGGCCAAGTATGTGAGACATTGGTTCCTTAACCACGAGGTCTCGTGTTCGATCCGGGTGTTGATCAAGAATGTCCATTGTCAGTAATACAGGATATAAGGTCTGGTAAGGTACGAAACATATTTGTTCAGATAGAATTTCAACATCTAAGTTCAATGGCACCACACAAGTAGATGTCCGGGAAGAAATGTTTGAAACAAATATTATGTGGTACTCTTGTGGTAACAAAAACCCACCACAGACCAAAACAAACTTGGGTTTAACGTCCACTCGACAATAACTAACATAGTTAGTGTCACCACTAAGTCCGGTATTATGTGTGAAACTCTTGTGGTAAACACCACCACCGACCATCAACACTCGATCAAAATATTTTGGAATGTAGTACCACACATGGAGGTATGGGGGTCTGAAAAGACACATTTGAAATAATTGCGACGTCCATTAGGGGATGATAACTTGGTTACACACGGGGGCTATAAAGTTGTTCGATCAAGATATTAATAACTTGATTTCTGATTGTCAATGATGCATGATGAAATGTCTGTCATGGACAATCATCTAATCGGAAGGATAGGACGAAAAACCATGGAGGACGTTAAACACCATTTCACTTACTAATTATATCAGTCATTAATTCCATTGAAACCAAGCCATCTCCGGCACCATATTCGGCTACAGTAAAAGGTACGTCTTCTTGATTAGGTTTGGTAACCAAATTTTCTGAAGTATTTAGTAGAATTAAAGTATACTATCATCATTACCAAGACTGTATGGTGCAAGTTCTTCTAATAGATTAATATCACAAAAGTAAACAAACATTCATACCTATGTGAACGACAGAACGCGTACTCTGTCTCCTGCATGACATAGATTTCAAGAGTGGCTGATATTGGTCTAATAGATAGCGCATAGACGAGCCAGGACACCAGTTGATAAACAACGATCGTCATGTCAGATACGCTCACTTAGACGTTTTGGAAATGGCATTGATTTTTGGGTATTGTCGCATAAAATAAACACTTTATATTCATGATATAATGTTCTTTAAGAAAAATGAATCTCTAAAACAATTGAAATGAAATGGGGTTTAACGTCCTACTGTTTTGCTCAAAACTGGGTAAATGAAGACGGGCATACGCAAAACAATGAGCTATGAGGGAAATTTTGGCATGATAGTCGCAATACGGCCTACTCATATATCGAATTCAAACGGCCCCCTGTTCTGCATGACGGACATGGGAGAACCACGTCGGAAAATCTGGATGAACTTTCTCGGCCAATGCAGGGATCGAAATCAGACATCCAGGCTAGCGAGCCACCGTCTTACCCACTTCGCCATCGTGACCCCCCCCCCAAAAAAAAATAAAAAATAAATTAGCCCACTACGATTTTAAAAACAATCAGTAACTAAACAACTATTTTGAGTATCTCCTTTTTAGCGTTATCATAAAACGTTGTATTTTCTCCCCTGACTTTGAACATCGCCATATAATTTCCCCTGTCCACCTGGATTCATGGGGTTTTAACGTCCACTGAACACAAACTAGGTCATTTCGGGAGTAACATATGGTCTAATTTTAATTCAATAATTCGCTTGTGCGTAGGGGTCTTTAGTAGTAGGAGGAAACCGGGGTGCCCGGAGATTGAGAAGGCGCTCCTATCTCCATGCCACATACGCTCACACCAGGGCTCGAAACCACAGCCGCAAGCCAGAGGTGACCGGTCAGCTAGAGGTCGAAACGCGGCACTCTAGACCACTGGGCCATCCCACCCCTCCAGTAAGGAACAAAAGACAAAGCTACAAAGGTATCATACTTGTGACAATTCGTGAGACAGATTCTGGAAGGGAGCAGATGTAGCTACGGTTTGAACTCAAGCCGTGCCACAACGAATTGTTGCCAAGTTGGCACAGGCACTCCAAAATCATTGGCAAAGAATCCCACAGCGTGTAGTGAGACATCTGTGCCAGTCCATGCCAAGGCGACTTCAGGCATGTGTAAGAGCTCAGGTTGGACATGCCCGATATTGACTTCAGTTGATCCCTGCTTAGTTCATGGTTCTTTGACGTTTCGGTTTTGTGCATTTGTAGTGAATTCTTTCATGAATTTATTCACAAATGCTTGTTATCTTGATTTTGTCAATTGTTATCCGCATTTGTTAAAAGTTGTTGCCGTAAAAAAACCTTCGAATTTGAAGTTCCGTTTTTAATGGCTTTGAGTGACCACCCTTTAAAATAAACATGGAGTAGAAGCTTGCTTACCTTTGTCGTGTAATTCGGGAAAGGACGAGCACTTAATCGGACTGCAACAAACAGAAACTTGCTTACCGTTGTCGAAACAGTGGAGAAGACGAGCACGATTAAAGTCGTTCTTCAGCAAAAAGAAACGTACTTGCCTTGGTCGTGTAATGTTAGGATGGACCAGATGGAGCGCTTAATTTTTCTTGAAACTATTGTGATTGGATGGCTACCATAACAATGTCTACGCTATATAAATATTTATTTGTGTTGTATATTACATACCTCGATATTCATGGCAAGACAGCTATTTATACATTTTAGGACCTGATATCCGGAACGGCTCACAGAACTGTTTATATTAAATCGAACTATTTACCCCGTGTCGCGTCAGCTTAAAATGCAGGGCAAACCTGTTTTGATATGTATATGAAAAGTGCAAGCCCTTGTGCGGGCGAACCTATTCAACAGTTTATATGACGCTGGGCATTTAAACCTTTATATGGAACGGGACAAACGCTTTAATCAGATTTGTAGCTGACAAATGCTAGTTATTTTGCCAAAATGCCGATTTCCTGAAGTCATTGAAAGACATGGACTATTATTGTTGTACTTTCAAAATTATATTTTGCTCGCGCGTGCTTCCTGGACTTTACAATATCCAAGCACTGAGCAAACCATAAGATGCAGAGTGAAAGGAAATAGAATTTTCGTATGTTCAAAAAGACGTTGGCAAAGGGGGGCAACTCTCATCGGACAATATAGGGTGCAGACCACCATTAAATTTCACCATCTCGGTACTCATGATTGTAGTTTGTCTATTTATAGGAATTCTCTCTTTTGCGTGCCCATTTTTGTTGATCTTTTGGTCAAGAATAGACGAAAAGGGGTTTGAATTTCTGCCAGTTTTTGGTAACTAATCAGGTTGATAAGGTGCTATGGACAACAACTAGCTTGTTACATGTTTTTAGTATGCTCTTTCAATTTTGTGCATTTCAAAATTTTAGTGGTCAACCTCATACAAATTTTAGTGCAAAGACATGACCATCTGTTTCCCTGTCCGTAGCGAAAAGCATTCAGCCCAACTAAAATTTTGGGAAAAGTTGGAGGTGGACAAAGAGGTCAAAATTAACCATGAAGTCAATGGGGAAATTAATGGTGGTCTGCCTACGAATGAGAAGTCCAAAATATTCTAAATGCGTATTTATTAACAAAAATAGTATTATATTCTATTAATGAAAACCGCAAGTTTATAAATATGTAGGCGCAAGAGTTTTAGTTAGAATCGTTCGTTCGCTCGCGGAGTTTTAAATCCACGTGATATCGTAGACAAGTTATTGTGAATTTTTCGTTCGTTTCTGGAGTTTAACGTGGAATCAAATTACCAAGTATAAGTTCAACAATAATAAATATAACAGAATGAAACATTTCAGACAAAGAATGAATAGTAATATATTTAACACAAGTCAAAGGTATAGATGTTATACATATTTGAAATTATTTACATTATTTACATAAATCATTCAATAAATGGGCATAAATATGGTTATCTACCCTTATAAAAGATAGGTTGCCAGGCAACGAAACATACGCCCACAGCAGCTAAATCGACTGGGCAGTCAACAAGAGTTGTCGCATATTCTTACTTTTTTCGGTAATGAAACATTTATAATACTCTGAAATCGGATTAAGATTTACAACTCATAAAGTAATTATCAGAAAATCATTAGAAATTGTTTGGTTTTTATAAAGTTCTGCCCCATGCTAACGCTTAGTATACGAAACATTTAGAATCGACTGGTTTGTAATCAAGTTTTTTTGAGTGGTTCATAGACTATGGCTACAATCAAGGCCATACCCGTCTTCATTTGCTCAGTCGGCGCAGAACAGTAGGACGTTAATCACCATTTCATTTCATTTCTGTGAGAGCTATATTTATATCAGACAAAAGTATGCCAAATGAACAACTCTTTGAACAACTCAAAATCACTTCATGTACCTTCCCGTAATTGACCAAAATACACATACTTGTATACAAACAAAAGGAATTTGGTTAGCCAAGAATTTCACATGTTTATTGTTTAAAAATAATATTATGTGCAAAAAAAAAAAAATCTTTTATAGACATGTAAATAAGAGATTATGGACAGAAGAATAAATTCTAAATTTCATTAAGACGACAGATTTCTTTTATATAATTAGGATTTCGTTTACATGCAACGAATATGATCAAATCAAAGTAGTAGTAGTAGTAGTAGCAGCAGCAGTAGTGGTAGTAGTAGTAGTAGTAAGGGTGTCATGCTGAACTTCCTTGAATGGCCCCATATTTTGACTCCATATTCCTTACGCATTTTAGATTTCCAGAAGTAGACATGAAGCTACCTTGAAAATCACTACATTGCTTTAATAATGACCCCACTGCCGTCCATTCCTTTTGAACATACGTACTTGCGTAATAGTAATAGGGAGTCAAATCCTCAGGATGTTTAGATAACAACCTCTCCTCCATTCCTTTATAAAATAATTCACAAATCTGTAATTTTTGTTCCTCGCTTCGGTCGCTACTCAGTGCTGTATAGAAAGTATTATAGGACGTTGTTTTAAAATATTTTGCCAAACCACGAGCAACACTTTCTCTATCATCGATACCTGTGGATAATAAGTATAGAGAATAATAACCAACTCGATATTTACTAAGATGAGGGAGTCGCGATGGCCCAGTATGTGAGACATTGGTTCCTTAACCGCGAAGTCCTGTGTTTGACTCGGGTGTTGATCAAGAATATCCATTGTCAGTGTTACAGGATATAGGGCTTGGAAAGGTTCCAAGCAGCATCGTTATTCGGATAGGAGGAAACTGAGAACCCAGGTAAATACTGACGCGTACGTAAATGAAATCGTGGCAGTTATAGTGGATGTGGACAAACCATCCACCCAACTTTAAAGACAGCGCTCTATGAACAGGTACGACTTTTGGCAAGTGGAATTTTCCGCATCCGTACCACGTATCCGTGTCACCCAGGTAAATACTGACGCGCACGTACGAGAAATCGTGGCAGCTAGAAAGCAATGACCATCATCATTAGCCCTGTCACAGACGAGCAGTAGGGCGTCAAATCCATTTCATTTCATTTAGAAATATGAGTGGATAATCCTCGGAAGGGTATAGGGGCTGTGGACAAACCATCCACCAAACTTTAAAGACAGCGCTTCAGGTACGTCTGGTGGCTGATAATAGAGACTTTTGGCAAGTGGAATTTTCCGCATCCGTATCACGTATCCCTGTAGCCACGTGATACTTTGCGTCAATGTAGTTTTAGAGTTTTGGCAGACTTTCGCGTCGTGTACATAAGGGTAGCTGAGCTGAGCTTTGTTCTAATACAGCATGGTGGCAGTTGTCTACCAAGACTAACACCAGTACTAGTCAAGTGCCTAGTCTACAATTTCTGAGTGGAATATAAAGCCACTTGACAGTGGCTGGGCTATACAAAGATAGGCTGGCACTGCCAGGCAGGATACGCCCACATTTTCGAGAGATGGATAGAGAACAAGCAATACCGAAAGTGATTTTTCCTACATCATTAAGTCCTGTATTTCATACTGTATTGGGAGCAGCCATTTTGTTGGTCAGTTCCAGTCTGATATTCATGAAATTTGAAGCCGATTATGATGTGACGGTACACAGCCTTGACTTTTCGTCAAAATCGGATAAGAATTTTGACCTGTAGAGAGTCCACAACCATGATATACCATATTTTTACACTATTCGCGTACAAACGGCGACCATTTCGTCCGGCAATTTTGGTACGATTTTCACGAAATTCCAACTCAACCTTCCTTACGGCGCAACAGTAATATAATCAGAGGTTTTTTTTGAATCGGATAATAATTGTTCGAGAGATAGATAGAGAACAAGCAATACCGAAAGTGATTTTTCCTACAATCAAAGGCCATAATTCATTAAATTGCAATTTGATATCCGCAAATATCGAAAAGAATAAAGATCTTTAGGTTATAAACATCAAAATCGAATTAAAATTGTGTCCTCTATGGGGTCCACAACTTTGATATACCATATTTTTACACTATTCGCGTACAAACGGCGGCCATTTTGTCTGGCAATTATGGCCCGATTTTCTCGAAATTCGAACTCAACATTCCGTAGGGTGTAACGGTGATAGAATCAAACGTTTTTTTTTAAAATCGGGTAGGAATTGTGACCTCCAGAGGGACCATAGGCGATTTTTCGGACAATCAGGGGCCATAATTCAGGAAGTTACTATCCTATATGCGCAAATAACGAAAGGAACCAAGATCTTTGGGTTATAACCATGCTTTTCAAGTTTCATCAAAATCTAATTAAAATTGTGACCTATACAGGGTCTACAACCATGATATACCATTTTTTAACAGTATTCGTGTACAAACGGTGGCCATTTTGTCTGTCAATTTTGGTCCGATTTTCCCGAAATTCGAACTCAAACCCACCTTAAGGTGTAACGGTGATATAATCGAACGTTTTTATAAATCGGAAATAATTGTGACCTCGAGAGGGACAACAAGCTAAAAAAGGCAATTTTGAGTACAATCAGGGGCCATAATTCAGGAAGTTACGATCCGATATGCGTAAATATCGAAAGGAACCAAGACCTTTGGATTATAACCATGCATTTCAAGTTTCATCAAAATCGAATTAAAATTGTGACCTCTACAGGGTCCACAACCATGATATACCATTTTTTAACAGTATTCGCGTACAAACAGCAGCCATTTTGTATGGCAATTTTGGTCCGATTTTCCCGAAATTCGAACTCAACCTTCCTTACGGTGTAACGGTAATAAAATCAAACGTTTTTTTTTTAAATCGGAAAATAATTTTGACCCCCAGAGGAACCACAAGCTAAAAAAAAAGCGATTTTGCGTATAATCAGGGGCCATAATTCAGGAAGTTACGATCCGATATGCGCAAATATCGAAAGGAACCAAGACCTTTGGGTTATAACCATGCATTTCAAGTTTCATCAAAATCGAATTAAAATTGTGACCTATACAGGGTCCACAACCATGATATACCATTTTTTAACAGTATTCGCGTACAAACTGCGGCCATTTTGTATGGCAATTTTGGTCCGATTTTCCCGAAATTCGAACTCAACCTTCCTTACGGAGTAACGGTAATATAATCAAACGTTTTTTTTTTTTTTAAAATCGGATAATAATTTTGACCTCCAGAGGGACCACAAGCTAAAAAAGGCGATTTTGCGTATAATCAGGGGCCATAATTCAGGAAGTTACGATCCGATATGCGCAAATATCCAAAGGAACCAAGATCTTTGGGTTAAAACCATGAATTTCAAGTTTCATCAAAATCGAACTAAAATTGTTACCTCTACAGGGTCCACAACCTTGATTTACCTTTTTTTTAACAGTATTCGCGTACAAACGGCGGCCATTTTGTATGGCAATTTTGGTCCGATATTACCGAAATTCGAACTCAACCCCCCTTAGGGTGTAACGGTGATATAATCAAACGGTTTTTTTTTTAAATCGGATAATAATTGTGACCTCCAGAGGGGCCACAAGCCAAAAAAGGTGATTTTTCGGACAATCAGGGGCCATAATTCAGGAAATTACGTTCCGATAGGCGCAAATATCGAACGGAACTAAGATCTTTGGGTTATAAACAAGCATGTCAAGTTTCATCAAAATCGTTCAAAATTGTGACCTCTTTAGGGCCCACAAGCTAAAAACGTGAATTTTCGTACAATCAAGGGCCATAATCCATGAAGTTTTGATCCGATACATGCCAATATCGAAAGCAGTCGAGATCTTATGGGGATAAACCTATATTTCAAGTTTCGTCAAAATCAGATAAGAATTGTGACCTGTAGAGAGTCCACAAACAAATTGTGGACGGACGGACGGACGTCAGGACGGACAGGGGCGACGACATAATACGTCCACATGAAAATATGGGCGTATAAAAAGAAATTTAGTGTCTAATCTTTTTGGGGTTTCACTAATGAATCATTTCAGAAAGTACAATATTATACCCTTTTAAATTCAGATTTGCAAGGCCCCACCTTCTTAAATTTAGCACGTAGATCAACCAGCATGCCGATTGACAGACAGTCAGACGGGAAAATATCACAATTCTGCGAAAATCTCATCAAAAGTAATCATTAAATTCCTGTCTTTATCATGGTTAAAATCGCATCAAATATACACCTTCGTGTTCTAGGGTACACTTAGATTCATAAAAACACTATGACGCAACATTTCAAAGTACGGTAAAAAAAGACGACGATGTTTTAGTATGAAAGCTGTTCTATACGTGCAGTATCACGCATGAGAAATACACAAACATTGTTGACGTCAATTACAAAATCGATACGGCTACGCGATACGGACCAGAAATTTACGCTTGCCAAAAGTCTCTAATGGTCATGTGAAAACTCGCCCTCTTCATACCCGGTAACAGGAAAAGATACGTAATCGTAATAAAACTGTATTCTGGCGTTAGATCGTGTTATTATTGTCGCTTTAATTGTTATGCCGCATTTGTTGACAGCTTGCTTTTCAGTCAATTGTGTATTTGGATAGCTTTTATTTTCGAAGACTTGTAAAGTTTATTTCAAGAAGATTATAAATAGAGTCTTAGTGTCTACAAACCACGGGCCACTCCACTATGGCGGGGGAAAGCGGCAAAAACCTAATGCTATGTAGAAATGTCTAATTCAAAACACACATGTAACATAATGCCATACCAAATACCTAAAACGCCTAATGCAAAAAACAAAATACAAGAAACCTCTAATACAAAATACCTCATACGTCTATTGCAAAAGACAAAATACAAGAAACCTCTAATACAAAATACATATAACCTCTTATGCACAATTGATTTTACAATCTGAAACATCTACCATAAGCATTAGATGACATGTCTCTCATGAATTACTTACGTTTCTCCACTGAATTATCTTTATTTAGGTCAATGTCAAGGTCACCGAACACAACTTGGCGACCTATTCGGCTAGCGAGCTATTCGACCGATCCAGCTGGCAACCTGTTCGTTGGCAACCTATTAAGACAACAGTCGCCCAAACTCATCTATTTTTAACAACCAATAAAATCCAACGTTACGTCTATCAAATGAAAGTAGAACAATATATTATTTTTATCAATTCCTTTAGCTCAGAATAGAGATGTAATTTCGCATTATCGTACAAAATTCTAGACATCCAACTAAATATATTCCGAAAGGTAATTAAATAGGCTTTCTAAGTATTATCAGTAAAAATTGGTACATTCATATTAAAGGGGTGCACTCTCTTCCTAAACATGACCAATTTTTTTAAAATTTTAAAGAGAAAAACTGTTAATATCCCGTGTCAAAATTCGGACCATCGTAAAAAATTCTCATGATCCAAATAAATATATTCTAAAAGGTAATTGAATAAGCTTTCCAAATATTATTAGTAAAAGTTGGCACAATCATATTAAAGGGGTGCGCTCTCAACCTGAACATAGCCAATTTTTCAATATTTTAAAGTGAAAGAACGGTAATATTTCGAGTCGAAATTCGGACCATCGTACAAAATTCTTAGCAACCAGCTATATATATTCTGAAAGGTAATTGAATAAGCTTTCTAAATATTATTAGTAAAAGTTGGCACAGTCATATGAAAGGGGCGCACTCTCAACCTGAACATAGCCTATTTTTCAATATTTTAAAATGAAAGAACGGCAATATTCCGAGTCGAAATTCGGACCATCGTACAAAATTCTGAGCATCGAAGCTATATATTTTCTGAATGGTAATTCATTAAGCTTTCTAAATATTATTAGTAAAAGTAGGCACAATCATATTAAAGGGGCGCGCTCTCAACCTGAACATAGCCAATTTTTCAATATTCTATATGTAAAGATAGACCGGAATTTTTTTCGAAGTCCGAATTTGGAACATCGTACAAAATTCTGACCATCCAGCTATATATATTCTGAAAGGTAATGGGATAGGTTTTCCAAATATTAATAGTAAAAGTTGGCAGAATCATATTAAAGGGGCGCGCTCTCAACCTGAACATGGCCAATTTTTCAATATTTTAAAATGAAAGAACGGTAATATTCCGAGTCGAAATTCGGACCATCGTACAAAATTCTGAGCATCCAGCTATATATTTTCTGAATGGTAATTCAATAAGCTTTCTAAATATTATTAGTAAAAGTAGGCACAATCATATTAAAGGGGCGCGCTCTCAACCTGAACATAGCCAATTTTTCAATATTCTATATGTAAAGATAGACCGGAATTTTTTTCGAAGTCCGAATTTGGACCATCGTACAAAATTCTGACCATCTAGCTATATATATATTCTGAAAGGTAATTAGATAAGCTTTCCAAATATTAATAGTAAAAGTTTATCCAATTACCTTTCAGAATATATATAGCTGGATGGTCAGAATTTTGTACGATGGTCCAAATTCGGACTTCGAAAAAAATTCCGGTCTATCTTTACATATAGAATATTGAAAAATTGGCTATGTTCAGGTTGAGAGCGCACCCCTTTAATATGATTGTGCCAACTTTTACTAATAATATTTGGAAAGCTTATTCAAATACCTTTTCCGAATTTATATAGCTGGATGCTCAGAATTTTGTACGATGGTCCGAATTTTGACTCGGAATATTACCGTTCTTTCACTTTAAAATATTAAAAAATTGGCGACGTTTGGGTTGAGAGTGCACCCCTTTAATATGATTATGCTAACTTTTACTAATAATATTTGGAAAGCTTATTCAATTACCTTTTAGAATATATTTAGTTGGATCATCAGAATTTTGTACGGTGGTCCGAATTTTGACACGGGATGTTTAAAAAATTGGTCATGTTTAGGAAGAGAGTGCACCCCTTTAATATGAATGTGCCAATTTTTACTGATAATACTTAGAAAGCCTATTTAATTACCTTTCGGAATATATTTAGTTGGATGTCTAGAATTTTGTACGATAATGCGAAATTACATCTCCATTCTGAGCTAAAGGAATTGATAAAAATAATATATTATTCTACTTTCATTTGATAGACGTAACGTTGGATTTTATTGGTTGTTAACAAGCCAACAGTGAGGCTGATGTCCCCCGCCGAAATCCCAAAATAAATAGATGACACATATTAATTAATCGCACATTTATTTTTTTCAAACGTATCAAGCAATCAAACTGTACACGAAGTGTCATCCAAAAGTGTTTTATAAAGAAAAATGCTAAAACCGATGAGAACAATGAAAATGTACCCTAGTTAGGGGGACCCTAAAGGCAGACAAAAGGGCCCCCACGCTTGACAAAAGGGCCCCTCTGGCCAAGGGAAAAAGCCCTCGTGTCTGAGTCAATCGTTTCTATACACTGTTACTGTCGAATCCATTACTGAATGAAAATGCAGTCATTGTATTGGCATAAAATCATCAATCAAGATGAACCTAAGTTATCTTGTCCCAAAGTGCCAACCAATCAAATTGCTTATCTCTGCCTACCTGCCTACCCTAAGCAGAAAATGATCATCTTCGAACTCCATCAAGGCATTGACCTAACAAGCATACACACCAATTTTGAACATTTTAACTCAATTAGAAGGAGAGTTATTGTGTTCCAAAGTCTCGGTAAATCAAATTGCTTATCGCTCTGCTTACCCTGAGCAGAAAATGCTCATTATCGATCTTAGTCAAGGCATTACTGTAATAAAACTATACACCAAGTTTCATCACTCTCACTTTATTAGAACTAAAGTTATCGTGTCCCAAAGCATCAACCAATCAAATTGATTATCTCTGCTTACCCTAAGCGGAAAATGCTCATCTTACAACTCCATCAAGGCATTGACCTAATAAGCATATACACCAAGTTTGAACATTTTTACTCAATTAGAAGGAGAGTTATTGTGTTCCAAAGTCTCGACCAATCAAATTTGCGTATCGCTCTGCTTACCCTGAGCAGAAAATGCTCATTATCGAACTTAGTCAAGGTATTACTGTAATGAAACTATACACCAAGTTTCATCACTCTAACTTAATTAGAACTAAAGTTATCCTGTCCCAAAGCATCAACCAATCAAATTGCTTATCTCGGCTTACCCTAAGCGGAAAATGCTCATCTTCGAACTCCATCAAGGCATTGACCTAATAAGCATATACACCAAGTTTGAACATTTTAACTCAATTAGAAGGAGCGTTATTGTGTTCCAAAGTCTCGAACAATCAAATTTGCGTATCGCTCTGCTTACCCTGAGCAGAAAATGCTCATTATCGAACTTAGTCAAGGTATTACTGTAATGAAACTATACACCAAGTTTCACCACTCTCACTTAATTAGAACTAAAGTTATCGTGTCCCAAAGCATCAACCAATCAAATTGCTTATCTCTGCTTACCCTAAGCGGAAAATGCTCATCTTCGAACTCCATCAAGGCATTGACCTAATAAACACATACACCAAGTTTGAACATTCTTGCTCAATTAGGGAGAGAGTTATTGTGTCCCAAAAAGTGTGACGGACAGACAGACAGACGGACGAACCCATTTTAATAGTCCCCCAACTTTCTTTGAAAGGCGGGGGACAAAAATAGATGAGTTTGGGCGACTGTTGTCTTAATTCTGAATAGGTTGTCAACGAACAGGTAGCCAGCTGGATCGGTCGAATGGCTCGCTAGCCGAATAGGTCGCCAAGTTGTGTTCGGTGACCTTGACATTGACCTAAATAAAGATAATTCAGTGGAGAAACGTAAGTAATGCATGAGAGATATGTCATCTAATGCTTATGGTAGATGTTTCAGATTGTAAAATCAATTGTGCATAAGAGGTTATATGTATTTTGTATTAGAGGTTTCTTGTATTTTGTCGTTTGCAATAGACGTATGAGGTATTTTGTATTAGAGGTTTCTTGTATTTTGTTTTTTGCATTAGACGTTTTAGGTATTTGGTATGGCATTATGTTACATGTGTGTTTTGAATTAGACATTTCTACATAGCATTAGGTTTTTGCCGCTTTCCCCCGCCATACTCCACCCATCAAAAAGCTTATTGACAGACAAGTTCCACCTATGAGTACCATACCCACCTTGCCCACAAGCATCCCCGCATAACGTCGAGACTGACAATGTCACTTAGCAAACATACTGCTGGTTTAAGAGCATTAAAATTTCATATACATGTACGCGATTTGGAAACCTCATGAAGAAGATGAGTACTTTACCTTGCTCTAACTTTTGCCTCCATTCTGATACAAAAAAAGAAGGAATAGCATCCAGTCTAATTTCATGCAGTTTAAGACCCATGGTCTTTAACTCTACGGAATCACGAATTGGTTCTTCTAGCTCACGTGGGCTTCTCAAGCAGCCAGCTATTGTACCTCGTTGTAACTCGGCCTATGAAAGATAACTAATGTTACTCAAAAAAAAAAAAAAAAAAAAAAACCCAACAAAATAGAAACAATAAAAAAAAACAGCAATTGAAGCTAGATAATTTTCATCTGTATGCTATAATGTATATTTCACTAAAACTTTTGATGGGATCAGTGTTAACAAATTCAGCCATCTTCAAACTATTATTGCACTAGGTATTGCGCTCTACTCTTCGATCTGGACAAATCTAGGATATCAATATGTTTGTCTCAATGAAAAAAGTCTGCCATGTTTGCAAAAGTTGAAATATAAACTGGATGACAATTATACAGATATTGAGATCATGTTGGAATTTGATATAAGAATTAGTCATAGTGTCGCTGCCCGGGCAAAATTCCCACCATAACACATTGCATGGCATATGTCGGCCTTCATTAGCCATCTATAGGAGAAGAACAGTAGGACGTCAAATTCCATTTCATTTTGTCATTGGTTGCTGGTTCAGCGTTTCCTCGGGTCAGTTCTGGAAGATTGAATACCTTCCAGAATGTGAAGTAGCTAATTTATCCGATCAAACCCCAGCACTTTATGTTGATAGTAGTGTTTTTTCTTTGTGTGCATATAATACATACAATTACCTTTAATAATTCCCTGATCAAATAAATCTTTCCAACTTGTACCCATAGCAATCAATTGATCATGAAAAGCTACACAGGCGGGTTCTTCCGGTGTAGCATCTTTAGTTCCTCCAGTTGCGAAGACACCCCAGGCACCTACAATCAAATAGGTATCTTTATAAGGCACTGTCTTACTATTTAGGGGTTCGAGGTTCTATCTTGTTTGTAGCATAGTTCTCGGTCGAATGTTGAAAGCGAAACCGAAAGTACACCACATCCGTCGTAGCTCTGTAAGGGGTACCTTACCAGGACATTTTATTTTAATACCTGAAGGATTTCTGGGCAGGGGCGTACATAACGATTTCGTTTTGGGGGGGGGGGGTGTTTAGCCAAAATTGCTACCGACTGAAGCAAGAGTTTTCTAGGCACCATCCACAATCCCACCTCACAACGAAAGTAAACAAAATACTGGCTATAACATTAAGTGTCCCAGTAGAACATAGATAGTATTGTGTAATTATATAGTTGTTCGCCGATCGTTGTCTCGTCGGAAAGTAGTTTTAGTTCACATATAGTTTGTTTATGTCATATTAATGATTTTGCCTATAACACTGAGTAATTTGAGATAATATTGAAAAATTGATTTAATATCCTGGCATTTGAGGTCATTGCTGGGAGAAATTCTTGCGGACAAGTGGACCAGAAATGTCAGTCAATGGGACAGAATCTCCAGGGCCCAGTCGTTCAACTTGTCGTTAAATTTAACAATGTCGTTATTAACGAAAGAAAAAGTCTGTTGTTCATTGCGTAGTTAAATTTAACGCATGGTTATGTCATCGTTAAAATGGTCCATATTTAACCCACCTAGCAGGGCATCGTTAAATTATTTAACCGGTCGTTAAATCACTCAAGGTGGCTGCCGGACAAGTTCTCATGGTCATGTTTCCCACTTTAAACATAAAAAAAGAATGAAATGGGGAGGGAACCGGAGACCTTCAGGCTATCAAACCAGCGTCTTACCCACTGTGCCACTGTGGCTCCCAAATAAAAGAAAAAAAATGTATACAGGACAGGGGTAGTTTTTGGCAGTGAGCTAAAGAGTGCAACTAATTATCAAAGAAGTGAAGCAGCAGGTATTCATTGCCATGCGGTTTTATGCAAGTGGTTCCTTTCTCTAAATCATTGACATTGTTCACAAATAACCCAGTTTCCCCAATGCTAGGTAATTGTGGCCCAATGACATCCAATTTCTCAAATGATTCTTTTTATGCAAAACAACAGTATCTCGTTAAATTATTTTCCCCATTCGACTTTGAAAATGAAAATAAACAGATTTCTTCAGCATAAATCAAAGTTCACAAAGATAATTGATTAATAATTTAAATGCATTAGGATTTATTGATGGTACATGAATATTTAGAACTTTTCGATCTCTGTACAATATAACTCATGCTATTTGTTAGACCTTCTATGTCAGAATCATGTAACTTCTTTATGTAGGCTATATCGGTATGGAGTCTTTTGTGTAAACTTGCAAGTCGATCTTGGTTCACTTGAAGATAGGCCTAGGTGTCATGTGTACATCACAACCTTGAAACTATTACATCTATACTATTCAAAAAAAGTAGGGGATATTTGATTTTTAAGTGTTATTAAAGTTACCTAATGAAACTGACGAAGAAACAAATGACAAAATGAAATGAAGTTCACATTCATCGATTTATTCCAAATGATCGTTAGACTAAGTAAGGCACAGACTGACCATTATAAGGGTACAATGATACCCGGGGTCAAACAGCAAAGTTACCACAGCATCACAACAAAGTCAGTAACGGGTAAATCCTCCTCTGTTTGCCAAACAAGCATTGATCCGACGTGGTATACTCCTAATGAGACGTCTAAGGTCATTTTGGTCCAGATTGTCCCATTCCTGTTGCAACGCAGCAGCAAGTTCTTGGACATTGGCAGGACGTTGTTGACGTTGACGTAACCTGTCCAAGCATGTCCCAGACATGCTCGATGGGGGAGAGGTCGGGACTCAGTGCTGGCCAAGGTAATGTGGTGATGTTCTGTTGTTGGAGGCAACCTGTAACGATCCTGGCCCTGTGACATCTTGCGTTGTCATCCTGGAAGATGAAACGGCGGCGATGACGTCGTGCGAACGGCACAACATAGACTACCAAGATGTTGTCCCGGTAGTACTGGCCTGTAACACGCCCTGCAACAACATACAAAGCCGTTCTTCCAGCAACAGTGATGCCTCCCCACACCATAACAGAACCACCCCCAAATCGATCATGTCTGATGACGTTAACGTCTTGGAAGCGCTCGTTTCGACGACGCCACACCCTCCTACGTCTGTCCAAAAAATCAACAGTGAACCTTGACTCGTCTGAAAACATCACATTGCTCCAGCGTCGATTACCCCAGTGTTGACGATCCCTACACCAACGACGTCTTGCCTGAATGTGATGATCTTTCAAACAAGGGATCACGCGAGGACGTCGGGCACGAAGGTGATCCCTATGCAGTCGATTCCGAATCGTCTGGCCACTCACTCTCACACCAGTGTCTGTTTGAAGACGAGCGCTGATCTGATTTGCTGTGATGACACGATTTCTCAAGGCCAAGGTACGGATAAATCGATCCCGGGCTTGAGTTGTCGCCCTTGGTCGACCTGGGCGTGGTCTGTCCTGTACAGATTGTGTATCACGGTATCTGGACCATAGCCTGCTTATGTAAGACTGAGAAACATTCATAGTCCGCGCCACAACCGCCTGTGTTGTGCCGATCTGTAGCATGCCAAGGGCACGTAACCTTTCATTTTGGGTAAGCCGACGCATATCAAAATTTGTTTTCTGGTCACTAAAACAGTTAAACTGATGTTTCCAACCTGGTATTCAATGCCACAATGACTGTAACATTCAAAGTCAGAGTCGTGCAAATCTTGGGTTGGACCCCCATGATAATCCCAACCATCACCTGCATTCCATGCGGTAGCTATTGGTGCGTTTGGGCGTCACATGTACCTGGAAATGTTTCTTCTGTTAGGTTCTATAGTGAATGTTTTTGTAGTCATTTGCATATTTTAGTATTATGCCCCCCAAATCAAATATCCCCTACTTTTTTTGAATCGTATATTTCCTTTGTATTGTCTATGTCCTTTAAATGTATCGCAGCACAGATCTGAAATTTCCTTGCTTCTTATTGGTAGAAGAGTATGACAAACCACACAAAAAAACACGCTGCTTTAATAAGGCAAATAAATGCCTTTAATAAAAATGATTGTCTAGGCAGATAGATTTTCATGGTGAATGTGAATCACGCTTCATCTTATATATCAAAAGAAACACATCCCCGAAATTCTGCAAATGTCAATCACACTACATGTATTTTGAATCGTATATCCAAACACATCCCTGAAATTCATAAAGCAGTAGAAAATCAGTCACAAATTAATTATAACCATTTGGAATTGGAAATAGACACTTCTTCATTATCCTATGTTTACATTCATTGACATCACGTAGCAACCGCTTTCGCTAGCATCTGAGACATCACATAATTTTACAGGGTTTTTTGGTGGATGTAAGCCTCGAACTACTCTTGTCTGCATGGAAACTTATAAAAATAGTGCCAAAGGTCTGCAAATAAGACTTTAAAAAGCTAAAAAAAAACCCAAACAAACAAACTTACCACATTTTACAGGACGCAAACTTCACAAGCGAAACAATTTTTGTTGTCAAGAGTTACCCCTCTCCAGTCTCGATTAGCAGGCGACACTTATGTCATTGAAGATTGAAAGTGTTTGCTAAACACACAACATGAAGTCTAATTTCCCATTCAGCTAAATATTTTTAAACATTAGAAATATTTGATTGAGGATATTAATTGGTTTTCT
Organism: Patella caerulea; assembly: GCA_036850965.1. NCBI lineage: Eukaryota > Metazoa > Mollusca > Gastropoda > Patellidae > Patella > Patella caerulea. Next base: position 11,005,304 of record JAZGQO010000002.1, on the reverse strand, counting down.
TTTGCCCCCCACCACTCCTAACAGTGTCATCCATCTTGAATTGGTTGCCAGTGAGGAGAATTATGGGATACTTGTTGAATGGTTAAATTTTAACCAAATGGTTATGGAATGGTTAAATTTTAACCATTTGGTTACATAACAACGTCGTTAAATGTAGTTGAACAACACAAATTTAACCACTGGTTATGTAACGATTAGTTAAATATATAACCAATGGTTATACGTAACCACATGGTTAAATTTAACTAAAAGTTGAACAACCGGCCTCAGATGTGTTTTGCAAGAGTTGGCATAACATCTGTACAATCTGACGCCCCCGCCCCACACACCAGTGGTATTACAAACTGGGCAGTTCACTATAATCGTGAATATGATAGTGCTGAGACAGTACATAAGACAAATGAGGAGTAGAAGAATGATTTTAAAATACTCGAGCGCCACAGGCGCGAAAAAATTCAGATATGTAACCGAGTAGAAGAATGGTGTTATAATGGAATTTCAGATATGTAACAGTACTTTTAAATTTTTGGGACTGGGGTCGATAAGAAATGGGATTGTATGTTTATCTCATTAATTCATTTAGTCGGAGACTGACTGCGGTGAGTACTTTTTTTTTGAGACCGACTATTTTTGTGCCACGGTAGAAAACATTTCATTGAACAACATACTCACAACAGAATAAGAGTGGCAAGCAGACATGGTTATTTTATACTATAGTTTTTTTGTGACTTAGGCACACGGATTCACGCAGGGATCTATTCTGGCATTGTTTTTGAGACCGACTGCAGTGACTGCACTTATTTTGTGACCGACTATTTTTCTCCCTTGGTGAAATTTTGTTGTTAGACCAACATACTCACAGCAGAATAAGAGTGACGTATGCAATTTAGGCTTACGGATTCACGCAGATAAATAGTATTTGGGATCTATTCTGGCATTGTGTTTGAGACCGACTGCAGTGACTGCACTTATTTTGAGACCGACTACTTTTCTCCCTGGGTGAAATTTTGTTGTTAGACCAACATACGCACAACAGAATGAGAGTGAAACACAACATCTTTTCAAGCATGATAAGTTGACTGCTCCTATTTTGCGACCGACTGCACTGATTTTGCGACCAACTATTTTTACACTAAAGTTTTGCGTGAGTAGCGTGACGTATACAGTGAGTACTAATTTTGATACCGATGACCCCTATTTTGCGACCGACTGCACTGATTTACCGACCGACTATTTTTATATTAAAGTTTTGTGTGAGTAGCGTGACGTATATATTGAGTACTTAGTTTGATACTGATTACCCCTATTTTGCGACCGACTGCACTGATTTTACGACCGACTATTTTTATACTAAAGTTTTGCGTGAGTAGCGTGACGTATACAGTGAGTACTTAGTTTGATACCGATTACCCCTATTTTGCGACCGACTGCATTGATTTTGCGACCGACTATTTTCTTAGCTGAGGGGTGTACCTCCCCCCCCCGACATTTACGCCCCTGTTTCTGGGCCCTTTATGCATTAATTGGTACAGGTCTTATCCATGTACAGTCTTGTTATATGTAAAATAGTGTTGAACTTTTACTCACCACGACAAGGCCAGTTATAGAACAGCACGAAATATAATTTTGAAATAGTGTATTTTAGTAATTTGAATGTACCCAACACAGTGCGAGTAAACCAAGAAGGTCGAAGACACTACGCGATCCTTCTTACAACGTACAGATATTGTTTCAACAGATTGATGGAGAAAAGGAAGGAGGGAGGTTTATGTCTTCTTAAGAATGCCGAGTTCCCCAATATAACAATCTGGTTAAAACACGGAACCTATTTCGTTTCGTTTTTTTATAGTTCAAAATTCCGTTTTATTTGTCTTTACTACGCTGGGTTCTGCAAGAGTTGTTATATAACCCGCTTTTTGGATAATATGTGAGATTGCCCAAATGAAACTGCCTGTTATGGCAAGCGTTTGGCGTGTGGTGCAAGGAATTGTGGGTAGGCCTAACCCACTAGAAACATCAACGCTGATTGGTTAATCAATTCTCTGACGTCATATGGTCAAAAGCCGCTTGTATGATTTTTGACGTGACTTTCTGTATTTTAATGAGAATGTCAATGGTTAAAGTTAAATTAGGCAAAATGTTAGAGCAAGAAGAGCGGGAGTACTTGACAAAAGAGAAATAAAATACTAACCTGGTTTTAATTCCTTTGTTCTATTTTTGAGGAAGACAACCCAGTCATCGGCTGCTTGTTTCGCTATGGCGTCATATTCGTCTTTATTTTGAGTAAAATAAGCATACACGTGGTCATATACATACACCGGTCTAAAATAAATGATAAGATTATGTACGATAGAGGTCATAGGGGGCTTTGATAGTAGGGAGACAATACAATACAAGGGGGGCAACCCACGAGATTGGACAGGTGACCCCACTACCTATGGTGCACGAACCGGGACGAAAAATCACACCAGGTGACTCGGTGGCAAACCGTACTATCTTCATTTCACACGTTAACCAACCCGCCCCATGTTACCAGTCACAAATATACCGAATGTTGCGAAATGGAATGGGGGTTAAGTCCTACTTTTTCTACTGAGACTTAATGTTGTTTGGTTGTATGACAGCTGACTTACTTTGATAACCAGTGTGTTGCTGTAAAAGACAATGCTAGATCCACAGAATTGGAAGGAAAACACTGTTTGTAAAAATTGGTTCCTGTAGATGTCACATAAACATTTTCATGGTCCTGAAGATATGATCTTGGATTGGGTATAATACCTAGAAAACAAATTACAAATTTACTTTTATTCAAATTTACTTTTCTACAATTTTATTTCATACAAATTAAATCTACTTAAATCTATTAAATCTACTTTTATATAACTCATGCAAACTGGATCTAATTTTATACAAATTAAATCTAACTCTATACAAATTAAATCTATTAAATTTAATTTTATAGAAATTTAATTTAATTTTATAGAAATTTAATTTAATTTTATACAAATTTAATCTAATTTTATACAAATTTTAATATTATACAAATTAAATGAAATTTTATACAAATTAAATGAAATTTTATAAAAATTAAATGAAATTTTATACAATTTAAATCTAATTTTATACAAATTAAATCTATTAAATTTAATTTTATACAAATTAAATCTAATTTCATACAAATTAAATCTATTAAATCTATTAAATTTAATTTTATACAAATTAAATCTAATTTTATACAAATTAAATCTAATTTTATACAAATTAAATCTAATTTCATACAAATTAAATCTATTAAATCTATTAAATTTAATTTTATACAAATTAAATCTAATTTTATACGAATTAAATCTAATATTATACGAAAAATCTTATTTCTTAACAAAAAATCTTATTTCTTACAAAAAAAACTTATTTCTTACAAAAAAATCTTCAAACTGTCATAATGTCACTCAGAATAAAGTAATTTGAATGCCAGCCCATTGTAGTTTCCCCAAAAAGTTCAAATCCGAATTTATATAGATGTTACAAACCATGAATTCTTTTAAATAATGAATTGAAATCATTTTGTGGCAAATCTTCATACATTACATGGATCTCTTTGTTTTTGCCACACTTTGACCGAACAGTACCTGAAATTTAAATGTAGTTAGGTGTATCATAATACGCAGTGAAGACGGAAATTTCGGTATTTGAAAAAAACCCTTGAATACTGCCAGTTTGAAACCCAATTTAAAGATACTTTATGTAAGATTTAGATAAAGAGTTGGCAAGCCATTTATATTTCGACCCACTATTGATCAAACCATTGACTAAAGAATTGAATTGACAGTTTTAAAATCTATCAGTCATTAGTTCCATTGAAATCATAACAATATACTTACTAATTATACCAGTCATTAGCTCCATTGAAATCATAACAATTGTACTTAATCATACCAGTCATTAGTTCTATTGAAATCATAACTTACTAATTATATCAGTCATTAGTTCTATTGGAATCCTGACAATATACTTACTAATTATATCCGTCATCAGTTCCATTGAAATCATAACAATATACTTACCAATTATATCAGTCATTAGTGCCATTGAAATCGAGCCATCCGCGGCACCATAATCGGCTATAGTAAATGGTTCGTTTTCTAGATGAGGTTTGGTAACCAGATTTTCTGAAATGTTTACCAGAAGTACTATCACCATTACCAAAACTCTATGGTGTGGGTTCGTCTAATAGATTAACATTGCAAAACCTACATATGGTTAAACCTTATAACGCCCATAATTTTCAATATATTCATCTTACATTATCTATTTTTGAAATATTTTAGCAAGCAATGTTAGCTCTTTACCCCTGGGGTATTGGTTTTTCGATATTATCGAATGAAAAAAGACATCACAATATGTTCACTTAGAAATATTAACCGACTTCGATTTTAAAAATAACCACCATTAACTCACCAACTATTTTGAGTATCTGGTCTTTAGAGTTATCACAAAACGCCTTGTTTCTCATCTGAACGTCACCGTATGATGTCCCCTGTCCAACTGGCTTCATCACATTGTAGGACGACCATCTGGACATCATTTTCAAAGGAGTTCCCAATCTACATATAATAAGTATATCCAATTATAGATGTCGGACCCTGTAAGAATCAACTGTGGGTACAAATACTACCACGTAAAAGGCACATACGGCAATTTGAATCTTTAGCACACAAAAATTAGTCTTAGGTTACTAGATTAAAAATGACCTGCGTGCATAGGCGTACGGGCTCGATGACAGTCAGGGGGGCAGAACCCGAAATGCCAGAAAGATTTTCGGGTTTACAGAGAGCGGCGCCGGTATTCACCTAAAGGCGAAGAAGCGAGGCTTACCTTGTGTCTCCCCCCACCCCCGCCTCCAGAGGAAAATTTTTGGAATATTTGATGGTACAAACACGTTTTCCTGCTATTTCAGCCCTTGAACAGAGAGAGAGAGAGAGAAATGGAGTTTAACGTCCACTCAACACGAACTAGGTCATTTCGGGACTAACATATGGTTCAATTTTATTTCAATAATTCGCTTGCGCGTAGGGGTCTTTAGCAGTGGGAGAAAACCGGAGTGCCCGGAGGAAACCCACGAGGTTGAGAAGGCGCCCCTATCTCCATGCCACATACGCTCACACCAGGGCGCGAAACCACAGCTGCAAGCCAGAGGTGACCGGCCAGCTAGAGGACGAAGCGCGGCACTCTAGACCACTAGGCCATCCCAACCCCCCAACCCTTGAACAAAGCAACTTCAAAGTGGTCGAATATAGCCTAATAAAGGTGGTTGACTTGAATCCCAATTAATCGTTTACGGTCCACGAAGACGGGACCAGGTCCACGCAGACAGGACCAGGTCCACGAAGACGGGACCATTGCCGCCATTGGGAGAGAATTTTGAAAATTTAACTGCTATTTCAGTCTGTGAATACAGCAACTTCAATTTAGTCCAACATAGCCTACCTGACTGATCCGAATTCCAAACAACCAATCAATAGTCGCTAGGTGTGGGGGTCTTGCCCTCTCTGAGAAAATTTTGAAAATTTATCACCGCAAATGCGTTTTCTGGTATTCTAGCCCGTGTAAGCAACCCCAAAAGTATCCAGTGGTTTTATAACCGAAATCCCACTCTGAATTCCAACCATCCAATCAGAGAGAGCGCAAGAGAAATGGGGTTTAACGTCCACTCGACACAAACTAGGTCATTTCGGGACTAACATATGGTTTAATTTTATTTCAGTAATTCGCTTGCGCGTATGGATCTTTGGTAGTGGGAGGAAACCGGAGGACCCGGAGAAAACTCACGAGATTGGACAGGCGACCCTCTTCCTAGTCACGTAGAACCGGGGATTCGAAATGTCAGGCTTTATGATACAGCACGCACGTGCTAACCATTAATGCTAACCTGTCCCCCTGGCTCGTACGCCTATGCCTGCGTGAACTATACGTCATTTTAACCGTTTTTAAACGAAACTATACGCGGTGATGTAACATATTGCTCTCTCTCTCTCTCTCTCTCATTACCTTAATAAACCTACACATCTACACGCAGACATCGTCATCATTTCTAAGATAGACACCAGAAATGTATTCTTCTGAAATAAAGATAGCAAATCCCAAATTATTTTTAAAGATGCCTCCCCGTGTACAAAATGGGTGATTTGGTGATATATTTGGACTAAAAACATATTCAAACTAATTAATCAATCAAAAATTTGCTTCAAATCCCTTTAAGTGCACTGTTATCGTTGGAAAACCACATAGGCTATAATATCTATTTTAAGCGTCCATGGTTATGACGTGACTTGACCAAGACGGAAACTAAGCTAGCCGAGAGAGAATCCGTTGTATATATGAATGACGATGTGTATCGCCGGATACATATCTGGACGTGTTGAAGAGGGAAATTTATGCGGCCGTTAATACAGATTACACAAAAAGAAAACATAATGGAAATTTATTTCTTTATCCTTTCTTGTACACAGACGTCTGGATACGGGATTATTATAGCTTGCCGAAAAAATCGTTGTCACTCCACTAATGTCAATTTCAGTTAACTTTTTTATTTGAGATTTCGCTAAAATAATTATCACATGTACGTTACTCTATCAAGTTAAAGATAATGAGAACACAATCATGATATATCTCTTTCAAAAAATAGATATTATAATAAGGGCCTCTCTGATAGAAATTCCTGCAATAGGCCTATACATAGACATAGCTACTAGTTTTTTTGTTTGGGAGTATTGCTATTTTTAACGCCCGTCCCTTATAATAATTGATCAATTTTCATTCTTTGCAATTGGTGTATTATTTAATGAAAACAAGACTGTAATGTAGACATCCCAAATTTTCAATATTGTGCAACAAAATTTATAAGATTATATTGATACATTCATTTTCAAGATATTCCTTATCAGGGGGCAGGAGATTCTAATATGTATGCTTTAGAAGGTCTGTCATTGAGTTAAATGACTTGGTTTCGATCCCACATGTACGTGAACGGAGCCGTCTGTCCAACCTTTGGGGTTTCTTCAACTCTTACTCCTAAAGACTCAAACTTTTGTAAAAACTCAAAAGGGTAAGCAAATTATTGAAATAAAATTGATCCATGTAAGTCCCAAAGTAACTTATTGTGTGCAAAGTGGTTTTTAAGCCTCAACTTCATCTATTCTTTTCAAATATATGTTCTTTATAATATCACCTATTGATAACAAGCCTGCAATTCGAAATACTCATTGTCTTGTTTCCAGGTCTACTGGATTCTCCTTTAGCGGTAGCTCCAGTAGTAAGAAGCAGGGGCAGAGGAAGTCGCCATTTTAGGGGCAGGGATCGGGGCACAAGTATTTCTACATCTAAGGGGGGGGGGGAGGTACACGCATCAAAGCAGTTTTGGAGGAAAACAAAGATTAGCTGGACGAATGGAAAATTGAAGACATACATTTTATTAAACTTTTAACAAATACACTATACCAGTAATAAGTGTGAACTGGATAAATATCTAGGAAATTCTAATTCTACAATTTAGTAAAATTTACTATCCAAATCTCACTTTCTTTATTGCAAGAAGTTCCTTTGTTGGTGGAGGTGTCACAGCTGTAATATTTCTTCTTATACCCCTTCTTCTTTACATTCTTGAAGATCGTGGTAACGGTTACAATTTTGATCTCGACTTTGATTGCTACAGTTATGCATTCACCCCGTTAAACACAGTCCCATTTCAACGATGGAACATTTTTCTTCGGATCAAGGCATTTTGAGTGAAATATTGTCGTAAAGCATCAAGAACTTACTTACCTTAATAGTGTAATGCGTGAATGGGGGAAATTAAGATGGCTACCCAAGCAATGTAGGCTATGTTGATAATTATTCAAGTTGAATAACATAATACGTGCAAGTCTTATGTATATTGATGTTAATGCTCTTAAAGATATGTGCCTGACGCCTGACCAGAATAATTACACACAATCGTTATAATGCATGTATATATTTAGACCTGTCTGTGCTCCGCCTTTTATATATGGTTTAGCCGAGTGTTGTTTCAATTTATTACGCAATGTCTTGAGCTCGAGACCTTTAAACAACTTAAATTACAGACACTATCCCGAAGGTGTTTTTCCATGAAATACGTCAGGCGAGTCCAATATTTTATCTAGTATAGATAATGTACGATTGGCAAGTTGCCGGTGAATTATTGGAAATAATGGTACGCCAACGTCAAATCTGTATTTTGAATAAAAATATGTACAATATAAAGTACAACACTTATATATATATAGTCATATCAAGGCTGTTAAAGATCTATACATGATCATGACGTCATCGTTGGGACGTAGTTTCATTTCATCTCTCATCTATTAATCAATTTGCATAAGTAACATATACAAACAAAAAATATGCCCCAAACTTTGTAAAAAAAAAAGACCTCAATAGCTCTATTGAACTGGAAAGTTTAAAGAAAATAGTGTTAGACTACTGGTAGAATGTGTGCTCTCAAAATTAATTTGCTTGATAACGATATGTGTATGTGTATCGAAACGTAGTATATGAATGAATTCAGAAGTAGTATATACATATAGGTGTGTTTATTTTTAATAATGGCATGGTATTCTATCTTTAACTAATGATTGGATACACACATTCTATACAGAGGCGGATTCATTAGGGGAGGGGGGACGCAGTGCCCTTTTTTACTGAAAGTCTCTTCTTCTCAGACCCAAATATGTTCGTTCCGAACGTTTACTTAGACGAAACTATCAGCTAAATGGCTCTTGGTCCGTCTTGGAATGGCTACAGATGCAAGGAAATGACGGATAATAATTTTGCCCCCCCCCCTCTCAGCGGCGTGCCCTGTCTCCGCGGTCATTGCCCTCATTGCAAAATTCCTAGATCCGCCCTGCTGTAGACGTTAGATCCCATGCACTCAAACAATGAGTGACGGTTGGACACATAAAAAGAGTTATAAATACTGTCGATAACAAACTTTCATAAGCCTGGAAAATTAGACTACATCATTTAGTTATAGTCTTTAATAATTAATTTCACCCACTCTAAAACTTCCATAACAGCCTGGACAATTAGAAATTTAGAATACATCCTTTAATTATAGGCGTTTATAATTAATGATACTCGCTCTGAAGTATGATTTATAGATTTATATCATTGTTTCGGCCTTTTAAAATATCTTTTCTGCAAGAAAAAGATCTGTGGAATATTCTAGTTTGTAATTTTTTAGGACATTTTCTCGCGTTGTGTTCACAACAAAATGGCCGCTCCTTATACGCAATTTGTGCACAAGTCTGTGGCCCCTCTATACAGAATTAGTGACTGTTCTAGAGAATATCACTAGGTCCAAAACCTGACCGAATTTATGTGTAGGAGAAGTGACGTGTTGAGAAAGACTTTACACCTGCAGAAGTTACCCCAATTTAACTGCCGTTGCATCGGATGCATCATCATAGTGGATTTTAAAATCACCCAGAAAAGTTTGTCAAAATTTTAAAATGTAACAGCCGTTGAAAGAGTCGATAAAGACACACAACATGAGCAGTTGTAATATAGGAGCTGATCTTTACGTGAAGTAATCCAAAACCATTATAGGTCCAGGAAGTGTTATCCTAGAGTTCAAGTGTAAGAGTGTTTGTTAATATCACAGCCAGACCACCAACTGTGTTACATGCTAAAACATTCCAATTGTTTTCATCAATTATTGTCTGACCTCCGAAGTTTTTGCAAAGTGTCATAATCCCCCAAAGTGTACAAATTGTAAAAATTCGTGCCATTTAATATTCGGACTTAAAGGACAATGTTGGTGTCAGTCATTATCACATATGTGATAGAACTGGTGGTTAAACACCTTTCAAATGTAATTTTAACACATAGATCATTGATAAGATAGATGAGTAATAAAGGTTGCAATAATCGGAAGTGATGAACTCAAAAGGAAAACACTTCTATATAGATGCAGTATTTTGAACGGTTTAGGGTTTTCATATCAGTTTGTGGGGTATTCCAGATAACAAACTATTGCAATAGTCTAATCTTGATAAGACGAGCGACCGATTCAGAGTATCAGCTGCGGCCTTCGAATGTTTCTGATAGAGCGGGGTTGAAAAAGCAGGTTTTGCAGATATGATAATCTGAACTTCCATGGAGAGTTCTGAATCAATGTAAACACCAAGATTTTTAAAATCGTTCACTGGTTTGATTTCTGAATCAGCTATTTTCAGTTGATGTATCAGATTTTAATAATGAGTGTTTGACCCAATCATGGCAGCTTCAGTTTTATCATCATTTAATTTCACCATATTGGTGGATATCCAGCTTTTTAAATATTGGGTGCATTTTGATGTGCGTTGAAATTACTGGCCAATTAAGGTCACTGGGATAAAAACTATCAATAATCGGCGTGTCATCTGCGAAAGAATGATTTAATACTAATAGGCTGTATTAATTGGCTGATGATATGAGATACAGTAGATAAACAGAATCCATATTCCTTGATCGTTTTAGATTTCCAGAAGTAGACATGAAACCACCTGGAAAATCACTCCTGTCTATACCTTTTGAACATACGTACTTTTGTAAAAACAATAGGGATTCAATTCCCCAGGATCTTTAGATAATAACCATTCCTCCATTCCTTTAAAAACTAATTCACAAATCTGTAATTTCTGTTCCTCGCTTCGTTCGCTACTCAGTGCTGTATAGAAAGTATTATAGGACGTTGTTTTTAAATATTTTGTCATACCACGAGCAACACTTTCTCTGTCATCGATACCTGTGGATAATAAGTATAGAGAATAATAACCAACTCGTTATTTACCAAGATGAGGGAGTCGCGGTGGCCCAGTATGTGAGACATTGGTTCCTTAACTGCGAGGTCCCGTGTTCGATCCGGGTGTTGATCAAGAATGTCCATTGTCAGTGATACACGATATAGGGTCTGGTAAGGTACGAAACATAATTGTTCAGATAGAATTTCAACATTTAAGTTCAATGGCACCACACAAGTAGATGTCCGGGAAGAAATGTTTGAAACAAATATTATGTGGTACTCTTGTGGTAACAAAAACCCACCACAGACCAAAACAAACTTGGGTTTAACGTCCACTCGACAATAACTAACATAGTTAGTGTCACCACTAAGTCCGGTATTATGTGTGAAACTCTTGTGGTAAACACCACCACCGACCATCAACACTCGATCAAAATATTTTGGAATGTAGTACCACACATGGAGGTATGGGGGTCTGAAAAGACACATTTGAAATAATTGCGACGTCCATTAGGGGATGATAACTTGGTTACACACGGGGGCTATAAAGTTGTTCGATCAAGATATTAATAACTTGATTTCTGATTGTCAATGATGCATGATGAAATGTCTGTCATGGACAATCATCTAATCGGAAGGATAGGACGAAAAACCATGGAGGACGTTAAACACCATTTCACTTACTAATTATATCAGTCATTAATTCCATTGAAACCAAGCCATCTCCGGCACCATATTCGGCTACAGTAAAAGGTACGTCTTCTTGATTAGGTTTGGTAACCAAATTTTCTGAAGTATTTAGTAGAATTAAAGTATATTATCATCATTACCAAGACTGTATGGTGCAAGTTCTTCTAATAGATTAATATCACAAAAGTAAACAAACATTCATACCTATGTGAACGACAGAACGCGTACTCTGTCTCCGGCATGACATAGATTTCAAGAGTGGCTGATATTGGTCTAATAGATAGCGCATAGACGAGCCAGGACACCAGTTGATAAACAACGATCGTCAGGTCAGATACGCTCACTTAGACGTTTTGGAAATGACATTGATTTTTGGGTATTGTCGCATAAAATAAACACTTTATATTCATGATATAATGTTCTTTAAGAAAAATGAATCTCTAAAACAATTGAAATGAAATGGGGTTTAACGTCCTACTGTTTTGCTCAAAACTGGGTAAATGAAGACGGGCATACGCAAAACAATGAGCTATGAGGGAAATTTTGGCATGATAGTCGCAATACGGCCTACTCATATATCGAATTCAAACGGCCCCTGTTCTGCATGACGGACATGGGAGAACCACGTCGGAAAATCTGGATGAACTTTCTCGGCCAATGCAGGGATCGAAATCCGACATCCAGGCTAGCGAGCCACCGTCTTACCCACTTCGCCATCGTGACCCCCCCCCCCAAAAAAAAATAAATTAGCCCACTACGATTTTAAAAACAATCAGTAACTAAACAACTATTTTGAGTATCTCCTTTTTAGCGTTATCATAAAACGTAGTATTTTCTCCCCTGACTTTGAACATCGCCATATAATTTCCCCTGTCCACCTGGATTCATGGGGTTTTAACGTCCACTGAACACAAACTAGGTCATTTCGGGAGTAACATATGGTCTAATTTTAATTCAATAATTCGCTTGTGCGTAGGGGTCTTTAGTAGTAGGAGGAAACCGGGGTGCCTGGAGATTGAGAAGGCGCCCCTATCTCCATGCCACATACGCTCGAAACCACAGCCGCAAGCCAGAGGTGACCGGTCAGCTAGAGGTCGAAACGCGGCACTCTAGACCACTGGGCCATCCCACCCCTCCAGTAAGGAACAAAAGACAAAGCTACAAAGGTATCATACTTGTGACAATTCGTGAGACAGATTCTGGAAGGGAGCAGATGTAGCTACGGTTTTAACTCAAGCCGTGCCACAACGAATTGTTGCCAAGTTGGCACAGGCACTCCAAAATCATTGGCAAAGAATCCCACAGCGTGTAGTGAGACGCGACTTCAGGCATGTGTAAGAGCTCAGGTTGGACATGCCCGATATTGACTTCAGTTGATCCCTGCTTAGTTCATGGTTCTTTGACGTTTCGGTTTTGTGCATTTGTAGTGAATTCTTTCATGAATTTATTCACAAATGCTTGTTATCTCGATTTTGTCAATTGTTATCCGCATTTGTTAAAAGTTGTTGCCGTAAAAAAACCTTCGAATTTGAAGTTCCGTTTTTAATGGCTTTGAGTGACCACCCTTTAAAATAAACATGGAGTAGAAGCTTGCTTACCTTTGTCGTGTAATTCGGGAAAGGACGAGCACTTAATCGGACTGCAACAAACAGAAACTTGCTTACCGTTGTCGAAACAGTGGAGAAGACGAGCACGATTAAAATCGTTCTTCAGCAAAAAGAAACGTAGGCCCCGCTCTTACTTGCCTTGGTCGTGTAATGTTAGGATGGACCAGATGGAGCACTTAATTTTTCATGAAACTATTGTGATTGGATGGCTACCATAACAATGTCTACGCTATATAAATATTTATTTGTGTTGTATATTACATACCTCGATATTCATGGCATGACAGCTATTTATACATTTTAGGACCTGATATCCGGAACTGTTTATATTAAATCGAACTATTTACCCCGTGTCGCGTCAGCTTAAAATGCAGGGCAAACCTGTTTTGATATGTATATGAAAAGTGCAAGCCCTTGTGCGGGCGAACCTATTCAACAGTTTATATGACGCTGGGCATTTTAACCTTTATATGGAACGGGACAAACGCTTTAATCAGATTTGTAGCTGACAAATGCTAGTTATTTTGCCAAAATGCCGATTTCCGGAAGTCATTGAAAGACATGGACTATTATTGTTGTACTTTCAAAATTATGTTTTGCTCGCGCGTGCTTCCTGGACTTTACAATATCCAAGCACTGAGCAAACCATAAGATGCAGAGTGAAAGGAAATAGGCTTCCTGGACTTTACAATATCCAAGCACTGAGCAAACCATAAGATGCAGAGTGAAAGGAAATAGAATTTTCGTATGTTCAAAAAGACGTTGGCAAAAGGGGGGCAACTCTCATCGGACAATATAGGGTGCAGACCACCATTAAATTTCACCATCTCGGTACTCATAATTGTAGTTTGTCTATTTATAGGAATTCTCTCTATGCCCCCCCCCCTTCTTTTGCGTGCTCATTTTTGTTGATCTTTTGGTCAAGAATAGACGAAAAGGGGTTTGAATTTCTGCCAGTTTTTGGTAACTAATCAGGTTGATAAGGTGCTATGGACAACAACTAGCTTGTTACATGTTTTTAGTATGCTCTTTCAATTTTGTGCATTTCAAAATTTTGGTGGTCAACCTCATACAAATTTTAGTGCAAAGACATGACCATCTGTTTCCCTGTCCGTAGCGAAAAGCATTCAGCCCAACTAAAATTTTGGGAAAAGTTGGAGGTGGACAAAGAGGTGAAAATTAACCATGAAGTCAATGGGGAAATTAATGGTGGTCTGCCTACGAATGAGAAGTCAAAAATATTCTAAATGCGTATTTATTAACAAAAATAGTATTATATTCTATTAATGAAAACCGCAAGTTTATAAATATATAGGCGCAAGAGTTTTAGTTAGAATCGTTCGTTCGCTCGCGGAGTTTTAAATCCACGTGATATCGTAGACAAGTTATTGTGAATTTTTCGTTCGTGTCTGGAGTTTAACGTCCACTTCCACCAGGGGGTGATACCGTGGAATCAAATTACCAAGTATAAGTTCAATAATAATAAACATAACATATTCAAACATTTCAGACAAAGAATGAATAGTAAAATATTTAACACAAGTCAAAGGTATAGATGTTATACATATTTGAAATCAGCGACAAGTACCACATATTTGTATAATGTAATTAAATGAATTAGAAATATACACATTACTTACATAAATCATTCAATAAATGGGCCTAAATATGGTCATCTACCCTTATAAAAGATAGGTTGCCAGGCAACGAAACATCCGCCCACAGTAATTATCGGAAATCGCTGAAAATCAATAGGCTTCATTGTTTCATGACCTTAAACACTGTGTATAAATTTAAAGTCAATCGGATATTAACTTTGCCCTCTAGAGCGTCCACAAGATTTTTTGAAGTGATCAAGGGCCATAACTCTGGCAGTTATGTGGGCGTATAAAAAACGACTGGTTTGTAATTAGTTTTTTGAGTGGTTCGTAGACTATGGCTACAATCAAGGCCATACCCGTCTTCATTTGCTCAGTCGGCGCAGAACAGTAGGACGTTAATCACCATTTCATTTCATTTCTGTGAGAGCTATATTTATATCAGACAAAAGTATGCCAAATGAACAACTCTTTGAACAACACAAAATCACTTCATGTATCTTCCCGTAATTGACCAAAATACAAATACTTGTATACAAACAAAAGCAATTTGGTTAGCCAAGAATTTCACATGTTTATTGTTTAAAAATAATATTATGTGCAAAAAAAAAAAAAAAAAATCTTTTATAGACATGTAAATAAGAGATTATGGACAGAAGAATAAATTCTAAATTTCATTAAGACGACAGATTTCTTTTAAATAATTAGGATTTAGTTTACATACAACGAATATGATCAAATCAAATAAAAATATATAGAGCTGAATAACTCACGAGTTATGCCCTGTATGTAGTAACAGTAGTGAAGTAGTAGTAGTAGAAATAGTAGGTGCAGTAGTAGTAAGGTAAGAACAATAGAGTAGAAGTAGTAGTAACAGTAGTAGTAGCAGCAGCAGTAGTGGTAGTAGTAATAGTAGTAGTAGTAGTAGTAGTAAGGGTGCCATGATGAACTTCCTTGAATGGCCCCATATTTTGACTCCTTATTCCTTACGCATTTTAGATTTCCAGAAGTAGTAGTAGTAGTATATTAGTAGTAGTAATAAATATAGGGTAGTAGCAGCAGCAGTAGTAGTAGCAGCAGCAGTGGTAGTAATAGCAGTAGTAGTCACAGCAGCTGTAGTGGTAGTAGTAGCAGCAGTAGTAGTAGCAGCAGCAGTGGTAGTAGTAGCAGTAGTAGTCACAGCAGCTGTAGTAACAGTAGTAGTAGTAGTAGCAGCAGTAGTAGTAGCAGCAGTGGTAGTAGTAGCAGTAGTAGTCACAGCAGCTGTAGTAACAGTAGTAGTAGTAGTAACAGTAGTAGTAGCAGCAGTAGTGGTAGTAGTAGTAATAGTAGTAGTAGGTGTAGTGGTAGTAGTAGAAGTAGTAGTAACAGTAGTAGTAGTAACAGCAGCAGCAGCAGTAGTGGTAGTAGTAATAGTAGTAGTAGTAGTAGTAGTAGTAGTAAGGGTGCCATGCTGAACTTCCTTGAATGGCCCCATATTTTGACTCCATATTCCTTACGCATTTTAGATTTCCAGAAGTAGACATAAAGCCACCTTGAAAATCACTACATTTCTTTAATAATGACCCCACTGCCGTCTATTCCTTTTGAACATACGTACTTGCGTAATAGTAATAGGGAGTCAAATCCTCAGGATGTTTAGATAACAACCTCTCCTCCATTCCTTTATAAAATAATTCACAAATCTGTAATTTTTGTTCCTCGCTCCGGTCGCTACTCAGTGCTGTATAGAAAGTATTATAGGTCGGTGTTTTGAAATATTTTGTTATACCACGAGCAACACCTTCTCTATCATCGATACCTGTGGATTATAAGTATAGAGAATAATCAACACGTTATTTACCAAGACGAGGGGGTCGCGGTGGCTCAGTGTGAGAGACGTTGGTTCCTTAACCGCGAGGTCCTGCGTTTGACTCGGGTGTTTTATCAAGAATGTCCATTGTCAGTGTTACAGGATATAGGGCTTGGAAAGGTTCTAAGCATCGTTATTCGGATAGGAGGAAACTGAGCACCAAGGTAAATACTGACGCGTACGTACAAGAAATCGTGGCAGTTAGAAAGCAATGACCATCATCATCAGCCCTGTCACAGATAGGAGGAAACTGAGAACCCAGGTAAATACTGACGCGTACGTAAAAGAAATCGTGGCAGTTAGAAAGCAATGACCATCATCATCAGTCCTGTCACAGAAGAGCAGTAGGACGTCAAACCCATTTCATTTCATTTAGAAATATGAGTGGATAATCCTCGGATGGGTATAGAGACTTTTGGCAAGTGGGATTTTCCGCATCCGTATCACGTATCCGTGAAGCCACGTGATACGTTGTGTGAATGTAGTTTTAGAGTTTGGCCAGACTTTCGCGTCGTGTACATATGGGTAGCTGAGCTGAGCTTAGTTCTAATACAGCATGGTGGCAGTTATCTACCAAGACTAACACTAGTACTAGTCAGGTGCTTAGTCTACAAATTCCTGAGTGGAATATAAAGTCACTCTACAGTGGCTGAGCTATTTAAAAAGAAATTTAGTGTCGAATCTTCTTGGGGTTTTACTAATGTATCATTACAGAAAGTACAATATACCCCTTTTAAATGCAGATTTGCAAGGCCCCACCTCTCTAAATTTAGCACGTAGATCAACCAGCATGCAGAAAATCTCATCAAAAGTAATAATTAAATTCCTGTCTTTATCATGGTTAAAATCGCATCAAATATGCACATTCGTGTTCTAGGGTACACGTAGATTCATAAAAACACCATGACACAACATTTCAAAGTACGGTAAAAAGACGACGATGTTATTCGTGTTCTAGGGTACACGTAGATTCATAAAAACACCATGACACAACATTTCAAAGTACGGTAAAAGGCGACGATGTTATACGGACCTTTTTAGTATGAAAGCTGTTCTATACGTATTCGTGTGCAGTATCACGTACGAGAAATACACAAACATTGTTGACGTCACTCACAAAATCGATACGGCTACGCGATACGGACCAGAAATTTACGCTTGCCAAAAGTCTCTAATTGTCATGTGAAATCTCGCCCTGTTCATACCCGGTAACAGGAAATGATACGTAATCGTAATAAAACTTTATTCTGACGTTACATCGTGTTATTATTGTCGCTTTAATTGTTATGCCGCATTTGTTGACAGCCTGCTTTTCAGTCAATTGTTTATTTGGATAGCTTTTATTTTCGAAGACTTGTAAAGTTTATTTCAAGAAGATTATAAACAGAATCTTAGTGTCTACAAACCGACTGCCAAGTTCCACCAATGATTACCATACCCATCTTGCCCACAAGCATCCCCGCATAACGTCGAGACTGACACTGTCACTTAACAAACATACTGCTGATTTAAGAGCATTGAAATTTCATATACGCGATTTGGAAACCTAGTGAAAAAGATAAGTACTTTACCTTGCTCTAACTTTTGCCTCCATTCTGATACAAAAGAACAGGGAATAGTATCCAGTCTAATTTCATGCAGTTTAAGACCCATGGTCTTTAACTCTACGGAATCACGAATTGGTTCTTCTAGCTCACGTGGGCTTCTCGAGCAGGCAGCTATTGTACCTCGTTGTAACTCGGCCTATGAAAGATAACTAATGTTACTCAAAAAAAACAAAAACAAAAAAACCCCAAACAAACAAAATAGAAACAATAAAAAACCCCAGCAATTGAAGCTAGATAATTTTCATCTGTTGGCTATAATGTATATTTCACTAAAACTTTTGATGGGGTCAGTGTTAACAAATTCAGCCATTTTCAAACTATTATTGCACTAGGTATTGCGCTCTACTCTTCGATCTGGACAAATCTAGGATATCAATATGTTTGTCTCAATGAAAAAAGTCTGACATGTTTGCAAAAGTTGAAATATAAACTGGATGACAATTATACAGATATTGAGATCATGTTGGAATTTGATATAAGAATTAGTCATAGTGTCGCTGCCCGGGCTAAATTCCCACCATAACACATTGCATGGCGTATGTCGGTCTTCATTAGCCCTCTATAGGAGAAGAACAGTAGGACGTTAAATTCCATTTCATTTTGTCATTGGTTGCTGGTTCAGCTTTTCCTCGGGTCAGTTCCGGAAGATTGAATACCTTCCAGAATGTGAAGTAGCTAATATATCCGATCAAACCCCAGCACTTTATGTTGATAGTAGTGTTTTTTTCTTTGTGTGCATATAATACATACAATTACCTTTGTAATAATTCCCTGATCAAATAAATCTTTCCAACTTGTACCCATAGCAATCAATTCATCATGAAAAGCTACACAGGCGGGTTCTTCCGGTGTAGCATCTTTAGATCCTGCAGCAGCGAAGACACCCCAGCCACCTACAATCAAATAGGTATCTTTATAAGGCACTGTAACTATTTAGGGGTTCGAGGTTCTATCTTGTTTGTAGCATAGTTCTCGGTCGAATGTTGAAAGCGAAACCGAAAGTACACCACATCCGTCGTAGCTCTGTAAGGGGTACCTTACCACGACAAATTTTTGTAGTACCTGAAGGATTTCTGGGCAGGGGCGTATATAACGATTTCGTTTTTTTTTTTTTGGGGGGGGGATGTTTAGCCAAAATTGCTACCGACTGAAGCAAGAGTTTTCTAGGCACCATCCACAATCCCACCTCACAACGAAAGTAAACAAAATACTGGCTATAACATTAAGCGTCCCAGTAGAACATAGATAGTATTGTATAATTAATTATATAGTTGTTCGCCGATCGTTGTCTCGTCGGAAAGTAGTTTTATTTCACATATAGTTTGTTTATGTCATATTAATGATTTTGCCTATAACACTGAGTAATTTGAGATAATACTGAAAAATTAATTTAATATCCTGGCATGTGAGGTCATTGCTGGGAGAAATTCTTGCGGACGAGTGGACCAGAAATGTCAGTCAATGGGACAGAATCTCCAGGGCCCAGTTGTTCAACTTGTCGTTAAATTTAACAATGTCGTTAAATAAGACATCGTTAAATTTAACGAAAGAAAAAGTCTGTTGTTCATTGCGTCGTTAAATTTAACGCATGGTTATGTCATCGTTAAAATGGTCCATATTTAACCCACCTAGCAGGGCATCGTTAAATTATTTAACCGGTCGTTAAATCACTCAAGGTGGCTGCCGGACAAGTTCTCATGGTCATGTTTCCCACTTTAAACATAAAAAAGAATGAAATGGGGAGGGAACCTGAGACCTTCAGGCTAGCAAACCAGCGTCTTACTCACTGTGCCACTGTGGCTCCCAAATAAAAGAAAAAAAAATGTATACAGGACAGGGGTACTTTTTGGCAGTGAGCTAAAGAGTGCAACTAATTATCAAAGAAGTGAAGCAGCAGGTATTCATTGCCATGCGGTTTTATGCAAGTGGTTCCTTTCTCTAAATCATTGACATTGTTTACAAATAACCCAGTTTCCCCAATGTTAGGTAATTGTGACCCAATGACATCCAATTTCTCAAATGATTCTTTTTATGCAAAACAACAGTATCTCGTTAAATTATTTGTCCCATTCGACTTTGAAAATGAAAATAAACAGATTTCTTCAGCATAAATCAAAGTTCACAAAGATAATAAATTAATAATTTAAATTCTTTAGGATTTATTGATGGTACATGAATATTTAGAACTTTTCGATCTCTGTACAATATTGTCTAGGCAGATAGATTTTCATGGTGAATGTCAATCACGCTTCATCTTATATATCAAAAGAAACACATCCCCGAAATTCTGCAAATGTCAATCACACTACATGTATTTTCAATCTTATATCCAAACACATCCCCGAAATGCATAAAACAGTAGAAAATCAGTCACAAATTAATTACAACCATTTGGAATTGGAAATTGACACTTCTTCATTATCCTATGTTTACATTCATTGATATCACGTAGCAACCGCTTTCGCTAGCATCTGAGACATCACATAATTTTACAGGGTTTTTGGTGGATGTAAGCCTCGAACTACTCTTGTCTGCATGGGAACTAATAAAAATGGTGCCAAAGGTCTGCAAATAAGACTTTAAAAAGCTAAAAAAACCCCAAACAAACTTACCACATTTTACAGGACGCAAACTTCACAAGCGAAACAATTTTTATTGTCGAGAGTTACCCCTCTCCAGTCTCGATTAGCAGGCGACACTTATGTCATTGAAGATTGAAAGTGTTTGCTAAACACACAACATGAAGTCTAATTTCCCATTCAGCTAAATATTTTTAAACATTAGAAATATTTGATTGAGGATATTAATTGGTTTTCTTTTGCCCCCACCACTCCTAACAGTGTCATCCATCTTGAATTGGTTGCCAGTGAGGAGAATTATGGGGTACTTGTTGAATGGTTAAATTTTAACCAAATGGTTATGGAATGGTTAAATTTTAACCATTTGGTTACATAACAACGTCGTTAAATGTAGTTGAACAACACAAATTTAACTACTGGTTATGTAACGATTAGTTAAATATATAACCAATGGTTATACGTAACCACATGGTTAAATTTAACTAAAAGTTGAACAACCGGCCTCAGATGTGTTTTGCAAGAGTTGACATAACATCTGTGCAATCTGACGCCCCCGCCCCACACATCCAGTGGTATTACAAACTGGGCAGTTCACTATAATCGTGAATATGATAGTGCTGAGACAGTATAAGACAAATGAGGAGTAGAAGAATGATTTTAAAATACTCGAGCGCCGCAGGCGCGAAAAAAATCAGATATGTAACCGAGTAGAAGAATGGTGTTATAATGGAATTTCAGATATGTAACAGTACTTTTAAATTTTTGGGACTGGGGTTGATAAGAAATGGGATTGTATGTTTATCTCATTAATTCATTTAGTCGGAGACTGACTGCGGTGAGTACTTTTTTTTTGAGACCGACTATTTTTGTGCCACGGTAGAAAACATTTCATTGAACAACATACTCACAACAGAATAAGAGTGACAAGCAGACATGGTTATTTCATACTATAGTTTTTTTTGTGACTTAGGCACACTGATTCACGCATGGATCTATTCTGGCATTGTTTTTGAGACCGACTGCAGTGACTGCACTTATTTTGTGACCGACTATTTTTCTCCCTTAGTGAAATTTTGTTGTTAGACCAACATACTCACAACAGAATAAGAGTGACGTATGCAATTTAGGCTTACGGATTCACGCAGATAAATAGTATTTGGGATCTATTCTGGCATTGTGTTTGAGACCGACTGCAGTGACTGCACTTATTTTGAGACCGACTACTTTTCTCCCTGGGTGAAATTTTGTTGTTAGACCAACATACGCACAACAGAATGAGAGTGAAACACAACATCTTTTCAAGCATGATAAGTTGACTGCTCTTATTTTGCGACCGACTGCACTGATTTTGCGACCGACTATTTTTATACTAAAGTTTTGCATGAGTAGCGTGACGAATACAGTGAGTACATATTTTGACACCGACTACCCCTATTTTGCGACCGACTCCACTGACTTTGCGACCGACTATTTTTATAGTAAAGCTTTGCGTGAGTAGCGTGACGTATACAGTGAGTACTTTGATAGCGAATACCCCTATTTTGCGACCGACTGCACTGATTTTGCGACCGATTATTTTTATACTAAGGTTTTGCGTGAGTAGCGTGACGTATACAGTGAGTACTTATTTTGATACCGATTACCCCTATTTTGCGACCGATTGCACTGATTTTGCGACCGACTATTTTTACACTAAAGTTTTGCGTGAGTAGCGTGACGTATACAGTGAGTACTAATTTTGATACCGATGACCCTTATTTTGCGACCGACTGCACTGATTTACCGACCGACTATTTTTATACTAAAGTTTTGTGTGAGTAGCGTGACGTATATATTGAGTACTTAGTTTGATACCGATTACCCCTATTTTGCGACCGACTGCACTGTTGTTACGACCGACTATTTTTATACTAAAGTTTTGCGTGGGTAGCGTGACGTATACAGTGAGTACTTAGTTTGATACCGATTACCCCTATTTTGCGACCGACTGCATTGATTTTGCAGCCGACTATTTTCTTAGCTGAGGGGTGTACCTCCCCCCCCCCCCCCGACATTTACGCCCCTGTTTCTGGGCCCTTTATGCATTAATTGGTACAGGTCTTATCCATGGACAGTCTGGTTATATGTAAAATAGTGTTGAACTTTTACTCACCACGACAAGGCCAGTTATAGAACAGCACGAAATATAATTTTGAAATAGTGTATTTTAGTAATTTGAATGTACCCAACATCGTGCGAGTAAACCAAGAAGGTCGAAGACACTACGCGACCCTTCTTACAACGTACAGATATTGTTTCAACAGATTGATGGAGAAAAGGAGGGAGGGAGGTTTATGTCTTCTTAAGAATGCCGAGTTCCCCAATATAACAATCTGGTTAAAACACGGAACCTATTTCGTTTCGTTTTTTTAGGGTTCAAAATTCCGTTTTATTTGTCTTTACTACTCTGGGTTCTGGAAGAGTTTTTATGTAACCCGCTTTTTGGATAATATGTGAGATTGCCCAAATGAAACTGCCTGTTACGGCAAGCGTTTGGCGTGTGGTGCAAGGAATTGTGGGTAGGCCTAACCAACTAGAAACATCAACGCTGATTGGTTAATCAATTCTCTGACGTCATAGGGTCAAAAGCCGCTTGTATGATTTTTGACGTGACTTTCTGTATTTTAATGAGAATGTCAATGGTTAAAGTTAAATTATGTAAAATGTTAGAACAAGAAGAGCGGGAGTACTTGACAAAAGAGAAATACTAACCTGGTTTTAATTCCTTTGTTCTATTTTTGAGGAAGAGAACCCAGTCATCGGCTGCTTGTTTCGCCATGGCGTTATATTCGTCTTTATTTTGAGTAAAATAAGCATACACGTGGTCATATACATACACCGGTCTAAAATAAATGATAAGATTATGTACGATAGAGGTCATAGGGGGCTTTGATAGTAGGGAGACCAGGGGGGCAACCCACGAGATTGGACAGGTGACCCCACTCCCTATGGTGCACGAACCGGGACGAGAAATCACACCAGGTAACTCGGTGGCAAACCGTACTATCTTCATTTCACGCGTTAACCAACCCGCCCCATGTTACCAGTCACAAATACACCGAATGTTGCGAAATGGAATGGGGGTTAAGTCCTACTTTTTCTACTGAGACTTAATGTTGTTTGGTTGTATGACAGCTGACTTACTTTGATAACCAGTGTGTTGCTGTAAACGACAATGCTAGATCCACAGAATTGGAAGGAAAACACTGCTTGTAAAAATTGGTTCCTGTAGATGTCACATAAACATTTTCATGGTCCACAAGATATGATCTGGGATTGGGTATAATACCTAGAAAACAAATTACAAATTTACTTTTATTCAAATCTACTTTTCTACAATTTTATTTCATACAAATTAAATCTACTTAAATCTATTAAAAATACTTTTATATAACTCATGCAAATTGGATCTAATTTTATACAAATTGGATCTAATTTTATACAAATTAAATTTAACTCTATACAAATTAAATCAATTAAATTTAATTTTATAGAAATTTAATTTAATTTTATACAAATTTTAATATTATACAAATTAAATGTAATTTTATACAAATTAAATCTAATTTTATACAAATTAAATCTATTAAATTTAATTTTATACAATTTAAATCTAATTTTATACGAATTAAATCTAATTTTATACGAAAAATCTTATTTCTTACCAAAAAATCTTATTTCTTACAAAAAAAACCTTATTTCTTACAAAAAAATCTAATTTTACACAAAAAGATACATCTTCAAACTGTCATAATGTCACTCAGAATAAAGTAATTTGAATGCCAGCCCATTGTAGTTTCCCCCAAAAGTTCAAATCCGAATTTATATAGATGTTACAAACCATGAATTCTTTTAAATAATGAATTGAAATCATTTTGTGGCAAATCTTCATACATTACATGGATCTCTTTGTTTTTGCCACACTTTGACCGAACAGTACCTGAAATTTAAATGTAGTTAGGTGTATCATAATACGCAGTGAAGACAGAAATATCGGTATTTGAAAAAAACCCTTGAATACTGCCAGTTTGAAACCCAATTTAAAGATACTTTATGTAAGATTTAGATAAAGAGTTGGCAAGCCATTTATATTTTGACCCAGAAATTGATCAAACCATTGACTAAAGAATTGAATTGACTGTTTTAAATCTACCAGTCATTAGTTCTATTGAAATCATAAGAATATACTTACTAATTATACCAGTCATTAGTTCCATTGAAATCATAACAATATACTTACTAATTATATCAGTCATTAGTTCCATTGACATAACAATATACTTACTAATTATATCAGTCATTAGTTCCATTGACATCATAACAATATACTTACTAATTATATCAGTCATTAGTTCCATTGACATAACAATATACTTACTAATTATATCAGTCATTAGTTCCATTGACATCATAACAATATACTTACTAATTATATCAGTCATTAGCTCCATTGAAATCATGACAATATACTTACTAATTATACCAGTCATTAGCTCCATTGAAATCATAACAATTGTACTTAATTATACCAGTCATTTGTTCTATTGAAATCATAACTTACTAATTATATCAGTCATTAGTTCTATTGAAATCCTGACAATATACTTACTAATTATACCCGTCATTAGTTCCATTGAAATCATAACAATATAATTACTAATTATATCAGTCATTGAAATCATAACAATATACTTACCAATTATATCAGTCATTAGTGCCATTGAAATCGAGCCATCCGCGGCACCATAATCGGCTATAGTAAATGGTTCGTTTTCTAGATGAGGTTTGGTAACCAGATTTTCTGAAATGTTTACCAGAAGTACTATCACTATTACCAAAACTCTATGGCGTCGATTCGTCTAATAGATTAATATTGCCCATAATTTTCAATATATTCATCTTACATTATCTATTTTAGAAATATTTTAGCAATCAATGTTAGCTCTTTACCCAAGGGGTATTGGTTTTTCGATATTATCGAATGAAAAAAGACATCACAATATGTTCACTTAGAAATATTAACCGACTTCGATTTTAAAAATAACCACCATTAACTCACCAACTATTTTGAGTATCTGGTCTTTAGAGTTATCACAAAACGCCTTGTTTCTCATCTGAACGTCACCATATGATGTCCCCTGTCCACCTGGATTCATCACATTGTAGGACGACCATCTGGACATCTTTTTCAAGGGAGTTCCCAATCTACATAAAATAAGTATATCCAGAAGCAACTGTAGGTACAAATACTAAAAGGCACATACGGCAATTTGAATCATTAACACACAAAAATTAGTCTTAGGTTACTAGGTTAAAAATGACCTGCGTGCATAGGGGGGCAGAACCCGTAATGCCCGAAAGATTTTCGGGTTTACAGAGAGCGGCGCCGGTATTCACCTAGAGGTGAAGAAGCGAGGCTTACCTTGTGTCTCTCCTTCCCCCGGCCTCCAGAGGAAAATGTTTGGAATATTTGATGGTACAAACACGTTTTCCTGCTATTTCAGCCCTTGAACAAAGCAACTTTAAAGTGGTCGAATATAGCCTAATAAAGGTGGTTGACTCGAATCCCAATTAATCGTTTACAGTCCACGAAGACGGGACCAGGTCCACGGAAACAGGAACAGGTCCACGAAGAAGAGAACATTGCCGCCATTGGGAGAGAATTTTGAAAATTTAACTGCTATTTCAGTCTGTGAATACAGCAACTTCAATTTAGTCCAATATAGCCTACCTCTCTGACCCGAATTCCAAACAACCAATCAATAGTCGCTAGGTTTGGGGGTCTTGCCCTCCCGGAGAAAATTTTGAAAATTTATCACCGCAAATGCGTTTTCTGCTATTCTAGCCCCTGTAAGCAACTCCAAACGTGTCCAATGGTTTCATAACCGAAATCCCACTTTGAATTCCAACCATCCAATCAGAGAGAGAGCAAGAGAAATGGGATTTAACGTCCACTCGACACAAGTTAGGCCATTTCGGGACAAACATATGGTTTAATTTTATTTCAGTAATTCGCTTGCGCATATTGATCTTTGGTAGTGGGGGGGGACCGGAGGACCCGGAGAAAACTCACGAGATTGGACAGGCGACACTCTTCCTAGTCACGTACAACCGGTGATTCGAAACCACGTCAATGTCAGGCTGTATGATACAGCACGCACGTGCTAACCATTCATGCTAACCTGCCCCCCCCCTGGCTCGTACGCCTATGCCTGCGTGAACTATACGTCATTTTAACCGTTTTTAAACGAAACTATACGCGGTGGTGTAACATATTGCTCTCTCTCCCTCTCTCTCTCCCTCTCTCATTACCTGAATAAACCTACACATCTACACACAGACATCGTCATCATTTCTAAGATAGACAACAGAAATGTATGCTTCCGAAATTGAGATGCCTCCCCGTGTACAAACTGGGTGATTTAGTGATATGTTTGGACTAAAAACATATTCAAACTAATTAATCAATCAAAAATTTGCTTCAAATCCCTTTAAGTGCACTGTTATCGTTTGAAAACCACATAGGCTATAATATCCATTTTAAGCGTCCATGGTTGTGACATGACTTGACCATGACGGAAACTAAGCAAGCCGAGGGGGAATCCGTTGTATATATCAACGACGATGTGTATCGCCGAATACATATCTGGACGTGTTGAAGAGGGAAATTTATGCGGCCGTCAATACAGATTAGACACAAAAAAACAACCTAATGGAAATTTAAAGTTCAATGGTAATTAAAATTTTCTTTTTATGCTTTCTTGTTCACAGACGTCTGGATACGCGATTATTATAGCTTGCCGAAAAAATCGTTGTCACTCCACTAATGTCAATGTCAGTTAACTTTTTTATTTGAGATTTTGCTAAAATAATTATCACATGTACGTTACTCTATCAAGTTAAAGATAATGAGAACACAATCATGATATATCTCTTTCAAAAAATAGATATTATAATAAGGGCCTCTCTGATAGAAATTCCTGCAAGAGGCCTATACATAGACATAACTACTAGTTTTTTGCTATTTTTAATTTTCATTCTTTGCAATTGGTGTATTATGTAATGTGCGCAAGACTGTAATGTAGAGTTCCCAAATGTTCAATATTGTGCAACAAAATTTATAGGATTATATTGATACATTCATCAGGGTGCAGGAAATTCTAATATATATGCTTTAGAAGGTCTGTCATTGAGTAAAAAGACTTGGTTTCGATCCAACATGTGAGCCGTCTGTCCAACCTTTGGGTTTCTTCAACTCCTACTACTAAAGACTCAAACTTTGGTAAAAACTCAAAAAGGCAAGCAAATTATTGAAATAAAATTGATCCATGTTAGTCCCAAAGTAACTTATTGTGTGCAAAGTGGTTTTTAAGCCTCAACTTCATCTATTCTTTTCAAATATATGTTCTTTATAATATCACCTATTGATAACAAGCCTGCAATTCGGAATACTCATTGTCTTGTTTCCAGGTCTACTGGATTCTCCTTTAACGGTAGTTCCAGTAGTAAGAAGTAGGGGCAGAGGAAGTCGCCATTCTAGGGGAACGGGTCGGGGCACAAGTATTTCTACATCTTTTACACGAAGCAAAGCAGTTTTGGAGGAAAACAAAGATTAGCTGGACGAATGGAAAATTGAAGACATACATTTTATTACACTAGATTTAAAGTGTTCAAAAATTTCCAGAGTAATCAAACAACATGGTATTTTATTTACAGACAAATGCTGTTGATACAGGACTTGAGCATCAGTTGAGTTCGCCTGACTAGTGTGTTTGTAACAATTGTGTAGAGATGGAAATAGATATAACATGTATTTGCTGTGGATGTCAACCAGCTTTATGTAATTTTACATAATTGTAAGTTCAAAGCATTTTAATAAATAGAAATCAGTATTCACAATAAAATCGTATCAATTCAGAAATTTTGCTACGCAAACAAAGTAAGTCAACAAAGCTATATCATATTAAATATTTAGAATCAAAAATGAATATACTTCAATAAAATTAGGTCTCTCTATACCCTAAACGAAACCCACTACTACCACCATTATTAAAATCTTGAGTGGAATTCAACCAATCTTTATTAAATTTTGATCTCGACTTTGATTGCTCCCGTTATGCATTTACCACGTTACTCACAGTTCCAATTTAACGATGGAACATTTTTCTGCGGATCAAGGCATTTTGAGAGAAATATTGTCGTAAAGCAACAAGAAACTTACTTACCTTAGTAGTGCAATGCGTGAATGGGGGAAATTAAGATGGATACCCAAGCAATGTAGGTTATGTCGATAATTATTCGAGTTGTATTACATAATATTCGGTCACGTGCAACTCTTATGTATATTGATGTCAATTATGCACTTAAAGATATGTATAAATAGCACACAGTCACGGTGTTCTAGACGCCTGACCAGATTAATTACACACAATCGTTATACTACATGTATATATTTAGATCTGTCTGTTCGCGACGACAAACAATGTCGCTGCATGTTGTGTTTTTTTTACAAACTTATAGTGGTCTGTATCCTGACAACCTGTTTGGAATTATTCCCCTTATGTGCATTTTTATACGCCCACATTTTCACGTGGACGTATTATGTAGTCGCCCCTGTCCGCCCGGACTTCCGTCCGTCCACAATTTGTTTGTGGACTCTCTACAGGTCACAATTCCTATCCGATTTTGACGAAACTTGAAATATAGGTTTATCCCCATAAGATCTCGGTTCCTTTCGATATTGGCATGTATCGGATGGGAATTTCATGGATTATGGTCCCTGATTGTGCGAAATATGTTTTTAGCTTTTGGACCCTATAACTTCCTGAATTATGGCCCCTGATTGTCCGAAAAATCGTCCTTTTAGCTTGTGGTCCCTCTGGCGGTCAAAATTATTATCCGATTTAAAAAACCGTTTGATTATATCAGCGTTACATGGTAATGAAGGACGACTTCGAATTTCGTGAAAATCGAACCAAAATTGACGGACAAAATGGCCGCCGTTTGTACGCGAATAGTGTGAAAATATGTTATATCAAGGTTGTGGACCCTATATAGGTCACAATTTTGAACCGATTTTGATGAAACTTGACATCCATGTTTATAACCCGAAGATCTTGGTTCTTTTCGATATTTGCGCTCATTGATTCGTAACTTCCTGAATTATGGCCCCTGATTGTCCGAAAAATCACCCTTTTTAGCTTGTGGTCCCTCTGGAAGTCACAATTATTTTCCGATTTAAAAAAACGTTTGACTATATCACCGTTTCACATTAAGGAAGGTTTGAGTTCAAATTTCGGGAAAATCGGACCAAAATTGACAGACAAAATGGCCGCCGTTTGTACGCGAATACTGTTAAAAAATGGTATATCATGGTTGTGGAACCTGTATAGGTCACAATTTTAATTTGATTTTGATGAAACTTGAAATGCATGGTTATAACCCAACGATCTTGGTTCCTTTCGGTATTTGCGCATATCGGATCGTAACTTCCTGAATTATTCGAATTTCGTGAAAATCGTACCAAAATTGCTTGACGAAATGGTCGCCGTTTGTACGCGAATAGTGTAAAGATATGGTATATCATGGTTGTGGACTCAGGTTGTGTAATCATAATCATTGTCGGCTTCGAATTTCATGAATATCAGACTGGAACTGACCAACAAAATGGCTGCTCCCAATACAGTATGAAATACAGGACTTAATGATGTAGGAAAAATCACTTTCGGTATTGCTTGTTCTCTATCCATCTCTCGAAAATGTGGGCGTATCCTGCCTGGCAGTGCCAGCCTATCTTTTCTAATAGAGATAAGTTGAGAGGGAGACAAATTGTAAACAAGACGGCATGGCGTGATTTGACCTAACACAAAACTCAAGCACAATACACAGTCCTTGTCAGTCACGAGAAAAATCAGAGACGAAAGAGAGAGAGAGAAATGGGGTTTAACGTCCACTCGACACAAACTAGGTCATTTTGGGACTAACAGAGATGAAAGAGATATTGCATTTTTCTACATGACTATATTGTTATTCAACCCTCGAACTCTTTATTGTAAACAACTTAATTATAATCATAATAAAATCAACTACTACTGGTATAATAAACAATCCGCTCTAATGTTTTCTTGTGCAACGCCTTTTATATATGTTTTATCGATACTGCACGAGGCTTTCCACTGTCCTTATAAGGGTGGTTATCAACGTCAAACGGCATCAACCAATCATTATAATTAATTACGTCATATTTGACCGGTAGGATACTTGAACGTTCAAACCAAAAGCCAAAAAGCTATCATATCGTTGGGCATTCGCCAGACAGCAGCTAAATTCCAGAGGGAGAAGATGTTGTAAATTCTATCTGCAAACTCCCAGCGGTTCTGGGTGGAGTGAGATTGAGTGAATGACTTTATTGTACTCTAATGCTTGGCTTGTATCTTATGTAACCAGTGCTTGATATATAAAATGTAAAAACGAACTATTGCATTGTTATTCCTGGTAAGACAAACGTCTTAATGAGATAACAGTAAGAAGAGAATACACAACGTGAAAAAAAAGTCAGGTAAAAATAATAGACGATCACAAGTCTACTAAGATATGTCGTAAGAAAAGACGCATGGGATGTGGCAAACGGTTTTTAGTATGTAGGCCGCTTTCCACGTCTGTCAGAAAGACATGTGGTGCTACATTAACACTATGGTCATACATACTGTTGATAACAAACTTCCATAAGTCTGGACAATTAGACTACATCATTTAGTTATAGTCGTTAATTATTAATTACACCCACTCTAAAACTTCCATAACAGTCTGGACAAGTAGAAATTTAGAATACATCCTTTAATTATAGGCGTTTATAATTAATGACACTCGCTCTAAAATATGATTTATAGATTTATATCATTGTTTCGACCTTGTAAAATATCTTTTCGGCAGGAAAAAGATCTGTGGAATATTCTAGTTTGTAATTTTTTAGGACATTTTCTCGCGTTGTGTTCACGACAAAATGGCCGCTCCTTATACGCAATTTGTGCACAAGTTTGTGGCCCCTTTAGACACGATTAGTGACTGTATTAGAGAATATCACTAGGTCCAAAACCTGACCGAATTTATGTGTAAGAGAAGTGACGTGTTGAGAAAGACTTTACACCTGCAGAAGTTACCCCAATTTAACTGCCGTTGCATCGGATGCATCATCATAGTGGATTTTAAAATCACCCAGAAAAGTTTGTCAAAATTTTAAAATGTAACAGCCGTTGAAAGAGTCGATAAAGACACACAACATGAGCAGTTGTAATATAGGAGCGGATCTTTACGTGAAGTAATCCAAAACCATTATAGGTCCAGGAAGTGTTATCCAAGAGTTCAAGTGTAAGAGTGTTTGTTAATATCACAGCCAGACCACCAACTGTGTTACATGCTAAAACATTCCAATTGTTTTCATTAATTATTGTCTGACCTCCGAAGTTTTTGCAAAGTGTCATAATCCCCCAAAGTGTACAAATTGTAAAAATTCGTGCCATTTAATATTCGGACTTAAAGGACAATGTTGGTGTCAGTCATTATCACATATGTGATAGAACTGGTTAAACACCTTTCAAATGTAATTTTAACACAGAGATCATTGCTACGATAGATGAGTAATAAAGGTTGCAATAATTGGAAGTGATGAACTCAAAAGGAAAACAAGAGTTATCCTTCTACATAGATGCAGTATTTTGAACGATTTAGGGTTTTCATATCAGTTTGTGGGGTATTCCAGATAACAAACTATTGCAATAGTCTAATCCTGATGAACTTCTATATAGATGCAGTATTTTGAACGGTTTAGGGTTTTCATATCAGTTTGTGGGGTATTCCAGATAACAAACTATTGCAATAGTCTAATCCTGATAAGACGAGCGACCGAATCAGAGTATGAGCTGCGTCCTTCGAATGTTTCTGATAGAGCGGAGGTGGAAAAAGCAGGTTTTGCAGATATGATAATCTGAACTTCCATGGAGAGTTCTGAATCAATGTAAACACCAAGATTTTCAACTTCATTCACTGGTTTGATTTCTGAATCAGCTATTTTCAAAGTTGATGAATCCGATTTTAATAATGAGTGTTTGACCCAATCACTTTTATCATCATTTAATTTTACCATATTGGTGGACATCAAGCTTTTTAAATATTCGGTGCATTTTGATGTGCGTTGAAATTGCTGGCCAATTAAGGTAACTGGGATAAAAACTATCAATAATCGGCGTGTCATCTGCGTAAGAATGATTTAATAGGCTGTATTGGTTGATGATATGAAATACAGTAGATAAACATAATCCATATTCCTTGACCGTTTTAGATTTCCAGAAGTAGACATGAAACCACCTGGAAAATCACTTCTGTCTATACCTTTTGAACATACGTACTTGTGTAAAAACAATAGGGATTCAATTCCCCAGGATCTTTAGATAATAACCATTCCTCCATTCCTTTAAAAACTAATTCACAAATCTGTAATTTCTGTTCCTCGCTTCGTTCGCTACTCAGTGCTGTATAGAAAGTATTATAGAAAGGTGTTTTTAAATATTTTGTCATACCACGAGCAACACCTTCTCTATCATCGATACCTGTGGATAATACGTATAGAGAATAATAAACACGTTATTTACCAAGATAGATGAGGGAGTCGCGGTGGCCCAGTGTATGACACATTGGTTCCTTAACCGCGAGGTCACGTGTTCGATCCGGGTGTTGATCAAGAATGTCCATTGTAAGTGATACAGGATATAAGGTCTGGTAAGGTACGAAGTATAATTGTTCGGATAGAAGGAAAACCGCGAGTTTAGGTAAACATTGGCGCGTACGTAGCAGTTTGAAATCGATGACTATCATCATTAGCCCAGTAACAGCAGAGCAGTAGGATGTCAAACCCCATTTCATTTAGCAATATGATTGGATAATCCTAGGAAGGATATAGGGGAAGTGGACACACCACCGCCCTGATCTATCTTTAAAGAGAACGCTTTTATCAACAGGTATGTCTGGTGGCTGATGATAATCATGTGAAATCTCGCTCTGTTCATAAACCGATAACACGACAGGATATTATACGTAATCAGAAGACATTTTATTCTGTTGTAATATGGTGTTATTATTGTTTCTTTAATAGTTATGCCGCATTTCGTGAAAGCTTGCTTTTCAATTAATTGTGTATTTGGATAGCTTTTATTTTCGAAGACTTGTAAATTTTATTTCAAGAAGATTATAAACATAACCTTATTGTCTACAAACCACGGGCCACTTCACCCACCAAAAAGCTGCCACGTACCACCAATAAATACCATACCCACCTCGCCCACAAGCATCCCCGCATAACGTTGATACTGACAATTCCACTGAACAAACATGCTGCTTCTTTAAGACCATTGGAATTTCATATAAGAGATTTGGAAACCTCAAGAAGGAGATTAGAACATTTACCCAGCTCTAACTTTTGCTTCCATTCTGAGACATAAAAACAGGGGAGAGCATCCAGTCTAACTTCGTGCAGTTTAAGTCCCATATTCTTTAACTCTATGGAATCGCGGATTGGTTCTTCTAACTCACGTGGGCTTCTCAAGCAGAAAGCGTATGTACCTTGCTTTAACTCGGCCTATGAAACATAAGTTAAAAGGAATTATAGGTCTAGCTCAAACAAACATAAAAACAAAACAAAACAAAACAAAAAACCAAAAAAAAAAACCAAAAAAAACCTAAGCAATTGTGTAGCACCATGGATCTTTCGAAAGAGACATGAAACGCGGGATTCCGACAAACCAGTCGCCACATCCGTCGTATGATCCATGCACACCTTTCTTACTTCATATTTTAGAACCGCCTTGGTCGTCTAGTATTGTCTCTAGTTGCATTTGTAATTCTTTAACTGGTTAGGACGTATCTCTAAATTTGTGTTCAGCATCTCTCTTTGTGTATATCCCTTTATCTTCACCGCTAAAACATATCTTTAAATGTTACTCTGACATCCCACATTTTCAGTCCCAAAATATCATATGACAGGAACAAAAGTACAGTTTCTACCAAAAAGCCATTCCCTTTATCTTTCAACCCAGTTGCTGTCCCTTGAACCAA
Source organism: Patella caerulea (assembly GCA_036850965.1). Classification (NCBI taxonomy): domain Eukaryota; kingdom Metazoa; phylum Mollusca; class Gastropoda; family Patellidae; genus Patella; species Patella caerulea. The sequence continues at coordinate 10,970,425 of JAZGQO010000002.1, read as the reverse complement.
AACAGTCCCTTTTTACCGTACTATTTGCTACTTTTAGACGTTGAAATGTTGCGTCATAGTGTTTTTATGAATCTATGTGTACCCTAGAACACGAAGGTGTATATTTGATGCGATTTTAACCATGATAAAGACAGGAATTTAATGATTACTTTTGATGAGATTTTCGCAGAATTTTCGAATTTTCCCGTCTGACTGTGTCAATCTGCATACTGGTTTATCTACGTGCTAAATTTAGGGAGGTGGGGCCTTGCAAATTTGGATTTAAAAGGGGTATATTATACTTTCTGAAATGATACATTAGTAAAACCCCAAAAAGATTCGACACTAAATTTCCTTTTCAATAGCTCAGCCACTGTAGAGTGACTTTATATTCCACTCAGGAATTTGTAGACTAAGCACCTGACTAGTACTGGTGTTAGTCTTGGTAGACAACTGCCACCATGCTGTATTAGAACAAAGCTCAGCTCAGCTACCCATATGTACACGACGCGAAAGTCTGCCAAAACTCTAAAACTACATTGACGCAACGTATCACGTGGCGATACGGATGCGGAAAATTCCACTTGCCAAAAGTCTCTATAGAATTTATCCTTGACCCCCTTTCCTGTTAGGCGGGTTGGGATGGACTAGTGGTCTAGAGTGCCGCGCTTCGACCTCTAGCTGGCCGGTCACCTCTGACTTGCGGCTGTGGTTACGATCCCTGGTGTGAGCGTATGAGGCATGGAGATAGGGGCGCCTTCTCAACCTCGTGGGTTTCCTCCGGGCACTCCGGTTTCCCCCACTGCTAAAGACCCCTATGCGCCAGCGAATTATTGAAATAAAATTAAACCATATATTGGTCCCGAAATGACCTAGTTTGTGTCGAGTGGACGTTAAACCCCATTTCGCTCTCTCTCTCCCTTTCCGGTTATTCATTTGGGTGTGTGAGATATGACTTCCCTACATATAATACATACATTTACCTTTGTAATAATTCCATGATCAAATAAATCTTTCCAAATTGTGTCAGCAGCACTTAATCCATCCTGAAAAGCCACGCAGACGGGTTCTTCCGGTGTAGCATCTTTCCCTCCTACCGCCGAGAAGACACCCCAGCCACCTACAATCAAATAGGTATCTTTATAAGGCACTGTCTTACTATTTAGGGGTTCGAGGTTCTGCTCCGTTTGTACCATAGTTCTCGGTCGAATGCGGTAAGCAAAGACGAAAGCTTACCACATCCGACGTGTGACACCGTCCTTGCTACACGTCTTTCTTTGAATGGGGTGGTTACTGTTGGAACTAATTTTGGAATTCACATTCTCTGGATTAAATATGGCTACGCAATCAGATATATACCAGGGACACAACTATTTGCTTAAAAAGTTTTTATTTCAAGCAAGTCTACATAAAACTTGTGGGAAATTTCCACTATCCATATAAGGGTGATAATTAACCAACCTCTATAATTATTTACATCATATTTGACCAATTAAATAATTGAACGTCAAAACCCAAAGCTACAAAACTATCATATTTGTGAGCAATAGTCAGACAGCAGCTTGATCCTAGTAGGGAAAAGATGTAGCCATTTCTATCATCTGGCTGGATGGGGTTTGAAAGAATGACTTTAGTATTGTAAACGTTCGGCCAGGTGAAAGGTTGCAGCACTGGATGTTCTAACACCAAGACAACTAGAATAAAGAGAAATACTAACCTGATTTCAATTCTATGGTTCTATTTTTTAGGAAGAGTACCCAGTCATCGGCTGCTTGTTTCGTTATGGTATCATGGTCGTCTTTATTTTGAGTAAAATAAGCATACACATGGCTATATATATATACCGGTCTAGAAAAAAATAAGATTATGAAGGATAGAGATCATAGGGGTCTTTGGCAATAGAGGGATCCGGAGAAACCCCACGAGGTTGGACAGGTGACCTTACCCCTTATGGTGCACGAGCCGGGAATAGAAATCACAGCAAGTAACTCAGTGACAGATCTTTCGATCTAAATTTCACGCGTTAACCAACCTGCCCCATGTTACCAGTCGTATATACAGCGATAATGATAACACACCGAACGTTGGCTATGAAATGGGAGTTAAATTCTACTTTTTGCACTGGGACATAATGCGGTTAGCTTGTATAGCTGCTGACTTACTTTGATAACCATTGTGTTGCTGTAAAAGACAATGCTAGATCCACAGAGTTGGCGGGAAAACACTGCTTGTAAAAATTGGTTCCTGTAGATGTCACATAAACATTTTCATGATCCAGAAGATATGATCTTGGATTGGGTATAATACCTAGAAAAAAAATTACAAATTTACTTTTCTACAAATTTAATTTTATATAAATCCAATTTTATACAAATTTAGTTTGGTATAAAAGTTTGATTTTATACAAATTTAATTTTATATTTTTATACAAATTTAATATTAGATTTTATTTGTATAAAATTGAATTTTTTATTTTACACAGATTCAATTTCATACAAATTTAATATTAGATTTTATACAGATTCAATTTCATACAAATGAAATCTAAATTTATACAAATAAAATCTAATTTTATACAAATAAAATCTAATTTTATACATTTTATACAAATAAAATCTAATTTTATACAAATAAAATCTAATTTTATACAAATAAAAGCTACTTTTATACCAATTAAATCTACTTTTATACCAATTAAATCTTAATTTTATACAAATAAGCTAAGTTTATACAAATTTAATTTTATACATATTTAATTTTACAAAATTAAATCTGGCTATTGCAAGTCTTTCATTTGGGTTCAAATGTCATTAATATGCCAAGCCTATTACCTCTCTATCGCATAGGATGAACGAGGTTTAAATGGATTTAATGATGAAATGGAAAAACGATGCTAGATCTCCGTTTTCAAGTACCAGAGGCGGATTAAATGGGGGGGGGGGGGCGTTTACTTAGACAAAAATGTCAGTCAAATAGCGTGTCCCGTCTCCGCGGTCAGTGCCCTCACTTCCTATTTCGGGGTTATGATACTTCCGGTTCATGGCTACACCCGTACTACGCCGTGTCAAGTTCGAGTCTTACATAATTCATCTTTAAAGACAAACTCGCGATCAAGTTATAAAACATGCACATACACTGCAAGTAATAAGTAAGAAACGTGTATATCAAATTAAACAAATGGTCAACCACAAGCACCCGGTGCTGTACAGTAATCAGGCTTTATTCAAAATGAAAACAAACTCAGACAAGGGGAGGCAATCAACAACATTACCCAAAAGTTGTATTATTCTAGTAAAAATAGCAATGCCAACTAATCGAAGTTTCCGAAAGAAGTTCAAATCCGAATTTATATAGAAGTTACAAACCCTGAATTCTTTTATGTAACGAATTGAAATCATTCTGTGGTAAATCTTCATACATTACATGGATCTCTTTGTTTTTGCCACACTTTGATCGAATAACATCTGAAATGAAATGAAATGAAATGATATGGGTTTAACATCTTACTGTTCTGCTCCGAACTGGGCTAATGAAATTGGGCATATGAAATGAAATGGGGTTTAACGTCCTACTGTTCTGCTCCGAACTGGACTAATGAAGACGGGCATACTCCATACTGCAGGCGCGGATCCAGGATTTTTTGCAGGGGGGGGGGGGGCAGGTTTGATAATTGCCACCGCCACCATTACCGGGGGGTTTGGGGGCCCTCCAACAGAAAAATTTGGTAAATTAGATTCAATTTAGTGCATTCTGACGTATTTCCGGAAGGTAAATTCCAAAATTACAGGTCTAAAAATCGCCATTAAAATCGCATAAAAATTTTTTTAAGTCTGAGCAGGGGGGAGGCGGGACCCTCTGGATCCGCCCCTGTACAGTGTGCTATGAGTGAAATTTTATCGGATAGCCGCACTACGGCCTGCTCTTATATCGAATTCTAATTGTCAAGGAATCTTTTACGTGCACGCCATGTGTACACGAGACCTCGGTTTTTCGTCCCATCGAACCGACTAGACACCCCGAAAAGAATAACACCTGAAATTCAAATGTACTTAGATGTATTATAATACGTAGTGAAGACGGAGATATCGTTATTTAAATATGCAAATCTTCGTACAAAGAAATAAAACGCAAGGTCGCCGAGATGTAAACAAGCCTAGGGCACGTGATTATTGGCAAGATTGTAGATTAGGGTTGGGATTAGCGCTAGTCCTGTTTACATTTCATAATTTGAAGTTGGCCTTATCAGACGTCGTCTAAATATGGTGTATGAATATTGTGGTTTTTGTACGCCTGCATTTTAATTAATTATTATGCCGTCTACCTGATGTTGTGTTCCTGGGTGTTCGAACCGTGGTGGTGTGATTTTTCCTAGAGATCAACAAATTGTAAATACGAAAAAACGGCTTAGTTCTGTGAAGAGGAACAGCAGCACTACAAGGTTCCGTGTGTGGCAACCAACATCTACAAGCGTTGAATGTCACTTGCACAGGGCAAGTAAATTATTTACACCTTTGTTGTGATTTGTTCACTGTGTTATCAAATGATTATGCATGTAAGATGTGGCAACACTGCTTTTCATATTTTATACACATGATGACGTAAACTCGTCTACACTTAACAAGTAGGCCGACACTGGTACTAGGCCTACTAATAAAGTAGGCATACTAAGTTACCATACAGGTCTACAATAATCTAGTAGAAAAACGTCTTGGCCGGCCCTCTTTCACAAAAAAACTTCAGCTACAATCACGAAAATAGATTTTAACTAAAATCAAAATGAAATTTTATGCGTTTGACAAAAATCGGTTGTGCCTGCAAAGTTACTTTTTTCGTCAGCCGACATACAGGAACACAACAATTTGACAACAACCGCTTCGGAAGTCAAAACTGTTGGCAGTTTGAACTAGTCTAAATGTTAAAATATCAATGCACAGTGTGCACATGGTCAAATAGTCGCAGAGAGATGACTTAAATGAGTTTATTGTGTATCGGTATTATACATCTCGAAATCGGTAGTTTGGTCTTTTGTTAGTTTGTACACTGCTTAGCATTTACTTGCAGTCTTCAATGGAAATAGGGGGTTGGGATGGCCTAGTGGTCTAGAGTGCCGCGCTTCGACCTCTAGCTGGCCGGTCACCTCTGGCTTGCGGCTGTGGTTTCGAGCCCTGGTGTGAGCGTATGTGGCATGGAGATAGGGGCGCCTTCTCAACCTCGTGGGTTTCCTCCGGGCACTCCGGTTTCCTCCCACTGCTAAAGACCCCTACACGCAAGCGAATTATTGAAATAAAATTAAAAACCATGTGTTAGTCCCGAAATGACCTAGTTGTGTTGAGTGGACGTTAAACCCCATTTCTCTCTCTCTCTCTCTCAATGGAAATAATCGATAAATTAAATCGTTTGAATTTCGTAGTTTTATGGTATTTTGGATTATAGAAACTGTTGACAAATGTCACAAACATATGTTATGTTTTACTCAAACAACTAATCCATGCTGTACATTTATGTAGAATTTTTAAAAGTATTTATCAAGTTTTCACGCAGATGCATAATGGATTTTAAATGTTATCTTCATTGACCCTTTCAACGATATTTTAAAAATACTCAAAGATAAAATTGCTTGGTCTCCTAAAACTTCTCGATAAGAGTAGGCTGATTCACTGCTGTCCTGGTTAAATTTCTGACGTTGCATAGATAACTACTTCATAAAATTTCCTCATAGTGCACTGTTTGACAGATGCCCGTCCAACCGTTGCAGAACAGTAAAATGTTAAACCACCATTTTATTTCATAGTTCATTAATTAAACATAATTATTCAAGAGCTAAATCTGTCTATTGCAAGTCTTTCTTTGGGCCTGAAATGTTTTCTAAATTATTAATTAGACATAAATTAACTTATCCAGGCCATAATCATCTCTAGATGGCATCCGATTTCTCCGATATTAAATAGATTGGAACACACTTTTTCAATTTTGCCTTCACTTTTATTATTAATATTATGAGCAAGTGTGTGTTCTGGGAGTAAATTATCTTGTTATTATTTCTACAGGTACAAAGCCGCTGCAAAAGCAGATCAAACCTGTTGCTGTTCCCAGTGGGGTTTTTTTGAAGTGAAGGGAAGAAAGGCAGTAGTAAAAGTAGAAACAAAATAAAATAAAACCAAGTACGAACAATCCAAACTATTAGGCAAAACTCGAAGACCTAAAAAAACATTATAGGCAAAATAGTTAGGCAAAGTAGTGTAATCAGCAAATGTACCGTTCATCGTGTACGAAATACACAACAAACAGTGGTAACAGGTGTCCGGAAGAGTAAGCTTACCCTGCCTGGCGCGTCACACCCGCCATAGCTGCATCCAAACTACTAGGCAAAAAATCCAACATCTGAATTATCTTGATGGCAGTTGAATCTATTTTTTGAATCACTGTGGTACTTAACGAAAGATGAAAAATTGTAATTAACAACTAAATATTGATATCTAGCAGTTCCCGATTTAGATGAAAAGACACTGTGAATAATATCTTCCAACCGAGCTTTTAATTTACTATGAGGAATTTTAGTGTACAAAGTGGAAAAGTCAAAAGTTTGAATAGATGAGATCGAAGCAAGGGATCTAGATTGTAAACCATCAAGTAATTCTTTGGAATTTTTTAATATCCACATTTGATTAAAACCACTACGAGAGTATATTTGTCACAGTATTTTTGAATACCCTCTTTAACTGCAGTTAGTATAGATGTCAATACATTTGAACGTGGTTTTGTGGAACATCAGGATGAACCTGCTATAAAACGTTGTTTGTAGGGATTTTTATGTAGTTTAGGTATCCAATATAGCAGGGGCAAATCTATATAGGTATCTCCGCATGGAGTACCAAATGAAGAGAGTACAGATTTATGATTGGATATAATTTCATCCTTACTAAGAGTAGATCGTTTATAAGATTGCTTGCAAGACATGCTAAGATCTAACGGGCCATAATATATAGACATAACCTTCAGTGGAGACGTTGCTTACTCTTTCCGGAATTGGAACGTCCTTGACGTTGATAAGTTACATTTGTAAAGTCATCGTTTATTTATAGTATATTGTTGTTCCATAGTTTTAAATCTATCAGTCATTAGTTCTATTGAAATCCTGACAATATACTTACTAATTATATCAGTCATTAGTTCCATTGAAATCATAACAATATACTTACTAATTATATCAGTCATTGGTTCCATTGACATCATAACAATATACTTACTAATTATATCAGTCATTAGTTCCATTGACATAACAATATACTTACTAATTATATCAGTCATTAGTTCCATAGAAACCGAGCCATCCGCGGCACCATATTCTGCTATAGTAAATGGTTCATTTTCTAGATGAGGTTTAGTAACCAGATTTTCTGAAATGTTTAGCAGAATTTAAAGTTGCAATTTCAGATTTTTAAGTTATATTTTTAAAATGTATTAAAATAACGCCTTAAAATAGATTGTGTCTATAAACAGTCCTACCTTGTTAAAGAATAATCCTATTAATCCAATGATTCACTATTGTCAGTTGAGAAATTGGCAAATATATCATTACCTATGTGTTATCTTCCATGCGCTTAGTAGCTGCCGGAAAGAGCTCTGTCGAGTTTTCTCAATTTGTACTAAATTGGAATAATATTTCTGTGTGAAAATCTCATTACAACATTTTGTGATAGCAAGGTTCATAGTTGATGCAGTTTTTTTTCTAAATTTGTATTGTGCATTTTGTGTATTTTTAACAGAATCTGTCTCTACATCAAACCACCTAAAGTTGAATTTTTGTGTGTTAGATATAAGACCAATTACTGACAAATGTACATATTTAACAGAATACTTGATCGATAAAGAATGTGACATCGCCCTGTTAACTGAAACATGGCTGAACAATAAGATTTCAGGACCTGTTAGAAGTGAATTAAAGTCTCTTGGTTTCCACCTCGAATGTGTCTCCAGACCTAGAAGAAGTTGGAGAGTAGGAATTTTACACAGACCAGAATATACTGTATCTGTAATCCCCATAAACAAATTTGGATCACTTGAGCACATCGAAACTACTGTGGAAACAGAAAGCTTAACTTATCGTGTCGTTGTAATCTACCGACCACCGATACATTTATGGCAAGGTTTGGGGGCATTTGTGTGGAGCTTTTCACCACAACAATTCCATAAGATATTGGACTTAGAAAAAAAAAATAAAATTTTCTCCAAAATATCTTCTCTGACCCTCGACTTGAATAATTTTGATAGTGTTATTTGTCTGTGGTGTTTTTTACCACAGAGTTCCACAAGATATTAGACTTAGAAAAAAATCTTTTTTTTTTTCCAAAATTTCTTCTCAGACCCTCTATTTGCCTGTTTGGTATCACATTCCACAAGATTTTCGACTTAGATTGATAGTGTTATGGGTCTGTGGTGTTTTTTACCACAAGAGTTCCACAAGATATTGGACTTAGAAAAAAATCATTTTTTTTTTCCAAAATTTCTTGTCAGACCCTCTATATGCCTGTGTGGTACCACATTCCACAATATTTTCGACTTAGAATAATTTTGATAGTGTTGTGAGTCTGTGGTGTTCTATACCACAAGAGTTTCACAAGATATTGGACTTAGAAAAAAAAAATTTCTCCAAAATTTCTTCTCAGACCCTCTATATGCCTGTGTGGTACCACATTCCACAAGATTTTCTACTTAGAATAATTTTGATAGTGTTTTGGGTCTGTGGTGTTTTTTACCACAAGAGTTCTCAGACCTTCTATATGCCTGTGTGGTACCACATTCCACAAGATTTTCGACTTAGAATAATTTTGATAGTGCCACAAGATATTGGACTTTGAAAAAAAATCTTTTTTTTTTTCCAAAATTTCTTCTCAGACCCTCTATATGCCTGTGTGGTACCACATTCCACAAGATTTTCGACTTAGAAAAAAAAAATAAAATTTTCTCCAAAATTTCTTCTCAAACCCTCTATATGCCTGTGTGGTACACACATTCCACAAGATTTTCGACTTAGAATAATTTTGATAGTGTTTTGGGTTCCACAAGATATTGGACTTAGAAAAAAAAAAAAAATTTCTGCAAAATTTCTTCTCAGACCCTCTTTATGCCTGTGTGGTACCACATTCCACAAGATTTTCGACTTAGAATAATTTTGATAGTGTTATGGGTCTGTGGTGTTTTATACCACAAGAGTTCCACAAGATATTGGACTTAGAAAAAAAAATAATAAAATATTCTCCAAAATTTCTTCTCAGACCTTCTATATGCCTGTGTGGTACCACATTCCACAAGATTTTCGACTTAGAATAATTTTGATAGTGCCACAAGATATTGGACTTTCAAAAAAATCTTTTTTTTTTTTCCAAAAAATTTTTCTCCGACCCTCTATATGCCTGTGTGGTGCCACATTCCACAAGATTTTTCGACTTAGAAAAAAAAAAAAAAAATTTTCTCCAAAATTTCTTCTCAGACCCTATATTTGCCTGTGTGGTACCACATTCCACAAAATTTTCGACTTAGAATAATTTTGATAGTGTTATTTGTCTGTGGTGTTTTTTACCACAAAAGTGCCACAAGATATTGGACCCCCTATATTTCTGTATGCCTGTGTGAACCCACAATCCACAAGATTTGAGACTTAGAAAAATAAATCATTTTTTGTGGTACAGTCATATTATTTAATATCAGACATGGTATGTTACATATGCAGACAAATGTGGCAAAAATGTACATATTTAATAAGGCTAATCCAGGTTGATAATAATAATAATAACAATAACAATAACGAAGCTAAAAATTTGGTTTGGCTGCTCTGAGAGTATTGGTCGAATTTATAATGTAACATTCTTGTGTCCTTCATTTCTTTTTTTTTTTTATTTCTTTCTGTGTCTTGACCGTAGTCGCATTTTCATGGGTGTAATTTTCTAAAATATAGATGGTAAGTATATTACACAATAAATTAAATAACACAATGTTTATCATTTGTGATTTTGACAGAAAGACTGATAGGCAATCTAGGTCTTTTCAGGACTTCATACTCAAAGCAGTCTCTAGATCACGTCTAGATATAAACATTTAGGGACTAGGAATAAACTTTTACGATTATTCATCAATACAGCTCTAACTGCTTTTTCCTGTTCTAGAAATCTGCCAACCATTTCCTGAAAAGAGCCCCATCTGGTGTCACAATCTGTAACAAGATAGTGTATTGGAAGACCCATTTCACCCTGTAGTTTTGTAAGTTCTCGTCTTCTCTTCCAACTATATGAAAACGAGGACACAATCTTCTTACATACCGCTATAGCACGAACTATTCTATCGTCATTTAAGGCATGGTTAATAGCAAGGTGCAGTCGGTGTCCAAAACACTGGACCCTTGGCCACCCATGTAATGTGCATGCTTTTACGACATTAGCTTCATTATCTGTTGTTATACACGTCTACTTCTTCTCATCCAGATTCCAAGACTGGAGTGTATCTCTCAACCGTTCACTTATGTTTTCCCCTATGTGATTTTGCGGGAAGAATAATGTATGTAGGGAAACTGTTTGTAGCTCCCAATCATCATTGATGAAGTGAACAGTGTAACTGTAATAAGGCTCCATAGATCGAGAAGACCATATGTCAGTTGTGGAAGAGAAATAATCAGTATGTGACAGTAGGCTTGAAACTTGGCGGTGTACTTTATTGTACAGTTCTGGAATAGCCACAGTTGAAAAGAATTTTCTGCTTGGTAAGTTATACCTGGGCTCTAGGGTTTTCAGTAGGGAAATAAATCCACCTTTCTCCACCGTGTAAATCAGAACCATTTCAAATGTTAGGTATTTTGTTACCGCCTCTGTTATCTTTATCCACCTATTTGTAGTCTTTTCCAAAGGAAACAATCAGTGGCTGGTCTAGTTGACAGAGATTTTGATGTTGTTGCAGCTCGACATTTGTTAGTCGGGGCCCACGTAGAACTCAAATTCAAGCTTTTGAACTGACTTGGGTGTCGTGTTCGCAAATGGTGATAGAGGTTGGTTGTGTTGCCACCTTTGGCCATTACTGGTTTTGTGCAAACTTGACCGATTACTGAAGTCTGGTCTACGTCATTTGGCTTAAACCCAAAGAAATTCCAAACTGGACTGGAGGAATTTTTTTTAGGCAGCAAATCGTCGCTTATTATGACTGTTATATCGTTGCTAACGGAGCTAGAAGCCATGATGGAAATTTACCCTTGACATGCCGGTACGTAATAATGCTATCAATAGAATGGTATGCTAGCCTAGTTAGTCGAACTAGAATATTAAATGTAACCAGAATTGGTAGGATTCTAAAATCGCTTCTTAATAATCAGAACATTGTAAAAAGTTGACAGTTGCGACTGGGGTAAAATACTGTCCAACCTTGACCTGCCAAACACGCTTTCCTCCTTTTTTACGAGTCCAAGCGACGATGTATTATCACACTCTGTGGTATTATCATCGATATTGGTACACGATAATTATCATAATCGCGATCAAAAATTTTTATCACGATATACCGGCTTTTCGATATTTTTAAGGAAGTCCGATTTGATAAAATCGCCGATGATTCTATCACGGTATACCGATATATCGCCCAACCCTAACAGAAATAGTTATGTTTTGACTTTCTTAGAAAATATGGTGTGATTTTTTTCTAATGGATTAATATTACAAAACCGAGTACCATTGTTTGATCCTTTAATACCTTATTACACCCATAATTTTCAATATAATCATTTTTTATTATCAATGTTTGAAGTACAATAGCTAGAAATTTGGCTCTTTATCTCCGGGGTATTGATTTTGCGATATTATTGCATGAAAATAAAGTCCTGATATTATGTTCTCGAAGAAATATTAAAAATAACCACCAACTCACCAACTATTTTGAGTATTTGATCTTTAGAGTTATCACAAAACGCTTTGTTTCTCATCTGAACGTCACCATATGATGTCCCCTGTCCACCTGGATTCATCACATTGTAGGATGACCATCTGGACATCATTTTCAAGGGAGTTCCCAATCTACATAAAATAAGTATATCCAGAAGCAACTGTAGGTGTCGTGTGTACAAATATTACTACGTAAATGGCACACACGGCAATTAGTATTAGGGAGAGAGAGAGAGAGATGGGGTTTAACGTCCACTCGACACAAACTAGGTCATTTTAGGACTAACAATTGGTTTCATTTTATTTCAATAAAATTTAGCAGTGGGAGGAAACCGGAGTGTCCGGAGGAAACCCACGAGGTTGAGAAGGCGCCCCTATCTCCATGCCACATACGCTCACACCAGAGCTCGAAACCACAGCCGCAAGCCAGAGGTGACAAGCCAGCTAGAGGTCGAAGCGCTACACTCTAGACCACTAGGCCATCCCAACCCCCCAATTAGTCTTAGGTTACTAGGGTAAAAATAACCCCCGTAGGGTAAAAATAACCCCCGTGTACTATACACACGCGGTGATGTAACACATTGCTCTCTCTCTCTCTCTCTTTCTCTCTCTCTGTCTCTCATATTACCTGAATAAACCTACACATCTACACACAGACATCGTCATCATTTCTAAGATGGACATCAGAAATGTATTCTTCTGAAATAAAGATAGCATATCCCAAATTATTTTTAAGCACCTGTTGTTTTAAGTCCCATTTGGTACTTTCAATGTCAGTTTATATGTTGTTGTTTAATACAAATTTAACGCCCAATCCATAAAACAAAGGGTAAAATGCGGAGTTAAGATTCGCTGATGGTGATAATGATGATGATTTATTTATTTATTTCTCAATGTAAGGTATACTTTTGAAATTTGTAAATATCTGTAATTGTATTGAAATTTATAATTTCACTTTTTTGGGGGTATGCAATTAAGGTTCTGATAGATTCCATATATAAGATATATGTTCTATTATGTAAAGTCACGAATACATCTGTATATATTGCAAAATGCAGAATGGAGAAACGTAATTTACAAAAAAACCTATGCACGGCTTTCTTATTCTGTATTTTGTATTATTGTAAAATGTATTATATATTCTAACACTGTGACATTGTATTGTGGGCTGCATATTTGAATCACGAATAAAAAGTTGAATAACGAATAACGAGGACTGGACTATATTGGTGAATAAGGAATAACTAATAACGAAAAACGATCCAACTTCACACTGCCATAAAATCATTGTTATACTAGCTGTTCTTGCCTCTTTGAAATACGGTGGTCATAGTGGCTAAGTAGGGAGCCTGGATGTCGGGTTTTCGATACCTGCATTGTCAGTGATGCAAGACGGGGGGGGGGGGCTGCCTAGGACAGCTGTCTGGTCGTTCGTATGGGAGGAAAAACCGAGGTCCCGTGTACACATCGACGTGCACGTGACAGATCCATTGACAGTTGGAGTTTGATATAAGAATAGATCGTAGTTCCGCTTTGGCGCATGTCCGTCTTTATTAGCATAGTTCGGAGCAGAACAGTAGGACGTTAAACTCAGAGGCGGATCCAGGATTTTCAGAAAGAGGGGGCGTGCCGCACCATCTTGGGAATGCGAAGCCCGGAACAGTGATTTTTGAGTGGAAAAAATGCCCACAAGGACTAATTTCATACTAATCCTGTAAATTAGGATTTCCAACCTAAACTATTTTTGTTCTCCTTTCTCGCGAGAATGTGTGGAGCTAAAAATTGTTCCCCACCGCAAAAAAATAGAGGGGGCGTGCGCCGGGTGCGCCCCCCTCTGGATCCGCGCCTGAAACTCCATTTTATTTCATTTTCATTTCCTTTCAAATGCAATGGTTGGTTGTCAAAAGTCTTCATGTGCAAAGTTACCCTATGAATTTTCTTTTGGCAATGGGAATAACATATTCAGAGCATATTTACTTTTTTGAAGATCGTGGAAACGGATATAGTTTTTATTAAATTTTGATCTCGACTTTGATTGCTACTGTTATGCATTTTCCCGTTACCCCACAGTTCCATTTCAACGATGGAACATTTTTCTTCGGATCAAGGCATTTTGAGTGAAATATTGTCGTAAAGCAACAAGAAACTTACTTACCTTAGTAGTGTAATGCGTGAATGGGGGAAATTAAGATGGCTACCCAAGCAATGTAGGTTATGTCGATAATTATTGGAGTTGTATTACATAATACGTGCAACTCTTATGTATATTGATGTCAATTATGCAGTTAAAGATATGTATAAGTAGCACACGGTCACGATGTTCTAGTCGCCGGACTAGATTAATTACACACAATCGTTATAATATTTATCTGTCTGTGCAACGCCTTTTATATATGCACGAGGCTTTAGCCGAGTGTTGTTTCAATGTATTACGCAATGTCTTGAGCTCGAGACCATTAAACAACTTAAAATACAGACACTATCACGCATGTGCTTTTAAAAGACATATGCCACGCGAGTCCAATATTCCATCTAGTATAGATAATGTACGATTGGCAAGTTGCCGGTGAATTATTGGAAATAATGGTACGTCAACATCAAAGGATAACGTCAAATCTGTCTTTTAAATAAAAATATGTACAATATAAAGTACAACACTTATATATATATAGTCATATCAAGGCTGTTAAAGATCTATACATGATCATGACGTCATCGTTGGGACGTAGTTTCATTTCATCTCTCATCTATTAATCAATTTGCATAAGTAACATATACAAACAAAAAATATGCCCCAAACTTTGTAAAAAAAAAAAAACAATAACTCTATTGAACTGGAAAGTTTAAAGAAAATAGTGTAAGACCACTGGTAGAATGTGTGCTCTAAAATTAATTTGCTTGATAACGATATGTGTATGTGTATCGAAACGTAGTATATGAATGAATTCAGAAGTAGTATATACATATAGGTGTGTTTATTTTTAATAATGGCATGATATTTTATCTTTAACTAATGATTGGATACACACATTCTATACAGAGGCGGATTCATTAGGGGAGGGGGGACGAAAGGGGCGCTACCACTAATCTTCGACAGTGCCCTTTTTTACTGAAAGTCTCTTCTTCTCAGACCCAAATATGTTCGTTCCGAACGTTTACTTAGACGAAACTATCAGCTAAATGGCTCTTGGTCCGTCTTGGAATGGCT
Source organism: Patella caerulea (assembly GCA_036850965.1). Taxonomy (NCBI): domain Eukaryota; kingdom Metazoa; phylum Mollusca; class Gastropoda; family Patellidae; genus Patella; species Patella caerulea. The sequence continues at coordinate 10,955,320 of JAZGQO010000002.1, read as the reverse complement.
ACAGATGCAAGGAAATGACGGATAATAATTTTGCCCCCCCCTCCCCCACCAAACCCCCTCTCAGCGGCGTGCCCTGTCTCCGCGGATTCATTGGGGGAGGGGGACGAAAGGGCGCTACCACTAATCTTCGACAGTGCCCTTTTTTACTGAAAGTCTCTTCTTCTCAGACCCAAATATGTTCGTTCCGAACGTTTACTTAGACGAAACTATCAGCTAAATAGCTCTTGGTCCGTCTTGAAATGACTACACATGCAAGGAAATGACGGATAATAATTTTGCCCCCCCCCCACCAAACTCCCTCTCATCGGCGTGGCATGTCTCCGCGGTAGTTGCCCTGATTGCAAAATTCCTAGACCCGCCCTGCTGTAGACGTTAGATCCCATGCACTCAAACAATGAGTGACGGTTGGACACATAAAAAGAGTTATAAATACTGTCGATAGTACGTGGGCCGCTTTCCACGTCTGTCAGGAAGACATATGGTGCTACATTAACACTATGGTCATACATACTGTTGATAACAAACTTCCATAAGCCTGGAAAATTAGACTACATCATTTAGTTATAGTCTTTAATAATTAATTACACCCACTCTAAAACTTCCATAACAGCCTGGACAATTAGAAATTTAGAATACATCCTTTAATTATAGGCGTTTATAATTAATGATACTCGCTCTGAAGTATGATTTATAGATTTATATCATTGTTTCGGCCTTTTAAAATATCTTTTCTGCAAGAAAAAGATCTGTGGAATATTCTAGTTTGTAATTTTTTAGGACATTTTCTCGCGTTGTGTTCACAACAAAATGGCCGCTCCTTATACGCAATTTGTGCACAAGTTTGTGGCCCCTTAGTGACTGTATTAGAGAATATCACTAGGTCCAAAACCTGACCGAATTTATGTGTAGGAGAAGTGACGTGTTGAGAAAGACTTTACACCTGCAGAAGTTACCCCAATTTAACTGCCGTTGCATCGGATGCATCATCATAGTGGATTTTAAAATCACCCAGAAAAGTTTGTCAAAATTTTAAAATGTAACAGCCGTTGAAAGAGTCGATAAAGACACACAACATGAGCAGTTGTAATATGGGAGCTGATCTTTACGTGAAGTAATCCAAAACCATTATAGGTCCAGGAAGTGTTATCCAAGAGTTCAAGTGTAAGAGTGTTTGTTAATATCACAGCCAGACCACCAACTGTGTTACATGCTAAAACATTCCAATTGTTTTCATTAATTATTGTCTGACCCCCGACGTTTTTGCAAAGTGTCAAAATCCCCCAAAGTGTACAAATTGTAAAAATTCGTGCCATTTAATATTCGGACTTAAAGGACAATGTTGGTGTCAGTCATTATCACATATGTGACAGAACTGGTTAAACACCTTCCAAATGTAATTTTAACACAGAGATCATTGCTACGATAGATGAGTAATAAAGGTTGCAATAATCGGAAGTGATGAACTCAAAAGGAAAACAAGAGTTATCCTTCTACATAGATGCAGTATTTTGGACGGTTTAGGGTTTTCATATCAGTTTGTGGGGTATTCCAGATAACAAACGATTGCAATAGTCTAATCCTGATAAGACGAGCGACCGAATCAGAGTATGAGCTGCGTCCTTCGAATGTTTCTGATAGAGCGGAGGTGGAAAAAGCAGGTTTTGCAGATATGATAATCTGAACTTCCATGGAGAGTTCTGAATCAATGTAAACACCAAGATTTTCAACTTCATTCACTGGTTTGATTTCTGAATCAGCTATTTACAAAGTTGATGAATCCGATTTTAATAATGAGTGTTTGACCCAATCACTTTTATCATCATTTAATTTTACCATATTGGTGGACATCAAGCTTTTTAAATATTCGGTGCATTTTGATGTGCGTTGAAATCGCTGGCCAATTAAGGTAACTGGGATAAAAACTATCAATAATCGGCGTGTCATCTGCGTAAGAATGATTTAATAGGCTGTATTGGTTGATGATATGAAATACAGTAGATAAACATAATCCATATTCCTTGACCGTTTTAGATTTCCAGAAGTAGACATGAAACCACCTGGAAAATCACTTCTGTCTATACCTTTTGAACATACGTACTTGTGTAAAAACAATAGGGATTCAATTCCCCAGGATCTTTAGATAATAACCATTCCTCCATTCCTTTAAAAACTAATTCACAAATCTGTAATTTCTGTTCCTCGCTTCGTTCGCTACTCAGTGCTGTATAGAAAGTATTATAGAAAGGTGTTTTTAAATATTTTGTCATACCACGAGCAACACCTTCTCTATCATCGATACCTGTGGATAATAAGTATAGAGAATAATAAACACGTTATTTACCAAGATGAGGGAGTCGCGGTGGCCCAGTGTGTGACACATTGGTTCCTTAACCGCGAGGTCACGTGTTTGATCCGGGTGTTGATCAAGAATGTCCATTGTCAGTGATACAGGATATAGGGTCTGGTAAGGTACGAAGCATAATTGTTCGGATAGAAGGAAAACCGCGAGTTTAGGTGAACATTGGCGCGTACGTAGCAGTTTGAAATCGATGACTATCATCATTAGCCCAGTAACAGCAGAGCAGTAGGATGTCAAACCCCATTTCATTTAGCAATATGATTGGATAATCCTAGGAAGGATATAGGGGAAGTGGACACACCACCGCCCTGATCTATCTTTAAAGAGAACGCTTTTATCAACAGGTATGTCTGGTGGCTGATGATAATCATGTGAAATCTCGCTCTGTTCATAACCCGATAACACGACAGGATATTATACGTAATCAGAGGACATTTTATTCTGTTGTAATATGGTGTTATTATTGTTTCTTTAATAGTTATGCCGCATTTCGTGAAACTTGCTTTTCAATTAATTGTGTATTTGGATAGCTTTTATTTTCGAAGACTTGTAAATTTTATTTCAAGAAGATTATAAACATAACCTTAGTGTCTACAAACCACGGGCCAAATCACCCACCAAAAAGCTGCCACGTACCACCAATAAATACCATACCCACCTCGCCCACAAGCATCCCCGCACAACGTCGATACTGACAATGCCACTGAACAAACATGCTGCTTCTTTAAGACCATTGGAATTTCATATAAGAGATTTGGAAACCTCAAGAAGGAGATTAGTACATTTACCTTGCTCTAACTTTTGCTTCCATTCTGAGACATAAAAACAGGGGAGAGCATCCAGTCTAACTTCATGCAGTTTAAGTCCAATATTCTTTAACTCTATGGAATCGCGGATTGGTTCTTCTAACTCACGTGGGCTTCTCAAGCAGAAAGCGTATGTGCCTTGTTTTAACTCGGCCTATGAAACATAAGTTAAAAGGAATTATAGGTCTAGCTCAAACAAACATAAAAACAAAACAAAACAAAACAAAAAAACAAAAAAAACAAACAAAAAAAACCTTAGCAATTGTGTAGCACCATGGATCTTTCTGCAAGACATGAAACGCGGGATTCCGACAAACCAGTCGCCACATCCGTCGTATGATCCATGCACACCTTTCTTACTTCATATTTTAGAACCGCCCTTGGTCGTCTAGTATTGTCTCTAGTTGCATTTGTAATTCTTTAACTGGTTAGGACGTATCTCTAAATTTGTGTTCAGCATCTCTCTTTGTGTATATCCCTTTATCTTCGCCGCTAAAACGTATCTTTAAATGTTACTCTGACATCCCACATTTTCAGTCCCAAAATATCATGACAGGAACAAAAGTACAGTTTCTACCAACATAAAGCCATTCCCTTTATCTTTCAACCCAGTTGTTGTCCCTTGAACCAAAACAGTCCCTTTTTACCGTACTTTGAAATGTTGTGTCATGGTGTTTTTATGAATCTACGTGTACCCTAGAACACGAATGTGTATATTTGATGCGATTTTAACCATGATAAAGACAGGAATTTAATGATTACTTTTGATGAGATTTTCGCAGAATTTTCGAATTTTCCCGTCTGACTGTGTCAATCTGCATACTGGTTTATCTACGTGCTAAATTTAGGGAGGTGGGGCCTTGCAAATTTGGATTTAAAAGGGGTATATTATACTTTCTGAAATCATACATTAGTGAAACCCAAAAAAAGATTCGACATTAAATTTCTTTTTCAATAGCTCAGCTACTGTAGATGACTTTATATTCCACTCAGAAATTGTAGACTAAGCACCTGACTAGTACTGGTGTTAGTCTTGGTAGACAACTGCCACCATGCTGTATTAGAACTAAGCTCAGCTCAGCTACCCATATGTACACGGCGCGAAAGTCTGCCGAAACTCTAAAACTACATTGACGCAACGTATCACGGGGCGATACGGATGCGGAAAATTCCACTTGCCAAAAGTCTCTATAGAATTTATCCTTGACCCCCTTTCCTGTTAGGCGGGTTGGGATGGCCTAGTGGTCTAGAGTGCCGCGCTTCGACCTCTAGCTGGCCGGTCACCTCTGACTTGCGGCTGTGGTTACTATCCCTGGTGTGAGCGTATGTGGCATGGAGATAGGGGCGCCTCCGGGCACTCCAGTTTCCTCCCACTGCTAAAGACCCCTGCGCGCAAGCGAATTATTGAAATAAAATTAAACCATATGTTAGTCCCGAAATGACCTAGTTTGTGTCCAGTGGACGTTAAACCCCATTTCTCTCTCTCTCTCTCCCTTTCCTGTTATTCATTTGGGTGTGCGGGATATGATACATACATTTACCTTTGTAATAATTCCATGATCAAATAAATCTTTCCAAATTGACCCTGTAGCACTTAATCCATCCTGATGAGTCACGCAGACGGGTTCTTCCGGAGTAGCATCTTTCCCCCCTACCGCTGAGAAAACACCCCAACCACCTACAATCAAATAGGTATCTTTATAAGGCACTGTCTCACTATTTAGAGGTTCGAGGTTCTGCTCCGTTTGTACCATAGTCAGGGGCGTTTTAAGGTTTATCATGGTGGAGGCTATACTATTTTGAGGGTCCTCTTTCGGGGGGGGGGGGTCGAGAAATTTTGCAAAAATAGAAATAATTTTGGTGCATTCTGACATATGCTCCAGGCCCTTCAAGGCCGGGCCTAATTCAATACTCGTCTGGAGCCTGCTGCATGCGTAACAAATCACTTGTACGTATCTGGAGCTCAATCAAATAATAATTGATGGAATATGGTGGAGTGGGCCTATTGTGCAAGCAGCACGCGTAACCCCTGAAATCTAGAAAGCAAAGAGATGATCGCTCCGCCAAGCCAGATAACACTGGGCGGCCTTACTATCTCTTTCTTCTTCTTCTTCTTTTCTTCTTCTTCTTCTTCCAAAAGTGTGCTGGGTTCTGTGTTTCCTGAATAGCTTATTAGTAGGTTTTCAGAAAAGGTGATTTCTTGATTGATGATTTTCATGCAATTGCAATGACTGCACTCTCATTCTGTAGTGGACTGACTCAGGCTCGAGGGCCCGTCCCCTTGGCCAGAGGGGCCTTTTTGTCTGCCTTTAGGGCCCTCCCTAACTAGGGTACATTTTCATTTTTCTCATCGGTTTTAGCAATTTTATCTCCCATTTTATTTTTTCAACTTCTTTGATTTTTTTCGCGAGGAGGCTGGCGCCTCCAGCGTCTCAGCTATAAAACGCCTCTGACCATAGTTCACGATCGAATGCGGTAAGAGAGGACGAAAGCTTACCACATCCGACGTGTGACACCGTCCTTGCTACACGTCTTTCTTTGAATGGCGTGGTTACTGTTGGAACTAATCCTGGAATTAACATTCTGTGGCTTAAATATGGCTACGCAATCAGATATATACCAGGGACACAACTATTTGCTTAAAAACATTTTATTTCAAGCAAGTCTACATAAAACTTGTGGGAAATTTTCACTATTCATAGAAGGGCGATAATTAACCAATCTCTATAATTATTTACATCATATTTGACCAATTAAATAATTGAACGTCAAAACCCAAAGCTACAAAACTATCATATTTGTGAGCAATAGTCAGACAGCAGCTTGATCCTAGTAGGGAAAATATGTAGCCATTTCTATCATCTGGCTGGATGGGGTTTGAAAGAATGACTTTAGTATTGTAAAAGTTCGGCCAGGTGAAAGGTTGCAGCACTGGATGTTTTAACACCAAGACAACTAGAATAAAGAGAAATACTAACCTGATTTCAATTCTATGGTTCTATTTTTTAGGAAGAGTACCCAGTCATCGGCTGCTTGTTTCGTTATGGTATCATTGTCTTCTTTATTTTGAGTAAAATAAGCATACACATGGCTATATATATATACCGGTCTAAAATAAATAAGATTATGACGGAAAGAGGTCATAGGGGTCTTTGGCAGTAGAGGGATCCGGAGAAAACCCACGAGGTTGGACAGGTGACCTTACCCCTTATGGTACACGAGCCGGGAATAGAAATCACAGCAAGTAACTAAGTGACAGATCTTCCGATCTAAATTTCACGCGTTAACCAACCTGCCCCATGTTACTAGTCATATATACAGCGATAATGATAACACACCGAACGTTGGCTATGAAATGGGAGTTAAAGTCTACTTTCTGCACTGGGACTTAATGCGGTTAGCTTGTATAGCTGCTGACTTACTTTGATAACCATTGTGTTGCTGTAAAAGACAATGCTAGATCCACAGAGTTGGCGGGAAAACACTGCTTGTAAAAATTGGTTCCTGTAGATGTCACATAAACATTTTCATGATCCAGAAGATATGATCTTGGATTGGGTATAATACCTAGAAATCAAATTACAAATTTACTTTTCTACAAATTTAATTTTATATAAATCCAATTTTATACAAATTTAGTTTGGTATAAAAGTTTGATTTTATACAAATTTAATTTTATATTTTTATACAAATTTAATATTAGATTTTATTTGTATAAAATTAAATTTTTTATTTTATACAGATTCAATTTCATACAAATTTAATATTAGATTTTATACAGATTCAATTTCATACAAATGAAATCTAAATTTATGCAAATAAAATCTAATTTTATACAAATAAAATCTAATTTTATACAAATAAAAGCTACTTTTATACCAATTAAATCTACTTTTATACCAATAAAATCTTAATTTTATACAAATAAGCTAAGTTTATACAAATTTAATTTTATACATATTTAATTTTACAAAATTAAATCTGGCTATTGCAAGTCTTTCATTTGGCTTCAAATGTCATTATTAATATGCCAAGCCTATTACCTCTCTATCGCATAGGATGAACGAGGTTTAAATGGATTTAATGATGAAATGGAAAAACGATGCTAGATCTCCGTTTTCAAGTACCAGAGGCGGATTAAATGGGGGGGGGGGCGTTTACTTAGACAAAAATGTCAGTCAAATAGCGTGTCCCGTCTCCGCGGTCAGTGCCCTCACTTCCTATTTCGGGGTTATGATACTTCCGGTTCATGGCTACACCCGAACTACGCCGTGTCAAGTTCGAGTCTTACATAATTCATCTTTAAAGACAAACTCGCGATCAAGTTATAAAACATGCACATACACTGCAAGTAATAAGTAAGAAACGTGTATATCAAATTAAACAAATGGCTCCGAGGTCAACCGCAAGCATACACGGTGCTGTCAGTAATCAGGCTTTATTCAAAATGAAAACAAACTCAGACAAGGGGAGGCAATCAACAATATTACCCAAAAGTTGTATTATTCTAGTAAAAATAGCAATGCCAGCCAATCGAAGTTTTCTAAAGAAGTTCAAATCCGAATTTATATAGAAGTTACAAACCCTGAATTCTTTTATGTAACGAATTGAAATCATTCTGTGGTAAATCTTCATACATTACATGGATCTCTTTGTTTTTGCCACACTTTGATCGAACAACATCTGAAATGAAATGAAATTTGGTTTAACATCTTACTGTTCTGCTCCGAACTGGGCTAATGAAGACGGGCATATGAAATGAAATGGGGTTTAACGTCCTACTGTTCTGCTCCGAACTGGACTAATGAAGACGGGTATACTCCATACTGCAGGCGCGGATCCAGGATTTTTTGCAGGGGGCGGGGGGCAGGTTTCATAATTGCCACCGCCACCATTACCGGGGGGTTTGGGGGCCCTCCAACAGAAAAATTTGGTAAATTAGATTCAATTTAGTGCATTCTGACGTATTTCCGGAAGGTAAATTCCAAAATTACAGGTCTAAAAATCACCATTAAAATCGCATAAAATTTTTTTTAAGCCTGAGCAGGGTGGAGGCGGGACCCTCTGGATCCGCCCCTGTACAGTGTGCTATGAGTGAAATTTTATCGGATAGCCGCACTACGGCCTGCTCTTATATCGAATTCTAATTGTCAAGGAATCTTTTACGTGCACGCTATGTGTACACGAGACCTCGGTTTTTCGTCCCATCGAACCGACTAGACACCCCGAAAAGAATAACACCTGAAATTCAAATGTACTTAGATGTATTATAATACGTAGTGAAGACGGAGATATCGGTATTTAAATATGCAAATCCTCGTACAAAGAAATAAAACGCAAGGTCGCCGAGATGTAAACCAGCCTAGGGCACGTGATTATTGGCGAGATTGTAGGTTAGGGTTGGAATTAGCGCTAGTCCTGTTTACATTTCATAACTTGAAGTTGGCCTTATCAGACGTCGTCTAAATATGGTGTATGAATATTGTGGTTTTTGTACGCCTGCATTTTAATTAATTATTATGCCGTCTACCTGATGTTGTGTTCCTGGGTGTTCGAACCGTGGTGGTGTGTTTTTTCCTAGAGATTAACAAATTGTAAATACGAAAAAATGGCTTAGTTCTGTGAAGAGGAACAAGGTTCCGTGTGTGGCAACCAACATCTACAAGCGTTGTATGTCACTTGCACTTCCTTCCAAGTGATTATATCACCTCGACGAAGCAGGGCAAGTAAATTATTTACACCTTTGTTGTGATTTGTTCACTGTGTTATCAAATGATTATGCATGTAAGATGTGGCAACACTGCTTTTCATATTTTATACACATGATGACGTACACTCGTCTACACTTAACAAGTAGGCCTACACTGGTACGGGCCTACTAATAAAGTAGGCATACTAAGTTACCATACAGGTCTACAATAATCTAGTACAAAAACGTCTCGGCCGGCCCGCTTTCACAAAAACTTCAGCTACAGTCACGAAAATAGATTTTAATTAAAATCAAAATGAAATTTTATGCGTTTCACGAAAATCGGTTGTGCCTGTAAAGTTACTTTTTTCGTCAGCCGACATACAGGAACACAACAATTTGACAACAACCGCTTCGGAAGTCAAAACTGTTGAGAGTTTGAACTAGTCTAAATGTTAAAATATCAATGCACAGTTTGCACATGGTCAAATAGTCGCAGAGAGATGACTTAAATGAGTTTATTGTGTACCGGTATTATACATCTCGAAATCGGTAGTTTGGTCTTTTGTTAGTTTGTACACTGCTTTCGTTGCCTTAGCATTTACTTGCAGTCTTCAATGGAAATAGGGGGTTGGGATGGCCTAGTGGTCTAGAGTGTCGCGCTTCGACCTCTAGCTGGCCGGTCACCTCTGGCTTGCGGCTGTGGTTTCGAGCCCTGGTGTGAGCGTATGTGGCATGGAGATAGGGGCGCCTTCTCAACCTCGTGGGTTTCCTCCGGGCACTCCGGTTTCCTCCCACTGCTAAAGACCCCTACGCGCAAGCGAATTATTGAAATAAAATTAAAAACCATGTGTTAGTCCCGAAATGACCTAGTTGTGTTGAGTGGACGTTAAATCCCATTTCTCTCTCTCTCTCTCTCAATGGAAATAATCGATAAATTAAATCGTTTGAATTTCGTAGTTTTATGGTATTTTGGATTATAGAAACTGTTGACAACTGTCACAAACATATGTTATTTTTTACTCAAACAACTAATCCATGCTGTAAATTTATGTAGAATTTTTAAAAGTATTTATCAAGTTTTCACGCAGATGCATAATGGATTTTAAATGTTATCTTCATTGACCCTTTCAACGATATTTTAAAAATACTCAAAGATAAAATTGCTTTGTCTCCTAAAACTTCTCGATAAGAGTAGTCTGATTCATTGCTGTCCTGGTTAAATTTCTGACGTTGCATAGATAACTACTTCATAAAATTTCCTCATAGTGCACTGTATGACATATGCCCGTTCAACCTTTGCAGAACAGTAAAATTTTAAACCCCCATTTTATTTCATAGTTCATTAATTAAACATAATTATTCAAGAGCTAAATCTGTCTATTGCAAGTCTTTCTTTGGGCCTGAAATGTTTTCTAAATTATTAATTAGACATAAATTAACTTATCCAGGCCATAATCAGCTCTAGATGGCATCGGATTTCTCCGATATTAAATAGATTGGAACACACATTTTCAATTTTGCCTTCACTTTTATTATTAATATTATGAGCAAGTGTGTGTTCTGGGAGTAAATTATCTTGTTATTATTTCTACAGGTACAAAGCCGCTGCAAAAGCAGATCAAACCTGTTGCTGTTCCCAGTGTTTTTTTTTGAGTGAAGAAAAGAAATGCAGTATTGAAAGTAGAAACAAAAGCTTGCTTGCAAGACATGCTAAGACCTAACGGGCCATACTATATTGACATAAATTTAGTGGAGATAATGGTTTTTTTTGAATGAAGGAAAGAAAGACAGTAGTAAAAGTAGAAACAAAATAAAATAAAACCAAGTACGAACAATCCAAACTATTAGGCAAAACTCGAAGTCCTAAAAAAACATTATAGGCAAAATAGTTAGGCAAAGTAGTGTAATCAGCAAATGTACCGTTCATCGTGTACGAAATACACAACAAACAGTGGTAACAGGTGTCCGGAAGAGTAAGCTTACCCTGCCTGGCGCGTCACACCCGCCATAGCTGCATCCAAACTACTAGGCAAAATGTCGGTAAAATAGCGTGATTGGCCAATGGACTATCGGTATGCAAAATGCACGTGATGAACATTGTTAACGGTGTAGTAGACACAATCAGAGAGATAGTAAATAGGATACGCGTCAATTAAATATATCAAGAATAATAGCTGAGAGCGACATGTTATATGTACCAATCAAGCCAATATGACGGCCATAAAACATTTTAAAGGATTTTATAAGTTTAGTGCGTAAGTATCCTTGTAGTTGAAGCTTAGTTGACAAATGTCTCGATCTACTTAAAAAATCAGAATAAAATAAACAAGCTCTCGCGTAACGATTTGGCTGAGACACAAACACTCCATAAGCTGGTGATACAGGAATGTTACTACTAATAAATGGAAAGTTAACAATCGGAAAGTCAAAGTCATCGCGTTTATCATACAATTTAACACTGAGTCTATGGCAATTGTCAAAATCGAGACGCAGATCCAAGTAGGAAGCGTTATTGTCACTGTCAGTAGTATTTTTACTTTCAAGCTCATCAGGATATATGAATTCTACATAATCACTAAATTTAGGATTATTCAGTGATAGAACATCATCGACATACCGATAAGTAAAATTAAAATGTCTGAATAATCGTTTATTTGTTTTAACTAGTGCCTGTATGTACTCGGCTTTATAGGAATACAGAAATAAATCAGCAAGCAAAGGTGCACAGTTGGTGCCCATGGGGATACCAACCACCTGCTGATATATTTCCCCTCCAAATTCAATAAAGATGTTATCAATTAAAAAATCCAACATCCGAATTATCTTGATGGCGGTGATTTATTTTTTGAATCACTATGGTACTTAACGAAAGATGAAAAATAAAATTGTAATTAATAACTAAATATTGATATCTAGCAGTTCCCGATTTAGATGAAAAGACACTGTGAATAATATCTTTCAACCGAGCTTTTAATTTACTATGAGGAATTTTAGTGTACAAAGTGGGAAAGTCAAAAGTTTGAATAGATGAGATCGAAGCAAAGCATCTAGATTGTAAACCATCAAGTAATTCTTTGGAATTTTTTAATATCCACATTTGATTAAAACCACTACGAGAGTATATTTTGTCACAGTATTTTTGAATACCCTCTTTAACTGCAGTTAATATAGATGTCAATACATTTGAATGTGGTTTAGTGGAACATCAGGATGAACCTGCTATAAAACGTTGTTTGTAGGGATTTTTATGTAGTTTAAGTATCCAATATAGCAGGGGCAAATCTATATAGGTATCTCCGCATGGAGTACCAAAAGAGGAGAGTACAGATTTGTGATTGGATATAATTTCATCCTTACTAAGAGAAGATCGTTTATAAGATTGCTTGCAAGACATGCTAAGATCTAACGGGCCATAATATATAGACATAACCTTCAGTGGAGACGGCTTGACGTTGCTTACTCTTTCCGGAATTGGAACGTCATTGACGTTGATAAGTTACATTTGTAAAGTCATCGTTTATTTATAGTATATTGTTGTTCCATAGTTTTAAATCTATCAGTCATTTGTTCCATTGAAATCATAACAATATACTTACTAATTATATCAGTCATTAGTTCCATTGACATAACAATATACTTACTAATTATATCAGTCATTAGTTCCATAGAAACCGAGCCATCCGCGGCACCATATTCTGCTATAGTAAATGGTTCATTTTCTAGATGAGGTTTAGTAACCAGATTTTCTGAAATGTTTAGCAGAATTTAAAGTTGCAATTTCAGATTTTTAAGTTATATTTTTAAAATGTATTAAAATAACGCCTTAAAATAGATTGTGTCTATAAACAGTCCTACCTTGTTAAAGAATAATCCTATTAATCCAATGATTCACTATTGTCAGTTGAGAAATTGGCAAATATATCATTACCTATGTGTTATCTTCCATGCGGTTGGTAGCTGCTGGAAAGAGCTCTGTCGAGTTTTCTCAGTTTGTACTGTGTGAAAATCTCATTACAACATTTTGTGATAGCAAGGTTCATAGTTGATGCAGTTTTTTTTCTAAATTTGTATTGTGCATTTTGTGTATTTTTAACAGAATCTGTCTCTACATCAAACCACCTAAAGTTGAATTTTTGTGTGTTCGATATAAGACCAATTACTGACAAATGTACATATTTAACAGAATACTTGATCGATAAAGAATGTGACATCGCCCTGTTAACTGAAACATGGCTGAACAATAAGATTTCAGGACCTGTTAGAAGTGAATTAAAGTCTCTTGGTTTCCACCTCGAATGTGTCTCCAGACCTAGAAGAAGTTAGAGAGTAGGAATTTTACACAAACCAGAATATACTGTATCTGTAATCCCCATAAACAAATTTGGATCACTTGAGCACATCGAAACTACTGTGGAAACAGAAAGCTTAACTTATCGTGTCGTTGTAATCTACCGACCACCGATACATTTATGGCAAGGTTTGGGGGCATTTGTGTGGAGCTTTTCACCACAACAATTCCATAAGATATTGGACTTAGAAAAAAAAAAAAAATTTTCTCCAAAATATCTTCTCTGACCCTCGACTTGAATAATTTTGATAGTGTTATTTGTCTGTGGTGTTTTTTACCACAAGAGTTCCACAAGATATTAGACTTAGAAAAAAATCATTTTTTTTTTCCAAAATTTCTTCTCAGACCCTCTATATGCCTGTGTGGTACCACATTCCACAATATTTTCGACTTAGAATAATTTTGATAGTGTTGTGAGTCTGTGGTGTTCTATACCACAAGAGTTCCACAAGATATTGGACTTAGAAAAAAAAAATTTCTCCAAAATTTCTTCTCAGACCCTCTATATGCCTGTGTGGTACCACATTCCACAAGATTTTCTACTTAGAATAATTTTGATAGTGTTTTGGGTCTGTGGTGTTTTTTACCACAAGAGTTCTCAGACCTTCTATATGCCTGTGTGGTACCACATTCCACAAGATTTTCGACTTAGAATAATTTTGATAGTGCCACAAGATATTGGACTTTGAAAAAAAATCTTTTTTTTTCCAAAATTTCTTCTCAGACCCTCTATATGCCTGTGTGGTACCACATTCCACAAGATTTTCGACTTAGAAAAAAAAAATAAAATTTTCTCCAAAATTTCTTCTCAGACCCTCTATATGCCCGTGTGGTACACACATTCCACAAGATTTTCGACTTAGAATAATTTTGATAGTGTTTTGGGTTCCACAAGATATTCTCTAAAATTTCTTCTCAGACCCTCTTTATGTCTGTGTGGTACCACATTCCACAAGATTTTCGACTTAGAATAATTTTGATAGTGTTATGGGTCTGTGGTGTTTTATACCACAAGAGTTCCACAAGATATTGGACTTAGAAAAAAAAATAATAAAATATTCTCCAAAATTTCTTCTCAGACCTTCTATATACCTGTGTGGTACCACATTCCACAAGATTTTCGACTTAGAATAATTTTGATAGTGCCACAAGATATTGGACTTTCAAAAAAATCTTTTTTTTTTTTCCAAAAAATTTTTCTCCGACCCTCTATATGCCTGTGTGGTGCCACATTCCACAAGATTTTTCGACTTAGAAAAAAAAAAAAAAAAAAAATTTCTCCAAAATTTCTTCTCAGACCCTATATTTGCCTGTGTGGTACCACATTCCACAAAATTTTCGACTTAAAATAATTTTGATAGTGTTATTTGTCTGTGGTGTTTTTTACCACAAGAGTGCCACAAGATATTGGACCCCCTATATTTCTGTATGCCTGTGTGAACCCACAATCCACAAGATTTGAGACTTAGAAAAATAAATCATTTTTTGTGGTACAGTCATATTATTTAATATCAGACATGGTATGTTACATATGCAGACAAATGTGGCAAAAATGTACATATTTAATAAGGCTAATCCAGGTTGATAATAATAATAATAACAATAACAATAACGAAGCTAAAAATTTGGTTTGGCTGCTCTGAGAGTATTGGTCGAATTTATAATGTAACATTCTTGTGTCCTTCATTTCTTTTTTTTTTTTATTTCTTTCTGTGTCTTGACCGTAGTCGCATTTTCATGGGTGTAATTTTCTAAAATATAGATGGTAAGTATATTACACAATAAATTAAATAACACAATGTTTATCATTTGTGATTTTGACAGAAAGACTGATAGGCAATCTAGGTCTTTTCAGGACTTCATACTCAAAGCAGTCTCTATATCACGTCTAGATATAAACATTTAGGGACTAGGAATAAACTTTTACGATTATTCATCAATACAGCTCTAACTGCTTTTTCCTGTTCTAGAAATCTGCCAACCATTTCCTGAAAAGAGCCCCATCTGGTGTCACAATCTGTAACAAGAGAGTGTACTGGAAGACCCATTTCACCCTGTAGTTTTGTAAGTTCTCGTCTTCTCTTCCAACTATATGAAAACGAGGACACAATCTTCTTACATACCGCTATAGCACGAACTATTCTATCGTCATTTAAGGCATGGTTAATAGCAAGGTGCAGTCGGTGTCCAAAACACTGGACCCTTGGCCATCCATTTAATGTGCATGCTTTTACGACATTAGCTTCATTATTTGTTGTTATACACGTCTGCTTCTTCTCATCCAGATTCCAAGACTGGAGTGTATCTCTCAACCGTTCACTTATGTTTTCCCCTATGTGATTTTGCGGGAAGAATAATGTATGTAGGGAAACTGTTTGTAGCTCCCAATCATCATTGATGAAGTGAACAGTGTAACTGTAATAAGGTTCCATAGATCGAGAAGACCATATGTCAGCTGTGGAAGAGAAATAATCAGTATGTGCCAGGAACCATTTCAAATGTTAGGTATTTTGTTACCGCCTCTGTTATCTTTATCCACCTATTTGTAGTCTTTTCCAAAGGAAACAATCAGTGGCTGGTCTAGTTGACAAAGATTTTGATGTTGTTGCAGCTCGACATTTGTTAGTCGGGGCCCACGTAGAACTCAAATTCAAGCTTTTGAACTGACTTTGGTGTCGTGTTCGCAAATGGTGATAGAGGTTGGTTGTGTTGCCACCTTTGGCCATTACTGGTTTTGTGCAAACTTTACCGATTACTGAAGTCTGGTCTACGTCATTTGGCTTAAACCCAAAGAAATTCTAAACGGGACTGGAGGATTTTTTTTAGGCAGCAAATCGTCGCTTTTTATGACTGTTATATCGTTGCTAACGCAGCTAGACGCCATGATGGAAATTTACCCTTGATGTTGTTGCAGCTCGACATTTGTTAGTCGGGGCCCTCGTTGAACTCAAATTCAAGCTTTTGAACTGACTTGGGTGTCGTGTTCGCAAATGGTGATAGAGGTTGGTTGTGTTGCCACCTTTGGCCATTACTGGTTTTGTGCAAACTTTACCGATTACCGAAGTCTGGTCTACGTCATTTGGCTTAAACCCAAAGAAATTCCAAACGGGACTGGAGGAATTTTTTTTAAGCAGCAAATCGTCGCTGTTTATGACTGTTATATCGTTGCTAACGGAGCTAGACGCCATGATGGAAATTTACCCTTGACATGCCGGTACGTAATAATGCTATCAATAGAATGGAATGCTAGCCTAGTTAGTCGAACTAGAATATTAAATGTAACCAGAATTGGTAGGATTTTAAAATCGCTTCTTAATAATCAGAACATTGTAAAAAGTTGACAGTTGCGACTGGGGTAAAATACTGTCCAACCTTGACCTGCCAAACACGCTTTCCTCCTTTTTATACGTCCACATTCATAATGTGAACGTATTATGCCGTCGCCCCTGTCTCTGTGTGTGTGTGTGTGTCTGTGGTTCGCCTACAGGGCGTAATTCTTCATGGATTTTCTTCAAACTTGGTATACTTATTCTTTATACTCCAAGGAAGATCCCTATTGGTGTATGCCCGACCCCCAGGGGCAGAGCCACGCCCATTTCTAGTATTTGATTGTTTGTCATCTACAGGCCACATTTCTTAACTTATAAACTTGAAACTTTGCATACACATTCTTTGTACCCTATCGCTTGGGGTACATGCCCAACCCCCAGGGGTAGAGCCACGCCCATTTTCTTTTCGTGTGCCCTTGTGTCGCCTACAGGGCGCAATTCTTACTGGATTTTCTTCAAACTTTGTATACTTAGTAAGATCTCTATTGTTTTTGGTGCATGCCCGACCCATAGGGGCAGAGCCACGCCCATTTCTAGTATGTGTTTGTTTGTCGTCTACAGGTCACATTTCTTAACTTATAATTTTGGAACTTTGCATACACATTCTTTGTACCCTAAGGGACATCCCTATCTTTGGGGTGCGTGCCCAACCCCCAGGGTCAGAGCCACGCCAATTTTCTTTTCGTGTGTCTTTGTGTCGCCTACAGGGCGCAATTCTTATTGGATTTTCTTCAAACTTTGTATACTTACTCTTTTTACTCTAAGGATGATCCCTATCGTGTGGGGTGCATGCCCTACCCCCAGGGGCAGAGCCACGCCAATTTTCTTTTTGTGTGCCTGTGTGTCGCCTACAGGCAGCAATTCTAACTGGATTTTCTTAAAACTTTGTATACTTACTCTTTACACCCTAAGGATGATCTGTATTGTTTTTTTGGTGCATGCCCTATATATCCCAGAGGCATAGCCAAGCCCATTCTTGGTATTTATTTGTTTGTCGTCTACAAGCCACATTTCTTAACGAATCATCTTGAAACTTTGAAGGCTTATTCTTTGTACCCTAAGGAACATTCCTATCATTTGGGGTGCATGCCCAACCCCCAGGGGCAGAGTCACGCCTATTTTCTTTTTGTGTGTCGCCTACAGGCCACAATTCTTAAAATGCCATCTTGAAACTTAAAATACTTATTCCTTATACCCTAAGGATGATCCCTTTTGTTTTGGGTGCATGCCCAACCCCCGTGGGACAACAACACCCATTTCTTGTATTTGTTTGTCTGTCGTCTACAGGCGGCATTTCTTAATGTATCATCTTGAAACGTTGAATACTTATTCTTGGTACCTTAAGGAAGATCCCTATTGTTTTTGGTGCATGCCCGACCCCAAGGGACAGTGCCACGCCCATTTTTTTTGTCTGTGTGTCACCTACAGGCCACAATTCTTAATCGATCGTCTTGAAAACTTTTTTTATACTTATTCCTTATACCCTAAGGCTGACCACTATTATTTTCGGTGCATGCCGAACCCCCTGGGACAGAGCCACGCCCAATGTTTTTGTGTCTTGTGTTCGCCTACAGGATGCAATTCTTAACAGATCCTTTTAAAACTTTACAAACCTATTCCTTATACCCTAAAGATGACCCCTATTGTTTTTGGTGATTTCCTAACCCCCAGGGACAGAGCCATGTCCATTTTTACTTCGTGTCTGTGTGTATTGTCTACGGGCCACGATTCCTAATGGATCGTCTTTAAACTTGGGATACATGTATGTATTCCATATAGCCTAAGGACGTCAACTGCATGTCCCGACTCACACAGGCAAGACACGCCCAATTTTTGTGTTTGTCGTTTACTTGGCTTATGTATTCCTTATAGCCTGAGGGCGTCCACTATTGATTTTGATGAATGTACCGACCCCCAGGGGCAGAGCCACGCCCACTTTTTGCCTTTAGCGTTAGGAAGGCACAATTCTGAATGGATTATCTTGGTATACTTATTCCTTATACTCTAAGGACGGCAACTATTGATGTTGGTGCACGACCCTCAACCTCAATGCTAAACAAACCAAACGCCTAGCCTTCTTGACAAAGTACCATACCAATCAAAGCAGGAATGTGGACGTATATTGTAGCGTTAGCGTTATGTTTTACGAGTCCAAGCGACGATGTATTATTACACTCTGTGGTATTATCATCGATATTGGTACACGATAATTATCATAATCGCGATAAAAAAAAATTATCACGATATACAGGCTTTTCGATATTTTTATGGAAGTCCGATATGATAAAATCGCCGATGATTTTATCACGGTATACCGATATATCGCTCAACCCTAACAGAAATAATTATGTTTTGATATTATTGCATGAAAATAAACGTCTTGATATTATGTTCTCGAAGAAATATTAAAAATAACCACCAACTCACCAACTATTTTGAGTATTTGATCTTTAGAGTTATCACAAAACGCTTTGTTTCTCATCTGAACGTCACCATATGATGTCCCCTGTCCACCTGGATTCATCACATTGTAGGATGACCATCTGGACATCATTTTCAAGGGAGTTCCCAATCTACATAAAATAAGTATATCCAGAAGCAACTGTAGGTGTCGTGTGTACAAGTAATACCACGTAAATGGCACACACGGCGTATAAACGATCTACTCTTAGTAAGGATGAAATTATATCCAATCACAAATCTGTACTCACTTCATTTGGTACTCCATGCGGAGATACCTATACAGATTTGCCCCTGTTATATTGGATACCTAAACTACATAAAAATCCCTACAAACAACGTTTTATAGCAGGTTCATCCCGATGTTCCACAAAACCACTTTCAAAAGTATTGACATCTATACTAACTGCAGTTAAAGAGGGTATTCAAAAATACTGTGACAAAATATACTCTCGTAGTGGTATTATTCAAATGTGGATATTAAAAAATTCCAAAGAATTACTTGATGGTTTACAATCTAGATCCCTTGCTTCGATCTCATCTATTCAAACTTTTGACTTTTCCACTTTGTACACTAAAATTCCTCATAGTAAATTAAAAGCTCGGTTGAAAGATATTATTCACAGTGTCTTTTCATCTAAATCGGGAACTGCTAGATATCAATATTTAGTTGTTAATTACAATTCTTCATATTTCGTTAAGTACCATAGTGATTCAAAAAATAAATTCACCGCCATCAAGATAATTCAGATGTTGGATTTTTTAATTGATAACATCTTTATTGAATTTGGAGGGGAAATATATCAGCAAGTGGTTGGTATCCCCATGGGCACCAACTGTGCACCTTTGCTTGCTGATTTATTTCTGTATTCCTATGAAGCCGAGTACATACAGGCACTAGTTAAAACAAATAAACGACTTGTCAGACATTTTAATTTTACTTATCGGTATATCGATGATGTTCTATCACTGAATAATCCTAAATTTAGTGATTATGCAGAATTCATATATCCTGATGAGCTTGAAATTAAAAATACTACTGACAGTGACAATTACGCTTCCTACTTGGATCTGCGTCTCGATTTTGACAATTGCCAAAGACTCAGTGTTAAATTGTATGATAAACGTGATGACTTTGACTTTCCGATTGTTAACTTTCCATTTATTAGTAGTAACATTCCGGTATCACCAGCTTATGGAGTGTTTGTGTCTCAGCTTATTCGATACGCGAGAGCTTGTTCTTTCTATTCTGATTTTTTAAGTAGATCGAGACATTTGTCCACCAAGCTTCAACTACAAGGATACTTACGCACTAAACTTATAAAATCCTTTAAAAAGTTTTATGGCCGTCATATTGACTTGATTGATAAATATAACATGTCGCTCTCAGCTATTATTCTTGATATATTTAATTGACGCGTATCCTATTTACCATCTCTCTGATTATGTCTACTACACCGATATCAATGTTCATCACGTGCATTTTGCATACCTATAGTCCATTGGCCAATCACGTTATTTTACCTACATTTTGCCTAGTAGTTTGGATGCAGCGATGGCGGGTGTGGCGCGCCAGGCAGGGTAAGCTTACTCTTCCGGACACCTGTTACCACTGTTTATTGTGTATTTCGTACACGATGAACAGTCCATTTGCTGATTACACTACTTCGCCTAACTATTTTGCCTATTACGTTCCTTAGGACTTCGATTTTTGCCTAATGGTTTGGATTGTTCGTACTTGGTTTTATTTTATTAGGGAGAGAGAGAGAGATGGGGTTTAACGTCCACTCGACACAAACTAGGTCATTTTAGGACTAACAATTGGTTTCATTTTATTTCAATAAAATTTAGCAGTGGGAGGAAACCGGAGTGTCCGGAGGAAACCCACGAGGTTGAGAAGGCGCCCCTATCTCCATGCCACATACGCTCACTCCAGAGCTCGAAACCACAGCCGCAAGCCAGAGGTGACAAGCCAGCTAGAGGTCGAAGCGCTACACTCTAGACCACTAGGCCATCCCAACCCCCCAATTAGTCTTAGGTTACTAGGGTAAAAATAACCCGCGTGTACTATACACACGCGGTGATGTAACACATTGCTCGCTCTCTCTCTCTCTCTGTCTCTCATATTACCTGAATAAACCTACACATCTACACACAGACATCGTCATCATGTCTAACATGGACACCAGAAATGTATTCTTCTGAAATAAAGATAGCATATCCCAAATTATTTTTAAGCACCTGTTGTTTCATGTCCCATTTGGTACTTTCAATATCAGTTTATATGTTTTTGTTTAATACAAATTTAACGCCCAATCCATAAAACAAAGGGTAAAACGCGGAGTTAAGATTCGCTGATGGTGATAATGATGATGATTTATTTATTTATTTCTCAATGTAAGGTATACTTTTGAAATTGGTAAATATGTGTAATTGTGTTGAAATTTATAATTTCACTTTTTTGGGGGTATGCAATTAAGGTTCTGATAGGTTCCATATATAAGATATATGTTCTATTATGTAAAGTCACGAATACATCTGTATATATTGCAAAATGCAGAATGGAGAAGCGTAATTTACAAAAAACTATTATACTGTATTTTGTACTATTGTAAAATGTATTATATATTCTAACACTGTGACATTGTATTGTGGAGCTGCATATTTGAATCACGAATAAAAAGTTGAATAACGAATAACGAGGACTGGACTATATTGGTGAATAACTAATAACGAAAAACGATCCAACTTCACACTTCCATAAAATCATTGTTATACTAGCTGTTCTTGCCTCTTTGAAATACGGTGGTCATAGTGGCTAAGTAGGGAGCCTGGATGTCCGGTTTTCGATACCTGCATTGTCAGTGATGCAGGACGGGGGCCTGCCTAGGACATTAACAGAACACAGTTTTTATGGGATACAATCGCTAAATGCCACTTCCACTTAAAGATTATTTTCTGCCTAGGACAGCTGTCTGGTCGTCGTATGGGAGGAAAAACCGAGGTCTCGTGTAGACATCGACGTGCACGTGACAGATCCATTGACAGTTGGAATTCGATATAAGAATAGACCGTAGTTCCGCTTTGGCGCATGTCCGTCTTCATTAGCCTAGTTCGGAGCAGAACAGTAGGACGTTAAACTCCATTTTATTTCATTTTCATTTCCTCTCAAATGCAATGCAATGGTTGGCTGTCAAAAGTCTTCATGTGTAAAGTTACCCTATGAATTTTTTTTGGCAATGGGAATAACATATTCAGAGCATATTTACTTTCTTGAAGATCGTGGAAACGGATATAATCTTTATTAAATTTTGATCTCGACTTTGATTGCTCCCGTTATGCATTTACCACGTTACTCACAGTTCCAATTTAACGATGGAACATTTTTCTGCGGATCAAGGCATTTTGAGAGAAATATTGTCGTAAAGCAACAAGAAACTTACTTACCTTAGTAGTGCAATGCGTGAATGGGGGAAATTAAGATGGATACCCAAGCAATGTAGGTTATGTCGATAATTATTCGAGTTGTATTACATAATATTCGGTCACGTGTAACTCGTATATTGATGTCAATTATGCACTTAAAGATATGTATAAATAGCACACGGTCACGGTGTTCTAGTCGCCGGACTAGATTAATTACACACAATCGTTATAATATTTATCTGTCTGTGCAACGCCTTTTATATATGCACGAGGCTTTAGCCGAGTGTTGTTTCAATGTATTACGCAATGTCTTGAGCTCGAGACCATTAAACAACTACAGACACTATCACGCACGTGCTTTTAAAAGACATATGCCACGCGAGTCCAATATTCCATCTAGTATAGATAATGTACGATTGGCAAGTTGCCGGTGAATTATTGGAAATAATGGTACGCCAATATCAAAGGATAACGTGAAATCTGTCTTTAAATAAAATATGTACAATATAAAGTACAAAACTTATATATATATAGTCATATCAAGGCTGTTAAAGATCTATACATGATCATGACGTCATCGTTGGGAGGTGGTTTCATTTCATCCCTCATCTATTAATCAATTTGCATAAGTAACATATACAAACAAAAAATATGCCCCAAACTTTGTAAAAAAAACCCCAATAACTCTATTGAACTGGAAAGTTTAAAGAAAATAGTGTAAGACCACTGGTAGAATGTGTGCTCTAAAATTAATTTGCTTGATAACGATATGTGTATGTGTATCGAAACGTAGTATATGAATGAATTCAGAAGTAGTATATACATATAGGTGTGTTTAATTTTAATAATGGCATTGTATTCTATCTTTAACTAATGATTGGATACACACATTCTATACAGAGGCCGATTCATTAGGGTGGGGGACGCAAGCCAGTGCCCTTTTTTACTGCTGAAAGCGCCTTTCCCTCAGACCCGAATGTTTACTTAGACAAAAATATCAGCCAAATAGCTCTTGGCCCGTCTCGGAATGGCTACAGATGCAAGGAAATGACGGATAATAGTTTTGCCCCCTCCCCCACCAAACCCCCTCTCAGCGGCGTGCCCTGTCTCCGCGGTCATTGCTCTCAATATGCGGTGCTCCCTCCCCCCTCCCTTTTTCAAAATTCCTAGATCCGACCTGCTATAGACGTTAGATCCCATGCACTCAAATAAAGGGTGACGGTTGGGCACATAACCGTGGCGTGGCTGGCGCGGTACCTAGCAACAGTTGCGACGCCGGGGGAGAACTCATTGCATATACAAGACGATGTTGTCTTTAATCGCTAGAGAGAGAGAGAGAGAGAGAGAAATGGGGTTTAACGTCCACTCGACACAAACTAGGTCATTTTGGGACTAACATATGGTTTCAGATTTTATTTTAATAATTCGCTTGCGCGTAGGGGTCTTTAGCAGTGGGAGGAAACCGGGGTGCCCGGAAGAAACCCACGAGGTTGAGAAGGCGCCCCTATCTCCATGTCACATACGCTCACACCGGGGATTCTTTGGTCGCTCTCCATTTATCATAAATACCGAAGGCTAATTAAATTCTCGGATTATCAACTGCGCACGTCTTTTGGCGTATTTTTGTTTTTTTCTCAGAAACTATTGTACGCTTATGCTCGCCACCAAGTTTATCAAATATATGTCAAGCGCTCACTAACACTGAGACATCAGACAATCTTCGCGCACAGCCTTTGACGTCACTCGATCAGACATCCACATTTTCTACTTTGATATATACCAAATTACCATACTTTTGTTGGAAATAACCCACCGATAAATACTTTGGTGGGAAAGTA
This sequence comes from Patella caerulea, assembly GCA_036850965.1. Lineage (NCBI taxonomy): Eukaryota > Metazoa > Mollusca > Gastropoda > Patellidae > Patella > Patella caerulea. Next base: position 10,931,062 of record JAZGQO010000002.1, on the reverse strand, counting down.
CCTTTAAAAATTACATCTTGTTCAGATAACACCGGTAAACACTGAAACACCCTTCATAAAAGGCTAGTGATTATTAAAACATTTAAAAATCACGTCATGCTCCAAATTTATATTTCTAGATGTACCTTGGTAAGAGAACACCGATCAAACTTGAAATTCCCGTCATAACAGGCGTCTGCTTATGTAAAAATTACGTTATGCTCCAAATGTATAAAATAATAAATTACACCAACTATATATTTATTTATCGTTGATCATAAGCATACAATTTCATGCACACTCTTTATATTATTATTGCCATAGTTATTCAAAAGAGGGGTTACTCAAATTTATATCTTATTTTTACAAATGCCACGGCGTTCATGGACATCAAAGGTCTGACAATATTAATACAACTGCCGTAATGCTAGGTTCCCATTTTTCTTTGAGGGCGGCGGCCAGTGCTTACTCTGGGTTCCATTTTTTTCCGACAATTTTTCATTTTAATTTATTAGCCAGATATTTTATCCACCAAATTTTTCGGGAATTTTATTTATATAAATACATACAATAGACATCTTAAAATTTATAAAATTCTTCTCTGCTTTGCATTCTTTTTTAAAAACACTACAACCAGTTGTGAATGAATTTGTGACCTTAGCTGATTCACATGTTGAACAAAACATTGTTTTGGTAGCTGCATCATACCTTAACCAAGGATGTGAAAATTTCCGTTCTTCTCTGAAAGATCTACCTTTTCCAAATGCACTTAATATTTTACGTTTTTCGAAATTTTTCTCTGCGGTAGTCTTTTGGGGTATCAGTTCAACATCTAGGGCTGCAATATCATCAGATGGACAAGGGCTTATCATGTCAGTATCATCTGTAGTCTTCGGGCATTTTGATGGTGGAATATTAAAAAAATATGACATTCTTCAATTTTTTTGCTTACGACCCATGCCATATGACAGTACCAAGATTATATACGCATTTTATAAACTCTAACAACATACCTGGCTTCATTTATTAACGATTTCGTCAATTTCGGTATGAAATAGATCAAACAGCAGTCATAATCCAATAATCCCGAACAAATCGAATGAGTATTGTTTACAGTGTCCGCCATTTTGAATATATCGAAAGTATCAACAAAGCAACCGATTCGTATTTGAAAACACATAATTAAATCTTTTGTCTCTTAATTAGTTTATTATTACTCTTACTGTAAATACATATCAACAATAATCCCAGATTGATCAAGAGACAAAAGATAGGTGTTGTCCACTCCTTCGCCTTTCGCAGATGACTAGCTGTAACCTGATATTTTTTTTCGAGCATTTCAGGTTGTGCCCCTCAAACATCCATCTGCCGCTGGGAAATATAAATAGGCATAATCCTGTTATTGAAATGAATGAGACCTTTAGTCCTGCCTCTTGGGGTTGGAAAAACATAAGGGATCGTCTTGGGCGTTCAGGCAAAGTTTCAAGATGACCCTGGGGTTGGTCATCAACAATTACAAATAGGTATATACAACCCCGTTATTGAATGGATTTATCATACCTACTTTGATTAACATCAGTCAATATTAGCAATCTGTAACGTAGAGTGATCATTCGTCGGATATAAGGAATAAGTATGCAATGGTTCAAGGCGATCGTTTAATAATCGCGGCCTGCAGGTGACCCACACACATACTCACACACAGTGGCGAATGGATATAATAGTTCGGTTGAATATGAATATTATTTCCCTTGTTTGAATTAGAGGTAAATTATGTTCACATTGTTGCAAGAGTGTTTCCATAGTTGTGTATTTGCTTTCGTAGATTAATGTATGTACATTGAGCTATGTAAGTTATTTAAAACTGAATTCCGATTACAAAACTACAGAAATAATTAAATTAAAAAAAAGTACCGCCGTACATAATCGCCATACTTGTCTTCAATCAATCTGTTTTACAGAGTATTACTTACAGCGGCCAAGCGAATATTCACTGCGGGATCAGTTTGGTCTTCAATTTGTAGAACAAGCGCGGCGATTGTACGGCGTACCAAAACAGCGGCAGGCCACGTCCACATCCAGTGTGTATCTTGTCTTACACACTGTCCACATCTGGCTGGCAATATTTCAACCAGGGGCAGATCGGGCGATCGCCCGAAGTGCCGGTCGGACAAAAAATGAATTTTTCGGCTGTAAATTATATGGTGGTGGGGGGTATTGAACCGGCCATGGAGCGATGATGATTATGTTGTATGTGGCCGGTGGCTTTAACGGGTCGCCACGCCATCACTGGAGTCTGAAATGTGCTGGTATTATAGACTTTCTGGGCCGACACTGTTACCCACAAATTTACTAATTATTAAGTCACTTGCACCTGTGGGGATACGCCAGAAACGTCTGTCGATGGTTCGTTAACTCAAAAAAAAAAAAAAATTCCAATTTTAAGGCCTCGGCAAAATTTGATGATAGCTGGCTGAATATGAGCGCGAGACAGTTCCCTGAGGCTGGTGTTAAACATTCCTTGACATTTGTATTAACTGGTTATTTTCAGAGATGAAATTACAGAATTGGGGTGTCGGGAATGGTCTCTCCAAATATGCTACCAAATCGCTTATTTGTGATTCATTTTTCAAAATTTTCAAGGGGGAGAGCCCCGGACCTCCCGTCCGGGCTCCGTGGTCAGTAAAAAACGCCGCTCTGACAAGGGAGCCCGGGTCGGTTCCCGCCCCTGATTTCAACAATATGTTCTTTTTGATATAGTTTGTACCGGATTATTCTAAATGCAGCTGGTTGCTTATTATTGTAACAGTGCATATAGACAAAATATGCACGTATATTTTATTTTAGATATTTTATTTTTATGCAATTTAAAGAATGTATATTTTAAAGATTATATAGTCTATTTTAAATGTGTATATGTTTATTAAAGACGGCGAGATAAGAATGCAGTAAAATGCATAAATCAACCTTGACGCTGATTTGGTGTCAATAGATCTTAAGCATATTATATAATTGTATTCTGATATAGAAGAACTTGAATAGAGGGTCCTTTATTGGTTGTTTATTTTAAAGTAATTCAGTAAGATTAATGGTGACAGCTTAAACTTTTAAAACAATAGCTAGGATTAAACTGGCGCTATTACTCGGGTAGACGTTACCTGACATATTAAGTCAAGCGAGTCTAGATCCGGCCAATCAGATTTCGTATCGAGTAATGGGCGTCTTCCGTAAATGGTCTTCCACCAATCAAAAATGAGATTAATCCAACACGTGGCATCTCTAATATTTGCCGGGATTTTTGGAAGATATAAATATATCTAGCTAAACTTTCACCATTATCTTCACTTAATAAATTACTTTGAAACGACAATATTGGATCTCTCTATGTTTATTAGTGCTAGAATTATTGGCGTGCACCCAATTTTTCACAAAAACAAAATATAGCTTAGCTACCTACGTCTCTTATTTTTTTTTTTTTTTTCTAGGCCTATTTTGAAAATTATGGATAATTTTACTGGTATTCTTTGCTAATTGCCCCCACATGGTCTTCGCCACGGATGTTATACAACGAATTAATTACGGGGTAATATTCCGGCAAGCCAATCCCAAGACAGTGACGTTCGGAGTGGAAAATTGGGTCCATACGTTTGAAATACCACTACCTACCACCCAGAGTATTCCGGAATTTCCCAGGTGTGTTAAGAACGAGAAAACGTGTCTGCTAAGTCTACGGCAAAATAATATTAGAAGTAACGTCCGGATGTTCTTGTGTACAGTTAACTGTTTTGAATTTACCATTATGTGGGAATTATTGGGATATTATACATCCTGATAACATTAATAACTTTTTCCTTAATTTTTCTATGTTGCCTATCCTTACTATGGACATGCCAAATTTTAAAGTCACCAATAAAATTACAGGTGATACAATTAGACCTAGACATAAAATTCAACTGTCCTTGTACCAGGCTTATAAATTTAAACAAATTTTATCTCATTTATTTACGACCTATCTGTTGCTTGAGCATGGGTATACATCTGTTATATTGCCACAAAATTATGCCTAAATACGAAGTTCCCATTCATTTTCTGATGTTGTAATTAGCTCAAACCGTTTCCTATTTTGTATTCCGATAAATGTCTTTTTATAGTTTTCATATATTATTATCTATATTTGTATTTGGTATATTATGTACCTATATTTTTCCTTGTGTATATTATTTATGTATATGTTGTTTGGTTTTAATTAAGGTTAATGTGATTTTACGCACTTAGCTATAGTTTGATGATTGGAATTTTGAGGACAAAACTTTTCACGGACGAGGGGTATTGTAACAGTGCATATAGACAAAATATGCACGTATATTTTATTTTAGATATTTTATTTTTATGCAATTTAAAGAATGTATATTTTATAGATTATATAGTCTATTTTAAATGTGTATATGTTTATTAAAGACGGCGAGATAAGAATGCAGTAAAATGCATAAATCAACCTTGACGCTGATTTGGTGTCAATAGATCTTAAGCATATTATATAATTGTATTCTGATATAGAAGAACTTGAATAGAGGGTCCTTTATTGGTTGTTTATTTTAAAGTAATTAAGTAAGATTAATGGTGACAGCTTAAACTTTTAAAACAATAGCTAGGATTAAACTGGCGCTATTACTCGGGTAGTCGTTACCAGACAAATAAAGTCAAGCGAGTCTAGATCCGGCCAATCAGATTTCGTATCGAGTAATGGGCGTCTTCCGTAAATGGTCTTCCACCAATCAAAAATGAGATTAATCCAACACGTGGCATCTCTAATATTTGCCGGGATTTTTGGAAGATATAAATATATCTAGCTAAACTTTCACCATTATCTTCACTTAATAAATTACTTTGAAACGACAATATTGGATCTCTCTTTTATTCAGGTAAGCCTCTATGTATATTTTAAATGTTTAAACTTTACATATATATTTTATTCTAAACTTTGACTTATAATTATATCCCTTTATATCGGATAAATACGATTAGTAGAATCGAGTATTACATTAATAGATATATTTCTACATCGACGTAAAATATTAATTAATAAACGGAAAAGTAAGAATTGATATGATTCATTACTTGTTTAATTACTTGAGGATATTTTACAATATATATATTTAATAAAACGGAAAAGTACGTTTGTCGACGAAATACTTGTTTGTTTAAATATGTTTCGATAATAGATAATTAATGTCTAAAAATAATTCAAAAAAATGGTTCACGCTAAATCAAACGGAAAAGTAAGAATTTACATGATTTATTACTTGTTTCACTACTAGCGAATATTTTACAATATATATTTTTAATAGACGAAAAAGTACTATATATTCGATAGATTACTTGTTTATTAAAGAAATGTGTTATTTAGATTAGTGGAAATAATTAGTGACTAAAAAGTACGGTATATGTTATTATCGATTAATACTTGTTGCTAAATAGAGATTTAAAAGTTATATTTAATAAAGATTTAATAGTTATATTTAACAAAGATTTAATAGTTACATTTAATGAAGTTCGTATATTTAATTAATTCGACATCAGTAATTTGTACCTCTTCACAAGCGAGTTAGCTCTATTGTATTACATTGAAATTATATATATATTATTATTATTATTATATGCTACACCACCCTATGTATATATATTATTATAAGCTACACTACCCTCTAAATAGTATTTACGTTATATTGTTATTAATGTTTGAATTATGATCTTCACTTAATAAATTACTTTGAAACGACAATATTGGATCTCTCTTTTATTCAGATTAAAAACCACCGAAAAACCACACTTTTACATTATGTCTCCACAATGCCAGTATTGTTTTATTTTATATATCGGTCGTACTAGGAAGTAGGGGGTTTATAATGAGAAACGGTTCAGTGGCCAGTTCTGTTCACTGACCGGGGTTTTAGTACGTAGATAAAGTTACACAAGCTGTTAAATTATGTCAAGGTGGTTAAAGTAGCAGATACTGTAGTATTACAGTTACTCCGAAGTAAAATTTCGACAGAGGCTTTAAAGGGAAACACATTCTTGTTATAAATCGGGAGCCATGATGGCTCGGTGCGTAAGTTGTTTGCTCGCTAACTAGGAGGTTCTTTGTTCGATCAATGTTTCAACAAAGACGTACATCTGGATTTTCCGGCGCGTTTCCAGGAACAACGTATAGTCGTTTGGGTGGTGAGAGGCAGGGGGAGACATAGAGTTTAGCGTCCACTGGTCACAAACTAGGTCACTTCGGGACTAACACATGGTTCAATTTTATTTCAATAATTCGCTTGCGCGCAGGGATCTTTAGCAGTGGAGGGAAACCGCGAATCGAAACCTCCCCTCACCCACCCACTCCGTTCGGACTGCACAAAAAGCGAGAGAGAGAGAGAGGGGTCTTTAGCAGTGGGAGGAAACCGGAGTGCCCGGAGGAAACCCACGAGGTTGAGAAGGCGCCCCTATCTCCATGCCACATACGCTCACACCAGGGATCGAAACCACAGCCGCAAGCCAGAGGTGACCGTCCAGCTAGAGGTCGAAGGTTGTCAGCTGGAATTCAATGGCACAGGAACATGACGTGTAAATTGAGGGCATGTTCTTCCAACTTCTGCGGTTTCCTCAAAGTAACTCTGGTAAATGTTTTTTTAACATCCACCGGAGCCTGGTCTTATGACGTCATATGTGGATTGTGGGTTAGGATAAGGGTTAGGCTTGGCCCAGGGTTAGGGTTAGGGCTAACCCTGTCTACATCTCGAGACTGTGACGAAATCTGCAGGCCACAGCCCTTATCCTAACCCTTATCCTAACCCACAATCCACATATGACGTCATAAGACCAGGCTCCGGTGGATGGTAAAAACGTTTACCAAGTACTCTGGTGAAAGCTAAAACATTTTGGTCAAGAGAGTTATTGTAATCATTATGTAGTTCGAAAATGATTAACATATGGAAGATGAAATGAAACGGACTTCCGCCTTTGACTTCATGACCTGATGTAATAGAACTCGAATAAATCTTTCCATACCCTACATTGTTATGGTAACCAGTTCAACACGACAGTTTGAAGAACGATTCAGTGTCATCGTTTCAACCCTCATATTACACGACAAAGGTAAGTAAGTTCTGGTTGTTTTGTTGGCTTTATAACAATATTTCACTAACAAATACCTGAATCCGACGATTAATGTTCTATTGTTTAACTTGAACAGCAGTATTTTGTTTGGGTTCCGGGGAAATGCACAAGTAGCACAACCTTATCCCATCAAAGACGAAACTGGAAATAATAACTGTCGTACCAGTAATACTCCACTAAAGATTGGCTGGATTTCACATTGTTTCCATGTTGTATCCGTATCCATGTTTCAAAAAAAAAAAAAAAAAAAAAAAAAAAAAATGCTCTAAATGTTTAATTCCTACAGTCGAACAAAATGCACAAGAGCAGAGCATAATAGCGGATTTACCTGGCATTTGGAGACGTTTGAAGACATAGTAGCATTGCTAAGAAAAGAATTTTAGCCAATCGTTTATGTTCCATGCGGGAGAAAACACCATAGCAATAATTTAAGAATATCTAGCCTTGGCGAAAGTGTCTATTTTAATGTGAATAATTGATGCCCCTAAAAACTATAGAAAAAACTATGGAGCATATGTACGACTCGACAGTAATATTCGTATGCTAAGCTTAGCAAATAACAAAATTTGTTATTAAATTTAAACACCTAAGACAAGCATATATTACTACATTTTTACGAGCGCCTCTGTTCATTGTAATGGTTTTTTTTTTAAAGAAATAAGTATTTAAGCTTGGGCACAGGTAAATCATCTAACATTAGCATACATCACTGTATGTCTACCAATAGGCTTTGACCTGTTTGTTTTTAGAAATAACTGTTTATCATACTATTGTAGTATGTAGTATGGTGTTAACGACGCGTTTGTCAAATACATGGCTGTCAGGCAGCGAAATTTATAGATACTAAAAACGTATCATGAGTGATATTTGTGTCTGTAACCTTTATAAAAAATACGTCAATGTAAAAAGATAAATCTGTCCATTACAGCTCTTTCTTTCTTATTTAAACCCCAGAGGCTGTATTTTTATAAGCAGTATTTTTATTCAGATTTTTATTTGAATACTGATTGGGGAACAGGCATAGCCTATATTAAACTCCACTCGACACAAACTACGTCATTTCGGGACTAATATATGGTTTAGTTTTATTTCAAATTTCACTTGCGCATAGGGAGCAAAGTGGGGAAACCGGAGGATCCGGAAAAAACCCACGAGATTGGACAGGCCATCCCACTTTTTGTCGCATACAACGGGGAATCGAATCCACGCTATTTGACTAACTGACGGATCTTATAATATAGCGCGCACGCACTAACCATTCGGCCATAATACCCTAGGCTCCGATATTAAGTAGATTTGACCGATACGGTCGGGATACTTTCTGTCAAAACGTCCAACGGCCAAAATTTGGCCTAGAATAAAGTAAATTGGAATTTTCAATATGTGTAGTCATTTCTCATTATCTGTTTTAAAACTATTATAGCAAGAATGGTCAACTCTTTATCTAAACCATACATAATGTATCTTTAATGAGCCAATTTCGATTATATTTTGGAGAATAAAAATGATTAATACCGAGCAACTAACTCAATATGCATGTACTTGATATGTTTCCAATTAACGTAAACACGTCAGCCTTCTTCTATAAATGAAGACCGGTGTTCCAAGCTGTATTATACTGTGTCTGGATAAAACCAGACTTTCATTATATAAAAATAACGACGTGTAGGTGAAATTAACCTTTCATTATCAAATGCAGCACAAGGGCAATTCGCTGCATATACCTCTAAGGGAGCGAAAATCAAGTACAGCACATGTTTCATTCATTGTATAGACCTCTAAAGGAACGGGAATCGATGTTGAGGTCACCCAACGATAAAATCGACACGGCATCTTAAAAGGGTTACGTGTCCTGATAAGCAGTTTTGATGTTCACACCCAAACGACTCAATATTTTGAGCTGAAATTTTGAGACAGGGTAAATACACCATTCCTCTATATTTTAAATTTCATGCGTACTCAGACTTTTATTTTTGAGTCTCTTTTTCAAATCGGGATTGTCCCTTTAGCAATCATTAAATTGTGTTTAAGCTTCTTGACTTGAATATTGGAACTTCCCGCCATTTACTAGTCTTTTTATTGTCGGATGACGCCATGATTGTTTCGAGAAGTCTAATAGATGGACCTGTTTTTAATCTGGGAGATAATGCACTTTTGATATTTTGACAGGTTTTTTTTCTCAAATGTTAAACATGCATTGTGTAAGAGCTAAATCAACACATCGAAAGGCTTTATTTAGGCTTCAGATGTTATAGAAATGATTTATTTAGACAACAAGCACAAAATCAACTCTGTAGACCCACGGATGGCTTGGATACAGGTCGGATTTAAACAGTCGTCCTTCTAAAATTAAATCGGCAAATGGCTGACCAAGATAACGTTTACTGTTACTCGGTGACGTCGCTTCCGGAAACTGGTTAAGGAAGGCCTGTCAAATGAGAGTACTATTGCTATTGAGCACATTACTGGATAATCAACAATATGTGGGTGGAGATATCGTCTGTCAATCAAACGATCGGCAATTGTCGTAGACGGTGTAGTCGCAGTTTGTACCCATTTCTTGTCAAAACTTCCAACACTGATAACTCCGTTCAGAATAAAATAATTTGACTGAAATTTTCAAGATTTTCTATTTTTATCATCTTCTTTTGAATTATTATAGCAAAAATGGCCATTTCTCTATTAAACCCGTAACTAATGTATTTTTAAATGATAAACCTGGATACATATATAAAGTAGCTAAGTCTCTAGGTGCTTAAATAATTCAGAATTAGCTATCTTTATTTCAGAAGAATATATTTCTGGTGTTTAGCTAAGAAATGATGACGATGTCTGTATGTAGATATGTCGCTTTGTTCAGGTAAATATCAAATAAAAGGTTGGCACTATCAAATTTGTTATTTAAATGCTTGTTTCACGTTCCTCACGTGTATTGAAGAGAGTTCAAAGTTTAAGCAATATGTCAAACATACATTATGCAGGAACTAAATCTTCCTATTATAGGTCTTTTTTTAGACCTGAAATGTATCGAAATTATTAATTACACATTAGTCAACTTATCCAGTAATCAACTCTCGATGTCATAGCTAGCTTGCGATATGTGCTTCACGATGTTCATTTATGATTTTATCATAAACTGGATAATCGAGACTGTTTTTTGTTTTCATCGTTCCGACTTTATTTGTTAAGGCCAGCTCGAATTTCATCAAAGTCGCTGAGACGTAAATAGGGTAAATGCAGGCGATTGTAGGTTAGGTTTGGTTTAAAAATTTGTGGGAGAGGTTTTGTCTCCACATAATAAGCACTGACCAATGATGATGAAAATTTAGTAAGTGAAATTAGGGTTTGGTTTGGAATTATCGCTAGCCATGTTCACATGTAGTAACCTTTGACTTAACTTGAAGTTTTCCATTGTATTGTTTCGTTTTGAAAACAGTCAAAACCAAATATGGTACACACAGGGCATTTATAACCCAGTAACCTAAGACTAATTTTAGTGAATGAAATAAGGCGAGATTAACATCCAACTGGTCTGTTCATACTGGTATGATACAGAGGGAGTTGCCTATGAGGGAAATTTTGCACGATCAATTACCAAGAAATCGTTTACGTGCACGCCAAGATGTATAGGGGACCGCGATTTCATCCAATTTGAATGACTATGCGTTGTCCCTTGCAAAACTCTGCATCACCGAAAAGGGACAACCACCCTGAAAATCCCGATGAACGCAAGGATCGTCCGGAACCTGCATGCTAAGGAGCCAACGTCTTCCTCGGTTAGCCATTTTTTGTGTTTTAAGGATTAAAATCGGTATTTGTGGCTGTGCACGCTACCAACAGTTGATTCTGACAGGGTACGACATCTATAATTGGATATACGTATTTTATGTAGATTGGGAACTCCCTTGAAAATGATGTCCAGATGGTCGTCCTACAATGTGATGAATCCAGGTAGACAGGGGACATCATATGGTGACGTTCAGAGAAGAAACAAAGCGTTTTGTGATAACTCTAAAGACCAGATACTTAAAAAAGTTGGTGAGTTAGTGATTATTTTTAAAATCGAAGTCGGTTAATATTTCTTAAAGAACATAATATCATGAATACCATGACGTTTATTTCCATGCAGTAATCAGGGCCGTATGTAGGATTTAAAAAAGGGAGGTTGCAGCAGAGTGGTGGGGAGTCAATATTATGCCCAATTTGCTACTGCGAAAATGTGGTGGCGCAGGACCTTATCCAGGCAGGGGTGATAGTAGGGGCACTTTTGAAATATACTGTTACCGGAAAGACGTTTTTCGGCCATTCTGGTGATATCTAAGAGTCGATATTGTATTTTACATAGGCGTTATAAGGTTTAACAATATCTAGGTAATCCATCAGATCAACGCACACCATACATTATTGGTTTAATTCTGCTAAATGTTTCAGAAAATCTGGTTACCAAACCTCGTTTAGAAAATGAACCATTTACTATAGCCGAATATGGGGCCGCGGATGGCTCGATTTCAATGGAACTAATGACTGATATAATTAGTAAGTATATTGTTATGATTTCAATGAAAATATGACTGATATAATTAGTAAGTATATTGTTATGATTTCAATGGAACTAATGACTGATTTAATTAGTAAGTATATTGTTATGATTTCAATGGAACTTATGACTGATATAATTAGTAAGTATATTGTTATGATTTCAATAGAACTAACGACTGATATAATTAGTAAGTATATTGTTATAATTTCAATAGAACTAGTGATTAGTAAGTACAATTGTTATGATTTCAATGGAACTAATTACTGGTATAAGTATATTCTAATGATTTCAAAGGAACAAATGGCTTGAGATTGATAGTTAAGATAAACGACGTTCTTGCATATTTCCGTTGCAGCTAATATCTTCGCTCGCAATTTTCAAATTATTCATTCTATTTTCGATCTATTATAGCAAGAATGGCCAACTCTTTATCTAAGTCGTATATAATGTATTTATCTATAAATTGAGATTCAAACTGGCAGTATTCAGGTTTTTTTGTTTTTTTTTCAAATACCGATATTTCCGTCTTGACTGCGTATTATGATACATCTAACTACATTTAAATTTCAGGTACTGTTCGATCAAAGTGTGGCAAAAACAAAGAGATCCATGTAATGTATGAAGATTTACCACAGAATGATTTCAATTCGTTATATAAAAGAATTCAGGGTGTGTAACTTCTATATAAATTCGGATTTGAACTTCTTTAGAAAACTGTAATGGGTTGACATTGCTATTTCGTGCTAGAATAATACAACGGTTGGGTAATGTTCTTGGATTGCCTCCCCTTTTATAAGCCTGCTTTTATTTTGAGCCACTATTACTGTGCAGCGGCGTTATGTAATTCAGATAATTTGATATACGCGTTTCTTAATATTTATTGCTTGCAGAGTTTGTGTATGTTTTATAACTTGATCGCGAGTTTGTTTTGTGTGCGTTTGGGTGTATTTGTTTGTGTCGCGCTTACCATTACATTTTAAAGATGCGTTATGTAAGACTAGCGGTTGATTCGGCGTTGTACGGATATAGACATGGACCGGGGGTAGCTAAACAGTCACATATATTAGTATTGATTTTAAAAAAAGAGCTTTAAGTATTTGCAATAATAGTTCAAACATGGATACCGAAAACTGAATTCATGAAAATGTCGTTCAAATTACTTCATTTTGATGGGCGTTGGGATGGCCTAGTGGTCTAGAGTGCTGGCCGGTCACCTCTGGCTTGCGGATGTGGTTTCGAGCCCTGGTGTAAGCGTATGTGGCATGGAGATAGGGGCGCCTTCTCAACCTCGTGCGTTTCCTCCGGGCACTCCGTGTCCTCCCACTGCTAAAGACCCCTACGCACAAGCGAAATATTCAAATAAAATGAAACGTATGTTAGTCCAAAAATGACCTAGTTTGTGTCCAGTGGACGTTAAACCCCATTTCTCTCTCTCTCTCTCTCACTTCATTTTGAGTGAATTTATGACTCAATCGAAGATTTTTGATTATCGTCGCTTACCACATCCGACCCGACGTAGCTCTGTCAGGCGTACCCTACGTTAGAAAACCCTACGTGTTTCTGTAAAACCTGCAGGACTTCTGGGTCTCTTTTGCATTAACTGGTACAAGTGCTATCCATGCACAGTCTGGGTAAAGGTAAAATAATGTTGAACGTTTACTCAGTTATAGAAAAATTTCGTTCAAAATTAGATTTAATTTGTATAAATAAGATTAAATTTGTATAAATAGATTCGTATAAACTAAATTTTTTGCATAAAGTTAAATTTTTGTTTAAAATTAAAATTTTTGTTTAAAATTAAAATTTTTGTTTAAAATTAAAATTTTTGTTTAAAATTAATTTTTTGTATAAAATTAAATTTTTGTTTGAAATTAAATTTTTCAATAAAATTAAATTTTTCAATAAAATTAAATTTTTCAATAAAAAATTAAATTTTTCAATAAAAAATTAAATTTTTCAATAAAAAATTTAATTTTGTATAAAATTTAATTTGTAATTTAATTTGTATTAAATTCAATTTGTATAAAATTCAAATTTATTGTATAAAATTCAATTTAAATGGTATAGAATTCAATTTAAATGGTATAAAATCAATTTTTATAAAAGTATAAAATTTAATTTTTATAAAAGTATAAAATTCAAATTGTATGAAAATATGAAATTCAATTTGTATGAAAATATAATATTCAATTTGTATGAAAATATAAAATCAAATTTGTAATTTGTTTTCTAGGTATTATACCCAATCCCAGATCATATCTTCTGGACCATGAAAATGTTTATGTGACATCTACAGGAACCAATTTTTACAAGCAGTGTTTTCCTTCCAATTCTGTGGATCTAGCATTGTCTTTTACAGCAACACACTGGTTATCAAAGTAAGTCAGCTGCCACACAACCAAACAACATTAAGTCTCGGTAGAAAAAGTAGAACTTAACCCCCATTCCATTTCGCAACATTCGGTGTATTGAAGATAGTACGGTTTGCCACCGAGTCACTTGGTGTGATTTCTCTTCCCGGTTCGTGCACCATAGGGAGTGGGGTCACCTGTCCAATCTCGTGGTTTGCGCCCCTGGTCTCCCTACTGTCAAAGCCCCCTATGACTTCTATCCTACATAACCTTATCATTTATTTTAGACCGGTGTATGTATATGACCACGTGTATGCTTATTTTACTCAAAATAAAGACGAATATAACGCCATAGCGAAACAAGCAGCCGATGACTGGGTTGTCTTCCTAAAAAATAGAACAAAGGAATTAAAACCAGGTTAGTATTTCTCTTTTGTCAAGTACTCCCGCTTTTCTTGTTCTAGCCATTATTAATATTTACATTGTCAATCTCATAAAATACAGCTTTTGACCCTATGACGTCAGAGATTTGATTAACCAATAAACGTTGATATTTCTAGTTGGTTTCCCAGAGTTCCTTACACCTCTCAACAAACACGTTGACAGACAGTTTCAAGACAAGTAGAACGAAATTTTGAACTATATAAAAACGATATGAAATAGGATCGGTGTTTTAACCAGATTGTTACATTGCAGGACTCTACATTCTTAAAAAGACATAACCCTCTCTTTCTCCTGTTCAGTTGACTCTACAATTTTCTCCACTCTTCTGTTGAAACAATATCTGTGCGTTAAGAAGGATCGAGTAGCGTCTTCGGCTTTTTTTTGGTTTACTCGCACTGTGTTGGGTAGATGCCAGCATAGGCGTACGAGGCGGGGGCAGGGGGGTGGGTGACCCAAATATTTTCATGAAAAGAAATAGAAATCTGAAAAGAGCTCAGAATTGTGAGATTATTCATTAGCCGAGGAGTTTTTGAAAATGGGGTGGGGGTAGGGTATGACCTTGTCGGGAATGAATGCTTAGTTTGTCGGGAAGCGTCGCGCCGTCTGTCGGGTTTTGAATATTTTTAATAGTATGGAAGCGGAAAGAAAGCAGTCCAGTCAATGATGAACACGTACGTCATCTGAATAGAACTAGCACGTACACGTGGCCTTTCTCAGTTCTTGAGTACTGTGTTCCTGTATACTGGCATCCAACTCCATGCACCGGACGAGCCCAGTGATAGAAGTGAGCAGCTGAAAATTGTCTTTAATAATAATTGAGAAGTTTGTAATAATATTGTACCTTGTAGTCACATATAATATACATGTACGATGGCTCAATAGGCCGTAAATAATTCGATATTGAGCCCTTTTCTTTGGAAATAAATATTCATAGGTGAATGTAAAGTGCCACTTGGCAAGAGTTATACAAAGATAATGTGCTCAACAACGATTATTTTACTTATAAATCTCTCCAGGAAAAAGTTCCAAAACCACTAAGATGTAGATGTTAAATATCATTAAATACTGCGATAATGATAACACACCGAACGTTGCGAAATGAAATGGGGGTTAAATACTATATTTGAATCCAATTTTACTAAATTGTTATTAAATTTGATTAGTTTCTCTTAATCAATTTCAAGTTCGGTTGATGACTTTTTACCAGTTTTTATGCTGCAACTGACATAATTTACTACCCACTCCAAATTACTAGAAAGTATTCGAAATGCCTGAAAATCGCTTCTACGGCCGTCTGGTTTTCAAAATTTTCTGGGGGAGGCCCCCTGCCGCACGCTTAAGGCCTCCGGCTCTCGCGGGCGGACGGCTTTGTCGGAAAAATATGCTGCCCCCCCCCCCCAACCAAACAAGTTCGGCCTCGTACACCTATGCATGCCAATTATTGAAATAAAACTATTTCAAATAATATCTTATACTGTTCTATAACTGGCCTTGTCGTGGTGAGTAAAAAATCAACACTATTTACTTTTACCCAGACTGTACATTGATAGCATTTGTACCAGTTAAAGCGAAAAGGGCCCAGAACGTCACTTCACACCCATCATCTACAATAGGCCGAAAAATATTTTTGTTTTGCTTTTCACTTTTACTTTTGTTTTACATTTTAAATTACTTTTAAAAATGATTTTAGTTTTCATTTGTATTTTGATTTTAATTTATATTTTGGTTTTACTTTTACTTTTAATTTGTGTTTTGATTTTACTTTTATTTTTGCTTTTGATTTAATTTTTAATTTTGATTTAACTATTGCTTTTGATTTAATTTTAACTTTTGCTTTTGATTTAATTTTAACTTTTGCGTTTGATTTAATTTTTACCTTTGATTATCTTTTGCTTTTGATTTAACTTTTGCTTTTAATTTACTTTTAATTTTGACTTTGTTTTCCATTTTGTTTAGGTTTTTAAAGAAATTTTGTTAAATCTTGAATGATAACAATAGGCCACCATACACGTGTGATCGCCATCTAGTAAATTTATTTTCTACCTAAATAGAAATTAAAGGATTTATTGGCCGTTGAATATCGACAAGCTAAAAAACGACTCAACCCTGTACAGTATTTACAAATCCGATTGAATCCATCTTGGTAATTTTTTACAATTTAATTTTGATTCACTCAGATTTGTAAATATTGAACAGTATTAAACCGTTTGGGAGCAAATGTCTTTCAATAAAATAGCTACCTTAATATGTACGGTACAGTGATTTATGTTTTGTCGTGATAAGGTACCTCTTCCAGAGCTACGGCAGATGTGGTGTACTTTCGGTTTCGCTTTCAACATTCGACCGACAACTATGCTACAAACCAGAACCTTGAACTCCTGAATAGTTACAGTGCCTTATAAAGATACCTATTTGATTGTAGGTGGCTGGGGTGTGTTTGCAACTGCAGGGGGAAAAGATGTAACTCCGGAAGAACCAGTCTGTGTAGGTTTTCAGGATGGATGGATTGCTATGGGTACAAGTTGGAAAAAATTATTTGATCAGGGAATTATTACAAAGGTAATTGTATGTATTATATGCACACAAAGAAAAAAACACTACTATCAACATAAAGTGCTGGGGTTTGATCGGATTTATTTGATCGTGGAGTTATTACAAAGGTAATTGTATGTTCTAAATGCTCACGAAGAGAAAAAAAGGATCACGGCATTCTTATTAAAATATTGCACTATAGCTAGTTTACGTTCTGGAAGGTGTTCTATGACAAAGTGAAAAACAAACAGTTATCTTAATAAAATTGTTGCACTAAAATGAAATGAAATAGGATTTAACGTCCTACGATTCTGCTAATGAAAACGGGCATACGCCATGCAGTGAAGGAAATTGTACCCCGGCAGCGGCACTATGGCCTGCTCTCATATCGAATTTCAACTGCCAAAGGAGCTTTTAGGTGCACACCAATGTATACCCTGGACCGCAATTTATTGTCACGTCCGCACGACTAGATAGCTGACCTTAGCGGGCCTTCCATCTTGCGCCACTGTCAAAGGGGAACCACGCCGGAAAACCCGATGAACTACCTCCGGCAATGCAGGGATCATACACCCGACCCCAGGCTAGCGAGCCAGCGTCTTACCCACTTAGCCACTGTGGCCCATACGAATGGCAAACATTTCAATATTTAATTTTGTATGTCACGTATTCTAGTTGAAATTTGATCAAAAGGCAAGTTAAAACAATGGCTGATTTAACAAAAATGGTGTTCATGCTTGGCTTGTGCCGTGGGTCTGTAAGGTCCTGTATCCATAGGCTGTTCACTTGTGGCGTGTTCTCTTGTGACCTTGTGACGCGCCACAGGACAATGAACCATTGTTTTTTAACGCGCCTGTTCCCATAGGTTGTACCACGGGAACATGTGACGTGGCGTACGATCATGTGGTCTTGTGGCCAGGAACACAGACAATGAACTTGTCAATTGTTTTGCAGCTGCACAAGACGGAACACGTCACTACGAGTACGATATTAGAGACTTTTGGCAAGCGTAAATTCCTAGTGCGTATCGCGTATCAGTATGGATGTTGTGTGTGACGTCATCGATGTGTGTGTATTTCTCATACGTGATAAGGCACACGTGTATGGGAAGTCCGTATTGAACAGCTTTCATACGGAGAAGGTCCGTATAACATTGTCGTCTTTTTAGACGCTGGAATGTTGTATCATAGCGTTTTTTTTTATGAATCTTTTTATGATGTGAAATGTTATCATAATAAAGACTGGAATTTAATCATTTTTGATGGGTTTTTCTCGGAATTTTCATACTTTTCCTGTCTGCACGCTAGTTGATCTACGTGCTAGAATTAGGTAGATATGTGACCTTGCAAATCTGTAAATGATGTGATTCTATGGTAAATGGGTGTAAGTGATAAATAAGTGAAACCAAAAATTGCTGTCGAGTCAAAGTCAAAGATTTTTTTTAATAAGATGCGACATTATTTCCTTTAATAGCTCAGCGACTGTCGAGTGACTTCACGCACTCTGAGAAATTGTAGGCAAGGCACTTGACTAGTACTGATGGTGATCTTGGTCGATAACTGTCGCCATGCTGTACAGAACTAAGCTCAGCTCAGTGACGCATACGTACGCGACGCAAGAATCTGCCAAAACTCTAAAACTACTCTGACGCAACGTGTCACGTATACAATACGGATACGTGATACGGATAGGGAAAATGCCACTTGCCAAAAGTCTCTATCGTATGGAGATGCATCTACATTGTTGAAATTCGTCACCACCGTACATTGCACACGCCACAGGGGAACAGCCTATGGATACGGGCGGGTACAGGGTCAGGTCACAAGATCACAACGCCACAAGGGAACGCGCCACAAGGGAACAGTCGATGGATACAGGGCCTTAAGTGCAGTTTTTGCAGCTTTATCTGATATGCAAGGAGGGCAATCGGATTATAAAACGGATCCTATTTCGTTTCGTTTTTATAGCGAGTTTTATTTGTCTTTACTACTACACTAGGATCTGGAAGAGGTGTTATCATTGAAATGTTCTGAATGGTGTGAGGTAACATCAATGCTGATTGGTTAATCAAATCACGTCATAGGTCAAAAGAAACTCGTATGACCTCTGACGTGACCTATCGCAACAACTGGTCAGATCTTCATGTATTGTATGCCATTAATGAATAAAAAAACGAAACGAAATATAGATCTGTATTTTAACCAGATTGTGAGTAGGACAGAATACGTCAAAATTTTCATTTCACTTTCGTATGAATTTATTTGCGTACGCATCTATTGGGTAGTTGTGATATTTTTTCTCTGTGTGTATAACATGATGTCGATATATGTATTAATTGTCGTCCAGTTTATACTTTTGAAAACATGCTAGAATTTTTCATTAAGACAAACATATTGATATTCTATAAGACTGAAAATAATAGTTTGAAAATGGCTGATTTTGTTAACTCTGATCTTTCAGATTTTTTTAATTTTTATTGAAATATGCATTATAGCATAAAAAAGGAAAAGTTATCTTGCTTCAATTGCCGTTTTCTTTTTAAGTTATTTTAGTTTGAGTAAAACTTGTTATCTTCCATAGGCCGAGTTACAACGAGGTACATTAGCTTTCTGCTTGAGAAGCCCACGTGAACTAGAAGAACCAATCTGCGATTCCATAGAGTTACAGAATATGGGTCTTAAACTGCATGAAGTTAGACTGGATGCTCTCCCCTGTTTTTATGTCTCAGAATGGAAGCAAAAGTTAGAGCTGGGTATGTGTACTAATCTCCTTCCTGAGGTTTCCAAATCTCTTATATGAAATTCCAATGGTCTTAAAGAAGCGGCATGTTTGTTAGTGGAATTGTCAGTATCGACGTTGTGCGAGTGTGCGTGTGATCGGGGGGGGGGGGGGGGTATGGTATTCACTGGTGGAGCTTGATAGTCTTACTCACTGAGCCACCGCGACCCCCTCGTCTTGGTAAATAACGTGTTTATTATTCTCTTTCTTTAAAATCCACAGGTATCGATGATAGAGAAAGTTTTGCTCATGGTATGACAAAATATTTAAAAACACCGACCTATAATACTTTCTATACAGCACTGAGTAGCGAGCGAAGCGAGGAACAGAAATCACAGATTTGTGAATTAGTTTTTAAAGGAATGGAGGAATGGTTATTATCTAAAGAACCTGGGGAATTGAATCCCTATTGTTTTTACACAAGTACGTATGTTCAAAAGGAATAGACAGTAGTGACTCCCAAAAGCCAGCCGCTGCCACCACTCGCTCTCTTACTCAATGTGACTTGGAGTTTATTATTAAAGCTATGTAGTTGCCTCCTTGGTTGTTTCACGACAACTTCTTGAGAACGTAAGCGACCAAGGGATTTGGAGTAAAAAATCGGAGTCAATCAAAGAAGTTCAATTTGTCATTTTTCTTACTATCGCCGAGAACATGACACTCATTACTACTACCACTAGGGGGTTTGGATGGCCGAATGTTTAGCACATGCGCGCTGTATCATAAAGTCAACAGGCGTGGTTTCGAATCCTCGCCTGTCCAACCTCGTGGGTTTTCTCCGGGTCCTTCGGATTTCTTCCACTGCTAAAGACCCCTACGCGCAAACGAATTATTGAAATAAAAATAAACCATATTTTAGTCCCCAAATGACCTATGTAGTTTGTGTTGAGTGGACGTCAAACCCTACTTCTTTCTCTTTTTATGCTTCCACAGGGGGTTTATTCCCGTTTCCACCGGTAGCTGTTTTCCTCTTGCAGGGCCCAGCTGAATTACTCTCCTCAAATTACACCAGACACAAGTCCGCTTGCTCTGGTCGATTATGGAATAAGAAGTACTGCTGTGCTGTTTAGGGAGTATAAAAGTCAGTAGCAGATCTAGGATCTGTGAACGGGGTGGGGGCGTCCAAAGCTAGGGCGCCAGTCCACAATCCCATGTCAACAAAATAAAGGTTTAAAACTTAGCACCCCCATAGAACATAGATCGTATTGCAAGTTGACATAAAGTTCATGACATATTATGTCGTATCATCCTGCGCAGACAAACTGAAGGGGGGATTCGGCGAAGGAAGAGCTCCCCGCTCGCCAATGAGAAAATTTTGAAATTTTTAGCAAATTTTGATTGATGTCACTGGGAGCAAGTTCTTGTGAGCGATTGGAGCAGAAATGGGACAGAATCTCCAGACCTGCCTGCCAGCGATATTGATGACATAATATAAGACCACGGAAGAGTGGGAAAATAATGACATGATCTCAAATGTTATTTCGATCAGTGCAGGAGATAAAGTTTTTCTCTCGAAATTAACAGGGACAAGCCTAATCCAGTTCTGAAATCAGGCTACAACATACTTGCGTAAACTACCAATGAGTTTAACACTAAGTTGCATCCTATTACCCGCGCAAACTATAATTTCAGTGGCTTTTCCAATTTTTGAGGTGTCCGGGGACGGATCCAGGAATTTTTGCAGGAGGGGGTTTGCCAGGTTTCGGTTACGGAAATCTGCCATCATCGTCTCTAAATTACATTGGCATACATACAAATTGAGCTTTTTAAACAGAGAAATCATTTTTATACAGATGTAGGATCACTTTGTGATATAATTTCATTGATGCAAGGCATATTTTGTTTTATGTATAGCTGAGCTGAGCAGGGTCCACCCCCGCCTCTGGACCCGCCCGTGGGTGTCTATAAATGTTTGCTTTTTAACAACTCATTCACAGTACATAGAGAACAACAATATTTAACTAATTTCAACCATATTTTTATTATTATTCTATAGCTATCCTGTGATATTTCTATGCGCCTCACAATAACATGTGGTCGTATAAACATGTCATATCTTATAATATGTATAATCAAAACTTATCGCGCCATCTCTAAAGTGTACTATGCCCTAAAGTTATGAACAATTTAAAAAAATATTATTTACCGGTATGTAACGCACAGTTAGCCCGGGACAAGAACGAGATTTACGGTTGATCTTACCAATTACCACATAATCCTTGAAAACGGAAAATAATGTCGATATGCAGAGGTATCTTCAGGTAAGGATTGTTATACTTATTATATTATACATAGTTATACTTTGTGAAGGGGCTTGGATGGCGTGGTTTCGTGTAGGGTCGCCTGTCCCACCTCTTGGGTTTTCTCCGGGTACCCCACTGCTAAAGACCCCTACGCGCAAGCGAATTATTGAAATAAAAGTAAACCATATGTTAGTCCAGAAATAATGGCCTAGTTTTGTCCAGTGAACATTAAACCCTCTCTCTTTCACTCTCTCTCTCTCTCTCTCTCGCTCTCTCGACTTTTGGAGGGGACAAGGCATAATCTAAGATCTCGGGCATAAATAAGGTTGGTGATGGTTAATTTTTTTCAAATACAATCAAACTAGAGCCTTGTATAAAGACTGGGTATTAATCAATCAATAATATTCAATGAAAGTGAACAAAATATATGGTGTAATAACAGTGTACACGTCCATCTCTTTTGGAGGAAATTGGTACTTAGTCAGTCTCTGACGTAAGCTATTAAGAACGTTTGCGTCATAAAAAAGATAGCCACGTTCTGTGATTCAGCATACTCCGCGCAGTGTTCCGTTTGATTAGAGGTAATCCAACTACACACTGCTATTATGAGTGGATATTGTTGTGTTAAATTTTGATTGATCAGTAGTCCATCTACCAACCAATCACTAGCTGCCAATACTGGACCAAATATGTTTACGTAACGTATACGTCATGACTCACGATTTTATTATGCCTAATTAACCCGTGCATAGCAGAATACTGCAGTAAAACTAATTGCGTGACAAACGAGGCTATCAAGTCGAATGAAATGTAAACAATACTGTTTGGAAACGAACATACTTTCACCGTTTTAATACCTTGTATCACTGTCCAAAGTTTTAGGGAAGACCCAGATTAACCGAAGGACTGTCATGTTGCTGTACTTAAGTGATAGCTTTCATTGAATGGAAAGAATAGACACACTCCCGCATAAGTTCAAGAAACAGACGCTATTCCAGCAATGGTCAGTGAGGGATTTCTCGGGCCATTGCTTCAGGAATATGGTGATTCAGTAGAGCTGAACCAGATGAAAGCCAGGGAGCTAATTACTATTCCTGAGAACAAACAATTTCCTGCATAACAATTTGCCTCTGATCCGAATAAATAATAATTCTTTGGCTAAGCCTGTATTGTAGCGGTCTGCTCGGTCAATGGCAAAAGTATGGTGCCAGTAGTCAAAGACGAGATCACAATTTAATAACTGCCGATCTAGTAACACCAAACTCGACCCAGACTCCAGAGCATTCTTCTAATACAGCAAAGTTTGCCAGTAATTTTTTTTCTGACACTATTTATTCAATAAATGTTTACATATTCTAAAAGTACACTATATAATTGTGGGATCTGAAAACAAGTCGGAGCTAATATAAATTCACCACCCCAGTAATTGTGTACATGTGCGGGATGAGTAGGTACACCGAATTAAATACAAAAGAAAACGTACAAATGCGCCGAATCAATGATAAAGTTGTGGGGGATGTTATGGTGAGATTATGCACTTTGAATAAATACCACCAGTTCAAATTCTTCTAGTACAAAAAAGCTTAAAATACAATTGCCATAGTGTGCGACAACTTAAACACACTATGATTGTGGGGGTGAGGGTGTGAGTGGTGGTGGATGGTTGAATGGTTAGTACGTGCGCGCTGTATCATAACGTCTGTCATTGAGTCAACTGGAATGGTTTCGAATCCGTGGTTGTACGTGACGAGGAGTAGGATCGCCTGTCCAACCACGTGGGTTTTCTCCGGGTCCTCCGGATTCCTCCCAATGCGCCCCAACTAATTATTGAAATTATCAAACCATGATAGTCCTGAAATGACCTAGTTTGAGTCAAATGGACGTTAAACCACATTTCTCTCTCTCTCTCTCTATGACGTGTGTCAAGTGTGGGCACTAACTAGTTCCTTTTGGAACTGTCCTTAAACGAACGATATTCGCTGACAGTTCCGATCCGGCCTTCTATAACTGCGGTATGAAAATACGTTCTTCCCCACCTCTGTTCTAAGGCTATTTTGGAATCCTTACCCACTACGTTTCACCTTGATTCTACTTAATTCGCTAAAGGAATCATTTCTTGCCACAGTTGACACACATTTATAAAGATTCAACACCATTTTCAAGTAGAATTCTGCGATTAAAACCATACACCAAATACGTTTAAACTAAAGAGTCATTACGAGACCCGGACATGCGCAAACCGCATGTTTATTTCATCGCTAAATTCTACTTGAAAATAGTGTTGAATCTTTATAAATGTGTGTCCGCTGTGGCAAGAAATGATTGGAGTTGAATTATTATAAATTTGTGTCAAATATAGTGAGAAAGGATTCCTTTTGGTGGAAAATAAATAATAATAATAATAATAATTTATTTTTGATAAAGCGATTTACATTAAAACAAAAAATCTCAAACCGCTGTACAAACAAAAAAAAAAAAAATTAACATTTAAATGTATAAATTTACAATAAAAATTATTAAATAGTAAAGCATCTATTAAAAACAAATTGAACTTAAAAATATTTACTATTAAAATAAAGAATTGTGGTGACAAATAGACGGCAAGAGTGTAACACTACAGATTAGAGACCATCAGCATAGTTGGTAGATCTTTTATTGAGAACATGGAATAGACATAGATCGGAAGGAGCTCTATTCAAGTCTGACTTACTGTCAGTAAATGCTGGCTTTATAAAGCATAGCATACAGCTATTAAGAATAATGATACATGACAGATTAATTTATTTGGAATTGAGATTATAGTTTCTATAACTGCACTGCATCTTTCTTTTAAAGTCGCGAAGTTCTGCCGAGTGTTAAACACATAGATCATGTGTAGGTTATAAATAACATATGAATAAATAAGATATTTAATGAGATCGTGCCATTTGTCAAAACGAGCAGGGGTCAGTCGTGTGTTGCCCGTCAATAACATATTGAACACATTAGCAGAAGTTGTATATAGTTGAAAACGTCCAATATAATATAATGTCAAATCTAGCAAAGTTCTATGTATAAATTACTTTGTCACATTCCTTCATCACCCATGAGTTATGTACCAAAAGGACATAACAAACACGATTCTCACAGGTGGACACTGTCTTCATCTGTATACATTGATGTTTCACACAATAAAATTACATTACACACGAATTAGGAAGAGCACAAGTGACATAATACAGCAAACACGATATAATAACAGTACACATGGAATAATAACAGTGCACATGAAATAATAACAGTACATATAATACACTTAATATACACGCGATTATATATATATATATATATATATATATATATATATATATATACCTTGTTCCTAGAAGTTTTTGTAGGAAGATACCATTCTAAGTGTAGGAAAATATTAAAGTGACTATTAATGTTTTGAAAGGTATTTTGGATATGAAAAATGCTTTCTCTTTTATAAATTGGTAAAAGAGAAATATATTCATTTGATGCCGAACAAGACATATTTAACTTTAGGATATCAATAGGTGGCTTTGCAGTAATGGATAACGTTGAGGTTGAATATTTTTTTGGTTACAAACAAGTGAAAAACGTAATAAAATTGGAGTGGACACGGCCCAATAACCATCGGTCAGATATTCAGCTAAAGGCAAAATTATTGTAGGTTGAACATTCACGGTACACACGTCTTTACTCAATCTTGTGTTTTGCATTAACAAAGCGATTACACATAATTTACTTACGGCTGGCCCCCGGATCCATTCACTTGATTTGATATTTTTAGCAGGTTAATTTTATAGATTTTTGTTTTTCGTGTAGTGCGGTCCCCCTGCACTTACTATTAGAGTAGAGTTTTAGCCCTTCGTACTGTAGAATGTTCTCGTTGTCGGGCTGTGCTCGCTACACTTATTATTTTGACGTTTTCCGAGATTCTATCCGGATTATCGCCCTTATTGTTGAAATTGTTTGACGTTTTGACATCTGACGTCAACTGGCAGACTATCGCCATTGAAGAGACGACCATTGTCAAGATCGGTCGCATTATTTCTGCTACCTCTTTTTTTTTTTCAAATCATTTTTAGTGAAGCCTGTACCATAACAGGCCCGGGACTGTACAGCGCAGTGGACGCTTACGGCTGGCCCCCGGATCCATTCACTTGATTTGATATTTTTAGCAGGTTAATTTTATAGATTTTTGTTTTTCGTGTAGTGCGGTCCCCCTGCACTTACTATTACAGTGGGCTTTTGATAGAACAAGTTTTTACAAGCCGATTGGTACAGACTTCAACTTCGGATATTTCCGAATTAACTGCAAACACTTGACTTTCTAGTTGATATTTCGCTACCAATCAAGAAATATGGGGTGTTTTGGCATGGAGGTATTTGGTTTGCATAGGTGCAGGTAAATTATAAGCATTAAATATTTCAAGTTTTTTAGTTGAATACAAAAGTGGAATGGTTAAAATCACATAAATTTTGTCCACATCTAATTTAGTAGAACACGTTAAAAATTTATAATAATGCTAAAGTTTCAATGAGGGATCCACCAAAAGGTGTACTTTACTTGGCCGTTGAGATCGAATCTCAAGGTGTAACGATTTAAGATCAGCCGGTTTAAGTACACTTGGAGAGATGCGACCTAACGATAACATATTGAGTTGATCATTGAAATACTCTACACATCTTAAATGTTTTAATTACTCTAAAATGAACATAAGTTTGTAGTCAAGCGAAAGAAAAAATTTAATTAATGTAACTTCTTTTGTTAAATTGACCACTAAACCTTGGAATTGTAATTCAATACGAGAAACATTTAATATTGATAAGCTTTGATCTACCACATGGATAATACTTTCCTGATTTTTATATGATTTTTTTTAACGTTATGTTTGATAGTATTAAATTCAGATTGGGAAACAGTGCCAAATAAATGACTCAAAGCTTTGCCTACTATTGGTAAAACTGCGCGACGAGACCTTGTACTTGCTATCAGTTTATATTCACCTGCTCTTGTTCTAAGTTCTGTATATATATAGTTTGTATATCTTGAATATCTTGCAAACAATTAAAAAATAAACTAGCATAGTCCATATTGGTTTGCTGCTTAATATATTTAGAAATAATCTGATGGGCAGTAGCAATTCCCTTCTTAACGAGGAAATAATTGCATTATAAGGCTTTAAATCAATAACAAAAGAGACAAGCCAACGAGATCTCGATGTACTAAATTCACTTATTTGTCGAAAGACAACATTTTCACGAATAAGGAAAGAATTAATACCGTCAAGAAAAATGAAAAGGGGTGAGAGTTTCATCTTAATCCTTCAAATAAAAAAATATCGCAAAATAAAATATAAAAAAATTCCAATATATATACAATGAAAACATTTGAAGCTTACTTAATCATGCCTATAATACTCGTAAGTAATTGTTTTAAATTAGCATTAGGATCTTTATGGGTATTCGAATTAGTTATGGCAATATCAACAGCATCAACGTCTATGCTTTCTTGAACATAATTATCAACACGTCTCTAGGTGATCATCACGGCACGTTTTTAAATGATCATCAATGTATGTATCAGATTTCTCATCAGACATGTGAGGCACATATGTTTTAGATGCAACCCGATCTTTGTTTCGAAGGCGTTTGGCTAATTCCATGAGTGGAATATCGTCTACATCAGATGAAGTATCACGTTCACGTCTATATTGGTCAGCGATATCAAAGGGTTTAGGGCCAAGAACATTTACATGGTCCATATCACCACCTGAAGAATCGTCAGGTGGAACAACATAATTAGCTTGCCTTAACTTTGGAATATTATCAGTTGGGATGACTCAATTATCTAAATTGGCTAGACGCAAAAGTTCAGCATGTGATTTTGTTGTTGAGCCATCTAATTGATTTTTAACAATGAAAGACAGAGGACCCGATTTTGTGATAATTCTATAAAAAGGTTTCCATTTGGATTGAAGTTTACTTTAACGTAAATAATTTTTGATATAAACGGGGTCTCCAACCTCAAAAGCAATGGCTTTACTATTTTCATCCGCATAGTGAGCCTGGCGACGTTTAGGTTTTTTAAGGTTTTTATGGACTAACAAAAAGCTTTATGCTGATTTTCAAGAGCAATTTGATGGAATTCTTCACCTAAATATTTCCGTCGTGGTTTTTGCAAATTATCAATAGGCAAAACTACATCTCTTATATATAATAAATAAAATGGTGAAAATTTTGAAGATTCACTAATATTAAACCTAATAGCTGCCAGTGTTTGGTTTAAATGAAAGAACACTAACCAAAGTTTGATGGAATCTTTCGACACGGCTATTCGATTGGGGTGGTAATATGATGTTATTAAATGGTGAATATTTAAAGCAGTTAATGTTTGATGCATAATGCGATTTTCATTTACGCTCCCATTATCCGTAACCAATTGTAACGGTGTGCCATATCTAGGAAAGATTTCGTCAATTAATAAATGAGCTACGTTAGCATATGCCTCGGGCCATCCACTATACCAGTCAACAAATGATATGATGTATTTATTACCCGACAGTGATAATGGGTATGGTCCAGACAAATGAAGTGAAATTTTGGCAAAGGGGTATGGTGGGATATCGGTTTCTTGTAATGGAGGTTTAATTATCTTTGATAAACACTTTTGACATATTACGCATCTGAACACATACTGATAAATGTGTTTATATAAATTAGGCCAATAATACTTTTCTTTGATAGAACTGTAAGTTTTATCTATACCTAAATGAAACATGTCATGATATTCCTTAATTACATCAGATCGTAAATGATCTGGTACAAATAACCTC
This sequence comes from Patella caerulea, assembly GCA_036850965.1. Taxonomy (NCBI): domain Eukaryota; kingdom Metazoa; phylum Mollusca; class Gastropoda; family Patellidae; genus Patella; species Patella caerulea. The sequence goes on along the minus strand of JAZGQO010000002.1, from coordinate 10,902,192 downwards.
GGAGTCGGTTCATCATTAGGATCAGAAATGTAATGTAAGACATCCTGCATTAATAAGTATTTATTATTACTTGCACATGATTTATTACTTCTTAACTGTGCAATGATATTGACAATATCCTTATCTTTAACCCGTTCTTCAATCATGTTATAAACCCTCTAAAGTAGGTGGTTCAACGGGATTATCGTTATTACCTAAATCGACCGTGCACTTTGCAAATTCCCGTGGTTCAAACTGATTTGAATTTATGGCGTTAATTTCTAGTGTATTGTCGTTTACTTCTAAATTAAGCAGTTCTTCCTCCTGGAATTGAGTCGGCATTCGACTAAGAAAATCAACGATAACAGTTTTGTTTACCCGATAAATATTCAATCTTTCATTTAGTTATAAGCACTTATTGTTAAAGACCACATTTCAAGTTTTTTATTATTCATCGTGGAATCAAGTAAATATTTTAAAGGTTTGTGATCAGTACGTATAATAAATTCTGCGTCATGTAAATAGAAATATAACTTTTTTTAATGCATAATGGATAGCATAACATTCTTTTAATAGTTGACCAACGACTTTGTGTATTACTAAGTTTACGAGACAGCATATAAACTGGCAATTCTTCTTATATGCCTTTAGAATTACGTTTAGTTTGACAAAGATAAGCCCCCACGGAGAAATTACTCGCGTCCGTACATAGAATATACGATAAAATTGGTATTTGAACTAATGTTTGTTTTAAGGCATGAAATGAATTTTCACATTGAAGAGTCCATTCGAATTTTGTATTCTTGCGGGTTAAAGCAATCAATGGTTCAGCAAGTTTGGAAAGATTAGAAAAATAACGACGATAATAAGAACACATGCCAATGATAGATCGAACTTGTTTCACAGTTTGGGGCTGACTTATATTTTTGATCACACTGACTTGTCTGAGGGTCAGGTTTAATGCCATTGGGCGTGATAACAAAACCGAGATAAGTTGTCTCAGTTTGGAGAAAACAAACTACATTTCTTTAATTTCAATTTAAGCTTATGAACACGAATCCTGTCAAAAACTAAATTAATATGTTTAAAATGTTCCTCTAGGGATGAAGAGAATATCATCTAAATATGCAATAGCAAATGTTTGCATATCACGAAGAACAATAGCCATTATTCCTTGAAAAAGTCCTGGGGCGTTGGCGATCCCAAAAGAGACAGTATTGAATTCGTAAAGCCCGCGATGACATGCAAATACTGTTTTTTCTCTATCAGCTTTGTCCATTAACACTTGCCAATAACCCGATTTCATATCCAATTTTGAAAAATACTGTTTGTCGTGCAATTGAGCTAAAATGTCGTCCACCAGGCGGAGGGGATATGAGGAGAATTTAGTGATTTTATTTAATTTCCGGAAATCGACAGAGAAACGTTTCGAACCATCTTTCTTGGAAACGATTACTATGGGAAATGACCAAGGGGAACACGAAGGCCGAATAATATTTGCCTTAAGCATATCATCAATTGCTTGATCAACTACAGGTTGCTTATTAAGAGGTGTCCTATACGGCGGAAGTTTAATTGGGGGGGGGGGGGTGATCCAGTATTAATCATCATTTTAACTGTGTCAGTTTGACTAAGATCTAAATCTGTGGCTGCAAATAGGTCATTATTACTGGAGATAAGATTATGTAATCGGTCTTTAAGTTTAAACGTACGATTTGTGCTGTTTGTTATCAGAAGGGGAAATCTACGTCGCTTAGTCGCATTAATGACACCATTACTAATTAACAACCCGGGTTGAGTACTAACGAAGCCAAAATCCACAGGCGAAATAACAGAATCGTCATGCATCAAATTAGCAACTGGTTTGGCGTTGACGAAACATACATGAGACGTTTGAGGTTTAATAATTACCTGGTTAGCTTTATAAAGCATACGGCCATTAAGAATAATGATACATGACAGATTAACTTATTTGGAATTGAGATTATAGTTTCTATAACTGCACTGCATCATTCCTTTAAAGTCGCGAAGTTCTGCCAGGTGTTAGACACATAGATCATGTGTAGGTTTTAAATAACATATGAATAAATAAGATATTTAATGAGATCGTGCCATTTGTCAAAACGAGCAGGGGTCATTCTGTGTCGCCCGTAAATAACATATTCAACACATTAGCAGAAGTTGTATATAGTTGAAAACGTCCAATATAATATAATGTCAAATCTAGCAAAGTTCTATGTATAAATTACTTTGTCACAAGGGTTCTAAAACAGCCTGAGAACAGGTGTGGGGAATAGCGGTATTCTACCGTATTTTCATACTGCAGTTATAGAAGGCCGGATAGGAACTGTCATCGAATATCATTCGCTTCAGGACAGTTCCAAAAGGAACTAGGCACTAGGGATACTGACGCAGTGTATATGCTGGTTTATCACGTTTTCCCACGAGCGGATTGTACATGTCATCAAGTTGGCAGAGATCCTCATAAACCAAGTCAAGGCGACCAAATTATTTCAGACGTCGTCAATCGGGGAGACGAGATGAACATCGTTCAGTCTATGAGACATTCCGAGAAGATAAACTTGCTGATGCATTTTACAGATTTTCCTTTAGTGTATCTTTGAAAACTGCTGTTGTACACACAGCTTGAGAATGTGTACAGACCGACGTGACAATAAGCTTGGATCATGCACCCGGTAGACCACTGATTCAGACTACAGATAACCCTGAAAATCTTGGAAGTAGAGACAAGTAAACATGCAATTTTAGGCCCTACATTTCAACGTAACCAACCTCACAACTCTTGTATTTTTCCGTCACAAAAACATGAATATTCACCACAAACCGGCAGATTTGATTCTACACCAAAAACTCAACAAAAATCGCCATGCCATGCAAAAGGGGGAAAGGGAAAGAAAGACTAAAAATAACTTTGGCCAAGAAATCTTTGGAGAGCTGTGTCCATTATACCACCATGTACACCATGGGGCCGAATTGACCCTGGTAATATTATACCACCGTATCGAAATTAAACATTTTAAAGCTAGCTTTCAACCGTTTGTAACGACATCAATATAAGGAAAAGAACATCATTCAGACAACTAAAAAAATAATTCAGAGTATTAACATTATTTCGATTTCCAAGAAATGTTTAACATGCTCTCAATTTTATACACATGCCAAACCCTCGGTCCTGTACCAATGGCAGACGGAATTCCTCCGCCAAAACCCGGACCGAATACGTGACTTAGTTAGTCAAGTCACTCGGCAAAACTCGACAGATTCCGGGACCTATATCTAGTCTCGGCTGTATGACGAATTCCGTCATATTGGAACGACTTTATAGGTCCCGGATGAAACATAGCTGCGCCCATGCTGAACACAAATTGGCGACCTATTCGGCTAGCGACCTATTCGACCGATCCAGCTGACAAACTGTTCGTTTGCAACGTATTCAGAAAAAAGACAACGGTCGCCCAAACTCGTCTATTTTTATCATCCAGTAAAATCCAACGTTACGTCTATCAAATGAAAGTAGAATATATTATTTTTTATCGATTCCTTTAGCTCAGAATAGAAGTGTAATTTCGTCATTATCTTACAAAATTCTGGACATCCAACTAAATATTATTAGTAAAGGTTGGCACAATCATATTAAAGGGGCGCGGTCTTAAGCTGTACAAAGCCAATTGTTCAATATTTTAAATGTAAAGATAGACCGGTATGAGAGCGCATACCCTTCAACAGGAGTATGTCAACTTTTACTAATTATATTTGGAAAGCTTATTCTGAATAGGTTTCCAACAAACAGGTAGCCAGCTAGATCCAGATCGGTCGAATAGGTCGCTATCCGAATAGGTCGCCAATTTGTGTTCGGTTGAGCCCATGGTGTCTTGTTTGTTTGTCATAGCGTCAAGTTAACCGGTAGCCGCATCGCAAATGTATGGGCGTAGGTAAATATCGCTTACTGGCACACAGCCGAGACTAGATGTAGGTTTCGGAATCTGTCGAGTTTTGCCGAGTGTTAGTCAAGTCAGCAACCCACGTGACCAAACTAACAGCCATGTTTTAGCATTTTCTTATAAACAGGTAATTATCAATATTAATCCTCCAATTAATGGTGAAACAAGAACACATACTTATGGATTTATTAATAGCAAACACTTATCAACTAATTAACCTTTGTTGTATTTTTTAGATCGAAAGGACCCGTAAATCTGATTCCAAGATGGTTGTCCTACAACGTAATGCATACGGGTAGACATGGCGAATCTTACGGTGATGTTCAGATACAAAATAAAAAGTTTTGTGATCACTCTAAAGAAGAAATACTTAAAGTAGTTGGTGAGTGAATGAATTTGCACCTGTATTTTATTCGTGAAAATCAAAAATCAAGTGATTCTTTCCTACTTTCGCTGGTCATGACCGCACGAAGATCTGACTGGTTAAGTGGGAGGTCATATCTCGGGTCATTTGAGCGGCTTTTGACTCCATGACAAAAGGCATTTGATTAACCAATCAGCGTGGATGGTCCTAGCAGGATAACCACAGTATCGTGGTTAATCTCTCACATCAACCCGATGCTAGTGTAGTAAAAACACTTAAAGCGAAATTTTGAACTTTGCAAATGGGGGCGGATTGTGGGCGGGAACATGAACCCCAAAAATGCGATTTGGTGGCATACCTGATTATAATCTCTGTCAAAATAATATATCCCAAAAATCGATTAATTTAACGGGCGACGTTGTGAATCTGGTGAAAATTTCGGATGAACACCCAGCACACCCTGCCCAGAATGTCTATTATACCAGACTCCAGTGATGGCGTGGTGGCCCGTTAACGCCATCGGCCACATAAAACATGATGACCATCGCTCCATGGCTTGTCCAATACACCCCCCCCCCCCAAATATAATGTTCAACAGAAAAATATATTTTAGACGAATTGAACAAAATTATTTTTTTTTTCATTTTTGTCCAACCGGCCCTTCTGGTGATCGCCCGATGGACCAATCCGCCCATGTTTGAAAACCAGACGAATTAGCATGTATTTTAATCAGATTGCACAATTGTTATGAATGTATGAGAGAACATGCCTATTCCAACAAGTATTCATCGTGGAGCTATTGCCGTTGACTTGGAGACAACTAAAGTAGTGTTATGAGTTACTCTCCGGTATTTGGTATTTGAATTTTTATAATACCTTGTGAAATGGACGCCATTCTTTTAAAATCCTACGCGCATGCGAATTAATGAAATAAAAATTAAAACCATATGTAAGTCTCGAAATGACCTAGTTTGTGTTGAGTGGACGTTAAACCCCACTTTTCTCTCTCTCACTTCTTAAAAACATCCGATTAAATTGATTTTTTGCATAAATCACACCGATACTATTAAAACATTTTAGGTAAGCTAATAAACAAACCTCATCTAGGAAACGAACCATTTACTATAGCAGAATATGGTGCCGCTGATGGCTCGATTTCAATGGAACTAATGACTGATATAATTAGTGAGTATATTGTCATGATTTCAATGGAACTAATGACTGATATAATTAGTAAGTATATTGTCATGATTTCAATGGAACCAATGACTGATATAATTAGTAAGTATATTGTCATGATTTCAATGGAACTAATGACTGATATAATTAGTAAGTATATTGTTATGATTTCAATGGAACTAATGACTTGTGAACACTGTAGAGGTCACAATCTTTAACCGATTTTGACGAAACTTGAAAAACATGTTAATATCCCAAAGAGCTTGGTTCCGTTCGATATGTGCGCATATCGATTTGTAACTTCCTGATTTATGGCCCCTGATTCTACAAAAAATCGCCCTTTTTAGTTTGTGGTCCCTCTAGAGGTCACAATCGTTATCCGATTTGGAAAACCGTCTTATTATATTACCGTTACACTGTAGTGAAGGTTTAGTTCGAATGTCGTGAAAATCGGACCAAAATGCCGGACAAAATGGCCGCCGCTTGTACGCAAATAGTGTAAAAAATATGGTATATAAAGATTGTGATTTTGATGAAACTTGATGTCTATAACTCAAAGATCTTGGTACTGTTCGATATTTGCACATATCGGATCGTAATGTCCTGAATTGTGACCCCTGCCTGTACGAAATATCGCCCCTTTTTTTAGCTTGTGGTCACTCTGGAGGTCACAATTATTTACGGATTTAAAAAAGCGTTTGACGGACAAAATGACCACCGCTTGTGTAAATGTATTAGGCCTTAGAATCGCGTTATAAAGTTAAACAGATCCACGTGTTTATGTTCTAAAATTGGCACGGTGACATGCGCAGTTCGTAGTAACGACCCTTTAACCTCATAATCTTTCGCGAAACAGTTCCCTGTATGTTTGTAAATACTTTATTATTTTATGACCCCATTTCTATCTTATTATAGTAATTCGAAATAATATATATTTGTCATTTATTTGGTTTCCATTGTATTGTTTATCATTGTCCATCGATACCAAGAATCTTAGCAGAGGTTAACGTAAACTGCAAGAGAAGACAACTCGGTTTGGGAGATTGGACCTTAACAATTTGTAGGTGAAACTGAATGTAACAATGAGGGGTGTTGTCGAGCATCGCCTAACAATGCATCAATTGCACTTCGAGACGAGGATTGCGTTCCAATTATGACAAATGTACCAAAAAAGCAATCCTGTACCGTTACCGCTCCGTACACACTGTCACTGTGTAATTATAATAATACTAATGGTATTTGTATCGCACAACTATTCAATCCACTCAGGAATGCACTGGGTGTTAGGGAGTATTAATGATAGTGACTAAATAACCACGTTTTCACTTTGGATTTAAAACGATTATGGTTATATACAGCATATTTCCTTCTGCATAAACGGTAAGTACCAGTAGGCCTTCTAAAGGCACTGCACTACACACTGGTGAGATTTATAAACACTCGCGATAACCTATTTACATCTTTATTTTTGCTATTTTAAAAGACGTTCTTATTCCAGGGGCGATTCCGTGTTCAGATAGGTATGCAATAGCTTAATGTATTATGTTGCTAAGGATTAAAGTTCAATAGCCATACACATATGTAAAAGAATTGACTACACATAATATTCTATCTTAATTTCCGTGTGATTTAAGTACATTTTATATAAAACAGTAGTGTTTAATTTCTATGCACCTTCCGTGTTATAAGTTATTAGATTATATTTTTGTTGCAGTTTTGTCTTCTGTATTTGTACATGCTTTGTGTGGTAATGGGTAAAACTGACCAAACCTTTGGCGTCGCGCAACTTCTATCATTCATGACGTCATCGAACAAACATGAAACGTTGTATCACGTCTATTTTTAGTCTCCAAAGTAAACCATATAAATAGATCTGTATGTGACGTCATACACCCTTTCCTCAAATGGATTCGTCCTTACCATTATAAAAAGAAACACCAGTTGCCTCTAATTATCAGAATGGCTGACGGAGCGCTAATTATACGCCTCGAAGAAGACCACAACGTGGACAACCTCGTGTACCTCGGGTTAATACTTTTGCAGTCTTCAGGTGTGTTTTTCTTGTGTTTGTTTCTTTGTTTTCTTTTGTAACCATAAAAAGTTGTGTTCAATAAAATGCTTTGTCAGCAACAGATGTGTCTGTTTTTTTGTGACGTTATGTGACGTCATGCTATTCTGATTGGTGGAAAATGATGTCGTCCCAACCCATTAGACTCGCCCCGTCTCGAGCCATAAATAGGAGTGTCGAAGCCAAAAGAAGTCACAAGCAAAGTGGATCGAAATGATTATAGATTTTGTACGACTTGTCGGGGGTATCACCCCATGTTTAATGGGAACCGGCCGGATGCCGATTACTTAATTTGCTTCTGGTACGGGACAGAAATAGGTAACACCGACCATAGACGGTCAAAGCATTTAGTTAAATGCACGAAGAAACCGAATCGGTGGGAGCAGCCGAAGTGCTCCTGTTAGTGTAACGAGTGGATCAACGGCCCTTTTCGGGGCCAACTTAATCAATGCAAAAGAGTTGTTTCCCCTTTCCTCTTCTTCTTCTCTCTCCCCGTGTGCGCGCCCCTCTCTTTCTCCGTACGTGCAAGGTCACGACAAACTAGGTCATGGGGTCATTCAGTGCAAGGTCATGGCGAACTAGGTCAAAGGTCACTCAGGTCAAGGCGAACTAGGTCAAAGGTCACTCAGGTCAAGGTCAGTGCGTCTCCATACAAGCCCCCTTCACTGCTGTAATGAGTGGACATTGTTTTAAATTTTGATTGGTCAGTAGTCCGACAACCAACCAATGATTAGCTGTTCTACAAAAGCTTTACATTTAAAACGAGTGCTAATATTGGACCAAATATGTTTACATAACGTTACGTCATGGCTCACGATTTTATTATGCCCAATTAATCCGGGCATAGCAGAATACTGCAGTAAAACTAATTGCGTGACAAACGAGGCTATCAAGTCGAATGAAATGTAAACAATACTGTTTCGAAACGAACACGCTTTCGCCGTTTTTAATACCTTAGATCACTGTCCAAAGGTTTAGGGAAGACCCAGATTAAACGAAGGACTGTCATGTTGCTGTACTTAAGTGGTAGCTTTGATTGAACGGGGAGAATAGACATACTTCCGCAAAAGTTCAAGAATCAGAAACTAATCCAGCAATGGCCAGAGAGGGGTTTCTCGGGCCATTGCTTCAGGAATATGTGATTCTATATGATCATATTTTATTTCAGGTCTTATTCGCTCAAAAGGTGGAAAAAATAAAGAAATTAACATAATGTACGAAGATCTCCCAATCAGTGATTTCAACTCTTTACATAAAAGAATTCAGGGTTTGTAACAGTATTTTGTTTTAAATTTCTACTATTTACAGACACGAAGACACATATAAAACACATTTACTTCGTAAATTTTCATGGATAGGTAGCATCCGGGGTATTGGAGGTCCTTGTCGATTTGGGGCATTTACGTGAAAGCGGGTACTATAGCCATTGTTTTTCTAACATGAAATGGAATGGGATTTGACGTCCGACTGTTCTGCTCGGAACTGGGCTAATGAAGACGGGCATACGTTATGCTATGACGGACATTTTGTAGCCTACTCTTATATCGAATTCCATCCGTCAAACGTATTTTACGGGCACGGGACCTCGGGGTTTCGTCTCATCCGAACGCCTTACATCACTGACAAGCGGGAACAACATCGTACAACAATGTATCGTACATCTCGGACATTTCTAGTGGCTGGGTACCTCTGACTGAGCTATGTAATGGCCAGACATTTGTAGAGTGGGAGTTGTCTTATTTCCATGATACTGTGATTAAAAATGATTTATCCTTTAATAATGGGCCTGCTTGCTATTTTAGGTATTATACCCAATCCCAGGTCATATCTTCAGGACCATGAAAATGTTTATGTGTCATCTACGGGAACCAATTTTTACAAACAGTGTTTTCCTTCCAATTCTGTGGATCTAGCATTGTCTTTTACAGCAACACACTGGTTATCAAAGTAAGTGGTGTGTCTTACCATTATACAACCAATTGAAAAAAAACTGTTTTCTGATTTTTGATTATTCTATTCCATCTTTTTAAATCGCAAGACCCCACTCATTCTTTCATAATTGTTATGAACTTTTTTTCGTATTTTGTGCATTTGGCGGTTTTGGCAATATGCCATAGTTAATCCACTCTGAACTGAGAATTTAGCGATTAAAGTTTCGGCCCAGCCGCGATCATCGTAAGTCGGTACGATAAAACCTCATAGCATCGATTATCCATTTCATGATTAAATCAAGAATAAAAGTTGGGCAGCAAATCGGATCCTAATCCAGTAAATATCTCAGACTAGCAATAACATCGATAGTTGATTATGGTCTTGATAAGTTAATTAATGACTTATTAATAATTTAGATAACATTTCAAGCACAAAGAAATACCTGCAATAGGCAGATTTAGCCCTTGCATAATGTATGTTTAAGTAAATAAATAATCTGACCCTATTACCACACGGTGAAGCACCATGGTTAATCCGCCTTTTCTAGTATGCGGCAATTCTGAAGACGGGACGAGGGTGGGGATTAATCCGCTTTTCCTAGTATGCGGCAAATCTGATGATGGGGTCGGGAGGCGCCTCTTTCAAGTCTTGCACTGCAATCTCAACACTGTTTTATATCAAGTTGTTAAAAATTTGATATCTTCGACATACATAACTTTGACAATTTTAAGATTTTAACAAACAGAAATTTATTTTAGTAAAATAGATATTTCAGATCATGTATATCCTTATTTTACCCAAAATAAAGATGAAAAAGACACCCTGGAGAAACAGGCGGCAGACGACTGGGTACTATTCCTAAAAAATAGAACAAAAGAGCTGAAACCAGGTTAGTGATTTTCGTTAATCAATGAAATTCAGTATCCCCATTAGTCTAAATCGGTTCTACTCCAACAACCCCTGGGTGGGGGTGGGGTGGTTTTGAGTGTGCTATTTTTATCAAACAATCCCATAAATCGTTATTTGAAAGAGAAGGTAGTCGGGTAAAGTAAATAAAACGCAAAGCCCCCTTCCCCCTTCAAGAGACCAAGCACGGAAACAACAAACTACAATTTTAAGGTGACCCACCATAAATGAATATCTCGAAAATTACACCACATTTATATATAGACCAAGCCTTAAATCACTCAATTTATATTCACTTAATAAACGGTTGTACATAATAAGCTATGACCATTTAACCATCTATAAATAATAGACTGAAAAATGGTTCCGAATATCGTCCAGTCACTTGTGAGTAAAATTCGTCTCGCTTAACTAGTCTACCGACAATTCTACGTCGTCTAATTGACAGGTGTGGATAATCAGGACTACTTTTTTACGAAACGTAACAGAAAATTGGAACAAGAAATTGAATTTTGAAACGCGCACATTAGGCAACTCAACAATTGTTTTAAGAACCTTGTTAAAGTAAAATAAAACTACTGCTAGTATAATGTTCTTGCTAACGAAAATGCTTTAGAGATATTATTTGTATTAAACCAAAAGATGTCGCTCCTAACGGTAGAGTTAATGATAAAGCAATTTAAAAAAAATAAACGAACCTCATTTCTGAAGCTGCTGTAATAACCTAAATGCTAAATTTTACTGCTATTCAAAATCGTCAACTATAGGGTTTTTTGCGGCTGTAATAGATATGTAGGTTTCTAGAGTTTTATTGGAAGACGTTCGTGACTGGAGTTTTACGCCTATTTCTACCGAGTGTGATATCGTAGGCCAGTTGAGGATTCTGCGTTCGTTTCTGGAGTTAAATGTCCACTACTATCAAAAGTGGTATTAAATCGCCAAGCATAAGTCTCAAATATACCAGTGTCCTGGTTACCACAATGCACACATTTTTTTAGGAGGGGGGCGCGTTATCACGGTGGCTAAGTGGATAAGGCGCTGGTTCGCTAGCCTGGAGGTCGGGTGTTCGATCCCTGCATTCGATCCATGATTTCCCCTTGTCAGTGATGCAGAAGGAGGGCCTGACAAGGACAGCGGCCTAGTCATTCGGATGGGAGGTCCTGTGTACACATTGGAGATCCCTTTGGCAGTTGGAATTCGATATAAGAGTAGGCCGTAGCACCGCTGCCCGGGCAAAATGTCACTTATAGCATACTGTATGGGGTATGCCTGTCTTCCATTAGCCCAGGTTAGGTGCAAAAGAGTAGGACGTTAAACCCCATTTCATTTCATTTCACACATCTTGTCGCAACTACAAATGATGATAACGTAGCTCAGAAGGAAATTTTCAATTTACATTACATAATATGTCTTTAAACTTGAAGAACCATTCAATAGTGATAAACTAGTATTGAACATAGCAAGACAAAACTTGGGTCCTGAGGACTTCCAATCTCTATCCTAAATATACAGGTGTCCCACCCCCCTCTTTACTCTAATTCTAATATATTACACTCAGTAATGTTCTAAATAACAGAGGTCTCTCCCACTGCCCTCTAGGGGGGTGGGGGGTGGCCTAGTGGTTTAGAGTGCCGCGCTTCGACCTCTAGCTGGCCGGTCAGCTCTGGCTTGCGGCTGTGGTTTTGAGCCTCGTGGGTTTCCTCCGGTATCCTCCCACTGCTAAAGACCCCTACGCCCCAGCAAATTATTGAAATAAAATTAAACCATATGTTAGTCCCGTAATGACCTAGTTTGTGTTGAGTGGACGTTAAACCCCATTTTTCTCTCTCTCTCCTCTCTACCCACGCTTTTACAACATATATCATGTTAATTTAATTAAACTAGATCCATAAAGAAACCAATACAAACTTGATATAACTTGTTAAACAGTTTTATTCTATATAAATATAGGGAAGTTGGATGGTCGAATGGTTAGCATGTGCACGCTGTATAATAAGGTCTTGTCATTGAGTCAACTGGCGGGGTTTCGGAGTAGGGCCCCCTGTCAAACCTCGGGGTTTTCTCTGGGTCTTCCCACTGCTAAAGACACCTACGTGCAAACAAATTATTGATATAAAATTAAACCATGTTTGTCCCAAAATGACCTAGTTTGTGTTGGTAGGACGTTCAACCCCATTTCTTTCTTTAAGTTCTGTTGTATATTTTTATTGTGTTATTTATTTAGTTCTAAATATAGTTTTGACTTTTGAGTGAGAAATGATTTAGTTTATTTCTGATGGTGTGAGAAATTCATTGGTTCCGGTCTGATAAATTCTTTATTCTCGTTCAAATGTCACCTCCCCTATCCCCTAAATCTTGTCGTCAGATTGAATAGCAAGGCACACAGTATTATCCCATCTGTGCATGTGTTTACATTTGATCTTCAACAAAAAGAATTTTTTTTATAAAATCTGTTCATGACACAGCATAACACATGGATAGACAAATGGTTTGTGCATTAAGCAGTCGTTTCTTTAGGGCCATTAGCTTTTAGTGAAGTATCAACTTGGGAGCATATGCAAAGGGGTGAAAAGGGATTTAACGCCGCGTCTGAGCTAACGAAATGAAATGTGGTTCAACGTCCTACTGTTTTGCTCCGACTGGGCTAATGAATACGTGTATATGCCACGCAGTATGCTATGAGGTAGTTTTTGCCTGGACAGCGGCATAAGGGCCTACTCTTATATCGAATTCCAACTGCCAAGGGTTCTTTAATGTGTACATTGACCTCTGTTTTTGTCCTATCCATACAACTACTCATTATCCGTTGGGAGTATAGGCAAAGGAAAATGTGCTCTTGATCTCCTTTTGTAATATTTTACTCTTTTTACGAAGGTTAATTAGCTGTCATAATGGACTGTTATTCCTATCAGAAAATCGTTTTTCACAATATTGTAGTTTGCAAGAGATTCATTTATATAGCTCTATTACGCCAAAATGGTGCAAGGTGACTTAAGCTAAATACAAGTCAAATCTGCATTTTATTTTTATTACAGGCGCCTTCATAGAGAAGTGAGATCTGTGAGTGTGAAATAGGTTTAATTTACGTCCGATTGAGACTAATAAATCAAGTACTGGAAATTGAGACTTTGTTTATAATTATTATTGTGGCAATTGTACTTTACAATCAAGACAATTCAGTCTATTTCTCGTCAGAATCCTGAAACATTTATAACATTCTCAGAATAATGCAGTCATAATCTATTTTTGAACTATTTTTTTTTTTGTAAAAATGACCAGCTTTTTTTTTTTATAAAAATCTTACATAAAGTATCTTTAATACAACTATTATAACAAGAACAGCCACGTCTTTATCTAAATCTTACATAAAGTATCTTTAATATAACTATAATAGCAAGATCTAAATCTTACATAAAGCATCTTTAATATAACTATAATAGCAAGATCTAAATCTTACATAAAGCATCTTTAATATAACTATAATAGCAAGATCTAAATCTTACATAAAGTATCTTTTTATACAACTATAATAGCAAGATCTAAATCTTACATAAAGTATCTTTAATATAACTATAACAGCAAGATCTAAATCTTACATAAAGTATCTTTAATATAACTATAACAGCAAGATCTAAATCTTACATAAAGTATCTTTAATATAACTATCAGATTCGATAGATTCCTTTACAGATCTTGAAACTTGCTATAACGAGATAGTCACGGCATTACTTACAGCATCTAATGAGATGCTTACACGAAAAAAATTTAAGAAGTTTCTTAAACCCTTCTGGTGCGAAACCTTGAAGACTCTCCATCGGCAGATGCGTGTGTCTAGACAGGAGTGGATACGTCATGGAAAGAACTGTGATGCTGATGATCCAAATCGTCTCTCATATAAACTGTGTAAGACATCATTCAGGCGCGAACTAAGGCGTGCATCTAATGATCACATCAGCAATCACTACAATGAACTAGATTCCGCCTACGACATGGATCAAAAATTATTCTGGTCACTTGTAAAGAGAGGAAATCCGAAATCATCTTCAGGAGCTAGCTTCCTTTCAATTGGCGGTAATATCTTAAGGGATGAGAGAGCCATTCTGGATGGATGGGCAAGTCATTTTAAATCGATTTTCACGAATCAAGATGACGAGAGTTTTGATGATAGGTTCAAGGCTTATATTTCAAACTTTGTGAACGAATGTAAAGTAAATTCCCCAAACAGTGTTCTACCTCTACATCTATTAACTTCTCCAAGTGAAATCCGACAACTCTGCTCCAAATTGAAACGCAATAAAGCCGCTGATATCGATGGAATTGTATATGAACACCTCATCCACGGAGGTGAATGTCTATACCATCATCTATCTAACTTATTCAATGCTGTTCTAAAACTGAAACAAGTCCCAACCAAATGGAAGCATAGTGTTATCGTTCCCCTCTTTAAAGGAGGCAACAAACCTAGAAGTAATCCTAATTCCTACAGAGGAATTTCACTAACGCCAACTATTGGTAAATTATTTGAAAAACTACTCGAAACGCGTTTGTCGTCACTACATCCATCAAGTGCCTTCCCTAACAAGCAGCAGGTAGCTTATCAGAAGGGTCTTTCATCGTTACACGCTTCTTTTAACCTTCAAGAGACAATCCATTATTATCAAGCTCGTTCGAACTCTGTCTACGTGGCGTTCTTAGACAGCACCAAAGCCTTCGACTGTGTTTGGCACGATGGTCTTCTGTATAAGTTGCGCATGTGCGGTACCCATCCTGCGATTTGGAGTGTTATAAACGACATGTACACGGATATGAAGAGCTGTGTTCGTGCTAAAAACCAACTGTCAAGAGACTTCACACTAGATAGAGGTATTAGACAAGGTGGCGTTCTCTCGGCAAAACTGTATCTTCTGTTTATCAACGATCTTCTTGATGAACTATCAAACAGTAGTTTTGGCGCAT
The DNA here is from genome assembly GCA_036850965.1 of Patella caerulea. Taxonomy (NCBI): domain Eukaryota; kingdom Metazoa; phylum Mollusca; class Gastropoda; family Patellidae; genus Patella; species Patella caerulea. Next base: position 10,886,846 of record JAZGQO010000002.1, on the reverse strand, counting down.
CACTCCTGGGTGTGAAGGTATGTTGCCCCACACAGGCCGACGATGTTGCCATTGTTAGCTCATCGCTCATTGGTTTACAGAGATTGTTACAAATATGCGAAACCTACAGTAGGAGATGGCGATTTTGTTTTTCACCTACCAAAAGCGTGATCCTGAATTTTTCCATATCCACAAAATCTATTGAGAAAGAACAAATCTACCTCTGCAACCATGAACTTCCCATAGTTAGCACCGTTAAACATGTTGGAATCACTCTTTCCGATACCTTTAAATCTAAAGATCGGACTATTGGCGCATGTCGCGCTATTCGGTCTGGTGTCACTGTCCTGGCTAAATCTGGTGTTCATCAAGATGGATTAAACCCTTTAATCAGCGCTAAGTTGATAAAACAGTGTGTATATGCTAAAGCTTTATATGGATGTCAATTATGGAACAATCTGACTCGTGAAGAAATTGCCATGCTTGAACGAGCACAACACTTTGCATGTAAATATGTTCTTGGGTTAAATCTTCGAACTCGTTCAGACATGTGTACAAGTCTCCTCGGATGGGGATCATTGGAATCTTATATTGACGAACGAAAACTGTTCTTCTTTGGTCACATTTTGAACATGAACCCTAAATACCTTCCAAGATCCATACTCATCACAAGACTTTTGGAATATAATTTAGATTGTACAAAACATCAGAAAGGCTTTATTCCAGACGTATGGAGAATTATTAATAAATACAATCTTAATCAATATATGTCCATGTTCCTCCAAAATCGTGTTTTTCTTGGATATTGTTCCTGGAAACGGATTGTGAAACAGGCTGTTACAGCAAAAGAGTGTAACGATTGGAAGTTACGGATGTCGCTACACAATGACTTTCGTCTGTTTTCCCAAATACAGAGTGAGTTGTCGCCACACCCCGTATTTTCAGTGTGGATGCGTGATCCTTCATTAAAAGTTGCTTGCAGAATATTTGTGAGAGCATGTACCGCAATCCGGCAAAATGATGACATTTTGGTAACAGAATTTTGTGAAAAATGTGGTAGATTCTTTAGCTCTAGACCAGAACACTTAATCTTAGAATGCGATTCATTCAATGACGCGAGAACAAGTTTCATACTTTGGTTTGGCGCAGATCGTAATAACCTCCTTAAGGATTTGTTTAGTTTAAAAGTGGAACAATCATGTGCTATCACTGTCAGTAGTACAACTATTTATGACTATCAAAGAGCTGCAATAATGTTTGTATATTTTGCTTTACGTCACTGTGATCTTTAGGTCCTTACTTTAATTTCGATTGTATACTGTATATTTTTGTATTTTATTCTCTGTATTGTGTGTATTTCATATGCTGTATTGTCTGTACTCTTCATAATTGGAGGAAATAAAGAATATATATATATATATATATATATATATATAACAGCAAGATCTAAATCTTACATAAAGTATCTTTAATATAACTATAACAGCAAGATCTAAATCTTACATAAAGCATCTTTAATATAACTATAATAGCAAGATCTAAATCTTACATAAAGTATCTTTAATATAAATGTAATAGCAAGATCTAAATCTTATATAATGAATCTTTTAAAGGACAATATTGGTGTCAGTGATTATCACATATGTGATAGAACTGGTTAAACAATTTCCAACAAGCCAACAGTGAGGCTGATGTTCTCCGCCGAAATCCCAAAATAAATAGATGACTCATATTAATTAATCGCACATTTATTTTTTTCAAACGTATCTAGCAATCAAACTTTACACGAAGTGTCATCCAAAAGTGTTTTATAAAGTTAATGCTAAAACCGACGAGAAAAATGAAAATGTACCCTAGTTAGGGGGACCCTAAAGGCAGACAAAAGGGCCCCCACGCTTGACAAAAGGGCCCCTCTGACCAAGGGAAAGGGCCCTCGTGTCCGAGTCAATCGTTTCTATACACTGTTACTGTCGAATCCATTACTGAATGAGAATGCAGTCATTGTATTGGCATAAACATCATCAATCAAGATGAACCTAAGTTATCTTGTCTCAAAGTATCAATCAATCAAATTGCTTATCTCTGCCTACCCTAAGAAGAAAATGCTCATCTTAGAACTCCATCAAGGCATTGACCTAATAAGCATACACACCCATTTTGAACATTTTAACTCAATTCGAAAGAGAGTTATTGTGTTCCAAAGTCTCGGCAAATCAAATTACTTATCGCTCTGCTTACCCTGAACAGAAAATGCTCATTATCGATCTTAGTCAAGGTATTACTGTAATGAAACTATACACCAAGTTTCATCACTCTCACTTAATTCGAACTAAAGTTATAGTGTCTCAAAGCACCAACCAATCAAATTGCTTATCTCTGCCTACCCTAAGAAGAAAATGCCCATCTTAGAACTCCATCAAGGCATTGACCTAATAAGCATACACACCAATTTTGAACATTTTAACTCAATTAGAAGGAGAGTTATTGTGTTCCAAAATCTCGACCAATCAAATTGCGTATCGCTCTGCTTACCCTGAGCAGAAAATGCTCATTATCGAACTTAGTCAGGTATTACTGTAATGAAACTATACACCCAGTTTCATCAATCTCACTTAATTAGAACTAAAGTTATCGTGTCCCAAAGCATCAACCAATCAAATTGCTTATCTCTGCTTACCCTAAGCGGAAAATGCTCATCTTCGAACTCCATCAAGGCATTGTGCGAATAAACACATACACTAAGTTTTAACATTCTAGCTCAATTAGGAAGAGAGTTATTGTGTCCTAAAAAGTGTGACGGACAGACAGACAGACGGACGAACCTATTTTAATAGTCCCCCAACTTTCTTCGAAAGGCGGGGGACAAATATAATTATCATGGCAAGGTCTAAATTTTATATAATGCATGATTAATATAACTGTTATAGCAAGAACGACCAGCTTTTTATCTATATCTTACATACCCGATAATAGCAAGGTCTAAATCTTATATACCTGGTAATAGCAAGGTCTAAAACTTACATAATGGATTACAATTGCATTTCAACTCCCTTCATTTTTGCCTGCTGACTTCTCTATTTAATGCTTGTATAAAACTCTTGAATAAATAAATAGAGTTTATATAAGTATTATTATATATTCATATGCTAAGTGATTGAAAATATTAATTCATTTTTGTCCCCCGCCTTTCGAAGAAACTTGGGGGACTATTAAAATGGGTTCGTCCGTCCGTCCGTCCGTCTGTCTGTCTGTCTGTCTGTCTGTCCGTCACACTTTTTGGGACACAATAACTCTCTTCCTAATTGAGTTAGAATGTTCAAACTTGGTGTATGTGTTTATTAGGTCAAGGTCTTGATGGAGTTCGAAGATGCGCATTTTCCGCTTAGGGTAAGCACAGATAAGGAATTTGATTGGTTGATGCTTTGGGACACGATAACTTTAGTTCTAATTAAGTGAGAGTGATGAAACTTGATGTATAGTTTCATTACAGTAATAACTTGACTAAGTTCGATAATGAGTATTTTCTGCTCAGGGTAAGCAGAGCGATAGGCAATTTGATTGGTCGAGACTTTGGAACACAATAACTCTCCTTCTAATTGAGTTAAAATGTTCAAAATTGGTGTGTATGCTCATTATGTCAATACCTTGATGGAGTTCGAAGATGAGCATTTTCTGCTTAGGGTAGGCAGAGATAATTAATTTGATTGGTTGATACTTTGGGACAAGATAACGACGGAGTTCGAAGATGAGCATTTTCTGTTTAGGGTAGGCAGAGATAAGCAATTTGATTGGTTGATACTTTGGGACAAGATAACTTAGGTTCATTTTGATTGATGATTTTTATGCCAATACAATGACTGCATTCTCATTCAGTAATGGATTCGACAGTAATAGTGTATAGAAACGATTGACTCGGATACGAGGGCCCTTTCCCTTGGCCAGAGGGGCCCTTTTATCAGGCTGGGGGGCCTTTTTTCTGCCTTTAGGGTCCCCCTAACTAGGGTACATTTTCATTTTTCTCGTCGGTTATAGCATTTTCCTTTATAAAACACTTTTGGATGACACTTCGTGTTCAGTTTTATTGCTCGATACGTTTGAAAAAAATAAATGTGCGATTAATTAATATGTGTCGTCTTTTTATTTTGGGATTTCGGCGGGGGACATCAGCCTCACTGTTGGCTTGTTTTCTTTCATGTTCATAGCAGTTATATTTCATAACAACCTCTCATGACTTCATCAAAGGTTGATATATTCGGTTCATATCAACTGCTGATGACGTCATGGCAGGTTGATATTTTATATCAACCGCTGATGACGTCATCCTAGTTCGATATATTCGGCTCATATCAACCGCTGATAATGTAGATGATGGAAATAATACAAAGAACACAGAAATAAAATTTTATTCTTTTGACAATAAAAAAAGTTATGGTACAGTTTGTAGCATTCAGTAACGAAATAGATGGTGTACTTATCGGCATATTTAAACGGTTATCCATACTCCATGTCTAAGATATCTTTCAGAATTTTCTTTCCGCCCACATTATTTCTCCACACACTCCAAGACTTGAAAGTATTTATTGCTCAAAAGTTCCTTTGTAAAGTATTTTTGGATACAGTCCACTTAAACCAGTCGGTCAAATCCTTCTCTGAACATACCTAAATTTTAATCACGGTTCATTGTCAGAAATGCCTCTTGATCCAAATTTTCTTCAGGCTTTGGATAGATCCTCATCATATTTGCATCCACATCTATTCCATCGTCAATATGAATATGATGAATGAAAAGGATTGATTATTCGTCTGACTTCGTTTAATTATCCATTTTGTTCTTGCTTTCAATTCAATTTCCCCAAAATGGCGACGTGTAAACAAAAACACGCGCGAGAATACATCGGTAATTCTCGCTATTTGGCGGAAACTACCGAGCAATTATTCAATCACTGTTGCCTTTTTTTTTTAGAAGAGTCCATTAAATTTAAGGGTAAACGTTATATATGTCAGATATAAACCTACTCTCCCTCGGATTGATATGATAGAGAACCCTTGGGCTTCGCCCCCGTGTTCTCTTATCATATCAAACTTGGGTAGGTTAATATCCTATACATATAACAACGAACGCGAAACGAAGGTCGTTTCTTTGGACTTAGTAAGGCTGGTTTGTAAACTGTCATTGATTGGTTCGATTGGCAATCAAGGCCAGGGTTAATAATTTGAAATCGGGGAAACCCAATGGATTATCCCAGGGGTTTGTGGAGTAGAACGGAATTACACCACTGGGGATACCGAAATGTCATGAAATGGGGTTTAATGTCCTACTGCCTCTTAACTGGGCTAATGAAGACGGGCATACGCCATACAGTGTGCATGGAGGAAATTTCGCCCTGGCAGCGGCACTATGGCCTACTCTTATATCGAATTCCAACTGCCAAGGGATATTTTACGTGCACGCCAATGTGTACAGGGGACCTCGGTTTTTCGTCCAATCCGAACGACTAGGTAGCTGTCCTTGACAGGCCCACGATCCCTGCATTGACCGAGAAAGTTCATTCAGATACCGGTAATTTCAGGAAATATGGTCGGACAAGTATAGTGTCATGACGTGGGAATACCGATTATCCTCTTGATATTCGGTATTCTATTTTAGATAATGCCATCGTCGTGTTGGGATCAATATTTTAATTTATATTGTCTTAAAAAAAAATGTCTTATACATTTGATATACCTTGCTCTGTATTTGGTTTCGAAGTAAAAGTTTGGTGTGTCAGTGACCCGACTTAGTGTTGTATGGCATGTCATCACAGCAACAAGGATTTGTATGCTTAGCGTTCAGGCTATCCACCCTACCCGACCCTCGTGCATTAACTGAACTAACAGAAAGTGGTGGTAACACAGACTGCACGGGGCGGTGCACAGTTTCTGGAATAATGGTCGACCTTGTATATCTATCTCTGTGCTAGGATTTTGAAAGGTGGTGTACCAATATGGTCATGGATGTGTAAGGGGACGAGCATGTCGCTGATGTAGTGGACTGCGTTGTATTTATTTCCAAGATAGGAATTTCGTTGTTTTCGTTTGCGGCGACTTCTGGCTTGTAATGATTTCTTTTTGTTTTTGATATCAAACTTGTGTACAAACGTTAGTTTGTCTTTAATCTCAAGACAGAACATTCGAATGGCCCAAAATGGATTGCATGAAACATTTACTATTCTTAAAAAACCCAAAAACGCGGTACTGCGTGATAGATTTCCCTTAGCTGAAATTGGTATTTCCGACCAAAAATCCATGGAAAATATTTCATTCGCTTTAACAGTATCATGATGAAAAAACCCCACTCAGAATGAACTTCAGATCATGAAAATTCAAAGATTATTGACACCGGAAATTGGTATTCCCCACCGGATGTCAATATAAGTTACTTCCAATCGCTTTAAGTCAGCATGATGAAAACACAGGAGAATGAACTTCATATCATGAACATCCAATCATTAATCCCCCCCCCCCGTTCAGTCCCAGAGGGGTCAAGGGGTCGAAAAATTTGAACCGCGACATTTTTGTTTAGGTTGGTCCAACAGTAACCTTACACAAGGGGTCAAGGGGTCGGAAAATTTGAACCCGACAATTTTGTTCAGCTTGGTCAAACATCAACCCAAAACAACATGTCATACCACACTAACTGCCTGCTGTACTTCGTAATTCCAGATTAAGTATACTTACTCCGGAACTCCATTAGTCCAAAGTTTGGGCATATTTTACACGTTAGCACGAATATCTTATTTATTGTAGGTGGTTGTGGTGTTTTCTCAACAGCAGGTACAAGAGAAGCCATAGGCGAGAAACCAGCCTTGGTTGCGGGACAGGATAATTTAAACACGATAAATAAATTTTGGAACAGTTTATTTTCTCGCGGCATAATAACAAAGGTATTTTCTTGTGTAATCATGATGCACGTCACGACAATATTTTATAACATTTATAACAAATTGTGTTCATGCTATGCCTATGCGGAACGAACCAGCCATACTTGCATAGGGACACATGATGCAACACGCGCGTTGGTGGGGTGTTGGGTTACCGACTGGTTATCGCGTGTGCGTTGTCTGTCATTGAGTCAAGTGGCGTGGTTTCTATTTCTCGGTTGTACGTGACAAGGAGGACAGTCATCTGTTTAACCACATGTTATCTCCAGGTCCCCCACTATTGCTAAAGGCGAATTATTCAAATAAAATGAACTCATATACCTAGTTTATATCACGTAGACGTTAAACCCTATTTCTCTTAATCCCACACTCGTTGGTAGTCATCCCAGAATGCATTGAAGCTCAGATTAGCTTTTGGCGTCATTACACCTTCTAGATTTTGGCCAGATTGTTGACATTTGATAGCCCTCTTTTTCTGTATCACACTATATTTTCGCATGCCCGTAGTTTTTAGTCCAGTCGGGGCTGAACAGTAGGACGTTTGACCCCATTTCCTTGCTGTATCATCACGTAACGTCTATATTTCAAAATCTTCTTCTATAGGCTGAGTTAAAACGAGGTACAATAGGCTTTTGTGTGCGAAGCCCACGCCAGATAGAAGAACCAATCCTAGATTCCGTCGAATTACAGACTGGTGGAATGAAACTTCATGAAATCAAATTAGATACAATTCCCTTTTTTTACGAGGCAGAATGGAATGAAATGTTTAGGCAAGGTAAATACACAGTTGTCTCCTTGAGTGATTTGAATTTTCAGTCTCAGGCAGGCGTTCGACTTCGGTTGTAAAACTATCGGATAACTTTGAAGTTGGTTGACTCATCGACTAGAATAGCAGAAAAACTTATACATGCGGTTTTTAAACTGTCTACATTTTCTTGGCTCTCCGTGCACTAAATACTTGATTGGCTGTTCGGAATGAAAGTCGACCAAGTTAGGCTTTGTTGGATCCCATTGCAGTTGTATTCACGTGCTGGAATAGCAGGAAAACCTGTTTGCGGTCGTTAAATTTTCCAAACCTTCTTCGGAAAGACCCTATGCAGGCAAGCCGCGATTTCGGCATTCGTGGCACAAATAAATTACGAAACAGGAATTCGCAAGAAACGCATCGGAACATTTTGACTCAATCAGTTTTAGATGAATGAATGTATTTTTCTTTTTCATCCATAGGCAATGACGAAAGAGAGGCCTTCGCGCGCGAGTTTTTGAAATACTTAAAAACACCATTTTATAGTACCTTTTATGAAGCCATGGAAGGTCAACGGAACGAAAAGCAGAAACTGCAGATTTGTGAATTACTATTTAAAGAAGCAGCGGATTATCTTTTGTCAAAATCCCCGAGTGAATTTGATATGGATTATATTATCACCACAACGTATGTCTATAAGGAATGAATATCAGTTTATATACATTCATATTACAGTATTATATGCGTTGCCACCCACATGTATCAATTACTAGGTCCCAAATGTTAGCGATTTAGCGCCTTTAAGTCTGAGAATGCTTTGTGAACTCGGGGCCTGTTCTTAAGGACTATCTAGACGAAGTTATTCCAGCTTTTACCAATATTATTAATTCTGGTATATCATCCTCTACTACTCCCAACATTTTCAAACAAACGTTACCCCTTTTAATTAAAAAGTCTACACTGGATCCTAATATTTTTGAAAATTACAGACCTGTCTCTAACTAAAGTTTTATTTCTAATATATTGGAGAAATGTATTGCTTCTCAGATAAGGGACCCGGGGAAAACCCACGAGATTGGACAGGCGACCCTACTCCTTGTCACGCAAAACCGGGGATTCGAAACCACTCCAGTTGACTCAATGACAGACTTTATGACACAGCACGCACGTGCTAACCATTCGGAAATCCCCCCCCCCTCTTGTTTATTTATGATTACATTGTCACTTTGTAAAGTGCCCCTGAACATGTTATTTCAAATGGCGCACTATAAATATGCTGTAATAATAATAGTAATTAAGTCAATCTGATTAAAGTACAAAAATATATTCGTTTGGTTTTTTTTTATTCTTTCGAAGACCTACATGACGGTCTTGTCAGGGGTCGTACTTTTGACCCTATGACGTCAATCAGCGTTGACGTTTCTAGTGACAGGCCGTTTCCTTGGCTAATACCCCAAGAAAGAGAGGGAGAGAGAAAGAAATGGGGTTTAACGTCCACTCGAAACAGACTAGGTCATTTCGGGATTAACATCTGCATTAATTTTATTTCAATAATTCGCTTGTGCGTAGGGGTTTTTATTAGTGGGAGGAAACCGGAGGATCCGGACGGAGAAAACCCACGGGCTGGACAGGTGATCCTACTCCTTGTCACGGTCAACCGGGTATTCGAAAACACGCCAGTTCAATAATGATACAGATGTTGAGCCTTTTCTGTGTAGGCTGAGTATAGACACCAAACTGGTAATACTTTAGAACAAAAAAAACTCTCTTTATAAAAAATTTGTTTCAATGTGGCGAGAAAATATTCCTTTTGGCGAATAAAGAAGAATCACGTTGGGAAGTAGTCGGTAAGGATTCAAAAAATTAGAGCAGAGGTGGGGAAGAGCGGTATTTTCATATTGCAGCTATATAGGAACGGATAGGAACTGTCAATGTACGATCAGAGACCTTTCCTAAAGGAACTCGGAAAAATGATAGATGTAGCCGAGGACTGCCGCCTCTTTCCGCCGACTATATATGACACTATCCTGTGTCGCGGTACCAAAAAGCAGACTGTGACACCATCCTGTTTGGGGTGACTGTCGCCTAGGGCTTTCTTCAACTTCCCGTTGTGATATTAATTAGTTCAATCATCAATTAACTGACTTTGGAAAATCGTTTATGTTGTTACTATGTTTATATACCGAATACAACAAACTACAATGGTTACATACAGAGAACTACAATATCTATGATAGTTACTTTAGGAGTTATTAAAATATCCATGGACTGAGTTTAATGTCCTTTCCAAATTAGACCTAACGGTTTAAACGTGGCAAGAACCACACACGTCTTGATCGTTCTACATAACGTTCGTGCTAGGATGCCGTGTTCATCCCAGCGTCCAAGCAAAAGAAGCTATGATGCGCCTCTCACGAGCCCTCAGTGGTGTCATCCCTTTGGACCATTCGAATGATGTCTGAGGTAAATCAACCCCGCTCTCTGCTATATGGAAGAATAATGCATCAGCTATTAGGGCGGGACAATTACCATTTTTGGGTAAGTGTTTCGTATAGGCACCATTTTACGTCAACACTAATCTAGATAATTGTACTAATCTGTGCACGAGATGACTGGACGATAGTACCCTACTTTCCAGAAATGGATACTGACATAACTGTCTGTGAGTTTGTCTAAGATACTAACGATAGTAGTAGAATGAAGCAAGCTACTAATTCATTCTCCTATAGTTTTCGTCACCCATCATCATGTAGGTAAAGAATTTCTATATTAAGCAGAACACCTTTCTTAGACCTAAAATAAGCCTACAGTGTTATGTTATACATAGCGATGATGTCAGGGTAGCCAGTCTTTGGGTATCCAGACCGCAGAATTCCAAGGGAGGCCTGATTCGTCACCTAGCCGCCCTCAATGGCCATGCGGGCCTAACGCCGATGTGTCCGACAGATCGTCTGGATATACTTCATCAGCTGAGAGGACGGTGGGATTGTCATAGTCTCGGAATTTGAGACAGATACAGAAAAAAGTTGACCGGCGTTACCCGAAACGTGGAATTTCAGGAGCGAGAGTGTTAAGAATCCCTCTCCCTCCTGAGGTATGTTTGGAAAAAATAAAATCGTCGGATGTTCTTTCCCCGTCACCGTATCGGAGTCATAGTATTAAAATATACTCTTCAAAAAAAGAAACGCACAACCCATTTTTCATCATTTTTTTATTTGAACCAGGTAGGGTCACTAATTGTGACTGGTGATCCTTTTTGTCGAAATTTTTTATCGCTTGATTGCACCAAGAAACATGAATTTAACAACTTCGCGAGCTTTTCGCATGGAACCTAAATCCAAGGTCTTTAAAATCCCGGGGTTCTCGGTTTCCAAATCAGTTGCACATGTAAACACTCAAAGACCCAAGTGATGCCACATCCGAACGAAGACCAACGCAACAACGCTATTGGTGGATTACAAGCAGGTGACCCCAAGACCGATGTAGCCAGGCTGCTGAATGTTTCCCTTAGTTCCATTTCTCGCCTTTGGGATAGGTACCGACAGCGAAGTTCAACACGTGAACGCCCAAGCTCAAGCCAAACAAGTGTGGTCCCACTTGTCTTGGGTAGTCACTTCCGGTTACGTCATTGGCGTAAAAGGTTTTCAACAGCGACCTCTACTGCAGCAGCAATTCAAGGACGGCGTAGAATCTCGTACCAGACAGTAGGCAAACGCCTACGTGAAACCGAATAACGAGGCAGACGTCCTCGTTAGAGCTTCTGTTTTGAAATACGCCGACACCATGAAATCCAACTTTAATGGGTTCGAGCACTGAGTGTATGAACACAGCAACACTGGAGAGCAGTTTGGTTCAGCAACGTGTCGCCGTTCTTGTTGCAACAAGGCGATAGTAGAGCGAGGACATACTGACGACGAAATGTAACGTTGCGTTTCTTTTTTGGGTGAGTATATATCTGGGACTTTCCCTTTAAAGTAGCAGGATTCGTTAATAAAACATAAAACTTTATTTCCTATATTAAGATACATTATTATGTGTATTGTATTTACAAAAAAAAAAGGGGAGAAAAAAGGGGGCAAGAAGAAAAATGAAGAATGCATGCATCCACAATGGAGCTTCGAATATAATTATAAATCCAATCGTGATTTTAGTCATTGCTTGAAACGTAAAGTTCTATTTTTAGCTCGTATTGCTTTGACGTCATGGCTCGTGTATGGAGTATATATCTGTTTATCTTCTTTGTTTAGTGGGTAATCAATAGATATATTTGTTATCTACACATGACCATGGTATATACAAACAATAATATTATGTGTCTAACTATAACCTTCAGTTCATTTTCGTAAAAACATGTCGACATTTTTTGTCTGTGTGGATAATTTTTAAAACAAATAAGCTTAGCGATTGTGTCGGTTATCAACACGTGGTTTGTTGCGCAAGTGACAGATGAATACCCAGTGGCGAAATGACAGGGTATGAATGGACTTATTATATATATGTACGTAAGAATTTATTTAGAAATTGACCGAGCAAGTAGACGATTCACAGGTTTGTGCTAATGGAAGAAAATAATCGACAGTCGTACGTATTAAAGGAGTCCTTAGTAACAGTTACCATTGAGTAGTCAGACATGACACGCTATATATAGTACAGTATGACATAGCTATATATTATTTGGTATTTATTACTGGGTATGTAACACGAACGGTATATAAACCTCGGTATTATTGGATTAAATAGAAGCCTATAATTTCTGTGGCTTCCCCTGGTCAGTTTCTAAAGAAACACTTGTCTAAGATCACCTTTGGTGGAAGGGACATAAAACTCTGGGAATGAACGAACTGGATTAAACCTGCATGGAAGCCGATCTAAAAATTGCACTTGTTTATTATAACATCTGAAGGGATCCTTTGAAGAACAAATAAATACCTTATGGATTGTTTATTTATGTGAATGACGAATAAGAGTGGCTGGTATTTGTATTATTTTATGTGTATTATTGCATTTACAGACAGGCCTGACGGATTAATGTCGCTGAAAGTGTCAAGCGAAAAAGGTACGGAGGTAAAAGTTCTTTCTTAAGTATAAAAACTGTTTTAACATCAGGTATCAGGTGCTCTATAATGTGGACATCCGTGAACACGTGCAGCTCTTATGAGCGACAGTTTGGACATCTTTGGCTGTAGAGGCGCGTACGTGTGTGTTTTGGTTTGTGAGAGGCCGTATAGCACGTCCAAGCTGTGCCACTCTCTGGAGTAGGGTCGTCTATTCAACCTCGTGAGCTCTTACCGGGACCTCCTGTTACCTCCTGCTAGGGTTGGGATGGCCTAGTGACCGGTCACCTCTGGCTTGCGGCTGTGGTTTCGAGCCCAGGTGCGAGCGTATGTGGCATGGAGATAGGGGCGCCTTCTCAACATCGTGGGTTTCCTCCGGGCACTCCGGTTTCCTCCCACTGCTAAGGACCCCTACGCGCAAGCGAATTATTGAAATAAAATTAGACCATAATGTTGGTCCCGAAATGACCTAGTTTGTGTTGAGTGGACGTTAAATCCCATTTCTCTCTCTCTCTCTCTCCTGCTGCAAGCGATGTATTGAAATATACTTAAAAACTATATGTTAGTCCTGAAATGATCCAGTTTATGTCGAGCGAAGTTAAACCCAATGTCTCTCTCTCTCGCTTTCTACCTCCCTCTCTCTCTCTTTCAGGCTAGTATTCTTTGTGTACAATGATTCGAATTGATGCACGACGTTTTTTTGTCATCTTGCCCAAGCTCAGCTGGAGCTACCTGCTATTTTGTCATTAAGTTAGGAAACGGAGTACAGTTTTTTTGAGCACTGGTTTTGCAATACTACGTGGGTCGTGTGATGATAGGTTGGAAATCCTAAAGGTGCGTCGGAAACGAAATCGGAAGAAAAACGAAATAACGATTAACGACGTACTTTTCTGAACCAACCGGGGTAATGGTGACAGACATACGTCCGGCCTTGTGCTTTACGGGAAAATTTGTCCGTACAGCGGCATACGATATACGTATTTCTATTTAAAGCTGAACAATTCCGAGGATCTGTCTTTGCCAACGTCGGGGTCGAACTAATGGTTAGTGCTCTACCGACATGGGGGTCGTGGGGAGTGGGATGACCGAATGGTTAGCGCGTGGGCGTTATATCATAACGTTTGTCATTGAGTCAACTGGCCTGGTTTCGATGTACGTGACAAGGAGTAGCGCCGCTTGTCCAACCTCGTTGGTTTTCTCCGGGCTTTCCCCACTGCTAAAGATCCTACGCACAAGCGAATTATTGAAATCAAAAAGATCCATATGTTAGTCCTGAAATGGCCCCGTGTGTGTCTAGTGGATGTTATATTAACCCGCTTGCAGCCACATACAAAAGTACAACAAAAGCGTTGCATATTATGAATATAAACAAGGAAGACACTGACATCGAACTTACACAGGTATCTTTTTGTAAAACATTATCGAGAATAACCGGTCGACCTATGTACTCTTGTTTTGTCCTCTCAAAATTACGAGGAAATAAAAACTTAAATCCTCCATTATTTCTTATCTAATCACTGTAAAAATTTGTTAAGGAAGTTATTTGGAGATAAAGGGTTTGAATACCAAAATACGTTATTAGAACAAGTCTATTGTAATTCTGGGGGCAAGTTGGGGTCAGATTTAAAGGTTCATTCCTGGTTCACTTAACCTTAGGTTAACCGTTGTATTAATATTATTTTACCATAGGATTAAAGGTAATACTATTTGATTTAATATTCATAGATGCATCGGGTTAAGGGGAGGCGCTGGCTCACTAGCCCAGAGGTCGGGTGTTCGATCCCTACATTGGCCGAGAAAGTTCATCTAGATTTTCCGGCGTGGTTTCCCTTGTCAGTGATGCAGAACGGAGTGCCTGGCCAGGACAGCTGTGTAGTCGTTCGGGTGGGACGAAAAACCGACGTCCTGTGTACACATTGGCGTGCACGTAAAAGATCCCTTGGCAGTTGGAATTCGATATAAGATTAGGCCGTAGTGCCGTGGCCGGACAAAATTTCCCTCATAGCACACTTTATGACGGATACCCGTCTTCCATTAGGCCAGGTTAGATGCAGAAGAGTAAGACGTTAAACCCTATTTCATTTCATTTGCCTCGGGTTTAACGAGCCAACAAAGAAAGATAAACCCCATTTCTGCACCAAACGCTAATCAGATAAAGACGGATATGCCATGTAGTGTACTATGAGGGAACTTTGCCCGGGCAGTGGCGCTAAGGCCTACTCTTGTATCGAATTTCAACTTTCCAGGGTTCATTTAGGTGCACGATACTTATATTCGGCGAATTTGGTTTCGTGTCACAAAGGAGATATTAAGTCGCCAATTATAAGAGCATGACCGCTCATCTGATCCAACTTTTTAGAAAGGGAATTACAAATTCCTGTCTTAAAAAGTCGGATGCTCTATAATATTGATCCAATAAACTACAGCTCGTGTATACACTGGTAGCTACTAACTACAGTAAAATAATATACACTCAACCCAGCCCAGCTGGTATTATCAATTATTTAAAACGTAAAATCAATATCCACTACTACATTCCATCTTCCACGAGCTAAACACGTTATTGTTTTGTCTATCTTAATCTGAACTTTGACCTATTTCAGAAACACCATTGGCATTATGAGGACGGGGTGTGGGAAACGCATCATGGGCCTTTGTTATTCTGTGGAATCGCTAGTAGAAGCATGTGAGAATCTTGACGCAGAAGCAATTCAAAGACTTGTGGAGGAAGGACATAATGTGAACCAAGTAACATTCGAATGGGAAGGTACGTGTCATCTAGCGAGCTGCCTTCATGTGTGTCTCTCCGTACCAGTTCGTCCCAAGAATCAAAAGTTACGTCAGAGATGTTTGGAAATTCTTCTTCAAGAGGGAGCTGATCCAAATCAGAGAAATCATCGGGGTGAGACGCCTATCATGATCGCTGAATCTTATAACGACACTGATAGTATTCAGCAATTAATAGCCGCTGGCGGGGATGTTAAAAAGTTGAGTTACAACGGCAAAACTGCTCTTTTTAACGCCATCCTTGGCGGTAGGGTTGAAACGGCTGAAGTGCTTCTTCGCGCGGGTGCCGATATTAATGAAAAGTTTCCCGGTTACAAAGGATTTATCTTGCAAGCAGCTAAACAAGGCAATACTTCAGTGTTGCGTTACCTTATCAAAACCGGCTGTGATATAAATCAAACATGTGGTGATAGAGGGGCATCAGCTCTGCATTATTCCATATTATCAGGACGAAATGTACTGGAAGTTTTACAAGTATTGATAGATGAAGGCATCGATATAAATATAATGGACAATGCCGGAGGTCGTCCCATACACTGGGCAATGTTTATGAAGGACAAAGCTGTCGTCAGATATCTGTTGGCTCAAAATGCTGACATCAATTCTCCAACCATGAGCAATCAATCTATTTTAGACAATATTTATTGTTTGGGTTTAACTGGGTTCATGAAAGATTGTGGATATATGGCTGGTTATTCAAAAGATCATAAGATAGTTTTTAAATCGTTACCATCTTTAACGTCGTGCTGTAGAAAGACAATCAGGCGTCAGATAGGATGTAATGCGGATGTGAAAATTGTGGTTTTACCGTTGCCTAACTCTCTTAAACAATATCTGCAACTTACAGATGTACCCCGACCCTGATGTGTGATAAGATATATTTTCTTTTTTGAGAACAACAGATAACACTTTTTATTTACGCAATTTTGAAATGACCATTATCATTGACACTATTGCACATAAGATTTTTTAAAAAACAAAAAAACAAAAAACTCTTATCGTTGATATAACGTTTACTGATTATTTAAAATAGTCTGAACTTTTAAACGGTAATTAACAATGAAATCAAATGGGGTTTAACGTCATACTTTTCTGCTCCATCCGGGCTAATGAAGCAAGAACGACCCAATAAATAAATCTCTATCAACTTGTAACGTGCTGATTTATTTCCTTGGTCAGTATCTCGATCCGGGTTATTTACATTTAAGAAATTAAATGCGGGTTAACGTCGTCTACTTGTCTATTTCTATTCAATCTAATGAAAACGAGCATATACGGTGCAGTGGGAAATTTATCACTACGATCTAGCCTTCTTGCGAATTCTAATTAAGGGAGAGAGAGAGAAATGGGGTTTAACGGTCACTCGACACAACCTATGTCATTTCGGAACTAACATATGGTTTTAATTTTTTTTTTTCAATAATTCGCTTGCGCGCAGGATTCTTTAGCAGTGGGAGGAAACGGGATGATCCGGAGAAAATCCACGAGGTTGGACAAACGACCCTACTTGTCACGTACAGCCCGGGATTCAAAACCATGCCAGATGACTCCCCACCCCCCATTCTGATTAGGAAGGGTCCATTTACGAACACTCCAGCGTGTACACGGGACCAGGGTTTTTTGTTGAATTCAATGGCCGTTGCCCTGGACACCCCTTCTCCATCCTCCGTCTTATACCACTGCTCAGGAACACTGGGAAATCCCGACTTCCTATTTTGACACCTGAACAGGTTTGGGTGTCTTTATAGATAATCAGATTCCGGATACTTGAATCAAAATTGTGGCCCTTTTTGCGTCGTAGAACCCAGTTGGTCTTTCTCCTTCAGAAAATTGTTTTGTGTTTTTGTTTTGGTGTTTGAACCTAATGAGAGAGAGAGATAGGGGGGTAGAGATAGATAGTGAGAGAGAGATTAACGTCCACTCGACGAAAACTAGGCCATTTCAGGACTAACATGTGGTTTAATTTTTTAAATTTTATTTCAATAATTCGCTTGCGCGTAGGGGTTTTTAGCAGTGGGAGGAAACCGGAGGACCCGGAGAAAACGCACGAGGCTGGACAGGCGACCCTACTCCTACTCACACTTTGGAGGAAAACCGGAGGACCTGGAGAAAACGCACGATGATGGGCAGGCTACCCTACTCCTTGCCACGTACAACCGGGGATTCGAAACCACGCCAGTTAACTCAATGACAGGCGTAATGATACAGCACGCACGTGCTAAACATTTGGCCATCCAGCCTCCCAAACCTAAAAAGAAGATCACACTTTGGTAGGTATTTTTCCGTTGACTACATTCGGTGAAAGGTTAATTGGTGCATATCTGAATCTAGATATATTGAATTTTCATTTAAGAGTCCCCATATTTCGGACAACGGGGACCTGTTTCACGAAATTTTAACTAAGATAAAATCCAAATGGTAGTAATTTGATTGGATAATATTCGATTGATTTTAGTGCTAAGTCAATCAAAACTGTAGTATCTACTAAAATTTAGATTTTATCTTTAGTTAAGATTTCGAGAAATAGGGCCCAGATTAATAAATCAAAAACCATGCAGCCGAGGAGTGGGGGGCAGATATAGAGGTCCAACACAACTAATCCCGAAAAAATGTAAAAACTGTTTACTAATGAACAGAATACGGGGTGAATCCGGAATTGGTTTCGTTGCAATCAAACCTCTTCAAAATCCTAGAATATAGAATGGAGATCAATGTTTACTAAGCAATGATTTCAATTTGCATTCGATCAATATTTTTTAAAAAAAAAATCATTAAAATCAGCAGTGAAATAATTGTTAGAAATAGATAAGGGGAAATAACTCCTCAATTACTGAACGCTATTTTGGGAGTCGAACCACTAATCATTCCAGTTTTCTATCTTTTTTTTGAATGCCCGTTTTGATTAACTTCTAAAGTGAAATTTATCATCAGAAGGTAAAAAACGATCCACGAGATTAGTGGGTAATCCACAAACTTTGTACTGAAACTTGACTCGAAGACAGGCGCGGCCAACCAAACCAGTGGCGGTGGGGATGTGGGGGGGGGGGGGGGTTATTAGCGCGTGCGTGTTGTATCATTCGGTCTATCATTGAGTCAACTGGCGTGGTATCGAGTGGACGTTAAACTCTCTCTCTCTCTCTCTCTCTCTCTCTCGCTCTCTCTCTCCCCCCTCTCTCTCTCCTACCAAAACACCAAAGAATTTGCCAAATGGAAAGAGCGCGGGTGGTAGACGATCAGAACGATAACCACATTGATTTACAAACCTTGAAAGGGTTATATTACTAAATACTAGATTTTTAATTCAATAAAATATCCAGACTGCCTGGTTTAAAGCACCAGATTCATAACATAAAACAGATGTGGAGAGAAATGTTGGTAATGATCAACTTAAATATGTTTATATTGAATGGACGGTTTTTCTGTGAGTATGGCTCTGGCTCGTTAACCAGACTCGACACAAACTAGGTCATTTCGTGACTAACACATGGTTCAATTTTATTTCAATAATTCGCTTGCGCGTAGGGGTCTTTAGCAGTCGGGGAAACCGGATGACCCGGAGAAAATTCACGAGTTTGGACATGCGAACCTACTCTTAATTGTCACGTACAACCGAGGAATCGAAACCACGCCAGTTGACACAATGACAGACCTTATGATACATCGCACATGCGCTAACCATTCGGCCATTCAACTCCCTAATCTTTAATATTGAATTCGATAACGAGATCAGACGACCGAGATACATTCTACTCGTAGCGCACTGTGTGACGTAGAGCGCACTGTGTGACGTATCTCATTTACAAAATCCGGTTATTGCAAAAAGTAGGAAGTTAAGATAGAAACGCTGTATTTAATACACCAGTGTTGTAGAACAGTAAAACAAGAAGTGATACCAGTTAAATTACATACTGTTCGACGGTATGATATATGTTTAATTCTTCCTTATTTCACATATTTTATATAGCGGTTTGTATTTTACCCCTTTATTGGAGTATAAAGAGGCCCATCATCAAGACAAAAAGTATAATTTATGTCTACTGGTATTGAGAATATCGGATGTACTGTTAGTTTTCAAACAACGCACCTGTCTTCATAGTGTAGTAGCCCGGGCATAATACCACTCAGTATGGCGTATACCCGTCTTCATTAGCCCATTTGGAGCAGAACATACCTGCAATAACGTGTAAAACGTCCACATGTCTTATTTTATCCTTTTGTTTTCAACTTGTCAGTGATCCAGGACGGCGGGTCTGACAGCTGTCTTGTAGTTAGGATGGGACCAAAAACTGAGGTCCCGCGTACACATTGGCGTACACGTAAAAAAAACCCTTGACAGTTGGAATTCAATATAAGAGTAGGCCGTAGCGCCGCTGCCCGGGCAAAATTACCCTCATGCTGTATGTCCGTCTTCATTAGCCCATATCAGGAGCAGAGCAGTAGGACGTTAAACCCCATTTCATTTCATGTTTTATCCTTAAAACATATTATTAAAAGGGTATTATGGGAGATAAGATAAAATATTGACAATTATCGCTATAATAGGTGAAAATAGATAAGGTAAATAAATATGATATAAAAAAATTCAGTCAAATTGTTCCACTCTGAGTCGAGAAACTACATGTAGCTTTGAATTTTTGGCTAGTCTCGATCACCATTACGAAAGTCGGTTAGATGAAATACAAAGGCTCAATTATTCATCTTTACGTTTAATTAATTTTCAAATTCATTCCAATCCGCTAAATATCACAGGTTAGCGATGGTATTGAGTGTTGAGTATGGCCTGGATACCTTAATTAATGTCTAATTAATAATTTAGATATCATTTCAGGTCTAAAGTAAGGTCTTCAATGGGCATATTTAGCTCTTGCATAATGTATATCTAAAGGAATGAAAAAGGAAATCCGAATGAATTTATTTGAAACAATTCCCTGAAAGAAAATCTCATTTACGATGCTAATAACAGCACAAACATTCTCAGTGCAATTTCTTACTTTAAGACAATTCCTTGAGCGTGTCTGAGAAAGAAAGCTAATCGAGTAGCAGAATAACTTTCTCGCCTGTTAATGGTAGTAAAGGATATTTATTATTTCTAGCTTGACAATACTAGCACCTGCCTATCTCATACGTACACATATAGTAGTCTTAGCCAATTTAACAATAGACTCCGCTGATCGATCGAAGGGTTTAAAGGCAAACACGCTTCTCGCATTGATACGCACAGCAGTTGAAAGATCTCTTAAGAACTAGCTATACTGGTGTTATGAAAACACGCTGAGAGATGGGCAAAATGGAGTACGACAGTCGACCATGTGCCGTGTTTACAGTGTTAAAACATTTTGCGAGCAAATATTTATAATGTCATTCATTCATACCAGCAGCCAATCAAAAACAAGAACAGGATTAAGGTATTACACGTCATATTAATCATCAATCGGTTAAAAAAAAAATCGTCTTTTTCCATGCGTGGACGAGAACACACGTTTCATAGCGATCATATTGATAGAAATGCTCAGCCAGAGATGGAGTTTGTCTTAAAAACTAACGTGGCTTTGTTTAGCTGTGGCTATAGTATTTATTATTGATAGTGAACCGCGGTCCGTGTACAGCTGTCACTGAGTAAGGATGTGTCATAATGATGTGTGGTATAAATATAAAACGTTCCAGTATACGTAGATAGGTATATGTATATATATGTATATACAATACATAGCAGGTAATTTTATTGATTGATGTGACCGGGTAATGGTTGGTCTACAGCAGGAACTATTGTTATTTCTATTACGGCAATTTGACACGTGAAACAGTTGGACTCGAACCAGTAAGCAGGAATAAAAATTATTTTTCTACGAGCTTAGTTTGTGCATACCATGTATTGCATTTATACTAAGCGTTGACTGACCGATTGTTCTGCAGGAACTAATATTATAGTTAAGCTCCGTGGCCTGTGCAAGGCCGATGTGGACTGTAATGAATTCTCCGCGGACCGTTAATAAGATCAAAACCAGGTAATCAATCATAGGTGATATTGGACGCTATTAACACGGCAACGGAACAATGCCCGAGACAGAAACTGGAGTAATTGGTCGCAGAATCAAGTGACCGACCTGTGTCACCATACAATGCTAGACATCAATACGGACACACGGATAAGTTGAATGACTGTGTGAGTTTTGGCTTGAATAGTGATTTCTGCAAGAACATTCGGTATTTTATCGCCAACGACGATTCCACTGAGAATTCGAAACGTTAACTTATTCATATTCCGCTCGATGTGTTTTTATTTGGTGACGATTCGACATTTGTGATCTGTGACACCGATTCCAAGCAACGCTCCAACACGACAATTCCACTGGGTTGTGTTTATTAAGATATTGCGATTCACTCTTGAAGGGTTGGAGACCTTTTTCTCTGATGATAGTGGTAGGTAGATTCAGGCCTGTTTGTGTTATGTAGGGTTGAGCAGTGACTGTAAGTGGACGGAGGAAATTGATAATTCCACAAAGGTTTATGTTTTGTGTTGTCAATTAAGTATGAAGTATCAGTGAATGAAGCTGGACGGAACAATTTGGCAAATCAACGACAGTTTTTTGTGTTAGTTATTATTTATGATGCAGCGGTTACTGAAAGCGGACGGAGCAAGTTGTTTTTTGTTAGTTATTAGTTATGACGCAGCGATTACTGTAGGCGGGCGGAACAAGTTGATAATTCCACAACGGTTTTTTTGTTAGTTATGTAGCAGTGACTGTAGGCGTACGGAACAAGTTGATACATCCACGAGGTTTTATATGTGTAGCTTGCTAGTTGTGTTCTAGAAGTCTATAACAGTATTATGACGCCAAGGCTGTTAATCAATACGATAAACCGTATACATATTAGATACGGGATCACTGAAATCCAAACATGCGAAATAATTTAACTTGATAGGTTTTTATGTATACATAAAACCCTCGACTTTGTGGAGGCCTCTTATACAATAAGGCGCGTCGTCATGGATATGCTTGGTGATCAGATGTCAAGCGATGGCGATTCGGATGCCGAAACCAAGGAACCGAAACAAGAGGATGCCTGCTACAGGTGCAAGAAAAAGGTTTACCCTGTGGAAAGGGTGAACGTTGGATCTTTATTTCATCGCAGATGTTTCCGCTGTCGGAGCTGTGGTTTGCAATTGACGTTAAAGACATTTCATTGGAATCAAGGGAACCGTACCGATATTTTCTGTAAAAATCATGCCCCTAAGCACGTGGGCAAAATAGACCACGATTCTGTTGGGATAAAATCTGCTCTGAATGCACCAAAACGTGGAGCTAATACCAGTGACCAGGTAAGTTCGTTTTTGTTTATTTTTGTTTTAACAATTCAAGAACTGGGTTGCTAGCTTCAATAGTGGTAATTTGCAACGACGGGTGACCAAAGGTATTCGTCATAACGCAATTGACAGTATGAGTATATCAAAAAGTATATTTGAAGAGGTATAACTTCTACAGTAAGAAAATCGAGTGACTTTATAATCTAAATCCTGGAGCTGACAAACTAACAGTAACGTATGTTGCACTATCACTTGTGAACACATCGAACTGGACGATAGCTAGTTCAGACTGTATTGTAGGGTGGGGTGGGGCGAATGGTTAACGCGTGCCCGAGTTTTATCAATGAAATTAGTCGTCGAGTTAAGATGTACGTGAAAAGGGGTAGGGTCGCAGTTCCTACCATGTGGGTTCTATACGGGGTACTTCGATTTCATCCCACTTTTAAAGAGCCCCACGCGCAAGCGAATTATTGAAATGTAAATAACATTGAACAATGTTAGTCTCGAAATGGCCTAATATTTGTCTAGTTGATGTTACCCCTACCATCTATCTTTCTCTCTCTCTCGCTCTCTCTCTCCCCTTTTACTTCGCATTCCAACTGTCATTCCAACTGTCTCTCGCTCTCTCTCTCCCCTTTTACTTCGCATTCTAATTGGCATTGGTTTTATTACGTCCATGTCGATATGTACATGGGGTATCGGTGATTCGTACCATCAGGACGACTACAAGGTGTACATTGCCAGAAAATCCTTTCTCTATTGTGGATGACTCATTAAGAACTTTAAAACGTCTTTATAGAAATTATCCTTTATTCCACCCGACCTGGATCTCAAGAGCGTCAATTCTTCCTGTAATATCTTGAGTTTAATATTTTCAAAAAAAAAAGCGTGGGTTGTGTTGTGTATGATTGTAGACTGTGGGTTTACCAACTAAAATACCAAACTGTCAGGCATTAATATTATACAAGATTATGATTTATATATTACCACGCATTCAACATTTCTCTATTAAACATCGCCTACGCTCACGTCATTTTTAAGTGTGGTGATCAAACGGAGAGAGAGAGAGAGAGGGGGGGAGAGAGAGAGATGAGATTATCCAAGCGACCTCCCTTCATGTTACCTACAAAGCATAGGGATGAAACCGGGATTAGGCAGTCAGGCATACACAAGCCTGGGATTTAACCACGCTAGGTGGATCGATGGCAGACCTTGTAGTCTAAAGAACACGCGATAGACCACTCAGCCATTCAACCTACTCAAGAAATTAGGATGTTTAGTTCTTATCCACTAAAATGTAATCTATTGTAACTGGTTGAATGGGAGATTAAATGAATAGTTGTCATATGTCGCTATAATGGTTAAACATTGATAATGTAAATAGAATATGCTGAAAATGTCAGTCAAATTGCTGCAATCTGAACCGAGATATTAGCGATTTAATTCTAGGGTTGCCACGATCACCATTACTAAAGTCGGTACGATTAAATAAACAAAAACAAAACATAGTCTCGATTATCCATATTTAAGTTTAATTATTTTTCAAAAAAATGTATCCCCCTCCGCTAAATATCGCAGACTAGCAATAAGTTAAAGTTACATTATGGGAGATAAGATGAGAGATGGCAGTTCTCACTATAATAGTTAAAAATTAGATAGTTTAAAGGTAATTTGCTGAAAATTTCAGTAAAATTGTTCCACTATTAGCCGAGAAAAAAGCGTTTGAAATATTCACATAGCCTCGGTCATCATTACTCAAATCATTAATATAAACAGCATATATAGTCCCGATTATCCACTTGATTGATTTAATTATCAACGGCCATTAAGCGGCATATAGGATTTTAATCCGCCAACATCGAAGGTTAGCCTTGACATCAAGAGTTTATTATGGTCTGGATATGTTGATTAATGTCTAATTGATTATTTAGATAACATTTCAGGCCTACAGAAAGACCTGTCATAAGCAGATTTTGCTCTTGCATAATGCTATTTTAACTAATGTTTAATTGATAATTTAGATACCATTCCAGGCCTAAAGAAAGGCGCGCAGCGCAATAGGCAGATTTAGATGGGGACTTCGTTTGTTTTGTCACTGTAGTAAGTTAGCATTCTTAAAATCACGAATTACAAAGAGATAATCTGTGTATCTCAACAGGGTGTGTAACTCCCTAATCGATACTTTCTTTTACTCAAATCAAAGAGGTTTTGTGGTGTTGCATAACCATCGATTTTAAGATTATCAAGTTTTCGTCAATGACGTTCAAATTCTCTCCCCTTTTGGTCGCATACTGTTATGTTTTGACGTTCAGACGTAATTATCATCGATGTAATCTACAGTCATTACACGCCAATCACGTCATAATGACCATCCTATACGATACTCATCAATAACGATTATCGATCACTAGGATATGTAGAACTATATTTAAGGCGAACCTGTCAATTTATATAGTCACAAATCATGCCATTAAGAGAGAGAGAGAGAGTGAGGTTAACGTCCACTCGACACAAACTAGGTCATTTAAGAGACTAACACAAAGTTCAATTATATTTTTTAGTAATTCGCGTGTGTGCTAGGGGTCTTTAGTAGTGTGTGTGGGGGAGGGGGGGGGGCAAAGAGATCCCACGATGATAGACAGACGACCCTTCTCCTTGTCACATATAGCGGAGGAATCGAAACCACGCCAGTTGACTCAATGACATATCCTACGATACGACGCGCACGTGCTAACCATTCGCCCGCCCCACTATTAAAAGAGGAGCAGAAGCTAAAGGATGGATTGCGGATATAGTAAAGTAAATAAAGCTTGTTAATTCGAATCGAAAATATCTTGATGAATTTCATCCTTGTTGTTTTGCCATGAAAATACACATACGAAACGTCAGCGATCTGTTTGTAATTAGCTCGTCTTCATTGCCATTTTAATTCTTCCACCGACGATATTAGTTGAAGGACACACTCTGTGTTAGACTTAAATCGTCGATGTTGCAAATAAAATAGCGACAAACTAGCTCAACTACGAGGAGAATTTCAAGAATTATTTATTCATATTTCATTTGCATAGTCCATATGTTTATTCATCTAATGTCATTTTCTTTTTATCTAATATTCAAATGAAGTGAACAGTAATTATACATGTTTAAAATATTTTAAAATGAATGTCGTTAAACTTCATTGCGCTTGGTTGGATTTTCTGAACAGCTCCACGGCTCTGTGGCAAAAAAGCTTTCATATTATACAATTACGTTAGTTACGGATAGAATTTTTTGTTTGACATGGAATTAGGCAAGGGTTTGTTTTGGGATTTAATATCTGTTTAATTGGTGCAATTATTTAGTAACCGGTAGCGTCTTTGTACAACTGGAATCAGCCAAATGGGATAAGACAAGGTTCTATTTCAGGGTCTTGTGTTTTTGTATTAGAATTAAATCATGGTAACATTTGTGTCTAGGTCATATGTCTACACGGGGAATCAATGTTATATTTTGGAGCCTTGTGTTTTTGTAGAAGAATTATATATTAATAATGTTTTTGTAAAGGCATGTCTATATCATCTGTTTAGGGTAATTTTTTTAAAAATCTATTGAATGTCAATGGTAAGCTGATACCGTTGACTTATGAAGCTAGTAGGCCTTTCAGCTATGACCATTTTTGTCATTAAATCATATAAGTGGTCAGTATTCTAAACCAATTCTTAGTAGGTGTAGAAAGTGGTTAGAAAATACACCGTAGACATTAATTACCAGGTGTGCCAACAAGACAAACATCGTGGATCGTATAACACCTGCTACCGCGTATTTTCAAACAGGTCCTTTCCGGTGAATTTGGGTGATCTAGTGGCACAAAGTTTCGAATAATCACAGTTCCCCTTTCCCACACCTACTTCTCGAACAATCACGCCTTCACTTGGCCTATAGTGCTACATATTCGAAGCGCGCACGTTTGTAATATTTTGGGGATTGGGTGGTCGAATGGTTGCCTGTTTAACATCGTGGGTTTTCTTAGGGTCATCCGGTTCCCCCGACAAACTACTAAAATTCAATCATGTTTTAGTGTAACGAGTGGACGTTACCCCCCCCCCCCTATCATAAGGTCGGTCATTGAGTCAACTGGCTTGGTTTTGATTCCCCCCCACTGCTAAAGACCCTTACATACAAGCAAATTATTGACATAAAATAGAACCATGTTAGTCCCAAAATGACATAGTCAAGTGAATGTTAAACCCCATCTCTCTCTCTCTTTCTCTCTCCCCCCTCCCTCTCTCTCTGTAATTTACGGACCATATCTTTAATGATAACACATGTTATGATTAGTCTGGCGAATGACTCAAACAGTAAAGAGAATCTGTTCTAACAGACCTCGATTAAATATGCAACCCGATAAGTCTGTAAATATCATCATCAGCGATTAAAAACAAGGTAGAGTAGTTTCGTACACAAAGCTTAAATCAACATCGAATAGTTTCGTACACAAAGCTGGACATTAACAAGCGGTTCTCAAGCTGACAAAATATGAGGAGTTTATTCAAGCAGACGCTTTAATATTTAAAGGGAAAGGGGTCGATATATGTTTAAGATCAAAAAATGAGAACACGATCTGGTTGCGTGCACGCGTTGCTATAGTACAGAAATATTAATTAAAACTTCTATTATTTTTAACCAATTGTGTCAGTTCGCCCTTTGGAAGTGTTTGGTCCTCTTGAGATCCATTAGTTATAAAGTACGTGGCTATACGATTAAAAATGAAAATAATAAAAAATGAAATGCAATGCAATGGGGTTTAACGACGTACTGTTCTGCTCCTATTGGGCTAATGAAGACGGTCATACGCCATAAAGTATACTATGCGTGAAATCGAATTCCAGCTGCCAAGGGATCTTTAAGGTGCACGTTAATGTGTTCACTGGACTTTGTTTTTTCGTCCCATCCAAACGACGACAGTTGTCCTTGTCAGACTGTACGATTAAGTCCCATGTTACATATTATATGGACACAAAGACATTTGAAGACTATTTTACAAAACGCAAGAGCAGTGGTTTGTAATCTAAGCCAGTCCTACTATTTAATAGTAAGTGCCCACGGGAACCACAAAACACGTAAACAAAATCGAAAAGACAATTATGTGGACAAAACACAAACTACACAGAATTTCCAGACAATTAACAACAAACAAATCAAGTGAATGGATCCCGGACCAGCCCTAAGCGTCCATTTTACCGTAAATGTTCTAATACATATATCTTTGTTTTTTTTTCACGATGCTCTGTGATATGTTTTTCACTTGATGTTATACCGCTCATTGCGATTTTTGTGTAATTGGCGATATTTTTTTTTTCGCTGCACAGTCCCGGGCCCGCTTAGAATACAGGATTCGCTAAAGGGAAAAACAAATCAATCCAATGATTTACAAGAAAACCCCTGTGACCGGTCTTCCACTAGGTAGATAAGAGAGGGAGAGGGAGAGAGCGTCCACTAGTAGATACTGAGGTCTATTGAAATTTATATAGCACTATATTCTTAGAATATAAACCGTCTCTTTAAAAATATTAAGCTTTTTCTTACATTCAACATAAGCGTATCGCAACAATATTAGCCATATGTCAATATTACATATTGATATCTACTCAGACACGACAGATGTTTACAGAAAAGTACAAGTTCATGACGACATCAAATTATCGTCTGCTACAAAACAGACACTAAACACCCCATACGACACACCTGTGCTTGCCTACTCCATGATCAAACACGATAGCAGATGGCTTCCATCTTGTTTACTGACGGTACTACTTATTTTAAGACAGACTCGGCTTTCCAATTTATAATATCTACGTCATTGGGGATTTCCAATTTATACTCACTGGTTGCTATGACCCGCTATGGCGTTGTCTAGAAACGCGCGTGCTCGCGTTAGTTTAAAATTTTTGCTATACGTTTAACATGGACTATTTGATGTAATTTGCCTGATTTGATTAGGCCCCATTTCCATAAATTTAGGTTGTTTTTTAGGAATTTTTAGCAAATGTTAATCTTAGGTGTTTTTTAATTCTAGCCGAAGTAAATTTTTTTACAATTTATAGCGAGTTAAGTTATCGTCTCTAAGAGGCGGGCGTAGTATTTTAAATGGCGGCCATTTGCCATCATGTGTATTCTTGAAGTAGGTACACATGATGTAATCGTATGTAAACACCCATTTTCTCCCGCCCAAAAAAAAAAGACTAGCGGGCCCTGTTTCAATATTGACATAGAGCAGCCGTACTATAATAAAAGTGTAATATTACACTATTTGTACGCATTTTAAGTGTACAAATATGGTGGACCACGTGGGCTGATTGTGTACAATATGTCATCAATGGCGGGATGATTCATCCAATACAACCGTCCTTGGTCACACCATGTTTTTAGTTATTCATAGCAAAAATCACTCAACGATGACAACGCAGCATGCAACAGTGGATGGATGATAATCAACTCTTCACTGACTAGAGATAGAAAGGCTCCTTGAAGATTAACAACTCTTTTACGACCACGGTCAAAAATTGATCTTGTTCAACAGATGAACTGATTATATTAGTAATACAACGTGCTTTGTCAAATGGAGATGTTCGTCTTCTTAAATCTCGTAAATGATATCGTTCTACTTTTTTGCGCCGACTGGGCTAATAATGAAGACGACAAATGCCATGATGTGTGCTACAAGGGCAATTTTTGTCTGGACAGCGTCGCCATGATACTTTCTTATTTCGAATTACAAATGTCAGGGGGGGGCCTTTAATGTGCATGCCAATGTGTATACGAGACGTGGGGGTTTCTTCTCACCTGGACGACTTGACAGTCCTATCACCCTGTACCTTTTTCAAGTGGAAACCACGCCTTAATAAGAAAGGATGCATTGCCTTCAGTGCTGAGGGTCATACTGTTAGAAGCAACAGAAAAGTTTCCGTGCAGTATATTTTTGTAAAAGTGAAAATCTAACTTAACCATTAAATTGTGGTGTTTTTCCGTTTAGAGTTCGACATTTACAATATTACAAGGTATTAAAAATCCACCAGATGACGATCGACGGGGTTAAAGTTAGTCTGGACACACGGACTGAGGGTAGATTAAATAAAGGCTAATTTCAGTCTGGACCAATGGTTTGGGGATATTAAAACGTCTAGTATAACTCTAATGTTGCCGATGTCAAAGGGTATCAAAAAGTGGAGGACTCAGAAACATTGACCAGGTTAGCCAGTCGACGATATCCGATCGTAACCAGATACGTCAATCTAAGATCCTTAGCGCAACAGTTTAGTCCCACCCCCCTTCCACCCACACCCACACGCACCATCATACACATACACCATGACATACACCCAACACACACACATATAAACCTTTTTAATAAATCGTGAGTTCAAAATGAATCAATATGAATTATATCTCTCTCTCCATCTTTTACCTAAGGGCACTCACGATCTGTTCCTGACTTGAATACACGAAACCAAATACAAAGTTTAAAAGGCGACTTGTTAAAATCTCCCTTTCATTTGAAATCTTATTGGTCTAAAGCACGCATTATTGTCATACCTGTTTGAGATAAGCCCCGGTCTATTGATATGGAACAATAGATCGGCCATGTTTTAATATTTTATAAGTTTCCATCTGTGTGAGTGTATTGACGTCTCTTGTGTTTAACTCCAGCCTGGAGGGCAACAACTGCAATGTAAACAATTACTTGATTGGCTATCATTTTCTACACCTGAAAATTTCTAATTTGTAAGCATTAAAGTGACTAAACTCAATAGCATTCAAAGTCTACGACATTGAAAACACCGAATTATTTGTAAGCATTAAAGTAGCTAAACTCAATAGCATTCAAAGTCTACGACATTGAAAACACGAATTATTTGTTAATTTAAAGTAGCTAAGTCTCTAACTCAATATCATCCAAAGTCTTCGACATTGAAAACACGAATTATTTGTCAATTTAAATCGACATTGATATCGTGATATTACGGGGAAAAGATGGGCTTCTGATGTCCAATATTTAAGACGAAATAAACATTTTACCATCGGTACACGAATCGTGTACCATAATGCGTTTCAGCACCATTTGTAACAAAGGACTCGAAGAAGGAGGCTTGACACATTTCACGAGTCATGTCAAACCGGTACGCCATATTCTTATCTGAGAGCATGCAAAATAAATACTCTCGAGGTAGATTGGAATAATCAGACACAAGAGATGGCTATTCGATTGAGACTTCTGGCGTATTTCGACGAACATAACTGATTAGAAATTACAGTAAAACCAGAAACAATTGAATGTAAATCAGTTAATATACATTCATGTTACATTATTCTATGCATTGCAACACACTTATGTCAATGTTTAGATCCCAAATATAAGCGATTTAGCTCCTTTAAGGTTCTGTTCATTCGATTGAACTCTCTCTCAAAGAAATCAAATCTGTTATGCGTCTTAGAATTGTACATTGGATACTTTCAAACCATCGCTTAATTTTCTGGCTATTTCTTTTCTTTTAAATTAAGAACTATAATTTGGATACCGATTTCGATAGTCCTAAATCATTCTTGGCTTATACATGCAGATGCATTCTTTGTTTAATCATGTCGTATTAAAGGTAATTACAAGTTTTCAGCTTTAAAATAAAAACCGTTAAGCGCGTTACAAATCATATGATTTACTTGAAGTCTAATAATAATTATTGTCCAATTTCTTTTCTTTATTTTCCCATATTACATGAAAAATAACATCTGATTATAGGTCGTCCAAATAACCGTTAGAAACTTAAATTACCGTAAATTGATTAAAGCGCAACATTAAAACAGACAAAATTCTACAATACATGTATTAATAGTTTCGACCAGTGTTTAGAACAAATGTTACCCAAATCTTCAGCACATTTTTGTAGTTCATTTGTCTATTGTTTTCCTGTAAGACCGTTTTCATTTACCCAGTCGGAGCAGAACAGGACGTTAAACCCCATTTCATTTTTCTGCAAGAAAAGTTGAAAACTACAGTATTTTTTCCCCTGTAAGACCGTTTTCAATGGCCCAGTCGGAGCGGAACCAGGACGTTAAACTCTATTTCATTTCTCTGCCAGAAGAGCTGAAAACTTGAGTTTATTTATTAATTATATAAACAACAAACACAATTTATAAATTATTAATTACCATAGAATTTGCTTTACGTGACAAAGCGTTGCGCCCTAGGGGCCATGTTTAATAAACGACAAAGTCCGTCGACCGGCTCGAGATGATTGACCAGTATGAAAAGGCTCCATCTGTGTTGATTATAGGGTTGGCTGATCACAGATTCTACAATACACGTGGGGGTAATAATTATTAGAGAATACTTTTCACACATTATTGCTTCGTTACTAAGATATTGTCTTTAATATCATTTGAATAACCCACACGTTTTCTAATAACAATAATAACGATTCATCGGCTACTTTCGTTTTATCAATATTTCTACTAGACCATTTATTGACAGATAAGACATTATTATTCACTGTCAATATACACTAATAAAACGTGTCTACTTTATTACCGTAGCTTCTATTATCACATATAGGGTTTAAAATCAATACAATACGAAGTGCAACGCTATACTGGTTGATTATTCATGGCTTATTTACAACAAAGGTGAAACGAATCGCCATCGTGGTTTTTAGGTCAATCCGTCTGACATAATCCGATTGAAAGACAATAACAGGAAGGTGGATATATTTCTAAAAATAGGTTCATGATTTTGTTGTTGATGTTTATTACAGATTTAACATGCAATCCATTACATATCATATTATGGACAAGTTGATTTAATTAAATTATTTACACTTGAAGGGGTAAAATTTAATACTTGAGGCTGTCGAATCTTCGTTTGCTACATTTTATTTCATGGCATATGTAAATAAATCTATAAGTAGAACTGACATTGTTGGATTTGCTGATTAATTCTGCGTCCATTTTATAGCATCTGTGCTATGCTCATTTTGAAATCTGTTTAACAGTTCGGCGGTGTCAATTCAAGTGTAGCCTAACGTTGTACCAGTGCAACACGTCATCACTGCATCGCAGTTTTAGTTTGAGCCTGTATTTATAGAGCAGCGAAATTATGAGCACTTTAAATTGTGATTCCACTGTATTGTACTCACAGAATCTCAATCTGTTTGATTAATAAAACATTATATCCCCTGTTGTACGTGACAAGGAGTAGGGTCGCTTGTCCAACGTCTTGGGTTTTCTCTGGGTCCTCCGGTTTCCTCCCACTGCTAAAGACCCCTACGCGCAAGCGAATTATTGAAATAAAATTAAACCACGTGGTAGTCCCGAAATGACCTCGTTTGCGTCGAGTGGACGTTAAAACCCATTTCTCTCTCACTGTTTCCACAAAACCCGATAACACCCGTCATTGGATCGTTTACAAAATTGATCATGTTTTGTGGCAGGACTAAAGAGATAGCGGCTTAATTCACTTCGACATTTTAAGACTGCCATGCCTGGTAGCCAAGTAAAATGATTTATTGAGCTGTTGAGCCGCCATTGTGTTTTAGAAAGATATCATTTTGTTCAGAATATTCAAGAACATGGTAATCTCCAGACAATATTATATCAACTAAAGAAACAGAGAACACGTTCTATGAATATTGATGAGGGCTGTGAATAACGATTTTATTCTTTTCTTATCAAAGTTGTCTATGAATTATTAATTCTCTAGGGAGTTGGGTGGTCGAATAGTTGGTGTGTGCGCGCTGCATCATAAGATCTGTCCTAGATTCAACAGGCGTGGTTTCGATTCTCGGGGTGTACGTGACAAGGAGTAGGGTACTCAGGTTTCCTCCCACTGCTGAAGATCCCTACGAGCAAGCGTACTATTGAAATTAAATTGAACCATATGCTAGTCCAAAAATGGCCTAGTTTGTGCCGAGGGGAAATGAAATGAAATGGGGTTTAACGTCCTACTCTTTTGCACCTAACCTAGGCTAATGGAAGACGGGCATACGCCATACAGTGTGCAATGAGGGAAATTTTGCCCGGGCAGCGGCGCAACGGCCTACTCTTATATCGAATTCCAACTGCCAAGGGATCTTTTACGTGCACTCCAATGCGTACACGGGACCTCGGTTTTTCGTCCCATCCGAACGACTAGGCAGCTGTCCTTGTCAGGCCCTCCTTCTGCGTCACTGACAAGGGGAAATCACGTCGGAAAATCGGTGCCGAGTGGAAGTTTGAATCCAAGATAATGACCATCGTGAGCAATCTCTATATCACTATTGATAAGCGATACCATGTACATGCTTCCACAAACGAATATCGGATTCATAAAATTTAATCAAAATCACCGAAATATATCGTTTTTAAATATCAGAAATCTTCACCCAGGGAGAGTCCATTGGATGCAGACAGGAAAAATCTGAAATATTGGCTTAAGGAGGGATTGCAGACAGGAAAAATCTGATGTACTCGCTAAAGTAGAAATCGTTGGCGGTAGAAAGGATATATCTGAAATGCTGACTGAAAGAAAGACTGTTGGCGGTCGACAAGAAAGAGAAAAGCTTTAAAATATTCACGAACTTTGTCTCTTTGAACAGAAAAAAATCAAGCTATGCTAATGGATTATGCTATAAATAATCTGGCGAGATAATCATTTTTCATTGATTTGCTATTCAAACTAGTTAGTTTTGCTAATTATTAATGAGTGTGACTTCATTAATCTATTGTCACCATAATTAGTTAAACTTTACTGTCATTAAAGTGTACAGTGAAATAATTAAGGACCTCCTTCACATATTCCGCATAAAAATATGTTTTTAAAAAGAAAACAAAGAAGAAATCCACGCGAAAAAAGACGAATGAGATTCTTTATGGATTTTATGACTGCAAAATAAACCCATAATTAAAGAAGCATTAAAGACCCATGGTGCCAGATCCTTTCTTTATCCAGGAAAAACTAAAAAATATAAAAGATGCTTCGTTTTTTTTAACACTACGAGTATTATTCCCAGTGATATATATTTATTTAAAAACTGTCAGCTCTTTATCTAATCTCCTATAATGCTCCTTTAACTCCCGTGTTCATGTATAATACGAAACAACGGCTTTCAATATCTCGTCTTGACTTCCGCTGTAGAAAACGCTACGGGCAATTGTAATTAACGGAATTGTTTTTGAAAGCAAAAAAACACAGCAGATAGGTTTTATGACCTTAAACAAAACGAAAACAAAAATTCACGATTGAGCAGCATCGCACTGGGCATAAGACATACAATGGACATCATTAGGCCTACGGATCAATTTCAGGAAAAGTAATTTACATTAGAATTTCAAAGTGAAACGAAACCACCAAAAGGCTTAATTCAAATTACTACGATAATGTCCTTTCTAAATGAAAAGAAATTTATTGGCATCGATTTGTTATATGGGATTCCAGTTCCATTTTCCACGCGGCACGCTTGACCCCTTTGACGACGATGTCGCGAGACATTGACACGCGAGCCTGACCCACGGATCACTGAGCACGCGTTAGAAGAACAACTCGAGATATCAATGAGGAAAATCGCAATAAAGCGAAGTTCGTCCATTTCAGAAATTCATTTCAGAATTAACGATTTAAAATCAAATCAACCACTGTTTCTTGTAATTTGTTTTCTCTAAATAGTTTTAAAGCCCTAATAACACTCTTGTTGTAACTGAATAATATGTCCCAATCTTCATTCTGGCCAACAAATCGTATTATTTCACAATATTCCAATTAATTGATGATATAAATTTCATTTTAAAACACCAAATTTAAAAAATTGGAAAAATTCAACTTATTGATTTGAAAAGTCCAACGTAAACCTTTTCAAATGTGACTTGGATTTTAAAGTATTTTCAAACCCTCCGGAAAAGTAAAATAGGATGTAATGGATAATTTACACAACAGGTAAGACACTAAAAAATCTAGTACTTAGAATAAAGCTATTATTTATTTTCTGGAGCTTCCAAGCCAGCAAGAGTGTTATTGTCCCTTTAAGTCCACAAAGATTCTTTAAGATTACAAGGAATGGTAAATGAGTCAATTTCAATATACAGTGAATAGTAGGAGCGTATGTCTGTTCTGTGCTTAATGTACATGTATATCCTAGAGAGGATGTCTTACAGCTTATGAGGACCCGCACCCCCTACCAAACCAATTTCAATATACAGAGCATAGCAGGTGCATAAGTCTGTGCTTAATGCGTAATATCGAGGGGATGTCCTACCGGTTATGGGGAAGCTCTCGCTCCGCTAAACCAATCATTCATTGGTATCATGTAGATGACGTATTATCGCAAAATGTTTTATACTTATCAAACGAAGGAATCAATTGACAAACCGGCGTTCACACGAGACTTCCACATTGCGATTTAATTGTCGAAATCTTCGACTTAATAATAAATGGATTTCTATATCCCCGATATGCTAGATTTCCGGAGCGTAGTTTTTCGTCAGCATGCAAAATCCCGTACACAGTTTTTATCCATAAAACAGTTTTGATGAAATAGTTTTTCACGGGCTCGCAACATCATGTACATAGTTTGTATTCATTACAGTATATTGGTGAGGTATAAGCATGCATTTGAAAAAGACCCCAGGGTTATTTGATTTCTAAAACCAGAGGAAACAAACTGGAAAGAGCGTTGGGATATATTATGTAGCCGAATGAAAATAACTAATGGTTAAACTGATATATTCCAATCAGATGTAGAAATAGTAATTTACGTTTTTTTCAATCAAAATCACTACTCATTGTATGGTATAATATTTAATTAATTATTTCTGCCTCTGTGAATAAGTAAGGTTCCAATTATTACCAGATTATTTAGACTTGTCATCATCATCAATAACTACGAAACACATTGTGATTAACCTTTTAGCTTACCGTGTAGTATTATATTTAATTAATTAATATCAGTCCTTGGGTTGTTTCAGCAGTAGCGTCTGCATTGTTTGTTCTGTGTTTGATTTGATGGGCATTTATCCTTCATTATCCATCAAACGCATCAAGGTACGCGTCATGGCTGACCTTTTAATAATATATTTCATTACTCCACGTAATTACCAGGTTTCGGCATCTCCATCACTCTTATTTCTGTAATATAGCTTCCAGATAAACATGCAAGAGTGAGTTATGGATTTCTATTACTTGCGATCTAATTTAACAAATTACAAGGAAGATGCATGGTATCGCACCCTAGTTAAAATAAGGCTATCAATTTTAAGTAAACTCTTAACTTAGTATGAGAATGCTTTGTGAACCAGGGTACCAGACGTGACGTGAAAAACGGCCATCGTAACGAAGAGTCTGTCGGTTGGATTGGAACCAACATGTTTTATGGCAAAAATATTTTTGATTGAAATGATATGAAAGGGAGCTTAACGTCCTACTGTTCTGCTCCTAAACTGGGCTAATGAAGACGGAGATATTTTTGATTGTGAATACCATTAAACCCCTACATTATTTCTATTTTCGTCTGGCATGTTATATGCACCAAGAGAAGCGCGCAAATCTGAAAGACATTGATCTATATTGACTTGTGGAGAAAAACATATACCTCGGATTTTTAATGGAATGTTTGTGCAGTTTATCATCAGGAATAAGATTATGGATCAATCTTCTGTACAATTAAGAGAGGGGATGGGGGTGGGGTGGATGGCTGCATGGTTAGCACGTGCGTGTTGTATCATAAAGCCTGTCATTGAGTCAACCGGCGTGGTTTCGAATCCCCGTTTGTAT
The DNA here is from genome assembly GCA_036850965.1 of Patella caerulea. NCBI lineage: Eukaryota > Metazoa > Mollusca > Gastropoda > Patellidae > Patella > Patella caerulea. The sequence continues at coordinate 10,849,285 of JAZGQO010000002.1, read as the reverse complement.
GTGACAAGGAGTATGGTGGTCTGTCCAGCTTCGTGGTTTTTTCCGAGTCCCCCGGTTTCCCCCCATTGCTAAAGACCCCTACCTGCAAGCGAATTAATGAAATGAAATTAGACCATGTATTAGTGCCGAAGGGATATTAAATCCCACCCCCTCTCTCTCTCCCTCCCCCTCTCTGTCTCTCTCTCTCACACACACACACACACCCACACACACACGCGAGAATAGATGCACACTCTGGTGATGCGACGAGTTAATAATACTGCAATAACAGAGACTCTGTCATTAACGACAAATTAACAACAATAAATCATTTGGTTTCTGTAGGAGTTGATGTTAATAAGGATAGGGTTTTACTGTAGTAGAAGGTTCGCTTGATTTCTCCCAGGTCAATTAAATCTTCTTCGTTAGTGTGGAAAGCAGGTGCGAGGAAGGGGGTCGGTCAACATTGATTATAACCAATAACTAGACAGTCACCCCATTAATTGCATTGGTAAATAATTACTGGTATTGTTACCACGTGTGTATAATACAATAACGATGATTTAATTATACACACTGCAGATGACCAACAAAGCAATGGTTGCTGGAGAGTGTGGGGTGGGGTTCGTTTTTCGACCGAATGGTTAGCTTGCGCGCTGTATCATACGGCCTGCCATTGAGTCAACTGGCGTGGTTTCAAATCCCCGGTTGTACGTGGCAAGGAGTAGGGTACTCCGGTTTCCTCCCACTGCTAAAGACCCCTACGCGCAAGCGAATTATTGAAATAAAATTAAACCATATGTTAGTTCCGCAATGACCTAGTTTATGTCGAGTGGACGTTAAACCCCATTTCTCTCTCTCTCTGCTGGATATTGATGAATTCCACGATCATTTCAAGGCAAAATTTCCAGTAATCATACTAGCTGCCCTCCTCGTTGCTTTGATATTCGTTTTAGTTAATGGGATGTGTCTTGGTCCAGTAGACAGTGCAACAAACTACCCAATAAACACACACAGAATTCAAAATTCAATGATAACAGCAAAACTCACAACAACCGTTCGATATTTCTGAGAAGTTGGATGGCCGAATAGTTAGTAAGTGTACGTTGTATCATAAGGTCAGTCATTGACTCAGCTGGCGTGGTTTAGATTCCCCTGTTGTACGTCCAGCCTCGTGGATTTTCTCTGGGTCCTCTGGTTTCCCCCCACTGAAATAAAACTGAACCATATGTTTGTCAGGAAATGACAATGTTTGTGTCAAGTGGACGTTAAACCACATCTCTTTCTCACTCTCTCTCTCCCCCTCTCTCTCTCTCTCAATATTTCTGATAATGGATTATAACAAGATCAAAATGTTCAAGAGCTTAGGATGGGGATGGGAAGGGATTATTAAGGTATCATATATTGGCAGTGTATCTTGAAGTCTTTGTTTGTATACGATAGTAGATAGTTCGACTACAGATGTAAAGTTAAATCCAAAAACTTTAAAGGCTCAATACCACTCTTGTTGTAACTGAATAATATGGCCCGATCTTTATTCTGGTCAACAAATCGTATTATTTTACAATATTCCAATCAATTGATGATACAATGTTCATCCTAACACATCAACTAATTGCTTTGAAAAGCCTAACGTGAACCTTTTCAAATGTGACTTGGATTTTGAAATATTTTTGATGTAATGGGTACTTTACACAACAGGTAGGACACTTAAACATTTACAATTTACAAATTCAACTAATTAATTTGAAAAGCCTAACGTGAACCTTTTCAAATTCAACTAATTAATTTGAAAAGCCTAACGTGAACCTTTTCAAATGTGACTTGGATTTTGAAATATATTTGATGTAATGGATAATTTACACAACAGGTAGAACACTTAAACATCTACGGCTATTATTCATTTTCTGGAGCTGCCAAGCCAGCAAGAGTGTTATTGTCCCTTTAAACCTATTGATCGAGGTAAAACAAAAAATAATGCGAGACAGTTAATAGAATAGTTCGCACTGGCGGCATTGATTATTGATGTTTATTTAGGAAAGGTCGATCGCCATTGACTCTTCATTCCTAGCTAATGTTTTGCGTAATGTGACATTTAAGTACACTTTGCTTTTACTGCCTAACCCCAACTTTCCAGAAATATATCTAATCATACAGGTTTTTATATTGACTGAAGCATCGTTGAAACCAATTTAATGATCAGCTTAATACATGTTATACAGTACAATACTGCAGGGCTATACTATATACCGGAAACACTGGAAAATACCCCCCAAAAAAACCACCGAAAAACAACCAGAAAAATACCGGAAAACTTCCGGAAAACACCATGTTATACTGAATACCGGAAGAAAAACGGGAAAACACACGAAATACCGAAAAGCACCCTAAATAGGCAACCCGGAGCCTGGTCCCCGGGAAAATACACAAAAAACTAACCCTAACCCTACCCTCGTTCTTCGAATCCCTTGTTACAAATTGCCCCGATTCGTGTATCAATGGTAAAATGTTTATTTTGTCCTAAATATTTGATATCAGAAGTCCATCTTTTTCCTGGTAATATCACAACATCGATTGATTTAAATTGACAAAAAATTCATGTTTTCAATGTCGACGAATTTGCGTGATATTGAGCTAAAGACTTTAAATAAATCAAGATGTTACGAAAACTGGGTAATTGAGATATCCACGAACGAGTTTTTAAATCTGGTAGAATTGTGAGACTGGTCTCGGTTATCAAAAATATCGTAACATAATACGAATGTGGAAAGGAATATAGCGACAATAGTGACGTGGTAGCATCAGTACTGAAAAGAGTGCATGACAGACCCCCCCCACCACCACCACCTGGGAAGGAGCGATTGATATACTATCAGCAAAGTTTATTTCCAATTCTAGTTAGAGACTAAGCTACTTTAACTATTCAACCCGAACAACATTTACAGACCATCAAGCTTTACGACCTTTTGATAAGTCATTCAATCGGTAATTATTTACAAACTATGATTTGCAATGATCAGTCATTCCGCATGTACAAGTAGCGTCCCTAATGCCTCATTACACGACCTCATAGTTTGCATACCACTAACAATTAATATTTATAGCTGTTTATCTACAGAAACCACATTTACCAGTGCTTCTGATTCGAAAATAATTATTATCAAAGCGAAAAGTTTTGTTGATGTTCAAGATAGACAGGTTGGCTGCGTTTCCGCCATTGACATGGTCAATAGTTTTTACACATCCTGGGAAAATCAAAATTCCGCAAAACATAATATTACGCATTTAATAATTATTAGAAAACAGGTATTAACAGAGAATAGTAATTACGGGTGTCCCCATGGGTTCATTGTATGGTCCATAGTTTGCACTTTAACGACAGTTAATATTTATTGTCTGATAAAGTATTTGCGGAGTGTACACCGTTAACAATGTTCATCACGTGCATTTTGCATACCTATAGTCCATTGGCCAATCACGTTATTTTACCTACATTTTGCCTAGTAGTTTGGATGCAGCGATGGCGGGTGTGGCGCACCAGACAGGGTAAGCTTACTCTTCCGGACACCTGTTACCACTGTTTGTTGTATATTTCGTACACGATGAACAGTCCATTTGCTGATTACACTACTTTGCCTAAATATTTTGCCTATTACGTTCTTTAGGACTTGATGTTCAAGATAGACAGGTTGGCTGCGTTTCCGCCATTGACATGGTCAATAGTTTTTACACATCCTGGGAAAATCAAAATTCCGCAAAACATAATATTACGCATTTAATAATTATTAGAAAACAGGTGTTAACAGAGAATAGCAATTACGGGTGTCCCCATGGGTTCATTGTATGGTCCATAGTTTGCACTTTAACGATAGTTAATATTATTGTTTGATAAAGTATTTGCGGAGTGTACACCGTTAACAATGTTCATCACGTGCATTTTGCATACCTATAGTCCATTGGCCAATCACGTTATTTTACCTACATTTTGCCTAGTAGTTTGGATGCAGCGATGGCGGGTGTGGCGCACCAGGCAGGGTAAGCTTACTCTTCCGGACACCTGTTACCACTGTTTGTTGTGTATTTCGTACACGATGAACAGTCCATTTGCTGATTACACTACTTTGCCTAACTATTTTGCCTATTACGTTCTTTAGGACTTCGATTTTTGCCTAATGGTTTGGATTGTTCGTACTTGGTTTTATTTTATTCCAAAGTATTGCAAACTTCACGAATAGCGCGTATTAGAATACAGAGACTGGTATTTATATATCGAGCATTATTCTCGGAATTTCATCTATGAAACTATATAAAGAACAGGGGTGATTTTAAACCAACAGACATCAATGAAGACATAGAACAGACATTAATCATCCGACAGACGGTCTTCACAGAAATTATCTGATCACGAGGCAATAAACAGTGTGATTCTTATATTATAGTCTGTGACGAATACCCGAAGACTATAAAATTGTCGATAATATCGACTTCGTCACCTCGTTGATTCATTTATAACTATATCCTTATAGCTACCAGACACCCTAATGATGTTATCTAGAGCATTTATAGTCAATATAACACCACGGCACCAACATAAGTTTATGGTCATTACATTCCCACTTTCTGTCTTACACTTTCATGTAATGGGAAACATTAGATATTATTACACTTAACGGCTTTCCGAAAGTAACGACCATTTTAAAAAACAGATTGTGAGTAAGGGACACATTCCACTGTTGTAGTGGTGACGGGTGAGTACAAGATGTGTCTCTCGATCCTTTCAGATTGACCGGCCGTTGTTAAAACGGTAAATTAATTCGTTTGTTGCTTTGGATTGACCTTTCATTCTTAGTTAGGACCTTGCTACCATTTCTGATTCGTATGCTAACCCCCCAGGGATTGGTTTATTTGAGCTAACCCCTCGGGGATTGGTTTATATGTGCTAACCCCTCAGGGATTGGTTTATATGGAATATGTTTTAATACAGGTTATTACGATCATAAGCAATTCGGGAGCCAGCCTATAGGTCCCGTGTTCGATCCCGATGTTGACCGAAAAAGTTCATTTAATTTTCCAGTGTGGTCCCCCCCCTTGTCAGAGGTGTAGGACGGGTTGCCTAACAAGGGACAGCGTATGGTTGTTCGGGTGGGACGAAAATCTGAGTTCCGTGTAAACATTTAGCTTTAGCGCAACTGTACGGGTAGAATATCTCTCATAGTACACTGCATGGCGTTAACCCGCCTTCATTAGCCCAGTCCGTGTAGAACAGTTAACAATTCAAACAGTTTAGCATAGATCCCGTCTTTTAACCTTACCGAATAATTACAATCTAATTCCATGAAATGCGGTTTAGCGCCCTCTCGACACAAACTAGGTCATTTCTGGACCAACATGTACAATTTTATTCCAATAATTCGCTTGCGCATAGGGTTCTTTAGCAGTGGGAGTAAATCGGGGGACCCTACTCATTGTCTTGTCCCGTACAAACAGTTGACTTAATAAGAGGTCTAATGATGTGGCGCACACGCGCTAACCATTCGGACGTACCCCACGCCCACAGATAACAGCTACTGGAATCAGCTTTTGAAATATTTCTAGATTCCACTGAATTCTTCGGCGTATATGGGTCATGTTTTCTAATCGCTGGTCGATTTAATTTGAATATATTATATCTCACAGCAGTGGCGGATGTGACACACGAGATACTATCTGGACAATCTACTTGCTATTGTTCAATTTTAATGAAATCGTCAAAATCGTCAATTCGATATTTTAATGGTCCACTTTTATGATTTGTAAATATTGTATTTATGATGACGGATGGTTATTAACAAAACAAAACGAAGAGCGCCGACTGTACATATATCTATTATTTCCTAATCTGCTTCTGTCTATGACTCACCTTAACTGTCACCTTTTAACAAGACGAATTGGTTACAAAAGTTTAATCCTATTGACAGTATGTTATTACCGCATGTAATCCTGCACCCGGCCAGTTAATACCACCCGGCACACATCGTCAAAGTACATAAATCGTCATTGATCTTAGTTAAATTGCGTCATTGATATCTGGAAACAACAAATCGGATTCTTGTTAATATAAAAAATAATAGAATTCTTGTCAAATAATCTTTTCTGACATTGATTGCATGTCGGTGGATTTTTATGAAAATAGACACTGCTGTATTTTCACGAAAAAAATATAATAGCTCAAAATCCTAATAAGACGGGTTATATATAACATGCCATAATACATACCCTGCTTCGCGCATGACTTAACTTGCAATGAAATGGGGTTTAACGTCCTACTCTTTTGCACCTAACCTGGGCTAATGATTGGAAGACGAGCATACGCCATACAGTGTGCTGTGAGGGAAATTTTGCCCGGGCAGCGGCGCTACTCTTATATCGAATTCCAACTGCCAGGGGATCTTTTACGTACACTCCAATGTGTACACGGGACCTCGGTTTTCCGTCCCATCCGAAAGACTGGGCAGCTGTCCTAGTCAGGACCTCCTTCTGCATCACTGACAAGGGGAAGTCACGCCGGAAAATCGAGATGAACTTTCTCGGCCAATGCAGGGATCGAACACCCGACCTCCAGGCTAGCGAACCAGCGCCTTATACACTTAGCCACCGTGACCCCCCGTTAGGCTCCGGTACCCTACATAATTCTAACCACAGTTGTATGATGTAGGGTACCGGACTGAGCCGAGGTTTGCTGAATAAGCTTACTCGGTCACATCACTATTATAACGGCGTGGTTTCGATTACCCGGTTGTATGTGACAAGGTTTAGGATCACCTTCTAACGTCGTTGGTTTTCTCCAGGCCCTCGGTTTCCCCCTCTGATAAAGACCCCTACGCTCAAGCTAATTATCGAAAAAAATAGAACCATGGGTTAGTCCCAAAATGACTTTGTTTGTGTCGAGTAGACGTTAACCCCAATCTCCCTCTCTCTTTGTTTCGCGTGGTTTTAGAGTCCACAGAATTAACAAACACTTGTTCCTATCTGTTTCGCATTTCTAAATCGGCTAAAAATTGGATGTTCTTTTCGTCTGAAGAATCCTCGGCTTATTTCATTTATTTTGTCCATAGGATTTTATATCTCGACTGGAGGTTGATTGCATTACCATCCACGCTGTTATCGCAAATATCGTTTACCTTATTTCTATAATCTAGTTTTTCGTCTTTCATCTGATCTCGCTTTACGACTCGAGGTGATTATATGCAGAAATAAGATTGCACAAGAGGATTTACACTTCGAATTAGTTACAATTGTTACATCGAGAAAAAAAAAACACACATCCAACAAAACCATTCTGTATGAAACAGCTTGCCGAAGGTTTGGGTTTAACAATCCGTTGATACATTGCAGAATGAATTGATTTTTGCTGGGATTCGTTAAATCTGGTATTAGCAGACTTTACTGACACTGTATAGAAAACGATTTCTGTGACCCATAACCTTTACATCATAAACCAAATGTGCAGGGTGTTAACGCGGAAATAAATGAGGTGTTCGTGGTGCAATGCTCGATAATCGGATAAGTTTGCCGGAACTAATGGAGTTATCCCATTAATAATTTATATGGATAGTTTCAGACTTAAGGCCTTGATGATCTTAAAATGAGTACAAAAATGTTTGACATTATTCGTTTGTTGCTTAAGGCTTAACGTCCGATTCTTTAGAAACTTGCCATTGGAGCCATTTAATAGGCTACGACTAGCATAAGTAGGCGATGTGAGATCCATTAGGCAACTTATTTGATTCCGTTTCCTTTTAAAAAAAAGACACATTGTCTTTTGCACGGACACCTTGTCAGTGGTATAAGGACACTCGTCTATTGTCGTTCGGGTGGTACGAAAAACCAAGTCCCAATGTATACATTTGGAATTCGAGTTCCATAGTGCAGCTGCCCGCACAACATTCCCCCCCTAGTACACTGTATGGCGTGTGCCCGTCTTCATTAGCCCATTCGGGGCAGCGCAGAATGACGTGAAACAATTTCCAACGATTACTTGAGATTAACTATGCATTAAAGGGACAATAACACTCTTGCTGGCTTGGCATCTCCAGAAAATAAGAAATAGCCTTATTCTAAGTACTAGATGTTTGAGGACTACCTGTTGTGTAAATTATCCATTACATCCTATTTTACTCGCCCAGAGAGTTCGAAAATATTTTAAAATCCAAGTCACATTTGAAAAAGGTTTACGTTAGGCTTTTCAAATCATTTAGTTGAATTTTTCCAATTTTTGGAATTGGGTGTGTTAAGATGAAATTTGTGTCATCAATTAATTGGAATATTGTAAAATGGTACAATTTGTTGACCAGAATAAAGATTGGTACATATTATTCAGTTACAACAAGAGTGGTATTGACCCTTTAAAGCCCACGTTATCGTTACAGTTACTAACAAACGTCACATTACTAACGTAGATATAAATAATTAACATCATATGGAATCAACCAAAGGATCACAAGGGCCCTTTGTAACCCGCGAGTGAGTTTGCAAGATTTAATAGGACTTGATATACATATAGATAGAAGTTACACTATCGCGTTGTCAAAGCGCTTGATGGTAATAAATCGAATACAGAACGTGCTAAAATAATAATCTACTTAGAGAACTTATAAAACTAATGAGAAAATAAGAATGAGTCATTGCGTGTGTTTTATAGAACATTCTCTAAGAGTAATTCACCATTATATAGTATACATTATAACTCCATGATCTGCGTTTTACTGATATTAACTCGTTTAAAAAGAAAAGTCGACACATTTATGTAATAGAATTAGGTACCTTGGAATTTATTCATAGACTTAATGACGCATTTCCATAATTTGTTCATTATCTATAAGAAACAACTGACGTTTGGCACGACAGCTCTCCATTATGTCGTGTTAGTTACTTATAATCACAATGATCAGAGAGTAAATACTTAACTGGGGTGGTACACGGGTCGATCGGCATTGGATTGGTAGGAAAATGTTAAAATGACGACGAATAAGCAACTCAAAATAACAATAGATCGATAGTTAGCTTGATTGATGAGTAACAGTTTAATACATAGACTCAGATGCTCATAAACAAAACAAAATGACGAATGTTGTCAAGAAACTTCAGAGGTATAAGAAGGTGGTAGAAACTCCTTCGTGATCCTTCCGATTATTCCAGTCTGCCATGAAGACCTTTCCATCACCATTTTGGGATCTCTGTAGACGTTAAATTCAATTTTTATTTGTGAAAATGACTAACAAAGGTAACGGTACATTCAGATTCTTATCAGAACGTATATTATCTTTGTTTGTATTCGGGGGGTTGGGATGGCCTAGTGGTCTAGAGTGCCGCGCTTCGACCTCTAGCTGGCCGGTCACCTCTGGCTTGCGGCTGTGGTTTCGAGCCCTGGTGTGAGCGTATGTGGCATGGAGATAGGGGCGCCTTCTCAACCTCGTGGGTTTCCTCCGGGCACTCCGGTTTCCTCCCACGGCTAAAGACCCCTACGCGCAAGCAAATTATTGAAATAAAATTGAAACCATATGTTAGTCCCGAAATGACCTGGTTGTGTTGAGTGGACGTTAAACCCCATTTCTCTCTCTCTCTTGTTTGTATTCTCAGGGTTCGATATTCGGATGGTAAATATATATACCCTTCAAAAACAGAAACACACAGCTCGTGTTCATCATTTCTTTATTTGAACAAGGTGGTTGTTTCAATAAATCATTTTTAATGTCATTACGTAACGATAAAAGAAATTCATTATTAGTTTTAAAGGTCGGGTCATTAATTGTAAGGGTCATGCTTTTTTTCGAAATTTGTTTTCTCTTGATTACACCAAGGTAAAAGAGTTTAACAACTTCGCGAGCTATTCGCATGGAACCTAAATCTAAGGCCTTTAAAATCGGGGGGCTTCTCGGTTTCTAAATCAGTTGCACATGTAAACACTCAATGAACCAATTATCTTCGTTTACGTATTCTCAGAGTAGGATATTCGGATGGTAAATACATGTATTACAGGAAGATCGATCAAGCATTGTGCAAATGTCTAACAAAAATAACAAAATACAATCATGGAGTGTCGGCACAAGTCCAAACGGGTACATTTATTTGACCCCCACCCCACACATCATGATCGTTCTTGTAAAGTGGATCATCCGATGAAATCAACTGATTCACAATATTTCAAAATAATTCCTGAGTCGATGTGCTGTAATGCTCAAACAATAACAGCCGTGTTAATATAACGTTAGAGATTAGCTGATTCACAATATTTCAAAATAATTCGTGAGTCAATGTGCTATAATGCTCAAACAATACCAGCCCTAATAATATAACGTTAGAGATAACTGACAGTTCGTGGGGATAATTATTGCTTATAATAATATTTTGTTAGGAATTATATAATTAGGCTTGTTTGTGTTATTCCATTATCATTTCCTGTTCACAGAAACAACACGAACCCGACGGCATATCGTCACGTTAGCTAAAATATCGCTTGTAAATCGCCTCGCATTAACATGTATGAATATGTCAAGCAACATTAACACCGAGAATATGAATAAAGGAAAAAGCAACGTTTGATTTTCTTTAGGCAATACTTATGTTTTTAGAGAGTTCGGATTGATTTTCTTTAGGCAATACTTTCGGATTTGAAATCCAATGTTCTGCGCCTATCCTAGGCTAATGAAGACGGGCATACGCCATACAGAGTGCTATGAGGGAAATTTTGCCCGGGCAGCGGCGCTACGGCCTACTCTTATATCGAATTCCAACTGCTAAGAGATTTTACGCGCACGCCAATGCGTACACAGGACCTCGGCTTTTCGTCTCATCCGAGCGACTCGACAGCTTTCCGTGTCAGGCGCTCCGTCCTGAATCACTGATAAAATAAAACCACACCGGGGAATTGGAATTAAAGTTTGCTGATAGTATATCGAGAGCTCCTTTCCATGGGAGCAGGAGGTGGGGGAGTCTGTCTTGCACTCTTTTCAGAACATACCACGTCACTAAGCTCCGTCCTGTACCCCTAACAATGGAAACCACGCCGGAAAATCTGGATGAACTTTGTCGGTCAATGCAGGGATCGAACAGTCTGCATTTAAATTCTATCTAAGAAAGCTATTTTACAGTATGGGTTTAATATTGAACACCGGGAATCTCAAAGCCTATGCAGTTATGCAGGCACACAAAAGAGTCCAACCCCTTGTCGAACAGACAATCTCCGAACCGAACCATATCATTACGCACCCCTTTCAATACAAACGTAATAATATTAAATAATAATAACGGCATATGTTACTCTCGACGAAGGGATAAATCCGGTTCCGTTCTACTCGTATATTAAATCCATGCATATGGTACCATTTACACATACCGGTGTAAAATACGGACTTTACACGCATCACTTTAAACAGAGCATGTTCTAGCTCAGAAATTGCCGTAGGTGTTAAAACCTATTGGTCTAATGGTTAATTAAATATGGGTTGTGTTGCAACAGTCATTATTATTTTATTAGTTGTCCGACATAAGGCGTCAATATTCTAGATTACCCGAAGCACGTACTTAACAAATCAGAACCCCGTCACTTTATATATTACCTAATATTCTTTGAAGCAAGAATTTAACGCATGGCATCAGTTTTGATGCATGAGGACCAGATTTGTTTAGATCGTAAGAGTTCTTTCTGTATTTTTGCTTGTAATGTTAGTTGTAATCTTCGACTCGTTCAATAATGAAAGTTGAAATAGCAAAGAGTTCGTACATATAAAAAAAAACATCCATGTAAAATAGAAAGTTCAAAGATAATGCAGATTTGAAATTAATTGTAATATGTCAAGCAGTCCAATATGAAAGTAATTATATTGATATATTTATGAACAAGAATATCATGCCTCTATGTCATGCACAATACTATTTTTTATGAAAACACATTTACAGGTCGCGATAGCTTAGTTTTGAATTAGAGCACGTTTGGTCTTTGTAACGCACCGCGCACATTTCATTGTCTTATGAACGATTCTGAACGTCTTAGTGTTTCTTTATGACAACTGTATTGTTTACTCAATGCAATAATATTGATTAGAAAGGCAATGCACGTGTGCGGCCATGTTTGTACCTTTTGACACATAGTGGTTTAGTTATTCCGTTTTCTTTAATATTGACTGACGTGTTCAACAGTCTGTTAATTCTTAAGAGATGATCATTCAACCGTGAAAACACCCTCGTACACATTTTCGGATTGACGGTATTTAAACTTTGTTAATGCATTTATACCCAGCCACTGGTAATAAATACTAATATAAAACTGTTTCATAAGCTGGCAGATAAGCGAGTAATAAATTAGAGGTGTCATCTAGGGGTTTGGGGGGGGGGGGATATTCTGCGCCATGCCCCACCACTTATAACACCCAAATAACATAATTTTGTAAATAATGTTTCAGAAATAAAGAAAAAAGAATTTTAGAATTGACACTTATCTGTGTAATTATTTTTTTAAATTTTATTTTACTGATGAGTCTTGTAGTGGGAAAGGTTTGACCGCCATTAACATTTTGCACTAGGTAATTAATTCACTTATTTGTCAGGGACTAATTGTTATTGTTCAATATCATTTAATAATGATCATGCCTCGCTTAAAACATAAAAAAATATTATTTTTTCTTGATTTACATGGTAATCAATTTGATGTCAAAAGTCAAGGAACAAGATTCGCGTGATTATCGTTATCAGCGCACCGTCATCAGATAAATACATTGATTTGTTCTTTGTTGGGCCCAATATTGTCTTTGTTTTACATCATCTAATTCGCTTCGCTTTTGTTCCTAAATCCTTTGTTTAGATCGTACGTCATGATGGTGCGATGGCCTGGGTCAGGGTAACCAGCCCGTTGACATGCTTTTCAAGTGTCTATTGCTTTATCAAGCGTTTATTATATAAACCGTAGAGAAAAGCAATAATCAGCGCACGTCCCCTTAAAGGTTTTTTTTACGCCTTTCTGTAAACCAGATTGACGTAATTGGTGATGACATCAGCATGCGTGCGTGGCAATAAGGATAGCTGACTAATTTATGCGTTGAATTATCCCATCAATTGTTTCAGTAAGCTTGATATGTGATAAAGACATTCATAATCGTCTTGAGGATTCGACATCATTAACATTACGTAATTTGACGCCTCGAGTGGATTTTTTCCCTGGAAATACGAAACCAAATTCATTTCAAACAGCGCGCCATCTTGTCATGGCAGACGACAGACTGGAGGCTGTCTGCTTGTCGTGTGAATTTAAAGGCACCGAATTTCAATATTTAATTATTTTAATAGTGAATTTGTGACATGCTAAATTGCTCTCCAACAAGTCCGGTGTCAAATGTATTGACAGAAAGCATCACTTGCCAAATATCGAGGGAAGACTGATAGAAATTTCTAATGGGTGTCGTTAACCTTTTTGCCATCACCAACAGTATATTGACAAATGAACGTGAGTTGGGTAGGTTGATAGCAGAGAAAACACATTATTCACAAAAGCTACATGCAAATCTGCAGACATCGTTTGCTTTGTCATTAAAGCAAGTTCAACGCATCGATAGCACTAACAATAATTTAATCTGATCATGCAGATGACACGATGTGACAATCACAGAGTTCTCAGATTTGAAGACGTCTCGGGTTATGAATGATCCTTAAATTTTGATAAACACATGTCCCTGTAGTCTAGAAGCTGTGCTTTAATGAGTTGTTATTTAAGAAAATATAATAATGGTAATTTTTAAATATGGCTACTCAATGAAAGGTTCCGGACATAATTGTCCCATGAACTTGTAATGATGGTCTCATGTGCCATTCACGTCGTGCATACAATGGTCAAATCACGCTGTTGGTCATATCTTCTTCTTATAAGTGGAGTTTGCGAACATAACCTATAAGCAGTAACGAGCTTCGTAGGCTTTTGTCAAGACTGGGAGTCCGAAGCATCAGAGAGAGAGGAAGGGAGAGAGAGGCCTAGTTTGTGTCAAGTGTACGTTAACCCCCCTCTCCTTCTCTCTCTCTCTCTCACTATACCGCCCTGTCACCCGAACCACTCCATAAAACAACAGTTTGGTTCATTTCAAACGTGTGTGCTGTTTTCTTGTGCGGATTATTCTATACTTACATTGGTTGTGTAGTTTTTAACGTCTATTAAAATGTGTCAAACGCAGACTCTTTATTGGAATTTACTTACGGTTCTTGGTATATTTGTTTGTGAAGCTGTTTCAGTGTCTCTGATTTATAAATTCGATTGGTATGTAGATATCAGGCTGTTTCAATTTAATAACCGAGACCAGTCCCATAGTTCCACTGGATATAAAAACTCGTTCGAGTCTATTTCAACAACACTTGAATATCTTGACTCATCGAGATTTTAATCTGGGGAAATTGCAAAATGGGTGATTGTACCAATTACCCAGTTTTTCGTAATAACAAGATTTATTTAAAGTAGCTAAGTCTCTCTCAAACTCAATATCATCCAACAAAGTCTTCGGCACAGAAAACACTTGTTATTTGTCAATTTAAATCAAAATTAATTGTGACTTCTGGCGTATTTCGCCATTGATGTGAAATTATGGTAAAACGGAAACGATTGAATGTGAATTAGTTTATATACATCAGTTTCTAGGTCCCAAATATTTGCGATTTAGCTCCTTTTAGACGGCTGTCGTTGTGAATACCATAAGTTCAAACTTTTCTACAAATGGAGTAAAGTGGCTGATGTCAGTTCTTGATCTTCCAGATCGGTCTTAGTTCACCGGGGAATAATTAGCAAATTTCATAATTGGACGAAGGAATTCTGACACACGAAGACGGGTAGCTGTTAAAACAATAATTAACCACTCGGGAGCACAGGGTTGGTTTTCTCGATCGCAGTGTTGGGGACGAGTACCATGGCATCATGCTAAGATGACAGTTTACAAAGCCTCGTTAGTGGTTCCTGTGTTGACTTAACGGAATGAGGAATTAAAAACTCATCTTTGTGTACACCCAGGGGGGATTTAGTTTGATAATAAATAGGGTTTTTAGTCAGTTTGTTTGACATTTACTTTGCTTTTAATGCCGAAAGACTATGTCTCTCTCTGGTTTTCAGTTAAAATGGTAAGGGGGTACGTCTACAGGGTTTAGGCCTTTCATAAACCAAAATATTGAATTGTTTTGAATGCATAAAAAGTGGCTGTTATTTATGCTCTAGCGCTACTCATGTTTTTACGTTCTAGGATACCACACTCTTTGAAAAAGACCAATGTTCCGTCAATGCAATGGCTGTCGATATGACAAACCAGTATGCCTGTTTCTTGAACGATCGCGGATCGCTCGATTAGTTTGATTTTTGTTATCAAGCTGAAATTCGTATTTTTCATTCAAATGGTATATTTTGGCAACTCGTTAATTTAAAATGTGCACATAGATTGATTTATTCACTACTTTAAGTTTGGTATGGGTTTCTACTGATTTCTACTGTGTGTAATAATTCTGCTATGACCTGTGACAGAGCGATTAGGTTAATATTAACACTATACGCACCAAAGAATGCACCCAGAGACAGGGAAAGAAATGGGGTTTAACACAGATTCGACACCAACAAGGTCATTTCAGGACTAGCACAAGTTTCAATAATTTCAATAATTCGCTTGCGCGTAGGCGTCTTTAGCAGTGGGAGGAAACCGGAGAACAACTGCGAGGTTTGATAGATGTATCTTCCCCGTGCTATACGTAAAGCTTGGGAATTGAAGCCATGTCAGTTGTATCAATAGCAGACCTTATGATACAACGCACACGCGCTAACCATTTGCCCCCCCTTATATCTATCCCATTCTTAATGAAGCTTTTGAATTTGATTTAATTACATAATACGCGTTTACATTAAAATATTACATATTTATTACTTTTGAGATATTTTTAATCGATATGGCTTCTAGTATCTATAACTTTGATAAATGTCAGAATACACAAAGCGTTCTCTAAAGAAATATTCATCTCTTCGTTATTTTAAATGTCAAGTTACTGACAATTGCTGTATTATTATTTTTATGTAGAGGTTTATCAGCTTTTCACGGACTAACTTATTTCGTTAAAACATAAAACATGGTAGAAATTATGAAATGATATTTACGTTAAGGTTTTGAAATGAAATGGGATTTACTTCTTGGAAGCAACGAAGGCGGACATATGACATATAGTTTACTATGAGGGGATTTCAAGATGGTCAGATACCATATTTATTAATTTGGAAAGAACACATAGCTAACATATGTTGATGTATTAATGATATGTCATATGGAGATGACATAGTTATGGTGGTTGTTTGTCATTGAGGGAGCTACAGTGGGTAAGATGCTGGCTCCTTAGACTTGGGGTCGCGGTTTTGATGCCTGTATAGGCCGAGAAAGTTCATCGAGATTTTTGGACGTGGTTTCCTCTATTCTGTGCTTCTTTAATAAAAATAACATTCAAGTTCCAAGAAAACATCTACCCGTATTTTCTGTAGTATCAATATTTATTAATTACCATCAATGCCAAACTCCATTTTCTTCAAAAAACATATGAAAGATTTCTGACTAAAGCGAACGTCGAGCGTGTCAGTTTAAGTAGCGAATGGTACATACAGTAAAGATAAATTGTTCCTGGAAATAGAAATCATGATTCCAAGATGATTGGATTGAGTAGTAACACGATGTAAATGCTTGATAAGTTAATTGAAATGATCACGTTCGAGAAGTTACTTTGAGAGAAAGACAGTTGACTTAAAGCTAACTGATCAGCCAAGTAAACCCATGATTCAGACATTCGTTTTATAATGAGTGTCCAATTTGCCCTCTGGCTTCTTAAACATGTCTTGTCAATGAAACTGCTCGTGTTTGAATCATTCAAACGTTTTAAATGCTTTCTTCTATCTTCGGCGGCTACGCAGGAACTTTTCTTAGGTGGACAAATGTTGATCTTGAAAGGTATCTTAACTTAATAGATTAAAAGTGACTCATTGTTGTATTTACACGTAGAAACTACTCATGGTATCTTTAAAGCGAGAATTTCATATTTTCTAAGAAAGTCAAAACATAATTATTTCTGTCTTTTGCTCAATAGGTTGTCAGGTGACTATTGTACGATCATTGGTATTATTTCCCACACTTAAAAATCATTGACACCGGAAATAATAACACAATTGCCTCCCTTTTTCCTATTCCCCCGAAAAGCTATCTTCAAACGTTTGAATTTGAAGTTGAAAATGATATATTTGCGAATTTCTCAACTGGCAATAGTGAATTATTGGATTAATAGGATTATTTTTTTTAACAAGGCAGGGCTGTTTATAGATACCATCTATTTTAAGGCTTTTTTGAAATGCATTTTAAAAATATAAAAATATAACTTGAAATATGAAATTGTCGCTTTAAAGATACATGTAGTTCCGATCGTTTGAAGTATTCTACTTTATTAAAGGTACAACATACCAGATGATTAACATATATTGCAGGCTTGAACATTTTTTATGCGATTTTATTGGCGATTTAGACCTGTAATTTTGGAATTTACCTTCCGGAAATACGTCAGAATGAACCAAATTTAATCTAATTTACCAAATTTTTCTGGTTAATCGGTTGAGCGCAATTAGTTAAACAATTATCAAACCTAGCCCCCCCCCCCCTCTGCAAGAAAATCTGGATCCGCGCCTGTATGGTTCAATTTAATTTCAATAATTCGCTTGCGCGTAGGGGTCTTTAGCTGTAGTTGGAAGCAGGGGACCCCGAGAATCCAATGAAGTTGGACAGGAATCGGAACCACGCCAAGAGAACCATTCAGTTTTCAAAAACCCTCGCACGCGTCAGACTCAGTTGGATCTAACAAGAAATTGACATCTTTATTTTGTTCCGATTTCATTGTTTGGTTCATCGTTTTCTTATGACGCATCAAACCAGTTCTTTATATTTATCTGTCAGTCTGAATTAAGCCGTTGATTCATGCCATCTTTATTCAAAACAAAACATCTCTTCGTTGGCAAAATGAGAGATCGGGCCCCTAGTTCACAAAGCATTGCCAGACTTAAAGATCGTAGCAACCTATAAAAACAACAGTATCACAAGGCCAGAAATGACCTGGTTTCTGTCGAGTGGACGTTAAACCCAATCTCTCTGTCTGTCTGTCTGTCTGTCTCTCGCTCTCTCTCTCTCTCTCTCTCTCTCTCTCTCTTTCTCTCTCGATGACGAAGGGATTAATGACAACAAGTTACACCCCGCACACAACTAATGCAGGGAGACTGCTCCACACACAATTACAGAAAACGAATAAACGTACAAGGCACAATACGCAGAAATCACAAGCAAACATTCTTATCAGATAAGGTGTATGAATTCGGGGCTAGCCTTAAACCCCCACTGTGCTGGACAGTCCTGGGTCTGTAGTGATCAAACCACGGCCAGCAAACGAAATATCCAATTGATGGTATACCTGCAGTGAGTTCAGAAATAACTTGGTTGGTGTCAAGAGGAAGTGTGTTCTCAAAACAAATTCAATAAGAGCCAGATATAACAATAAAATCACTATCCGTGAGAGAGAGAGAGAGAGAGGGAGGGTGGGTTAACGCCCACTAGACACAAATGAGGTCATTTCGGGATTAACACATGGTTCATTTTTTTCCATAATTGCTCGCGAGACTCAAAAAGCGACCCTACTCCTTGTCACGTACAACCGGGGAATCGAAACCACGCCAGTTGACTCAATGGCAGACCTAGCGATACAGCACATACGTGCTAACCATTCGGCCATCCCCTTTCCGTTACTATGAGACAATAATCAACGAATAGTGTAACGTGGTGACAGTTTCTGGAAAATGTCTGCTATGACCACCATCGAGGTTCAGTCATTTTATAACGATGAGTCCTAGTTATCCGTTGATAACACACTATCACCATAAAACAACAGAGTATTAAATTCGTGACTGTTTTATTTCAAATCCTATTTATTACTAGGTGTTAGATGTAATACCACACCAAAAATATTTTTCCTTTAAAAGCTTTGCCTTGGATTTATTAAAAATGTTGATATGCCATTATTCTTGTCACCAATCGCATTCTATGGACGACGAGAGTACCAAAATGAATCACAATGGTTGCTTGTTCCAATAACGAGCTCCACTAATTACTGACATTAACGGTGGTTGGGGTCAGTTCCTCAATAGATCTTTTACTTTGATCTTTGTGATGAAGAGATTTAGGACCCTCATGGATAGCTCCTCAGCGGAAATATCACTTTTCCTTAATATAATGCCACTGTCCTAGCTGTCACAAACATCGTTTCTGGATCATCCGAAGCGAATTATCGAATCTTTTCATTGATTTTTGTTTAATGCACGACAATGAAATAAATCAATTACATTACCGCCATTGGGTGAAAATGGAAGAAAAATAGCTGGAGAGAGAAATGAAAAACTTGCTTGTTTCGATTCAAGGTAATGACTAGTTAAGTATCCAGCTTTATTCTTGTTACAAATCTAATTGCTTCGAGGTCGTGTAACGCACAATGGAATTGTCATCATTATTCCGAAAGCTTCTGCAAAAATAGCACGGAATGAACATTGCGAAGAATAAAAAAAAAAATCAAAAAAAATCGTGAACCAAGAAAGATTAATCTGATTTGTGAATGCCGAGTGATTCGTTAATATGGCGGAAACAATTATTACAAGACAAATGATGTGAACAATATAAATAATTATGGCATTTGTTACATTATGCACGGATCTAGGAGAAAACTGTGAACAACGGATGCTGGTCAAAACAACCCGACCCAGTAGTAATTAAATTTGAAATTCTAATTTAATTACCGATTGGCACGTCCTGAAATCGTTCTGCGTAAAAGAATGGCTGACAACGGGGTTATCAACAGACTGCCATCACACGTGCGTCTAGACAAATCTCCTTTAGGAATTCATGTCGTTGAGTAATAAGAGGATAGCTCTGGAATTGATATGCAGTCAGTAAATGAAAATCAATTGAAATCCTTTTTGGCTCTGGAAGACAAAAAAGAACAAAAGACTCGGCCTTAAGCCAATGAAGTGATTTTGTTTTGTAAGAGAGAGAGAGAGAGTCTAGGTCCTTTCGGAACTAACGTTTGGTTCACTTTTATTTCAAAAATTCGCTTGCGCTTAGAAGTCTTTAGCAATGAAAGGAAACCAGAGGACCCAGGGGAAAACCAACGAGGTTCTACAGGCGACTCTATACGATGTCACGCACAACCGGGAAATCGAAACCACGCCAGTTGACCCAATGACAGACCTCAAAATTTCAACTCAAAATCTAGTCGTTTGGACGTGAACGTCAAAACCGCCTATCCGGACACAATCCTTTTTAGATTTCGGGTCAATTGTTTCCTTGGGTTACCTGATAATATTGTGCCGTTCCTTTAGAGGTCTATTACAGTTGCGCTGTCCGTCAATACGTTATTACCTTGGGACATCGGTCTCGCGAAGACTGCTGTGCTTAAGTTGTTTGAAAACGTATCACGTATATTGAGTTAGTTGCTCGACCCCAAGGTAGAGGATTTGAGGGGCTTTTAAGACACAACTAAACAGTTTTATTCTTCAAAATATAACTGAGACTGGCCCTTTAAGTAAAATCTCCTCGATGGCATGACATACATGTCTAAAACTTTACATGCAACATGCAGTAAATATAGCATAACTTATGTTCCACTTATACGTTCAAAGATTAAACATTTTCTTTGACTTGTGTTTACGAAGAAGATCAAAGCTTCTGATTAGTATTTTGTAAAAACACCAGAAAGTAAAGTAATATTTAATGGTGTTTAACGTCTTACTCTTCTGCTCGTGCTAATGAAGACAGACATGCGCCATACATGTGTCAATATGACGCAAGCAACAGCTGGTGTAATAGTGAGTTAACAGCGTAATTATCACTCTGCACACAAACAGAGAATTATCTTCACCGAGAATAGATCTCGGCCCTGCATAACCGCCATATCAAAAATAAGTTTGCTATTTTGTAATGGGGTTCCAATCCATTTTACGTCTTGCATCTACATCAAGACTATATAAACATTTTCAAATTTATTATATGAACAGGCGCGGATCCAGGATTTTTTGCAGGGGGGGTGTCTAAGTTTGATAATTGCTTAACTAATTGCGCTCAACTGATTAACGGGGGGTTTGGGGGTCCACCCGCAGAAAAATTTAGTAAATTAGATTCAATTTGGTTCATTCTGACGTATTTCCGGAAGGTAAATTCCAAAATTACAAGTCTAAATCGCCAATAAAATCGCATAAAAAATTTTCAAGTCTGAGCGGGGGGGGGGGGGTCCGGACCCCCTGGACCCCCCCCTCTGGATCCGCGCCTGATGAAAGCAGAATAAATACTTTTCAAAATTCTCGAAGTAAAGTATACTTAGTGTTTTCAACAAAAACAAAATGTCGGTCAATTAGCCTTGTGTTTGTTCTCAAGCGGAGCTATTTTTAGACAGACAGCGCAACTTTCGTATGCGTGATTATACAACATTCTACAGAAGCTGACACTTGAGATTTTAAACTTGGTATTTTTCAGACACGTGGAAGCGTTTATAATCCGGGTTGGCAGTATGACGCTAATGCTCTGGAATTTAACCACCATAGAGAATTGTATCTTCGTGGTAAACAGAAGACAACAAGTGGTACCTATAAGGTAAGTCTTATTCCATAATATCGAAATTTCTCTTTTCTTTCAGACCAATAGGTGTCCATTCATGCCCGGATCTAGGATTTTTGTTTTTTTTTTTTGGGGGGGGGGGCACACATTGGAGCAAAGGGTAATACGTTGCAACTTTGGATTGTTTGGGCGGAAACAATGTGAAAATCATGTTTGTGTCATCTATTAAAGAGCAGATATGTGAACTACAACAGTAACAAAGCAAACGAAATGAAAATCAACTATGTGACTGGGGCTGATGGGGGGCACGGCCCCTTGCCCCACCCCCTCCTCCGCGCCTGCATTGCATGTATGTTATCATGACTACAAGTTAGTTCCTCTGATCTGTTTTTTTTGTTCTTGCTTTACAAGTTTTAAGACAAATACCAAAGGTTTCTCATTTCAATATTTTGCGAATCATAAAAGTAATGTGCCCCAGGGGAATAAATAAATAAATAGATTACACTTCGTTTATTCCTTATTGTAAAATGCAGTTTATCGTTGTTTCTCCAATTTTAAAGTATCTCCTAGTATTCGTAAACTAAATAGAATAACCTTGATAGGGTAAATGATGATTATAGTCGGCTTTGAGGAATAGAGAGACAAAATAATCTAATTATATCACTAGCTAGATATTAAACTTCATTCCCACCAATTCTTTATCATATAGAAGATTATTTGAAAGTAATTTTGCATAAATGTTTTATTGACAGCGAGTTTATATATAAAAATAGGGCCTGCCAAGGACAGCTGTCTAGTCTTTCGGACCGGAAGGAAAGCCAATGTCCCGTGTACACATTTGTGTGCACGTAAATGATCCTTTGACAGAAGGAATTCTTTATAAAAGTAGGCCATAGTACCACTGCCCGGGCAAAATTTCCCTCATAGCACACTGTATAGCTTATACCCATCTTCATTAGCCCAGTTCGGAGCAAAACATTACGACGTTAAACCCCATTTCATTTCATTTGTATAAAATATCTATTTGACCCAGTTTTGTTTTAAAAAAATAAAATAAAGTAAAGGAAAGATATAACAAGAACAAGCGTGTATTGGAGAAAGAGCGTGATATATTTTTAATGTGATTATAATGCTTGGTAAAGTTTAAGAGAGTGCGCTTATCAAAGTAAATATTGAAATACTAGAAAACTATCATAGTTCACTTATAAAAACAGCCTGTATTAAACAGTTACTACCTTGACATTTAATATGCGATACATAGAAGTTCATACGTATGGAGGTATATATTTTGTTATTTCATTTCTGTTGTGGATTTGGCTAAGTGGGTAAGACGCTGGCTCGCGTGGGTTTTTTTTAGCTGTAAGAGGAAGTCGGAGAACCCAGCGAAACCTTTCGAGGTTGAATGGCTAACCGACTAGTTATGACGTACAACCGAGGAATCGAAACCACGTCAACTAACTCAAGGACAGACCTTATCTTGTATTATGTCATTGAAGTAGCCTACACGCTGACTCGCTAACCTGGAGGTCGTGTGGTCGATCCCTGCTTTTGCCGAGAAAATTCATCAGAATTTTCCCACGTGGTTTACCCTTGTCAGTGATGTACATGTAGGACAGAGCTCCTGACAAGGACAGCTGTCTAGACGTTCGGATAGGCGAAAAACCGAGGCCCCGTGCACACATTGACGTGCACGTAAAGGACCCTTTGGCAGTTGGAATTCGATGTAAAAGTATGCCATTTATCTTTTTGTATTGGATTTTAAATTTAGCCATGCATGTGTACATATACTTGAATGTAAGTGGTAGCTACCTAGCTGCGATCAACATCCACTTGAAGGTTGTGACTTCTACGATTCTGTATTTCAGCTGTCAGGGCGGTATGTCCGACCCAACCTCGTGGTTTTCACCGGGTTATCAGGTTTCCTCCACTGCTAAAGAAACCCTACACCCCAGATAACTATTAAAACAATTATTCGTCCTTAAATTCCAGTTTGTCGTTCTGTTAGGGTGGCATTTATTTCCTTCCACTTTCCTTGGATTTTAAATTTAGCCATGCATGTGTACATATACTTGAATGTAAGTGGTAGCTACCTAGCTGCGATCAACATCCACTTGAAGGTTGTGACTTCTACGATTCTGTATTTCAGCTGTCAGGGCGGTATGTCCGACCCAACCTCGTGGTTTTCACCGGGTTATCAGGTTTCCTCCACTGCTAAAGAAACCCTACACCCCAGATAACTATTAAAACAATTATTCGTCCTTAAATTCCAGTTTGTCGTTCTGTTAGGGTGGCATTTATTTCCTTCCACTTTCCTTGGAAAAACGTGCAGCTATGATTATATGTTTTGCTTTTTCAGGAATTCGAAAAGTCTGGAATATTCGATGCGCAGACGGAATTGGAAAAAGTTCAAAAAGAAGAAGAAGACAAACTTTACGAACAAATAAAAGAAGAGAGAGAAAGAAATATACAGAGGTTGGAGGAGGAATTAAAGGTCGAAAAGGACAAATCTGTTCGAGAGTTGGTGTCGACCATTAAGCGTCACTCGCCACAGAAGGGGATCACGGGTCTGGAAATAGAGACAGAAAAACTGGAGGAACATTTTAAAAAGAAGAGAGAAGAAAATGTACGGAAGTTAATGGATAGACTGAGTGTGGAACAGAAGAATAAAGTAGCTCTTATGATACAGAAGCACAGTCAGGCCATGTTGATGATGATTGCCGAAAGATTAATGTCTCTAGAGGTAGGATAAAAACTAACGAGTTATTGAAATGGTTTGTGTGTTGATCTATGTGTATTATCTTATAATCTATATACTAAATGTCGCTTGCTCGAAAGGTCAAATGTTAATAGTGTAAATACGGTTAGATGTTAGGGTAAAAAAATTATAATGCGTGTTTGAAAATGATTAGAATTTGTAGTACCCTTTGTCTCTTGGGGTTCGTATAAGTAGTCAAGGTGCTATTATAGGTCTTAGTGAATTATCCAGAATGACATTTCCTATATGACATCTCAAAGAAGGATCTGTAGATAAACATAAAGCACTTATCTTTATGCCTATTAATACAGATATCCCCATTAATATAAGCACTTCGGACTATTTCTATAAACGCTCAGTGTATGTTGATAGTCCTTTGATATGATTATGCTGGAACGTGATTGCTCGAAAGAAATGCATCAACGCTCCCTGTCCCATTATAAATTCCGTCAGCCGCGCTCCGGAGACAGTGTGTGTGTGTGTGTGTGTGTATGTGTGTGGGGGGGGGAGAGAGAGAGAGAGAGAGAGGGAGAGAGAGAGAGAGAGAGAGGGGGTGGGGTGGTAACCTCCACTGGACACAAACTAGGTAATTTCGGGACTAACACATCGTTCAATTTTATGTCAATGATTCGTTTGCGCATAGGGATCTTCAGCAGATGGGGAAACCGGAGGAACCTCACGAGATTCAACATGCGACCCTACTCTTCCAGACGTTGTGACCCAGCCATTTTGACATCTACCCCCACCCCTATAATGTTGGAACTGAGTTTGTGGTTTTATTCGGCCGCCACCACAATCCAGGCCGTCCGACAGGTGATTGGATTATATCAGCTTCCTTAATCGCTAGGTTAAATAAAATTTGGCTCATCGATTGTTGATTTTATTTCCAGGAGAGAAGTTCGTCAGATTCCGATGATAAGACTTCCCCAGTTTGTGATCTATCTCGACCACCTCCTATATCACCTCCAGAGTTTAGACGATCTCAATTATTTAAGAGTCCTGCTGAATTCGAAGAAGTTGATAATCATGTCTTCCAGGTAAATATCCATCTTTACTGGACTGTTTTACAAATAAAAACAGTGTTATGACATACAGTGGATCTCTCAGGATTGTACTACTGATTGATTGTTTTCAAGTTTGAGGGAAGTCTCTACAGATCCGGGCTGTACAGCGCAGTGGACGCTTACGGTCAGCCCCCGGATCCATTTATTTATTTATTATAATATGTACGTTGTTTTTTTGTGATCTTTGCGTATTTGTGTCTTATCTATAGAATTGTTTTTGTGTACATTATGTGTGCTACAGCCCGTCCTGCTCTTATTAATAGATATGGATCTTCTACCAACAATGTAATGATACAAGGAATCGCAAAAGTCTTCACAGGGAAAAGGGAATGTGTTGTTCCCAGCATTGGATTCGTCGCATCTCGCCTTGTCTGTCGGCCCGTCATACGTTTTGGGAAACAATACCTCTGCTTGGTGTAGTTGTTTAGTCATGAGCTACGTGGAGTGGTCACTCAACAACATGCAATACCCATATAGAGTCATCAGTCTCTCGAAAGACTGAACTAAAATATCTTCAAATCAAAAAGAGAATAAACCTATCTTCTTTGATTCCAAGAGTAATGAAAAAATAAGAAAGGATGCATTGTTATATTTAAATAAGTCCCTGTATTTAGACTGTTCTCACTGATGTACGGAGATTCAAAGATATTCTTCTATTTCAGGTTGTACAGAAAGAGTATTCGGCTTTTACTGATCTTGTTAAAGATTTAATAGTTGGTTGTGAAACAGATCTAGAAAAGGCCAGGTAAATAGAACCCAAACAATCTTGTATTCGAGCTTGTAGGAGCCTACAAAAAGACTTATTGTTACAAAGAATTGGACCCCCATATTGCACCATTCATTATAGCCATTTAGGGGGTTGGATGGCCGAATGGTTAGTGTATCATAAGGTCTGTCATGGAGTCAACTCGCGTGGTTTCATTCCCCGGCTATACATGACAAGAAGTAGGATCGTCTGTTCAACCTTCGTGGGTTTCCCACATATCCATCGACTTACCCCCACCGCTAAAGACCCCTACGGGCAAATGAATTATTACAATAAAATTAAACCATGTATTAGTCCAGAAATGACCTAGTTTGTGTCGATTGGACGCTACCCCCTCCCATCTCTCAATCACACTCACTCTTTCTTTCTCTTTCTCTCTAGCTATTTAATAATTGTGGGTATTCTCCACGTGGTAGTGTATGGTTATTATTTATAGAATAATAGAATTCCCCATACAGAAGACTTTACCTATAAGTGTTATGCGGTGTTCCAGTAATAGTAAAGATATAGCAATGAGTGTATTCGTAACCTTTATATTATGTATACATTTCAGGATTGTATGTTTTAGGGCCATATTCCGTAGTTTGTGTCGAGTGTATTCGTAACCTTTCTATTATTTATACATTTCACAATTGTTGTATGTTTTAGGGCGATATTCCGGTGGATAACATGTAAAGATTTAAATAAACTAGATGTTTGTGAGACGGTGAATCCTGAATCACCCATGGGTTTATTACGAGGAATTAAATATGGTACCGAGACGTACCATGATTTATTTAAACGGCTGTGCAGGTTTGTATACTAGTTATTTCTTATCTTTTGTATGAAAAAATCTGGGTTCTGGACTCTTTTTGGACATGAAGATTGTCAAATTTGCAGCCCCGTGGTTACAAATTTGACAATCTTCATGCTTCCTGTTGAATCATTGTGTCGGTTGTATTGTAGTTCATCCATCTTAAATTGTGTACTGAAATCAACAGTCGGTTTGCGCTTAGACCAAACGAACGAGATGGGGGTGGGGGTAAAGACGATTGCCGAATGGTTAGCATTGAATGGTCATCATTGAATCAACTGGCATGGTTCCGATTCCCCGGTTGTATGTGGCAAGGAGTAGGCTGGCCTGTCCAACCTCATGGGTTTTCTCTTGGTCCCCTAGTTCCCCGCCCCCACTGTTAAAGTCACCTATTGAAGTAGATATTTAAACATGTGGTAGTCCCGAAAGCACCTAGTTGTGTGTAGTGGATGGTAAACCCATCTCTCCCTCGCTCTCTCACTGTCTCTCTCTCTCTCTCTCATGAAGCGAACGATGACTTTGACTTACGATGAATAACTATGCAATAGTCTGTGTTGATGGATCGGATATACGTGACTCAGGAAAATATGCTAATGGTGATGATCGTGTCGGAGAATTAATTTTAAAAAACTCCAGAAACCATGGAGACGTTTCCGGTTGACTCTCTAAAAATGTGTAGAATACCATTGTATTCATTTCTCCATTTCGTGTTGAACAATAAATAAAACCCCGGGAATCATGGCGACGTCTCCGGTAACTCTCTAAATAGTGCAAAATTTCATTTTGCTCATTTCTCCATTTCAGTTTTGCTGGATTATATTGTGAGGTGATCCAGGGATATTCTAAAGGCGCGGGTTATAAACCAGGATTGAAAATGGACGGTGAAAGGTTCAGAAACTCGTGGACAGCGGTCAGTATTGATGGTTCCTGGTGTTTCGTCAACAGCAACTGGGGAGCCCGACATGTAAAGGGGAATAACTCTGCCGACAAAGAAAACAAAAATCAGTTTTATTACGAATGTGATGAGTTTTATTTCATTACAAATCCCGAGGACCACATTTACCAGCACTTCCCCGACGATTCAAGATGGCAGCTTCTGGAGTGTCCAATATCATTATCAGAATTCATTAGCCTCCCGGTTGTCAAATCTTCCTTCTTCAATTATGGACTGAAATTCACGATGCATTACGAATGTAAACAGTATTCTAAAAATGGACTAATAGTGATACAACTACGAATACCAAATATTTTGGGCTTTGGATACACTCTCGACCCCAAGGACAAGGGCATAGAACCATCAGCATTGGAAGGACGTGTGATGCTGTGTATCATTGGGCATAAGGCAATTTTCACAGTAGCGCCACCTAAACCCGGCAAATACTCTTTCACTATATTTGCCAAGGATAACTGGTGTTCAGAGTCATTACAAAGTGCGTGCGCATTTGAACTCAAGTGTCGTGAACGTCGAGAAAAGATCAAAAGCCCCTACCCAAAAGTGTCTTTCTTCGGACCTACTCCGAGTATGAGTCTTTACGGCTTAGTTCCACAAACTCACATCGACCCGGTCATGGTTTACAGTCATGACGATATTGTCATTCAATTCGAACTTCATCAAGATGTCAAACTATCGCATTCATTGTGTTACCATGGTAGAGAAAAAACAGATTATGACTTTCAGCGATACGTGTTCATCAAACAACGAGATTTTGACTCAGTGTGTTACCAAATCAGGTGCCCTACAATGGGCAAGTTTGTGTTTTCCTTATTTGGAGCCCGTGTTACCTCACCCAATGACAACAACAGTCCTCTAGAATGCCTATTTCGGTATCTTATAGAATGTCGTAACGTCACTAAAGACAAGCGCCCTCTACCTCGCGCATGTCATCGATGGTGTGGTGCTGATTTGTTGGAACCCAAATATGGTGATGTCGGTTTAGAACAAGCTGCTACGTTTCGTGTTCGGGTTCCTGCTGCGTCTGACGTAGCTATGTTAATAGGCGATGCTTGGTTTCATTTTCGTGAATTGGCTGACAGTATTTGGGAAGGTACTGTATTAACGGGGAAGAAGCCTTGTATAGCCAAGCTGTATGGTAAATTAAACAAAGAAACGAGTAGGTTCTCTCCTTTATTAGAATTTCAAGTCAAGTGAAATTTGACAATTAGCGATTGTTATGTGATTTTAAAAAAAATCCTATTTCGTTTCGTTTTATGTACTGGTCAGAGGCCATTTTGAAGTAATACAAACACGAAACGAAATATAGATATGTATTTTAATAAAATTGGTGATTATGGAAAGGCGGTTAATTCTAGATTCAAACAGGCACATTAAGGCATTTCAACATAAAACTTTCTTAAGACAAAATGGCGTCATGAACAGATCGCGTATATCTTGTGATATATCTACTTATATTAAGGGGTTCGTATGAAAATTGCAATGTATATGATTGGAATATAGCTGTTGTCAAATTTTAATTTAGCATAAATACCCACTGGTGTGCGTGTAGAACCCTTGATAATTTGAATCCGAAACATTGTCCCGATGTAAATCCCTTCCAGTTCACTGCATGGACAATGTATGTATTCATTGGTCGAGGGTCGATGCTGAAAATTAGGACGTTAAACCCCATATCGTTTCTTGTCATTTCTATTTCATATTAACAGGCAATTTCGCCGATGTAAGGATCAAACGTTTCCGTAAATTATCTGACGAAGCAATCCAATGATGTCAAATCCGAAATGCCGTAAAACTACATAGTATTTTTTTTTATCGCCTTGACTATGTCGGTTACAGTATTATCTTTGGCTACAATAACAATGTTTAAAATACAGATGTCACATCATCCTTTGATGTTGGCGTACCATTATTTCAAATAATGGTATGGGCTATATGCCGAGCGTACATTATTTATACTAGTTGCAATATTGGATTCACGTTGTGGATAGTGTCTGTATTTTAATTTGTTTAACAGTCTCATGCAAGGCATTGCGTAATATATAGATATTGCCCACGTGCTATCGCACTTGACCATTATACTACATGTACTTATAAAAGAAATGCACTTGCAGGTATAGAACATATTTTGAAAACAATACTATTTGACAAATTCGCATAAAAATAGTGATAAAACGAAACGTGTATGAAGTATTAACTTCCAAATCCGTTATTAACATATTTGAATAATGTTTATGAGTAAATAGAAATGCCTATTGGATGGGTGTGATATTAAATGCTGAATCCGACTTTTACTGGCATGCTTTGTCCCTGTATCTTATAAATTACCCGACGAATCAAAGACCTAATCCGCCACACACTATCCGACTTTTAATCGGACAAATCCTATAACTGTGTCGTCTGCTATATGTATAAAGTAAACGGAAGTGGAAGAAATATGATATTATGTACAGGTTAATTTTCAACCCATTTAGTGTAAATAATTAAATCAACCTGTCCATAGTATCATATTTAATGTACTGGACGTGAAATCTTAAATAAACAACTACAACAACGATAAATATTCGACTTAAATCTGACCAAAAAGTTGCATGGTGTGTGGTTGGCCTTAGGCGCTATAATCGTGTTGATGATTCATTGTTATGTTGTTTTGTGTAAAAATCAAATTAGAATGATAATAAAAAACAAGTTGATTTATCATATTGTTATGTAACATAACACGGTGTTATTGTTTCTTTGGGGCTGTGGTGGTTAAGTGGGTAAGACGCTGGCTCACTACCCTAGCGGTCGCGTGTTCGATCCCTGCAGTGGCCGAGAAAGTTCATCGGGGTTTTCCGACGTGTTTTCTCTTTGTCAACGTTGCAGGACGGAGGGACTGACAAGGACAGCTGTCTTGTCTTCCGGATGGGACGGCAAACCGATGTACACATTGGCGTGCACGTAAAAGATCTCTTGAGAGTTGGAATTCGATATATAAGTAGGCCATGGCAGTTTTGGTATATATGGAAAGTAGAAATATCCAAGCTTACAAGATAGTAAATATATCAAAGCTGACATGAAAATGTAAGTGTTTTACTAATCGACAGCCCGACGATTAAGAATGACTGTGTGTGCGTGAGGTCAAAGGTTGCACGCGGAGATTGTGTGCTTGATGCACATGTTGATGTACACGACGAGTTAAACGTACAACACTTTTTGAGATGAAAACCACGGGGAAAGGCTATAGGCAGTGTATAAACCCAAAATTTGAATAGGCTTCGATATTTATGATAAATAGATAGCGATTAAAGACAACATCGTCTTGTGTATGCAATGGATTCTCCCCCGACTTCGCACCGGTTGCTATAGCTATGTAGCTCATCAGCGAAGTCGCGTGACAATAACATGACTTTTTTTTATAGCAGAGGTATTCCCTCGCGTAAACAGTGTTTTAAGTAGGATTTGGAGCCTTATTTTGACAGATTAGTTAGTTTGAATATACATGTATGTTTAATCCAAATACATCATCAAATTCCCAAGTTGGTACACGGGAACATATCTTTAAAATTTGAAAAGTAAACATATAAATACAGGATACGATCACTACAAAAGGTCAACACATCTATACCTATATCTAACGTATACCATATTACATTGAAATTATATCCACCTTATACAACATTACTCTCAAATCATAATATACCACCTTACGTCATAATTATACTACATTACGGGAACAGGATTTCCCATCGTAGTTCCTCTTCACCAAGGACGGAAGGATTTTACCAGAACGGATAACAGATGGCGTGCCCGTAAAAGAGCACTACGCAATTGAAATTCGACATAATACTTGCAATAATCAGATTTAGCTCTTGCATAATGTATGTTTAAGTAGTACCAATAATTTTGTTATGGCCCTCGCCAGAAATAAAAAAAAAACCAATAACGACGTTCCATCTTTTGGTGATCATTCATTGACTTAAATACTACGAAGAGGGACATGAAACTATTCCGTATTGGTGACATTTTAAAAAAACTCGTTCAATTTCTAGAAGAATCAAGTATCTAATACGG
Organism: Patella caerulea; assembly: GCA_036850965.1. Taxonomy (NCBI): domain Eukaryota; kingdom Metazoa; phylum Mollusca; class Gastropoda; family Patellidae; genus Patella; species Patella caerulea. The sequence continues at coordinate 10,817,264 of JAZGQO010000002.1, read as the reverse complement.
TGTTCCATACCTCAGTGATGCTATCTGACTTCAACAAAGAATCAGCGGATCTTAAAAAATAATAGAGCCAGGAGAAGGTCCGGTGCTGTTGTTATTCGATTAAATGTAATTTCTATCAGTCATTACAAAGTGCGTGCGCATTTGAACTCAAGTGTCGTGAACGTCGAGAAAAGATCAAAAGCCCCTACCCAAAAGTGTCTTTCTTCGGACCTACTCCGAGTATGAGTCTTTACGGCTTAGTTCCACAAACTCACATCGACCCGGTCATGGTTTACAGTCATGACGATATTGTCATTCAATTCGAACTTCATCAAGATGTCAAACTATCGCATTCATTGTGTTACCATGGTAGAGAAAAAACAGATTATGACTTTCAGCGATACGTGTTCATCAAACAACGAGATTTTGACTCAGTGTGTTACCAAATCAGGTGCCCTACAATGGGCAAGTTTGTGTTTTCCTTATTTGGAGCCCGTGTTACCTCACCCAATGACAACAACAGTCCTCTAGAATGCCTATTTCGGTATCTTATAGAATGTCGTAACGTCACTAAAGACAAGCGCCCTCTACCTCGCGCATGTCATCGATGGTGTGGTGCTGATTTGTTGGAACCCAAATATGGCGACGTCGGTTTAGAACAAGCTGCTACGTTTCGCGTTCGGGTTCCTGCTGCGTCTGACGTAGCTATGCTAATAGGCGATGCTTGGTTTCATTTTCGCGAATTGGCTGACAGTATTTGGGAAGGTACTGTATTAACGGGGAAGAAGCCTTGTATAGCCAAGCTGTATGGAAAATTAAACAAAGAAACGAGTAGGTTCTCGCCTTTATTAGAATTTCAAGTCAAGTGAAATTTGACAATTAGTGATTGTTATGTGATTAAACATAGATCCTATTTCGTTTCGTTTTATGTACTGGTCAGAGGCCATTTTGAAGGAATACAAACACGAAACGAAATATAGATATGTATTTTAATAAAATTGGTGATTAATTTATATAACAAAAAAGTTGTTTATGGAAAGGCGGTTAATTCTAGATTCAAACAGGCACATTAAGGCATTTCAACATAAAACTTTCTTAAGACAAAATGGCGTCATGAACAGATCGCGTATATCTTGCGATATATCTACTTATATTAAGGGGTTCGTATGAAAATTGCAATGTATATGATTGAAATATAGCTGTTGTCAAATTTTAATTTAGCATAAATACCCACTGGTGTGCGTGTAGAACCCTTGATAATTTGAATCCGAAACATTGTCCCGATGTAAATCCCTTCCAGTTCACTCACTGCATGGACAATGTATGTATTCATTGGTCGAGGGTCGATGCTGAAAATTAGGACGTTAAACCCCATATCGTTTCTTGTCATTTCTATTTCATATTAACAGGCAATTTCGCCGATGTAAGGATCAAACGTTTCCGTAAATTATCTGACGAAGCAATCCAATGATGTCAAATCCGAAATGCCGTAAAACTACATAGTATTTTTTTTTATCGCCTTGACTATGTCGGTTACAGTATTATCTTTGGCTACAATAACAATGTTTAAAATACAGATGTCACATCATCCTTTGATGTTGGCGTACCATTATTTCAAATAATGGTATGGGCTATATGCCGAGCGTACATTATTTATACTAGTTGCAATATTGGATTCACGTTGTGGATAGTGTCTGTATTTTAATTTGTTTAACATTCTCATGCAAGGCATTGCGTAATATATAGATATTGCCCTCGTGCTATCGCACTCGACCATTATACTACTTATAAAAAATGCACTTGCAGGTATAGAACATATTTTGAAAACAATACTATTTGATAAATTCGCATAAAAATAGTGATAAAACGAAACGTGTATGAAGTATTAACTTCCAAATCCCTTATTAACATATTTGAATAATGTTTATGAGTAAATAGAAATGCCTATTGGATGGGTGGGATATTAAATGCTGAATCCGACTTTTACTGGCATGTTTTGTCCCTGTATCTTATAAATTACCCGACGAATCAAAGACCTAAACCGCCACACACTATCCGACTTTTAATCGGACAAATCCTATAACTGTGTCGTCTGCTATATGTATAAAGTAAACGGAAGTGGAAGAAATATGATATTATGTACAGGTTAATTTTCAACCCATTAAGTGTAAATAATTAAATCAACCTGTCCATAGTATCATATTTAAATCTTAAATAAACAACTACAACAACGATAAATATTCGACTTAAAATTAGACCAAAAAGTTGCATGGTGTGTGGTTGGCCTTAGGCGCTATAATCGTGTTGATGATTCATTGTTATGTTGTTTTGTGTAAAAATCAAATTAGAATGATAATAAAAAACAAGTTGATTTATCATATTGTTATGTAACATAACACGGTGTTATTGTTTCTTTGGGGCTGTGGTGGTTAAGTGGGTAAGACGCTGGCTCACTACCCTAGAGGTCGCGTGTTCGATCCCTGCAGTGGCGGAGAAAGTTCGTCGGGGTTTTCCGACGTGTTTTCTCTTTGTCAATGGTGCAGGACGGAGGGACTGACAAGGACAGCTGTCTTGTCTTCCGGATGGGACGACAAACCGATGTACACATTGGCGTACACGTAAAAGATCTTTTGACAGTTGGAATTCGATATATAAGTAGGCCATGGCAGTTTTGGTATATATGGAAAGTAGAAATATCCAAGCTTGCTAGATAGTAAAAATATCAAAGCTTACCTGAAAAAGACTCATACAGGACAAAAATGTAAGTGTTTTACTAATCGACAGCCAGACGATTAAGAATGTCTGTGTGTGCGTGACGTCAAAGGTTGCACGCGGAGATTGTGTGCTTGATGCACATGTTGATGTACACTAAGAGTTAAACGTATAAACACTTTATGGGATAAAAATCACGGGAAAAGACATGGGCAGTGGATAATCCAAAAATTTAAATAGGCTTCGATATTTATGATAAATAGATAGCGATTAAAGACAACATCGTCTTGTGTATGCAATGGATTCTCCTCCGACTTCGCAGCGGTTGCTAGGTAGTTCGTCAGCGAAGTCGCGTGACATAAACATGACTTTTTTATAGCAGGGGTATTCCCTCGCGTAAACAGTGTTTTAAGTAGGATTTGGAGGCTTATTTTGACAGATTAGTTAGTTTTAATATATGTTTAATCCAAATACATCATCAAATTCCCCAGTTGGTACACGGGAACATATCTTTAAAATTTGAAAAGTAAACATATAAATACAGGATACGATCACTACAACAGGTCAACACACCTATACCTATATCTAACGTATACCATATTACATTTAAATTATATCCACCTTATACAACATTACTCTCAAATCATAATATACCACATTATGTCATAATTATACTACATTACGGGAACAGGATTTCCCATCGTAGTTCCTCTTCACCAAGGACGGATTTTACCAGAACGGATAACAGATGGCGTGCCCGTAAAAGAGCACTACGCAATTGAAATTCGACATAAGACTTGCAATAATCAGATTTAGCTCTTGCATAATGTATGTTTAAGTAGTACAAATAATTTTGTTATGGCCCTCGGCAGAAATAAAAAAAAACAATAACGACGTTCCATCTTTTGGTGATCATTCATTGACTTAAATATTACGAAGAGGGACATCAAACTATTCCGTATTGCTGACATTTGATTAAAACTCGTTTAATTTCTAGAAGAATCAAATATCTAATACGGTGTTCCATACCTCAGTGATGCTATCTGACTTCAACAAAGAATCAGCGGATCTTAAAAAATAATAGAGCCAGGAGAAGGTCCGGTGCTGTTGTTATTCGATTAAATGTAATTTCTATCAGAAACACATGTCTGCGGCGGCGTTCCATATTGTTGAAATTCGATTGAATGTCAAAGAATTTCTAGCAGAAAGATATATCTACAATGGCGTTCCATACATTCACTTACCGGCGAATCACCCGAATAGAAATTTATTTCATCCAGCCATTACGTCATAGATTTCTAGCAGGAAGATATATCTACAATGGCGTTCCATACATTCACTTACCGGCGAATCAAGCGAATAGAAATTGCTTTCAATAAACCATAATGAAATAATATACATGTACGGGTATAATAGTCTTTCTATATGGCGGTCTTTGAACGTAATAGTTCTCATATACGTTTGTAGTCTATTATAGTCTAGTTCTTTTCTTATACTTCAGTGCAAAGAAAACCTTTTATGTCGTTCAAAAGGAACGTAAAACATAAACGGCTGGAAACAACGCCCACCTCGTTAAAGGTGTGACAATTCTTTAACTATAGAAATTACCTACCACAGTATTGTCTTTTTTTTTCTGTACAGAAAGAGAGAGAGACACACAAACTAGGTCATTCCGAGACTTAGCATTTGGTTCAATTCTATTTCAAATTCGCTTGCGCATGAGTTTTTTTTTTAGCAGTGAGGGGAAACCGAGGGACCATACTCCTTGTCGCATACAACCAGGCAACCGAAACAATGGCAGTTGACTCAATGACAGACCTTATGATATAACGTGCTCCCGCTTATCATTTCCTATGTGTTTCGTCTTTTTCTGGTGGTTAAACCCAATACGTGGACGTCACGTTGTTTTTAAACATCGAAGATAAACATTCAAGACAGCAAATCAGGTAAAGTCGTAAACTATACTTTAACCAGTCTTCAAACCCCACATTAGCATCACGGGATTACTCAACAGCGACGCAAATATATTGCAGACAGCACTAATAGAAAGAAAGTCTCTAAAAATGCACCATTCAGAAAACAAATACAGAAAATATTTAAGAAAAACCTAATAACGCACCTTTAACCAAAGTTACTAATTAGATTATAATGGTACATTCCCCAGTAGCCGTTCAGTTTATCGTTTAATAATAATCTCTGATTTATTAGATTAAGTATAATTACTATGAATGTTTTCTTAGAGTAAGCCATATTCAATAAATACACAGTTTAAAAACTGTTATCCTAAATATGTCACGTTATATGGTAGTAGACCTAATGAAATTAAACCAGTTTAATGGAAAGCTATATTATATTAATCCCTGGCTCTTTACTCAATGGCTTATGTTAGTATGTAAAAGGTTCTGGGAGTTCGTGGTTTACTTTACTGGATTTGAGAGAGAGAGGGAGAGATAGAGAGAGGGAGAGGGGGAGAGAGAGAGAGGGGGAGTACGAGAAGGAGAGATTAACGCCCACAAACTAGGTCATTTTGCGACTCACATATGGTTCAATTTTATTTTAATAATTGCTCTTTGCGGCCCTTAGCAATAGGAGAAAACCGGAGGATCCGGCGAAAACCCACGAGGTTGTTCAGGCAACCTTACTCCTTGTCACGTACAATCCGGGAAGCGAAACCTCGCAAGTGGACTCAATGAAAGACCTTAAGACATAGCGCGCTCGCATTAACTATTCGGACATTCACCTACAATCTAAAGACAATACAAACAATAGGCATTGCAAGAAATAAACAACAAGTGAACGTGTCGGTATCGGTGGCGGTGGCGGGGGGGGGGGGTGTTGAGCGTCTAATGCTATGTACAGTTCCAGGTCTGTAATTATACAAACTTTACTCACTAAAAATGAAATACAAGACCGCATGCAAGATTTTGGACAATTCCGCCTATACCCACGTCTATGATATAAACGTTATAGTACGAATCTATGAGTCGTAAAAATATTAGTGCAAAATGCGTTCTATTGATATTCACATTACCTTTATTTTCTTGGGACATTGTCATTAATACTTCTTGAGGGAAGACTCCATTAAAAATGATAAACGGGCGTTTTTCCTATTTGTCTAGGTATTATGGGTATTATCTGGATATGACGGACCTTTCATTTGCATAATCCATACCATGCGTAAATATTAGAAAAGGGATTTCTGATATAGAGTGGTGACTTCCGAGCACTCTGTCCAAATTACCTTTGATAATCAAGTCAGCCTATACAATGAACCTGTTTGTTTTGTGAAAAAAAAACAATTCTATTTAAGGAAACGTTCGTAGGAAACTTTCGTGTCAGGAACGAAACACACAGCAGCAAATCCATAATGGTCGTCGCAATATGAATCTTTAAGTAAATAAAAAGTAAAGACATTATACTTCATAGTATATACGGTGCATTAATGAGACCATACGACATAACTATCAGAAATTGGCTAAACTACGAACAGTGATCAGGTGGCAACTCTACTTTTGCCAATTGAGCGTACTGAGCGATCATTAATGCTTCTTGGTTCACATAATATTACAAAGCAAACAATGACCATAACCAAGAAGTAATTAACCAGACAAAATTTAATAAACTTTTTCGAATCACTAATTTAACCAATACATATGCATTTCAAGCAGATCGGGTGATGAGTTTTGAAGCCGTCCGGCTGTCACAAGGTGTTACAAGGTGAGCAGGGTCCATAGCTCTAAGGGAATAAATGATAATCCAATTGGCTTCTTCATGCTACTAATCTGAACCACGCTTTCGTAGTCTTCTTTATCTCACAAGTAAATTTAAAAAGTTGGGATGATTAAAGTTGTTTATTAGGTTTTTCAGAAATAATTGTTAACGAAATAAATTACGGACAAGTTATTGTGGACAACTGGTGCCGGACGGGAGCGAAGAAAATATATAAATATTTCCGACATTGAATTTCCTAACAATCCATTCTATGCTATACAATAAGTAATTTACTGACATCCATCGAAAAACCGTTGATATATTGCACGGAATTGACATGAAAAACTCACACAATATTTTTAAAACTGTCTACTCGTTTTGTCGAAATCACCATAACGCACTCATCGTAAGTAAATGTACATATCTATATACATGTATATCTTTATTGATCCTCCAAAATTGAAGAGTATTATAAAATAATGAATATACATGTAATAATAATAGTAAGCACATAATATTATAATTATAATAAAAAGAAGAAGAAAAAAAGGTGACAGGGAGGCTATACATGTTCCCCAATCCCTATTCAGATACAAATCTGAATAAGAATGTTGCTTATAAAATGTTTTGACTCGGCCCATTTCGGTCAATCCAAAGTTAACAATACAATTTTTACTGTGTGGACTAAATTACTGGCAATTTATCACGCTTAATGTCGATCTCTATACGAACAACCAAACTAAATATTGAAATGAAAAGAAAAGAGTCTTGACAACAAACATTAGTTATAACTGTTTATAACGATTCACATTTCTATACAACATAATGTAACTGGAAATAATATAGTTATATTCTTTTTACATTCAAAGGCCAGAGAGAAATCGACATATTGGACTTTCGTACATTTCGGTAAGCTAAATATTGAATTTATAACTTATTTTATACATTAAAATTTAAAAAATGTAACTGGAAATAATAAAGTTATATTCTTTGTGCATTCAAAGGCTAGACATATTGAATTTTTATACATTTCGGTAAGCCGAGTATTGAATTTATATCTTTTTTATATATATCAAACAAATAGTAAATGTAGCCATGTAATAAGTGTTATTTAATGGTCGAGAACGAGACATTAAATAATATATTGTAACAACAAGAGGGCCGTAGACCCGAGTGTTTTTACAATATATTATGCAATGTCTTAAGCTCGAGACCATTAAACAACTTGAAATACCGACACTCCGCACGTGCTTTTACAGTGAAATACGACACACTAGTCCAATATTTCACTAGTATAAGTAATGTACGATTGACAAGTTGCCCGTTTGGAAATAATGGTACGCCAACTTCAAAGGGTGACGTCACATCTGTATTTTAATGTTTATTATTCGGATATCATAATGATTTATATCTTAAAGGTATATATCAATAACAGTAACAATGAAATTAAGTGAAATGGGGTTTAACGTCCTGCTGTTCTGCTCCGACGGAACTAATGAAGACGGCTATATAAGCCATGCAATGTGCTATGAGGTATCTCGTGTTCATTTGTCAGGGCGGTTGGCTTTGCGGTAAATAGTGTCTAGTTGTAATATCGGGGTTCTTTCTATGTGTATATAATTGTCAGCCGGAACTCGAAATAAGGTCCCTGTCTGGGCAAAAATTACTCGGTAGATTAAGCATGCTTTTCTTTTCAGTTGCATTATTCCCAGTAACGAGAGTGCGTTGTCAATCAGGGTCGGATTAAGGCTCTGCTTACCCTAAGTCATGTTTTGATAGGTGGCCTGATGGATTCACCGATTAAAGGACGAAAGTTAAATTTAAGGAAATTGCGGACGTAGATGAAGAAAGATGTCATTGGTTTTCATCAAAACTGATAATTACCATAAAACAATTTTACTTTAATTTTTGCGGTCTGGATATTTGACTGGCTTACACGTACCGTCTTCATTATCCCAGTCAGAGAAGAACAGTAGAACATTAAATTCCATTTTATTTCATTTCATTTACGTAAATGAAACCTGCTAGGACTTGCACTCAATGTAGATGATTCATTATACCCTTGTCCACTATATTCAGTTATATAAATAACGAATTCTATTGACTCGGAACCTGCATGTCTGACAAGGAATAATTCTCTGAATCAAATAGAATACAAACAACAATAAATCCAGTATAGTTTTAAAGTATCTAAGTCAATAGCATCCAAAGTCTTCGACATTGAAAACACGAATTATTTCTCAATTTAATTCAACAGCGATGCTGTGATCTTACAGGGAAAAGATGGCTTCTTATATGCAATATTTAAGACACAATGAACATTTTGCCATTGGTACACGAATCTTGTACCATAATGCGTTTCAGCGCTATGTGTAACAGAGGACTCGAAGAACGAGGCTAGACATATTTCACAAGTTATGCCAAACCGTGACGTCGTCTTCTTTTATGGAGAGCATGCGCAATAAATACTATTGGTGTAGACTGGAATAACCAAACGCTAGAGATTGCCATTCGATCGAGACTTCTGGTGTATTTCGCCAAACATAATGGATTAGAAATTACAGTAAAAACCGAAATGATTGAATGTAAATCATTTAATATTAATTAATATTACATTGTGTCAATTTCTAGGTCGACAATATTAGCGATTTGGCTCCTTTAATTGAAAATGTCAGAAGAGAGAATCAATGTAATTAAATAAGTGTTATACTTTCAGATATTTAATTGAACAGATCGATCGACTGACGCACTACAAGCCATCATGCCGCTGTGGGTATGTCCAGGAAAACGAGCGTGTAATAAGGCCTTTACGTATCCTCAAGGCGTCAGAGCTCACACCCCCGGATGTAATGACGCCAAACGTCGACAGATAATACTAGAGACCTACTACAATAAGAAAGTTCCATTATACGGTGCTATGGAATTCCGTAAAGACACTGAAAAGGGGAGTATAACTCTAGCTAGAATTGGAGTTAGACAGTACCGGAAATCATCAGCTACGTACACAAGAGAGTAGTCTTATTGGAATTAATGTGTAGGCCTATTTTGTAAAAGAATTGTTTTACATTTATCAAACAGCACATCATAATAACATCTTAAAAAAGTTTGCGTTCCTTTGTTTTCAGAAAGAATACATTTTAACATCATAGTGATCGGAGAAAGAAAGCATCTTTAAAGATTTATTAGAGAGCTGTTTGTGTATTCCGATATGTTTCTGTATTACTATATATAGCTTTTATAAAATAGTATACACCGTATGTATTTGTGGATATATTCAAAAAAATATGCAAATGGCAATGGCAAGCACAAAAGCGTCGAGGTGTTGCACGTTGGATCCCTTGTCAATCACCCTATTCGTAATTATTTCTTCATGATTTTCCATGGGATGTTATAACACCTTTCAGAAAACGAAATGTAATGAACTGGGGTTTAACTTCACATTGTTCTGCTCCGACTGGGATAATGACGCCATACTGTGTGATATGAAGGATATTTTTGCCCGGGCAGTGGCACAATGACCTACTCTTATATCGAATTCCAACTACCAAGGGTTTTTTTTTACGTGCACGCCATGTATACACGGACCTCGGTTTTTCGTCCAATCCGAACGACTAAACAACTTTCCTACACACTGACAATAGGAAACCACACCGCAAAATGCCGATGGACTTTCTCGGCCAATGCAGCTGGACCGAACACGCGAACATCAGACTAGCGAGCCAGCATCTTACTCACGTCACAAGGGGGCTCAATAGGGGTGGGGTGGGCTCCAAACAGTCAGATGTAGTCAACGGTTTTAAATCCAAGTTAATTTTGGGCTTGTTATGTAATTAATAAAGGTCTAATTGGCAGCCGATAGAAAGACTTGCAATGGGCAACTTTAATCCCTTAATGAATGTATATAAAGATGCTACATATAATCTTGAGAAGATGCAAATTATCATTAATCGAAAATTTGAGCAAAGTCTCAGAAAAATCCCGTTATAATCCCTGTCTAATCATCATATCTAAAAATGGTGTCCTCATTTTTATACGCCCACATTTTCATGTGGACGTATTATGTCGTCGCCCCTGTCCGTCCGGACGTCCGTCCCTCCGTCCACAATTTGTTTGTGGACTCTCTACAGGTCACAATTCTTATCCAATTTTGACGAAACTTGAAATATAGGTTTATCCCCAAAATATCTCGGCTGCTTTCGATATTGGCATGTATCGGATCAAAACTTCATGGATTATGGCCCCTGATTGTACGAAAAATCACGTTTTTAGCTCGTGGACCCTATAGAGGTCACAATTTTGAACCGATTTTGATGAAACTTGACATGCATGTTTGTAACCCAAAGATCTTGGTTCCTTTCGATATTTGCGGCTATCGGAATGTAATTTCCTGAATTATGGCCCCTGATTGTCCGAAAAATCACCCTTTTTAGCTTGTGGTCCCTCTGGAGGTCACAATTATTATTCGATTTAAAAAACCGTTTGATTATATCACAGTTACACCCTAAGGAAGGTTGAGTTCTAATTTCGGGAAAATCGGACGAAAATTGCCATACAAAATGGCCGCCGTTTGTACGCGAATACTGTTAAAAAATGGTATATCAAGGTTGTGGACCCTGTGGAGGTCACAATTTTGATTCGATTTTGATGAAACTTGAAATTCATGGTTATAACTCAAAGATCTTGCTTCCTTTCGATATTTGCGCATATAGGATCGTAACTTCCTGAATTATGGCCCCTGATTATACGCAAAATCGCCTTTTTTTTAGCTTGGAGGTCACAATTATTATTCGATTTAAAAAACCGTTTGATTATATTACCGTCACACCCTAAGGAAGGTTGAGTTCGAATTTCGGGAAAATCGGACGAAAATTGCCATACAAAATGGCCGCCGTTTGTAAGCGAATACTGTTAAAAAATGGTATATCAAGGTTGTGGACCCTGTGGAGGTCACAATTTTGATTCGATTTTAATGAAATTTGAAATTCATGGTTATAACCCAAAGATCTTGCTTCCTTTCGATATTTGCGCATATCGGATCGTAACTTCCTGAATTATGGCCCCTGATTATACTCAAAATCGCCTTTTTTTTAGCTTGGAGGTCACAATTATTATCCGATTTAAAAAAAACGTTTGATTATATTACCGTTACACCATAAGGAAGGTTGAGTTCGAATTTCGGGAAAATCAGACCAAAATTGCCATACAAAATGGCCGCCGTTTGTACGCAAATACTGTTAAAAGATAGGCTGGCACTGCCAGGCAGGATACGCCCACATTTTCGAGAGATGGACAGAGAACAAGCAATACCGAAAGTGATTTTTCCTGCATCTTTAAGTCCTGTATTTCATACTGTATTGGGAGCAGCCATTTAGTTGGTCAGTTCCAGTCTGATATTAATGAAATTCGAAACCGACAATGATTATGGTGTGACGGTACACAACCTAGAAATGTGACTTTTCATCAAAATCGGATAAGAATTGTGACCTGTAGAGAGTCCACAACCATGATATACCATATTTTTACACTATTCGCGTACAAACGGCGACCATTTCGTCCGGCAATTTTGGTACGATTTTCACGAAATTAGAACTCAACCTTCCTCATCAAAATCGAATTAAAATTGTGACCTATACAGGGTCCACAACCATGATATATCATTTTTTTAACAGTATTCGCGTACAAACGGCGGCCATTTTGTCTGTCAATTTTGGTCCGATTTTCCTGAAATTCAAACTCAACCTTCCTTACAGTGCAACGGTGATATAATCAAACGTTTTTTCAAATTGGATAATAATTGTGACCTCCAGAGGGACCACAAGCTAAAGAAAGGGGGATTTTGCGTATAACCAGGGGCCATAATTCAGGAAGTTACGATCCGATATGCGCAAATATTGAAAAGAACCAAGATCTTTGGGTTATAACCATGAATTTCAAGTTTCGTCAAAATCGAATTAAAATTGTGACCTTTACAGGGTCCACAACCTTGATATACCATTTTTTAACAGTATTCGCGTACAAACGGCGGCCATTTTGTATGACAATTTTGGTCTGATTTTCCCGAATTTGAACTCAACCTTCCTTACGGTGTAACGGTAATATAATCAAACGTTTTTTTAAATCGGATAATAATTGTGACCTCCAAGCTAAAAAAAAAGGCAATTTTGTGTATAATCAGGGGCCATAATTCAGGAAGTTACGATCCGATATGCGCAAATATCGAAAGGAAGCAAGATCTTTGGGTTATAACCATGAATTTCAAATTTCATCAAAATTGTGACCTCCACAGGGTCCACAACCTTGATATACCATTTTTTAACAGTATTCGCGTACAAACGGCGGCCATTTTGTATGGCAATTTTCGTCCGATTTTCCCGAATTTCGAACTCAACTTTCTTTAGGGTGTGACGGTAATATAATCAAACGGTTTTTTAAATAGAATAATAATTGTGACCTCCAAGCTAAAAAAAAGGCGATTTTGCGTATAATCAGGGGCCATAATTCAGGAAGTTACGATCAGATATGCGCAAATATCGAAAGGAAGCAAGATCTTTGGGTTATAACCATGAATTGCAAGTTTCATCAAAATCGAATCAAAATTGTGACCTCCACAGGGTCCACAACCTTGATATACCATTTTTTAACAGTATTCGCGTACAAACGGCGGCCATTTTGTATGGCAATTTTCGTCCGATTTTCCCGAAATTCGAACTCAACCTTCCTTAGGGTGTAACGGTGATATAATCAAACGGTTTTTTAAATCGAATAATAATTGTGACCTCCAGAGGGACCACAAGCTAAAAAGGGTGATTTTTCGGACAATCAGGGGCCATAATTCAGGAAATTACATTCCGTAAGCCGCAAATATCGAAAGGAACCAAGATCTTTGGGTTACAAACATGCATGTCAAGTTTCATCAAAATCGGTTCAAAATTGTGACCTCTATAGGGTCCACAAGCTAAAAACGTGATTTTTCGTACAATCAGGGGCCATAATCCATGAAGTTTTGATCCGATACATGCCAATATCGAAAGCAGCCGAGAACTTTTGGGGATAAACCTATATTTCAAGTTTCGTCAAAATCGGATAAGAATTGTGACCTGTAGAGAGTCCACAAACAAATTGTGGACGGACGGACGGACGTCCGGACGGACGGACGGACGGACGTCCGGACGGACAGGGGCGACGACATAATACGTCCACATGAAAATGTGGGCGTATAAAAATGGTATATCAAGGTTGTGGATCCTGTAAAGGTCACAATTTTAATTCGATTTTGATGAAACTTGAAATTCATCGTTATAACCCAAAGATCTTGGTTCTTTTCAATATTTGCGCATATCGGATCGTAACTTCCTGAATTATGGCCCCTGGTTATACCCAAAATCCCCCTTTCTTTAGCTTGTGATCCCACTGGAGGTCACAATTATTATCCAATTTAAAAAAAACGTTTGATTATATCACCGTTACACTGTAAGGAAGGTTGAGTTTGAATTTCGGGAAAATCGGACCAAAATTGACCGACAAAATGGCCGCCGTTTGTACGCGAATACTGTTATAAAAATGATATATCATGGTTGTGGACCCTGTATAGGTCACAATTTTAATTCGATTTTGATGAGGAAGGTTGAGTTCTAATTTCGTGAAAATCGTACCAAAATTGCCGGACGAAATGGTCGCCGTTTGTACGCGAATAGTGTAAAAATATGGTATATGGTATATCATGGTTGTGGACTCGCTACAGGTCACAATTCTTATCCGATTTTGATGAAAAGTCACATTTCTAGGTTGTGTACCGTCACACCATAATCATTGTCGGTTTCGAGTTTCATTAATATCAGACTGGAACTGACCAACTAAATGGCTGCTCCCAATACAGTATGAAATACAGGACTTAAAGATGTAGGAAAAATCACTTTCGGTATTGCTTGTTCTCTGTCCATCTCTCGAAAATGTGGGCGTATCCTGCATGGCAGTGTCCTCATTTTTTTATATATCAATGGCACATTTTCCTACGGATCAAAGTCAGTTGTATCCTATCTAAATTCTTCAAATGCACGAATTTCCATATTTGACACCAAATAGCATTTTGGTTCATATACAAGATAGGAAACGTAAAGCTCATATTCAAATACAATCAGGCTATGCTTGTTAACTGCCTAGTCTCGGTCACCCAGAATCTCCTAGTCATTTGTAGAATACTTTTCTGGATGATAGAGACTAGACAATGCCAATTTCGTCATGACTTAATCCACGCCAAGAGCAGGCTATGGTTAGTGTTCACAAACTAGGTCATTTCATGGTTTAAGTTCATTTCAATAATTCGCTTTATTCGTACATCCGGGGAAAAGAAACCACGCCAGTCGACACCATGACAAATAATACCTCCTCCTCCAAACCAGGCTTGTATTCAAAAGAGGAATGGAATATCTAACATAGCCTACATTGAACGCGGCATGTTACGAAATTTTCAATTCATCATTATTGTTACAGATTCAACTGTCATATCATTTAAATTTGCAAGGGATTAACATTAACATCCCCTCAAATGACTATGCAATTCACCAATGCAAAAACGTCCAATTTGAGTATGGTAATAGTGTTAAAAGTATGATTACGTGAAATGCAGATCGGCCCACCTGGCTACCTGTCAGGTCATTGGCCAAGACCCACACAATTTACGCGCCTGCACTTCACGAGTGCGCCAAAGGCGCGCGAGCGTCCGACGGGGATCTTGGCGGGTGCTCCCTCCAGGAAAATTGAGAAACAAGAACCCATTTTCCAAGCATTTCAACCCAAAGCAGAAGAATGCAAGATTTCCTGATGCAATTAGATAACAGAATGAGTGTGCCCTGTCCTGTCCTGTCCTGTCCTGTCCTGTTCTCTCCTTCCTTCTTTCTTTTCTCCACCCCTCTCCTTTCTTTCTCTTTTCGTTTTTCTTTATATTTTTTTTCTTTATAGGCTTATGGCCACTTTTTTTTTAAAATGAGCTTAGGCCCACCTGTCACGCTCAGGTGAACAGGTGACCCTGTCCGGCACAGGTGAAATGTATTCTGAAATTGATAGCGGTTTTAATAAATAATGCATAAACATTCAATTTAATTATCGTTAAAAATGTTAAAAACACGATTATTCGGAAACTGTATAACGATTTTAACAAGTAATGCAAAAAGGTTCAATTTGAATATCAATAAAAATGTTAAAAATACGATTATTCTGAATGACGATTCTACTCTTTCAAATGTCACAAGTCAACTAATGATATTTATATGAATAGGACGGATTACTGATGTAGATAATTATACGGTTCATTAGGTCATAATGGAGGTAATATACTCCCCTAGTTATAGCTTATTGTTAGGAGGTACAGGTCATTACTATATTTCATACTGATAACAATGTCCAATATAGACACACGCCAATCAATAAAAGATCCACTCCGCCATTACACGAGCAACTAAGCAGTGGTTGCTAGGGACGCGTGTTTGTAAAATACATTGTTGTCTTATGTAATTCGATCTTTACTATCCATTGCCATGTTATACTCGTGTAGTTGACGAGTGATTTTATTCATGGAAACAGGTAACATGGATGTTAGAAACAGGAGCACAAATCTAACAGATAAACTAACAACTCATTATGAAAGCGGCAAGAAAAAGAGCAGATTAATACCATCAGTAGGATTCTTAAATAGATGTGCTCCGTTATGGTATATCGTGGTTATAATGGGCGTGGCTTATTGGGGAATATCGGACGCTCTACCTTCTATATATGGTAAAAGGAGTGTATTACTGTTAAATATCAACACGTGTTTATGTTATGTTATATTTATAGAAGTGATGGTGAACTGGATGTGTATCCATCTTGTCGATAGCAGTTATAAACCACATATACACGGAACCAAGCAAACCGAGGACAATGATTCCGATGCCAAAGTAACAATCGATGTATCTCCGTCCTCTACAGATAATGGACGTCAGAGCAAGTTTAATTATAAAATATATGTTGCTAGCGGGGTATCAAAAACGGATGGAAGCGTTCAAAGAACTGCATATCCATATTGGTCGTGGGTACCATGTTTAATCTGCCAGAAACTAAGACCACCAAGATGTCACCACTGCACCTTATGTGGTATCTGTGTGTTAAAAAGAGACCATCACTGTTATTTTGCACGAGCTTGTGTTGGCATCAATAATCAAAGACATTTTACCGTATTTTTATTCTGGGCATTATTTGGAACTGTTTATTCATCATGTCACATGGTACTATATTTTTTCGGCGAAGTACTTCCTGTCATAAAATATATCGACATTGTTCCGCCTATCGCATTTGTTCGAGCCTTATTCGGTTATCAGGATTTTGTGATCAGTTTTTTGATGTTACTCGCCTGGGGTTTGTTGGCTTTCACTCTTCTAACGTGGGAACATTTCAAAGACATGATTTTTCTTATAAATAAAAGTACGACGAGTTTTGAACATATGAATGAAATCAGAATAACTGACTCGAGAACATTACAAGATAAGCTGTATTCTGTGTTCGGACATTACTGGGTGTTGAATTTCTTCGTACCAGTTCACATGTTCTTTAAGCCGATTGAAGACCCTCTTTACTGGCCTTCCATCAAGTTATAGATCCCCCGTTGGTGTATTTCTTGGAGGTGCTGTTTTTCATGGTCAGGGGAGTTTATAAACCCTTTTTTCAGTATTAAAGTAATTCCTGATATTGTGCAAATATGGTCTCTGGGCTTCCTGACAATTATTCTGTGGTCTTGCTGACTTAAGATTGATATCTAATTAAATATACATAAGAGGATACTTGTCGGAACGTCGTGTGTTTTGAATAATATTTGTAATGTTCGAGTTTTTTTTCCATTCAAATTGTGTTCGGTTATATTTATTTCTCACGCCCGGGTCCGTATCTAGACACCATTAAGCGGGGGGGGGGGGGGAACATTTTGAGGAAATTTTCGGAAAGGTCGTTCTAACATCATGCTATGTAGTTACCTAGGCGTCTAATAAGCATTTTAAAATAAGTATTCAAACAAAAAAAATCGTGATTTTTTTAATTTATTTAAAACTATTTTAGATTAGTACAAAAAAAATGGTTGTTGGCAATTTCTGAGCGGGGGGGTGGGGGCGAGCATTTCACGCGGAGAGGGTGGGGAGGTTGATGTAAATTATGTAAATACGGGCCCGTTCACGCCACTTAAAGATGAAAACGGGAATTATGCGAGAGCTAACGCAGGTCACCTTTTAGATTTGAAATGTTGTAATAGTGATTAATTAGACATTAATAAACTCACAAACTCTCGATGCCATCGGGTGACTGTGATAGAAGTAGATTTAAAGTAGCTAATTGTCTCTAACTCAATAGCATCCAAAATCTTCAACATTGAAAACACGAATTATTTTTCAATTTAAATCAGTATTGATGCTGTGATCTTAACGGGAAAAGATGGGCTTCTAGTATCCAATATTTAAGACAAAATAAACATTTTACCATTGATACAAGAATCGTGTACCATAATGCGTTTCAGTCCCGGTTCTAGCAAGAGACTCGAGGAGCGAGGCTGGAAACATTGCACCAAACCAAGCGGCGTATGTAGACTAGAATAACCAGACGCTAGAAATTTCCATTCGATTGAAACTGCTGGCTCATTTCGCCAAACATAACTGATTTGAAAGTAGAGTAAAAACGGAAGCCAGTGAATGTAAATCAGTTTATATCCATTCATATTATAGTATTATATACGTTGCAACCCACTTGTGTCAATTTCTAGGTCCCAAATATTAGCGATTAAGCGCCTTTAAGTAAGTTATGTGGTCGATGCGGTTACCGTAGAAATAGGTAATCGAGGCTGACTTTATTACAAATTTGTAAGCACTCACTGCAGACGAGAGAGAGAGAGAGAGAGAGAGGGGGGGGGGCGAGATAAAGAGAAACGTCCACTCCACACAAACTAGGTCATTTCGGGACTACGACATGGTTAAATTTAATTTCAATAATTCGCTTGCACGCATGGGTACATTGTGGGGGGGGGGGAAATAAAATCCACGAGTTGGACTTAGACAGGCGACCCTACTCCTTGTCACTCACGTACAACCGGGGAAACGAAGCCACACCAGTTGACTGAATTGTAGACCCGTACACACTAACCATTCGCCAACAATAATGATTTCTTAGCAGTATTCTTAGCCGGACACATTCTCAGCACCATCAAAAAATTCCGTAGTCCCACCAAATTTTATGAGCTGGCATCTCTCCCTCGCAGACGATACTAGTTTAGAAAGTCCGAAACACAATTTGAGAAGCCATTTAAATCCGACAGAATTACGTCAGAGAATTATACACCGTCGACATTTGGATATTGTTATATTTTGGCTTTGATTAAGCCGTGAGACGTGGGTATTGCCAAACAAATGACGATCTGCCAATTTTAATTAAAGCCACAGCCCACGGGACAATTTTCTCCCTTTCATTCCACGCCTCTAGAGTCTGTTGTGAAGCATACAGCAATTGTGTATTAGAAATCCATTACTAGAACATACGTAGTACTATCGGGAGAGTCTCATGCGCGAGGCCAGAGGCGGATTACCCTATAGGCAGTGCAGGCAACTGCCTAGAGCCCAAGAAAGAAAAAATTGGATGACCTTTTTAAATTTGCTGTTTTACATTTTAAGTGAATTCAGATGTGTGAAAGTCAATTCAGATGTGAAAGTCAATTCAGATATGTGAAAGGGAATTACAGAATATTTTAGGTTTGTTTTCATTTTATCCAACAATTGGATATTGCTTTGCTCCTCTAGGCATCAAATGGTTGTTACTGCATGCCGAATGACATGATAATGTTTGACTAAGTGGTAGTGCTTGATATTATTCCATCAATATATCCTCGGAAATTTCGTTTCTCTTACAGCGGTCTCACTTTTAGGCTACTACTGCAAACCAGTTCAAGGGCCCAGCTGGTCGAGCTGCCCAGGGCTCATCAGAGCCTTGATCCGCCTCTGCGTGAGGCGATACCAATCCACAATAACGCCGTTATGCATCACTACAGTAGCTCTGTGTCGAATTTGAGTTCTTCAAATTCAAAGCTTTACGATTGCATGAATTCAGAAACAACAAATAGCTCTTTTCATTATCATAAATTATCTACACCTTGATACTGGTTACCAAAATCTTAATTTTAATACGGCACCTCCGTATCTAATGCAAAGACAGTTCAAACAGCACAAAGCGTAGAATTCTCCGGAATTAAAAGATAATTTTTGATCAACACATATTACGTATATTTTTCATATTTATTTACAAATTACAGATTCTCACATCGCGTCCATTTTATAACCAAGTATTCCTATTGCCATTGCCCGGAAATTCTGCTTATCAGAAAACTTGAAAATGTATATATATGCCTTCTTTTGGGCGTTAAGATAAAGGCATTCTCTTTTTCTCACACACCACAAAAGAAGTCCTTGACTGCTAGAGTTCATTTTTCGATGAACCTCGGTAATACAGGTAAAATAAGATTACCAAAAGAAGATTCTTGGGTTATAAAATATCCAACGGAATTAACATGGGCATGCTGAAGAGCGGCTCTCTGTTGGGGAGTCATTAGCTGCGTTTCGACCACAAGCTGTGAACCTGATGTACTAAGTACCGGAGAGGTGGGAACAGGGGCCGTCTTAGCCGTTGTCGAAGGTAATGATACACTATTTGAAACATTTGAGTTCAAGCTGCTCGAACCCCCACCGTGAGCTTGCATACGTAGTCGCTTCTTTTCTTCTTCTAATTGTTCCAAAATGTTACGATTTCTACCCTCCTGGGCACTACCCATTGACTGGAATGCCATTCTTTTTGGTATTGGCATTAAAACTCAAAACCTTTACACAGTCACTTTATGAAGATATCTGGAAAAAGAATTTACATGATATTTTTAAAGAAAAAAAGAGAAGGCCTATCATTATTGTAGTTGTGGTACATTTGTTTTTGTTTTGATTTCTAAAATTCAAATACAAAAAAAAAAAAAAAAAAAAAAAAACCACAAAAAATAAATAAATTAAAAAATCCAACCATATCAATCCCAGTTAAAGCTACTAATGTCTTTTCATTTTTATCTATTCATATATCCTATTGATTGGGCAGGCTGAATATTTATTTATATTGGTGATATTTTGGGCGTATATTTACGGTTATTTTTTTCTCTCACACACCTATATATAAAAAAAAAAAACACAAGTCTTTGGCTGATAGAATATATTTTCCCAATAAACCCAAGTAATCTAAGATTATTGAATGGTAGAAGAAGATTAAGCAATTTCAATTTCGACAGAATGTTTAGAATTACAGTTATTAGTGTATGTGTCTTCCTTTAAGTCTGCAAGTTTTAGAACGCAGTTATCTCCCGTGAGCTAAATAAACAAGCACTTGTTTGCTCGTCACAAGATTTTTAATCAAAAGTAATGGGATTATTTTCCTTCGAGCATTACCTGCTGTTCGAAAATTACCTGTTATACTTAAGATGAAAATCAAATTGTTCCAATAGCATACGTCGTTTTCTACGTGTTAACTTACTCCCGATTTCAACTCGATTTTCTTTCTTTTTTTTTCTTATTCCAGTATAGAGTAATCTGCCCTTTAATTTTCAGCCAATCACAGCTCGAGTTGACTAAAAATAGAGAAAAAGGAACAAGATGGTCGACAATGGCTGATCCACTTCGCCGGCCCGAACAAATATCCCCGCGGTCGAGTCCCAGGGACAGGGGGTCTAGATCCCCTGCTTGTCCGCGACCCGACTCAACTGGAACTTTAAAAACAACGATAAGTTTAGGAAAAAACCCGTCTGTAAAACACACGGGACCCTTTTACTGTGTCAAAGATATACCAGGTAAACGAAACCGAAACATTGAACATTGCCATCATGACGACATTAGATCATTGCATAAAAATGAGTTCAGTCACCGTGTCAGTTATTGAAATGGTTGTGTTGTACACATAGTTGTATTGAAGAATGTAGTACATGTAGCAGAACATTGCACGTTTCTTTCTCAAATAAACCATTTATAGAGCGGCCCGTGTTAAATTTTAAAGGGACAATAACATTCTTGCTGGCTTGGTAGCTCCAGAAAATAAATAATACCCTTTTTCTAAGTACTAGATGTTTAAGTGTCCAACCTGTTGTGTAAATTATCCATTACATCCTATTTTACTTGTCCAGAAGGTTCGAAAATATTTTAAAATCCAAGTCACATTTGAAAAGGTTTACGTTAGACTTTTCAAATCAATTGGTTGAATTTTTCCAATTTTTTAAAATAGGTGTGTTAAGATGAAATTTATATCATCATTTAATTAGAATATTCTAAAATAATACGATTTGTTGACCAGAATGAAGATTGGGACATATTATTCAATTACAACAAGAGTGTTATTGGGGCTTTAAAAGAGATCTATGATGATAATATAATTAAAATATAATAAAGCAACGTAATTATCAATTATCATGCAATTCACATGAAGATGAAGGCAATACACACAACTACTCAAGCAGAATTTTGCGGTCACTATCTACATTTAAAGTTAGGCCTATCATCAGTACCGTAGTTTGAGACTTTACTATGTACATGTATGTACCCTCAGTCTCCTCCTGTATGTCTCGTTGGAGAATCTACAAAAACAAGTTTTAGGATTGAATATTTGGGTACGGCGTCCTAATGCATGTTTTGCATTATTGTATACAGTAAGAAACCCCTACAAGCTATTGAAATAGTCGTTATACTGCCTCACATGTTCAGAAAAAAGAATCAATAAGTCCTTTTATAAAAAGTCAAATTATGCAAATATATTTTAGTGAATACGAACATCTTATTTCTGCGATAGAAGTAGAGGTCAGGGCATATTTGTCTTAGCATGATCTGGTTTGCTCAGTATTTTGATCACATTTACTACATAGTGCATGAACAATAAACCTGAGTAGACCACCTTACCAAAGGCATTATATTGTCATAATAACCACTTTAGGTTAATAACTTACTTCTCCTTTTTGTTATGTTTCAGAGCAATCCGAGATAACTGGAAGCACAAACTTATTACATCACTATGGCCTCGAACATTCTTATAATAAATTCTGTGGAAAGAAAGTTAAAGAGGAACTCAGTGCATTTTTACCTCATTTACCTGGTAATATAGACACACCAGGTGTACAAGACAACAGGTACAGGTATACAAACAAGCTGTTATTATATCTACATACATTTAATTGGGCTCGCATAAATTACTGATTTTTGTTGTTTCAATATTCTACAACCTTGTGGGTTTTTTCCAGGTCCTCAGGTTTCCTCCCACTGCTAAAGACCCCCTACGCGCTAGCCGCAAGCGAATTATCCAAATAAAATTAAACCATATGTTAGACCCAAATGACTTACTTTGTGTCGAGTGGACGTTAGTTAAACCCCATTTCTCTCCCTCTCTCTTGTACATTTATTCGAAAATGATATACATAATTACCATTAGATATGTTGTGAAATTCTCGAATTCCCAATACAATTACCACAAACACTAGATCCTCATTGTAGTAAATGAAATAGATTTTAACATCCTTAGGTTATTTTCCAACATGGCTTATGTGCTATGAGTTTTTACCCACTTGCCGCCGTTTATTGAAGTACAAAAGTAGTACAATTTTTGACTGGACAGGACCGTTTCTTCCAATCATTTCCTCCTCCTCTTATCGAGGGTTACACACACACACACACACACACAACAACCAGTACATTGAGACTTAAACATCTAGGCAATACTAAATTTGTTGATGCCCACATGTTCTACCCATGAGAAATGGGAAGGGAGCAAATGTATACATGAAGCAAAATCAAGACCATTATTTGGGGAATTCACAAGGATAAATAATTTTTTTCGCTTTGTCCATGTGAAGGTTTTTGATTTAGGCCACTAAACTTCTGTTTCATTAGAGCAGGCATTAGTTTCCTTTTCTGCAATTTACCTTCCAAAAAAAAACAAAACTGTTTAGAAAGCTAAAACATGACATGGCTAGGAATAAGGTCTCCTGCAGGCCCCTACCCCTTAAAAGTACTTGGTTTAATAATTGTACGTTTACTGTTAATCTTTGTGATTTTTTATTTCAGCTCTTTGCGAATGTTGATAGAAAAACCTCCAATAACTGGTAAAGAATTAAGTCAGTTATCAGGATTAGCATTAGCCGGATTCAGACTACATCCTGGACCTGTAAGTATCAATCATTTTATTGTTGGATCTTCAGTTCTTTATGGCTTCTTGATATAGATCCTTAAACCTGCCCTATGTTGAGTAAGGACTAAACTTGACTTACGTTCAGTTATTGAAGCAACGGGCAATTGTAAATAAGTAACCAGCCATGATGTAAATATTTTTGTATTGCATGTGCTCGTACAAGCCATTTGCATAGCCATTTTGTAAGATCACATGATACATGTATTATAGGTTGCACATATACATGTACAACTATAAGGTTGGTCGCTGTAATCGACAGTAGTATACTATAAACATGTAACTATCCACAGTACACATCACGGTAAAACAAAACTCTCAACTTTGTCCTCCTTCCACCTCCAAACCATAAATATTTTCCAGAAACTGTCAATTCAAAGTCAACAAACAGTGCTATGCAAAAGGGGGAAAAGTCAGAAAGAGAGAATTTTTGCATGTACATATATATACAATGTATGGACAAACTACAAAAATTGGTGAAATTCAGTTATGGTCTGTCTCCATCATCAGAGATATTTTCTTTGTAGTTACTTCCCCTTAATTGTATTTATGTATTATTCTGGTATACAATGTCTACACTCTTACATTATAACTTTATATGTTTCCAATTATATTTAACAGTTACCAGAACAATATAGAATGATGCATCAAATGCCATCGAAGAAAAAGAAACATAAAAAACACAAGAAGGAAGGTGATAAAGGAAATGCTCTATCTGAGGCTCAGAGTAAGTTCAATTATTACTCCATGTTTGCAAAAATAAACCCAACCCAGCCGAAATAGAGAGACCGGGTTAAACGTTCACTTGACACACCCTAGGTCATAATGGGACAAACATGTTTCAATTTTATTTTAAGAATTCAGTTGTGGGTAGGTATTTTTAGCAGTGGGAGGAAACTGGAGGACCCTGAGAAAACCCACATGGTTATGCACATTGTCAGGACCACAATTTTTTTGTTAAGTTGGACAAATGTACGATTATCTTTGCCGGCCTTTCCTGCACCACTGACATGGGAATCCAAAGGAACTTTCTCAAAAAACAGCAGGATCGAACCCAGGACTGTCTGGTTAGTAAGCTGTGGCCAGGGCCGTATCTTTGACTCTGGCATAGTAGAGTCACTAATTTGAGTAGCAAATGGTTGTAACATAGCTTAAATTAATATGTTAACAATGATTGTCATTGTCGATAACTGTTTTAACATTTTAAGACCCATAAACTGTTCATATACATTGGTTTTATATTATTCACTTTTCACAGTTGATATTCATAAATACAGGTTAGTTTATCGATCAGTTTAATAAGTTGTTTGATTGTTCAGTTTGATAAGTTGTATTTGATTGTTCAGTTTAATAAGTTGTGTTTGATCGTTCGGTTTAATAAGTTGTGTTTGATCGTTCAGTTTAATAAGTTGTATTTTATCCCATGGCAAAAGACCCTAATGCACCAACGTATTATTGAAATAAAATTGAATCATGTGTTAGTCCCCAAATGACCTGGTTGTAACATAGCTTAAATTAATATGTTAACAATGATTGTCATTGTCGATAACTGTTTTAACATTTTAAGACCCATAAACTGTTCATATACATTGGTTTTATATTATTCACTTTTCACAGTTGATATTCATAAATACAGGTTAGTTTATCGATCAGTTTAATAAGTTGTTTGATTGTTCAGTTTGATAAGTTGTATTTGATTGTTCAGTTTAATAAGTTGTGTTTGATCGTTCGGTTTAATAAGTTGTGTTTGATCGTTCAGTTTAATAAGTTGTATTTTATCCCATGGCAAAAGACCCTAATGCACCAACGTATTATTGAAATAAAATTGAATCATGTGTTAGTCCCCAAATGACCTAGGTTTTTTTTTCTCTATTTTATTGACATATGATTTTTTTAAATTGTGGTCTGAAACCACTTGCTTGAATAATGATAAGAGTTATACCCCTTTATGTTCTGTCAAAATGTTTGACAAGAAAAATTTTGAAACCCCAACATATAGGTTTGCAATCTGTTTCACAGAGAATTACTTACGAATTAACTCTGTAACAGATAGTGTCCACAGCACGTGCGTTGACTGCAGTCATTGGCTCAACTGCTCGTGCAATGTTTACTTAACACCTACATGTAACTGCTTCGGGCAAAATGACGCATTTTACTCATTTTAATACCCATTTACACTTAATAGGAAATATTTTTTAACTTCAATTACTTCAAACGTCTTTATTTATTTTTCTGTTACCTCAAAAAAATGTTTGTGAAATTAATTTGTCGGAGTAAAAAAGTTAATATGCCGTACTCATTAAGCCACGTCGATGTCATGCTTATATTGTAGCAGCCAAGCGAATATTCACTGCGGGATCAGTTTGATAGGTTTGATAGACGCAATTCCAACAATTTTTGGAGTTATTTTTGTGAAGTTACATGAACATATATATGTCTTTGCAGTACACAAAATGTTAATGTGTTGATTCATGGTATGAAGTTTTTTGTTCAAAGTTCTCTCTAGAAAAGAGACTTTTGTCCCCTAAAAGATATTTTCTTCTATGAACTACATGTATATGTAGCCTAATGTTCAAAAACCAGAGAAAGGAAAATATATGTATTTTAAAGTTTTATACTTCCTAGAAAATTGAAAATGCACTAAAAATAATTGAATTAAAGATTTGAATATCCTTCAAATGATGATATTCAGACAGTAAAATTAGCATTCACCTCAGTGTGAAATACTATTTGGAAGGTCATCAATCTTTCAGTACATCCTTGGCTCCCGGATCACTTGTCCGATATGTACGTTTGTTTGTGATTTCTGTGTATATTGTCTTGTGTTTCCGGTTCAATTTGATGTCTTCTATGTATGGAGCTGCCGAAGCTAAGTGAGTCAGGAGCTCTTGGGTTTCATCCTAATGTTGCTGAGAAAGATCATAAGGATTTTCCAGCGTGGTTTCTCCTTCTCAGTGGTGCTGAATCAGTGTTTAATATTTCTGATTGGGGAAAAGAGGAACATCTAGTGTACATATTGGAGTGCATGTTTAAAACCCTTTGACAACAGAATTCAAAATAATACTAGGCTGTGCGTTGTCTGGACAAAATTTCCCTCATAGCATATAGCATAGAATACGCCTGTCTCCATTAGCCAGAAGTGTTGGATGACCGAATGGTTAGTGCATGAAGGTTGTATCATAGTCATAAGGTCTGTCAATGAGTCAACTGGTATTGGTTTTGATTCCCTGGTTGTAGGCGACAATAACAAGGGTCACCTGTCCAGCATCTTGGGTTTTCTCTAGGTCCTCCGATTACCTCCCACTGCTAAAGACCCCTACGTACAAGCAAATTATTGACATAAAATAGAACCATATGACCTAGTTTGTGTCAAGTGGATGTTAAACCCCCATTTCTCTCTGTGTCTCTCTCTTCATTGTGAATGGAAAGAAAAAGTATGACCATTTGGCTTTCATATTTGAGAGGTTTATTGATACGGTAATTATATTATATTGTTTCAACAGCCTAGGCAAAATTTCCCTCGTAGCACACTGTATGGCGTATGCCAGTATTCATTAGCTTATTTTGGAGCAGAATAGTAGGAGGTTAAACATCATTTCATTTTTTCAGATTGAAAAGTAGGACATTTCATATTTTATTGATTTGGTAATTATATTATATTGTTTCAACAGCCGTAGATAACGCATCAGATGCAGAATCACGAAAACCAAAGAAACAAAAGAAAGAAGAAGAAAAAGATAAAGATGGAAAGAAAAAGAAGAAAAAAGAAAAGAAAAAGAAAAAGGTACATGTTTTACCTTGAATATAAATCACACAGACTGGTAAACAAATTTCTTTCAAGTTTAAATGTTTTAGTTTTTTTTGTCACTTGATGTATTTTAGATATAATATGTTGCATGCAAATGAGTCATTCATATGAGGAAATTACTCAACTAGGTATAGTGGAAACTTCTGACCTCAAAATTATCTCACTTTAAATAAAATCAGAAATTATTTAAAAATAGAAATGTTGGCTAAATCTCTATGATTTAGGTTCAAATTATACAAATTCTGTCAGACCTCGATTATTCTCAGAAATTATTTAAAGATACAAATGACTAAATCGCTTTGATTTAGGTCCAAACTGAAAATAAAAAATTAATTTGTTGATTTATTTTGTTGAATGATATCTGTCTTTGTTGAAGATTTTACATCAGTTACATCTAAGCGCGAATTTAAATTAGTAGAAGACTTCAGATTAAAGATATGTTATTCAAGAACTAAGTTTGCCTATTGCGGGTCTTTCTTTAGGCCTTAAATGTTATATGCCTGTTATGTAATCTTTTATTTCATTTCTTTATAAAGTAGTTGTTTTACATTACATTATTGTATTTCTTAAGTTATTGGTGAATTTTTAAGTTTTTAAAGTCACTGTTCACCATTTGTGAAATGTGAATCTCTAAAAGAAATAGGAGAAGGGGGTGGTGGGTGTAAGGTCTGTCATTGTGTCAACTGAAATGAATTGGATTCCCCAGTTGTACGTGACAAGGTGTTGGATTCGCCTGTCAAACCTCGTGGTTTTTCTCCAGGTCCTCCGATTCCCTCCCACTGACAAAGACAGCTTTGCAAGTGAATTAATGAAATAAAATTGAACAATGTGTTACTCCCTAAATGATCTAATTTGTGTCGAGTGGATGTTAATTAAACTCTCTCTCTCGCTCTGTTTGTCTCTCTCTCTCTCAGAAATATCAATCCTAAAAAAGGATTTAATTGTGTTAGTATTTACAAGGATGCTGATGAATTGAAAATTTTAGTCTGACTGATATTTTGGTTTTGTTTTCTGATGTGATTTCTCCTTGTCAGTGGTGCAGAACTCCAGCATGACAAGGATGACTGTCTAGTCATTCAGATGGGAAGAAAAACCAAGGTTTCGCGTATACATTAGCATGCATGTAAAGGATCATATGAAAGTTGTAGTTCAATTTTAAAGTAGGCTGTAGCACTTCTGTCCAGGCAAAATTTCCTTCATAGCGCACTGCATGGCGTATGCCATCTTCATAAGCCCAGTTCTGAGCAAATCAGTGGGATGTTAAATGATTTAATTTCTGAAATGTGCACTTTCGGGATCATCGACTTTAAGGTGTATAATTCATTTAAAATATTGAAACTTAAAATTGGTACATTATTTTATAGCAATTGTTTCTGTTATCTTTCATTTCAGCAAAAACACAGTCCAGAACATACTGTCTCACACAGCGGAGAAACAGGTTCTTGATCTTATCATCATCGATCTCATTAAAACATAGATCCTATTTCGTTTCGTTTTTTTATAGTTCAAAATTCCGTTTACTTGTCTTTACTACACTAGGATCTTGAAGAGTTATTATATAACCTGCGTTTTGGATGATGTTAGGGATTAGCCCAAAAATCGCTCTGTTACTGAAATTTTTGGCGTGAGTTGCACGGAAGTTCACTAAAAACATCAACGCTGATTAATTAATCATAGGGTCAAAACCTGTTCGTATGACCTTCCACTACAACTGGTCAGATCTTCATGTAGTAGAGGCAATCAAAAGTATAAAAAAACGAAGCGAAATAGAGATTTGTAATTTAATCAGATTGGATCATCTTGTTACATAAAAACTATTTATATACAAATCATATACATGTATTTATACATCATAATCTTTTAGAGGCATTTAGTAACTGGATAGAGCAATACACAAAAACACATACTTATGGAATAACAGCTACTTAATTTATTTAGGCGACGTTTCGAAGAGTATTCTCTCAACGTTATCAAGCTAATCAAAGCTAATCATAGCTTGATAACGTTGAGAGAATACTCTTCGAAACGTCGCCTAAATAAATTAAGTAGCTGTTATTCCATAAGTATGTGTTTTTGTGTATTTATACATCATAACATTATAGTGTAACACTCGTATATCACAGTGTAACACTCGTATACATCTCCACTACACAGTCAGATTTCAACAACTTGGATTGATTCATCTTTGAATGCAAGAGACTTGTGTAAAGAACGAACAACGTAATCGACCTGAATTCAGACAGTCTTAGTTACATGTAACTGAAATATTGTTGGTTTAAAATAAATTGTAGTATACGGTATAGCAGCTGAATTATGTGTGTAACCTGGTATATCATTTAATCTTATGTATCTAGCACTTATTTCTTTCACATTAGTTTAATATCACATCTTTGTTTAAAAATTTGCAAAAATGGTTTGATATCACCCTAAATCATCTAATTTGTACTTGTGTCTAGTATAAAGCTGACTGATTAATTTTGATAATGAGTTTTCAATTTTTAAGTATTTAATTTCCTGACCTCTATTAAAAAAATTAGTCATCGAGAAATTAAACACTTTTAAATTGGACACTCATTATGAAAATTGAATGGCCAGCTTCCACTGGACCCATTAGATGATTAAATTAGATAACTTTTGGTGATTTTGAACGATTTTTACAAATATTTAAACAAGATTTGATATTGAATGCCAAGCACATATGATGAAATGATACCCAGTTACAGTATAAATAACTGTAATATTAAATATATTAATTCTAATTATTATTTATTTTATGAAGTTATCGTTAAACATTGAATTTGAGAATTTGAATAGCTAAATGAAAACTGACATGTGTCATGTGTGGCCTTAAGGCCATAGAAAATAGATATTTTGGTTTGCCAAAAAAGGTTACATACTTCATAAACATGTCTGATTTCATAGATTTTCATTTCTTCACCACAGGAAATATGAACCTGCTCATATCACTGGGGATGTTTTTAATGAAATAAAAATGATTATGCTGTCTGTCCCGTCAGCAGTATCTATGAAACACAATATTTACTTAAGTGGCCTAAGGCACTTGTATTTAATCTGTATGGCTTGCATAACAATTCTCCAGTACTTATGAAGAATTCTCATCTGAACAGGCCTGATTAATAAAAATTTGAAATCTATTGCTGATTGAAATTAATTGTTAGTTGACGTTGTGATTTAATTAGAATTCTTCCAGCTGATTTAAAGGGATTATTGTCCATCCATATAAAATTATTGTGTTGGAGAAGACATTTTGATTTTAATATTTTGGAATTTTCCGACTTCATTAAAAATATTTTCGCCTTGTTTTTGTGATGATCATAAATCTATCACTGTCATTTAGGATATTTTATTGAGAGACTTGGTTGTCTGACTTATAGGAGCTAAATCGCTAACATTTGGGACCTAGAAATTGACTCAAGTGGATCGCAATGCATATAATACTGTGATATAAATGTATATAAACTGATTTGCATTCAATTGTTTCCGTTTTTACTCCAATTTCAAATCAGTTATGTTCGGCGAAATAAACCAGAAGTGTCAACCGAAGGCATTTTTTTAGCGTCTAGTTATTCCAGTCTACATGCGCCGTTTGATTTTGGTACAATGTTTTTAGCCTCGTTTCTCGAGTCTCTTGTTAGAACTGGGGCTGAAACGCATTATGGTACACGATTCGTGTACCAATGGTAAAATATTTATTTTGTCTTAAATATTGGATATCAGAAGCCCATCTTTTTCCGGTAAGATCACATCATCAATTTTGATTTAAATTGACAAATAATTCGTGTTTTCTATGTTGAAGATATTGAGTTAAAGACTTAGCTCCTTTAAAGTTTGTTATCTATGCAAGATATGGGCTCAATCCCATGCGGATATGTGACAGGGATCTGGCTCAGAGTTCACAAAGCATTCTCAGACTTAAGAATTTAGCCCTTTACATGATGAAAACTTTCGTTGTTTTAATGTAGACCTATCAAATAAATCAGTAAGAAACTACATTCATGTGCAAAGTTTTATGTTTCTGGATCAAAGATATTTCTCTTTAAAAACAGTGATTGAAAGCTGAGTAAATTCTTTGTGAACTGGGGTCAGAGGGTCAACTATCTCTCCTCTTGGGTGATTTGGGTTTAAAAATATACCATGTTAGTCACAAAATAACCTTTTTTGTTTTGAGTGGACATTAAACCCTTTCTGCAGATACGTACTTAATATAGTACAACATTCATTTAGCACGAAAATACTAGCTTTCTAAGGTAAAAAGATCCATTAAAGACACAAATTTATTTGTTACAAAAAAAATGTCTTGAATATAATGGTGAAATTTAAAATAATTTGTTTTTTTCACATATTATTCTAAACATTAAATACTAAATTTTTTTGTTCAGTCTGCTTTTGTCTATACTCAGGAACCTGTTTCACGAAATTTCAAGGATGATCAAAGCCAAATTTTAGTAATTTGATTGGTTAATATTAGATTTATTTTAGAGCTTATCTAATTAAAATGAAACTATTTACTAAAGTTTGGATTTGATCTTTGGTTAAGATTTTGAAAAACATGGCCCTGACCTGTGTACTTTACCTTGTTGAAAGTCATATTATAACAGGCAGCAGCATTATTAATACTTACATGTATTGTTTTGTTTTTAGTATTCCACAGTTTTAAAGCTATTCTCATATATTAAAACAAAATAGATGTTTATCTCTGATTAGCATTTAGTAATTGAACATGTCAGTAATTGTGTATCCATAAAATTGTACCTTATGTTTTAATAGATCTTTTATCTTCTACGTATTTGGGATTTGCCATTTGCACAGCTTAAGTTTTACTCCATTTTCAAGGGTAAAAATTTGAGGAATAACGTGTCTTACAAATTTGAGTAGTTCCGAAGTTGAGAAAAAAAAATACAAACATTTATGAAGTTGATACAAGGGTATGTTTCTAGTCTTTAATATTAGACACTACAGTGTGGTAAAAAGGTCTTTAGTCATTAGAAATATGGTGCTGCCATGGTGAAATATAACCTTACATTGCAAATAAAACCATAGAAAATAAAATAACTATAGTATATTGTTTTAAAGAGAATTTCAACCCATTTCGTTTTGCTTCATCACTCTCTATTTTGTGCCCATCTTTGATGTTTGAAGGAATTGTTTATAAAAGAAATCATTTCTTTAAAAAAGCAAAACCTATTTGTATAAGTTAATTTGTATACATGTATGTTGTTTTATGTTGTTCTGGTGTATTATTTAAATAAGGTTATAACATAAACAGTATATAATTCAATCAATCATTTTGCTACTTTCACTTTATATTTTCATTTAAAATTTAGACATAGTTTGTTATTGGACATTCGAGGAAACTATAATTCAATATTGTTAATGCATTAAAAAGACACATTTTTCATCTTTAAGATGCATTATATTATGTAAGATTTAGATAAAGACTAAAGAGCTGTCACTTCTCGCTATAATAGTTTCAATTAGATGATAAAAAATGAATCAGGCGCGGATCCAGACGGGGGCGCACCCGGTGCACGCCCCCTCTTTTTTTTGAGGTGGCAAACAATTTTTAGCTCCATATATTCTCGCGAGAAAGGAGAACGAAAAAAATAATTTAGGTTGGAAATCGTAATTTACAGTACTAGTACAAAATTAGTCCTTGTGGCCATTTTTTACACTAAAAAATCACGGTTCCGGGCTTCGCACTACCAAGCTGGTGCAGCACGCCCCCTCTTTCTGAAAATTCTGGATCGCCCCTGTGAATATCATGAAAATTTCATTCAAATTCAGTTATTCTGAGCAATGCTATTAGAGTGTAGCATATATTATTATCGTACTTCATTTTATCATTTATTTATATAATCCACTTCAATCTCGGCCATCCTATGATCTAGAGAGTTAATTGTAGGCTGGTCATGTTATTAAATGTCGAAATAATAGTTTATGTAAGATTTGGAGCCGATATAAAGACCTACCACAGACAGATTTAGCTCTAACATAATTTAATGCATCTTTAACACACCAAATTGTAGCATATATTATTATCGTACTTCATTTTATCATTTATTTATATAATCCACTTCAATCTCGGCCATCCTATGATCTAGAGAGTTAATTGTAGGCTGGTCATGTTATTAAATGTCGAAATAATAGTTTATGTAAGATTTGGAGCCGATATAAAGACCTACCACAGACAGATTTAGCTCTAACATAATTTAATGCATCTTTAACACACCAAATTAAATCAAATTGATATTTTGTTGTTAATCAAAATCAAAGATATCTTGTCGTCATTGTATCATGTCCGACCATACATTTAGATTTTCATTGAATCATTACAGTGTCAATCCTATTTCGTTTCATGTTTTATAGTTCACAATTTCATTTTACTTGTCTTTACTACACTAGGATCTGAAAGAGTTGTTACATTTATCGGCGTTCTGGTTGAAGTGAGGGATTAGCCAATTAAACAGTCTGTTACGATGAGTTCTTGGCGCGAGATGCTGGGAACTGTAGGTAAACCACTAGAGTTAGTCAGTTGACGCTGATTGATTAATCAATGTTTGACGCCATAGGGTGAAAATCCGCTCTTACGACCCCAGATGGGACCTCAAGTACAACTGGTCGATCTTCATGCAGTGTAGGCTATCAAAAGTATAAAAAAAAAAAAACGAAACGAAATATAGATTAGTGTTTTAATCAGATTGCGAGAAGCAAAACCGAATTGTCTAAAGGTAGCGTTAAGAATAGGAATCCACACCAATCTGTTTCTCAGTGGGGTTTAGAATCTACAAGTCTAAATCAAGAATTAGGATTCCGTATGATGACTTGTATGGTTAGTATAGATCCTCACAAACTGGAACCATTTTGTAAATAAATGTTTTGTTAATTAATTTGTGTTTATGTTATTTTCCAGCCCTGCACATGGTGTAAGGCGCTGATGTATCATTCCTCGAGTATTTTAATGGGGACTATAATGGTTGAAGTCGGGGTTGGGTGGGGGGGAGAAGTTCCCCACAGTAAAGTAAAATGAAGAATCGGTTGGGTGGGGGGCAGGCGATGTCCAGAGATTGACAGAAAAATGTTCCCCGCAGTAGAATGAAGAACCAGTCCCCTTCAAGTTATCCCTAATCAACACTCTCGGAAAAAAAAGAAAGCAAGACACCCACGACCACCCTCGAAATCCCCAATCGAATTCAGGGGGTCCGGGGCATCATCATCAAAGAAAGACATTTTCTGCGATATCAGTTAACAGTTTCACCTAGATGGAAGTGGATTACAATTTCCTGTCGAAGAAGGAAACCGGTATCATTGGGCGCTGAATCTCAAAATCAACTAAATGAAGGCGGTAAAATTTCATCACCTTAATTTGCAACCAGATGAAATGGGGGTTAACATATTACTGTTCTACTCCGAACCTGGCTAATGAAGATGGGCATTTGCCATACAGTGTAGCTACTCTGGGGGACATTTTGCCAGGCCTACTCATCGATTTCCAACTTTCAAGGGATCTTGTACTCGCACGCCAATCTCTACACGTTACCCCGTTTTTTTAGTAACATATGAATGTCTAGGGGGAGGGAGATAAATGGGGGTTAAAGTCCACTTGACACGACCTAGGTCATTTCTGGACTAACATGGTTCAATTTCATTTCA
The DNA here is from genome assembly GCA_036850965.1 of Patella caerulea. Classification (NCBI taxonomy): domain Eukaryota; kingdom Metazoa; phylum Mollusca; class Gastropoda; family Patellidae; genus Patella; species Patella caerulea. Next base: position 10,782,130 of record JAZGQO010000002.1, on the reverse strand, counting down.
ACAATTCGCTTGTGCATAGGGTTCTCTAGCAGTATGAGGAAAACGGAGGAGCCAGAGTAAATCCACGCGGTTGGATAGGCGGCCCCAAGGCTACTCCTTGTCACGTACTATGTAAGGAAAAGGTTTGTCCCAATATACGTTACATTAGACAAAGTTGCCCCAATGTTCTGTCAAAGGACTCCGTCCTCACGTTATAACTGATAGAGGTACCGCTTATATTTCTGGCTGTATTGTAGGCTATTGTGTTTAAAAATGACAAGAGCATGGGCGTCACACATGGAGGGGTCCGGGTGGGGGGGGGGGTCTTCTTCGTCCCGCTAAGAAAACTGGCCGCAGCCCGTAAACCTGCTTCGGGCATTTCTAATTTTGCTTCCCTAACGGTCATCGAGTCCTAATAAAATACTAATTTCCCTTTTCTTAATTGAATACCACGAATTTGCACTGAGATGACCATGGGCGTCACACATGGGGGGATCCGGGGGGGGGGGGTCGGACCCCCCCAATTGTTTTCCTGGGGGGGTCTGAATATACTTGGACCCCCCAAAATTTGGCAAAGTAAAGTGCCCGAAATCTAATAAAACACTAATTTTAGGACTGGAATAGCAGTAAAACGCGTTTGTGGCCATCAAATATTCCAAAATTTTCTGGCCGCAGCCCGTAAACCTGCTTCGGACATTTCTAGTTTTTCTTCCCTAACTGTCATCGAGTCCTAATAAAACACTTATTTCACTTTTCTTTTAATTGAATACCACGAATTTGTACTGCGTTGACTATTGATTAAAATATTTTGTCTGGGGCCACTCTTCTTTGTGAATGCAACTGCAACAGTGTGATTGGATGGTTGGAATTCAGAGTGGGATTTCGGTTACAGAACCATTGGATACTTTTGGACTTGCTCACACAGGCTAGAATAGCAGAAAATGCATTTGCGGTGGTTAAAATTTCCAAAGTTTTCTCCGAGAGGGTGAGTCTCCCATAACCCGCGACGGTTCTGGGCAGCCAAGTAGGCTATATTGGAACAAATTGAAGTTGTTGTATTCACAGACTACAGGCTGGAATAGCAGAAAAACGTGTATGTGGCAGGTCAATTTTCAAAATTTTCTCCCAACGGCCCCGTCTACGTGGGTGTAAACGAGTGATTGGAATTCGAGTCACCTTAATTAGGCTATATCAGGCCACTTTGAAATTGCTTTGTTCATGGCCTGAAATAGCAGGAAAAGGTGTTTGCAGCCGTCAAATATTCCAAAATTTTCTTAGGTGGGAGTAAGTAAGCCACGCTTCTTCGCCTCTCGGGGAAGACCGGTGCTAATGTCTGTAAACATGATAAACATTGTATTGGTGTAATGTTAACAGAAGACTGAGACTTTAAACAAAATTGATTGACTATTGATTAAAACATTTTGTCCTGGGCCACTCTATATATTGTGCGACATTTTTCGGGCATCGATTATTACTTGTGAATGCAACTGCAACAGTGTGATTGGATGGTTGGAAAGCAGAGTGGGATTTCGGTTACAAAACCATTAGATGCTTTTTGAGTTGCTTACACAGGCTAGAATAGCAGAAAATGCATTTGCCGTGGTTAATTTTTCGAAATTTTCGCCGGGAGGGTGAGGCTCCCATAGCCTGCGACGATTGATTGGTTGTTTTGGAATTCTGGGCAGCCACGTAGGCTATATTGGACCAAATTGAAGTTGCTGTATTCACAGGCTAAAGGCTGGAATATCAGGAAAAACGCGTTTGTGGCAGTTTAAATTCTCAAAATTTTCTCCCAACGGTCCCGTCTTGGTGGGTGTAAACGATTGATTGGAATTCGAGTCAGCAAGCCACCTTAATTAGGTTATATTAGACCACATTGAAATTGCTTTGTTCATGGGCTGAAATAGCAGAAAAAAGTGTTTGCAGCCGTCAAATATTCCAAAATTTTCTTAGGTGGGGAAAGACCGGTGCCCCTGTCTGTAAACATGATAAATGTTGTATTGGTGTGATGTTTTAGTTTAACCCCATAAATTATGCCAAACAATGTTTACAGAAGACTGAGATTTTAAACAAAATTTATGGGGGTACCCCCCCCCCCCCCCATTGCGGACCCCCAACCCCCAATATATATTTCACGGCTAGGCCTACGCCCCTGAAAAGGATCATAATATTATTGTGGAATGGTAGCTCTGAATCTGATTAAAAATGCAGTAATTGTTTAAATGTTTTCCATAGAACTATGTCTTAATTGCAATACCGATTCCACCATTGGCCTGTTGGACGATTGTGCGTTTTATTTATGAAGACCCGATTCCTTTTATAACAACTGGTAATAATAACGTGCTTGATTCTATACTATAGGTTATGATAAGAAGGCTATCTGTTGGAAGTCAACTAGCATAAGATCTAGGCTACAGCTGACCAAAGTCACGTTTATTACTGTTCTCAAAACACCCAATCCTGCAGCAACACAATTATAATTTTAAGACTGTGACTGCAGGACCAGACGGTTGTAAATGTCGTAAGAACCGTAAAAAGCTGTTGGCAACTCTTCCATTGTGAGTGTGAGGACGGTGTGCCGAGTGACCGAGCATGCTGTAGAATGGGCCTCTTTCAGTGCAATTCACCGTGACAACAATGCATTCTTTTGTCAATCCACTTACCCATGACAAATGGGGCGCAAGCATGAATATCTTTTGCAAGAGATAGCTCTGATATTTTCTATGATTGAATGGACGCTGAAGTCTTGAGTGAACCTTCGGGTACAAAGATGTGACGTAACAGGCAGATGACGTCACAATCGGAAGACATGTGTTGCCATGTTGAATCACGTCATAGATATATGATGTCGCTTTATTGATAAAAGAAAAGTAAGGAACAATGACCCCAAGCAAGGTTTATTATGTAGCTTAGCTAAGAGAAAAGTAAAACAGCGAATAGGTTTATTTGGTGATTAAGACAAATAAGGATCCGAAACAGGTAACTAGCGATGTTATAGTTTATTTATAATTCCAAATTTAGACCTGTTATTAAGGTTTGGATCATGCCCTTGGTAAGTTTCAGTTGTTTCGCGATAGGCCTATAGGCCTAGGCCTAATCAATCCAAAAAACATTCATGTTCATGACAGGGGTTAGTTTTCTTGCCGCATAGCAGTCTTGCGGAAATGTGTGCCAAAATGACTGCCCACCTGTTTTGTTTTCAAAAATAATAACGTGTAAATTAAATTCAATCTGTGGTTAAATCTACATTTTTTACTTTTCAGATACTATCAATCATAATCCGGTCTACGAGTACGACCACGTTAACAACAACGACAGAAGACCAACACAAAGCCTTGCGAAAATGGCGTTACTAAATACCCCAGAAATAGGGAGGAGGCATTCCCTGTTTAGTAATCCAGACCGTCACATAACGGATTCTTCTTCTCTTGGGGTATTGAGAGGGCCTTCTTTGGAAGATTACGACATTGATGACCCCAACGAACCATCAACACTGACCCTAAATATAGGTGGAAAAATATTCAAAACCTACGCACAAACTCTGTCCAAGCTACGAAGTGTAAAAATAGACGAGATCTGTTCTCGTGCTAGGAAATCAGAATTATTTTTTGATCGAAATCCAGAAGTGTTCGCCGCCATATTGGATTATTGTCGCTACAGCGAACTGCACCTCCCGAGAAACGTCTGTGTTTTAGTATGTAGAAAAGAATTAGCTTTCTGGGGAGTTAACGAGTCATTAATTTCTGATTGCTGTAAAAAATATCTTATGGATTGTACAAATGAAATTCAACTCCAGGAAAGCCTCTACGCAGAATTTATTCGATTAAGACCCAAAAAGGCATGCGATGCCAAAAATACCAGAGAACGGATTTATAATCTTTTGCATCACCCGGAGACGTCTACAGCAGCAAAGGTGAGAATAAAGAGAAAAACAAAACGGAATTTAAGGTGTACCGTTCAGTTGTCATTTTATCTTCTTGTCTTTGGCTATCCTTTAATAAATTATTTTAACTATCCGGCAGCTTCCATTACCATGCATTAAAAAGGAATTCGCTAAAAAGTATTTATTATGATATAGCACCGGGGGTATCAACGTGGAATCTTTTCCATAGATCCAAAAATGAATACCGTAACCGTGCATAAATGTACCGCTTTTACTGCACCAAGCAAGGCAGCTATTTTAAGTTTTGCATACTATTCCCTATCCAGTACTCGTAAATCTATGAGCAATAACTGGTGTTGTGAAGAATCCCTGAAAAAATTGTTCTCAAGGATATTAACAGTCGATGTGTTATCAATTTCTCTTTTAAAAAATATCGCCATCGCAATTATCAGCAGTGGTAAACCTTTCCCACCATATTCTGTCTGATCACGAGGAGCGTGAACTCAGTTGACAAGAAATAGTGTTTTCATGAGCTTAAAAATGGCTAAAAAATCAGTTGTTATATTGGTGTTTTTTTTATCTTATATTTTCTTCATTTCAGGTTTGGGCAGCTTTCTATTATATTTTAGTTTTGGTGTCTGTGGGCAGTATTTTTCTGTCCACGGTTCCCCAATGTCGTGTTCCTGTCAGTAGTGAACAGCTTCCGCCATTTTACCAGTCAGACCATGATCATGATAATCACTCTTTGTCTAAGCGGAGTTTAGATGATGACCCCGGCGGTGTTCCTGTAGTTAACTTGACGCATTTCACCCATCCTATATTTTCTGCTGTCTACAGCAGCGATTACATTTTACAGCAGATGGAGACGAACTCTAAAATTCGAATGATGGTGACCACAAAAGTTGTTCCTGCTCTGGAATTTCTGGACATGGTGTGCATGATTTATTTTACGCTGGAGTTTATAGCACGGGTTATCACTGTGCCGAGTCGTTTACGTATGTTCATGCATTTCTTCACGTGGTGTGACCTTATGTATTTGATACCTGTCTGGATTCTGTGGATAGGCCAACTGATTGACCCGAGTTTCTGGAGGGCACCCGAAAACATCACTTACTTTGTGTTTCTTGAGTTTCTCATAGTTGCTCGCGTGCTGGCGCTGTTTCGTGTAGCCAATCAGTACAAAGCACTAAGGATCCTTATCTTGTCCATGAAAGCAAGTCTTGGAGAAATATTACTTTTGCTCGTGTTTGTTATGCTCGCCATGATTGTGTATTCGTCATTAATTTATTGTGTGGAAATTTTCATTGTGGGGTCTATGGATAACATGTTTGAAGGACTATGGTGGAGTATCATCACCATGACAACCGTGGGTTACGGGGACATGGTTCCCAAATCCGGTATGGGTTATCTCGTGGCGTGTATCTGTGCGTTAACGGGTATTATTCTGATTGGTATGCCCGTACCAATTATTACCAGTAACTTTCATAAATATTATGGTTTTAGGAATACTCGTGAAGAAGTCGCTCAGCCTTCACCATCCCAAGAGACAAATGTAGTTTCTCCAACCAGAAATGAACCCGATTAGTTCATCCTCACTAAGCAATATTAGAAACGATTAAAAAATTTCAAGCAATTGTAGATATTACAATGTACAGTTTAATAACACTAATTCGGCGATAGATTGGGTTCTTGGCAGATAATTTGCACGGAAAGTTGATTTCTGCTTGTTCGTTATTTTAAAGACCTGAAAAAAAGTCTTCATTGTTTTAAATCTAACGCCGAGAGAAAATTCTGACACAAGTTAAAAACAAAATGATGATTAAAGCGGTGATTTTGAGTTCAAGATTGATTTTCGTTTAAGGATGCAGGGATGTGACGCCTGCTGCACCCCGATAATTGGGTCGCTGAAGAAAGATGAAATGTTTCTAAATTTACTTTTAGAAATAGCTCAAATTATTTCTTGAAAAAAGGAGCAATCTAATGATGGCTATTTTTACAGTTAATCTAATTTGATTTACTTCTGTTGTGATGTATGGCGTTATTATACAACAAGTACAGTTTTTGTGATCAGTGATTGACCCTTCAGCCTTTTTAAAATCCGATTTGTTCTGCGTGTTATCGTCTATTTTGGGGGGAATATTGCAAATTCGCTATAATGATTAAAGGTGCTAATGACAGAGAGGGGGGTCTCACGTCCACTTGTCACGTACTAGGTCATTTCGGGACTAACATGGTAACATTCAGTATAACACCATTTGGCTATTTTGTTCGGAAAACGTTTAATTCATTTCATCGACAGAAATAGAGAAATAGTTTATTTTTGCACATTCTCGTGCTTGTAAAAGGCCGCTGCCAGGGCAAATTGTCCTCGTAGCACACAATTCATCAACGGTTAGATCTATTCGATAAAAGTAGGGAGGTTGGGATGGCCTAGTGGTCTAGAGTGCCGCGCTTCGACCTCTAGCTGGCCGGTCACCTCTGGCTTGCGGCTGTGGTTTCGATCCCTGGTATGAGCGTATGTGACATGGAGATAGGGGCGCCTTCTCAACCTCGTGGGTTTCCCCTCGGAACTCCGGTTTCCTCCCACTGCTAAAGACCCCTACGCGACAGCGAATTATTGAAATAAAATCGAAACCATGTTTTAGTCCCCAAATGACCTAGTTTGTGTCGATTGGACGTTAAACCCAATTTCTCTCTCTTGATAAATGTAATTAGGTCAAAGGTCATGGGATGTTAACTGGGGCTAGACCTTAACCCTGGACCAAGCCGTAATACTTACCCTTACCCTAATCTAGAATTTCGCCAACAATCACGTGCCCTAACCTGACCAATGGCCTTAATAAATAGAATTTGCCATTATTAACCGGATTGGTGCAGAAAAGTAGGACGTTAAACGCCATTTAATTGTTGGTCATTATCCCGATACGTGATTCTCCTGTTCCTGCTAAATACACCAAAGAATTAAAAAAAAAGAAGAATATATACCGACAACACCCTGTATATATTGTTAGTATAACCATAATACTTTTATCTCTATCTACATACGTAAATCGACATGACTCACCGGACTATAAAAAAATGAATTAAACTATAGATAAAACGATGACCGACCCATAAAAGTCTCCCGCCATTATAAAATTATATGAAGCAATCCTTAATATACAGTGATGGGAGGCGGCCATTTTGTTAGCGTGTGTGCCGTATCATAAGGTCTGTCATTGAGTCAAATGGCGTGGTATCGATTCCGCGATTGTACGTGTCAAGCAGTGACGTCGTCTGTCCAACGTCGTCGGTTTCGTCCCACTGCTAATGACCCTTGAATTATTGAAATAAAATTGAACTATATGTTAGTCCCGAATTGAGCTAGTTTGTGTCGAGTGCACGTTACCCCCCCCCCCCCCCTCTCTCTCTCTCCTTGACGTAGTTAGAAAATTAGCTTGAAATTTGTTTTTGTCTGACCACTGTCTTCCTTTGTCTGTATTTTAAAAGCAAAGACCTAAAGCTATAAAAGACCAGTCTTGTAAAAGGTTGTTTATTTAAACAGACGATTATAATTGAGGAGGATAACCCAATTTTGAACAAAACAACCCCGATAATTAAATATATGATCTCGGTTAACATTTATTGTGATAGATAACAATATAATTTATTGACTCGTTTGTCTCTCTTTTCGTTATTTTATTTCTAGTTTTTATACTATGTAACAGATGTGGAATATTTACCCGATAGATCTGGACTTAAAAGTAACTGTTTCAAAGGCAATAATTAATTGAAAACCGGGTTGTAAATGGAGAGGGAGAGAGCCAGAGAGAGAAAGACAGAGAGAAGGGGGAGGGGATATGTCAGTTGCCACAGTCAAGGAAATTAGGGTCTGATACGCGCAAATATCGAAAGCACACAGATCTTTGGGATATAACGGTCCACAACCTTGGTATTACATACTTGTCGGGCAGTTTCAGTCCGATTTTCACGAAATTCAAACTCTACTGTCATTACGATGTAACGTTGATATTATTTATATGTAAAAGGTTTTTATATTCGGATAAAAATTGTGACCTCAATCGTTCGTATATCAGGGGTCATAATCAAGGAAGTTAAGATCTGGAGAAACAGAGATATTTGGGATATAAACATATTCATTAAAATTGGATAAAAATTTGTATCACATACTTTTACACCATTTATGTAAATGGGGCGACTAATTTGGATATAAACCTATATTTCAAGTTTTGTCAAAATCAGATAATAAATGTGATCTGTAGAGTGTCCACCACGAAAATGTGAACGGACGAACGGAGGTCCAGGCGGACAGGAGCGACGACAATATACGTCTACATGAATATGTGAGCGTATAAAAACGAAACCCACATCCCAAACAAAACTTTGGATGAGTCAAATGTTGGAGTGAAATGAGATGGTGTTCATCGTCCGAACGGCCTAATGGAGACGAGAATGCGCCATACTCTGTACTATGAAATACATTCTGCCCGGGTAGCGGCACTATGGTCAAGTAATCTTTCATGTGATTGTCAATGTATACCCGGGATCTCGGTTTTTTCTTCCCATCCGAATAACTAGACAAATGTCACTGTCAGGCCCATGCTACCCCACTGACAAGGGGAAACGGCGTCGGAAAATCCCGATGATCTTTTTCGGTAATGCAGGGATCGAACACCCGACACCTAGGCTATTATCCACTTAGCCAATATATACACGCGACCTCCAACCAAGCGAGTCGGTCAGTGTTTTATCCACTTAGCCATCGTGTATTCTATAGATCTCTAAACACATTCTGAAACTAATTTCCTAAAACAGGACTTTATCATTCTAATTATCCCCCCGAGGCGACCATTAAAGGGTTTTATGGAAAGAATCAGACACTTGGGTTAAACTTGTCTGAGTCTGTACTGCACTGATACCAGTGAGGGTTGTAGAATTTGTAACTGGCCACTGAACCCTTTTACCCATATTGATGAACATACTAGAAAGCAGTGGAGAAAGGGTTTAACAATTTATTGCCTGCAATAATATCACAGTGATGCATAGAAAGGAGAGAAAGCATTAAATATTGAAAAAATGGAATCATAAAAGAAAGTAATATAGAAAGAAACGAAAAACACAGTGCTCGACAGACAGAAATATCAACATACAGCATTTTATCAAAATACATATTAATGGATACGAATGGTTCTGTTCTAAAACAATATATTTCAAGAGTGAAGGAATATTCTCTTTACTGTATAAATTTTGCTCGCACGATGTGTGGTTTAATGGTCGAGAGTGAGACATTAAGTAATATATACAGTATATAACGCAATGTCTTAAGCTCAAGACCATTAAACAACTTAAAATACAGACACCTGAACGTGCGTTGCAATGAAATACGTCACGCGCGTCGAAAATTTCAACTAGTATAAATAATGTACGCTTTGCACATTGCCCGAACGACTATTGGAAATAATGGTATGCCTACATCAAAGGAAAAAGTCACATCTATATTTTAAAATCATATAACCGACGGACATTCCAAAACGCCACTATGTACACATATTCGCATGCCTTATGCTAATTAAATTTCATTTTCATATAAATATTAATAATCAAAATTCGGATCTACTATAAAAGCATAACTTCAATAGAACATTCTAGCAAGAATATATATATATATCTTCCCATTTACTGGAGTAAAAAAAATCCGGGTTCATAAAATATGAATATTATATGGAAGAGAAATGTAGATCTAGATTTGCTCATATCAAACCCGACATTAAAAGTGAATTATGGGAGATTAGATAAAGAGCTGGCAATTCGCACTATAATAGTTAAAACTAGATAATGTAAAGAGGGTATGCTGAAAATGTCAGTCAAATTGCTCCACTCTAAATCGAGTTATTAGCGATTGTATTTTAGGCCTAGCCTCGATCATCATTACTAAAGTCGGCACGATAAAAACATAGTTTCGTTTATCCATTATTTGAATTTAATCATCAATGAGCGTTGAGCAGCAGATCGAATTCTAATCCAGTGACTCCTTGGCGATACTCGATTCACAGTTCCGGAATTGAATTCCAAAACTGGTGTCAATCGAGTGAAAAGGAGAATTTCGGATTACAGCGCATGCGTCGACTGTATAAAAAGTATCCCAACCAATCATGACTGCTGAAACATATTTTTTACCTAGGAATACGTCACGATTCTACTCACTCCACCTCAGCTGTCGGGACTGGCAGAACTGTGACAGGACTGAATTCCGCGTCACTCGATTGTTATTCTGTCGATTCGGGACGTTCTGGACTGTGAATGGAGCATCCCCCTAGAGTTTAATAAAATCGTTTCATGTCAATGTCTAATTAATAGGTCTTAAATGATTATCGTAAGCAACATCTTCCAGGGATCAAAGTAATGCATTCCAAAACGTAAGCAAACGTGTGTACCCATAACGTGGATAGTTGGAGTGGGGGGATTAAATAAATTACCAGTTTTACAAAGTACTATCTGGATTCTAAATTTGATTAGAAATTTCGGTTAGAAATGACCATTTTCAGTTAAATCATGCATGGAAACTAGGCTGTGTTTGATCGAATATATTGCATTGTCTCCAGTCAGACGAGCAACCATTGTTGACGTACCTAAGTATTTATAATTACAGGTCACGAGGGGGTGGGTATAGCAACTATGCCATAAATATGAATTAGTTCGCTCACATCGCAAATTTATGATTATTAACAGTAGTGAGTTTAACAACAGACATCGCCGTTGGTCACGTTTCATACTGAAAAAGACTTGGCAATAACGGTGAAAGATGTTGCTTGGTCAATAACTTTAAATTTGGCTATATATATAAAACTTCTTTAATACTGCAATAAGGTAAACTTTACACGACAGCACTACACGCTGATCAGTTTAATGGTGTGTTCGCTTTGCCAAGAAGATAACAGGAACTTTTCTAAATTGAATCAATATATAGCACTTTAAAATGAGGGATGTTTTTTTAAATTCGACCTTTTCAATTTACTTCAAACCAATCTACGCCGTGCTTTAGATGAGTCAAGAGGATAAGCTAGCTAGCTGCAACAAACCGAAGATAAACCAGAGGGCTCATTTTTACGCCGCCATGTTTAATAGCTTTTAATGGCCGCCTGTAAAACGGCAAGGGACTCTTCAGCGGATAAAACATTTCAAGTGAATTAAAGAATTCAATTAACGATGATTCCTAAAAGTTTTTAAATGATGCTAGGTGCCAAAAATAATCAGAAAAAGGAGATAAACTGTACATGAAAAATGAAACTAAGCTAGCTGCCATAATTGGAATTTTTACATTTTCGTCTTTCAAAGAAACATTTTGTTAAAAATTGAATGGCGGGTTAGTAATATTTAGATCGAGCACACGTTGTCAAAAATACTACTAAAACTAAAACAAATGTTATTACAAAACTAATAATTTAATATTTCGTGATTAAATCTTTTATCTGTATGATATAGACTGATATGTCTTTAACTATTTAATATAAATTAATTTTTGTGATTTTACGTAATTTGACTAATCAGATAGCCCAAGAATCTACATAATTCGATGTTATGTTATCACTCCATTCAACTCACTTTGAAATATTACTTTATTTTTAATAATTTCGTTTCGTTATATATATGTTCCGTTAAATTTGATTTTCCGGATTTCATTTGGCCACAGATCCCTAATTATTTCCCCATTGACTCTAATGTTAATTCTCGTCTCTTAGACCGGCTGTAACTTTTTCCCAAATATTCGTTGGGTAGAACGCTTTCTGCCACAGATGGAGCAACATGTGGCAAACTCTTGCCCAAAAGCATGTATGAGGTTCACCATGAAAAACTTGAGATACACAAGCTGGAAGTAGAGACAACTAAACAAGCAATTTTCGCCCCCCCCCCCCTTCAACGTAACCAACCTCACAACTCTTTTATCCTTCCGCCTCAAAATCATGAATATTCACCAAAACCTGGCAGAAAATGTATTTTCAAACCCTTTTCTTCGATTCTAGACCAAAAAGTCAACAAAAATCGCCATGCAAAAAGGGAAAAAAGGTAAAGGGAGAGAAAGGCTAAAAATAACTTGGACGTAGAAATATTTAGTGATCTGTGTCCATTTCGTATTTTACATGTTTCCCTTCACAAAGCTAAATTGGCATCAAACTCCCTTTGAAATGCTACTATTTTTAATGATTTCGTTTCGTTATATTCCGGCAAATTTAGTTTTCTTGATTCGCATTTTACCTGTTCCCTTCATCAAACTAAAAAGGCGCCATGCAAACAATGAGAAATATTTAACACTATATAAAAATGAAGAGAGTATTTAAGACATATAAAAAAGTGAAAAGAGTTTAAGAGATACAAAACAAACCAGGAACAATAAAACGAAAAGAATTACAAATGTCACACTATAAAAACAATAGCTTGAGCGCGATTTAATTAAAGACTTGAATTGTATACAATGACAAAACGTGTTGGCAAATTGTAATTAATTTATTTAATTAAATCAAACAAGTTTCTGTGTTCATAATTATATCACATAAAAAGGAAAGACAAATTTTTAGTTTTAAATTGATATACATGTTAATAAAAACTTGGAGGTTACATACAATGTTATTTATACATATTTAGGCCAAATTAGGCCTAAAGTCTAGATCAATGTAGTCTAGACCATCAAGTAATTTAATCATGGTACTTCCTGTTTACAAATGATAGCTTACTAGTAAACGGATGTCGAGACAAGTAATAACAATGAATACAAGAAAATTAAATTATATACACCTTATCTTCATGGAATATTAAAAGACAGAAAAAATGGATGGTAAGGTCACACAGATTTGATATTCTGTTCTTCGGGAAACCGGTAAAACATTTTAAAAACCGGTTAAATATTTTAAAAACTGGTGAAACATTTTAAAAACCGGTTAAACATTGTAAAAAACCCAGTACAAAGCTGTGCTGTTAAAGAGCTTAGTGTTTAATTTTTCAATTTATATTTTAAAAAAAAGCATATTTCACGTGATTGAAATGTCATTTAATTTATCATGACCCCAAAGAACAGAAAATCGAATTGGTGTGGCCTAATTTGATAAATATTTTGTTGCGATGCTGGAGATCGAGCAATCGGATTAAAACATAAATCCTATTTCGTTTCGTTTTTACACTTCAAAATTTCGTTTTACTTGTTTTTACTACACTAGGATCGAGAAGAGCTGTTTGGTTGATGTGAGAAACTAGCCAATGAAACGGTGAGTTGTACGGAACTGTGGGCAACTCACTAGAAACACGAACGCTGTTGATTGGTTAATCAAATGTCTGACGTCATAGTGTCAAAAGCCACTCGTATGACCTCTGACGCGACCTCCCACTTCAACTGGTGAGATATGCATGTAGTCTAGGCCATCGATAGTACAAAAAAAAAAAACAAGCAAAAAACGAAACGAAATATAGACCTGTATTTTAATGAGATTGGAGAGGTTCGTGTCAAGTTTGATTTGGTCTCGGTCGTACCGCACACTGGGTTATATTCCAACAGTATTATTGTGCTGTTGGTCGTTGTTGGAAACAGACAGACTGACTATGCACGAATGGTGGTTGCAAACTGGTTGTTCTCTACATCCGTGCATGTAATTTTAAGCCAAATTTGATTTTAATCTATCAGCAATAAGCGTCACGAATTTATCATATTCAATCTAACATTATTACCACACTAGACCTCTATCTCGGCTACATGAAGAATGTCCTTCATGACAATACGGATTACTAAAGTAAATATAGTATCTTGCCTGTTAGGTCTTCTTCGATACGTGACAAACATATCTAACTTAAGCCGTAAAATTTTCTGCAATTAGAGATTATGTCACATAGCAATCAACATGCCTGACATTTTGTGTACATGCGCATGACCTTTTAAAGGGTTTATTTATTAACCGGAGCCAAACAAGGAAATTGCAGAAGAGAAGTTTCGATTCAAATCTGTTACGACTGATGACCTGGAAGCAGCCATTTTTTTGTCTAATATAATACACGTAATGCTTCCAAGGTATATAAAGTGTAGAAGTATTTATAATAAATCTGTTATGCTACCAATCTCCACATAAGCCTCGCTATCCAGCAGTTAGTGGGGATGCTCGATTCACAGTTCCGGAATTAAATTCCAAAACTGGTGTCAATCGAGTGAAAAGGGGAAATTCGGAGTGCAATGCATGTGTCGACTGTATGAAAAATATCTCAACCAATCATGGCAGCTGAAATATATATTGTTACCTAGGAATACGTCACGACTCACTCCACCTCAGCTGTCGGAACTGGCAGAACTGTGACAGGACTGAATTCCGCGTAACTCGATTGTAATTCTGTCGATTCGGAACGTTGTGGACTGTGAATCGAGCATCCCCATATTAACTGCAAAGGGCGACAACTGTGTTTGGAAGAATGTTATGCTTAAGGAAGAACACATTTATATTTGGTAGCAAAATGTGTCATAAGATTTAAATAAGCCCGGTTAACCACGCATTTTATACATTACGAAACAGATCAAATGATAAAATAAAATGAACTCAATTACCAACGGCATGAATGGGTTTTATGAAATAAAAACTAAAAGTATGTTTTGCATAGTTGAGCTAGTGATCATGGCTTTTATTCGCCATCTTGTTTTTTTTTTTGTATACAAATAAAAATATGATAATAATATTTGTTATTTTACTAAAATGGAAACTAAACAGAATTTATAGAATTATAAAGATAATTGGAAATATTTACAATAGTTATGAGTACGCATTCAATCGACAAAATTGAAAGTCCCACGTCGACTTTGGTAACCTTAGCAACGTCAAAATTTTCTTAAAGGACAAAGTTAGTCTCAGATATTAGCTTAATAGCTAGTCTGTCGGAACAAACCTAATCTGATTAAAACACAGATCCTATTTCGTTTCGTTTTTTTATAATTCAAATTATCGTTTTACTTATCTTTACTACGCTATGACCTGGAAGAGTTGTTATATTACCGACGTTTTGGATAAAGAGAGGGATTAGTTAGACTGGCCCAGTCTCTTCTATTTATTTTACATTTCGATTTATATAAAAGTAGTAATTTTTAGTAAACCAACACTTTCGTTTCCATTTGTATAAAAAAAAAAAAAATTGGGTAAACCTGTAACCAGCACCAGAGACTGGACAATTTGCGAGTTTCACAATAAAATGGGCGTTTCTTGTCCTGTTTTACGTTGTTCCTTATTTGGAATGATTGACAGTTGTCAAGCAAGCCCCGAGTCACGTGACACGAATTTGTAAATGTGATGTCTAAGATAAATTAAGTTCGATATTTACCTTCATGAATCATGCGTCTCGAATGGAGTGCAAAGCAGTCATGCTGAAACCGTCTGCGGGCTGATGTCACGTTTTTGTTTCCATTCGCCATTCGGCTTCGTCCCGATACGCATGAACTGGCTTCGTTAAGTTGTTATAATGATGTCGTGTGTAATTATTTATGTTCATTCACCTCATCCCATACGTTGTATCCGTTCATTCGACAGATATTATCATATTGTCCGTCAACAAAATTCTTAGATCGTTAAAGTATCACTAAATAACAATAACTGTTATCCACAACAAACATCTCGCACCTACACCAGTTTGCCAGTGCAAATGCAGTAATCCCGTGCACGACGTCACACGACCTACATAATGCAGATTGACCTACTAAATGAGAATGAAGCTCTATTTGCCCAGTCTCTAGAGATTACGTTTTTTTTTTCGTTTTTTTTTTTGAGAGGACTGGCCAATTTTTGGTGTGTGGAGAAGACTGGCCACCAGTCTAGGGATTAGTCAATGAAACGGTGCCATGCACGGAATTGTGGGTAAACCTCTAGAAATGTCGACGCCGATTGATTAATCGATGTATGAACGTCATAGGATCAAAAGCCATCCGTATGACTCCTAACACGACCTTTGAGTATAACTGACCAGATCTTCATTTAGTGTAGGGGGGTTGGGATGGCCTAGTGGTCTAGAGTGCCGCGCTTCGACCTCTAGCTGGCCTTCTCAACCTCGTGGGTTTCCTCCGGGCACTCCGGTTTCCTCCCACTGCTAAAGACCCCTACGCGCAAGCGAATTATTTAAATAAAATTAAAAAAACAAATGTTAGTCCCGAAATGACCTAGTTTGTGTTGAGTGGACGTTAAACCCCATTTCTCTGTCTCTCTCTCATTTAGTGTAAGCCATCGATTGTATAAAACAAACGAAACGAAATATAGATCTGTATTTTAATCAGATTAGGTCACATGTTATCACCGGGGGACAATTTTTGCAAATTGTGGGATGTGAGGGATATTTTGTTCATAACCCTATCAATCAATAGATGAGACTTCATTTCTCGAGCCCACTTGAAGCTGTCGATGTCTTATAATTTTTAGAACTGTATAGTATCATGCTTTTCGTAAAATTTGAAAACCTGTCCATAAAATCTAAAATGTCTTTTGATTGTTTGATGATTATAAAAAATACCTTTTCAATCTAAGATCGCAAACATGATAAATATATTTCAAAATAAAGCAAAATTTAAAAACCTGTCTAGCCTAATACATCGTGATTAATTAAAAGTTATTTTAATAAATGAGCCTTGATGACATAAGTATTTATATCACGTTTAATGTTAAAATATACAATTCAACAGCGGGGTAGCAGCCATCTTGGTCTTACCCTTGGTTCGTCACAAAGTAAAGTGCCATTGGTTCGTCACAAAGTAAAGTACCCTTGGTGAGGATGGTGATATAATATTGTTGTATTTGGATAGTAACCAAACATGAAATGGTGGCCAAATTTAATTTCCAAATGTTATCTTTTGCTAGGTTCCCACTATCACGATTCGTGCTACGATTGAATTCGTGGAGTAATCGTGGGGATTCTATCGGGTCTTATAATATGTTCTGGTCAATCGTAGCAATCGTGTTGATAGCACCAAAGCGGGCCCGTAGCCCCCCCCCCACCAAAAATTCGAATTACCCCCCCCCCTCCAATATTTAGCCAAAAATAGTGATTTCTCGGGAGTGTTCTTAACCGGCCACATCCCCAGCCCCTACAAAACATTCCGTAGTCCCCCCCCTCCAAATTTTATGAGCTGGCTACGGACCAAAGCATATCTAAACATATTTGCACGTAGCAGATCGTGGACTCAACATAGACAATCGCTATAGTACCTGGACACAGGTCACTAAATATTTCTCCATTGATTTTAATATTGATTCTCGTCTCTTCGACCGGCTCTAACTTTTTCCCGATT
Source organism: Patella caerulea (assembly GCA_036850965.1). Classification (NCBI taxonomy): domain Eukaryota; kingdom Metazoa; phylum Mollusca; class Gastropoda; family Patellidae; genus Patella; species Patella caerulea. The sequence continues at coordinate 10,764,977 of JAZGQO010000002.1, read as the reverse complement.
TTTTGTTGGTGGATAGACCGCTTTCTGCCACAGATGGTGCAACATGTGTGTGTATGAGGTTCACCATGAAAAACTTGAGATACACAAGCTTGAAGTAGAGACACGTAAACATGCAATTCCCGGCCCTACATTTCAACGTAACTAACCTCCTCACAACTCTTGTATCCATCCGCCTCAAAATCATGAATATTAACCAAAACCTGGCAGAAAATGTATTTTCAAACCTTTTTCTTTTGATTCTATACCAAAAAGTCAACAAAAATCGCCATGCAAAAGGGATAAAAAAGTAAAGGAAGGGAAATAACTTTGGTCCTTATTTCGCGGGTGACGGTCCATGATTATTTGGCGATCTGTGTCCATCTAACGCATCGCACGAGAATGGGAACCTAGCATAACTTGAAATGATGTTCACACTTGAACATCTAGTAAAAAAACATCTATCACCCCATTGTTACAAAGATGCTACACGTAGTGTCAGACCAAGGAGAAGAAAATGATGGGCAACACCGTACACTCTCTTTAATTCAATTTTAACACTCGGCTCGTCATAAAAGATTATAAAGATTATTAAAGCTATATTGTCATAGAATAAGACAAAAAATGTGATTTCGTGTTAAATAATTTTGATTAAAGTGCGGATGAATAAAAACATGCCTAAATATGTAAGTTGGCCGAATGCATAAAATAGTACCAATTACCCGTGTTCAAACTTTAATAATATTCGTGTTAATTTAAAATGCAAGACATATACAATTGTTCATAATCATGCCAAATCCATCTTTGTTCGTCCTATTGTTCGAAGATGTAAAATGGGCGTGGTATTCCATAGACTGGATTTGCTCCTACGTCACTTTCTTTTTTGATTTCAATCTGAATTAAACACAGATCCTATTTCGTTTTTTTATGGTTCAAAATTTCGTTATACCTGTCTTTACTACACAAGGATCTGAAAGAGTTGTTATATAAACCACGTTCTTGCTGATGAGAGGAATTAGCCAATGAAACGGTCAGTTACGGCGACTTATGCGCGGAATTGTGGGTAAAACCCTATAAACGCCAACGCGGATTGATTAATCATTGTCTGGCGTCATAGAGTTAAAAGCCGCTCGTTTGACCACTGACGTGAACTTCCGCTTTAACTTGTCAGATCTTCATGTAGTGTAGGTAATCGAAAGATCTGTATTTTAACCAGATCGTTTAAGTCAGAATAGTGACGTAGCATTGGACACCATGACGTTTAATAGAGCAGGTCATCCAGTCTAGGTGTTACCGTGCTTGGGTAATTTAAATAATGCTGAAACGTGATAATACGATTTGATCCTGTATTTCAACTATTGAGGAACGAGTGCAATGAAGACTTATAAATAATGATGCATTAATAAAGGCACTAAAAAATTAATAAACATCGTCAGTCGTCCTCATGGGACACTTTGTAGTCCTAATGGGACAAATTGTAGTTCTGGTGGGACCATCTAGTTATACTATATTTCACAATATGTTCCCATTCGTTTAGCAGCCGCATCTATGTCGATGCAGTTTATACAATGCTAGCATAATATGGTTAAAGAATGAGCCAAATAAATTAATTATTACAGACGTCAACCATTGTTTGGGTCGTTGTCTTGCAAGTGTACTACTCATGGTTAGACGTCCAACGTTTTAAACTGTTTGAGTCAACAGAATCTCCCGGTGATGTCTCTCGAACGATACAATGTCCAGTGATTACGTATTTGGATTCACGAGGAAACCTACGAAGAAACCAAACAATTGGTTGATAATCAAACCTATCTGCCTTAATTATTTCAAGAATTAATTTATTTAAACTAATTACTACATTCAGCTTCCGGAAACATACCACGCATATTATACTTTAGTGCATTTAGAGTAAAAATTAAAAATGTAAGAAACCCCATATAACTTAAATCATCATTAGAATATATTATTAAATTTAGATTATATACTTATATAACTAAGGTTATAAGATTATATACTCCCATCCTCTCCCCGAGGTATCAAATACTTGTAGCCCTGGTATAATCAATACGCTATCTGTTGGACGCCTGAATATGTTAGTTTACCTACGACTTTAATCTAGACTAACGAGGTTTCAGGAACCTAATTAGTCCGAATACATGTATCATGCAGAATCAGATTTACGGAACGCATACCATTGAAATGAAGTAGGATTTAACGTCCTACTATTTTGTATCGATTTGGTTAATGAAGACGGGCACGCACCATGTAGTGAGCCATGAGTGAACTTTTACCCGGACAACAGCAGCACGGAGTGCTCCTTTTTTTCTAATTCTAACTGTCAATGGTTCTTCAACGTGTACTCCAATGTGTACACAGAACCTTGCTTTTTTTGTGTCCCATCCGAACAACTAGAACTTTCTCGGCCAACACCGGGAGCGAACCTGAGACCTCACTTAAGGGGCCGCTATATAAACGGAAACGTGAGAGAGAAAGAGAGAGAGAGAGAGAGGGGGGGGGGGTAACGTCCACTTGACACAAACTAGATCATTTCGGTTCAATATGGTTAAATTTTATTTCGATAATTCGCTTGAGCGTAGGGGTCTTAAGGAGTGGGAGGAAACCTATGCACCGGAGAAAACCCACGAGGTTGGACTGGCGACCCCGTATAACCGGGGAATCAAAACCATGCCTGTTGACTCAATGACAGACCTTATGGTACAGCGCGCAGGTGATCGAAGCCCAAAAGAAAACAAATGAATTATACCATGGCTACAGTATAAGTACTTAATAAAATTCAACATGAATTAAAAGGTAGAATTTGTTGTCTATAGTACTATCCTAAATGGCAGAGTCAAGAAACTCTTTGCCTTTAAAAGTTATGCAATATAATCCTTAAAGAGAGGCGTCTTTTGATTGATATAAAACAATATGTCTATATGACATCTAAATTAAACTATAATGCCTATTTGTAATAATTACACAAATTAAAATATAAAATATGTAATACACAGGGGCGATATACCACGTCTGTTCAAACCGACATTTTGTTTTTACCGAAACCTTAGATTCCATTCCTTTTAAATATATCACAATTATTAAATAATGTTTTCCATGAAATGGTGGTTGTAATAATATTATGTGTGAATTCGCCATCCCAGCCGTAGAAATGTAATAATTACAAATTTGAGCATGTAACACTCTATGATAAAAACACTCAATAAATATTATGTACACTTTGTTATTTTGAACTTCCACTTACATCACGGGTGGTTTAGTTAGCTATCACAAATAGTCACTGGACTGCGTTAACACACTCTTCGGTTTACTATCACAATAATTAAACGCACTAGTCGGTTTTACTATCACTAATTGCCCGGATTTAATGCACTCAACGGTTTTGCGACCACTAATTGCCTCGAATAAACGCACTGATGGGATTTGCTATCACTAAATGACTTGACGAACAGAACGAATTGGCATTATTCAACGCACTCGAATTTACTATCACTAATCGTCAACGGTGTATTTCATTAAACGCACAATGGGTCTTGCTATCACAAACTGACTTGATAAAATTGAAATCATTCAACGCATTTTACTAATATCACTAATCGTTTCTTACTGATTAAACGCACTTGCTGTTTTTCTCATCGCTATTAGACGTTAACGCAATTGTTTCTCCTAGTTCAATGGCTGTTGAATCGGAAAATGTTCGAGTTGTTCGGAACGAGTTGTTCACATATTTTCCTTCTTCTTCGTCTTTAGCAGTTTCTTGCATTCTTTCTACGTCTTTCTCTCTTCGGGCCAGCCCATATTGAACATGCGTGTAATACAAAACAAAGTTACTGACAATAATCGGTACGGTGAACGCAATGGTTAACAGTCCCGCAATTGCACATAACGAACCGATGATGTAACCGAAACCGGTTTGGGGATACATATCGCCGTAACCCACTGTCGTCATTGTAACGATACTCCACCAGAATCCGATTGGAATGTTATCATAGCCTTCATTTCCTTCAGCAAAATGCATAAGCGACGCAAACACAACCATACCGATTAACAAAAATACACACATTAACATAAGCTCATTAAAACTAGCCTTTAGAGTATACAACATTATCCATAATCCCGGAACATGACGTATCAACCGGAATATACGACACAACCTGAGCATGCGCAATATAATCATAAAGTCCATAATAACCATACCTTTTCGACCAATGGGGTCAAACATAAGAAATATCATCTCAATGTAGTCTGGGATGATGGCGACCATGTCGATTATATTTTGCAGAGATCGCATGAATTTGATTTTACTTGGAGAGCAGACGAATCGAGAGATGAACTCCAAACTAAAAAAGAACAAACAGCTCAAGTCGATGACGACTAAGCTTGGGTGGGGTAACGTTTTTCGTTTTCTTTCTCGATAAGTTTCCTCGTCATAATAATCTTCCTCCCCGTTATCGTACAGCAAGTCGGACTGGGGCTCAACCACAGGTTCCGCCACCGTTGCTTCTTCCGGTGACGTTAAATTCGCGTTAGTTATGTTTTGATGATCAAGAATCACAGCTCCGCTTTGATTAGGCCAATCATATTTGTCCATATTTAAAAATTCATAAATTTTTTGCATAGATTTACTTTCAATTTCCTGTGGTTTCACTCGGAACATTGGGTGTGTTTCCGCACAGAAGGAAAAGATAGAAAGAAGGACAAATATAATCGAGACCCAGGCATAGATCTGAAACGAGAGAAAAGATAACATCAGTTAGAATGATAAATTGGCGAGCATAACACAAAGCACTGTTTGAAGTTTGCATTGCGTTATCATATTTTAAGTTCTGGGTATTCGAGGGTGCATTATAACAATACTTCCGGTATACGAGGTGCCATAACATTTTCCGGTATAATTCATCCGGTATTGGGGCAATTTAATATTCCAATAATTCTGACCTCCTTACGTATTTCTGTCTCTGCATTTTGTTTAACATGTTAAGTTTGGTGTTTACTGTTTTCGATTGTTTGGGAGAATCCGCGTCAGTGTGGATCTCAGGCCACTCACAGTAGGGTCACGCTTCTTATATCACGTAACATTTTACTGTAGCTAGATAAACATCATTTTCTGACGGTATATTAACATGAGCAAAATGATGGCAAACCGACCGACCATTTCAACGTAAAATTTACGTAAATTACAGTCGTGATGTTATCTGGGATGTTACAGAAGTAGGAGTGGCGGCTTAATGAAGTTACGACGGATCGCCCAGTTTTCAAAGCAATATACTAATGCCTTGGTTACCGCACATCTTCACAAAACCACAAACAGTTTATCTTGGTTCGGAATTAAGTAATTTGAATAATATTTTCAACATTTTTATTTTACATTATCTATTTTGAGACATTATAGCAAGAATGACCAGCTCTTTATGTACATCTTTAATAATTTATCTTTAATAAAAAATACATTATGTAAGTTAATCGCGAAATAACCCCATATCACCTCAGTCTCAAAGGTTGAGAGAGAAAGAGAGGGAGAGAGAAAAATGGAGTTTAACGTCCACTCAACACAAACTAGGTCATTTCGGGACTAACATATGTTTTTAATTTTATTTCATTAATTCGCATGCGCATTGGGGTCTTTAGCAGTGGGAGGAAACCGGAGTGCCCGGAGGAAACCCACGAGGTTGAGAAGGCGCCCATATCTCCATGCCACATACGCCCACACCAGGGGTCGAAACCACAGCCGCAAGCCAGAAGTGACCGGCCAGCTAGATGTCAAAGCGTGGCAGTCTAGACCACTAGGCCATCCCAACCCCCCAGTCTCGAAGGTAGAACAGACTTTAACCCCAGTGCCTCAGAAGTAGAGCAAATCTTTATAACTGATTAAACTGTATCTATCATGATCTAAAGCGTTGATTTGATTCGGGTATTCCATTTATTTTTCCTTCAAATAAATCTCATTTCGTGGCAAAAAATGAGTTCTTTGCTTTCAGTGGCAATTCCGTTTAATCTGTTTTTAAATATAGGCAAACGGTTTCCAATTTAAATGTGCGTTATCTTCAGTTTCAGGGAGGGGGTATTTAAATAATCTGTCAATAAACACAAAGATAACGAGTTTGAAACCTGGAACAGAATTTTAACATTGTCACAATCTAGGGAGATGCTAATTGTATAGGCCGGTTGGGGAGGTTCGAATGTTTCCTGAGATCAAAATGGCCGCTTTCTATAAATGAGAATGTGGGGGAACATAAGGCCTAACCCTTGCCCTAACCCTTTTTAGAAGAATGAACCTGGATCCAATAAATATTTTACCCCTCTTAAAATGGTTAGGGTTCGGGTTAGTATTCCCCCAAAAGCCATTTAGGCCTATATAAAGTGGCCATTTTGGACTCCTGGAATACCCGAACCTCCCCAACCGGCCTAATATTAGCATCTCCCCACAATCTAACAGGATGTACAATTTGTTAAACACTCGGAACACATCGTCCATCGCAAATCGACTTCTTTCAATTTTTAACTTTTTATTTGCATATTGCGTCCATTAAGAACAGTATACATACACCAACCGGTACGTCAATAAACACGAAATTTATTCGCTTCGTTGTTGATTTGTAGAGTATTATTGGGTCATGCATCTGCCACAAATAATTAGGTTCATGCTCATTCAATGTTTTTACGCTTCATTAATTGATACGAACGTCGGTATAGCTAAACAAACGAAAATCCATTTCGGGAAGCCATAATCCACGCGAACCGGAAGAATCTATATTATTGGTATGACCACCTTTTGTTCGGTGCTTCATCTGTAGAAGCAACGGAGGTCAGACGTGTGGGTGAGGGGTTTATTCGAAGTTTTCAGGCCCAATCCAACGTGTATTATTTAACCTCGTTTGAGCGCATTATCCGTCTAGGGATTGTTAGGCGCGCACCCTTGTTAGATCTAAATGCTAAGTACAACTTCAAATTTGTTCAAAAGTCATAATATGTAAACAAGGCTTACCTTAATCCCAACCTTAACCCTAATCCTTGACCTAGCTCAAACGCTTACCATAACCCTAACTTACAATCTCGCCAACGATCACGTATCCTGACCTTAGTTACACCTCAGTGACCTTGATGAAAATTGAGTTGGCCTTAGCAAATAGATTTAGCTGTGCATCCTTCGCGAAGGACGATAGTTCAACAAATTAATAAATTTTAGATTGTACAGTGTTTATTTTTTTCACAATAATAAAACAAAATCGTCTCCAAACATTGCAGCAAATGTTATCTGAACGACGAACCCTCCTATATCTGCAGGCAAAAAAGCTAGCTACCATTTAATTTTCATATGTTAGATGTGTACGCCGTAACTCTTGTGAGCCTATTTACGTTTAAATTGGACCAAATCTGTTTTATAAACCCGTGTATGTTTCAAATTGGGCGATTTGGTAATGGTCGCCATTTAGAATGTTGATCATATTAGTTTCTCCAGATGCCTAATTTGCAACACTTCAGAATTTGTGTCTAACCTAAATAGCTAGCAGATAAATTGCTTTATTTGTAAATACAGATTAGCATAGGTTAATTGTAGTTCAACTAATTTGTGGGATTTTTTCGTGATAAATTATCAAGCGTTTAGTTTTATTGATCTGTAGGGAATACTACGTCAGTGATACTAGCAGTAGCTAGTAGTCGACCGAATGTTTTAATGACTACTGAATGAGCCGTTTCTTCACGAGACAATTTATTTTAAGAAGTTCTGAAAGAAAAGGCTGTTGTTTAGTCGTTTTAGTTTGACAAAAAAAAAAAATCGAAACCAATTTCACACATTGATCGTGCACGTAAAAGACCCCCATGGGTTTCATATCCAAGAAAATCAAATGAAAACAACACTGTCGGTATTCCCTCGACAGCACTTATCAGACACTTAATTGTTGTTAAAGAGGCATTAAGTAACAGTTAAATCTGCCTTTCTCAGATCTTTTTAGTGCTTCAGAGAGAGAGAGCGAGAGGGAGAGAGAGAGAGAGAGAGAGGGGGAGAGGAGAGAGAGAGAGAGAGAGAGAGAGAGAGAGAGAGAGAGAGAGAGAGGGAGAAATGGGGTTTAACAACAAAACTAGGTCATTTCGGGACTAACATATGGTTTAATTTTTTATTTCAATAATTCGCTTGCGCGTTGGGGTCTTTACCAGTGGGAGGAAACCGGAGTGCCCGGAGGAAACACACGAGGCTGAGAATGCGCCCCTATCTCCATGCCACATACGCTCACACCACGGCTCGAAATCACAGCCGCAAGCCAGAGATGACCGGCCAGCTAGAGGTCGAAGTGCGGCACTCTAGACCACTAAGCCATCCCAACCCCCCTTTTCGGGCTTCAGATAGTAAGTAGATTTAAACAGTCCAGTAATATACTGATTAATTTTGAAAATGGAAAACGCTCAAATAACCAGTGCCATTGGTAAGATAATCAATGCGAGACAGAGAGTTTAACGTCCACTCGACACAACTACGTCATTTCGGGACTAACATTTGGTTTAATTTCATTTCAATTATTCGCTTGCGCCTAGTGGTCTTTAGTAGTGGGAGGAAACCGGAGTACCCGGAGAAAACCCACGAGGTTGGAAGGCAACCCTAATCCTTGCCACGTACAACCGGGGATTCGAAACAACGCCAGTTGAATCAATGACAGACCGTATAATACAGCGTGAGCACGCTAACCATTCGGCCACCACCCTCCTGTTACAATGAGCAACAACCAATGAACCAATGCAATATATTGTCAAAACTCTTAACAGCAATAACTTTGCTCCGAATAAATAATATGGAGAAGCGATTAGAACAAACGAATCTGAATCAAAATTTAATAGTGTATCTTTAATTAAAATTACCATAAAATCGAATCTGATAAAAACATAGATTCTATTACGTTTCTGTCTTTTTTTTTCATAATTCGGAATTTCGTTTTACTTTACGTTACTGCACTGAGGGAGTTATTATATAACCCGTGTTCTGGATGATGTGAGGGATTAGCCAATGAAACAGTCTGTTACGGCGAGTTAATTTAGATAATTAACCTTTCAGACCTGCGATAAGCTTTTTACATTATATATGTTGAAGTAAACCCTCGAATAGCTTTCAAATAACGATTGAGAACCTTCGAATAATTAAATTAGCATAGTGTGATCACTGCCGACTTGACAGGTGTCAGACCACTAATCATACATAGAAGACCACACAGGCATAAACTGGCGATAACACATAATAAAGATAAGACATTTAAAATTATTCACGCGGTTTAAAATATTGTTACGGTAAATTGAATTGATAGGGCAAGTTTGAATTTTTGCATATTAACAGCGCATTGTAAAATTCCTATATAAATTCGTAAGGTTGTAAATAGGGAAATGGAAGGTGTCGGGTTTAAATCTCTCAATGATTAACGCACGTGCGTTGCAACATAAGGTCTGTTATTGAATCAAATGGCTTGGTTTCGATTCCACGTGACAAGGAGTAAGGTCGCCTAACCAAACGCATGGGTTTTCTATAGGTCCCCCGGTTCCCCTGACTGCTAAAGACCCCTACGCTCAAATAAATTATTGAAATAAAATCGAACCATATGTTAGTCCCGAAGTGACCTAGTTTGTGTCGAGTGAACTTTAAATACCTCTCTCTCTCTCTCTCTCTCTCTCTCTCTCTCCCTACATATTCACCAAACCAGCGTGGCTTATACTTTTTAGGTTTAAATTTCCACAATACGTCATGCCTAAGTGGTATATAAATTATCTTTTAACGTACCCTTTAGCCATTTCAGAATATTGGATCTTGTTTGAATTTTTTAATATCAATTTTGTCTGAAAATTAGTGCAGAGTTTCGATTCAATAACCGCTGAAAATGATAACGGAATATTGGATAATTTAGCTCTAAGCCGACGTCTGTTTCGTCAATTCCGCTCTCCATATTCGCCTATTTATACGTAATTCAGAGCGATAAGTTATGATTATAAGATCAGAATTCAGACACGAGATGGCTTCATCATTGTTCTTCACAGTAATTGAAGTCTACAAGTAAGGCTCACATTTGGGATTAAGTATTTTATTATTCCTCGTCGTATAATTTGAATACATTATATATATACAAGAAGTATTATTTCCCCCGGAATATGATTCCATAGCGTGTTATTATAACCAATCTGATAATACTATAAACGTCTGGAGATTCCATAGAGAATTGACATCAACATAAACATTCACTATTCAATATTACCTACTTTCACCGATGTTATATTACATATTAGAGAGAGGTTATCAGTGGTTCCGTATAGAGATGTTATGAAAATAAACACCGATGTTATATTACATATTAGAGAGGGGTTATCAGTTGTTCCGTATATAAACATTATGTTATATTAGATATTAGAGAAGGGTTATCAGTTGTTCCGTGTAGAGACGTTATGAAAATAAACACGCACTACAATAGGTATTACCTACATGACAACCCAAATTTTTCACTGATTTTATATTAGACAGGTGTTATCAGTTGTCCCGTATAGAGACGTTATCAAAATAAACATTCACTATTCAGTATTATCCACATGGACTACCCAAATTTTAGCCGATGTTATATTTCAGAGGTGTTATCAGGTGTTCCGTACAGAGACGTTATCAAAATAAACATGCACTTCATTCAGTATTACTCTCATGAACTAACGTTGTTATATTACAGAGGGGTTATCAGGTGTTCAATATCACGATTTATATCAAAAAAATTATTAGTATCAATAATTTGTTTCACGTTAAACGACGAAAAGATATATAAGTTGTATGCCGATACAGACTGGTTTTAAAACTAAACTCTTTTAATAAAATGTTTAACATTTAAAGTACTCTCTCTCGCTCCCCATCCCCCCTCTCTCTCTCAACCCCAAGCACACTTTTACATGTGCAATAAACTTGAAAATGAAATGGGGTTTAACACCCTACACTCCTGCACCAGACCTGGGCTAATGGAAGACAGGTATACGCCATACAGTGTGCTATGAGGGAAATTTTCCCCGAGCAGCAGCGCTACGGCCTACTCTTATATCATATTCTAACTGCCAAGGGATCTTTTACGTACATGCCAATGTGTACACGAGACCTCAGTTTTCATCCTATCGGGAGGGCTACAGCTGTCCTTATCAGGCCCTCCTTCTGCATCAGTGACAAGGGGAAACCACGCCGGAAAATTGAGATGAACTTTCTAGGCCAATGCAGGAATCGAACACAAACTTGAAAGCTCCAGGTACCGTTCATATAGACCAAAATTGGTTAAAATAAAATATATCCATAACTGAGTTCAACTTCACTTTTCTAGAATTTATTGTAATGACCTTTCAGCATTTAGCCTATTATTTTTCTTCTATTATTCAATTTGAGCTGAGTGAGCACAAAAATACATCAACTTATAAAAACAATCAGGGTTTATAATCGCATCGCGTGACTTGATACGGATCAAAACACTTCAAATTCCATAAGGCTTAATACAAGGGGGTTTCTTTCGTACATAAAGTAATGTCTAATTTTAAAGGCACGTACAACTGTAATTAAAAAAAGACCACAAGAAGTTAACCATCAACATTACTGAAGCAATGGTAACGAGCTCTATGAGCGATGGTAACGAGCATTATGAGAGAGAGAAAGAGAGAGAGAGAGATGGTTTTAACGTCCACTCGACACAAACTCAGTCATTTCGGGAGTAACATATGGTTTAATTTTATTTCAATAATTCGCTTGCGCGTAGGCGTCTTTAGCAGTGGGAGGAAACCGGAGTACACTGAGAAAACCCACGAGGTTGGACAGGCAACCCTATTCCTTGCCACGTACAACTGTGGATTTGAAACCACTCCAGCTGACTCAATGGCAGGCCGTATGATACATTGCGCGCATGCTAACCGTTCGCGCCCCCCCCCCCCCAGATGCTATAGGATGGCTACGATATTAAATATTTTGTAATACGTTTTGCTGTTGATGATTTACCGTACAAACGGATAATCGAGGCTTTGTTTATTATCGCAGCTACTGTAGAAATGACGATGACAATAAAAGCTTGCCCTTTTCTTCTAACGATGACAACGTGACTCAGTGTGAAGTGATTTGACTGCAATTTTCAATATGCTTCTTTTACATTATTTATTTTCTTATATTATCACATCTATTGTCATGTTTGATACCTCTTGGAAAAATAAATAAATAAATAAATAGCGGTGACTGTCAACTCTTTATTTACCTGTACCTAATGTCTCTTTAAATATTGGCAATATGTCCCTTTAAAACATTGATACACAATATGTCCATGAATATCCAATACTGGAACCGATTTATCTGTGTTAGTGGTTTCAATATCCGTCTGTATTGTTAGAATCGATATTACATTTTCAAGTCTGTGTGCAATATATTTGTATATATGTATAGATATGTCCAAAATTATTAGTACAAGCTGCACTACTTTGTTTCACGGTAAATGATAAAAAGAAAAAAAAGGTATGGCCGACACAAACTGATTTCAACATTGGTTTAATAACATTTTAACATTTTAAAGTACTTTCGTCCGTCTTGGGACAATTCATAAATAATGTTATTGTATAAAGATGGACATTATAGTATATATATACATATTTACACAGTATATGTATAAATATTTCATAAAGATTGTATACCAAGATCTCATATAAACTAGATATAGTCCAATAAAAATAATAAATGACCTAAAACAAATTGCAACAGAATTTTTCTCGCCGGAATCTGGTAGAGGGGTCACTTAAGGTCTCCTAAACAAAAATCGCCCAAACTCAACCATTTTCGAGATAGGCCTATTGGAGTTTTAAAGTGCAAATGGCAGCCATATTGGATTTATGCTATCTTTTTATTTTGGGCGATTTTTGTTTGGGGACCTTCTGGAGCCCTTTTACCAGATTCCACCGAGAAAAAAAAGCCATTTGACTTATAATATTTATCTTATTCTTGGGGGAGAGAGAGAGATGGAGAGGGAGAGAGAGAAAGAGGGGGGGGGGTAAGGCCCACTCGACACAAACTATGTTAGGACTAACCAAATATATGGTGTTTTAACAAACGTATATATTCGGGAGGCAAAGTTCGTCAGGCAATTATTGACTCAGCGTAGGGGTCTTTAGCAGAAGGAGGAAACCAGGGGAGACGGCGAAAACCCACGAGGCTGGGCAGGCGACACTCGGGGAATCGAAACCACACCACGTGACTTAATGATGGGCCTTATGATACAGCAAGAAGGAAGCATAAATTTCGTGTGATACTTAAAATGAAACGTCCTATTGTTTTGAACACATTGGACTAATGAAGACGGGCATACTCGCATACTCATCACATTGTTTCGTTTGATTAGAAGTAATTCTACTTGGCAATCGAAGCAAATTTCTGTTCCAAATTATGACTGGTCAATAGTCGGATTAACAACCAATAGTTAACCGCGTAACAATATCATTGCGCTTAAAACAGAGCTCCAAATTGGACCAAACATGTATACATAACGTTATGTCATGACTCACAATTTTATCAACACGGCTACAAAAACCCTCACCAGACCCTGCCATTAACCCTCCCCCCATCCCAGCACCACCCCACCCCACCCACCTGTGGGAGGAAACCATGGATACGGATAAAAACCATCGAGGTTGGACAGACGACCATACTCCTTGTCAGGTACAACCGGCGAACATTAATAGAAGGAATACTGTTCTTTTATTTAAATATATATATATATGTTACTCGACACATCGACATCCTTTACATCAGCTAAAATGTCTCTAATTCAACATACTCGTAAACTTATCTCGCCTTTTAAGTCCATTCCCACCGGCTAACCCAGTAAAATACATTAAACACATTTTAATAGGAACAAACAATTTATGTGTACACATATATAAATATTTTCACTAATCTGTTCACTTTTCTTATATGTACACATATAAATATTTTCACTACATTGTTCACTTTTTCACTAATCACTTTGTAAATAAAAATAAAACACACTTATATGGATAATATACTACTTCTGAATTTATTAACATGCTACGTTTCGATACACATACAGGTATCGTTTTCAAGCATTTATGTGTTTGTGTGTGTATCGAAACGTAGCATGTTAATAAATTCAGAAGTAGTATATCCATATAAGTGTGTTTTATTTTTAGTGAAATCTATTTCTATATGTCTTATAAGGACTTTGTAAATACTTTACATGATAATGACCTATGATTCGTTTGATAACGATGGAAGTACAGTAATTCAATTTTTAGTGTTTTTTCTCTAATATTTAATTGTCTGCGATATCACTTCGATGGAAGCGGGCGTAAAATAAAGCTTTTTCACACACCGAGAGAAACAAACAATTGGTTTACTGGCCTAATTTTGAATTATAGATGTAAATTGATGGTCTGTTTTAACTTAAGTGTTTCTGGTGTTTAATTGCTTCCGACATTAATCACCTTTTTCACTTCAGCCTTTCTCTCTGTCTCGCCTACAAGCTTTTTTAACTTGATGGAAAGTGTGGGCGGTGTGCCTCACCAATAGCGATTAGGTTTATGGAGAAGGGGCAGGTAGCTATATTTAGGTTTATGGGAGTTGGGGCCACGGGTAGATGTATTTTTTATGTTTATGGGTCAGGGGCCTATTTCACAAAATTTTAACTAAGATAAGACCTGAATTTTAGTTATTTGATTGGACAATATTAGATTGATTTTAGTTCTTAGCCAATCAAAATTGAAGTATCTGCTAAAATTTGGATTGTATCTTTAGTTAAAATTTCGTGAAACAGGGCCCTGAATGCTAGGTTTAGGGCAAAGGGGTAGATAGGTATTTAGGTTTAAGGGGATAAAGGCAAGGTGCTTGTTTTTAGGTTTATAGGGAAGACAGCAATGTTTATGTATATGGGTAAAAGACTAATAGCTATTTTTAGGTTTATGGGTGGGGTAGCTATGTTTGGGTTCATGGGGGAGGGAAAGATAGCTATTAGATAGCTTAATATTTGGACTGCCGCATTATTGACAATGGGCAGTGGTCAAACGTTTCACCAACTCATTACTTTGAGACTGCAATGCGAGTAAGACAATTATTGCCCGAACAGCAACATTCCCACTACTTTGAATTAACTACCATGTGATCTTTTTACGTACATTACCCGTGTGTACAACTTAAGTAAGGCTGACACTTGCACGATTCCGTGGCATGCATTGGCACGACTCGAGTCGGCACGACACCGTCCGATTTGCGCAAACTCGTTGTGCCAATGCCGGAAGTGCGTAAACAATGCGCAAACTATTCGAGAACTCGTCGTGCCAGTTCGTGTCAATGTGGACACTGATGGGCACGACAAAATCGTGGCCAAAAGTCGTGCAAGTGTCAGCCTGGCTTAAACCTACAAATACGGCACTTGACATAAATTCAGGTCATTGCAGCCTATCTTCTCATGGATGTTGCGGGTATGTTCCCGGATAGAGCAGAAAAGTAGGAAGATAAACCCCATTTGACGTTATTTAAAGGACTAATCCCGATTATATTTTGGAGGATAAAACTTTGTGTTAAAAGCCCTTAAAATCCTCTTCTTTGTGGTCAAGCAACTAACTCAATAATCATGATCCGTTTTCAAACAACTTAAAAATAAAGTATAGGTGAAATTTGCCTTCTTTATCAAGTACAGCACATGGATCATTCACTGTATAGACCTCGAAAGGAACGGCAATTGATTATCAGGTCACCCAATGTACAAATTGAACCCAAATCTTAAAAGAGTTACGTGTCCAGATAAGCGTTCACGACTCAATATTAAGTACACCATTCCTGTATATTTTGGCACTTAAATTTCATACATACGTGGACTTTAATTTTTGAGACTCTGTTCAAATAACTAAAGTGAAAGCCATAAGTTACACATCATGAGCACGTAGTCGATAACACCACTGATTTCAGTGAGATTTAATTAACAAAATACCAAAGGTTACGTTCTCGACACATCATCAAATGTATCACGTAAGACTTAAGCCGAACTTACACCAAGGATCATATAACGGCGAATAAATAAAATTTTCAGCGTTTCAAAGGTATAGCTGAATATTAATTAGATGTGACATGCAGGTGCGTTCTTGTCTATAAGTGTGTGGTGTGTTATTCTAGCTTCTGGTTTTTTCCAGAGTATTTATCTCCGGTTTTTTAGACCAGGGGCCTATTTCACGAAATTTTAACTAAGATAAGATCCCAATTTTAGTAATTTGATTGGATAATATTAGATTGATTTTAGTGCTTAGCCAATCAAAATTGAAGTATCTACTAAAATTGGATTTTATCTTAAGTTAAAATTTCGTGAAACAGGGCCCTGGACCGTATATAAAGTTATAACTATATTTATTTGTATCAACAATTATGTATCAATGATATAATAAGCGTCTAATCCAGCGTTGTGACAGGCTTAAAGCATATTTTGATATTTATTGTCGTACTTGTATATGGGAGAGAAAAGACCTGTCTTAGGTGTGACACCAACAGACTGTCAGCGATGTATAGTGTCGAGTCCACAAACCGTCGGGTGAATTCTGTTAAATAAACCCATCAATATTCCTTCTTCAAGTGATTGGGAATTCGATGACGGGGTACCGTAGAGATTGTAAATCGAAATAGAAATGAAATGAAATGGGGTTGAACGTCCTACTCTTACGCACCTAACCTGGGCTAATGGAAGACGGGCATACGCCATGCAGTGTGCTATGAGGGAATTTTTGCCCGGATAGCGGCACTACGGCCCACTCTTATATCGAATTCTGCATCACTGACAAGGTGAAACCGCACTGGAAAATCGAGCTGAACTTTCTCGGCCAATGCAGGGATCGAACACCCGACCTTCAGGCTAGCCACGTGATCCCCCAAATCGAAATAGAGTTCGCTGAATGTGTGATCGGATCGGATACATTATCGTGTGAACCTCCCTTTAGAATGGAATTCAGTAGTGTTAAACACTATGAGCCGCGTGAAAACATTTAACCCGAGAGAAACTTGACAACATATTGACACTATAATAGGTGTAGATGGCATTACTCTCAGCATGGTGCTAATCGCAAGGATTAATTTCATAAAGGTAGTCAAATATAAATAATCTAACAAAAATACAGTTTTTAAAAGGCCATATCGTTCATATATAATATATTTAAAATGTAAAAATTATACTGTAGAAATGTAATTATGAAATTCAATATATCTGAATGTAAGGGCTGTTGTAATGTATACAGGAATATTATCCGAATACAAAAGTACCTTCATGTGGAATGGGCGGGATTGTGCCATAATTATTTTCACTTTATTTGTGTAAAAAATAGTGTCAAATCAATAGAAACAAATGTAAGCTTAAAATGACCACATCCTACCCTCCGCTTGCCATGTACACGTTTTCTCCAGCGGGGAGAGAGAGAGAAATGGGGTTTAACGTCCACTCAACACAAACTAGGTCATTTCGGGACTAACATATGGTTTAATATTATTTCAATAATTTGCTTGGGCGTAGGGGTCTTTAGCAGTGGGAGGAAACCGGAGTGCCCGGAGGAAACCCACGAGGTTGAGAAGGCGCCCCTATCTCCATACCACACACGCTCACACCAGGGCTCGAAATCACAGCCGCAAGCCAGAGGTTACCGGCCCGCTAGGGTTCGAAGCGGGGCATTCTACAGCACTAGGCCACCCCCCCTCGCCAGTGAGAAAATGCCAGTGTTTCTGGGCACGGATTTTTGAATTCCCATGGGATACTGAAAATCGCCGATACAGTAAGTTGGGGAAATCCCACGTAAATGACGTCATAGACGAAGATTCTCTGTACGGCGCGGAGGCCGACATTGTTGAATAAACATTACCATACATCATGCCCAATTATTCGGTCATTTTCAATCTGAGCACGAAACAATAGCAGCGATTAACTGACTTAGTGCACTCGGCAAACCTCGGCAGATTTCGGGAATCTAAACTCGGCTGTATGATGAATTCCGCCATATTGGAACTACTTTAAAGGTCCCGGATGAAACATGGCTGCGCCCATTCCAAACACAAGTTGGCGACCTATTTGGCTAGCGACCTATTCGACCGATCCAGCTGTAAGATAATGACGAAATTACACTTCTATTCTGAGCTGAAGGAATGGATAAAAAATAATATATTCTACTTTCATTTGATAGACATAACGTTGGATTTTATTGGTTGATAAATAGAGACTGTTGTCTTTATTCTAAATAGGTTTCCAACGAACAGGTTGCAGCTCGATCGGTCGAATAGGTCGCTAGCCGAATAGGTTCCCAATTTGTGTAATAGCGTCAAGTTTTCCTGTTAAAGTAAACCGGTAGCCGCATCGCAAATGTATGGGCGTAGGTACATATCACTTACTGTCATACATCCGAGACTAGATGTAGTCTACGTAGTTTACGGAATCTGTCGAGATTAGCCGAGTGTGACTTAGTGTAGTCGCTTATTTGCACCATAACGTTATACTAAGAGGTCACAGCAAGAACCTTTTTAATGAGCCGCATTTGAGTTTTTAGTTTCGTATTTAATTGATAACGCCACGCATGCGTGTCAGACAGGAACTTGTCTTGCCAATACCTTTGAGAAAAACATGTCGCTGTTCCACATTTTTTGAAAATAAAAAGCACCACGTAATTTAACAATGTCGGGAATGTTAAAGACACTCAAAGTGGTTGAAATGCCTTTGAATGATTCCGATTCTGAAGACGATATTTCTGATGAAAATGCTTTAAAATAATTTGCAAATTATAGATTAACTTATCCCCTTCAACGTTTTTATTGGTGTCTACGGCAGTAGTCGATTGATTGAAATAGACATACAGAATATTTCCCTTTTATTTAGTCTGACAGCTTGGCGTCATGACGTCAAAATGACGTCGACCGGGTATGGGTTAAACGTCATTCCACTTCATTTATTTTGTAAATAGAGCGACCCTATAATCATTTTGTTGTACACGTATCGGTCAGACTACATGACTTGTACTTTTCACCTCCGCGTGAGCGAATGTAACCATCCCCATTTTGACTCTGTGGTGGTGTATATTAGTATGTGTTTATATGGTATTTCCCCTTTAAAATGCGTGGGACTGTCTCTTTAATGTTATATCTCCAAGCTGGTCAGAAATCTCGTTTCAATAGCAAATCTGATCACAACTCGGCTTATCTGTAAATTTATTGATACAATCAACAATAAAAATCCTGAACCTACGACCTGGTGTTTCGTCGTTGAATACAAACTCTGCTACAATTGCATACAAAATCGACCTAACCAGGGTTGATCAATGGGGCAGGCTAAATCCGTGTCGTGAGTCCGATGATAACAGTTCTAACGTAGTTGATGGTCATTGGCAAATGCATAGAAGCGAAGATCAACACGTATAACATTAACAAACAAGACGTTATGTTGTACATGCAGGAACGATTGCTCTTCTTACATTACTGAACAAAAACTACAAAAGCTGAAAGGTTGTTACTAATATTAATAAAATAACTTAAGAGATTAAAACAAACCCCAAGATAAAGGTAAGGTAGCGTCTTGGCGTCGATGTTCATAGGGAAATAACAACAAAAACTGAAAGGTTGTTAACAATATTTAAATAAGTTAAAAGATTAAACCAAGATGATGACGTGGTAACAACTTGGCGTCGATGTTCGTAGAGGAAGAACTACAGTGCATAAACCAATATAACTATTGTAAGCAGCGAAGGGGCATAACCCTCCGTTTGGATTGATAGATGTTTGGGCCAATACGCGACCGTCTTGATATTATACTTCTAATCTTATTCCTTTAACACCAATAATGTTACCGGTATTCATTTTAACTGTTAAATATAAACAAAAACTAAACCTCTTTCCAAGCTATCAAAGGTCTAAACATTTAGAAGCAAACATGTTTACAAACTTTCTCACAATTTACAGTAAAATTCGAAGGCTTCGCCGTCTGGGGAAAGCTCTGTCGACAATTAAAGCACTAAAACCAAAAGCTATCTAAAATTATTGAAATCTACAAACACTTAGGGGATGCGCGGTGGAATGATCCGGAATTGAAATATCTCAATCCTCGAAAGAGTGGCAATCGAGTGAAAAAGGGATTTCGCACAACAACGCGTGCGTAGAATGCATACGATATATATCTAGAATCGAGGCAGCTGATACATATTCGTTGTGTTAAATTACGTCACGATTCTACTTACACCACCTCCATTGGAGGGGCTGGCAGAACTCTGACAGGACTGAATTCCACCCCACTCAATTGTAAGTATGTCAATTCGGAACGTTCCCGATTGACAATCGAGCATCCCCTTAGCTAACTAATCGACACCGCCCCATTCCACTCGGCTAATCTCGACAGATTCCGTAAACTACGTAAACTACATCTAGTCTCGGATGTATGACAGTAAGTGATATGTACCTACGCCCATACATTTACGATGCGGCTACCGGTTTACTTTAACAGGAAAACTTGACGCTATTTACACAAATTGGGAACCTATTCGGCTAGCGCCCTATTCGACCGATCGAGCTGCAACTTGTTCGTTGGAAACCTATTTAGAGTAAAGACAACAGTCTCTATTTATCAACCAATGAAATCCAACGTTATGTCTATCAAATGAAAGTAGAATACATTATTTTTTATCCATTCCTTCAGCTCAGAATAGAAGTGTAATTTTGTTATTATCTTACAGCTGGATCGGTCGAATAGGTCGCTAGCCAAATAGGTCGCCAACTTGTGTTTGGAAAGGGCGCAGCCATGTTTCATCCGGGACCTTTAAAGTAGTTCCAATATGGCGGAATTCATCATACAGCCGAGTTTAGATTCCCGAAATCACCGAGGTTTGCCGAGTGCGCCCCATTCTATTAATTTGCCAGGGGCGATAACCCTGTCTCTATCTTGCAGCAATAAAAAAATACTAACAAATATCAACCCCTTTACCCAATACAGCGTTCACAAGATTCCAAATGTTAAACCTTATTTCATTTCATATAAAAAATGATCACTTTATTTAATCATGCATTATGCTAGAGCTAAATCTGCCTATTTCAGATCTTTGTTTAGGCCTGAAATTATATATAAATTATTAATTAACCATTAATCAACTGATCCATACCATGATTAACTCTCGATGCCATCACTAGCCTGTGGTATTTAGCGGATTGAAAAAATAATTAAACGTAAAAATGAATGATCGAGGCCAGCCTAACATTCAAAAGCTAATATCTCGTTGCAGAGTGGAGCAATTTGACAGACAAATTATTCATATTCTATTTACGATATCTACTTTAAACTCGTCATCTTTTTATATCTAATAATCCCACATAATTCACCCGCAAGAAATTTTATATTGGAAGCAAGAAGAGTAGATTAATTTCTCGAAGGGAGTCGAGCTTTTAATTCGAGAGCGACATGATCCACAGATCACATTGTATAATAATTTTGTAATAAATGTACAGCTGACATTTATTATGTGATATGATAACAACCCTTGGATCTGATGACAGCACAGGCTCGTTGTTAATAAGTCATTCTATACAACCAATAAGGATTTCAATTTCGAATCAAAAGAAATGTAATCCCGATTTTACGGTGGTAGTAATTCCATGTGTCTGAAACCACGGGTTTATAACAAGTAACCGTATCGATTCAATCTGAGGTCAGAGATTTATTAATGAGCTTTTCAAAGCTTACTGCTGAATTTTTATCATCGACTTTGAGTGCTCCGCTTTTCTAATTAGTTAAAAGATGTGCCTTTACTTCCCCTCAGAGCTCCCGCATGCAGTTTTCGTGTCTTTGAAATCGATGTTAAAGGCCCGTGCACACCAAAGGTTAATTTTCAGCGACTTTCGGAGACGAATAATCCTAGGTTATCCTGACAATATAATGCACCACAGTTTGTCGATGACGCGCTGACCGATACACGTATGTATTCGGAAGGCACAGTTCGGTAGGCAGTCATTGAGTCTTTCTTTGGGCCTTAAATGGCATATAAATCATTCATTAGACATTATGAACATGTCAAAACCATAATCAACTTTCGATGTCATCGGGTGCTGGGCATTATAACTGTAGATTAGAAAGGGTCGGCCTTTTAATCATTTAATCTAAAAATGGAGAAGCGAGGTTAAGACGCGAATATACCAGTACCGTTGTTACGATAATAAAAAAAGTCAATGCACACATCTTGTCAAAACTACAAACAGTGATAACTTGGCCCATAATAAAGTTATTCGCATGAACTAATATTATCGCAAGAACGATCGGCTTTTTTCTAACTTTTACAAAATGTATCTTTAAGCAAATCCAGCCCTTATTTCAAAACAGCCCCATATATTGATTTGGTTTTTATCGGACATAATTAAAGATGGGAGATTAGATAAAGAGGTGGCAGTTCTCACCATAGTTACAAACTAGATAATGTAAAGTGAATTTGCTAAAAGAATTTCAGTCAAATTGAATAGAGATTTTAGCGATTTAATTTTCATCCTAGCCTCGATCATCATTACTAAAGTCGGTACGATGGAAAAACATAGTTCGATTATCCATTTCTCGTTTAAAGCCCCAATAACACTCTTGTTGTAATTGAATAATATGCCCCAATCTTTATTCTGGTCAACAAATTGTATTATTTTACAATATTCCAATTAAATGATGATATAAATTTCATCTTAACACACCTATTTTAAAAAATTGGAAAACTTTAACCAATTGATTTGAAAAGTCTAACGTAAACCTTGTCAAATGTGACTTGGATTTTAAAATATTTTCGAACCCTCTGGACAAGTAAAATAGGTTGTAATGGATGATTTACACAACAGGTAAGACACTAAAACATCTAGTACTTAGAATAAGGCTATTATTTATTTTCTGGAGCTACCAAGCCAGCAAGAGTGTTATTGTCACTTTAAATTATGAATGAAAGTTGAAAAGCATATCGGATCCTAATCAAATAAATATCGTTGATTGTGGTCTGGATAAGTTGAAGATACATTATTTAAGATTTAGATATAGAACTAGTCATTCTTGCTATAATAGTTCGAAAATAGATAATGTAAAATGAATAATTTGAAAATTTCATTCAAATTACTCCATTACAAGCGAAGACATTAGCCTTCGAAGGTTTGACAGACGTGTGCAATAATTTCAACCACGGTACTGGTTGATCGAAGCTATGTCTCGTTCCTCCATATTTGATTAAATCAAAGTATCGATGAACCCTTTCAATCTATTTAACATCGGAGAAATCTGATTCCATTGAGAGTTGATTAGGCCTGAATCAGTTAACTAATGTCTAATCAATACTTTAGAAAACATTTCAGACCTAAAGAAAAAACCTGCAATAAGCAGATTTAGCTCTTGTATAATGCATGTTTAATTAATGTCTAATTAATAATTTAGATAACATTTCAGGCCTAAAGAAAAGACTGCAATAGGCAGATTTAGCTCTAACAGTAGCAATATAAAACTGTATGGTATAATAATATGTTTGCAACACGTATCAATTGAATATACTTTGCTCATGTGTTAATAAAACCGCATTTGTTTCTTTAAGAAAATGTCACTTTAATCGCTAGAACGAAAACTAAATCCATAATGTTTCATTTAAATCAAATCTTTCCGATAAAATTTCGACAATTTGTTTAATATTATACGCTTGACGACCATACTAACATGGTTATAATCAATTCTTCCAGTCTTCACAGACGGGGCTTGGTATTTTTTTTGACATGTTGATTAACGTGAAATTGAACAAATGTCACGAAAGTCTAAGTCAAAATCCTATACCAGTGAGACAGTTTGACACGAACGATTCTTTCTGCTTATCTTTTCACGTCTCCACTATCCATTTTGTACTCTAATTGCAAAGAGTGAAGTGCAGTAATAGCGTAGGTTGAAGTGCATTTGACGTACTTGTGATGGGCGTGATGTGCATGAACTCAAAGCCATTGGGATATGGTCATCAATTACATTTGACAACACCGCAAAATGACTTGGTTTTGCCCTTATCAATTGGTAGGCCATCGGATGGGAAGGAATCGCGAGGTCGACTTGTGTACGCCTTGGTTTGCACGTACAAGAACGGTTGGCCATGGAGGAAATGACATAAAATGTGGTTTAACGTCCTACTGTTTTGCTCCAAGCGCCTAATGAAGACGGGTAAACGCCATGCAGTGTGTTATGAGGGACATTTTGTCCGGACATCTTTTACGTGCATGCCAAATGTATACACGGAGCTTCGTTTTTTGTCCCATCCGAACGACTACTAGACAATTGTCCTTCGCCCTGCACCACTGACAAGAGGAAATCACATCAGAAAATCCCGATAAACTTGGTAGACCAATGTAGGGATCGGCCCGCGACGCCCAGGCTAGCGAGCCAGCGTCTTACCCACTTTGCCACCGTATCGACATGGCTTTAAGCACGATTTCATTTCATTTTGAAATAAAGAACCCATTTGATGACAAATCAATGGAATGTACAGCTGTTATATTAATATTTGAATTATTTTTGCGATGCCTTTTAAATATCTGATTACTTATGATTTTGGGGGGGAGGGTGACTGAATGGTTAGCGTGCCATTGAGTCAACTGGCGTGGTTTCGAATCCCTGGTTGTACGTGGCAAGGAGTAGGGTCACCTGTGCAACCTCGTGGATTTTCTCCGGGTAATCCATTTTCCTCCCACCGCTAAAGACCCCTACGCACAAGTGAATTATTGAAATAAAATTAAAACCATACGTTAGTCCCGAAATGACCTGGTTTGTGTCGTTTGGACGCTAAACCCCATTTCTCTTTCTTTGTCACTAATGGTAATTTTAAAGATATCTTCCCGCGTACAAACTGGGTGATTTGATGATATATTTGAACTAAAAACAACCATACTCAAACTAATTTATCCATCACAATCCCTGTCCATTTATCATAAACATCAAAGTCTAATTAAATTCTCGGATTATCCCCTGCCTACGTCCAGCTTTCTGTGGTTTTAATCTAAGAGACTGTTGTACATTAAAGCTCTTCATTCAGTTTATCAACATATACATCAAACGCTCACTAAGCATGCGCTCTGTGGGTGTTTTCAGGGAATCCATTACATTTTTAGTGAGGTCATTTCGGGATAACATTATGGTTCAATTTTATATCAATAAATCGCGGGCGTGTAGGTTTCTTTAGCAGTGGGAGGAAACCGGAGGACTGGGAGAAAAACCCATGAGGTTGGACAGGCGACGCTATACTCCTTGTTACGTACAATCGGAGAAACGAAACCACGCCAGTTTACTCAATGAAATGGGAGAGAGAGAGAAATGGGGTTTAACGTCCACTCGAAACAAACTAGGTCATTTCGGGACTAACATATAGTTTAATTTTATTTCAATAATTCGCTTGCGCGTAGGGGTCTTTAGCAGTGGGAGGAAATCGGAGTGCCTGGAGGAAACCCACTAGGTTGAGAAGGGGCCCCTATCTCCATGCCACATACGCTCACACCGGGGCTCGAAACCACAGCCGCAAGCCAGAGGTGACCGGCCAGCTAGAGGTCGAAGGCGTCCCTATCTCCATGCCACATACGCTCTGACCAGGGACTCAATGACATACCTTGTGATAAATCGCGCATGTGCTAACCATTCGGTCATTCAACCCCCAGTCTCTTTAAGCATCAACTTCAATTTGATATAATATACCGTATGCTCAAATTCATAAAAGATATAACATTACTCATATGGATGATATATGACATTTATTGGAAATGGAAAGGAATATGCAGGTTGTCTGAAAAAATAAATAACTGTATGTGTTCTTGAAGTAATTTTCATTTTCGTGGAAATAGTACCCAAAGGATAAATAAATAAATAATTGTATGTGTTCAAGTAATCTTAAGAAATTCGTTTATTGGGTTCGGGGATCTGCACCGTGAAAATGATACCCTATAGGGAATAAATAAATGAATAAAATATAAATAAATATGAAGCGTTTATTTATTCAAATTAAGCGTTTATTTAAATAAAAAAAAAATTAAGATAAAAAAATAAATAAATATTTAAAAATAAATAATTATTTAAAATAAATATTTGAAATAAATAAAAATAAATATTTTATAATAAACAAAAAAATAAATATTTTATAATAAACAAAAAAATACATATTTTATAATAAACAAAAAAATAAATAAATAAAAAATAAATAACTATTTAAAAATAAATAAATATTTAAATATAAATAATTATTTAAAATAAATATTTATAATAAACAAAAATAAATATTTTATAATAAACAAAAAAATAAATATTTTATAATAAACAAAAAAAATAAATAAATAAATGTTTCATAATGGAACCTTGAAAATTCTTTTGATTAAAATTCTGTTTAAACCACCAACGAGACTGGGTTATTGGACCATTCTGATATCCTAATATTCCCTGATATTAACTGAGCGACATATGCCTCTTCTATGTAATCTGTACTCAACATTGCATATATTGAAGGATATTCTTCATACTTGACTATAATACAATAGACATGTAGACTACTCCAAGCTACATGCAGAGAAGCCAATGAATCATTGCATCTTTTTTAATTCTATATTCCCCAACAGTTACAATTACACAGTAACAAAATCCGAAAGAATGAGACAGGCTATCACACTGATTGCCATTTTCTGTGCACTTGTATGGCGGGGGAAAGCGGCAAAAACCTAATGCTATGTAGAAATGTCTGATTCAAAACACACATGTAGCATAATGCCATACCAAATACCTAAAACGTCTAATGCAAAAAACAAAATACAAGAAACCTCTAATACAAAATACCTCATACGTCTATTGCAAAAGACAAAATACAAGAAACCTCTAATACAAAATACATATAACCTCTTATGCACAATTGATTTTACAATCTGAAACATCTACCATAAGCATTAGATGACATATCTCGTTGTCATTACTTACATTTCTCCACTGAATTATCTTTATTTAGGTCAATGTCAAGGTCACCGAACACAACTTGGCGACCTATTCGGCTAGCGAGCTATTCGACCGGTCCAGCTGGCAACCTGTTCGTTGGCAACCTATTCAGAATTAAGACAACAGTCGCCCAAACTCATCTATTTTTAACAACCAATAAAATCCAACGTTACGTCTATCAAATGAAAGTAGAATAATATATTATTTTTATCAATTCCTTTAGCTCAGAATAGAGATGTAATTTCTCATTATCGTACAAAATTTTAGACATCCAACTAAATATATTCCGAAAGGTAATTAAATAGGCTTTCTAAGTATTATCAGTAAAAATTGACACATTCATATTAAAGGGGTACACTCTCTTCCTAAACATGACCAATTTTTTAAAAAATTTAAAGGGAAAAACTGTTAATATCCCGTGTCAAAATTCGGACCATCGTACAGAATTCTGATGATCCAACTAAATATATTCTAAAAGGTAATTGAATAAGCTTTCCAAATATTATTAGTAAAAGTTGGCACAATCATATTAAAGGGGTGCGCTCTCAACCTGAACATAGCTAATTTTTTAATATTTTAAAGTGAAAGAACGGTAATATTTCGAGTCGAAATTCGGACCATCGTACAAAATTCTTAGCAACCAGCTTCTGAAAGGTAATTGAATAAGCTTTCTAAATATTATTAGTAAAAGTTGGCGCAGTCATATTAAAGGGGCACGCTCTCAACCTGAACATAGCCAATTTTTCAATATTTTAAAATGAAAGAACGGTAATATTCCGAGTCGAAATTCGGACCATCGTACAAAAGGGGCGCGCTCTCAACCTGAACATAGCCAATTTTTCAATATTCTATATGTAAAGATAGACCGGAATTTTTTTCGAAGTCCGAATTTCGAACCATCGTACAAAATTCTGAGCATCCAGGTATATAAATTCGGAAAGGTATCTGAATGAGCTTTCTAAATATTAATAGTAAAAGTTGGCAGAATCATATTAAAGGGGCGCGCTCTCAACCTGAACATAGCCAATTTTTCAATATTCTATATGTAAAGATAGACCGGAATTTTTTTCGAAGTCCAACTTTTACTAATGATATTTGGAAAGCTTATCCAATTACCTTTAAGAATATATATAGCTGGATGTTCAGAATTTTGTACGATGGTCCTAATTTCGACTCGGAATATTACCGTTCTTTCACTTTAAAATCGTGAAAAATTGGCTATGTTTAGGTTGAGAGCGCGCCCCTTTAATATGATTGTGCCAACTTTTACTAATAATATTTGGAAAGCTTATTCAGATACCTTTCCGAATTTATATAGCTGGATGCTCAGAATTTTGTACGATGGTTCGAAATTGGACTTCAAAAAAAATACCGGTCTATCTTCACATATAAAATATTGAAAAATTGGATATGTTCAGGTTGAGGGCGCGCCCCTTTAATATGATTGTGCCAGTTTTTACTAATAATATTTGGAAAGCTTATCCAATTACCTTTCAGAATATATATAGCTGGATGCTCCAAATTTTGTACGATGGTCCGAATTCGGACTTCGGAAAAAATACCGGTCTATGGAAAGTTTATTCAATTACCTTTTAGAATATATTTAGTTGGATCATCAGAATTTTGTACGATGGTCCGAATTTTGACACGGGATATTAACAGTTTTTCCCTTTAAAATTTTTAAAAAATTGGTCATGTCTAGGAAGAGAGTGCACCCCTTTAATATGAATGTGCCAATTTTTACTGATAATACTTAGAAAGCCTATTTAATTACCTTTCGGAATATATTTAGTTGGATGTCTAGAATTTTGTACGATAATGCGAAATTACATCTCTATTCTGAGCTAAAGGAATTGATAAAAAATAATATATTATTCTACTTTCATTTGATAGACGTAACGTTGGATTTTATTGGTTGTTAAAAATAGATAAGTTTGGGCGACTGTTGTCTTAATTCTGAATAGGTTGCCAACGAACAGGTTGCCAGCTGGACCGGTCGAATAGCTCGCTAGCCGAATAGGTCGCCAAGTTGTGTTCGGTGACCTTGACATTGACCTAAATAAAGATAATTCAGTGGAGAAATGTAAGTAATGACAACGAGATATGTCATCTAATGCTTATGGTAGATGTTTCAGATTGTAAAATCAATTGTGCATAAGAGGTTATATGTATTTTGTATTAGAGGTTTCTTGTATTTTGCATTTTGCAATAGACGTATGAGGTATTTTGTATTAGAGGTTTCTTGTATTTTGTTTTTTGCATTAGACGTTTTAGGTATTTGGTATGGCATTATGTTACATGTGTGTTTTGAATCAGACATTTCTACATAGCATTAGGTTTTTGCCGCTTTCCCCCGCCATACACTTGAAATCTGTAATTACTATGATGCAATTTAAAAAGAGGATATTTAAATTGACAATGCCAGATATTTCAGCTGTATGTAATTAAAGGGACAATGCTCGAATTTCAATTGTATGTAAGGTATGCGCTTGGTTTTGGCGACAAACTTGCCTCAAGAGTAGATATGTGAGCAATTAATCAGTCTCCTTGATAACCGAGTTAACGGAGCCAAGTCTTTAACTCAATATCATCCAGTCTTCGACATTGTAAACACGACTTATCGGTCAATTTAAATCAACATTGATGCTATGATCTTACTGTGAAAAGTTGCGATTCTGATATCCAATATTTAAGACAAAATGGCAATTCTATATTTGGCACACGAATGGCGAGCCAGATGCTTTCGAGCGCCATGTTTGTGAAACGACTCGGAAAAGGAGGTTAAACATATCCCATGCAAGAGAATGCTACGGATTTAGACTGGAATAACCAGGTGCCAAAGACTGTCATTCGAAGACTGGATAACATCGTGTTAGATATGTCTGTGGGGGGGAGGAGGGGGGAAGATGGCCTAGTGGTCTAGAGTGCCGCGCTTCGACCTCTAGCTGGTCGGTCACCTCTGGCTTGCCGCTGTGGTTTCGATCCCTGGGGTGAGCGTATGTGGCATGGAGATAGGGGCGCCTTCTCAACCTCGTGGGTTTCCTTCGGGGACTCCGGTTTCCTCCAACTGCTAAAGACCCGTAATTATTGAAATAAAATTGAAAACCATATGTAAGTCCCAAAATGACCTAGTTTGTGTCGAGTGGACGTTAAATCTCTCTCTCTCTCTCTCCCTCTCTCTCTCTCTCTCTCTGTGGGTTTCCTCCGCTTCCCCGGTTTGTCCCATTGCTTAAGGTCCCTACGCGCAAGCGAATAATTGAAATATAATTTAACCATATTATTATGTTGGTCCCAAAATGATCTAGTTTGTGTCGAATGGACATTAACCCCCCCCCCCTCTCTCTCTCTCTCTCTCTCAAACACATTTGATACATGAGATCAATGGCCAAACAAACCAGCCACCTACGACGGTCATATAATACTATAATGCATTAATCTGTAGTCTGGGAATATTCCATGTCCGCTCTCTAACATTATAAATTGTCTAGTAGAATGAATATAATGTTAGATAATTCAAGATCCTCAACATGCGAGTTTATACGATACTAAAACAAAAGATGGCGGGGAATTTTGATCTTTGTTGAACTTCGTATATAATGAGAAACAGCGCCTGGTTATCTTTGAAGAATTGGTACATCCTGCTTAATACACGAAAACCGTCGTTGCTAATTTGGGCGATAATGTTAACTTGCAGAATTTTAAATGTGGTGCCGATTTATTGATTTATCGATTACCTAACTGTACGACAATTATCGAAGATTTATTTGATTGTGAAATCATACGATTGACCGACGAAGATGGACAAAAATGAAGGCGAGGCCTACGGAGAATATCGAAGATTTATTTCTTTGTCAGATCATGCAACACACCGAGAAAGTTGGACAAAGATGAAGGCAGGGGATACTGAAATTTCGACAAAGGTGAAGGCTGTGATACGGAGATTATCGAGATCTCTAAAGTGATGTCATATATTATTCTAGCACGAGGTGGAAATGCGGGTCTGGAACAGACATTACCAATAAAACAAAAATATCTAAAAAAAAACCCAAAACAAATCCAGGATCGGTGAGCATGCGGCTGGATGACTAACCGGTAACCTAGAAAGTCCCCGCGGATTTACCCGTCTGGTTAGTTGTGCAGAGTCTGGTTCTTCGGATGGAATGGAAACCTGCGTTTCCATGTGCTCGTTGACCTGTACGTAAAAACTCCCTTCTATTCAAAGTAACAGCTGGTCCCCGGATCCACTCACTTGATTTGATATTTGTTTATTTTTTCAATGTCCATGTATTCTGTATTGTCCGCAGGTTTATCTTGTAGATTTTGTTTTGGTGTAGTGCAGTCTTCCTGCAATTACAGCACGATATAGGAGTAGTGGGGATGCCCGAGCAAATTTCCCTCATAGCACAATGGATGAAGTATTCACGTCTTCATTTCATATACTGCTTCACGCTCTTCATTCGCTCGTCTACAGCACGGGGGTTGGGATGGCCTAGTGCTCGGAAGTACCGCGCTTCGACCTCTAGCTGGCCGATCACCTCTGGCACGTGGCTGGGGTTTCGATCCCTGGTGTGAACGTATGTGGCATGGATATAGGGACGCCTTCTCAACCTCGTGGGTTTCCCCCGGGCACTCCGGTTTTCTCCCACTGTTAAAAACCCCTACGCGCAAGAGAATTATTGAAATAAAATTAAACCATATGTTAGTCCCGAAATGACCTGGTTTGTGTCGAGGGGATGTTAAACCCCATTCTCTCGCTCTCACTCGTCTACAGCACAATAAGACATTAAACTCCATTTTATTTGATGTCATTAGTATAGCTGACTGTGTTATATGTTATGTTTATGGGTTAACCTCGTATTATTCATGGCGTCTCTTCATGTCGAGTTAGCCACGAGGAATTAGGCTGATTATTGTACATGTAACGTATTAATGTCGGACAACTGTAACGTCACAATCAATACTTGCAATATATCTAGGAATAAACCATAAAACGTCCAATCAGACGTAATTTAATTACATGTATTCCAAATCACCATCTATAACATCCTGTATTCTTCTTACGTTTATACGTCCTGCAATTCATTCCATTATCTGAGTTATTTATTGGTTTAAATTTGTGTAGATACACTAGCAGACGATAACTCGCTGCTTGATTGGATATGACGAAAGATGTAGTGCAACCGGTGCAGCGCGAGACCTTATGACTCTGGCATGAGATCCGTTTTGATTGGAGATGAGATGAAACCGGGTTTAGTAAATGGAAAGAGAGAATAATGAATTGCAATTTAACGTCTTATATTTTTGCTTATTCAGACTGGCATTCACCAAGATAATTGCAACTGAAACGAAATGAAACGTCCTACTGTTCTGCTACGAACTGAGCTAATGAAGACGGACATACGCCATACAGTGTGCTGAGAGGGCGATTTTGCCCTGACAACGGCACTATGGTCTAATCTTATATCGAATTCCAACTGCCGCGGGATCATTTACGTGCACGTCAATGTCAATGTATACACAGGACTATCTGAATGACCAGACAACTAGACAGTTGCCATTTGCCAGACCCTCCGCCCTGCATCACTGGCTAGGTTGTTATTGACTGTGTTTAGCCATTTTTGAATAGGGAGAGAGAGAGAGAGAGAGAGTGAGAGAGAGAGAGAGCGAGAGAGAGAGAGAGATAGAGAGGGGGGAGAGGCGGGGGGACGTTCACCCGTGACTATAATTCGCTTGTGCGTAGGGTGTTTTAGTGGTGGGTGGAAACCGGTGGTCCCGGAGAAAACTCGCGTGGTTTGATACAATGCACACGCGCTAACCATAAGCTATTCTCCCTCTGAGCTACTTTAAAGACCGTTATTGAATATGGCGAAGTTCGGACATATTATCAGCAATAGCCTGTAGTTACTCCCGACTACCTTCATTTTTATACTGGTTCGGCTAGTTGATAGGAAATTACTGGGACTTTTGTTTACAATTTGCCGAAACATAGACATGTTTGTAATGAGATTACATCCTAGACAAATATCAGTATAATAAAGACCGAGAGGCTTTATGTATTAATTCTGATCACTAACTTTACATAAAATAAGATCAACGGATTTAGTTCTTCTCGTTTTATGATTTATTAGACCCCCGTTCACAATAACTTGATGAATATTTGTTTTTATTCCCGGCTA
Source organism: Patella caerulea (assembly GCA_036850965.1). Classification (NCBI taxonomy): domain Eukaryota; kingdom Metazoa; phylum Mollusca; class Gastropoda; family Patellidae; genus Patella; species Patella caerulea. The sequence goes on along the minus strand of JAZGQO010000002.1, from coordinate 10,731,829 downwards.
TATGTAATCGATCTTATGTACTCCGTGTTTGTTGTGGGACGAACCAGTTAGGCTAGGTTAACACTATCACGATTGGAAACGGGGTTTTAATCGTGGAGTAGCCTAATCGTGGTGATCCTAGCAGGGCATTCTTAGCAATCGTGTTGATCGTAACGTTAGCGCGTTCGCGTTGTATCATAAGGTCATTGAGTCAACTGCCGTGGTTTTGATTCCCCGGCTGTACATGACAAGGAGTAGTGTCCCCTGTCCAACCTCTTGGGTTTTCTCGAAAGCAACTCTAAAGACCCCTTTTGATATAAACTTGAACCATATGTTAGTCCCGCAATGACCTAGTTGGTGTCGAGTGGACGTTAAACCTCATTTATCTCTCTCTCTCTCTCTCTCTCTCTCTCTCTCTCTCTCTCTCTCTCTCTCTCTCTCTCTCAGGAAGAGTACATCCTTTTCAATCTCACAACTAGGGAACTAGGCTTCACAATTCCAGAACGCCTCCCCCCCCAATCACCATCCCTTATCAACCTGAACTACCCATGGTCCGAAGCAATACATTATATTCGTCACGACCACCCATACTACTGCTGTACTGTATAATGCACGAAAGTGAAATTTCCGCAAAAATCACAACCAATCAGCATAAAAGTTATTTCACAAAGACGTAAATTTGACAGAAGATAACTCAACCTAGCAACCCAGTTTCCATATCGCGTGGTCTCGACATCCAGGCACGCTAACGTTCCATTGAAAACGTTAAAATAATGACGATAAATGGATAAATGTCCTTTGACTTTTCGTGCAAAACTATCATCAAATTTCAATTATTATGGCCGCAGTTTGGAAATCACTTTGGAGACATTCAAAGCTTTTGAAGCGAAAAATGATAACGCCTCGTCATTGATTAATAAAACAAAAACCCTCATCAAATAATGGCAAACCAAATGCATGCGATTGGAAGTTGAGTTGTTGGTCGGAGGCGTGTGCATTCTAATCATTTTTAATGTATTATATACTATGGTTTATATTGTTTTTATTAAAGTCCTCCGTATTGTAAAAATTACTAAAATACTATGAAAAAAACTGGGGCTGTGTTGTGTTTATATCAACACTATTTTCAGTCTGAATAAAACACAGATCCTATTTCTTTTCGTTTCTTATAGTTCAAAATTTGGATTTACTTGTGCTCGCTATACTAGGATCTGGAAAAATTGTTATATTATATCGACGTTTTGGTTAAAGTGAAGGATAAGCCAATGAAACTGTCTGTTTCGGTGACTTCTTTGTGTGTCATGCACGGAACTGTGGGTAAGCCACTAGAAACGTCAACGATGATTGGTTAATCAATATCTGGTGTCATATGGTTAAAAGTCTCTCGTACGACCCAAGACACGCCCTTCTAGTATAACTTGTCAGATCTTCATGTAAGACTCGCGAGTTCGGATATGCGATCGTACTCCTTGTCACGTACAACTAGGGGATTCGAAACCACCCCAGTTGACTCAACGACAGGCTTTACGATGAAGTGCGCACACTCTAACCATTCGGCCATCCAACTCCCAAACGTGCCATAAAAACATTTTATTTCATTTCAATTTGCCGGACAAAAAATGGGCCAAATACCCCGAGTTATTAATTAATAACTTGTAGAGTCGCAGCACGTGTGAAATAAGTAGTAATTATATTTTCACCGCATATAGACTGTCACACCACCTAGGAGAACGCTAGATCGGCGACGGTCCTACGCATTTTAGCACATATGACGTCATATATAGATTGTGGGTTTAGGTTAGGGTAAGGGCTAGGACCTGTAGATTTGGTCAAAGTCCCGAGATATAAACAGGACTAGCCCTAACCCTAACCCATGATCAAGCCTAACCCTTACCCTAACCCACAATTCACATATGACGTCACAATTTGCGTAGGACCGTCTCCGATCTAGCGTTCTGCCACCACCAAACAAACCAACGTCGGAGAACGCTAGATCGGAGACGGTCCCGCACATATGACGTCATATGTGGATGGTTGTTTATGGTAAGATAAGGTCTGCAACCTGCTTAGCGATAGCCCTAACCCTGGCCCAAGCCCTAATCCAAGCCTCCGATCTAGCGTTCTCCAAAACCAACATGGTATCAACAATTTTAATTTCGACCAGAATCAAGGAGATATCCAACACCAAGGAGTTTATAGGGGAATCAATGTTTGCGTTCTTTTTGTGATAAAATAATCAATCCAAATTTTTCCTGTTTACCGTTCCAATTTTAAAATGTAGTGAAAGAAGATTGTAATTGACTATGTCTTTTATTGATAAAGTTCGGTCAGGTGATTTATCCAGCCAATGAATCGAGTTTACCGAGTGTTTCCAGGGAGTTGCTGTCTACGGTGTACCGAATGAAAAGTTTAATTTGTCTAGACAAATAATAAAGCGGGTTGCCGAACAATTCCTACAGGTATTTCAACACATGTTCTATTGTTTAGACATTGTGTTATATACGCTGGTATAAGTCGTAGAATTAAATAGGATTTAATTTCCAGGTCCATTGTTTTCAAAGTCATATTGGAGAGAAAGAGAGAAATGGGGTTTAACGCCCACTCGTCTCAAACTAGGTCATTCCAGGACTAACATATGTTTCAATTTTATTTCAATAATTCGCATGCGCATAGGTGTCTTTAGCAGTGGGAGGAAACCGGAAGACCCGGACAAATCCCACGTGTGGTTGGACAGGCAACCATACTCCTTGTCATGTACAGCCGCGGAATCGAAATCAGGCCAGCTGACTCAATGATAGACCTTATGATTCATCGCGCATGTACCAACAATTCGCCCCCCCTCCCCCAGTCACATTAGGTTTGTGTCCAAACTTCCTTTTATGGTACCCTTGTTTTAACGGTGATATGCTATGATTGCAAATAATTAGGGAAGAATATAAGCGTTATTTATATAATGTGTATTCAGAAGAAAATGAAACAAAAAACCTGCTACTATACGATAGATACCACCCCAGGCCCCGATGTTCGTGGACTTGGGAATATAAGAGAAATAAAGATGGAGAGAGGGTGAGAGAGAGAGGGAAAAATGGGGTTTAACGTCCACTCGAAACAAACTACGTCATTTCGGGACTAACATATGGTTTAATTTTATTTCAATAATTCGCTTGCGCGCAGGGGTCTTTAGCAGTGGGGGGAAACAGGAGTGCCCGGAGTAAACCCACGACGTTGAGAAGGCGCTCCTATCTCCATGCCACATACGCTCACACCAGGGATCGAAACCACAGTCGCAAGCCAGAGGTGACTCGCCAGCTAGAGGTCGAAGCACAGCACACTAGACCACTAGGCCATCCCAACCCCCAAATAAAGATGGCGTCACGAAATCAATATAAGCCTGTAGGGAATATAGATGATCACCATTTGCGTTGGGTTTTTTAGAATTAATCAAATTGGGATAAAATATGATTTTGTGTAGCGTACGATCGTATTGTGTATGACCTGAAAGTCAGTATTTGCCATTTATTCAGGAATGTTGAGCATCCAGTGCTTATAAACCAGTGATTTGTTTACAGGCATTATAACACACTGATCAGCGGTGAATATTCGCAAGGCCGCTACAAGGATGACATCGACGCGACTTACTCAACCGCAAATATTAACCTTTTTCCTCCGACAAATTAAATTCTAAAACTAATTTTTATGTATTAGAAAAATAAATAGAGATGTTAAAAGTATTTGTAGGCAAAAACTATTTCCTATTTAGAGGAAGTGTACATTAACATAATTAAATGGCACCCTCCTGCCCGAATCAGTAACTTCTTATGTAAGACTGCACGCGTCATTGATATTAGAAGACTTTCGTAATTTGCTATGAAATAGATTGGCATTATGAACAAACAGGAATGGAGAGAGAGAGAGAGAGAGAGAGAGAGAGAGAGAGAGAGAGAGAGAGAGGGGAGGTTTAACGTCCACTCGACACAAATTAGGTCATTTCGGCACTAACATATGGTTTAATTTTATTTCAATTATTCGCTTACGTGTAGGGTTCTTTAGCAGTGGGAAGAAACCGGAGTACCCGGAGAAAACCCACGAGGTTGCACACGCTTACCATTCGTCCACCCAACCCCCCTGAACAGAAATGGAAGATAGTACACTGACACTACAGAAAATTCGAGTTGGCAAAGAAAAGTAGAACAACATTTCATTTCAAATCACGAATATTTGACAAATGATTCGACAAAATTAATTTCAAACTTTTATTTTGATGGCAAACTTGAAATGCAGTACAGTATTGACTAAACATCGATTGAGGTTTCTATCACACATCATTTAAAATGACAGGGAAATTACTTTCAAATGAGACCAGTGACACTTCTATTCCGACTTTGTGATATAAAGCCGTAGTTTCGTATTCGTTCTGCAACGTGAGCTTTTGGTCGATATATGGAGAAATCAAACATTACTTAGAATATTGAACCATAAACAACCATGATTATGAATCATCTTAAGTTGAGATATTGAACCGGATTCAATCAGATAGATCTAATTTGGCCTAAAACCATATTATTTACAAGGTCAAGGTGACATATAGCAGAAGTCAAAGATGGCGACGAGTGTAGATTAAAAAGGTGTCAGTTTCTATTGTAATAAATGTGCAAACATATCTGATTTGTCTGGCACTAAGAAATTCTTATCAATTGTATTCGCTCGTCGATTTTTCAAGTCATTGCATGACCGATTGATTAGGTGGTTCATCTCAATTTATCTATTTTTAAAAGGCTGTGCGCTTCATACAATCTACAACGTCCCACTAACCCGAATCATTGTTCTTTTATTTTTTAAAAGAGCCAGTTAAAGTAGCTAAGTCTCTAACTCAATATCATCCAAAATCTTCGACATTGAAAACACTAATTATTTGTCAATTCAAATAAACATTGATGTTGTTATCTTACCTTGAGAAGGTAGGCTTCTGATATCCAATATTTAATAGAAAATAAACATTTCACAATTGGTACACGAATCATGTACCATAGTACGCTTCAGCATCATTTGCAACAAGTGACCAGAAAGAACGAGGCTAGACATGTTCCACAACTTATGTTAAAAAGCGACGACATAACTTATCTTGAGAGCATGTGCAATAGACTGGAATAACCAGACACTAGAAATTTCTACTCGGTCGACACTCATGCCGTATTTCGCTGGACATAAGTGATTGGAAATTAGAATTAAAACGGAAAGAAATGACTGTAAATCAGTTCATATACAATCAGACTACATTATTATATACGTTGCGACCCATTTGGGCCAATTTTTAGGTCCCAAATATAAGCGTAATTAACTCCTTTAATGTTTTGCTAGTTTTCGCTAGTCTACATTAAAGTTCCAATAGCATATTTTTAAGTTATATTTTTAAAATGTATTAAAACAAAACCCTAAAATAGATTGTACCTATAAACAGTCCTACCTTGTTAAAGAATAATCCTATTAATCCTATAATTCACTATTGCCGGTTGAGAAATTGGCAAAAATATCATTTTCAACTTCAAATTCAAACGTTTGAAGATGGCCGTACATGGAGTAGAATGGGAAAGCAAGAGAGGTAATTGAGTTACTATTTCCTCAATCAGCCTGTGTCAGCCATTTTAACCCCTGTGAAATTTTGCCCATGATCGCGTAATAGTGAGTTGACAACCTTTTGAGCAAAAGACATAGAAATAATTATGTTTTGACTTTCTTAGAAAATATGAAATTGGAACTTTAATGAAATGAAATGGCGTTTAACGTCCCACTGTTCTTCCCTGCCTGGGATAATTAAGTATTCGTTAGTTTTCATTATTGAAATGAAATGGGTTTTAAAGTCCTACTGTTCTGCTCCGAGTGGGATAATGAAGACGGTATCTACACAAATTAGTGGCGGTTCTCGATTCACAGTTCAGAACGTCCCGAATCGACAGAATTACAATCGAGTGACGGGGAATTCAGTCCTGCCACAGTTCTGCCAGTCCCGACAGCTGAGGTGGAGTGAGTAGAATCGTGACGTATTCCTAGTAAAAAATATGTTTCAGCAGTCATGATTGGTTGGGATATTTTTTATACAGTCGACGCATGCGCTGTAATCCGAAATTCTCCTTTTCACTCGATTGACACCAGTTTTGGAATTCAATTCCGGAACTGTGAATCGAGTATCCCCAGTGTATCGACCCATGTTAATAATGGGCGACAACTATTGTATGGTTATATATGTGTCCAGGGTTTGATTCCTTAGAACACGGGGGTGGGGGGGGGGGGGGGTGGGGGTGAATGGCTAGAGCGTGCGCGTTATTTCAGACAAGGAGTAGGGGTTTTCTCATTGTCCTCAGGTTTCCTACAACTGCTAAAGACCCCTACGCGCAAGAGTCCCAGACACAAGAGACGTATTGAAATTAAATTAAACCATTTTAGTCCAGAAATGATCTAGTTTGTGTCGAGCTGACGTTAAACCCATCTCATCTCTCTCTCTCTCTCCCTCTCTCTCTCTCTCTCTCTCTCTCTCTCTTAGCCACGGTGACTTCTCTAAATAAATATATGATGTAAAAACTCACACAGTAAAAAACAAAACCGTTTCCTGTGTATTTCCAGCCCAATTAATAAATGATATGGTGCTGGAAGATAGACTGAAAAATCCAATCGGAAATTAAATGAATAGTTTTTCACGTCTGGCCCATCCTTTACTTTGATAATTTTCAGACAGGCCACTGACTGCGGTCTCCGGTTGACTGAAACACAATCCGTTACGACGCTAACCCATCAATCGTCACCCACGGAATTTCCCAACTCTCGACGCAAACACTGGAAACAGCGTTTATAGTAAATTGAATATAAATAGCATAAAAATACAAAATAGAAGAATCTATCACCAAGGACAATGGATATGAGAGATAGATAGAGAGAGAGAGGGGGGGGGGAGCGAGAGAGAGAAATGGGGTTTGACGTCCACTCGACACAAACTAGGTCATTTCGGCACCAACAAAATTTTTTTTAAAAATTTTATTTCAATAATTCGCTTGCGCGTAGTGGTCTTTAACAGTGGGAGGAAACCGGAGTACACGGAAAAAACCCACGCGGTTGGACAGGCGACCCTACTCCTTGCCACGTACAACCGGGGATTCGAAACCACGCCAGTTGAGTCAATGACAGGCCGTATGATACAGCGCCGCAGGCTGTATGATACAGCGCGCGCACGCTAACGATTAGGCCATTCAACCCTCAACAATGGATATAATGCTGAACGAAAGTGGACCGGGCTTTGTCGTTGTCAAAAAGAGTGTCGCGGTGGCTCAGCCAGTCAGATAGTACATTGGTGATAATAATGTCCCAGTGTGAATGAAATCAGGTGGAGGATCTGTCAAGAGAGAGAGAGAGAGAGAGAGAGAGGGGGGGGGGTGAGGGGCAACGTCCACTCGACGCATAATTTATAACTACGTCATTTCGGGACTTACAAATGGTTCAATTTTTCCATTTTTCATTTCAACAATTCATTCACGCACAGGGTCGTTATTGAAATAAAATTGAACCATAATTGATTAGTCCCGAAATGACTTACATTGTGTCGAGTGGACATTAAACCCCATTTCACATCCCTCTCTCTCTCTCTTATGTTTCCAATCCTGAGTTTCAACGGAGGTGTACTCCGGTTTCCTCCCACCCACTCTGTCTGCTCCTATATCGTTTCGATCAAGAAATGTTTTAGAAAAGCCACTTATCTCAGCAAACCATAAAGATAATAATACAATATACAGGGCTCTCGTGTAAATTACAAAATGAAATGACAGTGCTATAATTGATCAATTTAATTTGATGTTTGACTCTCTTCAGCTGACTGCACACTGTACTGCGCCACCGTGGCCTTTATTAATCTACATTTCAATGTCATGTTTGAACAAATTTGTCTTGTCAATCAATAATTATAGCGCGATACAAACTGAACATGATGTTAAATAACTGTTGTTCGACAAACACGTTTAGATAGATAACTTCATCAAATAGGCGACATGTTTTCACTCCTTTGATGAAATTTATTTGTTAGTGTATCAGGGGAAGTTAACAGTGGTAGTCAATTAATTGAAACTGTATATATCAAAAAGTACAACCATAAAGAATTGATTAAATATACATGGCATTTGTTAATTTCGCAATTAATTTGTAAACCAATTAATCTAATTAAATTAGTTTTATTTCGTTTTATATTTCGTAATTAATATTTTATCATCTAATATATTATGTAGCCTCGATTACCTGCACTAACAATATACACGGTTCAGTCTAGGAATATTTAGTCTCTAGTGCCGGACTGGACCCACCTGTCTACCTGTCCGTGACAGGTGGGCGTAAGCTCATTAAAAAAAGTGGGCCTTAGCCTGTAAATTGTAAAAAAATGGAAAAAAGAAAAGTGCCATACGAGAAAGACAGGAGGGGGGGGGGCCACAGGAAGAAGGGAGGAGAGGACAGAACACAGTATAGGAGAAAGAAAAGATAGAAACCTTTGGTCTGAAATGCTTGGAAAATGGGTTTGCGGTTGTCAAGTTTTCCGGTGTGTACTCGTAAAGGCCTCGGTCAATGACCTGACAGGTGTGCCTTCGGCTCACCAGTCCGGCACTGTTAGTCTCTGTCACAGTTTTTTCAGAGGAGCTAAGTCAACATGTATTAAAAAAAATTGACGCCGCCCCGAAAAATTAGAGATACTTTTCCGTCATCATTTGCGGCCGCGGTGGCTAAGTGGGTAAGACGCTTGTTCGCTCGCCTATAGGCCGCGTGTCCGAGCCCTGCATTGGTTGAGAAAGACCATTCGGATTTTTCGACATGGTTTCCATTGATACATGACTGAAGGCTTGACAAGAATAGCTGTCTAGTCGTTCGGATGGGACGAAAAACGGAGGTCCCGTGTATACATTGGCAGTCCTCCCGTAATCTGGTAAAACCCAGTAACACTGTTGAATGTAGTTTGAGTAATCAAAGGAAATCTGTTTTGTTAAGTTACTGTATATATAACAGTGTCGCTGCCTGGGTAAAATTCCTCTCGTTGCACATGGTATGACGTATGTGTGTCTCGATTAGTGCAGTCGGGACAGAACAGTAGGACGTTAAACCCCATTTGCATTTTGGGACGTTAAACCCCACTTGCATTTTGGGACGTTAAACCCCACTTGCATTTATTTCCGTCATTATTTATGTCACCACTAATACAAATAACCTGACAGGCTTATTTCAACGTCCGCTTCCAAAAAGGTGATGTCGCAGAAAACGAATCTGAGCTACAGATAAATAGGTGTTCGTTTCACTGGACCGAACTCCGTAAAAAGTCTTGATTAATTAGACCAAATGTGTACATGTGTAGCAGTCATACAGTAGAAATGGACTGGCTCATTGCGACTAAAGAAGAACCGGAACAATTATTTACCACCAATCGATCAACCAAGAGGACAAGGAAATCGATGAATGTAGATTAGGCCCCAGACGTGTTTTTTTTTTGTATTGAAAGTACCCCGGGTACAACATGTGTTAGGGGACATACATGGTAATGTTCTAGCTGACAAGAGTAATCACTTGTACTTATAAAATCAGACACCCGCCATTTCTAAACAGAAGACGAAATGACAGGAAATGGTATTCAGGTCCTACTGTTCTGTTCGGACAAGACTACTGACGACGACCATAGGCCATACTGTGCAGTATGCTAGGAGGGAAATATCGTGCCCGGACAGCGGTGCTTTGTTCTACACTTATTTCGAATTCCAACAGCAAGGGAACTTTTACGTGCACGCCAATGTGTAAACGGGATCTCCGGTTTTTCGCTCCACCCAAACGACTATACGTTGTCCCTTGACAGCACCACGCTGGAAAATCTTAATGAGCTTTCTCGGTAAACACAGGGATCGAACATAAGACGTCATAGGGTCAAAAGCCGCTCGTACGATTTTCCACTACAACCGGTCAATTCTTCATGTAGTGCAGGGGGGGGGATGCCCTAGTGGTCTAGAGTGAGTGCCGCGCTTCGACCTCTAGCTGGTCGGTCACCTCTGGCTTTCGGCTGTGGTTTCGAGCCCTGGTGTGAGCGTATGTGGCATGGAGATAGGGGCGCCTTCTCAACCTCGTGGGTTCCTCCGGGCTCCGGGCACTCCGGTTTTCTTCCACTGCTAAAGACCCCTACGCCCAAGCGAATTATTGAAATAAAATGAAACCATATGTTAGTCCCAAAATGACCTGGTTTGTGTCGAGTGGACGTTAAACCCCATTTCTCTCTCTCCCTCTCAAGTAGTGCAGACCATTGAATGTATAAAATAACGAAACGAACTATTATAGATCTGTATATTAATCGAATTGTGTAAATATTGCATATGAACCCTGCTCCATCTTGAAATTACAACTGTCAAAACCACAATAATTTTACGATGCTGCTGAGAAGATTTCCAGTATGTTTTAGCATCGGACATTCTCGGTGAAAATTGATTAATGTGGCTAATATGCAATATGCAAGCCTGGCGGACATAATGTACAAGGACCAATCGACAATGGCCGATACATTTACCAAAATAATAAAGGCAATAAAATACCACGTCTCATATCATAGCTAACATTTATTTTTACATTGAATTTCCATTATTTATAGTTGTAGATTTTAAAAAAATCCACCCTCATAAACAATCACGAAATTTCTAGATTTGTCACGGAGAAATGTATTGAAGTTTCAAGGTTTTCGAAGATTAAAAACAACCTTTACCCACACAGATAATCAACATATTTCCAAATTTTATCGCGAATAAAAGTTGTACTTTTGTATTGTATAGAAGATGCCTGGCGAACAATCTGATTAAAATATCTATGGCTTCGTTTATTTATACTTTCGGGGGCCTCTGCTACATGAAGATCTGGCAAGGTGTAGTGGGAGGTCGCGTCCGGGGCCATTCATACAAGGGGCTTTTGACCCTTCGACATTGAGGTTTCTAGTAGGATACCCACAGTTCAGTGAATCGCAAACCAAAAACTCAGTGCAAAAGACCGTTCCATTTACTAATCACTCAGAACGCGGGTTATATAAACACTCTTCTAGATCGTCGAGTAGTAATTCAAGTAAAACAAAATTTTGAACTACCAAACACGAAACGAAATATTATCTGTATGTTATTCAGATTCATAACAAAACACAACACTCGGTATATATGGATATATCTACTTCTCTATTATTTAATAACGACGTTTCGTAACACATTAAGGGCACGAGTTTCTTGTTACAAATGGCGCGGAAACGTATTATGGTACACGATTCGTGTACCACTGATAAAGTGTTGATTTTGTCTTAAATATTTGATATCAGAAGCCCATCTTTTCTCGGTAAGATCACAACATCAATGTTGATTTAAAATGACAAATAATTCGTGTTTTCAATGTTTTAGACCTTGGATGATATTGTGTTAGAGACTTAGCTACTTTAACTGTGCGTCTAGATGTTATTTGAAGAATTGCTAATCAGATTGCATGGCCCGTTGTTGGGGATTACAAAGACCTTCACTCCGGTTTCCTCCCACTGCTAAAGACCTCTACGCGCAAGTGAATTGTTAAAATAAAATTGAAATCATATGTTAGTCCCAAAATGACCTAGTTTGTGTCGAGTGGACGTTAAATCCCATCTCTCTCTCTCTCTCTCTCTCTCTCTCTCTCTCTCTCTCTCTCTCTCTCTCATTTTCCTGTATCAACTAGACTAATGAAGACGGGCATATATTATAGCAGGGTGTTATATGTTATGAGTGAAATTCTGCTTTCCCCCGGTTTTATTAGTGTGTCGGGGAGTTGAATGTCCGAAAGGTTAGGGCATGCACGTTATATCATAAGGTCTTTCATTGAGTCAACTCGCTTGGTTTAGGTTCCACGGTTGTATATGACCTCCAGTCTCCCCCCCCCCCCCGCTGCTAAAAACCCCTATTCGTCGCAAGCGAATAGTTGAAATTAAAAATTAAACCATATGTTAGTCCTTAGCAGTGGGGGGAAACCGGAGGACCCGGAGAAAACCCACGACGCTCGACAGGCGACCATTCTCCTTGTCACGTACAACCGGAGATTCGAAACCACGCCAATTGACTCAATGGCAGGCTTTATGATACAACGCGCACGTGCTAACCATTCACCCCTCCTTTATTAAGTATAGAATAATTAAAAACAAGGGGGATGTACGGACTATTTCTATTTTTCTCGTGTTTCCATATCTAGTGACATTCAGTTCCTTTTTTTGAATTATCAGATATCATTCCAACAACTTGTGGTCTGCGAGGGAATTATTGGTGAGTAGAAATTCGCCCGTGTATTTCTTATCAATCGTCACTTCGGTCAGTTATATAGAAGGATAACTCTTGTTTTCCTTTTTGCGTTCGTCACTTCCCTGTCTTGAAATCTTCATAACTCATTTATCGTAACAATGATCTTTGTGTTAAAATTGTATCTGGAACGCGTTTAACCAATTCTATCACATACGCGATAATGGCTGGCATCAATTTTGTCCTTTAACGCACTTTTCGTGTATCGTAAAACTTGTAAATAACCATTGATTAAAGCTACCCTTTCGTATTTTTAAGTTATATTTTTAAAATGTATTAATGTAAAGCCTCACAATAGATGGTATCTAACAACAGTCCTACCTTGATAAAGGATAATCTCATTAATCCTATAATTTACTATTACCAGTTGAGAAATTGGTAAAAATATAATTTTCAACTTCAAATTCAAACGTTTGAAGATAGCTATTGTATGGGGAGAATATAAAAACAAGGGAGGTAATTATGTTATTATTTCCGATGTCAATGACTTTTAAGTGTGGGAAATAATGCCTATGATCGTATAATAGTGAGTTGACAACCTATTGAGCAAAAGACAAAGAAATAATTATGTTTTGACTTTCTTAAAAATATGTAATTCTCGCTTTAAGTTTTGCAATTGTCTGTAAGTAAAAATAAAAACATTAACTACTAAAGACTTACCTTGGCTATCCTTGAAGATGTGGGATCTTGTAAGAAAGTCCATATTTTAGAGCGATATCGTTGCCAGCATGTAGAGTTATGTTTGTTCAAGATAATGTTTTGGGTTGTGGACAATTTACGATCGTATTCCAGTTTTTCCAGGGAACGACACTGAGTTTTCCAGGTATTGTAGTTCGTCCAACAACACCTCTCGATATCTAGTTCGTCAATGCCCCAGAATACCAACTCATTTTGTAAAGACGGACCACACATATTGGTTGGTATGTGTAGTTCCCCGGATCTCAAATAGTTCAGGACGGCAGCGAAAGCCGTGGGGTCACGATCAAAAAAGTAATCCCCCGATTCTGGTCTATAATATAACTTTAATTTCTCATCGTTCGCCAACATAGAATTCTTCAAACGCCGCAGAGTTGATCGGTACGTTTCAAATATATGTCCCCCGATATTCATTTTGACGGTATCCTTACTCCCGCCACGGCGACGTTTTTTGTTGGCAGTATATTTCGGTTTAGAATTCTGGCAAGAACACACATCTTCGTGTATAATGTCGTCCGAGCGCGAATTTTGATTTCGATCCGGTAACGTTTCGTCCGCTATCCGCACGCCACACTTACAATCACAGATTGGTGGAACGTTGTCACTTGGTTCGTCATCGTCTATCAGATCGGTCATAGTGGAACTGTTTTTCCGAAGTCGCCCAAAACTGGACTTTCTCCGTCCTCCGCTCCATTCGAAACCACCAGCCGGAAAAGATGGTCTTCTCTGAAATGATAATAATGCCATAGCCATTTTAAAAATTATTTGGAAAAACTTAGAAACTTAAACATGTGATTTATATACAATCAATGGAGCGCAATGCCGATAACGACTTGTGTCCGATAGCAGCATCGTAGTGCTGTGGCTGCCAGAGTCTACTATCAATCTAATCATATGGTACCAATAGCAGACTGTCGGTACAAGTTGCATATAGTACAAGTAAAATGATAGGACGGAGAGTTTAACCAATCAATGACAAATAAAAGTTCACCTGAAGGAGAAAATCCATGATCTAAGGTGCCCCAAGGGGAACAAACAGACACACAATCCTGCCTAAATGTCACTTCCAATAAACTAGAATAACGATATTCCCTACTAAGCGCACTGCTACACGAATAACTCACAATTGTTAACCGAGTTACATATTTATATTCAACCTCTAAACTCCCCACACTGTATGTAAAAATATAAAATTATTGACTTTTAAAATATATCTAGCTAAACATTTTACACGTAGCTTCTGTGTCAGTGCGGGCGTCGCTATCGCGCCACGCTATCATCTTCCCATATTCAATCTCTAAAACCCATCCATGTCCTATTAGTCTGTCTAAAACCGGAATTTGGATCAGCTCAAGCAAAAGGCGAAGTTGAAATACATTGAACCTTCTCGTGTTATGGTTGTTTTAAAATCCTACTGGTGAACACCGAGTCGATTTGTCGGCAATGCAAATCGAGTTTTCACAAATCAACTCATCTGTATACCGAGGTTTGAAATTTATCTAAATCTGTTACGACACTGACACCGAGACAGTTAATCGTTCTCGGGTTTATCTGTCTGCATGATTTGGATTAGTTAGCGACTCTTTGTGTAACGCTTAACGCCCGCAGTGTTTCAAGACAGGCTAATTGCGTATTGACTTTATGACTTTATAATTGTGCCGCAAAGCGAGTCGCTTTAATACCTAAGAGAGTTTGTGATCTGAATATATGCTGTCCATGGGGAAGATCTATCTTCTGACAGAATTGGTTATTATTTATGGAATTTAAAGCGACAGTTGTATGTTTATGGTAAGAAATGAAATGGGGTTTAATGTCCTATTTTTCTTTACCGACTCGGCTAATGAAGATTTGCATACGCCATACAGTTTACTATGAGGGAAATATTGCCCCGACAGCTACGTACGGATACTCCAGCGCCCAGTGGTTCTTTTACGGACAAACCTTTTACTGTCCCTTCCCAAGTCATCCGTCTTGCGCCCCCTAACGAGGGGGGCACTGCGCCAAAACATCCGGATGCAGTTTCTAAGCCGGAAGCGAACAAGGGACCTCCAAGTTAGCGGGGTTCTACGTTTACATGTTTAATGAGAGGCGCGGATGTGGAACTTCCGAATAGAAATCGCTGTTTCTGCCTTCTTCAATTCCCAACTGTCTGGAGTTCTTTTACGTCCATTATCAATTTGTCCACGGTTTTGCGTCGAACGATTGCGCAACTCTATTCACGTCAGCCCACACACAATCGTTGACAGTTGTATTTTAGTTGTCCATTATGGAGTTAGATTTATTTGATACTTGTAATATATAAGTGATAGTAATATGAATGTGTACTCAATATCGCCTTACTTTAGTATCTGGTATCATAGCCTGTCACCAATTTAATTAAGCTCATTTGACTAAGACGTTGCCATGGGAAAGCTTAAGCCAACTTCAAGATCTATAACTGTATGGTTCATACTATTATAGATGATATATTTTTGATGTAAGCAAAGGGGTGGGGTGTAAGGGTTAGGTGCATTCTTGACTTATAACTATATTAATACTGAAAACGGGTTTACACTTCCTATTTTGATGATCTTCCAGAGAACTACTTTAAAATGGCGTATCTATAACATCCAGTGTTATGTTTTGGTTCGAAGTTTGCTGACCTTCTAGTTGAGGGGTCGAAGGGAGATGGAGAGAGAGGTGTTATTTTGGGACTAACACTGGAAGAGTGTAAGCCACACTGGTTCGGTGAATATGTAGAAAGAGAGAAAAGAGGGGTTTAACTTCCACTCGACTTAAAGTAGGTCATTTCGGAACTAACACATGGTTCAATATTAATTGAATAATTCACTTGCTCTTGTGGGTCTTTAGCTTTGGGAGGAAACCTCTCTTGTTGAAAGTTTGGTTAAACATACACAGCAATGCTAGTAAAAAGGATCTCTTAATCTGGAAGGTGGGGTGGGATATGCTAGTGGTCTAGAGTGCCGCGCTTCGACCTCTAGCTGGGCGGTCACATCTGACTTGCGGCTATGGTTTCGAGCCCTGGTGTGAGCGTATGTGGCATGGAGATAGGGGCGCCTTCTCAACCTCGTGGGTTTCCTCCGGCACTCCGGTTTCCTCCCACTGCTAAAGACCCCTACGCGCAAGCGAATTATTGAAATAAAATGAAACCCTATGTTAGTCCCAAAATGACCTGGTTTGTGTCGAGTGGACGTTAAACCCCATTTCTCTCTCTCTCTTAATCTGGAAACGAAATTTACAGATGCTGCAGGAAATTAGCTGTACACATCTCTGAACGAAAAAATTAAATCATTCATTTCAAAGACTGAATTTAAAAAAACAATCAGCAATCAGCTTTCATACATGAATAGTATATCCGTTATAACAGTTAAAAAGTTACTGTGATGCTGTGGTATTTACCATGAATATATACCCGAGCTTTGATTACTATAGCTGCAGTATTTACTATAAATATATTCTAACTTCGCACAAACAACTGCTGATTATGAATTGAGTTTTTTTAAGGAATGTTAGAATTCATGTCAAGGCTGTACAGTGTGCTTAGTTTAATATACAGGATTTTTTATTTTGCTAACACATATAAAGTGGAAGTGTAAGAAATGGGTTTTAAAGTAGCACGAATTATTTCTCCATCTGTTGATATTTGTTTTGTTTTTGTTTTGTTTTATTTAGATATATTCAAACTTAATTAGTCCGTCTGTTTGGTATTCTTACCCTAACTTTATCTGAATCTATGATATTTCCCATTCACTACAAAAAACTGAATTATAGAATCTTATTGCCTTATAAGCGCACGGTAATTTAAACAAGTTGATTACTACATAGTGTCGACCACTGAGTCTGCTGTTGATATATTGCGCCGCGATTATCCTGTCAATCATGGCGGCTAAGTTAAAAGTTGGAGATTATCAGAAAAGCTTTGATTAAAGTATCTCCAAGGTGGCAACAGATATTTTATTCCCAGTGGTGTTTTCCAGTTACTGATGACGTTTTTACAAATGCGGATGTGGAGAACATGCATCTTTCAAACATTGACTGTTTTAAGCAAAATCCGTTATATTACATTATAGTAAAATTTAATATGTTATAGCTACACGGTCTAAAAAGATCTTTCGGGCAAAAATAACTAACAGACCTTTGACAAGGTTTAATTAAACAGATTTCTTTAAGGTCCAAATTCTCCCCTTTAAAATTTGAATTAATTGTGGGTAACAAATGTCACTCACGAAAGACTCCGCCTATCCTCGAGAATTCAGACTTCCAGACTCCTGTATTACTAATCTGCATTCCCATTCTTAGAAATGAATTCATAATCAATCACCTTTCGATTGCCTTGAACGAAGAATTGATTATGTCATATTATATTGTTTTCCTTTTATTCACAATATAAATATTCATGGATGATTTATAGTGCGTTTCAAATTACCTGCCAACGATATAAGATGCATAATTACATACCCGTATAAAACATATACGTGTAGGCTTATAGATCGTTTCTGAAAGCTGATACCATGTTAGCTGACAGAATCAAGCCAATGAATAAATTTATTGACAATGATGTTTTTCTGTATATTTATGAGGCAGTCATTAGTTATCACCGACCTATAATATATACACACAGGGTTTCTCCAATGCTCGTAAAGTACGCATCAATGCTCGAAACGTTTGTAGATTGGGATGTAGATGTGGGCCGAGTAGAAAGTCTCTTATTATTCTCGTGGCATACACCCTCCAAGGTTGTTTTACTACAAAGTTAATAACTACTCAGGGAATAAGCCGTATTTACTTCCTTGGTGCTTGGCGGTAAGTTCTAAAAGTTAAAGCCCTATGCAGATTTGGTTAGCGGTCTCACAATATAAATAGGGCTAACTCTAACCAAAGCCCACAATCTCGACAACGATCACGTGCCCATAAAACTTATTTATATCTCATGACCTTTGACGAAACAGACAGTTGGCTCTAAGTTTTAGATTTTGCCTTGTTCGAGTGTACTATAGATGTTATATGCGCAAGGCGTGCAAGAAATGGAGCCGTCTGCTTAGTCTTATGAATGTAACGAATATAGTACCGTATGTTAGTCCTAATATGAGCTTGATGAACGTTAAAGACGTGCAGTCGCATGCCTGATCTCACGAGTTTCTCTAAGGTCCCCGGTTTCGTGATATGCAAAATATAACCCCTGCGTGCCAATCATACAAACTAGGTTACTTTGAGACTAACATGTGGTTCAAGAGAGAGATTTAATGTCCATTCACCACAAACTAGGTCAGGGTTCAACTTTATATGAATAATTCGCTTTTCCGTGGGGATCTTTAGCATAGGGACGAAACCGGAGGACCAGGAGATAATTCGGGAGGTTGGATAGGCAACCCTACTTCTTGTCGTGTACAACAAGGGAATTGAAAACCTCGCCGAGGGATTCAATGACAGACTTTATGATACAGCGCGCATGCACTGACCATCTGGCCATCCATAACCTCACCCTGCCTAATAACACGACAAAGTACAAAAGTATTGATATACTCCTACGTTTTGAAAGTTAAATTAAACCAGATATATAATCAATATTGCTATTTAATTAATTTAAAACGGACAGTAATGACCGATGTAAATTTTGTACGGGGCCAGTATGCGCACACGCATGACGAAATAATTAAAGAGGTTTTAACAGTCCAATCAAATTCTATATCTCGTCTCATAACTACCTTAACTACCATACTCTATTGATAACATTTGCCATCTGCGTCATTTATGATGCGATTACAAGTATTGTCATTAATTAACATACTGTTCGTCTATCTATGTTGGTATTCAATTAGATATAAAATAAACAAGAGAGAGAGAGAGAGAGAGAGAGAGGGAGAGAGAGGGGGCCGCGTGAAATCGGGTAGAAAATCCAGCAATAAGTACACAAAAGGTAACGAGAAAGCGAGAGAGAGAGAGAGCCGCGTGAAATCGGGTAGAAAATCCAACAATAAGTACACAAGAGAGAGAGAGAGAGAGAGAGAGAGAGAAAGAGAGAGAGAGAGAGAGACGTGAAACAGGGGCAACAAAACCAATAATAAGTACACAAAAGGCAGACCAAGGTTGAAATTGGTTACGCCATAATTAATCAGCGGACTGAAATTATTTATTAAACAACCCTCTCATATTTGGATTAAGACCACTAATGCTCCAATCTGATTAAAACACAGGTCCTATTTCGTTTCGTTTTTTTTATAGTTCAAAATTCCGGTTTACTTATCTTCACTACACTAGGATCTGAAGAGTTGTGATCATGGACGTGTTCTGGATGATGTGGGGGATTAGCCAATGAAACGGTCAGTTACGGCGAGCTGGTGGAATCAGGTGTACAGAGAACTGTGGACAATCCACTAGAAACATCAAATTTCTGACGTCATAGGGTCTAAAGCCGTTCGTATGACCTCTGACGCGATCTCCCAATACAACTGGTCATATCTACATATAGTGCAGTCCGTTGAAAATATAAAGAAATGTGAAACGAAATATAGAGCTTTATTTCAATCCGATTGGTAATGCTCTCTCCATTTTTGGACCTTTAATATTTAACTCTTTTCTGGACCTTTAATATTTACTCTTTTCCTAATTATCTAATAAAAATACTGAACGGGGTTGAACATCTCTTATGCTTTCTACATTATGATCAAATGACTGCAGACTGTGTGCAGACATCATTTTTGTTTGTGAAATCGTTAATTCATGTTTGTTTACTTCCTATCTCAGGCTCATGAATATTCATTAAACTGATATAAAATGCCAGTTCAAACAATGGTTTCGATTTTAGACCAAAATGTTAACAAACATGAAATGCAAAATTCACAAAAAGAGGAAATGAAAGAAGTGCTATAAATAGTTGAAATCTGAAATCAAGAGAGAGTCTTAATCCATATGAATCCAGTACGAGTTATTGGGTCTAACGGATATCATCATCGCTAACCAACCAATATTTAATATTCTGATGTTAAAGGCCCAATCACAAAGACAGATATTTGAACATGCATTATGCCAAACTGATCCCGCAGTGAATATTCGCTTGGCCGCTACAATCACTGATAAGCATGACATCGACGAGGCTTGATAAGTACGGCATATTAACTTTTTTATTCCGACAAATTAAATTCTCAAACATTTTTTTGAGTTAACAGAAAAATAAATAAAGACGTTTGAAGTAATTGAAGTTAAAAAATATTTCCTATTAAGTGTAAATGGGTATTAAAATGAGTAAAATGCGTCATTTTGCCCGAAGCAGTTAGGTGTTAAGTAAACATTGCACGAGCCGTTGAGCCAATGACTGCAGTCAACGCACGTGCTTTGAACACTATCTGTTACAGAGTTAATTCCTAAGTAATTCTCTGTGAAACAGATTGGCATTATGCTAGAGCTAAATCTGCTTATTGCATGTTTTTCTTCAGGCCTGAAATGTTTTCTAAATTATTAATTAGACATTAATTAACTTATCCAGACCATAATTAACTCCCGATGTCATGGGATGTTTCCGATATTAAATAGATTGGAACAGTTCAGCCAAATTTTAAGCTAAAAATTGAAGGGCAAGACTTAGATTCGAACAACCAGTACCGTGGTTGAAATTAATGCACAAGTCTTGTCAAACCCTCAAAGGCAATAGAGTAATTTGAATGAATTTTTCAAATTATTCAATTTACATCATGTATTTTTGAACTATTAAAGCAAGAAAGGCTAGCTCTTTATCCAAATCGTACATAACGTATCTTTAGGTACCACACGTACCCAGGGCTACTCTGTGTTTTTAAATCACAGTTTAAAATAATACGCGTGCTTTGTGCGGCTTTACACAGTGCTTAACTAGCTCACATATTTAGTCAATGGAACAGGTTATTTCAAACAGCTGATTACTCTGAATTTTGAAGGAAGAGAGAAATGGGGTTAAACGTCCACTCGACACAAACTAGGTCATTTCGGGACTTGGGATTAACGTCCTACATTTCTGCACCGACCGGGATAATAAAGACGGGGGTACGTCATGCAGTGTACTATAGGGGACCACAGTTTTCGTCCAATCCCACCGATCAGACAGCTGTTCTTATCAGGACCCCGAGGAATATTCTCAACCAACACCGGGAGATCACCAGATACCGAGCCCGAGTCTTGCTCAGAAAACCACAGCGGCTCCCTGGCAGAATAAGAAATGTATGGAGTTTAACGTCCTACTGTTCTGCTCCGACTGGGCTAACCAAGACGGATTTACAGAATAATAATTAAGTTTCTCACCTAATCAGTTACCAGTTCAATCAAAAATATTTTCGGGGGGGGGGGCGTGATGGGTGGATGGCGCGCGCTGTATCATAAAGCCCGGTTGGACGTGACAACAAGTATAACCTCGTGAGTTTTCTCGGGGTCCTTCGGTTTCCTCCCACTGCTAAAGATCCCTATGCGCAAGTGAATTATTGAAATAAATTAAAATCCATATGTTAGTACCGAAATGACCTAGTCTGTGTCGAATGGACGTTAAACCCCATTTCTCTCTCCCAAAATGTTTCAGTTTAGCCAGTTGAGCGATGAAGGTATTACGTGATCTGAAATAATTAGTCTGACGAAATTTGAAGGATAATTACATCTCTAGCCCTGGCTACATTCACCCCCTCATTTCCGTTACTTAAACAAAATAATATGCTTTGTTAATTTCTGGCAAGATTTGTTCTAATATCCTAGAGTATCTATTGCTAATCAATATCCATGAAATTGTAGAATCGAGGCTATTTAACTTATAAACAACATAAACAGACAAATAAATGAGATTAGAATTTCTTTCAAAATATTATGGACGATTCTAACTATTGCAACCATTTGGTATCTCTGACGGACCTTTGGATAGTTTAACGAAGTGTAGTTAGCGTTACTTAAACGTAGGCGTAGGTGCAGTAGAGTTGAATGGTGAAGTGTTTTACATGGTGTGTGCACTTTAATCTTAATCGTTCTACATGTCACGGTGTACTGCATAGAAGGTTTGATCTCGCTTTAAAGCCCCAATAACACTCTTGTTGAAACTGAATAATATGTCCCAATCTTCATTCTGGTCAACAAATTGCATTATTTTACAATATTCCAATTAATTGATGATATAAATTTCATCTTAGCACACATAATTTAAAAAAATGGAAAAATTCAACTAAATGATTTGAAAAGTCTAACGTAAACCTTTTCAAATGTGACTTGGATTTTAAAATATTTTCGAACTTTCTGGACAAGTAAAATAGGATATAAAAGATAATTTACACAACAGGTAGGACGCTTAAACATCTAGTACTTAGAATAAGGCTATTATTCATTTTCTCGAGCTGTCAAGCCACCAAGAGTGTTATTGTCCCTTTAACTACGTTCACTTATCAAGGTCTTCATGCAATACCTTGCATATTGTGACACTTATTTCGATTGGTTATTCACCCAGCTTGTGAGCATATCATATTCCCCGATCATCGCGAATACCAAGTCTCGCACTTTCCAACTAAAATGTCTATCTGTGGTAATCGAGTTGCAAAGTTCAAGGTTCGTTCAATGTCAAGGTTTGCTCAATGCCAAGATTTGCGTGGAGGTAGCTAAATCACAGCCTCTGATTGGCCACTACTGTTCACGTGTCTGTAGATAACATGCAGTTATAGTTGTAAAACTCGAGTCGTTGCTTCAGGAACATGGGAATACTGTACCACTCGGCAAACCTCGTAAGATTTCGGACAATCTAAACTCGGCTGTATGATGAATTCCGCCATTTTGGAACTTCTTTAAAGGTCCCGGATGAAACATGGCTGCGCCCATTCCAAACACAAGTTGGCGACCTATTTGGCTAGCGACCTATTCGACCGATCCAGCTGTAAGATAATGACGAAATTACACTTCTATTCTGAGCTGAAGGAATGGATAAAAAATAATATTTTCTACTTTCATTTGATAGACAGAACGTTGGATTTTATTGGTTCATAAATAGAGACTGTTGTCTTTACTCTAAATAGGTTTCCAACGAACAGGTTGCAGCTCGATCGGTCGAATAGGTCGCTAGCAGAATAGGTTCCCAATTTGTGTAATAGCGTCACGTTTTCCTGTTAAAGTAAACCGGTAGCCGCATCGCAAATGTATGGGCGTGGGTACATATCACTTACTGTTATACATCCGAGACTAGATGTAGTTTACGGAATCTGTCGAGATTAGCCGAGTGATACTGTACAAAATAAAGAAATATTACCAAGGGCGAATAACTCTCGGTAGACTTTTTAATCGCTGAAATCTTGATCGTACAAGACGAATAGTGGACGACGGACTATACAACTACATTAAAAGGTCCCCGGAAAAGCTACATAATAGTTTTTGAATTTTGCAAGTCATTTTAGTCCTGCTCATAGAAATATAGACTGGAATATGAACAGAAGAAGGACTAAAAGACGTCATGGATTGTTTATTGACGGAAATTTACGGTTAATCACTGAGAAAAGCGTTGAGACTTACCCTGTTGCGGGTAAAATTTACATTCGAGTTCGTGTTATACTTATAGAAAGGACATGTAAAAATTATTATTTGCATTATTTAAAGTTTTGTGACCTTTAATGTAGTACAATAACAATAAAGGCGTGGGTGGAGTTTAATACTTTCGGCATGTCCAGACTAAAGTGCGGTATTCTTAAAATTAGACTCTAATGTATCAAATAAACGGTACTAAATATTTGGCGTTTATTGCCAATTTCTACGCGAGAAAGGAAATGGGGTTTAACGTCCTACTGTTCTGCTCCGAACCGGGCTAATGAAGGCGGGCATACGCCATACAGTGTGCTATACGGGACATTTTGTCCGGGAAGCGGCAATATGGTCTAATCTCATATCGAATTCCAACTGTCAAGGGATCTTTTACGTACACGCTAATGTTTATACGGTACCTCGGGTCTTCCTCTAGACTACAGCCGTCCTTGTCAGGCTCTCGGTCCTGCACCACTGACAAGGGAAACACGTCGGTTCTACCCGGGAACTTCGCTATTCATCCCACTTTCACGAATATACACTCTTACTAATCTGGGACCTGTTTCAAGAAATTTAAACTAAGATAAAATCCAAATTTTAGTAATTTGATTGGATGATATTAGATTGATTTTACTGCTTAGCCAATCAAAATTGTAGTATCTAATAAAATTTGGATTTTATCTTTTTCGAGAAACGGGGCCCTGAATGACGTTAAAAGACTATGTTATTGTTATTTTAATTATTTACCTGACGAACGGCCAGTCAGTCACACCGAATGTTCCCGCATATAAAATCCAATTAATATGCAACCTTAACGATGGAATATTATCCGTGGAAATTTACGCATGGAAACAGGAAGAGTTGTATGATGGATTAACGTGTCACATTTTCTGCAAACCGATTGACCTGAAGGCAAAGTTTTTATTTTAAAATTCCTGGCACCACATCTGCTGTCTAGGAAGTCCTACCTTAAAGGCACCGGTGCTTGGAATAATAACAGCCATACGGGGAGTAAACAAGTGTCAGTGATGACAGCTCACGGATATGTTATTACTATCGAAAATTAAATGGTTCATTACACTTGGTCATCACGTATGCATTAAATGTTATTAATTATAGAAATGGACATTTCAGACTGAATAAAGGTTACTACAGTTACATACTCAAACCTCGAATACGAGAGAGAGAGAGAGAGAGAGAGAGAGAGAGAGAGGGAGAGAGAGAGAGAGAGAGAGAGAGATGATGATGAGGAAAGCGGAGGACCCAGAGAAACCCACGAAGGTGGACAGGCAAGCGTACCCCCCTTTAGACATCCCCACCCCCACTAACGCTAACGTTTACCTTTCTCTCGACACAAACTAGCTCATTTCGGGACGAGAGAGAGAGAGAGAGAGAGAGAGAGAGAGAGAGAGAGAGAGAGAGAGAGATGATGATGATGATGATGATGAGTAAAGCGGAGGACGAGGAGAAAACCCACGAAGTTTGACAGACAAGCGTACTCCCTTTCACGAACAGACACCCTCACCCTCACCAACTCTAAGGTTTAACGTTCACTCAACACAAACTAGCTCATTTCGGGACTAGCGTATGGTCCAACTTTATTTTAATAATTTTCTTACGCGTAGGCGTCTTTAACAGTGAGAGGATACTGGCGAACCTGGAGAAAACCCACGAGGTTGGACAAGCAACTCGACTCCTTGTCACACACAACCGGGAAATCAAAACCAGACCAGTTGACTCAATGCCACACCTTACGATACGACGCGCTAACCATTCGACCATGTAACCCCCCTCCAATGCTGAATAAGCTTCCGACTTGAATTTTATAAACTAGACCCATCAGGTTTCCCGGCTAACAATAATCGATTAAAGCGTCTAATTAATAGCGAGTAGAATATATCGATGAAATTTCAATTGTTCATAATTTTCTAAACACTGAACAGAGCCGAACTATTTTGGGCTGGTATCCCCTTTAAACGTTCACAATATTGCAAAGGATCCCTATAGCGCATTTTCCCTTTAATGTCAACAAAGCGATTGGTAGTCGGTTTATCTATCAGCTCGATTGAAACATCTATCATAGTCGACTACAAAAAAACAAAATGGCAATTTATGCAAAAACACTTCCGTTTCATGTCCGATAAAAGTTAAACTAATTGATGAGACAATCTCGTTTTGCAGACGAAATGTTTTTATTTATTGAATCTCAACAAAGGGAGATTAATGGCAGACTTCTGGAGCATTTCTGGCTTGTTTCAATTTGATGTACCTAAGTTTGCTCAGTCATCTACCATTGATTCTGTTTGATAGGCTTCCCATGGAGAACATCGCCTTATTGAATTAGCCCTGGCTATCCGTCTCTATGGTAATTAAACATGATTATATGGAAGCTTGGAGCATGCAAAGCAGCTTCCTTCACCGAAGCTAAATTATTATTAACTATAATCTTTTCGGAACAATAACCTTTGCGATGTTGAAAGTAACAAATGTAATACCGAATTATCATCCCCGCCATTAAATTAATGGCAATATAAAATAACCACAGGCTCATATCAGAGCGAAGTATTTTTTACAGGCGTTCGTTAAGCTACTTGGAAGAGAGAGAGAGAGAGAGAGTGAGAGAGAGAGAGAGGGAGAGGGAGAGAGAGATTTAATGTCCACCCACCACAAACTAGGTCATTTTGAGACTAACATATGGTTCAACTTTATTTGAATAAGTTCAACGGCAACTCGACACAATCTAGGTCATTTGGGGACTAACACATGGTTCAATTTAATTTCAATAATTCGCTTACGGGTCTTTAGCCGTGGGAGGAAACCGGAGGATCCGCCGAAAACCCGTGAGGTTGGGCAGGCGATCCTACTCCTTGTCATGTACAACCGTTGAATCGATACCACCCACACCAGTTGACTTAATGACGGACTTTATGATACAACCAACACCCACGCACTTACCATTCGGCCCACTCGGCTAATCTCGACAGATTCCGTAAACTACGTAGACTACATCTAGTCTCGGATGTATGACAGTAAGTGATATGTACCTACGCCCATACATTTGCGATGCGGCTACCGGTTTACTTTAACAGGAAAACTTGACGCTATTACACAAATTGGGAACCTATTCGGCTAGCGACCTATTCGACCGATCGAGCTGCAACCTGTTCGTTGGAAACCTATTTAGAGTAAAGACAACAGTCTCTATTTATCAACCAATAAAATCCAACGTTATGTCTTTCAAATGAAAGTAGAATATATTATTTTTTATCCATTCCTTCAGCTCAGAATAGAAGTGTAATTTCGTCATTATCTTACAGCTGGATCGGTCGAATAGGTCGCTAGCCAAATAGGTCGCCAACTTGTGTTTGGAATGGGCGTAGCCATGTTTCATCCGGGACCTTTAAAGTAGTTCCAATATGGCGGAATTCATCGTACAGCCGAGTTTAGATTCCGAAATCTTCCGAGGTTTGCCGAGTGCCATTCGGCCATCCAGTTTTACCATAGACCAAATAAAACAATCGCTCATAATTAACTGTAACGATATCTAATCTAGATAATACCCGTAACCATTGCTTCATGGCTAGATGCTTTCAGTTTTCATCGTCCCAATTTACTATAATGTACCAAAACTCCACACTGATCAGCAGTGAATATTCGCCGCTACAATCACTGGTAAGGATGACATAGATGTGACTTAATGATCCAAAAATATTCACACTTTCCTCCGAAAAATTTAATTCTAAAACATGTTTTTGTATGTATTAGAAAAATAAGTAAAGACGTTTGAAGTATTTGTAGGTAAAAATCATTTCCTATATAGTGTAAAAGGCTATTAACATGAGTAAAAGACACCATTCTGCTCCAACCAGTAACGTCTTATGTAAGCAATGCACGTGCCATTGGGCCAATGATTGACGCAGCGTGTTTTGATTGCGCGTGTTTAAGACAGTCATCTTTTACAGACATATTAGAAGACTTTCGCACTCTCGAATAAGATGAGAGAGAGAGAGAGAGAGGGAGGGAGGGAGCGAGAGTAGGGTTCTTTAGCAGTGGGAGAAAACCGGAATACCAGGTGACCTCCCTCTCTCCCTCCGTCTCTCTATCTCTCTCTCTCTCGTGGTAGCCTGCCCCGGCTCAATGGCAGACCTTCTGATACAGCGCACGTGCCAACAATTCGGCCATCCAACCCACTCTCGGCCAATTAAAAGGGTATCAGTAGACGACCTTAATCTACCATCTTAAGCCCAACAAACCAGATATATTGCATTAACAGTAAATAACAAATCTATCTCTATAACTCGACCATCCAGATATGTCAATGAACTCATCAAAATTATTGTTCAAATCATACAAACATGTCGAAAAACATTTGGAAATTGCTTTCAGACTAATCTTAACTGCCTTTTTTTTTATTACACAACGCCGAGAAAAACTAGACACCACGTGTCTGACCAGCACGCTAATGGAATATCTGTAGTTTATACAGGCTATTGTTGTCTATCATCTGGTGAATCATCCACATGCTATCCATGCCTTTTTCATACACGAGGGTTCCTACATTTTCAATTGTTTTTTAAAGAGACACTCTCACATTGACTTTCGTTGTCGATCGGCCCACGTTTATGTCGCTTTGACTAGACTACGTCAATTACAATAGCTATGGTTCATTTTGGTTGGTTGGGTTTGTTTTGATAATGGCGGTGGGTTTCTATGAGCATGTGCGTCAAGGTAGGCCAGTACATGGATATTTGGTAATTAAGTGAGTTCAGTGTTATTTAGAATAGGGTATTTTTAAGAATTAATTACATTTATTTACTTGTTGGGGAGTGGCAATGCCCCTTTTATTATACCTAACGTCTGTTTTAAATACTTTGAAGCTTGAACTCGTTGATCACCGACGTGCGATTCCCTGCCCATTCTATCCAGAGTTATTTTACATGTTTGATGCTAAACGTGACTTTTCCCGCAAAAACGTTAAATTATATAGTTGATTAAAATTGGAAATAGAGATTAAATGCATGTCTTTCTATATAAGATGCGCAAGGGTTATCCTGTCCAGTTTTCAAGCTATATTTTAGCGGTTTGATTCGATACCGGATTTGGCTTGGTATCCTGTTTGACTAGGTACAAAGTTTACCTCAATACCCTTTTTGACAACGTAACCCTTTTGCCTCTGTACTGTTGTGGTTTGATTCGGTAACCGATTTGGATCGGGGCCCTTTTTTTAGGTGCCCTGTTTGGCTCGATACCCTGTTTCACACAGTACTCTATTTTACAAGGTTTCCAGTTTGTCTCAACTAAGTACCGCTTTGTAAACTATATTGTCGCAGTTTGACTCGGTACCCGGTTTGACTACGTACCATGTTTGTCATGATACCTTGTTTGACCCGATTCCCGGTTTAATTAAGTACCTGGTCTGACAAACTGGGTATCCACCTAAAAGGGGTACTGGACCGTACTTAGTCGCACTGAGTACCAAGTCAAACAGGAGCAGAAATTTCCAATCA
The DNA here is from genome assembly GCA_036850965.1 of Patella caerulea. Lineage (NCBI taxonomy): Eukaryota > Metazoa > Mollusca > Gastropoda > Patellidae > Patella > Patella caerulea. The sequence goes on along the minus strand of JAZGQO010000002.1, from coordinate 10,702,800 downwards.
CCTTATCGAAGTGTTGTAGTGACATTTTGTGAACACTGAAGGCGCCAAGCCCACGAAATGGATGCAATTTGAGACCATTTTAGACCACTCAAATTGGACCCTCCAACCTGGACCAGCGCTTGAAAATGGATGAGCTTTAAAGAGTTCGGGGGGTTGGGATGGCCTAGTGAACTAGAGTGCCGCGCTTCGACCTCTAGCTGGCCGGTCACCTCTGGCTTGCGGCTGTGGTTTCGAGCCCTGGTGTGAGCGTATGTGGCATGGAGATAGGGGCGCCTTCTCAACCTCGTGGGTTTCCCCCGGGCACTCCGGTTTCCCCCCACCGCTAAAGACCCCTACGCGCAAGCGAATTATTGAAATAAAATTAAACCATAAGTTAGTCCCGAAATGACCTAGTTTGTGTTGAGTGGACGTTAAACCCCATTTCTCTCTCTCTTTAAAGAGTTCACTCGCCTCTGAGGCGGTGCTGACATACCCATGACCTCCTTATGCGCGTCTGTCCATTCAGCAGAGGTTTGTACTAACGCTACCGCCGAGCACCGTCTAAGACATTATCAGTATGCACCAGAACATAACATAGATTTCGCTGATCCTGGCGTAATTCATCGATAAATTGGATAAATTCACATCACCGCAGACAGACAAATTTCTAATGGAGTGCAACCGATATAGAAGAGTATACAAAGTTTGGCGAACTTTGACCCCAATACCCACAAGGCACTAAACATTCATTTATAGACCGGCTGATATATTAGGGAGATGCTAAATGGTGGCTCATGAATTTCCTGAGTCCGAACTAGCTGCTTTATGTAAAAGAGTATTTTGGGAAATACTAACCCAAACCCTTGACCTAATAACTGAACTTCGATCAGGGTTGGAAAACCCTATGGACTTTCACGGTCAACATCGGGATGGATTAGAACCTTCTGATTAGTGAGGGGTTGGGATGGCCTAGTGGTTGTGAGTGCCGCGCTTCGACCTCTAGCTGGCCGGTCACCTCTGGCTTGCGGCTGTGGTTTAGATCCCTGGTGTGGGCGTATGTGACATGGAGATAGGGGTGCCTTCTCAACCTCGTGGGTTTCCTCCGGTGGCCCTGGTTTCCTCCCACGGCTAAAGACACCTACGTGCAAGCGAAATATTGAATTAAAATTAAACCATATGTTAGTCTCGAAATGACCTAGTTTGTGTGGAGTGGACGTTAAACCCCATCTCTCATAACTCCCAACAAAACTCTCGATGTGAGCCTCTGATGACAGACGTTACAGTTATCAAAGGGGAGCAACCCGTGTATTTTTTTTATTACTTCTTTGATTCGTGAGCCAGTGTCTTACTCATCGAGTCACAAACCCCATCCCCATGCATCCACTCCCTCCACCCTAACATCAGATCCATCATGGTCTTAACAAAAACTTATACCCTATGCTAATTAACTTGGATGTGAAATCAAAACGGAACTTTAAAAAAAAAGATCTTAGAATACAGCGGATGTTAATCCGAGCCAGAAGTGGAGCGTGAATCAAATCAGTTATTGATTGACCGTGAGTTGCTCGAGACAGAATTTGTCTGAGGGAAAGAAATATAGATGTCCATAAGGTTAATCCCGATTGGAATTTCCTATTTCCATTCCATCAACTCTAATATTTTAAACCCAAGAAATAATTACATGTTCACGCAATTCTAGAAATTCAATCTCTTTTTTTACCATTGTGACATATGAAACAGATCTAATGGTCAAGTAAGACATTCTCAACAATTAAAAAAAAAACTAGCGTGGTTTCGATTCGCCGGTTTGGACACACGAATTTGGACAGACGACTCTACTCCTTGCCACGTACAACCGGGGATTGGGAACCACGCCAGTGGACTCAATGACAGGCTTTCTGATACAACACGCACGACCATCCAACCCCCATCAAATGAGGGAACCGCCGAAAATGTAAAACAAAAAATATGACCGGAAAGGGTACCAGTTGTTAACACAAATTAAAAGCCTACCCCATGTGTTTTTATTTACTTAAAAGGAGTAGGGGCAGATAAATTAAAGTTAAAATGTCAACGATGGATAATTTATCAATCTAAAATTGATATGTTAGCAATTATTTCCTCTCACCTCATCTGCAGGAGCAGTAATGACAGGTGCTTCCGTTGACATTGCCTGCATCACACCTGGTCTCGAAGATTTCCACAGTCGGGGAATATTTTAAAAAATGAAACTATACATTCAACAAATTGGTTCTCACAATTCAAACAAAAATGGCACATAACAATTACTAGCCAATGGCAATAAAAGTTTTGGCGATTATTTCTTAGATAATAAAGAGATCCCACGGGGTCGTGACTGACCCCTTCACAAAGTTCATATCTAGATTAAGCAGTTTACTTATATACATCTTATATACATGTATGTATAAAGACTTGGCACCGACTCAAACTTCGTATCGCAGAAAGACATTCCCAAGAGAAGGTGTACGTATAAGAATTGCCTCGTCGAGACAGTCCAAAATATATGAACTCTGGCCCTTAACTGTACTTATTTAACAAATGGGTTAATAATTCAACCAATTATCACGTATTTAAAGCGATAATTTCATATTTTCAAAGAAAGTCAAAACATAATTATTTCTATGTCTTTTGCTCAGAAGGTTGTGACTACTATACAATCATAGGCATTATTCCCCCCACTTATAACTCATTAACACATTTCTATTGCCCCCATGCAATAGCTATCTTCAAACGTTTGAATTTGAAGAAATTGAAAATGACATTTTTGCCAATTTCTCAACTGGTAATATTGAATTATAGGATTATTCTTTAATAAGTAGGACTGTTTATAGATACCATCTATTTTAAGGCTTTAATTTTAATCAATTTTAAAAATATAACTTAAAAATATGAAATTACAGCTTTAAAGCATGAAAGAAGAGTTTGCATCAAATTGAAACTAGATATTATTTCGCTCCGTTTATTTCAACTAGTTAAAATTAAAACGGAACGAATTCTCCGTTAAATTTCAATTACTGGAAAAATCAAAATCGATACGGTTTTTATGCGGGAAATAAAACCAGTATCCCCTATGAAATCCAAACTGACATATTTAATAAATTTAGCAAATTCATTTTACCATTCATACAGTATAAGCCTACAGCTGACGCCATCTTGAATAAAATCCTTTCTCGTTATTCATCCCATTCGTTATAAACCAAAAGGGGATTGGATCGCTTGTACGTGACAAGGAATAGAGTCGCCTGTCCAACCTCGTAGGGTTTCCCCGGGTCCTCCGGTATCCTCCCACTGCGAAAGACCTCTACGCGTAAACGAATTATTGAATTGAAATTGGAACATCTGTTAGTCCCTCCCCCCGCCCCCATTGCTAAAGACCACTAAGCACACGCGAGTTATTGAAATAAACCCAGAATTGAACCCCGTGTTAGTCTCGAAGTAACCTAGTTTGTATCGAGTCTCTCTCTCTCTCTCTCTCTCTCTCTCTCTCTCTCTCTCTCTCTCTCTCAATGTTTGACAAAGCAATGCCGGAAATAATTGTTTGGAAAAAAAAATAACAATAACCGCCAGCCATAGAATATCAACTAAATACATAACCTGATAGGTGACACCCATTACTGAGCAAATGGTACAGTCCTTACAACAAAATATTTAATTGAGAAAATAGAACGATGTACAGTATTAATATAATACGTAAGACCGATAGACAAGTTTAAGGTCCATGACTTTCAGCACACAATCGTAGGACAGAACTCATAGTTTGTACAGATGACAACTTCTTGATATATGCAGTAACTGTTTAGTTATCAGGAGCGGATCCAGGATTTTTTGCAGGGGGGGGGGTGTCTAGGTCTGATAATTGCTTAACTAATTGCGCTCAACCGATAATTTGGTAAATTAGATTCAATTTGGTTCACTCTGACGTATTTCCGGAAGGTAAATTCCAAAATAACAGGTCTAAATCGCCAATAAAATCGCATAAAAATTTTTTCAAGTCTGAGCAAGGGGGGCGGGGGGGGGGGGGGGCGGACCCCCTGGCCCCGTCCCCCCTCTGGATCCGCGCCTGGATATTCGCAAACCATCTTCATAATTTCGTTGACCCTGACGCGAAGACAAGAGAACGATTTAGACAAGACAATATTTTGCCCATTTTTTCTTTCGTATGAATTCCAAACACAAAATAAGATATGAATAAAGAGAATGAGTGTGCTGCTGGAAATCGGAAAGAAATTTGTCCCAAATCAACCGAATGCGGTCGATATTGTACAGAATTTTTATGGCGCAAATCCTCTCAGAAAGGAATCAATCCAGGAGCAGATAACGCAGTCTAGGGATTAATACCGGATCTATATGATCTCAGATTCCTACATTTTGTCATCATATATCATTTGATTCTGATTGGTAATTGTCTGTCAACGTTGTATAAGACCACGAAACCTATCACCATTTCTGTCTGAAGTTCTAGTTATACTACAGGCATTATAAAGATACAATAACAATAAATTTTATTATAGATATATAGACAACTCATTTGTAGTCGGAGTCTATATTAATGGCTTAACAATCAATGTAAAAAAGACAAAATGCGTTCGTCAAGTAAGATATGCCGACATAAAAATTAAAATAAGATTTCGGATAAATACACTTTTTTCAGTAAAAATAAATTGATGATGGGTGTCTTGAATTCAAATCAGGCAATAAATTAGATCAAAGATAATGACACAGTTGATTGCATGGCTTTGAGATCAAAACTCCAGTACTACTACTGCTACTACTGTAAACACTATTCCAACAACCACTACTGTTCATACTACTATTACTGCTACTACTACTACATCTACGTTACAACTACTGCTGCTGCTGCTACTACTACTACTACTACTACTACTACTACTACTACTACTACTACTACTACTACTAGTAGTACTACTATTACTACTACTGCCACTCCTACTACTACTACATCTACGTTACTACTACTGCTGCTGCTGCTACTACTACTACTACTAGTACTACTACTACAAACACTACGGCTACTCCTACTACTGCTGCTGCTACAACTACTACCACTAGTACTACTACTACGACCACCACTGCTACTCCCACTACTACTACTACCACTACTACTACTACTACTACCACTGCTATGACTAACACTGCTACCACTACCGCTACCACTGTTACTGCTACTGCTTCTACTACTACTACTACTACTACTACTACTCATGACATTCATTACTCCTACTACTACCACTGTTACTGTTACTACTACCCGACCACTGCTCCTAGTAGTAGTACTCTTGCTTTCAAACATCTTATGTGTATCGCCCAGATAATACCCACTATTCATTTATACAAGTGTAATAAAACGTATTAATACATGCATTTATCTAATAAATCAAAACAATTGACAATTGTTTACACATGCGTATTCTTCTGGCCGCCATATACAACGTAGAACTAAGTAATATTACCATCTTATACCCTAGACAGAATTCTTGTCTTTTGTTCGCGACAAACCAAGGAAGAACAAGAGCTTTTTAACACAATTTATCACTGGTTCCAATAAATATGTAGACGGTCTTAACACTGAGACCAGTGACCCAGAGTTTAAAGGCAGCCAATTCACAAATCAATCATCAATGATTACATTTAAATGACCTGCTTCTAAGCAAGGAAACAAAATACGGGGATTGGATTTTTTTTTTAGAACGACATTCACACTACAGACAAGATGAATTATTCATTTCTGTGATGTTTCGTCCTTCCTCTCTTTAGTACTTCAGGGTCAGATCGCAAGCATCGTAAAATGTTGTGTTTAGGTTAAAGTGATGTCACGTGGTCGTGATCACATTTGTGATAGAGACAAAGGCATAATGGATTAACGTCCACGTAGAATAAACCAATATGGAATTAGCATGGTGTATGTCAACAATGTGCTACCACGCAGGGGTCTTTAGCAGTGAGTAGAAACTGGAGGACCTTGAGAAAGTCCACGGGGTTAGGCAGCTATTCGCTAGTACGTAGGGGTCTTTGGCCCTAGGACAAAAACTGGAAGACCTAGAGAAAGAACACGGGGTTAGGCAGTCGACCATATATTCATTGTCACGTACAAGCCTAGGATATATCGTTTTTGATATAATAATAGATATGTGAACTCCTGCCAGTGCACTGTTTCACATAACTCGTCACATCCCGATGGTAGAAATGGTTTAGACACATATACGATTGAACAGTCGATTTCTTGGTAAGTCGGGGCTGAAATTTGGCTTTGGCTTTGAACATGTATATTTATATTTATTATTTACCATTTATGTTCTTTGCTTTTAAATGTTTATCTTATAACACCCATTCGACCCAAAGTAGATCATTTCGGGTCAAAAACATGGCTAAATATTGTTTCAATGATAGACTTGCGCGTAGAGGTTTTTAGCAATGTCAGGAAATAGGAGGATCCGGAGAAAACCCACGAGGGTGGACAGGCGACCCTATTCCTTATTAGGTAGAACCGAGGAATCGAAGCCACGCCAGTTGACTCAATGACAGATCCTATGACACAACGTCCACGCGTTAACCACTCGGCCATAAGCAACCCCACCCCCCGAGGTGGTCTGGAATAGTAAATAATGGTTGTGGTACATAATTAGGACTTGGCTGACTTGCCTCAACGTTACAGACATTTCTGTATCTACAACACTTTGAGAACCTAGAAATGTCAAATCATAAATCGTTTACTCTATTTAAATGACACTGGAGCCACGGTGGCTAAGTGGGTAAGACGCTGGCTCGCTAGCCTGGAGGTCGCGTGTTCAATCCCTGCATTGGCTGAGGAAAACTCATCGGGAATCCCCGGCGTGGTTTACCCTTGGCAGTGGTGCAGGGCAACTGTCTAGTCATTCGAATGGCACCAAAACCCTAGGACCTGATACATTGACGTGTTCGTAAAAATAAAACCCTTGGCAGTTGGAATTCAATAAAAGAGTAGGCCATAGTGAGCTACCCGGGCAAAATATCTCTTATAGCCCGTCATCATTAGCCCAGTCGGGGCAACAGTAGGACGTTAACCCTCTTTTCATTTTATTTCATTTCAATTAAAACGACACCATCGATGTGGGTTATGAAAACATCAGTTTATTAATTCACTTAAATGTACATATTCGTACCCTCAAACCCCACGAAATACACTGGACTTATTAGAAATAAGTGTAACTCGCTTTAATTTCAAAGGGAACGACTCGTTTTAAATCCAACCCACAACACTCTAATTATTTCTGGACATTTCAATGCACTCCTAGTAAAATACATAATTTCCAACTGGTTTATTGAAAGCTGTATTTCCATATGATACCTGATATATCAAAGAAGTTAATTGAATTACACGCATACACGAATTTACCCTTCCATGCGACCCACATCAATTCATAAGAAATGATTTGAAAATCGATAAACATTTCGTGTTTAATGAAGTTTTTATAGTCTATGCTTTTGTGGAGACAAATAACAATAAAGATGATAAATTTGATATGGAAACCAACTAACCAACTAACTTAAATCGGGGAGTTCGGTGCCTATTGGGGAAGGACTTGGGGATGGCTAAATAGTTAGCGTGTGGTTTCGATTCCCAGGTTGTACGTGACAAGGGGTGGAGTCGCCTGTCCAACCTTGTGGGCTTTCTCCGGGTCTTACGGTTGTACGTGACAATGAGTAGGGACACCTTTCCAACCTTTTGGGTTTTCTCCGAGTCCTCCGGTTTCCTCACACTGCCAAAGACCCCTACGCGCAAACGAATTATTGAAATTAAATTAAAAACATATGTTTGTCCCGAAATGACCTAGTTTGTGTCGAGCGGACGTTAAACCCCATCTCTCATGACGCTCAACAAAACTCGCGATGCTAGCCTCTGATGACAGACGTTACAGTTATCAAAGGGGGGCAACCCGTGTATTTTTTTTTATTAGAAGAAACAATTGTAACTCACCTCAGTAATAAAAAAATATTTACAATATGATCCAACCGTCACTTTAAATAAAATATCTATTTATGACACGAGCTGTTACACGTTGTAGACATATGACATATAATATCAGCCAAATATAATAATCAGGTTTCATTTGGTATATTTAAAGGGACAATACCACTCTTGCTGACTTGACAGCTCCAGAAAATAAATAATAGCCTTATTCTAAGTACTAGATGTTTTAGTTTCCTACCTGTTGTGTAAATTAGCCATTACATCCTATTTTACTTGTCCAGAGGGTTTGAAAATATTTTAAAAAACCAAGTCACATTTTAAAAAGTTTTCGATGGGCTTTTCAAACCATTTTTCCAATTTTTTAAATTAGGTGTGTTAAGATGAAATTTGTATCATCATTTAATTGGGATATTGTAAAATAATACAATTTGTTGACCAGAATAAAGATTGGGGTATATTATTCTGTTACAACAAGAGTGGTATTGAGCCTTTAAAGAGAGCGAGAGCGAAAAATAGGGTTTAAAGTCTATTCGACACAAACTATGCCGTCTCGAATTTTTGAAATAAAATTGAATCATACGTTTTAGTCCCGAAATGACCTGAACAGAGAACGCATTGGTCTAAATCAACCATTTGATTTTGGATTTGAGTTTTTGAGACCATGTGTATCGTTTCATTGTTGTAAGTTTGAAATGTTATGTATTTTTTTTTTGTACAAATTGCGTGATTTACATCATGTAGTCTTTAATTAAAACGAATGAATTATTTTCCTCTACAAAAATATCTAATAGAATATTATGTAACTTTACTCGAATGACATGCATTAAATCACGATCGTTGTCAAAACATGCTTGTATAATGTAAAAAAAACAACACAAGGTATATATGAATATAATTGTAATTTTATACATTGATTGTGAACGAGAGAGAGAGAGAGAGAGAGAGAGAGAGAGAGAGAGAGAGGGGGGGGGAATCGGGTCCGTGTGTGTGGGTGGGGTGGGGGGTAACGGCCACTCGACACAAACTTGGCATAGTGGTCTTTAGCAATGGATGGGAGAGGGCCCACAGAAGAGAAAACCCACGAGGAGAGAGAAAGAGAGAGAGAGAGAGTGTGGGAAAACCCGAGAACTCCGAAAGAACACGCGAGGTATGACAAATGACCCTACTTCTTCGGGTACATGTGTGCAATGCAAAACCACGCCACGTGACTCAACGACTGACCTTATGATCAAAAGTATAGGGGTTGGTCCATTCGATCACCCACTTTAACTAAATATATAAAAATGATCAAGTGTAGTTTGAAAATATTTGGCTGATTATTCGGCGTGTAGACATTAATCTGATCGTCTATCCTTCAGCATGAATGATTAACATAAATATTATTCATCGTACTTTTCACATTCAATTATCCATGTCTATAACCATAATGAATTTATCTTTCTGGAAAGAAAATATATATGTTACAAGCATGCTCACAATTTGATGCTGGCTTTTACGTTTTCATGACCATGTGCAATTCCTACGAAAGAGAGAGAGAGAGAGAGAGAGAGAGAGAGAGAGAGAGAGAGAGATCTCGCTTTAACTACGTACACCTCATCAAGGCCTATAATAAGTAATATCCTGCATATTTCGGCACTATATTTCGATTGGCTATTCACCCAGCTTGGGAGCCTATCAGATTCCCCGACATATCGCGAATACCAAGTCAAAATGACTACCTGTGATACAAAGTTGCAAAGTTCAAGTTTCATTCAAAGTCAAAATTTCAGTGGAAGTCTGTATTTCACAACCTTTGACTGGATGCTACTTTTCACGTGTCTGTAGATAACGTAGCTATAGTTCGGGAATGTCCAGAATATCATGATGGTCCCGTGATCGACCCCTGCATTGGATGAGAAAGTTCATCGGGATTTTGCGACGTCATTTCCTGTTGTCAGTGATGCAGCTGTCTAGGCGTTCGAGGTCCCTAATATACATTGTCGTTCGCGTTAAAGATCCCTTGGCAGTTGGAATTCGATATAAGAGAAGGCCATAGTGCCGCTGATCAAGCAAAATTTTCCTCAAGTAACATTAGCCCAGTCGCAGCAGAACAGTAGGACGATAAACTCTATTTCATCTCAGTTTATATATGATGCCAGTCGTAGCAATCGTCTAATATTACGATACGTACTTTCGATACGTCAACCCGGTAGTCTTTACTAACAGCATATGAAAACTGAGTTTGATACAAAAAAAAAAAAAGACAAGGGTTTTTGTCTTCCATACGACAACGGGATCCATGTATGCTCGATTACCACGGCCCCACATCGTCTATGAATAAAGAAAAACGAGATAATTATTGATAATAAACGTGGTAATATAAATGACGGGATACAATCATCTCCGGTTATCAGTAGACCAAGCGAATAAAGATTTGGCTAGATTCCATGTGATTTACAAACCCCAATAACGCGTCTTTTTATTCTAAAATAAGCTACTCGGCTTGTCTCTAGCACTCTATATTCACGTTGCTTACGGTTATAGAAAGTTTATCTACTATTTGAAAAAAATGTCTGTTAACGTTTGCATTCCTTTGCCAAATTTTAAAAGAATCGATTATGCAGTTGGATTGGATAGGTTGATGTGAAATTGTGAACAGACTTTGAAATGAAATGAAATGGGGTTTAAGATACTACTGTTCTTCTCCGACTGGGCTACAAACTTTGGAGTCAATCCACTGATTCGCATTATGAATCTTTAGATAGATAAAAAAACAAAATATGTATACCATATAACATTCTTGGCATTTTGAAAAGATTGTATAAAATAATCAGAGACAATAAGTCTATATAAATAATCATCAGAAAAGGTTGTAAACGACAATTAATGCGAAAAGTACCGGAATAAATGGAGTTAAACGTCCCACTGTTCTGTTCCGAACTGGGCTAATGAAGACGGGCATATGCCATGCAATGTGCTATGAGGGAAATTTTGCCTGGACAGTATTCCGGTTGCCAAGGGAACTTTTACGTGCACGCCAATGTGTACACGGGACCTCGGTTTTTCGTCCTATCCGAAAAACTATACAACTGTCCTTGTCAAGCCTTCCGTCCTGCATCACTGACAAGCGGGGAACCACGTGGGGAAAATCTGGATGAACTTCCTCGGTCGATGCAGGGATCGAACACCCGACTTCCATACTACCGAGCCAGCGTCGTACCCACTTAGCCACCGTGATCCCGCGAAAATTACCCTTTCCTATGAGGATATTCGAGCATGACAACACAGCAATCTTATTTTGTATTATTTCTCCAGATTCTATACCCAATGAACTTTGGGATAATAACGTATTAATTAAAAGAAAATATTCAGCTTGACACAAACACAACAAATTGTTTTGTAAATGAAGAGGTCTTATAGTTTTAACAAACTGATTCTGTAAAATGAAACCCAAACCAGGATTGACTTCCTGGTGTTAATACAGACCGAACTCATCTTTAAGCAATGTAAAGCCATACATAAAGAAAAGCAGGCACTTACTGGAATAGGTTCCACAAATATTTACAATTTTACCGCCCAAAACAATAAATACCGGACGAGGTGTAAGAGCAGATGTGAAGTTATAAGAGAGGGTATTTATCAATATATATGAATGAAGTGTTGCCAGGCGGCAAAATATTTTTCCAAGATCACTAAAATAAAATAAAATAGTATGTAAATAAATAAATAAGCTCTGATTTGTGAGGGAGTAGTGTAACACTACATACAACAGAATATCAGCATTGTTGATAGACCTTTATTGAGAGCATGAAATAGGCATACTCCGCGAGGAGCGCCATTCCAAGTCTTCTGAAACTAACAGTAAACTCTGGCTTATAAAGCATACAATTAATTAAGAAAAGTGATACACAAGCGATGTACATATTTGGCATTGTTTATTTATGAGATTATAGTATCTGTAACTGCACTGCATATTTAATAAGATCGTGAATGAGATCGTGCCTATTGTCAAAACGAGCAGAGGCCATTCGTGTGTAGTCCGTAAATAACATATTGAACACATTAGCTGTTTTATTAAGTCCGTGCCTTGAAGAAGTTGTGTCGAGTTGAACACGTCAATATCATTAATGATCAAAAATCAGCAGAGGTCAGAAAGTTCTATCTGTATATTTATATTTCAATATGATGTAGAGATCACTTTGTCACATTCCATCCCCACCCATTTAAGTTATTTATTAAAAATAAATAACTAATACCATTCTCACAGGTGGGACACTGTCTTCATCTCTATCAATTGAAGGTACACACAATTAAGTTAAATCACACACGAATTAAGAAGAGCACACACGATATAATAATAGTAATGAAAACACACACGATTATATAGTTATATGATATTTTCGGAACACTAGGTCCTTGACTTTTGTAGGACGATACCATTATACCATTAAATTCTGGCATTCCTCTTGATTAATTATGACAAAGTGAATGACACTTGTTTATTTCTTGGTGCTGGTGTGGAAACATCTGTTCCATGGAGCGTATTCTCGTCCTCGGTCTCAGCCGACACCATCCCCTTAATTATCGTTATCTAACATACATTAAATACAATACAATATCAATATCAACACTTGAAAAGCCTTTATATGGACATCACAAATTCAAGTCCTAATTCTAAAAACACAATTACATTGATAAACATGCTACAATAATATAAGTTCAATATAAATACTCGCTACAATAATATAAGTTCAATATAAATACTCGGTTATACGTTCCAACCGAAAAAAAAAATCAAAAAACACTTTTTCAATGTCAATAATTTCACTGTTGCCACCACTGAATAAGTTCAGGTCATGTTAGAATTGTTCTTTTCCTTGCACAGCTAATTTGATGCACGTAGGCACTTCTGCAAACTGGGCTTGAGGGTCATAGCTTTTGACATACTGGAATGCCCTGGTCTGGTTCAACGTTGCGGTGCGTTAAGATAAGGTACAATAAATCCCATAAATGATCAATGTACTTGCTAAATTAGACCAATTACAATTACATTACCCTTAATTTACAACATTGGTTTTAATTGGATGTAATAATACTTAATCATATTCTTACACTTAAGTTTATTTAAAATCAAAATCAAAATTTACTTTTAAGTGAATAAACTATTAACAATAGAATTTAATCTGCCCCTAAGTAAAAATAAGCAGTATTAATTAGTACTTATCACCTAAAGTCATTAATAACATTGAAATTCATTAGTAGTCAGCTTTACTAATTGACAGTGACAGGTTAAGATTATAACCCGTCTTAACATTGGTGCTATATAGCGCTTCGTGTATATATCACAAGCTTGTAGCCAAGGGGTGCTATCTTACACGCTGAGAACAGAAAAGACAGACATGTGCCTGTGTGAGATGTCCATATAGATACTCCCTATTAACATTTCGTTCTGAATTCAAACGAGAAATAGCATCTTGATACAAGGGATCGGTATTTATTACAAGACCTGATTGTATGATACTCCTGGTTGTAAAAATAAAATAATTACAACCCATAAGTTATTATATTCCTGACGTTTACATGTAACGAAAAATAAAAAAAATTACAAATATAAGTTCTTGACGATTACAATACATTAGTATGGTTTTACGTAACATTACTCATGACATAACAGGGAATTCAAAATTTATTCGACAGCTAATCGCACTTTCAAATTAAACTTTAAATTATCCATTTTACCACGTTATACTTTTTTGGGGGGGGGGGGTGAACACATACTTTAAACTTATTCTCCTTTATATTTCTTTAACAAAACGACATGAATAATCCAGAAACAGTTATATTGCATAAGCTACTCGCTATATATTGCAATGCACCCTGTTTCAATTTAAAACATTTTTTAAAACCTAATACCAACCCACACAAAGGGCCATTAAGTTTTAATTTTTCTTGGGCATTTTCCTTTATAACCCTAAAACCTAAACGCGATTTTACACATATTCATACCTTAACCATACGCGGTTAAACACATATACATTACTTGGACATAACACTACATTACATTATTACGATCTATAACTTTATAGAACGGAGACTTCATTTTATTTCTTTTAGCTTAGTTATACTGTTGCAGTTTTAGAATTCTTACCGACGTTTATAGAAATTATTTACCCATGTGTAAAACTAACTCTTATTTACTTAACTTAATTATTTACTAGTTTTCCATTTTTTTCGAAAACTTTATATTGATCAAATCCCTAATCTTTAAACAATTTTAAAATTATCCCTTGGTCATTTTTGGCGTTCCATTGTCAGTTACAAGGAAATATGCACCTACCTTAAAAACGACTGGAAACTTCTTCTTTCAAGGGTTTCCTCCCGGGATCGAACCCGGACGTCAGTGATTCCATGACTAATGGCTATGGCTGTAATTATTGGCCCATGGTCACTGGTAAGACTTCCCGCTGGTATGGCGATTCACTCACAGGTTCATATAGTCACGGCATCCAAATCTGATACCACCCAGGACGGTCACAGCAACCAAATCTGATATCTTGACTAATTGTAATTAACAATCCCGGTTGATTACCAATGAAACCAAAATCTTTTCAACTGGCAGATTAACTGGAGAATTCTGTCTAACAAGATTGCCAGCGGCTTCATGGGACTGGATCCCGTTCTGTCTGGTTCACTGATTCACGGCGCCAAATCTGATATCTGTAACACTACATACAACAGAATATCAGCATTGTTGATAGACCTTTATTGAGAGCATGAAATAGGCATACTCCGCGAGGAGCGCCATTCCAAGTCTTCTGAAACTAACAGTAAACTCTGGCTTATAAAGCATACAATTAATTAAGAAAAGTGATACACAAGCGATGTACATATTTGGCATTGTTTATTTATGAGATTATAGTATCTGTAACTGCACTGCATATTTAATAAGATCGTGAATGAGATCGTGCCTATTGTCAAAACGAGCAGAGGCCATTCGTGTGTAGTCCGTAAATAACATATTGAACACATTAGCTGTTTTATTAAGTCCGTGCCTTGAAGAAGTTGTGTCGAGTTGAACACGTCAATATCATTAATGATCAAAAATCAGCAGAGGTCAGAAAGTTCTATCTGTATATTTATATTTCAATATGATGTAGAGATCACTTTGTCACAGTAGACCTTGTATTTAAGGCATTTTGCGACCCTAAACGCTTGTGTACTGATTTCAATGAGTGCTTGCTCTTTACAGAATATCTGAGATACAAATAGTCCCATGCCTGTGAGAGATACAATGTGATAAAATTATATACATGTACAGATCTATATTTGGTTTCGTTTTTTTTTTTACATTTCGAAGGTCTACACTACTTGCAGATCCGACCGGTTGTACTGGAAGCATCTTTACGACCCTAAACGCTGACCAGTTTTTATGCTCATGGTGTCTGTTTCAATCTTCACAAATCGCCATGCAAATGGGGCAAAGGAGAGGGGTTGGGGTGCTATAAATAGAAATGAAATGAAATGGGGTTTAACGTCCTACTCTTTTGCACCTAACCCGGGGTAATGGAAGACGGGGCTATAAATAGAGTCACTAACAAAGATACATGGCATGCACACAAGTAAAACATCATTTCCCTTTTATCATGTGACTAAATCTTTCCATCTGAGTTTTTACATTTGATACCATCACTTAACCAAACACAAGTGATACAAATTGTAGATACACGTTAAACAGTTAGTAATTGTCATGTATTTCTCGACACGTATGCCAACTTTAAAGAAGCTAAATCGCTAATAATTAGGACATAGAAATTGACACGAATAGGTCGCAACGCATATAATAAAGTAATATATATAAACTGATTTACATTAGTATTTATCGACATGCTTTCCAGAAAAGATTATGGATTCCTGTCACCGTTTGACATGACTTGCATGGAATATTTCTAGCATAATTCTTCGAGTTCCTTGTTACAAATGGCGCCGAAACGCATTATGGCACACGATCCGTGGACCGATGGTAGAATGTCTCTTTTGCCTTAAATATTTTTAGCATATTTCTTCGAGTCCCTTGTTACGAATGGCACTGAAACGCATTATGGCACGCGGTTCGTGTACCAATGGTAGAATGTTTCTTTTATCTTAAATATTTGATATCAGTAGCCCATCTTTTCCATTGTAAGATCACAGCATCAATAATTCGTGTTTTTAATGTCGAAGACTTTGGACGATACTGAATTAAAAACTTAGCCACTTTAACGACATAACTTCATCAAGACAATGCCAAGAAAAAAGAAAAATGAAATAGGATATAATGTCCTGCTGTTCTACTCCGACTAGGATAATGACGGTGGGTATACAGTGTATGGTGAGCGAAATGTTGCCCGGAAAGTGGGCCTTGAATACAGTGTTGGGATCCGAAACTCTTCAACATAAGATCATGGTTAATAGTATCAAGCGCCACGGATAAATCCGACAACCCCAGAGAAACCAATTCTCCACAATCTGCTAGCCAACAAAACCAAAGACATTTTCAACACGAACACTGTATAGCAAACAAATACAATATGGACAAACTTGTTACTTCAAGTGGAGTTAAATTTACTCTGGTCATTTTAATATTAAATACACAAAAAGAAACCTGTGCATGACAGATTGCAAAGACTCCTTCGACAGAGCTAGACATTTTAACATACACAGACGTCTAGTTATGTTCATACACAGACACACAGACGTCATTTTAAAAATACACTGAACTCATTTTAACACAAAAATACACAGAAGTCATTTTAAACAAAAAGATACACAGAAGCCACTTTAAAATAAAGATACACAGAAGCCACTTTAACATAAAGATACACAGAAGTCACTTAAAGATAAAGATACACATAAGACACTTTAACATAAAGATACACAGAAGTCACCTAAAAATAAAGATACACAGAAGCCACTTTAAAATAAAAATACACAGAAGCCACTTTAAAATAAAAATACACAGAAGTCACATTAACATAAAAATACACAGAAGCCACTTTAACATGAAGATACACATACGTCGCTATGACATAAAAATGCACATAAGTTGTACTCACATAACGATACAGAGGAGTCATTTTCACATAAAGGTAGGCAGAAGTCATTATCACATAAAAAAATACACAGACGTCAGTTAAATATACAGATACACAGGCACCACTTTAAAATAAAGGTGCATAGAAGTCATTTTCACATAACGATACATAGAAGTCATTTTAACATAAAAATGCAGACGCCTCGTCTTTTTAATGATGAAAAAATAAACCGAAAACACGTATTCACGAATGATTACAAGGCATCGTTTGACACATTTTCATACAAAATACAAAGAAATCTAGCCATTTTAATATAAAAATGAACGAACGAAACTTATGCATGGGCGATTTCAAGGATTCGTTCGACTGTGGTAAATCTATTTTAAATTGAACAAACACCTGTTGGTTATAATAAACAGTATTAAATATTTGTATATCAATAAATTTGGATAACATAACCGAGTTATTTATTCATTTTATTAGTTACTTTTATGAACGAATTAACCTGGCCATAAACTACAGTCTTAGGATAACAACTAACAATTTACAATGTCTGCTACGGAAATTCGAGTATAAGAATTCAGCACTGAGTTGGGATAGACGACAATGGAATTCAAAATCTAGGAAAATTCCTGATAATAGAAAGGCTCCACTTGAATTACAGTGGAAGAATTGAGCTGTTGGAATCGACAGCAATGAAACTGTAAGAATTGCGAAATACTGTCGTAGAATTTCAATCTCTTTATTTCGTAAGAGATAGAATTTTTCACATTTGAAATATAGTCTAATCAGACGAAATTGTAAAAATAACGAAATATCTTACCGTAACTTCATGTCCATGCCTCGCCCTTAGACTCTGTGTATGATTGCTATATCCCTTCCTAGAGCTGGGAGAAACAGGGCGAATACTTTTACCTATCCGGGATCGAATAGGGAGCATTATTCCTAGTGTTTGTTAGCCTTTATTGGCAGACGCCAAACCCTTCATGGTTACCCATACTCCATATTGGATCACATCAATATCGTGTATACAATGTACCACCAATTCCATGCCTTTGTCGTTTAGTTAGACAAGTACCGTGCTCAGATTATTCCTGGTTCTAAAAATAATAATCACTGAACACCACAGCTTGTGTTGGAATTAGTTTTAAGCATGCCACAGGTTCCATCGACTGTGTAGCGATAACTTGATGTGTTGTGTAAATATATACATAATATATATGTATATATATATATCTTCTATATACATTTATAAATAACAGTAGACTTATAGTAGGTGTATTATAAAATACATAAGTATATATAGATATGATTTGCGTATATCCCACCTTATTCTAATATATCACACATTTCACCATATACTTCTATAGATGTAGTTAAACGGTTTTAGTATGGATTTTAACGTGGGTTGATTCAGCGTATAGTCCGTGATAAGAGAAGAAATCCACCGTAAATTATGTCATTTATAGTCATCTGTATGTATATTCATTCAGTGTTCAAATAGCATTATTGTGCATAATACATACGATGTATGCATAATTAAAATATACAAGAAACTTACATTTCTTGAATAGCATGTCAAGGCGAAATGAGCTGGGGTTGTAACGTCCTGCGTCTCTGTACCAAACGAGAGAGAGGGAGGGAGGGAGGGAGGAAGGGAGAGCGAGAGCGAGAGAGAGTGTGTGTGTGTGAGAGAGAGAGATAGAGAGAGAGAGAGAGAGAGAGAGAGAGACGGAGAGAGAGAGGAGGGGAGCTTAGCATCCACTCGGTACAAACTAGGTCGTTTCGAGACCAACATAATGGTTCAGTTCTTTTTAACGTTGGGTAGAGAGAGAGAGGGGGGGGGGGGTAGAGAGAGAGAGAGAGAGGGGAGGGAGAAATGGAGAGAGAGAGGGGGAGCTTAGCATCCACTCAGTGCAAACTAGGTTAAATTCTTTTTAAATATACTTGTCAAGAACGTGGGAGAGAGAGAGAGAGAGAGAGAGAGAGAGAGAGAGAGAGAGAGAGAGAGAGAGAGAGATTTGAAGTAGATGTAATATCATAGAGACAATCTCATTTCTGGACTAACGCATGGTTTAATTTTATTTTAACAATTCGTTTGTGCGTAGGTGTCTTTAGCAGTGGGAGGGAATAGGAAGATCCAGAGAAACATATATGAACATAATAATCATTATGTTAACCTGATCCCATCAATCTCATTAAAACATAGATCATATTTCGTTTCGTTTTATATAGTTCAAAATTTCGATTTAGTACACTAGAATCTGGAAAGAGTTAATATCATTGACGTGTTCTGGATAATGTGAGGTATAATCCAATGAAACGGAATTTTACGGCAAGTTTTTGGCATGAGGTGCACGGAACTGTGGGTAATTCACTAGAAACATCGATGCTGATAGGTTAATTATAGAGTCAGACACCGTCCGTATGACCTCTGACGCAAACTCCCAAAATCACTGGTTAGATCTTCTTGTCGCTTCGGGCAGAACGCTAGATCGGAGACGGTCCTACGCAAATTGTGACGTCATATGTGAATTGTGGGTTAGGGTAAGGGCTAGGCTTGATCATGGGTTAGGGTTAGTGCTAGCCCTGTTTACATCTCAGGACTTTGACCAAATCTACAGGTCCTAGCCCTTACCCTAATCCACAATCTATATATGACGTCATATATGCTAAAATGCGTAGGACCGTCTCCGATCTAGCGTTCTCCTCGTTTAGGCCATCCAAAGTATAGAAAATGAAACGAAATATAGATTTATACCGCCTGAGAAATGAGAACAAAGAGTTTACAACGGATCGGGTAACCGTAAAAAAACGGGTATTTTTTAAAATTAAGTTTAGTCCTTGGGCACAAATGAACAACAATATCATAATGTTAACCCGATCGCATTACTTAAAACCTTTTCATGAGTATAATACGATATATAAATAAAAGTAATAATAATCTGATATAAGACCTGACATTTTATATTTATCATTCCAAACGAGATATCGAATTTGAGCACCTATAGATATAACTTAAATAGCCAGATCGCGGCAAATTGAAAATTATTTACATTTATCGACGTACTTGTATACACCCCACAGGTTCGCCATAACAATATTAGTTTTGTTACCAGACATGCCGATAACTATGGTAATCAAAATAATAGGATTGTGCCTTTTGAAAGTCCTGAAAATTGGTCTGTGATTCCCATCATACCCCCCCCCCCTTCTTTAATATCAACTTAAAAATTAGAAAAGAAATCATATCCTACTGGCACCCCTCCCCCACCCTCCATGGATTATGCCATCATGAGGTTTAACTTACACTGGACACAAACTATGTTATTTCGGGACTAACATATGGTTTTTAATTTTATTTCAATAATGCGCTTGCCCGTAGGGGTCTTTAGCATTGGGAGGAAACCGGAGTGAGCGGAGGAAACCCACGAGGTTGTGAAGGCGCCCCTATCTCCATGCCACATACGCTCACACCAGGGGTCGAAACCACCGCCGCAAACCAGAGGTGACCGGCCAGCTAGAACATCAATATGGTCCGACCTTTTATTACTTATGAGGCATTTTTTTTCCGTCACTGGCTCTCGGACTATAATGTCAGGAGGCTACATTCGGTTTCACACATGAAAGCCCTCTTTTAGGTCTTCAACCTCGTGGGTTTTCTC
This sequence comes from Patella caerulea, assembly GCA_036850965.1. Classification (NCBI taxonomy): domain Eukaryota; kingdom Metazoa; phylum Mollusca; class Gastropoda; family Patellidae; genus Patella; species Patella caerulea. The sequence continues at coordinate 10,682,116 of JAZGQO010000002.1, read as the reverse complement.
CGGGTCCTCAGGATTCCTCCCACTGCTAAAGACCTCATATGTTAGTCCGGAAAAGACCTAGTTTGTGTCGAGTGGACGTCTCTCTCTCTCTTACCTAATAATCCATATAAATGACGCAAATATCTATATATGATCTACCAAACAAACATCACAGCTTAAACATTTGTGTCTCGTGGGCGTTTATAAGATTGGATTTCTATAAATAGTGTAATATAACGTATTTTTTAAATGGCTGACAGTGGCATTAAATTCTACAGATTGGAGGAACAACAATTAATAACTACAATCTATTGCTAAGGTAAATTGATTATGTCAATGTTCATATGACAATTCGACTGTACGACAGTGGATTGAGAGAAATGGGTTTAACGTCCACTCAACACACACTAGGTTATTATGCTACAATTATAATCAATAATTATTAGATAACGGTAGCAGTCGGCGGAAGAAACTTAAGTACTCGTAGAAAACCCACGACGTCGTGTATGCGACCATACTCGTCACGTACAAGTGTGGAACCGAACCCGAGTCAGTTGACTCAATGGTTGAGTTTATGATATCAAACGCACACTTTAGACCATTCGTCCCACGCCTACATCCACATCCTTGTTGCTGGTAGGCAGTGTTAGGTCATTCATTATCATCCAATCTGTTGGATGGTTTTAATGAGTTCTTGGAACCGTCCTTCCGGTTAAAATGAATAACATTAATGTAAATGAGTATGACACCGTGTTTCTAACAGTGTAGCCTAATCAAGTATCGATAGGTTATTGAAGGTCAGCGGTGGCGGAGAAAGAGGTGGTGGGAGAAATGGGGTTTACCGTCCATTCGACACAAATCAGGTCATTTTGGGACTAACACGTGGTTCAATTCCAATTCAATAATACGTTTTAGAGGTCATTAGCAGTGGGAGGATACTTGGGAACCCAGAGAAAACCAACTATGGTTGACAGGCGACGCTGCTCCTTGTCACTTACAACGGGAGAATCGAGGACCGGAAGAAAATCCACAAAATACATCAATTTTATCTTTTGTAATATATTTCATGTTAATATTTAGTAGACGACGAAAGGATCTTGTAAACACAGTCTTACTCTAATAGTGTTACACCATATTAAGGACACTGGCTATTTATTTTAATAAAAAGTCAAAACAACAACATATAATTCCACACGATCTGAACTGTAAATCATATCACATCCCAAAAAATACAACATAGAAAACGAATTATTTATAATATATTAAACATAAGAGCTAAATCAGCCTATCGCATGCCTTTCTTTGGGTCTCAAATGATATCTAAATTATTAATTAGACATTAATTTATAACTTCTCCAGACCATAATAAACTCTCGGTGCCATCTTATGTGTCGGACTTCCCCTGGATGTGAATCCGATATGCTACTCAGCGCTCATTGTAAATCCAAAAATGGATAATCGAGACTATATTTTAATCGATCCGACTTTAGTAATGATGATCGAGGCTAGGCCTACATTCAATCGTTAATATCTAGGTTCATGAGTGGAACATTTTCAGTATATTTCGTTTACATTATCTAGTCGTTAATTATTATAGTGAACACTTCCAGCTCGTTATCTAATCTTCCATAACGTTCCTTTAAACGAATGTTACAATGTATTGTCACATACGTTTAGTTGCCACACATTTCATTCAAAACATATTATAATATTCTATTGTTTAATAGCTATAAATATAACAACACAGCTGTGCATAAAATATGTGAAAAATGTTACATGCATTTGGCATGTATACATAGATAAATGATCAAATCGTGAAGTTGTATTAGTATTGCGTTTATGATGGAAATTATAATGATGAACATAACCTGCGATTTTAAAATCATGGGTTTGAAAGATTGTATAAACTTCCCGGTCAAGAATCAACGCCATTTCTTTTATAACAATGTACAATGAAAATAAAAATGAAAGATGTAAAATACATTTAGTAAGTGGCTACACCATTATGGGGAATTTAACATACGTTATTTTTTTTTTATGTATATTCAATATTTTTCGTTTGTCAAGTCATTGAAACACAGAGAGGGTTTAACGTCCACTCGACACAAACTAGGTCATTTCGGGACTAAAATATGGTTTAATTTCATTTCAATAATTCGTCTTAGCAGTGGGAGAAATCAGGAATACCCCGAGCAAACCCATGAGGTTGGACAAGCGACCCTACGACTTGTCACGCACAAACCGGGGATTCCAAACCACCGAGTTGACTCAAAAACAGGCTTTACGATACAGCGCGCACATGCTAACCAGTCGGTCATCAAACTCTCCACTATGTAGAGGAGTATACTGTATGGAATGTTTGTATTAATACATTATATCAGATAATTTTCATTCCTTCATTCTGATTTTAACACAGGTGTGTTAACCACTAATCAATAATATGTATAGTATGCACGGAATGCAAGGTATATAAAACTAATTTAACGTCCGACCTGTATGCACCAATCTCATGGATCGAAACTATGAAGCAGGAGCGGATCCAGAGGGGGCGCACCCGGCGCACGCCCCCTCTATTTTTGGCTCCATATATATTCTCGTGGGAAAGGAAAACAAAAATAGTTTACGTTGGAAATCGTAATTTACAGTACTAGTATGAAATTAGTCCTTGTGGGCATTTTTTACACTCAAACATCACGGGCCGGGCTTTGCACTCCCAAGTGGATGCAGCACGCCCCCTCCCCTCTCCTGAAAATCTTGGATCCGCCCCTGTGACGCCCTGGTTAATGGGGCAATGTTCAGTAGTCCATAGGCTCACTAGTCCACCAATATCTATTATCAGGGCAAGGGTTGGGTTAGGTTTATTGATACCCATATCTATTGTATTTCTTATAGTGGCGGACCGTGGACTACTGAACTTCGGTGGGTTAATGAAATTTAATGAATTGGGGGTTAACGCCCTACTGTTTTACTCGGGCTGGGTTAATGAAGACGGGCATACGACATACATCGTGCTAGGAGCTAATTTTTGCCCGGACTGCAGCGCCACGGCCTAAATTTTTAACTGTCTGGGGATCTTTTAAGTGCACGCAATGTATGCACAGGACTTTGATTTTTCGTCCTATCCACATGATTAGACAGCTGTCCTTCTCACGCTTCCCATCCTGCATCACTGACAGGCTTCCCATCCTGCATCACTCTCAATCTAATACACAACTAAATATTATACTCGAGATCATGCTAAAATAATATGGATATCAGAATTACATATTAATGAGTTTAGTTCTGTCGTGTCTTGGTCGATAAGTAAAACGATATTTTCAAAATTTGAATAATTAAAATTAAAACAGTTCGAGAAGAGCAATTTCAAAAGCACTTTTTGTTTTTAAATTGGAGAGAGAAAAATGGAGTTTAACGCCCACGCAACACAAACTATGTAATTTCATGATTAACACATGGTTCTATTTTAAAGACACATTTGCTTGCGCAAAATGAGGGCTCTTACCGCGGCGACGGAGCACGCCGCTGCGAGGGGGGGGGGGGGTGGAGGTCCCCCAAGACAACTATCTGTCATTTCCTTGCATCTGTAGCCATTCCAAGAGCTATTTTGCTGATATTTTCGTCTATGTAAAAGTTCGGAACCGATATATTTGGGTCTGAGAAGAGGCACTTTTAGCAGTAAAAAAGGGCACTGTCCAAAATTAGGAGGGTGGGGGGGCCTTCGCGTCCCCATTGGACCCGCCTCCGATTAATATATGTAGTGACTTATGAATCGTCTTGAACGAAAGCGCAAATAGAAAATGATAAATCAAATGTCGTGTGTTATTGAATAATAGACGTTCGTGTGCTTTATCCTTGGGGCGGGGGGGGGGGCGCTGGCTTGCGGCTGTGGTTTCGATCCCTGGTGTGACCGTATGTGATATGGAGATTGGGGCGCCTTCTCAACCTCATGGGTTTCCTCCGGGAAATCCGGTTTCCCCCCACTGCTTAAAGAACCCTACGTGCCAGCGAATTATTGAAATAAAATTAAACCATGTGTTAGTCCCGAACTGACCTAGTTTGTGTCGAGTGGACGTTAACCCAACCTCTCCCCGCCCTCTCTCTCTCCCTCTCTCTCTCTTTCTCTCTCGCTTTATCCTTTATCATCAGATGGTGGGATCGGATTGGCATTCAAAGCGCGAGATAATGATACAGACATACGTGATATCACAATTAATGCTTTACATCAATGGCATTGAATCACAATGTGATCCTACTAATTCATTATAAAAACAAATGACGTCAAGTGAGTATGGGGTGGGGACGGGGTGCAGCTGCTGGGCCCTGAGTCTAGAGGAGCACGGAGGTATGCCGAGTAATGTTTTTGTTGTTAAAGTAATAAATTACAATGAATCAATAGCCATATGCAACACATGAGATCTTCTCGCATAAGAGGCGAGAGATAATCTCAGTTTAGCTCTGCACAAAGACACTTTACAGACCCATATGCTTTCACTATAATATCATCAGTATTACCCAAAACTGCGACGAAATTTGGTCTTTTTTCTCTAAGGGAAAAATTGGCAGTAACTCGCGCTAGTTCATGGAACAAAGGGAAATAATTTCTGGTCTTGGACCAGGTTATACAAATAAAGTTAATTTATGATATTTATTGTATTAAAGGTAGACTAGATAAATGATTAGATAAACTTCTTATTGAACACTATTAAGTTTGTCCAGGACAATGGCGAACAACTAATCTCGTTACATATATAATTGACGGAAATATTGACGCCCATTAGGACGTCATCCGTTCGTTCTGACACGATTCAGAGCATTCTGGGCTGTCGAGGCTCACCACGAGCTCCCACGAGACAGAGAGTGTGACGTAACGTATATATAATCCCCAAAGACTTTTATCCACCGGCCAGATTAAAGTAGAGATAATCTTCCTCTTAACCGACGTCTGACACTTAAAATTGTCAAAACGAAATTTACATACTGATAAATTACACTAATCTACAATTTGAATAAAACCAGTTACGAGAAGAGATTAACCCTTTTGCTACGCCTCGCCATCTTGATCTATATACCTTATTACAGAAATCGGGTCAATAGGACGTACGTCATTATAAGGCATACAGATGCCTACATATTTGGACTTAGTCCAAAACCTTATTCAACAAATCACCCCTTCCGGCTACCCTGTTGCGCGGATTAAAGTAGTCCAATGACACGCATTTTATCTACAAGACCACAGCCGTCGTATTAAAGCCACATTATTCCAGATTAAAAGTCAAATATGACTTCAAACAAATTAAGAATAAAATGTAAGCTCGTCGCTTCCGGTCAGTAAGTTGCGCAGTTTAACGCAGTACAAATCTCCGTAAAACTATAACCATCTTACTAAACGCACACTATTCCAAACTAAAAGGGAGAGAGAGAGAGAGAGAGAGAGAGAGAGAGAGAGAGAGAGAAATGGGGTTTAACGTCCACTCAATACAAACTATGTCATTTAGGGACTAACATATGGTTTAATCAAACTAAAAGGCAAATCTGACTTCAGATAACAACGAATCGTAGTCTCATCACAAAGCATAATTGGTACAACAATTATTAAAGCTGATCCAACTTAAATTTAGGTCGTGAAAATCGTAATATGTAATATAGGACGGAGGGGCTGACAAGAACAGCTTTCTAGTAGTTCGGGTGGGACGAAATCCGAGGTCCCGTGTTCACATTAGCGTGGACGTAAAAGATCCATTGACAGTTGAAATTCGATATAAGAGTAGGCCGCAGTGCCGCTGTCCGGGACAAAAGTTCCTCATAGCACACTGTATGGCGGATGTCCTCCTTCATGAGCATAGTTTAGGAGCAGAACAGTAGGACGTTAAACCCCATTTCATTTTATTTCAGGATTTTTATCTCAAAGCTAAATTAAAATATTTGGCACCTTGAATTTGTTACATATCAATCGGTGGGGTGGGTGAATGTGTGGGAAATATTTAGTTAGTAGCTCTAAGATCTAAGATCTAAGCGAAACTCGGTATTTGATCGACTCCAGACCATCAGTACTGCGAGATTCTGTTAGCTAACCGTTAAATCCCTGTCATACTAAAGTAGTACTAGACCAAAGGGAATGTCAAGATAAATGGTGAATACGGTGAAAATGGTGATTTGTATCGTGGGATTCGGTGGTTTCAATGAGTTGGCTCCAAGTTACTCAGTATGTTTCTGTATTGACGTTCGCCATTATTCAACAACCTCTTATAACTCTCTCTGGAATCAATCCAATACATACATTAAAGTTAAAGCGAGAATTTCATATTTTCTAAGAAAGTCAAAACACAATTATTTCTATGTCTTTTGACCCTCATAGGTCACTGTGTGGCGTACGCCCGTCTTCCATTAGCCCAGGTTAGGTGCAAAAGAGTAGGACGCTAAACCCCATTGTCTTATGATCAATAGGTTGTCCACTCACTATTGTACGATCATAGCTACCTTTCTCACACTTAAAAAAAATCATTCACACCGGAAATAATAACACAATTTACCTCCCTCGTTTTTCTATTCCCTCCATGGAATAGTTATCTTCAAACATTTGAATATGAAGTTGAAAATGATTTTTTGCCAATTTCTCAACTGGTAATAGTGAATTATAGGATTAATAGGATCATTCTTTAACAAGGTTGGACTGTTTATAGATACTATCTATTTTAGGGCTTTATTTGAATAAATTTCAAAAATAAAACTTAAAAATGTGAAATTATAGCTTTAAAGAGGCGCGTCTTATATTATGAAATATAGAAACTACAAGAGCGTAGTCAAGGAGGAAAGTCAACATATTATCTTTGTTGTACTGGTAAACTTTATGTGTTGAACGGAGGGCCTGACGAGGACGGATGTCTAGTCTTTCGGGTGGGACAAAAAACCGAGTTCCCGTGTATAAATTGACATCCTTGTAAAAGATCACTTGGCAGTTGGAATTCGATATAAGAGTAGGCCACGGTGCTTCCCAGGCAAAATTCCCCCATAGTATACATATACTGTACGGCGCATGCACGTCGGACGTTAAACCTCATTTCATTTCATCTTTTGGCTATACACTCGACACATTTCTAATACCACAATGACTGTTAATACTGTAAAATAGTTTCTTGGTGTGGTTTTGATTCCCCAGGGTCGCCTGTCCAACCTCGGTGGGTTTTCTCCGGGTCATCCGGTTTCCTTCTGCTAAACACCCTACGTACAAGCGAATTATTTAATTAAAAATTGAACCGTGTTTTAGTCACGAAATATCCTAGTTTGGGTCGAGTGACGAGTGGGCGTTAAGCTCCATTTCTCTCTCCCTCGCATACAACAAGCAACTCGGTCAGGACCATTTATAAACTTCAATGTAAAACTATTGCTTCAGGTAGATAGCAAGAGGTATGGCTTTTCTAGAATACTTGATATCACATTTCGTGTCAAGGGCGCGGGAACGGTGGGGAAATAGGTACAAATGCCCCAAAGCTCTCAAAAGCTCGGACTAATTGCCCAGCTGCCCTTATATTTTGTCGGCTGTTATTTATATGTCTTTCAGCCTCCAGGGTTGAGATAGTGCATCAGGTGACACTTTTACAAGGATCCAGGATGCGAGATTTCTACACGGCAAAAGTGCACTAACTTATTTCTCAGGTGATTTGAGTTTAAATTGTAACCCGTCAGAAGATGTCCGATTTTCACTGAATCTTCTGCACGAGAATATTAACAAACCCGCTGCGACACAACCTTGCCACCAACCCTCGCACGTTCCGGCACCCCTGTCTTCTCAATCAACTAAGATGACATAGCTACGGGTTTGTATATGCCGTAACCACAGGTACATGAGGACAAGAACTCCCTTTTTACTACGGCACACGGCACACCAGACCTATAAATAATAGTCTACGTGACTTTTCAAAATTTTTGAGTTTCATTTTTTTTCTGAACATTTTTTAAATTTTTAATCTTATTTTATCCATATTTGATGCTAAATGATAAAATATTTACTATCAAACATGTAATTCATGTAATTCTCTTTTATAAATACATCGGAAGGTAATTTTTTTAAAATATGAATTACATGTTTGATAGTAAATATTATATCATTTAGCATCACATATGCATAAAATAAGATTAAAAATTTAAAACATGTTCAGAAAAAAACAGAAACTCAAAAAATTTGAAAAATCACATAGTGTTGTCAGGTGTGCCATAGTCTAATAAGGGCGTTCTTGTCCCCATGTACCTGTGGCCGTAATATAATAAGTTTGTGAGAAAATGCCTCTTGAAGTGAACAATGGTGTTATGATGATTGTTTGTGATAGTATATCAATCACTTTACAACGATATCCATCATGTGGCGTGTTATAACCAATTTTCAACAGTACTGAAAAACCGAAACGAACTGTTCGTGAAATACATTTTAGCATATCCAATTTCCATTTACTAAAACGTTCAGCTGACGCTTCTTCAACACAAGTTGTAGTCTCTATCATCCACACAAATATTCTACGAATATTAGTCTGGATGGGTCCTCAAAATTTGACGGAAAATAGGTCATTGTTTGGATTATCCAGTCTTTTAAGTTACCACGCACTGAATCTATCAAAACAGCTCGTTTGTCAACAATGACACTCTTTAAAATTTTGTTTGTAAAGGTTTCAATTGAAATGGTAATTTTCTCTCGTCATGAATCAGACGTATGGCTTCTCACAATCTTCTTAATTCTTCATCGTCTCTATTTTGTTTCTAATATTAGATGTGCCAAGTGAATTGTGGGATATATTTCAACCACGCTTTATAGAATCTAGCAAAATCGGCCCGGCTTCATAAGATCTAGCACTTACCCGAGACCATGCCCGAGACTTTAGCCAAAAGGTTCCATTGCGCATGCGTAACCAAGTGTTTGGTTTTTTATGGGGTAGATTATCCAGTAATTTTCGTCAAAAATTGAGAACCGTCCCAGACCCTCCGTGCGTTGAAGACTAGGAGGTTCTGGGTGACCGAGACTACACAAGTTGGTTCGTTAATATGATTACTAGTTTTCGAATACAGGTCACAATTCTATAGAATACAATTACTGTTTATTACTGAGCGACGTTTCGACTAGACATAAGTCATTATCATTGATAGAATATACATGTATACAACAATAATTGGTAAATGCTGACCAACCAGAGACAGACTTCAAATGAATGACCTGAGAATAGTATCTGTGGTTGGTCAGCATTTACCAAGTATTGTTGTGTACATGTATATATTGCCTCGTTATATTTTATCATTGTTTGATAATGGGTAGAGACGCCGAGAGAGAGAGAGAGAGAGAGAGAGAGAGAGAGAGGGGGGGGAAGAGAGAGATTAACGTTCACTCGACACAAACGAGATCATTTCCGGACTAACATATGGATCAATTCTATCCAATAATTCGCTTGCGCGTAGGGGATCTTTAGCAGTGGGAGGAATCCCGAGGACCCGGAGAAAATCCAAGAGGTTGAATGGCTTTCATGTGTGTGTGTGTGTGAGAGAGAGAGAGAGAGAGAGAGAGAGAGAGAGGGGGATTTAACGTCCACTCGACACAAACTAGGTCATTTCGGGACAAACATATGGTTTAATTTTATTTAAATAATTCGCTTGTGCAAAGGGGTGTTTGGCAATGGGTGGAAGGAAACCGGAGACCCGGAGAAAACCTACGAGGTTGGACAGGCGACCCTACTTTTGCCATGTACAAACTACAACCAGGGATTCGAAACCACGCCAGTTGACTCAATGACAGGCTTTATGATACAGCTGGCAGGTACTAACCATCTACCCCCGTGCCTAATGAAAACGTCGTTAAGTAATAAGTAGTAATTCTTTTCTAAAGAATTGTGACCAGTTCAATTAGTAAATGCTATTGAAACAATTTACTATTTTTCGGTATTTTAATATAATTAAAAGTTCTTAAAATTTTCCCAAAAATACTGGAAGGCCATTATCTACCGAAGTAAATTCGGATTTTCAACTAATAGTATGTCAATGATCCTAGGAAGCATTTTCGAATGTCTTCTATTGAATTGGATGGGGCAGATTTATTCCAACATAAATCAGAAATAGAGTTAAATATATTTGATAAGGCCAACTTCAAGTTTGGTCAAAGGACATGATGTAAACAGGGCTAGCGCTAATCCCAACCCTAACCCTAACTTCAAAGCTCACCCTAACCCTAACTACAATTTCGCCAACTATCACGTGCCATAACCGTATTTACATCACAGTGACATTGACGAAAATTGAGCTGGCCATCAGAAATAGCACCGAGGTTAAGGTGAATATAGATTTTTGTCATCTGTTTTGTTTTACATATTATAAATATTGTTCACCGCCCAAAATAATAGACACAGGAAATACATGTACATTTTAAAACGGCAATTACATATTTTTTAGTTATATTTTTTAAATATATATTAAAATAAAGTCCTAAAATAGATTGTATCTATAAACAGTCCTACCTTGTTAAAGAATAACCCTATTAATCCTATAATTCATTATTGCTAGTTGAGAAATTGGAAAATATATTATTTTCAACTTCAAATTCAAACGTTTGAAGATTGCCATTGCATGGAGAGGAATGGGAAAACAAGGGAGGTAATTCAAGTAATTGTGTTATTATTTTCTGTGTCAGGGATTTTTATGCCTGTGAAATATCACCCATGATTGTATAATAGGGAGTTGACAACCTTTTGAGCAAAATACATATAAATAACTATGTTTTGACTTTCTTAGAAAATATGAAATTTCCGCTTTAAGTGGGGTATATTAATTTCATAAATCTCCGGCCACAACAATCTGATTAAAACACAGATCCAATTTCGTTTCGTTTTTTATAGTTCAAAATTTCGATTTTACTTGTCTTTACTACTCTTGGATCTGGAAGACTTGTTATTTAACTTGTGTTCTGCCTGATATGTGGTACCTACTTCTATCACCCACAGTAATACTAGATTCGTACTGTCATGCGACCAACGACCTGGTTACGTTACGTTTCGATATGATCAACACGATTGTTACGATAAGATCTGATAGGATCACCACGATTACTTCACGATTAAAACTAGGATTTCAGTCGTAGAGCGACTCGTGATAGTGGGAACCTAGCATTTGGTAAAGTTAGGCTGACACTTGCACGATTCCGTGGCACGCATTGGCGCGACTCGAGTCGGCACGACACCGTCCGATTTGCGCAAACTCGTCGTGCCAATGCGGGAAGTGCGTAAACAATGCGCAAACTATGCGTAAACTCGTCGTGCCAGTTCGTGTCAATGTGGACACTGATGGGCATGACAAAATCGTGGCCAAAAGTCGTGCAAGTGTCAGTCTGACTTAAGTTTTACATGTACGCGTTTCCGTGGGCGTTTTCGCTTGTTCCTTTCATGCAAATTTAACGGCGCCATTTCCGAATAAACTTTAAGGCGAACATGGAATTGACAAAAGCACAAACTACGGGTATTTTAGAAAAACACGTGACCATCATGTCGTTTATATTTACCATACAATTTAAGATGGCTACTGCTACATTTTGATATTTCGATTCGCGCCTCTCAACGGAAGACGGCTCTTTCATAATTTATTTGTTACCTTAGTAAGAATTAAGTATAAATACAGTTTTGCATGTTTAACATCTACTCTCGCATTGATATCTGGCAGATATCCGTGATTTAAAAAAAAACAAAAACATTAAAGAAGCAAGCGTAAAAGGTTTGATTAAGATCAATCAGTTGCCATCTAGTCTTGGTTACAACTGATCAGTTGGCACATGCGTCTCACGATTTTTTTTTGTCGAGATCAATAACCTGATATCCTGAGTATGAATCCAGTCCCAACATTCATCAAGCACAAACTGTAACCAACTGACTTACAGTACAATTAAATACAAATCTTAAATCATGTAGTTACGTTTCGTATAGTGGCTTTGATTCCGCTGCTGTACGTGACAAGGAGTAGGGTCGCCTGTCCAGCTTTGTGGGTTTTTTCCGGGTCCTCCGCTTCCCTCCCACTCCTAAAGACCCCTACGCACAAGCGAATTATTGAAATGGGGTTGAACCATGCGTTGGTCCTGAAATAACATAGTTTGTGTCAAGTGGACGTTATACCCCATCCGTCCTCTCTTTGTCTGTCTCTCTGTCTGCCCCCTCTCTTTCTCTCTCTCCCCTCCTCCCCTCTCCCTTTCTCTCTCACACACACACCCTCCCACACATACAAACGTTTCGTAGAAATAGTGTAAAATTAAGAAAAATGAACGAAATGAAAATATAATTTGATTTTACCCTGTCTGATGAAATGGACATATAATTTAATTTTACCCTGACTGATGTAAATGATGAGACGTGGATTATGATATATTATAATTACCTGTATACCATGTAATTCCGAAGATGACGAACCACTCATACCACCAGATGCCACCGCAAACATGCTGCAGTTGATTTTAACAAAGTAAAAATCTGTTAAATCCTAAGGCGAATTCGAACTCAGCAATGTACAAAGTCAATCACCATGAAAATGATACAGTCTTTCCAGAACACCTGTGATCACATTTACCGAGGGTCTTTATGGTGTATTCAAACAGTCGCTACATTATTTCGCTATTCTGCCAGTCATCGTCGCCACAAACAATAAAAATAAAATGGTTTCAAGATGGCTAACGACTCTCTCAGAGTAAAATACACATCCATATAGCAGTCACTGAAATTCAACTTTAGTCAGTTTACTTATATATATCTATTTTCTCTAGTTTTTATTTTTGGTCGGTTATAACTCATATACGTACGCAATAAACTTTTAGAACATCTAATGACACTTCTAATTTATTCAGAAAGTGCGTATAAAAATTGTTGCTGTACTTCAATTTTATCACGGTGGTCACCATGTATAAACTTCCTATGTAGCGATACCTACGTATCATGCCTTATCGCTTTCTGCATCTTTTGTAAGTAAAGTCTAGCGGAGCATTATCTACCTAATAACCGACACTAATCGTTTTACCATATTCCTACTCTAAATATCACAGTAGAGAAAATATATACTAAATTACCATTGAGTCTACGTTTATATATCATAATCCATATATCTCATGCACTAATTACTATTTATTCTTGGAGTATCCCATATCCTCTCTTTTTACCAATAGCACCGTATAACATATTATTACCACACTACCTTTTTTTTTACACCTGGGCTTAAAAGAATTCCAAATGCTCAAAGAGGCATGGTTGTTGTGCGCTTTTTACTGGCATGGTTAATCGCTACACAAAAATCTTCTTACGGGGTATTTTATTGTTTCTTTCAAAACTACTACGCAAAAACTACTGACGTGATACACAAATTATTCTCTTTAAGCACAATTTGTCAGAAACAGACAAACAATAGAATGTAAAACTAAGGAACATTTCCAAAATAATTTTGCATTTCGTAGAGTAATTCGTGTGTAGAAAAAGTCCAAACGAGTTATCAAAATAAATGTCCAATTGACGATTTAGGCTTAATCTGGATACGGAAAATCGACAAAACATATTACGCCTATCAATATCCACAGAATTGTGCAAGCAAGGAAATTATTAGAAATTCTGATACGTCATTGATTAGCATAAATACAGGCAAACGCATTACAGGTCAGTTTCAGATAAGCCACCACGGGGCATCTTGCGCGAGATGACCCCTGCATTCTGGCTAGAGGTCGTTTATAAGTAGAGAATACGTATTTAATACAAACAGTTTCTACTCGGGAGATCACAATACATCATAAAAACTGACAGTAACCACTTTCGTTTCTGGTATTCCTCACTGTGCACAACAATAACATAAAAAATACTCTCATTACGCCGGAAAAGAGAAAAGTTTATCCTTAGCCTCGCCACAACAAAAATTACCGGTAAATATTTGTGGTAACTGAAGACCCACTGGTATGCGATATACCGTTATAATAGAAAGGAACATAATATGCGCAGTGATCATCGGGAGTAATTTCAATGTTACGACAATCTCATCTGCTTTTCATCAAAATAACCGAATAGAATAAAAAGAAACAGGTTTGAAGTGTAACAAGAAGATAATCTGGCACCATTCCCCCTTTTTATTCATCTTTTCGAGAATGGTAATTCAATCATTGTTAATAGAATCCCATCAAATGTTGATATGTAGCAATACAAGACATTAGTGTACTTATGGAGTGTATTATTCTTCAGAGATTAGCATGGTATTTTATATGTTACATTTGGTTGTTAAAATCACTCATATTGATAATATCTTTCTCACAGCATTCAAACAATGGGTGAGTAAATTGTAAATTTTCATGAAAGGTGCCATTTTTGTTTAAATCTAGAATTAGTTTTAGAATTTTCAAATATATGTGCATTTAAAGATATCGTCCTTTCTCAGTTTGCTCGAAGAATCAGTTTTCAAATCTTTAAATACAAATGCATTCTAAACAGGAATTGTGATTATAGACATTATAGTGATAATATGAGAGGGAGAGAAATGGGGTTTAACGTCCACTGGACACAAACTAGGTCATTTTGGGACTAACATATGGTTTCATTTTATTTCAATAATTCGCTTGCAGTGGGAGGAAACCGGGGTGCCCGGAGGAAACCCACGAGGTTGAGAAGGCGCCCATATCTCCATGCCACATACGCTCACACCAGGGATCGGAACCACAGCCGCAAGCCAGGGGTGACCGGCCAGCTATAGGTCGAAGCGCGGCACTGTATACTACTAGGCCATCCCAACCCCCAGTGATAATGTGAGCTCAGGATAATATCTTTGATACAAAACACAAAACTTTGCACATAGTTTCTTATTGGTGTATTTGATACATTAAAACAACAAAGGTTTTATAAAAGGCTATATTTTAGTATATTTTAGTTAAAATAAGGCGAACAATATTTTAGTAAATCCTTAATTAAAGCTTGTGAATGCTTTGTGAACTGGGAACCAGATAACCAAAACATATGCTATCAAGAGCGGTGGACAATATATTTGTAAATATATCCTAAATTTTATTAAGATTTATTATGCCATAGTCTGAGATTATTTATTGACAGGATAAAAAAAATATGACAAAATCGTTTAGTTATATTATCAGGGTACTTGAATCTACAGCCATTTAAAATTTCAGAAAGCTGATAGTATAGAACAATAAAACGACATTACTACGATCGTCGTGGCGACACAGATCTATATTTGGGTTTTTTATATACTTTCGATCGCCTACACTACATTAAGATCTTACCGGTTGCATTGGAAGGTCTCATCAGAGGTCATACGAGTGGCTTTGGTCTCATGACGATAGACACTTAAGATTAACCAATCAGCGTTCATGTTTCTAGTGGGTTACCCACAATTCCGCACACCCCATGCCAAAACCTCGCCGTAACAGACGTTTCATTGGCTAATTCCACACGTCAATGATAACAACTCTTCCACGTCCTAGTATAATAGAGACAAATAAAACAAAATTTTGGACTATAAGAAACGGAATGAAAAAGATTGCGTCTCGCTGTTACCGATAAAGATTTCTCTAGGGGTCACCGTTTTCATACTCAATGTTTTAGACTACAAATTACATGTAGATTCATAAAAAAATACAGACTTAAGCCAGGCTGACACTTGCACGACTTTTAGCCACGATTTTGTCGTGCCCATCAGTGTCCACATTGACACGAATTGGCACGACGAGTTTACGCATTGTTTACGCACTTCCCGCATTGGCACGACGAGTTTGCGTAAATCGGACGGTGTCTTGCCGACTCTCGAGTTGTGCCACTGCGTGCCATGGAATCGTGCAAGTGTCAGCCTAGCTTAAGTCGTAAGTAAGCTCACGATGTGTGTCGTTAGCACAAGAAGCAGCGTAAAGCTATGTATACGTCACATTCTGTGTCGTGTTTGTATCTAATCCCACTGGACATTGTGTCAGGATTATGTACATATATTTTATACACCCCCCCCCCAATAAGGGACGGGTGGGGCTGTCGGGGTGACTATGTCAGTAAGATGCTAGCTCGCTAGTAACTCGGATGTTCGCTCTGCATTGGCCGATAAAGTCAATCGTGATTTTCCGATGTAGTTTCCCACGGTGAATCACGGAGGGATGGCAAAGACAGCCTTCCAGCAATTCGGCTGGGACAAAAAACCGAGACGTGCACGTAAAAGATCGATTGCCAGTTGGAATACGATATAGTCGTAGACCATAGTGTTGCTGCTCGGGTAAAATTTCCCACTTATCACATCGTATCGCGTATGCCCGCCTTCACAAGCCCATTCGAAGCAGAACAGTAGGACGTTAAAGCCAACTCCATCTCCATTGACGAAATTGGTCCTTTACATTAATACCTTACTATCATTTATTACACCTTAATAGATAGCGTCATCATTTGTGAATATTTACTAACTTACCAAGAGGATCAACTTACCTCCTGTCCCCTATTTGTGGCATTTTAATAGGCCCACTTCCTTGATTTAAAACTGAATTGACCGAGAAAGTTTATCGGGACTTTCCGATCCGACGTATTTTTTCCTTGTCAGAGGTGCAGGACGGGCAAAGGACAGCTTCGCAGCTGGATTTCGATATAAGAGTGTCGCTACCCGGGCAAAATTTCCTCACATCTTACTGTATAGCGCATGCCAATCTTCATTAGTCTCACTCGGGGAGAAGAGTTGAACATTTTATTCAAAACTCCCCCATCCCTTGGAGAGTATATTCTAAATCCATTTAAAAATGTTCAAACATGCTTTAGAATACCTCACCCCTTTATTTTCTCCTGATCTCTTACCACCCACTCGTACCCAACACAATACAAATCAACTGTTTAAAATTCAATTATCAAAGGTTCAATTTATTTTTATACTTGGCAAGAATTCAAAGTTAACTCCCAAGACTAGATATTCTGAATGTATTAATTGAATTTAGAACACAACATTTTAAATTGCAGGCCATGATGTTGATGCTCACAATCAGGAGAATAGTTTTGGCAATGAGAATGGGATTCTTCCCGCGAGGCGTTGTTATACGTGCATATCCTCGTGTTTTGAAGATGCAAACCAGCTAAAGAAACGAGAGCGAAAATCATGAAATATTATGATACCCAGAAATAAAACTATTTTAGAATATAAGTCCAGCAAAGATCCCCAGGTACAAAATTAACTGTAAACACTGCACTAGAAGGTTCCAGATTCCAAAACAGATACTTTACTTTCCTAACCTGCAATGTTGTACCAATCGGATTAAAAGGTAGTTCTATATTTCGTTTCGTTTTTTATACTTTCGGTACTTTACTGCACGAAGATCTGACCGGTTGTAGCGAAAGGTGGCGTCAAGGAATCCTACGTGCGGCTTTTGACCTATGACGTCAGACATTCCGTGCGCTTCACACTAAAAACTCACCGTAACAGACAGTTTCATTGGCTAATCCCTCGCATCATCCAGAACGCCGGTTACATAGCAACTCTTCCATAGTCTAGTGCAGTGAAGACAAATAAAACGAAATTTTGAACTATAAAAAACGAAACGAAATTGGATCAGATTGATTTTGTAATTAAAACAACGACCTTCCCATTTTTCAATCTCGTTTCAGAATTGGCAAGGAGTAAAATCTTCTCAGCGGACAGGATAGCTATGTCTATTGATTCGGACATAAAATGAACACTTAGCGCTTGGCATTCGGTTGTTGCCAGAACAATTTGGTCCCTCGTGTAAATTTATTCCGTTATGTTAATCTAAAAAGAAACGAAGCATTATTTTGCCCAGATGTTAAACTTCATCCCATGCCCTGTACTGAATCGAATTCCTCAAAAAATGTCTGCGAGGATGATCAGGATACCTGCTTATTGATCATGGCTCTTGATTTGGCATGATTTCAATTTCAGGTTATAATAAACTTTATAATTTATAAAGCGTGAGCAAAAATATTACACACACAATTTCAAAGTGTAGAAGAAGTTACGTCAACAACCTAGATGTGGAAGATGATGAATTAATGTCTTAGAATATTATGTCAATGAATCCCGAGTTGTTGCTCAGATCATCCAGATTCAGACAGCTTAATAAATGACAGAATATCTACAGGGACTCGAGTCGGTATTTAATGACCGGTATATGTATATGTGTACCGTATTCAGAGTAATAACCGGACGGATTTAATACATTTTTCTTAGATCAGTTTTCAGCCTGTTTATGATATTTTATAGTTTTTATATGATAGTGAATACAAAGATCATACTTATAGTAGGAGACTGCGGCCGGGGGGGGGGGGTAACTCTTCTTGGGGCGGCAAATTATCTAAGACCATAAACCATCTTTTAATATTTGTGAATTAAACTCCTTGGAGACAGAGATGCAAATCAGCGACCTTCGCTTCCCCTAAATCTATGTAAACCAGTTCATATTTCAGCAATTAGGGAGAAAGAATTATGATTTATCCTAGATATTATTTTTCGATCAATTTGAGAAAATAAAAAAATATTTTGATCGTCTGGTTTAGGAACAAATATTTTGAACGCCTCGTGTTTATTACATTGAATACGGTATTGTCTGATTTATGGACTGAATTAAATGTCCAACTTTGAATTATGCTTTATTATAATTCAGCATTTTATTGTTTTCTTAAATATCTTTATGGTCACTCATTGAATAAGTCAAATATTTACTGTTCTATATGTACTCATTTTCCGTGTTCATTAACCGGACGTTAAACCCCATTGTATAAAAAACGAATATTATTGTTTACACCACTTGGGTTACAGAACGCAACTAAACTCGATTTCTGGATTAAGGAACAAAAATAAACTGGATATTTAGATTAAGGAACGCAAATATATTCGATTTTTGGATTAAGGAACGCAAATGAATTCGATTTTTGGACACGGGAACTGATCGTTAATCGCTATTCATCGTGGATTGTCTAAGGACCCTCTCGCCCCATCCCCCATCCCCCCTCTTCTCTCCCTTTATCAGTAAATACTAATAAAATTTATTAGTTTCATTATTTGTATTTACTAAATTTTACAAAATTTCATTATTAGTATCTCCTAGAATTTATAAAACTTCATTATTAGTATTTACTTTAAAAACTACATTGGTATGAAGTAGAATTGAATAATAATGAAGTTTTGAAGATTCTAGTAAGAACTAATAATAAAGT
Organism: Patella caerulea; assembly: GCA_036850965.1. Lineage (NCBI taxonomy): Eukaryota > Metazoa > Mollusca > Gastropoda > Patellidae > Patella > Patella caerulea. The sequence continues at coordinate 10,662,965 of JAZGQO010000002.1, read as the reverse complement.
TTTGTAAATTACAGTAAATATCAATCATGCAGTTTTGTAAATTTCAATAAGTTTTTCTAGTAAATACTGAAATGAAATGAAATGGGGTTTAACGTCCTACTGCTCTGCTGGGATAATGCAGGCGATCATACGCCATACAGAGTGCTATTAGGGAAAATTTTTGCCCGGGCAGCGGCGCTACTGCCAAGGGATCTTTTACGTGCACGCCAATGTGTACGCGGGACCTCGGTTTTTCGTCCCATCCGAACGACTTAACAGCTGTCCTTGTTAGGCCCTCCGTCCTGCGTGGTAAAAACCGGTTACTACTGATACTAGATTCTTGTTAAAACTGATACTAGATTCTGGTAAATTCTGGTAAATACTGATACTGTACTAAATTCTGGTTAATTCTGGTAAATACTGATACTAATCTGGTTAATTCTGGTAAATACTGATACTAAATTCTGGTAAATATTAAATACTAAATTCTGGTAAATATTAAATACTGATATAAAATTCTGGTAATTTGCTTTTTGATTTATCATCTTGAAAATTTTCTACACGCCATAAATACACCAAAGTTACTTCGTACGTCCCCACTGCACGATATGGTTTGGATTGGCGCGTGTGCGTGGCGGGTGGGGTGGGGGTACATTACATGTAGCCAAATATATAATGTTTTTGTCTGGAAAAGATATTTCATTATAACCTGATCGTGTGATGGATGTTTTCCCACACCCATCTTCCTGAGTTTTCATCTACATACATACAACAACATAACTGGTTAAAACTTGTATTACCTTGAACTGGCGAGTGTGCATGTACGTGTGTGTGTGGGGGGGGGCGTACATAACTTGTAGCAAAATATGTTATTGCTTGGAAATAAATTAGTATAACCTGGTGGCATGACGGTTTTTTTCCACTTCCCCTTTCTCAGTTGTAATCTATATGAGAGCAGAAATTGTTAAAAATTGACTTACCTTAGTTCTTACGATCACTTTTGTTCCCATCCTCCTGCTTGATCCGGCAACCAGAATCCGATCCGAGGGAATATTTTCTTTTCTTTTTTGAGTTTCTCGGTGCCCCTGCTTAACGAAGGTGGAAGGGAATGTAGTTGTAAAACTGTTCGAGTAGTAAGAACTGTCGAGAGTAAACCAACCAAGAAACTAAGACAAGCCATATGTCACATTATTATACACCTAGATACATGTAAATAATTAATTATAATCTTAACCTAATAATCACACATTATATGATCCTATTGATCCTAATTAAAAGACAGGAGTCACGGGGGCTCAGTGCGTAAGACATTGGCTAGCTAACCTGGAGGCCCCGTGTTTGATCTCTGTCTTCACCGAGAAAGTTTATCGGAACTATCCGGCGTGGTTTCCCCTTGCCAATGGTTGTCTGACAAAGGTACAATTAACGCATAGTGGTTCGGATGGGACGAAAAACTGAGAGAGAGAGAGAGAGATTTTAAGTCCACTCGACACAAACTAGGTCATTTCGGGATAAACATATGGTTTAATTTTATTTTAATAATTCGCTTGCGCGTAGGGGTCATCAGCAGTGGGAGGAAACCGGAGTGCTCGGAGGAAACCCACGCGGTTGAGAAGGCGCCCCTATCTCCATGCCACATACGCTTACACCGGGGATCGAAACCACAGCCGCAAGCCAGAGGTGACCGGCCAGCTAGAGGTCGAAGCACAGCACTCTAGACCACTAGGCCATCCCGACCCCGCGGGCTTGCACGTAAAGCCGCCACCATGTTTGGTTTCCATGGCATTAATTAAATGTACTAGAAATGAAATGAAATGGGACTTCACGTCTTCCGTTTCTTCACGTGTACACACGGGACCTCTTTTTTCGTCCCATCCGAACGACTAGAGGATGCTGTTTGTCAGATCCTACACCCAGCACCATATCCCGGGCAACAGTCTTGGTCGACATCGGAAGCGAATTCGAGACCCGGTTAACAAGTCAAGGCCCTACACAAGACAAGGCCCTAGGACACAATTCTATCGAATACAGTTACACCAGACTTCGTCAAGCAAACAGAGCTTAGAGAAATTAACGTATTAACTGATTAACGTTTAAATAAGATTAACGCGTCAAAATAAATGAATTAATGCGTTAAAATAAATGAATTAACGTGTTAAAATAAATGAATTAACGCATCAAAATAAGTGAATTAACGCGTTAAAATAAATGACTTAACGCGTTAAAATAAATGAATCAACAAGTTAAAATAACAAAATTAACGCGTTAGAAAAATGAGATTAACAAACTAACACTGTGACGTCATAAAATCATATTGGACTGGAAAATAGTTATACAGATCAGAAAATGTGCCCAATTCATGCGATATATCATTCAGAGACCACATTGTCGCTGTCAAAATAACTTGTCCACAGTCTTCCAATTGGAAGCGAGTGTCACGGTCGAAGGAACCCAATTCGATTAGTTTACAAACCTTTTCCCATATATGCCACACAAATTCTATATGTGGAGCCCTGAATAAGAATAATGATCAAGAATAAGTCTCTGAAGTGGGTTGTATACGAAAATGGCCATGATTTAGGGGCTTTGATAATCAACTCGTTAACTTACAAAGTATAACGCGTTATCTGTCTACTGGTCTTAGCTTTGAATTTCGGGATTTTTGATGTCTGAGGAAGCGCTAGTGGTGTATATTTCGTGCGTTCATTTATTATTTCCTTCGTCATGCATCTAATGTCCTATGTAACTTATGTAAATAACTATCGTTTTGTTTTAAATACCATGCATTAGGCCAGAAGCCATTAATCTTACGTTTGGTAGTCGACGGTTGACAACTGACACGATAATTATTTTTATTGTGACCAGTGGTTGTTTATTGGAAATTTTATTTTAATCCTTAGACACTAGTTTCTTCAAATATTCAATTGTACATCGATTTCGCAAGCTCTTATCCCAACAGCGAATTTTAATACCATGACCGTGTATTATCCCTTGCGCGTATACAATGGATATTTCGGGTCCCAACGACCATATCCTTAACGTTTGTGAGGAACTGGTTCATAATTGTTCAGCGAGAATTTAATACATTGACAGCTATTTAAAGTCGAGTATTATGCTGCACATAGAAAGGAAGTGGGGCAGTGGCAATATTCATCATCTGACAAAAAACTACGAGCATTACATTATGGGACACGATTCAGTAAAGTAATTGAATGTCATTACATCAGAGAACACGAGAAAAATAGAAATGATTAGTGAGCAGAAATTCGCTCGTGTATCTGTTATCACTCGTCACTTCAATCAGTTATATAGAGGGATAACTCGTGTTTTCCTTCCACGTTCGCCACTTCCGATTGTGGATACCTTTATTACCCATCTATCGTAGCAATGATCTCTGTGTTAAAATCATATTTGGAAAGTGTTGAACCAGTTCTATCAAATAGCTTAGTGACTGTTCTCAAGTGGATCTAACTGCAGACAGACAGCCCAAGTTTGACGAATAACCAGTTCTATCACATATGTGATAATGTCTGACACCAATATTGCCCTTTAAATTGGCCAAAAGGTTGTGAATGCTATGTCGAAGACTGTAGCTGATATTGATTTAAAGAGTTAACTACTTTAACATTGAATTCAATGAGAAGAGAATTACTAGTCTGAAACCTAGTGCTAGACCTGTTATTAAATAGAGTTTGCTCCCTTACACTGCTATTTTAGACCACTTTTGTTTTATCTTTGATCTCATCATCACATTTTTGCATCATTCTATTTCTGTATAATTTACATGAATTGATCAATAACTCAAAGAGAAACTGGTATGTTTTTTTCTAAATCAAAATCAATTGACACGAATATAACACAAGATTAATTTTTATCCAACAAGGTATCACATATCTTGAATAATATTGTAAATACTTTTATTTTCTAAATTTGTTCAACTCTGAAACCAACCAATCACAGTTCTGGTTTCATACCAACAGCAGTTCCTTTAAATGTTAAGGCAATGTCTTTTAATTTGCGTCCTATTGAACCATTTGTACCATCATCGTCAAACTCTGCAGACAATTCACGAAAAGTCATGGCGATACGTCGACTCTTAATATCATTACGATGAATTGCATGTTTCCAATCATGTCTCGCAGCTGCCTCAACTGACACCAAAGACCTCCGCTTTAATTTCACATGAATTTCTAAATCAGGCTTTTCAGTATGAGTAAAACACAAAATGGTGTCCGATAATAAGTTAATAGTTACGAGACGTTCACCCCACAACCAAAAATCATCGAAATGAGGATCTATGGCTGATCCTCTTTCAGGCAAGTATTCTAAATTACATAATTCTACCGGTATAAAATCTGCCATCCCAAGTATAGATGTTAATTGTTTATATAACGGTTGACTGTAATCTGGCAGACCTGTAAATACGTCACATTTCACCTTCTTTTTCTTAAAATTAACCTTTGGTCCATAATCCTAAAATACAAACAAAAACATTGAGATTTTCATGAACCTACAAACAATTTCATAACACAAACCATAAAGGATTAAAATGATATTACACACAATTAAATATTGTCAATTTGTCTCCAAAATATATTCAAATTGCAGATCTTTCCTTAGGTTTGAAATATTACATAAACTACTAATTAGACATAGAGAGAGAGAGAAATGGGGTTTAACGTCCACTCGACACAAACTAGGTCATTTCGGGACTAACATATGGTTTAATTTTATTTCAATAATTCGCTTGCGCGTAGGGGTCTTTAGCAGTGGGAGGGTCCCGGAGTGCCCGGAGGAAACCCACGAGGTTGAGAAGACGCCCCTATCTAGCCCAGTCGAAGTACATGTAGAACATTAAGAAGTTATACCCCATTTCATTTTGTATTGCTATTAGCAGTATAGTTACTGAAATTATCTGTTTGAATTGGTGTTTATTTGTTTAAATACGGGGGTTGGGATGGCCTAGTGGTCTAGAGTGCCACTCTTCGACCTCTAGCTGGCTGGTCACCTCTGGCTTGTGGCTGTGGTTTTGATCCCTGGTGTGAGCGTATGTGGCATGGAGATAGGGCCGCCTTCTCAACCTCATGGGTTTCCTCCTACTGCTAAAGACCCCTACGCGCAAGCGAATTATTGAAATAAAATTAAACCATATGTTAGTCCCGAAATGACCTAGTTGTGTCGAGTGGACGTTAAACCCCATTTCTCTCTCTCTATCTGTTTAAATATTTTAGATCCTTATGCCCTGTATTGCATATACCTGTCTTCATTAGCCCAGTCAGAGCAGAACAGTAGGACGTTAAACCACAATACACTTCGTACTGCAATGAGCAATATACATGTAGTTACTGAAATTAAATTTACCTGTTTTCTTCGACCTGATTGAGAATCAACAAAAGGTGTACTATCTATCTGTCTACATAAATCCCTCTCCTGTTCTTCTGTAATAAATTCTTCCTGCAGATAAATACCAGGAAATTCTATAGAACTACCGCCATGATCAGGATGCTGGCCACACTCCCACGCTGATCTACACTGCTGACAATATTCATAAATCTAAAATACCAAGAAAAATCTTATTAAATGAAAGATAAAAATGGGGTTTCATGTCCACTCGACACAAACCTGGTCATTTAGGGACTAACAATATGGTTCAATATTATTCAATAATTGGCTTGCACGTAGGGGTCTTTAGCAGTGGGAGGAAATCAGAGGACACGGAGAAAACCCATGTTGGGCAGGCGACCCTTCTAGTCATTTACATTTACAACCGGAGAATCAAAACCACACTAGTTGACTCAATGACAGACCTCATGATACAACGTGGTACTGTACGTGCACATATCATTATATACTTATATAGATAATAGAGCGCTTTGAATGGCAATCCAATCCGATACCATCATCTCATGATCAAGTACACCACGGCACCTTATAGCTGATCAGTGTATGGTTTGGACTCTGCCCACCGGATCGCCCTGATAACACATAAATTTTAAAATTATACATGTTACATTAGTCAATCCTGAATCCACGCAAAATACATGATGTATGATGATGATAACTTATATTGATTACTTATATAAGCAGAAAGCACCTTCAAAGGTCTAGATTCCGTTAGTTTTGTTGCCGTGTCCACATTTTCACACAACAGACAACTTCGGATGCCTTTACATCCACAAAGCTTGTCTTTGGCATTATTTACATTGATTTCTTCATTCATTTTAGGCCTACAATGTGATGTTTACATATAAATCACACATGGATGTACTAAAAAATTGTAAACAGGAACTTCACAGTATTGTGCAACGTGAAGCCCTGGGACAACTAGAAAAAAAACAAACGGGCATTTTCTGAAACGACATACACGATTACATTTATTTACCAATTTAGTGTTCATTCATTTCTGTACAAAAATTAGGCAGAAATAGAAGAAATTGATCTTAGATAATCACATCAAAGACATGCAATTGTTGACCAGTATTTATATGTATTTGCGTCTCGTGTTAGAAATAACCCAATTCTACTTTTTAATCGACCAGTCACAGAGTGCGGGAAATATGTTGTGATTATAATAGGTGAATGATTGTTACAGAGCAAGATAACGGTTTGTTTACTGTAACACTAACCTAGCGGATAAATAACGGTTATTATTTACTGTTATAAAAGCTTATATACACTTTTTGGTATGTTTTTATTAGAAGAAAACGGGGAGCATAGTTTTCTTTAAAACATAAACACCCCCGCATAATAATACAACCACTACAAATAAGTGCCGCAATGGCCGAACACTAGCCTAACTAAACTAAAAGTAAAACAAAGATTTCATTTTTATAAGTTTAAGATTATATTCAAGGATGTGAAACTCCTTTCGATTTAGGGTCCAATGAACTCTTATTTTACATCAAGTACTTGAAGTAGAGATTTACAAAATTATCAACATAAAGAAAATTTAGAAAAATTATCAAGATAAAGAAAATTTAATTGATTTATTTGACTAAAATAAAATTAAAATCGTTTTTAATGCAATTATTATATACTTAACTAAAATAGTTACATTTTATATTTATAATAATGCAATAATACCTTAGATATCTATGACATACCGCATGTTTGACACCTCTGGATTAGTTCATGTTGATTAAGCAACAGTGTGTTCAAGCTGTTTGATATATATTAGACTCATTCTAAGTCTGTCATTCTAATTAATTGTTTGTATTTTATTGTTATGGTCGATCGCGTTTCATTTGAAAATGCTTAGTCTAACAACATTGAAATAACTACAATGTACCAGTATTTTATAGTTATGGTCGATCTCGTTTCATTTGAAAATGCTCCTGTCTAACAACATTGTAGTACCGTAACTACATGTAACAGTAATCTGTCCCTCAAAAATTCTAAACAGTGGCTTTTATCGCTAGACTTCAAAAATCAACCAGAACTAAGAGAAATTATAAAGAACTGCTTTCATTAGATTGAATCAGACCGGATAATAAAGCCTTTACGATGAATAAGATTTTTTTTGTTTTACAGTAAATTAGTATTATTATAGTGGCAGACATGACATCCTATGGAAATAAAAGGAAAATAGAAGATAAAGAAAAACTGGTGAGCAGAAAAAGAGAGAGTGAAATGGAGTTTAACGTCCACTCAACACAAACTAGGTCATTTCTGGACTAGAGCACAAAAAATTAAATTGAATGTGGTTTATTGTAGAAGCAGGTTTTATGCAAATCAACCAAAATCCAACATTATTTCACCAAATTCTAATAATAATTTAAATCTACCGGTATATTTGATCATAAATATACTGGTAGTATTCTTTCTGCCATATTGGCATGCTAATTTAAATTCATAATGTTTTTGTTTCAAAGATGTCAGTCAAAATGCAATTTCTAAGCCAGCGATTTCATGCAATACACAGGTTATGTTCCCTTGGTTACACTTGCCAAATTTGCTTTGAAATCACATTTTAGGTCTTTGAGTGAAATATTTGATACAAAAATGGTAGGGTTTCTATTAAAAATGACAATTTATTTAGCATTAAGACAGTATATCAAGTTAGAATAATGGTGGATTTGACAACAACATTCAAACTTGTTTGGAAATCGCATTTTGATGGACATTTTGACATATAATAATCTCATTTAGAACAGAGGTATTAAATATATTATTAAATGAAATTTAAAGATTAAATATACTTTTTTGTGTGGAATGCATGTTCTTTACTAAACTGTGATTTGAATAAAAATTTTTTAGCCTCCATTACCAGACTATGAACCAACAGCTTTTTTAAGATGTCATTCTTCTGAAAACGACCCCAATGATAATTTATCTAAAGTATGGCGGTCAGCTTTTGAACCAAGTCTTCAAAATCCAGGTAAGGATTTTTCTGACAATAAACAGTCCTAACTGTACGTAGTCCTATACATTGGCTACGTATCTGATATACATGTAAACTAACCTTGTAGTATGAATAGAAGGAGATTCTGGGGGACTTGAGCCTCCCCCTCCCCCAATTTCTCAAATGAATAAAACAAGAATTAAACAAATTTCCAGTGGAGCAAGGCCCCACCCTTTTTATAGGATCTAAATCGTTAATATTTGGGATCTAGAAATTGACACAAATGGGTTGCAACGCATATAATAATGTGATATAAATGGTTTCTGTTTTTACCCATTATTTCAAATCAGTTTTGTTTATCGAAATACGACAAAAGTCTCAGTCGAATGACAATGTCTAGTGTCTGTCTGGTTATTACAGTCTACACCAATAGTATCTATTGTGCAAGTTCTGGAATATGTCTAGCCCCATTCTTTGAGTCTCTTGTTACAAATGGAGCTGAAACGCATTATGGTACAAGATTCGTATACCAATGGTAAAACGTTTATTTTTTCTTCAATATTGGATACATGTATATCAGAAGCCCACCATTTCCCGGTAAAATCACAATACCAATGTTTATTTAAGGGGTGGACAGTAGGAAATTTGATTATTTTAATAATTGAGGTAAAGTTTTAAATTTCAAAGACTTTGAATGACATTGAGTTAGAGACTTAGCTACTTTAACTTGTCATTTACAGGACTGGACAATATGTAAGAACTGATTGATTATATTGCACTGACTTGCACCATGATATTTAATCTGCTTATTTTGATGATGTGTTTCAGGTGAATCATCTTATATTTTGGCATCATGTGGATCAAAGATTGTGAATTTAATAGATTGTCAAACAGGGAAAGTTATGAAAAGATATAATGATCCAGATAGTAATGAGGTAAATAAAATGTCAATCTGATTAAAACACAGATCCTATTGCGTTTCGTTTTTTATACTTCAAAGTTTTGGTTTACTTGTCTTCACAACACTAGGATCTAGAAGAGTTGTTATATTACCAGCGTTTTGGTTGAAGTGAGGGATTAGCCAGTGAAACATTCTGTTACAACAAGCTCTTGGCGTGTCATGCCCGAAACTGTGGGTAAACCTCTAGAAACGTCAACGCTGATTGATTAATCAGTGTCTGATGTCATAGAGTCAAAAGCCATGTACGACCCTGACACGACCTTCCAGTACTATTTATCCGATCTTGTAGGCCATTGAAAGTATTAATAAACAAAATGAAAATAGATCTGTATTTTATTCAGTTTGATAGAATGTATGTATGTAACATGAGAATACATGTATAAAATAACATATTCTAGTTTTCAGACAATCACTCCTGTACGCAAGAGAGAAATGGGGTTTAACGTCCACTCAACACAAACTAGATCACTTCGGGACCAACTTATGGTTCAATTTTATTTCAATTATTCGCCTGTATGTAGAGTCCTTAGTGGTGGAAAGGAACTAGAGAGAGAGCGAGAAATGGGGTTTAACGTCCACTCGACACAACCAGGTCATTTTGGGACTAACATATGGTTCATTTTATTTCAATAATTTGCTTGCGCGTAGGGGTCTTTAGCAGTGAGAGAAAACCGGAGTGCCCGGAGGAAACCCACAAGGTTGAGAAGGCGCCCCATCTCCATGCCACATATGCTCACACTATGGATCGAAACCACAGTCGCAAGTCAGAGGTGACCGGCCAGCTAGAGGTCGAAGCGCGGCACTCTAGACATCTAGGCCATCCCAACCTCCCAGAATGAACTAGAGAACCTGGGGAAAACCGTTGAGGTGTGTCACTCGACCGTACTCTTTGTCATGTACTACCAGGGGAATCGAAACCATGGCACTGACTCACTGACAGATCTTGTGATACAATTCAACCAGTTCAGCCATCTAAACCCTTCTTCACGAATAGATCTCTGCCCTAAATGGTTGTTAAAATGAAAAATTAATATACAGTTTTGTAATGCGGACCAACTCTGTCATACACGCAAAGAGTAAATAAACTAAACTCAGCTTATTGACTGACCTTTTAATTCCCTAATCAATTATTTTAGTCGAAAACATTAAGTATACTTCAAGACATTTGAGAAGTATTTATTTCACTTCTGTTTAAAAAATGAAAAGGCTTATTTAGTCTTTTTGTGTATGATACATGTAGATGTGAAATGGGAAAAAATACCATTACAAAATAACATACTAATTTCTGGATATGGCCATTATTCAGGAGAGAGAAATATATTCTTGAAGAGGATATATAGTTCTATGTGTGTAGAAGAAAACCTTTATAAATCTGTCACCTTGGAGTTTATTAAAAACAATGAAATTGTGATTTTATTTTGTAGATAATTGCCAAGTCATTTGTTGCAAGTTCAGTCTATCTGAGATTATTTACTTTTATTTGTAATTATTTTCTTCTTTTCTAGTCATTTTATACATTAGCATGGAGTACATTACCAATCCAAGGGAAAACATCAAAGTGTAATATTCTAGCAGTTGCTGGTAAACGTATTTTAGTTTCAATCATGATACATGTATTATAGGGGGGTTGGGATGGCCTAGTGGTCTAGAGTGCAACGCTTCGACCTCTAGCTGGTCGGTCACCTCTGTCTTGTGGCTGTGGTTTCGATCCCTGGTGTGTGCGTATGTGGCATGGAGATAGGGGCGCCTCCTCAAACTCGTGGGTTTCCCCCCGGGCACTCCAGTTTCCTCCAACTGCTAAAGACCCTTACACGCAAGCGAATTATTGAAATAAAATTAAAATCATATGTTAGTCCCGAAATGACCTAGTTTGTGTTGAGTGGCCATTAACCCATCTCTCTCTCTCTCTCTCTCTCTCTCTCACATGTATGATATATAAAGCCTTTTAATACAACCACTCCTTCAAGTCCTTGCCAATGGTGTAAAGCTAGGAGGTACCAAGGTTGTGGAATTTGGACCATCTAAAAATCACAAATCTTATCCAATTTTGATGAAACTTGAAATATATTTTTTTATCCCAAAGATCTCGATTCCTCTCAAAATTTCCTAGATTAGGGCCCTGACTTGTTTTTTTTTTTTTTAAATACAGCATAATGTCTTGTTTTTTTTTAGAATTATTACATACTTTTAAACTGTTTGCGCACAAGTAGCATCTATTTTGTTGGGCAGTTTCGGTCCAATTTTCGAACTGAACCTTCATTATGGTGATATATTTAAGATATGTTTTTTTTTTATAATTTTTTTTTTAAAAATACAATATAATATCTTGTTTATATTTTGATATTAGGAGAAGGATGAAACCTGAAATATATTTTTTTATCCCAAAGATCTCGATTCCTCTCAAAATTTCCTAGATTATGGCCCCTGACTTGTTTTTTTTTTTTTTAAATACAGCATAATGTCTTGTTTTTTTTAGAATTATTACATACTTTTAAACTGTTTGCGCACAAGTAGCATCTATTTTGTTGGGCAGTTTCGGTCCAATTTTCGAACTGAACCTTCATTATGGTGATATATTAAAGATATGTTTTTTTTATAATTTTTTTTTTCTTATGATACTGTATAATGTCTTGTTTATTTTGTAATTATTAGGAGAAGGATGTCGTGTGAAGCTTCTATATCCCACACAGTTAGTGATGTATTCAACTTTAACATACCATAAAAAATATATCAGTTGTCTTCTCTTTCATTCTACAAAACCAAATTATCTCTTCAGTAAGTAATCTTTAGATCTTGCAGGCTCTGAATCAGTAAGGTCGTTTATTGTTATCATCATATTGTTAAACCTGAAATGTTATATAAACTAATAAGAAGAAATTTATAAACATGAAAAGACCATAATCAACTTTCAATGTCTTCTTATGTGTTCAAATTTCACTGAATCCGGTCAGCTGATCAAAACTCATTGATGATTAAATGCAAAATGGATAATCAAGACTATGTTTTTTTTATTGTACTGACCTAAGAAATGATGATGTGGCTAGGCCTAAAAATTGAAATGCTTATATCTCGGTTCAAGGTTGAGCAATTTGACTGAAGTTTTCAGCATATTCTCTTTACATTATACAGTATTTAATTACATTCATTATAGTGAGAACTGCCAGCTTTTTTTTTATCTTAGCTTTCATAATGCCTTTTTTTAAAGATTATCTTTTTATGTAATCTTCCATAATCCCCCTTAGAGATTATTTGAATACTGTATGTATTTTATTTAATTTAGGTGGATCAAGAGATGGTTGGATTGTATTATGGGATATTGGTATACCAGATATAACGTTGCAGACCAAAAACAACAATAGGTAATGAGAGAGAGTGAAATGGGGATTTAACATCCACTCGACACGAACTAGGTCATTTTGGGACTAACATGGTTTAATTTTAATTCAATAATTCACTTACGGTAGCAGTGGGAGGAAACCGGAGAAAACCCATGAGGTTGGACAGGCGTCCTGACTCATTGTCACGTACAACTTGGGATTGGAAACCACCACAGTTGACTGAATGACAGGCTTTATGATACAGTGCGTACATGCTAACCATTCGGCCATCCCCCCCCTCTCCATTCACCCCAATAGGTAATGACATGGTCAATTAAAAGATACCTTCCCATACAATCTCTGTGATTTCATGATATATTTGGACTAAAAGCATATACTAAATCTATCAAAATTTTGCTTCAAATCCTTCTCAATATGTTGCATTGGCCAGGGAATATCATTGCTATAAAAAATCTATTAAAAGAAGCCATGTTTGTTTCACTTTGCTTGGGTGATGCTGTACGTAGCGGCAGATGTGAAGCCAGAGGAGAATTCATTGCATATTCAAAATGATTTTGACTTCGATGCTGTTCATTTATCATGTATGTGGAAGCCGTATTGAATTCTCGGATTAACCACTGCCCACATCCATTTCCATATTTTTTTTTTATCTCATTTTCACCTTCAAGTTTATCAAGATATACATCAAACGCTCACTAACACAGAGCGATCAGACAATCTTCACAGGGTTTCTAAACAGATTTATTTCCCCCATTTTTGTGTTCAGATGCACAAGTTAAACTGGTTCAACAATTGCCAGGGCACGTCTGAAAGGGCTATTCGGTGCCAGACTATTTTGTGCCATAGTTTAGTCTAATAGTATTCCCAGCCCCGCTTACATGTCTTGTTTTGCCTGATACTTATTACTATAAATATACAAATCCAATTTATTATTTATTTAAACATGTTAAAATGATTTGACGCTATTATTTCTTATTTTACAGTCCTTTACTGAGGTTCTCTTTACCAGATATAAATTTGGATGCTCTTAATCTAGCATATAGTTCAACACAAAATATTCTAATCGCAGCCTGTGAGAATGGATGTATTGGATGGAAACTTGATGATATTAATAAACAAACCAAAAAAAGAAATAAAATTATTAGGTAAAGTATAAACAACTAGATTAGCAGCACAACATGCCGAAAATTTCTAAATACATGTAGCACCAATGTTATTTTAACATACATTATGCAAGAGCTAAATCTGCCTATTGCAGGTCTTAATTAGATATTAATTAATGTATCCAGACAATAATCAACTTTTGATGCTATTGCTAGTCTACAATTTTTACTGGATTTGGATAAATTTTGGGATGATTGAGTAAATGTCAGAATCGAGAGAGAGATGAATGGGGTTTAACATCCACTTGACACAAACAAGGTCATTTCGAGACTAACATGGTTTAATTTTATTTCAATAATTAACTGCATGTAGGGGTTTTTATCAGTGGGAGGAAACCAGAGTACGTGAAGAAAACCCATGAGGTTGGACAGGCGACCTTACTCCTTGCCACATATTTCAGAATGGATAATCAAGACTATGTTTTTAGGCGTAAAATTGAATTGCTAATATGGTGGTTCAAAATTTGACTGAAATTTTCACTATGTTCTCTTTGAATTATCTAGGTTTTGACTATCATTACGAGAAATGTCAACTCTTTACCTTTACCTACTCTCTCATAATGCCCCTTAAATTTAATTTGTTCTCTTGATAAATAAATAATATTGTGAACAATGTTTTGTTTAAAATTTCATTAAAAGTTGGAATTAAAAATCTTTAGGTAAGAACAATCTAGAACAAGGGACCTCCAAGTTAGGAATAGCCATGTTATATATTATTTTTGTGTTTTTTTTCAGCCAGACAGATTATATATTTGTTAAATCGGATGTAAAACAAACAATAGATGGATTAATCATGTTGACGGATGATATTATAGGTAATATTATAAAATTAATAATTATTTCGTATTGTTGGTTGAAATTCCAGTTTGGATTGAACCAGATCGTTTCAGGACTAACATATGGTTCAATTTTATTTCAATAATTCTCTTGCACGTAGGGGTCTTTAGCAGTGGGAAGAAACCGGAGCTCTTGGAGAAAACCCACGAGGTTGGACAGGCGACCCTACTCCTTGTCACATACAACCGTTGAAACCGTGCCAGTTGACTAAATGACAGACCATATGGTGCGATGCAACATGCATGCGCCAACCATGCAGACACCCAGCCCACCTCCCTTCCATCAGCGGAAAGCAACATGTAAAATTTAGAGGAACTTTCTTTGCTAACTCCAAGAGTTAGTCTGGGACCTACTGGTAGCTAGCACCATACACACCGAGCACCCCTCAACCTCACGAAGAATTAAATTGAATTTTATATGCCCCTGTCCATCAGGATGTTAGTTCAAAATTTTTTTGTGGACACTCTATATGTTACAATTTTTATCTGATTTTGGCTAAACTTGAAATATCAGTTCCTTTCAATATTTGTGTGTATCAGACTGTAAATTTGTGGATTATGGCCCCTGATTGTATGAACTGTCACAATTTATTTTTTAGCTTGTTTTCTATGCAACTCTTACAAAATGTAGGGTAACTTGCCTGGCAACCATTAATTCTGTTTGTAAAATGACGATTACTACTTTTGATTTCAGCAAGCAAGCAAGTTGGAACTGGATTGATACAACTATGGAGTATAAAAGAAAATATAAATAGTAAAAAAAGTAAAAGTAGTCAAACGATAAAACCGTTGTTAGAACTAGAATATACATCAACAACTGTTGATTACCTTAACTTTGGATATACACCAGGTAATCAATATACTGTCAAACAAGCGATTCCATAAAAAGATTTTTTTTTCTAAACAATATTTTTTCACAGAAACTGGATTTGAGAACAGGCAGATTCCTATAGCCCAAGTTAGGTTCAAAAGAGTAGGACGTTAAACCCCATTTTATTTCATTTTCATTTCATGCTCTCCAAAGAAATATGGGGTTGAATGTCCTACTATTGTTCCCCGACTGGGCTAAAGAAGGTAAACGTTTTTTTCCATCCTCCGGAGCCTGGTCTTATGACGTCATATGTGGATTGTGGGTTAGGAGAAGGGTTAGGCTTGGCCCAGGGTTAGGGTTAGGGCTAGCCCTGTCTACATCTCGAGACTGTGACGAAATCTGCAGGCCACAGCCCTTATCCTAACCCTTATCCTAACCCACAATCCACATATGACGTCATAAGACCAGGCTCTGGTGGATGGTAAAAAACGTTTACCGCTAAAGAAGGTGTGCCAGAAAGATACCTACTCTTGTATTGAATTACAACTATCAAGGGTTCTTTTACATGCATGCCAATGTGTACACAGCGGCCCGCCGTTCTGCACACAACTGTTTACAGACAGCTTTGCAGGCCATCAGTGCGTGTCGAAGGCCCTGTGTTGACTGTGAATCATCTCAGTAAGCAAATTTGAACAAATACGAAACAGAGGGACTCCAGACAAAATGTTTTTATTCATAATCAATTCAGTGCAAAGTAAAATTAAGTTTATTCAATTTCAGGCACTTATATAATTTGGCCAGTCCGATGATATATTAATTCTTTTCACTTTACCCATCTGCCCAAAAAGTCATGCATACTGATTGTTACCCTGATCCAGATTGGCATTGTTAATTGAAATTCACAGCTTCAGGCACTTGATTTGGCCAACTCGATGTTACTAGTATTGTTTTCACTTTGCCCGTCTGCCCAATTAAGTCAGATTTCCCGACAGTTAGGGTACAATTTGATTGGTATCCTAATGCAGATTGTGATTCCTGGTTTAAAACATTACTGTGCAGGTCAGGCCACAATATGATGAGCATCACGATTCATAGTTTACCATACGATTAATATCGTGACAGGAAATAAATTTAAAAAATAGACCTACTTTTATAATTTATTTTAAATATGGCATTTCTCAGTAGTAAGCCACTTCAAGTTTCGTAAACGTCTTAACACTCACTGAAAGTAGAAAAATTATTTTGCTCATGGATTTATTTGTGCATTAAAGTAATATTAGTCTATTTTCGTGAAATTCTTATTTGGATAATGAATCGCGATATGAACATTGATTGTATTGTGCATCATGAGTGTTTAAAACATCGAGATTCATCGATGAATCGTTGCAGAATATTTATTTATTTTAAAGGTATGTTATGTGTTGGTGATGATGTTGGCAATATTTATTTGTACAATTTAAAAAATTATCTCAAGAAAAACAAGTCACAAGAATCGCTCCTTGCACCTTCTCAGGTATGGAAATTAACAGTATTTAAATCCTACTGTCATGTCATCTTGAGCCAAGTTTATCATAAGATCAAACAAGAGAGAGAAATGGGGTTAACGTCGACTCGACACAAACTAGGTCATATCGGGACTAACCTATGGTTTAATTTTATTTCAATAATTTGCTTTGGCGTAGGGGTCTTTAGCATTGGGAGGAAACCAGAGTGCTCAGAGTAAACCCACGAGGTTGGAAAGATCAAACAAAGACTTGCAATAGACAATTTTAGCTCTTACATAATGCCTAGAAATATTGTTCTGAATAATATACTCTCCCAAAAAAGAAACGCAAAGTTATATTTCGTCGTCAGTATATCCTTGCTCTGCTATCGCCTTGTTGCAACAAGAACAACGACAGGTTGCTGAACCAAACTGCTATTGTGTTGCTGTGGCCATACCCTCAGTGCCTGAACCCATTAAAGTTGGATTTCATGGTGTCGGCGTATTTCAAAACAGAAGTTCTAACGGGGACGTCTGCCTCGTTATTCGGTTTCACTTAGGCGTTTGCCTACTGTCTGGTACGAGATTCTACGCCGTCCGGGAATTGCTGCTGCAGTAGAGGTCACTGTTGAAAACCATTTACGCCAATGACGTAACCGGAAGTGACGATCGAGGACTGGTGGGGCCACTCCTGTTTGGCCTGGGCTAGGGCGTGCACGTGTTGAACTCCGCTGTCGGTACCTATCCCAAAGGCTAGAAATGGAACTAAGGGAAACATTCAGCAGCCTGGCTACATCTGTCTTGGATTCACCTGCTTGTAATTGACGAATAGCGTTGTTGCGTTGGTCTTCGTCCAGATGTGGCATCACTTGGTTCTTTGAGTGTTTACATGCCCAACTGATTTGGAAACCGAGAACCCCGGGATTTTAAAGACCTTAGATTTAGGTTCCATGCAAAAAGCTCGCGAAGCTGTTAAATTCATGTTTCTTGGTGCATTCAAGCGATAAAAAATTTCAACAAAAAGGATGACCAGTCACAATTAGTGACCCTACCTTTAAAATCAATAATGAATTTCTTTTATCCTTACATAATGGCATTAAAAACAAGTAAGATTTGCCGAAACAAAGACCTCGGTCAAATAAAAAAATGATGAAAAATGGGTTGTGCGTTTCTTTTTTTGAAGAGTATATTTGTCAATTTGTTTAGGAATTGCTTGGCATATAGTGGGGTAACAGCATCCATGATATATACATTATTGCAGCTTAAAATCTGTGTGTACTACTTTTGAGCAGGGATTTTTATATTTGTATTTATGGTTACTTTCTCTGCTGGCATTGTTGTGTGATCCAACAGTTACAGTCTGTCCAATCTCTGCTACTCTTTGAGGGGAGTGTAGTTGTTCCCCAGTCTCCTTTTAATGGAGTGTTGATATTACACATTTATTTTTCCTGCTTGATTTATACAAACATGAGTGAAATAGCCATCCATGGTTTATACATTGTTGTATATGATAATTATTTCAGGTTATTGAGTGGCCAGAAATATCAGTAGATGGTAAATCAGATATAGATAGTGATGCTGTACCAGTATTAGATAAACAGGTCAGTATATTAACCCCTGAACCCTCATATACATCAATATGTAGAGTTGAATCAGAAATATTCATATCAAGTCCATTCTTTGTAAGGGTATTTCCAAGTTGGATGGAGGGGTTTAGCACACAAGGAGTAGGTTTTCTCCACTAGGATCTGGAAGAGTTGTTATATTACCGACATTCTAGTTGAAATGAGGGATTAGCCAATGAAACAGTCTATTACAGCGCTCTAGTGGAGTGCAATTCACAGAACTGCGGGTAGGATCAAAAGCTGCTCATAAGATCCCTGACATGACCTTCCACTACCTCCAGTCAGATCTTCACTTAGAAAAGGCCATCGGAAGTATGTGCAACAAAAAAAAATACAGACCTGTATTTTAATCAGGTTGGTTATATGGAAATCTTGATTAAGTTTGAAAGTTAGCTTAAGCTGTATGTAGACTGATAAACAGGTTGCTTGTTATGCCTTATAAAATTATAAATGAAAAAATATGGGGCTTCCAAATGTAAGCTACTTTTTATATTAAGCATTGTTATCTTTTATTTTCAGAAAATTGTAGTAAATTGTGTATCTGTGAGTTCCAATCAAGAATATATAGTTTATGGAACAGATACGAACTTATTGTGTATATGGAAAAGATGTTGATCTAACACAAAGAAACAAAGACAGTCCATTTACCATGTGGATGGCCAAATGGTTTGCACATGCGCGCTGTATCATAAAGCCAGTCATTGAGTCAACTGGTATGGTTTCGAATTCCCAGTTGTACGTGACGAGGAGTAGGGTCGCTTGTCCAACCTCATGGATTTTGTCTGGGTCCTTTCCGGTTTCCTCCCTCTGCTAAAGACCCCTACGCGCAAGCAAATTATTGAAATAAAATTAAACCATATGTTAGTCTCGAAATGACCTAGTTTGTGTAGAGTGTATGTTAAACCCCATTTCTCTCTCTCTCTCTCTCCATACAGTAATAGTCTAGGTCACCAAGATATCTATTAGTATTATACATCTTTATAAATGAAATTAAATGGGGTTTAACAAACCTGATTGGCATCCATTCATATGGTGATCTTGATGCGCTCTGAGCCTAGTTGTCGTCAGAGGTATTAATCACAACTTGAACTTACACTGTTCCAAAGAATATTATTTAGTAATTTGCAATAAGTCTGTATCCGTCAAGTTATGGTTGCAGCTTTCAAGCTTGGCAGGCCATTTTTTTTATGATTGTTATATTATTGTGAAGATTAGTCTTGATCACCCAGAACCCCCCTGGTTTTCAATGTACAGAGAGTGTCGTCATTATTTGACGTAAAGTCTATTGCCCATGCTTAACTGGGAGTTGGGCTCTTTCAGTCTTTGTGTGTTTGATTATCCAGCATCTTTGGTCAGATCAAGTAAGAGTTGCGCCCCTTCCCGCTAAAAATCCCATAATTCTTGATTGTTATACATACATGAATTGTGACGACGAATTAGGATTGATTAAAAGAACATAGATGAGACCCACGAAGAGAGAAATTTACAAAATAAAATTAAAAGTGTTGGCTATTGAACTGGCAATGCAATCAATGGATTTTCGGAAATGGCATGTTTAGATTAATTTCATAGATGTCGACATCTTGTTTTAGGATTAGTTACCTCCCTGTACTATTACAGTCCAGGAACTGTACAGCACAGTGGACGCTTACGACTGGGCCCCAAATCCATTCACTTGATTTGATATCTGTTTATTTTTTGCAATGTCTATTTTCTGTCTTATCCGCAGGATTATCTTGGAGAGTTGTTTCGTGTGTGGTGCAGTACTCCTGCACTTACTATTATACTTTGTTTATGATAATGTAAAAGACCGGATAACCTAGCCAATGACCTATTATTCTCAAATGTTGACAACTCATCGTATAATATTTTTCTGGGTGATAGAGACTATGTGAAGATTGGTATGATAATTTTTAAAATTTTTACTGTATATTTCAGTTGTAGTTGGTGTTTAATTGAGATTCTAAAATTTTTATCATTTTATATAATGTACCATAAATGTTTGCATGAAATTATTTTTACATTTTTTTTTAAATTTTTGTTACTCTGATCCTGTTTTAAAGAATGATATATATTTCTTATATGAAGTGTATATTTGTACATGACATTTGTCAAAAATTGTAAATATTTTAGCATCATTGTTTGTTGTGTATTTTTCGTTGCTATGGCAATTGTATAGAATTATGTACAGTTGTTTTATTTGTCATAAATTATTTATGACATTTGTCATAAATAATGTCAGAATTATAGCCTTTGCATTAAAATTTGAAAAAGTAATTTTATGTATTGATTTTATGTAAGATGTCTGCTTTTACGATTTTAGCGGGGATTGGGTGGTTGAATGGTTATCGCATGTTGTACGTGACAAGGAGTAGGGTCGTCTGTCCAACCACATGGGTTTTCTCCAGATCCTCCGGCTTCCTCCCACGTTAAAGACCCCTACGCGCAAGCGCATTATTGAAATAAAATTGAACCATATGTTAGTCCCGAAATGACCTGGACCTTAAACCCCATTTCTCTCTCTCTCTTTATCTTTAAGATTTTAGATCAGCAGGCAGATACATTCGCATACTTTTCGATACAGTCAACATGATTGCTGTGACTGACCACAATATATGATAAGACTAGATAAGAACATCACCATTAAAACCATGATTTCAATTGTAGCGCTAATCTTAATAGTGGTAACCTAGCATTATCAATAATCCCTATGGTCATTTTCTAAACATCACAATTCAATAATATAAGTCTTTTATTTACTAAGTTTTCATATACTAATTGCAGATAACACATCCCCACACTTGGCGTTTATTTTAACATTAGCTAGTTTATCTGCCCTTGTCTTGCCGATGCTGACAATGGCTACTGGTTTCTTCTGATCGTAAGCTCGATTAACAAACCGAAAACCTGAATAAACCTGAAATTAATAAGAAGTTAGTTTTAATGAACAAGAAAACCTTTTAAAAGACTGCATTTATAGTATCCATCCTCAATGTCAGAAATCTCCACAGGATTTTTAAAGACAGTGTCCAAGAGACAGTCTTTGTTTTATAAAGATATATAAATTGGGCTAATGAATAAAAGCATATGCCACACAGAGTGCTATGAGGGAAATTTTGCCCAGGCAGCGGCACTACTGTCAATTCTTATATCAAATTCCAACTGCCGAGGGATGTGTTACATGCACACCAATATATACATGGGACCTCAGTGTGTTATACCATGGGAATGACTAGTAGATATATAAAGATATATAATATATCCCCAAATCATATAAAAACCCACCAGAGAAAACAGTTTGGTTCCAATAATTATTCTTATGAAATTACCTCTAATGATGATCCAGCCACCAAGATAGCGTCACTTTCAGCAACTCGTTCATAAACAAAATTAACAATGTTTTTCTTTACATTAGCACCAAAGAAAACAATTTCAGGTTTCACAATACCACCACATTTCTGGCAAGGGGGCACCTAAAAAAAAAAATACATGATTAAACAACAAATAAGATTGTTCACATTACATGTATTTATAAAAAAAACCCAATTATAGAGAGAGAGAGAAATGGGGTTTAACCTCCACTTGACACAAACTAGGTCATTTTGAGACTAACATATGGTTCAATTTTATTTCAATGATTCACTTGCGTGTAGGAGTCTTTAGCAGTGGGAGGAAACTGGAAGACCTGGAAAAAACTCATTGGGTTGGACAGACGACCCTACTCCTTGTCATGTACAACCAGAGAATCGTAACCATGTCAGCTGACTCAATGATAGGCCGTCTGGTGCAAGTGGACACACTAACCATTCAGCCACCTAACCCTCTAGAGAACTTACCGTAAAACCTTTAACTTGTTCCCATGTTAATGTGACATCACCATCGGGTGCCATCTCTATTGAGGAAGCACGCCATTCAGGATTCTGAGATATAATTAATTTCTGCATTTCAATTCTACTTATTTTATTTTCGCACGACAAACACTCTACACGATGTGCGCTTCCATGTAACTCCGTCAATCGTTTGCTTCCTGCTTTAAAATGCAGAGCGTCTACATTTTGTGTCACCAGCCAGCTTACTTTTCCGACACGCTCCCATTCACTAAACACATGATGACTGACATTGGGCGAAAATGACGAAAATCTCGGCCACCCTACAAAATTCCTTGCCCAATATCTTTGTCTTATTTCAGCTTTGTTTAAAAAGTCAGTATACTGGACTGGTCGATTATTACTCCTAGCATAGAGCCCAACACCTTCCGATCTGTAGTCTGGTATTCCACTCTCTGTCGATAATCCGGCACCGGTTAACACCAACAGACGTTTACTTTTTCGGATGAGATCTTGTAACTCTGCCAATTCATTTTCCGAGGGGGGAACACTGTTTGGAACAAATGAAACTGGTTGTGTCTGATTGGAAGTCGTGTATGTCCGACCATGATGTGGAACAATATTAACGCTACAATTAAAGATATTGTTTATCTGTTGAAGTTGGCATCTAAGCACTTTATATGCCATAAATGATGGAACTTTGGGACATAACATTTTAGAACAAGGGCACCACGTATTTTATTAACGGAGAATTATTTTCTTTCAATCAAGACTTGTTAATTCACTGCATATATTTCTTTTGGTTCATATTTTGATCTTCATTTCAATCATTCAGAAAATGTCTGAAATAGAAAAAGAAATAATATAGAAACAAACAAAAAATAAGAGATTTTTCAAAGTGTACCTGGTTTAGGAATATCAATAGTAAAACTATAGGCCCTGGCCCAGCTAGCTTATTTTGAACATTTAATATCACGAAATAAATCAAATCAAATGCATAAAGAAATAAGAGGAACACTTGTAGCGCATTGTGTTTTAAATCATTTACAGTATACTCAAGATTAGGAGATAGACTGGAAGTTTGATGAATGAGTAGGCTTACATGCACCTACTATTAATTTTAACTGACAGTTATTATATATATATGTAGCTAAATAACGCTGGCTCACAAGTCTAGAGGTCGTACTACTGATATGTCTCCCGTCTTTCTTGCAAGCGGCACAAGACAGAAAATGTAATGGGGTTTAACTTCCTACTGTTCTGCTCCAACTGGGATAAAATGTCATACATATGCTATGAGAGAAATTTTGCCTGGGCAGCAACACTATAGCCTACTGGTATATCGACTTCAGTTTTCAATACCATCCGAACGACCGACTAGACAGCTGCACTTGTGTAGTGTACGTTCTCTGTCCTGCACCACTGACTGACAAGGAAGGTGAAACCATGTCGGAGAAGCGGCAAGACAGGCGACGCCTTTTGGGAACGCACATATGGCTGGACTTTTCATCGAAATTCCCAGTAGCAGAATCAATTCTCATAAGTTATAACGTTAAAATATACGCGCAACCTTCTCAAAACTCCAAAACTTCATTTCTCTACTGTCAAAAAAATATTTGTTTACATAACATGTACATGAGAGTTACCTCCTCATTCTGTGAGAGTGATCGCCCGGTTCTTTCGCCGCTTATGGATCAAATTTTGTCTAATGAAAGATCATTGCTGTTGGTTTATATTATTTATATCCTGGACGAAAAATGTTGAAGATCATTTGTAGAAGCTTTCATGACAAGATTAAGTAAAATTTCACTCCCATTTTTTCTTTGATTAGGTTTAACGTCATATGCGACATAAACTGTTGTGTAAAGTAAAAGTAGAGCAAGAACACCTGAAGTAGACCGGGCAGTACTTCGGGTCGTTTGATAACACTTGACTTGTAATAATTTTGATGTGTTCAATAACTTTCCGTCGTGGCATTTATTTCGGACGATACTGGGAGACGAAATATCACCATACCGCTAAACAACTCGCCGGCAACTTACATTATCATTTATCACAAAATTTACCAAATTTCTTAATCAGAACCAGACAAATACAAATATTAACGAACAAACTCGAACTGCATAAATTAACAGTGTGCACAAATAAGAAAAGAGTTTACCATTTTTCGGAAATGTCATCAGGAATGGAATTAGGAAGTGTGGTCAAGATCATTAAACAGCATGCACCAACATCATTGGCCGAATCCTGGGATAATGTGGGGCTGTTGGTCGAACCCTCGTCCCCTCATACAGTCAACACCATCATGCTCACTAATGATTTGACACCGCCTGTTTTAGAAGAGTCCCTGGAGAAAAAAGTGGATCTTATCTTGTCGTATCACCCACCAATATTTTCTGCTGTAAAAAGATTAAGTCAGGGTAAATGGAAAGATCGTCTGATTGTTAAATGTATTGAGAATCGGATTGCTCTTTATTCCCCACATACATGCTACGATGCGAAGGCTGGTGGAGTCAATGACTGGCTGATTGGTGCATTCAGTAAGTATGGAAAGGTGGTGAGACAATATATAGAGAGAACTCAATGACCATTGGACACTGCTCGGGTTATTCAATGGTTCAAGAGAGTGTATCCAGATTATCCAAAAAAAATCATCACCAATAACATTTAAACTCATCATAGGTTCTGGCCTTTTCCTTTTTATACAAATTTTGGTTGCGTAATGGTGACGTCATTACAATTTGTCTTTTTTATTCACATTATTAATACATGTCCAGCACTAAGTTGAAAAATGAAAATGTCAGGTACTATTTCAGTACCTCGGACTAAAGATCTAAATAGATGTAGCAGTTGAATTGAAATTATTTTATGTATAGAATTGAATTATTAAAACAATTTTGACTTCCTACAGATACAAATGATGTGGCACCAGTGACAAAGGAACAATTATTAATCTATTAGGACACAGGATATTATGAAACCTAATATATATTTTATCTTTCTACAGATACAAGTAATGTGGTACCAGTGACAAATGCTGAAGAAATTCCTGGAGGATACAGTCATAAAGTCAATATTTTAACCAAAGATTTAACTAAACTTCAATCTGTGCTGTCCAGCTTAGCTGTAAAACAAGTCTCATCACCCATGTAATATTTCTTTCAATATTTTCACCCAGAGTACCATTCACACCTTTCAGTAAAGGTTTCCCAAAAAGTAGAAAATTTGTGCCTTCCTTGGTGGTGGTCACGGTGGCTAAGCGGGAGATACGCTGGATTGCTGGCCTAGAGGTCAGATATTCGAGCTGTAGTGCCACCTGTCTGGGCAAAATTTCCCTCAGATCACACCATATGGTGTATGCCTGTCCTCATTAGCCCAGTTGGAGCAGAAAAGTAGGACGTTAAAACCAATTTCATTCCATTTCATTTCATGCTTTCCTTTGTGGTAAATTTGCTGAGGGTTGGATTTGTACACTATTTTTTAAGAATTATTATTCAAAAATACAAAATATGAAGTTAAAAAGGAAATAAGTGAAATTACATTGTTATTTTAGTTCTTGTTGTTATTTGAACTTAAAATCATGCTAAAATTGGTTGCTTTATTATGATAAAATATATGGCCCACATGCGCTTTCCATGGATATCGAAGAGGGTCCCACATATGAGATTTGTGAATATTGTGAGCATAGGTTTATATCAAAGACAAAGAAACATGTAAATGTGTATGAAATGAAATAAGGACTGGACCAACCTCATGGGTTTCCTCCAGTTACTCCGGTTTCCTCCCTCTGCTAAAGACCCATACGCGCAAACGTATTATTGAAATACAGTTATGCCATATGTTAGTTCTGAAATGAGAGAGAGAGAAATGGGGTTTAACGTCAACTCGACACAAACTAGGTCATTTTGAGACTAACATATGGTTTCATTTTATTTCAATAATTTGCTTGCTCGTAGGGGTCTTTAGCAGTGGGAGGAAACCAGAGTGCCCGGAAGAAACCTACGAGGCTGAGAAGGTGCCCCTATCTCCATGCCATATACGCTCACACCAGGGCTCCAAACCACAGCCGCCAGCTAGAGGTCGAAGCGCGGCACTCTAGACCACTAGGCCATCCAAACCCCCTAGTCCTGAAATGAACTAGTTTGTGTGGAGTCGATCTTAAATCCCATTTCTCTCTCGCTCTTTCTCTGCTAATGCAGGGATCAAACACCAGACCCCCAGGCTAACGGGCCAGCGTTTTATCCAATTAGCCATCGTGATCCCATTTATTACCAGTATAATATATACTGATCATGATACATGTATCTTTGTACATGTTACTTGAATTAAGATATCCATCTTTGTGTCAGATGTTGCAGGAAATGTAATAATTCCTCAAATTTATTACAGAACTACATCAAGTGGTGAAGTTATGACAGTGTGTAGCGTTTTGTGTAATAAATGTACATTATCTGAAGTTTTTAAAGCTGTAGAAGGCTCAGATTGTGAAGTTGATACTATTGAAAACATGAAATTAGAAAAGGCAAGTAATAAAATATAAAATGTGTTCCTGCGGGTGCTCAGGTTTCCTCCCACTGCTAAAGACCCCTACGCGCAAGCGAATTATTGAAATAAAATTGAACCATATTATGTTAGTTCTGAAATTACTTTCTTTGTTTCGAGTGGACATTAAACCCCAATTGCTCATTCTCTCTATCATATCTGGCCTCATCAAAAACTATCCGGATTATCGCCCCTATTGTTAAACTTGTTAAACGTCCTTACTCATAACGTCAACTGACAGATTACCGCCATTGAAGAGATGACCACTATCAAGATTGGTCGCATTATTTCTGTTATGTCTTTTTTGTAAATCATTTTTTTTCATTTTTAGTGAAGTCTGTACCATAACAGGCCTGTGACTTACGGCTGGCTCCCGGATCCATTCACTTGATTTGATATTTGTTTATTTTTTACAATGTCTATTTTTTGTCTTGTCCGCAGGTTTATCTTGTAGATTTTTGTTTTTTGTGTAGCACAGTCCTCCTGCTCTTACTAATATAACTTATTTGGAGTAGTTTTGTATTATAATATTTATAATTATTTTGATTGTAGATACCAGTAAGTGGCTATGGATCTGGTAGATATGCCACTTTAAAACAGCCGTTAACTCCTCAACAAGCTGTAGATGCTGTTAAAAAACATTTAAACTTACCACACGTAAGATTAGCTGCTAAACCAGGTCAGTCAGTTTTAAAAAGTGGAGTGGAAATGGGGGGGGGGAGGGTAACATTCGAAACAAACTTTTGTCATTACTCTTTATTTTAATTTTGAACAGTCAAGGGATCTTTAACATTGTGTCAATGATTTAAATATGACCTCAGGGTTTTCATCCCATCCATAGAACTGGACACTTTTCTTCTCCTGGCACTCTATCCTGCATCATTGGCATGGAAAAACCACATATCAGTTAACTCTCATACTTATTTCAGGCATAAAAGTCGTGTCTTTCCAAAATACGCTCCAAATGGGTTCTGTTTTTTCTGAGTCACCATGTATAAAGAAGATCCTAAAGAATCAAACTGATTTGACAATCTGATAAAAACACAGATCCTATTTCATTTCGTTTTTTATAGTTCAAAATTTCGGTTTACTTATCTTGACTACACTAGTGTCTGGAAGAGTTGTTATATAACCTGCATTCTGGTTGATGTCAGAGATTAGCCTATGAAATGGTCTATTGTGGTGTTTTTGCAATCTGTTTCACAGAGAATTACTTAGGAATTAACTCTGTAACAGATGAGTGTCCATAGCACGTGCGTTGACTGCAGTCATTGGCTCAACAGCTCGTGCAATGTTTACTTAACACCTAACTGCTTCGGGCAAAATGACGCATTTTACTCATTTTAATACCCATTTACACTTAATAGGAAATATTTTTTAACTTCAATTACTTCAAACGTCTTTATTTATTTTTCTGTTACCTCAAAAAAATGTTTGAGAATTTAATTTGTCGGAGTAAAAAAGTTAATATGCCGTACTTATTAAGCCTCGTCGATGTCATGCTTATCAGTGATTGTAGCGGCCAAGCGAATATTCACTGCGGGATCAGTTTGGTGTTTTTGATGGGAGGTGCCCTGAACTGTGGGTAACCCACCTGAAACATTAACGCTGATTGGTTAATCAAATGTCTAACACCAGAGGGTCAAAAGCCACTCGTATGTCCTCTGACATGATTTTCCACATATGGTCAGATTTTCATGTAGTAATTAAAGGCCGTCGAAAGTATATAAAAACGAAACAAAATACCCATATGTATTTGAATCAGATTACCAGAGATAAACAAAGGGTAAAGTTATCTTTGTGATCGAGATTGACATTATAAGATCCTCAAAAACCAAATTGATTTGGCCATTAGTTGATTGTATTCTTTTAATTTTTAGGTAATAAATATATAAAGAGTGTGGCAGTGTGTGCTGGCTCGGGGTCCTCTGTATTAAGAGGTGTGAATGCTGATCTGTATTTAACGGGTGAGATGTCTCATCACGAAGTTCTTGATGCAGTCTATAGTGGCGCTAACGTTATCCTTTGTGATCATAGTAACACTGAAAGGGGTTATTTAAAACAGGTGAAACAGGAATTAAGTGAGAAATTTAAAGATGTGAATATTCTTATATCAGAAACTGACATGGATCCTTTAGTCATTGTTTGATGAATTTATATAATAAATTATTCAGATCTTCTGTTGTTTTTCATCATGGATGACACAAAAGATGAAGGGAATAATAATATGGAGAGACAATGAGATGGGGTTTAACATCCTACTATTCTGTTCCGTCTGGGGTAATGAAGATGGGCATATGTCACAGTGGGTTATGGGGAGAATTTCGCCAGGGAAGGCGCACTTTGACCTACTCTTGTATCAAATTCCAACTGTCAAGGGATCTTTTATGTATGTGTAAGACCTTGTTTTTTGTCACATCTAAATGGCTAGACAGCTGTCCCTGTTATGCCTTCTATCTTGCACCACTGACAAGGGGAAAACACGTCCGAAAATCCTGATTAACTTTCTCGGCCAAGGCGAAAGAGAGAGAAATGGGGTTTAACGTCCACTCAACACAAACTAGGTCATTTCGGGACTAACATGGTTTTTAAATTTTATTTCAATAATTCGCTTGTGAGTAGGGGTCTTTAGCAGTGGGAGGAAGCCGGAGTACCCGGATGAAACCCACGAGGTTGAGAAGGCGCCCCTATCTCCATGCCACATACACTCACACCAGGGCTCGAAACCACAGCCGCAAGCCAGAGGTTACAGGCCCGCTAGAGTTCGAAGCACGGCACTCTAGATCACTAGGTCATCCCACCCCCCCCCCCCCTCGGCCAATGGAGGCAAGGAGTATAAACTAGCATAAGTAATTGGTCCTGTTACATCATACTAAACTAATGCTGTCTGTCTACAATTGGCGCCGCTTGACATCAGACACTAAGCTGGATGACCGACATTTTAAGTACTAAATTGACGATTGTAGTCAAAAACACTAAGAATACTTAGAGAGAGAGAGAGAAATGAGATTTAACGTCCACTTGACACAAACTAGGTGATTTTATTTTATATCAATAATTCGTTTGCGCGTAGGGGTCTTTAGTAGTGGGATGAAACCGGAGGACTCGAAGAAAATCCACGAGGATGGACAGGCGAGCCTACTCCCTACAAAGTACAACCGGGGATTCGAAACGACGCTAGTTGAGTCAATGGCAGGACTTTTGATACAGCGCGCACGCTAACATTTTGGCCATCGAACCCCCCCCAAGTATACTTTGAGAATTTTGAGGACCCAAGGAAAACCCACGAAATTGGACAGACGACTCATTGTCACATACAACCTGGGAATCTAAACAGGGAATCGCAACCATAGCAGTTGACTCATGACAGACCTTATAACACAACACGCACATGCTAACCATTCACCCAGATAGCCCCTTTCCCACTATTCTGCTATCCAATTTCCTCCAACAAGTTCAACTCTAAAGTCCATGGTCTTAACCATATAACAACTGTAGTAGTCCTGAAGAGTGAAGACTATAATAAAACAAATATTAGAGTCATTTAAGAGTAAATATTTTATTGAAGCTTGATTGTACAGATGGACTAGATTGTATTATATAAAACCGGAATGTTTTTATAACTCATGGTTAGCGTTATAGATATGTGGTATTAATTTTAATGGTAAAAAAACAACAATGGAGTTAGGAATGTATGATCAATACGTGTACTTTAAATACAAAACAATTCAGAAATAATTTAAAAACTTGAACTAATGTACATGGAAATGTATTAGGGTTGAGTGATATACCAGTTTTTCAGTAAATTGTGAAAGCTTTATATTGTGATAACCAAAATTATCATGATATTATAATTATTGTGTTCCAATATTGATGAGAATACAAATGGTACATATAACCTATGACATTCTATTGATAGAATTAATTTCATCAGTAAAAATAGCATTATTAAGTACCAGTTGTTGTAGGGTGGGCTGACAAGGACAGCTGTTTAGTTGTTTGGATGGGACGAAAAATTGATGCCCCATGTATATATTGGCAAACACTTAACTTAAAAGATCCATTGGTAGTTGGAATTTGATAAAAAAGAGTAGGCCATAGTGCTGCTGTCGGGCAAAATTTTCTTCATAGCACACTATATGGTGTATGCCAGTTTTCATTCGCCCAGTCGGAGCAAAACTGTAGGACATTAAACCTCTTTTCATTTCAAAAACGTAAATATAGAATTTAAAATGGAATTATCTCTATTTACATACATACGTATTTTCATGGTTTAGTATATTATAGGTAGATAAACTAGAATATTCAATAACAAAACAAAATAAAATAAATTAAATTATAACATCCAAAAATCATCTTCACCATGTTAATGTTTATGACAATCATCTAATGCAATCTAATTAAAATACACATCTATATTTCGTTTTGTTTTTTTATCCATTAATAGCCTACACTACATGAAGATCTGACCAATTATAGTGATAGGTCACATCAGAGGTCATACGAGCAGCTTTTGACCCTATGACATCAGACATTTGATTAACCAATCAGCATTGATGTTACAAGTGGATTACGGTACCCACAGTTCTGTGAAAAACACGCCTAAAGCTCGCTGTAACAGACCATTTCATTGGCAAATCTCTCACACTATTCAGAACATGTCAATAGGAACTCTTCCAGATCCTAGTGTACCAAGGGCAAGAGAAACGAAATTTTTGAACTATAAAAACAAAAGGAGATAGGATGTGTTTTAATCAGATTGCATCTAATGTTAATACCTTGACATGATGAAGATGAGAATGAATAATGGCACAACTGACAACAATACAATGGAAAATTAATATGTTTAGACAGAATTAAAACAAAAACAAATTATCATAAATAAATAAACAAAATCATAATGAAAACTTTGGTTTTAAGTTCAATATCTGACAGGAAAATCATTTATGGTTAATAAAAGAATAATCTCAAATCCAAAGTCATATAACATTGGCTTTATTTATAGACATCAAATTTTCAAAATGGACATCCAACATACACCCACAACAGCTAAGTGGCATATTTTTTTTCTTTTGTCAGTAATGAAAACATTTACAAGACACTAAAATCTGATTTTGAGTGAGAACTCATTAAGTAATTATTAGAAATCATAATCAAAACTCTGGATTCAAAACAATCAGTTATTAACTTTAGCCTCTAGAGGGTCCACATAATATTTCAGTCATCAAAGGCCATGACAGTAATTATCGGAAATTGTTAAAAATCAATAGGATTCTTCATCTCATGACCTTAAGCACTATGTATAAATTTACAGTCAATCGGATATTAACTTTAACCGCTGGAGCGTTCACAATATTTTTCAAATTTATCAAGGACCATAACTCTGACAGTATTCATCTGCAATTATTGAAAATCAATAGGCTTCTTCGGATCATGACCGTAATCATGTGTATCTATTTAATGTCCATTGGATATTAAATTTGGCCCCTAGAACATTGACAAGCTAATGTGGACAGCGGCTGAGTGGACGGTTAACAACAGCAATATATGACCACATGTAATTGTGGGCATAACAAAATTCAATAAAAGCAATAATTTCATTTTTGGCCTAAATCAAAGTGTTTAATCTATAATGGTAATATGATAACTAATCGTAACTCACAACACGTCTTATCAGTATACTTTATATTTAATGGTTTTATATTTAATGGTTTTATGATAACTGAACAACACTTAACATCATTCACAACACAATAAAAACATGCTCTAACCCTCGCCCAGTTGTAAATAGATATACAGCCAACCTGATATACTACATGTACATCAATAACATATTCAGAGATAGATTTAGACACAAATTAAACACGGCCTGCAGCTCATGGCATGTCTCATTCAATTACACCAATATAATTAGACATGTACTTATGTTAGAGTTGCTGACCATCTTTCAGAGATCGTGCATCCCCTGCAGTCCTCTGTAAAAATTGAATATGTTTAGTGTACAGTCAAGACAGACATTAAGTAATATATTGATACTGCACGAGGGCATTAGTCTGGGTGTCGTTTCAATATATTATACAATGTCTTGCTCGAGACTATTTAACAATATAAAATACACTATCTTGCATTTCAATGAATTTGTGACAGGGGTCCAATCTTTGATATAGTATAAATAATGTACTATTGGCACTTTGCTTGTACATCACCTGAAATAATGGCCCCCTAAAATCTGTTTTTTTACAAAGGAATAATGGTCCAATTCTGCAGACACTAATCAGACAAGCCCTGGTCCTGCGTTCACAAAGCTTTCTCAGACTTAATTTAAGAATTTGCTCAACTTTCAATCACTGTTTATGAAAAATATCTTTGATCCAGAAACACAAAAAATTGCACATAGTTTGTTATTGATGTATTTGATCCATCCATTTGTTCGTTTCTGGAGTTAAATGTCCACTTCCACCAAGGATGATATTGTAGACAAGTTTGATACATCAAAGCAACAAAAGTTTTATAAAATAAGGAGAAAAATGTTGAGTAAATTCTTAACTTAAGTCTGAGGATGCTTTGTGAACTTGGAGCCTGGCTTCTCATCATGTTTAGATTTTTAAATCAAACCATAGCCTTGGTCATTTTGACACGCTGGATACATATACATAGTACATATTGCTAGATACATGTAGACAAAAATATACAACAACATATACTAATATTAAATAATATATGACAAAATCACAATAAAGGCAAAAAAACAAAAACCCAACAAATGAATAAAGAGACAGAAAAAATGGAGGAATGACAATACATAATACCATACACTCATATGACAGGAAGACATACATAACAATATAAATATAGGTTTTAAAAGGTGGAGGAAATAACAACAAATTCATAGAAATTCAATAACAACACAAGCTTTAGATTATATCGTTAATATTACTAAAGCAATGTTAACTAGCATTATCAGTTTCTTAACCATTGTTATGTAAAACAGTAATAAATTGTTTCTAGCTATTTTTATTTCTTAGTTCTATATTTACATACCTCCATCAAATGGCCATTTATAAAGAATTGCAGAAAGGTGTAGTTCTGTCAACTGCGAAACATATTACAAATAAAGGAAGAGTTATAAGTAGAAATCTCAAAGCAATATATAAATAACAATGGACTAGGTTGCAATAAAATAATTCTTTTAAAATGGCAACCATAGAAAACAAAGATAACTAATCATAAATGTCTCATTATCATTATTAATTGTAGCATTTGTTGATGAGCAAATAATGCTCACAACCATTGCTTTACAAATATAAATAGGCCTATCAAGAAATTCATAAATAATGCTAGCAACCATTGCCTTAGAAATGTGAATATCAAGAAATAAATAAATGTATGTTTGATGATAAACCACATCCATGTAGCAGATCTCCTATACATGTATACAACAAAGAGTACATAAATAATACATGGACAATATCCAAAGTGAATTAACCAGTTAGCTACCTGAACCCACAAAAAAAAACATTTAAAAAATAAATAATTATGAAAATAAAGTGAACTTATTTTTAAATAGAAATCATTGAGTTTGTTCAGGAAATGAAAATAATAATACAATGTACATGTATGCTCCCACAAAACCAGATGCTTGTTGCACAACTTCATTTTGTACTATGGACAAAAACGCATTAACTGTATGCCTTCTTGTTGCCAAATTTAGAAAGAATCATATTTTTGGAAAGCTTAGTAAAGGCTGTGGACTATTCAATATGCTGGTAGATTGATTTTTATAAAGATAGGTTGCCAGGCAACGAAACATACGCCCACAGCAGCTAAATCGTCCGGGCAGTCAACAAGGGTTGTCGCATATTTTTACTTTTTGGGGGGATGAAACATTTGTAATACACTAAAATCTGATTAAGAGTAACAACTCATTATGTAATTATCTGAAAATCATTAGAATTTGTTAGCTTTTTATAAAGTTTTGCCATACGCTAACAATTAGTATAGGAAATATTTAATATCATGGATTTAGCTGTTCAGTTATCAAAATTCATTGAAAATCAAAATACTTGTTCATTTTAACACCTTAAACTCTGTGTATCAATCTGAAGTCAATCGGATGATAAGTTTGGCATCTATAGTGTCACAAGGTTTTTTTGAAGTGATCAAGGGAGATAACTCTGGAAGTAATTATTTGAAATCGCTGAAAATCAGTAGGTTTCTTCGTCTCATGACCTTAAACAGTGTGTGTAAATTTAAAGTCAATCGGATATTAACTTTGGCCTCTAGAGCGTCCACAGGATTTTTTGATATGATCAAGGGCCATAACTCTGGCAATAATTATCAGAGATCGTTGAAAATCAAAAGGCTTCTTTGTCTCATGACCTTAAACACCGTGTATAAATTTAAAGTCAATCGGACATCATCTTTGTCCTCAAGAGCATCCACAAGATTTTTTGAAGTGATCAAGGGCCATAACTCTGGCACTAATTATCGGAAATCCGTGAAAATCAATAGGATTCTTCGTCTTATGACCTTAAACACTGTGTATAAATTTAAAGTCAATCGGATATTAACTTTAGCCTCTTGATCATTCACAAGATTTTTCAAAGTGATCAAGGGTCATAACTCTGGTAGTAATTATCGGATATTGCTGAAAATCAATAGGCTTCTTCGTATCATGACCTTGAACATTGTGTATAAATTTAAAGTCAATCCAATATTAACTTTAGCCTCTAGAGCGTTCACAAGATTTTTCAAAGTGATCAAGGGTCATAACTCTGTGAGTAATTATCGGACATCGCTGAAAATCAATAGGCTTCTTCGTCTCATGACCTTAAACACTGTGTGTAAATTTAAGGTCAATCGGATATTAACTTTAGCCTCTAGAGCGTTCACAAGATTTTTCAAAGTGATCAAGGGTCATAACTCTGGCAGTAATTATCGGATATTGCTGAAAATCAATAGGCTTCTTCGTCTCATGACCTTAAACACTGTGTATAAATTTAAAGTCAATCGGATATTAACCCTGGCCTCTAGTGCGTTCACAAAAAATTGTGGACGATGGACGGACGGACGGACCGACGGACGGACGGGGGCGACGGCAATATACGTCCACATTTCTATGTGGGCGTATAAAAATGATCAAGAGCATGGTTTTGTGGGAGCGAGTCACATATAATGTACATACAACAGTTACGTTAGCATTACAGTGAAACCTAGTGGAGATAGATTTATATCTATATAAATGAAATGCATCTGGGTTTTATATAGAGTTATTTAAAATATATACAAACAATGAACATTCTTAAAATAAAAATGCTAAATCCAGAAAATCAGAGAAATATCCAGCTTTCCCTAGCATCATTTCCACAAAATACCTTATTCCTAACCATACATATTCTTGATCAACAAGACATCTAATAAACTGTCAGTCTGGACAACAAAGACAAAACACATAGCATAAACAACGTAAGGAAAAAGCTAAGTTACAACTATTCCACAATCTGATTAAAATGGAGATCTATATTTCGTTTCGATTTTTTATATTTTCGATGGCCTACACATGAAGAACTTAGCAGTTGCGTCAAGTGCCATACAAGTGGCTTTTGACCTTATGATGTCCAGCATAACAGACTGTTTCATTGGGTAATTCCTCACATCAATCAGAACACAGGTTATATAATACCTCTCTCATTTCGTCCAGATCCTAGCAGGGCTGGGGTAATGGTAATGGAATGTAATCATTACATTTTTTAAGTAATGGTCAAGTAATGAGTAATGGAAGATTTCAAAAGTAATGAGTAATGGAAATGTAATTAATTAAATTAATTAATGTAAAATGTAATTAATGTAAAACGAAATTTTGAACTATAAAATCCAAAACGAAATAAGGTCTGTGATTTAACCCGACTGAGCTGTTCAATGACAATTCTCTATTAAAACAGTCATTCTCCATCTTTTTTTTTCAACCTTAAACAAATTTTCAAAGAAATGAGTTAAGCAATCAGCAAGGAGTTTTTTTTCTCTCTTTGACTTTGGATAAAACAAATTTATTCTATTGCACTTACGATTCAACAACTTTACAAATATTTACATTTTTTAAATTGGTTTGAAATTATAATCAAGCCTGGGAATAAGGCACCTGTCACAGATAATGTCAGACACAGCTTCAGACTTTCTTTTCAGGTACAATTCCTCTGGTACCTGTCATTCTGTCCAGCACTGATTTTTCTTATTTATTGATAGTATTATACATGTTTGGCAATAAGTAGAAAATGTCAGGTATAATTTCATTTCTAACACCGTTTTTTCCAGGCCTGATTATAATTTGGTAAAAGTTTTTTGGGATACAACCTCAGGCTGTATCCAAAAAAAGAAAATTGCATCCGGTTTACCAATATCTTATAAAGATAGGTTGGCCATTATTAAATACAAAATAAAGCTGTAGACTTACATAAACATGTACCAATCTGATCAAACATTGATCTTTATATATATACTTAAAATACAGATGTGATGTCACCCTTTGATGTTGGCGTACCGTTATTTCAAATAATCGTAGGGGCAACTTGCCAATCGTACATTATTCATACTAGGGAAATATTAGACTTGTGTGATGTATTTCACTGTAAAAGCATGTGCAAGCGTCTGTATTTTAAGTTGTTTAATGGTCTCGACATTTGCATTATATACTGTAAAAACACTCGGGTCTACAGCCCTCCTGTTGTTACAATATTTTACTTAATCGCTAGCTCTCAACCATTAAACAATACATGTATAATTGTAGTTACGGTACATAATAAATAATACATTTTTAATTCTCGTGGAATTAGTTTTAAACATTGCATAAGTACATAAATATCAACCATTTTCAGATAATGTAAATACCTAGTAGTAAAAAAACTAACTTAATTGAATGATTTATAAGAGAATGTGACATTTCATAGGCTGAGGAAAATATAGGTGCTTATACATGTAGCCAATGAACAAACTGTATTCTTTAAAATATTATAATTAGAATTCAAGTCACATCCTTTTATTGTCCAATCAGATTACAATACAGATCTAAATTTACTTTCAAATTTTATACTTTCCATGGCATACATGTACATGTAGGCTACATGAATATCTAACCGATTTCAGTGAACGGTCGCATCAGGGGTCATATGAGCCGCTTTTGATCCTTTGACGTCAGCTATTAACTAACCAATCAGTGTTGCCCTTTCTAGTGGTTTTCCCACAGTTTCAAGCAACTCATGCCAAAATCTCACTGTAACAGTCCATTTCCTTGGTTAATCCCTCACATCATCCAGAACACGTCAATGCGGATAATATAACACAACTCCTCCAGATCCTAGTGTAGTTAAGACAAGTAAATCGAAATTATGAACTATAAAAAACGAAACGAAATAGGACCTGTGTTTAAATCAGTTTGTTAAGAATTCAAATTCCAACATAATTTTAGTTGATGTACATGTAAATACAATCTTCACATCTCTTAATTATTACCTTTTGAGCTTCTTCGTACCTTTATATTTTACAGTTACTTTTCTACATCACCAATTTTCATTTTTCCTCCAATAATATCCGTTTCTAACCAATTAAATGTGAAACTATGGCAACACATGCAGACGTGAAATTCTGATTCTGTCCATGACACAGTTTTAATCTTGTTGTATTCCTCGTACACACTTTCTCGTTTCACGTGACCCCTATAACCCTCTTTTCGAAGATCATTGGTCAGGCAGCTGGCTATAAGATCCATAATATCATCTGGCGAACCTCTAACCTTATCTGCTGGTATATTAATGTAATGTTTCCCAAAACATGATTCAAATGATGGGTATATTTTGAATCTCCGAAAATATTGCTTGTGAACTTTGGAAGAGAATTGAAGATCTTGTGGAATGGGTTGATTTTTGGACACCACAACTTTAACAACCGAAGAAATGGCACTGAAATCTAATGCCTGCTGCTTTGCTAAAGCTGTTATCTTTCTCTTAACGTCTTCATACGATGATAACTTTTGACGTATGTTGTCTCGAACCACATACTCCGCAAACAACGCTGGCGAACTTTTCAATAAATCTTCAAGTGGATGGATGCCATAAAACATTGCATCCTTCATCACATTTTCGGCAACCTCAGCAGGCGGCAGATCCTCATGTCGTAAAAAACTTAAGATGTGGCCAAAAAACTCCCCATCTCTATCAATGAAGTAATTTCCTTCTGCGTCTTTATCGACTTCATGACGTCCACTAAACATGACAGCCAACATGGAATCAGCATATTTGGTCAATGTTGACAGTCTGGTAGCAAAAACCTTACCTCCGACATTTAGATTTATAACACTTGGAAACTGAAAAGATATGAAGCATGATGTTAAAGTAGCTAAGTTTCTAATTCTAACTCAGAGGGTGGATGGCTGAATGGTTATCGTGCGCATGCTCTATCATACAGCCTGCCATTGAGTCAAATAGCTGGTTTCGAAACCCAGGTTGTACATGGCAAGGATTAGGGTCGCCTGTCCAACCTCATGGGTTTTCTCCGGGTAGTCCAGTTTTCTCCCACTGCTAAAGACCCTACACACAAGCGAATTATTGAAATAAAATAAAACCATGTGTTAGTCCTGAAATGACCTAGTTTGTGTCGAGTGGATGTTATACCCCATTTTCTCTCTCTCTAACTCAATATCACCCACCACAGTCTTTGACATC
The DNA here is from genome assembly GCA_036850965.1 of Patella caerulea. NCBI lineage: Eukaryota > Metazoa > Mollusca > Gastropoda > Patellidae > Patella > Patella caerulea. Next base: position 10,623,346 of record JAZGQO010000002.1, on the reverse strand, counting down.
AAAATCACAAATTATTTGTCAATTTAAATCATCATTGATGTTGTGATCTTACAGGGAAAAGGTGGGCTTCAACCTTACTGTTGTGATCTTACCGGAAAAAGATTCTCTTCTGATATCCAATATTTAAAGTTACATTATGGGAGATAAGATAAAGAGATGGCAGTTCTCACTATAATAGTTAAAAACTAGATAGTGTAAAGGTAATTTGCTGAAAATTTCAGTCAAATTGATCCATTATTAGCCGAGAAAAAAGCGTTTGAAATATTCACATAGCCTCGGTCATCATTACTCAAATCATTAATATAAACAGCATAGTCTTGATTATCCACTTGATTGATTTAATTATCAACGGCCATTAAGCGGCATATTTGAATTTAATCCACCAACATCTTAGGCTAGCCTTGACATCAAGAGTTTATTATGGTCTGGATATGTTAATTAATGTCTAATTGATTAATTAGATAACATTTCAGGCCTAAAGAAAGACTTGTAATAAGCAGATTTTGCTCTTGCATAATGCTATTTTAAGACAAAATAAACATTTAATATTTGTATCATTATGCGTTGCAGCGCTATTTGAAACAAGTGACTCGAAGAACGAAGTTAGACATATTTCACAAGTCATATCAAATATTGACAAACATAATTTAATTGATTTGAAATTACAGTAAAACAGAAACGATCGATCGTTATCAGTTTATATCAATTCATATTTTATTATTATGCATTGTTGCTCATTTGTGTCAATTTCTAGGTCCCAAATATTAGCCATAAAAAATAGCTCCTTTAAACAAACAGTGAGATTGATGTCCAAAAATAAATAGATGACAATGTCAGTCATTAATTAATATAGAGGAGAAAGAGAAATGGGGTTTAACGTCCACTCAACACAAACTCAAACTAGGTCATTTTGGGACTAATATATGGTTCAATTTTATTTTAATAATTAAATTGGACTTGGGGGTTTTTAACAGAGGAGGGAAACCAGAGGAAACAGAGAAAACCCACAAGGCTAGATAGACGATCCTACTCCTTGACACGTACAACCGGGGAATCAAAACCATGCCAGTTAACTAAAAAGTTTATATAGGCTGAAGGAAACAAATATCAAGCAACATTCAACCTTTCAGTTTCATCAATTAAATGTCTAGTTTCATTTTCCCTGTAGCTGATCCAGTGTCACCTAGTCACTATTTATTCCACTACTGCTTAAAGTTATATCCACCTTACGCCATTGACAAGGGCAAACAAGATTGAAAAATCTTGATCAAGGTGTTTAAATGTCCTATGTGAGTTACCCACGGGTGGCTCGAAACCCCCACGGTCCAGCCCTTACATTTTAAAACAATCTTTTATCTTGAGCATCTTGATTACCTAATTTCAAAGAAATCCATTCTGAAGGGCAAAAGTGTTGACATGGACACTGTTGACTTTGATGGACTCTATTAAGTTTGTTTGACCTACATCCCTAACTATAGTATTGACCATACAATACATCAGTGGTGGGTAAACGTTTTAGGGGAAGGGGCCAAACACAAAAGTTTGAGCAAACCGAGGGTCAAACAAGGATTACGAAATGACATTTTGTTAAATAAAATAATACGGAACAAAGCACCTTTAATTTGGCTTCATAGTTATATTCACAGAGAAAATAACATAAAATCAAAGTAGGCCCAAGTCAAGTGACATCAATTAGGCAACTATGTCTGAGTGATGCTGCAAGCTATAAATAGACCTACATGTACAAAGATATTGATTGTACAGTGACTAACATCTGTTTAGAGTTTGAGCACAAGCAGCAATTTCGTTTTTTTTATTTCATTTAGAGATAAAATAACTCATAAATTTTCAGGGTCTTGGGGTCCTAATGACAAGGCTTCCTGGGCCACATTTGGCCTGTAGGCCATAGTTTGCCCATCACTGCAATAAAGCATGCATCTGTGTTATCTTTGCTGGTGTCAGATTTTGCTCTTGATCCTGTTTGTTTATCTTGTTAAGCTAATAACCTCTCCCTGAAGTGTAATCACACTTAATATTTACAGCCTCGAGTCACAAACCAGTAAAATTATACTTGAATGATCTGCCACCTGAGATACATACATGTATTATCATTCAGAAATATAAGATTATATCCTTTTTATCATCATCGACATATCAGTTTAATCTATCACTCTTTTTATTAGCTTTTATTAGCTAACGTTAAGTTCCCACTGTTGGGCAATACAATCTGTCTTGAGAGAAGGGGGGGAGGAGGCGATACTAGGTTATTTCATAATAAACACATGGTTCAATTTTATTTCAATAATTCAGGGGTCTTCATAGTGAAAGGAAATAGGGTTGGACACGGGAACCTACTACTTGTCAAGTACGATCTTGAAATCAAAACCATCTCCGTTGACTTAATGATACAGCATGTGCTTATAACCATTTCCCCCCCCCTACCAAAAAAAAAAATTGTCATTAGCCCAGTCGAAGCAGAAGAGTTTGATGTTAAACCCCATTTTATTGAATTATTTCAGCTTTCATTCATACATGTAATGTAGGCCTATACATGTTATAGTCCTATGGCCTATATATTATTACTATCGTCTGTAGATCATTCAGTCATGGACCTTAAGGTAGCCTATTATAAGGTCCAGGAGGATTCAGCCTTGTTTTACAATGCCTAGGCCGCTATATACAATGCAGATGACTATAAATCACGGCTTAACAGTTTTCCGGAGTGATTCCCCCTTGTCAGTGATGCGCAGGACGGATGGCCTAGCTGACAAGGACAGCTGTCTAGTCATTCGGAAGGAATAAAAAACCAAGGTCCTGTGTACACATTGGCGTGCACGTAAAAGAACCCTTGACAGTTGGAATTCAATATAAGAGTAGGTCGTAGTGCCACTCTCTGGGCAAAATTTATCTCATATCGCACACTGACTGATGTATGCCCGTCATTAGCCCACAGTTCGGAACAAAACAGTAGAACTACGTTATATACTCCATTTTATTTCATTCGGCTTAACATATTTGATCCGCATCATAAAACTTTAGCATGTCATTCCTGATTCACATTTCTGTCAAATTGTTACAATCGAGAGGAATAATAGCAAAATTAAAGATCATGCCCAAATCAAAACACGTCTCTCCTCACGACAAAATGACATTAACACATAAAGATCGATGTAATTTTATAAAATACATACGCCGAGAAATGCATTAAACATGTTGACATTTAGTCCCTTGTTTGCTACATGTATTTTCACAGTTATAATCGATGGCTTGCACTACCTGAACTACTGGTGGTGACAGACGAAATTGGGTCAACAAAGAAAACTTGTTATGTTGATGTTCATGTTGCTAGTTAAATGATGATACCTTGCGGTTTGTCGAGTAAACACACTCTGTTTCTGTACTTTTGGTAATGCCTTGTTTCGATAAGATGCTTTAATTGTAATAAAACTTACCTTTTGGGGATGTTTGTGTCGTCTCTCGACACCCCTGTCTGTTCGGTCGCTCATGTTTGTTTGTTTACGTGTGGCACGCGACCTTCTTTTAAAGGGCAGATAACTACCATTACAAAAGCACGTGCCCGAAGAATTTGAGCTGAAATATTATACCTCAGTGTTCAGTTAATTTGCTTTGACTTCGTGTTGTTTCAGTTGCAAGTGATATGTTTGAAAAGGTGGAGAACCTAAAAAAAAACAAAAAAAAAAAAACAAACTGATTAAACCAGGAACCTTATTATCAGGTCCATGTGCATGCTGAAACCGATTCATGATCCTTGGCCAAGCCTGACAGTGGAAGGGAGGCTAATCTATTTTGGATAAATAATAATTTAGGAATCAGACTAGTAATGTCTTTCACGAATTGTTGTGTATCTTAAATACCACACGCCACCCTCGATGACTTTTTCTTCTAGAACCGAAGAAGTGTGATCAAATACAGGCGTATGGCCGTGCAGAATTTTCGGGATTTTTTCTGACGAAGAATATGGGACGAATAACCAAAGAGGTCCACTCTCGTACAGTATTTAGAATGGGATGAATGATACATTGAAATTGAGTAAATATGTAACCGAGGTGATGCCTATATCTTGATCATTCTTCTCAACTATCAAATGCCAACCCAATTTAAAGTTATTTGTCAATTAGAGAGATCTTTGATATGTGTTCAACCAAGGTGCGTTTTAACCGCATTCTAAATATTCAAAGCTGTAACTCAAAGAATTTCGGCTGTTCGCCCCCCCCCCCCCCTGAATGTGGTGCGAATTTTTAGAGTTCTTGATTCCGACTGTTTCTGTTTTATTTCAGGCAGTTCTGAATAAGCGTAATATACATTTATTTTCCTCATTGCCACAATATTAAATTGTGCTATAACTGAATCGATATTATTGACATTATTATATAGGGTATTTTTATAACCCATATTTTCATGTGGACGTATATTGTCGTATTGTCGCTGCCCGAATTTTGTTTGTGGACACATACCGGGTTCATCCTGGACCACTGACAATGGGGAAAAACAACGCCGAAACACCCGATGCGCTTTCTCGGTCACCACCGGGATCGAACCTGCGATCTTCAGCGCCTTACCATCTTATAGCCAGTGACAATATGCGAGTCTATTAAACAATATGTAAGACCAAGACACTATGAACATATTAAAATCGATACACGATGTACTGTATGGATATGATGGCCTCAAGCGCCATTTGTAATGAACAAATAAAAACCCCAGAAAACAATTATATATGACTGATCCATTGATCCCCAAACGACAAGATATTAATTTTAGAAACAAAATGTGTAAAATGGGCGCGTATTCTGCCGAATTTATCACAATAACGATAATACAAATTTTATTACATTAATATGTATCTATTTTAATGTTTCAAAGAAGAGAAACCGGATGTCGGAGTTTGCCCTTGTGACTTACACGGGTCAGTAGATATATATGTACGACCTATAGCTTTGCATACTATTCATCAATCCATATATAGTACATAAACACCGCTCGTGTTGTTACATTGACGCTCAGTTGAATCGAGTTCTAGAAAAATCCACCTTCGAGCAGCCGATATAAACCTACCAAAATGTCGGCGATATATACATTAGACAATCCAGTATTTAGAGATTTTGCTATCCATAGTACAGCTGTAATGTTAAAAACATTAGCTATGGGTCCTGTAACATTGTATTACCGTGTACGCAATAAGGTGAGTACTTGACATACATTAACTTGTTTGTGTTGAGCTACCTCAGCGAAATCATAATCACAGAAGTTAAAGCAGCCAATCGTATATAGGCTATAATATTGTACATAATTATGCGTATGACACAATTACTGTATGTAACTGACAATGTCTAGTCTTTGCTCAGTAATAATAATTGTATTTTAATATATTCAAAGTATTGTGTCCTGGGTATTTACAGGCAATGTGCACGTAGCCCGAATCGTATTAACAACAAAGGGGGGGGGGCACTCAAGATCTGGCTGGCTAACCTGTAGCGTTTATCACGTTCAAACTCGGATCCAGGATTTTGTCGAAGGTGGGGCAAAGGGTAATATGTTGTAACCTTGGATTGCTTAGGCGGAAACAATGCGTAAATCATGTTTATATCATCTATTAAAGAGCAGATATAGTAAGAAAGCAAACGAAAATGAAAATCAACTTTAATTTTTTTGTCACTGCCCCCCACAACCTGGATCCGCGCCTGACGTTAGCAAGCTTTTGAGCAATCGAACATCGTGGGGCGCTGGATATCGTAAGGGTTCGTTCTCCGTTGACCCCAATGTTTTTAATGTTTCTAAATTAGATTAGAAGAACATTGCCAGCTTCGATAGTTTTTGCAAGGTTTTCGGCAACTGAGTAGTAACAGGTGATTGTTATAAATTGCATTAAATTTGAAAAGAATATGTTAATAACCGTTGCCTCTGTCGTGCTAAGAAGGTTTTTGGAAGTGGGGGGGGGTATAATTTATTAATTATTTCGTAAAAACGAATTAATATTTCTTAACAACGAATAAATATTTCGTAAAAATGAATTGAAATTTCGTAGAAAAGAATCGATATTTCGTAGAAAAGAAATTGATATTCCATTATAATGAATTAATTTATATAACGGATTAATTATTAAATCTTAAGGAATCCCGTGTCTTCACAAGCAATTGCTGACGACGAACGACGAACAGTGGCGTATACAATCAATTGGTCTTTTTATTATGATGTTATGAATATAAAGTAGTTGGTCAATTGCCCCTTGGCGTTTTTTTAAATTTTGTGTATTATTATTTTAGGCATACTGTAATAAGGAAGACACGGTCTGGGTTGGAGAAAAAGGTGCAAAACCCGTACTGGATGACGAGGATGTTGAAAGATCACGCAGGTAATCACAGGCGCGGATCCAGAGGGGGGGTCCAGGGGGTCCGGACCCCCCCCCCCCCCTGCTCAGACTTGAAAAAAATTGTATGCGATTTTATTGGCGATTTAGACCTGTTATTTTGGAATTTACCTTCCGGAAATACATCGCAATGAACCAAATTGAATCTAATTTACCAAATTATCGGTTGAGCGCAATTAGTTAAGCAATTATCAAACCTAGACCCCCCCCCCCCTGCAAAAAATCCTGGATCCACACCTGAATCAGGCGGTTATATTTTTGCGTATGGGTCTTTAGCAATTGGAGGAAACCGAAGGACCCCGGAGAAAACCAACGAGGTTGGATATACAACTGCGGAATCGAAACCACGCCAATTGACTCAATGACAGACCTTGTGATATAGCACACACTTGCTAACCATTCTGCCACCAAAAAACCCGGTTTAATTTTGGAATCAATACAAATGCTTATCCTTTAGAGGGAATGAAATGGAAAGGGATTTGACGTCACACTTTTGTACACCGCGTGGGTATACACCACGTAATGTGTCTTTTTACACCGCGTGGGTATACACCACGTAATGTGTCTTTTTACACCGCGTGGGTATACACCACGTTATTAGTCTTTAAGGTTTATTGTGCCGCGACAACGGTACTGTGGCTTACACCCTTATATTTCGAATTCCATCCATCAAGTGTTTTTATTTACGTGCACGCAAATGTATACATGTGGTCAATCTGTACACGACCATAGGTTTGTTCAACACGATATCGGTTTTCGTCCCATCCGATAGACTAGATACACTATCCGCCCTTCCAAGACAGGGGGCGAACCTGAGACCTCAAGGATAGCGAACAAGCTTATTATTCACTGAACCATTATACAGTAATCTGCCCAATTGTATGTACAGCATACCCGTCGCTATTAGCCCAATTGGAGCAGACCAGTAAGAGGTTAAAGCGGCAATTTCATATTTTTAAGTTATACATGTATTTTTAAAATATATTAAAATAAAGCCTTAAAATAGATGGTATCTATAAACAGTCCTACCTTGTTAAAGAATAATCCTATTATTCACTATTGCCAGTTGAGAAATTGGCAAAAATATCACTTTTAACATTAAATTCAAACGTTTGAAGATAGCTACAAGAAAACAAGGAGGTAATTGTCCTATTATTTCCGACGTGAAAGATGTTTCAGTGTGGAAAATAATGCCTATTATTGTATAATCGTGAGTTGACAACCCATTGAGCAAAAGACATAGAAATAAATGTGTTTTAACTTTCTTGGAAAATAAAAATATGAAATTCCCGCTTTAAACACAATTTCATTTGATTTCATACAGAGTAATATTTCCAATATACATTGTACTGTGTTCTGTCTAATTTCAGGTGTCACCTGAATGATCTAGAAAATATCGTACCATATTTTATGATAGGAATTGTCTATATAGCAGCTAGACCAAAACCAAGTACAGCTCTCTGGCACTTCCGAATATTCACCGCTTCACGGTTCTTCTTCACCTTAGCTTATATGATACCTCTACCGATACCAAGTCGAGGATTTGGTTATTATGGAGGCTTGTTCACGACACTGTCCATGGCTTATACTATTATCAAGGAAGCGTTAAATCACGTTTAAAATTTTGATGAAAGTGGCCGGTATGATCCTTCGTATATAGGACGTGGCATTTGTTTAAAAAAAAAGAATTATTCAAATTTGGAATTCATCTTTAAAAAACCTCAAGTCGTTTTATAGGACAATGTTCACAACACACGATCGTTAATATCACCTATGTAACCCGAACAAGGTCCAAAATCGTACGTTCAAGTATTTCTCAGTACCAATTTACAAGTTATGACGATGTTTCCTTTGCCTGCATCCTTAAGACTTTGTTGATTATTAATGTGTCGGGAATGAGGGCTATTAACTCTATTAAATGCCAACACAGAATTAATAATTTTGGTTTTTATAAACATTTTCGCTCAATTTTATTTCTACATCAGCGTGTTTATGATTTGATAATAAAGAAGAAGCAAAAGAGTGCTTATAAATATCGCCTCTTGCTTAAAACGCTAATCCCATTGAAAATTGAAAGATCAAATCCAGAATAATAGGTCAACAAACAGTAATATAGAATAGAAAGACAGACATTTAGAAATGAAATGATATGAAATGGGGTTTAACGTCCTAGAGTTCTGCACCGAACTGGGCTAATGGAGACGAGCATACACCATGCTATGATGGAAAATTTTGCTTAGACAGCGGCATTAAGGCCTACTCTTATGTCGAATTCCATCTATCGAAGGATCTTTTACGTGCACGCCATTATGTACACAGGCCCCGACTTTTCGCCCCCTTGTTTCGTGTATACATTGACGTGCACTGTATGGCGTATGCCCGTCTTCAGCCCAGTATAAGGGTAGAGATAAACACCCATTCCATATTCCATTTTATTAAATAGCTATACCTCCCCACACACACACACCCACACACAACACACACACACACGACAGGGCATGTTTAGCTGACAGTGTGGTATAGCATCGAAAAACTTATTTTAATTCCCATTTTCTACCAGGTCGCGGTAAATATTTGTTATCTTTAAACGGAAGGGTCGCCATCTTTTAATATTTGATTCAGACCATTGTGTCCAATTAGGCTATGTGCTTTTAAAGGGAAGCGGACGTTAAACGCTAAAAACCAAACTGATCCCGCAGTGAATATTCGCTTGGCCGCTACAATCACTGATAAGCATGACATCGACGAGGCTTAATGAGTACGGCATATTAACTATTTTACTCCGACAAATTAAATTCTCAAACATTTTTTTGAGGTAAAAGAAAAATAAATAAAGACGTTTGAAGTATTTGTAGTTAAAAAATATTTCCTATTTAGTGTAAATGGGTATTAAAAGGAGTAAAATGCATCATTTTGCCCGAAGCAGTTAGGTGTTAAGTAAACATTGCACGAGCCGTTGAGCCAATGACTACGAGGCGTGCAGTCAACGCACGTGTTTTGGACAGCTATCCGTTACAGGGATAATTCGTTATTAATTCTCTGTGAAACAGGTTGGCTAAAAACAACAATGAAAAGAGAATTGCTGGGCTTACACCTACTGGAGTTACTTCCCTTCCAATATTTGGCTGTTTCCCCAAACATTAAAGGAGCTAAATCTCTATTCTTTGGAACCGACTGTCAAAAGTTCTTTTACGTGATGTCAACGTGTACTGGGCCTGCGTACGTAACTAACGTACGAAAATTAATTGGTGTCTCCACAGGAAGCGTTTCTCATATGTTCAGATTGCTGGGTCTGGAACATCATGACATCATAGCGCAATTGAATTCAATATCGTTTCTGTGAGAGTCACCCATCTTCTAAAAGTAAGGCGTTGGTTTACTACACAGGAGGACCGGATATTTATTGGGCTTATTCAGCGCTGTTTTCGACTGGCAGTGGTATAGGACGTAGAGGACGCCAGGTTAGGGGGGGGGGGAGTGAATGGAATGACGGTTAACGTTCTATTTTTACGCCCCATTTCCTTGCAGTGAGCCGATTAATGAAGATGTTGGCATGGAAAAGAAACTTGTCTCTGTAATGCATTTCATCAATGAACACATTGTATTGGCTTAGTGGAATGGGTGGCAGAATGGTTAATGCATGACAATTTAGCCAAATTTCGACAATCCGATCTCGTTGGGTTTCTACGAGTCCTCCGCCCCCCACTACTACTAAAGAACCCTCATTGAACTATATGTTAATCCCGAATTGACCTAGTTTGAGCTGAGTGTACGTTACCCCCTCCCTTCTCTCTCTGTCTGTGGGATAAAGCACGAGACTCTCTGTGGGGATGCTCGATTCACAGTCCAGAACGTCCCGAATCGACAGAATTACAATCGAGTGACGCGGAATTCAGTCCTGTCACAGTTCTGCCAGTCCCGACAGCTGAGATGGAGTGAGTAGAATCGTGACGTATTCCTAGGTAAAAAATATGTTTCAGCAGTCATGATTGGTTGGGATACTTTTTATACAGTCGACGCATGCGCTGTAATCCGAAATTCGCCTTTTCACTCTATTGACACCAGTTTTGGAATTCAATTCCGGAACTGTGAATGGAGTATCCCCTCTGTGTTTGTAGGATAAAGCACGAAAGACTGAAAAAAAAAATCCAGTAAGAAAATCCATATTTCATGTTATCTGCTGATGGAAAAACACCTACCTACTGGAATAATAACCCGTTACAGGTTAAAATAACCTCAAATTCCCCTGTATTTATCAAAAGCCGCCCGACTTTCAGACCACAAGTTATTTCGGGCGCAGAATTCACCCCAAAAGATCAAAATGATTTACCATTACAGGTGTATAAATTGGCTTTAAGTGAGTGCGAAAACCATCTGGATTGTAGTCCTTCACTCACCAATTACATAATATACATATCATTAGAAAGTCAATTCAGTGTTTCCGTTTATTTCATAAGTATTTTATTTTCAAAACTTCTTGAAAGAATATGAAATAATTAATCAACAAGAACAAATCCAATATGCAATTACCTACAGGTGAGTGCGTGCTACTTCAGTGGCGGAAATTTAATCAATTCAACAAGCAACAATAATTTGAATATAAGATCGTCTGGGTCAATAATAGACATTTGTAAATAAAACAGAGTGCGTGATATTTTATTTGTGGTCTTGTTAATGATTATAAAATGCAATATTTATTGAATGTGTTTCCGGCTTGTTGAGACAGGAAGTATGACGTGTACAGGTGACTAAAAATCCAACACACACTAAAACGTAAATAGTTCAGGTCAATTCGTCTTAACTTGGTGACATAGGCGTATTTTCATGAAAAAAAAATAGAAATCTGAAAAGAGCTCAGAATTGTGAGATCGGTCATTAGCCGAGTTTTTTTTTTGAAAATGGGGTAGGTAGGGGTAAGGCCTTGTCGGGGAAGGCTATGGTCTTGTCGGGAATGACATGAAAAAAAATAGAAATCTGAAAAGAGCTCAGAATTGTGAGATCGGTCATTAGCCGAGGTTTTTTTGAAAATGGGGTAGGTAGGGGTAAGGCCTTGTCGGGGAAGGCTATGGTCTTGTCGGGAATGAATGCTCTGTTTGTCAGTGAAGCGTCGCGCCGTCTGTCGGGTTTTGAATATTTTTAATATTATGGAAGCGAAAAGAAAGCAGTCCAGTCAATGATGAACACGTACGCCATATAAATAGAACTAGCACGTACACATGGCCTTTCTCAGTTCTTGAGTACTGTGTTCGTGTATACTCGCATCCAACTCCATGCACCGGACGAGCCCAGTGATAGAAGTGAGCAGCTGAAAATTTTCTTTAATAATAATTGATAAGTTTGTAATAATATTGCACCTTGTAGTCACATATAATATACATGTACGATGGCTCAACAGGCCGTAAATAATTCGATATAGAGCCGGTTTCTTTGGAAATAAATATTCATAGGTGAATGTAAAGTGCCACTGGCAAGAGTTATACAAAGATAATGCGCTCAACAACACTTATTTTACTTATAAATCTCTCCGGGAAAAAGTTCCAAAACCACTATGATGTAGATGTTAAATATCATTAAATAAGCTTTTGATTACAATATGTAATATTTGAATCCAATTTTACTAAATTGTTATTAAATTTGATTAGTTTCTCTTAATCAATTTCAAGTTCAATTGATGACTTTTTACCAGTTTTTTATGCTGCAACTGACATAATTTACTACCCACTCCAAATTACTAGAAAGTATTCGAAATGCCTGGAAATCGCGTCTACGGGCGTCTGGTTTTCAAAATTTTCTGGTGGAGGTCCCCCAGACCCCCGGTCGCACGTTTAGCGCCTTCGGCGCTCGCGGGCGGACGGCTTTGTCGCCCGCCACTCCGCGGACTCTACAGAAATATATTTGTCGGGAAAATATGCTGCCCCCCCCCCCCAAACAAGTTCGGCCTCGTACGCCTATGCTTGGTGACAGCTATATAAGACAAGTCAGGGGTTTGGTGTTCTGGTGGTTTGACGCGTGCACGTGAAATCCCATTGAGTCAAATAGCGTAGTTTCAATTCCTCACTTGTACGTGAGCCTATACAACATTGTGGGCTACTCTGGGTCCTCCGTTTTCCTATCACTACCAAAGACACGTGCACTCAAACGAATTATTGAGAAAAAAAAATATATATAATAATCAAATGTTAGTCCCGAAATAACTTTTCATAGAGAAAGATTGTTTTGTTTCTTTTAGAGATAGATAGAGATAGAAATGGGGTTTAACGTCCACTCAACACAAACTATGTCATTTCGGGACTAACATATGGTTTCAATTTTATTTCAATAATTCGCTTGCGCGTAGGGGTCTTTAGCAGTGGGAGGAAACCGGAGTGCCCGGAGGAAACCCACGAGGTTGAGAAGGCGCCCCAAGCCACATACGCTCACACCAGCGATCGAAACCACGGCCGCAAGCCAGAGGTGACCGGCCAGATAGACGTCGAAGCGCGGCACTCTGTTTCCTTTAGACCCACAGCCAACTCTGACAAGCTCAACAAATTGTTTTTTACCCACGACGGGATTCGTTCAGTTACTACTGGCCCGAAATCTTCAAAACAGACGTCCTGGGTAAAGAACGTGGCCATGGAGAGTAACAAAGATGGCCAATCTGATTAAAATACAGATCTATATTTCGTTTCGTTTTTTTTTTTTTCGACGGCCTACACTACAAGACGAAACAAATGGGATCTGTGTTTTAATCTGATGATTGAATAATGGTATGGTAATCTCTGTAAAGAGAGTACTACATGATAAAAACGCGATGTCTAATTTCAGCTTCACTTCAACATGTAGCTGAAAGACGAACTGAAACGTCGCACTTGGTTTAAATTAACTAACTTATACGGCAGACCATTCAAAGGAAAACAACGGATTATCTCGTAATTACGACATAGCTATCCCGTATTTACAAGACAATCGGTTTTTTTTTTCTATTTGATCAGCCCAATTTGTCATCCGTAAACCAACACTGTAAATCATATGAGTATATTAGTGTGTTGGTAAAATACTGTAATGAGTCACTGGAATGTTAGATTTAGTAGTTTTTATTCAATCTATGGCGGATATAATGACGTTAGTGTGGTGATTAATTGTGGAGAAATGAAATGAAATGGGGTTTAACGCCCTACTGTTCTGCTCAGACTGGACTAATGAAGGTGGCAATAGGCCATAGGGTGCTTTGATTGAAATTTTGCAGGGACAGTGGCGCTAAGACCACCCTTTTTTTTTTTATCTAATTCCAACTGCCAGGGGATATTTTACCTGCACGTACACTGGACTTCGGTTTTCCACTCACTAGAACGACTAGACAGCTGTCCTTGCCAGGCCCTCCATCCTGCATCATTGACAAGGAGAAACACTCTGGAAAAACACCGTGAGCAAACCCGTGACTTCCAGGCTAGCGAACAAGCGTCCCCTGAGCCACCGCATGTGGCGAAGACATAGGATCGACACATGAGATGTTACAGGTGAAACTTAAAGCATCTTGCCGTAGCTAAAACAAAAACATCAGTACATGAGCTGAATACATTGGCTAAATCTATTTGTTAAGGCCATTTTTTTCAAGGTCGAGGGGATGTTAATAAGGTTACGACACGTGATTTTTGGCGAGATTACAGGTTAGGTTTAGGTTAAGCATTAGTGTTAGGTCCAGGGTTAGCATAGGAATTAGGCTAAGCACTAGGCCAGTTTATATCTCGTGACCTTTGACCAAACTTGAAGTTGGCATTATTAATTAGATCTAACCTAATATGCTGGTGTTCAAAAGCATACTCCGCGGTGTTAAAATAACAGACCGTGTTTTATAGTATCGAATGGTTCAGCTATGTTTCATGAGTTGACTCCTCTGGTGTTTAAAATCGTACTCCGCGGTGTTAAAATAACAGATTGTGTTTTACAGTATCAACTGGTATACAGCCCGAGTACGTGTATATATGTAATATGACTACACTGCTACACTGACACACTGTATATATATATAATATATATATAGTGTGAGAAGAGAATTACTCGACGATAACTCACCATGTAATACAACTTATACCACTACTATTTCTATACTGTAAGATATAAGAACACGACTATACCAAATTTACATTGTTTTATTTGGAGTAATATGTAGTAGGTTTCCTTTATTCCTGGACTCTAGTATACTACAATAGTACAACTAAACAATGTTAGCTACATGAAGTCTTCAAGCGAGAAGTGAAATCAGGTGTTCTCAAGTAAGAAATAATATGTGAACTACTCAAATGAAAGTGGTATGAAGTGTTCTATATAGTGTAAGCCATACTAGGTGAACTCATATAAGAGGTGATATGGGATGTTTGGGTAAGCATACTGTGTGAAATCTTCAAATGAGAAGTGATATCAGTTGTTCTGGAAAGAGTAAACGTAACATGTGAACTAATCAAATGTGAAGTGATATCAGTTGTTCTGGAAAGAGTAAGCATACTATGTGACCACCTCAAATGACAAGTGGTATCAGATGTTCTAGAAGAGTAAGCATGCTACATGTATGTGTCCTGGTATTAGTTGTTCTCGAAAGTACAAGTTGTGTGCACTCTTCAAAATGAATAGTGTTACCAGCTTAAACTATACTATCGTTTAGAAATTTGTATTAAATGATATCAATATAAATAGAGAAGTAAAACAAACTGTAAAGTGGTATAAATTGTTCTAGGAATAGTGAAAACGCTCTACCTCGTGCACGAAACCATATAACTTTCTAGCTGCTTGTTTGAATAAAGATATAGTAAGCTTTACAACAAATTGGTATGTTTTGCTTGGATATATTTCATGTAAGATATTCCAGCTGTTTTAGTAGTATATACTTTCTTCTGGATTAAGACGTTTGTCATGCCAGTAATTATCACTGTGTTTTTGTGGTTGAAAATACCGTCCATCATTTCCAGAGGTGGAATATTACACCTTGTGTTTTTTATACAGTGATTACTGAATGATTAAAAGAGTAATTCAGTGCAATATTTGATGGTCATTACAAGGTTTATCAGTATTAAAATATAACAGATTTATTATCATTCAGGACTGTATGATATATTTAGAATGACTTTTACAAGACTGTTGTTATTTAGAACTATTCAAGGGTTCGGGCACACTGGTGTAGGTTTTGTGTTGTGAGCAGTGAAAGCAAGCCAGTAAATCCGGAAGTGAACGGATGAAATAAAATAAATATAAACATAATATGACTATTTATAGATCAATATATTTGAATTTATAGTCGTGATTATCAAACAAATAATTTCAGGTTAACAGTCATCAAAACGGAAGTATCTGTGAATGAATTAAATCAGGATTATAATTTGTTTCATTTTTAATATAATAGAGACAGATAAACACGCTTTAACACAAATATAACTGTAACATTTCTTATATATTCCTGTAATAACTTATAATTACGCTTTGATCATAATCGACGAAAATGTATTTTGGTATTGAAGCTGTTGGTAGATGATTGCTGTGAAACATATACTGTAGTAATAACATATAAATTGTGCAGTTTTAAACACGTGAAGGTAGAAATAGGAATAGATTGCGAGGTTTTATGCTATATATTCTGGTTTATATAAAATCTGTCAACGATTCTTGATAATAGAAATACGAATAGATTCCGTGGTTTTATATAAAATCTGTGAACACTACTTGATAGTAGAAATACGAATAGGTTGCGTGGCTTCATGCAATTCTGGTTTTATACTACATCTGTGAACGATTCTTGATGGATATTATTGGAGATCAGGAAGTATAACAAATACTTGTTGGTGGTATCAGTTGTTCTATAAAGAGTAATCACACTATGTGAACTCCTCAATTCAGAAGTGTGTGACCCATACTAGGTGAACTCATCAAATAAGAGGTGATATGGGGTGTTCTATAAGGTGTAAGGATACTGGTTGAATTCATCTATGAAAAGTGACATAAGGCTTTCTATATATAGTAAGCATACTAATTGAGCTCATCAAATCAGAAAGTGTTCTTTAAAGTGTAAGCATACTAAATGAACTCATCAAACGAGAAGTGACACCAAGTGTTCTAGAAAGAGTAAGCATTCTATGTGAACTCATCAAACGAGAAGTGGCATATATAGTATGCATACCAGGTGAACTCCTCAAACGAGAGGTGACACTAGATGTTCTGAAAAAGAAATGAGTAAGCATAATACGTGACATCAGGTTTTCCAGAATTAATTAACATACTGTGTAAATTACTCAAATGACGAGTGGTATAAAGTGGACAAATAATTAAATTGAGGAATTTCGAAATTCAAATGGACAGATTGTCGTCTGCAAAATTGTCCTGTACATACAAATGATAAGTGTTATTGGGTGTTCTGTTATTTTTGGTATTTAATCATGTGGTGTGGTTCTACTAAAAGTACAGGTCGCCAGAGATTGAGGTCGGATAGTGAATGTTCGAGTTATGATGAAGAATATAAGATAGTTGTTGTTGGATCGGCAGATGTCGGTAAAACAGGTAAGGTTTGTTTTAATCTGGTTGAGTTCAAACATAATATATGGATACAAGAGTTACGGAATATATAGACGAAATAGTCCACGGGTACAGTCTCAACATTGCATAGAACAAGCAGCTAGTACATGATACAGTCCCGGCATTGCATGGAACAACCGGTATATGGATGTAATCTCAACATAAGACATAAGATAGAACTAACAGTACATGATACATTCTCAACACAATATAGAAAACAGTACATGATACAGTCTCGACATGGCACACAATCGCAACACAATATAAAACAAACAGTACATGATACTGTCTCGACATAACAAACAGTAGATGGACACAATCTCAACACAATATAGAACAGGTAGTGCATGGCTACATTAATACGCCATAGAACAAGCAGTGCATGGATACGATATCAACGCAACATAGAACAAATAGTACATGATACAGATATGGTCTCGACATAAAATAGAACAAGCAGTACATGAACACAATACCGACACAGCATAGAACAATTAGTGCATGAATACATGAATACAATATAGAACAACCAGTACATGGACCCAATATCAAAACAACATAACATATGACAAGCGGTACACGAATACAGTCTAAACATAAAATTTAACATAGAACAAGCAGTACATGGATACCAGTGTATTACTACAAGAGACACTATTCATATAAAACACAGAAAAACTAAATTATCAATTTCAGTGGAATACTAATAGCGAATTATGGACCAGGAAACGGATACGACGCCGTCGCAGTCATCTTAGATTTCACATCAGAAATCGATGCGCAATTGTCCGATTAACAGGTTACCAATTTCCATGTCGATCAACAAGATGAGTAGAGCTTGGGACTCATATTTACTGGCCGATAAGAACAATTGGACGCTTAATCCTTTTTTATTTCATTTCCTTGTCCAAAAATATAATCATTTTAGAGAAATTGGCAAAATTTTTTGTAATACTAATGATGATGATAGCTTAATTATGATGCAAGTTTGTGTTACATCAAAGGCTATCTTGTAATTCTTGTTTTTTTTATTTGTATTTTGGCAAGCGGTTGGATATTTTATGAATTTGATGTTCTTGTTAACACATCCATGTCTCCTGTTTTATATATTTCTAAACATTTCTGTTTTACGTCAATTCTGCAGTTAAACGAGAACAAAAAACAGGAAATTACAAAATCTGGACGTAATCATATTAAACATATTCATACATGTTATATCCGTCAATATGGCGGAGTTCGTGTAGAAATACGGAACACGATGACATTCCTGGGATATTTCCCGAGAGTAAAGACGCAAATGATAATTTTCTAATGTTTTCTAATGTTATGAAACGTCGACTCTGCACAACCCCCGTTGCTCCAACATAACCCCCAAAGAAAACTCGATGAATACTTTCTATGTAAATAAAACCAGAAATAGCAAAATGTCATGGGTGTGGGAATGCGGGGGAGTTGATTTGTAATTGCACTGGATGCCCTTACAGTTTCCCTGATTGAGGTTCCTTGTGTTCAGTCCAGCTTACACGTTTCACCGATGGTGCCTAGCATTCTGACAAAGAAAATGGTGTCTACGGCCCTGACATCAAACTACCCGACGTAATATGTCAAAATATACATGTAATTACTGATAATCTTGGTTACATAAATATGTTTTTAAAGGTTGTAAAGATTTACATGGATTTGCTTGATCTAATTGATTCTGGTAACACATTCCACAATTTAGACCCAAATGCCACTTTCCAAGCAAAGTATTCCAATCGCGTATTACTGAGAAATAAATAAATTACAAGTTTGTCCTCATCACATCGAGATCAAGTGTGGGCGTGTTCAGTGGTTTAATGCGCACGCGTGAAAACACAAGGTCTGTCATTGAGTCAAATGGAGTGGCGACGAATCCCCCGCTTGAATGTGACAAGGAGTAGGGTCGTCTGTCTAACCACGTGTGTTTTCTCATTTCTCAAGGTTTTCCGGTTTGAGATGGGGGGCTATTATAAACATCATTTCCATAAAAAAAAATGACAAATATTTAATCAGAAAGTATCGTATGATTTAAATATGGCGGTGTTGAAACTCGTTGTTATTTAAACGAAAATTGATAAGGTTTGGAGTCTATCACTATACTTAAATCACGTAATGACTGTCTGTTTTTCCCCGGTTAATGTCATATATATCACATTTAGTTTACTTTTATTGGCAGTGTATTAGGTTATATTGGGTATAAAGTCATCTTATATGAGAAGACGTTGAAATCCGACTTCTTGTAAGAACGATCAACTTATACTAAATACCTATGGAAGACCAAATAGCTCTTTATTCTTAGTTCTAATTCCTAGTTCTTAATTCATAGACCTTAATTTTTAATTCTTCTTTTGTTGTTAATTTTAATGTACAAATGTCGGAATACGACAACCAAAAAAGAAATAAGAGTTAAGAGCCATGAATTAAGAGCTACGCATTAAGATCACTGAATAAAGAGCTGCTTGGTCTTCCATAAATACCTACATACAGATATAAACAAACCGTAATAAATATATATAAATAAATCTTCACGAGATGTGTTTTTAGACTTGTTTCTGTTTATTCAGATAAATTGATATTATAATAGATATATGATTTGCCCACTCGTCTGCCTTCAATCAACAGGTACACCCATGCCTTTTAGATAGCGTTGAAGGACTTCGAATTTTGTCGAATGGTTTTATTTTATATATTAAAATACAGATCTATATTTCGTTTCGTTTTTTTTTCATACTTTCGATGGCCTACACTACATGAAAATCTAACAAGTTATAGAGGGAGTTAACGTCAGAGGTAACACGGGCGGCTTTTGACCCTATGACGTCAAACATCAGCATTGATGCTACTAGTGGATTACCCACAGTTCCGTGCAAAACACGCTTAAAGCTCGCAGTAACAGACCATTTCATTGGCTAATCGCTTACACCAATTAGAACACGTCAATGTTAACAACTCCTCCAAATCCTGGTGTAGTAAATACAAGTAAAACGAAATTTTGAACTATAAAAACGAAACGAAATAGGATTTTAATCTGATATAGAGAGAAACAGGCTTAGACGTCCACTCAACACAAACTAGATCATTTCTGGACTAACATATTGCTTGCTCAATGTTAGTAGTAGGGAGAAATGTGAGGACCCAGAGTAAACTCAAGAGGTTGGACAGGGGGGACTAGTAATTGTCACGTCCATGTGGGCAATTGAAACCCAATCCCCACCACAAGACATCGCTTTAAAAGTCAATTAACTCAGCAACTGAAAAAAGTTACGCTGGGAAAAAACTGCTGTTTGTTTGTATTAAAAGTTACGCTGGGAAAAAAGTGCTGTGTCTTGTTAATAAAGTTTCACTGGGAAAAAAGTGCAGTTTCTTGTTAAAATGTTGCGTCCTGTTACCGTGTAATTTTATTGTTTTGTCTTCCACCATAGAATACGACTAACATGCTGTTGTATAAACATAGTATAATATAGAAAACACATGGCGTCATCTTTTGTATATTCATCATTATATCACAATGTCTATTTACGGCATTACAACATCATATTGTAATTATGTAAGTTTTACTTAACTTCCGTCAGCTGGTTGTAACACATATAATTAGCTCGCACAGTAAACAATACACTGTACATGACTATGATAATAGGAGAAAGGGAAGGCATTAAATTGAGTTTAATATCTCGTTAAAACAATGCATAGAGGTCATGTTGAGCCTAAACCGTTAAAGGGGAACAGGTAAGATTAGTTGTTGCTGTAATAGTTGAGAGAGAGAGAAAGAAATGAGGTTTAACGCCCACTCAACACAAACTAGGTCATTTCGGGACTAACATATGTTTTTAAAATTTTATTTCAATAATTCGCTTGCGCGTAGGGGTCTTTAGCAGTGGGAGGAAACCGGAGTACCCGGAGAAAACCCACGAAGTTGAGACGGCGCCCCTATCTCCATGCCACATACGCTCACACCAGGGATCGAAACCACAGCCGCAAGCCAGAGGTGACCGGCCAGCTAGAGGTCGAAGCGCGGCACTCTAGACCTCTAGCCCCCCCCCCCCTGTAATATTTGAAATAGATAATGAAAACAAAATATGTTGAAAATCATAGTCAAATTGAATCACTCTAAGCCGAGATATTAGCCATTGAATTTTAGGCTAGTCCCGATCGTCATTACTGGCGTTGGTATGATAACAAACTAAGTCCCGATTATCCATTACAAAATATATTTACATCCAGTAAATATGGTAGGCTTACGATAGCATCTCGCGTGTGAATTATGTTCTGGATAAGTAAATTAGTGTCCAATTAATGTTTTAGCTAGAGTTTGGAGGAAGTTACTGATCGCGGAGCCGTGGGTGGCGAAGCTGGTCACCGTGAGCGCCGTAAGTGCGAAGCTCGTCGAGGAGGATCAAGGGGCTCTCCCTAGGAATTTTTTTAAGAAATTGGAGCCCGGAAATGTGATTTCCAGCCAATTTAGGCGGCACTCTTAGGCGTTTCATAGGAACTTGAAAATGGCCTTTCTCTATAGAAGCCATCCGACATGAACCGCGGATCCTTGCGCGGGCCTGCACCCCATGACCACATTGACATTGAATATGGAATGAATACGGATCGAAGGTGAGATTCAATAATCACCAAATTTATATTTTAATGAAAATACGTTGTTTCCAGTTCAGTGCGAAATTTGCTCCTGGGGATTGTCACAAACGACTTTTTTTATTCTCGGAACAGTGTTTGAGGGTGCTAACCTCAACTGCACAATCTTTATATGATCAGTTTTGAAGTTACTGGGAGTGTGATCATTCACCCCCCTGGACGCGAGCCATTCCCCACTTGGGGGTGAATTCACCCCAGGTTGAGAAACGCGGTTTTAGATAGAATCAAAAGCTATTCCAACATGGGTCTTACAAAACTTAGGTAAGCAGTTTCCCTTACTTCTTTATTACCCAAATATAAATTCCGCCTAAGAATTCCCAGGATTTTATTTCCATATCGTTTTTTCTTCCATCTGAGGTCTGAAGATATAGTTACCCCAAGTATTTGGTGTTCTTCGGGAAAACTATCTTTGAATCTTCCAGTGTGTAATCAAAATCAATATAGTGTTTCCAGTCCCCCATAGTGGTAAATTATTTGGTTTGTCTAGTCTCCCATAGTGACAAATTATTTGGTTTATCTAGTCCCCCATGGTGACAAATTATGATATCTACTGTGTACTGATACAGTTAATTACCCTTACCCCTTTACATATAACATCACATTACTCAAATGACATATTTCCGCTTTGTCAGCGCATTTTTGTTATTTTTTGTCCTAATCAGTAACAGAGTGGCAGGTTCGTCAGGTGGGGAGCAAGAGGTAAATGGGGTTCAACGTCCAATGGGGTTCAACCGAGGCTAGGTCGAAAATTCAATCGCCAAATTCAGAGTGAATCAATTTGACTGAAATTTTCAGCAAATTCCTTTAACATTATCTAGTTTTTAGCTATCATAGTGAGAACTGCCAGCCCTGTATCCAATCTCCCTTCATGTATCTTTAATAAGGTCTGAGTTGAGAAATATTTCATCGTATTGATCTAATAATACTATATGAATCCAGAAAAACATTAAAGTCAGGAGATATTTCTGTAATGTTATTATTGTTTGACCTTGTATTACCTACTGTGACAAGGTGATATATTACACGAGAAAATGTGTAGATATTGTAAACACGTGCATATCATACATATATATTGTAAACACGTGCTCTACGACCTATATATTAACACAATACATAGTTCGCAGTCTATTATCAAATTTATGATACGCAGAGCCATCTCTTTATCTTTCCAGGGGCCACGGTGGGTAAGTGCGTAAAGTGCTGACTGGTTAGCCGGGAGGTCGCGTGTTCGATCACTGCATTGGCCGAGAAAGTTCATCGTTATTGTCAGTGGAGCGGGAGGGAGGGCCTGACAAGAACAACTGTCTAGTTGTTCGAATGGGATGAAACCTGAGCGGGCCCGTAGCCAGCTCATAAAATGTTGTTTTGTTTTTTTTTTTGGGGGGGGGGGGGCTACGGAATGTTTTGGTGGGCTACGGAATGGTTTGGAGGGGCTGAGGATGTGGCCAGCTAAGAACACTCCTAAAAATCACCATTTTTGGCGAAATATTTGGCTACGGGCCCGAACCCGAGTTCCCGTCTACACATTTGCGTTCGCGTGAAAGATCCAAAGGCAGTTGGAATTCGATATAAAAGTAGGCTATAGTGCCACTGTCCAGGCAAATTAAACCCCGCAGCACACCGTATGGTGCTATGCTCGTCTTCATTAGCCCAGTCGGAGCAAAACAGTAGGGCGTTAAACAAATTTTCAATGTTTTATAATGATATAATCTCGTAACCAATGAGCAATACCCTTGAAATGGCGAAGATTTGGGGTCTGAGTTGTCGTTAGGATGAGACGACAAAAAAGCCTCGTTTACACATAAGTGTACACTTGAAAAGAACACTAGGAAGTAAGAATGAAATGAAGAGTATACAGAAATAACCACTGTCCTGACAAAATTGCCCCCATTGACCGGTTGGTGCAGAAACGAAGGATGTTAAACTCATTTTATTTCAAAACCAAAAATATGCATTCGTCCCACTTCAATTTAAAATATGCGAAATCTCTCCCCACACCCCTCGTGGAAATCCTTTATACAGCATTACTGAAACTTTAATATCGTGTCACAAATATCCGGCGTGAAAAATACGATAAGGCATACAGTCCATGCTCGACTATCTATTTTTGAATTACTAACAAATCCACGACGTGTGTCTACAGCCTAAAAAGTTGATGGAGATGGTATGTAGGCTACTGTTATCTAGACCAGTAGCCATTACAGAATTGGATACATGCCGTGAGAAAAAAACAAGGAAAACCACAACCATCTGTACTGCCTCATTACAAAAAAAGATAAATTTTTCTTCTAGACGCTTTTGTCTCAGAAAAAATAAAGCATATGTCAACATCTGCTATTGGAATCTTTATTCTACCTTCTGACATTTTCTACTAACTACCGTTATTAACAACCGGATATACACCTGGTTTAGTTATGTGCGCATGTGCAATCAACATGGCTGACCTTCATTGCTAAGCGTGACGAATTGAAAATATGTTGTTATTCGCCATCAGCTTCGGGGATTATCTACCGTTGTTATTGGATTTTCCAAAAAAATGCAAATGACAGCAGCGATTTTATATTACACCTTTCTCTCTCTCTTTATGGGGTTTAACGTCAACTCGACACAAACTAGTTCATTTCGGGACTAACAATATAGTTCAATTTTATTTCAATAATTCACTTGAACGTTGTGGTCTTTTGCAGTGGGCGGAACCGGGGGCACGGAGAAAATCAACGAGGCTGAACAGGTGACCCTATTCCTTGTCACGTACAACCGAGGTTTCGAAACAACGCCAATTAACTCAATGACAGACCTTATTAATATAATACAGCGCGCATGTGTTACCTCCACCCCTCCCCTGACAGAGATCAGCAAGGGGCCCCACCCACAAATTGGTTGTGCACGTAACCCGGGCAGTTGAAATTCGATGAATATTAAGTGGAAACGCTGTCATCCTAGCTAACCTTCCCTTTTAGCACAGCAGCTATCTTGTCGATTAGATGGGACTCAAACAGAGGTCCCGTGTACACGTATAGTACACCGTATGGTTTATGTCCGTCTGTATAAGCACGCTTGGTATAATCAAGTGTTTAACCGATTACTGGAGAAGAAGAAGAAGAGAAGAAATGGGGTTTAACGTCCACTCGACACAAACTAGATCACTTCGGGACTAATATATGGTTTAATTTTATTTCGATAATTCGCTTGTGCGAAGGGATTTTTAGCAGTGAGAGGGGGACCCGGGCCTGGACCCGGACCCGGAGAAAACCCACGAGGTTGGGCAGGCGACCCTACTCTTTGTCACGTACAACCGGGGATTCGAAACTACGCCAGTTGACTCAATGACAGGCTAACGTGCTAACCAATCAGCCCCCCCCCCCCCTAACCGATTTATGGAAGGAAAATAAAAGACGATTGAGACGGATCTTGTTAGATATGGCGACAGAGACACTTTCTTGTAAATCAATCTGATGACAGAGACATCTGTTTAATAATATCCTGGTTATAAAACTCACTAAAGCAATCTATACAATCAATAAACTCGTCTATATAACATATAAATCTACTTTTCCTTTTTAAAAATTTAAATTATTTATGAACCACAGATGATATCCGGTGATAATACGTCATTGTTTACAATATGACGTCAGAGGTTACCTTTGATCCACTGTGTAAATAAAGAAAATGGTATCAACTAGCTGCAGCTATAAATAATAGCGGGCTGAGTATAGCTAGAAATACAAACAATAGATAATACAGTCGGTGCACATATATTTATAAATCGTCTGAAATATATGCATTTATCTGTATAAAAGAGAACCGTGTGTATTGGCTGTAAATGCGAGAGGAGAAAGAGACCGAAGATACGGTAATGATCCTTCCGCAAGTTCACCTACGGAAACCTTGTTACGACTTTTACTTCCTCTAAATAATTGAGTTCGAACGCCACTCCGGGCATGTCCATTCTATAGCGACGGGTGGTGTGTACAAAAAGCAGGGACTTAATCGGCGCCAGCTGATGACGGACGCCTACTCGGAATTCCTCGTTCACGGGGCAGAGTTACAAGCCCCGATCCCCATCACGAAGACGATTGGCACGGTTAGCTCGTTGTAGGCGAGACTGCCCCCGAAGGAACAGTCACGGGGCGGGTTCCCGGCCTGACCAAACCAAGGCCGTAAGCAGTGTAGCGTGCACGCTGTCCCGGTCATCACTGACCTGTTATTGATCTCTCTCATCTAAATTAAGCTTGCTCGGGATCCCCCTAAGAAGTAGCGACGACCGCTTTGACTCGTCCGATGTTCTCCCTGCTCCCCGAGGGGAGACTTAGATTCAAGAACCACGAACCGACTAGTTAAGGGCGAGGCCTCGCCCGTTAGCGGAATAAACGGGACTTTTCACTTCACCAGCCACGAACGGCCATGCAACACCACGCATCGAGTCGAGAAAGAACTGCACGAGCGTCTGTCAATCGTGACGATGCCCGGACCGTGTAAGTTGCCCCGTGTTGAGTCAAATTAAGCCGCAGACTCCACTCCTTGTGGTGCCCTTCCGTCAATTCCTTTAAGTTTCAGCCTTGCGACCATACTACCCCCGGAACCCGTAAACTCTCAGGTTGCCCGAAGTCGCACGGACGGATCAATAACCGCTGTTCTCGAGCCTCGTCCGCGGCCCGGTCGGTAGCGTTTACCGTCGGTACTAAGACGATATCTGATCGTCTTTGCCCCACTCTCCTTCGTTCTGGATTAAGGAAGACGTCAGTGTTACAGGCTGGATAGCATGACAAGGATAGTTGTCTAGTCGTTCGGATGGGATGATAGACTAAGGTACATGAACCTTTTGGTGTTGATATTCGATATCCGGTCAAAATGTCCCGTATAGTACAATGTATGGCGCATGCCCGTCTTCATTATAGTCTAGTCGAAGCTGGGCCCTGTTTCACGAAATTTTAACTTAAGATAAAATTCAATTTTAGTAGATACTTCAATTTTGATTGGCTAAGCACTAAAATCAATCTAATATTATCCAATCAAATTACTAAAATTGGGATCTTATCTTAATTAAAATTTCGTGAAATAGGCCCCAGAGCAGTAGGGTATTGTAGCGAATGTCTTTCCAACTATCCCCCGACGTTGAAAGCCACAACAAGAAGGGTTGGATGTCCGAAAGGTTACCAACTGCGTGCTGCATTATAAGGTCTGTCATTGAGTCAATTGGCGTGGTTTCGGTGCCCCGGTTGAACGTGACATCGCCCGAGTGAGTTTTCTCCTGATTCTCCCACTGCTATAGTCCCCTACGCGCAAGTAAATTATTGAAATAAAACTGAACAATATGTCAGTCCTGAAATGACCTAGTTTGTATGGAAAGGACGTGAAAGCCAACTTGTGTCTGTCTGTCTGAAAACCATAACAATAGACTAAACATCCATGAGTCGCAAAACCACAAGACTAAATCTCATTCGTATAGTTTTAATGCACCGTTTTCTCTACATCATTAAGATATTCAGTATTGGTTATCCCTTCAGTTGTTGCTCTATTCTCGAATTGCATCATTAAGTTGGTTTCATGTGAAACTGTGGGGTTATTATTGTAAACAAATTACCGTTATGTTGTTTATGTTCGAGCAACACGTGTAGTTTATGTCTGGTATTTTATTATAAACAATTACACACCTGTATAGACCACTCACTGGATCAATCAATCGTTTACTGCACACCAAAATACCAAAAAACACTTGAATATACAAATCCCCGAGCGTGCCATCAACCGATTCTTTAGCTAGTTACCCGTTTTAGTGGGTTTTTGGATGTAAATATTTGGCACTTTCTGCTCATTTTCGGGTAGCTTTTTTTTATTTCAAATCAACTGCAGAAAAATTCCCGAGCGTACAGTCAACCGATTATTTAGCCCGTTATCAAATTTAATGGGTTTTTGGATTTAAATATTTGGCACTATCTGCTCATATTCGGGTAGTTTGGTTGTAATTTTTATTTTAAATTCATATTCAGAACCATTTTAAAAAATGTGAATTTAAGGATTTGAGAGATTGAAAATAATGACTTGCAATGTTGGTAAATCATATACAAGCCAATCTGACTCCTTCACCCCGCCCCCCCCCCACACTTATTTTAAACGACAGCGTGGTGCTATTAAACTGATATAAAAGCATAATTGTTTTCTCAATGCGAAATAAAATGAAATGGGGTTTAACGTCAGGTGTAACATATACATAAACTCATTTTATTAGAAATATACTTTAATGCTGGATAACATAATTACAGGTACAGATAATGCTGGATAACATATTTACAGGTACATATGGTGAAATCTATCTGGCTCTTGTCCCTAGGTCTGCGAAGACCTTATTTCCGGGGTCCAAGGGCAGACCCCTTGCCTCATGGTCTGAGGGCAAGTTATCTACGTCTCTCTCTGTCCTCGTCTGTCTTCTTGTTTTCCAAACTAGGCTTATTTATATCGGCTATGGTATGCCATAGTTAATACCATTAGAATCAGAACAATGAGACTTAATTATTAAGGTTCACACATCCTATCTCTAGACAATATGTGTTAATGCTTGTTACCCAAATCTTATATCATAATATACTTGTCGGCTAAAGATTGTTTGAACAACCCATCACATCTTACATAATACTATGTCATCAATCCCCAAACATACAAATTAAATCTAACATGTACATGTACAACAAATAGTGCAAGTGCTTACATTGAATATTAAAATAAACCATTATCAAAATACCCAACAGTATTTTGTAACACAGGCTGTTCTGCACGGCCTGGGGGCGTGTATAATTCAAAAATGATGTTTTACATGCACACCAATGTAAACACGAGGCGTTGTTTTTATCCCATATAAACGACAAGACGTACCTTATCAGGCTCTCCGTCCTGCACCTGTGACAAAGGGAAACAACGCTGAAAAACCCCTTAAAACTCTCTCGCCATCACCGGGATCGAACCAGGAACCTCCAGATTAGCGAGCCATCGTCCCAGAAGAAGAAACTGAAGAAAAGCAATTCCCCCTCAGCACACCCCAACACAAACATTTGAAAACCCAAAACTGTGACCATCTGATACGTCGCCATCTGTAATCCAGATCGTTGAAATATTAATATTCATTCTAAATGTTGTTGTTTTATATCTAATGATGCATTTGTTAATTAAATTATTCTTTACAGCCAAATAATGAATAGTTTGGACTTTTACTGTATTCTGTGCCTTTAAAAAATAAATCAATTATCAAACATGGTGCCAAATATTGGTAGGACGAATATAGACAGCAACAGTATTGTTTTGGAATTCTATGGCATGTGTTAAGAACGAAAAGTTCAAAGCTGTTTCTTTCTCTTCATATACCAACGAACACAACATAAAAACTCTTGTTAAAATGTTACCCAATAGACGATAAACTTACCAAGTTCACCTAATTCTTAGAGTGACATTTAGTTATAACTGGTACTACAAGGTCCATAATTCTATGGAGTAGAATTTTATTGTCGTTTATCTCGTCCTAATACTGTGTATTACTGGTCGAGTTCAATCTAGCCTTCTTTAGTCCTTATTGTTGTTGTTATTGTGGGTGTTGTTGTTATTGTTGGTGGTTGTGGTTGTTGTTGTTGGTAGTGGTGGTAGTCGTAGATGTGTTGTTGTTGTTGGTAGTCTTTATAGTTGTGTTGTTGTTGTTGGTGGTGGTAGATATGTTATTGGCGTTGTTGTTGGTGGCGGTGGATGTGTTGTTGTCCGTGGTGGTGGTAGTGTTATTGTTGGTGGCGGTGGATGTGTTGTTGTTGTTGTCGGTGGTGGTGGTAGTGTTGTTGTTGATGGTGGTGGTAGATGTGTTGTTGTTGTCGGTGGTGGTAGATGTGTTGTTGTCGGTGGTGGTAGTGTTGTTATTGTCGGTGATGGTGATAGTGTTGTTGTAGTCGGTGGTGGTGATAGTGTTATTGTTGTCGGTGGTGGTGGTAGTGTTGTTTTGATGGTGGTGGTGGTAGTGTTGTGTTGCTGGTGGTGGCGGCGGCGGATGTTTTGTTGTTGGTGATGCTTGATTTGTTGTTGTTGTTTCGTTGTGTTGTTGTTTGGTGGTGGTGGTTGTAGTGGCGTTGTTGTTGTTCATTACAAATTTAACGACCAATGAATTATACATTATATACTCTTCAAAAAAAGAAACGCACAACTCATTTTTCATCAATTTTTTGTTTGAACGAGGTCGTTGTTTCGGTAAATCTTACTTGTTTTCAATGCCATTATGTAAGGATAAAAGAAATTCATTATTGATTTTAAAGGTCGGGTCACTAATTGTGACTGGTCATCCTTTTTGTCGAAATTTGTTATCGCTTGATTACACCAAGAAACATGAATTTAACAACTTCGCGAGTTTTTCGCATGGAACCTAGATCTAAGGTCTCAAAAATTCCGGGGTTCTCGGTTTCCAAATCAGTTGCACATGTAAACACTCAACGAACCAAATGATGTCACATCTGAACGAAGACCAACATAACAACGCTTTTGGGCGATTACAAGCAGGTGAATCCGAGACAGATGTAGCCAGGCTGCTGAATGTTTCTCTTGGTTCCATTTATCGCCTTTGGCATGGGTACCTTCAACAAAGTTCAACACGTTACCGCCCTAGCTCAGGCCAAACAAGAGTGACCCCACCTGCCCTGGATCGTCACTTCCGGTTACGTCATTGGCGTAAATGGTTTTCAACAGCGACCTCTAGTGCAGCAGTAATTCCCGGACGGCGTAGAATCTCGTACCAGACAGTAGGTAAACGCCTACGTGAAACCGAATAACGAGGCTGACGTCCCCGTTAGAGCTTCTGTTTTGAAATACGCCAACACCTTGAAATCCAACTTTAATGGATCAGGCACTGACGGTATGGACACAGCAACACTGGAGAGCAGTTTGGTTCAGCGACGTGTCGCGGTTCTTGTTGCAACAAGGCGATGTTAGAGCGAGGGTATACCGACGAAGAAATGTAACTTTGCGGGGTTTTTTTTTTGGGGGGGGGGGGGAGAGTATATTATGATTAGGTTAATTTAAAGGCAATTGATGATTATTACTGGTGATTCTCTAGTCTGTATCGACCAAATACTGTTTATTACTGAGTGGTGTTTCTGCGTGGCATCTCTAGTCTTTATCAATCAAATACTGTTTATTACTGAGCGACATTTCCAGTAGGTGTCTCTTAGGTGTCTCTTACAATTACTGTTCGTTGAGCGCCGTTTCCTCCAGGCTTCTCTAGTAATCATTATTACTGAGCGACGTTTAGACTAACACGACTGAAGAACGAATCTAGTGGAAACTTCATTGAATCAAGTGTCGTGGTTTCGATCCATGTCCAGTTCGTATGTAACTTAACCTGTTTTCTCTACTGGATGAATTAATAAGTTAACTATATAATTATATATCATGTGTTTCACCCGATATGAACTAGTTTCTATTCGATGAACTTTAAACCCAAGCTAATGTAATAAGTTGATCTTATTGTAATATAAAAAAAAGTAATAGTCGTTTTACATCATAATAATAATCTTATCATATAATTAAGGTGAAATCAATAAAGGAATCCAAGTTCCATGTCAATAAAACTGGTGTATTTATTATGGTATTAATGCTCGGAGTCAGTTGTTTTGTTTCACAATAAGCTGATACACAGAGGCTAAGTGGGGTCGAGGTCGCGGGGTCGCGCTAGGTGTTGGCCGAGAAAGTTCATCGGTATTACCAGTCGCTCGGATGGGACGAAAAACCAAGGTTTCGTGTATACATAGATGTGTTCGTAAAAGACCCCTTGGTAGTTAGAATTTCGATATAGGAGTAGACCGTGTGTCCAGTCGGAGCAGAAAAGCCGGACGTTGAACCTCGTTTCATTTCATTTGAACCCCGTTTTAAAAACAAAATCTAGACGTAGTATGTGGTCATGATCACAACGGTAAAGGAACCATTTATAATATCAGTAAGCTACTATATTTATTGTTATAACTTATACCGAATAAGATTGAAGAAATTGTTGTGGTATTATCTAGAAATATTCTGTTTACTGCATCATAATTGAGTGATTATTGTCAAAACAGAACATGAATCCAACTTCAATGCCAATATATTTGTGTTTTTATTGTGTAAATTATATCATAAGTATTACAGCTTGCATATACCATATATATATGTATGTTATATATGTTATACACATTTGTTACAAAATCTCCGAATAACATGTTAATATTATGATTGAGTAATTGCTGTCATAACTAATGCGATAAGCTGTTGTTTTTATTGTGAACCTTATAGAATCAGTATTACTGTTTGAACTTCTTATATTTATGTATTTTGTAGATGTTATATGTATGTTGTTAAGCCTCCAAATAACATATTTATACCATTACTAAAACTGTAAATAAGTCAAGTATAGCGTATTGTGTATTTCAACATACATTATGCAAGAGCTAAGTATGTCTATTACAGATCTTTTGGTGGGTAGATTTGAATCCGATCTACCATTTAATGGCTGTTTATGATTAACTGTATGGATAATCGAGACTTTGTTTACTATCGTAACAACGGTAACAATAACAACCGAGGCTACATAGGTTTTGAAATTCGGCTTTCTCGGCTCAGAGTGAAGTACTTTGACTGCAGGTGCGGATCCAGGATTTTTTGCAGGGGGGGGGGGTCTAGGTTTGATAATTGCTTAACTAATTGCGCTCAATCGATAATTTGGTAAATTAGATTCAATTTCGTTCATTCTGACGTATTTCCGGAAGGTAAATTCCAAAATAACAGATCTAAATCACCAATAAAATCGCATAAAAAAATTTTCAAGTCTGAGCAGGGGGGGGGGGGGCGGACCCCCTGGACCCCCCCCCCTCTGGATCCGCGCCTGGACTGTAATTTCAGTATATTCTCTTAACGTTATCTATTTTTAAACTATTATAGCTAGAAC
This sequence comes from Patella caerulea, assembly GCA_036850965.1. Lineage (NCBI taxonomy): Eukaryota > Metazoa > Mollusca > Gastropoda > Patellidae > Patella > Patella caerulea. The sequence goes on along the minus strand of JAZGQO010000002.1, from coordinate 10,590,818 downwards.
TGTCAGCTAGAACTATTATAGCTAGAACTGTCAGCTAGAACTATTATAGCTAGCTAGAACCTTCCATAACGCCCCTTTAAGTACGGCATTTTAAAAGTAATAGAGGCATTCAGTAACTGATAAAACGATAAATTAAACAAAACACTTATGGAAAACAACTACTCATTTATTTGGGTGTTTTGAGGAGTATTCTCTCAATACCACCAAAATAATTATATTAGTAGTGAAATCGTTACGTTGGCATGTTTATGTGTTGTGGATATGGTATAATTATAGTATTATCTAGAAATAGTATATTTATAATAGTAGGTAGGTAATATAATATATGTATGGAACAATGTTGATATTTATAGTATATAAGTAGGTAATATAATATACACGTGTTTATAACAAACATCTAGTGATACATATGGTCGAACAACTGACATCAAACAAATAAACACCAGCAAGTTCAGTCTACCGACTTATGTCATGGTGTTAGATGATGCTTGGCTTTCATACATCGGGTCATAAGGTACGGAACTATGGAGCCCTGACCCTGACAGGGTATTGTTAATATTAAAAAAATACTTAATTTAAACAAAAAACGAAATTGTGTTTAACGTCCTACCGTTCTACTTCCGCGGGGATAACGAAGAAGGGCATACGCCATATAGTGTGTTATACGAGGATAGTTTTGACATGCTCTTCTTCCTATACCAATGATCAAATAAAATCACGCCGGAAAATTCCGATGAACATTATTGGCTAACACGGGGAACTGGGAGTGATCCCGCGCGTAGCCATCGGCATGGCTCCTAGTGTAAATGAGAAGCAGTTTAAATGAATTAAACTGGTATTTCTTTGTTTTGCTATTTAAACGAGATAGTCAAACAATCCAAAACAAGTTTTATTTCATCACGGTGCGTGATCACATGGCGCTGGAAAGAAAACAACGCCACAAAAAAGCATTTATGCCGTTTAAACGACAGAGCATTACATTATTTGAATCATAGCATTATTCCGTTCCTTCAACGCCGTCCCAAAAAAGGCATTATTCGACAACGACAAATATTATATAAATTATTATTTATTCGACATTTATACACATGCCAAGTCCATAATCAACTCTCTAGACCCTCGAATGACTTGAGAGATTAAGACAACCCCCGACATATCCTCGTTAAACGATAATATGACCGCCAATCTCGGTAGATGTCGATTTATATGACTGAAAATCTAGACTTTGTTTATTATCGTGGCAATGGCCATCGACAAATGATAATATGAACTACTAATCGGCAATAGCAGGAGATCAATTAGGCTATTATACGTCAAACTTCGAACATTCATAACTTGTTAAGAATAAAGCAATGCTGTTTGCTTTTCTACACGTTTGACTTATTAACGAAGATTTTATTGTTGGATGTTTTATACGAGATTTGCTGACTGTTAATGGATTTCGCCAGGTGAAGGCAGGATCGTTTTTCTTTAGGATGCCTGGTCATCCATTTAATGATAGGGTGTCAATCAATTCTATTTTTAGAGACATTAAAAACTAATTAGTGATTTAGATAGTTTAGCCGTGGCCCCTTTTTAGGTTTTGGAATTTGGATGATATCCCTAACATTAATGTCTCATAGAGGGTAGCCAAATTGTGTTGTTATTTTCAAATGCTAATGCATGTCTTTTTTATTTCTCGGTTGGTCTTTATATCTTAAACGATATGGAGCGGAATTTACGACAATTTACGACATGATTATTGCTGTTAAATAGTAAATAGGGGAGACTCGAACTACACTCAAAATCAAACCAACAAGACGCGCCTATACTAGAGCGAGAAATTGGGTTTAACGTCCACTCGACACAAACTAGGTCATTTCGGGACTAACTGTTGGTTTTATTTTATTACAACAATTCACTTGAGCGTGGGGATTTAATTTTATTACAACAATTCGCTTGAGCGTGGTGGGTTTATTTTATTTCAATAATTCACTTGAGCGTAGGGGTCTTTAGCAGTGGGAGGAAGCCGGAGGACCCAGAGAAAACCCACGAGGTTGGCAAGACAAACCTGCGGACAATACAGAGTACATAGACATTGCAAGAAATAAACAACAGCTTTTTAATTAAAAAACATTATGGGGGATTATATAAAGAGTTGGCAGTTCTCTCAATAATAGTTTAAAAGATAGATAATGTAAATAGAAAATGCTATAAATTGCAGTCAAATTGATCCACTCAGAACCGAGATATTAGCTTTGAATTTTAGCTCAGTGTCGATCATCAGTACAAGATTCGGTGCGATAAGAAAAAAACTCAACAAATGCTCGATTATCCATTTTTACGTATTCCAATTCGCTAAATATTGCAGGCGAGCAATTACATCGATAATCGATTATGATCTAATTAATAATTTGGATACCTTTTCAGGATGCAATAAATGAAAAGGCAGATTTAGCTCGTGCATAATGTATGATCCAGGGATAAGCAGTAAGCGTCCACTGCGTTGTATTAGTCACAACATCACATTTATGCTGAAATCATTTTCATTAGTAATTTATATATATGTTTAATTTGATATTTACACTTGTATAAAATCTGCTTTATATGACACGTTTCGTATCTATTGCAGTTTGAATTTGTTCCATTTTTATTATCTCAGTTAATTTACTTCCCATGTAGTAGTTTGTTTAGTTTCGTAAACATTTTGAAATTTAACAAATTTTACAAGATACGGTGGCAGCGACAGGCTTCTAAATCTTAGAAAGAAATTACGTGAATTACAACACAATCTATATGGAAAATAATTTCTGGCTTTTTCAAAATGGTTCCCTTATTGTTATCAAGAACAAAAATTTTTCATGCATCGAAATAAGTACACGCATTATTAAGAGTTAGAATTGCGTCGTAAATTCCGCTCCATATAACTATATACTTTGTTATTCGTTTAATTGGCACCTAAATTACCGCCTTATCTCTGTTACCTCACATGTCAGCTAACAAAAGAATAAAATATATTCTACTAACATTATAACTGATAAATCACGCATACCACGAATTGTTCTATTTCTTAACTGACATTCGGGTTAACCTTGGCACTCAATACATTTTACTTTTCTATGTCTTTATAAAAGGGGCTTTAGTGTTAACGTTGACATTTTACGATGTCTGTTCTGTGTTTATGAAATGTTAGTTGTAGATTTGGTTGTGAAGAAACAATTTGAACCAGCCAAAACTCGTAGGTGAAAGGAGCCGCGGTGACACAACGAGTAAGATGCACATTCGCTAACATGGAAGTTACGTGTACGATCCTGATTTTGTCCAAGGAAGTTCATCGTGATTTTCCGGCGTAATCCCCCTGGACTTCCTTCAAGTCACGTGTACGATCCAGTTGTTCATCGTGATTTTCCGGCGTGATTCCTTTGACTTTCTTCAAGTCACGTGTACGATCTCGGTGTTGCCCGAGAAAGATCATCGTGAGTTTCCGGCGTGATTTCTTTTTGGTTTCCTCCAACGCAGGCGAATTGATGTCATCCTAGAAAATTGACAAGTTTAGTTTCAATCTTGGTGTTGGCCTCTTCAGTTCCTCTGCATTTGTCAGACTTCTTTCCTCTTTGGAGATAATTTCAGGATGCGATGAGGATTATGCAGTAAAATCGCTGTCTGTAAACATTCCGACCAGGATCGGTTGATGCCGATGACAAACGAATATACAAAAAAAAAATTAAAAAAAAAAAAAAAAATAAGGAAAGCGTATAAGAGATCGGTTTAAGAGGCCCCGATAACAACCCACGAAGTACAAGCCAAATACAAGCGAAAAATCGGAACCCCGCTAATTGACGCAATGCGTTAAATCACCGGCCGTCTCAACAATGACACAAGAAAAATCTATAGACAGGACACACAATACAGACATCGCAAATAAAAAGATAGGGAGATTGAGAGAGAGAGAGAGAGAGAGAGACAGACAGACAGAGAGACAGAGAGACAGACAGAGAAATGACGCTTAACGCCCACTCAACACAAACTAGGTCATTTCGGGACTAACATATTATTTCAATAACTCGCTTGCTCGTCTATAGGTCTTAAGCAATGGGAGGAAACTGAAGGACCCGGCTATAACCCACGCGGTTCGACAGGCGACCCTACTCCTTGTCACGTACATCTGGGGATTCGAAACCACGTCAGTTGACTCAATGACAAACCATATGATACAGCGCGCACGTGCTTAACCATTCGGCCATACCCCCACCTTCCGTAGTAACAAGAAGTGAAGCAACTAATAAAAGAAAAGGATTATTTTCCCACCGTTGTATATTGGTAGTCATGACGGGCTATGTGCTAAACAAAATCTCAATGTAAGCACATTGAAGGAAAAAAAATCCTATTACACCTTTATCACGGTAACGAACCTACAAGCCAACCATAAGATCTTAAACGCCATTTTACATGTATTTATCATAAGATCGTATCAACTGTTGCAGTAAATTTATTTTTATAGTCTGAAGTATTTCTGTACTATCAAGATGGTCCATTAAACATTTTAAATAAACGAATGTTAGATTTATTATCAAATTTTAAATGTCTGGATATTTTAAAGGGACAGCATCAGAAACACGATGAAAACAAATTGAACGGATCATTAACCCAACGTGATGCTTACCAGTTTTGTTTTGTTTTGTTTTGCTAGTCATGTGAATCCCCCATTTCGTTAGCATAAGGGCTTATCGTGCTGGTTGACCAACCAAGAGATATAAAGAATAAAATATAATCAAGTTCGAACAATCCAAACCATTAGTCAAAATTCGTCCTAAAAAAAACATTCGAGGCAAAATAGCGTTATCAGCAAATGGACTGTTCACCGTCTTTAATGGTGCAGGGAAGAGGCGATGGTTGAGGCGTGCGCGATGCATCTAAGGGTTGTTAGTGAGTCATGTGACGTGAATTCAAATCCCCGCTTGCAGGTGATAGGGAATAGGGTCGCCTGTTCAACCCCATAGATTTTCCCTGTATTTTTCGAATTCATCCAACTCCTAAAGACCCTTACGCACAAGTGAATCATTTAAATACAATAGAACCATCTGTTAGTCCCGAAATGATATAGTTTATGTCGAGTTCGCGTTAAACCCCATTTTTGGCACAGAAAGGTAGAATGTTATCCCCGCTCCTTTTCATGAAAACGATAACATGGACAATTGCATACATTGAATTAATGTATCGTATTCCTTCATTATATGAGGGGGCCACAGTGGCTCGCTACCCAGAGACCCTGCTTGCTTCCCTTTGTCAGTAATGCAGGACGGTGGGTCTAACAAGAGACAGGGAAAAGACATTCTGGACAAAATTGCACCCATGGAACACATGATGGCGTATGTCCGTCAACATTATCCCAATCGGTACACAAAAGTATCATCTTAAACCCCATATCATTGCATAATAAGGAGAGGGTGGGGCGCGGGCGAGTCATAATAACTTGTGGTAAACAGAAGTGTCATGGATAACAATGCTTCATAAAATGACTGCCGCATTATTTCCACATTACACAGAATTATTCTAAAGTGTCTAGAATTATCTCAGTAAGATGTGTTGCGACGACCTGGCTACTAGTAGGCGTATTATAGTCAGATGTTTCTTTAAATTGCACTTTACTGCCAATAAAAACAGAAATGTTAAAACATGTTCATATATATCATCTGTTATTAGTTTCTGCACCAGAAGAACACTGGGGAGGTTTATACACGTTCTATAGATTTAATGGTTTCATAGTGAGATAAAACAGCAAGTAGTTTTTATTACACGTTGTACAGTCAGTGGTTGTAGCAACTTTTATATATATATCTTTATCAGATGTCTGCCAGTTAAAATAATCAGCTAAATTGCACTTGGAAGTTATACTCTTTAGTCTATCGTCCTGGTTGGTGTATACCAAGGTGGTACAATTTTTCCATCATCTTATTTAGAAGTACAAATATACCCAAATCATACCTATTCGCTCATTTTAGTTACGGGCGCAAATATATCAAAATTATATTCTATCTTCGTAGTTATTACCGAAATCATACTTATTCTTATTATCTTAGTTACGAACGCAGATATCCTACTATTAATTATCCCCTTTATTATAGTTACGAGTGCAAATATACCCAAATTATACTATATATTTTGCGGAAATATACAAATCTATACTATTAATATTATTCTCAGTTTATTTAGTTATTGGCACAAATGTACGATCGCAAATATATAAACAAAAAAATACTATTAATTTTTACGCGAATATAATAAAATTATACTATTAATTGTTCGTCATTTGAGTTAGTGGTGGCGCAAATAGACTAGTGAAAATATACACAATTTATACTATATGTATATATTCAATGATCGAAGTTACGCGCACAAAATACGAAATTACACCTGTCCTCCTCTCAGCTAGAATGTCGTTCCCGAAACTCGGCGTGTCTTAATCGAATCTGGTGGGGCAGGGGTTTTAGAGACATTTTCTCAGTTACACAACGTCTTTATATTTTGTCGTCAAGAATAGGTACACAGGACTTTGCTAGTGTAGGACGCATAACTTTACTTCTTTCATAGTTTACTGGGTGTATGGCCGAATGGTTGGTGTCTACGCGCTGTATTGAAAGGTCTGTCACGTGACAACGAGTAGCGTTGCTTTTCCGAGTTCTCCGGACCCCCCCCCACTGCTAAAGACCCCAACACACAAGGGTATTCTTGAAATAAAATCGAACCATATGTTAGTCCCAAAATGACCATGTTTGCTTAAATGAAAGATCTCTCTCTCTCCATCTCTCTCTCTCTTTCCCCCTATCTCTCTCATAGTTTAGAAGATCTGTTGGTAAAGCTGATCGGGTATATAAACTGGATCGTTGTTTATATTCTGTTTGTTGAGTAGAACGAGAGAGGAAGGATATGTTATCGCTAGATCCTTTGAACTTCAAACAGAATTATTTACATTCTCAATCAGCTGGTGGTATGTTAATCTGTGATTCTACTTCACGTATTGGGTATACTGGTATATAAGTACGTCCAGGAGCACCACACCAAACACTATGACTAAAACAAGCCAAAAGTAATATTCAGATAATCTTTGGAACAGCGTATCTCATATCGTTATTTCAAGATTAATATACTATTCAAAAAAAGTAGGGGATATTTGATTTTTAGGTGTTATTAAAGTCACCTAATGAAATTGACGAAGAAACAAATGACAAAATGAAATGAAGTTCACATTCATCGATTTATTCCAAATGATCGTTAGACTAAGTAAGGCACAGACTGACCATTATAAGGGTAAAATGATACCCGGGGTCAAACAGCAAAGTTACCAAGGCATCACAACAAAGTCAGTAACGGGTAAATCCTCCTCTTTTTGCCAAACAAGCATTGGTCCGACGTGGCATACTCCTAATGAGACGTCTAAGGTCATTTTGGTCCAGATTGTCCCATTCCTATTGCAACGCAGCAGCGAGTTCTTGGACATTGGCAGGACGTTGTTGACGTTGACGTAACCTCTGTCCAAGCATGTCCCAGACATGCTCGATGGGGGAGTGGTCGGAACTCAGTGCTGGCCAAGGTAATGTGGTGATGTTCTGTTATTGGAGGTAACCTGTAACGATCCTGGCCCTGTGACATCTTGCGTTGTCATCCTGGAAGATGAAACGGCGGCCACGACGTCGTGCGAACGGCACAACATGAACTGCCAAGATGTTGTCCCGGTAGTACTGGCCTGTAACACGCCCTGCAACAACATGTAAAGCCGTTCTTCCAGCAACAATGATGCCTCCCCACACCATAACAGAACCACCCCGAAATCGATCGTATCTGATGACGTTAACGTCTTGGAATCGCCACACCCTCCTACGTCTGTCCAAAAAATCAACAGTGAACCTTGATTCATCTGAAAACATCACATTGCTCCAGCGTCGATTATCCCAGTGTTGACGATCCCTACACCAACGACGTCTTGCCTGAATGTGATGATCTCTCAAACAAGGGATCACGCGAGGACGTCGGGCGCGAAGGTGACCCCTATGCAGTCGATTCCGAATCGTCTGGCCACTCACTCTCACACCAGTGTCTTTTTGAAGACGAGTGCTGATCTGCTTTGCTGTGATGACACGATTTCTCAAGGCCAAGGTACGGATAAATCGATCCTGGGCTTGAGTTGTCGCCCTTGGTCGACCTGAGCGTGGTCTGTCCTGTACAGATTGTGTATCACGGTATCTGGATCATAGCCTGCTTATGACAGACTGAGAAACATTCATCGTCCGCGCCACAACCGCCTGTGTTGTGCCGATCTGTAGCATGCCAAGGACACGTAACCTTTCATTTTGGGTAACCCGACGCATATCAAAATTTGTTTTCTGGTCACTAAAACAATTAAACTGATGTTTCCACCCTGGAATTCAATGCCACAATGACTGTAACATTCAAAGACAGAGTCGTGCAAATCTTTGGTTGGACCCCCACGATGATCCCAAGCATCACCTGCATTCCATGCGGTAGCTATTGGTGCGTTTGGGTGTCACATGTAACTCGAAATGTTTCTTCTGTTAGGTTCTATAGTTACTTTTTTCGTAGTCATTTGCATATTTTAGTATAATGCCCCCAAAATCAAATATCCCCTACTTTTTTTGAATAGTACAGAAACTGATACACTTAACATTATGCTGAGTTCCTTTTGGCGTGCGTTACGTTACGATAAGATAGAGAGAGAGAGAGAGAGAGAGAGAGAGAGAGATGGGGGTAACGTCCACTCGAAACAAACCAGGTCATGTCATGGCGAACATATGTTTCAGTTTCATTTCAATTCGCTTGTTCGTAGGGGTCTTTCACAATTAGATGAAACTGGAGGATCCGGAGAAACCTCATACTTCTTGTCCCGTACTGCAACCGGATAATCGAAACCACCCTAGTTGAATCAATGACAGACCTTATAATACAACACGCACGCACTAACCATTCGGCAACGCAACCCCCCAGTAAAACAAGATTTCAATCTAGCACGAATCCGTCTAGTAGGAACCTATCATTAGTGGGAACCTAGCATCAATACTACAGTTACTGGTAGACCACTCCATAAGAACACAGAACCAACATTACACCTACGCTATATTATTATTACTATATACATATGTACGTGAAAGGTTGATATATATAATATAAGCGTGGGCTATTTAAAATACAGTATATATTACACAGATGTTGTTTGATATACATTTATAACATAACATGAATAACATAATAATAACATCAACTATAAAATATCATATGTTACATAATAACAACTTCTCTTGTTAACATGTGTTACAAAATAATAACAACGACAAAAAGTGCGGTAAATGTTTTCTCAATTTTCTCCTTTACAGGTGTTCCAAAATAATTGTCTACAATACAATTGATACGAAACGAAATGGGGTTTAAAGCCAGGCGCAGACGGGCAACTTTTTCGAACAACTTTCAGGCAACTGTGAAATCACTGGTCGTTGAAAGAAAAAATCACTCGTCTGCGCCAACGGGCAACAATAGTTGCCTGCTGTTGCTCCGAGTTGATTCTCGTTGCCAAATATCAAACATGTTTGATATTCGACAACAGAAAATCGCTCGTCGCCGAGAAATTGTTCATCTGTTGCTTCATATTGCTGTTGCTCCGAGTTGATTCTCGTTGCCAAATATCAAACATGTTTGATATTCGACAACAGAAAATCGCTCGTCGCCGAGAAATTGTTCATCTGTTGCTTCAAAATTGCTCGTCTGCGGCGGTAGGCGACAACAGGCAACAAGCAACTGGTTAACTGTCCAATCAGCGAGCGCTCTACTGTCATGTGATACTTCAAAGTGGCGGCGTCGGAACAGCTAACAACTGCTTCTCGTTGCCAGTCAGCGCACACGGGAGACCTCGAGTTGCCAATTGCTCGGAGTTGCCAGTAGTTGCCTATTGCAGCAACAAGCGACGAAAAGTTGACCGTCTGCGCCAAGCTTAACGTCCCAGATTTGTCCACCAATCGGCTAACGAAGATGAGCATACATCATACCATGCCAAGGGCTATTGTACGCCCACAAGTGTACGGGTAGACCTTGGTTTGTTTATTTCGAGTAAAGCCACTTGCACGACTTTTGGCCACGATTTTGTCGCGCTCATCAGTGTCCACATTGACACGAACTGGCACGACGAATTCACGCATAGTTTGCGCATTGTTTACGCACTTCCCGCATTGGCACGACGAGTTTGCGCAAATCGGACGGTATCATGCCGACTCGAGTCGTGCCAATGCTGCCACGGAATCGTGCAAGTGTCAGCCTGGCTTAAGACGTTAAATCCCATCTCTTTTTATTTCGAGGAATAATCGTGCCTGCAGTACGTTGCCCCGATGTTAATGAACATCGTGAAGGGTAAAATATAGCTAGATTCATGTAAAACGCACGATGTTAGCGAATTACCAAATATTAACTTGTAATCGTTTGTACATCGATCCACGTGCTGATATTTTTTATATATAATTTCAGCTTTGTGTCAGTGTTTTGTAAATGTTGAAGACAACCAACGACAGAATTTACAGAAAGCGTCAAAAGGTTAGTAAATTGTAAGTTGTGTCCATGTCAACCGTATGATTTAATAAAATAATTTTCATGTCTTCCAAATGCCCTTGGAAAAATAAAATATAGTTACCGCATTGAACTTATGAGTAATGATAAAATAAAACCAAGTACGACAATCCAAACCATTATACACAATTCTAAGTCCTAAAAAAAGCGGTATAGGCAAAATAGTGAAATCAGCAAATGAACTGTAACGTATGACTGTAATGTCATTAATATAGTGAATATATAACTGCCGTTGCGCTTTAATTTATCATAGTCAAAGTTCCGCAGTTGTGAAAATACGTCATTTGGGTTTGTGAACACACCGGCGTTTGCACATTAACCAGGATGTACACGTCATGATGACACACGAATTTCTTTTTACTAGGTTTCCACTATCACGATTCCCGCTACGATTGACATTGTGGTTTTAATCGGGGTGTAGTCGTGGTGATCCTATCAGGTCTTATCATATTATTTTGAGGTCAGTCGCAGCAATCGTGTTGATCGTATCGAAATGTATCCGAATGTATCTGCACGTTATCGTAACGCATAGCACGACGGTGGGGACCTAGTATTAAGCCAGGCTGACACTTACACGATTCTGTGACACGCATTGGCACGACTCGAGTCAGCACGACACCGTCCGATTTGCGGAAACTTTTCGTGCCAATTCGGGAAGTGCGTAAACAATGCGCAAACTATGCGTGAACTCGTCGTGCCAGTTCGTGTCAATGTGGACACTGATGGGCACGACGAAATCGTGGCCAAAAGTCGTGCAAGTGTCAGCCTGGCTTTACAATGAAAATTGAATGACATTTTGTCTGAACTACTAAAATTGTTACCTATTTGAAAACCCACGAATGTCCTATTTTATGGATCCTTAGCATATGTTTTAAGTTTCATTTAATTCGGAAAAATTACGGGTACACAGATTATATACAATTAACAGTCTGTATAAAAGGCAAGGGCCATAACCCAGGAAGTTGCGATCTGATGCAGACCAAACTTAACTCCTCCAAGATCTGTTGATGCTTAGCATATATGATAAATTTCATTGGAATCTGACTTACAATTGTGGGCTCTAGGTATAATCAAACACCTATGTAGATTTTAGTGCTTGATTTTGTAATCTGCCTAGCTATAGGTATTAATACACGCAGGTATTTCAATTGGACAATACAGAAAACTTGATCACAGCGTAAATTCGAGATAGTTCTGTTCTTTGATACGGATGCGTTAGATGATAACGACCACCATTATGTACAATTATTTGTTTTGTCAGGAAGAAGAGCTGAGTTTAACACGTGGGAGGCGGTCGATGGTGATACATGTTGTATTAGATTGTTCGAACTGCGCATGTCTGCCCAGGTTAGTTGAGTTGAGCCAATTTATCGACCCCCCCCCCTCACTATGAATGTCCAGGATGCCACGAATCCTTTCTTAGTTTATCCTTCCGCACCTGCATCTATTATGCTCTATCATAATATTATTCATCATTACACCCTAGTTTGGGGGAGGGGGATAGTGGTTAGCACGTGCCCCCTGTGTCATAAGGTCTGTCATTGAGCCAACTGCGTGATTTCGAGTCTACGGTTGTACGTGGCACAATTATATTCCCAACAGGTCACAATTTGATTTAACACGGAGATCCTATTTCGTTTCTTTTTTTAAAGTTCAATATTTCGTTTCTCTTGCCTTTGGTGCACTAGGATCTGGAAGCGTTGCTATATAACTCGCGTTCTGGAAGATGTGAGGGATTAGCCAATGAAACGGTCTGTTACGGCGAGTGTTCGGCGTGAGATACACGGAACTGTGGGTAACCCAACCCACTAGAAACATCAACACTGATTAGTTATTTAAATATCTCACGTCATAGGGTGACAAGCCGTTCATATAACCCTAACGCGACCTTCCATTACAATTGGTCAGATCTTCATGTTGTTGAAGAGATCGAGAGTGTAAAAAAATGAAACGAAATATAGATCTGGGCCCTGTTTTCGAAATCTTAACTAAAGATAAAATCCTGATTTTAGCAGAAACTCCAATTTTTATTGGCTAAGCCCTAAAATCAATCTAATATTATCCAATCATATTACTAAAATTTGGATTTTATCTTTGTTAAAATTTCGTGAAACAGGCCCCTGTATTTTAATTAGATTCAACGGGCCATCTTAATCCAGTGCAAACACAGGAATAAATATGTAAATGGCTGATCGAAGATATATTTATCATATCGGTACCTCTAACATAATCAGTGTTCGGGGCTATTGTCCACAGTGTCCATGAGTTAAGACGACCTCGATTGTCAAGTCAGAAAATAAAACCATCTCTTGATTTCACAGGGCGACGATGATGAACAGATTGTGAAGTCATTAACCCAGGGAGCAGATGGGTTTTTACTGATCTATTCTATATGTGATATGGGAAGTTTCCAGGCCACAATCAAGGTGAACAGTATATTACAGAAATTACGCGGCAATATAGAAACACCGTTAGTTTTAGTTGGTAAGTTTATACCTAATCTCATTATAATCAGATACGACGGGGAATGAAATGTGGTTAAACTTTCTACTTTTCTGTACCAATTGGTTAATAGAGACACACATAATATGCCATACAGTGTGCTATGACTGACATTTTGCCTACACAACGACGTCACGGCCCATAGTTATATTTTACGTGGACGCCAACGTGTTCGCGGGGTCTCGGTGTTTCGTCCCATCCGAACAAATTACCACATTGCCAGGATTTTCGCCCTCCGCCACTAATTCTGACGAATCTCAAATGGACTTTCTTGGTATCGATCATGGGACTTTCAGGTTAGCAAACCAATGGTACACACACGGAAGGGGGCAGTGAGTTACCTTTCTATTTTCGTTCTTCAATTTCCGTTATTTGCTGGACTAGCCTCCCGATCATGACTGAACCTTCTGAAAAAAGTTCTAAGGAACATTTGCCTGTGACATTATCCTTGATGGAAGCGGACGGTAACTCCCTCTTCCCCATTAACAAACGGGCTCAACATTTAAGTTGATTTAAATGTGTGCCCCACGAGCCCAGAGTTAAAACTGAATTATCTCCCCTCAACCAAATGCTCTGACTGGGCAAATGAAGACAGGCATACGACATACAGAGGATGCTCGATTCACAGTTCCGGAATTAAATTCCAAAACTGGTGTCAATCGAGTGAAAAGGAGAATTTCGGAGGACAACGCATGTGTCGATTGTATAAAAAATATTTCGACCAATCATGACAGCTGAAACATATTTTTCACTAGGAATACGTCACGATTCTACTCACTCCACCTCAGCTGTCGGGACTGACAGAACTGTGACAGGACTGAATTCCGCGTCACTCGATTGTAATTCTGGACGTTCTGGACTGAATCGAGTACCCCCTATGTGTGCTATTTGGGCTATTTGATTGAGACAGTAGCGTTACGACCTACTCCGTTTAAGAATTTCAACTGTCAAGGGTTCTTTACTTGCACGCCAATGTGTGTACGGGACCTCTGTTCGTCGTCCCATCCGACTCGTTATACGTTGCCCCGTACCACGCCGTCAATTCCTATGAGATTTGTCGACCAATGTAGGGATCTTACTCGGGACATCCAGATTAGAAAGTCAACGTCCTACTCACTAAGCCGACGTTACTTTACCCAGGATTTTAAATCCCTCACCTCTGCCCTACATTACATTCTAAAAACCAGTTGAGATTATTCACCGAGATGTATACGGACTACATTTGTACATGCTTCAGATAATTACATTATAGTCGCATGTATTATTTCTACACTCGGCAAACCTCGGCAGATTCCGGACTCTACATATAGCCCCGGCTGTATGTCAGTAAGTGATATGTACCTACGCCTATACAATTGCGATGCGGCGCCGGTTTACTTATTAAGAAAACTTGCCATTTTAAGAAAGAAGTTCTTAAAATTGCGTTCGAAGGGTGTGTAGAATTTTCAGTACAAACGTGTCCTTGTTTAAAGAAAATAGGATAAACTTGAAAGAAAGACAGCTTCAAACTTCGAAAACTTTGTAAGATAAAACATTCTTCAAAGGCCTCGTCATGGGCAACGCCGTTGGGAATGAGGGAATAGGAAAATAGTTCTAATGGCGGCCGATGCTAGATGTAGGTACTGGAATCTGCTGAGGTTTGCCGAGTGATTATTTCTAATTAAATCCTACCTTCGATTTTCTTAATTTCAGGAAACAAGGCAGATGGAATGAGCGGACGTCAAGTTACAGTTTCATGTGGTAGAGACCTTGCTTTTGATCTTGGATCTGCTTTCTACGAAACTTCCCGTTATTTTGATAGTCACCATATTACAAATATATTTCATGATGTCATACGTCAAGTACGGTGTGTGAGAACGAGAACAAAATTTCAAGAACAGACGTTTACAAAAGTTCGCGGTTTCATTCATAGACTTAGTTTCAAAGGGAAACGAAAATCTTTAAAATCAGCGCCAACGAGCTGATTCTAGTTAACGACATTGGTATTTATTATATAAAAAAAAACAGTTTTATTTATTTATTTTGTGTATTTAGTATACATTGGACACGGTCCCTATGTGTTAATGGGGGAAATACGTCCCAATGTTTTTAATTGCTACGTTTGTGATTTATGTCCCTGTAAATTCCCATAAAATATGTTTCATTAAAACTGACCTTTGGCCTCTGTGATTCGTTTAATTAATGTCGTTACTATATTCACAGAGAATTACTTACGAATTATCTCTGTCACAGATGACTCTCTTCAACACGTGCAATGACATCACGTGGCGACAATGTTTACATAGGGCTCGTGCATTGTTTACATAAGACGTGACTGCTCCGGACAAAATGATGCCTTTTACCATTTCAATACCCATTTACACTAAATACTTTTCTTATTTTAAAATACACACAAAAAAATGTTTAAGAATTTAATTTGTCGAAAGAAAAAAGATACTATGGGGGACTAATTAAGTTGCGTCGATGTCATCCTTATCAGTGATTGTAGCGTCCTAGCGAATATTCACTGCTCTAGTACAGTTTGGCAAGATGTCGAGATATTCGATTGGAAATGACTTGTGGTTTGACGTTTTACTTGTATGCACCGACCTGACTAATTAAGAAGGACACTCGCCATTCAGTGGGCTATGAGGGTCATTCGGTCCACAAAACTGCATCTCTGTCCACTTCTAATGTCAAGTGGAACTTTGTCCCATTCGTCCCACGAGACGCCATTACCTTCCTCCAACACTGACAAAGGGAAATAACTCTGGAAAATACCGAAGCATTTTGTCAGCCATCACCTGGATCGCGTAGGGATCTCCTCTTAAGTGAGCGCAGGCCTTACTCATCGAGTCATCGAGTTCTACAAATGCATAAATCAATGACAGGCGGATTATCAAAGAAAGCGCACGATCAATTCAATATTTACGAATCGCATATTTTAGCCTGCCATAAACAAAGAGAATGAAATGAGGTTTGCCGTCGTACCTGTCTGAACCGATTAGGCGAAAGACGATGGTCACACGTCACTACCTTTTACTCCGTGGTGCCGCTGTCCGAGCAAAATGTCCCTCATAGCATACTCCAGGGAACGAACCCCTGACTTCAGGGCAAGGGAGCAAGTGTCTTATCCACTTAGCCACCGTGACTCCCAGTTAATTGGTGTTAAATGCGTTCAATGACTTACCCTTATGTACCAACCCGTATAACGCAGAGGAAAATGAAATGAAATAAAATGAACTGTGTTTAACGTCCGCCTTTTATTTTATCTTCGACTATAGCAAATGAAAACGAGGAGAGAGAAAATGGAGATTACCGTCCACTCAGCTTAATCTAGTTCATTTGTGACTACCGATTTATTGAGTATAGCGGGCTTTAGCAGAGAGGAAGCAGGAAACAAACTCCACAGATTAAGCAGGCCACCACCCGCTTTCATCAAGCTTAGGGAACCGAAACGCCGCAACTTGACTCAGTGACATACCTTAAGATATAAATCACCACCGCTCCCCAATTGCGTGCGAGAGAGAGAGAGAGAGAGAGAGAGAGAGAGAGAGATGGGGTTTAACGTCCACTCGACACAAACTAGGTCATTTCGAGACCAACACATGGTTCAATTTTATTTCAACAATTCGCTTGCGCGTAGAATTCTTTAGCTGTGGGAGGAAACCGGAGGGCCCAGAGGAAACCCACGAGGTTGAGAAGGGCCCCTATCTCCATGTCACATACGCTCACACCAGGGATCGAAACCTCTAGCTGACCGGCCAGCTAGAGGTCGATGCGCGGCATTCTAGACCACTAGGCCTTCCCACCCCCCTCAATTGTATGAAGCTGGTGGTGATTGGCGATATAACATTGCCTAAACTGCTGTAAACGTCGTATTGGCCTAGCAACCCATCATTTCAACCGCTTGAGAATGTGGTTACAACGAATAATAACTATAATTTAGATGGATTTATTCATATTTAAACTACCACAGGTGTTCAACAAGTAGGTCTCTCGGTGTATACATGCTAATGTATTTATATATCTATATGCTGGTTGTCAACTCGCCGAATTTATTGAGATATTCTGTCATAGATAAGAACTTATCATTGTCGGTATCCGCATCGTTAAACATAACCACAAAATTTTCTACTGGACAGCCAACTTTAGCATTAGTGCAATAATCAGATACAATAACGTTACGAATGGGTCTGAAACTATTCAATTCTTCGGTCGTAAGATTTCCGTTCTTGTCGTAATCTGCCACGCGAAATTCCGATCTGAATTCATGTTCTGAGACTTTCAAGTTATCATCGACATCCATGACCAAATAATTACGTTGAGCTCTAACAAAAGCTTCCACCGTGATTCCACTTTCTTCTGAATCTATCTTGGAGAGGATGAATTCCAAAGATTCTCTCAAAGTTATGTCGTTTCCATATTCTCGTCCAAGCTCGAAATAAAAGAGTTCAATGTCGGCCCTTTTTAACTTCCCGTCACCATTGACGTCATATAGGTTCATCACCTGTGGTTGGATCTGACTTCCAACCGGATCACTGAGCATTTCCTCCTGACTTATCTCGCCATCCCCATTGACATCCATTTGGACAAAGAGATCCCTGTCGTCTTCATATTCTCGCCTACCATCATCATCTAAATCAATCAAATGAAAGGCTGCCGCCATTTCCATTAAAGTGGGTATGCTGGCAAGTTTAGGTGATGACGCAGCTGAAAGATAAAAAAAACAGTTCTGAAATGAGACTAACAGTAAGGACAATAAAGTTATATCATTCGTCTTGCATCCTCCTACTGCCCTGCTATTGAGAATAAATCACTTTATTTACTGGCTAACTTGGCAAGCCGCTAGCGTGCTAGCCTGGAGGTCGGGTGTTCCATCTCTGCATTGGACGAGAAAGTTCATCTGGCTTTTCCAACAAGGACATCTGTCTAGTCGTTCGAAAAACCGAGGACACACGTACACATTGGCGTTAAATATCCCTTGCAATTGAAATTCGATGAAAAAAGTAGGCCATAGTGCCACTGGCCGGACAAATTTTCCCTCACAGCACACTACGTATGCCCGAGGAGCTTCTCGGCTAACATCAGGATGGAACCCAGCAGCCCTAGGCCAACGTGCCAGCGTCCTATTCATTGAGTCACAGCATCTCCCACATTTTTCAACAAATTTTAACGTTCATATATGTTTAAATATATTTACCTGTTGATGCCGTGCCTATTAGAATGAACAATATGGATACTATGAAACCCTTCATGATCAGCGTCTACTTGTATCTAAATACTGGTTGATGAATGTTGTCCTGTTGTCATTGGATGTCAAACTAAGGTATGGCGTTACCTGTACTGCTATTAATAGCTAGCAGATATTATTAGGGTTTCACATATTATGTTTAAATCTCCATACAATTAAAAATATCCAGTTATATGATATGAATATAATCAATATTCATTTTTAACTTGTATGTGTATGTGAGAGATAGGGAGAGAGAGAGGGGGACAGTGAGAGAGAGAGAGAGAGAGAGAGAGAGAGAGAGAGAGAGAGAACACCAAAATATGTGATTTAAATAAAAATAAAACTAAGAATTGAGCAAGTGAACTTTGCTATGTTTAATCCCGGACACAAGACCCCAACTCTGTTACGTACTCACCGTGTGATAAGTTAAAGCGAGAAGTTCATATTTTCAAAGAAAGTCACAACATAACTATTTCTATGCTTGATAGGTTGTCAACTCACTAAATTATACGATCATAGGCATTATTCCCCACACTTAAAATTTATGGACAACAGAAATTATAACACA
The DNA here is from genome assembly GCA_036850965.1 of Patella caerulea. Lineage (NCBI taxonomy): Eukaryota > Metazoa > Mollusca > Gastropoda > Patellidae > Patella > Patella caerulea. Next base: position 10,571,931 of record JAZGQO010000002.1, on the reverse strand, counting down.
ATTACCTCCCTTGTTTTTCCACCATGGTATAGCTATCGTCAAACGTTTGAATTCGAAGTTGAAAATGATATATCTACCAATTTCTCAACTGGCATTAGTGAATTATTCGATTGATAAGATTTTTCTTTAACAAAGTAAGACTGTTTATAGATACCATCTATTTTAAGGCTTTATTTAAATACATTTTAAAACCATAATTTAAAAATATGAAATTTTAGCTTTAAGCGAACAGACAAGAATAGTATATTCGATTAATAGGAATTAAAATATTACCCAACAAGGTTCCAGATATATACAAACTCTTCTCATATATACTAAAAAGGAGTAATAATAATATAATATGTTGAAAACCTAAAATAATGGGTATAATGAGAACGACGTGAAACGCGTCTTTACAGAACAAAGACATTTTCTGTATTGGCGCGAACTAGATACATTCTATATCAATTCAAGGAACAGTTTGTTAAAAGAAAGGGAGGTAATTATATAGGCCAAAAAAAGGAATAGTTAATCGTATATTAACATAGTACCTTTAATGATATTCTTTCATAAAATATGATACAAAACAGATATGTAGGAAACGATAGATATGATACATATCCCTAAGGAAGTTGGAAAATTGTCTTGTGGACATTCGTAAATGGATGTTGAACAACAAACTAAAACTAAACGATGATAAATTTTTGGCAATATCAACCAAGGCGCAAGCACGTAATTTAATAAAAGCTGATTCCATCCGGATTGGAAACTGTGATATCCTCCCGAAATCTAAAGTTAAAAATCTTGGATATATAACTAATGAACATCTATCTGCTGTACCGCAAATAAACAACATCATAAGCCGCATGAATTCCCAGATGAGGTCTATCTCCAAAATTAGGAACTATCTGAATCCAGGAGCTCTCAAATGTGTTATCGACGCTTTAGTCATTTCACACTTGCACTATGCCAATTCACTTTTATCTTGAGCACCAGAAGCAGCTCTGGATAGACTTCAAATCACCCAAAACAACGCCACAAGACTTGTAACAGGAACCTCAAAATACGATCATATCTCATTGCATATGAAGCAGCTACAAGTGAGAGTCAGGATAACGTTTAAGATTCTCGTCAACACCTATAAGTCAGTAGTATCTAAAACAACTCCTATTTATATGGTGGAAATGTTTAATGTTTACACCACTGGTCGATCTAATCTTCGTTCAGGACTTGACAAAAACCTACTACCTGTTCCACGCTCCCGGTGAGTTTTCATTTTCCATTAGGGGTGCCAAACTTTGGAATGAACTACCCAGAAACATTAGAGAGTGTACCCAACTGTCTCAGTTTAAATCTTCACTGAAGACTCATCAGTTTAATAACTCGTATAAATAGAATCACGCGCGTAACATTGTGTAAATATGACTGTACAGCGCTTAGAAATAACTATTGTTATAATATAGCGCTTTAAAAGTGAAATTATAATAATAATAATCATAATACATAACAGATAAATAGGTCAAACGATAGATATGATACATAACAGATATGTAGGATAAACTCCACACCGTGCCACATTCGCGTTAATCAGTCGATTTTTAATCAATTTGCAAGGAAATCGAAGTGGCTATTGCTGTAACCCAATTTACAAATTTTGATGGGGACAGACGTGGTGTCACCGTGCTGTATTTTTTATGACCAATATAAGAAAAGGTAACACGTGTATGAAAGATCTGGTAATTCTGTTTTTATTGGCTAATTCAGCCTTGGGCCTTTTAGATTAATTTTCCATTATCAGATTTGTACGTGCTCCGCGTTGCAAAATGTCATTTTGTTTTTTGTCACTGATTAGTGGTACAATATATGATTTAATTTAGAGTTTATATGGAAATACAATCACTGGTTTATAGACAAGTATTCTCTCATCGTTATCAAGTACAAATGATAAAAGGTAATATTTATATGATACAAAAAGAAGCCATAGTATAGACATAAGCTGTTATAACACAAGATCGCCGCCCCTACACCACACGAGAAAGGTTAAGTTATTGCGCGTTACCTTCTAGTTTACTAAGTTCATTGACACACTTAACTAATTTGACAATAATTGCAATTTTGAGAGATCGGAATTTAGTATATTAAAGGTGGATGAAATGTTGAGCTCAAATCTTTTAACTTTGGTTTCGTTTATCCGTCAATTGGATTTAATGGTGAAGTCGTTGAAAAAGTTTAGCTAATTTTAATCTTTTTCATCAATATTCACAGGCAGCAGGGGCGGATCTAGGAATTTTGAAAAGGGGGGGTGGCGCCGCAAAAAGAGGGCACTTACTGCGGAGACGGGGTACGCCGCTGCGAGGGGGTGGGGGGCGGCAAGACAATTATCCGTCATTTCCTTGCATCTGTAGACATTCCAAGAGCTATTTGGCTGATATTTTCGTCTAATTAAACGTTCTGAGAGGACATATTTGGGTCTGAAAAAGGGCACTTTCCGCAGTAAAAAAGGCACTCTCAGCAGTAAAAAGGGGCACTGTCGAAAATTAGGGGGGATCCGCCTCCGGGCAATCTAAAGAAACGGTTTTAGATTTTCCTTCCCTGTATGTCATTTAATTGCCTTTGGTGTCCATATTATGACACATGTGCCTTGTTCATGTGGAATTCTGTTTAACGGTTGTTTTTTGGTACGGGAAGTGACGTCAGTGAAAGCGTTGCGTGACAGCTATGAAACCCGTCACCACTGCTTCGCAGTTCTAGGTGATACTATTATCAATAATAGAAGCTCGTGGGGTTTTTTTGTCGTCAAAGCACACATCGTTATTGGGTTTCGGTTATCATGCATATCAAATGGAAAATTTTACTTGTTTTAATCAATTTTCAAACCAATGTATTTAAAATTAAATTGTACGTTGCAAATTTATTATCTTATCATTTTCAATTTATGGGCTGATCACTTTCAAAAAATTTTCTTATCTTTTAAAATAATTTTTTCACCCGTTTAAATTAATTTTCATATTACGATTTTTCTGTCATATCATTCAATTAAAAAATATAGATATCAGTTTGAAAATGGGTTGGTTCTGTTCTTTGATATGTTTAAATTGATTTAATCAGCAGTCAATAATTCAATTCCTCGTATGTGCCATTAAAATGATTTATTTTGATATTACTACATTGTATATTGTGTGCTTCCTGTAATTGAACCCAATTTAGTCATGGACAAGGCGAGTTGGGTGGCCGAATGGTTAGCACGTGTGCGCTTTATCATAAGGTCTGTCATGAGTCAACTGGCGTGGTTTCGATTCCCCGTGTGTAGAAAAAGAAATAAAGTCATTTTCTTTCTAGATTATTTAATAAATCTGAGAACAGGTCAGTTAATAATTAACAGGATTTATTTGGAAATATTGCCATAAATTTCCCGTGGAAACCTTTAAAAATAAAAGCAATCCCCATGTTTTAAAATAACAGATTTAGTTATTTCTGAAGTTTCATGGTTTAAACATATTTTATTACCACAATGTAAAAGGATCGGACAAAAGTTACATAAACTTACAAAAAACATCCTTTTCTTCATAAGTACATGAAATTATTCAAGATAACAAGAGGTGCAGAAAAAAAAGAGAATTGAGACGGTGCTGGGGAATAAACCTCAAGATTGACGAAGATGATTATAAGAAAGCTATCTGAGAATTATTCCAGTGAGTGCAAAGATCTTGAAAATTCAACCCCATTTACAACTATCTTACAGGAAAAAATATCGAAAGTTTGCAAGAGCTGTTGGTATGAGGTTATTTCAAGCTTAAAGGTTTATTTCCAAATAGTAACTTTGGATAAGGACCACTCTTATGCAACTGGCGAATGATCATTTATACCTTACTAAACTCTATGGTATTGGAAGTACAGATTTAAAATGTTGACCCAAATCTTTACTGTTTATTTCTAATATAAAAAAGAGTAATAGTTAGATAACACTGTCAAATCTTTTTGTATCTTTAAGATATTTATGTATGTTTTGAATGAGTCGATTATTTTGAGACTTACTTAAGCTGTAATCACCCCATAATAATGTACTCATATTTATGTTAATATTGTCTTGCGTGTTGTTTACCAAGTCGTGGCACTGTGTCTTGTAATTTGGACAGTCCATTCAATTGTATGGCCGCATTCGCAATTTTGATTTTCGACCAGGTTAACTCGGTATAGATCCGATTTCAGTGTACTGAAGTTTCATCTACACTAACATTTATCAAATGCATTAGTGTATGGATACATTTCGTCATACAAAGAAGTTCTGCTTCAGAGTTTAAACTCCACACCCGGAGCGGTGAACTATTGTTGTATGTATTATGTTTCCAAAAATATTGAATAATGTACCAGATCGGCCACGGAAACAGAGTGAGACTTGCTTAACTAATTGTCTTGGAAACCTAAAGAATTTACTAAGCGGGTATCGCAGATAAACAGTGGATGCTTTTTGAAAATTTGCCAATGAACCACTTTAGCTAAGTAACATGGTAAAAGAGCAGAATTTTTATGGGAAACAATCACTGGTTTTATTCCAAATGCACGTCGTAGTGCTTTTAGACGTAGTGCTTTTAGAATAAACCAGTTATTGCATGTGTCCCATAAATTGTGTTCTGTTAATGTGTTTCCCAAATGCGAAAGTAACATCCCCTACGCGCAAGCGAATTATTGAAATAAAATTAAACTATATGTTAGTCTCGAAACGACCTATTTTGTATCGAGTGGACGTTAACTCCCCCCCCATCTCTCTCTCTCCTAACAAAGTAACATGATGATTTTGGAAATAGAACACTAAACATATCGAAATGCGAAAGTCACCAGATGCCTATAAGGGCGTTGAATGTAGAAAGGCACCAGATGTGTATTAGGGCGTTGAATGTAGATAGGTACCAGATGTGTATTTATGACGTTGAATGTAGAAAGGCACCAGATGTGCATTAAGGCGTTAAATGTTGAAAGTTTAGTGACAGCTATAATAATGTATAATACAAATTGCGTAATCGCATGACTTGATGTTTTTATGGGGGTTTGCTTTTGGTGAAATGTGATATGACGGAAGTTTACAATTTCGAGGATATAAACATTTTGTCCAGATTTAATTTACTTAATAGTCGAAGTAATTATGAAATTTAAATGCCAAAATAGAGAGGAATTGTGTATTTGCCTTGTCGCAAAATTTTTAGCGAGTCGTATGGACGTGAACGTCAAAACTGCTTATACGGACACGTAACCTTTTCGGTGACCTGATAACCGATCCCCGTTGCTTTAGAGTACTATACAATAATCTATACAATAAATGACCCATGTGCCGTGGTTGATAACGAAGGGTAAATTTCACCTACGCATTATTTTGAAACAAAATTCTGGTTTTATCTAGACCCCGCATAATACAGGTTGGGACACGGGTCTCCATTTCCAGATGAAAGCTGGCGGGTTTAAGTTGTTTGAAAACGTATCACGTATATTGAGTTAGTTGCTCGGCCCTGAGGTAAAGGGTTTAAGGGACTAAGCAGTTATATTCTCCAACGTATTATTGTGATTGGCCCTTTAAAAGTAAAGCTATGTATATATGTATACCCTTTAAACTTACTGACCTATTTGGAAGACATAACAAATTTTTCACCGTTTATTATGCCTACATCGAATATTGGCAAGTACTTCTTCTAATCTGTTTACTTCAAACTTGTTAAACATACATTTTGTAAGAGCTAAAACTTCCTACTGTAGGTCTTTCTTTAGGCTTCAGATGTTATAGAAATGAATTGAAATGTGGTTTAACGTCCTACTCTTTTGCACCTAACCTGGGCTAATGGAAGACGGGCATACGCCATACAGTGTGCTATGAGGGAAATTTTGCCCGGCTCAGCGGCGCTAGGGCCTACTCTTACTTCGAATTTCAACTGCCAAGGGATCTTTTACGTGCACTTCAATGTGTATACGGGACCTCGGTTTTTCGTCCCATCCGAACGACTAGACAGCTGTCCTTGCCAGGCCTTCCTTCTGCATCACTGACAAGGTGAAATCACACCGGAAAATCGAGATGAACTTTCTCGGCCAATGCAGCCGAACTGCTAGCGATCGCTTATTTCTCCGCAACTGAACAAGTTAGAAACCATTTTTTGATATCTATATGATCGTTTGGGTTCATTCTATTAGTTAATTAGAATAAAATATCAATATTTTAAACAAATGACCAATATGACTCATTTGAATAAAATATTCGTTTTAAGGGCTATCAATACAGTTTTTGCCAAAATGACGTCATTTTCGGTGACAGCAAAACATTTCAATTGATTTGACCTAGTCACAAGTGACATTACGCATGACATGGTTTCACTTTTATGAAAATCTAATAATAATTTACTCATTTACAGGCAAAATAGCGTAAAAAGTGACTCATGCAAACTTGCCTATTTCTCGGCAACTACTCATATTACAAACCAACTTTAAAATACATTCTCTTCGTATGGATTAATGCTACAAAGATAAGAAAGTTATGAAGGGATATTTTAAAAAATGAAAAGACTGAATGGGTCTTGAATAGACCATTTTTACACCTTTTTTCACCTTTAAATCGAAATGGCGCAAAAATGAAATCGAAATTAAAAAAAAATGCATGCGATGATTTTTGCGCCTCTACATGGCACATCATTTTACTTATTTAAAAAAGAATAATATTTGCTTTCAAAAAGACGTTCCTAACCGCCAAAATTGCAGGTTTTGTCAAAATTACGTCATTTCCGGTGCCGACAGAAAACTTTATCGATAATAAAAAAGTTGAGACTGTGCACCATTGAGCATATCAACTTTGTTTTATAAAAATCGAGCAATAAATAATTAACCCAGAACTCATAACCCGAATTAGCCAATAACGGCCAAGGTAAATTATTGAGACAAAAATTGTTCATATTTTTGCTCAAATCAAATGACCCTTTAATTATGGGTAAAACACCATAAAAAAATATTCATAAATCAAAAATATAAAGAACCATAGCTACGTGCCCTGTTTCAGGCTATGCCGAAATGTATCAAATGTTAAAATCCGATGAGTATTGTAAATATTACAGCAATATTTCAACTTTTGGATTTCGGGCATTTCGCATTGTCGCAGAAAGTTCAAAATAGCTTTAAAGTCTAAGTCACACCAACTTTTCAAGTAAAACTGTAGAAATCGAATCAATCCGACAAGAAGTTTCTGAGATATGCTCAAGTGGGGAAAAAATAATAATAAGAAGAATAATAATCTTAACAAAAACAATAGTGTTTCACACATGCTATATCAGATGATATTGTCACACATAATTTGATCTTTGAATATGATAAAGCACAACATATATTTAATATCTCATATATCTAATTTCTTTAATTTTATTTATATCACGTGGTAAGATATATTAACACGAGTAGATCATATCTTACGGTGATGTATATACATACATGTATTAGCTGTATGTTATTTATCTCTTTAATTAAAATTAATATTAAATTGCTATTTGTATCAGAGAGAGAGAGAGAGAGAGAGAGAGAGAGAGAGAGAGAGTTTAACTTATACTCGAAATAGGTCTTTTGGGAATAACACATGGTTCAATTTTATTTCAATAATTCGCATCCGCGTATGGGTCTTTAGTAGTGGGTGGGACCCGGGGAAACCCACGAAGTTTGACATGCGACCCTACTTCTTGTCACGCACAACCGGTGGATCGAAACAACGCTAGTTGACTCAATGACAGACCTTATGATACAGGTTGGATGGCAGTGTGTAATTTTAAGATATTTAGTAATTTAATAATTATTTCTTCAAAGATCCAATTGTAGTTTCTTAAGTAATATATATATATATATATATAATTGGATCTTTCGTCCCATCCAACTAGACAGCTGTCCTTGTCAGGCCCGCCGTCCTGCATCACTGACAAGAGTAAACTACACTGGAAAATCTTGATAATCTTTCTCGGTCAATGCAGGGATCGAACACCTGACAACCAGCCTAGCGAGCCAGCGTCTTACCCACTTAGCCACGTGATCCCCTTATGATCTTGTCTGACGTACCATTGAATTAAACGGTTTGGTTTCTTTTACAATTTGTTATGGGTAAAACATTACCCCCGCCTCGGCTGTATGTTTCGCGGTTATTCAGGTTTGACCTCATTGTCTGAAAACCAAACATTTAATTGTATTATTTTTACATCCGGGTTACCCGATGTACCATGTTATGCACGCGTCCTGCTTGTTCATGGTTGACCTCAGGATCTAAAAACCGAACATTTAATTACTTTTACATCCAGGTTACCATAGGTCAGTGATTCTTAACCAGCGTGTGTTGCGAGATCTTCCTAAGTGTCTCGCGGCGAAATTTCGAACGATACATTAAGAATATACGAAAAATTACGTAATCCCAATTGAGTATTCACTGTGTCTACTGGTAAATAGCTGTGTTTTTCTTTATTTAGTTTGAGTTATTAATGGATCAATGATTTTCTAGATGACTCTCTAGATGACTTTATTTTGCAAAATTCAAATATTATTTATAATATATTATGGTAGGAGTGCCGCTAGTTTTTCATGTGTACCGGGGTGTGTCGTTAGCATAAAAGAGTTGAAAATCACTACCATAACCGCGTTATGAACGTGATATAATTTGTATAGATACAAGATATTAATAGTAACTTATATTCGTTATTAACATATTGACTATGTGATGCATGATTAATCGTTCACTAGGACCAGGAAATATTATTTGAATCATGAAAAGGGGAATACCCCGATGATTTTATCTAGAAAACAACACACACGAAGCAGGGGCGTACATGTGGGTGGGTGGGGGGGGGGCTGGTACCCCCCCCCCCCCCAGCAAAAAAAATAGTCGGTCGCAAAATCAGCGCAGTCGGTCGCAAAGTAGAGGTAGTCGACATCAAAATAAGTATACGTCACGCTACTCACGCAAAACTTTAGTAGAAAAATAGTCGGTCGCAAAGTCTGTGCAGTCGGTTGCAAAGTAAATGCAGTCGGTATCAAAATAAGTACTCACTGTATACGTCACGCTACTCACGCAAAAAAAATAGTCGGTCGCAAAATCAGTGCAGTCGGTCACAAAGTAGAGGTAGATGGTATCAAAGTAAGTACTCACTGTATACGTCACGCTACTCACCCAAAACTTTAGTATAAAAATAGTCGGTTGCAAAATCAGTGCAGTCGGTCGCAAAATAGGAGCAGTCTTAGTATAAAATAACCTTGTCAACTTATCATTTTTGAAAATATGTTGTGTTTCACTCTGATTCTGTTGTGAGTATTATGTTAGTCTTACAACAAAATGTAACCCAGGGAGAAAAATAGTCGGTCTCAAAACAAGTGCAGTCACAGAATAGATCCCGAATACTATATGTTTGCGTGAATCCGTGAGCCTAAATTGTATAGGTCACTCTTATTCTGTTGTAAGTATGTTAAATTGGTCTAACAAAAAAATTTCACCAAGGGAGAAAAATAGTCGGTCACGAAATAAGTGCAGTCACTGCAGCCGGTCTCAAAAGCAATGCCAGAATAGATCCCAAATGCTATGTATTTGCGTGAATCCGTGTGCCTAAATTGCATACGTCACTCAAAACTATAGTATAAAATAACCATGTCTGCTTGTCACTCTTATTCTGTTGTGAGTATGTTGTTCTATGAAATGTTTTCTTCCACAGCAAAAAATAGTCGGTCTCAAAAAAAGTACTCACCGCAGTCGGTCTCCGACTAGATGAATTAATAAGATAAACATACAATCATAAAACAAGCGAAATTGACAGATAAGCCTCAAGATTCTGTCCCATTTCTTATCAACCCCAGTCCCATCATAAGCATTCTTCTACTCGGTTACATATCTGAAATTTTTTCGCGCCTGCGGCGCTCGATTCCATTTTAAAATCATTCTTCTACTCCTCAGTTGTCTTATACTGTCTGAGCACTATCATATTAACGATTATAGTGAACTGCCCAGTTTGTAGTACCACCGGTGTGTGGGGCGGGGTTATGTGCATCAGTCGGTCGCATTTTGGCTAAACACCCCCCTAAACGAAATCGTTATGTACGCCCCTGACACGAAGTGAATTGACTTTAACTTTAGTAATCGTTTTAGTAAGTACAAGTACAACTGTAACATTAGTTGTATAATTGATACAATTTGAGAGTAAGTTGGGTATAATCTGAGTTTGATGTGATATTGGATACAATTTGAGTTTGATGTGATATTAGATACAATTTGAGTTTGATGTGATATTTGATGTAATAAGGGATCGATGTTGTCGAAGATGGACATGGATTGAGTGTAATGTATAATTCGGATATAGTTTAAATGTAATGTAGTAATATAGGTTAGTAGGAAGTAGGTTTATATTGTTATGTATTGTAAATGAAATGAAATGGGCTTTAACGTCCCACGGTTATGAGGGGATCACTTGGCTAGGTGGGTAAGGCGCTGGCTCGCTCTCCTGGAGGTTGGGTGTTCGATCCCTGCATTGGCCGGTATTCCGGCACGGTTTCCTCTTGTCAGTGACGCAGAACGGCGTGTCTAGTCGCCCAGACGGGACGAAAACCTGAGGTTCCGCGTACACATTGGCGTGCACGTAAAAAAATCCCATGGCAATTGAAATTCGATACAAGTGTAGGCCGTAGCGCCGCTGCCCGGGCAAAATTTACCTCATAGCACACTGTATGGCGTATGCCCGTCTTCCATTAGCCCCAGTTAGGTGCAGAAGAGTAGGACGCTAAACCCCATTTCATTTCATTTCCTACTGTTATGCTTCGACACGACTAAAGAAGACGGATATACGGCATAGTGTGTGTAAGTGACATTTCTATTGCGTCGTGTCCTTTTACTGGCAGGCCAACGTTCAATGTGTACACGAGACTGGTAAAATCCTTCCGTCCTTGGCGGGGGGGGGGGAACTACACCGGAAAATCTGGTTTCCGTAATGTAGTATATGACGTAATGTGGTATATTATGATTTGAGAGTAATGTTGTATAAGGTGGATATAATGTCAATGTCATATGGTATAAGTTAGATATAGGCAGAGCCTTATATATAGAGAGTCTGGCCAACTGACGTCGTGGGCGCCATTTTGTTACCCATTTTTACGTTGCACATAGAGTATGATAGAGCCGCAGTACAGCGTGTGACCGATTTATATGTTTTAGATTTGTGCAAATGTATTTTTATGTTCACTCGTGTGTAGGGGTAGACAATAATTTTAATAAATCAATCACAATATGTAAATTTTATTGACGATATTTATTTTTTTTTACCTTTTAAACATTTAAAAACACCACAATAATCCAATATATCGTTTATCTAAAGGTTAAATTGAAAGTATCGAATAATGATTCAAAGATTACCTTTGAAATTAGAAACAATTTTTTTATTATATTTTAAGGGTAAAATATTGAAACGGGTTCCATTGATTCCGATTTCGTTTCTGTTTTTTTTTTAAATTAACATTAAATATACCGCAATGAACCAATATAATTTTTTATTTAATTTTTATCGTATGTCGAAGGAAGTAAGGGGGAGATCTTGAAACGGGCTCTGTCCATCCCAGTATCTTTATGGAACTTTATTTGTAAACACATCATTATAGTAGTTGTGCCATAAAACTGTACTAGACCAGGTTGTGCCTTTTGCTAATTAGAAATCTTTAGGAATTAATCATTTTTGTGTTTCCATGGAGACGTTGGGTGGTCGTGTGATCTAACACGTGCGCTTTAATCCAGGCGCGGATACAGAGGGGGGTGCACCCGGCGCACGCCCCCTCCACTTTTTGCGGTGGCGAACAAATTTTTAGCTCTATATATTCTCACGGGAAAGGAGAACAAAAACAGTTTAGGTTGGAAATCGTAATTTGCAGTACTAGTATGAAATTAGTCCTTGTTGTCATTTTAGTCCACTCAAAAATCATGAGTCGGGCTTCGCACTCCCAACTTGGTGCAGCACGCCCCCCCCCCTTTCTGGAAATCCTGGATTCGCCCCTGCTTTAATCATAATTTCTGTTATTGAATCAAGCGGCGATGTTTCGACCTAAAGATTCTACGTGACAGGGATTAGGTCGCCTGTCCAACCTTGTGGGTTTTCTACTTGTCCTTCAATTTCCTTCCATTACTAAAGACCTCCTACGCGGAAGCGAATTATTAAAGGTGTACCATACGCTAACTCTTTCGAATCTCCGGTTGTTATTGACAAGTAGTAGGGTCGCCTGTCCAATCTCGTGGGTTTTCTCCGGGTCCTCCCACTAGGTTGTAAGTGACAAGGAGTAGGGTGGCCTGTCCAGTCTCGTGGGTTTTCTCCGGATCCTCCGGTTTCCTCCCACTGCTAAAGATCCCTACGCGCAAGCGAATAATTGAAATAAAATTAAACCATATGATCTAGTTTGTGTCGAGTGGACGTTACCCCTCTCTCTCTCTCTCTCTCTCTCTCTCTCTCCCACCATGGGAACAAATTCGAGGTAGATTTTGGTGTAGGCTACAATTTTTATTCAGAGGAGCAAAAATAAATGATTAGCCTTTTATTCAAAATTTCCGGAAAACAAAATTCAAACTTCGACTCCCTACAAAGACCAGAAAAAGAAAAATAATAATCTGAATAAAAAGAATTTTTTAAGCTGAACGGCTTAATCCGAATAACTAATAATATTGATGACTTCAGTCAAGCGGGAACTTTGCTACGCCTACACTGTGTGTCTCAAGCTCATAAATTGTTGAAGATTCACCCCTGGATGGAGATATCAAACATAATCACTTTTTAAAAAAATGAAAATAAAAATGACCATATCGATGAAGTTAAAATTCGAAAAACATCTACTAACTAGGCCAGACCAGGCCTGGCCCTACACGGTAGACTATTAAACTCAAAAGTGTTATTCCCAAGTACATAAATCTTTTTCGAAAATTCACTCGTGGATGAATTCATTAAACATATACAAAGTAACGCAAACCGCAACACTTTATACCATATAGACGAAATTTAAATAAAAAAAAAACATCTACTAATTAACAAAGGCTAGGCCTATAGGCCTATTTGGGCCTACACTGTCATAGCGTCTTTCTCAATTCATAACAAATCTTTGAAAATTCATTCATCAAAAAATAATAACCTATGACGTGAATATGTCATTAGGTTCAGAATTTCTTCAAACTACAATGAGAATCTATGGTCGCTTGAAATCATTAAAAACGCGAATGACAGGATAATAATTACCGGTAGGCCTCGGCTACTAATACTTCACAAGATTTAATTTTTGCCACAATCGACGCCTTTTCGCATTTTTTGGGAACGTGTGCAAATAAATCCCTTGCCCATCATTTGTGTGGCATTTCACAGCCACAAAACAGACCAATAATATAAAAAAAAACGCGGATAAAATGTCATTTAAAACATGTCAAATTATAAGTTACTAAATACAGACGATTCTTTTCAGATGGGTAACATAATGGCGTCTATGTGTCACGTGACCACCATTAGCCAATCATAATCGGGTCACGGGTTGGCCAGACTCTCTTTATATAAAGCTCTGGATATAGGTATAGGTGTATTGGCCTGTTGGAGTGATCTTATCCTATACTTTGTATTTATATGTTTACTTTTCAAATTTTAAAGATGCGTTCCCGTGTACAAACTGGGTGATTTAGTGATGTATTTGGACTAAAATATATTCAAACTAATTAATCTATCAAAATTTGGCTTCAAATCTTTCTCAAAAAAATATAAACAAATCTATTAAAAGAGGTCGTGTTTGTGTCACGTGGCTTCGCTGATGAACTACCTAGCAACAGGTGCGAAGTCGGAGGAGAATTCATTGTATACACAAGACTGTTATCTTTAATCGCTATCCAAGTTGAAATTCCGAACCTAATGATTCACGTCATAGGTTATTATTTTTTGATGAATGAATTTTCAAAGATTTTTTATATCGAAGAATAATTAAATTCTTGGATTATCCACTACCCACGCCTTTTTTCATGATTTTTATCACAGAAAGTGTTGTACGACGACTAACTCTTCATAAAATTTATCAAAATGTAAATCAAGCGCTCCATCTCCGCGTACAACCATTGACGTCACGTGCACAGACATTGACACATAGAAATATATAAATAGACTAGAATGGCCGTCACGTGATCCGCGACATGTAAATAGGTCCGCCATGTTTGTGCATTGATTATTGACGTCGCGTGCGGTGAACTCAATGGATCCAGCTTCGTTTCACGTTACGCTTAAAAGAAAGAAGGTCGAAAAACAACCCATTGCCATACATATTCACGGGTTTTGCAGTACCAGTTTGTAAAATTTAATATCTCCATTCTCTAATTTAATGGAATGACTCGCGAGGCAGTCTTTAATATATATAGCCACGGTGAAACAGTACATAACATAGCATATGCTAGGCCTACATAGATTATAGATGCCAAACGCCATGTCAAAATGAACCTATTTTCATCACCAAATTAAAGACACTGGGTGGATGGATGGATGGGCTATGAATTGTGGTATTTTGTTTTTGTTTGAAACTATGGAATCTCGATGATCGACAAGCAATAATAATAAGGCCGCTAAGTCTCGCGACGATTTCTTTGGTAATCTACTCTAGGGTGACATGCAGTATGCACCCAGCAATTGAGCAATGGCGAAAAATACGATGCCTTGAAAGCACTCGGCTAATCTCGACAGATTCCGTGAACTACGTAGACTACATCTAGTCTCGGATGTATGACAGTAAGTGATATGTACCTACGCCCATACATTTGCGATGCGGCTACCGGTTTACTTTAACAGGAAAACTTGACGCTATTACACAAATTGGGAACCTATTCGGCTAGCGACCTATTCGACCGATCGAGCTGCAACCTGTTCGTTGGAAACCTATTTAGAGTAAAGACAACAGTCTCTATTTATCAACCAATAAAATCCAACGTTATGTCTATCAAATGAAAGTAGAATATATTATTTTTTATCCATTCCTTCAGCTCAGAATAGAAGTGTAATTTCGTCATTATCTTACAGCTGGATCGGTCGAATAGGTCGTTAGCCAAATAGGTCGCCAACTTGTGTTTGGAATGGGCGCAGCCATGTTTCATCCGGGACCTTTAAAGTAGTTCCAATATGGCGGAATTCATCATACAGCCGAGTTTAGATTCCCGAAATCTTCCGAGGTTTGCCGAGTGGCCTTGAAAGGCATTGAATGTGAATCAATGACGAGTTCGCGGTACCAATTACTTTTGTTTTACAAAAGAAAAATAACAGATATTTTAGTTTGTTTATCAAGGCATGTCAATCAATTATTTAAACATATCCTAATAAAATATTTCACATTATCTCGAATAGTAGGCTCTACCTAAGTTACTAAGCTTTGGTTTCACAGTAGTTTTTTTGCGGTAAGTAGCGGTCTAAGTTAGATTTGTTTACAAACAAACCCCATTACCAGTACATTATTCCTCCGCTGTACATTTAGTGCTTCGAGAAATTTAAATTTTAATGTCTTGATTGTTATATAAAGCTAAAACAATTATTCCCACGGGTTATAATTCTAAGTACCGGTAAAATGCAAACTTGGAAAATAAATTATAGTAGAAGAAAAAATTCTAAATAACTCGAGTACGTATGCTCACGTATCGCGATCTCCCTTGAATTTTTCGACAAGTTACTATGCTGATTTATCCCTATACATTATAGGCAAGGAGTAGGGTCGCCTGTGCAACCTCGTATGTTTCGCCAGGTACTCCGGTTTCCCCCCACTGCTAAAGACCCCTACAAGAGAGCAATTAATTGAAATAAAATTAAACCATATGTTAGTCCCAAAATGAACTAGTTTGTGTCAAGTGGACATTAAATCCCATTTCTCTCTCTCCTCTATACATCATTAAAACTGTGAAGTTTTTGTGACCTTGAAAATTTGCTCAAGAAATATACCATAGTTGCATTCACACATTGCAAGAAATGTTTCACACATTTGGTAATTTACATGATCAAAGAGAAACTTTACCAGTAGACTGGCCCAGTCTCTTCTATTTATTTTACATTTCGATTTATATAAAAGTATTAATTTTTAGTAAACCAACACTTTCGTTTCCATTTGTATAAAAAAAAAAAATTGAGTAAACCTGTAACCAGCACCAGAGACTGGACAATTTGCGAGCTTCACAATAAAATGGGCGTTCCTTGTCCTGTTTTACGTTGTTCCTTATTAGGAATGATTGACAGTTGTCAAGCAAGCCCCGGGTCACGTGACACGAATTTGTAAATGTAATGTCTAAGATAAATTAAGTTCGATATTTACCTTCATGAATCATGCGTCTCGAATGGAGTGCAAAGCAGTCATGCTGAAACCGTCTGCGGGCTGATGTCACGTTTTTGTTTCCATTCGCCATTCGGCTTCGTCCCGATACGCATGAACTGGCTTCGTTAAGTTGTTATAATGATGTCGTGTGTAAATATTTATGTCCATTCACCTCATCCCATACGTTGTATCCGTTCATTCGACAGATATTGTCCGTCAACAAAATTCTTAGATCGTTAAAGTATCACTAAATAACAATAACTGTTATCCACAACAAACATCTCGCACCTACACCAGTTTGCCAGTGCAAATGCAGTAATCACGTGCACGACGTCACACGACCTACATAATGCAGATTGACCTACTAGATGAGAATGAAGCTCTATTTGCCCAGTCTCTAGCGATTACGTTTTTTTTTCGTTTTTTTTTTTGTTGAGAGGACTGGCCAATTTTTGGTGTGTGGAGAAGACTGGCCACCAGTCTACTTTACCAGATACATGGCAAAAGTAAAGTATGACATTTTCATTCACTGTGTACATGTTAAGTTTTCATTGCCAATTGTTGGATAAATTGAACTTATCAATGCATTTATGTAGCCCAGTATGGTAGTAATTCATACATTTGTTAGTGTATGTTTAAAATTAAAAGGCACATACAGGTACATACATGTACACATAAATTCAATAGAGTTTCATTGTAAAATGTCATCATAAAGGCGGGGTGCAAGTCTAATTCAATTCAAAAGTGAAAAATTTTGCAATTTACTGAATACATGTACACATGAGAGCTATATGTGAAATAGAAATTGACTTTTACACAAATATCAGGTTCATTTCATTGAGTGAGGAAAATTTATAATTTCATGAGTAGTTAAATAGTCTCTATACCAAGTATATTCTCCCAATATTCAGTCAGAAAGAAATATTTCACAATAATCCAATGATTTCATTTAATATATTTATTGAATTTTTTTTCAAAACAAAGAAATATGTAATTAATTTACAGTTCAGATTTAAATGTATTCAAATTCTTTACAAGAAATATGCATTTCAAAGTCATTCAGGCACTCACATAAAAAGCCTGCTTATCGTTCAATGAAAACTTTTAAAATTAAGATTTATGAATGAATTAATTTTATTGAGCAGTGACGATGGTTATTTAAGCATTATTCACATTGTCCTTCCATCATGTTAGAAATTTATCTGTTTAAAAATCCCTGTGGTCATCAAATGAAAATTCTTCATAGAAGTAGAAGTAAATACAGTGGTTGCTATATTGGTGGGCTGAAAAAAAAAACATTTTAATTATTATTAGTATGTTTGAACATTTAAAATTTAAGGAAGTCTGGAAAAAATTTACAAAGTAGGTTCGTTGACAACAGCCAATCAATCAGTCATCACTCCCTCAGTCTCACTGAAATTACAAACTTAGGAAGCTTCGTCGTCAGTCCAGGAAAGCCTATCCTATCGTGAATTTGAACTAGGCCTAGTAGATCTACGGGTGCCAGTGGAAGTAGGCCTACGGTCCATGGTAGTGTATTTTACTAGTATTACTACGGTACTACTAAAGACTAGGCCTAGTGAGTAGTTAGTGTAGGCCTATCTAGGCCTAATAAATAAATACTTTTATAAAAAAAAAGAATAACTCTCAGGTTGTTTCACGTCTAAAAATAGGCTACGAATAGTAAGCGGTGGGCTAGGTCAACATGAATTAGTGCTAGTCATGCAGTGTGGGTGTTACATAATAATAGGCCGGCAACTAAAGATAAACACAGTGCACGACAACACTGTTGGTCGTCTGTCACGGGTCTGCAAAAAGTGCATGTCCACGCTGTCGCTGAACGCTTGATTGAACATTTTGTCTTTTAAAAATATAATCACTATTGAATTTCTTACCGGTGGAAGGTTATTCCATTTAATTTTGATGTGGGGTTTTGGTTATTTGTACAGTTAATGGCAAAACACTTTGTCCCTTTGGTGGATACTGAAAACGTAAAAGTTTTGTTTCCACATGTCGCATGCCGTGAAAGCGGCATTTGATTGGCCGTGGCCATTCTAGTCTATTTATATATTTCTATGCATTGACATTCCTAAACGTCAGACTGCCGATTAGGTAAACCCTTACACTTTTGTTGTCTTTTGGTTGAACGGTCTTTTTCAGAGAATCCAGTATTTTTCTAGTAGGATTGGTTATTTCTAATTTCCGTATATTCCAAAACCCCCATACTTTTATTGTAAATAACCACCCGATAAATACTTTTCTGGGAACGTATCTTTAATGGAAGAGCAAATTAGATTTAACAAAAGTTGATTAGATTTCAGGCCTTAGTAACGGTGTATTTTCTTTCCATTTCAGCTCAGATGCGAATATTTGTTGGCAGCAGTATCAAGGTGCCTGTACACATTTCTCCATGCCAACCTCTCCGCAGCCCCTTTTCCTTTATTTCTCGAACATATCTTACTGAAGTTAAGGACGTGTCAAGTTATATAATTGATTAAAACCATGGTTACTTCAAAATAGATGTTTAATACAGTAATTAGTAATGTGAAACAGAATGCTGTGAGCAGGCGTGGAAATAACGGTTTTAGATGTACCTGAGAAAATGTCAGGCACTCATGAAATAGTACCGGACATTTTCATCTTAGTGCCAAACCTGTATTAATAATATTAACAAAAAAGACAAATCAGCCCAAGATAAAATGACACCGATGCCTGTATGTGACAGTGTAGTTACTTTAACCAACGCACTGCTGAGATCATGTGAGGATGGTGATTATCATTACATTGTGTCGCTACTGAAACGCGGGGCCAACGTTGAATATTCTGATTCATATGGTGATACTCCACTACTTAAAGCCATCAAGAATCATCATACAAATTGTGTAGATGTATTACTGAATAATGAATATTCTCCTGCCGATACAGAACACCCTAACGAGATAACCGGGGACACGCCCTTCACGATGGCACAAAATAATTTAGATATTGTCCGATTGCTGATTAACAGAAGGTGTGAATTAAATAAGACGAATCAGTTTAAGGAGTCTGCACTGCACCTGGCTGTCAAAGTTGAAAATTTAAAAGTTGTTAAATTGCTCGTGTCCAGTGGTATAGATGTTGCTATCACTAACAATAATGGTGAAACTGCTCTACATGTTGCTATCATTCTTCGCAACGCTGCTATATCGAGTGTTTTACTTTCAGAACAAGAACATCTTGATTCACATTCTGCTTTTTTACTGGACGCGGTTTGTGATGATGAGGACTCTAGAAAGCCTGACACGTTTTTGCAGGAATGTATGGAGTATTCTGTGCGATATTGTGTCAGAACAACGGTCACATTGTTAATCCAACACGGCACTCCTGTCGATGCTTCCTTATTAGGATACGCTTACCGCGATAACGATCATGTGATGGTGGACACTTTAATACAAGCTGGCCTTATCCTGAATCACCACCATCCCAGATTTACACCTTTCATATACTTTCCACTGATATATAACGATTTTGAGCGCGTTGCAAAATATATCAAATATGTCAGCCCCTTCGCTGCTCTGGAGGATGGTCGATCATTATTAGATGTCGCATATTATGTTGAAAACTGTGACATGGCGGAGATTTTACTCCAGAATGGCCATAACCTGACTTTTCGCAATTGTTTAAGAGCATTGAATTTGTATGGTAATTACCGATACCATCTGAATAAAGATAGCATCATAAAAATTAAACATGTCATAAAGTATGGTATAGCTCATTCCTATCGTCGACGAACACAGTTCATGCCCCCACAAATACAACTTAAATACCACCATGAAATAGATAATTACATATTTCTGTATATCAACGTAATTTACTTGATGTACGTGTCCAACCTGATCAATAACCACGACCTACACCACAGGCTCTCGCAGCTGCCTACAGCTTTTAATAACCAAGTAAATGGACATGATTTACAAAACAGGGCTTCCGACATGACGCAATATCCTGGTCTCTCACGTGATATGAGTGTAATCCGCGAACCATTAGAGGAACTGGCTCTCGGAAGACTAAAAGCGTTACGAGAACTTACTTTAAGTCCAATGTCACTTCTTTGTATAACCCGTAATGTGATTTGTGGATCATTAGGTCCACCTAATATGTGGTTTAATATAGGTTTATTGCCCCTGCCTAATACGGTTAAATCGTTTCTAAGATATGATGATATCCTTAGTGACATCGACGTGCTTCTTGGACATTCCGAATAGGTAGGATTTTTATACTACACCATTTAAAATGGACTAATAAACTTTGAGAACGTGTATGGATCATATTCCTGAAGCAATGGCCCGAGAAATCTCTCTCTGGCCATTGCTGGATTGACTTCTGATTCTTGAACTTTTGCGGGAGTGTGTCTATTCCCCCCGTTCAATGAAAGCTATCACTTAAGTACAGCAACATGACAGTCCTTCGTTTACTCTGAGTCTTCCCTAACACTTTGGACAGTGATTTAAGGTATTAAAACGGTTAAAGTATGTTCGTTTCCAAACAGTATTGTTTACATTTCATTCGACTTGATAGCCTCGTTTGTCACACAATTAGTTTTACTGCAGTATTCTCCTATGCACGGGTTAATTAGGCATAATAAAAGCGTGAGTCGTGACGTAACGTTATGTAAACATATTTGGTCCAATACTGGCACTCGTTTTAAATGTAAAGCGTTTGTATGGTAGGTAGTGATTGGTTGGTAGTCGGACTACTGACCAATCAAAATTTAACACAACAATATCCACTCATAATAGCAGTGTGTAGTGAGATTACCTATAATCAAACGAAACGCTGCGCGGAGTATGTGTATGGATGTACTTATCAAAGATATACCCAGTAAAATATAATAGATAGTAGCTAATGAGTTTAATGATTATGGTATACTTATCAATACGTATTTAATGTCTTTGTCATTTAAACCAAGTTGTACTTTTATTATTTAATATATTCAGTTCGTTATCATATGTATGCTTTAGTTTGACAAATAATTGAATTGCTGTATTAAAACTCTTCTTTAAATGGCATTCTGTAATAGTCTCATTGGAGGCCTTTCTTTATGCCTTGAATGTTAGATGAATTACCAAGATCGTAATCAACTCTCGATACCAACGGATGGCTCTGACACAAATATTTTAGCACAGTTTCTTATTGATGCATTTGATGCACCGAAGCAATAAGGGTTTTTTAAAGGGCTATATTTGAGTTAGTAAATTCTTGACGCAAGTCTGAGTATATGTTGTAAACTTGAGTCCGGGTCCTGGTCCAAACAATGGGGCAGTATTATCATTTTTTCATTAGGGGATCTATAACGAAGCTTACTTCCTAAAGCAAGGCTGACACTTGCACCATTTCGTTGCACGCATTGGCACGACCCCAGTCGGCGCGACACTGTCCGATTTGCGCCAACTCGTTGTGTCAATGCAGGAAGTGCGTAAACAATGCGCAAACTATGCGTGAACTCGCCGTGCCAGTTCGTGTCAATGTGGACACTGATGGGCACGACAAAATCGTGGCCAAAAATCGCGCAAGTGTCAGCCTGGCTTTAGACGATATTTTTACGCATATAATGTGCCCCACTCCCCACCCGGTATTTACATCTGTCCCTGTGTCGTAGCTTACTCTATAGTGGCCACACACACTCAATATAATTTTCAATATTATTGATGTCAATTTTATTGAAGCAAGTTTCGGTTTTCTACACACGTTCAATTATATGGTCTCAATATTCATTCTGACGAAAGCAGCCATCACGGACGGACAGTTACAGGCCTCGTTCAAAATCTTTCCCTTATTTTGTGTGAGCATGGTTTCGGTAAGCATTGGGATTCAGTGTTTTGTCGTGACAACCTTGTGTGTTCTCCTTTTACAAAAGGGTATTTAAAATTATTATGTTATATTTTTCCTAAGCACACCATTCCTATTTTTCTATTTAAAGTTCAGCTTATTGTAAATTATATAAAAACCCAGTTGTCTCGACCGGGTTTAACACCAAAAGAAAAGATTATTTCGGCTGCGGGATCAAAATTGGTTTAAAGTTTAATTTTTCGTAGGTGATCTTTCAGGGAATCTCGCGAAGGATGTTTCGCATGAAATTAGAAGCCTAGACGATGGATCCAGTTTCGTTTTTAATCATACTTTTGGAAAACACCCCGCGGTTTAAAGGCGACGAAAAAACAGTTTGTTAATAAACGTTGTGGGGATGAGATGATTTGTCCTGTCTATTTGTCTCGGTGGTTTTATATGGAGGGGGATCCTCGCCAAAACTCTCAATTTGTGAAAATACATATGTCGTTTTGTGAAAGTACATTTGTTAATTTGTCAAAATACAAAATACATTTGTCGATTTGTGAAAGTACATTTGTTAATTTGTCAAAATGCAAAATACATTTATCGATTTGTGAAAATGCATTTGTTGATTTGTCATACAACAAAAATACATTTTTTCATGTGTGAAAATACACCTGTCGAACCTACAAAGCACAAATTTTGAAATAACACAGCTTAACTTTATAGTTTCCACATATGTAATTTCAACATTTGTATTTTCAAGATATGTAATTTCAACATTTGTAGTTTCAACATTTGTAGTTTCAACAGTTGTATTAACGACACTTGCATTATCGAGCCTTGCATTAGCAAGCCATGCATTAGCGAACTATGACCATATTTGGGTTGATGACGTTGATCATTATGGAGGGGGATCCTTGCCAACGATGCTGCAAGGCCTGGATGCCGGTCAGGAAGAATTTCTTTTATTTTTTATCCCCTCCGTCATCTTAACTAAGAAAATGAGGGCTGACAAGTTACTTTTGTGTTAGGGTTAGTCCTTTCAGTGGCATATACTCTTTCAATTAACATTAGGTGGCACTAGAGTAGGAGCCCAGAGGGTCGAACCTAGACGAACGAGGTACCAATATCTGACCATATATATAGGCATCTACATACTAACCTGGGATGCACAGAAGTGGGCGTCTGTCGGGCCCAGTCCATGGGTGTGACCCTGGTGACCCCTATAATGACCCTAAAAATGGGTTAAACTCATACATTCGAGGTACCGGTCAAAACCAATCTTAAATGAAAGAATACACTCTACTGAGTACGAAATTGCCCATAACAGACGATTTTGGCCTTGGGACTGCCCAAACTGACCCCCCAAATATGACCCCCATCCTCCCTGGGCGGCTTAAAAAAAAAGGGTTATATTCATACATTCGAGTTATTAGTAGACACTAATGTTAATTGAAAGAGTATATGCCGCTGATTACGGAATTGTCCATAATAGACGATTGGGCCCATGGAATGGCCCAAATTGGCGCCCTAAGACGATGGGGCCATAAATTCGCGGTACCGGTCAAAACCAACTATAAATGAAAGAGTACATCTCACTAGGTACGAAGTTGCCCATAACAGACGCTTATGGCCCTTGGACGGCCCAAATTGACACCCTAAATATGGACCGCAGAGCCGAAGGGTCAAAAATAGGTTATACTCATATATTCGAAGTATCAGTCAAACCAATTTTAAATGGAAGAGTACATCTCACTGAGTTTGAAATTGTCCATAACAGTTGGTTTCGGCCCTGGGGGCCAACCTGACACCATAATATCGACCCCGACGCTCGAGAAAAATTTATATTCACACATTCGAGGTATCAGTTCAATTTAATTTTAAATAAAAGTGTGCATCTCGCTGATAACGAAATGACCCATAAAAGATGATGGTTCAAACTGTCAAAATGCATAAAATGGTATTGTGAGGCGAGATTGAAGCAGACTTTTGACACCAAGAAAGTACAATCATGGACAGGTGCAGAAGAGTAGGACGTTAACCCCCATTTCATTTCATAAGAACTGCACCTGTAGTGTTAATATTGTTTTCATACCAGACCATCTTGTGTGTGATTAACCCATCAGGAATCACCAGAAATGGACAAAACTGGCTATAGGGCAGCTATCAAATACCTACCACTGAAAGGATAACCCTAGTACAAAAGTAACTTGTCAGCCCTCATTTTCTTAGTTAAGATGACGCCATTTCAGTTATGTGAAATTTTTTAGGGGGAGGGGATAAAAAATAAAAAATATTCTTCCTGGCCAGCATCCAGGCCTTGCAGCATCGTTGGCAAGGATCCCCCTCCATAATGATCAACGTCATCAACCCAAATATGGTCATAGTTCGCTAATGCATGGCTTGCTAATGCAAGGCTCGATAATGCAAGTGTCGTTAATACAACTGTTGAAACTACAAATGTTGAAACTACAAATGTTGAAATTACATATCTTGAAATTACATATCTTGAAAATACAAATGTTGAAACTATAAAGTTAAGCTGTGTTATTTCAAAATTTGTGCTTTGTAGGTTCGACAGGTGTATTTTCACACATGAAAAAATGTATTTTTGTTGTACGACAAATCAACAAATGCATTTTCACAAATCGACAAATGTATTTTGCATTTTGACAAATTAACAAATGTACTTTCACAAATCGACAAATGTATTTTGTATTTTGACAAATTAACAAATGTACTTTCACAAATCGACAAATGTATTTTCACAAATTGAGAGTTTTGGCGAGGATCCCCCTCCATAGTTTTATGCGCCTGCGTGAGTTGAACATTTATTCACTCTGGACTTGAATGGGTAAGCCTTTTTCACATTGATTACCGGCAATGGTATTGGAGACACGTGCTTACCTCAGGGGCGTGGTGAGAATGAGTTCATGAGTAGCCATACTCATGCGCCAAAAAGTTTTTGCGCCAAAATCACAATCAAATTACTCAAAAAATGAAAAACATTTGTAAGTGGAAAAATTGTTTCATCTGACCCAATTAAAAAAATTTTGAAAGAGTCAAGTGATTTTCTCTTGGAAAGAATGGAATCTCCAAGAGAAAATAACAATATTTTATTACCGTATTTCTTGTCTCGGATTGCTGGAGATTGCGTTTCTGGGCTTCTAATTTTCGAAATTTTCCAGGGGGAGGGCCCCCCGGACCCCCCGCCGCGGGCTCGCGCCTTCGGCGCTCGCGGTGGCCGGCTTCGCCGGCCACAGCTCCGCGGTCAGTAAAAGGGTTTTTGTGCCAAAATCTTTTTTGTTACTCTTAATTTCTTCTCAATAATTGCCCTCACCATGCCCCTGGCTTACCTAGCAGATAAGACGATGGACTCGGCCTGGCAATTAGTTGCCAATTGACTTCAATGTTAAATTGACTTTACAGGCTATAGCTTTTTGCTCAACATTCTGTTGGCTCCAATCTTTATAGGTACAATGGGGATCACATTTGACAATCTCTCATCATAATTTTGTAGGGGGTGGGGGTGACAGTTTTGATTTTTTGATACGGGGATTTGATGTTGACTGGGGTCAAAATCTCACTTCCGACATCATAATTGTTACCCAAAACTTCTATGAAGTTGCAAATGTGATCCATTTTCTCCAATTCTACGCCATAGTCATTAGTACTAGGCTTAGTTCGAACCCCTATGTTATTTATCTTACTAGTCCCTGTTGTCATGTACCACGTGATCTTGTGTTCTTCCGGACTTCACTGTATTGTTACCGCCATTAAATAGTCTTGTATTGTTTATCGCTGTTTGTTTAATTAATCCAATCCGGTGATTATTCACCGACTTTTCGTTAAAGAAAACATACTACATTTTCCCGGAAAATGCACTGTTGGTAGACGAAAAGGTCAACCCAACATTGCAGGAAGGGAGAAGAAAAAAAATAATGGAAAAATTGTCTATTTATAACTGGCACTAAATTCGTCCATTATGAAATAAGGGAAAATAATTATTGAATTTGTATAGACACGAAATGAAATTAATGGGGTTTAACGTCCTACTGTTTTGTGCAGCCCTGGGCATATACCATACAGTGTGCTATGAGGGAAATTTTGCCTGGACATGGGACATCGGTTCTTCGTCACATCTGCACGACTAGACAGGTGTCCTTGTCAGACCCTCTCATGCTGTATCACTGACAAGGGGAATAACGACGGAAAATCTGGATGAACTTTCTCGGCCTTTGCAGCGATCGAACACCCGACCACCAGACTAGCGAGCCTGTGCAGAATTTGTAGTGTTAATCTATACGAAAAAGACAATTTAAAATCTTTGATTCATTTTATTTATAAAATTATGTATCACAGATGTTTAGTATATTCTTAATATAAATTTACAATACATGACAACACATCTCGAAACAATAGCAGGTTAAAGGTGTAAAGCTCAGACCAATTGCAGATTTGGTCATGATGTGTAAATATGATTAGGGCGCGTGATTGTTGACAGGATTGTGTCATAATCGTATCCCTATTTACATCTTGCGACCTATAACGAAATCTGCAGTGGATCTTAGCTTTTAGTCCTTGTTTGAGGACTCCAAAATATAAGACATACATTATGGGGATGCTCGATTCACAGTTCCGGAATTAAATTCCTAAACTGGTGTCAATCGAGTGAAATAGAGAATTTCGGGGGACAACGCATGTGCCAACAAATGTATAAAAAATATTTCAACCATTCATGACAGCTGAAACATATTTTTTACCATGAATACTTCACGATTCTACTCACTCCACCTCAGCTGTCGGGACTGGCAGAACTGTGACAGGACTGAATTCCGCGTCACTCGATTGTAATTTTGTCGATTCGGGACGTTCTGGACTTTTAATCGAGCATCCCCAAAGAATATACACAATGTAATAGTATACGGCACTTACATTATTGTGCAGTTCGTACTCTGTGTCACTACAGGATCGGGACTGTACAGCGCAGTGGACGCTTACGGCTAGCCCCCGGATCCATTCACTCTTTTTGAATTGTTTGTTTATGGTCTGTGAGTGTGATGTCTTGTCCATATATTTGTTTTTGTGTAAATTAGGTGTGGTGCAGTCCCCCTGCACTTACTATTACAATTCAAATCGGGTTATAAAAGAACACTTAAAATATTAATATCACACACCTCGACTGGAATGTTCAATCATCTATGAAGTAAAGCAATTGTAAGTTATTTAATAAGAAAACATAAGTAAAATGGAGTATATAGTTCCAGAAAATGTTAAATACAACAAACGTCAAATCTTCGAGTAGTGTATTCGGCGCTATACGGTTTCTCTCCTTATAGAAAATTTTATGTCATTATTTAATGTTAATTTGCATAAGAAGTGGTACACATTAAAGCACTTTGTTAGTTATGCAGGTTTTGTGAAGACAATATCAAAACAACTGATCAGATCAACGAAAACCCGGTTGACATTTATAATAAATTTTAAAATTGTTGTAACAATTCAATCAATGGATTAATTAAATAACATGGTTAATTTAACCTCATTATATCACAATATTGACAACATTTTATGTTATCATTACATCACAATTATTTACAACATGTTATATTATCATTACATCACACTAACTACAACAATTATATTATCATTACATTAATTACCATCATTATGTTATCGACACAAATCACAATGTACACAACGTGCTATATTATCATTACGTCGCGATATTTATAGCATGTTACATTATCATTACATCACACCAATTAGAACAAATATATTATCATTGCATCAATTGCCTAGTTACACCACAATGTATACAACGTGTTATATTATCATTACATCATAATATTTACAACAATTTATTTTATCATTACATCTCAATGTTGACAACATGTTATATCACCATTGCATCATTATGTCTTCAATTATCATTACATCCTAATATTTTAAACATGTTACTATTATCATTACATAATATTGTAAACGTGTTATTATTATCATCACATCATGATAGTTTAAACATGTTATTGTTATCATTACATAATAGTTTAAACATGTTATCATTATCATTACATCCTAATAATCGCATGTTTATTACAGCAATATTCATGGTTTACTATCAACACATCAGAACTTAAATAAAATTTCTGGTTTACTTTTCATAGTTCATCTGCATGTCACAGATCCAAAATTGAGATACCATGGTTAAAGGGGACTTGATACATAATTAATGTCGGAGATACGAGCGTATACTACTCAATCTTTCTTTTACATTGGACTCCTTCCTCTTGTGTGTTTTTCCTTTTCCAGCGTGTTTATCCCTTGCATAATGTTCGTTAAATTTTAGGCAATTAATTTTGAGATTACAAATACAGTAATTAATAAATGAAAGTAGACATTAGAGATATATCGTGTTGCGTTATTGACTGGCTTGTCAGGGTTATTATTGTTGTTGTTATTGTTGTTGTTATTTGGAGTGGTTGATCTCATGGGTGTGGTTGTTTCTTTTGGCGGGTCTACATATCCATTAAAGGTGACCAGATCTTTAAAGGCCTGCATTCCCTCTCTAGGTCGTGTAAAGGCTGAGGGTTTGTAAAACAGACCGGTCTCTTTATTTGATGGACTCGTCCAACTGTAACCATCCAACACACGTGAGTAGCTGTAACCCTTGACGTTAACTTGGTCGTGTAAAATGGCTGAAAATTTAAAACAAAACAACCTCCGTATATTTGGACATAGCTAGAACTCGTTTTATGCTTGATGTAGAGTGTACTTTCACCATCTTGACGTAGAGTGTACTTTCACCTTCTGGTACCAGGTGCGGATCCAGGATTTTTTGCAGGGGGGAGGGGGTCTAGGTTTGATAATTGCTTAACTAATTGCGCTCAACCGATAATTTGGAAAATTAGATTCAATTTGGTTCATTCTGACGTATTTCCGGAAGGTAAATTCCAAAATAACAGGTCTAAATCGCCAATAAAATCGCATAAAAAAATTTTCAAGCCTGAGCAGGGGGGTGTCCGGACCCCCTGGATCCGCGCCTGGGTACGCCATAATCTGATTAAAATACAGATCTTTATTTCGTTTCGTTTCATTATGCTTTCGATGGTCTACACTACATGAAGATCTGGCCAGTTGTACTGGAAGGTCACGTGAAGGGTCATACACATGACTTTTGACCCTATGACCGTTGAAGTTTCTAGGGTGGTACCCATTGTCCCGTGCAGCGCATGCCAAGATCTCACCGTAACATACCGTTTCCCATCAACTAGAACACCTGTTATATAACAACTCTTCCATGTCTGACTCTTGTAAAGACAATTAAAACGAAATTTTGAACTATAAAAAAACGAAACGAAATAGGATATGTTGTTTAAATCAGATTGAGTACGCTAGATACCCTTCCATATTCTTATAGTACATCTAGCCCACTAACCAAGGTTCATCGTTTACAATGCCGGAAAGGTTGAGCATGTTTGCTGAGATTTTCCAAAATAGTTTGTAGAACCAACTACACTGGTGTCACTAAGGGCACTGTATGGCGTGTGTGAGCCATCATTAGCCCATTTCGCTTCAATTTATTGGTTTGTGGGGTGAAAACCTCTGATTACACGTTTAAACCTTCGATTAACACAATTTTGAGATATAATGGTTTAAATGTGTTCACTTTTGGCCAAACTTGGAATTCATGATCAACACCCAATCACCCCCACCTCTTAATCTTTGGACACACCCATCTAATCGTTTATGCTATGTTCTGATTGTCGTGCGACGCATTACGGTAGGATTGTCCGTATTGGGTCCACGGATCGGATACGTTTCTGTACCATCAGCACGGTAGCTACGACTGACAAGGATCCATGATAAGATCTGATAGGATCACCACGATTACTCCACAAATAAAACAACGATTTCAATCGTAGCGCTAATCGTGATAGTGGTAACCCTATTGGGTAAAGCCAGGCTGACACTTGCACGACTTTTGGCCACGATTTTGTCGTGCCCATCGGGGGGTTGGGATGGCCTAGTGGTCTAGAGTGCTGCGCTTCGACCTCTAGCTGGCCGGTCACCTCTGGCTTGCGACTGTGGTTTCGAGCCCTGGTGTGAGCGTATGTGGCATGGAGATGAGGTCGCCTTCTCAACCTCGTGGGTTTCCTCCGGGCACCCCGGTTTCCTCCCACTGCTAAAGACCCCTACGCACAAGCGAATTATTGAAATAAAAGTAAACCATATGTTAGTCCCGAAATGACCTAGTTTGTGTTGAGTGGACGTTAAACCCCTTTTCTCTCTCTCTTGTCGTGCCCATCAGTGTCCACACTGACACGAACTGGCACGACGAGTTCACGCATAGTTCACACATAGTTTGTACATTGTTTACGCACTTCCCGCATTGCCACGACGAGTTTGCGCAAATCCGACAGTGTCGTGCCGACTCGAGTCGTGCCAATGCGTGCCACGGAATCGTGCAAGTGTCAGCCTGGCTTCCTATTGAGTCCACGATCTGGTACGTACAGATACGTTCGGAATTCGGATACGTTTCGATATCATCAACAAGCATGCTATGACAGGACCACCACGATTACTCCACCACTAAAACCACGATTCCAATCGTAATAGTGAAAACCTAGCATTAAATATATATCTATTATACGTACCTTTTAAGACTTCATTACTATACTGTTTTATATATGTAGCTCTATCTATGTTACTGTGTGTTTTTTGTGTATCTGTTATTCCGTTACCAGCTATATAAATAGGTATTTTCCCATATCGTCCTTTTATCACATTTAACATCTTTCTGATTCCAGTCGGATCAATCACTAATTCATTATATCTACAATTATAACAACATATTTAAAACCGGTCTGATTCCAGTAGAAGTAATCACTAATTCGTTATCTCTACAATAATAACAAAATATTGAAAAACGGTCTGATTCCAGTAGGATCAATAAATAACTCGGTATATCTATAATTATAATATCATATTTAAAACCGGTCTGATTCTAGTCGGATCAATCACTAATTCGTTATATCTACAATTATAACATCATTTTAAAACCCGTATGATTCCAGTAGGAGAAATCACTAATTCGTTACATCTAAAATTATAACAAAAACGATCTGATTCCAGTGATTCCACTACCTTTTAGTCAATGTCCAGTCTCTTGTTACAAATGGCGCTGAAAGGGATTATGGTACATGATTCGTGTACCATTTGTAAAATGTCTATTTTGTCCAGTCTCTTGTTACAAATGACGCTGAAAGGCATTATGGTACACGATTCGTGTACCATTTGTAAAATGTCTATTTTTTCTTCAATATTAGATATCAAAATCCCATTTTTCCCGGTATCAATTGATTTAAATTGACAAATAATATATCTGTTTTCAATGTCGAAGACTTTGGTTGATTTTGTGTTACAGACTTAGCTACTTTATATAAAACGTGCAAGACTTTGGATGGTTTTGAGTTAGAGACTTAGCTACTTTAATATAAATGGAAAACTAGAAGTAACATGACGATTATGCATGCTTAACTTAGTATTTAGACATTATTAATTTACGCTGATTAAAATACTAATTTACAGTTATAATTGTTAATGATGTAATTTCTGTAGAACACAGTGACGTCATGGTCATTACCAGTAGAAATACGATTATAGTTATAAATGTAAATGATATAAATTTTGTAGAACACCATGACGTATTTGTAAATGATATAATTAAAGTTACATTATGGGAGATAAGATAAAGAGATGGCAGTTCTCATTACAATAGTTAAAAACTAGATAGTGTAAAGGTAATTTGTTGAAAATTTCAGTCAAATTGGTCCACTATTAGCCGAGAAAAAAGCGTTTGAAATATTCACATAGCCTCGGTCATCATTATTCAAATCACTAATATAAACAGCATAGTCTCGATTATCCACTTGATTGATTTAATTATCAACGGCCATTAAGCTGCATATAGGAATTCAATCTGCCAACATCGAAGGCTAGCCTTGACTTTAAGAGTTTATTATGGTCTGGATATGTTAATTAATGTCTAATTGATTATTTAGGTAACATCTCAGGCCTAAAGAAAGACCTGTAATAAGCAGATTTTGCTCTTGCATAATACTATTTTAATTAAGAGTACCAGGACTTGCCACTCATCACCAGTCATGATTAGTATAATTTGTGTAAAACACCATGGTATAGTTTAACATCGTGACTTACCTGTTATTATCCGTAGTTACACCTTTATCTTCATTAAAACCGTTAGGTGCGTCACCGGGTTGTCGTGTTTTTACAATATGGCTACCATAATGATTGATACCCATAAAATCACAAGCACCTGAATATAGAGATATATATTATTATTATCTTATATTATTTTAACTAGTTTTGTTTTATAGCACCTGTTATGGAAATAGAGATACATCTTATTATTATTTCGTTTATATCATTTTATTGTACCTGTTATTGGAAAATATTGGCCCTATCCAACCCCTGTAAATAGTTTCGAGTTGTTGTTTGGCTTTCTTTTTAGTGCTACGAATTCAACGTGGCTGTAATTTTTGTTTCTTGGATCGCCTTTTCTTTTGTCTAAACATGAATGAGGCTAAAATTAGTTAAAACGGTCAAAAACGGATTTGATGTTTAATATTTGAATGTGTTTGGTATTTTGATAGAAAATTAAAGACCTGAATTAATATGCTGTTTTCAGTGTAATATTAATGTCTGTACGTTATGGCAGTATTTGAATTCTTACCGGTACCTAAATTAATATGTTGTTATAATCTTTGAATGGCATTTAGCGATTGAACATAATAAACACAAAACACAGTTCTATGGATAACAATCACTATATTATACACACCACGACCAGTGAATTCTTGTCGAAACGTCGTGTGTGTATAATATAGTGATTGTTATCCATAGAACTGTGTTTTGTGTTATAATATGTTGTTCTCAGGGTAAAACGAATGTTTGTTCTTTAAAACAGTATTTGAATTCTTATCTAAATTTATATGTTGTTGTTCTCAATGTCAATGATAGTAATTGAATTCTTTCTTCTCTGGGGGGGGGGGGGCACTTGTGGCCTAGAATGCCGAACTTCGAACTCTAGCTGGCCGGTCACCTCTGGCTTGCGGCTGTGGTTTCGAGCCCTGGTGTGAGCGTATGTGGCATGGAGATACGGGCGCCTTCTCAACCTAGTGGGTTTCCTCCGGGCACTACGGTTTCCCCCCACTGCTAAAGACCCCTACGCGCAAGCGAATTATTGAAATAACATTAAACCATATGTTAGTCCCGAAATAACCTAGTTTGTGTTGAGTGGACGTTAAACCATATTAATGCTTCTACCTTAAAAACACTATTTGAATTCTTACCTAAATTAATATATTGTTCTCTCAGTATTTGAATTCTTACCTAAATTTAGTTGTTTTTCTCTCAGTGTAAAAGATGGCAGTCTTGTACCACCGACATGTTGTTTTATTTCATCAGGATAATCACCGGTTCTAAATATAGGATCACTAAACCAGAAATATTCAAATTCGAGATTTCTTAATACAGCATCATTATCAGCAGGATTATTAGAGTCTTTTGGCATATACCAATCATTTCGCACAATCAAACCAACTTTACCTGAAAAATTCAAAAAGATATGTGGAAATAGCAATTAATAACTTTAGTGTACATCAATTGTTATGTGTGAGTAAATAAACTTTCGAAAAGATTTCTTTGTCTTATTAAATTAAATTTAAAAAAAAATTGTATAAATAAATTTCTATTAAGAAGCTTTTGTGCAAATACATTTCAATTGAAATATCTTTTTTTGCAAATCAATTGCAATAGAAAAAAGCTTTTGTGTAAAAAAAATAAATAAATAAATAAATTCATAAAGTTGTTCTTTGTGTAAAGTGTTTGTGTAAATAAAACTATTCACTTCCGTAGCCTAGTCTGTTCATCAATCCTGTTCCTTTTCTGGGGATAAAATGTTGTTTATAATTTTTTTTATAACATTGTTATTTGTGTAATTTTGTTATGTAAATATTTTTTTTTTATTAAAAGTAATTTCTTTTTTAATAAAAAAAAAGGAACTATTTCTATAAAGGACTTTGCAATGGTTGAATTACGCCGTAATGTACTCATGTTGATTAAAGAGAATTATATTTATTTATTTGGGCATGTAAGGAAGGATTGGGTCTTTGTGTTTATATTATTCAATATCAAACTCGTTGGCGATTCTCTATATATCCATTGAATTATGCAAAAGGTTATACCTATTCAATATTATACAATCATATTGAATATAAAATTAATTTTATTCGTGCATGTATTTAAACATATTAAAGGTCTTTATTTGGGCCTGGAATGTTATTCAAATTATTAGATATTAATTAACTTATCCAGACCACAATCAACGCTCGATGCCAACGCTGGTCTTCAATATTTACTGGATTTAGATCGCATTCATGATGTAATCATGTAGTGGATAATCGAGACTATGTTTTTATCGTACCGACATTAGTAATGATAATCGAGACTAGGCTGAAAATTCAATCGCTGAAATCTCGGTTCAGAGGAGATCAATTTGACTGACACTTTCCGCAAATTGCCTTTACATTATCTAGTTTTTAAATATTATAGTGAGAACAGTCATCTCTTTAATCATATTGAATAAAAATATACATTTGATCCTACCTTGTTGCCTACGTTTAAAATCTTTCTGGTACATATGATAGACCCGAGCATGTGCTTTAATCATATTGTGCATAGCTTTATACATATCATTTGTTCTGTTTCCATGGTATGGTGGCAATTGTCCTGATTCATACATTAAGTAAGCATATTGCTGGGGTTCATTAAACGTTACCCATTGTTTTACCTGAAAAAGTACAATTAATATACACGTAAAAGTAAAAATAGGCTTCTTCATCTCACTAATGTCAACAACATACATTAATTTTAAAACAATCCGATCATAACTTTTGGCGTTAGGGTATTCACAAAGAAATTGTGGACGATGGACGGATCGACTGCCAGACGGACGGACGGATGGGGCGACGACAATATATGTTCACATTTCCATGTGGGTGAATAAAAATACATCATGGAACATGGTGTGGCGTCCAACATTCTGTTAGCGTTTTGATTATTACAGAAAAAAATATTGGTGTCTTCATAGTTCAATATTGCACAACATGTTCTTTACTGCTGTCTTTAGTTTCATCCCAACGGTCAAATGTACATATAGGTGTGTACTTCAAGACCACTTGGCTGTAGGAAATCGTGAATAACAATGACCACCTAGCTATAAAAATAATAATTACTACAGGCTTGTTTTAACTAGATATGGTCGGTCATTAATAAACACCATTCTATCCCACCAGTGGGCTCCTTGATTCATTTTGTACAGTTTCTCCTACTGATCAAGTAGCTGGAAGTCGGCTCCAATTTGCAGAATTAATTTAGATAAAGCCTTGTTTAATTTTTAGCAACTTCCAACTTAAATCCTTGGGCTATACATTTTAGACAGCAAACTAGACAATTTTATAATTGACTTTGCAGTACTGGGCAAAGATAACATCCAAATTTTTGTAGATACTTCAATTTTGATTGGCTAAGCATTGAAATTAATCCAATATTATCCAATCAAATTACTCAAATTTGAATTTTATCTTAGTTAAAATTTTGTGAAATAGGCCTCTGACATATAACACACGAAGAGGGAGCCATGACAGTACAGTGAATACTGCCATGATATACTAACTTCTGAAGATGCTGAACAATAGCACTCACCGTGTCCCCTAAAGCATCAAAATAAATTCGTGCAATCTCCACAAAAATGTCGATATTACTTTCATTTAACCAACCACCATTGTTTTTAGTGTCCATGATGTTTGGTAAATCCCAAGTGAAGATCGTTATCGTTGTATTACCAACTGGCAATTCTTTTAAAAAACTCCTCATGGCTATTAAAGTTGTTTTGTCCACATCTTGAATGGTACGATTTGGAAACATGACAGGCCATAGGATCGAAGTATATACATGGGTTGCCTGTTTAATTAAAAAAAAAAACAACCATAAAATCATTATTAAAGGAGAAGGGGCAGGATGAATATACAGTAGAATCGGCACGAACAGACACTCCTATTCAAACTCGCCAAATCTCGACAGATTCCGGAACCTACAGCTAGTCTCGGTTGTATGACGAATTCCGCCATATTGGAAGTACTTTAAATGTCCCGGATAAAACATGGCTGCGCCCATAGTGTCTTGTTTGTTGGTAATAGCGTCAAGTTTTCCTGCTAAAGTAAAACGGTAGCCGAATCGCAAATGTATGGGCGTGGGTACATATCACTTACTGTCATACAGCCGAGACTAGATGTAGGTTCCGGAATCTGTCTAGGTTTGCCGAGTGCTGCTATTCAGCGATATCTCCTTGCAAAGCGATCACGATACCCCCCCCCCCTCCCCCTTTCCGTAAAAATTCTATAGTATAACCAAACTGTTTGCATAGAATTTAGTAATTGAACTAGAGTATACAGGTCACAATTCTATGGAATACAATTACTGCTTACTGAGCGACCCAATTCAATCGATCCAGCCAATTAAGACTATTACTACCTGGTGTTTTAACGTACGCTTTCACAGATGTGATATCGCAGACAAGAGCCAACTAAGAGGGAGAGGTGTTGACTAGGTCCTTTCGAGGCTAATATATGATTCAATTCTATTTCAATAATTCGCTTGAGCGTAGGGGTCTTTTGCAATGGGAGGGTATCAGAGCACCCGGAAAAGCCCACGAGATTGGACATGCGCCCTTACTACTGGTCGGGGAATGGAGACCTCGCCAGCTGACTCAATGAAAGACCTTATGATACAGCCAACCACCCTGAGAAATAATAACTTTTGAAAGATATTATGACATTTATTATCCGCCAGTTCCCAATGGATGACCACTGAACGACATTGCTTTCTCGCTCAACTGCATTTCCCCGGCGTGCATTCACCTTATCAGTGGTACTGGACCGAGGGCCTGGCAAAGACAGCTGTCTAGTCGTTCGGATGAGATGACAAACTGAGGGCCCGTGTATACATTGTGATGCACGTAAAAGATCCCTTCGCAGTTTGAATTGGATATAAGTGTAGGCCATAGTGCCGCGAGACGGGCACAATTTCCTTCATAGCACTCTGTATGGCGCATGCCCGTCTTCATTAGCCCAGTCGGAGCAGAACAGTAGAACGTTAAACTCCCTTTCGTTTTATTTCATTGCTTTCATTTGATGGCACTCTAAGGGCAGATAATCGTGTGGATAAGTCTCCATCAAAGTTATCTGCTTCATATTTAGGTCATTATATTTACAATCATTGTAAAGGTCCAAAATATTAGTCAATCAGTCACCAGTCCAGTATGCTTAATAAAATCCACGTCTATCGTCATTTTGAGTAAGCTAACTTGCCTCTACATGTTTTCGGCCTTCGTCTACGTTGTTAAGGCGATTGAAAACGACCCGATATAAACCACTTGTATCAGTATCAGGTTTTAGATCAACACCATTGATTAAAACATCTAAACTCGTTCCGTTAACTGTAACATAAGCATAAAACAATAAGTTATTGAAGTAAAATATAAACCTGAGACAACAGCCGCACCGTACAAAAGTTAAACAGTTCAATTTATGGGCCAATTTGCTAGCCAGCCCCATGTACACAGTTTAAGAGAGAGAGAGAGAGAGAGAGAGGGAGAGAGAGAGAGAGAGAGAGAGAGAGTTTAACGTCCACGCGACACGCTTGAGCGTCGGTGTCTTTAGCAGTGGGAGGAAACCGGGGGACCGGAGTAACCCCACGAAAGAGAGAGATAAATGGGGTTTAACGTCCACTGGACACATACTAGGTCATTGTGGAACTAACATATACGGTTTCATTTTATTTTATTGCGCGTAGGGTCTTTAGCAGTGTGAGGAAACCCGGGGGACCCGGAAAATACCCACGAGGTTGAACAGGTGGCCCTCCTCCTAGTCAAGTACATCCAAGGAATCAAAATCACGCTTGAGTAAGTCGTATAATACAACTCATCACTTTTAACAAAATCTGATTAAAATTCAGATTTATAGTTTGTTTCGTTTATTTAAACGAGTGGTGTTTGACATATCAACCAATCAGCAGTGATGTTTCGTGCACATCATGTCACAGGCTCACCATAACAGATCATTTCATTGGCTAATCCCCACCATCACCCAGAACACGTCAATAATAACAACTCTTCCCGGTCCTATTGTAGTAAAGACAAGTAAAACGAAATTTTGAACTATAAAAAACGAAACTAAATAGGAACTGTGTTTTAACACGACGTTTTTCATAACAACAGAACCCATCAACCAATTCAACTTGTCTACGATATCACCTTGAAGTGGAAGTGGACGTAAAACTCTAGAAACGAACGAACGAAACAAATCAATCAAACGACAAATATAGTTACCTGTCGTATCCCATCCAAAGCCACCCTGAAAATACTGAGAAGTAACTCCCCATGAGAAGTCCTTTGGGAATTGTTGTTTATAGTAAAATGTATCCTGGTATGGTAGCGGTGATGGGTGATAGGGTTCAGCTTTAGACTCCGTAGTAAATCCGTGATCGACGATGATTTTGTGAAACTCTTGAGCTGACGATTTTGGTGTTCGGGTTCTATTAGCATCCTCGAAATCCACATGGTATAATCCGAACCGTTCTGTATATCCACTTTGCCATTCGAAATTATCCATGAGTGACCACGCCGTGTAACCAATAACATTTATACCATCATACTTTACAGCTTCAAAAGAAAACAGTTAAACGTTTTCATCGATTTACATACTAAAAACATGTTTCTCTGAATCAATTTGTAGTTAAATATGAAAAAGTACAACAAACACATTTTTTTTTTAAAAAAAAATTATAGTTAAATAAAAACAAAGTATAACAATGAGCTTTCCTCATTAATGTGTAGTTTAAAACAAAGAAATGCAGCAATAAGTTTTTCCTACAATTAGTAGCCTGATAAATTGGTAATTATACATCAAAAGTGCAATACATGTGAACAGCAATCATATTAAAAAAACAGTTCTATTTTGTTTCGTTTTGTTTATACTTGTGATGGCCTACACTAGATGAAGATCTGACCGGTTATAGTTGGATGTCATGTCAGGGGTCGTACAAATGGTTTCTGACCCTGTGACGTCACATAATTGATTAACCAAACAGCGTTGATGTTTCTAGTGGAATACATATACTTCCTTGCAGCGTAAGCCAAGAACTCGCCGTAACAGGCTGCTTCATTGGCTAATCTGTCAAATCAACCAGAACGCAGGTCATATAACAACTCTTCTAGATGTGTAGTAAAGACAAGTAAAACGAAATTTTCTGTTATAATTATATTGAGTGAATAGCCTTTCCTAACAAATGTGTAGCTGTGACATATACATGAATAAAAACCTGAAACATGTGCAGATTCAAATTTTATACTGACATGATATGTCTTTAATCTTACTATTTACCTTTCAAGACCTCATTGATGTAGTTTCTAATAAATGCTGCTCTTTGTGAATCCTGCAGTGTTCCTGTATTATCAGAGACGCCATTTTCAGTGATGAGAATTTCCCGATCGCCATAATTGTTTTTTACCCAATTTAATATCTTCCTGAGTCCCCAAGGTACAACTTTTAACCATGTTGAACCTGACCTAAAAAAAAATGTCAAGCAATGGTATTACTAAATGTCTGTAAATGCTTATTTTTCTTTTTTTTTTCTTGGAAATACACCAAGTGACCATGGGCGGATTATGGTACACCACTATTAAACTGATGTCCAACTGATCAGTAACAAAAACGGGAAGAAATAGCTTGATATAGTTTTAAATCCTTTGACTAAAACTGAATTAACCATGTCATGAGAATACGATAAAACAGAGCTAAACGTCGAGATTATTAAATGACCACAACAGGATTACATAACAAAGAGACACATACCCCGGCAATAACAATATGAGGACACACTCTCTACCCTGACTACGACATTGGGCAACCTCTTTACCTACCTACCCTGACGATGACACTATCGGGGAAACCCCCTCCACTTACTCAGGAAAATACTCTACGGCAAAACCCTCTAGACTTACCTACCCTGAATATGGCACTATGAGGAAACTACTATACTTACTCTGGCCATGACGTTATAAGAAAACCCCCTCTACTTACCCCGGCCATGATGGATCAAAATCTGACAGGATACCACGATCTTTAAAGTAGTCAGGAGCTTCTTTACCAGCTCGACTTGGATCATCTTTATAAGCCAGGTTGGTGGAATAGGAATTAATACCAAAGAAATCAGAGGTACCTAAACATATAATACAGAAAGCGTAAGAAAAGCTGCGGAACAAATTATCATCAGAGTAAGTTTCAATACGTTGAAATGTTTTACGAAAAGAAGATATCATCCTTTTCGTGATGTGAACAACAATGGCACTAACTAGGACGTCCCGAGGTTGGTCCCGACAGTGGTGCAGACCGCAATGCTTGAAGGAAATTGGGTTTAACGTCCATTCGACACGAACTATATAAGGTCATACCGGGACTAACACATGGTTCAATTTTATTTCAATAATTCGGTTCCACGTAGGGCTATTTAGCATTGGAAGTAAACCGGTGTACCCCGCAGAAACTCACGAGATTCAACAGGCGATCATATTCCTTGTCAAGTACAACCAGGTAATCGAAGCCACGGCAGCTGACTCAATGACAGCACTCAGGTCATATATATTAACATTGCAGCACCTTGGTGAACTGATGAACTAGCACCTAAATATTTCAGAATCTAACAATTGATCAGCTGTATCCAACCTTCTGGATACAGCCGTACATGAATGAGGTCCCGTGAACATGACGTGGTACACATAAAAGAACTCTTGACAGTTGGAATCCGACGATCCGGTTTCCTCCCACTGCTAAAGACCCCTACGCGCAAGCGAATTATTGAAATAAAATTTAAAAAACCATATGTTAGTCCCGAAATGACCCAGTTTGTATTGAGTTGACGTCACACACCATTTCTCTCTCTCTCTCTCTCTCTCTCTCTCTCTCTGGAATCCGACGAATAACAGGTGAATACCTCGCTGTTCGAGCTAACGTTCTCCCATAACACACACTGCATCACGATTGTTACAGAACCCTTGGACATTAAAGCACATTCCGATTCACTATGAATAGAAAATCAAAATACAAACCATTAATCCTTGCTTTTTCAGCTGCAGTAAATTCAGGTAGTCTCGATCCACCTAGTCCCTGCTCTGTGCTAATCGTAGCAATCTTTGTTTTCATTACGTCTGGGTAATCGCCGTTAATATAGACTGGATGAGCAAACCAACCAAGGAATGTTTGTATAGCCCATTCCGATGCTTCAATATCGTCTGGGTTGTAAGGATCTTTAGGTTCCTGCCAGTCAATATTTAGAGTAATACCAATTTTACCTGATTAAATAAAAGAATTCAAATGTTTAAAACACGAAGACAGCAACACACATAACAACTAGAAACCGATAACATAAACCCATTGTCAGTCTCACGAACACCACCAAATTGCAGCGCCCATTACCATTTCTCGCCTCCTGACGTAATCTCGGTCAATACATTTAATACAGATATCTTAATATCGTGTATTATGGGCTACAGTTCTGTGTATTTTTGTTTTGAATAAATGACATATACTCTGGAGCAATTTTTGTACAGATTCCCACGTTTTAAAATGTTTTGTACAAGCGTGGGGTCATGTGAAAAGCAGCCATTATGCAAATCCAGTAACAATATAACTGAATTCAACAATATTTACATCCTTGGCATATTACCTTTGCCCTTGTAGTTGTCATGGTAATCATGATAGGCTTCAGCATGAGCTTTAATAGCATTGTGTGCTGCTATGTATGGTTTTCTACCAGGATCATCAGATATACCTGGTGCAAATTCACCATTACCGTAACCTTTAACTACAAATACCCACGGTTCATTTAATGTTATCCACCAATCAACCTGAAACAATTATATGTGGAGGATTCATATAATATACTAATTCCTTGAGAATAAAAACATTAGTCATAAAACATGGGGGAATCTTCTGGTAGTTATGTTCATCACCCAGGGTTCTTTTAATGTTATCTACTAATCAACCTGAAACAATTATACGCGGAGGATTCATCTGATAAACTAATTCCTTGAAAATTAAAATAATAATCATAAAACATGGGGGGGGGGGGCTTCTGGTAGCCATGCCCTTGAGAATCAAAACAATAGTCATAGTACAAGGAGGATTCCTTGAGAATGGTATACTTAGGGGATGCTCGATTCACAGACCAGAACGTCCAGATTTAACAGAATTACAATCGAGTGACGCAGAATTCAGTCCTGTCACTGATCTTCCAGTCCCGACAGATGAGGTGGAGTGAGTAGATTGGTTGAGGGGCTTTAACCCAGAATGATAGTTATATTCTCCAAAATAAAACCGAGATTGACCCACATGTTCACTTTTTTTCGTAACCTCTCGCCGTCTGTCAACGGACTCCCGTTTCTATTCATCCTTCGTTACGCTATGTCGAGAAAAGAAGAAACAACTCAAAAACCACAAACCTTTCCTCCATATTCTTCAAACAATAAATGGGCGTAGTTCCTGAATCTGTCCACAATAGAACTGTTGAGCCAACCACCATAGTTTTCAAGAGACTGGGGTAAATCCCAATGATATATGGTTACCATGGGGATGATCTGGTTCATCTTCAGTTCATCTATGAGATTATGGTAATATTCAATACCTTTATCATTCCTGGTTATACCATCAGGCATAATACGAGGCCAGGCTATAGAGAATCTGTAGAATTTAACCTGGTTAAACAAATAAATTACGATTTAACGATTTTAAGAAACCTGATTAAAAACAACATAATACGAATCCAGACTATACAGAACTTGTGGGTTTTAGCAAAGATATCATTGAAATTATATTTTTATACATTTATCGTCGGCTGATAACAACCTTAACTCTAATAATCGTGTTAATATTTATTACAGTTATATAATAATCGTCTTGATATTTATTACAATTATATAATAATCGGGTTGATATTTATTACAATTATATAATAATCGTGTTAATATTTATTACAATTATATAATAATTGTGTTGATATTTATTACAATTATATAATAATCATGTTAATATTTATTACAATTATATAAATATCATGTTGATATTTATTACAATTATATAATAATCGTGTTAATATTTATTACAATTATGTAAATATGTTTTCATATTTATCACAATTATATAATAACCTTACCTCTAATAATCGTATAATAATCTTACCCATAACAATAGTGTTAATATTTATTAGAATTATATAATTGCCCCAAATATTCGCGTTTATATTTATTAGAAATATATAATAATCTTAACCCTAATAATAGTGTTGATATTTATTACAATTATATAATAATCTTACCCCTAATAATGGTCTTAATATTCATTACAATTATATAATAAACTTACCCCTAATAATCGCGTTAATAGTTATTAGTATTATATAATAAACGTACCACTAATAATCGTGTTAATATTTATTATAATTATATAATAAACTTACCCATTATAATAGTGTTTATATTTATTACAATTATATAGTAAATTTAACCCTAATAATTGTGTTTATATTT
This sequence comes from Patella caerulea, assembly GCA_036850965.1. Classification (NCBI taxonomy): domain Eukaryota; kingdom Metazoa; phylum Mollusca; class Gastropoda; family Patellidae; genus Patella; species Patella caerulea. The sequence continues at coordinate 10,528,097 of JAZGQO010000002.1, read as the reverse complement.
ATTACAATTATATAATAAACTGACCTCTAATAACCGTGTTATATTTATTACAATTATATACTAATCTTACCCCTAATAATAATGTTTATATGTATTAGAAATATATAATACACTTACCCCTTATAATAGTGTTTATATTTATTAGAATTATATAATAATCTTACCCCTAATAATAGTGTTTATATTCATTAGAAATATATAATAATCTTACCTCTAATAATAGTGTTTATATTTATTAGAAATATATAATAATCTTACCTCTAATAATGGTGTTCATATTTATTAGAATTATATAACAAACTTAACCCTAATAATCATGTTTATATTTATAATAACTATATAATTAACTTACCCCTAATTGTTTAAGTAATACTATATCTTGTTTATAATTATGGTAACTATCACAGGCTATCTGAGGTGTTGATTTATGTTTCACTTTATCAGCATTAGCAAATGTATCCCATATACTTGCTCCTTTACCTATAAATAAAATATATTATCAGGGGGGATAACCTAGGTTGGGACTTGCAATAACACAACTGAACCAGTTATGGAAAAGAATGTTTGAATAGTGAAAAGCAAGCGGCCAACACTTACAAACATTTACAATTAGATCATTCATATTCTAGAATGGGATGCAGAGGTCGTCAAGATTCTTAGCCTCGCTATATTTTAAGCTTTTAACGTACGTCGAATACAAGAACACACGAAAGACGTATGTTAAAATTTATACATACCGTCGACATTCCAACCACCTTCTACCTGTGCAGCCGATGTTGCAGCACCAAACATAAATTCCTCTGGAAATTTATCAATGTGGAACTGATCAACATTTTTAGGAGCAATTCCCCAACCTCCAGGCTTGCTATAGCCAGGTGTAAAGGCGTTCTCTGTCGCAAGAAGTGAAAACCAATGAGCAGTTCCTCTTGCGGTTCGCTTTCGTTCAGGATGATTAAAGTCAACTTCATACAAACCGTATGAATGGTAATTATCTTTCAATCCTGTTGGTCCATCCAACAAAGATCCGACAGAGAATCCTTTAATATTGCACTCATCCAGATTCACCGCTGAAATTAAAACAGGAAAACACAGTGATCAACATCACTTTACCATATTATATTAAAATACATATTTATTTGTGGAAAACAACAATGCACTTCAACAAGTTCCTTTTGTCGATCTCAAGTAAGAAATGACGGTGTAATAGCGAAAAATCAAATCATATACAGTGAATTTAGTGATTGAATATTCGGCCTAACCTCGATCATTATTACTAAGGTAAGCGTTTTTTCTCATCCACTGGAGCCTGGTCTTATGACGTCATATGTGGATTGTGGGTTAGGATAAGGGTTAGGATAAGGGCTGTGGCCTGCAGATTTCGTCACAGTCTCGAGATGTAGACAGGGCTAGCCCTAACCCTAACCCTGAGCCAAGTCTAACCCTTATCCTAACCCACAATCCACATATGACGTTTACGACCAGGCTCCAGTGGATGGTAAAAAAAATTTTACCTATTACTAAATTCGGTACAATAAAATAACATAGTCTCGATTATCCATTTCTTGATTTAATCATGAATGAAAGTTGAGTAGGAAATCGGATCCTCATCCAGTAAATATCGCAAGCAAGCGAGAGTTGATTATGGTGTCTAAATTGAGATAACATTTCAGGCCTAAAGAAAGACCCGTAATTGGCAGATTTAGCTCTCGGATAATGTATGTTTAATTTACCTTTCAGAATATTATTCGTGTAAATCCTGTAGTGGTCTATTTTGGATTCCATATTGACTGATGTTTTTGCACTATATTGGCTGATGTCAGTGACGTAAACACTGGGATTATCATACACGTACTTTACCCGACTCAGCATTTTTCTAATTCCAGATTCAAAATTTCTAAATGCAAAAATAACAACAAGGATAAATAACAATGCGTGAGAGAGAGAGAAAGAGAGAGAGAGAGTGAGAGAGAGAGAGACACAGATAAATAACAATGCTACGAAAGAACAAAAAGCTCTGTATTCAGAGTTCTTGATTCTTAGTTGATAGTCTGTAATTCTTATTTCGAGAAATGTTTTGGGAGAAATATTTTTGGAGAAATGCTTTGCAAGGGTTGTATTTGGAGATTTTTATTTAGAAAATACAAAAATAACATTACAACTCCAGATTTGACGTCGGCATATTGGCACTATTTTGTGCTTCGGTTGTATCTTTTTCAGATAACACACAATTAATTATGTTAATGTTTTTAGCATGGAGATTGACTAATAGTTAATTCATTTAAGTTCTAAACAAAAATAATTTAAAACAATTTAAAAAAAATTGCCAAATTCTGACTGGGATTACTGAGCAAAATGACCATTCTGTATACGAGCGAAAAAAAAAGGAAGCTACCATTTAATTTTCGCACGTTTGTTACGTACGGCGCAGTTAGTATTTACGACAATTTAACCCCACAATTTTGGAGAACGCTAGATCGGAGACGGTCCTACGCATATTGTGACGTCATACGTGAATTGTGGGTTAGGGTAAGGGTTAGGCGTGATCATGGGTTAGGGTTAGGGCTAGCCCTGTTTACATCTCGGGACTTTGACCAAATCTACAGGTCCTAGCCCTTACCCGAACCCTAACCCACAATCTATATGACTTCATATGTGCTAAAATGCGTAGGACCGTCTCCAATCTAGCGTTCTCCCACAATTTTACTCGTAAGAGTTCCCTGTAAATACCATTTATATGGTAATAAATGTATTATCAGTTATTTGGTATTCGTCGTAACTTTTTTATCATTGTCTATCTTGGTGGCATAGTCTCAAATGAGCCGTAAGAAGAGGTAAGTGTGATCTGAAAGGGGAGACAACTTACCTCGTCGATGTCCGGGCCAAAAGTCTTCTATCTTCTATATAGACTTCGTCAGTGTCAAATACATATTTGTTTTGAACACTCACTTCTGTGTCATATATCATACCTAGGAAATCACTACTGCCTGAAAGAAAGAGAAAGAAATTGGGTTTAACGTCAACTCGACACACATTAGGTCACATTGGGACTAATACATGGTTCAATTTTATTTCATTAATTAGCTTGCACGTGGGCGTCTTTAGTAGTGGGCGGAAACCTGAAGGAAACCCAAGAGGTTGGACAGGCAACCTTAATCCTTGCCACGTACAACCGCGGAATCAAAACCACGCCTTTTGACTCAATGGCAAACGCGCACATGCTAAAATAAAGTCAGCCAACCACTCACCAGGCCACTCTTAAAAAAAATCAAATTGGAATAAATCAAACTAAAACTGATGTGAAATCGTTGGTCGCCAGTTGAGGGGACATTAAGTCCCATTTCATTTTTAACATCATATAACTTATTCATTTATTCATGCACTACCTTTGATTATATTCCTTTCATCTGTGGTGATGTTGGGTAAGACAGTACGGTTTCTTATAATCGAACTGACTCGGAGAGCTGACTTCATTTCTTCTGGATAATCTCCATCAACATATATAGGATGGGCAAACCATCCACTTGTCATCTGAATGTAGCGTTCAGCTGCATCAATATCCGATCGATCAGTTGCCGATTGCGGTTCCGCCCACGAAAACTTTAGAAAGATTCCTACGTTTCCTGGAATATATGAGACAATAAATTAATGAGAATAAGAATAATCTTACCACAAATGAACTATGAATTACAAGTACCACCGTACTATGACTAGGAACTGGCTATGTTATTGGGTGAAAGAGAGAGAGAGAGAGAGAGAGAGAGAGAGAGGGGGGGCTCAGGTGTTTTTAGCGGCGAGGGTGAAAACGGAGGAACTGGAGAAAACCCACGAGCTTGGACAGACGACCATACTCATCGCCATACTCATCTAAACGACATCAGTTGATTCAATGACAGATCTTATGATACAGCGCGCATGTGCTAACCATTCGGCTACCCCCTCACCCCCTTAAAGTGTTCAAAGAACAGACACGCCAGTTGACGGAGTCTGAGATTTTTTCGAAGAGCGTCACCCAAGAAGAAGAACAAGATGAATAGCTGTTAGCAACCAATTCCAATATTTAAAGCGATGAAGAGGAATTGGGTACGATGTTGACTACGAAAACTCTTTCTATACTATTCGTATCATTGACGCCAGTTTGCTTGTGCTATGTTATTAATTGGTTGGTATCGTTTTATTTCTTTGTCTGTCATTGTTTGGATTGATGAAGCTGCAATTTAATGTAGAGTGACCCCCTCCCTTAATATTTGACACACATCACTAGTTACACGTGTAATCTAGTGTAATACCCTTCTATATTGGAGACAGAGAGAAATTGGGTTTAAAGTCCACTCGACACAAATCAGGCTATTTCGGGACTAACATATGGTTCAATTAAATTTCAATAATTCGTTTGCGCGTTGGAGTCTTTAGCAGTTGGAGGAAACAGGAGTACCCGAAGAAAACCTACGAGATTAGACAGGCGCCCCCTACTCCTTGCCACGCACAACCGGGGATTCGAAACCATGCCAGTTGACTCAATGGCAGGCTCTAAGATACAGCGCGCGCATGCTAACCATTCGGCCATCTACCCCTTCATTAGACACGCACGCGTCACTAGTTATACATGTCTATAATACCCTTCCTCATATTGGATACCCATCACTGACTGCACATGTAGATCAATATCCTCATTTTTGACACCCGACAGACATCATTCTTTGGTTAAATGCTTACCACGTTGGCTACTTTTGTAGTTCTGGCTGTAATGTCGGTAAGTGCGAGCATGAGTTAATATTAATCGTTTAGCAACGACATAAACATTGTCATCAGTGTTCCATTTACCATCTGTAGATATAGACAGAGGGTCGTAAAACGTTACCCAGTGTTTGACCTGAAACATACAATATACAGAATTGTATACCATACTGACACAGATATCACAAATAAAACAATAATATGTCGTTTATGTTAGACTGGGCCTAAAGCCTGTGGGCTGCATTTAACAAAAGCAACAAAGATTAATTTTTGTGGAATAAATACAAACCAAATGAAACGAAATGGAGTTCTGCTCCGAAATGGGCCAATGAATACGGACATACGCCATAAAATGTGCTATGAGGAAATTTTGCCTAGACAGAGGCACTACGGCCAACGCTCAAGTGCACGCTTATTTCTACATGGGATGACTAGACAGCTGTCCTTGTCAGCCCCCCCCCCCCCCCTATCCTGCATCACTGACCAGGGGTAAACACGCCGGTAAAGCCGAATGAACTTTTTCGGACAATGCAGTGATCAATACCAAAATACAAACCAGAGACAAATAATTAATAAAAAAAAAATAAAAAAATAAATAATTGACTATTTATCTACCTTATCTCCAAGTCGTTTGAAACATATATCAGCGTACTCAATAAACCTGTCTACCGTAGCATCTGTTAACCAGCTTCCTTGAACTTCCAGAGCTTCCGGCATGTCCCAATGATAGAGCGTAACCACTGGTTCGATCTGATTATTGATGAGCTCTATCGTTAAATTTCTGTAATATTCCATACCAGTCTCACTAAATGATGCGTTGGTTCCATTGGGGAAAATTCTTGACCAGGCGATAGAAAACCGATATTGTTTAAGCTAAATGAATACAAAATATAAATCAAGTAATTGCATCCTGATCAAAATGCGATAAGATTCATCTAGCAGTAAAATAAATGGCTTGGTCTATGTGGGGATCTTTCAATAGCATGTTGATTGGTTAATCAAATATCTGACGCGACCTTCCAAAACAACTGGTCGGATCTTCATGTAGTGTAGGCCATCAAAACGAAACGTAATATAGATCTTTATTTCAATCAGATTGTAACATGCTTTGCTTAAATACCAAAGGGAATTATACATTAAAAATTTGCCCCTCGTGGACTGAGCATCACGTAACTTACTCCACGAGTTCTGTGTGCCATGAAATCTAACTCTTGGGGACTAAGCATGACGGAAACTACTCGGATGGAGGATTGAGCCTTTCTAACTCCATTCCACGAGCTAGCACTGCACTAAGACTGGACAACACGACTTCTACTCCAGAAGCAGCAGACACCACGCTATCAACCGCACGAAGGCTAATAACACGACATCTACTCCAGAAGCAATAAGCAACACTCAATCTACCCAACGAGGACTAATCAACATGACATCTACTCCCATTGCAGCAAGCAACACACAACCTACCCAGCCAGGACTGATCAACATGACATCTACTCCTGATACAGTAAGCACAACTAAAGCTACAGTACGAGCATCACAAAATCTAATCCTGGAGCAGTGGACACTACCAGGTCTACCGAAGCTGCACTAGCCCCAACGAAATCTTCCCAACACTTCGATATGTCAATATATACCAGATATTGTTGGTATTTTATTCAAACATAAAAATATTTACCCCTAAACGTTTTATAAGCTGTACATCTTGTTCGTAATATTGGTCACTGTCGTTGGCTGACGTATCTGTATGGATATTTCGATTTCGTCCTACAAAAACAACATCATATACTGTGTATTTTATGGACTATTAATAAAATTGTTCATAATATCCAGAATTATCAGGCCCCAAGTTCACAAAGCATCCCCAGACTTAAGTTGAGAATTTACTCAAAATTGTTCGCCTTATTTTAACTAAAATATAGCCCTTTATAATAATTTTGTTGTTTTAATGTCTCAAATACATCAATAAGAAACCATGTGCAAACATTTGTGTTTCTGGATCAAAGGTATTTCTCATAAACCGTGATTGAAAGTTGAGCAAATTCTCAACTTAAGTCTGAGAATGCTTTGTGAACTTGGGGCCAGGTTGCAAGCAGAAAAACAACATTATCCTCAGTTCCTAGTTATTGACTCAACCATAACCTGTGATGTTAACTGATGTTGCACATCTCAAATTGTATGAACCTATCTCAGTGAATGTGTTCCATAAATCCGTTGTCTGGAGGAGGAAGCATGAACTCGATGTCCCGGAGATCACACAAGAACCAATGGACCACGATAATGCAAGACACACTGTCTACTAAAGTTTTTTGGGAATAAATCAGCAAATATGTTGTTATTGTTTAAAGGCGTTCCCCGGCATATGTGTCTTTTCAAATTCACACAAAAAATATAATATTGTAATAGGGGACGAACTGGACACTACATAATTCTGAGTTTCCTGAATACTAATAGTTAGTACAGGGGGACCGCAAAAATCTACAAGATAAACTTGCGGACAAGAGGAAAATAAACATTTCAAAAATTAAACAAACATCAAATCAAGTGAATGGATTCATGTGCCAGCCGTAAGCGTCCACTGCGCTGTACAGTCACGGGTCTGTTATGGTACAGGCTTCGCTGAAAAAAGAATCACAACCGTGATAATGCGACCAATCACGACAGCAGTTCTCTCTTCAATGGCGCCAAGAGTTAGAACGTCAAACAATTTTAACAACAAGGGCGATTATCTGGATAAAATTTCGAAAAGGGCTAAAAAAAATAAGTGTAGTGAGCAAACAGGGGCAAAGCCCAACAACAAGATCATGCTTCTGTACGAAGAGTTAAAACTACTATAATAGTAAGTGCAGGGCGACAGCACTACACGGTAAGCAAAACATTACAAAATAAAACTGCGGACAAGGCAGAAAATACTGTACTCACCACTAGGCAGCGGGTTTATAGTGTACGCTGCACTACCGACTCCCCATTTAAAGTCATCTGGGAATTGGCCATAATAAATAGCATCCTTACTGAGGTAAGGTACAACCCCCGATTCACTACCGACTGGTCCAGGATAGCCTTTTAATAAGGCATTGTTTTTGCTGACTCTCGACAAATAATCCGCCGAATCTCTTGGAGTTCTTGTTTGCTCATTTTCAAAATACACGTTGTGTAAACCAGATTTCAATGTGTAGCCATCAATGTCTTCAAATCCATCCATCAGTGATCCATACATATATCCTTTTACGGTGATGTTATCTAACTTGACAGCTGAAATATTTAACGATGGACAATACAACACCGATGTCAGTAACTATACAATAATATAAAACCAAGTACGAACAATCAAAGCATTGGACAAATTTCGAAGTCCTAAAAAAACAGTGTTATCAGCAAATGAGCTGTTTAATGTGTACAAAATACACGTCAAATAGTGGTGACATGTGTCCGACCGAGAAAGCTAACCCTGTCTATTGCATACCTTTCTTTATGCCTTAAACGCTATATACATTATTATATAATTAGACATTGCTATAACTAACTCTCGATGCCAACCGATTTGAAGTAAAATAGAATGGTTCGGCTATTGAATGATTTAAAAATGGATAATCGAGGCCTTGTGTCTTGTTCATTAAACGACGATAACTCGTTATAGGGTGAAGTAATTTAACTAAATTTTCAACATATACTCCCTGTCCTTTTCTATATTTAAATATTTTATCGAAAACTATCAGTTCTTGTTCTAACCTCACATAATAATGCAACCCCTTGGAAATTTTTGAAAAATGAACCCCAAATTTTGACCATTTCATTAACCAGTTACGAAGTATTATTATTTTCATTGATAAATGTCCCATTTTTGTTGCCATGAGCGCTAGTTGATTCCTCCTGTGATGAAAGGACACAGACACATTGGTACAGAGTGACGAAAGTGAAATTCATAAAAGCTGCTTTTTGAATTTTAGATTCTGGCGTATCCCCACAAACAGGGTGCAGGTGACTTAATTAAAGCCACTGGCCACATACAACATGATCATCATCGTCCCATGGCCGGTTCAATACCCCCGTCCCTATATAATGTTCAGCAGAAAAAGGTTTTGGACAAGATTATCGATCGCCCGAAGGCCCAATCCGCCCATGCTTCCAAAGCGTCTTAGCGCCAAATACCAACGGATCATTGTTACAGATATAAACGCGCTGTAAAGGAACTATGCTTACCTTCTAAAGTCTGGATGATATTTTTTTTAATACTACGTCGTCGACTGTGGTCTCGATCTGTGCCAGATTTAGTAAAATAACGTGCTTGTGTTATATATAGGCCAGGAACAGAGTACTGTTCGTTTATCCACTTTACTGTATCTCTCAATAGACTAATAAAAATTGACCTAAAATACGTTTAAAATAAAAACATTTTCATTCCTGAGGATCAGCAAGACAATTAAGTATCTTATAATAATCATACTGGATTGTTCCAATATCAATTTAGACCGCTTGGAAACTCCAAATATCAGTACTTGCAGCCTGGAAACTCCAAACATCATTACAGGAAGTCTGGAAACCCCAAACATCATTACAGAAAGTCTGGAAACTCCAAATATCAGTACTGAAAGTCTGGGAACTCCAAACATCTGTACAGAAAGAATGGAAACTCCAAACATCAGTACTGAAAGTCTGGAAACTCCAGGCGTCTGTACAGAAAGTCTGGAAACTCCAGGCTTCAATACAGAAAGTCTGGAAACTCCAAACATTAGTACATAAAGCCTGGAAAGTTCAAACATTAGTACAGAACGTCTGGAAACTTCAAACAACAGTACTGAAAGTCTCAGGGACGGATCCAGGAATTTTTGCAGCGGGGTGTGGGGTGGGAGGGGAGTTGCCAGGTTTCTGTTACGAAAATCTGCCACCATCGTCTCTAAATTACATACAAATTGAGCTTTTTAAACAGAGATATCATTTTTATACCGATGTAGGATCACTTGGTGATGTAATTTCATTGATGCCATTATTTTTTTTATGTAGCTGAGCAGGGTGGGATTTGGGCAAGACCCAACACCCCCTATACCCACCCACCCTCTGGATTTACCCCTGTGTCTGGAATCTCCAAACATCGGTACTGAAAGTCTGGAAACCCCAAACATCAGTACTTACAGTCTGGAAACTCCAAACATCATTACATAAAGAATGGAAACTTCAAACATCAGTACAAAAAGTCTGGAAACTCCAAACATCAGTATTCACTGTCTGAAAACTCCAAACATTAGTACTGGAAGTCTGGAAAATCCAAATTTCAATACAGATAGTGCGGAATGTCCAAACATCACTAATAATTTGGATTGTTAAAATACAAATAGGATTGAATGTCCATTCATATAATCTGGAAAGTCCAAAAATGTATACAGGTAGTCTGGAATGTCTAAATATCCATACAAATACTATGAAATCTCCATTCATCCATAAAGTTTGAATTCTCTAAACACCAATCTAGAAGGTTTGGAATATTCAAACATCCATCTAGAAAGTCTGGGTTATTCAAAATACAACAAAAAGTCTGGATTTGAAAGCATCAATCTCGAAAGTTTAAATATTTTTAATTGTAAATCCAGAAAATCTGGAATTTTCAAACATCAATACATAACGTTGATTGTTCAGTTCGGAGCCCATGGCATCTGCAAACAATATTCATTATATTACCGTCTGGTATTTACATAGTTCCGAGTAAGTTTATTCGGTCATCAAGCAATCTGATTAAAATACAGATCTATATTTCGTTTCGTTTTTTATATTTCTGAACGCCTACACTACACGAAGCTATTTCCGGATGTAGTAAAAGATCGGGTCAAGAGATCGTATGAACGGCAGACATTAATTAATCAATCAGCGTTGGGTTTCTAGTGGTTTAGCCACAGTTCCGTGCACCACACGGCAATTGGCTAATCCCCCACGCCCTCCAGAACACTGGTTATATAATAACTCTTCCAGATCCTAGTGTCGTACAGACAAATAAAACGAAATTTTGAACTATAAAAAACGAAACGAAATAGAATCTATGTTTTAATTAGATTTACGAGATTAATATAAGATGTTTTTATTACCCCGAGTATGGATAATTCCTTATGGCTGTTCCTATTTCAGTGTCACTGTCACACGTATAGGATGGTGGGTAACAATATCTGACCATAGAAGCCACGTGTTGAAATCGATCATAATTAACATCAAGAAAGTCAGCAGCACCTACAGAAGAAGGAAATAATTCATATATATATTATATGTTACGGTTGAATTTATATTGCGTAAAAATGGAACTAAATATTCAAAAGGGGATTTTTTTTGCAGTCAAAACATGTTTTTAAATTTGAATAAATGGATATTTATTAAATATACTGTTTGTTTTGTACATGACCCTTTCCAGTTTAAAAAGTATGTTCTCATTTTGGAAAAATTATATCATATTTGGGTATCTGTAGGTCGTCTCAGCTATGAATACTAGGGCTGAGAGAGAGAGAGTGAAAAAGAGAGAGAGAGAAAGAGAGAGAGAGAGAGAGGGGGGGGTTAACGTCCACTCGACACAAAATTGGTCAATTCGGGACTTCACATATATTTGAATTTTTATTTCAATAATTCACTTGCACGTAGAGTGTCTTTATCAGTGGAGGGGGAAAACCCACGCCGTTGGACAGGCGACTCTACTCCTTGTCACGTACAGTCGGGGAATGGAAACCATACTGGTTGACTCAATGACTGGCCATATATTATAGCGAACACCTGCTAACCATTCGGATCCCTCACCCGTGCACCCATTTAAAACCAGACAATTTGTTTACCGCTTTTGAGGGAGGATAAAGTCGTCAATCTAGAATAGTCGGATTTAACCGATAGAAATATTAAAATGGATTGCAGTAAGGCTACATTTATGTTGATTTTTTAAAATTTATTTTCTTTTTTGCCGCCGCATCCTATCCCTTTCCAGTTTCATTCTGTAGATGTTTGATTCCTGCTTTGGTGTATCTAAATTTTTAAAAAAAACATTGGGGCATGAACTTCAATCGATTTCAGACAATAAAGAAACAATGCCCTACCTTTATTTTTCTGGATCTGCTCTGTTGTAAATGACGGTAACCTTGACACCGAATCGGGTTTATAGGCATGGGTTTTATCACCGATTAACTGCTTCATGGTGGCTGGATAATCCCCATTTCCAAATATAGGTTGAGCAAACCATCCCAAGTGGAACTCCGTCGCTCTGTTTTGAGCATCTACATGCAATTGGATATCTGGATATATCGCTTCGTACGTATGAGTAGACAAGGTGATTCCTACTTCTCCTGAAAATGATAAAAACACTCGTTTAGAAGTCTTGGTAAAAGTCGAAACCGGAGGAGTTGGGGCAACTAAAGATAAGAAATATAGTAAGGGTTAATTTTGAAATTTTCATTCAAAAACAAATACCGTGGTTTAGAGTGGAACAATCTGACTGAAATTTTCAGCATATTCTATTTACATTATATATTTTTTTAACTTTTACAGTCAGTCAGAACTGTCAACTCTTTATCTAATCTCTCATAATACCCCTTTAAGCTGAGATATATATTTTAACTGTTATAGCCAGTACTTTCAACTTTTTATCTAATCTTCCATATGATGTTTACTGACTACAGTAAATATTATCGAATATATCACAATGATAGACAGTAGTATTGAAGGTTGGTACAAAATAACAAGTTTAAAGAAGTTATGTCAGCGGCGGCCAAATTTACCGATACAAGTTTGGTTTTTGCTTCCGTAAATTCAAGCGTAATATCAATTGATGTCAGCACAAAATACATGAGATTCAACGATGGCCAAATTTACCGATGTAAGTTGTATGGTATGGTGTTTGCTTCCAATGCATTCAAACGTCATATTAATTGATGTCATCACAAAAAACACGAGATTTTATTAAGAGGTCACTCCCGTTAAGCGGTCAATCGTAAAAATTCCCTTAGGTGGCTGCTTAATGCAGATTCTACTGTATATGAAACGAAGAATGGACGAGTTAAACAGTAAGGATCGCCATTTTTATAAACCAAACAGTCTGTGTTCATTATCATCGTTTAAAAAATGTAGGACGATGTTGTACAGCAGAGGGTATCATAATACCTTCGTATCCAAGCAAACTATCAGTAGGATTTTCCAAATTCCAACCTGGGGTAATTAATATTTGTGATCAGTTTTGTTGATTGCTGACTATATTAGAGATACATTATGGGAGATTGGATAAAGCGCTGACCGTTCTCACTATAATAGTTAAAAACTAGATAATGTAAACGGGATTTGCTGAAAATTTCAGCCAAATCGATCCACTGAGAATGTAGCTATTGAATTTTAGGTCTAACCTCGATCATCATTACTAAAGACGGCACGATAAATAAACATAGTTTCGATTATCTATTTTTTGAATTAATTATCCATGACCGTTGAGCAGCAGATCCGATTCCAATCCTCTAAATAACACAGGCTAGCGATGACATCGAGAGTTGATTATGGTCTGGATAAGTTAATTAATGTCTTACTGGTAATTAAGATAAAATTTCAGGCCTAAACAAAGATCTGAAATAGGCAGATGTAGCTCTTGCATAATGTACGTCTAAACTGTTTGATATGAGCCACCTGTTTCTATTGTTAATGGTGTAGAGTTTAGAATTTGATACGAATCTGTTAAAGGGTTAGGATCACCACTGTTTTCTGTTAACAATATAGTTTTGTTAGAATATTTAAATATATGTCTTTACCTCCTTGCGTATTTTTAAATTCATTTTTATAAACCTGGTAGGCGGCTGTGTGAGCTTTAATAAGATTGTGACCTACAATATACGTGTTGGTTCCTGGACCCCATAAACCAGGGGCTATTGTAGCATTGCCATACCCTTCAGTCGCTTCTTTTCGTGGATCGTTTATAGTAATCCAATGTTTCACCTAAAACAATAAATACGAATTTGAAATCAACATGTGTGGGAACCTAACAAAATATGAAACGCTTTATCATGACGTCATCGGTGCCATCTTGAAACTGTGAAGTCTGCCAATCGATGCCCAATTCACCAAGGACAAAAGCATGTAAAGCATCATGTCGAAGGTACTCTAATTATCTGGCTCCCGGTATTTTGTTGTAAGAGTGTCACAGCGGGAGAAGGTTGAACATATATAGTTGTCCGGGTTATCTTTATATGACTCTAGAGTTTCCTTAAAGACACGCTGCACAAATGGTGTTCATCGTTGGGGCGCAATGCTGCTGAACCATTGCTCCCTCGAAATTATTTACCGGGTAGTTATTTGCAAAAAGAGCCAGTACCCAAGTCACTATTTGTACATATAGAAAATAGATAAACTCACTCCTACTTAAAGTATGCCGTGACGGTATTCCCAAAGTTAGTCTATCTCAATGAATCAACGTAAGGAATGCTTCTTATGTGTTGATCTAATGGCTAACGGTTGTGAGGGCAATAAGAGTAAGTAAGTACCCATGCCAAAATCTGTACAGAAAATAGATAAATCCAATCCTGCTTAAAGTATGTTGTGGCAGTATTCCTAAAGATAGTCTGCCTCCTCGACTGACGTAATTAGAGCTCCGTATGTGTTTATCTGTGGGGGCATTGGGTGTATTAAACGTAACGCAGACTATTTATTAAGGGCGCAAATCAAATTGAACTATCTGACAGACAGAAGATTTTAAATCATATTAACTTACATCGTTTCCAAATTCTCTGAAGCATGTTCGAGCATACTCAACAAATGACGCCACCGTAGCTTCGTTCAACCAGCCACCATGTCGTTGTAATTGTTCCGGTAGATCATTATGATATAAAGTTACCATAGGAGTTATATTATTCGCTTTTAATTCACTGATCAGATCTTTATAATAAGCGATACCGTTATCATTCGTTGGGCTGGCACCTGTTGGCATAATTCTCGACCACGAGATAGAAAACTTGTAGACATTCGCCTGAAATATATTGAAACGGTGATTTACCAATCTGATTAAAATACAGATTCTATTTCGTTTCGTTTTTTTTTATAGTTCAAAATTTCGCTTTATTTGTTTTTACCACACTTGGACCTGGAAGAGTCTTTATATAACCGGCTTTCTGGTTGAAGTGAGGGAGAAACCAATGAAACGGTCTGTTACAGCAAGTGCTTGGTGTGCGAGGCACGGAACTGTGGGTAAACCACATGGAATGGCAATGCTGTTTGATTAATCAATGTCTGTCGTCATAGGGTCAAAAGCCGTCCGTGCGACCATCTAGTACAACTGGTCAAATGAAGACCATCCAAAGTATAAATAAGCGAAATGAAATATAGATCTGTATTTTAATAAGATTGGTGATTTAGTGTACATAATTGATAAGCACTGCCATCAATTCGTTTAATCTATCGAATAACATGGCGGTATTGACATGATAGTTGTCCGTTGAGATTGTACAGAGTTCAATAAGTCAACTGTGTTACCGGTGATATGGGTGGGGTCTTTCAAAAATCAGACTGAGTGAAAGATTTCACTGTACCAACATTCAATGCTTTAACAATCCCCACAAAATAGCCACCTGTTACGATGCAATGCAAACAGATATTACGCCATATCTCCCGTGAAAAGGCAATACCTAGTGACTCACATTTTTCTTTTTTTAAGAAAACAAAAGAACACATTATGAATGGATATTTTAGCCCCAGCTTATCCATTGATTTGACTATTGAGTTACTAGGTTTTTCCGTGGTATAATAGACAAGTGAAGGAAGTTGAAAATTTCGTTTTATTTGTTTCTACCACACTGGTTGTGTCATGGGTGTAACTGCTTATAAAAGCAAAAGATTGGAATATCTAGTACAAAAACAGTAAGCACATACCCAAGTAACTACAAATTTGGTCCTAACTCAATTTTGACAAAAAAGTGAGTTACTAGGTGTTGTCTTTTGACATCAGATATAAATTTATGTTATTATAATATTTACCCCCACCCCCATCCTGTATAATAACTGTAATCCTTTATTAGTATATATTAAGTTATTATGTTGTAATATTTACCCCCATTTTGTGTAATAACTGAACATCCTTTTTATATTTGTGATAACTGTCACATGCTGTATCACCTGTCTTACCATCCTTAATATTACCAGGTTGTTGTACGTATGTATCCCATATACTCTCCCCTTTACCTAGAATTAAATATAGTAAATAATATAAGCATTACATATTATTCGTTACCAAGAACACACTATACACAATACACACATACCATATACAATATTAAACAATATAAACATTACATATACTCTCTTCGTTACCTAAAATGTTGAAAATTTCATTAAAATTACTTTGTTCTGAACTGAATTGTCACTGTTATAAATTTACAATAGAGATAGGCATAAATGTGGTAGGCCTTTCACATTTTCCAGTCGTGACATGGGTCTACAGAGTTGATGTTGAGTTTGTCGGGCACATAAAGGTCTAATTAATAATTTCTTTAACATATGAAGCCTAAAGACATGCAAAGCACAGATTTAGCTCTTACATAATGTATGTCTACATACTAGTTCATATGCCAATTGAGAGAATTTAACGTCCACTAGACAAAAAAAGGGGTCATTTCGGGACTAACATATGGTTTAATTTTATTTCAATAAATCGCTTGCAGAGGTCTTTACAAGTGGGCGGAAACCGGGGTACCAGGAGAAAACCTACGACGCTGGACAGGCATCCCTACTCCTTGCTACCTACAACCGGGGATTCGAAACCAAAAAAAAAACCTGGCGAATACAACTTTAATTCATATATAATGCCTCTTTAAAGACGTGCAGTAAATATTCAGGTGAGTAAACATGGCAGGATGACGTGACATAAATCAATCGGAATTGTATTACGTTAGTATTATAGGGCGTGTCGGATCAATAGCTATAGTTAATGTCGCAACGACCCAGGTCGTTAACAGATATTTTAAAAAACAGACACATATCCATAACTATTCAATTATTTTTTGATGACCAACTGCTTTAAAACTCATAAATAGGAGAAATGACGTGACACACTATTCATACATGAGTCCCACGATACAATATTTGGTGTTGGTAATTTAAATCGAGTCGACCTTTAAGATGTCGCAACTGCTTTACATACTTTTAATATGCAAATACTGTAGTCAATAACGATAATCTGTTCATTTCTCAATAAAAATAGGTTGGGGTGGCGAAATCAGAGAAAATCCACAAGGTTGGGCAGGCGATCCTAGTCCTTGTCATGTACATGGTTACCATCGAAACTACGTTACTTGTCTCAATAACAGACCTTACAATGTTAATTCCCCACCTCTCCCCCAACACGCCCCCCCCCCCCAAACACTACCCCCCATCCCTCCAGCACTACCACTCCTTCCCCCCAGCACTACCACCCCATATCCCCCAGCACTACCATCCCATCCCCCCAACACGACCATAACACCCCATGTGACAGTATTTCGTTCTTTAATCGGGTTCTTCGATGACAACACTGGTAGAACTTCTAATAAAACTTTCATTCTGCTTCTTACAAAAGGTACAAACATCATAATGTAAACGACCGTAGAACAAACTTATATGAAGGGAATCATGCTTAGCTTAGCACGAGTGTGCTAACTCCAGAAGCTCTCGTCTCGTCTCGTGCCAAGGCGCCCACGGCCTTCGCTCAGTCCTGGCCGGACCTAACTCCTGGTCCTGACTGGACCTCACCTCTGAGTTTATAAAAGTATTCAAGACAAAGGAGCTCATTAGACACCTGTCTAATGTATCAAGCATCATATCAGGTTTAACGTTCAATATATTTTATCAGAGAAAGAAAGTTAGATAAGACATGCCAACAACAAGTTACACAATGACATAAGGAATGCTACCAAGATCTCGAGCCGAGTGTTGATAGACCTCCCCATCCCCCCAACACGACCACCCTATCCCCGAGCACTACCACCCCATCCTCCAAACACGGCCACCCCATCCCCCAGCACTACCACCCTACCACCCCATCCCCCCAGCACTACCACCCCATCCCACCCTACGTATAGTAAACTGAGCATTGGTCCATTTTTGTATTAGATTATTCAAATCATTTATAAGTTCAATTTGCATTCATTTATCCGTTCACCCGTCAACTACATAGTATTCAGCTGACTCGAAAGACGCTATCTATTTCATTAAAGAAATTGTCAATCATTAGATTTTATCTAAAGTGTAACTTTCAATTTTTAATTCATTCAATATTATACAATGACTATTTCAATTGTTCCGGATGTGGCATGTTATAATAAATATTACGGTTGACTGATGGGCCATAAAATTCTGGAATTTTCCACTCGATACAAACTACGTCACTTCGGGACAGACATATGTTTCAATTTTATTTCATTGATTCGGGTTCTTTAGCAGTAGGGTAAAACCGGAGGACCCGGAGAAAAACCACGAGGTTTAATAGGCGACAACACTCCTTGTCACGTACTACCGGGGAATCGAAACCACGCCAGTTGACTCAATGACAGACCATGCGATAAAAAACGCAAGCCGATCCAAACCCCCTAGAGGGACGAGAATACTTAATGTTTTATGTAGTGTTTCCTGCGTTGTTTCGAATCCCAGGTTGTACGTGACAAGGAGTAGTGTCGCCTGTCCAACCTCGTGGGTTTTTTCCCGGGTCCACCGGTTTCCTTCCACTGCTAAAGACCCGTACTCGCATGCGATTTATTGAAATAAAATTAAACCACATGTTTGTCCCGAAATGAACTAGTTAGTGTCGATTGAAATCAAATTACCGTACGTTAGTCCCGAAATTACCTAGTTTAGATTGAATTCAAATGTGTTAGTCCCGAAATGGCCTAGTTGATAGAGTAATAGATCCCTTTCCCATTATTTATATCAGAGGCGGATCCAGGATTTTCAGAAAGAGGGGGCGTGCTGCACCCACTTGGGAGTGCGAAGTCTAGAACAGTGATTTTTGAGTGGAAAAAGTGCCCATAAGGACTAATTTCATACTAATACTGTAAATTAGGATTTCCAACCTAAACTATTTTTGTTCTCCTTTCTCGTGAGGATATATAGCGCTAAAAATTGTTTGCCACCTCAAAAAATAGAGAGGGCGTGCTGTATTTTATATTTCGCATTTCTTTATCTGATTATCAGCTATCAGTATTGGAATAGTATATACCATTTAATATAGGTCACAAAATTACCTCCAATTATTGCCTATAGGAGAGAGAGAGAGAGAGAGAGAGAGAGAGAGAGAGAGAGAGAGAGTTTAACGTCCGTTCAACACAAACTAACATAATAATATGGTTCCATTCTACATGTTTTTCCATAATACGCTTACGCTTACGTGGAGGGGTACATTTAGCAGTGGGAGAAAACCGGAGGACCCGGAGAAAAATCAACGAGGTTGGACAGGCGACTTTACTCCTTGTCACGTATAAGCGGTAAAATATTGGGAGACAAACACATATTTGCTTTTATCGTTAAAATATTATTATCTATGTCATAAAGGAGACGAAAAATAGTATTAGGTTTTATCAATACATTATAATATTATTGTCAAACATATCCTGAAGGTGACACACAAAAACATTAGCTTTTTAAATCATTAAAACCTTATTAAATATTTCCTATAGGACACAAAAGCATATTAAAATTCCATAGCTTTTAATTGTAAGAACAATCCATGTTAATAATTTGACAGTTGACGTTTATAACCGACATTCCTGGATTGTGTATGTAACTTATAATTTAATGTCCCTTCACCAACCAATGTACAAACTACGCAATTTTCCACACACCATCCCTTTACTTTACATGGTAGACTAAATCCGTCAAAATATGTGAAAGACCAACTGACATAATGTACATATTTGGCGTAAATGTCTATCCATACACAATGACCTAAAGTAGTTTAATATCGAAAACAACTCACCATCTTCTCTGTACCCGCCTTCTATCTGATAAGCTGACGAAGCTGCCCCCCACTTAAATCCACTGGGGAATTCACCCGAGACATAACGCACATCGTCATTAATATCCACACCAGATATTTCACATAAACAAATAAATAAGAAGATGAACGAGAAAGACTTCATGTTACTGTGAGATTCGTCTGTACAATGTTTCGTGATTCGTTTACAGCCGGCATTTGTTTACTCTACGCTATCTGTTATTGCGACATATTTTCCCACATCACGTGATAAGAGCAGGATATAGGCCGTTACTAAGAATAGCTGTCGAGGAAGGTGTGTTTCTGTATTTTTCCCTATTCACGATTGTAGTAAGACGCACGTAGCATTGTATTTATTATACCTGGTCGTCTCGACTTGAAGTATTTTGTTTATTAGACGGAGAATTTTCTCGATTTGTAGCTTCGCATGGTTAAGCGTAGCAGAACAGCACTCCAGCTCGGTGCTCTTGTATGGAAGACCAAATGAGACAGTATTATTGATATTTGTTGAACATTTTATATACGAAAGCGATATCGTTGTTTCTGCATCTTATATAAACATTGCATTTTTAATAGATAAAAACTTATTTAAAAACAGGAAAGCGAGGCTAATTCTCGAATATAACAGTGCCCGAGATTCCACATTGTACTATATTGTCAAAACTACAAACAGTGAAAACGTGGGTCAGAATGAAGTAATTAGAATAAAATTTTCAATATTTCATTTAACATTGTCTGTTTTTTGAGCTATTATAGCAAGAATGATCAACTCTATATCTAAATCTTACATAATGTATCTTTAATCTTATGTTTCGTTTTAAACGGCACGAGCGAATTACTTGTCAATCACTATGATTTTCCAGCAGGATGCGGTCATACAATTAGTAACTGAAATGGTGTTTTACGTCCTACTGTTCTGCTTCTAAACTGGGCTACTCTTATATCGAATTCCAACTGCCAAGGGATCTTTTACGTGTACGCCCGTGTGTAAACGGAATCTCGGTTTTTGTCCCATCCGAACGACTAGACAGCTGTCCTTGTCAAACAATTTATAATAAGATAAACTGGTGTTTAACAACCTTCCTTTCTGCACGACTCAGACTTTGGACCCTTTGCCTTGGCACCTGGACAACGGCCTACTCTATTTCGAATTCCAACGCGTACAAGAGACCTTGATTTTTCGTCCACACACCCACCCTGTATCCTTTTGCCTGTACCACTGACTTCGGGTGGAGCACGCTGACAAAATTAGATGACAAGAAATCAGACATCGTATGTGATCGGCAAGAGCGATAGATAAACCTGAGTCCCCCCCCCCTATTTTCGAAAGTGCCCCTTTTTTTGCTGCTGGAAGTGCCTTTTCTCAGACCCAAATATGTCCGTTCCGAACGTTTACTTAGACGAAAATATCGGCATAATAGCTCTTGGAATGGCTACAGATGCAAGGAAATGACGGATAATTGTCGGCGGGGGGGGGGGGTCACCCTCGCACGGCGTGTCCCGTTTGCGCAGTAAGTGCCCTCATATTGTGACGCCCCCCACCCCTTTTCAAAATTCCTAGAGCCCCCCCCTGTAAAGGACTAATTGGGACATACACAATCTGAAGTGTGAACCAGCCTTTAATTATTTTACCGATAAGCGTTTAATTGATAATATTTAATTTCATATTATACAGAGGTGAAGTACATGGACAAAATGGCGGACAATATAACTAAAGATGGACTATTATATGGTCATTTTCCTGACAAGTTTTTATGGGGTGCTGCCACAGAAAATTATATGGTGGAAGGAGGTTCTGGTGCTGATGGTAGTTTTCATTTACCTTTACTAGAACATTTGATAACTCTTCTACAAGTTCCTTGACAGTTGGAATTCAGTAGAAAAAAGGCTGCAGTGCCCTTCACAGCGCACCGTATGTCGGATGCCCGTATTTAATAGCCTAGTTCGATGCAGAACAGTCGCGGAAGGTTAAATTCCATTTTATTTCACCATGATTTATACAGGGATTTATTTCTCCAAGGTCACTTTCTATCAAATGGCTTCTACTGCACTTAGCTCATAATTAGTAACAACGTATGAAATGTATGGGGTTTAACGTCCTACTGTTCTGCTCCGACTAGGCTAATGAAATGGTCACGGGGTTCGGTGTCCTACTTGGCTAGTAAAGACAGGCTTACACTGTACAGTATGTCCTATGAAGGACAGAAAATGAAATGAAATGAAATGGGATTTAACGTCCTACTCTTTTGCACCTAACCTGGGCTACTGGAAGACAGGCATAGGCCATACAGTGTGCTATGAGGGAAATTTTGCCGGGTAGCGGCGCTACGACCTACTCTTATATCGAATTTCAACTGCCAAGGGATCTTTTACGTGCACTCCAATGTGTACACGGGACCTCGGTCCGAACGACTAGGCATCTGTGCTTGTCAGACCCTCTTTCTGCATCACTGACAAGGGGAAATCACGCCGGAAAATCGAGATGAACTTTCTCGGCCAATGCAGGGGTGGAACATCCGACCTCCAGGCTAGTGAACCAGTGCCTTATCCATTTAGCCACCGTGAAGGACAGTTACCGGTACAGCTGCTCTGTGCCCTACTTTTATCTTTAATTCCAACTGCCAAGTGTTCTTTTAACTGCAAGCCAAGCACACACAATCTCGGTTTTTTAGTCCCATGCGAACGGCTAGACATTCTTATTTCGAATTCCAAAGTGCCATGTCTTTTGTTAAGAACTAGCTAATATGTATATGGAACCCCGGCATATAGTCCCATTCAAACGACTTGACAATGTCCTTGCCAGGCCATACGCCCCGCGTCCCGCATCACTGACACCGACAATGGAAAACGACACCGGCCATGTTTGCGACAACCGGGCTTAGAGGGACATTGTACCAGGACAGTGGCGTTGTTGGTTCTACTCGGCCTACCACTTTAATTTCGGTTTTATCGTCGAAATGCCTAAGAGACGAAACCAGGAGCATTAAGATGGCGTCGTGCAATCAGGGCTAATGAAGACGGGCATACGTCATACAGTGTGCTATGAAGAAAATCGTGTACGGGCAGCGGCACAACGCCTACACTTATATCGAATTCCAACTGCCAAGGGATCTTTGATATGCACGTCGGTGTATACAATGGACCCTGTTTTTTTGTCCGATCCGAACGACTACACAGCTGTCTTCGCCAGGTCCTCCGTCCTACAATCATTGTTTGAGGATCCCATTTTAAGAAATGCATATTTTGTAATGTTTGCTGGAGTTAATGGGATTCTTAGAAAAAAGGAAATTAAAAAAAAGTATAAACGATATCGAAATCTTTATAAACGATATTTTGTTCTTTTAAAATATCAGGTAAGGGCATAAGTACTTGGGATACGTTTGTTAGAAGTCACGGACACTTGTTTGATCATTGTAATGGTGATACAGCGTCTGATAGTTACCATAGATACCAGGATGATATCGAGGCCTTGAAGATTATAAAGGTATATTCATCAATGTATATTTTAAGATGTATATACATATGACGACGGAAAAACTCATAGATAGTAACTGTTTAAAAGGCCGCATGACCAAGTATTCGAGGCAAAATGTAACGCCTTACTCAATATTATTGATCTATTATTTTGAAAATCAGGGGTCTGACTCCCGAAATTTCTACATAATATGCTTCTTTTAAATTGTCCAGGAGGACAAACTCTGCCCATGTACTTAACAGCGAGTAGGATCAACTACTTACGTAACCCCTCTCTCTCTCTCTCTCCGTCTCTCTCTCAGTCGGTGTGTCGTAACTTATGGTTGATTTATGTATTATAGCAAATCATGAAATTTAAATAGTAAATACACAGTCTTATCTCCGTTCATACAAAATAAAACATTATTTTTTTTATCTCTGGACGAAAGATAAGTTGCGACATATGTAAACAACCAGATATAAACCATGTATATGAACCTGGCAACTATCAGAGTGTCTTTCGCAATTATAGCCTACATAAGTGTAGGTGTATACTAATTGATCAAAGGTTATTTATTATATTGTCTCTCCGCGACAACTCAAACACGTAGGTCTACTTTATTTATGGTTTTCGTTTGCATTGTCTCTAACTCAATGTATGGAATAATCTTTCTCTAACCTTTGGAATAATCTTCCCAAAGAATTACGAATGATTAAATCTGTTGAGTCAAGTCCCGAACCCTTCTAGTCTTGAAAGTGTTTGTGTAATTTGCTCTTTGGCACAGTTAAACTTCTATATGTATAAACAAAATGTACACAGACATCAAAAACTAAAGTTTTAAAAAATTGGATTGTAAATTTTTCAGCATGTCTTAAGTTACAAGTGTAGAATACTTGTGTCCTGACACCTTAGTATCCCGTGTGCAAAATATACACAGAGATCAAAGACTGCATTTTTTTAAACATTGGATTTTAAATTTTCCAGCAAGATTATCCTTGTCGTAGACTCCAAGCGCTGAAAACTTGTATTTTGAGACCTAAGTACCAACGACAAAACAAAAAACCCACGGGAATACACACCCACGGTGCATTTATTCTTTATCGGGTGCGAGTTAAGGTATTTGAACAAGGGGGTAGGTTGGAGACGCTACAGCGTGAGGTCTGGAAGTTTACGTGCGAATTGTAAGGAATAAAAGATGAAACATGAAATGAAATGAAATGGGGTTTAACGTCCTACTGATCCGCCCCGACTGGGTTAATGAAAGAAAGTTTGCCAGGGCAGCGGCGCTACGACCTACTCTTATATCGAATTCCCACTGCCAAGGGATCTTTTACGTGCACGCTAATTGTACACGTGGCCACGGTCTTTCTTTCCATCCGTACGACTAGATTACTGCCCTTGTCAGGTCATCGGTTCTGCGGCGCCACCGACACGGGGAAACCGGACGAACCGGGCGTAGCACGTTTAACCCCATTTCATTTCATTTCGAAATGGAGCATACACGCACACACATACATTTATTCTCATTCTTTTAAAAGGCCAACCATTATAAATTCAGCCTATCTTGGTCAAGGATTCTACCAACGGGAGATATCAATGACGTGAATCAACATGGCGTGGATTATTACAACTCTCTGATAGATGACCTACTTCAAGCTGACATACAACCAATGATTACATTATTTTCATGGGATATGCCAATAAACCTTGCCAAACATGGTGGATGGTTGGTGGAATCAACTATTGCAGCATTTGTAGCATACTCTAAATTGTGTTTCCGACTATTTGGAAATAGGGTAGGACCTGTTTTTGATATTATTTTACATTACATTAACGTTCGCTTATATTTTGTTATGTTGAAGTTTACAAATAAGTTATGTTGAATTTCACTGATAATTTGTTATGTTGAAGTTCACTAATAATTTGTTAAGTTATTGAAGATCGCCAATAATATTTTAATGAAGTTTACTTATAATTTATTAGATTTGCCTTGTCACAGTTTATTAGTAGACTGTTATCTTTTAAAAATTAAAAACATGAGATTAAACTGAATTTCGGATTGATATGTTTGGATTACTCCAAAACCATGAAAAGTGTTCATAAAATTATTGGCTAAATTGATTAGAACTAAATCTAGCCCAGTGCTGGCCAAAAAGGTTCTGCTTTCCCTTTCTCAATGGTAGAAAACACAGGGCCTGGCGTTTAGTTCATTGGATGAGAGTTAAAATGTGATAAAGGCTAGGATGTCCAAACGGTTAGCGCGTTTGCGTTGTATTATAAGGGCTGTCATTTGTGCGTGAGAAGGACTAGGGTCTCCTGTTCAACCCCCCTGTGTTTTCTCTGGGTCCTCCGATTTTCTCAAACTTCTAAAGACCCCTACACTCAAACGAATTATTGAAATAATATATTTATTTAGGTAAAGTTATGGTTGACTATATTTGAGCCGTTTGTGGTTGGTTTACATTGTCATGAAGATGGTCTGTTGTATCCTGGTGAAACATCACAGAGTAGCAACATGTATTTAGCTGTTCATAACATGATTAAAGCTCATGCTCAGGTGTACAGAATGTATCAGAATGATTTTGTCATTCAGCAACAAGGTACGCTTGACTTCAAATTCAGAAACGGGGTAAACTTACTCAGGAACAGGGCATGGTCAAATTCTAAAAGGGACAAATAATGTCCTAACCTGGGCTAATGAAGACGGGCATACGCCATGCAGTGTGCTAAGACGGAAATTTTGTTCGGGCAGCAGCGCTACGGCCCAGTCTTATATCGAATTCTAACTGCTAAGGTATATTTTACGTGCACGCCAATGTGTACACGGGACCTCTGTTTTTCGTCCCATCCGAACGACTAGACAACTGTTCTTGCCAGGCCCTCCGTCCTGCGTCACTGACTAGGGGAAACCACGTCGGAAAATCTGGATGAAGTTTCTGGGTCAATGCAGGGATTGAACACCCGACCCCCGGGCTAGCGAGCCATCGTCTTACCCACTTAGCCACGTGATCCCCGCCAGAATTCGAACTCAGTAGAAAGATGATACGCAAGATGGTATCCTAAAATTTTAACTCGGAGATGTAGAATGCTTGTTTGTTAAATCAGCCACGCGGTATCCAAGAATGCTATTTTAAACCGGTTTCATTTGTGTACGTTTCCGTCTTTATCATTGTACACATATTGCAGGTCAAATCGGGCTATCTCTTGAAGTAAAGTGGTCAATAATGTCAGATCCCAGCAATCCTCAAAATCAAGAAGCCTACAAAATAAATGACGAATTTAATTTCGGCTGGTTGGGAGATCCAATATTCAAAACTGGTGATTATCCTGACGTCGTCAAAAAGAGGGTTGAAATCAAAAGCAGAGAATCTGGACTAGAATCTTCTAGACTTCCTGAATTCACGGAAAGTGAGAAACAAATCAACAAAGGTAGTATCCCTTTTCTACTGTTAATATCATGTTTTGAGACAAATATTATTACATTTCATTGAGATAACTTAACCAAGTCGACCATTATTCTCACGCCCTTGGGACAACTTGTCCTTGAACACTATACTGTGGTATAACTAGGTCAATGGCATCTTGTATTACCATACTCTTACCAGGCATATCATAGTTACCACTTTCGGTTACCAGACATGACATGGTTACCGGTGCCGTAGACCAGTCATGATATTGTTACTGTGTCGGGAACCAGGTATGACTAATTGGTTACTGGCGTCGGGATCCAGGCATGATATGGTTATAACTGCTGTTGGGAACCGAACATGATGTGGTTACTGGTGTCGGAAACCGGATGCCCTGGAGAAAACTCACGGGTGTAGGCACCGATCCTAGTCCTTGTCTCAAATTAGTATTTTAATTCCGAAACAGTAAAATAATACTTAACTTGAATAATTTCTTGCATTTAGGATCAGCAGATTTTTATGGAATTACCTACTGGACAGGGGAAATAATTTCAGCCTTAGAACAAACCCATGACAACGTGACCTCGTTAAAGAACGACAAGGGTGTATGTTCAAAGTTTGATCCACAATGGGAAAGGTCGGTAATAAATCATTTCATGATAAACCGTCGATCAGAAATGCTATATTTGCGTTAAGCTGGACATTTCCCGTGTGATATTATTCTAACAAGCCAACGGAAACCTCAATCGGCTCTATTCCTCTTTACAAGTTACAGATTCGTTGTATTTATGTTCTAGCAATAACTTGTTTTATTGTTTTACGTTCTAGCCATCATTTCCCACAATAACATGTTTTATTGTATTTATATTCTATGCACAAGTACCTTATTTTAGCGGATTTACCCATCTCCCACAATAACTTGTTTAATTGTATTTATGTTCTAGCCAGCATCACCAACAATAACTTAATTGTTTTATCGCTTTTATGTTGTAGCACCCTACTTTATCGTATTTATGTTCTAGTCATCTCCAACAATCAGCTTGCTATATCTTATTTATGTTCTAGCCGTCACCCACAATAACTTGTATTATTTATGTTCTAGCCACCACCCACAATATCTTGTTTTATCCAACAATCACCTTGCTTTATCTCATTTATTTTCTAGCTTTCATCCACAAACACATTGTTTTATCGTTTATATGTCCCAGCCATCGCTCACAACCGCCTTGTATTATCGTGTTTATATTCTAAAAGAAATTGAGATGTGGTTTAATGTCCTACTTTGCTTTATTACCCGGTTGCGTTAATAAGGACGCCATACAGTGTGCCATGATGGCAAGTTTGCCCGGGCAGCGGCACTCTTATATCGAGAGATCCTTTTGCATGCACGTCAGCGTCCCGCCGAACGACTAGACAGACCTTCCACCAGGCACTACCGACAAGACAAAATCACATTGTAAACTCCCGAAAAAGCTTATTGGTCAATACCAGGCGCGAACCAAAGACCACGTTGTTAAGGATCAGGAGTCTCACTCACTGAGCTACCACGACTCACCATATATGTGCTAAACACCCCCCCCCCCCCACGATAACCATGTTTGATCGTATTTCCAGTTGTGCAAGTGAGTGGTTAAAGATAGTTCCTGGTGGTCTACGTCCTACTCTAAATAAAATCAAAGACAGGTTTGGTGATATACCTATTTATGTAACAGCTAATGGTATATCTGATAACGGCGATGTCGGGGATGATCAGAAGAGAATAAAATATATCCAAGATAATACAAATGATATATTGAAAGGCAAGTAGATTTATAATACACGGAAGATACACCTTTTCATACCCATATTCCTGAAGTGATGGACCGAGATGTCCTTCGCTAGCCATTGCTGGATTGACTTCTGAGTTTTTGAGGGAGTGTGTCTATTCTCCCAGTTTGATCAAATCTCTCATCAGTACAAGAACATGGCAGTCCTTAGTTTGAACTGGGGTCTTCCCTAAGACTTTGGACAGTGATTTATGGTATAAAAAATGTGAAAGTATTGTTCGACATCAAACAGTATTTTCATTTTTATTATCTTAGCGCGCAAGCAGGGTACCTCATCTCCAAACCACGTATGCACATAACATCGGAACCACAACCGCAAGCCAGAGGTGGTCGGCCAGCTAGAGGTCGAGGCGCGACAATCTAGACCGCTGGCCTCGTCCCACCCCCGCGGTTGACTAATGAACAAAACACTGTAATAAATGAAAATGGACGCCACAGGCAGCTTTACTTCGTCCTTTAATATAGATAATGTTGTTTTATTAATCAGACTGTCGACATTAAGTAGGTTACTTATGAATGATGTACAACACTATCGGTTGCCTGGGTCTATTCAATAGTAATGGGTGTCATAATAAGTCCCGCTTTTACACGTGTGAAAAAGTTGTAAAATCTTGTGCATCTAGTTACACCTTGTTAATTAATAACTGGTGTATAACCTAACCACTTTCTATACTTAAAATACAGATGTGACGTCACACGTTGATGTTGGCTTACCACTATTTCAAATAATCGTACGGGCAACTTGCCAATCGTACTTTATTTATACTAATGCAATATTGGATCGGTATGACGTATTTCACTGTAAAAGCACGTGCAAGTGTCTGTATTATAAGTTATTTAATGGTCTCGAGCTTAAGACATTGCGTAATATCCGTGCGGCCCTCTTGTTGTTACAATATATTACTTAATATCACGCTCTCGACCATGGCAAAGACTTTCATTAGTAAAGGACCTAGGTCCATTAGTCAGTGGTTTCAGAATAGTTATGTTTTTTTCAGTGATATCAGGCTATATTTTATTCCAGCTATTTGTTTAGATGGTATAGATGTTAGAGGTTACACATATTGGTCTCTCATTGATGGATTCTATTGGAATGGTTATCAGGAGAAGTTCGGATTATTTCATGTTGATTTTACTAGTGATGAAAAGACAAGAACCGCTAAACCATCGGCGTTATGTTTTGCTAAGATTGTTGAAAATAACGGTTTTGTTAAGGATGTAGATGGTAAATAATATCAACACGCCATTGTGTGTATGTTAAGCATGTCAGATATTGGAGTATACACGTGTCTCATGTAAATATGTATATCATATAATTGTCTAATATATTGGAGCCTATAGTTATCTAAGATATTGGAGCGTATAATAATTCATTATGTCTGAGATTTTTAGTGCATGATAGTTAATTTGTATCATGTACCTGGGTGTAAGATAGTTAATTTATATCATGTATCTGAGAATATGGTAGTTAATGTATATCATGTATCTGGGTGTATGATAGTTAATTTATATCATGTACCTAGGTGTAAGATAGTTAAATAATATCATGTATCTGCGTGTATGGTAGTTAATGTATATCATGTATCTGGATGTATGATAGTTAATTTATATCATGTACCTGGGTGTAAGATAGATAATTTATATCATGTATCTGGGTGTATGGTAGTTTATGTATATCATATATCTGAGTGTATGATGGTTAACGTATATTATGCATCTGACATATTGTAATGTATGATGGTTAATGTATATCATCACACACCTCAGATATTGGAGTGCATTATGATAGTTAATGTATATTATATGTCTCAGATATTGGAGTGTATTATGATAGTTAATGTATATTATATATCTGAGTTATATTGGAATGTACAGGGACTTTAACCGTTCGAATTCGTTATTGAAAAATGTATGCAGCAAGTGCTTGAACTCATCGTTACTAGCTCTGTAGCTCAATTAGCTGGTTATTTATTTCCAAAGGGAGATAATTCCCATTAGACATGTGTGACTATGATGTAAATCTACATGGCGAGGGAGAGAGAGATGAGGTTTAACATCAACTCGACACAAACTAGGCCATCTAGGGCTAAACATGGAATAATTAGGCATATTTTGTATTTTTATGGGGAAAGTTTGTGTGCCCGTACTTGCAATCTGTGTGGCGCCATTTTGAACGAGTCACATGATCTATTTGTGAGGACGCCACAAGTCGGTGTATCGGTGCCGATGTGAGCGCGCTCGCGTTCAATCGTACGGCCGATAGCAACTGGTCGGCGATCATTGCTGAATTCGATCTGAGTGCAATCTACGATAGTCGCCGACAGTTGAGTCGCGTAGCAAGGTCGATCTGAGCCGGGCTGTAGAAATCACTAATTTAGCTATTTGGTCGGGAAGGTAATAGAACATGGATTATAATGAGAGGCTGTGTAAATATTGTTTAATCTAAAAATTACTTTACAGATGAAATTCATTTCCCCATTGTCGATTAGATGGTCATTTGAGAAAAAAAATTGTTCCTTAAATTAAAACTTTATAATATGAATATAAAATTTATTGAATGACAGTGATTGTAATAAACTGACTACATTTATACGTACTGGAAGGCATGAGATTAAGATTTAGATCCTAGACTAGGAGTTTCTGGTTATCTCAGAACATTTCGCGATGGAGGAGTTCACATAACTAACACAGTTTGTCGTTCTTCAATCGTTCATCGTTCGTCCTTAAAGCTTAAAGATGCATTTTGGGAGATTAGATAACGAGTTGGCAGTTCTGACTACCATAGTTAAAAACTAGCTAAGGTAAAGGCAATTTGCTGAAAATTTCAGTCAAATTGATCCACTATTAGCTTAGAACTAAGCGATTGGAATTTCCGCTTAGCTTCGGTCATCATTACCAAAGTCGGTAAGACAAAACCAGTAGTCTCGGTTATCCAATTTAAGTGGTAAATCACGAAGGAACATATTTCAGCGAATCGA
Source organism: Patella caerulea (assembly GCA_036850965.1). Lineage (NCBI taxonomy): Eukaryota > Metazoa > Mollusca > Gastropoda > Patellidae > Patella > Patella caerulea. The sequence goes on along the minus strand of JAZGQO010000002.1, from coordinate 10,496,751 downwards.
ACTACAATCCAGAGTTGATTATGGTCTGAATAGGTTAATTAATGTCTAATTAATAGTTTTTATAACATTTCAGGCCTAAAGAAAGACCTACAATAGGTATATTTTGCTCTTGCATAATGCATGTTTAAAGGAGCTGAATCGGTAGTATTTGGAATCTCGAAATTGACCCAAATGGGTAACAGAGAGAGAGAGAAATGGGGTTTAACGTCCACTCAACACAAACTAGGTTATTTCGGGAGTAACATAAGGTTTCCTTTTATTTCAATAATTCGCTTGCGCGTAGGGGTCTTTAGCAGTGGGAGGAAACCGGAGTGCCCGGAGGAAACCCACGAGGTTGAGAAGGCGCCCCTATCTCCATGCCACATACGCTCACACCAGGGCTCGAAACCACAGCCGCAAGCCAGAGGTGACCGGCCAGCTAGAGGTCGAAGCGCGGCACTCTAAACCCATAAGCCCCCCCCCCCCCCAAATGGGTACCAACTCATATACTAATGTAATGTGAAAGAATATAAATTAATTTTATAATCTCCCCTTTCGTTAATTACAGCAGAGCATATAAAGAAAACATCGAGGGTTAAATTTTAATTTGTTTATTTCTATATCTCCCAGCTACATAATATGGACTAAGACTAGTAAGTATTTGCCGATTGACTGTAATGTTAAATAGAGAATCTCCTACCAGTGTTTTTTGATATCCAAAAATACCAACACAAATTGATAAAGTAAAAACAAAACGAGGCTCTGCCTTTTTGATATAAAAAAAACGAGTGGGAGATTTTATTTATCATCCAATCCTTTCTTACATGCACAAATAAATAATTATAATTCTTTGGTATGAATTTCACTTTTACTGAATCTGAAGCCTAGTGATACATCATTTTTTAACAGCAGTTTAACTATTGCAAAGTCCTATTGACCCAGTAATTGAATAAAAACAGTTTCTTTTTAAGAAAAAATAAGTTACCTTTTATGTAAAAAAGGTGATTTCTTTAAAATAAAAGAAAGTAGTTCCTTTTTGATTGACCAATCAAATTCATGTAAAGCGATATCATAATTTTGTAGGGGGGTGACCGTTTAGATATTTTGCTACGGGGATTTGATGTTGACTTGGGTGAAAATCTCACTTCCGATACAATGGTTGCTGTGCAGAAAGACATTTTACACACCCTGTCCCCCCGCTGCAGTATCATCTTTATTACCTCAAACTGCTATGAAATTTCACATTTGATCCCTTTTCTCCCATTCTCGATCAAAAAGTGAACCCAAAAATTCAGGAAGAGGGGAGAAAAAAATTAAGGAAAAATGACTATTTATAACTCGCACTACATTCGTCCATCATGAAATAAGGGGAAACACAGAGTTGAAAGAAGAATTCAATTCGTACATTTATCCCAAACTTACACTTTCGTGGAGCAAATGAATAACTACATTATTGTACTTTTCATTCTGCATGCAACACACGTAATCGAAAAGTGAATTTATTATGATCATCTAAATATCCCTGTGGTACATTCTCAAACTCTTGACGACTTATAATGTCTTTCCAATCAAATCTTCGATTGAAGTCGTACACAGCTGTCACCACTTTGTTTTTCGCTTGATCTTTTCTATTTAAAAGTTCAATTTTTAGTGATATTTTTACAGGCATTTTGCTATTCTTCCATTTGTCTAAGACGAGACCAAGACAAAGCATTGAGTTAATAAAGTAGGCGTGTCGCCACCACGTTATTCCATCTTTTGTTATCACCGTACTTTCCCCACAATAATGTACCTTGTTGCCGGTCAGTATAAACTTCAAAATGGCGTCTTCTGGCCTCGATAACACGCTTTGGTCAACTGATTTGTCGGCTGATTTTCTAATGTTGTCTTTCTTTATTGGATCACTTTTATTGACACTAATATAACCAATTTGCTTGGTGAGTTCAGGAATATTTTTTTCGCCTTCTTGAAACAAATTTATATTTGGTTGAGGGACAGTGAGGTATAATTTACCATGGTCGATCTGGCATTGGAGTTCCTGTTTTAAATGCAATAAATGTGATACATTTTTGTAGTCTAAATCTGCTGTTAATTCTTTTAAAAGATGCTTGGGTCGTGTTGATAAGTCAGTGGTCAGTGATTCTAAGCTCGTCATCTCCTTCTCTTCCTGTCCATGGCTTTCCGTTACTCTGTCTTTCATTCCACGGCCAATCTGCCGAAGAGCTGCACAAAGTTTATCCACTCTTATATCAATCCTGGTACAGATCTGTGAAGTTTGTGTCTCGATCTCTTTCTTCTGATGCTGGATGGATTCAGAATATTGATCGTATTTCAGTACGGTTTTCTCTAGCTTACTCCTCAATGCTAGAATCTCCGTTTTTATCTCAAGTTTAAAATCGTTTAAATCAATGACCGAGTGACCATTGTGATCAGTTATAAAACATTTATAACACATGGATACACTACACCGTTTACAATATAGATCTATTTCTTTCATGTGATTACCACACATTCTACTTTCACTTTCGCCTTTATCATCATCAATGGTAGATTCAACCACCTCTGTTTGCTGTGGGAGATAAAAATTGGTAGTAAATTGTTCAGGAATCGTGATATCTTTACGACAGATAGGACACGGAACATGGCCGTTCTCTGATTTGCTTGAGATATAATCATCCAGACAAGTTTTACAAAATGTATGAAAACAGTCAATTATTTTTGGATTTTTAAAATCACACAAACATATACTACACTCCATCTTGGTCGCCATTTTCTACACCGGAAATATTTCTCGTCTCACGAATGTACAACGTTGATATTGTTAGATACTAACCAATGAACAGCATTGGATAATTGCGTCACTAATGTACAACTATATTACGTTGGTAGGTACTAACCAATGAACAGCATTTGATAATTGCGTCATCATATTTTTTTTTGTCCAGATTCAATCGATAAAGCAACAACAACTCTATATGGCTGTGAAATAAATAGTCAGTAGAAGTCAATAAATCACATTTACCAATCCAACCCATTTGATACAACAATAATTACATATGTTTATAATATAAGTATTGGTCACCAATTTCTGCACTAGAGGGGTTGGGGGCGGGTAGATGGTCGAATGGCTAGCGTGCGCGCGCTGTAACATACGGCCTGCCATTGAGTCAGCTGGCGTGGTTTCGAATCACCGGTTGAACGTGGCAAGGAGTAGGGTCACCTGTCCAACCTCGTGGGTTTTTCGGGTACTACGGTTTTCTCTCACCGCTAAAGACCCCTACGCGCAAGCGAATTATTGAAATATAATTAAACCACATGTTAGTCCCGAAATGACCCAATTTCTGTCAAGTGGACGTTAAACCCCATCTCTCTCTCTCTCTCTTTCTACACTAGAACTATTTCTCGCCTCATTCGATACATGACGGCCTATACCCAGGTAGATCAATTGTTTTGATATTCACGTTTTTCTTACAATTCTATATCGTTATAAACCACGTCATAATGGCGGTCTATATGCACCGAGCGGTTTCACAATTACGTTTAAAATACTATTGACGTACTATTGACAGAATCTAAACACCATCACACCTGTCGTTATTATATATATAATATATTTCTATTTTAATACGTGGCATGTATTAACTATTCAATTGAAACACACACGCATCAAGCATAATAAAAAGGTTTTAAAATGAAATGTCATATAGACCTATAATCCTCTTACTGAATACAGCAAGGGGGGGTGGGATGGACTAGTGGTCTAGTGGTCTAGAGTGCCGCGCTTCGAACTCTAGCTGGCCGGTCAACTCTGGCTTGCGGCTGTGGTTTCGAGCCATGGTGTGAGCTATGGAGATAGGGGCGCCTTCTCAACCTCGTGGGTTTCCTCCGGGCACTCCGGTTTCCTCCCACTGCTAAAGACGCCTATGCGCAAGCGAATTATTGAAATGAAATTAAACCATATGTTAGTCCCGAAATGACCTAGTTTGTATTGAGTGGACGTTAAACCCCATTTCTCTCTCTATCTTACTGAAAACAGCAGCATAACAAATAATGTCAATAGCATGTACATTCCAACGGTACATATACTATTGACTGACAAATCTATATATTACAGATACTTTATGTAAGATTTAGATACAGAGCAGACCGTCCTTGCTGTTGTACTTTAAAACTAGATAAAAGCAAAATGAATATATTGAAATTTCCATTGAAGTTACTTTATGCTGAGCAAACAAATTAGACTTTGAGGTTTTACACGATCTCTGCGCTGATTTTAACCAGCTTACTTGTTGTTCGAGGCTTAGTCTTTAAATCGGACCAATTCGACGGTATCGAGAGTTGATTATGGTCTTGCCCAGGGGCGGATCCAGGAATTTTTGCAGGAGGGGGTTTGCCAGGTTTCTGTTACGGAAATCTGCCATCATCGTCTCTAAATTACATAGGCATACATACAAATTGAGCTTTTTAAACAGAGAAATCATTTTTATACTGATGTAGTATCACTTTGTGATTTAATTTCATTGATGCAAGGCATTATTTTTTTTTTTATGTAGCTGAGCAGGGGGGGGGGGTTGGACCCCCCAAACCCCCCCTCTGGATCCGCGCCTGTTGCCATGTTTATAATTGTCTAATTAATAGTTTATATAATATTTACGGCCACAGTGAAGATCTGCAAATACGGATTTAGTTGCCAGATTACTTCAGTAAAAGTGATCGCCTCGGTAACTGAGTGAGATCCTCTTTGATGTAAAGTTCATGTACATCATAGACGAACTTCAACACAGACAGGGCAAATTGACCATTAACATGTTGTAATTTGCGGCCAGGCCCGCAGCTAGCAGGGAGTGGGGGCAAGGGGGCAGCTGCCCTCACCAGCCCTGAAAAAATCGGCGCCCCCAATGTCACTTAGTTTTGTCGGAGCCTCGCCAAACATGTCGTTATATATGAGGTGTCCCAAATGCTGTCGGGTGCCCAAAACCGCGTGATATGTGGAATACCTTATCCCGGAGGGGCGGCCTTTGTGCCATTAATGACAATGTCGGGCCGCACATAATGCATAATGCCAAGTGGGCACCCACGACTTAATCCATTGGGCGCCCAAAACGGTATGATTGGTGGGGTGCCTCATCCTGCAGGAGCACCTGTAATGCCGAGATTGGTGGGCCACTGATGATGAACGCCCATAATGCCGGGTGAGATTGGTTAGGTGCACACGATGAATTCATATTCCTTTATTAAAATTTTTATGATGTACATATCAAAATATCATAAAACGCCAATACCGCAAATTCAGCCTCAAAATTGAAAATTCCATTCATTTACATACTTCCTTTTACAGGTGCAACGCGTTTTTCCAAAATATTCTAGGGGGGGGGGGGGGGTCATCGGCACACCTGATTTGTGTACATTGGGCTAGCTATTGGCATGGCGGCGCTATATGGGGAATATACCATTTGTGTGTATGGAAGCCTAGAATAACTATACCATTCATAATTTATACTTTTCGAAAAGTCCAAGTTACGACACAATGTAAGGCGACAACACGAAAAGATTGACTCGAAAATGTGATTTTAGCGATCATCTACTTTTTGAGTTGCATTTTTGCGCTTGTATTGCGTGATGTACATTTCAAATTTGTGAGACACTGTCCCGTGGTTCTCCTCAAGGATCGGCACCTTTCTCCTTCCCTTAAATATGATAGATGAAACAACGAGGTCCAGAGTACATACTGACAATTTAAAAGGACATAAGCGATCCCATGACAGTTGGAGTTCGAAGAACACAATGTAGAAATTCTGAGGTACTTGCAATATTATCCACCCCATATAGCCGAGTGTTGTTTCAATATATTACTCAATGTCTTAAGCAGGATGCCATTTAACAACTTGAAATACAGACACTATCCCGTACGTTCTTTTCAATGAAATACGTCACGCGAGTCCACTTTTTCATCTGGTATAGATAATATACGATTGACAACTTGCCCGTACATTATTGCAAATAGTGGTACGCCAACATCAAAGGATGACGTCACATCTGTGTTTTAAGGTCAGAAAAATATATATAATGCTCACCAGGTATAATATGGTGTAGATAACACAACTTTTATCTGCATTTATATTGAATATGCACAATGTTAGGATGCCGCGATTGCTCAGTAGGTAAGACATGAAATAGGGTTTAGCGTCCTACTGTTCTATTCTGATTCAGTGGGTAAGACGCTGGCCCACTAGTCTGGAGGTCTCGGGTTTGATCCCGGTCATCCTCGTTTTCCCCAGTGGTCTTATTCCGTTCTACTCCACCATACCCTGGATTCTTCTATCGTGGAGACACGTATTCAGATTATGCTTGATAGCATAACGACTTGCCACTTCCTGTTTTGACTGGCATAAAAAACATCTTTCCATCAAAACATTTTAGGACATCTTTTTGTGAGCATGTCACTATTTTTTACATTAAATTTCTTGCAAAGATTGTGGAGAGAAACAATGAGGATACGATTGATTTGTAAATTGTTTTTTGATTGGTTCGTAGAATCAAGTTACGATCAAAGGCAGATTATTTGAATGTGTGTTTCCCCTTTGGATGAACCAAGGGTATAGTGGAGTAGAAGGAAATTGGAATAGTGGGACATCGAGGATGTATCTTTGTGTTAGCTGAGCAATTTCCTCTTGTCAGTGGTGTAGGACAGAGGGCCTGACAAAGACACAACTCTCTAGTCGTTGGAATGGGATGAAAATAGGAGGTGTAGTATACACATTGGCCTGCACGTGAAAGAACCATTGGCAGTTGGATTTCGAAAGAGTTATGTTGTTATATTTTGTCTACATATATATATTTGCCTTATATCTGTATTACAGTATTGTCTTGATAAGGTTGAGAGAATACTCTTCAAAACATCGCCTAAAATACGCTACTAGTTACTAAATGCCATTTACCGATTAAGAAATTTCTTTATAGCACAATGCATAGTTTAACTTTCACAGTTTTGAGTGTAATTTAACAACAAATTATTACACCAAATTATCCAATTGGAAGTTACGAACCCGAAAGGAAACCCCGAGTTATCCCTAAATATAACTGACCGAAGTGACGAATGATAACAGATACATGGGCGAATTTCTGCTCAATAGCAATTCCTTCGAAGACCAAAAATTGTTGTGTGAGACACCTGTGACAGGATATCTAACAATTCATAAAAAAGAATTGACTGCCAGTAGATAAGAGAACACGAAAAGTTCGTGCATTACCATATATGGAAGGAATAAAAACCAGGGGAATGTACGGACTATTTCTTTTTTTCTCGTGTTCCCTTATCTAATGACATTCAATTACTTTATTGAATCGTCAGATATCCTCTTGCAGTCCCATATAACAACTTTTGGTCTTCGAAGGAATATTTGTGAGTAGAAATTCGGCCGTGTATATGTTGTCACTCGTCACTTCAGTCAGTTATGTAGTGGGATAACTCGTGATTTCCTGTCGCGTTCGTTACTTCCGATTCATGAAATCTTTATTACGCATCTATCGTAGCAATGTGTTAAAATTATATTTGGAATGTGTTTAACCAGTTCTATCACATATATGATAATTACTGACACCAATATTGTCCTTTAAGTTAATCAATCCAATGTAAAAATCATATTTATCAATCCAGAATCCAGTTCTATCACATATGTGATAATTACTGACACCAATATTGTCCGTTAAGTTAATCACTCGAATGTAAAAATGAAATAATTTTTCACTGACAAACTGGAGATCACTCTGTGTTATGAAAAGGCCTACTATGATGTCACCACATTTAAAACAACTAATCGAAATGTGAAAACACATTGGCCATCTGTATATCCAAGAAACGGGTTCTCCAGTTCGTCCATGCTGATTACAGCCTCCCAATTATATGTTTTGTTTCGCTGAATCGCTGATTGTTTTATTTTGTTTAATTGGGGATTCTGTTCGTTCAACAATTCTAGTTTAATTAATATTTTATTTGGCAATGGTCCTGTAAACGAATCGAAAATCTTTAACTCGAACTGAAAAAACAGTTGGTTGTTACGATAAAATGCAGACGACCACCAAGATAGTCCACCATGTTTAACATCCGAGTTTCCGATGTAATGTATTTGCTTCCCATGATCTAAATGAAATTGGAAAATACAAGTCTTCTGTATGGCCACTTCTGACTTTGCCAAGTTGTTGTTGCTTGCAGCCCCTGAGTTTAACAAGTTATGACTGCCTGCTGTGTTTGTGTCATTTTTCTTCATACCTGGAATTATTTGACCAAGTTGTTTAGTTAGCTGCATTTTGTTCATTTCACCTTCTTGAAACAAAAGTAAGCTGGGTTCTGGAACGACTAGGCTCCGTTTACCATTTTCAATCTCATGTAGAAGATTCATTTGTAAAATTAATAATTGTTTTACTCCGATATGGTTTAGATCATCTGTTATTTCTTTTACAAGGTTCTTTGTTGCTGTTGATAAGTCACTGGCCAGTGATTCTAATCTCACCGTCTCCTTCTCGGCCTGACATTGGCTTTGTTTTACTTCGTCTTTCATTTCACTTTCAATATTGCGAAGAGCTGCACACAGTTTATCCACCCTCTTATCAATCCTGGTACAGATCTGTGAAGTTTGTGTTTTGATCTCTTTCTTCTGATGCTGGATGGATTCAGAATATTTATCATATTTCAGTAAGGTTTTCTCTAGCTCCCCCTTCAGTTCTTTGATATCCATTTGTATCTCAAATTTAAAATCGTTTAAATCACTGACCGAGTGACCATTGTGATCAGCTATAAAACATTTATAACACATGGATACACTACACCGTTTACAATATAGGTCTATTTCTTTCATGTGATTACTACACATCCTACTTTCACTTTCGCCTTTATCACCATCAATGGTAGATTCACTCACCTCTGTTTGCTGTGCGAGATAAAAATTGGTAGTAAATTGTTCAGGAATCATGATATCTTTACGACAGATAGGACAGGGAAAATGACCGTTCTCTGATTTGCTTGAGATATAATCATCCAGACAAGTTTTACAAAATGTATGAAAACAGTCAATTATTTTTGGATTTTTAAAATCACACAAACATATACTACACTCCATCTTGGTCGCCATTTTCTACACAAGAAATATTTCTCGCTTCACGGATATACAACGTTTATAGGTACTAACCCATGAACAGCATTCGATAATAGCGTCACTATAATGTACAACTATATTACGTTGGGAGGTACTAACCAATGAGCAACATTCGATAATTGCGTCATTGTATTTTATTTTAGTCAAGGTTCAATCAATGAAACGACAACTCAATATACTTGTCAAATAGATCGTCAATAGAAGTCGAAAAATCACATTTATCAATCCAAACCATACGATACAACAAGAAATACTTCTCGCCTCATACGATACATGGAGGCCTAAACTCAAGTAAATCGATCTTTGTCACAGTTATGTTTTCCTTAAAACCCCATCTCACTATAAACCAAGCAATAATGGCGGCCTATATGCAGGTAAACTGTTCACCACAATAACACATCATTATAAAGCAAGCAATACAGACTATGCACTCCACGTCGCGTGTACGTATTATGGAGAGATTTCTATCTTAGTACGTTAAGTGTATAAACTATTCAGCTGAGCGCTTTCAATTTAAACACACACGCATCAATCATAAAAAGGTTTTTAAATGCAATGAATGAAATGAAATAGATAGAACGTCATATACCTCTATTGCTGAATACTGCTGCGTAACAAATATTTATTATTAGTATATGCATTATGTGCATCCAAACGGTATATTTCATATACAGTGACAGTGAAATACCCAACTTCATTAGCCCATGTTAGGAGCAGAACAGTAGGACGTTAAACCCCATTTCATTTCATATAATTTGCGACAGTGCAATGTTAATGTTAAGTTGGTCAATGGGAGCTCTTCTGTTGATTCAGTGAAAGTGAGATCCTCTTTATTGTGAAGTCCATGAACATCAAAGACAGACTTCAACACACACAGAGCATACATGAAATGAAATGGGATTTAACGTCCTACTGTTTTGCTCCGAACTCGCCTAATACAGTGTGCTATATGAGGGAAATTTTGCCCAGACAGCGGCTTTACAGCCTACTCGTATCATCGAATTCCAACTGTCAAGGGTCTTTTAGCGGCCCTCGTTTTGCCGTGAGACCTACTTTTCGAGTTGCATTATGGCTTGTGTTGCGTGATGTCTTCTTTGGATGTAGAGACTACAGTAATTTCTTAGACAAAATTCGACAACATGACATCAAACCAAAAAGATAGATCGCTATTATCGCAGCGTGTTAATTTCCTAATTTGCATATTCTCTTTGTAAGGAAGTTGGAAACGTCTTACCGACATGAATAAATACCAGTGTTGACGTCATGCGATTCGAGAAGTATATCAGTCACGACAAGACCAGGGGCGCTGATATTGCTGTGTGTTTGATTCTTAATTTCCTATTTTCGAGTTTCGCGTCTTGAGGGTGCCTTATAGAAATGGTTCCAATACTGATGTCTTCGACCCTACTCCAGATTAACGTCACAAGTATAGTAACTAGGTGCCGTAGTCTTAGATTTTGTCGTTACTTCTACTTTTCGACGAAAATGCCCCCAGGCAGCCTCTGCAGAACAAACGGCAAGAGCTCAATTAGATTACACTGACAAAAGAGCCACGCCCGAAGATCCCGATGCAAATTCTTGACAAAAACCGGATTTGAACCCGGAATCTCGAGCTTATAAATACAGTGTTACGGACCCGTATCCAACTCATAAAATTGGAGGGGGGTGGGGCTACAGAATTTTTGGGAGGGGCTGAGGATGTGGCCGGCTAAGAACAACCCTAAAAAATCATTATTGTTGGCGAAATATTGGGGGGGGGGGCTAATTTGATTTTGCCAATTAGCATTCCGTCGCAAAATCACACCTATTCCTTGCACAGCCCAACATCCTCCTCCCCGCCAATAAAATAAAACGTTATCTATTCCGTGAATAATTGCTGTCATAAAGTTGACCTTAGTACTGTAATGTTCTAAGAGAAACAGATTAATACCTTTGTGGAAATGCGTTAGACTGGACCAGTTGGTCCAGAACTGTGGCTGAACATGGGAATTATCTACTAAGTTTTTTAGGATTGATTTTAGTGGCTTGAGCGCTTTACAAAAAATAAAGATAATCCCCTGTAATTTTCATAGTATTCATAGTACCATGGTGTCTTAACGTCATTTCGAGACTAACATGGTTTAATTTTATTTCAATAATTCGCTTGGGAGTAGGGGTCTTTAGCAGTGGGAGGAAACCAGAGAACTCGGAGAAAACCCACGAGGTAGGGACTATATCTGTATTTATATAGAATATACACAATATTATCTATTCATACAGTAATTTGTTGTAGATGTAAGGTTATGAAACTGCGGTGGCTCAGTGAGTAAGGCATGAAATTGGGTTTAACGTCCTACTCTGACTCAGTGGATGAGAGGTGAAATGAAATATTGTTTAATGGCACGTCAGCTCCAACCGGGCTATATGGCCCCAAACATATTGTAATAGGGATATAATTCGTGCATTTATTCATTCGTTTCTTTATTATTTCATTCATTCAATTAATGTCCAATGTGTTGTTTTAATAACTTATTTAAATTTGAATAGATATCTTTTAATACCCATTACACCTGAAGCAATCAATCTTGTAACTTGGTAACCGGTGGTGGACAGCCAATTCATTAATAGACAGTCTGATAAACTTAATCCTTATTTTTCTATTATATGTAACTTTTGTCTTTCATGTTTTATTGTTACCTATGTTCGTTAATTGTGTATATTTAATTTAATCCTTAGATACGAGCTTCGTTAAATACCGAATTGTATATTCATTCAACATTCTAGGCTTCATCCCGTTTCCACGACAGTCACTCTGCCTGTCGGATGTGCTGTTCTGTTTATATGATATTGTATGTTTTAGATGGTCCACGTATTTGATATTATTGATTTTGATTTTGCGACAAAATTTTAATTACGCAGTGGGGGTATTGTAGCAGTGTATATTTTTATGTATAGTTTTCATACGTATTTAATTAATATGATTTAAATTACGTATTTTATCTATTGTAATAATGTATATTTTCATATATAGTTTGTATACGAATTTAATTAATATGATTTAAATTACGTATTTTATTTTAAAACTAAAGCGCCATTTATTTGCTGACGTTGATAAATAACAGTTTAACGCTGTTATATAAGAATATTGGCGTATTAATAGACACTTAAAGAGTCCTTTAGTTTGTATCATTTTAGATTGATTTTAAGTATAATTAATGGTGACGCCTAAGACTTTTTAAACAATACGCTGGGATAAAAACTACAGGCAATATAATTACTCAATATGACACGTCAAAGATTGAGTTAGGCAAGATTGGTTTTAACGAATCATTGGCCAAGCCTTTAGTTGTCTCTGGATGTTTTAAACATCCACCAATCAAATTAAAAGAAAATAACTAGGCGTGTTATTCGGAAATTAGACCCTTTAAATTCGCGGACAATTCGTTTAGTCGTCACTACACTGTTACAATATGATGGATTAACGAGACAAATTAAAACAATATTACAGGGGTGTATTCATACATGTAAATAAAAACAAATATCACAGAAAATATAATTAAAACTAAATATATCAATTCCTTTACATACATAAATATTTAAAACGCAATATATGATAGTTATAAACAATTAAAAAATTTAATAAAAGTTTGTCTCTTTTAAAAATGCTAATAATTTATCATAAAGCTCCGGTTGAGCAAATATCTGACGTGCTGACTGTCAACGGTAATATTTAGATCTAATATACTTGAGACGATTGCACTCAATCAAGATGTGTTTTACTGTGAAAGGAACATGACAGTGAACACATTCTTGTTGAGGCCCTTGCTTCAAAATGAAAATAAGTGTTAAAAAAGTATGACCTATGCGTGAGCGACAGAAAACCACCTCATCCCTTCTTTTGGTTCCATAGGAGCTTGGCCAGTCTCTTAAGAGAGGCTTAATGTAAGTTTATTTGTGTCTGCAAGATCCTAAGACCGTTGTCAGCGATCATATATAAAACAGTTTATGAATAATGTAAAATCTGTGAATGGTAAAAGAAATTCTGATATGGGAAGATCTAAAACATACGTATTTTATTTTCACATACCCATGTAAATCCAATATTTAGTTAATAGGTGATATTAATAATTTAAAGAGCAAAAATTCCACCAATAGTCTTATAGAGTATACACATTGGATTCATTTCCATAGTTTTGAGTGAAATTTAACAACACAGCAGGAAATTATTCATATAATATGGTCAATGACATGATCAAAACGTTACATGTAAATATCAAAATGAAATTGTAGCATGGGTTCCCTCCCAACATCTTATAAATTCCCCTGGAAATGGGGAGCTACCCCCAATGAACAGACAGTCTAGATTGTAGGTGTAACATACAAAACAACTAATCGAAATGTGAAAACACATTGGCCATCTGTATACCCACCAGTAAGGTCCTTCAGTTCGTCCATGTTGATTATGTCCTTCCAGTAATATGTTTCTTTTACCTGAATGATCAGCTGTTTAATTTTGTTTAACTGGTGATTCCGTTTGTTTAATAATTCCAGTTTAATTAATAGTTTATTTGGCAATGGTCCAGTAATCGACTCACGTATCTGTAACTGGAGAGACAGTTTATTGTTACGATTTGAGGCAAATCGCCACCAGCAGAGTCCACAATGATTAAAAACTTCGGTTCCAATGTAGTTTATTTGCTTCCCCTTATTTAAAGTAAATTGGAAAATGCAAGACTTATTTATGACCAATTCCGAGTTTTCGTCGCGTGTAGTCCCCGAGTTTGACAAGTTATTGCTGCTTGCAGTCTTTGTGTCATTTTTCTTCTTAGATGGCTTTAATTGGCCAAGTTGGTTAGTTAGCTGTATTTCATTCATTTCTCCTTCTTGAAACAAAGGCAGGTTTGGTTCTGGAACCACGAGGTCCTGTTTACCATTTTTAATCTCACACACGAGTTTTGTTTTTAAAACCAATAATTCTGATACTCCGATATGATCTACATCATCTGTTACTTCTTTTACAAGTTTCTTTGTTGCTTTTGATAAGTCATTGGCCAGTGGTTCTAATCTCGTCGTCTCCTTCTCGGCCTGACATTGGCTTTGTTTTACTTGATCTTTCATTAAACGTCCAATATTGCGAAGAGCTGCACACAGTTTTTCGACTCTATTGTCAATCCTGGTACAGATCTGTGAAGTTTGTGTTTTGATCTCATTCTTCTGATGCTGGGTCGATTCAGAATATCGTTCGTATTTCAGTAAAGTTTTCCCGAGCTCCCTCTTCAGTTCTTTGATCTCCATCTGTATCTGGAGTTTAAAATCTTTTAAATTACTGACCGAATGACCATTGTGATCAGCTATAAAACATTTATAACACATGGATACACTACATCGTTTACAATATAGATCTATTTCTTTCATGTGATTACTACACATCCTACTTTCACTTTCGCTTTTATCATCATCAGTGGTAGATTCGCTCACTTCTGCTTGGTGTGCGACATAAAAATTGGTAGTAAATTGTTCGGGAATTGTGATATCTTTACGGCAGATAGGACACGGAAAATGTCCGTTCTCTGATTTGCTTGAGATGTAATCATCCAGACAAGTTTTACAAAATGTATGAAAGCAGTCAATTATTTTTGGATTTTTAAAATCACACAAACATATACAACACTCCATCTTGGTCGCCATTTTCTACACAAGAAATATTTCTGGCCTCACGGATATACAACGTTTATAGGTACTAACCAATGAACAGCATTCGATAATTGCGTCATTGTATTTTATTTTGAGTCCAGGTTTTAATCACTGAAACGACAACTCAATAGACTTGTGAAATAGGTAGTCAGTCGAAGTCGAAAAATCACATTTATCAATCCAAACCATACGATACAACAACAAGAAATACTTCTCGTATACGATACATGGAGGCCTAAACGCAGGTAAATCGATCTTTGTCACAGTTATGTTTTCCTTACAACCCCATATCAGTATAAACCAAGCAGAAATGGCGGCCCTATATGCAGGTAAACCGATTGGTGTCACTGTTAACCAAAATAACACATTCTTATAAACCAAGTAATAATGACAGAATAAACACATCGTTACAAACCAAGCAATAATGGCGGCCTATTTGCAGGTAAGCTGTTCACCACAATAACACTTCATTATAAAGCAAGCAATATACAGACTATGCACCCCACGTCGCCTGTAAGTATTACATATACGTTAAGTGTATAAACTATTCAGTTGGGCGCTTTCAATTTAAACACACATGCATCAATCATAAAAATGTCATGAATGAAGTGAAATAGAGTAGAACGTCATATACCTATATTGCTGAATACTGCTGCGTAACAAATATTTATTATTAGTGTATGCATTATGTGCATCCAAACGGTATATTTCATATACAGTGACAGTGAAATACCCGTCTTCATTAGCCCATGTTAGGAGCAGAACAGTAGGACGTTAAACATTATTTCTTTTCATATAATTTGTGACAGTGCAATGTTAATGTTAAGTTGGTCAATGGGAGCTTTTTCTGTTGATTCAGTGAAAGTGAGATCCTCCATGAACATCAAAGACAGACTTCAACACACACAGAGCATACATGAAATGAAATGGGATTTAACGTCCTACTGTTTTGCTCCGAACTCGCCTAATTAAGACGGGCATACACCATACAGTGTGCTATATCAGGGAAATTTTGCCTTTACAGCCTATGTGACAAAGTAATTTATACATAGAACTTTGCTAGATTTGACATTATATTATATTGGACGTTTTCAACTATACACAACTTCTGCTAATGTGTTCAATATGTTATTTACGGGCAACACACGAATGGCCTCTGCTCATTTTGACAAAACGCACGATCTCATTAAATATCTTATTTATTCGTATGTTATTTATAATCTACACATGTTCTATGTGTTTAACACTCAGCAGAACTTCGCGACTTTAAAGGAAAGATGCGGTGCAGTTATAGAAACTATAATCTCAATTCCAAATAAGTTAATCTGTCATGTATCATTATTCTTAATGACTGTATGCTTTATAAAGCCAGAATTAACTGACAGTACGTCAGACTTGAATAGAGCCCCTTCCGATCTATGTCTATTCTATGTTCTCAATAAAGATCTACTAACTATGCTGATCGTCTGTTATCTGTAGTGTTACACCTACTCTTATTATCGAATTCCAACTTTTACGTGCACGCCAATGTATACACGGTACCTTGGATTTTAGTTCCATCAGAACGACTAGACAACTGTCCTAGTCAGGTCCTCCATTCTGCATCGCCGACAAAAGGGACCCACGCCGGAAAATCTGGATGAACTTTTTCCGACACACACCATAATATAACATATAAAATGACCTCACTTGATCAAATATTCTTTATCAATTCAAACTCTAACATAATAAATAAGCCGGTAATTATGTTTATAGAATGCCATATTTGTTAGTCTAAAACAACATTAGTGGTTGACCTATTTGAATAATTTGGGCTAGTTTGAAGATTGCATGTAAATTTTATTTTTGAAAATTTTAGTCAGTTTTCTGTTGTTTTCTATGAATTGTTCATCATGTACAAAATATTAGTTTTTGGAGTTTAAAGTCTATTGACAATTAGAATTACTGTTGTAATTTAAATCTAGTAAAAGTAAATTTGCGGCGGTGTATGAGAAAATACTATGCGCATAGTGTGGAAGCCTATAGCTACCATTTATTATTCCTACTTTTCGAAAATGAGCAGTTATGATAAAATATACGGCGTCAGCACGCACATAAAGCAACAATCGACTCGAAAATAGGAAAATAAAAAATACTACACTATGATTTTAGCGACCCTCGTTTTGCCGTGAGACATACTTTTCGAGTTGCATTATGGCTTGTGTTGCGTGATGTTGACTTTCGATGTAGAGACTACAGTAATTTCTGAGACAAAATTCAACAACATGACATCAAACCAAAACGATAGATCGCTGTTATCGCAGCGTGTTAATTTCCTAATTTGCATATTCTCTTTGAATGGAAGTTGGAAACGTCTTACCGACATCAATAAATACCAGTGTCGACGTCACGATGCAATCCGAGAAGTATAAGTCACGACAAAATGAGCTTTGCTTGTTGTGGGTGCCGTAGTCTTAGATTTTGTCGTAACTTCTACTCTCGACAACAAAAATTACGAATGGTAGTGATAGGCCTCCGTACTATAGCATTAAAGCTATGCAATTCCCTTGCTGCTGGCACGTGGGCCGCTGAGAAAGAACTCAATTCCAGCATGCCACATATTAATTACTTTCACGTTGAACTTCACGCAAGATATCAAGCAACCAAATTGCGTATATATATCAAGCCAAAACATAACCTGTATTGATGTGCTAAAACTTGTCACTAATTCGCGTATCATGGTTGTCGTGTATCAAAGTCCCAACCAATCAAATTGCTCATCTTTAATTAGTTTTACAGGAAAATGATCATCATCGAACGTATCTTATGGACATCTATGCCACTTCTAGCCCAATTAGAAGCTGACGTATTATATTCCAAATTCTCGGCGAATCATTGCCGAATCAATGTACGGGTCCGTAGTCAGCTCATAAAATTGGAGGGGGGGGGCTACGGAATGGGTTTTTCTTGGGGGGGGGGGGCTACAGAATGTTTTGGAGGGGCTGAGGATGTGGTCGGCTAAGAATTTTAACACTCCTACGAAATCATTATTCTTGGCGAAATATTGGGGGGGGGGCTAATGTATGAAAGTTATCTTGTTCCAAAGTCGAGTGTAATTAATGAATGAAAATAGGGTTTAACGTCCTACTTTTCTGTATGAACCGGGTAACGAAGACGGGCATGCGCCATACAATATGATATTGGGGAAAATGTCCCCGGACATTGGGTTTAACGTCCTACTCCGACTCCGTGGGAGAGACTCTCGAGGTCTGGGGTGAGATCCGCTTGGTATCCCCATTGGGATGACGACAACATATCATAACATGTGAGCGTATTGTAGCACCATGGGTCTTTCTGTCAGACGTGGAAAACGACCCACGTATTAATACCGGTCGCCACATCCTCCGTAACACCAATGCATCTTTTCTTACTACATATCTCAGTAACCTTGGCATCATCTAGTATTTTCACTTATCTTCTTTGGCTTCCTTTTCACGCTGTGTATGTTCTTGCTTATCTATATCAGTTGTTACGACGGTTTTCCTACCAGGAATAAAAATGCAACAGTTCATTTTTACATGTTTTATAAAGCTGCTTACGTCATGGTACAATGCATAATAGATTACTATAAAATCATCCCCCCAATCCCAATCCTCCCAAAGTCGCTAAAATTGCTATATCTACTCCCTCTAGAATCAAGCGGTCGTCTGACGAATGCTCAGACATACAGTGTTGGACCTCAATTTTTTTCATTTGCTCAAATATGACGTAATTAATTATAACGATTGATTAATTAGACGTCGAAAACCACCCTTATAAGTTATATATGGATAGTGGAAACTTACACCAGAAGTTTCACACGTGTAACGTGGCGATATTTTATTTTTACATAGAACTAGCCATGCTTTCGTGTAAACTCTAAAGAATGTGTGAATCCAGTAAGTAGTTCAAATATACAATATAATGCTATTACTAATTTAAAAAACAACAATTTACAATATACACATTGGATTAATTTCCATAGTTTTGAGTGAAATTTAACAACACGCTATTGCAGGAAATTATCCATATATGGTCAATAATGTGATCGAAACGTCAGCAAGTAAATATCAAAAAGAAATTGTAGCATGGTTTTCAATCAAACAACCTATAATTTCCTCTAGAAATGGGGATCTAACTCCAATAAACAGACAGCCTAGATTTGAGGTGTTACATGCAAAACAACTAATCGGAATGTGAAAACACGTTGATCGTCTACAAATCCAAGAGAAGGATTCTCCAGTTCATCCATGTTGATTATATCCTCCCACTTATATGTTTCTTTTACCTGAATCGTCGGCTGTTTCATTTTGTTTAACTGGTGATTCCGTTTATTCAACAATTCCAGTTTAATTAAAAGTTTATTTGGCAATGGTCCAGTAATCGACTCGCGTACCTGTAACTGGAGAGACAGTTTATTGCTACGTTTTGAGGCAAATCGCCACCAACAGAGTCCAACATGATTAAAAACTTTGGTTCCAATGTAGTTTATTTGCTTCCCCTGATTTAAAGTAAATTGGAAAATGCAAGACTTATTTATGACCAATTCCGAGTTGTCGTGGCTTGTAGTCCCCAAGTTTGACAAGCTATTGCTGCTTGCAGTCTTTTTGTCATTTTTCTTCTTAGATGGATTTAATTGACCAAGTTGGTTAGTTAGCTGTATTTCATTCATTTCACCTTCTTGAAACAAAGGCAGGTTGGTTTCTGGAACCACGAGGTCCTGTTTACCATTTTCAATCTCCCGTAGGAATTTCGTTTTTATAGCCAATAATTCTGATACTTCGATATGGTTTAGATCATCTCTTATTTCTTTTACAAGGTTCTTTGTTGCTGTTGATAAGTCACTTTCCAGTGATTCTAATCTCACCGTCTTCTTCTCGGCCTGAAATTGGCTTTGTTTTACTTCGTCTTTCATTAAACGTCCAATATTGCGTATAGCTGCACAAAGTTTTTCCACTCTCTTGTCAATCCTTGTACAGATCTGTGACGTTTGTGTTTTGATCGCTGTCTTCTGATGCTTGATCGATTCAGAATATTTATCATATTTCAGTAAGGTTTTCTCTAGCTCAATCCTCAATGCTAGAATCTCCGTTTTTATCTCAAGTTTAAAATCGTTTAAATCATTGACCGAGTGACCATTGTGATCAGCTATAAAACATTTATAACACATGGATACACTACACCGTTTACAATATAGGTCTATATCTTTCATGTGATTACTACACATCCTACTTTCACTTTCGCCTTCATCATCATCATCATCATCATCAGTGGTAGATTCACTCACTTCTGCTTGGTGTGCGACATAAAAATTGGTAGTGAATTGTTCAGGAATCGTGATGTCTTTACGACAAATAGGACACGGAAAATGGCCGTTCTCTGATTTGCTTGAAATGTAATCATCCAGACAAGTTTTACAAAATGTATGAAAACATTCAATTATTTTTGGATTTTTAAAATCACACAAACATATACTACACTCCATCTTGGTCGCCATTTTCTACACAAGAAATTTTTATCGCCTCACGTTGATATTGTTAGATACTTACCAATGAACAACATTCGATAATTGCATCATTATATTTTATTTCTTGTCCAGGTTTTAATCAATGAAACGACAACTCAGTATACTTGTGAAATAGGTCGTCAATAGAAGTCGAAAAATCACATTTATCAATCCAAACCATACGATACAACAAGAAATACTTCTCGCCTCATACGATACATGGAGGCCTAAACTCAGGTAAATCGATCTTTGTCACAGTTATGTTTTCCTTACAACTCATCTCAGTATTTATGAGTATGGCGGCCAATATGCAGGTAAACCGATCGATGTCACTGGGGACCATAATAGCACATTGTTATAAACCAAGAAATAATTACAGAATAACAGATCGTTACAAACCAAGCAATAATGGCGGCCTATATGCAGGTAAACTGGTGACGTGTATTAACTGGGCACTTCAATTTAAAAACACATCTGTCAACCATCATAAAAAGGTTTTTAAATGAAAAGGAGTAGAATGTCATATAGACCTATAATCTGCTTACTGAATACAACAGCGTTACAAATATTTAATAATGTCAATAGCATGTACATTCCAACGGTATAATACATATTCTATTGACTGACAAATCTATATATTACAGATACATTATGTAAGATTTAGATACAGAGCCGACCGTCCTTGCTGTTAAAGTTTAAAAATAGATAAAAGCAAAATGAATATAATGAAATTTCCATTAAAAATACTTGATGCTGGGTTACTCGGGCTTTTCTACAGCAGAACGGTGTCAACGCCAGCACTCGCCAGCCCTTAGCCCGAACATAAATCTTATTCCCCCAACCCCACGATTATGAATATTGTAACAGTCAATCAGAGCAGCTAATCTTGCGGGGCGTTGGCGCTCTATAAATTTCCATTAATAATAATAATCTTTAGGATGAAATTCAGAGGACACTTAATAACGTCGCACCGAGACCAAACACAACCGAAGGATTGAAACAGGCTTTTCTGAGAGTGTGGTTCCAGGTGCCAATGGTGTTCGTCAATCGTCTGGTCCACGCCATGTACAGACACTGCGCTGCTTATTGACACTCGCGGTGAACACACCAGATACTGATGTAAAGACTGTGTATGTAATGTCTTGGAATTGTGATTAATTAATCACTAATCTGTCATAATACTGTTCACCAAAAATTGATTTGATACATTTAGTCATTCGTTTTTAGAACGATTTGATTAAAGTGGCGCTCACATTTTGAAATCATACTGATGTTTTTTTGTTTTGTTTTGTTTTTGTTTTTTTTTTGTCTTTTTTTGTTTGCTGTTTAGTAGGCAAAATATCGTAGATGTTGGACTAAAAACATCATTTGGAGTTGACTTATTTGCATTATTTGACTACATTATAAACCGAGTTAGCTTAAACATTGCATATTAATTCTATCTTTGAACATTTTTTCCGCTGTTTTCTATGAATTGTACAAAACAGTAGCTGTCTAAACTGGAAGCTCAAGGAGCCTATTGATAATAAGCGTATTGTAATTAAAATCTACCTTTCGCCCCCTCAGAAAGAGGTAGCCAGCCATGATGACTCAGCGGGTAAGAAATGAAATGAAATGAGTTTTAATGCCTCTCTGTTCTGTCCCGACTTAGTGTGATGAAAATTCGAGCTGCATGCGTCGTTTTGATTGGTCAATTAGACACTGTCTATTGGACAATAACACTCCTCTGTTTTAATAATGTCTTTTAAAATCCTAAAAAATAGGTTGCCAGGCAACGACAGATACGCCCACACAGCAGCTTAATCGTCCGGGCAGTCAACAAGAGTTGTCGCATATTAAGTAATTATCAGAAACATTTAATATTATTTCTAAAATCGGATAATAATTGAGACCTCTAGAGGGACCACAAGCTAAAAAAAGTCGATTTTGCGTACAATCAGGGGCTATAATTCAGGAAATTACAATCCGATGGGTGCAAATATATAAAGGAACCAAGATCTTTGGGTTATAAACATGCATTTTAAGTTTCATCAAAATTGATTTAAAATTGTGACATCTAAAGGGTCCACAACCTTGATATACCATATTTTTATAGTATTAGCGTACCAGCGGCGTCCATTTTGTCCATCAGTTTTCGTCTGATTTTCACGAAATTCGAACTCAAAATTCATTACAGTGTAACGGTGATATAATCAAACGGTTTTTTTTTTAATCAGGTAATAATTTTGACTTCCAGAGGGGCCACAATCTAATAAAGGCGATTTTTCGTACAATCAGGGGCCATACTTCGGGAAGTTATGATCCGATATGCGCAAATATCGAAAGGAACCAAGATCTTTGAGTTATAAACATGCATGTCAAGTTTCGTCAAAATCGGTTCAAAATTGTGACCTCTATAGGATCCACAACCTTGATATAACATATTTTAACACTATTCGCGTACAAACGGCGGCCATTTTGTCCGTCAATTTTGGTCCGATTTTCACGAAATTTGAACTCAACCTTCATTACCATATAACGGTAACATAATCAAACGGATAATAATTTTGACCTCCAGGGAGACCACAAGCTAAAAATGGCGATTTTTCGGACAATCAGGGGCCATAATTCAGGAAGTTACGATCCGATGGGTGCAAATATCGAAAGGAACCATGATCCTTGGGTTATAAACATGTATGTCAAGTGTCATCAAAATCGGTTCAAAATTGTGACCTCTATAGGGTCCACAACATTGATATAACATATTTTCACACTATTCGCGAACAAACGGCGACCATTTTGTCTGCCAATTTTGGTCCGATTTTCACGCAATTTAAACTCAATCTTCATTACCATGTAACGGTGATATAATCAAACGTTTTTTTTAAATCGGATAATAATTTTGACCTCCTGAGGGACCACAAGCTAAAAAGGGCGATCTTTCGGACAATGAGGGGCCATATTTCATGATCCGATGGGCGCAAATATAAAAAGGAACCAAGATCGTTGGGTTATAAACATACATGTCACGTTTCATCAAAATCGGTTCAAAATTGTGACCTGTATAGGGTCCACAAGCTAATAAAAAACATGATTTTTTTGTACAATCAGGGGCCATATTCCATGAAGTTTCGATCCGATACATGCCAATATCGAAAGCAGTCGAGATCTTATGGGGATAAACCTATATGTCAAGTTTCGTCAAAATCGGATAAGAATTGTGACCTGTAGAGAGTCCACAAACAAATTGTGGACGGGCGGACGGACAGGGGCGACGACAATATACGTCCACATGAAAATGTGGTCGTATAAAAAGCATGTTACAATGTTGATAAACACTTCCTGTTTCGCATTTTGAGGGACAATAACACACATCTAAATGCGAAACAGGAAGTATTTATCTCCTAAATGATATTACCACTTTACCACAAGTAATTCGCCATGTTGAAAGCTACATTGAACCGTAAAAGCACATTATTATGCATGCAACAGTAGCTATGAGCAGTCAATACTGCTAATTAAAGCATGATTATGGGTTATACGAAATGGGGACTGACGAACAGGGGTGGCAACAACATAATAACACATGAAATGTAGGCGTATACAAATAAGTTTAACACCCATAGTTTTTAAAGTAATATATTTCATAATTCTTACAAGACATATAGAAGTAAATTTCACAAATTATATGGATATACTACTTTTGAGTTTATTAACATGCTACGTTTCATTACACAAATAATGACATATGACACAAATGTGGTGCAATATATAGATAACAATTGGAAACAATTTAACAGACTAGTCATTAACCTGGTCAAACATGGCAACAAGTAAATATTAAAAAGAAAATGTCATACACTTTCCTTCACGACATCGTATAATATCCACTGGAAAATGGCAGCCTGGGGAGCTAACTCCATTTATCGGACACCCTACTATTTCGTTACATGGACACAGATCACCAAATATTCACGAAACAAGGGCGAAAGTTATTTTTAGTCCTTCTCTCCCTTTCCCCTTTTCCCCCTTTTGCATGGCGATTTTTGTTGAATTTTGGTTGTAGAATCGAAGAAAAGGGTTTGAAAATACATTTTCTGCCAGGTTTTGGTGAATATTCATGATTTTGAGGCGGAAGGATACAAGAGTTGTGAGGTTGGTTACGTTGAAAGGGAGGGCCGAAAATTGCAAGGTTAGCTGTCTCTACTTCCAGCTTGTCTATCTCAAGTTTTTCATGAAGAACCTCATACATGCTTTTGGGCAAGAGTCTGCCACATGTTGCTCCATCTGTGGCAGAAAGCGTTTTGCCCAACGAATATTTGGGAAAAAGTTACAACCGGTCTAAGAGACGAGAATTAACATTAATTAGTGATCTGTGGCCACATGCCAAACTGATCCCGCAGTGAATATTCGCTTGGCCGCTACAATCACTGATAAGCATGACATTGACTAGGCTTAATGAGTACGGCATATTAACTTTTTTACTCAGACAAATTAAATTCTCAAACATTTTTTTGAGGTAAAAGAAAAATAAATAAAGACGTTTGAAGTATTTGTAGTTAAAAAATATTTCCTATTTAGTGTAAATGGGTATTAAAATGAGTAAAATGCATCATTTTGCCCGAAGCAGTTAGGTGTTAAGTAAACATTGCACGAGCCGTTGAGCCAATGACTACGAGGCGTGCAAGTCAACGCACGTGTTTTAGACAGCCATCCGTTACAGGGATAATTCGTTAGTAATTCTCTGTGAAACAGGTTGGTTACATTCAAGACAACTAATTGAAATGTGAAAACACGTTGATCGTCTACAAATCCAAGAGAAGGATTCTTCAGCTCTTCCATGCTGATTATGTCATTCCAGTAATATGTTTCTTTGAGCTGAATCGTCTGCTGTTTTATTTTGTTTAACTGGTGATTCCGTTTATTCAACAATTCCAGTTTAATTAATAGTTTATTTGTCAATGGTCCAGTAGATGAATCAAGAATTATTAACTCGAGTCGGAGAGTCAGTTTGTTGTTACGTATAAATGCATGTCGCCACAAGGTTAGTCCACCATGTTTAACATCGGAGTTTCCGATAAAATTTATTTTCTTCTCACGATCTAAATTAAATTTGAAAATGCATGCCATATTAAAGTCCACTTCTGAGTTTGTTAAGTTGTCGCTAGCAGTCTCCGGGTTTAACAAGTTATGACGGCTTGCAGGCTCTGTATCATTTTTCTTCATACGTGGCTTTATTTGACCAAGTTGGTTAGTTAGCTGTAGTTTATTCATTTCACCTTCTTGAAACAAAAGCAGGTTGGGTTCTGGAACGATGAGGTCCCGTTTACCATTTTCAATCTCACACACGAGTTTTGTTTTTAAAACCAATAATTCTGATACCCCGATATGGTCTACATCACCTGTTATTTCTTTTACAAGGTTCTTTGTTGCTGTTGATAAGTCACTGGCCAGTGATTCTAATCTCACCGTCTCCTGTTCGGCCTGGCCATGGCTTTGTTTTACTTCGTCTTTCATTAAACTTCCACTATTGCGAAGAGCTGCACACAGTTTCTCCACTCTCTTATCAATCCTGCTACAGATCTGTGAAGTTTGTGTCTCGATCTCTTTCTTCTGATGCTGGATGGATTCAGAATATCGTTCGTATTTCAGTAAAGTTTTCCCGAGCTCCCCCTTCAGTCCTTTGATATCCATCTGTATCTGGAGTTTAAAATCGTTTAAATCACTAACCGAGTGACCATTGTGATCAGTTATAAAACATTTATAACACATGGCTACACTACATCGTTTACAATATAGATCTATTTCTTTCATGTGATTACCACACATCCTACTTTCACTTTCGCCTTTATCATCATCAATGGTAGATTCAACCACCTCTGTTTGCTGTGGGAGATAAAAATTGGTAGTAAATTGTTCAGGAATCGTGATATCTTTACGACAGATAGGACACGAAAAATGGCCGTTCTCTGATTTGCTTGAGATATAATCATCCAGACAAGTTTTACAAAATGTATGAAAACAGTCAATTATTTTTGGATTTTTAAAATCACACAAACATATACTACACTCCATCTTGGTCGCCATTTTCTACACAGGAAATATTTCTCGTCTCACGAATGTACAACGTTGATATTGTTAGATACTAACCAATGAACAGCATTGGATAATTGCGTCACTAATGTACAACTATATTACGTTGGTAGGTACTAACCAATGAACAACATTTGATATTTGCGTCATCATATTTTTGTTGTCCAGATTCAATCGATAAAGCAACAACAACTCTATATGGCTGTGAAATAAATAGTCAGTAGAAGTCAATAAATCACATTTACCAATCCAACCCATTTGATACAACAATACTTACATATGTTTATAATATAAGTATTGGTCACCAATTTCTGCACTAGAGGGGTGGGGGCGGGTAGATGGTCGAATGGCTAGCGTGCGCGCGCTGTATCATACGGCCTGCCATTGAGTCATCTGGCGTGGTTTCGAATCACCGGTTGAACGTGGCAATGAGTAGGGTCACCTGTCCAACCTCGTGGGTTTTTCGGGTACTACAGTTTTCTCCCACCGCTAAAGACCCCTACGCGCAAGCGAATTATTGAAATATAATTAAACCACATGTTTAATTATTTCAGTAAGATAGAGAGAGAAATGGGCTTTAACGTCCACTCAATACAAACTAGGTCATTTCGGGACTAACATATGGTTTAATTTCATTTCAATAATTCGCTTGCGCATAGGCGTCTTTAGCAGTGGGAGGAAACCGGAGTGCCCGGAGGAAACCCACGAGGTTGAGAAGGCGCCCCTATCTCCATGCCACATACGCTCACACCATGGCTCGAAACCACAGCCGCAAGCCAGAGTTGACCGGCCCGCTAGAGTTCGAAGCGCGGCACACTAGACCACTAGTCCATCCCAACCCCCCTTGCTGTATTCAGTAAGAGGATTATAGGTCTATATGACATTTCATTTTAAAACCTTTTTATTATGCTTGATGCGTGTGTGTTTCAATTGAATAGTTAATACATGTCACGTATTAAAATAGAAATATATTATATATATAATAACGACAGGTGTGATGGTGTTTAGATTCTGTCAATAGTACGTCAAAAGTATTTTAAACGTAATTGTGAAACCGCTCGGTGCATATAGACCGCCATTATGACGTGGTTTATAACGATATAGAGTTGTAAGAAAACGTGAATATCAAAACAATTGATCTATCGAATGAGGCGAAAAATAGTTCTAGTGTAGAAAGAGAGAGAGAGAGAGAAATGGGGTTTAACGTCCACTTGACAGAAATTGGGTCATGTGGACGTTAAACCCCATTTCTCTTACTGAAAACAGCAGCATAACAAATAATGTCAATAGCATGTACATTCCAACGGTACATATACTATTGACTGACAAATCTATATATTACAGATACTTTATGTAAGATTTAGATACAGAGCCGACCGTGCTTGATGTTGTAGTTTAAAACTAGATAAAAGCAAAATGAATATATTGAAATTTCCATTGAAGTTACTTTATGCTGAGCAAACAAATTAGACTTTGAGGTTTTACACGATCTCTGCGCTGATTTTAACCAGCGTACTGGTTGTTCGAGGCTTAGTCTATCTTCACAAGTTTTAAATTAAATCATTTAAATGCCGAACCCTTTTAACTACTTTAAATCGGACCAATTCGACGGTATCGAGTGTTGATTATGGTCTTGCCATGTTTATAATTGTCTAATTAATAGTTTATATACGGGAAGATTTGCAAATACGGATTTAGTTCTTGCATAATGTCAGATTACTTCAGTAAAAGTGATCGCCTCGGCAGCTGAGTGAGATCCTCTTTGATGTAAAGTTCATGTACATCATAGACGAACTTCAACACAGACAGGGCAAATTGACCATTAACATGTTGTAATTTGCGGCCAGGCCCGCAGCTAGCAGGGAGTGGGGGCAAGGGGGCAGCTGCCCTCACCAGCCCTGAAAAAATCGGCGCCCCCAATGTCACTTAGTTTTGTCGGAGCCTCGCCAAACATGTCGTTATATATGAGGTGTCCCAAATGCTGTCGGGTGCCCAAAACCGCGTGATATGTGGAATACCTTATCCCGGAGGGGCGGCCTTTGTGCCATTAATGACAATGTCGGGCCGCACATAATGCATAATGCCAAGTGGGCACCCACGACTTAATCCATTGGGCGCCCAAAACGGTATGATTGGTGGGGTGCCTCATCCTGCAGGAGCACCTGTAATGCCGAGATTGGTGGGCCACTGATGATGAACGCCCATAATGCCGGGTGAGATTGGTTAGGTGCACACGATGAATTCATATTCCTTTATTCAAATTTTTATGATGTACATATCAAAATATCATAAAACGCCAATACCGCAAATTCAGCCTCAAAATTGAAAATTCCATTCATTTACATACTTCCTTTTACAGGTGCAACGCGTTTTTCCAAAATATTCTAGGGGGGGGGGTCATCGGCACACCTGATTTGTGTACATTGGGCTAGCTATTGGCATGGCGGCGCTATATGGGGAATATACCATTTGTGTGGTATGGAAGCCTAGAATAACTATACCATTCATAATTTATACTTTTCGAAAAGTCCAAGTTACGACACAATGTAAGGCGACAACACGAAAAGATTGACTCGAAAATGTGATTTTAGCGATCATCTACTTTTTGAGTTGCATTTTTGCGCTTGTATTGCGTGATGTACAATTCAAATTTGTGCGACACTGTCCCGTGGTTTTTCTCAAGGATCGGTACCCTTTCCTCCTTCCCTTAAATATGATAGATGAAACAACGAGGTCCAGAGTACATACTGACAATTTAAAAGGACATAAGCGATCCCATGACAGTTGGAGTTCGAAGAACACAATGTAGAAATTCTGAGGTACTTGCAATATTATCCACCCCATATAGCCGAGTGTTGTTTCAATATATTACTCAATGTCTTAAGCACGATGCCATTAAACAACTTGAAATACAGACACTATCCCGTACGTTCTTTTCAATGAAATATGTCACGCGAGTCCACTTTTTCATCTGGTATAGATAATATACGATTGACAACTTGCCCGTACATTATTGCAAATAGTGGTACGCCAACATCAAAGGATGACGTCACATCTGTATTTTAAGGTCAGAAAAATGTATATAATGCTCATCAGGTATAATATGGTGTAGATAACACAACTTTTATCTGCATTTATATTGAATATGCACAATGTTAGGATGCCGCGATGGCTCAGTAGGTAGGACATGAAATAGGGTTTAGCGTCCTACTGTTCTATTCTGATTCAGTGGGTAAGACGCTGACCCACTAGTCTGGAGGTCTCGGGTTTGATCCCGGTCATCCCCGTTTTCCCCAGTGGTCTTATTCCGTTCTACTCCACCATACCCTGGATTCTTTTATCGTGGAGACACGTATTCAGATTATGCTTGATAGCATAACGACTTGCCACTTCCTGTTTTGACTGGCATAAAAACCATCTTTCCATCAAAACATTTTAGGACATCTTTTTGTGAGCATGTCACTTCTATTACATTAAATTTCTTGCAAACATTGTGGAGAGAAAAATGAGGCTACGATTGTTTTTTGATTGGTTCGTAGAATCAAGTTACGATCAAAGGCAGATTATTTGAATGTGTGTTTCCCCTTTGGATGAACCAAGGATATGGTGCAGTTGAAGGAAATTGGACCACTTGGGACATCGAGGATGTATCTTTGTGTTAGCTGGGCAATTTCCCCTTGTCAGTGGTGTAGGACAGAGGCAGTGTTTAAAATTTACGTCGGTCCGTCGGCCCGGCGCCAATAGATATCTGGATGGGCCGACATCTTTTTATTTTGAAGATGGTGGGTCGGCCCTGTGAGCCGACTGTTTTTGTCAGGGATATTTTGTTCATGGCGAATCATGGTTCTATCAGTATCAAATTCTCGTTTGAAAATATTTATTGCCCCTATTTATAATTTATATCCGAAATATATTATATCCAGATATTTAACAGAATTTCATTACCGGAAATGAAAATAAAATTGTCCACCGGACGAAATTTTCGCCGTAAAAGTGAAGCTGCACTTGCAAATATCAGCACGCTCCCAAAATATTATTTCAGCATTTTGATCAAGTGTGGAATAGACCAGTGTGTGTTCCGATGTATGACTTACTTACTGTCTTATTTGTTTTTATCCGATATTGAATTTGAATACACATGCATAATCCGGCATATTATATTCCTTCAATTAATGGAGTGATCCAAACACGTATGTTACTAAACTAGGTCAGTCCATCTATTGTAGGCCTATTGTCATCAATCCAAAAATACACATTCACGTGATATAAATCCTTTGGCCGCCAGTTTCATTTCATTTATATACACAATATTTTCTGTTAATTTTCGGAGAATATGAACGGCCATTTTAATATTGATAATTCCACGTGCTACAAAGATGTCGTGTATAATGGTTTCATCTTATACACGACGATAATCTAGGGGGCGCTAGTGTCGGTAACACTGAAGTGGCGTTAGATATTTCTTCATTATTAGAATTTACGTCACAATTCTTCGGCCCGTAATGCCGTACGAGATGGTCTAAAACCAATAAATGTAAGAAATATGCCGTGGATTATTTTATATTTATCTTCATATCGAAGTTATTGTATTATATTTACAACTCATAATTATCCAGGTCAGTGTATTGTCTATAGAGCACGTGGTAATTACGTGTCAGTCACTGGAATGATTTTTTTTACGACTAATTCAGCTATGTCGATTATTTAACTAGCCAATAGGGAATATTTAATTAATAAATGGCTTACTGATAATATTTCATTTTTAAGTCCAATATATAATTTTTTGTGCACCTCATTCTGACAAAATGGTTCAGACACGTGAATTCGCAATACCCTACCGTGAATAAAAAAAACCCATGAAATATTAATTTACTTTGCAAAGTTTTCGTGCCTTATTAAAATGACCCGTTGTGAAAATTTTGAAGTGGAAGCCCTGGTCAGTACTACATAGTAGACCTACACATAAACACTAAGTGAATATTTATTATTATTACAGAAAAAATAAATATCAAGCCTGGAGTGGAATGATTTTTTTTTCTTTCTATACATGAAGTATAAACATTAAATCCTCCAAAAGTTAAAATTGTAATGTGAACAGTCAATCAATAATTTTTAAACCTCCAAAATGGCTGTAGAACTAACACCTACGGAAGTTAAAAATTCAAGGTATTTGGGTGGGGTAGTGTACGTGTGTTTTATTAATATTTATTGGGCCCACAAGTTAATGTTAGGACCCACAACTTTCTTGAATGGCATCAACCAGCGGGTCCTGTTGGCCTACAACTTTTCTTACCTAATTTTAAACACTGGACAGAGGGCCTGAAAAAGACAACTTTCTAGTCGTTGGAATGGGATGAAAATAGGAGGTGTAGTATACACATTGGCCTGCACGTGAAAGAACCATTGGCAGTAGGATTTTGAAAGAGTTATGTTGTTATATTTTGTCTACATATATATATTTGCCTTATATCTGTATTACAGTATTGTCTTGATAAGGTTGAGAGAACACTCTTCAAAACATCGACTAAAATACACTATTAGTTACTAAATAGGAGGTGTAGTATACACACTGGCCTGCACGTGGAAGAACCATTGGCAGTTGGATTTCGAAAGAGTTATGTTGTTATATTTTATTTCAATAATTCGGTTTCGCGTAGGGGTTTTTAGCAGAGTACCCGGAGAAAGCCCACGAGTTTGGACAGCCGGGACTGACAGATAGTGGTGACGAAAATATACGGTAACAAATGTATTGTGGGCGTATATAAATTAGTTTAACTTTCACAGTTTTGAATGTAATTTAACAACAAATTATTACACCAAATTATCCAATCGGAAGTTACAAACCCGAGTTATCCCTAAATATAACTGACCGAAGTGACGAGTGATAACAGATACATGGGCGAATTTCTGCTCAATAGCAATTCCTTCGAAGACCAAAAATTGTTGTGTGAGACACCTGTGACAGGATATCTAACAATTCATAAAAAAGAATTGACTGCCACTGCATAAGAGAACACGAAACGTTCGTGCATTACCATGTATGGAAGGAATAAAAACAAGGGGAATGCACGGACTATTTCTTTTTTTCTCGTGTTCCCTTATCTAATGACATTCAATTACTTTATTGAATCGTCAGATATCCTCTTGCAGTCCCATATAACAACTTTTGGTCTTCGAAGGAATTTTTTGTGAGTAGAAATTCGGCCGTGTATCTGTTGTCACTCGTCACTTCAGTCAGTTATATAGTGGGATAACTCGTGTTTTCCTGTCGCGTTCGTTACTTCCGATTCATGAAACCTTTATTACCCATCTATCGTAGCAATGTGTTAAAATTATATTTGGAATGTGTTTAACCAGTTCTATCACATATGTGATAATTACTGACACTAATAGTGTCCTGTAAGTTAATCAATCCAAAGTAAAGATCACATTTATCAACCCAGAATCCATTTCTATCACATATGTGATAATTACTGACGCCAATATTGTCCTTTAAGTTAATCAATCCAATGTAAAAATGAAATAATTTTTCACTGACAAACTGGAGATCACTTTGTGTTATCAAAAGGCCTACTATGATGTTATCACATTTAAAACAACTAATCGAAATGTGAAAACACATTGGTCATCTGTATATCCAAGAGACAGGTTCTCCAGTTCGTCCATGCTGATTACAGCCTCCCAATTATATGTTTTGTTTCGCTGAATCGCTGATTGTTTTATTTTGTTTAATTGGGGATTCTGTTCGTTCAACAATTCTAGTTTAATTAATATTTTATTTGGCAATGGTCCTGTAAACGACTCGAAAATCTTTAACTCGAACTGAAAAAACAGTTGGTTGTTACGATAAAATGCAGACGACCACCAAGATAGTCCACCATGTTTAACATCCGAGTTTCCGATGTAATGTATTTGCTTCCCATGATCTAAATGAAATTGGAAAATACAAGTCTTCTGTATGGCCACTTCTGACTTTGCCAAGTTGTTGTCGCTTGCAGCCCCTGAGTTTAACAAGTTATGACTGCCTGCTGTCTTTGTGTCATTGTTCTTCATACCTGGAATTATTTGACCAAGTTGTTTAGTTAGCTGCATTTTGTTCATTTCACCTTCTTGAAACAAAAGTAAGCTGGGTTCTGGAACGACTAGGCTCCGTTTACCATTTTCAATCTCATGTAGAAGATTCATTTGTAAAACTAATAATTGTTTTACTCCGATATGGTTTAGATCATCTGTTATTTCTTTTACAAGATTCTTTGTTGCTGTTGATAAGTCGCTGGCCAGTGATTCTAATCTCACCGTCTCCTTCTCGGCCTGACATTGGCTTTGTTTTACTTCGTCTTTCATTAAACTTCCAATATTGCGAAGAGCTGCACAAAGTTTTTCCATTCTCTTATCAATCCTGGTACAGATCTGTGAAGTTTCTGTTTTGATCTCTTTCTTCTGATGCTGAATGGATTCAGAATATTTATCATATTTCAGTAAGGTTTTCTCTAGCTCCCCCTTCAGTTCTTTGATATCCATTTGTATCTCAAATTTAAAATCTTTTAAATCACTGACCGAGTGACCATTGTGATCAGCTATAAAACATTTATAACACATGGATACACTACACCGTTTACAATATAGATCTATTTCTTTCATCTGATTACTACACATCCTACTTTCACTTTCGCCTTTATCACCATCAATGGTAGATTCACTCACCTCTGTTTGCTGTGCGAGATAAAAATTGGTAGTAAATTGTTCAGGAATCATGATATCTTTACGACAGATAGGACACGGAATATGGCCGTTCTCTGATTTGCTTGAGATATAATCATCCAGACAAGTTTTACAAAATGTATGAAAACAGTCAATTATTTTTGGATTTTTAAAATCACACAAACATATACTACACTCCATCTTGGTCGCCATTTTCTACACAAGAAATATTTCTCGCCTCACGGATATACAACGTTTATAGGTACTAACCAATGAACAGCATTCGATAATTGCGTCATTGTATTTTATTTCTAGTCCAGGTTCAATCAATGAAACGACAACTGCATAGACTTGTCAAATAGATCGTCAATAGAAGTCGAAAAATCACATTTATCAATCCAAACCATACGATACAAGAAATACTTCTCTTCTCATACGATACATGTCACAGTTCTGTTTTCCTTAAAACTCCATATCAGTATAAACCACGCAATAATGGCGGCCTATATGCAGGTAAACCGATCGGTGTTACTGTTGATCAAAATAACACATCGTTATAAACCAAGCAATAATTACAGGATAACAGATTGTTATAAACCAAGCAATAATGGCGGCCTATATGCAGGTAAACTGTTCACCACAATAACACATCATTATAAAGCAAGCAATACAGACTATGCACTACACGTCGCCTGTATACGGAAGTACGGAAGCCTCTTGGTGCCACGATTTTTTTTTTTTTAGCGTAATTGTGACTTTTTATCTCCTAATTAGGACTTTTTATCTCCTAATTAGGACTTTTTATCTCCTTATTAGGACTATTTATTTCCTTTTTTTTTTAGCGTAATTGTGACTTTTTATCTCCTAATTAGGACTTTTTATCTCCTAATTAGGACCTTTTTTTATCTCCTAATTAAGTAAAACGGTAGTATTTAAGTGAATCTCTTCGCGCTTGGTGGTATAATCATGGATGAACTTGTGATGCCAGTGTATAGAGTTCCTTGGTTCAAATGTCGGAGGATATCGACATTATTGGCTCTTGCGTGTTTCGAGAACGAAAACCGAGGAAACGCGTAAATTCTTCGTTCAAGTTGATCGCAACCTCCCAGAAATAGACTAAAAACCTATCACTACTCGTCAGAAATATAAAATATACTCATCACTACCAATTAGAAATATACATGTACACAAAAATCATCACTTCCCTGTAGACATATCCACAAAAATCATCACTACCCTTTAGACAATTTCCACAAAACTCATCACTACCTTATACAAATTTCCACACAACTCATAACTATCCTTCAGAAATGTCCGCAAAAGCCATCACTACCCTTCAGAAATGTCCACAAAACGCATCACTACCCTCTAGAAATGTCCACAAAACGCATCACTACCGTATAGAAATGTCCACAAAACGCATCACTACCTCTTAGAAATGTCCACAAAACCCATCACTTACCATTCGAAAACTCCACAAAACTCTGAACTACCATTTATAAATACTAGTATATGATAGTAGTAAGTGTTGTATATAGTAGTAGTAAGTGTTGTTTATAGCGGTATATGATAGTAGTAATTGTTGTTTATAGCAGTATATGATAGTAGTAAGTGTCGTTTATAGCAGTATATGGTAGTAGTAAGTGTTGTTTATAGCAGTATATGATAGAAGTAAGTGTTGTTTATAGCAGTATATGGTAGTAGTAAGTGTTGTTTATAGCAGTATATGATAGAAGTAAGTGTTGTTTATAGCAGTATATGGTAGTAGTAAGTGTTGTTTATAGTAGTATATGATATAAGTAAGTGCTGTTTATAGCAGTATATGATAGAAGTAAGTGTTGTTTATAGCAGAATATGGTAGTAGTAAGTGTTGTTTATAGCAGTATATGGTAGTAGTAAGTGTTGTTTATAGCAGTATATGATAGTAGTAAGTGTTGTTATAGCAGTATATGATAGTAGTAAATGTTGTTTATAGCAGTATATGGTAGTAGTAAGTGTTGTTTATAGCAGTATATGATAGTAGTAAGTGCTTTTTATGGCAGTATATTATAGTAGTACGTATTGTTTATAGCAGTATATGATAGAAGTAGGTGTTGTTTATAGCAGTATATGGTAGTAGTAAGTGTTGTTTATAGCAGTAAACGATAGAAGTAAGTGTTGTTTATAGCAGTATATGGTAGTAGTAAGTGCTGTTTATAGCAGTATATGGTAGTAGTAAGTGCTTTTTATAGCAGTATATGATAATAGTAAGTGTTGTTTATAGCAGTATATGGTAGTAGTAAGTGCTGTTTATAGCAGTATATGATAGTAGTAAGTGTTGTTTATAGCAGTATATGGTAGTAGTAAGTGCTTTTTATAGCAGTATATGATAGTAGTAAGTATTGTGTATAGTAGTATATAGTAGTAGTAAGTGTTGTTTATAGAGATTCACTTAAATACTACCGTTTTACTTAATTAGGAGATAAAAAGTCCTAATTAGGAGATAAAAAGTCCTAATTAGGAGATAAAAAGTACTAATTAGGAGATAGAAAGTCCTAATTAGGAGATAAAAAGTCCTAATTAGGAGATAAAAAGTCACAATTACGCTAAAAAAAAAATCGTGGCACCAGGAGGCTTCCGTAAAAAGGTTTTTTTAATGCAATGAATGAAATGAAATAGAGTAGTACGTCATATACCTATATTGCTGAATACTGCTGCGTAACAAATATTTATTATTAGTGTATGCATTATGTGCATCCAAACGGTATATTTCATATACAGTGACAGTGAAATACCCGTCTTCATTAGCCCATGTTAGGAGCAGAACAGTAGGACGTTAAACCCCATTTCATTTCATATAATTTGTGACAGTGCAATGTTAATGTTAAGTTGGTCAATGGGAGCTCTTCTGTTGATTCAGTGAAAGTTAGATCCTCTTTATTGTGAAGTCCACTGTCCATGAACATCAAAGACAGACTTCAACACACACAGAGCATACATGAAATGAAATGGGATTTAACGTCCTACTGTTTTGCTCCGAACTCGCCTAATACAGTGTGCTATATGAGGGAAATTTTGCCCTGACAGCGGCTTTACAGTCTACTCGTATCATCGAATTCCAACTGTCAAGGATCTTTTACGTGCAAGCCAATGTATACACGGTACCTAAATTCGAGGCTAGGCAACTGTCCTCGCCAGGCCCTCCATTCTGCATCGGTAACAAAAGGGACCCACGCCGGAAAATCTGGATGAACTTTTTCCGACACACACCATAATATAACATATAAAATGACCTCACTTGATCAAATATTCTTTATCATTTCAAACTCTAACATAAATAAGCCGGTAATTATGTTTGTAGAATGCCATATTTGTTAGTCTAAAACAATATTAGTGGTTGACCTATTTGAATAATTTGGGCTAGTTTGAAGATTGCATGTAAATTTTATTTTTGAAAATTTTAGTCAGGTTTCTGTTGTTTTCTATGAATTGTTCATCATGTACAAAATATTAGTTTTTGGAGTTTAAAGTCTATTGACAATTAGAATTACTGTTGTAATTTAAATCTAGTAAAAGTAAATTTGCGGCGGTGTATGAGAAAATACTATGCGCATAGTATGGAAGCCTATCGCTACCATTTATTATTCCTACTTTTCGAAAATGAGCAGTTATGACAAAATATATGGCGTCAGCACGCACATAAAGCAACAATCGACTCGAAAATAGGAAAATACTACACTATGATTTTATCGACCCTCGTTTTTACGTGAGACCTAAATTCGAGTTGCATTATGACTTGTGTTGCGTGATATTGACTTTCGATGTAGAGACTACAGTAATTTCTGAGACAAAATTCAACAACATGACATCAAACCAAAACGATAGATCGCTGTTATCGCAGCGTGTTAATTTCCTAATTTGCATATTCCCTTTGAATGGAAGTTGGAAACGTCTTACCGACATCAATAAATACCGCAGTGTCGACGTCACGATGCAATCCGAGAAGTATAAGTCACGACAAAATGAGCTTTGCTTGTCTTAGATTTTGTCAAGCAACCAAATTGCGTATATATATCAAGCCAAAACATAACCTGCATTGATGTGCTAAAACTTGTCACTAATTCGCGTATCATAGTTGTCGTGTATCCAAGTCTCAACCAATCAAATTGCTCATCTTTAATTAGTTTTACAGGAAAATGATCATCATCAAACGTATCTTATGGACATCTATGCCACTTCTAGCTCAATTAGAAGCTGACGTATTATATTCCAAATTCTCGGCGAATCATTGCCGAATCAATGTACGGGTCCATAGTCAGCTCATAAAATTGGAGGGGGGGGGGGCTACAGAATTTTTTTTTGGGGGGGGCTGAGGATATGGCCGGCTAAGAACACTCCTACGAAATCATTATTCTTGGCGAAATATTGGGGGGGGGGGGGTAATGTATGAAAGTTATCTTGTTCCAAAGTCAAGTGTAATTAATGAATAAAAATAGGGTTTAACGTCCTATTATTCTGTATGAACCGGGTAACGAAGACGGGCATGCGCCATACAATATGATATTGGGGAAAATGTCCCCGGACATTGGGTTTAACGTCCTACGCAGACTCCGTGGGAGAGACTCTCGAGGTCTGGGGTGAGATCCGCTTGGTATCCCCATTGGGATGACGACAACATATCATAACATGTGAGCGTATTGTAGCACCATGGGTCTTTCTGTCAGGGGGGTGGGATGGCCTAGTGGTCTAGAGTGCCGCGCTTCGACCTCTAGCTGGCCGGTCACCCCTGGCTTGCGGCTGTGGTTTCGAGCCCCGGTGTGAGCGTATGTGGCATGGAGATAGGGGCGCCTTCTCAACCTCGTGGGTTTCCTCCGGGCATTCCGGTTTCCTCCCACTGCTAAAGACCCCTACGCGCAAGCGAATTATTGAAATAAAATTAAACCATATGTTAGTCCCGAAATGACCTAGTTTGTGTTGAGTGGACGTTAAACCCCATTTCTCTCTCTCTTTTTGTCAGACGTGGAAAACGACCCACGTATTAATACCGGTCGCCACATCCTTCGTAACACCCATGCATCTTTTCTTACTACATATCTTAGTAACCTTGGGATCATCTAGTATTTTCACTTATCTTCTTTGGCATCCGTTTCACGCTGTGTATGTTCTTGCTTATCTATATCAGTTGTTACGACGGTTTTCCTACCAGGAATAAAAATGCAACAGTTCATTTTTACATGTTTTATATAGCTGCTTACGTCATGGTACAATGCATAATACATTACTATAAAATCACCCCCCCAATCCCAATCCTCCCAAAGTCGCTAAAATTGCTATATCTACTCCCGCTAGAATCAAGCGGTCGTCTGACGAATGCTCAGACATATAGTATGGGACCTCATTTTTTTTCAATTGCTCAAATATGACGTAATTAATTATAACGATTGATTAATCAGACGTCGAAAACCATCCTTATAAGTTATATATGGATAGTGGAAACTTACACCAGAAGTTTCACACGTGTAACGTGGCGATATTTTATTTTCACATAGAACTAGCCATGCTTTCGTGTAAACCCTAAAGAATGTGTGAATCCAGTAAGTAGTTCAAATATACAATATAATGCTATTATTAATTTAAAAAACAACAATTTACAGTATACACATTGGATTAATTTCCATAGTTTTGAGTGAAATTTAACAACACGCTATTGCAGGAAATTATCCATATATGGTCAATAACGTGATCGAAACGTCAGCAAGTAAATATCAAAAAGAAATTGTAGCATGGTTTTCAACCAAACAACCTATAATTTCCTCTAGAAATGGGGAGCTACCTCCAATAAACAGACAGCCTAGATTTGAGGTGTTACATGCAAAACAACTAATCGAAATGTGAAAACACGTTGATCGTCTACAAATCCAAGAGAAGGATTCTCCAGTTCATCCATGTTGATTATATCCTCCCACTTATACGTTTCTTTTACCTGAATCGTCGGCTGTTTCATTTTGTTCAACTGGTGATTCCGTTTATTCAACAATTCCAGTTTAATTAAAAGTTTTTTTGTCAATGGTCCAGTATTCGACTCGCGTATCTGTAACTGAAGAGACAGTTTATTGTTACGATTGGAGGCAAATCGCCACCAGCAGAGGCCAACATGATTAAAAACTTCGGTTCCAATGTAGTTTATTTGCTTCCCCTTATTTAAAGTAAATTGGAAAATGCAAGACTTATTTATGACCAATTCCGAGTTGTCGTCGCGTGTAGTCCCCAAGTTTGACAAGTTATTGCTGCTTACAGTCTTTGCGTCATTTTTCTTCTTAGATGGCTTTATTTGACCAAGTTGGTTAGTAAGCTGTATTTTGCTCATTTCTCCTTCTTGAAACAAAAGCAGGCTGGGTTCTGGAACCACGAGGTCCTGTTTACCATTTTCAATCTCCCGTAGGATTTTCGTTTTTATAGCCAATAATTCTGATACCCCGATATGATCTATATCATCTGTTATTTCTTTTACAAGGTTCTTTGTTGCTGTTGATAAGTCACTGGCCAGTGATTCTAATCTCACCGTCTCCTTCTCGGCCTGACATTGGCTTTGTTTTACTTCGTCTTTCGTTAAACTTCCAATATTGCGAAGAGCTGTACAAAGTTTATCCACTCTCTTATCAATCCTGGTACATATCTGTGAAGTTTGTGTTTTGATCTCTTTCTTCTGATGCTGCATTGATTCAGAATATTTATCATATTTCAGGAAGGTTTTCTCTAGCTCGATCCTCAAAGCTAGAATCTTCGTCTGTATCTCAAGTTTAAAATCGTTTAAATCACTGACCGAGTGACCATTGTGGTCAGCTATAAAACATTTATAACACATGGATACACTACACCGTTTACAATAGAGATCTATTTCTTTCATGTGATTACCACACATCCCACTTTCACTTTCACCTTTATCACCATCAGTTGTAGATTCACTCACTTCTGCTTGGTGTGCGACATAAAAATTGGTAGTAAATTGTTCAGGAATCGCGACGTCTTTACGACAAATAGGACAGGGAAAATGGCCGTTCTCTGATTTGCTTGAGATATAATCATCCAGACAAGTTTTACAAAATGTATGAAAACAGTCAATTATTTTTGGATTTTTAAAATCACACAGACATATACTACACTCCATCTTGGTCGCCATTTTCTACACAAGTTAATTGTTATCGCCTCGCGTTGATATTGTTAGATACTTACCAATGAACAACATTCGATAATTGCATCATTATATTTTATTTCTAGTCCAGGTTTTAATCAATGAAACGACAACTCAATATACTTGTGAAATAGGTCGTCAATAGAAGTCGAAAAATCACATTTACCAATCCAAACCATACGATACAACAAGAACTATTTCTCGCCTCATACGATACATGGAGGCCTAAACTCAGGTAAATCGATCTTTGTCACAGTTATGTTTTCCTTACAACAAAAATCTCAGTATTTATGAGTATGGGGGCCAATATGCAGGTAAACCGATCGATGTCACTGCTGACCATAATAGCACATTGTTATAAACCAAGCAATAATGACAGAATAACACATCGTTACAAACCAAGCAATAATATGCAGGTAAACTGTTGACCACAAAAACACATCGTTATAAACCAAGCAAAACTAACAGACTATGCACTCCACACCATATAGATAAGAGATTTCTATCTTAATACGTGACGTGTATTAACTGGGCACTTCAATTTAAACACACGCCTGTCAATCATCATAAAACAGTTTTTAAATGAAAAGGAGTAGAATGTCATATTGACCTATAATCCGCTTACTGAATACAACAGCGTTACAAATATTTAATAATGTCAATCGCATGTACATTCCAACGGTACATATACTATTGACTGACAAATCTATATATTAAAGATACATTATGTAAGATTTAGATACAGAGCCCACCGCCCTTGCTGTTATAGTTTAAAAATAGATAAAAGCAAAATGAATATAATGAAATTTCCATTAAAAATACTTTATGCTGGGTTACTCGGGCTTTTCTACAGCAGAACGGTGTAACGCCAGCCATTAGCCCGAACATAAATCTTATTCCCCCAACCCCACGATTATGAATATTGTAACAGTCAATCAGAGCAGCTAATCTAGCTGGGCGCTGGCGCTCTATAAATTTCCATTAATAATCTTTAGGATGGAATTCAGAGGACACTTAATAACGTCGCACCGCGACCAAACATAACCGATAGATTGAAACAGGCTTTTCTGAGAGTGTGGTTCCAGGTGCCAATGGTGTTCGTCAATCCACTGGTCCACGCCATGTACATACACTGCGCTGCTTATTGACACTCGTGTTAAACACACCAGATACTGATGTAAAGACTGTGTATAGACTCGAAACCTTCTCGTAATGTCTTGGAATTGTGATGAATTAATCACTAATATGTCATAATACTGCTCACAAAAAATTGATTTGATCCATTTAGTCATGTGTTTTTAGAACGATTTGATTCAAGTGACGCTCAGATTTTGAAATCGTACTGATGTTTTTTTGTTTTGTTTTTTTGTTTACTGTTTAGTAGGCAAAATATCGTAGATGTTGGGACTAAAAACATCATTTGGAGTTGACCTCTTTGCATAATTTGACTACATTATAAACCGAGCTAGCTTAAACATTGCATATTAATTCTATCTTTGAACAGTTTTGTCAGATTTCCGTTGTTTTCTATGAATTGTTCATCATGTACAAAACAGTAGCTGTCTAAACTGGAAGCTCAAAAGAGCCTATTGACAATAAGCGTATTGTAATTAAAATCTACCTTTCGCCCCCTCAGAAAGAGGTAGCCAGCCATGATGACGCAGCGGGTAAGAAATGAAATGAAATGGGGTTTAATGTCTCTCTGTTCTGCCCCGACTTAGTGTTGTGAAAATTCGAGCTGCATGCATCAATAATATTACCATTTTACCACAAGTATTTCTCCATGTTGAAAGGTACATTGACCTGTGGGTTCGAATTCCCGGTTGTACGTGGCAAGGAGTAGGGTCGCCTGTCCAACCTCGTGGGGTTTTTCCGGGTACTCCAGTTTCTTCCCAAAGCTAAAGACCCCTACGCGCAAGCGAAGTATCGAAATAAAATTAAACCATATGTTAGGCCCGAATTGGCCTAGTTTGTGTCGAGTAGACGTTAAACTCTCCCCCCCCCCTCTCCCATTATATATAAATTTAGCCAGTTTACATTGACCTGTAAAACCATATTCGTGCAACAGTGGTTATGGGCATCACTAGTTCAGTCAAGTGTTGATTTAAACATAATTATATCGGTTATACGAAATATGGACTGACGGACGGGGGTGACAAGACATGAAATGTAGGCGTATACAAATAAGTTTAATACGCATAGCTTTTAAAGTAATTTATTTCATAATCCTTAACGGATTAGTCATTAACCTGGTCAAACATTGCAACAAGTAAATATTAAAAAGAAAATGTCATACTCTTTCCTTCACGACAACGTATAATATCCACTGGAAAATCGCAGTGTGGGTAGATAACTCATTTATCGGACAACCTACTATTTAGTCGTTACCTGCAAGACAACTAATCGAAATGTGAAAACACCTTTGTCGTCTACATATCCATGAGAAGGATTCTCCAGTTCGTCCATGTTGATTATATCCTCCCAGATATATGTTTTTTTTAGCTGAATCGTCGACTGTTTTATTTTGTTTAACTGGTGATGACGTTTATTCAACAATTCCAGTTTAATTAATATTTTATTTGGCAATGGCCCTGTAAATGAGTCAAGAACCATTAAATCGAGTCGGAGAGACAGTTTGTTGTTACGTATAGACGCATATCGCCACCAGGAGAGTCCACCATGTTTAACATCCATGTATCCGATAAAGTGTATTTTCTTCTCACGATCTAAATTAAATTTGAAAATGCATGCCATATTTAAGGTCACTTCTGAGTTTAAGTTGTCGCTAGCAGTCTCCGGGTTTAACAAGTTATCATGGCTTGCAGTCTTTGCGTCATGTTTCTTCATACCTGGCTTTATTTGACCAAGTTGGTTGGTTAGCTGTATTTCTTTCATTTCACCTTCCTGAAACAAAAGCAGGTTGGGTTCTGGAATGATAAGGTTATGTTTACCATTTTCAATCTCCCACACTAGTTTTATTTTTAAAGCCAATAATTCAAATACCCCGATATGGTCTAGATCATCTGTTACGTCTTTTAGTAAGTTCTTTGTTGCTGTTGATAAGTCATTGGCCGGTGATTCTAGGCCAGCCGTCTCCTTCTCTTCCTGGCCATGGCTTTGCTTTACTTCGTTTTTCATTTCACTTCCAATATGGCGAAGAGTTGCACAAAGTTTATCTACTCTCTTGTCAATCCTGGTACAGATCTGTGAAGTTTCTGTGACAATTAACCGCTTCTGATTCAGGATGGATTCATAATATTTTTCATGTTTGCGAATGACGTTCTCTAGCTCACCTTTCAGGGATTTGATATCCATCTGTATCTCGAGTTTAAAATCGTTTAAATCAATGACCGAGTGACCATTGTGATCAGCTATAAAACATTTATAACACATGGATACACTACATCGTTTACAATATAGATCTATTTCTTTCATATGATTACTACACATCCTACTTTCACTTTCGCCTTTATCATCATCAATGGTAGATTCACTCACCTCTGTTTGCTGTGCGAGATAAAAATTGGTAGTAAATTGTTCAGGAATCATGAAATCTTTACGACAGATAGGACACGGAAAATGACCGTTCTCTG
This sequence comes from Patella caerulea, assembly GCA_036850965.1. Taxonomy (NCBI): domain Eukaryota; kingdom Metazoa; phylum Mollusca; class Gastropoda; family Patellidae; genus Patella; species Patella caerulea. The sequence continues at coordinate 10,451,886 of JAZGQO010000002.1, read as the reverse complement.
ATTTACTTGAGATATAATCATCCAGACAAGTTTTACAAAATGTATGAAAACAGTCAATTATTTTTGGATTTTTAAAATCACACAAACATATACTACACTCCATCTTGGTCGCCATTTTTCTACACAAGAAATATTTCTCGCCCCACGGATATACAACGTTTATAGGTACTAACCCATGAACAGCATTCGATAATTGCGTCACTATAATGTACAACTATATTACGTTGGGAGGTACTAACCAATGAGCAACATTCGATAATAGCGTCATTGTATTTTATTTCTAGTCCAGGTTTTAATCAATGAAACGACAACTCAATATACATGTGAAGTAGATCGTCAATAGAAGTCGAAAAATCACATTTACCAATCCAAACCATACGATACAACAAGAAATACTTCTCTTCTCATACGATACATGTCACAGTTCTGTTTTCCTTAAAACTCCATATCAGTATAAACCACGCAATAATGGGGGCCTATATGCAGGTAAACCGATCGGTGTTACTGTTGATCAAAATAACACATCGTTATAAACCAAGCAATAATTACAGGATAACAGATTGTTATAAACCAAGCAATAATGGCGGCCTATATGCAGGTAAACTGTTCACCACAATAACACATCATTATAAAGCAGGCAACACAGACTATGCACTCCACGTCGCCTGTACGTATTATGCAGATGGAGAGATTTCTATCTTAGTACGTTTAGTCATGGAACTAGAATACTAACGGGAACGCCCACATTTATTTTTTTTTATACTTCGAATAGAGCCAGGAAAAGTTTAGGTTAATTATACACTTTCTATTTCTTGTATGAGATTATCTGTTTTTGTTTCCTTCATTGTGTGAAATACTCGCAGCAAAGTGCAGTAAATAAAATACCTGACATCATTGATCAAAGTTTAACTCTATAATTTCTCATTTGACCTCAAATCTATGTGCAGTGGAGTCAATTGAAAAAAATAAATCAAAATGGATTGAAATCTAAATTTTAATTTAATTCGTAACCACGTGATTATATTTTATCACCTTTGCTGGTTTATATGGCAACTAAATATTATTGCTAAGCTATTTTTGAATTGTAAAATACATTTACAAATATGTAAATATTGATTCTTTGAATTATATATTGTCAATCAGAATCTAAATATGCAATGTACTATGTATCCACACATGTGAAATAAACTTTTATTATTGCTATTTACTTTTCAGTGTCTTCTCTGAATTCATCCCTACATTCGAAGTTTAGTAATTTTATTTCTGCTTCCATGAATCGAGACTCCGGAGCAGAAAAAAGTTGGCGTGAATTTCACCAATCACTACCTTGTGCTGCTATGGAAATTTCAGAAAACTTCAAACTTAACATGCAATTCATTTTACTTTTATCAATTAAATACTTCGAATTATTGATAAAAATCAACCTATTATCTAATCAAGATTGTAAACAAATTACTGAGGTTAAGTCTGTTAGTTCTGGGGAGAAAGAAATTATCTTTTATATTGCTGGAAGTATTATTGGAAAACTTCTTCCCAAACTATATAAAAAGCAAGATAAACAACACATTTACAAATACTTAAGGCTTTAAAAACTGATAAAGAGAATTCCTCAGATCCAAATGCTAAACTTGTAAAGTTATTTGACAGGGGAGGGCTAACATATATTACTCACAAATCAGCAGATTTCTTCTTGGGTTTAGAAATTTGTTTCCGTAGATTGTATCCAGGTAGTCAGATTAATTTAGAATTGTCAAAACTTTTTGCAAGCACCATCATGTACAACTCAAACAGAATCTTATGATGAAAATGATTTAAAAGAATGTATGACATTATGTATCAAAATGTATTTCATAATACGAGCCCATCATAAATGTAAACGAATGTTACAAAAATTTGTCAGGGAAACTAAAGGGAAAAAATCAAAAATGTCCAAGGGTCTTAGAACAGAGTTGAAAATAAAGAAGTGAAAATTACTCAAGCTTTCGTTATTATTTAATATTAGTTAAAAATGTAATGGTGATATAATCAAACGGTTTTTTAAATCGGATAATAATTTTGACCTCCAGAGGGACCACAAGCTAAAAAGGGCGATTTTTCGGACAATCAGGGGCCATAATTCAGGAAGTTACGATCCGATGGGCGCAAATATCGAAAGGAACCAAGATTTTGGGGTTTTAGACAGGCATGTCAAGTTTCATCACAATCGGTTCAAAATTGTGACCTCTATAGGGTCCACATGCTAAAAACATGATATTTCGCACAATCAGGGGCCATAATCCATGAAGTTCTGATCTGATACATGCCAATATTGAAAGGAACCGAGATCTTATGGGGATAAACCTATATTTCAAGTTTCGTCAAAATCGGATAGGAATTGTGACCTGTAGAGAGTCCACAAACAATTGTGGACGTCCGGACGGATAGGGGCGACGACAATATACGTCCACATGAAAATGTGGGCGTATAAAAAGCATATTACAATGTCGATAAATACTTCCTGTTTCGCATTTAGAGGGACAATAACACCCCAGGAAGTATTACAGGAAGTATTTATCTCCTAAATGATATTACCACTTTACCACAAGTAATTCGCCATGTTGAAAGCTATATTGACCTGTAAAGGCACAGTATTATGCATGCAACAGTAGTTATGAGCAGTCAATACTGCTAATTAAAGCATGATTATGAGTTATACGAAATGGAGACTGACGAACAGGGGTGACAACAATATAATAACACATGAAATGTAGGCGTATACAAATAAGTTTAATACCCATAGTTTTTAAAGAATTTATTTCATAATTCTTACAAGACATATAAAAGTAAATTTCACAAATTATATGGATATACTACTTTTGAATTTATTAACATGCTACGTTTCTTTACACATACAGATATCGTTATCAAGCAAATAATGACATGTGGCACAAATGTGGTGCAATATATAGATAACAATTGGAAACAATTTAACAGATTAGTCATTAACCTGGTCAAACATTGCAACAAGTAAATATTAAAAAGAACATGTCATACTCTTTCATTCACGACATCGTATAATATGCACTGGAAAATGGCAGTCTGGAGAGCTAACTCCATTTATTGGACAACCTACTATTTATTCGTTACATGCAAGACAACTAATTGAAATGTGAAAACACCTTGGTCGTCTACAAATCCAAGAGAAGGATTCTCCAGTTCTTCCATGCTGATTATGTCCTTCCAGTAATATGTTTCTTTGAGCTGAATCGTCGGCTGTTTTATTTTGTTTAACTGGTGATGACGTTTATTCAACAATTCCAGTTTAATTAATAGTTTATTTGTCAATGGTCCAGTAGATGAATCAAGAATTATTAACTCGAGTCGGAGAGACAGTTTGTTGTTACGTATAGATGCATATCGCCACAAGGATAGTCCACCGTGTTTAACATCCGAGGTTCCGATAAAATGTATTTTCTTCTCACGATCTAAATTAAATTTGAAAATGCATGCCATATTCATGACCGCTTCCACGTTTGACAAGTTATTGCTGCTTGCAGTCTTTGCGTCATTTTTCTTCTTAGATGGCTTTAATTGACCAAGTTGGTTAGTTAGCTGTATTTCATTCATTTCACCTTCTTGAAACAAAGGCAGGTTGGGTTCTGGAACTATGAGGTTATGTTTGCCATTTTCAATCTCCCGTAGGATTTTCGTTTTTATAGCCAATAATTGTGATACCCCGATATGATCTATATCATCTGTTATTTCTTTTACAAGGTTCTTTGTTGCTTTTGATAAGTCACTGGCCAGTGATTCTAATCTCGTCGTCTCCTTCTCGGCCTGACATTGGCTTTGTTTTACTTCGTCTTTCATTAAACGTCCAATATTGCGAAGAGCTGCACACAGTTTTTCGACTCTCTTGTGAATCCTGGTACAGATCTGTGAAGTTTGTGTTTTGATCTCTTTCTTCTGATGCTGGATCGATTCAGAATATCGTTCGTATTTCAGTAAAGTTTTCCCGAGCTCCCCCTTCAGTTCTTTGATCTCCATCTGTATATGGAGTTTAAAATCGTTTAAATCACTGACCGAGTGACCATTGTGATCAGTTATAAAACATTTATAACACATGGATACACTACATCGTTTACAATATAGATCTATTTCTTTCATGTGATTACTACACATTCTACTTTCACCTTTATCATCATCAATGGTAGATTCACTCACTTCTGCTTGGTGTGCAACATAAAAATTGGTAGTAAATTGTGCGGAAATCCTGTTGTTCTTACGACAAATAGGACAAAGAAAGTGTCCGTTTTCAGATGTTGTTGAAATGTAATCATCAAGACAAGATTTACAAAATGAATGAAAACAGTCAATTATTTTGGGATTTTTAAAATAACACAAACATATACTACATCTTGGTTGCCATTTTCTTGCTTTCTACGACGCCTGCAAAACACGCCATTCGATAAAGCAATAGTCACATATGGTTGTAAATGAACCAGTTAACACACATGTTAGTCGAGTATTTTCTACACTATAGATTTTTCTCGCCTCGGGAATGCACTGGTCAGGTGCGGATCCAGGAATTTTTGCAGGAGGGGGTTTGCCAGGTTTCTGTTACGGAAATCTGCCATCATCGTCTCTAAATTACATAGGCATACATACAAATTGAGCTTTTTAAACAGAGAAATCATTTTATACTGATGTAGGATCACTTTGTGATGTAATTTCATTGATGCAAGGCATTATTTTTTTTTATGTAGCTGAGCAGGGGGGGGGGGGTTGGACCCCCCACCCCCCCCCCCCTCTGGATCCGCGCCTGACTGGTTAGTACTCTACTACTTTAATATTTAATATTAAACAATATTCGATAGATATTTATTCTATTTAACAGGTAGTTTCTAATTTTATAGTATCTTACTATTCATTGTTTATATTGATAAATACAATTCCAGAAATCAATATAGTTGAAAACCCATAGCAACCATTATAGAAGATCGTATAATGCACAATATATTGATTATAATAAATGAAATGAAGACGGGCAGACGCCAAACAGTGTGCTATGAAGGAAATTTTGTTCTGACAGCGGCACTATGGCCTACTTTTATATCGAATTCCAACTGCCAAGGGATCTTTTACGTGCACGCCAATGTTAACAAAGAGACCTCGGTTTTCGTCCTATCCGAACGTCTAGACAGCTGTCCTCGCAGGTCTTCCGTCCTGTAGATCAGCAGGCTTTAAAATATAGGAATCGACACATAGATCAGGCAAATCGGACAACTACAAATATTTCTAAGCAAATCATCAACTTCGGGTGGCTGTTGTGGCGGCCTTTTTGAAAAATGGCCACCATCTTGGATTTTAAGTTGACCAATCGGGCAGATTTGATTGGTATCTCTTGGAGAACAATTGTGCAAACTTGATGCTTGTATCATCTTTTGCGCGATTTTCCCCCAAAATTGTTAGTGAGCCAACATCTTACCCCTGAGCCACGATTGCACCCATTACAAGTTATAAATGAACACAACACATAGGCTATAGATGACACAAAAGAGCAACATCACCCTTTCGGTGGGGTATATAGTCCACTCCAGTACAATCAAATGCACTTTCGAAAAGGATTCGGGAACAGGTTAGGCTTATATTATAACCGTACTATTTTACACATCATACAAATTTATGAAATAGAGACAGAGAGAGAAATGGGGTTTAACGTCTACTCGACACAAATTAGAATATTTCGGGACTAACATATAGCTCAAGTTTATTTCAATAATTCGTTTGGGCGTATTGGACCTTAGCAATGGGATGAAACCGGAGGACCCAGAGAAATCTCAAGAGGCTGGACAGGCGATCCTACTTATTGTCAGGTACAACCACGGAATCAAAACCACGCCTTATGACAGACCTTATGATAAAGCATGCACACCATTAATTTTATAAATATTGATAGGTTTTGTGAGGTGACAATATGGCTTAGCTGAAAAATTGTTTCTTGGTTGACAATTTTACTTCTATAAATAAAGTCAGTGTTTAGGCTTTGTGCTAAACGAGGCCAGTCCCGAGTCCCGGGTTTGTGAGCATGATAATGACTGGAAAACAAACATGTTCGTGGGGAAAAGAAATGAGTAAATAGCTCAGAATAGGGATTTAATATACCCAGGAAATAACTACCAATAAAATGTCTACCAATAAACTCTTTGAAAACCGCACTATATCCAATTATGTGTAATTAATCCTAAATCCTCTGTACCTCACATCTGGATGGCACACATGAAATAAAATGAAATAGGGTTTAACGTCCTACTGTTCTGCTCCGAACTGGGCTAATAAAGACGGGCATACGCCATACAGTGTGCTTTGAGGAAAATTTTGCCCGAGCAGCGGTACTATGGCCTACTTTTATATGGAATTCAAACTGCCAAGGGATCTTTTATGCGCACGCAAATGTATACACGAGACCTCGGTTTGTCGTGACATCTGGCCTTGGTAGGCTGTCCGTCCTACACCACTGATGACAAGAGGAACCCACGTCAGAAAATCCCGACGAATCTCAGATTTGACATCGAATCTAACTTTAACATCCGTATAAAGATAATCAACATATAAATCATATCAGATTATATTTTAGCAATAACTTATTTGAATCCATCGTATTGATGGTTAGGGTAGTCTAACTTTTTATTAGGAAACTCTATGTATTGAGTTAGAGTGTGGGTTAGCTCGGTTTAGTCCAATAATTATCATGTTTTATAATGTTTCAAAGGTATGTAGGATGTTATTGTAATTCATTAATACAGTATTTACGAGATAATATTTATTTATTCGTAAACAGTTTGGTTACAAATAACATATTCCACTGGACCACATCGGGTAATCATCTTGTTGTTCTTGATATTTATAGTGGCTGTTCCGTGGACAATTGCGCGCCAATCGAAAGACCTGCCATGGCGTCAAAATTACACGATGGCGGCCAGCGATAACGTCATAGTCGGTTCTTGGTCCGTAGTACGGCGGGTATTCTACGACCCCTAAAAACTTGACAGGTCTTTATCAAAGATACGATTAATATGCGCATTATGTGTGGTTTAGTGGTCGAGAGCGAGTTATATATTGATACTGCACGAGTCAGTAGCCAAGTGTTGTTTCAAGATATAACACTATGTCTTTAGCTAGAGACCATTAAACAAATTAAAATACAGACACTATCTCGAAGGTGTTTTTCCATGAAATATGTCACGTGAGTCCAATATTTTATCTAGTATGGATAATGTACGATTGGCAAGTTGTCCATACATTATTTGAAATATCAAAGGATGACGTCACATCTGCATTTTAAGTTATAATACCCATAGAGAAACGTTCGATCCCTGCATTGGCCGGAAGGTCCTGTGTACACCTTGGCGTGCACGTAAAGGATCCCTTGACAGTTAGAATTCGATATAAAAGTAGGCCGTAGTGTCGCTGTCCGGGCACAATTTCACTCACAGCACACTATGAGCGTAGGCCCGTCTTCATTAGCCCAGATCGGATCAGAAAAACAGGGCGTTAAACTTCATTTCATTTCATTTCCATAGAGACCCATACCTGTTGATATTTTACACTATATAATTGGAGCTTTCTTGCATATGATTGTGACCTTGCAGATTGTATTATATCCGGTTTGTTTTCAGATCCTAAATCCATACATTTTATTTCTATTTATTATGTAAATAGTATTTGAAAAAATAATGTGTTGTATTCAAATATTTTACGACCTGTTTTATGATGACCATTTATAATGATAATGGGGAGGGGGCAGGGGGTAACGTCCACCCGAGACAAACTAGCTCTAGATTATTGTGGGACGATAAATGGTTCAATTTTATTTCAATAATTCGCTTGCGCGCAAGGGTCTTTAGCATGGGCATGGGGGGCCGGAGAACTCCAACGAGGTTGGACGGGCGACCATACTCCTTGTCACACACAAGCGGGGAACCGACTCAATGACATACCTTTTGATCAATGGAGCACGCGTTAATCACGCCCCCCCCCCACCTCACACAAACCCCTTCCCCCTCACACAAACCCCTCCATTTATATCATTCGGTTGGTTTGTTGTCTGAGTTGATGACGCATTTCATACGTAGCATCAGTAATGTATGTATGCTTCGTACAACATGTAGAGCTTATTACTCATTAAGCGTTATACTATTATTATACAATAGCATTGAGAAGGTTTTGTTTGCTTTACAACCAAATGTAATTATTGTTATATCGATTATTATTAAAATGTTCAGCCATAGATCTGATTTATGTTGTTTGTATATTTTATAACTACGTGTAATTGTTGTTTAATTGAAAGGTTCGGATTGAAACTTGAATAGTAAGGCAATATAATACTGATTCATGTGTCGATTGTTGTTCATTGTCTGGTTAGAAATATATCGTGTGTAGAAAATGGCGATCAGGATGGAGTGAAGGACATATTTGTGTGATTTTAAAAATCCAATGGGTTTTCAACTGTGTTGATTTGTGTCATTATATTTATCAATATAAACATTGGATAACAAGATACTGTAGAAAATACAAGTTTAATAGTATATACGTCTAACGAATATTGTTTAATATTAAATATGAAAGTAGTACAGTACTAACTAGTGCATTCCTGGGGCGAGAAAAATCTATAGCGTAGAAAATACTCGACTAACTTACAACCATATTTTACATATTTGCTTTATCGAATGGCGTGATTTGGTACAACCGTAGAATAGTGGACCAATCAAGGCAAGAAAATGGCGACCAAGATGGAGTGTAGTATATGTTTGTGTGATTTTAAAAATCCAAAAATAATTGATTGTTTTCATACATTTTGTAAAACTTGTCTGGATGATTATGTCTCAAGAAAATCAGAGAACGGCCATTTTCCGTGTCCTATCTGTCGTAAAGATATCATGATTCCTGAACAATTTACTACCAATTTTTATCTCCCACAGCAAACAGAGGTGAGTAAATCTACCATTGATGATGATAAAGGCGAAAGTGAAAGTAGGATGTGTAGTAATCACATGAAAGAAATAGACCTATATTGTAAACGGTGTAGTGTATCCATGTGTTATAAATGTTTTATAGCTGATCACAATGGTCACTCGGTTAGTGATTTAAACGATTTTAAACTTGAGATACAGACGCAGATTCTAGCAATGAAGAGTGAGGTAGAGAAAACCTTACTGAAATACGAGGAATATTCTGAATCCATCCAGCACCAGAAGAAAGAGATCAAAACACAAACTTCACAGATCTGTACCAGGATTGACAAGAGAGTGGAAAAACTGTGTGCAGCTCTTCGCAATATTGGCAATGAAATGAAAAACGAAGTAAAGCAAAGTCATGGCCAGGAAGAAAAGGAGACGGCGGGCTTAGAATCGCTGACCAGTGACTTATCAACAGCAACGAAGAACTTAGTAAAAGAAGTAACAGATGATGTAGACCATATCGAGGTATCAGAATTATTGTTTTTAAAAACGAAACTCGTGTGTGAGATTGAAAATGGTAAACATAACCTCATAGTTCCAGAACCCAACCTGCTTTTGTTTCAAGAAGGTGAAATGAATAAAATACAGCTAACTGACCAACTTGGTCAAATAAAGCCCTCTAAGAAGAAAAATGACGTAAAGACTACAAGCAGCAGTAACTTGTCAAACGTGGAAGCGGTCATGAATAAGACTTGCGTTCTCCAGTTTAATTTAGGGCATGGTAAGAAAATACGTTTTACCGGAAACCCGGATGTTAAACACGGTGGACTATCCTGGTGGCGATATGCGTCTATACACGACAATAAACTGTCTCTCCTACTCGAGATAATGGTTCTTGACTCATTTACAGGCCCATTGCCAAATAAAATATTAATTAAACTTGAATTATTGAATAAACGGAATCACGAGCTCAACAAAATGAAACAATCGACGATTAATCGAAAAAAAATATTTTATTGGGATGATATAATCAGCATGGAAGAGCTGAAGAATCCGTCTCTTGGATTTGTAGACGACCAAGGTGTTTTCACATTTCGATTAATTGTCTTGCATGTAACGACTAAAAAGTAGATTTTCTGATAAATGTTGTCATCTCCTGGCACTGCCATCATCCTGTAGAAATTAAACGATGCCACATTTTCTTTATAACATTTTTATACGCCCACATTTTCATGTGGACGTATTATGTCGTCGCCCCTGTCCGTCCGTCCGTCCGTCCACAATTTGTTTGTGGACTCTCTACAGGTCACAATTCTTATCCGATTTTGACGAAACTTGAAATATAGGTTTATCCCCAAAAAGATCTCGGCTGCTTGCGATATTGGCATGTATCGGATCAAAACTTCATGAATTATGGCCCCTGATTGTACGAAAAATCACGTTTTTAGTTTGTGGACCCTATAGAGGTCACAATTTTGAACCGATTTTGATGAAACTTGACATGCATGTTTGTAACCCAGAGATCTTGGTTCCTTTCGATATTTGCGGCTATCGGAATGTAATTTCCTGAATTATGGCCCCTGATTGTCCGAAAAATCACCCTTTTTAGCTTGTGGTCCCTCTGGAGGTCACAATTATTATTCGATTTAACAAACCGTTTGATTATATCACCGTTACACCCTAAGGAAGGGTTGAGTTCGAATTTCGGGAAAATCGGACGAAAATTGCCATACAAAATGGCCGCCGTTTGTACGCGAATACTGTTAAAAAATGGTATATCAAGGTTGTGGACCCTGTGGAGGTCACAATTTTGATACGATTTTGATGAAATTTGAAATTCATGGTTATAACCCAAAGATCTTGCTTCCTTTCGATATTTGCGCATATCGGATCGTAACTTCCTGAATTATGGCCCCTGATTATACGCAAAATCGCCTTTTTTTTAGCTTGGAGGTCACAATTATTATCCGATTTAAAAAAACGTTTGATTATATTACCGTTACACGGTAAGGAAGGTTGAGTTCGGATTTCGGGAAAATCAGACCAAAATTGCCATACAAAATGGCCGCCGTTTGTACGCGAATACTGTTAAAAAATGGTATATCAAGGTTGTGGACCCTGTAAAGGTCACAATTTCAATTCGATTTTGATGAAACTTGAAATTCATCGTTATATCCCAAAGATCTTGGTTCTTTTCAATATTTGCGCATATCGGATCGTAACTTCCTGAATTATGGCCCCTGGTTATACGCAAAATCCCCCTTTCTTTAGCTTGTGGTCCCTCTGGAGGTCACAATTATTATCCATTTTAAAAAAAAACGTTTGATTATATCACCGTTACACTGTAAGGAAGGTTGAGTGTGAATTTCGGGAAAATCGGACCAAAATTGACAGACAAAATGGCCGCCGTTTGTACGCGAATACTGTTAAAAAAATGATATATCATGGTTGTGGACCCTGTATAGGTCACAATTTTAATTCGATTTTGATGAGGAAGGTTGAGTTCTAATTTTGTGAAAATCGTACCAAAATTGCCGGACGAAATGGTCGCCGTTTGTACGCGAATAGTGTAAAAATATGGTATATCATGGTTGTGGACTCGCTACAGGTCACAATTCTTATCCGATTTTGATGAAAAGTCACATTTCTAGGTTGTGTACCGTCACACCATAATCATTGTCGGTTTCGAGTTTCATTAATATCAGACTGGAACTGACCAACTAAATGGCTGCTCCCAATACAGTATGAAATACAGGACTTAAAGATGTAGGAAAAATCACTTTCGGTATTGCTTGTTCTCTGTCCATCTCTCGAAAATGTGAGCGTATCCTGCCTGGCAGTGCCAGCCTATCTTTTATAGATAATTTGCTGTGATAATTTATTTTTAGATTATACTCAAAACTATGGAAATAAAACTGATTTGTATACGCTCACAATACATTTGTCATTGGGTGTTTTCCCATCCCGGGTAGCCACGGTGGGTAAGTGGGTACGACTTTGTCTCGCTAGACTGGGGGTCGCATGATCGATTCCCGTATTTGCAGAGAAATTCCATGGGCATTGTCCTATGTTTTCTCTCTTGTCAGTAGTGCAGGATGAAGGTTGTCTGGTCGTTCGGATGGGACGAAAGAACGAGACCCCGTGTACACATTGGCGTACACGTGAAAGATAATTTGGCAATTGGAAATCGATATAAGAATAGGATTTAGTACCGCTGTTCGGTAACAATTACCCCTATAGCACACTGTATGACTGTATGTCCGGCTTCATCAGTACAATCGGAGCAGAACAGTTGAATATTAAATCCAATTTCATTTTCCTATCGCTGTCTGTCATTCCACATCACGTATAACCGATGAATGTCCTAATTATCACTTGACTGAACTAATAATACCCATAAGCACAGACCATTGTACCTTTCCACTAGCAGAATTACCGATCTTCCAAAATATGGCTGGAGATGAACTTGATTATCGTTTGTCCTTCTTACGTCTACAGCAAGTTACCACATAAATATAGATATTGCAGGGGCGGATCCAGAGGGACTTCCCCCCCCCCCCCCCTGATCAGCTACATAAAAAAATAATGCCTTGCATCAATGAAATTACATCACAAAGTGATCCTACACCAGTATAAAAATTATTTCTCGGTTTAAAAATGTCGATTTGTATGTATTCCTATGTAATTTAGAGACGATGATGGCAGATTTCCATAGCAGAAACCTGGCAAACCCCCTCCTGCAAAAATTCCTGGATCCGCCCCTGTATTATGATAATCCGAACCATCTTATGTCACACCCGCCCAATGCTGACAAAAACTTCATGCAACTCATGATCAAATGCCGTCTTTTGAGAATCATCTGGTATACAAAATATGATTCGTATAACTTGGCAAGCTTTCTGAAATTTGACGCGAATTATATAGTTAGAATACAAAATTCGAGATAATCATTGAAAAGTTATAATGTATCTTTGTTTATGTTATTATCTTCTAGCTTTTAACCCAGATGGATTCTTTTTCGTGCCGTCATCTATAGTTGAAAATTTCTGGCGGAATTGGGTGCCCAAATGAAACACATACACAAATATGATAATGGACTACCTTAATAGCTGACGTACATAAAAGTTTCTATAAATTAAACTATCGCTATTAAGATTCCCGGAGATCATCACACGGCGTTCATCGAAAAACGTACCATAAACCGTTGCGGCTTAGATTTGTCAAGACGCGAGGCTGTGTCATGATGTTTCCCTCCCAACGATATCTCTCCTAGAATCTTTAAATGAAAGAGAGAAATGGGGTTTAGCGTCGACTCGACACAAACTAGGTCATTTCGGGACTATGTCTTCACTAGCTCCGTTATAGCAGCAGACCAGTAGGACGATAACCCCATTTCATTTCGAAACATAAAGCAAGGTTGACACTTGCACGATTCATTGGCACGACTCGAGTCGGCACGGCTTGCCCGATTTGCGCAAACTCGTCGTGCCAATGCGGGAAGTGCGTAAACAATGCGCAAACTATGCCTGAACTCGTCGTGCCAGTTCGTGTCAATGTGGACACTGATGGGCACGACAAAATCGTGGCGAAAAGTCGTGTAAGTGTCAGCCTGGCTTAAGGTCTTTATCAAAGATACCATTAGTATGTGTAATTACCATAGAGATGCATACCTGGTGGGCCCATAGCCCCCCCCCCCTTCCCAAATCCAATTAGCCCCCCCCCCCAAAAAAAAATATTTCGCCAACAATAATGGATTTTTAGGGATGTTCTTAGCCGGCCACATCCTCAGCCCCTCCAAAAAATTCTGTAGCCCCCCCCCCCAAATTTTATGAGCTGGCTACGGGCCCGATACCTGGTAATATTCTACACTAAACAGTATCGTCTTCATTGTTTATTGGGGGATTACGTGGCGAAGTGGGCAAGACGCTGGCTCGCTTACCTGAGGTCGGGTGTTCGATCCCTGCATTGGGCGAGGAAGTTATTCTCGATTTTCTGGCGTGGTTTCCCCTTGTCAGTGATGCAGAACGGGGGGTCTAACAAGGACAGCTGTCTACTCGTTCGAGTGGGACGAAAATCGGAGGTCTCGTGTACACATTGGCGGGCACGTTAAAGATCCCTTGGCAGTTGAAATTCGATATAAGAGTTGGTTGTAGCGCCGCTGCCGGGCACAATTTCCCTCATAGCACACTGTATGACGTATGCCCGTCTTCGATTAGCCCAGGTCAGGTGCCGACGAATAGAACGTTAAACCCTATTTCATTTCGTTTCTTATTGCGTATGAATGTGACATCGGAGATGAATTTCTATAAGCTCGGGTTTATATAGAATATGACCTATTTAAATATTTGACGTGCTGTTTTATGTTAACGTATATACCGCTAGATAGCCTTCTTAGGTTTATAATACCCTGTTCACATGCACCCGGATACATATGCAAATTTATATTGGTGTGCTAAATAAACACAAATGTCCAAATCATGGCATACGATAGCAATTGTATACGAGAGCAAATTTTTAATGTATAAACTTGTGCACTCAGGCTTTTTAACGATGTCCATTCTATGGTCACATAAATCGAGAATTTCATATTTTCTACGAAAGTCAAAACATAATTATTTCTATGTCTTTTGCTCAATAGGTTGTCAACTCACTCTATTATACGATCATAGGCATTATTCTCCACACTGAAATATCATTGACACCGCAAAAATAATAACACAATTACCTCCCTTGTTTTTCTATTCCTCCCGTGGAATAGCTTTCTTCAAACGTTTGAATTTGAAGTTGAAAATGATATATTTGCCAATTTCTCAACTGGCAATAGTGAATTAATGGATTAATAGGATTATTCTTTAATAAAGTAGGACTGTTTATAGATACCATCTATTTTAAGGATTTGTTTTAATACATTTTAAAAATATAACTTAAAAAATATGAAACTGTATACTTAATTTATGGATGCTATATATTTTATATAATGTTCTTTCATCTCTGTACAGATGGTCGTAACGTCATTTCAATGAATATGCAAATTGATATACCGTTGGTGATTGTGTTCACCAATATACATATCCCTCAACTAGTTTAAGGAAGCGCAATCGCTAATATTTCGGACCTAGAAATTGACACCAATGGTCGCAACCTATATGATAATGTAATATGAATGTATGTAAACTGATCTGCATTCAATGTAAGATCGCAACATCAATGTTGATTTCGTCTTTTCAATGTCGAAGACTTCAGACGATGTTGGGTTAGAGACTTAACTACTTTAAATCAAGCATTCTTGTCCAAAAAGATTTTTCTTTTCTTTTTATCTATCGCAGCTTTAGCTGATGGGGGAATTGTCGCTCATTATCCTTTGACTATCCATTATAAAAGACGAATACAGAATGGACATAATTGAGATAAAATTTCGAAGCAACACTTGAGATTTACACACATTAGTAAGTTTCGAATTACACACATGCGCAAAAATGTATGCGAGGACTTTTAAATACATCAGTAAATGTAGTGCAAGCGAACAGCTAAGGCAAATATTTTAATATGTCAATATTGTTTATGTATCAGTGAAGGTGTCGCCTTACGTTGAAGGGCGTATACCCAATAAACAGTATAATGTACAGTATGCTTCAGAAATGATATGCCGATTTCTCTTGACAGTTTGCTGTAAGGTCATATGAAAGCCTAGTTTTATATTGAATGGTTTGGAAGTGATTTGTCGATGTATGTTCACTGCTTTTTCTACATAACAATCTGGTTTGGACTGAACTTTGGCTTGAAAGATAATATAATATTAATGTATGTATCAAACTGGTTTGTACTTATTAACGTAGAATAGCGTAGTACATTCGTGAGGCGATAAATACATCGTGTGGAAAATGGCGACCAAGATGGAGTGTAGTATATGTTTGTGTGATTTTAAAAATCCAAAAATAATTGATTGTTTTCATACATTTTGTAAAACTTGTCTGGATGATTATATCTCAAGCAAATCGGAGAACGGACATTTTCCGTGTCCTATTTGTCGTAAAAACATCAGGATTCCCGAACAATTTACTACCAATTTTTATGTCGCACAGCAAGCAGAAGTGAGTGAATCTACCACTGATGATGATGATGATGATGATGATGGAGGCGAAAGTGAAAGTAGGATGTGTGGTAATCACATGAAAGAAATAGATCTATATTGTAAACGGTGTAGTGTATCCATGTGTTATAAATGTTTTATAGTTGATCATAATGGTCACTCGGTCAGCGATTTAAACGATTTTAAACTCCAGATACAGATGGATATCAAAGCACTGAAGGGGGAGCTAGAGAAAACCTTACTGAAATACGAGCAATATTCTGAATCCATCCAGCATCAGAAGAAAGAGATCGAGACACAAACTTCACAGATATGTACCAGGATTGATAAGAGAGTCGAGAAACTTTGTGCAGCTCTTCGCAATATTGGAAGTGCAATGCATAACGAAGTAAAGAAAAGCCATGGCCAGGCCGAGCAGGATATGGCGAAATTAGAAACACTGGCCAATGACTTATCAATAGCAACAAAGAGCCTTTGTAAAGAGATAACAGATGATGTAGACCATATCGGGGTATCACAATTATTGGTTTTAAAAGCGAAAATCCTACGGGAGATTGAAAATGGTAAACAGGACCTCGTGGTTCCAGACCCCAAACTACTTTTGTTTCAAGAAGGAGAAATGAACAAAATACAGCTAACTAGCCAGCTTGGTCAAATAAAGTCACTTAATAAGAAAAATGATACAGAGACTGTAAGCACTTGGGGGGTCGCAAGCGGGGACAATGTGTCAAACTCAGAAGTGGCCACCAATAAGACCTGCATTTTCCGATTTCATTTAAGGCCTTGGAGGAAAATACACTTTATCGGAAACTCGGATGTTAAACACGGTGAACTCTCCTGGAGGCGATATGCGTCTATACGTAACAATAAACTGTCTCTCCGACTCGAGTTAACGGTTCTTGACTCATTTACAGGGTTATCGCCAAATAAAATATTAATTAAACTGGAATTGTTGAATAAACGGAATCACCAGTTAAACAAAATCAAACAGCCGACGATTCAGCTCGACGAAACATATTACTGGAAGGATATAATCAACATGGACGAACTGGAGAATCCTTTTCATGGATATGTAGACGACCAATGTGTTTTCACATTTCGATTAGTTCTATTGCATGTAAGAATTGACGACAAATTGTTAAAGTAGCTAAGCCTCTAGCTCAATATCATCCAAAATCTTCAACATTGAAAACGCGAATTATTTTTCAATTTTAATCAACATTGATGCTGTGATCTTACCGGGAAAAGATGGGCTTCCGTTATCCAATATTTAAGACAAAATAAACATTTTACCATTGGTACACGAACCATAATGCGTTTCAGCCCTGAGGAACGAGGCTAGATAAATTGCACCAAATCAAACACCGTATGCAGACTGGGAGAACCAGACGGTAGAAATTTGCATTCGATTGAGACTTTTGGCTTATTTCGCCGAACATAACTGATTTGAAATTAGAGTGAAAACGGAAACCATTGAATGTAAATCAGTTTATATACATTCATATTACGGTATTATATGCGTTGCGACCCATTTGTGTCAATTTCTAGGTCCCAAATATTAGCGATTTAGCTACTTTAATCCTAGAAGTCGCCATGCAAAAGGCATGCCATTTCCAATTTAATTTAAATTACGAGAGGCAAACACGGCACATAGGAAACTCGAATATCACAAATGGTGGACTATCCTGGTGGTCGTTTGCATTTTATCGTAACAACATTCTGGTGAACTTTAAGGTACTGGATTCTTTTACTGGACCATTGCCAAATAAAATATTAATTCAACTGGATTTTTTGAGCCAACGGAATCACCAGTTAAACAAAATAAAAAAGTGGACTATTCAGCCAAAAGAAACACTTTACTGGGGGAATTTAATCAGCTTGAAGGAGCTGGAGAATCTTTCTCTTGGGTATTTAGACGACGAACGTCTTTTCACATTGCGATTAGTTGTATTGAATGTAACAACTGCATAGGGAGGCAGATCACCACTAAACAAATTGTAGTTCGTCTATTTATAGCAGTTCTCTCTCTGTCTCTTTTCCCCCCTTTTGCATGCCCAATTTTGTTGATTTGTTTGTCTTGAATCGACGAAGAGGGTTTGAATTAATATTTTCTGCCTAGTTTTGGTAAATATTCATGATTTTGAGGCGGAAGGGTAACGGCGTTATGAGGTTGGCGACTAGATACATGTTTTGAGTATGCTTCTTCAAGTTCGTGTATCGTGTGGCCAACCTCATACAAATTTTAGTGCAAAGACATGGCCATTTGTTCCTCAGTCTGTAGTGAAAAGCATTTCGCCCAACGAAAATTTGGGGAAAAGGTGGAGGTGGGCAGAGAGTCCAGAATTAACATTGAAGTCAATGGGGAAATTAATGGTGGTCTGCCTTCATAGAAGGTAATGGAAATTATATGATGCCATATTTTCTTTTTACAACTTTTTGATCACGTTATTAACCAATTTGCTGTGATATGTTATTGTTTTATTACAATATGTTATTGTTTTATGCATGTCTTCAAATGAAGTTGCTGTCTTCTTTACCCTATTGGAGCAGAACAGTAGGACGATGGACCACATTTTATTTATATTTCCACCTGGGTTAATCAGCTTAAATGGTATTGTCTCTTTTATAAAAAAAATAGTACTGCTGGTGACGCATAAGCCTATTGTTGGGCCTACTTACTAAATGAATGAAACTGGATTTTAATCTCCCACTTTCAGCACTGATTGGACTAATAATGAAGACGGTCCTACGCCATGCTTTGTGCTGTGAAGGACTTATTTCCCGGACAGCAAAGCTACGCCATGTGTTGTGCTTTGGGCGATTTATTTCCCGGAGAGCAAAGCTACGGCCTCATAATAGAATTACAACTGACCAGGGAAAACCATGCCGGAAAATTCTGACTAGGGAGTCAGCTACTTACACATTGAGTTAGCGCGGCTCACTGGCCGTCTTTCGTGTGCAGCAAGTTACCTTATATATAGATAATATTGTGTATGTTAAATAATCTTAACCATGCGTACTTTAAAATTTATGCCACGGATATTTGTACTGTAGCTTATTTCTCAAAACTTAATCTATAATAATTTGTTTTTGTACATCCAATTATATTGCTAACAATATCAATATATCAAATGTAAATAATTTCCTGACTTGCATTCGGCAGGATTCAAACAAGCCATGTGGCTCCATGATCCTCAAGCAACGACGACGGCTTAACAACACCTGGACGTTGCTAGATTACTTCATAATACCCAAAAGTATATGGCGGTATATTAGTGCCAAAATTCTAACATGCTATCGTCTAATTTCTTACTTCTGTTCATGTAATTTCTAACCTCCATTCATGTTACTTCTAACTTCCATTCATATAATTTCTAATTTAAGACAATGTATAATTCAACTTCTTTATTTGTTCAGTGTAAATATCAATTCTATTTCATCTTATTTCTAATATTGGGGCGAAAAATGTCTACTTCATTGTGGTATTACATGTTAAGCATGAACGGCAAACAAATTTTGAATTTTGTTACTTCTACCTAGCAACCATCATTATGACATCGTTTGGTGTCGCCACTGCGTGCTCAATTGGGTGATTGCGCACCTGATCGGGACCATTATTTGGTATAAACGACCCATTCTTCGTTTGGTTGAAGGTCGGAAGGCGTGCTGAGAGAGAGACGGAGAGGTCACTTAGTATTAAACTCAGTATCTGTGTAGGCCTATCCATAACATTTATACCCTGTGTTAATAAGACCAACTGCATATAAATATTAATTATTGGCTCAACCGTAAAAAAAAATAAAATAAAATTCTCCAAATCCCGTTTAGCTTATATTTGAAATAGAAAATGAAATGAAATGAAAGAGGGTTTAACGCCCTACTGTTCTGTTCCGAACCGGGATAATGGAGACGGACATACGCCATAAAGTGTGCTTTAGGGAAATATTGCCCGGAGAGCGGATCTACGACCTGGACTTATATCGAAGTCTAACGGTCACGGGATCTTTTACGTGCACGCCAACATGTACATGGAACCTCGGGTTTTCATCCCATCGGAACGACACGACACTAATAAGGGGGAACCACGCCAGAAAATCTGGATGAACTATTTTCGACCAATGCAGGGATCGAACTCCCGACCCACAGCCTAGCGAGCCTGCGTCTTACCCACTTAGCCACGGTATTCGAAATAGTATTTGCAAACCATACATTTATATCACGTTCAATGTTGTTTAGAGGGCCTGTCATTGAATAAATTGGCGTGGTTTCGATTTCCCGTTTTTACGTGACATGGAGCAGGGCCGCCTTTCCAACCTCGTGGGTTTTCTCCGGGTTCTCCGATTTCCTTCCACTGCTAAACACGCCTACACGCAAGCGAATTATTGAAATACAATTGAACGGCGTTAATACCGAAATGGATGTTAAACCCCATGTCCCCATCTCTCTCTCCCGATGTTGTTTTCAATTTTAACACTCAGACAAGCCACTCAATCTGAGTGAGTCGTTTGTATCAATAGAATGGTCCCGATCAGGTGCTCAATCGCCAAACTGAGCACACGGTGGCGACACCAAACGATGTCATAATGATGGTTGCTAGGTAGAAGTATCAAAATTCTAAATTTGTTTGCCGTTCATGCTTAACATGTAATACCACAATGAAGTAGACATTTTTCGCCCCAATATTAGAAATAAGATGAAATAGAATTGATATTTACACTGAACAAATAAAGAAGTTGAATTATACATTGTCTTAATTTAGAAATTACATGAATGGAAGTTAGAAGTTACATGAATGGAGGTTAGAAATTACATGAATAGAAGTAAGAAATTAGACGATAGCATGTTAGAATTTTGGCACTAATATACCGCCATAAAAGTATAGCTACGTTATCTACAGACACGTCCAGTCAGACGTTGTGACATATCGACCTCCACAGAACTTTGCAACTCGATTATCATAGGTAGACATTTTAGCTTGAAAGCGCGAGGCTTGGTATTCTCTTATCGGGGAATTTGATAAAGGTATACTATTCAAAAAAAGTAGGGGATATTTGATTTTTAAGTGTTATTAAAGTCACCTAATGAAACTGACGAAGAAACAAATGACAAAATGAAATGAAGTTCACATTCATCGATTTATTCCAAATGATCGTTAGACTAAGTAAGGCACAGACTGACCATTATAAGGGTAAAATGATACCCGGGGTCAAACAGCAAAGTTACCACAGCATCACAACAAAGTCAGTAACGGGTAAATCCTCCTCTGTTTGCCAAACAAGCATTGATCCGACGTGGCATACTCCTAATGAGACGTCTAAGGTCATTTTGGTCCAGATTGTCCCATTCCTGTTGCAACGCAGCAGCAAGTTCTTGGGCATTGGCAGGGCGTTGTTGACGTTGACGTAACCTCTGTCCAAGCATGTCCCTGACATGCTCGATTGGGGAGAGGTCGGGACTCAATGCTGGCCAAGGTAATGTGGTGATGTTCTGTTGTTGGAGGTAACCTGTAACGATCCTGGCCCTGTGACATCCTGGAAGATGAAACGGCGGCCATGACGTCGTGCGAACGGCACAACATGGACTGCCAAGATGTTGGCCCGGTAGTACTGGCCTGTAATACGCCCTGCAACAACATGTAAAGCCGTTCTTCCAGCAACAGTGATGCCTCCCCACACCATAACAGAACCACCCCCTAATTGATCATGTCTGATGACGTTAACGTCTTGGAAGCGCTCACCCTCCTACGTCTGTCCAAAAAATCAACAGTGAACCTTGACTCATCTGAAAACATCACATTGCTCCAGCGTCGATTATCCCAGTGTTGACGATCCCTACACCAACGACGTCTTGCCTGAATGTGATGATCTCTCAAACAAGGGATCACGCGAGGACGTCGGGCGCGAAGGTGACCCCTATGCAGTCGATTCCGAATCGTCTGGCCACTCACTCTCACACCAGTGTCTGTTTGAAGACGAGCGCTGATCTGGTTTGCTGTGATGACACGATTTCTCAAGGCCAAGGTACGGATAAATCGATCCTGGGCTTGAGTTGTCGCCCTTGGTCGACCTGAGTGTGGTCTGTCCTGTACAGATTGTGTATCACGGTATCTGGACCATAGCCTGCTTATGACAGACTGAGAAACATTCATCGTCCGCGCCACAACCGCCTGTGTTGTGCCGATCTGTAGCATGCCAAGGGCACGTAACCTTTCATTTTGGGTAAGCCGACGCATATCAAAATTTGTTTATGGTCACTAAAACAATTAAACTGATGTTTCCATCCTGGAATTCAATGCCACAATGACCGTAACATTCAAAGTCAGAGTCGTGCAAATCTTGGGTTGGACCCCCATGATGATCCCAAGCATCACCTGCATTCCATGCGGTAGCTATTGGTGCGTTTGGGCGCCACATGTAACTGGAAATGTTTCTTCTGTTAGGTTCTATAGTGACTCTTTTCGTAGTCATTTGCTAGTAACTAGGACTGAACACGGGACCTCTAGATAAACAAACCGACGTCCTACACACTGAGTCACCGCGGCACCAAGACTCCTACGGGCGTAACAATATAAATAGCAAGATGGTGACAGGTGATACCAGTCACCTCCGTGCACATAATTCCATAAGATACGCAGTAAGATCCCGTAACACAATCAATTAGTAAACTAGTCAATTATTTATTCGAACCCACAGTGAGCGAGAGGGAGAGAGAGAAAGAAGGAAGGGGGGGTGGGGATTATCGTCCACTCGACACAAAATAGCCATACAATACATTGTACGTTAGGCCTTATGATATAAACATTTAAAATACAGATGTGACGTCACCCTTTGATGTTGTACCATTATTTCAAATAATCGTACGGGTAACTTGCCATGTATTACTTAATGTCTCGCTTTCGGCCATTAAACAATATTTAATATTGGGCCTTATTAATATAATTAAATAATTATACGTACCAGGTGTTCTGTCCCATCCACCAAATTGGATCCACGGACGGTATTGACAGCTAAACTTCCGGTATCGGCATTGGACAAAAGTCTCATAACAGGTAATCCATTGGCATTACCATTGTAGTTGAGATGCTGTAAGATATCATGGTAAATTACACATTGATATTTGTTCCAATTCTAGACGGTAAAGAGTATCATGTGCAAATGATAATGAAATGAATTGGAGTTTAACGTCCTACTGTTCTGCTCCTAAACTGGGTTAATGAAGACGGGCATACGCCATCACTGACAAGAGGAAACTACGCTGGAAAATTCGGATGAACTTTTTTGGCCACGTGATCCCCCTTGATGATTAAAGGAGCTAAATCGCTAACATTTGGGACCTAGAAATTGACTCAAGTGGATCGCAACGCATATAATACTGTAATATGAATGTATATAAACTGATTTGCATTCAATTGTTTCCGTTTTTGCTCTAATTTCAAATCAGTTATGTTCGGCGAAATAAACCAGAAGTGTCAACCGAAGGCATTTTTTTTTTTAGCGTCTAGTTATTCCAGTCTACATGCGCCGTTTGATTTGGTACAATGTTTTTAGCCTCGTTCCTCGAGTCTCTTGCTAGAACTGGGGCTGAAACGCATTATGGTACACGATTCGTGTACCAATGGTAAAATATTTATTTTTTCTTAAATATTGGATATCAGGAGCCCATCTTTTTCCGGTAAGATCACATCATCAATTTTGATTTAAATTGACAAATAATTCGTGTTTTCAATGTTGAAGATTTTGGATGACATTGAGTTAAAGACTTAGCTCCTTTAAATCCACATATTTTTTTTATACAGGGCTATGTTTCAGTTAAAACAAGGCGAACAATTTGAGTAAATTCTTAACTTACATCTTAGAATGCTTTGTGTTAACTCCGGGCCCGGTTTACGCCAAGTGGTGACAGAGAACGTTCCTTGGAATTTGTCAGCCTAATTTCAGTAAACTCTAGTCTGGGCTAAAATTGAAAATGGCACCATAAAGTTTACCAAATCCTTGGATGAACAGTACTGGCTTATAGATTTCTTTTACAAAAATTAACTATATCCTCGGCCCCCAATCACCACTAAATTTCTGCTAACTTGCACAATTACTGATCCCCGACAACGATTTTTGACGGATTCGAGCGAAGTCTTCACCGTGACATTTCGAATTAGATGACGCAGGACGGACGACCTGATAAGGCCAGCTGGGACGTACGGATGGGACGAACATGGACGAACAAACCAAGTTCCGTGTATACATTTATTTTATTATAATTAAACTCTTAAAGCGGGAATTTCATTTTTTCTAAGAAAGTCAAAACATATTTATTTCTATGTCTTTTGCTCAATAGGTTGTCAACACCCTAATATACAATCATAGGCATTATTTTCCATACTTAACTTAAACATCTTTTCACATCGGAAATAATAACACAGTTACTTCTCCTGTTTTTCCATTCCCCTCCATGCAATAGCGATCTTCAAACGTTTGAATTTGAAGTTGAAAATGATATTTTTGCAAATTTCTCAAGTGGCAATAGTGAATTATAGGATTAATAGGATTATTCTTTAACAAGGTTTTAAGGCTTTATCTTAATATATTTTAAAAATATAACTCAAAAATATGATATTGCAGCTTTAAAAGTTGGAATGCGATCTTACAGTATACTAGTTGCGCCGCTGACCAGGCAAAAGGCATCAAATATCACACTGCATGGCGTACGCACGTCGTTATTAGAAAAGCAAGACTTTAAACCCCATTTAATTCATGGACCTCTGGTTGGAAAACAATGGACTGGATGACTGCGAGAAGGTGGCGTATCTCGGGAATTGGAGAACTCCAAGTCAATATACAATTTTTTTATTATTTGCTTCGATTCCGATTTTTGATTTTAGTCCAAGCTATCTACTGCTAATCATTTGGTATAACCAGTGTCGGACGGACACACATGCTTACCCTTCTCATTTCGGAGAGTTCATGTAGATAAATTATTTGATGTATTTAACAAAACTAATTATCTGTTCACGTGATTATCCCTTTTTGGACTCCCTTTCGAGGTTTTCCAGTAGCTAAACTTTTGGATAATAAATATATGTTGTCTTCCTGCTTATCCGACACCATTTCTCCTTCCAAGGAGTTTGTGAAGCTAAAATAAAATATGTGCTGCGTGTCTATAATTAGAGGTAATGAAATGATTAGCAATATTAATTGGATATTGGAAACTAGTTATCCGTTGTAATTTATTCATCACAAGTTTTTGAACACCCGATACCATTCCTCCTTTCGGGAAGTTCATGTAGCTAAACATTTGGATAATAACTATAATATGTTGTTTACATGCTTATCCGATACCATTACTCGGGGTGAGGGGATCACGTGGATAAGTAGGTGAGACGCTGTCTCGCCAGTCTGGAGGTCGGATGTTCGATCCCTGCAGTGGCCGAGAAAGTTCAGCCAGATTTCAGGCGTGGTTTCCCCTTGTCAGTGATGCAAGATGGAGGATCTGGCAATGACAGATGGGACGAAAAACCGAGGTCCGATGTACACATTGGCGTACACGTAAAAGATCCTTTGACATTTGGAATTCGATGCAAGAGTAGGCCATAGTGCCGCTGCCCGGGCAAGATTTCCCTCATAGCACACTGCATGGCGTATGTTCGTCTTCATTAGACCCGGTTAGAAGCAGAACAATAGGACGTTAAACTACATTGTATTTCATTTCTTTTTAGGGTGTTCATGTAGGTAAACGTTTGGATAATAATTATATGTTGTGTTCATGCTTATCTGAAACTATTTCCCCTTTCGGTGAGTTCGTGTGGTTACAATAATGGTAACTGGATATTGGATAATAGTTATCAGCTGTAATTGATTCATCACCTGATGGGATTAGGGTGAGTAAAGTATTAAACAGGACAATTCGAGGAGGAAAGAGTGGAGAGAAAGAAGGGCAATATATTGATGCTGACATATAAAAAGAATGGAATACAATTTGATTATTTTTATTTCTGTTATTTATATTTTAATTATAACAGCACAAGGTAAGAAAGATAAATACTAACTCGACTAATTAAAATAATAACGGTGAAATCCAGGCCATCCTTAATAGTTTATAAATATTGGAGAAAGTGGCTCTGTGACACCATGCTCTTGTAGAGAGAAAAGATAAATGGGGTTTAACGTACACTCCACACAAACTAGATCATTTCGAGACTAACACATGATTCAATTTTTA
Organism: Patella caerulea; assembly: GCA_036850965.1. Lineage (NCBI taxonomy): Eukaryota > Metazoa > Mollusca > Gastropoda > Patellidae > Patella > Patella caerulea. The sequence continues at coordinate 10,425,645 of JAZGQO010000002.1, read as the reverse complement.
TTTCAACAATTCGTTTGTGCGTTTGGGTCTTTAACAGTTAGAGGATGAATTGTATACGAATGTTGCCGTTGTGGTTAAATGTCTCCAAATAATCATCATAATTAGCGGAACGAAATGTGTGCTTTCAAAATTGTCTTAATTCAATTTTTACGTTTATTCATATAGACCAAATTCTATCAATTAGATATGCAAATTTTCTACATCATTTTCTAGGCGATTCTGTGGTTTAATATCAAATCTTCGCATAAATCATATTGGCGGTGCTCGATTCACAGTCCTGAACGTCCCGAATCGACAGAATTACAATCGAGTAACGCGGAATTCAGTCCTGTCACAGTTCTGCCAGTCCCGACAGCTGAGGTGGAGTGAGTAGAATCATGACGTATTCCTAGGTATAAAATATGTTTCAGCTGTCATGATTGGTTGGGATACTTTTTATACAGTCGACGCATGCGCTGTAATCCGAAATTCTCCTTTTCACTCGATTGACACCAGTTTTGGAATTCAATTCCGGAACTGTGAATCGAGTATACCCTTAAAATCATCCAAAATCATCCAATTTGTACTTGTGTCTTGTTTAAATCTGACTGATTGGGTTTGATAATGAGTGTCCAATTTACAATTTTTTTTTTTTTTTTTTTTAAGAATTTTACGAACTTTTAAATTGATATTGAACGTGAAAGAAATTATAGTGCTAAATACACGCGATTAAATTATATCCGGGTTACAGTGTATGTTGCAACTGGGTTGTTTATTATTCGTTCGTTAAATTTCGGGTTGTATCCCTGTTACAATCTTTTATGAATATACTTTTTTTTTATCATAGATCAACTTGTTTAAAGGGTCAATCTCGATTAAATTTTTGAGGATAAAACGGCTCAATGTTGTGTTAAAGGCCCTTAAAATGCTTTACCTTGGGGCCTAGCAGCTAACTCAAAATACGTGATACCTTTACAAACTTCAACCCGTGAGTTTTCATCTGGAAAAAAAGACCGATGTCCAAAGCTGTATTATATTGTGTCTAGATGAAGCCAAACTTTTATTTTATTACGATAACGTGTAGGTGAAATTTATCTTTCGTTATCAAGTACACTTGGGTCATCCACTGTTTAGACCTTCAAAGGAACGGCAATCGATTTCAGGTCACCAAGAGAAACAATTGAAACGTCCGGATTAACGGATTTGACGTTCACGTCCAACAACTCATATTTTGAGCTGAAATTTTGACACAAGGTAAATGTACCAGTCCTCTGCATTTTACCGCTTAAATAAAATCTTCGGTATTTTACGCGGATTTTTACTTTTGAGACTGATCAAATCGGGATAGTTTCTTAATTGTTGACGGTTCGTCAGGTAATCTAATAGGTGAGCTTCAGATCATAGGGTCTGTCATTGGGCCCATTGACATGGTGTCAATCACAAGCTTGTGGGTGGGTTTTATACGGTCCCCTGGTTTTCTTCCAGTGGTAAAGATCATCTCAAATTGTGTACCATATGGAAGTCCCTAAATTAATTAGCTAGGTTTGAAAAAAAAGGATGTTCAATGTGTCGAATTATTGGAGCAAAATATACAAAATGTGTGTCGAGTGGACGTTCAACTCTCTCTCTCTCTCTCTCTCTCTCATGTTTTAACTATAAATAACTTACACGTTTACAATATCAATATATTATTATTAAAACAGTGTCAATGTCAATATCCATTGAAATCCGATTAATTTGTGATCAACCCTCGACCTAGTACACTTGAAATTTGACACCAGTACAAAATTAGTGATTTCACTAGAGCGTACCTGCTATCAAGATTAGATTTTTCGTGACGATTCTTGGTTTGGATACCGTACCTGAAACAAATAAACACTGATTCACCTTTTTACGGTCATACTGAACAATGTATTTGAGCAAACTATTCTTTGAATTGATTACAAGTTACATTCACTATCAAACCCATACAGTTTATAACCCGGGGGAGGACATTACGTGGCTAAGTGGGTTAGACGCTTGAATTACAAACTCAGTTTATTCTTTTACTTAGGGTGGGTTTTGTTACTTTGCACTGTTGTGGCAATCCGTATTATCCGTATTAAACACTGTATCAGCAGTGAAACATGCAGTGAAGATTTTTGTCATTCATCAATGTAATAAACATGAAGATACGTGTCCTTTTTCGTTTCGTTTTCCCCTGGTTCAAAATTTCATTGTACTTGTCTTTACTATATTAGGATCTGTTACGGCGGGTAAACCAATAGAAACGTCAACGCTGATTGATTAATCAATTTCTGACGTCATAGGATCAAAAGTCACTCGAACGAACACTGACACGACCTTCCAATACAACTTGTCAGATCTTCATTTAGTGTAGGCCATCGAAAGTATAAAAAAACGAAACGAAATAAAGAACTGTATATTAATCAGATTGCAGCGATATTCTTAATACCATCCCTAGGCAGAAAAATAAAAATAAATCAAGGATGGGTGATTTTCATTTTTAAAGAAATATCCTATTTAGCATTTAATTAAGAAAAATCAAATAAAAATACATGCGCTAGATAATCTTCCGGTTTGGATTCAACAGATTAAAAAACGCCTATCAATTTCGTTCATGGCAAATAAAGATGGCGACCGACTTTTACCATAGAGATCAGCATAGGTCGATAGTATTTTTAATGGCTCTTGTTGCTATTCAGCTAACGAGAGGTATAGTCTGCGTAACTGCTCTGTTTTTAGTGGATGCCACAACAGAAGCTGCGAAAATGGTCTTATTACATTTACTGGTTTGTCGCATCCAACGCTATCAGCAAATGAGTAGTAGTAGTAGTAGCAGCAGCAGCAGTAGTAGCAGCAGCAGCAGCAACAGTTGTAGTGGTAGTAGTGGTAGTAGTAGTAGTACTAGAAGTAGTCGTCTTCGTCGTAGTAATACAGTCATTATTAATTATTTTCATTTCAGGGGCGGAAATACGACTAGCGTCGGGCGATGGAATATCTTATGGCCGCGTGGAAGTGAGAAGAACAGCCAACGATTCATGGGGTACTGTGGCAGTACGGTATGGATGGGGGCGCGACGAAGCCAAGGTAGTGTGTGGCATGTTGAACTACCGATACGCAGAGGTAAAATTATTAGCTGTGTTTAATAGATGCATATTTAGTGCCCATAGGCCTACGCGCCAGGGGCCCAGCTGCCAATGCCCCACCCTACCCCAACACAGACTAACTTTCAGGCAATCTGAATTTCCGAGCAGACGGATAGAGTGAAAAAACATTATTAGTTCATCTAGTTGGAAAAATAAAGTGCCCGAAATCTAATAAAACACTAATTTTGCCCTTTTTTTAAAATTCAATACCACGAATATGTGCTGAATTGACTATGGATTAAAACTTTTTTGTCTTGAGTCACTCTACTTTTTGCGACATTTTCGAGTATTGTTTATGAATGCAGCTGCAACAGTATGATTGACTGGATTGTTGGAATTCAGGTCGGCATAAAGTGGGATTTCGGTTGCAAACTGATCGGGAACTTTGAACTTGCTAATTACAGTAAAACGCATTTACGGCGGTTATATTTGCACAATTTTCTTGTCTCCGAGAGCACCAGGCCCACATATCCTGCGACGATTGCTTGGTAGTTTGGGATTTTGGAATTAGGTCAATGTAAGCAATATTGGGCCACATTGAAGTTGCTGTATTTACGGGCTGGAATAACAGACAAACCGCGTTAAATCTTCACACACACACACCCGCCCCCTCCACCCCACCCCACCCCCACACACACACACACACACACACACACAATGGACTGTAAACGATTGTTTGGTTGATGGTTGACTGGAGAGAGACACCGGGAGATGTGGGGGGCGAAATCATGTCCTACACAATTTGATAGCCTTTATCATTTAGCATCCACTCGACACGAACTTGACAGTTTCGGGACTCACGTATGTATGTGTCTGACATTTTAATAATGCGCTTGTGCGTACTGGTTTTTAACGTTTGGGGGACACTGGAGGACAGGGAGATAACACACGAGGTTAAACAGGCGAGTCTGCACGCGTTTAATCACTACACCGACCATCCCCCCCATGTACAAAGCCACGAGGACAAAGAAGAATTATGATCTTATAGCAAGTTTTTGTTTTATTTTAAAGGCTAAAACAAACGCTTTGTACGGCAAAGGAAATGATCCTATCGTTATATCCTATGTTTACTGTGATGGAAGTGAGTCAACCCTGTTTGATTGTAGTCTGACTTGGGGAAGTGGAAGTCTTTGGTCGAAAGCTTCTCACTCCAATGATGTTGGCGTAAAGTGTTTAAACGATTCAGGTAAGTACTCGTCTTGAAATATCTACACCAGGAACTTGCTTTTACACCTCGTCATAATTTTCGTCTGAGCTGTGCAGCCCGCATTGAGCGCCTTTGGATTAAACTAGAGATGTTATAGCTGTGTTAGGGGGGAGGGGGGTAGGTTGGCCGAATATTTTGCACAAACTCGCTGTATCACAAGGCCTGTCATTGCGTCAACTGGCGTGGTGTCGAATCCAAGGTTGTACGTGACAAAGAGTAGGGTCATCTGTCCAACCTCGTGGATTTTCTCCGGGTTCCCCCGGTTTCCTCCCACTGTTAGGGACCCCTACGCGCCAGCAATTTATTGAAATAAAATTAAACCATATGCTAGTTCCGAAATGACCTACTGTGTATCGAGTGTACGTTAAACCCATGTTTTTTATTCCTGCGAAGTCTGTCTACTGATAGCTCGTCAAATGAGAAAGTTGAGGTTTGGAATAAAGAACGCTGCAGCTGATAATGACCAATAGAACTCAATGTGTCATTAATCCCGTTGTCATTCAAAGAAACGTAATACTGATACCGCTATGGTTTTTTGTTTTTATTTTTATGGCTCGAAACAATCAATTGAATCTTGAGTCAATCAAATTATATAGGACAAGATCACATAGTACTCAACTAGCCACGAACCAATGGCCATGTTTTAAAAAGACTTTGAAATCACTGTATGCCTAACCGGTGCGTGTACAGGAAACGTTTGATACCGTTGGGCGTTTTATTTTCAATAAATCTTGAGAAAAATAATTGGTGAACACTCGCATATTACGGTGTTGATGTTGAACACGTCTTTGCTTAATCGTATAAATGTGTTTTTAGTTTCCGTTTTTTTGTTCTCTTTAGTTAAAATAATAACTGACAGCAGCTCAAATCCCTCTCAAGCTGGAGCAGTGTCTGTAATGGAAGACAGCGTTGGATGGCGAGATGTATGCGATGAAGATTGGGACAATAATGATGCTAGGGTAGTTTGCAGAGAGAAGGGATTTGTGTCCGGAAAAGCTCTATGTTGTTCGAAACTGACGTTTCTAATGCGTAATCCTAGTACTGACCCGCGGAGTTTTGTACATACCAATTTCAACTGTACAAATAATGACACAAGTTTACAGACCTGTCAATATACCAGAAGACGTGGTGGTTGCGCAACCCAGCATCTGGCGTCTGTTATTTGTTATAATACCTCACTTGATGAAGTGGACAATGGTAATATACTATTTGGGATCTTAACTTTACAGGAACGATGTAGCCAGAGATTGTGCTAGGAGATTATACAATGCGGAACACGAGCTGACTCACTAACGTGTTTTTTCACTGTGGGGTCACGGTGGCTAAGTGGGTAAGACGCTGTCTCGCTAGACTAGATGGAGGTCGGGTGTTCTATCTCTGTATTGGCCAAGAAAGCTCACTAATGCAGTACAGAGGGACTGACAATGACAGCTGTCTAGTTATTTGGGTGGGACGAAAATTAAGGACCTGTGTACAGTTGGAATTCGATATAAGAATAGGCCGTAGTGCAGCTCTCTGGGCAAAATTTCCCGCATGGCACACTGTATGACATATGTCCGTCTTCATTTTCCCAGTTTGGAGCAGAGCAGTAAGACGTTAAACCCCGTTTCATTCCGATCCTTGTGTTCGACTAGGCAGTTTCGCGTTATAATTAAGTCTGGCGTCTCGTTGTCTGGTACAAACGTGGCTTTCACAACCTCGTGGGTTTTCTCCGAGTCCTCTGGTTTCCACCCGCTGCTAAAGAGCCCTACGCGAAAGCGAATTATTAAAATAAAATTGAACCATATGTTAGTCCCGAAATGAGCTAATTTGTTTCGAGTGGACGTTAAACCCCATAATCAAATAATCAAGCTTTCAGGTATATTAAGATTGTAACAGAGTTCATGATATTGACCTGTGTGAAAACGCCTTACCTTCAAAGCTGGGACATTAAGAGAACCTTACCCCTATCGATCCATGATAACAATAACCCCATGAACAATTATGAAATTTGATTGGCTATTAGGATTGACTGAATTATTAGATTCCTTCCATATATCTCCACTGCATCCACAATTAAAGGGCCAATCCCGATAACTTTTTGGGGAATAAAACTGCTTAATTTTGTGTTAAAATCTCTTAAAACCCATTACCTAAGGCCGATCAACTAACATGATATTTGTGATACGCTTGTAAATAACTTAAACCTGACAGTCTTCATCTGGAAATGGAGACCGTTGTATTATACAGTATCTGGATAAAACCAGACTTTTTTCTATAAAAATAATATTTAGGTGGAATTTACCCTTTGTTATCAAGTACAGTACATGGGTCATTCACTGTATAGACCTATCAAGAAACGGGAATCGATTATCAGGTCACCCAATGAAAAAATTGACCCGAAATCTTAAAAGGGTTACGTGTCCGGATAAGCAGTGTTGACGTTCACGTCCAAACGACTCAATATTGTGAGCTGAAATTTTGCGACAAGGTAAATACACCACGCCTTCCACAACATCCACCCGGTTAATCTGAGGTAGTTTGATAACATTACAGAAAATTGTATTACTGGCGATATTATTGTCATGATATTCAAGTTTATCCCATTTTTTTGCAGATTTCGCATTACGTTTAGAAAATGGGTCATATGGGGGTGTTCAGGTAAGACGGTTCGGTCTTTGGGGTCGAGTTGTTGGATCGTCTGGCTGGAACAAGGTGGCCGCAAATATAACTTGCAAGAGCATGGGTTTTGCCGGTGGAGTTGTGTACAAAAGAGGTAAAACCTTTTTATTGCTATGCTGCTGAAGGGTACTTGAAATAAATTTAAGTTTCTCAAGATTTACCCACCTGATAATAATTGGGCCTGTGCAAAGAAAACTAGGTTCCGTGAGTGCACGTAGAAGATCCGGCTAGAGTAGGATTTAGGAATATGACCGGCCACACTTACTATCATTAGAGATAGTGTCCTTTGGTACTCGTCATTGAGCCAACTGGCGTGGTTTCGATCCCCCAGTCGTACGTGACAAGAAGTATGGTTACCTGTCCAACCTCGTGGGTTTTGTGCCGAGTGGACGCTAATCCCCATTTCTCCCTCTCTGTCTCTTTCTGTCCTTTGGTACACTTTGTTTGCTCGGAGTTAAATCAAATTATACGATAATGCATCACCCCAATAATTTGCTGGGTCCTCCGGTTCAATCAAGTACTAAAGACGACTACGCACAATCAAATTAACATCATACGCAGTGCACGCGTGTTGGATTCACCGAGAAGCTTACCTCTTAACCTAGTAAGGAATCATACCCAGGAGCAACGCCCTTACCCTGAACCCTCCACACAACCACACACACCAACGCACACACATTATTAACGTTAATCAATCACGATTATATTTTGGTTTTAGCCTCGACAGGAGTAAATCGTATACCTTTTTGGATAACCGAGATGGATTGCATAGGAAATGAGACTCAATTAGAGCAGTGTGCTGTCACATGGGGAGAAGTCGTTTCTGTATCAAGTGATGCTGCTGAAGTTATATGCTATACAACTGGTATGTCACAATGTGGGAATCGAAACCTGTATACCTGAATGACCGAGGCGAATGGCTTTGGTTTTACTACTTCTATCCGTAGTCCAGATGAATAAGTCTTAACGTTGACTGGAGTGGGCGACATAACCACTGGTCCCAACAACTTGGGTCCCTTTTTGATAGTTGATACTTTACTATACTAAGGTAACCAAGGTTACGAAGATTACGAGATGCTCAAACAATTTCCTACAAAAAAATATCAAGGAATTTAGAAGTAATGTCCGTTCAATGTTAATTGTTTTCTAATTTAGGGCTCACGAGTGTCATAATACTAGCTAGGATTCTTGTGCTCATCTGCAAATACTGTATGCTTATCTTATCGGCCGGAAAGCCGAAAATCAAGTAATATACAACCATAACCTGGCCGTATATCATTTTAATATTAGTCCACAGACGGCATGCCCCTAAGCCGAAACCAACATGATTAGCGAGTCCTTAGTGCCCGTGTCTCAAACGGCGCGATGTCTCCTGTAGGTGTGAAATGGTAGGCCCACCACTAGACACAGACTAGGTCATATCTGGACTAAAATATAATGCAGGTCTATTTCTATAATTTCCATTTCTATAATTGCGCCTTGGGTTCTTTAGCAGAGCAACACGGGGGCTGGAGGATGCGCTAGCAACCCTACACGGTGTTGCTTATAAGATCGTGATTTAAACCATTGAGCTTGACGCGGTTAGATTACTCAACCCGGTGATAATAATGATTTTATTATTTTATAGAGTCCCCACGCATACAATTGGTGAACGGAACATCTGCATATGGACGAGTAGAACTGATATTTGATGGTGTACGTGGGGCGATATGTGATAACAGTCAGTCCGATGAATATGCTAGCACTGTGTGTCGACAGCTCGGGTTCACACGTGGAACGGCTCTAATTCCTGGATCGTTCGGTTCTAGTAATGGACCCGTATATCTGGAAGCTAAGACATGCGAAGAATCCTCCATCTTTGATTGTTCAATGACGTCACCATGGTTGTCAGTTAGTTCTACATGCTCGGATCATTCCCATGACATGGCTGTGCGTTGTCATGGCGACGGTAAGATTTGTGATAAATATTTTTTTTTCAATCAACACAAGATCCTCTTTGCATTTGGGGTTGGGTTGCTTGTTTTGTAAATGTTTTGGTTTCCTAAATTTTTAATGGATTGGATCGATGGTCGGTCGAATGGGGTGTTGTTGTAAAATTTAAAACAACATTCAGATCATGTACATATATTTCAAAGGCAAATATAATTACTGTTTATTTTGAACCAAAACAATGTCGCCACAATGTTTGTCGCTTCTGGGTGATCGGGTCATTCTCGTGAACCGAAAGGAACTCTTGCTAATATGGTCTACTGTGTATCTATGAAAGATTGTATGCGTTAAGTCGATCATCGTTTGCGACAATATCTATGCCCCTTTTCTCTCTCTTAAATGGATGCCAAATGAGTATTTAACAATGTTAGATAACCTCTCGGCTTGGATTCAACAAAGGTGGATAAATTCTCGACTGGGATTCATACGGATTATAGGTGAGCGTGTCTTGTTGATATCTCCTGCAGAGGATGGCGAATGTTGTGACATTAAGCCAATCTTTGTAATTACCTAACGGTATTTGACCATTTTAACCAGGAGAGTTAGGTTTCCCAATATACGAATCTGTGTATTTCTAATTCTGTCTTCGAGCCGCAGTGGATTTTGTAAGTTAGACATTGTCCAGCGATCATGTGTTCGATCCCGATGTTGGAAGGGAAAATTCTTCGGATGGTTTTTACTTGTTCAGTGCCAATGAACAGCGTATAGTCGATCGGATGGATCGAAAACCCGAGGTCTCATGTAGACGTCGGTGTGCACGTATCAGATTCATGTAAGTTGTACATGACAGTAGGTCGTAGTGCCGCTGTCGGAGCAAAATTTTATTCACACTGTAGCCTATGGTGCATGACTGTCAACATTGTCCCTGTCAGAACAGAACAGTAGGATTTTTTTATTTCATTTGTAATTGTCCATCTGATTAAAATACAGATTTATATTTCGTTTCTTTTTTATGCTTTCGATGGTCTACACAACATGCAGATCTGAAAAATAGTACATGAAGGCCGTTTCAGTGGTCGTGCGAGCGGCTTTTGACCTTATGACGTTCACACATTGATTAATTAATCAGCGTAGACGTTTTTAGTGGTTTATCCACCGATCCGTGCATTGCACACCAAAATGTCACTGTAGCAGACCGTTTCATTGGCTAATACCCATTTTAACCAAAACGCCGGTGATATAACAACTTTTCCAGATCATAGTGTAATAAAGACAATTAAAGGAAAATTTAGAACTATAATAAACGAAATGAAATAGGGTATGTGTTTTAATGCGATTTGTAATTTGTGTTACAGTACGGCTTTATAGCGGAACAGTTGATAGCGGTATCGTGGCTATATATACAACCAGTTGGAAGATGGTTTGTGCACAAGGTTTTGATACTGTGGAGGCTGATATTGTCTGTAGAGAGATGGGGTATGAACACAGTCGTATATTGACACCAGGAACCTTTGGAACTGCTAGTATGGCTTTTAATCGGATGGATTACCATTGTCTGGGTAACGAGACATCGTTGTCACAGTGCTACTCTAATTACACCTATTGTTACAGGGATTATGCAGCTGTACAATGCTACGATGGTGCACTGGGGACAGGTAAGACTTTGATGGTGTGCTTAAAGAACACCTTAGATGAAAAATCTAAATTTCATGTACGAATAGCCAATTGTACAATGCTACGATGGTGCACTGGGGACAGGTAAGACTTTGATGGTGTGCTTAAAGAACACTTTAGATGAAAAATCTAAATTTCATGTACGTATAGCCAATTGTTTCTGTATCCACATTACGGAGAGGTCACGCAAATCTAATTAAAATTACGTCGGTTGTTAAGGTTTAAGTATACGACACGCCAAAACGTTTAAATATCCGAATGTGTCATGGACACAGAAATTCAATTCTACCCAGTAACTCTCAAACCTAAAGACTAGATACACGCTTAACTCAAAATGAAAAAAAGATATTTACATTGTTTGCGAGATGATGAACTTTATTTTATTCCATTACTCTAAAATTGACACTTTATGTTTCCTCTGAAGAAGGAGTTCTTGTAAACTCTGATTTCTTTTAAAAGTTTCACTTTTCCAGAAAAATCACTAACGTTAACATCTGTCCAGAATTCTCAAGATGTCCACAAAACAGGTGTTGTTACAATAAATGATCGCGGGTTAGTGGGATCGGTTTGTGGAGAGTTCTTTGGTCCTTCGGAAGCTACAGTGGTCTGTAAACAACTTGGATATCGCCATGGCATGGAATTTAAGTATCCAATGCTGGTTAGAACAATTTATGTTATTCAAGAACCAAGATGTTATGGAAATGAATCGAGAATATTTGATTGTGAATCAGGAACTGAATCATGTCCAAGTAGAAATCCATCAGCTGGTGTTTTCTGCTATAACAATACAGGTATAGTAGAATAATAACCATGTTACCAATGACAAAACACCTATAGTAAAGCAGATAAGAGCAATTTTGGGGAAGAATTTTTCAAATGATGATACAAGCATCAAATTTGGCACAATTGTTCTCCAAGAGATACTAATCAAATCTTCCTGATTGGCCAATTGAAAATCCAACATGGCCACCCGAAGTTGATGTTTTGCTTAGAAATAATTGTAGTTGTCAAATTTCTTCTTCTTCTTCTCCTTCTTCTTCTTCACCTTCTACTTCTTCTTCTTCTTGACACTGTACTTCTTCTTATTATTATTATTGTTATTATTATTATCACAGCTCCGGTATTGCGGTTTGCCGGTGGTGGTTCTAGTGGTAATATAGAAATTGTTGATGGTGAAGATGTGGGTTCTCTATGTATACCTGTATCATCAACCAAAACCGCTCAAGTATTGTGTAGACAGATGGGATACAAGACGGGACAAACAGAGTGAGCCATATTCATTGTTCTGAAAATTAAAAATGAAATAAGGTTCAACATCCTATTTTTCTGTTACGTCCGGGATAATGAAATGAAATGAAATGAGGTTTACCGTCCTATTTTTTTGCTACGTCCGGAATGAAGACGGGCATACGCCATGCAGTGTGATATATGGGTATAATGATATGTGTTCATGTCACAGTCTACTCTTGTTACGTCGAAATATACCTTCCAATGGCTTTTTTGTCAGTATACGGGATATTCGTCCGTGTCGCTGATCTTCACAGACACTCCGTCGTGCGCCCCCGACAAGCTGACTACACACGAAAATGCTAAGGAATGCCTCCGCCGACACCAGATTCGAACCCGGGACCTCAGTTTAGCGAGTCAGTGCCCTACTCACAGGATTAGAGACCATGGAGTCCTCAAACGAGAGTGTTAAACAAGCTTTTTAATTCATTTCAGATCCACTCGGGTATATCCCAGCACTCGCAGTCTACCAGTTTTTTTGGACGATGTTCAATGTTCAGATAGTGAAGACTCAGTTTTCCAGTGTAGTAACTCGGGTTGGAAAACCAACAACCAGTTTAGGTGCAATTCCGGAACGTATCCCATAACATGTTCCAGGGGAGGTATGTTTTTTCTAAATTGGCACTCGACTGTGACGGAAAATATTTAATGATTAAATTATCCATTTTTTTTTCTGGTGTGATTAACTTGCTAAATTTTGTAATGAACTCATCTGGACATCACAGGCGCGGATCCAGAGGGGGGGGGGGTCAGGGGGTTCGCCCCCCCCCCCCCCCCGCTCAGACTTGAAAATTTTTTATGCGATTTTATTGGCGACTTTTAGACCTGTAATTTTGGAATTTACCTTCCGGAAATACGTCAGAATGCACCAGATTGAATCTAATTTACCAAATTTTCCTGGGGTTAGGGCCCCCAAACCCCCCGTTAATTGGTTGAGTGCCTTTTATCAAACTTAGAGCCCCCCCTGCAAAAAATCCTGGATCCGCGCCTGACATCAGGGAAATTCCTTGCACACTTGCATGGGACTAAAATGAGTGGGGCTTCACGTCCTAGTTTAATACATAGTCTGGTCTATGGACTGATCTTATGAAGGCGGCGATCTTAATTCGAGGCCACCACGAGACCTTACTACTTCAACCGACCATCCGGGACCGCTTGGTTGTTGAACCAATGCCGAAATCACTTAAACAATGTAACATTCGTATATCAAATGACGCAGCGGTGGGGGTGTGGTACGACTACAGCTTAAACACGACGTCCATTTTTAATTTTTTTTTTCTCAGTTCGTCTGATACGTGATGATGATACAACTGTAATGGCGGGCAGGATTGAAATATATTACAATAATAGGTATTGGAATCCTGTATGTACTGGTCTAAATGACCGAGCAGCCCAAGTTATCTGTCGTGAATTAAGAGCCCCGTACTTTAAAGTAGGTATTAATTTTTTATGATATTTAATTAAATATTCAAAATAGTACATGAGAAATAATTAATTAAACGTTCTTTGTTTCGATGGCTTTCATCAAGGTAGATAACCCCTTATCCCGAGGAAAGGCTTAAACCACTTTTGTAATAGGGTATTGGTTATAGACCTCTCCATTCCTACACTCAACCCCAGTTTATTACAACTCAGTTTGATCAAATTGTTTGGGTTAAATGCTTTAAGGTAGAGTATTAATGCTATTGAAGAACGGTTATTAGAACATTGGTTATACGCCCACCCACACAAAGACTTAATAATTGGAAATTCAAATTGATAATATTGTCTTTTCTTTTAAATTCCTCAAGGTAGACTCATCCGCAGACACTATTATATTTTGCTTCTATGTGTATTTGCATTCCCTCATGCAAACTCCCTCTAAGTAATTTATCTTGGATTTCACAAGAGGAGAAAGCTCGAGGGAGAGAGACAGAGACAGAGACAAAGAGAGAGGGGGGGGTAACATCCATTCGGCACAAACTAGGTGATTTCGGGACTAACACATGGTTCAATTTTATTTCAACAATTCTCTTGCTCGTAGGTGTCTTTAGCAGTGGGAAGAAACCGGAGGACCCGGGGAAAACTCACGGATTTGGACGGGCAACCCTACGCCACGTACAACCGGGGATTCTACACCACACCAGTCGATTCAATGGCAGACTTTATGATACAGCGCTCACACGCTAACCATTCGGCCACCTAACTCCCCGACTTGACAACAGAATGTATCAAAGTAACTGATATTCACATAACAAAGTTGTATCGAGTGTTCTGGAAAGAGTAAGCTTTCTCCGCCTCGTGCAGATCAACCTCTCGCAATTATTATCATCGCATCATATCGACGCCATTGTATTTTCAGCTGTTACCCGACAATCTCTTTGGTGCCCAGAGCAGCTCCTCGTACAGTATGAAAAACATTGTGTGTACCGGAACCGAACAATTTATATCTGACTGCAGCCTGTCTAGCCCTAGTTATTGTTCCATATACGATGGGTTTTCATCGCTCGCTTGTAGCACAACACCATTTCTAGAAGGTAAAGTTCGAATAAGTTCTTGACTATAATTTTAGATTCTTTAAGTTCCCTGTCGTGGACTGGTATAAATTTCTGATCACCTTTGGTTTCTTCCTTTTAGTCTAATAATCACATTGTTTTTGTCTAATGTTCACTTTATTTTAGTGGTATGTTCACTTTATTTAAGTCTAATGTTCACTTTGTTTTAGTCCAATGTTCACTTTATTTTAGTGGTATGTTCACTTTATTTAAATTTAAGTCTGATGTTCACTTTGTTTTAGTCGTATGCTCACTTTAATTTAGTCTACTGTTCACTTTAATTTAGTCTACTGTTCACTTTGTTTTATTCTAATGTTCTTTTTGTTATAGTCTCTTTGTTTTAGTCTAATGTTTACTTTGTTTTAGTCTTTTTTTTTCTTTAAAAAACTCAACATTTGTTATAGGTATCAAACCCGGCTGTCACAGCATAGATAACATTTACGCCTTTGATTGAGCCGTTGAATCAAGATCTCTTTGTGTACTTCTTAATCTTGGCATAATATACATGGCGGCTAGAAATAAAATGAATTGAAATGGGGTTTAACGTCCTACTCTTCTGCACCTAACCTGGGCTAATGGAAAACGGGCATGCGCCATACAATGTGCTATGGGGGAAATTTTGCCCGGACAGCAGCGCTACGTCTTATTCTTATATCGAACTCCAACTGCCAAGGGGTCTTTTATGTGTACGTCAATGTGTACACAGGACCTCGATTTTTCGTCCCATCCGTTCTGCATCAATGACAAGGAGAAGCCACGCCGGAAAATTTAGAATAAAATTCCCGGCCAATGCAGGGATCGAACACCCGACCTCCAGGCTAGCGAGCCAGCATCTTACCCACTTCGCCACGTGATCCCTGTCACGAAAGAACAATCGATGTAACCAAATGATACATCATGGCACACATGTTAATGTTACAGGCAGAATCAACCACCTTCTACGCAATACTGAGCACTTTGGAAAACAGTTCATCATTTTTCAGACATATATGTGTAGGGATCTGCAATGATACGATTAAAAGGGTTTATAAAAATGATTATTTCTGTATAATTTCTATTATTTATTAATTTTAATGTAGAAATAGAAGTTGGGTCATTAACAGAAGGTTACAGTCCTTCCATTGACATAAGCATTTATAACATCAATGGGTCCATTTGTTCGGATGGCTGGGACGATAACGATGCCCGAGTTATATGTCGGCAAAATGGTTTCCAATATGGTAGGCGATTTAAGCCCTCCAGTGGAACAAGCACCTACAAAACAAGATTAGCCACAGATGTCCAGTGTACAGGTTCCGAAGAAACATTAAACCAGTGCAGTGTTAACACCACGTCTTTAACTGGATGTCAAAGCCGACAAAAAACAGCAAACGTTCTCTGTTCTAACAGATCCTTGGGTAGGTGTTTACGATGACATGTGGATATCGGGATTATTATCCGAACACTGGATGGGGTCGAGATTCTTATCCTAGCAGATTCCATTCCTTGTCCAGATTCCAATGCCAGTGAGTGAATGTCGGTATTCTTACCCAGACACATTGTGTTACAGATTCTTATCCTAGCGTGTGGTTATTGAGATTCATATCCAAACCAAGGATGGTCAAGAAACTCAACCTAACACGTGGTGGTCCACAAGCTTAAACTAATACATCGTGGTCGAGATTCTTATCTTAAAAACTGATGGTCGAGATTCTGGTCCTAAAACCTGTTGTCGAAATTATTAGCCATTAACTTTAACAATTGGCCACACGTCCAAGTCGTCATAATATCTACATAATGTTTGTTTAGTTAATATTGGTAATAATCAGACTGTAGTCATAATGTAGGTGTTATTTCACCAAGGCCATTAAAACCATGATTTATGAATGATATACACTACTATTGTCCAGGTTTGTGTAGTCAATAGTGACGGGAGTTGATAGCAGTTACGGTATTACTCCAGTGTTTTACAGCTAGTTACACGCGTGCTATTTAATATCAACGGCCAATCTGATTAAGTTAGGATGAAATTTTAGTTTACGAAGATTTTTAGGAGATTTAAGATTTTGTGAAACACGGTCCAGGATCATAAGTCCACATTACCATCTGGCCAGTGCAAACACACAATTCAGATTCCACCATAGGATGGTTGTGATTATTATCGTTATTATCCAAACACATGATGATCGCAATTCTTACCTAAACAAACAGATGGTCAAGGTTCTATAACGCGGCAGCATTTTCTCTCGTACTTACATTTTATTTATTATTTGCCTTCTCTAGAATTTCAGATGCGACTAAAGCCAGGGAATCACAGTTCGAACTTTGGTTTGGTAGAATTGGGCCTTCGTGGAGAATGGGGGAGTGTTTGTGTTAAGTACTATTCAAGGGAAACTTTAGCAAGATATTCATGTCAAAGACTAGGGTACACTACAGGACGTTTTGATAGGACAACATATAACCCTTCCGGTCTAATATGGCTGAACGGAGTAGAGTACTGTTCAGACGTTACAGGTTTTGGCAGTTGTTCGATAGAAGGATTCAATCAAACGGGAACTTGTGTATCACAATATTTAGCTGTAAAGTGCGAGACTTCAGGTAATACAAACACTTCGTGTGTTTTTGGTGATTAAATTAAAAAGAGAGAAAGAGTTTAACATCCACGCGATACAAACTAGGTCATTTCGGTATTAACACGTGGTTCAATTTTATTTCAGTAATTCGTTTGAGCGCAGGGGTCTTTAGCAGTTGGAGGAAACCGGAGGACCCGGGGAAAACCCACGAGGTTGGACAGGTGACCATATTCCTTACCACGTACAACCGGACAATCGAAACCACACCAGTTGACCCAATGACAGACCTTATGATACAGTGCGCAGTTGTTTACCACCCCCCACTCTCTAGTACTCGAGAATAAAATATCAGTAGGATAATTGACGGTTTCTGAATGGTTCGATATTATTAGATAATTTTGGGGGTGGTTTAGAGTGCCGCGCTTCGACCTCTAGCTGGCCGGTCACCCCTGGCTTGCGGCTGTGGTTTCGATCCCTGGTGTGAGCGTATATGGCATGGAGATAGGGGCGCCTTCTCAACCTCATGGGTTTCCTGTGAGCACTCCGGTTTCCTCCCACTGCTAAAGACCCCTACGCGCAAGCGAATTATTGATATAAAATTGTAAAAAACATATGTTAGTACCGAAATGACCTAGTTTGTGTCGAGTGAACGCTAAACCCCATTTCCCCCTCTCTCTCTCTCTCTCTCTCTCTCTCTCTCTCTCTCTCTCTCTCTAATAGATAATTTAAAGCTGATAAAAATACATGGCATTAGATTTGGGAGCGAGTCCATTATCTTATGATCATATATATACCGCTTGTTATCGCGATACAAAACGTTATGGTACAGGGTGACACGCTACTTACAAAGTCTTCGTTCGTTCGTTCGTGGGTTTTAACGTCCACTTCCACCTAAGGTGATATCGTAGACAACTTACAAAGTCTTACATGGTTGGGCTTTTATATCCTTTATGGCCGTTTAGTTGGGCTTTTATATCCTTTATGGCCGTTTGTTTATTCCGTTGAAGGTATAGGGCTGTAAGACACCATTTGTCAACTCAAGTCTGGTACACAGTTTTATCTTCACAGTACACTAGATGTGCTTAAAGTGTCTAGACACAGGATGCTTACAAACTTCAGAAACTGCTTTTCGAATTCTTTGTAAGAACTATATTTAAATTAAACTACATATGCATTAATATGATATATTTCAGTTGAGTTACTGCCTGAACATAATGTAGGGGGTGTTCAACTTTCTGTTAATCAATCAACTGGGTTGGTTTGCTCTGATGGGTTTGATTCTATAGCTGCTATGGTAACATGTCGACAGCTGGGTTATATATACAGTAATATTTTACATTACACACCGTATACACTGAGTGAACCGATTCGTTATAACAATTTCCAGGTATAACGTTATATACACCGCATACTTTCGCACCTTTATGAATAAAACGCACCTTGTAATATGACGCCCATGGAAACAAAGTTTCTTATACAGCGTTATAAACCTTACTCTCTGACCGATCTGACAACACATTTTGAAAGACTTGCGAATAAACAAATTAACATGCCTTATCCTAAGTTAGCACTCATATGGATTAACACATCTTATCCTGGGTTGTCTCCCATTTTAACACCCTTTTATCCCGAGTGATCTCACTGTTTCAAGCCCTTACTGTGGATTACCATACCTTAGCCTGAGTTATACACCCGTGTGGATTAACACATGTTATCCGACGTTATCACAGTTTGTTCCAGACCCCTGTGGATTAACACATCCCATTCCGAGTAAACACACATTTTCCTATCCCTGTGGATTAACACATCCTACCCCGATTTACCTCAAAGTTGCACACACTTATAGACTAACACATAATATCTTTAGTCTATCCTATCCATTATTTCAATACAGTAGATTTTTGGGGTGACTGTGACTATGTGGAAAAGACGCTGGCTTGCTAGCCTAGAGGTTGGGTGTTCCATCCCTACATTGTCCGAGAAGGTCATCCAGATTTGTTGGCGTGGTTCCCTCCTGTCAATGATGCAGGACGGAGGGCAAATGTCTAGTCGTTCGGAGCCTCATAAATGTTATATTATATCCATTTATTTCACCAGGATTGGGAATAAACATGCAATGCCACACATATGATCCTTAATTATCACACAGTGTAGCCATTGACACGTCTCACATAGTTCTGCGTATGCTTATAGTTTATTTCTTGCAGAAGTTTGAAATATCTTCTGGGAGTGTTCAAACTTTTTGATACAATATATTACAAAATATTACTTTCTCACAGATTATCATTTGGGGTAATGGGTGGCGGTAGCCGGGTGGGTTGGCACTCTTGTAATTTATTATATTGTGACTTATTTGTTTATTTAGTGTATTGGTATGGAAAGCAAGTTAGAAGAATGTTCGTATGATCAGCATACCTGCCGAAGTAATAGGCCTGCTTACGTTATTTGTTCCAATCTACCGCATAATACGGGTAAGCTTTGTCCGTTTTAACACGGCGTTCTATAATAGAGACCACACCCAACAAACATCCTCTTGGAATAAACACGATTTGTACGTAGCGTTTAATGGACGGGGGTCTGTAGACTCAATGGATTCAGCAATAACTTGAAACAACTTAAAATACAGTTTAAATGTCACTAAATTTCGTTATCACCAACGTAGCTATAAATCCAAGACAAGAGTTATGTCCTTTTATTTTCGGTAAAATGTCCGACAAGAAAAGTTTTGAAATCCCATCACTGATGAGTACTCTTTCTTTACCTCTTCTTAAATGAGAACTTTACATCAATCTTTCCTGAAGGGAACGCTCCTTATAGGTTGATGTATTGTTTGTAGTCTGCCACAATTAAAACCAATGCTGGGATATTAGATATTATTAATTGGTGAAGACAAACCTCTGTTTCGTTTTCAGGATACGATATTAGTATATCATCCACAAGTTATGGCAAAGTCAAAATCAACCACCTTCAAATAGATGGTACGGTCTGTCCAAACGGTTGGGATGATCAGGATGCTCGTGTGGTCTGTAGAGAAACCCTTGACAGTTCGTACATGGGAGGATTTGCTTATAAATTAATCAACCAAGGAGATGCATTAAGTAACCCAGGTGTAAAATGGATGACAAATGTTAAGTGTGTGGGTAATGAATCGTATATTAGTCAATGTGGTGGTGTTAACTGGGATAATGTTTCAGTCTGCTCCATGGACACTTCCGCTGCTGTTTATTGTTACAGAAATTCAGGTAGGAAGCGAGGGTTGAATATACAAGGGGGTGAAAATGGGTGACAACTCTCAAATCGCAAATGTGTTGACAAAATTGGTAAAAATATGGAATGCAAAATCTTACTATTCTGCTTCAGATGAGCTAATGAAGATGGGTATACGCAATGCTGTGTGTACGGGGAAAATAAGGAAGTGTTTTTTTTGTGGCTACCATATTATAGATCTATAATATCAAGCGGCCATTTTGGACCCCGGAAATAACCGAACCTCCCCAACCGGGCTACAATTAGCCTCTCCCAGACATTTTAGCTCGAAAGCGCGAGACTTGGTATTCCCGACGACCGAGGCATCTGATAGGCTCACCAGCTGCGGTTGTACCCTGCCGAAATATGCAGTGTATTACGCGGAGATGCCATTAATTATGATATACATGTCTTGTTTTTCACCTTCCGAAATGGAATTAAGGTCTTTAGCGGTTCAGACTGTTATAAACCTTAATCAATGCTCTTTTTTGTTTCTCATTTCGAAAGGATTTGAGCTGAGACTGGTTGATGGAACTAATTCATCTGGTCGTGTAGAAGTAACGATCGATGGTGTATCAGGATCTGTGTGTGGCGATAGTGTTGGTAATGAGGAAGCTTCGGTATTTTGTCGAATGTTGAACTTTAGTGGTAAGTACAAGGTATCTTTATTTCGACATTCACACCATCAGATGAATTGATTTAGATCTAGTTATTCCGTTTTGTTGGCGTATAGTGTGGATTTATTTTAGAAAGTCAGTTAGTAGAGCTGTTCCAGTGTAGGTTAATTTCGGAAAGTTGGTTGGTAGAGCTATTCCAGTGTAACTCTATTTTAGATAGTGGGTTGATAGAGCTGTTCCAGTGTTCGTTAATTTCAGAAAGTTGGTTGGTATTCCAGTGTCGATCTGTTTCAGAATGTCGAGATGTAAAAATATTCCAATCATCAGCTTACTTGTAAATCTGTTTAAGATAGCCGGTTTGTTAGCTATTCCATTAGATCCATACCAGATAGTCGGTTGATAGAGTAGAGCTGGTCCAGTGTAGATCTATGTATTTTTGAAAGGTTGGCCTGTAGACCTTCTGTTGTTTGCCAATTTACTTGAAGACCTATTTCAGAAAGTAGGACCGTGGAACTTTTCCATTGTAGATCGATTTCAGTCCCCCGATTGGTTTTTTGATCTATATTTATATTTCACAAAGTGGGATTTCTGTCAAATCTTTAGGTCATAACGAATTCTGGTTTTACTATTTACGTATTCTAAGATTATAATGTTGTTGTAGAATTCGATTCAATAGAAATGAAATAAAACGGGATGTAACCTTCTACGACTGTTCTTCTATGGTGGAAAGTATGTCAGAAGAGTGGCGTTACGGCTTCATCGTGTATTGAATTCCAAATGTGCGTAGCATCCTAACAACTCTACGGTGTACCAACGAGTATATACTAGAAACCATGCAAAGAAATTCTAATTGCTAGCACTATTTGACTGCACATCTGATACAGTCCTTAGTCCATTTTAATGCAATGCAAGTCATCCGGGTTGTCTATATTTTTTATTTCGTTATTTCTTTTAGGTGGACAAGTGCAAACACCAAGTAGCGGCAGCTTGTCACGCCGGATGCATATTACAAATCTGACCTGCAATGGATCGGAGAAGTCAGTTTTGGATTGTGGAATGATTGTCGGTGTATATAACCGCGACTGTCTTCGTCATGGTGATGCCACAATTAAATGTTATACTGATGGTTAGTACAATCGACATTGAGGGGGGGGGGGGGGCGGGGGGGGGGCGGGTGTTGGGTCGAATGGTTAGCAAGTGCGCGCTGAATGATAAGGTCTGTCATTGAGTCAACTTGCATGGTTTCAATTCCCCGGTTGTACGTCGCCTGTCCAACCCCGCGGGCTTTCTCATGGTCCTCCAGGTTCCTTCCACTGCTAAAGACCCCTACGCTCAAGCGACTTATTGAAATGAAATTGAACCATAAGTTAGTCGCGAAATGACCTAGTTTGTGTAGAGTTGACTTTGACCTCTCTCAGATGGTGGGATGGGAAGAGTATTCAAATGGAGAGATTATGATGTGATATCATAATAATTCATGCTTTATTTACATCAATGAAATTGAATCCCAACAAATTACCACTAAGTGATATACTCTATTTTATTTTATTTATGACTCAAAGATTTAAGACAGTTATTTTAAAGTTTTTTTTATATTGTTTCAGTTCGATTAACGGGGTCAACGCCTTCGCACGTAAACTATGGAAGACTGGAAGTGCTACACAACAATGTATGGAAGGCTGTATGCGATATTAATTTTAATGATGATTTGGCCAGAAGGGCTTGTAGAGTGTCTGGATATACTGATGGCGAATATAGATGCTGTTCGTCGCTGGGTGGAAATGTCCCTCTAGATTTTATTACCATAAATAACTGTTCTAAGGACGCTAATGTTGGGAACTTTAAAACTGGATGCACGTTTGGTTCTGGTTGTCAGTCCAACAGCTACACAACTTTAATTTGTTCAAACAGCCAAATAAATAAAACAGGTATATGCTTTATGGACGCTGTTCAGCAAAATCATAATTCGGGCATATTTAAAGTGGTTTCTCGAATATCGTGGCTTTCGGTCCCATCACCTTTGCACTAAGAGACAACGTTTATTGGAGTTGTTCTACAGATACATGATTCCAGTACGAATTACAAGGATTCTTGACTGGAAAGGTATTGGTCTCCCTCTTGTATCTTTCATACATTACGGAAGCTGTTCAGTAATGTAGATATAATAAGGATTCTTGACCTGAAAAGTATTGGTCTATCTCTTGCATTTTTCATACACTAAAATATGTCCTTTGTTAAAAATTTGAATATCCAAAGACCTTACTTTGGTAGATTTTACAAAGCTTCTAGGGAAGCATTGGTCTTTGTCGTGGGTCATGAATAGACAAAGTTGCATTTGTTTGTTTCACCCAGTTGAAAAGCCTATCATATCTCATCCAAGCCCTCACATAGTCGTTTATAAAGATGCATTATGCAATAATAGATACCGAGTTGCCCTGTTCGTGTAGTATAGTTAAATATATTCCTTTCAACACCTGGGCCACAGTGGCTAAGTGAATAAGACGCTGGCTCGCTAACCTGGGGTTCACGCACGGTGTTACACGAGACAATTCAATGTGGTTTCCCTGGTCAGCGGTGCAACACCGGGGATCTGACATGGACAGCTGTCTAGTCGTTTGTTGATACGACACACCAGGGCCATGTGTAGACACTGGCATGCACAAAAAACATCCATTGACAATTGGAATTCGATATCAGAGTAAGCCGTCGTGTCGTTGTCCGAGCTAAATTTCCCTCATAGCACAAATGAAGGCGGGGGTTGGGATGGCTTAGTGGTCTAGATTGTCGCGCTTCGACCTCTAGCTGGCCCGTCACCTCTGGCTTGCGGCTGTTGTTTCGAGCCCTGGTGTGAGAGTATGTGGCGTGGAGATACGGGCGCCTTCTCAACCTCGTGGGTTTCCTCCGGGCACTCCGGTTTCCTCCCACTGCTAAAGACCCCTATTGAAATAAAAAGAAACCATATGTTAGTCCCAAAATGACCTAGTAGTGTCGAGTGGACGTTAAACCCATTTCTCTCTCTCTCTCTCTGTCTCTCTCTCTCTCTCTCTCTCTCTCTCTCTCTCTCTCTCTCACACACACACAGTGTATGGCGTATATGCGTCTTCATTAACCCAGTCGGAGCAGAACACTAGGATGTTAAACCCCATTTAATCTCATCCAATTTACTAGTTTCATTGCCAACTTGATCGGAACTACCATATGCTAAGCGACTATTGTCTACCCAGTGGCGGATCCAGGGATATTTTGAGGGGGGTGACAACCCCATGTTTTGTCTCACCGACCACGGTTTACGGAGCTAATTTCTGCTGCTAGCAACATAGATGCTGATTGTGTGTCTGATAAGATGTGCACCGTGTGCTATATAATATATATACGACCACACGTGCATGTGGAAGCTTGTAGGACCCGGGATTCCTATACACCGGTAGGGGGGGGGGGGGTGACTAGAGTGACTGGATCCGCCCCTGCTACCCTGTGAAAAACCCGTATGTTAACCTATATTATAATCCTTAATCCATTGATATATTTTTTTATTGTTTTATATCTAGCATTAAGCGTGACAATAAAGGATACATCTCACGGACGTGTTACCCTTTCTTCTAATGATGTTGCTGGTACTATCTGTGCTGATGGATGGAATGATGCCAATGCCAACGTTATATGTAAACAGTCATATTATCAGGGAGGTAATATACAATTACAATTAACATTAAACATTGAAGGTAGAATAACATTAAAACTAACTTTATCTGTAAACGGTTGTTATATGGTACAGATATGTTCCATTTAGGCTGGAATATAACATTACATGTAGCGTTATCTGTAAATGTTTGTGTCGAGGGTATAAATGAATATTACATTACAAGAAGCGTTATCTGTAAACAATTGTTAAAATGTATTGAGGGTATGAATAAATATAACATTCAAACCGCGTTATCTGTAAGCAGTAGTTGTAAAGTACTGAGGGCATAGATAGATATAGCATTCTACCTAGCGTTATCTGTAAAAGGTTTTAAAGATACTGAGAGTACAGCATTGAAATAAACATTTTACGTAACGTTATCTGTAAAAAATGGTATAGGGCAACCAGTGTATAACACTACAACTGACGCAATCTGTAAACATTGATTATATGGCACTGGTGTAAAACTTGAAAATTACCTTATCTGTTAATTTTTTTAACTAACGTTATTTGTAAACATGTTGCGGGCGGGTATCTACATAGCATTACCAATAACGGTAAATATGAGCATAGATCATTTACTACACAGGAGATGGTGGATACCTTTCCAGATAACGCCATCTGTCAACATGAGTTTATATGGGGATGCTCGATTCACAGTCCAGAACGTCTCGAATTGACAGAATTGCAATCGAGTGATGCGGAATTCAGTCCTGTCACAGTTCTGTCAGTCCCAAAAGGTGAGGTGGAGTGAGTAGAATCGTGACGTATTCTAAGCAAAAAATATGTTTCAGCTGTTCATGATTGGTTGAGATATTTTTTATGCAGTCGACACATGTGTTGTACTCCGAAATTCTCCTTGTCACTCGATTGAAACTATTTTCGGAATTAAATTCCGGAACTGTGAATCGAGCATCCCTTAAGTGTCGGGGATGTAGAAGGTACTTTAAAACTAAGGGTATCTATATAAAATATTATGTATATTGAAGGTGTAATATCTGTGAGCCTTGTGCAAGTAGGCCTACATAGATCAGCGCACATATTAACTGTATAACAACGGTTTACCTATCCATACAGGATATCAGATACAATAAAGAGGCTTAGAATGTATTTTAAAGGCGCTGTTCTATTATTTATACTTGTATTTTCAGGGATCTCTAGCTACGCTGTCAATGACATGGAATCTCCGGTTATATACGGGAGTTTTAACTGTAGCGGAAACGAAACAAATATAAATCAATGTCATAAACTAACTGTTAGTACTGGTTGTTCAAGACCAATAAGTGCAACTGGCCTGGTTGCTGGTGTCACGTGTTATTCAACAGGAACAAGTAGGTAGTTTGATGAATCGCCCCCATAAAGAAAGGTCTAAACAAGTGGAAAGTAAAACGGAAACAGGCGCGGATCCAGGGGGGGGGGGTTCCAGGTTTAATAATTGCTCAACTAATTGCGCTCAACCGATTAACGGGGGGTTTGGGGCCCTCCCTCAGACAAAAATGGTTAATTAGATTCAATTTGGTTCATTCTGGCGTATTTCCGGAAGGTAAATTCCAAAATTACAAGTCTAAATCGCCAATAAAATGGCATGAAAATCTGTCAAGCCTGAGCAGGGGGGAGGACCCCCTACTCACCCCCCCCCCTGGATCCGCGCCTGGGAAAGAAATAAGGGAATTTATTCCGTTCTGCGATCCTGTTGTTGCCATGTATGATTGTCTATATATGTTGCTTCACATTTTGTAATATTGTCTGGGCTTGATAACGTTGAGCGAATACTCTTCTAAACGTCGACTAAATAAATCAGTAGCCGTTTTCCATAAGTATGCATGCTATTGCACTGTATATTTCGAGTTGACCATTTTACATGCCACGTTGATAACTGCATACTTTAGGATGATCACTGTACATTTTTGTTTTATTACTATGTTGAAAGCTCGAATGTTAACATACATATTAATTATTTCATTAATACAATGTAGCCTATCACAAAGAAACTGATAATCAAAGCTCATCAGAATCACGTACATATCTTCTGGTTTTGAAATTCTCATACTTCATGCCAAAGCGCAACTTTCTAACAATTTGACTAATGAATCCACTTGTTCTGACAAAAAAAGAAATAATGTTTATTTATTTCAGAACCAACTATGATGTTGGATAGTAATGGAATAGTAAAAGTTACCATCAACGATAGCACATATAAAATCTGTTCTAGTGGTTGGGATGACTATGATTCTCAAGTTGTCTGCAGGTTGTATTCATTGTACCTTCCTTGTCTTTCATCCATTCCCAATCTGTTTAAAACATAGATCCTTATTCGTTTCGCTTTCATAGTTCAAAATTTCGTTTTACATGTCTTTAGGAAACTAGGATCTGGAAGAGTTGTTGTCATTAACGTGTTCTGTATGATGTGAGGGATAAGCTAATGAACGGGACGATGGGTAAACCACCAGAAACGTCAACGCTCGTTGATTAAAATAGTTCTGTCGTCATAGGGTCAGACTCCGCTCGTTTGACCCCTGGCGTGAACTCGAACTATAACTTGTCAGATCTTCATGTAGTGTAGACCATCGAAAGTGTAAAAATACCGAAACGAAATATAGATCTGAATGTTAACCAGATTGGTGCAATTCGATATGCTAATATATCTGTTTTGAAAAGTAGATATAAGTTTCTGGTGGGCGTGTGTTACCACATATGATCAATATTTTTTTTTATCACTGACATTGGGGAATAGAACCCAGAAATACATTCTGAATATAAGGGAGCATTTGGTTGAACTTGATGATGGTGGTTCGTAAGGTTGCCGTTCTGTCTCACATGACGATGGACTTTAAGTTAACTCTTAAGTACTTCTTTCTGAATGTTGGCCTTCATTTTCAGGCAACTTGGTTATCTTAATGGGGAAACCATTAAGACGTCTACCCCGTATTCTTATCGTAGCCAGCAGTACAGGACCAACATGAATTGTCGCGGGGACGAAACATCGCTGTTTCTCTGCCAGAGTGACTCACCAACATCATATTATTGTGCTGATGCCGGTGCTGAGTGCTACAATACAGGTAGGGTTCCTTTATGAATAGCACCCCCAATAGATAACAAGGCCAGATGCCATGAAATCTGATCAAAACAGACCATATCAAATGTTATATTTCCATTTTCTGAATTGGTAAACAAAAGCCGGAGATTAATGTTTATTTTTATTTACTTCAGTGCGAATGGAAGACGAGTTTCTAGAAGTCTATATCAATAATAGATGGGGATCTGTGTGTGGTGATCAATGGACTCGTGCAAACACAGGTAAACATCCTAAACATACCTAGTCCATATAAATGTATAAGCTATATAGCTACCTAGGGACTGGTCTAAAAGAGCACAACTACATATTTTTAAACATTTTCAACCACGTTTTCTTGTGATTCTATCGGCACTCGTTCCCTCGTATCCAGTTATTCACATTTGGGAATATCAAGTCTCAACTATAAACATGCATCATATTACCCATCTTCAAAAGGAGGCGTCATCTCGCGTTAACTTCGTAGATTATATAGCTAGCTCGTGTAATTATATAGCTAGTTCATGTAAATCTATCGATTATAAGTAGCTAGCTCATGCAAATGTATAGATTATATATAGCTAGCTCATGTATGTGTATAGATTATAAATAGGTAGCTCATGTAAATGTATAAACTATATAGCTAGCTCATGTAAATGTATAGATTAGATAGCTAACTCATGTACTTTTGTGAAAGATTTAGGACTTCGAATTTTGTCTAATGGTTTGGATTGTTCGTACTTGGTTTTATTTTATTTATATGAAATCATTGATGCTGAAACCTCCGATTTTAATTTTAAAAGAACTTATTTGTGTCCAACCGTTAATAATAGATATACAATGTATTATTTAGTTTTGAAATACCGATATGACGCCATCCTTTTATAGTTACAGAGTACAGGGATTGTAATGTTTATATAGTTACAGAACACATGATTCAATTTTATTTCAATAAATAGGGGTCTTAAGAGAGAGAGAGAGAGAGAGAGAGAGAGAGACAGGGGGGGGGGGGTTAACGTCCACTCGACACATACTAGGTCATTTTGGGACTAACATATGGTTTCATTTTATTTCAATAATTCGCTTGCACGTAGGAGTCTTTAGCAGTGGGAAGAAACCGGAGTGCCCGGAGAGAGAGACAAACTAAATCATTTCGGGAGTAACATGTGATTTAATTTATTTCGATAATTCGCTTGCGCGTGGGGGTCTTTAGCAGTCGGAGGAAACCGGAGGCCCGGAGAAAACCCACGAAGTTGGACAGGCGAACCAACTCCTTGTCACGTACAACCGGGGATTCGAAACCACGCCAGTTGACTCAATGATAGGCTTTATGATACAGCACCACGTGCTAATCATATGCCATATAGTTACATAGTGAAGGTATTGAGATATAATAACGAATATGCAATGTTTAGTTGGAACATATTGAGACCCATACTAAGATATCTGTATTGTTTATATAGTTGTAGCTTGTAAGGAATTGGGCTATAATAACGGATATGTAATGGTAGGATATGGAGTAAGCGATACAGGGGCCACGATGAGTCGTGTCCGTTGTCATGGAAATGAAACAAACCTGATAACCTGTCCGTACACATTGCCGCACACGGAGTACTGTGAAAAGCCGATAGGTTTACGATGTTTCAATGGCTATCTAACCAGAGGTGAGACGATTATAGTACTTTTGAAATCCAATTGATTATAGTGATCACAATCAGGGCCGTATGTAGGATTTTAAAAGTGGGGATGCAGCAGAGTTGTTGGGCACCAATATAATGCCCAAAGTTACTGACCGCGGGGACTGCCCTAATCAAAGTCGTTAGCAAGTAATCCAGTAGGGGTGCCGTTTCTCGGGGCGCCTTATTATTTTTTTTTTTGGGGGGGGGGGACCCCCTGCTCCCCGGCTAAATACGTCCCTGATCACAATCAGTCTGATTCAAACCCAGATCTATATTTCGTTTCGTGTTTTACGCTGTTGATGGCCTACACTACATGAAAGATCTCGCCAGTTGTACTGGATGGTCGCGTCAGGGGTCGCACTCAAAAAACTTGCCGTAACAGACCGTTTCATGGGCTAATAACTTACTTCAAGCTGAACGCCGGTTATATAACATCTCTTCCAGATCCCAGTGCAGTAAAAACAAGAAAAACGAAATTTTGAACTATAAATAACGAAACGAAATGGGCTCTGTGGTTTAACCATATTTAGTTGTCACAACCAGTGTGCAATTACATGTATGCTATCATCGTTGAATATAAGTTATTATGAACAGTAAATTATTTGTAATTGTTGATTTTACCTATAAGGCTAATAATAAAGATATTGCGCAGGCTTATGGGGACTGGTCTAAAAGGGCACATTAAGATATTGTCAAACATTTTTAAACACGTTTTCCGGTGATTCTATCGGTTCTCGTGCCCTTTTACCCAGTTATCCACATTTGAGAATACTAAGTCTCAACCATAAACAGTGACGTCCACCATGCATCATATTACCCATCTTCAAAAGAAGGCTTCATCTCGCAATAACACATACATCTCATCAAGGCTTTCGCGTAATACCCAGCATACTTCAACACTAATTGCTATTGGGTACAAGCACACCTTGCGAGCCTATCAGATTCATCGGTCGTCGTGAATACCAAGTCTCACACTTTCAAGCTAACATGTCTACCTGTGATAATCGAGTTGCAAAGTTCTAGGTTAGTTCAATGTCAAGGTTTTCGTAGAGGTCTCGATGTCACAACCTCTGCCACAAAGTACAGGGCTGTGCGCATTCATAGACGATCTCCTTAGAGAAATGCGCATCGTTGGACGTACTGCGAATTTGTATATGACTACACAGCTTCGAGATGTTTGCGATTACGTCATAGTCAGTTCCTGGCATTTTCATGTGGGCAGTTCACATCGCTATAACGATTTGTTCCGTTTTGATAAATTGCGATGAATTGTGTTTATTTAAGATTTTACATGGAACATAAATGGCGGCAATACATATACTGGATATATTCGAGTTGAATTTTCCAGTAAAAGTGGAAAGATTTGTTCTGATGACTGGGATGACGATGATGCCGCTGTGGCTTGTAAAGAGAAAGGTTATACCACTGGTTCAGCTTTCTCTCATTCATCGTAAGTTGTGGTTGATTCTCTTGATTGTGAGTATGGTTTTCATCATACGGTCTGTCGTTGAGGCAGATCACGTGGTTTCGATTTACCGGTTGCATAAGTGA
Source organism: Patella caerulea (assembly GCA_036850965.1). NCBI lineage: Eukaryota > Metazoa > Mollusca > Gastropoda > Patellidae > Patella > Patella caerulea. The sequence continues at coordinate 10,394,846 of JAZGQO010000002.1, read as the reverse complement.
CAAGGAGGGGGTTCGCCTGTCCAACCTCGATTGTTTTCTCCTGGTTCTCCGGTTTCCGCCCACTGCTTAAGACCCCTACGCACAAGAGAATTATTGAAATAAAATTGAATCATGTGTTAGTCCCAAAATGACCTAGTTGGTGTGGAGTGGACGTTAATCTCTATCTCTCGCTCTCTCTCTCTCTCTCTCTCTCTCTCTCTCGCTCTCACTCTCTCTCTCTCTTAAACCTCAAGGTATGTCGTTGTTAATATTCCATCGTCTAAATCGAACAATGTTCATATATGTAAACTACCTTTCGCATCGTCGTCGTTTTGTTGTTGCCCATCCCATCCTTCAAATACCTTATAGTGAATCCGCAGCTCGTCGCATTGAATGATCAACTTCATTCAAATTCAAAGTCGCGTTTCCATTATAGCGCTTGTCCAGACCTTGCAATCAAACCCTATTTAGAGTCATACATTTGTAATCCAATGGTACACTCGGCGATTTTAAATTGGCATTGACAGAACATATTTGGTTGAATATTATTGCAAGACAGAAACATTTGCATTGGGTTTGTGTGTTTCCCAAATATCGGTGAAGTAGTACTCCAGGGGATCGCATGTTCGATCCCTACATCAGCCGACAAAGTTCATCCAGATTTTCCGGCGTGGTTTTTCCCTCGTCAGTGATGCAGGGCGGGAGGTCTGACAAGGACAGCTGTTCTGGTTGAGACGAAAACCAGAGGTCCCGTGTAGACATTGGTGTGCACGTAAAAGATTCCTTGGCAGTTGGAATTCGATATAAGAGTACTCCGTAGCGCCGCTGCCGGGCAAAATTTCCCTCATAGCCCAGGTTAGGAGCAGAAAGTAGGACGTTAAACCCTATTTCATGTCATTTCTCCAGAAATGATGCCATATATATCGTGATGATATCGGCCCAATCGCATTCACCAGCATCCCGTGGTCGTTCAATTTATTTTTAAAGGACAAGACTGAGTGGCAAACCATACTGGATATCTAAGATTAATTGTACCGGAAGTGAGAGCAGACTAGCCGATTGTGACTACCAAATAGGCGATGTAACACACTGTAATTCTGGTCAAGTTGCTGGCATCATATGCACAGATGAAACAGGTAAATGTTTTTATGTGACAGTGATTTTAAAGTGGATAAACCACTAATTCAATATTATCCATAATAATTATTCGAAATTGGTCTATGGTTTTAATAATTTGGAATTCCATGGCTCTTGAGGCTAGTAGTAAAATATTGTAAGTCACTTCTCGTTTGAGGAATTCACATCTAATAACTATTAAATTTTTTGTGAAACATTTCAGCAAACACTAATTACTATATTAACTTTACACCGATAAAATTTCTTCTAGACTGGATTTGAAGGAATGAAAATATTTTTGCAACGAGAATTTGTGCCCATGGAATGCGGCTTAAGTTTTCGTTTGAGGAATTCACATATCTAAATAACAGATATTTGAAAGGAATATTTTCTATGCTTTGATATCATCCAAAATCTTCGACAATGAAAACACGAATTATTTGTCAATTTAAATCAATATTGGTGTTGTGATCTTACCGGGAAAAGATGGGCTTCTTGTTTCCAACATTTTAGGCAAAATAAAAAATTTACCATTGGTACACGAATCGTGTACCATAATGCGTTTCAGACCAATTTTAACAAGGGACCTGAAGAACGAGGCTACATCGTGACGTATATTCTTATCTGGAGAGATGAAATAATGTAGACTGGAATAACCAGGCGCTAAAGATTGGCATGCGATTGAGACTTCGGGTGTATTTCGCCGAACATAACTGATTTTAAATTAGAGTAAAGACTGAAATGATTGAATGTAAATCAGTTTATATACATTCATATTGCATTATTATATGCGTTGCGACCAATTTGGGTCAATTTCTAGGTCCCAAATATTAGCGATTTAGCCCCTTTAATCTCGTTTGATGCACTCCCATGTCTAACATATGTATTTATTGTAATTCGACAGGTATATTTTATCGTTTAAATGGGGAGAATGGTGAGGGTGTTATACAAGTTTCACTGGACGGTGAATGGGGAACATTGTGTACAGGTGATAACATCCGATCAACTGAATTCTACGATGTTTTTTGTAAATCCGTGGGCTATTCGACAGGATATCCATCATTACGGCAATCAACATATTCTTCCAACCTAACAGGAACAATTTACAATACCGCATTTAGCTGTGTAGGATTCGAGGAAGATTTAAACAGCTGTCCACATTCCAGCTGGACTTCGACCTCAACTTGCCGGTTTCATGAAGTTGTTCAATGTGTAAATGACGGTGAGTAGAATAGTAGTCAATGTGTATGGGACCGTGACGACCCGCGACAGACCAGGGCCTTGTTTCTCGAAATCTTAACTAATGATAAAATCCAAATTTTAGTAGATACTTCAATTTTGATTGGCTAAGCACTAAAATCAATCTAATATTATCCAATCAAATTACTGAAATTAGGATTTTATTTTAGTTACAATTTCGTGAAACAGGCCCCAGTTTCCTTATTAAATAATTATTATTTGGTTAACAATTTTCCATTGGTCAAATACTGCAGTGTTGCTATGACAAGTAAACAGGGAGAGAGAACAATGGGGCTTAACGTCCACTCGAAATAAACCCCCAAACTATGTCATTTCGAAACTAACATATGGTTCAATTATATTTCAATAATGCGCTTGCGCGTAGGGATCTTTAGCAGTGTGAGGAAAACAGAGGACCTGGAGAAAACCCGCGAGGTTGGACAGGCGACCATGTTCCTTGTCACGTACAACAACGTCAGTTGACTCAATGACAGACCTTATGATGTAGCGCACACGCGCTAATCATTCGCCCCATCGGTAGTTGATTATGGTCTAATTAATAATTTAGATAATATTTCAGGTCTAATGAAAGACCTGCAGGAGACAGATTCATCTCTTGTAAAATGTTTGTTTAATAAATATGCCGAATAACAAATGTGAGTCTAATTTGGCCTGGGTTAAACCGTGAAAAATTAGTTATTCCAATTGCAATTACAAAAGCCAGTTGAATAAACACCAATCGTTGGCACTAACAAACCATTTCCATTCTATAGTTAAACTTGTGAAGGACCCCAGTAACTTGGAGAGAGTGAGTCATGGTCCAGTGCAGATTTATTATAATAATTCCTGGAACCTTGTCTGCGATGTTGACTTTGATGATACATCTGCTAAAAGAGTGTGCCAAGATTTGGGCTACGAATATGGAAAAGCAGTCTGTTGCTCGGCATTTGGAAAAGATTATGTGAATAACATGAAGATATCTACTTTGAAACTAAAGTGCAATGGCAGCGAAGAACAGAGCACGGAATGCATTAAACAACTTTACAATTGCTCAACTAATCGTTATGCTTCTGTAGTTTGCTTTGATAATTGTGAGTATAGCTTTCATTTAACGCGAGAATTTCATATTTTCTAAGAATGTCAAAACGTAATTACGTCTATGTCATTAGCTCAATAGGTTGTCAACTCACTATTATACGATCATAGGCATTACTTCCCACTCTTTTAAATCACTAACTCTGGAAATAATATCACAATTACCTCCCTTGTTTTTCTATTCCCTCCCATGCAATAGCTATCTTCAAACGTTTGAATTAGAAGTTGAAAATGACATTTTTGCCAATTTATCAACTGGGAATAGTGAATTATAGTATTAATAGGATTATTCTTTAACTAGGTAAGACTGTTTATAGATACCATGTATTTTAAGGCGTTATTTTAATACATTTTAAAAACATAACTTAAAAATATGAAATTCTCGTTTTAAAGGTACTGCAGGTACATACACATGTAATAGTAATGCATCGCGACTCGAGCTTCCCTGTCAACAAATGGGTTAAACGTCCTACTTTTAGGAGCAAAACAGTAGGACGTTAAACTCCATTTCATTTCATTTCATAAAGAAATTATTTTTACGATATATTAATATTGGTTTATCAACTCAGCCATACCGAATACTTTCAATACACGTTTGATATATTGTTCTGTTTTTGTTTTCTCAAGATGTCGGAAGCAGCTACAATTTTACTTTGATTCGTTCATCATCACGACAAATGACGTCTGGTACTGTTGGTGTATCTCAGTTTGGTGTTGAAGGACGCGTCTGCTCTGAATCTTGGGATGACGTTGATGCCACTGTTTTCTGTCGAACTCAGGGATACCTAAATGGACTATCCTACTCAACGCCACAACGTGATCAACGACCATATTGGATCGGTGGAATGAACTGTTCCGGAACAGAGAGAACACTGTCGCGTTGCCCCTTTAAGTCCCGCCTTTCTCTTGGTGATTGTACGTCACACAAACAGGCAGCAGCTATATGTTATAATGGTTCTCTAGGTAATATGTTCTTCTTCATCAAATATATCCTGAAAGAAGAGGGGGGGACACATTTCGGGACACCATAGTGTGATGCTCTAACGTTGGGTGTTTAAGCAGTAAGAGGATCGAAACAGGAAAGACCTTCAGCAATATCGATGTGCTTTGGCATTCTACTCGATACTTACAAACCGGATGTAAATGCCAACCAACTTGACTCAATGGCAGACCTTGGGATCTAAAGTACACGCATTAGACAAGTAAAACATTAAATCACAATTATTTTATTACCTTTCTTACACACTTTATAATTTCAAAATTGATTTGTTTTGGTTTTTTAGATATTACGTATGAGTTTGAATCCGAATATCGTTACAATGATAACAAAGCTGTGAAGGGCTTAGTTCAAGTCAATTTCAATGGTAATACAGTTGATATTTGTTATAAAACATGGGGTCGAAGAGAAGCTGAAGTATTTTGTCGGTAATGTATCCAATATTGTGTGTTTTTTCCGAGTCTCCTGATTTCCCTCACTGCTAAAGACCCCCAGTGAATTATTGAAATGAATTTGAACAATGTCTTAGTCCAGAAAAGTCTGAAAATGCTTTGTGAACTCAGGGCCAGGTCGTCTAAGACGCAATCATGATCAATTTGATAAACTCTCTATCTCTCTCTCTCTCTCTCTCTCTCTCTCTCTCTCTCTCTCTCTCTCTCTCTGTTCGATCCCAGCATTGGCCGAGAAAGTTCATCTCGATTTTCCGGCGTGACTTCCTCTTGTCAGCGATGCAGAAGGAGGGCCTGACAAGGACAGCTGCCTAGTCGTTCGGATGGGACGAAAACCCGAGGTCCCGTGTACACATTGGAGTCCACGTAAAAGATCCCTTGACAGTTGGAATTCGATATAAGAGTAGGCGGTAGCGCCGCTGCCCAGGCAAAATTTCCCCAATAGCACACTGTATAGCGTATGCCGGTCTCCCATTAGCCCAGGCTAGGTGCAAAAGAGTAGGACGTTAAACCCTTTTTCATTTCATTCCATTTATTTTGTAAATGATGTTTTAGATTTATTTTTACCCATTTCTTTTATTAAACTGTGAAAATAGGCAAAAAGGTTTTGATGGTGGTGATGTTGATACAGTATATTCTAGAAGTGGTATTATTTGGATCAGTGAGGTAACATGTACAGGCACGGAAGACAACTTAAGACAGTGTGCCTACGGTAGCTTTGATGCAAACACCGAGGAGAGTAGATTGTGCCAGGGGGAGAATTTGGCTGTGAAAACCATTTGTTACAATACGTGTAAGTTTATAACAAATCCTAGTTCTATGGATAACAATCACAGTATTATGTACTCACGTCGTTTGATGGATGAGTGGGTAAGACACTGCCTCGCTAGCCTGAAGGTCTGGTGCTCGGCCACATATTGGCCGAGAAAGTTCATCCAAGTTCTCGGCGTGGTTCCCCGTTGTCAGTGATGCAGGACGGAGGGTCTGACAAGGATAGCTGTTCAGTCATTCGGATGGAACGAAAAACCGAGGACCTGTGTACAAATTGGCGTGCACGTAAAAGATCCCTTGATAGTTGGAATTTTCGATATAAGAGTAGACCGTAGTGCCGCTGCCCGGGCAAAATTTCTCTCGTAGCACACTTTATGTCGTATGCCCATCTTAGTTAGCCGAGTTTAGGAGCAGAATAATAGGAGGTTAAACTCCATTTCTTTTCATTGCACTTATCAGTATATCAATATTACATGTTTATATTTGTTTTTAGTGAGAATATCAGATGACTATCTCAACGATCAGGGTCCAGTAGAGGTTTATAATAATGTAACAAAGAAATGGGTGCTAGTCTGTGATGAAGTGTTTGGTATAACAGAGGCTACTGTGGTTTGCAAAGAGATGGGATATCAGTATGGCAGACCAGTTACTGGATCACGATTCGGGGATTTGAAATACCAGATTGGTATAGAGAGTCTGTATTGTGCTACTGTCAATGATTCCTTAGGGGATTGTAATCAAATAATCGGTACAGATTGTTCCTCACGAACCTATGCTTCAGTTCAGTGCTCTAACACAGAACCCTCGTCAGGTATTATATATCCCTCAAAGTACCTAATTGGGTAAAACGCTGGTTCTTCAGACTGGAAGTCGCGTGTTCGACCCCTGATATTGGCGGATTTACTTGCGTGGTTTCCCCTTGTTAGTGATGCAGGGCGGACGGCTTGAAAAAAAAGCTATAGGTCGTCCGCACGGGACAACAAACCGAGATCCGGTGTACGCATTGGCATGGACATGAGAGATCTCTTGGCAGTTGGAATTTGATAGGTTATAGTGCCGCTTCCCGGACTCGCAATTCCACTTCAAGCATACTGTAGCTGCCCATCTTCATTAGTCCAGTCGGAGAAGAACAGTTATAGGACGTTAAACCACTGGAGGTCGCGTGGTTATCGGGCTTTTCAGACGTGGTTCCCCTTGTCAGTGGTGCAGGATGTGATGCCTGACAAGGACAACTATCCAGTCGTTCGTATGGGACACAATGGCAGTTGGGATTCGATATAAGAGTAGACCATAATGCCGCTGACGGGCGAAATTCCCCTCGTAGCAAACTGTATAAGGTATGCCCGTCTTAATTAGCTCAGTCGGAGAAGAAAAGTAGGACGTTAAACCCCTAATTACTTACGAATTATCTCTGTAACAAATGACTGTCCACAACACGTGCGGTGACTGCACGCGGCGTTAGTCATTGGCTCAACAGCTCGTGCAATGTTTACTTAACACCTAACTGCTGCGGGCAAAATGATGCATTTTACTCATTTTAATACCCATTTACACTAAATAGGAAATATTTACAAATACTTCAAACGTCTTTATTTATTTTTCTTTTACCTCAAAAAAATGTTTGAGAATTTAATTTGTCGGAGTAAAAAAGTTAATATGCCGTACTCATTAAGCCTCGTCGATGTCATGCTTATCAGTGATTGTAGCGGCCAAGCGAATATTCACTGCGGGATCAGTTTGGATAAGCGAGTGACACTATTATTTAAATTAAACGTGAGCATTTATTCTGATAACATTAAAGTATACAATAAACGAAAACTAAGACTTAATTCGCACGTCCCCGCTTTATATTTCAGATTTTGGAGTGTATATCTATAAAGATACGACTGAATTCAGCGGATCTCTGGAGGTGAAATTAGATGGGTTGTATGGCGGGGTTTGTGCTGCAGGTTTTGGGAAGACAGAGGCCAGAGTTTCTTGTGTGGAGCTTGGTTATGCTGGTGGTGTGCCATACCGGCCTTACAACGTACGGTCGAATCTGCTGTCGTATCCCGTGGTGATGTCCGACGTGAAGTGTATCGGTAACGAGAGTAGTTTAAGTCAGTGTGCATACCGTCAAGGACGTTCTATCAACAATACGTCTTGTGGGATACGCTCAAAACGTGTTGGTCTCCTTTGCTATCGGTCAGGTATGTAATATATACAGCCATAATCTTTGGTTATTTTTAATGGTAATTTTGATATATTATACTCTTCAAAAAAAAAAAAACGCACAACCCATTTTTCGCCCTTTTTTATTTGAATGAGGTCGTTGTTTCGATGAATCTTACTTGTTTTAATGGCATTATGTAAGGATGAAAGAAATTAATGATTGGCTTTAAAGGTAGGGTCACTAATTGTGGCTGGTCATACATTTTTCCGAAATTTGTTTTCACTTGATTACACCAAGACACAAGAGTTTAACAACTTTAAGAGCTTTTCGCCTGGAACCTAAATCTAAGACCTTTAAAATCGTGGGGGGGGGGGTCTCGGTTTCCTAATCAGTTCCACGTGTAAACAATCCACGAACCAAGTGATGCCACATTTGAAAGCAGACCAACGCAACAACGCTATTGGTCGGTTGCAAGCGGTTGAATCTAAGATGTAGCCAGACTGCTGAATGTTTCTCGAGTACCATTTCTCGTCTTTGCGATAGGTACCAACAGTGAAGTTCAACACGTTACCGCCCAACCTCAGCCCTCAGGCCAAACAAGAGTGACCCCACCTACCCTTGATCGTCGCGTCCGGTTACGTCATTTGCAGAAGCGGATCTCAACAGCGACATCTGTTGCTGCAGCAATTCTTCGACGGCGTAGAATCTCAGACCAGACAGTCCGTAAACGCATACGTGAAACCAGATTACGAGCCAGACGTTCCGTTACAGCTGCTGTTTTGAAATACGCCAATACCGTCAAATCCGACTACATTTGGTTCAGACCCGAGGGTAGCGCCACAGCAACACCGCAGAAAAGTTTGGTCCAGCTGCGTGTCGCGGTTCCTATTGCAAGGAGGTAATGGTAGGGCGGGGGTATACCGACGACGAAATGTTACATTGCGTCTCATTTTTGGAAGAGTTCATTTTGTATTATGGTTTATTTTTTAAAAAAATAGGAGTTACATATCGTTTGTATGGAGGAGAAGCAAATGGTTTAGGGCGATTTGAAATGAATTATGATGGTAACTGGACTAATATTTGCGTTTATCATCAAAAACGGTCCACCAATAAAGTTGCTGGTATGATGTGTCGTGAGGTTGGATACCAAGATGGTATTTTGCTAGGAAGTCAGATACTTAGGTAAATTTAAATAGAGTGAATTTTCCCCCAGAATATCACTCAAACGTTGGTATAAATAGTATGGCGAATTGATTTTTAATTTAACATAAACCTTATATCTATTTACAAAACGTCCTTGTTCATATAAATTATATTAATTAATGCATACATTTACGTTTACTTATTGTTACATTATTAAAGTATTTGTTTTTAATTATATGTAAAACGTTTTGCGTCTTTGACTAAGTAAAACTAACATTTTATTTAATTTTTTTTTTTGGATAGTAGCGATGAACCACGTTGAAAAATGTCGTGTAATTCAGTACTAGTCACTAAGTCATTAACCCTTTTAAGATGAAATAATACTAGTCCTTAACCCTTTAATGATGAGATTGGAGTTGCTTGGGTGGTTAAATTGAGAGCAAAGCTGCTTGACCAAGAGTCGTAAGAAATTCTGGCTAAATACTGTCTCAATTGGGTTTGACTAACAACGACGCCCCTTTTTCCTATCTTATTGTAGTGCTATGCAATTATTGATTCTAAAACAGTCCCCGTCTTATGCTGAAATATCATTCCGTTCGGTTTCACTGATACCCAATATTTTGGATCTCTTTTTTGTAGTGGTTCAAGGCGTGCGCGTGAAATAACATGGTCCGTCATCGAGTCAAGTTGCGGCGTTTCGATTCCCCGCTTGCTTGAACGTATGGTCACCTGTCCTATTTAGTGGCTTTTCTATCGGTCCTCCGGTTTCCTCCCACTACTTAAGATCCCTAGACCCAAGCAATTTATTAAAATAAAATTGAACCATGTGTTAGTCCCGAATTGACCTAATCTCTCTCTCTCTCTCTCTCTTCTCTCTCTCTCTCTCTCTCACGTATTAGACACACCGCTTCCGCTCCAAACCACCTCACTAGTAGAAATCTTTTTTTTTTATTTCGGTTTTGCAGTATCAATGGCAATGTCAACCTTCCATTTTGGTATAAATACATCATTTGTTATGGATACGAAACAACCTTTACAGAATGTTTTTCTGCTGGTTTCAATAATACAAGATATAGAGCATGCATGATATCAACCAATGTGCAGTGTTTTAATCAAAGCTTGGGTGAGTCGGATATTGAGCTATTTACGCGTATTAATTTATTTTGAAATAAGTTTTAAAAACGTAGACTCCTTAATCTGTATCGATTAGCGTGAAAGTGTTTTAGCGTGTATTAAAACAGTCATCGGTACAAATAAACGCATTTTTACAACTTATTTGTTATTTTTGTGCCAACATAGCATCTTGCTCAGTTTGTGTGTGTGTGGGGGGGGGGGTGTGGAGGGAGAGAGGGGGTGACTGAAAGGTTAGCTCGTGCGCGTTGTATCATAAAGCCTGGTATTAAGTCAACTGGCGTGGTTTCGAATCGCCAGTTGTACGTGTCTCTGCGGTCAGTTCCCTCATTTTGCGACACTCCCCCCCTTTTCAAAATTCCTAGATCCGCCCCTCATACTCGATAAAAACAATATTCACTTTTAGTGCTGTCTAAATCCTGCGGAGTCGACAAAGTTTAAGCAGGATTTGTCCAAATAATCACTTGCTGATTCCTTCTCAACGCAGTCCCGATTATGTCCGACAGAGACACTTTAAACCCCATATTTTTCATTTTATTTCAGCAATAACTCAGGTTCGTCTTGCTGGTCACAATTCACAAAACTTTGGAAGGGTGGAGGTTTTCCTTCAAGGACCTAATGAATGGGGCACGGTGTGTGATCAATATTTCGATGATAGAGAAGCAAATGTAGTGTGTCGTCAACTGGGATATTCTTCGGGAACTGCTGTGAGACATGGTGGTCTTGGTGTTGGACAAGGGTCTATCTGGCTGTCATCAATGACCTGTAAGGGTAGTGAGAGTAATATAACAGAATGTGTTGATGTGGAGTATTCTTATAGCAGTTGTACACATGCTAATGATGCTGGTGTTATATGTTCTACTGCAATTACAACCACACCCACAACCACACCTTTAACGACACCAATTACTACACCTATGACCACACCTACCACTACACCTACGACCACGCCTACTACAACACCTACGACCACACCCACAACTAAACCTACGACCACACCAACTACTAAACTTACGACCACACCCACTTCCACACAAACTACTACACCTACGACCACACCAACTACCACACCTTCGACCACACCCACTACCACACAAACTACTGCACCCACTACCACACCAACTACTACACCCCCTACCACGCCAACTACTACACCTACGACCACACCCACTACCACGTCAGCTACCACCCAATCTACTACACAATCTTCTACATCCACTACCACACATACGACCACACCCACTATTACATCAACATCCACAACCACATCAACAACAACACCTACACCCACAACCACAGCCGAACCCACAAATGCACCCACATCAACACCCACTACCACACCAACAACTACACCCACGAAAACACCAACAACTACACCCACGACTATACCAACAACTACACCACCAACTACATCCCCGACTACAACAACAAATACCCCCACGACTACAACAACACCTACACCCACGACTACACCAACAACTACAACTACGACTACATCAACGACTACTACTGCATCTACAACCATGCCCATTACAAATCCTTCGTCCTCGTTATCATCCACAGGTATAGCCCCAACTGATCAAAGGGAAACAACTCCACTTATAGAAGGAAAAAATGACAAACAGGACGGTTTAACGCAGCAAGAAGTTACAATAACAGTTGGAAGTATATTAGGAACTATAATAATAGTAGTATCAGGTATAGCCATCTTTCTGTATAAAATGAGAACTACAAGAAGTGTAGATCTTCTATCCAATGATACTGAATATATTCCATTCAATTCATCTAACATAGCAACGACGTCTGATGAAACTAATCTATCATTTACCAATGCAACATACAGTACAATGGAATAGATAATAAAACACCAGCGTTACAAAAATTATAACAGAGCCTTACATAGTCTAATGTTTGTAAAACAAATAAATGGTTTTATATTTTAATTCAAGTAATTCACAAGCAGACATGGGCGGATTGGGCCGTCGGGCGATTGTGTTTTATTGGACCGGCCATGGAGCGATGATGATCATGTTGTATGTGGTCGGTGGCTTTAACGGGCTGCCACGGCCAGTAAAAGGGGACGCTACGACACGGGGTCCCAATCCGCCCCTGAATGCAGGCATACGACGTGTATCCACCTAACTAATCTACATCAATATGGTTCGTGCAGTTATATGTTGGAGAGATTATTAGTTATTTATTGATACTATATATGGTTATGTAATTCATGTGCAATAAATCTTTATTTATTAATTATATAAACTTATTTTGTGAAGTGTATTTATTTTAAAGATACATTATGGGAGATTAGATGAACAGCTGCCAGTTCTCGCTATAATAGTTAAAAACCAGATTAAAGGGAATTTGCTGAAGATATTAGTCAAATTGTTCCACTATGAACCGAGAATTTAGCAATTGAATTTTAGTCTGGATCATCATTGCTTAAGTCGGTACGATAATAAACATAGTCTCGATTGTATGTATAATCATTAGTATCACCCAATGACACATTCTACAGTAGATATCGCTTGTGTGATAAATTTCATAATCTACGAATTTGACAGGTCATTTTTTTTTCAAAGAACATTTCATCTTTTTTCTTTGATTGGCATTTAGTATTAACACAGAATACAATTTTATGGATACACAAAAATAACAATCAAATACAATTAAAACTTAACACCGTTGATTATTTTTTGTTGCATATTCTGTACATATTTGCCTACTATTCACATACCTGTATTATTTGCTTTATAAGACGAGAGTATCCTCGTCAAACTGTCACTAAGTATCCATAAAATCGTACCCTATGTTAATTCATTTTTTATTAAAAGTAATTTCTTTTTTATTAAAAAAGAACGATATTTATTTAAACATACATTATGCAAGAGCTAAATCCACCTTTCTTTAGCCTTGAGATGTTATCTTAATGATTAATTAGACATTAAATAACTTATCCAGACCATAATCAACTCTCGATGTCAACATTAGCCTGTGAAATTTATTGGATTATGAGCCGATTTGCTACCCAAATTTCATTCATAATTTTAATCATGAAAACGATAATCGAGGCTATGTTTTTATCGTACCGACTTTAGTAGTGATGATCGAGACTATGCCGAGCATTCAATGGCTAAAATCTCGGTTAAGAGTTGATCAATTTGACTGACAATTTTAGCAAATTCCATTTACATTATCTAGTTTTAAACTATTATCATGAGAACTGACAGCTCTTTATCTAATCCCCCATAATGTATCTGTAACTCCTGTTTCCCCCAGGCAGGCCACGCCCACATCCAGTATATTCCTTGTCAACCACAGCGTCCACATCCGGCTAGCACTTTTTCTTTAATCGTTCGGACTGAACGAAACCCCGAGGTACCGTGTATACACATAAATGATTCCTTGCATGTAATAAGTATTCTAACCACTCCATGGCCAACAACATGATCCCTTTTTGAGCTAAATACCTTGAATTGGATTAAAAACAGAGCGGGAATTAAAAACACTATTTCAATATCATGTAATTTATTACAGATAGTAAGCATTGATTAAAATTACGTTTAATGTATTATATAGTTTTAATTATTTGAGGTTCTATTGTTATGATCATATGTTACAATTATCGTGTTGTTCGTAGTGCAATATTTTCTGATTAACTTTTCCAGTCAATCGAATATGAAGGGCAATAAAACGAGAGAATTATGATATTGTTTTTTCTTTTTGTAAATATTTATTTAAGTGATACATTACAAAACTATACAATACAATACATAGAATACAATACAATACAACACAAACAATACAATACATACAATACAACACAGAAACAAAAGATCTAATCTAATCTAATCTAATCTAATCTAATCTATAATATAATATAATATAATATAATATAATATAATATAATATAATATAATATAATATAATATAATATAATATACATTACAAAACTATACAATACAATACATAGAATACAATACAATACAACACAAACAATACAATACAACACAGAAACAAAAGATCTAATCTAATCTAATCTAATCTAATCTAATCTATAATATAATATAATATAATATAATATAATATAATATAATATAATATAATATAATATAATATAATATAATAATATAATATAATATAATATAATATAATATAATATAATATAATAAATATAATATAATATAATATAAAAGTTAATCATATAAACTAATTTAAACAGGAATAAAGACATCAAAAATCATCAATATAGGTTATTTAAATATAAATAATATACACAAATTTTATTTTCTTTTTTTTTTTATAATTTTAGGTTTGTTTTAAAAAAAAAATTCTCATAGTCTCATACTCCTCAATACGTATTTTCCAAGATTTTCACACATATTTTCATTTGACATAACATATTTAAATTGACTAATATTATCTTTTCGGTTGTTGCAAATTTCTGGTAAAAGTTTTGTTCGTAGATCTGAGTATAAAGGACAGTTAACTGTTTTTGGTATAATTTATCATTATCGGTTGTTTTTGTGATGAGGACAATGATTCATTTTCAAAAGAACTATCATAACATTTTAAAACATATTTTGCTATGGAAGGCCAGAATGATCTATAAAATTCGATGGTAATTTCATCATTTCCAGGTGATTTGTTGTCTTTGAATGATTCGATCGCCTTTTGACACTCTATATTGCTTATTTTTCTTCTAACTCTTGACTTTGGTAGTCACATAGTTTCGGAAGATCATGTGTAACTACATTTATTTCTCGTTTTTCTGAGTAGGACGTTAAACATCCGTCTGAGTATAAATTTTGATAAAAGTTATATATTTCTGTGGTAATTTCTTTTCTACAGAATATGATTTCGCTATTGGCTTTTTGGATGCTAGATATGGATGTTAATTGTTTGTTGCGTGTCTCTAAATTTAGAAAAAACTTTGTATTTTTTTAACCCTTTTCGTACCAGGCTGTCTTGGATCTCAAAATTGCTCCTTTGCTTTCCTCAACATATATTTGATCTAAATGCTTTTGTAAATACAAAAGTTGTGTAAAGTTATTCTCCGATAAATTATTTTCTAGTGTTTTAATCTCTTCCGTTAACTTGTTTTTTAAATTTTGTTTTACTTTTTGCTTTCTTTTTGAGTAACTCATTGTAAAGGTTTTTATTTGGTACTTGATATAATCCCATAGTCCCCTACTATCATTCGGTTCATGATATTCTATTGCCCATTTATCTATATTTTCTATGATGTGTCTTTTATAACTGTTAATCGTGACATAAAGTGGCATTAAAAATCCAGAAACCTGGCCCTTTGCTTTCATTAGTAAGTTTTATAGTTAGTGTTATTGCACAAAGATTTGAAAGGAAGTCCGGTTAAAGCCAGAAGTCTATGCGACTCTGAATAAAGGGTGATTTTTTGTCTCCAGGTGCATTTCATACAATCTGGGTTTTAATGTCTGTATATATCCAAAATATCATATTTATTGATTATTTCAAAATTTAGCCGACCTTTCTTTTGATGCATTGTTAATATTATTAAAATCCCCTCCTATCATTACACAGTATGATTCATAATTACTTGTTATATTGTTTATTTGATTTAAAAGTGTACTAAAGTAAATACTTTGATTTGATTGTTATCAGCAATAGGAATATAAGTATTTACAATAATATATACACGAATAGTAGCCATTGCTGTCAGACAAAGTTTGAAAAATGTCATAATTATTATTTTCATTATTAATCAAAACAAGGGTTCCTGCGGTATTGGATTTAGGGGATATTTTGATCACGATCAAACAATCCTATATGCTATCAGTGATATTACATTTATTACAATATTTATCTTCAAGGGATAGGTGTGCTTGGCTATATCATATGGATTATATGTCTTTCAAATGATTGTTATAATCCTTGATTGTGTTGTGTTTTTCAAATGATTGTTAGGGACGAGGGATTATATATCTTTCAAATGTATACTTTTTACAACCATAGCTTGATCAAATGAAACATAATAGAGGCCACGACAACAGCAACTGGTAGTGTAGTGGAACATGAAGATGATGTTGATGATTCATCCGCAGATCTTGTGTTTGGAAGAACCCGTTCTATATAAATTATAAATTAAACATTGAAATAAGTTAAATCATACATATATACATAAAGCATACATAATATACATGAAGCATACATACTATACATAAAGCATACATAATATACATGAAGCATACATAATATACATGAAGCATACATAATATACATAAAGCATACATAATATACATAAAGCATACATAATATACAAATTGTTTAGACGATAGATATACAATATTCAGAATTGATAAATTATCATACGCGTGTGGTCAGGCAGTCATTTAGCAAATAACAGGAGTGGGGTGCAAATTTTTCGAGATATGATTTTTTTTTCTCGTCGATGTTATATAGAATACTCATTGGATCCATTTTCAAATATCGGACCACTCCAGTCCGACAGCGAACCAGTAGCGAGAAATCCATTCAGCGAGTCCGAATCCATATTAAATCGTGGAGAAAAAAAGTTGTCCTGAGAACCTTGGGTCCCAAACTTTCGCCGCCGGACTATTGCCAAACGATTATCTTAACTGTACTGCCAATAACAAAGGTCAATCATTGATTGCTCGAATCGTATGAATAGCCAGTAAATCTTTACATTTCCGAGTCCATGCGATATGACTAGCTAGGTTGTGACTTCCCAGGAGATTTTCGTCACGAAAATAACATGATCTGTACGTCGATCGGTCGCGGTGTGGTTTCCTATTGTCACTCATGCAGGACGAGGGGGTGGACAAAGACAGCTGTTTAGCCATTCGGTTGGGACAAAAACTCGACCTCCCGTGTACACATTGGCGTGGTCGTAAAAGATCCCTTGGCCGTTGGAATTCGATATAAGGGTACGCCGTAGTGCCGCTGTCCGGGAAAAATTTCCCTCATTAGCCTAGTTCGGAGTAGAACAGTAGGATGTTAAACGTCGAAAATGTGACCTGATTTATCATATCATCAGCACGCTACTTGCTTTTTTGGATACTATTGAATAGTTATTCTTACTTTCTATTCCAAACAACTCTCTAGGGCATCGGATGGTTGTGATTCTCAACAGATTTAAATATGTTGGCCAGATAATAATTGAATTAAAAGGTGGATAATCGTGGCTGTTTATTATCTTAAAAACGATAGCAATGGCAATCGAGAGTACACTATTCATTAAACGCAGCTCAGAAGTAACTAGACTGAAATTTTCAACATCTCCGCTTTTAATTAACTATTATAGCGAGAGCCGAGAAAGTTCATCTCGATTTTCCGGTGTGATTTCCCCTTGTCAGTGATGCAGAAGGATGGCCTGACAAGTACAGCTGCCTAGTCGTTCGGATGGGACGAAAAACCAAGGCCCCGTGTACACATTGGAGTGCACGTAAAAGATCCCTTGGCAGTTGGAATTCGATATAAGAGTAGGCCGTAGCGTCGCTGCCCGGGCAAAATTTCCCTCATAGCACACTGTATGGTGTATGCACGTCTTCCATTAGCCTAGGTCAGGTGCAAAAGAGTAGGACGTTAAACCCCATTTCATTTCATTTTATTATAGCGAGAACTGTCGTCTAATCGTCCTAATCGTCTTAATCTCACATGATGCACCTGTGATGACATTCTAAAAAATTACCTATTAGTATGGTTTTGTTTGTTGTCTGTTCTCCGTCACCCAGAACCAGCCTGCAGATATAATAACACCCAAAATCTTCCGTTCTGAGATCCTTTAATTTTAGACTTATTATCTCAGTATCATCGTTGTGTTGTGTTGTCAAGCTAAAAGTAACTCTATTCATAAATTTGTCTGCTGTCGTAAACCATCCCCCGTACCAATAACCGATCTCAACCTGAATAAATACATTTTGAATAAATTAACGCCAGGAGATAATTGACTTATTCAGTAATGTTGAAAACAAGAAACGTATTTTGTATAAAGTGGCACTTTGCTCTTAAATTCGATTCATTTTACGTTTAATTAACACACCGCGTGTATGTGGATATGGTGATTGAGGTTTCGGTGTCATTTAGCGATTTTATAACGTATAGCGATCGGTGGTAAGAAAGATCGACGTTAGTAGCCTACAATACAGACAACAATATACGACCAATCTTTTTTGATTGGGTTGTCCGTGTCATTGTGTCACATACAGCGATTAATGGTAGCCGGCGTTAGTAGTCTACGTTACTGACATTAACTGACGACCACCTAAATATGGTGACTGAGTTTTCTGTGTCATTGTGTCACGTACAACGATTAATGGTAGTCGACGTTAGTAGTGTACGTTATTATTATTATTATTATTATTACAGCATATTTATAGTGCACCCTTTCATATAACATGTTCAGGAGCACTTTACAAAGTGACAATGTAATCATAAATAAACAACAAGATGTTAACATTGCATACAGAGTCAGTTAAAAGCCTGATTAAATAAATGTGTTTTAAGTTGTTTTTTAAAAGAATATAGAGATGTACAACATCTTAAACTAAATGGTAGATTATTCCATAAAACAGGTGCTTGATAACTAAAAGAGCGCTGACCATAAGAGACTAGTTGAATAGTTTTGGGCTTTAAAAGTAGTTTATCTGACGTACGTAATGTTCGGCCGGGTGTATAAAGTTCTAAAAGATCTGAGAGGTAAACAGGAGCTAGATTATTTAAGCATTTAAAAGTAAGCAACAAAATCTTAAAATCAATTCGATATTTAACAGGTAACCAGTGTAAATTGTATAAAACAGGAGTTATGTGGTCACATTTTTTAGTTAAAGTAACAAGTCTAGCAGCAGTATTCTGTACTTTTTGTAATTTATCTATAAGCTTTAACGGTAAACCAACTAAAAGTGAATTAAAGTTATCTAATCGAGAAGTGACAAGAGAATTAACAAGTGACTTAGTGGCCTCTTCAGTTACAAATTTACGTATTTTACCTATATTTCTAATATTAAAATAGCACAATTTACAAATATTATTTACTTGAGCTCCCATAAGCATAGAACTATCAAAGATTGCGCCAATATTACGAGCAGAATCAGATGAAAATATATCACTATTACCTATTACAACAGGGGGATTACCATCTGCAAATTTCCTTAAGTGATGTCTTGAGCCTAATAACAAATATTCAGTTTTATCATCATTTAATTTTAGAAAGTTCTTTGACATCCATTTTCTAATTTCACTAATACAGTTCTCAAGTTGCAGTTTTGATAAATTGAAAGAGGATGGACAATTAGGTTTAAATGAAATATATAATTGAGTATCATCGGCATACAAGTGAAAGCTGAGACCATATTTTCTAACAATATCACCTAATGGCGACGTATAGAGGGTAAATAAAATCGGTCCAAGAACTGAACCCTGGGGAACCCCAGATGACAAAACAGATTCAGAAGACGATTTACAATTAACTAAAATACACTGTTTTCTACCCACAAGATAGCTTTCTAAAAGATTTAATGCAGAGCCACAAATACCGAATTTAAACTGTAGTCTACGTAGAAGAATGGAATGGTCCACTGTGTCGAAAGCAGCAGATAGATCCAATAAAATTAAAAATGTACATTTTCTATTATCAATTTCCATCAAAATATCATTTGAAACCCGGGTTAAGGCTGTTTCGGTGCTGTGAAATTGTTTATAAGCACTTTGAAATGGTTCATACAAACAGTTATCATCTAGATGAGCCTTTATCTGAGAAGCAATACATTTCTCTAATATTTTAGAAATAAAACTTAAGTTAGAGACAGGTCTGTAATTTTTAAAAATATTAGGATCCAGTGTAGACTTTTTAATTAAAGGGGTAACATAAGCTTGCTTGAAAATGTTGGGAGCAGTAGAGGATGATATACAAGAATTAATAATATTAGTGAAAACTGAAATAACTTCGTCTAGACAGTCCTTAAGAACAGGAGTCGGAATAGGATCTAATGAACAAGATTTAGCAGCAGACGATTTAATTAACTTTAAAACAAAAGATTCACTAACCAAATTAAATTTTTCTAAATAAACAGAGTTTTCTAACTTATCAAAATCATGAGCGTTAAAGTCAATAGTTTTATTTAAATCATCAAGTTCAGTTCGTATTTTCTGTATTTTTATTTGAAAGAAATCAGAGAATAAATTAGCAAGTTCAGCATCATTATCATTATCCGGGAGAATAGTTCGCTCAGCATTATAATCCAAAAGGGAATTCACAACTTTATAGAGGTCTTTTTGTCTGTTTTCGCCATTTTCTATTTTATCAGAGTAAAATTTAATTTTAGTGTCTTAATTTATTCACATTGTTTTTTAAAGATTTATAAATCTGTTTATGGACATGTAGATTTGTTTTACGCCATAGATGTTCGGCCTTATTACGATCCCTTTTGGCTTCTAAAATAGACTCATTAAACCACTGCGTATTGGGACGAATGGTAAATGTTTTTGTTTGAAGAGGCACAAGTGAGTCCAAAATTTCAGCAAGTTTAGAGTGGTATTGGGTTGCCTTCTCTTGTACATCTTGAATATGTTGAATGTCATTGAAGTCCGAGTTGACTATTTCCGCTTTAAATTTAGTAATGTCAAGTGATTTAAACCTTCGATATATTACAGTCTTTCTTGTTGGTTGTGGTTTCTGGATCTTTAGATTAAAACTTGCCGGGAAATGATCAGATATTAATTTGTCAGAGACAGAGAGATTATCCAGTTTAATATCACATGGATTAGTTATAACAAGATCGAGAATATGTCCACCATTATGGGTAGAAGAAGAAACATGTTGTGTTAGAGATCTATTATTCAACATTTCACAAAAGTCAACCGCGGCAGGGTCATTAGAATCATCAACATGAAAATTAAAATCTCCCCAAATAATAGTGCAACACTTAGTCACATTTAACTGGTCCTGAAATAATCCAAATTCTTCCACAAACCTTTGACACAATCTGTTATTGGGCGGGTGATAAATTGTAATTATCCTAGTTTCCCTTGAAGAAAACTGTAGAGAACAATCCAAGATTTCAAAAGAATCAAAGCGTTCTTGACGAATTTTCTTACACTTAATAGATGACTTGTATATAAGTGCTACATCTCCCCCACGTGAACCTCTAGGGCAATGTTGTATGGAATATCCATCAGGTACTAAAGCTGCGATTGTCGATGAATCCAAGCAGTCATTACTCAGCCACGTTTCAGTTATTCCAAAAATATCGATCGAATTTTCAACAATATAATCAGATAAAATTGTTGTTTTGTTCTTTACAGATCTGGCATTAATTAATCCAAACGAAGATGTTAAAACCGACGCTTCATTTTCGACTGCCTTTCTAATTTGTATAAGATTGTTGTTTATCTTCTGTTCTGTTCTAAAATGTTTGATCAGTTTGTGATTTGTGATAGAGTTTGGGGTGAGCTGGATGATATTGTTAAGATTAATATTAATATTCCGTGGTTTAGTGTTCAAAGATTCATACGGTCTGTTGGTTATGATAACTTTTAAATGTTCTTGATTTCCCCCATTTTCTTCATTAATTTCAATGTTATTGTATATATAATCATTCAAGGCGGGCCTTGCCTTAAGACACAGTTGTTTGCTGTCTGGGCGTTGGTCAATTTGCTCAGAAATTATTGGAATATTAAGAAGATTAGCCCTGTTCACTGACAACAATATACGAACACATGGATACGGTGACTATCACACATCAAAATGCTCGTCATTTAGCGATTGTGTCACGTACAGGGACGGACCGGCGTTATTAGCCTATGTTACTGACAACAATTGACGACCATGTGGCTTGGGGAAATTTGCATAATTACCATAAATCCAAGATGGCCACCAGAAGACCAGAAAATCGCCGAAATCTCCGAAACGGTTGGACTTTAGCACAAATAAATGTATTACCGACCTGTAGGAAATCGATACTCGCGAGTTCAAAAATGCCGATTTTTTTTCCCTCCGACCTTATTGTAACGTCTTAACGTCATTTTGACGGCATTACGTTGTGACGTCATTATTAAATTTTATTGTAACAGTACTAGGAAAACTGCTGGAACCCACGAACCGCTGTATAATTTGTATAAAAGAACACGTCTTCCCCAAAACTGAAATTAAATATCATCGTTCATCTATAGCGGGGACCACGGTGGTTCAGCGAGTAAGACGTTAGCTTCCTTATCTAGGATTTAGTGTTTGATCCCTGCGTTGGCCGAGAAAGTTCATCGGGACTTTCCGGCGTGGTTCTCCCCTGTCAGTGGTGCAGGACAGAGGGCCTGACAAGGGACAACGTATAGTCCTTCGGATGGTTACGGAAAGCCGAGATTCCGTGTTCACATTGGCGTGCAATTTACGGTTCCCTTGGCAGTTGGAATTCAACATAAGAGTAGGCCGTAATCTCTTATAGCACAAATATTTTTATTCCAGTTGGAGCAGAACAGTAGGACGTTAAAACCCATTTCATCTATTACCATCTATTAAAAGCCGATAAGAATAATCCACCTACGTAGAATATGAAAACCAAAATATATAAAATCGGCATCTTAATATTTAGAAATATCAATGAAATAGAACACATCTGATGTTTCCAGGGCCAACTTCTGAGACCCAAAAATAGAAAATATCGCCCACATCTTCAAAGCCTTAAATTATCACTGTTTCGGAGTTTGCACAAGATATATCCATATATTTCCCACATCCAGCAGTGCAAGCCAGACCATGCTTACGGCCTATATCGCTTGGAATTACATCCCGCTTTGCAGTAACAACGTATGATTTTCGGCAGTGATTCGGGCGCACGGGGGCTGTCCATCGTCTTCGAAACGTATTTTTTGTTAGAAAGTTGTCAACCCAAATGTTCTAGATTTAGTTCTGTGACAACGTTAGTCCAGGTTTGAACCTGGTGGTACACTAGGTAGCTGTGATATTGTAACCAAGTCGATATATGGAAATTCCCCCCCCCCAACCCCCCAAATATTGCTACAAAAAGTTTCTCAATTGATTCTGGTAAGTTTTAATGTACTTCATAACATACAATGTACTAAAAGTTTACCAAAGAAGGATGTCTATGCCCAGGTTTGGGGGGAGAAGAAAACTTTGGTTATCACTTAGCTGTGGAATCATTGTAAAATTGAATTTATGACCCCCAGCTGTCCACTATCACTCAATACACAAACATCTTTGTCCGTAGAACGTTCAGTTTTAAGTGTCATCCTCCTCTGTATGGACCTCATGAGTGTTGTTTGGCTTTTCACAGTTTTCAGCTTGGCAATACAGTAGTAGAGGAGTGTCCATTGCATCTCCTGCTGCATCGAAAGGCTTTGCATCCCACCGAACAGTTGCAATGGATTATTTTCAAAGCCAACAACATTTGTAATGATTTTGATGTGTTCTCTGTTCCCAAAAACCTAGGGATAGACACCAAGATCATGAAATTTGGGGTGATAGTTACAGAGTTATGATCATTAGGTTTCGGGCGTAATCTTGAAAAAAAGCTTTCCGGGGGTCCTACTTGGGTAAGTTTTTAGTATGTTAAAAACTACAATGACGCCAACCAGAATCACTTGAGAACCCTTTTGTAGCAATCTTTTGAGGGTTAAACTGTATTTTGACCTGACTGTTGTGCAGCATCTTCAGTTGGAGGTAGGGACTATACTTGTGTAGGTGAAGAACTTGTCATTACTTTCTCTGGCCACTTCCTGCAATGCATTGAACCACCGTGGCTTCAGGCCATAGATGAACGATGATATATAGTTTCAGTTTAGGTGAAGATGTGTTCTTTTATACAAATTATACAGCGGTTCGTGGTTTTCCGAGCGAAGTTACAATGAAATTTGATAATGCCGTCAAAATGACGTTATGACGTTACAATAAGGTCGGAGGAAAAAAAATGTGACTACAGTTTTGGGTCATCGATCTTTAATTGTATCATCAATATTTCGGTAATCGAAATTTCTTTAAATTGTCCAATGGATAAAACATTTAAAATCAGTGTAATTTAAATTTTAAAAAAGTGTGTATCGCCACGCTGACCTTAGCGCGACGTGGGTTTCGGAAATATTTGTTTCATCAGTGAAAATTTTTGGTGACATGTGAATGCAACGACAACAGCCTGATTGATTTGTTGATTGGAGTTCAGATGTCTTCGTTAACATGGACCACCTGCAGATTGCTGTATTCGTGCCCGAAATTCGTAGCAAGACAACGCGTTTTCCGGCTTGTAATTTTCATGAATTTTGTGGGAGAGACAGGCCCGAACAAATCCCCCGACGGCGTGTTTCATGACTTCTGCACTCGACGGTGGCCTTTAATTCAAAGACATCGACATCCATTTATAAGACATAGTAAAAGTCACATCTTTTCGGACAAATAGAATGCCTGGCAACGAAACATACGTCCACGGCAGCTAAATCGTCCGCGCAGTGAACAAGAGTCGCATATTAAGTAATTATCAGAAAATCATTAGAATTTATTTGGTTCTGCCCCATGCTAACGTTTAGTATACGAAACATTTTATATTATGGATTTTGCTGTTCAATTATCGATTTTCAAGAAATTCAAACTCAACCACCATTAATGTGTAACGGGGATATAGTCAAACGGTTTTTTAATTCGGAATAAAATTGTGACTCCATAGGGTCCACAAGGTAAAAAAACATGATTTTTCGTACAATCAGGGGTCATAATTCGGGAAGTTATGGTCCAATGTGCCCGAATATCGAAAGGAACTGCGATCTTTGGGTTATAAACCCACATTTCAAATTTCATCAAAATCGGATTAAAATTGTGACCTCTACAGGGTCCACAACCTTGATATATCATATTTTTACACTATTCGCGTATTAGTGGCAGCCATTTTGTCCGGCAGTTTGATCAAAATCGGTTCAAACTTGTGACCTCTACACTGTTCAAAAGCTAAAAACATGATTTTTCGTACAATCAAGGGCCATAACCCATGAAGTTACAGTCTGATACATGCCAATATCGAAAGGAACCGAGATCTTCGGGTGATAAACCTACATTTCAAGTTTCATTGAAATCGGATAAAAATTGTGACCTGTAGACTGTTCACAAACAATTGTGGACGGGCGGACAAACAGGGGCGACGAAAATATACGTCCACATGAAAATTTGGGCGTATAAAATGACATTTTAGTACTACGTGCATCTGAACAAATCTGAATAGGCAAGTGTAACAATAGAACAAGGTCACCTTGGTGTAATACGTAAGACGATATGAACATAACAAATGATATGTGATTCAAAAGGAGATATATATGCAACATAGGTTATTTATATCTTCATTCAAGTAAAAAAAACTGTATTTATTCAGTTTAAATCTTACGTCGAACTGAATAAACATAAGATATCATTACATTCTTTAATTACAATTCTCAATAGTGGGAGGGGTATACTATATTGTGTAGCATTGTGAATGGAATTTCGCACACCATGGATTCATTTTTGAGATCAGTATTGAACCCGGCGACATCACGAACCGTGTAAATGACATGTTACAAGTAATATCCAACTGGGAAAAATGAAATGACGATTAAATTAACATCTGCTGATTTGTGTTAATGCCATTTGGGGTTTTAGAAATTTATCTTTAAATTCGGATATCGAAAACCATATAAAAGACATTGCAAAGTCAAATCTTACGAGATTATCGCTGCCCTTTAAATGCCCGGCACCATATGAAAAATAAATTTTTTAATTTTTAGGCACATTTCGCTTGCATTATCGCTAAGTGTTTGGGGAATTTATCCTTCCACCACCGAAACACACTGATTGCGAGATATCTCTTTCCAGAAATTCCCGAAGACCGCCATTTTGAATTCAGATATCAGATAGAATACGATTCATTGCCTAACTCATTCCAACATCAACATTACTACTTTACTCTTTGGTAATAACGAACTCTCGGATGCTGAAAATATTAATATTTTTAAACAGGTGCATAGGTTTATTGAATATTCGAAACGTTTTAATTAATTGAATCCTCATTATTCATTATTAATCGTAATTTATGTAATATTTATTATAATAACAGGGTAGCAATACATGTACATATTATTAATTTATTAATTCATAAAATTTATAATAGGGTACTTTACTGTACTGTACTTTACTCATTTATAAATGTAACACTTATTACAATGTAAATATGTTATAACTTTGTTTTGGAGAGGGGTGATATAGGCCTTGTCCTGTTCCCCAATCCTTTCAGTTATCTGAATAAATATTGTTTAAAAAAAAAATAATTTTGAATTATGTTAATCGCGTCATTTTGCCTTGGCCGAATTCAGCCGATTTTGAGTATGAGTTTGTCTGACATATTTATCATTGAACCAAACTGCATTGGTGCAGTTTGTTTAAGGTAGAACGTTGACTCTCCCACCTACATAATACTGCATGAAGTAAATAAAACGTTCTGTAATGTTAAGTAAAGCTGTAGGCCATTGTTTTTGTGCGTCATAGTTGGGAGCCAAAATGGCGCCTGGAAACGAGTTGTCGTAAATTTCCCTATATAGGACTTTGGTTACGATAAGGTGGTAGGAAAATAATGTCGGCATTTTTGAACTTGTGAGTATATATTTAGCTGAACTAAAGCCAACCGTTTCGGAGACTTAGTCGATTTTCTGGTCCACTGACGGCCATCTTAGAATGGTGTTGATTATGCGCTTTAGTTATGGGAGTACTAGAGACCGGGCCCGTATCTACAGGGGGGCGCGGGGGGCATGGCCCCCCCGCGTGAAATGCTTGCCCCCCCCCCCCCGCTCAGAAATTGCTAACAATCATTAAAGTATACACAGTTCCTTATATTAACCTAAAAAAGCTATTTTTTTATGTTTGAACACTTATTTTAAAATGCTTATTAGACGTCTAGGTAACTACATAGCATGATGATAACAACAGCCTGTTAGAATGACCTTTCCGAAAATTTCCTCAAAATGTTCGCCCCCCCCCCCTACCGAAAGGTAATGCCCCCCGCTTAATGGTGTCTAGATACGGGCCTGCTAGAGACCACACCCGAACAGTTCCCAAAGAAATGATTTCTGTTGCAGTTTGTTCTAGGTCACCCCTCTCATATTGTTATCTCTACCCACCTACACATACTCACCGAGTCTTCCGTGTTATTTAACACCTGTTTAGATGTAATAACAGCTGCTGATCCAAATGGATACGTATATTTCCATAGAAATTCAGCATCCTGGCCAACTTGAGCCTTAACGTCATTTCCGGAATGTGTCCATTTTGGTACTGTAACAATTTAAATTATAATATAACATATGCCTGAATAATATTACCTTTGTGTCGATGCGTGTTCGTATTCCTCGTCAGGGCAAAACAGTAGGACGTTAAACCACATTTCATTTTATGTGTTCTTGTACATTTTGCCCATAGGGCTTGCAGTTCAAATTATAACAAAACATGCCGAAATATTATTTTTGTGTCAATACATGTTCTTATTCCCAGTCTTGATTGGTCCAGTCGGGCCAAAACAATAGGACGTTAAACCTCAGCGGTGTCCATTTTTCCGGCAAACGACACCTGGACCGGCGTTGAAACATAATATTAATTATTGTCATCGTTACTTTTCTCTGAGAAATATTAACATAACGTTGTCCGATCCAATACAAAGTTGATAATAATTGGAATGTAATAGTAATTCGAGGCCGGTTTCTCGATTGAGAGAGAGAGAGAGAAATGGGGTTTAACGTCCAATCATCACAAACTAGGTCATTTCGGGACTAACATATGGTTTAATTTTATTTCAATAATTCGCTTGCGCGTAGGGGTCTTTAGCAGCGGGAGGAAACCGGAGTGCCCGGAGGAAACTCGCGAGGTTGAGAAGGCGCCCCTATCTCCATGCCACATACGCTCACACCTGGGCTCGAAACCACAGCCGCAAGCCAGAGGTGACCGGCCAGCTAGAGGTCGAATCGCGGCACTCTAGTCCACTAGGCCATCCCAACCCCCCTTCTCGATTGAGAACTGCAGTACTCTCTAGTAAAGTGAGGTTGCGCGTTTATCTCAATCTGATTAAAGCACAGATTCTATTTCGTTTCGTTTTTTATAGTTCAAAATTTCGTTTAACTTGTCTTTACTACACTAGGATATGAAAAAGTTGTTATCATTGATGTGTTCTGAATGGTGTGGGGTATTAGCCAATGAAACGGACTGTTACGACGAGCTTTAGGCGTGTAACATCAATGCTGATTAGTTTATCAAATGTCTGACGTCATTGGGTCAAAAGCTTACCATGTGACCTCTGACGTGACCTATCTCAACTGGTCAGATCTTTATGCAGTATAAACAAAACGAAACGAAACGTGGATCTGTATTTTAATCACGCATGGTAAGTAATAACATCTATATTCCTTCTCTGATTTACAGTATTCCCGTCTTCATTAGTCCAGCCAGTGTCACAAAAATGGGCAATGTTTTTAATGTATTAAATACAAAGTCAAATTTCAAAGGCTGGTCTTAGAATCATCTTACAGCATCTATATCTTATAAAGATACTTTAGAGAGAGAGGTGGGTTAACACGTCACCCACTAGACACATACTAGGTCATTTCGGGACTAACATATGGCTTAATTTTATTTCAATAATTCACTTTCGCGTAGGGGCTTTAGCAGTGGGGGCAGTTGGAGGAAACCTGGGGACCCGGGGAAACCTGGGGTCCCGGAGAAACCTGGGGACCCGAGAAACTCCACGAGGTTGGACTGGCGACCCTACCACTTGTCTTGTACAACCGGGGATTCGAAACCACGCCTGTTGACTCAATGACAGGCTCTATGACACAGCGCACGTGCTCACCATTCGACTCCCCCCCCCCCCTAATCACCACCCCCAACCCCCCAAAAGATACAACAGACATTTCAGTTTGCCTGAACCACCTCCAACAAAACGTGTCTGCGATTCGAAACGGTTTATGGTTACTTACTCTGCATTATCAATTTAATCGAGTTATTCTTCGATTCCTCATGACCAAAGCTGAGATCACAATTGTAGTATAGGTCAAAGTCAGTATAGATAGGATCCACTAGTGTTAAAGATACTTTCACCACCGTCGAGTTCGGTAACTGCTCTACTTTAAGACGTAATATAGTTGACATGAATGGATCGGGAGTAAATCCACTTTTTGTTGTCCATTCTCCTACAGGCACCTGGAAACATGTATAACATAATAATAATAATAATAAATTGTCTTATATAGCGCTAAATTACGTCCGCTAGTCATTTCTAAGCGCTTCACAGTGATGTCAGCTAATTGTCTTAAAACTTGAAAATAGGATTGTCGAGCGTATTTGTTGAGGAAGCTCATTCCATAGATATGCACCATGAACTGGTAAAGAGTATTTTCCATACAATTTATTATATCTCGGAACCGAAATCAATGTTTTATCTGCAGAAGATCGCAAGTTCTGTCGCAAGGGCGTATTGAATGAAAAGAGTTCACGCATATACTGTGGTGCTGTATCAGAAAACATTGCTTTATGAATAGCTGTCAGAATTTTATAGTCAATTCTAGCTTCAATAGGCAACCAATGTAGTTGCACAAGTTTATTAGTGATGTGATCAAGATTTATAGAACGAGTGACTAAACGAGCTGCATTATTTTGAGAGACTTGTAGGCGTTTTAAACAATATTTTGGTGCTACTGCTAGCAGTCTGTTTGCATAATCCAGTTGAGAGAGCACTAGGGATGACACTACTTTTGCGCAAAGGTTGTCGATCAAATATTTTCGTATTTGAGATATGGGTTTCATTTGCATGTAAACTTTTCTTATAGTCAGGTTGATTTGCGGGGAGGATAACACTGTTTCATCCATTATATATCCCAGACTTTTAGCTTTCTTCGTTCGATAGATGATACAGTTCCCAATTTTTAAACCAGGAATTTCTCTAATGTTTTTTATCTGAGATTTAGGATACACAACCAAAAATTCAGTTTTTTCGTCATTTAATTTCAGTTTGTTGAAAGACATCCATAGGCGAATATCAGCCAAACATTTTTCTATTTTATCTATAGATTCCCGTAATGATCCAGGTCAGAAATACCAAACGAACGATACAATTGAGTATCATCAGCAAAACCATGATTTTGAACATTTTGTTTTCGGATAAGTGGTCCTAGTGGAAGCAGGTATAGCAAAAATAATAATGGACCCAGAACTGATCCTTGGGGAACCCCAATGGACAATGAGACTGGGTCCGAGAGCGTTTCCCCAATTATTATTTGCTGACTCCTGTTTTAAAGGTAGGATTGAAGCCACAATAGCACATTTCATGTGATACCGACCGTGGTTTCTAGTCTGCTAAAAAGTATCTGGTGGTCAATAGTGTCGAATGCTGCGCTTAAATTTAGCAAGACCAACAAAATTCCACAGTTTCTATCTAAAGACGTGTCAATGTCTGATTTTATTTTCAGTGGAGCTGTCTCTGTGCTGTGGCCTATTTTATATGCAGATTGTAGAGGTTCGTGAAGATTATTTCTATTTAGATATGGTGTGATTTGTTGTGCGACCACCTTCTCAAGAACTTTGTCAAGGAATAGTAAATTAGAAACTGGTCAATAGTTCTTTAAAATATCTTGATCAAGACTAGGTTTCTGTAATCGCGGTAGTACTAATGCACATTACAGAGATGTAGGCACTGATGCTAAGAAGAGAATCGAGCAATTGAGTAACCACGTTGGAATCGGATCAAGACTGCAGGTTGCAGATTTCGCCTTAAGTATTGTAGCCTTAACAGTATCGGTTGTCACAGTTTCAAATACTCTGAGATTAGAATTTGATAGTGAAGAGAATTCTGGAAAAGGGTCAATACCATGGGTTTCGTTGTCGAGCTCTTTCCTTAAGTTACTGAACTTATCTTTAAAAAATTGACAAAAACCTTTTGCCAGTTGCTGGTCACTAGTCCTAGAGGGAAGCTTACAAGATACAGTGAGAGATTTCACAACTTTGAACAGGTCTTTAGAATCTGATGAATCTAATTTAGTAGTGTAATAAACCGATTTAGCACGTTCAATTTTCTTCACAACCGCTTCTGGATTTATATATTTCCTTGTGAACCGCTAACCCAGATTTCCGAAATTCTCTCTCAGATTTTCTGCGCTCCTTCCTAGCCTCATGAATACCATCAGTGTACCACGACTTGAGATTTGAACCTTTAGATTTCCTGGATTTTAGAGGTCCTACCAAATCGAGAGATTTTGTAACATTGGTATTGTAGTCATTGACCAGAGCATTAATATCATCACCTGAATCCTTAAGAAAGGATTTATTTATATCGATGGGTTGATTCGGAGACGTGCTGGTGAAGGTTAAACGTTTCAAGAATATCCACGAACTTGGAAACCGTTTTGTCCGACTGTTTGTCAAAATGAAGATTAAAATCTCCCAAAACGAGTAAGCTACCGTGATATAGTAGAAGTTGAGATAGTAACTGTTCAAACTCTAGCAAATGAGACCAATTTTGCATGTACGGTAGCGTTATGTCCTACTGTTATGTATAAGTCCAGTTGTCAGTGGTTCCTTTGCGTCTGTGTGTGAAATAGCTTTATTTTACGTCCGTCTCCACCGAGACGATATCACAGACAAGGTTTCGTTGCGTGGACGCCAATGTGTTTACAGGACATTTTTTTTTTGTCCCACCTGAACAGCCTTACAATGTCCTGCAGCTGTGACAAATTGAAACTTTCCCGAGGGCTACCCTTGGCAGTAGGAATTCGATATAAGAGTAGGCCGTAGCGCCGCTGCCCGGGCAAAATTGTCCTCATAGCACACTGCTTGGCGTATGCCCGTCTTCCATTAGCCCAGGTTAGGTGCAGAAGAGTAGGGCTTTAAACCTCCTAGTTAGCGAGCCAGTGTAGTACTCACTGTCCCGGACCTCTGACAAGGGGTGCAAATCGAGAGCTAATCCCAGGCCTCTTTGCTAATGAACCAGTGCCTCACTCAATGAGCCAAAACGGCCCCAATCCAACATGTAACATCATATTACTTTAGTACTTGATCTTTTCCCGTATCGTGTAAATCTCAAACTCTCAACGTTTTGGTTGGTTTCG
The DNA here is from genome assembly GCA_036850965.1 of Patella caerulea. NCBI lineage: Eukaryota > Metazoa > Mollusca > Gastropoda > Patellidae > Patella > Patella caerulea. The sequence goes on along the minus strand of JAZGQO010000002.1, from coordinate 10,362,670 downwards.
GATATCCACTCTAATGTAACCGGCCGACGGGGTGTACTGGTCACACTATCTGTTGAATGTATCCATTGGAAGGATAACTCTAAAATATATAAATATTTGAAAATACATTAGGCAAGAGATAAATCTGCCTATTGCAGGTCTTTCTTTAGGCCTGGAATGTTATTTAAACAATTAATTAAACATTAATTAACTTACCGAGATCATAATCAACTCACCAACGCGATCCACAAATAATGGTTCTACGGAGCCCCTTAAATGCACGATTCCACTCTCACATGCATTTTTCGTGCACGATTCCGATCTTATAAAACAAACTAATTAATTCGTTATAATAAAATAATTAATTCGTTTAAACGAAATATTACTTCGTTATAACGAAATATTATGTCTTTATAACGAAATATTACTTCGTTATAACAAAATATTACTTCGTTATAACGAAATATTACGTCGTTATAACGAAATCTTTTGTCGTTATAACGAAATATTACTTCGTTATAACGAAATATTACTTCGTTAATACGAAATGCATAATCTTATTATTCGTTTAAACGAAATGCATAACTCGGATTATACATGTAAACCAAATATTAATTACTATTTCGTTATAACGAATTAATATTTCGTAATAAAGAATTAACAGTCCGTTATAAAGAATTACTGTTTCGTTTAGACGAATTAATATTTCGTTTAGACGAATTAATATTTTGTTTAAATAAATTAATATTTCGTTTAAACCAAATAATTATATTTATGAGTGGAGTGCACGAAAAAATATATATATATATATATAAGAGTAGGAGCCAGTTAAAATGCATGACATTAAGTTACACCTGGATGCTTATTTTTTGACAAAGATGTAAAATGTATGGTTCGTATGACACCTGATACATACCTGAAGCAGTAGCTAAACTACCACGTAAAGCCAGAACAAGACAAACCCATAAACATGTTTTAAAGTTACTGCAATACAGATAAATATATTAGTGAAAGTCTTTCAACGGGACCCACCCACTTCATGCAAGCAAATTACAAAGGGTTCGAAATAAGGATCCATGTTGGCATTTATTTTTTTTAAATATGCTTTGATGGCGATGGCAGATACGTAAATAACTGACGTCAGGGTTCCCAATAATACCAGTCGATTGACATGTTATTCAAACAGGCAATATGAAAGCGCTAAATTTGCCCATCGCTGATATTCCTGTACGCCTTAAAAGCTATATAAACAAGCCAACAGTGAGGCTGATGTCCCCCGCCGAAATCCCAAAATAAATAGATGACACATATTTATTAATCGCACATTTATTTTTTTCAAACGTATCAAGCAATCAAACTGTACACGAAGTGTCATCCAAAAGTGTTTTATAAAGAAAAATGCTAAAACCAAAGAGAAAAATGAAAATGTACCCTAGTTAGGGGGACCCTAAAGGCAGACAAAAGGGCCCCTCTGGCCAGGGGAAAGGGCCCTCGTGTCCGAGTCAATCGTTTATATACACTGTTACTGTCGAATCCATTACTAAATGAGAATGCAGTCATTGTATTGGCATAAAAATCATCAATCAAGATGAACCTAAGTTATCTTGTCCCAAAGTATCAACCAATCAAATTGCTTATCTCTGCTTACCCTAAGCGGAAAATGCTCATCTTCGAACTCCATCAAGGCATTGACATAATAAGCATGTATACGCCAAGTTTGAACATTTTAACTCAATTAGAAGGAGAGTTATTGTGTTCCAAAGTCTCGACCAATCAAATTGCGTAGCGCTCTGCTTACCCTGAGCAGAAAATGCTCATTATCGAACTTAGTCAAGGTATTACTGTAATGAAACTATACATCAAGTTTCATTACTCTCACTTAATTAGAACTAAAGTTATCGTGTCCCAAAGCATCAACCAATCAAATTGCTTATCTCTGCTTACCCTAAGCGGAAAATGCCCATTTTCGAACTCCTTCAAGGCATTGACCTAATAAGCATGTATACGCCAAGTTTGAACATTTTAACTCAATTAGAAGGAGAGTTATTGTGTTCCAAAGTCTCGACCAATCAAATTGCGTAGCGCTCTGCTTACCCTGAGCAGAAAATGCTCATTATCGAACTTAGTCAAGGTATTACTGTAATGAAACTATACATCAAGTTTCATTACTCTCACTTAATTAGAACTAAAGTTATCGTGTCCCAAAGCATCAACCAATCAAATTGCTTATCTCTGCTTACCCTAAGCGGAAAATGCCCATCTTCGAACTCCTTCAAGGCATTGACCTAATAAGCATATACACCAAGTTTAAACATTTTAACTCAATTAGAAGGAGAGTTATTGTGTTCCAAAGTCTCGACCAATCAAATTGCGTATCGCTCTGCTTACCCTGAGCATAAAATGCTCATTATCGAAATTAGTCAAGGTATTGATGTAATGAAACTATACACCAAGTTTCATCACTCTCACTTAATTAGAACTAAAGTTATCGAACTTCATCAAGGCATTGACCTAATAAACACATACACCAAGTTTGAACATTCTAGTTCAATTAGGAAGAGAGTCATTGTGTCCCAAAAAGTGTGACAGACAGACAGACAGACAGACGGACGAATCCATTTTACCCAACTTTCTTCGAAAGGCGGGGGACAATTATTAATTATACATCCATTAACTTAGCAAGAACAAAATCAACCATCGATGCCATCACAGAAGGCTACGATATTAAGAAAATTTAATTACTCTTTGTGGTTGATACGGTCATCATAAAAAGATAATAAAGACTTTGTTTATTATAGAAACAACGGCATAAATTTATCCCTGACTGGCATCTTCATCATATTCTCTTTCCATTATCTATTTTTAACTGTTATAGCGAGAACTGTCAGCTCCTTATCTAATCGTCCCTAATGTCGCTTTAAGCATTATGTCTTAGTAAACCATTTAATTGTTGGTAAAGATGAAGTGGTCAATGAATCTAATATTACTAGACTATTGTTTAATAAAGTGTCCTCAAATACACACTAATCCAGCAGTTAATACATTTGGGTGTCATCAAAAACGTTTGTTCGAGTAGTGAAAAAACAGCCGTGTGTAATATATATCCTTGCATTTACAAAGGGTTGGTGTCCGGTTGATTTCAAAGCAGAACATATGAAATATTGCATGCAAGCTGCGAGTAAGGAGATCCCCATCTTCTGCACACCTTTTTTTTTAAAATGTGTGGTACGAAGATAGCGGCAATATAGTGCATCTTTAAATGTACTTACAGTTTAGGGTATATGTTGAAGAACCTATTATACCTTGATTGTGGTAGGTAGTCTGTTGGATTTGCTCTTATCCTGCTTAACTTCGGGTCTAAATAAAATTGAAGCAATGAATTTTAAGTAATAATTTCATGACATTTGCTGTTCTTGAATAACCAAATGAAAGGCATTGATCTTAACGAGTAGTGTATGAATGGAATACAAACAACTCGCTTGTATAATGTAAAACAAGTTCTCAACTCTGCACCTTTATTAAGAGAGAGAAAGAATCTGTTTAACGTCGACTCGACTCATACTAGGTCATTTCGGGACCAATTTTATTTCAATAATTCGCTTGCGTGGAGGGATCTTTGCAGTGAAAGGAAACCGCGGGTCCCAGCGAAAACCCAAGAGGTTGGACAGGCGACCCTAGTCCTTGTCACGTACAACCGGGGATTCAAAGCCACGCCAGTTGATTCAATGACAGGCTTTATGATACAGCGCGTACATGCTAACCATTCGGCCATTAAGAAATATAATGTAAATTGAGACCAACCAAACATTTCATTAATTCATCACACACCATTTCGTATCCTCGTCTTTTTAATCCAGATTGGTTCAAGCAAATTGAACTTTACTTTCATTTCAATGCACAAAATTATGTTAGACTTTACTTTTATTAAGCGTGTATTGTAGTGGGATATCCGGACAAAGTTGGAATAATATAAAGACATTTGGTCAAGCTCCGGAACAACTGTACTTTTTCCTGTCCAACAATTTTATATTTTCATCATTAAAACCAACCAAGCCACTCCAGATAGAGTTTATTTAGTATTTATCTAATTTCTGTATCAGATGTTAGTCAATCTGATTAAAATACAGATCTATATTTCGTTTCGCTTTTTTATACTTTTGATGGCCTACACTACATGAAGATCTGATAAAGCCAAGCTGACACTTGCACGATTCCGTGGCACGCATTGGCACGACTCGAGTCGACACGACACCGTCCCATTTGCGCAAACTCGTCGTGCCAATGCGAGAAGTGCGTAAACAATGCGCAAACTATGCGTGAACTCGTGGTGCCAGTTCGTGTCAATGTGGACACTGATGGGCACGACAAAATCGTGGCCAAAAGTCGCGCAAGTGTCAGCCTGGCTTAAGTTGTACTCGATGATCGTGTCAGGGGTCGTACAAGCGGCTTTTGGCCGTATGACGTTCATACATTGATTAATCAACAGTTCCGTGCATGAAACACCAAAAAGTCGTCGTAACAAACCATTTCCTTGACTAATCCCTCACTTCTCCCAAACCACCGGTAAAATAACAAGTCTTTCAGATCCTAGTGTAGTAAAGACAAGTAATACGACATTTTGAACTATAAAAACGAAACGAAATGGGGTCTGTGTTTTAATCAGATTTGTTGTTATTAATACATACCTTTGCGATAATTCACACATTTCATAATTTGATCTTGTGAATGTGTTCCCGCTTTCTTGTCTATATGGACGCTGGTTTCAACATGGTCACTGCCTAATAAACGTGCAATATAAAATAAAGTGTCAGGTAAAAAGCGTGCATTTAAATCATTATCTCCTATTCTTAAGTATTTTATTTAGTTCAATGTCTGTGCGAAAAGAAATTATTTGCAATTTACCTTCGTCTATGGGTACGGCCATTCTGATCCTCTATCTGTTGGGAAAACAAATTGAAAAAAAGAAGATTATTTGAATATTAAGAAATGAAACGAGATGGGGTTTAACATCCTACTGTTCTGTTCTGAAATGGGCTAATGAAGAAGACGGGCATATGCCACACAGTATGCTATAAGGGAAATTTTGCCAGGGCAGCGGCGCTACGGCTTACTCTTATATCGAATTCCAACTGCCAATGGATCTTTTACGTGCACGCCAATATGTACACGGGGCCTCGGTGTTTTTGCCACATCCGAACGTCTAGGCAGCTGTCCTTGTCAGACCCTCCGTTCTGCATCACAAACAAGGGGAAACAACGCCGGAAAATCGAAATGAACTTTCTCGGTCAATACAGGGATCAAACACCCGACCTCCAGGCCACCGAGCCAGCGTCTTACCCACTAAGATGAAGAGACAGATTGTTTAACTAAACATTCTACAACACCAACACACGTTATTGATCTGGGGCCGGTTGCTCAAAGCTCCGTTATCTTTTAACTATCCGTTAACTCCATGTTAACGGATCGTTAACTTTAAAGAGAGAAAGACTGTTGCTGGAAGTCCCGTTAACTTTAATGTGTCGTTAACTTGGCGTTATATTTAACGGAGGTTTGGGGCTCCGTTATCTGTTTAATGATGGCATTAGTTGGCTGTAGCAAAAAATCATAGATTACCAATGTAGTTTTCTATAGAACATTCTAGAGGGTTGGGCGATGCGGGCCTATTCCATTTTCTATATTATTCTACAGAATTTTGGTGGACTATAGGAAATAATGGCCCAATAATTCTGTAGTACAAATGCCATAATTTTTCCTTTAAAGTATTCTATAGTTTTTTCTGTTGTAAATTCTACAGTCATCTTTTTGTCTTTAATCTAGTTTTGTGAACAGACTGCACAGTTGTCTCGCTGTCTTCAGTTTCTTGTTAATAGTAACTTCTATGAAGTTGTTATACAAGTACATTGAAATTAAAATTTTTAAAGTCAGCCAATGAACAAACAGTCTTCTCTTGGATTAACTTTAATGAATCCGTTAGCTAACGGATAATGAAATGGACTTTCCAGCAACAGAAATTTAACGGACCGTTAACAAACGACACGTTACAAAGATAACGATCCTTAGAGTTTAACGGATCGTTAAAATAACTTAGTTTCGAGAAACCGGGCCCAGAAGTATATGTATTTCGTCATAAGAGATTTCGGGGCGAAGTTCACGTATTATTTCATTAATTGATTATATTATATTTATGTTATTTTGAATTTGATTGTACCATATTATATCCAGTCGAGATCCTTTGAATAAAGCTCATCCATCATCCCTATATTCCAGTCTACCAAGCTGTAAGTGTATGGGGTGGGTGGAACACTGGTTAGTACGTGCGCGCTGTGTTATAAGGTCTGTGATTGAGTCAACTGCCGTGGTTTCGATACCCCTATTGTACGCGACAAGGAGTAGGATGGCCTATCCAACCTCGTGGGTTTTCTCTGGCTACCTCAGTTTTCTCTTAACTGCTAAAGTTTTATTGAAATAAAATTGAATCATATTTATGCCGAAATGACCTAGTCTGTGTAAGTGCATGCTTGTAGGTCTGATTATGGGAGATTAGATAAAGAGCGGCAATTCTCACTATAATAGTTAAAGATAGGTTGCCAGGCAACGAAACATACGCCCACATTTGCTAAATCGTCCGGGCAGTCAACAAGAGTTGTCGCATATTTTTACTTTTTTCGGTAATGAAATATTTATGATACACTAAAATCTGATTAAGAGTAACAACAGATTATGTAATTATCAGAAAATCTTTAGAATTTGTTTGCTTTTTATAAAGTTTTGCCCCACACTAACAATTAGTATAGGAAACATTTAATATGATGGATTTAGCTGTTCAGTTATCAAAATTCATTGAAAATCAAAATATGTGTTCGTTTCAACACCTTAAACTCTGTGTATCAATCTGAAGTCAATCGCATATTAAGTTTGGCCTCTAGAGCATCCACAATATTTTTTGAAGTGATCAAGGACTACAACTCTGGCACAAATTATCAGAAATCGCTGAAAATCAATAGGTTTCTTCGTCTCATGACCTTAAACACTGTGTATAAATTTAAAGTCAATCGGATATTAACTTTGGCCTCTAGAGCAAGTGATCAAGGGCCATAACTCTGGTAGTTATTATCGGAAATCGCTGAAAAACAATAGGCTTCTTCGTCTCATGGCCTTAAACACTGTGTATAAATTTAAAGTCAATCGGATATTAACTTTAGCCTATAGTGCGTCCACAAGCAATTGTGGACGCCGGACGGACGGACGGACGGGGGCGACGACAATATACGACCACAATTCAATGTGGGCGTATAAAAACTAGATAATGTAAACGGAATGTGTGGAAAATTTCAGTCTAATTGATCCACTCTGAACCGACATTTTAGCGATTGAATTTCGGGCCTCAACTCGATCATCATTACTACAGTCGGTACGATAAAAACATAGTCTCGATTATCTATTTCACGATGAAATCATGAATGAAAGTTGAAAAGCAAACGGAATTTTAATCCAGTAAATATTGCAGGCTAGCGTTTAAATCCGGTGTTGATTATGGGATGGATAACTAGATAATATCTCAGGCCTAAAGAAAGACCTGCAATAGGTAGATTTAGCTCTTGCATATTGCGGTATGGACATCAATGACGGGGGGAATTATATATCGGGATATATATATTTCAATTTTCGTTTCGATTTCCTTGCCCACTTGAATTTCAGTTTCGAATATGAAAACCTGTCAAATTTACCCGAATCGTCTATTTTGTCACCCAATTCAAAGATGTTGTGTCTACTAAAATGATATCAAATGCATAACTGTATACATAATTAACCCGGGTCTGTCGATTTTTGCCATTTCATTCCTTGTCTGTGAGGTTTCATTCCTTGTCTGTAAGGACAGGAATATGAATATTATTTGACTTGAAATAATACACGATGAAATTTACGTCACAGATTTATCATCTGAAAATAAATACAAACAAGATTTTCATTATATTGGGAGAAATACTTACATAATGATATAAAATCTGTACTTAACCGTTCTTGAATATCAAATGACATGTAAATGTGGGCCGATTCGTATAAATCTAGTCGTCACGTATCCTACATAAGTGCCCTCTATCAAATCTCATGTCAGCAGGTTTAAGTTTTTAAGCTTACTGTGAAAACAAAACAGGCAGGGGCGTAAATGTGGGTCGCAAAATCAGTGCAGTCGGTCGCAAAATAGGAGTAGTCGGTATCAAAATAAGAGCTCACTGTATACGTCACGCAACTCACGCAAAACTTTAGTATAAAAATAGTCGGTCGCAAAATCAGTGCAGCCGGTATCAAAATAAGTGTTAACTGTATACGTCACGCAAAACTTTAGTATATAATAAACTTGTCAACTTATCATGTTTGAAAAGATGCTGTGTTTCAGTCTCATTCTGTTGTGAGTATGTTAGTCTAACAACAAAATTTCAGTCTCAAAATAAGTGCAGTCAGTGCAGTCGGTCTCAAACAAACATTATGCCAGAATAGATCTCAAATACTGTGCATTTGTGTGAATCCGTGAGCCTAAATTGCATACGTCACTCTTAATCTGTTGTGAGTATGTTCGTCTAACAACAAAATTTCACCCAGGGAGAAAAAAGGTCGGTCACAAAATAAGTACAGTCACTGCAGTCAGTCTCAAAAACAATACCTGTGTATTTGCGCGAAACCGTGTGCCTAAATTGCATACGTCACACAAAACTATAATATAAAATAACCATGTATGCTTGTCACTCTTATTCTGTTGTGAGTATGTTGTTCTATGAGACCGCAGTGGGTCTCCGACTAAATGAATTAATGAGATAAACCAACACAAAACGGGCGAAATTGGCAGATAAGCCTCAAGATTCTGTCCCATTTCTTATCCTCTCGTTAACGAGAATTTGGTTCCATTTGCCATGATATTAATTCAAATTTTCAAGCCGAGTCCCAAAAATTTAAAAGCTCCGTTACATATCTGAAATTTTTTCGCGCCTGTAGCGCGATTCCATTATAACATCATTTTTCTACACAGTTACATATCTGAAATTTTTTTTCGCGCCTGCGGCGCTCGATTCTATTTTAAAATTATTCTTCTACTCCTCAGTTGTCTTATACTGTATCAGTACTATTATATTTACAATTATAGTGAACTGTCCAGTTTGTAGTACACTGTTAAAATTATGTGAAGTAAACACAGTAAGGGGTGTGAATATTTACACCTTGTTTGGGTTAAAATCATGGTTACAACACAATAAGTGTAACATTCCTTAAGATGGTTACACGCACGGTGTTGTTGCACCAAAATAAGTGTTAGGTTGATTGTTTTGGGGTGTGTGGTGTTAGATACTCTCTTTTAGCGCATGCTATTTCGTTACACTAAATTTGGTGCGACTGTTTTTACTGAACCCCGAGTATTTTGACACATAATAAAGTGTAAGGATAGTCCTGTGTGTGCTTTTAGTTTCTTTACACTGTCCTTTGTGCAAGATCAATTTTCCACTGAAACATCCTACAGTGATTTTTGAGTGGAAGAAATGCCCACAAGGACTAATTTCATACTAATCCTGTAAATTAGGATTTCCAACCTAAACTATTTTTGTTCTCCTTTCTCGCGAGAATATATGGAGCCGGGTGCGCCCCCTCTGGATCCGCGCCTGCCGATAGGGTTAAATAGGACCTAATGCCCCTTTACATCAGCTCGGTGTAGCTTAAAAATAGGACACAAAGCGGGTCACTTCGGGACTAACATATGGCCAATTTTATTTTTACAATTCGCTAAAAGCTTGGGGAATTTTTCAAAATGGCCTAGCCTATCCCAGGTCAAAAGTCGAACATACTAAGCCCATCTGCACCTAGGGCCTACTTTTTTTTGTCATGCTTTAGATCGTAGATGGTTCCAGCGGTAGGCCTATGGACTATCGTTATCAATCAACTCCATATCAACTACTTCAAGTGTAAAGTGATTCTCCATTTGGTGTTGGTCCAGTGGTTAGGCGTAGGCCTTGAGCCACACTATCTCAGTCTGTGGTTAGTCTACAGATCGAGAATCGGAAAACCAAAAATGTTTCATAATTAAATCACTATACATCTACCGTATAGCCTATAAAAGCGTGTGTTTTATAAGTTATAATAATAATCATAAAACTAATATAATACGCTACGGTACCCAACATGCATCGCGCATTCCCGCCACTGAAGATCAGCGTGGAAATTGATGAAGTCTGCAGTGATGTTCAAGATGAAGTCATGACCGAGTTGCAGAACAGTGATGATATCTCCAAGAGTAGGCCTAATAGGCCTAAAGGTAGGTTGCTAATAAACTGGGGTCTGTGAATTCGCGGATGATATTTAATTTATTGTCAAAAAGAACATTAGAAAGTAGTTTATTATGTTTGATAGGCTAATCCATTGCAAATTTTAAGTTAAACACCAAAGTTAGTGTAACTTGTATTTTGACAGTATCCCATAGCAACGGCTGGCTTAAGAGTTATATCCCTTTCCAAGATGGTTTCGCACATTTCGCATGGTTGTTTGTTTTGATAAAATATATGTCTTTAGAAAATGTTTGCCATTGCCCAATCTATGGTACATTTTAATCACCAGGGTGATTGGACGTCAAAAGTCAGTTTAGTTGATTGCATGTAGTTTGAAGATGAAATGAACTGAAATGATGTATAAGATAAGATCTGCTCCGACTTGGTGATGAGGGAAATTTGGCTCAGGCAGCAGCACTACGAACTACTGTTATACTAATTTCAACTGCCAAAGGATCTTTTACATGCACCCCAATGTGTGCACAGGACCTCTGTTTTAGTAGAAAGAAACTATGTTATCCCTTGCTAGGCCCTCTGTCCTGCACCACTGACAAGGTGGGAACCACTCTGGAAAATCCTGCGGAACTTTCTCGACCAATGCAGGGATCGAACACCCTAGCTACCTCCATGTTCGCGAGCCAGCATAGTACCTGCTTATCCGCTGTGGCTCACTGCATGTAATTTGAAGTGACCGTTACACATTTAATTAGCTACAAAAACTATTTGTTGTACATTTGAGATCTTAAAAGTCCTTTAATTGGTCTATTTTTGCATGTTTTATTTTTCAGAATACAGCATCCACAGCTGATATAATTGAAGGTTTACCCAATCCGCATATAGCTAGTGTGGGTACCATACAGGAATCCAGTTAAAAATTGTGTCAACTTTTAAGTGAGACCTTTCTTGAAGAAAAAATGTGTCAATATGTGTGATCAAAAATGGTGATATTAGGCCTATTGTTGGCGATATTATTAGAATTATTTTTTTAAATATTTGAAATTTACCCCATCGATTTTTGATTAAAACAACGTATCATTTGAAAGTGTGCAAGAAGCCTACAGAGACCAACTTCTTTTAATAGGACATAATACTAGTTTCTTAAATCCTTCTGAGCTACACTTTTGTGGGTCAATATATTGGTGAGATTTGTAAAGCATTCCATCCGTCTGATTATCTTAGTAAACTAATATGGTGTATCATAAGGTGCATTTCTAAAGTAAAAGTAGGGGTCATTTTCTTTTGGTTTTAATACCCGGTAGTATTTACAGTTTTTCAAATGCAAGTTATTGTAGTTTTTGAATGGGTCTTTGTTTTTGCTCCAAATAGTATAAGGGGTGTTTGGTGACATGTACATGTTGTAAAAGTGGTTTCAAGTACCGGTAATACTTAAGTTCCTGTACTTGTTATTTTTAAGTTACTGCATTCGTTAAGTTAATACTTAAATTCCTGTACATGTTATTATTTAAATTACTGTATGCATTATGGAAGAGCAAAATCTGCCTATTGTAGGTCTTTCTTTAATGTTATAAAAACTATTAATTAGATATTAAAGGTACATAATGTAAGATTTAGATAAAGAGCTAGGCATTCTTGCTATAATAGCTCAAAAATAGATAATGTAAAATGAATACGTGTAATTTGAAAATTTCATTCAAATTACTCAATTGCGAGCCAAGATATTAGCCTTTGAAGATTAGGCAAGACGTGTGCAACAATTTCAACCACGGTACTGGTTGTTCGAAGCGAGGTCTCGCCCTTCCATTTTTAGCTTAAATCAAAGTACGGCTGAACTGTTCCAATCTATTTAGTATCGGAGAAATCCGATGCCATCGAGAGTTGATTAAACTATGATGAAGAAATGTTTTGCATATAATTGATTTATATATGAGAATATTTTAAGAAATTTTGATGTCATAATTGTTACATTCATAATTCGTTATATTTTTAATACATTCTTATACTGCTGCTAGACTTGTTACTTTAACTAAAAAATGTGACCACATAACTCCTGTTTTATACTATTTACACTGGTTACCTGTTAAATATCGAATTGATTTTTAGATTTTGTTATTTACTTTTAAATGCTTAAAAAATCTAGCTCCTGTTTACCTCTCACATCTTTTTTAACTTTATACACCCGGCCCAACATTACGTACATCAGATAAACTACTTTTAAAGCCCAAAACTATTCAACTAGTCTCTTATGGTCATCGCTCTTTTAGTTATCAAGCACCAGTTTTATGGAATAATCTACCATTTAGTTTAAGATGTTGTACATCTCTATATTCGTTTAAAAAAAAACTTAAAACACATTTATTTAATCAGGCTTTTAACTGACTCTGCATGGAATCGTTAACATCTTGTTGTTTATTTATGATTACATTGTCACTTTGTAAAGTGCCTCTGAACATGTTATATGAAAGGGTGCATTATAAATATGCTTTAATAGTAATTCTTACATTTTATCAGGTATTGGTATTTTGAATTGAAGTAATGCAACAAAGGTGGATTTGTAAAAAAATGGTTTAATATTTTTTGTACGCCCATATTTATGTGAGGTCCCAATTTTTATCCAATTTTGAAAAATAGCTATACATGTATGTCCAAAAGATCTTGGATCCTTTCAATATTGGCACATATTGAACCATAACTTCATTCCGGTCTTGACAGATTTGGTGTATGTGAATAATTAGGACTGTTTGAAGATTAACCCCCTTATTTTTCAAATTTGGCGTGAAGCAATCTGTGACTTTGTGCTCCAGAGATATATTATCTGTCTGGATAGAGATCAGATTTTTTTGAAGATCCATCATCTAAGTGTCCCTATAAAATAGACTGCTGTTGAGATATATAGCGGCTTTATGGTCGTATTTCTGTAAGCAGGAAAGGTTCTATTTCTTTGAGTCTTCATTGATGTCAAAATGTTTTACCTGTATACTTTAGATAATATATAGACATGTAGAAATCATTTGCTTATACATTGATTTATAATCTTTATAATAATATTTTGTAGTCTCTTGTAGAATTTATGCCATAATTATTCACTTTTACTATGTTTTCAACCTTTTTATTATTCTGTAGATCTTCCCATTTACTATGACTGCTGGGCTTTTTCAACCAAACTTAAAGTATTGTTTCAAAATGTTCATTAAATTGATATCAGTAGGTATGTCAGTATTATTTCTTATTATGTATATTATCAAAAGCAAATTTATAATAAACTATTTTCCGTATCTTATAATCCTTTTTGTTTCCTTAAAAGGTAAAATCTATTATATACCATATATACATACTCTAATCAGGTCTTCTATGTGATTTTATCTGTGTGGATATTATAAGTTTTCATAGATCTGATAATTTGATTTTGTTAAACCTGTTTTAGGTGTTACTTTACAACAAAATTATTTGGTGTAAAGTGCATATTAAACCTTTTTGGGTGGCAGCAAAAGTTGCCACCAAGAAGGGTGTAAGCATAACACCATATACAGGGTTTGTGGGTTTAAAATGCACCTTCTGAAGTGAAGTGAGAGTATACACCTACCAAGTGTGTCTTCTTTATTACCCCATTATAGGTGTAATCTTCTACTCCCTGTTGTGTGTTATTTTAACATATAAAAAGTGTAAACCTACACTTCGTCCAGTGCAAATTAAGAGGAGTTGAGATAAGTGTAATGGGCTGTTTAACCTCAAAGTAGTGTAATGTTACATCATTTGAAGGATATGCTTTCTCTAGTTATAGTGTAAACCTAGCAGGGCGGGGGTGTATTTTGATGGACAAAACACCATATAAGGAATAAGGTATGAAAGACACTGTGAGTGTGTATACTCACACAACACCAACTCAAGTGTCTAGATTGCATTATATATGGTGTTATTAATACTCCATTTTGGGTATAACTTTATACAAGTAAAGTGTTAATTATTTTACACTAAAAATGGTGGCAGCAAAGTTGCCACCCAAAAAGGTGTAAAGTGACTTAAAATTTTTAACAGTGTACCACTGGTGTGTGGGGCGTCAGATTGTACAGATGTTATGTCAACTCTTGAAAAACAGATCTTGAGATTCTGTCCCATTGACTGACATTTCTGGTCCACTCGTCCACAAGACCTCATACATGTATGCCAGGATATTGAATCAATTTTTAAAATTTTTCTCAAATTACTGTGTTATAGGCACAATCAATAATATGACATAAACTAAATAAAGCTGCTTTCCGACGAGACAACGATCGGCGAACAACTATGTAGTTCTACTATACTATATATGTACTACCGGGACGCCTAATGTTATAGCTAGTATTTTGTTTACTTTCATTGTGGGGTGGGATTGTGGATGGCGCCCTAGATTTGAAACCGCCCCTACCCCACCCCCATATTCCCTAGAAAACTCACTCGCGATGCTCGGCTCCTGATTGCGTCACTCGCACTGGAAGGGGGGGGGGGTATGTGCATCAGTCGGTCGCATTTTGGCTAAACACCCCCCGAAACGAAATCATTATGTACGCCCCTACTCAAAGGTCTTGGTTCCTTTCAATATTTGCGCCCATCGGATCGTAACTTCCTGAATTATGTCCCCTGATTGTCTGAAAAATCGCCTTCTTTAGCTTGTGGTCTCTCTGGAGGTCAAAATTGTAATCCGATTTTAAAAACCGTTTGATTTTATCATCGTTACATGGTTATGGAGGTTTAGTTCGAATTTCGTGAAAATCGGACCAAAATTGACAGACAAAATCGCCGCCGTTTGTACGCGAATAGTGTGAAAATATGTTATATCAAGCTTGTGGACCCTATAGAGGTCACAATTTTGAACCGATTTCGATGAAACTTAACATGTATGTTCATAACCCAAAGATCTTGGTTCCTGTCGATATGTTTCGTCTCCAGTGGAGGTGACAGCTAATTCCATAATATTAAATGATTCGTTTACTTAACGTTAGCATGGGGCAGAACTTTATAAAAACCAAACAAATTCTAATGATTTTCTGATAAGTACTTAATATGCGACAACTCTTGTTGACTGCCCGGACGATTTAGCTGCTGTGTGGGCGTCGTTGCCTGGCAACCTATTTTTAATTATGTTGTCATACGGCTCAAATTATTTCTATTTTTTCAGAAACTGTTTATAACGGTAGTGGGTTGAAAGTTGTTGGTGGTAGTTATCCTTGTTTATTGTTGAGCATCTGTGACAGGTCAGGGTGCTTATTCAACTGGATTATGTGGATGTACAGCATTGTCTGACCATTATTTCCGTACAAATCTTACCTACATTCTCAAATGTCCTCCTACATCCCACCAGTCCACTTTCAACATAAATATCGGTCCAGCTACACCGGAGTATCAGACCTAATTCTAGTCCATATTTGTGTTTCAAAATCTATCACGGCTTTATAAATTAGATTTCGTTTAAAAGTTATTTCACGTGAGTGATGCTTTTAAAGACTTTAAGTCCCCGGAAAAGATAACTCCGCCATGGTTTTATCCCATAACATAATCCAACCGCTTAATATTTCATCCTTTAGCGGCATTTGGGTGTTTCGTTTAACAATTTCTCTATCTTAATAACGGGTTTTAACCAACATCTGCAACACATCCACATTACTACTAATAATTTGGTTGATCATACCTGACTTTTGTAAAAAAAAAAAAAAATAAAAAAATAAAAATGGAATTTCTTTTCCAGAATTAATCAGAATGTATCTCCAATACAACAGAATTGTTAATATAGTTCCGGAATACGTAAACTGCCTAGAAAAGTTAGAACGCCTTGATTTGGAGGGCAGCTCCATTTCCTTATAAAAAACGGACAATTTTCATTCTTTCAAGTCTTTTAGCTGCCTATCTATCTTTAAGCAGACTGCCTCATACCCGCTTTTTATGCAAGAATGTGCTTTCAACAACAGCAAAATATGATATCTTAGTCTTCTGAGAAACCAGCTGATAACTAATAAAATCAATGAAAATTCATTTGATGGGTGTGATAGATTTGTCTCAAAACGGTTTCTTTAAAGGAGACGATAAACTAAACGTTACTCTTGCCCCTCTGAAATCGCCTCAAAGACTATACATTGTGGGTTGTAGCTTACAAAATATACCAAATATCGGCAAATATTTTCATAATGTAGGCTTATTTGTTAGTTATAATCTAAATCAATCATGGCCAAATAATTTATTTGAAGGGACCGTTACTTTGAGGGCCCAAGATCTAAGTCACAATTCAATTCAATTTTTCCCTTTACATCGCAACATAATATTAAACCGCTATATAAAGACAACATCAACTAAACTGCATCGGGAATAATAACGATAACACTAAAATATTACATTAAGACAACTCTTCCATCATCCTGCCACGGCAGCAGTTGTCCTCTGGTGAGTACATACGCCGGTCTCTGTTCCTCCCGTCTCTCTGTCCTCTCCTTCCCCGGCCCTTTCTCGCCTGCGCCTCGTCAGTCCGGAAACTCCTGGTTATATAGCCTCTGAAAATATTCTCGATTATCCATTTTTGGATTCAATTATCGATGGGCGTTGAGCAGCAGATCTGATTCAAATCCAGTAAATATCACAGGCTAACGATGACGTCGAGAGTTGATTATGGTCTGGATAAGTTAATTAATGTCTAATAATTGAGATAACATTTTAGGTCAAAAGAAAGACCTGTAATAGGCAGCTTTAACTCTTGCGCAATGTAAGCTTATCTTAAAGAGGCCCGATGGTGTCTTTATCTATGGGGATGAGGACTACATATATATTCATACCACCATTCCATCCCTATCAAGTGATATGTAAACATTCGTGTACTGAATTTAAATGCTGGTTATAAAAATCAAACAATTTAATTCATGAAATTAAAAACCTTATCTAGATAATGATACATAAAAATGGTGACCGTTGTTTTATTGCTAGATTCGGCCGTGAAGCTTCAACCATTATTATAGATACATGTATATTTGATTTCAAATTCCATCATTTATAAATATATGGTCGTTGTCACATTCCATCATTTATAAATATGGTCGGTTTCCGATTCCACCATTTATAAATATTTGGTCGGTGTGACATTCCATTTATAAATATATGGACGGTGTGGCATTACATCATTTATAATGGACAGTGTCAGATTCCATCATTTATAAATAAATGGTATATTTGATTTCAAATTCCATCATTTATAAATATATGGTTGGTGTCCGATTCCACCATTTATAAATATTTGGTCGGTGTGACATTCCATTTATAAATATATGGTCGTTGTCACATTCCATCATTTATAAATATGGTCGGTGTCCGATTCCACCATTTATAAATATTTGGTCGGTGTGACATTCCATTTATAAATATATGGACGGTGTGGCATTACATCATTTATAATGGACAGTGTCAGATTCCATCATTTATAAATAAATGGTATATTTGATTTCAAATTCCATCATTTATAAATGTATGGTTGGTGTCACATTCCATCATTTATAAATAAATAGTTGGTGTGACATTCCAGCATTTATAAATATATGGACGGTGTGGCATTCCATCATTTATAAATATATGATCAGCGTCAGTGACATCTTTCTAATTTGATGGCATATGAAATTAAATACATACATATCGCTAGGACGTGACACGTTTCAAAATTGCCGATAAGTCTGCATGACCCCAAAACGTTTAATCCAGAAGTCAACACCTTTGACACACCATCTCATAAATACTTCAAATGGTTCAGTTATACATTAGGATCAACATAAACGTTTTTCGCTGGAATTTGAATCATTTTTTTACAACCGTTTATAAAGATTCCGGTTAAACAACCGCCGTATAAACAACCCGTATCCAGTCCGGTTGCGTGGGGATATTGTTGCAGCTTCCGTCGCGCATCGTGTCCAAAATAAACATGTTCGGGGCCGGACCATAGCGACGCCCACGGCACACCGTCTTTTATCCCCGTGGATGCAACAAGGCCCCGTCCATCAAAGTAGTCCTCAGTTATAATATTTCTCATATTAGTCATGTTGTTGTAGTCGAGCTGTTCTAGGGGAATCCCTGGTATTAATCCTGCATGAACTATCAAACTATTTAAACTAGGTAACGATATAGTGTACGGTAAATTATTCAGATAGTTTACATGTTCCGGCCTCAACGAGGTCATCCATTTATTCTTCTCTCTCAACTCGTAACTCGGATCCTTCTTCAGCTCTGCTAACTCTCGTAAAACGACTTCATCATGATTTCCCCTAACAGCGTAACTTTTTAGTGTTGAAATAAAATCCAAAACCTCTACATTTTTCGGTCCCTTATTCACCATATCACCAACAAAAATAAACAAGGTATCTCCGTGTTCCTTTTGTGCCTCTGACACAATTTCCTGTAGTTCATCACAGCAGCCATGGATATCCCCAACAACAAAAACCGGACGTGACGCAATGACGTCTGCATCTAATACAAGATGGCTGGTCGGTGGTACACACAGATTAAAGGCATGTCGCCTGACCAAAGGTTTCTGGCGAAATAATGCCGAGAATAGTACTGAAACAAGCGACACCATTGCGGATTTGAACTAAACTCGTGTCCTCCAAACCTGAAAAATATTAATTAAAATGAAATGAAAGTTGTTAAGTTTCTACACCAACAGGGATAATAAAGAGGAAGAGAGAGAAATGAGGTTTAACGTCCACTCGACACAAACTAGGTCATTTTGGGACTAACATAAGATTTAATTTTATTTCATTTATTCGCTCACGCGTAGGGGTCTTTAGCAGTGGGAGGAAACCGGAGGACCCGGAAAAAAACCACTAGGTTGGACAGGCGACCCTACTCCTTGTCACTTACAACCGGGGAATCGATACAGCGCGCATACGCTAACCATTTAGCCATCGCCACCCCCAGCCCCGGGGCTAATAGAGGCCGGCGTACGTCATAGGCCTACAGCGTGTGACTCTATTTCGAATTTCGAGGATTATTGAATATCTATGCCAAAGCCAGCCTCTATTAGCCCCGGGTAACAGAACACAATTTCGACAAGTATCCGCTTATCGTTCGTTATTAAGCACAAATTCAGAGATCTCACATGACCGGACAATTTAAACCACACGTTCGCGATAAGTAGCCTACTATAGATCAAATATTAAACAAAATATGTGTGCGCATAAATTTATGTAGTTTCAACAACTAGATTGATGCGCGCACATGTATTGTATTAATATACAAAATAACGCATGTCAGCAAAACAGAAAAGTAGACAAAACCAGCAACACAGAAATATTCAACAGGAAAGGTTAGAATAAAAGTATTGTCCACGACCCAAGTTCACAAAGACTTCTCAGACTTAAGTAAGAATCGTTCATCTCATTTTAACTAAAATATAGCCCTTTATGAAACTTTGGTTGTTTTAATGTATCAAATACATCAATAAGAAACTATGTGTAAAGATTTGTTTCTGGATCAAATTAGTCTGAGAATGCTTTGTAAACTCGGCGCCAGGGTTAGATAATATTTTTTGTATCAAACCTTCGAACTTTTGGTATTCCATAAGTAAATATTGTTAGCTTTCATTTCTATTTGTACAGTAATATGAGAGATTCTGCTCGGTTATTTGATTTATATTTAATTTAATTTTATTCATTTTATCCTGATATTATATTTTGTTTTTGTCAATAAACCCTCTCCAGTCTCCATATCACTGTATACACCGCAAAGTTTCGGGAAGCCTCGAATCCGTGCAGATGGCACTGGCAAGCTAACCAGTCTGTCCCTGGATTGACCACGGTGTTGGCCTAGATCACTGTGGATTTTTCTGCGTTGTGTTCCTTTTCATTGAGGCAGGGTAGAGGGGCTGGCACGGAACAGTTGGATCTCGAAATTGGTACTTTTTTTTCACTTGTAGGCGATTTTCACTCATACACTGCGTAGTGTATGTCCGGCTTCATCATTAGTCTGCATTATGCCGAAACGTAGGGACCCGCCCGATAAGAACAGAGTCTCAAAAATTAAAGTCAGAGTATTTATGAAATTTATGGACCAAAATTTAGAGACGTGGTGTATTTACCTTGTCGCAAAATTTCAGCTCAAATTTTGAGCTGCAATTTTGAGACAAGGTAAATACTCCATGCCACTATATTTTGGTCCATAAATTTCATAAATACTCGGACTTAAATTTTTGAGACTCGGTTCTTATCGGGATTGTCCCTGTTGCTGTACTCAAGTGATCTTGATTGAAGGGGGAGAATAGACACGCTCCCTCAAAAGTTCAAAATCAGAAGCCAAACCAGCAATGGTTAGAGAGGGATTTCTCGGGTCATTGCTTCAGGAATACGACATACGTGTATAACTGACTGAAGTGACGGAGTGACGGGTGATTATTACAGATACCAACAATTCCTTCGAAAACCAAAAGTTGTTATCTAAGACTGACAACTGACAATTAAAAAAAGTTAATGAATGCCAATAGCTTAAGAGAACACAAGAAAAATAGAAATAGTCCTTACATTCACTTTTTTATTTATTCATTCTATAAGTACCGTTAATAAAAAACATGGTAATGCACAGGCTTTATTTATATTATTTTTTTTTTCGTTTTCTCATTTCTAGTGACAGTCAATTTCTGTTTAGAATAGTCAGATATCCTCTCACAGTCTTATAACAACTTTATTGGTGAGCAGAAATTCGCCAGTATATCTGTTATCGCTTGTCACTTTGCGTTGGTCACTTCTGTTTGTTGAAATCTTCATAATTCATCTACAGTCACTTATCTATCCTTATCTTGCTGTGTTAAAACTTAAAATTATGCTTCTAACTTCTACCACATGCAAAGCAGTCGTTGTTTTTTGTATTTCAGAGGAGAGCCAAAAAAAGCTCCCCTCAATCAACAAATTGAAAAAATGACTCTCCTAAAAGGTTCTCCCAGTTTCGATAATAGGAATGCTTTAGAAATTAAGGAGAGTAATTTAGAAATTAAGGAGAGTGATCTGATATTTTAATTAAGGAGAGTGATTGGTACATAAATGTTAATAAACCCTCAATGATTTTGTAAAGGAGAGTGATTTTCAATTTTAAGGGGAGGGAAAAAAAAACTCCCCTCAGTCGACATTCAGGTGAGCTATAGGCGCTCGAGAGCGATCACTCGCCTTAAAAAACAATGACTGGTAAAGGTCCATGGTGATAATGACTCGCCAACAATCACGTGTCCAAATCGTATTTACAGCAACCTTGACGAGAATTGACTTGGCCTTGAGAAATAGATCTCGCCATAACACCGGGTCAGTACCATCATAGAACTGTACCATGATCAGAATAGTTGACCTGTTGCCTGGATAATCTCGATCAATTCTGGCCAGCACAACAATCGTCGACATTGCTTCGTGTAGTAGCGACAAAACAAATAGAAACCAGCGAAAGTTTAAAACTAAATTGATTGTGAACTGTATTATTCCATGATCACGAATTATATTATACGACAAATAGTCCGTAGTGTCAACAATTAATAGAAAAAATCAGTTAACCCCTACCGTGTCAGTTCATCTTTCATGTTAAACATTCAAGGGAAACAACTCTAATTTTAATGATCCTTGACCTATTTATTTTCAAGGAACGATGACAGAACAAAACAGAACACGGTAAAGTTGGACACCATTCCAAATAAAACATTATAGAGGAAGGAAAGTTTGTTTTAAAAACGTGTGGTGAAGTTCAAGACATGGCGTCGTTCGATTTATATCTCTACTGTGGACTGACAGCCATTCTGGCATACTTAATTTACAAATGTGCTACCTTAGTGACCGGCTACATGGATTGGTTCAGAATCGCACCTCTACCAGTTCCCGGGGTCGTAGAGACTTAAAATTTTCAGGGGATGTTCCGCTGGGTTAGCGATAACCTCACACCAAATTTTAGCAAAATCGATCTATAACTTTTCATTTTACCGACCTTTAGCTTCTCCGGGAGGTACGTTTATCCGTACGACACCATTTGCATTTCTTGACAATTTAGACTCGAATAACAAGACACTCAAACGAACTCCAACACTCGGCGCCCCGTGCCTGATGCTGGCGTTCATAAAAATAATAATTATTTTCGTATATTTTAATTATACGACCACATGTATATTGCCGTCACCCCCGGCCGTCCGTCCACCTGTCGTCCACAATTTCTTGTGAACGCGCTAGAGGCTAAAGTTAATACCCGATTGACTTTAAATTTATGCACAGTGTTTAAGGTCATGAGACGAAAAATCATATAATGGATTTTGAGGGATATCCGATAATTACTGCCAGAGTTATTACCCTTGATCTCTTCAAAAAAATATTGTGAACGCTCTAGCGGCTAAAGTTAATATCCGATTGACTTGAAATTTAAGCACACAGTTTTAGGTCTCGAGACGAACAAGCCTATCAATTTTCAGCGATATCCACTAATTACTGCCAGAGTTATGGCCCTTGATCACTTTGAAAAATCTTGTGAACTCTCTAACGGCTAAAGTTGATATCCGATTGTCTTGAAATTTATGCACAGTGTTAAAGGTCACGAGACGAAGAAGTCTATGGATATCCGATAATTACTGCCTGGGTTATTACCCTTGATCTCTCAAAAAATTCTTGTGAACGCTCTAGCGACTAAAGTTAATATCTGTTTGACTTTAAATGTATACACTGTGTCTAAGGTCACGAGACGGAGATGCCTATTGATTTTCAGCTATATCCAATAATTACTGCCAGAGTTATGGCCCTTGGTCACTTTGAAAAATCTTGTGAACGCTCTAACGACTAAAGTTAATATCCGATTGACTTGAAATTTATGCACACAGTTTAAGGTCAGTTTTTCGACACTTGGCCTTTGGGTACGACCTTCACCCCATACAATATTTTAAAGGCCACAATCTCGACTTGGACCACCGACCCTGACCTTGGTCGTGTCACACACGGCTCGGTCAGAAAACGGTCAAACGTTAAGGGCCTGTGTTTGAAGGGTGGTCTATGGGCCTTGTCAATATGAAAGTCGTGGGTCAAGGCAGGGTTTGAAAGGAATAAAATCATGGAGAGCTCTAAAAGCTGCACCTAAAATTACAAATTCAGAAAATCGCTCTCCTAAAAACCTCACCTCAGATATTCTAGGAGAGTGAAGAGTCGACTCAATGTTTTCTGTGACTTAATCCTTCGTATAATAATACAATAGCCTACATCGGTCACTTTGTATTTACTTCAAAGACTCAATCTCAATGCAGCTTTTTCCCCCAAACAACGTTGAAATAAATTCGGCCTCATTTAAACAATACTTTCATTAGAAGCAATAATCGCCATATCATGGAATTCGCTAAATTGGATATACCCGGACGTGTAAATAACCCGGGGTTTCCCCTAAACTTTCAGAATTCGTCTGCTCATTATAAATGACTGATAGATGACAAAAACGTTTGTATTTCTTATTCGGAATCATGGCTACATTATTTTAATAGTAATAAACAATTTACGAATTTGTGATAAGTTATTTAGGCTATTAAATTTTCTTTAATTTTTGCACGCGAATTGACAACGTATTGTCCTCCATGTTGGTATTGGTCGCTCTCACGTACGCAATGTTTTGAATCGACTCGTGCTCATTTTATTTTGGTTCCTCCACATACATCGGCCTATCAACCGTATTTCGTTATTCAGAACCAAGGCTACATTTTTTAAAAATTAAGTACAATTTATACGTAATATAAAACGTTTTATTATTAATTAGACAAACAAAAAACCATCTATTGAATACGTAACCCATTCTTGGTTACGACCGTAAAAATAAGATTGTTTCGATACATTTCAATGTCGATTACTGTCGTTGTTTTTTGTATTTCAGAGGACAGCCAAAAAAAGCTCCCCTCAATCAACAAATTGAAAAAATGGCTCTCCTAAAAGGTTCTCCAAGTTTCGATAAGATGCATGCTTTAGAAATTAAGGCGAGTGATTTAGAAATTAAGGAAAGTGATCTGATATTAAGGAGAGTGATTGGTGATAAATGTTAATAAACCCTCAATGAATTTGTAAAGGAGAGTGATTTTTAATTTTCTGGGGACGGAAAAAAAAAACCCTGGGTCGACATTCAGGTGAGCTGTAGGCGCTCGAGAGCGATCACTCGCCTTAAAAAACAATGATTGCGATTATCGATAGCAAAATAACTATTGATACCCAACACAAATCGGTGACCATACATGGCCGTGGATAGTTAAAAATCGGCCACGAATCTGCGCCAAAGTGTAAAATTCGTAGGCCATGCCGCCGATCCGACGGCGTGTCAAGCCTTGCTTGAGACCGTTAAGTAAAAATAGATTATTTTTACTAGAATTTTATTAAAAGCAAAAGCGTTTGCGTTAATTCATTTAAAAGGTCGGGTGATATTTTAAAAAGAGAACCGTGGGTTAGCCTTCGGTGCGAGGAGCGTTGTGTAACACTACAGATAACAGACCATCAGCATAGGTTGTAGATCTTTTATTGAGAACATGGAATAGACATAGATCGGAAGGAGCTCTATTCAAGTCTGACTTACTGTCAGTTAATTCTGGCTTTATAAAGCATACAGCCATTAAGAATAATGATACATGACAGATTAACTTATTTGGAATTGAGAGTATAGTTTCTATACCTGCACTGCATCTTCCCTTTAATGTCGCGAAGTTCTGCCGAGTGTTAAACACATAGATCATGTGTAGGTTATAAATAACATATAAATAAATAAGATATTTAATGAGATCGTGCCTTTTGTCAAAACGAGCAGAGGTCATTCGTGTGTTGCCTGTAAATAACATATTGAACAGATAAGCAGAAGTTGTATATAGTTGAAAACGTCAAATATAATATAATGTCAAATCTAGCAAAGTTCTATGTAAAAATAACTTTGTCACAGTTGTTTATAAAATTCGGGTGCGTTTAAAAATATGTACCTGGGTTTCACTGTCTTTAGGTGCATGGTAGGTACGCGAGCGCTTTCGCGCGCCTTTCGTTTCGAGCCCTGTCAAGGTCATGTTACAGAAAACTGAACTCAAACTTTTCACCACGATCTTCCATATTGATCTTTTGAACACAGGCCCTCCACGTTTGACCGTTTTCTGGCTAAGCAGTGTGTGACAGGACCAAAGTCAAGGTCGTTGGTCCAAGTCAAGATTGTGGCCTTTAAATATTGTATGGGGTGAAGGTCGTACCCCAATTTCAAGTGTCCAAAACCTGACTTTGAAAAGTTTGAGTTCAGTTTTCTGTAACATGACCTTGACCCTCGAATTTGACCCAGTTACCCTTTTGAAGGGCATCGTTTCTGCTTTAACCTCAAACATCGACCTTCATAATACAACGAGAATTAATGCCATGACAAGCATAAACGTAAAGGCCCTGGGCTCAATGGGAATTTTGGGTTCAAGGTCAAAGTCGATGTCACAGTTGGTTAGCCTTGATTATCGGAGGTCGCCACGACCTTTAATATTGACAAGGCTCAAAGACCTCTTTTCGAACTCGGGCCCTCAGCGTTTGATCGTTTTCTGGCCGGGTCGTGTGTGACAGGACCAAGGTCAAGGTATGTGGTCCAAGTCAAGATTGTGGCCTTTGATATATTGTATGGAGTGAAGGTCGTACCCAAGGTCAAGTGCCCAAAAACTCACTTTGAAAAGTTTGAGTTCAGTTTTCTGTACCATGACCTTGACCCATGACTTTGACCCTGCTACTTTTTTTAAAGGGCATCGTCCCTGCTTTTACATAGAACATCGACCTTCATAATGCAACGAGCAATAGGGCCATGACAAGCATAAACGTAAAGGCCCCGAGCTCGATGGGAATTTGGGGTTCAAGGTCAAAGTGGAGGTCACGGCTGGTTAACCTTGATTACCAAAGGTCACCACGACCTTTCATATTGACAAGGCCCATAGACCACCCTTCAAACACAGGCTCTTAACGTTTGACCGTTTTCTGACCGAGCTGTGTGTGACACGACCAAGGTCAGGGTCGGTGGTCCAAGTCAAGATTGTGGCCTTTAAAATATTGTATGGGAGAAGGTCGTACCCAAAGGCCAAGTATCGAAAAACTGAGCTTAAACTGTGTGCTT
Source organism: Patella caerulea (assembly GCA_036850965.1). NCBI lineage: Eukaryota > Metazoa > Mollusca > Gastropoda > Patellidae > Patella > Patella caerulea. Next base: position 10,336,334 of record JAZGQO010000002.1, on the reverse strand, counting down.
AAGTTTCAAGTCAATCGGAAATTAACTTTAGCCGTTAGAGCGTTCACAAGATTTTTCAAAGTGATCAAGGGCCATAACCCTGGCAGTAATTAGTGGATATCGCTGAAAATCAATAGGCATCTCCTTAGACACTGTGTATACATTTAAAGTCAATCAGATATTAACTTTAGTCGCTAGAGCGTTCACAAGAATTTTTTGAGAGATCAAGGGTAATAACCCAGGCAGTAATTATCGGATATCCATAGGCTTCTTCGTCTCGTGACCTTTAACACTGTGCATAAATTTCAAGTCAATCGGATATTAACTTTAGCCGTTAGAGCGTTCACAAGATTTTTCAAAGTGATCAAGGGCCATAACTCTGGCAGTAATTAGTGGATATCGCTGAAAATTGATAAGCTTGTTCGTCTCGTGACCTAAAACTGTGTGCTTAAATTTCAAGTCAATCGGAAATTAACTTTAGCCGTTAGAGCGTTCACAAGGTTTTTCAAAGTGATCAAGGGCCACAACTCTGGCAGTAATTATTGGATATAGCTGAAAATCCATAGGATTCTCCGTCTCGTGACCTTAAACACTGTGCATAAATTTGAAGCCAATCGGATATTAACTTTAGCCGCTAGAGCGTTCACAAGAGTTTTCGAAGAGATCAAGAGTAATAACTCTGGTAGTAATTATCGGATATCCCTGAAAATCCATTATATGCTTCTTCGTCTCATGACATTAAACACTCTGCATAAATTTGAAGTCAATCGGGTATTAACTTTAGCCTCTAGAGCGTTCACAAGAAATCGTGGACGACGCACGGACGGACGGGCGGCCGGCCGGCCAGGGGCGACGGCAATATACGACCACATTTCCATTATTATTATTATTAATATTATTAATAATTATTATGAACGGCAGCATCAGGCACGGGGCGCCGAGTGTTGGTTTTCGTTTGAGTGTCTTGTTATTCGAGTCTAAATAGTCAAGAAATGCAAATGGCGTCGTACGGATAAACATATCTCACGGGAGAAGCTAAAGGTCGGTAAAATGAAAAGTTATTGATCGATTTTGCTAAAATTTGGTGTGAGGTTATCGCTAACCCAGCGGAACATCCCCTGAAAATTTTAAGTCTCTACAACCCCGGGAACTGGTAGAGGTGCGATTCTGAAATAGAACCAAAGTTTTGCTCATTTACCGTTCCACTGGTTTTTAGGAACTCTGCACTTGGTAATATATATATATTTTACTCCTATTTTTTTGGTAAATTATAGTTGGTTTTCCTTTATACAGACTGGACACAGGATTTGTCTACACTCACATAACTTGTTTTGTATGGTTGTGAATTAGACAGCTGTAGCTACAACTAATTTTTTTTTTATCTAACAACAGCTGTCTCACTGGTAGATACAGTTTTTGGCATGAGATGAATGAACTGTGTTTAACCAACTACAAACATCGACGCTGATTGTGATTGGTTAATCGGATGTCTGACGTCATAGTGTCACCTCTGATACGACCTTCCGCTACAACAGATCACGTCCTCATGAGGTCATCGAAAGTATAAAAGCAACGAAACGAAATATAGATCTCCATTTTAATCATATTGAAGATGAGCAGAGATGAGTTAGGGTCGCTAGTCTGGAAGTCTCATGTTCGATTCCTGCATTGACTGAGAAAGTTCATCAGAGGGCCTGACATAGACAGCTGTCTAGTTATTCAGAAGATCTTTTGGCAGTTGGAATACAATATAAGGGTAGGCCATATAGTGTTGCTGCAAGGGCAAAATTTCCCTCATAGCACACTCTATGGTGTATGCTCGTCCTCATCAGCCAAGTAGGAGCAGAACAGTAGCTCGTTAATTTAAACCGCATATCATTTTATTTCATTTTGATAATAAGCATCGATAAAGCAATTTGATTGGCCGATACTAATCAAGGGTATACGTAGTTTCATTATATTCATACTTGGACAATGAGTTTAATACCTACAGTTGTTTATTTGTAGATTGAAAAATCTAGGACCAATTTGATCAAAACACAGATCCTACCGGTATTTCGTTTCTTTTTTATACTATTTATAATTCAAAATTTTGTTTATTTGTCTGTACTGCACTAGGATCTGGAAGAGTTGTTATATAACAGGCGTTCTGGATGGTGTAAGGGATTAGCCAATGAAACCATCTGTTGCAGTGACTGGTAAACCACTAATAGTCAACTCTGATTGATTATCAGTGTCTGATGTCATAGGATCAAAAGCCACTCATACGACCCCGGACACAAACTCTACAGACCTTCATGTAGAGGCCATCAACAGTGGAAAAAAAGGAAACGAAATATAAATTTGTATTTTAATCACATTGGTCTAGGACATGAATTAGAGAATTCCATTTCTATTAAATGTACAAATTTTTATTTTTTGTAGATTAAAAGTGTTGAGGACATATTTATTATACATAAACCATTGGTGAAGGCAGGTCATAAAGCAATATTTTACTGGCTTGGTCCGCAGAGACCTGTACTGATCACTGTTAATCCAGAAACAGTGAAGGTCATCTTGAAGTCTACGGCTCCTAAATCCAAGGGTGCAGGTGGATACAATCTATTACTGCCATGGCTAGGTAGGTACAAACCAACGTCTATCCCTCATCAGGGCCGTAACTAGGATTTTAAAGTAGTAGGGGTGCAGCAGAGGGGTGGGGCGCCATAGCCTCCACTGGGAGGGGGGGGGAGATTGAAATCTAAAAAAACGGGATTTAATAGTTTCTGTGAAAATTTGAAATAATGTGCATAATGAATAGCAAATGGGGTGCAGGAGAGGGGTGGGGCGCCATAGCCTCCACTGGGAGGTGGGGGGGAGATTGAAATCTAAAAAAACGAGATTTAATAGTTTCTGTGAAAATTTGAAATAATGTGCATAATGAATAGCATATGGGGTGCAGGAGAGGGGTGGGGTGCCATAGCCTCCACTGGGAGGTGGGGGGGGAGATTGAAATCTAAAAAAATGAGATTTAATAGTTTCTGTGAAAATTTGAAATAATGTGCATAATGAATAGCATATGGTGTTTACTTTCTAGTCCATTTTTAGCAAGAGACAACATATAACCATACAGACATTCAGATCTGACAAGAAAAAGACACCCCATGTATCTATTTGCGTACACATAAAAAGAACCCTTGGCGGATGGAATTCGATATCAGAATAAGCTGCAGTGTCGCTCTCCTGGCATAATTTCCCTAACAGCACATTGCAGAATAGTACAACGTTAAACTTCATTTCATTTCATTTTTTACACAGGCGATGGATTATTGATAAGTGATGGTAAAAAATGGGAGAGAAATCGTAAACTTTTAACGGCTGCTTTTCATTTTGAGATATTACAGCCTTATGTTGGTGTTTATAACAGTGTTACAGAAGTATTATTGGTATGACTCTTATTTATAGTGGGGGGTGGGGGGTGGAAGAGCCAACGCATTTTCCCCCTCACATACATAGTTCTCGGATCCTATGCATCTGACGTTTTCAAAATGTTATACGAGTCAAGCTTATTATGAATTGGTAGTGCATTAAAAGTGACAGACCTTGTTAAATGTTGTTTAATTTAGAATAGCATTATGCAAGAGCAAAATCTGTTTATTACAGGTCTTTCTTTAGGCCTGAGATGTTATCTAAATAATCAATTAGACATTAATTATCCAGACCATAATAAACTCTTTATGTCAAGGCTAGCCTTCGATGTTGGCGGATTGAATTCATATATGCCGCTTAATGGCGGTTGATAATTAAATCAATCAAGTGGATAATCGAGACTATGCTGCTTATATTTATGATTTGAGTAATGATGACCGAGACTATGTGAATATTTCAAACGCTTTTTTCTCGGCTAATAGTGGACCAATTTGACTGAAATTTTCGGCAAATTACCTTTACACTATCTAGTTTTTAACTATTATAGTGAGAACTGACATCTCTTTATCTTATCTCCCATAATGTAACTTTAATGATATTTACGTAGAACGCCTATGGTTGGAGGGGGTGGGGTGGATTTGGGGAGAGAATTGTTATATGCAAGCTGTATCATAAGGTCTGTCATTGAGTCAACTGACGTGGATTCGATTCCCCGGTTGTAGGTGACAAGGAGTAGGGTCACCTGTCCAACCTCGTGGATTTCTCCAGGGTTCTCCGGTTTTCTCTCACTGACAATTTAAGATTTTAAGTTTCACCAAGATCTTCCGTAAATGCAAATCATATTTTAAGATTCTCAATAATTTCTTTTGTTTTGGTAGAAAAAGTTAGAAAAAGCAAATGGTGAATTTATTGAAGTGTTTGAACCTGTTAGTTTGGCCACGTTAGACACCATGTTACAGTGTGCATTCTCGTATCAAGGAAATATTCAACAACTCGGGTATAGCCAATTGTTTCACTATCTGCTTTTTATTTTATCTTTATTATGACTTGTTCGTTGCGAAGGAAGAAATCAACAGTTAAACGGTGATATCAACCATTACAAAGAGTTATGTCCCATTATTGTGCTTTGTGAAGGAAACAGGGGATTGTTAAATAGTGCTCTTGTGGCTAGTCGGATAGCTGTAAACGATTAATTGGTTCGAATGGAATGATGCAGTTATTCAGAGATGCCCACCATTACATAGAGTTATCTCCCATTATAGTCCTCTTTATAGCAACAGTTGTCTGTTGTCTTTTTGTATCTGGTGGGTTTGATGGCCGAACGGTTAGCACGTGCGCACTGTATCATGTACCATAAAGCCTGTCATTGAGTCAACTGGCGTGTATTCGAATCCCCGAATTTACGTGACAAGGAGTAGGGTCGCCTATCCAACCTCATGGATTATCTCAGGGTATCTGGTTTCCTCCCACTGCTAGAGATCCATACATGCAAGCAAATTATTGAAATAAAATTAAACCATATGTTAGTCCCGAAGTGACCTAGTTTGTGTCGAGTGGATATTAAACCCCATTTCCCTCTCTCTGTGTCCTTTTATATTTGATGTTTGAAAATCTTAGAATGTAACTGTCGCCCTACGATCTCAACTAATAAAAGATAATGCTATTAATAGCACTCATAGTACTGAGGCAAAGTCAGCAGACTGCGAATCCCAGCTTGTACATGAGTAAGGTCGCCAGTCCAACCTCGTGGGTTTTCTGTCAGTCCCCATTTGTTTCCTTCCGTAGTTGAAGAGGGGAATTTACTTATGTCTGCTGTTCATTGGCTGCATTATATATAGATATAGATATAGAACAATTATTCTAGTATAGTATGATAAATCGATTGCCTCTCAAGAAAAAGATATATCGAAGCCATAGTGGCTCAGTGGAAAATGGTGCTGGTGCCTGGCAGCGGCTTGCACACAACAGTTAGTCTCCAGCTTCCCCCCTCCCCCCCCAGTGAGATGTCATCTCAGGATTTTCCAACATAGTTTCCCCTTGCAATTTGGATACGATGAAAACCTGATTTCTCATTTGCATATTGGAGTGTAAATAAAAGAATCAAGGGCAGTCTGAATTTGATGAATTGGCGAAATTTCACAGCACACTGTATTATGGACGAATATTACTTACATAAATATGAAAAATAGTACAGTGCCCCTATTCTTATCACATATAAATTTGAATATATTGTTGACACATGATTTTTAATTGTGGGCAGCTGTCTGCTTAAATAACGTTAAGAGTTACGCCCCTTTTTTTTTCCAGTAAATATATCTGACAAGAACAATTTTGAAATAGCAATGGTACGTTGGTATATATGATGTACCAATTAGCGCAGAAAAGTAGGATGTTAAACCCTATTTCCTTTTATTTCAACGAAAGAGGTTTTTACTTCATTGGAACAGCTGTTTCCCAAAATCTTAACTAAAGATAAAATTCAAATTTTAGTAGATACAACTGTAGCCCACTTCAATTTTTATTGGCTAAGCACTAAAATCGATCTCTAATATTATCCAATTAAATTACAAAAATTTGGATTTTCTCTTTGTTAAAATGTCGTGAAATAGGCTCTGATTATTAATAATAATAATATAATGAATTTATAAAGCGCCTGCATTCCAGTAAAAAATTACTGCTCTGCAGCGCTATTACATGCAGAATAAATAAAAAAAATAAATAATACATATAATCACGAAATATTTAAGAAATATGAAGTTATTAAAACTGACAGAGCAAGCATTATATATAAAACTTGGCTAAAAAGTTCAATTATTAAAAGTCAGACACCCCATAAAACATTGCTTAAAAGTTAATTTTTTAAAAGTTATCACAATCACTACTTGAAACTTTGCTTAAAAAGTTCTGTTTTTAACAATTTTTTAAAAGTTACGAGGGATTGTGAGTTTTTTATGTTTTCGGGTAGAGAATTCCATAACATTGGTGCAGCGTAAGCAAAAGATCTTATTCAGTATTTTATTGTTTTGAATTATATATTTTACAGGAAGCATCATCCCTATGTTGTTTGTGTTCAGAGAATGTGTCAACTACTTATACAAAGGAGTGTGTAAGTATTTACTTTCATTTGTAGAGGGAGCCACAGTGGATAAGACTCTGGCTCACTGGCCTGGGGTTCGGCCGAGAATGGATATCAATATTTTCCGGCGAGCTTTCCATTTGTTCATAGGTGCAAGGAATGCTGTCTTGGATGGGATGAAAAAAACGAGGTATCATGTACACATGAGAGTGAACATAAAAGATCTATTGACCGATGTAATTAGATATAAGTGGGCCGTAGCTCCACTGTCTAGGAATATTTTCTCTCATAGCACACTCTATTATGATTGTCAATAACATTTAGGTAGACTGTGAACTTCATTATTCACCATACGGTACATTTCTGTGGTGTTTACTGGATTAATCAGATCTTTTGCTCAGATGATTAAATCGAAAAATGGATAATCAAGACTATCTTTTTTATCATACAGACTTTAGTAATGATGATCAAGATTAGGCCGAAAATTCAATCACTAAAATCTTGGTTCAGAGTAGTTCAATTTGACGGAAATTTTCAGCAAAATTCCCTTTACATTATCTAGTTTTTAACTATTATAGTGAGAACTGCCAGTTCTTTATCTGATCTCCCATAATGTATCTTTAATTATATTTCAGGAGTTTGTTGAATCTGTTTACACCATATTATAAATTAACGAAGAATGGTCAAGAATTCTTTAATATGTGTGATTATGTCCATCAGTTTTCTACAGAAATTAGTAACAAGAGAAAAGTTGAATTGGTTTGTAATCTATTTATTTATCATGATTTCGGTTGATTTTTATTTTTTATAAGGCCACACATACAGTGGTTATGTTCAAGATACAGTTTCAATTAATTGATGTCAGAGTTAATGCCCTTGCTATAATATGTGGGTACCATATATAGGCTTGAAATGTATACACAGTGTTTATGTTCATGGGACAGTTGCAGTTGGAATTCAATATTAGTGTAGGCAGTAGCGCTGCTGCCTGCGCAAAATTGCCCTCATACTATAGCACTCAGTATCGCGTATGTCCGTCTTCATTAGCCTAGTTTAGGAGCAGAACAGTAGGACGTTAAACACCATTTCAATTCTATGATGTAATTATTCTTGATTTTTAGCAAAATAAATCTGAAGCAGAAGTAAAGAAGAGACGCCATCTTGATTTCCTGGACATTTTGTTGACAGCTAAAGATGAAAATGGTGAAAGTCTGACCGATATAGAAATACGAGATGAAGTGGATACTTTCTTATTTGAAGGTTGGTTTTAAAACTTGGAAGGGATCAGATCTAAAACTTCAAAGTGGTTTTTAGTATGTGTGGAGGTTGGTTTTAAAACTTCAAAGTGGTTTTAAAACTTCAAAGTGGTTTTTAGTATGTGTGAAGGTTGGTTTTAAAACTTCAAAGGGATTGACTTTGAAACTTAAAGTGGTTTTGGCTTGTCCTTTTCTGCACCATTTAAACTAATAAAGATGAGCAAGCACGGTTTTAGTGTGTGAATGTTGGTTTAGCAACTTAAAGGGGATAGAACTGAAAAGTCCTTTAACATTATACCTTTCTGCATCATCCAAGATATTAAGGGACATTCTGCCCAGTCAGCAGCAATTTTGCTTGCTCGTCTTTGAATTCTGTGTGTCAAGGATTCGTTCAATAGCACTCCAATGTGGCCATGGCACCTCGTTTTTGTCTCTTAAAAATGGCTTGTCACATTTTCCTGCACTACTTACAAAGCAAAACTGAGCTCGAAAGGTACTATCTCAGCCAACCCTGGGTCCGAAGCATTGAAATGAAATGGGGTTTAACATTCTGCTCTGACTGGGCTAATGAAGACGTGCATACACCATACAATGTGCAATGAGGGAAATTGTGCCGAGTGACGGTCACTATGGCCTACTCTATTATCGAATTCAAACTGTCAAGGGATGTTTGAAGTGCACGTCTTGGTTTTTTGTCCCATCTGAACTGCTAGACAGCTGTCTTTGTCAGGCCCTCGATATCGACACAAACCCCTTCACAACTCAAAACGAAACTTAAGGGACAGAGTTTAAGCTAGTTGTTACACTATTTCTTATTAGTTCGGTAATTTCGTGTAGTTATTACATTGTGTCATCTTTTCTAGGTCATGATACGACAGCGTCTGCAATAAGCTGGTGTTTTTATGCCTTGGCTCGATATCCACAAATACAGGAGAAAGTTTTTGATGATGTTTCTAGCGTTTTAGATGTTTCTACAGATTTACAATGGTAGGAGACTTAGATTACCTGGGGGTTAGGATGGTCTAGTGGTCTAAAGAGACGCGCTTCGACCTCTGGCTGGCCGGTCACCTCTGGCTTGCGGCTGTGGTTTCAATCCCCGATGTGAGCGTATGTGGCATGGAGATAGGGGCGCCTTCTCAACCTCGTGGGTTTCCTCCCACTGCTAAACACCCCTACGCGCAAGTGAATTATTGAAATAAAATTAAACCATATGTTAGTCCCGAAATGACGCAGTTTGTGTCGAGTGGATGTTAAAGCCCATTTCTCTCTCTCTCTCTCTTAGATTACCTCCCCTTATAAATTAGAAGCTGTAGGGATGCAGGTTTGTTAGTCCATAACATCTCAAATTGATAGAATTGCAATCGACTGCCACAGTCCTGCCAGTCCCGACAACTAAGGTGGTGTGAGTACAGTCGTGACGTAATTAAAGGACAATATTGGTGTCAGGCATTATCACATATGTGTTAGGACTGGTTAAACACGTTTCAAATATAATTTGAACACAGGGATCATTGCTATGATAGATGCGTTATGCAGATATCAAGAAAGCGAAGTGATGAATGCAAAAACAAAACATGAGTTATCCTTCTATATATCTACCGGTATTTGATCAAGAAATAATAACCACTACCTCGATCAGTCAAGCTAGCACACATAAATCTAGTAAACAACAGTCAAGTTGCCAGTTAGTGATACCCATTCATTTTTGCCCCATGGGTGTTTTTTTCGGGTAATTCAGTATTCATCAAGTAAGATTGGGTGTCTAAACTTACCATGTATAACAAAATTTGCCCTACTTTCGGGACAATGTATTTTTAAATAGTTTGAAATATCTACAAATAGATATGTGCCAATTGGACACACAAGCTTTAAGATTTGAATAATTAGATATATGTACCAAACTGATTAACATTTTCATATAAAAGTATGATAATTTGTCTACTGGACAAAGAACAAGCATACCAAGTTTATGGTACTTGAAATGGCGAAGCCTTGGGCTTTTATTTAATACTGTTGCCCCAAGAACAATAGGGAAAAAATATAACTAAATCCATGGAACACATAAAATAATGTCAGATTACTCATTCTGGAAATCATTTTTGATGTGAATTAAAACCAAAATTGATTTTGCTCTTATGTACAGGAAAGATCTTTCACAATTTACATTCTTGCCGCTGTTTATCAAGGAAGCCCTGAGGTATTATTCACCTGTACCAGCCATCAGTCGCCAGGTAAAGGATCCAATGGTAATTGACAATGTGAAGATACCAAAAGATACCATTATCGATATCAACATGGTTCTTATTCACCATAACCCTAATATATGGCCCGATCCTGAGGTAAGAATATTCTCCCATAGTCATAATATATGGTGTCATCCAGAGGTAAGAATCCATGTACCTAATATACGGAGTTAAGAATATTCCCCCATAATCATAATATATGGTGTGATCCAGAGGTAAGAATATTCCACCGTAGTCCAAAGATATGGTCTGATCTCGAGGTAAGAATATTCCTCCATAGACCTAATATATGGTGTTATCCTGAGGTAAGAATATTCACCATAGTCATAATATATGGTCTGATCTCGAGGTCAGAATAATTAAATAGTCATAATGTATGGTCCGATCCTGAGGTTAGACTTTTCACATTGTCCTATACTAGACCGATGTTTGTTTTATTTCTGTATAAGAACTGGACTGGTGGCAGAGGATACTGAATATCTTTCTAATAATCATAATTTATTCGTAAAAAATAAGTACAATTACTAAAGCATCAATACACACATAAATCTGACTTTAATATATACATAATTTTAAATTCGGTTTGTACAAAGTTCATTAATTATAATGTTTACATTTTCACCGTTTTCTCTTAAAGATATAAAACTCTGATGTTGTCTGCCCTAATTTTATCATTCACGTTCACAGATTTGTCACTTGCAAGGGATTAACAATCCCTCAAATGAACATAAGTGATTTGGTAGCTTTGAATAGTTCTCAAATTTTCATAAATGATTTGAAAACTTAACTAGCCCCTAAGTTTAGGGGCCCTAACCTTAACCCAAATCCAGACCAAGTCTTTTTACTAACCTAAAAACAAACCCAAACCGAGACCAACCCTTTTCCCTAACCTAAAAAAACAACTCCAACTCAGACCAACACTTTTCCCTATCCTAAAAACACGCCCAAACTATCACTCTTTTTCATAACAAAGACTCCAAACCTTGACCAACTCTTTTCCCTAAGCTAAAAACAAACCCCAACCTAGACCAACTCTTCTTGCTAACCTTAAAACAAACCTGAACCTAGACCAACTCTTTTTCCCTATAATCAAAACCAAACCCTTTCCTTAACCTAGATTAACCCAAACCCATACCTAGACCTAAGTTGAATTAATACTTATAAATCAGAATTTATTTAATTTTTTTTGATAGGAATTTAAACCAGAAAGATTTACCACAGAGGCCATAGATAGCAGAGATCCATACGCTTTTGTTCCTTTTTCTGCTGGACCAAGGTAAGAGAAGAAACAACGGCAACATTTTGAGCCAATGGAATGGAATGATAAATGTATGCATGGATCTAGGAATTGTACCCTTGGGAACTGACCAAAAACTGACTAATTTTATGGCTGCTTTATTTTTAACCTTTCCCACTTGTTCATGACAAGAAGTGGGGTCGCATGTCTAACCTCATGGGTTTTCTCTGGGTCCACCGGTTTCCTCCCATTGCTAAAGACCACTATGCTCTACCAAATTATTGAAGTAAACTTTAACCATGTGTTAGTCCCAAAATGACTTAGTTTGTGTCTAGTGGACCTTAAACCCAATATCTCTCTCTAGTCTTTCGGATGAGACATCAATCCAAGGTACTGAAAACAGAATGTTACCTATTTAAAAGAAGTTGTAGCATCTGAAATTGAAGACAAGTAGGCAGAAACATCACTACCTGGGCAAGATGTCCCTCTGTTCAATGCCTACCTGTCTTCATTAGCCCAGTTGGTACAGAAAAGTAGTCATTTAACAGCGGCGTGAAGCTAGCTTGTTGTTCGTTGTTCGGTATTGGCGAATACCGAACAACGAGCTGGTTTGTTGTTCAGTATTCACCAGATATGGAATTAGTAATCTAATAAAGTAACTTTTGTTCGTTATTCGCCAATATGAAACTGCTCTTTCTTCGGATAGACAGAGAAATTGTTAGAATCTATTTCCCAAGTTTCGAAGTGTTATAATCCATTTAGGCTCATAAAAACCCACCTGCGGCGTATTCCCGACAAAAGTACCTTTATTATATTAACAATTCTATATACGGTGAATACCAAACAACAAACCAGCTCGTTGTTCGTTATTCGCCAATAGCGAACAACAAACTGGCTCGTTGTTCGTTATTCGCGAATACTGAACAACGAACAACAGGCTAACTTCACGTCGCCTCATTTAACCCCATCCCATATTATTTCACACAATTTAGCAATATCTTGTTTTATTTGCTACAGAAATTGTATTGGTCAGAATTTTGCCATGAATGAGATGAAGACGGTGATTAGTCGAGTTGTACACAGGTCAGTCAAGATTACTTTACGATTTATTCAGATTACTTTATGATTTATTCATAAAGTAAAAGTGTTTATTTGTGAGAAATTTGCTAGGAATTTATATTAAAAACCACTGTTGAGCTGAATGTCAGTAATCATAAAATGTGATGTAAAAGTCGTAACTTGTTAGGAACTGTTGAACTGAATGTCCACTCGGCAATCTCGACAGATTCCGAAACGTTCGGGAACGTACATTGGAGAGATTCATGTGGCGACGAACCCTATCAATATTCAGCATTCAACAACTACCAATTTCAGAGTTCTCCCCCCCCCCCACACACCCTTGTGGAAAACCTACATTAAATCCTCTCATTTTTTTATGTTGTTTTTAGATTCCGGGTAGAATATGACGAGACAAGAATACCTGAACCAATACCTGAAATAATTACACGAGCTAAAGATGGTTTATATTTACGATTTATACCCAGAAACCCTGGAAAATAAATGTAGGAAGTAGAAGCTCTGAGTATCATATCGATTCCTGGTTATCTTTTAAAGACTTTTTCATTGGCCTTTTTCCAGACTCATCATTATTCTTAAAAATTTTTTCATCAGCTTTTTCCGGTTCATTGTTGTTTTTAAAGACTTTTTCATCTGCCTTTTTCCAGGCTCGTCATTATTCTTAACAGACCTTTTTCAATTGTGTTTTTCTGGTTCATTGTTGTTTTAAAAAGACTTTTTTGTCTGTCTTTTCCGGTTCATTGTTGTTTTTAGAAATTTATTCCATCCACCTTTTTCCATCTCTAAATTGTATGTTAAGAGCTTAAATACAAATTGCAGTATTTATCAATTCGTATTAGGAACACTTATATGCATATACTACTTCTGAATTTATTAACATTCTACTTAAAGTTGCAATTTCATATTTTTAAGTTTAAAATGTATTAAAATAAAGCCCTAAAATAGATTGTGGGCGTGGGCGCGCTGTATCATACGGCCTGCCATTGAGTCAACTGGCATGGTTTCCAATCCCCTGTTGTACGTGGCAAGGAGTAGGGTCGCCTGTTGAACCTCCTGGGTGTTCTCCAGGTCCTCCGGTTTCCCCCCACTGCTAAAGACCCCTACGCGCAAGCAAATTATTGAAATAAAATTGAACCATTTGTTAGTCCTAAAATGATCTAGTTTGTGTGGAGTGGACGTTAAACCCCATTTTTCTCTCTCTCTCTCTCTCTCTCTCTCTCTCTCCTGTACAACTGGTCAGATCTTCGTGTAGTAGAGGCCATCGAAAGTATAGTAAAACGAAACGAAATATAGATCTGGGCCCTGTTTCACAAAATTTTAACTTAAGATAAAATCCAATTTTAGTAGATACTTCAATTTTGATTGGCTAAGCACTAAAATCAATCTAATATTATCCAATCAAATTACTAAAATTGGGATCTTATCTTAGTTAAAATTTCGTGAAATATAGATCTGTATTTTAATCACATTGTTTGACAAGCTGATTTGTTGTAGTTTTAATATAATTTTTATCACTCATAAATAAAATGAAGCCCGGTGATTATTTTACATAACATTTTCTGAATGGCTGGGTTGGGTTGATTAATAAGACCCGTCCTTGACTCAAGTGGTAGGGAGCGGGGTGGGGGTGTCGAATGGTTAGCGAATCATTGAGTCAACTGGGATGGTGGTTTCGAATGCGGGTTGCATGTGACTAGGAATAGGGAGTCTAATCTCCTGTGTTAAACCCAATCCTAACCTTTTTTAGATTGTAAAAAATGAATTTTACTCTTTATAAAATATATTGAATTATTTTCATATACATGTATCTATATATATATATATATATATAATATATACAGGTAAAATTTATGTTTGTGAAGTGAAACTTCCTTGTACATAATTTCTGCTAAATGTTTTCACAACTGAACTTGCTCTTCAGACATTAATTTATTATATGTCAAATATAGATGAGAATAATTTGCTCAAATATTTTAAATAATTCTGATGACCATAATAAAAATATGGTCCCAAAATAGTAAGCTTTAGGATTTACTAGAATCAAATTTATTAGCAAGCTTTACTAGTCAAATTCATTAGCAAGCTTTACTAGTCAAATTAATTAGAAAGCTTTACTAGTCATATTCATTAGCAAGTGTGACGAGTGAAATATATAAGCATACTTTACTAGTGAAATATATTAGGCAACGTTATTGTGAAATATATTAGCATATTTTACTGGTGAAATATATTATCATACTTTACAAGGGAAATATACTAGCATACTGTACTAGGAAAATATATTAGCGTACTTTATTAGGGAAATATACTAGCATACTTTACTAGGAAAATATATTAGCGTACAATTATATTAGCACACTTTACTCCTAAAATATATTAGTATACTTTACAAGGGAAATATACTAGCATACTTTTCTAGGAAAATATATTAGCGTACTTTATTAGGGAAATATACTAGCATACTTTACTAGGAAAATATATTAGCGTACAAATATATTAGCATACTTTACTCCTAAAATATATTAGTATACTTTACAAGGGAAATATACTAGCACACTTTACTAGGAAAATATATTAGCGTACTTTATTAGGGAAATAGCTAGCATACTTTACTAGGAAAATATCAAACTGATCCCGCAGTGAATATTCGCTTGGTCGCTACAATCACTGATAAGCATGACATCGGCGAGGCTTAATTAGTACGGTATATTAACTTTTTTACTCCGGCAAATTAAATTCTCAAACATTTTTTTGAGGTAACAGAAAAATAAATAAAGACGTTTGAAGTAATTGAAGTTAAAAAATATTTCCTATTAAGTGTAAATGGGTACTAAAATGAGTAAAATGCGTCATTTTGCCCGAAGCTGTTAGGTGTTAAGTAAACATTGCACGAGCCGTTGAGCCAATGACTGCAGTCAACGCACGTGCTATGGACACTCATCTGTTACAGAGTTAATTCCTAAGTAATTCTCTGTGAAACAGATTGGGAAAATATATTAGCGTACTTTATTAGGGAAATATACTAGCATATTTTACTTGTGGAATATACTAGCATATTTTACTTGTGGAATATACTAGCATATTTTACTTGTGGAATATACTAGCATATTTTACTTGTGGAATATACTAGCATATTTTACTTGTGGAATATACTAGCATATTTTACTTGTGGAATATACTAGCATACTTTACTAGGGAAATACATTAAGGGTGCATTAGGTAAGAGGTAAATCTGCCTGTTGCAGCTTTTTATTTTGACTTGTTATGTTATATGGATTATGATTTAGGCATTTATACACATGTGAAGCTTATAATAAACTCTGTAGACTACGAGATGGCTTGGATGTTAACTGGTTAAAATATGATCACCATAATAATTTGGTTTGAATATGGGGAATGGAGACTGAGTCTCAATTAATAAATAAGGTTGCTACGATAATAAACCATCCCAGCACTTCATCATCACCCCATGGAAAAAGTGGTGTTTTACGATTTGTTTTATGTATCTGAGCAGGGAAGGAAGGGTGGGAGTGTATCATACTATCTATGCACTAATAAACCGTTCATCTTCCATTAGAATTACTAAAAGTACAATGTCATGTAGAATTACTAAAAGTACAAGACTTCGCAGTAAGTAAGGTCGCTGGTGGTCATGGCTTGGTCTGGACCTTGAATCAGCACTTACGCATCTACGATGTTATTTAGTGGCACTTTTTGTGAACGAAATTTTATTTATTATTTAGTTACCAAGTGTGTAAGACTTTATTAACTTCTGTGAAGTTGTATTTTAATATAAACAGATTTTAATACAATTTGGAGATTGTGCAACTGGAATACGAAACAAAAATATAGTCCTATATAACCGCTATGCCAGCGACCTATCTTTGTCCAAATACGAAAATGCATGAAATGGAGTTTAACGTCCTGCTGTTTTGCTCAGGGGAATCGCGGTGAGCAAGACGCTGACTCACTGTAGCCTGGAGGTCGGGTGTTCGATCCCTGCATTGGCCGAGAAAGTTCATCCAGATTTTCCGGTGTGGTTTCCCTTTGTCAGTGATGGTGGAGGGTCTGATGAGAACAACTGTTTTGTCGTTCGGATGGGACGAAAACCCGAGGTACGGTGTACACATTGGCATGGACGTAAAACTCGATTTCGATATAAGAGTAGGTCGTCCCTCATCGCACACTCTATGACGTATGTCCGTTTTCATTAGCCCTGTCCGTGGCAGAATAGTAGCACATTAAAGCCCATTTCATTTCATTTCGTTAGCCAAGGTGAGCAGAATATGACTTTAAACCCCGGTATGGTATAGTTACCTGTTTAATGGACAGATTTGTTTGTTTAATTATCGTTAATGACGTGATAAACACATCATGTCATAATTATCTCTAATAGAAGTGTCTAATTATTCGTCCGAGCTGTCAACAGTAACTCACAAGCAAATCAACACGAACATATAATAGGTCCAGGATAAGATCAATATGTGACTATTTTCTTTTGAGAGTGAAAATAAAACAATGAAATGAAATGGGGTTTAACGTCCTACTGTTCTGCTCCGAACTGGGCTAATGAAGATGGGCATACGTCATAGCCTACAGGTTGCTATGAGGGAAACTTTGCCCTGGCAGCGGTGCTACGGCCTACTCTTATATTGAATTCCAACCGCCAAGGGATCTTTTACGTGCACGCAATGTGTTCACTGGACCTCGATTTGTTTGCCCCATCCGAACGACTAGACAGTAGGAGGTTAAACCCCATTTAATTATGTTATCTCGTCCTTCAAGAAAACAAGTCCAAAAATGACCTGATATGCACTTACATTATTTGCCGCCCACCTCAGCCCCCTTTCCCCGCCCCATGTGAGGACCCCGGGTATGGCTTATAGTTTAATTGTAGTGTTGTTAGGGGGAGAGAAAATCTACAACATATGGTCCGGCAGCAGGTCGACAAACCTGGAAGTATAGACAACCTAATGTTTTATGATGAATTATACCTTCAGTGTGGATGATGCCATTCTGGGCCCCTGGCACTCGTAGGGACATGTTAGTATTTATGGTCTCCATGAGCCATTTTCTGATTGTTTAGTGGGGTAAAATGTGACAGATTCCCTCTGACTTCGGTTCGAAGATGGTTTCTGTGTGAGCTTGGGTATTATTCGTAAAGTGAGGGCTAATTCCGCTAACTTGGCCAAATTCAAAATGGTGGCTTATTATGACAGGAAATTAGAAAGTTCCCTGAAAGGGTGTGTAATATATGGCAATATAGGTTTTTGGGGTATTATATCTTCAATATATTAGATTCAGATTCCGGGTGATGCCACACTGGCATATTTAGGGAAGTTAAAATATTCAAGATGGCCATCACGTGGCATTTTCTGGATAGGAATGTCATTAAAGTTCCAATTTCATATTTTCTAAGAAAGTCAAAACATAATTATTTCTATGTCTTTTGCTCGAAAGGTTGTCAACTCACTATTATACGGTCATGGGCAAAATTTTTGGGGCATTACAAAGGGTGACACAGGGTGATTGAGGAAATAGTTACTCAATTACCTCCCTTGTTTTCCCATTCCTCTCCATGGACGGCCATCTTCAAACGTTTGAATTTGAAGTTGAAAATGATATTTTTGCCAATTTCTCAACTGGCAATAGTGAATAATAGGATTATTCTTTAACAAGGTAGGACTGTTTATAGGTTCAATCTATTTTGGAGCTTTATTTTAATACATTTTAAAAATATAACTTAAAAAAATGCTATTGGAGCTTTAAGTAAGTTGGCGGGATTTCGATTCCCCGGATGTATATGACTAAGTGACATGGAGTAGAGTCGCCTGTACAACATCGTGGGTTTTCTACGAATCCCCCGGTTTCCTCCTACTGCTAAAGATCCCTACGTGCAAGCGAATTATTGAAATGAAAGTGGACCATGTTGGCCCCGAAATGGCCTAGTCTCTCTCTCTCTCTCTCTCTCTCTCTCTCTCTCTCTCTCTCTCTGTGTCTCTGTCTCTCTCTCTCCTCTCTCTCTCTCTCTCTCTCTCTCTCTCTCTCTCTGTATCACGAAACCAATAAGATATTGTTTGATATAAATGGCCTAGTTTCCCCCCCCCCTCTCTCTCCCCTACGATTATCACGAAACCAATAAGATATTGTTTGATGTTAAATAGCCTAGTTTTCTCTCTATCTCTCTCTCTCCATCTCTCTCTCTCTCTCTCCTATGGGGTTATGATGAGCCCATTATGATATGTTTGGTGTTAATTGAACAAACCGACCGAACATCATTACATTATATTTAACGGTTAGTATGTATACTATGACATTATTAATAAACCCACGTAACAATAGACTTAATGCTCTCCTCTGATCAGAGCAGCAAAGTAACAATAGTCTTTATTTTATTACCTGATCAGACGTGTGATAGACAAACACGAGGTAGTAATAATCAATCGTGAACGAACGCATCCTACAGCAGTATACTCAAACAAACACGATCTTGAAAGGAATACAGGTGCGCAACGTCTATGAGGTAGGAATTTTAACCCTTAAAATTTTGTCAGTTTGATCCGCTGTATATTAATGAGGGATAGAGTGTCCTCGCATATTTAATATATTGACTGTTCATATAACTCTATATTACTTTAACCTTGCGATTGCATGTATGTGTAGCCGTGAACTCTATATTTAACAAATGCAGTTTTAAACTCGATACTTAACATTTTGATTGTTTAGACCTTCTGTATAGTCTTAAAATCCATATATAAACATTTGGTTGCGTATAGTCTTAAAGTCTTTATTTAACGTTTTGATTGTATAATATTCAGGCGCGGATCCAGAGGGGGGGGGGGGGTCCAGGGGTCCGGAATACCCCCCCCCCTTCCCCTGCTCAGGCTTGAAAAATTTTGTATGCGATTTTATTGGCGATTTAGACCTGTTATTTTGGAATTTACCTTCCGGAAATAAGTCAGAATGAACCAAATTGAATTTAATTTACCAAATTATCGGTTGAGCGCAATTAGTTAAGCAATTATCAAACCTAGACCCCCCCCCCCCCTGCAAAAAATCCTGGATCCGCACCTGAATGTAGTCTTAAATCCATGCTTAACGTATTCATTGTGTGTAGTCTTAAAATCTAAATTTAACCCTCTGTGTTTTTATATTTAAACTTGTATCGTTTTTTATTTAAACCTTCTGTGTCGTTTATTTTTAACCTCCTGAGTAGTCGTAAACTCTATATTTAACGTTTTGATTGTGTATAGTCATAAACTTTATATTGAACCCTTTCATTGTGTATATTCTTAAACTCTATATTTAACCTTGTGTATAGTCTTAAACTCTATATAAGGTTTTGGTTGTGTATGGTGTTAAAATCTATATTAAACGTGTTGATTGTGTATAGTCTTAAACTCTGTATTTAACGCTGTGTATAGTCTTAAAATCTATATTTAACGCTGTGTATAGTCTTAAAAACTATATTTAACGCTGTGTATAGTCTTAAAATCTATTAACGCTGTGTATAGTCTTAAAATCTATATTTAACGTTGTGTATAGTCGTAAAATCTATATTAACATATATATAGGGCCATTGTTTTAATCAAGTTAGTAGCCAGATTATTCAAGCTCTTCCGTATCCTAATGTAGTAAAGACAAGTAAGACGAAATTTTGAACTAGACAAAACGAAACGAAATATGATCTTTGTTTTGATCAGATTGGTGTTCTACTATTGTCAGTTTATACCAGGAATACTATTTAAATATGCATTATGCAAGAGCAACATCTGCCTATTACAAGTCTTTCTTTAGGCCTGAAATGTTATCTAAATTATCAATTAGACATTAATTAACTTGTCTTACCGACTTTAGTAATGTTGACCGAGGCTAAACGGAACTTTCATTCGCTTAGTTCTAAGTTCACAGTGGATCAATTTGATAGAAAGTTGAAATTATGTAGTTTTTAACTATGATATTGAGAACTGCCAACTCGTTATGTAATCTCCCATTACGTATCTTTCAGTTAATGTCACACCTATTATGTATTATATACCGGATAACCCTTTGTAGTACGGTACCTTATACTCATTATAATTGGTTGCCATGGAAATCTATTATCCTACATAACAATAACCAGTCTACATATAATAGTGAACGAAATGCGGGGAAGAGTAAGCATTCGAACCACCATAACAAACCGCGGCTCTTAAACCTCTGTGTTTCGATCTTTTGTTAGAGAACTGTTGGAAATAACCAACAAGAACTCTGTATCAGAGGACGATAAGAGTAGCAAGATTGGCAGTTCTTTATCAAAATCTTATAGAATACAATATCTATTGCGAGCTCAACACGGTAGCCGCGGTGGCGAACCTGGAGATGCCATGTTATATGCCGGTATTGTACAAGAACCACCATCGAGATTTCCGAGCATGGTTTTCCCTCTTTCAGGGGGTCTGGCAAGGGACAACGTATAATATTTGTTCGGAAGACACGTAAATGGCATTTGGTTGTTGGAATTTGAAATACCAATTGGCCATCGAGCCTTTTCACGTCAAAATTTACCCCCATTGATCACTGCCTGCACACGAAGTGTATGAAAGGCTGATATCGGAAGCACTTATTAATAGTAAGGATGGTGACATAACCATTAGCCATACGTGCCTGTCTAAAATTAACTCTATCCGAAAACCGATACGAAGCAAGTTTACCGGGATTTGAATTTCTACATCGACGATTTAAGTCTAAAAAAGTTTACTTGCAACGTAGTAAAACGGATTAGAACTGCATGACAAAATAGTACCCTAATTTTTCAATATGGCGGTCATTCGGGGTATTCTTAAGGGGTCAATCCCGATAATATTTTGAAGAATAAAACTGCTTAATTTTGTCTTAAAATCCCTTAAAATCCTCTATCTTAGGGCCAAGCAACTAATCAATATATGTGATACGTTACAAATAACATAACTTAAACCCATCAGTCGCCAGGTGGAAATGTTGACCGGTGTCCCAAGGTGTATTATGCGGTGTCTGGATAAAACCAGACATTTATTTTATAAAAATAATAATTAGGTGAAATGTACCTTTCGTTATCAAGTACAACGCATATGGGGCATTCATTGTATAGACCTCTAAAGCAACGGGAATCGATTATCAGGTCACCACCCAATAAAAAAATTGACCGAAATATTAAACGGGTTACGTGTCCGGATAAGCAGTTTTGACGTTCACGTCCAAACGGCTCAATATTTTGAGCTGAAATTTTGAGACAAGGTAAATACTCCATTCCTCTATATGTTAGGACTAAAATTTCATACGTACTCAGACTTTTATTTTTGAGACTCTTTTCATATCGGGATTGTCCCTTTTAAAAGTACCACTTGACGATAACGTAGTAGGCCCGTAGCTAACCCAAAAATGTTGGGAGTGGGCTGAGAAGGAGCTTCTGGGGTCCACGGCGAACGGCATTGTAGACGGTCTAGGGTGCCCCCCCCCCCCCAATCTCAGAAAAATATGGAAAATAGGGTTTAAGTGAGGAACTATGTTAAATGACGAAAAATTTCAGTCGTGAGACTAAATTTCCATTTTCGGACATACGCATGACCAATTAGCGAGACTAACTTTAAACTTCATTTGTTTTATTTTCAGAATGAATTCACGATCTACTGATGAAACCAATCAACAAAAGTATAACCATGCACAAGATATAGGGCTACCGACGCAACACCGATAACATCTTAAATAAAAGATATGGTGCCACAGCAAACGCAACAGCGATATCATCTTCAAAACGCGATTGCTACGCTGAGATAT
This sequence comes from Patella caerulea, assembly GCA_036850965.1. Classification (NCBI taxonomy): domain Eukaryota; kingdom Metazoa; phylum Mollusca; class Gastropoda; family Patellidae; genus Patella; species Patella caerulea. The sequence goes on along the minus strand of JAZGQO010000002.1, from coordinate 10,314,263 downwards.
AGCTCTACAGTGATACCATCTTCTCTCGTCTTCATTATTCCAGTCGGAGCAGAACACTAGGACGTTAAATCCCATTTCATTTCGATATTGTCTTTCAAAAAAGAGAGCTACAAACGCTACACCGATAGCATCTCCAACTTTTCAGCGACATCATCTTCAAAACGAATTATAATGCTACAAACGCTACACCGATAGGTAGCATCTCCAACTTTTCAGCGACATCATCTTCAAAACGAATTATAATACTACAATCGCTACACCGATAGCCTCTCCAACATTTCAGCGACATCATCTTCAAAACGAATTATAATGCTGCAAACGCTACACTGATAGCCTCTCGACTCTCTAGGGATACCATCTTCATAATGCTTCAAACGGATCAGCGATATTCAAATTAAGACATAGTGCTTCAAACGTCAAACGTTACACCGGTATCTCCAGAACGATGTCATCTTCAAATCTAGAAATACAGAAAATAGACAAAAGAAATATGTTGCTACAAAAATATAGATTGATACAGGTTTAATAGCGATATTAATCAACGATGTGATGTAACCCTGCTGTCTGCACGAAATGTGAGATCTGTGAGTCGGCCTAGAGTTTGCGTGTTTTTATTTAAAAAAAATAGTCATCCCGGGGTATGTTATGCCTCGGTGCGGAATTTTATACTTTCAATATTGATTTACGAATGTCGCCTACTTGGAGGCATACAACACGCAGTGATCCATCTACTGCACACTTCGAGCATAAAGAAGCGGTGTTAACTGTAGACACGCAGCCTAAGTTTGGGATGACATTGCATTTGGGGTTGCGGTATTCGCATTGTGTGGAATTTTGAAATGACGTTAATAAAACAATTCTTACTTTATTGATGGACTTCTGGACGAATCAAGTTTTTGATTTATTGAATTTTAGAATGTATTTCAATAAAACTCACGGCCTATATAGCAAAAGATGCCATTTTGATATCAAACATGCCGAATTACCCATCCTGCTTCATTTGACCTTTTTGTTCAATATCATCGCCTTGATAACGTTGAGTAAAATAAAACGAACCGGAGACAGCGTCGACTTCATTTTGGTGCGAGTTTTATGCGGAAACGACACCGTATCGACAATTCTTTATATGTGTATGTGGCTGGCTGACTGGATAAGTTGCGGGGCTTTACTCGGAAGCGCCGCTTGCCCCATTATCGGTTTCTTAGCAACGGTGACGGTGTCATGGTCGGCGGGAATAGTGATAGTTATGTCGGCGTGTAGATATCTGGCCATGGTTAAACCATTTTACTACAGAACTAAAATAACTACCAGGAAAATTATTTATGGGCTGGTTGGAACACTTCTGTTTTGCTGCGGATATTCCATGTTTCCGGTTCTTCGACTGGCGGAACCGTATCATTACTACTTTCATAATAGAGTCTGTGCGTACAACTTCGCGCCAGGAGCAGGCGGCAGTGTCAGCCATCGAGTTCTACTGTGTAGCATGTCCGTAGTGGGTATAGGTACCATTCTCTTCGTGCTATTCTTTAATGTCTCGTTAATAAGAACGGTAAGGCTCCTCTTTTGTATATATGGCTGGCCTGGCGGGATTTACTAATAGACATAGTAGGCCACTGGCCTAGGGCCCAGGGATATCTGAGGACAGGGTCGGGGAGAAGGGACGGGGACAGTTAGGGCATTTGTTCAGGGGATCGGAGTCTAGAGGGACCCGGGGGTATGCCGATCAATGTTTTACAAACATTTGTTGGTATAAAGTAATACAGAGGGTTGGATGGTCGAATGGTTAGCACGTGCGCGCTGTATCATAAAGTCTGTCATTGAATCAAATGGGGTTTGGAATCCCTGGTTGTACGTGACAAGGAGTAGGGTCTCCTGTCTAACTTCGTGTTTTTCTCCGGTTTCCGCCCAGTGTTAAAGAACCCTACGCGCAAGCGAATTATTAAAATAAAATTAAACCATATGTTATGTCCCGAAATGACCTGGTTTGTGTCGAGTGGACATTAAAACCCATTTCTCTCTGTCTCCCATAAAGTAATACAAAGTCCCTTCTTTGGTAAAATTTGTAAATGAATAATTATAAGTCCCTTGTCAAGGCCTTAGCGCCACGGGCCCCCGGCCCGTCCTCGTTCTGTTTGAAGTTTTCGTCTTCGTTTCGTGAGGCGCGAAAATTCTCGATGTGTTTCTATATTTTTGCCAATGATGCTAGCGACTATGTGTTTTTCAAAAGTTTTGAATTGCTTGTCCTAGGGCCCAGGTGCTTGTCAAGGCCTTAGCGCCGTGCCCTTCCCCCCCCCCTCCCGTCCTCGTTCTGTGTGAAGTTTTCGTCTTCGATTCATTCAATTGCTTGTCCCAGGGCCCGGGTGTCGCCGTCACGTGTCCTGTCTGAGGGACCACTGAAACTACGTACTTGTTATAATTTAGTAACCGGAAGATACTGCTTTCGATTTCGGTAATGTCCGGAAGTGTTAAACGGGATGTTTCGGTGTACCCATTGAGTTAAGTGGCGTGGTTTCGATTCCTGGCTTGTACGTGAGTAGCGTTGGCTTGAAAGGGAGTAGGGTTGGCTGTCCAACCACGTGGGTTATCTCCGGGTCGTCTGGTTTCCCCCCACAGCTATAGACCCCTACGCGAATTATTGAATCAAAATTAAACCCATGTGTTAGTCCCGAAATTAGCCTAGTTTGTATCGACTGGACGTAAAACCCCATTCTCTGTCTCCCTTGTCAGTGGCGCAGGACCATCTGAGACCGTGGCGCGGATTAGCGTTTTGTCGTTCCAATGGGAAGTAAAAACGAGTTCAAACGTAGCCCAGTGGCATATTTAACTGCATTTCAGATCTGTGATTTAGACCAAATCTCACCCAAGCATAACATTAATTCTATTCCATAGAATTGTTGTCTGTGTATTCCTCAAACTGGATATTCTGTGTTTTGTAGCTTCGTCGAAATCAAGTTGGACAGACACCGAATATCGGAGATGATACATTGAATGTGGGACACAATATTCAACAAAAAAGATCCAGATTCGCAAAGGTTACTATTGTTGTGTCTTTTGTCTATTGTTTGACGTATGGTCCGTTTCTGGTAAGTGATCGTTTGTAGCACTAGCAGTTTACTCAAGGTAAGCATTTTTTTCCGTCCACCGGAGCCAGGTCTTATGACGTCATATGAGGATTGTGGGTTAGGATAAGGGTTAGGATAAGGGCTGTGGCCTGCAGATTTCGTCACAGTCTCGAGATGTAGACAGGGCTAGCCCTAACCCTAACCCTGGGCCAAACCTAACCCTTATCCTAACCCACAATCCACATATGACGTCATAAGACCAGGCTCTGGTGGACGGTAAAAAACGTTTACCTTTACTCGACCTCTTTTGCCAATAGGTTTAATATGTAATTTAGTGTTATTCCTGAACGAATACAACTGGAATACTTTCTTTTGCAATCTATGATGGGTCCAACAATGGCACCATCTACACCAACGGGTCACGTCATGCTATCAAAAAAATCACCCTTATTGTGGCCATGACAGCGGACAGGAACAGCGTCTGGTCGATCGGATGAGACAAAAAAAAAATAAGTCTCGTGTACACGTTAACGTGGTAAGACACAACAATTGACACTTGGAATGCAGAAATATGGGACGTTGAAGTAGCATGATGGAATGCTTTTGGGCGCAATATAATACACGACTCGATGAACGGTGCTAAACATATCCCATGGGAGGATACTACGGATGTAGACTGCTATAACCAGGCGCCAAAAATGCTTCTCAGTTAGAATATAACTGTTTAGAAATTTCAGTAAAAAAACAGAAACAATTAAATTTAAATCACATTCACATTATATGCGTTGCGATTCATTTGTGTCATTCATTGTATAGAATGGGGATCGATTATCAGGTCACTCAAAGAAAAATTTGACCCGAAGTCTTAAAAGGGTTACGTGTCCGGATAAGCAGTTTTGACGTTCATGCCTAAACGTATCTATATTTTGAGCTGAAATCTTGAGACAAGGTAAATACACCATTCCTCTATATTTTGGCGCGTAAATTTCATACGTACTCAGACTTATTTTTGAGAACCTGTTCTTATCGGGGTAGTCCCTTTATATCCCATTCTGCTATGGACAATAGCTGGGGGCATTAACTGTATCTTTATCATTTCAGCTGCGTATTATGTATGACGTCATTTATAACACTGCTCATCAGAATCAGCTTCGTCATTCCGTCACCATGTGCTTGCTGTTTATAAATCCCGTACTCAACCCAGTGATATATATACTATTCAACAAGCGGTATAGAATGTGCCTTGTCGCCATTTTTAAATCGGTTTTTTCCTGTAATATGTGCCAGTCGTGTTCTGGTGGTGCGAATGATGAACAAACGGTCGCCGATGTTCTTAATATCAGAGCTAGAACGGTCACAACCCGGTTCTGATAGCAGCTGTGTATTATTATTAACCCTTTTTTAAATACAGATGTGACGCCACTCTTTGATGTTGGCGTACCATTATTTCAAAACATCGTACGGACAACTTGCCAATCGAACATTATTTATACTAGTGATATATTGGATTCGTGTGACGTATTTCAATGTAAAGGCATGTGCGGAGTGTCTGTATTTTAAGTTGTTTAATGGTCTCGAGCTAAAGACATTGTTTAATATATTGTAAAAACACCCGAGTCTACGGCCCTCTTTGTCTCGCGGAAGGGTTTATAGAGTGCTCTCCATAGGCGTACGGGGGTTCTGGTTAGCTTTACGGACGTCTAGTGGGAACATTTGACGACCTCAAGCGCGTTTTCTTGTTATTCCAATCAAGCCGTTTTGGGCGCCCATTTCATTCATAGGCGCCTAACCAATCTCACAAGCATTATATTATGGGTTCCCATGATCTCGGCATCATGCGCGTCACTCTGGGATGAGGCACCCCACAAAACATGCCGTTTGAATTTAGAAAATTATCACGCCTTTTTGGGTGCCCAATTCATTTGTGGGCGCCTAACCAATCCCTCTAGCATTATATTATAGGCGGTCGTGATCTTGGCATTATTGGCGCCCATGACCTCGGCATTATAGGCGCTCCTTTTGACTAAGGCACCCCGCAAATCATGCCGTTTTGGGAACCCCATTGATCTAGTCGCGGGCGCCCAATCAATCTGATTCGGTTTTATGCACTATGTGAGGCCCAACATTATAAGGGCTCCTCCGATCATGTCATTATGGACCCTGCTCCGGGATAAGGCATGCCACAGATCAAGCCGTTTGGGTACCCCTTCTGTTGTGGCGTTAATCGTGTGGGTCATTATGAGGCGCCTCGACTTTATGTGGCGCCCATACTATTATGGAGACGTTGGTCGTTGGTTTCGTATTGCATCATTTGGCGCCTATTGTGGGAGCCTATTTTTCCCCAAGAGATAAAGGGCGCCGAGATTTTCCAGGGGGGCGGGGGGGGGGGCAGCTGCGGGCTTGCAGTGGCGTGGTTGCCTTCTATATCACCTTTGCTGAAAAAGGAAGTAAAATTCTAGGAACGAGCGGAGCCTTCAACACCGGATTAACCATGGTGGGGGCCTTGGGGCCTGGTACATGTGGGGTCCCCTGATCGCCGACCGCATAGGTGTGGCCGGAGGGGGGTTCTTCCCCCAGGAAATTTTCAGAAATTGGAGGCCGGAAACTTGATTTCCTTGCATATCAGACACTTGTGTCGGAGCCATTTATAAGTACCTCGCCCAGAAATAAAAATAAAATTCTGCAACAAAATTAGCGCATTCTGGCGTTATTTCAGTGGACCAATCTATGCGAGTGCTATGAAATGATAGCATGTCTAGTAATACGATAATTCGAGTTAGACGATATTCGGTCCGATAGAGGGGGGGGGTGGCCTAGTGGTCTAGAGTGCTCGCAACTGGGATTTTGGTGGGGGCCCTCTAATGTTGGGGGGGGGGGGGGCTGGGGCATGTGCCCCATGGTTAATCCGGCGTTGGGAGCCTTGCCAGACACCATGTAGATTCTTACAGAGGATACACAGATTGGACTCTTGAGAGAGGAGATGTAGCAAGTTCTTTCTTGGAGAGTGTGGATGGGGGTTGGATTGAGAGAATTACCTTTATTGTAACATTTATTGTATCAATGTATATAACCTAAGCTTGTAACCTATGTATCGAGTGCTAGATATAAAATATAGAAACGAACGGTTGCATTGTTATTTCTGTGTGAAACCATAATCTGATTACCACTGACAAAGGGGAGGGGGGGGGCATGTCAGAAAAGCCACATGAACTTTCTCGGGATCGAACACAGGACCTCCAGGTAAGGAAGTCAACAACAACAGCGTCTTACGCACTGAGCCACCGCGACTCTTTCAATGCAGAGAGGAGTGTGATAAAAGTTTTAACACGCGACCGACTAACGTCAAAAGCCACATGAACTTTCTCGGGATCGAACACAGGGCCTCCAGATTAGGAAGTCAACAACAACAGCGTCTTACGCACTGAGCCACCGCGACTCTTTCAATGCAGAGAGGAGTGTGATAAAAGTTTTAACACACGACCGACTAACGTCAAAAGCGAACCATACTCTCAATCAGAAGGTTATTTGACATCGGATGGTTTTCTTTTAATCAGACAAAAAAAATACATTACTTTAAATTGATATTGTCACAAAAGCAATCAAATCAAATTAGAAATATGACTTGAGAGATCAACTTTCATTCCTGGAGCATTTACGATATATCCCCGCCTTTGTTCTTTCAGGTATCATTTCCTTCAATTGTTATTTTCGTACAACTAAAGAGCAATTGGTCTGAGGTTAAAATAAATTTATTATGGTGATAGATTTTAAGAATATTAATATCAAAGACGAAGAAAAAAAAACTCAAGAAAAACGGGTGATTAAGCTTGCATCCAGTTATTGAAAATATTAAATTACAAAAAAATAAATTAATAAAGTAGGCACGGTGTGTTGATTCTTCAAGGTACGCACGGGATAACAATCGCGTTGATTTTGTGAATGATCAGATACGCGGGTCGTTCTGATTTTGATTAACAGTGACTAAGTGGGTAAGACGGTGGCTCGCTAGCCTGTAGGTCGGGTGTTCGATCCCTGCATTGCTTGAGAAAGTTCATCTGGATTTTCCGGCGCTGTTCCCCCCTTGTCATTGATGTAGGATGGAGGGCCTAATAAGGAGAGCTGTCTACTCTATTTATAAAAGAGATAGAGAGAAAAATTGGGTTTAACGTCCACTCGACACAATCTAGATCATTTCGGGACTAACATCTGGTTTAATTTTATTTCAATAATTCGCTTGCGCGTAGGGGTTTTTAGCGGTGGGAGGAAATCAGGGTGCCCGGAGGAAACCACCGTGGTTGAGAAGGCGCCCATGCTACATGTACTCACGCCAGGGACGTTAATCCCCATTTCATTTCATATTTTGTTTTTAATTGAATTTTGAAGAAGAGACTCGTTTGCAGTGGTAAACGACTAAAATTACCACGCCGACCAGTACAAAATCGTATGGAAGAAAGTGGGCTGTCGGCGTAGCGGAGTCAAAATGGAGTTCTGAGTACGGCTTGGTTGAAACGAAAAAATATTAAAGATACATAAAGGAAGGTTACATAAAACGCTGGCAGTTCTCACCCTTATAGGGGTTGCTCGATTCACAGTCCAGTCCAGAACGTCCCGAATTGACAGAATTGCAATCGAGTGACACAGAATTCAGTCCAGACACAATTCTGCCAGTCCCGACAGTCAAGGTGGAGTGAATAGAATCGTGACGTATTTCAAACAATAAATATGTTTATGCTGTCATGATTGGTCGAAATATTTTTTATGCAGTTGGCACATGCGCTGTACTCCAAAATTCTCCTTTTCACTCGATTGACACAAGTTTTGGAATTGAGAAATTTGATTCCGGAACTGTGAATCGAGCATCCTCGATTGTCATTGTTACCAGTGTCACGACAATCAACAATTCAGGCCTAAAGAAGGCCCTGCATAATGCATGTTTAAAATTATTGTTGTGAAATGGTTTGAAGGATTGGGGTCCATTGGATGGAACAACGGACACGTTGAGATCCCATTCCAGAAACCAGCATTTGGTCGCCGTCTAAACTCCCCCCCACCCTTAAAACTAGTTTCACTTTCCCGATTAAAATGTTGTAATGATAGACCAAGGAAACAAATCGTTGGTGTGGGAGACGCGAGACGATTGGCAATGTAGCAAAAGGCATATCAGAGATTCGCATGTTTTTCATAGCATTTGTCATAATTAAAGAGCAGTTCGCCACGAACCCACGAAAATTGCGTCGCGACCTCAGCGCGATCCAAATGTTGGCAAAGAGTGAGAAAGAGAGAAACGGGGTCTAACTAACGGTCTTTTGACACAATCTAGGTCATTTCAATAATTCGCTTGCGTGTAGGGGTCTTTAATAGTTGGAGGACCCGGAGAATACCCACGAGGTTAGACAGGTGACCCTATTCTTGTCACTTACCAGCGAAACCACGCCAACTGAAGCGACATACACTATGACACAACGCACACCGTTAACCAATCAGCCATCTTACCCTCTTCAGAGGTTGGGAACACAGGCTCCAGTGCGACCACAAGTAATTGCTGGTGGATAACAGGAGTGAAGACAATTTAAAGGGACAATAACCTTTTCAAATCATTTAGTTGAATTTTCCAATTTTTAAAATTATGTGTGTTAAGGTGAAATTTGTATCATAAATTAATTGGAATATTGTTGACCAGAATAAATATTGGGACACATTATTCAGTTACAACAAGAGTGATATAGAGGCTTTAATTTGAGTGCATAAAAACACAGAACAAAGTATATACAATAATATATACATTTATTTAATCTAATTAAATATAATCATGATGAATAAATTACATAATAAACATTGGACATAAATCAATCTTACGTTATACTTAAACATTATAAACATTATACAATATCGCATAAATCTCTTTTATATATATATAAAAAATCTTTTGGGGTTTTCCACCAAGTCAATGACGCCAAATGAAATGATTGAGGATATCGAGTCCAACAAACACAGTGCACAACCTCCATTCCAAAGAAATGGGCCAATAAAGACAGTCCATCACACAAACACCAGACAGAGAGCGAAAGGGGTGGGCAGAGAAAGAGAGAGAGAGAGAGAGAGTTAATGTCCATTATTTACTCTTTATCCGCAGAAGGGAAACCACAAGGTTTGACAGATTACCCCATTTCTTGTCACGAACAAGATGATTTCAAGGTGATTTCAAGCTCATGCAGCCACTAGACCATCAAAAAACCCTAGGCTAAGTGAATAAAAGAAAAGCAAAATTTCAACAGTGAACAATATCCCCGATTCGAGAGAGGGAGAGACCATCAAAAAACCCTATGCTAAGTGAATAGAAGAAAAGCAAAATTTCAACAGTAGACAATATTCCGGATTCGGATTCGAGAGAGATAAAGAGAGAGCAAAGATAGAGGGGGGGGGTATGTCCACTCAACACAAACTTGGTCACTTAGGAACACACACATATGGTTTAATTTTATTTCAATTATTCGCTTGCACTTAGAGGGTTTTAGCAGAGAAATCGAAACCACGCCAGTTGACTCGATGACAGAATGTATGATGCAACACGGCCAACGCTAACCATTCGGCCATTCAACCCCAGGAATCCAGATGCTGAATTAATACACTTGAATTAACAAGTACATATCAATCAAATTTGGACTATGAATAACTCTTTAAAATATCAGTAACATTTACCAAAGTATTCGCTTTACCTCTACAAGAGTGGGCCAATGTCAACTTTCACCTCCACTATGTTTTAGTTTATAGAACATAATTTGATGCTGGGGCCGTCAAAATAAAATATTGTCTCAACCCACTCGGCAAACCTCGGAAGATTTCGGGAATCTAAACTCGGCCGTATGATGAATTCCGCCATATTGGAACTACTTTAAAGGTCCCGGATGAAACATGGCTGCGCCCATTCCAAACACAAGTTGGCGACCTATTTGGCTAGCGACATATTCGACCGATCCAGCTGTAGGATAATGACGAAATTACACTTCTATTCTGAGATGAAGGAATGAATAAAAAATAATATATTCTACTTTCATTTGATAGACATAACGTTGGATTTTATTAGTTGATAAATAGAGACTGTTGTCTTTACTCTAAATAGGTTTCCAACGAACAGGTTGCAGCTCGATCGGTCAAATAGGTCGCTAGCCGAATAGGTTTCCTGTTAAAGTAAACCGGTAGCCACATCGCAAATGTATGGGCATAGGTACATATCACTTACTGTCATACATCCGAGACTAGATGTAGTTTACGTAGTTTACGGAATCTGTCGAGATTAGCCGAGTGTGTCTCAACCTTCCAGTTCTCTAATACAAATGTTTATACAATCTTTATACAATCAAAAGTTACTCTTCATACTAAATATAATCAGAACAAATAAAATATAATTATACACAACCAGTGTTTAGGAATAAAGATTTCCTTGTAGATACTGTGTTTATGAATTACAATTGCCCTGTAAATGCTGAGCCATCTATAACACAGGCCCTTAGCTAAGGGGGTGGAGGGATTTTGACCATAAAAACAATAGATATACAACGTCTATCAATTTTTCAGCACCCCTCAGAAAACTTTCTTACCCCTCAAGCTAGTTATGGCCTTGATCTAACCCTAAATGTATCATTTCCATATACCCAAATTTCATCATGCAAGACTAGTTGAAGACTAGATTTGGTTTAATATATAATTATCATAAACATTTGCCTAGTTAACCCATTAGTGAAATGAAATGAAATGGGGTTTATTGCTCTACTCCGATAAGGTGTCATGATTAACCTATTGACTATCCCGGTTCCTTCTAAAAATAAAATGGAGTAACATACAGGTTTCATGACGAACTATAGATTCTGGGGTATTATCGAAACGCAGTAGGTATGTTTGGGATCCCTGCATTTGCAGAGAAATTTCATGGGGATTTTCCGGCTTGGTACCTCCTCGCCAGTGGTGCAGGGCCAAGAGCCTGGCAAGGCGCAATTTATAGACGAATAAACCTGTGTACACATTGGTGAGCACGTTAAAAATCCCTTGGCTGCTGGGATTCAATATAAGAGTAGGCTGTAGCAGGCCAAATTACCCTCATAGTACACTGTGTGGCGTTTGCCCGTCTTCATTAGCCCAGTTGGAGCAGAACAGTAGGACATTAAACTCATTTCATTGCACAAGTCATGTGAAGGGCCCTCAAGAGTTTTAGGTCCTAAACTTTAATCATGACCCATGCATTAGTTTGGGGCGTACAAGGGTTAATACTAAAAGTAAAAGTGGTAAATGGACTATGAACATAAATAAATTGCGAGTATTATAAATAATTCTATAATAATTGTAGAATAAAAGATTGGTCCCAATATATAATGAACATAATTACTAATATTCAAAAAATAATCAAAAATACGAAAAACAGAAAACTCAACAACTTAAAAAAAAAATAACAATAACTTGTGATTTTGATGTAAAGTATTAGACAATTTGTCATCTCCATTAAGTTTCATTTCGTTAATGGCCAGAATAAATTTCACAAGTTCTTACTCTGACTGAAATCCAATCTGATTAGAACACATATCCTATTTCGTTTCGTATTTTTTAATAGTTCAAAATTTCGTTTTACTTGTCTTTACTACACTAGGATCTGGAAAAGTTGTTATAAAACAGGCATTCTAGTTGATGTGAAAGATTAGCCAATGAAACGGTCTGTTACAGCGAGTTCTTGGCGAATGTTACACAGAATTGTGGGTATCCTCTATAGCAACATTAATTCTGGCATCATCAGGTCAAAAGTCGCCCTCATGGCCCCTGACGTGACCTTCCACTACAAAGGGTATGAAAAAAAACGAAATCTAGATCTGTATTTTAATCTGATTGACAGACATCTAGATCATATCCGTCAAGAACCAGGGACAGGGATCAAATGTCAAAGAATTAGGGTTATACCACAGGCACTTGAAGGATTAAAATAAAACTTCTTAATACTCTTTGAATAAATACGAAGATACGCATAGCCAAGTGATCGAATTTCAAGTTTAATCATTAATTAATAACGCTGTAAAATAACCAATTTAATTACATTGGAAGGTGTGTAATGATCAAATAAAGTCTCATTGACAATAAAAACGATGGAAGGTGTAAGAACTAGTAAGTATTAGGAGATGATAGCAGACGAAATGTCGTCAACAAGTTAAAACAAAATGGCAGCTGATACACCTTGTTATTACTGAAATTTTTACCCAAAGAGTAGTATAAGAAGTTTTATTTTAATCCCTTCAAGTGTTATACATCATGTGAACAAATCAAATCTCTAAGCACATAAGCACACTTGCAATTACTTGAAAGCAGTTACATAAGTCCCACTTTAGAACCAGGGCCGTGGATATGTCTGTAAGAACCAGGGTCATGGATTAAATCCCTAAGAATTAGGGTTGTAAATAATGCATACATATCATATTCTTAAGACCAAGACATCACGTTATCTAATGCTAGGTTCCCACTATCGCGATTAGTGCTACAATTTTAATCTTTGTTATCTTATCCGATCTTATTATATATTGAGGTCAGTTGTAGAAATCGTGTTGATCGTATATCGAAACGTATCCGCGAATACTAAATCATGGACTCAATAGCGGCAATCGTATCCTAACGCATCGCACGGCGATGTGAACCTGGCATTAGAGTCAGAAATCTTGTGCACATATGAAATCTCTAAAACCCAGAGTCAGAAATCATGTCTACACATCGAATTTCTAAAATCTCAGTCATAAATCGTGTGTACATGTCAAATCTAAAACCTCAGAGTCATAAATCGTGTGTACGCGCCAAATCTAAAACCTCAGAGTCATAAATCATGTGTACACTTCAAATCTAAAATCTCAGAGTCATAAATGAGGTGTACACGTCAAATCTCTAAAACCCAGAGTCATAAATGAGGTGTACACGTCAAATCTCAGAGTCATAAATGGGGTTTAGGTGTAACACATTAAATCAAGTTTACAAATCTATTAAATTATAACGTATAGGTTCTACACATCAAGTCTCTAACAACAAAATCATAGTATAAGAAATAAGAGAGTCTATGAAGACCTGCTGGTTACCATGCGTGTCAGTGACTAGTTTCGTTAGTATTGAACTCTTCAGACTGATTGGACTCACACGGTGGACATTATTTTCTTATTACTATATTTTTGTTCTACAATTAAACTAATTATGTGTAGGCCCCGACACATCAAATGTCTGATAACTAATTATAGCCTATTACAAATATGATTAAAACACAGACCCTAATTCGTTTCGTTTTTATAGTTCAAAATTTCGTTTAAAGGGACAATAACACTCTTGCTGGCTTGGTAGCTCCAGAAAATAAATAATAACCTTATTCTAAGTACTAGATGTTTAAGTGTCCTACCTGTTGTGTAAATTATCCATTACATCCTATTTTACTTTTCCAGAGGGTTCGAAAATATTTTAAAATCCAAGTCACATTTGAAAAGGTTTACGTTAGACTTTTCAAATCAATAAGTTGAATTTTTCCAATTTTTTAAATTAGGTGTTTTAAAATGAAATTTGTATCATCAATTAATTGGAATATTGTAAAATAATACAATTTGCTGACCAGAATGAAGATTGGGACATATTTTTCAGTTACAACAAAAGTGTTATTGGGGCTTTAACTTATCAGTGTAGTCCATTGAAAGTATAAAAAAACGAAACGAAAAATAGATATGTATTTTAATGAGAATGAGTTCATTACATTACTATGGCTGTTATATTATAAAACGGAGATAGAAAGACTACCTATGTAACCCTGGGAAACATAGCTAATTCTATATAAATACTACATGGTAATCACTAGTACATGTATATGAAAAGCTGTACGACTACAAACCACATTCATGTTTTTAACTATTTACATGTCATCAATAATTTTACCTCTAAACAGCTACCTGTTTATTATTACAGTGCAATATTTACTGAATTTGAATCTCATTTGCTGCTCAATGCTCATTGATGATTTAATCCAAAATTGGATAATCAAGACTATGTTTTCATAGTACCGACTTTAGTATTGATGAACGAGGCAAGCTTAAAATTCAAAAGCTAATATCTCGGTTCAGAGTGGAGCAATTGGACTGAAATTTTCAGCACATTCTCTTTACGCAAATTATCTATTTTCTAACTTTTATAGCGAGAACTGCCAGCTCATTATCTTATCTTACCTAATGTCCCTTTAAATTGACTCGTATTAATTTGTCTCCATGTATTTACATAAACTGTATATCAATTTGACTGTGTACTAATCCCACATCTGCAATAATTTGTCACATGTTTTAATTCCTCGCCTGTACTAAGTTGTCCTTTACATATTAATTCATGTATTTTTTGGACACTAATATCAGACTTTCATTAAAATATTTTTTTACCTTTTCTAGGTTTCTAAAACTATTTTAAACCTTACATTATGCAAGAGAGCTAAATCATCCTATTTACAGGTCTTTCTTTAAGCCTGAAATGTTATCTAAATTATTAATTAACTTATCCAGACCATAATCAACTCTTGATCCCATCGCTATCCTGTGATCTTTGGTGGATTATGATCTGATTTGCTGCATAACTTTCCTTCTCGATTTAATTATCAAATGGATAATGGAGACTATGTTTTTTACTGTACCGACTTTAGTTATGATGAGAGGCTAGGCGTAAATTTCACATGCTTAATTTTCGGTTCATTGTGGATCAATTTGGCTGAAATTATCAGCAAAGCGCCTTTACATTATCTATATTTTAATTATTATAGTGAGAAATGCCAACTCGTTATCTAATCTCCAATAATGTATTTTTAATCATACATTAGATCTTCATTTACATGACAAGCCCAAATCACCTCTGTAGACCCTCAGATGGCTTTGATGTAGCTTTGATTTAAAACAGTCGTCCATTTAATAATAAAATATATATACATTTACCAATATAGTCTGAAATAATGATCAAAACAAGACTAAAATAATTCCAAGAAAATCTTTCCTGCATGAATGATATTAAATATAATTCTAACCATGACTAGGGGGTCTATGACATGTTTTATATTATAATGATATAAAGATATATATATATATATATATAACCCTGAAATACGCTTTGATATACAATGATTCAATTATAAATGGTAAAGTGAAACAATGTTGTGAACTTCCAATTAAGTAGTTTTTGTCAGTCAGTGCTGTTTAAATGTTTTGCCTTTCTAGATCACATACACATTTTGATAGAAAATAAACGATAAACTTTTCATAACAGAAGCATTTTCGATCTGATTAAAACACGAATCCTATTTCGTTTCATTTTCTATAATTTAAAATTTTGTTTCACTTGGGTTTACTACACTAGGATCTGAAAGAGTTGTTAAAACCCACGTTCTGGATGATCTCAAGGATTAGCCAATTAAACGGTTTGTAATGGCGAGTTTTTGGCGTGATGTGCACGGAGCTGTGGGTAACCCACAAGAAACATAAAATGCTGATTGGTTAATCAGATGTCTGATGTCACAGGGTCAAAAGCCACTTGTATGACCCCTGGCATGACCTTCTACTCCAACTCGTCAGACCTTCATCTAGTTGTAGCAAGTATACAAAAATTGAAACGAAATATAGATCTGCTTTTTAATCATTGTCATTTTAATGGATTGAATGCATTACGTATCGTCGATACTGATTTTCTATCTTAAATGTTAATCAATCTGAGTACATCGTGGTGTTTTTACATTGTGGAAAAATTGTTATACTCCGCAAATGTAAATAATGTGGAGACTTCTAGAAAGAGTACATCAATAACAAATGAGGTCAAGTACTAGATACAAGATACGATTTCTGACTGAAAAGTTCTAAGTCTATCTGTCAAAGAACAGTACAAAGTCGATCTATTTTATTGATTTTTCTACACAGTCCCGCATTGAGGTGTATATACTTCTGCAACGATGTTGCAAGGACTGTGTGATCAGGAAGAAATTTTCTTCAGCCACATCAAAAAACAAAAAAAAATTTCGGCAGTGCGAACATAACCTTAGCTTATCTTTACTAAAATGACCACTGGATAGTTCTGTTTTTCATTTTACGAAACAAAAAATTTTCAAACAGGTGCGGATCGTCACGTTTCTGGTCCGCAGTCAAGAGCGTTGGCACCCATTGTGCAGAAACTTTTGTAATTCCTGACTCTTTGGATATAATGTGCTCAAGCCTCTCGTGACAATATGTTGAGTGATCAATCTTCGATAAGCCATCTCCACGCCATCTAAATTCAGTTTTGTCTACTTCTGGCAATTTCAATAGGTAGGTTCACAAGATGGTCTGGTACCAAGACAATAACACTGCAGTTGCAGTTCTTATGCCTACGATTCATTCAATGATGCTACTTGTTGGTGGCAAAAGTTTGCTTCAACCCAATTCATTTATACTTTTCACGTTTAGTACTTTTCAGCCAGGCCTCGTATTTGCTAATGTTCATAATTTAATGTTAATTAAAGCTAATGATATTTGACCAGTTTTTGTCTGGCAATATTTAACAACACTAAGTTAGTAAAATCCACTTAATTTCAAAATAACAGAGATAGGAAAATATAATGATTTGAAGCCTGAATATGAACCAAATTTGATTTAAGAACAAGTCTAATTTGACTTTGAATGATTCTCAGCTATCAATCCATTGCACTAGAAACGTCAAATTTACTAATTACTGGAAGACAACATTTTAGTCTTGCTTCCTGGAATTCAAATCTTTCTGTGGACTTTAAAGGACTTTAATATTCACTGCATTATCTTTTAATCTTGTTTCCTGGAATCCAAACCTTTGTGTGGTATTCAGCAGTATTTCCTGCATTGACTTTTAGCACTGGCAGAGGTCATCGTCTGCATGGTCGGTCTCAAATGATTTTGGATCGCAAAAACATGAAATTTAAAAAGCGAATTTTTGTTCCTTTGAAATTATACATGATTCTTTCAAGAACAAACACACATTAAATAAAACACATTTAATCTTACATGTAGACAATGGTCAGATGTGCCCTAGTTTTTATCAAATATAAAGTGTCTTTTGTCTTCATCATCAATGGGTTAAAACAGGTTTTTGTCCGGATTCTAAGATATCTGAAAAAGAAACGAGAAATTAAACATACATTATGCAAAAACTAAATCTACCAATTGCAGGTCTTTCGTTACGCCTGAAATGTTATATGAACTATTAATGTACAGACGGGCGAGCCCATGTTTATAGTCCCCCCATTTTCTTCAAAAGGCATGGGGACAAATATTAGTATAGATAAATATCATTATGAACAGTGAAAAAAATACATATGTTCAGGTATCGGATGCAAATAAGGTCATTTTGCGACCAATTCGCTTGAGAGAGAGCGAGAAATGGGGTTTAACTTCGACTTGACACAAACAAGGTTATTTCAGGCAACACATGGCAACCCACCCCCTTAGATACGAGAGGGAATGTGCCTGAATATGTGCCTGACATTGTCTGTGTCAGGTAGTTCATTATTCCCTAGCTTGAATGTAACGTGTAACCTACTGTTTGGTCACAACCATTCTCAGACTTGAGAATTTACTCAAAACTGGTCGCCTTATTTGAACACAAATATCGTCTTTTATAAAACCTTTGCTGTTTTAATGTATCAAATAGGTCAATAAGAAACTATGTGCAAAGTTTTGTGTTTCTGAATCAAAGATATTTCTTATAAACAGTGATTGAAAGTTGAGTAAATTCTAAACTTAAGTCTGAGAATGCTTTGTGAAATTGGAGTAAGTAATTTCTTCCTTGTCATTCACAGCAGGTGTCAGTCCTAATTAAGAACCGGACTTGAAAACTGTTGAAGTTTCTGCCAAGATTAAAACCATGGATCTTCTATTTTAATAGCAACCTTTGATCACAATCAGTGAGCAATTTCCTTGCCAGCATTAATTCCCTTTTCTGCCTTGTTCAACACTGTATTAACTGATTTTTTAATTCATTTATCTTCTAAAACCACCTCATCGTAAAAAATCATTGCATCCTGATCAAAGAGTGGAAAATAGAATTTAAAATAATTAAGCCTGACTAACACTACAGGATATCAAAATATCTTTTGGACCATAAAAAATAATGATGCTGTTAAATATTCTATTTTTCATTAAAGCGAGAATTTCATATTTTCTAAGAAAGTCAAAACATAATTATTTCTATGTCTTTTGCTCAAAAGGTTTCAACTCACTATTATAAGATCATGGGGCATTATTTCACAGGCATAAAAATCAGTGACACAGGAAATAATAACACAATTACCTCCCTTGTTTTTCCATCCCCCCCCCCATGCAATGGCTATCTTCAAACGTTTGAATTTGAAGTTGAAAATGATATTTTTCCCAATTTCTCAATTGGCAATAGTGAATTATAGGATTAATAGGATTATTCTTTCACAAGGTAGGACTGTTTATAGATACAATCTATTTTAATACATTTTAAAAAATATAACTTAAAAATATGAAATTGCAACTTTAAAAAATCGTATCTATTTTGTTCTAATGTCTAAAATATAACAGACATCTTGTTGAATTATTGCGCTTCATTTATTATTGATGACCAATTATTTATCAGATTACCTACATCAGTTTGAATTACCCCATTCCTAGTTAACATGGATGGTTAGATTTACGTTAAATTTACGTCATTATGGTTAGATTTTGGTTAGCATCCAATAATGGTTAAATTTACCTTACATTTTCGTCATATTGGTTGTACTTCCATTTATTTTTGACTACCAATATGTTACCAATTACAATTACATGGAAAGTAATTAATTATAATTACCCAGTACATTGAAAGTAATTCATTACAATTACTCATACACAGTGCTCACTCTGGGTTATATTTTTTTTTTTTTTCGCCAAAAATAGGATCAAATATTTATTACATTTTTTTCGGTATTCTTATTTACATAAGTGCATACAACATACATACGATATTACAATTTACAAATTTCTTCACTGCCATGCAGAAGCCCTTTTTTTTAAAACTTTTTTTAACATGTTGTCAACTAAACCCTCTTTCACAGTCTGCAGTTGCCACAGGAGTTGTGAGCATTTACTGACATCACAAGGATTGGACAATTTCCATTCATCCTTAAAAGATCTACTTTTTTCAAATCCACTTAACCATACATTATGCAAGAGCTAAATCTTCCTTTAGTGATGATGATCGAGGCTACGCCTAAAATTCAAAAGCTGACTATCTCGGTTCAGAGTGGAGAAATTTGACTTTATGTTGATCGAAATTTTTCTCTGTCGTGAATTTTTGAGGCAGTCTAGTTAGATGCAAGTCTATTGTACTTGTAAACGTTGATATCGCTTCAACATTCAAACATGTAATAAAATATTAATAGATGGACAAGAGCTACTCATGCCAGTATCATCTGCAGACTCAGAGCATTTTGGTGGTAAAATACTAAAAGAGTCTGAAATTCTTCTATCAAACATTGATGAAGGCTGTTCAATTTTTCCCTTACGACGCATGGCATGTGATTTGATAATAAATGATTTTCGTTTGTTCGTTACTGGAGTTTAACGTCCACCTCCATATAAACATTAACAAACCTGTCAAAAAAGCCACCGATTCGTATTGGGAGACAAATAATTAAATCGTTTGTCTCTTGAATAGTTTATTACAACTCTTAATGTATAAACTAATCAACACTAATCCGAGATTGATCAAGAGACAAAGACAAAGGATTGGTTCCTAATTGACTGATTACTGATTCAGCCAAGCGCAATAAACTGTAACTGTAACGGGTGTGCTCGACGTGGAAATCAAAGCTTTGTGGCAAGAAAAAATTATCGCCACGGTTAAAGATAGGTTGCCAGGCAACGAAACATACGCCCACAGCAGCTAAATCGTCCGGGCAGTCAACAAGGGTTGTCGCATATTTTTACTAATTTCGGTAATGAAACATTTGTAATACACTAAAAACTGATTAAGAGTAACAACTCATTATGTAATTATCAGAAAATCATTAGAATTTGATTGCTTTTTATAAAGTTTTACCCCACGCTAACAATTAGTATATACATGAAACATTTAATATCATGGATTTAGCTGTTCAGTTATCTAAATTCATTGAAAATCAAAATACTTGTTTGTTTCAACACCTTAAACTCTATGTATCAATCTGAAGTCAATCGGATAGTAACTTTGGCCTCTATAGCGTCACAAGAATTTTTGAAGCTATCAAGGGAGATAACTCTGGCAGTAATTATTTGAAATCGCTGAAAATCAATAGGCTTCTTCGTCTCATGACCTTAAACACTGTGTATAAATCTAAAGTCAATCGGATATTAACTTTGGCCTCCAGAGCGTCCACAAGATTTTTTGAGGTGATCAAGGGCCATAACTCTGGCACTAACTATCGGAAATCGCTGAAAATTAATAGGCGTCTTCGTCTTATGACCTTAAACACTGTGTATAAATTTAAAGTCAATCGGATATTAACTTTGGCCTCTAGAGCGTCCACAAGATTTTTTGAAGTGATCAAGGGCCATAACTCTGGCACTAATTATCGGAAATCGCTGAAAATCAATAGGCTTCTTCGTCTTATGACCTTAAACACTGTGTATAAATTTGAAGTCAATCGGATATTAACTTTGGCCTCTAGAGCGTCCACAAGATTTTTTGAAGTGATCAAGGGCCATAACTCTGGCACTAATTATCGGAAATCGCTGAAAATCAATAGGCTTTTTCGTCTTATGACCTTAAACACTGTGTATAAATTTAAAGTCAATCGGATATTAACTTTGACCTTTAGAGCGTCCACAAGATTTTTTGAGGTGATCAAGGGCCATAACTTTGGCACTAATTATCGGAAATCGCTGAAAATCAATAGGCTTCTTCGTCTTATGACCTTAAACACTGTGTATAAATTTGAAGTCAATCGGATATTAACTTTGGCCTCTAGAGCGTCCACAAGATTTTTTGAAGTGATCAAGGGCCATAACTCTGGCACTAATTATCGGAAATCGCTGAAAAACAATAGGCTTCTTCGTCTCATGGCCTTAAACACTGTGTATAAATTTAAAGTCAATCGGATATTAACTTTAGCCTGTAGAGCGTCCACAAGCAATTGTGGACGCCGGACCGACGGACCGACGGACGGGGGCGACGACAATATACGACCACATTTCAATGTGGGCGTATAAAAAAGAATCACCATACAGGAATTTAATTACAATTATCCAACACATGGAAAGTAATTCATCACAATAATCACTAGGAAAGCAATCAATTACAATTACCCATTACATTGAAAGTGATTAATTATAATTACCCAGTATATACAAAGTAATTCATTACCATTACCCATTGCCAAATAATTGATAGTAAACCAAGCAGCATAATAATTAACTTGAATCCAAATTGTGGTTTAACGTAAACCATGTCATGTTAAGTGGACATCAAACCCCATCTCTCACTTTCGATCAAGGTGTTACTTTACTTTGGATTGTTCAGAGTGGTTTTCTCTTTTCAGTGGAGCAGGGTTATGCAAGTGACTGCTGATTTCTTTAAAATTTTGACTAATTAAATAATCGCAGAAATTCAAAATATAAATCCAATAACTGAAACAGGTATGGATTGAGAAAGAGCCCATGAATATGCTCGACTAGAGGGTCCCCAGATAACTGAATTTTCTTACATAGTTTGGGGTCCTTTAAGTCTTGAGTTGGTTAGTTAGAAACCTCAGGATATACCCTCAGGCGCGGATCCAGAGGGTGGCGCACCCGGCGCATGCCCCCCTTTTTTTTTTGAGGTGAACTTTTAGCTCCATATAATCTCGCGGGAAAGGAGAACAAAAATAGTTTAGGTTGGAAATCGTAATTTACAGTACTAGTATGAAATTGGTCCTTGTGGGCATTTTTTACACTCACAAATCATGGGCCGGGCTTCGCACTGCAAAGTGGGTGTAGCACGCCCCCCCCCTTCTAAAAATCCTTGATCTGCCGCTGATTTTTGGCGAGAGATAAGAAATGGGGTTCAACATCCACTCAACACAAACTAGGTCATTTTGGGACTAACATATGTGAGCGCATAAAAATGTAAGGTGTAAGGTTCTATTTTTTAGAGAGAGAGAGAAATGGGGTTTATCATCCACTCTTCACATGAAATGGGTAATTTCAGGACTAACATATGGTTCAATTTTATTTTAATAATTTGCTTGCACACAGGGGTCTTTAGCAATGGGAGGAAACCTTAGGACCCAGAGGAAACCCACGAGGCTGGAACTAACTTTTGGGTGTCTATGTGTAGATAAATGAAATCAAAACCAACATGATATAAAGATCTTATTATAATCACCTGCTACTATTCGATGCCATGGTAACGTAATGAAGGTGAGGTAAGCATTTAGCGCCACACTACTTGCTCGCCTTTTCTCTTTAAACCAATGCCACGCCTGACCAAACGACTTGCCCCAGAATCCATTGTATTGATCGGCATCTTCTACTAACTCTGGTAAAAAAAAAAAAAAATATTCATCATCTTTTATAAAACATACATTATGCACGAGCTTAATCAGCCTACTGCAGGTCTTTCGTTAGACCATAATCAACTCTCGATGACCTGTGATATTTACTGGATAAGGATCCGATTTGATGCTCAACTTTCATTCTTGATTTAACGATGAAATGAAATGGATAATTGAGACTATGTTTTTTATCGTCCACTAACTTTAGTAATGATGATCGAGGGCAGTCCAAAATTTAAATCTCTAAATTCTCGGTTCAGAGTGGAAAATTGCCTTTAAATTATCTAGTTTCTAACTATTAAAGTTAAAACTGACAGCTTGTTATCTGTGTCTATTCCTAGCACGCACACCCTAACCCAGAGAGATTGAGAAATGGAGTTGTAACATCCACTCAACATCATTTCAGGAGTAACATATTGTTCAATTTTATTTGAATAATTCACTTGCACATAGGGGTTTTTAGCTGTGGGAGGAAACTGGAGGACCGTGAGAAAACCCATGAGGTAGTATCGAGATAGAGATACAAGGTTTAAGATTATCTGATTATTGTAAAGTGTGAATTTAGAATCATTACCGTCTTGTATAGTTCCAGCTTCAACTTCCTGACAATTGACACCATTGGTTACCTCAACACTCTCTGTTTCTGATCGCGATTTTTTCATACTTAATGATCGGAATCCACCTCTTACAAATGAACCAATACCAGAACTTGGATCACTCATTCTCCGATGTGTGTACTGATTCTGAAAATAAACCGATTGACATCATATATGTTCACCAGCAGCAGTACAATGTAGTCTGAGATATCTAACTCTTTAGCACACCTTTTTCATGGTTATTTTGAGAGCTGAAAGGTTCTGGGTTTTTGATTATTTATAAACAGTTTGCTTTCTCAAAATGTCTTATATTATATACCAATCGGATTAAAATCAGATTTTATTTCGTTTTTGTATTTTATAGTTCAAAATTTCATTTAACTTGTCTTAACTTCACTAGGATCTGGAAGAGTTGTTATATTACAAGCGTTCTAATTGATGTGAGGAATTAGCCAATGGTCTGTTAGAGCGAGCTCTTGGCATGCTCTGCACATAATAGTGGGTAAACCCCTAGAAACCTTAACGCTGATTGATTAATCAATGTCTAACATCAAAGAGTTAATAGCTGCTCCTATGACCCTGTCGCAACCTCCCATTACAAATGCTCAGATCTTCATGTAGTGTAGGCCAGTGAAAGTATAAAAAACGAGAGAGAGAGAGAAATAGGGTTTAACATCCACTCGTCACAAACCAGGTCATTTTGGGACTAACATATGGTTTAATTTTATTTCAATAATTAGCTTGCACGTAGGGGTCTTTAGCAGTGGGAGAAAACCGGAGTGGCGTATCCTTCCGTCCGTTGCTTCACAAAGATCAAAGATGGCAGCTCAAACTTTCTGAAGAAACATCAAGTATTTACCAAATCACTCACATTGTGTGCTAAAAAGAGTTCCCTGTCAATCAGCAAGGCGTCTTTTTTCGAATAAATCGAAAGCATTTCATTCAAACAAATCCTGCCAATAAGGGGCCGCGGAAGACGGAGCTTAGGAATCGATATCAAGCATGGGTAAAGAGATTTGTCTTAATATTCTGAATGGTTGCAGTTGTCTTAAATAAAAATGGCTACGTTTATGGCTACAATTTTCCAATTAATTTACTTACCGAATCAGAGTCATCAAAATCTTCTGACGGAAAATTTTCAATATCTGGAGTTTCCGGTCCAGATCCCTTGACCCTGCTAACAGCCATTTCTGCGTGACCCTTTCCTAGTGGACCACGCATCCGCAAAAATTCAACCCTTTTGTTGTTATTCTGTAGCCAGCCCATTGTCATACGCTGCGCCATTTTGGATGATAAACTTAACTGAAAGAAAATTAATGAAAAAATACAACGACAAAGAATTTTACAGGTCGGTCCAAAACACAGGACTTGTAAATTCTGTGTGATATTGCTGGATAGAATAAATTACTGGTTAATGAAAAATGAAATGAAATGGGGTTTAACGTCCTACTCTTTTGCACCTAACCTGGGCTAATGGAAGATGGGCATACACCATGCAGTGTGCTATTAGGGAAATTTTGGCCGGGCAGCGGCGCTACGGCAAAAATGAAATGAAATAGGGTTTAACATCCTACTGTTATGCTCTGACTGGGCTAATGAAGACAGGCATACGCCATACCGTGTGGTATTAGCGAAACTTTGCCAGAACAGTGCAAAAGGATTTTAACGTGCACGCCAATATGTACACAGTACCTCGGTTTTTCATCCAATCCAAACAACTAGACAGCTGTCCTTCTCAGGCCCTCTGTCCTACAACGCTAACAAGGGGAAAACTGGTTAAGGAGATGACAGAATATAATTCTCTGCATTTTGACCCATAAATGACACTATGGCGGTGCTCGATTCACAGTCCAGAACGTCCCAAATCGACAGAATTACAATCGAGTGACGCGGAATTCAGTCCTGTCACAGTTCTGCCAGTCCCGACAGCTGAGGTGGAGTGAGTAGAATCGTGACGTATTCCTAGGTAAAAAATATGTTTCAGCAGTCATGATTGGTTGGGATACTTTTTATACAGTCGACGCATGCGCTGTAATCCGAAATTCTCCTTTTCACTCGATTGACACCAGTTTTGGAATTCAATTCCGGAACTGTGAATCGAGTATCCCCTATATATAACCAAAAATGACGCCATCCAATATATAATATCAGAGTATATCAATCACGTAAAAAAATCAAATCCATTATGATTCACTTACTTTACCATCGTAAACTTTTTTTAAAGCATCATATTTAACTGAACCGAGAAATATTACGTTTTCAAAATCTCCATCTTTATCTCTAGCTAATAATTCTACTACAACACTTTCACTATCTCGTATTATTATGTCTTGGAAGGCCTGCAAATATAATAAATATAATGATTTAATTCATTTCAAAGCACGTCTAAAATTCAACTACATTTAAAGTCATTTGGTCTCATACTTTCATTAACTTGCTTGCACTAATACATGTACATGTATGTCTTGGAAAATCTGCAAATAAAATATCTATAATGACATAAAGGGCTAATCTGGATTATATTTTGGAGAGGGGGTTTATAAGCTTCTGCCTGTTCTCCAATCCAGTTTCTGTGAATATACAGTAGAATCTGCATTAAGCAGCCACCCACGGGAAATTTTAGGATAGACCGCTTAACAGGAGTGGCCTCTTAATAAAATCTCAAGTTTTTTGTGCTGACATCAATTAATATTACGCTTGGGTGCACTTGCATCGGTAAATTTGGCCGTCGCTGAACCTCTGACATAACTTCCGTTAACATGTCATTTTGTCCCAACCTTCAATACTACTGTCTAACATTGTCATGCATTCTATAATATTTATCCATTTTTGTAAAATCTCATGGGTTTTTTTTTTGTGCTGACATCAATTAATATTACGCTTGAATGCATTGGAAGCAAACACCAATGCAATACTTCACTTGCATTGGTAAATTTTATCAAAGAAGCACACGAACCAAAAAACATTGCTGATTTAGCTACCGAATCACAGGGGGTGTAACTCTGTATGTAATATTACAGGTGGCGCTAAAAACGTCTATTTAACAACATAGCTTTTAGTCGGTACTTTCAGTTTATTCAATCAGTATCAAATAATGTCCCGTTACGTGTGAAAACAATGATCAGGTTTGTCGTTTAATAAAACAAAAGATTAATTAACAGATAATCCCGGGTTAATTGGTATTTTCACATTTCTTTTTATCTGATTTGTGGGAGTCCAGTTAATTGATTGCTACTCACGGGATTAGCGGGGGTGTTACCAAGAACGACAAGATGGTATCCTTCAACAATGGCCGTTGAATGGGCGATGTTTTGTTAAATTCATTTGCAAAATAGTGACCGCTGGCCGCGTTAGAGGAGTGGCCGTTGAATAAGGAGATGAAACAATAGAATTTTTACGGTGGGAATTTATTGTGACCGCTTACAAGGAGATGTCGCTGAATAGGAGTGGCTGCTCATACGGATTCTACTGTATATTGTTTGGAAAAAAAATAAATAAAACTGCTTAGTCTTGTGTTAAAAGCCCTTAAAATCCTCTACTTTGGAGTCAAGCAACTAACTAAATATACTTGACAAGTTTTCAAACAATTTAAACCTGTCTGCAGTAGTCTTCATCTGGAAATGAAGACCAGTGTCTCAAGCTGTATGATGCAGTATCTGGATACAACCAGACGTTTATTTTATAAAAGACTCACCTCTTCAAAATTATCAACAGTGAAGAATATATTTGGATAGGTTATTTTCTCTTCTGTTCCTTTACCAGACATTTCTCTTTTACTAGGTGATGGATAAACACGCTAAAAATAGAATTAATGACATACATATTATTTGAACATATTAACAGAAGGTACAATTTTATTGATACACAATTACTGAGTTTAATACTAAGCGATGTTTTGACCTGTATCATTCTCTTAGTATCAAACTCAGTAATTGTGTATCCCATAAAATTGTACCTTGTGTTAATTAAAGTAATTGTGTATCCCATAAAATTGTACCTTGTGTTAATTAAAGAAACATTATGTAAGAGTTAGATAAAGAACAGGGACCTGTTTCACGAAATTTTAACTAAGATACAATCCAAATTTTAGTAATTTGACTTGATAATATTAGATTGATTTTAGGGCTTAGCCATTAAAGATTGGAGTATCTACTAAAATCACAATTTTATCATTAGTTAAGATTTCGAGAAACAGGGCCCTGAGCTGTAAAAGCTTAAAAATAGATAATGTAGAATGGAAATATTGAAAGTTTCATTCAAATTACCTCATTCTGAGTCAAGTTATCACTGTTGGTAGTTTTGACAAGATGTGTGCATAGAGGTTACCAGGTTACCATTCTAATCTAGTTAAAATTTCAAGTATCCTATGCCAGGTTTCATGGTGGCTAAGTGGGCAAGAAGGTGACTCAATAGCCTGGAGGTCAGGTGTTCAATACCTGCATTGGCTGAGAAAGTTAATGCAGATTTTTCGGGGTGGCTCTTCCTTGTCAGGGAACCTTTCATTCTAATCCATGTATATATGCATACATGTATGTATCAAGGTATCATGTCGGTGTAGTCAGTATATAAAATATGTTTACCTGTGAGAATTTGCGTAACGTTTGTAAGTCTTTATCACTAGTTCTTGTACATATAGCACATGTTACTGTATATTCAAACTGAAACAATTACAACAAGTATCTTCAGACACATATAAAAACAGAAAATTTTCATTGGAGACAAAACAATGACAGGGTTTTTTTTATTCTTTATTTATTAAAAATTACTTTTTTGTACCATAACTAAAATAATTTAAGACAAAACACTGAAGTATTTTTATTCTTTAATTATTTATTGATTTAAAATTACTTATTTGCACTATAACTAAAATAATATAATTAGTTTTTGTCTATATCATATATTATTTGAAACTGTAAATATATTATACACCCAACAAGAAGGAAGCAAATAAATTTAAGCCTACTTGGCTTGTTTTTGTATCCCATTATTTATGCTTTGATACTGTATAATATTCTTGATATAAATACTGTTTAAACCAACACTGAAGTAGCAGACAGACAGTCTTAGTCTAATATTTATCTGTTTATCTAAATTACACATGCAAAAAACGGTCGGAATGATTGACACTAGTTAATAACTCTCCTATTGAACCTAGTGTATGTTTTAAAATATTTTCAAATTTTATATCTTTTTCTACTGATTGGCCAATATTAGGCTGATCATATTGTACTAATATTTCTTTACTGCCAATTGGACGATATATGTATTTGAATTTGGCTGATCTCCACCAATCGTGGAGTTTATATCAATATTTCTTTATTGTCAATTGCCTAATCTCCACCAATCGTGAAGCTGTATTTATATTTCTTTACAGTCAATTGGCTAATATTTGGATTATTTCCATCATTCATGGATCTGTATCAATATTCTGTTACTTCTGATTGGCCGATATTTGAATTTGGCTGATCTCGACCAATCAATAATATGTTTTTACCTGATGTAATATAATATTTAAATAAACTGTTTCTTCCCAGTCTATATTACCATCATCTAAACTAGGTTTATTTTTAGATACCCATCTGTACACTTCTATCACAGGCTGGAAAAACAACAATTATATAGAGCAGGGGGTGTCAGACTCATTTAAATCCAGGGGCCATGCACTTATACAAAAGGAGTTAAACAAAAATTCTAAAAACAAAGCCAAGCGTCCTTGAACATTACTCAATTCTAAAGACACAGGTAATGTTGTTTGAATTGAAATGACATCGGGTTTAACGTCCCAATGTTCTGCTCTGAACTGGCCTAATGAAGACGGGCATATGCCATACATTATGCTATGAGGAAAATTCAGCCCAGACAATGGCACTACGGCCTACGCTTATATCGAATTCCAACTGTCAATGGATCTTTTACGTGCACACCAATGTGTACACAGGACCTCAGTTTACACCACATCCGAATGACTGTTGTTGTTCGGCCCTCTGCCACGCATCATCGACAAGGGGAAATGACCAGAAAATTTGGATGAACACCCAATCTCTAGGCTACCGAGCCAGAATCTTATTCACTTAGTCACTGTGACCCTCTCTGATATAACAAATCGAAATGCCAAGATATAATATTGAACACATTCTCTTGTATTACATACAACTAAGATATCTATGACATATAGTACAGATGTCACAGTTTTACTAAAATCGAAAAACCGTAGCAAATGATTTCCACAGCTAATGAAATTTGTTCCACCCTAGACCACATTTAAAGTCTTACCAGACAAGATCTTGCCTGTGGGCTGCATGTTTGACACCCCTGACATAGAGAGAGAAATGTGGTGTAACTTTCACTCGACACAAACCAGGCTATTTTATTCCAATAATTTGTTTGTGTGTAAGGGTCTTAAGTAGTGGGAGGAAACTGGAGGAATTGGAGAAAACCAACGAGGCTGGAAACGCAACCCGACTCCTTGTCACGTACAATAGGGGAAGCGAAACCACACCACTTGACGCAATGACAAACCTTCTGCTCCAACATGTTAACCATTCGGCCACCCAACTCATCTAAATAAATAAAAGTAAGCTAATTGAAATTCAAGGGCCTATTTCACAAAATTTTAACTAAGATAGGATCTGAATTTTAGTTATTTGATTGGACAATATTGGTTTGATTTTAGTTCTTAGCCACTCAAAATTGAAGTATCTGCTAAAATTTGGATTTTATCTTTAGTTAAAATTTCGAGAAACAGGGCCCAGATCTATATTTCGTTTCGGTTTTTATAATTTCGATGACCTACACTACATATAGATCTAACAAGTTATAGCGGGAGGTCACGTTCAGCTAGTTCAGATGTAAAGCACGCGACATTTGACCCTATAACCTCAGTCATTCGATTAACCAATCAGAATCATTGTTGCTTTGTTTTGATTTCTATCGCTGATAATGCCTACCCACAATTCCGCACAAAAAAGGTCAAACCCTCGATTCGACAGACAATTTGATTGGCTGACCCCTCATTTCAAGCAGAATACTAGATAAATAACAAGATCCTAATGTAGTAAAGACAAGTAAAACGAAATTTTGAACCATAAAAACGCAACGAAATAGGATCGGTGTTTCAATCAGATTGGTAATCATGAGATTTTGGACTTACTTGTAATGTTGATGGTTTGTTCTTTTCTTGCTGAGTTTTACGAACATAAAATAACATATCATCACGTTTGTCTTCCTCGCTTCCTTCCGATTCTAAAAAATATTCCTCAAACAGATCTGTCCAAAATCTGTCCACTGCTACAAACTCAAACCCACCATCATCTTTAACACAAAATAAATAGTAAACAAATTTTTTTAAAATTTACTCACCAATAAATATAATGGGGTTTTAATACTCTATTGACTAAAGCAGCCCACACACACTCAATATAATTGTCAATATTATTGATGTCGAAGCAAATTTGGTTTCCCCCACACATTCAATTATATTGTCTGAATATTCATTCAGAAGAAAGCAACCACCATCCACTTTTGATTTCTTCAATCATATTGACATCAAATTTAGAGCTTCATTATTGCATACATATACTCAACATGATTGTCAATATCAAATACTGACAATATTATTGACAATTATAATTAACTTGTGTAAGCAGCTTAACACGACTTAATGAAATGAAATGGGGTTTTAAATCCTACTGTTTTGTTCCTAACATGGACTAATGAAGACAGTCATACGCAATACAGTGTGCTATGAGGGAAATTATGCCCGGGCAGCAGCGCTACTGCCTACTCTTATATCGAATTCCAACAGCCAAGGGATCTTTTACTTGCAAGCCAATTTGTACAAGGGACCTCGATTTTCATCCCATCCAAACAACTAGACAGCTTTCCTTGCCAGGCCCCCCGTCCTGCATCACTGACAAGGGGAAATCACATCATAAAATCTGGATGCTCTTTCTCGGCCAATGCAAGGATCGAAAACCTGACCACCAGGCATGACTTACTAAAGGCCTGTTCTTAGATTTATCAAAAACAACTGTAAATACGCAAATCAACCTGTAATTTAAATCAAACAACATGTTTACTGTTTTTGCTTTATTTTTGTGTATAGATCAGCACTATTCTATAAACTTTACAGCTACATGTACATGTATTTAGCAGGAAAGGACATCGTTAACAACATGTCGTGTCGCACATGCCACATACTGAC
This sequence comes from Patella caerulea, assembly GCA_036850965.1. Lineage (NCBI taxonomy): Eukaryota > Metazoa > Mollusca > Gastropoda > Patellidae > Patella > Patella caerulea. The sequence goes on along the minus strand of JAZGQO010000002.1, from coordinate 10,282,862 downwards.
TCAAGCAAGGTTTAAAAGCAAGGTCTTATTTTCTCACTAAGATGTTCATTTACATTGTTCAGGCATTCACATGGCCTGACACGCGGTCGTTTAGCATTAAAAAGTTGCCCAGTAAAATTGACTGGAGCAGATTCCAGTTTCGACATGACGTATTAAATGGCACAGGACCTGAACGTAGTACCTGCGAGTGTAATGAGACCTACGTTCAGAGCTAAACTAATGCACATACAGCTAAATTTTAAATGTTGAACATTTATTGACATGTGGTTATTAAAAGGCTCCACCAAATATGATCAAACATTTTTCTTATTAGTTGCCTCTATTTGATGTGGCCAACTTCAAGTTTGGTCAAAGGTCACGAGTTGTAAACAGGGCTAGTGCTAATCCCAACCCTAACCCTTGACCTAGCCCCCATGCCCTAACCCTAACCTACAATCTCAACAGCAATCACATGTCCTAATCTAACATGTATTTACATTCTCAGTTGGCCTTAAGAAATAGATTTAGCTAGATGAGGAAGGCTCTAAAGTAAATCCAAACCGTCGTCGTACAGAGTCTGAAAGGTCATCTTTGTTGGTGTCCGAAATGACGTAGGACCGGAATGTTGTGCTACCTGGTAGTACATACAATACATAGGCTATTAAAATATTAATAATAATATTACATTCAATATTGTTGTAAATTCATAGAATGAATGAGTCAATGACTCATGTAGTCATGAAATCAATATAAATACCGAGTTGTTTTGTTTTCGTTACAGACATTGACATTATTCTTTAATTACCTCATTACTTGTTATCTAGATTAACTCGTGTGACTACGGTTTAAATAAAATTTAATTACGATTGTTTTTCTCGTGACTCACAACTCATCACGACACTATGAGACTACCAATCACTCGATCAGGAAAAGCTCATTTTCAACCATTTTTACTCGACTATTTCTAATCTATTGACGCAGGATTTTCACATATTTTCATGAATTGGCATAGTTCTACCTATAATTTCTATCTTTTGACGGTGTCTATTTCTTTCTTCCTTGATGGCCGCCAGCATTCGCTGTAATAAACTTTTGTTTTCATTTTTCGATTCCTCCTCCTCGGCCATACTTAATCCAGAAGACAACTCTTTTCCTACTTCCGCTTTCCACTCGGTTACCCTGAATGTAGAATAATAGAAGAAGTTGTGCTGTGATGAGGACTAGGTATTTGAGTCTACACAAGATTTGACAAGTGTAAAATCGAAAGTAGCGGAATTCAAACGTCATTGCATTATTTCTTCCGACTGGGAAAACTTGTTCTTATTCTGTGATTCGTATGTTGAGTTTTCTGGCCGTCTTTTCCATGTTTTTCACACACCATAGAAAATTATCACCGAGGGAAAACAATGGTAATTCTTTTTAAATTAATTTTTGAAAACATATAATATGTCCGATCTTATCAATTTTTAATAATACCGGTACTAAAAAAAAAAAAAAAAATATTTAAGGATAAAAAATATGAATCGCCGTAATTTACAGCGTAAATAAAATATAGATTTTTAAATCAGCAAAGTGTCCAGTAAAAATCCAATCATTTAGTAATCTAATTGTGTTACAATTGTCATCCAAACTACGGGACAAAAAAAACCCTAGGCCTATATATTCAAAGTAGCAAAAAGCAATCGGTTTAGCGTTTTTATTTTTCGGACTTGACTCTAAATATTCTTTGTAGCTACATATATTTATGAATAGTCCCAAGACGGACGAAAGGTGCTTTAAAGTGTTATTAAACCAGTGTTGAAATTATGCAGTATATAATATGTTACGCATACCTTTTTATCTTTTCATCGTTTACCGCCGCGAAACAAATTTAAGTATAGTGCAGCATTACGGTTGTGCTAATATTTTTGAGTAGATCTATATATGTTATAGTGCAGCATTACGGTTGTGCTTATATTTTTGAGTAGGCCTAGATCTATATATGTTATTAATAGGTTTTATTTATTATAGATATTTTACCTGTTCATTTTGGCCGGTTTGGAACACTAGAAGACTTAGAAGCGTACAGATTGCAACCGGCTCGACCTAATACAAGACCGTGGTTTCTGCACAGAGGTAAGAATCTGAGATAGAATAGGGTCTATGGTACTTTAAATAAGAAAAACAAAGGGAAATGGTATCTTAATCAACCAATTGTAAATAATCTAAAAAGAACAATTCTTATATTAGATCTAATAAAAATACTTACCTGAAGGGGTGCCACGTTGTCCATCCGTGACCCATATAATGACACATTTTAAATTTATTTTAAGTTCCAATACCTCGGATATCAAGAACTCATCACAATCCACGGAGAAAATTCACGAAGGCCAAAAGAAAACGTCCTCGGACTTGGAACCCGGGATTACCTCCTGCCCCGTTTATTCCAGCCATCAACCACGCAGATCTGTTGATAAATCCAGTTTACGCCCCGTACAGAAGACGACCCATAGAATTTCCTGTTAACGAAATAGGTCGACGAGGGCATCAGCGTCAACGAACAGGGCTTCCTGGTTTCCCAGAAGACGAGGGAGACTAAATGATCTACATTATTACACAGGGATAAGCCAATACGTGTTTTATAGGGGTTAAAGCAATCAACAGTCTAGGTTTTTTTTTACTTTTAAAGTTGATGATGATTGGATTGAAGAAGGGGGGGGGGTCATATCATTGGGTTAATAAGTAAGGTCCAGTCGTCCTTAATGATACGAGTCAATCATCTAAAACAGAATACTTAAGATAATAATTTATATAGGCTAACATTTTATGTCAATAGCAAGACATAAAGATCTTATTTGGTTTCGTTTTTTATAGTTCAAAATTTAACTTTCCTTTATTACACAAGGAAAGGCCATCGAAAGTTTAAAAACGAAACGAAATATATGTCTGTATTTTAACCAGATTGTCAATCTTCTACCCAGGGGCGTGGTGAGGGCAATTATTGAGAAGAAATTATGAGTAACAAAAAAGATTTTGGCACAAAAACCCTTTTACTGATCGCGGAGCCCGCGGCGGGGGGTCCGGGGGGCCCTCCCCCGGGAAAATTTCGAAAATTAGAAGCCCAGAAACGCAATCTCCAGCAATTCGAGACAAGAAATACGGTAATAAAATATGATTAAATTTTCCAACTTGACTCTTTCAAAATTTTTTTAATTGGGTCAGATGAAACAATTTTTCCACTTACAAATGTTTTTCATTTTTTGAGTAATTTGATTGTGATTTTGGCGCAAAAACTTTTTGGCGCATGAGTATGGCTACTCATGAACTCATTCTCACCACGCCCCTGCTTCTACCTTATTGTTTAAAATATACATAATATATTAAATTTGTTCTATTATCAACATTCAATGTCTATCAGTATTGTGTATTATGTGTACATTTTTCGGTTGTTAATTATTTTGTACATTTGTTGATATTTGATTAATCGCCGTATATATATTTTTTTCTATTTTCAACATTCAATGCATATCATTATTGTTTATTGCTGTGTACATTTGTTGGTAGTTAATTATTTTTTTCATTATACGTTTGTTTTTGTTTTTTTTTTTTGTTTTTTTTTTGTTAAACATTTATTTACTCATAACCATTTATTTAATCCCACACTATTTGTTATACTATTGTATGTTTAATGCATTGAAATTTCAATTACAATTATTAGATAATTTATCAGGTAGTATCATAACAACTGAAGAAAGTAATTTAATTTTAAATGTTACACGGTCCGAGGCTTAAATTCAATTACCGTGGTCTCCGGATACATACCGCGATGCCTCCCTCATTCCTATATGCTAAATGACTCAATAAACATAAAACCATTCGGATTTGTTTAAATAATTACAAATCTAACCTATACCCGTATCATATTCAGTTTCAGCTATATTCAGTTATTTTTCTCTATTTCAGCTAATTAGGGTTTTATTTTTTGTAAATTATTATTGCGTAGTGCTATCAATAACTTACATAATCAGTGTTTGTTATTGTCTTATGGACTGAGTTCGAGTTCACGGACGTAGTAATTATAAAGTATGTAAATATATGTGCGAGGATGAAGGGTGTAATAATTATAACACGTGTACGTGCGCACTTGTAGATATATTAATAAAAAGGGGAGGTAATAATTATACTACTTATTTAAAAAAAAAACAAAAAAAAACTGATGGGGTGATAATGATAATCAGTGTCTTAATCTAATAGTTATTAAAGTTGTCAATAATTAGTGTAATAATTACGTGTCCTGAATAATTGATATAATTCATGAATATGCTGTCGATAATTGGTGTAAAGGATGGATGTGCTGTAGATAATTGGTATAAATGATGAATGTACCGTAGATAATTGGTGTAAATGATGAATGCTCTTCATATAATTGGTGTCATTGATGAATGTGCTAAGACAAATGGTGTAATAATTAGTGTGTTATGCCAGGTTCCAACCTCCGTGCGATGCTTTACGATTTTTTCCCATTGAAGCTACGATCTACTACATAAACGTGCAGATACGTACGTTCTTATGCCTTTCGATACGGCGGTCAACACGGCTGCTACGACTGACCACAGTATATGATAAGACCTGATAGGATCACCACGATTACTCCACGATTAAAACGACGAATTCGATCGTAGCACGAATCGTGATAATGGGAACCTAGCATAACCAATAATTGGTGCATTATAATATGCTATAATTAGTACGCCATAATAATTGGTTAATTAATGTGCTATCAATGATTAGTGTGGTATCAATAATTAGTAGTGTACTAAATATTATCAATAATTGATGTAATTACTAGCATGCTACGATTAGTATGCGATCATAATTCGTGTTCTATCTATAGTACGCTATCAGTAGTTAGTAAATTAGAAGGTGACCATCTCTATCTATACCTAGTTAATTAGCGAGCTATGAATAATTAGGATAAATTATTTCCGTGTAATTGGTGTATTGATTAATTCTATAGTGTAAATATATCGTAATGTTATTTATTGTAACTTATTATTGTTAATACCATTAATGTAACTTCACAGAAGTTTTTTTGGAATGAAGATTATTATTAGTGAAATGAAATGGGGTTTAACATCCTACTTTGCTGAACCTACCCGGCTATGTGCTATGGGGAAGAAATGTGACGGGACTGCAGCGTTGCAATCTACTAATTATCTTGGATGTGTACATGGCTTCCTGGTTTTCATTCCCTCCAAACATCTAGACACTGAGCTTGGACGGGCATCATTCTGTCTTGCTGCGCTGACCTGATGAAACCACGCTGGAGTTCCCGTTATGATTGACGCGTTATCAATAATTAGTGTTATCAAAAATTAGTGTGTTATGTATAATTGTGTGTCATTATTAGTGTGTTATGAATGATTGGATGTAATTATTGGTGTGTTATGAATATTTAGTGTGTTAGTGCATCCTCAATAACTGATGTATTAGTGTGTCGTCAATAATTAGTTTAATACTATTATTAGTGTGTTGTTAATAATTGCCTTATTAGTATGTCATCAATAATTAGTTTAATTAGCACGTCTGGAGTAATAATTAGCAGTGTGTTATCACTCATTAGTGACTTATCAATAATTGGTATATTATCAATAATTGGTGCATTAGTGTCATTAATAATTAGTTTAATTAGTGTGTCATCAGTAATTATTGTAATTAGTAGCATGTTGAAGTAATAAGTAGTGCGATTCCATAATAATTGGGTGTAATTATAAGTCTACAATTAAGACTTGGTGTAATTATTTCACAAATAAATTTAATTGAAAATAATCGCACACAGGGGTTTTGTGCTGTCAGGACAAAGGGAGAAGATGATGACCCGCCCTGTCTTACCACCAAAGTGACAATTTTTGTTTTTATCCATATTTTGATTTTATTACCACATAATATTCATCTGTAATATGATGTATAATGTATTGGAGGTTAAATTTGTTATACACATTTAAAAAATGTGTTATTATTGACATTTGACAAAAACAAATGGCGTAATTTTAAATATGTTTCGTTTCAATAATTATTACACAGATGTTTCTAGCGCGAGAGAGAAATGGGGTTTAACACAAAATAGTCCATTTCTGGACTAACGTATGGTTATATCTTATTTCAATAACTCGCTTGCGCGTAGGGGTCTTTAGCAATGGTAGGCAACCAGAGGAACCAGAATAGACCCAAGGGGTTGGACTGGCGACCCTACTCTTTTGTCACTTACACTTGGGGAATCGAAACCAAGCCATTCAACTCAACAACAGACCTTAAGATCTAATGTGCCCATGTGTTAACCAGGAGAGAGAAATAGAAATGGGGTTTAACGTCCACTCGAGACAAACTAGGTCATTTCGGGACTAACATATGGTTAAATTTTATTTCAATAATTCGCCTGCGTAGGAAACTGGAAGACCCGGAAAAAAAACACGAGGTTTTACAGGCGATCTTATTGCTTGTCACATACAGCCAGGGAATTAAAACTATGTGAGTTGATTCAATGACAGACCATATGATACAACGCTCACGCGCTAACCATTCGGCCATCTGAATAAAAAAGAAGTCTAAAATTGTTAGATCTATGTATATATAATATATATAGCAATAATTTATTAAATGATTAGCATATATATGAATGATAATTTCATATTTTATATGGTATAATGTGTATATAAAAAAAACATGAATAATTTCAAACCCTAGGTTTATCTTATCAATAGACAGTCTTCACGCATAATTATGTATATCATTGTTGATTTGTATATTACTATTTACACAAAACAATATTTACAAAATACAAAATGTACATAACTAGACTTAAACATACATTACACAAGAGATGAATCTGCCTATTGCAAGTCTTTCTTAACCCTTAGAACCCGAAATGCCGCAAAACCGGATTGACGTTGTATCACATATACCTGAAATGTCGGTTTTGCGGCTTGGGGCGTGTTCAAGCTCCAATTACGTTGACGTCATAATTATATGAGGTCCTGTAAATCCTGGGAGGGACGTGCAACACCCCATGTAAAGTCAGTGTTCAAAGGGTTAAAGTCTGAAATGTTATCTGAATTATTAATAAGATATTAATTAACTTATCCAGACCATAATCAACTCTTGATTTACGTCATCGCTAGCCTGCAATGTTTACTGGATTAGGATCCGATTTTCTTTTCAATTTCCATTCATGATTTAATCATGAAATGGATAATCAAGACTATGTTTTTTGATTGTTCCGACTTTAGTATTGATGATCGAGGCTAGGTCGAAATTTCAGTTGCTAAATTCTGGGTTCAAGGTGGATCAATTTGACTGAAATTTTCAGCAAATTGCCTTAACATTATCTAGTTTAACTATTAATGTGAGAACTACCAACTCTTTATCTAATTTCCCATAGTGTATTTTTAAATATCCCTGACAAGATTATTAAAGATGCATTAGGTCAGATTTAGCTGACCGTTCAAAAATAGATCATGAGAACTGAATTCTACTGAAAATTTCAGTCAAATTACTTGATGCTGAGCGAGTAATGAGTTTCTAAATTTTGGACAAGATAGTCTTGATTATAAGTCTTGATTATCCATCTAAGCCATTCGATGTACTAGAGAGTTAATTATGGGGTTGTCATGTTCATCTATGTCTAAATAAAAATTTATAAAATATTTGAAGCTAGAAAGCTTTTGCAATAGGCTGATTTCGCTCTTAAATATTGCATCTTTAATATCTCTTTAATATATCTTTCAACTTATCCAAGCCTATTTGACAAGAACGTTCCAGAGGGAAATATCAATGAATTGATCAAAAAAAAAAAATTAAACGTCCTACTGTTTAGATCTGACTAAACTATTGTAGACGGGCATACGCCATACAATGTGCTTGTGCTGTGAGGGGAAATTTGGCCCTGAGAGCGCTGCTACATCATTATATTAAATTCCAATTGCAAAGAGTTTTCTTTTAACACGCATCATATGACTACCGGTATATATGTTGTCCCTCACTTGGACTGCTTTCCTACATCACTGAAAGAGTTAACCAATCCTGATAATCTTGATCGACTAACACCAAGATCGTAAGCCGGACCTTCGGGGTTAGCGAGCCAACAGCTCCATCAAACTAATTACAGGAATAAGAGTGGATTTTGAGATATTCAAAGTCATAAAAGAACATGATTTATGGCAATATCAAATTTCATCCATATTTATAATTGACGCAACATCTCAAAATGGTTATCATTAGAATTTACAAACAATGAATTTGGAATATTTCATGAGAAAAAGTCAATAAAATAAATAAATAGAGTAAAATACTGTATACAAATGTCATCAGGTTCATTCACACAATATACAAACAAATATATTATACTAAAACAGATGTAATTAACAGCATTTCAAAACTTTAACTTGCAAATAAAAAAACACCCAATATATTGATAATTTTAAACTGACAAGGGTTAATTCAAAAAAATAAATTTAAGAATATCTTGCAGGATATTACATAAATAGAAAATTGCTGTGGGTCTGTTTTGTTTGGCGAGTTTTCAGAATTTATAAAAAGTAGTTTTAACAAGAAATTTGATAAATACTTGCCTGGCCATATTGAAGACTAATGAGTGATGTTTTATGAAGAAAAATAAATGTTAAGTATGACACCGCTAAATATGAAATTTCAAAATGTGATAACATTAAAAAAGGCAATGTCATATTCATTATAATTACTTCCTTTAATAAAGTTGTCAACTTTTCAGAGCCTTATAGCGACAGTTTGACTATTGAATTGAGATTTAGGTCCAAAAACAAATGAGTGATTTTTAAAAAAAAAGAAAAAAAAAAGTTTTAACTGGAGATGACGGGTATGGATCCTGGTCTGTCTCACATGATATGCGAGCGCACTACCATTTTAGCTACACCCCATACATAACAATGCGCTAGGAATGCCGTCTGGTTAACCAAAAAGAAAATTGGTACGATTCAAACCACTGATGACCTGGGCCCCTTGGCTCAGTCGGTTAGAGCGCCATGCTAATAACGCAGATGTCATGGGTTTCAACCCCCATAGGAGCCAGATCAGTCTAATCTTAATGCTGTTTTATTAAATAACAATAAGAGTTATTCCTCTTTGTTTGGGTTAAAAAAATGTCTGACAAGAAAAAATTTGAAATAGTTAACACTACTATTACAGATTCTTGCAGTTCATGCCACTTAATCATGTGTTAACCCAACTATTATTCCAGGTGGATGTCAAATTGAACTTCTCATTCAATGTTTGTCAAACGTTTCAAATATTATCTAATTTCATAAGATATTTTTGGACAATAGTGGGCATTGTAGAATTTGGTGATTTGGGGAGAATCAAGGATTTTTGTCACCGACATTCACATCCTTCATGGTTTTTTGAAACATAAATTTGATAGATTTATTTACCGATAACAAGGTCTAATGTTCTGATTTAATTCACAAGTATAATTTATTATTCTCGAACATTCGAACAAGTAAAAAAGAAAAATTTCTTCGTTTTCTATTCCATATGATTCACTTGAACGAACTTGTAATTTTATACTTTCTATTGTATGCTGTCCTCAAAGGACATAGTTTCGATGAAATAAAATTATATTCTAATTCTAATCATTTTTAAAAGGGGCATCAGAAATTTTGAGGATTTAATTAGTTATTAAATAAATAATTTTCAAGTCGCAGTGATTATTGGGGAATAAATTGCAAAGATTCAGAAAGCTCTGCACATTTGTGTATTTGCAGTGAACCGAATATACAGATATATCAGGGATAAATTAGATTGTAAAGCAAAGTTTGGGATATTAACCAATTCATAAGAAAAACAAGCAGACATTTGTGAAAATGCTTTAAATAGATCTAATTAGAGATTGCGATATAATTTTTTTTTTCTTTTAAACTTTCACATATTATCAGCTGATTGTATTACATCATTAGAGGTCGAAGTTCTACAAAAATAAATAAAGACTGATTTCTTCTGAACAGAAACGTAAACAAAATACACACATAAACAAACATATTTTTGGTTTGTAGCAAAATCAACAACATGATGAGGAGAGCACCTCCGATGCTTTTAAAACAAGTCATATATGGGAAAATAACAGCTAGATTTGAAGAAAGTAAATAATACATATCTCTATTCTCTATACTATACTAGATGAATCCTACATATGTTTTTTTTTTCACAATCCCTTTTCAAACTAAACCCAAGCTTCTAACCCGCTGTACATGTTTTGGACATGCTCGGAGCCATAGGGTTTGGTAGCTCACAGACTGGCTGCAAAAAAACGGGTGAAAGTTTTGTAAATACTTGTCACGTGTCTCTACAACCAGTCTCTGATCTTCTTCGGTGTCAAACACACACAAGTGATGCTTACGTCTCACGTATCCCTCGTAGACTGCCCATAGTAGCATGCACTTCAGGTTGTCAGCTAGGCTTAATCCAATAGCCAATCTAATTAACATAAACTTACACCGGGCTGTTAAAATTGATAATCGATATACTGCAATACATATTTTCCATGATACGTATCGTAATCCAAGATTTGGCTTATTGATATTTTCAATTTGTTTTCAAATAGACAATTGATTTTTTTAAAAATAATTTAATTGTATGGAAACACATTTTCATTTAGTCACTTCATTAAAATTTATGTAAACAATGGCATAAAAAAGATTTTTGTACAATATGAATGATTTAAGAAAACTTATTAAAATGTACTGAAATTTTACTTTCGTATTTCACGACACTATTCCATTTCGTGATACCAAAATTTTACATACAAAGTCTATAAATATAATACAAAATTGATTACAGAATGTATGTGAATATTTTCACATCTTGACAATAAATAATTTCCCTTTACAAGTTGACCTCCTTACATTCTGGCCGTATGACAGATCAATTCACTGTCAAAAACCTTCCTACAATATGGCTTGAAGGCAAGAGATATCATGAGCTCAGAATAACCTGAGCGAATTTGGGGAAAAGTTTGCATGAATTACTTTGATAAGCAAGGTCAAAAGCCATATATGGTCAAATCTGGGCATTCCCCTCGCTTTCAAAATGAACTATGGACATTTAAGGCAAAAGACATCACAGGTCTAAAATTATCATAGAGTGAAAACAAATGTGTACATATTTACAAGCATGACAGATGATATCTTTAAATGATCTAGAAGTTGTCTGGAAGGTTAAAATCTGATATGAAGTTCTGGTTTGGTTGTTGTTGCATGGGCATGTTCTGTTGGCCGTCTGGCGGTATTTGTTGCTGTGGCGCCGTCCCTCGTTGCATCATTAACTGTTGTTGCTGCTGTTGTTGTTGACGGATGTGCTGGAAAAACAAAACAAAACATTACAAAGAACGACCAGACATAGGATGGGGTTTCATGTCTTGGTTATTTTGGGACTAACACAAATGCATGCCATTTCAGGACTAACATAGTAAAGTATACATGTATTTCAACAAACCAACAGTGAGGCTGATGTCCCCTGCCAAACTCCCAAAATAAATCGATGACACATATTAATTAACTGCAGATTTTTTTTTTTTTCAAAAGTATCGAGCAATCAAATTGATTATCAACTATCCATAAGTTTCAGCACTTTCTATCAGGTAGAATATTTGTTATCTTGTTTCAAATCATTGATCAATGAAATTGCTTAGCTCTGCTTAGATTTAGCTAGAAATGTTAATCAAGACATTCACCTAATGAACATCTACATCAAGTTTAAACATTCTACTTCAATCAGAGTTGTTATTTTCCAAAGTCTTGATCAGTCAAATTGCTTATCATTCCTTAGCCTAAGCAGAAAACTCTAACCATCGAACCTACTCAGGGTAATAATGTTATCCTGCAGAAAATCCACTGTTTCAACAGTCAAGAATAGATTGATATTTCAAGCATGGTCAAGTCCCAATCTAATTGATAATATTTGCTTAGTCTTAGCATAAAATGTTCAACATCGAACTTCATAAAAGCATTCACTTAATGAACACCCACACCAAGTTTGAACAATCTACCTCAATTAGAAGGAGAGTTATTCTGTTTCAAAGTCTCGGCCAATCAAATTGCTTATCGATCTGCTTACCCCAACAGAAAAGGCTAATCCGCTAATTATTGAACTTGGTCAAGGTAATGATGTAATGAAACTATGCACCAAGTTTCATCACTCTCACTTAATTAGAACTAAAGTTATTGTGTCCCAAAGCATCAACCAATCAAATTGCTTATCTCTGCCTACCACAAAAAGAAAATGATCATTTTCTAACTCCATCAATCAATTGCAACAGAGAGAGAGAGAGAAATGGGGTTTAACATCCACCCGACACAAACTAGGTCATTTTGGGACTAACATATGGTATCAATTTTATTTCAATAATTCGCTTGCGCGTAGGGGTCTTTAGCAGTGGGAGGAAACCAGACTGCCCGGAGGAAACCCACAAGGTTGAGAAGGCGCCCTATCTCCATGCCACCTACACACACACCAGGGATCGAAACCACAGCCGCTAGCCAGAGGTGACCGGCCAGCTAGAGGTCGAAGCGCGGCACTCTAGACCACTAGGCAATCCCAACTTCCCTCAATTGCAACAATTGGTCCACTTGACATGGAATGATCCATAACACTGATATAATTTTTCTTGACTTACTTGTTGATTAAGCAGTAAATGTCGTAACTGTTGTTGATTGGGTACCTGTTGTTGTTGCTGCTGTTGTAACTGTAACTGTCTCTGTTGTAACTGTTGCTGTTGTTGTACCTGCTGACGGTGGGCTACAAAAATAAAAATTTGATCAATTAAAAATAGCTATGTAAACTCCTCAAATGAGAAGTTGTATCAGTCGATCTACACTCTGATTAATCAAAATACAGATCTACATTTCGTTTGTTTTTTTTTTATACTTTTGACGATGGCTGCTTCAGTGCTTCTCTTGAAGGTTGCGTCTTTCGACCTCTATGATGTCAAGTGATTTGATTAACCAATCATTTTTGATGTTGTAGTAGGATACCCACAGTTCTGTGCTTCCAACGCTAAGAACTCAGTGCAACAGACAATTTCATTGGCTAACCCCTCACATCATCCAGAATGTGGGTTATATAAGATCTCTTCCAGATTCTAGTGTAGTAAAGACTAGTAATTTGAAACCGAAATGACTAGGATCTGTGTTTTAATCACCTTGAGTGGATCTAGAAGAAATCAAATGTGGTTAAAGATAAAACTCGGTGCAGTTTACCCTTAACCGGTCGACGCCATTTTGACGTTATGACGTCAAGTCGTCAGGCTAAAAAAACAACTAACGTGAAATATTTTGTATGCCTGTCAATCGACTACTGCTGGATAATTATATGTGATGAACTCTTGACACCAATAAAAAAAGTTGAAGAGGATAAGTTGATTTATAATTTGCTAATCATTTTAAATCATTTTCATCAGAAATATCGTCTTCACAATCGGCGTCATCGATATAATCCCCGTTGGAATCATATATAGGCATTTCAATGACTTTGAGAAGTCTTTTTTAACATTCACGACAGGAAATTCTCAATACTTAAATTGCATATGAATAAAATATACATTATTTTAATTGATTACAACAACAAAAATCAACGCTGATGTAAATAGATCTAACATGTTCAAAAATATAAATAATCGCACAGTTCGATAGTAAGCCTGTTTTATAATTAAGAAAAATATTTAATTTGAGGTAAAATGTAAGCAAGTTACAAGTTACCTCATCCACAGGCTCCTGTAACAAACATGGAAAATCTCTTTATAAAATAACAGAGCCCACATCCCATATTGTTGTTGTCACGTCGTAACACTCACTAATTCTCACTAGGGAGTGACAAGGAGTAGGGTCAACTGTCCAACCAGCATGGATTTTTTCTGGGTGACTCTGGTTTCCTTCCACTGATAGAGGCCCCTACACACACACACAAATTATTTAAATAAAACTGAACCATATGTTAAGTCCTGAAATGACTTAGTTCGTTTTGAGTGGACTTTAAACCGCCTTTTTCTCTCTCGTTCATAATTTAGTCACACTTAATTGCGGACATATGAAAATTGCTTTGTTTTAATAAATGCTGTGGACTCAATTACGTAACTAGTGAGAATTGCGACTGGGTAGGGATTTTCCATGTTAAAGATGCCTGTGACCTCCCCTACACTTTTAAAAAAATAAAACCAAACCCAAACTATAAAACATTCTTCCTGCACCAGTTTAACATTGAACAAAACCTCATGCCTTACAAAAACCATCACCATAATAAAAACAGTCACGAATTTCAACAAAGTAAGTATATATCTCTATTATATATATGTATGCCAGTCTTGATTTTGGAAATTTAGGTTAAGCAAAGAATTGCCAGTCAAAAGATGAACACACATAAGCAGCTGTAAAATTGATATTTGACTTTGAAATTTTATAGTTTGTCCTGAAGACTACCCAGACAATCCCTCCAAGTTTGAAATAAAAATCTCTAAATTTACAATTAAAAAATTTCAATAACAGGGGTAGTATTTCTCAAAACTTGGTCTGCCATTTCGAATTTCATTACTAATTATTTTTTTTTTTCAGAACTAATTGTACATGTAGACGAACAAATATCTCATTTCATTACTAATTATTTTTTTTTTTCAGAACTAATTGTACATGTAGACGAACAAATATCTCAGTCACACTGAAAAAAAAAAAATCTTCAAAAGTCTTAGCTCTTTGTATTGTGGATGGTTGGACAGACAAGTAAGTCTGGAAATAAGGAACCTGTCACTGACAATAATGTCAGGCACAGATTCCGGCACAATTCCCCTGGTACCTGTCATTTTGTATGGCACTGACTTGTCTTTTTGATTTATATTATTAATACATGTCCGGCACTAAGTTGAAAATGTCAGGTGCTATTTCATTAGTGCTTGACAGTTTACATCCAAGCCCGTAATTTCCAGACCTGCAGACATGGGTGACAACAATATACATACTGAACTGAGTACTCCAACAGGGAATGTGTGTTTCCGATGTAAATAATAAAAGTTTTCAATCTTCGAGGTAATGAGCATTCAAACACCAGTCACCATATATTAATTAAAACTGCACAACATGACAACATTAAAACATACATGTACGACTTTCAATAATATACACAGACCAATTCCTTTATTCCTAATTGACGGAAAACAGACTATAAATTAGAGTATCAAGGATTTAAATTATTAACATTAAAGCTGGTTTCCCACATGTCAGCATTCCGTGGCATCCGAATAACTAGCCCTCTAATCGCAACTGACCAGGGTTGAGGTCCAGCTGAATTACTTGAACAGTTACAGCACATGCTATAGTACAGGTACCAGGAATTAAAAGATAGGTTGCCAGGCAATGAAACATACACCCACAGCAGCAAAATCATCCTGGCAGTAACAAGAGTTGCGAAATACATGTACATGTATTTTTACTTTTTTCGGTACCGTAATAAAACATTTGTAATACACTAAAATCTGATTAAGAGTAAAAACTCATTACATGTAAGTAATTATCAAAAAATCATTAGAATTTGTTTGGTTTTTATAAAATTCTGCCCTGTGCTAACAATTAGTATACAAAACATTTAATATCATGGATTTAGCTGTTCAATTATCAAAATTCATTGAAAATCAGAATACTTGTTTGTTTCAACAGCTTTAACTCTGTGTGTCAATCTGAAGCCAATCGGATGATAAGTTTGGTCTCTAGAGCATCAAAGATTTTTCAAAGTAATCAAGGGATATAACTCTGGCAGTAATTATTTTAAATCGCTGAAAATAAATAGACTTCTTCGTCTTATGACCTTATAAATTTAAAGTCAATCAGATATTAACTTTGGCCTCTAGAGCATCCACAAGATTTTTCAAAGTGATCAAGGGTCATAACCCTGGCATTAATTATTGAAAATCAATGAAAATCAATAGGATTCTTCGTCTTATAACTTTAAATACAGTGTATAAATTTAAAGTCAAAGTAATCAAGGGAGATAACTCTGGTAGTAATTATTTTAAATTGTTGAAAATCAGTAGGCTTCATCGTCTCACTGCCTTAAACTTAAACACTGTGTATAAATTTAAAGTCAATCGGATATTGACTTTGGCCTCTAGAGTGACCACAAGATTTTTTTAAGTGATCAAGGGCCATAACTCTGGCACTAATAACTGGAAATAGTTGAAAATCGATAGGCTTCTTCATCTCATGATGACCTGGGTTTTAATTCAAAGTCAATTGAATATATCAACTTTAGCTTCCAGAGCATCCACAAACAAATGTGGACGCCGACTGGACGGCCGGACAAGGGCGATGACAATATACGACCACATTTCATTGTGGGCACATAAAAATGAATCTCCAAACCCTGTTCCTATTTGTCAGTGTTTTTGACCCATAAGAAGAACTGGGCAGACTCTTATTGTCAGCCTAACTGGTGTCACCTTTGATCATGAAACAAACTTTAATTAATTTTTTGTATGCAAGACACCCCACGGTTTCGAGTCTAATGCATTCAGAACACTAACTACCACAGTGTTCTCCAATTGTACCAATCTTAAATAATCATGTGGATCCTTTTTTTTAGCAAGACACCACATGTGACATTCTCTACAAGCAAGACCACAGTGGTCTCCCCTGCGTAAATTCTAGTTGAATAAAATATAAACAGGGGTTAGATAAAGATAAAAGATTAACCCTAAAATGACATAGTGAAGCCTGTAACCATTTGATTATACTGTAGCCTATATATAGATATATAAATATACACAACCACCTTAAGTAACCTAGCAACCCACTTAAACATTGATCAATTACATACCAGAATACATATGACTAGATGATCCAGGATAATAGAGACCGTGGTTATCTGCTTATGATCAAGAAAATGAGTTTTACAAAATATATGAAGATAAGCAACATGATTCAGGACTGGCCTGTTTATCTTATTGGGGGGTTTGGATTTAAATTATTATGAACATTATTTAAATCAAATATTCTATTCCACTCTGTATCATATGTTGCATGTGAAAACAATGATCATGGTTTGTCACTTTATAAAACAAAAGATTAGTCATCAATGGATAATCCCTGGCAGATATCAACAAAGGATGCTGGTGCAGTCAAGGATTGACGGTTAATTAAATAGATGAAACCCAAGAGGGGAATTCATTGTGATGACACCAAAAGATGGCTATTCGTACTGATTCGACTATATAGTTTTTACTTGAAGACAGCAATTTGGATATATTCTATGTGAAGAGAATTAGAAATGCAGATTTAAAATAAATCTAAAAGCCTAACAATTAGCAGAAGAAAAAAGGAGCTGACAGAAAATAAAACAAAGTTAGCAGACAACAAATCTGGTGTGTTATAACCCTTACCTATCATTTGCTGCTGCTGCTGTTGCTGTTGTTGTCTGGCAGCCATCTTGGCTTGTTGTTCCTTCTGCATTTCCTTTTGTTTAGCTCCTTGCAATTCCTGTTGTAAGGCTTGTATTTTTTGTTGCAACAAGGCCTAAAATAACAACAAATAATCATTTCTTATAATTCCCAGTTACATGTAATTAATACAACAAAAATGCTCATCAAATGGAGACAATCTTCAGTAGGAGGGGATATCAACCTTGACTGAACACACTAAATGCACATGCATTCCGGATGGGGGTTGTATGTCGTTAGAATAGAGGAAAGCAATCTTTTCTATTGAGAAAAGTGTCTTATAGAAAGTTGTCTTTAGAATAGAGGAAAGGAATTTTATATTTAGAATAGAAGAAAAGGGTCTTTACAATACAGAGAAAAATGTTTTTTTAAAATAGTCTTAAGAATATAGCAAAGTGGTCTTTTGAGTAGAGAAGAAGGTGGTCTTTTAGAGTGGAGCTACATGTGATGTTAAAAAAATGGAGTATCTGCTGAAAACTGGAAAGGAATGGCAGCTGAAGCCACTCCATGTCACATTCCCTTTTGAGGGGCTTAACTCAAAGGGTCTTTCATACAATACATTAACTCTTAACCAGTCATAGTCGCATAGTTGCATCACAACGTTACACTGCTTAGTGGTTACGGTTGCATATTTACGACCACAGCAAAAACCTTTTATTATAAGCCGCATTTGAGTATTTAGTTTCGTATTTAATTTGTGTTGTGAAATGTGTTGAAACAAATAGTGCAAATTATAGATCAACTTATCCTCTTTTTATAGGTGTCAAGAGGCTATAACTTATAATTATCCGACAGTAGTCGATTGAAATACACATACAAAATATTTGACGTTAGTTTTTTTTTTAACCTGACCACTTGACGACATAATGTCAAAATGACGTGGACCGATTAAGGGTTAAAACATTAAGGGACATAAATACTTACCACACTTGAGTTATCAACTGCTTGTTGTTGAGATCCACCCATTTGTTGAGCAGCAGCAACAGCTTGTTGTTGTAACCCTAGCAACTGTTGTTGTTGTTGCTGCTGAATAGGGTTTGTTGGTATCTGTTGTCCCATCTGACTACCTTGTGTTGTCGACGGCATGGTTGTCATGGTACTGGGGATCTGATTCTGCATCTACAATAAACAGAATTAAAGTAAATTAAGAACTTTTTGGGTGGACAAGTTTTACATGTTGGATTCCCTTCGATGCCAAGGCCACTTGAAACAAAATCCAGAGAAAGGAAATGAAATGGGGTTTAACGTCCTACTCTTTTGCACCTAACCTGGGCTAATGGAAGACGGGCATGCATATGCCATACAGTGTGCTATGAGGGAAATTTTGCCCAGGCAGCTACGCTACGACCAACTCTTATATAGAATTCCAACTGTCAAGGGATCTTTTACGTGCACTCCACGGAGTAGGCAGCTGTCCTTGTCACGCCCTCCTTCTGCATCACTGACAAGGAGAAATCACGCCGGAAAATCGAGATGAACTTTCTCGGCCAATGCAGGGATCGAACACCCGACCACATTGGGGCCTGACGAGTAACTATACTTCAAAGTCCATAAGCGCATCCCATCGTCGACATCAACCGGGTTAACAAAGATCGACATATATGCCATGCAATATGCTGAGAGGGAAATTGTGTCCAACATCGCAAACCAGCTGCCAAGAGATCTTTTACACATATACTAATGCATACACATGACCTCAGATTTTCGTCCCATCCAAACAGCTATATGTTGTCCCTTGCTAGGCCCTCTGTCCCAAAGCACTGACAACTGGGGATGCACCCTGGAAAAAACTGATGACCTTTCTTGGCCAACGAAGGGGTCGAACATGGAACCTCCAGGATAGCGAGCCAACGTCTTACCCACTAAACCACTCAATCTGTTTCACAGAGAATTACTAATAATATCTCTGTCACAGAGGCGACAACCATTGGCTCAAAGGCTTGTGCATTGTTTACATAAGACGCAACTGCTTCGGGCAAAATGATGACTTTTACTCATTTTAATACCCATTTACACTAAATAGGAAATACTTTTTAACTACAAATACTTCAAAAGTCTTTACTTATTTTTCTAATACATACAAAAAATGTTTTAGAAATTAATTTGTCGAAAGAAAAAATTTAATATGGTGGAATAATTAAGTCGCGTTGATGTCATCCTTATCAGTGATTGTAGCGACCTAGCGAATATTCACTGCTGATCAGTTTGTTAACCACCATGACTCAAGACGCGGCCATCAACTTACCTGTCCAGGTATCATGGGCATAGAAGATGTGGATGATGTCATAGTATTACTGGGTCCAGGTACAATATTACCCACTCCACCGGTCTGTTGTTGCTGCATCTAAACATATAAAAAAAACTTTGCATATATTTAAAGATACATAACAGTAATAAGA
Organism: Patella caerulea; assembly: GCA_036850965.1. Taxonomy (NCBI): domain Eukaryota; kingdom Metazoa; phylum Mollusca; class Gastropoda; family Patellidae; genus Patella; species Patella caerulea. Next base: position 10,263,005 of record JAZGQO010000002.1, on the reverse strand, counting down.
TAATGTTGTCATTCTTATAATCCTTGAGTGGCATTTAGCGATTGAGCGAATTAAAAAACATAACACAATTTATATGGAAAACAATCACTGTTTTATACACATATAGCAAATTATTTGTACTTGATAATGATAAGAGAATACTTGTCGAAACGTCGTGCTATATATGTATAAACCAGTGATTGTTTTCCATAAAAATTGTGTTGTGTTGTCATTCTTGCTATAATAGTTCAAAAATAGATAATACAAAATGAATATACTGAAAATTTTATTCAAATTACTTTTTTGGTATATTTGATTCTTAGCCTCATTTCTCCAATTTTAAATTACATCATTAAATTCCAAACTGGTTAAAATCTTGAGCATCTGATGACATTGAGAGTGGATTATGGTCTTGTCATGTTAATAATTGTATTATATTTAAGGTCAAAATAAAGACGTGCAAATTTAGCTCTTAAATAATGTATGCTTAAACAATATAGATCTTAAATATTCCAGACAATATATACTGAGTGCCATAGAAAACGCATCACTTAGTTTTTCGTATAATAAAATGATCCTGTAAACATATATTTATTTTGCTTCTTATTGTGAACAATATTCAAATGTACTTTTGTTTTTATCCCCTCTGACTTCGTATCGTTGATTAGAGATTAAACATCCATAAGTGTACAAATGTGTTGTTATTGACGTGTTCCTGTTTGAATATTGTTCACAATAAGAAGCAAAATAAATATATGTTTATAGGATCACTTTGTTATATGAAAAACTAAGTGATGCATTTTCTATGGCGCTCAGTATAGTATAATACATGAAATAAAATAGGGTTTAACATCTCTCAATCAGTTCAAAAATTGATTCAATTTCACTTAGTACAGTATATACAAAAATATGATAACTTGAAAATTGGCATTCTCTGCAGGCAGTAAAAAATAAGCCAGAACCACCCCCAAAAGTTGGGTAAATCTTTTGATGTACCGCTTATTAATTTGATTAAATCCATGAATAATAACATTTCCATTTATAAAGCGCTATACCCACAAAACGTGCTCATGACGCACTAGTCTCTAATAAAATAATTAAAATGATCAGTCCTCAGTCAAGTGGAGGACTTCTGTGATGGTCTAATGGTAGTCTTTTCCATTTTGTAGATAAAGATGTAGCGACTTGGAAAGAGCGACCACCAAATGACTTCAATGAAATGAGAGAATATATTCTGTTGATAGTTGTTTGCAAGCCTGGAAATAAGGCACCTGTCACTGTCAATGCCAGGCACAGATTCAGGTTTTGTCATTTGTCAGACACAATACCTCTGGTGTCTGTCATTTTGTCTGCCACTGATTTGTCTTTTTTATTGATATTATTAATACATGTCCGGCACTAAGTTGAAAATGTCAGGAACTATTTCATTAGTGCCTGACATTTATCAGGTACATCTAAAACAGTTATTTCAAGACCTGGTTTTTTGTTTATTTGAAATGTTAATCCATTTGAATATAATCTTTGAGTGGCATTTGGTGATCGGAAAGCACACTGACAGAATAAAGCTAGTGATTGTTTCCCATATAATCCACTTCTGTTTAAATAATTGATGATTATTCTTTAGTGTGAATTAAGCAGTAAAAAATTACATATTGTTCAAAATAAAGCAAATTATGATCAGCAGATTTGATCTGTTATTTTTAATAGGGAAATGAAATGGGGTTTAATGTCTTACACTTTCTGCACCTAACCAGGGCTAATGAAGATGGGCATACGCTATGAGGGAAATTTTGCCAAGGCAGCTGCATGTGCCCTACTCTCATATCAAATTCCAACTACCAAAGGATCTTTTACGTGCATGCCAATGTGTACACAGGACCTTGGTTTTTCGTCCCATCCAAACAACTAGACAGCTGTCCTTGTCAGGCCCTCCATCCTGCATCACTGACCAGGGGAAACCACGCCGGAAAATCTGGATGAACTTTCTCGGCCAATGCAGGGATCGACCACCTGACCTCCCGGCTAACGAGCCAGTGTTTTACCCACTTAGCCATGTGATCCCCTATTTTTAGCGGGGGTATGGTAGCCGCGCGTGTTCATTAAGGTCTGTCATTGAATCAACTGATGTCATTTTTGATTCCCTGCTTGTAGGATTGAGGGTTTTCGCTAGGTCTTCCATTCCCGCTTCCCCCCACTGGGGTTTAACAAGGTCATTTTGGGACTAACATATGGTTGGATCTTATTTCAATAATTCGCGTGCGCGTAGTGGTCTTTAGCAGTGGGAGGAAACAGAAGCAAACCCAAGAGGTTGGACAGGCGATCCTACTCCTTGTCACGTACAACCAGGGATACGAAACCATGCCAGTTGACTCAATGACAGGCTTTATGATACAGCACGCACATGCTAAACTTTCGGCCAGACTGTTTTATTGTGTTGAAATGGGTTAGAGAATAGATCATTACCTGCGGTGGCGTAGACAACGACTGTTGTACGGACATAGATTGTGACATCATAGCTTGACGTACTTGAGACTACAGAAAACAACAATTACATGCACACATTGACAAACAGGGGCCTCTTTCACGAAATCTATTATAAAATCCAAATTTGTGTAATTTGATTGGATAATATAAGATTGATTTTAGTGCTTAGCCAATCAAAATTGAAGTATCTACTAAAATTCAGATTTTATCTTTAGTTAAGATTTCTTGAAACAGGGCCAAGGAACAAAAGTGATATGTGACAACAAAACCATTCAGATATTTTTTTTCGAAATGAACAAAACATGTTGAAATATGCTAAAGATATAATTTCAAATGATATAACATGAAACCGAAAAGTTAGATTTAACAAAAAAAGCAAGCTAAAAAAATGAGGAAGATCTTCAACATTTTTGATCAATTTGTAAACAATTGGCTTCCAACTAATTTTGATGTCACAGCGCACATACATACATTGATACTAACATGGAAAGAGCTTATTTCCACAAGGAGTAATGGTGGCTAAAGCAGTAAGACGCGGACTCGCTAACCTTGAGGCCTACATTGGCCTAGAAATTTCATCCGGATTTTCAAGGCAGCAGCACTAGGCTTTCTCTGATATATTGAATTACACCAGTCAAAAGTTTTGTTACATACATGCCTGTATGTAAACAATACCTCATTTTTTTGTTCCAAACGAAAGACCATACGCTTTCCTTTGCCATGCCATCTGTAATGCAGCACTTACAAGAAGGAATCATGCTGAAATCCTAATTAACTTTCTCAGTCATCAAAGAGATCAAACACGGATCCTCCATGTTAGCAAATCACATCACTCACTGAGCAAATGATAGAGCTCCTATATGGAAATAAGCTCTTTATACATAAACACAACATCAATATATGAAAAACTACAATTTCACTGTAGGGCTAAAATCGCATATTCAATGGATAAACTTAACTTCGATTCTATTTATCAAACAATGCATTAGATAAGATTATAAATGTTTGAAATGCAAAATAATATATTTTGCGTAAAAATATTGATATTCTTGTTTTCCGGCCATATTTATTTAGGAAGTCTGTACTATACTACTAGTTGTATAAGATCTATCACCACAAGATAATGTTTGTTTATTAGTTATATCATCTGCTTAGATAGAAAGGTTTATTAATGGTAATCTACAAGTGAGTATTTTATTATCCCTAATTAATATACCATTGTAGCCCTACACATTGTTAATCTGTTAAAACTAATGAAAATATTATCTTAGGACATTTTTGATTGACCATTCATTTAGATCTTAATTTCTTTTTGAAACAAAATGGGGTTTAATGTCCTACTATTCTGCTCCAACTGGGCTAATGAAGACGGGCATATGCCATACAATGTGGTATGAGGGAAATTTTGCCCTGGCAGTGGCACTATGGATAACTCTTATATCGATTTCCATATCAGTAAGTGTCTTACCAACATGGCCACTGTGGTACTTTGTCAAGAATTAAGGATTTGATTTCAAATTCACTCAGAACTTTGGCCATTTGGAGACCGACACACAGTATTAGTTTTCTATTGCTATGTGTGCAATAGAAAGGAGGGAAATTTGCACAGGCAGTGGCATTTTTCCATATTTACGTGCATGCAAACATGTACTCCAGTAGACCTCAGATTATTTTTATCTCCAGTTTACTTGTAGGCACGTATGACCTGTGACCCCGGACATGTGGGATAATTCACAGAATTCATAGCAAATCTTGATTAGAGTTTGATGCAGAATTCATTTCAAATCTTGATTAGAATTTGATTCAATCAAACCGATCCTGTTTCCCAACAGGGATTTATAATCAATCCTAAAATCTACAGTGTTTCAGTCGATCCTAAAATCTACAGTCCCCCCATTCCCAACAGGGTTTCACCCAATCTTAAAATCTACAGTCCCTGTTTCCTAACAGGGTTTCGGTCAATCCTAAAATCTATGGTCCCGGTTTCCCAACAGGATCCTAAAATCTATGGTCCCTGTTTCCCAACAGGATCCTAAAATCTATGGTCCCCGTTTCCCAACAGGGTTTCAATCGATCCTAAAATGCGCAAACATAAGTAAACGTTAATTCAATAACACAAAAAACATCAAGACACTCAAAACTAAGGTTATTCATTGAAAATCACATCCTTCCTAACCAGGACTAGCCAATATTTGTAGCTTTGGTATAATTCATGTTTTATCAGTTTAATGCCTGGATGTAAAAGTCTAGACGTACTGTTGTCGAGACAAACACAATGCTCATATCACATGATAATGATGGCCTGTATTAAATACTAATGCCAAGTCAATCCAATCAGCGACATTATGAGGCTATGGTGCAACAGGAATTGAATGAATTAAGCCTGGACTACCATACAAATATTGACAGGGTTCTGTAAGGATTGTTTAAAAGTTAATGTACTATATAACTATTAATCTACCACAACTACAAAGCATATTATCACAATAGTCTCATTAGCTTCACCCCAAATTATCTTTACTTCGACTTTGGTCAAAATAACATGAAACTTTGTAGCAGGATCCATCATGAAATGCCATAATAGGATTACTTTATGGGTTGTGTGTGTGAGGAAATTTGAAGAAAGCAAAATGCATTGTAAAATGCAATTGTATTTCGCATAAGCTATTACCTTGCACCAAATAAGCACACTGCCAGCCAGAATACACGAATGACGTGTTTTCGTCCAGTTAAAAGTAGAGAGAGTTTAGACTGAAGCAATAGAGACTACTAACCAAACTAATACCAAACATGTATTAAACTTACCCTTTCTTTATGTTTACTGAGAACAGTTCGGATTCCTTGTACAAAAGCTACTTGATCATTTGGTATCAAACCAATAAATGCTTTCTTTTTACTGCTGAACAGAAGTAATAATACACGGACGTCACACTGACTAGTACTGGGAAAATGAACGCAACCAGCCTGAAAAAAAAAAAACAACAAATGTGTTTGGTTATAATTTGACTGTGATAAAGAGAGAGAGAAATGTGAGAGAGAGAGAGAGAGAAATGGGGTTTAACATTCACTAGACACAAACTAGATCATTTCAAGACTAACATATGGTTTAATTTCATTTCAATAATTCCCTTCCGCGTAGGGGTCTTTAGCAGTGGGAGGAAACCGGAGTACCCAGAGAAAACCCACAAGGCTGGACAGGCGACCCTACTCCTTGCCACATACAACCACGGCATTCAAAACCAATGTGGTTTAGTGTCTATGACATGAACTAGGTCATTTTGGGACTAACATAGAGTTCAATTTTATTTCAATAAATCGCTTGCGCGCTTGGGTCTTTAGCAATAGGAGGAAACTGGAAGACCTAGAGAAAACCCATGAGGTTGGACATGGGGGCACCACTCCTTGTCATGTACAACCGGGGAATCAAAACCACGCAAGCTGACTCAATGACAGACCTTATGAAATCAATGCGCGCACGCTTTAAACCATTAAGCCATCCACCCCCTGACTGATAAGAAAAGTTCATTCTAAGCAAAAAATTAAATCTACTGCCCCGGACAAGAGTGAATTAATTTGTCAGTAATACTGGTCAAGAAGATAAAATATGTATGACGCTGTCCGCTTTTCAAGGCATATGATAATTCTGAGCTAATCTAAAGAAATCTAGTAATTCCAACTGCCAAGGGTTCTTTTACACCAATATGTACACAGACCTGGTTTGTTCAACCCATCAGAACGACTATGCGCACATCAAGCAAAGGCTGGGCTTAACAAATCACAAAGATCTGCCTCATGCGACATGCACCACGCTGAGCTTTGAACACAAGACACGCTAGTGCCCTACTAATAATAACGAAACCAACTTACAAATCCATTTCCCATGATTTTATAAAGAGATCGAAGTATTTCCATATCGTTAGGACTAAAGTTGAACGATACTTGGCGTGAATTACGAAAGAGCCCCGTTAATTCTGACAACATATTCTGTGGTAGCAGCTGCATCAACAGTTTACTCGGCCAATTACTGGCATTCCTGTAGAATATAAATTAAAAAATATGAGATAAAACGCTATAGGGTGTAATGTCTTACTGTTCTGCTCCGACTGGGCTAATGAAGACAGGCATACATACTGCTCAGACAGCGGCACTATGGCCTTCTCTTATACTGAATTCCAACTGCTAAGGGATCTTTTATGTGTACGCCAATGTGTACACGGGACCTTGTTTTTCAGATTATCGGATGATTAAAAGCTATCAGTCATGCACCACTAACAAGGGGAAACTATGCCAGAATATCCTGATAAAATTTATCGTCCGACCCTGAGTTCAAACCTACAACCTCGAGACTGGGAGAGAGAGAGAGAGAGAGAAAAATGGGGATTAACGTCCACTCAACACAGACTAGGTCATTTCGGGACTAACATATGGTTTAATTTTATTTCAATAATTCGTTTGTGCGTAGGGGTCTTTAGCAGTGGGAGGAAACCGGAGTGTCGGGGGGTAACCCACGAGGTTGAGAAGGCGCCCCTATCTCCATGCAACATACGCTCACACCAGGGATCGAAACTTTAGTTGCAAGCCAGGGGTGACCGGCCAGCTAGAGGTCAAAGCACAGCACTCTAGACCACTAGGCCATCCCAACCCCCCTGCAATGGGAAAACTTTTGCCAGACAGGGCTAAAGGGACAATTGTTTACCATGCAGAATGCAATGAGTAAATTTTGCCAGACAAGGCTAAGAGAGACAGGTGTTCATCATGCAATATGCAATTGGTGAATTTTGCCACGACAGCAGCATTGCTAACTACTCTTCACGGAATTCCAAATGTCAAAGATGAGATAAAAGATAAAATAAGTAATTATCAGCCATAAACTTACACATCAGCATCTGTTGGTCCTAGCGTCACGAAGCAGGACAATGAACGGGAGATTTTCTGTGGTTTTTCCTGATATTCTAATACTCCTTTCCAGATCATTCGTTTGTTAACCTGCTGTTGACCAGGTTGCTGTTGTTGAGACATCTGTTGCTGGTTGGCCAGATCATTAGGGTTGTTGAATACAGGCATGGTATTGGGTGCTGATGAGGGACCAGTCATTGTGTTCATATTAAACTGCTGCTGTTGTTGTTGTTGTTGCTGTTGAGCTGGATTCATTACCATTCCTGATATTTAAGACACACATTTTTAATAAAAGCTGAATTTGTGAGAGAGAGAGGGCTGATGAAGATGGCAAAACACCATGCAATGTGCTTTGATGAAATCCCCCCCCCCTTCCAGAACTGTCTCACTTTTCTTCCCATTGTCAACCAACAGGGGGTCTTTAATGTGCTACCGATATTACACATGGGACCTTGGTTTCCAATTCCATCACAAAAACTAATGGTATCTTCCATACAAGATCATTCCCAGACCCTACATGGTGCACCAATGACAATGAGAAACATGGCTGGAAAATCTCAGAGGAACACTCTTGACCACCAGGGGGATCAAAACCAGGGAAATGTCTTGTGAATGTGAGCTTATTGTCATACTCATTAAATCATCATGGCTCTGTTATTATGTCATGATATAATATTAACCAGTCATTGTTTTTAATGGCACTCAAGTGTCAGAGAGATGCTGAATCTAAACTGATAAAGAGGGATTTTTTTTTGCAATTTACAGTTGGAAGTCTCTCTGATATGATCTTGAGAGAGGGAAATGGGGTTTAATGTCCACTCGACACAAAATAGGTCATTTCAGGACAAACATACAGTTTAAGTTTATTTCAATAATTCGCTTGCACGTAGGGGTCTTTAGCAGAGGCAGAAAACCTGGGGACCCGGAGAAACCCCACAAGGTTGGACAGGCATCCTTACTCCTTGTCATGTACAATAGGGGTAATAGAGAACATACCTGGCTGACTTGAAGGCAAGGATAACGCAGGTTGAGAAGCCATAATACTGGCATTAGAAGACTGGATATTCATGCCTTGTGATAGATTGGATGCGTTCATCATTGGATTCATGGTCTGGTTATTAGAGGAGACAGACACCATATTTGGTTGTGAGGTGACTAATTGTTGGGAAACAGCATTTTGTTGCGATGTTGCAATATTTTGTTGCTGTTGTTGCTGCTGCTGCTGTCGCATCTGAGCTATGTTGCTCTGCTGTGTGATATTCGTTCTTTGACCAGCTGAAAAAATAAACAAAAAAAAAGAGTCATATGCAATATCTTTAGTTCAGATTTCAATTTCGTTCATTTTCCAGTTGCTGATAATCAATGATTATATTCCAAGTCTCTGAACTTCACCTGTGATCTTTTTAATCCCCTGGAAACTACAATACTGGAAAAGTTGAATCTCTACCAGGTATATCAGAACAGAAATGGTTTCATTCCGGTATTTACACAGATATGATGATCTGAAACTCTGTCAATATAGGGAGACGCTACACTGGATAATAATATTGTCAATACAGGTCAGTGTCAACTATGAGTTATGGTGAATCTTTGAGAAGTCCTTTTTTCCACTCCGGATTATCCACCTTTCATATTTTGATTTTGCTTTTTTTTAAATTAAAATGCTAAATTCATTACATTTTCGCATGGATTAAGCCATGGAAAACTTGAGTACATTTCAGCGTCACATAAAATTAAGATATTTAGTTTTTAGCGAAATTGTTTCAGTTCAATTAAGATATTTAGTTTTTCACTGATGGTGTTTCAGTTTTATTGAAATATTTAGTTTTCCACTGACAGTATTTCAGTTTAATTGAGATATTTAGTTTTTCACTAATTGAATTTCAGTTTGAGATATTTAGTTTTGCACTAATAGAGTTTCAGTTTAATTGAGATATTTATATACATTACTTAGTTTCAATCTAATTGATACATATAGTTTTATTACTGACTTACCTAACATCACATTAGGTGGTGGATCTTTCTTCTGCTGTAAATAATAATAAATAAAAACTATGAAAGCGAAAAACCCAATTTACTTGATTGACCTGTAGACTGTACACTTATGGATGTTTCATCTGTAATCAACGGTACAAAGTCAAAAGGGTCAAAACCAAAAGTATGACACAATGTCAGTAGCGCGTGTGTCCTCCACAGTCGCTTATGCAAGTTGTGTGGCGACCTCGCATGGAATAAACCACCTGTGTTGTACTTTTGGTTTTGCCCCTCTGACTTTGTACCGTTGATTACAGGTTAAAACATCCATGAGTGTACAAAAGTGTTGTTATTGATGTGTTCCCATTTGAATATTGTTCACAATAAGAAGCAAAATAAATAAGATATGTTTACAGGATCATTTTGTTTTACGAAGAACTAAGTTATGCGTTTTCTATGGCTATCAGTATAAGTGAGGATTTCTATGAATACAATCTTACCGGTTGTTGAGGTTGGACTTGTTGTACCATGACAGGTGACGGCTGATTCTGGATGTTAAGGGGAGATAATTGAGCTTGTTGAGGGGATGGCTGTTGGCTGGTAGAAACTGTAATAAACAATTTTGATATTATGAATAGCTTTTATTAATTGCACATTTAGTCATTTTATTTCCTTAAACTAATTACGACTCTTTCATGATACACATCTTACTGTTTCTCAAAATAAAAAATAAAACTCCTGTATAACTTACTCATTTGTGATGATAGAGCTGTACTTGGCACCTTAAAGCCACCATCAACATTAAATCCCGTAGAACTAACACTGTTAGGGCCTTGACTACCAGCTCCTGTAATTATATTAATATTCATATTCAGGTAAGGAAGAAAGGAAATATATAGTATACAGGGCTACAACAAAAATAATGGGCTTCTCCTTCTCACTGCCCTATACGCCAACCAACAGCAAAATCTTTGTGATAATTATAAATTCACATGAATGGACTCCTAAACCACACAGAAACCATGGCTCCCTTATTCAATGTCAACTACAGCATTTGCATATAAACCAAGCAGGCATCCAACTGATTGAAAACAATATGTTAAAGACAGTGTTTTCTGGGTTTGTGATAACCTTGACCTTTGTCTCAACAATTAAAGCCCTTTGAAATATTGAGTGAATTTTCTTTTTTAACATATTGTGATTGGTACATGTATGTTGATCTGACATCAATCACAACTTGTGTTGTATCAAACCTGCGTAGTATTAAATGCGCCTTGCTATAAAGAAATGAACCAAACAATTGAAAAATAATAAACACATACACCAAGTTTGAACATTCTAGCTCAATTAGGAAGAGAGTTATTGTGTCCCAAAAAGTGTGACGGACAGACAAACGGACAGACAGACGGACGAACGAACCCATTTTAATAGTCCCCCAATTTTCTTCGAAAGGCGGGGGACAATAAAACGTCACAAGTGGGTATAAGTCATATTTTCTTTCTGTTCTGAACAATTTTTGTTTTATCTATTTCCTTCAGAACAACTTTTGATTGGTATGGTAATATGGAATTAACCAATCGCAATCTTCAGACTTACCTATGTTTAATTTGATAAATTCTGACGTCTGCTTTTCATCCTCTAAACTTGGACTATGAGATCGCTCTGCAAGGTGGATAAAAACAAAACTCATTTAGGCCATTACCCATTTTGTTGTGCTGGACAATTTGCTTACCACAAGACACAAATTTAATGATATATAGCTTAAGACTTTTTTCGATTTTTTTATAGTTTACACTTTTTCTATCTTAAGCTTCTGAATGTCAATTTAGGGAGTTTGTATCCCTGGAAACCTAAAATTAAAGTTCATCCTAAATGAATTAGCAATTCAAAAGTGGTTGAATTACTTGAATTCTGTTCATTATTTACAAAAGCATAACAAATTTTAAATTTTGCCATATAAAACAAGTAAAATCTTTTGATATGCAACTTTTTAATCTGACTGAATATACACTGAGAGATTATCTAACTTTGATGTATTGGCTTTGTTTTCTAAATTGATTTTTAAATAATCAATCTGAGTATGTCTTAGACTGGATTAAGGCAAATGAAATTACATATTGCTTGCAATATGTGTTATCAGTGAACTTAAGAGATTTCCTTTTAATGAACTAATAAACATTTACACGAGCAAGATCTATTAACATGTAGCTGGAGCACTGATTAAACCAAATGACAAATTTTTCATTATGTGAATACCTGTCTTTAAACTGGGTAAAATGCAAGTCTATACATAAGGCATGTGCTACAGACTTTGTCAACTGCAACATATTGCACAATGTATATATACGTTGTGTACACATACAAAACTAGACAAAAGCACCTGTGTGACAGACATTTAACAAAAATTATGGCACAACAGTAACTTATATGTTCTGTGATGTGATAATTTGTTTTTGACAAAGTCTGCAAGAGGTACTTATGTCCAGACTTGGCTAAAAGAGTTGATAAACAGATTAAGCATGGGTTCCATAGACACACCAGGTCATGCTTACCTTCGAGTTGATATCCATGCAATAAAACCATATGTCTAGGATCTATCGTATAGTCTTTATGGGGTAAATAGGCCAGGTCTGGAGATGATGCCTGTCAACAGAACAAAGACATTAATAATTATATGAGCAAGAAGATAAACTAAAGTTTGATATACATGTACCCATTGCTTAAGATGTACAGACTTTGTTTGCTGTGTAAGGAACAGTGTTTAACATTTTGTTGAAATCATTTTTAAAATTTTAACCTACTTCCAATAGGAATCAAAATGTCAATTATTTATTTATCCTGTTGTTTTTCTTGGCAAATATTAACAGGATTATGAATAGTGATACAAACCTCGTTGTATCTGTAGCACCTGAATTGCAATATGTGTAGTAGCGTGACAGCAGTGGTAATACCCAGCAATGAATATTATATACTAGGCCAGGATATTAATCATTTGCTAGGAGAGTAGACTTTTCAGTCTCATTACAGGTATTCCAACTGTCAAAGATTATTTCATGTGCACATGAATATAGTTTTTGAGATAGCTCCCAACCCACATGTCCTGGCAGACTTTCCAAACCAGCCCTGCAAGTATTATCTTGGCATTATAAATACTGACTGGCTTCTTTGAAATGTACATGAAGATATTTTAAATAAGCGGCCAGTACCTGAAAATCCTGACTTACCTCTTCAAACAGTTCCTGTAATGCTGGGATTTTTCTAGGTGATACGATTGACAGATTGATTCCTCTCTGAAATAAACAAGGCAAGATTTATACAAGTGTATGCTTACTCTGTCTAGATACAAGAGATTTAACAGTCACTAAATATTGATCTGGGGCCTTATTTACAAAAATTTTAATTCTTTTAAAGAATTAAGTTGTTTCATTGACCAAGCGCTACAACTTGTAGTGGAATTTTAAATCTCAACAAGCCAACAGTGAGGCTGATGTCCCCCGCCGAAATCCCAAAATAAATAGAAGACACATATAAATTAATCGCACATTTATAAAAAATGAAAATGTACCCTAGTTAGGGGGACCCTAAAGGCAGACAAAAGGGCCCCTCTGGCAAAGGGAAAGGGCGCTCGTGTCCAAGTCAATCGTTTGTATACACTGTTACTGTCGAATCCATTACTAAAAGAGAATGCAGTCATTGTATTGGCATAAAAATCATCAATCAAGATGAACCTAAGTTATCTTGTCCCAAAGTATCAACAAATCAAATTTTTTATCTCTGCTTACCCTAAGCGGAAAATGCTCATCTTCGAACTCCATCAAGGCATTGGCCTAATAAGCATATACACCAAGTTTGAACATTTTAACTCACTAAGAAGGAGAGTTATTGTGTTCCAAAGTCTCGGCTACTCTCGACCAATCAAATTGCGTATCGCTCTGCTTACCCTGAGCAGAAAATGCTCATTATCGAACTTAGTCAAGGTATTACTGAAATGAAACTATACACCAAGTTTCATCACTCTCACTTAATTAGAACTAAAGTTATCGTGTCCCAAAGCATCAACCAATCAAATTTCTTATCTCTGCTTACCCTAAGCGGAAAATGCTCATCTTCCACCTCCATCAAGGCATTGACCTTATAAGCATATACACCAAGTTTGAACATTTTAACTCAATTAGAAGAAGAGTTATTGTGTTCCAAAGTCTCGACCAATCAAATTGCGTATCGATCTGCTTACCCTGAGCAAAAAATGCTCATTATCGAACTTAGTCAAGGTATTACTGTAATGAAACTATACACCAAGTTTCATCACTCTCGCTTAATTAGAACTAAAGTTATCGTGTCCCAAAGCATCAACCAATCAAATTGCTTATCTCTGCTTACCCTAAGCGGAAAATGCTCATCTTCGAACTCCATCAAGGCATTGACCTAATAAGCATATACCCCAAGTTTGAACATTTTAACTCAATTAGAAGGAGAGTTATTGTGTTCCAAAGTCTCGACCAATCAAATTGCGTATCGCTCTGCTTACCCTGAGCAGAAAATGCTCATTATCGAACTCCATCGAGGCACTGACCTAATAAGCATATACACCAAGTTTGAACATTTTAACTCAATTAGAAGGAGAGTTATTGTGTTCCAAAGTCTCGACCAATCAAATTGCTCTGCTTACCCTGAGCAGAAAATGCTCATTATCGAACTTAGTCAAGGTATTACTGTAATGAAACTCTACACCAAGTTTCATTACTCTCACTTAATTAGAACTAAAGTTATCGTGTCCCAAAGCATCAACCAATCAAATTGCTTATCTCTGCTTACCCTAAGCGGAAAATGCTCATCTTCGAACTCCATCAAGGCATTGACCAAATAAACACATACACCAAGTTTGAACATTCTAGCTCAATTAGGAAGAGAGTTATTGTGTCCCAAAAAGTGTGACGGACAGACAGACAGACGGACGAACCCATTTTAATAGTCCCCTAACTTTCTTCGAAAGGCGGGAGACAACAAATGAAAGGTGTCTTGAATAATTCAAGACCCTAGATATGCAACAGTCTGGTAGGCAACAAGACTCTGGCTCACTTTCCATGTACACCTTTACGCTGCTGAAAAAAGTCGATATGATGCAAATGTAATGGGTCTGTTTCCATGTAAACGTTTCAGCAAATTTTTCGCTGCCATACTTTTCTCTGGCGTATTAACACCGATTCTCTGGTTTCTGTAAAATGCGGTGAACGAATTTAACAATGTCAGACTTCCTTTTGTAAAGAGAAATCCTCACTTGACTTAATGACATCATTTATATGGAAATCCCCAAACTTTTCAGCGAAGTTTCTGCACACATGGAAATTTTCCCGCTGGATGAAACATGTACATGGAAATCTGTACTAAACACCCAGGGTTGAATATATGGCCAGTCAAAAAGGTGTATAAAGTTATATATACATACCTTTGCCATCATGGCCGCTATCTGATTACTATATAAACCAGAATAATTAAAACTTTCTTGACTTGGGAGATGATAAGGAGGTGAGTTGCACAATAAAATACAATGCTTCTGGCTGATAATACTGAAATAAAAAAATAAAAAATGTCTGATGAATTCATCAAGGAACAACAAGTAGAAAAGATAGCTTCAAGTTGCCAGATCAAAAAACGTCTCATGAATTCATCAAGAAACAACAAGTGGAAAAGATAGCTTCAAGTTGCCAGACCAATAAAACATCTTCCTTTAGAGCAGCTTGATCATTTTTAATAGTTCAAAAAAGGTTGTCTCACTGTGAGTATTTTATGGGCAATGGAGCATAAACAAGACATTAAAAATGCGCAAGGACAACAAACCATAATGTAATGTATTGAAATTTTTAAAGTCTACATGAGTCACAGTGGCTCGCTAGCCTGGAGACGGTGTGTTTGTTACCTGTAAGTTCATCAGGATTTTCCGATGTGGTTTCCCCTTGTCAGAAGTGCACGACAGAGGGTCTGACATGGACAGATGTCTAGTCATTCAGATGGAACGGAAAATAAAGATCCCTTGGCAGTTTATAAGAGTAGGCCATAGTGCAACAGACAGGACAAAATATCCCGCTTATAGTATGCCTGTCACCATCACCTGAGTGGGAGCAGAACAGTAGGACGTTAAACCCCCTTTTCATTTTCGAGGCAATAAAACAAAGAATACATATTAATTTCAGTTGACAACTGAAGCCTCCACAAGATTTTTCAAACCGATCAAGGATAATACCAATATCTTGGAAATCAACTTACAAATTTGCTGCGACATCAATATGAAATAAAATGGGACCACATCCCATATTGCTATTCTCACAAAAACTGTTACAACATACCTTTCATGTCTTCTGGTTTTAATATCATCAAATACTTGTAAAGCTGTACTCAAACCTTCAGCTAATAAACTACTACTCTGACCAGCTCCACCTAAAAATCTGAGCAAAAATACAACTTGTTATACACTACATGTAAATCAAAAACTAGCGTGACAGACAAAAAATGCTGTAAATCTACCTGCCACCTTTACCTTGATAATCTATTGATACAGATGAAATTTTCAGACCCCCTTCTCTTACACCTTTACTAAAGCCTGGAATCCAAACCATGCTACTTCAACTTGATTCAATGACAGATCTTATGATCTAAAGTGCATACATGTACTTAAAGGGACAATAACATTCTTGCTGGCTTGGTAGCTCCAGAAAATAAATAATACCTTTATTCTAAGTACTAGATGTTTAAGTGTCCTACCTGTTGTGTAAATTATCCATTACAACCTATTTTACTTGTCCAGAGGGTCCAAAAATATTTTAAAATCCAAGTCCCATTTGAAAAGGTTTACGTTAGACTTTTCAAATCAATTGGTTGAATTTTTCCAATTTTTTAAAATAGGTGTGTTAAGATGAAATTTATATCATCATTTAATTGGAATATTCTAAAATACAATACGATTTGTTGACCAGAATGAAGATTGGGACATATTATTCAGTTACAACAAGAGTGTTATTGGGACTTTAAGACTATTCAGGTAAAATGTCTCTGTAATTTCATACCTAGGAATTATAGCTATGTATTATGTCATTCTTCCCATCAAATTCACACTTTTCAGCCCATAAAAATTGATCAGATGTTCTGCGCTAGAAATACTTACTCAGTACCATCAAGCCATGTCGTAAATTCATGTATACTAGTTGTAGGTCTGGTACAGTTAGCAGATAGCGATGACATAGAATCACCACTGTTATATGTTACCAAAACATACAGGCTACAGCTGAACTGTTGAATAATATAAAAAAAACATAATTGAACTGTTAAATTTAAAGTACATGTAGCTAAGTCTCTAACTCAATATCATCCAAAATCTTCAACATTGAAAACACAAATCGTGTACATAATGCGTTTCATCCCTAGTTCTAGCAAGAGACTCAAAAACAAGCTAGAAACATTGCACCAAATCCAACCGCGTGTGTTGACTGGAATAGCCAGATGCTAGAAATTTGCATTCTATTGACATTGCTGGCTTATTTCGCCGAACAAAACTGATTTGAAATTAGAGTAAAAACGAAAACCATTGTGTCAATTTCTACATCCCAAATGTTAGTGATTTAGCTCCTTTAATATTAAAAAAAACCCACACAGAATACAGCTTAAATTGTGAATAATATAAAATAAAGAATTTTAATCTATCACTATCTGACAGTATACTCCTGTTCTCATAGACCTACTAGTACATGTACATGGGGGAGGGAAATCAAAAGAGAGGGAGAGAAATGGGGGTTTAACATCCACTAGACACAACTAGGTCATTTTGGGACTAACATATGGTCTTTTAATTTTATTTCAATAATTCACTTGCGCGTATGGGTCTTTAGCAGTGGGAGAAAACCCATGAGGCTGGACAGGCGACCTACTCATTGCAACGTACAACCGAGGAGAAATCAAAAGAAATGGGATTTAAAGTTCAACCTCCACTCCAGTCACTCGACACAAACGAGGTACATGCAATTTTGATAACAATACTGGGTACAACTCTATTTGCTTGCTTGTAGCCAGAGAAAACCCACAGGGTTGGAAAGGCGACCATATTCCTTGTCTCGTATGACTGTGGGATCGAAACCATGTCACATAAAAGATCAGCAAGAGAGAGAGAGAAATGGGTCTTAACTGCTTAACATCAACTAAACACCAAACTACATGTAGGTCATTTCAGTACTAACATATGGTTCAATTTGAATTCATTATTTGGCTTGCATGCATAGATCTTTAGCAGTGGGAGCCAGAATTCCAACAGCATTTATCTGGCTATGTTGCAAATAAATCAGCTTCTTCTTTCTGTGATTGTACTGAGAGGAGCGACAATATTAGCCGAGCATATTCAAATACAAATTTGTTATAACTTACATCATGTCCATAGTCAATGGAATCAGGTGGACCACCATTAAAATATCTGTAATGAAAGCATCAACATTAAGTGGTACACGTAAGTCATCTTTAATTCAATTCATACATTCAGATTATTCGTTATTCATTATCAATTGCAAGCTGCAATATACATGTTAAAAATACGGATGTGACGTCATCCTTTCATGTAGGCGGTACATGTACCATTATTTCCAATAATGTACGAGCAACTTGCCAATCGTACATTATCTATACTAGTAATAAAATATTGGACTCATGTGACGTAATTCATTGAAAAGCACCTTCAATAGTGTTTGTATTTAAAGTTGTTTAATGGTCTCTAGCTAAAGACATTGCATAATATATTGAAACAACACTCGGCTAATGCCTCGTGCAGTATCAATGTATTACTTAATGTCTCGTTCTTGATCATTAAACCATACATATTGGACCATACAGAAAAAAATCCTATGTAACAAAAATACAATCTGTATTTAAAAATATACAAGCTTGGGAATAAGGCACCTACACATGTATCATAGACATTGTCAGACCCAAATACAAACGTCAGACAGTCCTGCTGGGGTTTGTCATTATTCTAAGTGTTTGAAATGATATTTTTATAACACCAATACAATGTTAAAAATGTCAGAAACACGTACCACTTAATTTGTGCTTGATAGTATGTCAGACACAATGAAGGCCTTCAACTACAATAGTTATTTTCAGGCCTGACATATCAACTATACGTACAATAGGCCTATAATATAGGTATGTATTAACTGATTATAGATTATATACATTGAGTGTGTTGGGTCACATGTATACATGTATATTATTAGCTTACACGTCATATAACGTTTAAAAATATTCATATTCACAGGGAAACCCCTTACAAGGAAGTAATAATTGTAGATATGAATATCATCACAAAGGATATATACATGCACGTCATACAAGATACCTGGAATCTTGTATTGGAATGTATGACACTCAGACAGGGTTTTATATTTTCAAGTAGAGTAACAATGCGTAAATACTTCCCTAAAATTCCAGATTTATCTATAAATATACATTACGTACCGATATACATTATACATTACTACATGTATATATTAAAAAAAAAACACAACTGTTCTATGGATAACAATTACTGTATTTCTATTAAAGCTACACTGTACGTTTCAATAATGATTCTCTTGTCGTACGAAATATAGGGCCTAATTACTACATGTATATATTAAAAAATAAACACAACTGTTCTATGGATAACAATTACTGTATTTCTATTAAAGCTACACTGTACGTTTCAATAATGATTCTCTTGTCGTACGAAATATATGTAAAATCCGCCAAACATTCAATTAAACCATTTAATTAAGGGGGAATGCAGTAACCCTTTGATTATAATGAAACCTACATATGCAATCAAGATACATGTACAGAACATGTCTTTAAAACACAAGTACATGTAGGGATTGTGCATGACTAATCATATAATGGCACTAATGCACCAAATTATGAAAGTCCATATCAGTTTTGACAATACCACTACTACCAGTAAATAAATGGAAAGTTGTATCTCTACATTGAGCTGGGGTTAGGCCTATATGTTCAATTAGTACTTACATGTACTAACAGTATAAAATTAACTGTTATTATTCAGATGTTACATGCATTAAATTTTAAAAAAGAAGTAAAGTTGTCCAGGTGAAACTAAGTAAAGGCATCCCTTCTCGTAGCTAGGCCTATTTTAGTGGGAGTAATGACTCGGGTATTTCTGTACTTAATAAAGTCTACTTATGGCCACCCCCTATGCATACAAATATGCTATCTTTGAAAATGTGTATTCTAAGTGTAACTAGATTGTAAGTAGGCTTACATGTCATTGTGAGAGTAATGACTCATGCCTGTCACTCATGTATTTCAATACCCGATTGAGCTGGGTTCCACATTTGATTCATGAATCTACATGATGATGATGTACATGTATCATGTACCAGTTATACTTATGGTACAGCAACCGGTATGCAGAATAATTATTATGCTGTATATGATCATTTGACATCCAAATAAATATTGACACAATGATGAAGATCTGAAGAAATTGACGATAAGCGTGAAGTTGTAAAATACTTACTTCAGTGTTGGCAAAATGTAGTTGGCTTTGAGTGTGTCCATGTAAGCTGCCAAATTTGCCGTATCTTCCACAACAAAAACGACATCGTAAACGGGGTTAGTGGAGACCACCATTTTTAAGAAAAACAATTAAACAAAAACTTAAATAACAAAAATAAAACTAACATAACATGACACCGGACTAAGCCAGTAGTAAAAAAACAATTACAATAAATAGCAATATTTATTCAGCTCTCCACATCCTGGTTATTCATTTTCCATATGGCGGAAATAACTAACAACTTCCTTTACCGTTATTAGCCTTTCGCGTCAGAACATAGTTCGATGCTTATACTTTTATTCCCACATACGTTGTAGAATAACATTTATTCTCGTGGACGCAGGAACATACTAGGTTAATTCATAGTCATATTTATATTCTATATCGCATGATAAAGGCTATTAATCAAGTTTAATTGGATGAAATAATATTAATGCGCGTTTGATATCAATTAAAGGTAGACAACTCTATTTAAGGGATGATTCGTTCCTTGACAGTCTTTTCGTTACTTGACCTGGTCATATTCGTCATGATACAATTATAAATTTGAAGGATATGAGTATTAAAGGTTTCGTGAATCGGAAGTGACGAACGCCAAACGAAAACACAAGTAATCCCACTATATAACTGACCTAAGTGACGAGTGATAACAGATACATGGACGAATTTCTGCACACTATAATAATCCCTTCGAAGACCAAAAGTTTTTATATGGGACTGCAAGAGGATATATGACAATTCAATAAAGTAATTGTGCGTCAATAGATACGAAAAAACGAAAAAAATAGAAATAGTCCGTACATTCCCTTGTTTATTTTCCTTCTACAAGGGAGACCGGGGCACATTGAACCCTTTTTTTTCACATACATGTTTGTCCTCCTTCCATATCAACTTATTAGAAGATCTCTTTACTTTATTGTAGTGTTTGAAGACACGTCATCAGGAGCGGATCCAGGATTTTCAGAAAGAGGGGGCGTGCTGCACCAACTTGGGAGTGCGAAGCCCGGAACCGTGATTTTTGAGTGTAAAAATTACGATTTCCAACCTAAACTATTTTCGTCCTCCTTTCTCGCGAGAATATATGGGGCTAAAAATTGTTCGCCACCTCAAAAAATAGAGGGGGCGTGCGGTGCGCCGGGTGCGCCCCCAACTGGATCCGCATCTGGTCATAGTTGCTATGGTGTATCAGATTCGATTAAATTAATCTTTAAGTTTTTACCCCCCCCCCCCAAATATAAACCAGAAAAAAAACACATTATTTTTAATCCACTTGATCAAAGTGGTTCAATGTATCCATCCCTCTTTACAAAATAGTCGGGACAAGTTAAACCACATAATGTGGCACATTGAACAGTGGTAAAAATTCCATGTTTACATAGATCTGGATTTAGATCTCAAACCTAGTCGCTTGTTTCGTAGTGATCTAATGAATCTGCGAACAATCAGTGTGTTAGGAACAAATATCCACAGATTAGACATCCCTGCAACCACTTGATCAACCATTTTCTTTATTGCCAGATTTTTGTTCCATAACGCGACAACCCGACAACCCGACATCACGACAACCCGACAATCCGACAATACGACATTTTTACCCGACATCACGACATTTTTACCCGACATCACGACATTTTTAGTGTCGTAATGTCGGGTGAAAATGTCGTGATGTCGGGTATAAATGTCGTGGTGTCGGGTTGTCGGGTTGTCGTGTTGTCGGGTAGAAATGTCGTGATGTCGGGTTGTCGCGTTATGAAAGGCGACATCACGACAATACGACATGATACCAATCAGCCACCATAAATGGAAGACGGGCATTCGCCATACAGTGTGCTATGAAGGAATTTTTGCCCGGGCAGCGACGCTACGGCCTACTCTTATATCGAATTCCAACTGCCAAGGGATCTTTTACGTGCATTCCAATGTGTACACGGGACTTCGGGTTTTTCGTCCCATCCGAACGACTAGGCAGCTGTCCTTGCCAGACCCTCCTTCTGCATCACTGAGAAGGAGAAATCACGCCGGAAAATCGAGATGAACTTTCTCGGCCAATGCAGGGATCGAACACCCGACCTCTAGGCTAGCGAACCAGCGCCTCATCCACTTAGCCACCGTGACCCGGGGACCAAAGTTGAATGTACTGATTCATATGGCGATACTCCACTACTTACAGCTATCAAGAACCATCATACAAATTGTGTAGATGTGTTACTGAATAATGAATATTCAAGCTCGTAGCTATAGGTGGGAGGGGCAATGGGGCGACAATACCCCCCCCCCTCTCCACCTGGAAAATTACGGCGCCCCCGAAAGGCGCCCTACTACCCATTCTGGAAAAATCGGCTCCCTCAATGGGCGCCAAAGGACGCAGTACGAGTCCAACGATCAAGGACGAGACAGGCGCCCAACCAATGTCACTTGGTTTTATGGGCGCCTCGCCAATCATGAAAAGCTCATTCACGCATTCATCTCAACTAAACTAGATTACCATAATGGTTTACTATACGGCTTACCAGACTATCAGATTAACAAACTACAACATGTTCAAAATTCAGCAGCTCGACTCCTCACTAAAACTAGAAAACATCAACACATCTCCCCTGTATTGCAATCTTTACATTGGCTCCCAATTCAGCAAAGAATTAAGTTCAAGTTACTGCTTTTGATCTTCAAAGCCTTAAACGGCCAAGCTCCATCTTATATAAAAAGTCTTGTGGAACCCAATACTACCAGTAGAAATCTCCGCTCTCAGAAAAAACATCTTCTAAAATCTCCAGCCATTAACTTACAACTTGGAAAACGAGCCTTTTCTTATGCTGGTCCTTTTCTATGGAATAGACTACCACAGTCAATGAAACAACTACCGTCTGTGGGCCATTTTAAATCTTAACTTAAAACATTCTTATTTCAAAACCCTAATCTGTAAATAATCAGTGAATATAAAAACCAACAGCGCCTTAGAAACTGATTTCTTCAGTATTAACGCGCTTTATAAATGACGATATATTATTATTATTATTATATATGAGGCGCTCCCTTAATGATGAGGCGCCACCTAAGCTAGACTTTATTGGACCACATTCAAGTTACCGTATTCACGGACTGGAATAGCAGGAAAACACATTGCGGAAGTCACAATTTTCTCCCGGTCCCGACGGCCCCGTCTCCGTGGAATATAAACAATTGACTGGAATTCGACACTGCTACCTATAGACCATCTACTGTATTCAGGGACTGAAATAGCGGGGGAAGGGGGAGCGTCCCTATTCGTCTTTACATCAAACCTGAAATTTGTTCGGGAATTTTAGATTTTGCCCCCTCCTACTGACCGAGCCCGTACGCCTATGAAGAGCACCCTATAGACCCTTCCAATGTACAGTTCGCCATGGACTGTCAAGTACATCGGCGCCCCCAGGGGCCTTTGCCCCCTAACAATTTTGGGCTTGCTACGGGCCTGATTTTCTCCTGTCGATACAGAACACCCTGGCGAGATAACCTGGGACACGCCTTTCACGATGACAGCTAATAAGTTAGATATTGTCAGATTGTTGACAGGGGCGTTTTAAGGTTTATCATGGCGGAGGCAATACTATTTTGAGGACCCCCTTTCGCGAGGCATTCTGATATATCCTCCAGTCGCCCCCCTCCCGAGGCCGGTTTAATCTGGGGGCCTAATTCGATACTCGTCTGAAGCCTGAATCATGGTTATTTCTTGATTGATGATTTTCATGCGAATAGTAGTGGATTCGACAGTAACAGTGTATAGAAAACGATTGACTCGGACTCGGGGGTCCCTTTCTTTTTATAGAGGGGCCCTTTTTTGGACTTGGGCCCCTTTTATCTTCCTTTAGGGCCCTCCCTAACTAGAGTATATTTTCATTTTTCTCATCGGTTTTAGCATTTTTCTCCCGTTTTATTTTTTAAACTTCTTTGATTTTTTTGCAAGGAGGCTGGCTATAAAACGCCTTTGATTGTTGATGGGGAATGGACGAATGGTTACCCGAATGGTTACCGTGCACGCGTTGTATCATACGGCCTGCCATTGAGTCAATTAGCGTGGTTTCGAATCCTCGGTTGTACGTTGCAAGGAATAGGGTCCTCCCACTGCTAAAGACCCCTACGCACAAGCGAATTATTGAAATAAAATTATACCATATGTTATTCCCAAAATGATCTAGTTTGTGTCGAGTGGTCGTTAAACCACATTTCAGTCTCCCCCTCTCCCTCTCGCTAGATTGTTGATAAATAGTGAGTGTGAATACAAGACGAACGAGTTTTTAAGGACAATATGGTGTCAGTCATTATCACATATGTGATAGAACTGGTAAAACACATTTCAAATATAATTATAACACAGAGCACAGAGATCATTGCTACAATAGATGAGTAATAAAGGGTTCCTTAATCGGAAGTGACGAAAGCCAAAGGAAAACACGAGTAATCCCACTATATAACTGACTGAAGTGACGAGTGATAACAGATACATGGGCGAATTTCTGCACACTAATAATTCCTTCGAAGACCAAAAAATCTTGTGTGAGACTGTAAGGGGATATCTGACAATTCATAAAAAAAAATTAACTGACACTTGATAAGAGAACACGAAAGAAATAACATACCAATTCAAATAAGCTTTCCTGGTATAATGAATAGTTTCATTCAGTGATTATGCAAGCAATGTATTATTAATATTTATAATGGCGAGATCAAGTTACTATCTAGACCAGGTAGGCAATATTACTTATTGTAACCCGTATATCAATTTATATTTCAAAGTAAAGCTTAAAATATTTGTCTCTTCGTAGGTCATGACACATGAATATTAATTAGATGGGGCATGTCTATACGAGTGTGATTGTCATTCTAGCATTACCAGTGTTTTTCATATACATGTAATTATTTGAAGAGATTCAGAGGATTTTTCCAGAGTATTTGTCCAATAAAGTTTTATCTCCGTTTTTTTAGACCTGGACCTAATGTAAAGTTTTACTATACTATTAAAAAAAAATAGGGGATATTTGATTTTTAAGTGTTATTAAAGTCACCTAATGAAACTGACGAAGAAACAAATGACAAAATGAAATGAAGTTCACATTCATCGATTTATTCCAAATGATCGTTAGACTAAGTAAGGCACAGACTGACCATTATAAGGGTAAAATGATACCCGGGGTCAAACAGCAAAGTTACCACAGCATCACAACAAAGTCAGTAACGGGTAAATCCTCCTCTGTTTGCCAAACAAGCATTGATCCGACGTGGCATACTCCTAATGAGACGTCTACGGTCATTTTGTTCCAGATTGTCCCATTCCTGTTGCAACTCAGCAGCAAGTTCTTGGACATTGGCAGGACGTTGTTGACGTTGACGTAACCTCTGTCCAAGCATGTCCCAGACATGCTCGATGGGGGAGAGGTCGGGACTCAGTGCTGGCCAAGGTAATGTGGTGATGTTCTGTTGTTGGAGGTAACCTGTAACGACCCTGGCACTGTGACATTTTGCGTTGTCATCCTGGAAGATGAAACGGCGGCCATGACGTCGTGCGAACGGCACAACATGGACTGCCAAGATGTTGTCCCGGTAGTACTGGCCTGTAACACGCCCTGCAACAACATGTAATGCCGTTCTTCCAGCAACAGTGATGCCTCCCCACACCATAACAGAACCACCCCCAAATCGATCATGTCTGATGACGTTAACGTCTTGGAAGCACTCGTTTCGACGACGCCACACCCTCCTACGTCTGTCCAAAAAATCAACAGTGAACCTTGACTCATCTGAAAACATAACATTGCTCCAGCGTCGATTATCCCAGTGTTGACGATCCCTACACCAACGACGTATTGCCTGAATGTGATGATCTCTCAAACAAGGGATCACGCGAGGACGTCGGGCGCGAAGGTGACCCCTATGCAGTCGATTCCGAATCGTCTGGCCACTCACTCTCACACCAGTGTCTGTTTGAAGACGAGCGCTGATCTGATTTGCTGTGATGACACGATTTCTCAAGGCCAAGGTACGGATAAATCGATCCTGGGCTTGAGTTGTCGCCCTTGGTCGACCTGAGCGTGGTCTGTCCTGTACAGATTGTGTATCATGGTATCTGGACCATAGCCTGCTTATGACAGACTGAGAAACATTCATCGTCCGCGCCACAACCGCCTGTGTTGTGCCGATCTGTAGCATTCCAAGGGCACGTAACCTTTCATTTTGGGTAAGCCGACGCATATCAAAATTTGTTTTCTGGTCACTAAAACAATTAAACTGATGTTTCCACCCTGGAATTCAATGCCACAATGACTGTAACATTGAAAGTCAGAGTCGTGCAAATCTTGGGTTGGACCCCCATGATGATCCCAAGCATCACCTGCATTCCATGCGGTAGCTTTTGGTGCGTTTTGGCGTCACATGTAACTGGAAATGTTTCTTCTTTTTTCGTAGTCATTTGCATATTTTAGTATTATGCCCCCAAAATCAAATATCCCCTACTATTTTTGAATAGTATATATTTATTTGTATGAACAATTATGTATCAATGATAAAATAAACGTCTGATCCAGTGTTGTGACGGGTTTAAGACATAAGTTTACGTACCTGCATTGCTGTTGTAGTTATGTAGATGTGTGGTATTCTGGTCCGATGTAAATAAACCATATATTTATGGAACTGATCTCTGATTATCACTAAAATAGTGTTACATGGGGATATCTATGGACTTTCGGTCATTTGGAGGTGTTGGCGGCCGTTTTTAACATAATATGCCAACATCATTTTTAATGATCGTAATGTGTTCTTTGTCCCCCCAAACCTAGGACAAGAGGCCAAGAACATCAAATTTGAGTTGATAGTTACAAAGTTATGATCATTTTAAGACGTTTCGGTGGTCATTTTTGACGCCATCTTGAAAAAACACTTTGCCGGAGGTCCTACTTTGGTAAACCTTTAGTATCTTATAAAGTACACTAAACCCTACCAGAATCAGTTGAGAAACCTTTTGTTGCAATTGTTTGGGGTTAAACTTTATTTTGACGTGACTAAATGCCATCGTTAAAGAGATAACGGAGCCCAACACCCCCGTTGAATATAAAGACAAGATGATCGGGTTTCTGGACAGCGACAGGCTTTCTCTCAGTTAAAGATAACAATCCATTTAGGCAATTTTAATGAATCGTTAACAGTTAACGGGACTTTGAAAAACCATATCAAACAAGGCTAACACTATTTTTAATTTATATTGTACATATTGCGTGACACAAAAAAAAAAAACAAAAACAAAAAACAAAAACAACTCCTGTCTAAATTTGTAATGGTTGTGGCCATTATTATAATTACATTTGTTCGATACTTGTAAATTAGACAAATCTTTAGATATGTTCATTACACCTGCAAATAAACTTTCACATTTTCCCGATTTATAAATTGAAAGTCGATTACATAACAAAAAAGAGAAAGAATGAAAATTCATTTTTTATTAAAGATCTTACTACCTCAGTTAAAGTCAATAAATTACAATGGTCAATTAGTCTATCCCGAGATGTTCCGTTGACGAAGACAATGACATTATTTCTAATGATCTCGGCATAGGAAAGAAAATGATACTTTATAATGTGAAATTCAACTTATCGTTTACAGCGAAGTTATTTTTTCCTACGTACTTGATATGATAAAGTCCCCTATATAATCTGAAAAACTCGAACGTTTTAAAATGTCAATTACATACACAATAAAGCCATGGGGTAAGACCGTTGAATATGTTAGTTCCAGTTCGACTGTCAAACCCAGTAATATTTAGATAAGGTATCTTTGTGCCTTTTCAGTCATTGGAAATTAAGCTTTGGTTACAGAGTTCCAACGTTGACAATCGTAGAGTGATTTGCTTGCTGAGACACGCTGTTTTACGAGTTTGATCCACACAGACATTATTGGCAATGCTCAAATGTAACGAGAGAAATGTAAAATACAGACACGTCAAAAAAAAGAAGCTTTTCCCCGCAAAACATTTATCATTTGACAACATTGCATTTGACGTTTTACATTTAAGTCTTGCCTTAGATGTACTTTGACTTTATCATCACGGGTATTAAGACTCTGTACACAAACCAGGATTAAAAAAACATTCATGTGCCATTGATGCCCATGAATTTGATGAATTGCTATTATAATACGCCCCAACCGTTTCGGTGATTATGGAACTATCTTTCGGTTTCGCAAATGGTTTCGGACGATTCCGGACATAAGCGTAGCTTTCATGTTTCAAAAGCTTTTTAACCCAAGCATGATCAAAATGCCTCAAACAATAACATATCATAGGTGTGCTACTTCTCTTTTCAATTTTATCTTCCAGACCCTTCTGGATTAAAAGATTTACACACCCGGTGGCCCCATTTACATAAGCTATGTCTAATACCGAAACATCGAAGGGAATGTTGTGCCCGAGCAGTATTTTAAGCGACTTTAGATCGTTATATTTCACAGCATAATTAATCATAGGTGTTCTACTTCTCTGATCTATATTATCTTCCAGGCCCTTCTGGATTAAAAAGTCCACACATCCGGAGTCCTCATGTTCATAAGCGATGCCTAATACCGAAGTATCGAAGGGAATGCCGTGTGCGACTAATTTTTTAATCGTCTTTAGGTCGTGATATTTCACAGCATAAGAAATCATACATGGTTTAGGTCTCTGTTCAATATTATCTTCCACAGCATGTTCTATCATCGGTGTAAAATTATTCTGATCTATATTATCTGCCAGGCCCTTCTGGATTAAAAATTCCACACATCCGGTGTTACCCTTCTCATAAGCGATGTCTAGTAGCGATGCATCGAAGGGAATGCCGTGTTCGAACAATATTTTAATCGACTTTAGGTCGCCATATTTTACAGCATATTCTATCATAGATGTTTTACTTCTCTGATCGACATTATCAGCCAGGCCCTTCTGGATTAAAAAATCCACACATCCAGAGTCCCCATATTCATAAGCGATGTCTAATACAGAAGCATCAAAGGGAATACGATGCTTAAATAATATTTTAATCAACAGTAAGTTGCGATATTTCACAGCACATTGCAATAAAATCTTATACGTTATGTCATCTGGATTCTGACTACGATATCTCTTCATTAAAATATCCACCTGCGAGTCATTTTTCCCGTCAAGGATTTTATGTAACAAAATATCCATGGGAGTGAAGTGTTTAAGTAATATCGCTTTGTCCCACAGTATTTTGCCAATCGCTTTGTTGTTAACATTGTTAGCAATAGTTAGTGCTGTCTGGTTGTTCTTGTTAGTGAGGGTGACATCTATACCACTTGACACAAGTAATTTAACAACTTCAATATTCCCAATTCGGACAGCCAGGTGAAGTGCAGACTCCTTAAACCGGTTCGTCTTATTTAATTGACACCGGTTGTTTATCAACAATCTGACAATGTCTAAATTACCTGCTGCCACCATTAAAGGTGTGTTCAGAGTCTTGTCCCTGTGTTCTGTGTTGGCACAAGAATATTCATTACTCAGTAATACATCTACACAATTCGTATGACGATTCATGATGGCTTTAAGTAGTGGAGTATCACCATATGAATCAGTATATTCAACGTTGGCCCCGCGTTTCAGCAGCGACAGAATACCATGATAATCACCATCCTCACATGATCTCAACAGTGCTTTATTTGCACGGTTTCCCATACTGTACTGCTTGTGGTATTTATTGTTTGATAAATTTACACAGTCCGCGTCTGTACTATATGCCTATTGGTTTTTATCAGTTGTGGCCCCATATCTTTGTTATTCTCCGGACAATCCAATGAACCATCTGTCTGTTATTATTCTGAATTGAAACAAACCCATTAAAACATTAAAAATCAAAACTATAAGTCTGTATAACACTATACTCCAGTTACACCCAACATAAACATAGGTGTGGTTTAATGGTCCAGTGCGAGATGTTAACGGAACTAAATCGCTAACATTTGCGACCTAGAAATTGACACAAGTTAGTCGCGACGCATATATTACAGTAATATGAATGTATATACAAACTGATTTACATTCACCGGCTTCCGTTTTTACTCTACTTTCAAACCAGTTATGTTCGGTGAAATAAGCCAACAGTGTCAATCGAATGCAAATTTGTAACGAAATGAAAATGAAATGAAATGCGGTTTAACGTCCTACTTTTTTGCTCCTAACCTGGGCTAATACAAGATGGGCATACGCCATACAGTGTGCTATGAGGGAAATTTTGCCCAGGGAGCAGCGCTACGGCCTACTCTTATATCGAATTCCAACTGCCAAGGGATCTTTTACGTGCACTCCAATGTGTACACGGGACCTCGGTTTTCGTCCCATCCGAACGACTAGGCAGCTGTCCTTGTCAGACCCTCCTTCTGCATCACTGTCTCAATGGAATGCAAATGTCTAGCGCCTGGTTATTCCAGTCCACATACGCCGTTAGATTTGGTGCAATGTTTCTAGCCTCGCTCTTCGAGTCTCTTGCTAGAACTGGGGCTGAAACGCATTGTGGTACACGATTCGTGTACTAATGGTAAAATGTTCTTTTTTGTCTTAAATATTGTATATCAGAAGCCCATCTTTTCTCGGTAAGATCACAGCATCAATGTTGATTTAAATTGACAAATAATCCGTGTTTTCAAGGTTGAAGATTTTGGATGATATTGAGTTAGAGACTTAGCTACTTTAAGTGTGGTATCCCCGGTGGGCTCTACTCCACTATGCGATGTCAACGTATTCGGATTATCTTACCTTGGTCGTAGCTTGATTCTACGAACCAATCAAAAACAGTTTACTTGGTCACATTAGCTACGTTCACAACAATATGGGGATACCGAGGATGGACAACAATAGTTCGAGTCTATATCTTGCCAGGAACTATTAAACAACTTAAAATACATATATATGTTTTCACTGAAATATATCACGCGAGTACATTATTGCATCTAGTATAAATAATGTGGTATCGGCAAGTTGCACGTACATTATTTGAAATATTATTACCCCAACATCAAAGGGTCACATCTGTACTTTAACCCACATACCACATTACATTACTACCCCACTACACTTTAGTATACTACTGACATGCAGCCAG
The DNA here is from genome assembly GCA_036850965.1 of Patella caerulea. Lineage (NCBI taxonomy): Eukaryota > Metazoa > Mollusca > Gastropoda > Patellidae > Patella > Patella caerulea. The sequence goes on along the minus strand of JAZGQO010000002.1, from coordinate 10,231,970 downwards.
TTTAAATGCAAATCAAAAATTATTAACCGTAGTCAGTAATTATTAACTATTATGTAGTATAACGTGATAATGTTTGTTTATAGAATTTAGTATACTACTTACGTGTGTCAGTGAATAGTGATATAAACCATCTACTGTGATCAGACGTATCATGTTTGTTCTTTTGAGTTTTGTAAATTACTTCAGTCATTTTAAATGTATATATGTGATTTTGAAAATTACAATCTACTGAAGCCAGGCGTGAGGTTTAAAATAGGGGTATTCCCCTTTCTATTTGACGTCAGGCAACTTGACATAACCTGCCTCTATTGATGTCATACGATTCAAATAACCTTTCCTGGTTTAGTTTAAACAATATTTTATTCATTAAACTGAATTTGATTGAACAACAGACAAAAACCTATATACGTTCTCTCCAAACACATAACATAGTTTATTGTTAAATGTTTACATACAGTGTGTATATTGAATAGTTCATTCAGTGATTGTTAATATATCTATGACGAATAAAAGGGGTATGTATATGTTATTATATTTATACCAGGTAGGTAATAACACCCATGGTAACCCGTTTATATATAATACAATTAAATGATTCGATTTTAACCCATTTATATATAAAATACAATTTGGTCCTCTGTTTAATGCGTATTGTAGCGCAAGTAAGAAATTTCCTCGATTCTGATTGGTCGAAAAGCGACCAATCAAAACGCAAGATTCACCCTGAAGCATGTTACAATGGACAATAAACTCCCTCTGAATTATCAAGGCGAATTACTACGTATAAATATTCCAGTGTATTTTTTTTCATTTTTGTGCTAGATGATCTTCCTCAACTCAAATCTTTATTGGCAAATATCTTCAAGAAATTCTGCACATATGACTATCACACCATTTTCAAACTTCATCTTTTTTGAAAACACATTTCTGAAATACAAAAAACAGTAGAAAATCAGTCATAAATTAATTAAAACCGTTTTCAGGTATCTAAATATATTCGTAACTAGGCAGTCACACTCACAGTATGGACAAATTTATTTTCTTTTTTGGTAGGATATAGCTTCACTCACCAATCAATGTTTACATAATCAGGTGGATTTCTTTTTTAAATCTCGGTTTGATCAAAGTCTGGCTAACATGATCTACCTAATAATAAGTCATTAGTCACAAGAAACCGCTTGAAAATACAATGAGGGAGTCGAAAATAGGGTATCCAGACAACTCATCCCAAAGACAACTCATCCCAAGACAACTCATCCCAGTATAAGACAACTCATCCCAAGTCAAAAGACAACTCATCCCAAGTCAAAAGACAACTCATCCCAAGTCAAAAGACAACTCATCCCACTATAAAAGACAACTCATCGCAACTTTAAAACATGGATAGAGAGAGACTCGGGTTATAACAACTCATCCCAACAAATATAAGTGATATTTGTTTCAATACAGTTGCCATCTTTGAAGACCACTCAGACCAAAACCAATCGGATTTTGTAATCTTAATCAAATTGATATTGTTATCTTAATCAAATTGATATTGTTGTATCTTAATCAAATTAATAAAATTGATATTGTTGTCTTAATCAAATTGATATTGTTGTCTTAATCAAATTGATATTGTTGTTTTAATCAAATTGATATTGTTGTAATAAATTGATGATAACTGTTTTATTTACCTCTATTACAAGCTAAGTAAATTGGCGAAGCACTTCCAAGACAAATATTATAATGTTTATTAAAATGATTTCAGTACATGCAAGTGTCAAAGCTGGGGTATTGTATAAAAATACTGAAATCAAATATTTTAAATTAACTTTTTTTAATATACAAGGACTTTTTATTTTGTGTGTTAACCAATTGCATGTTTTTACCAACTTTCAACCCACGAAGTGTAAATACATGATATTTAATTTAATCAACCTGTCCATAATATCATATTACATGTATTGGATGTTAAATATGTAAACGTCTGATAGCTGTATAGTTTGTGAATCAGTAGTTTGCCCAAGACAGGGGTCTGTTCAGTGTGACGGGTGTGAACGATGGCAGCATAGAACTTGTAATACTGGCAAGACTTTAATGTAAAGTAATGAGTAATGGAAGATTTCAAAAGTAATGAGTAATGAAAATGTAATTAATTGCATTCCAAAAATCATGTAATGGTCAATTACATTTCAATTACTCTTCAATTACATATAAATATTTACATATGATAAACATCAAATTTGATAGCAACAAAGAAATAAATTAGGTGTATCTGACACAAATCCAATTCATTATTTTTTTTTATAGATTTAATTCGGTTTTAACAAATTATAAGAAGGCATTTAACATTTTCTTTGATTACTTTTTATGTAGGATTCTTCTTTAGACATGTGACCTAAAAAGTGAATCTTTGAGAAAAAGATTACTTTAAGCAAAGATTAAGTGTTAATTTACAGTCAATCATTCAATCAATCAATCAGTTAGATTAAAAGACAATAGTTTTACTACACTTTAATCTTAATCTGAAATCACAAGGTAATAAGTGACAAACCAAAGAATGGCTTTCAATTATCTCATTATTTTATGGTTACTTAATATATTAACCATCATATATTTTGTTATAGAATCATGCTGAATAATTTATCAGTTATAGGCTACGATATATTATAGACAAACTATTTGGATTGATTAAGAATCTTATAAAATTACTTAAAGGGGAAGACCAACGATTTTCAACAAGGTTTCCATAAATAATAAATATATATTTAGAAATAATCCCCCGTGTAACAAATGCAAAAAAAAAATTGTAAGCGAGAAATTAATTTTAATTAATATCGGAAGTGACGTAGTTGGTTCAACACGCTCACTGGTCTCTATAGCAAACATTCAAATTTGGAGTAAGTTTAGCGCTGTATTTTGTGATCGTTTCGACGTTTCGCAGAACATCTGATGAAAGGAAATCTTTATTAGGATATTAAAAACATTAACTTACGGTTTTTTAAAGGTATAATACACAAAACCTCTGCGTAAATTAAGTTTCTAAACTGGACACTGTGACCCAATTTAAGCCACAAGTTTAGTTGTTTATATCACGTGATATAATTGTCTGGACAAGTGGTATTCGAAAATAGCAGTTGAATATCTAACCCAATCTGTTTCACAGAAAATTACTACGAATTAACTCTGTAACAGATGAGCGTCCACAGCACGTGCGTTGACTGCAGACTGTGCCAGTCATTGGCTCAACGGTTCGTGCAATGTTTACTTAACACCTAACTGCTTCGGGCAAAATGATGCATTTTACTCATTTTAATACCCATTTACACTAAATAGGAAATATTTTTTTAACTCAAAATACTTCAAACGTCTTTATTTATTTTTCTTTTACCTCAAAAAAAAATGTTTGAGAATTTAATTTGTCTGAGTAAAAAAGTTAATATGCCGTATTTATTAAGCCTCGTCGATGTCATGCTTATCAGTGATTGTAGCGGCGGTAGCGGCCAAGCGAATATCACTCGGCTAATCTCGACAGATTCCGTAAACTACATCTAGTCTCGGATGTATGACAGTAAGTGATATGTACCTACGCCCATACATTTGCGATGCGGCTACCGGTTTACTTTAACAAGAAAACTTGACGCTATTACACAAATTGGGAACCTATTCGGCTAGCGACCTATTCGACCTGCAACCTGTTCGTTGGAAACCTATTTAGAGTAAAGACAACAGTCTCTATTTATCAACCAATAAAATCCAACGTTATGTCTATCAAATGAAAGTAGAATATATTATTTTTTATCCATTCCTTCAGCTCAGAATAGAAGTGTAATTTCGTCATTATCTTACAGCTGGATCGGTCGAATAGGTCGCTAGCCAAATAGGGCGCCAACTTGTGTTTGGAATGGGCGCAGCCATGTTTCATCCGGGACCTTTAAAGTAGTTCCAATATGGCGGAATTCATCATAGAGCCGAGTTTAGATTGTCCGAAATCTGCCAAGGTTTGCCGAGTGCAGTTTGTATCTAACCATGCCAAAATTGACATTTAATTTTGTTGACAACGTCAGAATAGTATACATAGCAACCACTTGAAATCTTAGGCTAGCCATCACTGTCATAGTTTTATACGGTATTTTTGAGGATGTAAGTACGAAATGCAATTGTTTGAACAAGAACAAGCTGCTGGGTTGTGATAAAAGTCTGCAAATAAAATAATAAAGACTGAAAACAAACATGAAACTCACAAAAGCGAAGAAACCTTTGTTGCCAAGAGTTACCCCTCTTTTAGTCTCGGATCGCAGGCCGGAATTATTTCTATCACGCTAACACCCGTCTCTTCAAATGCCACAGTAAGACTAATTTCCCGTTCTTTTAAAAAAATCTTCAAACGTTAAAATATTTTGTATCGATATCCGAATAACATCTTCTTTCATAATTCATTTACTAGCCACTCGAGAATCCAGAATTTTAAATTTGAAGGAAAGCCAGGACTGCCTAAATCTGTGTTGAGAATATTTTGAAAAATGAACGCAAGCACGTGGGCACAACGGCTTTTTAAAATAGGTGTAAAAATGTTTCCTAAATAGTTCCTAAGAAAATCCCTAGATATTTGAGCTACAATATCGATAAACACGTTCCTGTTACGTATTGATTGATGATTTTCATACGAATAGTAGTGGATTCGACAGTAACAGTGTGTAGAAAACGATTGAATCGGACTCGGGTCCCCTTTCCTTTGATAGAGGGGTCCTTTTTCGGAAGTAGGGCCCTTTTATCTGGCTTTAGGGCCCTACCGAACTAGAGTATATTTTCATTTTTCTCATCGGTTTTAGCATTTTTCTCATCGGTTTTAGCATTTTTCTCCCGTTTTATTTTTTAAAACTTCTTTTGATTTTTTTTTTTTTTTTGCAAGGAGTCTGGCGCCTCAGCTGTAGAACGCCTTTGATTGTTGATAGGATGGGGGGGGGGGGGGTCATACGGTCTGCCATTGAGTCAATTAGCGTGGTTTCGAATCCCCGGTTGTACGTTGCAAGGAATAGGGTCGCCTGTCCAACCTCGTGGGTTTTCTCCGGGTACTCCGGTTTCCCCCCACTGCTAAAGACCCCCATTTTTATGGTGACACGACGACGGACATTAATCCAAGCTTAACTGATATACAAATGTACGAGACAAATTGCAATTGTAAAGTCATTTATTGATAATAAATAAGTATTACATATAAAATAACAACAGTAATATAAAAACAATAGATAATGGTACAAAATTAAAACACTGTAATATGTAATGAGGCATATTGATATTAATTAAATAAACATTCGGCTTCCCAAAGATGGGGTACAAACCCGCCATAGATTGGGAGCAGCACGCATGGTGAGATTGACTAAACCTGCGGTGAAGGACACAATTCCCCCCTCCCCTTCCAGATCTTACTACGCCAGTTAGTAAATTACAATGGTCGATTAGTCTGTCCCGCCGAGATGATGTAAAGAAAATGATACTTTACTTTATAATGTGAAATTCAACTTATCGTTTACCGCGAAGTCATTTTCTCCTACTTACTTTAGGGACGGATCCAGAGGGGGGGGGGGTCAGCTACATAACAAAGATAATGCCCTGCATCAATGAAATTACGTCACAAAGTGATCCTACATAGGTATAAAATGATTTCTTTGTTTAAAAAGCTCAATTTGTATGTATGCCTATGTAATTTAGAGACGATGATGGCAGATTTCTGTGACAGAAATCTGGCAAACCCACTCCTGCAAAAATTCCTGGATCCGCCCCTGTACTTGATATGATAAATTCCCTTATATAATCTGAAAAATTCGAACGTTTTAAAATGTCAATTACATACACAATAAAGCCATGGGGTAAAATATGAGCTCTTAGGGGTTTGAAAGAACAGTTCGTTATTTAGGGTGACCACAAACACCCGAACCGATAAATTGTTATTTAATCCTGCAACGGTCCAGCTAGTTTGTTGGATTTAAACTTCAGTCTGTGTACCATCTATCCCAATGTTATTTTGAGAGACTTATGAAAGTTTGCCTTCAATGATGCTGAGGCCATTTGGAGTACATGTCTATCATTTTGGAAAGATAACTGAAACTTTGAGGACTGATCATACTCCTAATACCGCAAATGGCGAAGTCAAAAATAGAGTTAGTGAGACTTGGCGATCGTTTTTTTTTTGTTCTGCTGGACCTCTTTAGGATTTAATAAACATTGTATAGGGTCTGTTTTATGTGGGTCACCCTATTTAATTATCTGATTCAGAGAACACCAGCCTATAACACCACTGAATATGTTAGTTCCAGTTCGACTGTCAAACCCAGTAATATTTAGATAAGGTATCTTTGTGCCTTTTCATGCATTGGAAATTAAGCTGTGGATACAGAGTTCCAACGTTGACAATCGTAGAGTGATTTGCTTGCTGAGACACGCTGTTTTACGAGTTTGATCCACACAGACATTATTCGCAAAGCTCAAATGTAACGAGAGAAATGTAAAATACAGACACGTCAAAAAAAGGGAAGCTTTTCCCCGCAAAACATTTATCATTTGACAACATTGCATTTGACGTTTTACATTTAAGTCTTGCCTTAGAGGTACTTTGACTTTATCATCACCGGTATTAAGACTCTGCACACAAACCAGGATTAAAAAAACATTCATGTGCCATTGATGTATGTGAATTGATATTAAAATACGCGCAAACCGTTTCGGTGATTATGAAACTATTGTTCGGATTCGCAAATGGTTCAAGACGATTCCGGACATGAGTGTAGCTTTTATGTTTCAAAAGCTTTTTAACCCAAGCATGATCAGAATGCTTCGCACAATAAGATATTATAGGTTTTCCACTTCTCCGATCAATATTATCTTCCAGACCCTTTTGGATTAAAAAAATCCACACAGCCGGTGTCCCCATGTTCATAAGCGATGTATAATACTGATGCATCGAAGGGAATGCCGTGTTCAACTTATATTTGAATCGTCTTTAGGTCGCGATATTTTACAGCATAATACATCATATTATTATGTGGTCTACTGCCCTCGTCAATATGATCTGCCAGGCCCTTCTGGATTAAAAATTCCACACATCCGGTGTCACCCTTTTCATAAGCGATGTCTAGCAGCGATGCATCGAATGGAATGCCGTGTTCGAACAATATTTTAATCGACTTTAGGTCGCCATATTTTACAGCACAAGAAATCATACGTAGTCTTCTTTCCTCATCCATATTATCTGCCAGGACCTTCTGGATTACAAAATCCACATATCCGGAGTCCCCATGTTCATAAGCGATGTCTAATACCGATGCATCGAAGGGAATGCCGTGTTCGACTAATATTTTAATCGTCTTTACAGCGTAATCAATCATACGTTTTCTACTTCTCTGTTTGATATTATCTTTCACGGCATATTTTTTTTATCATCGGTGTAATATTATTCTGATCTATATTATCTTCTTGGATTAAGAAAAAACCATTGATGTATGTGAATTGATATTAAAATACGCGCCAACCGTTTCGGTGATTATGGAACTATTGTTCGGATTCGCAAATGGTTCAAAACGATTCCGGAGATGAGTGTAGCTTTTATGTTTCAAAAGCTTTTTAACCCAAGCATGATCATAATGCTTCACACAATAATATATTATAGGTTTTCCACTTCTCCGATCAATATTATCTCCCAGGCCTTTCTGAATTAAAAACTCTACATATCTAGTGTCCCCATGTTCATAAGCAATGTCTAATACTGATGTATCGAAGGGAATGCCGTGTTCAACTAATATTTTAATCGTCTTTAGGTCGCGATATTTTACAGCATAATACATCATCTGTGGTCTACTGCCCTCGTCAATATTATCTGCCAGGCCCTTCTGGATTAAAAATTCCACACATCCGGTGTCACCCTTCTCATAAGCGATGTCTAGTAGCGATGCATCGAAGGAAATGTCGTGCTTGAACAATATTTTAATCGACTTTAGGTCGCCATATTTTACAGCACAAGAAATCATACGTAGTCTTCTTCCCTCATCCATATTATCTGCCAGGACCTTCTGGATTAAAAAATCCACATATCCAGAGTCCCCATGTTCATAAGCGATGTCTAATACCGATGCATCGAAGGGAATGCCGTGTTCGACTAATATTTTAATCGTCTTTAGGTCGTGATATTTCATAGCGTAATCAATCATACGTGGTCTACTTCTCTGTTTAATATTATGTTTCACGGCATATTTTTTTATCATCGGTGTAATATTATTTTGATCTATATTATCTTCCAGGCCTTTCTGAATTAAAAAATCTACATATGTAGTGTCCCCATGTTCATAAGCAATGTCTAATACTGATGCATCGAAGGGAATGCCGTGTTCAACTAATATTTTAATCGTCTTTAGGTCGCGATATTTTACAGCGATGTCTAGTAATACTGATGCACCCAAGGGAATGCCGTGTTCAACTAACATTTTAATCGTCTTTAGGTCGCGATATTTTACAGCATAATACATCATATGTGGTCTACTGCCCTCGTCAATATTATCTGCCAGGCCCTTCCGGATTAAAAATTCCACACATCCGGTGTCACCCTTCTCATAAGCGATGTCTAGCAGCGATGCATCGAAGGGAATGCCGTGTTCGAACAATATTTTAATCGACTTTAGGTCGCCATATTTTACAGCATATTCTATCATAGATGTATTACTTCTCTGATCGACATTATCAGCCAGGCCCTTCTGGATTAAAAAATCCACATATCCATAGTCCCCATATTCATAAGCGATGTCTAATACCGAAGCATCAAAGAGAATACGATGCTTAAATAATATTTTAATCAACAGTAAGTTGCGATATTTCACAGCACATTGTAATAAAATCTTATAAGTTATGTCATCTGGATTCGGACTACGATATCTCTTCATTAAAATATCCACCTGCGAGTCATTTTTCCCGTCAAGGATTTTATGTAACAAAATATCCATGGGAATGAAGTGTTCAAGTAATATCGCTTCGGCTGACAGTATTTTGGCAACCGCTTTGTTGTTAATATTGGTAGCAATAGTTAGTGCTGTCTGTCCGTTCTTGTTAGTGAGGGTAACATCTATACAACTTGACACAAGTAATTTAACAACTTCAATATTCCCAAATCGGACAGCCAGGTGAAGTGCAGACTCCTTTAACTGGTTCGTCTTATTTAATTGACACCGGTTGTTTATCAACAATCTGACAATGTCTAAATTACCTACTGCCACCATTAAAGGTGTGTTCAGAGTCCTGTCTCTGTGTTCTGTGTTGACACAAGAATATTCATTATTCAGTAATAGATCTACACAATTTGTATGTTGATTCTTGATAGCTGTAAGTAGTGGAGTGTCACCATATGAATCAGCATATTCAACGTTGGCTCCGCGTTTCAGCAGCGACAGAATACTATGATAATCACCATCCTCACATGATCTCAACAGTGCTTTATTTGCACGGTTTCCCATACTGTACTGCTTGTGGTAAGTTTGTTTGATAATTTACACAATCCGCGTCTGTACTATATGCCTATTGGTTTTTTTATCAGTTGTGGCCCCATATAAAATAGTTTATTGTTAAATGGCCTGAAGTTTAAAATAGGGGTATTCGCCTCTCTATTTGACGTCAGGCAACTTGACATAACCTGCCTCTATTGATGTCATACGATTCAGATAACCTTTCCTGTTTTAGTTTAAACAATATTCTATTCATTAAACTGGATTTGATTGGACAGCAGACGAAAACCTATATACCTTCTCTCCAAACACATAAAATAGTTTATTGCTAAATGTTTATTGAATAGTGCCATTCAGTGATTGTGCATACAATGTATTGTTAATATATCTATGACGAATGAAATATAATAGATGTTATTATATTTATGGGAGTGGATATTCGCCATGCGTATGGCAAAGAGTTATTCGCCATTCGTTTACGTTATTTGCCATTCGTTTTTATTATTCGCCATTCTTTTTTTTTAAAATCGATTTTCTCTGGCCTATCACGATGTCTGGTCGAGTGGTAATGCCACAAAGCACTTAAACTAGTTTATCCTCATCCTACAAAATGAATATATATCATTTTCGTTGCAGTAAAAATGCGAAAATAAATACTACAACAAACTTCGTTTGGCAGAGTGCCATTGGAGGTCTATTTATAGCCTAGCGGTGACTACCCGAAAGAGTACCATACCTTATGACCTGTCTTTGAAAAGTTTAGTTTAAATAAGACAAAATAGTTTTATTCAAGTATATGCATTTGGAAATAAACATTTTTTGAAAATAAAAGGTTCGAGTAGATAAAAAAAAAACCAAAACAAATGAAATCAAACATGCTGCTAAATAATGAAAAATAAAAACGAATCGTACAAAAAAGATGGGTGTAGAAAGAATAGATTGTGTACAATAAGATAATAATAAAATATTTCATTTTAGTAATTACTTGTCTGTCTTTGGCAATGTTTTATTTTATGTTGATATTCACTGCATACCCTGACGGACCACACGGAGACAGCGAAAGAGTGAGAGAGTCGGTCGCCATACGACCATTTGAAACTAACTAGGTCATTTCTGGACTAACATCGGGGCCCCGTTTCACGAAATTTTAACTAAAGATAAAATCCAAATTTTTTTTTTTTTTTTTTTTTTTAAGTTTATTATCAGATATTATTATACCATTGAATACATACATACATTGTTACATACTACATATTTCAGATATTTTAGTAATATGGCATACATTTCGGATATTTATATTATATTACACATGCATACTAGATATTCATAATTCTTAAAGTATACTAGTACATATTTCAAAATATACATTTTATGTAAATATGTTATGAGGGGTATCTATTTTGAGTGGATTTGAACATATATATTCATTAATTCGTTTCAAAATAGATATTTTAGTAAAGTATAAGATATTTTGCGGTTGCTATAATATTACTTGTATATAAGAGGTTTTATTCTGTTTGTGTTTTCCATTTTTCATGGAGATGAGTGTTTGCAGATTCTAGTTCTAGGTTTTTAATGTTGTTTATGTATGATGTATATTCTTTTTTGTTAGGTATGGCGTTTTTTAGTTTACATTTATATATGTAGAATTTTGTTAATATTATTATGTGGTTTAGAAGTGTGACTGATAGTGTTGGCAATTGATTATAATTTTGATCATCTTGTTTGTAAACCCCAAGGTGTATATCGATTGGTTTTGGTTTAAAGTCGATGTTATAGCTTTTTAATATAGTGATGGTTTCTTGCCAGATATTTTGCGAATGGGTACATAGGTAGAATAGGTGGTTAACATCTCCAATACATGAATAACAAAAACTACATAGAGTTGATTCTGTTAGCGAGAATTGGCATAAACGTGTGTTTGTGTAGATAATATTGTGAATATATTTATATATAAAACAACGCAATTTAGTGTTATAACATGTAGTTTTCGTTATTTGAAATATTTTTTTTGTATCTTCTTTGTCTAGTTCGATGTTAAGTAGTCGTTACCATTTTTCAATTGATGTCGGTTTTTGAAGTTTATTTAAGATTAATGTGTTATAGACATCTTTACTTTTTATTTTTGATAGGTCTTTATTATAAATTTTTTCAATTATTTTTTTTAAATAATCATATAGATTAGGTTTTGGAGTTTCTAGGACATTTATGATTTGTTGATTGTTTTCTAATATATTTTTAGATACAGATTTAATTGATGACTTTAGGCTTCTGATAATTAAATTATTTGCATTAGTTCTTGTATTTATAATATCTGTGACAAATATTAGATCGTTATTCTTAAATAATGTATTATTATATATTGAAGATTTGTTAATTTTAACGTGTTTGTTATTCCATATGACCTGATTATTAAATGGTATCAGGTAATCAATATGTGTTGTAAATATGTCGTGCCAAATCGTGCCAGATTTGTTTATAAAATGGAGAAGATATTGGAATATTTTTGTCGTAGTTACACATTGGCAGTATTTCGCCGTTATATTTTTCCAAGATGTATCGAAAGGGTATTTTCCATGTTTTATCATCTGACGTTGTTAGTTTTTTAATCCAAAATATACTTCGGCATTTTAGAAATTCGTTAAAGTCTATCATGTTTAGGCCACCGTTTTCAACATTTTGTGTTATAACATTTCTTTTAATTTTGTCGCTACCGTTCCAGAGAAATTTGTAGATTAATGTATTAATTTGGTTCTTAATTGTTTCTGGAGTTTCTATTGACATTATGGGAAAGATTATTTTTGATAGGCAGAATGTTTTAATGATTTGTATTTTGCCAATGAGGCTTAGATTTCGCTTTTTCCAAATATTTAATATCTTTATAATTTCATCAATTTTTATCTGGAAGTTTTTTTGTGTTGATAAAAGTTGATTGTTCGAGAAAAAAATGCCACAAATTTTAATTTCGTCTGAGAAATGTGAAAAGCCACTATTGTTTAAATTGTGTGCGGTGTTGTTATTTGAAAAGTTCAGGTTCATAATTTCGGATTTTAATATGTTTATTTCTAAACCAGATATTTTACTGTAAAGTTTTATTATTTCGAATAAATGTCTTGCTGATTTAAAGTCTTTAAGTAAAGCTGTCAAGTCATCTGCAAATGCGGTTAATTTTATTTCTGCTTTTGCGAATATTATTCCTTTTATTTCTTTATTTAAACGTATATTGTGAAGTAGAATTTCTATAACTAAAATGAATAAATTGCTAGACATTGGGTCTCCTTGTCTCACTCCTCTTTTAATATGAAATGTGGGTGTTGTAAAGCCGTTATTTATGATGTAGCCAGTTATGTCCGAATATAGAGTCTCTATCCATCGTATATAATTATTTTTAAAGCCAAAAATACTTAAAGTGCGCATCATAAATTTATGTGATATACTGTCGAATGCTTTTTGAAAATCTAAAGCTAATAATAATCCTGTAATTCGTTTTTGTATTGATAAATGAATGCTGTCATCTATAATGCGGATATTTTCTTGTATATGCCGACCAGGGACAAATGCAGTTTGATTTGGATGTATAAGGTGGTTTAGGAAAGGTTTGGTACGATTAGAGAGAACTTTACTTAATATTTTTACATCGATATTTGTTAAAGTTATCGGTCTCCAATTTACCAAATTCGTTTTGTCTTTATTGGGTTTAGGTAATAGTTTAATTAATGACTGTCTTTGAGAGGTAGATAGTTTATTGTTTTCGAAACTGTATTTAAATGATGCTATATTTATTTATATTTGGCCAGAAAGTTTCGTAGAACTCAATACTTAGACCATCATTTCCAGGAGATTTATTCTTTTTAAAACATGATATTGCGTTTTTACATTCGTCATTACTTATGTCATATTCTAATGTTTCTGCCTGGCCAATATCTAGTTTTGGAAGATATTCGTAGTCAAATGTATCATAATTATTTATGTTAGATGATTGACATTTCTCAGAATATAGATTTTCATAAAAGGACCGAACTTCATTCAAAATACATTGTCTGTCTGTAATTGATGTATTTCCGTTTATAGTTAGTCTATTGATAGTTGTTTTTTGACTTCTATGTTTTTCTAAATTTAGAAAGTAATTTGTATTTTTTTCGCCAAATTCATAGCAGTTTATTTTAGTTCTTAATTGAATACCTTCTACTTCATGAGTCAATATTTTGTGAAGATTGATTTTCACGTTATTATATTCGTTGTAGGTATCCAAGCAATTTGAATTATTATTTAATTTAGATTCTAGTGTTTCTAGTTCAGATTTTAGTTTAATTTTTAGTGAGTGTCTATAATTTTGGCCTTTTCTTTACTGTATTTAATGGATGCTGTTTTAATCTTAAATTTAATGTAGTCCCAGAGGCCATTTTTGTCTTCTTGGTTGAAGGATTCGTTTTCCCATTCTAAGATGGAATCAACTATTAATTTTTTGTAAGTTTTGTCATTGGATAGCGATGAATTGTATATCCATAGTCCTGGTCCCTTAGACAATGCATTAGTGTTTATATTTAAATTAATTCCGGAGTGGTCACTGAAAGGACATGGTGTTGTGTTGCATTTTTGTATATTATCTTGCCAATAGTCCGAAATAAGCCAAAAATCAATTCTACTCTGTATTAGTGGATTTTTTTGACGCCATGTATAACAACGTTTCGTTTGGTTTCTTATTCGATAGATATCTACTAAAGTTAGATCATCTATTAGGTCTCGTATGGCTTGTAATCCTTTCTTTTTGATTTTATAGTTACCACCGATACGGTCTAGTTTGTGGTCAAGAACATTGTTGAAATCACCTCCTATAATTATAGATGTATATTGGTCCGTGTCATTGATGTATTTATTTAGTATATCTTGAATCTTTTTGTAGTATAATTCCTGGTCGTGATCTGAATTTGGACTGTATGTATTGAACAGAATGTATTTTTTATTTTCGATTTCTACTGTCAAAATATTAAAATATCCGTTTTGGTCTGAGTAGTGATTTGATGTAGTAATATTGTTATCATTTTTAATTAGTATGGCAGTACCGGCTGAGTTGCTTCGTGAGTGGGAGAGGAACATTTCGGATCCCCATTCCATTGTCCAGTTCGATTCATCTAGGATAGTACTATGAGTTTCTTGTAGAAAAATTATGTCATAGTTTAGATCTTTAAGCCAATGAAAAACGTTTTTGCGTTTGGTCGAGTCTCTTAAACCTCTTATATTATTTGATAGAATATTTAGAGTCATCTATATGTATATTTATACAAATTTGTGTCTTTCTGAAAATGATAGTTACGTTTTGCAATATTAACCGCGTGAAAATATATTTTTTTAATGTATATGTATAGTATATAGTTTTTTATGTTTAACATGTACCATAAATTTTTGTAATCTTTTATGTGTATAGTTTGTATAAATGTATATTTTATTTCGCATAGTGTATATACATTAACAGTGGAAATCGTTAAATGTGTTTTATCAGAGATGTATCGATTGCTAATGTATGTATCAATGGTATGCATGTCTTGCGGGATTACGCATTTGGAGTGACCAAGTGTTAGATACATTTAACACTTGTTTAATCGCGATGTGTAAAACAGAAATTATTTACAATATTTACAAATTGGATTTGTTTTTAATACAAAATATGAAAGAATACATTTTAGTAATTGCATAATGAAGGTAGTTGGGAAAGAAATACAGAGGCTGTTTATTGCTGTTTTGGGGGTAATTAGCGAGTTTAAATCATAGACTTTAGTCTACATATTATGTGGTCATAAACAGTGACTGCCCTTGACATAAGTACTCATGCGTTAAAAACGTTCGCCAAAACAAGAAATATTTTGGATATCTTTTAGTCAATTGGAGTTTTTTTCTTATTTTTTCCACTTGTTTATGTGTAAAGTGCAGAATTGCTTTTGCCATATTTTGTAACCAAATCTGATTTCTATTTGCCAAATAGAGCAGACGATAACCATTGGCGATTGTCTTGGGAGGTCACTGTTTATGTATTTATGCGCAAACACGCATAAGAGGACATTTATCGATATATTATGTTTTACGTCCATTTCCACAGATGTGAAATCATGGATATAATGTTCTGGTGAAAATCAACTAGCACTCAGCTGTTAAACCTAAAGCATTGTGAAGTGGGTTATTTCTAGCATAAGAGGGCCAATCCGGATAATATTTTGGAGAATAGAACTTCCTAATTTTGTGCTGCAATCGCTTACAATTCGTTACGTTAGAGCCGAGCAACTAAAACCAATCTATGTAATACGTTTTTAGACCACCTAACCCTGTCAGTCTTTATCTGGAAGTGAAGACCGGTGTCCAAGGCTGTATTTTGCGGTGTCTTGATAAAACCAAACTTTTCTTTTATAAAAATAATGTATAGGTGTAATTCAGTTTTCGTTATCAAGTACAGCACATGGACCATTCACTGTATGGACCACTAAAGAGACGGGAATCGATTATCAGGTCAACAAAAGAAAAATTGTCTCGAAATTAATCTTAAAATGGTTATGTGTTCGGATAAGCGGTTTTCACGTTCAAGTCCCAAACGACTCTATATTTTGAGCTGAACTGTCGATACGTATAACGTACACCATTCCTCTATATTTTGGCGCTTAAATTTCATACATACTTGGACTTTTATTTTTGAAAATTTGTTCGAATCGGGATAGTCCCTTTAACCCTTGTGGGTGCACGTGGTGAGAATCACATAGTAGGTAACAAGGGGTCCGTATGGACCCCAGTTGTAATTCAAAGTTTTTACGTACAGATGTATTTGAATTTAAAAGCAGTGGTTAAGTTTTTAGTTGCATTTATATTTGACAACTGTAAAACAACTAAATTATTATACAAAAACATTTTTGTGACATTTTGAACAGATTTAATAATACTCACAAAATTGCTACTTTGTGTACTATGTTATAACGAGGTTTAATGGCGATTCACGCTTGATACAAAAACCATAGATTTTTTGGAATTCATCATTTAATTTTTGGTATTTGTAACATGCAGATGTTGAAAGAGAGAATAGTCTGGCATACGCAATATGGTATCAGGCAGCAAACACAATAGCAAAATTCCTACTGCGAGTTGTAAGTTTGGGGTCCGATTGGACCCCTTGTGCCCTACAAGCGTTGGGCCTGTACCGATCTATTCGTTATGTCTAAAAATATATTGGAGACAAAGTCACTAAATTTCAGAAAGCAGTGCCCAGTAGTTATTACAAAACACTATAAAACAAGTGCATGGGGTCCACAGAGACCCCACGTGCACCGACAAGGGTTAAGGGCTAGATTGGTGGAAGATCCGAGCGTAACTTTGTTCAATATAATTATAAACAGGGGGTTTGATAAGATATAAACTTTAAAGGAAGATTGGTTATTTTGGTTAGGGTCATACACTAGAGTGTAGTAAAAGTTTTAAAGTTCAAATTGTATTGGCTAAAGTAGATTATATAGGTTAAATTATAAAATGATACATAACATGTAGCCGAGTCTCTAAAGTTATTTGAGTATTATTTCTTGTTTTGGGCTGCAGATAGTTTATGCTGTATATCATCATAAAGATCTATTTTAACTTTTACTTTGTTCACTGCTTTTGCATATATTTGTCCGTTAAAGTACCATGCTTTTTCGCAGATATCTGTATCCTTGGCTCTATTCATCAAAGTAAGGTTTTTCTTCGTGATATCGTCGTGGCATGTTATACCCTTTTCAGATAATTGGTTTTTTTTCATCATAATTTTACGTTTAATATCGGTGTTCGATAGTTTCACTAATGTTATGACTGGTTTATTTCTGTCTCTGGCTGGAAGTGGGTGAATGGCTTGAATTTCTTCGGATTTTATTGAAATGTCGACACACCTTTGTATAGACTGTATGAATGCTTGTTTATTATCAAGGTCGGAGTCGTTTTGTAAACCTAGTACACGAATATTGTTTTTGCGTGAGTATTGCTCATTGTAGTTGGCCATCCGTATCGCTTCGTCTGTTCTTAACTTTTCATGCTCGTTTATCGACCTAATTTCGGCTAATTCTAGAGTTAGTTTTTTATTTTCTTCTTTTAAATTTACATTGTCTTTTAAAGTTTGGTCCAGTTTTTCTTGTATCGAGCTAAATTCCTCACGAAATGTTTGTAAAAACGATGAAGTAATGTCACTTACTATAGATTTTAAGTCCTCTTTTGTAAGCATACAGTTTTTCATTTCAGTCAATTTGCTTTTGAGTTCAGGGGCATCTTCTATATTTATACTTATGTCTCCTTCAGATTGCGATGAATTTTCTCTACCTCTTTTTGTTGGTGGTTTTTTCGTGGCTCCTCTTGTATTTAACGACATTGTTATCTATTGCTGTGCAAACTTTTTTAGTTCACTGGCTGCTTGATTTGTTGTTATTACATGTCACTCATTAATGATGTCATGTATACTTGTCAACATAAATATAATATTAATTACCTTCTAAGTGTTTTTAAAACATTTTGATTGTGTTTATATGTTATTAACGATGGTTTAAAACAGTATCCATGTAGAGTTTTAACTGTTTAAATCATTTTTCATTCAACTTTTAAAGATTTTCTGCTTACACATTTCGCGTGATGTTCTCATGCGGCCATCTTGCTCCTCCTCCAATTTTAAATCCAAATTTTAGTAGATACTTCAATTTTGATTGGCTAAGAACTAAAATCAATCTAATATTGTCCAATCAAATTACTAAAATTTGGATCTTACCTTAGTTAAAATTTCGTGAAATATGCCCCAGGCCCGTAGCCAGCTTGCTGCCATTGCTGGCTTCGGAAGGGCAGTGAAGTTTTTAGGAGGGGCACATGTTACATTCTACAGTAGGTATTTTAGAGTTATGGTTGGCAAATCTTCTTTCGGGGGGGGGGGGGTGCTGCCTAACATGGTTCAATTTTATCTTAATAATTCACTTGTGCATAGAGGTCTTTAGACTTGGGAGGACCCGGAGAAAACCCACGAGATTAGACACGCGGCCTTACTCCTTGATATTCGCCGTATACCCTGATCGACTACACAGACAAGGAGAGTCTGTTCGAAATACCTCTATTCAAAACAAACTAGGTCATTTCTGGACTCTAACATATGGTTTAGTTTTATTTTAATAATTCACTTACGCATAGGGGTCATTAGTCGTGGGAGGACTCATAGAAAACTCACGAGATTGGAAAAACGGTCGACGTGTACAAGCACAGAATCAAATCCACGCTTGCTACTTGACTACATAACCAGGCGTGGATCCAGAGGGGGGGGGGGGTCCAGGGGGTCCGGACCCCCCCCCCCCCCTGCTCAGGCTTGAAAATTTTTTATGCGATTTTATTGGCGATTTAGACCTGTAATTTTGGAATTTACCTTCCGGAAATACGTCAGAATGAACCAAATCAAATCTAATTTACCAATTTTTTCTGGGGGAGGGCCCCCAAACCCCCCGTTAATTGGTTGAGCACAATTAGTTAAGCAATTATCAAACCTAGACCCCCCACCCACCCCCCTCCAAAAAATCCTGGATCCGCACCTGATAAAACCTGATACAAAGTGCATGCGCAACCCCCTTCCCGCAAACCAACCTTATGCACTTTAGTGTACGAAATAGGGTGGGTGGGCACGGTAGCTCAGTCAGTAAGACGTTGACTCGCTAATCTAGTGATTCCGGCCGAAAATGTTTATCTGGAGTAGTTGTAAATGAATCATGTGTATGACAATAAAATAAACGATAGGGAAAGAGAGGGTAGTGTGCCTGTCCAACCTCTTCGGTTTTCTCCGGGTCCTCCGATATCTAGCCACAGCTAAAGACCCCCTACTCGGAAGCGTATTATTGATATAAAATTGGACCATGTGTTAGTCCCAAAATGACCTACATTGTGTCAAGTGGACGTTAAACACACTCTCTCTCTCTCTCTCTCTCTTGGTAGGGAATGAAATATAGGAATGGAAAATAAAATATATAAACTACAGGTCGCAGATAAAACATGCGGTTTGCAACGAAATATATGGATAGACTACTCCGTGTGGTAGGCGGACGGGCAGATCAAATAGAACAATTTCAATAAGCCTCTATTGCTTTCGCTCGTCAGGAATGGAATTAGACTCAGTTTGTATTTTATATACTTTGTGATAAACAAAAGTACAAAGAAATGCGTTTTCAATGTTTCTGGATTAGCAAAGATACAAAATTTTACAGAGTACGGAACTTTTCACTTGTGTTCTACTTCCATGTACACACGCTGTCGGTTTCTCTGTCTTCGCTTTGCTGTGAACGAAGGCTTTCATTTACACGTTGAAGCTTCAAATAACAAATAACAATTAAAAATGTATTCTAGGCATGCAGTTTCAATAAAAGCACAAACAATCTGCAAGGATTTTAAGTTTATTATATAAAACGAATGGCGAATAACCATCCTTATGGGTCTGGGTTATCCACTCCCGGTAGGTAATAGCACCCATGGTAACCCGTTTATATATAATACATGTACAATTAAATGATTCGGTTTAAGTTCATCGGGTCCAAGCTGAACAAGAGCATCCGTAGGCCTACAGCTGCAATATACGTCCACATGCACCAAAATACATACAGTATAAGGAATAAATGTGCAAAATTCCAAGGAGATGCAGTCAGAATTGCAGTCTGTAACACAAAATTGGGCGTGGCTGACTCCCGGGGCTTCGATATGGAACAATACAAATAGGCACAACTCTATGATAGATCATGCCGAATTGGATCTGTAGATATTTTATAGACAAAATATCAAAGTGGGCATGACACCGACCAAGCGGGGAGGATCGCATGCACCTAAATCAATAGTCGCCGCCCTTATAGGCTGTGATTTAGCCACGAAAATCATCTCATCTTGTCTCAGCAAATTCGTGCTAAATATTTGACGCTTTGCTGCACAAGTAAACAATTATTAAGTCTTCACTGTAGTACAAATTTCTTTTGCGATGTTTTGCACAATCAGACCAGCACTCGAATTACGCCTCGGACTATATTTGTCAAGTGTAGCCATAATGTGGTGAAGAAATAAAATTCTAAGCCAATCAGAAACCACAAAAACTTAATCAACGTATTTGGGTCACGGGTCAATAGCTATAAATAGACCAGGGAATACCTTTTACGAGACGGAACACGTTGGTTTGTTTACAGTTGTTAGAGAGAATTTCTGTGCAAATATGTCTGGATTATGGGACAATAGCATCAGTTAATGTTGAGAAAAAGACAAAAATAATAATACCATCTGAGCTTACTGTTACAACAGAATATGAATAATGATTTACCTCACAACTACCTCTGTACATGCACCAAGTATACTTGTTTCTTAAAAAACAAAAAAAAACAAAAACAAAACAATATAGACATAAATAAGTATACATTTATTATACGTCCACATTCATATTGTGAACGTATTATGCCGTCGCCCCTGTCTGGGTGTGTGTGTGCATGTATGTATGTATGTATGTATGTATGTGTGTCTGCGGGTCGCCTACAGGGCGCAATTCTTCATGGATTTTCTTCAAACTTTGTATACTTATTCCTTATACCCTAAGGAAGATCCCTATTGTTTTTGGTGCCACGCTCATTTCTAGTATTTGTTTATTTGTCGTCTACAGGCCACATTTCTTAACTTATAATCTTGAAACTTTGCATACATATTCTTTGTACCCAAAGGAACATCCCTATCGTTTGGGGTGCATGCTCACCCCCAGGGGAAGAGCCACGCCCATTTTCTTTTCGCGTGTCTTTGTGTCGCCTACAGGACGCAATTCTTACTGAATTTTCTTCAAGCTTTGTATATTTACTCTTTACACCCTAAGGATGACCCCTATCGTTTGGGGTGCATGCCCAACTCCCAGGGACAAAGCCACGCCCATTTTCTTTTTGTGTTTTGCCTAATGGCCACTATTCTTAATCGATCATATGGAAACTTAATATACTTATTCCTTATACCCTAATGATGATCCCTTTTGTTTTGGGAGCATGCCCGACCCCCTGTGACAGCAACACCCATTTCTTGTATTTTTTTGTCTGCCATCTACAGGCTGCATTACTTAACGTATCATCTTGAAACTTTGCATACTTATTCTTGGTACCTTAAGGAAGACCCCTATTGTTTTTGGTGCATGCCCGACCCCCAGGGACAGTGCCACGCCCATTTTCTTTTTGTGTGTCTGTGTGTCACCTACAGGCCACAATTCTTAATCGATCGTCTTGAAAACTTTTTTATACTTAGTCCTAAGGCTGACCACTATTATTTTTGGTGCATGCCGGACCCCCTGGGACTGAGCCACGCCCAAGGTTTTTGTGTCTGTGTTCACCTACAGGATGTAATTCTTAATAGATCCTTTTAAAACTTTGCATACCTATTCCTTATACCATAAGGATGACCCCTATTGTTTTTGGTGAAAGCTACAATTCTAAATGGATTATCTTGATGTTGAGGCACGACCCTCAACGCTAAACAAACCAAACGCCTAGCCTTCTTGACAAAGTATAATATCAATCAAAGCAGGAATGTGGACGTATATTTTAGCGTTATGTTTTAAAGAAAGAAACACGGTAATAAAAAAATAAGAAATTAATGCAATTTTATATACTTCCTCATATAGTATTCAACAACAACACTCGATGGCATCAGATCTCTCCGATATTAAAGTAGCTAAGTCTCTAACTCAATATCATTTAAAAACTTCGACAATGAAAACACAAATTATTTGTCAATTTAATTCAACATTGACGTTCTGATCTTACCGGGAAAAGATGGGCTTCTGATATCCAATATTTATGACAAAATAAAAAAAAAATATCAGTGGTACACGAATCGTGTACCTTAATCCGTTCCAGGCCCATTTTTAACAAGGGACTTGGGGAGTGAGACTAGACAGTGGTGCATGGAGAGCATACACAATAATGTAGACTGGAATAACCAGACGCTAGAGATTGGCTTGCTATTGAGACTTCAGGCGTATTTCGCCGATGCCGAACATAAGTGTTTTGAAATTCAGCGTAAAGACGGGAATGAATGAATGTAAATCAGTTTATATACATTCATATAAGATTATTTTATGCGTTGCGATCCATTTGCGTAAATTTCTAGGCCCCAAATATTAGCGATTTGGATTAAAACGGTTCAGCGATACTTTGATTTAATCAAATATGGAAGACCGAGACTTAGCTTCGATCAACCAGTACGGTGGTTGATATTGTTGCACACGTCTGTCAAACCTTCAAAGGCTAATATCCTCGCTTGCCACATACGCTCACACCAGGGATCGAAACCGGCCAGCTAGAAGTCGAGGCGCGGCACTCTAGACCACTAGGCCACCCCAAGCCCCCTAATTTTAAGGAGCTAAATCGCTAACATTTGGGACCTAGAAATTGACAGAAGTGGGTCGCAGCGCATATAAAACTGTAGTATGAATGCATATAAACTGATTTACATTTAATGGTTTCTGTTAAAACTTTAATTTCAAATCAGTTATGTTCCGCGAAATAAGTCAGTAGTGTCAATCGAATGCAAATTTCTAGAGTCTGGTTATTCCAGTCTGCATACGCCGTTTGATTTGGTGCAATGTGTCTAGCCTCGTTGCCCGAGCCTCTTGCTAGAACTGGGTCTGAAACGCATTATGGTACTCGATCCGTGTACCAATGGTAAAATGTTTCATCTTTTTCCGGTACGATCACGGCATCAATGTTGATTCAAATTGACAAATAATTCGTGTTTTCAAAGTTGAAGATTTTGGATGATATTGAGTTAGAGACTTAGCTACTTTAAATTAGGCGTGTTATATACCATCGTGATTATGAACCATTCATTTTGGACGTTTAATTATCCCCACACGCGTGTGTTTGCGACATTTTCTCTATTTATGAATAAATGACAGTCACATTTTTAAGGCCTATTGTTTTTATTTATAATGTTGTATTGTTGTCAGCCCAAACCCCCTCTGGATCCGCCCCTGACTATTTTCTTCTCATCTCAAACATGGAATTGCTTCCAAACGGTTTCTTTGATATAAAATAAAATTTGCTATAAAGAACCGTATCAAATTGTTCCCATTTAGAAGAAATTGTGAGGAAAATTAAAACCTTCAACCCCTTTGATTGTGTACAGATTTACAATGGTAAATTTAATTCATAACTATATGTATTTGGTTTTGTTTGTTTTTCATTCAAGTTTACCGTTAGTCGATGATGTCACTACCAGAAACTGGTAACTGGTTTTCTAATTCCTGTCAAGCCAGGCTGCCATAGTCAGTGCGCACGTTGTTTGATAATCGAGAAAATACGGGTGGAGTTATGGCCTGTCAGTAAAATGATCCACTCGACAAATCTCGACAGATATCGGTACCTACATCTAGTCTCGGCTGTATGACAGTAAGTGATATGTACCTACGCCCATACATTTGCGATGCGGCTACCGGTTTACTTTAACAGGAAAACTTGACGCTATTACAAACAAACAAGACACCATGGGCGCAGCCATGTTACATCCGGGACCTTTAAAGTGGTTCCAAGACACAATGGACGCAGCCATGTTTTATCCGGGACCTTTAAAGTAGTTCCAATAGGGCGGAATTCATCATACAGCCGAGACTAGATGTAGGTTCCGGAATCTGTCGAGATTTGCCGAGTGTAAAATGATCGCCAATTCTTATAGACGGTGAAGATACAATTTATGCCTATTTCTTGTCCAAACTATAAACAGTGACAATTCCGTTCAAAACAAAGTACAGTGTAATTTGACTGATATTTTCAACATTTTCCTTTTTATCATCTATTTTTGAATTATTATAGCTAAAATGACCAACTCTTTTTAAAACTCGTAACTAGAGTATCTTTAATACATTAAAAGTTTTATAATGGGGTATACTTTATTCAAAATAAAACAAACAATTTTGAACAATACCGTAACTCAAGATTGATAATGCTTTGCGAAATTGGGGCCTTGAATGTTCTTTTCATTTCTTATTAACTACAGTAGTAACAAGACACAAACAATCCGTAGAATTACACCGCTGATTAAATTCCAGATTCAATCAGGTTTATTTTTTTATACTTCAGATAATGATATTAATTCCAACAGAGCCAGGAACTTTTTATTTGTTGTAAGGGTTTATCTGTATAATCAGATACCTGACATCATTGATCAAAGTGTTTAAAGGCTCAATACCACTTCTTGAATAATATATCCCAATCTTTATTCTGGTTAACAAATTGTATTATTTTACAATATTCCAGTTAATTGATGATACAAATTCCATCTTAACACACCTAATTTAAAAAATTGGAAAAATTCAACTAAATGATTTGAAAAGGTTAACGTAAACCTTTTTAATGTGACTTGCATTTTAAAATATTTTTGAACCTTCTGAACAAGTAAAATAGGATGTAATGGATAATTTACACAACAGGTATCACATTTAAACATCTAGTACTTAGAATAAGTCTATAATTTATTTTCTGGAGCTACCAAGCCAGCAAGAGTGTTACTCTACCTTTAACTTTTCATCTATGTGGACTGGAGTCGACGGAGGGACCATAAATTGCAGCGAAGGGTAATAATCACGTTTGGTGTAGTCCCCAGTTGAGATAATGCGAAAATCGTGTTTATATCATCTATTAAAGAGCAGATATGTGAACTACAACAGTAACAAAACGAAAATCAACTATGCCACACTGGGGTTGACGGAAGGGCCACGGCGCCCCCCCCCCCCACGAATCCGCGCCTTAAATGAATTGAAATCTATATTCTAATCAAATTGACACCGCATGATTATATTTTATCAGTTTTTTCTGGTTTATACATTATTAGTATTACTAAGCTATTTGTAAATTGTAAAATACATTCACAAATATGTAAATATTGATAACTTTTTTATATATTGTCAATCAAAATCTGAATATGCTTTGTGCTATGTAGCCATTCATGTGAAATAAACTATGATTATTGCTATTTACTTTTGCACGGCAGTGTCTTCTCTGAATTCATCTATACAATCAAAGTTTAGTAATATCACTTCTGTGTCCATGTATCGAGACTTGTGCAGCTATGGAAAAGGCAGAAAACTTCAAACAAAACAAACAATTCATTTTACTTTTATCGGTAAAATGCTTTGAATTATTGCTAAAACCTCCTGATTAAAAATCTTTCTACCTCAGTTAAATAGTCAATAAAGAACAATGATCTATTAAATATCTTTCCCCGAGATTGTGGTCCGTTCTTATACCCATATAAACAGAAAAAACAATGACATTACTTCTGGCGAGTTTCATAGATGAACGAAAGGGGTACTTTGTAATGTTAAATTCAACTTGTGTCCGCATGCCTTTATCTTTTTATCGTTTAGCACGAAAGAAAGAAGTACATGGGTTCCAATGGCTAATGGGTTCTTGTTTCGTTCATTTATTTCAACGTACGTGATATGATGGAAGTCCGCAATATAATTTGAAAGATTGTAACGTTTTAAAATGTCACTAACATCCGCAATACAGCAATGTAGTTAAATACACCAGAATTATCATCAAATTCAATGAGAGAATTACATGTGGCTTACATCTGCGAGTGCGAGTTATAAATAGACAATTTTTCCCTTATTTTTTTTCTCCCCTCTTCCTGCAATTTTGGGTTGACTTTTTGGTCTAGAATTGGAGAAAAGGCATCAAATTTTCAATTTCATAGCAGTTTTGGGTAATACTGAGGATATTACAGCGGAGGGATAGGGGGTGTAAAATGTCTTTCTGCGGAGCAATCATTGTGTCAGAAGTGAGATTTTCACCCCAATCAACTTAAAATCCCCGTAGCAAAAAATCTAAACGGTCAACCCCCTACAAATTTATGATGAGGAGATTGCCAAATGTGGCCCCCAGTGTGCCTAAAAAGATTGGAAGCAACGGAATGTTGAGGAAAAAACTACAGCCTGTGATGTTACAGGCATTTAACATTGAAGTCAATGGGCAAATAATTACTAGTCTGAGACCAGTTGAGGAATGGTAAAAAAAAAGAGTTACCTCCCTTTCAGCAGGACGCAAATGTAATATTTCTCAGAAACTGTAGCAACTATATACACGCTTACTCCGACCACAAATTTTTCATACAAATCCACATTAAAGCCAACAATTACGAAATGGAAAAGCAGAAATATTTCCAATATCCCTTGCAGGTTAGTTTGTTTACGTTTCAGAAGTAAGGAAATCACGTGATATTTGACCCCCAGGGGTCAAGGTAAGTATACACTAATCGATCCGTTCGTGGCAGATGTGAATGTTGGCAAGAGAGGTTTGGCAAGAACGGGTGTTTGGGTGAGTTTCTTAATGATTCAGTAAATTATTTTGGTGAAAATAAAACTCGGTTTGTTTGTTTTTTTAAAACATCGTTTTTACTTCACCCTCGACATCGTTAAAAATTTGGATTACTTGCTGGATTTATAGTTCTGGCGTGGATCAGTGCGAACGCCAGATCAATGTCAATTATTCAGATTACATTGCATTCTGAGTTCTTCGGCTTACCGAGTGTTGAAACAGTGTAAACAGCATTGGAACACGATTTACGATAATGAAAAATAAAAGGGGTTTAAAGACCAACTTTTATGGTCCAACTGGTGGATATTTTGCCCTCACGGCAGACCAATATTTAATTCTAACTGCCAATGGCTCTCTTATGCGAACGCTAAGGTGTACATGGGACCTGTTTTCTTTTTGTGGCTAAGCGGGCGAGACACTGGCTCGCTAGCCTTGAGGTCGGGTGTTCGAGCCCTGCATTGGTCGAGAACGTTCATCAAGATTTCCCGGTGTGGTTTCACTTGTCAGTGATGAAGGGCGGAGGACTTGACAAGGACAGTCGCCTAGTTGTTCGGATGGTACTAAAAAACCGAGGTCACTTGTACACATTGACATGAACGTAAAGATCCCTTGGCAGTTGGTTGGAATTCGATATAAGCGATGGCCGTAGCGCCGCTGCCCTGGTAAATTTCCACTCATAGCCACAGTGTATGGAATATATGCCCGTCTTCATTATCCCTGTATAGGAGCAGAACAGTAGGACATTAAACCTATTTCATTTCATGTTTTTTCTGTACCATCGGGGGGGGGGGGAGGGGTTGGGATGGCCTAGTGGACTAGAGTGCCGCGCTTCGACCTCTGGCTTGCGGCTGTGGTTTCGAGCCCTGGTGTGAGCGTATGTGGCATGGAGATAGGGGCGCCTTCTCAACCTCGTGGGTTTCCCCCGGGCACTCCGGTTTCCTCCCACTGCTAAAGACCCCTACGCGCAAGCGAATTATTGAAATAAAATGAAACCATATGTTAGTCCCGAAATGACCTAGTTTGTGTTGAGTGGACGCTAAACCCCATTTCTTTCTCTCTCTCCCCCCATTTTCTATACCAGGCCGTACGCCGTACCTAACTGACAATGGGTGAACCACGCAAGACAAATCGGATCCTGTACGTCCCGGTTAACGAGCAAGTGGTTTTCTTACCGAGCCACTGCGTCTCGTGACTTGCCCACAGATGATTAACGAATATGAAATGAAAATGGGGATTAACGCCCTACTGTTTTGCTCCGACTGGGATAATGACATATGCCATACAGTTTGCCATGGGGACAATTTTGCCCGGACAGCGGCGCTACGGCGTACTTTTATATCGAATTCCAACTGCCTATGTGTAGGCCTACACGCGACCCCGATTTTGTGTCCAATCTGAACGACTAGACAGCTGTCCTTGTCGACCCTTCGGTCCTGCACCTGTGACAAGGAGAAACCACGCCGAAAGATCCCGATGAACTTTCTCGGCCAACACCGGGGTCGATGTTGATTAATGAAATAAAATATATATTCCTTGTCGGTAAAATAGAGGTGTACATTATTTTGAATAATGGTACGACGACGTCATGCCTGTATTATAATTTTAGGATTGATTGGAGACTACTTAAGACGTATCTACCTGTCAGCAAATAGAGACAGTGGCAACATTCTGAAGCGCCCATGAAATACTTGATTTTCTGCTGTTTCTTTCTTGTTTCAATAAGAACTACTCATTATTATACGTCACTGACACGGGTATTATTATTATTTTTGTTAAAAAACATGTTGGATAAAGCATAATTGTATAATACCAGGGAATTCTTTTAATGTAGATACACGTACCAATATTGGCACAATACGCTCATTAAAGTTACATTATGGATGATAAGATAAAGAGATGGCAGTTCTCACTATAATAGTCAAAATCATTAATATAAACAGCATATTCTCGATTATCCACTTGATTGATTTAATTATCAACGGCCATTAAGCGGCATATAGGATTTCAATCCGCCAACATCGAAGGCTAGCCTTGACATGAAGAGATTATTATGGTCTGGATATGTTAATTAATGTATAATTGATTATTTAGATAACATTTCAGGCCTAAAGAAAGACCTGTAATAAACAGATTTTGCTCTTGCATAATGCTATTTTAACCATTTGAACATCGAAGGTGACGACTTTTCGCGAGACTTTCGTACGTATAAGGTCTATCCCTGGATTCCATGAGTCCATTTTGATCCCATTTTGACGATCTTTGTTTCGTTTGATCACATACCACGTTCATGACCCTTTCTGGTACGAATATTTGTCATTATCCAATTTTTATAACACTTGAAATATATGTTTCCATACCAAATTCTTTCAGTTCATCTCAATATTGACATGTATTAGATTGTAATTTCACGGTTCATGACCCGTTATTATATACAATATCGCCGTGTTTAGCGTTTTTATACGCCCAAATTGAAATGTGGTCGTGTCATCACCCCCGTCCTTCCATCCGTCAGTCCGTCCGTTCGGCGTCCACAATTGCTCTAGAGGCTAAAGTTAAAGGGGAAGACCAACGATTTTCAACAAGGTTTCCATAAATCTATAGAGGCCAAACTTATCATCCGATTGACTTCAGATTAATACACGGAGTTTAGGTGTTGAAACCAACAAGTATTTTGATTTTCAATGAATTTTGATAACTGAACAGCTAAATCCATGATATTAAATGTTTCGTATACTAATTGTTAGCATGGGGAAAACTATATAAACAACAAAGAAATTGTAATGATTTTCTGATAATTACATAATGAGTTGTTACTCTTAATCAGAATTAAGTGTATTACTAATGTTTAATTACCGAAAAAAGTAAAAATATGCGACAACCCTTGTTGACTGTCCGGGCGATTTAGCTGCTGTGGTCATATGTTTCGTTGCCTGGTAACCTATCTTTACTCTTTACAAGTCAGAATATCTATTGAATATTTGTTTATATTCCAAAGATCCATTTTCCTTCCGATACACGAACCGTAACCTCACGACATTAACAAACGTTGATTAGGGCTACGTTGTTAGATCTATTGCGACAAATAGATATATTTATTGGAATAATGATATTTTGTTAATGGCCCGGGTCAGCGGGGTCACATAATTTTAACATACAAATACTATCATCCA
The DNA here is from genome assembly GCA_036850965.1 of Patella caerulea. Classification (NCBI taxonomy): domain Eukaryota; kingdom Metazoa; phylum Mollusca; class Gastropoda; family Patellidae; genus Patella; species Patella caerulea. The sequence continues at coordinate 10,201,994 of JAZGQO010000002.1, read as the reverse complement.
CAAACTATTCGCGTTCATTTTTTTCATAGTATGGGAAAAACAGCTATGGCCCACCCGTTTATTTTATTGTAAGGCAATTTAAGCAATTATATGACGCCCCAAATTAGAAGCCCAAGAAAAGAAAGAAAATACACGTAAAACCTAAGTAAACAAAACCCTTTACCATACCATACGATTCAAGTATATTGTAAGGCATAGTATTCACTCGTATGTTTTAGCGGTTATGATGATTTGTAAAAAGATAAATCAATAATCCCAAATGTGTTTACTAAAAAATATCATAGGCTTATTTGAAATTAAATTTGAATATCATAAATTTATTATTATTTCTTAATGAAGACTTACGTTAATAAAACAACACAAATAAGAGAAATTTTAAGGGCCAAAGCTATTTTATCATGGGGCAATATCATTTTAAAATTGAGTAAGATAGTAAGATAGATAGAAACTTTGGCATTTTCAAAGTTTAATTGAAAGGGTCTATAGGGATGACATTTATCTAAGCATAGGAATAATAATAATAATAATAATCAATGTCCATTTCTTGAGCGCCAAATCCATCCATAAGCATGCTCAAGGCGCTTTTAACAGCAATAAACTATATACATGTCAGTTCAAAAATGTTTTAGTCTACAAAGATTGTTTGAACAAGTGAATTTTTAATTCGGATTTAAAACTTGTAACATTGGTTATTTGGTGTATTACTTTCGACAAAGTTGTTACATAAGTACTTTTAAAATTCGACAAAAATTTACAGTCTAGATTAGCCGTTCAAGTCACAAATATATGTTTGTGACAATTCTCAATAGTTTCTGTTATCCAAAATACCATAAAACTAGGAAATTCAAACGACTTCATTTATCAATACACATGTGCCAACATGAAACCATCCCCATTGTAACCGCTAGTTAGTTCAACCTGTCAACAGTTTTCAGGTTCGAAGCGTATTTGCTTACAAACTACGCGCCAGCAATGGAAATGGGCACTGCACGGACGCAAGCAATTTTAACTAAAATCTATTAAAATTGCAGGGGTGGGACTCTACGTCAGGAGATCCCGATGAACTTCTAGGCGAAAACTGAGATCGATCATGGCACCTCTTGTTTATCAAACCAACTTCTTACTCACTTTATTCACCGAGCTATCGCGACATCCAATAACTCTTGGAGTTGATGTTTGATGCAGACCACAATCAATCTTTCCCAAGATGTTTTGATCCTTAGCATATAAGTTGAAGTGTGTCCTCTCGAGAGTTCACAATTATGCGAAATGTAAGAGGCATAACTAACACAAACAGCATCTCTTGAGGGCAGATGTACACCAAAATCCAAATCATCTGAGTTATTTAGAAATATATTTTAAGTTCTATCAACATGCATTGTGACATCTACACTGAAACTTACAATATATATTAACACGCATTGTGGCATCTAGACTTGGGGTGGGGATGGTCGAATGGTTTGCACGTGCCCGCTGTATGATAAATTCCGCCATTGAGTCAACTGGCGTGGTTTCGAATCTCCGGTTGTACGTGACAAGGAGTAGGGTCGCCTGTCCAGCCTCGTGGGTCTTCGCCGGGTCCTCCGGTTTCCCCCTACTGCCAAAGAGCCCTACGCGCAAGCGAATTATTGAAATAAAATTAAACCATATGTTAGTCCCGAAATGACCTAGTTGGTGTCGAGTGGACGTTTAACCCCATTTCCCTTTTCCTCTCGTCTAGACTGCCTACGAACAAATGTGAACAGGCGCCATCTTGAAAACGACAGCCATTTTGAAAATTCGATTGGCTAATGTGATTTTCATAATAGGACTGATTATTTTTTTCCACTTAACCTCATTTGTTCGCTGAAAATGAATAAAATTCTGTAAATATTGGTCGAAGTGAAGCCATCCACGGTTGTAAATTCAGATTTTGTAAAATATAGTGGGAGAATTGTATTCAGTATTTGCATATTACCGACTTACATTTTAATAATACTTTCGCATTATCTGACCAAACAATATCTTGTCTCTTGTTTGATGGTAACAATCCATTAGATGGGCACTTAACAGGTTACTGGTGTTGTCGTTAGACATACATTTTTCAATATGATCGATTTAAAACGTAAGTTAAAACGCATAATTCTTTATTTTCAGGGAAATTTATCAGTGACTGAATTCCTCAGGAATATAACCAAGCGAGTGCCATCTATTAATACTGAAGAATTGTGTTAACAATATCGATGTAGCTTGCTAGACCGTTTGTGATCAACAGCTCTTGTCTATCATCCCGTATCATATGTTGTCGTGGTTTGACCCTCTATCATATGCATCCCTGGTTTGTTTTCTTTTCAAGAGTCGTAATCTCTACCCCCCTCCGGGGTCAATGTAAGATACGGTGGTCTGGGCGACTGGGGGTGTGCACTAAGGACTATTATGGTGGATGATTTTCTTCAGTAGATTATATTGTTGAAAGACGATATGCTCTGGTGTTTTACACGCTGTGATTTTTATGCCATTTTCCTCTGTACCAGTTTGATTTTACAGTTCCGCCCAGTTTCGTCACCGTAATTCAACATGGCGGAACAGACAGACAAGGAGGTATGTAGCATTTGTTTAAATGACTTTCATCAGCCTGTTATACTCGACTGTCAACATTCGTTCTGTTTCACCTGTTTTAAAGACTACGTGAACAAATTCTCAATTAATGAAGAGCTTCTGTGTCCATTGTGTCGCTGTATAATAAAAGACCGTGACGGTGGCGTACAACAATTTAGACCCAACCGAAAAACTGAAGACAATTCTGGGCGTAATATTCCACAATGTGATGTATGTAGTGAAGACACATCTCAATTTTATTGTAAAGACTGTGATCAATATCTATGCCAATCTTGCAAAGCGACCCATGATAAGTTAAAATCGTGTAAAGATCATTTTGTTTGTCGATATGACGAAAAACAAATCTGCCAACTACCAAAAGAACCAAAAGATTTCTGTCCTAACCACGTGGACAAAACGGTGGACATTTATTGTAAAGATTGTAGGCAAGCAGTTTGTTTGAAATGTTTCGTGGCCAACCATAACGGACACAAATGTCTAGATTTACAAAAGGAAAAGGTTAGACAAAGCATCAGAGAAGACTTAAGGGCACTTAATGACGATTTGGAGAGACAAATTATTAATTTTCAGAAAGACTATGATACTTTAAGTAGGAAATTAATTGAAGTCAAAATAAGTACAAAGAATGAATGTGTAAAAGTAGATGTACAGGTTGAGAAAATTTGCTCAGAATTTCGTAAAGTTGGAGAAAATATTAAAACCAGTTTGCAGAAAAATGGTGAACAAGAAGAATCAAACATCAGGAAATTGATGGAGGACATTATAAGTCTAACGAGAGATTTAGAAGATAGTATTAAATACTCAGTAAATGTTTTAGGAGATTCATCTATTCTTCAAGTTTTACAGAGATTACATAAAGTTCGTCAAGAGAAAGATGTAAGCTGTAGAAAAATGGATTTACCTAATGTAAGATTTCCAACCTTTGAAGCAGCAAATATAGATCTAACTTCGTTAACTAATCTACTCGGTAAAATTTCAAATTGTCATCCGCATATGATTGGTGAAATTGCAAGTTGCGCTCAAAATATGTTTGAAGATACTTTTCCTCTGAATAACGTTTTTCGTGCTTGGTATTATGGTAAACGACATGTAGTGTCAGGTTTTACATGGAGCATTGGCGCGTATAAATTGTCAAAATCATTACGTGTTAGATTGAAACTGGCTGACACCGATGATAAACGTATTACGTCATGTAAAGCTGACGTCACCTTTAAAGTTATGAATATATTAACTGATGGAAAGTCTGCCATTACAAAATGCATTGGGACGGTTGAACCTATTCGGCTGTCAGAGTGTTATACTGATGTTATTGACTGGGCATATTTCAGTAATCCTGTCAGTGGATTTATTGACGACAATAACAACTTTATAATTCAAGGACGCATTAATAACGTAACCGACATTAAGTGGCATTAATTATCAGGATACTCTTATTCTTGGGATACTATGGGATGGGTGGCCGAATGGTTAACATGAGCGCGCTATCCTGAGGTCTGCCATTCTTGAGTCAACTTGTGGTTTCGTTTACCTCGTTGTACGTAACTAGGAATGATAGAAATAAAATTGAACAGTTTAACAGAGCTGAATTCCGGGTCACACGAGCGCCAATTCTGGGCGTCCATGACTGCCAATCGAACCCTCTTTCGCAATAATTCCATTACTGGAACTTATGCCTTAATTATATTTGAATACTTTATAACGGTGATACTCGAATTATCTCAATTCCCCTAAAAAAAAGGGACAATTGATTGAAATGCTGATTTGAGATTGTAAGGTATGCCTCGATTATATAAGAAAACATCCGAACGAATCAAGGCTGCTGAAACATATTCTTTGTATAATTGGGTCATAATTCTAATCACATGACTGGAAGAACTGTGACATGACTCAATTCTGTGCCACTTGATTGCAATTTCAAGGGCTGTTGCAAGGGACATAACTCCCATTAGCGGTCATAATATCAACACATCGGGTTACACTGACAAATGTAATTCAATGATTTACTTGACTTGTTTTGAATCGGCATACGATCGTATTTTGAGTCAATCATGTAGGTATAGATAGTATCAGCTTGAAATGTATCTTTAATGTCCATTTATATATAATAACTTGCATTGTACCCGTTTTAGTAAATACGATCTGTAATTTATATAATAATCTGCATTGTATTTGACTTATGTTTAATGTCAGCCGCCCGCCACTTTATATATATTATATTATAATAATTTAATTTCTTTCTGACTGCTATATTTAATGTCAGCCACCTACGTATAATACTTTAGTGTGTTTCTAACTGTTATGTTTAATGTAAGTAGCAAATGTATATATAACATAATAATATTATAATAATTTAATTTGTTTCTGACTGCTTCATGTAAGTAGCCAATGTATATAATATATTATAATTATTTAATTTGTATCTGACTTCTATATTTAATTTTAGCCGCCAAATTTATGTGTAATAATTTAATTTGTATCTGACTGCAATATTTAATGTCAGCCGCCAATTTATATATAATTATAATAATTTATATATAGTAACATAATCAGATAATAACTGTGGATTGGACTTCTTTAGTTCAGTATGACGATAAATAACCTTAAACTATACTACATGTATAAAAACAATACATAAAATAATATTATTGTCATCTTTCCGGCCGTCGTCTAAATCCACGTCTGGATCCATGGTTCTGTGTTGAGCTTCCAAACCCAACTCAACTAACTAAACTGACGGCACTCTCTGTATCAGAAACTTAAACTAATTTATAAGCGAGGTATACGGTATACGTATACATATTATTGATATTGAATAAAAAGAATTATGACGACAGCTGAATACTAATAATAAATTAAAGGTCGTCGGGTTCTTCGACATGACCAATTCAATGTGGCCGTAGCTTATTCTACAATAATCATATTGATGCTTTTAACAGCAGTTAGGTCAAAAGGACAGCAGAGATTTCACACTTTGTAACAATATAATTGTTTCTGATTGCTATGTTTAATGTTAGAAGCCAGTGTATATTATATATTATTTAATTTGTTTCTGACTATTATGTTTAATGTGGGTACCCAATGATATAGTATAATAATTTATTTTATGCATAATGATCTGCATTGTTTCTGACTGTTATGTTTAATATTAGCCGCCAACTTATGTATAATACTCTGCATCTTTTCTGACTGCTATATTTTAACGTCAACCTATCTATATTGTATTTGACTGTTATATTTAATCTCAACCACAAATTTATATATATTAATCTGCATTGTATCTGACTGTTATATTAAATAGATGTAGGTTTCAACTACAAAGACACCCTTGTAGATTTTTCACCAGTGATTTTCTACTGTTTACTCTAGCTCTTTTATAGGACATCGCCTATAATTAAACATTAAATAAATATGTAGTTTAACATGCATTATGCAAGAGCAGGATGAGACGAAAACCCGAGTTCCCGTGTATACATTAATATATCCCCCAACAGTTAAATCTCGATAAAAGTAGGCCATGGCGCCGCTGCCCGGGCACAATTTCACCCCTAGCATGCTGTAGTAACACTATTATAGTGATAACAGAGAGTCATACTGTATCTTCATAGCCCAGTCGGAACAGAACAGTAGTACGTTAAAGCCCCCCTTTCTTTTCATTTCATACTACACGCACCTGTTGACTCAGGTGGCCACACTGTAATGTTGATTCTTTTACTTCTAAAGATGCATTGTGTATTGTTTTGCAATAATACATGGAAAGGGTGTATATTGAACATTTTAGGCGATTCCTTTAATTACTATCGTTGTAACGATGGTTCAAAATCACAACCATCCGATGGCCTAGATAGTTGATATGTCGTCGGCGTGTGAATAAATGTCTAATTAATGATTTATATAACATTTTAGGCCAAAAGAAAGCTGTGCGATTTAGCGCATACATACTGCATCTTGAGCTATTGGAAGAAAGTATGGAAAGGTGTTTTTGTTATAAGATTTAAGACTCATAATTTATCTTATGAACAAAGGCTAGATTATTTCAGACTTTTGTATACCCATTCTGCCAAATAGATCCCATATATTTAAATAGGGACAAGCGGTGGATCATTACGACACAGCTATGCATTTCGCACAGCCCGAACTAGAGATTCCCCCAGTAACACATAGCTTGTGGCGATATAAATAATTATACCCTGTTTGTAAGTCTGCACCAGAAACTACAATTCACCTTTTATTTTTGTACATTAAAGCTCCAATAGCATTTTTTTTAAGTTATATTTTTAAAATGTATTAAAATAAAGCCCAAAAATAGATTGAACCTATAAACAGTCCTACCTTGTTAAAGAATAATCCTATTAATCCTATAATTCACTATTGCCAGTTGAGAAATTGGCAAAAATATCATTTTCAACTTCAAATTCAAACGTTTGAAGATGGCCGTCCATACAGAGGAATGGGAAAACAAGGGAGGTAATTGAGTAACTATTTCCTCAATCAGCATGTGTCACCCTTTGTAATGCCCCAAAAATTTTGCCCGTGATCGTATAATAGTGAGTTGACAACCTTTTGAGCAAAAGACATAGAAATAATTATGTTTTGACTTTCTTAGAAAATATGAAATTGGAACTTTAAAGATTTACTTATTTATTCTCCGATTAATGCGTTGTGTTCTTCTGTTCTCCAATACCAAAATTCATCTCGGCATTCCATCAGGGGTGGATTAGGGGAATTGGATTGTTGGATGGCTGAACGGTGCGTGCGCACTTTATCATAAGGTCTGTCATGGAGACAACGGGTTTGGTTTCGATTACCCGGTTGTAGGTGTCAAAGAGTAGAGTCGCCTACTTTGTATGGAGTGGGCGTTAACCTCCCATCCTCTCTCTCTCTCTCGCTCTCTGGTCAGCAGATGGTTGAGGCGCTTCCGTAGATTTAAGTGGTTCGGATTAAAGAAAGTTATCGAGGCTTTACCTTTGGAGGCAGATCACACTTAATTTCACTATTTTTCAGTCCATAGACAATTCGGAGAAAAGTTATAAAATAATACACGTGGTTATGATTAGACAGTGACGCTCTTGGCGCTGATCAATCGGCCGGTTTTAAGGGCGTCCACACATTTTTTATACGCCCACATTTTACTATCTGTATAATCCATCGAGGCAAGGAATGATAACTCATTATATTCCTTTAGAAAATGAAATAGGGTTTAACGTCCTACTCTTCTGCTCCGACTGGGCTAATGAAGACGGGCATACACCATTCAGTGTGCTATGTGGGGAATCTTGTCCGGGCAGGGTTTAATGTCAACTCGACACAAACTAGATCATTTCAGGACTAACAAATGGTTCAATTTTATTTCAATAATTGGCTTTAGGTGTCTTTAGCAGTGGGGGGGGGGGGACAGAGGAGAGAGAGAAATGGGGCTTAACGTCCACTCGACACAAACTAGGTCATTTCGGGATTAACATATGGTTTAATTTTATTTCAATAATTGGCTTGCGCGTAAGGGTCTTCAGCAGTGGGAGGACACCGGAGTATCCGGAGAAAACCCACGAGGTGGGGGAGGGGGGCAGCAGAGGACCCGGAGAAAACCTACGAGATTGGACAGACGACCCTATTCCTTGTAACGTACAACCGTGGGTATCGAAACAACGCCAGTTGACTCAATGGCAGACCTAATGATATAGCGCGTCCATTTTTTAATTCATATAAACAAAGTCATATGTTGGTGTTTGTTTACGTTTTAATAATTTATTTATACACAGTATTCATTTATTACAACAGAACAAGAACAACTAATAATAATAATAACCACAGGAAATGGCGCAAGGTGCAAGAAATGTAACTTCACTTGACCGCGGGGCTTCGGGCGATATGGACAAGAACACGTGTGTTCCGATTGATATCATTGAGAGAGAGAGAGAGAGAGAGAGAGAGAGAGAGAGAGTCGGGGTTTTGACAACTTTCTGCTAATGTTGACAAAATTTAAAACATGTAAATACTAACACATTGTCATGTAATAACACATGTAAATACTCTGCAAAACGGGCCTTAGATCACACAGCTTAAGATTGTGTGACCAGGCCCCGAGTTCACAAAGCATTCTCAGACTTTTAAGTTCAACGAAAATATAGCCCGTTATAAACTTTTGTTGTTTTAATGTATTAAAAACACGAATAATAAACTATATAGGCCTACAATGTTGTGTGTTTCTGGACCAAAGATGTTTCTCGTAAGCAGTGAATGAAAGTTGAGTAAATTCTTCACTTAAAGGGACAATAACATTCTTGCTGGCCTGGTATCTCCAGAAAATAAATAATACCCTTATTCTAAGTACATGTACTAGATGTTTAAGTGTCCTACCTGTTGTGTAAATTATGCTTTACAACCTATTTTACTTGTCCAGAGGGTTCAAAAATATTTTAAAATCCAAGTCACATTTGAAAAGGTTTACGTTAGACTTTTAAAATCAATTGGTTGAATTTTTCAAATTTTTTAAAATAAGTGTGTTAAGATGAAATTTATATCATCATTTAATTGGAATATTCTAAAATAATACGATTTGTTGACCAGAATGAAGATTGGGACATATTATTCAGTTACAACAAGAGTGTTATTGGGGCTTTAAGTCTGAGAATCTTTGTGTGAACTGGGAGCCTAGATGACGGACAAGTGATTTAATTATTGTTGCTCAGAGATAAGGTCAAAGGCCTTGTATAGAACCCGTGCAACTATATCGGTATTGTCAATGATCGAAAAGGCGCGATTAAATAATAGTAAACATCTATTGAAACAAACAGTACATCGTTTACACATGCACGGTGTCTGATTTAGTTTTAAGCCACAAGGAAATCAACATCTGAAATTTAATAATCAAAAGATTTATTCTGAAACTGTCACGTATGTGTTAATTAAGAACAATGAGTACTGCCTCTGAAAACTCGAACCCACGATAATTTAATATCCGTCTGAAATGCTAAATGTCATAAAAATGGCAATAAACGAAAGCTAAACCCAGATTCTAATATTGCCATTTCTAAGTTTGATTCATTTTAATATTCAGTTCTTACGGGCCTTGAGATATAAATAGCAATATGAATCATATAAAAGATGCATACCAAACAGACACTAAACTAGTTGACCGACCAGGCGCGGATCCAGGGGGGGGGGGGAGCCCCCCACCCCTGCTCAGGCTTGAAAATTTTTTTATGCGATTTTATTGGCGATTTAGACCTGTAATTTTAGAATTTACCTTCCGGAAATACGTCAGAATGAACCAAATTGAATCTAATTTACCAAATGAATCGGTTGAGCGCAATTAGTTAAGCAATTATCAAACCTAGACCCCCCCCCTGCAAAAAATCCTGGATCCGCGTCTGCCGACATTTTAAGTACTAAATCGACGATTTTAGTGGAAAACGCAAAGTATATTGCGATAATTTCGTTAAGTATTTATTATGCTTCCGTTTAATAAAATTAAAAAAGTTTATTTACTCTTTGTGTGTAGGGCCGATCTGAAAGCGAGTAGAACCGCATTACAAAACAGTATATTCATTTTTCGATATGGCGGCAATTTACTGCAGAGATCTATTCTCGAAGTATGAAGCAGACGAACTCTGCGTGTAGAATAATAAAATATGTTAAGTTTAAAATTTTAAACTTAATGTGGAACGAACAGATTTTGAATAGAGCATTCACTCAGTCTTTTAAATAGAACAGCCAAGGATAAGAAAGATAAGGAGAACAGAAAATCAATTTAGCCTGGCCCATTGAATCACCTACATATAATATGATATGATAAACATAATTGATTCTGACAGATTTGTTAGGACAATTTGTTTACTTGACGGTGAAAGGGATTGAGACTTTTTATTTACTTTATATATTGTCATATTTCAAACTTAGGTGACTGCCATAAGCTTAGGATTCAATTTGTGCAGGCGGTTGAGGCTTGTACATTATTTTAGATATGGTCATATTTCAAACTTAGGTGTCTGTCACTCATCAGCTAAGGAAATAATCTGTTCAGTTGATGAAGAAAGCGGTGGAGGCTTATTGTTGACTTTAGGTTAATATAATGTAAACTTTTGTGGATTAATCGTAATAAAATGAGTAGATGGAATTGTCCAGATCTACTAGGATGTTGGGAAACAGGACGATAATGATTTAGTTTACTTATAAAAATGGAAATATTCATCTATCGCAGTCGTGTGACTGATCGAGGCTTAACTCCATGACAATAATATTATCTATAAACAAAATCATCCAGGAAGATAATGATTTAGTCTACTTATAAAAATGGAAATATTCATCTATCGTAAAAGTCGTGTCACTGATCGAGACTTAACTTCACGACGATAATATTATTTATAGACAAAATCATCCAGTCGTATTAACTTCTTATCTTAACATGAGACTTATAGAGAAAAATGTACATTATAAAATAGTTAACATATAATATTGGCTTACAGAGGAAATTATCAGCATATATTTGAATATAAATATGACATTTGGATTTGATAATTAATTAAAACGGTGAGGTGTATATAGAACATGTATTTATTGGCAAGATATAATGTGTTGCTTCAATTATCCAGATTAACAGAAATCTTTATAGCTGTACCAGTATCAAAATAACATCTGTATTAGCATCAGAAAAAACAACCAGTATCTTTGTCCGGGTCCAAATCCTAAAATATAAATTAGAGTAGAAAGTTGACATGCAAGGATTTTAATTATCTTTTGTTTCGAACAAAATGAACAGGCACAGCATTATCTTCAGTATTAGTGGATTGTTCGCTGCTCATCAAGAAAGACGGTACTTTACACTTAAGAGACTACGGGGCAGTTTATTTTACATTTGGAAACAATTCCCGCCGAGTCACAAAAACCTAATATTTATATCGTTAGGTAATGTCCACACACCTGATATACTTCAGACGGCCAAAAATGTTCACCTGCTGTGAAAAGCATTCTTAGGTAGATTTGTTGTAGCATATCTGAGCCAGAGTATTTGTTTGACATCGGTTGTGCAATATGGCTATGTATAATGGAGACTCCAGGACACCATAATATGAAAATGGACATAACCCGCACTGAAACCACGTGGTGGATTTTACATTTGAGGGATGGACAAAACTGGCTACATTTCAGTCATCAAGTACCCGCAACTGAAATGACTAACCCTAAAACACGTGTATGCCGACAAGGACCTCACTTTATGTGATGATACGCCTTTCTTGTTCACAGTAAAGAAGTGGGCTGTGGAATTTTAGTGTGGCAGAGAGATAGCCTTGACGATGAAGCGCGACCTGGAAGGCCACCAAGAGCAACCATTATTACCCGGGTGCATGTTGGCTGATCGACGATTGACCACTCGACATATTGCCAGTGCTGTGGGCATCTCTCATGAGAGGATTGACTGTTTAAAGAAATCGCGTACGTCGTTCATTATTGTAGCTTCGAAGGGTACAGTTTTAAATTTCGCGGATGTTTAAATCTATTTAAATCTCGGCCATCCGATGGTTTGGAGTGCTGATTACAAATTTGTCATGTTAATTAATGTCTTAGCAATAGTATAATTTATATAACATTTGAAGCTAAATGATAGACCCACAATAGGAAATGAAATGGAATGGGGTGTAAGGTCCTACTGTTCTGCTCTGACTGGGATAATGAAAACGGGACGTACAAATAAGAAGATTTAGACGTTGCATAATTCATCTTTAAGTATTTTATCATAAATGTGTCACATACCGTAAGGACTTTTACCGTGAATCAACTTCCTCATCTCGTACAACAATGGCAGACCGATGTGAACCACATACTGATTTTACTGCTCCAACTTGACTTTGGGATTCTGTAGATTTGGAGTCTGGGAGGACATCGTGCACATGTACTAGTTCTTCCATGCTTTCTTTGTGAGACGTCTCACTTTTTGTGTGTTTGGTGGAGACGCTTGATGAAGATGTTTTGGACATTGATTTTGACATCGAACCTACTGATTTCACTGTGGTTGAAGTTTTGTCGGTAGTTGAAGATTTCGGTTTGGCGGGTGAGCTGCTCGTTTTGGTGACTGCCTCCGTGGATTTACGCGTCTTAGAAGACTTGCTGGCGGCCGACGTTCTACTTTTCGGACCCGCAGACGCTTGGGAACCTGTCAACTCAGTTACAACAAAAGTCTGTGATTCAGTATCTGAAGGACCAGTTTCTTCTCCGCTGAGTTCTTCTAATTCATTCAGGGTCACTACAGCGCCGCTTCCCATTTTATCACTGCCTACAATCGCTGTGATGGCTCCCTTGGCTGTTTTATCACGAATGTCTGGACAGATAAGACTCCTGTATGATTGGCGGGGTTCCGTTTCCGGTGGATTATGATGACTGGCTCTCGTTTTCATCGTTATGGCGGAAAGCGCTGGCGAAATCAAATCTTCGCTGACGTCTAAGGGTTTTGTGCCTACTATGGGTTTCAAGATTACTTCATTCAAGGATTCCGCTTCACTGAGACTTTTATCGGAAGGAATTGTCATATGTTCTACCTGAGTCAGTGCTTGTGCTTTCCCCGTCTCTGTTATTATTGACGACAACACATTCTTAACCATTATGTCGACTGTCATCGAAGATGCTGCACACAAAGACGAACTACTATTTAATTTATCTATGTTCATTAAAGCCATTCTACGAGTGACTTCCTCCGTTACATTTTTGTCGAGTTTCCCAGCTTCAACCCTTTCTTTAAACTCAGACAAACATTCTACAATAAAGTCATTTAACATTGCTTCATTCATTGAATCAAAGGAGCTTTTCGGGCATGGACCGACTCTTTCCGCGAGGTCTTCGGCTAATGCTAAAAGATTTTCTCGGCTTATTCTGTTCTTTCTGACATTGTCAACAGTTCGCGAAAGCACTTCTGTAAACATCACCACCACTAAGTGTGAGCTTTTGGACGAAACGATTGAAAGACTCGTCGTTTTATCAAGATGTTCGACACCCTCGGCTTGCATACTAGTTAGTGCATCGTGGATAGATTGAAGGACTAGCTGCTCCACATTATCTGAAGTAAGATCCGCCATGGAAATATTTGTTGCCAGATTGAGATCGGAAGCTTTCGCAAGGGCTTCCGTCATATCCTCAGTAACTTCCTTCATCACATCAGCTATGGCAAGTAAGTCATCTTTAGTTGGTGTAGCACAGGGTCCTCCAGCTGCTCGGCATTTAATCATCTGTGTTATTTTCTCCATTTGGACCAGGATATTGTTATCGATGGATGTCATAGGATTAAATTTGTCTGGATCAGTTTTCCTCTGATCGACTGCTAATTCTGACTTGAGGTTTATAACAGTTTCATTTAGCGTATCTAAAACGCATTCTCGAAGCTTCCTGTCATCCTCGGGTGATTTGTCTAGTTTCTTAAAGGATAATTTTTTGATCAGACTTTTGCTTCCAGATGTTTTCATTGCTTGTGATTTGACATCGTCTGTGATCTTATTGATAACATAACTAATGACCCGCCTCACAAGGATAAAGGATTCGACTCTGAATAGGGAGTTCTCGTCATCTATTGGTAACTCCAGCTGTTCTCGTGGTGCCTCGTTAATGTATGTGAGCACGGACAACATGGCCGCTTGAACAAACTCAAGTAACACGTTGGCGTCTATTGAGGACATAATTTTACTGAGGATACAAAGTTCTGGTGACGTGGAACGCGGATTTAAAGTCATTTGTGAAAAGAGAACTGCCACTGGTGAGAAAAAAGACGAGTCTTCCCTTCTCTGCTCTATATCAGTTTTTAACAAATTCAGTCGTTCATTTAAATGATCATCAGTCACTCCGACATGACTTGTTTTTAAGACATACGTCAGAAATTCACAAACTGACGCGGACGTAATATCACCGTTTTTAAAGTTTTTAATTAAGTGGTCTATGACTGACAGCATGAAATCCACAACCCGACTACTAAAACAAGCTTCGTCCATCTTAGTACCACTTGCCAATGAGGCTTCCGAGTCAACACCTTCAACACAGTTAGCGATTTCACGGGCAGCCTTGCTTAAGCACCCCATCAAATGTTGATCGAGGTCGCCTTCGATATGCTTTATCTCAGGTGAACGTCCAGAGGATTCCCCTAAACCATGAAGCTCCTCTCGCACCATATCTTCTATTTCTATTATTGCAATTTGCTCCCCTGGCAGCTTCTCTTTGATTTCCGATGCCACTGTATGGACTATATGATTGATGGTTTCGTCAATTAATTCACCGATAATAAGCGTATTCTTATGGTCTATTTCTTGAAATTCTGGTACCTTGTCATCGACTGTCGGATCGACGTAACTGTGGAAGATAGATGCGAAGATTCTCTTTGTATCCCTGTAAGTAATTTTATTACGTTTGCTCTGATGTAATATGTGTTCTAAGACGTCCATGGGTTTTGTTTCTCCAAATTGTTGATTCTGATTATAAATTGTTGGGTGTTTATTAGCCAGATGAAACAAGGATGTTGCTATGGAAGTTAAAATAACTGCCGGTATTTGATTGCTATAGACGTCCCTTGTAATCCTATCCATGGTGGCTAGAACGATATTTACAGCTAGTTTAGATTGGGACGATGCTGGGGTATGAATCGAGCTATAGCCGCTCTTAGAATTACTTCTCAGTCTCTCTCTCCTGACGAAATAATCCGCTAACGCTTTAAAAACAACCTTCCTGAAATCATTTTTGTTTACGACTTTTGTTATCGCGAATGTCAATTCCTTAACACCGATTGGGGTATCTTTACTTGAAGACGATTTTGTTTCATTAGATGCCTGTCTTTGAGCCAGATATTTCTTTCCGGCATCTAGTAAAACCTTCCCAACTTCCTGTACTTCTGACTCGGCCAACCTATCGGCTTCTATATCACCAGCTAGCGTTGTTAAATTGATCGTTAAGTTAGCGTCATTCACCTGGTTTAACCCAAGAACAAGCTTCGGCAATATTTCCTTCACAAAGTCCTTAATCGCTTCTCTATTGAATTTGTTAACTATGTAATAAGACGAGATAATTGCAGACAATGTGCCGTCTACTTTCAATTTCTTTTCATTCAGATCTTGGATAATTTTCTCTAACGACGGTCTGATATCCGACTCACGGATACCCGTTGATTCATCTGTACTTGCTGCTACCACATTTGATCCAATTTTAATCAAATCTGCCTCTGATAATGTTTTATTCTTGATGTCGTCTACAACTTGGCATAAAGTGTCGGAGATAAACTCATCTAAACCGAGATTATCATTAGTATTGCCTTCCGTCCCACCCAATTCTACGCCAACTCTTTCAAGCGTATCCATGACATTACCGTAAATGTCGTCATCCAGGGGATTTGTTGATCTGTGTTGGCGCGAACTAACCAGACACTTGGTTATGGCTGTCAGATCTCCATTTTGGACGGTCCCACTCTTTATATCCTTCAACAATTTATGCAAAGTAAACTGGATAAGCTCATTTGCGACACGACAGGAAGACGTTTTCTTCAGATCCTTTTGTATTTCAAAACCTTCCAACTCCCCAGAATCCTCCTCGTCGTGATCTTTAAGGATCCCGAAGCAATGGGTGGCTATTATTTCAAGATCTTCTCGAGATAGGCGCGCATGATTCAGATCGTCCAAAAGTCGAAGAAGAAGTGTTTCCACCGCACTAACATCTTGTCGTACCGATTCAGTAATCTCTGAATCTCTTCGGAAAAACTCTGGTGGCAGAGGCGATGGTACTGGGGTGAGAACGTGTTCTGATACCGGTTTAAGAGATCCATGTGTCCCTGGAGCCAACAGACCACTGCTGTTACCACCAGCACTATTTGGTATAATGTTATCATCATTGTTAAATCGAACAGATCTTCTTCTCCCTGTAGAAATAGAAAAGCTAGTATAAATACCTGGTCAATGTTTCTTTATTGGCCTATTAATGTATTTCAAGTGTGAATGACATGACCCCTTTTTATTCCACGTGAAACACCTATTATCTCAGTCCAATAAAGTATATGTTATAAGTGTTACTAGAAAAGCAGAAAGCTCCGTGCAATTACATTGCTTCGGCGGGTTAAGCTGAAGTTGATATGTTTACTTATTTTAGATTGACTGGAAATCAAAATAGGTTGTAAATCAATACTGGCTTTATCTATAAACGTAACATTTTCCATTTATACAGATTTCACTCCCACAAAATTAATCATCCCATAAAATCCCGTGGTGACCGAATTAATAAAATGTAGCCTCTTCAATTTGATAAGGACATTTACTTTATATCCAAACCTGTCAGAATTGAGATGAGAATTGGTCGCTACATTTAAGAACGAACGCAGCAATCGCACGATAGATTAAAGGACAATATAGGTGTCAGCAATTATCACATATGTGATAGAACTGATTAAACAGATTCCAAATAATTTTTAGCACAGAAATCATTGTTACGATAGACGCGTGTCAACGATTTGAAGAAATCGATGTGACATTACCCGATAATAGGTGACACGATTATTGTCCTTTAACACCAATGTCCATCTTCTTAACCCCACTTTTCAGTTCTGCTGAGGATGAGCCTAGAAATGTCACCTGTTGCTGTACTTAGTATTGGACTGGCACTAGATAATTCAAACTGCTGATATCATTTTTATTAAGACAAAGTAGGCGTTGAATAAGGGCCAGAATTTTTCGTTTGTATTAAATGCTCACCTTCACTGGACCGTGAAAAGGTCAGCTCAACCTCATTTTCACCCATACCATCTCCATCCAAATCCCCGAGCTCACCTGTTGATAGAAAATGAGACAATAAGGTTTTGTTCCCATTCAACACACACTATGTGATTTCGGAACTGGTATATTCATTTTAAGGAGGCAAAATCGACCAACCTGGGACCTGTGACTGAAACACGTCACTTAGCTCATTAATAGACCTTATGATCTAAAATTCACACCTTATTTCCCAATTGACAATTTGAGGATGGCGTAGTACCTAAGGTTAAAAACATCAAGCAGACTTTGGTGTGGGACCTTAAGTTAAAGATCCAGTAGGATTTGAGGATAGTGTGGTACCCTAGCTTTAAGATCAAGTGGGACTTGGGGTGGGACATAAAGTTAAAGATCATTTAATATTTGGGGATGGATGGAAGCTTTGGTTAAAGATCAAGTCGGACTTGGGGTACGGCATTAAGTAGGATTGGGGATGGCGTGGTACCTTGGGTTAAAGATAAAGTAGGACTTGGTGTGGGGCATATAAGTTAAAGATCAAGTAGATTTTGGAGATAGGATGGGAGCTTAGGTTAAAAATCAGGTTAGACTTCGGGTGGTCCATAAAGTTAAAGATCAAGTAGGATTTGAGGATGGCGTGGGAGCTTAGGTTAAAGATCAAGTAGGACTCATGGGTCAATTAAAATTTGAGGATGGCATGGTACCTTATGTTAAATATCAAGTGTAGTAAGATTGGCAGAATTTTTGCTCTTTAAATTATACTAATATCTCTTTAATTATTGCTTCTACATATTATTGAGAAGACACATAGCAGGCAATCAAGTTGGACGAGTTTTAGGTTTATATATATCTTAGTTTATATATATATATCTTAGTTTACGTATATATATATCTTAGTTTACGTAAATCTCTTTGGATATATATATATATATATATATATAATATATATATATATATATATAAAACCCCGCTTAAATTTGATAATCATTCAATTCTGGGATAAAAAACAAAAGAAAGAGAGATGCCGTTGAGGTTGAAGAGGCACCAAGAAAATACACAACATGAAAAGGTGTCCTAAACAAAACTAGAGGGGTGCGGTTGTACCTTGATTAAAATCAAATAGTAATTGGATTGTGGTGGAGCCCTAAATTAAAGATCAAGTAGGATTTGAAATAGGATTGGTGGAAGGTTGGCAGAGTTAAGTAAGAATTTACTCAACTTTCAGTCACTGTTTATGAGACATTAAAACAACAAACGTTTATTAAGGGCTATTGTGTAGTTAAAATAAGGCCAACAATTTTGAGTAAATTCTTAACTGAAGTCTAAAACAGATTTGTGAACTTGAGGCCTGGGCGACAGTGCGTGTTCCTGGCTTTATATCATTTACCTTCGTAGTAACGATTAGCTGTGTTGTAACCCGGAAACATGTCCTGTAACAAAATACAAGACACGTTGTTAAAATAATGAACAGTCACGCTATATAAAATAAAATACATGTTGTTAATGTAATAACATCAACGCTATAATAAAATACAAAACACAGTATTAATGTAATAACATCAACGTTTTAATAAAATACAACACACATTGGTAATGAAATAACATTCACGTTTTAATAAAATACAAGACACGCTGTTAACGTAATAACCTCAACGTTTTGATAAAACACAAGACACACTGTTAATGTAATAACATCAACGTTTTAACAAAATACAAGACACGTTAATGTAATCACATCAACGTTTTAATAATATACAAGACACATTGTTAATGTAATAACATCAATTTTAATAATATACATGACATGTTGTTAATGTAATGACATCAACGTTTAAAATAAAATACAAGACACGTTATTAATGTAATCACACCAACGTTTTAATAAAATACAAGTCACATTGTTAATGTAATAACATCAACGTTTTAACAAAATACAAGACACATTGTTAATGTAATGACATCAACGTTTTAATAAAATACAGGCACGCTGTTAATGTAATAAACATCAAAGCTAAAATAAACTACCCCACACATGATTATTCTGTGGAAAATCTGGAAATGCAATATTATTACTATAAAACAGATTGTGATAAATAATCAAACAGTAGGATTGGTGTTTGGAAAACAGCATATAGACCAGGGATGACTTGGTAATATTGGATACAATTAATTTTAAGCTCCTGAATGGATTTTGACCGGTGCCATATCGACTAGAATGCGAATTGCTGTCACGATTGTACACAGGTGGCATATTTTCGAACACTGCCTGGACGTACTTAATAAAAAGTTATTATACTGCATGTACTCAAAGAATGGCGTGTATCCGAAACGCTGCTTGATTATATTCATTCCGAGTCTATTTCATATATTTATTCAGGATATATACATGCGTATTTGAGAAAAAATTATATGCGTTGTTCATCACCGGTCTGCCAAAACCTAGAGAATTTTTAATGTCCACTTCCACCTATTTTGTTTGGTTAACTGTCGTTTGTAGAGTATTAAACAGCAAAAGCGGCAATCTAAATAAAGAAAACTGCAGAATTTTTTTTAGAAAAAGCAACTAATGTGAACATTGACAGCTACAGATTAAAACATAGGCGCAGTATGAGAGATAAGCGATGGAGTCTACTTGTCCGTCTCTCCAATACGCCCATCAATACGCCCTTGTTAGTTAAAATTCCACTTAAATTTCTGAAGCAAGCTTTAAAATCAATAATTCAAATAATATCAGTAATTTTTTAAAAACAATTCCGTGGAGCACTTCCTAATTTACATTAAAAATTGTGAATTTCATTTAAGTTTCTCATTAATTCTCAATCAAGAATCCCGGCTAATTTTAGATGTTTTAAAAGATAGCTTGTCCTGTATAAAAATCACTCGGCAAACCTCGGCAGATTCCGGTAAGTAATAGGTGCCTACACCTATAGAATCACGATGCGGCTATTGGTTGACTTATCGAGAAACCTTTCTGCCTCTAGAAAGTTATAAAAATTGCATTGTTCGAAGAGTTTTCGAGACGTTGCAAAGTCGTTTTTTGTTAAAAGAAAATCAAATAAACTTAAAAGAAAAACAGCTCAGACATTGAAGGCTATGTTTGACAAAACAGTCCTCACGGGCATCTTCATGGGTGCCGCCATTTCTAATCCTTGAACTTGAAAATAGTTGCAATGACGGAAGTTTACAGATGTAGGAGTATTGGAATCTGCTGCTGAGGCTTGCCGAGTGTAGTTCTGCAACACGCATCGACAGGAAATGCGACAGACGACGAACAGACGTGCTGACAATTTACGTTCACATTATATGCGTGCGCATAAAAACTACGAGAGCTTGACTAACTAGGCTTTTGAATACCACATACAATTTACGTCTTAAACAAAAAGCCAGACGTGAAAAGCGATCGTCCATATACCTTTCTTCCTTACATTAATCACTTCTATATTTTAAACTATCTGTCATTGAGTCAACTGGCAGGGTTTCGATTCCACGGTTGTACGTGACAAGGAGTTGGGTCGCCTGTCTAACCTCGTGGGTTTTCTCCGGGTCCTCCGGTTTAATTCCACTGCTAAAGACCCCTTCGCGCAAGCGAATTATTGAAATAAAATTGAACCATGACTGCCTGTGTACCTGTCTGCCTCTCTCTCTCACTTCCGTTTAAGAAATGAAAGTAGACAAATTAAACTCTGTTCGATTCTGTCCGTAAACACAACCAAGGAAGTGACGCATGTTAATGAAACTATACTTTGGTTAAATGTTGATTCCGGTTGATTTGAACTCCTAACATATGGTTCAATTCTATTTCATTAGTTTGACCTGCGCGTAGCACTTTAGTAGTGGGCGGAATCCGAAGGACGTGGAGAAAACCCACGAGATTGGAAAGGCGACCATTCTCATCGTCACGTACAAGCGGGAAATCGAAACCTCGCCACTTGACTCAATGACAGACTGTGTGATGCAACGTGCACGCGTTACCCTCTTCACCCCACTTAATTCTAAACGTTTATGGCCTATTGAATAGAATCGGGTGAAAGTGGGAAACATAAGGAAGAAAGGTTGTAGATTAGCCATGGTGAAAATAAGCAGAGATCTAAAAAGGTGCGGTTTGTGAAGCAATACGCTTACATATTTGACTTTGGTAACTACAGATTGAACAATATCAGCAGCAAACTGATTTAAATTATCCTCATCTGACGATAACTGAAAAATAAGGGGCATAACTCTTATCACACTCGTTGTTTTGTTCCTACACTAATTTTATTGTGAGTTTGTAAATAAAAGAGCACTTCAAATCCTACAAAATTCATAAAAGTTGACCAAACCTTCTTTTTCTCATTAACGTGACAAACAAGACAAAGTACCTCGGCTTGAAATGTCAGGAAGTCTTCATTAGTTTCTAACCACGACAATCTGATTAAAACACAGATCCTATTTCGTTTCGTTTTTTATAGTTCAAGGTTTCGTTTTACTTGTCTTTAATACACTAGGATCTTGAAGAGTTGTATCATTGACGTGTTCTGAATAATACGAGAGAATAGCCCCCAAAAAATGTTCTGTTACGACGACTTCTTGACCTTTGAATGCACTGAACTGTGGGTAAACCACTAGAAACCTCAACGCTGATTGATTAATCAATCTCTGACGTCATAGGGTCAAAAGTCGCTCGTTTGACCCCTGACGTGAACTCTTCATGTAGTGTAGGCCTTTGGATGTACAAAAACAAAAACGAAATGAAATATCGATCTGTATTTTAATCAGATTGCTAACCACGACTAATAATGCCCTAGACTAATTTTAATTAGAAATATTCTCCCGTCTTATTTTGTGAAAACAAAGGAAAACTTAATGAATGAATATTAAACTCCGGCTTTTCTGTGGCATACTAGGCAAATGAAGGAAGTTGCTAGGTTGTGTCATGGGCGTAACTGCTTACAAAATCAAAAGTTTGGAATATATAGTACAACAACAGGAAGCACATACCCTCATAAAAACAGATTTTGTCCTAATTCAATTTTGCTAAAAAAAAATGTGAGCTACTTGGTTTTGACTTTTGACGGGAGAGTTGCTTTAATTGTAAAATTGTTTTTAGATCAATAGTTAAATTGCTCTATTTTATTGTTGTTGTTATCGTGTTCAAACACAAAAACGGGTATAAGGTGTTTTTATTGACTTGCATATAACTGTTTGGCATATCTTATACGATAAACTGAAGCAGACGACACCGGGAAGAGGTGGGTGGGTTGTTTTGTAGCCACATACCATATAAGGGTAGAGGGTATAACCTTTAATTTTATCTCTTCAGGTGTAATACGACTACTTACCATTTTAGTGAACTCGCTATTTTCTACAGAATAGTCACACATTCGTAAAAAATCCAACGAACTCGTTCCTGTATAACACATAGAATAAAATCATGGAATTAACACTGCTCACAAAGAAACAGATAGTTAAAAACACGTCACATTTTGTATAACACAATAGCATGTCATATTTCTACAAAAGAGTCACATATTGTTTAAGAAAGTCCAACGAACTCGTCCATGTAAAACGAGTAGCAAAAATAATAAAATTAACTCTCGTTGCAACAAAACACACAGTGAATTAACACGTCGCTTGGCGTCAATCTGTTTCATATTGTATAACACATTAATATATTGTTAATAAACAAATACTAACTTGGTTGTGAATCGTCCGGGCCATTTGCTAAATCCAATAATCTAACAACTTCATCAAACTGCCAAACACTGTTATACGGCGAGTTTCTACTCTGACGACTTCGGCCTGGAATACAATAAAATTGAATGATGTTATAAACGTTCATAGCAGCACTGATTTGATATTATAAATGTTCACAGCAACACTGATTTGATATTATGCGTCATGGTACACTGTATTGATATTTTACGTCATGTTACACTGTTTATCAGTAACACTGATTTGATACTATATGCTATAATGTTACACTGTATACCAGTAACACTGACTTGATACTTTAATCATGTTACATTGTATATTATTATTAGTAGCACTGATTTGATATTATACGTCATGTTAAACTGTATATTGGTAACACTAATTTGATATTATGTACGTTATGTTACACTGTATATCAGTAACATTATGCTTCACTGATTATCAGTAATACTGATTTGATATTATACACGTTACACTGTATTAATAACACTCATTTGATATAATATTGTACGGCATGTTATATTGTATACACGTTACACAACACATGAGCGACATAACGTTTACTGATTCAATAATTGAACCAGAAATTGGTGCTCTATTGTAAATTTAAATATACAGCTCTGTCTCACATCCTGGGGAAATAATCGATATCAGTTTTAAGAAATGTCTGGCCTGGAGAACGTTTAAAGGAAATAAAATGAAATCGGCTTTAATGTCCAACTGTTCTGCTCCGACGACGCTAATGAAGACTGATATACGCCACACGGTGATCTTTTACATGCATGCCAATTGTACCTCGGTTATCGTCCCTTCCGAAAGACTACACGTTGTCCCTTGCCAGGACCTCTGTCCTAAACTTTCTCGGCCAATGTAGGATATCGAAAACGAAGCCTCCATGTTAGAGAGACAGCGTCCTACCCACTGAACCACAGTTTTAATGTCATGTTTCTAGTTTTTGTCGGTGTAAGTGTGTGTGTGTGTGTATCGGGGGGGGGGGGGTACATCATAAGGTCTGCCATTGAGTCAACTGCAGTGGTTTCGATTTTTTGGTTGTACGTGACAAGGGGTAGGGACACCTATTGTTTATTGAACCATATATTAACCAGAAATGACGTAGTTTGCATCGAGTGGACGATGCCCCTCATCCCTGTCTCTCTCTCTCTCCCTCCCCCCCTCTCTCTCTCTCTGCCCCCCCTCTCTCTATTTCTCTATTCTATTAATTTATAATCCACAAGAAATGAGTCAGTTATCAAACTTACAGACAGGCACTAATAATTGTCTAACTTACATAATATCAAGTGTAATGGCCCAGAAAATAAATAAATGTTTATGACACGGTGATATACTCCATATAATGATGCTATTACAGAATATTAACCAGATTCAAATGTACTAAACTTGGGATGTCTGTCTGCAGTTAGCTCCGCTAGAGGACAGACACTAAGCTCGTTGAGCGACATTTTAAGTCCTCGCGAAAACACTTATTATACTTCGAGAATTTTTATTGAGAATTTATTCTACTTGCATTTAATAAAATTGAAAAGTTTATGTATTCTTTGTGTGTTTAACATATTATTTGGATATGGCGACCATTTACGTCATTACTCTATAGGATGGGTTCGGATTATGATTGGTCGACAACCTATCAACAACAGAAAAGTCTACTAAATCTTATTTGGTAATGATTGGTAACAAAAAAATATACAATTATACGTGTTCAAATTAATCTGAGAGATATTCCATATTTTCTGCCAGTGCCTCGCACGGAAACACATTATAATAGCTATTAGGTTAATTCCGGTGCCAATAATTGCGACCTTTTTGTAAGCTCGATTCAAATTTCCGACCACATTCGAACACAGCCAAAGCGAATCGTATACATCAAAAACGATAATTGTTATTAAACTCCATTAGTATAATTGTGTCGACAATTGCATGAAATTGTTTCAACTCTGTGCAATGAGAGAACGGTGGAAACAATTCCGACTGTAGATTATATATTAGAGTACATTTATTTTATGAAACATTAATGGACTCTAAAGTGGGATCCTGGTGTTAATGTTCCAACAATCACACCAGCATGATACAAACTTACAACGGTACTTCACAGCCTACAGGGAATAAGGGTTACGTGAATCTGAAATGGAATAAGCTTAAACGTCCTACTTTTCTGCACCAACACCCGGACTAATGAAGACGTACATATCCCGGTCATCGGCGCTTACACCAATGATTCATTGAATTCCAACTATTGACTAACCAAGGGTTTATAATGCATCAACGTATGCAAGGCAATCCGGTCGACTATTCCTTGCCAGGACTGTTCCTTGCCAGGCCCTGCATCTCCAGACACGTTTGTTTCTCCGCTAAGATACAGAGGCACCTTAAATCCCACACGGGCATCTTGGCAATGAGAATACACAGTGCATCATTTAACTGTCCAAAAAGAACGGGACGCACATCTTTCAACGAAAAGCGTCTTATAATATCTTATATACAATGATAATAATGCACAATGCAACACTAACTACATACAAAGAACTGGACATACATTGCAAATGTCTAATTCTTGCAATAGAGCCACTGGTGCCTACCTGTGTACTCCTTGACATGCGCGTGGAAGAACTTGGAGCACTCGGAGCAACTCCTTTGGGTGATTATTTTCCTTGGTAGCTACCCAGCAAAGGGCATTGTGTCTTTATTAAAGAACGAGATCGAATAGGTCTACTAATTGATCTCACATCTCCATCCCCAGCTGGACTACACCTACCCGCATGTGTCATGTTTGGCTAGTGTCTTAAAAAAAACCCTCGTCTGCGATATCACCTAGGGTAGAAGTGGACCTAAAACCATATGAACGAGCAAATTGGAATTCAATGATGAGTGGGCGAAAACGCAGCTTTTCGGACAAAAATCCTCTCTTTAGCGTATATGCACGTCTCCATTAGTCCAGGTTGTGCTATAAAATTAAGCCCCATTTTATCTTTGGGTTTTTTTTTGGTATAATTTTTATGACGTTGTATTATGAACTGTACTCTTAATCTTATAATCCTGTTATGTTCCAAATATGTAAAGTTCCCCGGGCATCGTCCTCGTGTCATCTACAGCATGGTTTATGATTGGAAATAAGAAGACTTCATTTACAAAATAAACACATTTGTTTGACATTACAGCTCTGTTTAACGAGCCACTCTGCTGCTATACACGACGAGAATAGAATGGAAATAAAATTTTAGATCCGGATGATATTAATGAGACCATGTAGAAGGAGAAATCCCTTAGGTTATAGAATAACGTGTTATGAATTGCTCAGAATTCCATTCATTCATGGATTGTCGTTGTGTCTCTCGTATTAGTGGTGGAATACGTGGGAGTCGCGGCTGCTAAGTGGGTACGACGCTGGCTCACAAGCCTGAAAGTCACACGTTCGATCCCCGCATTTGCCGAGAAAGTTCATCGGGATTTTCCTACATGGCTTCCACTTGCCATTGGTTCAGGACGGAAGGTCGGACAAGGACACCTGTCTAGTCGTTCGGATTAGTAGTTATAATTCGATATAAGAGTAGGCGCATAATGTCGCTGCCCGGGCAAGATGTCAATCATAGCACATTGTCTGCCCGTCTTCATTAGTTCAGTGCGGAGCAGAACAGTAAAGCATTAAACTCAATCTCATTTCATTTCGAAAGCCGCGGTATCACACTTAGTTGACCGTAATTACGTTGAAGTGGGTTCATAATAATGACAAAAGACCCCATTGGGGCGAAAGCTTAAAAATAGTTGACCCTAGTTAGCCGTACTCTGAACGTACTTAAAACGTGTGAGAGAGAGAGAGAGAGAGAGAGAGAGAGAGAGACGGGTTTAACGTTCACTCGACACAAACTAGGTCATTTCGGGACTAACATATGGTTTTAATTTTATTTCAATAATTCGCTTACGCCTAACGGACTTTAGCAGGAGGAGGAAACCGTAGTGCCCGGAGGAAACCCACGAGGTTGAGAAGGCACCCCTATCTCCATGCCACATACGCTCACACCAGGGATCGAAACCACAGCCGCAAGCTAGCGGTGACCGGCCAGCTAGAGTTCAAAGGCAAAGCGTAGCACTCTAGACCACTAGGCTATCCCAATCCCCTACTTCAAACATACTCCAACCCTATTAACTGTCCCTAGTTGACCCTAGTGTGCCATGTTACTACTTTCAACCACGGTAAACATTACACGATTTGACATAACAGCTCTGTTTGACAACATACTTTGTTGCTACACGACAAGATAAGAATAAAATGAAATTTTAGATCCGTACGATATTAATGAGACATGTAGTAGGAGAAATCCCCCTTGGGCTATAGAATAACATGTGATGAATTGTACAGATTGTAGTTTATTTGCACGCAGTTCACCGTGGTGCTATTACGGTCAACGGGGTTGAAGTAGGTTTAAAATTTGCAGTAGACACTATTGTGACCGGGGTTTAAACATAGTTGAGCTTAGTTAACAGTACGGTGAACGTACTTCAACGTACCCCAGATGTTGTCCCTAGTGAGCGTCGTGTTAACCGT
This sequence comes from Patella caerulea, assembly GCA_036850965.1. Classification (NCBI taxonomy): domain Eukaryota; kingdom Metazoa; phylum Mollusca; class Gastropoda; family Patellidae; genus Patella; species Patella caerulea. The sequence goes on along the minus strand of JAZGQO010000002.1, from coordinate 10,174,433 downwards.
ACAGTGCAATGTTACCACGGGCAACTGTGTTCAAACTATGCTTACAGTAGTGTCTTGGCATTCATGAAAACGGTACAAATTTCAACATTTAATACGTTTATCTAAAGCAAACTACCGTCAACTATACCCTTAACCCCACTGCGGTCAACTACCTGCGTGACCGTAAGGTGTGACCGCGGCTTAACACTCACAGTTTGAATGAAATAAAATGGAGTTTAAAACAAAACGTCATAATTTATGAAACTAGGTGTGCTTTGGCGGAAATTTTGCAGGGGCAGAGTCTTTTTTGCCTATTCGTCGCCGGGGTCCAATCCGCCAATGTGCACATGTGGCCTCGGTTATTCATTTTACCCGATCTGCAACACTGACACACCACACTGAAATTTCTAGATGGATGGAGCCATACTCTACACAATAACAACTTGACCCGTGTATAGTTTACCCAATAACCTGACCCTATAACCATAGTCTACACAACAACTTGACCCGTGTATAGTTTACCCAATAACTTGACCCTATAACCATAGTCTACACAATAACAACTTCACCCTTGTATAGTTTACCCAATAACTTGACCCTATAACCATAGTCTACACAATAACAACTTACCCGTGTATAGTTTATCCAATAACTTGACCCTATTATAACCATAGTCTACGCAATAACAACTTGACCAGTGTATAGTTTACCCAATAACTTGACCCTTGCATAATCATATTATTTGTGTGTTTGGGTAAACTATACATGGGTGAAATCGTTATTGGGTAAACTATACACTGGTCTATCATATAACTTGACGGTTGTATAGTCTACTGAAAGCATCTTAACTCGTGCATTACCATTTAGTCTGCCCAATAACAACTTAACACATTTATAATCCTTTACCCAATAGCAATGTCATCCGTGTATAACCATTTAGTCTACTCAATAACAGTTGGGATAATCGTATGGTCTACCCAATAACAACGTGATTCATGTATAAGCCTTTAGTCTACCCAATAACAACGTGGTTCACGTATTACCACTAATTAGTCTATCCAATAACAATGTGATTCCAATACAACTTAACTAATGTATAACCATTTAGTTTACCCAATAACAGTTGGGATGACCGTACAGTCTACCCAGTAACATATGGGATAACCGTATAGTCTACCCAATAACAACTTGACTCGTGTATTTAGTCTACTCAACAACAACATGGATTAACCATTTAATCTACCAAACACAATTTAACAAATGCATAACCATTTAGTTTACCTTATAACCCAATAGGGATAACCGTACAGTCTACCCAATAACATTTGGAATAACTGTATAGTCTATCCAATAACAACTTGACCACTGTATGTACTAAAACCATTTAGTCTATCCCAAAAACAACATGGATAATCCCCTAATTTTTACAGATAAAAATGTATGACAAATTGTTTACCTGTCAGTTGAAATAGTAATCAGACAGTCGTCATTAAGAAGATGTTACGTAACTAATAATAACTGCAGGAGGACTGCACCACACATAATTACACTAAAGACATCTACGAACAAGACATTACGCAGAAATGTAACTACAGAATGTTGCTTAGTGCTTCCAATGTCTGTGGGTTTGTCGTATGGTTTGTGTTTATCCTGCACTTTGGTCTGCTATATTTAAAGGCTAATTGCGAACACCAAAAGGGTTTTTTGTCCGCTATATTAAAAGTCTGATTACGAACACCGAGGTTATTTTTTTCTCGCATATTCCATGACAATTGTTCGGACAAAACAAGCAGCACTTCCCACAACGATTTTAAATCACAATATACCACGATCTTTGGTGTTGGCAAATCGCAGACAAATACTCCTTGATATGCACAGACCTTATAACCATTAATGATTAACAGAATAATCATGATGATATTTATCATAACGGCATCAATGCGAATTATATTGATCAGGGCAAACAAAATACGCTAGTCATGCTGAATGAATGGAATGAAATGGGGTTTAACGTCCTACTGTTCTAAACCTAACCTGGGCTAATGGAAGACGGGCATACGCCATACAGTGTGCTATGAGGGAAATTTTACCCGGGCAGCTGCGCTATGTCCTACTCTTATATCGAATTCTATCTGCTAAGGGATCTTTTACGTGCACACCAATGTGTACACGGGACCTCGGCTTTTCGTACCATTCGAACGACTAGACAGGGATCGAACACCCGACCTCCAGACTAGCGAGCCAACGCCTTAACCACTTAGCCACGTGATTCCCCACTAGTCATGCAATTTAGCATGCAAGATAGACCATTCTAGCAAAGTCATAGCACATATTCAGTCATGATGACCATAAACATAATATATAAATTTCATATGAACTTTAAATCAAAGTAATTTCAGACATATTTCTTACGTCATCACTTGTTCTCGTTGACCTAAGTAACCATAGCAACACAGATCTGTTAGACCAAGGCAAGACGTAACAATCAGAAAGAAATTATTTTCTCTCTCTTTAATAACCACAGAGGTCCAATCGGATTGATGTCCTTGGTGACTCTTAATAATAAAGTTAGATATGTTCAATCGATAGGGATTCCGTCTAAACATCCTAAATCAAAGCCAGCCATCGAGTTATTAACTTTGAATGAAAAAAACAATCTAGTATTTGATATCTGAACTTCCACCTCTTTATTGAATTGCGCACGAGATGCTTCCTTCCTCTCGTCTAAGAGAAGGGTGGGGGTGGGGTGGTTTGTCCGAATGGTTAGCACGTCCGTGCTGTATCATAAAGCCTGTCATTGAGTCAACTGGCGTGGTTTCCAATGCCTGGTTGTACGTGACAAGGAGTGGGGTCGCTTGTCCAACCTCTTGTGTTTTGTCTGGATCCTCCAGTTTCCTCCCACCGCTAAAGACCCCTACGCGCAAGCGAATTATTGAAATAAAATTAAACCAAATGTAAGTCTCGAAATGACCTAGTTTGTGTCGAGTGGACGTTAAACGCCATTTCTCTCTCTTTTTTGTCGAAGAGAAGACAAATAAGTTTTCACCAAGGTCAAACATAGAGGAGTGAATTTAAGTATTAATATACCCATAATTAATTTAATCAATTATTAAATGGTTAATACGTGTTATGCCTATTATTTCGTTGGTAATGATTTTGACTGCATAGACACATGCAGAGCTAACTCTTAGTAGATTGCATCTCAAACCATCTTAGCAGATTGTGTGTATGTCAAATCATGTCATATATGGCATGATACAGATGAATAATGAAGAAAGGGTTTATTGGAGATGGTTATGATGTGGGTTCTATGTTTGAACATCCTGCCAGAATACTAAGTATTAGTTTTTTCGGCTGTTTTAAAGAGACAATAATTAACCTCGTCTAGTGATATTGCTGAAAGTGATAATGGGTCGAACTGAAATTTCCCAAATAAAACTGTTGCTCTAACACCCACTACACATGAAGTTGGGAAAGCGAGATGAGGAAGAAGCAGCTAGACAGATAGACGGCTGGTAGAACTGGGAGAGACACACTAGACAACTATAAGGGGAGAGAAAATAGAGAGAGAGAGAGAGAGAGAGAGAGAGGTGTAATTTAGAGACTAACGTGGAAAAAACCCACGAGGTTGTAAGGCGATCCTACTTGTCCCGTACAACCAGGGATTCGAAACCACGCCAGTTGACTCAATGGTAGGCTTTATGACACAGCGCGTTCGTGCTAAGTGCTAACCATTCGGCCATCCAACCCCCTGAGAGAAGATAGACAGTTAGATGTATTAAATATTATATAGCATGAGCCATAAAAGCATTCGAAAGATCAGTGAATCCGAACACTGATTGTAAGATTCCACTGCTCTGTCCTGTCTGGATCTGAAATGATGCCAGTTTCTATTATTTCCAATTGAAAACAGATGAAATCTAAACTAATAACGGGTAGTGGGATTCACAAAACCCCGAAAACGCATTTCTGATATATTATACACGTATCACTGTTGTGAGTATAACGGCAAGAAATGTCAATCGCAGTTCAGTAAGTTGTCGTACCCATTAGCCTTGGGATAATTTCGTCGTGGTGCCAGTTGGGTTGCTAACTACATCTGATTAGTGATAATTAGTATTAGTCTACCGACAGACTTCAACCTTGGCAAGAAAGGTTTAAGTTCCCCCTAAAGACCATCCGAATAAACTGTTTCGCTTACAATACAGAGGGGGAGAAATGGGGTTTTACGTACACTCGACACAAACTAGGTCATTTCGAGACAAACATATGGTTTGATTTTATTTCAATACTTGGCGTGCGCGTAGGTCCTAGGGTTTTTAGCAGTGGCAGGAAACCTGAGGACCCGGAGAAAACCAAAGAATGAATAGGCGACCCTACCATGGTCACTTACAATCGTGAATTCGAAACCACGCCATTGACTAAATGACAATCGTTATTAAACAGCGTCACGTGCTAACCATTCAGCCCCCACCCCGTTTCGTACAATAAAACTGTAGCTAAGTCACATGTACACGTACTAGAATTTTCATTAACCCGTAAAGGGTCGTGGGAATAATAATACAAGCCGTAATGCTTATAACACACCATGCCTAGAGCACGTCACCCATCGAATAAAATAGTTCATCAGATCGCTAGATTGGACGTAGAGCGGCATCTATTTTAATTACCGTAATGTGAATCTCAGGGATAATAATCCGGACAGTTAGATATTAATTATTTAACGTTTATTAATTAATTTCATTCTATAGAGTTCATCTTTGATTCATAATCATAGATCGTGGTATAACCCCGATCAACAAAAGTACTTGTACACGCATATTTTATATAGCACATGGTGATAATCAAATCACAACCTGAGACCGGAAACCTTATGATTCAATTACCAAAGGAATTGAAATGGAGTCTAACTTCCTATCTTTGCTGGGGGTTTGAGTGATCTAGTGGTTTATAACAAGTGCGCGTGAAATTCCACGTTCTGTCATTGAGCCAAGTCGTCTGTAAAACCTCGTGGGTTCTCGTCAGTGATTTTTTGAGAAATGACCTAGTTTATTTCGAATGGACAATGAACCCCATTTCTCTCTCACTCGCTACCTTTTCTACGCGAACCGTACTGTGAGTATGAGGGAAACAGTAAAATTTCCACCTTATACTTTTCGTAGAATTCTAGGTGCCAGGGGTTCTTTTACGAGCACTGCACCATATCGTCATTTCAATGTAATAACAAATTGTCATTTATATTGCCATACATTATTTATTTTTAAAATTAACGTTCGGCGCCAATTGTAACAGTTTCAACAATTCCGAATTTCACCGATTCCCAGACAGGCCTGGGGTATGGCAGAAAATGTTCCAAATGAAATTAATTAGACCAAATCAAGAATGACTCACTCTATCCAGATTTCCTTACAAAATTTAGACTAATATTCTAAAAATAGAAAAGCTAGGTAGGCAAAACTTTCTCTCGCTCGTCCCATTTCTTTTTTTTTCTCGCCAAAGGTCTAAATATGAAAATGGTCTTGCCTAACTCAATAGGCGTAATAATATCGGACTTGTGTAATATCAACATGATTTACATCTAGTCTAGTCGCTCAATAAACCTCTTCCAATATCTACATCACATAAAGACAGGGTGAAATTTTAATTATTGCCGTTCCCATAAATTGGCTCCAAAGATATGTTTCCTTCAGGTTATTTGTCTGATGAGAACACAGTTATAATATATGTGAAAGGTGGTTACAATAACGACAACAACAGCATCTTCTGGATTCTGGTAGTGGTAGTACCAAACATAAACAAGGCAGACGATGGTTGTTCGTGCTGGTCAAAGGTCATCGTTAGTCATTGACAAATGAATATTCGTTCGTTCTTTACTTAAGGTTGGGTGATATCACAGACAGGTGTTTTCTCTGAAACTTGCCAGAGAAACCATATAGGCTTAATCTAGCATAAGTAGGAGACCCGGGTCGAATAGGAGGCCTTTGGGTTAAGACACAATGTCTTTTGCAGGGTAGCGACCAAGATAATTTCATCCAACGGAGTTGCTCCTTATAAAGTGAATAAACACAAGGCTATAGTTACGCCTGTTGATAAAGCTCGTAGTCCTTCTTCCTGTTTGCACCAACTACGAATGATACATCACTTTTATTAAGATCTGCAATCTGAACATAAATGGTACGATTTTGCTGGAAGCAACAAATAGTAATGTTTCTTGGTGTAGTCTCCAATCAACGGTTATCTAACCTCGTGGGTTCTCTCCAGGTCCTCCCACTGCTAGACCCCTACGCACGAGCGAATTTTTAAAATACAATTGTACAATATATGTTAATCCGGAAATAACCTAGTTTGTTTCGAGTTCATGTTACCCCCCCCCCCTCTCTCTCTATATATCATCATTTAATTGCAATATGCTAAAATAATACGATTTGTTGACCAGAATGAAGATTGGGACATATTATTCAGTTACAACAAGAGTGTTATTGGGGCTTTAAAATTGAACCATATTTTAGTCCCGAAATTATCTAGTTATGTCTCTCAACTTCAACAACAACATCCTCTAAGCAAAATCAAAACCTCTTTTCTTATTTCTGGTATTACATTTCTATCCTTACTTTACGGATAAAGATACAAAATGAAGCGAATATATAGCGTTAAATTTTAAATGGAGTCTGTGTAATACTTTAAAAATCCAACAAACATTTTGTTTCCGAAATTAAACTTACATATCTGCATGCATCCCATTCCTTCTTACTGGTTTAGAAATAATAAACAATCAATCAACACTTGACATTTGTAAAACTAACAACATTACCAAGTCCACGAGATTGAAAGCATGACTATGGCACCGAGGGAGGTAATTTTGTTGCAATCAGACCGAGCTATAACCAAGTGATGTTAAAGGGGGATATTACCAAAATGACCAGGGATAAGAAATTCAGTTAGCAAACTGTCTGGTCGTGATTGCCATTAGCCGACAAACTCTCTGGTTAAAGCTAAACATGACTTTAGTTCACAGACTCCTTGTTCTTTCTGGTACAAAAAGTTGACCACATACCGCTTTTATTTTTAACCACTCTCCATTTACGTTTGATGGAGAATTTGCAATTATCTGATTACCAAAATGGCGCCTCTCAGACAATCTATTCATTAGAAAGACATCACATTCGGAAGTCTGAAATTGGCGAGCGAACCGTTAAATACCAAAGTTGGCGATTCTACTAAAATGTTCTGAGACATCTTCATTGATATTCATATTTAGCTAAATATCCTACGATCACGTGATTAGTTCTACTCCAATCTAGGAAAGGGTGTAAATCAATGGTAATAACATTGTTCTATTTATTGTCGATAGGTTATTCAATATTATTGGATATTTATTATGGCGATTACGGTATATCGGCTAATTATATCATTGATAACATTGTTCTGTTTATTGTCAATAGGTTATTTAATATCATTGGGTCTTTATTAGCGATAGAGTTTTAGGACTAGCCTCGATCATTATTACTGAAGTCGGTACCATAAAATCATAGTCTCAATTATCCAATCTTTTTTTTTATTTCATGACCATTGAGGTCTTTCCATGTCTAATTAATAGTTTATATAAAATTTCAAACCTAAGGAAAGACCCACAACCGGACGATTTATTGTATGTTTAATAAACGCGTGTTCGGGTCCTCATCCAATAGAAAAATACTTATTTTACTTATTGAGCTGTTTATGCCTCAAAAAAATATTTCAAATAATTTCTCGGAATTTTCTGTACAACGTATCTTGACCAAATCAAATAGCGCCCTGAAAATGGCGTTTTATTCTGTTAAGACATCAACATAGAACAGAGCATTAACGTTAACCTCTATTTAATTCCAGTATGTGCAATTCTGACTCTTTGTACCCATCTGTCCTTATTATAATGCAATTGGACAACCTTGTGATATTGTAGCAATGATTATACAGCGATTATTGTATCAACGAATCCGTATACCAAGTCCCCAGTGTCCTTATAATACATTTAAACAATCACATGATAATCTAGGACTGATAGTGATACGGTGACTGTAGCGAGAGAGAGAGAGAGAGAGAGAGAGGGAGAGAGAGAGAGAGAGAGGTAGAGAGAGAGAGAGGTAGAGAGAGAGAGAGAGAGGTTAAACGTCCACTCGACAAAAACTAGGCCATTTCGAGACTAACATATGATTTAATTTTTATTTCAATAATTCGCTTGCGCGTAGGCGTCTTTAGCAGTGGGAGGAAACCGGAGTAACCGGAGAAAAACCACGAGGTTGGACAGGCGACCCTACTCCTTGCCACGTACAACCGGGGATTCGAAACCACGTCAGTTAACTCAATGACAGACCGTATGATACAACGCTAACCATTTGGCCAGTAAGACGATTAGTCAAGTACCGCGATGTTTTCTTCCATTTAAGATGTTAATTTAATAAGATCATGGTATATCGGTCTATTAACGTCATTCAATCTCTTCTCTTTACATCCATAAACATCATTTTCATCCACTTATAAAAGCTGTCGTGAATATAGAATGATGTAAAACAATACCGATGGAAATGTGGCGCCAATATTGACGTCATATTGTATTACAATATAAATCAAAGTCAATCAAACTCGACCTTTAGTCTTTTAGCGGACACTAACTAAAGGTATCCACACACATTGTGTGTGGTAACTGTTTACAGGCGGACCCGACTGGCGTGGACGGGAAGGGTGCTCTAGAACATTGAGCCTATTCGAAAGTGTTTATTGTCCTGTTATTAGACGGGGTAACATCGCAATTAAAACCCGATGGACGTACCACGAATGAAATTGTCGTAGTTCGATTACACCAAGGACGTAAGTGTTACAATGAAACATTGTCGAGCATCATAAGCCCTACGACTGGGTCAGTTTTTGGTATACAGGTCCCGAGATCGTTGTTAGTCTTGGTGTTTTTTCCGGGACATGTGAAAAATAAGTTTGGTTTATATATAAAATGTTTGTTTTATGTATAATAAATGGTTTTGTATACAATGAATGTGTTTGTATATAATAATGTATTTATCTATAATAAATGTGTTTGTATATATAATAAATGTGTTTGTGTATAACAAATGTGTTTGTATATAACAAATGTGTTTGTATATGAATGGTTTTGTGTATTATAAATATGTTTGTGTATAACAAATGTGTGTGTGTATCACAAATTAAATGTGTTTGTGTATAACAAATGTGTTTGTATCATAAATGTGTTTGTATCATAAATGTGTTTGTGTATCATATAATGACTGCTCATACTTAAAATGTTTGTGTATAATTGATGTGTATAATGGATGTGTTTGTGTATAAATGATGTGTTTGTGTATAATTGATGTGTGCATGATGAATGTGTTTGTATACAATGAATAAGGTTTAACAATCCGCCATGTTTTGATTTGATGCAGTCAGCTAGAGATTTCAATAATTATTCATTGTTCTTATTAATACCGTTCGGGTGGACATTTTGTACGTTGAACTTATAGTAAAACATCATTAAAATATGAAACTAACTAAAAATACACCGTAGAATGAGAAGTTGCTGAATCCAGAACTGATGAATAATGTCGTTTTATTCAATTAGTTTTCGGGAATCATGGTAGATCAATTTATTTCCAAGTACAGTGATCTCTAAGACTTTCATGCATTTAATTGGTGAAAATGTCTGCATGTAGCCGAAATAAACCACGCCAATTAGGAGTCGCGTATCATCAAAAGTATAGGCAGCCAGTTGAATCCCACAAATAACTAGACCCATGTCAAATTGCCAATAATATAATAAGGAATCAATACGCACCAACCTCGACACATTAGACTGATATTGATTTGGGAATTATTCAACTTTCAGTAGATTTAAGCTTCTTATTTAATAGCGGAATCAAGGCTGTTTCAGAGATTGGAATAAATACTAATTTGGATTTTGCAAGTCAGTTCTAGGACAATATCCGAAAATAAACTCGAAATGTTCCGACCAAACATACGCGTTTTCACTTGTCTGTTTAGAATTTGACCCGGTAGATGTTCTTGTACGTGCTCTTTAACGTGTACAGCGGACCACGGATTTTATCCCCATCCAATCAACTATAAAAGTAAGCATCTGGCGGGTACCACGCTAACCATTCGCAAGGAACATTCTCAACCTACACCAGGTTAAAGATACGTTATCAATTAGACATTAATTAACTTATCCAGATGTCAAGGCTAGCCTTCGATGTTGGCGAATTAAAATCCTATATGCCGCTTAATGGCCGTTGATAATTAAATCAATCAAGTCGATAATCGAGACTATGTTGTTTATATTAATGATTTGAGTAATGATGACCGAGGCTATGTGAATATTTCAAACGCGTTTTTCTCGGCTAATAATAGTGGACCAATTTGACTGAAATTTTCAGCAAATTACCTTTACACCATCTAGTTTTCAACTATTATAGTGAGAACTGCCAACTCTTTATCTTATCTCCCATAATGTATCTTTACTTTAAGCAGAGAGAAACCACAACTCACATATAGTCTTCTTCATCAAAGAGATAACTAACGGATAAAACAAGTACAGGACTGAAAGTTCTCATCATAATAATTAAAAACTAGATAACGTGTAGGGAATTCAATTTGTTGAAAATTACAGCCAAATTGATATATCTGAACTGGGGTTTGGCGATTTCATTTTAGACCTAGCTTCGATCATCATTAATATATTCTCGATTATCCATTTCATGATTACATCGTGAATGAAAGTTGGGCAGCAAATGGGATCCAAATCCAGTAAATATCGCAGGTTATCCATTATGGTCTGGATATGTTAATTAATGTCTTATTAATAATTTAGATAACATTTCAGTCCTAAAGAAAGAACTGCAATATGCAGAGTTAGCCTTTGCATAATGTATGTTTAGGGAGTCAGTACTTTACCCAGTGAGCCTCGCTCACTTGAAATGCGACAAGCCTCTTTCATCTACAATTGCCAATCACAGCAGCATAATATGTTATTTAATGATCGGGTTCGAAAAGAAGAATTACATAGAGATTTGAATTTATCATGGGGGGTGTAATTACTCTGTTACAAAGAGATCAATCGAGACGCAATGATCTGTATCCAACTAAAATATCAATAATGGATACTTTGTACACGGCACCTTTTGATCTTGTAGCCTGTAATCAAGATTACAATCTCGGTGACATAGATAAACAAACATGACAAAAAAAAAAAGACCCCGAGCATTTGTTCTCGCGGTAAAAGAACACTCAGAAGTTCAACTTCCGATGTAATTCTGATACACGCACTGTTAAAATATTGTTGCAATAACAATGCACAACACAGGTTGATTGTAGTGAACGTGACCAACAAAAAGACCTACACCATACGAGTCTATTGAACATTCAAGTTGATGTAACTATAAACATTAAAGGGTGTTTGGGATTAACTACACTCTGGCGAATTTGCACCAAAAGATGTAATCATTAATGGCGAAGCAATCCTAAAACATTGTCAATTTTACCAGGCTAAATTGTGTGTATACTCAAGTAAAACCCATCATTACAGTGACGACAGTGTTGTTTAGACACCCAATGTCGCACGCAATGTCTTAATTAAGTATTCTTTATTCAAATGACGTGTAGAAATGAATAAACTACTTTATGCAACTAAATTGTAAGATTTATATTTTTATAAACGTGTGTTATTGCTGAATATCAGTAACATTTGCGTGAGCTATCTGAATAGAATCAGATATTAGCCGACCATCTATATGTGAGCTGGATAGGACTAACCCAACTTATTACCAAGTTAATCACAAGTTTGCTTACCCTTTGCAACATGCCTGTTTCCACACCGTATTGGGTGTAATAATTAGTTTCGGAAATCACAGCCGTTTGCTGAATACCGCGCTGGTACACTACCCAGAAGGTTCAGATCCCAGGTGCCTATCATGCGTTGTGGGTGTTGGTGTGGGCATGAAAGCGTTTGATACAAGGATTAGTAAAGCTGAATATTTCAAGCAAATTTCTTCTGCTGTATTTAACGGACATTTCTAGACTATCTGACAATGCCACTGGGCCTGTTACAATGGATACTATGCCTGAAAATATGTCATAATACTAACAAATGTTGTTTTAACAAATGGAACTTTCACAGAGAAGCTAAACATTTGATCAAGAAACACATAACTATGAATGTGTTGACAGTAATACCAACATGAATCTATGAATGGAGTAAGTTAGAACACAACATCTACTTATAATGCTGAATTGCCTCGGAGCAAAATAGGAACTTATTTCGTCCGCTGAGTTTCGATCTTACAACAAAAAAGGGTATTAATTTGGGGATTCGTCTTAATTGATTTGTGCATCTCCGTTTCGATTCAAAATCAAACATCCAAGATTGTAACATGAAAATTTTTTACCAAAATTCCGACACCAAATCTGATTAAAAATAGATCTATATTTCGTTTGTTTTTTTTTTATGCTTTCGGTGATCTTTACTAAATGGGTCTCGTCAGCGGTCATACGCGCGGCTTTTGACTATATGTCGTCAGACATTGATTAGTCAATCAGCGTTGATGTTTCTAGTGGGTTGGGTTACCCACAGTTCCATGCAACTCATGCCAAAGACGCGACGTAACAGACCGTTTCACTGGCTAATCCCTCACATCTTCCAGAACGTGGATTACAGTACAACCCATTCAGATCCTAGCGTGGGTAAGGCAAGTCAAACAAAATTTAGGACTATATAAAAAAAAAACAACAAATAAGATGGTGTTAGATCATGATTTTCCTAAATCTGTTCTTTAGACAGTAACCTAGATAATTAAATTAGATACCATCTTGACCTACAGGGATAAAATCGAGATATTCTTCAGCAGCTGAGTAACATCTTAAAACACAATGAAACTGAAAGATGGTGACAGGAAGAATACATTTTAAAAAATGGTAGGAATTTAAGGTACGTTCGGGTTGATCGATTCAGATAATTTTTGCCTAATTTGCTTTTACGTGTATGGTCAGAAAGTCCATGTTTGCCTTTTAGTCTTGAATATTGAACACATTCACACTGAAGCCTAATCATAGACTCTTTTGCGTTAAAAGCCTGCAAATTTAATAAACGGGAAGTAACGTCTGAATAGCAGGTAGACTGTCAATTACCGACAGTGACAATTTGCGGGAAGTGGACTAAAATGAAAGATTTTAAGTAGAATTTTATAGTAGAGCGTTACTAGAGAAAGTGTTTACCAATTATTAATGCGGTCACGTCTTATTTTGAAGGCCACCATCACGGGACGAAGGTCAATCAATACAATGAACAAACATGTCGACGGGTCACGTGATTCCCGATGACCAAACGGACATGACAGTCGCCTTGATTACCAAGATTAATGAAACACAAAACGAATTAGATTTGTCTAGACAAATATTCCAATCAAATAGCAGAAAAGTGACACACACAGTTATTCAAATTATTAAATATTTATACCGAGGAAATCTCCAATAATAAACAACGAAACTTGATCATATTGATTCATCATTAGAAAAAAATATAGGCCACAGTTAATAGTAACTGCAGATTAAGCCACACATAGCCGTCAAATAGACATCCGTGAACAAGACACAAATTAAAGTAATATCAAACTAACGATCGTAGTCGTCAACCGCTCTGCACAGTCCCGGGCCTGTAGTCATACCAAAATCAAAGATGGGGGGAGGGAGGGGCGCTCAGCCTCCACTTGACACAAACTATACAAGGACTTACAAATGGTTTAATTTTATTTCAATCATTCTCTTGCAGTGGGAGGAAATGTGGAAGTGGGGGGGGGGGGAACATACACTATAGGACAGCACTACCTACCTCTTGTCACGTTCCACCGTGGACAGAAACCACGCCTGTTACATTAATGACAGACCTTATGATACAGCGCGCACGCGCTAACCATTCACCCCATCCAACATGAAAACATACCCTTAATACAAACCGACGCAAAGCACGAAAAAGTTTGATCGCATATAATAATGTAATATTAATTCATATAAACCAATTTACATTCAATCGTTTCAATTTCTACTACAACTTATAATCAGTTATGTATGACGAAATTCGAGTAGAAATTAAATAATAGCAGTCTTTGGCGTCTGGTTATCACCGGTTGTAGTCTCTTACGTTATATGTTTAGCCTCGTTCATCGAGTTGCTTACAATTGGCGATCGAAAACATTCTAACACGCGATTTGTGTGTCAATTTTAAATTGTTCATGTTGTCTTAAATAATGGATAACGCTCACAACATATTTTAGCCTCGTTCATCGAGTCGCTTACAATTGGCGATCGAAAACATTTTACACGCGGTTGTGTGTCAATTTTAAAATGTTCATTTTGTATAAATATTGGATATCAGAAGATCACTATTTCATAACATTAATGTTGATTTAATTTGACCAAAACGTCGTGTTTGCAATGTCGAAAACTGTAAGTGTCTGGGTGATATTGAGTTAGATTAAGACTTGCCTCCTTTATATACTCACTGTTACACAATTTTAGTGATAACAGATATCAGTTTCGTAAATATATAGTTTATTTACATTCCGATCAGAATATAACACATCTACATAATTACAACAGCAATACAGGTACTTGTGCTATATACAGAAACTCATCAGGGTTATATATAACTATATTAATTCTTACAATCACTCTCTCTGCCATGGCAGTGGCTGAACTCGGGTGAGTCCATACGCCGATCTCTGCGTCTCCCTGTCCGACTCTAGCCCCCTGTCTCGTCGTCAAAGCGAACTCCTCGTAATATACCTATGGACAACATATAAGCCCATGGGTCATACATGCAACTGTCTTTTATTTCGTCATGGCATGCTTACTGACCTGGGGCCTATTTCGCGAAATTTTAACAAAGATAAGAACCCAATTTTATTAATTTGATTGGATAATATTAGATTGATTTTAGTGCTTAGCCAATCAACATTGAAGTATCTACTAAAATATGGATTTTATCTTAAGTTAAAGGGCCCAGTGCGTATTCCTTTGACGTAAAGCACAGATCACATGTAGTTTGTAAATGACGTATGGGATTAATTACATGCTTAATTAGATCATAGCCATTCCGTGCCCTATACAGAATTGAAAAGTCAGTATCATATATTAATTATTATCAAAAAGTAGCTGCAGTTCTAAGAATCTAAATGACCCGTTCAATTTAATGATAGCTATAGAGTACTTTGTCATATAAGTTAACAAGAACGGAGTAGAAAAACAAGAATAAATGAAAATATGACCTTTACTTTAATAGAATGACGTCATTACAAGAAGTACATGTATACAATTTCTTGTAACCCATCCGGAGAGGGTATTCTTAGACGACCCGATTGATATCTTAAGGCAGCGATACAGATCCAATGTCAAACGTTAATCAATGGAAAGAACGCGAAAACGAAAAACCCATCTGTAATCAATCAAAATATGACAGGGGATTTATAATGTCTGATACTTCGAAATATATCTACATAAAGGAACCGTATATTTTCATTATTTATCTCGGTAGCATCAGAAACAGATTTAGAGAACTATAGACTTGGGATTATCTACCGGTTGCTGTATTAGATTGTCTAATTATAGTATATTTATGTGGAGTTCTCAGGCAAGTTTTCTAGTTTATTATCGCTGACCACAAGATTGGCTGCCATTGTTAATAAAACATTTGAATAAATAACCGAATTGCGAATGATCTAGGTCTGTACTTTATGAGTATTTATTGAATTGAAATATAACATTTATTCCACTTTCTATTTACAGGGGCAATGTTGCGGTAAATTAATCTAGCATTCCGATTCTAATGCAAACATTCTCTTTTCCTGATTTCAGCTAGTTTATATAACTGAAAGCAAAAATGTGTGTGTGTGTGTGGGGGGGGGGGGGTATGTGTGCGCGCCCACTATGCCGCGACGCCACTACCATGATCCCGTGAATGTTTGAGATCATCGCATTTGAGTCTCGGACGAATTGGACACTAGTGAATCATCGCGTTCCACCCCTACATTTGCGGTCTCAAAATAACCAATATGACCTATTTAATGTTTTAGTCTATCGCATCTGGACCCGGGAGAATTGGCAGAGTTTGGGCCCCTGGCAAAGCGGGTATCCTGATAGTAGTAGTAATTATTTTCTACAAGTCAAGATCACAGCTTAATCGTTACTGCGAACAAATGTCACAATGAAACTAGGAGCCCAGGGGAAAAACGATCTAAGTCACATTTTTGTCTTTTCGCGTAAAATGCGAAACAGACTTCTGGCCGAGAAGGCTGTACAGAACAACGCGTGGGTTTAATTACAACTTTAAAATGATGTTTAACACGAATCATAATTACCAGTACATTTGCCAAATAAAGGGTCCGATGGACTTGTATTTTTCCGGGAGGCCAGTTCAGAAGGGCCTTGGTTTGATGTGACTCCGATCGTTTTTACCTGAAATTGACTGTTCCACTACCAGATGGCGCCATTAACTTGGGTTCGTTGAAAAAAGTGATTAAGGTCGTTTTTACCCTAGACTCGTCAAATATTTCCAAAGATATTCTAATACCAATCCCAGACAAACTTCCAGGCATACATGAAATATGAAATATGGACCGTGGTATCCAAGCATTCATTTTTTAAAGTCAACATGGCGTACAAGTAAATGAAATGAAATCAGGTATAACGTACTGGTGTCTTCACCGACTGGGCTAATGAAAAGGCATACTACATGCTATGGGGGCAATAATTCTTGGGCAGTGGCGACACAACCTACTATTACTTCGAATTACTTTACACACACGTCAATATGTACACAGGACCTAAATATATGTCGATCATGTCTACTCGCTAGCACAAAATGACGGTATCTACTTCTGATAACTTTATATAAATACAAACCGTTCCAGAAAGTTTTATTCCGCATTATAAATGAATTAATTGTAAGAGACAAATTCCTTTTTTAATCAGGCGGTTAATGGAGATATAGTGGGAAATGTGCGTGTGATTAGCGCTGTACAAACCAAGAAATCGATGCACCAGTAAATGCGAGAATAATACATGGTAATTACAGATATACAGATTAGAAAACAGTGTCCCGGATCTACAATATTTATGCTATGTTTACACTATTCGTATTGTACGTTAAACTTGGTTATCGGATCCAATTGGGACAAAAGTTGCTAAGTAGAAATACTGTCACTCTGTCACCAACTCCCAACTTAACCAATTGACTGACACTAGAAGTCGGACAAAATTAAAACCGTGACCTAACTTTTACGAAAAAACAAAACTCGACAGAATAAACATATTACAAAAAAAGTGTCTATAAGGTCTACAATATTTATGGTATGTCTAATTGTCTACACTATTCGTATTTTACGTTAAACTTGGAAATCGGATCCAATTGGACAAAAGTTGACAAATAGAAATACTGTCATCGACTCCCAACAAAACCAATTGACTTCTAGTAAGTCAGTCGGACAATCATTAAAACAGTGACCTTTTACAGAAAAACAAACCTCGACAGTGTAAACCGGGCCTGAATGATTGAAGGAATCACAGTAAGTCAGTATGTTGAGTCCAGACGTCAAATACATCCTTATACCGGCTTTATGGGGGGTCACTGTATTCGTTTGGATGACTAAATAACCTTTATTTCGATGTTATATTGCGGAATAAACGTCTGTTTTCTCATCTGGACATGACTCCGATCCGATCAGACAAGTGGAAGATGAATGGCCAGTAATTACAGACGACCCGAGACAAAGCCGTACAAGTCGGTGATAAGAAGGCAAGAAATCTTTTAGTTTTAGATAACAACAGAATAGAGATTATAGTAAATAGGAGATTAGTTTACGAGTTGGAATTTAACCCAAAAAGGGTTATATGGATCTGCCTTTTTTTATTTGTTAATAGTAATGCTAACAGTCGAATAAATCAAATAAGTGATCTGTCATGGTTGCAATTTCGCGGTCCACACCTCAGAATCGCGCCTCTTGTAAAGCTCCGGTAAATATAACTACGACCCCACCCTCTGTGGTAAGTTCTGGTAATAAATAAGGTTTACATCCCAGAACCCCACTATAAGCTCTGGTAATAAATATCGTCCACAACCTTATATGGTAAGTTCTAAAAAAATAACGTTCACACCTCAGATCCCTGTCTTGTGAGATTGGTTCTGCTAATAAATAACGTCCACTCCTCAGAATCGCACCTTCTGTGGTAATGCCCTGGTAATAAATAACGTCCACACCCTAGAATTCCACCTTCTGTGGCAAAACTCTGCTAATAAATAACGTCCACACGCCAGAACAAAACCTTGTGTGATAGGTTCTGGTAATAAATAACATCCACTCATCAGAATCGCACCTTCTGTGGTAAAGCTCTGAAATAACGTTAAATACCCAGACGCACCACCTCCTGCGTAAGCTCTGGTAATAAATAAAGGTTACAACTCGGATGTGTACTTGCTGTGGTAAGCTCTGGTAACGTTCACACCTCTGGTCACCAGTTCACAAAGCATTCGCAGACTTTTAACGTTAAGAATTTACTCAACTGTCAATAACGTTTTATGGGAAATATCTTTGATCCAGAAACACAAAACTATAGTTTCGTATCGATGTACTTGTTACATTAAAAAAGTTTTATAAAGGGCTGTGCTTAACATAAGTCCGAGAATGCTTGGCGAACTTCGGGCCAAGCCCCAGAGGGTGAAGCAAAAGTCCCTGGATTTTTTTATCTACAGATCGAAATTAACTAATATGATATATTGCTTAACAATGTCTCCATACGAACTAACGGAATAAAATCAATACAAGTCTCTATAGTAATAATTCCCGATCACACACTTCAGTTATTTTACATTTATTTATCAATTAATATTGTATAATATCTCCCTATCACTCCAAATATAACCCGAATAACATACGGTGGCTCAGCGATCATGGTGCTGTCTCACTTGAGAAAATTCGGCTCGCTGTTTCAAGATTTGGGGCCTTATTCACGAAATTTTAACTAAGATAAAATCCAAAATTTAGTTATGGATAATATTAGATTGATTTTAGTGCTTAGCCAATCAAAACTGAAGTATCTACTAAAATTTGGATTTTATCTTTTAAAGATTTCGTGAATCAGGGCCCGGGTTTTATATTGTGAATGGCGCAGGAAGAAAATGCATGTGGTATTTCGGCTGATACGGGCACCTTTCCTCGCGTGCACGAAAAAGAACCTTTGGCAGTTGGAATTGGTTGAAGGGTAGCTAGAAACGCCACTGTCCGTGCAAAATCTTCCTTATAGCATGATGTATGCCTATCTTCATTGGCCGTTTAATACGGAAAATTGGGACTCCAAACACCATGTCATTTCATTTCAATAGACATCTTTGTTGTAAACTTGCGTAATCAACTTCCAGCGAGCCAGACTATATTGATGTTACATTTGATTTATTGTTCCAACCGATTTTATCTTTCCTCATAAAATATCCCCCAAGCAGATGTAACATGTTGTAAAACAACTAATCAAAACCAATTCAATCTAAAAAATACATTTTATTTTCAAGATAAAATGTCCCTTGAATGGCATACATCTGTAAATATCGATATCGCTTTTGTAAGGCAAAAAACCTTTTTTCAAACTCCAACGGCACGGCAGAATATGTTATCAATAGGCTTTCAAACGCCTACTTTTCTTCACCAACGGCTAACGAGGACTGAGGAACATAAGTCTTGTAATGAGCTATGAGGGAAATTTTGACAGGACAATAACGTTTCTACATGTACAACGTCTTCGCCACATTACAACCGCCAAGCAGTACTTTGCGTACATGCCAACTGTTACACGAGAACTCTGATTTCCGTCCCCTCGTCCTCTAGGCTAGTCTAGCACTATATATAACGACAAGAGGACAACATGCTTTCCGGGTTCGAACTAGAATAGAACCATTGTTAGTCACCCGACAGCCTCAAATTTATTCTTTTTTCTTCAGAAATAAAAGTACCAGAATATCACAAGCACAAACCAGGGAAGACCATCAGAGTCATCAACACCAAAAGACAGTGAAATCACATTTGTATATAAATCTAATGTATTGGATGCTTTTTATATATATAAAACTAGAAAGTATCACTCGACCTCGCCTCCAAATTCTAAAACCCAACCCACAATCTCGCCAACGACCATGTGCTCTAACATCATTGATATCTCTGCGATCTTGACGAAAATTGAGCCTGGTCTTAACACAGTCAATATTGCAGATAGATTTCTTCCATCCCAACATGTTGCTATGTCTTGTAGTACCCAACTTCGGACTTAAGTCATTCGGTCATACACTGCACCTAGTGCCACGCCTATGAAATCCATTGCCATTGGCAACGAAGAATCTCTTGGTCCTTTTAAGAAGAAGTTAAGTTAAATACTCATTAATTGTGTTTTTATCTTGTGACAAGTGGTGAGCCAAATGCCCCTTGAGCATCTGTGTAGACGAATCTGTGTAGACAGATCTGTGTACAGTATAAGGACTCGCTACAATTATTATATTATCGCTATGAGTCCAATTTCTTACACACACAGCTGCATTGGTCCCATGGGACACTTTCTGGGGAGGACTAGATACCGGTGATTCCGGGTCAGATAAACCACGTGGGACAGTGTGGTACACGTGGATGGGGCTGGGAACTGGATTAAGAAAACAAGTGTTGAAAAATAAACTTAATTTGCTGCATTTTGAGGTATATTCTTGGTGACTAACACAGCGTATTGAAAACAATTGTATTAGAACATAAGATTCAAACTTCAATCAAAGTACCAACCTAAGTCAGACTATTTCAAAGAAAAACAGTCACTAATAAAACGTTTTAGCAGAAATATTTAGCTAAAAATCAAATAAGTTGCGAACCCCAGGGTGACTGTCATATTTTCAAAACTAAATCAGAATATCCACCCTCCATAGTACTTTGGATCCCGTACTCAACCCAGAATATGGAGGGGTACATTTCACCCACTGTGCCCTCTCCAATAGATCCGGTAATTGGTGGTCCTATTCCCAAAACCTGGCTAAGAAATGACTCTAAATGGTGTTCTCTAATACTTGTAGCTTATGCAAAAATTTGGCACGTATTAATCCTACAAATTCAGTAAAGTAGCTTAGTCTCTTATTCAATATCATTCAAAGTCTTCGACAATGAAAACACAAATTATTTGTCAATTCAAATCACTTCTTAGAGGGAAAAATGGGCTTCTGATATCCGATGTTTAACACAAAAGAAATATTTTACCATCGGTAGGCCTACTTGAATCGTGAACTAGAGACAACATCCACAGTGTGTCAGTATCATAATTTTTGTACCAGGTAAGATTATATCTAACAATGTACGAGAACGGAATATTTGGATGTTGACGTCAAATGACATGATTTCATCTGATGTATAAAATAAAATTACCTTTTTTACACTGTTCCAAATAGAAATATTGTCTTCCGTCGGATCAGCTAGATATTCCAAAATATATAAACTGTTTAAAAATATCGTCTACCAGCTAACCAATTAGATATTCCAAAATATAAAAAAAAAAACAGTTTTAAAATATCGTCTTCAGACTAATCAATTAGCCCAGATATTTCAATATATAAAAACTGTTTTAAAATAACGCAATAGGATGTATTATCTATCCTGTTTCATTTAGCGGAGTTGGTCCGTGACACGTCCACCAGAAAACCATACGTGCGTATATAGAACGGTAGACCTATCAGGTAATTACAACACGTACGTCCGGTTAGCAGCTCCAAACACTGAGTATCTTTTAATTGTCAGGGATCGTTAATAGGTACGAATTATCCTGATTGAACCCTGTAACTATAGTCAAATAGGAATACTCTTGGTTGATGTATGTAACTATAAATAAGTACGAATTATCCTGATTGATATCTGGAATAATAAACACAATTCTGGTCGGGTTATTATTACTGGAGACTGCAGTGACTGGTTACACGTTAACCAATAGCTAGATGACATACATACCAGCGTAAACACCGCTAGTCAATAACTGATGATGGACATGTAGGAATATACAGCAATACAAACGGTAGTTAGTAATTAATGTCCATACAATTACAAGTTACCTAAGTCTGTCAAGGTATCTGACATCAATCAGAAAATGTTAATCATCAACAATATCGAAATACATTCATTACTTGACCGAATACAAAAACAAAGCCTGAAACCTCTTCCACATTCCCATTAATAATCCTCCAAGATCTTCATTTACCAACTAGACAGAAACCCGAGTTCAATATTCTCATCACAGCTGCAATGTAGTCGACTCCCAAGAAACTGTAGACTTTGTCAGTTTTTAAAAAAGAATTGCTGAACCATTATCAGCTTACCTCCTTCAGATTTGACTTAGAAACATCAAGTGACTTTAGATGTAATAGCCTTTAATAGTCAGTACTGTCAACCTTATATGTTATCTGGCTATTCCTAGCCGACACACACAACAACTTTCTAGAAGCCCCGGTTTTATTAGAAACGATACATTTATCGTTGATTGTCTAGCTGGAATAACACAGTATCACCGGTAAAGGTTATTAAATGTTCGTTGATCGTCAAGCACAGTTTAATATTATCTAATGTATAATTAATGCTACTCTTTAAACTGGATGTTACTACACGACTGAACACTGTTAACTTCCAGGAAGAACCAATTTTCTTCAAACAAATATCTTCAATGATTGTCAACCGTGTTTATTCCGCTGTAATTGGATCGGAAAGGCTTCAAAAAGCACGCAATGTTACCGACAATCGAGTAACCGCGATTCTTTGCACAGCTAGGAACTCGTGAAACATTCAGGAAGTTACAGCAAGAAACAGTATTGTCGTTGATGTTCCTAAGATGAACAAACTTGTCAATAGTATACTATAGTTATTACGATTCCTCCTCACTTTTAAAAGAAAACATAGAAAATGGTATTCTGTGAGAATCAATATTTCCTCT
Source organism: Patella caerulea (assembly GCA_036850965.1). Lineage (NCBI taxonomy): Eukaryota > Metazoa > Mollusca > Gastropoda > Patellidae > Patella > Patella caerulea. The sequence goes on along the minus strand of JAZGQO010000002.1, from coordinate 10,151,432 downwards.
GGTTATTAACCGTGTAAACATGATTCGTTATCTCATCCAGTTTAACAAACAGAAAACGTTATCGAGATTCCTTCTACTGGTTCACGTAAGCTTCCTGGAATTTCTTGGTGCTATTAGAATCGGTTAATTGTTTAATTATCAGGCATGCAAACAATGTTCTGATTATACGCACTTGTCTAAATGAACGTGGACAACAGAAGGCCCTACAAAGCAGTTCAATATACTTGCCGTGTAACTAATTGATCGGGTAATCAATCAGAAGATCAAACGACCCAGGTAACGTATTACAGGTAATTAGGTAGTATTGTTTATATATCACTCAGGTATAAACTTCTATTCCAAATTAAAAGCATAGTTCAGAGTTTGTAATTACTTTCCGTTGGCTGTGATTTATCATTTAATTAATCAGGGTTTTTAATCCAGAAATTCCACTCGTAGAAGACTACAGGTTCCTGGTTGTCTGTCATAAATCAATAAACAAATCAGTCGATTGTCGATTGACCACAGAGCCTGGCACACATATTGTTTGCGATTGGTGAAAATACATAAATAAGTATTCCACAGAAAAGGTTATTCGGCAAGTTTTTTGGGTATCGTCCTTGGTGGAACTCGACGTAAAACTCCAAAAACCAACGAATAAAAATGTTTTTCCAATGTTAAATGTCACCACACACTCGATTGTTTTAACTGAAATCGGAATACGCTACTTCAAAGGGTTAATGTGTTCAAGCATACACTAAAATCCAAGTATTGAAAAGGCCGATATTTATACACAGTGATAAATCAAAATGCAATGGTAATGGGCGACAAACAATAATAGTAGCGACGGAGAAATATGTAAATATTTTCACGTATTGTGCCACACAAGAGACTAAATCTTCTAAAACCAATTTATAAACCCTGCCCACACAGACACTTGCGATAGATATAGCAGCAACCGGTAATGCGGTTAATAGCAACAATAGGCTGCACAATATTCTTCACGTTTCCTCACAAAAAAAGAAAGAAAATTGTAATCTAATTTAGAGACTTATAAATTATAGCCAGCGAATCTTGAAGAAGCATGTGTTGAATATTGGCTGTGTATCACCTCCTGTCAGTGGTAGTTGGTGTATGGATAAGCTACCCGTTTATGATAGATTGCTTGTATTAATCCACACTATTGCCACTGAGATCTCATCAGTCATCTAGATCCGTTACTTCAATATACCAGCTTACAGATTCCTTTCACTGAACACAGCAATCAGCAAGTTGCGGTCTGTCCCATTTCTAATTTAGACATAATACTCACAGAGAGCCCGCAACCGCTGATAAATGAATCAATGAGGACATCGTCTCGATCAACCGCGATCGTTTTTAACACAATCAGGCATTGAAATATTATCCAGACTTATAGAAGCAATACTTTACTTAATTCTAGTTCCACATCGTTATTTCACCAGCGCGGTTCCACGTTGACGATGATCTACTTGTTTTAAAGAAAAACAGATTACGAATAAACTTATTTCAGCCAGGTCGTTTGAACTAACTTTTAGATTGAATTACACAACGTGCTTGGACTATCGTGGCAGTAATCGGAAGTAAACTTCGCTTAATCTACTACCGTTAGCCACCAAAATAGTTTCAGCTCAAACGCGTTTCATTTTGTTCTGCATTTTAAGCAAACAAATAGAATTGATTAATTCTCATCTACAACAGGCGAAAATTGTGGCTTTTTATTTTATCTATCTGGGAAAACGACTATTCGGATGACTGCTTTTTCTATTAATTCCGTTTACGACTAAAATGACTCATGTTTTGTTTAAAAGGGCTCGTAGTTTATACTATAAAATAAATAAGAATAAATCACCATACTCTTGTAACCATGGATATGTGTAATGGTATTCAAATGTATATATTAAACGAACTACATACAATAACTGTTTGAAACTGAATTAGTCCAGCTGATATAACACAGATGGGGTGTCGATGCAGAAACGCAGTACGGACTGTGGTTTTTCGTCCCAACCGAACGACTAGACTAAACATTATTCTTGTTATGCCAAGGTGAAACCGTGCCTGATAATCACATAAATAAAGGAAGTTTCTTGACCACCACCGATTGGTAGATGGCTGAATGGTTAGCACGTGTGTGATGTATCATAAGGTCTGTCATTGAGTCAACTGGCGTGGTTTCGATTCCCCGGTTGTACGTGACAAGGAGTACGGTCGCCTGTCCAACCTCGTGGGTTTACTCCGGTTTCCTCCCACTGCTAAAGACCCCTACGCGCAAGCGAATTATTGAAATAAAATTTAACCATATGTTAGTTCCGAAATGACGTTAAACCCCATGTATCTCTCTATCTCTCTCTCTCTCCCTGTCTCTCTCTCTCATAAAATTGTGACAAATTTATTCCAGGGGCTAGTTGCTCAAAACTAAGTTATTTTAACGATCCGTTAAACTCAGATCGTTATCTTGCTAACTAGTTAAAAAGATCCGTTAAATTCCTGTTGCTCTATTGCTGGAAAGTACATTTCTGTATTCGTTAGCTAACGAACTGATAAATCTTACTCCAAGAGAAGAAATGAAATGGGGTTTAACGTCCTACTGCTTTGCTCCTAAACTTGGCTAATAAAGACGGACAAGAGGAGAATTTGTTCATTGGCTGAATTTTAAATTTTCAAATTCAATGTACATGTAAAACAACTCAATAGAAGTTAGTATTAACAAGAACAGGAAACAGTGGGAAAAGTGTGCAGCCTGTTCACAAAATAAGATTAAAGACAAAAAGATAACTGTAGAATTTACTACAGAAACGCTATAAAAGCGTCATAAAATATTTTATTTTTTTTTGGAAAAATTTAGCATAAATATTTCCTACAAACACCCAAAATTCAATAGATTAGAAATAGACTACTATAGAATTTCATCCAATAGAAAATGGAATAGTCCCCGTTGCCCAACCCCCTAGAATGTTCTATAGAAAATTACACTCGTAATCTATGACTTGTTGCCGACTAATGCCATCGTTAAACAGATAACGGAGTGCAACACCTCTGTTAATATAACGGCAAGTTTACGACATGCTAAACTTAACGGGATTTCAGCAACAAACTGTCTTTCCATTAAAGATAACGATCCATTAACTCCGTGTCAATGGGTCGTTAAAAGTTAACGGGGCTTTAAAGAGCTAGCCCCGGTTCAATTACTAAATGCCATTGAAACAATTTACAACACAGTTCGGTATGTAAACCGGCCGCGCATCGTCATCTTTTACAAATGATCATAGTGAAAATTGAAATCGGGGGTTCCGAAGTTAGACAGCATACCCTGCTTCTTGTACCTCATCAACTATATTAATTTAAGTATTCACGAAAAGGGCCCTTGAATCCGCGTCTAATAAATAGCACAGACCGGGCTAACTGAACATGTCAAGAAGAAATGAAATGATTTGGAGTTTAACGTCCTACTGTTCTGCACCGTCTGGGCTATTGAAGACGGGCATACACCATACAGTGATATAATATGACGGACATTTTGCCCAAACAGTGGCGCTACCACTCACTCTTATACGTTTTATCGATCTTATACGTGCACGGCAATGTGTTCACGGAAATTCGTTTTTTGGTCACATCTGAACGACTATACGTCCCTTACCACTGACAACGCGGTTCCGCGCATTAAATTCGTAAATGGATTTTCTCAGCCAACGCAAGGATCGAACACGTGAAGTTTTAAAAGAGCAGTAGAGAAATATTTTTAAAAACTGGTAATCTATTAGAATCTCGGTGAACTATAAACACTGAGCGTGATGATAATATGTTACAACAGTGCTTTAACGTCGAGTCACTCTTTTAACAGCTTCAAGTTAATTAATCATGAAAGATAGAAGGGTGACACTGGAATTGTTCTTTATTTATCACATTAAAACTAGAAAACCTGTTAACTTTGATGGTACGAACATCTTCCAATTAACTATGGCTTAACTTCAACGAAATATGTGTGAAAACTAGAAATCTATTTGCCGACGATTCATATAGTTTTTCAGTCTTAAAAATGCATTATATAAGAGCTAAATCTGCCAAAGCGGAATTAATTGCAAGACCGTTTTTCTGTATGGAAAGAGAAAAAATCGAGTATATAACAATTTTTTCATCTCCTTTCAAGCAATTTTCACATGCCAAGACAAGAAAAAATTCACATGTCAACAGTAAAAAAATTCACGTCAAGACGGAAAAAATCACATGTCAAGACGAAGAATACAAAAACAATGGAAACTCGGCAGTGATGACAATCCAGATTAAGTAAAATTGAAAATGAATTTATTTGGGGGTTTCCGTGTACCGTTCATCACATTCAAACCGCCAAAGGTTCTTTTAGGTAGACTATCTTGCCTGTCGGACTAGACATTACCGAGCCTCATTCAAAGCATGAAGAGAAGACAATTCCTGACCCAACGGACGAAGAATGATAACTGAAAGAAAGAGAAAGTAAAGATATTTGTATTCTGACAGGAATCGCCCGAAGCATGATCGGCTCATCGACATTTCTATTCATACACTGATTAGTTATTTCCATTGATTTCAGTGGCACGGTTTTATTTGGTTCCCGGTTTGGTTCAGTTCCTCGTGCGCATGACGCAGGTGAAAAATCGTCCGTTAAGTACCAACGTATCTAATTTCGTCATTTTTATTCATTAAAGGGACATTACGGGAGATTATATAAAGAGCTGGCGGCTCTCGCCATGTAAAGGTAAATATATAACGTAACAAGAATATGCTTAAAAGTTCAGTCAAATTGCTCAACTCTGAACCGAGATGTTAGCGATTGTATTTTAGGCCCAGTCTCGATCATCATTACTAAAGTCGGTACATTAAAAAACAAAGTATCGATTATCCATTTTGACATTAAATCATCCATCACAAAATGTATTCAAATCCAGCAAATATCGCAGGCTAGCCTTGACATCGAGAATTAATTATTGACTGGATAAGTTAATGAATGTCTAGTTAATAATTTAGAAAACATTTTAGACCTAAAGAAAGACCTACAAAAGGCTGATTTAGTTCTTGCATGATTTATGTTTATTTAAACATTCTGCAAGATTTTATTCTTAGTATAAGCAATCACTGATTTGGGTTAGCATTTTATAATAATTTATGTATTATATTTCCCATTTACTATTATTAGTAACAGTTCTGCATTGGTCAATTTGGTAGTGTAGGGCTTTTATCTCAAATGTCGTCAAGGTTATGGAATGAAGTGAAATGAAATGGAGTTTAACGTCCTACTGTTCTGATCCGACTGGGCTATATGAACACGGAACTAAAAACGAATACCGTACCTAGTCCGATCGGATTTCTGCTACACCGAGTCATTAATGAAAGTTTGTATTCGACTTTTATTTCATTTATTTATGCATAAAGAAAAAGGGCAATCAAAGATTTTACAATAGCAAAGGGTGGGCGTGGTTTCGATTCCCCGGTAGTACGTGACAAAGAGTAAGGTCGCCTGTCCAACCTTGTGGGTTTTCTCCGGGTCATCCGGTTTCCTCCCACTGCTAAAAACCGCCAGCTAATTGTTGAAATAAAATTGAACCATATGTTAATCACGAAATGACCTAGTTTGTGTCGAGTGGACGTTAAACCCCATTTCTCTCTTTCTCTGCGTGGCAAATTGGCATCATTGTGTCGGGTGGAAGTTAAACTACATTCTCTCTCTTTCTCTCCGTGGCAAAGTGTCATCATTTGTGGTGAAAGCAGTAAGCATACCCTGCCTTGCGTGCGATACCAGCCACTACCAAATGAACAAGTGTTCTGGGGTACCTCCACTTTAATAGGAGTACCATGTTTATGGTTAAATGCGTTCCATTATGTACATTTCCTGCGAAAATCAATTTTCATTAAAACCGCATAATGAATAAATTGATTGACGTGCCTTGGCGTGATTGTAACATGTCGAATAAAATAACTTTAGTGAATACTGGATAGAAAAAGAAAACATCCTGTTGAGAACATTTTATATTCATTGAATCGACAGCAAAATAAATTTTTACAAACAGGATATTATATTTTTGCAGCATTTGATGGTCCAACTTTTAGACTAATTTCATAAACTGATAATATTAGCTGACACGCATGTCGATGGAAGCATAAAAGATTGCAATTTAAATAGAAGCAATAAAGACCCATCATTTTTGTTCAACAAGCAAATAATCGTAATGAATTTCATAAACTGGTAATGTCACATTTTCAGTGGCAAGGTCTGGAATTCGATTGCGTTTTCTTTCTTGCGGCGGGGGGGGGGGGGACCGAATGATCGGCACGTGTGCGCTGTATTAAAAGGCCTGCCATTGAGTCAACTGCCGTAATTTTAATTTTCCGGTTCTACGTGACAAGGATTGGCGTCGTATGTCTAACCTCGTGTGTTTTCTCCGGATCCTCCGGTCTCCTCCACTGCTAAACACTCCTACGCGCAAATTTAAGTATGTGTTAGTCCCTAACTGAGCTACTTTGTGTTGCGTGACTCTCTGTGTGTGTCTCTCTCTTTCTCTCCTATGTATGATGCTATATTTTTATTGATTATCATGTCTTTATCGTATGAAACTGAAACTATTTTATTATTACAACAGAACAAAGGTATTAATCAAACGGCCGATATTCCTTTCAGCTAGTCTGACATTTCTAACTTAATGGCGTAGATACTGATTGTCAATACAGTTTATTGCCATCTCAATTAGAATCGTGACAGTTGTCCGACATACTCCTTAAATTTCAGAACATAATGTCATGTATCTGGAAATAATCGGTTAGCTAATCCCAAAGGTCAAGCCTCGTTAGAACAGGGAAAGAACAAGAAGGAGCTCAACGCTAATCCTCTTTGGTTTAAGTCAAAATAAAGTATCGAATAAGGTTAATCCGTTGTGTTATGTCGGTTGGGACACGTCAATTTGATTTTCTTTCCTTCGTCAACATCTGTAAAAATTTCCTTCTTATTAATTATTCGGGAAAAAGATTTATTTAAAAACCAGAATACTCGTTTGGGATGGCCTGATGATGTATTGTGTCGCGCTTCGACTTCTAACAGGCCGGTCATCTCAAGCTTGCTTGGGGTCCTGCTGGGTTTACTCCGGTTTCCTCCAACAGGAAATACCGATATGGGGGTTGGTTGAGAGAAAGAGAGAGAGAGAGAGAGAGAGAGAGAGAGAGAGAGAGAGAGCGTTTAACGTCCTCTCGAAACAAACTAGGTCATTTCGGGACTAGCATATAGGTCAATTTTATTACAGTAATTCGTTTGCGTGTAGAAGTCTTTAGCATTCACCAGTTGACTCAGTGCTCAGTGACAGACTTTATGATACAACGCGCACGCGCTAACCCCACCCCCATGGCTTTTCGCCGTGACCAAGTCACAGGCCTTTCTTACACACGCATTAGTATTTACATCCGCAATCATCCTCGGCTTTGCTCAGTTGTGTTAAAACACACTTTCATTTTGTATCAGTCGCGAGGGTGGAAAATTTGGAGGGGCGGTCATACGTCGGTCGAATAACATATCCTCATTTAAATCTGACGGCATCGGTTTAACGCCATACTTTTCTGTGTAGGTCATATTGTAATGGACGAGGGCGGTATTTTGTCCTGAGATAAGTGTTTCCGCCTACCTTTCATCGAATTCGAACTGTCATGGATCGGTGTTTACATTATGAGACTCCAGTTTAGTTTGTCGTACCATCCGAGTAACTAGGCGTTTTATGCATGTAGTATAGCTTTATCACTACGGGCTTTTAAAGTGGACAAAATAAAAATTCGAGAATGACGTCTGTACAAAAAACAACACCACTGACTTAGCCACTGTTTTGGAAACCTCATATGTCGTGCATTGCTCCAACCACATGATCAGCTGTTACTGTGACCTCGCGTTCGAAGATTTATCAAAAGATACACGTATAAGAATAGTTAATGGTAATAAAGAAATACCATCATGTCTGGTGATAAATAATTTTATTTGAAGTATAAAATACCTCTTTATCTTACCCACCAGATCCACCGCAATGTAAACTGTTTACACCGATAGTTCTATTCCAGAAACACACTGTGTTTGTATAATTAATGGGAGGCTAGAAAATACGTCCAAATACCTTCAACTTCAAAGATGGCGATAAATAAAAAATATATATTATGTTGGCCACGGTGTTTCAGGCTTCAAACAAGACGGATTAGTCCAATACCAAATTAATCAGTAAAGTTACAAATTGATCGGTTCCAGAAAAAAGAGTTAGGATTGATCCGTTCCAGAGTTTTCTACGTTTTATCAATAACATTTCCTATAAAAAACAATCTGGGGAGGAAAAAAATAAAATAAAAATCGAAGAAATAGTTTTTACAGAATGACTCGATCAGGGATAATAAATGGGTAATGATTAGTGAAAATAATATGCACGTCATTTACACCATGACATAATACACCTGTTCAGATCCGTTCCAGGAAAGAGAACGTGGTGCATTCTGTGTCGTTTTCAGAAGACGTCGCGCACTTTAACGTTCAGAAAAATAAACATTTTTGAGCAAATGCGACGGTCTTGAAAATTGAGAAGAGTAAAAAGTGCACTGTTTAAAAGTGCCAATTCGTTCTACCATATTTCGTTTACTTCACCAGGGGGGTTGGGATGGCCTAGTGGTCTAGAGTGCCGCGTTTCGACCTCTAGCTGGCCGGTCACCCGTGGCTTGCGGCTGTGGTTTCGAGCCCTGGTGTGAGCGTATGTGGCATGGAGATAGGGGCTCCTTCTCAACCTCGTGGTTTCCCCCGGGCACTCCGGTTTCCTCTCACTGCTAAAGACCCCAACGCACAAGCGAATTATTGAAATAAAATGTGTCGAGTGGACGTTAAACCCCATTTCTCTCTCTCTCTCTTTTACTTCACCAGTGAAACCGTGCCTAACAAAGGCTTGTAGTGGTATGTATATTTGAAAGGCGCGGTTCGGTACAATTACCACCACGGAATTCACTTACGACTTCATAAGGCCCAAGACGTTTTCACGAGCGAGTTCGTCTGTCGCCGTGGGGAAAGTCATCGAGAACTGATGACGTAGCATGCAAAAGTGAATCACCTCGTTCCCAGAACGCATATGAACCTCTCTCATAGTAATATGACACGACTATGACGTAAAACGGTGATTAACCATGGCGTTAAACTGTGACGACAAGGTGTGATCTACCACGACTTGATCCCATGATTTACCATGACACTAAACTATGACGTATAACGATGATTAACCATGACGCTAAACTAAGTAAGACCTAAAATGGTGATTTACCTTGACGTGATCACGTGAATTACCATGACGTCAAATTAAATCTGACCTATAACGACTTCAAACTGTGATTAACCATTGATGTTTAGTGAACCTGTGATTTACTACGACGTCAACCTGTAATTTACCATAACCTAAAAATATCGACCAGGATGCCAACATATGATTTACCATGAGCTTACCATGGCGCTATCTCTTTATTTTCAATGATGTCGGCCGGTGATTTATCACAGTGTTGACGTGTAGTTCGCCGTGACGTGAACCGAATATCATGACGTGATCAATATACGGTTTGCTAATATTAACCGGTATTATATCATGACGTCATAATGGATTTAATCAAACATTTTGCATTAAAAGGTTACGTTGATAAAACAGCGTAATATGCATGTTTCAACAATAATAAACTAGGAGTCTTCAAAACTAAATGTCGATATAAAAATAAAGGTTGAGTAAAATTATTGATCAGTTTAAATTTTTCATTAGACATGGAGTGTAAGTATTGACATAACTAAACAAAACAACATAAATGTCAAAACGATCATAAATGTCAAAATGATCAGCAACATTGGGAATATTTTCTATCAACGCCTCGCCCGAAATGTATTGTTAAATTTATTATATTATGACTGTAAACTTTAAATTTTAAACATACATTAAATATTAATAACTCTCGGTGACATCGTTAGCCTGTGATATTTAGTGGATTTTAATACCATTAGTGATGGATAATTTAACATGAAAATGGATAATCGAGGCTCTGCTTATTATCATACCAACGTTAGTAGTGACATCCGAGGCTAACCTACATTTGAATCGATAATATGTCGGTTCAGAGCGAAACAAAATGACTGAAATTTTCAGCATATTTTCTTTTCATTATCTATTTGTTAACTATTATAGTGAGATCTGTTAGGTTTTTTTATATAATGTTACCTAGTGGCCCTTTTATAACGTTTGGGGCATATTCGCTTTTTCCTTATAAGTGACGTCCGTATCATTATGGTACAGCTGCCCCTTACCGTTAGTCCCCGGATCCATTCACTAGATCTGATGTGTACGTTTGTTGTTCGACTGTGGTTTCGAGCCCTGGTGTGAGCGTATGTGGCATGCAGATAGGGGCGCCTTCTCAACCTCGTGGGTTTCCCCCGGGCACTCCGGTTTCCTCGAACTGCTAAAGACCCCTACGCGCAAGCGAATTATTGAAATAAAATTAAACCATATGTTAGTCCCGAAATGACCTAGTTTGTGTTGAGTGGACGTTAAACCCCATTTCTCTCTCTCTCTCTCTCTCTCTCTCTCTCTCTCTCTCTCTCTCTCTCTCTCTCTCCCCCTCTCTCTCACGTTTGTTGTTTGTGGTTTCTGTGTATATTGTGTCCTGTCCGTAGTTTTGTCTTGTATAATTGTTTGTGTGTGGTGAAGTCGTCTGCATTTACTATTAATTTTAACTAAATTTTTGTCTTTTGCAAATAAAATTCTAAAACAATATCTTAAATTATTAACAGAAACAAAGAAACGTGTTGGAAGTACATCTGAATAAGAAAATATTTCCTATTCAATGTAAATTGGTTTACAAAATAGTACGCGTAGGCGTAAAATAAGTAAAAGACATTATGTCTGCCCGGATCAGTTTGTGTTACAACGCACGTGCTATGGAGGCCGTGTGATGTGGCGTCACATTTAGACATATAAGGTCAGTCATCCTTTACACAGTTAATTGAAAGTTTTCGCTTTTCCACTGTGGAATGTCACACCATGATATCAGCGAAACGTCAGGCCGCGTTCTAATTTTCAGTAATAATGATAGACAAGAAGAAACCTGTCTACAATAATAAAATTCACAAGGAAGCGTACGTAAAAAAATAGCTATAGAGAAAATTAGAGAATATCTGTCTATGACGCAAGCTTCCCCTCAACTGTAATGTATATCGTACAATATGCTGTTCTGTGTGCGTTTTATATAAGTATTCCAAGTGGCGCGGTTCTGATCCAGGGAATGGACGTGACGAGGAATGCGGTCGCCTGTTTTCGACGTGTCGTTGGTTTCCTCATTTAACAGGCGTAGGCGAATTTTTCAAGTTTGTAATTTGTTGGGGCATTTTTCCGTGTTGTGTTCGCGTTTGCCGACGACATTGTGCATTTGGTGGTCGCCGTACTGTCGCAGCAACCGAGTAAGGACGCCATACCGGTCTGACGGGGTTATTAATAAAGTTGATAATTGTGTCGCCCTTTTTCAAAACGAAAAAATATGTCGATCCACCCGACCGGAAGGGTGGATGCGGCATGGGCGTAATGGAGCGCCATCTCTATATACTGGAGACCACATTGTAACCCGAACTTACCTTTATCGGGAGACCATCTTTGCATTTGTCCTGTAACAATTTTTCTTGCCAGTCTCTGGGCACAGGCCATCTCATGGTCAATATGGTTTTTGACTCGTTTTTGCTTTATCTGATTCTGTTTAACTTTTTAAATAAAAAAAAAAAAACAACAACATAAATATGAGTTATTTTTATAAAACGTGTATAGTGGTTTAGTTTTATCACTAACCTAGAATTGGTTGGTCCTCGTTATCGCTTAGGAACCACAGTGGCTGATTGAGTAAGACGTTGGTTCGCGTGTTCGATCCCTGCATTGGCCGAGCAGGTTTATCGGGAATTTTTGGCGTGGTTTCTCCGGGTCAGTTGTACACGGAGCTTGGGAGGAAAAAACGAGGACCCGTGTACATTGGCGTGCACGTAAAAGATCCCTTGGCAGTTGAAATTCGATATAAGAGTTCGCTGACCGGGCAAAATTTCCCTCATAGCCCCGGGCTGAACAGTAGGTCGTTAAACCCCTCTTCATTTCAATGTCGTTGATGATCAATGTCATCCAGTCCCTTTGTCATATCGATGACGGTGACTGTCGTTTTATCATCCTTCTAGTGTGGGTTGTGGCGACTGTCCTGTTGTCGTTTTCTCATCAGTGTCATGTTGTCATATACTGTCGTTCATGGTGACCACCACATTATCGTCGATTGTGGCTGTCATTGGCTTTGATGGGAACTACCCTATTGTCGTTGATGGCGGCTGCCATATAGCATCGATAATCGATAACTCAATGACAGACCTTATGATACAACGTACACGCTTTAAAACCATTTGGTCATATCCCCCACCACCACCACCACCACCACCAACGCTGTCGCTGAGCTATCCCCGTCGTATTGACTATAGCTACTGCATTATTGTACAGTGAACATTGTCCTCTGTCATTACAGTTCGAGTTGTGTTATTGTGAGTTGTCTTACTGAGAATTGTCTGTATACGTTATCTGACAAGGTAACCTAGACTATTGGGGGGGGGGGGGGGTAGCCATCAGCACCAATGATTTATATAGTCTGTTATATTTCTAGTTTGGTAAACAATGATTATGATACCTACCCATCTGTCTATGGAACAGTTTGTTCGCTGTGTTTTCTCTGTGAAGTATTCGTCTTTCAGTTCTCTGTCTTACTCTTTCTCTCACTATTCTTTCATTTTCTAATTTATCGAGCTCATTTTCTTTTCTATTTCCCCAACTCATTAAATTCTACAAATGCAAATCATAAAGGCAATTTAGCCAGCTCTAAAATAAAAAATTATCAATAACAGCGTTCCCCAACTCATCAAATTCTACAAATGAAAAACATAAAGTCAATTTAGCCAATCTGATTAAAATACAGATCTTTTTTTCGATTCGTTTTTTTATTCTGTCGATGGCATTTACAACATGAAGATCTGGGCGGTTGTAGTGGAAGGTCGCGTCAGAGATTACACGAGAAGATTTTGACCCTCCTATGCAGCAAATCGGCGTTACCCAAATTCCGTGCGCCTCACACCAAAATTTTGCCGTAACAGACCGTTTTATTGGTTAATCTCTCACATCATTTAAAACGCGGGTTATATAACAACTCTTCCAGAAACTAGTGTAGTAAAGACAAGTAAAACGAAATCTTAAAAAAAACCGAAATAGGATCTGTGTTTTGATCAGTTTGGCAATAACTCTGAAATAAAGAATTGTCGACAACATTTTTAGCATAAAAGAAATCAACTTTTAAATAAAGAATTTCTAAATTCCAACCACTTCCTATTTTAAAAAAAACTGGGTTGCCGTAAAACATCAATAGTACTCGGCAAACCTCGGCAGATTCCGGTACAATCTAGATGTAGGGTACCGGAATCTGCCAAGGTTTGCCGAGTGATATTAATAGGGGTGTATCGATAACATTTCTACTTGCCTATTTTATACAGTATGATAAAGTAATCCATTCTGTGTCTTTTCTTAATGCTTTATTTGTCTTTAGCGAACCGCAATCGTGTAGATTACATTTTATCTTTGCGGCTATTTGCAAGGGCAAGGGATTGAAACTTGAACTAAACTTAAAGGGACAATAACACTCTTGCTGGCTTGGCAGCTCTAGAAAATAAATAATAGTCTTATTTGAAGTACTAGATGTTTATGTGTCCTACCGGTTATGTAAATTATCCATTACATCATATTTTATTTGTCCAGAGGGTTCGAAAATATCTTAAAATCCAAGTCACATTTGAAAAGGTTTACGTTAACCTTTTCAAATCATGTAGTTGAATTATTCCAATTTTTCAAATTAGGTGTGTTAAGATGAAATTTGTATCATCAATTAATTGGAATATTGTGAAATAATACAATTTGTTGACCAGAATAAAGATTGGGACATATTATTCAATTACAACAAGAGTGTTATTGGGGCTTTAAGTAAAAGAAAATGTTATCCGCCACTGGGACATTTTAATTTCAGTAAGTCAATGTTTTGATTTTCATAATAAGATGAGGCCACCGCTATTTTGAATATATTATCAAAATAAATTTACAACGGTTTTCTGGTACGTTCTCTTTAACTTAATACAAAATAAGAAAGCTTGTCTCGCGAACTTCGGGAACTCTGAATCGATTCCAATTTAAAGAACTCGTCACGGTAACCATAACCAGCTAGCTGAAGTTAAAATCAATTTTACGAGATATAATAAGTTCTCCTCGTGATCACGACAAACCATGAGAATTGAGTTATTCTACCTGTCTGGTCTGTAGAAGAATTTTCTGTCGTTTTTTTTCTTCTATTAGTCGTTGATCTATCTCTCGGTCTTTTATTAGACATTTCCTTATTAGTTCCTGGTTTTTCTTTTCCACCTGCGGTATAAACAAATTTATAATATATAGGACGAGCGAGAATGGCACGGATTTTAAAATATTTTGCCAAGGCAGTGCGGTTTTCACCTATGCTATACATACTCTTCGGCAAATTTCATATGTCAGCAGGGCTTTTAATGGACAATAATGGTGTCAGTCATTATCACAATGACATAATATGTGATATCATAGAACTGGTCAATCACGTGCCAAATATAATTGTAACATAGAGAAATGAAAATGGAATGAAGTGGGGTTTAACGTCCTACTGTTTTGCTCTGAACCGGGCTAATGCAGACGGGCATACGCCACACTGTGTGCTATGAGGGAAATTTGCCCTTCGCCCAGACCATTGCTGCGATAGATGCGTAGTGAAGGTTTCAAGAAATGGAAGTGGCGAAAACAAAAGGACGAGTGATAACAAATCGTTGATACAGAGAACTTGCATAATGCGTTTTTCACACTTACTATACAGGCGCTAGATCATCTGGGACTAACTTTTATCTAAGAGGGATGGAACCGATCGATAGTGCATGCAGGGTAAACAATGGCGCTAAGACTGGTGTGGCGGAAACTGTCTTTTGATTGGTTCGTGGAACCAAGCTACGATCAAGGACAGATAATTTGAATTCGCGAAAACCCTTGGATGGACCAAGAGGTTAGTGGGGGAGTAGATCGGAATGATGCCAGTGCGGGTACCGAGAATGGCACTAGACGGGACCTCGAAGCCACTGGACGGACACTTTTCATTGTCCGCCATCCTGTATATAATTCATAACGAGACACCACGACGGAAAATCCTAATGAATGTTCTCGTCCATTATCAAGATCTATTCAGGGTCACCTATTTATAGAGCCATATTCGCTAAGTCAACGTGTTAACCGGCATCACAGTGACATGTGACATCAGGTCTTTTGACACAACCTTATTAAAAAGTTTGGAACACTATTTCGAATAAAAAAAATATTAAACTTTGGCAGGTATATTGAATTTTAAATATCATCGCTCAGTTCGTTCTTTGTGCACATTATTATCGAGACTAAAGATACATTATGTCAAAAGCTTTATCTGTCTTGGTAAGTCTTTTTCTTTGGGATTTCAAATGTATAAATTCTAAATATTGCATTTATTCACAGAGTACGCCCATAATCCGATTTATTTTAGCATGGTTCCAAAAATACACAAAATCACTTCTCTTGAAATAAGTCATCAAATTATCGAAGCGAGATAAAAGGAAGCCATGTTGGAATTTATTTACGGATAACACGCGTGGTGTCTGGAAAATAATTTAATGCGTAAATGTGTTATTATCTCCCTTACTTAACACTTTATTTGAGATCGAAGTCAGGATTAGTATTACACTACGTCACAAATACATACATTATGACATCATTTTTGACTTCGTGACCTAACATATTGTTCATAAGACGGGGACCTGATTCCCTCAACTTCCCTGCAACACCCAGACTACATACCGAACTGCTAGTGCTATCAATAATTACAATTGTTAGTCAATCAATAACTATTTAGTCTATCAATAATAGAAATGAAATAGGGCTTAACGTCCTATTTTTCTGCTCCTATCTAGGTTAATGGGAACGGGTATACACCATACAAAGTGTTATGAGGGAAATTTTGCCCGGGAAGCGGCGCTACGGCCTACTCTTATATCTTATTCAATGTGCCAAGGGATTTTTTATGTGCACGCCAATGTGTACACGGAACCTCGGTTTTTCGTCCCATCCGAACGACCAGACAGCAGTCCTTGTCAGGCCATCCGTCCTGCATCGCTGACAAGGAGAAACCACGCCGAAAAATCTGGATAAACTTTCTCGGCCAAAGCAGAGATCGGACACTCGAATTCCATGCTAGCGAGACAGCGTCTTACCCACTTAGCCACGTGATCCCCCTATCAATAATAAGTGTAAATATTAGTGTGCTATCAAAAATTAGTGCAGATTTTTCAGTCAGTTTGCCTGGAAGACAACCACGGGGTACTTTACGTGGAGTCAAATGTGTAAACATGATTTTGATTTTTCGTCCCATCCGAAGACTAGACAACTCTTCTTGTCAGTCACCTTACCCCCACCATGCAATCCCGTCCTACAGCACTAGCAAGGGGCAAGCCACACGGGAAAATCCAGATGAAATTTCTTGGCTAACACCTGGAAAATTATATAAAGATTAAGCCGCAACGTTGTGAAAATTCCCCTCATAGCACTCTGCATGGGGTATTCCAGACTTCGTTAGTATATGTGATACAGACGAGCAGATCCCCCGCTTGCTTTGGTCCTTCTGCTGGATATACCGTCAACCCAGGGCACCTACATGACCTGCAACTCGATCTGGGTCAGTTCCACATCCCGGTTCTAACCAGATAATATTACTGGAACTTTCTTTACTTTCTTGCCATAGAGACAAGATAATGATTGACCTTTACAATGATGATATCAGTATCGTTTATCTAATAAAACAAGTCTTCCAAATTACACTCGTAAAGACATTTTTTTTTAAAACTATGATAAACGACCGGGCTGACATTTAACTTGAAGGTGAGCTGATCTATATTAGATCTTTGCTCAATAAAACATAAAAAAATGTAAGTTATAAGACAAGCACATGACATTTGTAGATAAAAAGGTCTAACACTTTTCTTTGTACATCATATCAGTGTGAATTGTGAAGACTAGTAGGCTAAATACCTTTCTAATATCTGGATTAAAAGGGAGTTGAGGACTGGGGGGGGGGGTTCTTGGTTTGGAACGCTTGCTCGCTATTCTGGGGGTCGGAGTTTTCAGTCGTTCAGTTCATAGATCCCCATACGCCGCCCACTTCCTCTGTCCATTGAACCATTCCAACACGATACTGCCTCAAATTCACTTGGATAGCAGTGAACTGGGCCAAACTTTCAACAAATTCTCGGCAGTTCAATTCAGGAGAACGATAGATCGGAGATGGCTTTGCACATAATTAGCACATGATGTAATATATTGATTGTGGGTTAGCGTTAGGGTAACGGCTAGGATCTGCTGATTTCGTCAGTCTCGAAATGTAAACTGGGCCCTGTTTCACGAAATCTTAACTTAAGATAAAATCCAAATTTTAGTAGATACTTCAGTTTTGATTGGCTAGCACTAAAATCAATCTAATATTATCTAATCATATAACTAAAATTTGGATTTTATCTTAGTTAAAATTTCGTGAATAAGGCCCCGGGGCTAGAATCATGACACTGGGACAAGACTAACAATTACGATCCACATATGACGTCATAATATGTGCAAGGCCGGCTCCGATCTAGCGTTCGAGCTCCTTCAATACACAGATCCTCCCAGTAAACGTTTTTTACCATCCACCGGAGCCTGGTCTTATGACGTCATATGTGGATTGTGGGTTAGGATAAGGGTTAGGATAAGGGCTGTGGCCTGCAGATTTCGTCACAGTCTCGAGATGTAGACAGGGCTAGCCCTAGCCCTAACCCTGGGCCAAGCCTAACCCTTATCCTAACCCACAATCCACGTATGACGTCATAAAACCAGGCTCCTGTGGACGGAAAAAAACGTTTACCGATCCTCCCACCCTACGCCACCCACTTGCTCTAACTTTTAGTGGGCTATGGCGTTTCTAAATCGTTTGCACTTATATTGTGTTAATGACGGTCGGCAGAACAAGAGTGAAGGTGGCCTAATGGAGTCTAATTAGCCTAATTATTACACGTTTTAATGTAATGGTTTTATAATCATGATAATGGGGTAAATGGAAGACTCAAGTAATTCGATAAATTATATTCCAATAAAACCGTGAAAGTGTCCAAATCTTAAAGTGACACACGGGGGTCTTATGAGAGTAAGTATGCCCAAAGTCGCATACAACAACCTTATCGACCTGCAGCTAATCAGTGACCGTATTAACTTTTAAACAATGTTTATTCAGAGAAACTGAGGGACTGGGGGACAGTCGAAGCTGAAATTTCGTATATTGGGGCAGCTAGGACCGGAAGTAACTTAAGCATGGTGACGATGGACTACAACTTCCGGTTTCGGAATGCTACGCCGGGCCAACCGCTAGAATTATGCTAAAATCAAGATAATTAACTTCAAACAAACCAATATATTTGGTATCTTGCCGTGGATTAAGTTATATTGCCTTAAATTCAAATGACGATCAGCGGCTTTAATTTTATCGACAAAGGAAACAACTGAAATGTGTTATAATTGGGTCTAAAAAGAGTAGGCTACGCACATCTTTTCTAAAGGGTGCAATTAAGAAGTGTAAACTATACACTACAGCTGGCGTTTTTCATCGTGCATATTGTATGGCGTTAGCCTGTCTTCATTAGTCCAGTCGGAGTAAAATAGTAGGATGTTAAATCCCATTTCATTTCACACGAATGTAGTGTAACAGATTTCACTATTAAAGGCGTGGTTCCTCCTTGTCAGTGATGGAGTCGGGTGCTTTTCGATAGAATCAACACAATGGCCACGATCAAAACTACGATTTTAATCGTAGCCCGAATCGTGATAATGGGAAACTAGCATAAACCATTGGAGCTACCCTTTTAAACGACAATCCGAATAGATGGAAACAACCTTATTTCTTTTAAACTGTGCAATAATGGCTAGAATAGCATGACATGTACATGTTATTACCTCTATTTTATGATTGAGTAAAATATGCAATCTTCTGTTTTCAGAATATCTTTTTCTGTCTTCTAGCGCCAATTGCTTCTCACTCTGCTCTACTATCAATTTCGCCATTTTCTCAATTTCTTTATTCGTTATCTCTTCACTTCTACAATAATCATAATATAATATTTTCAAACAATTCATAAAGATGCGGGTTCGACCCCTGCGATGGCAACGAATGTCCCCACCCACCCATTCCCGGGCAGTCGCGTAACAGTAGGACGTTAAACCCCATATCATTTCGTTTCATTTCATAAAGATACAATAATATTATGTAAGTGCGAAATCCGTCTTTATTTTCGCTTCACGTGTTATACGGGTTATACATGATCTATTTATTCCAACGAAAAGCGTGCAACCGACTCACTAGAGCATCGGATGGCTGAGATTTAAAAGGATTAAAGAACCTTCGAAATACAAAAACATAACGATTGATAAACGAAATTTTGCCGCGATTGTCAATCACGGTTGCTGAAATAATAAACAATCTATGCTATATCTTAAAACAATCATAACCTTGCTCCGAATAAATTAATATGAATGGCATTTTCAATATATTCGTTTTTCATTAGCTATTTTTATATTATTAGCAAGAACGGCCAACTCTTTATCTAAATCTTACTTAATTTAATTAACATAATTTTTTGAACAATACAAACGAAATATCGCTATTCAATTTGGTTAGATAGTGGGAGGCCTGAAAAGGACAGTGTTTAGTTGATCGGGTATGACAAAAATCAAAACCGAAGTCCCGTGACGTGTACACATAAAAGACACCCTGACACTGAGAATTCGATATAAGAGTAGGCCGTGGTGCTGCTATCTGGGCAAACGTTACCACACGGCTCATTGTATCGGCGCAGAAATGTGGGAACTTAAACCCAATTTCATTTCAAAATGGCTTACATGACGACCAGAGGCTTCAATATCAGATTGAACATTTTTACTCAGACAGTAATTTCGTGAATAACATATGGTTCAAATTTTATTTAAATAATTCTCTTTTGCGTACTGGGGCCAGGTTGCTCAAAACTAAGTTATTTTAACGATCCGTTAAACTAACGGATCGTTATCTTTCACGTGTCGTTTGTTAACGGTCCGTTAAATTTCTGTTGCTGGAAAGTCCATTTCATTATCCGTTAATGTTAACGGGGCTTCCAGCAACAACCTTTCTCTCCGTTAAAGTTAACGATTTAACAGATCGTTAAAAGGTAACAGAGCTTTGAGCAACCAGCCCCTGGTCTTTAGCAGTGGGAGTAAACTGGACAACACCACAATTTTGGGCAGGCGACACTCTTTTGTCTCGTTATACAAGGTCTAATTGAAACCAGACAACTTGACTCAATGACAGACCTTGTGACTTTTTAAAAGAAACAAGTTTAACCAACTGCCCCCCCCCCCTCACACGGTGTGACAACCACCCACATATAGAAGGGGTCGCAACGGCAGAAACATGGCGCTGTAGCTTTAATTAACTTCCATAATATGTTAAAACAAGGTCTAACCTCTTCTTCCATTTCTCGGATATTTCTTTCTGTTTTTCTTTTACTTTCAGGAATCGTTGGCTAGGTGGCACTTCCGCTTCCATGCGCATCTGTTGTCGTAGACGGCGTGATACTTCTAGTTGAGCTAACTACAGAATTCAATTTAAAATAAAACCATTACATAATACATTAAATATACTGATGTAGCGTAACTTGGACTTAGTTTAGTGAGTAACTCGTCCCCTGAGAGGTAAAAGGTTGCAAGTGACATTTTTTACTTTTCGAGAAAATCGAGTTTAAAGGTTTGAAAATGGTCCTGTAAAATTGTTTATGAATGTTTTTTTCTAATATTTCGTACAATATGTCATGATTTGGGATAGTAAGAAATGCAATATAAAGTTTTTAGTTATCAGATGTGGTAAATCGGGAAAGTCACTTACGACCTTTTTCTACGCTATACCTGTAAACAAAGATACCTACTTATTGATGTTTACGACCTTATCTGATTTAGCTATGGGGTGGAAGTTAGAGTGGTCTTATGGGTGTGCTTTAGATCTTAAGGTATGTAATTGAGTCATGTGGTATAGTTAACAGTATGGTAGCCTGTCCAAATTCGTTGGGTTTTCTCCAACTTTCTATCATTGATACAGACCCCAACACGCGAGCAAATTATTGAAATAAAATTATGTCCTCGTTTGTGTCCAGTGGATGTTATACCCTTCTCTAACCCCAGTCCTCTCTGGTTCTCTGGTGCACACCCGCTCTCTAATAGTCTAAGCTTGTTCTTTAGTTCTCGCCCTTCTCTCTAGCTTGTTCTCTCTCGAGGTGAAGCTCTCCCTCACCTCTTTGTCACTGGCTCTTTAGCCCTGTCATCTCTAACTCCCTTCTGTAGATCTCTCTAACTCTCCCTCTCTCTCTCCTTATCTATTTCCCAGGTGACAAATCTCATCGCATAGCAACTCTCTCTCTCTCTCTCTCTCTCTCTCTCTCCCTCCCTGATAGTTCTTGTGCATTGCCATAACGTTTGCTGACATTGTTTGTGTCCACTATCTTTCTAGTCCTCTCTAAATTGCTATCTCTAGTCCCCATTTTGCTATCTTTCTCCCTAGCTCGCTCTTTAGCTTGTTCTCAGTAACCCCACCCCGCCCCCTCTCTTCTCAAGGGATGAGTGTCATCAGTTCGCAGCCGACTCTCTAGCTCTTTTTACCCCCGCCCCCTTTTGTGCGTTAGGTCGTGGGTTTTTTCCCGTTCCTGCGGTTTTCTCCGGATAGAAGACCCCTATACGCGCAAGCGAATTATTGAAGTAAAATTAACAATGTGTTAGTCAAGAAATGACCTAGGGGACGTTAAACCCCATTTATCTCTAATTCTTTTTTTCTCGCTCTCAACCACCCCGCCCCCTTTCTCTCTCTACTCTTAAGCTTGTTCTCTAGTTCTTGTACTCTATCTAGCCCTCGCCCTTCTCTAGTTCGCTCTCTCTAGCCCTCGCTCCCGCAAGCTCTCTGCCCCTAACCCGCCTCTCTAGCTACCCCCCACTCCCTATCTAGCTCTCTATAGCCTTATCCCTAAGTTACAATGTGGATCTCTCTTACTCTCTTTCTCCCTCTCAGCCACTCCCCCCCACTCTCTCTCTCTCTACGCTACGCACAAAACGATAACGATAAGAGGATACTAATAGACCGGGACCCAGGGGGTCAACCTAGCTGAAAAGTGTACCAATTTTCTTCTATATGTTATCGATGCATGTATGCCTGGTATCATTATCATTAAAATGCACCGGGGTGCGCGGAGGAAACCCACGAGGTTGAGAAGGCGCCCCTATCTCCATGCCACATACGCTCACACCGGGGATCGAAACCACAGCCGCAAGCCAGAGGTGACCGGCCAGCTAGAGGTCGAAGCGCGGCACTATAGACCACTAGGCCATCCTCCAGTTAAAAACTACGCTGGATTAGCTGAAATCTGCACCACCTAAAACATCTTTGGAGTTGTTCAGTACCACCACAGGAGTCCTGAATGACCATTGCCAGATAGTTTGTGCGGTGGGTTACCCCTAACAGACACGCCCAAAATGCCCCCCCCCCCCAACTAGGCAAGATTAGCGGGCACTGTTACTGTGGTCTAAAAAATTAAATTTTTAGCCAGGATGCGTAGAAAAAAATGATTTTTGGGGCAAAAAATGCAATTTTGAACAAAAAAATTGTTCCTGCAATCGTACTATATCGCCTCTTCAATACATGCTAGGCATTAGTATTCTACGCATCCTGGCATAATTGTTAATTGTTTAGGATACAGGAACCGTGCCGGCAACTCTATTCTAGTTGGGGTCCCTGGCAGTGGTCATTCAGAACTCCTGTGGTGGTACTAAACAACTCCAAAGTTGTTACAGATTTCAGTTAATGCAGCCTAGCTGTTGACTCTGGTCAGGGATACTCCAATACTACACGTCTGGTAATTACATAGCTCTGTCAGGGGTACCCCACCACTAGAACTGCCTGTCAGAGTGTTTTTATGATACCTGAAAATGTACGGCACACTGCTGAGTGAATTTCATGTGGTACACTTTTGTAGCTAATCTAGCCCAGCTGGGTGGGGGTGGGGCATGTCACCAGAAGCCCGACAGACTTACATTTTGATGATACCAGATATACATGCATTGATACCATAACGGAAAAAATTGGTACATTTTTCAGCCAGGTTAAGCCCCTGGGCTCCTTCTCTATAATTGTTGATACATTGTGCTATATGTTTACAGACCAGTGATTATTTTCCCATATAAATTGTATCGTGTTTTTTAATGTGCTAAATCCCTAGATGTCACTCAAGGATTATAGTCTACTGTGGGTTGATCAATTTTAAACACTACTATCGCAAAATGAAATATGTTCAGGCTTTTGTGCAAAAAGCCATGATTTGTTTGCCAGAAAGGGTTTGCTATTGCACATATCTAAATGTCACTTACGACCTTGTTACACTGCCATCAGTGTACTTACTACCTTTTCCCGGTGACATCTTGGTAAGATTTTCCACTTACAACCTAATATTAATTACCCATATTGTAGTTTGTATCATTGCAATTGCCACCATTGTTTGCTATAACCTGGCGGGGTCAATTTATAAACGTTTGGTGCAAAAATATCCAATTTGCATGTTTTGTCACTTGCGACCTTTTACCTCTCAGGGGACGTTATATTAAAGCGAGAATTTCATATTTTGTAAGAAAGACAATTTTTTTTTTATTATTTCGATGTCTTTTGCTCAGTAGGTTGTTAACTCACTATTATACGATCTTAGACATTATTTCCCACACTTAAAATTCATTTACACCGGAAATAATAACACAATTTCCTCCCTTGTTTTTCTACCCCCCCCCCCTATGCAACAGCTATCTCCAAATGTTTGAATTTTCAATTGAAAATGTCATTTTTGTCAAAGGTAGGACTGTTTATAGATAAGCTACCGGTACCATCAATTTCAAGGCTTTATCTTAATACATTTTTAAAATATAACTTAAAAATATGAAATTGTATCTTTAACCAAGAAACCGTGGCGAAGAACAGGGCGCTTGGCAAGAAACATCCTTTACTCGTTCGGATGGGATGAAAACCCGCGGTAACGTGTACAAATGAGCTCACACGTAGCAGAACTCTTGGCAGTTGGGCGTCAATAGCTGCCCGGCCCCCAATTCACAAAGCATTCTCAGGCTTTAGGTTAAGAATTTAATCAAAATTGTCGGCCTTATTGTAACTAAAAAAAAAAAACATTTTATAAAACTTTTTGTTTGTTATTAATGTATCAGATACATCAATAAGCAACTGTGTCCAAAGTTTTGTGTTGCCAGATTAAAGATAAGATATTCCTCGTGAACAGTGACTGGATGTTGGGCACTTCTTAACTTAAATCATTCGTGTGTAGCATACTGTATGACGTATTGGCCCAGTTGATGTTGAATAGTAGGTCGCTAAACCCCATTTCATTCATTCATTAAAAATCATTAGTATTGACATGTCTCCTTTAAAAGGAACTGCAGGCCTACATAGATTTGAACGAGAGCGATGCGATTTTTAAAATACACATAACAATAACCACTATATTCACCTATTTCATCGATTAAAAATAATAAAAATAAGAAAAATATTCCAATTTGAATGTCTGTTGATTAATTCGGTAACTTCTATGTGATATTAGTTCAGTAGTACTAACACCAGAGGATTCGTTATTTACATGATTCTGAGCGGATGTAATAGTGATCTGAAAAGGCCATGACCTACGGTACTTTTCGTCGGATTCAAGGGGTTAACTCTTTTACAAGCACATGTGGTGTGCACAATGAAGACAGAGGTATGGGTTTTAACGTCCACACGATACAAACTACCTCATTTTGGGACTAACGCATGGTTCAATTTTATTTTAATAATTCGCTTGGTTGTAGGGAGGACCCGGAGAAAAACCACTAGGTTGGGACAGGCGACCCTACACTCTATGTCACGTACAATCGAAAACACGTCAGTTGACTCAATGACAGACCTTTGGATACAAGACACACGTGCTAACCATCCGACCATCCAATCCCCCTATCCAGCATTAAAAGAAGTCTTACCTCTTCCTTTCGGTCCTGAATTACGTCTAATAAACAAAGTCGTCTTAAATAACTTCTATATTTATTGAACTCTTTCAGGGTGCAGATAACTTTTCCTGACTTTGTAATAAAGCCGTTTCTAACTAGATGTCGCCTCATGGCCGGAATATCAAAATGAGATTTGAGATGTGGATCATGAAGTGGATGATATTCGGTAGAACTAGACATCCCATTAGGATCAGATAAATCAAAATCTATACACTGTTCATTCCGATATTTCTACAATAAAAAAAAAACAAAAAAACATGATCATTTATTGTTTATGTTCTAAACAATAACAGTTTCTATTTGCTATGTATGGTGGCTGATTGGTATCATGTCATAAGGCGACGATCCGACACCCCACGTCATTTTTTAACCCGACACTGCGACACCACGACAACCCGACATCATGACATTTAAACCTGACAATACGACATTTTACCCCGACACCACGACATTAAAAATGAATGGCGGCATCTCGACATTGTCATTACGACATGATACTAATCAGCCACTATAGTTTTCAATGAGTAACAATTAATTTCTGGTACGCTAACATAGGCGTAAAAAAATACTAAAAAGAAAACTGGGGCTGAAGTCTTTAGTCTGTGTCATATCACTCAAATCATTGGTTGAAAAGGGAAGGAATTTAGGCACGCATGAACTCCCTGTTTCATTAGTCTGTTCGTGAGTTTGAAACGGTCTAGAAAGAAATATTTTAATTTTAATTCCAGAAAATGGATCTCTTCACTGAAACTGAAGTGAACCTCGAGGTGAAGATCTGCTCTGCTCTGCTGAATCTAAGGATTAGGTGGTATAAATCAAGGCAAGCAGGTGAAGGTCTATAACCAATTCAACAAGTGGAATAAATGGATGTCAGTACATTAGATCTATAGATCAAGGTTTTATTAAATGAAAAATTAGAAATGGAATAATACTTACAGGATCGGAAACCGGTGTCGTGTGCAGCGTAAGGCGACCCCTTGGTGTCCGATACATAGGTAGTTTTGTATCTAACGGCAATGATGACCATGATGGAAGATTGTCACCGGCTGGTAGACATTGTCTTACATCTATAGATGGGTAAACTCGAGGTAAAGTTAAACGATCCATCTCTTCTTTTAATAAATTATCACCGGATCTTGGGAAAATATAAAAACGTCCACCATGTTTCTTTTTTGTGGTGTCTTGGTGATGGTTATTATGACGTCAGAGTTTCTATGACGAAGTATCTTAAACCAATGAGATCACTTCTATTATGACGTCAATTTTCTTTTTAGACATGAAAGGGAGGGGAATCTGATGTTTCGGGCAGACGGTAAAGTGAAAATAAAAATATTATTTCATCTATAGTTGGCAAAATAGAGTGCCCGAGGTTTATTTATTTTTATTTTTTTAAAAAAAAAACCCAAAAAACTCTAATTGTTTGGGATTACTCTACTTAGTGTGCGTGTGCGCTCCGCCCCTTGGCCTCATGCAGACGACTGGCACCGCCGTGTGAAATACTAAAGTTTTTAGGACATTTCAGGTAGGCCTGCTGAACTATCCCCCACCCCGAAATTCATTGAGCGCGTATACGGCAACACGTATCATTACCTATCTCTAGACAGGCAGATTGTATTACATGAAACACCCTTTTCGGGCAACATGACTGTAAAGTGTAGGCTACATTTAGGTATTCATGGTTAGAAATGGGTGAAAAATACATAAAATGGGTGAAATACATAGAAAGTGGATGAAAATTACATAGAAAGTGGATGAAATGTACATTTATATTATACCTTATACCTTGGTGGCTTGGCAGCTCGAGAAAATAAATAATAGCCTTATTCTAAGTACTAGATGTTTAACTTTAAGCGTCCTAGGCCTACCTGTTGTGTAAATTATCTATTACAACCTATTTTACTTGTCCAGAAGGTTCGAAATAGGCTATTTTAAAATCCAAGTCACATTTGAAAAGGTTTACGTTAGACTTTTCAATTCAATTAGTTGAGTTTTTCCAATTTTTTAAATTAGGTGTGCAATTTGTTGACCAGAATGAAGATTGGAACATGTTATTCAGTTTCAACAAGAGTGATATTGGGGCTTTAATGGAGAGTGTACAAAATATAAACCAGTTTTATGATGTCTTTGAATTGTTCGGGTTTTTTTGTGAGGTTTTTTTTTGATTACATACACCCTGTTTTTGCCAGTTTTTTTCGAAAGAAAATAGATACTTTTGGAATGCCCCATAAATAATTTTCTTGCGGAATTCCTCATGGCGATTGCACTCAATGAGAAAATGATACTCATTTTCAGGGGGTTAAATGTGTAAGACTTCGGTGTTCGATCCTTGCATTGACTGGGAAAGTTCATCCAGATTTTTCCCGTCTTCATTAGCCTAGTTCGGAGCCAAACAGTATTAAGGACATTAAACCCCATTTCATTTCGATATACATGTTCAATTTGTTGTGCAGGGCAGATGGTGCAAAACCGCAGAGGTTCGGGTATGTTCTTCCTCTCTCTATTTCAAGGGAATGTGTGTTTGTCTGCAGAAGGAAATGGTTCATAATTTAATTGTCTAGTGATAATTTTATACATTGTCGGCTGTTTACTGTCGAGTGTAATGCTGCAAGCAGAAAGGAGGTGAGCCAGTTGGAACATTCATCATAATTTTGACAAAAAACTACGGGCATTAGGCTACATACTTATCGGACACATGTTTTCATAGACGTATCCGCCCAAGATCGTAAATCAAAAAATAATTGAATAAGATAACGAATTAAATAAGACGTCTCAGGTGAGGCGTTGATAGAAAATATTCCCCATTATTCAAATTGCATTTTTACCGTAGCAACAAACGTGTTTTCAAAATGTGTTTATCGGTTTGGGTGTCGAATGCGGGACGTGGGGAGCCATGACGTAGCTAGATAATGGGAGACAACCACTTTTTAACACAGCAGTGGTTGATCTTTGAATCCATCAGAGCTGTAACTACATGAAATGGTGTTATTATGTCCTCCTGTTTTGCACCGACTAGACTAACGGAGACGGGTCTATACATTGGCAATATTTAGAACCAAGCTGTACAGCTCTACACAGGGCTTTTGCTTTTCGTCCTATGGTATACCCCGCCAAAGGTTTCAAAATAGTGGTCTGACCATAATTACGTACAGAGTTATCCAGCTTGAACAAATACACCGAATGCAGCGAGTGTGCAGAGGGCGTGACGGGTTGTTTTCATTGAAGACAAGGAGATAGCTTAAAATCCTAGAAAATTTCGCAATAGTTTGATCTTATTCTTGAGTTTTTGGTTAATTTATAACTATCTGACAACCGAATAATTACACCATGGACAAGGCCGCAGAAGGTTTGTACTCTGAAACGTGAATATCTTGTCTTATTTTTGATGTAGATAGTGTGAATTTTTACTTCTCTCAAGTTCTATAAATAATAATAATACATTTTGATTTAATAACCCGAAGCGAAACGTCAAATAATGGTGATTTCCATCCTGGTTGTCATTGACCTAGATGTAATAAAAAACAAATCTAGTAAATTCTAACTGTCTTCTAATATATTTATACGAAACTGCATGTTGTTAGAAATAAAAAGGCCTTATACTTATAATACACACTTTTACTTTAGTCCATTTACCATTTTTTTCGATAGGACCTATTCTATTTCTGTGAATACACTGAATAGCCTATAAATAGGCTAACGACAGTCAATAATGATTGTGGATTTTAGTTAGTAGTTAGTTAAGGCCTACACATATTTTGTTATGTTATGTCATATGGCAATCTAATCCGTCGCCCTTCACAATTTACCAACTGTCAAAAATAATGATGAAGCCAGACAATGTTCGTCACCCAAAAATGAAGTAAAGCTACCATTGATATGCACGTAAAATTACCCAATAACTTCAAAATAACACCCAATGCAACTCGAAAATTAAGACTCTGGAACCACTAAATAACAATTTACATGTACTTGAAAAAACATCTACTTTTTTGCCAAGATCTGAGCTTTGGCACTCGTGTGATTGATTTGAAGGGACATAATTCAAGTAGGGTATTATGTGCCTTGTGTTGATAAGAAATAAATGTCTCTTTTATTTTGGAGCAATCTATCACATTATTACATTAATCGATCAGGGTTTTTTTTTTCAGCGTCAAATTTACTTAAAGGAGCTAAATCACTAACATTTGGGACATAGAAATCGACACAAAATTAAATCAGTTTTGGAATGCCCCATAATATTGTAATATGAATGTATATAAACTGATTTCCATTCAATGGTTTCGGTTTTTACTATAATTTCAAATTAGTTATGTTCGGCGAAATAAGCCAGCATTCTCAATCGAATGCAAATTTCTAGCGTCTGGTTATTCCAGTCAACATACGCCGTTTGATTTGGTGCAATTTGTCTAGCCCCGTCTCTCAAGTCTCTTGTTACAAATGGGACTGAAACGCATTATGGTACACAAATCGTGTACAGTGTACACTGTGAATTGATATTGTTGACTTGGCAACATACCAACTTTTATAAATGAACCTATATGACGCTAGCAGATCAAAGTAGGGCTTCCACTTCAAAACTTTCCCCAGCCAACATTTTTCTCACCAAGAGAGTTGTGCTATTTTTTTTTTTAAATAATAAGAAGCCAAAAACTATCGATTTGCTTTAATTGGATCATAGACACCATTTTATATTAGTTTATTAAAACTGCAGTACGGCAAAAGTCACGAATTAAGTGTTACGTTACTAAGGTATTAAAACTGTGACTGTTGGATGAGATGATGCACACCACTTTTGTCCAGGTTTGTTCATTCAACTGAGGTAGGTGTTAATAAAGTCACCCTTTTACACCAGTAGGGAAATTTTTTACAGTCAGTTACACACCTGCTAATTAATGATTAATGTATGTCTTCCAACCATTTTCTATACATTTCTTTTACAAAAATGATATCTGGCTTGGAGTTAGGGGTGCTTTATCAATTGTTGGTTTACTCTGGGTACTCTGTTTCCCTCTCACAGGAAAGACACATGCGGTAACAAGATATTGAAAATAATACTTGTCTGCAATATCAATTTCGATAGAAGCGGACGTTGAACACTAAGAACAACGACAGACCAATGTTCACTTACATATTCATATATGTCATTTAATGGCAAAAATTGTCGTTACCAAAAGGCCCAGATTCTTAAAGTCAACGTTATTAGCTTAAAGATACATTAGTTAAGAGTTTTATAAAGAGTTGTCAATTCTTGGGATAATAATTCAGAAATAGATGATAAAAAAAAGAAAATGTTGAAAATTTGAGTCAAATTACTTTGTTCCAATCTAATTAAAATATAGATCTATATTTCGTTTCGTTTTTTATACTTTCTATGGCCTACACTCATGTAGATCTAACAAGTTATAGTGGGAGCTCACGTTCTATGACGCCAGGTATCAAGCACGGGACATTTGACCCGATAACGTCAGTCATTCGATTAACCAATTAGCGACCGCCATGCTTTTTAAAATCTACTTTTGTTTTGATTTATATCCGCTGGTGTTAGTCGAGACGTCACTGGCTACCCACAGTTCCACGTATGAAAAGGTCAAACGGTCGATTCGACAGACCATTTGATTGGCCGACCCCTCATTTCAGGCAGAACACAAGATAAATAACAAGTCTTCCAGATCCAAGAGTAGTGAAGACAAGTAAAAACGAAATTTTGAACTATAAAAAACGAAACGAAATTGGATCTGTGTTTTAATCAGATTGACTTTGTTCTGAAAGTAATTGTCACTGTTGGAAGTTTGGACTAGAAAAATGCATCAATTGTGTCTGCACCGTCTATGAGAATTGACAGACAATAGATCCACAAACATATTCTCAATTATCAAGTAACAAGCTCAATGGCTATGGTAGCCTCACTTGGCATGCCTTTCATCACCAGTTTATGTTAGTGACATCAGCAACTAACGATAAACGATAGCTTTGTCTGCCATTTATTGATTTAATTTTAAATGGACGACTGTTTAATTAAATCCAAACTGTATCCAAGCCATCCATGGGTCTATAGAGTTAACTTTTAGCTTGTCAGGTAAATAAAGGTCCAATTAAGTATTGTTTAATGGTCGTGAGCAAAACATTAAGTAATATATTGTAACAACAATTGTTTTTACAATATATTACACAATGTCGTAAGCTCGAGACTATTAAACATCTTAAAATACTGGCACTCTGCTTGAGCTTTTACAGTGAAATACGTCACACTAGTCCAATATTTCACTGGTACAAATAAAGTACTATTGGCAAGTTGCCCGTACGATTATTTTAAATATTGGCACGCCAATATCAAAGGGTGAGGTCACATCTTTATTTTTATAATTTCTTAAACATCTGAAGCCTAAAGAAAGACTTGTGCATAAAGTATGCTTAACAATGTAACATGATTTAACAATTATGTTTTCAGCAACCCAACAGCCACCAAGCTATAATGACGCTACTACAGATGGACAACAGCAAGGCTATTCACAGAAATACCCACCACAGGGACAGTATCCCCCACAGCAGGGACAGTATCCCCCACAGCAGGGACAGTATCCACCACAGCAGGGACAGTATTCTCAACAGTATCCAGCTGGTCAAGTAGGGTATCCACCACAATATACCCCATATGGCCACCCTGGATACACTAATGTTGTGGTAAGTTGCTTCGCATTTCTCTGTTTGGTTCACATAAAATGTGAAATGAAATAAAATGGGATTTAACATCCTGTGCTCCTGTTCCGAATATCCTATGTTCCTGTTCCGAATATGGCTAATGTGGACAGGCATACGCCATAGAGTGTGCTATGATGATGGAATTTTGCCTAGTACGACTGACTCTTATGTCGAATTCCAACTGGCAAGGGATGTTATACGTGCATGCAATGTGTGCATAAGACCACGTTTTTTCATCCCATCCAAACGACTAGACAGTTGTTCTTGTCAGACCCTCCATCCTGCATCACTGACAAGGGGAAACCATGTCAGAAAATATGGATGAACTTTCTCGACCAATGTATGGATCGAACTCCCTACCTCCAGGCTAGCAAGCCAGCATTTTACTCACTTAGCCACTGTGACCCCCCCCCCCCACATACAATGTAGATTACAGTTATATTTACCAGTCTCGTGTGGCTGGCAGGGAAATTGACATGATACCGGTACTAAACCTATGCTATCTGTGTACATGTAACATTACCAGGAACTCCATTAGATAACAGACACTAAACTATTTGACTGACATTAAGTCCTAAAGTTTTCGATTTCAGCCAAAAACACTAATCAATTAGTTAAAATAGCATTATGCAAGAGCAAAATCTGCTTATTACAGGTCTTTCTTTAAGCCTGAAATGTTGTCTAAATAATCAATTAGACATTAATTAACATATCCAGACCATAATAAACTCTTGATGGCAAGGCTAGCCTTCGATGTTGGCGGATTAATTTCATATATGCCGCTTAATGGCCATTGATAATTAAATCAATCAAGTGGATAATCGAGACTATGCTGTTTATATTAATGATTTGAGTAATGATGACATGACCGAGGCTATGTGAATATTTCAAACGCTTTTTTCTCGGCTAATAGTGGATCAATTTGACTGAAATTTTCAGCAAATTACCTTTACACTATCTAGTTTTTAACTATTATAGTTAGAACTGCCATCTCTTTATCTTATCTCCCATAATGTAACTACCGTCTTCCATTAGCCCAGGTTAGGTGCAAAAGAGTAGGACGTTAAACCCCATTTCATTTCATAATGTAACTTTAGTTAAGAGGATTTTGATAAGTATTCATTCCCCTTCGATTTAATCTGTAAATATGTTTTGTAGGTTTCCCAGCCTCCACCAGCAATGGCTGTTACTGGACCACCACCACAAGACCACATGTGTGCTGCCGTTTTCGTCACTTTGTGTTGCTTTTGGCCAACTGGTATAATTGCTATCATCAAGGCTATGGATGTAAGTATGGAAACCCCACCAGTAGAAAAAAATTGAAATGCCCGTCGCCCACCACGCGAGTCCAATCAGACTGGAGAGTTCAATATGAACGAACTAGTCACTGATAACCAGTTCTTCATAGCCATTCTTATCTCTGGTTATACAAGTTTCTCAAAAATAAAAGTCTTTGTGAATTGTATGTATGAAATATATGCACCAAAATATGGAACAACAGTGTATTTACCGTGTTTCAAAATTTCAACGCAAAATATTGAGTCGTTTGGGCTTAACTGTACACGTTACCTTTTTAAGATTTCGGGTCAGATTTTTCGTTAGTTGACCTGATTATCGCTTCCATATCAATTCCTTTAAAAAATCTATGCAATGAATGACCCATGTGCTGTACTTGATAATGAAAGGTAAATTTCACCTACACGTCGTTATTTTTATAAAATAAAAGTCTGGTTTTATCCAGACGCAGTATAATACTGCTTGGAACAACAGTCTCCATTTCCAGATGAAGCATCACATGACGGGT
The DNA here is from genome assembly GCA_036850965.1 of Patella caerulea. Lineage (NCBI taxonomy): Eukaryota > Metazoa > Mollusca > Gastropoda > Patellidae > Patella > Patella caerulea. The sequence goes on along the minus strand of JAZGQO010000002.1, from coordinate 10,117,658 downwards.
TTAAGTTGTTTAAAAGCATATCAAACACTTTGAGTTAGTTGCTCGGCCAGGAGGTAGCAGATTTTAAGGGATTTTAACACAAAATTAAAGTTTCATTCTCCAAAATATTATCGGGATCGGTCCTTTAGAATACAGAAACTGATTCTATACAACAATTAGTAATATTTTTCTAGCTTTACTGGTTCTTCTTGGGGTCACATTCAGAGGTCGCAGTGGATCAATTTCAAGTTGCGTAAAAATACGCAGACATTCCAAAATTTCGTGTTTTTGCCGTCTACATCTGCGTGACTTTGAGCAGCATACTCAATAGAATCGGGTCAAGTCGTTTTGTGAACAAACCTATTATAAAGCGTCCTTATTTCATTGATAGGCATACTGTATTTAATCTAATGACCACTGGAGGTTAACGGCATTGGCATTAGATCTATGGTTGACGACGCAACGATTTCTATCTTTCACTTCGACAGGAAGTAAAGAGAAGACTATCACTATGAAAGCAAACATTTGATTGGCTGAATGTAAACAGGATACCGTACTGTGTCCTAGACAATCCAAAGTCTTGTATGACATGCGCTTTATTGCTTCCAATGCCGCAAAATAGGGGTGTCCCAGGAAAATAAAAATCTACGGAGACTACGTGCAGTAGAAGTGTGTAAAAGAAGCGTGAAGCACATAAATTGTACAAACTACGACGTAGAATAATCTAGTTTTATTCTCACGTCGGGAAATTTTCTGCGTGTAAATTACACAGCGTCCGTCAATATTTGTGTTTATTTTGAAAAAAATGCGTGAAATACGCGGATTTTTGCGTGACTGCGTGTTCAATGGCTCATGCCATCAATCAAATAGCATAATGAGATCATACCATCCCACAGGAATCTGACCTTCTATCCGTATATATACAGCATACCATACCGAACTAGATAATACATGTATATACCAGTAATAAAGAAAGAACAGGAATGCAATGCCTGTTGAAGCCTCAATTTTACCTGCTCTCGCTTAGGCTCATAGGCAATCAAACCAATGGGTCCAATCCAATGTCTCATGCTATCATTCAAATAGTATAATGAAGTCCAACAGCTTGTGCTATCAATTAAACTAGCAGAGTGGAAGGGGGACACTGACACTGTATATAAAAAACAACTTCTAAACCAAATTAATTCATTTAGAAGTATGCTTTCAACATTCTCCACAAGAGTGTAACCATCGAAGACAAATAACGAATATGGTTGATGTATTTTTTTGGTTGTTTGTTTCAGGCCCGAAATGCTTTGGAAAGAGGTGATCTGATGACAGCCCAGAATTCTGCTAGGTCAGCTAAGCAGATGGTGACTATTAGTGTTATTGTTGGCATCATTTCCATCATTGTCGTGGGTATTTTGGTCGGGGTGTATGTGGGCGTCATTCTGGCACAAATTAACGACAGCAACAGCTATTACGATTAAATTAGCAGTTATTGTGTAACTCCTGTCGACCAAGATATTTACTAGAAATTAACCCAGTACATAATTCTATTAATTACAGATAGATTTCTAAGGCTTCTTTTGATTGGTTGGTTATCTTCTAATGATTGGTTTGCTTGACAGAACATTATCACAATTTGACAAAAACCAATCAAGACAAACTTTAGAAATAAATTATTTTAGCAACATAAAAAACATTTAGTGTTTGACCATATTTTAATATAGCAACGGTCCCATCTTTAAATTTCTAATTTGTGAAATTTTCAATTAGCCTGATTTTAATATTAAAATCTCTGATCGTCACATTTACCCTCGAAAAGTACAATATTGTGAATTGTGATAGTTGAATCTCAAAAAAGAGGAATATCAGTTAAAAAATCTACATTACTATGATGTAGTCATCAAGTCAAAAACAAAGAAATTATCTAACCTAATTAAAATACAGGCATCTTAGGTTTAGTATGGAAGAATCACATGACGATCAGCAATTTTAATAAAGATTCAAATTATAGTTAAAGAAATAATATACTATACATGCAAGGGCGGATCCAGAGAGGGAGGGGGCCCTGTAAGCTGCATAAAAGTTTTTGTAAGTAAAACAGCACTATTTATAGAAACGTGTCAAGGTCGTGTGATTTATCCTTTATCATCAGACGGTGGAGGGGGGGTTGAGATGGTTTAGTGGTCTAGAGTGACCCGCTTCAACCTCTAGCTGGCCGGTCACCTCTGGCTTGCGACTGTGGTTTCGAGCCCTGGTGTGAGCGTATGTGGCATGGAGATAGGGCGCCTTCTCAACCTCGTGGGTTTCCTCCAGGCACTCGGGTTTCCTCCCACTGCTAAAGACCCCTACGCGCAAGCGAATTATTGAAATGAAATTAACCATATGTTAGTCCCGAAATGACCTAGTTTGTGTTGAGTGGATGTTAAACCCCATTTCTCTCTCCCTCTCTCAGATGGTAGAATGGGATGGACATTTTAAGCGCAAGACAATGATACAGACATATGTGATATTACAATATTACGGCTTTACATCAATGATATTGATGTTAGATTTCTCTCTTTAAGTATGTATGTATGTCAAACCCCCTCCTGCAAGAATTTCTGGATCCACCTCTGACATGATGTTTACGATCACTGTTGATCACACAATATTTTATTACAAAGTTTTTATGTCTCAACGATATTTCATAATTAATTATCAATCTGATTAATGTACAGGTCTCAAATTTGTTTTTATACTTTCGATGGTTTGTGCTTCATATACATCTGACAGGTTTATGTCTGAGTTTATTAAATGAAATCGTGTTTAACGTCCTACTTTTCTGGCCCGATTGGGAAGACAGTTCTGAGGTTTATTTAACTTTCGATTTTTTGTGACTAGGATTTTTTTCGATCCTGGTGTCGGCCGAGAAAGTTTCTCAGGATTTTCGCAGTCTGGTTTCTACTTGTCAGTTGTGTAGGAGGGAGAACCTAGTTGTTCTGATAGGGCGATAAATAAAGATCCCATGTATCTTCCAGAATTCTGGTTGGTTCTATACACTATACAGTGTTGTGAAAACCATTAGACGGAATTGTAAATTGTAAAATAGCTAAACAAATTAGGAACTGTGCCTTCACTGCAATATCACTCTCAGATTTTAACTCCCCACAAATGAATGAATTAGGAACCGCTCCTTGCTGCTACATCACAATCAGCGAAAACAAACGTTAACCCACCCATGACCGAAACAAATTAGGAATTGTGTTTTAATCAGATTGAATTATTCGTTGGATGCCTTGAAAAACTGTAAAATGTCCACATTAAACTTGTACAAGTTTGTAATTTGCATAATTTTTATATGTCGTGTTCCATGTAAATTACAAACTTAAATAATTATATAAATCTTTACAACTTTTAAAATTATTATTAACAAGAAATAAAAAAAATATTGTCTAATTTGTTCTTACAAAGCTAAGCTCTGGTTATTCTAAGTGTAGAAATACTGGTACATATTATTTTGTGAAATATATATTTTAAATTGTAGAATGACTATCAAAGGTTGTCATTATGTGTACATTTTGTTTATGTTAATCAATATTTGAATTTAATTATATAATATTGAATAGTACTTCTAATTGTCATAATATTTTTAATGATGTTTGGCTTCACAGGCTACAACATGTTCAATAGAAGGCTTGAACTTGCTTTAACTATGTACATCTTTATCAAGGCCTTCACATTCTTGTTTTTACTATGTACATCTTATTAAGGCTATACATTCTCTATCAAATACCAATTATGGGGGGAAAGTTTTTGTGATGGTGTCTTTATGCTATAAACAGTAAACAGATCACATTAGTTCGAAAGGAGATTTAAAAAACTCCTTTTTAGTGCTAGACCTTTCAAAATTAGAATCTCTGTATTTTATTTTTTTTTTTTTGCTTGGACTAGCAGGCAATGCTCAATGTTCCTCTTAAAAATTGTTCAGCTTGATTTAAATATATATTTTACTTTTAAATTTATATATTTTAAAATTTACACTAATAGGATATTATTACTTTGATTAAAATTAAAGGGATTTTTTGTTTTTAACTTTACAATATATTTAAAATTTACACTAATAGGGATATTGTGGTATATGTAATGAAAGTTCATTTTTCTTTTTAAATTTACGATATAAGGTGTTGTGACTGTTTAATTTAAAGGGGCTTAACATGTGATTTAGTTTTTGTTCGAATATTTCTTTCCCTGACTTTTAATGATTCTTGCCCTGTTTTTAAAATCTGTAAAAAATTAAAAAAATTCCATATATCCCTCTCTCTCTTTCTCTCTCTTTTTAAAGGAACAGAAATCTCAACTAATCCTTCACAGAAAAGCTGAGGTTCACCTAGAAATCCTCCTATGTTCAGAGCTGGATTAACCATTAAGCAAAATAAACACATGGTATTGGACATCAGGGAAGTAGCGGGCACAACAGAAGGTCTGCTTTGTTAAGATTCCAAATTTAAAATATTTAATTCTAAAATTTTCATTGTTTTGATCTTTTATTACTCTTTTGTCGTAAATAATGACATGTATAAAATCCCAGAAAAACCCTTATCCACAAGCTTGATGTTTTTTTTATTGTTCATTATTGTTTACATTGTGAATTAATTATATATGGTGGCTACAAAATCTTCAAAGTGCTTAGGGCATCTGTAGGTATTATTTTGGTCCTGTCTATGTCCTATGTAAATATTAACAGTTAAAGAGGTGCAAAACGCTGCTGCCGTGGCAAAATTCTCCAACATTTAGCACACGAACGATAGAAATGAAAATATTTGTCGATATAACTAAAGCACTATTCTATGGGAAATTCTTAGAAACATTTTTTAAAATCCAAAATTATTTTTGAGATTTAAATTAAGAAATGCTTTTATACTTCTATTTTATATTTATTTGAAGAACATGGATTCCGTGAACAGTAATAATGGGGGTTGAGGGTGAAGTTACTGTATCACTAATACTAATAATATGATATATATTAAACAAACACAACCTGAGCTCATCTGTAGATTTGATGTCTTATTGAATATTTTACTTTGTTTTTAATATACTTGTCAATAAATTATATATATATACTTTAGTTGTCTTATTAATGGGGGGTTGGGATGGCCTAGTGGTCTAGAGTGCTGCGCTTCGACCTCTAGCTGGCCGGTCACCTCTGGCTTGCGGCTTTGGTTTCGAGCCCTGGTGGGAGCGTATGTTGCATGGAGATAGGGGCGCCTTCTCAACCTCGTTGGTTTCCTCCGGGCACTCTGGTTTCCTCCCACTGCTAAAGACCCGTATGCACAAGCGAATTATTGAAATAAAATGAAACCATATGTTAGTTCAAAAATGACCTAGTTTGTGTTAAGTGGACGTTAAACCCCATTTCTCTCTCTCTCTAATTACTGAGTGGAGTGGGGGGGGGGGGTATTGTCTAACCTGTGCTGTGCACCAGAATGTTTTGTATAAGAGCTTTAGATTCACCAGCAGATGAAGATGGACATAAACCTTGCATAGTGCTATGAGGCAAATTTTGATTCAGCTGAGGTGCTATGGCCTACTCTTATTTCAAATTCCAACTGCCAAGGTATCTTCATGGCATTGCCAATTTGTATTTATGATCTCCAATATTTGTCCACTTCCTGTATTGGCCGCTTTTCACTTAGGAGATAAACACTTCCTGTTTCGCATTTAGAGGGGTGTTATTGTCCAATAGACATGTCCTGAGATCATTAGGACCCGAGACGCGTTCTAATGTAAAATCTCAGGACATGTCTATTGGACAATAACACCCCTCTAAATGCGAAACAGGAAGTGTTTATCGACATTGTAACATGCTTTTTTAGGATTTTAAAAGACATTACTAAAACAGAAGGGTGTTATTGTCCAATAGACGGTGTCTAATTGACCAATCAAAATGCAGGGTTTACACTGAAGCATGTTACAATGCACAGTGACTGGAAAATCCAGAAAAACTTTCTTGGCAAACATCTACTTCTCTCTGCTGCATGCAATCAGATTGTAAATTTAAAGTTTAGAATGGTACTGGGGCCTTTGTGATATTCCAGGAAACTCTGGTGTTTCACGAATGAGGTGGGGGGCATACGTAAATGATGAAATAGCATATAATATAGGATTCTTACACAGATATTACTAGTAGTGCCTGTGTTATGATCTGGAGCCAATCAGACGATGAGTTGGACAACAGCCTTTGTCAACGGTGGTGTCTGTGAAGTTATGACAAGTACATGTGATATGTAGTCTTGTTTTTCGGATGGTATGAGATGAGATACACACTAGGTCATTTCAAGACTAAAACATTTACAATTTAATCTCAATAATCACCTTGCACAAAGAAGTCTTTAGCAACATACGAAAACAGATGAGGTTAGGCATATGACCGTACACCCTTTTCTAGTAGAAGTGTGGCATCCTGAACCACGCCACTTTACTTAAAATGACAGACCTTATGATCTAAAGCAAATGTTAGTCCTCTGAACCATTCCCACTCCATACCCACTGCCTGTATTAAAAGCTGAGGTATGCCCATGGTTCGATCTATTTGATTAGGCTTACTTCAAGTTTGGTCAAAGACCATGAGATGTAAACAGGGCTAGCGCTAATCCCTACCCTAACCTTAACCCTGGACATAGCCCTAATGCTTTGCATAACATACAATAGCAATACTATATACCAGAAAACACCAAAAAACACTGGAAAATACCGAAAAACACCATGTTATATTAATACCGGAAAAAGCCCTAAATAGGTAGTCCAGAGCCCGATCCTCTGTGTGCGTGGGTTGGGATTAGATTTTTCTGTTAGGGTTAGGTTTAGGTTTTTTTGTGAGTTTTCCGGAGGACCAGGCTCTGAGTTGCCTTTTTAGGGTGTTTTCTGGTATTTAGTGTGTTTTCCTGTATTTAGTGTTTAACCGGTATTTAGTATAACATGTTCTTTTCCGGTATATATTATAGCGCACCTAAAATCTCGCCAACAATCATGTGCAAAAAACCTTATTTACATCTCAGCAAACTTAACGAAAATTGACTTGGCCTTAACAAATAGATCTAGCCGTACAACCATACTAGAGACGGATCAAGGCTCTGATGGGCCCTAGGCAGTTTGGTCAGCCCATAAAATTTTGGACGACCTTTTTAAAGTTTGATTTTATTTCATGCACTAATTGGCTGTTGCTGTGCTCCTCTTAGCATCAATTGATTGTCACCGACCGAATGACATGGTAATGTTTGACAGTTGTAGTGCTTTACATTATTTCTCTTGCAGGTGTCTTAGTTTTTTATCTTGGGCCCTGGGCAGCTGCCCGGCCCTGGGCAATTGCCTACCCTGCCTATGGGGTAATCCGCCTCTAACCCATACGCATGTAAACAAGTAACCACAGAAAAAACAACTCCACGTTAGCCCAACATCGGCTGAATTGCATTGACTTAAATTCATAACCCAGGCAATAACAATTCAACGAATTTTAGTGAATATATTTTATTAACCATATTAATATTCAAGTTGAAAGACCATAAGTATATGTTATAATAAATTAAAATAAAAACAATATTATAAATGCAGTACAGGTTTAAACAATAATAATTCATTATATTCATATCATCAATGCAGAACACATTATAACAATACTAATTTATCATATCATAAATTCCATACATCTTTTAACTTTAAACTTAAACAATAACAAACCCTTAACAATAATTCAAGTACACATACATGTAAATAAACCAATATTGCATGTATCTGTTAATATATAATATACAATAGATTACTCACCTATACATATGGTAATTATACATGTATCGTATTACAAATTTGGTACTAGTGTAACCACAGATATCCTCCCATGGTCTCATACTGAATAACAACTTTGGGTGTTTTAAGGAATTATTAGTTATATAGTGGGAATACTCATGTTTTCCTTTTGTGTTTGTCACTTTCATTTCTTGAAATCTCCATAACGCATCTATCCTAGCAATAATCGCAGTGTTAAAATTGAATTTAGAATGTGTTAACCAGTTGTATAACACACTGAGACCAAAATTGTCCATTAAAGGGACAATAACATTCTTGCTGGCTTGGTAGCTCCAGAAAATAAATAATACCCTTATTCTGAGGACTAGATGTTTAAGTGTCCTACCTTTTGTGTAAATTATCCATTACAACCTATTTTACTTGTCCAGAGGGTTCGAAAATATTTTAAAATCCAAGTCACATTTGAAAAGGTTTACGTTAGACTTTTCAAATCAATTGGTTGAATTTTTCCAATTTTTTAAAATAGGTGTGTTAAGATGAAATTTATATCATCATTTAATTGGAATATTCTAAAATAATAAGATTTGTTGACCAGAATGAAGATTGGGGCATATTATTCAGTTACAACAAGAGTGTTATTGGGGCTTTAACATATTGAGACCAATATTGTCCTTTGACTTATCTACATTATATTTTAGTCACCTTCTATATGGGTGGGTTATGTCATGGACTGTATATACACCGTCCATGGTGATACATTCTAATACATTGTAGTTCTTAGTGTTGAATGTCCGCTTACAGATATATAGTGTAGGTGACTATATCATCTACCTATCAGACTGTCTAAAGCTGTGGTTCCACCCAACTGGTACCAAATTGATATTTATAGCAAGGTTCTTACAGCCAGTCAATAGCCCAGACAGATAATCAGTGAAATAAAGAGACCAGCATTAGACTGGCAACCTACATTGTACAGTAACATGTTCTCACAAACATCATACAGATTTCAAAACTTGAAAACGAGTCTCAATTTGTGCAATGAACATTTTCAATTGTTTTATTATATGTCTATTTAGTTCTCCTTGACTTGGGTAAAAATAACACTGATTTATTGATTTGTTAATCTGTCTACACATATATCTAAAATTCTAGGTCCACAGAGAAAATGCTGAGATACTGAGCCTTAGTTATTTAGTGGTATACTGTCAACAGTTTTGAGTCAAACAGGTGCGGATCCAGGATTTTTTGCAGGGGGGTGTCTAGGTTTGATAATTGCTTAACTAATTGCGCTCAACCGATAATTTGGTAAATTAGATTCAATTAGGTTCATTCTGATGTATTTCCGGAAGGTAAATTCCAAAATAACAGGTTTAAATCGCCAATAAAAACGCATAAAAAAATTTTCAAGCCTGAGCGGGGGGGGGGTGTCCGGACCCCCTCGACCCCCCCTCTGGATCCGCGCCTGTCAAAAGCGGAACAAAACTTAAAGATGTATTATTTAAGAGCTAAATCAATTTATAGTAGGTCATTCTGTTGGCTTTAAAGTATCATTTAGACATTTATTCACATGACAATAAACTTATATTTAACTCTTTAGCTATTGGATGGCCGAGATTTAAATGGATTTGAAATTTGAACACTCGCAAGATTAAAAAATTAATCGATAAAAAAGACATTTGAGACTTAATCTTGGCAGTCACATAATAAACAAACTTCAAAGAGTCATAACATTGTCCAGAATAAATTAATTTGAATGAAATTTTCAATATATTCATGTATGGATGACAGGCAGCTCCTGATCTAAATCTTACATAATGCATCTTTAATATACAAACTGACTTCAGCATAATATCATTTTGAAACAAACTCCCACCACTCACTAAAATATCAAATCCAATCAATTGAATTCAATGATATACTTGTATTTTTACTCATATCAAAGAAGTGGAGCCCTTTTATATGATCGAAAAACACACTGCAACAATTTGAGACAAAGTATTGTGAGTGAATAAAAGTAAATAAACATAAATATTCAGATCTAAAAACAATAAAAATAAAAAAACAAAGCAATGCATCCAAACAAATAAAGGAATCCAATAAAAGAATGTTTCTAAAAAAGGAATGGATCCAATAAAGTAATGTTTCAAACTTAAGAAAGGTATGTTTCTAATCAAAGGAATGTTTTTCATAAAAGGAACATTTCCAATAAAGGAATGTTTGCAATAAAGGAATGTGTCCAATGCAAGAATGTTTCTAAAAAAGGAATATTTCCAATAAAGAAATGTTTCTATTAAAGGAATGTTTCTAAAAAAAATGGGTAATACAATCTAAAGATTGAGAAACATAAAAAAAACTTTTTTAATCAATAATTGCAAAAGGAGTGGAATTGCATATGAAAGGAAGCATAACCAAATATTAGCTAAAATGGCAAGGCGATAATTTTTCAAATTTTTGGGTGGGTAATATTACATATCAAGGTAGGCGTATAGAAGGTATATCACAATAAATAAATTATAACTTAACTACCTAATCAATCAAGCCTAGCTATTATCAACAATAATTGGGTTGCACGGTATAGTAGTTATACACACATTACAATATATTCATTTTGGAATTTTGAATATTATTTACCATGTCTTGTTGTCCACTTGGACATACATGTACTCCTGGCCGGACAATTTAGGACATTTGGAAAACAGCGTCGGACATATTCGGAATATAAAGGCAAAATACAATCAAGTATTAATAAATAAATATATTTTAATTTCTTACTTTTCTGGCCCAACCAGGTCTAACAAAGACACAGTGAAGTATTACTACAATGTTGTTATTATAATATTATTCACCTCTTGCTTATATCAAAGGAAGCCCTATAAATATACACTAAGCTACGCCCACATCTTAACATAAGCTGTACGATGAATAAAAAAAAAGGAGAGGGGTTTAATATAGACTATGCCTGCTCCCCAATCCCTATTCAGATACAAATCTGAATAAAAATATTGCTTATATAAAATGAAAAGAATAAAAGGCTTTTTTGGTCAACTTGCCAAATTGATTTGAATTTAGTAGTGCTGTCATGTGACACCATAGTCGATATCAAAGTACTTTGGTGAGTTTGTTAAATGCTCTGGTGAGTTGTAAACAAATTTTGTGACTAGACAAAATTAAAAAAAAAAAACCCTTGTGATCACCTGATCAAATCGTCAAATGATTTGGCGATTTGTGGTAATCACTTTGGAAATTGGTGTTGATAAATTCGTTAATTAGGGTAAACAATTTGAATTATATAGCCAGACATTAAAGATAAAAGTTTGATAGAATTCAAATAACTTTGGCAAATGAGTGGTCGATAAGAACATCTTAAGTCATACGCAAAAGCTTACTATTGTTTTGTTTAAAGGCAGATTGTATTTCTATTATTATTATTATCGACAAATGCAATCTTCAGACAAAGTTATAAAGTAGCCTCATGCTTCCAGTCTTCTGTAGACCCCAATTAATCGTTGACAATTTGTACATTTGTGTTTGACATCGCTTAAACTATTTATACAGAATGGTAGAATACAACACCCACACCACAACCTGAAGTTAAAGGATATTATATAGAAAATAGAGACATACACCAAATAAAATAGGTTGCCAGACAAAGAAATATACATCCACAGCAGTTAAGTTGCCAGAGCAGTCAACCAGGCAAGATAAAAACACCGCAAAAAAAAGGAAATATCTAAACACAAAGACCAAAAAAAAAGGTGAGAGAGAGAAATAGGGTTTAACATCCACTCGACACAAACTAGGTCATTTTGGGACTAACATATGGTTTAATTTTATTTCAATAATTCCCTAGCGCGAAGGACCCGGAGAAAACCCATGAGGTTGGACAGGTGACCCTACTCCTAGTCATGTACAACCGGGGATAAGAAACCATGCCAGTTGACTAATGGCAGGCTTTATGATACAGTGCGCACATCCCCCCCCAAAAAACAAGGAAAAAAAGGTATATCTGATGTACCTAAAGATGTTTTGAAAGGGCTAAAGGTCCATATTTCTTACTAAATAAAGTGGGCGTGGAGTGGAGAGAGAGAAATGGGGTTGAGCGTCCACGTAACATAAACTAGGTCATTTCGGGGCTAACATATGGTTCAATTTTATTCCAATAATTTGCTTGTGAGTAGGGGTTCCTTAGCCATGGCAGGAAACCGGAGGACACAAAGAAAACCCACAAGGCTGCACAGGTTACTAAATAAAAGAAAATATTTAAACACAAACACCCCAAAAGAAAGTTAGACCTGTTGTTCCTAAAAATATTTTCAAAGAGCTAAAGGTCAAAATTTATTACTAGATGGAGTTGATCTGGTGTGTTATTTCCATTAAAGGTCAAAACAAAGGTCAAAATAAAGGTCAAAATAAAGTGTTGAATTGAGTTGGATGTTATTGAACAGAATAAGCAAATCTCTTCTACAATTAATTTAAAGTAATGTCTTTAAAGGCAAATGAAAGTCTTTCTGTTTACTAATGTTAGGAGTCGCACTGACTCAGTAAGACACTGGCTCGCTTTGAACCATTATATACACTTATGGTAAATTTTACCAAATGTCTAAAATGAAAATTGTTTGAAATAGGTTGGGTAACTTTTCATTTTCATTCAACTTAAGGCATTAGATTTTTCTAGAAACATGGCTCAGGAGAGTGAATTTCTGATTGACTAGGGAGGTCAAGATTAATTTGACTTGCATTACCCCTGCTATAAAAATCAAAAGCGGTCATGTTTGTGTCACGTGACTTACCTCTCTTGGTACCTAGCAACAAACGAACAAACTTCAGGTGTGCAGATATTCCTTATCAATGGGCTGTCGATTAGGGGAACCCTTATACATGTTGTCCTGTATAGCTCTATGAGTGTTTTTCAGGGAATCCAGTATTTTTCTAGTAAGAATAAATATTTCTACATTCCATACATGTATACCAAAATTGACATACTTTTATTGGAATAACCACCTGATAAACATTTTTCTGGGAACCTATCTTAAATCTATAATAATATGGATTTTTTCTCTCTCATGCTTTCATAACATTTAAATAGCTTACACAATGGTTAAGCTATAATCATATAGTCTGATACAAACTAGGTCATTTTGGGACTAACATATGGTTCACTTTTATTTCAGTAACCTGCTTGTGCGTAGGGGTCATTATTTGCAGTGGGAGGAAACCCCATTTCTCTCTCTCTCAATTTATTTCCTTAATGTACATGTATGGAGTTATTATGTAAATGGTATTAAAGATCTATGTATGATCATATTAATGACAATCCTACACACCCACTCTACTGTATCATAATTGATTATAAAGGGAGGGGATTTGAATTTAAGCTTCTTACGGGCTAGGCTGCATTTATATAACTAGATATCATTGATTTATACATAAAAATATCCACATATCAACAAACAGCAAACTTCATTGTTATACATAATACAGGTTGCCATGGGTAACCTCTAAAAATAAAAATATGGTAGGCATAAAAACTATGCTACTCAGAGAGAGAGAGAGAGAGAGAGAGAGGGGTATTTTTGGGACTACCACATGGTTCAGTTTTACTCAAAAATTTCCCTTGTGCGTACATTGAAGGGGGCTTTAGCTGAGGGAAGAAACCAGGGGACCTAGAGAAAACCGACTCCTTGGTACAGGGAATCAAAATCACACCATTTGACTCAATGACAGACTCTATGATCTGATATGAATGTGTTATTAAACCAGCAACGCTACCCACAAAATTTACGGAGAAAACCAATGAATCTGTTGAGGAAAGGCCAATGACAAAAAACCTACATAGTCTATCAGGCAATGCACATGTAACATAGGTCTACACAAACCAAAGCCTCAAGAATAGGGGAACATACTGTAAATGATAACTACAAATACAATCCAAATTTTGAGAAAACCGGTCAATAACTGAACTGACTGGACTGATAGGTGGATGGACAGAGGTGATGACAATATTCAACCACATTAATCATTAATATGATGGTGCATAAAATTCAGGTCTATATTTCAATATAATATACTGAACTGAGATTTCGGATAAATATTATTTAAATAATATCATGGTAAATATTTTGATATATATGTATCATAATAAGTTAATAGAATACCCTTAAACCAATATATAATATATATTATTATGAATCAAATTAATTATTACACGTACATGTACAGACAATAAGCTAATACATGTACATGTATAACAGTACAACAGAAAATAACATAATATAACAATACCGGTACATGTAACAGACAATAAGCTAATGTAACAATACAATAAGCTAAATGTAACAAGCTAATGTAACAAGACAATAAGCCAATGTAACAAGACAATAAGCTAATATAACAAGACAATAAGCCAATGTAACAAGACAATAATAAGCATCTTTGACGTTCACATCCAAACGACTCAATATATTTAGAGTTGAAATTTTGAGACAGGGTAAATAGAATTTACTAAATACACTGTTCCTCTATATTTTGGCACTTAAATTTCACACATACTCGGAAATCTAATTTTGATACTCTGTTCAAATCGGGATAGTACCTTCAAGGCCACCTCCAAACTTTGTCAAGGGGAGATGTAAAAAAGGTAAAGGCACATGATCGTTGATGAGATTGTGGGTTACGATTAGCACTAGCCCTGTTTACACCTTGTAACCTTTGGCCAAATCTGGAGGTGGCCTTAAGATTTAGATCTAATCCTAAATACCATAGTTGATTTGGAGATCTGAAAGATACACCCATTATAATCATTCTAGTTGGATATACATGTATGAGTCTCTTAATCCAGGTCTTTCACATCAAATAAAGACGAGAATGAAAATGCTGTCTGGATCACTTATCCAATCGCTTTTTGGTGTTAAAGGTTTAACAATTTTTTCCATTTCAATTGACCAAATATTATCAGAAACATTTGAACCTTGTGATAATCGAGGTTTATGAGTAATCTCTCTATTAAGGTTTTTCTGTATGACACTTGAGGAGCTTTAGATAGAAACATGCACTAAGCCAAATTAAAAACACATATGCATGTAGCACATAAAATAAACACGTAGAATGTAAAATAGTTTAAAATACACTTGCAGAATGTAAAATATTTTTCAATAATTTGTATTTCTTTTTCACATTTAAACTAACATTTTAACCACTTGTGTACCGTAAATTGTAAATTATAATTATATTGAAATTTATAAATGACGAACGTATTTGACATTCAATAGTACATGCCAAAGATTTTTTTTTTCGAATTGCTGCTAATATACATAACAACAATTAAAAATCTGGAACACACACTTACATGTATGGAAGAACAATCTGAATTACTAATTTGAATGGGAAACATTCCAAAAGGTATTCTCTAGTGTTTTCAAGAAAGCGAAATACTACCTAAGTAATCATTCTTCCATAAGTATGTGTTATAGTAGGCCTTAATTGCTCTACTTAATTATTTGAAAGCATAATTATTGCCCAAAGAAATAAGTAATTATTATTCCATAAGTATGTGTTATAGTAGGCCTTAATTGTTCTATTCAGTTACTTAATTTCATGAAAGGATACTTGTTGCCCAAACAAATAAGTAAATATTCTTCCATAAGCAGATGTTAGAAATTATTCTCCAATTCTTGTTGATTACAATAACAGGAAAAAAGGAAAGAATCTAAATGTATAGACATACAAGGTAAATTGATGATAATGTGACTTGTTAACTGAGTCTACGGTAGATGCCAAGAGTTGTTCCACACAAGTTACATCTATGTTTTACGTCTTGTAAATCAGGAATACAGAATGGTATCGGACAACATGGCCAACAACTGTAGAATTAAATTAAAATTTTTAAAAAACAATTGGATCAAAATCATCATAATGGTATTAATCATAATGTATCGATGAATGCATCTTTAGAAATTCTAACAATCCAGCCCCATCGAATCGTATGTGCACATTGCTGATCATGGGCTCAGTAACGCATCACACGACAGTGTGAACCTGGCATAAACAAAAGTTATTTCTAACGTCAAACAAATTAACAATTGAAGCATCCAAATATATTAGAGAATTGTGTAAGCTTGGATGAAAGCAAAAGTAGGAATATGCATTATGCAAGTTGCTGAAATTTGACTATAAATGTCGATATTATATCAATGTATGAATACAATTATGCAATTACAACATAGGTTTTGTCTATGCAGAGTTTCAGCTAGTACGTAATTATTGTTGTGAATAGAATAAGCATAAACCAACGTGTTTCTGTTGTTGAAAAGACAACGATCCGTCCATTTCAAAATGGATTAAGAACCCTACTAGGCATGCATACCGTGCATATGTAAGATTCACAAAACAGAGTGGTTTAACTACATGTACATGCAAAGATTGTGGGGCGTGTTTTTATTTTTTAAAGATCAATATTGATGTCGTTAGTATTGTTAAGTCTATAAAATTGTACATTGTGTTAATGTCTTCAATTACTAAATGCCAATCAAAGAAAACATCAATAATAGTATACATGTACATAATGTTTTCCTTCTATACATGTATCTGAGAAATGGACGTTTTTCTGATATGCAAAATGATTGACAAGCCTGGAAATAAGGCACCAGTAACAGACAATGCCAGGCACAGATTCAGGCCTTGTCAGGCACAAAACCGAGCCTGTTAATTGATCTTTTTTATGAAAATGAACGTGGATAGTGGATAATAAAATAATGTTTGAATTAGTCTGCTGGATACATTAATTTCTGCTGGCTAATATCTCTTTTTGATCTTACGTTTAATTTATAGTCATGATATTTGGATAAGTTGCCTGCATGCACATCTTTAATAATAGAGAATCAATGCTTGAAAATTCAAAATGTCAATAATAAAATGAGTCCAGGCATTGTCCTTCGTGGAATTTGTATGGGTAACCCAGTAAAGATCAAATTTGAAGCATACAGTATGTCTGCATTGCAAATATTGGACTCTGCTATAATATCAGACACCTGTCACAGACATTACCAGGCACAGATTATAACACAACATACGTTATAATATACACATTGTGTGATAATTCGTGTCTGCCATCTCAATCTGACTAAAACACATATCCTATTTCATTTTGTTTTTTATAGTTCAAAATTTCGGTTTACTTGTCTTTACTACATTAGGATCTGGAAGAGTTGTTATCAATGACGTGTTCTGGATGGTGTGAGGATTTAGCCAATGAATCGGTCTGTTATGCCGAGCTTTACGTGTGTTTTGCATGGAACTGTGGGTATTCACTAGTAACATTAGAGAGGTTTCGCAAGTTAACAGTTACACTTACATTTAGATAAGCGAAAGTGTAACTGTACGTTATGACGTTTCGCTAAATTCACACCTACATTTACACTTAGTAGGTGGTGACACAAACTTGGTCCACGATCTTGAAAGGCCCCTGGTTGTTAAAGATGAGATTGGTAAAGCACGCACATGTTTTGTCTCAGCCTCTTCTTATTTGTCTACATGAAGGACAAAGTCTTCTTTCTCTGTGGATTTAATTTGTGTAAACCACAATTTAGAGAAAAAATTTAGCTAAGTCTTGTAAACGTACAGTTATGGAGGCTGCTATCCGTCAGCCACACTTTTATGACGTGCGCTTCACGTCATACGTCACAAAAACTGATGACGTTTAACCGTCTAAATGTAAATGTAAGTGTAAATGTAAAGTTGCGAAACCTCTCTATTAATACTGATTGATTAATCAAGTAAAGTTGCAAAACCTCTCTATTAATCAATTGATTAATCAAGTAAAGTTGCGAAACCTCTCTATTAATCAATTGATTAATCAAATGTCTGAGGTCATAGGGTCAAAAGTGACCTATCGTTACAACCATTCAGATCTTCATGGGTAGGCCATCGAAAGTATAAAAACAGGAAATGAAATATAGATGGGTATTTTAATCAGATTGACACAGTCTGTGCTGGGAACTTACATTCAGACATGGCTACAAAGCTTGCAAAGTGACAAAATATTTGTTAATATGTAGATGATGAAAGTCTTTCTTGTACCAGGGTTCAATTAAAGCGGTATCGCATCGCAAAAAGCGACTCATATCGCGGTAAAAGCGATAGAATTATTTTATTCATTTGCCAAAAATTGTTTTCAAACTTGTGAAGTGCGATTCATTATATTTTGGATGAATGTGGAGTATAATTATAAATGCAGGACTAACTTCACTTGTTTAATATTCCAAGTTGTGGTCGTGATTAATTTGAAACAGTTTTTATTTAAATATCTTCGATAACTAGAAGACAATGCAGACTCTGTTTTTAATCACACGTGTTTATAAAATACGTTACTAAAAATAGAATAAAACGATGCAGTCTTGTATGATTGGCTAACTTAACTGAAAACTAAAAGTAGACATCTCGCAAGACACGTGAAACGTGCCGTTTTTGACGAATGTCTGACAAAAATGTTATGCTGATGGCATATTCTCGGGTTGATATTTTAAAGGCGGAGGGGAGAATGTTTTTAAATAGAGAAATAAACAAGCAACGCCGCGCCTACAAATATTTCGATTGGAATGGTGTAATTTAAAGTACTGTACAGTACATGTAGTTTTGATTTAGACGATCGGGGATAGACGGTAACTAGTAACTGAAATTTTTTTTGGAGATGTCAATTTTTTATTAACTTCATCCATACATAAGTCGATGGGGGGTGTACAATGGAGGCCGGACATTGGCGGAAAAAAGTATCCACTTATACCCCGAGAAATCTGAATTGGAAATATTTGTAGGCTACGTTTTACTGCTCCTCAAATATGAGCAAATGCTATTCAAATTTTGAATTGATTAGCCAAAATGTGAATCTGTCACAAAAATTTGCTACTCATTGGTTTTAGACTAAATTGAACCCTGTCTTGTACCGTACTCAACACTATGTGCAACATTTGATTATTAAGGGTGTTGAATAGTCTAAGACACATACTAACTTTTCAACACAAAGCTTATTAAGGCTTTGCACACTTGTTCCATGTTTACAATAACAATAGGCTGTTTCCTCACAGTCCTCAATCAGTGGGATTAGTGTGATCGAGCTCTCTCTTCCGTTGATCAAACCGAAAGGTCCTCAACAAATACCTATGAGGAACCGGGTATCATTCAGATTTGATGAAAAAAGGAAAGAAACTGAGCTTACCCTCTATAATCTAATACACATATTCAGTTAATAGGTTGATGTCCATAAAGTGTTAAATATCATCAAGATTCATAAATTAACGCCCAGTTTGTGCTACCATTTAGTTATCAAAACTAAACTAAATGGTCATATAAACTAGATGACTGTTGTCAAAAATAAACAGTGTTTTTTAAACTTAGCCGTAGCACAAACTGGGCGTTAATTTATGGATCTTGATGGTATTTAACACATTCTGGACATCAACCTATTAACTGAATATGTTTATTAGATTAAACATTTGTAGATGGTAAGCTCAGTTTCTTTCCTTTCTTCATAAAATCTGAATGATACCCGGTCCCTAAGTGTATCAAGCCTGGAAATAAGGCACCTGCCACTGACTATGTCAGACACAAAACCTCTGGCGTCTGTCATTTTGTCTGGCACTGATTTGTCTTTTTTATTGATATTATTAATACATGTTTGGCTCTAAGTTGAAAATGTCAGGTATTATTTTATTAGTGCTAGACATTTTGATAGGTACATCTAAAACCATTCCAGGCCTGCTAATTATATACATATACTTCAACTTACCCAAATAAACAGAGAAGACCTGATGTTAACCAAGTTAAAGCTCCAGACTCGTAATCTAAATAGGTGGTAATATGAGCATTACAGAAAGGACAATAGACCGTCTGTCTATCGGGTCCCCATCGATTAGTTGGTATAACTATTATTGGAGCACCAGTAACCACTGCCTGATAACCTAAAATACATGAGATCACACTCTGTAAAATCAAATCTAATAAAAGAAAAATACATGTATAGTAACAAACCTCTGCCTGTGTAATAAGATAGGGAAAAAAGTTTGACCACTCAATCAACACAGACCATGTGAAGCGAGAGAAAGAGAAACGGGCTTTATTATACACTAGATTCTAATTAAGTCATCATGGAAATAACACAGTTCAATTTTATTTCAATAAATCGCATATGGAATCTTTAGCAAAGGCAGGACACCGAGGTTGGACAGACGACTCTACTCCTCCTCACGCACAACCGGGAAATCAAAATTATGCCACACATCTAACGCACACATTAAACCAGACACCACCCACGGTACCCCACTCCATGCAAATGGAATAGAAAAAACTATGATGCCACAGTTCTTTTAAGGTGAGAGCCCAGCTAAATTAAAGGACCACCTGATGTGTATTACATGTACATGTCATCTATACATTATTTCAGCTATATTTCAATGCTATAAAGAGAAAAAATAGGGTCCAACGTCCACTCAACACAAACTAGGTCATTTTTGTCTAACATGGTACAATTTTATTTCAATAGTTTGCTTTTGTATGTAGATGTCTTTACCAGTAGAAGGAAACACAAGGACCCCGAGAAAACTCAAGAAGCTTGCCATGAGCAGACAACCCCACTTCTTGTCACATTCAAGCTGGGGATAGAAGAAACCTGGACTTCAAAAACTGTACCGTACTCCATTAACTGTGAATAAGGCTAAGTTAAGTTCAATTGGTTCCCCATCACCTACCATTATCTGGTTGTACTGGGTAGTTAGCACTGGTCGGATATTGATAACCAGACGCAGTGCCCTTTGGAGGTTCATATTTCGGTGGAGGCTCATCTGGATAGGGACTACCTCCTGATTCTTGGTAAGAGGGAGGCTCCCCATTGGGCGCTGGTGGTGGACCTGTGGCAGACATCTTTAATACTTCTCTCAAAGAATCTGTAAGAAAAAAATTATTTTAATATGATAGGTTTATGAAAGGAACGGAAAGAGTTAAAAGTTGTTTCCATGGAAGGGCAATTCAACGCTAACGGACGTGCATTTTGAACTCGTCGTATTTTGAATACTTCTAATATTATCTAACCATGGATAGTTAACTGTGTGGGTTTTATATAGCATTAAAGACATATGTTTTAAGTATCAATTGACATATGATTTAATTTGTCCATAAACACGAGAAATCAATATTGGGTCCTCAAAGTATAGGTAATGGTCGTACAGAAATGAACACTATGATTAGTCTACATGAACATAGTTGGAAAACTCTGTGAATTATCCTTTGGAAGTCAAATGTTTTTATCCTTGTAAGAAAGGGCACTACATGTAATACTACATGTACATGTGTACTGTATTAATCACTTCTCACATTCTTGTAATACAGTAAATTAGAAATTATTGTGGTGACGGATGTACATGTATACATATTTTCTGTTAGCAGACATTACAAGTGCAAATTGCTAACATGCATTACACAGATGCTAAAAAACCTGGATCTACATGCACCATCCTTTTAGAAAATAGAAGAAAAACAAACTGCTTGATACTTTTCCACAAGGCAGTCGTGGGGCTGGTGCCAGCACTACCATCTCATGATGACTTATCCCAAATTCGTGCAAACAAACGTGAGTTGCGTTTAAAAAGTTTTCAGACTTTCACAGTGTTAACATACTAGAATCACAAACTACAAATAACTCAAAGTGTTTTAAACCATTAGACTGTAAAAGTGAACTGTATAAAAACTTGTTCTTCCCCAAAACGATAATAGTCTATATTGGAACCACCTGGAAGATAGTGTCGTGCATGCTAAGACAATAGGCTGTTTCCGCACAGTCTTCAATCAGCAGAACTAGTGTGACCGAGCTCTCTCTCCCGTTGATCATGTGGAAAGGCTCAATGTACCTACATGTATCCAGATCCAGATATGAAGTTCATGCAGCTTGAGCTTGAACAAAATGACACTATTAAATTACTATTATTACTAGTATTATTATCAGATTTGTGTACGCTAAATGTTTTGACATATTATATAGCTATTTTGACACATCAAGTTGTATATTTCAACCGATATACCCTGAGTGTAGACACCGACAGTGTCGTAAATCAACGTTCAAAATTAAATATGACGCAAAAAAAAAAAAAAAAAAAATTAAAAAAAAACTTTTTGTTGTCGTCTCGACCCGGAAATTAAATTGTTTTTCGCTGAGGAAAATGAAATATATTAACGAATATAATTAAATAATGTACATAAGAATACCTCACAAATGTAACCAAAACGTGTCTCGAAAAAAACAAACGGTAAACTTAGATCAGAAATCAACAAAATACATTCAATGTTATGCATCCAAATCACCAATCAATATACGAAGTACAAATTCCGGTTATATTAAAATTAAGTCCGCTGGAAATAAAGTTCTTAGTAAATTTTAAAATTTCATGTTTCTTGCATGATATTTGTTAGATTCAGACCTCATTCAAATCTAAGGTTATATTTTCAGATTGATTTTATAACTTCGTTGAATAATCCATAGATTTTGTCAAAAATCCGATGCTGTTTATATTCATACGCGGTACTAAAGGGGAGGACACTCTGCTTTTATTTTGATGTAACGTCATGTGATGTTGAAGTATTGAGTAATTTTGTATTTTGTGACAAGTGGTAGATATTTGTTATGCAGGCCATTATTTTAATTACATTCAAATAGTTTTACAGATAAATTGTACAGTTTTGTTGGTGAATTTTAAAGTAAATATTGATTCTTTTTTGTGTTATGCGGTACATAAACATTCGAATTATGAAGAATTGAGGAAAGTTTCAGTTTCCTCCCCAATGGACCCCATCCATATTTCAAATTTGTTCAACTTGTCTTTTGTATATCTGTTCACTACTCAGATGTACCGGTACAGTAAACACCCAGGTTATAACTACCGGCGGTCTAGATCACAGGAGCATTGATCTTTTAAAGACCGTTTCCACTACAAGATTGTGATGATCATATACCTGATGTCAAGGGGGGTTGGGATGGCCTTAGGCTTTAGCGGACTAGTCTAGGTCTAGAGTGTTGTGCCTCTACCTCTAGCTGGCAGGTCACCCCTCTCTTGCGGTTGTGGTTTCCTTCCCATGGTGTGAGTGTATGTGGCTTGGAGATAGGGACACCTTCTCAACTCCATGGTTATTTATACATATAATTCAGGTACTCTGATTTCCTCCCACAGGAAAGATCTGTGGTTTTACTCTGGGTACTCCGGTTTCCTCCCACAGGAAAGACCCATGCGCTAAGATAACAAAAATGGATCAAAATAAGACAACTTGCCTGCGACATCACCTACGGTTGAAGCAGACGTTACACACTAACAACAACAACATGTAGACTGATAGCATAATTCACATCATTGGTTCTTGGGGAAAAGGTGGGATCAAAGGTTGTGATTATGTTGTTATTTATTGAGTAATGTTTTATTTTGTAGATAATAATTGAAGATGTCGAGTCGAGGAGGTTACGGATCAACTAGTAAAGAATACCATGATGACCCAGGTTATAGAGAGTATCAGGATACTCCTTCCTCTAGTTATCAGGGAGGTGTGTATCATCATTAACTACATTTATAACTCTTGATATATATGTAATTATGTCTTCTGGCTGTCATTTATTGGGGGTCATTAAGAAAACAGATCGTATGTCGTTTCATTTTTATAGTTCAAAATTTTGTTTTACTTGTCTTTACTACACTATGATCTGGAAGAGTTGTTATCATTGACGTGTTCTGAATGATGTGAGGCATTAGCCAATGAAACTGTTATGGCGTCTTCTTGGCCTTATAATGCAGGGGACCGTGGGTAAACCACTAGAAAGACTGATTGATTAATCAACACCATGGGGTCAAAAGCCAATCACATGCACTCTCACTATGACTTATCAGATCTTCATTTAGTGTAGGCCATCAAAAGCGCAGAAAACCGAAATGAAATATAGAACTGTAGTTTAATGAGATTGGGGTCTTACTAGTTGGCTGGCTAGGATGCTAGACTGTAGATTGGAATATCTGTGGCATGAATTCCGGTGTGTGCCTACTCATTCAAGGATTATGTTTGCAAAGCTGTTAAATAAAACAGCAGTAAGAATAGAATCTAAGCTAATAAAAGTAGTTAGTGATCTTAATAACAAAAAGCCTTCAATATTGCTACTTTGCAATTACAGCAAGATTCATCGTGAAATGTCTGTGATTTTAATGTATTTATGTCTATTTCAGGAAGATCATCTGATATATCAGATTCCATTGATCTCATTAAAAACAATATATTTAAAATAAATAGCGGAGGTATGTATTGTTTGTTCTAATCATTCTGTAATCAAGTGGCTTTGTTTTTGATTCCAACCAGGGGTCGCGTTGGTTTAGTGGGTAAGACGCTGGCTCGCTAGTCTGGAGGTCGAGTATTCGATCCAAACATTGGTCGAGAAAGTTCATTCTGATTTTCCGACGTGGTTCCCTCTTGTCATTGATGCGGGACGCAGACGCTGACAAGAACAGCTGTGGCGTTTGGATGGGATGAAAACCCACGGTCCTGTGTACACATTGGTGTGTACATAAATGATCCCTTAGCAGTTGGAATTCGATGTAAAAGTAGGCTGTAGTGAAGCTTTCTGGGCAAAATTTCCTTCATAGCACACTGTATGTCGTATGCCCATCTTCATTGGCCCAGTTGTGGATCAGAACAGTAGGACGTTTAACTCCATTACATTTCATTTCTAATTTCAATCCTACAGTTATACATTGGTTTTCTTCTGTTGCTTACTTGGCCTTATCGAATAGGTCTAACCATGGGTGTACCTCAGCTTTTAATACAGGCCATTCATTGATGTGGGGTGGAAATGGTTCAGAGGTCTAAGTAGCTTTAGATTTGAAGTATGTCATTGTGAGTCAAGTGGCATGATTTGTTATATGTTACAAGACATATGAATATAAACATACTGAAGTAAAAATGTCTTATACTAGTAACCACATCGGTGAAATGTGTAAAAAAACAGTTCGTCTAAATACTAAATACTGAATACAAAGAAGCAAATGAGGAAGTGTAAACTGTCAGCTGACTCATTATTTAAATTTAACGCATCAATAATATTTTGCATTATTTTTTTCCAGCAAATAGTATTGAAAAAGCCATGAAAAATATAGGAACAGATCGAGACAGTGTTCAACTCAGAGATAAAATGTATGTTATTCTATTTATGAGTTTTTGTTTATCTAAAATCTGCCTATTGTAGGTCTTTATTAATTTATCCAGAACATAATCAGCTCTCGATGTCAAGGCTACCCTGCGGTATTTGCTGGATTAAAGTTCAATTTTCTGCATAATTTTCCTTCGTGATTTAACAATTAAATGGATAATTGAGACTACTGGTTTTGTCTTGCCGACTTTAGTAATCATGAGCTTTCACTCGCTTAATTCTCAGTTCATATTGGATCAATGTGACTGAATTTTCATTAACTAGTTTTTCGCTATTATAGTGAGAATTGACAACTCATTATCTAATCTCCCATAATGTATCTTTAAATTTATTTTTCCTTTATTCATTTTGATTGTTTATTTCAATTGTAAGCACCTTTTTTCCGTGAGAGCAGTGTGTTATTTCCTGGTTTTGCAGTGGCAACAGAGTATATATTTCCTGGTTTTCTTTCAGACATGAAATATCACAGACTACGAATAAAATAGCACAAGATACGATGAGAGTAATGAAATCGGTTGGAAATAAAAGGGCTGATAAAGTAAGTCCACATAAGACCAGTTTGTCTATTTTCGTTGCCAAACAGGGGGGGTGGGATGGCCTAGTGGACTAGAGTGCCGCACTTCAACCTCTAGCTGGCCGGTCACCTCTGGCTTGCGGCTGTGGTTTCGAGCCCGGGTGTGAGGGTATGTGGCATGGAGATAGGGGCGCCTTCTCAACCTTGTGGGTTTCCCCCGGGCACTCCGGTTTCCTTCCACTGCTAAAGACCCCTACGTACAAGCGAATTATTGAAATAAAATTAAACCATATGTTAGTCCCGAAATGACCTGGTTTGTGTTGAGTGGACGTTAAACCCCATTCCTCTCTCTCTCATTGCCAAACAGACTTTTATAACCAAAAATGTCTTACTCCGGCTGGGCTGATGAAGACGGGCATACACCATTCTGTGTGCTTCAAAAGAAATTTTGGCCTGACAGCAGCACTGCACCCAACACTTACATCGAATTCTGACTGACGATGAATCTTTATTATTTGTACGCCAAAGTGTACATGGTTTTCCAGCCCATCCACACCACTGACAATGGGAACCACTCAGAAAAGTCTGGATGAACTTTCTCAGCCAATTCAGGGATCAATGGACAAACATGGGACCTCCAGGTTAGCGATCCAACATCTTACTTACAGAGTCACTGTGTGGTTCATGTGCCAAATAAAGTTATGTTATATTGGAATTTTCAAATGGTATCTGTACGTCCATCCGTCAAAATTTTGTATCCCCATATCTCATGAACCATTCAGTTATCTACATGTATACACATCAGCCCTTTATAGTAGTTTTCGCGTTTGGTAATTAGAAATTTCTCAGATTTGATAATAATTGTGTTGCTATGGAAACAAATATTACTTAGTTTTTGGTGTAGAAAGTGACTCAATATCAATGACTGAAACTTCTTGTTTTCTTTATTTCAGCAACAAAAGATACAACTAAGTAAACTAAAGAATGATTTTCAGGAATCAGTGGAACGGTTCCAAGGTTTACAGAAGGTAGGAGTCTTAAAAGAGAAGTCTCAGTTTTCGCTGCAAAAAAACACGTTTTTTCAATTTTATAGTGTCTTACGTGATAAACTTACATGACTATTTCAAACTAGTTTTTGAACAGGTGTCCCTACTCCTTTTCTCGTACAACCTGGGAATCGTAACCATAAAACACTGTCATATCTGCATCACATAAAGAAAGTAAGATGGTAATTTACGGGATTATCCTTAAGTTTCGTATTTGATGGAGGATTAGTAACCAGGTTCACATATAAGTTATTTGGAGGCATGAAAATAAATTACTTTGCACTGAGGATTATTTTATAGAAACGAATCAAAAGAGATAATGTGTTTGTTTTTTTAGATGGCTGCTGGTAAAGTGAAGTCTTCAGTGAAACTAGGTACCCACAAACCTGCATCTAAACCATTAGTGGATACCGGAATGACGGGTTGGAACGTAAGCAAATTATATATAGAAATCACAAATATTTGGGTTGTTGTAAATCTAATACAGTTTAGATGATTTGAAAGATTCTGGATTGACGATAACGCTCCCCTCATGGTCAACAGATGTAGCCATATTTCCTATAAATAAATGAAATGAAATGAGGTTTTACGTCCTACTCTTCTGCACCTAACCTGGGCTAATGGAAGACGGGCTTACGCCATACAGTGTGCTATGAGGGAAAGAGTAGGCCATAGCACCACTCTTATATCGAATTCCAACTGTCAAGGGTCTTTACGTGCACGCCAATGTGTACACAGGACCTCCGTTCTGCATCACTGAAAAGAGGGAACCACACCAGAAAATCTGGATGCACTTTTGTCGCCCAATGCAGGGATCGAACACCCAACCTCAAGGCTGGCAAGCCAGCGCCCTTACCCACTTAGCCACGTGTTCCCCTTCCTATAAATAACATGATGAGATAGATGTAGTGCTATAACTGTGTCGTGAGAATTCATTTAACCGAATAACGACTTGATCCTTGGACAAAATAAAAACACAAAAATAAAAAGGAAGGATATATTGTCTCTGTGACCTAGAATATTTTTTTATTGTTTGGCCTTATTATAATATCCAACCTCAGGGGTTTTCTCCAGGTTTTCCGGTTTCCTTCCTACTCACAATGAATTATGAAAATAAAATTGAACCATGTGTTAGTCCCAAAATGTCCTAGCTTGTGTCGAGTGGACATTAATTCGAATATCTCTCTTGAGTGGAGGTGGATGTTAAAATCTATCTCTCTCTCATTATATTTTGATAAACATTTGATTGTTTTTAGGACGAGGACGACGATTATTCCGACAAGACAGCGTTTTATCGACAGGAAGAAAGACGAGTAGAGTTACAGGAACAACAACAGGTCGTTGAAGATGACCTCGCTTTAATACGAGAAAGAGAGGAGAGAATCCGACAGTTAGAGGTAATTATCCGAACGTTGATAAACATTCTATTACTTGAATTAGCACCTGAAATTAATTCATAAACATTGGAACGTCTAGAGTCAGATTGTGGGATATGAATGGTCTTTTAAAATGTTGAGAGGATTTTGACAGGCTGTCTGCGGTACAATTGCTGGACATATTTTTTGTATTTGTTATGGTAACAAAAAGAACTGACATCTACAAAGAAAATAGCGGGTGTTAGGCTGTCTGCAATCAGCTTTACTGTTTCTATTGATTTATCCAAAATATCAAAAACTTTGCATTACAGACAGTTTCAGTGGCTAATTTCTCACGTCATTCAGAACACAGGTTATATAACATCTTTTCCAGATACTATTATAGTAAAGACAAATTGAACAAAATTTTGAACAATTTAAAACGAAACACAAGCGGATCTGTGTTTTAATCGGATTGACTTTTTTCTCGAGTAAAAGAAAAAATTAAAAACTTTCCACAATGATAAAAAGACTAGAATTAACAAGCTCTTGTGAAAATTGTAATATTTTTTTTTTCTGTATTTTAGTCTGATATTTTAGATGTAAATGAGATTTTCCGTGATTTAGGGGCTTTAATTACCGAACAAGGTGAAACATTAGGTAAGTTGATCTCGGCGTTAATTGCTGAATTTGACAAGTTGGAGCACAAAGCTACACAAGAGTAGAATGTTAAATCCCATAACTAATCCTGTGACTCATTTCATTTCTGGCAACCTACATTTAATCTTGTGTTTTTAGAATTAATTTTTTAATTTCTTTACATTCATTCACTATCAAAACCTTGTTTGAAAATTTTTAAAAATCATTTAAAATCACTCCAAATCATCTGGAGTGTTAGGTGACCGAATGGCTACCTAATGTCTGTCATTGACTCAACTGGCGAGGTTATTTTTCCCCGGTTGTATGTGACAAGGAGTAAGGTCGCCTGTCCAACCTCATGGGTTTTTCTCTGTGTCCTAATATCCTCACTGTTAAATACCCCTACATACAAGGGAATTATTAAAATATAATTGACCCATATGTTAGTCCTGAAATGACCTAGTTTGTGTTGTATGGACTTAAAAGCCATTTCTCTCTCATTCCTGCCAAAAATTTGATTTAAACCTACCATTCAATTTTGATAATAAGTATCGAATTTACAAGGAATTTAATTTCTCGATCACTGCTCAAAAATAACTAACTCAATTGATTTTCACACAAAATCACATACTTACAGAATAACAGCTACTTAATTTATTTGGGCAAGGATTCAAAGAGTATTCTCTCAACGTTATCAAACTAATACTGTAATACAAAAAATATGAGGCCAATATATACACAGAATAACAACAATTCATGAAACCATCTTGGACAACAAGAAGATCATAATTAACACTTACAGCCAATAGAGTTGATTATCGATATATAATGATTTGAACAATGTATTTTTAGATACGATAGAAGCGAATGTTGAGAGAACGTATGGTAATGTTGAGGCTGGTAATCAACAATTAGATAAAGCGTCACAATATCAGGTTTGTACTAATATTTCTCATTGTCTTTTGTTCATTTGTTGGATTGGATGGCCGAATGGTTAGCAACTGCGCACTGTGTCATAATGTCTGTCATTGAGTTAACTGGCATGGTTTCGATTACCCGGTTGTACGTGACAAGGAGTAGGGTCGCCTGTCAAACCTCATGGGTTTTCTCCATGCCTCTGGTTTCCTCCCACTGCTAAAGACCCCTATGCGCAAGCGGATTAGTAAAGTAAAATTTAACCATGTGCTATGTGCTAGTCCCGAAATGACATAGTTTGTGTCGAGTGGATGTTTACACCCCATTTCTCTCTCTCTCTCTCTCTTGTTTGTCTGTCTGTTTTGGGTCGGCAGCTTCACTAGGACTGTCCTGGGGCTGAAATTTGGTGTAGGGAAATATAGTCCACCTAATGTTTTTTGATGGAATATATATCTTTAGACTATGAATTAAACCCGTGTGGGGGAATTTTATGAATTTTTTTTGTTTAATTTCAGAAAAAGGCGCGAAAGAAGATGTGCTGTCTACTTGTGATATTTTTAGTTGTAGCAGCCGTTGTATCTATTATTGTTGTTGTTAGTATTAAGGGTTGATTACACTGCATTCAACTCACCTGTTTCATCTCTAAAATAAGCAGTTTGTACATCAAGAAATTAACATGTGACCGGAACTTAATGGGACCTGAAATTAAATTTAACCTGAACTAAGATTAAGATTGAAATGACTGGAAATCAACGTGGCCTAAAATAAACGTGACTCCTAATTTGAAATTAAGAAGACTAATATTATGTAAAGCTGATGAACATTATTTGGTATGGTGTTCATTCTCTTATATTATGCTCAAATATTGCAACATTTTTGGTGGCCCCTTTTTCATTCGATTCAATTGTAGATTAAGGATTATATACTGTTAGGGGATTAGGTAGAAGAATGGTTAACGCGTTTGATCATAATGTCTGTCATTGAGTCAAGTGGCATGATTTCGATTACAAGGTATAGTGTCGCTTGTCCAACCTCGTGGCTCTTGTCTCGTCCTCTACTTTTCTCACACTACTGAAGACCCGTATGCATTAGCAAATTATTGAAATTAAATGAACCATATGTTAATGTCCAAAAATGACCTAATTTGTGGCGAGTTGCGGTTAAACTCTCTCTCTCTCTCTGTTGATATTTTTGTTCCAGTTAGCATGAATTAAGCGATAAAAATTAGATATTGTTCCCCGAAATATAAATGACGATTGGCAGCTTTAATTTAAACGTTTAGGTTAAGATATTTAGCTGCGTTGATTTGATGTATCCGAGTATGACACTGAATTCGACTTGTTTACTTACTTTATGTCTTGTTTTGGCTTTCTGTGTAACAATCGGTTTCGACCTCTAGCTGCCCGGTCACCTCTGGCTTGTGGCTGTGGTTTCAATCCCTGGTGTGAGCGTATGTGGCATGGAGATAGGGGCGCCTTCTCAACCTCTTGGGTTTCCTCCAGGCACTCCGGTTTCCTCCCACTGCTAAAGACCCCTACGCGCAAGTGAATTATTGAAATAAAATTGAAACCATATGTTAGTCCCAAAGTGACCTGGTTTGTGTCGAGTGGACGTTAAACCCCATTTCTCTTATGAGGGGATGTTGGATAGCGGAATGGTTAGTGCGTGTGCTCTGCATCATAAGGCCTGTCATTGAGTTAATTGACAAGGTTTTAATTCCCCAGTTGTACATGACAAGGAGTAGGGTTGCCTCTCCAACCTCCCACTGCTAAAGACCCCTGCCCGCAAACAAATTATTGAAATAAAATTGAATCGTGTTAGTCGCGAAATCACCTAGTTTGTGGTTTGTGGACATTAAACCCCATTTCTGTCTCACTCTCGGGGGTTGGGATGGCCTAGTGGTCTAGAGTGCCGCGCTTCAACCTCTAGCTGGACGGTCACCTCTGACTTACGACTGGGGTTTCGAGCCCTGGTGTGAGCATACGTGACATGGAGATAGGGGCGCCTTCTCAACCTCGTGGGTTTCCTCCGGTTTCCTCCCACTGCTAAAGACCCCTACACACAAGCGAATTATTGAAATAAAATGAAACCATATGTTAGTCCCGAAATGACCTAGTTTGTGTTGAGTGGACGTTAAACCCCATTTCTCTCTCACTCTCTCTGTATCTCATGACTGACTTTATCTGCACAATTCAATTCAATCGATAATTATATTTCTTACCCAAATCAAAGCAATGGGGTTTAATGTGACGTCAATGCAATACTTTGGGAATTTTTGCTCCAGCATAATTAATCCATTCCAAAATCATACTTCTTTTTCATATTTTAGAAATGTGTAGAATTTGAAAATTAAAAAAATGTACATATGTAATTAGCTGTGTTGACCTATATTGTCCAGACCTCACGATCATTGTCCAAATGATCCTTGATTTATGATTGGCAGCGATCAGCCATTGATTGACCAATCAGAAGACAGCTGAGAACTATAATTTTGAGTGGAATTCATGATGTACAGCTTTGATTATACATGAAATTCCATTCCATTGAAAGGGAAACTCAGTTTCGTTCCATTTGGTAGGAAAACTAAATTCTGATCCTCTGCCAATGAGTGATTGACTGTTCACTCATAACACTAGGGACTGGGTATCATTCAAATTTGTTGAAAAGAGGAAAGAAACTGAGCTTACCATCTATAATCTAATACACATATCCAGTTAATAGATTGCTGTGCAGAAAGTGTTAAATACCATCAAGATTCATAAAATAACGCCCAGTTTGTGCTACCATTTAGTTTAACATCGGTTGTCTAGTTTATGAAACTAAATGGTCATAAACCGGATGACCAATATCAATACTAAATTAATTGGTCATAAATTAGATGACCGATTGTCAAAACTAAATGATGTTTCTTAAACTAAATGGTAGCACAAACTGGGCGTTATTTGATGAATCTTGATGGTATTTAACACTTTCAGGACAGCAATCTATTAACTGAATATGTGTATTAGATTATAGATGGTAAGCTCAGTTTCTTTCCTTTGTTCATCAAATCTGAATGATACCCAGTCCCTAGTGTAATCTGGGACATTTGTTCTTTTCTTGTAGCTTAACTTCCATTTCCACTTGTAGACAAATGGTTCCTAAGGAACTTGGAAAGGGAGCCAAATGATAAGCTTAGTTTCACATGTGTAAGAGACAGGTACTTCTTCCATTAGTGTTTAGGGAGGTTGGGATGGCCTAGTGGTCTAGAGTGCCACGCTTCGATCTCTAGATGGCCGGTCACCTCTGGCTTGCGGCTGTGGTTTCGAGCCCTGGTGTATGTGTATGTGGCATGGAGATAGGGGCGCCGTCTCAACCTCGTGGGTTTCCTCCAGGCACTCCGGTTTCCTTCCCACTGCTCAAGACCCCTATGCGCAAGCGAATTATTGAAATTAAATTAAACCATGTTAGTCCCGAAATGACCTAGTTTGTTTTGAGTGGACGTTATACCCCATGTTTCTCTCTCTCGCTCCATTAGTGTTTATAGTGTCCCCCACCCCTAAGGATGTGGATGTACTGTATTTATACCATGTTCACAATTTTAAAAATACAATATACCACCAGAAAACACTTCCCACATTGAATTGTATATATTTAATAATGTCTGATTCACCATGTATATATGTTGTTATTTATAGGATCATCCTTCAGCAACGATTAAAGATTTATGATCAGATTTTTATAAATTAGGGTTAGTCTATTTTTGGTTAGTCTTCTTGTGGAGCTCTAAAATTTTGTTAGTCTATTTGTGGAGCTCTAAAATTGGGTTAGTCTATTTGTGGAGCTCTAAAATTGGGTTAGGTAGTCTATTTGTGGTGCTCTAAAATTGGGTTAGTCTACTTGTGTAGCTATTCAGTTGAGTAAGTCTATTTGTGGAGCTCTATAATTGAGTTAGTCTATTTGTCTTATAGGTAACCATGCTTCATTATGGGTAGAAATATTATTTGTGGCTCCACACCGCTTACTATCATCAATGTCTGTCCTGTCGACGGACTTGCCTCATCAATGTCATGGAGTTTGAACAAAGGTTTATCGTTAAGTATGTTTAGCGGTAAACAAAAAAAAAAATCAGTGCACAGGTAGTCCCACAACATATGATCGGAAAGTGGTCTCTCCTGTTATAACCTTTGTTTCATAAATATTGAGACAGACTTTACTCAAAGTCACTGTTAGCGGTAGACAGATAACCCTTCAATATTATTTCCCCAAAAGCTATTTTATATTAAATTACAAAATGATTCCTAAGATGGCTTGTGACTAGCAGTAATCATGACAGTCTGGTTAACTAAGTTAATGTTTATTCCCATGACCAAATTGATAGTTGAATCAATCATTTGTGTTCCAATGTTTTGATACCAGGTCCCGAGTTCACAGAAAGATTCTCAGACTTAAGTGAAAAATTTACGCAACTTTCATTCACTGCTTATGAGAAATATCTTTGATCCTGAAACACAATGTTTTTTTACATAGTTTCTCATTGATGTTTTTGATACAACTAAAGTTTTATAAAGGGCTATATTTTAGTTAAAATAAGGTAAACAATTTTGAGGTAATTCTTAACTTAAGTCTGAGAATGGTTTGAACTCGAGGCCCAATAGTTTAATATCACGATATATTTATAAAAATGTATAATTGTTTATTGGATGATATATTCATAATGTTCATTTCACAGATGTAAATTTTTCATTAATTAAGAAATAAAATAAAATATCCATAATCAACAGAAAATATGACTTTTAATATAAAGATAAAATTGTTTATTTCAAAACATAAGATAATTAAATATATATATATATATTATTATTATTATATACAGTAGCAAAATAGAAAGAGGTAAAAATAACAATAATACTGTTTGGACTTATACATACAGAATACAATTATACATACAGAATACAATCTGTTTTTATTGTTCAAAATTTTGTTTTACTTGTCTTTACTACACTAGATCTGGAAGAGTTGTTATCATTGATGTGTTCAGAATGATGTGAAGCATTAGCCAATGAAACTGTCTGTTATGGTGACTTCTTGGCCTTTTAATGCATGGAACTGTGGGTAAACAACTAGAAATGATTGAGATTGATAAATCAATGTCTGACGTCATCAGGTCAAAATTCGCTCATCAGATCTTCATGTAGTGTAGGACATCGAAAGTATAAAAAAATCAATACGAAATATAGATCTGTATTTTAACGAGATAAATACAGAGTGGTGCTTGAGTAACACAATTTGAAAATCATAGAGGCATTTAGCACTTCGGAAATCTGTCACTTTAGTTTAGTAAGAAAATAATTTTCAATTTGACTACATTCGCTTCCATCAAGAAAATATTTCAGTGAAATCTGAGATCTTTTAACTTGCATTATGCAAGAGCAAAATCTGCCAATTACATGTCTTCCTTTAGGCCTGAAATGTTATCTAAACAATAAGACATTAATTAACTTATCCAGACCATAATAAATACTTGATGTCAAGGCTAGCCTTCGATGTAAGCTGGATTAGATTCAAATATGCCGCTGAACGGCCATTGTAATTAAATCACAACACTGGATAATCGAGACTACTCTGTTTATATTAATGATTTTAGTAATGATGTCTGGGCTATGCAGAAATTTCAAGCGCTTTGATCTCGGCCTATAGTGGATCAATTTGACTGAAATTTTCAGCAAATTACATTTACACTATCTAGTTTTTAACTATTATAGTGAGAACTGTCAGCTCTTTATCTAATCTCCCATAGTGTATCTTTAAATTAGATGGAAGCCATAGTAACTTAGTAAAGGATGGCTCGCTGAAGGTGCTATCCCAGTTCCTCCTCGTTAGTGATGCAGGACGAAGAGTCTGGCAAGGAACATAGTCATGCACACATCAAAAAGAGCCCTTGATAGTTAGAATTCACTGTTTAAGCAAAATTGCCCCTTTATATGCGAAATGAAATGGGGTTTAACATCCTCGTGCATGCAGAGTGCTATGAGGGAAATTTTGCATAAACATATCAAATCCCAACTGCCAAGGGATCTTTAACATGCACGTTAATATGTACACAGGACCCTTGGCATATGCCCATCTTCATTAGCCTGGTTTCTTGTGGACTACAGGATTGTCTTGCTATTCGTATAACGTTTAGTATCTGTTTCAGTGATAGTGACTTAACAGACCACAACACTGGCTAATGTCGTATTTATATACACTACCCATTTTCATGGGATCTGGGGTATTAATTAAGAAATAACTTCATCAACACAAATGTTTTTGAGCAAAATAGACCACAATACTGATACGGAAGGTCAGACACACTGACCCAAATTGGATTAAAACGGGCGAAAAATATACAAATATTTAACCAACAAGAATGTCACAATAGTTCTCATCATAAAGATACTGTTGGATGGTTTCGATTTCCTGGTTGTACGTGACAAGGAATAGGGTCGTCTGCCTAACCTTGTGGGTTTTCTTTGAGTCCCTCGGTTTCCTCCTGCTGTTTAACACCCCTACGCGCAAACAAATTATTAAAATAAAATTAAATCGTATGTTAGTCCCAAAATGACCTAGTTTGTGTCGAAAGGATGTTAAACCCCATTTTGCTCTCTCTCTCATAAAGAAGCTGGAGATGGAGCAGCACGACTAGTTTTTCTTCCGTTATTTCTCTCCTTTCGTTCGCGAATGGCAGTCTGAACTGCGTCGTATTCTGGTTTATTTAAACGATACGTTAATTTCCACAGGTGGGGTTTATAATCTGGTCTGTTCGTTGTGTTGTAGCGTCGTCCAAATATATCAGGTTTGCACAGTTCTTCCGGTAGAGGGGACGACAGGAAATCATGGTCACCAGGAGGGGGAATAAAACGATGAACATACTTCTTAAAATTCTCTGGAGGTAAAATTTTTCCTGAAAATATAAATCATTGAGTTACACAAAATAAGGTAAAAGGGTTAGGGGAATCTAAGAGAGGGTAGAGAGAGGGTAATCTAAGAGAGAGGGTAATCTAAGAGAGGGGAATCTAAGAGAAGGTAATCTAAGAGAGAGGGTAATCTAAGAGAGGGTAATCTAAGAGAAGGTAATCTAAGAGAGAGGGTAATCTAAGAGAGGGTAATCTAAGTGAGAGGGTAATCTAAGAGAGGGTAATCAATCTGCAAGGGTAATCTACGCGTAAAATAGTGTAAGATTTAATACAAAGGTAATCTAAAATAGGGTGGTAAACACAAGGGTATTCTAAGAGAGGGTGGTAAGAGAGAGAGAGAGATGCGTAGGGGTCTTTAGCAGTGGGAGGAAACCGGAGTGCCCGGAGGAAATCCAAGAGGTTGAGAAGGTGCCCCTATCTCCATGCCACATACGCTCACACCAGGTTTCGAAACCACAGCCGCAAGCCAGAAGTGACCAGTAATCTAAGAGAGGGTGGTAAACACAAAGATAATCTAAGAGAGGGTGGTAAACAAGAAGGTAATGTAAGAGAGGGTGGTAAACAAAAGGGTAATCTAAGAGAGGGTGGTAAACACCAGGGTATTCTAAGAGAGGGTGGTAAACGTGGGTATTCTGAGAGAGGATGGTAAACATGAGGGTTATCTAAGAGAGGGTGGTAAACAAAAGGGTAATCTAAGGGAGGGTGGTAAACACCAGGGTAGTCTAAGAGAGGGTGGTAATCATGAGGGTATTCTGAGAGAGGATGGTAAACATGAGGGTTATCTAAGAGAGGTGGGAAACAAAAGGGTAATCTGAGAGAGTGTGGTAAACACATGGGTAATCTAAGAGGGGTGGTAATCACAAGGGTATTCTATGAGAGGTTGTTAAACAAGAGGGTAATCTAAGAGGGGGTGGTAAACACATAAATAATCTAAGAGAGGGTGCTAAACAAAAGGATAATCTAAGAGAGGGTGCTAAACACTTTGGTAATCTAAGAGAAGGTGGTAAACATTTTGGTAATCTAATAGAGCGTGGTAAACCCAAGGGTAATCTAAGACAGGGTGTTAAACAAAAGGGTAATCTAAGAGAAGGTGGTAAACAAGAGGGTAATCTAAGAGAGGGTGGTAAGCACATGGGTAATCTAAGAGAAAGTGGTAAACAAGAGGGTAATCTAAGAGAGGGTGGTAAACAAGAGGGTAATCTAAGAGAGGGTGGTAATCACATGCGTAATCTAAGAGAGGATGGTAAACACAGGGGTAATATAAGAGAGGGTGGTAAGCACATGGGTAATCTAAGAGAGGGTGGTAAACATGAGGATAATCTAAGAGAGGGGGGTAACGCATTGGTAATATAAGAGAGGGTGGTAAATACATGGATAATCTAAGAGAAGTTAATCAATCAACAAGATTTAACACACGATTTAAGAGGGGTGGTTAACACAAGACTAAATAAACTGTTTCTGTTTTATTAAATGGAAGCTAAATAATTACTTCTCACAATCTGCAAAGTTTAATGTTTTCGACTATAATGGTTGATTTAGGAATTAAAATGTCAGTCAACTAGCTTATTTGTGTTTGTTCTCAGGCTAGTTGTGGACAGACAGCAGTATGTCCACGCGCTTACGACATTCTAGTTGAGATTCCAGTGCTCTAACCACATGACCACAGGGGCAGATCCAGGAATTTTTGCAGGAGATGTTTTGCCAGGTTCTTGTTAAGGAAATTGAATAGTTGACAATGTATGATGACATCATTGTCTGTAACTTATGTAGGCATACATACAAACTGAGCTTTTTAAACAAGAAATCCAACACCTCATTTTACAGCAATTTTTATAATGAATTAATAGGATCAATTTGTGGTTCAATTTCATTGATGTCAGTATCATTATCTCGAACTTTGAATGCCCATCCCATCCCACCAATCTGATTAAAACACAGATCCAATTTCGTTTTGTTTTTTATAGTTCAAAATTTTGTTTTTACTTGTCTTCACTACTCTTGGATCTGGAGAACTTGTTATTCAACGCGTGTTCTGCCTGAAATGAGGGGTCAGTCAATCAAATGGTCTGTCGAATCGACCGTTTGACCTTTTCATGCGTGGAACTGTGGCTAGATATTACCAGCGGATAGAAATCAAAACAAAACAAAAGTAGATTTTAAAAAGCATGGCAGTCACTAATTGGTTAATCGAATGACTGACGTTATCGGGTCAAATGTCCCGTGCTTGATACCTGAGGTCATACAACGTGAGCTCCCACTATAACGTGTTAGATCTACATGAGTGTAAGCCATCGAAAGTATAAAAAACGAAACGAAATATAGATCTATATTTTAATTAGATTGCCATCCCACCATCTGATGATAAAGGATAAAACACATGACCATGACAATAAAAATTCTGTCCTGAAAAAAAAATTGTAGCTGTGCAGAGGAGAGGCAGCGGTTGGATCCCTCCCCCATCTAGATCTCCCCCTGGAATACCACAGAAAAATAATAATAAAAAATCTAGTCCTACCATCTTGATCTATTGGTGGATTTCTTCCATCACTTTTTATTTTTAATCTCTTCAATTCCTGATGATCAGCCCGTGTTCGTCTTATTGCTATCTTTTTAAATTTTTCATCTTGGAATAAATTGCTCTCACTGATATATTTCGTAAAACTATGATCACCTATTTTAGATGGCCGAGGGATATTTAAGGGATACATAGCTGCAATAACTTCCGATATCTTCCTCCCATCGGCTGAGGTATTAAAGCCAAACTGCTTGCGAAAGTTCCGCCAAACATTACTATTGTAGCTGGCGTCTGGTTTTTGAGGAAACGGTGGACCACATTTACCAGCTTCCATCCATAATCTCTGTTCCACGGACGGTTGTCCATTTGTAAAATCGCTGGAGCTGGTCCGTAAAAAGTTTCTACATTCTATATCTAGAACAGATATGGGTTTTTTTCTGGTTGCCAGTTTTTCGACGGGCCTGGGTTTAAAACCAGAATAACATGGCTGGCACTCCGGAATCAGTTTTTCACGTTCATCTATAGTTGTCATGGCATCAAGGGACATAACTCAACCTACAAAAAAGACTGGAATTTGTTATTTAATTAAAAATAACGTAAAATGTGGATTAGCCAACACCAAGTCCATGAAATTTTTCCAAAGCCAACTGAATTACAGATATTTTGTTTTGTAATAAAAAAAACTAGAACAGCATGGAATTTAATGTGTCGACATAACGTCAACACAATATTTTGGTCATTTGAATTGAGACTAATAAGTTAAATTGTATTTCTATTATATTGTTACATGTGCAATGTGAGATAAGAGAATTTTGCCCCAAACAGTTCAAAAATGAATTTATCAATTTTATTGTGTTATTTGTCCAACCTTGTGGGTTTTCTGCGGGTCCCCCAGTTTCCTCCCACTGCTAAAGACCCCCATGATCAAACAAATAATTGAAATAAAATTGAACAATATGAAGAACTGAAAATATTTCAACTTTCGACATTTTCTGGAGACAGTATAATGTAATCTATAATCTTATATAAAATCTATTTATGGACCTCTTTTTGATATTTGAATCCAAGTCGATAATAGTTTGTTTTCGTTTTCTAAATTAAATTTTAAATAATCAGTTTGAGTAGCCTACATTTTAGTGTAGATAAAGCAAATTAGAAACTGTCTGGCAAATACAAATGGGGAAAACTTTATCCAAGTAATTAAATTCTGCTGAATAAGTCTAGGCATTGAAATGTCAGTGTGCTTTTCATATCATATTATTAATCAAATCAGTAATAGTTAATTTTTTTGTGTCGGTTAATAAAAGAACAAGAATCTATTAATTTTGTTGTTTTCTTGTATCGAATTTCAAAGTTATGATTAATACATGAGATTAATTAGATTTAATGATCAATCAGTCATACAACATGTGGATGTCAGTTTTTCTTTCCTGTCGTGTAATCAATAATTCAACAACCACCTGTCAAATTATGACATCACAAGACGAGTCACTATTTTATTTACATACGTATATTGGAACTTCTAGAGATTTAATAAAATAACTTACTTCTGTTTTAAATTAATAAAATATATAATCATTCAGCTTAATGTTTAACTGTTCATAAATTAAACTTTAATTGCATTAAAGGTCGCCATTTTGACGCTACCGGTCGTTGCTATGGATCCATACAAATCTCGCGTAAGATAACGGTAAAATGAAGCCGATCGCTGTTACTTTATCCTCCCGCTGAAAATAACCAAAAATGTTGTAATTTTCTAATAATTACAGTAAATAACTATTTTGTTGTTTTTATACAACGCCACAATAAGAAAAGAACGATCCATGTACTTTTTGTGTATTTTCAAAGGTCAAAACGGATTATTTAAATGATTGATTGTCCCGTCGCTTTACCGAGGGAGTAAGTACAGCTATGAGATGACAGAAGTAACTGTTTATATTAGGAACGGTAAACATGTATGGACAACGTGTTATGTGTTATCGGTGTTACACTTGAATTGTTTTTCGTTAACAGATGTTATGAAGTAATTATCATGTTGTGATAACCGTTAATGGTAGGAGAGACATCGTAAATTATTAGTGAAAAACAGTGGGAAGTTATTCGACTAACATTAATTTAAGGATATTGAACCGTGTTCACATGACAAGAACAGGTAAATAGTATGTGTATTAATTTATATTGATAAACTTGTTTTGAGAAATGGATCTACATGAAATATTTCAGTAACACTTGTGTTTATTATAATATTGTGTCTGGTTCCTAGAGTATATTATAATATTTGCTGTGCATTACGATGTCACCATTCATACATGTCCTACGTTCTTACCAGAGTAAACTATGTAATATACACGTTTACGTGCATGTATTATTACATGAACGTGTGTATATTGTTAAACTAAGCCGATGCATAAAATCAGTAGTAGTTGTTCTTCCATAAGTATGTGTTATAGCTTATTGTACTTTCCTTTCCGTCGTGGTTTCCCCTTGTCAGTGATACAGGACGGAGGGTCTGACAAGGACAGCTGTCTAGTCGTTCGGATGGGACGAAAAACCGAGGTCCCGTGTACACATTGGCGTGCACGTAAAAGACCCCTTGGTAGTTATAATTCGATATAAGAGTAGGTCGTAGCGCCGCAGCCCGGGTAAAGTTTCCCTCATAGCATACTGTATGGCGTATGCACTTCTTCACAGGTTAGGTGCCGAAGAGTAGGACGTTCAACACCATTTCATTTCATATATTGCTCTTTCCAGTTACTAAATGCCTCTAAAAGATTATGCATAATGTTTTTATGGTACAGTTTAATATTAGATATAGTTCCTGGTATCTCACATGTTACAAATTTCTTTCTAATGGTCTGGCCTTTTTATTGTTCATAAATCTTCGTACCGTAAAAATAAGTTAATGTTAATTCATCAAAATTTTGTAGGATCTCGGTATCTCACCTATTACAAATTTCTTTCTGATTTTAGATTTGGTTTTCGGAAATTGCTTGCTATCATTAGAAAAGGTTAATGTTAATTCGTCGAAAATGAAGATTAATTATCGCAAGAACACGTTTTCTAAAACAAAAGTTGGATTTGTAGATACACTAAGCCAGTGGTTTATACATTATCAAGAACGAAATGTGGATGAATAAAATTCCACGGTATCATAAGGTCTGTCATTGAGTCAACTTGCGTGGTTTCGATTCCCCAGGTTGTACGTGATAAGGAGTAGGGTAGCCTGTCCAGCCCCGTGGTTTTTCTCCGAGTCCTCCGGTTTGCCCCCACTGCTAAAAGACCCCTAAGCACAAGCCAGTTATTAAAATAAAGTTGAACCATGTGATCTAATTGTGTCGAGTGGACGTTAAACCTCATTTATCTCTCTGCCATTAGTAGTTCCACTACTGACGAAGAGTGACATGTACGAGGGTATGCTTACACTGCCATGATGCCACTTCTCCTTAGTGTGAAATGTGGTTGGCACATTCATTTAGCCATTGCGACGTACAAATAACCGCTGTAGGACTGATAAGGGCAGGTGTCTAGTCGTTCGGATGGGACGAAAACCCGAGGTCCCGTGTAAACAGTGGCGTGCACTAAAAAAAATCTCTTTGCAATGGGAATTCGTTATAAACTCCACTGTTCGGGCAACTTTTCCTCGCAGCACATTTTATGTCCACCTCCATTAGCCCAGCCGGGACAGAACAGTAGGACGTTAAACCCTATTTCATTTAATTACATAGTATAGCCGTTGCGACTTCAAAATAGCCATTGTGAGCTTGCCGATATTCAAATACGTAGTCGTTTGAGCGTCCGCATATTTATTTGTGAGTGACACAACCGATTAGCAGTATATGCACAAATATGCATGTAGATCATGTTGAATATTTGTACATCGTGGCCTACATATAATACCGTTATTCATTTACACATGTATAGGGAGTGAATGGAATAGCCCAGGCATGTAGGTGGTGAATATATTCAATTATAATGACATGTATTTATAATGTATCTATTAGTGATATTATACAGTAAGCTGTCTGTGTATATATAGGTATTATCACCGATAGTATTTACCTAGTAACTATTATATACATAGATATACTTACTGTATTACACCATTCATTGAATAGAGACCTTGATATCACCTTTAATTTATCCATTACCAAGTCATAACCGCTTCCATTGATCGGTTAAGATTTACGACCGTTGTAATTTCTATACAAAGGATTATGAATTTACTTAACCTAGATATTTATTGTAGAATTAAAGACCTTTTATTCTGTGCATAGGTTTAAATTACTTATGTGCATAGCAAACCATAGGAATGTTTATGGTGAGTCTATGTTAATAGAGGTGCATGTACTAGATATTATTGAATGCATTCAAAAATTGATTCATATTGTCATTTTCTTGTACTGATTAAAAATCTACAACCCTTTACTCTCAATTCATGTTTTGTAAGTGCAGGCGCAAGTGTGTGTGTTGGGGGAGGGGGTGAGGGGGCACACACAAACAATTACGACACACATTAATTACGGACGAGGACGAGACATAAACAGTAAGCACACAATCAAATCTGGCGGGTAGCGCTAAAAATCCACAACAGTGCCCTGTTTAGTGTCTAAATTGTGTAAAATGGACCCATTATATCCCCGATTAAGTGTCTTGAGGCAGTGGTCCTCAAACAGTGTGCCGTGACACACAGGTGTGCCACAAAAATTTCCCAAGTGTGTCGCGAAACGGCACACTAAGAAAATGCGAAAAACCAGATGATCCTAATTGAGTATTTACTGGTGTCTACTGGTAACTTCATAACTGTATTGTTATTTATTTAGTTTGAGTCAGTCGATGCATGACTAGTCTGTGTCTACGACTGTATGCCGTCTATGAGTTGCTATGTTTTTATTTTGCAAAATTCAAATATTTTTCATACATATTTAGCCGGGTGTGCCGCTATTGTTTGTGTGTGTCACAAGGTGCGCCGTTCGCATAAAAAGGTTGAGAACCACTGTCTTAAGGTAACAGATTCTGTACACAAAGAGGCGTCTACCTCATATACTTTGAGAATAGATGTTGAACTATTTGTAGCCAGACAGCCTCAGTTTAGTATGCCGATAACATCTTGACCAGCGTGGAAAATAAACAAAACTTAAAAATATTTCATTTTGATCAAAACTGTCGCCACTGACGTACTTAAATTGTTCAATGGCATTTAGTAATTGAACTAGAGTATACAGGTCACAACTGTATGGAATATAATTAGGCCTACTGCTTATTACTAAGCGACGTTTTGACTAGGCTTCTCTAGTCATTATCAAGCAAGTTATAGGCAGGAATTGCATTCCATAGAATTGTGACCTGTATACCGACGCACTTGTAGAAACGAATCGTCACCAAAACATAGACACTCTTGATTTCCAATTCATTGTTCATTCATTTATATAT
The DNA here is from genome assembly GCA_036850965.1 of Patella caerulea. Classification (NCBI taxonomy): domain Eukaryota; kingdom Metazoa; phylum Mollusca; class Gastropoda; family Patellidae; genus Patella; species Patella caerulea. The sequence continues at coordinate 10,073,342 of JAZGQO010000002.1, read as the reverse complement.
TCTACATGGCTGATTCCAATTTGCTGTTCCAGGTGATGGACGTATAATGACCCAATTGCATTCATAAAGAAAGCAAAGAATTCAACATTAAATCTGTTCATTTGGTGACATGGCCACTAATTCGGATATCAAAATTAACAATGAAGATGAAGTGACAACCAATTCGTCGGAGACCAACAGCGACACAGATTATGAGCACGTGCGCAATGAAAATGGTGTCGACAAGAAAAACAACACCGGTGAAAATGGAGTTGAAAATACGTGGGCAGATGACATAGAAAGTAATGGCGAATCCAAATCCAAAAATAAAGTGAAAAATAAATCCAAAAGTAAGAAGAAACGAAAAATAAAGAAAAAAGAATCCGTGGACGTTTCAGATACGAATGAAAATTCTTTTCAAACTATTAGCGAGGAAGGTTCTGTGATAGCGCGGAGTACAAAATTAAGAAAACGTCCCAAAGTTCCCAGACGCCATTTAAATATAGACGGCGCCATAGAGAAAAAAATAGAAAAAAAATATATAGAACTTGAAAGTTTATTAAATAGACAATTCGTAGAGAAGAAAACAAATTTAACTTATCAACATATAGGACAAATGGAGATCTTACGTCAACAGTACAACCTTTCATGTCATGGTCTGCCTCCTGCAGGACCATACGCACATACCACAGGACCAAAACAACGACCACATTCAGCTCACGTCAGAGGTAAGACATATTCCTGAAGCAATGGCCCGAGAAATCCCTCTCTGACCATTGCTGGAATGGCATCTGTTTCTTGAACTTATGCGGGAGTGTGTCTATTCTTTCCGTTCAATGAAAGCTATCACTTAAGTACAGCAACATGACAGTCCTTCGTTTCTTTTGGGGCTTCCCTAAAACTTTGGACAGTGAGTTAAGGTATTAAAACCGTGAAAGTATGTTCGTTTCCAAACAGTATTGTTTATATTTCATTCGACTTGATAGCCTCGTTTGTCACGCAATTAGTTTTACTGCAGTATTCACTCGGCAAACCTCGGAAGATTTCGGGAATCTAAACTCGGCTGTATGATGAATTCCGCCATATTGGAACTACTTTAAAGGTCCCGGATGAAACATGGCTGCGTCCATTCCAAACACAAGTTGGCGACCTATTTGGCTAGCGACCTATTCGACCGATCCAGCTGTAAGATAATGACGAAATTACACTTCTATTCTGAGCTGAAGGAATGGATAAAAAATAATATACTCTACTTTCATTTGATAGACATAACGTTGGATTTTATTGGTTGATAAATAGAGACTGTTGTCTTTACTCTAATTATGTTTCCAACGAACAGGTTGTAGCTCGATCGGTCGAATAGGTCGCTAGCCGAATAGGTTCCCAATTTGTGTAATAGCGTCAAGTTTTCCTGTTAAAGTAAACCGATAGCCGCATCGCAAATGTATGGGCGTAGGTACATATCACTTACTGTCATACATCCGAGACTAGATGTAGTTTACGTAGTTTACGGAATCTGTCGAGATTAGCCGAGTGCTGCAGTATTCTGCTATGCACGGGTTAATTAGGCATAATAAAATCGTGAGTCATGACGTATACGTTATGTAAACATATTTGGTCCAGTATTGGCAGCTCGTGATTGGTTGGTAGACGGACTACTGATCAATCAAAATTTAACACAACAATATCCACTCATAATAGCAGTGTGTAGTTGGATTACCTCTAATCAGACGCAACACTGCGCGGAGTATGGAGGTAAGACAGCTTGTCCAAATATTTAATGCTTGTACAATGTACCAAACTGATCCCGCAGTGAATATTCGTTTGGCCGCTACAATCACTGATAAGCATGACATCGACGAGGCTTAATGAGTACGGCATATTAACTTTTTTACTCCGACAAATTAAATTCTCAAACATTTTTTTGAGGTAAAAGAAAAATAAATAAAGACGTTTGAAGTATTTGTAGTTAAAAAATATTTCCTATTTAGTGTAAACGGGTATTAAAATGAGTAAAATGCATCATTTTGCCCGAAGCAGTTAGGTGTGAAGAAAACATTGCACGAGCCGTTGAGCCAATGACTACGAGGCATGCCGTCAACGCACGTGCTTTGGACAGGCATCCGTTACAGGGATAATTCGTAAGTAATTCTCTGTGAAACAGGTTGACAATGTACATGTATATCTGTGGGAAACTCTCTGCCACAAATTGAGGCTATTCAAAGTATAGGGTTGTCGATTGCTTGGGCTTCAGATGATTTGGTCTGCAGTTGAGTCAAATGGCCTGATTTAGAGCCCAAGCTCCTACGTGACACGGAGCAGCGTCGCCCGCCCTACTTCGTGGGTTTTCTCCGGAAACTCCTTTTAGACCTTTCGACCCCCATCGAGTAGATAATACCCACCTCACACCTCTCAGCATTTTAAGGCGGCACCCAATCAAGGAGTGAAACGTCGTAGATATTTTTCTGGTCCTTCATATATTAGACTCGTAATGAATAACTTTGTGTCGAGTAGATATTAAAAACCTCAACGTGTTAAGGCAGTACCCATGCAAGGTGTGAAACTACCTTTTTGAAATTATCGTTGTACAAGATACCCTACTTTATTTATTTTGAAGTATCATTACAGTATTTCTCACATTTATTTTGACATTTCGTCATTTGGCACAATGAAGGAGTTTGCCCCGGGCACCGCCACACCTCCGCACTGTTGCACCCATGTATTTCGTGACTTGGTCAAATATAGGGGAATTTTACATACATGTACATGCAAAATCAAATTTTCAAATAAATCGAAATAAGGAATGAATGGATGCAGATTCTCCAGTATTATTTACACGTTAAATATACTTGGATTTGGTTTTTAATTGTATTTTCAGTGCCAAGTGACTCTGACGAAGCCTATAGTACCATCAGAACCCTTCAACATTTCACCAAATATCGTCCACCACGAAGTCACATCAGATCTAAAAGTGCCAAATCTCGCCGAGAGACATGTAGTGACTCGGAGAGTTATCGCCCCAAGAGGATCGATATAAACCTAGATACGACGTCATTGAATAGTTCCAGAAGCTCAACAAGGCCATCCCGCAAGAAATCATCCGACCGAGGAAGTCAACGTTCAAAGTCAAGAAGTTCTGGTTCACCATCTCCTAATACGTCACCAGGCCGTATGTACGTACCCACAGATCATAAGCTCAAAGAAACAGAGAATCCAAAGATAAAGCAATGGCTCCACAAAAAGAACCTGCAATTCCGTAAGCAAAAGGCGATAGAGAGAGCTGAAAAACGTGAAAAGAGACAGGAATCGATGATGCGAGAAAGTGTTAAACAAGTGGCCCATGAAGCTGGGAAATCAAAAGTCCAGGAATGGATGAGAAGAAAGAGAAGGGAAGCATATGAGCAAGCGAAGGCAGAACGTGAACAGAAGAAAAAGCTAGAACAAGAGAAACAAGAAGAAAAGGAAACAAGAACCATGGAGTTTGTCGAAGGAAAAAGTTGGATGCGACCTGTATCGGGCTCCAGAAAGCAAAATGCAGGCGAGGGTTCCGTTGGCGAGCCGTCAACTTCAACCGATGCCGAAAACGTTTCAAGCGGTCCTATTCCCCACCCCCCTAACAGCAAAATGATGTACAAGAGATCACCAGCAGGACGAATCAGATTGAAATTTAAGCCGAAAGAAGAAACAATAAGCCCAGAAGGAACAGATAAATCCACCGAGGAATCACAAATGAGTTACAGCGAATGGTTAAAGAAGAAGAGGGTACAAGATGCAGAGAAGAAAAAGGCGGAACTGGAGGCTAAAGCTAAAGTCGAACCAGATCCCGACCTTAAGGTCCTGTTACCAGAAATGTCTAAAAAGCGAATAAATCGGGTCACAGATTCCAAAAAAAGTGTTGATTCCGGACTAAAAAGTGACGATGGCGGCTTTAGTGATTCCCAAACATCACCAGACCCAGACGAGTCGGCTACTCCTGTATTAAAGATCAGTGGAGCAAAAGCAACGCTAACTTCCAGAAATGGGTATACTCGTCCACAGTCTGCTCTTGCTAAACCACCTGTACCACAGCCATGTAAATCCCCCAAGAGACCCCGATCGGCTCACCCCCGGGTTGAGGCTATAATGAACGAAGGTGATGATGATGCCAACACAGAAAATCCGTTTAAACTACCTTTCCCAGCTCACTTAGGGCTCCCATCTGAAGTGGCTAAGGCTCAAAGTAAAATATTTCCAGACAGGGTAGCAGAAGAGAGAAGATCTTTAGAATCAATGCGCTTAGAACCACAAGGTTGTGATTCATCTTTGGCAGACACTAAACCGATTGTTGGAAAGGGTGAAGATGAAATAAGCGAAGAGAATTCCGTTGAAGATGGCGACGAAAATGTTGCAGAATCCGCAAAAGAAGAAACTGTAGAGGAACCGATTGTCGGTGCAGCATTTTTTAGAGATAGTGTTGAAGATGATACATCAACTGAAACCAAAGTTCCACCGGAATCAGAATCAAAAACAGAAGACGATGTGACTAGCGGGGATGATAATCAGTATTTTTTAGAGAAAAGCCTTGACAAACACGAACCTGATAAACAAACAGTACCAGACAGAACAACCGAATCATGCACTGTAGAGGCTAGCGTTGAAGTAGACCAAGTCAACGTAACCGAACTTCCTTCAGAACAGATACCGGTGATACAAGACCCTACTGAAGCACAAGATAAAGAAGAAGCACACGATAAAGAAGAAGCACACGATAAAGAAGAAGAAACTGGGCAACGCTACTACGATGAGGAAGGCGAGGAAGAAGTCTGTGGTGGCGAAGGTGGTGTTCAAAATGAAATTACAGGCGAAACTCTTCAATACCAGGAAGAAGCTACTCACAATTCTGTTATTCCCGATACCGACGGCACACAGAAAGATATGATAGATGACAACAATCAGTCTTTTTTAGAGCAAGGCCATCCGAAACGGGAACCGGATAAACACGAAGAATGCCGGAAATCATTATTAGAGCAAGTTGTTGACGCCTTGCCCGAATTGGATGAGGAAGAACCAAATTTATCGGTCGTTCCAGAAGAGCAGGTTGAGGCACCCGACGAACCAAATGATGAAGAGTCAGCTGCAGACGAAGTGGAACCGACGACTATTGTCGCAACAGAACAGCACGAAATAACCGAAACAGAAGAGCACGTAGAAGATCAAGTACCTGACAACGTTACCATGATGCATACTGAACAATTATCTGACACTGTCACAGAAGACAGTCAAAATTTAACATTTAATACGGGAGAATTTAAGCAATATGTTTTGGAAAATTATCACCCAGACGAGAAGCAATACGGTGCTAATGGGAAAAAAGATGAAGTAGTTGAACCAATTGTGAAGAAAGATACTACAGAGATGACGTCGGGGCCAAACGAGCAGGAGGTGATTATGGAAAGGTCTGAATCAAATATAGAAGAACAGATTATCCAACAAACAGAAAACCAAGAAATCCAGCCAGACTTATATAATCAATTGGATAGTCACACGGAGTCAAGGAATGAAACTGGTTTTTACCAAGGGAATTTTGATGGGCGTGGCAAAGAACAGGATGATGCTAGTCTTCCAGGGGACGAGGTCGTTGTACCAGATAACACCATATTCCATGCTGACACCACAGCAGAGGACACCATGAAAGTAGCAGCTGTAGTCTCCGAACCATCCGAGCTCCCCGAAACTCATTTGGTTGCTGACCAGAGGGAAAGCCAAGAACCAGAATTCGCGAATGTCGAATCATCGGAATCAACTTTGAAAGAATTAACAACGCGACCGGGGACGGAAATTAACAATGTAGCCGAAAACGCTTTTCAACAAACAGGCACAGAATTGGACTGCAATTTCAAATCTTCTGAATTGCTTGATACGCCCGAAGTACCACCTCCAACAGAAGTCGATTTAGATTCTCAGAATGTTGACAACAGTGAGGTAAAAATCGGAGAAAAAGCCATTGAGTCAGAATTCGTGGGAAAAGCCGCATTAGATGCGACAGAAATATCAGAAATGCCTGCGATGTTAGAAGCTGAAAAGTCTACTGGTTCAGATTTTGAGGACGAAGTCACACAAAATGCATCGGAAACCAAGGAACTGTCGGTTCCCGAAGAAAACGAAATTCCCGAAGCCATTTCAGATTTTTGCGACGAAGAAGTGCGTTTTGGTGAACAATCTCCGGTACCACAAGTTGTGGAGGTCAACAAATCACAGATTAAAAACACTGAAACAGCAGCACCAGATCATCACACTGCTCACCAGAGTGATTATGGTGTATACGAACAGTTTGTAGAGGACGAGGTAACCCTTTCGACGGCGATAGCTGAAGACCCCGATAGCTCAACTGCGAACAGTCTAGCGAGTCTTGACATGGACGATACAACAGTGTTAAAACAGTCGTATGCTCTGGTTAAAACAACAGCCGAAACTCAGAAAATACCCGAAGATGACAGTGACTATAATTACGGATTGGACGAAGCGAAACAGATAAACGAAACGGAAGAGAGTGCATCCAAAACGGCAGATAATTTTCAAAATATTAATGACAACAGCATACATCCCGGACCAGAACTATTCGAATCTACTACAGAACAGATTCCGAGAGACGACCACGAAGAAAAATCATCGACAAGAAGCCAGATCAACGATGCCATACATGAAGATTTAGAAGCTCAAAATTATAATCCTGTCACTGAAGTAGATTCTCTACGAAACAATAATAATATTATTCTTGCGACATCTACACCTCAAGCCAAGCCGCAAACGTTCGATTATATTGAACAGACGCACGTTTCAAATAATGATGATTTATTGGAAGGGGACCTGTCAGGTCATTTAGGACTAGGCGAATCGGCGTCAAGCCAGACCGGTGATACAATACAGGAAGATGTAGAAGTTCAAAATTCCAATGAGGTCGCGGGGGAAGATTCTCAGCGAAACATTAATAATGATGATTTGTCGGGAGCTAACGTTCCTGACGATATAAATTCGAATCCGCCAATATCTGACATTGTATTCCCAGAAGTTCCCCTTGAACCTGTACAATATTACGAAGACCGAACTGATATAAATGTGGATTCTGTATCTGAAGAAAAGCAAGAAAGTGACCAACGCGGAGATCTAGAAGACGATAGTGGGGATAAAGAAGAGATCAGTGATGCAATCATTTCGGATGTTATAGGTACTGTGGAACATGTGGAAGACACAACAGAAAGACCAGAATCTCAAACCAAAATTGTTGTGAATACCTCAATAACAACAAATGACAACAAGTTGGGGTTTGTTGAAGACTCTAATACGCTTGTTGAAATTGAAAACCAACGATCTTGCCATGATGAGGATCAACAAGAATTGGCACAGGATTCGTCAGAGGAAGCAATGTCCAAACATTTTGGGGAAGCGCAATCAATTCTAGAAGAAACACAAACATCTACTGAGCATCCTCCGTATACGGCGGATGACGAAACCCAAGTCGAAAATCCTTTGGATGAGTCGCCAGAAGCATACGGATCTAAAGATTTCGTAGAAACTATTTTACAAGACAGAGAAACGTCTCCGGTGTATGCTCCAGATTGCGTTGATGAAGAAGCGCCGATACCAGATGAAGTAGTTGCACCTAGTGATTTCAATGACGTCCACGATGATAAGATGTCGGCACAAGTGGCGACGGACGAAGAATCAGACGATGATATCCATCAACTAAGAATGAGATTACGTCGATTGCGATCAACCGAAGACTTCGTCTCTGAAATCGTGGATATGCACAGAAACCTGAATGAACTCGATACCAGTTTTGAAGTCACGAACACCTCTGGAACAGACGACAACATAGTTGCGATAGACGTTTCGACTATGAATGGGCACATCGAAAATGGTGATGGAGATTTGGAATCCGGTGATTTAAACAACAATGGAAAATCTAATAAACTTTTAGAGACATTGAATGATCTAAGCACTGCTGTTGAATCTAAAACGAAGCCTGCGGAAGTGACAGTCGAGGGTAATAATAACGAGATGTTAGAAAACTTGAAGAATGAGTTCAATTTGGAACCTGAAGACACCAACAACGAAACAAACAGACAGAATTCTAAGTTGAAATCAATCTTGTCCGATACTGAAATTTCAACCAGGGATGAAAACGGCAACGTGGGCAGTTCAGAACAACCAGATACGCCTAGGAAGCGAGTTTCATTCTCTAAAAGACCTATAGTAATCCAGGGTGATGGCAGTCAAGATCCAATTGTTACTAGTGACGACGGAGCCAGTAGTGCTGATGATGATGTCATGGCCTTGATGAGTTAACCAAGTCGCCGTTCTGATAGGAGTTATCCCCCTTGTCCCCACGCCGTGGCCTGCCTTCTTTAAGTCGGCCTTTTAGAACTCTTACTGCCTTTTATTACATCTCCCTCGAAAGGGTGTCATGTCCATCTTGTAAATATGATGTGTTTCTTTATCAAAAACCCGTTTCCATTTGATATGACGACGTATATTAATATACTCTATCAATTCCATTTGTTATCATTCATCTATTACCGGAAGTGCTTATTGTAATATATTTATATCTATGTTTATATTATATTTTATGTGTGGGTTATCGCTCCATTAATTTAATTTGAAATGAGTTTCAGAAACAAAGATTTACATTAATGTTACCTGATAAAGACCCCTGCGCGCAAGCGAATTATTGAAATGAAATTGAACCATACGTTAGTCCCGAAATGACCCAGTTTGTGTCGAGTGGACGTTACCCCACCCCCACTCCTTCTCTATCTATCTGTCTTTTCAGTTGGGATTTAACGCAAGACAAATGGTCATATCTAACGTGTAAAATGGACTTCAAAGAGAACTTATGATTAAGTTAATACATCATTCTGGCTTTTATATCATCTGTGCATCCCCGACGAATAAATCCACAAAAACTCTGTTGTTTTTATTGTTTGGTTATACATATTGGTGATATACCTGCCATGTCGTTGTATATACATTTTTGTGCTTTGAAAATACCACATTTAATTTACAATCCGTGAATAATATATTTTGTATCTTCCCATGATCTTGCAATGCCTAATTATATATATTTAGTATATATTTGTGTATATAATGTGAACGTTGTAAAATAATATTTATTTATCTTGACATCTAATGTTGCTTTGTTTGATTTCTTTATTCGAGCTAAATCTGTACACAATGTACCCTGTTCATTACCACAGGCGCGGATCTAGGATTTTTTGCAGGGGGGGGGGGGTCTAGGTTTTGATAAAAGGCACTCAACCAATTAACGGGGGGTTTGGGCCCCCCCCCCCCCAGGAAAATTTGGTAAATTAGATTCAATTTGGTGCATTCGGACGTATTTCCGGAAGATAAATTCCAAAATTACAGGTCTAAAAGTCGCCAATAAAATCGCATAAAAAATTTTCAAGTCTGAGCAGGGGGGGGGGGGGGTCCGGACCCCCTGGACCCCCCCCCCCCTCTGGATCCGCGCCTGACACTATATTATTCTGGTTGATCAATTATTCAGTATTTATATAGCCCGGTTCACATATGACATAAGTAATGGGGACCAGGGACCTGTTTCACGATATCTGAACACTAAAAGACACAATCTAAATTTTAGTAGTTACTTGAATTTTGATTGGCTAAGCACTAAAATCAGCCTAATATTATCCAATCAAATTATTAAAATTTGGATTTTTATCTTAGTTGAAATTTCGTGAGACAGACCCAAGGTCAACAAGGGAATCAATGGCGCCGTGGATGAAACTACATATTGGAATTTTTGTCCCCTATATAAAGTAAGTTTTCGGTAGGCCAGTCTCTAAATGTCTGCATTAGTTTACTGATAACCCTTTAAACTCGCTCGTTGTATGGAGAGTAATAAAAATGTATAATTTTTATTTCAAGCAAATGATTATGAATTAAGTATATTGTTAGTATATGTTAAAATTAGTATTATTTATATACATATGAACTAACTATAATAATAGTGACATATATCCTTAAAGGGTTTTGTATTAATTTGTGATTTTATGTTATTCATTGGACCATGTCTCGCATTTCTTGACATATATTAAAAGTGGCCCAAGCGCTGAAAAATTGAATTAGGCGGAATGCAATTGTTGACTTAATGCGTAGCATGAACTGACAGAGACAATTCTTCGCGAATCCCCGATTTGTTGTTCTGAAGTATAACTTGATCGTGGGTTTCACCTTAACCTGTTTTTGACCAAGAGCTGTCTCACCAGCGCTACTCATATTTTGTTCTTCTTGGCAGCAGACGTTATTCGAAAACGCTGATCCCCCGCCAAGTTTAGTACGATCGCCCCTGAAACTTGGACAATTGCACATCGATTGACTGATGTGGCGACACGATTCCAAGATGGCGGCGATGACATCTTGACCTGTTCTTGGATTATAGTAAGCTCGTGCTTGTTTGTATATTTAAAAAGTAGGTGTTTTTCAGTAAAGTAGATATTTCCGATTTTTTAAAAAAAATTGTTGTTTTCATTAGACTTAGTGTATTTGTTGTTCAAGAATGGGCAGTTTATAACTACAACATTTTTCTATGCTATAAAAAATATTAGTAGTATTTATTTATTTATTTATTTATAATAGTTTTTCCAATTTTCAAACTTATAAAAAACAATTTAGCATTCAATTTTAACCAAATTCAATGTATACTCACAGCTTTCCAAAAGTATGTATGCTTACAGAAAAACAAATTAGCATTCGATTTTAACCAAATTCACAACTTTACTGTTACTTTGCAAGACGACTTATATTTTGCTGTTGTGTGCAGAAAGTTTGTGTCAGCATTCCTTTTTGTAATTTTTCTTAAAAGTATTAATCTTCCACCAGTATTCACTTTAAATTATTTTTATTAAAATAAGTATGTATTATTGTTGTTAATGTTAATATATATTAAAGTTGTATATTTTATATAAACGTGATCAAAAATATTATCATTTTAATCCCTAAGGTATTGATTCTGCGATCCATCTGTAAGGGAAGACAACTCTGCTTGGGTAGAATGTGTTGAACAGGGGTTTGTGTTATCAATCTGAATTAAAAACACTTCCTTCTGTTCCCGGAAAGGGCGCCAGTGTGCAGTAGTACGCGAATGTCTTCGGCGTTTAAGAATTTAAAATAACGCTTGAATCGTATTACTGGTCATTAGTGTTAGCAACATTGTAAACGAACGGGAAATTCGGAAAAATCACTTAGAACAACGAAATCTCCTACATCCCCATTGTCCCTAGAAACTAAGCAGATATTTAGGATGCAGTGTTTTCATTGGATAGGACTGTACTAATGGTTAAAATGTCAACCAATCAACTGTTTAAATTTTAATCAGACCATGTTAATTTCAATACCCTGTGTTTTTATTCGTTTATTATTTTGCTTATTGAATACAGAATAACTCTACTCCTATTACAACTATAAATTCTAGGCAAAATATTCTTAGTAAAAGGGGGGTAACTGAGTATCTATTCCTGTAAAGGGGAGTAACCCCCATTGTTATTTATCATCCTAATATCATTATGTTAAACGAATTTTTATTATATCGTATGGAGTTTGTGTGTAAAATATCTTATACTTTTGTAAATATTTAGGATAGCCTTTGATTAACAACATATTGCATTGTATATATGCTACGATCATAATGGCCAATTGCGCCCCTTTTATTACTCCGTCCAAATGTGATATAAGTGTTTAGATTTGTTTTATATTTTTTAATATTGTATTTTAGTGTTATATTATAGCCTTTTCATTATTTGTTATTGTGTGTTAATGCCGATATAATTTGTTACTTTTGTTTTAAACGTATATATTAAACAGTACATGGAACGTTTGAAATTAATGATGATAATATAGTAGTATGGATTATTGTATTAATGCGCGCGTGGCTTTAGATCTTCGTATGTCATAGATTTACGTAAACAAAAAAGTCCACATATAATACGCTGTAGTACACATATTATTCAAAATGAAACTGGTTTAGATTAGATGTTTTTGTTCGCTAATCATGTGTTTGTTCAATTTATATATTACTCTGGCATAATTTCGCTTAAATACGTGTTTGATTGTACAATAATATATTATACATTACTTGTATGTTTCGTTGATTTTATAGTACCAACATATGAATTTAAGATTGTTTATATATCTGTTAACATAATATTAGTTTTTATATATATATATATATATATATAATTCATGGATCCGTGTCTCTATTTCTATTTAATTTCAGTATGATTAAAATACAGATCTACATGTATTATTTCGTTTCGCTTTTTATACTGATGGTCTACACTACATGAAGATCTGACCAGTTGTATATATACAAGTTGCTTTTGAACCTATGACGTCAGATATTGATTAATCAATCAGCGTTGACGTTTCTATGGGTTTTATCCACAATTCTGTCCAGAGCACGCCAAGAACTCGCCCGGCTAATTCCTCACATCAACTAGAGCGCCTGTTATATAACAACTCTTCCAGATCCTAGTGTTGTGAAGACAAGTAAAACGACATTTTGAACTATAAAAAACGAAACGAAATAGGATCTGTGATTTAATCCGATTGATTTAATTTAATATTTTATATAATGGATATTACTATTTGATTTATTGAGTTTCTTTTGTTGTTTTTTTTTTTTATTTATATATTATTATGTACACGTAAATTATCGCCTGGAGAAATCTACGCAGATTTGCGTATGAGAGAATTTTAATGATCGCCTTTTTATTCAATAATTAATGATGATATGCAATTTATTGAGGATATTATTGGTGTGTCTTATTTATAAATTGGATCACTTTATCGATGACGAATTTTGATATTTTTGATCCACAAAAAGATAAATATACAATTGACAAATCAAGTTTATGTCAAGCGACAAGCGATCAGTTGAATATTACAGTTATCACACAAGCGGTATTTACTGTAGAATGTGGGATTGTGTGATAAATTTAAATATATATATATCGCCCACGAATAAACAACCATCGCTGTTATGTAATATATATGTATATCAAATTGTTTTTAATTTTCTAATCTGTGTTAAATTTTTTTGTCTTATATTAAACGTGAGGTAATGTGATATTGTTACACGGTAGTTTATGGCCCGTATTGTTTGTAAGACAATTTACCAAATATGACGTATTTTTTTAATTATTTAAATTTTCCAATTATGACCACTTCTTGCATGGATGTTTTGTTTAATATTTGATTATATAATGTAGGTTTTGTATATTATTTTTAGCATATCAATTACATGTCATAGTGTTTCCCTTAGTAACTAAAATGATGTCCTTGATAATTTTAAAATACGAACATTTTTAAAGGTAATCGATTAAATGATTTTTTGCAATTTTAATTAAATGGTATATTTTATCAATACAAATTATTTAAATTTATGACAATACAAATAATAGTTAAATATTATAAATATTATTATAAATATTATTATAAATATTATTATAAATATTATATTTTATCAATGGAATACAAGTTATTTGTTGCATGACAATACAAATGTTTTTTTAGTTGTTTTTTTTTTTTTTTTTTTTTTTTGGTGTTTTTGGGGGGGGGGGTGTTTTTTTGTTTTTGTTAAATAAGAATATTATAAATATTATTATAAATATTATAACGTATCCCTGAAGTATATTTTTTTAAAATTGATGTCAACACAAATGTTTTAAGTTAAATGAGAATATGAATATTATAAAATACAAAATAATGCTGTTTTTTCAATATAGTTAGATAGGAATATTGTTATAAATATTATAATTTATTGATAAATTGCAAATACAAATTAATTATGTATAACAATTTATTTTCTAATTAATTAATAGGAATATTAATCAAATACAAATTAATTGAAATGTGACAATTTGTTTTTAGTTAGATAGGAATAGTACACCATTTTGATGAAACATTTATTTTAGGAATTTTTAATTCTTTATGTGTAGAAATGCTTTGAAGCTATTTTTATTTTATTTTTTCAATAATTACTTGATTATTTAAAAATGTTGTGAGAGGTTGTAATACAGCCATTGTAATTAGAGTTAATATGTTTAAATACTTGTTCGTTAATTAATTTATTAAGATTTAAATAATTATATTTCAAAATGTCTTCGGCCTTGTCTTGTTTATTATTCGCTATTTTATTTTACTCCGATTTTAATGAACCAGTTTGGGGAACAAATCAATTATACTGTTCAAAGGTTGGGGTGGGGTAAATAATATGCTATGAGAGGGGGGTTGGGGCCCCAAGAAAATTATCCGTCATTTCCTTGCATCTGTAGCCAATCCAAGAGCTATTTGTCTAAACGTTCGGAAATCGCAGAAAAAGTCTCAAAATCGAGCAAATTTCAATTTTTTTCTAGAGGCCAGGGGAGAGACCCCCGATTTTTGGTACCTTGGCCGTGGTGCCTTTCCGGCGCTCCTGGATCCATTCCGTTTATATGAATTTTTAAGCAGAGAAGAATAGAATGTGAACAACTGTTTATCATTGGTTTCATTGTAGTTATTTCCCTTAGTTCATTAAATGTTGCAGGCGGAAATTAATATACGAGAGAGAGAGAGAGAGAGAGAGAGAGAGGGGGGGGGGGGTCAAGTGAGCATCTGGGGAGTTGTGATGTAGCTAATAATTATGGTAACCCAAGACGGTAATAGTCACAGAGTCGTGACTAAAAAATGGGAGGCCTTCTCCCCTGGCAATTTATTTGAATCCAGATCACCATCAATATCCGCACCTTAATGTTAAATTTCGTCTCTTTAACTCAACGTATTCCGACATTTGTGGACTTAGATTGTGTTGTCGCCCACTAAGCGTAACTGTAAGTGTGAATTTAGCGAAACGTCATAGTGTACAGCTAAATTTAAACTTATATTAATTGTAAATACAAGCGTAACATTTAAGCTGTGAAATCTCTCCGTTGGTTCGATGTCAATCAGTATTTTTCTAGAATGCTTACAGCTTCAGTTTATGCACGAATTGTAACCCTGTCCAATTTAATTATAGTAACACTGCGATCTGGTTAAAATACAGATCTACATTTCGTTTCGTTTTTTATACTTTCGATGGCCTACACTACATGAAGATCTGTAGTGGAAGGTCGCGCCAGAAGTCATACGACCGGCTTTTGATCAGATGACATCAGACATTTGATTACCCCATCAGCGCTGATATTTCTTGATGTTTACCCACAGTTCCGTGTACCTCACGCCGAAAACTAGTCGTTATAGACCGTTTCATTGGCTAACCTTAACATCACACAGAAGGCGCGTTATATAACAACTCTTTCAGACTCTAGTATTGTAAAGTAAAACGAAATTTTGAACTATAAAAAACGAAACGAAATAGGATCTGTGTTTTAATAAGATTGGTATTTACCACGATACTGACAAATTCGACATTCTCTGCGGACGAAGGGGATGGATGGCAGAATGGTTAGCGTGCTGTATCATAAAGCCTGTCATTGAGTCAACTGGCGTGGTTTCGAATCCCGGTAGTACGTGACAAGGGGTAAGGTCGTCTGTCCAACCTCGTGGATTTTCTACGGGTCCCCCGGTTTCCCGTCACTGCTAAAGATCCCTACGCGCAGGCGAACTATTAAAATAAACTTGAACCTAGTTTGTGTCGAGTGGACGTTAAACCCCATTTCTTCCCATCTCTCTGAGGACGATAAACAAACCAGCGCCACCTATTAATGTAGGGTATTTAGGTTTCATTGCTTTAAATAAATGTCAACTTATGTACATTAAAATTTTAGCATGGGTTAAGATCAGTGGTTGTAGCAGATTCACAAACAATCGACGTCATACTAAACTTATGCTGTCGGTCTAAGATTAGCTCCGTTTGACAACTGACACTAAACTAGTTGACCGACATTTTAATTTCCCAATCGACGATTTTTATAGTGGACAAAAATAAATAGATTTCTTAGTCTTTTTTTGTATGGCAGATGTGAACTGGCGTAGAACATTACATGCAATGAAATAAAATAGGGTTTAACGTCCTACTGCTCTGCTCCTAACCTGGGCTAATAAAGACGGGCATACGCCATACAATGTGATGCGAGGGAAATTTTGCCCCGAGCACTATGACCTCCTCATATATCTTATTCCAACTGCCAAGGGATGTTTTACGTGTACGCCAAAGTGTACCTCATCTGACAACATAACAAAATAGTATACTAATTGTTGGACGCGGTGCACCATTTCGGACACTGAATGATTCTCGAAGTAGGGTACAGCCAAGGGCGTTTTAATCTTTATCATGGTGTAGGCTATACTATTTTGAGGGCCCTCTTTCGCGGAAAAGGGGGTGGTCTACATTGATGTTTTTCATGTCAATACAATAACTGGATTCCCATCCAGTAGTAGATTCGACAGTAACAGTGTATAGAAAACGATTGACTCTGACTCGGGGGGCCCTTTTCCTTGGCCAGAGGGGCCTTTTGTCAGACGTGGGGGCATTCTGTCTGCCTTTAGGACCCTCCCTAACTAGGATACATTTTCATTTTTCTCATCGGTTTTAGCATTTTTCTACCGCTTTATTTTTCCAACTTCTTTGATTTTTTTGCCTCAGCTATGAAACGTCTTTGGGTACAGCAGAATGAGATTGACACCGCTCCGTCGTACATTATTCTTTCTGATGGACTGTCTTTAAGTTGTCATGTTTAGATATTATTATCCGGTTTCCTCCCACTGCTAAAGACCCCAACGCGCAAGCGAATTATTGAAATAAAATTAAACCATATGTTAGTCCCGAAATGACCTGGTTTGTGTCGAGTGGACGTTAAACTCTCCCTCTCTCTCTCTCTCTCTCTCTCTTGGATGTCGTTAGTCAGTGGAAACACAAATTGAATCAACAGAATTATAGAAACCAATACATAATTAGATACAACATTTCTCTGATTCCATGGGTTAATTATCTTTAAAATGTGAGCGGCTCTGGCAAAAACAGGCTTTTCTTGGAAAATTTCAAAATTGAGATTCTGGTAGATTTGGAATCCCCACACCAAGAGCTTTCTAAAATTGAATAAATTTTTGAAATCGGATGAAAATTCGATAAGTTATACCCTTTTCTGCGTTAGAACTCAGCAGAATGAGAAATTAAGAAAATGGCCGCCAAAAATAAAGATTGAAGAAAGTATTTATCTCATTCAAAAGTCCATAGCAACCAAGCTTATAAATCCATCAAATGACTTGGAAACTGCCACAGTCATAGATCCGATCATTTCCCTTCGTTAAATTCATATGATAGTCCTATCTAAGAAAAATATTTGATAAAACATCCAAAAATAATTACTCAAACAATGATCAAGTTTTCTCAAATCACAAATATGGGTTAAAGTTTGAAATACAGTTCCAACACCTGCAAAAATAAATATTACACAGCATTGTTACTAATAAAATTTATTTAAATGTTACCATAGCAACCGAACAACCATCTTGGATTTCAATTTCAAAATGTTCAAAATGAAGCCAATCCCACCAAATCTGTCCTAATGTACAATGAGGTTTTTTTATCAAGTTAAAACCAATTCAATAACATGCAAGGGTTTTTTTTTTACCAACCGATTCATTTTCCTTCTTTCGTGTGTATGTTAGGACAGCCCACTAGCCCAAGTTCCAGAGAAGGGTGTTTAGGAAATCTGACTATAGGCCTGGTAACAAGGCGGGATCAGTCATCCATAGGCCTAATATACTCCAAATTTATAATGTCACCAATGAGTAGGCCTATGACCTATATCTAAACGACCATGCAGAGGACCTCTATAGAATGCATATTTCATGCAAGTAGGTCAACGAACAGACGATCTTTGCCGTGCTAGAGTAGTGCAATAGTATAGGCATACAGCACCGGCCCGAGAGTTTTATTTATTTTATTAATTTAGTAATAATTGACTGCATATGAACTAACGAAGCCGAAAAGTAATCTTCAAACAACTTCTCCGTCACCGAAGCCAAATTCACGGGTGGAATTTAGCACACGAGCTATTCTTGTGGTAGAATTGGCGGCAGACATTATTTTTCACACGTATGTAGTTCGAAGTAAGTCAAGCAATGTTATGACACTGGTTTAATCGTAGAACTATACACGATCTATGGTTTAGTGACTGCTTCCGTTTCTCTCGTGCCGTAAAGCGCAAGTACATTTTAGCGCATGCGCAAGAGAAGATTGACCAATCAGCGTGTTCGAAAGAGCCACGACCTAGCAACAAAACGTCATTGTTTACAGCTCTTAATAGATTGCAAGCTTTGATACTACTGTCCATTACACAACTAGATCTCATTGAATCTGCATAAATTTACCATATTTGGAAAGTTGGCGCCAGGGGGCGGTGTTTGATAGAAGTACTGTCGCAATAGAGCCAGGAGAAATACTTCAAAACAATGTCCGATTTTTGTTATTTTTTTTTACTTTTAATTGGATAATAACATAACTTCTGAATGGATACCTTGATAAATCTCTTCAAAAATACAACTTTAGAGTTGAATTCCACTTTCTCTTTTTCAGGGATGAAAGATAAATGTATTTTCGATCTATTTTTGGCCGAAACACATTTTAGACAAAAATTTTATTTTGAAACGTATATTGGCCGTAGCTTATAATAAGCACCTGCGAGAACCGCCTGTTTTCGCCAGAGGCAATCACAAATGGCTAATTAGTTTGGCTAATTATGCAATTAGATCGTTGTCATGGAGATGGAATTTAATTGTGACAGTAAGTTTAGGTACTGATATCCAGGCGAAGACAGCTGTAATAAGAGTGCTATGAGGTCGGGGTAATGTAATTAGAGACATCGGGAATAATATTAAATGTTGTTATTACATCGTTACACGTAACACGACTAAATATAGCAACCACCCATTTTGCACACAGAGACGTATCTACTCTACACCGAGAATACGTCTCTTCCATAAATGGCCGCCATATCCGACTATTACTGTAATCTTTTGGAATGCCGTCCTATCCCGGCGATAAACAAAAAGACTAATTAATCCCGGTCAGTTGCATTAAATAAAAATAGAATATATTCTTCTCTAAATTCTTAAATAAATCATCGATTAGGAACTTAAAATGTCGGCCAATTAGCTTATTAGTGTCTTTTCTTCAGCGGAGCTTTTGTAGACAGACAATTAAAATGGCTAATTGTTGTCTTCTTGGGCCGACGCTCTTCGAAAAATGCACATATACAAGTTGGACCAACTTCAACCTTGACATGATTCTTTCTCGTATAATTGCGCATTGATGAAAAGTATTTGATTATTTTATGACGTCACGGTCCCAAGATGGCGGTGATCACAACATGCTCAATTTCTTGTCCATATAGTATTATTGTCAATAATTTGACAAGGAACATTTTTTTTTAAATTTCTTTTGAGATGTTTTCGTTCATTAAATAATAGACAAAACAAGTAAACTCCTTTGATAGTTTTGGATTCTTTGACGTGAAATTTACTTTTGAAGTTTGCCTTAATAAAAAATCCATTCGATGCTATATCGCTGGCGGCAAATTGCGTTTTGTTGTCGATATATTAAATGTGATTAGGTGCCTTCAGATGGCAAAACACGATATCGAAAACACGACTGACTATAATTTCTAGAATGCTTACAGCTGCAGTTTATGGGCGAGTTGTATCCCTGTCCAATTTAATTATAGTAACACTGCGATCTGGTTAAAATACAGATATATATTTCGTTTCGTTTTTTTATACTTTCGATGGCCTTCACGGAGAACGCTAGATCGGAGACGGTCCTACGCAAATTGTGACGTCATATGTGAATTGTGGGTTAGGGTAAGGGTTAGGCTTGATCATGGGTTAGGGTTAGGACTAGCCCTGTTTACATCTCGGGACTTTGACCAAATCTACAGGTCCTAGCCCTTACCCTAACCCACAATCTATATATGACGTCATATGTGCTAAAATGCGTAGGACCGTCTCCGATCTAGCGTTCTCCGGCCTTTCACTAAGTGGAGATCTGGGAGAACGCTAGATCGGAGACGGTCCAGCGCATTATATAACGGCATGTGGATTGTGGGTTAAGGTAATGGTTAGGCTTGGCCAGGGCTAGCCCTGTTTACATGTCGAGACTTTGACGAAATCTACAGGTTCTAACCCAATCTCCCAAACAGAGTTGTCTTCCCTTGCAGTCCACCGAGCGAGAGACTTGCGTGGAGAATGGTTCTAACCCTTAGCCTAACCAAAAATCTATATATGACATCAAATGTGCTAAAATGCACTAACCCAAAATCTATATATGACGTCATGTGCTAAAATGCACAGGACGAAGATCTGACCGGTTGTACTGGAAGGTCGCGCCAGGGGTCTATGACGTCAGACATTGATTAATCAATCAGCGTTGACGTTTCTAGTGGTTTACCCACAGTTCCGTGCATCTCACGTCAGGAACTCGACATATCAGATTAGTTCATTGGCTAATTATTCCCTTCAACCAGAAAGCCGGTAACATAACAACTCTTCCTGATCATAATGTCGTAAAAAACGAAACGAAATAGGATTTATGTTTTAATCAGATTTAGTAACATTGGGAATTAGAAACTTCTAATCGTATGGCCATTTCCTAACAAATAACAATTAGAGCTAATGCTATTTCGTTTCGTTTTTTATAGTTCAAAACTTCGTTTCACTTGTCTTTACTTATATTACCGGTGTTCTGGTTGAAGCAGGGATTAGACAATGAAACGGTCTGTTGCAGCTGGTTCGTGGCGTGCGATGCACGGAACCGTGAGTAAACCACTATAGAAACGCCAACACTGATGGGGGGGTTGGGATGGCCTAGTGGTCTAGAGTGCCGCGCTTCGACCTCTAGCTGGCCGGTCACCTCTGGTTTGCGGCTGTGGTTTCGAGCCCTGGTGTGAGCGTATGTGGCATGGAGATAGAGGCGCCTTCTCAACCTCGTGGGTTTCCTCCGGGCACTCCGGTTTCCTCCCACTGCTAAAGACCCCTACGCGCAAACGAATTGTTGAAATAAAATTAAAACATATGTTAGTTCCGAAATGACCTAGTTTGTGTTGAGTGGACGTTAAACCCCATTTCTCTCTCTCTCTCTCTCTCGCCAACGCTGACCTTCCAGTACAACCGATCTATCTTCGTGTAGTGTAGACCATCAAATGTATAAAAAACCAAAATGAAATATATATCTGTATTTTAATTAGATTGACAAATTACACTGAATTTTATGCTCTAAGTTAATGACTCTATGTAGTGCATATGCTCTTAGTTTGTGGCGTCTTTCATACGACGTCGTTTAACGATATTACAAGCAAAAGTGGCCTCATTTCTTTTAATTCTATAGTTCTATACGTTTTAATGACAGAGATTTCTTGTAATCGGTCGATCATGACATTCACTAGAAGAATAATGCTTTCAAGGATGTCAACATTGTGCTCGGTGAAAAACTTCCCTGGGATTTTCTAGTGCGGTTTGCCCAATTGAGCGGCGTATGACAGTCTCTGGTATTCTGCACACACATAGATATGGAAACCTGATGCGGTCATGTTACAATCTCGACGTCTCGCGATGATAAGTTTAGAAGTCGGGGGACAGAAGGCGAGAAGTCGTGACGAGAGTGTGAGAACGTGAAAAACAGGAACAAAATTCGAGAATGTTGTCCAAAGAAAACTGCTGTCCCTCAAGTCGCTTCTCGTCTTTGAAAATCCTCGGGTTGACTCCTCCCCTCTCTCTCCCCCCCCCTCTCTCTCTCTCGGGCACGCGTAGGGATCTTTTACCAGTTGGAGGAAACTACGGACAAGGAGAGATACAGGAATAAAGGCTCATTCATACAGGGGATCAAATGTGTTTGTGCGGGTAGAGTGAATTTAATCTTGCAAATTTGATAATAAAGAAGTTATAAGATAAGCTGTTACACCATTTTTAATTTTCAAATTGTCTCCCTTGCCATACAATATATTACATCATCAAATATAACTACACAGCAACAGCAGATGCGTCTATGACGTCACTAAAACGTGTGTACTATTTTTAGCGCCGCTGATCTGGAGATCCAAAAAGTTTTCCCCAAAACCGGTCATCATCCTGCAAATAGAACAAAACCAAAATCAATATATTGTATAATGCTAATGAATTCAAATTACTTACTTACTTCCTGGATCTAGATTGTTTAGGCCTATATTGTAATTTTTTCGAGTTGGCCTGTTATTTTACTTCGTTCTCATAAATGTCGACCACTCCTGCATTTTATCAACCCCTGAGGACTGTAAGTTGAGTTATAAAGCTTAGCAGTGGAAGTATATAATGGATTTCAATCAATGACGCAGAAGCCGTGGCATTGCTGGTTAAAGCCTCCGGGCGACATTAAGCAGGCCACATGCATGAGGAGGTCGGTTTGCGCGGGGTTCGGCTATTTCCAGTCGACACGGAAGTCATAGGTGACACATGCAAGGCTGACAACGAAAGTGGGCCTCGTGGTTCCGGCAATATTAAAATTGCAGGTCATACATATACACACTTAGCTAGTTATGTTTAAAAATACGAATAGTGTAGGAAGGTGGAACTGTCGCTGCCCCTGATAAATCGCATTGCTCAAGAAAACATTTGTGTCTGCCTCAAATCCTCCTACGTTTCATTGAGCACGTAACCATAGTAACAACCATATGTCTGTCTCAAAATGACCGAAATATTACGTTGACGTGACGTTACTCATTGTCTAATATTGAACCATGCGTTAGAGC
The DNA here is from genome assembly GCA_036850965.1 of Patella caerulea. Taxonomy (NCBI): domain Eukaryota; kingdom Metazoa; phylum Mollusca; class Gastropoda; family Patellidae; genus Patella; species Patella caerulea. Next base: position 10,050,609 of record JAZGQO010000002.1, on the reverse strand, counting down.
CGAAATGATCTAGTTTGAGTCATTTGCCCACCCCTACCCCTCTTTCTGTCTCTCTTTATATATTGGTAGGAAATGAGATAGACTTAAGCTCTGGTATCAATATGACACGATGAAATCACGAGGGACACGTTTTATCATGTCAATTACAGTCATATTTACCCCGTCACGTTTCAAATCGAATACAGGATATATTAATCCTCATACGTCTAACAAACTGTTATAATAGCGACAAGATTAAACCACCAGTTGTTTGTAAAACAATCTACTTATAAGCCTTTATTTCATAATAAGTCAAAATTAAGCCAGACTCGATCATCACGTAATCTTACAATTAGCCCCGAATATCCAGATAATTTAACAATATTTTGACAATTTTACGAACTGGAACTACATTCCGTCGCGTGAGGATATTTGATGACCTGACAACCTGGATTAGTTCTAACTTCATGAGATCATGTTCAAGTTATTTTGGGTACGCATTGGAATTTCATCCAGTTTCACATCACTTTTCAACTATAGATCTTTCAATAACTTTCAATGTTAGGCCTACGTAGTATGGAATGGAATGGTAAACGGGTAAACGTTTTTTACCGTCCACCGGAGCCTGGTCTTATGACGTCATATAAGGATTGTGGGTTAGGATAAGGGTTAGGCTTGGCCCAGGGTTAGGGTTAGGGCTAGCCATGTCTACATCTCGAGACTGTGACGAAATCTGCAGGCCACAGCCCTTATCCTAACCCTTATCCTAACCCACAATCCTTATATGACGTCATAAGACCAGGCTGCGGTGGACGGAAAAAAATGCTTACCGAATGGAATCAACGAAATGAAATTGAGTTGAAAGTACTATTGCTCTGCTCTGACTAGGATAATGAAGACGGGTATGCACAAAGGCGTACGGGCTCGATGACAGTTAGGAGGGCGGAGAACCCGAATTGCCCCTAAATTTTTCAGGTTTACAGACAAAGCCCCTCCCCACCCCTGAAGAAAAGTTTGGAATATTTGACGGCGGCAAAAACGTTTTCCTGCTATTTCAGCCCGTGAACAAAGTAACTTCAAAGTGATCTAATATTATAGCTTAATTAAGGTGGCTGACTCGAATTTCAATCAATCGTTTACAGTCCACGGAGACGGGAAAATTTTGAAAATTTAACAGCCGCAAACGAGTCTTCCTGCTATTCCAGCCTATGAATACAGCATCTACAATTTGGTCCAATACAGCCTACCTGCTGACCCGAATTCTTCCCGTAGAAAATTTTGAAAATTTAACCACTGCAAATGGGTTTTCTACTATTCTCGCCCCTGTAAGTAACTCCAAAAGTATCCTTTTGTAACCGAAATCCCACTCCGAATTCCAAGCATCCAATGGGACTGTTGCAGCTGCATTCACAAATACTAATCGATGCCCAAAAATTGTCGCACAAAATATAGTGGGTACAGACAAAATGTTTCAATCCAAAGTCAACTCCGTACAAATTCGTGGTATTGAATTAAAAGAAAAGTAAAATTAGTGTTTTCTTAGGGCTCGATGACAGTTAAGGAAGCAAAGCTAGAAATGCCCGAAAATATTTCAGGTTTTGTTCGAGAGGCGAAGAAGCGGAGCTGACCATGTATAAGACCTCCCAAGAAAATTTTGAAATATTTGACGGCCGCAAACGCGTTTTACCGCTATTCCAGCCCGTAAAATTAGTGTTTTATTAGATTTCGGGTACTTTATTTTGCCAAGTAGATGAAATATTTTTTTCTCTCACTTTACCCCTCTGCCCGAAAAATCAGTTTGGGTCCTTTACGTGCTCGCCAATGTATACACGGGCTGTCATTGTCAGACCCTTGCTGACAAGGGGAAACCAATGAGCTTTCTCGGTCAATGCTGGAATCGAACACGCGACTTCCAGACTGGCGAGCCAGCGTTATCTGTTTCACAGAGTATTACGAAAGTTGTTTAATAACCCTGCTTTGAACATTTGACGTCATTCACACGGTGTCAAGCATTGGCCCAATGCATGGGGAGTGCATTGTTTACATAAGGTGTTACTGGTCCGGACAGAATGGTGACTTTTACACTAACAGGAAATACTGTTTAAGGATATATACTTCAAGCATATTTCTTCATTTTTATAATACTACAGAAAAAAAGTTAATATTTGGGGTACCGATGTCGTCCGTATTAGTGATTGTAGCGACCGAGCTTATATTCACTGCTGATCAGTGTTCCGGTGAACGTGTGACGTAGATGACACGCAAATTTTGACATTTAATAATTAAACATTATTCTTGGCGTCAATACAATAAAAAAAAAAAATTTATCGCCGGTTAAGCCATGGTGATCTGCACATAAGCTTACCCACGGCTAAAAACCTATAAGCACGATTGATCGTGTATTGAAAATTAGAGCAAGCGAGTGTAAATTGACACTATAGCGATACAACCATACTCATCACGTAGTCAACGCTAAACCATATTAATAAAAATATTTATTCGCTGTGGATGTTGACAGTAGGTTATGTGTGATGGATCTTAACATGGTAATTATTGGCTAAAAATGACTGATCGCCTTATTTATCTCACTTACAGAAGAGTTAGTAAAGGGGAATAACAAACAATGAAGAAGAGTAGTCGATAAAGTTGATATAAGCCGTATTTAAGATCAAACAGGAATCGATAATTGCTACAATAAGATGCTATAATTACAGCTCAAGGCTTGTGTCAATTGTTTTACAAGGGTTGTTTTTTATTTTTAATACTGAAATATTCTAGGCCAGAGGCGAAGTGCCTTCACGATGTGTTGTAGTTTAAAATTAAAAAAAAACAACATCGGGTATGCAAGTGCATATAGATCGGACACCACATTGTGTAACAGTTTTTAATATATGCGTAATACGTCACAATCTATTGATCCGTACCTAATTTGAGCAAAGTTTGACAGATGGGTGTATGAAAATGGATTCTTTTTTTTTTCACATTTGCAAATTCGTTCAGATGTAAATAAAACCTGACATAAAGTCAATTATACATTATTCAAAAGCTAAATCTTCCTATTGCATGTCGGGGTGTTCCCACTTTGCCGGCAGGCTTTGATGTCAAATTTTGCCCCTTATCCAGAGTTAATCCTAGAACAATGGTGTTATAAACTATAGTCCATATCTTTTTTTAAGAATAAAACTGTATTGATTTTAACAAATATTTAACTTTTACAAAACATTAAATAATTTACACTTTTATAAAAAAAAGTATTGATTTTAACAAATTTATTATTAAATAATTTACACTTTTTTAAAAAAAAGTATTGATTTTAACAAATTTATCATTTATTAAATAACATTAAATAATTTACACATATAAAAAAGCATTACTTTACACATTTAACTTGTATTAAATAGCATTATATAATCTATAAATTACAACATAACAATCATTTTACAGCCCCACTAAATAAGAAACATTTGTTCCATACTGATTTACACTGAAAGTGCCATTTGATAACTGTGTTTTCAAATGGTCAATTCTTGTTCAAGTTGCCGATATTTGTTAACTCGAGGGGCTTTTTGGTACCACCAAATAATATCTGTGAACATAAGATTGTTCTTTTTTTATTATTAAGTTCATGATGAACTAACCATCATTTTCTTAAGAGGGATTAAGAGTTCACTAACGTTGAACACTAATGAACAGTTCTAGAGTGACTAGAGTATAGTTTTAAGGTCAATTAAAGGATAGACTGCCCGCCGGCCTTGTGGGAACCTTTCCTCATGTCTTTCTTTAGGCCTGGAATATTATCTAAATTATTGATTAGGCATTAATTAACTTATCCAGACCATAATCAACCCGACGATATTTACTCTTTTAGAATTCGATCTGCTGCTCATCAATGCTTATTGATGATTAAATCAAAAACTAGATAATCGAGACTGAGGTCTTTTTCGTACCGACTTTAGTAATGATGTGCGAAGCTATGTCTTAAATTCAATCGCTAAATTATCAGTTCAGAGTGGATCAATGTTATTGACATTTTCAGTATTTTCCGTTTACATTATCGTACCTATTATAGAAAGAACTATCAACTCTTTATCTAATCTCCCCTAATGTATTTTTAAAGCCAGTGCGGGGTACAAGTTGCGAAAGTCGAACGTTCCGCCCACCACATGTATTTGCCAAAACATGATTATTGGAAAGTTTCCCAATATACAAAATCTGTTGCGAAATGCAATACTATGAAAACTAAATCTTTAAATCGTCCCATTTCCTTCATGTGTTTACAAGAATATAATATTTACAAGAATATGATATTTTCGGAACATTCGATAACCTCCTATTATTCAAAGTAGAATATTTGTCTGGATGGTAGAGACTATATCCTCTGCAGACAAAACCAGCACCGTCTATAAAATCTTGAGGCGGGACTTTTTTTTAATCCGAATTAAATTAAAGTGGGATATTTCATACTGTTTTGTTTTAGAGTCACGGAGGCTCACTCGACAAACCTCGACAGATTCCTGAACCTACATCTAGTCTCGGCTGTTTGACGAATTCCTCAATATTGGAACTACTTGAAAGGTCCCGGATGAAACGTAGCTGCACCCATGGTGTCTTGTTTGTTTGTAATAGTGTCAAGTTTTCCTGTTAAATTAAACCGATAGCCGCATCGCAAATGTATGGGCGTAGGTACATATCACTTACTGTCATACAGCCGAGACTAGATGTAGGTTCTGGAATCTGTCGAGGTTTGCCGAGTCACGGAGGCTAAGTCAGTAAGACGCTGGCTCGCTAGCGAGGATTTTGTGGGTTCACTCCCGGTGTGGTGTTGGTCGAGAAAGTTTATCGGGATTTCCCAGCATTGGTTTCCCATGAAAGTGGTCTATTCGTTCGGATGGGAGGAAGAACAAAGACACGTGTACACAATAGCGTGCATGTAAAAGATCCCCTGGCAGATGGAATTCGATATAAGAGTAAGTCGTAGCGCCGCTGTCGGAGCAATTTATTCCTCATAGCACACTACATGGTTTATGTCTGTCTTCTCTCCCTCGCTACTAATGATGAACTTCATTTCAATAATTTAATTGCGCTCAGGCGTGGCAGTAGGAGGAAAAATGGATCGAAACTCAACCGCCTGACTCAATGAGGAAAGACCGTATCATAAGCGCGTACGTTGGACCATTCGACCTTCACACAGATTTGACCCTAGACGAGTGACTGATGCTCGCTAGGCTAAAGAATAGGTCACTGAATTTGGTGTTAATGAAGTAACGTAACGACATTAGTAACGCACCCCGTTTCGTTACAGTTCATCCGGAGTTCGGTCCAGAGTGCAAGGCATTTGAATTTATATAATTTAATGGACAATAGGTGACGAATTGGTCTGTGTCTGTTGATGGATGTGTATGCAAATCTAGAATTCTTTATTCACACTTTTATTGTATTTTAGCTCCGAGATGTTGGCTCTATGAGAATATGGCGGGAAGTCCAAGTTTATGATTTTAGTGTGGGCAGAAAGTTCAAACAAAAACAATCGGTTATTTTAATCAAATGTTAATTCAAATATCAAAGTGGACTCTCTTCGATCATAGCGTTGACATCCAGACAAACAGCACTCGGCAGTCACCGGTTATACAACTAAATGTTACTCTAACTCAAAATTTATTCGATTAGTAAAACATCGTTCTATCTATCATTCTTAGGATTCGCCATCTTACAAACATATAATACGATGTACTTTAAAGCCAGAATAAACGTTAGCGAGAGAGAGAGAGAGTGGGTGAGTGATTATTTTTGCACACACTAAAATGTAGCAATATAGTCGTGGTGACATTGTTTTTTAAAGATTATAGACAAGGAATGAGGAGATAAGATATAGTTTTATGTTCACATATATGCAGGTGTGTACTGAAATCAACTAACATTTGAATGACATATTGTTATAAAAAAAAAAGGGTTATAGAAACAAAACATAGCTGGTTCTATATGTCAACAACATGATAACAGATATCGCATTCGCAATTTCTAGAGTAAATTTCCATAACCATATAAGGGTGTGTTTTGACGTCATTGGGCTCAATTAACCAATCTCTCTAATTATTTACATCATGTTTGACCAATTAGATAATTGAATGTCCAAAACCAGTTGATACAAAATTAGGATACTCGTGAGAATTCAGGAGACTTCGATTAGATTCCAGAGGGTTACCATCTAAGAGTCCTAGACACCGCGAGGTGTCTAGGTTGAGAAGAGTTTAGTTGGTATTGACTATAATTGTAATATGTACTATGCTTGTATGTATACCTATGCTACATAAAAAGGTAAAACGAACTGTTGCATTGTTATAACTGAAGACGACAAACGTCTTAAGAAACCAGTAAGAAGTAAACACAACGTGGAGGAGAAGGAAAGACAGCTAGAGACAAATTCTAGACGATCACAAGGCTAACAGTAATATGTAGCAAAAACAATATGCATGAGTCGTATGTAAGATGTGGCGACCGGTTACCCATAGACGCTCTCCATGTCAGACAGAAAGACCCATGGTGCTACAAAAAGACTTGCGCGTATTTATAGCCCAAGAGTTCCTTTGTAAAGTATTTTTGGGTAGAGTCCACTTAACACAGTTGGTCAAATCCTTCTCTGAACTTTCACGGTCCAGTATGACAAAAGTATGAACAATACATTCACGTGATTTATTCGGTAATTTTTGTTATTTGAGAGAGAGAGAGAGAGAGAGAGAGAGAGCGAGAGAGAGAGCGCGTCCACTCGATAAAAACTAGGTCCTTTCACGACTAACATATTATGGTTCAGTTTATTTCAATAATTCGCTTGCGCGTAGGGGTCCTTAGCATTGAAAGGAAACTTGGGGAACCAGAGAAAACCCACGAGATTGTCCTGGCTATCCTATCCTTGTCGCGTACAACCGAGGAATCGAAACCAGGCCAGTTGACTCAATGACAACCTTATGGTACAGCGCGCACATGCTAACCATTCCGCCATTCAACTCCCCGTTACCGTGGCTCCCTCTATTATCATGAAAGTTTCTTTTCACCTCTCATAGAGCGGGTTACTGGTGTTTCCGATTGAATTATCACATGGCGGACACAGCGTTTCCATTACAATGATAATTGAATCACATGCCGTACAAAACATGAAAAAACCTGCCCACAAACTAACTTAGCGACGCGTAAAAAAACAATCAATAGATTTACGACTGGAATATTCATTCCGTTAAATCAAGTTAAATAGCATGAAAACTATATAAATTTCATATTCTAACACCATTGTTTTTTTATATTTCTTTGACGACAAAATTATCCCTGTCTTCATGACGGTATGGATTTTTCTAATTGCCAACAACGAGATGTCAGAACTGTTCAATAAATTCATATTATGTAACGTATCTGTTTTGTTCGTGGGTGCCATGGTGGCTCAGTGAAATGGGGTTTAACGTCCACTCAACACAAACTAGGTCATTTCGGGACTACCATATGGTTTAATTTTATTTAAATAATTCGCTAGCGCGTAGCGCTCTTTAGAAGTGGGAGGAAACCGGAGGACCCGGAGAAAACCCACGAGGTTGGACGGCGACCCACTCCTTGACATGTACAATCGGGGCTAGCCTGGAGGTCCCATGTCGTCGGGATTTTCCCACGTGGTTCATCTTTGTCAGTGGATGCAGGACTTGGCGCCTTGCAACATGCAACGTCGAGTCGTTTGATGAGACGAAAACCCAAGGTCTCGTGTACACATTAGCCTGCACGTTAAAAACCACTGACAGTTCGAATTCGAAATAAGAGTAGACCGTAGCGCAGCTATCCAGGCAAAATTTCTCTCATAACACACCCAATGGCTCATGAACATCTTAATTAGCCCATTCCAAGCAGAACAAGAGAACGTAAAACCCATTACATTTCTTTGTCTTTCGTTATCCATGTGAAGGCGTAACATACCGACGTTGTCCGAATGCTACCAGATTTCTATTTTCAGGCGAGAAATTGGCAAATTGCTTTTTTTTTAAAGGGACAATAACACTCTTGCTGGCTTGGTAGCTCCAGAAAAAAATAATACCCTTATTCTAAGTACTAGATGTTTAAGTGTCCTACCTGTTGTGTAAATTATCCATTACAACCTATTTTACTTGTCCAGAGGGTTCGAAAATATTTTAAAATCCAAGTCACATTTGAAAAGGTTTACGTTAGACTTTTCAAATCATTTGGTTGAATTTTTCCAATTTTTTTAAAATAGGTGTGTTAAGATGAAATTTATATCATCATTTAATTGGAATATTGTAAAATAATACGATTTGTTGACCAGAATGAAGATTGGGACATATTATTCAGTTACAACAAGAGTGTTATTGCCCCTTTAACATTTGAATTAGTAGCTAGCGTGTTTGGTCTGCGAAAATCAAATGAAATTAAGAATTGTAAAATGAAATAGTTTACAACGGGGTTTGTTGCATACTTCGGTTAGTCCAACAATAAACACCAAGGGTCGATAATGAATGCGAGGGTGGTTGACCAAATAAAACAAATGCAATGAAATGGGGTTAAAACGTTCTGCTGTTCTGCACCTAACCAGGGCTAATAGAAGACAGACATACGCCATACAGTGTGCCATGAGGGAAATTTTGCCCGGGCAGCGGCTCTACGGCCTACATGTATATCGAATTCCATCTGCCAAGGGATCTTTTACGTGCAGCCAAAGTGTACACGGGACCTCGGCTTTTCGTCTCATCCGAACGACTAGACAGCTGTCCTTGTCAGCCCCCCCCCACCCGGTCTGCATCATTGACAAGCGGAAACCACGCTGGAAAATCTGGATGAACTGTCTCTGCCAATGCAGGGATCGAACGCCCGTGACCCCCTTCACGATTAAATGGGGGATCTGATGATGTCCTTAAGTTGTCTGCGATATCACCTCGGTGGAAGCGGACGTTAGATAAAGCTATTTCACACACATGTCCTCAAGTTTTAATTGTATTTGATTGTTATTTTGTTGGATATTCTGTATATATTTACCAACTAGGCCTATTCACATACTTATATCGTTTGCTTGATAAAGACGATCCACGTCGATCCGTCACAAAGTATTAAACTCAGTAATTGTGTAACCATAAAATCGTACCGTGTGTTAATAAGTTCAATCACTAAATGCCAATCAAAGAAAGTATCCTCAGTTTTGGTGAAAATATTATGTCGTATTCGCATTATCCGATGGGTTATTCGCTTTCGTTTTGCTATAGGCTAAGATTCATTGTATTATTTTTTTTATGGAGGCGTACGAAGCGGAAGTCGGCCTAGTTACTAATTAATTCCATGTCATGGTGAATCAAGTACGACAATATGAACTATGCCCTAGAGTGGGCGAGGTCAGGTGTTTTATTTCGATTTGCCAAGGGCAGGTTTCATTCTGTTAATTTTGTCTTATTTCAGGTTGATTTAAGCGGAAGTCGACCTGTTAAGCAATCATTCCATGTCAAAGCGAATCAAGCTCGACCTTACGAACTATTTCTAAACGTGGGCCAGATGTTGGTTATATTTTGCGTTGCTTAGTTTTCAGATACTTTGGTGGTACTCGATAAAAACAACCCTTTTCATTAAGCAAGTAAGGAGTCGAAAAGTAGGACGTAAAACGCCATTTTATTTTATTTCGATGAAAACGGATATATAGAGATTAATAGACCTTTGAGATATAATAGCTAGATAGATTATTGAGATTTATAGACTGTTGAGAAACGATAGATTGTTGAGAAACGATAGACTGTTGAGAAACGATAGATTATTGAGACAACGATAGATTATTGAGATAACGATATACTATTGAGATAAGGGTAGATTTTTGAGATAACGACGGATTATCGAGATAACAATAGATTATCGACATAACGATAGATTATCGAGATAAAACGATATATTATCGAGATAACGATATGTTATCGAGATAACACGATAGGGTATTGAGATAACGATAGTTGACTTTACGATAGATTATTGAGATAAGGGTAGATTATTGAGACTATCGATTCATATGTAGATTGATATATCATTGAGAAATATACAGTGATTATTGAGACAACGATAGATTATTGAGACAACGATAGACTATTGATTCATATGAAGATTGATATATCATTGAGAAATATACAGTGACGGATCAAATTACAGCCGTGGGGGCCCAAGACCCACCCACCCCCATCATGACAGTCTAAAAGTCACTTATGATTCTGTTTCTGTCAATTGTGTCAAGTTTAGATGTTTATTGAGGATTGGCGTGACATTGTTTGTGAATTCGGAGCACCCGCACAGGACCCACACCCCGCGGGCCCCGTCTACCCAAATGCCCTGCGTCCACGACTGAAATTATATACTATTGAGATATGCTCGTTTATTTTGAATTATATAATGATAGACTATGTAGAGTTATGAACTATTGAGATATAATATACTACATGTATACTTGAGACTATTGAGATATAATAGACTATATGTAGAGATATAATACATGTATATTATTTAGAGTTATAAACTATTGATATAAAATATATTATTTAGAGTTATAAACTATTACTATTAGAATTTTAAACTATTGAGATATAATAGACTATGTAGAGTATGTAGAGTTATAAACTATTGAGCTATAATATATTATTTAGAATTATAAACTATTGAGATATAACAGACTATTTAGAGTTATAAACTATTACTATTTAGAGTTATAAACTATTGAGACATAATATATTATTTAGAGTTATAAACTATTGAGATATAACAGATTATTTAGAGTTATAAACTATTACTATTTAGACTTTTAAACTATTGAGATATAATAGACTATTTAGAGTTATAAAGTAAGGTGGTTGGGATGGCCTAGTGGTCTAGAGTGCCGGTCACCTCTGGCTTGCGGCTGTCGTTTCGATCCCTGGACTGAGCGTGTGTGGCATGGAGATAGGGGCGCCTTCTCAACCTTGTGGGTTTCCTCCGGATACTCCGGTTTCCTCCCACGGCTAAAAACATATGTTAGTCCCGAAATGACCTAGTTTGTGTTGAGTGGACGTTAAACACCATTTCCCTCTCTCGTTATAAAGTAATGAGACCTAATAGACTATGTAGAATACCAAGGTCCTTTAGGGGTTATTTTACGACAATACCGAAACACTTTCGATTACAAAACGTCATTCATTCATTCATTCGTTCATCCACTCACTTATTGCACTTACCGAGGAATATGTTGGTTCTTCCACATCTTTATCATTTATTCTTGTAATCAGGAATTTCAAACCTTTCAAAAAATCCAGGGTATCATCGTCTTCTGCGTCCCAACCATCTTCTAAAATAGGCACTCTGTAAAATTGAGATAACTAAATTAGACTTTCGTGAAACAAGTAATTTATTGATGTTTAATTTGAAGTTATGTGTCAATTTTTAGAGTAGTGGAATATTTCTTAGTACACGCCACAGATTTGTTTACTTAATCAACTGTAAAAGGTATATACGGACGAATGAAATTGAATGAAATGGGGGTTTATCTTTCTACTGTTCTGTTTCAACTTGGTTAATAAACCGAGCATACTCCTTACACTGTGCTACGAGGGAAATTTTGGCCGGGCAGTGGCGCTACGGAGGAGTCTTATCTAGAATTCCGACTTTCAGGAGTTCTTTTACTTGTATATCACTGTGTACGCGGAACCTTGTTTTTTCGTACTACCCGAACCATTGTATATTCCCATTTGCCAGGCCCTCCACCCTGCAACACTGACAAAGTGGAACTCATTAAGAAAGTCCAGATAAACTTTCTCATCCAACATGGCCAGGTTCTAGCCCGAGATCTTCTGCTCAGCAAGCGAGAGCGTCTTACTTATTTTGCCACTGTGGCCATTAAAGAAAATAGAAAGAAGTGTTTTGCAAAATGGCGAAGAATCAATGCATATCTAATTGATTTGCCAAGATGGGTTTTTGTTGACAATGACCTACGGTATTATTAGTTAGCTTGATTCTTGCTACTGCGCACACCGCGTCACTTAAGACCCTAGACAGCCCCAAAGTCTCGAGGAAGGAAATGACGACATAACAAAACCCAAAGAACTAAGAATGAACTTACGATTTTGAGGATCTGTGACTGGAAATTTGTGGAAAGTTTATTTGGTTGTTTCTTTTAGCTGCTACACCACGGCATTTTGGAGCGAACACAAACTTCCTGTGAAAATAATATTGCACATACATTTATATGGCATAAGTCAATGGCAATATCAACACATGTCCCAATGGAGCCAGGGTGGCTCAGCGTGCTTGATTGCTAAACCAGGAGGAACCCGGGTTTGAAAGTTGACTGTGGGATTTTCCAGGATGTGCCCCTCCTCTTGTTGTTTCTGCTCGACAGAGGGTCTTGCAAGATCGAAAGGTTTAGTCGTTCCGAAAGTACGGAAAACCGAGATTCGTGTATGTGTTAGCGTGCACATAAAAGAACGCCCTAACTCAAAACCATGACTGAGTTTTAGGGAGAGGTGTTTTACATCAGCTAAGTATGTTCGACAATCTCGTTCAGACATCCTGAATAAAATATTGTTTGTTAAAAACACATGACTCAAAGCGCGTAGGTGGAAACAACACGAGCGTTTTCTGTGGCAAGGTAGGTGCAGACATGTGACAACCATCCCATCCCATACCCGAAATACCGGTAACTCCCGAATGATAGGCTACTCATGGTAAAATCTTAGTCAAAGCAATTTAATTTCTTTGAATATCAACCACACATTAAGATAATCTCGGTGGATTAATGAAATCTGAAAATGGAAACATCTTTGATACGAAACGTGCCTCGGAAACAGACAAAGCGACCACCCGGAAAGTATGTAATCAAATGTTACATATCACATTAAAAAAAAACCCAAACTACATATTAAAAAAGTGATAGCATGCTGTAAATATAATTAATCTAATAACATTATCTAACAAATATATCCTTGGCTAGGTAAAACCCCCGGGAATACAAAACAAATTTACTTTCACATCGCAAGAAAGCTATAACAAATTTACTTATAAATGCCAAGAAAATAAATGAAGTTCCCAGAAGAAAACATCGATGAATATTTTTTGTAATTTATTTATATTGAAAATTGTTAAAGGCCTCGTCCCACGTTTAACTGACACCGTGTACATGAAAGCTAATTTAAGTATGTTAATGAAATGTCCAAATTGGAGAAAATAGTCCTTGTACGATTTATTAACTAAATGTTATCCCGACTTTCTCTTTAACACACATACTGAACGGTGCTTACGTCATAGCAAATGTTATTTTCGTGAAATAAGATATGGTTTATTTGAATACATTGTTAGCACGAAGGGTCTTTAACGGTGATAGGACGTTAGCGGGGGCGAGGCGTTAGTTCCAGTAAGTATTCATAATGTGGAGAAAACTAAAAACGAGGCGAGAGTGTTTAACTATTTAAGAGGGTTGGCTGACCGAATGGTCAAAACTCGTCCGCAATTGAGTAAAGTGGTGCGGTTTCGACTCCTCGCTTGTTGTGGGGTTCGTCTGTCCAAACTTGTGGGTTGGTTTTCTCTGGGTCCTCTGGTTTACATGGGACCTCTTTGCGTCAAGTTAAACCCCAATATTTACATGGGACCTCGGGTTTTCGTCCCAAACGAATGACTATACGTTGTATCTTGCTAGGCCTTCCGTCCTACACCACTGCTTATTTTAGTATATATATATATATATATATGTTTTCAAATTCTCAGTGTCCGGTATATATATAAAAATAGTTAAAACTAGAAACACGTAGTTCTAGCAAAGCATATATATACAGCAGTGAACTTCGTTAAAACTGAAAGATGTATGAACCTCTTTAATACTGACATATGTATGAACCTCTTTAAAATTGCCAGACCGAAATGGATAAGGCGTATATATCAAAGATTTCATATATCTTTAATTAAAACATTATAAGTTCAAACAATACCAGCTGCGTGGGTTACGATACTCAACATATGAACATTGTCTGATACATCAATATATAGAATTCTATGTTATAATATCAAATACTGGATTAAAATAAACACATCATCTTTAAAACACCCCAAGTAATAATAACACTTGACTATGATGCCAATTTGTCGAGAACATTTTTATGTGAATTAAGATACAGTTTATGAATTGTAAAATCATCTGGCGGTTATTGGACGCCAAAATTGTCGTTTGATTGCCCGGGGTGTCCGCGGTTACGTTCATACCCGAGAAAGGTTACAGGTGGCTTGCTTCGCACTTGAAGTAAAATGAGATGGGCAAGAAATGTGATAACGTTAAACTCCATAAATGAGCTAACGAAATCAGATGACGATACATGAAATTTCACGAATGAGTTAATGACGTGATGACGATACACGAACCTCCATGAATGAGTTAATGAAATTGACGACAACACACCACTAAATTCCATGAATGCGCTAATGACGAGATGACGATACACGAATGAGTTAAAGAAATGTGATGATGACGATACATGAAACTCCATGCATAAGTTAATGAAATGTGATGACGATATACGAAACACTATGGCAAGGGGAAAACACGTCGGAAAATCCCGATGAACTTTATCGGCCAAGAGCGCACCGGGCTAGCGCGGGGCTAAAGGCATATCCCATTCAATGCGCCACGATGGACGTTTCATCCGAATAGTTGCGCTTTTGTTAATTCTATATGTCCATAACCTAATCTGAACGACTAAACGGTGTTTCTTGTCTGCCCCTTCATCCAGGTTAGGAACTCATTGGGACAATTCTGCGTTCTTGCATTTCCATAGCTACTATTCGATTACTATTCGAATATTTCACGATATTCGCCGAATATCCGAGTAGTGATTTGGGTCGAATGGCAAAAGATTATTTAAACATACATTATGCAAGAACTAAATCTGCTTATTACAAGTCTTTCTTTAGGTCTGAAATTGGTTTTTCTACATTATTAATTATACATTATTTATCTTATCCAGAGAATAATCAACTCTCGATGTCAAGTCTAGCCTTCGATATCAACTGGATTACAATCCTATATGTTGCTTAACGCTCATTGATGATTAAATCAAAAAATGGATAATCGAGACTATGCTTTTACCGTACTGACTGTAGTAATGATGATCGATGCTAGGCGGAAATTTCAATCGCTTAATTCTTGGTTCATAGTTGATCAATTTGACTGAAATTTTCAGAAAATTACATTTAAATTATCTAGTTTTATTTAACTATTATAGTGAGCACTTTACTTAATCTCCCATAATGTATCTCTAAGGAAGATAAAATATTGAAACTTACGTGCAGTCTATTTTCCGGGATTCTGTTAGAACAACTAAAACTAATATAAAAACAGTTACTATAGAAACCACCTTATCTGACGTCGTCCCAAACATCGCTCCTAGAAAAAGAACAGAAAAAGTATTAAGTTTAATAAAACCGTTCAATGGACTGAAAAACGATTAAAGCAAGGTGAACAATATTGTGTGTCCATAAGTGTCGTCTAATGTAACTTTAATGATTATTATGAATACACAGGGGCATGAATCTCGTCCAGTCATCTTAGACTTTGCATGTATTAATGTAACCGGCCATCGCTGCTTGTTATTTCGCAGTATCAAATGGACAACGACTATCAAACTACTCTGATACATTTGTGCGGGGGGCTTGAAAATATCACTAAAATGTATAAGAAAAGCAAAACTCTACTCTACGGTCTACATAACCCCAACAACGAAACTGCATTAATTGGCCGAGAAAGTTCATGCAGATTTTCCGGCGTGGTTTCCCCTTATCAGTGATGCAGGACGGAAGGCCTGACAAGGACAGCTGTCTAGTTGAGGTCCCATGTACACATTGGCATACACGTAAAAGATCCCTGGGCAGTTGGAACTCGATATAAGTACGGGTTTTATATATTGTATATTATAGTGTATCTACTGATTTTCATTATTTGTATATAATTTGTATTGAAAAAGGGGGTAGGGGTCTGATATAATCATTTTGCCTGTTCCCCAATTTCTTATTCATTTATAGTGAATAATATGTCTTTGAAATAAAATGCTAAAATACTTTCCAATCTCCCATATTTAAGTATGTTAGATATTATATATCAACTGTCCATATTTAAGTACGTTTAACGTCAATCGCCCACAATGTCTGAAAGTCTGTATCCGCCTTTTAGACTTGATTGTGGTTTCATCATATTTCAACACAATATGAAACTAGAACTAGTTGTAAATGACATTTGGTGTGATTGATTCGGTTGATTGATCGTTTAATAAACATAAACAAACAAACGAACATCCTAGATTAAGATAGAGAAACTAGGTGACTACACGTACAGGTTAACATACATGAGGTGAGAGAGAGAGTGCACGAGAGAGAGAAATGGGGTTCAACGTCCATTCGACACAAACAAGGTCATTTCGGGACTAACGTATGGTTTAATCATATTTCAATAATTCGCTTGCGCGTAGGGGTCTTTAGCAGTGGGAGGAAACCGGAGGACCCGGCGAAAACCCACGAGGTTGGACAGGCGACCCTACTCCTTGTCACGTACAACCGGAAATTCGAAACCATGCCAACTGACTCAATGACAGGCTTTATGATACAGCACACACGTGCTAACAATTCGGCCATCCAACCCCCCGACATTAGGTGAAGCTTAGCATATATTCAGGTACTTATATAGATGCAAGGTGTGTCGAATAACACTGCTAGGTGGATAGTGTGGGGATCTGATCTTTGAGCTTTAACTAACTGGCTTCTGTGTTAGAATGTTCCCTAATCACACAAGATGTGTCAAATAAGGTAATACAAGCAACACTATGTTATTTCCAGTATTGAGAGAGAGAGAGAGAGAGAGAGAGAGAGAGAGAGAGAGAGAGAGAGAGAGAGAGGGGGGGGGGAAAGTCCACTCGACCAAACTAGGTCATTTCGGGACTAGCATACGGTTCAATTTCATTTCAACATAACAGTGGGATGAAACTGGATCACCCACGAGGTTGGAAGGCGACCATACTTCTTGTCACGTACATCCAGGGAATCGAAACCATACCAGTTGACTCAATCACAGACCTTATCATACAGTGTGCACGTGATAACCATTCCGCCATTCACCCTCCGTAATTTAATACATTTGTTATATCGGTAATCGAACTCGCCAGGTGAAACCAAATCTATACAAAGCGTTGGCTGTTCCCACTATAACATTTGAAAACTTCATAATGTAAAGGGAATTTGCTGAAAATTTTAGTCAAATTGATCCACTATGAACCGAGATATTAGCTTTGGACATTTCCACCTAGCCTCGATCATCATTACTAAAGTCAGTACGATAAAAGCATAGTCTCGATTATCCATTTTTTGATTTAATTATCAATGAGCGTGAAGCAGCATATAGGAATCTAATCCAGTCAATATAAAAGGCTATCCTTGACATTAATTATGGTCTGGATAAGTTAATTATTGTCTAATTAATAATTTAGGTAAGATTTCAGGCCTAAAGAAAGACATGCAATAGACAGATTTAGCTCTTGCATAATGTATGTTTATTAGATTAGTCCCATCGGTAATATAACTTGTCAGATCAAACTTATCCAATACCCCACCATGTAATAGAGATTGAATTATCTTTTCTTTGACACACCTGTTTTTCTCCCAGGAGATGATGGATCTATCTATCTTTCTACCATGGGATGGGTCTATCTTGTTCAATCTGGACTTATTTATTGATATTTGTTTTTCTTTTTAAATTGTACGACCAAAAAGGGTTTCATTAAAACTGAGCGTCGCCATACCACGTGTATAATTAGTCTGTTCATTCTTAGTATGCATTATACTATATATGTATGGATAACTTCGTAATAGGGTAGTTGCAGATAAGAAAAAGTTTATGATATAACACATTTAAAACAAATTTCCAGCGTTGTGGGTTTTGTTAGCTCGCAAAGCAGCCACAAGAAACCGGGCGAACATTTTGTATGTGCTGGACCAAAAGACTGTCATCTTCTACGGTGCCGAACACAAGCAAGGATTTACTAAAAGTTTCCCCATAGACTGCCCGTAGTTTCTAGGTTTTAGTTTCTTAAGACAATAGGTAACATATAATGTTACGTTAGCACATTACTGATTTGGTTTCGGCTTAAATTTGTACTTTAACATTTGTTCTTTGAATCCCAAGAACATTATATTATTCGACAACATTTTAACTGTCCCTTGGCACAATCATCCAAGTACGGTACTGGGAATAAGGCACCTGTCACAGACAATGTCAAACTCAGTTTCAGGCTTTGTCAGTTACAATTCCTCTGGTGCCTCTCATTTTATCCGGCACTGATCTGTCTTTTTTATTGTTATTATTAATACATGTCTATGTACATCTAAAACCGCTGTTTCCAGGCCTGCTAGTACCCAGTAAAGGGCATATTCCTGAAGCAATGGTCCTCGAAATCCCTCTCTAATCAAACGGAACACTGCGAAGAGTATGAGTAAAGGGCTGTTACTGTCGTTCTTGTTAAAGGATATGTTGCTTGTGGCGTGTCAACCCGCTCCTTAGTGTGCACGTTGAAACTGACGCTAAGTTCATTGCAGCCACCACAGTTAAATTCCGGACAACCCAATGCTGTTGAGTCTGGAAACAGTCTGATTCAAATAGAAATCTGTACCGTTTATTGATACTTAGTATTTTAATGGGATATCTATATCCTAAATGTGTTCAAACGTTGTTCAGTTCACCTTGCAACATTTTGTCACTGAATCTAACACTTATTCAAATCGTTCACAATGCGTCGTATCTCCCCATTGTCAGTGATGCAAGACGAAGGGCCTGACAAGGACAGCTCTCTAATCATTCAGATGAGTGTAAAACCAAGGTCCCGTGTATAAATTGGCATGCTTGTAAAAGATCCCTTGGCAGTTGGAATTAGATATAAGAGTAGGCCACAGTGCAACTGTCCGGATAAACTCCAGGATGGGGTTTAACGTCCTCTCGACACAAACTAAGTCATATCGGGACTAACATATGTTTCAATTTCATTTCAATACTTCGCTTGCGCGTAGGGGTCTATGATAGTCGGAGCACCCGGAGAAAACCCACGGGGTTGGACAGGCGACCCTTCTCCTTGTCAGGTACAACTGGGGAATCGAAACCACAACACTTGACTCAATGACAGACCGGGTTAGTACCGAGACGACCTTAAGGCCCGTTTTCCGTTGTGGACAATAGATAATTAATACATTGTCAAGAATCACTCAGGGTCCTGATTCTCGAAATCTTAACTAAAGATAAAATCCAAATTTTAGTAGATTGGCTAAGTCCTAAAATCAAACCTATATTATCCAATCAAATTGCTAATATTTTGATTTTATCTTAGTTAAAATTTCGTGAATTAGGGCCCAGGTCTCATATTCTTGGGAGTCACAGTGGCGCATCGGGCAGGACTTGGACTCGCTATCCTGGAGTACCTGTGTTAGATCCCTGCGTTGGCCGCGAAATTTCACCAGGATCTTCCGTCGTGGTCCCCACTCGTCAGTGGTGTACACACAACGAACCTGGCAATGGACATTGCATATTCGATTTGGATGGGACGAAAACCCGAGGACCAATGTATAAAATGGCGTACAAGTAAAAGAACCATGACAATTGGAATTCGAAATATCAGTAGGCCATAGCCACAGGGGAGGATCCAGTGTGTGTGGGGGGGGGGTCGCCCTGCCCAGCTACATAAAAAAAATAATGCCTTGCATCAATGAAATTACATCACAAAGTGATCCTACATCAGTATAAAAGTGATTTCTGTTTAGAAATTTGTATGTATGCCTATGTAATTTAGAGACGATGATGGCAGATTTCCGTAGCAGAAACCTGCCCCCCCCCTCCCCCAAAGAAAAAAAAAATGCTGGTTGTTGTAAGCACAATAGAACGTTAAACCCCCATTTCATTTCAATTTCTCATATTTTTCAACATTAAACTGTCTTGCATAATATTCCATTGAAACGTGTGAAGCTCTCTGAAATTCAATTGTGGTGTCGCTACACGAGGGAGTACAGAGGAATAATCAAATTGTCCTCAACTTTATATTCATAGGTTTATAGCGACAACAAAACAATTTTTCAATGCCAAGAAATACAAAGTGGCACTACTGATCCCTAAAGGTATTTCGATTCATAAGAAATGTGATTTATATGTATTTGCGTCATAGATACAGAAATGATTTGTTTTGTATCGTTCTGATATTGGTGTATTCTTATTAAACGTACATTATGCAAGAGCAATTGACCTATTGTAGGCCTCTCTTTAGGACTCAAATGTTATAAAAACTATTAATTAACTTATCCAGACCATAATCAACACTATATAGTGAGAACTGCCAACTCATTATTTAAACTCCCATATCTTTAAACCTAAAAAAATGTTGACGTACTATACTGAGCGCCATAGAAAACACATCACTTAGTTTTTCGTATAACAAAATGATCCTGTAAATATATCTTATTTGTTTTGCTTCTTATTGTGAACAATATTCCAATGGGAACACATCAATAACAACACATTTGTACACTTATGGATGTTTAATCTGTAATCAACGGTACAAAATCAGAGGGGTCAAAACCAAAAGTACAAATGTGTAATTATTGATGTGTTCCCATTTGAATATTGTTCACAATAAGAAGCAAAACAAATACAATATGTCTACGGGATCATTTTGTTATACGAAAAACTAAGTGATGCGTTTTCTATGGCGTGCAGTATATTTATGTACCTCTGAAAATGTTGATATACCCTTTATAAATCTCTTAAAATCTTTGCGCACTTTTTATAAATCTCTGAAAATCTCGGCGTACTTTTTATAAATCTCTGAAAATCTTGGCGTACTTTTTATGAATCTCTGAAAATTTTAACGTAGTCAATATGAACTTTTAAAAACGTTAACGTAACCTACATGAACCTCTGAAAATTTCCACGTAGCCTATATGAACATCTGAAAATTTCCACGTAGCCTACATAAACCTATGAAAATTTCCACGTAGCCTACATGAACCTCTGAAAATTCCCTTGTACCCTTTTAGGAACTTGTGGGATTATGGACGTACCCTTTATAAACTTTTGCAAATTGCCCTTTCTGAACTATTGAAAATAATGAAGACAGACATGTAATTTTCTAACAGATTTATTCCTAAAAAAAAAACTCAATTTTTTAAAAGTTCACAGATTCCGACTCAATTTATTTCAATATTCGTCGAGGGTTTCGAAAAAATTAAATACGATATACATGTGTTAGATTGTGGAGTTTTATCTATTTTGTTTAGCAAAGAGACAGAGCGATAAAATAGGGTTTAACGTCCACTCGACACAAACTAGGTCATTTCGGTACTAACATATTGTTTAATCTTATTTCAATAATTCGCTTGCGCGTCCGGGTCTTTATCAGTTGGGTGAAACCGGTGGGCCCGGGGAAAACCCACGAGGTTGGACAGGCGACCCTACTCCCCGTCACGTACAACCACGAAACCACGCCAGTTGACTCAATGACAGGCTTTATGATACAGCACACACGTGCTAACCATTCAGTCATTCAACCCCCTTGTTTAGTGAAATATAAATTAAAACGGTTCACAGACATACGTAAATCGCATGAAGGATTTGGGGTCTGGAATAAAGTTTGTGTCAGATGACCGAATGGCTAGTTTATGCGGTTGTACGTGACAAGGAGTAGGGTCGCCTGTTCTACCTCGTGGGTTTTCTCCGGGTCCTCGATATCTCCCCACTGCTAAAAATCCCTACGTGTAAGGGAATTATTGAAATGACATTAATCATATTAGTTCCAAAATGACCAAGTTTGTGCCGAGTGGACGTTAAGCGCCATTTCTCTCAATCTATTTAGAATTTAATTTGTCGGAAGAAAAAAGTTAATATGGAGGACCATTACTTTTTAATTGAAATCATTACAATTACTTTTTCATTTTTAGCAATGTAATTAATTACCATTACCCATTACATTGAAAGTAATTAATTACCATTATTGAAAGTAATTAATTACCATTACCCATTACTTTATGACTATATAAATAAAAATTATTTTCACATAGAAATTATAAAGACAACATTATTTTCTGCCACACGAGTCTACAACAAGAAATAATCCTTGATTCACTTTAACAGATATTTGTGTATGAATTGTTATTTCTATAAATTATAACATCAAGGCAAATTTTCAAGTGACGGACAATGGTGGCAAAAACTGATGTACTTAACTGATTAGAAATTACAGTAAAAAAACGACTGAATGTAAATCAGTGTATATACATTCATATTACAGTATTATATGAATGTAAATCAGTTTATATACATTCATATTACATTATTATATGGGTTGCGACCCATTTGTGTCAATTTCTGAGTCCAGAAAATTAGCGATTTAGCTACTTTAAGTAATTTTATAAGATTCTTAATCAATCCAAATAGTTTGTCTATATTATAATGTATACTGGTAAATTATTTAGCATGGCTCTAAAAGGAAATATGTGGTTGTTTTATATTAAAATAGCATTATGCAAGAGCAAAATAAGTCGCGTCGATGTCATCCGTATCCATGACTGTAGCGGCCTAGCAAATATTCACTGCTGGTCAGTATGATAGATTTACTGTAATACGCTGCGTAGAAAAGGACGTTAACACCATTCATGAACATGCAATACATTAAAAAAAATAAACCCCAGCCTTTTTTCATTAAACACAAAGTAATTTCATTTCTGTAAATTACTGCGTAGCCATTTCCAGTAATAAATTTTCCATCGCCATTTTAACAAAATCGTCTGGATTTATTTATTGGCTGCTCTATATCCTTTCAGACAGATAAGTCCAGACTCCTAATGGCACCAAAACCTTATAGCCTGGTTTAAATAAATCCTTGACATTAAGCCTCGGTAATTTACACTTTAAAGTGATTAAAATGGCCAATATACTGCAACTGATAGATACGTAAATTATTATACATTCGACACAAACCCGGTGAACGCACACATCCTACGAGGTTTTTCGACTCCTGCATTGGACGAGAAATTTCATCGTGGTTTTCCGACGTGGTTTCCCCTTATCAGTGAAGCTGGCACGTGGGCATGACAAATACAGCTGTGTAGTCGTTCGGATAGTACGAAAACCCGAGGTGTCGTGTAGGGGTCTTTAGCAGTGGGAGGAAACCGGAGTGCCGGAAGGAAACCCACGAGGTTGAGAAGGCGCCCCTATCTCCATGCCACATACGCTCACACCAGGGCTCGAAACCACAGCCACAAGCCAGAGGTGACCGGCCAGCTAGAGGTCGAAGCGCGGCAGCGGCACTCTAGATAGGTCATCCCAACACCCCTACACAATGACAGACCTTTTGATCTGGTCAACGCGTTAACCAGCCATATAGCATATAGGTGCTCCCACATTTATTATTCCGGTCGGTGCAGAAGGGTAGGACGTTAACTCCCATTTTATTTTATCTTAAACTGTCAACACTAAACTCCGGTGAAACCCAATCCAACGGTGTTAAAGACATATTGTGGTGTTTACACATGGTGAAAGATTTGTAAGACTGTTGGTAGGTGTTGATGGTGTTCATATCGACTGGTGATTAATATGTGAAGTAGTAGATCGAACAACACTACAGATACTTCAACTGTGTAGTCAGAAAGAACTTGGTCTAACAGTTATAACACTTAATAGGGAGGTGGCACTGGTGACACGGCCAGTTAACATATTACAACATTCCATATACACTCGATTGTCACACTTAACACAACTCGCGCATGTTGTCATTTCCATATAAACTAGCTGTCATTTCTCTTCAGTAAAGATTCTATTTGAGTTTCGGAGTGTTGTGAGCCCACGAAATGAAGACCCAACATGCTGTCAGAAAGGGAGAGAAAGAGAGAGAGAGAGAGAGAGAGCGAGAGAGAGAGAGGGAGAGAGATGGGTAACATCCACTCGACACAAACTAGGTCATTTCAGGACTAACACATTGTTCAATTTTATTTCATTAACACGCTTGCGCGAAGAGGGGGGGCTTTAGCAGTGGGATGAAACCGGAGGACTCGGAGAAAACCCACGAAGTTGGTCAGGCGACCCTACTCCTTATCACGTACAACCGGGGAATCGTAACCACACCAGCTGACTTAATGATTAGCCTTATGATACAACGCACAGGCGCTAACCATTCGGCCATCAAACCTCCCCGCCAGAGAAAAGATTAGATGTAGAGTTTAAATCATACTGGTGTTTGAAGACCAAACAACTCCACAAAAGTGTCACGATACAGTTGCATTGATAAATATTGTCGTTCCTTTAGTGTTTACAGGTCTATACAGTGCATAATCCAGGTGGTGTGCTTGATAACGAAAGATAAATGTCACCTATACATTTTTTTTATAAAATAAAAATCTGGCTCTATCCAGACCCCGATCTCCATTTCCAGATGAAGACTGGCGGGTTTAAGTTGTTTTACAACGTATAATATATATTGAATTAGTTGCTCGGTTCTACGGGGCTTTTAGCACAAAATTAAGCAGTTTTATATCCAAAATATAATCGAGATTGCCCCTTTAACACATACAGAATGAGCGCTTTTGATATCATCTTTGATTTGTTATGACCAGGTATGACAATGCAATGTGATATGTTATGTAAATAGGATAATTTATCTATTTATTCATTAAATGTGTAAATTATTGCAATCTAAATATTTATGAAATGAAATGAAATGGGGTTTAACGTCATACTAACCTGGACTAATAGAAGGCGGGAAATATTTATGAATATTGCTATAAGTGCTGTTGTTATGTGAACTGTATATTGATATTTTGTTTCTGTTTATGGTGAATCTTTTCCTTTGTCAGTGATGCCTGACAGAACAAGATGTCTAGTCGTTCGGATAGGACAAAAAAACGAGGTCCCTTATACACATTGGCTTGCACGTAAAATATCCCTTGGCATTCGGTATAAGAATAGGCCGTAGTGCTGCTACCCGGACAAAATTTCCCTCGTAACAAACTGTATGGCGTATGCCCGTCTTCATTAGTCCATGTTAGGAGCAGAACAGTAGGACGTTAAACTTCAAACCAATCTTCATTAGCCCAGGTTAGGAATAGAACAGTAGGACGTTAAACCCCATTTCATTTCATTTATGATAAATCAATAAAAAAAATCTCATCTGTTCTTATCTTATCTTAAATCACGTGACCGTTTTCATTCGACCTGTTCATGTGGAAATATAGGACATTAAAGCCCATTTTCCTTTTATTTTATTTAATTTAATTTTATTTAAAACAAATCACGAAGTATGAAAATAAACTGTGTGTTAGCTCTATTCAACTAAATAATGGCTGCATTTATTAAAGGTACGATGAGCGAGAGGTGATGAACAACACCGCCATTAAATACAATAGGCTATTAGCTGATTAGGAAACAACATAAATACAGTCTTTAAATCTAACAAAACAAGTTTTATGCTTAAGGTATCTTGCTCAATTTATTTTCTTCGAGCCACATCAATTTCTTGTTTAGATCTTCGGAACTCGACACTAGTGATTTATGTTAGCTTAATTTTCTTTCATTTTGTTTTAAATCAGTTAGAAAAGTCTCTGGCCCAGTTATAGTCAAGAGGTCCCAGTATTGTCTGGGATGACCCAGCGTGGTTTCGTCTTGGTAGTGCAGCGCAGAATGTTTGGCCAGAAATAGCATCTAGGCGATTAGATGCTAAACGACCCTATGCATGACAGTTGGAATTTGATAAAATAAAGCGTCGATCTCCAAATAAAATTTCCTCTTATTGCACACTGTATGTAGTATAAGACGTCGAGCCCCTTTCATTTCTTTTAAAGCCCAGCATTTCAGAATACTGGTTCAATTTTAAACCCCAACAGAGCGAAATAAATGTTAAATATTGTATTTAAAGACCCGAAAAGATTAATTATAGAGTTTCAACCTCAAAACACACCAGAATATAGGTTAATATAGACTTTTAACCCAAACACACATATAGGTCAAATACAGAGTTCATACATACTAGAATATAGGTTAAATACAGAGTTCGAACATACTAGAATATAGGTTAAATACAAACATACTAGAATATAGATTAAATACAGAGTTCGGACATACTAGAATATAGCTTAAATATAAGGTTTCAACATACCAGAATATAGGTTAAATACAGAGTTTTAACATACCAGAATATAGATTAAATACAGAGTTCGAACATACTAGAATATAGCTTAAATATAGAGTTTCAACATACCAGAATATAGATTAAATACAGAGTTTTAACACACCAGAATATAGATTAGATATAGAGTTTCAATCCCAACACACCAGGCACCAAGTTCATAAAGCATTTTCAGAATTTAGTCAACTTTCTACCACTGCTTATGAGAAATATCTTTGATCCAGAAACAGAGAATTTTACATATAATGTCTTATTGATGTATTTGATATATGATGAAAACAACAGAAGTTTTACAACTGGCTATATTTTATATATAAGTTAAAATAATAAGTCGAACAATTTTGAGTAAATTCTTGACTTAAAGTCTGAGAAAGCTTTGTAAACTCGATGCCTTAAAAGAGAAACAGTGAAGGAATATGATATAATGTTGCTAGTTATCATTTGTTTCGGCCTACAAATTATTTTCACGATATTTCGAATAATTTACAGCCAAATTATGACATGAAAAAACCTTTATAACTCCCTGGAGCCGGACAATATTACACCACTCTGTGTGTTTTTATGTTTATCCCACGATAACACATCATTTCATCATGTTTAATTATCACATAAAAAATATAATATGACATTAAATAACTGACATTAGCTTCGCCGAATCTAAATTAAAAAGGGGGGGTTATGAATCGGAAATGCTTTAGCTACGATTTTACTCTGATACCGGCATTAAAAATGGTCATGATCGCCAAATTATGTCGCTAAATCTAAATTAAAAGGGCGTTATGAATCTGAAATGCTTCGGGTACGATTTTAATCTGATATTATTACAAATTGTGATGATCGAAGGACCATGTTCTTGTTTGGTGTAAAATTTCGCCCAGGGGCCATTATTATAAATGAAAATGAATTCCACTATATTTTTTTAGCGTGAATATTATCACAGTATTATTTATATATCGGCATAAATCCATTTATTTTTGTTCTATATGAGATTTTTTACCTGCAAGCAAATTTGTACCCGGTCCCATCCGAACGACCATAAGCTGTCTCTTGCCAGCCCTCTCTCCTGCACCACTGGCAAGGGAGAACCACGTAGGAAAATTCCGATGAACTTTCTCGAACACGGGACCACCAGCCCAGCGTTCCAACGTCCTACCAAATGAGCTACCGAGGCTCCTCTTCATATTTACATATTTAATATTTGAAACGATTAAATCTCAAAAACGTAAAGCAGTTGGTCTGACTAGCAGCGAGAGAGAGAGAGAGAGAGAGAGAGAGAGAGAGAGCACACGTGGCCTGGCGATGCCATTGTCTAGTCGTTTGGATGGGACGCTGAAACGATATTCCGTGTACACATAGTTGTGAAACTAAAATAACTATTGTCAGTTGGAATTCGCAATAACAGTAGGCGGAAGCGTGGTGGTCAAGGCAAAAACCCCGCCCACCATAACACACCGTATCGCGTATTCCCCGCTCCATTAGTCCAGCAGAACAGAAGGACGTTAAACCCCATTTGATTTCATTTGATTTGATTTCATTAGTCCAATCGGAACCAAAAACCAGGACGTTAAACTCCATTTTATTTTATTCCATTTATTGACAAAGTTCTAAAAGAAGCTGTCACTGCGTATCGTTAAAAGACGAATGGTATGATTGGATGAAAGGTGCGTGTTAAACCGCACGTTGTCCTGTCATTGAGGGAAATAAAACCCAGTTTACTAGACGTCATCAAAGTATCCCATCCAGTAGTATCATGACAAATAAGTGACGTTTATATATGGCCAACTTCTCGAGAAGACGACTCAATGAAAGACCATGATAACATTTTATTTTCATTTCAATCGATTTCAAACTCCAACAAGTGGCATCGTTAAACTCTTCGGTCTATTTTTTAATCAGTATTCGATTCTAGGGACACAGTTTCTCCCCACGCCGTTATATTCTGCTGCCAGATGTTTTAAAGGGGTGTTATCACAATCAGGTAGAATAAAAGAGAGAGAGAGAGAGAGAGAGAGAGAGAGAGAGAGAGAGAGAGAGAGAGTTGATAAAGTTATTATTAAAAACGCACCAACATTAATTTGTACAAAAGTTACAACTTGTTTGCATCGAGAAAAGTTTTTGAACATACAATCACTGACATTTTGTGCGTTATAAAATTTAATGAAATGGCACAAAACACAATATATACAAAATTCCAAATATAAATGTACTGTAGAATTTATTTTAATTAAAAATCATTTTTTTTGATGTGGTAGTCCGTGAAAAGATAGCATATCATCCTGTTTGGTTTTTTCTTCTTTTTTTTTTTTTTTGAACTTTCAGATATTCTATAATTGGATCATAAAATGTAATTTCCCTACCACTAAGTTGAAATATAGAGAAGGGAACATGGCCGCGTGTCTATTCTGAACTACACAATGGGTCGTTTTTATTTGACTAAACAGGAATCGCGGATTTTATTGTTCAGAAAATGAAAGACAGCGGTATTGTGAAATAATAGTTAAATGGGAGCGCGAGATTTTACAATTTACTATTTAATAAAAATGCACATGATCGCACGCAGTCAAGGCACACGCCTTTAATGGACACATACATCAAATTTCAACAATCTACGTCAAATAGCGAGAGAGAGAGAGAGAGAGAGAGAGAGAGAGAGAGAGAGAGAGAAATTGGGTTTAACGTCCACTCAACACAAACTAGGTCATTTCGGGACTAACATATGGTTTAATTTTATTTCAATAATTCGCTTGCGCGTAGGGGTCTTTAGCAGTGGGAGGACCACAGCCGCAAGCCAGAGGTCGAAGTGCGGCACTCTAGACCACTAGGCCATCCCAACCTCCCACCCCCGCCCCAGCGTCAATTAGCAGAGAAATGACATGGAATGGGGTTTAACTAATGTCCTACTTCCCCGAACTCGGCTAATGAAGACGAATACGCGCCATACGGTGTGCTATGGGGAAATTTTGTCCAGACAGCGGCACTTCGGCCTACTCTTATATCGAATTCCAACTGTCAATGGATCTTTTACCTGCACGTCAATGTTTACAAGGACCTGGGTTTTCGTCCCACCCGGAAGACTAGACAGCTGTTCTTGTCAGGCTTTCCACCCTCCATCAGTAACAAGAGGGATCGAAGCTCTGCTAACACATGGACGGGCAAACTAACCGACGGACTGAAAACCTAGATAATAATTTAATAGAATTTTAATTAAGGAAAATACTGTCAGGCAAATCTAACATAAAAATAAACAACCTAATTTAAAACTGTGGTATTCCTTGAAAACCCATCATCATTTTGTTTAAGTAAACCGCGCCGATGTCTGGAACTTTCAACATTGATACTTGAGGGAACAGTCGGAGAAAGAGAAATGGGTTAAACGTCCATTCAACACAAACTAGGCCACTTTGGGGTTAACACGATTCAATATTTCTTCAATGATTCCCTTGCGCGTAGGGGTCTTTAGCAGTGTGGGGGGGGGGGCTGGAAAAAACCCACGATGTTGGACAGTCAACCCTACTCCTTGTCACACACCAGCGGGAAATCGACACCCCGCCAGTTGACGCAGTGGCAGACATTATGATGATAGAGCGCGAACGCACAAATTCGCCCCCTCCCCCCGAGGGAAAAGTGATCCAATAGAATTATAATTTACAATGATGTAACTTGATTAAATCATATTACCCACTCCTAGGGGTCGTAATTCGGTTAGTAGCATCTGTTTGACTGGTATCTGTAAAGATCTGTTGCTCGGGAAATCCTATTCACGACTATTAGTGATCTCCGGGGATGAATGGACATACTCAGCTGTCAATCAAAAAGCACCTGTAGTATAAGGCACGACCAGTAATGATATAATAATTTATAATTTAAATGTGTATGATATTCCAATAATTGTCCATGTGTTATCAAAATCGCAGCTATATGTCTGTTCCTGATATATACCGGCGATCCCTGCGGATATATGGACATGCTCAGCTGTCAATCAAAATTACACAAATTAAATAACCACACCCACTAATAATCTGTTGATTAAAACCTGTTGGTAAATTGAATAGAATGTCAATAACAAGATTTAGATTACGTTAACACACTCTACTTATCTAATAATTTGCCTCTGACCACTAATGATGTAGAAATTTACACCTAACCACGTCCACTATTAACGGTTTTAATTTAAAACTGACCACGCCCTCCAATAATGAAACATGCGTGAAAATGACGTAATTATGAATAGCACACATGTTTATTATGGCTATTATATTATAATAGTGTTATGATCTTATTACCCACCGAATATGGCCATTAACCGTGGGATACACATTCATAGATTTTAACCCCTTGTGAGCCTAGAAAGTAGACAATCTGTTTCGTTGGATGGACGTTGCGGCCAGTGAACATTCCGGTATAGAACATTTCCACTGATGGATCTTTCGGAAAATTTTACAATTGTTTTGTTATTTTTATGAAAAAAAAAATGTGAGTAAAGTGAGATTTTAAAGCATTTAAATGGAGCCCCACGTCCTGAAATTTGCAGAATCCAATGTTAGCTGCATGGACGGTAACTACGCAACGGCACTCAGTATTTTTATACAGTTGTATGCCATCCAGGGTTGTGTATGCCATCCAGGATCGTGTCAGTTGTATGTCACTCATGGTCGTATATCAGATGTTTTTGTTCCATTAGTCCATACTTTTACATAGGAAGACTCAGACAACTTATGAATTAATGTTTCGTTTCTGAGAGGAGCGTGGTTGTAACTCATTAACTGTTATAATAGACTTTGATTGCTCTGTAGATCTTGCTCTTCATGCAGTTCATGGACCACAAGTACAGATTCAGTTCTGTTTTCATCACCTTGGAGAAACATCCAGACACTAGGACTTGTAAACATGTACAAAGATGACAACGAGTTCAGAAGTTTTTCAATAAAATATCTTTGTCACAGAATAAAAAACAAAAAGAAAAAATCTGTAGGAGAAAACAAACAAATAGATCTGGTCAAAAAGTCCTCTTGTTTTTGTTTTTGTTTATTTTTTTTTTTTTTTTTTAAATGTCCTACATTCATCTCTATTTCACAGAAGTAATGCGAATGCCTTCTATTAACTCTGTGCGTTCGTTCCTTCCTGGGGTCTTACATCCACTTTCAAGAAGGGGAATATCGTAACAAGTTATTGAGAATACGTTCGCTCTTGGATTCTAACGTCCAGTTCCACCAAAGGTGATGCCAGAGGAAGCCACGAAGTATGCTTGATCCGACTTTTTGGGTAAGGCGCAGTGTCTTTGCACGGAAGCGCCATTTTGAATTTCACCCAAAGGAGAAGCTCTGTGTGACGTCATATCACTCGGTATTGATACATCTTACTTTGTCTTCATTAGACGTAGTAATATATTGTGGTAAGGTCATAATGATGCCTTTTTACTCATTTTACGCATTCGCGGACTATTTTATGTAGACCAACCCTTTACACTAAATAGTAATTATTTGTAAATCCAGATATACTCGAGAGAGATTTATTTATTTTTCTAATACTTCACAAAAAATATTATAGAATTTAATTTCCAAAAGGAAAAATAGTTAACATTGTGAGCTAACTAATCCGCACGAATGTCATGACCTCAGCGATAGTAGCGGACGAAAAACCGAGGTCCCGTGTACGCATTGGAGTGCACGTAAAAGATCCCTAGGCAGTTGGAATTCGATATAAGACTAGGCCGTAGCGCCTCTGCCCGGGCAAAATTTCTCTCATAGCACATTGTATGGCGTATATGCCCGTCTTCCATTAGCCCAGGTTAGTTGCAAATGAGGAGGACGTTAAACCCCATTTCATTTCATTTCGGATTAGGGAATATTCACTGCTGAAGAGTTTGTTGTATCGCCGATTGACATGCGTACCAGGATTGATATTGCTTGCTCATTCCCCCCACCCCCTTTAAGGATTACATTACTACACGAGTCGTGTAGCATATGGTTTCGAGTGCCATTTTTCACTGAACAAATAAAAACATATCCTACAGCGCAATGCGGAAGTAATTAGTAAAAGCTGATTCAGAAACGACAAAATAATAATTTTAAAAGCGCGTAGAATGCACTAAGCAGGTGTAAACGACTGCAGTTCAATTTGAAGTGTTCACATATTTCACCGAACATAATTGATAAGAAATTACAATATGTTTCTTTTTTCTCAAAAATATAATATAAATCACTTTACATACATTCATATTACATTAATATTTGCTTTTAGAACCATTTTTGTCTATTTCAAGGTTCCACAAAGCCTTGACATGACAGTGATGTGTGAGATCAGTTGTAGCACCATGGGCCTTTTTGTCTGACGTGGAGAGCGTCTATGGATAACCGGTCGCCACGTCCTACGTATGACCCATGCATCTTGTTTTTGCTACATATTACCGTTAGCCTTGTGAGCGTCTAGGATTTATCTCAGATCGTCTTTTCTTCTCCTTCACGTTGTGTATTTCTTCTTACTGGTTTCTTAAGGGCGTTGAGCAGTCTAAGATTCGCACTAACTTTTCAACGCCAATCTTATTAAGTCTTTGCAAACTTGTTCCACTTATAAAATAACTCAGAAAACTCTCGAAAGTCGCGTCGTTTTATGTGTAACAATGGAGATACGAGGCGGAGGAATAAAACTATTTATAGGAAACGAGACTGATTCCCTGACCTAGATCAGGTGTTGAATAAATTATGACGTCGTGCACGCCAGTCACGTGATCAACACAGACGTGGCTTCAACGGGAGTGGAAGATGTCACGTGACCAGAAGGAATTCCCTGTATGACGCTATTATCCAGGTCTATTTATCTATCACGAAAGGAACATGACGGATTTTTTTTTTATGGTCAAAGATTATTATTTTTTGAATGCATAACATGATTTAGAGTGCGGTGGAGTAGTGCAGTGAAGTAATTATTTACTTTTACATCCGAATTGTTGTATTTTAATACTTGTTGTCGACGTATTCAAAGAATTAACCCAAAATCGCAAAATCTCGTTTGAAGGTAAATAATGCACAACAATTTTAAAATACTTTGAGTTGGTATTTTTTAACGTTTTTGGTGTCGAAATGTAGCTTATAACCTCCACTTTCGATCTACTGGTAGGATTATCAATAAATCTTTTGAGCTTGTACTAATAGAATTTCCAAGAAAACGCATCGTTTTTTTGCGTTTCCATGGATACAAGACAAACCACAACCTATAGCCAAAAATTGACCAGTGTATTTTTGGGACTTGCTATTAGCATTGTTCATGCGAAATTTGATGAAAATATCTGCAGGCATAACTGAGAAAATTCTACTTTTGTTGTCATCAATACCCCTTTTTATCATGCTTTTGGGCCAAGTTTGGAACATAGTTGGTAAATAAAATTAGTATTTATTTGGTGATTAATATGTAGTTTATCACCCCAAATAACAAAAAATGTCATATCTTATCAACAAAAATTACAGTGCTAGCTTTAAAATTTGCATTTTAGACTACTCAACGCCCTTAAGACGTTTGTCTTCTTCAGTTATAACAATGCAACAGTTCGTTTTTACCTTTTATGTAGCATAAGTATACATACAAGTATATTACAATTACAGTCAATGCTACCTAAACTCTTGGACTCTTAGATGGTAACCCTCTGGAACCTAATCGAAGTCTGCTGAATTCTCACGAGTATCCTAATTTTGTATCAACTGGTTTTGGACATTCAATTTTCTAATTGGTCAAACATGATGTAAATAATTAGAGAGATTGGTTAATTGAGCCCAATGACGTCAAAACCGACACTTAAATGGTCATATGGAAATTTACTAGATAAATTTCCCATGAGATATTAATTATCATGTTGTTGACATATAGAGCAAGTTATGTTTTGGCTAAATTACTCTTTTTATAAAACAATATGTCATTTTACTCTAAGTGATATTTAGTACATACTGCATATTATGTGAATATGTTAGAAACATAAAACTATATCTTATCTCGTAATTCCTTGTCTATAATCTTTAAAAACAATGTCACACCGACTATATTGCTACACAGTCACTATAATAGTACTATTCGGGTTATTTTCTGAATGAAACCACCGTCGGTGGAACCGCAGGTAATCCAATAATAATTACAAAAATAGAATAGATAAGGAAATAGGGGCGATGCTGGACGTCTAAATAATTCTATTCGGTTCTCGGCGAAAATAAAAAATAATGTAAAGCTATAAATTAGATGGTTGAATCATACTAGCTACCAGCATTGCTATACAGTGTGCCATGCCATGAGGGAAATTTTGCCCAGGCAGCGGCGTTATGACCTACTCTTATATTGAATTCCAACTGCCAAGGGATCTTCTACGTGCATGTCAATGTGTACACGGGACCTCGGTTTTTCACCTCATCCTTGTCAGACCCGGGGAAAACCCCCGAGGTTTGACAGGCAACCCTACCCCTTGTCATGTACAAGCGAAGAATTGAAACTACACCCCCGCTCCCGCCCAGCCCCCGCTGCTCCCGCTGCCCCAAACAGTCAAACAAACGTTACCTATAGATATCTGATGTACCTATAATATCAAAGCTTGTTTATATAAACATATATAAACAGCCCAAAGTAACGGCCATGTTGTGATCCACGCTGTCTGCGATATCATCCGTGGTGGAAGCGGACTTTAAACCTTAAAACCCACCACACGGCTGGATAATAAAATGTCAAACAGCTAGAAATATCACTAGACTTGTCAAGTGCGGAATGTCGAGATTGTATACACAAAATAAAATGTTGGAAATGATCATTGCCGATGTTGTTTTAGTATGGACTTAACTGGAATCACGTAGTACAAATAGTCATTGTATGATATTGTTAGTCTTTCCGTTCAACAATCAACTGGTCAATCAATCTATCCGTTATACAGTCTTTATAGTCAACATCATAATCTACATACAAATATATCACAGTCTGTGACCATCTTTCATATTAGATAAAGACGATCATACAAAGACAGGGGAGATGGAATGGGGCTTAACGTCCTATCTCTAATGAAGACGAGCATACGCCACGGGTGGGCTATGTGGGACAGCGGCGTTACGGCCTACTCCTTTATCTAATTATGTCAAGGGTTCTTTTACGGGTACGCCTATCCGTACACGTGGCCCACGTAACGCCAGTTTTTATATACTGAGCGCCATAGAAAATGCATCACTTAGTTTTTCGTGTAACAAAATGATCCTGTAAACATATCTTATTTATTTTGCTTCTTATTGTGAACAATATTCAAATGGTAATACATCAATAACAACACATTTGTACACTTATGGATGTTTAATCTGAAATCAACGGTACAAGGTCAGAGGGGTCAAAACCAAACGTACGACAAAGTATAACCAATTAATGTGAACCGGAGTGGGGCTGCATTACTTAACAGTATAGTAATTGTTGAATATGGCGACTATTTAGGGCAGAGATTTATTCTCGAAGTTAATAGTTCTCTGTGAACAGTCTGAATCGACACAAACTAGGTCATATCGGGACTAACATATGGTCCAATCTTTAGCGGGGGTGGGGGGTACTGTGGGACCCGGAGAGAGAAACCTCAAGTGGTTGGACAGGCGACCCTACTACTTGTCATGCTCAATCGGGGAATCAACATCAAGCCAGCTGACTCAATGACAGTCCTATGTTACAGCGCGCACGCGCTAGCCATTCGGCTACCCCACCCCTCTAGAAAACACCATGGATGGACCCTGGTTAGTATAATATCCCTAAACAATGTAACATTACACACACTCCAAGAAAGGGCAGATGTCTAGTTGTTCAAATGGGATAAAAAAAACGAGATCCCGTGTCCCGTGCAAGTAAAAGATTCCTTGTCAGTTGGAATTCGATATAAAAATAGGCCGTAGTGGCAGAACAGTTTGCGGTATCGATGCGTTCAACACGTCAAAACGTAAAATGTTATATCTAACTACACAACGCTGTCAAGACCCCAACAATAACACGAAATCGTTGTCGTGGGTGTCTGAAAGCTTGTCAAGTTCTCCTGTTCGTTGTTAATGTCTGCAAGGGCAACTACTCATTACCTTTCACACCATATTGATACGTTTGACACTATCATTGAACTAAGATTGGACTGACGAGTCCATCCGGACTTATGAGTCCATAAGCGAAGTAGATGAATCACCAGCGTGTAAAATGTCGACACGCCACCACTTAGAATGCGACTTGATACGGCTAGAAACCGAAAAATCAAGTCTCGGTAGAAACTAAACCGTCGCTGAATATATACATGTACTTCCGGTTAAAGGCATTATCGTGATCATGCCTTGATAATTATTTATGAACCATGCACTAATAATAATAATAATAATAATAATGTATATTTGTAAAGCGCCAATTCATCCACAAATGCATGCTCTAGGCGCGTACTATGTACTCTATGGTCACTATTTACACAAAAATCCTGATCCACCCCAACTAAAATGCGGTGGTAAATAGGTGAGTTTTTAATTTCGTTTTAAAATTTTCAAGTGATGGAGCTGTTTTAAGATAATGGGGTAAGGAATTCCACAAAAAAGGAGCACTGTACTGGAATGTTCTTGAGCCGAAAGTTTGTAGATTATACTTTGGAATGCGTAATAAGCACATATCTTGGGATCTTAAGTTAGCAGCGGATGTGCGTCTACTTCGCTTCCTTATTAACAAATAGGCCGTTGCCGCATATTTCATGCAAAAGGTTCGTGTTATCGAGAGAAAGAAATGGGGATAATCGTCCACTCGACACAAACCAAGTCATTTCGGGACTAACACATGGTTCAGTTTTATTTCAATAATTAGCTTGCGCGAAGAAATCTTTAGCACTAGGGGGAAACTGGAGGACCAGGAGAAAACCCACGAGGTTAGGCAGGTGAACCTATTCCTTGTTACGTTCTAATGTCATCAGGAGATTGAATTAATTATCGCTGGTAACCTGATACCAGTGGCTAAAGCGTTGGACACACTAGCCGAATCATTCGACCGAATCATTCACCGCCGAAAATCGCCCGAATCAAACATGTTTGATATACAGTGTGTCCCCTCGTCGACGCATTCGCTTTATTGTAAAATTCATTAGCTATTCAACGCTTTTGTCGAAAAAGTCACACGATTGTTAGAGGACAAAATGGTGACTATCACTTTAGCGTGGAATTCCGCAAAAGAATCGGGAGCGCATCAGTTGTCGGTAGGAAACGAATACGGAGTAAAATTAAAAATATTCCCACCGCTGCCGCTATTTGGCCACAGATCAGTAATGATTTCCCTATTGATGTTAATTCTCGTCTCTTAGACCGGCTCTGGGTTGAATGCTTTCTGCCACAGATGGAGCAACATGTGGCAACATCTTGCTGAAAAAACACGAATGAGGTTCAACATGGAGAATTTTATATACATAAACTGGAAGTAGAGATCATGAAACATGCAATCTAACCGACGGTTCAACTCTCATCTCCTTCCCCTTCAAAATCATGAATATTCACCAAAACCTGATAGAAAAGGTATTTGCAAACCCCTTTCTTCGAATCTACACCACAAATAAGAAAAATCATAATGCAAAACTGGAAAAGGGACAGGAAGGGAAAGACTAAAATCAAATTTTACTCTACAGATGGGCTATTAAATAGTGTACTCGTTTTTCTAGACAACAATATATATTTCATGCCAGATAATATCGGGATATTAATTGCTTTTAATATTTTTTATAGCAATATTTATTATCTGATTTTTTTTAATGCAGAATAGTGTGGTAAACTCGTTTTTTCTAGCCCAACACATATATTTTGAATTTATGATATCAAATTTGTTTAAAATATTAAAAAGAAATATTCATCAAAACACTCTTTACTACTTACATAAACAAGTTTGTCCCACTCTTGGGGATTTGTGTCTGATTTCAAGCCGATTCCCCGGTTGTACCTTACAAGGAGTAGTATAGTGTCGACTGTCGAAGTATTGAAATAAAATTTCCGAAATGACCTTGTTTGTGTCGAATGGAGGCGTTTATTTGAAACGAATCTTAAAGTTTATAATGACCTTTTTCATGATGCTATAAATCACCGTTACATTAAACATAAATTTAAGTCGCTTCCTGTTCAATAGGTCACCTCTGTTTCTTTGGAACCTATATAGACGAAAGGGGACCAAAAACATGCATTAAAGGGGTATTATTGAAGATTAGATAATGAGCTGGCAGTTCTCGCTATTGTATAATACATGTAGTCGAAAACATAGATTACGTAAATAGAATATGGTGAAAATTTCAGTCAGATTTCTCCACTCTCAACAGAGATATCATTGGCGATTGAGTTTTATGCGTAGTCTCGATCTTCATAGCTCAAGTTGGCACCATAAAGACACAGTCTCGATTATCCAATTTGGCGTTAAATCATCCATAGCAAAATGTATTCAAATCCAGTAAAGATTGTATTTTTAGAAATCCAAAGAACACACTAATGTTGCTCTCAGACTAATGTACACTAATGTACGTGGCTCTCCGATTTATCTTGCTCTCAGACATAAAAATACCAGAATGCAACACAAGGAAGATTACCAGCGCCACCAACACCAAAAAACTTTTTACGAGCGATAAAAAGAAACCTTCAAAGTCTCGATACAGAGTATGAGAGGGAAATGGGGTTAAACGTCCACTGGACCCAAACTAGGTCATTTCGAGACTAACACATGCCGTAAGAGTCTTTTGCAGTGGGAGGAAACCGGAAGATCCGACAAAAACCCACGAGGTTGAACTAGTGGCATTACTTGTTACGTACAATCGTGGAATGTACTTTAGAGTAAGGGTGAATGTTTCTCTTTCACCTGGGTGTTCAGTGAAAATGGGGCTGTCAGTGAAGATTGACTTTTCTCACCATCCGAAAGATACGCCGCTATGTAGTTTAAAGCTGCAATTTCATATTTTTAATTTATTTTTTTTAAGATATATTAAAATAAACCCTTAAAATAGATGGTATCTATAAACAGTCCTACGTTGTTAAAGAATAATCCTATTAATCCTATAATTCACTATCGCCAGTTAAGTTATTGGTAAAAATATCATTTTCAACTTCAAATTCAAACGTTGGAAGATAGCTATTGCACGAGGAGAATGGAAAAGCAAGTAATTGTGTTATTATTTCCCTTGTTAAAGATGCTTAAGTGTGGAAAATAACGTTGACAACATATTGAGCAAAAGACATAGAAATAAATATGTTTTGACTTTCTTAGAAAATATGAAATCCCCGCTTTAAAGCTGACAGTATATATTTATATTAAATGTCATCTCATTAAAACACAAATCCTGTTTCGTTTCGGTTTTATTGTTCAAAGTTTTTTTTTACACTAGGATCTGGAAGAGTTGTTATCATGTGAGGGGTTTGCTAATGAAATGACATTGATGCTGATTGGTTAATCAAATGTCTAACGTCATAGGGTCAAAAGCTGCTCTTATGAACTCTGACGTTACCTATCGTTACAACCGGTCACATATTCTTGTAGGTAGGCCATCGAAAATATATATATATAGAAAAAAAGAAATAATATAGATCTGTATTTTAAAAGACTGAGTTAAATGTAGCAGTAAATTAATGTAGAGCTTAATGGTCTTGCTGTAAAAATTGGCGGCGGCGTTGGTTTTTTTGTTGACTTTCTTCTGTGTTGATCTTGTTGCGGACATTGTCGGCTGATTTGGGTGTTGGTCGTGTTGTGGACATTGTTGGCTGGCTTAAGTATCGATCGCTCCGCCGACATTGTCGGCTAGCTTGGGTAAATTTAAAACACGAGAATCAATTGTTGGCAATATCTGGTGAGACGTTTATTTATCGTCTTGTTTGATCAATGGATGTGGATTACGCTGATCAATTTCAACAACATGGACTTAAAATAGTTGACGTGTGTAATGAATTACCTGTCTCCTGTTATATAGATATAGTTAACACTAAGGCTAAACGTACGCCCTTTAAATACTTTACACTAAGGCTATAC
Organism: Patella caerulea; assembly: GCA_036850965.1. Classification (NCBI taxonomy): domain Eukaryota; kingdom Metazoa; phylum Mollusca; class Gastropoda; family Patellidae; genus Patella; species Patella caerulea. The sequence goes on along the minus strand of JAZGQO010000002.1, from coordinate 10,010,413 downwards.
ACACACCCGTTCTATAATTCACACTAAGGCTATACACACACTCTTTCAATACTTCACACTAAGGCTATACACACTCCGTTTAAATAGTTCACACTAAGGCTATACACACACTCTTTAAACACTTAACGCTAAGGCTATACACACACTATCTAAATAGTTCACACTAAGGGTATGCACTTCTGTCTTGTGCGGAGGTTTATGTACATTTTTGTTTTGCGTGTAGTGCGGTCCTCCTGCACTTACTATTTAAATAGTTCACACTAAGGCTATACCCAGATCATCTACCAAACGATATGTTTTATATTAAATAAAGGGAAGAACTTCCCACTAAACCAAATCCATGGCCTAAGGCCAAAATGGAAAGATTGCAAAATCATATTCTCAAAAACAGGAATCAGCTTCGGATCTCCTACGTCTTGTCTGCAATATCACTTATGTGGAAGCAGATGTTAAAGATAGATAGAAGATAGATAGGCTATACGCACAATCTTTCAATAGTTCACACTAAGGCTATACACGGACTCTTTAAATACTTCACACTAGGGCTAAACACATATGAACAACAATCTCGATAGTCTTTTGTATTTGGGACCTTTTATATGGTAAAATCCGCTTCCTCAGTCTTAGCTATCGTTCAAGATACCGACGCATGTCATGCACCGTCATATGTATGCCTTTTATAATAGCTTATACCACGCACCAAAGATGTATCAACCAGGGAGTTGGGTGACCGAATGGTTAACGCATGTGCGTTGTATCATAAGGTCTGGCATTGAGTAAACCGACGCGGTTTCGATTCCCCGGCTGTACGTGACAAGGAATTGACCCCCTGTCCAACCTCGTGGGTTTTCTCCGGGTCCTCCGGGCAAGCGAATTATTGAAAAAAAATTAAACCATAATATGATTGAAAGTGTTATTATGTGGTAGGATCTAATTTGAAATATCGTAGACATTACGTCATTTTCGGGAGATGATATTTATGAGAGGTTTTAAACTTGGGTTTGCCATTCATCTTGTCACCTGGAGCTTCTCCCTTGGATGACATTCACCTTGCGCGCTCTCGTACAAAGACATTGTGTTACCCAGAAAGCTGGATCAAACCTATTCTGTGGCTTACTCTGGCAAGGTTCTTGGGAAACACTTGGTGGAACAAGTGGTCGTAAATCTCAAGGACTGAAATAAAGAAGTCATCTTGTGGGGTGGCCTAGTTGTCCAGGGTGTCGGGCTTCGTAAAGACCTAGTTTGTGTCGAGTGGGCGTTAATCTCCATCTCTCTCTCTCTCTCTCTCTCTCTCTCACACACACACACACATACACAATTGACGATATTTACACATCGATCTTTTCATCATATAATTATCAATATAAAAATAATTAAACGACAATCATACTTCAACATAACTATTTACTCAGCACATTGTGTTTTTTTTGTCTAAACACAGTGACCTTTTTTTCTTCGATAGAAAATTTTCGTTTATTTTCGTTTACGGCCACTTACCCTTTCATTTTAAAGATTTGTACGTAAAATAGATTTTATTTATTAAAGATAAAAAAATATTACTATTATCTCGTTGAAGACACAAATCTGTTTTTTATGCACAAAGGCCTACTTCTAAAGCGAATAGATTTTGTTTTTTTGATTATAGAACGGATTTCCACAAAGAGACAAAACTGATGAAATATAATAAATAGGATTATTAACGGCTACTGTCAAACAATTTATCACAAATAATAACCTTTTCACCGATCTTTACAATTGTATGAATAATTTATCAACTTATCGAATCAATTATGATGCTTTCAAAAGATGTTTAAAAATGTGAAAGATTATGAACAACGCATGGCTCGTGTCATAGTGTCAATCGTATATGAATTGGCATAGCTGTTAGATTTTGTCAGGGCACGTCGCCCTTTAAGAATAAGAAAGAGAGGAACCAGGTGGGTTGTTGTTGGTGTTTAGCGTCCGCTTCCACTAATGGTGATATCGCAGACAAGTTGTCTTATATTAATTACCTTAGCGCACGAGCATGGGTCTTTCCTGTTGGATGAAACCGGAGTACCCGGAGTACCCGGAGTAAAATGACGAGGCTGAGAAGGCACCCCTATCTCAAAGATACATATGTTCACACAGCGAATCGAAACCACAACCGTCAGAGGTGATCGGCAAACTAGGGGTGGAAGCGCAACACTCTGGACCACTAGGCCATCCATCCCAACTCCCCACTAGATGAGTTCGTTAGTTCGGTCTTGGAGTTTAAGTCAACCTCCACCAAAGGTGATGTCGTAGAAAAGTGTCCTTAGAAACTTGCCAGGGGAAGCCACGAAATATGTTTGATCCAACTTTCTTGGTAAAAAAATGTCTTTTTAGGTGACCGCTCAAGGTGAATGTCATCCAGAGGAGAAGCTCGGATGGCAATATGAATGGCAAAACCAAGCTCACGCATATCGTCTCCCGGAAATGACGTCAGGTTAGGTGTATATTTGTGTATCCATTTTCTACGATATTTCAAATTAGATCCTAATCAATCACATAATAATACTTCCAATCATTAATTTATTTTTCAGTGACTTTAAAGATACATTTCCAGGTACAAACTGGGTGATTTGATGATATATCTGGACTAAAACCATATTCAAACCAATTAAATGACCATAATTTTGCTTCAAATCCTTCCTTCTCTAACCATTGTAGTTTGAAAGGAATATCCCGCTTTAAAAATAGATCAATAAGGTCATGTTTGTGTCACATGACTTACCTCTCTCCAACCTATAGCAACGGCTGCGAAGTCAGAGAGAATTCATTACATTTACGTCTAACTCTTTATAAAGTTAATCAACATAATATACACAAAGCTCTCAATGTCCGCGTGCAACCTTCGACGTCATGCGTACAGATATTCCTAATCGTCGGCCGCTTAGGGGAACCCTTACATTTTTGTCCTGTATACGCCCACGAGTGTTTTTCAAGGAATATAGTATTTTTTCTAGTAAGAATGGATATCTCTACTTTCTATAATAACCACCCGATAAATATTTCTCTGGGAACCTATCTTTAATACTGCTTAACATTAAATACCTTATTACAGAAACAAATATAAATGGCCTTCATAATTCGTTTTATCTCTGCTATTAACCAATATGAAGAGTATGACTATTTCTTAGGAATATCAAAAGGAGCATTAACAGTATCTATAAACTTTAATGATTAGCTTCGAAAACACAAAAAGCTACATGAAACGGATAAAAGTAAAGGAAAAAAGGTAACAGGGAAAACAAAATGGGCTAATTAATTGATGACGAAATAACACAATAAAATAAGTTGGTAATGAAACGTATTTGGAATAGTATATTACTAACGTTTGTTTGATGGTAAAATGCCATCATGGTCGATGACGATTGTTTTTTTTTTTTTTCAAATTTAATGATTAAAATCCTAATGTTAAAAGTTTTTTTTCAAAACCATCTTCACATCGATGTTCGTACATATAAATGCGATATCATTCATATGTTAACAGACGATTGCAAGAAAATAAATGAAATGAAATGGGGTTTAACGTCCTACTGTTGTGCTCCGACTGGGATTACTCCTTGCCACGTACAATCGAAACCACGTCAGCTGACTCAACGACAGACCTTATGATATAACGCGTACGCGCTAACCTTTCGGTCACTCAACCCACCACTCCGGCGCAGCTGCTAGAGTCTGACATACACTTGGACCGCAAGACAATAAAGAATATCCAGTGAACAACAGCTTGTCTTCAATTACGTCATGATTGGTGAATTTAAATAATTTTAGCAACAATATTATTTTTGGTAAAACTCTGTATTAGTTCGTTGGGGTTTAACATCTACTCGACACAAACTAGGTCATTTCCGGGGCTAACATTAGGTTGAACTTTATTCAAAAATTATGTTGCTGGTAGAGGTTTTAAAAAGATTAAAATAAGTATTCTGTTAGCCACGTCACTTGTTTAATGAACTTTCCAACTTTCGAATCCCCGGGTGAACTGGGCAAGGACTAGGATCGCCTGTCGAACCTCGGGAGTTTTCTCCGGGTTCTCCGGTTTCCTCCCACTGCTAAAGACCCCTACACACAAGCGAATTATTGAAATAAAATTAAACCATATGTTAGTTCCGAAATGGCCTAGTTTGTGTCGAGTGGACGTTAAACCCCATCTCTCTCTCTCTCTCTCTCTCTCTCTCTCCGTGTTCAATGAACGGTAGATACAAGGAGGATTATTTGACACATAGAACACATCGCGACGTATCGTTGAATGTTTCCTAGAGATGGGGGATCACGGTGGCAAAGTGGATAAGGCGCTGGTCCGCTAGCCTGAGAGACGGGTGTTCGATCCCTGCATTGGCCGAGAAAGTTCATCTCGATTTTCCGGCGTGATTTCCCCTTGTCAGTGATGCAGAAGGAGGTCCCGTGTACAGATTGGAGTGCACGTAAAAGATCACTCTTGGCAGTTGGAATTCGATATAAGAGTAGACTGTAGCGCCGCTGCCCGGGCAAAATTTCCCTCATAGCACACTGTATAGCGTATGCCCGTCTTCCATTAGCCCAGGATAGGTGCAAAAGAGCAGGACGTTAAACCCCATTTCATTTCATTACATTTCCCAGAGATGCATCAACTTCCGTTGTTTCCTTAAACGTTATCTTGCAATGTATCTGAACGTCATGATTACATAACACTGCGGAGACGTTACACATATCTGTATCATATAAGCTAGATCGCTAGTCTGGAGGTCGGGTGTTCGAACCTTGCTTTGGCCGAGAAAGTTCACCTGGATTTACCGACATGTTCTCCCTTTATCATTGGTGCAGCTGTCTAGTCGTTCGGATACCCCATTAATTTTTTATTTCTCTCTCCTAACCTTAATGACCCGTACTCCCCGCCCCCTGTTGTAAACACCGACAATTATAACATATTAATTGACACATACAGTGATTAGCATGACAAATAATAGGTGGCATGCGACATACATATATATATATATAGACCTAACACTATGTTCTATTGTTACATATATTATAATATAATGACCACTCATCGTTATGTAATATACAGTTATTCATATCATAGAGTTATATAAAACGTATATAAAAGTTATTATATCGTCAATAATTCATTCACATCATTCATATCTTCTCATGGTGATTTCTCACATTTTGTTCTTCTTATAATTTCAAACAACATGTCATTAGCAAGTCTGGGTTTTGTTCGATCATATAGTCTGGTATATTTACAACGATTGGGATTTAGGGTCTGTGTGTTGCAAGAATTAGAATCATCTCACGGTACTCCGTTACTACACCTTCCCCACCCCCTGGGTTTTCCTATATTCGCATTGGAGCCGTTAAGCTCTATACCTAATGGTAATGTTTATTATAATATTATTTATTCATATTGGAGACGTCAAGTTATATAATATCTAACGTTAGTGTTTATTATAATATCATTTATTCATGTTGAAGACGTTAAGTTATATGTTGAAGGCGTTAAATTATATATAATATCTAATGTTAGTGTTTATTATAATATTATTTATTCATGTTCGTGACTTTAAGTTCTATATTTAACGCTAGTATTTATTATAATATTATTTATTCATATTGGAGACGTTAAAGCCCCAATAACACTCTTGTTGTAACTGAATAATATTTCCCAATCTTCATCCTGGTCAACAAATTGTATTATTTTACAATATTCCAATTAATTGATGATATAAATTTCATTTTAAAACACCTAATTTAAAAAATTGGAAAAATTCAACTTATTGATTTGAAAAGTCTAACGTAAACCTTTTCAAATGTGACTTGGATTTTAAAATATTTTCGAACCCTCTGGAAAAGTAAAATAGGATGTAATGGATAATTTACACAACAGGTAAGACACTAAAACATCTAGTACTTAGAATAAGGCTATTATTTATTTTCTCGAGCTACGAAGCCAGCAAGAGTGTTATTGCCCCTTTAAGTTATATAATATCTAACGTTAGTGTTTATTACAATATTATTTATTATTCATATTGAAGACGTTAAGTTATATATCTTACGTTAATATCCATATTAAATAGCGTTTATTATAACATCCTATATTCACGGAGACGTTAAGTTATATTATATCTAATGTTAGTATCCGATATTCATAATAAACTGTGACGTAAAGTGATATATCAAATGTTAATATCCATATTCAACTGTGACGTTAGGTTATACATAATGTTATTAAATCTGATCATATATTCATATTGAAGACGTCAAGTTATATCCAATGTGAGTGTATATCATTATATCTTTTCATAATGAAAACGTTAAGTTATATTCAATGATAGTGTATATTGTTATATCCTATATTCATGTTGAAGAAGCGCAGTTTGGGTTTATTAAGGGAAGTTATTTATAATCTTTGTATTTAACAATATTTAATACTGTTTCAAGGATGTTCTTTTATTGGTAAATCTCCGTAAATAGGAGAGAGGGCGAGAGAGAGAGAGAGAGGGGGAGAGAGAGAGAGGGGGTTTAAGGTTCACTCAATACAAACTAGGTCATTTCGGAACTAACATGGTTTAATTTTATGTCAATAATCAATAATTCTTTTTCGTGTAGGGGTCTTTAGCAGTGGGAGGAAACTGGAGGACTCGGAGAAAACCCATGAGGTTGGCCGTAAAGAGGATATATAAAGTTTATCCGCAATATTGAAGAAAAACATTGCTGTGGACGCCTACGACTAAAGTAAATAGAATGAAATTTTCAATATGTATATTAATTTTGAACAATCTGATTAAAACACAGATCCAATTTCGTTCCGTTTTTTATAGTTCAAAATCCCGTTTTACTTGTCTTTACTACAAACGGATCCGGAAGAGTTGTTATATTACCGGTGTATTTGGTTGAAGTGAGGGATTAGCCAATGAAAGGGCATGTTATGGCGACTCCTTGGCGTGCCATGCACCACTAGAAACGTCAACGCTGATTGATTAATCAATGTCTGACGTCATAGTGCGACCCCTGACACGACCTTCCAGTGCAGCTTGTCATATTTTCATACCGGGTAGGTGATCGAAAGTAAAAGCAACCGAAACGAAATACATAATCAGATTGAACTTTGAATTGTCTATTTGGAATTTTTATAGCAAGAACGAATAGCTAGCTCTTTATCTAAATTATGCATTACGCATTTTTAAATTTGTCTGCTAATTTCAATTTCCCACATGAACAACGTGTTACACATGAGAATTACGTCATGATATGGTGCTGTAAATGTCACACGTTACGTGGTCCTCATTTGAATAATGTTTTGGTTTCTGTCAAAAGTTGGAAGGTGTTCGATCCCCTGATGAATAACATTTTATAAATCTTAACAATCCCATAGACCGACAATATGTCTATCAATTGTTGAAACTATTTCGTTTTTTGAATCCATCAACACCTTGTATGAAAGAAACTTGACAATATGATGTATTTCATTGTCTGTTCGGTCTCTATCTGAAATAGCTATGCATAATAATCACTTTTATTACACCACCGACTGTTATGTCACGGCAAGGCAAACATTTTCACAAGGATTCGATTTTTCTACACTTTAAAAGGCCACCCACGTATCAAAGATCACGTACATGTCATGGCGGCGGACGAATATCGTTTAATATACTTCCGGTTTTGTTCAGCAAGAGCTACCGGAAGTGTCGACATTGACAGTCACCCTCCTGTCAGCACGCAAACTACTACGTGGCCCTATGAACTACAGGTGACTGTGATTCGAGCTCTGGTTAATCCCGATTGATTTGTGATGCTGCATTGGATTGGTTATTAGTTGGACTGTTAACCAGTCGTAAAGTGGAAATATGCCCCACCATGAATGGTGATCACTGATCCTAGTACATTCGCTCCATTTGGACAGGTTATCAAATGAATGATAGCTGTTAACAATATGGGTTCGATTTTCCATTAGTGTTTACGTACTAACCGTTTTGGCTAGCCTCGTTTTTCACACAATCATTTTTATGTAATATTCTACTTTGAGCTGGTTAATCGCAGATTATATTTCGTGCGTTGTGACGTAAATGTAGCAGCGATTGTCATTGAACATTATTACGTTCACATATTTCGAGCTCTGGTTAATCCCGATTGATTTGTGATGCTGCATTGGATTGGTTATTAATTGGACTGTTAACCAGTCGTAAAGTGGAACTGGGGTCAACAGGGCTAGATCGATTTGATAAGGCCAACTTCATCCTAGGTCAGTGCTTATGTGGAGATTTTGATCCCTCCCCCAAATTCTTAAACCTATCCTACAATCTCGCCAACAATCACGTGTCCAAACTTTATTTTCATCTCAGCGACTTTGACGAAAACTGAGTTGACCGTATTAAATATATCCTGCCACCAGTGTTTGAGTGGGATAGGGTCGAATCAAACTGCGAAGAGAATGAATATTTAATGGCAAATCGTAGATCTAAATACTTTAAATAAAATAGGCGGTTGGGTAGGCGAATGGTTAACGCTTCAGTCTGTCCTTAAGTCAAATGATGTGATTTCGATTCCCCGCTTGTACGTGACAAGAAGTAGGGTCACGTGTCCAGCTTCGTGAATTTTCTCTATGGGTTCTCCTGTTTCCTCCCACTGCCGAAGACCCATACGCACAATCAAATTATTGAAATAAAATTAAATCAAATATTAGTCTCGAAATGACTTAGCTTGTGTCGAGTGGACGTTAACCCCCCCCCCCCTTCTTGCTCTTGGAAAAAATATAACTATGACAAGACTGGAAAATTTAAATTGATCAGACAAAATCTAATTAGCGTTTATTAACTTAACAAGACAACGATCGACTCTCGATGCCATGGTAAATTTAAATTAATCAGACAATCAACCCTCGATGCCTTTGGACGTCTCCAATTTTAAATAGATTAGAAAAATTCAGTCACTTGATGTTTTGATCTAAAAATAGAAACGCGAGACTAAGCTTCGAATATACCAGTACTGTGGTTACGAAAATAAACTATCAATGACTCAAAATAAAGTAATTTGAATGAGACGGTAAACGTTTTTTACCATCCACCGGAGCCTGGTCTTATGACGTCATATGTGGATTGTGGGTTAGGATAAGGGTTAGGATAAGGGCTGTGGCCTGCAGATTTCGTCACAGTCTCGAGATGTAGACAGGGCTAGCCCTAACCCTAACCCTGGGCCAAGCCTAACCCTTATCCTAACCCACAATCCACATATGACGTCATAAGACCAGGCTCCGGTGGATGGTAAAAAACGTTTACCGAATAAAATATCCAATATATATTCATTTTGCATTATCTATTTATACACATGTATTTTGAATCCAAGCTCAAATATACCCAGTCTGAGTTTAACTCTTATGATTCCAGGGCCCTGTTTCACGAAATTTTAACTTAAGATAAAATCCAATTTTAGTAGATACTTCAATTTTGATTGGCTAAGCACTAAAATCAATCTAAAATTATCCAATCAAATTACTAAAATTGGGATCTTATCTTAGTTAAAATTTCGTGAAATAGGCCCCAGGTGATTAAACATAATATACAATAATTCCCCGGCAGATATTCCACGTTTACAATTCATATGACATCGATGGCACGTTTTGCTAACCATCCATAACATTGAAAGCGATTGAATATAGTAAAATGTTTCGCCAACCATCCAGACATTGAAAGCGATCGAATGTATATTGCCAATCATCCATGACAATGAAAGCGATTCAATATATTAAAATGTTTTGCCAACCATCCGTAAAAATGAAAGCACACTGAACCAAAAGTAATATTTGTTTTATTATTCGGTTCCTGGTTTTTATTTTACAAATACCCCTGTGCGTAGTTATCTTTCGCAGCGAGAGGACAGAGATAAACCCACGTGATTGGAAATGAAATCCGCCATTATATTATATCAACAAGGGACTTCAGATAAAATACTGTAGACGACATTGTTTATACATATTCTCTAATTGATAGCCATTGGGTTTAACGTCCACCCGACACAAACTAGGTCATTTCGTGACTAACATATGGTTCAATTTCATTTCAAATTTTCGCTTCCGCGTAGGGGTCTTTAGCAGGAAACCGGATGATCCGGAAAAAAACCACGAGATTGGAGACAGGCGAACATTTTCCTTGTCACGTTCAACCGGGCAATCGAAACCACGCCACTTGACTCAGTGACATACCTTATGATACAGCGAACACGTGCTGACCATTCAGCCATTCAACCCCCCTCCCTGATGGTACAGAGTTCTAGATTGGCGTGCACGCAAAAGAGCCCTTGGTAGTTGGAATTCGAAATGAACTTGGAATGACGTCATTTATGGCGTGGAGTAGGTCGTACACCTTTTTCATTTACTGCACCTATTCATACATCGATATGTATTTGTTAAAATCCTGATTTTGATTGTCGATTACTTTCCTTGTTAGCTTTGCTTTTGTGTGCGGGGGGGGGGGGATTGGCATCATTGAATAGACCGTAATCATGTTCTTCGTTGTACTGTTCTACTCCCTATCCTGGGCGAATGAAGACGGACATATGTTTTGTGCTATGGGGGAAAATGTTGCCCGGGCAGCGGCACTATGGCCTACTCTTATATCGAATCCAACTGTCAATGTATACACAGAACCTCAGTTTTTCGTCCCATCCGAACGACTAGACAACTATTCTTGTCAGCTCCTCCATCGTGCACAACTGAAAAGGGGAAACCACGTCGGAAAATCCGAATGTACTAACATTTCCAGTAGACACTAAAGTTGTACAAACGTTAACTAATCCAGTAGAAACTAAAGTTGTGCTGGATTTGGGTAGTTACCCGCTATTTTATTGTGTTCAAATGTGTTTCTTCTATTGTTGTGGGTTTATTTTCGTTTGTTTCCGGCGTGGCGGTACCGGGATTGGGCAGCTCAGCGGATTATTAAGACCGGTATCTGGATTCATCCATTTAATTTGTTTGTGTCCGTGCTATTATTGTCGACGGCTGGCATCCGAATTAATTCATTTCTTAGGTTTTGTTTAGTTGCTATGGATACTATAATTCACATTAGATATTCAAGTTATCCAAAATTATTATATCAATTTCACTCACTTAACCAATTTTTGCGACTGGTGTTTTAAATTTCGATTAACCTTACAAATGTGTATTAAATAAAATATCACACACTTACAACTGAAGGAGATCACGAGCTCCATATTCCCTGTACACTTTGCACTTCATCAATATCTTGTAGTCAGAAAGAAGCTAATCTGTTTGACAATGGTTGAATTTGGGTAATCGGGTGGATTGTGTGCCATTAGGTACAGAACAAAAATCTATACGATTACAAGACGGATGTTCGTTTGTTTACAGCTTTTTCTAAGAATTCTGTCTTCATTTCGTCAAAACTAAGGTATATCAGACACAGCCCAGTCCCAAAAGACAGGAAACATTTCACCATTAGTTTTCACATTGATCATTCTATGACCAGCTCTGAATTTGGTTTGGTTAAAGGATTGAAAGTTTTATACTTGAGATTTATCGAGAGGGGGAGATTTATCGAAAGAGAGAGAGAGAGAGAGAGAGAGAGAGAGAGAGAGAGAGATGGGGTTTAAAGTTCACTCGACATAAACTAGGTCATTTTGGGACTAACATCTGGTTCGGGAATAACTTATGGTTCATTTTTATCCCAATTAATCGCTTTCGCGTTGGGTCTTGGGCTGTTTGGGGATGAAACCCAGAGAAAACCTTCGAGGTTGGACAGGAAACCTAACACCTTGTCACGTACAAGCGGGGAATCCAAACCACGCGAGTTAACTTAATGACAGACCCTATGAACTAGCGCGCACGCGATAAACCATTCGGGTGATTTAGTGAGTAAGACGTTGCCTCACTAATCAGGAGGTCCCATATTCGATCCAGTTACGACACACAAAGATCATCGGATTTTTCCGACGTGTTAATGTCTTATCAGTGTATCGGGACAGAAGGCTTGATAGGGGCAGCTTAAAGTCGTTCGGATGAGACCGAAACTCTGGGTTCTAAATCGAAATACAATTACACATAACCAGTGTATACAAACAAACGTACATATCAAATTATGTGAATGAATCCAGGTCCTAGCCGTAAGCGTCCACTGCGATGTATAGTCTCAGGGGGCCTATTTCACAAAATTTTAACTAAGATAAGATCTGAATTTTAGTTATTTGATTGGACAATATTAGATTGATTTTAGTTCTTAGCCAATCAAAATTGAAGTATCTGCTAAAATTTGGATTTTATCTTTAGTTAAAATTTCGTGAAACAGGACCCTGACCTGTAGCGAAACCGACTTCAGTCGAAAAAACATAGTGTAATAATTGTAATATGATCTGCTACATGCCATATGAAATATGAAATATGAATGTAAGCATATTGAAGGGAAACAATTACCTATACAAGTAACCATATCAGTGAAATGTATATAAAGTCAGGTGGCCTACTACAACTAAATGGTTCATTTTGTAGTTAGAAACAGTATTAGCATTCGAAAGAAATTAGGTGTATTAACTACAAAGTTAAGGCAAATGTCCTATGTACCACAAAAACAGAATTTGTCCGTTTTGTCGAAAATACTGATATTAAGTTTACTGTTAATTATATTAATATTCAAGTCCGATGCATTTATAGTGCCAGAATTTTCTTTATTTAATATTAGTTCTAGGGGATATATTTCACTTTTATATTTGTTGAACGTTCCGTTATCATTAATAGGTGTTATCAATGTATCGGAAGGTCGAGTTTAGCTATTGCTTATTAATAAGTTTTTCTTTTATGATCCCTCAAGCAGAATTCATATTTATATAAATGTGTATTTGCCATGAATTGAGCGAGGTCGGTTCCCATTTTAAGTGTTTGCTGCATTATCTGATCCCCAACCTATAATTTGTCATTGTCAATTTGTCTTTGTCAAAAACCATAATGTCGGCATTCCGACGTTTATAATCCATTTAGCATCTTCTGACTAATGGCCATCACGTTTTTGCCCTTTCCGAAAGTTCCATCGAAAGCTGTATCCACAAACCAATCTCAATTATCTTTAAGATATATCTGAATGTCGAAACATAGTACACAAATTAGAAGTCAAACGCTTCTTTTGATTTTAGTACAGCGTTTTTGACCCGGGCTCAATAGCCAAGATGGTCCCGGTATTGGCCGAGAAGTTTCCAGGATGGCAATTCGGAAAGGTAAAATGCATGTAGCCCTTTGGATAGAACGAGCAACCACAGTGTACTTGTTGTCATATGCATAAAAGAACCTACGGTTAAATATCCATCACCACAAGATTGTGTGCAAAGGTACAGTCTCCTATTTCATGTTTTGTCATAGTAAGTTGATTGCACCAAATACTCGCCGAATGTTAGTCCCAAAATGACATAGTTTGTGTCGATTGGACGTTAATCCCCATCTCTCTCTCCTCTCTCTTTCTCTCTCTCTCTCGCAGAATGTAGGGATTATTTTAACCCCACGGAATAACAGAAAACATTAGCTGAATTATTTTAGATGTAAGAGTAAGTCGCGAAGACAAATTCAATAAACGATTACCTCGAGAACAGAATACATAATGCCTGCACAATGGGGTGTCTCATCCAGGGACGGATTGAGGCATTTTTGCAGGAGAGAGTTTACCAGGCTTCTGTTAAGGAAATTTTACAGTTGAGCTTTTAAAGAGAAAAATCCACCACCTCGTTTGAAGCCAATTTTTATAATGAATTTTGATTCAATGCCGTTCATGCAAAGCATAAATTGTGATATCATATTAAAATTTGTCTGTCTGTGTCATTATCTCACACTCTAAATGCCTCATCTGATGATAAAGAGGGGGGTTGGGATGGCCTAGTGATGTAGAGTGCCGCGCTTCGACCTCTAGCTGGCCGGTCACCTCTGGCTTGCGGCTGTGGTTTCGAGCCCTGGTGTGAGCGTATGTGGCATGGAGATAGGGGCACCTTCTCAACCTCGTGGGTTTCCTCCGGGTACTCCCGTTTCCTCCCACTGCTAAAGACCCCTACGCGCAAGCGAATTATTGAAATAAAATTAAACCATGTTAGTCCCGAAATGACCTAGTTTGTGTTGAGTGGACGTTAAACCCCATTTCTCTCTCTCTCTCTCTCTGATGATAAAGGATACAGCACACGACAATTACAATTTTCTATAAAAAGGGTTGTTTTACAATTTGTTTTATGTACCTGAGCAGGATGGGATTTGCCCCCTCCCCTCTCTCTGAATCCGACCCTATCGTCATGACAATATTTGCTCATCTATTAGTGTTTAAAATCTGCTTCCACCTATTCTGATATCGCAGACAAGTCGTTATATATTTATTATCATAGCGCACCAGCAGGAGTCTTGCGTGTGAGACGAAACCGAAGTATTCGTAAAAAAAAATCCACGAGGTTGAGAAGGCGCCCCTATCTTCAAGCCACATACGCTCACACCAAGGATCGAAACCACTACCGCATGCCTGAGATGACCGGTCAGTTAAAGGTCGAGGCGCGATAGTCTATACAATTAGGCCATGTCAACACCCCCTCTACAATACTTTTGTAGTTGCAAGTCTGACATAGGGTTGGACTTGACGACATCCCAGCAACCCCTACCTCCGATCAGACTGGAAGAGATGAGTTAAGCATTTATGGGACTAACATATCGTACAATTTTATTTCGCTTGCAAATGTGGTGAGCCGGTCTTCGTGATAAAACCCCATGAAGATAGGAATTCTGGTCTTTTAAAATTTTTACTCAAACTCTGAAGTCCTCGATCTAAACAATTATACGCTGTAGTTTAGTTATTGAAATGTGTCTCCCCCAGACAGATTAAAAACATAATTTTCCAAATGATATTACAATGACTGGTCATTTTGGTATTACGATAAACTTTTATTTATCTTATGAAATGGATATTATCTGTCCATGTTTACAAAAATTCGGGTCCAACTGATTCAGTGTTCAACTGTTGACTTAGTACACAAGAACTGTCTTCTTTCAGCAAGGTGTTTATTAATTCTTTTTACTTTGAGTCCAGTTTTCTACCTCTTTCTACTACACTGGCTTTTAGAAAATGAAAAACGAGACGTGAAGATAAATACAGAATATCCCAATTTGAGTTTTCAGGTACGCTTTAAAGGAGCTAAATTGTTAATATTTTGGACCTTGCGTTTTCAGGTACGCTTTAAAGGAGCCAAATTGCTAATATTGTGGATCTTCTAGAAATTGACACAAATGGGTAGCAACGCGTATAATACTGCAAGACGAATGTATATAAACTGATTTACATTCAATCGTTTCTGTAATCACAGTAATTTCTAATCAGCATCAATCGAATGGCAATCTCTAACGTCTTGTTATTCTAGTCTACACCGGTAGGCGGTAGTATTTGATTGCACATGCTCTTTAGATAAGAACACGGGACCACTGTTCGGTGTGACTTGTGGAATATGTCTAGCCTTGTTACTCGAGTCCCTTGTTACAAATGGCGCTGAAACCCATTATTATGGTACACGTTTCGTGTACCAATTGTTCGACGTTTAAATTGTGTTTTGTATTTCTTGTGCTCGAGGGCCACAAAATGACACAAAGAATAAAAATGGGGCTTGGTATCCTACTTCCCATCACCAAATGGCCGCACAGTTAACTACGAAGGAAAATTTGCCTGAACACTTTGCTGCACCCTACTCTTATTTAGAAGGATTCCAACTTAGAAGGGTTATTTTTACGTGTATGCCATTTCGCACACGGGACCTTGTTTTTCTTTTTTAAAGAGACGTGAGGTTTAACGTCCACTCGAAACAAACTAGGTCATTTCGGGACTAACATACGATTTCATT
The DNA here is from genome assembly GCA_036850965.1 of Patella caerulea. Lineage (NCBI taxonomy): Eukaryota > Metazoa > Mollusca > Gastropoda > Patellidae > Patella > Patella caerulea. The sequence goes on along the minus strand of JAZGQO010000002.1, from coordinate 9,994,555 downwards.
TTATTTCCGTAATTAGTTTGCGCCGCGAGGGATCCTTAGTAGTGGGAGGAAACCGGAAGACTCGGAGAAAACCCACGAGGGTGGACAGGCGACCCTACTCCTTGTCACATTCAAGCGGGGATTCGAAACCACGCCAGATGACTCATTGACAGGCTTTATGATACAGAGCGCCCGTACTAACTATTCGGCCATCCAACCCCCAACGTCCCAAGGAACTTTCTAGGCCAACTCCGGGCGCGAACTAGTTGAGCCATTAACAATATCACCGAGGACAAAATTCTCTAAATTCAATTCAAGTGCCTGTATATTGTCACAGTTTATATCACTTCAGTTCCAGATGATCATATTATCGTAACTGACGGGAAGAACTGTGATTGATTAAAACTTCATTTAACTAAACGGAAAGTCAAATGACAACAGCTGTTGGGTAATACAAATAATTAAAAAACTATGAAAAAAGAAAACCAATTTAAATCTATAATAGATATATTATCGTAAACTCTGAGAAATCTATTTCTATTGGACTCATTTTTATAAGGCTCAATATTCATCAATAACGTGGCAAATTATCAAGTAACTATTTTAAAAGATTATCAATTAAACAATTTAAAACAAAACAATTGGTGGTCCGTAAATTAATGTACATGTACATGTATATTGTAACTTCGGGACATCGTGCAGTTAAAGTTTAACAAATGTATCCTCACCAATAATAACCTTTTAACTAAGCATTAGAGTTTGTAATCAAAATTAAAAAAGCCTTATTTTTGTCTTTCATTCAACAACGACACAGATTTAATTATAGAAAATCATTTACCTTAAGTGAAGTGTTTATCAGTCTTTGTCCTGCGTACAAAATACAAAAATAAATATTAAATGTCCCTCTTTCCTCGTTCCGTGTTTCCAAGTTCACTAAATTCCACCAAAAGTACAAAAGACGTCCACTATGTAAAGATAAACTTTGCTGGTTCCAGTGTCTAAAACCTGTTTGGCAACGACAGTCTACAGAAAACTTTTAAAAGAGCGATATGAGGTCTGACAGAAGTTTAAGTGACCGTTTCGCCCACCGCGCCCACGGTAAACAATTCTACACGTGACGTCATCGTTTTCTGCAGATATTCCCTGTTATCTGTTTCCAGGCACCCCAGTATTTCATGTATTGATCTGTAAGAGCGTGGTGATTTAATTGTATTGTTTCGCGACTCCCCATCAATGGTATCTCTGGAATCAATGAATGTTCTAACACTGCTGGACAATAACGTGTGTGAAATTCCATGTTCTGTAACGATATCTTAGAATTTATACGAATCATCTTGTTGAAACAGCAGTTACCTGTAGAGCTTGGTGCTTACACGTTATATTATCTATATCATTGCTGGATGGCCGAATGGTTAGCACGTGCGCGTTGTATCATAAAGCCTGTCATTGAGTTAACTGGCGTGGTGTCGAATTCATGGCTGTACGTGACAAGGAGTATGGCTGCCTATCCATTTTCGTGGGTTTTTCTCCGGATCCTCCTACTGCTAAAATTAAACCATATGTTAGTCCCGAAATGACCTAGTTTGTGTCGAGTGGACCCCCCCCCCCCCCGTTCTTTCTCTCTCTCTGTCAACACATATATCTTGAAATGAAATGGGGTTTAACGTCCTACATTTCTGCCCTGAGTAGGTAAATGAAGACGGGCATCATAATGCGCCATCGGCGACGCTATGACCTACACTTATATCGAATTCCAATTGTTAAGGGTTCCTTTACGTGCACAAGAGTGCTCGGATTTTCGTCCCATACGAACGACTAAAAACTACATGTATATCGTTAAAAGGTGACAAGGACAGTTGACTAGTCTTTCGGATGGGACCAAAAACCGAAGTAAAGTTACACATTGGCGTAAACGTATGAGATGCTTCCAGCTCTATCTGGCCTGCCACCGTGGGTCAGTCAAGCCTGTATCTCAGGGTTTACTACCAGTGGTACCCCCCACCCACACACGCACACACGCACAGGAAAGACCACTGTGCGCGCTAAGACAATAAAAATGAAAATAATACAGCTTGTCTGCGATATCACCCTGGATGGACGCGGACGTTAAACAACAACAGCGTGTATTACGACCGTTTAACGGAAAGTAGACTCGATTGTTCCACTATTGAGAATGAGAGAGCATGTATAGTTTGACGTTGATCTAACCTGTCCTTGTCGGTGTGTTTCGCGCTTTTCTGTATAAAATGTCAACTGGCAGAATCGGTTTCGGACGAGTTATGTTCCCCTGCATTTGATAATCTCGCTTACGCACATAATAAACTTTCGACATAAATGCTTAATGCTAGGTTCCCATTTTTCCATCTCTTATCACGTATCCGTCGCGTGATACGTTGCTTCAATGAAGTTTTACAGTTTTGGTATGTTTTCGGGCCGCGTACGTATGAGGGTCCTGAGCTTTAGTTCTATTACAACATGATGGCAGTTTTCTACCAAGATCACCATCAGTACAAGTAAGATGCCTACCCTACAAATTCCTGGAGGGAGTAAAGTCGCTCGACAGTCGATGAGCTATTAAATATTAAATAAAATTTAATGTCGAATCTTATTAAAAATCTTCGACTTCCAATTCGACAGTAATTTTCGGTTTCACTCTTGTATCATTTCAGAAAGATTATATCCCCTTACCACAGAATCACCGCACTAACAGATCTGCAAGGTCTCACCTCCATAAAATTAGCACGTAGATTAACCAGCATGCAGACAGACAGGCAGACAGGGAAATACGAAAATTCCGAGAAAACCTTATCAAACATATATGAAAAAATTCCACCAGTCTTTGTCATGGTTTGTTTAAATCGCATCAAATGTACACCTTCTTATTTCATAGGATACACATAGATTCATAAAAACGCTCTGCCACAAGATTCAGCGTCTAAAAGTAGCAAAATAGACGATAAAAAGATAACGATGTTATGCGGACCTTTTCCGTATAAAAGCTGTTCGATACTTGCTGCCGTATCCGTGTACCGTATCATGTATAAGAAATACACACTCATCGATGACGTGAAACACAAATTTACGCTTGACTCCATGATATCGTACGTTCGGATACGTTTTGATACGATCATCAAAATTGCCACGGCTGATCTCAAGATATAGACTACGATTACCCCAAACTAAAACCACGAGTTCAATCGAAGCGCGAATCGTGATAGTTGGAACCTAGCACAGCTTAAAGGTTGTTTTGTTTTTTAATATATTTTTGTGTATTTTGCATACCGATAGTCAATTGGCCAAACACGCTTTTTTACCGAGATTTCGTCTAATAGTTTGGATGCAGCTATGGCGGGTGTGGCGAAAGGCGGGGTAAGTTTACTCTCCCGGACACCTGTCATCACTGTTTGTCGTGAACACTATTACACTATTCTGCCTACACGGTGAACAGTACATTTGCTGATTACACTATTTTGCCTATAACGTTTTTTTTTAGTTTTCGAATTTTGTCTAATGGTTTGAATTGTTCGTACTTGGTCTTATTTTATTTCCACGTTACAGACCACACTCGTGTACATAATGTGTCGAAGTATTCGGTAATAAACACAAATGTTGTGATGACGTTTTATATAATGTGTAACTAAAATTTAAATTTCATCACATGTGTATGTTATTTTTAATCGGATAAACAACTGGTTCGAATGGAGAACTCAAACAATAAATTTAGCCATTGTACGCAATGGAACTATCTAAAGTCAGATATGGATAACGTAATCAGTTACAATAATTCTATATCAGTTGTTCATTACCATATCACATATCTACTGGACTTGGAACTAAAGGCACACAGAGAGATATCCAAGATGGTCGCCATACCAGATTTAGAAGAAATGGTGCTTATCTTTAACTAAAGATAAAATCCAAATCTTAGTAGATACTTCAATTGGCTAAGCACTAAAATCAATCTAATATTATCCACTCAAATTACTAAAATCTGGATTTTATCTTAGTTAAAATTTCGTGAAACAGGCCCTAGTACAGTAAGTAGGCTAGTAGTTGTGGACAATGTGGCACGTTTGTCCGTAACGTCCACACTAAGCTGTTAACCCCAAGGCTGCTCCAAAGCTGTCTGACTACCGGTTGGCTATGAAATTAAGACACAGCCAGAATCGAGTTCAATATTGTCTTTTGCATTATAATATCTAAAAACTACATATCTGATCTAGGAAGTTACAATTTTAATCAAAAACACATTTTATTTTATAAACAATATTTATTCACAGAAAGTAGACGCTTATAGACCTCCAGGAGGCTATACTATTTTGAGGGTCCTCTTTCGCAGGAGGGTGGGGAGGGTCTTAATTGATGAATTTCATGCTAATGCAAAGACTACATTGAATCGGACTCTGGAGCCCTTTCCCTTGGCCAGAGGGACCCTTTTGTCAGACGTGGAGCCCTTTAGTCTGCCTTTTTATTTTTTCGACTTCTTTGATTTTCTTTCGCGAGGTGGCTGGCGCCTCCACCGCCTCAGCTATAAAACGTTTTTGCCTCTCCATAACAATACAAAAATGTATATGGAAGAAGTAAAGTATATACTGCGATATGTACATACCATAATCACATGTTTCATATTTGATTGAATCATTCAGAATCTGTGGGAGATATCGAGGAAGTTATGGACTGTGGAAACAATTTCTTCGGAATTTTTCAGGTCTTCAATTCCAAATAATAATAAGATGTTGATAAAAATTGTGAAAGTTTTGATATTGTCGCAGATTGTGCATCTGAATGTAAGGGTCAAATTAGAATGTTTTAAGTCTTAAAAGGCGTGACCGCAATCGCATGTAGGGCTGACAGAAATGTGTCTGAGAAAAAGATGTCCGTTCAAGTCACGGAAAGAGAGTCGACAACAGAAAATCGCTCGTCGTCGAGAAATTGTTCATCTGTTGCTTCAAAATTGCTCGTCTGCGGCGGTAGACGACAACAGGCAACAAGCAACAGGTTAACTATCCAATCAGCGAGCGCTCTACTGTCATGTGATACTTCAAGATGGCGGCGTCGGAACAGCTAACAACATTAACATGGTCCGTGGAGAAGGATTTGTTTCTCCGTCTTCTTCTGTGCATCATTATCAAATAAATGCCCAAAGCTGTCGCGTATTGCTTTTGTTGTTGTATGTACGGCGCCATTTTGAATGATCACATCCGGGGAAAAATTGCTTCTTGTTGCCAGTCAGCGCACACGGGAGACCTCGAGTTGCCAATTGCTCTGAGTTGCCAGTAGTTACCTAAATGGTTGGCTAAATGGTTAGCGTGTGCACACTGTATCATAAAGTCTGTCATTGAGCCAATTAGCGAGGTTTCAATTCCCCGGTTGTACAAGGAGTAGTGTTGCCTGTCCAACCTCGTGGGTTTCCTCCGGGTACTGCGGGGTTCCTCTCACTGCTAAAGACCCCTACGCGCAAGCCAATTATTAAAATAAAATTAAACCATATGTTAGTTCCGAAATGACCTAGTTTGTGTCGAACGGACGTTAACCGCCATCTCTCTCTCTCTCTCTCTCTCTCTCTCTCTCTCTGTAATACGAATTCGATTATAATATATGGGTTAGGGGTTAGCAATATTCACTGAATGAATCTGATGTAATGAACACAGGAAACAGTACAAATTGATTTCAACTTCAAGTTTGGTGTCAGTAGAGATATTTATTTTCATCAGCTTCACAGCTTTAAATGGTGTTGGTATTTTCCTTCTAAGATTACCTATAGAAATCACTGCACGTTAATGGTGGTTGCTACTTTATCATTTCAACTTGATTTAGCTGGGCTGGAATCATTGACCTCGTCTATAAAAAAAAGTACGAGGGCTGGTTGAAAAGTTCTAAATCGGAAACGGATTGATGAATTTGGTTGAAGCAAACTTTTATACCAACAAGTACAATCATTGAATAACACATAGACGTAAGAACCGCGCCTCTAGTCGTACCTAGTGCCGAAATGACCTAGTTTTGTGTCGAGTAGTCGTTAAACTCCATTTCTCTCTCTCTTTCTCTAGTCGTAACAGACCATCTTGTGAACTAGCCATTCTTGGTATAATAGTTTGAAAACGGAAAATCCAAAAAGAATATATTAAAAATTTCAATTAAATTATTCTATTGCGAGTGAAAATATTATAGATTTTGCGTACATCAATTGCAACCACCCACCATACTGGCCGTTCGAAGCTAAGCCTCACTTCTCCATTTTTAAATTAAATCAAAATTGAGTTGATTATGGTCCCGTGTTAATAAATGTCTAATTAATAGTTTATATAACATTTCAGGCCTAAAGCAAGACCTGTAGTGTTTAATTAAGGATCTGGAAATTGACACAAATGGGTCGCAACGCATACAATAATATGAATGAATATAAACTGATTTACATTCAATCGTTTCCGTTTTTACTGAAATTTCTAATCAGTCATGTTCGACGAAATACGCCAGAAGACTCAATCCAATGGCAATATCTAACGCCTGGTTATTCGAGTCTAGGTCGATGGTAGTTATTGCTCATGCTCCCCAGTTAAGAATATAGCGTGACCGTTTGACAAGACTTTTGAAATATGTCTAGCCTCGTTTTTCCAACTGGACACAGCATGGCGTCATTGTCTTTTGTGATACAGTACAGTTAACTCTTTGTTATATTTTGTTGATTTTTTTTTTTTTTTTTTTTTTTTGTATTTCATATCTCCGACATGCACAAGACAAGCATGTTCTGGCAGTTTATTTTACCGACATCCCCAGCCCAACGCCACCACCTTGACATATTGTTATCTGCCGTCTTCTACATAGTGCCAGAGAAGTTGGGCGTTAAACTCCATTTCATTTCTTCTCCAACATATCATCAGTCGCCATTATTACGTCATATCCTGTCTGTTTATCTTAAAGTCAGTTCTGAATCATGGTTTGATCTTTCAGTTTAATTCCTGTCGCGTCTATTTATATCAGAACAGCATTTGAAGTTAGTGTTCTGCCTCAACCACACAGGCTGTTCCTTCTATAATATTCTTATTGTTGTTTTAGGCACACAATATCAAGACAAACAGAATGTTATTGTTCAAAACAAATCTTGAAAGGCTAAAAAATGATTAGGATTTTTTTCTTTTTCTTAAAGTCGTCTTTGTAAATTTTCTTTATAAAACTCCCATCCTACTCAACGCATATCAACCCATTAATCCTCCTCTTCGACAGAAAACCATTTCTACCCGACAATACACAATAATATCGTTCATAACAATTTAATTTAAATTGTTTCTTGTTGTTTTCATCAACGGCACCCTTTGGAACACATAAATAAATAGCGCCACACCTAGCTAAATATATAGGAAAAATATTTGAATTTTGCTAAATAAAAACATAGACGTCATACAACCGTAGACGACTAGTGCTAGACACACAGAATAACTGAAACTAAATAAAGCAAAACACAGCTGTGAACTCACCAGAAGAACCCAGTGAATACTCAATTAGGATCACGTGGGATCTCGCATTATCTTACAGTGCCGTTTAAAATTTTGCGGTACACCTTTAGGGCGATTTTGCGGCACACTGGCTGAGAACCACTGAACTATTATGGACAGGTCGTTCTTTTTTATGCAGACGGGTAAAATGAAAATGTAAATAATGATTTGAGAGATAAAATAATCGGTCTCAGAGCCGTGCCAAGCACACCAAATGCGGAACTCTTTCATCCAGATGAAAACAATTATGATGACTGATTTAGTTTGAGCAGCCATTTTGAAAGAATGTTTGTTTCGCGCATGCGCAGTAATTCGTGCTCAGACCAATTAGCGTTTACGACGTTTATGTGTAAATAATAATATTAATCTGCCTTATATAAACAACACGATTTAACAGATATATGTATATGTTGTTCATCGGATATAGCAGCATTTCATCGTAACACACCTAATTTAAAAAAAAAAAATTAGCAAAATTCAACTAAATGATTTGAAAAGCCTAACCTAAACCTTTTCAAGTGTGACTTGGGTTTTAAAATATTTCCGAACCCTCTTGACAAGTAAAATAGGATGTAATGGATAATTTACACCAACAGGTAGGACACTTAAACATTTAGTACTAAGAATAAAGGTATTATTTATTTTCTGGAGCTGCCAAGTCAGCAAGAATGTTATCATCCCTTTAGAGAAACAATATTTAGAGCAAAGAACAACTTCGTCACGTTAATATAAATATTATATCAAATACAACAAAACACTATTTTCATATTTCTACATTTAGTTGATAATCAATAAAAAGAGAATTATTTCATCTCTTACTATAATATCCGTTTATTTAATTCTGGTTTGTGCGTTTTGAAGAAATAATTTTCTTTACATTCAAGTAAATCATTTATTTAAAAGATTCAATTTGTAGATGGGAAACATCTACCATAGAAATAAATCTTTTAAAGATATATTATTTGAGATTAGATAACAAGTTGGCAGTTCTCACTATAATAGTTAAAACTAGATAACGTAAAGGCAATTTGCTGAAAATTTCAGTTAAATTGATCCACTGGGAACTGGATATTAAACAAGCGAAATTTCCGCCTGGCCTCGATCATCATAACGTAAGTCGGTACGGTAAAATACATAATCTCGATTATCCATTTAATAATCTAATCGAGAAGAAAAGTTATGCAGTAAATAGGGTCATAATAAGGATCGCGGGCTAGCGATGCGATCAAGAGATGATTATGGTCTGGGCATGTTAACAGAACACAAGTTTTATTGGATACAATCACTAGTTTATTCTAAAAGCACGACGTTTCGACAAGTATATCTTCTTATCGTTATCAAGCACAGATGACAATTTAGTAAACTTGAGGTCAATAAGAAACCATCTACATGGATTAAAATAACAGTAATAGAAATACAATTTCACTGTCTCAACATCTCATGAGAAGGGGGAAGAGAGAGAGAAGAGGGAGAGAGAGAGAGAGAGAGGGAGAGAGAGAGAGGGGGGGTGGTTAACGTTCACTCGACACAAACTTGGTCATTTCGGGACTAACATATGGTTTAATTTCAATAATTCGCTTGCGTGTAGGGGTCTTAGCAGTGGGGGGAAATCCACGAGGTTGAGAAGGCTCCCCTATATCCATGCCACATACGCTCACACCAGGGATCGAAACTACAGCCGCAAGTCAGAGCGGACCGGCTAGCTAGAGATCGAAGCGCGGCACTCTAGACCACTAGGCCACCCCCTCCCCCATGAGAAAGGTTAATTTATTACACACTCTTACATATTTTTCTTCAAGTTTACTAATCAGGCGCACACACTAAGTTGCCACATTCCCATATGGATATGTTAATTAATATCTTATTAAAAGTTTATATAACATTCCGGGGCTAAAAAAAGACCTGCAATAGACAGATTTAGATCTTCTATAATGTATGTTTTAATAACTTGTATTCCATATAATTGTGTCGGGTAATTTATATTGATGAGTTTAAGACAAACACCTTCAAAGATTATAATATTGTCCCTGGATAGTGTAATGAGACCTTAGTTCCGAACTGTACTAGGAAAACAAACAATAACTTAAAAATAAAGGCACCAAGATGGATAACGAATAGTTTTAACGGTAATTAGAGAATAATTACAAATTATTGCGTAAATCAGTGTGGGTAATTCGAAAAGGATTTCATCAGATCAAATGAACCTTCGTCAGACATAAACTCATCTTTCAGAATGTCTCGCGAGAAACCGTGTTATAATATCACCATATTCTTCTTCTTCTGAGAGGTCATTTAACGTGCCGCGGGGATTGGTAAGGGATATTTAATTTCATACTGGGCTCCGCGGAGTGTCATTATCTGGCCATTGTAAATTTATCAAAACTGGTTGATAAAATACATGATCCAATGTATTCCGGATTTAAAAGTTGAATTAAATTTTTTTAAATATAAAAATATCACATTAATAAACAAAAAGAACCAAAAAAAAAGATTTGTCCACAAGAGGATTAAAGAAATGTATTGGAAGCTATAAAACTTTCAATTATCCACGTGGCATTTCCAGTTAACTTCTTGAAATTCCATCTGCCGGGGATTCTTTTATGTACACGCCGGGACCTCGATTATTTGTGTCATCCGAACCAATGTGATACAATATAGATCTAACTCAGCTAAATTAAAAACTTGTTTCTAACGATAGTAAGTAGTAAGAAGCCTTTAATTCACTTTGAGATTTGCCGATGTCAGGGTCCGGGTGTACCGCAGACGAGGTGAACGTTACGCTCAAGTATACGTCCGATATGGTGGCGGCAATGTCATGGTTTGGGGTTCTTTTTGTGCACATGGACGTTCTCCTCTTGTTGTTGTCCAAGGGAACTTAAATGCTGTTCAGTACAGGGATCAGATTTTGCAACCTGTTCTTCCTCCGTTAATGCAGAGACATGGGCCTGGACAAACGCTTGAACAGGACAATGCTCGGCCCCATACTGCAATTGCTACCCAGAATTTTTTAAGAAATGCCGGTATTCAAGTCCTGGAATGGCCGTCGCTTAGCCCCGAACTTAATCCTATTGAACACATCTGGGACGAACTTGTTCGTCAGCAAGTGAATCCACCACGACCTTCAACATGCTCTTGCTGAGCAGTGGCGACGTCTTCCTCGGGTAGTGTTTACTAATATTCTGAGATCCATGAGAAGACGGTGTGTGGCAGTACGAGGCGCTAGAGGAGGCCACAACCGTTACTAAACACTATATTCCGATTGTTCTCCAAGTCTGTGAATTTCATTTTGGGGGGTACTGTGACATCACGAACGTTATCAACGCCAAGGACTTTCGGCGAGACGTATTCTTGTTTTCTGTTAATGTCAAGGTCGTATGTGCACAACATAACACTAAAATAGTTGCCTTAAAACAAATATTAAAAATTTGGTGTCAACAATCCCGAGTATCAAGTTTTTAATTTGGCTGAGTATACATTTTGTTTTGTTTCGTTCTTTAATACTTTTGATCGTCTACACCACACCACATGAAGATCTGACCTGTTGTTGCGATACGTCACGTCAGAGTTTATACGAGCAAACTTTTGACCTATGACGTCAGACATTTGATAAACCAATCAGCATTGATGCCACTAGTGGATCACCCAAGGTTCGGTGCAAAACACACCTAAAGCTCGCCGTAAAAGATCGTTTCATTGGTTAATTCTTCACATCATTCCGAACCATCAGTGATAACATTTCTTCCAGATCCTATTGTAGTAAAGACGAGTAAAACGAAATTTTGAACTATAAAAAATGAAACGAAATAAGATCTGTGTCTTCATCAGATTGGGGGTTGGGATGGCCTAGTGGTCTAGAGTGTCGGTCACCTCTGGCTTGCGGCTGTGGTTTCGAGCCCTGGTATGAGCGTATGTGGCATGGAGATAGGGGCGCCTTCTCAACCTCGTGGGTTTCCTCCGGGCACTCCGGTTTCCTCCCACTGCTAACGACCCCTACGCGCAAGCGAATTATTGAAATAAAATTAAAACCATATGTTAGTCCCGAAATGACCTAGTTTGTGTTGAGTGGACGTTAAACCCCATTTCTCTCTCTCTCTCTCTCTCTCTCTCTCTCTCTCTCTCTCTCTCTCTCTCTTCATCAGATTGCGTCCGCACGACTAGATACTATTCCATATCAAACCATCCGCCCGGCAACACTGAAAATTTGAAATGAAATTAAATGGGGTTTAACGTTATACTGTTCTGCTCTGAGTTGGCCAATGAAGGTGGCATGCGCAATACAGTCTGCTTTGAGGAACGCTTTGGTCTCATATCGAATTCTAACTTCCAAGGGCTCTTTTACGCGCACGCGGGCCCGTAGCCAGCTCATAAAATTTTGGCGATTTTGGTTAGCCACCGCCCCCTCTCAGAGCCACCCCGTGGCTAAGGACCCGCGCACACGCAATGTGTAAAAGAGACTTCGGTTTTTCGTCCTATCCGAAGAGACATAGTAAGTTAAGATTTATTGAATATCAAATCAGAGGCAAATTGAAAATGAACACAGACAAAATTATTGCTCAACCTATAACAAAAATATGAAAGAAATAGAATGACACATTTCAAAATATGAATATCATATTTAAAAAAAAACAAATGAGATTGCACAATTGCCTCATTTTACAAAAAATTAATAATTTGTCTGTGTACATAAAAAAAAAAAATACACAGCTACACAGTTAGGATGTCTATAAACAGAGAGAAATAGGTTTAACGCCCGCTCGACACAAGCTAGGTCATTTCGGGACTAAAATATGGTTCAATTTTATTTCAATACTCATATAGATTATTTAACATTAAATTAATGAAAACCAATAAAATCAAAATATTAACCATAGATAGAAAATCTCTCGATTTGGATTCATTAGCATTAAAAGAATATTACCTATCAAACGATTTCAGCAAAACTGTCAGGTGACGCTAGCATGAGTTGATTATAGATCGCCAGAAATAATGTCGATTGTTAACAATTTTCAGATCTTCACGTATTTATTAAACCGGTCTACAGAATCAACTTCTTGTCTGCGATATCACTTCGGTGGAAGCGCACGTTAAATAAAACACCCCTTCCCTCGTTATCTCTTTTGTAACTTTCATTATCATTCGCCCCGAAGAAGCCGCAACGGTCGAAATTACTCAGCGGAAAGTAATAAATTTATTAGCTTTTTATGAATCGTTAACAGTTAAAAAGTGTGGTTTTTTTTTTAGATATTACATGTATATACCGAGAGCAGCTTTATTAAGTTTTTATTTATAGGTCATATAGATATGAAAACTATATATATGGAAATTTTATTAGTTTTTATGAATCGTTAATAGTTAAAAATTATTGAAATATTATATACCGAGAGCAGCTTTATTAAGTTTTTATTTATATAAATAGGTATATTGGTACATACGCGACCTGTTATTTCTCTCAGATCGCCACCAATGAAAACTTCCGGTAGATTAAATATAATTTCACAAAATGTGTTTTTGTTATCACATGAATATCTGATCCATTCTATTTTTGATTTAAGTATTAAAACCTTTGACTGGAACGAAACGAAGACGAATATGTATGGTTAAATAAGCAAACACTACTGGTAGCAGCACGTAATCCGAAATATTATAACTTGTGTATGACACCGTCAATACACTGATCTATGGAAATGCGGACTGGGAAACGCAGAAACCGATACAAGTTCAACAAATTTGCGAGACACGCTTCTCCATATTCATACGATTCTGACACCCAGTGCAACTTTTGGACAGAATAATTTCCGTTCTGTGTGAAAAATGAAACTGGGGAAGATATTAAAAATAAAAAAAATAAACGTTTTATTAATTTATTGTGAGACCAGATCATTGACTTTCAACAAGGAAATTTATTGATTGGATAGACCGATACGGGAATAAACAGTAGGCGGCGAGGGGGTTCTTTGGAAATTAAATGAAATGGTCTGCCCCGACTGGGTTAATGAAGATGGGCAAACGCCATACTATGTGCCATGAGGAAACTTTTGTCCGGGCAGCGGCACCGTGGCCAAGTCTTGTATCGAATTCCAACTGCCAATGTATCTTTTATGTGTATACACGGAATCTAGGTCTTTCGCCCCATCCGAACGACTAGACAGCTGTCCTTGCCAGGCTCTCTGGTTCTTTAGCGTGATATTTTTGTGTTCTTGTGATTTATTTTTGAACTATGTATTGAAAATAACACAACATGACACAAGGGAAATAGCACATGACGCAAGGAAAGTGGCTCATAGCGCATGGAACGCAGCACATGGCAAAAGAAAAATGATGCATGACACAAAAAAAATAGCACATGCCACTAGTATCCGACACAAGACACGCAGCACAGGACACAAGGAAAATGAAATGAAATGGCGTTTCATGTTCTACTGTTGTGCTCCTAAACCGACAAGGAAAATGGGACATGACACAAGGAAAATAACACAGGACACAAGGAAAATAACACAACACAAGGAGACATGGCACGAGAAAAGTGGCACATGACACAAGGGAAATAGGACATAAAAGTAGAAAAGTTTGAAAATATGCAGAAGGGTATAAAATAAACACGCTCCGCTCACCCTGGTGGAATTTTGAAGGTTAATACTTTTAGAATGCCAATATTTTACAGATTAAGAATATTAAGCCGGGGTGGTGGTGGTGGGGGTGTTTTAAACCAAAAAACGACCATATTGTGAAATAAGTTATCTGACCTCAAGACGTGTGTACACGTGTCGGGTGTGTTGCAAAAGTTTTCTGAAACAGTGGAAGATGACGAAGTGTACATCCTTATAATATTTAAACATTATCAGTCAGATGGAAACTGAGTTATCGAACGCAGTATTAGTAATCGAATAGTAGATCATGCGGAACCGCAGTGTCGCAGTATATAATGCGTTATCTCACTAACTGGATTCCACTTGTCAGTGGTGCCGAACGTGGGATCTGTGAATGAAAAGCCGATAGGCCTATATATGATTGGCGTTACCCTTATATCGAAATAGGAAGCCGCGATGACTAAGTTAGTAAGGCGCTGGCTCGCTAGCCTGGGGTTTGAGGGGTCGCTCTCGGTGTTTGGCCGAGAAAGTTCATAGGGATTTCAATGTGGTTTCCCCTTGTCGTTTATGTAGGACTGACAGCCTGACAAGAACAGCTGTTTTTTCATTCGGAAGGGACCAAAAACCAAGGTACCGTGTACAAATTTGCGTGTAGGTACAATACCCCTTGACAGTTGGTATTCGATATAGGAGTAGGCCGTAGCACAGTTGTTCGGGTAATATTTCCGTCATAGCACACCATAAAATGCCTAATATTCACCATCCCATACGGAGCAGAACAGTTGGACGCTAAACCCAATTTCATTTAATTTAAAAGGAAATAATGGTAGACCGTAAGGCCGCTGTCCGGAAAACATTCCACCCACGATACACTGCGTGGTATAATTTGGCCTTCTTTAATAAACTGGGTGGTTCAGAAAGGTGTAGCATTAAACCTTAATTCAGTTGTTGCTGTTGGCTTTATGTTGTTGTTTGTTTTTTTGTTGGTTTTTTGCGTCAGTTCGAATAAATGTATGGGTCGAATTGAAAGCCTAAAACATTTTAAGTGACCAAATACAAACGTAGGCCTATGTATATAAATCAGGAATTGCATTAAAGTTCTTAATGAGATCATGGTGAATTATTGTCATAAGAGATTGGCCTTGATCAAATTAGAACCAATTAACACAAAATAAAGTAGATCCCTCTCGACCACAGTATAGCGATGTATTGTCTTAAATGTTAGCTTTATTAAGACATGGGTTCAGAACAGACGGCTATAATTCATTCCTTTGACTTTGTCGTTCGATAATTTGACCAATAATCTTCAGTAATCGAATTACCGAAGGTCCTGCCGATATAATTTCTACACTAATGTTGCCATGTCGATTGTGACTTTCACGTGGGAATTACGAAGAGTAAACCAGGGGCGGATAATTGTATTATTGTTATCTCATAGAGTTTATAAAGTTAAATCTTGTGGAACTAACTGGTTAACTAACAGACATCGGGCTATTTAACTAATCATAAATTTATAATAATAACATCCCCCGCGCCTTAATAGTAGACATGACATCACATTTCATAGATAATGAAATAAAATGAGGTTTAACTTCCTACTTTTCTGTACCCACTGGACTAGAAATCTGAATCAAGTTTATACACAAGTGTCAAACAACAGTATTGTTAAATTGTGTATGGCCTTTAACTCTATATTAAACGTTGATTCTGGTATGTTTTGGCTATAATCTTATATATTTGCTATATTTTTGTATATTAAATATTTATTGTATGTTTAATATTGTAAGTTAGCTATATTATATATTTTCTATATTCTATAATTGCTATGGTGTATGTTTGTATTGTATATTTTCTATGTTGTATGTTTATATTGAATGACTACTATGATGTATGTTTTATATTGTATGTTTTATCTTGTATATTTCATATAATGTATGTTGTCTTATACTGCATATTTGTTATGTTGTATCTTGTATATTTTATATTGTATGTTTATTGTTATATTGTAAATTTTATATTGCATATTTGTTATGCTGTATCTTGCTTATTTTATATTGTATATTTGTATATGCATATTTGTTATATTTGTTATATTGTATATTTGTTATATTGTATATTTGTTATATTGTATATTTTTTATATTGTGTATTTGTTATATTGTTTATTTGTTATATTGTATATTTGTTTTATTGTATACATGTATTTGTTATATTGTATATTTGTTATATTGTATATTTGTTATACTTGTTATCTTGTATATTTGTTATATTGTATATTTGTTATATTTGTTATATTGTATATTTGTTATATTCCATGCTTTATATTGCATGTGTTATATTGTATAGTTGCTACATTGTATGTCGTATATTGTATGATTTATATTGTATGTTTTATATTATATATGTCTTATGTATGAGCTGCATGAATCGAAAGTTTGAAGTCCGATTTTAAAAGCCGAGGCTTATAACAACTGACAGTTATGTTTTTTCTTCTGAATACCTTAAACATGTAAAAACCGAATCTGCATATTGCGGATCTTTCATTGTTTTGTCCTTTAAGTGTTATATAGATTATCAATTAGGTATTTATTTGCATGACGGGTAATATTACTGTTTGGCTAGATCGCCAGGTGACCGTGGTAATGAATGGATTAGCGTGTCCTCCATTAAAATGGAAAATCAATACTATGTTTATTGCAGTAACAATTGTACTTGACAAGGATCGAAACACGCATAACGTCATTCAGAATAAAGAAATATGAATGAAATTGTCAATTCCTTCATTGTCATTATCTATTTTGGAAAAGAAATGGGATTTAACGTCCTACTTTTCTGCTCCGAACTAGGTTAATGAAGATGGTCATACGCCATACAGTATGTGTACACAGGACATCAGTTTTTCGTCCCATCCGAACGACTTGACAGCTGTACTTGTAAGGCCCTCAGTCCTGTATCACTGACAAGAGGGGAATCACGCCTGAAATCTGGATGAACCTTCTCGGCCAATGCACGACTCGAATACCTGACCTCAAAGCTAGCCAGCCAGCTTCTTGCCCACATATATACCGTGATCGCCCTTCTGCCTCATAGTTCTTACATATTTAACTCGGTATATGTCATATCGATCAGGACATCAGGTAAAGTATATATAAATTGGTTTAGGTATCATTTTATGAAATATTTCTATCTTGAAGAGATTTGCAGATTAAATAGGTGTAACATGCTTATTACATCAGATAAGTAGAGATTTGAATTATAAAAACTCTGCGAGTAATCCCCCCTTGCTGTGAAATGATCAGGCGCTGATTACCGTCATCCGCCATAACGGAAAAAGCCGCGTGTTCGCCATTGTTGTGTCATCCGGGTTATTAAGACAAGAACATGTTCTGACGTTAATTTAGTGCGTTGGCAGAAAAGTAATTTATATATTAATTTCAAGAGCACGTGAAATATCTAATATTTTTCTCTTAAAAATAGAACAGATTTTTATAAATGTTTTATTGGACACTTCAGCTTAATCGAAAAGCGGATAGTAGGCCAATAAAAATAACTTTATTGTTGAAATAAGTAAGTCTTGATTCGTCTTATTTATCTTGTAATGAGAAAAGATTATGACCAAAAGAAATAAAGGTTAGATTTTTACATATCTGTTTAGGTAAGAGCATCGTAACTAAGGAAAGCAGCCATCTTGAAATTGTGATCTCATATAAAAAATAGAAGTCAGTCAATTGATCCCTTATCGTCAAAAGGACAAGTTTCGGTGGAGAGAGAGAGGGAGAGAGACGGAGAGAGAGAGAACGAGAGAGAGAGAGAGAGCGAGCGAGAGAGAGAGAGAGAGAGAGAGAGAGAGAGAGGGTTTAACGTCCATTCGACACACACTTGGTCAATTCGGGGCTAACACATGTTTTTTTTCGACTAAAACAAAGTCAATTCGGGCCTAACATATGGTTCCTTTTATAATTTGCAATAATTCGCTCGCGCGTAGTGTCTTAAGCAGTGGGATGATATTTGATACTGGTTCAGGTCTGAAAATAGTTTTCAAGCAATACACGCGTTATGTCTTTTTGTGTGGGCGTGTAATCAGCCTCAGTCCTGGTGACATTTATTTGTCATTCCTCAGGGAATTATTCCCAAAATATAAGGTGAAGGAAATATTGCAAATTAAAATAGAATTGAAAATATTCACCATTCATAAAATATCTGATAAGATCAACAGTTGTCTTAAATCGCATTGTTTCTGCAAACATACATGAAGAGTCCAGGCGAAGAACGATCTAAGTCACCTTTTCAATGAACCCCAGGTAATGGCGCATCTGGTAGCAAATTTTATAAGCTTTCCGTGGAACAATCAATTTCTGGTAAAAACGATCGCAGTCACATAGAACTAAGGCCCTTCTGAAATGGCCACCGAACGAATACAAGTCCATCGGGTCCTTTATTTAATATTAATTTACCTGAAAAGTTGAAGTCCGTTGTACTGGTAATTGTGGTTCGCGTTAAAATATCATTACGAAGTTGTAATTAAACTCACTCGTTGTTCTGTTCGCCAACCCAACACCCCGGATGCTACGTCAACATTTAACTAGTTAATGCCAGTGTTGCATTCTAACCGATTTCCGCCCAACTTTCGAAAACAAAATGTAATTCATTAGTTAATGGTATCTGCGCTCGCAAGCTTGGGGGTCGCGAGTTCGATCGGAATTTACATCGTGGTTTACACTTGTCAGTGATGCAGGACGTTGGGCCTGACAAGATCAGCTGTCGAGTCGATACAAGAGTAGACAATACAGCCGATGTCCGCCATAAATGTCCCTCAAAGCACACTGTATAGCTTAATCCCGTCTTCATTAGTCAAGTCGGCGCAGAACCCCATTCGATTTTATTTTTATCTAGATTTAAACCCTTTAAAATGACAGAACGGCATTGACACACTGTTCCATTAACTTATAATGAATGATGTCCTCTTGAAAGGTTCGGCTTATACTAAAGCCTGAAAGCCTTCAGATTGTTTTTATACGCCCACATTTTCATGTGGACGTATTACGTCGCCTCCCCTGTCCGCCCGCCCGTCCGTCCGTCCACAATTGTTTGTGGACTCTCTACAGGTCACAATTCTTACCCGATTTTGACGAAACTTGAAATATAGGTTTATCCACAAAAGATCTCGACTGCTTTCGATATTGGCATGTATCGGATCAAAACTTCATGGATTATGGCCCCTGATTGTATGAAAAATCACGTTTTTAGCTTGTGGACCCTATTGAAGTCACAATGTTGAACCGATTTTGATGAAACTTGACATGCATGTTTATAACCCAACGATCTTGGTTCCTTTTGATATTTGCGCCTATCGGGACGTAATTTCCTGAATTATGGCCCCTGGTTGTCCGAAAAATCACCCTTTTTAGCTTGTGGTCCCTCTGGAGGTCACAATTATTATCCGATTTAAAAACCCGTTTGATTATATCACCGTTATACCTTAAGGAAGGTTGAGTTCGAATTTCGGGAAATCGGACCAAAATTGCCTTACAAAATGGCCGCAGCTTGTACGCGAATACTGTTAAAAAATGGTATATCAAGGTTGTGGACCCTGTAGAGGTCACAATTTTAATTCGATTTTAGTGAAACTTGAAATTCATGGTGATATCCCGAAGGTCTTGGTTCCTTTCGATATTTGCGCATATCGGATCGCAACTTCCTGAATTATGGCCCCTGATTATACGAAAAATCGCCTTTTTTCATAGCTTGTGGTCCATCTGGAGGTCACAATTATTATCCGATTTAAAAAAAAAAACGTTTGATTATATTACCGTTACACTGCAAGGAAGGTTGAGTTCGAATTTCGGGGAAATCGGACCAAAATTGTCATACAAAATGGCCACCGTTTGTACGCGAATACTGATAAAAAATGGTATATTATCATGGTTGCGGACCCTGTAGAGGTCACAATTTTGAACCGATTTTGATGAAACTTGACATATATGTTTATAACCCAATATGTGCGCATATCGGATCGTAACTTACTGAATTATGGCCCCTGATTGTACGCAAAATTGCCTTTTTATACGCCCACATTTTTATGTGGACGTATATTGTCGTCGCCCCTGTCCGTCCGGACGTCCGTCCGTCCACAATTTGTTTGTGGACTCTCTACAGGTCACAATTCGTATCTTATTTTGACGAAACTTGAAATATAGATTTATCCCCAAAAGATCTCGGCTGCTTTCGATATTGGCATGTATCGGATCAAAACTTGTGGACCCTGTATAGGTCACAATTGAAATGCATGGTTATAACCCAAAGATCTTGGTTCCTTTCGTTATTTGCGCATATCGGATCGCAACTTCCTGAATTATGGCCCCTGGTTTTTCTAAAAATCGCCCATGGTCCCTCTGGAGGTCAAAATTATTATCCGATTTAAAAAAACGCTTGACTCTCTCCGTTACACCCTACGGAAGGTTGAGTTCGAATTTCTTACCCACTTAGCAACATGATCCCCAGTCGAACTTGAGGTCTACTTAAATGCAATTTTATAACGCAAAGATATTAATTCGTTTCGATATTTGCACATATCAAATTCTAACTTAATGAAGTAAGAAAAGTCACTTTCGGTATTGCTTGTTCTCTATCCATCTCTCGAAAATGTGGGCGTATCCTGCTTGGCAGTGCCAACCTATCTTTGTGAGTGAGTTTGGCCAGAACGTTAAGTTGTGATTTTTGTTGCTTATTTCTTGTAATGTAGGCCTAGTCCGTATTATCTATTCTCCTGTATATACTATTACAGGTCTTCATTCTGTTTTTACCACATAGAATTATGATTGGTTGGCGTTGTCATGTTTGGTCCAGGAACTGATGTTGTTCTTGTACTTGGGGTCGACCCTCTTAGTAAAAAGCCTAAGTCCACCAATTTTGCAAACACGGAGTGATTCTATTTGGAAAGCCCATTTTCAACCCTGAGCGTGAGATCAGAAATTCTCACACTTCAAGTTAGCCACCACACTGGGTTAGGGTAGTGGTACAGGGTCGTAACACTAACCATAACTAATCTCTTCCCCATCCTGATCTCACCCCAACCGACCTGGTGTCGTCCACAAACCGCTTGACAACCACCCTCACCCCAAGCTGGCCCAATAGCCTCCCACACCGGTCTGACCTCCTACTACGCCCGTCTAATCCCAATTGCCCTGATCTCCGAACAACCGACCGGATCCACTCTACAATGGACCCGGTCGCCTCCAAAACAGTCACATCTCCACCCAAACAGTTACATCTCATCCCCAGTCAACCTATCTCTTCATCAACCGACCTAATCTCCGCCAAAACGAGTCCGACCTCCTTCCAACCAGCCACCTCTCCACCCTAGCCAGCCTGGTCTCCTACCCAGTTGGCCTAATCACCTCCCCAAACCGACCTTATCTCCCCGTCTCTAACTGAACATACCCCGTGTTCACAAAGCTTTCTCAGTTAAGAAAGTAAGAATTTACAAAAAAATCGTTCGTCTTACCTTGACTAAAGTTTAGCCCCTATCTTAACTAAAGTTTAGCCCCTAATAAAACGTTCGTTGTTTTAATGAATCAAAAACAGCAATAAGAAACTTTGTGCAAAGTTTTGTGGATCAAAGATAGTTCTCATGAACAGTGATTGAAAGTTGGGTAAATTCTTAACTTAAGTCTGAGAATGCTTTTCTGAACCAGTCGAATTCCCTCTCCAACCAGTCTAAAAATATAAAACACCATTTCTACCGCTGTTTGGTATGATGAAATAAACCGATGCATTGTGCAACATATGTTCATTTGACCTGACATGGGACAACCGACTCGCTGTGAATATTTATATTACAGGTTATCGCATTATTTCGAAGACTTTACACATTTGTTCATTTGGCTTGACATGCAACGACTGACCCTTTGTGAATATTTATACATCGTATTATTTAGAGAGATTATCCCTCAAGTCGGGATAACAGATGCCATTCATCCTCTTTTCTACTCACTGTTGCTTTTAGTATGTCGTAAACGGTACATAAGAACCAATTCATGGCTATTGTCGCCAATCCTACTGTTTCAAAATGGCGACGGATTTTTAAAAGCAGCTTAAAGTCAGGTTAACCTACCAGGAACTGGTAATAAATTGACAGCATTGGGCGGATAAAAGAGTACGCGACAATGTGTGTAAAGTCGCTTGCATAACATGCGGGTACTCTGATTTTTTCCGCCACAACTGTCTATTCATTCGGATGGGATGAAAAACTGAAGTACCGTGTATAAATTGGCATGCACGTTAAATATCCCTTGGCAGATGGAATAAGAGTAGGCTATAGTGCGCTTTTCGGGCAAATTTTCCCTCATAGAACATTGTATGGAGTATCTTCTAATTCATTAGCACAGTTTGGAGCAGAACAGTAGTATGTTAAAATCTATTTTATTTCAATTTAGATCTCAGAAAATGTCTATACGATATTTTGACTACAGAAAAACTAAACAAAGTTAATTTAAATGATAAATAATCAAATTTTGGGAGAAAAATGTGATTTTTCTCCAAAAATTTAATATTTTCAGTCTCAATTTCATTTTTCTAACAGTAATACCAATATTTTATTGTCCAATTTTGCCTTATTCTGGCTCAGAAAGGAAAAATAAATTGAAGAATATTGTAATTTCACCAAATTTTGTCTAATACAGACGAGAAATAACACAATAAAGTTAATGAAAAAATCCATGGGGTTCCGGTGTCAAATCCCCCGTGCTGTCGGGGAGTTCTGTGCTGTTGGGGAGTTGTATGCATGAACGGGAGGGGGGGGGGGTGATGGCCGAATGAATAGCGTGTGCGCGCTGTATGACACGGCCTGTTATTGAGTCCGTGGCGTGGTTTCAAATCATCCCCGGTTGTACGTCGCCTGTCCAGCTCCAGTTTCCTCCCGCTGCTAAAGACTCCTACGCGCAAGCAAATTATTGAAATAAAATTAAACCATATATTAGTCCCGAAATGACCTAGTTTGTGTCGAATGGACTTTAAAACCCACCTCCCTCCCTCCCCCCTCTCTCTCTCTCTCTCTCTCTCTCTGTCTGGAAAAAAGGGAGCAAGCGGTCGTATAATAGAAACGGGGGCCACGGTCGCTTAGTAAGTAAGGAGCTGGTCAAATAGCATAGAGGTTGCGGGTTCGCTACCGGTGTTGGCCGAGAAAATTTATGAGATTTTCCGACGTGGTTACCCTTGCCAGTGGTTGTCGCTATCTCCTTGATATCATACAGTCGGAGCAGATCGATAGGGTGTTAAATTTACTTTTATTTCATTTTTGTTATAGAAAAAAACCCACAACAACATGGCTGTATTAAGCTACCGTTACGGAACAGGTTTCAATATTTCTAGTCCGTTAAAGCGCATCGTGGATTTTAAAGTCTACACAGCCAGAATTCTATGTTTCTTTTTTTATGCGATTGTGTTCAAACATTTTAATTGTTTTCGTAATTTGTCTTCGTATATCTTGGTCGACATAAGAAATGATTGATTTGTCTGTTAGAAATGAAATTACAATCGCGAAAAACGTATTTAATGTAAATATGGAAATGTGAACATGGTGCAAAGTAAACATTACGAGCGATGTCAGTATTGTATTTGTAGAAACCGTTTTTTATGAATTATGATGTTTTATGGTTTAATGGTTTTACGGCACGAGGAACAAAATGTCTGAGTAGATGTTTAAAATAGAAAAATACAACATAATGGTTTTTAATTGTATATGTTTAGCTAATAATTGTCACCATTGAGTTCTCGGTGTTGGAAGAGAACTATCTATAGGAACTGTCGTGTCCTATTGGAACCTCTCTCTCTCTCTCTCTCTCTCTCTCTCTCTCTCTCTCAAATTACGTTATCACTGTTTGTAGTTAGACAATGAAATGAAATGAAATGGGGTTTAACGTCCTGCTCTTTTGCAGCCAACCTGGGCTAATGGAAGACGGGCATACGCCATACAGTGTGCTACGAGGGAAATTTTGCCCGGGCAGCGGCGCTACGGCCCACTCTTATATCGAAATCCAACTGCCAAGGGATCTTTTACGTGCACTCCAATGTGTACACGGGACCTCGGTTTTTCGTCCTATCCGAACGACTAGGTAGCTGTTCTTGTCAGGCCCTCTTTCTGCATCACTGACAAGGAGAAATCACGCCGGAAAATCGAGATGAACTTTCTCGGCCAATGCAGGGATCGAACACCCGACCTCCAGGCTAGCGAACCAGCGCCTTATCCACTTAGCCACCGTGACCAGATGTGTGCATTGTGGTAACCAGGGCATAATCAGGACTAAAAAATATCGAAACGTTCTAATCTATTTAAAATCTCGATTATCCGATGCCATCGAGAGTTGATTGCGGTCTTGTTTTGTTAATACATGTCTAATTAATAATTTATATAAAGACATACCTGCAATAGGAAGATTTAGCTCTTGTACAATTATGTTTAAAATACAAAAAAAAAACCCTTTACGGTTACCCTAACCATTTTCTGTTCATTGCCTAGCCCCTATGACTTGACTGGTGTTCTGAAGACAAATTCGGCGTTATTTTCCAGACCCTAATTTAGTAATTAAAGATACATTATTGGAGACAAGATCCCGTGCTGGATGTTCTTACTATAATAGTCAAATTGAATATCTATCGTTATAATCTACTTGCATGTGTACTGTATATGTTGTTTCCAAGCGATCTTTACCTTCCTTACCTTCCCCTCTGCACCCTGTAAAATATGTTAATCAAATACATCCAGTCGTCCACTTCTAAATGATCATTGTTTATGGAAGCGATTTTACATAAGCAGCAATGCTTGTTATTGTATCCATATATTGTATGTTAAATATATCTGTGATTCACTAAGAAATAAAATATTGTTTAAACCAACTACTTTAAACCGAGATTTTAGCGACTGAATTTTTAGTTTAGCCTCGATCATGATTACTAAAGTCGGTACAACAAAACATAGTTTCGATTATCCAGTTTTTGATTTAATTACTAATGGACGTTAAGCAGCAGATAGGATGGTAATCCAGTAAATATCCAAGGCTAGCGTAGACATCATGAGTTTATTATGGTCTGGATATGTTGATTAATGTCTAATTAATAATTTAGATAACATTCCAGGCCTAAAGAAAGACATGCAATAGGACTATAAAATGACAGTTTTCGAACCATCCCTATCCAACATGTTACCCGAGTGGTGACATTGTGATGACTGGTCGACTACTCGACATAGTGCCAGTGTTGTGGACATCGCTTATGAGACGGTAGGGCTGACTTTACCAGCGAGTTAGGAATATCAAACGTTTCTGCAAGTTGGTTGTCAATGATCTTGACTGCGGATCAGATACGTTATAAATTTTTGGATCAGATTTGTAACCATGGATATGACCTAGATAAATGTTTGGGTCAGATTTGTAATCATGGATACGACCTTGATTCTTCAATTTTACCCAGATGTCGTCATGTCCGCTGTGAAAGACTTTTTAAGGATGGCTGTTGAAAATGTCATCCTGACTGGCATCCAGGTCGTGCAGTTTCGTACACCTCGAAGGGGACTATGCAGAAAATATATAAACAATCGACCTTTACTGGTCTTTCACGGGCTTACAGCTTTTCAGTGACAACACCCACCCCCTCAGCTGTCTTGTCGTTCGGATGGATCCGAACCAGGCAAAATTTCACTCACGTGCTGTATAGCGTATGCTCGTCTTCGTTTTCCCAGTTCGGAGCAGAATAGTAGGACGTTAAACTCCATTTTTTTTCTTTTCATTATCGTTGACCGGGCATAACACATAATAGCACACTGTATGGGATATGCCCGTCTTCATTAGCCCAGTTTAGGAGCAGAACAGTAGGATGCTAAACCCCATTTCATTTCATTTCATTTCATTTCACATAGTGGGCAAAACGAATTAAAGTTGTTATTGACTAAATGGTTTAAAATCAGTGATGGTGCTTTAGGAACTTGTTTACGGGTCAGTGGGATAAGATCTGTCGACGTAGTGGGATAGGATTTATTGAAGCTTTTCTGCCTCTTTAGCTCAAAAGGTAATCATAGCCTAACCCCAGGGTAATCACATGCGTTCACTGCGATATAAAGAAATATCATACCAGTATTAGACCACAGGGGATTGAAATTGAATTAATTATTTTTTTAGTCAATTCTCCGGGATTATTAATTTGGATGAAACTTAATCCGAAGATTACCGCAAGTGTTGAATCACAATATCACATCACACAATCGACGGAAAAACTACAGCCTTTTTAGCTGCAATTTATAGCCGTTACAATATTTATCTACTGTTACAATTGATAGACTATTCGACTCTTTGCGCAAGTAAAATAAATTTCAAAAGAGGAATATCAACGCATATGTTCTCGTCAAGATAAATAGGAGCCATGCATTAATTAATAATACATAAAGCAAGTGAATTCGTCGCGTCTTTGATGTATTAATACAAAATATCAAGTTACATCTCTCGTTTTCCCTAAGTTATTGTGTTTCAAAGTTTACCAACCCCAAACCAGGGCTGGATGTAGAATTTTTAAAGTGGGGTGCAGCGGAATGGTGGGGCGCCCATATAATGCCCAAGTTACTGAGCGCGGAGACAGCCACTATCAATGTCGCTAGGCAGTAATGCCGCAGGTGCGCCATTTCTCGGGCGCCTTATTTTTCTGGGGTGCAATCTACGCCTTGCACCTCGGCTAAATACGGCTCTGCCCCAAACGCGTTTCGCGTCTTAGTCCGAGAAGGCAAATCTCATCATCGAACTTAGTCAAGGTTATTGATGTAATGAAACGCATACCATCCATACTTAGTAGTCAAATCGTCTAAAACCTGTCGTTATTTGATTAGAAACATGTTTTTTCATGTGAGACAAAACTGACACTGAAACTTCGTCCGACAGAAATAAAAGAAGCCGTGTTTAAAAAAGGAAAGGTGAAAGGTCACAATCGACCAAATAAGGTAATAGAGTCAATGATTTTATTTGCTAACTCTTAAGGAAGGCAATGTATCATATTTATTATTCAATCAATAGCCGGAGAGAAATTATTCCGAGATGTCCCGCCATTTGCTTAAACAATCGCCGTTAGAAATATGAAAGAATATTTACTCTGTTTTTCAGAATCTTCGACATCTGAGATATGGGATACGTCATATCCTGTTCATCACTTAGGTAAGATAGTAGACCTGCGTAGGTCGGGTGAATAGAATTCTTGATTGAAAACAAGATAGCTAGTTATTTATATAATTCACCGACAACCAATGATAAAGTATTATCTACAGAAAGATTCTGTAAAATACGTAAACGGGGAATCAGATGCTCGTTAAGCCAGGCTGACACTCGCACGACTTTTTACCACGATTTTGTCGTGCCCATGAGTGTCCACATTGACACGAACTGGCACGACGAGTTCACGCATAGTTTGCGCATTGTTTACGCACTTCCCGTATTGGCACGACGAGTTTGCGCAAATCGGACGGTGTCGTGCCGACTCGAGTCGTGCCAATGCGTGCCAAGGAATCGTGCAAGTGTCAGTCTGGCTTTAGTCCTACGGCCCGCGCGACGTCGGTTTGTTCGGCCCGTCGTTGCATGCTGAAAGAAAGAAATTTCGTTTGAAATTTTAAAACTTAACGGATAAAGAGAGAAATGGGGTTTGACGTCTACTCGAAACAAACTAGGTCATTTCGGGAATAACATAATAATATGGTTCAATTCTATTTCAATAATACGCTTGCGCATAGGGGTCTTTAACAGTGGGAGGAAACCGGAGGACCGGAGAAAACCCACGAGGTTGGACAGGCATCCATATATACTCTTTGTCACGCACAACTCTGGAATCGAAACCACGCCCGTTGACTCAATGACAGACCTTGTGACACAGCACGCACGTGCTGACCATTCGGCGATTCGGCCACGCCATCCCACCATCTTAAAAACTTAACAATTTGGAACTAAAGGTTATTGAACAATGCAGCCAGGGACATATTGGCTAGACCTTCGCCCAGATTAGCTAGAAAGAGCTCGACCACCATTCTTTACCCTTCTTTACCCAACGAATCTCACGCCAAACAATATTCTGAACATATCTGCGGAGACGTAAGCATCTAGTTACGTATCTTCTTCACGATGATTATTCGGATAGACCTCTCGTTGATAATACTCTACACAAAAACAGCTACATCTATTTGTTAAGACCAATTCAATTTCGTCAGCGTCGGTCAGATGTAAATAAGATCAAGGCATGTGATTGTATTGGCGAGATTGTAGGTTTAGGGTAGGCATTCGGGCTAGGTCCAGGGTTAGGGTTGGGATTAGCTCTAGCCGTGTTTACATCTTCGGACCTTTGTTCAAATTTGAAGTTGGCCTTATCCAATAGATCAAACCAGCAATACAGTCATTTCGAGACTAACATCCAGATTCTTAATGCATTATCAATTTGTAACGGGCTTCGTTTGTTCGTTTTATCCGAATACAAGTTCAGATTAATGTCCATTGTGTTACAGTCAACGATTAACCTGTCTTGGTGATATTTATTGGCGTGCACGTAAAAGATCTTTGATGGTTGGAATTGGATATAAGATTAAGCCGTAGTGCCACTGCCCGGGCATAATTTCCCTTGAAAGAGAGAGAGAAAATGGGGTTTAACGTCCACTCAACACAAACTAGGTCATTTCGGGAATACCATATGGTTTAATTTTATTTCAATAATTCGCTTGCGCGTAGGGGTCTTTAGCAGTGGGAGGAAACCGGAGTGCCCAGAGGAAACCCAGGAGGTTGAGAAGGCGCCCCTATCTCCATGCCACATACGCTTACATCAGGGCTCGAAACCACAGCCGCAGGCCAGAGGTGACTGGCCAGCTAGAGGTCGAAGCGCGGCACTCTAGACCACTAGCCCATCCACCCCCACCCCCACCCACCCCCACCCCACCCCCATAATTTCCCTTATAGCACTGTGTGGCGTAAAGCCCATCTTCATTAGCTCAGAATAGGAGCAGAACAGCTGGACGTTAAACCCAATTTCATTTCATTGTCTGGATGGTAAATTGCTGTTAGTTTTATTTTATTGAGATTACTCGGAGGTTGAACAAAATTAGAAAATAACATCACGAAATTAATCATAGATAAAACTTCATATAATTCTACTTGTTCCCCCGATAATCATGTAGTAGGCTCCCCATGGAGATACCAACCGTGCTATTTCTTCAGTTCTAATCACATTCTTTAAAGAACTTTATATCAAGCATCTTTTTTTATCTACAACTTTTGAATATTAAAATTCTAAGTTGACTGTTTTGGACACAGAATCACAGAACACGTGATGAAATCGCATTAAGATTTACATTTAAAACAAATTTAATTTTCGTTATGATATGAATTGAAAAATGGTTTTAACGTCCAACTTCTTACGCAATGCTAGAGCTATGTGGGTGCGGCTATTTTGCCCAAACAGTCCAATTCCCAGTATCAATGGTTCTTTTGATGATACGTTTTTCGGACCATCCGAACTACAAAACACTATCCTTGTACCCCCACCCCCCGGTCCTGCGCCACTGACAAGGAAGACCCGCGTCGGAAAATTGACAACTTCCCGGCCAACCAGGCGCGGATCCAGAGGGGGGGGGGGGGGGGGTCCAGGGGGTCCGGACCCCCCCCCCCCCCTGCTCAGGCTTGAAAATTTTTTTATGCGATTTTATTGGCGATTTAGACCTGTTATTTTGGAATTTACCTTCCGGAAATACGTAAGAATGAACCAAATTGAATCTAATTTACCAAATTATCGGTTTAAGCAATTATCAAACCTAGACCCCCCCCCCCCCCCTGCAAAAAATCCTGGATCCGCACCTGCCAACAGAATGATATTTTTGAAGAGAGGCGGAAACTGTGAACGAATATGTGTTGAACTAAGATCAGACAAGGGGTCATTTTGTTATACTCGTCGCCCCCCCCCCCTTTCCATTGCTTGTAGGGGGTTGGATGGCCTAGTGGTCTCTCTCTCTCTCTCTCTCTCTCTCTCTCTCTCTCTTTCCACTGCTTGAGATGAAAGAGCATATTTTTCTAAGTCTATAAGGGCATATATCTAAGGGCATATTTTTCTAACCATTCACCCCCTTGCCCCCCCCCCCTCCGCAATACATATAAGACCTGATAGAAGCACCGCGATTAATCCACGACTAAAACTACGGTTTCAATCGTAGCACGACTCAAACTACGGTTTCAATCGTAGCACGACTCGTGATAATGGGAACCTAGCATAACTGTTCTATTTTAAACACTTTCTTGCGATAGCCGAAGTTTGTAATACAATATTTCTGTGTGAGTGGTTGGAATTATAAACTCGACCGAGTTAATAGATGGATTATATTTCAAGTTTCAATCAATCTTTGTCAGTCATCAACAGATCCAGCAAAATTCTGAAAATACTCTCTCTTTTACTTTGTTATAGTTTGCACTCACTAACTAAACGTGGATGTGCAAGTCCGCGTCTATGGCGGGGGAAAGCGGCAAAAACCTAATGCTATGTAGAAATGTCTAATTCAAAACACACATGTAACATAATGCCATACCAAATACCTAAAACGTCTAATGCAAAAAACAAAATACAAGAAACCTCTAATACGAAATACCTCATACGTCTATTGCAAAAGACAAAATACAAGAAACCTCTAATACAAAATACATATAACCTCTTATGCACAATTGATTTTACAATCTGAAACATCTACCATAAGCATTAGATGACATATCTCGTTGTCATTACTTACATTTCTCCACTGAATTATCTTTATTTAGGTCAATGTCAAGGTCACCGAACACAACTTGGCGACCTATTCGGCTAGCGAGCTATTCGACCGATCCAGCTGGCAACCTGTTCGTTGGCAACCTATTCAGAATTAAGACAACAGGGGCCAAACTCATCTATTTTTAACAACCAATAAAATCCAACGTTACGTCTATCAAATGAAAGTAGAATAATATATTATTTTTATCAATTCCTTTAGCTCAGAATAGAGATGTAATTTCGCATTATCGTACAAAATTCTAGACATCCAACTAAATATATTCCGAAAGGTAATTAAATAGGCTTTCTAAGTATTATCAGTAAAAATTGGCACATTCATATTAAAGGGGTGCACTCTCTTCCTAAACATGACCAATTTTTTTAAAAATTTTAAAGGGAAAAACTGTTAATATCCCGTGTCAAAATTCGGACCATCGTACAAAATTCTGATGACCCAACTAAATATATTCTAAAAGGTAATTGAATTAGCTTTCCAAATATTATTAGTAACAGTTGGCACAATCATATTAAAGGGGTGCGCTCTCAACCTGAACATAGCCAATTTTTCAATATTTTAAAGTGAAAGAACGGTAATATTTCGAGTCGAAATTCGGACCATCGTACAAAATTCTTAGCAACCAGCTTCTGAAAGGTAATTGAATAAGCTTTCTAAATATTATTAGTAAAAGTTGGCACAGTCATATTAAAGGGGCACGTTCTCAACCTGAACATAGCCAATTTTTCAATATTTTAAAATGAAAGAACGGTAATATTCCGAGTCGAAATTTGGACCATCGTACAAAATTCTGAGCATCCAGCTATATATTTTCTGAATGGTAATTTAATAAGCTTTCTAAATATTATTAGTAAAAGTAGGCACAATCATATTAAAGGGGCGCGCTCTCAACCTGAACATAGCCAATTTTTCAATATTCTATATGTAAAGATAGACCGGAATTTTTTTCGAAGTCCGAATTTCGACCATCGTACAAAATTCTGACCATCCAGCTATATATATTCTGAAAGGTAATTGGATAAGCTTTCCAAATATTAATAGTAAAAGTTGGCACAATCATATTAAAGGGGCGCGCTCTCAACCTGAACATAGCCAATTTTTCAATATTTTAAAGTGAAACAACGGTAATATTCCGAGTCGAAATTCGGACCATCGTACAAAATTCTGAGCATCCAGCTATATATATTCTGAAAGGTAATTGAATAAGCTTTCTAAATATTATTAGTAAAAGTTGGCACAATCATATTAAAGGGGCGCGCTCTCAACCTGAACATCGCCAATTTTTCAATATTTTAAAGTGAAAAAACGGTAGTATTCCGTGTCAATGTTCGGACCATCGTACAAAATTTGGAGCATCCAGCTATATATATTCTGAAAGGTAATTGAATAAGCTTTCCAAAAATTATTAGTAAAAGTTGGCCCAATCATATTAAAGGGGCGCGCCCTCAACCTGAACATATCCAATTTTTCAATATTCTATATGTGAAGATAGACCGGTATTTTTTTTGAAGTCCAAATTCGAACCATCGTACAAAATTCTGAGCATCCAGCTATATAAGTTCGGAAAGGTATCTGAATGAGCTTTCCAAATATTATTAGTAAAAGTTGGCACAATCATATTAAAGGGGCGCGCTCTCAACCTGAACATCGCCACCTTTTTAATATTTTAAAGTGAAAGAACGGTAATATTCCGAGTCAGAATATATTTAGTTGGATCATCAGAATTTTGTACGATGGTCCGAATTTTGACACGGGATATTAACAGTTTTTCCCTTTAAAATTGTAAAAAAATTGGTCATGTTTAGGAAGAGAGTGCACCCCTTTAATATGAATGTGCCAATTTTTACTGATAATACTTAGAAAGCCTATTTAATTACCTTTCGGAATATATTTAGTTGGATGTCTAGAATTTTGTACGATAATGCGAAATTACATCTCTATTCTGAGCTAAAGGAATTGATAAAAATAATATATTATTCTACTTTCATTTGATAGACGTAACGTTGGATTTTATTGGTTGTTAAAAATAGATGAGTTTGGGCGACTGTTGTCTTAATTCTGAATAGGTTGCCAACGAACAGGTTGCCAGCTGGATCGGTCGAATAGCTCGCTAGCCGAATAGGTCGCCAAGTTGTGTTCGGTGACCTTGACATTGACCTAAATAAAGATAATTCAGTGGAGAAATGTAAGTAATGACAACGAGATATGTCATCTAATGCTTATGGTAGATGTTTCAGATTGTAAAATCAATTGTGCATAAGAGGTTATATGTATTTTGTATTAGAGGTTTCTAGTATTTTGTCTTTTGCAATAGACGTATGAGGTATTTTGTATTAGAGGTTTCTTGTATTTTGTTTTTTGCATTAGACGTTTTAGGTATTTGGTATGGCATTATGTTACATGTGTGTTTTGAATTAGACATTTCTACATAGCATTAGGTTTTTGCCGCTTTCCCCCGCCATACGCGTCGAGGATTAAAACAACATTTGATGATTTGTAACGCGTGAATTTATTAGCTACTTCTTGTGTTGATCGCACGGTAAAACATCATTTATAACACGGATTTTTATTGGCTGCATTTTCCAGATGATCGGTTGGTTAACAGTTTTATGGCGTTTTAAGGACTGCGGCCATGAATAGGGACGTTGGGTTTAGAAGCTCAAGAAATGCTAGAAGAGTGTTTTAAATGTTATGATGTAATGGCGTGGAACGAACGAGTTTAAAAAGTATATTTACGCCATTATTTTTATGGGTTTTATTTGGGGTGGATATTTTAAAGACTTTCGTATTCAGCACGTTAATTACGGTGATGTTGGTGGTGCGAGAATTTTACTCGGTTCTGGAAATAAAATATCCATTTGCTGAGTGACCAGTCAGCAGCCTTCGATAGCGCTTTAAATAGAGTACATCATGAAAGTCAAAATTGGACACCAAAATATTGTTATTACTGGTAGAAATGAAATAGGGACTAAAAATTTAAATTAACTTTGTTTTCTGTAGTCAAAATATCGTTTACATATTTTCTGAGATCTAAATTGAAATAAAATAGATTTTAACTGTTCTGCTGCGAACTGGGCTAATGAAAACGAGCATCGCCATACACCGTGCTATGAGGGGAATTTTGCCCGGGCAGCGGCGCTACGGCCTACTCTTATATTGAATTTCAACTGCCAAGAGATCTTTTACGTGCACGCCAATGTGTACACGGGACCTCGGTTTTCGTACCTTCCGAACGACTATACAGCTGTCCTTATCAGACTCTCCATGCTGCATCACTGACAAGGGGAAACCACGCCTAAAAATCAGGATGAAATTTCTCGGCTGATGCAGGTATGGAACATCCGACCTCCAGAGTAGCGAACCAGCGTCTTACCCACTTAGCCACCGTGGCCCCCAACACATGATGTGTTGCTGGTTTTAATGTAAGAAATTATGAGGGGGGGGGGGGCGTAAGAGTGCAATTTAGATCATACGGTATGTCATTTAGCATATTCCTGAAGCAATGGACCGAGACGAGAAATCCCCCTCTGGCCATTGCTGGAATAGTGTCTGTTTCTTGAACTTATGCGGGAGTGTGTCTATTCTTTCCGTTCAATGAAAGCTATCACTTAAGTACAGCAACATGGCAGTCCTTCGTTTAATCTAGGTCTTCCCTAAAATTTTGGACAGTGATTTAAGGTATTAAAAACGGTGAAAGTATGTTCGTTTCCAAACAGTATTGTTTACATTTCATTCGACTTGATAGCCTCGTTTGTCAAGCAATTAGTTTTACTGCAGTATCCTGCTATGCACGGGTTAATTAGGCATAATAAAATCGTGAGCCATGACGTAACGTTTTGTAAACATATTTGGTCCAATATTGGCACTCGTTTTAAATGTAAAGCTTTTGTAGGGCAGCTAGTAAATGGTTGGTAGTCGGACTACTTACCAATCAAAATTTAAAACAACAATATCCACTCATAATAGCAGTGTGTAGTGGGATTACCTCTAATCAAACGAAACACTGCGCGGAGTATGGTCATTTAGTGGTGTGGTTGCGATGCCAACGCGACAAGCAAGGAGTTGGGTCGTCTGTCCAACCTCATGGGTTTTCCCACTGCTAATGAACTTGGTGGCGGAGGCGATTGGTTAGCGTCGTTGTTGTATCCTAAGGTCTGTCACTTAGTCATCTGCCATGGTTTCGATTCCCCGGTTGGGTCGCCTATCATACAGCAAATTATTGAAGTAACATTGAACCATATATTAGTCCCGAAATTACCTAGTTTGTGTCGATTTGCCATAACCCCCTTTCTTCATCTTTCTCGCTAAAGAATTTTAATGTACCAACCGGTATAATGAAAGCTAGGGACTGAGCCGGATAGGGACGCATTCCGCCTACTCGTGATTCGGTTAATTGTTTGCCCCAACGTGAAGATGGTGTTTAGATTTCCCGTTCCATCCAAACGAATAGACGCTCTTTGCATTATTAGGACAAGAGGAAATTAGGAGTTCATTTCTAAACAGCCATGCGCTTGAATTATAAAAAAAAAAAAGTTTTTGCCACCGTTTCCAGACGACTTGCAGTTGTAACCAACATACACACTTTCGATGGCGCAGTTTTAAAATGCCAGTTATCTGTCGGTCAGTTATCTCTTTTCAGGCAAAATATTCCAAATGGAAATACATTTCAAACAATTGGCTACAAAGACTTGTTAAAACATTGAACGATATGTTGTTTGTTTATTTTTTGCCTACAATTGGAGGCATTACATTCCCATGTAATTTGTTTCTTGAAAATGAATTTTACATAACAATAAAACTGAATTAAACTTAGCTCGATCAAAATCGCTATAAAACGTCATCACTGTCACACAGAACGTCCCATGGCGTAACTAAATCACGTAGGGCCTACGTAGTAATTGTTTGGATCACGGACCTCCATGACACTTTTCTGAGCATTCGATCTCATTGACGTTTGGTCTTTTTTTTCGAAAAGCTGATGAACAGTATAATGTAGATATCATTGTTTCAGGAAAGGGTGCAATATTCCTTGAAGAGATAGCCACCGTGGCTAAGTTGGTTAGACGCTGCGTATCTAGCCTGGGTTCGTGTGGTCGATCCATCCCCGCTTTGGCCGAGAAAGTTAATTGGGAATTTCCGACGTGGTTTCCTCTTGTCAGTGGTGCCCGATTGAGGGCCTATCTAGTCGTTCGAGTGGGACAAAAAACCTAGGTTCTGTGCATCCATTGGCATAGTTAAAAAAATCCCTTGACAATTAGAATTCGACATAAGAGTACGCCACATTGCCGGTGTATACCCAGTAGGAGCAGGACAGTAGGATTTCAAACCCCTTTTCATGGTGGGGGGGGGCTTAACCCATATATTTCGCCAAAAATAGTGATTTCTTAGGAGTTTTCTTAGCCGGCCATATCCTCACACCCCCCTCCCCCCGCCCCCCCCCCCCCAAAAAAAAAATTCCGTAGCCCCCCAAAACATTCCGTAGCCCCCCCCCCCAATTCTATGAGCTGGCTACGGGCCCGTTACAGGGTGATTCACAACGGCTGTGACAAGGCCTTTTAATCAGGTTTCGTATCAACGTATAGTCATGGAACTCTTGTCCAGTGATAATTGGTAGATTATCGACTTTTATCTGTACCATGTCATATCATACCCATTGAAACTCAAGACCGTAATTAATGCGATCAACAAGGCTTCTGAACTAATTACCACACTTGAAGTTTTGCAATAAGAGTGTGCCAGGAAGGTAGATGGTGGTTCCTGCTACACAGGAGATAAGCTCCTCTCCGAATTAGTGGGAAATGCCCACTAGTCCGCGGTACTCGTCCACCGATATCTATTCTTATGGCTAGGGTTCATATGAGTCCCCCGATATCTATCAGGGTTAGGGTTAGGTTTATTGATACCCACATTCATAGTATTTCTTAAAGCGACGGACTGGCGCACCGTCGTACGAGCGGCTTTTGACCCTATGGCGTCATACATTGATTAAACAATCAGCGTTGACGTTTGTAGTGGGTTACTGTAATAAACTCCCGAAATGACCTAGTTTGTGTCGAGTGGACGTTAAACCCCATTTCGGGATACCGAATCAGTGAAAAGTGGTCCGATCCCGAATTCCCAAAAGAAAACCCATATTCTAATATCTAGTTTCATATGACTATAATTTCCATGAAATAGCAATACGGTGACGTTATCAATATGAACTTGGATGGACATCGCATTGATTGTGAAACGCGCCAAGAATAGTCATAGTTTCCGCATTCTTATTGTGTTGTATTCTCCAGAGAAGGTGTGGCTGTAAATGAATATAATAAATACTGTAAAATATCAATCCACACGTATCATTTATATTCTAGTATGGAAAATCACCGTATCCTTTGGACTTATTACCGTTTGTCGGCTTAACACGTAAATAACAGTCGTCGATATTCTCAGTTACAGATATCTTTTAGTGTATATCAGGCCACGCAGGAGCTATATTTTAACATGCATATACAGGTACAATGTACTTTAAGGGACTAATGCATGACTTTATATAAGTTTTGGAGGGTTGGGATGGCCTAGTGGTCTAGAGTGCCGCGCTTCGACATCTAGCTGGCTGGTCACCTCTGGCTTGCGCCCAGGTGTGAGCGTACGTGGCATGGAGATAGGGGCGCCTTCTCAACCTCGTGGGTTTCCTCCAACTGCTAAAGACCCCTACACGCATGCGAATTATTGAAATAAAATTAAACCATGTTAGTCCCGAAATGACTTAGTTTGTGTTGAGTTGACTTTAAACCCCATTTCTCCCTCTCTTTATATAAGTTTTATTTTAATCCCGGAGGGTTGGTTGGCCAAATGGTAAGCACGTGTGCGCCTGTCATTGAGTCAACTGGCGTGGTTTAGATTCCCCAGTTGTACGTGACAAGGAGTGCAGTCCCCCATCCTCCCACTGCTAAAGACCCCTACGCGCAAGCGAATTATTGAGATAAAATTAAACCGTATGTTAGTCCCGAAATGAGCTGGTTTGTCTCGAGTGGACGTTAAACCCCATTTCTCTCTCTGACTACAATTTTAATCCTTTCAAGTGCCTGTACTCAAAACAATATCGCGGCTAATATACACTGTTGTTATTGTAGTATATAGTCAATCAGTACTAACAAGTTTTATTTCAATCTCTCGTCTGTGCAGGCAAAATATAATTCAATTGGTTACAAATACAGCAAGTCCAATCGAATGGATTTTCATATATTAGCGATAAAAAATGATTTATCTTGCGCGAAAACCTCCTATATATAGAAACCGTTATCCTGCCTAATTTACTCTTTGTGATTGTTTTTGATTTTGATTTAACTTATTAAGACAGGTTAATTACAACTACACTGAACAAATAAAACGGGAGAAAAATGCTAAACCCGATGAGAAAAATGAAAATGTACCCTAGTCAGGAAGGCCCCTAAAGGCAGACAAAAGGGCCCCACGTCTGACAAATGGACCACTCTGGCCAAGGGAAAGAGCCCCCGAGTCCGAGTCAGTCTATTTCTATATATTGTTACTGTCGAATCCACTAATGAATGAGAATGCAGTCATTGCATTGACTTGAAAATCATCAACTAAGACCCCCCCCCCCCGCCATTATAAACCGTAAAACGCCCCTGAATGGTACGAAAAGTCCATCTACGTGTTGGTGTGTACCGGTACGTAATATCAGCTTTGTCAGTCAGAATTCGAATTGTCCGGACAAAATTACCTGCTTGTCATATTCCAGTTTGACCATAACGTTAAAGTTCCAATTTCATATTTTCTAAGAAAGTCAAAACATAATTATTTCTATGTCTTTTGCTCAAAAGGTTGTCAACTCACTATTAAACGGTCCCGGGCAAAATTTTTTGGGCATTATAAAGGGTGACACAGGGTGATTGAAGAAATAGTTACTCAATTACCTCCCTTGTTTTCCCATTCCTCTCCATGGACGGCCATCTTCAAACGTTTGAATTTGAAGTTGAAAATGATATTTTTGCCAATTTCTCAACTGGCAGTACTGAATTATAGGATTAATAGGATTATTCTTTAACAAGGTAGGACTGTTTATAGGTTCAATCTATTTTTGGGCTTTATTTTAATACATTTTAAAAATATAACTTAAAAAAATGCTATTGGAGCTTTAAACTCCATTTTACTTAATTTCACTTTGGTTGCTTAACCCTCTGGACACCGACACCCTTAACGACGTTAGACCTCCCAGGATTAATATGTACAGTATTTATACCAGTTGCAATATTGGACGCGCGTGACATATTTCATTGAAATACACGTGCTGGATAGTGTCTGTATTTCAAGCTGCTTAGTGATCTCGTGCAAGACATTGAGTAATATATTGATATTGCCCTCACGTCCTATCGAATTCGTACTATATCAGTGTATATATAACTTAATGTCTCGCACTGGACCATTAAACCCAGGCGCGGATCCAGAGGGGGGGGGGGGGGGTCCAGGGGGTCCGGACCCCCCCCCCCCCCGCTCAGACTTTTTAATGCGATTTTATTGGCGACTTTTAGACCTGCAATTTTGGAATTTACCGTCCGGAATGACGTCAGAATGCACCAAATTAAATCTAATTTACCAAACCCCCCGTTAATTGGTTGAGTGCCTTTTATCAAACCTAGACCCCCCCCCCTTGCAAAAATTCCTGGCTCCGCGCCTGAGACCACATTTAACATTGAAAACTGTCAAATAGAAAATAAAAGAGAGAAGCAATCTGTGGGTCATAAAATGCCTGGATAATTTCGTCACCAAAAACCAGATTAAAATAGTATAGAAATGTATTTTTGAGAGTAGCGATATATGGTTAATTTTATATTTTAAAACTTGTTCATCTCATTTTATGACAAATAGTTGAATTTTCTCCAATTATGATAATTTTAAGAAAAATGACAAAATATAATGATTTTATATTGTACGGACCCTGTGATACCCTTGTCGCTTTGCGGCCATATTTATATAACTTTATCTAAAACAATTCAGATAAGACCACTCCAATCAGCATAGGTCTGTCTACCAAACTTAGTTGAACACCATCAAACTGTTTTGGAAATGACGTACGTCAAAATAAATAATGACCTAAGGAGATATACACTTTTGAATATTATAGCCGCGTACGCGTAGGTTTTTTTTAGAGCCAAAGAAAATACCGCATGGACTTTGAGATCAGGTAAAGTGGACTTTGACCCTTGCAGTCAACTATTCAATCAAATAGTTGTCTACGTGGTAAACAACATTCATCATCATATCTTATTCGTAAAATACAGTTGTTAATTTCGACCGAATTAATAAAAACATTTCTGATTTTTTGTTTCATTATTATGTTGCGTTTGTTACTTCTCCGAACGATTCAACTTGTCAGAACGATAAGTAATACGCCGATCAATATTACGCTTATTGATGTAAGGGGGACAACTCCATTTACGAATCTTTAAATTCCAATACACGAGCTGTATTAACTGTGCGTCATGGACATTTCAATAATTATTAATTAAAACGTAAAAAGGACAAATACATCCATAATATTTAATGTAAATAAACAAATATATATATACATTGATCTATTAATACAATGTGTTCAAATTTAATAATATAATTCCAAAACAACAAAACATTCAAGAATCCTTTTGAAACATTCATTTCAAAATCCTATGCATAAATCAACTAAATGGAGATCTTAATGCCTGATCAATCTAGACATACTGGCATTTCAAGTGACTTTTATATACACAAGATTCCCTGGGTTAAGAACTGGGCTCACTTGCATTCATTTACTCATCATAGTAAATATGAAACGGCCACCATTCACTCAATTTATTCCCCGCGATTATTCCACGTCTTGATGCATGTGGTGTCAAAGTTCAAATGAGTCAATTTCACAGTCACACACACTCTCTAGATAAAGGTTTATATCTTAGTTTATTTATTACATGCCATTATAAGCCGGTCCCTCCCCACCCTGAGGACAAACCCAGTTTATATTTTGAGTAACGTCTTTGATATCACATGTTTTACAATGAATGCAATTCTGAGCATTAATCTGTAGTCTTTTTCCACTGCCGTCTTCCGTTTCAACATATTCATATACCCCAGCTGGGCAAAATCGCTGCTCAGGGCCATCGTATAGCTGTAAATTCACGTCAACAGGCACCTTGTCATCCATTAAGGTGAGATGTGCCGGTTGGTCGTGGTCGTGATTTGTTCCAGTTAAAGCCACAGATGTTAAAATATCAAAACTAACTTCTCCATCTGGTTTCGGATATTCTATAACTTTGCACTCTGTCGCTGGTTTCAACTTTGAATTGTCTGTACCTCCGTGGGAAAGGGTCCACGGCTCAAATCCACGTCCTAAAACGTAAAACAATCCAGTGTAGAGAATTCCTCCGAATAATCCTAAACCAGTATTAAACGATGGTCGAACATTTCTCACAGACTTTAATTCATTCCACACCCAACTTTCTCGAATTCTAGTTTCGTAACATTCTGGATTTAAACCTGTTGTTGGGGAATTAGAAATCAAGTCTTCGTTAAATAATGTTTCAAACGCCGACTCTGCAGCAACCATTCCACTCTTCATGGCATTATGGGTACCTTTAATCTTCGGTACATTCATAAAACCAGGACTACATCCAATTAAACAGCCTCCTGGAAATGTTAATTTGGGTAAACTCTGGAATCCACCTTCGTTTAATGCCCTTGCTCCATACCCAATCCTTTTACCACCGCGAAATACTGGTTCAACTGATGGATGATGTTTGAATCTCTGAAATTCACGGAAGGGACTCAAATAGGGATTTTTATAGTCCAATCCGATCACCATGCCAACCACTACTAAGGGTGCACCTTCATCTAAATGATACAGGAAAGTTCCTCCGTATGTATCTCTGTTTAGCGGCCATCCAACTGTGTGCTCAACTCGTCCAGGTTGATGTTTTTCTGGTTCAATCTCCCACAATTCCTTTAATCCGATTCCATATGTTTGTGGTTCACAGTCTTTTCGTAGATCAAAAGATTTGTACAGTTGCTTTGCTAAATGACCGTGACACCCCTCTCCGAACATCGTTATCTTGGCATGAAGTTCCATTCCCCTCTCAAATGTATCTTTAGGAGACCCATCTTTGGCTATCCCTACGTCATTTGTTGCGATTCCTTTCACGCTGCCGTCTTCGTGATACAACACTTCACTTGCTGCATACCCTGGATATATTTCTACTCCAAGTTCCTCCGCTTGTTCTCCCAACCATCGGACGACATTTCCTAACCTCACAATGTAGTTCCCATGATTGTTGATCGGCATCCCGGGTAAAACTGGAATATTAAATCTCCCCTTTTCAGTTAAATACGAAAATTTATCAGTAGAAACTGGGGTTTTCAATGGAGCACCTCTTTCTTGCCAATCTGGAAAAAGTTCTTGCAAGGCGTGAGGTTCAAGACAAGCTCCTGATAAAGTGTGTCCGCCTAATTCAGCTGCCTTTTCTACTAAACACACACGTAACTCTTTGCCTTGTTCATTTGCTAATTGTTTCAGTCGACATGCTGCAGATAATCCGGCCGGACCTCCACCAACAATAACAACATCGGCCTCATCTGCAAATCTTTCAAAGTTCACATCCTTCCATCTTTCGTCAGATTCTCTGGGAAATCGTGTGTAATGTGTTGTTATCTTGGGATAAGATTGGGATGTGCTCATTACACATCTCTGAGGAAAAACAGTCCGTGCTAAATGTAAATAACATTTCGCCCTTCGAGTTAAAGTTGCCATGGTTGAGTAATGGTACTGTAGGCCTACTTATGTAAACCCAAAAGGTAAATACTGAAAGATGGACCCTGGACTCGACGAAATAACTTCTGTCCTCACGTATTGTGAATGAAGTCAGGTCTAATTTTAATAGTCCTTGAATCCGGACACATCAATTCATAGATCCATAAGTTGATTCGACAAAACAAAACTATCTAAACTGCGCTAACTTGACCTAAACAACTTGCCAAACTTCCATAAATCCTCCACTGACTTTGTTGCTTGACATCTGACTGCAAGGGAAGTAACTCTAAATGCGACCCATGGTTTCGTAACGCGACGATTCGTCACTTCATAACTATCGGCTGTGGGGGTTTCGTTCCAATGTCCTTTTGTAATTGGATTTCGTCCGGGGTGTGTATTGTTACCATCTAAAACTGTTTACGACCCGAGGATAAATTTTTTAAAAAATATGAATAAATTAATAGCTGTTGTCAAAGATGCCTCCCCAACTAGGCGAAAAACCGGGCCGAAAAACGGGGTCGTGTGGTGACATCTTCCAAGCCAATTTAATTTATCTACCCAAATCTATTTTAAAAAAGGCCTAGCCTTGTTTGTCAGATGACTTGACTGACTGGGAATTTATTTCCAAACTGTAGATGTTGTTACTCGCTGTAATGTATCCTAAATACTGACGTAAATTCTGGATTGTAGATAAAAAAAAAAAATCATCTGTCAACCCACCTCAAAGTTTTTAGCTACCGTTCTCGTAGCTATCTGGATTGATGCTCTGTCCCATTTTTTCTCCTCCATAAAGACAATAGTATTTTGTGCGTTTAGAAATGTCTATACTATATCTATTCTCAGTTGGAATTCTGTTGTTATATGGGCAAAATTTATTTCACATAAACATCATATCATGATCATCGTCTCATCGGTGGGGCCTTTATGTAGGTCAGCGACATTTTGGCCCGTCAGTGTTTCTAGACAGAGATCCATAGCATTTGTTAGGGCCCGTCTTCGACTGCTGCAGAAAAGTTAGTTCAGCTCTGAACGTAGGTCTCATTACACTCGCCATTATATAGCGAGTGTAATGAGACCTACATTAATTCAGAGCTGAACTACAGAAAAGTGGGCTCTGCTCATTCATTTTTAGTTTGTTATATAATTGATTACTGTTCAATGCATCAGCATTATGT
Source organism: Patella caerulea (assembly GCA_036850965.1). Classification (NCBI taxonomy): domain Eukaryota; kingdom Metazoa; phylum Mollusca; class Gastropoda; family Patellidae; genus Patella; species Patella caerulea. The sequence continues at coordinate 9,950,727 of JAZGQO010000002.1, read as the reverse complement.
ATTATTGTCTATACGAATGGAACAACCTGAAAAATGTTTTATCTATATATGCAAGTGGGCCTACTCTCAAAACTCTTAAAGCCCCAACACCACTCTTGTTGTAACTGAATAATATGTCCCAATCTTCGTTCTGGTCAACAAATTGTATTATTTTACAATATTCCAATTAATTGATGATATAAATTTCATTGTAACACACCTAATTTAAAAAATTGGAAAAACTTATTGATTTGAAAAGTCTAATGTAAACCTTTTCAAATGTGACTTGGATTTTAAAATATTTTCGAACCCTCTGGAAAAGTAAAATAGGGTGTAATGGATAATTTACACAACAGGTAGGACACTTAAACATCTAGTACTTAGATTAGGGTTATTATTTATTTTCTGGAGCTATCAAACCAGCAAGAGTGTTATTGTCCCTTTAAACCAATTAACCAACTATTAATATAGTTAAAGCTTTAAAGCTTTAAAGGACCAAAACTATGGAATTCGTTGCCACCCTCTTTAAAAACTTTACATTACTTGAATCTTTCCAGGAAAATATGTATTATCCTAAATAGCGCCCTTATTATAATGCATTTGTACATGCACGTGTATTCTGTAAATCACCATATTATAAACATGTACATATTATACATTTGTTGATACATGTTATTTCTATTTATTCAAACTGTCTGTTTAAATTATGAAAGCATATATATGCTTAAATTAATCTTTTAAGCGGGCGAGGATCCAGAATTTTTTGCAAGGGGGGGGGGGTCTAGGTTTGATAATTGCTTAACTAATTGCGCTCAACCGATTAACGGGGGATTTGGTAAATTAGATTCAATTTGGTTCCATTTCACGTATTATTTCCGCAAGGTAAATTCCAAAATTACTGGTCTAAATCGCCAATAAAATCGCATAAAATAATTTCAAGTCTGAGCAGGTGGGGGTGGCGGACCTCCTGGACCCCCCCCCCCCCTCTCTGGATCCGCGCCTGTTAATACAAGTGATTTGTATATATTTTCCTCTATTGTAAATTATTGCTGTGTATTATTAATGCATCAGTCTATATCTTTTGTAATATATTTTCTATGAAGGTCAGTATGTTACAAAGTCTATTATAGCCTAATCTTCAACCCTTCTCAAATAAAGGTATTATATAATTGGTCAATTGGTCGGTCCAATTTTTTGTAAGTGGCGTACAGGTTATACTTTTTACATTTTTGTTTAGTGGTGGCGTCCTATCAATATTCAGAATCAACCAAATTATAAACGGAGAGACGCTAACTGTAGGCCCTATGAGGAGGTTCGGTAATTTCCAGAGTCCACAATAGTGTTAACATTGCTCGCCTTTGATTTTTGTGACGAAATGTCTCACGATTTTTCAATACATTGTGCGTAGCGTCCCATGCACGATTTTCCAATCAAATGCCGCCTTTTAAGGTTTGAAAATAGATTGACCAATCACGATAACTTACACAATGATGTTTAGATTTTAGAGCGGAAATTCGAACGGATAGTCGACAAATTCAGCTAATAATTTGTTGATTTTTATCAGGTTTTACTTTAATGTTAACAATAAATTAAACAACAAAAATATAATAAACAACTCTGGAACTCAATGGAGGACGATGTAAGTAATTGATAAAGCGAAACCACGCAAACATTACAGAAGACTACCGTATTCAATAGGGTTCGGTTTAGTTTTTTTTCCATGGCCATTACCATTACTTATTTCTTGTATAGCATACTAACTACCAACTAGTGACACCCCCCGCCCCAAACTGATCCCGCAGTGAATATTCGCTTAGCCGCTACAATCACTGATAAGCATGACATCGACGAGGCTTAATAAGTACGGCATATTAACTTTTTTACTCCGACAAATTAAATTCTCAAACATTTTTTTGAGGTAACAGAAAAATAAATAAAGACATTTGAAGTAATTGAAGTTAAAAAATATTTCCTATTAAGTGTAAATGGGTATTAAAATGAGTAAAATGCGTCATTTTGCCCGAAGCAGTTAGGTGTTAAGTAAACATTGCACGAGCCGTTGGGCCAATGACTGCAGTCAACGCACGTGCTATGGACACTCATCTGTTACAGAGTTAATTCCTAAGTAATTCTCTGTGAAACAGATTGCCCCCGCCCCTCCCAGCCAGGATGGCTTGCCTAGATCATAGCATTGATTGATACTAATTCATTATTGCCATCTCTTTCACAGAGGATTACAAAATTCTTCTAATATCTCTGTAAAAGATGACTGCCTTCAAGTTCAACACGTCGTCACATCACCATCACACAACATCAATCATTTGGCGTAAAGTACTGAATCAGACAAAATGCTGCCTTTTACTCATTTTGATACCCATTTACACTAGATTGGAAATGATTTTTACCTGCAAATACTTCAATACATATATTTATTTTTCTAATACATCCGAAAAAATGTTGTAGAATTGAATTGTCAGAGGAAAAAAGGTTAATATTTTTAGCCCATTAAGTCGCATCGATGTCATAATTATCAGTGATTGTGTAGCGGCCTAGCGAATATTCACTGCTGATCAGTGTTCATTAATTGTAGGCAAATATTTATCTGGTCAGAATGGTAGACTGGTAGAGGCTACATGTGGAAAATGAGACTGTGGCGGTTTCGCTACTTTTAAACTAAAGGGTCTGTGATTGTTAAACTTCAAAGATGAAATCATATTTTTTTATTTTTCAGAGAAAGCCCTTGGCGACATCTAATCGGATTGGTGGACTCTCTAAATTACCAATGCCTGGAAGTCGATTAAAACCACCATCTTCAACAACTAAAAGAGCCAGAAGTCCAGAAATAGAAGAGGTTAATACATTGTATTTGAAATATATTTATATTATGTCTTGAATTAATTAAGCTGGCATGATTAGCTATACATATAATTAAAAACACAACACAGTACAGTTATCACAGTTATTACATGAAAAGCAATAGGAGGTTTTATGCGTGACGTATTTCCGGTGTCTATTTTTAGCCTGGCCTTTTCACTGCCGTATCTTAACATGGAAAATGCTAAGGAAAACGGGGTTTTCCGTCTGTATCTTTTAATATAAAACGTATTCTTGAATGCCACCCTTGTTGTAAGATATGCGTAGCATTCGTAATAATTTACCGATTTCAAATTATGTCTAAATTATTTTTTTTTCGTTTTATTGACGATATACTGCGTTGTAGCAGACGATATCATGCTAAGCTCGCACGCGGTCTGCAGTTGACCGCTGTACGCAAAAGATTACAAAGATGCATTGATGTATGAAGCCGATTTATATGTTTTGTGTTAATTTTATTGCAAACAATTAATAGATAACATCTGTTTGGTTGTAAAATGCCACGAAATCGAGCAAAAGAGTAAATAATAGAATGGGTTATAGAGTGGTGACCTGTGGCTTCACGAAAAAATTATTCAAGATTCAAAATATTAAAATTTTTTAAAGCAGGACCGTAGCAAGTCTAAAAAAAAGAGCAAATAATATATTTGCATTCAACATGTGTTCTCCGAACAAAATACTTAATTCGAAATTGATAAAATGGACGCAAATATATCGTTCTTCATTCTTGGGTTGCGACATAAACTGGCCGGATTAAAATTTCACAAAGTGTCAAAAGTTGTGCCAAAACGATTTATGTGGTTGGAAAAAAAAGGTTTTAAAAATATTCACAGATTCAAATTGATCATCGTTTTATTCTTTCTGTTATTCATATTCCATCAAGATGATTTTTTTTAATAAAATGGCTGACGCGTTTTACTCCGTGCATCAAACAACTATTTTATCATTGGTTAGAGCCGTGAAACGCGGGGAAAATTACAGATATTGGTTAACAGCACGCATAGACAATCTTATTTGCATATTGCATACTATTTATAGTATCATTAGCTGGAATTATTTTAAGTCGATAGCATCAATGCTCAACATAACCGTGTTTTTTGTAAGAGTATAGCATGCAGCGCTATAGCAGACGATATATCAACCGTGCAAGTACTGTACAGTCGGCAGCTGAATGTAAATATGATCTAGACCAGATTTTAAAAAAAAAATCTTTTGTGTTCATAGTCATGTAATTGATAGATAAAATTTGTTTAGTCGTAAAATGCGTAATGAATTTGAGACCAAATTCTAGTTCACACCATGAGCACGGACCAGTCTTAACTTGTTTTCCTAAATTGCAACGGCCATTACGGGTCTGGTAAACTTGCCGTATCTTTTCTATATCGAAGTTTTTGTAAATATCGGTATCTGGCATCGGTCGGTAAAACTTACATGTATATAGAAATGGCGATCGGATCCATTTTATGTAAAACAAGCTCACTGTACGGCGGTATTTTCACAAAAAAACACACACTGGCCTATGGGTTACAGTCTACGAATAAGGCCAGTGTCTGCGCATGACCGAAAATGACGTCAAAATGGAAACCCGTAAAAGCTCCTATCACTGGTTTGTTACACGACATTTTGACCAAAAAATGTTCTATTATCGTCCGGCACTAAGTTGAAAATGTCAGGTACTATTACTATTTCTTTGGTGCCTGACATCTAAAACCGTTATTTCCAAGCCTGTATTAGCCCCTTCGGAGCTTATAAGTAGGACTTAAACCCTATTCATTTCACTATATTGTGCTGAAACTCCACTCGAGGGTTGTAATGAAAACATTTTTTTTAGCAGTATACACCATGCAATAATTGTTAGTAGTTACTGTATGTTTAAAGCAGGGTTATTGTTTTGTTTATTTCCTCAGGCTGTAGACATCAATTCTGGTAAGAAACGATGTCTAGAAAAACCAGCACCGGCATTGGCACTTCCGAAGACGAATACAACCAAATCTCTAGCTAAAACATCGGCTAAATCATCGTCAAATTTGAGGTCAACGACAAACACTTCACGACGACCATTGGCTTCAACTAAACCAAATAATAAAAGTGGTAAGTTTCTTTTTTATTTACACAAAAACCAGGATTTGTAAAGTGTTGTATCAGGTAAAACTAAACCTTCATACATCAAATGTATTCTTCAAAACTCACATCAATGCAATTGGAAAATTAGCCCCCCCCCCCCCCCCCGCCCTTGAGCTTACCGAAACCTACTACATCTAATTGAACAGAAATTCTTTGCAACATGAAGGTGCCGTATCTGCATTATAATATAAGTAATGTATCGACCTTTATTATGTATTCTAGGGGTTGAGTCGTTGTTTATAATGCTTTAGATCATAATTAAGATCTGTCATTTAGTCAACTGGCGTGGTGTTGATTGCACACTAGTGTACGTGGCAAGGAGTAAGGTCGCTTGCCCAACATCGTAAGTTTTCACATGGTTCTCCATTTTTCTGTCACTGTGTAAGTGGAAGTGAATTATTGATAAAGAATTGTACCGTGTTGTTAAAAAATATATCATTTTGTGCAGTAGCCTAAATTAGATTATTTTAACCTAATTAATTATGATGACATTTCAATAATAATATCTTTCAGTTTCAACTTTAAATCGTCCGTCAAGACCGATGACCAACACACGACCACCAGCAGTTGGTGGTGTAGTCAAGAAACCTGTCTCAACTGGGATCAGTAAGACCAAGCCACCCGCGGCAGCAGCACCAGGTTTGTCTCCCTTAGACCAGTGATTGTCTAAGATCCAGATTATATTCCTCTTACATTCATAGTGGGGGTTGATTTCCAAATTCCTACTCTATGATTTGAAGTTGCGGGTTCGCTCCTGCCTCCTGGTGTTGGCCGATAAATTTTATTGAGATTTTCCAGCAAAAGCGGAGATCAGCAATTTGATTGGTTGATGCTTTGGGACACGATAACTGTAGTTCTAATTAAGTGATATAGTTACATTGCATCAATACCTTGACTAATACCTCTGCTCAGGGTAAGCAGAGCGATAAGCAATTTGATTGGACGACACTTTGGGACACAATAACTCTCCTCCTAATTAAGCTACAATGTTTAAAATCCGTGTTCAATAGGTAAATGCTTTGATGGAGTTTGAAGGTGAGCATTTTCTGCTTAGGGTAAGCTGAGATAAGCAACTTGATTGGTTGATGCTTTGGGACATGTTAACTTAAGTTCGAATTTCAGCTCTAGGTAAGCAGAGCAATAAGTAATTTGATTGCCGGAGATAGAATGTTCAAACTTGGTGTAGGCGTTGATTAGGTCAATGAGCATTTTCTGCGTAGGGTAAGCAGTAATAAGCAATCTCATTGGTTGATTCTTTTGGGCACGATACTTTGGTTATAATTAAGTGAGAGTATTGAAACTCCGAGTATAGATTCATTACATCATTACCTTGACTAAGTTTGATGATCATGTGGCCTGCCATTGAATCAACTGGATTGGTTTCTAATCCCTGTTTGTACATGGCAAGGAGTAGGGTAGCCTGTCCAACCCGTGGGTTTTCTCCGGGTACTCTGGTTTCCTCCGACTGCTAAAGATCCCTACACGCAAAAGAATTATTGAAATAAAAATTGAACCATATGTCCCGAAATGACCTAGTTTGTGTGAGTGGATGTTAAACCCCATCTCTCTCTCTCTCTCTTCTCTCTCTCTCTCTCTCTCTCTCTCTCTCATCTATTTATTTTGGAATTTTGGCAGGGGACATCAGCCTCACTGTTAATGATCAATTTTATTTTCCTAGCTAGGTCGAGTGGTTCAGGATCAAAAAGACCAGGATGGGATTTAAAGGGTCGTCTACAGGATATGGAGGCGTTGGTTCTATCACGAGAAAATATGAGTGCAGAACTACAGAGTCAGTTAGAAAGTTACAACAAACGAATTTTCTCTCTCGAATCTCATAACCAACAACTGACGGGTACTGTACGAGAAAAGGAACAGCAGACTCAGGATAACACAGCAGAAATTTCAAACCTTCGTCGCCAAATAAGGTACATGAAGCCTATTTATTATGAAAGAGACTAATAGCAGAAAAGACAAATGTCTTATTTACATGTGACAAAATGCTGTATTTCTAATATCCGCCAAATTCCTAACATTCATATTGTTGTTGATCAATTTGATTAAAAAAACACAGATTCTATTTTGCTTCGTTTTCATAGTTCAAAATTTCGTTTTACTTTTCTTACTACACCAGGATCTGGAAGAGTTGTTATACCTGCATTATCGATGATGTTAGCAATTTTCCAATGAACTAGTCTGTTCAATGAGTTTTTGGCGTGAGGTGCACAGTACTGTGGGTAACCCAGTAGAAACATCAAAGCTGATTGGTCAATTAAATCTATGAAGTCATGTAGTCAAAAGCTGCTCGTATAACATTTGACACGATCTTCCACAACATCCAGTCAGATCTTATAGTGTAGGCCATTAAAAGTTTAAAAAGAACAAAATGCAATATGATAATCAGATTGGTTGTTGATGACAGTTTGTTTTTGTTTTATGGATTTTAGAGAAGCTGAGGACAGTCTAGACTGCACAAAACGTCGACTCCAACGCGAAATAGAGGATTTAACGTTCTCTAAATCTACGCTAGAACGACAGAAAGAGACTCTGTCGGGTGAACTCTCTGCTAACCAGGCAGAGATAACAGGTTTAAAATCATCAATCGCTGAATTAACGTCAACTCAAGCTAAATCAGCAGCAGAATTAGAGGGCATCAGAGTAGGTTGAAATATTGTTTATTATTATTCAAACAATCTTTAAAGTTTAAGTTTAAACCTACTGTAGTAGGTTAATTAGATACTATGAGTGTAAGAATAAATGTTTTCAAGATTCAGACAATCTTTAAATTACATTAGTGCTAATCAAAAGTTATATCTTTTGACCATTTAAAAAAATTGTATCTTTCTTAGAGACTACCGTTGACTCAAACTGCGAATAAATTTTTAGGAAGAAACTAATAATTAACATTAGAGGGGTGGATGGTTGAATGGTTAGCCGTGTGCGCTTTGTATCATAAGGTTTGTCATTGAGTCAGCTGGCATGGTTTTGATTCCCGATTGTGTGTGGCATGGAGTAGGGTCGCCATTCCAACCTTGTGTGTTTTCTCCAGGTCTAGAGTGCCGCTCTTCGACCTCTAGCTGGCCAGTCACCATTGGCTTGCGGCTGTGGTTTTGATCCCTGGTGTGAGCGTACATGTATGGGGTATGGGCACTTTCTCAACCTCGAGGGTTTCCTCCGGGCACTCCGGTTTCCTCAGACTGCAAGCGATCTATTGAAATAGAATTGATACCATGTTAGTCCCAAAATGACCTAGTTAGTGTCGTGTGGACGCTAAACCCTATTTCTCTCTCTCTCTCTTCTCCAGGTCCTCTGTTACCCTCCCATTACTAAAGACCCCTACGCGCAAGCGAATTACATGTATTGAAATAAAATTCAACCACATGTTTGTCCCGAAATGACCTAGTTTGTGAGTGGACTTTACACCTCTCTCTCTCTCTCTCTCTCTCTGCTAATAACCATAAACCCCTAAATTGATTTAAATGAATTTATCCATGAATTATGCCATAATTGTCAAATGACAACTGTGGTGTATTGTATCATAACAATGTTGTCTATTAGTAAAATTGGTTATTTTTCTTGATCAGTAATTGTTAAGTCGTCTTCTTTCTGGGAGGTGGTTGACACTCTTCTTAAAAGCTTAATACTCCGTCAGTTAAATTACGATCAACATGAAACTTGATTGTTCCTTGGGTAATTGTGTGTCAATAAATGGACTTCGATTTTTGATAATTCCAAGATGACTCCAATGATGCCATGCTCGTTTTGAGTGAGCTGTGGCTGCTATGATGCTTATTTTGTTACAGGCTGTATTTTTATTTATACTATACATTTTTTAGAAAATTTTATGATTATCGTTTACGGTGTGCTTGATAACGACAAGAGGACACTTGCAGGGTTCAATTTAGTCTAAAACCAATGAGTAGCAAATTTTTGTGACAGATTCCTATTTTGGCTAATCAATTCAAAATTTGAATAGCATTTGCTCAGATTCGAGAAGCAGTAAAACGTAAATCACAAAAATTTGCAATTCTGATTTTTCGGGGTATAAGTGGATACTTTTTCCGCCGAATGCAGGCCTTCGCTGTATACCCTGCTTCGGCTTATGTGCGGATGAAGGTAAAAAAAACCCAAAAAAACCCTGACATTTCAAAAAAAAAAAAAAAAAAAAAAAAATCAGTTACCGTCTCTCCACGATGCCGAACGCATTAAGTGTCTAAAAAAAAAAACTACATGTACTTTAAGTTACACCACTCCAATGTGTAGACGTGGCTTTGCTTTTATTTCTTTTTCTAAAAACATCCCCCTCTCTGCCTTCAAAATATTATCAACCCGAGAATATGCCATCGTTTTACGCGTCTCGCGAGATGTCTACTTTTAGTTTCCAGTTAAGTTAACCAATCATATCATTGAATCATATTATACTGCGTTGTTGTTATTATTATTCTATTTTTAGTAACATATTTTATAAACACGTGTGATTAAAAACGGAGTCTGCATTGTCTTCTAGTTATCGGATATATTGAAATAAAAACTGGTTCAAATTAATCACGACCACAACTTGGAATATTAAACAAGTTAGTCCTGCATTCATAAATTGATTTTTTCGTAGGCCTAATTATATACCACATTTATCCAAAATGTAATGAATCACACTTCACAACTTCGAAAGCAATTTTTGGCTAATGAATAAAATAATTCTATCGCTTTTTCCGCGATTTGGGTCGCTTTTTGCGATGCGATACCGCTTAAATTGAACCCTGGACACTTGTTGAAATGCTGTACTATTAAAGTTGCTACTGATTGGTATCCATAAAGTTGTGTTTGTGTTTTTTCAATTATATGAGTTTTGATTGGTTTTTTTTTCAGATAAATTTGACTGATGCTAATAGTACGATAAAGGCACGAGATGGAACAATTGCAGAGTTGAAGGAACTAGTTCGACAACACGAGGAGAAAATAAAAGAACAGGAATTAAAATTGATTGAACAGGAGACGACAAGACGACAATTACACAACACCATCCAAGAACTGAAGGTGAGTCTGTCTGAATGGTTATCTACATGCCATTTAGATTGTATCAAAAGAACTATTGTTGTCCTGGTGCTCAGATTCAACCATGTAATTTAGAGAAGGCTGCATGCCTAGCATTAAAAAGAATTTTCCAAACAATTGTATTTAGTTTTTGATTAGTCGCACATTTTTTTGTTTGATAGTGACTGTCACTTAAACCATGTATGGGGTCACATACAGGTCACAGTTCTATGAAATACAATTACTGCTCATTACTGAGCGATGTTTCTACTAGGTTTCTCTAGTCTGAACTATTACTGAGCGAAATTTCATCTAGGCTGCTCTAGTCTTTATGAAGCAATGATAAAATATAAAATAAAACTAGATATTATGTAAAAAAAAAACAATACTTGGTTTATGTTGACCAACCAGACACAATTCATGTGTCAGAATCAGTCCTCGAAATTAAGAATTTTCTACCACGGCACAAAAAAATGAAAAATGCCGTGGCAGAATGGTACTGCTACGGCACGACGGCATTTTTTTTTATTTCAAGATCAATGCTTTTCTTAACTATTCAAGATGGATAAAATTGATTTATTCACGTCACAAAATTTGACGCGAATCGGTTACGTGTGGTCGTGCGAGCTCAAAAACATGCGAACGATCTCCTGGTTACGCAAATTGAAATATCAGTTACGTTAACAAATCTATGCGCATTTGATCAATATTTATACAAGATGACTTTGTGACACTGGTCTAAATAATTAATATTATACCATAAACTCAATTCATTCATTCTTCATTCTTGCCATTTCATTTCTCCATCAGCAGTCTTACTGGTACTTTCATTTTGACAGATGACCTATTTTTGACATCAGGTATTGACCGGTTGTAAGCAGGTTGATTTTAAAATGCCCCAAGCCTTAATTCTTTAAATGATAGTAGTGCCATAAATATTTAAACATGTCATCTACATTTCCAAATAATTTACTACACATGTTCCTTTCACTTATATAGTCATGCTGTACGGTGCCGGTGGTACAATGGCCCGTATGTAGGTCGTCTACTTTGACCCCCACATGGCATCGCTTGCCTGCCAAATGAGTGCCAATGTAAACGATTTTACTGTCCTGTCTATTTTGAAATTATTTCATCACATCAAATGATTCTGTTTCCTTTTGAAACTTGGTTTGTAGAGTGTCAAGGTTAATAAATACTATTTACAGGCGCGGATCCAGGATTTTTTGCAGGGGGGGGGGTCTAGGTTTGATAAAAGGCACTCAACCAATTAACGGGAGGTTTGGGGGCTCTCCCCCAGGAAAATTTGGTAAATTAGATTCAATTTGGTGCATTCTGACGTATTTCCGGAAGGTAAATTCCAAAATTACAGGTCTAAAAGCCGCCAATAAAATCGCCAAAAAAAATTTCAAGTCTGAGTAAAAGGGGGGGGGGGGTCTGGACCCCCCTTCCCCCCCCCCCCCCATGGATCCGCGCCTGATTTATTTTGTTGATCAGTCGGTACATTGAGGCTATTACGCTCTGTTACATAGGGCGTAGTAATTATAAACAAAGGATGTAAATCGGTCCAGGTCCATCGAATGTGACAAATGATACAGTTGTCTGTTAAAAATACAAATGACGAGAATGGTAACATTGTTCATACATTAGCCAGACTATTTGCAACAGTCCGTGTACATCTATGTCTATTTAGTTTATTTTAATCGTTAAAAAAAACCCACTGTAAACTGTACAGCATGAATATGCCTTCAACACATGGGTTAAAAGTGTACCGGTATTCGGTAATTGCAATATATTTGTCAGACTTTCGTATACAAAATAATAAATTTACATGACGTTATTACACGGTTAGACGACATCCTCCTGGTACTATTCTATAACCGGTACATTTAGTCATTATAATTTTAAGGATCGTAAGATCTACCATGGCAAAAAAAAAAATGAATTATGCCGTGGCAAATGGGAGTTGCGTCGGCTTTTACCACGGCTTTGCCGTTTGCCTTGGTTAATTTCGAGCGCTGCAGAATACTTCTGTTAGGCATGCATCAAAATTTAAACTATCGCCAAAGATAATTATTTCCCAGGATTTCGTAGATGGCGTACATGTATGTATTTACTATCAAGGTAAAATATCTTTTAAACATCAGTTTTATATTACAGCAGAGTTTGTCCATCATTTTATATTACAGTGAAGTTTGTCCATTGTTTAAAATCACAGCGGAGTTCGTCCATAACATTGTTTTTATATTACAGCGGATTTCCGTCATTGTTTAATTGACACATTGTTTTTATATTACAGGGTAATATCCGAGTATTCTGTCGAGTTCGTCCATTGTTAGGTAAAGAAACTATTGGTAACGATGGGATCATCACCCACATGAACTTCCCGGACACAGACGGTAAAATCCTTGAGATGGATAAAATAGGGGATGCAACTCTCAATGAAGTATGTATAACACAGTAACCTGGGTATCGTTTAACCTTGTGTATCTACAACTAATTTCTTTCACATTTGTTAAATATTAAAGTTACATTATGGGAGATATGATAAAGAGTTGGCAGTTCTCACTATAATAGTTAAAAAATAAATAGTGTAAATGTAATTTGCTGAAAAATTCAGTCAAATTGGTCCAATATTAGCTGAGAAAAAAGCGTTTGAAATATTCATGTAGCCTCTGTCATCATTACTCAAATCATTAATATAAACAGCATAGTCTCGATTATCCACTTGATTGATTTAATTATCAACGGCCATTAAGCGGCATGTAGGAATTCAATCCGCCAACATCGAAGGCTAGCGTTGACTTTAAGAGTTTATTATGGTCTGGATATGTTAATTAATGTCTAATTGATTATTTAGATAACATCTCAGGCCTAAAGAAAGACCTGTAATAAACAGATTTTGCTCTTGAATAATGCTATTTTAAATCGTATAATCATTTAGAATCGCCCAAATCCTCTAATTTGTACTTCTTTTAATTGGATTTCAAACTTTTTAATTTTAGAGTACTTTGTTAAATTCTACAAGAGGGGCAAGTAAATATGAATTTAACTTTGATAAAGTTTTTGATCCGACATCAACTCAGGCCAGTGTTTTTGAAGAAATTTCTCAACTTGTACAGGTAAATTTAATATAATTATGTTTCTGTTAGGTTGGATTCAATATTTGTTTATTATTGACAGCACTGGGAATTGCTTGACAACCATGGGATTTCCACAACAACTGTGGGATTTGCTCAGCAACAGTGGAATTTGCTCAGCAACAGTGGAATTTCCGTGACAACCGTAGGATTTGCTTGACAACTGCTTGATTTGCTCGACAACCGTTGAGTTTGCTCAACAACTGTGGCATTTGCTTGACAACAGTCGCATTTGCTTGACAACAGTAGGATTTGCTTGACAACAAGGTATTTGGCAAATGGGCCACTGTCTATTTAATTCCAATCTTGACCCACAGAATCTTCTCATTTTTTGGTCATGTGGATAGTTGACCTCAAAGTTGTTTGAGTAACTTGTTGAAAAACCAAAAAGTAACTGGGTTTTCTCTGTGTCATCTGATTTTCGCCCACTGTAAAGCAAATAATTGATGTAAAATCTGATTTCAGAGTGCCTTAGGTGGTTATATTGTTGTTAATTGATATATGATAACTATAACTATGGAGTCTGGATGGTTATACTATGTTTAATTGATAACTATATTTCAGAGTGCCGTGGGTGGTTATAGTGTTGTTAATTGATAACTATATTTCAGAGAGTTCTGGATGTTTAAAGTGTTGTTAACTGACAACTATATTTCAGAGTGATTAATTGATGATTATATGCCCTGCCTGATTATAACACGTTTGATTGATCACTATATTTCAGAGTGCTCTGGATGGTTATAACGTGTGTATATTTGCGTATGGGCAAACAGGATCTGGTAAAACCTATACAATGGAGGGAGGGGGTTTAGAAGAAGAGAAATCTATGGGTATGATACCTAGAGCTGTTCAACAGATCTTTGCAACTGGATCACAATTACAAGAGAAAGGATGGCAGGTAGGTTGTTTATGAGGTCGTCAAGAGAATAGATTTGAATTGTGTCACCACGGGGACAGATGTGTATCCTACTTTCAGCAATTGATAGTGGCAGGAACTGTCTGTGAGTTAGTCTATGGAAGTGAAATATTGCAAAATACCTACTCAGCAAATTTTTCGTTGTCCCCATTTATTTAATTATATCCATAGTTTAAACAGACCACCTTTCATAGAACTAAAATAATTCCTGTATCTAGTTACCTAGTCATTTGAATGGAACAAAAAAGAAAACCAGTGTCCACTGATAAAAACATTTGCATACTCATATAAGAAACAGGGTTAAATTGTTGCTGAATGGAACAGATTCATGTTGTGTGTTATTCTTAAAGTGAGCCTTGTCTTTATTAGTTCAGTCGGAGCAGAACAGTTGCCTGTTCAACCCCATTTCTTAAAATGACCCAGATATTGCATTGGTAGTTCAGAATCTTACACGGTCGGTGCATTATTTTGTCGAACACAATGCTTAGCATGGTGTATTTCATTATAGGCATGTATATTTCAGTATAAATTTGTATAATTTAGTACAAGTTTGTATATTTCAGTACAAGCTTGTATATTTCAGTACAAGCTTGTAGATTTCAGTACAAGCTTGTAGATTTCAGTATAATTTTGCATATTTCAGTACAAGCTTGTGTATGTCAGTACAAGCTTGTATATGTCTGTATATAGTATAAGTTTGTATATGCCAGTACAAGTTTGTATATTTGACAGTACAAGTTTGTAGTTTATTTAAGTACAAGTTTGTATATTTCAGTATGAGTTTGTATATTTCAGTATGAGTTTGTATATTTCAGTATGAGTTTTTAGCCAGTATGTTAGAGATATACAACGAGACAATACATGATTTATTATCAGAGCGTCAGGATATTAAACATGAGGTTAAGATGAAGGGTAAAGATACCAGCGACGTTTATGTCACAAACCTGACAACTGTACCAGTTAAACAAGAATCAGAGGTGAGATATTTTACAACACTTTCCCTGTGGAAATTTTGAACAAACAGTGATTGTGTGAGAGTAGCTTGGAGGGTCGGTTTAATGTGGTTAAAGTTGGTGCTTTACCTACAGTGATTGTATTGGGGTAGCATGGTTGGATGGTTTAACTTTAAATGTGGGAGCTTTATCTGTAGTATAGGAGTAGTGCAGGGGTTGGATGGTTCAACTTTTAATGTTGGCGCTTTATCTGCAGTGATTGTGTGGGAGTAATGTGGGGTCGGATGGTTCAACTGTGAGAGTTGGCATGGGCGCTTTATCTGCATTGATTGTATGGGAGTAGTTTGATGAGGGTGGTTTAATGTGAGCACTTTAGCTGCAGTGATTGTATGGGGATAGCGTGGTTAGATGGTTTAACATGGAGGCTTAGGGTTGGTTGGTTTTACTTGGGTGCTTTAGCTACAGTGATTGTATCGGAGAAGCTACTATAGACTCTATAGTATAGATGGTTGAACCATCACTGGATGGTTCTGTGGCTGAATTGTCTGATTAGCCCATCACTAGATCAGAAGATTGATGACGGAAATGATAAACCTTTAATCATCTTTATTGTAAGCGTCTGCATAGTCTATAATTATTAAATTTTCTTTGAAGGTATTGAATCTGTTAAAACAAGCATCACACAATCGAGCTGTAGCTGAAACTAAATGTAATGAAAGATCATCACGAAGTCATTCTGTGTTCCAGCTCCACTTGACAGGAAATAACACGATTACTGGGGAAGCTCTACAGGGTTAGTAGTATAGAGTCAACTGTATTTCATTAACCAATATTTCAGGATCTTCAGCCTAATGTTCTTAACTTTAATACAAGACATTTGCCATGATTTTAATTCTTAATCATGTTGAGCCAACCTAAATGTATTACTGCTTAGATATGCAGATTCAAAAAAGTTTTCTAAACGTTTACACAGAAATGTTTGTGGTATTTGTCCTTCCATCACTTGATTATATTCATTAGATGAAGAAGCTGTCTAACTTCATGGGTTGAGGTTAGGTGTTAGATCCATGCATTGGCCGAGAAAGTTCATCCTGATTTTCCGGCGTGGTTTCTCCTTGTCAGTGACGCATCACAAGTACAGCTGTCTAGTCGTTCGGATGATCCTGTGTACACGTTTTTGTGCACGTAAAAGATCACTTAACAGTTGGAATTCGATATAAGAGTAAGCTCTACCGTTGCTGCCCGGGCAAAATTTCCCTTATAGCACACTGTATGACGTATGCCCGTCTTCATTAGGAGCAGAACAGTAGGATGTTAAACCCCATTTCATTCCATTTCTCTCCACATTTTACAGGTACACTGAATTTAGTTGACCTGGCAGGAAGTGAAAGATTGAAGGAATCTGGGTCAGAAGGTCAAAGGCTAAAGGAGACTTTAAGTATCAACAAAAGTTTAAGTAACCTTGGTAACGTTATAATGGCGCTAGGAAGACAGGTGTGTATTACAGTATTATAAACATTATATCATTTATTTTATCTAGTCAAATAATTTTAATAGGCTTGGATTCAGTTTAGCTAGGTTCCCCAGAGACAGATTCAAGGGGGGGCGCAAGGGGCCTTAATTTTTGACAGTGCCCTTTTTTTACTACTGAAAGTGCCTTTAACTGGCTTTTTTGCTTGATTTTGAGGCTCTTTTTTGCTCGATTTTGAGGCTCTTGGAATGGCTACAGATGCAAGGAAATGACGGATAATTTTCTTGGGGCCCCAAACCCCTGTCTCCGCGGTCAGTGCCCTTATTTTGCAGCGCCCCCCTTTTCAAAATTCCTAGATCCACCCCGGTTCCCCACTATCATGATTCGTGCTTTGATTGAAATCATGGTTTTAATCGTGTTGATCCTATCGGGTCTTAACATATATAAAGGTCAGTCGTAACAGTCATGTGGATTGTATCCGAATGTATATCTTCACATACCAGACCAAGAACTCAATATTGATAATCTTATAGCGGATAGGGGGGCTGGATGGCTGAATGGTTAGCACGTGTGTGCTGTATCATAAAGCCTGCCATTGAGTCAACTGGTGTGGTTTCGAATCCCTGGTTGGATGTGACAAGGAGTAGGGTCGCCTGTCCAAACTGATGGGTTTTTTCTCGGTACTCCGGTTTCCTCCCACTGCTAAAGACCCCTACCCGCAATGCGACTCATTGAAATAAAATTAAATCATATGTTAGTCCTGAAATGACCTAGTTTATGTCGAGTGGACTTTAAACCCTATTTCTCTCTCTCTCTCTCTCTCTGTATCCGAACGTATCTGCGCATACCAGACCAAGGACTTGATAGGGATATTCTGGATATTCCAGGAATCACTGGCTGGTTTTGACCATATATACTTTAATATCATTTGTCATATATTTGTAAATAATGAAGAGAATTAAACTGTTTGTGGACTTATATTCCTTTTGCGATTCAACTTTCAGAGAGACTTTAATAAAAATTTGGGGTTTGTAATTTTAGGAAAGTCATGTACCGTATCGTAACAGTAAGCTAACGTATCTGCTACAAAACTCACTTGGTGGAAACAGTAAAACACTCATGTTCGTCAACATCAACCCACGCGAAGAATATTTTAACGAATCTCTTAATTCTTTACGATTTGCTACAAAGGTAAGTTAATTCTTTGATCCATAAATTTACAATCTTATACAATGGGAATTACATTTTATGTAACTTGACGTTTCTCAATCAACCTGGGGTGTGTGCGTTGTATCATGTCATTAAGTCAACTAGCGTTGTTTTGTTTCTCGGTTGTACGTGACAAGGAGTATGGTTGCCTGTTCAAACTTGTGGGTTCTCTCCTGGTCCTCTGGTTTCCTCTCAGTGCTAAAACACACAAGCAAATTATTGAAATAAAATTGTACCATACTTTAGTCCAGCAATGACCTAGAGTGTGTCCAACCTCATGGGTGATTTCCTGATCCCCTGGTTTCTGCCTACTGCTAAAGATCCATAATTATTGACATAAAATTGAACCATATTTTAGTCCCGAAATGACTTAGTTTGTGTCGAGTGGACATTAAACCCTATTTCTCTCCCTTGTGACTTATACACCACATTTTGAAATATTAAATTGTGTATTTTAGGTAAATCAGTGTAATATAGGAACAGCACAGAAGAAGATCAAATGATCAGTGTTTTTATAGTGTTTTTACTTACTATATTTATATTAATATTCTAGGAACCTTATTTCATTTCACAGTCTGTGACATATCATCTTTTATCTTCATTAGTCAGCTCACCAAATGCCTCTCTAATCAAACATTTTTGCAAGAGTGGCAATCTGATTAAAACACGATCTTATTTCGGTTTTTTTTTTATGGTTCAAAATTTTGTTTTACTTGTCTTTACTACACTATGATCTAGAAGAGTTTTTAAATAACCTGTGTTCTGGTTGAAGTGGGGAATTATCCAATGATATGGCTTGTTTTTTGGCGTGCACGGAACTGTGGGTAAACCACTAGAAATGTCAACGCTGACTGATTAATCAATGTCTGGCATCACAGGGTCAAAAACCACTCGTACAACACCTGACGTGAACTTCCACTATAACTTGTCAGATCTTTATGTAGTGTCGACCATCGAAAGTATAAAAATAGGAAACAAAATATAGATCTGTACTTGAATCAGATTGGCTAGAGACAGTAATCTTGAGCCTTATTCACGAAATTTTAACTAAGATATAATCCAAATTTTAGTTATTTGATTGGATAATATTAGATTGATTTTAATGCTTAGCCAATCAAAATGGATGTATCTACTAAAATTTGGATTTTATCTATAGTTAAGATTTTGTGAATCAGGTACCTGCATATTGTGACATGAATTGATTCCAGACAAATCTACTAATCAAAAACCTGGCACAGTTAGATTTAAGCAAAGAATCAATCTGATTAAAACACAGATCCAATTTCGTTTCGTTTTTTATAGTTCAAAATTTCGTTTTTACTTGTCTTTACTACTCTTGGATCTGGAGGACTTGTTATTTGTCTTGTGTTCTGCCTGAAATGAGGGGTCAGCCTATCAAATGGTCTGTCGAATCGACCGTTTGACCTTTTCATGCATGGAACTGTGGGTAGATATTATTACCAGCAGATAGAAATCAAAACAAAAGTAGATTTTAAAAAGCATGCCGGTCGCTAATTGGTTAATCGAATGACTGACGTTATTGGGTCAAATGGACAGTGCTTGATACCTGACGTCATAGAACGTGAGCTTCCACTATAACTTGTTAGATCTACATGAGTGTAGGCCATCGAAAGTATAAAAAACCAAACGAAATATAGATCTATATTTTAATTAGATTGGCAAAGAATAAGCATATTCAAAGTACTGATTAAAAAAATAGAAGTGTTTTCAGCAGATTGGTCTCCATCCTATATGAAGTGAACCGAACAATAAAAAAAAAAAACTTGGATAATTTTAGACTGTCTATAGGCATGTTGTATATAATTGTGTATCTAAATACAGAATATTATATTTTATCACCAATATAGTTTTAGACTAGGTTTTATTGTATCTAATTTTCATCTATTTTGTACCTAAATTTTAGTTCTTAACCATTTCAACATTCTTTGTAAATAAGACATACGTCTATTAATAGTATTAGCTTAAAGATACGTTATGCAAGAGCTAAATCTGCCAATTGCGGGTCTTTCATTAGCCCTGAAATCTTATGTATATTAATAATTAGACATTAATTAACTCTCGATGGCATTGTTAGCCTGCGATGATTTTTGGATTATGCCCAGATTTGCAATTTGATTTCCATTCAAATTTAAATTAAAAAATGCATATTCGATACCGACTTTAGTAATGATGATCCAGGCTAGCCAAATTATTGAACCACTAAAATCATGGTTCATAGTGGATCAATTTGACTGAAATTTTCAGCAAACTCCTATTACATTATCTAGTTTTTAACTGTTATAGTGAGAATTGCTAGGTCAATATCTAATCTCCCATAAAGTATCTTTATGGCCCATAATGTATCTTTAAGGCTCCAATCGGAAAGTTTGCTTTGTTGTCATTATCTATTATATTTGTAGCCAATACTGAATTACTGCATCAGAAGAGTTCAGTGTAAATATTGACCCCAAAACACTCCAACCCTTCTTTATTTAGCCCAGTTGGAGAAGAAGAATGAGATATTAAACCCAATTTCAGTCAGACAAAAATCATTGAATTGTACTTTAGCCAAACAAAAATCAGACTCAGTGTTTTTCCTTGCAGGATCCTGCTAAATTCCTACTACTGTAGTTTTAGAAACAAAACCGGAATCTCTTATAATTATACCTTTAAAGTTCAATGGATATAAAAAATGAAGTATGCCCTTAACAATTGGAAGTCAATGAATAAGTGTAGGTGTAAAATGTCAATGAACCACATTGCATGGCATTTGTGGTCAGGTCTAAATATCAAGGCCAACTGCAGATTTGTTCAAAGGTCACAAGATGTAAACCGAGCTAGACCTAACACACTATCTCGCCAAAAATCATGTGACCATCACGAAATCTGGAGTTGGCTCAAATTTTACCGACTTATGTCCGTCTGGTGTAGAGACGTACGAAGTTAGAACCATGTTATTAATAATAAAACTGATCAATCTATCCCGAAAGTGCTTTTGCTCTGTGAATTACTATTAGTAGTTAACCGACAAGTTCCGGTTGTTTCCGTTAATTCGTATCTACTTGTACTCTTCTTTCCTTCTTTCTGCTGTTGTAAATACTATTTATACTTACTGTCACGTATCATGGAGGTAATGAATGTAAATGTGGCATACTTTTTTATTCACTTGTTCAATATATCTTTAGGCTGAAATACATTGACCCGTAGACCGATATTTCGATCACCAAGCTGAAGACCATAATAATATAGTTGCATTAGGTGCGACCTGGTACTTTTAGAATTGACTGCGATATTACTTATTGTGGAAGCAGACATTAAACTCCAAACTAAGAAGCCAGCTTCATGGAGCAAACTGGTTAGGATTGGAATTATAAGCCTCTGTGACCGAATCGTCGGCAGGCCAAAGCGTCATACATGCCCATCCCATGGGCAGGAGAAAACTCTTCAGGTTTTGGACAAGAAATCTGTGACCGAAACGTCTTTCATTCTTACCCTAAGTGACCTTTATTCTTTTATTTCTTCTTTTGTAAATATACGTGTAACTTCAACTCTTATTGTCATAGATAATTAGTTATAATCATGCTTTACTGAAACTGAGTTTTTGTCAGAAACCCAATAAAAAAAAATGAAGAATTTACTCAACATTTTTTGTTTATTTTTTTTCATGTTTCCCGCCTCAATCAGTCGACATTCCACTTCCAAGACCATTTCGGGGGGTTGGATGGCCAAATGGTTATCACGTGCGCGTTGTATCATATGGTCTTTCGTGAGTCAACTAGTGTGGTTTCGATGGCCTGGTTGTACATGACAAGGAGTAGGGTCGCATGTCCAACCTCGTGCGTTTCTCGACCCCCCCCCCCCACACACACACACACCATCCACACACAGACACTGCTAAAGACCCCTACGCGCAAGCGTTTTATTGAAATAAAATTAAACCACATGTTAGTCCCGAAATGACCTAGTTTGTGTCGTGTGGACCTTAAACCCCACCCCTCTCTTTCCTGACTTTGATGGAAGCGGATGCTAAGCCCCATGTTAGTAGTTCTAATTAGAATGTGTACGATCAAGAAGTCATGAACCAATTAAATTTAGATTCATGTTATGTTCACTAATAATTCCATTACACATTACTGTGAGATTATTCTTTTATTTCATGATAAGGAACACAGTTGATCATTTTCAAGACCCATATTTAAAAGCATTCATTCATTTTATTTGGTCATTCTTCTTTAAATGATGTTATTGTCAGTAATAAATAATTTGTATTTTTCAACCATTGCTATATTTATCGACCCCAATAGCGATGTGGAATATTACTATTTATCAACCCCAATGATGATTTGGAATATTGCTATATTGATCGACCCTAATGATGATATGGAATATTGCTTTATTTATTAAACCTAATAATGATGTGGAATATTGCTATATTTAACGACCCTAATCATGATTTAGAACAGTGGTTCTCAACCTTTTTTTAGCCAACGGCACATCTGGCTAAATAATGAAAAATATTTGAATTTAGCAAAATAAAAACATGGCAAGTAAAAGACGGCATGCGACCGTAGACATGGGCTAATTATAGACTCATAGTATAACTCAAACTACATGTAAAAAGATACTCAATCGGGATCCCATGGTTTTCCACATTTTCTTAGCGTGCCGTTCAAAAATTCGCTGCACACTTTGGAAGACCTTGCGACAGGGAATCACTGATTTAGAATATTGCTACAATTATCCGAGCTAATTATAATCAACAGAGATAATAATGATGTGAAATATTGCTAGAATTATTAACCCTATTAAGGATGTGAAATATTTCTAGAATCATCAACCGTAAAAATGATGTGGAATATTGCTATAATTATCGACCCTAATAATGATGTGGAATATTGCTATATTGATCGACCCTATTGATGATGTGGAATATTGCTATATTGATCGACCCTGCTGATGATGTGGAATATTTCTATATTTATCGAACCTAATAATATGTGGAATACTGGTATATTTATCAATTCCGATAACGAGGTGGAATATTGCTACAATAATATTATAGCTAATCAACTCTATAATCATTAACCATAATAAAGTTGTGCAATATTGCCATGGTTACCGACCATATATTGCTATAATTACCAAACTAAAACTATGAAGTGGAATATTACTACATTAATCGGTAGTGATGTGGAATATTGCTATGGTTACCGACCATAGTAGTTATGCGGAATATTGCTATGGTTACCGACCATAGTAGTTATGCGGAATATTGCTATGGTTATCGACCATAGTAGTGATGTGGAATATGTTTATGTTCAAGATAAATACCAACACCCACGCCAATCACTACGCCCAGAAATATAAATCCTACAACCATTCCCCAGATACTCAATCGTTTCGCCGAGGCAGCTTTTTTCTGGGCACCAAGAATATCTCCACTTTCTTTTAGACGTCTTGCCTGAAAGATAGTAAAGGTGGTCGTTAATAAATAATACATGAATGGCTGCTTATAAATACTTTTTGAACAGCCCTATCCATAATGGTAGACACTTATTTATTACTACATGGCTGCCCAACAGACTACAAGGGTTGCCACTATTCGCATTTGTCACAAAATGAAATAAAATGGGTTTTAATATCGTTCTTTCTGAATTCACCCAACTTAACGAAGACTGTCATACCCCATACAGTTTGTTATGATAGAATTTTTACCCGATGAAGAAAAATATGCACATGCCGCAATATACAGTTCTCCTAAACTGTGCTAATGAAGACGGGCATGCGCCATCAGTGTGCTATTAGGGAAATTGTGTCCGGGCAGCGGCGCTAGGGCCTACTCTTATATCGAATTCCAAATGCCAAGGGGTCTTTTCCGTGCACGCTAATGTGTACACGGGACCACGGTTTTTCGTGGCAAGGGAAAAACGCGCCGGAAAATCTGGATGAACTTTCTCGGCCAATGCAGGGATTGAACACCCGACCTCTACCCACTAAGCCACGTGATCCTCCATGCTGCAATACAGTGTACTATGAGAGAATTTGTTGACCGCCTATAATCTTCATCGGAACTTCCGGTTTTCTTCCATTGCGAACGACTTTGATGCTGTTGCATGCCAGCGCCCCACCCACACCCCGCGATGGTCACAACTCCTACTAAATTAATGAAGGTTATGTAATTTTGTATAACTCTCGGTTTGAACCGACGTTGCACAATGGAACGGAAGTGGCATACCTCCGAAACAAAAAGTGCTGGGGAGTCGTCACCAGGCCTGAGTTACTCCCGGTCCGAGCTACCCCATAGAGCAAATTTCAGCCCTGGGACAACCATAGTGTAACCGCCGACCCTGAACAGACAGACAAATATGTCCGAGCTACCCCATAGAGCAAATTTCAGCCCTAGGACAACCATAGTGTAACCGCCGACCCTGAACAGACAGACAAATATGTATAAGATTATTCAGCAACCAAATTTCTTGGTCATAATTTCGCCAATCCCCACCGACTTATCGACGAGCATGCCCCTTTCAGTCTAAAGGTTGATGATACTGATGAGTAGTTACCTCCTTATTTCTCTTTATTGCGAAGACGCCAATTGGCAAGCAACAACATACAGTGGCGAATATTGCGAGATTCATATAATCGGGAACAAAGGTCGATATGGGAAGCGTCGATACCGCGATCTGAAATAAAAAAAAAAGAATTGTTGCTTTGAAACATCACTCTCGGAAGGACTATCGGGTAGGCTATTCCTTATCGCACAGCCCAGCATAAGCCATGGCCTAAGGTCCCGCGCTCAGGGACCCCCCGTAATCATTCGGATCTATGTGTTTCCCTAATCTCTCGGTTGGTTAAGTAAATGAATTCAATAATCTACGGATTTATAGACATTGCCAATAACAATCACGGAAGATGGCCGACCTTTTTGTGCTCAAACGTGTAAAGAAACAACTTCAACTGTGGGACAAGACGAGAAGTTATGTGACTATCGCTGTTGACAATTGAGTCAGACAGCCGAGACAGCTCCATTCCCACTGAGCACCCGTGGCTCGATCAGTAATAATAAAGAATCACGGTGAAAAATAGATTGTAGGGGGTTCTAAAATTACCCGAGAACAGAGGCGGGGAAGAGCGGCATATTACCGTATTGTGACATTGCTGCTATATGGAAGGGGTAGCAACTGTCAGCGGATATCGTCCGATCAGAGACAGTTCTTAAAAGAACAAGCTGCCGTCCAAAACAATGACTCCTTTTTATTTTTGCCAGAGTAGGGTAGTAGGACGTGTTAATATCAATCAATGTATACATAGTCATACCGATGTATTTTCCGCTCTGGATGCTTTTCTAAGACTATATCTATGTACACGTTCTGGGTCATCGTTGAACGGATTTGCATCGTCGCTGATATCATCGTTTTGTTTCACGTTATAGTATGATGAGGAACCTGTGGATATTAAATACATTTCATTAATGGAATAGTTTTATTGTTTCCAGACAAATTTGGGACGGATTGTATCTAGTTGACTAGGACACATGCCAAGTCGTTCTGGGGACGGAAAACCGAAGTCCCGTGTACACGTCATTTGGAATTCGATATAAGAATAGGTCGTAGAGCCGCTGTCTGGGCAAATTTATAGTCGTAGCAGATAGTGTGGCGTATGTCCATCTTCGTTACCCCAGTCGGGGCAGAACAGTTGGACGTAAAACCCCTTTTCAATTCATTTCATTTGGTATTTTGTTGTTGTCAAGGATACCGCATGTGCTTCCTAGATGTCACGGGTGCTTCTGCGTGCACGCCGACATATATACACGGTACCTTGGATTTTCGTATCATCCGATAGATTAGACACTGTTCCCGGTCCCTTCGTCCTGCACATCTGACAACACTCTCGAAAATCATGTGTAACACCGGGATCGAGCCCCGGGACCCCGCCGAGCCACCGTGACTCCCTACTAATTTGTAACATACACTTATAAATGGATTAGATCTATTTTTAGATAAAAAAAAATCCTCGTAATTACCGGGGTGGATAATGGGAGGTCATGGGATAAGCCACATATTATTAAATAGCGTAGTGATTGTACAAATATAGAAATACCTAATTATGATTATAAAACTGTTGTCGAAGTTCTGTTTTCTGGGGGTTATAGCTTTTTGCAAAGCTAAAGACAAAAATTCAGATAAATACTTTAGCTTTGCAAAAAGCTACAACCCCCCAGAAAACAGAACTTCGACAACAGTTTTATAATCAGATAAATACTTAAAATTGTACTTTTAATAAACGAGTGTTCTAAACTGGTTAACATTCACAATAACGAGATAGGTATCGCTAGGGCGAGCCGGTCACCAGACTAAAGTTACAGACTTATCTGTATTGTTTAATGGTCGAGAGCGAGACATTAAGTAATATATTGTAACAACATGAGGGCCGTATTACGCAATGTCGTAAGCTCAAGACCATTAAACATCTTAAAATACTAACACTGCGTTGAGCTTTTACAGTGAAATACGTCACACTAGTCTAATATTTCACAGATATGAATAAAGTACAATTGGCAGGTTGCCCATACGATTATTTGAAATAATGTTACGCCATGATCAAAGGGTGACGTCACATCTGTATTTTAAAGAATATATATATATATATACAAGCTCAGGATTAAAATAATTATATAATGATATTTGACCCAAAATGTTAAATTGTACATAGGAAACAGATGTTCCTGTATAATTATATTGCGGTCGAAAATATAGCAACACACTCAGGACGTGTGGGGTGGGGTGGGGGGAGGGTTAGCCCCTCCAGATTTTATGAGCATGGCCCGAACACATTAATTAAAATACGGAACAGGTTTATTTTCATTATTCACAAATTTATTATCCCGGCTACATGTCACGGTTTTTTTTAGATTTGACGATAACAGAATTAAGAGGTAAAACTCGATTCTAAGTCAATTAATCTCGTCTAATCTTAATCTCCGGTGATAACGGTACACAGATATATCGCCTATACCTCTCATAAATAATACACCCGATGATAACAGTGTTACAATCGTTCTCTACAGTTTTTCTATTGAAGGTCACTAGTTTCCCTCCAATTTGAAAAAAATACATCCCGAGGGAGACACAGAAAATAAATATGTAATATACATTACGAGTAGAAACAGACCTGAATTTTAATCCGCAAAAACAAATGAAGGTTTCCATTTACTGCACGAAACGAGTGGTTAATTCAAAATTTTGCAAATTCTGTTGATTAATGTGGGTCCAAATTTTGACATACAAAATTTAAAACGCTGGGTTCACTGCCAATAAACAGGCATTCCTTTTGTGTAGGCCCAAATATTATTGTATAATTTTGCTCTTTAAGCATCGATAGAAACGGAAATCGGACTATTTTGTGTGATGTGACACCGTCTATTTTATTAAAACTGTACTCGAAGGATATTTTCGGACTGGGGGTCTCGGTGACCCAGGAGCTGTTTTTCCTTTTGTCGGTGTTGCAGGACCGGTACCCTGGCAACGAATAGCGCCGAGTAGAAATGGTTCCACTACTGCTGTCTTCCGTCTTACTCCAGTCGCAGTAGTGGTTTTTCCTACAGAGTTCCTTTGCGCAAGTTTTTTTTAGTCAAATGACTACAAAAGTTTACTGGCCTACAGCTCCCTTAATTTACAAATACACTGGCCCAAAACAGTACTGCACGTAGCTTAACATATAATAAATCAATTCTTATTGAAATAAAGGTGGGGCCTTCCCGCATGATTATATGATTTGATGAAACCCATCGCCTACGCGAAATTTCAACTGGCCGACCGTCATGGCCGCAAGTTGCGTAATACGTCATTAGGCCTACATCATAAACAGCGCTATGCAGAGAAAAACTGTTCGGTAACTATTTTAATGGTCCAGTCTTCACTATTTGAGATAGAATTACTTATTTTAACACAAACTGTAATGATGTGTGTTGACAATTGTGTGTTTGAACCTATTTGAACTTGCGTAAGGGGTCTTAGACTGTACCAATTGTTACCTTAAACACAGTTTAAGGTAACAAGTATAGTTACTAAGCGCCGAGATGTTCGCGTCGGTAAAGAAACCAACATCTCGCTGCCATGGCAAATGTTGACTCATAGCACACTGCATGACGTATCGGTCAGTGCAGGACAGTAAAAACTTCAAATATCGAACCCTTTAAATTAGATAATTTATGGCACGAGAAACTTATACTTTGATTCCGCATTCATATTTAAAATAATCTAACCTTAATCTCTGGAAGCTCCCACCTGACAGAGCCTGTTAGTAATCTAAACTTACAGAAATAACGGATATTATTACATATTTATTGATGAAATACAAATTTAGAAACTCTTACCCTTTTTCTTGCCCATCTTAATAAATGTTTTTGTATTTAAGTTAATCACTAAAAACAACTTCAACAAATTCGTTTAGTTCATTCTTCCATTTTGAAATGCCTCCATGTTTGATCCATGTGTTTAATTACTCTGATTGCACTTCGGTTGTTTAACCCCCAACCGTTAAACAGAGACTGTTATTGGTTATCATGAGTGTATTTATGTATGGTTAATGTTAAAGTTATTTGTAACAAACTGATAATCACCGTGGTCTAATATAATGACATTATCTGGATGTTATGAACGTGTCAAATAAACCTCCACTCGACATCTATATTTATATTTTTTTTATTATTGTTGTGCTTTTTACTGAACACGACAGTAGTATTGTATTCACACAATTTAAAATAAAAATCAATTGTAATCCCCCTTTAAAAGACGTCATTTACATAACGCCGCCAATTTAACATATGACACGCTTTCCTTGAAAAAGATCCAGTCAGGTCCCAAAAAAACAGGTCCAAAAAAAAAAGCAGTAGTTATATGCATATGTATAGAGAAAGAAATGGGGTTTAACGTCCACTCGACACAAATTAGGTCATTTTGAGGCTAACATATGGGAGAAAACTGGAGAAAACCCATGAGGCTGGACAGGCGACGCTACCCCTTGTCACGTACAAGTGGGGAATCGAAACCACACCACTTGACTCAATGAAAGACCTTATGATACAACACGCACGCGTTAAACATTCGGTCACCCAAATCCCCAGTAGATATATATAGCTGGTGTTGTATGCGTGCGGGGGATCTGAGCAATTAGGTTGTGTCAATTTGTTGCATATCGGTTTAACATTAGTCGGTCAATGGTGTTATACGCCTAACGGTGTGCTATGGGGGCAGTTTTGCCCAGGCAACGGCACTATGGCTTACTCGTATAGCGAATTCCAACTGCAAAGGGATCTTTTAAGTGCACTCCTGTTTACACAGGACCTCGTTTTTTTTCGTCCCTTCCGAACGCCTAGACAGCTGTCCTTGCCAGGCACTCCGCCCTGCACCACGTCGGAAAATCCCTATGAACTTTATCGGCCAATGCAGGGATCGAACAAACGATCTTCAGGCTAGCGAGCATCTTCAAGTGAAGGTGTAAAGAATTAAGCAGGTCGGATTCCAATTGCACACTAAATTTATCGCTTGAGGTAGGCAGCTAGTGATAGTCTCTGGCATCACGGGGAGGGTGGGTAGGGGATTTGATTTTATTATTGACCAAAAGTTTATCTCGTTATTTGATATTTCTATAAAAAGACGATCACTGACGAACAATCATTAGTGGTCTGTACCCAATTCGGTGACTTGTTTCCAGAGTTATTTCCCCTGAATACATTTTCAGAATAAAGTTAAAAATCAACCACATATCCGGTTTGTAAAATTGGCCAACGTGACAAATTAATGTTTTGTTTATAATTGTGTACCAAAACAAACCATTTCGGTGAATTTTCTTGTATTTCGTTTTTAATCACATCCTCTAGTCAGTCAAGATGATGAACATAACAGATTTTCAAAGTAAGTAAAACGAAATAAGGAATCGCAATTCATATGGCTGCTGTCGATTGTTGCTAAGAATAACGGATAACGCTGGCAATGGCACTGCGTGACACGTCAGTGAGCCTGTCTAAAAGTGAGCATCCAAACGAATACAATTACTAATATATTCTAGACCTGAACATATCGGCAAAATGTATCTATATACTGAAGACAGTTTTCTTTGAAAAAAAAACAAAACAACCCACTAAATATTTTGTTCTTCTTTTGTCTTTTTTTTAAAAAATAAATCTGATGGAATTGGTATTAATGGTATACAGCAAAGACAACTCATCTCATGAATGAGTTTCAGTATAAAACTAATATTTTGGGATGAGTTGGCTGGGATGAGTTGTCTTATAATTATATTGGGATGAGATGTCTTTGGGATGAGCAGATGAGTTGTGGGGTATTCATGGAATTATCGTCCATTCCATTGTTAAGAAATTTGCATAATTTAAAGAATCTTCCCTTCCCGTTTTATAAATTCTACAAGCCATTTGAAAAATCGTTTGTAAATGAAAATATTGTTTATTTATTATGGAAAATTATTCCCTTCCCATTTTATACATTTTGAAAGCCATTTGAAAAATCATTTGTAAATGAAAATATTGTTTATTTATTATGGAAAATTATTATGGATTTCTGCTTATTAAGTTCAATTTGACACCTCCCACAGAAAAAAAAACAAACTATAAACTCATGCAGTACTAACTTATGCAGTACAAAATTGTGAGTATCTCTTCATTGCCTGCACAGTCTTACGAGTGTTATTCCGGTATTCTGGTTTCAACCCATTCTAAACATCTATAGCAAAGACATTATTGAAACAAAATTGATCCCGAAATAGACATTAAAGCCCATTTCTCTATTTATATCTGTTGTGGAGAGCAGAGACCAGTCTTGTAATACTCAGGTATCGTGAAAAGGTTTATTGATTCATCTGTCAGTTCAGTTAAAATCTGATTATGTTAAGATTAATAGGTTAACATGTGGTACTGATAAAGGGTGATATATTATTGATTAATAACTGCATCTCATAATGATTTACCATAAAATGAATTGTGGTTTATCACCCTACATTTCTGCACCAACTGCAGGGGTTTACGAAGATGGGTATATGATATATACAATAGGCTACAGTATATTTTGCCCGAGACAGTGTTACTACATGTACATGTACATGTATATAAATAGACACTTATTGGAATTTGACTGTACACAGCATCTTGATTTATTTTTTTCATCCATTAAATGAAATGAAATTGCTTTATTTAACACCCTACTTTCCTGCCATTGAAGACAAATTTCAACTGTCAAGCCTTCTTATGCATACAGGGGGTTGGATGGCCAAATGGCTAGCATGTGCGGGCTGTATCATAAAGCCTGTCATTGAGTCAACTGGCATGGTTTTGAATGCTGGTTGTAGGTGGCAAGAAGTAGGATCGCCTGTCTAACCTCGTTGGTTTCCTCTGGGAACTCCAGTTTCCTCACACTACTAAAGACCCCTACGCGCAAGCAAATTATTGAAATAGAATTAAACCATATGTTAGTCCCAAAATGACCTAGTTTGTGTCAAGTGGACTTTACCTCTCTCTCTCTCTCTCTCCCTCACTTGTACAATATTGGCTGTTGGAATTCGATGTAAGAGTAAGTCATAATACTGCCCTGGTTCCCATCATAGCACACTAGTGTACTGGTATGCCCGTCTTCATTAGCCACAGATCTGATCCCATCATTATTGACTGTCAGTCTTTAAATTTAACCATAGAAGTTACCGTGTACCAAAACTGTATTTTATATCTTTCAGAAATTGGTGTGGGTTTGGCAGGTTTTGGAGTAGCCTTTCTGTTTTTAGGAATCTTATTTTTCTTCGATAAAGGTCTTTTAGCAATTGGAAATGTGAGTAATATAATGTATTTCTGTTTATGTTTAAGATATAATCTTAGAAATTTACAAAAATAATAATTATATAGCTGTTGCATATTTTTTAGGGAATGATATCTTTAATTGGGATATATATCAGTTATATGAATACTTGCTACTTGACTTTTGTAACTTTGATGGAAAGGATTGGTCAACTCATCTATTTTTGATTAAATATAGTCTGTGTGTTTAGATGTTATTTATTTGAAGGAAGAATATTGTCTACGACTGTTACTTATCCCAACTTCGACCTCTAGCTGGCCGGTCACCACTGGCTTGCGGCTGTGGTTTTGATCCCTGGTGTGAGCGTATGTGGCATGGATATAGTGGTGCCTTCTCAACCTCGTGGGTTTCCTCCGGGCACTTTGGTTTCCTCCCACTGTTAAAGACCCCTACGCGCAAGCGAATTATTGAAAAAAAATTAAACCACATGTTAGTCCCGAAATGACCTAGTTTGTGTCGAGTGGACGTTAAACCCCATTTCTCTATCTCTCTATTTACATATACCAAACATATCTAAACTGTACAATGTACATGTACTACTATATTCACAAATGCAAATAATTTGATTTATTTTTTTGAAAAGGTATGTTTAAAGCCCCAATAACACTCTTGTTGTAACTGAATAATATGTCCCAATCTTCATTCTGGTCAACAAATCGTATTATTTTAGAATATTCCAATTAAATGATGATATAAATTTCATCTTAACACACCTATTTTAAATAATTGGAAAAATTCAACCAATTGATTTGAAAAGTCTAACGTAAACCTTTTCAAATGTGACTTGGATTTTAAAATATTTTCGAACCCTCTGAACAATTAAAATAGGATGTAATGGGTAATTAAAGCAACAGGTAGGACACTCAAACATCTAGTACTTTGAATAAGGATATTATTTATTTTCTGGAGCTACCAAGCCAGCAAGAATGTTATTGTCCCTTTAAGATATCTTTAAGCAAAATTTCCAAATTCTCAATATATACATTTCAATAGGCTTTCTTCATTTGCTTATTTTATGTTTCAAAGCTATTGGGGCTAAGTGAGTAAGATGCTGGCTTGCTAGCCTGGAAGTTGGCAGATAAATTTCATCAGGATTTTTCGGTGTGATTTGCCCTTGTCAATGTCAGTGCCCAGTAGTGCAGTATGGAGGGCATGACAATCATAGTCGTTCGGATGGGATGAAAAACAGGTCACATGTATACATTGACTTGCATGTAAGTTAATGTAATAGTATAAAAGTAGGTCTCTGTGCCGTGGCCTACACAAAATTTCCCTGTACATGTATGGTTTAAGCCGGCTTCATTAGCCCAAACAGAGCAGACCTGTAAAAGTAAGATGTTCACCCTATTTTATATCTTTTCTATGTTTCAGATTTTATTTATTTGCGGATTAGCCTTCGTAATTGGTTTAGAAAGAACATTTAGATTCTTTTTTCAACGTCACAAAGTTAAAGCTACAGGATTTTTCTTTGGAGGGATTTTGGTAGTTTTAATTGGTTGGCCTGTGGTAGGAATGTGTCTTGAAACTTATGGTTTCTTCCTTTTATTTAGGTAAGATTAAAGTCACAATGTGCCATTTTAAAGGGAGCATTATGGGAGATCAGATAAAGAGTTGGCAGTTCTCACTATAATAGTGAAAAAAAGATAATGTAAAAGAATATGCTGAAAATTTGACTCAAATTGCTTCACTCTGAACCGAGGTATTAGCTTTTGAACCCGCTTTCTGGTTGATGTGATGAATTAGCCAATGAAAACGTCTGTGGGTATCGCACTAGAAACATCAATGCTGATTGGTTAATCAAATGTTTGACATCATAGGGTCAAAAACTGTTTGTAGGTGGTGCTGACTTGTTTTGGTCATACTATGTTTGATGTTGTCTGTAAATTCTAATTTTATGGCTGATAAAATCCCCAACTGGCCATTCAAAAAGGGTTAGCAAGAACCTTTGTAGTGTGTCTTTCATTTAACTCTTTACCACTTGGACCCTCCTAACTAGGGTTTTTAGAACACCTTAAAACGACCCATCTAGTGCTCAGGTATTGCACCCACACCAATACAGAAGGCTATTTACATATCTCAGGCAGTTTGAGACGATCTAATAAACAGCAGTTTCGGTCTGTTCAAGGATGATCCGTTATTAATCCCCTTAATTTTCTTCAAAGAACTAGCTTGGTCTCTATGGGCCAAATACAAGGGGTTAAGGTAGATGATTATATTAACATCTAATTTGAGGGTCGCCTGACCAACCTCGTGGGTTTTCGCAGGGCACTCCAGTTTCCTCCCACTGCTAAAGACCCATACGCGCAAGCAAATTATTGAAATAAAATTAAACAATATTTTAGTCCCTAGTTTATGTCGATTGGACGTTAAAACCTCATCTAATTTGATCATGTTTCATTATTTGGTTTTTCAGTGGCTTCTTCCCCGTAGCAGTAAACTTTTTACGGCGAGTGCCAGTTTTAGGAACTATTTTAAATTTGCCAGGAATTAGATCGGTAAGTAGAGATCAGAGGGGCCATGGGGGATCAGGGAGAATCCCACTAGCTTACTAATCATGAAGTTTCAGATTCGCTACATGTGATGGTCTAGAAAACGCGTCTGCATTTTCCGGTTTGGTTTTCCGCTTGGCAAGAGACCTCGGGTTCGCTACGAGTATTGGCCGAGATGGCTCCTCTGCATTTTCCGGCGTGGTTTTCTCTTTGGAAGGAGGTCTCGGGTTCACAGCTGGTGTTGGTCGAGAAAGCTCCTCAGGGTTTTACCCTTGTCAGCGTTGCCGGCAAGAATAGAATTTAGTCATTCGGATGATTCAGAAAAACTGTTGTCAATTGGAATTTGTAACAACCGTAGAACTGCTGTTCAGGCAAAATGTCCTTCATAACACACTGTATGGTGTATGTCCGTCTTCATTAACCCAGTTGGAGCAGAAAAACAGGACGTCAAAGTTTTCTGCTGAAAGGTTTGTGAAACTCATTGAGGTCAATATTAACTACAACAGACACATGTTATACCAAACGATTAAGATATCGAGGGGGGGGGGGGGGCGAATGGTTAGCACATGCATGTTGTATCATAACATCTGTCATTGAGTCACTGCTTAAGACCCCTGCAAGCAAGCGAATTATTGAAATAAAATAAAACTGTGTGTTACTTATTTTGATATTTATATTTGTGTTTTTCAGGTGGCGGATAAAATAGGAGAATCTAATTCTATGGTATAACAAAACTTTTCATCTAATGTCACATTCTCATGATCATATATATACACAACATGAACCATTTATATATTCAAACATGTGCCATGGATATTCTCCAGGTCTAGAAATAACAAGGTGTCTTATTATTCTGTAAGGCGAAATCTGCTCGTCTAGCTGCTCCTTGAATTGAAGATATTCTTATGAATTAAAGATATTCTTTTGATTTGAAGAAATTCCTTTGAATTGAAGATATTCCTTTAATTTGAAGATATTCCTTTGAATTGAAGATATTCCTTTGAATTTTTGAATTGAAGAAATTCCTTTGATTTGAAGAAATTCCTTTGGTTTGAAGATATTCCTTTGATTTGAAGATATTGTTTTCAATTGAAGATATTACTTTGAGGATAATCTAGTGCAGCTTGAACCTATACTTATTTAAAATTGAAAGTAAATTTCTTATGACCTCGGAACATAAAATTATAGACTGAAAGTGATTAGTAAGTTGCCCAGAAAGTAACAGAAGAATTGATTCCTTAAATGTCTGCTCACTATGAAAGCTCATATGAGTATGGAGTACAGGTCAGAGCGCACACTTTGCCAATCATTATGTGACACACACTGTGTCTGTCACTATGTGACACACACTGTGTCTGTTGATAATGGTTTGTGGCACACACTGTGCCTGTTGGTAACGGTATGTGACACACACTGTGTCTGTTGATAATTGTATGTGACACACACTGCCTGTTGCTATGTGACACACACTCTGCTTGTCGCTGAGTGACTGGTAATGGTAGTACAAGTTATTTTGTGCAACAAATACAGTTTTCCATTAGTTTAGATAAACATTGAAATAATGAGGTCAAAGGTCAAATAAATAAACATGAAGTAAAGAATAGAGTTAGGTTAGGTTATATTTAATTTTGTCGATAGCATGATATTATTATTTAACTAATAAGGGAGGTAATTCATTTAAATCAAGAATAAAGTTAAATTGAATTTTGTTCAATAGCATGATATATTGGCGATGCTCGATTCACAGTCCAGAACGTCCCGAATCGACAGAATTACAATCGAGTGACGCGGAATTCAGTCCTGTCACAGTTCTGCCAGTCCCGACAGCTGAGGTGGAGTGAGTAGAATCGTGACGTATTCCTAGGTAAAAAATATGTTTCAGCAGTCATGATTGGTTAGGATACTTTTTATGCAGTCGACGCATGCGTTGTACTCCGAAATTCTCCTTTTCACTCGATTGACACCAGTTTTGGAATTCAATTCCGGAACTGTGAATCGAGTATCCCCATTATTTAACTAACAAGGGAGGCAATTCATTGAAATCAGCAGCTTTATTTTGAATTTCTGTTGAATTTTGTATTTTACCACGGACTCAAGTTAAATTATTTATAACAGTTGATAAACATGTAACTAACAAATGAATAATTTATACTAATTTTTGTCCACAAGGGAAAAATGAATTCATCTTTTGCTTTATCGGAAGGACAAAATTAATCGTGGAATCATTTATCTTAACCAAAACCTAAGGTCTCCGATGTCAGAAAGAGAATTGGGTTTAACATCCACTCAACACAAACTAGGTCATTTGGGCACTTAAATGGTTCATTTTTATTTCAATAATTTTCTTGCATGAAGAGCTCTTTAGCAGTGGGAGGAAACTTGAGGACCAGAAGAAAACCCCTCGAGGTTGGACAGGTCACCCTACTCCTTGTCATGCACAAGAAGAGATTCGAGCTCAAGCCACTTGAATAGTCAAATTGTTTCTGTATTTACAAAAATACAATGAACTGAAAAATTTGGTATCCTCCTGTAGACAATATCAATCTGATATCCTCCTGTAGACAATATCTGACATCCTCCTGTAGACAGTATCAATCTGACATCCTCTTGTAGACAATATCAATCTGATATCCTCTTGTAGACAATATCAATCTGACATCCTCTTGTAGACAATATCAATCTGATATCCTCCTGTAGACAGTATCAATCTGACATCCTCTTGTAGACAATATCAATCTGATATCCTCTTGTAGACAATATCAATCTGACATCCTCTTGTAGACAATATCAATCTGATATCCTCCTGTAGACAATATCAATCTGACATCCTCCTGTAGACAATATCAATCTGACATCCTCCTGTAGACAATATCAATCTGACATCCTCCTGTAGACAATATCAATCTGATATCCTCTTGTAGACAATATCAATCTGATATCCTCCTGTAGACAATATCAATCTGACATCCTCCTGTAGACAATATCAATCTGATATCCTCCTGTAGACAATATCAATCTGATATCCTCCTGTAGACAATATCAATCTGATATCCTCCTGTAGACAATATCAATCTGACATCCTCTTGAAGACAATATCAATCTTTTGATGGGTCATTTGTTAATCTGATTAAATCCTACCAGGTAGATAATCTATTGAGGATATTTTCATAGTATTTTCTGAATTAAAATTTAAAAATCCCCTTAATAAAGGGTACATCTACCCGAACGTTGTGTCATTAAATTTTCTATACTACCTACAATCTGTTTCTGATGCTGTTGCACAGGGATTTTTAAATTTTATTTTATTACTCTCACCGCCCTGCCGGTGTCATTTTCTGATCCAGTATCCGCACAGTTGTCGAAGTCTGTCAAGCTTTAATACAGTTTTACGGGAGTGTTCGCCGTCCCCTCTGTCTTCCTCATATTTTCTGAATTAAACTTTAAATAATAAATTTGAGGACATTTAAGCATGGATTAAATCATGAAAAATGTATGGTAAATTACAAATAGAAATTGTTCAAAAATACAAATGGCGAACCAAGGCTTTAATCAAGTTTGAATTAATGCTCGTGAGAAATAAAAGTGCTTTGATGTTGAGAAATTATCCTGTGTGCCATGTTGACCAATGCCTATTTATGTTGCTTGGTTTCGAATCCACTGTTGTACGTGACAAGGAGTAGGATCGCCTGTCCAACCTCATTGGTTTTCTTCGCGTCCTCCGGTTTCCTCCCACTGCTAAAACCCCTACATGTACGTGCTAGCGAATTATTGAAATAAAATTAAACCATATGTTAGTTCCGAAATGACCTGGTTTTGTGGTGAGTGGACGTTAAAACCCCATTTCTCTCTTTCTCTCCTTATATATAGTGCTGTATGTGTGTGATATACTAAACCATCTTAAATAGCAAGATATTGGGGAAATAGTTAAAATAATAAACATCTTCTGATAATACCAAAGATTTGGGTGGATACTATCAGGGTCGTACTAATAATGGTTTGGAAACCTCCATTTTCAAAAAAAATAATTTATGTTTGATTTTTGATGATTATGTATGAACTCCTAGATCCACCTAGACAATAGAGTTTAGTTTCTTTTACCATCACGAAGGTGTTGGGTATACCACATGACCGTTACCATGGAGATATACATAAAACAACATTTTATTGTAAATAAGACTTGTAATAGCCTCTCTTCTTCACCTTGCGGGGTAGGATGGCCGAATGGTTAGCACGTACGCGCTGTATCATAAAGCCAATCATTGAGTCAGTTGGCATGGTTGCAAATTCCCGTGACGAGGAGTAGGGTCGCCTGTCCAACATCGTGGGTTTTCTCCGGTTTCCTCCCACTGCTAAAGACTCCTACGTGAAGTGAATTATTGAAATAAAATTAAACCATATGTTAGTCCCGAAATGACCTGAAATTCGACATAAAATTGAGAATTATGTATCCATGTTAATGTTATTAATATGTACTATTTGTAAATAAAAACAATGTATATATGTATATTGCTTGTAGCTATTGTTATATTTCTCTACTTTTGTTGATATAAAAAAAAAAAAAAACCCAATCAGTTTTATTCATCTTTTGTCCCTCATTGTTCGTTTGGCTGGAATTTGTGTGTTGGGTAGTGTACTTGGCTGGGTTTTGTATGTTGGGGAGCTCGGTTTTGTGTGTTTGTGGCGTACTTGGCTGGGTTTTGTATGTTGGGTAGCTCGGTTTCGTATGTTGGGTAGTTGTACTTGGCTGGGTTTTGTATGTTGGGTAGCTGGGTTTTGTATGTTCCATGGCGTACTTGGCTGGGTTTTGTATGCTCAGTTCTGTTTTTGCCTGGGTTTGTTACCCCTTTTATATACTCGGTACAATATGGTACTTGGCTATAATTCAGTATTCTA
The DNA here is from genome assembly GCA_036850965.1 of Patella caerulea. Lineage (NCBI taxonomy): Eukaryota > Metazoa > Mollusca > Gastropoda > Patellidae > Patella > Patella caerulea. The sequence goes on along the minus strand of JAZGQO010000002.1, from coordinate 9,911,789 downwards.
TCTTATTAAAACACAGATCCTTCATTTTATTCTTTTACAGTTCAAACTTCCTTTTTAATTCACTACATTAATACGAAAGGAAATATTGACCAGTATTTAAATTAAATTGGTCAGTGTTCGTCCTGTAGGCTTAAAGCTAATTGTAATGGGTGTGGTGGACATGTTACTCCCCTGCGGGTTGTGAGGTAGCTGTAGCTTTTGGGTGCGGTTGCGCAACAAGTTAATGGTCTCCTTTTGGCTTTCTTCTTTGTCTTTTATTTATAAATCTTGTCTATGTCTTTGTATTTTTATGATTTTTTTAACTGAATCATCTCCTTATTTTATTTTTTTTTCATTTGACAGGACAAAGTATGAAAGTGAGAGAGAGTGAGTATTATTACTGGTGAAAGGTATCTTAATGTTAAACCATCTCTGTGAAAGTTATCTTAATTTTAAACCATCTCTGTGAAAGTTATCTTAATTTTAAACCATCTCTGTGAAAGTTATCTTAATTTTAAACCATCTCTGGAAAAGTTATCATAATTTGAAACGTCTGCTAAGCTTCAATATGCTTCAACAATATGTTCTTAAATTTTGTCTAAATATAATTTTTTCTGTTAAGCATCAATATGTTTCTAAAATATGTTCTAAAATTATGTCGAAATATAATTTTTTTCTGTTAAGCATCAATATGTCATTAAAGTAAATATAAATGAGTGTTTACAATCTCTGTGAAAATAATGATACCACCATTTATAACGGCAATTTCATATTTTTTAGTTATATTTTTAAAATATATTAAAATAAAGCCCTAAAATAGATTGTATCTATAAACAGTCCTACCTTGTTAAATAATAATCCTATTAATCCTATAATTCACTATTGCCAGTTGAGAAATTGGCAAAATATCATTTTCAACTTCAAATTCAAACGTTTGAAGATCGCCATTGCATGGAGGGGAATGGGAAAACAAGGGAGGTAATTCAAATAATTGTGTTATTATTTTCTGTGCCAGGGATTTTTATGCCTGTGAAATATTGCCCATGATCGTATAATAGTGAGTTGACAATGTTTTGAGCAAAAGAAATAGAAATAATTATGTTTTGACTTTCTTAGAAAATATGAAATTTCCGCTTTAAACATCTCTGTGAAAGTATTTTGTACTTTTAAAAAAAAAGAATCCTTAATAATATTATAACATGCAAACTCTTAAAAATAATTACAGTTGCTGTCTGTTAAGTATAGGTGCCATTACAACTATGTGAATATTTACTTTTATAAAAAAAAATACTCATGAAAAGTCATTGTATATTATATAATTCAGTGAATAATTATGTTGTTCATTGAACATTAAGTGTTGTTCATTGGATATTATATGTTGTTCATTGAATGATATGTGTTGTTCATTGAACATTATGTGTTGTTCATTGAACATTATGCGTTGTTCATTGAATGATATGTGTTGTTCATTGGACAATGTGTTGTTCATTGAATGATATGTGTTGTTCATTGAATGATATGTGTTGTTCATTGGATAATTTTTTGTTCATTGGATAATGTGTTGTTCATTGAATGATATGTGTTGTTCATTGAAGGGTATGTGTTGTTCATTGAATGGTATGTATTATACAGTGAATAATTAGGTTGTTCATTGAATATTTTATATATATATATATAGTGCAACTTTGCGGTTGTCCTAATAATTTCGGATATATATATATATATATATATATGTTTTATTCATTCGATAATATGTGTTGTTGGTTGAATAATATGTGTTGTTCATTGAATAATATGTGTTGTTCGTTGAATAACACATATATTAATTTATGAACTACATATTTTTTTTTCAATGAACAATACAGCTGAATAACACATCATATACCATTGTAAAATTATTTTTCACTAAATAAAATATTGTGTAAAACTGTAAATAAATATGAAAACAAATGTCAGAATGAATTATTCAGTCAAATGGATCAACTATGAATTGAGATTCGGGCCATTGAAATTTTCGCCTTGCCTCGATTATCATTACTAAAGTCAATACGATAAAAAACATAGTTTCGATTATCCATTATTTGATTTAATTATTAATGAGCGTTAAGCAGCATAATATGATTCTAATCCAGTCAATATCGAAGGCTAGCATTGACAACGAGAGTTGATTATGGACTGGATAAGCTAATCAATGTCTAATTAATAATTTAGATAAAATTTCATGCCTAAAGAAGGACCTGTAATAGACAGAGTTAGCTCTTGCATAATGTATGTTTATTAAAAACACCAAGAATGCGATAATAACTGGTATAGAAGATATTGGTTTATTTACCTGTTGACAGAACGGAAGTTTTGAAGTTCCAAGATGGTCACATTGGCATATAGTGTAACTGAAATGTGTGTTTAGTCAACAATATTGCGATATTCGGCGGTTTGGAAGCTGAGTTAATTAGTAGAATTACATAGCAGAAGCCCTGAGGACACAAGATAGTCAGCATAATATATTGTTAAGTGTTACACCAAGATTGTTATCTCATTTGGATTATAAGCTGGGATATTGATAGGTGTAGCTTTTTACGTAGCGGACGCCCAGAAGATCCAAGATGGCAACCGTAGATGAAGCTTTTTACGTAGCGGAAGCCCAGAAGATCCAAGATGGCAACCGTAGATGTAGCTTTTTACATAGAGGAAGCCCTGAAGATCCAAGACGGCAACCGTAGATGTAGCTTTTTACACAGGGGAAGCCCTGAAGATTCAATATAACAACCGCATATGTAGCTTTTTGCATAGCGCAAGCCCTGAAGATCCAATATGGCAACTATAGATGCACTCGGCAAACCTCAGCAGATTCCAGTACCCTACATTAGAACTACTTTCAAGTTCACTGATTACCAACAGTGTTGCCCATGGCGACACCTTGAAGAATGTTTTATCTTACAAAGTTTTCAAAGTTTTAAGTTGTTTTTTTTCTTTCAAGTTTATCCGATTTTCTTTAGACCAGGGTAAGTTTGCACTGGAAATTCAACACACCATTCGAACGACGCAAATTTGAGAACTTCTTTCTAAAGGCGGCAAGTTTTCCTAATAAGTAAACCGGCGCGGCGTAGGTACATATCACTTACTGTCTTGCAGCCGAGGCGAGATGTAAGTTCCGGAATCTGCCGAGGTTTGCCGAGTGCCGTAGATGTAGCTTTTCGCGTAGCGGAAGCCCTGGAGATCAAAGATGACAACTGTAAATGTAGCTTTTTACATAGCGGAAGCCCTGAAGACCCAGGATGCAACCGTAGATCGACAACTATAGGACAACCAGAACATCCACGTCAACTTGCTAAGCTGTCCGACTAATTAGTTTTAACAATCGAGACAGCATTTATTTGAAGCCCATGCATCTATTTCACGGTATTTCTCTAGTACACTCATTCCCCTCGGTATTTCATTTGTATCATGTTAAGACTACATTTTATACATGTAAATATTTATTTTGATGTATACAACCAATTTGAACACCACACGTACGAATCCATTATACCCTGCGTTATTGATCTACGATATGAACTGTATTGTCCAGAAAATATATAAAGGTCCAATACATATATGCACGTATTTAATTACGGACTTCATAATTTTCCCGATGTAGTGACTGTGCGCTTGATAAAATATAATGCACAGGTATAAAGGACACCGAGAAAGGGCAAGATGGGAGAACAAATAGGAGCAAAGGTGAGCGTGTGACACAATGGTGGGGGGGGGCAATGACACGGGAGGGCGTAATGGTTCTTGTATAGTCATGTACTGTGATAATGTTATTGCTGATATTCCGTGTTTCGAGATAAGACATGGTTCTATATAGTTCCATGTAGCAAAGCCCAACACGACTCGCATCGGACATTAGAAAGTAAAATTGACAATATTGTTTATGCGCCCACACTGAAATGTGGTCGTATATTATTGTCGTCGCCCCCGTCCGTCGGTCGACGCTCTAGTGATTAAGGTCATGAGACGAAGAATCCTATTGATTTTCAGCGATTTTCGATCATTACTGCCAGAGTTATGGCACTTGATCACTTCAAAAATTCTTGTCGACGCTCTGGAGGCCAAAGTTAATATCCGATTGACTTTAGATTTATACACAGCGATCTCTGATAATTGCTGCAAGAGTTAATATCCGAATGGCTTTAAATTGATTCGCAGTGTTTAAGGTTATATGACGAAAAATCCTATTGATTTTCAGGGATTTCCGATAATTACCGCCAAAGTTATCTCCCTTGAACACTTTGATAAATCTCATGACGCTCCGGAGACCAAACTTCAATGAATTTTGATAACTGAACAGCTAGATCGATGATATTAAATTTGTCGTATACTAAACGTTAGCATTGTGAGAATTTTATAAAAACCAAACAAATTCTAATGATTTTCTGATAATTAGTGTATGTTTCATTACCAAAAAAAGTAAAAATATTCGACAACTCTTGTTGACTGCCCGGACGATTTTGCTGCTGTGGGCGTATGTTTGGTTGCCTGGCTTCCCATATTTCATCAAAACATAGATTGATTATGGTTATTTATTATATTTCTGCCACATCCAACGATAATTAAAAATATAATCCTACCTGAAACGGGTATAAATCATCATATTTAAAGTCGAGACGTCGAGCCGTTACTCGGACCGACATTGTAAAACGACAGATGTATGACGGTGTAAAAACTACGATTCATTAATTTAAACGCGAATATTTGGAGTAACGCGATTGTTGTGCCACTACATTGGACCCTAAAAGTTTAATTGGTCATAATAGTATAAAATTATATTATTTTTAAGATGTTACGTGCATTAATAAAGAAACTGAGTTTACCACTTGGAACTAAAGGCATCAAATCTCAAAGTCTTTAGCTACGTCCTCGCAGCTACTATTCCTGGTGTAGATTAGTTTCTGTTTGAGTTTTGTTCCTGTTGTATTCATGTTTGTGATATTCTGTTCCCGAGGTCAATAAATCCGATATTTAACAAACTGATCTCTGTTATCACTAATAGCGTTAAATCCCCGGGTATTCCAATGGGCTGTCATGCAAATGCACCCATTTCTGTCAGTATTTCACTGTGTGTCAAGCTACTGCATTTGCATGTTTTAAAAATAAATCATGTAGTTTGAAGTAGTTGGTGATTTTTTTTACTGAATCAAGGTCACAATATGCCAAGATATTGAATGGTTAGTGAGTTGTGTCCCTCTTTTCAGTGGTGCAGGGTCCAGCAAAGAATTGTCTAGTCGCTTAGATAGCACAAAAACAGAGCTTACGCGACAGTTGGAATTTCAAATGAGATGGGCCGCAGAGTCGCCTTTCGGACAAAAATTCCACTCATGTCCGGCGTCATTAGCCCGTGGGTAGAGAGCGGTAAATCGTAAAACTCCTCCTTTTTGTCCCCCGCCCTTTCGAAGAAAGTTGGGGGACTATTAAAATGGGTTCGTCCGTCTGTCTGTCTGTCCGTCTGTCTGTCTGTCCGTCACACTTTCTGGGACACAATAACTCTCTTCCTAATTGAGCTAGAATGTTCAAACTTGGTGTATGTGTTTATTATGTCAATGCCTTGATGGAGTTCGAAGATGAGCATTTTCCGCTTAGGGTAAACAGAGATAAGCAATTTGATTGGTTGATGCTTTGGGACACGATAACTTTAGTTCTAATTAAGTGAGAGTGATGAAACTTGGTGTATAGTTTCATTACAATAATACCTTGACTATGATCGATAATGAGCATTTTCTGCTCAGGGTAAGCAGAGCGATAAGCAATTTGATTTGCCGAGACTTTGGAACACAATAACTCTCCTTCGAATTGAGTTAAAATGTTCAAAATTGGTGTGTATGCTTCTTAGGTCAACGCCTTGATTGAGTTCGAAGATGAGCATTTTCTTCTTACGGTAGGCAGAGATAAGCAATTTTTTGATGACACTTCGTGTTCAGTTTGATTGGTCGATACGTTTGAAAAAAATAAATGTGCGATTAATTAATGTGTGTCATCTATTTATTTGGGGATTTCGGCGGGGGACATCAGCCTCACTGTTGGCTTGTTATTTTCAAAATGTTGACATTGTTAGCTAAATAGCGGCGGTGTTATTACCGTACTAATTTTACCGGGAATCACGTAGCTAAGTAGGTAAGCCGCTGGCTCGCGAGCCTGGAGGTCGGGTGTTCGATCCATGCATTGGCCGAGAAAAAGTTTATCCAGAAAGTTTATCCAGACAAGGGCGGCTGTCTAGTCTTTCGGATGATACAAAAACCCAACGTCCCGTGTACACATTGGCGTGCACGTAAAAGATCCGTTGACAGTTGGAATTCGATATAAGAGTAGGCCGTAGTGTTGCTGCCCGGGCAAAATTTCTCTCATTGCACTCTGTGTGCCGTATCCCTGTCTTCATAAGCCCGGGTTAGGTGCCGCGCTTCGACCTCTAGCTGGCCGGTCACATCTGGCTTGCGGCTGTGGTTTCGAGCCCTGGTGTGAGCGTATGTGGCATGGAGATAGGGGCGCCTTCTCAACCTCCGGGCACTCCGGTTTCCTCCCACAACTAAACCCCTACGCGCAAGCGGATTATTGAAATAAAATTAAACCATATGTTAGTCCCGAAATGACTTGGTTTGTGTTGAGTGGACGTTAAACCTCATTTCTCTCTCGCTAAAAGATGAAATAAAATATGTTATCCACGACAAAACGACAAATGTTCTATTTATTTTACGATTTTACAATCATTTTAGGTAAAACAACACGGAATACTTTGCTAGCCAGTGGAATAACACTTTTATTTCACTGATAAAACGCAGTATTCCACTACTGATCATAAAATAAAGAGCAGTAATAAAATTTCACTCAAACTAATTCATTCTGACTTTAAACTAGTCAAGTCTGCCCATTGCAGGCCTTTCCACTGTTATATAAAATAATACTTAGCCATTTAGTCACATGACGAATCCAAAATCAACTCTCTAATCATCTCTCCAGATTATCGGAGGCTTGTCATTTTAATGGATTGAAACACAACCTCTATTATATTTTAATTTAAAAATGGATATCCGAGACTTTGCTTATATCATAGCAATGATTGTAACCATTCACAGAGGCGTTTTATAGCTGAGGCACTGGGGGCGCCAGCCTCCCCACGAAAAAAATCAAAGTTGAACAAATAAAACGGGAGAAAATGCTAAAACCGAAGAGTAAAATGAAAATGTACCCTAGTTAGGGAGGGCACTAAAGGCAAACAAGGGCCATACGTCTGACAAAAGGGCCCCTCTGGCCACGGGAAAAGCATCCAAGTCCCCCCCCCCCCCAAGTCCGAGTCAATCCACTACTGCATAAGAGAGAGCAGTCATTGTAATTGCATGAAAATCATCAATCAAGAAATCGCCTTTTCTGAAAACCTATTAATAAGCTACCCAGGAAAGAGATGGCTAGGCCGCCCAGTGTGGTATGGCTTGGCGGGCGATCATTTCTTTGCTGCATAGATTCACGGGATTACACGTGCTGCTTGCAAATTAGGCCCACTCCACCATATTCCATTAATTATTATTTGATTGAGCTCCCGATACGTACAAGTGATTTGTTTCACATTCAGGCTTCAGACGAGTATCGAATTAGGCCTGGACCTCAGATTAACCCGGCCTCGAAGGGCCTGGAGGATATGTCAGAATGCACCAAAAAGATTTCTGTTTTGCAAAATTTCTCCCCCCCCCCCCCGAAAGAGGGCCCTCAAAATAGTATAGGAGTCCGCCATGATAAACCTTAAAACGCCCCTGCATTCTTATCAACATTCGTAACTTTTCAATTTTCCTTATATGACAGTTTCATTATCTGTTTTAAAATTATTTTCCCGAGGAGTATCTGCTCTTTATCTAAATCGTACGTACTTCATGTTTAGAATATTTCTGAAACACCGTTGACCTATTCCGGTTACTCATATCAGTCGTGTCGTAGAAAGCGAAGGGGCACTTGTTCTATCTACATATGAAGAGAGGTAAGCTAAGTATTTATATATATCTCATAATATGGCAAGATATGGGACAAATAATATTATAAGACCTATTTGATATGGGTAAAAATAAATTAGGTCCTTGCAATGGATTTTATATTATATGCTGAACAAATATTGTCATGATTCAAGCGTATGAATAATGAATTACAGCAACCTTATAATTATCGTTGATGTTATACATACGTATGCAATTTCGCACACCGTCTTCGTTATATTACACATTATTATTGGCAAACTATTTACCAAGGGAGTTACTGAAATATCTATTTTATTTTTACAAATGTGACGGCATTAAGAAGCATAGAAGGTCTTACCATCATTTTTTTCGTGAAAATCAGTTAGGGTTACGATAAAAATAGATGTTAACACAACCGTTTTAACGCAAGGTATCCACAATCACGACTCGCAGTACACCTATGATTATAGGGACGGATCTATGAATTTTTTAAGGCTGGGGTTTGCCAGGTTCCTGTTAAGGAAATCTGCCATCAGCGTCTCTAAATTACATAGGCATACATACAAATTGAACTTTTAAAAGAGAGAAATCATTTTTATACTGATGTAGGATCACATTGTGATTTAATTTCATTGATGCAAGGCATTATGTTTTTATGAAGCTGAGCGGGGTGAGGTTTTGACCCCCCCCCTTCCCCCGATCCACCCCTGTAGATAAACAAGTGTTGTTCAATGTAAATATATATGACATGGCAAATAAACTAATACTGGGCTCAATTGTAAATTATATGCGTGTATTTGATAACAGACAGGGACTAACTTTAAAGATATTTATGCTTGGTTTAAACTTTTCAAGACAGTATGTTTAATCGTTATGGTGAAATAGTGCACATAAAATATCCCCTTGTAGACAAAATTTTGTCACTTCATTGTACGTGAAACCATTGAAACAAAACTAGTGTAGGTTAGTGTCAAATGATCCTGGTGGGAACAGAACAGTAGGACGTTAAACACAATGTCATTTCTGTATTCTGAAAAGAGCCCAGTATTATTGTCGATGAGCCTATTAGCCTCTTTCGATTATTAAATTGGTAAAAAGTAAAATAAACTATTCACTTTAATAGACGGTATAACGAAACCTTGTCCTAATAGTATGTACAGGAGGCCCGCACGCAGACAACCAGACAAACTACATGGGATTCACTCAAAATGAAAAACAAATGAAAGATAGCCATACGAAGAAAAACAGGCGTCAATCAAAGCAGCGACTCCGACAGACAGCATAGATGTTGATAAAAGGGGATCCGTCAAGGAATCTGATCTCTGTCGTGTTCAGAAGTTTGTAAAAATCCTTTAAAATTGGCGAAAAAAGTTGGGTAACACCGGGACAGAAGGTCGCAAACCGCGGAATATTTAGGGCGATCCTCATCTCATAACCAAAACTTGTTCACCAGGTTTGATCCAAACCTGTTAAAGACATCAACCTCTATCATGTTCACAAAGTTTTTGAAAAAGGGAGCTTATCTTTGGAAGCTGAATATGAATAAGGTTCGCAGAATTTAGTCCTCCAATGACCTGACTGATGGAAATGAAATGGGGTTTAACGTCCTACTCTTATGCACCTGACCTGGACTAATGAAAGACGGGCATACGCCTGCACACAGTGTGCTATGAGCGAAATTTTGCCCGGGCTACTCTTATATCGAATTCCAACTGCCAAGGGATCTTTAACGTGCAGGCCAATGTGTACACGGGATATTTTACGTGCACGTCAGTGTGTACACGGGATCTCGTTTTTTTTCGTCCCATCCGAACGACCAGGCCCTCCATTCTGCATCACCGACAAGGGGAAACCACACTGGAACATCGAGGTGAACTTTCTCGGTCAATGCATGCAGGGGTCGAACACCCGACCTCCAGGCTAGCGAGCCCTCGCCCTACCCACTCAGCCACCGTGAATCCCACCTGACTTATGGATACATGTAGAACGTTAAACCCCATTTCATTTCATCCGCATCCCCAGTCTCAAAAATAAATATTTTATTTTTCAGGAAACTGTTTTGATGTTAGATGCATGTAAGATGCTAGCTATTGTTATCCTTGCTCTTTGTTTGCCATTTGTGGCAAGTCAGGATGCGTGTTCAACCGGATTATGTCAGTGCGCTGATCAGATTGCTCGCTGTTATAATACAAACCTCACTTACATTCCAAAATTTCCCGGTAACACTATATCGATCTACTTAAAATATAATTATTTACCTTACATCGGCCAAACTACAGTTTTAAACATTAGCAACACAAAAATATCAAGCATAACTCTACACCATAATGAAATTCAGTCTATTGACGAAAACGTGTTTCAAAATCTATCGGAAGTTTACTTATTGGATTTAACCGATAATCTACTCACTTCAGATTCGTTGCGGAACTTATTCTCTAGTTTTCAGAGGAAAAGCAAACTCTCGAAGATTTCCCTCAGTAGGAATCGTTTAGAAGATATTCCACATGATACGTTTGTTGACTTTAAAGTCGCGGAAAGGATAATCTTGGATTTATCTCAGAATAAAATCAAGCTACTTAATATGACAGCTTTTAACGCAATAGAAAAATTGCAAAAATTGGATGTTTCGCATAACAATATTCGGACTGTCATACCGGGTGTTAGCCACCATCTGCAACAGCTCTCTTTTTTTAATAATAAGTTGGTTGCTTTACCAAATTTTTGTCTTCACCGAAACTCCTTTCCAGGCTTAACAAAATTGCAACTACAAAGCAATATGATTGGTAATTTCGTTCCGGAATATTTAAACTGCTTGGAAAAATTGGAATACCTGGATATCAGTTTAAATGCCATTGACTCATTAAAAACAGATTATTTTCATTCTTTCATGTCGCTTAGTTCGTTGTCTATCGCAGGACAGAGTAGAACGTTTTATATACACGAACGTGCGTTCAACAACAGCAAACTGCTTATTCTAGACCTAGCAAAAAACTTATTGACTATGAACCGCCTTGATGAACGTGCATTTTATGGATTGGGTCGGTTAAAAAAACTAAATTTGGCTGAAAATAAATTCTTTAAAATGGAGGATAAACTAAGTAAAATGCTCGCACCTCTCTCATCTCTTAAACAGTTATTTCTGTTGGGTTGTAAGTTACAGACAATACCCACTGCCATCAAATATTATCATAATCTTACTCATTTAGATGTTAGCTGGAATCTGATTAAATCTTGGTCAGCCAAGTTCTTTGAAAGGAACATTAAATTGACGAACTTAAATGCAGGTCATAATTTAATTCAGACTGTTACAAGTAAAATGTTGCCTGCTGTGTTGAGGGCAAGATTGAAAACAATATCCTTAACAGATAATCCGTTCGTATGTAAGTGTGGATTGGTTTGGTTAATTCAATGGATTCATAGGGAACCCCACAAGTTTTGGGGTTATCCGGACGGCTATAGATGTCTGAATATAACGGAGAGAATTTGTCTGAATAACACTGGAGCGTTTATATCTGTGACAACGGTAACATGTTTTTTCATCTGTGTCATTTTGATCGCTTCTGTTATCAACAAATATATCTGGCATATTAAATATCATATTTATATGTGGAGATACAGACCTAAACAGCTGTTGGATATTGCAGAGAAACACTTTGTTCATGACGTCTTTGTTGCTTACTGTGTACAAGATAGTGACTGGGTTTTACATGATCTTCTACCTATCGTGGAAGAAGGTGAAAACATTAAGTTGTGTATCCACGAAAGAGATTTTCTTGGTGGACGACTGATCATTGATAATATTGTACAACACATGGAAAACAGTCGTAAAGTTCTTGTTGTTTGTCCAATGATTTTGCTAGAAGTAAATGGTGTCAATTTGAAATGAGTTTAGCTCAGAAATTGGTTATAGATAGGGGTATAGAGTCTATAGTAGTAGTGTTATTAGAGGATATAGAAGCTGTTAATATGAGTAAATCACTGAATGCTCTATTGAAAACTACTACTTATATCAAATGGCAAAATAATGACAAAGATATATTTTGGCAAATGATAAAAACATCACTGAAACGTCAATATGAATTATAATAAGATTAAAGTACATGGAACTGTTTACCACGGTTGTTTCATAGTCCGTAGTTTAAAGGGACAATCCCGATAAGAACAGGTCTCAAAAATTAAAGTCCGAGCCTTTATGAAATTTATGGACCAAAATATAGAAGCATGGTGTATTTACCTTGGCTCAAAGTTTCAGCTCAAAATATTGAGTCGTTTTGACGTTAACGTAACCGGACACGTAACCCTTTTAAGATTTTGGGTCAATTTTTTGATTGGGTGACCTAATAATCGATTCCCGTTTCTTGAGAGGTCTATATAGTGAATGACTCATGTACTGTACTTGATAACAAAAGGTAAATTTCACCTACATAATACATCTCATTTTTATAGAAAAAAGTCTGGTTTTATCCAGATACAGGGAATATTTTACTTTTTTACATTTGATTAGCAGTTTCCAGAAAAATTGTGTAAGAATGCTAATCAATTGTATAATTGAGTAGCAAAATTTACCAATTGATTAGCAGTTTTTTAGTATGTAATAGAATTCTTATTTCACATAATTAGGCCTATATGTGACAATAACAATACCCACATTATTTGTATTACCAAACGGTTGTTTATATTTATATATAAAATAAAAATAAAAGTATGTGACCACATGTTATTCTTTGTACGAAACCTGGACATTCTTTATTTACTTCATACTCTAGTCAGATCTTTTCTGCGTCATATTTCCTCACCCAATCTTGAACTGTTGCTAATTTTAATGTCGAATTTGAAGACAGAACATAATATCATGTGTTTGAATTTCGCGACGTACCCTCGATCATCCGGTAATTTTATCTTGTAGTGTTTTGAATGTCTGTCTTGACGAATGTGACTACAACAGATATAGAAAGAAAGTATGTAGTGTTGTCATCTCTGTCATCAAAACTTTTTAGTCTATAAATAGCAGACGTCAACATGTACTGCTCTCGTGTGACAAAGTGATATGGAACTTTGCTAGATTTGACATTATATTATATTGGACGTTTTCAATTGTGTTTGTTATGTCCTTTTGGTACATAACTCATGGGTGATGAAGGAATGTGACAAAGTTATTTTTACATAGAACTTTGCTAGATTTGACATTATATTATATTTGACGTTTTCAACTATATACAACTTCTGCTTATCTGTTCAATATGTTATTTACAGGCAACACACGAATGACCTCTGCTCGTTTCGACAAAAGGCACGATCTCATTAAATATCTTATTTATTTATATGTTATTTATAACCTACACATGATCTATGTGTTTAACACTCAGCAGAACTTCGCGACATTAAAGGGAAGATGCAGTGCAGTTATAGAAACTATACTCTCAATTCCAAATAAGTTAATCTGTCATGTATCATTATTCTTAATGGCTGTATGCTTTATAAAGCCAGAATTAACTGACAGTAAGTCAGACTTGAATAGAGCTCCTTCCGATCTATGTCTATTCCATGTTCTCAATAAAAGATCTACAACCTATGCTGATGGTCTGTTATCTGTAGTGTTACACTCGTTTCACTGGACCGTTGCAGAGGCACGTAAAGAGTCTTGATATAAACAATAAAATTGCGAGATTTCAGATTTGTTTTGATGTGTTTTACGATACTGAATGGTTTTAAAGTTAAAATTAATTTTCAAAACTTTGATTCGCGCTGAAGCAGGGTTTTAAGCTAATAATGCTAATCAAATATGAATTTGATTCGCAAAATCGGACGTTTGAGTCTCAAATTGCGATACGAACCCGGTTAAAATATTCCCTGTCCAGATACTGTATAATACAACGGTCTCCATTTCCAGATGAAGCATATCACAAATATCGGGTTAGTTGGTCGGCCGTAGGTAATGGGATATAAGGGATTTTAACAAAAAATTAAGCAGTTTTATTCCCCCAAAAGTTATCGGGATTGGCCCTTTAACAGACGAAATTATTTCTTACGAGAAACAAAGTCGCTTTATGTATTAGAATTTAGTTGAGGCTTTAATCAACAGACTGAATTATTTTTCACGAGGAACTAAGTGCTTTTGTGTGTCATGTTGACATATGTCTACTAATATTGTGCTTTCCTGTTTTGGCTACAAAATGGTTTGATAGTGTGGGATATTCTGATGCAATTGTTGCTCTGTCACCAGTGTACTGTGTACTATTGGCCGGCCTCGACTCGTTTAAAGTATACCCTTCTTCAGATGAGAGGGCGGATTCGCTAAAAAGTAGTTCTGCTATGTTCGTCTTTCTCTCATGAAACAAACGAAACAAAACAGTATAAAACTATCAAATTTTATTATAAATTAAAACATATATGCAGTTTAGTTTTGATAGACTGAGAAAATTATTTTATATTCTTTTATTTTGCAAGACCTATACGTGTATTGGCCTGGTTTTGAGTGACTCAAGACAAAAAGCTTTAATCCATAGTCAATCCATTGGCATTGTTACCATTGTTGCGATAATAGTTTCGATTATCCAGTAATTATTAAATGTTGAACGTGTTTCAATCTATTCAAAATCACCACCATCCGATGGTCTAGAGAGTTGATTGTAGGCTTGTCATGTAAACAATCAATATCAAATTTAAATAAAAGACCTGCAATAGGCAGATTTAGCTCTTGCATAATGCATCTTGAACATGCAGGTCATTCGCGAAGTTTGAAGGAGAAGTCAACAGGATGTGAAGTACGGATAAGGGTGCATTTAAGTTTCGATTATTTGTAAATGTTTGTATCTTATTTATAACGATATACACGGAAGAATTTAAATACGTTCATCACTTAAAGTATGCAATTTCTTAAATAAGTTACGTAACCTTACTGGGTACATTTGTCGATAATTTCGTTGCAAACTTTCAAGCATGTTATCTGGGAAATTTCGTAACAAACATTTGTATATTTAAACAAAATCATTTTAAAGGAGTAAATTCTAAAATCTGGGGCGGATCCGGCGGCTTTGCCGGGTTGCGTTTTAAATGAAAGGACAGTTGACCCCGTTTAACGTCAATTTTTGTAATGAATCATTAGGGCCACACTTTGATTCAATTTCGTTGATGGGTCACGGTGGCTATGTGGATAAGGCACTGGTTCGCTAGCCTGGAGGTCGGGTGTTCGATCCCTGCATTGGCCGAGAAAGTTCATCTCGATTTTCCGGCGTGATTTCCCCCTTGTCAGTGATGCAGGATGAGGGGCCTGACAAGGACAGCTGCCTAGTCGTTCGGATGGGACGAAAAACCGAGGTCCCGTGTACACATTGGGGTGCACGTAAAAGATCCCTTGGCAGTTGGAATTCGATATAAGAGTAGGCCGTAGCGCCGCTGCCCGGGCAAAATTTCCCGCATAGCACACTGTATGGCGTATGCCTGTCTTCCATTAGCCCAGGTTAGGTGCAAAAGAGTAGGACGTTAAACTCCATTTCATTTCATTTCATTTCAATTTCGTTGACGCAAAGCATTAATATGTTTGATCACACCTTTCTCAATCTGATTAAAATACAGATCTATAATAATTTCATTGTGTTTTTTATACTTTCTATTGCCTATACTACGGAGAACGCTAGATCGGCGACGGTCCTACGCATTTTAGCCCATATGACGTCATATATAGATTGTGGGTTAGGGTTAGGGTAAGGGCTAGGACCTGTAGATTTGGTCAAAGTCCCGAGATATAAACCGGGCTAGCCCTAACCCTAACCCATGATCAAGCCTAACCCTTACCCTAACCCACAATTCACATATGACGTCACAATTTGCGTAGGACCGTCTCCGATCTATCGTTCTCCCTATACTACACGAAGATCTGACCAGTTGTACATTGGAAATCGTGTCAGGGATCGTACGAACGGCTTTTGGTCCTATGACGTCAGACATTGAGCAATCAATCAGCGTTGACGTTTCGTTTCTAGGGGTTTACCCACAGTTTCGTGCAGAGCACGCCAAGAACTGGCTGTAACAGACCGTTTCATTGGTTAACGCCTCACATCAACTAGAACGCCTGTTATAAAACAACTCTTCCAGATCCTAGTGTTGTGAAGACAAGTGCAATGAAATTTTGAACTATAAATAACGTAACGAAAAAGAAGCTGTGCTCTAATCAGATTGATTACCTCGCGCTTTAATCGCCCAACTGTTACAATTCTATGTAACTAAGCTCAGGGGCGTTTTAAGGTTTATCATAGCGGAGGCTATACAATTTTGAGGGCCCTCTTTCGCGGGGGGTGGGGGTGTCTTTATTGGTGATTTTTATGAAAATCTATAAAACTCCTTTGACTAAGAAGAGGGGGTGGGGAAGGGAGGCAAACACCACCCTTGGATCTGCCCCTTGTGATACCCAAGCATTGTTGTTTGTCAACCTGTGTTTTCGATGTACAGATATATAAACGTTCAACGTCCTCTACCAGAGAGGGTGATATCGCAGAGTTTCCTTGTTTCATAATGTTTAGTGCAAGCCCATCATCTTTTTAAAAATCATTACACCGAAAAGAGTCAAAGTTTTATCTAAATCTTAGATACTGCATCTTTAAAGTATTTTTATATACTGTTGATCTTCTACCCCGGTTACTCATATCCGTCGTGTTGTAGACAACTTGTAGTTGTGTAGGCGAACGGGCACTTATATCTACATGAGTAGAGGTAAGTATCTACACGTTAAGAAGTAAGTATATTATCAAACTGATCCCGCAGTGAATATTCGCTTTGCCGCTACAATCACTGATAAGCATGACATCGACGAGGCTTAATGAGTACGGCATATTAACTTTTTTACTAGTGTAAATGGGTATTAAAATGAGTAAAATGCATCATTTTGCCCGAAGCAGTTAGGTGTTAAGTAAACATTGCACGAGCCGTTGAGCCAATGACTAACGCCGCGTGCAGTCAACGCACGTGTTGTGGACAGTCATCTGTTACAGAGATAATTCGTAAGTAATTCTCTGTGAAACAGATTGGTATATTATTTCTCGTAATATGGCATGATATAGGACAAATAGTACGATTAGACCTCTGGCTAATAGGAAAATTAGTCATTTCATTGGATTTTATATGTTCAATTGATATTTTTGTGGCATGAGAGTGAAAGGGAGAGAAATCTGGTTTAACATACGCTCGACACCAACTTGGTCAATTGTATTTCAAGAAACCAAGACCCGACGGAGTGGGGTGAGGTGAAGGAGGGGTAGGGCAATAGTACGTAAGTACTCATTAATCCAGGTTATGGCAAATATGAGACAGATAATATGCTTAGACCTCTTTTGATTTGAGCAAAAGTAAAACCGGTCATTTCTTTGGATTTTATATGTGGAATTGATTTTTTGTGGGACGAGAGAGAAAGAGAGAGAAATGGGGTTTAAAGCCCACTCGGCACATACTATGTCAACTCCAAAAAAGCAGCTTATCCGAAAGACAGCATGGATGCTGACCACATTTGAAAAGGAGTCTATCATGTTCACAAGTTGGACATTAACTCGAATAACGAACAACAAACTAGCTCGTTGCTCGTTTCTATCCAATCGTTTCTATCCCATATAAAACACCTTGTTATTCAGACAGATAGATAGACAGCTGGTTGGAATCTATTTCGCTATAAAAGTGCCTTTATTATATACTGAGCTCCATAGAAAACGCATCACTTAGTTTTGCGTATAACAAAATGATCCTGTAAACATATCTTATTTATTTTGCTTCTTATTGTGAACAATATTCAAATAGAAACACATCATTTACAACACATTTGTACACTTATGGATATTAAATCTGTAATCAACGGTACAAAGTCAGAGGAGTCAAAACCAAAAGTACGACGCAGATGTCAGTAGCGCGTGTGTCCTCCACTGGCTCTACGCACGCTGTGCAGTGATGTAACATGGAAATAACCATCTGTGTCGTACTTTTGGTTTCGACCCCTCTGACATTGTACCGTTAACTTTTTATTTATTAAATTATTTCGATATTTTTGTAACCTGAGTTCAGCTTTAAGCATAGGCGCACGGGCTCTATGACAGTTAGGGGCGCAGAACCCGAATTGCCCGAAAAATTGTCGGATTGCCAAGTAGATGAAATAATTTTTTTCTCACTTTAACTGTCTGCCCGAAAAGTCAGCTTGCCCGATTTTATTTAAAATCTTCCGTGAAAAGTCTTAATACACACAAGTAACTGAAACTAGGGCAGTTTAAATTCATCCTGTTGGGTTTATGACATCATGCTAATTTCTCCTTAAAATGACGCGAATGACCTGAATATCAAAGACATATTACGCAAGAGCTATATCGGCCTAATGTAGATCTTTCGTCTGGTCTTAAATTTTATATTAATTATTTACATGACAAGCCTACAATCAACTTTCTAGATCATCAATGAGAGAGAGAGAGAAATGGGGTTTAACGTCCACTCGACACAAACCAGGTCAAATAATTTGCTTGCGCGTAGGGGTCTTTAGCAGTGGAAGGAAACCGAAGTGCCTGGAGGAAACCCACGAGGTTGAGAAGGCGCTACTATCTCCATGCCACATACGCTCACACCAGGTCTCGAAACCACAGCCGCAAGCCAGAGGTGACCGGCCAGCTAGAGGTCGAAGCGCGCCACTCTAGACCACTGGGCCATCCCAACCCCCCCTTCTAGATAAATAAGCATAGCAGAATGGTAATAGTTTAGAAACATTTCAAACATTACAAAGAACAAATAGTAATAATTATAAAAAAGGGAAACATATACATTTTATACATATTTGAAATCAGGAGAACATACTATAAATTTTGATAATACAATAAAATATAAATGAATTAGAAATATAAACATTATTTACATAAATCATTCAGTGGGACATACTATAAATTTTGATAATTATATACATTATTTGCATAAATCTTTCTGGGGAACATACTATTAATTTTGATAATACAATAAAATATAAATTAATTAGAAATATAAACATTATTTACATAAATCATTCAGTAAAGGCTATAAATAGGTTTATAACAAGGAAAGCAAGACTGGTATGTAAGACTGGTTTGTAAACTGTTATTTGATTGGTTCGTAGACTCAAGCTACAACCATGGCCAGAGCAGATAATTTGAAATCATGGAAACCCAGTAGACTGGAATGAGTCCACTGGTGAAACCGCGGATGCCCTCGTGACGGATATCGCAGTGGGAACAACTGACACAGGGTATCAGTGCGGGATAACACGTTTGTCTGGCTGACACGACAGAATTTTTCATAGAATAAGTTTCAGAGCGTTCAGTTTTAAGTGTCATCCTCCTTTGTATCGACCTCATGAGTTTTGCTTGGCTTGTCAAAGTTTTCAGATTGAAAAGGGCCACATAGAGTAGTAGAGGAGACACCACTGCATCTGCGTCGATAAGCTTTGCATCCCCCCGAACAGTTTAAATGGATTATTTTCAAGACCAACATCATTTTTAATGATCTTGATGTGTTCTCTGCATAATTAACATAAATCCAAGATGGCGACCAGTGGACAAGAATATCGCCGATATCTCCAAAACGGTTGACTTTAGTGCACATTAATGTATTACCGACCTAGGCTATAATAAATCGACATTTTTTTCCTCCGACCTTATTGTAATGTCGTAACGTCATTTTGACGGCATTATGTCTTGCTCGTTGTGAGTGCGCTTAGAAAAAATGCTGGAACCCACGAACCGCTGTATAATTTGTATAAGAGAACACGTCTTCCTCCAAACTGAAACTAAATATCATCTTTCGTCTATAGCGGGAGTCACGGTGACTCAGTGAGTAAGAGCTTGCTTACCTGGGGATTCAGCGTTTGATCGCTGCCTTGGCCGAGAAAGTTCACCGGAACTTTCCGGTGTGGTTCTCACTTGTCAGTGGTATAAGGACAGAGGGTCTGACAAGAGACAACGTATAGTCCTTCGGATGGTACGAAAACCGAGATCCCGTGTACACACTGATGTGCAATTTAAAGGAGCTAAATCGCTAACATTTGGGACCTAAATATTGACACAGGTGGGTCGCAACGCATATGATACTGTAGTATGAAGGAATATAAACTGATTTACGTTCAATGGTTTTCGGGTTTACTCTAATTTCAAATCAGTTATGTTCGGCGAAGTAAGCTGACAGTCTCAATCGAATGCAAATTTCTACTGTCTGGTTATTCCAGTCTATATACGCCGTTTGATTTGGTGCAATGTTTCTAGCATCGTTCCTCGAGTCTCTTGCTAGAACTGGGGCTGAAACGATTCGTGTACCAATGGTAAAATGTTTATGTTGTCTTGAATATTGGATATCAGAAGCCCACCCTTTTCCGATAAGATCACAGCATCAATGTTGATTGAAATTGACAAATAATTCGTGTTTTCAATATTGAAGATTTTGGATGATATTGAGTTAGAGACTTGGCTACTGTAAGGTTCCCTTGGCAGTTGGCATTCAATATAAG
The DNA here is from genome assembly GCA_036850965.1 of Patella caerulea. Classification (NCBI taxonomy): domain Eukaryota; kingdom Metazoa; phylum Mollusca; class Gastropoda; family Patellidae; genus Patella; species Patella caerulea. The sequence goes on along the minus strand of JAZGQO010000002.1, from coordinate 9,891,341 downwards.
AGTAGGTCGTAATGCCGATGTCCGAGCAAAATATCCTTTATAGCAAATGTATGGCGTATGTCAGTCTTCATTCTTCCAGCTGGAACAGAGCAGTAGGACGTTAAAACCCATTTCAATTTATTTCATCTATTACCATCTATTAAAAGCCGATAAGAATAGTCTACCTACTTAGAATATGAAAACAAAGATATAGAAAATCGGCGTCTTATTATCCATATAGAAATGTCAATGAAACAGAACACATCTGATGTTTCCAGAGCCAATTGATGAGACCCAAAATAGAATATATCGCCCACATCTTCAAAGGCATACATTATCACTTTTTTGGAGTTTGCATAAGATATATCCATTTTTCACATCCAACAGTGTAAGCCAAACCATGCATACGGCCTACATCGCATGGAATTACACCCCCTTTGATTTTCAGCAGTGATTCGGGCACACGAGGGCTCCCCATCGTCTTCGCAACGTATTTTTTGTTCGAAAGTTGTCAATTCCAATGTTCTAGATTTAGTTCTGTGACAACGTTAGAGAAGTTTTGAACGTGCGGTATTCTAATGAAGTCGATATGGAAATTCCCCCCTCAACCCACCAAGTATTTCTACGAAAGGTTTCTCAATTGATTCTGGTAGGGTTTAGTGTACTTTATAACATACAATGTACTAAAAGTTTACCAAAGTAGGACCGCCGGAAAGTTTTTTTTCTTAAATGGACACCGAAACGTCATAATATTCATATCCTGTAATTATCAACCATAATTTGATGATCGTGGTGTCTATCCATAGGTTTGTGGGAGGAAAGAGAGAGAGAGAGAAATTGGGTTTAACGTCCACTCAACACATTGGAGTGCCTAACATATAGTCGGGACTAACATATAGTTCAATTTTATTTCAATAATTCGCTTGCGCATAGGGGTCTTTAGCAGTGGGAGGAAACCGGAGTGCCCGGAGGAAACCCACGAGGTTGAGAAGGCGCCTCTATCTCCATGCCACATAAGCTCACACCAGGTCTCGAAACCACAGCTGCAAGCCAGAGGTGACCGGCCAGCTAGAGGTCGAAGCGCGGCACTCTAGACCACTAGGCCATCCCAACCCCCCAGGGAGGAAAGAACACATTAATATCATAAAAAATGATGTTGGTCTATATGATGTCAAATATGGTCTCCAACAACTTTATATGACAATAGTCCATAACTATTGACCCAAATTTGATGATTTTGATGTCTATCCCCAGGTTTGGGGACATTAACACAAACTTTGGTTATCACTAAGCTGTTGAATCGTTATGAAATTGGATTCACGACCATCAACTATCTACTATCACTTAATACACAAACACCTTTGTCCATAGAATAAGTTTCAGAGCGTACTGTTTTAAGTGTAATCCTCCTCTGTACCGACCTCATGATTGTTGTTTGGTTTGTCACAGTTTTCAGCTTGGCAAGGGCCACAGTAGTAGCGTAGAGTCCATTGCATCTCCTGCTGCATCGATAGGCTTTGCATCCCCCAACAGTTGAAATGAATCATTTTCAAGGCAAACATCGTTTTTTTATGATTTTGGTGTGTTCTATGCTCCCATAAACTGATCTTGATGTGTTCTATGCTCCCATAAACCTATGGGTGGATATCCAAATCATCAAATTTGGGTTGATAGTTACAGAGTTATGATCATTCAGAGGTTTCGGTGGCCAGCTTGGGTGGCATCTTTATAAAAACACTTTGCCGGGGGTCCTACTTGGGTAAGTGAAGCCTACCAGAATCAATTGAGAAACCCTTTGTAGCAATCTTTTGATGGTTAAATTGTATTTTGACCTGACTATCGTGCAGCATCTTTAGTTGGGGGTAGAGACTATACTTGCATAACTTTCGCTGACCGCTTCCTGCAACAATTTGAGCCACCATGTGGCGTTAGACTATAAATGAACGATGATATATAGTTTCAGTTTGTGTGAAGACGTGTTCTTGTATACAAATTATACAGCGGCAGGCGTGGATGCGGGAGGGGGGGGCAGGGGGCCGTGCAGTGACATAGTTGATTTTCATTTTCGTTTGCCTTACTGTTGTAGTTCACATATCTGCTCTTTAATAGATGATATATAAACATGATTTTCGCATTGTATTACCCTTTGCTCCAATGTATGCCCCCCCCCCCCCCTCGACAAAATCCTGGAGCCGGGCCTGAGCGGTTCGTGGTTTCCAGCAGTTTTCCGAGCGCAGTGACAATAAAATTTGATGTCACGAGAACAACGCAATGCCGTCAAAATGACGTTGCGACGTTACAATACGGTCGAAGGAAAAAAATGTTGGCATTTTTGAACTCGCAAGTATCGATGTCTTAAAGGTCGGTAGTACATTTATTTGCGCAAAAGTCAACCGTTTCGGTGATTTCGGCGATTTTCTGGTCTCCTGGCGGCCATATTGGATTTATGTTAATTATGCAAATTTCCCCAAGACCGATAATGGCCGCTTTTGTTATGGGAGTACTAGAGCCCACACCGAAACAGTTCCCAAAGATTTCTGTTGCAGTTTGTTCTCATATTGCTATCTTTACCCACCTAATAGGGCAAGCGTGATGGTTGGGATTAGCGCTAGCGCTGTTTAAATCTCCTGAAGATGGTCAAATTTGAAGCTACAGACGTCCTCGGTATCTCCAGTGGTCTCATTCTATTCTACCCCACTAACCACTGAGTTAATCCACATGGGGTGGGGGGCACGTATTCAAGTTATTGGTCAATGATGATTGTGTTAAGTTTATCGACCAAACCCTTCAATCATTAATTGCAAAGGAAGTTGGCCAAGGGAAGAAACTCTCATCCGGTAAAGTGGAAGCAGACCACCATTAAATTTGACCATCTCGATACCCACAAATTGTTGTTCGTCTATTTATAGCAATTCTCTCAGTCTCTTTTCTCCCCTTTCGCATGCTCATTTTTGTGGACGAAGAGGGTTTGAATTAATATTTTCTGTCAGGTTTTGAGGCGGAAAGATAACGGAGTTATCGGATTAACTACGGTGATATGTACGGCAACTAGTTAAATGTTCTTAGTATGCTTCTTCAGGTTTGTGCATCTCAAAATTTTGGATGTCAACCTCATAAAAATTTTAGTGCAAAGATATGGCCATTTGTCTGTAGTGAAAAGTATTCAGCCCAACGAACATTTGGGGACAAGTTGGAGATGGCAAAGTGGACAGAATTAACATTAAAGTCAATGGGGAAATTAATGGTGGTCTGCATCTCAAAATTTTGGAGGTCAACCTCATAAAAATTTTAGTGCAAAGATATGGCCATTTGTCTGTAGTGAAAAGTATTCAGCCCAACGAACACTTGGGGACAAGTTGGAGATGGCAAAGTGGACAGAATTAACATTTAAGTCAATGGGGAAATTAATGGTGGTCTGCATCCAAGTAAGGAAAACGCAAAGGCCCCCACCCCCCTTCAAGAGACATAGTTTGGAGTAAGCCGTAAGCCAGAAGGAAGCCTAAATTATGAGAAAAGTCCAAATTATACTAAATGCGTATTTATTAACACAAATTACAACTATTATATAACATATGAACGAAGGTCGGTATGCTGTGTATACATATATATGTAGGTTAAAGGTTTTCATTGAAAATTTCGTTTTTTTCTGAAATTCGACGTCCACTTCCACTGGGATGATATCGTAGACATCACCGAGAACCAAATTACCAAGTATAAGTTCAATAATAATAAATATAACACTAGACCTGCACGCAGGAATGACGGGTTTCACTGGTGCCACGTTAACTTTAAACTTATATCACTTTCGCTCCCATGTTGCCCTTGAACCAATGTCACCGATAAACAGATTTTGATATAAACATTGCACACATCAAATAAAACGGAAACAGAATCAACAAAAATCCAGCAATATCAATTCATTATTTGTAACATGTAAGTGATCCTGTCCATATCACAGTACTTTCCGCGATAATGAAAATATTAAATTAATTTCTTAAAATCAGAAATAATAATCACATGGTGAAAATTTTATGTAAATCGATTAAGAATTGACACTTTTATAGACCCCAAACCTTGAAAAGTGACTTGTAGGAAATCGCCTATTTCTCTGCAACCATACAAGTGAGAAACCATTTTGTGGTATCTGAATGATCGCATGGGTTCATTCTATTAGTTGATGCGAACTAAATATCATAATTTTAAATATATTACAAATCAGACTCATTTGAAAAAAAAATATCTGTTTTGAAAGCTAAAAATACAGTTTTTGCCAAAATATAATTACTTCCGGTGATACTGAAAATGTTAAATTAGTTCTATGAAATCATAAATGACATAAGAAATCACATGGTGAAAATTTTATGAAAATCGAATAATAATCGACACTTTTATAGACCCATATTCTCGAAAAGTGACTTGTGGAAAATCGCCCATTTCTCTGCAACCGATAAAGTTAGGAACCGTTTTGTGATATCTGTATGATCGCATGGATTCATTCTATTTGATGAATAGAATGAAATACCATAATTTGAAAAAATAACAAGTATGACCCATTTGAATAAAATATTGTTTTTTAATGCTAAAAATTAAGTTTTGAGCAAATGACGTCATTTCCGGTGGCAACGTATGGGGTAGAATGGTTTGATCTTGTCCACTATGACATGAGGCATCCAATGGTGAAAGAAAATTGAAAATCACATAATAATTGATTCTTTTACAGCCAAAATAACGTGAAAAGTGACTCATGCAAAATTGACTTTTTCTCGGCAACTGCACATATTACAAATTAATTTTCACATACATTCTCTTCGTATGGGTTATTGCTACGAGATTATGAATGTTACGAAGATATATTTTTTAATATGAAGACGCTGGATGGGTTGTAAATAGCTTATTTTGACACCTTTTTTCACCCTTTAATCCAAATTGCCCGAAAACGAAATCGAAATTAAAAAAACTGAGCGCGATGTTTTGTGCGCCTTTATATGGCACATCTTTTCAGTCATATTAGATTTGAAAAAAAAAATTTTTGCTTTCAAAAATTGGTACCGAACTGTTAAAATTGTAGTTTTTGCTAAATTTACGTCACTTACGGTGCCGACGGGAAACTTTGCCGGTAACAAAAAAAATGACATTTTGAACCATGGAGCATATAAACTTTGTTTTATACAAATCAGACAATAAATAATTTATATAGAACCGATAAACTGAATTAGCCAATAGCGACCAAGGAAAATTATCCAGAAAAAAAATGTTCACATTTTTGCCCAAATCCGATGACCCTTTAACCCTTGGTAAAAGGTCATTAAAAAATATTCATTAATAAAAAAGTTTTTTGTCAAAATTTAAATTTTCAAAATTTGGCGCCTTATTTTTCCAAAGATTCTGCGAAATTTAAAAATCTAAAGACCCTTAGCTATGCGCCATGTCTCTGGGTATGTCAAAAACTATCAAACGATAAAATCCAACAATTGGTGTTAATATTACAGCAATATTTCAAAAAACGACAACTTTGGTGATTTCGGACATTTCGCATTGTCGCAGAATGCTAAAAAAAGCTTTAATCTCTAAGTCACACCCACTTTTGCAGTAAAACTCAAGACATTGCATCGATCCGACAAGTAGTTCCTGAGATATAAGCAAATTGGAAAAAAAAAAATAATAATAATAAGAATAATAATAAGAAGAATTTTAACAAAAACAATAGTGTTTCACACAAGCTACGCAGTGTGAAACCCTAATAATCAAACATTTCAGACAAAGAACGAATAGTAATAATAATAACAAAAGTCGAACATATAGATGTTATACATATTTGAAATCAGCGAAACATACTACAGATTTTGATAATACAATTAAACATAAACGAATTAGAAATATATAAATTATTTACATAAATCATTCAGTAAATCGACATGTATATATGGTTATCTACCCTGACAAAAATGAACGCAAAACTTTTAACTGTTTCTTTAGTAAGACTGGTTTGTAATTTTTTTTATTGATTCGTAAACTTTGGCTACAATGAAATGAAATGGGGTTTAACGTCCTACTCATTTGCTCCTAAACTGGGCTAATGGAAAGCGGGCATAGGCCATACAGTGTGCTATGAAGGAAATTTTGCCCGGGCAGCGGCGCTACGGCCTACTCTTATGTCGAATTCCAACTGCCAAGGGATCTTTTACGTGCACTCCAATGTGTACACGGGACCTCGGTTTTTCGTCCCATCCGAACCACTAGGCAGCTGTCCTTGTCAGGCCCTCCTTCTGCATCACTGACAAGGGGAAATCACGCCGGAAAATCGAGATGAACTTTCTCAGCCAATGCAGGGATCGAACACCTGACCTCCAGGCTAGCGAGCCAGCGCCTTACCCACTTAGCCACCGTGACCCCCGACTACAATCAAGGATTAAGATAACAATGGTGGAGATAACAATAAAATAAAATAAAACCAAGAATGAATAATCCAAACCATTAGTCAAAATTCGAAGTCCTAAATACACGACAAACAGTGGTAACAGGTGTCCGGAAGAGTAAGCTTACCCTGCCTGGTGCCACAGCTGTGTCCAAACTATTAGACGAAATCTCAGTAAAATAGCATGATATGACGAACGGAATGGGACCACCGGGGATACCGTCGACGAGCCGCATATGATTCATATACATCGGATGTAGGGTACATAAAAAAACGGCCACATTATCATATAAGATAACTACAAATAATAGATACATATATAAGATTTTTATACATAACATAATAGCACTATTGTTTCAGCATACGTGTATCTAGAGTGTGCACATAATACACACAAATATAAGATTATTACACAATATTAGATTACATAACATAAATATATATAAGATTTGTACACGTATATAAGATTACTACACATAATATGCACATGCATGCGATTACTACTGATATATAAGATTGTTACACATAATATAGTCCTACACATATATAGATCTTTCATATATAAGATTATTATACACAATAAAAACTATGTAAGCGATATAACATAGCATAAAATGATATGTTGACATATAAGATCGCAACGAACGAAAACGCTAATTCTGTATTGATGGTAAGTTTTCAAAAGTGACAGCCGGATTAGTTGAAGTGTACACCAAACCGAAGACATTCATTATGTGAATATTCAGTTAACCTGTGAAAATCCAATGTTTTTGGCAGTGATGAATAGATAGTCACAGAATGGGTGCGGTAGGATCTCGTAGCGAATTAAATGAAATGAGGTTTAACGTCCTATTGTTCTGCATATTATGCTGTACAGTGTACAGCGTTAGGGGAAATTTTACCTACGGACCATGAAACAGACCCATGAGCAGTTCCATGTACTTTAATTTTATTATAATTCGTATTGACGTTTCAGCGATTTTTTTACCATTTGCCAAAATATATCTTTGTTGTCATTATTTTGCCAGTTGATATAAGTAGTAGTTTTCAATAGAGCATTCAGTGATTTGCTCATATTAACTGCTTCTATATCCTCTAATAACACTACTACTATAGACTCTATACTCCTATCTATAACCAATTTCTGAGCTAAACTCATTTCAAATTGACACCATTTACTTCTAGCAAAATCATTGGACAAAACAACAAGAACTTTACGACTGTTTTCCATGTGTTGTACAATATTATCAATGATCAGTTGTCCACCAAGAAAATCTCTTTCGTGGATACACAACTTAATGTTTTCACCTTCTTCCACGATAGGTAGAAGATCATGTAAAACCCAGTCACTATCTTGTACACAGTAAGCAACAAAGACGTCATGAACAAAGTGTTTCTCTGCAATATCCAACAGCTGTTTAGGTCTGTATCTCCACATATAAATATGATATTTAATATGCCAGATATATTTGTTGATAACAGAAGCGATCAAAATGACACAGATGAAAAAACATGTTACTGTTGTAACAGAGATAAACGCTCCAGTGTTATTCAGACAAATTCTCTCCGTTATATTCAGACATCTATAGCCGTCCGGATAACCCGCAAACTTGTGTGGTTCCCTATGAATCCACCGAATTAACCAAACCAATTCACACTTACACACGAACGGATTGTCAACTAAGGATATTGTTTTCAATCTTGTCCCTAACTTTTCAGGCAACATTTTACTTGTAACAGCCTGAATTGAATTATGACCTGCATTTAAGTCCGTCAATTTAATGTTCCTTTTAAAAAAATTATTTGGCCAGGATTTAATGCCATTCCAGCTAACATCTAAATAGGTAAGATGACGAAAATATTTGATGGCAGTAGGTATTTCGCGTAGCTTACAACCCACCAGATGTAATGTTTTGAGGGAATTCAGAGGTGCTAGCGTTTTGCTTAGTTTATCTGTCATTTTATAGAAATTATTTTCAGCCAAATTCAAGTGTTCTAACCGATCCAATCCATAAAATGCACGTTCATCCAGGCGGTTAGTAGTCAGTATATTGCCTGATAGATTTATCTTTTTTAGTTTGCTGTTGTTGAACGCACGTTCCTCTATATGAAAAGTTCTACCCTGTTCTGCGATAGCCAATGAGCTAAGAGACTTGAAAGAATGAAAATAATCTGTTTTTAATGAGTCAATGTTGTTTAAACTCACATACAGGAATTTTAGCTTTTCCAAGCAGTTTATATATTCTGGGGCGAAATTACCAATTGTATTATTTCCTAATTGCAAATTTGATAAATGTGGATAGGAGTTTCGGTGAAGACAAAAGTTTGGTAAAGCAACCAACTTATTATTAGAAAAAGAGAGCTGTTGTAGATGTTGGCTAACACCCGGTATGACGGTGGATATTTTGTTATGCGAAACATCCAATTTTTGCAATTGTTGCATTACGTTAAATGTTGTCATATTAAGTAGTGTGATGTCGTTCTGGGATAAATCCAAGGTTATATTTTCCGCAGATTTAAAGTCAACAAAAACATCATGTGGAATATCTTCTAAGCGATTTTTACTGAGAGATATCCAGAGAAGTTTGCTATTTCTCTGAAAACTTGAGAATAAGTTCCGCAGCGAATCTGAAGTGAGTAGATTATGGGCTAAATCCAGTACGCGAACCTGTGAAAGATTTTGAAAGACGTTTTTGTCAATACACTGAATTCCATTATGGTGTAGAGTTAGCCGTGATATTTTTGTGTTACTTATGTTTAAAACTGTAGTTGGACCTAGACGAGGTAAATGATTATATTTGAAAAAGACTGCTCTGGTGTTATCGGGAAATTTTGGAATATAGGTAAGGTTTGTATTATAACAGTGAGCACTCTGATTAGCGCACTGACATAATCCGGTTGAACACGCATCCTTACTTGCCACAGATGGAACACAAAGAGCAAGGATAACAGCAGCCAACATCTTACATGGATCTACCACCAAAACAGTTCCCTGAAAAATAAAAATAGGTTGCCAGGCAACGAAACATACGCCCACACAGCAGCTAAATCCTCCGGGCAGAAATCAAGTAATTATCAGAAAATCATTAGAATTTGTTTGGTTTTTATAAAGTTCTGACCCATGCTAACGTTAAGTATAAGAAACATTTAACATTATGGAATTAGCTGTCACCTCCACTGGATACGAAACATTTAATATTATGGCGATTTTTCGTACAATCAGGGGCCATAATTCAGGAAGTTACGATCAGATATGTCCAAATATCGACAAGAACCATGTGCAAGATCTTTAGGTTATAAAAATGTATTTCAAGTTTCATCAAAAACGAATTAAAATTGTGACCTCTATAGGGTCAACAACCTTGATATACCATATTTTTTAAACCATTCGCGTACAAACGGCGGTCAATTTTGGTCCGATATTCATGAAATTCAAACCCAACCTCGATTACCCTGTAACGGTGATATAATCAAACGTTTTTTTTTTAAATTAGGTAATAATGGTTACCTCCAGAGGGACCACAAGGTGATAAAGGCGATTTTTCGTACAATCAGGGGCCGTAATTCAGGAAGTTACGATCCGATATGCGCAAATATCGACAGGGTCCAAGACATTTATGTTATAAACATGTATGTCAAGTTTCATCAAAATCGGTTCAAAATTGCGACCTCTATAGGGTCCACAACCTTGATATAACATATTTCCACACTATTCGCGTACAAACCGCGGCCAATTTGGTCCGATTTTCACGAAATTCGAACTCAACCTCCATAACCATGTAACGGTGATATAATCAAACGGTTTTTTAAATCGGATAACAATTTTGACCTCCAGAGGGACCACAAGCTAAAAATGGTGATTTTTCGGACAATCAGGGGCCATAATTCAGGAAGTTAGGATCCGCTGGGCGCAAATATCGAAAGGAACCAAGATCTTTGGGTTATAAACATGCATTTCAAGTTTCATCCAAATCGGTTCAACATTGTGATCTCTACACTGTTCACAAGCTAAAAACGTGATTTTTCGTACAATCAGGGGCCATAACCCATGAAGTTACAGTACGATACATGCCAATATCGAAAGGAACCGAGATCTTAGGGTGAAAACCTATTTTTTTAAGTTTCATTGAAATCGGATATAAATTGTGACCTGTAGACTGTTCACAAACAACTGTGGACGGACAGGGGCGACGACAATATACGTTCACATAAAAATGTGGGCGTATAAAAATAGAATATTTATGTTGAGACGGTTGAAAAGATAGGCTGACACTGCTAGGCAGGATACGCCCACATTTTCGAGAGATGGATAGATAGAGAACAAGCAATACCGAAAGTGATTTTTCCTACATCATTAAGTTAGAATTTGATATGTGCAAATATCGAAATGAATTAAGATCTTTGGGTTATAAAGGTTCATTTCAGTAGGCTTCAAATTCGACTGGGGATCATGTTGCTAAGTGGGTAAGATGCTGGCTCGGTAGCCTTGAGGTTGGGTGTTTGATCCCTGCATTGGGTGACAAAGTTCATCTAGATTTTCTAGCGTGGTTTCCCCTTGTTCGCGATGAAGGATGGATGGCCCGACAACAACAGCTGTCAAGTTTGGTCCGATTTTCACGAAAGTCGACCTCAACCTTCATTACGATGTAACGGTGATATAATCAAACGGTTTTTTAAATGGGATAATAATTCTGACCCCAGAGGGACCACAAGCTAAAAAAAAGGTCATTTTTCGTACAATCAGGGGCCATAATTCAGGAAGTTACAATCCGATATGCACAAATATCGACAGGAACTAAGATTGTTAAGTTGTAAACATGTGTTTCAAGTTTCATCAAAATTGAATGAAGATTGTGACCTCTAAAGGGTTCACAACCTTGATATACCATATTTTTACACTCTTCGCGTACAAGCGGCAGCCATTTTTCAGTCAATTTTGGTCCGATTTTCACGAAATTCGACCTCAACTTTCATTACGATGTAACGGTGATATAATCAAACGGTTTTGTAAATGGGATAATAATTCTGACCTCCAGAGGAACCACAACCTAAAAAAGGTCATTTTTCGGACAATCAGGGGCCATAATTCCGTAAGTTACGATCCAATGGGCGCAAATATCAAAAAGAACCAAGATCTTTGGGTTATAAACATGCATGTCAAGTTTCATCAAAATCGGTTCAAAATTGTGACCTCTAAGGGTCCACAACCTTGATATAACATATTTTCACACAAATCGCGTACAAACGGCGGCCATTTTGTCTGTCAATTTTACCTCAATCTTCATTACCATGTAACGGTGAGATAATCAAACGGTTTTTTAAATCGGATAATAATTTTGACCTCCAGTGGGACCACAAGCTAAAAAGGGTGATTTTTCGTACAATCAGGGGCCATAATTCAGGAAATTACGAATCAATGAGCGCAAATATCGAAATGAACCAAGATCTTCGGGTTATAAACATGCATGTCAAGTTTCATCAAAATCGGTTCAAAATTGTGACCTCTATAGGGTCCACAACATTGATATAACATATTTTCACACTATTCGCGTACAAAAGGCGGCCATTTTGTTTGTCAATTTTGGTCCGATTTTCACGAAATTTGAACTTCACCTTCATTACCATGTAACGGTGATATAATCAAACGTTTTTTTTTAAATCGGATAGTAATTTTGACCTCCAGAGGGACCACAAGCTAAAAAGGGCGATCTTTCGGACAATCAGGGGCCATAATTCAGGAAGTTACGATCCGATGGGCACAAATATCGAAAGGAACCAAGATTCTGGGGTTATAAACATGCATGTCAAGTTTCATCACAATCGGTTCAAAATTGTGACCTCTATAGGGTCCACAAGCTAAAAACATAATATTTCGTACAATCAGGGGCCATAATACATGAAGTTCCGATTCCATTACATGCCAATGTCGAAAGGAACCGAGATCTTATGGGGATAAACCTATATTTTAAGTTTCGTTAAAATCGGATAAGAATTGTAGCCTGTAGCGAGTCCACAAACAAATTGTGGACGGACGGACAGGGGCGACGACATAATACGTCCACATGAAAATGTGGGCGTATAATAAAATGGGATTTAACGTCCAACATGTATCCACCAAACAGGCGGACAGTTTGCAACAGATTCTTTTTTCATCTTTGGCAAGGTTTAGGGGCATTTGTGTGGAACTTTTCACCACAAGAGTTCCACAAGATATCGGATTTCTGAAAATAAATACAGTCCACAAAATTTTCGAGTTTGATACAGCGTTTTGTGTTTGTGGTATTTTTACCACAAGAGTTCCACAAGATATTCTCCAAAATTTCTTCTCAGACCCCCATTGTGCTTGTGTGGTAACACATTCCACAAGATTTTCTACTGTGGTGGTTTTTTGTGCAATATCTTGTGGAACTCTTGTCCTAAAACGACCACAAACCCCAAATACTGTATTAAAATTATTCAGTCGAAAATCTTGTGGAATGTGGTACCACACAGGCATATAGGGGTCTGAGAAGAATTTTTTTTCTAAGTTCAATATCTTGTGGAACTCTTGTGGTAAAAAACACCACATACCGTAATATCTTGTGGGTCTCTTGTGGTGAAAGGACAACACAGAATAAAATATTGTAGAATATATTTTCCCCACGTTTTACAAGATAATAGGATAAAATAATATTGTTCAAGCAAAATAAAGAAAATGTTTGATAAATTTGTCATGGTCCACTTTTCCAAACGCCCCCATACCGTGCCATTTCAGGGTATAGAAATTAGGTCATAAGTAGATGAGCCCTATTGATATTCAGCTTTCTAAAGTTACGCTCCCTTTTCCAACTTTGTGAATATGAGCAAGGTGCCTTGAATCGGTTGGTTCTAATCTGGTGTACAAATTATGGTCATGAGATGACAATGGCTCTAAATATTCAGTGGTCTGCAACCTTCTGTTCCACAGTTACCACTTCCCCCAAAACCACGTAAACGTGATGGATTCTACAACTTTTAACGGATTTGTCAAGCTTGTGAACACTATAGAGACCATGTGCCTTGGAGGATGCTCTTATCAAATTTGATCAACATCCATGGTGCTCTTTGGAAACTCATTTTTTTTCTTTGGACTGTCTTTGATTTGTGTGCGTAGTGCGATCCTCCTGTACTTACTATTAGGAGACGCCAATTTAAAGCGGAATTATGTAAGGTTTAGACACAGTTGTCGCTATAATAGTTATAAATAAATAATCAAAATAGAATTTGGTGACAATTTCAGTCAAATCACTTCATTTTAAGCCGAATTATTTGCGTTAGAAAACCAGTGCAAACTCGATAGTCACTGCTGCATACAATTGTAACGGTAATAAACAAAGTCTTGATTATCCATTTTTAAATTAAATTATCAAACGTCATTTGTATTTAAAGCTTTTGAAAATCTGGAATATCCGATGGCACCTAGAGTTGATTTGGTCTTGTCTAATTGATAATTTATATAATTGATAGCCGGCTTTAACAATGTCCAACGTCTCAGTCAGCTAATACAAGGATTTGATTTACAATTGAACCACGTTTACTTTTTTTAATATCATTTTTAAATACATAACATTGGTTCTATCTACAGACGTAATATGTTACAACAAAGACAAATTTTCATCACAGGAAAAGGGGTAAGGTGGCCAAATATTTAATTGTATCAAAAGGTCTGTCGTTGTTTCGCGTGGCGTGGTTTCGATGTCCCGCTTCTGTGTGACGGGTTTATTGAAATAGAATTGACTTCGTTCGTGTTGAGTGGTCGTTAAACTCCATTTCTCTCTCTTACTCCTTTATCCCACAAAAATATCAATTTAACATACAAAATCCGGTGACTTAACCAGTTTTACTGTTGCTCAAATAAAGAGGTCTAGTCATACAGAGGCGGATCGAAGCTCTGGTGGGTCCTAGGCAGCTGGACCAGCTGGGCCCTTTGCGGAACTGGTTTGCTGTAGTAAAACTTAGACCACTGTAAGAAAATCGACATTTCCAAGGATATACTGACGGAATAATATCACACACTACAACATAGTCGAACAATACCATGCCAGTCGGCCAGTGACAATCAATTGCTGCTCAGATGGGCGCAGCAACAGCCAATTGCCGGATAAAAGAAAATCGGAGTTAGCCAAGCTGTCATCATCACTTTTAGAAATCACTCCTTCCTGGTCGGTCGCCGACTCATTATTTTCGATAATATCATTCGTGTTTTCATCCACTGATCAGTGACCCTAATTGGCCACCGAAAAACATCGTGATTTTGGGCGTATTGTTTGCCGCTTTTTTTTAGCATTTCAGCTTCATGTTTTTTTTTTGTTTCCTATTCTCCCATCCATACCTTTGCTTTTGGGCCACGCCACAGCAAACCAGCCTTCAAGTAATTTAAGAAAGGCAAATTCCAGGATAAAATCGCAAAAACTTTCATTTTTTTTAAAATGAAAACGAAACCGGATACCAAGCTAATGCGAGATGAGCGAGTGACCAGTATCGCAGTTGGAGTGTTCGATCACACTAAAGCTTATCTCCTCAAAGCACTATGGTGTCACTGACCGTGTGGGTCTTCTTCCCTAGCGAGGTTCGTCGGAAGCGCGAATTAAATAATGTAAAAAATCAAATTTAAAAAGGTCGTCAAAAATTTTATGGGCCCTATTTTTTCTTGGGGCCCTAGGCAGCTTCCTACACTGCCTATATGGTAATCCGCCTCTGTAGTCATAGTATTGGTCCCAAAGCTTGCTATATTATGTATAGGATATTAACCTACCCAAGTGTTCTCTATCATATCAATCCGAGGGAGATTAGGTTTATATCTGACATATACAACGTTCACCCGTCTATTTCGTTACTGAATGCTACAAACTGTACTACAACAATGTTTTTTTTTATTGTCAAAAGAATAAAATTAATTTCTGTGTTCTTTGTATTATTTCGATCATCTACGTTGATATGAGCCGAATATATCGACCTGGGATGACGTCATGAGAGGTGGTTATGAGATATAACTGCTTTGGACATCAAAGAAAAAACTACACCCAGTTGTATATGAAATATATAAATACTTATAAATACTTAGCTTACCTCTCCGCATATGTAGATATAACAGGTGCTCCTTCGCTTACACAACTACAACACGACTGATATGAGTAACCGGAAGATCAACAGTATACAAAAAACAATTTTAAAGATGCAGTATGGAAGATTTAGAACAGGCGCTTACACTTCTCGGTATAATAATTGTGAAATGGATAATATTAAAAATTGAAAATTTCAGTCAAAATACATTATACCTAAATTATAAATGTTGATAAGAATAGTCTAGTCTCGGTTACTATTACTGCCATTGCAATGATAAGCAAAGCCTCGATTATCCATTTGTAAATTAAAACATAGAAATTGTGTTTCAATCCAGTAAAAGCACTAGTAACCGATGATCTTAGAGAGTTAATTTAGGTTCGTAATGATAAATATCTAATTAATAATTTATATAACATTTCAGCCTAAAGGAAAGGCCCACAGTAGACAGATTTAGCTCTAAAATAGAAATTCCTACAATATCTTTTAAATTTTAAATGCCAGTTATAGGCCAATGTTACGGAAGCGTAATAGGGCCACATATTTTTTTTATTATTCTATTTTCAAGTTAGTAACTTGAATTTTCAAGTTAGTAACTTGAATTTTCAAGTTAGTAACTTGAATTTTCAAGATACTAACTTGAATTTTCAAGATACTAACTTGAATTTTCAAGATACTTACTTACTTTCAAGTTAGTATCTTGGAAATTCAAGTTACTAACTTGAAAATACAAAAAAAAAAAATAAAAAAATATGTGGCCCTATTACGCTCCCGTAAAATTTAGCTCTTCCATAATGCATCTTTAAAGACAAAATTCGTCATTCCAAGCAGCAGTATATTAATCACTTGAAAACTAAAATATTGTAAAAGATGAAAGGCCTGCAATATGAATCACTTAAAATCTAACATATTGTAAAGAGATGAAAGGCCTGCAATATGAATAATATTGTGAAAGATGACAAGAAAGGCGTAACTGTTAAATAATACATTATTTGAAGTCTTAATGCGTCATTTTAAACAACAATATGAATCACGTGAATATCAAATAAGGAATATGCTTCAATCAAACTGGTTCATACACAAATCCTATTTCGTTTCGATTTTTTATAGTTCAAAATTTCGAATCACTTGTCTTTACTACACTGGGATCTGGACGAGTTGTTACACAACTTGCCTTTATGTATGTGTGTAAGGTATTGGCCAATGAAAGCATCTGTAACGGCCACTTCTTGGCATGCCATGCACGGGACTGTGGGGCAGGTTAACGCAGATTGGTTAATCAATGTCTGACATCATAGGGTCAAACGTCGCCCGTGCGCCCACTGACTTGGTTAGCTGTTTATATAAGTGGGGTTTGGGTGGTCTGGAGTGTTACGCTTCGAGCTCTAGCTGACCGGTCATCTCTGGCTTCCGGTCGCGGATTTCGATCCATAGTAAAATATTCCGCGCCACCGGTAAAATAAGGAAACTTTGCGATACGGACGACTCTTATATCGAATTCGAGCCATCCATGATTTGTTGCACGTGCACCCCAGGGTGTACATGGGACCTCGGTTTTCGGTCCCCATCCGAACCACAATACTTTATCCCTTACCAGCACCTCAGTGCTACACCACTGACAATAGAGAAACACGCCGGAACTGTTCGATGACCGTTCCCGGTTCACACGGTCAGCTAACCAATATCGCACTCAATGAGTCATCACAGATCCCGACCTATCGCAAGTTTATTTTAATACTTCCTTGCAAGCTTATAGACATAATTTACAAACCTTTACAAATTATCGAAACTATGAAAGTTTAAATTTTCATCTTGTTGGGTTTATCATAGCCTGTCCCGTGACTTTCTGGCAAACGGGTAAAGTACATGTAGTTGTCAAAATAAAGTGCCCGAAATCTATAATAATAATCTATTTTTACCTTTCTTCTAATTGAATACCACATATTTGTATTGAATTGAGCCACTCTACCTTGTGCGATTTTTTTCTGGCACCGATAATTAATTGTGAATGCAGCTGCAACAACCTGATCGTGTGGTTGGAATTCAGGTCGGCATAGAGTGAGATTTCGGTTGCAATC
Organism: Patella caerulea; assembly: GCA_036850965.1. Lineage (NCBI taxonomy): Eukaryota > Metazoa > Mollusca > Gastropoda > Patellidae > Patella > Patella caerulea. Next base: position 9,873,788 of record JAZGQO010000002.1, on the reverse strand, counting down.
CGATTGGAAAGTTTGAAGTTGGTTAATTGGCGAGCTTGAATAGCAGAAAACCTATTTGCATCACGGGACCATATTATGCTATAAATTTACCTGATATTACTATATTTATCTTGGTAAGATGACACCGATAAATCGTGACACACCCTTCATAAAAAAGGTTTCTGGTTATTAACAAAAATCACGTCATGCTCAAAATGTATTAATAATATATTACATTAAGCATTTCTCGTTGATGTTATACATATACAATATACAATTTCACACATTATTGACATATTTATTCAACGAAGCCGTTACTCACATAATCTATGCGACAACGTGAAAGAACATAAAAGGTCTATTTATTATTTTCGTGCAAACCAGTGTTACATAGAAGATGTTAATATTATTGTATTGATGCTAGGTTCTCAAGTTTGCAGCTACATAAATACAACAGGAACATTAATTAATCAGGAACTAAACTATCGAGAATTCTCGTATTCAAGCCCCAGGCTTAACTTCAAATTTGACCATGTCAGTGATAAAACGATTCTTTTTATAACCGTCTCATGGCACTAACAGTATAAAGTACACCAATTCGACGTGAGTTCATCAATGTCAGCACATGTGGTTTGAAAATTTAATAGGGAGACCACTCTAAAATACATATTAAATTTAAGCCCACGGGCTTAATATCAAAATTTAAACTCGTTATTAAGCCCATTGTCTCTTAGAATGACTCTTACCTCTTCTCAGATGATCGTTTGGTGGGGCCCTTTCTACTACACATGGAGCAACTTAATTTACTATATCGCAGACATCCAATAGCATTGAGAGCTGATTATGGTCTTGGTAAGTTCACTAATGTTTAATCAATAATTTATGTAATATTTCAGGTCTAAATAAATGCCTAAAATAAGCCGATTTGTCTCTTGCATATTGTTTGTGGAATTCAGAAAATACTATGAAAATATCATCAATAGATTATCTACCTGGTAGGATTTAATCAGATTAACAAATGACCCATCAAAAGATTGATATTGTCTACAAGAGGATGTCAGATTGATATTGTCTACAAGAGGATATCAGATTGATATTGTCTACAGGATTGGTCGAACTTCTAGTAAGAATATCAATCTGGAAACATTCGTAGTGTAAAAATTCAGTTATCAACACATATTATATTTCTGTATTCGAACACGATGATTGGATACAGTCTCGGATTGGGTGCGGCGGGATTCTTGTAGCACTGAACTGCGGACCATGAAACAGTTCCATGTACTTTAATCTTATTATAATTCATATTGACGTTTCAGCGATTTTTTTACCATTTGCCAAAATATATCTTTGTTGTCATTATCTTGCCATTTGATATAAGTAGTAGTTTTCAATAGAGCATTCAGTGATTTACTCATATTAACAGCTTCTATATCCTCTAATAACACTACTACTATAGACTCTATACTCCTATCTATAACCAATTTCTGAGCTAAACTCATTTCAAATTGACACCATTTACTTCTAGCAAAATCATTGGACAAAACAACAAGAACTTTACGACTGTTTTCCATGTGTTGTACAATATTATCAATGATCAGTTGTCCACCAAGAAAATCTCTTTCGTGGATACACAACTTAATGTTTTCACCTTCTTCCAAGATAGGTAGAAGATCATGTAAAACCCAGTCACTATCTTGTACACAGTAAGCAACAAAGACGTCATGAACAAAGTGTTTCTCTGCAATATCCAACAGCTGCTTAGGTCTGTATCTCCACATATAAATATGATATTTAATATGCCAGATATATTTGTTGATAACAGAAGCGATCAAAATGACACAGATGAAAAAACATGTTACCGTTGTTACAGATATAAACGCTCCAGTGTTATTCAGACAAATTCTCTCCGTTATTTTCAGACATCTATAGCCGTCCGGATAACCCCAAAACTTGTGTGGTTCCCTATGAATCCATTGAATTAACCAAACCAATTCACACTTACACACGAACGGATTATCATTTAAGGATATTGTTTTCAATCTTGCCCTCAACACGGCAGGCAACATTTTACTTGTAACAGTCTGGATTAAATTATTACCTGCATTTAATTCCGTCAATTTAATGTTTCTTTCAAAGAACTTAGCTGGCCAAGATTTAATCAGATTCCAGCCAACATCTAAATAAGTAAGATTATGATAATATTGGATGGCAGTGGGTATTGTCTGTAACTTACAGCCCAACATAAATAATTGTTTAAGAGATTTGAGAGGGGCTAGCGTTTTACGTAGTTTATCCTCCATTTTAAAGAAGTTATTTTGTGTTAAATCTAGCTTTTCTAATTGATCGAGTCCACAAAATGCACGTTCATCTAGGCGGTTAATAGTCATTAGGTTCTTTGATAGATCAAGAGTTAGCAGTTTGCTGTTGTTGAACGCACGTTCCTGTATATACAGTGTTCTACTCTGTTCTGAGAGAGACAACCAGCTAAGAGATTTGAAAGAATGAAAATAATCTGTTTTTAATGAGTCAATGTAGTTTAAACTCACATCCAGGAGTTCTAGTTTGTCCAAGCAGTTTAAATATTGCGGAACGAAATTACCAATGTTGTTGCTTTTTAGATGCAATGTTTTTAACTCCGGAAAGGAGTTTCGACGAAGACAAAAGTTTGGCAAAGCAGCCAACTTATTATCATAAATGTAGAGGTTTTGCAGATGGTGGCTAACGCCCTGTATGACTGTAGATATTTTATTACTCGAAACATCCAAATTTAGCAAGTTTTCTATAGCGTTAAATGATGTCATATTAAGTAGTTTGATATTATTCAGAGATAAATCCAAAGTTATCCATTTTGCAGATTTGAAGTCAAGAAACACATTATGTGGAATGTCTTCTAAGCGATTTCTACTGATGGAAATCTTGGAAAGTTTACTATTTCGTTGCACAGAAGAGAATAGGTTCCGCAGCGAATCTGAAGTGAGTAGATTATCGGTTAAATCCAAGAAGTAAACTTGGGATAGATTCTGAAACACTTTTTCATCAATATATTGAATTTCGTTCTGGCGTAGAATGACTTGTGATATTTTTGTGTTACTTATGTTCAAAACTGTAGTTGGACCTAGATGAGTTAAATTATTATTTCTTAAGCGGATTGTTCTGGTGTTACCTGGAAATTTTGGAATGTAGGTAAGGTTTGTATTATAACAGTAAGCAATACGGTGTGCGCACTGACATAATCCGGTTGAACACGCATCCTGATTTGCCACAGATGGAAAACAAAGAGCAAGGATAACAACAGCCAACATCTTACATGGATCTACCATCAAACAGTTCCCTGAAAAATAGAATATTTATTTTGAGACGGTTGAAATAAAATGGGAATTAACGTCATACGTGTTTGCACCATTCAGCTTTTTAAAGATACGCTCCCATTTCCAAAACTTTGTGAACATGATAAAGGAACCTTGAATGTGTTTGGCTCAAATTTGGTGTGAAAATTATAGTCATGAGATTACGATTGCTCTAAATTATTAAACATATTTTATTGACAAGTATCAAAAGGATTGAGCACAAGTTTCAAAAACTTAGAAAAGCCCTTTCCATACATACAAATAATAGTTAAAATTTAGTATAAACAAGATTGCGAAATAGTATATACAATAATAAATAATTTATAATTAATATATGTAATATCAGATGAATTATATCATATAGCTCTATATAAAAAATAAGTAAAGAGGTGATGAAGAGAATATATAATTATATTTAAAATTGTATCCCAATATCACTGTTATACATTTTTTCATTATATTTAAAACAATGAAAAATAAAGTTTAATAAATGGGATATAATTGAACTGATTCATGTATAAAATGATTTGCTAAATAATTCTAAACAGTCGGTTAAATTATGCTCTCTTATTACCCTTATGAACGAAATTTTGTAAAAAGTGCAAGCGAACAGTTATCCACCAAAAAATTGCTAACAATATATACTAAGAAGTAATTAATAATATTAAGTTTTATTTAAATCGATTTGAAAGTTTGATATATTTGTGAACTCCAAGGAAAAGGTTTGTATTCATCTCAATTGACAATTCTGAATTGCCGAACAATAGGGTATCTATATTTATTACAGAATAATTTGACAATGTATTTAATAGCTCAGCACGAATTACATCATATAAGTGACATTTCAGAAAATAGTGTTCAGCATTTTCTATAGATTTGCCAAGAGCATGTGGGATCATTTACAACGTTTATTTTATACAAAAAATTTTGCAACGAACTAAACCCATGCCGGTTTCTAGTGTGAATAATATTTTCATGTCTATTACCTTTACAGAAGTAGATTGGCGCTTTATGTATTAAGGAACGCAATTTTTGTTTGTATAGATATTTGAAGGATTTAATGTTGGTTGATTGCTTTAAGGAGTCCTCTAATAATTCCCAATCACGAATTGTTGTAGGGAAGTACGAAGTTTGGTGTAATGTTGTTCTACAATAAGGATTTCTATATTCGCTGATTTTTCTTAAATTGTATTGTTGAGGTGTTTGTTGGTAATATTCTAAAATGTCATATAAATATGATGGGTTTTTCTAATTTCTAATTTGAAAAAATGTAGTTAGTCGCTTTTGTGTACGTCTGTCTGATAATTTATTCCATCCGGTTTCAAAATAGAGCGCTTCACGAGAACAAGTTTTAGTTAGTCCAGTGACAATCCTGGCAGCTTCTAGCTGTACCTTTTCGAGTTTTTCGGTATTGGAAGCGTTACACCCATCCCACACTTCACATGCGTATTCCAGTTTTGGCCTTATGAATATCAAATAAACGTTATTTAAAGTTTGTCTATTAAAGGAGAATTTTAGTTTACGCAAAATATTTAATAGTTTTGAGGTGGACGTGATAATAGTTTCAATATGGATGGTCCATTTGGCGTCATTTGAAAGGGTAAGCCCCAAGTGTTTGTGACATTTAACCACTTCAAGTGCTTGATTATTGAATACCAGATTTGGATAATTTTCTGTATTTTTAGAACTAAATAAAATAGCTTTTGTTTTGTTTGGATTAAAGTTTATAAGCCAATTATTCGCCCAAATGTTGAGATTTGTCAGATCGTAGTTTAGGGACTGTTCTATCTCTGTAACTGTCTGTTTGTTACACCCGAGTGCCGTATCGTCTGCAAATAATCTAGCCACATTGGTAAGCACATCTTGTACATCATTGATATAATTCAAAAACAAAAAGGGACCCAGAACTGATCCCTGTGGAACTCCCGATTGAAGAGTAATTTCTGATGACACAGACCCATTTACAAATACCCGTTGAGTCCGGTCTTGGACATAACTTGACAACCATGTAATTAGCATGCCTGAAACCCCATATTGACTTAATTTGTGTATCAAACCGGGTAAGAATACGCGGTCAAACGCTTTAGATATATCGCAAAAAACATAACAGGAATATAGTTGCTTATCAATTGCAGATGAGATATCATGGTACACTTCTAAAAGTTGAAGAACAGTAGAGTAGTTCGGTCGAAATCCTGATTGGTATTTGTACAGGAGATTGTTTTGATGGAAGTAGTTAAACAGGTGTTTGAAAACTACCTTTTCTAATAATTTACTCAAATTACTTAAAAGGCTTATAGGTCGGTAGTTTGAAGCTAGAGAGCTGTCTCCTTTTTTATAGAAAGGTAGGACATTTGCTTTTTTCCAAATTGCTCTAAATATTCAGTGGTCTGCAACCTTCTCTCCAAAATCCTATAAACGTGATATATTCTACAGTTTATAAAGGAATCCTTTATCAAATGTGATCAACCTCCATACTTTCCTTCGGATAATCTATGGTTTTGGAAACATTTTCTTTTTAATTTTAAGTGAAGTCTGTGTTGTTAATGCGGTTTATTTGGGTGTACGAAGTGCGATCTTCTTGCATTTACTATAATGAGATGCTTTTAGCGAATCTCAAATTTAAAGTGGCATTACGTAACATTTAGATATAGACTGACAGTTTTGGCTACCCGAGGGAATCACGAGGCTAAGTGGGTAAAACGCTGGCTGACAAGGACAGCTGTTTATATGTGTACACATTGGCATGCACGTAAAAGATCCCTTGAAGTCGAAATTCGATATAAGAGTAGGCCATAGCGCCGCTGCCCGGGAAAATTTCCCTCATCGCACACTGTATGGCGTATGCATATCTTCATTAGCCCAAGTTAGGCGCAGAACAGTCGGACGTTAAACCCCATTTCATTTCATTTTGATTTCGCTACCCGAGTTATTGACATTTCATCGTTTCTATTTTTACTGTAATGTTTAATCAATTATATTCGGTGAAATACGCCTGAGGTCTCTATCGATTGACAGCCAATAGCGTTTGGTTATTCCAGTCTACACCGATACTATTTATTGCACATGTTCTTCAGATACATGACGTCACCGTTGGAATGATTTGTGGAATATGGCTAGCCTAGTTATACGAGTCCTTATCATATTCCTGAAGCAATGGCCCGAGAAATCCTTCTCTGGCCATTGCTGGAATAGCGTCTGTTTCTTGAACTTATGCGGGAGTGTGTCTATTCTTTCCGTTCAATGAAAGCTATCACTTAGGTACAGCAACATGACCGTCCTTCGTTTAATCTGGGCCTTCCCTAAAACTTTGGACAGTGATTTCAGGTATTAAAAACGGTGAAAGTATGTTCGTTTCCAAACAGTATTGTTTACATTTCATTCGACTTGATAGCCTCGTTTGTCACGCAATTAGTTTTACTGCGGTATTCTGCTATGCACGGGTTAATTAGGCATAATAAAATCGCGAGCCATGACGTAACGTTATGTAAACATATTTGGTCCAATATTGGCACTCGTTTTAAATGTAAAGCTTTTGTAGGGCAGCTCGTGATTGTTTGGTAGACGGACTACTGACCAATCAAAATTTAAAACAGCAATATCCACTCATAACAGCAATGTGTAGTAGGATTACCTCTAATCAAAAGCAAACACTGCGCGGAGTCTAGGTTTTGATTTAACTTCTTAAGACAGGTTATTCGAGTCCATACTAACAAATGACACTGAAATGCATTATGGTACACGATTCGTTTACCTTTGGTAAAATGTTTATTTTGTTTTCAATATTGGATATCAGAATCCCATCTTTTCCAGGTTAGAGCGCAACATTAATGTTGATTTAAATTGACAAATAATTTGTGGTTTCATTGCCGAAGACTTGAAGTGATATTGGGTAATTAGAGACTTACCTACATTAAATTAAATTATTAATCCTCGTCAGTTAAAAAATGTCTTATTAATAATTATAACATTTAAGGCAAAACTAAGGACCCACAATAAGCGGATTTATCCCTTAAATAATATCCCAGAGAGAGCGACAGGCATAGAGAGGGAGAGAGAGAGATGAGATTTAACGTTCTCTTGACACATATAAGGTAATTCCGGGACTAACACACGGTCCGATTTTATTTCTATAATTCGCTTGCTCATAGGCGTCTATGGTACTACATATTTGATTCGGTGCCGTAACACAATTTCGAACTTTTAGGTAAGCAGCAACTAAGGAAGAAGAAACACATATTCTATTTGGTGCACACGACCAAAAGATCCAGTATAATCGAAGACATCTGGAAGAAGAAAATCCGTACAAACCAGCAACAGAAAAAGAATTTTTGCTGGACTTATTCGCAAAATTGGCCTTGGATAAAATCATTTTTTTCTTGTAAGTCTAATTTGTACAATTTGTTTACAGAACAAATAGTAATTATTTGAAGTTAAATCTGATTAGAAATTAAATATTTGAAATTCCACAGTATAGAGAATAAAATTTAGTCATTCATAAGTAGAGATTGATAGCTTTATTAAACAATGGAATATTATCACTGGTTAAGTGTGTATAATTATCAGGTTAACATGTCCTGTAGTAAAATTAAACTTAAAGTGAATCTAGTCGGTAGGTTAAAGAGAATCTATAAGGTATGAATTTGTTGTTTTTGATATAACTAAGGAATAATAATAAGGCACGGAATATGTAATAAAGTAAGGAATTAATGTTTGTCTCCGAATCAAAATGGGACGACGGCAGAGCTAAGGAAAGAGTTGGCCGTCTTTTCTTCTTTTGGTTCGATAATTTGTGTTGTATTATTGTGACTCTAGTCCAAGTCTCAAACTTATGGTTTTAGTCGAGTAAGACTAAAATTGGTAATAATTTAACTTTTGAATACAATGTTAAATTGCCAAATATTCGTGTTTTTCGTTGTTTCATATATAATGCAATTTTGGGACTCTAGTCCAAGTTTCAAAATTATGATTTTAGTCGATTATAGACTGTCGATTATAGACTAAATATGGTAATTTAGCTTTTGACGAAAAAGTTGAATTGCTATTTTTTGTGCTTAAGCGTCGTCCATGTGTTCAGCTATGTAGTTTTGAGACCCTTAGTCCAGGTTTCAGGATTATGGTAAGTTAACTTTTGAATAAAAAATTAGGTTGGGGTTAACCTTAGGGATTTTGGGTATAGTTTTTCTTCGGAAAAACTGAAATTACCGGTTCGTTAAATTTATCAGATTATCACATACGAGTTTTATAGGAGTTTAAGGTGTCGATATGCGGTAGATATATGTCCGTATTTATTTTTATGTAATTTTTGCTTTAGAAACGTAATATAAACGCTAAATATATGTTTGCTAAATGCTATGTTGTGTCATTTATTAAATCTTACTTTAAATTTTTCATGAGAGATGATTTAGAATGTGTAATTTGGCATGCCACATTGTACTGGTTATTATAAACAATAGTATTCACACTATGTTAAATTTGACCTGTGTGAAAGTCAGCTGATGCGTTGATAAAGGATATAGTAAACTATATACGTGTAATTAAAATCTAGGAATGTCATGTTTGTAAAATATAGACTGATGTTTGGGGGGAGTGGGTGCGCAACCATTTCCTTCAACAAAGTTCTATTCTAAATCATGTTTATAAAATATGGACTAATGTTCGAGTGAATGAAACTGTAGTCATTCACTGGGGAGATAGTTGTAGATAAATTAAATGAAATTGGATTTAGCGTCCCACTGTAGGCTATAATGGGATGTCATTCAAATAGTTGCTAATGTAATAATACCAGAGGCGCCCCCACCCTTTTTCAAAATTCCTAGATCCGCCCCTGAATACAGGAAACGAAATTATAAACTTGTCACTTATCGAATTCAAGTCAAAAGATAGTCTAGAGATTTATAATTAAAGAGACACATCAAAGTTTAGTTAATTATTAAATACAGTTTAATTTAATTTTAATTAAAAGTCACAGTTACTTATACGTTTTAGGAATAATATATAAATATAATGTTAGACGAATAGCAAACTAAAGTTTTTAAAAACTTAGGAATAGTTAGTTCTTGGTCTGATGGCAATGACATGTTTGATTGACGGAAACAATTGTACAAACCAACCATACTTAGAAGAAAAAAGGAAAGTTTTCAGCTGAAACAGACCAATAGAAATCCAAGAAGAAGAAATGGTTTACCAGTTTACCAAATTGAGATTTCAAGCGACAGAATTTAAAGTGAAACCTGAACTTTTATAAATTAGAAGTGATGTGTTATAGTGTTTTGATATTAGGGCACTTGAAGATTGTAAAAAGACAATTTGTCTGTGATGTGTTATAGTGTTTTTGATATTAGGACACTTGAAGATTTTAAAGACAATTTGTGTTTTCTGTGTTTAGGTTTAAGTGAATTTTGATAGGACTTTGAAGTACAGTGATTAACTTTTGGGGAGCTTTTGCATGCGACTTTTGATTTTGAAAATTTATGTTTTCTTAGCTTTGTTTATGGTATAGTAATCGTTTATATTTGTCTGTTGCGGGAATAATTAGTTAGAATATCTATGTTCTATATATATTCTTAAAGGGGGGGGGGGTGTAGCACTGTCGTCGTTGCCACATTGTTTTCAATTTATTGATAAGAAATCGAGAATCGATGGTTTAATATTTCATTAATTAATATCTTTGGCAAGTCAGCAGATTCACATTATTGTAGGTATGCACTAAAGTCAACTTAGTCAATGATTGACATATTGTTACATAAAAAGAGGTATAGAACCATAACAAACTGGTTCTATCTTTCACCAAAATACACGTGCTAGGAATTTTTTCTATTGCGTCATTTGACTTAATTTATCCAATCATAACATTGTTTGCAGAGGTTCATGGTCATGAATATGCATGTTTCTACATGATATTCACAGGGCTATAAAACAAACTATATTATATCTTTAAGACAGACTACATTTAGATTCCAGAGAGAATACCATATGAGTCCCAAGACCGCAGAAAACTTGCCCAGCGAGTTTGGCTGGCGAGCTTGGCTGGCTAGGGTAAGAATGACTTTAGTTAGTATTGTAATCTATACTATGCTTGTATGTATCCAGCTTGAATATATAAAACGTAAAAATGAAATGTTGCATTGTTATTCCTGGTAAGACAAACGTCTTAAGAAAACAGCAAGAAGAAATACACAACGTGGCGGAGAGGAAAGACGATCAGAGATAAATTCTAGACGGTCACAAGACTACTAAAATATGAAATATGTAGTAAGAAAAGATGCATGGGTCGTACGTAGGTTGTGGCGACCGGTTTGATGAGGTCCGCTCTCCACGTCTGACAAAAATACCTATGGTACTACATGGCCCGCTAACCTGGAGGTCAGAAGTTCGATCCCTGTATTGACTGAGAAAGTTCAATAAGTTTCCCCTTTTGAGAAATGCAGGATAGTGAGGAGGTGTGTGTGACAAGGACAGCTTCCTGGTCTTTCGTGTGGGATAAAAAAAAGAGGGACCGTACAGGAAAAGATCCCTTGGCAGTTGGAATTCGATGTAGAACACTGTATGGCGTTTGCCCGTCTTTATTAGCCTAGTTCTTTAGGAGCAGAGCAGTAGGACGTTAAACCCCATTTCATTTCATTATATAAAATTCAATTTTACTTTTGCCCAATTCAAAGTCCCATAGCTTGCCATATTATGAAATATATAAATACTTAGCTTACCTCTCCACATATGTAGATATAACAAGTACCCCTTCACTTACAAAACTATAACACAAGTGATATGAATATCCGGAATATAAGGTCAAAGGTTTTCAAAAATAAACATGCAGTACATAAGATTGAGATAAAGAGCTGACACCGCCCCCGATTGATAATCTATTTAGCATTTGAGACCAAGAAAGAGGCTTTCATCTTTAAAGTCATGATGCGTCATTTTGAACAGGAATATGGATCACGTGCTAACTAAAATATTGTAAAGGATGAATTTCTAATAGGAATATGATTCAGTTTGTTTTCCACGAAAATGTAATGGTATGTTTTAAAACGGAGAACGCTAGATCGGCGACGGTCCTACGCATTTTAGCACATATGACGTCATATATAGATTGTGGGTTAGGGTTAGGGTAAGGGCTAGGACCTGTAGATTTGGTCAAAGTCCCGAGATATAAACAGGGCTAGCCCTAACCCTAACCCATGATCAAGCCTAACCCTTACCCTAACCCACAAATCACATATGACGTCACAATTTGCGTAGGACCGTCTCCGATCTAGCGTTCTCCTTTTAAAACTGACTGAAACCAAACCGGAAAGCTATTAACTACTGGTATTTTCTTTGGGTGGAATTTGGAGTTTGGGAAACTCATTAACAGAAAACAATTTCTATGGGAAACAATCACTGTTTTTATTCTAAAAGGACGACGTTTCGACAAATATTCTCTTATTCTTATCAAGACCAATGACATTTAGTAAATTTCAGTTGAATATATAAGAGTTGCATGGTGAAGCCATTCCAGGTCATTCGCAAAGTTTCATTCGATGGCTCTACATATATAATCATACATTTCAATCAATTGGTAAACGGAAGAATTATTTGGTTGAAAGCCCGACTGTAAAGGGGTTATAAGATTGTGGCGTAGAGTAAAATTAAAAATATGTTTGTATACAATTTTTTCAAATACTTTTCCAATCGAACTGAGAAGAGATATAGGACTATAATTAGAACAATCATGAATATCGCCTTTCTTATGTATCGGAACTATATTAGCTTCCTTCCAGCAGTTTGGAAAAATACAATTTTCTATTAAAATGTTAAAAAGTTTGGATAGGGGATTACTAAGAGAATTGGGTACGCTTTTCAGAATAATATTATTGATGTTGTCAGGACCACAGGATGTTTTCTTTTTTAGGGAGAGTAGTGTAAGTTTAACGTCATATCGATTTACAGAGAGGTCGTTTATAGTCGCGTTGTACGTTGTAACAAAAGGGAGAGCATTGGAAGATTTAGAGTCTGTTACTGGAGGCAGACCACCATTAATTTCCCCATTGACTTCAATGTTAATTCTGGACTCTTTGCTCACCTCCAACTTTAACCCAAATTTTCGTTGGGCGAAATGCTTTTCACTACAGACAGAGGAACAAATGGCCATGTCTTTGCACTAAAATTTTTATGAGGTTGAGATACACGAACTTGAAGAAGCATACTCAAAACATGTATCTAGTTGTCGTACATATCACCGTAACCAACCTAATAACGCCGTTATCCTTCCGCCTCAAAATCATGAATATTTACCAAAACCTGGCAGAAAATATTAATTCAAACCCTCTTAGTCCATTCTAGGCCAAAAAATCATCAAAAATGGGCATGCAAAAGGGGCGAAAAGAGACAGAGAGAGAACTGCTATAAATAGACGAACTACAATTTGTGCGTACCGAGATGGTGAAATTTAATGGTGGCCTGCCTCCTATGTACAGTGTGATATAGGGGAAATTTTACCTACGGACCATGAAACAGACCCATGAGCAGTTTCGTGTATTTTAATCTTATTATAATTCATATTGACGTTTCAGTGATGTTTTTATCATTTGCCAAAATATCTCTTTGTCATTATTTTGCCAGTTGATATAAGTAGTAGTTTTCAATAGAGCATTCAGTGATTTACTCATATTAACTGCTTCTATATCCTCTAATAACACTACTACTATAGACTCTATACTCCTATCTATAACCAATTTCTGAGCTAAACTCATTTCAAATTGACACCATTTACTTCTAGCAAAATCATTGGACAAAACAACAAGAACTTTACGACTGTTTTCCACGTGTTGTACAATATTATCAATGATCAGTTGTCCACCTAGAAAATCTCTTTCGTGGATACACAACTTAATGTTTTCACCTTCTTCCACGATAGGTAGAAGATCATGGAAAACCCAGTCCCCATCTTGTACACAGTAAGCAACAAAGACGTCATGAACAAAGTGTTTCTCTGCAATATCCAACAGCTTTTTAGGTCTGTATCTCCACATATAAATATGATATTTAATATGCCAGATATATTTGTTGATAACAGAAGCGATCAAAATGACACAGATGAAAAAACATGTTACTGTTGTAACAGATATAAACGCTCCAGTGTTATTCAGACAAATTCTCTCCGTTATATTCAGACATCTATAGCCGTCCGGATAACCCCAAAACTTGTGTGGTTCCCTATGAATCCATTGAATTAACCAAACCAATTCACACTTACACACGAACGGATTATCATTTAAGGATATTGTTTTCAATCTTGCTCTGAACACAGCAGGGAACATTTTTCTTGTAACAGTCTGAATTAAATTATGCCCTGCATTTAATTCCGTCAATTTAATGTTTCTTTCAAAGAACTTAGCTGGCCAAGATTTAATCAGATTCCAGCTAACATCTAAATAAGTAAGATTATGATAATATGTGATGGCAGTGGGTATTGTCTGTAACTTACAGTCCAACAGAAATAATTGTTTAAGAGATTTGAGAGGGGCTAGCGTTTTACGTAGTTTATCCGCCATTTTATAGAAGTTATTTTGAGCTAAATCTAGCTTTTCTAATCGATCGAGTCCACAAAATGCACGTTCATCCAGGCGGCTAATAGTCAATAGGTTCTTTGAAAGGTCAAGAGTTAGCAGTTTCCTGTTGTTGAACGCACGTTCCTGTATATACAGTGTTCTACTCTGTTCTGAGAGAGACAACCAGCTAAGAGATTTGAAAGAATGAAAATAATCTGTTTTAAATGAGGCAATGTCGTTTAAACTCACATCCAGGAGTTCTAGTTTGTCGAAGCAGTTTAAATATTCCGGAACGAAATTACCAATCTTGTTGCTTTTTAGATGCAATTTTGTTAACTCTGGAAAGGAGTTTCGAGGAAGACAAAAGTTTGGCAAAGCAGCCAACTTATTATAAGAAATGTGGAGGTTTTGCAGATGGTGACTAACGCCCGGTATGACTGTAGATATTTTGTTATTCGAAACATCCAAATTTAGCAAGTTTTCTATAGCGTTAAATGATGTCATATTAAGTAGTTTGATATTATTCAGAGATAAATCCAAAGTTATCCATTTTGCAGATTTGAAGTCAAGAAACACATTATGTGGAATGTCTTCTAAGCGATTTCTACTGATGAAAATCTTGGAGAGTTTACTATTTCGTTGCACAGAAGAGAATAGGTTCCGTAGCGAATCGGAAGTGAGTAGATTATCGGTTAAATCCAAGACGTAAACTTGCGATAGATTCTGAAACACGTTTTCATCAATATATTGAATTTCGTTATGGCGTAGAATGACTTGTGATATTTTTGTGTTACTTATGTTCAAAACTGTAGTTGGACCTAGATGAGTTAAATTATTATTTTTTAATTTGATTGTTCTGGTGTTACCTGGAAATTTTGGAATGTAGGTAAGTTTTGTATTATAACAGTAAGCAATACGGTGTGCGCACTGACATAATCCGGTTGAACACGCATCCTGATTTGCCACAGATTGAAAACAAAGAGCAAGGATAACAACAGCCAACATCTTACATGGATCTACCATCAAACAGTTCCCTGAAAAATAGAATATTTATTTTGAGACAGTTGAAATAAAATGGGAATTAACGTCGTCCATGTTTGCACCATTCAGCTTTTTAAAGATACGCTCACATTTCCAAAACTTTGTGAACATGATAAAGGAACCTTGAATGTGTTTGGCTCAAATTGGGTGTGAAAATTATACTCATGAGATTACGATTGCTCTAAATATTCAGTGGTCTGCAACCTTCTCTCCAAAATCCTATAAACGTGATATATTCTACAGTTTATAAAGGAATCCTTTATCAAATGTGATCAACCTCCATACTTTCCTTCGGATAATCTATGGTTTTGGAAACATTTTCTTTTTTTTCTTTTTAATTTTAAGTGAAGTCTGTGTTGTTAATGCGGTTTATTTGGGTGTACGAAGTGCGATCCTCTTGCACTTACTATATTGAGATGCTTTTAGCGAATCTCAAATTTAAAGTGGCATTACGTAACATTTAGATATAGACTGACAGTTTTGGCTACCCGAGGGAATCACGAGGCTAAGTGGGTAAAATGCTGGCTCGCTAGCCTGGAGGTCGAATGTTCGAACCCTGCATTGGCCGAGAAAGTTCATCTCGATTATCCGGCGTGATTTCCGCTTGTAAGTGATGCAGGACGGAGGGCCTGACAAGGATAGCTGTTTATTTGTTCGGATGGGACGAAAAACCGAGGTCCTGTGTACACATTGGCGTGTACGTAAAAGATCGCTTGACAGTCGGAATTCGATATAAGAGTAGGCCACAGCGGAAGGTAATCATCCTACCCGGAGAAGAAAACCCACGAGGTTGTACAGGCGATCCTACTCCTTGTCACGTACAACCGGGAAATCCAAATCACACCAGTTGACTCAATGACAGACCTTATGATACAGCGCGCACGTACTAACCATTCGGTCACCCACCTCACCCAGCCCTACCCCGTAAAGATTAACGTTATGTCGTCATTTTAGACTTAGCTCCGATTAGACGCATGCGAGTGGGAGAATTTTACTTTGGCGTTTTCTGTTTCTCTTCGTTGGAAAAGTCTACTCGACACAAACTAGGTCATTTCGGGGCTAACATATGGTTTTAACTTTATTTCAATAATTGGCTTGCGTGTAGGGGTCTTTAGCAGTGAGTTCCCGGATAAAAACCACGAGGTTGGACCGGCAACCCTACTCCTTGCCACGTACAACCGGGGATTAATTTACAAAAGAGTCAATTTGTAGCTTGTTTGCGATGTAATTTATATTCATTGAGTAAAGTGGGTTGTTTCGATTTCCAAGGACAAACAAGAATAGTTATTCCTGGTAAGACAAATAAATGTCTTAAGAAACAGTAAGAAGAAATACACAACGTGAAGGAGAAGAACGACGATCAGAGATAAATTCTAGACGATCACAGGGATCACGGTGGTTAAGTGGGTTAGAGGCTGGCTGTAGCACTATCGTCGTTGCGACATTGTTTTCAATTTATTGATAAGAAATAGAGAATCGATGGCTTAATTTTTCATTAATTAATATCTTTGGCAAGTCAGTAGATTCACATATATGTAGGTATGCACTAAAGTCAACTTTGTCAATGATTGACTTAATGAGTTAAAGAGAGTGGACGTGTTTAAGAGAGCTGTGAAGATTAGCCAACCGTGAAAGGAGATTCTTAATAAGTGTCAAATGGCCCTGTCTTGTGATGGTGATTTAAATGTAAAGCTAAATAAAATAATGAATTTAGCAAAAAACTTGGATATACGTCGAGCAAAAGGTGATAAAAATAGATGAGGTTCATTCTATATTATCAGCAGTCTCTTCCAAAATCCAAGACTTGGAAATACAAGTGAATTCTATCGGGAAGAAAAATCATGAATTGGAAGAGAGAACTAGGACACTTCACCAAAGTAACAATGAATTATTAAGAAAAGGCTGATGCAAAATTGGATATCTTAACAAAACAGGTAGACGCAGATAGCGACGGACAGCAATTAATTTTGCAGAACATATAGACTGACAGAAAAGCAGGAAGAGATGGGTGCAACGTTGACAGATTTACAGTGTCGGTCAATGAAACAGAACCTAATCTTCCATGGATTACGCGAAGACGACAACGAGAACACAGAGAGTAAATTAAGAGACTTTATTCATCTTGAACTTAAAATAAACCACAGAATAGAGTTCGGCAATGTTCAGCGATTTGGCAGACATCGCACTGATAGATTTCGACCTATAGTCGCACGTTTTCTTTACCACACAGACTTGGCATTGGTTAAAAGTAACTCTTATATTCTTCAAGGTAAGCCATATGGGATCAATGAGCAATATCCTCAAGCCATCGAATCAGCTCGCAGAAAACTATACCCAATCATGGAAAATTTGAAGGCCGGTGGTAACAAAGTAAAAATGGTACGTGAAAAGCTCTTTGTAAATGATAATCTATATACAGGTCCAACGGAACAAATAATTCTACCCAGTAATATACAAAGCCAACATTTTAGAGTTGACTCTAATAAACCCCTACCTGTCAACAGACCACGGGGAACCAGGGATCACCGCAGACCCCTAGCAAAGAGACAGGCCCTTTTTAGTTCGGAATCTGAGGGCAGCCCACCGAATAGGCAGACAACGGAATAAGACGAACCCGAGAGTGGCATAGGTATAATTTCTTGGAATGTCGGTAAAGGTCTCTGTGCAAAACTCAAGAACAAAGACTTTGTGAAGAAGTTATATGATTTTGATATAGTCTGTTTATTTGAACATTGGATTATCAATAATGATGAAATAGAATTAGATAACTATATATACATCTTATAATTTTCCTAGAACTCATGTGAAAGGAGGGGTGTCAGTTATCTTTATTAAGAATAATATTGTAAATAGATGCAGCATAGTGTATAACATTTATGATTGTATAATAGTTATCCAAATCACTCCATCAGATCTAAATACTAAAGGTATATATATAATCGCTTGTTACCCCCCCCCCCCCGGAATGGTGTTTATTATTCGTCAGTCCCTGATTTTGACCCTTTTTCCGAACTCCGAGAGCTATTACTTAAATACTCCATTGATGAAAATGTATTGGTATTAGTTGGAGATTTTAATAGCAGAACTTCGATTAGTCCTAACTTCATTAGATATGATAAATTAAATCCCGCTATTGAGTCGAATTTATTATCTCTGTCTCATTACCCACACGATAATGATGAAAACTTACAAACTAGACACAAAATGGATGAAGCGGTCAACTGTTATGGGAGACAACTTCTATACTTTTGTGTTATGACTGGTTTTCGAATTGTAAACGGTAGATTTGGGGAGGATAAAGAGGGTAATTTTACTTTAACTAGTTCAAAAGGCTCCAGTTTAATGGATTATCTCATATTACGCTGTGATAATTTCAAACTCTTAAGTCATTTCTGCTCTGGAATATTCACTGAGTTCTCTGACCATTCACCATCGTGCTTTAACATTAATGTAGCAATGAATAGAAGTCATGAGAAAAATGAAGCGAAGGGTCAAAATTGTGTAAATTTTAGATGGGGCGATGTGATGAATGACAAAATCCAGAATGACCTTGAAGCGTCCTTGAACCATATTTCATCTATGTGTCATATCACTGAGCAAACTCAAAAATGCATTGACCAGGCTGTTGATAACTTTTCAAATTCCCTTTATGACATAATCTCACCGTATTACAAAAAAAAAACTATTTATACACGTAAGGTGAACTCAAATCACATTAAGAGCGCAGATAAACCATGGTTCTATGATCTTTGTAAAGATAAATGCAATTCATATCAATTAGCATTAAAATCCTTTAACAAGAAAAAATCAGTTACGAATCGAATAAATCTCTCAAAATGTCGACTTGATTGTAAAAAATATGAAATTATAGTAAAGAATACTTACAAAACCCACCAAGGAAATATGATGGATTTTTTGAGTAAAAATAATCCTAGGAGATTTCATAAACTGTTTAAAAGGAAAAAGACCCAAATGTTAAGTAATATTGAATTAAAAGAATTTTTTGAGCATTTTTCTAAACTATCGTCACATGACTCGGAACATAACAAGGAAATTGACGAATTTATTAATACATATCATATTCATTTCCCTCATCACTATAATGAGGATTTAGATTTCCCAATTAATACTGACGAAATGTTTAAGGCTATAAAGAATTTGAAAGCGAAGAAGGCTTGTGGTTTTGACCAGATATTCAACGAGGTGTTTATACTTTATTCAACGAAACTAATCACATGTTTGCTAATATTATTTAACAATATTCTAAAGTCTGGAATATACCCAACGTCATGGTGTATAGGAAATATTGTTCACGTATTTAAACGCCGAAATGTCAATACCCCAGATTGCTACAGGGAAATTACTTTAGTTAGTTGTATGGGGAAGCTCTTCACAATATTAGATAATAGACTTGTAGCTTTTGACAAGATAAACAACCTAATGACACACTCACAATTTGGCTTCAGAAAAGGTTTGAGTACGACTGATGCTATATTTATCCTTCAATCCTTAATAAATAGAACACTAAAAAACAAGAAACGGTTGTATTGCTGTTTTACCGATTATAGTAAAGCTTTTGATTTGATCAATCGATCATATTTATGGTACAAATTAATTCATTCAGGTATTGATGGCAAGCTCATGAAAGAGGTTCGCTCTCTATACAGGTAGTTTATCCGAATTATTTTCATGTAGTGCTGGGTTATTTCAAGGTAAAATATTATCACCTCTATTATTTTCATTATATATTAGTGATGTTGAATCTCATCTTAAATCCAGTAATTGTCAACCACTTTCCTTATCCTACCTAAATCTATTTTTAATAATGTATGCCGATGATAAAGTTTTATTTTCTGAAACGCCAAAGGGATTACAGGAGTTGTTACATTCACTTGCTGTATATACTAATAAATGGGATTTAACAGTAAATACTAGTAAAACTAAAGTAGTTATTTTTAGAAATTGTGGCAAAATAACAGGTAAAGAAAAATGGGAGTTTAACGGTAATGAATTAGAGGTTGTGAATGAATTTAATTATCCAGGCATCTTACTTAATTTTAATGGTAAATTCTCGACTACGCGGAAAAACGTAGCTTTACAAGGAAGAAAGGCTATGTTCTCCGTTATTAAAACTTGCAGGGAGAATTATTTTAATGTCAAAACATCACTGTATGCCTTTGATACTGTACCTATGTTGGTAGTATATTAAATTATGGTGCTGAAATCTGGAGGTTTCATAAAGCACCCGAATTTGACAAACTGCGTTTTTATTACCTAAAATTAATTTTAGATGTTAAACGATCCACGAATCATGACATGCTATTATTTGAACTGGGTAGATATCCTTTACATATCTTAAGGAAAATTAAAATTTTTAAATATTATATCAAACTTTTTTCTACAGAAAATGACTTACTTAGATGTTGTTTAAATGACATGTTTAATAATAATGATAACTGGATTTGTAGCCTTAAAATGAATTAGATGGTCTTTGGTTTTGGTGTATGTGGCAAAATGTTGACAAACATTCAGCGTTCATTTTTAAGCAGAGAATATTTGATATCTTTAAACAGTCGTGTTATAGCAATATATGCCAGTCTCCTAAAGGAATCTACTATCAACATGTTGTATTAAATTTTACACTCCAACCCTATCTTTTAAGGCCTATAAAGCCCTTGCTATTAAAACATCAGCCAATAAATTATTTATAGAAACCGGTCGATATACTAAAGTGCCACGTGATCAACGATTATGTATGTTTTGTCAGCTTGAGGAAGTGGAAGATGAATTTCACCACGTCCTAATTTGCTCGTCATTTGTGGATATAAGTTTATTAAGTCGTATTATTACAACAGACCTAATGTTTTTAAATTCTTCCAGTTACTAAGTACCAGTAATATAAAAGACTTGTATAAACTAGGCAAATATTTGTCGATCAGAGTTGTTAAAAAAAAAAATAAAAAAAAAAATAATAATAATAATGTAATTAAAGAAAATGTAGAAAGCCTAATTGATTAAAACCTAAATGCTGTTTGGTATAATTAACTTTAATTACTAACTTTGATGACATTATAATAATATATAATTTAAATTTCCACTCCCTGTTTAATTACTTTGTATATTGTACATACTCTTTATTGTGTAAATAATGTAATTATATGTATACTGATGAGTTTTATACTCAAAGTAAATAAAGAACTGAACTGAACTGAGATATTGTTATATAAAAAGAGGTAAAGAACCATAACAAACTGGTTCTATCTTTCAACAAAATACACGTGCTAGGAATTTTTCTATTGCGCCATTTGGCTTAATTTATCCAATGATAACATTGTTTGTGCAGGTTCATGGTCATGAACATGCATGTTTCTACATGATATTTATAAATCTATAAAACAAATTATATTATATCTTTAAGACAGACTACATTTAGATTCCAGAAAGAATACCATATGAGTTCCAAGACAGCAGAAAACTTGCCCAGCGAGTTTGGCTGGCGAGCTTGGGTGGCTAGTGTAAGAATGACTTTAGTTAGTATTGTAATCTATACTATGCTTGTATGTATCCAGCTTGATATATATAAAACGTAAAATATATGAACTGTTGCATTGTTATTCCTGGTAAGACAAACGTCTTAAGAAAACAGCAAGAAGAAATACACAACGTGACGAAGAGGAAAGATGATCAGAGATAAATTCTAGACGATCACAAGGCTACTAAATTATGTAGTAAGAAAGATGTATGGGTCGTACGTAGGTTGTGGCGACCGGATTGATGAGGTCCGCTCTCCACGTCTGACAAAAATACCTATGGTACTACATGGCCCGCTAACATGGAGGTCAGATGTTCGATCCCTGCATTGACCGAGAAGTCAACAAGTTTCCCCTTTTGAGAAATTCAGGATGGGGAGGAGGTGTGGGTGACAAGGACAGCTGCCTAGTCTTTCGGGTGGGATGAAATACCGAGGGCTCGTACAGGAAAAGATCCCTTGGCAGTTGGAATTCGATGTAGGACACTGTATGTCGTTTGCCCGTCTTTATTAGCCCATTTTTTTAGGAGCAGAACAGTAGGACGTTAAACCCCATTTCATTTCATTTCAATATATAAAATTCAATTTTACTTTTGCTCAAATCAAAGTCATAGCTTACCATATTATGAAATATATAAATACTTAGCTTATCTCTCCACATATGTAGATATAACAAGTACCCTTTCATTTAGAAAACTATAACACAACTGAAAATAAATATCCTGACTATATGGTCAAAGGTTATCAAAAATAAACATGCAGTACATGAGATTGAGATAAAGAGCTGACACCACCCCCGTATAATAGTTTTAAACTAGATAATGAGAATAGAATATAATGAAAATTGAAAATTCCAGTCAAAGTGTATTATTCCAACAAAGTTGTGCACGTTAGATAATTTGAGTTTATGAATGTTGACCAAAATATTCTAATATTGGTTATCATCGCAATCATAATAAGTGAAGCCCCGATTATCCAATTTTGAATTAAAACGCATGAGATGGTGATTCAATCCATTTAAATCACAACCATCCAATGCTTAGAGAGTTGAATTTTACATAAATGTCAAATTGATAATCTATTTAGCATTTGAGACTAAAAGATAGGCTGGCACTGCCAGGCAGGATACGCCCACATTTTCGAGAGATGGACAGAGAACAAGCAATACCGAAAGTGATTTTTCCTACATCTTTAAGTCCTGTATTTCATACTGTATTGGGAGCAGCCATTTAGTTGGTCAGTTCCAGTCTGATATTAATGAAATTCGAAACCAACAATGATTATAGTGTGACGGTACACAACCTAGAAATGTGACTTTTCGTCAAAATCGGATAAGAATTGTGACCTGTAGAGAGTCCACAACCATGATATACCATATTTTTACACTATTCGCGTACAAACGGCGACCATTTCGTCCGTCAATTTTGGTACGATTTTCACGAAATTAGAACTCAACCTTCCTCATCAAAATCGAATTAAAATTGTGACCTATACAGGGTCCACAACCATGATATATCATTTTTTTAACAGTATTCGCGTACAAACGGCGGCCATTTTGTCTGTCAATTTTGGTCCGATTTTCCCGAAATTCAAACTCAACCTTCCTTACAGTGTAACGGTGATATAATCAAACGTTTTTTTAAATGGGATAATAATTGTGACCTCCAGAGGGACCACAAGCTAAAGAAAGGGGGATTTTGCGTATAACCAGGGGCCATAATTCAGGACGTTACAATCCGATATGCGCAAATATCGAAAAGAACCAAGATCTTTGGGTTATAACCATGAATTGCAAGTTTCATCAAAATCGAATTAAAATTGTGACTTTTACAGGGTCCACAACCTTGATATACCATTTTAACAGTATTCGCGTACAAACGGCGGCCATTTTGTATAGCAATTTTGGTCTGATTTTCCCGAAATTCGAATTCAACCTTCCTTACGGTGTAACGGTAATATAATCAAACGTTTTTTTTAAATCGGATAATAATTGTGACCTCCAAGCTAAAAAAAAAAGGCGATTTTGCGTATAATCAGGGGCCATAATTCAGGAAGTTACGATCCGATATGCGCAAATATCGAAAGGAACCAAGATCTTTGGGTTATAACCATGAATTTCAAGTTTCATCAAAATCGAATTAAAATTGTGACCTCCACAGGGTCCACAACCTTGATATACCATTTTTAACAGTATTCGCATACAAACGGCGGCCATTTTGTATGGCAATTTTCGTCCGATTTTCCCGAAATTCGAACTCAACCTTCCTTAGGGTGTAACGGTGATATAATCAAACGTTGTTTTAAATCGAATAATAATTGTGACCTCCAAGCTAAAAAAAAGGCGATTTTGCGTATAATCAGGGGCCATATTTCAGGAAGTTACGATCCGATATGCGCAAATATCGAAAGGAAGCAAGATCTTTTGGTTATAACCATGAATTTCAAGTTTCATCAAAATCGAATCAAAATTGTGACCTCCACAGGGTCCACATCATGGATATACCATTTTTTAACAGTATTCGCGTACAAACGGCGGCCATTTTGTATGGCAATTTTCGTCCGATTTTCCCGAAATTCGAACTCAACCTGCCTTAGGGTGTAACGGTGATATAATCAAACGGTTTTTTAAATCGAATAATAATTGTGACCTCCAGAGGGACCACAAGCTAAAAAGGGTGATTTTTCGGACAATCAGGGGCCATAATTCAGGAAATTACATTCCGATAGCCGCAAATATCGAAAGGAACCAAGATCTTTGGGTTACAAACATGCATGTCAAGTTTCATCAAACTCGGTTCAAAATTGTGACCTCTATAGGGTCCACAAGCTAAAAACGTGATTTTTCGTACAATCAGGGGCCATAATCCATGAAGTTTTGATCCGATACATGCCAATATCGAAAGCAGCCGAAATCTTTTGGGGATAAACCTATATTTCAAGTTTCGTCAAAATCGGATAAGAATTGTGACCTGTAGAGAGTCCACAAACAAATTGTGGACGGACGGACGTCCGGACGGACGTCCAGACGGACGGACAGGGGCGACGACATAATACGTCCTCATGAAAATGTGGGCGTATAAAAAGAGGCTTTCGTCTTTAAAGTCACGATGCGTCATTTTAAACAGGAATATGAATCACGTGCTAATTAAAATATTGTAAAGGATGAATTTCTAATAGCAATATGATTCAGTTTGTTTTCCATGAAAATGTAATGGTATGTTTTACCACTGACTGAATCCAAACCCGAAAAATATTAACTATTGGTATTTTCTTTGTGTGGAATTTGGAGTTTGGGAAACACATTAACAGAAAACAATTTCTATGGGAAACAATCACTGTTTTTATTCTAAAAACACGACGTTTCGACAAATATCCTCTTATTCTTATGAAGACCAATGACATTTAGTAAACTTCAGTTGAATATGTAAGAGTTGCATGGTGAAGCCATTCCAGGTCATTCACAAAGTTTGAAAGAATAAATTATTCAAACTTCCGTAGTTTCCATAATTTGTAAAAGTTTATAATTTATGTATAAAAGCTTACAGGGATGTATTTAAATAAATACATTCAGTACCATCATACGGAGAGAAATGGGGTTTAACGTCCACTCGACACAAACTAGGTCATTTCGGGACTAACATAATATGGTTTTTAATTTTATTTCAATAATTCGCTTGGGCGTAGGGTTCTTTAGCATTGGGAGGAAACCGGAGGAAACCCACGAGGTTGAGAAGGCGCCCCTATATCTATGCCGCATACGCTCACACCAGGGATCGAAACAACATTGAATCGGACTAGACCGATCTTTAAAATAAATCAGTCGGCTTTTTTTGAGTAGAAATCGTGAAAAAGGCTTTATTTTATAGGTTTTGACGTTTGATGATAAAAACCAACGTTGAACACTGGGGATACCGATGGGGATACCGAGGATGCTCTCTAATTCGCGGGGCATAAGTTTGATAGAAATTTGGTAGAATTCCATCTGCCATAGGATTTTTTACGTGTATACACGGGACTCGTCCCATTCGAACGGCTACACTTTGGCCTTGTCACACCGATTATCCTGCACCACTGTAAAGGAGAAACCACGTCCGAAAAAAAAAACGGATGAACGCTACACTGAGAACTTAGGTGTTCTAAAAGTTTATTTTTAGCAAGAATGTTCGTTTACGGTAACATTCCATTCTTAAATTTGGAATATTGACTTTACAGAGAACTTAGGGTCATTAGAAGTTTATTTTAGCAAGAGCGTTCGTTACCGTAACATTCCATTCTTAAATTTGGAATATTGACTTCACAGAGAACCTAGGTTCTTTAAAAGTTTATTTTTAGCAGGAATGTTCGTTTACAATAACATTCCATTCTTGAATTTGAAATATTGGCCGCACAGAGAACCAAGTGCTCTAAAAGTTTAATTTTAGCAGATGATTAAGATTAAGATCACCGGAATGTGAAAACAACTGTGAAAGACACAAAAATGTCATGATTTAACACTGCAGATTATTGGACACAGATCAATAAATATTTCTACGCCGCCACCCGAATATAAGGCGAAAGTTAATTTAAGTCTTTCTCTTTCCCTCCTCTCCCCTTGTTTTCATGGCGACTTTTTTTGACATTTTGGTGTAGAATTGAAGAAAACCCCTGGCTATAAAATACATATTCTGTCAGGTTTTGGTGAATATTCATGATTTTGAGGCGGAAGGATACAAGAGTTGTTACGTTGAAAGGGAGGGAGAGAATTGCATGTTTAGTTGTCTCTACGTCCAGCTTGTGAATCTCATACATGCTTTTGGGCAAGAGTTTACCACATGTTGCTCCATCTGAGGCAGAATGCGCTCTACCAAAGGAATATTTGTTAAAAAGTTACAGCCGGTCTAAGAGACGAGAATTAACATTAAAGATAATGGGGAAATAATTAGTGATCTGTGGCCTATTGGATGTTTTCTTTATATATCAAGTAGTCTCCCTTTAATAACCAAAATACCGATTTTGCTTACCTTATAGTCCGGGTTATAATTGAGGGAGGTTCGGCCACCTTTTGTATTAGTTATTTTAGAGATATACAACTGGTAGTAGTTTTTTCTTTGGTGTCCATAGCAGTTATATCTCATAACAACATCTCATGACGTCATCAGAGGTTTATATATTCGGTTCATATCAACCGCTGATGACGTCATGGCAGGTTGATATTTAAGTCTTTCTCTCTCTTTCCCTCCTCTCCCCTTGTTTTCATGGCGACTTTTTTTGACATTTTGGTGTAGAATTGAACAAAACCCCTGGCTATAAATAACCAAAATACCGATTTTGCTTACCTTATAGTCCGGGTTATAATTGAGGGAGGTTCGACCATCTTTTGTATTAGCTATTTTAGAGATATACAACTGGTAGTAGTTTTTTCTTTGATGTCCATAGCAGTTATATCTCATAACAACATCTCATGACGTCATCAGAGGTTGATATATTCGGTTCATATCAACCGGTGATGACGTCATGGCAGGTTGATATTTCATATCAACCGCTGATGACGTCAACCAAGGTCGATATATTCGGCTCATATCAACCGCTGATAATGTAGATGATCGAAATAATACAAAGAACACAGACATAAAATTTTATTCTTTTGACAATAAAAAAAAGTTATGGTACAGTTTGTAACATGCAGTAACGAAATAGACGGTGTCCTTATCGGCATATTTAAATCGGTTATCCATACTCCATGTCTAAGATATCTTTCAGAATTTTCTTTTCGCCCACATTATTTCTCCACACACTGCAAGACTTGGAAGTATTTATCGCTCAAAAGTTCCTTTGTAAAGTATTTTTGGATACAGTCCACTTAAACCAGTCGGTCAAATCCTTCTCTGAAAATACCTAAATTTCAATCACGGTTCATTGTCACAAATATCGAAAAAGATTGCCTTTTGATCCAAATTTTCTTCAAGCTTTGGATAGATCCGCATCATATTTGCATCCACATCTATTCTATCGTCAATATGATGACTAAAAAGGATTGATTATTCGTCTGACTTCGTTTAATTATCCATTTTTTCTTGCATGCTTTCAATTCAATTTCCCAAAATGGAGTCGTGTAAACAAAAACACGCGCAATATTACATCGGTAATTCTCGCTATTTGGCGGAAACTACCACGCAATTATCCAATCACTGTTGCCTTTTTTAGAAGAGTCCATTAAATTTAAGGGTGAACGTTGTATATGTCAGATATAAACCTACTCTCCCTCGGATTGATATGATAGAGAACCCGTGGGCTTTGCCCGCGTGTTCTCTATCATATCAACCTTGGGTAGGTTAATATATCCTATACTTATTCCCTAACAAGCCGCAATTGTATTCCAGACTTTGGAAAGTGATAAAAAGTGAGGGCGCGCTTCACATGCCGCCAAAAATACGTAGATAAACTCGGTTCATAGTGGGTCAATTTGCCTGAAATTTTCCGCAAATTCCCCTTTACATTATCTAGTTTTTATCTTTTATAGTGAGAACTGCCAGTTCTTTATCTAATTTCCCATAATATATCTTTAATCTTAAGAATGGTAACAACCAAATCCAAAGGAATTATCAGGGATTACAAATCTTCTAAATATTTTACAGCTTTATTTTCAATTATCTTTTTATTCACCGACCCATACAGTTTTAGCTTCTATTCACCAATCCATAGTTTGAGCACTTGTTAAATCTTTGAAGACATTGATTCGAGAGCTTTGTGCATTCATTAGACTATTTCCTGTTCAGAACAACCCTGCTTCCTTTTTATCGATTTCCAATATAAAAATCTACTATTATTTGGCCATTTTTATTCACCGCGGCTAACATCGATATTTGTATTTCTGGGAATTGCAATGCAGATGGAAACGGGTATGACAAAAAAAAACCCAAAAAAACCCCACAAAAATGCTAGAGAGATATTACTATTACATCTCTCCCCTAGACTAAAACAATATCCCGCTGCTACTTTAGATTTTGTTTTTGTCGTCTATCGAGTATTTAAAACCCAGGAGAGAGATGCCTGGTCGTTCTGTTGGGGAGATAACCGAGGCCTGTTTGAAATTGTATGTAGTGATGTTGAAAGACAAAATGATTTATACTCCGGGTCGCACATTTTCCGCGATAGTCGAGGACAACAAACCCTGTCGCGTGCATGACATATTTCAAAATCTATAGCCATATCGTGCAACAGTTTACATAAGGATTTCATGATCTGACGGGCAAAATGGCCACCAGTCGCCACCCGCCAGTTTAGTGAAGATTGTATAAATATATGACCTCTTCTGTTTATCTTTTTACTGAGGCCACTACGGCTAAGTGGGTAAGACGCTGGTTTACTTGCCTGGAGGTCGCGTATTCGATCCCTGCATTGGCGGAGAAAGATCATCGGGATTTGCCGACTTTGTTTCCCCTTGTAAGTCGTGCAGGATGGAGGGTCTGACAAGGACAGCTGTCTAGTCGAACGGAGGAGACAAAAAACGAGGTCCCATGTATACCTTTTGGGTTCATGTAAAGGATCCGTTGAAAGTGGAAATTCGTTACAGAATAGGCCATAGTGTCGCTTCTCATGCAAAATTTCTCTTATGAGATTTTGTAACATTTCAAATAATGGATTGAAAACCTATTAGTATAAAAAATTGCATGCTCGATACCAAACAGGTAAGTAAGGTCTAACGTGGAAGAAATGGCCGCCATCAAAACTAATGATGACGGGGAGAAGCAGTTGGCTTAATGGATATTTGAACGCGGATTAACTATAATGAGACAATCTTTATTTATGGATTTACATGTCATCGATTCTAGATTACAGAAATTAATGACGTTTATAGACAACCGGGGGCTTTGACCTAATTTGGATTACCCGAAACGCTGGGATGTTACTGGCGATTGAAACATAGTTTGACTAAATGGATTTGCAAGCCTAAATCGAAAGTGAAACTAGCAACAGGTATCGCCAAGCTCTTTTTGTGCGGTTGTGGTGGACTAATCTGAAACTTTTGAAAGAACGCTGTTTTCGCGAGAAGCGTATAAATTGCTGATCGCGATTCACCTCGCCTTTCCTCAATTTTTGAAAAGGTGTAAAAATGTAAACCACATGTCAAATAAGTAAAACAATAATAAAAGAAAATAATAATGATGTTACATTGCATAGTCTGCTATCAAAAGGCAAGAACTAGTAACTCACGTTTTTGTCAAAATTGAGTTAGGACCAAGTTTGTAGTTACCAGGGTGTGTGCTTCCTGTCGATGCATTAGATATTCCAATCTTTTGATTTTGTAAGCAATTACACGCATGACACAACCTGGCAACGTCCACAGTAACTCAATTGTTTATTTCTGTTGGTGCCCCCTTTGTTCCCGAAGCCAAGAAAATGAAATGAAATGAAATGGGGTTTCACGTCCGTTTCTGCTCCTAAACTGGACTAATGAAGATGGGCATACGCCATACAGTGTGCTATTATGGAAATTTTGCCCGGGCAGCGACACTGCAGCCTACCTTTATATCGAATTCCAACTGGCAATGGATCTTTTACGCCAATATGTACACGGGACCTCGGTTTTCGTCATATCCGAACAACTAGACAGCTCAGCTGTTCTTGTCAGGCCCCGAAGCCACGACTGCAAGTTTTTCAACATAAGATGTATGTAGTGCAATCTAATTAAAATATAGATCTATATTTCGTTTCGTTTTTTTATACTTTCGATGGCCTACACTCATGTAGATCTAACAAGTTATAGTGGGAGCTCACGTTCTATGACGTCAGGTATCAAGCACGGGACATTTGACCCGATAACGTCAGTCATTCGATTAACCAATTAGCGACCGACATGCTTTTTAAAATCTACCTTTGTTTTGTTTTGATTTCTATCCGCTGGTAATATTTACCCACAGTTCCACCCATGAAAAGGTCAAACGGTCGATTCGACAGACCATTTGATTGGCTGACTCCTCATTTCAGGCAGAACACGACTTAAATAACAAGTCTTCCAGATCCAAGAGTAGTAAAGACAAGTAAAAACGAAATTTTGAACTATGAAAAACGAAACGAAATTGGATCTGTGTTTTAATCAGATTGTATGTAGCGAAGGTGATATCAAACCGTCTATTGGAGATCTCTCTCCCCCACGACACACACAACCTCCCCCCGCGGAACTTTATAATTTTCTGTTTCCTTATAATCTGCCCCCACCCCCACATGACACAGGGGATACACACATTATAATGTTCTGTCGCCTTAAAATATCGACCATCTAATGATCAAAATAAAATCGGTTGACATGTTTATTTATAGGCCAATTACTGTTGATATTGTAATAATCATTACAATTGATACGCGCCATGTTGGCAGGCTAGATTTTGAGTTGTCAGCAGTTTAGCTAAAGAATTACTAAATGAAATGAAATAGGGGTTAGCGTCCAATTGTCAGCAGTCTAGATAGATTATATAGATCGAATGTTGTTTAGCGTCCTACTGTTAGTTATTTTTGTAGATTTTAGAAATGAAATGGGGTTTAAAGTCCTACTGTTCTGCGCCGACTGGGTTATTGGAGGCAGACAGACTAGAGCTTATAACATTATGTCAGCCTGGCTTCTACCACAAGTGGATGGGGTGGGATGCCGTCCACTCGAAACAACTGTGTGATTTCGGGACTAACATGTGGTTCATCCGATAGATCAATCAATCTCTTGTGTAGATGATATAAATGAAATTGGGGTTGTCTTACTGTTCTGCACCGATGAAACACCACCCCTCAAATGGGGCGGGGGGGGGGGGAGAGAGAGAAGGGGTTTAACGTCCACTCGATACAAACTAGGTCATTTCCTGACTAACATATGGTTCAATTTTATTTCAATAATTCGCTTGCGCGTAGGGGTCTTTAGCAATGGGAGGAAACCGGAGTGCCCGGAGCAAACCTACGAGGTTGAGGGGCGGGTGCGGGTCCACTCGAAACAACTATGTGATTTGGGGACTAACATGTGGTTGATGTTATTGCTCCATAAATCACTTGTGTGTGAGGGTCTTAGCAGTGGGAGGAAACCGGAGGAACCGGAAAAAAACCTATTAATCAAAAGCGTAGCGTCTCTATTATGGAAATTTCATCATGCTTGGCTAACCTTGATATCATAGACGTACACGCAGATCAGAGGGCGGATAAGTTATTTCCATAAAGTTAGCGTTAGCTACCATTTCACACGACAGAGCGGCTTATATTGATTCAACCGACGGCATTGATTGTATATGACGTTGGCCATTCCTTGTGTCGACTATATAGGTGCCGATTGCTTTTAAACGCACTAGCGGAATTTTAATTGATCCTGGATATTTCGTAGCGTCACTGATAGCATTGACAGAGAAAAGACGGGATATTTTTTATGGTTTTAACAAGAATTGAATAAAATGAAATATTTTATAAGGTAAATATTTTATCATATCAAAAAATATAATTTTAAAGTTAACAAACCATTGGATCTTGATATCGGTGTCACAATTGTCATAAATGAAATAAAAAGAAAAGGGGTTTAACGTCCTACTGTTCTGCTCCGACTGGGTTTATTAAGACGAGTATACAGCACCTATTTTGCTATAAGGAAAATTTGTGAATTGGGGACTCGAGGTTCGTGTTCGATCCATGTAATGATCAAGGAAGGTCGTCAGTGCTACAGGACGGAGGGCCCGACAGGGAAAGCTGTCTAGTTGTTCGGATGGGACAAAAATCCGAGGCCCCGTGTACACATCGGTGTTTACGTAAGAGAACCTGTGGCAATTGGAATTCGATATTAGAGTAGGTCGTAATGCTATGTCATCGCGGGGCAGAACGGAAGGACGTTAACCCCCATTTTGATTCATTTTCATTTTATTTATGAATTACATTTGAAGCTTTGGAAAGAATGACAACTATTGGATTAAACCGAGCTATTCCTAAACCCCTGGGTTTGTTATTTATGCAGCGCGTATCAATAAAACGTTGTCCTAACTCTATCACTAATCACTGTATGATAAGGTCTGGGTGGGGGGGCATCCATCTCTTGAACGTTTGAACAATGACTTTGCCAAATTGTCTAAACGTTAGTAATGACGATCTAGGTCAGTCTAAAATTAAATCGCTAGTATCTTGGTTCCGACGGAGGCAATTTGACTGAAATTTTCAGCATAATCTATCCTTTAACTATTATAGCGGGAATGGTCAGTTCATCTTCTTATCCTATATAATGACTCTTTAATTAATATAATTTACCGTTACAAAAGCTTAAATTGACACAATTGGACCGCAATATGTGTGTATACAAACTGGTGCATTCATTCGTTTCTACTTTACCCTAATATCGAATGAGTTATGTTCGGCAAAATACGACAGAGGTCTCAATGGAATGGCAATATTTAGCGTCTGGTCATTCCAGTCTACACTGATAGTTATTATTGCAAATGCTCTCCAGATAACTATATGTCGTCACCGTTTGACATGACTTGTGGAATATGTCGAGCCACATCCGAGTCCCTTGTTACAAATGGCACTGAAACGCATTATGGTACACGATTCGTGTATCAAATGGTAAAATGTTTATTTTGTCTTAAATACACTGTATTGGATAGCAGAAGCCCATCTTTTCCCTGTAGGGTCAAAACATCAGTGTTGATTTAAATTGACAAATGAACTCGTGTTTTCAATGCTGAAGACTTTGAATGAGACTGAGCTACTCTAAGTTCACATGCTTTCAACGATTCTACTTATTTTGACTCTTGAAATTTGATTTCTATTCTAAAACGATCTCTGTGGAAATATTTCAATTTATTTTTTAAATCTCACTTTATTTCCAGGGTTTGAATTCGATTTTCCACATCAACGGATGTTATACTTGCTTTAACAATATGGAGTTTAATTTGTGACTTCTGTGTGTATTTTAAGAGCGCAGTTCTTTATTCGTCTCCAAGCCATGTGTAGATTCAAGATTGCCAGGAAATTATAAATTTGTTAGGACGAAAGATATTTTTGAGTGGTTTATTATAAAAGTTTCTTGCACGAAGTTTTACAAACGGCCGAGCATTATGGCTTCTAGGTTTTGTCCCAAGCAGACAATTATTGCTGGTTTGGTGTTTTTCTTGTACAAAGCCGGAGAGTCGATGTTAGATGCCACCGTTCGCCCATACATCATTCAAGCTGTTTGTCGTAACAGATATCGTGATAATGTGACGATTTGTTACGAGGCGTCGATTCAGTCGCGAGCACAGCAGGAAGATATACAGAGCACAGCCTCCAACTATCTCATCTATTATAGGATTCTAGTTAACGTTCCTGCCATTATCCTGGGTCTGGTGTGGGGAGCTTGGAGTGACCGCCACGGTCGGAAGTTACCCATGATGATTCCAAGTTTAGGTTCGGTGTTTGCGGTTCTGTTATACGTGGGCAGTTTACAATCCGTTGACTGGACTCTTGTGTTGATTTTGTGCGGCTCGGCAGTTCAAGGAATATTTGGTAAAAGTTCGGTTATAACCATGGCTGTGAATAGTTACGTCTCCGATATAACGGATAAGGACGATCGAACGGGGTCACTAAGTCGATTGTTGGCTATGAACTATTTTGGGTTGTTCGTGGGTTCGCTACTTTCTGGCACACTTCAGGAATACACAGACCTAAAAACAACATTAACTGTTGTATGTTTCATCCATGCACTCTGTGTGCTGACCACTGTTGCTTTCATCAAGGACGCAGATACAAATACAGACAAGACAGCAGATAGCTCGTGTAGGGTGTGTACTCCTACGGGATTGCGTGAATCATTTACCGTTCATCTTAAAGTAAGTAAAGTCAACCCGACAAGAGTCTTTACAACATTAGTTTTCATAGCGCTGATGAACCAAACGTGTAAAGTCGGTGATCAAGACGTCACTGTGCTCTTTGTGAAGAAGTATCCTCTGGAGTGGCCGACACCCTGGTATGGATACCTCCTCTCCCTGGACTACACTGCTATGGGAGCAACTCTCATGGTCTTGACCCCTGTGTTATCAACCTACGGTAAAGTACCGGACACAGTTATAGTAATCATTGGTGTATGTTGTAAACTTGTGCGTTCTCTGTGGGCGGGCTTCTGCTACCAGTCGTGGATGGTATATGCATCAGTCCTTATTGGAGCTGTAGGAGGAATGATCATATCAGCAGTACGATCTTTAGTCAGTAAGAATGTGGATGATAGTGAAATGGGAAAGGCCTTCGCTGTTTTGGCCTGTGCTGAAACGGCGTCAAAAGTGATCGGATCCATTGTTTTCAACTATGTATACGGAGCTACCATTCACGTTTATGCTGGTACCGCGTACCTTATGGAGGCTGTTATCTACATGTTTGTATTAGTGATCGCTGCCTGTCTGCATAAAGATCTAAAACTATCCAGTCAATACGATGTCCTGAAAGGTAACCCCCAGGAGCAGCAGAAGGTTGTGGAATAATTTGGTGCATAACAGCGAGCATAATAAGGGAAAGCGTTGAGCTAAAGGATAGTACCAAAATCGAGGATCAGTCATTTGTGCGTTCGCGTACACGTAAACGAAACCTTAGCATTTGGAATTGGATAAGGAGTTGGTGGAAACGCCACTGTCCTGGTAAAATTTCCCTCACGCATTTCGTTCGGTTTCGTAGCTTTAGGAGACAACCATTGGGTGGTATTTACAGGTTTAAAGTACCTGAATGTCCACGAAGAATAAACAGACGTAAAAAACGAACATATGCCACTGACTCGCAATGTAACAGTTTCCACTGTAGGTGATTTCGAGAAAAAAATAATAAATAATAAAGCATCGAAAATTCTTTTTGTGCTTTGTATACTATCCGGATATATTTTCTATGTCTGTCAGGAGCTTTAATTTCGGACGGGGTCAATATACCCTGTTGAACTAACCAGTAATTGATTTTTCTACCTTTTTTAATACACGTGTTTGTACCCAACGTTAGTCCCTTGAATGTTGTTTCAAGCTCTATAACTTACTAATTCGCCCACCGGATTGACTAATTCGCCCGTCGGTTCGACCACCAAATCGACTAATTCGCCCACCTGATTTACTATTCGCCCACCGGATTTACTTGAATTTTGTTCCCCAGGTCTACTTAACATTTCGCGACCAAGATTACTACTTCGCCGACTGGATTTTGTTCCTCTGTCATTCACTATTTCTTTGCCCGCCGAATTTTATAGCCAGCGCAAACAGCCACAGATTGTTTACTTAGCGAGAGGACGCATTGGCATTCTAAGATCGATTTCATTACTGCATTGACTTTTGATCCATATGCATAATTCATGAAAACTGTTTTTCTCTGTAATCGGAAGAAACACGTCTCGCATCATTTCCACATGGCAGTACATCAATACATATTGTGACTGTCTAATGGTTTGATTTATTTCTGGTTTCCGGACAATTCACAAATTATCTGATCAATTATTCCAAGTCATTCAACCTATACGATTGTTGTTGTTTTTTTTTGTTTTGATGTTTTGGAGTTTTTTTTGGAGTCATTTTACAATGATTTGGACAGTTCTGATAAATATTCATTTTCTTATCGTTCAAGGCCCCTTATTTCCGTGGAATATATTACCTCGTGCTATCATATATCATATTTATTATGAAACAATAAATTGAAAACACGTCTATTTTTAAAGAGTCAACTGGTGTGCTTTCGATTCCCAGGTTGTACGCGAAAATAAGTTGAGTCGCCTGTCCAGCCTCTTCTACGGGCTCTCCGTTTTAACCCAACTGCTATTGCAAATGTCTAGTCATGTTAATAAATATCTAACTAATAATATTAATGAAAGGCTATAAAGCCTGTTTAAATTAACATAGTGAAAACAGAACAGTAATTTCTTCTGACTGGATTCTGCTCATACCTCAATTATTTGTAGGACCGTAGAAAGAATATCCAATTCCTAAGTCTAACATGCCATAAAGATTACAGCCGTCATATTGTGGGAACATATTCATATATCACCACCGATACTGGGTGTAATTACGTCACATTACAGCTACTGTATGATCATAGTTATTATCATGTCATCATAAAAATTGTCTAGCTCTGGTGAGTTGGGTGCAGAGGCGGATCCAGGAATTTTTGCAGGAGGGGGTTTGCCAGGTTTCTGTTACGGAAATCTGCCATCATCGTCTCTAAATTACATAGGATACATACAAATTGAGCTTTTTAAACAGAGAAATCATTTTTATACTGATCTAGGATCACTTTGTGATGTAATTTCATTGATTCAAGGCATTATTTTTTTTTATGTAGCTGAGCAGGGGGGGGGGGGGGGGTTGGACCCCCCAAACCCCCCCTCTGGATCCGCGCCTGGGGTGGGGTGGGGGGTCACGGTGACTAAATGGGTATGATGCTGACACGCCAGCCTGGAAGTCGGGTGTTCGATCTCCGCATTGGCCAAGAAAGTTCCTAGAGATTTTCCGACGTGATCCTCTCTTGTCAGTGATGCAATACGGAGGGTCTGACAATGAATTTGGGTTTATCGTCCTACTGTTTTGCTCCTAAACTGGGCTAATGAACACGGGCATACGCCATACAGTGTGTTATGTGGACAATTTTGCCCGGGCAGCGTCGCCACGGCCTACTTTTACATCGAATTCCAACTACCAAGGAATCTCTTACGTGCACGCCAATTTGTACACCCAACCAGGTTTTTCGCATCATCCGAACGACTAAACAGCTGTCCTTGTCAGGCCCTCCGTCCTGCATCACTAACAAGGCGAAACCACTCCGGAAAATCTAGATCATAATTCAGTAATCACGAGCTAGCGTTGACATCGAGAGTTGATTGCGGTCTTGATACGTTAATTAATGTCTAATAATTTAGATAACTTGTCAGGCTTGAAGAAAGACATGCAATATGCAGATGTAGCCGTTGCATAATATCTGTCTAATTTTTTAAAATTCAAATTACATCAGAGTTGCTGTTATTGTTGAAAAGATAATTTCTACAAAAGTTCTATGAACAGATACAAGATGTTGTTGTTCTCTAGCATAATATAAGAAACACTGTTATTATAATTCAAGAGACAATTTAAAAGAAATGTTCTAAAGTTATTGCTGCTCTCTGATATACTACAAAAATCAGGATGACATTTAGAACAATTGCTTTAACGAAACAACCCAACATAACATAGCTGTTTCCTGTTCGGTAACATGTTGGCGGTCTGAAGTTACTTTTAATCAATGAAAGTTATTGTCTGTCAGTTCAAAGCAGCGTGCGTTACAATCAAAACCCACTCGCCTGTTCAGCAATAGTTATATTATTATTTTTTTGTTATTGGAAAACTATTATCTTTTCTTTTCACCGTTAATATTATTGACATGAACAGTTATCAGAAGTAGAAATATTATATT
Source organism: Patella caerulea (assembly GCA_036850965.1). Lineage (NCBI taxonomy): Eukaryota > Metazoa > Mollusca > Gastropoda > Patellidae > Patella > Patella caerulea. The sequence goes on along the minus strand of JAZGQO010000002.1, from coordinate 9,835,983 downwards.
CATTAAGTTTATGGTCGTATTGGAGATTATATTAATGACATACCAGTCAGAATTTTATCACTCGATGCATCTTGTATCATTGACAGTACAGAGAAAAATCTAGTTTGGACTGTGTATCATATAAAAAGAAATAGCACGCACTGACCATCTTGTAAAGCACAGCAGTCCACTAAACGAATGTAGTCCACCGACTGTCGCATTTAATAATAATAATAATAATAATGTCCTAAAATCCAACCGAAGCTGCTCTTTGGTAACATTATGGTCAGTTAAAAGAAAACACTAGTTAAAAGGAGTATGCGATCAACAATTAAAAGAAAACGTTTCTAAAAAGATGGGTTTTAAGATTCCGTTTAAAACTGTCAATTGATGCACAGTACTTGAGTTCTATGGGAAAATCATTTGAATTCCACAGTTCTGCTGCCGCAAAAGCAAAGGAGCGTCTACCGATAGAAGAGTTTGCAGTTACTGATTTAATAAGGTACTTAGATTCAGAACGAAGATTTCTGGTAGGGTGGTAGGGTTGAATTAATTCTTTAATATATAGAGGAGAGTCATCACATGACAAAGCACAGAAAGTCAGCATGAGAATTTTAAAATCAATTCTGGTCTTAATCGGTAGCCAGTGGAGTTCTTTCAAAAACGGGAGTAATATTGGTGTATAATTTAGTTCTGGTAACAATTCTTGCAGCTTTGTTTTGAATCTTCTGTAGTCGATTAATTTGATATGCTGGTAAGTTGTAGAGTAACGAGTTGCAGTAGTCGAGACGTGAGGTCACCAAAGAGTTGATTAAAAGTTTTGTAGAGTCAATGTCGAGGAAATTGCGGATCCGTCCAATTTTGTGAAGTTGGAAGTTGGAAGCTTTACAGATTGAGGAGATGTGAGCATTCATGTTCATATTCTTATCCAAAATTACACCAAGATTTCGAACGCTATTAACTGGGTTAACAACAAAATTACCGATAGATATATTACTAACAGATATTTTGGATAAAAGATGATTAGAACCGATTTGCACGAACTCTGTTTTTTCATCATTGAGCTTTAAGAAGTTCTTTTTCATCCAGCACTTAAAAGCATCAATGCACGATTCAAGTTTAGACACTCGCAGGGATTCATTTTCGGGTTTAATTGAAATGTAGAGTTGAGTATCATCAGCATAGATGTGATAATTCAGATTGAATGATTTCAAAATACGCCCCAGAGGAGTGGTATAAGCGGTAAAGAGCAACGGTCCGAGTACCGACCCCTGTGGCACGCCGAATTTAAGTTCTACAGATGCAGACTTAACATTATTGATGACAACAGATTGGTGACGGGATGTGAGATATGACCGGAACCAATTCAGCACATTACCCTCAAGTCCGAAAACGTCGTGAGGCCGTTCTAACAGGAGAGACTGGTCGATTGTGTCGAAGGCGGCACTTAAATCAATAAGAATCAGTAACACAACATTTTTATTGTCAAGGCTAGTAAGGATATCATTATTCACACGAGTTAGTGCTGTTTCTGTACTATGTTTGCTTCTGTATGCTGATTGGAAGGGTTCGTTAAGATTATGTAACTTCAGATGGGCTTTGAAACGTGCTGCTACAACCTTTTGGAGATGAACGACAGGTTTGAGACAGGTCTGTAGTTTTTCAAGACATTGTGATCTAATGTACTCTTCTTGAGAAGTGGAAAGACCAATGCTTCTTTCAACACATCAGGAAAGTTTCCAGTAGATAAGGATGTATTCACAATGCTACAAAGAATAGGACAAAGTTCTGTAGAACAGCTTTTAACAAGATGGGTTGGGAATACATCTAGCTCACAAGAAGAGGAAGAGGATGTAGAAATAATTGATTTGATTTCATCTACAGCAGCTATTGGAAAGGTTGATAGTGGTGAACCAGTGAAGTTTACGTCAATATCATTATCAGATGCCGATAAAGAACAATTGTCAAGTGCCCTACGTATGGTAACAATTTTATTGTTGAAGAACTGACTGAAGGATTCAGCGAGTAGCTTAGGGTCACGATGCCCTGGTAGAACGGTACTGTCACTAGTTTTAATCATAGTGTTCAAAACTTTATTAAGTTCTTTAGGGTTTTTGTTATTTTCTTGTATACGGTTTAAAACAAAAGTCTGTTTCGTCTGATTGATGAAGATGTTTGTATCATTACGTGCCTTTACATATATTTGTCTGTCAATTTCAAGCTTACTCTTGCGCCAGGCCTTTTCCGCCTTCCGACGTGCCTGTTTGCTTTCGCGAACAGAGTCATTGTACCATTTACGATTTGGTCTGATGGTGAGTGTTTTTCTGACAATTGGTGCATGGCTATCAATAATGTTTTGAAGCTCTGTATTATAGATTTAAAGTTGATCTGAAATATCACAGAAATTGCCAATCTTATTAAGAGCACCGTCATTTAAGATATCAGATTTCAAGTTGGTTAAGTTGATATCTCTCAGTTTACGATATGATACAGTCTTCTGCAGTGATTTGGGTTTTGGAAGTGTAAGAACAGCCATGATTGAAAAATGATCAGAAATGAGATGGTTGTCTACAAATAAGTTGAACACCAAAGGGTCAGATTTGCGGGTAATAACGACATCAAGTATGTGACCTTTATTGTGAGTAGGTTTAGTGACATGTTGAACTAGGTCGAAAGATTCGAGAATATCGTTAAACTGTGTAGTAGTTTTGGAATCAACATCTAGGTGTAGATTTATATCACCACATATCAAAAGTTTTCCAGCACATAATGTAATTTCGTGAAGTATGTCCGATAAATCGTTGAAAAAAGTCTCAACAGAGGCAGAATTAGGAGGCCGATACAATGAGATGAGATGAAATGGTGTTTAATGGTGGTGTGTTGTATTTCGCAGCTAACAAAAGGACCTATTTTAATCTTATATGCTTTAATGGTGGACTTAAAAAAGACTGCTATACCCCCTCCCCTCTTACTAGTACGGTTGGTCGTCAATGCAGAGTAGTTTGTTGGAAGAAGTTGGTTTAGAGTAATGTTGCAATCATCTTTTAGCCAGGTTTCGATAGAGACAAAAATATCGAGGTCATTATCCAAAATAAATTCTTGAATTTCACTGGCTTTGTTTCTAATGGACTGACAGTTTAAAAGACAGAAATTGAAATTGAAATCCATAGGACAGGGATTGGAGGATAACTTACTTACTTGAATTAAATTTGCCACATTTACTCCTCTACCTGTTTTAGTCTTTCTTGGCTTGTTTGAAACTTTTATTTTAGGTTTAAAGGTGGTAAAATACACAGGTTTATAGTCAGAGATTAACTCAGGAAACAAGCACAACTCAGTAGACACTCTATTGTTTTCACAGTTTATATAACAATTCAAGGCTAAAAGTTGGTGTTTGGTATAAGTGATCATGATCAATGTTCAGCTCACCAGTACTCACTTCACCAAATTTAAAAACTAAAAATGTTAATGACACAAAAACTACACAGAATTTCTAAAATCTAATTTTGTAAAATTAAAGATACACTATTTAAGAAGTAATATGCCAAGTTATAGCCCAATAAAATAATCACAAGTTTAAAAACAATAACTAGTTTTCAGCAGACAAAACACAATGCAAACCACTAGGCAGCCATCTTGTTTAAAAGCCCACCGTCGTCCTAATAAACATTGTAGTCCATCGAACATCCTAGAAAACAATGTAGCTCACTGACTGTCCTATCAAACATTGTGGCTCACCAATCGCCATATTAAACATCGTAGCCCACCGACCGTCCTATTAAACATTGTTGCTCACTGACCTGGCCGTCCTATTAAACATTGTCCTATCAAACATTGTGGTCCACCGAACGCCATTTTAAACACTGTATCCTACTGACCGCCCTTGATAACAACGTAGCCCACTGACCGACCTATAAAACAAAATAGCCAATCGAACATCTTTTAGTCGCGTTTAATTTAAAACGGGATAAACAAGACTGTTTATTATCGGAAGCAATGAAATGGGGACTACGCTATTCCTATCAAGACTTCAAACACTGATACCTTCATTCAGAATATAGTAGTTTGACTGAAATGTTCAATATATTCCTTTTCATCATGGGTGGCCGAATGGTTAGCACATGCGCTCTGTATCATAAAGCCTGTCATTGAGTCAACTGCCGTGGTTTCGAATCCCCGGTTCGCCTGCCAACCTCGTGAGTTTTCTCCGGGTTCCTTCCACTGCTAAAGACCCCTACGCGCACGCAAATTATTGAAATAAAATTGAACCATGTGTTAGTCCCGAAATGACATAGTTTGTGTGGATGGGACTTTAAACCCCATTCCTCTGAAGAAAACGCCATTTGCAGTCTTGGAGAATCTTGGAGCCTGGTTGGAGAAAACCCGGTCGTTCCCCTCACGGAGCAAAGTTCAGCCTTTCACTGGTATCATATATGTATTGTCTAGTGTGTATTGCTGGCAAAACAATATTACAGTGGCGATTGCATGAACTTGTAAAATATCCTGGTGTTTTTAGCTTGCGCATATATCTTAAATTTCGTCAAAAACTACGCAAAGTCATCAAAAACGATGTAAATTCATCACTACTAAAAATTACGCTGTATAAAATGATAATTTGTATATTATTTTACAATCAATGAACATTTTATTGTTACGCCGTGTAGAAAGATATGGTGTTAAAAGTGTTGCAAATTACATGGTAGACCTTATCATATAATCAACTTGTATATTATTTTACATCTATAACAAAATGTTATTGGTTTATCCAATGAATAATTTACTGTTAATTCGCGTGAAAGATATGCTGTTAAACGTCTGATATTTCAGTGGAGTATTAACTTTTAATCGACAATTCCAATAAACAATTTATTTTTATGATAACAGGAAAGTGGCAGACCATATTTAAATGTTGTTTAAATGATAATTTGTATATTATTTTACAGTCACTAAACAATATTGTTACGCCGTGTAGAAAGGTATAGTGTTAAAAAAGGTTGCAAATTTCTATATTATATGGTAGGCCTTAACTGGTACATTGTTTTACGTCTGGTATATTAGTCGAGAACTTACCTTTAATCAATTTATTTTTATGACGACAGGAAATTGCTAGATCATATTTAAATGTTGTTTAAATGTGTACTTTCGTAAACGTATATGGAAGCCTCGTCTGGATAGAAAATTAGTATGAAATAAGTGTACTGGAAACAAATGAGTTCACTTACACCCAATATCTGGTTCTGCAAATTGTATTTGTCCCTTCTCATCTACTTCATATGCGGAGTAAACGTTTCCGTTTCATCGAAACTTCCAATACACAATTTAATTTTAGTTTTTACCATCCACCGGAGCCTGGTCTTATGACGTCATATGTGGGTTGTTCGTTAGGATAAGGGTTAGGCTTGGCCCAGGGTTAGCGTTAGGGCTAGCCCTGTCTACATCTCGAGACTGTGACGAAATCTGCAGGCCACAGCCCTTATCCTAACCCTTTTCTAACCCACAATCCACATATGACGTCATAAGTCCAGGTTCCGGTGGATGGTAAGAAACGTTTACCAATCAGTACCGACCACCTTCTGTGTAGACAAGGATGATGGCGTGTATCGCCCAGCGTGTAGACGATTTATAAAATGTGTTAATGGTACTGTGTATGACACAGAATGTTTCAATGGTCAAGTATTAAACTTTAAGACGGGAAACTGTGACGAGTAAGTTTAATATCATGCGCAATACCGTGTACAGGTGTTTAATATTACACACAATGATATATGGAGTTAAATAAACATAAAAAAACTTACAAAGTTTAATAACATATACACAATAACATATGTTTAATAAAACATCCACAATATAAAGTTTAATACGATTCACAAAAAAATAATCTTGATATTAAACATATATTTCATTTTAATCAATTTTCATATTAATGCATTTTAAATTAGGCTACACTGAAAAAAAACTTGTGTTGGATCGCAACACAAGTACTTGTGTTAAAACTAATCTACACAAGTTTGTATTGTTTTGCATTGCATTTACACAAACTTGTGTAGATTTGTAAAAATCTTGTGTGTTTTCATATCAGTAACACAAGTATTGTGTAGGCCTACAGTCAACCAAAGATGGTTGTCTTTTTTTTTTGTTGATCCAATAAACTGATATATCAAAGGAATATATAGTGTACATGTGACTTTCAGCACCCTTGTGTTTGTCAAAATTGATTCAATGTGCATTGGAAAACAATGAGTAAAACTCTTAGTAATGTAATTGGTTGATGTAATCGAAATTGGACAAATTAAAAAAAAATAAAACCGTGTATTTAATTTAGCATCGATTTATTGTTTATATGTATATTACTAATAATTAAAAACAAACAAGTCAGACCAAGACTTGTTCTAGAACCTCGTAATCTTCAACGTACGTTATTCGTAGAATATTTTTCTGGATGTTAGAGACTAACTCAGAACTATTAAACCGGAAGTGTGTATTTGATAATGGCGGACAAGAAATTTTTTTGATTGTTTCTAAAGGGTCCCGGACCCGGTAATTCAGCAGTCTAACGAATTTGTCTTAATTTTTCTGAAAACGTGCTTTATTAATATTATTCGGCGCTACATCATTGTTCAAATACTTGTACTTGCAAAAAACAACACCAACTGGGACCAGCAGGTAAGAATTTCTCTTCATTTTATAACTCGCCAGGCAGCCATCTTTGTTTCGGGCAAAATGAGAAATACGTGAATATCAGGCATGGACTATAGCTAGATACTAACTTTTGTATTAGTTTAATTGGAATTTAATCTTAATTTAAACATATTTTATTGTTCTAAGTAACAAGTGGATAAGGCACAAGTTTTACAACTTAGAACGCCATCTCCAAAATGTAATCTTATCTGTGTAAAAGAAAAAATAAACAAATCAGCCTTTTATTTTTATATTAATCAATGCAACGCACTGATTCAGAAACTAACGCCTGCCGTCCGAAGTTTCTCTATAATTTCTTCTCTTTTTTTCAGTCATTGATGTTAGCATATAGGCCTACTCCACAAAGAAAAACTGGTAAGAATTTCATTTTCTTTTAATATATTTTTTTAATAATATCACTATGAGTAGTAATATCCAGTCAAGAGAGAGGGGAAATCGGGTTTTAATTTCACTTAACAGAACTGTGCGATAAACATGTCCTTGTATTAATTGGTGGAATCAAGTAGGCCCATGCATGATATATATCCTAGAATCAAGTAGGACTGGTCTCCCATTTCCGCCATTTTCCTGAGGATTACATGTCATTTGGGACTCACGTCATTTGGGACTCGATTGACGACGTTTGGGACTCGGGTATACGGCGTTTGGGACTCGGGTATACGACGTTTGGGACTCGGGTATACGACGTTTGGGACTCAGGTATACGACGTTTGGGACTCAGGTATACGACGTTAGGTATACGACGTTTGGGACTCAGGTATGCGACGTTTGGGACTCGAGAAAAAAGTCACAAAATGCCAATTGAATTAAAAATATAATTTATTATAACAAAAAAATAACATGTATTTAAACAAGATTGTATAGCATCGATTTTTAAAAAAAAAAAAATACCAACGATTTAAATAACATTTAATAACAATTACAATCTGTTTCTCAGAGAATTACTTACGAATTATCTGTGTAACAGATACGTGTCCATAGCACGTGCGTTGACTGCTCACCGCGCCAGTCATTGGCTCAACTGCTCGTGCAATGTTTACTTAACACCTAACTGCTTCGGGCAAAATGATGCATTTTACTCATTTTAATACCCATTTACACTAAAAAGCGAATATTCACTGCGGGATCAGTTTGTAACAATTATTGTAAATATTATTCTTTTTTGCTATCTTATGGTTCGTATAATTGTTCGAATTATCTTCATTAATTTTATCAAATCTAACTTGCTGGTGGTCCATATATGCAAGCAATTTTTTTCAATAATCGACTGGTTGAAATTTCCCCATCGTTATACCTTTCCCACATACTAAATAATTTTCCCTCCACATTTTTGTACTTTTTTCTCTGGTGTCGCCGTAAAGAGCCTTCCGACATCATAACTATGTCTAATTGTATTTTCGATGCTTCGATGTATAGTTCACAAATTAGAAGGTAAAAGGGCACAGGACCTCTGGCGTTGACTCTGGAATTTAATCTATTATGCCACCCTCGACGTCATTGTTGGTCCTGACCGGCAACATGAAGACACACCACTGCTCTATAGGGAATAAATTGGAACGAATCCAGGTTTCCTCGATGTAATTGACGACAGACGCAAAACCTTCTGGGCATTTTTCTTTTAGGTGGTAGAACATGCCCTCGATATGTTGGGTTGGTAGAAACGGCAACGCCATCAGCTTCCTACAGTAGTCGTATGCCTCTTTTTTCTCATTGTATACTGTCTGAAATGAAATAAAGAAAAAAACGTTGATGATATTGTACCACGTATATCTGTATTGTAGAATTTTAAAGAAGAATATATTGTAACATGTATATCTATATTGTAGATATTCTAGAGAAGAATATATGTACCTGGAAGCCCTTTTCCTGTATTTTCCTGTATACTGCCTGTGTCCAGTGGAAAACACAGCCCTGGATGCGTATGTCTCCGAATCGACGTCTTGACGCTTGCCACAAGCCTGCTTCGAAATCGACGACACACGCTTCCAAGGCTATGTCTTCTGGAAGAAAATTGTGTATTGCACGAAGCACCTGTAAATAATATGAAAAGTGTAAATATATAAATATACCAAACTGTTTTATATATGAAAAATCAATCTGTTTTAATTACCAATTAGTTTTATATACCAATTGAAAAATCAATCTGTTTTAATTACCAATTAGTTTTATATACCAATTGAAAAATCAATCTGTTTTAATTGATAATAGTAATTCAGTCAGTAAGTACAATTTACCTTATAATAGTCGTCTTGACTTTTACCCGACATTACAACAAACACCAATGGTAACTGTCGGGTGGTCTCTCCGGTCTTAATGAAGGCGTGTATGGAAAACAGCTGAGACCATGGCTTGTTCACCACACGAAAAGTGGCATCCATGTACCAGGTTTTTGCTCTGGCGAGTAGTTGCATCTGTCTTTCTGAACAAAAAATGTGATGGCGCTTTTCCCCAACTTTTACTCTTTTTTGATAAAAACCAGGAGCACTATGATCGATGAAATCTTCTTCAAGCTAAAACAAAAAAAAATAAATAAAATCGTACATTTACTTTCCATCGTCAAGGTAAATAAAATTGTACATTCATTGCATGTTAATAAGCTTAATAAAATTGTACATTTAATTCTTATATACATGAGTACTTACGCGTGATTACACGTCAGTGGGATCATTTGGTCGCAGAGTCTGTCGGGTTCTCTGTAGCGACTGACTATTGTGTATGTTGTGTTTATATTAATTCGACATAAACTTTGGAGTTGTTGTTAGTGTTTGTTGCATAACAGTATGGTCTATTTCAAATATATTTGCATAAGTATAAACGTAAATCGGCAGTGCTGGACACACTAGCAGAAGGATTCTGCTCAATCAATCAGCCCTAAATTCATGTAGTGTGTACACTGACATTCGCCCAAATCAAACAGGTTTGATATATTTGGCTGAACTATATTTGATTGGTGTGCTCGCTTTGTTGAAGCATTCGTCTGGTTTTAGAATTCATTAGCCAATAAGCACACATTCATATCAAGAAGTCACATGAATTTTTTGAAGACAAATGTTAAATCATGTGACCTAAAAGGTAATGTAACTGTCAACTGAGTGGTGAATCTGAGGAGGGAGAGAGAGAGAGAGAAATGGGGTTTAACGTCCACTCAACACAAACTAGGTCTTTTTGGGACTAACATATGGTTTAATTTTATTTCAATAATTCGCTTGCACGTAGGAGCCTTTAGCATTGGAGGAAACCAGAGTGCCCGGAGGAAACCCAAAAGGTTGAGAAGGTGCCCCTATCTCCATGCCACATGCACTCACACCAGGGCTCGAAACCACAGCCGCAAGCCAGAGGTGAGCGGCCAGCTAGAGGTCGAAGTGCGGCACTCTAGACAACTAGGCCTGGAGTATCCACTCATTCGGCTGCAATTTTGTGCCAATTGAATTGGGCAAATAATTTGAGCACATCATTCTGGTGTGTCCACAGCTTTACTAGAAAAGTCTGTATTTTCTAAAAACCAACAATGGGGCATACCCAGAACAAAAATATAAGGCCATACCATGCTATCGGGTTACATGAACGCCAATGGGACTGCAGGTGTTTGCTTCCATGGAACAATACAAATGCACATTCTCAGGAAAAACTGAGAGCAAACCCGCCACCTCCAGAATAGCAACCCGCACCTTACTCACTCAGCCACATGGCTATCGTCTCATTACTGTGACAGTCCAGTCAAATGACAAACAAGGGTTATTAAAATAGATTTTTACGGCTTATGTAAAATCTTCGGGATTCAAATGGTTTTGGATACCGTAGATATTTTAGTTTCAATTTCATATCACACAGTTTGTATATGGTAAGATATCTTAAACAGTTAATTACATGTCACATATTCATATTTTTCAGTTTCCATATTAGACGCCATAGCAAATAAAACATCATATAATAAAATAAGAAACAAAATATGGGAGAAGAAAAAGCTGAAAGAATAAGGTTTTTCGAGGGTGAGTGTTCAATTCTAATAGAAAAGATTGTTGATATGGTAATTTGAAATCTCACCATTAAATGTGTTTGGCACAATTTAGCCCGGTTGGAGCGGAGGTGACATTAGCCTCCATTTCAGTTTATTTTTTTGAAATATAAAATTCAATTTAGTATAGTAAAAGTATACACACACATGTACATGTATGTGCACATATGACTGTCTCATTTGTGGAGAGTCGAGGTGGGTAAGACGCTGCAGGTTTGCTCCCAATGTTGACATAGAAAATTCAGGATGGAGGGCCTGACAAGGACATTCGTCTAGTTGTTCAGATTGAACAACAAAACATGGTCCTATGCTCACATTGGCATGCATGTAAAAGATCCTCGGGCAATTGTGATTTGATACAAGAGTATGCTTTAGGGTCGCGGTACCGTGCAAAATTTCAGTCCAAAATCTCAAGGCCTTTTTGTGACTTCTAAGGGGGTGGGGGTGAATTGCTGGTTGGATGGCTGGATGGTTAGGACATGCGCGCTGTATCATAAAGCTGCGGGTCCTCCGGTTGCTCTCACTCCTAATGACCCCTCAGCGCAAGCGAATTATTGAAATAAAATTAAACTGTATGTTGGTCCCAAAATGACCTAGTTTGTGTCAAGTGGATTTTAAACCAAATTTCTATCTTTCTCTGACTCTAACCCATTTCATTTGAGCATTATATTCAGGGAATATTTTACTTTTTTACATTTGATTAGCAGTTTCCAGAAAAATTGTGTAAAAATGCTAATCAATTGTATAATTGAGTAGCAAAATTTACCAATTGATTAGCAGTTTTTTAGTATGTAATAGAATTCTTATTTCACATAATTAGGCCTATATGTGACAATAACAATACCCACATTATTTGTATTACCAAATGGTTGTTTATATTTATATATAAAATAAAAATAAAAGTATGTGACCACATGTTATTCTTTGTACGAAACCTGGACATTCTTTATTTACTTCATACTCTAGTCAGATCTTTTCTGCGTCATATTTCCTCACCCAATCTTGAACTGTTGCTAATTTTAATGTCGAATTTGAAGACAGAACATAATATCATGTGTTTGAATTTCACGACGTACCCTCGATCATCCGGTAATTTTATCTTGTAGTGTTTTGAATGTCTGTCTTGACGAATGTGACTACAACAGATATAGAAAGAAAGTATGTTGTGTTGTCATCTCTGTCATCAAAACTTTTTACGTCTATAAATAGCAGACGTCAACATGTACTGCTCTCGTTCCACTGGACCGTTGCAGAGGCACGTAAAGAGTCTTGATGATATAGACAATAAAATTGCGAGATTTGAGATTTGTTTTGATGTGTTTTACGATACTGAATGGTTTTAAAGTTAAAATTAATTTTCAAAACTTTGATTCGCGCTGAAGCAGGGTTTTAAGCTAATAATGCTAATCAAATATGAATTTGATTTGCAAAATCGGACGTTTAAGTCTCAAATTGCGATACGAACCCGGTTAAAATATTCCCTGATTATATTCTGTCTGGGCCTGTAACTTGACAAGACAAAAGGAGTGTTACACAAAGTTGAAACAAAATAGAAACTAAGTCTCAATGTGACAAAATAAATTGTTTATTTAAACATTATGAACCATATAGAAAGTATTCTTATTTCCCACTTTTTATTTTTTAGGCTGAAGCACCCTCGGAGGAGAATTTAAAGAATGATAAAAAGAAGAGAAACCAAGCATCAATTTATTTTATAATTCTGGAAAAGAATGCATTTGACCCAATTTTAAATATTTATTTTTTGTTTTTAATGTTAAGTATTCTTCGAAAACACAATTAGATTTTAATCCTCTTATTAATTTCTGTATAATATAGAAAGTAAAGTGACATATAAATCACGTAAAATTTGGTCGGAAATCATAAAAGTACTTAATAGACATTATCTAGAAACCAAATGTAGATCAGATATACCCAGAATTACAAAAAACCTTGACCTACATTACTGTGTTTTTTCCTTGCTTATGAAACGAAATAAGGTTTAATATGCCACTTTTCTGTGTTATTAGGGTGATTCTGCCTTACAGTCTACTCTTATATCTAATATTTCAACTGTCAAGGGTTCATTAAAGGGAACTAAGGGGATCGATTGGTAACAGGCACACATTGGATCAGGGGGTCTGGCAATGAGTCAAATATGTCAATTGTCAAGGGTACTTTAAAGTGAACACAGTCAAAGTGGCTTTGATTCAGGCTTGTACCCAGTTTGTGTCAAGTGGACGCTTAACCTCATTTCTATCTCTTCTTTAAAATACACGGCAATGTGTACATTAGATCGAGGTTTTTTGTCCTATCCAAACAACTATATATTGTCCCTTCCCACGTCCTGCACTACTGACATGGAGGAACTATGCTTGGAACTCCAGTTGAAATTTCTCGGCCAACGCCTTATACTCACCGTGGCTTCCCATTGCTTATGATTTGTAATTGTATATAAATATTTTGTACATATTATTCAATATTTGCCATTGTCTCTCATATTTTTATATTTTAATCCTGCAGTCTTGATGCTTTGCTCCTTATATGTACAAAATATTCATTTTGTTCAGGGGTTTTTTCCTAATGAGGAAAGAGTTCTACACCATTTTATTACTACTGTAAAATAAGTCATTTTTCTTTTGTTAATTTTCTGTGTATGCTAGTTAATTCTAGATTACTCAATAATCACATGTAATTCGACTTATAACACTTTTCACTGTTTGAAAGTAATTCAAATAAGTGGATAATTTATCTTATTAGTGCTTGGTATATATCTTATTAATTTAAATATATTTGAATTATATATTTTGGAGGTAAGGGGTAGGCATACTGTCTTTATATGCTTAGTTCTTGTTGATGCTTTGCTCCGTATATGTACAAAATATTCATTTTGTTTGGGTTTTTTTTTCTAATGAGGAAAGAGTTCTACACCATTTTATTACTACTGTAAAATAGGTCATTTTTCTTCTGTTAATTTTCTGTGTATGCTAGTTATTTCTAGATTACTCAATAATCACATGTAATTCGACTTATAACACTTTTCACTGTTTGAAAGTAATTCAAATTAGTGGATAATTTATCTTATTAGTGCTTGGTATATATCTTATTAAATTTAAATATATTTGAATTATATATTTTGGGGGTATGGGGTAGGGATACTGTCTTTATATGCTTAGTACTTGTTGATGAGTAAAGAAAAATTTAAATAGCTATTTTATAGTTTGTGATTTCAGGGGGGGGGGGGCGTTATTTAACACAATTTTATTAATATTATTTTTCTGTTAACATTCCAAATATCATTTTATGAATAAATAATAATTTAACAAAAAAAAATTATTGTTACCTCATTTATCAAACTTTGCAGGTTAAACAGAGCAAAAGGGGGGATGCTGCATGGGAAAAGTTGCTATATTGGATATAAAGTGAGGGAAATACAACACAAGTTTTTGTTGATGGTTATACACAAGTTTGTATATGAAACCAGCCAAGTTTCAGAAATATCAACACAAGTTTCAGATATTTCAACACAAGTTTCAGAAATTTCAACACAAGTTTCAACACAAGTTTCAACACAAGTTTCAAAAATTTCAACACAAGTTTCAGAACTTAACACAAGTATTGTGTAGATTTTCACACAAGTTTCAACACAAGTTTGTGTTGTTTGACAAATTTTAACACAAGTCTTGTGTTGTTTCAGCATTTAACACAAGTTTGTGTTGTTTCAACACAAGTTTGTGTTGTTAAATAGTAACACCCAACTTGTGTTGAAAACAACACGAGTATGTGTTGTTTCAACACAAGTTTTTTTTCAGTGTACTCTTTATATTGAAAATATTGTTCTTATCATTTCACAGCACCATGCTATTGGTGCAGAAACCGAACTCGGTTAATTTCATTTATTTATTTTTTTAAATTTCAGCCTCTATTGAATTCAAATAACACCAGATGTATGTAAATACAAGTTATTACCTCCCCGACATTGTAAAACTTTGTAGTGCACCGACAGTTCTATAGAGCATTTTAACCCACCGACCATCCTATAGAAAAATCGATTATCCAATAGATCACTGTAAACTACTGACCGTCCTGTAAAACCCCGTGTATCGAAATAATTCAATATGGCGAAATAGTTAATTACTTTAAACGAAGTAATTAATTATTTTAAATGAAAAAAAAAATGAACGCGGTCCATGGCGGAGAAATGATTTGATTGACATAGTTGCTGTTTTAGTTCTGAAACTGGAAATTTATGACATGTGTCATTTGAAAAGCTCACAATATTAACGACGTTTCACCACGAGCTGCCGAGAATATTAACGACGTAACAACACGAGCTTTGGTGTGACGTAACGTTCCTGGTTTATGATTTTAAATAATGATAGTTCGTGAAACTTATAGGGTTGACTTTGGTGAATTTTGTTAATAACTTGGGCGAAATTGTGGAAAGTGATCAAGATGAAATTTGTGTCTGCGCTAATTCTTATTATCCCTGCTGTAGGTAAGATATAAATCAGTTTTACTAATTATTGAAAGAGAATTAAAATTGAATCCGAAATGCCCCCCCCCCTCTCTCTCTGGTTTCCTCCCACTGCTAACCCTCACGCGCAAACGAGTTATTGAAATAAAATTCAACCATGTGTTAGACCCCTCTCTCTTGGATTGGGGAAAAGACACGAAACTCCCCTTGCAGGGATTAGAGACCCGAAACACCCGTCTGGATTACGGACATATTCTAAACACGGCATCGATTACTTCCATCCGCATTTTAAAATGATTATATTGTGTTCTACATTTTTGCTTGATTAGTGGATAATGCGCTGGCTCGATGCCGCTGAGAGCATGGAAAGGAACAACGTTTAGGCTTTTTGACGAGCAGTAAACGAGGAATTGTATACCAGCTGTTAACAGTTGCCATTTGATAAAGAATAGACCGTCACGCCGCTGTCCGGACAAAGCGCATTGTCCCGATTGATGCAAAAGGAGGGATGTTAAATAATATTGCATTTCATTTCAGTATCCCAATCAGTACCGTCAACTTTCTGTGTAGGCAGGGATGATGGCGTGTATTACCCAGCCTGTAAACGATTTATCATATGTATTAATGGTACTGTGTATGACGTGAACTGTTTCAATGGTCAAGTATTAAACTTAAAGACGGGAAACTGTGACGAGTAAGTTTAATATCATGCGCAATACCGTGTACAGGTGTTTAATATTACACACAATGATATATGGAGTTAAATAAACATAAAAAACTTACAAATTTTAATAACATATACACAATAACATATGTTTAATACCACATCCACAATATAAAGTTTAATACGATTCACAAAACCATATAGAGTTTAATATCATATGTAGTTTAATAAAATAAAACCAATTACGAACAATCCTAAATATGGTATAGGAAAAATAGTGTAATCAGCAAACAGACCGTTCACCGTGTACGAAATACACGATAAACAGTGGTAACAGTAAGCTTAGCCTGCCTGGTACCACAACCGTCATGACACGAAATCTCGGGACAAAAATAGCGCCATTAGCCAATAGACTATCCATATGCAAAATGTACGTGATGAACAGTGTTAGCGATGTAGTAGACATATTCAAGGAGATAGTATACGCGTCAATTAAATATATCTAGAATAATAGTCGCAAAAGGCATGTTATATTTACCAATCAAGTTAATATGACAGCCATAAAACTTTTTCAAAGTTTTTGTAAGTTTATTTTGGTCTTTTATCACATACTAGAATGTGATAATGACTGACACCAATATTGTCCCTTGACTGCCGTTAGTATAGATGCCAATACATTAAATTTGAAAGTGGTTTCGTGGAACAACGGGATGAACCTGTTATAAAACTTTGCTTGTAGGAACTTTTCTGTAGTTTAGGTATCCAATGAAACAAGGGCAGATCTGAATAGGTATCTCCACATGAAGTACTAAATGTAGTGAGCACTGTCGATTGATTTCCCGAAACTAAGTTCTTTGAACAGACCGTCATAATAACATCGTTTAGATATAAACACCATTATTATTGGACTTATCATGTAAGGCGTGGAGGGTTTCAACAATGCTATACAGTGTAATACTATACACAATCATATTTAGATTTTAATACACAATACCATGTAGGTTCCAATAGTATTCACAATGCCATGTAGGTTCCAATACTATTCACAATGCTATATAGGTTCCAATACTATTCATTGCACAATACCATGTGGGGTCTATGCACAATACTGTTTGGGGCCTAACACTACATACAATACCATGGACAGAATAATACTATGCACAATACCATATAAAGTATAATACCATATGCAATTTAATACCATACGCAGTCTAATACAGAGATTAATACCATTTAATATAATATTATGCGCAATCTCATACACAGTCCAGTAGACAATTGATAATAGACTCACGATACATTAAATGAATGAATGATATATTGACTGTTTCAGTGCTGACAACGTTGATCCACCGTGTGGAAGACGTGTCGACTGTACGGGTGTGCCTGATGGAAGATACCCGGGTGTACCTAATGAAAGATAACAAAATATGAATTGTATTTCCTTCTACACTTGCCGGAACCAGATTTTCCTTGGACATAATTTCTGCCCGGATAGTAAGTTGTTGTATTTTAGTTACCTCCTCGGTTTCACGTCCCTTCTAAATGACTAGACGCTATCCCTTTTCAGGTCCTATGTGCTGTGCTCTCTTAAAGGAGAGGCACGCTAAAAAAATCCCGATGTACTCTGTCGGCCAACTCAGGATACCATGATCAGCTACAGGGCTTTCCGTGATGCTATTTGAAGTAATAAAATGGTTTGATCTACTTTTCTTTATTAATTGCATTGTATTTTCAACAGTTCCATCCTGGACCCACTTGACAATGACGGGAAGACCCCCAGACAGGGCATCTTTAAATATTCCCGTACAATTCGCAAGTCAAGGTGGCTCGGTGAATAGGGTACAAGGTCACACTAATCAGGAAGTTCCGCGTTTGATCCCTCTGGTTGCCTTTGTCAGGGGCGTAGGGTGAATCGCTTAGTACAGATGGGATGCTAAACCTAACGTCTTTTTTTATTATTATTTTGAGCCAGTTGGATATTTTACGATAGGTTTTGGATGGCCCGTGTTCGGTGGAAGGGTAATTCTTTGAGCTGTGTATTTTATTAAAGGGTAATGTTGGTGTCATCCAAAATATTATTTTAAGACAGGCATTGTCGCTACGGTTGACACGTAACTAAGATTTAAAGAATCGGAAAATGACGCAAAAAAGGAAAACACGAATTATCCTTATTGGAGGATGTACAGAGCGATAAGACACACAATCAATTTTCAGATCCCTGATAATTAAGTTGTTATACCAGACTTTTTTTTTAAACCAGTTCTATCACAAGTAATATTAGTGGACACGACCACTGTCCTTTAAAGCCTTTTGCAATTTCCGAGTAATACGAAATTCGTAAGTGGATTCAATCGAAATAAAAAGAACCCAATCCAATGAGTACAGCGCCAATTAAATGGCTTGCTGAGGATGCAATTCAGTCCATTATATCTTTGTAAATGCTAAATGAAGTAAAGACGTATTGGGGCTGATATTTAATTAAGGGATTCAGTTTTCAGGGGATTCTGCAATCCACAATCACTCTGGCTTAAAGATTATAATGGGTAAGTAAACCAAAACATCGGGGGTAGGGTCTAGTGGTTTAGAGTGGTTGGCGTGACAGCTTTAATTTGTACCATGATGTCGTGTCATGGAGTGGGCATATTTAGCATGACGATAGAGGCGCCTTCTTAACCGCGTCGGTTTATGCCCGGCACTCCGTTTTCCTCCCACAGAAAACATTCATGCACCTGCATTAAGATGATAAAAATGAAGATGAGACAACTTCTCTGCGATACCACCCTCAGCATAAGCACAAAGCAGAAGAAGAACACCAACCACAATAACAGTAAGAATTGATTCTTTGTTTCTAGTAGATCTGGTATTTAACAAAGTTACAGATTATTGTGACTGGCGTTTTAATGTTGAGCCGCCTTGTGGAACGAAGCATTAGTATCCTGTATTTGAACAAGGATTCCATGCTGAACATTATGACGTACCATTAATGCCATAAATTCAATAAATATTGTTTATTGAAGAATTTACTTAGTGATAGATTTTTATATTGTATCTTTAACTAATTATTGGTTAACACGTTCTATAGTCAAATCCCACTTATTAATGAAAGTAAATGACAAGTATGTATAAAAACAGCGATATTGTGGTAAAATACTTACCATTGTTAAAATCTCCTTCAAATTTTCCGTGTTTATAATATGTGTTTGATAGACCACATAAGGTAATGTTCCCCCTGGTATTGGGGGATGGGGATGTTTATTCCATGTTTCGGAATGAACGCCACGGCCAGTCTATGACGTAGACGTACAGAAATAAGGGGGTTATAAAAGAGGTTGTTGAGTGGAATTGATCAGAGCTCACCCAGGTATACCGAGCATCATAGACGCCTTGCAAGCAGTTTAACAATAAAGTTGTAAGGACAAGTAACCTCTAGTTTTATTTACGACCACAAGAAAGTCCGATATTATTCCACATTTCAGGAATATTTCCACAAAATTTGACTCTTTGATTAGCTGCCCCCCATAAAATACCCCGCCTCCCACCCCAACCCACACTTCTAACGCCACTGACCAGCGCACCGTTTAGTGCTCACCTAGTATTTGGACATTGGCATTCTATTTTCTGTATGACGTTTATCAACACCTCCGACCCGCCAAGTACACATCAACGTAGTTCAGTTCTGAACGTAGGTCTCATTACACTCGCATGTACCTTCAGAGATCGTGCTGGCGAAAAAATTGGGCTCCCCGGCCAGTTTTACTGGCCAACTTTTTACTGCCAAACAGTCGCGTGTCAGTCCCTATGAACGCCTGAACAATGTAAATGGACATCTTGGTGAAAACATAAGACCTTGCTTACCTCGCTAGCACCAGTATTACCGACACAACAGGCGGTTAAAACATACATCCCCGTTTTCTAGACGACTTGGCCGATGCCATTGATAGGGTAACGCACAAATAAACGAACTCGGACAGGTAAGATGAAACAAAATTTAAGTAGGTCTGGGGAAAAATTTGATTGAGAAAGTAATAGAGAAAGTAATAAATGGCTGAACGTTCTTTTTTTCCCTCAGGTTTACCTTAATTTCGATAACACAACCCCTGAACGTACAGGCGAGTGTAATGAGATCTACGTTCGGAGCTGAACTAACATCAACCCTGATCAACACATTGTGGCAAGGTCTGTCATTGAGTCAAGTGGCATGGTTACGATTTCTCGCGTGTACGTGGCAAGTAGCATAGTTGCTTGGCAAAAATGCGTGAGTTTTCTCCGGGTCCTCTGATTTCTTCCAAGAAACAAGACCCAAAGCGAATTATTGAAATATGTTTGTATCAAGTGGACGTTAACCCCCATCAGTGTTGTCGTGTGTACGTTACACCCCCCCCCCCCCCGCCACCCATCTCTCTCTCGGCATAAGTACTACGCTACAACGTAACAGAGATGCAGTAGGCGTGTTTTTTTCCTATGGAGACACATCTTTGATTAACCAACGAGTGCTTAACCAAACACATACATACGTGTTAACACATTATAATTAATCATGGACAGGTTATGAACGTGACAAGTATATGATTAATAGTAATAATTCAACCCGGATTCCCACCTGTCTTCACCGGGTAACCACGGTGGCTCGAAATGTATGAGCAGGAGTGTCAAACTTATTTCGATTCAGGGGTCTAGAATTTTACATCAGGTGGGTCCGGGATATACAAAAATATCAAGATAAAGAAATAAAGAAAATTTTATTTTCTTATTTGACTAAATATCGTTACACATATTATAATGCAATACATATTGTATTACATACAATCCAAATGAAATGGAGTTTAACGTCCTACTGTTCTGCTTCGAGGGACGTTCAATATTAACAGATCTACAGGAGAGAGAGAGGGGTGCGGTTTAACGTCCACTCTACAGTAGGTCATTTCGGGACTAACAATGGCTCAATGATTGTGTATATCCGTGGGCATGTCGGTAATAAATTCTGTCTTCATTATCCCGGTTTGAGCAGAACAGAAGGACGTTAAACCCCATTTTATTTGGTACTCGGTTTTAAAGGGACAATAACATTCTTGCTGGCTTGGTAGCTCCAGAAAATAAAATAATACCCTTATTCTAAGTACTAGATGTTTAAGTATCCTACCTGTTGTGTAAATTATCCATTACAACTTATTTTACTTGTACAGAGGGCTCGAAAATATTTTGAAATCCAAGTCAGATTTGAAAAGGTTTACGTTAGACTTTTCAAATCAATTGGTTGAATTTTTCCAATTTTTTAAAATAGGTGTGTTAAGATGAAATTTATATCATCATTTTATTGGAATATTCTAAAATAATACGATTTGTTGACCAGAATGAAGATTGGGACATATTATTCAGTTACAACAAGGCTCTTATTGGGGCTTTAAATACGATCAAAAATATTGAGACAGATTATATTCAAATATATACGGAGGCGCAAACCTGACACAAACTTTTCATAGGACTGTATTAAATGCACTCGGTTCATAAATATTAAGACAGATTTAGTCAAATATATTCGGAGGCGCAAACCGGTACAAAATTTCCATACAATTGTATTAAATGCAAATTGAACGTACGACATTTCAACAAAAGGATATTATAAATGAACTGTCATTCCGTTTAAAGATGTAAGTTATGAACATCATTATATACGTAACTTGTCATGTCACCTCTTCCGCATATTTAAGAAAACATTTATTATTCTAAGGGAGTGCTGCACAATGCACATGTGGGATGCTAGTCTATACGTTTGTGCTATTTTATTTCTAATAATAAGATAAATATCACTACAGAACAGGATTCCCATAAGACCTATATAGACAATTTAAACATTCACACTCCTTAGCAACACCTACTTGAATATTTTTTTTTAATAATACCAATGATTAATGAGTATAATGTACGCATCCGTCTCCAATTGTTTTTCAATTTCTTAAATCATTTCATTTTAAGTCTTAAACGTTAAAGGCCCTATTCTGCAATTCTAAAGGCGATGATTTGGGTTTCTGCTCTGAGGGAATTAGATTTGGAACTTGAAAGTACCTTTGCGCGGGAATGCACAATAACTAACGTCATTAATCGATCACCCCACCAAATTCAATCTGGGCATGTGGCAAATAAGATACCCCCACCCCCAACCCCCCCCCCCCAAAAAAAAAACAAAACAAACCCAACATTGACAACAAAAAACCAAAAACAAACAAACGAAACAACAAACAAAAATAACCAACCAAAAAAACTATTATTGCCGAGTGTCTTATCAATGCCGACTCTAATAATTAGGCTAGTTGATATAACATCACGTTGTTATTATCAAATAATATTATATCATGCCCCGTTAAATGAAGGCTACTAATACTAATGTGTTTTATATTAATGGTCCAGATCGAGACATAAGTAATATATCGATACTACACGAGGAGTTAGCCGAGTGTTGTTTCAATATATTAAGCAATGGTTTTAGCTCGAGACCATTAAACAACTTAAAATACAGACACTATCCCGCACGTGCTCCTCTATGAAATACGTCACACGAGTCAAATATTTCATCTAACACAGATAATGCACGATATGCAAGTTGCCCATACATTACTGGAAATAATGATGCGCCAACATCAAAGGATGACGTCATATCCGTATTTTGAATACCAATAAGGTTGTTGACAACACCTTGACCATTATAAATGATCTCAGGTAACAGTATAACTCGGACAAGCTTACCGAGAGACAAGCAGGTCGGAGATCGCTGTACAAGCAGGTGTGGATAAGGTCGTTGCCGCAATGACTACAATCTGTTATGATGTGTTATGTTCCTGTATTGATTGAGAATTATCGATGTAATAACTTTAAATGTTTGTTCCTGCATATAATTGAAACTGCATATAATTAAAGAAGCCCGACCCACAGTCGTCGTTTTCGTTAGTTCCTTTGGTTCTATATCTCAAACCAGTCAAAGTAAAAGCTGACCTAGAACAAATTGAAACAGAAGGTTTATTGGTACCGGTGGTTTCGTTGGGTCATATTGTATTCTCAATTACGATAGATATATTGAACGCATACATTAGAATGCATATCAACCTATAAAACTGATTCTCTTCTGAAATATAGATTCCCAATTTTATGGGTCGTTAGCTACAAATTTAACGAAACGATCTTTTCAATCATAACAGAGTTCTGAAAAATGTAAATGGCGTTCTGTAGCTTTAAGGATACCATTCCTTTATATACCGATTCTTTAACTCCATGTTCTTGGAACGTCATTTTAATAATTCGAACTAATGATATTTAAAAATTCAAAATGAAGATATCAATCTATAGACAGGTGACGACCTTAAATCATATTGCCATTTAAGGTAGCAACCTGTTTATAGATTGATATCTTCATTTAAGGTAGCAACCTGTTTGTAGAGAAAGATAAGAGCGGGATATTATACAGGCATTCATTATGTGTGCGTGAGTTTTCTCCGGGTATTCCGGTTTCCCTCCACTGCTTATTGAAATAAAATTGAACCATATGTTAGTCCAGAAATGACCTAGTTTGTGTCGAGTGGACGTTAAACCTCATTTCGCTCCCTATCTCTACTTATGTGTGCGTTTTGGCGGTGTGAAGTTAGTTCGATTAGCGAAAACCAACTCGCTGGTTTTTCGATATTGGCGAATCTCAAAGAATCCGATTTGATGGGTGTATATCTACAGAATTCCCTCTAAACACATCTGATCAAATACATTATCTAAAATGAAGTACACAGATAATAAATGAAATGGGGTTTAACGTCCTACTTTCTGCATATAACCTGAGCTAATGAAGACGGGCATATGCCCGCATGTGCCGTACAAGGTGTTATGAGGGAAATTTTGCCCGGGCAGCGGCGCTACGGCCTACTCTTATATCGACTTCCAACTGTCAAGGGATATTTTATGTGCACACCAATGTGTACACGGGACCCCGGGTTTTCGTCCCATCCGAACGACTAGACAGCTGTTCTTGTCAGGCCCTCCGTCCCGCAACACTGACAAAGGGGAAACCACTCCGGAAAATCTAGATGAACTTTCTCGGCCAATGCAGAGATCGAACACCCGACCTCCAGCTAACGAGCCAGCACGAAACCCCCTTAGCCACGTGATCCCCACACGGATAATAAATGAGGATGCCTGAATAGTGCATTCACACAAAAAGTACACCTTCTTTTTGATTTTTTGATATTGTCGAATGTCGAAAAGCGACAAACGAAAATCGAGCGAAGTTCGCGCTGCCGTACATTCTAAATTGGATTACTGATTGGCCCCAATGGTCTTTCATAGAAATGAACACCAAAAAATAATAACAAAGTTACCCCACGAGCTGTCGAGAATATTAACGACGTTTTAAAACGAGGTGTGGTGTGACGTAACGTTCCCGGTTTATAATTTAAGCATCCTCTATTTAATATCAAATGGTGATAATTCGTGAAACTCAAAAGATTAACTTCGGTGAACGTTGTTGATATAAAAAATAATTGGACGATATTTTTGAAACAGATCAAGATGAATTTTGTGTTTGTATTAATGGTTATTATCCCTGCTGTAGGTAAGTTATAACTATTCTCACAATTTCGAGATTCTCGTAGGTTAACAACAAAATGGCAGAAAATCGTCATGGGATTCTGGTGAATGCCAAAAACTCTCCAACATCGATGATTAAAAAGGCTGAAAACGCCCCCCCCCCCCTCCCCTGTATTACTGGCATATTCTAAACTTCCAATCGGATCACGGAAAAAGTCGAGAACTTTTTGTATTTTAAAATGTTTATATAATTATGTTTTATATTACTGTGTAATGTTCTGACTTAATCCCGGTGACGGCGTTGCAACAAACAACGTTTCTTCTTTAGAATAGGAGGGAAAACGAAGCCCTGCGAACAAGGCTGTATGCACGTAAAAGACCCATTGACAGTTGGAATTAGATGAATAGGCGGAAACACCGCTCGCTTCATTGCACATTACTGGACCCAGATTGCAACCAAAAAGAAGGACTTTAAACCTCAATTCATTTTATTTCATTTCAGTATCCCAATCAGTACCGTCAACTTTCTGTGTAGACAAAGATGATGGCGTGTATTACCCAGCTTGTAGACGATTTATCAAATGTGTCAATGGTACTGTGTATGACACAGAATGTTTCAATGGTCAGGTATTAAACTTAAAGACGGGAAACTGTGACGAGTAAGTCGTTGTATTATTTCAATTAGCTTGCGACGAGTAAATCGCATTAATTAGTTTGTACTAATTCATGTAGATTACAACGAGTAAGTGGTGATAATTATTCAACTGTTAATACAATGATATAAAAAATACCATATATAGTTTGATGCTATACACAAAACCATATAGAGTGTCCACAATACCATACATTGTTTAATACCATGCACAATACCATGTAGAGTTTAATACTATGCACAATACCATATAGTGTGTAATACTATGCACAATACCAGATAGAGATTAATACCATACACAATACCATATAGAGTTTAATACCATACACAACATCATATAGAGTTTAATACCATATATAGTTTAATACCATGCACAATATAGAGTTTAATACCATACACAATACCGTATATACATATAGTTTAATACCATATAGAGTTTTTAATACCATATAGAGTTTAATATATCACACACAATACCATATAATAGTCTAATACCATGCACAATGCCATATAGTGTTTAATACCATGCAAAATACAATATAGTTTAATACCATATATAGTTTATTATAATACACAGACATGTGTAGATTTACCAAACACAATCAATAATAGAGTTTGATAATACATGTATACACCATGTACACGATAGATTAACAAAATAATATATTGACTATTTCAGTGCTGAGAATGTTGATCCACCTTGTGGAAGAATTGAAAACTGTACAGGTGTACCTGATGGAAGATATCCAAATTTAGATTTGGGTTGTACTTCCTTCCACACTTGCAAAAACGGGACATTCCTTGGACATAATTTCTGCCCGGATAGTAAGTTATTGTATTTTAGTTCGCGCTCGACAACGCGTACAAGGTATCCTTTTTTGCTCCATTCAAATGACTAGATCCTTTTGTTGCCAGGCCTTCCGTGCTGTTCCCCTAAACAGATGAAACATCGATGCAAAATCCCATTGTCGCTCCAGTTTTGTGGGAGAGAGAGAGAAATGACGTTTAACGTCAACTCAACACAAACTAGGTTATTTCGGGACTAACATATGATTTAATTTTATTTCAATAATTCGCTTGCGCGTAGGGGTCTTTAGCAGTGGGAGGAAACCGGAGTGCCCGGGGGAAACCCACGAGGTTGAGAAGGCGCCCCAATCTCCATGCCACATACGCTCACACAAGGGCTCGAAACCACAGCCGCAAGCCAGAGACCAGCTAGAGTTCGAAGCGCGGCACTCTAGACCTCTAGGCCATCACCCCCCTCCCCTTTTGAAGTAGAAAATGTTTTGATCTATATAGGTAACGCAAATTTCATTGCCAAAAAAAGTAGGACGTTAAATATCATTTCATTTCGAGACAATGTGATTTTATCTGGTTGTTTTTTTTATTATCTACAATCATATATTTAATAGAACTTGTTGGTGTCTACCAATATTATATATGTGATGGAATTCGCTGGTGACGAATATTATGTGTTATAATTTATTATTATATATACATGATAGATTTGGTTTTAACATTGGTAGAATCTAAAAGTGCCGCAAAAAAGGAAAACATGAGTTATTCTTACTGGTTGAAGTAAAGAGTGATAACAGATACATGGTCGATTTTCAGCTCACTGATAATTCCGTGGAAAACGAAGAGCTGTTATACCCTCATGTGCAGAGGATGCAGAATGAAGAAGACACGTGTTCAGTCCTTCATATCTTTGTAAATACTGAATGATATTAAACCTATTTTATACTAATGGTTCTTTAAGAAATGGAGGAGGGGGCGAATGGTTAGTACGTGCGTGCCGTATCATAAAGCCTGTCATTGAGTCAACTGGCATGGTTTCAAATCCCCGGTTGTACGTGACCAGGAGTAGGATCGCCTGTCCTTCCTCGTTGGTTTTCTCCGGGTCCTCCGGTTTTCTCCCACAGCTAAAGACCGCTACGCGTAAGCGAATTATTGAAATAAAATTAAACCATATGTTAGTCCCGAAATGTCCTAGCTTGTGTCGAGTGGGCGTTAAACCCCATTTCTCTCTCTCTCTCTCTCTTATTTATAAATTCCCAGTCGTAATTATTCCAGTCAGATGAGTAGGGCGTTCATTTAGAAATTCCCAGTCGTAATTATCTCAGCCAGAAGAGTAGGACGTTCAACCCCATTTCAGTTTAGAAATTTAGCTGTCATATTATCGTGGGTTGCAGCGCAAATCACGTTCACACACTACAAATAAACCAAACCTAAATTATTTTTTTTTTATTCTTTTAGATCTGGTCTTCAACACAGTTAATGATTATTGTGATTGGTCTTGGAATACTGCGAAGCCTTGTGGAATCTGTGACGAAACAACGATCCCGTGCTTGTAGACTACCATTAATGCCATACGTTGAATAAATATCATCTATCGGAAAATTCACTTAATAATAGATTTTGTATCTTTTTATTGTTAGAAACAGAAACGAATAATAAAATGCCATCATGGTTTGGGGGAAGTGGGGTTGGGGTGGTGGTACACAACCCAAATATGTATATAGTTAAAGGGATGCATTTAACCCCAATAGGTGAAATTTTGTAATTAGCAAATGGACCGTTCGCCGTGTACAAAATAGCTGCATCCAAATTATTAAACGAATTCTCAATAAAATAGCTTGATTGGCCAATGGACTATCGGTATTCACAATGCACGTTTCTGTATATGTTAATAAACCCCATTGAATGTCAACTTGGAATGTTCTTAGTCAAATTGAGAAATAGACGAAACATCCTGAAAAACGCTGTATAGTTTTAAATCCTGTGATTGGCTCAAAACGTTCACTTTTAGAAGTTTTCTTATGATTGTTAAAATATATTGGACATAATTTCATTATTAGAATACGTATTTTACACATGTAACTTGTTTTACCATTGTTTTTGCCTATAGTTTTGGAATTTTATGATTGAGATTGATATTTTAGATACATGTGATTACGTAATTAACTGTTTTACTGGTATTTATTACTTTATATTGTATTATTTAATGTTTTATCTGTAGTGTCTCATATGCCTATGTTGGCCAGAAATCATTTGCATAATAATGTAAATATTCAACTGATTTGTGACACTTTAATACAATAAATTATTACTAGTATTATTATTATTTTTATTTCGAGCTCATCAGGATATATGAATTCTACACAATCCCTAAATTTGGATTATTCAGTGTTAGAACATTATCGATATAATGTCTGACTAGTCGTTTATTTGTTTTTTTACGAAAGCCAGTATGTAATCGGCTTCGTACGAATAGAGTAAAGAATCGGCAGGAT
The DNA here is from genome assembly GCA_036850965.1 of Patella caerulea. Classification (NCBI taxonomy): domain Eukaryota; kingdom Metazoa; phylum Mollusca; class Gastropoda; family Patellidae; genus Patella; species Patella caerulea. The sequence goes on along the minus strand of JAZGQO010000002.1, from coordinate 9,807,642 downwards.
AGAGTTGTTGCCCATGGGAACACCTACCGCTTATTGGTATATTTCCCCTTCAAATCCAACAAAGATATTAATTAAAACATCCAACGTCTGAATTATCTTGTGGCCTGTGAATTTATTTTTGGAATCACTAAGGCTCTTAACGAAATATGTGGAATTGTAATTAACAACTAAATATTGATATCTAACAGTTCCCGATTTAGATGAAAAGGCACTGTGAATAATGTCTTTTAACCGAGCTTTTAATTTGCTATGGGGAAATTTAATGTACAAAGTAGAAAGCCAAACGTTTGTATAGATGTGACCGAAGCAAGTGATCTAGATTGCACACCTGTGATTTTAAATATCCACATTTGATTAATTATACCACTACGAGAGTATATTTTGTCACGGCTTCCGGGTTCTGGCGCCGAGAAATTTGGGCTGTGTAGGACATGGTATAATGTTTCAGTTGGGAGGGGATGCCAAAAAACTCCAGGGAGCGCAAATATGTAACACTACAGATAACAGACCATCAGCATAGGTTGTAGATCTTTTATTGAGAACATGGAATAGACATAGATCGGAAGGAGCTCTATTCAAGTCTGACTTACTGTCAGTTAATTCTGGCTTTATAAAGCATACAGCCATTAAGAATAATGATACATGACAGATTAACTTATTTGGAATTGAGAGTATAGTTTCTATAACTGCACTGCATCTTCCCTTTAATGTCGCGAAGTTCCGCCGAGTGTTAAACACATAGATCATGTGTAGGTTATAAATAACATATAAATAAATAAGATATTTAATGAGATCGTGCCTTTTGTCAAAACGAGCAGAGGTCATTCGTGTGTTGCCCGTAAATAACATATTGAACAGATTAGCAGAAGTTGTATATAGTTGAAAACGTCAAATATAATATAATGTCAAATCTAGCAAAGTTCTATGTAAAAATAACTTTGTCACAAATACTCTAGTCCCTGGCTGTAAATGAACCGTAACTACTTTACCAACAGGATCAGATACAATGGCACCTGTGGGGTGCTAAGGTTCAAGAAAGCTGCGTTGGCTAAGTGGGTAAGACGCTGGGTCGCTAGCACAGTTTTATTGAAAACAACCACTCTGTTCTTTGTGTTTTTTTGAATTAAGAGAGCTACGAAGGCTAAGTTGGGTGAGACGTTGGCCTGCTAGCCTGGAGGTCGCGTGTTCGATCCCTGCATTGACCGAGAAAGTTCATCCCGATTTACCAGCTTTATTCCCACTTATCTGTGATGCAGGACGGAAAGTCTGAAAAGGACAGCTGTCTCGTCGCTCTTCGACCTCTAACTGGCCGGTCACTTCTGGCTTGCGGCTGAGGTTTCGATCCCCGGTGTGAGCGTATGTGGCATGGAGATAGGGGCTCCTTCTCAACAATCGTGGGTTCGTCCGGGCACTCAGGTTTCCTCCCACAGCAAACACTGTTATATACGATAACGATTATTCAACTAGACCTGCATGCAGGAATGACGGGTTTCACTGGTGCCACGTTAAAATTAAACTTATGTCACTTTCGCTCCAATGTTGCCCTTGAACCAATGGCAACGATAAACAGATTTCCACATAAACATTGCACACATCAAATAAAAGGGAAACAGAATCAACAAAAATCCAGCAATATCAATTCATTTTATACAGTTGTAACATGTAATTGATCCTGATAAAATTACAGTACTTCCGGTGATAATGAAAATGTTCAATTAGTTTCATGAAATCAGAAATGGCATAAGATATCATATAGTGAAAATTTTATGTAAATCGAAAAATAATTGCCACTTTTATTGACCAAAAAAATTGAAAAGTGACTTGTAGAAGATCGGCTATTTCTCTGCAACAGTACAAGTTAGAAACCATTTTGTGGTATCTGTATGATCGTATGGGTTCATTCTATTTGTTGATTGGCATCAAATATCATAATTTGAAAAAGATTTCAAAACAGACTCATTTGAATAAAATATCTGTTTTGAATGCTAAAAATACAGTTTTTGCCAAAATGACATTACTTCCGGTGTTACTAAAATGTTAAATTAAGTTTATAATATCGTCTATGACACTAGGCATCAAATGATGAATCTTTTATGAAAATCGAATAATAATTGACACATTTATGGGCCAAAAACCTATAAAAGTGACTTGTAGAAAAACGCCTATATCTCGGCAACCGAACAAGTTAGAAACAATTTTATGATATCTGTATGACCATATGAGTTTTGTTAATATGTGAATTTAAACCAAAAGTTAATTTTATTATTACATATGACATAATTCTTGGTTGAAAAAAATATCGATTTTAAAAGCTAAAAATGGAGTTTTTGACTAAATGACGTCAATTCATGAGGTGTCAATTTTAAATAGTAATCAACATGATATGACGCACACTTGCTTTTTGAATCAAATGATGTCACTTTTGTGAATATCCATTAATTATTGACTATTTTACAGGCAAAATTACGAAAACAGTGACTTATGCAAAACTGTCCGTTTCTTGTCAACTGCTTACATTACAAACTAATTTTAACATACATTTTCTGCGTATGGATCAAAGCTACAAGTTTATAAAAGTTACGTAGAAATATTTTAAAATCTGAAAAGCCTGAATGGGTTGCAAAAGGTCAATTTTACACCTTTTTTCAACTCTTAATCGAATTTGCTCGAAAATGTAGTCGAAATTAAAAAAACTGAGCTCACCCTTTTTTGCGCCTTTAAAGGGCACACTCTTTTTGTTATATCAAGCTTTTAAAAAAATAATATTTTCTCTTGAAAAATGGAACCTAACTGTCAAAATTGTAGATTTTGGTAGTTTTTGGTAAACTTATGCCATTTCCGGTGCCGACAGATAAAACTATTGGTAACAAAAAAATGACAATTGAGACAAGGTGTGAACTGCAAGCGAAGGCAACTCTGCTTGGGAGATCGATGCACAAGACCAAAGCGCACCGTGTCCATAATATTGTGGACTCGGCATCAACAAACTACGCTCACCATTTGAATAAAGACAAACACGTTAATCTGACCCTTCGAAAGTCTGCACGACACGAAACAAATATGATATCCCTTCTTTCATTGTTTCCCCCATTTTAGTCAAATGTGAAAAACGTACTAAGGGATACACGACATGTACATAATCACTGACGCCGACGGGTAATAAATAACATTAAGATACTAGATCATAGCCCACAAATGGTTCTGAGTTTTTTTTTATAAATCTTTCCAACAAATTAACAAACACAATTTGCAAGCGATGGATAGTGAACAAGCTAAACAAAAAGCGATTTTTCATACAATCATATTTAATTCAGGAAGTTACAATCCGATATGCTCTAATTACCACAGGAACCAATCCATTTTATACATGTGTTACATGTAATTGATCCTGACCATATCACAGTACTTCCAGCGATAATGAAAATATTAAATTAGTTTCTTAAAATCAGAAATAATAATCACATGGTGAAAATTTTATGTAAATCGAATAAGAATTGCCACTTTTATAGACCCCAAACCTTGAAAAGTGACTTGTAGGAAATCGTCTATTTCTCTGCAACCATACAAGTGAGAAACCATTTTGTGGTATCTGAATGATCGCATGGGTTCATTCTATTAGTTGATGCGAACTAAATATCATAATTTTAAATATATTACAAATCAGACTCATTTGAAAAAAATATCTGTTTTGAAGGCTATAAATACAGTTTTTGCCAAAATATAATTACTTCCGGTGATACTGAAAATGTTAAATTAGTTCTATGAAATCATAAATGACGTAAGATATCATATGGTGAAAATTTTATGAAAATCGAATAATAACTGACACTTTTATAGACCAAAATCCTCGAAAAGTGACTTGTGGAAAATCGCCCATTTCTCTGCAATCGTACAAGTTAGAAACCGTTTTGTGATATCTGTATGACCGCATGAGTTCGTTCTATTTGATGAATAGAATCAAATATCATAATTTGAAAAAAATAACAAGAACGACCCATTGGAATGAAATATTGTTTTTTAATGCTAAAATTAAGTTTTGAGCAAATGACGTCATTTCCGGTGGCAGCGTATGAGGTAGATTGGTTTGACCTTGTCCACTATGGCATTAGGCATCCAACGGTGAAAGAAAATTGAAAATAACATAATAATTGATTCTTATACAGCAAAAATAACGTGAAAAGTGACTCATGCAAAATTGCCTTTTTCTCGGCAACTGCGCATATTACAAATTAATTTTCACATACATTCTCTTCGTATGGGTTATTGCTACGAGATTATGAATGTTACGAAGATATTTTTTTTAATATGAAGACGCTGGATGGGTTGTAAATAGCTCATTTTGACACCTTTTTTCACCCTTTAATCCAAATTGCCCGAAAACGGAATCGAAATTAAAAAAACTGAGCGCGATGTTTTGTGCGCCTTTATATGGCAAATCTTTTCAGTCATATTAGATTTGAAAAAAATAATTTTTGCTTTCAAAAAGTGGTACCGAACTGTTAAAATTGTAGTTTTTGCTAAATTTACGTCACTTACGGTGCCGACAGGAAACTTTGCCGGTAACAAAAAAAAAATGACATTTTGGACCATGGAGCATATAAACTTTGTTTTATACAAATCGGACAATAAATAATTTATATAGAACCTATAAACTGAATTAGCCAATAGCAACCAAGAAAAATTATCCAGAAAAAAAATGTTCATATTTTTGCCCAAATCAGACGACCCTTTAACCCTTGGTAAAAAGTCATTAAAAAATATTCATTTATAAAAAAGTTTTTTGTCAAAATTTGAATTTTCAAAATTTGGCGCCTTATTTTTCCGAAGATTCGGGGAAATTTAAAACTCTAAAGACCCGTAGCTATGTGCCATGTCTCTGGCTAAGTCAAAAACTATCAAACGATAAAATCCAACAATTATTGTTAATATTACGGCAATATTTCAAAAAACGACAACTTCGGTGATTTAGGACATTTCGCATTGTCGCAGAATGCCGGAAATAGCTTTAATCTCTAAGTCACACCCACTTTCGCAGTAAAACTTGAGACATTGCATCGATCCGACAAGTAGATCCTGAGATATAAGCAAATTGGAAAAAAAAAAATAATAATAAGAATAATAATAAGAAGAATTTTAACAAAAACAATAGTGTTTCACACAAGCTACGCAGTGTGAAACCCTAATTATAATAACTATCTTACGTGTAGTGAATATATGTGCAATTAAGACTAAACAGCCCTATAGTTGTAACAAGTTTAAAAGATGTTGATGTGACATGATATAACAAGGATAATACTACTAAGAACGAATAAGATGATAATTTAATAATACAATTTTAACAAAGGCTTTCTATTCCACAGTACTAAGGAAGAGTTGGGTGATACCAAACATAATATAAAGTTATTTGATAAGGCCATGATAAGCACTTAGCAGGAATATCCCCGTGCCACGATTCAGGTATGGACTGTTTCTTTGATATATGTCGGCTCAATCAGTTTTCGGGAGTTTTCTATAGGAATGATGGATACCGGGGTTGTATAGGATTTTATTCTGTGCCCTTGGTCGGATTGTAGATGTTAGGCCACGGTCCAGATGGTGGTAGATGACTTTGGATTGTGCTGACTGATTCTTTTATCTAGGGTTGTCTCGTTTCTCCAATGCATGTGCTGTCACAGGTGCAAACGACTTTGTAAAATTTATGATAACCGGGTTATAAACGAGACAGGTAAACTATTTATCATAATTATTCTACCTGATTTTTCACCTTTCTCGACTGGAAAAAAACTGTTTTTAAAAGTAACCGAGGTGGATCAATAAGTAAGAAGCTCACTCGGTAACAAGGAGGTCTTGAATTCGATCCCGGTGTTCATCGGAATATTAGGGCCTGGTTTTTCATTTTGTGGACTGACAAGGAACGATATCTAGTCCTTCGGATGTCCTAGTGGTCTAGAGTGCCGCGCTTCGACCTCTAGCTGTCCGGTCACCTCTGGTTTGCGGCTGTGGTTTCGATCCCTGGTGTGAGCGTATGTGGCATGGAGATAGGGGCGCCTTCTCAACCTCGTGTGTTTCCTCCGGGCACTCCGGTTTCCCCCCACTGCTAAAGACCCATACGCGCAAGCGAATTATTGAAATAAAATTAAACCATGTTAGTCCCGAAATGACCTGGTTTGTGTCGAGTGGACGTTAAACCCCATCTCTCTCTCTCTCCCTGTGCACACTTTTGCATGCACTTAATATAATTCTCCGGAAACTATTTTCCTAATAGCAAATTACATGGCGTATGTTCATCTTCAATGGAGGTACCGTGTACATATTGACGTGCACGTAAAAGACCCCTTGGCAGTTGGAATTCGATATAAGAGTAGGCCGAAGCGCCGCTTTCCCTCATAGTACAATGTATGGCGTATGCCCGTCTTCAATTAGCCCAGGTTAGGTGCAGAAAAGTAGGACGTTAAACCCCATTTCATTTCATATTCAATGGCCCTGTTGGTGCTGAAGTGAAGGACGTTAAACCACATTCCACTTTGTTATTGTATTTTACGCTTCCATTATATGTGTAATTTATTATTGCTGCTGCGATATCGTATGAGTTCCACTTTGTTATTGTATTTTACGCTTCCATTATATGTGTAATTTATCAATGCTGCTGCGATATGGTATGAGTTGATCGTCGTTCATTACGACCCTACCCGTAATGGTGCTGCGATATCGTATGAGTTGAACGACGTTCATTACGACCCTACTCGTGATAGTTCGGATTAGTCACCAATCGTGGTACAGTTTCTAAACTAGATCGAATCTATGATGGCGCCTGCATGAGTTCATTTATTCGGTTATTTTTTTATTCGTGGGGCTCGACTATTAACTGAAACAAGTCATAATCTGAAAAGACCATTCTGTGGATCTGAGGATTGAAAACATCATCTTGTTGTCAGCGCAGTTGACCACATGTAGTCTATTCTGAGACATTGGAAGGGTGGTGTTGCTTTTGGACGTGGGCAGGGGACAATAGGTGTGTGTGTGTGGGGGGGGGGGGCTTGAGTATTGGTCCAGAATTACAATGGAGAATTACAATGGAGTATCACGAAATTCAGTCCCGTCACAGTGTGACAAAGTGGGTTGTTGAGGTTTTTATCCTGATTCAGTCCACGCATTATGTTGTAGCCCGAAAGAGAATTTTAATCTCGGAATGCTTAACAGAGTATCCCCTCCAAAAGATATACCCGTCAATATCCGGTTAAATCTATCTGTTAACGCCAACTTAATTTTCGTCAAGGTAGCTGAGATGTAAATTAGGGCACGGCACGTGATTGTTGACGAGATTGTAAGTTAAGCATTAGGGCTAGGTCCAGGGGCAAACATCTTATCACCTTTCGTCTATCAGTCACGTATGTCATTAGACTATTTACATTCACTCATACGAATTTATAATGAAAGAAATTATGGTATTTTCATTGATAGACATATTTCATTGTGAGATTGTAAGCAAACAGAGATAACACAAAGTGCATAGTTTTAAAATTATTTGCACTTTCTTGAGTTTTTGATATTGGTGAATGATGAAAAACGAAAATCACACTGCTGTGCATTCGATTGGTCCCAATGGTCTTTCAACATATCGAACATCAAAGAAAATTAACGACGTTTCACCACGAGCTGTCGAGAATATTAACGACGTTTCAACACGAGCTGTCGTGTGACGTAACGTCTACGTTTTATGATTGAAACTTTCTCTATTTAATTTACTATCAAATGGTGATAATTCGTGAAACTCAAAGGATTGACTTCGGTGAACATTGTTGATGTAAAAAATAATTGGACGATATTTTTGAAACAGATCAAGATGAATTTTGTGTTTGTATTAATGGTTATTATCCCTGCTGTAGGTAAGATATAACTATGAACTACTGTGTTTGCACGTAAACGGACCACTTACAGTTAGAAATAATAATAATAGTGAATTCGTATATAGCTCACAGATCCATTAAAGTTGAGACTCAAGGCACATTTAGCTCTCCACTTATCACAAGATGTTAACAACTATTAGCAGTCGAAAAATGACGAGCCTTTCATTGCTTCTTAAAACAGCTAAGCGATTGTGAATTCTTTAAGGACAAGGGTAATGAATTCCATAGGTTTGATACAGTGTATGAGACGCATCTACGACCAAATGTCTTTAGCCTATATTTGGGTACCATCAGACGTAGTTCATGTTGGACAAGTACGCCGGTGCTTTATCTCTCTGTCATTTGTAGGCTATGCACAGACAGAAGTTTGAACTTAATTCTGCTTCCCACTGAAAGCGAATGTAAATTCTTTAACAAGGGTGTGATATGGCAATGTCTACTAGACTGACACACAATTCTAATTTGTGTATAAGACTGCTGTTTATGCCACATAAAAGGCTATTGCAGTAGTTGAGTTTGGATAGAATTAAAGATCGAACCAGCGCATGTGCTGCATATTTTGAAATCAAATTGCGAATTCGACGTATGGGCTTCAAATGAAAGAAGCACGTCTTGCAAATCTGATAAACCACAAGATCTTTCAGGTTATCAACTAATTTGACTATGGAGTCATAGGTTGTTATTGCCGTTTGACTGATGTTTAGAAGCTGTTCTTTGGTGCCAACTAACATGACTTCTGTCTTGTCATCATTCAGTTTGAGCATCCAGGATTTAATATCAAATGTACAATTGGTTATTTTATTAAAAGAAACATGCGTGGAATTGAATCGGTCAAATATTTATGTGTCATAAGCATAGCAGTGATGCAGAAGAATGTACTTCTTTAGGATACTGGCGACGCTTACAGTATACAACACAAACAACACTGGCCCAAGGAAGGAACTTTGGGATACTACTCCATTTATTAACCTAACTGAATCCGATAAGGTCTTGTGTATTTGCACAGATTGTGAGCGGCCTATGAGGTGTGATTTAAACCACCTCAAAGCATTTTCTGATATTCCAAATTCACCATATAATTTCTAGACTATAATTCTTAGAGGAGTACAGATGAATCGATAGTGTCGAATGCAGCAGATAAACCCAGCATTACAAGGCAGCAGCAATCACCATCACCAACAGCCGATCTGATGTCATTAACAACCTTTAATTTTTCGGTGGAATGGTTTTGTTTACAAACAAATTGAATGTTATTCATTAAAGAATGATAATTAAGATAATTAAACCTTATGTTGACCGCTTTCTCCAACGCGTTTGAAACAAATGATAATTTTGAAACAGGTCGGTTTCTTAAGTAGAAGTTTGACGACTGCTTCTTTGTAAAGCTGGGGGAAGATCCCCGACCTGAGACTATTATTGACAACGCGAGTATATATGGGCAGAAAACACCGAGAAACTGCATTACAAGTGAGGTAGGCAATGGATCGGATAAACATGTTGAAGGTTTAGAGGAGCGAATAATCTTTTCAATCTCATCTTCGGAAAACAAGTGAAGCTGTCATAGATCTTCACTAGTAAACTGACTAGTAATGAAGGTAGCAGGAATACCATTAGATGACTCACATAAACCAGATTCAATTCTGTCGAATTTTTCGACAAAGAAACAATTGAAAGAATCTGCTAGATCCTTTGCATCATCATAAGATGGTAGACTACTTTCAGCCTTTGTTCCTAACAAAGAATTCATAAACGAGTAGATTTTCGGGGGGGGGGGTCCACTTTCGTCTAGTTTCTGGAGACAGAAATCCCTCTTTGCTCTACGAATATTTTTCGTTCGTTCCGTTCTGTCTGCTCTGTACAGTTGCCTGTGAACTTTCAAACTAGATATGCACCACCGACATTCCGATTTTCGATATACATGTACCTTTTTTTACTGCGAGAACACTGGTGTTGTACCAAGATGTGTTTGGTCTAAGGATCACAGTTTGGGTTTTAGGTGGTGCATGTTTATCAAGTAAACAAGACAAGGTTTCATTGTGAAGAACAGCCAGTTCTTCAACTGATTTCGGCTGGTCAAGAACAAGTTTAGAGGTTTTTGGGGTTTTTTTTGGTTTTTGTTTTTTTTAAACAATATTTTATTCAGGATGTCTGAATGGGATTGGGGAACAGGCTTAGCCTATGTAAGACCCCTCTCCCTATATAGTATACATACATAGTATTAAAACAAAGGGACACAATGGGGGTATAACACAGTTAAAATGACAAACACATACATATATAAGTATAAATACATAATAAGATGGATAGGAATGATTAATATTGTTACGTGGATTTAAATTAATATTTGTTAATTAAACTGCTGATGAGAATGATTAAAATCTATTTGACATACCAATAAACTTTTGGACTTGATTGAAGCTATTGTTGTTTACGTCGATACAGTGGGTTGCGGACCCGAACAGGAGACTGTCAATGTTTTTGAGGTTGTATTATAGTTTGTCTATGGTTTCTTTTCGTGCATTTGAATATAAAGAGCAACGCAAGAGGTCGTGATCAGGATCTTCAGAAATGTGACCACAGAGGCATGCGGGGCTGTCAGCAACATGTCTGAGAAACTTGTGTCCCTGTAAGTCAGATTATCGGAGTCTGAGTTTACTATGGATTATCTGGAGCGCCCGTTGACCGTTGTTGTAAAAAGGTGGGATTTTTATATCTGATTTGGACAGATGGTCGGAGAATATTTTAAGAGTTCTTGAGTTTCTTACAGGGAGCCTGAGTTTATTCCACTCTCTTATACTGGATGGCATAAAGGATTTAGAAAAAAATTCAGTACGGCATCGAATTTCTTTTATGTTATCTACGTTTCGAAATGAATATGTATTTGTTGGTTCCAGATTAATGTGATTGTGGGAGTAAGGTTATTTATAATTTTGTATAGTAATTTTACTTTGTGTCGTTTTCGTCGTTCTTTGAGTGGAATAAACCCAGTTTCCGCGTAGAGGGAAGCATGGCTAGTACCCCTAACTGCCCCACAAATAGTGCCCCACAAGTTTAGAGTTGAGTAGATCTTCTCTGAATTGATGACAATTCATAGATTTAATGATGATGAGTAGCCGGAAACACCACTGACCGGACAACATGCCGCTCGTTGCACATTGCTGGACTCCAATTGGTGCTGAAAAGAATAAGGTTAACCCTCAATTCGTGTTATTTCGTTTCAGTATCCCAATCAGTACCGGAAACATTCTGTGTAGACAAAGATAATGGCGTGTATTACCCAGCTTGTAGACGATTTATCATATGTATTGATGGTACTGTGTATGACGTGATATGTTTCAATGGTCAAGTATTAAACTTAAAGACGGGAAACTGTGACGAGTAAGTCGTTGTTTTATTCCATTTGACCTGCGACTAGTAAATCGTAATAATTAATTGATTAAGTTTGAAACAAGTAAGTCGTTGTGTTAATTCATGTCGATTGCAATGAGGAATTCGTGATATTTATTCGGCTTTTAATACAATAATATACAAAATACCACTTATAGTGTAATAAATTGTTTCAATGGCATTTAGTAATTGAACTAGAGTATACAGGTCATAACTCTATGGAATACTACTGCTTATTACGCTTCTATAGTCGTTATCAAGCAATGATAAAAACTAAAGATAAGATAAGTGAATATATACATGTACACAACAATACATACTTAATGCTGACAACCCAGTAATAAGCAGTAATTGTATTCCATAGAATTGTGACCTGTATATTATAGTGTAATACCATGCACAATACCATATAGAGTTTAATACCATACACAATACAATATAGAGTTTTTAAACTATATGGTATTGCGTACGATATTAAAATACCGTACACAATACTATATATACATATATACAGTTTCATAATATAGAGTTTAATATGTATACACAATACCATATAGAGTTTAATATCAAACACAATACCATATAGAGTTTAATACAATACACAATACCATAACAGAGTTTAATATCGAGCACAATATTATTTATACATGTAGTTTAATACCATATAGAGTTTACTATTATACACAGACATGTGTGAATTTACCGAACACAATCTATTGAGAGTTTGTAAATTTATATACACAATGCAACGATACATTAATAAAATAAATATATTGACTGTTTCAGTGCTGAGAATGTTGGTCCACCGTGTGGAAGTTTTGTCAACTGTACAGGTGTACCTGATGGAAGATATCCAAATTTGGATTTGAATTGTACTTCCTTCTACACTTGCAAAAACGAGATTTTCCTTGGACATAATTTCTGCCCGGATAGTAAGTTTTATTTTAGTTCGCGCTCAACGACGTTTACAAGGGTACGTTTTTGTCCCATTCGAATGACTCTTCCGTGCCAGTCCCTCCTGCTGTGCCCTTAAAAAGCAAAACTACGCTGCAAATCCCACCGTAGCTCTCCTTTTGTGTACAACAACCTCGCGAATTATATTGTCAAGAAAAATCCATTTCGAGAGACAACTTGTTTTATGTGGCTCGATGTCTACCAATGTAATAGAACTGTGTGTGTCTACCAATATTATATATGTGAGAGAATTGGTTGGTGACTACCAATATTATATATATAAATGATAGATTTGGTTAAACAGACCACAAAAATATAATTTTAACATTTGAAGAATCTGCAAGTGACACAAAAAAAGGAAAACATGAGTTATCCTTACTGGCTGAAGTAAAGAGTGATAACAGATACATGGTCGATTTTCAGCTCAATGATAATTCCGTAGAAAACGAAGCGGTGTTTAACACATGCATGAGCTTGTCTTTAACAAGTTATATTTGTACTTTAATTAGCCAAAAATGCCCGATTCCGGTTTGGATCCAATCAGATCAAAGCGAGGCCAATCAAATGAGTGAAAATTGTAGGTTGCGCCAGTTCATATCTTTTTTATATGGTCTACAGAAGGTGCCGAGAGTAGAAAAATTTTCAGTCCATCCTATCTTTGTAACTACGAAATGATATAAAAAGGAAACCCTTCTTTAGTTAGTCGGTGTGGAACAGTATGACGTTAGATCTCATTTCATTCAATTTTTGCAAGGAATTCGACAATCACTCAAATAAAGTTCAAAGACTACAATTGGTATCTAATATGAACCAAACCCCAAATATGTTTTCAATAAAATCTTTGTTAATATTGAATGGAATGAAACCTTTTTTGGAAGGATCTTCCTTTTAGAAATTCAAATTTCACATTATTGTAAATAGCAAAGGATTCCGCCGTCTCTCTGATGACAGCAATTGGTAAGTAGCACGAACCAAACATAAAATTTTATTTTTTATTTGTGTAGATCTGGTGTATAGCAAAGTTAAAGATTATTGTGATTGGATTTGGAAAGTTGAGCCGCCTTGTGGAACGAAGGTTGTTTAACCTGTACTTGAACAATGATTCCATGCTGCACATTATGACGTACCATTAATGTCATAAATTCAATAAATATTGTTTATTGGAAAATTCAATTAGTTTTGAATTGTTATCAATTGACGAATAATAAAATGCCATGGTGGGGGTGCCATATATTAATACGGTTAGGGGTGCACTTAACCGCAAGAGGGGGTGGGGGTGTGTGGTGACCGAATGGTTAGCACGTGCGCGCTGTATCATAAACCCTGTCATTGAGTTAAATGGCGTGGTTTCGAATCCCCGGTTGTCGTGACAAGGAATATGGTCGCGTGCCCAACCTGATGAGTCTTCTGTGGGTCCTCCGGTTTCTCCCACTGTTAAAGAAGATCCCTACGTGCAAGCGAAAGTTCGTGTCGAGTGGACGTTGAACCCCATTTGTGTCCCCCTCTCTTTCGCTTAACCTCAATAGCTATATCATTAAGAATCGACTGTGTAGAACATTATGTATCTGAGCCACAGTTTGTTTCAGCTGAGAGGAGTCATAAAAAATATCAAGACAGTGCAAATACTTTATATCCATGACGCAAAGTCCCTGGCTATAAATGAACCTTAACTACTTTACCAACGAGATCAGGGTCCGTATTGAAATATTGAAAGGTTTCTAAAAGTTAAGTAAAAATACTTAATTTTTCCACTTAACCAAGTGTCTTACCTTAAATCGGTATTCAAAGGTTGTATTTTACACATACTTGGCTATGTGAAAACTTAACTGCACACTTAAATTATGGAATACTCACATTCGCCAAAAAGCATGAATGTTTTTATTTATGGAATACCCTCCACTGCCAAAAATTACGATTTACTGACATTACCAGCTAGTTATGCCCCCTAAAGAGCATCGCTGTATTCTATTAAATTCTTAGTTTACATCACCAGGAAAATGTTTGTCGAAATATTATATTGTAACCCATGAAAATAGTATGATTATAATATAAGATAAATTATGATAGTCTGCATCCTTTGCCGGAACAGCTGTTTTCATAGACTTTTTTTTTAAAAAAAAAATAAAATCCATTCAAATAGATTACAATAAATAGTGGTAGTATAATGATGGGTATTGTAAGCTTTAATTTTTGAACAATATAAAGCGAATAGAAAACAACATATTATTAGCAATACCCAATGGCCCTCGCCTTCTAAGTTAGACTGGACAAATTATACAGTCTGTTTGTAAATCTATCATTTGAGAAATTCATAGATATTGTGTAAGTACCTACACTTTAGATTTTGACAGTTCTGACATTGACGGTACATTATGTGTACGAAATATTCATGCTTCATTATATTTTACCAAAGTAAATAATACCGATTATGTATAGATGGGAATGAGTTGTAAAAATTAGATCATGCCTTGCTTCTAGCGGCAGTATAAATAATTTCCAAAATCTATAAAGCAACGACTCTACAAATGAATTTAACTATATTTTATGACAGTCATGGAAACATACAAACATAACATGATAAATGATCGGGAAAAGATATCCTTAACTAAATCGGTGGTAATAACCTTATACTCTATTATGGCACTACAACATCAAAGTTGACGACGAAAAAATAAATTGGAGGTCAGCTACGCTCGGCGACATTGTCTTTGTTTTAATCTGAATTCCCTATCTTTTAAAATCGCCATTATGGGACTGCTTCTACAGCATTAAAATAAGTCATTATAATCTCACTTAACTTTAAGGTACCTCCCGTAGGTCACTTAAAGCTGAACTCCGGTTACAAAAATACTGAAATAATGTAATAAAAAAAAAGTTAACGCCCGCAAGCCGCCATACTTGTTTCCAATTTGTGAAATAAGTATGGCGGACATGGAGGCTTATGACCTGGAAAGGTTAGCCGATCTCACTTCCAGTTTGTTTCTCGTCAGCTAGTTATACACATCCGGCTTTATTCTCTTCACACGGTTCACTGATTACTGTATTTCCCCCCAACAGTATACCAAATTATTGAAGATTGAACATGTCTGATCAGGTAGGCCTGTAAATAATTATATGAACTGCGTCTACTACAATATAGCCTAAGCTTTACTCCAAAGCAAAAGATGCAACCAGATGTCTTACCCAACCTGTTTTTCAACCAAAACAAATCACATATACAAACTATTAGTATTGCATTCTTCGTGTGTCCATGTTGAATAGTGTTCATGAAAACGACCAAGGGACATGACTACATGTTTGGGACGGCTCTCATTGGGGAGTGTTTGACATTGCTAAATTGATTGATGTTATGGTTTTTTTCTCCATTTTACCAACGTGTAAGAAATTGATATTGTAGTAGACGCAGTTCATATAATTATTTACAGGCCTAACTGATCAGACATGTTCAATCTTCAATAATTTGGTATACTGTTGGGGGGAAATACAGTAATCAGTGAACCGTGTGAAGAGAATAAAGCCGGATGTGTATAGCTAGCTGGCGAGAAACAAACTGGAAGTGAGATCGGCTAACCTTTCCAGGTCATAAGCCTCCGTGTCCGCCATACTTATTTCACAAGTTGGAAACAAGTATGGCGGCTTGCGGGCGTTAACTTTTTTTTTTATTACATTATTTCGGTATTTTTGTAACCGGAGTTCAGCTTTAAAGTTAAGTGGATATTTCTCACTTAAACTGGCCTTTGAATACCACTTGAAGACTAACACTTAAAAGTTAAGGCAGCTTAACTTTAAGGGAAAATTTGATACTTAACAGTGCCTTTGAATACCACTTGCCCTTAACTTACATGAAGTTACGTATATTTAAGTGAAAGCTAACAGTTAAGTGACTATCTTAGACTTAAGATATCCTTTGAATACGGACCCAGATACAATGGAACCCACATCGAACAGAACCTTTCACCCAAATTATGTCTTATTGCTTGCCGAGGATTGTGGAACTGGAACACTGATCAACAGGGAATATTCGCTATAGGCTGCTACAATCACTGATAAGGATGACATTGATGCGACTTATTCAGCCCCAAATATATACATTTTGCCTCCGACAAATTAAAGTTACATTATGGGAGATAAGATAAAGAGATGGCAGGTCTCGCTATAATAGTTAAAAGCTAGATAGTGTAAAAGTAATTTGTTGAAAATTTCAGTCAAATTGATCCACTATTAGCTGAGAAAAAAGCGTTTGTAATATTCACATAGCCTCGGTCATCATTACTCAAATCATTAATATAAACAGCATAGTCTCGATTATCCACTTGATTGATTTAATTATCAACGGCCATTAAGCGGCATATAGGAATTCAATCCGCCAACATCGAAGGCTAGCTTTGAATTTAAGAGTTTATTATGGTTTAGATATGTTAATTAATGTCTAATTGATTATTTAGATAACATTTCAGGCCTAAAGAAAGACCTGTAATAAGCAGATTTTGCTCTTGCATAATGCTATTTTAAATTCTAAAACATGTTTTTATTTATTAGAAAAATACATAAAGACGTTTGAAGTATTTTTAGTAATGATGATCGAAGCTGGACCTAAAATTCAATCGCTACTATGTCGGTTCAGTGTGGAGCAATTTTTCTAAAATTATAGCGAGAACTGCCAACATCTTATCTAATTTCCCATACTGCCATTTTAATGACACACTGTATTATTGTATTATTTTGAATCGTGTGCGGCATGCGCCTACATGCCAATTATTCACCAATGGGTACTTAATCAATCAGACTTTTATAAACGAGACATGTTATAAACGAGACAGGTCAACTATTAATAATAATTATTCTACCTGATTCGTCACCTGTCTCGGCTGAAGAGAGAGGGAGGGAGAGAGAGAGAGAGAGACATACACGCGCAAACATGGTTCAACTCGATTTCAATAATTCGGCTGCACGTAGGGCGTCTTTAGCAGTGGGAGCAAACCGGGGGACCCGGAGAAAACCCACGAGATTTGACAGACGAACCTATTCCTTGTCACTTACAGCCAGGGAATCGAAACCGATTAACACAACTTCCCCTACCCTCAATAAGTAAGAGGCTGATGCTCTAAAGTTCCCAGATTCGATTCTGCGGATCTGTGGATTGAAAACATAATATTGTTGTCGGTTGGTTTGTCTACATGTGGTCTATTCCAATACAATGGAAGGGTGGGTGGCATTCGGCGTGGGGGGGGGGCGGGGCGCTTAAATATTGGTCCACAAGAACTATCCTTTTTAACAGAACTGTAATGAAGTGTCACAAAATTCGGCCCCGTCACAGTTCTGTCAGACCCCAAACCGCGGCTATTTTTCAACTGTCGTGGTTTTTTGACTTATTTACCAACTCAGTTCAAGCACACGTTGTAGCCCGAAAGAAAGGATTCAGTTCTGGAATGCTCAATCGAGTGAGAAAGAGAGAGAAATGGGATTTAACGTCCACTCGACACAAACTATGTCATTTTGAGACTAACATATGGTTTCATTTTATTTCAATAATTCGCTTGCGCGTGGGGGTCTTTAGCAGTGGGAGGAAACCGGAGTGCGCGGAGGAAACCCATGAGGTTGAGACGGCGCTCCTATCTCCATGCCACATACGCTCACACCAGGGCTCGAAATCACAGCTGCAAGCCAGAGGTGACCGGCCAGCTAGAGGTCGAAGCGCGGCACTCTAGACCACTAGGCCACCCCCACCCCGCTCAATCTAGTATCACCTTCAAAACATATACCTGTCAATATACGGTTAAATCTATTTGTTAAGGCCAACTCAAGTTTCGTCAACTTCGCTGAGATGTGAATTAGGGCACTTGATTGTTGGCGAGATTCTAGGTTTAGGTTAGGGTAAGCATTAGCGTTAGGCCCAGGGTTGGGATTAGAGCTGGTCTTGTTTACATCTCGTGACCTTTGACCAGGAGTTGGCCTTATCAATTAGATCTGATCGTCAAATACCCTACTGCCTTTCGTCTATCACGTATGTCATTAGACTATTTACATTCACTCATACGAATTCATAATGGAAGAAATTATGGACATATTTCATTGTGATATTGTAAGCTTGCAGATATAACACAAAGTGCATAGTTTTAACATTATTTGCACTTTCCTCGATTTTTTGATATTGGCGAATGATGAAAAACGAAAATCACACGCCGTGCATTCTACTTTGGATTACTTATTGGTCCCAATGGTCTTTCATAAAATCGAACACCAAAGAATATTAACGACGTTTCACCAAGAGCTGTCGAGAATATTAACGACGTTTCAACACGAGCTGTCGTGTGACGTAACGTCTACGTTTTATGATTGAAACTTTCTCTATTTAATTTACTATCATATGGTGATAATTCGTGAAACTCAAAGGATTGACTTCGGTGAACATTGTTGATATAAAAAATAATTGGACGATATTTTTGAAACAGATCAAGATGAATTCTGTGTTTGTATTAATGGTTATTATCCCTGCTGTAGGTAAGATATAACTATGAACTACTGTGTTTGCACGTAAACGGACCACTTACAGTTAGAAATAATAATAATAGTGAATTCGTATATAGCGCACAGATCCATTAAAGTTAAGACTCAAGGCACATTTAGCTCTCCACTTATCACAAGATGTTAACAACTAATACGCAGTCGAAAAATGACGAGCCTTTCATTGCTTCTTAAAACAGCTAAGCGATTGTGAATTCTTTAAGGACAAGGGTAATGAATTCCATAGGTTTGATACAGTGTATGAGAAGCATCTACGACCAAATGTCTTTAGCCTATATTTGGGTACCATCAGACGTAGTTCATGTTGGACAAGTACGCCGGTGCTTTTTCTCTCTGTCATTTGTAGGCTATGCACAGAAGTTTGAACTTAATTCTGCTTCTCACTGAAAGCGAATGTAAATTCTTTAACAAGGGTGTGAAATGGCAATGTCTACTAGACTGGCACACAATTCTAATTTGTGTATAAGTTATGCCACATAGAAGGCTATTGCAGTAGTTGAGTCTGGATAAAATTAAAGATCGAACCAGCGCATGTGCTGCATATTTTGAAATCAAATTGCCAATTCGACGTATGGGCTTCAAATGAAAGAAGCACGTCTTGCAAATCTGATAAACCACAAGATCTTTCAGGTTATCAACTAATTTGACTATGGAGTCAGAGGTTGTTATTGACATTTGACTGATGTTTAGAAGCTGTTCTTTGGTGCCAAATAACATGACTTCTGTCTTGTCATCATTCGGTTTGAGCATCCAAGATTTAATATCAAATGTACAATTGGTTATTTTATTAAAAGAAACATGCGTGGACTTGAATCTGTCAAATATTTCTGTGTCATCAGCGTAGCAGTGATACAGAAGATTGTACGTCTTTGGGATACTGGATACTGACGACGCTTACAGTATACATCACAAACAATACTGGCCCAAGGAAGGAACCTTGGGATACTCCATTTATTAACTGAACTGAAAACGATAAGGTCTTGTGTATTTGCACAGATTGCGAGCGGCCTATGAGGTATGATTGAAACCAGCTCAAAGCATTTCCTGATATTACAAATTCACCATATAAATTCTGGCGAAGTACAGATGGATCGAGAGTGTCGAATGCAGCAGATATATCCAGCATTACATGACAGCAGCAATCATCATCATCAACAGCCGATCTGATGTCATTAACACCTTTAACACCTTATATTGGCCGCTTTCTCCAACACTTTAGAAACAAATGATAAGTTTGAAACAGGTAGAATTCTTAAGTAGAGGTTTGACGACTGCTTCCTTGTAAATTCGGGGGATATTCCCGACCTGAGACTATTGTTGACATACCTTTTCGACATACCTTTTTTGCTGCGAGAACACTGGAGTTGTATCAAGGTGTGTTTGGTCTAAGGATCACAGTTTTGGTTTTAGGTGGTGCATGTTTATCAAGTAAACAAGACATGACCTGATCCTCCTCCAAGGACCCCATTGGAAATAAAACTAGTTTTAATTTAAGCAGGTTTTTATGGGTCATCCTCAAGAGGCTGGTCATTCATGACATCATTACTTTTTCTCTCATGAAAACTTTCACATCTTATCATCTTATTATCATATTGTCACCTCTATGGTCATGTTTCATATGCCTCTTGGAAAAATAAATAAATAAGGCTTCATTGTGAAGAACATTCGGATCTTCAATTGATTTCGGCGGGTCAAGAACAAGTTTACAGTTGAGCAGATGTTCTCTGCATTGATGACAATTCAGAGATTTAATGATGATGAGTAGTCGGAAACACCACTGACCGGACAACACGCCCCCCATTGCATATTGCTGGACTCCGATTGATGCTGAATAGAATAACGTTAAACCTCAATTCATGTTATTTCGTTTCAGTATCTCAATCTGTATCAGAAACATTCTGTGTAGACAAGGATGATGGCGTGTATTACCCAGCTTGTAGACGATTTATCAAATGTGTTAATGGTGCTGTGTATGAGACAGAATGTTTCAATGGTCAAGTATTAAACATAAACACAGGAGACTGTGACGAGTAAGTCGTCGTTTTATTCCATTTGACCTGCGACTAGTAAATCGTAATAATTAATTGATTTAGTTTAAAACAAGTAAGTCGTTGTGTTAATTCATGTCGATTGCAATGAGGAAGTCGTGATATTTATTCAACTGTTAATACTATAATATACAAAATACCATATGTAGTTTAATGCTGTACACAATCATATACCATATACAGTTTAATATTATACATAATACCATAATAGAGTTAAATATCGTACACAATGCCATGTATACATATAGTTCAATACCACATAGAGTTTAATATGTATACACAACACCGTATAGTGTTTAATATCATGCACAGCACCATAAGTTTAATATCCATACATAATACCATACAGAGTTTAATATTATAGTCATGTGTGGATTTACGAAACACAATCAATTAAAAGTTTGTAAATATACACAATGTAACGATACATTAACAAAATAATATATTGACTGTTTCAGTGCTGAGAATGTTGTTCCACCTTGTGGAAGATTTGTCAACTGTACAGGTGTACCCGATGGAAGATATCCAAATTTGGATTTGGGTTGTACTTCCTTCCACACTTGCAAAAACGAGATTTTCCTTGGGCATAATTTCTGCCCGGAGAGTAAGTTTTATTTTATTTCGCGCTCAACGACGTTTACAAGGGTACTTTTTTTGTCTCATTCCGTGCCAGTCCCTTAAAAAGCAAAACTACGCTGCAAATCCCACCGTAGCTCTCCTTTTGTGTACAACAACCTCGCGAATTACATTTGGCACGAAAAATCCATTACGAGAGACAACTTGTTTTATGTGGCTCGATGTCTACCAATGTAATAGAACTGTGTGTGTCTACCAATATTATATATGTGAGAGAATTGGTAGGTGACTACCAATATTATATATATATATATGATATATTTGGTTAATCTCACCACAAAAAAATAATTTTAACATTAGAAGAATCTGCAAGTGACACAAAAAAGGAAAACATGAGTTATCCTTACTGACTGAAGTAAAGAGTGACAACAGATATATCGTCGATTTTCAGCTCACTGATAATTCCGTAGAAAACGAAGAGCTACTACTAGTATATACATGTATGAGCTTGTGTTTAACAAGTTCTATTTATCCTTCAAAGCCAATTTCAATTTTCAAAAAAATGTCAAATTCCGACGTGGATTCAGTCGGATTAATAGAGGCCAATCAAATGAGTTCAAATTGTAGGTGGCGCCAGTTCATATCTTTTTTATGTAGTCTACAGAAGGTGCCGAGAGTAAATAAATTTTCAATCCATCCTATCTTTGTAACTACGAAATGATATAAAAAGGAAACCCTTCTTTGGTTTCATATTTCTTTTAGAAATTCCCAGTCTTCGTTAGGTCAATGTTAGTTGTCGGAATAGTTTGCAAGGGATTCGACAATCACTCAAATAACGTTCAAAGACTACAATTGGTATCTAATATGAACCAAACCAAAATATGTTATCAATAAAATCTGTGTTAATATTGAATGGAAAGAAACCTTTCTTTGGAAGGATATTCATTCTAGAAATTCAAATTTCACATTATTGTAAATTTAAATAGCAATGGATTTCGTCATCTCCCTGATGTCAACAATTGGTACGTAGCGTGGACCAAACCAAACATTTTGTTTTTTTTTTATTTGTGTAGATCTGGTGTATAACAAAGTTAAAGATTATTGTGACTGGCTTTTTAATGTTGAGCCGCCATGTGGAACGAAGGTTGTTTAACCTGTACTTTAACAATGATTCCATGCTGCACATTATGACGTACCATTAATGCCATAAATTCAATAAAATATCATTTATTGGAAAATTCAATTAGTTACTGATTTTGTATAATTTTGAATTGTTATCAATTGACGAAGAATAAAATGCCATGGTGGGGGTGCCATATATTAATACGGTTAGGGGGTACACTTAACCGCAAGCGCGGGGGGGGGGGGGTGGTGACCGAATGTATCATAAACCGTGTCATTGAGTCAAATGACGTGGTTTCGAATCCCCGGTTGTCGTGACAAGGAGTATGGTCGCCTGTCCAACCTCGTGAGTTTTCTATGGGTCCTCCGGTTTCCCCCACTGTTAAAGAAGATCCCTACGTGCAAGCGCAAGTTTGTGTCGAGTGGACGTTGAACCCCATTTGTCTCCCCCTCTCTTTCGCTTAACCTCAATAGCTATATCATTAAGAATCGGCTGTGTAGAACATTGTGTATCTGAGCCACAGTTTGTTTCAGCTGAGAGGAGTCACAAAAAAAATATCAAGAGAGCGCAAATACTTTATATCCATGACGCAAAGTCCCTGGCTGTAAATGAACCTTAACTACTTTACCAACGAGATCAGATACAGTGGAACCCACATCGAACAGAACATTTTACCCGAATTATGTCCTATTGATTGTGGAACACTGATCAACAGGGAATATTCGCAACAGGCTGCTACAATCACTGATAAGGATGACATTGATGCGACTTATTCAGCCCCAAATATATACTTTTTGCCTCCGACAAATTAAATTCTAGAGAGAGAGAGAGAGAAATGGGGTTTAACGTCCACTCAACACAAACCAGGTCATTTCGGGACTAACATATGGTTTAATTTCATTTCAATAATTCGCAGTGGGAGGAAACCGGAGTGCCCGGAGGAAACCCACGAGGTAGAGAAGGCGCCCCTATCTCCATGCCACATACGCTCACACCAGGGATCGAAACCACAGCCGCAAGCCAGAGGTACCGGCCAGCTAGAGGTCAAAGCGCGGCACTCTAGTCCACTAGGCCATCCCAACCCCCTTTTTTTATTTATTAGAAAACTACATAAAGACGCTTGAAGTATTTTTAGTAATGATGATCGAAGCTGGAACTAAAATTCAATCGCTATTATGTCGGTTCAGAGTGGAGCAATTTTTCTAAAATTATAGCGAGAGCTGCCAACACCTTATCTAATTTCCCATACTGCCATTTTAACGACACACTGTATTATTGTATTATTTTGACTCGTGTGCGACATGCGCCAACATGCCAATCATTCACCGAAGCGTACTCAATCAGACTTTTATAAACGAGACATGTTATAAACGAGACAGGTAAACTATTTATAATAATTATTCTACCTGATTCGTCACCTGTCTCGGCTGAATACAAAGAGAGAGAGAGAGAGACACACACACACACACACACACACAAACATGGTTCAATTCTATTTCAATAATTCGGTTGCACGTAGGGGGTCTTTAGCAGTGGGAGCAAACCGGAGGACCCGGAGAAAACCCACGAGTTTTGACAGACGAACCTACTCCTTGTCACTTACAGCCAGGAAATCGAAACCGCACAGATTAACTCAATGACAGACCGTCCTTATGATACAGCTCGCACGCGCTAAACTTCCCCTACCCCCAATAAGTAAGAGGCTGGTGCTCTAAGAAGTTCCCAGATTCGATTCTGCGGATCTGTGGATTGAAAACATAATATTGTTGTCGGTGGGTTGGGTCTATTCCGAGACATTGGAAGGGTGGGTGGCATTCGGCGTGGGGAGGGGGGCGGGCGCTTGATTATTGGTCCAGAAGAACTATCCTTTTTAACAAAATTGTAATGAAGTGTCACAAAATTCGGCCCCGTCACAGTTCTGTCAGACCCAAAACCGCGACTATTTTTCAACTGTCGTGGTTTTTTGACTTATTTACCAACTCATACTTTGTAGCCCGAAAGAAAGATTGTGTCGAGTAGACGTTAAACCCCATCTCTCTCTCTCTCTCTCTCCCGAAAGAAAGAATTCAATTCCGGAATGCTCAATCGAGTATCACCTTCAAAACATATACCCGTCAATATTCGGTTAAATCTATCTGTTTAGGTCAACTCCATTTCCGTCAAGGTCGCTGAGATGTAAATTAGCGCACGTGATTGCTGGCGAGATTCTAGGTTTTATAAGGTTAGGGTAAGCATAAGGGCTAGGGCCAGGGTTAGGGTTGGGATTAGAGCTGGTCCTGTTTACATGTCGTGACCTTTGACGAAACCTGAAGTTGGCCTTATCAATTAGACCTGATCGTCAAATACGCTATTGCCTTTCGTCTATCAGTCACGTATGTCATTAGACTATTTACATTCACTTATACGAATTTATGAAAGAAATTATGGTAGCTACAAGAGATAACCTTTTTTTCATTTATAGACATATTTCATTGTGATATTGTAAGCTTGCAGATATAACACAAAGTGCATAGTTTTAACATTATTTAATGCCCAGTAAATCTTCTGATTGTTAAAAAACAAAGTTGATAAGTAAATAATACATATGACATTTTATAATTATTTGATGTCCAGTATCTGCATGAATCTTCTGATTTAAAACGGATGTAGCTGAGATTAGTGGATACAGTACTACGTATGTTAATCCCGTGGTGGTTAGATTAGACCTTTTTATTTGTTGGTGGACGAGGTAACACACCACATGGTTCATAAACATTATTTTGCCAGTCACAGATTCCAGTTTCTTGATTAAATACCAGACCTGGAACATAGATCAATAACAAAGTGCACACAGAGGTCCATTTACTTTATACTTCGAGACTAAATATTAGTCTCTATCATCCATACAAATATTCTACGAATATTAGTCTGGATGGGTCCTCAAAATTTGACGGAAAATAGGCCATTGTCTGGATTATCCAGTCATTTAAGTTACGACGTACTGAAACTATCAAAACAGCTCGCTTGGCAACGATGACACTCGTTTTGTTTGTAAAGGTTTCAATTGAAATGGTAATTTTCTCTCGTCATGAATCAGACGCATGGCTTCTCACAATCTTCTTAATTCTTCTTCGCGATTCATGCTGCTTATTCCTCGTCTCTATTTTGTTTCTAATAATAGATGTGCCAAGTGAATTGTGGGATATATTTCAACCACGCTTTATAGAATCTAGCAAAATCGGTCCGGCTTCATAAGATCTAGCACTTACCGAGACTTTAGCCAAAAGGTTCCATTGCCCATGCGTAACCAAATGTTTGCTTTTTTATGTGGTAGATTATCCAGTAATTCTCGTCAAAAATTGAGAACCGACCCAGACCCGCCGTGCGTTGAAGATTAGGGGGTTCTGGGTGACCGAGACTAACTAAATATCTGCCCTGAATGGCCGCCATATTCAACAATAAACTAGCTTACTGCTCAAATGCATGCCTAACTGTTGACATGCAGCCCAAGTTTAGCATAGGGTCAAGACACTAACGAAAGAAAACGGAGAAATGATATGAAATGGAGCATTGTTCTGAGGGCGATGAGGAAAATTGTGCCTAGTCTATTCTTATTTCGAATTCCAACAGTCCAAAGATCTTTTACGTCAAGAGATATTTTTCTCCCACCAGAACCACTATACGTTGTCCCCACTCCTGCATCACTGACATTGGGAGGTAACCGGTGCACAAGGGGGAAAACCCATGAGGTTGGACAGGCAACCCAATACTTGTAACCTACGAGCGGGAAATCGAAACCAAACAACTTGATTATATTCGACACACCATTCTTCCATATTAAATTGGACAATGAAATAGGTCTCAGTGATCTTTAAAGGTTAAATACGTATGGTTGGCAGCTTAACGATTCTAAATGAAATGGGGTTAACGTCCCACTGTTCTGCTGGGACTGGACTAATGAAGTGTACTATGAGGGAGAGAGAGAGAAATGGGGTTTAACGTCCACTCAACACAAACTAGGTCATTTCGGGACTAACATATGGTTTAATTTTATTTCAATAATTCGCTTGCGCGTAGGGGTCTTTAGCAGTGGGAGGAAACCGGAGTGCCCGGAGGAAACCCACGAGGTTGAGAAGGCGCCCCTATCTCCATGTCACATACGCTCACAGCAGGGCTCGAAACGACAGCCGCAAGCCAGAGGTGACCGGCCAGCTACAGGTCGAAGCGCGGCACTCTAGACCACTAAGCCATCCCCCACCCCCGTACTGTGAGGGAATTATGCCCTCGTAGTGACGCTATGGTCTACTCATATATAGAATTCTAACTACCAAAGGATCTTAAACCTGCACGTCAATAAGTACGCGGGGTCGCTGTTTTTCTTCCCATCCAAACGTCAAGACATGGCTCGAACACACGACCGCCAGGCTAGCGAGCCGACGTCTTACCCACCGTAGCTCATAATGTACACTATGACCCATAAAATGATTTTAGAGACCAAATTTATGTGAGAAAAAAATGCTTACCAGCAGGACAGTAATTATGCCCGAAAAATTCTCCATTTTGACATGTATAATACGAAGTACAGTCTTGTTTGTAATCAGGATACTTGCCATCCGGTATATTTGTACAATCTATCAATTCTCCACAAGGTGGTCCTACGTTAGTTTGACTAAAATGACAATCGTGTATTTTAATAAATAATATTTTGTATATTTTTATAAATAATATTTTGTATAATTTTATTAATAATATTTTTGTATATTTAATATTTTTGTATAATATTTTATAGATATTTTATTTTTAATATTTTTGTATATTTTTATAAATAACATTTTTGTATTTTTTTATAAATAATATTTTTGTATATTTTTATAAATAATATTTTTGTATATTTCTATAAATAATAATAATTTGTGTATATTTCTGTAAATAAATTGAATAATATGTTTTGTATATTTCTACATAAATAGTTTGGATATTTCTACATAAATAGTTTGGATATTTCTACATAAATAGTTTTGTATCATAAATAATATTTTTTGTATCTTTATGTAAATGATGTTTTTTGTATATTTCGATAAATAATATTTTTGTAAATAATAGCGATTGGTCTGATACAGAAAATAGTGAAACATCAAACGATCTGGGACCATACTTAACGTTCGTGTTTTGTTTTTCTTTTTGAGATAGAGAAATGGTCTGAATCCGAATTCTAATTCAGGGGAAATAACTCGTTTAAAATCGGTTCTTTATGATTAGATATCAAAGTAAATGCGAGGAATGAAATACGGTTTGCATAACTACTTTTCTGCTCCGATGATTAAATGCACCCCTGTTTTCTAAGAGACCACAAAATCTCACATGCCAAAAAGTTATTAGTCACACGTCTTACTCGTCACAATCTTCAATCGCTGGATTAAAGACAAATCCTTCTTCACATTCAACAGTTTCAGCCTCGCCATCTTTACATCTTACAAAAGATTTGCAACCAATTTCATAGATTCCATCGTCTTCATAAGTACAATCAAAACTCAAAACTATAAAATAAAAAGAAACATTAAACACGCATAATGTAACTGATAACTCGGCCATCTGCAGATCTTTCGTTTGGGACTGATTCTGTAAATGAAATGAAATGAAATGGGTTTAACGGGCTCCGGGCCTGCTGTTTTGCACCGAATGCGCTAATGAAGACAGGCATATGCCCCACAGTGTACTGTGATTGACCTACGCAGACGCTAAGACCTATTCTAATATCAAATGCCAACTAACTATAATGTGTACACGGTACCCCGGTTTTGTCCCACTCGACGATTACACAGCCATCATTATCAGGCCCTCCCGCATGCATCGGGAGGGAGGGGGAGAAACATTGAAACCCAACGAACTCTTTCACTTCTCAACCGCAGCTTCTCAAAACCCCGTGGATAACACTGCTGTTCTGCCCCTAAACGCTAATGGAGACGGGTATCCACCACACAGTGGGCTTTGAGGTAAATTCTATCGCCTACTCTTGTATCGATGCCTGTCGATCCAATCGACCTTTCGTTGTCGATTGCCAGGCACTATTTCCGGTACCGTTCCCGATAAACCTCCTTGTCTGACGTCCTAACATGGCCCCTACGTTAAAGCGAGAATTTCATATTTTATAAGAAAGTCAAAACATAATTATTTCTATGTCTTTTGCTCAATAGGTTGTCAACTCGCTATTATACGATTATAGGCATTATTCCATACACTTAAAAATCATTGAAACATGAAATAACACAATTACCTCCCTTACGTTTAAATTTGAAGTTGAAAATGATATACATGTATTTGCCAATTTCTCAATTGGCAATATTGAATTAAGATTAATAGGATTATACTTTAACAGGATAGGACTGTATTTTATTTTAATACATTTTAAAATATAACTTAAAAATAGGAAATTGTAGCTTTAACCTGTAACTTACCTGTAACGGCGAAACAAGTTACAAGCAACAGTAAACACTTCATATTGGTATATTATATCACAAGCTATATATTCCCTCTGGTTCCCAGGTAATATCTCTTATCCTTTAAATACTGTATCATCATTTTAAAAAAATGCATACACGTTGTTTATCTCATTATAAATATGCCACACAGAAGTAGAAAAACTTAAACCGTCATAGTTGAAAACCCACTTACATGTATGATCGTGCTGACAACCAAACTTCAATCTTAAGGCCCCCGCACACGAGCCGAAAACTGCGTACGCAAATGGCGCAGCGTCATTTTCGGCTCGTGTGCGGGGGTATTTTCGAGCGCATTTTGACGTTCGCCAAATATCTGTCATGTTTGATATTTTTTGACGCAGCGCCAACTGCGCTCTCGTGTGCGGGCAACTCAGCGCTATTTGCGTTTTATTCGTTGCCAATGCGCATGCGTCATCACTACTACAAAATGGTGGCACTCAGTGCGTTCGTCAGTGACGCAATTTTAGAGGATAAAATCGTCGATTTATGGCAAGAATATCCTTGCCTATATGATACAAAATGCGTAGATGACGACGACGACGATTCACTCACGGCTGCCATTTTCGGATGAGTGTTGATCACGTGAACGACACACTTGACGCAGTAGCTTTCGCGCAGCGTCATTTTCGGCTCGTGTGCGGGCGCCGTATTTCTGCGCCAAGTGCGTACGCATTTAGCGCGGCGTTAAATGCGTACGCAAAATGCGCTCGTGTGCGGGGGCCTTTAAGGGGACACTGGTTTATTCAAACAGTATTTTTTGTCGATGCACGGAATTCACCTGCCGTTTATGCAGGGTGGTTTGGGCTGATTAGAACCGCTGTTTAGTCGTCCGGATGGATCTAAAAACCGAAGTCTTGTGTACACATTGACATGCACGTAAAAGATCCTTTGGCAGTTGGAATTCGATATAAGAGTAGGCCGGACAAAATTTCACTCACAGCACACTGTATGGCGTTTGCCTGTCTCCATTAGCCCGGTTCAGAGCATTGGGACGTTAAACTTCATTTCAATTTACCCACCCTTTAACCACTATTCCTTGCTCAAGACAGATAATGCTTATTTTCATTGAATATTCGATACCACGTGTAATTACGGAGGGTATGCAGGCGCGGATCCAGAGGGGGGGTCCAGGGGGCCCGGACCCCCCCCCCCTGCTCAGACTTGAAAATTTTTTTATGCGATTTTATTGGCGATTTAGACCTGTTATTTTGGAATTTACCTTCCGGAAATACGTCAGAATGAACCAAATTGAATCTAATTTACCAAATTATCGGTTGAGCGCAATTAGTTAAGCAACTATCAAACCTAGACCCCCCCCCCTGCAAAAAATCCTGGATCCGCACCTGGTATGGTGATATTTTTGAAATACACAAAAGTGCTTCTAAAAGGACATATTTATGAATATATGTGAAGTGATTTATATTTAATTTCAAATTGAAAGACAATCATTTACGCCTGCTTCGTGCATTTTACACGTTTCTTTTTAAATTTTTATTTTGTCGTTTGTGAATCAACCTTTACTAATTACTTCCAAATTGTGTTGTGGGACATTCATTACCAAATGACACCGGAAAAACTTGGGTATAAAATGTTAATTGTGTCTTAAATATTAGATATTTTGATGCTTTAGTTTCAAGATAAGATAAAAAAATCATTATTGATTGAAACTGCAGTGTTAAATTCTAATTCGTGTTTTTAATTTCGAATATTGTAGAAAATCTGAGACTTGGCTCCTTTAATGATCAAATGTATGGCGAATCTGTTTTGTAGGTTTAGTAGACTGATCATACCTGATGATTTATCGTCCACTCAACGTATACATGTACGACGTCATTTAGGTTGCGCTTATATAGTTATTCATTTTTATCTTTATAGGTATTTGCGATTTGGTGTGTTTGGCTGTCGAGGGATACTAGAGGCCATGGAGAACAAACCGAGGTTACGAGGGCGACCGTGCACCCATACTTTGGCTTGACACCAGGCGCGGATCCCGTTTTTTTTTGCAGGGGGGGGGGCGTCTAGGTTTGATAATTGCTTAACTAATTGCGCTCAACCGATTTACGGGGGGGGGGGGGCTCCCCCAGAAAAATTTGGTAAATTAGATTCAATTTGGTTCATTCTGACGTATTTCCGAAAGGCAAATTCCAAAATTACAGGTCTAAATCGCCAATAAAATCGCATAAAAAAATGTTCAAGTCTGAGAAGGGGGGGGGGGGTCCGGACCCCTGGACCCCCCCCCCCCTGGATTCGCGCCTGGACACCACACCTATTAATTCAATGATCAACCTTAAGATCTAATGTCCGGGCAAAATTTCATTCACTGTATGGTGTATGCCCATCTTCGGAGCTAAACACTACTGAATCAAACCAAAATGATCTTTGATCCACAGGAATATATGAATTGTCGTATTAAAATCATATACGGTAAATTTTCAAGCGTGGATCACCACCGCCAATCAAACAGAATAATTTGTAAACTGGGTCGTTTTCTGTTTTGATGTCGAAGAAAAAAAGAAACCCGATAACAAAATAATATTTCTTATTATAATCATGTGTGTAAAATAAAAATGTCAGTTTTAAAGTGGATGGTAAATACGTAGTATAAATAATCTTCCTTAAACTTTAAACTGTCGTCTTTCATCGTTATTCTTCTCATTTATTTACAGTACAGTACAGAAGTAGGAGAAAAGGTATTGTATCTTTATGTAAGGAAACGGAATTGAATAGGCCTCCTAACCGACCTCGCACTTCCTCTCGTTGTCAAGGCTTGATACTTGGCATGTCGGGAAACGGAATTGAATCGGCCTCTTTGTCGACTTGGCACTTCCTTCCACGAATAGTTTAAATTTCCTACTTTTCTAACAAGATTCGCAGGAAATACTTGTCTGTGATATCACCCAAGGTAGAAGCGGACGTTAAGCCTTCAGACCCGGATCAAGGATTTTGCCGAGGGAGGGGCCATACATTGGAGTACGGGGTAATAATCAGGTTTGGTGTAGTCCCCAGCGGAGATAATGCGAAAATCATATTTATATCATCTGGTAAAGAACAGATATGTGAACTACAACAGTAACAAAGCAAACCAAAACGAAAATCAACTATGTTACACTGGGCTGACGGGGGTGGGGGGGGGGCGGTGCACGGCCCATTGGCCCCCCCCCCCCCCCCTGGATCCGCGCCTGGCACGAACGATGGGTTTCGTACAGAAGATCTGTTTACAGCACAATGGTAACGGAATGAAAATAATGAGGTTTAACGTGTCACTTTTCTGCAACATTGTGAGGAATAACGTCGGGCAGTACAATATAAATGACATCAAAATACAAGAAATATAGTTTCATATATATATTTGTTAAAAGTCTTTTTACTCCGACGTAAATATCTGTTTTGTAGTTGTAAATATCTGTTGAGTAGGTGCACTATTGTTTGCCCGGCGATGTCGTCATCAGTGATAATGCATCTCGGTAAATCTCGACAGATTCCGTAAACTACATCTAGTCTCGGATGTATGACAGTAAGTGATATGTACCTACGCCCATACATTTGCGATGCGGCTACCGGTTTACTTTAACAGGAAAACTTGGCGCTATTACACAAATTGGGAACCTATTCGGCTATCAACCTATTCGACCGATCAAGGTGCAACCTGTTCGTTGGAAATCTATTTAGAATAAAGACAACAGTCGAATTAACTCATCTATTTATCAACCAATAAAATCCAACGTTATGTCTATCAAATGAAAGTAGAATATAGAAGTGTAATTTCGTCATTATCTTACAGCTGGATCGGTCGAGTAGGTCGCTAGCCAAATAGGTCGCCAATTTGTGTTCATCCCGGACCTTTAAAGTAGTTCAAATATGGCGGAATTCGTCATACAGCCGAGGTTAGATGTAGGTTACGGAATCTGCCGAGGTTGGCCGAGTGTGATAAGGCATTTCATTGCCGTGATATATTTACAACAATTTAATTTCAAACGAGTTCCTTTAATGAAAGAAGCCACAATCTGAACGGGAGTTTGGTGTCACTTAGTCAAGGGGCGTGGTTGCGTTTCAACTCTTGTGCGTGACAAGGAGAAGGGTCGCCTGTTCAACCCGTTTCTCCGGGTCCTCTGGTTTCCCCCCACTGCTGAAGACCCCTACGTGCAAGCGAATTATTGAAATAAAATTGAACTATATGTTAGTCGCAAAAGACCTAGTTTGTCGAGTGGACAGAAACACCCCTCCCTCCTTCTCTTTCCTTCCTTCTCCCCCCCTCTCTCTCTCTCTCTCTCTCTGCATTCTGTAGACTGAAAAAAATCATATTCATACATCGTCCGGGAACCACGGTGGCAAGTGGATAAGACGCTGGCTCGCTATGCTGGAGATCGCGTATCCAATCTGACGTGTTTTGCCCTTGTGAGTGGTGCAGGGTGGGGGGCCTGTCAATGACAGCTGTATGGTAGTGCGGATGATACATTAGCATGCACGTAAAAGATCCCCTGGCAGTTGGAATTCGGTGTTAGAGTAGACCATAGTGCCCTCATAGCACACTGTATGCCCGTCTTCATTAGACCATGAATATCAGAGCAGAACAGCAGGACGTTAAATCTTATTTCATTTCGTTCGTTTTTGTCTGCGGGTTCGACAACGTAAAATATTGATGGTGACCGATTATTAGTCCATAACGTTTTGAATTAACAGACTGGCAATGGAGTGACACGGGATTCATTCACTCTTGAAGGTTGCAATGACCAGGACTGTGTTCCAAATATCTAATTCGGTCAGCGCATGCATGATTATCCCGTTACGCTCGTGAATACCACTTATCTAATTCGGTCAGCGCATGCATGATTATCCCGTTACGCTCGTGAATACCACTTATCGCTTATCGTCTATGACGTTAACATTGGACCGATTACATTCACTGAGACGAACATTGGAAATAAATTATGGATACTACATTTCGTTGTGAGATTGTTAGAAAACGGAGATAAGACAACGTTTGATATTTCAGAATTATTTAATGCACGGCATTCGGGTAAATCAGCTGATTTTTATTTTATTTTTTTTAAAGCGATCTGATTAAAACTGACATCCTATTTCGTTTCATTTTTATAGTTCAAAATTTTGTTTTACTTGTCTTTACAGCACTATGATCTAGAAGGGTTGATGTGAGGGATCAGCCAATGAAACAGTCTGTGACGGTATTTTTTGTCGTGAGGTGCTCGAAACTGTGGGTAAACCACTAGACACGTCAACGCTGATTGATAATCAATGTCTGACTTCATAAGGTCAAAAGCCTCTCGAATGAAACGTGACCTGCTCATCGTCCACTATAGCTGTATAGTTCTGTATTTTAATCAGATTGAAGCAAAAAGTATGTAAAAAGTAGATTTGAGATTGATGGATATTAGTTTCGTATTCTCACAAACAGTGGTCGTTATTCATTTGGACGCGGTACCAGGCCACATGGTACATAAACATTATGTTTATAGTCACAGATACCAGTTTCTTCGTTAAATACCAGACCTGAAATAAATAATAATATATGGTTTAACGAATGTAAATAGACACGTGCCATGTAGTGTTCGGAGAGGGGTGGGTGGTCGAATGGTTAGCCCGTGTGTGTTGTATCATAAGTTCCAGGGGCGGATCTAGGAATTTTGAGGGCACTGACCACGGAGACGGGGCATGCCGCTGAGAGAGGGGGTGGGGGCCCCCAAAAATTAGCCGTCATTTCCTTGCATCTGTAGCCAATTCAAGAGCTATTTGGCTGATATATTCGTCTAGACGTTCGGAAATCGTAGAAAAAGAGCCTCAAAATCGAGCAAAAAAGCTTGTTAAAAGGCACTTTCAGTAGTAAAAAAGGCACTGTCCCTCCATTAAATCCGCCTCTGAGTTCTGTCGTTGAGTCAAATGGCTTTATTTTGATTGAGTCGCATGTCCAACCTCATGGGTTTTATCGATCAGGGACCTCCGGTTTCCTTCCGCTGTTAAAGACCCTGCTAAAGGCGCAATCGAATTATTGAAATATGTAGTCCCGATATGACTTAGTCTCTCTCTCTCTCTCTCTCTCTCTCTCTCTCTCCATTTTACGGACATGCTAGCGACGACACGTTTACCTCGATAGACGGGTTACTTTTCCAGACCACAATTCGCAATCGGCCATTTGTTCGGAGCCCCGCAGACCCCTTGTGATTTAAATTCATATAGATACCAATACAACAGAGCTCCGTGAATCTGGAAGGTTCCATACGTAATGGTGGAGTATTGCAGACTAGAAAGACTAGGTTCTATGGTCCTGAATGATTTAGAGACCAGATGGATGTAAAAAAGATACGTACTACCAGGACAGTAATTATGGCCGAAGAATTCTCCACTTTGACATGTATAATACGACGTACAATTTTGATCGTAATCAGGATACGTGCCGTCCGGAACATTTGTACAATCTATCCAGTTTCCACAAGGTGGCGCCACGTAATTTTGACTGAAATAATTTTTGTATATTTTTATAAATAATTAAAATAGCGATCGATCTGAAATGATTTTGTCCTATATATTTTTATAAATACTAATAACGATTGATCTGAAGTAATTTTGCACATTTTTATCAATAATAGCTATTGACATGGAATTATTTTTGTACATTTCTCTAAATAATAATAATAACGATTGATGTGCAATTCATACTAGTATGTTTGTATAACTAATTATAATAGCGATTGATTGGAAATTATGTTTGTATATTTTTATAAATAATAATAGCCAGTGATCTAATAAAACACAGAAGGTAAGAAGCTATTGTTCACCTGCACCACCGACAAGGATAACCACGCAGAAATCTCACGAGAAACATAATCTTAAAAACAAATAATTTATTAGCCATACGACTTACTCATCACAATCCCCGATCTTTGGGTTAAAGACAAATCCTTCTTCACATTCAACAGTTTCACCCTCGCCATCTTTACATCTTACAAAAGATTTGCAACCAATTTCATAGATTCCATCGTCTGCATTGGTACAATCAAAACCCGAAACTGCAAGATAATAATGGGGATAGAGATAAAACTTAAGTATAAGGATAAAAAATGAGTATAAGGATAAAAATAAGGATAAACAATAAAAATAAGGGTAAAAATGAGAAGAAGGATAAAAAAAAGAATCGTCTTGATTAGATAATGATGAGGATAAAATAAGAGAGAGAGAGAGAGAGAGAGAGAGAGGGAGAGAGAGAGAGAGAGAGGGAGAGAGAGAGAGAGAATCGACTGGTGGACAGGGTTAATGAAGACAGACATGGCAGCGTGATATGGTAGAACTTTTGTCTGAAAACGCCTCTATGGCAAGGATGTGGGGCATTTGTGTGGAACTGTCAGCGGTCTCTTTATGTGCATGTCATGTATACACAGGATCGCGGTCTTTCATTCCAAACGAACGACCAGACCCTTCGTCCTACACCACCGACTAAGGTAAGGCAAGGGTTTCTCATTGCTTAACCTTGGCTCCTTAAAACCCATTAAACACACCCTTGGCTAATAGCTCTATTACTCTTATTCATAAATTATAAATGAGTAGGGCGTTGGCTCGATAACCCGGAGGTACCATGTTCGACCTGCGTTGGCCGAGAAAGGACATCGGTCTTCTTCCGGCGTGTTCACCCTTGTCATTGGTGTCAGTGAACTACCGCGGTTCCCATGTGGTTATCACATTGTAACTTACCTGCAGCCGTGAAGCAAGTTATAAACAACAGTAAACACTTCATATTGGTATATTATATCACAAGCTATATATTCTATCTGGTCTCCAGGTAATATCTCCCATCCTTTAAATACTGTATTATCAGATAAAAAAATAAATACACATTGTTTGTTTGATTATAAATATGCCATAGAGAAGTAGAAAAAATCAAAAAGTCATCGTTGTAAAACTTATATTGGCGCATCAGTGTCATCGCGGGGTAGTGATACTGGGGAACACAGAGAACAGTCCTAAGATATGCAGGCGACCCTGTCCCTTGTCACGTACAGCCTCGTGCTCGATATCAAACAGCTTGATTTAATGATAATCATTATGATCTAAATCGTAAACAACAACAATAAAACGTCTATCAAGACAAGTAGTCACAGTAGATTGATTTAAAGTGCGTATGGATAGCCTACATATTCCAAACTCTGCGCACATTATTTCAACCTCTCCGAACATACTGAGCGCCTTTTGCATATTGTTCACAATAAGAAGCAAAATAAATAAGATATCTTTACAGAATCATTTTGTTATACGAAAAATTAAGTGATGCGTTTTCTATGGCGCTCAGTATAGTTCCTTCTCAGATCGCCGACTCGCCAGATTTTAGGCGAATAATTTTGATAGGTGTCAAGGGCTTGGGTGACCAAGAACAATAGACTCGAGATGAAGGATAAAACTAATTAGGCAGGTAACATCGGAAGCATTTCTCATTTTTAATTTATTTTAACACATAATAACAAAGTTCAGGAATGGATTAGTGGTGGGTGTGATTGTAGTCTATTCTGTTAACTATATCATTAATGGTAGATGCTGTAGATCTGCATCCCTTGCTCTTTTTTTACAGCACTGCTATATCACTAAGTCGTTATCCTCGTCTCTTATCCAGTCTTTACCAAGTCTCAAATCTAGCAACATAATTAAAGGTAGATTGTAACTGTTCATTAGCCATTTTTCATTAGCCATTGTGACGCTCTTCGAAATATCCAAAGACTCCGTCAATACAAGTACAAGCGGCAAGAACAATGACGCGCTTGTTCTTTAAACAATTCCGCGGCGATTGGGTGAATTTGATGTTTGAATTTCATGCAACAACATTGTCATTTCCAACCAAAATTCTCGTTTTACAATAATATTTGTTTTTCTTTCTATATGAATTGTCATTTTATATCAAATATCTCATCTACTGCGTCGCTACCGCCATTTCATATTCCTGAAGCAATGGCCCGAGAAATCCCTCTCTGGCCATTGCTGGAATAGCGTCTGTTCCGTTCAATGAAAGCTATCACTTAAGTACAGCAACATGACAGTCCTTCGTTTAATCTGGGTCTTCCCTAAAACTTTGGACAGTAATTTAAGGTATTAAAAACGGTGAAAGTATGTTCGTTTCCAAACAGTATTGCTTACATTTCATTTGACTTGATAGCCTCGTTTGTCACGCGATTAGTTTTTACTAGTACAGTATTCTGCTGTGCACGGGTTAATTAGGCATAATAAAATCGTAACGTTATGTAAATATATTTGGTCCAATATTGGCACTCGATTTAAATGTAAAGCTTTTGTAGGTCAGTTAGTGATTGGTTGGTAGACGGACTACTGACCAATCAAAATTTAAAACAACAAATTCCACTCATAATAGCAGTGTGTAGTGGGATTACCTCTAATCAAACGAAACGCTGCGCGCGGAGTATGCCGCCATTCAAACCCTATATCCCTATATCTTCATTAGCCCAGTCGGAGAACGTTACCCCCCCCCCACACCATTTCATATATAAATCAGACCAAAATGATTATTGATCTACAGGAATATATGAATTGTCAAATATCGCATCTACGGTAAATTTTTAAGCGAGGGTCACCACCGCCATTAAAACAGAACAATTTGTAAACTCAATCGTTTTCTGGAAACAATAAATAATATTTTGATGTCGAGTGAAAAAAGTTGATAACAGAATTATAAACATGTGTGTAAAACAAAATGTCAGCTTTAAAGTGGATTGCAAATACCTAGTATAAATAATCTTCCTTAAACTTTAAACTGTCGTCTTTCATCGTTATTCTTCTCATTTATTTACGGTACAGAAATAGGACAAAAGGTATTGCGTCTTTGTTTAAGGAAACGGAATTGAACAGGCCTAAGAATTATCGATCTCACATATTCTACCCATTAAACCCAAAGCCCCTTCTCCCACCCCAGACCAATCAACCTCGCATCCCCTACCCATGTCAGGCTGACACTTGCTCGACATTTGGCCACGATTTTGTCGTGCCCATCAGTGTCCACATTGACACGAACTGGCACGACGAGTTCACGCATAGTTTGCGCATTGTTTGCGCATTGTTTACGTACTTCCCTGTGGATTCTCTGAAAAGTTACTCAGGAAAAACTTGACTGTGATTTCCCATAAGATGGAATCGGAAGTTAAGCCCCAAACACGAACGATAAGAAATTATCTCTTTGCATATGAACTGTAGAATATGCACTGGTCAGTAATCGTACCATGACGTGATAAGAAGACAATTCCATATATGATCACGAGTCTTATCTATTTTGCCTATTTGTCGGACGCTATATAACCAGGTGTTTTATATACCTGATGCAAATAAATCAGATCTTTACTAAACTGATATCACTAAGATAGTGTTACATTAAGACCCACAGAAAGACCTGCAATAGGTAGATTTACCTCTTGCATAATATATGTTTAAGCATGATATATTGGACAGTGACAAGATCCTTTTTATTTTAAACATAATATACTCTCCCAAAAAAGAAACGCAACGTTACATTTCGTCGTCAGTATATCCTCGCTCTACTATCGCCTTGTTGGAACAAGAACGGCGACACGTCGCTGAACCAAACTGCTCTCCAGTGTTACTGTGACCATACCCTCAGTGCCTGAACCCATTAAAGTTGGATTTCATGGTGTCGGCGTATTTCAAAACAGAAGATCTAACGGGGACGTCTGCCTCGTTATTCGGTTTCACGTAGGCGTTTGCCTACTGTCTGGTACGAGATTCTACGCCGTCCGGGAATTGCTACTGCAGTAGAGGTCGCTGTTGAAAACCATTTACGCCAATGACGTAACCGGAAGTGACGATCCAGGACAAGTGGGACCACACTTGTTTGGCCTGAGCTAGGGCATTCACGTGTTGAACTTCGCTGTCGGTACCTATCCCAAAGGCGAGGAATGGAACTAAGGGAAACATTCAGCGGCCTGGCTACATCTGTCTTGGAGTCACCTGCTTGTAATCCACCAATAGCGTTGTTGCGTTGGTCTTCGTTCGGATGTGGCATCACTTGGGTCTTTGAGTGTTTACATGTGCAACTGATTTGGAAACCGAGAACCCCGGGATTTTAAAGACCTTAGATTTAGGTTCCACGCGAAAAGCTCGCGAAGTTGTTAAATTCATGTTTCTTAGTGCAATCAAGCGATAGAAAATTTCGACATTAAGAATGACCAGTCACAATTAGTGACCCTACCTTTAAAATCAATAATGAATTTCTTTTATCCTTACATAATGGCATTAAAAACAAGTAAGTTTTATTGAAACACAGACCTCGTTCAAATAAAAAAATGATGAAAAATGGGCTCTTTTGAACACTGGAACCAGGGGCGCACAACAGGGGGTAATAATTGATTTTCTAATGGTGAGTAGGCCGACTTTACGATAAAGTCCCAGTCCCATATTTCAGTATGTTCAAATAAAAAAATGGTTAGTCGACGAAACGACAAAGTTTCAAGGGATCCTTGTTGTGGGATTTTACTGGGCAATCGTACAAGTTATTGGCGCCGTATGCTGTAACTTAGCGGCCACTTAGTGGCCCGCCACCCTGGATAGAGTTAAAAGAAAGCTTTCGCATTACCGCTTTTAAACAAATTACCGATGCACACGAGAAATTAGCGAATCCTATCAATGTAGAGCAATTCCTGTTAACTAGTGCTAGAGTTAGGTTATCTTATTAGTTATTAGTTACGAAGTTAATTTACCAATTGAACCAATCGCCTTGTATTTAACACCATAGGTTTTTTTTTATGGTTTCCTTTTTTGTAACATAAATATTGCCCTTTAGTTTATTAATTAACATTTGTGCTTGATAACGATAAGAGGATACTTGTTGAAAAGTCGTGTATAAACGTGTGATTCTTATTTCCATATAAATTGTGTTGTTTTTTTGTATTGTTACATTTGGTTTCCACTTGTCAGTGATGCAGAAGGAGGGCCTGACAAGGACAGCTGCCTAGTCGTTCGAATGGGACTAAAAACCGAGGTCCCGTGTACACACTGGCGTACATGTAAAAGATCCCTCGGCAGTTGGAATTCGATATAAGAATAGGCCGTAGCGCCGCTGCCCGGGCAAAAATTTTCCTCATAGCACAGGTAAGGTGCAGAAGAGTAGGACGTTAAACCCCATTTTTTTCATTTCATTTCATTTCTTGTTACAATACCTATCTACTGCCCGGACGACTCAGCGAGCGCACATTTCGCTGTCTATAGTAACCTATGTATATAAACGATACAATACGATAGGTCTATTGTGCTGTATATAGAAACTAGAGCTATATAGTCACAGCTGTAACGTGTATTTCTATAGATCTATAAATATACACCTGAGCGTGTGCGTTGTTTATTGTTGCTTTCATTTGTCCTCAGGCAATTCAATATACCTTCTACGTTTCTTAGTTTATATTAAATAATAATAACTTGGTTTCATATTACTGTCCTTACAATGTCTATTTGCAGGATGTAAAAAATGGCCGATTTTTAAAAAAAAAAATAAAAATGTAATCTCCCCGACGGGGAATTGAACCCCGGTCTCCCGCGTGACAGGCGGGGATAC
The DNA here is from genome assembly GCA_036850965.1 of Patella caerulea. NCBI lineage: Eukaryota > Metazoa > Mollusca > Gastropoda > Patellidae > Patella > Patella caerulea. The sequence goes on along the minus strand of JAZGQO010000002.1, from coordinate 9,766,075 downwards.
TTACCACTATACTATCGAGGATTACATACGATACAGGTATATTAGTATATGTGTACTAGATAAATCTTCTGTCATATAAGGTGATAAACTTAGGGGACTGTGATACGATATAATGTACTCCTCTAAAATGGAGCTTACAGTTTACAGCCACCCTGTTCGACGATGGTACGAAAAACCGAGGTCCCATGAACAAATTGGCGTGCACGTAAAAGATCCCTTGGTAGTTGAAATTCGATATAAGAGTAGGCCATAGCGCCGCTGTCCGGGCAAAATGTCCCCCATAGCACACTGTGTGGCGTATGCCCGTCTTCATTAATCCAGTTTAGGAGCAGAACAGTAGGACGTTAATCCCCATTTCATTTTATATCACAAGCGTGGTAATGATCTGAGCTAACGAATTTAACAAGGCACTATGAACCAGGGCCCTGTTTTACGAAATTTTAACTAAGATAAAATCCAAATTTTAGTAGATACTTCAATTTTGATTGGCTAAAAACTAAAATTTATCTAATTTTGACCAATCAAATTACTAAAATTTTTGATTTTATCTTAGTTAAAACAGGCCCCAGTTCAGTAGGTTAGCGTATGTGCATATTGTTAAAGATTAAATAAATTACAACGGGAACTAACTCTATAATGTGAACAGGATGCAGACCACCTGAACTATTCTCATTGCGGTTGTTATGTTAATCCTTGTAATTTTTTTTCCAACTCTAATTTTGTAGTAACGGTATGGTTGCGTCATATGATACATGCGCCACCACTGTTGAGCCACCACACGCACCACCGAATCACCGCTTGATGTGGGTCTGTATTCAATATCTTCAAATTGGAAATGAAATGAAATGTGGTTTAACGTCATTCTCTTCTGCTCCGAACTGGGCTATTGAAGATGGTCTTCAAATTGGTAAGTCATTAAAAACTTGTGTACGTCTTAACCCTAAGGCGTGGTCTCCATGATTGTTTCAGGCTAAAAGATTTATTATTATTGGCCGTTTGGAAATCTTACATGGATATGACATTTCCCTACTCCCTCCAGTCAAAAAATATCAAAATATCGTAATTTCGCGTAAAAATGTCGTACTGTCGGGTTAAAATGTCGTGATGTCGGATTGTCGCCTTATGAAGGGCGAAACCACGACATAACGACATGATACAAATCAGCCAACATAAAATACCGACCAATTGTCAAAAATCAACCGATCTACATGCACTACACGAAATGTTACGTATGACTCGTAAATTAAAACTGCACAGAGAGAGAGAGAGAGAGAGGGGGGGGAGAGAGGGGGGGGGTTAACGTCCACTCGACACAAACTAGGTCATTTCGGGACCATCATACGGTTTAATTTTATTTCAATATATCGCTTGCGCGTAGGGGTCGTTAGCAGTGACGCGAAACCGAAGGACCCGGAGAAAGCCCACGAAGTTGGACAGGCGACCCTACTCTTTGACACGCACAACCAGGAATACAAAACTACGCCAGTTGACTCAATGACCGGCTTTATGATACAGACACACTTGCTAACCATTCGGCCGTCCACCACCCCCTCGCACACAAAGATGGACAGCAAGTTTTTTTATGTAATAATCAATGAACATAACTGAAAATTATTCCTTTATCGCATCTCGTATTGTACAGTCTGTAAATATAATGAAAGAAAAGAAACAATTCAAAAACAAAGGCAACAAAGGCCCTACAAATCTAGTATACTCCTTTGATAAACATGTGCAATTGTTTGCCATGTTTTACTAACGCACAAGATATTCGTATTTTACTCCTTTGCTATACAATGGTTATAGGTTCTATACTAAAGCACAGGATATTGGCCATATTTGAATATTCCGGATACGTGTTAATATCAGTCTATGGGTCCAACAAGCCACAGGGTTTAGGTACACTATGTGGATAATCACAAACTTCTATTTCCTGGTGATACACCAATCCTGAAACAAATCAATAATCAACTTCTTTATATTCAACAGACAGATATTCTTTTCTAGAAGTTTGAATCGGACGATTTACTGACCAATCAGACAGACCGTACTTCTCCGCAGGTCTGTTGAGCTATTGTACACGAGAAAGTCATGAACATAAAGATAGTCGTTTGTACCTGGTTGAAGGCACTTTGAAATGGTATTACTGTTTGAACCCATAAGCGCCACGAATCTTGTTCTTGTTGGTGTTCATGGGCGGCGCACTCCGAAAAACATATCCTAAGATCGGCTTGTTCCTTGGACAGTTGGCTGCGATGACATCATGTTCAGATCCTGGTCCATAGCCCGGCGTTACAATATAAATGAAATGAAATGAGATTTAATGTCCTATGGATGGCGTTGTTATAGAGACAGCGAAGTAACTCTATAGGATTAGCTCACTACTAGAAGGTCTCGGGTACGATTTCAGTATTCGTCGGTATCCTCTTGTCAGTGGTGCCTTTAACTTAACGGGTGTTGGATGATTAGGTCACAGCCAGGCTGTCCTGGTTTCGATCTCAGTGTTCGTCGGGCTTTTCTAAAGTGGTACCCCCTTGCCTTACTGGAACTCCACTGTCGAGAGTCTTTACGTGCACGCCAGCGAAATTATGTCAGTTACAGAGACTATTATTCGTAGGGCAAAACACAGCATATCGGTTAATATTATTACTCATGTTATATATAAAGTGGCTTACCAGTAGGACAGAAGTTATGTCCAAAGAAGCTGCCACCATTACACGTGTAATATGAATGACATCTTTGATCCAGATCGGGATAGTGTCCATCAGGCTTGTCGGAACAATTAATCATGTTACCACAAGGTGCTGCCACATTCTTGGGACTGAAATGAGAAACAATTAAAACGCCTGACCGTTATTTGCAGAGAGAATGAATTTCGTACACTCAACACAAACTACGTCATTTCGGGACTAACTTACGTTTCGACTTTATTTCAATAATTCGCTTGCGCGTATAGGGGATTTGAGAAGGAAGGGGAACTGAAGGGCCCGGAGGAAACCCACGAGGCTGGACATGAGATCCCACTCCTTGGCATACACAAGCTGGGAATCGAAACCACGCCACTTGGCTCAATGGCAGAACACAGGATGTTATTCGCACGCGTTAACCATTGGCCGCCCGACCCGCCCCGTTATTTGCAATTTTCGAAGACTCCTCTCTAGACTCTGCTCAGATTGATTATTTAAAGATAATCAAGTCAAAACATCAACGGTAGAAAATCTACCAGCTTGGACCCGATCAAGACGAACTCCACATATAAATGCTGAAAAGAATTGAGCCGTATTTGGGAGAGAGAGAGGGAGAAATGGGGTTTAACGTCCACTCGACATAAACTAGGTCATTTCGGGACTTACATATGGCGTAATTCTATTTCAATAATCGCCTTGCGCGTAGGGGTCTTTAACAGTGGGAGGAAACCGGAGGGCCCGGGGAAAACGCACGAAGTTGAACAGGCGACCCTACTCCTTGTCACGTAGAACAGGGGATTGGAAACCAAGTCAGTTGACTAAATGCCAGGCTTTATGGTACAACGCCGAGCCATATTTGGACTGAAATTAACTGGAGAGATTCAACTTTCGTAGTTTGCAAAATATCTAATGACGGCCAGCCTCTCTATTATAAACAAATAGCTAATCAACAAAGTCCACAGTTGAATGCAAACACATCCACTTCTTCCATGCACAATCTCTGTTTGCGCAGATCATGATTTCCAACCCAGAACTTAAAATGGCGCTGATCAGCCAGATGCGTGTGCAATGTTTCAAGCAAACTTGAGAGAACACCTGGTTTAATGAAGGCCGGCATGCGCCATACAGTGTATTATGGGGACGATTGTGCCCAGATTACGGCACTACCCCCTACTATTATATCAATTTCCAACTGTCAAGGTTTTTTTTTATGTGCATGCGAACGTGTACTCGGGACCGCGGAATTTCGCTCCCCTCAAGCGACTAGTCATTGACCTAGAAAGTCCTGGCCCCAAGTTCACAACGCATTCTCAGACTTAATTTGAGAATTTACTCAACTTTCAATCACTGTTTATAAGAAATATTTTTGATCCAGAAACACAAAACTTTGCATAAAGTCTCTTATTACGGTATTTGATACATTAACACAACAAAAGCTTTCAAGATTGTTCGTCTTATTTTAACTAAAATATAGCCCTTTTTAAAACTTTTGTTATTGCAAAATTTAATGTTTCTGGATCAAAGATATTTCTCATAAACAGTGATTGAAAGTTGAGTACATTCTGAACTGAGATCCGAGAATGCTTTGTGAACTCGGGGCCAAGTCAACCTACATTACAGCGAAACAACTTAAAATTATTACTTACTCATCACACGCTTGTATTACTGCATTATAAACTGTGTGTTCGTCACATTCAAACCCCTCGCCTTTTCCATCTTCACATTTTATAAAGGATTTACACCCGGCATCATAAACTCCATCGGGTTTGTTCTCACACTCAAACGTCAACACTGTTTCCAAATAAAATAAAAATAATAACGACACGTTTATTCCAATACTTGAGTCCGGATCCCGCTTTGGGCCAAGATGAACATTTCATTTTTCGAAGCCGAGTTCCTCAACATGGCATTGAAGTGTGTGTGTGTGTGGGGGGGGGGGTACTTGTTTCACAGTACGGTTCCGACTCGCCGGGGTCAGATGTCTAACCGATCAACATTGGGAATGGAACCACAATCTCCGACATATTACAAAAACCAAGATGGTTCAAAGACGTTTAAGGACAAATAGGCGGACGTCTCTGCTATAAGGTTCCCATATTTTCAAGCTAACAATTAGTATGAGTTTAAAAAGTTTGTAACAAAATGTGTTACATTTAACCTTTCAAAAATCTAAAATGTAAACATTTAGTTAAACATTTATTTATCCTCTCAAAAACTAAAATGTAAGCATTAGTTAAACATTTTCCAAAAACTAAAATAGTTAAACAATGTACATATTAGTTAAACATTTTCCAGAATGTTATTATTAGTTAAACATTTTCGAGAATGTAAATATTAGTTAAACATTTTCCAGAAATTTATGCGTAATCATAAGCTAAATATTTTCCAAAAACTAAAATGTAAGCATTAGGTAAACATTTTCCAAAAACTGTAACGTAAAAATTAGTTAAACACGCTTTAAAAACTAAATGTAAACATTAGTTAAACAATTTCCAAAAACTAAAACGTAAACATTAGTTAAACATTTCCCAAAAACTAAAACGTAAATATTAGTTAAATATGCTTCAAAAACTAAAATGTAAGCATTAGTTAAACGTGCCCCAGAAACTAAAATGCAAACGTTAGCTAAACATTTTCCTAAAACTGAAATGTAGCCTAAAGATTAGCTGAATATGTTCCAAACATTGAAATATAAACGATTGTTCAAGAAAATGATTAAAATACCTAGACAGAGTAGGTAATTATAACTATGAAAAAGTGTATTCCGCAGCACTTTGAAAAGAAATTACAATGACACCGGTGGCCCCTTTAAATATCATTTATCTTATCTGTAAATTAGGGGTCGATGCAGTTGAACCTTTTGGTGCAAGTCAAAATATTTAATACATACCTGTTATTGGCAAACAAACTAGTAAAAATACAAAGTTAATCATTTTTTTTTTTAAAAAAAAGACAATAAAAAATGGCGCCCTCAATATGATATGCAGATCCTTGCGAATGTATTAGACTATGCGACATCTCAATTTAAATAGTTCAAACATGACGTCATAAGTTCAAATTAGATATCAATATTTGCCAGTAAATATGTATTTAGATACACATGTCACATGGTTCCCTGTGACGGTCATAAATAATGACGTAGTATTGGCATGATTTATTGAGACAATATTATTCCAGGCAAACTAATAAATTTAACTTTCTTCGAGGACTTTGAAGATAATTTGTATTTATAATCCACAGTAAATATAATCTCATAAAAAACAATTACACTTAATTTATTTCTTTAGATATGGTTAGGAAACGTCTGGCGTTTCTAGGTCCACAAGAGATATGGAGTATTAATCATTAAGTATAGGATATTAACCTACCCAAGGTTGATATGATAGAGAACAAGCGGGCGAGGCTCAAGGGCTCTCTATCATATCAATCCGAGGGAGAGTAGGTTTATATCTGACATATACAACGTTCACCCTTAAATTTAATGGACTCTTCTAAAAATGGCAACAGTGATTGGATAATTGCCCGGTAGTTTCCGCCAAATAGCGAGAATTACCGATGTAATAATGCGCGTGTTTTTGTTTACACGTCGCCATTTTGAATTGAAAGCAAGAACAAAACAGATAATTAAACGAAGTCAGACGAATAATCAATCCTTTTTAGTCATCATATTGACGATGGAATAGATGTGGATGCAAATATGATGAGGATCTATCCAAAGCCTGAAGAAAATTTGGATCAAAAGGCAATCTTTTCCGATATTTCTGACAATGAACCGTGATTGAAATTTAGGTATTTTCAGAGAAGGATTTGACCGACTGGTTTAAGTGGACTGTATCCAAAAATACTTTACAAAGGAACTTTTGAGCGATAAATACTTTCAAGTCTTGCAGTGTGTGGAGAAATAATTGGGGCGGAAAGAAAATTCTGAAAGATATCTTAGACATGGAGTATGGATAACCTATTTAAATATGCCGATAAGCACACCGTCTATTTCGTTACTGCATGCTACAAACTGTAGCATAACTTTTTTTATTGTCAAAAGAAGAAAATTTTATGTCTGCGTGTTCTTTGTATTATTTCGATCATCTACATTATCAGCGGTTGATATGAGCCGAATATATCGACCTTGGATGACGTCATCAGCGGTTGATATGAAATATCAACCTGCCATGACGTCATCAGCGGTTGATTCCCCACTTCCGGGCTTGTACATGGAAAACAACATTTACTAGTGGAAAGAACCCTTTCGTTTTTAATTACGTCACGTCCAGGGTAGAGATTTGAGATAGATCTATTCTATTGTAGACCTTTCTTTAGGCCTTAAACGTTATATGTATCATTAGTTAGATGCCAGATTTTAACTAGATTAGAACGGTTAATACATTTAAAGATGGGTTCCAAGAATGAAATGGGTTTTAACGTCTTACTCTTTTGCATCTAACCTGGGCTAATGGAAGACGGACATACGTCATACAGTGTGCTATGACCTCGGTTTTTCGTCCCATCCGTCGAGTCCTCCTTCTGCATCACTGACAAGGAGAAATCACGCCGGAAAATGGAGATGAACTTTTTCGGCCAAAGCAATATGGCCGAATGTTTAGGACCTGACCCTCCGGTTTCCCCCCACTGACCCCTACGCGAAGGTGAATTAGTGAAATAAAATTAAATCATGTGTTAGTATCGAAATGACCTAGTTTGTGTCCAGTGGGGGTTAAACCCTATTTCTCGCTGCCTTTTTTTTTATCAATTTACCCAATAACTCACGCTTTTCGATAACAGTAAGCTAGACTTGATGATGTATTTATGACTGTGTAAATGAAACTGGGAGAGATTATGACGTATTCGTTTAACATCTATTTATTACGTAATTTGTATTTGAAAGACCTGCAATCATATTGTCGCTTAAACACAGAAGACCATTAACCATGAGGTGCCTATTGTTACCGTACTTTGCCTTACTATGTGTCTCAACAGGTAAGAATCACCAATGATATACAATAAATATTTGTGTGTTTAAAACAGTGTATCTCAATGGACAGGAACTGTCAATTATACCATTAATATTTGTTTCTGTTTAAAGCTTACCTCCTCTAGTTTAAAGACATAAGACACAAGTAGATCTAGTTTTATAACGTTATATTGTGGTAGGTTTCCAACATCACGATTCGTGCTACGTGGTTTTAATCGTGGAGTCATCGTGGTGATCCTGTCAGGTCTTAAGCCAGACTGACACTTGCACGACTTTTGGTCACGATTTTGTCGTGCCCATCAGTGTCCACATTGACACGAATTGGCACGACGAGTTCACGCATAGTTTTCGCATAGTTTGCGCATTGTTTACGCACTTGCTGCATTGGTACGACGAGTTTGCGCAAATCGTACGGTGTCGTGCCGACTCGAGTCGTGGCAATGCGTGCCACAGAATCGTGCAAGTATCAGCCTGGCTTTATCCTATATTGTGTTATCGTGTTGACCGCCGTATGGAAATTGGAAACGTTTCAGAACGTATCTGCAGGCGCGGATCCATGATTTTTTGCAGGGGGGGGGTCTAGGTTTGATAATTGCTTAACTAATTGCACTCAACCGACTAACGGGGGGTTTGGGGGCCTTCCCCCAGAAGAATTTGGTAAATTAGATTCAATTTGGTTCATTCTGACGTATTTCCGAAAGGTAAATTCCAAAATGACAGGTCTAAATCGCCAATAAAATCGCATAAAAAATTTTCAAGCCTGAGCATGGGGGTGGTCCGGACCCCCTGGACCCCCCCCCCCCCCTCTGGATCCGCGCCTGATCTGCGCGTACCAGATCGTCGGCAGATAGGTTCAGGTGCTCTCGTGGAGAACACAGTGAATGCAAAAGAGCCCTTGATAATTCGATATCGATTAAGAATATTTATCATGTTTAAACTACGATATCTGGTGGAAATTACCCTCGTAGCACACTGCATGGCCTCATTTTATCTCACACAGAACGTGTTTATATTAGAGACAGATTTGGATGTTTCCATTATATTTAAAGTTGTTTGAATGCTGAAATATTCTAGAAGCAGTCATGCTCTGTGATGACAAACCGGATGGTGTGTATGAGCAAGGATGTAAAGTCTTTACGCGATGTACTGATGGACAAGCAACAATAGTTGAATGCGCTGCAGATGAAGTTTATAATCCAGCCATTGAAGACTGTGATGAGTAAGTAACCGATTCAACATAATTTACCAAATCTGTTGACAAACTGGGTTCAAAATCTTATGCTAGGTTCCCATTATCACGATTCATGCTACGATTGAAATCGTGGTTGTAATTGTGGAGTAAACGTGGTGATCATATCATGTCTTATCATATATCGAGATCAGTCGTAGCAGTCGTGCTGATCTTATCGGAACGTAAAAATGTGAATGTACCAGATCGTCGACTCAATAGGGATGATCCTATCATAACGCATCGCACGACAGTAGGAACCTATATCATTGGTAACATTAATTGTATTTTGTCTATTGTCCAAAGTGTTTTAAAGTATTAAGCCAGGATGACACTTGCACGATTTTGGCCACGATTTTGTCGTGCCCATCAGTGTCCACATTGACACGAACTGGTACGACAAGTTCGCGCATAGTTTTCGCATTGTTTACGCACTTCCCGCATTGGCACGACGAGTTTGCGCAAATCGGACGGTGTCGTGCCAACTCGAGTCGTGCCAATGCGTGCCACGGAATCGTGCAAGTTTCAGCCTTGCTTTACACTATCTAGTTATTATAATAAATACCCTGTACGTGGAAAAGGGATAATGGTCGCTCCAGCGAATTATGGAAAGCATATTATTATGTTAGCGACGAAATGAAATAGTTTGTGCCGCGTGGACGTTAAACCTCATTTCTTTCTCCATTTGACGTTAGTTTTTTTATATTACTTGATGCGTTCATATCTATATTTCATTGGTTTTTTTTGCAGTCCCAATGATGTCGCACCACCGTGTGGTCACATAATTGATTGTTCCGTTAAACCCGATGGACATTATGCTGATGTGGGTTTTGGTTGTCATTCATACTACACATGCGAAGGTGGCCGTTTCCTTGGCCATAATTTCTGCCCGGTTGGTAAGTGAACCATTTATTTCATCTTGTTATCCAGTGTATGTCCAGTACATACTGGAGTTAATTGCTGTGGATATTGGTACCCCTGTCGTTCAGGTCATGCAATCGCCGTTGACCCCTCTTTGGAGTCCATTGAATATATACGACCCCAGCCACCAGCCCCCAGCTCTGCCTGAATATAGTTTCTCCCATTTTTGAACATTTTATATGACTTTTCAGGTCTTGTATACAATGAGGTACTAGATGTTTGTGATTGGGAACATAATGTTTATGAACCATGTGGAATTTTACCCAGACCGTGATGAACCAACTCATCACTTTGATGATGGATTCTGACAATAAATCGAGTAATTGTTATTTTTTATGTTATTTATTCAGAGTATATCTTTTTTTTTTACCCGTCACCATGGATCATTGGACAAGGTCGCTTGTAGCTTCCGGTTTCCTTCCCACTGCAGAGGATCCCAACGCCCAAGCGAATTATTGAAATAAAACTGAACGATATACTTGGCAAGAAATGGTCTAAGTTAGCGTCGAGTGGGCGTTACCCCCTCCCCGCCCCACCTCTCTCTCTCTTAAGTTCTGTATACGTAAAAAATCCCCTGGCAATCACAATTCGCTATAAGAGCGTACGGGAAACATTTTCCTCAAAGTACACTGCATGCGGTTTGCTACTCTTCATTAGATAAGGTCGAGTCTAACAGAAGGACGTTATACCCCAATTCATTTCGTAACCTTCATCTCTTTGAAACTGGAGAGTAGAGGTGGGCTGGGTTGGTATTTGTGATGCCTCCTACCATTAACTGAATATTTTTGGGAAATCAAAGATGGCAGAAAAATGTTTATCGATACCAACATACCTCTGGGTTCTTTGGGGGTCACGGTGGCTAAGTGGATAAGGCGCTGGTTCGCTATCCTGGAGGTCGGGTGCATTGGCGGAGAAAGTTCATTTTGATTTTCCGACGTGATTTCCCCTTGTCAGTGATGCAGAAGGAAGGCCTGAGAAGGACAGTTGCCTAGTCGTTCGGATGGGACGAAAAACCGAGGTGCCGTGTACACATTGTAGTGCACGTAAAAGATCCCTTGGCAGTGGAATTCGATATAAGTGTAGGCCGTGGCGCCGCTGCCCGGGCAAAAATTCCCTCACAGCACACTGATTGCGTCTGCCCGTCTTCCATTAGCCCAGGTTAGGTGCAAAAGAGTAGGACGTTAAACCCCATTTCATTTCATTTACGTGCACCCAATGTGTACATCAGATCGCGGGATTTCGTAGCCTGGAGTCACGGGATCGGTCCCGATGTTGGCTGAGAAAGTTCATCGGGATTTTCCGGCGAGGTCTCCCCTTGTCAGTGGTTCAGGCCGGATGGCCGCATAAGGACAGCTATTTAGTCGTTCAGGTGGCAAAATGTCCCTCATAGAGAGTGTGTGTATGATGCATTACGAAGCGGAACAGTAGTGCGCTAGACCCAATTTAATTTCCCAAATAGCTGTATTGAACGGCTGTTTCCAGCCGTGGACATTAAAATTTGTTTCCGTTTTTCTTTTACATGTCAGAGTTCATACGAGCGGCTTTTAACCCTATCAGACATTTGAATAACCAATCAACTTTGATTTTCTAGTAGAATACCCACAGTTTCGTGCACTGCACAAGGACCCACCGTTTCATCGGCTAATCCCTTACATCAACCAGAAAGGAGGTTGCATTTATAGTGTAGTTGACAAGTAAACGAAATTTTGAACTATAAAAAACGAAACGAAATAGGATCTGTGTTTTAATCGGATTGAGTCCTGATTGGACCATGAATGGTATTATCGCAACTAAAGAAACTAATTGAAATAAAAAGAAGATATTTTATTATTTGTTTGTCGGTGGGCGTGGTAACAGACCACATGGTTCATACACATTACTTTCCCAGTCACATGTACCAGTTTCTTCGTTAAATACCAGATCTGCAATAAAAAAATTAACAACGTTGTACATAAAGATGCAGTACGATGTTGCATTATACGCACGTTATGTTGCGTTATCCATAAAGATATAGTAATAAGTTGCGTTATACATAAAGATAAAGTTGCTTTATACATAAAGAACTAGTAATATATACATAAAAATATAGTGATAGATGATGTTATACATACAGATATATTAATATGTTGCATTATACATAAAAATATAGTAATGCGCGGTTTCATATATTGTATGATGACTGTATATATAGTAACAAGGGGTTGTATACATACAAGTCTAGTAATAGTTGGAGTTATACATAAAAATCTGGTAATATGGGATTTTATACATATCTAGCAATATTGTAAATGACGGCGTTGTGCATAGGGATCTAGTAATGGGGGGGGGGTATAAATAAAGATGGTAATAATATAAACATTGACTAATGCTAATAAATGTTAAAATAAACTAGTTTCTTTCTTTCGCCACCGTAGGAACGGAATAAGACCTCACTGTGTTTTAGGGGATATTTTGTTCGGACAACTGTCAAGGGTTCACGGACAACTGTCAAGGGTTCATAGGACCGACTAGATAATCTCGAGGACGGCTTTCGACTTACCCGAACCTATTGGTTGGAGACCGGGCCAGCGTGGCAAAATGAGATGAGATTTAACGTCCAACTGGGTTCAGTAAGATTGGACTGAAAGCAGGGTATGATGAAGATACGTACCATCAGGACAGAAGTTATGTCCGAAGAATTCCCCACCATGACAGGTATAATAAGAATGACATTGCTGATCTAAATCGGGATAATGACCGTCCGGTTTGTTAGAACAGTCAATCAAATTTCCACATGGCGCAGGGACATTTGCTGGCCTGAAAAAATAAAAATACAATTTGTAAATGTGTATTTTATCTACTCAGTTCCTATGATTTATTCGTTGTGTAGTCCAAGAATAGTGTCCCGGTGTCTTGTCTCGTGTTTACAATGCAGAAGTAATAACACCAGGCATCGGAAAACATAGGCAATCCTATTCTTAGGCTGGAGTAGTGGGTCTAGCATAAAAGGTCACATAGTTAATTCTATGCAAGACACCCTCGAACCCAGGTCAGACAGGCGGTGGGCCTTAGGGTCCGACTGACAGTCAAACCTAATATTACTCACCACATCGCTGAACCTAAGGCCGGACATGCGGCGGCCATTGCGGTCGGCTGACAGTCAAGCCTAAACCTACTTAACCCACCCAAGACCGTATGCTGGTCCAAGCTTATCCTGTGGTTTCCTCTGGCAAGTTTCCTGGAAGCGAAGCGTTTGTCTACGATATCACCCTCATTGAAAGTGAGCGTTAAACCCCAGAAACGAACGAATTCTATGCAATGGTTACCGCCACCCAGAATATCAAAACTCTAGAAATAATTAAGTACCACATCAGCCATATTACTTACTCGTCACAACCCCCGATAGCTTCATTAAAGACGAATCCTTCTTCACATTCAACAGTTTCAGCCTCGCCATCTTTACATCTTACAAAAGATTTGCAACCAATTTCATAGATTCCGTCGTCTTCATTAGTACAATCGAAACCCAAAACTGTAAATAAAAAATCAATTCGGCCCCGAACTGTTAATAATAATATTCAATCACTTTAAGTTGGATCCATTTCACAGTATTACATAAAATAAAAGAAAAACCTATAAAATGAATAATGATCATATACATTCCCCTAGAAGCATTCCATGGCATATTATTAGAACAATCAGGACCAGGAATTATATAATAATAGGCTACTACTCGGCATAACTTTCTTTGATTGGCATTATTGTCTTGTCTTGTCAACCCTACCATTTGGAACATGCACACATAATGAGCAAGCTGAAACATATTGGCTCAGCTTTTTAAAACATGCAGTGCGTATGTCCGGTTTATCACCAACAACAGCACCCGAAGATATTTTATAGAAATTCCTGTTCCACACAATGCAGCTAAAATAATTTGAATGATTTCATGAAAATATTTTATGTATAATTGGAATTTTGACCAACGGGTGTATGAAAGCGGCATCGTGTAAGATTCAGTTCAAGAGCTGGCGGTATAAGTATAACACGGCGATACAATAACAATATGACATCGATTGTCATCGTTACCGTTGTTACGATTATAAACAAAGTCTCCATTATCCTGCTTTAAGGTTATTTCATCAACTGCAAAACGTATTCAAATCTACTAAAAATCGGAGCTAAGCGATGCCATCGAGAGATAATTATGGTCTTGCTAAGTTAATTATTGTAATTTATGTAACATTTAAGCCCTCATATTATAAAAACCCTGCAGATTTTGCTCTTCGATAATAGCTGACACTGACAAAACTCTGGTTGTAAAACCCATTGAAAAGAAAAAAATAAAGTGAGCATACCCTGCCCATATCACTTACCTGTGACAGTGAAACAAGTTGCGAGTAACAGTAAACACCTCATGTTGGTAGCCTATTATTCTATCTCAATTCTACAATATAAGATCTCGCTAATCCTTTAAATACCTTTCATCTAGATAAAATAAACACACACTAACTTATCAGTGCATGCATGAATAACTAATAAATATTTCAAATTATTGGCCTATGTTGCAAAAACAAACAAAAAGGGGGTAAAGCCCCAAAGTAACAGAAAATTTTTAAAATAGTGTGTAATATCATACACATCAAAACAAAGGTAATTTTATCTAAATCCCCCCTTCCCCTCCAGTAATTTTATCTAAATCCCCGCCCCCCCCCCCCAAAAAAAAAATTGATAAATAAATAAAAATACATAGGTGACTGGGTTATATAATCTGTGAATTCGTGGGATTGTGTTACATTCTGTGATTGTGATATGGGATTGTGTTATATTATGTGAATATAGGGGTTTGGTTTATCATCTGTGAATATAGGGGTTTGGGATATAATCTGTGAATATATGGGATTGGGATATAATATGCGAATAAATGGGATTGGGATATAATATGTAAATATAGGGGATTGGGTTATGATCTGTGAATATGGGGGTTTGGGTTTGGTTATAATCTATGAATATTGGGGATGGGGTTATAATATGTGAATATTGGGGGTTAGACTGTGTTCTGTGAATATAAGGTATTTAATGGTAATCTGTGAATATATGGGATTGGCTTTGGGAAGGTTCAGGTTTTATATAAAATTCTGGACTTAGATAGGATAAGTTTTGCTGGGTATTTTTCTATTTGCTTTAATCTTACCTTTAAGAACACCTATATATTTGAATTATCTGGGGGGGGGGGGTATGACAACATGCATTAATGCCTGCCAGAAACACCCACATTCTGATTCGGTCACGTTTTTACCGATCCTAGATGTTTCTGGAGTCTGCGTCATCACGACATAAAGAAATAAAATCAATATTTATTGATAAATCAGTAAATTCAATAAATATGTCAACCAGAATTATTGGTTTATATGCTATATAAACAATCATTATAAATAATAGCCATATTTTGTTTGATGTTGCTAGAGTGCAATAACAGGCCTACGTATTGTGAGATTTTTTATCTTATATAAAGTATATAACTCCTTATTGGTAATAAATTGTAAAGTTGATTCAGTACAGTGTCGTTAAAGAGGAATTGTGCACTATGCTTAAGTTCCAATCCCAGTATGTGCCAAGAGGTACCACAGGGATTGTCTCCGGGTCGCACATGTTATTGTCACGCCTGTTTGCTGATGCGAAAACCGTGCTCATTCGTACGGATGGGCAGAAAGCCCACACATGTTCATATTCAGGTGGGGGTAAAAAAACCCTTGACATTTGGAATTCAACCACTGCCCCCATCCCCCACACACACACACACACACACACGCCCCACGCTCGGCATTTACCATGGTCAGTATTGTTTTAACGAATTATTAAGCCTCATTCTATCCTACACAACTGGTTGTTTACGTCGTGATAATCTAATTTACTTATATTAAAAAAAAGTGTTTGTAAATATGGTGTAAATCACAGTATGGAAGTATTTATTAGCCTAGGTAAGGTACATGTAGATAACGTCTATATATGATTTACTATTCTTAATGTATTATAATCTATAGAACCACTGGGTGTATTAAGGTACTCTGAGTGAGACAGGACATTATAAACATGATAATCAGTATACAAATATTAAACTCTCAAGCGTTAATTTGGTAGTCTTCTTCCAAATTGTTAAAACCAGTTATCTTTCTTATTTTGAGAGCCGCATTGATTTTATAGTTTTCGCATGGAGTTCATGGTGTATTTTTCTCAATCTTTCCAGTCCTTATAGACTTCTGTAAGTGTAAGTGTATGCAATTAAATATAAACGACGTCGGTGCGAACATTGTTTTATCGTACCTTTCGTTTCTGTTAGCCAGTAGGTTTCAAAAGGATACGACTATTTCAGGCCCGTGTGCAGAAAATTGACCGCGGAATCTCGAAGGTGGGGTGGGGTTTTACGGAGTACTCCCCTCAGAAAATGGCTCCTGGATAGGCTCCTCGTACCCGCTCCTGTATTTTTAGAGGGCCAGTGCTGCAAATTGTTATCCTGTGATCCTAAAGCGCTGCTCGCGTTTACTCCTCAACTCTTCACTTGGACTTAATATCAGCTTTTGATAGGACAATGCCTGGTATGTCACATGTGGTGGAAAACGTATTGGTGCCGGGCGTAGAGACACCCATTGGGGGATTAACTGATCGAGATGGGGTTTAGGGTATTTAGCAATGGTGGAAACCGGAGGACCCGGAGAAAACCTACGAGGTTGGAAAAGGCGACCCTTCTCCTTGTCACATACAACCGGGGATTCAAAACCACGCCAGTTGACTCAATGATAGAGCGCACGTGCTAGGACTGAGGACTGGTGGGCGAATTAGGGTGCCTGACTAGCTCCCATTATACCTTTTGGTTTTAAATATTCTATTCTCATCTCTACCGACAGTTGGCCACGCCCAGAATATTATGGAGAGAGAGAGAGAGAGAGAGAGAGAGAGAGAGAGAGGGGGTGGGGTAACGTCCGCTCCACTCAAACTAGGTCATTTCGGGACTTACACATCGTTCAATTATATTTCAATAATTTGCAGTAGACGGAAACTGGTGGACCCAGATAAAACCCAAGAGGTGGGACTAGTGACCCTACTCCGTGTCACATAAAACCGGGATTTCGAACCGCGCCACTTGACTCAATAACGACCTGGTGATTTTATGAGCACTCGTTAAGCCACTGGAACCTCTCACCCCCACCCCACCCCACCCCACCCCAGCATTATGAAGAAAAGTGGAGAAAAATACCAGTTTTCATTTAGTTTTATATGAACGTTAATAACAAAGCTTGTACATGTACGTTCAGATCATTACGTTGTTCGTTCATAACAAAAATTTGGACAGCTTTACATTAAAAATACTAAACCATGTCCGTGTTCATTCATAACAACCCCTTTAAAAATATTTAAAGAAGTAGGTGTACTTCAAATCATGAAATTGTTCATTCATAACAACCGCTTTAAAATATTAATACATGTACGTATACTTCAAATTATGACGTTGTTCATTCAAAACAACCCCTTTGTACTTCAAATTATTACGTTGTTCATTCATAACAGCACCTTTGAAATGTTAAAAAATGTACGTGTACTCCAAATTATTACACTGTTCATTCATAACATGCCCTTTAAAATATTAAAACATGTACGTGTACTTCAAATTATGGCGTTGTGCATTCATAACAATCCCTTTAAAAATATTAAAATCTTCACTTGTATTTTCAGTTCATTCATAACAATTTCTTTACTTTGAACTCATTAAAACATTAAAAGTTTTAGACATAAACTTTCCACCCACTTATATATATATATACACATAATTCGTTGTTGAACAATCATTATCCAAAGGGAAGCAACTCCGATTGTGAATTCACGACCGATTAAATTGGTGATCATTTGGTCTTCAATTTCACCTTGCTTTTACTTCTTTCAGCATGTCTACGTCACTTGAACGGCGTTCACGGTTTGAATATATAGTCATAATTATCAGGTCTTTTGTTAAATATTGATAACTATATTAATGTTTATCAGTGCGTCGATCAAGTCATCAAGTTCCATTTCCTATTTTATTTAACATGCGATTGAACACGTGACGGACCTGTTGTGCCGAACTACGCCGTCTGCCCTTATTCTCCATCATTTTCCTTCGCTTGATATCACGATGTAGTTCATGGAATATTTCAGTAATATCTTCCCGACCATCACTGACGGACGTCTCAAAGAACGCACATGCCATATCCTGGGCGGCCATTTCACCTTCACAAAAATCTACTTTTCTCTCGTGTAATAGATCGACTTTGTTCCCCACGAGCACACACTGCACGTTCGTTTTCTTGACGTCATCTAAATATTGTTTGACGTTGACGACGTCTTCAAAACTTTGTCTGTCTGTAATGGAGTAGACAAGAATGAAGCCGTCTGCCCACTTGACGTAGCCTTCTCTATTTATATTTTCCTCCTGAAATAAAACAAACGTTTTAATTGGTCGAAGGATGGATTTGAAGAGGCGACATACATAGGTGACGACAATGTTTATAATAATACAGAATCAGTTCGCCGTTTAACACACCATAATAATAAATTTCCTTCTCAGTTAATTGAAATCTACACCAACTGTCGAAGATGGAGGAATACCCAACAAGGTCATTTCAGGACCAACGCGCGGTGTATCAATCAGAAGGGTATTCTAACACCTCGCTGGTACGCAGTCTTTTAGACCCTACAACCTGTGTGTGTGTGTGTGTGTGTGTGTGTGTGTGTGTATGTATGTGTGTGTGTGTTTGCATATGGTGTATTAGCAGGACGCGAAGTTGAAAGAACACCAACGTTGTTAGGACATTTTGAATTGTTGGGACTTACACTCAGGTCCCGACAATTATTTTTGTACCAGGGCCTTGTAAACCACCTAAAAACTATATATTTTCAATCTTACACAAGTCCTACAAAATGTGGAAAATCATGACAGTCTCACACACTGAACACACATTTTACTCCCTATATCACACACATTTGAAGTTTTTGAAGCATGGGTATTATCAATATCCAATCAGATGGCTAGTTACAAAGTTAGATATATTGACCAATCAGAGGCCATTTCTTTAAAGTCCTGACAGAAGAGGCTACTCAAATTTTTTCACACAACTTGTTCATTTAATTGCGAAAGGTACAGATAAGTGTCGCCTGGTACTACCCAAAGCTAAGCAACAGTCTAGAAGTATATTTTTTCTTAAGGGAGAGCCAATATATGATACCAATAAACGTTATGTAGAACATTAGTGTGTATTTCCTGTATGATTCATTATCACATTGGGAATAAGTCCTATCAATGACTGAAATTATTGATTTGGGTATTGTTATAGAAAAGTTTTGATAATTAATCAAATTGCGCGGGTGTAAATTTGAAATTATTAGTCACTTTGTTCTGTTGAGAAAGAGGATACATCTCTAGAAATTAACAGTAGAAAGAAAAAAGAAATAGGTAAGTGCTTACATTATGTTTTAACTACTTCAATTTTAATGCTGTCAAAATTTGTACAAAATTATGATTTGTCAAAATATTTCTTTTACAAAAAATGGAAAGAAACTGAAATAAATAATGCGTATTGTTTAGATCAAAAGGTCCGTCATTGGCTCAAGGGCCCTGATTTTGTTGTCCGATAACATGAGCAGTACCGTGGGTCCCCCAGTTGCATGTTACTATTAAAAACTCAAGAATAGTACCATATGTTAGTCCCGAAAGGCGCTTTCTCCTCTCTGTATTCCTGCTTATTTCTCCTCACACTCGATTCCCCTCAATCCCCCCCCCCCCATTTCTCTCTATCCCAACTTTAATCTTTCCCCCTGCTCATCCCCTGTCTCTCCCCCCACCCTGTCTTTATTACCATGTATCTCTCTATCACTCTATTCCCCTGTATCTTGTCCTATCTCTCATCTCTCTCGCTTACCATCCCTATTTCTATTCTTGCAAATCCTCCTCTGTATCTGTTCTTTTCTGTCTCTCTTCTGTATCCCCATCCCTTTCACCCCTCTCCTTGTATCCTCTCTCAACCTCTGCTCTCTTTTATTTTTGTCCTTGGTATCCTTATACCTCGCATCTCCACATCCTCTCTATCTCCCCCACCGCCTCTTCTCCCCTCTTCATCTATATTGTCATGTCTCTCCTCATTCAAGCCCCATTATTCTCTTAGATATTGTGTGGAAGCCAGAATGTTTCATTTTCTTCCCCTCTTTCCTTTCCTACATCTTTATCGTTCTCTCTCTGGTTTCTGTATCCCTCACCTCGTATCCTCTCTCAACCTCTCCTCTCTCTCATTTTGTCCTTGGTATCCTTATCCCTCGCATCTCCACATCCTCTCTATCTCCCCCACCGCCTCTCTTCCCCTCTTCATCTATATTGTCATGTCTCTCCTCATTCAAGCCCCCTTATTCTCTTAGATATTGTGTGGAAGACAGGATGTTTCGCTTTCTTCCCCTCTTTCCCTTCCTGCATCTTTATCGTCCTCTCTCTGGTTTCCTCTCATTGTTAAAAACCGATTGAAGTACAATTGCGCCATATGGTTTAGTTGGTTCGGGAAATAACTTATCTCGCTCCCTTTCTCTCTTCCATACCATCTCTCACTTCCTCCATCCTCCCTTTCACCCCACCCCTTTCAAGTGTTAGGTGGGCACCAGACTCTCCTCTCTCTGTTATTCTTTCTATTTCTCCTTTCTTTCGATCTGTTTCCTCTGTTTGTGTCTTTGTCTTCTCTCATCTTTCTTTTGGTCTCTCTTTATATACCTACTATCTTCATCCCATAAACAAGTCTTAAAGCCCAAACTGTTCAACTGGGTCTCAAACCCCTGTGTTATAGAATAATAGTTTAAGATTAAGATGTTGGGCATCTCAAAATTTAATTAAAAAAAACCTTGGTGTGAAAAGGTGTAGGGCCTACTAGAAATATGCTGTAATATTAGAAATAATAAGTGTTGAGTGGATGTTAGTTTCTCTTCACCCAATTGAGTGATAAGTGGACATCAGTCTCTCTCTCTCTCTCCCCCTCTCTGGATTTGAAGTAATCAAAGCTTAGCCCAACCCAAGTGTTAATAACCACTATAATTTTATTATTTCAGTGAATATGAAAACACGGTCTGGTGAAGAGCAGAGGAGAGCAGGAAATGTTGAATGTGAAATGTGCATCACAAACAATACGGTTTTAAGGTGGTGAAACTGGCCCTGTGTGAACAGAGTAATGGACATTTATTTAACCAATAATTGAATACTTAAAAACTGACTCAAATGTATTAAAGAATCCAGAATATTATTTTCTCGAAGTTGTCACAAATTTGACTTTTGAGGGTATCCATTGTTAAGTTCAAAATGTTGTTGGACTTCAGTGAAATTGCTTTTGTGTTAAAATCATAAAGAATTAAAAACAAAAAAGTGAATTATGAAGTATTTCGTTTTACCCAAACCAGTTTCTACTGCATTTTGAAAATTGAAACCCACCCATGGAACATCCAATAGTACACGTGTACCAGTGTGCCACAGTTTTACGAATTTAGAGGAAAGGTCAGACAAATCACAATCCAAAACACAACGATAAACCACCTTTCAGTTTGTCGCACAATCAACAATGACTCTTATCTTACCCCAAGTTATATTTACCTGTTAGACTAACTAACTGTGTTTCCTTATTGTCATTTATTGATTTACATGCTTAATTATTAGTAATATTTGCAGCTTATAGTTTATATGTCTTTGTCCGAGGTAAAGGAGGGGGGGGGGAGTCTAGTAGTGAGCACAATTTCTGCACTTTCCTTCCCACACCAAAGAGTCATGCCCTTTAATTTAATGTAATAGAAATATCAAAGAATTTCCCCAAAATGACACAGTTAGTGTTGAGTGAATGTAAAACTCATTGGGTTTTATTTTATTTTGATTGTATTTCTACTCAATGAAATGTGTGTGTACATTTGTGGCTTAATCCGCGATCAGATTAGGTTATGTCGCTTGTTGCCCTGTGTTTTATTTTCTATTTTACTTTGGGTCCCCTGCATGGTTCGTTATAATTTGATCCTGATTAAAGTTTACTGTACTGTAATGATGGAGATGTCACCAGCAATTTAAGAATTCTTATGGACTGAATCGTTATTAACTGCCTTTTAACTCTTCACAATTTAGTCGAATTGGTCCCAGTAGTGATACAATGACTTAGTGTGTGTCCAGATTTTAAGTCAAAACAAATTTATATTGATTCGTGGTCAAAGGGGAGACCAATCTTGGTGTGCCTGTAATGTGGGCTAATTGCAGCCTTGTCACACTTCATACCAAATCTAGCTTGGACATGTTCAGTTCCAACAGCGTGTGTGAATTAGTTATATACATCGTTATTAGGACACCTTCAGTACCAACAGTTTATTAAATTTGTGGTGTGTGAATTGAATGTACGTCTTTAACGGGACCCTCCCGATAACCATTATGTACGTCATTATACGGACGTCCCTATAGTGCATTAAAACATAGGTGTGTACAATTAAATAGAAGTAATTATCAGGACGTCCCAGTAGTTCATTAAATTCTGGGTGTGTAACTTGTGTATAATAAGTGCAACTATACCACTTTGACGGTACGGCTCTTTAAGTGTCCATCAACAAGATTTGTCACACTACGTCCCACTAAAGTGTCCCAACAATCTCAATTGCTATTGTTTAATATTAAAGATTTATTATAACACATTTTTCATTACCCGTTGGTACTTTAGACCGATCAGTAATATATTTTAGATAAAAATATAAGAATAAAGTATAGTCCCCACAAGTATGGTTACTGTCAAGGACCTGACAAGGACTTAGATGCAGGTATGTGTGTGTGTGTGTGTGTGTGAGAGAGAGAGAGAGAGAGAGAGAGATGCGGGAGAGAGATGGGGGGGGGTAAACGTCCACCCGACACAAACTAGGTCATTGTGGGAGGTTGGACAGGTGACCTTATTTCTTGTCACGTACCCCCCCCCCACACACACACACCCACCCACCCACACACTCTTACAACGAATAGTCATAAAGGGATTTAGTGACATGCATAAGGAAAAACGCTCCACATAATATTACCTGTCCAGCCGTATCCAGTATCTCCATGACAACTGGTTCCTCGTCAATATTTGTAGTGTGTTTATAGGAACATTCTGAAATAAATACAAAGTTTTAACATTAAACAATTCAATAAGAACTTAATTAATGGGGATGGGAGAGCATCAGAAATTAATTAAAATGGGGGTTGAACGTCCAGCTTTTGTAAACAAGCCAGGCTAATGAAGATAGACATAAGCCATGTAGTGTCGTCATCTTCGGTTGGTGATATCGCTGGGGTCTTTCTTGTTGGGGGGGGGGGGGGGGACTGGAGTATAATGAGTATACCAACGCGGTTGAGAATTCGCCCCTATCTGCAAGTCACATACGTTCACACCAAGGATAAAAATCAGTCCATAAGCCAGAGGTGACCGGCCCACTAGAGCTCGAAGCGTGACACACTGGGGGTGGAATCCAATCCGGAAACTCCCAAGGAAACTTCTTAGCCAACCACGGGAGCGAAGTGAGAGGCGCCTTATGTACATACCACACAAACCCATCACCCCTCCACAAATCCCTGATTCCACTAGTCGTTGATTGTATACTTACCACCAAAACCCCTTTACAAATCCCTAAATTTCGCTATTTGTGGATTGTATATTTAGCGCTTCAACACCCCCACACCTCCACAAACCACTGATTATACTGGTTGTGAATTAAGTATTAACCACGCCACCCGACCGGCCTCCACAAATCAATGGTGCCCCAAGTTGTGGGTAATGTACGCACCCGGTTGCACCCCTCCACAACTTCCTGCTGTGCCAAGTTGTGGATAATGTGCGTACCACCTCACTCCGCTGTACCCTCCATAACTCTCCGTTACGTCTTGATGTGGATAATAGAGACTTTTGGTAAGTGGCATTTTCCCTACCCGTATCACGTATCCGTATCGTATACGTGACTCATTGCGTCAGAGTAGTTTTAGAGTTTTGGCAGATTCTTGTGTCGCGTACGTATGCGTCACTGAACTGAGCTTACTTCTGTACAGCATGACGGCAGTTATCTATCAAGATCACCACCACCATGAGCTATTATAAAAAATTAATGTCGAATCTTATTTAAAAAATCTTTGACTCCGACAGCAATTTCGGTTTCACTAATTTATCAATTATACCCCTTTACCATAGAATCACATCATTTACAGATTTGGAAGTTCGCATATCTACCTAAATCTAGCACGTAGATCAACCAGCGTATGAAAATTCCGACAAAACCCCATCAAAAATAATGATTAAATTCCATTCTTTCTTATAGTTAAATTCACATCAAATATACACATTCGTGTTCTGGGATACACATAGATTCATAAAAACGCTATGACACAACATTTTAGCGTCTAAAATGACGACAATGTTAAACGGACCGTCTCCGTACGAAAGCTGCCGTATCCGTGTGCCGTTTCACGTATGAGAAATACACACACATTGATGTCGTCACACACAAAATCCATACGGATACGCGATACGTACTAGGGATTTACGCTTGCCAAAAGTCTCTAATGAACGTACCACCCCACCCCGTTGTACCCTACCGCAAACTCCGTGTGTGCCTTGTTGTGGATAATTTAGTACCACCTCACCCCGTTGTACTCCTTCACAATCTCCTGCTGTGCCAAGTTGTGAATAATATACGTACAACACCCCGTTCCACCCCTCCACAACTCCCTGGTATGCCTAGATGTGGAACACCCCTCGTCACACGCCTGTACAACCCCTTGATAATGCACTTACCAAGTGTGGGATCATATTCCCAGATAAATCTTCTCGTTAAGAAACGAACAACTAAAGCTGAAACGATAAATAAAGCTGATTAAATATTATATTATTTTAGATTTCTGTATGTTTATCTATCCTATCTCGTGTGTTCATTGGCGTGGACATCAAAGATCCTTTGACATTTCACTCATAGCACACTGTTCGTCTGGGGCGTCATTCGGATTCCTTGATTATCACAGGTACACATTTTAGCTGGAAAGTGCCAGACTTGATATTCGGGATGATCGAAGAATCTGATAGACTCTCCAGCTGGGTCAGTAGCCAATCGAAATTAGTGCCGAAATAGGAAGGGTATTGCGTGCAGGGCTTGATAAGATGTAGGAAAGGAAAGCGAGGCTTGCAGGGTAAATTTGGAGAGTTGCATAAGATGTGCGAAATTAAAGTGAGAACAAGTCTTCTATTGAAGATGCTGTGGTCATAATCCATTCATGGCGCCTTTTACAGTGCAATGAATTTTAAACACGCAGTTTACTGACTGAAGAGGTTCTTAGAATTGTTTGTGTTGCAGGTATGTGTATTTTGCAATCTTTGTTTTCTTCTGCGTGTGGCACAAGACAGCCAGAACAATACCAGTTGGCGTGTGTAAAATCAGAGCTCTATATATACTACTACCACGGGCCGAATGCTTGCCATCAACAATTTGACTAGTCAGATAACTGAACGTTTGTTGTTTCAAGAGTCGTGAGAACCGTGCTTTAAACCACTGAGCAAGATATGTGAGGCATGTCTGAAACTAGAATTTCTTGGAATAAAAAACTAGATTCTTTACGCTTCCTGTTTGTTTGTTTTGGCTTGTTGAACGTCTGTATAATAGACAGCTAATTGACAAGCCAATAATTAACATTTAACAATGTACGAAACTGATTGCCGTGTTTTTGTCTATTAGAGTACAGATTAGGGTGTTCATTTAAACCACAGAACGAGACGAACTAAATGTACTTATTATTTATATAGTGAGAGAGAGAAGAGAGATATAAATGGGGTTTAACGTCCATTCGACACGATCTAGGTCATTTCGGAAGTAACAAATGGTTTTATTTTATTTCAATAATTCGCTTGCGTAGACGTGTTTAGCAGTGGGTGGAAACCGGAGGTCCCGGAGTAAACCCAACAGATTGGACATGCGGCCCTACTCCTTGTCACGTACAACCCACTCCTCGTCAGTCCGAGGATTCGAAACGACGCCAGTTGACTCAATGGCAGGCTTTATGATACAGCTCGCACGTGCTAACCATTCAGCCCCCCCCCCCGCCTATTTATATAGTATTTTAAACATATATTATGCAAGAGCTGAATCTGCCTATTGCAGGTGTTTCTTTAGGCCTGAAATATTATCTTAATTATTAGCTAGACAGTAATTAACTTATCTAGGCGATAATCATCTCTCGGTGTCATCACTAGTCTGTGATATTTACTGAGAGAAATGCGGTTTAACGTCCACTCGACACAAACCAGGTCATTTTGGGACTAACATATGGTTTCATTTTATTTCAATAATTCGCTTGCGCGTAGGGGTCTTTAGCAGTGGGAGGAAAACGGAGTGCCCGGAGGAAACCCACGAGGTTGGGAAGGCGCCCCTATCTCCATGCCACATACGCTCACACCGGGGGTCGAAACCACAGCCGCAAGCCAGAGGTGACCGGCTAGCTAGAGGTCAAAGCGCGGCACTCTAGACCACTAGGCCATCCCAACCCCCCAAAATTTCGTGAATAAGGCCGAGGAATTATGTCGAGTCGCCCTAAACCTGTATGTGTTTCTTGCTAAAGACGTTTCCTGTTTTGTCCAAGTGTGTAGATTAGCATACCAGTATACCTCAGTGCAACCTAAAAATGTACACAAGAATTAAAGTTATTCTTGAAATTGGTTCTAAATCTTTAGAATTTGACATTAAGAAAATTGAATTATTTTTTATCAATAGCCTTATCTAAACAATTGCGAAGTGTCAGCGGAACCAGATTTAGATACGTCAATTATATCAAAACGAGGAAGATCATTTCCGGTAATATTTGACATGGAGAAATAAAGTTAATGGCGTTTATATTTAACAGTTCTAATTAAGTTGTCTGGACTATAACCTAAAGTTGCACCGAATCACTTTACTGTTTGAAGGAGCTAAATTATGGTGGCTGATTGGTATTATTATGTCGTGCATCCTCAGTGGTCTCATTCCGTCCTATTCCACGATACCACAACATTAAAAATATCGTATTTTCGAGTTAAAATATGGTGATTTCCGGTTGTCAGTTTGATGTCGGGTTAAAAGGACACAGATCACCAAACAAGGGCGAAAGTTAATTTTAGCCTTTTTGGGGGTTGGGATGGCCTAGTGGTCTAGAGTGCCGCGCTTCGACCTCTAGCTGGCCGGTCACCTCTGGCTTGCGGCTGTGTTTTCAAGCCCTGGAGTGAGCGTATGTGGCATGGAGATAGGGGCGCCTTCTCAACCTCGTGGGTTTCCTCTGGGCACTCCTGTTTCCTCCCACTGCTAAAGACCCCTACGCACAAGCGAATTATTGAAATAAAATTAAAAACCATATGTTAGTCCCGAAATGGCCTAGTTTGTGTTGAGTGGACGTTAAACCCCATCTCTCTCTCTCTCTCTCTCTCTCTCTCTCTCTCTCTCTCTCTCTCTCTCTCTCTATTTTTAGCCTTTCTCTCCCTTTCCCCCTTTTGCATGGCGATTTTTGTTGAGATTTTGGTGTAGAATCGAAGATAAGGGTTTGAAAATACATTTTCGGCCAGGTTTTGGTGATTATTCATGATTTTGAGGCGGAAGGATACAAGAGTTGTGAGGTTGGTTACGTTGAAAGGGAGGGCCGAAAATTGCAAGGTTAGCTGTCTCTACTTCCAGCATGTCTATCTCAAGTTTTTCATGAAGAACCTCATACACGCTTTGGGGCAAGAGTTTGACACATGTTGCTCCATCTGTGGCAGAAAGCGTTTTACCCAACGAATATTTGGGGAAAAGTTACAACCGATCTAAGAGACGAGAATTAACATTGAAGTCAATGGGAAAATAATTAGTGATCTGTGGCCAAAATGTTATGAATGGGCGTCGCCTTACGAAGGCCGACAACACGACATGATACCAATTAGTCACCATACTAAACCACTATGATCGAAATCAAAATAAAGCGCTGAATTTGATTAGTGTGATTTTGGTTTTCCAGTGAATAATTCGACAGCCATTCGCGTATTTCATCGAACATTATGAATTGGAAATTACCATGGAAAATTGAGCATAGTTTAACATAAATCGCTTTTATACATCCATATTACATTATTGTGGGCTTTTGGACACATTCTGTCTATGTTCAGGTTTCAAGGATTAGATATATATATACGCTATGGAAGCAAAGATGGGTCAATAAAGATATCGCGATATTAATTTGGCAATATGTATACAATTTTTGCCTAGTTAATTTTAGCAACGCGATATTTTGTATGTCGATATTTCGTTTATAATATTACTACTCTAAAGTTTTGTCAACATATTCCAATTATGACCATGCTTTATGTCGACATATACTACGGCGAAATGGAATAAGACTATGCTTCAAAACAGCAATGTATTATCGCAAAATGATGACGACAGAAAACATGGTGCATTGATTTATATAACTCCGCAAAATTGTCTTTTAAGGGTTAAAATCATCTCAACGACCACAATATGTTGAAATATTGTGCACTAGCCTAGAGTTCGCGGTTCGATCCCTGCATTGGCCGAGAAAGTTCATCGGGATTTTCCGACGTGGTTTCCCATAGTCAGTGATGTAGGACGGTAGGCATGACAAAAACAGCTGTCTAGCCTTTCGGGTGGGACGAAAAACAGAGGTCCCGTGTATACATTGGCATACACGTAAAAGATTCCTTGTAAGTTGTAATTCGATGTAAGAGTAGGGCATACTGCCGCTGCCCGGACAAAATGTCCCTCATAGCACACTGTATGCCCGTCATCATTAGCCCAGTTGGAACAGAACAGTAGGACGTTAAACCCCATTTTATGTTCAGTTGACAAATTACCATATTGATATCGCTATGGATAATGACCCCTACACGTTTCCATATTACGTCTTTTAATGATTGTACGTTGAGATTAAGTTAAAGGTAACAGACGAACTACTTAGTCGATGGACAGCTGAAGTTGTTAGATGAAGAGAAAACATCACAACAGTTTGTGTTTTATGCGTTAATGAGTAGCCTATAAACCTAGATATATTACCATGAACACGGTCTTACCTACATATATATACACACTATAATCAATGGCTACTTGAAATAAGGTTATAGATACGTATCATCAAACAGGTCGAAAATAAATCTCTTGATTTTATTTAATCAATACATATCTTTTGAACTGAAGTTATATGATGCGTACAAACCACTAGCGGTAGCAAAAGATAGGTCGCCAGGCAACGAAACATACCCCAACAGCAGCTAAATCGCCCGGGGAGTCAACAAAAGTTGTCGCATATTCTTACTTCCTTCGGTAAAGAGAGAGAGAGAGAAACGGGGTTTAACGTCTACTCAACACAAACAAGGTCATTTCGGGACTAACATATGGTTTTTAATTTTATTTCAATAATTCGCTTGCGCGTAGGGGTCTTTAACAGTGGGAGGAAACCGAAGTGCCCGGAGGAAACCCACGGGGTTGAGACGGCGCCCCTATCTCCATGCCACATACGCTTACGCCAGGGCTCGAAACCACAGCCGCAAGCCAGAGGTGACCGGCTAGCTAGGGGTCGAAGCGCGGCACTCTAATCCGCTAGGCCATCCCAAACCCCCTTTTTTCGGTAATGAAACATTTATAATAGCCAACACTAAAATCGGATTAAGAGTAACAACTCAAGTAATTATCACAAAATTATTAGAATTTGTTCGGTTTTTATTAAGTTCTGCCCCATGCTAACACTTAGTATACGAAACATTTAAAATCAAGGATTAAGAGAACTACATATGTGATATGACGTTAAAAATCCGTATAATTTAATTAATTTTAAAAACTGTGGAAATGAACTAAAATGAAGACGGTCAATGTCGGTTATATGTCACGTGAAATATTTTACCTTGAATCCGGAAATGAAATGAAATTGGGTTTAACGTCCTACTTTTCTGCCCCGACTGGGATAATGAAAACGGGCAGAGGCACTATGTACTACCCTTATATCGAATTCCAACTGCCAAAAGATCTTGTGTGTGCACACCAATGTGTATAACGCGACCTTGGTTTTTCGCCTCATCTTACGACTAGACAGCTGCCTTATATCTAATTCCAACTGCTAACTGCCAACTGTGTACACGAGGCCTCAGTGTTTAGTCCCATCCTAATGACTAGGCCGCTATCCGTGTCAGGTCAGAAATCATGTCGGAAACTGTGCCGGTAATAAGGTCTATCACATATTCAAACTGCGTTTTGGATCATATGGTTTGTTAACAATGTCGTAATGTGCGTATAAAATTTCGTGATGTCGGATTGTCGGCCATCTTCCTCTCAATATAATGTTTTATAAAATGTACATTGATCCGGCATTTTGCAGCACGGGTTCTCCATTTGGTGGTGCATGAAAAAACAAAAGCCCTTGTTAAACACATAAAAGAACCCTTCACACATGGTATTCGATGGAGAAATGCCTTTTCTCAAGAAAAATTTCTGTCATAGCCCGTATGTCTATCTTAAATAGTTCCATTGGTCCAGAGAAGTAGGAAAATAAAATGAAATGAGGTTTAACGTCTTACTGTACTACTCCCCAACCTTAGGCTCGAGCAACTAACTCAACATATGTGATACGTTTTCAAACAACTTAAACCTGTCAGTCTTCATGAGGAAACTGAGTCCGGTGTTCCAAACAGTATTATGCGATGTCTGAATAAAACCAGACTTTTATTTTATACATTTACCTTTCGTTATCACGTACAGCATATTCATTGTATAGGGCTCTTAAGAAACGGGAATCAATTCTCATATCACCTAACGAAAAATGGACCCGAAGGTTACGTGTCCGGATAAGCTGTTTTGACGTTCACGTCACAACGACTCAATATTTTGAGCTGACATTTGGAGAGAAGGTACATACAGCATTCTTCCATAGTTTGGCACTTAAATTTCATACGTACTCAGATTTTTATTTTTGAGACTCTGTTCAAACCGGGATAGGCTCTTTAAACTCGATATAATCCAAGCAAGGAATTGATCTAGCGTCGGTATTTTGGTTCTTTTTTAATACATATGTAATCTGAATACATATTTTAGTCGTGAGAAATTTGAAATATTTACTGAAATGCGAGAGAGGGAGAGAAATGGGGTTTAACGTCCACTCAACAC
The DNA here is from genome assembly GCA_036850965.1 of Patella caerulea. Lineage (NCBI taxonomy): Eukaryota > Metazoa > Mollusca > Gastropoda > Patellidae > Patella > Patella caerulea. The sequence continues at coordinate 9,735,093 of JAZGQO010000002.1, read as the reverse complement.
AAACTAGGTCATTTCGGGACTAACATATGGTTTAATTTTATTTCAATAATTCGCTTGCGCGTAGGGGTCTTTAGCAGTGGGAAGAAACCGGGGTGCCCGGAGGAAACTCACGAGGTTGAGAAGGCGCCCCATGCCACATACGCTCACACCAGGGCTCGAAACCACAGCCGCAAGCCAGAGGTGACCGACCAGCTAGAGGTCGAATCGCGGCACTCTAGACCACTAGGCCATCCCAACCCCCCTTACTGAAATGCAAAATGCGCATCAGTATAAATTATAAAATGGAAATTGTTCAGTGCTAGGGAGGCTTCGGTGGACCAATCCCTTCTCACGCGTACTAAAATTCAGTGCAATAGCTTGCAATTATCACTTTTATGACTTTGAACTTAGTTACTTCAAAAGAAACAAAAAATAGAAAATTGCCTTAATGTGTACAACAAGTACCCAGCTAGTTCACATAACTTCACGTGTTAATTATATATTATAAACCACTCTAACTGTCGAGTTCATATAAGAACAAACAAATACACGCACTAGATGTAGGGGTTCTATAATACTACTCATCACTCTATACCGTGCATCGTGGGATGGGACTAACATAGTGTCAACCAAGAGAGGGAGAGAGAGAGAGAGAGAGAGAGAGCGGGAGAGAGAAATGGGATTTAACGTCCACTTGACACAAACTATGTCATTTTGGGACTAACATATGGTTTAATTTTATTTCAATAATTCGCTTGCGCGTAGGGGTCTTTAGCAGTGGGGGGAATCCGGAGTGTCCGGGGGAAACCCACGAGATTGAGAAGGCGCCCCTATCTCCATGCCACATACGCTCACACCAGAGATCGAAACCACAGCCGCAAGCCAGAGGTGACCGGCCAGCTAGAGGTCGAGGCGCGGCACCCTAGACCATTAGGTCATTTCAGAGAGAGAGAGAGAGAGAGGGAGAGAGAGAGCGTGTTATATCGGAACTAACATACATTTTTATTTCAATAAATCGCTTCCATGGAGGGGTCTTCAACAGTCTGTGGAAACCCGAGCATGGGATCAACTGACACTACAACCCCCTGAGACATTTGTAATGAAGCGACTCGATGAACATATCCCACAAGAGTATTCTACAGGTGTACATGTAGACTGGAAATAACTCTTCGCGTATTTCCCGAACATAACTGATTAAAAATTACAGTAAAAACAGAAACTACTTAATGTAAATCAGTTACAACTCCTCGGTGCCCTTTTTAGGTGCCAAAGAATCGAGGTTTAGCTCTTTTCATAAGAAGGAGCCGGGGTTTAAGACAAGACAGAGGTGTGTCTATCCCTTTATTGGAACTAGGCTGATGAACATCTATGGCAAGGATTTTGGGAACAGTTTACGCCATGGCCTACCCTTATTTCGAATTCAAACTGTCAAGAGTTCGTTTACGTGAACGACAACGTGAACTTTAGACCTCATGTTTTCGTCTAATCCAAACGACTGGGTGCCGTTCCTTGCTGGAATTTGAACTAGAGATATTTATTAACCAGCGCTGGGAAGACGATGAAGGTGATAGCGATGTTTATAAATATGCAATTTGTGCTATTAGAAAATATCACAGATAAAAGAGACGCCATTTTAGAATAATTTACTTCAAATATATTTTAATTTCACTGATCTATGGGTGTTTACATTACTGGTAAATTTTGTAATTTATCAAATATCAGATTGCAAATTATTTTATCAAAGACGTATATTATAAGATTCGTTTAAGTAGATATATAAACTGAACATGTCTAACAATTATAATCATCTTTCAAAGAGGAGCCGCGGTGGCTCAGTGAGTAAGGGAATGGAAAGATGAAATGGGGTTTAAGGTCACACAGTTCTGTTAATGAAGACGGGCATACTCTTATATCGAATTCTAGCTATACAAGGGGTCTTTTACGTGCATGCTAATGATACATGGGACCTCGGTTTTTCGTCATTGCGCCTCGCACCACTTACAAGGGCAAACCACGTCGGAAAATCCTGATGAAGTTTCTTGCCCAATGCTGGGATCTAACTCGCAACCTCCAGGCCACCGTGGCTCCAGTGATTAGGTTGTGGCTCCGATCACTAGCCAGAACGTTCGGACATCGATTCCAATCTTGGCCGTGAAATGTCACTGGCATTTTCCAACCAGCCCCCCCCCCCTTGTCAGATGGTCTAGTAATGCCCGCGTATAGTCGGTCGTTCGGGTGAAACGAAAAACCGAGGTACCGTGTCCACTTTTTAAGTGTACGTAAAATAACTATGAACAGTTGGAGTTTAGTATCCCAGGTTTATGCCGCTTCTCTCATAGCACATTATATGGTATATACCCATCATCATTTCATTAAACGTTACTGTAACTGTAACATCACTGTATAGGGTTATTTCTAAATATTAAGGCCACCTTCATATTTCGTCAAGGTCAAGAGATGTAAACTGATCCTAATAACATTTCACGACCGTGGCAAAATCTGCTGGTGGCCTTAATACCTAAACCCGGCCCAATGTATAGCAAAGGAAATTAACTGAATGGGTTTATCTATTTTCGGGGCGGCTGGGGACGTAATTCTCAAACGGAATATTGGAGCGTTGCGTAGGCCGTAGCACCAGTGTCTGTGTAAAATGCCCTGATATCAGACTGTGTGACAAATGCCCGTCTTCGTTAGTCCAATCGCTGTAGTTACTATAAGCGAGCCCGTAGCCAGCTCATAAAATTGTGGGGGGGGGGGGCTACGAATGTTTTGGAGGGGCTGAGGATGTGGCCGGCCAAGAACACTCCTAAGAAATCACTATTTTTCCCAGCCCCCCTGTGGCTACGGGCCCGACTATAAGTAACGTAAATGTTTCGGCTCTGCTCTCCACTTCGTGCTGTACACGGTCACTAAACTTTTTAAATTCAACATGCGTGAGTAATTATTACACAAAATCTATGAAATAGAACAACGCATTATATTGACCTTCATAAAATGTTTTAATTTAGTCTATTTAGAATAGTGGCTGAGCGTTTGTTTGAAAATGGCGGCTGTATTCCAATGAAAGTTGTTTATGTATTTTTATCGCACAATTCTACATGAAAATAGTGTTGGATTTTTATAAATCTGTGTCGGGTGTGGCAAGAAATGAGTCCTTTTGGCGACTAAAGCAGAATCACGGTGAAAAATAGACGGTAAGGATTCCAAAATAGTCCTAGAACGGAGATTAGGGAAAAGCCTTATTTTCATACTAGTTCTCTATAACGGCGGACAGTAACGTAGGGGAGAGCAGAGCCGAAACATTTACGTTGCTTATAGTAGCTTCAATCGGTGCAGAAAGGTAGAAAAACATAAAAACCCATTTCATTTACTAATTAAGTTTGTGAGTTGGCCTTAATAGTTATCTAACCTACAAAATGTTCTTGTTGCAAATCTATCTAATCCTGACTTGCAATTATTTGTTTATTTTCTTAGTTTAGTTTCAATTTATTCTGAATTCATTCATGAAAAACAGGTGAATACTGCACCTGAGAATTTACTAACTCGTGTTTCTCACGTTTTATTGCAGAAAAAAACGATTCCACCAGATCCCAGCACAACTTGCTTAATGATATTCACAGACTCCAAAGTCCTATTACAGATTTCACGGGCGTACTTGATTGATACCCAGAATGTCGCTATCTGTAAACTAAAGGCAATGATCTTTGATTTAAGTGTGGCTTCAAACAACCCAATCACATTATATATAAAGAGTGAGTTACTAAGTACCCTGAAGTGCAATAATATCATATAAATTGTGGGTGTTCTGTGAGGAGCTCATTTAAACATTGATGGCTGGCTAACCGTTTACTTGGGGATCACGGTGGCTTAGTGTCAGTGATGGAAGAAGAGTGCCTGACAAGAACGGCTGCCTTGTCGTTCGGGTGGGACGAAAAAACGAGATCCCGTGTAAACATTGGCGTGTACATAAAAGATCCCTTGGCAGTTGGAATTCGATATAAGAGTAAGGGATATGCCCGTCCTCACTAGCCCAGTTCGGGTCAGAACAGTGAGGACGCTAGACCCAATTTCATTTCTAACCGTTTATATACTCTTGTTGAATTTGTTAACTGAGTGAGAAGCATTTATATAGTCGGGAGCCCAATGAATATTAATGCCTTTTTATATTTAATGAATTTGTTATCTACTTCTACGTGTATTGCTGCACACATAACCATAGACCTGTACATCTAGACTGCTGCGCACATAACCACATAACCACAGACCTGTATAACCACAGACCTGTATATCTAGAAGAAACAAATCGAATCCAGTCCTTCTTATTCTTAGAACGCGCAGTCATTTGTACGGCACGCAGAACCGATATACCCTGTCATATACGCAAAAAGAACCTTTGGCCGTTAGAATTCAATTGCTGTCCGGGAAATAATTCCCCTATAGCCCAATGCACGGCTTCCGCATTTTGCCAGTAGCCTGGGCCCTGTTTCGCGAAATTTTAACTAAAGATAAAATCCACATTTTAGCGGATACTTCAATTTTGATTGGCTAAGAACTAAAATCAATCTAATATTGTCCAATCAAATAACTAAAATTCAGATCTTATCTTAGTTAAAATTTTGTGAAATAGGCCCCTGGTTGTAGCAGAAATATAGAACGTTAAATCCCCATTTCATTCCATTATTTAACATTTTGGGGGTTGGATAGCCGACGCACTATATCATAAAGCCTGTCATCGAGTCAATTAGCGTGGTTTTGAATCCCCCGTTGTACGTGACAAGGAGTAGGGTCGCCTGTCCAATCTCGTTGGACGAAAAACCTGAGTTCTCTGTACACATTAGCGTGTACGTAAAATAATTCGATATAAGAGTAGGCCATAGCGCCGCTGCCCGGGCAAAATTTCCCTCGTAGCACACTGATGGCGTATTCCCGTCTTCATCAGTCCAGTTTAGGAGCAGAACAGTATGACGTTAACAGTAGAAAGATATTCGGAAATCGTTGAAACTCAACAGGAGAATACTTTTTAAGCAACCGCGGATAGTGGATTAGGTTGACAACTGTTTAGCTACTTTTAAAACCAAGGACACCAACGAATTTATGCGAATATTGTAGATGGTACAGAGAAAAATCAATTAAATATAAATCCCATCAACTCTTAACGGAAAAGTCTACATAATTGATCAAAGACCAGAGACGAGTGCTCCTGCACTTACTTATCGTCGAAGGTGGTACAACCATCTTTATCCAATTTAAATCGTATCAGCTCTTATCTGAATACATAATAACTATATTTCATATCGTCTCATTACCGGTTTATAAATAAACTTTACATACAAACAGGTATTATAAACCAGGTATAATGATGTACTTATATTACACCCTTCTTCATTAGCCCAGTCGGTGCACAACAGTGGGAGACTTAAACCCACGTGTTATTTCCTGTCTCATTATACAGCGAGAGAGAGAGAGAAAAAAAAAATGGGGTTTAACGTCCACTCGACACAAACTAGGTCATTTCGGGACTAACATATGATTTAATTTTATTTCAATAATTCGCTTGCGCGTAGGGGTCTTTAGCAGTGTGATGAAGCCGAGGTTGCGAAGACGCCCCTATCTCCATGCCACATACGCTCACACCAGGGATCTAAACCACAGCCGCAAGCCAATCTCTATATATATGATGTCATATGTGTTAAAATGCGCAGGACGGATTCCGATCTAGCGTCTTGCAGGTTGGGTATATTTGTTCGTGGCCTCCAAAAACAAAACCCATTCCAATTTCATCAAACCCTATTTATATAAGGTCCAGCAAAATTCAAAAAATTTTCTAAACGTAATTTCAGTCCTTGTACGATCAATCCCCAAATTCAGATATCTCGGTCCCTTTGCATAAAACTAATATTCTTTAATAAAAATAATAAAATATCTTCCATATGGCCTTCTCGGCTTTGGCGGCAAACTTGCAAATGTCGCGCAATATTCTCAATTTCTCGAACACATTCATCCTTCGGGTGTCTCAAGGACAATATGTACAAGAACAACCCTAGAACAATTGGTGAACTGAAAGTAGCAATCACAGCAAAATTCAGTTAGATCGCCAAAGAGGAATGTATTGAAAATTTTTGCACCAGGGTGACGAGCTTGTTTCGTTAACAGACGTGTATGTTATGCCGTATCACTGTGGCATACAGACTATCTGGACGGCCTTGGAATTGGTATGGGGCAACCGAGTGACAATTGGTATGACAAAGAACAACATGAAATGAATTGGGGTTGAACGTCATAACGTTCTGCTTGGACTTGGCTACTGCACACGGAGGGGCATGCGCCATACAGTGTTCCATGAGGTCGTTTTTCCCAAACATGGGCGCTACTGTCAAGGTTTCTTTTACGAACACGCTAATGTGTATACGAGACCTTGGCTTTTCCTACAATTCGAATGACTAATGAAGCTTCCTCTCCTGCACATCTGACAATGTGAAACCACGACAATAGTTAGCAGTTAAACCGGATCTCGTGTTTCCTTTTGGTAAATGTACAAGCAAGAAGTTACGTTGTTTATCAAACGAACAGACAATAGAGCCTGGCTATCTTCTGTATAACACACAAGAACAACATTCCAATGATTATTTCCCAAACATTTGATGCCAAATTTAATTTGAAATAATTAGTAGGTAAACAAGAGATGACGTAACGAGAGATTGTGGTGCCTATTTTCTAGAATATCTACTTCCTGTTTACCATTCAACTCTTCAATGAAAGCGATTACAATATAAAAACATTAAAAAGTTGCGATTCTCGTTAAAATAACACGAAGATAAGGTTGGTTTGGTTAAAGGAGATGGTTCGCTTATACGTTTTTCATGATGATCTATTATACATAATGCACAAAGATGCCGTTAGATCTAAATATTAAGGCCATCTCCAGATTGCGTCAAGGTCACGAGATATAAACAGGTCCAGTGCTAAACCTGACCCTAACCCAAACCCTAGGCCTATCACTAACCCACAAACCTGAGCAACAATCACGTGTTATTGCCCTGTTTGCATCTCGTGGCATTGTCGAAATCTGGAGGTGGCTTTAATTTTTAGATCTAACCCGAAGACTCTGTGGTTCAGTGTAAAAAGCACTAGCTAGCTAAAACAGAACCCATAAACCGCCGAACGTGGTGCACTGCATGGCATGTGTATGTCTCCAGTAGTCGGGTTGGTTCAGGAAAGGAGCGCGTTAAACCAATTACGTCATAATATTGCGTTTCCTCGAAATGCCTGTCATTGTGTCGAGTCGCCTGGTTTCGTTTCACCGCTTGCACGTGACAAAGTAGGACCACCTGTTCAACCTCTTGGGCTTTCTCCGGGATCTCCACACACAAAAAGACTCATACGCACAAGCGAATTAATGAAATAAGATCGAACAACGTGTTAGTCCTGAAAATCCGATTTCTTACCCCGCACCCTCAATCCCAGCTCTCGCTCTATCTATAATTTGCGCAGATAACAAGCTGTGAGATCTGCAACGCACGTGTTAATTAGACCATTACCCCCTCCTTCCCATTCATAAATAATTTGTGAATATATCAATAATGATATTAAGTGAATCTAAAAATACCCATATTAATTTTACATACCACGCAGTTTTCACGGTAAAAGTGTTGTAATTATTAATGAAGACGCGAGAAAAGTACGAGTCTAAATTAACACTGTCGTAAATTAAAACGTGGAATTTTAATGGTTTCTTGCAATGTTTATGAATTCACGCCGAGACGACTTTCACATAGATTTGAGTAGAGATGGTTACAAGCGATACTGATGTTCTCAGTATTGCTCCAACCACAGTAGTGGATCGTCCTAAGGAATTCCTTTATGCACGTTTTGTCCACAGGCACCTGTAACGTGGATAATATTTCAACAATAATGACTAAGTATAATGTCTCAAGTCTGTTACGTTCATGTTCGTTAGCGATATTATCAAATAAGTGGTCTGATTCCGATTTCTAACTCACTGTCAAATAACTCGTCTGAAACCGATTCTCTTTCAGTTGTTACAATAATACCAAGGTTACAAACGGGTTAGAATAAAATATTTAAGATCAAAGCTCCCTACTCTAGATTCTATCAACCAGTGGCAATAATCACTTATTCTTGCTAGGTGGACAATCAAGTCTACGATGGCAATTTAAAATCGTCCACGTGACTTAAATTGGACTAGAAAGAATTGATCTCTAAGTCTGTTGAAAGTTTATCGGATTTTTCCTCTGCTTGATCAGGGGTGCATGGCCGTGGGACGGCGTGAATGCCTATTGTGCACTTGACCATATTACCGAGTGGTGGTGGTGGGTGGGGAATCAGTGTGGAGGAAAGACCAAGATGGATTGAGCACATGCTGTGTATCGCTTAAAATAACTGCTTTAGTAAAACACAATAAGATGTTTATTAGCTACAGGTACAATAAGTCCACGCTACCATTAAAATGATTTATTCGGCCATCTCGTAAAACGTGAAATCCCGCCATTAGCGGACATAAATAAACAGACGGTAGGTCTCGCACGGTCATAGAACCAATATAAAAAATATAAAAAATATACCAGACAGCAGACGACGTTTTTAAACAAAACAGACAATTAGTAGCAGTAACAGAATCCTGATATGAAATAGACACCGGCCTTAACACATTTCAACACACATAATGCACGTTGCTAAAGGAGTATGTGGTCTGACCAGCACCGCCCCGCTTGAATGTATGTATACAGGAGCAAGACCAATTTGCTCCTGTCACATTGAACATTTGTACAAAGACTATGCAAAGATAGATTTTTGTGCTTCGCAAACGCATAGCTAGAGTAAGGAATCAGGGATCGGTTCGGAGCCTCGTGATACGGTTATCGGTCTTACAAATGGTCCTGACTATCGATGGGGACCGGTTCTGGAGACCAGTGATAGCCTACCAATATCAACCTTGCGAAATTTCCTGACTAACTTTAGGGATCGGTTCTGTCTTAATAAAGTTAAGTGTTATTTAAAACCAAGTTTAAGAAGGAGATTTTGGGTTTTATCCAGACCGTACATCTGGTGTCAGTGATGGTGACTGCCGGACTGGAAATGGACAATATGCCTAGCAAATTCAGATCGGACGAAAATGTGAGATCCATAATAGTGCACAGAATCCTTGACAGTTGGAAATCGAAGGAAAGTAGTTGGCGGAAATGTCGCTGTCCGGGCAAGATTCTCCATTCTCGCACTATAACCATAGGAATTACAATGACGATATACTAGTGTTTCAAGACTAATGTTATGTGTTAACGAGAGAGTAAATGAAATGAAATGGGGTTTAACGTCCTACTGTTCTGCTCTGACTGGGCTAATGAAGATGGGCATACGTCATACAGTGTACTATGAGGATTTTTTCTCCGGACGGCAGTGCTTCAGTCTACTCTTATAGCCAATTCCAACTGCACCACAAGGGTAACCACTTAATCATAGAAATTATAATTACCATACGTTAGTGTCACAATGAGTGAAGTTATATGTAATACCAGGACAATAAACCCCATTCCAGTCCAACCGACAAGACTTTGATGCTTTATAATTGCCATTAACCAAACAGTCCAGTCTTAATTCGGCCCGTGTTCATTAGCCTCATTGGTGTAGAAAGGCAAGACTTTAAACCCCGTTTCGTTTAGCTTAAATTGGTTGACTCAACACAATTACGCCCCTGTACAAAACCCATTAATTACATACGAAAATAGTTACGTTTGACTAGGCAGATAGATGTTACCCAAGACAGACAACAAGGTAAAAATACCAAACATATCATAGTCTTTAACTTCATTTTAATTTCTGTACTCCCGTGGATTCGTTAAAACATTTTTCTAATCAGTGAAGTTATGCACACAACAAACCGAATAACATTGGTTAATTGACGGTTACTTGACTTTTGAGACGGCTTTGAGACTGATTTCGAAATAAAAACAAATTTGAAAATGGCACATTATGAAATAGTCCATATTTCCCCTGAATGATCAAAGGGCGGGGATAACATTACAAACACTGTCTGTGCATTTCAAAAATGTTGTTAGACATCAATTCCGATGTAGCTTCAAATCGCTGAAATATCTTTCATTATGTGATTCTGATTTCATAGCAGGAACTGGGTGATTGAATGGTCTGTCATTGAGACAACTGGTGAGATGCCGTTTCCCCGGTTGTACGTGACAAGGAGTAGGGTACGGTAAACAGCTGAAGATTCTCGCTATATCGGTTCAAAACTGGATATCGTAACGAGAATATACTGAAAATATATTACTTCCCTCTGAACAGAGATATTAACGATTAAATTTTAGGCCTAGTCTCGATCATCATTTCTAAAGTCGATACGATAAAAACTTTAAATCATCACAAAAAATGTATTCAAATCCAGTATATATCGCTGGCTTACGATGTCATCGAGAGTTGGTTATTATCTGGATAAGTTAATTAATGTCTAATAAATAATTTAGATAGCATTTCAGGCCTAAAGAAAGATCTGTAATAGGCAGATTTAGCTCTTTCATAATGTATGTTTAAGGCGAATTTGCATCATGTGAATATTTGGTACAGCATCTTGTGAGGTTAGCATTAAATAGATATGTTGAACAAAAGTATCACCAATATATGCAATGCGCCATGTAATAAATCCGACGCCATTTTTGAGGGGTGGACATAATTGATAGGCATGTTTCAAATTCGACTGAAAGGGTAAGAGAGAGAGAGAGAGATAGGATTTAAGTCCACTCGACACAAACTAGGTCATTTCGGGACTAGCACATTGTTCAAGTTTATTTTAATGATTCACTTGCGCGTAAGGATCTTTAGTAGTGGGAGGAAACCGGAGGACCCGGTGAAAATCCACGAGGTTGGATATGCCAAATTCGACTGAATACAAAACCGGAAGGTTATCAGCGTGGATTAAGCCTTGCCAATTTTGATATTTTAGCGAAAGATGCAAAAAAAAAAAAAAAAAAAAAAAAAAACGCACTGCAACTTTAGGTATTTTATGTTTTTGGTTAATATAACAACATGAAAGAGGGTTTAACGTCCTACTGTTCTTTACCGACTAGTTTAATGGAAGTGGTCATACGTCATAAAGTGTGACATATAGGCAATGTTTCCCTGTCAGTGGTGCTACGGACTATACCCTTATTTCAACTGTCAAGGGTTATCTTCCGTGCACGCCAATGTGGACCTCGGTTTTGCGTCCCAACAAAATGACTATACTTTGTTATTAACGGGCCCTCTGTACTACACCACTAACAATTAGGGGGAAGGGGTGCAGGGAACAGTTTGATAAATGGCTATATTTTAGTTAAAATAAAGCGAACAATTTTGAGAAAATCCTCAACTTAAGTCTGAGAATGCTTTGTGAACTCGGGGCCTGGTCTTCATTATATAATGTCGAGGAAAACTCAATAGTCAGAGGGTTAGGGTTGTTGTCGGGGTTCAACTGTCTCGCGAATTTGTTGCCCTTGACTTTGACAAACCGTATTTAAACATTCAGCTGGTTCTTTTGATACCCATCGTAATAGTATAACAGAGGACAAGTTAAACAGCGGACAAAATGAAGCCTGTATGATCTTTCTGGGAAATGGTCGTCTATTCACCAAATGTAGAGTCAAGAAGAGAACATTCGTAGATTTATAACATGAATGAACACATGTTAACCTTCAAGGTTCATTATCAAAAACACCGATCTTGCAATAACACCAATAAAATTATCTTTTCGCCACAAATTTCTCGAATTCCCACCGAAAATGTGCTTTCAAACCTGTTATGTTAGACTACTTTTTGTTGCTATAAAGTTGTTGATTCCTTGACGAAGCATTCCGAAACGTAATTTTATAATCCTGACCGCCATTTGGACTTGTGTTGGGTTAACCAAACCTGTATAAAGGATTAGGTAACATTAATAATATTTATATAGACATACCTAGTTAATAGAAATGACTCGAGGATAAGATGCATACCAAAGTATATTTGTTATTTATTCTTCGCCTAGAAAAGCCTTCGGGTTTATTTTCGGGAATTTCAAACCGCTGTTTCCATTTGGAACTGGAATGCCAACAGAAGGAAAGCCACGCGAAGTGGGCGAGTATTGTAAATGGGGTTGGTGGGTGTTTAGAGTAGGGCCATAATCCAAAAGCCCGAGTAAATACGGACGGTCGAGTGTTTTGAATAAAAAGGGGAAATTTGGTGTCGAGTATGTTGGGTAGGACCAGAATCCGGGGCCCGAATAAATATTAACAGGTAGCCCTAGTCCATGTCACATACAACCCTAGTCCATGTCACGCACAAGCTGGGAATCGAAACCTCGACATTTGATTAAATATCGTACTTTATGATGCAATGCGCACGCGTTAACAATTCGGCCCCCCACCCAACCTTCAAACCCAGGTCATAATTTGCCAATAACAATTAACATTGTATTGCAACCACGGGAGTTTTTTTTAATTTGGCGCAAAAATTCTAAACCCATGGCACACAGCGCGTAATTGCAACCCGTTCATTTCACCCCTGGCTGTGCATACTGGTGAATCGTCCCGTAAAACTATTTTTACCACAGGACTTTCTTTATTCCGCGTAATAATTCTAAACCCATGGCTGTACACGCTGGTGAGTTGGCCCACAACATTTTTTCATATACACACGCCATTATCTCCCACGAAATACGAGTCGATCTCATCTAACGGCCAATTATTGTTAACATGTTTAGAAAGCAAGCACTTAGTGCAAGAAAAACTTCGAGGTAAAAATGACTCGACATATGTGAGATTGATTATATAATGCTAATAAACAAGTTGTTTGTTTATTTAACAAGGGGAGATAAATAACACAATCCCTATTAAACCTATCCTGTAATTACCTATAATCGGGAGAAGATGTGTTGATGGTTTGTCGACTTAGATGGGTTTATTTCTGGCGTATTGAAAAATTAATATCAAGAAAACATAGACTACATACATAATCTACGTATTATATTTGTTCGTATTTCTGTTTTAAGAGAACATTCTGGTCTTCTTCTTGGATTTTACATTAAATAAGCGGTCGTAGATATACCTTTATATAAAATAACTTTCTACTTTATTACACCTATAAAAGCTAATTGAGACAGGGATACACATATGCAGCATACTATGGGGCAAATGTTGCCCCTGTGCTTTCGTTGATATCCAACTGCCAAGCGTTCTTTAACGTGCACTAACAGCATTTTCGTTCATTTATAACGGAAGTGATATCGGTTTTTGCACACCAACCGTAAGACTAGACTCTCGTCCTAAACCATTGAGGAAAATCACACTGGTGTGGTAAGCCAGCTCCCTAAATCATATTATAATGAAACGAGCGAGTTCTAGTGGTAAACTCCGAGAAACCGTCTACTGTATTCCACAACTATCTAAAATAATTTACTGTAAACTATTCGTATAACCTGTGAGAAATTGATTCCTATCTAAACTATTCTTTGTTGAATATTGACTAAAATTAATGTAAACTATTCGTAAAACTTTGATAAACACTAATATACCTTAAATTACTGTAAACTATTCTTATAACTTTGTTAAATATTAACTTTTCTTATAACCTTGTTGATGAACTATTGAAAATATTGACCTGGTTTAATTAAAACAATTCTTATAAATTTTGTTAGATGCTGCTTCATTTACTTTAAACTGTTCATATAACTTTTGTTTAATATCGACTTGATTCATTCTAAGCTTCTCTTTTTACTATGTTGAATAGTGAATTATTCTACAGTCAACTATTCTTATAACTGTCATGGATTTTAACCTAATGTATTCTAAACTATTTTCAATATCACTTTTTGAATAGGAACATTGCCTTAATTCACTTTTAATCATCTTTTTTTTTTAACTTTCTTAAATATTTATTTACCTTACTCTAAACGTTGTATATTGACTTAATGCACGCTAAACTATTCTCATAACTTTTTTAAAAAAAAAAATATTGACTTAGTTACTCCAAACTATTTTTATATAATTTTTTTAAATTTTAAAATCTAAACTGTTCTAATGACTTTTTAAATGTTCGCTATTTTTGAATAATGACTTAAGCTGCTATAAACTATTCTTATAACTATTTATTATTGATTTAATTTACTTTTAACTATTCGTATAAGGTTGTGAGATGCATATCGACTTAAAACGCCATGTTATATTTTAATCCCTTGTCCAAAATGTGGACCTGGATTTCAACTTGATCAAAGTTCATACCTATAACGTCAGTGGAACATTTGAAGTTGGGTGTTTCGTTTTTCGTGCCATGTTTTTGTTTGTTTATTGCTACAGTAGATAACGAATTGTTGATTTCTATCATTCAGTAGAAGTATTTATCAGATATTTAACACCTTTCAAGATATCCCCCCTTTATCACCTTGTAGTCACGTGGCCAAATATATCATATAGATAAGTATAATAAATATGTACGCGTGTAAAAACAATCTGGACAGCTCCGTGTACGTCTGATGACGGATGATGACTGGCGGCATGATATTATAAAACAACTTTAGGTTAAAAATCTCATTAAAAGTTAGAAAAATATGACTTATTACCCCGCAATTCATCAATAATACACCCTTGACAGATATTAAGGCAATAAATTTAGAATTAAAATTTAAAAAATGACGTACCTTTAGATTAATGTAAATATAATTTGTCAGGTGAAGATCGTTATCAACAACTAAAAACATCACTCAAATGGGGGGTATTTTAATATTCTAATACCAATGTTGGTTGTGGTTTGTTGTGTTGTGTTGCGGTTTGTTGTGTTGTGTTGGTTATGTTGTGTTTATGATTTTTTGTGATTGTGGTTCGTTGTCTTGTGTTTTTTTGTGTTGTCTTGTGTTTGTGGTTTGTTGTATGTGTTGTATTTTTGTGGTTTGATGTGTTATGTTGAGTCTGTGTTGTGTTTGTTGGGTGTGTTCGTACTTGGTTTTATTTTATTCGTGTGTTGCGTTGTGTTTGTGTTGCGTTTGTGGTTTGTTATTGTATTTGTGGTATTTTATCTTGTAATTGTGGTTTGTTATGTGTGTTGTGTTGTGCTTGTGGTACTCGTATGTTCCGTTGTGGTTTGTTTTGCTTGGCTTTGTGTTGGGTTTGCAGATTGTTGGGTATGCGACACTCGTATGTTGCGTTGTGGTGTTTTGTGTTTGTGGCGAGTGTATATTAGTTTTACTTTTCTGCTTTGCAGTTTCACATGAACATTGAAAACACATCTACAGAACAGATGGAAATACAGAAATTGTAGTCTTACCGTCAAAATGATAAAATTCGATCAATCTTAATGCATCTCTCGGTGAGTGTGGATTATAGAATTGATTATATACAGACAGACGCTGATTCTTTGATTTAATCAATGACGACTTGTGTTATAGAAGGTGTCATTAATACTAGATTCATCCAACGATAAACACAACACACCATGAGAAAACTTATCAAAGCGATACTGTATATCAACACGTACGTTAAGTGAGATGACGAACACGATTTTTAACATGTCAAACAAAGAATTTGTTATTCTACATTTTGCAATTTGTCGAGCGCCTGTAAACGCTTTTAAACCGAAATAGTACAAGCATTGATATTGAGCTATGTAATGTGGGTGGAATGGATGCCTATGGCGGTCTAACCAGTGTTAGCTTTAAAATGACCTTGAGCACAGGACGAGGAGAAAAACTATGACAAGCGCCTATTCGTTCGGATGGTGCATAAAATCATCTAGGCCACTGACAGTGGGTAAAATATCCTATGACAGTTTTAAATCGAACAAATAAAAGTACGCCGTTGCGCCACTTCCTAGTCACAATAGCCCCTGTAGCACAATGCATGGCCTGATTGGCCTGTGTCGGTTTTCGTGAATCCCGTTGGAATCAAAAAGTAGGACGTTTCCGTCCTTTGTTTATATTTTATTTTAATATCAGCAAATTTGCAGAAAACATGTCGGGTGACTTTAACCCAAAATCGCGAGAGTCATTAACTCTTGATTTATAAGTAATCACTCACTGTTTTAAATGAAATGAATTGGGGTTTAACGTTCTACTGTTCTACTCCAACTGGGTTAATGAGGACGGAATTACACGATGGTGAGGATTATGCTATGGGTTAATGACCTGAGAGAGAGAGAGAAATGGGGTTTAACGTCCACTCAACACAAACTAGGTCATTTCGGGACTAACATATAGTTTAATTTTATTTCAATAATTCGCTTGCGCGTAGGGGTCTTTAGCAGTGGGAGGAAACCGGAGTGCCCGGCGGAAACCCACGAGGTTGAGAAGGCGCCCCTATCTCCATGCCACATACGCTCACACCAGGGCCCGAAACCACAGCCGCAAGCCAGAGGTGACCGGCCAGCTAGAGGTCGAAGCGCGGCACTCTAGACCACTAGCCCCCCCCCTCCCGGTTAATGACCTAATGTCCTCCTCTGCAGGGTGGTGTTGCAAATAAGACAAATCACACAATTACGTTGTCTCGAACACTCGTTTTAGTAGCTGAAAAGGTAAAGTGGTTTTCAGGGGCATTATCTCCCGTTCAATAATTCTCACTTTGAGTGTAAAATCTTTCGATGTTGACGAAATAGCACCCCGATCCAGAAATACAAAAATGGACAGGTCGAGAAAAATAACCCAATTTTACCTTCAACAACACAGGGAACAGAGAAAAATGTCACGCGATTACTAGTAAAATAGAACTATTAAGAATAAATTTATTTATTCTATTGGCCGGAGCTTTTCTCTAATATATTATCAGCTGTGTATAATCTGATTAATACTCAGATCCCTATTTCGTTTCGTTTTTTATAGTTCAAAATTTCGTTTTACTTGTCTTTACTACACTAGGATCTGGAAGAGCTGTTATCTTTGATCTTGTCTGGGTGATGTGACGGATTAGCCAATGTTACGTCGAGCATTTGGGGTGACGTGCGCGGAACTGGTGGTAATCCCCTAGAAACACCAATGCTGATTGGTTAATCAAATGTCTGACGTCATAGGGTCAATAGATGGACCTACGTTCCCTAGCGCAACCCCCAAACACAACTAGTGAGATATCCATCTAGTGTAGGCCACCTAAAGGATAAAAAAAACGATTGAGCGTAGACTGGTTAACAGAGACAATAATGATTAGGATGATCAGTGAGGATCTGAAATGAAATGGGGTTTAACGTCCTACTGTTCTGCTCCTAACCTGGGCTATTGAAGACGGGCATACGCCATACAGTATGCTACGAGGGAAATTTAGTCCGGGCACCGAGGCTACGGCCTACTCTCATATCGAATTCCAACTGCCAAGGGGTCTTTTACGTGCACGCCAAGGTGTACATGGGACCTCGGGTTTTCGTCCTATCCGAACGACTAGACAGCTGTCATTGTCAGGCCCTCCGCCTTGCACCACAGACAAGGGGAAACCAAAATTATTTACAGGTAACGATTAACAGATGTTCTGTTTAACTTTCTTTTTTTTTCTCAAAATTAATATATCTTTGTCATATTAGAGATTTATTGCAATTTTATTTGATTTCAGTTTTAAAATAGTGTGTGCCTCGGGGCATTTTAATTGCTTGTCTCATTAAAAGCATACACGCGTATTAAAAGAAATGAAAGGGATTACTGTTCTGTCCCGACCGGGATAATGAAGTCGGGCAGTGTGCAATGAGGGAAATTTTGCCTGGGCAGCGGCACTATGGCCTACTCAGATTTTCTCGCATTGTCGAAGACCCCTTAGCGCAAAGCGAATTATTGAAGTAAAATTGGCCCCTATATAGTCACGAAATGGCATGGTTTGTGTCGAGTGGACATTAAACCTCATTTCACTCTCTCTCCATCTCTCGTGACAATCATATATATTTTGGTACCTTATTAATAAGAAACATTAAAGTGGCGTTATTGGAGAATAGATAAAGAGCTGATAGTTCTCACTATAATAGTTCGAACATAGCAAATGAAAACAGGCCCCGAGTTCACAAAGCATTCTCAGACTTAAGTTGAGATTTTACTCAAAATTGTTCGCCTAATTTTAACTCAAATATAGCCCTTTGTATCAATTTTGTTGTTTTAATGTATTAAATACATCAATAAGAAACTATGTGCAAACCTTTGTGTTTCTGTATTAAAGATATTTCTCATAAAGAGTGATTGAAATTTGAGCAAATTGTCAACTTAAGTCTGAGAATGCTTTTTGAACTTGGGACCAGAATATGCTGAAAAATTCAGTCAAATTACGTCACTCTGAACAGAGATATTAGCTATTCAATCTTAGGCTAGCCTCAATCGTCATTACTAATATTGATACGATAATAAACAAATTCTAAATATCGCAGACTAACAATGACATCGAGTGTTGGTTACATGGTCTGGATAAGTTAAAGATACATTATGTGAGATTTAGATAAAGAGCTGACCATTCTTGCTATAATAGTTCAAAAATACATAATGTAAAGTGAAAATATTGAAAATTTCATTCAAATGACTCTATTCTGTACCAAGTTATCACTGTTTGTAGTTTTGACAAGATGTGTGCATGGTGGTAAACAGGGAACTGGTATATTCGAGACTTAGCCTCGCTTTCTCATTTTCAAATTAAAATTTGAAATGGCGAACCGTTCTAATTTAGTGATAATCTTCAGTATATGATGCCATCGGGAGTTGATTATGGTCTTGTTTTGTAAATAATTGTCTAATTAATAGTTTATGTAACATTTTGGGCCAAAAGAAAGACTCGCAATGGTCAGAGAGAGCTCATTGCATAATGCATGTTTAATCAATGTCTAATAATTAATAATATCACATTTTAGGCCTTCAGAAAGACCTGCAATAGGCAGGTTTAGCTCTTCCATAATGTATGTTTAATCAATATTCATTTTCAGTTCATTCACAGTGTTATTGTATTATAATACGCAATGGACAAGGCACATGTGTTGACATAACATAGTGTACATATTATACCTTACCTGATTTTCCAACCGCTGCTCGTCCTATGACTGCTAACTTAGTAACATCCGTAGTTTTAGCCCTTCCGTTCGTGTTCATAATATTTAATCCATTGCTCATTGTCGTTGTCATACTTCCGGTGTCAAATTGATTTTTTGCTCATAGATCAAACCATTTCGATGACGTTCATTTAATTTATAAAACCCTGTTCACCTAAAAATAGAACAAAGATACATATTATTATTTCAAAACAAGAAAATCTAAATAGTAATGCCATGTTCCCACTATCGCGATTCGTGGTTTTAATCGTGGACAAACCGTGGTGATCCTATTAGGACTTATCATATACACGTATTGAGATCAGTCTTAGCAATCGTGTGCAACGTAGCAAATCGTATCCGAACACATCTGCGCGTACCAGATCGTGGATTCAATAGAGACAATGCTATCGTAATACATCGCACGACAGTGGGGATGTAGCATAACGGTATACAATGTCCCGGCATGGATACAATCGGGTTTTTTGGGGTTTTTTGTGGAGGGGGGGACAAAAAGCGCAGTTAATGGAAATCAGTGTATTACATCGCTAAGCAGCATAGATGGATGAAATTTCAACTCCAAATTCATTTGTAAAAAATGAACGGATATTCCTTTTCGCGATTGGGGATTTGGCTAGCCGACTGGTAAGCGCGCGCGTGTTGTATCATATGATCTGCCATTTTGTAAATTTGCGTGGTTTCGATTCCTCGGAGTATGATTGACTGTCCAACGTCGTTGGTGTTCCCAAGGTCCTCCGGTTTCCTCATAATATTGTATTTTGCAAGTAATTCCTATAAGGTGAAATGGGGCATCAAGACTTTAACCCGAACAGTAAGTAAATGCTCTTTATCGAACTTTACCAAAATATGGATTGTATTTACACTATACATCAAGTTCCATCACTCATTTAGAAGCAGCGAAGATTCTAACTCCCATTATAAAATTGTGTTTCAAAACGTGTGACCATGAATCTCAGCCAAGGCATTTACCAAAGGAAAATCTACACCAAGTTTGTGCAATATATCTCAATAAAAAGTAAAGTTATTCTAATCCAAAAAATGTAGACTAGCAGAAAACAATTACCCCAGTCAAGGTGTTCGCTTAGCGTACATCTGCACAAAATTTGAACAGTCTATCCCAATTTATAGGGTCCTATATTCTCAACCAATGGCATTACTTATCGCCATTTAGCCTCAGAAGGAAATGTTCTTCGGGAGAATGTTCCAAGCGTTATTGGGCGTTGTCAGTGATGTAGGACAGAGGTCTAGTAACGTAAACGACCCCTTGACTGATCGAATTCGATATAAGAGTAGGACGAAGTGGCGCTGTCCTGGCGAAATTGCCC
This sequence comes from Patella caerulea, assembly GCA_036850965.1. Classification (NCBI taxonomy): domain Eukaryota; kingdom Metazoa; phylum Mollusca; class Gastropoda; family Patellidae; genus Patella; species Patella caerulea. The sequence goes on along the minus strand of JAZGQO010000002.1, from coordinate 9,714,763 downwards.
TCACAGAACACTGTATGACGTACGCCAGTCTTCATTAGCCCAGTTCGGAGCAGAACATTAGGACGTTAAACCCCATTTCATTCCTTATTATGCGTCCAGACAGAGTTAGCACATACTGTTCTTTCCAAGGAACCTGCCACAATTTATTTCTATTAGTCAGATGTTATGGCGGAAACCGAAAAGACATTAAAAGTCTTTCATTTTATTTTTACACTTCACCAAAACTCGGAGGAAATGACCTTGTATCTGTGCAAGTTCCATGCCAAAAATTATCAAATAGGTTTTCAGATAAATTGTAAATCTATTAAAATATCATAAGAATTCTTAATTACCAGGGGCACCTTCTTCCAGAACAACAAACTGCATGTTACATGTAGACTTATCTGAACGACTTGATAGCTTTAATCGTACTCAAAATACCCAAGAGTTTTTAAAAAAATTTCAAAGTTGCGGAAACGAGTTAAGTTATGTAAGAATAATTGTTAGAGGCCTTGCAAGATGAAACATCAAACATCATGAGTGTCGGGGCCAGGTGATAGCGTCCGTGGCGCTGTACAGACCCGTGTCTATAATGGTACAGTGTATTTGGATTTGGTTTTTATAACCTAATCAGCTATTAATGGACATTAAAATACAGATGTGACGTCATCCTTTGATGTATGCGTACCATTCTTTTCAGTAATGGTACTGGCTATGTGCCAAGCGTACATTATTTATACTAATTGAAATTTTGGACGCACGTGACATGTTTTATTGCAAAGCACGTGCAAGTGTCTGTATTTTAATCTGTTTAATGATCTCGAGTTTAAGACAGAACAACAAACTGCAACGTCCGACATTGTATAGAAAACGATTGACTCGGACTCAGAGCCCTTTTCCCTAGGCCAGACGGGCCCTTTTGTCAGACGTAGCGCCCTTTTGTCTGACTTTAGGACATCCTAACTAGGGTAAAATTTCATTTTCTCACCGGTTTTAGCATTTTTCTCCCGTTTTACTTTTCCAATTTCTTTGATTTTTTTTTCGCGAGGAGGCTGGCGCCTCAAGCCCCTCAGCTATAAAACGCCTTTGTATTTCCCTGCTTCACTGAGGGACATTCCTGGTACTTCCCTGTGTCACTGGAGTATTTACCAGTACCATTGATTACAGCACCACTGAGGTACTTTCCTGCATCACTGGGGCATTTACCAGTACCATAGAGGTACTTTTCAGCACCACTGCAGGTGCGGATCCAGGATTTTTTGCAGGGGGTGGGGGGTGTCTAGGTTTGATAATTGCTTAACTAATTGCGCTCAACCGATAATTTGGTAAATTAGATTCAATTTGGTTCATTCTGACGTATTTCCGGAAGGTAAATTCCAAAATAACAGGTCTAAATCGCCAATAAAATCGCATAAAAAAAATTTATTTCAAGCCCGAGCAGGGGGGGGGCCGGACCCCCTGGACCCCCTGGACCCCCCCCCCCCGCCCCCTCTTGATCCGCGCCTGTACTGAGGCACATCCTGCACCACAGGGGCCTTACCTGAACACAACCAGACCACCTGCTTGACAAGCACAGGAAAACTTACATGTTATGTACAGCATTGAAAATCATCTTGCTGTTTAAACGTTTCGCTGCTAAACCTTCATTTTCTAGAAACGTCCGTGTGTATATACGCGGCAGATCTTGAAATCTTTTGTAATTTACTACTCAGAATGAAAACTAAACAGTGTTAGAACTTCGACTCTTCACACTCACAGAAACAAAGTGGTTTAATGTTTAGACAAATGTTCGCCTGGTAATTAAGGTGATAATAATGTTTGGAATTCAAACAGAGGTAAAAGAAACACACAACACAACAATTGGGTCAGTCGAACTGACCCGTGTCAGATCACTACAGTTAACGATAATCTCTGATTTTATCGTTAAGTTTTGGCAACAGTGAAACTATCCCTTCTGAAATACTGTAACAACTGTTGGACTTTTCGTATAATTAAATGGGGGATATATTTAGAGTTGTAACTATTGGGAGAGAGAGGGATGGATAGAGAGAGAGGGAGAGGGAGAGAGAGAGGGTAACGTCCACTCCACACAAACCAGGTCATTTCGGGTTGTAAAGAGAGAGAGAGAGAAATGGGGTTTAACGTCCACTTAACACAAACTAGGTCATTCCGGGACTAACACATGGTTTAATTTTATTTCAATAATTCGCTTGCGCGTAGGGGTCTTTAGCAGTGGGAGGAAACCGGGGTGCCCAGAGGAAACCCACGAGGTTGAGAAGGTGCCCCTATCTCCATGCCACATACGCTCACACCAGGGCTCGAAACCACAGCCGCAAGCCAGAGGTGACCGGCCAGCTAGAGGTCGAAGTGCGGCACTCTAGACCACTAGGCCATCCCCTCCTGGTAGTAATGACAATCGAGGCTAGACGGCTAGACTATAATTGTATCGATAATATCTAGGCTCAAAATACAGTAATTTTGACTGAAATGGTTGGCGTATGCTCTTTTCATTATCTTTTTAACTATTATAGCGAGAACTGTCAGTTCTTTATATACTTATTTTTCAATTTGGCTTTAATGTTTCTTGAGCCACTTACTACCATAGGCTGTTTTTCGACAGTCAGTCAATGTTGGTGACGCTTGATCAGTTCAAGTGTCGATGTTGGCGGTGGAAGTTCCCGCTTGTCAATGATACAAGACGAAAGGTCAGGCATGAGGAGGCTACTGGTAGGCCAGAGGCTAATATCCATGGTCAGCCAGACGGGATCAACTCTTAGGACAGAGTCTGAAATCCATGGTCAGTGAAACGACATCAAATGTTAGGACAGAGTCTAACATCCATGGTCAGCCAGAGGATATCAACTGTTAGGACAGAGCCTGGCATACATGGTCAGCCAGATGATATCCACTCGTAGGCCAGAGTCTAACATGAATGTTCCGTCACGGGACATCAACTGGTATGCCGGAGTCTAGTATCCATGGTCAGCCAGAGGACATCAACTGGTAGGTCAGAGTCTAATATCCGTGGTCAGTCAACTGCCAGAGGACATCTAGTGTTCATGGTCAACAAAATGACAGAACACAGTCTTATCTATTAGTCAATCATTAAAAATCAACTTGTAGGATATTAGCGAACCGTTCACTCACTCCTACAATACTTAATAAAATAGGGTATATTTTCCCACGTGTATAATCTCCGGTATGCACGTGCCAGAAGAGGTTATCTGTCCTTACAACCCTTAGTGTTTTTAAAAGTGATAACCAGCGTCTTGGTATCATGACACTATCTCTATTAATCTGATATACGAACCCAAGAATAAAAAAAAAGATTCTATTGCATTATAAAAATTTATATAACAAAATGAACTGAAATGATAACAACTGGAATCTCTAAGCTTTCGGTTACAATATGCCAGTTATTACTTAAAGCGAGATTTTCATATTTTCTAAGATAGTCAAAACATAATTATGTCTATGTCTTTTGCTAAATAGGTTGTCAACTCACTATTATACGAACATAGGCATTATTTCCGATACCCCACGGGTAGCAAAATGGTGATAATCCGACCGACGGACCGGATATGAAATGATATGAAATGAAATGAGGTTTAACGTCCTACTGTTCTGCTCCGACTGTGCTAATGAAGACGGGTATACACCATGCAGTGTGCTATGAGCGAAATGTTCCCAGGCAACGGCACTATGGCCTACGCCTATATCGAATTTCAACTGCTAAGGGATCTTTGCACGCCAATGTATACACGGGACCTCGATTTTGCGTTCCATCATGCCCTCCATTCTGCACCACTGACGTGAAACCACGTCGAAAAATCCCAATGAACTTTCTCGGCCAATGAAGGCATCGGACACGCGACCACAAGGCTAGCGAGCCAGCGTCTTACCAATTTAGCCACCTTGGCTAGTCCAACCGACCGACCGACCAGTTGTTTTGCAAAGTAATCGTAAACAACTAATATCTTTTAGTCGAAAATAGAAAATAGAACATTTTGTCAAGAGAAATGCCTCCTCGTGAATTTTATTTTCATCTGGGGTGTAAATTCCACAAAGCCTGTTTCTTGGCAACTACTCGTGAACCCTGACTATAATAGAACTGTCCCGGGACGTAATTTCTAGAGAACTTGTCTCTTGGCATAATACCCATTGACACAAGAACCAAACCAATCTTTGAAACTTTTCAATTGTTCTTGGCACCATCTTAATTCTTGATTTTGATACTCTTTTAAAATAAGTCAAAGAACTGCAGAGGAGAGCAGAGGCAAATAAAAAAAAAGCCCCGAGTGTTTTCTCGCAATATAACTGACGGTTATAGTATATAAAGTAAATATATATTTATAGCGATGTGTTTATTTATCCGAGAAAGAGTTCTGGTATCACGCTTCTCTACTCCCGTCAATATATCCAGTGTTAATAGGCACTCAATATAAATAAAATTATACATTGGAATAACTGTTAATAAACATGTCTATGGCCAGAATATCAATAAGAGACAGAAAAGGGGTTTAACGTCCACTCGACACAAACGAGTTCATTTCAGGACAAATATATATATATTCAATAGTTCGCTTGCGTGTATAGACTTCGGCAGTGGGAGGTTGGACAGGTGGCCTTACTGTCACGTACACAAGCGATGGTTCGAACCCGAACCACTTGACATAATTACACACCTTGAGATTTGATGCGCATGCGTTAAACGTCTATAATACCAATGAATATATTGTGGGGAATGGATATAGTTTACGTCCGCATCCACGGAAGTAATATCGCCAACAAATTGAATGGATATGGCTTATGACTGGTACACTCATCAAGCGGTCTAAGGACCTGCAGCTCGGCACCAGCAGAGACTAATACAACGGGCATACGTCATGCAGTATGCAATGGGAGATTCGGGAATGCATCGGCAACAGGTCGAAGCAGAATATCAATTTAAAAAATTGTTTTGCTTCAAGGTAGTTAAACCGAATTCTGTCTCCATCACCACTAACAAGGAGAAACCATCCCCGGGATCGAACTCGTGGCCTGTTGGTTAGTACGACAGCATCTTACTCACTGCTAAAGACACCCAAACTATTGGAATAAAATTGAACCATATGTCCCGAAATGAACTAATAATTGCCTGCTCTCTCTCTCTCTCTCTCTCTCTCTCTCTCTCTCTCATAATAGCCTATTAGTTACAACTCTACATAGGGGGATGGGATGGCTTAGTGGTCTAGAGTGCCGCGCTTCGACCTCTAGCTGGCCGGTCACCTCTGGCTTGCGACTGTGGTTTCGAGCCCTGGTGTGAGCGTATGTGGCATGGAGATAGGGGCGCCTTCTCAACCTCGTGGGTTTCCTCCGGGCACTCCGGTTTCCTCCCACTGCTAAAGACCACTACGCGCAAGCGAATTATTGAAATAAAATTAAACCATATGTTAGTCCCGGAATGACCTAGTTTGTGTTAAGTGGACGTTAAACCCCCATTTCTCTCTCTCTCTCTCTCTCTCTCTCTCTCTCTCTCTCTCTCTTTACAACTCTAAATATACCTAGATTGCCCCTCTCCCCCTCTCTCTATCTCTCCCTCTCTCTTGGTTGACACTGATATAACTCTCTCTTTCAATGACAGACCTTCTGATACAACGCGCACACCTTTAATATAGCGAGAACGCGCACACCCAAATTATAGCGAGAACAACACGATCAGTTATTTATCTAAATTGTATGCAATGTCCCTTTAAACACCTGTTTATTTATATTATATTTTATTCCAATAAATGGCGTGGGGGAAGGAGTGTTTGTTGATGATAGATCTATTTAATATTTGATATTTCCTGTATTGTTGAGGGCGATATAGATTCCACAAGTAAACGCAACCTGTTTAGTTTCAGAAATAAACACACGGTGTCTTATCTATGCAAAAAGAGATACAGGATCGTCGTTGATTCAATATTCAACGATATAAAACTCAGATAGAACTCGCACTAGTCGACAAACACACAAAAAGCAAACAGATATAAATACACACACAACAAACAAAACGAAATACAAATACAACTCGCTCTAGTTTATAAACACACAACGATATAAAACGAAATTAAAATACAACTCACACAAGTCGATAAATATGCAACAATATAAAACGAAATACAAATACAACTCGCTATAGTTTATAGACACACAACAATACAATTTGCACTAGTCGATAAACACACAGCAATTGAAACTAAATATACAAATAGTCGATAAACAAGTAAAATGTGAAAGATATACAACTAAAATTCGCATTAGTCGATATACACTAAACGATATAAAACCATATACAATTAGACCTATTCGATAAACATACGACAATTGAAACGTATTACATGTACGAGAGAGGGAGAAATGGGCTTTAAAGTCCACTCAACACAAACTACGTCATTTCGGAACTAATATATGGTTTAATTTTATTTCAACAATTCGCTTGCGCGTAGGGGTATTTAGCAGTGAGAGGAAAACGGAGGACCCGGGGACCCGCACGAGGTTGGACAGGCGACCCTACTCCGTGTTACGCACAACCGGGGATTCGAAACCACACCAGTTGACTCAATGACAGGCTTTATTATACAGCTCGCACGAGCTAATCAATCGGCTATCCGACCCACCTGACTAACAACAACCAAGCGATAAAAACGCAACAGCTATAAACATATACAACCCGCACCAGTCGATAAAAATACAACAATTATAAACATATACAACCCGCACTAGTTGACAAACAGGCAACAAACATAACGATATGCAAATTCTATTTCCGTCTTCATTACATATTCCTGACGCAATGGCTCTAATCAAACTAAACACTACAGTGAGTATGTCTTCACTGTGACATTACCATATTTCGGGAGCACGTCGCTAGCTCACTCAACAACGGGGGGGGGGGGGATTGGGATGGCCTAGTGGTCTAGAGTGCCGCGCTTCGACCTCTAGCTAGCCGGTCACCTCTGGCTTGCGGCTGTTGTTTCGAGCCCTGGTGTGAGCGTATGTTGCATGGAGATAGGGGCGCCTTCTCGACCTCGTGGGTTTCCTCCGGGCACTCCGGTTTCCTCCCACTGCAAGCGAATTATTGAAATAAAGTTAAACCATATGTTAGTCCCGAAATGACCTAGTTTGTGTTGAGTGGACGTTAAACCCCATTTCTCTCTCTCTCTCTCTCTCTCTCTCTCTCTCTCTCTCTCTCTCTCACTCAACAACGGATGCAATGCCGATGTTGACCGAGAAAGTTCCCATGTAGTGTGGTGCCTGACAAAGAACGACGCCAAAATCGTTCGGATAGGAAGTAAACCCGAGATAAAAAAAGGCCCTTGACAGTTGGAACTCAATAAAAAACAGGAGGAAGCTTTCTGAGCGGACAAATGCCCCATGCACTCGCCTACCCCGTATTAACCAGCTTTGTCACATTGCAATTACAACTCGATGGATCGCTACACACCGATATACGTAAAACTTTCAGTAAATCCTTCGATGACGTATTCTCGCCGACAATAACATGTCCAGACGACGTACAACCAGAGATATTCACGTATAAACTACGTAGTTGTGGTGTAGTAAACGGCGGGAATATTTACCGATATAGCCCAATTGGTATACCAGCATGACGACGTACAACCAGAGATATTCACGTATAAACTACGTAGTTGTGGTGTAGTAAACGGCGGGAATATTTACCGATATAGCCCAATTGGTATACCAGCATGCCAGATGGAATTAAGATAAAGCATTTCTGTATCTAACATGTTTGATTGGTTGGTAATAAGTCAGCAGGGTAGATGATAATACCAATCGTAGTTAAACATACATTATGCAAGAGCTAAATCTGCCTAATGCAGGTGTTTCTTTAGGCCTAAATGTTATAGTTTTATTAGACAATAATTAACTTATCTAGACCGATTCCATTGCTGGCCTGCGAAATTTAGAGGATATGAATATTATTTGTGATCGATTATTCAAAGTAAAAATGGATAAACGAGACACCAAAGTTAGTAATGGCATGGAACCGAGGCATTGGTCCCGACATGACTTAGTATTCGGTGGCCTGTAATCTTTCGCTTTCATGTAAAAAGGAGTGGAGTCGTTCACGAGGCGAGTAAGTGAAATAAGGTATACCAAGCATTAGTCCCGACATGAAACAGTGTTGGGTGGACCGTAAACTCTGTAATTGTACGAGAGAGGGGGGGGGGGGAGAAGAGAGAGAGAGGGGGGAGGGGGTAGCGTCTACAAACTAGGTCATTTCAGGACATACACATGGTTCAATTTTATTTCAATAATTCGCTTGTGCGGAGGACCAAGGGAAAACCCAAGAGGTTGGACAGGCGACCCTACTCATTGTCACGCACAGTCGAGGAATCGAAACCGCCCCGTCTGACTCAATAACAGACTTTATGATATAACGCGCACGCGCTAACCACTCTGCCATCCAACCTGTCCCCTAATTTTACGAAACCAGACAGTTGACTTTGCTGCTGGCTATTATCGCGGACTGATCGTCTATTGACAATTTAATCTTAACACATCACGCCATGTTACTTACAGTAAGCCGGTATAAGCCCTGTTTCCTGATGACTGGTCACACCTTACCTGTGTTAATTCACCCCAACAAATCCGATATTAAATCATCGAAGATTAAGATTGTGCAATCGGCCAAGTCTAGACAATTACCACACAGGGTAAAAATAGGGAAGAACACGAATCAAAATGTCGCTCGGGTCATAGTTGGATTTAGAAGAAGCGTGCGCGTATAAAAGACTATTTAGCATGGATTTATAGATATATTATGCAAGAGCTAAATTTGCCTATTGCAGTCTGTCTGTGGGCCTTACATGTTATTATACTGATTAGACATTTACATGTATTAATATGACAAAACTACTATCAACTATTGATGCCATCCGATTCTCGAAATTTAACTACATTATATATTTCTTACATTCCGAACGACTACAGGCCTACAATGCTAAAAATAACCGAGATCGAATCGCTAACACACTATAGAAACTATTAAAAATGAAATTGGGTTTAACGTCCTATTGTTCTTCTACTACTGGGATAATGGAGACGCAATACGACATAAAGTGTACTATGGGGGAAATTTTGCCCGGGCAGCGGCGTTACAGTCTACTCTTATATCGAATTCCAACTGCTAAGGGATCATTAAGGCCCACTTCGATGTGTACTCGGGACCTTAGTCTTTCGTCCCACCCGAACGACTAAACAGTTGTCCTTGTATAAACTATTAAGAAACCACTCAACTAATGTATAGATGTTGTAAATTTTGTCCGGACAGTGGCACTACGGTCCACTCTTAAAACATATTCCAACTGCTAAGGAATCATTAAGGCTCACGTCAATGTGTACACGGGGCCTCAGTCTTTCGTTTCATCCGAACGACTAAACAGCTGTCCTTGTAGAAACTATTAAGAAACCACTCAACTGATGTATATATAGTTAGTAGATGAATGTGCTGGTGTAGGTATAATAAAAGTCGACAAGAGAATGAGGAGAATTTGGTATGAGTAGAAATCTACTTATTGTTGATGTATAATCATAGAACTCTTATAATAAACATATGGTAATAAACACCACGACCTCGCATACCATTTAAAGGGATCTTCCCTCTTTTTTATAATTCTATAATATAAAAACATCACGACCTCGCAGACCTTTTAAAGGGATCTTCCCTCTATTTCTATAATAAAATTACATAAACATCGCCAGCTCGCAGACCTTTTAAAGAGATCTTCCCTCTATTTCTATAATATTATGTATATACTATACATCTAATCTATTCAAGACGTCATGCAGTGTGAAATGGACAAAGTTTTGGATGGACAGCTGCGCTACGCCCTACTCGTATATCGAATTTCAGATGGCATGGGGTTCTTTTCCATGTACGTCAATGTATACACGAGACCCCGGTTTGACGACCTATCCGCACAACTAGAAGCTGTTGTTCTTGGTCAGCCCATCCGTCCTGCGCCACTTTGGAAAGGAAGTGAGTGGTGTTGAATATGTCTCCCCGATTAGTGCGTGGTAGGCCTAAAGAGGAGATAGGGAGAGCGGTGGACAGGTGACATGGAGGGACGGAGAGAAAGAGAGAAACAGAGAGAAAGAGAGTGCGGTTGGGGTAGACTAGATCATTTCGGCCCTAACATATGGTTCTATTTTAATTCAATAATTCCCTTGGTGCGTAGGGGTCTTTAGCAGTTGAAGGAACCCGGAGGACCCGGAGAAAACCCACAAAGTTGGATGTGTTCTTTGGACAACGACGTTAGACAAAAATGATTCTAAAACAACCGCTTCAATAAAACAAAACTTATTACTGAATCCCACTAATGTATAAATAGAACTAAGATAATTAAAGTTTCTATAGAGATAACATTGTGTTGTAAACTACATATACCGGTATTAAATTAAATTAATCTTGGGAGGGTGTCGGATATACAGACAGTGTGGTATTCATAGTCCGACAACAAACAACATAAATAATCAGAATATGTCAAATAGAAAACAAATTAAATAGGGTTGAACGACCAATCTGTATTTCAGATGTCAAGGGGTCTTTTACGTTTACATTTTACTTCGATTTGTTGCCCGGTTGAAAGGCCTTATTCCATGTCAGGGCTGGGATGCCCCCTTGTCTTATCCCCCCCCCCCCCGGTGCAAAAAAAAAAAAAAATAAAACTGAGAAACAAATATTTGTAAAGTTGAAGCAAAGGTATTATGTCTAAAGGCTCGACCTTTCAAATTACTCAGCTCTTTTAAACCTAAGCAGACAATTTGCATAATCGATTTAAGCCATATAGTACCAGATAATCTACAGCAGATCCTATAGTGTGGTACGGACAAATAAAACGAAATTTTGACGAAACGAAACAGGATCTGTGTTTTAATCAGTTTGTGTTAATCTCGAAGTTTGTGGTGAGAGGACGTCAAACGAAATAGAAGTATAGAACAGAAAAAAGTAGCAAAGAAGTAAAAATAAAAATAAAATAAACGTAGGAGTGGAATTAAGAGTATTTACACCAGAAATTTTAATTCCTTTTAACCAACCAATTAACAAAATCCTCAAAATAACTCACGCATTTCTGCGATAAGAATTTGGTCTATCTAATGAATGTTTTTATGTCATAAATTGATATGCAAAGCAGGCATGTTTTTGGCAGGATTCTTTAGTTAGTGTATTCAATTAATCAAGATAAACTTATTATTTTAATGAAATGTGGCTGATGCGCGTGGCATGTAGTTCCGGTACATTATATTCGTCGCCATGTTTTCAGTTAATATGGATTCTAGCGGAACAGTATCATCGAATATCCAGCAATGAAGATTCATAAATACTCGGAAAGGGCTTTGCCGTCCGCCCCACTATTCGGTTCCGACCGGGATAATGAAGACAGGAATGAGCCATATAGTGTGTATTGAGGAAAATTTTGTCCGGACAGCGTCGCCACGCCTATGATGTCTTACGCGTACCTCAATGTGTACATCCTACCCTAAAGACCATACATTGTCCCTCACCAGGTCCTCCGACCTGCACCATCGATAAGGGATAACCACGCCGGAAACTCCCGATGAACTTTTACCAAACTGTTTAAATGGCATTTAGTAATTGAACTAGAGTATACAGGACACAATTCTATGGAATACAATTACTGCTTATTATTGAGCAACGTTCAATTACTAAATGCCATTAAAACAGTTTATTAGACATCAATATGGAGACGTGGCAGTCAAACTCATTGATCAGTTACGAAGAACAGAAGGAAAATATGTACATGTATGTAATAATCTTACTTTCTTAATGCGATGCAACCACGTGGGTTTTCTCAGGGTCCTTCTGTTTTCTACCACTGTTAAAGGCCCATATGCGCCAAGCGAATTATTGAAATAAAATAGAAGCATTTTTGAGTCCCGAAATTATCTGGTTTGTATCGAATAAACGTTAAACCCCATTTCTCCCTCTCTCTCATAAGACGAAGCCTGTTGATATTCAACAATTTCCGACCACTTGAACAGCTAAATTAATCAACAGATTACTGGTACATGTATTATAAATGTTAGCACCGGAATGATCTAGGAGCCAATCAAATTTTAATTAGGGTTTCACACTGCGAAGCTTGTGTGAAACACTATTGTTTTTGTTAAAATTATTAGGGTTTCACACTGCGAAGCTTGTGTGAAACACTATTGTTTTTGTTAAAATTATTATTCTTATTATTAGGGTTTCACACTGCGAAGCTTGTGTGAAACACTATTGTTTTTGTTAAAATTATTATTAGGGTTTCACACTGCGAAGCTTGTGTGAAACACTATTGTTTTTGTTAAAATTATTATTAGGGTTTCACACTGCGAAGCTTGTGTGAAACACTATTGTTTTTGTTAAAATTATTATTCTTATTATTAGGGTTTCACACTGCGAAGCTTGTGTGAAACACTATTGTTTTTGTTAAAATTATTATTCTTATTATTAGGCTTTCAGACTTTCGTCTGAAAGCCTATTGAGATTACTAAAATTATTATTATTATTATTATTATTATTATTATTATTATTATTATTTACCGCGGGGGCCTAGATCTCCATGATCGAAAACAGAAATCGATCTGGAATTAGATTTTCTATTTGGAAACCATGTGGTGGCTACTTGATAAAATATTTTTGAAATTTCTGCGCATACCGGAAGTGACCGAACTTTGCACGTTGTCTAAAAATTGAAAATCGGCCATAGTTTCGTCAATTCTTTATCCATTTTCAAACAAATTACATTTTTGGAATCCCTGAATCTTTTCTGAGACAATGGCTATCTCACATTTTTCAATTTCGAACATTCGTCTATGACTTTTATCGTTCGAAAATTGAAAACATGTTGTTTACGAGACCATTTTTGTCATTTTTCAAAATTTTCAAATTTGACCTACATTTTTGGATACCTGAAGTCCATCCGATTCCAGTAATATAAGTTTCATTCAGAGTTATCGCCCTTTATTTTTCGATTTTTTTCGAATTTTCTTACCATTTTGTCAGCTCGGGTTTCGTTTTATGGTAGAATTGACGTTTCTGAAACTTCTAGAACATGAAGTTATAGTCCAATACCAACGTATAAAGCAATTTCGACAAGAATCCTTAAACCGGAAGTGGTCGAAATAATGTGCAATATTTTGAAAAAAATGGAAAAAATGGATATTTTGGGGAAAAACGCGAATTCTCCGCCCGATATCAATGGATTAAAGAAATTAGGGTACCATTGGACTGCACTAGGATTGTGCTATCGTATGATACCCAACTCGTACGGATACGATGAGCAGGCAGCAAAATATGGCACGCTGAAAATCAAGTATTTTCTTATTTGGAGCGTTTTTGGACGCCTGTATCTCGAAAACTTAACCGCAACTTTTTTTGTAATTTTTTCTATCGAGAGTCCTTTCGGAGGTATTTTGCATGAAGCCATCCAATAAGACTTTGAAATATCTGGAATAGGTGAAATAACGGACTGAAAATCGAAAAAAGTCGAAAAATCGTGAAATTTTGGAAAATGCTCTGCTATTTTTTTATTTTCAAAGATTTCCAAAAAACGATTGTATATTCAGATAGCTGACCTAATTACGATTCTAACGATGTATAATATGTATGTAGTTATTGAAATTTAATTTTCGATATTTTAAATTTTTTGCATTTTTGGCACTTTTGAACCTAGGATTTCTCAGGGGCATTTTATCTGATCAGATAATGTAATATATCATTACAGAGCACTGTGGCTATTTTAGTGCCCAAACCGGTTATTAAAACTATACCGACAATAATAACCATACCGGAAGTATTCAAAAAATGAAAAAAAAGGTTAAAAACATTGTCGCACTTGCGAAAAACTTGATTTCTCCCTTAGGTAATAGCGGACCAAAAGAACTAAAGTGTCGTTGGATAGCCCTATTAATGGACCATCACATGGTATCTAAATAATACGATATCGATGGTAAGGAAATAAATTATTGTATGCCAAAAATCTAGTATTTTCCGATTTTTTAACATTCTGAGACGCCCTTTTCTCGAAAACGACGCCGCAGATTTTTCTTAAACTTTTCTAACTCAAAGTCCCATCGGTTGTCTATATAGTGAATCAAAAATGAAAAGCATTGAAATAATATAGGTGGTCCAAAAATGGCATCAAACTTTGAAAAAAATTGAAAAATCGTTAAATTTTTGTAAACGCTCTTTTATTTATCTTTTTTTCCAAAACTGCTCAATGGATGTTTCTGACACTTCTGGTACAGAAAGTTAAGTATCCAAAGAACTTCGTAAAGCTATCACAACAACGATCGTAAAACTGGAAGTAGTCGAAAAAATGTCCGATATTTTGAAAAAAAATATTTTTTTTACGAAAATCTTTTTTATTTATGAATATTTTTTGGTGATATTTTACACTGGGTTAAAATATCATCGTACTTGAGCAGAAATGAGAAAAAAAAATGTCTGGGTAATTTGCGTTAGCCGCCATCGGCGAATTTAGTTTTTCGTACCCAGAAAAATTATTTATTGTTCGATTTGTATAAAACAAAGTTCATATGCTCCGTGGTCCCAATTGTTATTTTTTATGTTACGGTGAAATTTTTCTGTCGGCAACGGAAGTGACGTAATATTAACAAAAACTACAATTTTGACAGTTCGGTACCACTTTTTGAAAGAAAATATTATTTTTTTTCAAAACTGATATAACTAAAAGGATGCATCCTGCGAAGGTGCACAAAATCCTTAGCTCATATTTTTAAATTTCAATTTCATTTTCGGGCAATTTCGAATAAAATGTAAAATAAAGTGTAAAATTCAGCTATTTACAATTCATTCAGCGTCTTCATATTTTTAAATATTTATTTGTAATTTTCATAAACTCGTAGCAATAATCCAGACGAAGAGAATGTATGCGAAAATTAGTTTGTAATATGAGCAGTTGTCGAGAAATATGCAATTTTGCATGCATCACTTTTCACGTTATTTTGCCTATACAAGAGTGAATTATTATTCGATTTGCAATATTTTTTTTCCATTTGATGTCTAATGCCAATTTGGACTAGGTCAAGCCAATTTTACATTTTCACTGTGACCGGAAATGACGTCATTTGGGCAAAAACTGTATTTTTAACCTAAAAAACTAATATTTTATTCAAATCAGTCTCCCTTATAATATTTTTAAAATTATGATATTTTATTCCCATCAACGAATAGAATGAAGCCATACGACCATACAGATACCACAAAATGGTTTCTAACTTGTACGGTTACAGAGAAATAGGCGATCTTCTATAAGTCACTTTTCAAGGTTTTTGGTCTATAAAAGTGTCAATTATTATTCGATTTTTATAATTTTTTTACCATTTGATGCCTTATGCCATTTATGACTTCTATGAACCAAGTTAACATTTTCAATATCACCGGAAGTAATGTAATTTTTGCAAAAAACGTATTTTTAGCCTTCAAAACAAACATTTTTTTGAAGTGATTTATATTCATTATTCGTTTAACTTTATAACGTCTGGCTCTAATGGGCAGTAAGATTGAATCAATACCATCATATTGATATCAAGAAAAGGCTTCTAGCATGTTCCCTTGTCGAATAATAACCAATTTTCCCAGGGTCACTTTTAAGTTTTTTACTTTCTTAATTTCAGTTTATGGGTTATAGGTTAATTATTTATTGCCCGATATGTTTAAAACAAAGTTTGTATTTTGTGTGTTGCGAATTTTCGACTTATTTTTCACCTATAAAAATTTCTTTCGGTACCGGAAGTGACGTAATTTTGCCATAATTTACAATTTTGACCGGTCTTTTCGCCAGCAAATATTACTATTACATATGATAGAGGGTGTCACTGAAGCAAAACAACTAAAGTATACTTTGGTAGTTCAATGGATCGGCTATGGTATAATAAACTTCCTGTATGATTCCTGAAAGCCGGTTCAGTGCTGCTTGCAGGTCTAGTTATTATTATTATTATTATTCTTCTTTTGTTTTGAGTAGATCTCAGCAACTACGTGTCGCATCGTTACGATTTCTTCGGTTTTACTGGGAAAGTGGGTGTGACTTAGAGGATAAAGCTATTTTGAACGTTCTGCGACAATGCGAAATGTCCGAAATCACCGAAGTTATCGTTTTTACAAATATTGCGGTAATTTTAACAATAATCATGGGATTTTAACTTTCGATACATTTTGGCATAGCTGGAGACAGGGCACATAGCTGCGCTACTTTCGATTTTTGATTTTCGGCAAATCTTCGAAGATATTAGGCGCCAAATTTCGGAAATTTAAAATTTTACAAAAAACTTTTTTATTTATGAATATTTTTTAGTCGTGTTGTGCACAGAATTAAAGAGTCATCTGACTTGCGCAAAAATGTTAAAAAATTTTGTCTCAGTAATTTTCCTTGGCCTCCATTGGCTAATTCAGTTTTTTAGTCCTAGATTAATTTTTTATTGTTCGATTTGTATAAAACAAAGTTCATATGCTTCGTTGTCTCAATTGTCATTTTTTTTATTACCAAAAGTGTTATCTGTCGGCACCGGAAGTGGCATAATTTTACCAAAAACTACAATTTTGACAGTTAGGTACATTTTTTGAAAACAAATATTATTTTTTTGAAAAATTATATGACTCAAAGAGTGTGTCCTTTAAAGGCGCAAAAAATGTCGGAAGCAGTTTTTTTAATTTCTTTTTCATTTTCTAGCAAATTGGATTAAGAGGTGAAAAAAGGCGTAAAATTGACCTATTTACAACTCATTCAGGCTTTTCAGATTTTAAAATATTTTTACGTAACTTTTATAAACTTGTAGCTATAATCCATACGAAGAGAATGTATGTGAAAATTAGTTTGTAATATAAGCAGTTGCCGAGAAATAGGCAATTTTGCATGAGTCACTTTTCACGTAATTTTGGCTGTAAAAGAATCAATTATTATTCGATTTTCAATTTTCTTTCGCCATTGGATGCCTAATGCCATAGTGGACTATGTCAAACCATTTTAACCCTTGCGCTGCCACCGGAAATGACGTCATTTGCTCAAAACTTAAATTTTAGCCTTCAAAAAACAATATTTTATTCAAATGAGTCGTTTTTGTTATTTTTTTCAAATTGTGATATTTGATTCTATTGATCAAATAGATTGAACCCATACGATCATACAGATACCACAAAATGGTTTCTAACTTGTACGGTTGCAGAGAAATGGGCGATTTTCATTAAGTCACTTTTCAAGGTTTTTGGTCTATAAAAATGTCAGTTATTATTCGATTTTCATAAAATTTTCACCATATGATATCTTGTGTCATTTATGATTTCATAGAACTAATTTAACATTTTCAGTATCACCGGAAGTAATGTCATTTTGGCAAAAACTGTATTTTTAGCCTTCAAAACAGACATTTTTTTCAAATGAGTCTGATTTGTAATATATTTCAAATTATGATATTTGATTCCAATCAACAAATGGATTGAACCCATACGATCATATAGATACCAAAAGATAGTTTTTATCGTGTACGGTTGCCGAGAAATAGACGATTTTCTACAAGTCACTTTTCAAGGTTTTTGGTCTATAAAAGTGGCAATTCTCATTCGATTTACATACAATTTTCGCCATTATGCTGCCTTATGCCATTTCTGATTTCATAAAACTAATTGAACATTTTCATTATCACCGGAAGTAATGAAATTTTGCCAGGATCACTTACAAGTAACATATATATATAAAATGAATTGATATTGCTGGATTTGGTTGATTCTTCGTCCATTTTATTTGATGTTTACAATGCTTATGTGGAAACCTGTTTGATGGTTTCATTGGTATCGGAAGTGACATATGTTTAAGGGTAACGTGGCACCGAAAGTGACGTGGCACCAGTGAAACCCGTCATTCCTGCATGCAGGTCTAGTTATTATTATTATTATTATTCTTCTTTTGTTTTGAGTAGATCTCAGCAACTACGTGTCGCATCGTTACGATTTCTTCGGTTTTACTGGGAAAGTGGGTGTGACTTAGAGGATAAAGCTATTTTGAACGTTCTGCGACAATGCGAAATGTCCGAAATCACCGAAGTTATCGTTTTTACAAATATTGCGGTAATTTTAACAATAATCATGGGATTTTAACTTTCAATACATTTTGGCATAGCTGGAGACAGGGCACATAGCTGCGCTACTTTCGATTTTTGATTTTCGGCAAATCTTCGAAGATATTAGGCGCCAAATTTCGGAAATTTAAAATTTTACAAAAAACTTTTTTATTTATGAATATTTTTTAGTCGTGTTGTGCACAGAATTAAAGAGTCATCTGACTTGCGCAAAAATGTTAAAAAATTTTGTCTCAGTAATTTTCCTTGGCCTCCATTGGCTAATTCAGTTTTTCAGTCCTAGATTAATTTTTTATTGTTCGATTTGTATAAAACAAAGTTCATATGCTTCGTTGTCTCAATTGTCATTTTTTTTATTACCAAAAGTGTTATCTGTCGGCACCGGAAGTGGCATAATTTTACCAAAAACTACAATTTTGACAGTTAGGTACATTTTTTGAAAACAAATATTATTTTTTTGAAAAATTATATGACTCAAAGAGTGTGTCATTTAAAGGCGCAAAAAATGTCGGAAGCAGTTTTTTTAATTTCTTTTTCATTTTCTAGCAAATTGGATTAAGAGGTGAAAAAAGGCGTAAAATTGACCTATTTACAACTCATTCAGGCTTTTCAGATTTTAAAATATTTTTACGTAACTTTTATAAACTTGTAGCTATAATCCATACGAAGAGAATGTATGTGAAAATTAGTTTGTAATTTAAGCAGTTGCCGAGAAATAGGCAATTTTGCATGAGTCACTTTTCACGTAATTTTGGCTGTAAAAGAATCAATTATTATTCGATTTTCAATTTTCTTTCGCCATTGGATGCCTAATGCCATAGTGGACTATGTCAAACCATTTTACCCCTTGCGCTGCCACCGGAAATGACGTCATTTGCTCAAAACTTAAATTTTAGCCTTCAAAAAACAATATTTTATTCAAATGAGTCGTATTTGTTATTTTTTTCAAATTGTGATATTTGATTCTATTGATCAAATAGATTGAACCCATACGATCATACAGATACCACAAAATGGTTTCTAACTTGTACGGTTGCAGAGAAATGGGCGATTTTCCTTAAGTCACTTTTCAAGGTTTTTGGTCTCTAAAAGTGTCAGTTATTATTCGATTTTCATAAAATTTTCACCATATGATATCTTGTGTCATTTATGATTTCATAGAACTAATTTAACATTTTCAGTATCACCGGAAGTAATGTCATTTTGGCAAAAACTGTATTTTTAGCCTTCAAAACAGACATTTTTTTCAAATGAGTCTGATTTGTAATATATTTCAAATTATGATATTTGATTCCAATCAACAAATGGATTTAACCCATACGATCATATAGATACCAAAAGATAGTTTTTATCGTGTACGGTTGCCGAGAAATAGACGATTTTCTACAAGTCACTTTTCAAGGTTTTTGGTCTATAAAAGTGGCAATTCTCATTCGATTTACATACAATTTTCGCCATTATGCTGCCTTATGCCATTTCTGATTTCATAAAACTAATTGAACATTTATATTATCACCGGAAGTAATGAAATTTTGCCAGGATCACTTACAAGTAACATATATATAAAATGAATTGATATTGCTGGATTTGGTTGATTCTTCGTCCATTTTATTTGATGTTTACAATGCTTATGTGGAAACCTGTTTGATGGTTTCATTGGTATCGGAAGTGACATATGTTTAAGGGTAACGTGGCACCGAAAGTGACGTGGCACCAGTGAAACCCGTCATTCCTGCATGCAGGTCTAGTTCTTATTATTATTATTATTATTCTTCTTTTGTTTTGAGTAGATCTCAGCAACTGCTTGTCGCATCGTTACGATTTCTTCGGTTTTACTGGGAAAGTGGGTGTGACTTAGAGGATAAAGCTATTTTGAACGTTCTGCGACAATGCGAAATGTCCGAAATCACCGAAGTTATCGTTTTTGAAAATATTGCAGTAATTTTAACAATAATCATGGGATTTTAACTTTCGATACATTTTGGCATAGCCGGAGACATGGCACATAGCTACGCTACTTTCGATTTTTGATTTTCGGCAAATCTTCGAAGATATTAGGCGCCGAATTTCGGAAATTTAAAATTTTACAAAAAACTTTTTTATTTATGAATATTTTTTAGTCGTGTTGTGCACAGAATTAAAGAGTCATCTGACTTGCGCAAAAATGTTAAAAAATTTTGTCTCAGTAGTTTTCCTTGGCCTCCATTGGCTAATTCAGTTT
This sequence comes from Patella caerulea, assembly GCA_036850965.1. Classification (NCBI taxonomy): domain Eukaryota; kingdom Metazoa; phylum Mollusca; class Gastropoda; family Patellidae; genus Patella; species Patella caerulea. The sequence continues at coordinate 9,694,413 of JAZGQO010000002.1, read as the reverse complement.
TTCAGTCCTAGATTAATTTTTTATTGTTCGATTTGTATAAAACAAAGTTCATATGCTTCGTTGTCTCAATTGTCATTTTTTTTATTACCAAAAGTATTATCTGTCGGCACCGGAAGTGGCATAATTTTACCAAAAACTACAATTTTGACAGTTAGGTACATTTTTTGAAAACAAATATTATTTTTTTGAAAAATTATATGACTCAAAGAGTGTGTCCTTTAAAGGCGCAAAAAATGTCGGAAGCAGTTTTTTTAATTTCTTTTTCATTTTCTAGCAAATTGGATTAAGAGGTGAAAAAAGGCGTAAAATTGACCTATTTACAACTCATTCAGGCTTTTCAGATTTTAAAATATTTTTACGTAACTTTTATAAACTTGTAGCTATAATCCATACGAAGAGAATGTATGTGAAAATTAGTTTGTAATATAAGCAGTTGCCGAGAAATAGGCAATTTTGCATGAGTCACTTTTCACGTAATTTTGGCTGTAAAAGAATCAATTATTATTCGATTTTCAATTTTCTTTCGCCATTGGATGCCTAATACCATAGTGGACTATGTCAAACCATTTTACCCCTTGCGCTGCCACCGGAAATGACGTCATTTGCTCAAAACTTAAATTTTAGCCTTCAAAAAACAATATTTTATTCAAATGAGTCGTATTTGTTATTTTTTTCAAATTGTGATATTTGATTCTATTGATCAAATAGATTGAACCCATACGATCATACAGATACCACAAAATGGTTTCTAACTTGTACGGTTGCAGAGAAATGGGCGATTTTCCTTAAGTCACTTTTCAAGGTTTTTGGTCTATAAAAGTGTCAGTTATTATTCGATTTTCATAAAATTTTCACCATATGATATCTTGTGTCATTTATGATTTCATAGAACTAATTTAACATTTTCAGTATCACCGGAAGTAATGTCATTTTGGCAAAAACTGTATTTTTAGCCTTCAAAACAGACATTTTTTTCAAATGAGTCTGATTTGTAATATATTTCAAATTATGATATTTGATTCCAATCAACAAATGGATTGAACCCATACGATCATATAGATACCAAAAGATAGTTTTTATCGTGTACGGTTGCCGAGAAATAGACGATTTTCTACAAGTCACTTTTCAAGGTTTTTGGTCTATAAAAGTGGCAATTCTCATTCGATTTACATACAATTTTCGCCATTATGATGCCTTATGCCATTTCTGATTTCATAAAACTAATTGAACATTTTCATTATCACCGGAAGTAATGAAATTTTGCCAGGATCACTTACAAGTAACATATATATAAAATGAATTGATATTGCTGGATTTGGTTGATTCTTCGTCCATTTTATTTGATGTTTACAATGTTTATGTGGAAACCTGTTTGATGGTTTCATTGGTATCGGAAGTGACATATGTTTAAGGGTAACGCGGCACCGAAAGTGACGTGGCACCAGTGAAACCCGCCATTCCTGCATGCAGGTCTAGTTCTTATTATTATTATTCTTCTTTTGTTTTGAGTAGATCTCAGCAACTGCTTGTCGCATCGTTACGATTTCTTCGGTTTTACTGGGAAAGTGGGTGTGACTTAGAGGATAAAGCTATTTTGAACGTTCTGCGACAATGCGAAATGTCCGAAATCACCAAATTATCGTTTTTTAAAATATTGCAGTAATTTTAACAATAATCATTGTATTTTAACTTTCGATACATTTTGGCATAGCCGGAGACAGGGCACATAGCTACACTACTTTCGATTTTTGATTTTCGGTAAATCTTCAAAGATATTAGGCGCCAAATTTTGAAAATTTAAAATTTTACAAAAAACTTTTTTATTTATGAATATTTTTTAGCCGTATTATGCACAGAATTAAAGGGTCATCTGACTAGTGCAAAAATGTTAAAGAATTTTGTCTCAGTAATTTATCTTGGCCGCCATTGGCTAATTCAGTTTTTAAGTCCTAGATTAATTTTTTATTGTTCGATTTGTATAAAACAAAGTTCATATGCTTCGTTGTATCAATTGTCATTTTTTTTATTACCAAAAGTTTTATCTGTCGGCACCGGAAGTGGCATAATTTTACCAAAAACTACAATTTTGACAGTTATTTTCCTTCTACGAAAACAAATATTATTTTTTGGAAAAATTATTTGACTCAAAGAGTGTGCCCGTTCACGGCGCAAAAAATGTAGAAAGCAGTTTTTTTAATTTCGATTTCATTTTCGAGCAAATTCGATTAAGAGGCTAAAAATGGTGTAAAATTGGCCTATTTACAACCTATTCAGGCTTTTCAGATTTTAAAATATTTCTTCGTAACTTTTATAAACTTGTAGCTATAATCAATACCAAGAAAATGTATGTTAAAATTCGTTTGTACTATAAGCAGTTACCAAGAAATGGGCAGTTCTGTACAAGTCACTGTTTTCGTTATTTTGCCTGTAAAATAGTCAATTATGATTGGATTTTTATAAAAGTGACATCATTTGATTCAAAAAGCACGTAGCGTCATATCAAGTTGATTACAATTTAAAATTGACACCGGAAGTGACATCATTTGGTCAAAAAATGCATTTTAAACTTTTTAAATCAATGTTTTATTCAACCAAGAATAACTTAATATGTATCAATAATTTTAACTTTTGGTTTAAATTCAGATATAAACAAAACTCATATGGTCATATAGATATCATAAAATGGTTTCTAACTTGTTCGGTTGCCGAGAAATAGACGGTTTTCTACAGGTCACTTTTGAAGGTTTCGGGGCCATAAAAGGGTCAATTATTATTCGATTTTCATAAACGTCACACCATGTTATACCTAATGCCATTTGGGATTTCATACAAGTAATTTAAGATTTTCATTATCACCGGAAGTAACGTCATTTTGGCAAAAACTGTATTTTTAGCCTCTAAAACAGATATTTTATTCAAATGAGTCTGTTTTGAAATCTTTTTCAAAGTATGGTATTTGATGCCAATCAACAAATAGAATGAACCCATACGATCATACAGATACCACAAAATGGTTTCTAACTTGTACGGTTGCAGAGAAATAGCCGATTTCGTACAAGTCACTTTTCAAGTTTTTTGGTCTTTAAAAGTGGCAATTATTATTCGATTTACATAAAATTTTCACTATATGATATCGTATGCCATTTCTGATTTCATAAGACTAATTGAACATTTCCATTAACACCGGGAGTAATTTAATTTTGTCAAGATCATTTACAAGTAACAAATGTATAAAATGAATTGATATTGCTGGATTTTGTTGATTCAATGTCCATTTTATTTGTGTGCAATGTTAATTTGGAAACCTGTTTAGTGGTTTCGCTGGTACCGGAAGTGACATATGTTCAAGGGTAACTTGGCACCGGAAGTGACATGTTTAAGGGTAACGTGGCACCAGTGAAACCCGTCATTCCTGCATGCAGGTCTAGTTATTATTATTATTATTCTTCTTTTGTTTTGAGTAGATCTCAGCAACTACGTGTCGCATCGTTACGATTTCTTCGGTTTTACTGGGAAAGTGGGTGTGACTTAGAGGATAAAGCTATTTTGAACGTTCTGCGACAATGCGAAATGTCCGAAATCACCGAAGTTATCGTTTTTACAAATATTGCGGTAATTTTGACAATAATCATGGGATTTTAACTTTCGATACATTTTGGCATAGCTGGAGACAGGGCACATAGCTGCGCTACTTTCGATTTTTGATTTTCGGCAAATCTTCGAAGATATTAGGCGCCAAATTTCGGAAATTTAAAATTTTACAAAAAACTTTTTTATTTATGAATATTTTTTAGTCTTGTTGTGCACAGAATTAAAGAGTCATCTGACTTGCGCAAAAATGTTAAAAAATTTTGTCTCAGTAATTTTCCTTGGCCTCCATTGGCTAATTCAGTTTTTCAGTCCTAGATTAATTTTTTATTGTTCGATTTGTATAAAACAAAGTTCATATGCTTCGTTGTCTCAATTGTCATTTTTTTTATTACCAAAAGTGTTATCTGTCGGCACCGGAAGTGGCATAATTTTACCAAAAACTACAATTTTGACAGTTAGGTACATTTTTTGAAAACAAATATTATTTTTTTGAAAAATTATATGACTCAAAGAGTGTGTCCTTTAAAGGCGCAAAAAATGTCGGAAGCAGTTTTTTTAATTTCTTTTTCATTTTCTAGCAAATTGGATTAAGAGGTGAAAAAGGCGTAAAATTGACCTATTTACGACTCATTCAGGCTTTTCAGATTTTAAAATATTTTTACGTAACTTTTATAAACTTGTAGCTATAATCCATACGAAGAGAATGTATGTGAAAATTAGTTTGTAATATAAGCAGTTGCCGAGAAATAGGCAATTTTGCATGAGTCACTTTTCACGTAATTTTGGCTGTAAAAGAATCAATTATTATTCGATTTTCAATTTTCTTTCGCCATTGGATGCCTAATGCCATAGTGGACTATGTCAAACCATTTTACCCCTTGCGCTGCCACCGGAAATGACGTCATTTGCTCAAAACTTAAATTTTAGCCTTCAAAAAACAATATTTTATTCAAATGAGTCGTATTTGTTATTTTTTTCAAATTGTTATATTTGATTCTATTGATCAAATAGATTGAACCCATACGATCATACAGATACCACAAAATGGTTTCTAACTTGTACGGTTGCAGAGAAATGGGCGATTTTCATTAAGTCACTTTTCAAGGTTTTTGGTCTATAAAAATGTCAGTTATTATTCGATTTTCATAAAAATTTCACCATATGATATCTTGTGTCATTTATGATTTCATAGAAATAATTTAACATTTTCAGTATCACCGGAAGTAATGTCATTTTGGCAAAAACTGTATTTTTAGCCTTCAAAACAGACATTTTTTTTCAAATGAGTCTAATTTGTAATATATTTCAAATTATGATATTTGATTCCAATCAACAAATGGATTGAACCCATACCATCATATAGATACCAAAAGATAGTTTTTATCGTGTACGGTTGCCGAGAAATAGACGATTTTCTACAAGTCACTTTTCAAGGTTTTTGGTCTATAAAAGTGGCAATTCTCATTCGATTTACATACAATTTTCGTCATTATGCTGCCTTATGCCATTTCTGATTTCATAAAACTAATTGAACATTTTCATTATCACCGGAAGTAATGAAATTTTGCCAGGATCACTTACAAGTAACATATATATATATAAAATGAATTGATATTGCTGGATTTGGTTGATTCTTCGTCCATTTTATTTGATGTTTACAATGCTTATGTGGAAATCTGTTTGATGGTTTCATTGGTATCGGAAGTGACATATGTTTAAGGGTAACGTGGCACCGAAAGTGACGTGGCACCAGTGAAACCCGTCATTCCTGCATGCAGGTCTAGTTATTAGGGTTTCACACTGCGAAGCTTGTGTGAAACACTATTGTTTTTGTTAAAATTATTATTAAGCTTTCATATTACATATGAAAGCTTATTGTTTCTGTTAAGATTATTATTGTTATTTTTTTTTTGTGTTTTGTCCACAAATCGGATTTCTCAGAATCTAACGATAGGATCGTTCTGAAACTTTTACCTATCCCCCCAAAAATGGGTGGTGGCTGTTGATTAAATATATTTTCAAAACGTTTTACGAATCCGAAATCACCGAATTTTACGAACGAAAAAACTGACAATGCATAGTCGTAACTTTGTTATTTTTTGACCGATTTTACTAATTCTTTTTTCTTTGAATACCTTGAAAAAAATCATTTTCATCTGCAGTTTCGCATTTTCCAATTTCGAAAATTCGTCGCTGTGATTTCGAACCGGAAGTTTAGACCAATTTGAGAACTTCTTTAATAGTTGTACGATTTTCATGAAATTTAGTGTGTAAGTAGATGTTACCGATGTGACTTCAAAAATATAATTATAAATGTTCTAAATTATCTCCCCTTGACGAAATTAAGGATCAAAGTTTTCAAAAAAATCGTCGAAATATAGGTCAGAATGACCTAATTTTTTTTTTTTGATACTAGACAAGTAATTACTGATTCGTACACAAAATATGGAGTTTGTCGATCGAACCGGAAGTGCCACCATCTTTAAACGTGAAAAATCAAAAAGGCTTTTTTGCTATTTTACTTACAGACTCGGGAGTTATATTTTCAGAATCCTTGAAGGAATGCCTAAAAATCTATCGGATCCGAATTTTGATTTCGGTCACGTGATGGTCACCATTTTGAATTGAAAATGAAAAATAGAAGCAATTTGAAGGGCCGGGACTTTGGAACACAATAACTCTCCTTCTAATTAAGCTAAAATGTTCAAACTTGGTGTAGACGTTCACTAGGACAATGTCATGATTGAGTTCAAAGATGAGCATTTTCTGCTTAGGGTAAGCAGAGATAAGGATGCTGATTTGTTGATTCTTTAGGGCACGATAACTTCGGTTATAATGAAGGGAGGGCGATGAAACTTTAGTCAATAGAGAGTCTAATAGCTAGCCTGTTGTTTGAAATCATTGTATCATTTTTTTTAAATATCAGGGATAGCCGAAAAAAAGAGATTGAAAATCCAAAAAGTCGTATTTTTACAATTTGGAGCATGTTTAGAGGTCTTTCTCGTAAAGTCAACATAATATTTTTTGGGAACTTCTTCTACAAAGAGTCTTATTGGTAGTCTTTTATATGAAACCATCGATCAACAGTCCAACATATCTGGAGTAGAAGAACAAAAGGATCGAAAATTGAAAACGGCACCCTTTCATTGTTAAGCGAAACATGCAGTGTGGGTGACTACAATCTACACATTTAGTCATCGTATAGAGCTTATTCAACAGTATCGAATTCCAACTGCTTAGGGATATTTTACGTGCACTCCAATGTGTACACGGGACCTTGGTGTTTCATCCCATCCGAACGACTAGACAGCTGTGCTTGTCAGGCCCTCCGTTCTGCCTCACTGACAACGGGGAACCACGCCGGGAAATCAAGATGAACTTTCTCCGTGCAGAACTTTCAATTCAGGCCAAACGTTTATTGCACACGATTAAGCTGGTCAGTTGTAATAATCGGTTGGCAATTAAAGTACCGTGCACATTAAACTGTTAAAACAGAAAATTTCGCCCGGTTGAAATGTTTCTTGCTATAAGTCAGCAATTTTCCGAATTCAGGGAGGCTGAATGGTTAGCATCTGCGCGCTGTATCGTAACGTCTGTCATTGAGTCAACGAGCGTCGTTTCGATCTCCAGGTTGCACGTGACATGAAGTATGATGTCCAACCTCGTGGGTTTTCTCCGTGTCCTTCGGTTTCCTCCCAAAGGCTAAAGACCAGTAAGCGCAAGGGGAGTTTTTAAATAAAATTAAAAAACATATGTTAGTCACAAAATGACCTAGTTTGTGTCGAATGGACATTAGGCCGCATTTCTCTCTTTCTCTTTTATTTGTAAAGTTTTGTAATAATCGGTTGGTAATCAAAGGTACTGTAAAAGTGATAAAACAGAAAATTTCGCCCGGTTGTAATGTTTCTCACTTTAAGGTCAGCAGTTTGCAGATTTTAAGGGGCAAACGTTTATTGCGAACGCTTAAGCTGGTCAGGGGGAGCTTATTTTTAAAAGTTTTGTAATATTCGGTTGATAACTAAAGGTACCATGCAAATTAAACTGTTCAAATAGAAAATTTGGGCCGGTTGAAATGTTTCTCGCTGTAGGTCAGCAATTTGCCGATTTTGGGGAGGTTGCGTGGCTGAATGGTTAGCACGTGCGCTCTGTATCAAAACGTCTGTCATTGAGTCAACTGGCGTTGTTTCGATTTCTTGGTTGTACGTGACAAGGAGTATGGTCGCCTGTCCAACCTCGTAGGCCGTAACGCCGCTGCCCGGGTAAAATTTCCCTCATTGCACACTTTATGGCATATGCCAGTCTTCATTAGCCCATTTTAGGAGCAGAACAGTAGGACGTTAAACCCCATTCAATTTCATTTCATTTTCTCTATGTTGCTTATTTATTGTAGTGGATAAATATTTTTCTGGTTCTAGCAATTATTTAATTTCTGCATAGAAATCTTGCTTTGGCCAGTTTTTTTTATTGCAGAGTGCCATTCTTGTATAATTCAGTCTATGATCCTTTGTTTAAAACATGCTTAAGAAGTCGTCATGATTTCCTACTTATAACCAAACATATTGGAAATATTTGTCGGGCATTATTAAATCCTAATTTTATTGGTCTTATTTAAAATTAAACTTTCATTTAACTATGAACAACCCTTAACGTGTCTCTTTAAAACTATTAAGTACTCTAAAATAGTAGCTCAACCTTTTGACCTAAACTCATTAATTTACCATTTTGTTGTGAGCGACTTCTTATTCTTCCTATATGACATATTGCACGTGTCGGATTTCAAAGGGGGGTTGGATGGCTGAATGGCTAGCACGCGCGCCTGTCATTGAGTTAACTAGCGTGTTTTCGAATGCCCGGTTGTACGTGACAAGGAGTAAGGTCGCCTGTCCAACCTGACATTTTTATTTTTTTTTCCCGCCATTTTCATTTCATTTTCTCATCCGTCTCATTACAGTTATACAAGTTTCAGTTATTTCCCTTTAGTTTTCAGATTATTGTTATGCCTGGGTGCAATGTTTCATACTATATTTAGACTTGTAACTTCGCGAGTTTTTGACCAATTTTGATAATTTTTTCTTCTTATCCTTTTATTTAGGATACTTGATACAATCAATGATACGTGACGATGAATATGAAAGCTTTCATATCTGCATGGGACAGTAGCAGATCTAGTTATTTTTTTTTTGTGTATTTTCTGCAAATCGGATTTCTCAGAATCTAACCATGGGATCTTTCTAAAACCTTGACCTACCCCCCCAAAAATGGGGTGCGAACGTTGTTTAAATATATTTTCAAAACGTTTTACGAATCCGAAATCACCGAATTTTACGAACGAAAAAACTGACAATGCATAGTCGTAACTTTGTTATTTTTTGACCGATTTTACTAATTCTTTTTTCTTTGAATACCTTGAAAAAAATCATTTTCATCTGCAGTTTCACATTTTCGAATTTCGAAAATTCGTCGCTGTGATTTCGAACCGGAAGTTTAAACCAATTTGACAACTTCTTTAATAGTTGTACGATTTTCATGAAATTTAGTATACAAGTAGATCTTACCGATGTGACTTCAAAAATATAATTAGAAATTTTCTAAATTATCTCCCCTTGGTGAAATTAAGGATCAAAGTTTTCAAAAAAATCGTCAAAATATAGGTCAGAATGACCTAATTTATTTTTTCGATACTAGACAAGGAATTAATGATTCGTACACAAAATATGGAGTTTGTCGATCGAACCGGAAGTGCCACCATCTTTAAACGTGAAAAATCAAAAAGGCTTTTTTGCTATTTTACTTACAGACTCGGGAGTTATATTTTCGGAATCCTTGAAGGAATGCCTAAAAATCTATCGGATCAGAATTTTGATTTCGGTCATGTGATGGTCACAATTTTGAATTGAAAATGAAAAATAGAAGCAATTTGAAAGGCCCGGACTTCGGAACACAATAACTCTCCTTCTAATTGAGCTAGAATGTTCAAACTTGGTGTAGACGTTCACTAGGTCACTATCTTGATTGAGTTCAAAGATGAGCATTTTCTGCTTAGGGTAAGCAGAGATAAGCATGCTGATTTGTTGATTCTTTAGGGCACGATAACTTCGGTTATAATGAAGGGAGGGCGGTGAAACTTTTGTCAATAGAGAGTCTAATAGGTAGCCTGTTGTGTGAAATGATTGTATCATTTTTTTTAAATATCAGGGATAGCCGAAAAAAAGAGATTGAAAATCCAAAAAGTCGTATTTTTACAATTTGGAGCATGTTTAGAGGTTTTTCTCGTTAAGTCAACATACTATTTTTTTGGAACTTCTTCTACAAAGAGTCTTATTGGAAGTCTTTTATATGAATCCATCGATCAACAGTCCAACATATCAGGAGTAGAAGAACAAAAGGATCGAACATTGAAAACGGCACCCTTTCATTGTTGAGCGAAACATGAAGTGTGGGTGACTACAATCTACGCATTTAGTCATCGTATAGAGCTTATTCAACAGTATCGAATTCCAACTGCTTAGGGATATTTTACGTGCACTCCAATGTGTACACGGGACCTTGGTTTTTCGTACCATCCGAAGGACTAGCTAGACAGCTGTGCTTGTCTGGCCCTCCGTTCTGCCTTACTGACAAGGGAACCACGCCGGGAAATCGAGATGAACTTTCTATGTGCAGAACTTTCAATTCAGGCAAAACATTTATTGCATACGATTAAGCTGGTCAGTTGGAGCTTATTTTCAAAAGTTTTGTAATAATCGGTTGGTAATTAAAGTACCGTGCACATTAAACTGTTAAAACAGAAAATTTAGCCCGGTTGAAATGTTTCTTGCTATAAGTCAGCAATTTTCCGAATTCAGGGAGGCTGGATGGCTGAATGGTTAGCACGTGCTCGCTGTATTGTCATTGAGTCAACGGGCGTCGTTTCGATCTCCAGGTTTCACGTGACATGGTGTATGATGTCCAACCTCGTGGGTTTTCTCCGTGTTCTTCGGTTTCCTCCCAACGGCTAAAGACCAGTACGTGCAAGGGGAGTTTTTAAATAAAATTAAAAAACATGTTAGTCCCGAAATGACCTAGTTTGTGTCGAATGGACGTTAGGCCGCATTTCTCTCTTTCTCTTTTTAAAGTTTTGTAATAATCGGTTGGTAATCAAAGGTACTGTAAAAGTGATAAAACAGAAAATTTGGCCCGGTTGTAATGTTTCTCACTTTAAATTCAGCAATTTGTCGATTTTAAGGGGCAAACGTTTATTGCGAACGATTAAGCTGGTCAGGGGGAGCTTATTTTTAAAAGTTTCGTAATATTCGGTTGATAACTAAAGGTACCGTGCAAATTAAACTGTTAAGATAGAAAATTTGGCCCGGTTGAAATGTTTCTCGCTGTAGGTCAGCAATTTGCCGATTTTAGGGAGGTTGCGTGGCTGAATGGTTAGCACGTGCGCTCTGTATCATAACGTCTGTCATTGAGTCAACTGTCCTTGTTTCGATTTCTTGGTTGTACGTGATAAGGAGTATGGTCGCCTTACCAACCTCGTAGGCCGTAACGGCGCTGCCCGGGTAAAATTTCCCTCATTGCACACTTTATGGCGTATGCCCGTCTTCATTAGCCCATTGTAGGAGCAGAACAGTAGGACGTTAAACCCCATTCAATTTCATTTCATTTTCTCTATGTTGCTTATTTATTATAGTGGATAAATATTTTTCTGGTTCTAGCAATTATTTAATTTCTGCATAGAAATCTCTGGCCAGTTTTTTTTATTACAGAGTGCCATTCTTGTATATTGCAGTCTATGACCCTTTGTTTGAAACATGCTTAAGAAGTTGTCACGATTTCCTACTTATAACCAAACATATTGGAAACCATAATTATATAACATATCTCTAATTTTGGAAGCCCGATTACAGCTATACAAGTTTAGGTTATTTCCCTTTACTTTAAAGATTATTTTTTTGCCCGGGTGCAATGTTTCTCACTACATTTAAATTTGTAACTTTGTGAATTTTTGAACGATTTTGATATTATGTCTTTATAATTTTCCAAATCTACATATTTAACGTACATATTCAAACAGTTGAGTTCAACCTGATTCAAAAAGTTTTAGTTTTGTTAAAAGTTATCTCATTCATCCCGATTACAGCAACACACGTATCAGTTATTTCCCTTTAGTTTTCAGATTACTCAATGTTTCATACTATATTTAGACTTGTAACTTCGCAAGTTTTTGACCAATTTTGATAGTTTGTTATTTTTATCCTTTTATTTGAGATACTTGATATAATCGATGACACGTGACGATGAATATGAAAGCTTTCATATCTGCATGGGACAGTAGCAGATCTAGTTCTTATTATTATTATTATTATTATTCTTCTTTTGTTTTGAGTAGATCTCAGCAACTACGTGTCGCATCGTTACGATTTCTTCGGTTTTACTGGGAAAGTGGGTGTGACTTAGAGGATAAAGCTATTTTGAACGTTCTGCGACAATGCGAAATGTCCGAAATCACCGAAGTTATCGTTTTTACAAATATTGCGGTAATTTTAACAATAATCATGGGATGTTAACTTTCGATACATTTTGGCATAGCTAGAGACAGGGCACATAGCTGCGCTACTTTCGATTTTTGATTTTCGGCAAATCTTCGAAGATTTTAGGCGCCAAATTTCGGAAATTTAAAATTTTACAAAAAACTTTTTTATTTATGAATATTTTTTAGTCGTGTTGTGCACAGAATTAAAGAGTCATCTGACTTGCGCAAAAATGTTAAAAAATTTTGTCTCAGTAATTTTCCTTGGCCTCCATTGGCTAATTCAGTTTTTCAGTCCTAGATTAATTTTTTATTGTTCGATTTGTATAAAACAAAGTTCATATGCTTCGTTGTCTCAATTGTCATTTTTTTTATTACCAAAAGTGTTATCTGTCGGCACCGGAAGTGGCATAATTTTACCAAAAACTACAATTTTGACAGTTAGGTACATTTTTTGAAAACAAATATTATTTTTTTGAAAAATTATATGACTCAAAGAGTGTGTCCTTTAAAGGCGCAAAAAATGTCGGAAGCAGTTTTTTTAATTTCTTTTTCATTTTCTAGCAAATTGGATTAAGAGGTGAAAAAAGGCGTAAAATTGACCTATTTACAACTCATTCAGGCTTTTCAGATTTTAAAATATTTTTACGTAACTTTTATAAACTTGTAGCTATAATCCATACGAAGAGAATGTATGTGAAAATTAGTTTGTAATATAAGCAGTTGCCGAGAAATAGGCAATTTTGCATGAGTCACTTTTCACGTAATTTTGGCTGTAAAAGAATCAATTATTATTCGATTTTCAATTTTCTTTCGCCATTGGATGCCTAATGCCATAGTGGACTATGTCAAACCATTTTACCCCTTGCGCTGCCACCGGAAATGACGTCATTTGCTCAAAACTCAAATTTTAGCCTTCAAAAAACAATATTTTATTCAAATGAGTCGTATTTGTTATTTTTTTCAAATTGTGATATTTGATTCTATTGATCAAATAGATTGAACCCATACGATCATACAGATACCACAAAATGGTTTCTAACTTGTACGGTTGCAGAGAAATGGGCGATTTTCATTAAGTCACTTTTCAAGGTTTTTGGTCTATAAAAATGTCAGTTATTATTCGATTTTCATAAATATTTCACCATATGATATCTTGTGTCATTTATGATTTCATAGAACTAATTTAACATTTTCAGTATCACCGGAAGTAATGTCATTTTGGCAAAAACTGTATTTTTAGCCTTCAAAACAGACATTTTTTTCAAATGAGTCTAATTTGTAATATATTTCAAATTATGATATTTGATTCCAATCAACAAATGGATTGAACCCATACCATCATATAGATACCAAAAGATAGTTTTTATCGTGTACGGTTGCCGAGAAATAGACGATTTTCTACAAGTCACTTTTCAAGGTTTTTGGTCTATAAAAGTGGCAATTCTCATTCGATTTACATACAATTTTCGCCATTATGCTGCCTTATACCATTTCTGATTTCATAAAACTAATTGAACATTTTCATTATCACCGGAAGTAATGAAATTTTGCCAGGATCACTTACAAGTAACATATATATATATAAAATGAATTGATATTGCTGGATTTGGTTGATTCTTCGTCCATTTTATTTGATGTTTACAATGCTTATGTGGAAACCTGTTTGATGGTTTCATTGGTATCGGAAGTGACATATGTTTAAGGGTAACGTGGCACCGAAAGTGACGTGGCACCAGTGAAACCCGTCATTCCTGCATGCAGGTCTAGTTCTTATTATTATTATTCTTCTTTTGTTTTGAGTAGATCTCAGCAACTGCTTGTCGCATCGTTACGATTTCTTCGGTTTTACTGGGAAAGTGGGTGTGACTTAGAGGATAAAGCTATTTTGAACGTTCTGCGACAATGCGAAATGTCCGAAATCACCAAATTATCGTTTTTTAAAATATTGCAGTAATTTTAACAATAATCATTGAATTTTAACTTTCGATACATTTTGGCATAGCCGGAGACAGGGCACATAGCTACACTACTTTCGATTTTTGATTTTCGGTAAATCTTCAAAGATATTAGGCGCCAAATTTTGAAAATTTAAAATTTTACAAAAAACTTTTTTATTTATGAATATTTTTTAGTCGTATTATGCACAGAATTAAAGGGTCATCTGACTAGTGCAAAAATGTTAAAGAATTTTGTCTCAGTAATTTACCTTGGCCGCCATTGGCTAATTCAGTTTTTAAGTCCTAGATTAATTTTTTATTGTTCGATTTGTATAAAACAAAGTTCATATGCTTCGTTGTATCAATTGTCATTTTTTTTATTACCAAAAGTTTTATCTGTCAGCACCGGAAGTGGCATAATTTTACCAAAAACTACAATTTTGACAGTTATTTTACTTCTTCGAAAACAAATATTATTTTTTGGAAAAATTATTTGACTCAAAGTGTGTGCCCTTTCAAGGCGCAAAAAATGTAGGAAGCAGTTTTTTTAATTTCGACTTCATTTTCGAGCAAATTCGATTAAGAGGCTAAAAATGGTGTAAAATTGGCCTATTTACAACCTATTCAGTCTTTTCAGATTTTAAAATATTTCTTCGTAACTTTTATAAACTTGTAGCTATAATCCATACCAAGAAAATGTATGTTAAAATTCGTTTGTACTATAAGCAGTTACCAAGAAATGGGCAGTTCTGTACAAGTCACTGTTTTCGTTATTTTGCCTGTAAAATAGTCAATTATGATTGGATTTTTATAAAAGTGACATCATTTGATTCAAAAAGCACGTAGCGTCATATCAAGTTGATTACAATTTAAAATTGACACCGGAAGTGGCATCATTTGGTCAAAAAATGCATTTTAAACTTTTTAAATCAATGTTTTATTCAACCAAGAATAACTTAATATGTATTAATAATTTTAACTTTTGGTTTAAATTCACATATAAACAAAACTCATATGGTCATATAGATATCATAAAATGGTTTCTAACTTGTTCGGTTGCCGAGAAATAGACGGTTTTCTACAGGTCACTTTTGAAGGTTTCGGGGCCATAAAAGGGTCAATTATTATTCGATTTTCATAAACGTCACACCATGTTATACCTAATGCCATTTGGGATTTCATACAACTAATTTAAGATTTTCATTATCACCGGAAGTAACGTCATTTTGGCAAAAACTGTATTTTTAGCCTCTAAAACAGATATTTTATTCAAATGAGTCTGTTTTGAAATCTTTTTCAAAGTATAGTATTTGATGCCAATCAACAAATAGAATGAACCCATACGATCATACAGATACCACAAAATGGTTTCTAACTTGTACGGTTGCAGAGAAATAGCCGATTTCCTACAAGTCACTTTTCAAGTTTTTTGGTCTTTAAAAGTGGCAATTATTATTCGATTTACATAAAATTTTCACTATATGATATCGTATGCCATTTCTGATTTCATAAGACTAATTGAACATTTGCATTAACACAGGGGGTAATTTAATTTTGTCAAGATCATTTACAAGTAACAAATGTATAAAATGAATTGATATTGCTGGATTTTGTTGATTCTGCGTCCATTTTATTTGTTTGCAATGTTAATTTGGAAACCTGTTTAGTGGTTTCGCTGGTACCGGAAGTGACATATGTTCAAGGGTAACTTGGCACCGGAAGTAACATGTTTAAGGGTAACGTGGCACCAGTGAAACCCGTCATTCCTGCATGCAGGTCTAGTTAATTCTCATAATTACTTCAAGGATAGTTACGCTTTGCTCATATAGGTTACAGAGAATAAATATGCGACAACTCTTGTGGACTGCTAGGACGACTTAACTGTTGTGTGTGTCTGTTGCGATGCCTGGCAACGATCTAATATGTGGCAAGAAGCTAACCGGTGTCATTCACCGAATAAACACCCTTGTTAGAGGCAAGGTAATGTTAACAGCTGAACAGTCTAAAAGATGCAGTGTTTTTTGCATTTTATTTAAATGTTATCAAAATGGCATGCCGTGTTTTCCATCAGCTGGTTTAAGGGTATCACAAGACCTCTTCCGTGGTATCACTGTTTCATGCTGCTTGGAGATATCAGAGTGTTTAATACACGATTTAATATTATTGTTTAACTGCTAATCATCATAATATAGATATTAGTATCCACAGGTAACATGGAGTAGGTGGTTAATGATGTTCCGGAAGCAATGACCGCACGTGATTGATAAGATGTACGTAGTTAAGACGAGATCAAGCCTTCTATTCAAGATGGTGGTAAAGGAGATATGTATACATTAACGAATATTAATGCACTTCCGGTCTTATTAGTCTATGAATTATCAGAACAGGGCACAAGTGGTGTGTTATTTAATGCGGAACTGAAAGTTATAGATAGGATGTCAGACAAAGAAACATTTCTACGCCCACTGCAGCTGTGTCGTCCTAGCAGTGGGGGGGGGGCGAATGGTTAGCGTGCGCGCGCTGTATCATACGGCCTGCATTGAGTCAAGTGGCGTGGTTTCGAATCCCCGGTTGTACGTGGCAACGAGTAGGGTTTACCTGTCCAACCTCACGGGTTTTCTCCTGTACTCTGGTATCCTCGCATTGCTAAGGACCCCTGCACGCAGGCGAATTATTGAAATAAAATTAAACAATATGTTAGTCCCGAAATGACCTAGTATGTGTCGAGTGGACTTTTTTCTCTCTCTCTCTCTCTCTCTCTCTCTCTCTCTCTCTCTCTCTCCCTCTCTCTCTCTCTCTCGTCCTAGCAGTCCATATTAGTTTGTCACAGTTGATCGTCCTGCAAGATTTATAAAGTTGATTAAGGGGAACATTTCTCGATATAAAAAGTTATGGGGTAGGGGGAGATCACGAGGTCTGTCATGCGGTCATATGGGGTTGTTGTGTGTCCCATCCTCTACGTGCCATGTGGTAGAGTCGCTGCAGTGTGTCTCTGGAGTTTAACATCTACTCGAAAGAAGACAGAAACTAGGTAATTTCGGGACTAACATATGGTTCAACTTAATTTTAATAATTCACTAGTCCGTATGGCTCTTTATGAGTGAGAGGAAACCGGATAACCCGGATAAAAACCGCGAGGTTACACAGGCGACCCTACTTCTTGACACGTACAACAAATGAATCGAAAACATGTCAGTTGACTCAATGACAGACCTTATAATACAACACACACACGCTAACCATTCGGCTATCCAACCCCCGTATATATTAGCCTATTGGCTGACCTTATGCGACAACTCGAACGCACTAACCAGTTAACCATCAAACCCCTGTATCGTTTCTTTAAGCAAACGAGTGTTTATATGTTAGCCTATTGTTCTAGAAGTCTTGTAGTTGTGGGCGTTAATACCAACTGGTCTCAATTACATCTATATACAATAGCCAATAAAGAAACAACAAGCGACAACAAATGTTTTCAATAAGTATGTTATATGATAATACCCGATCCATTAACAAGTAGAGGCAGCGAGAAATGTCTATCATGCTACGATAAATGCTTATCTTTTCATCACTACCTGTACTTGAAATGGTTCCACTATTGATTGCTTCCGTCTGTGACTCCAGCCACAATGGTGGATAGTTCTAATGACTTCGGTTGGGAAGGTTTTGTAGGCCTAACCATTTGATTACATAAACTTAACGGATCTATAATTCCCCCAATTTTCATCCCCATCATTAGTCTAGTCCATGCAGAACAATAACACCTTACACTCCAGTTGATTAAAATTGATTTGTCTTAATTTCAAATTAAACTGCTGGGCAAGAGACAGCGTATAGTCCTTCCGATGGTGCGAAAAACGAGGTCCCATGTACACTTGAAAGATTCCTAGGCAATTGAAATTCATAAGAGCCGCTTTCCGGGCAAACGTGCCCTCATAGCACCAGTGGCGGATCCAGGATTTTTGGGAGAGGGGGAGGGGGACATGGGGGTCTTTATTTCAGACTTCTTAGATTTTCAGTGGTTATTTGTAAGTGTAGCACAATTAATGCACAAATATACCTAGGTTTTTGTCTCATCTGAATAACTAGGCACAACTTTTGGTCAGTGTCCCGTGCGAAACCCATGCCAAGTGAAGGCCGAGCTTGGAACATTCCAGAAAGTTCTTTTCGGTCAATTCTTGGATTCGAACAGGAAACATTTAATTGTCCTGATCGCAATTACCGCACCCAGCCTGGAACACGTAATATCACTTCTTATTTGGGAGTTCACTTAATTAACCGGCTTACGTTGTAAGCGTGAGGGAGAGAGAGAGAGAGAGAGAGAGAGAGAGAGAGAGAGAGCGATTCAATTACCGGGGCGCCGGAAGTACTCCAGTTGACTCAATGACAGACCTTATAACACTGCGCGCACACACTAACCATTCGACCATCCAATCCCACCTCCAATGATAAGACCACCTACATTGTGAATAATGCCTGTAGGCTAAGGTCGCATTAATTTTGGTCTTGTTTATTCAATTTAAAATATTTGTTTTAGAATAAAGATGGTGTGTCAAGCACGTGGTAAAGACGGGGTGGTAAGACCAGGGTAAATGTTAGTCTTATTAACCGACAAAGATTAAAGCGACATGATAGAAGATAAGATACAGAGCTAACAATTCTCGCTATAATAGTTAAAAACTAGATAATGTAAAGTGAATATGCTGGAAATGCCAGTCAAATTACTTCTCTCGGAGTCGATAAATATTCATTTTAATTACACTGTAGCCTCGATTGTCATTGTTATCGTTGTTACGATAATATACAAAGACTCGATTATCCATTTCTACGTTAATCATCAACGGCCGTGGACCCGCAAATCGGTTTCAAATCTAATAAAAATCCGAGCCATAAGATGGCATTGAGAGTTGATTATGGTCTTATCATGCTAATAAATGTCTAAATAATATTTCATATAAAATTTAAGGCCCACGAAAAAATATAAGCCTGTAATAAGCAGATTTGGCTCTTGCATAACGTATGTTTAAATAAAGTCAAGGATATGCTAAGTAACTTAAATTAAACAGGGTTGAACGTCCACTCGCAAATTTCGGGACTAACATATGGTTTAATTTTATTTCAATAATTCGCTTGCGCGTAGGGGTCTTTAGCAGTGGGGGGAAACCTGAGTGCGCGAGGGAAACCCACGAGGTTGAGAAGGCGCCCCTATCTCCATGTTACATACGCTCACACCAGGGATCGAAACCACAGCCGCAAGCCAGAGGTGACCGGCCATCTAGAGGTCGAAGCGCGGCACTCTCTAGGCCATCCCAACCCCCCGGCACCAAATGGACTTGTCAAGTCTTGGGGGTGGGGGCTACGAGTTTGGACGGAAATATAGCTTTGACAGTTGCATTCTTATCTACTTTCTTCCAATAATATTCGTATACACAGAGCCTTGGAATCACCAAGCGCCTCCCTTTGTCACGCATTCCCGTCAGTCACACTAAGAGGGAAATGATGGTTGGAAAATCCCAAGGAGGCGTCTCGTGACTGCAAAGTCCTATATCACCATTCTCGTCAAGCTACCGTGAGCTTAACTCACTGACCGAAAATTCTAATCCCGCCTTAATCCGCACTCAGATTGTCGCCGATTCGCCAGAGTCAGACGTAACCTGAAGCTCCAAATGACCTTGGCGAGTAACTAATTGTCAAAAAAAAGAAACAATATGTCATTAGACGGTTATTCTGTATGTTCTGTGAGTCTATGATCACTATCATGCACGTGTACTCAGATGCATGTAGCATGCATGGTTATTTCTTTTAAAAATTGTATATTGTAACGCCATTAGCTTACTTATATTGTTTGTTGAGAAACAACTACTGATCTCTATCTATGTGCATAATGCTTTATTAACTGATGTGTGTGCGCACGTGTTTGATTCTACGTACATATCTTTTATGTCTACCCTGGAGGTCGGGTGTTCGATCCCTGCATTGGCCGAGAAAGTTCATCTCGATTTTCCGGCGTAATTTACCCTTGTCAGTGATGCAGGAGGAGGACCTGACAAGGACAGCTGCCTAGTCGTTCGGATGGGACGAAAAACCGAAGTCCCGTGTACACATTAGAGTGCACGTAAAAGATCCCTTGGCAGGTGGCATTCGATATAAGAGTAGGCCGTAGCGCCGCTGCCCGGGCAAAATTTCCCTCATAGCACATTGTATGGCGTATGCCCGTCTTCCATTAGCCCAGGTTAGGTGCAAAAGAGTAGGACGTTAAACCCCATTTCATTTCATCTTTTATGTACATGTGTATGATGTTTTATTAAATGATGTGTGCGCGCACGTGTTTTGTATTTACGTGGATATCTATCTTAATTTAATATGTTTTTTTTATAATTGTATTTACGTAAATATATATATAACCTTATGTTGTTTTATAATTGTGTGCATGCGTGTGCGTGTGTGTTTTATATTTACACAGATAGCTGTCGTGTATACATGGGGTTTTATTAACTATTCTTTGTGCGCACGTGGTGTGTATTTACATAGTATCAGGATAGGCCTCAGTGACACTGTCCTGGAAAAATACCCTCATAGCACACTGTATGCCGTATATCCGTCATCATTAGCCTGATCGGAACAGAACAGTAGGACGATAAACCCCATTTCTTTTCATTTCTTATAAAGAACGTTGCGGTGCAATTGTATTCTATTCCTCATCCCATATCATAAAGGAAGCTTTGGTGCAATTCCATTATATTCTATTATATGATGTATATATACTTTACGAGAGAGAGAGAGAGAGAGAGAGAGAGAGAGAGAAAGAGAGAGTTTAACGTCCACTCGACACAATTTTGGTCATTTCGGGACTAACATATGGTTTAATTTATGGTTTTTAGCAGTGAAGAAAACTCACGAGGTTGGACAGGCGACCCTACTTCATGTCACGTACAACCGGTGATTCGAAACCACGCCAATTGACTTAATGGCAGGCTTTATGATACAGCGCGCACGTGCTAACCATTCGCCACCCCCTCCCCCCACGACATAAAGAACGTTGCAGAGCAATTCTATAGTTTAATGATATAGTATATCATAAAGGACGCGTCGGTTCATTTTCAGTCTATTCCGTTGTATTCAATACTAAGATATTTTACAGTGCATATACCATACGGTAGTAAAACACAAAACCAATATTATATTTAAAAATATACCAACGCTAAAAAACCCGCTTTAGTGCATATACTATACCGATGGCAGTACACATACAAAGCCAATATATTAAAAATGTACCAACTGTAAAAACTGGCCTTACAAATTCTGGTGAACACAATCAGCTACCACGTGTAAACACTAATGACTTATAAAGATGATATATCTGTTATTATACATGAGCTAAGAAACATAAAGAATCTACTTTAGTAAAAATATACAAGTTAAAATGATTTAAGCACACTTACCGCAAACAGTTAACGATAAAACAGCGCCCCTTGGTTAACCCCAATATCAATTTCACTAATATTATAGGTATAAGTTTCATTAGAAATAGACGATGATAATATCCCCGCGAAACACAACTATTTATAAGCTATTCTATCCTGTATTTGGGATACCTGTGTCACACACTTTGACACGATATAAGTCAAACAAGCGAGGGATTTACTATATGGGTTAATTCACACGATGTACGGTGATACGAGACACAGTTCAATAATTTCCATGAATAAGACGGATATTTGCTGACTGGGCGTTGTTGTTTTTAGAGTCTGTTTACATTTGCTCCTGTATCATTAGAGTTCGTCCATGATAAGCAATGTGCGGTTGTACATTAGCTGACTACAAGTATATCAAATTTATACACCGATACAGAAATATCAATACAGGAGAGCTGCAACTCAAATCTGTATAGCTGAATATGAAACTATAATAACAGTCCAGTCATACTAGACGACGCATCGTCTGCAAATTTATCACATTAATAGAGCGATTAAAAGATCAAATTTGCAGCAGCTCGAATTCTTCAACTTTACTCGTCCAGTGATATTTATTAGACAACGCTCATATCAAATTATTAATCCGTTGATATGATTTGCTACTTTATTGGCAACTTCAATTCCTTTATCGCTTAAACCTCATTCATACTACACAGCGAACAGGCTAACAAACTCTGCAATTTATCAAATTTGGGAAATATATTGGCACTTTAATGCAAAATAACTGTCTAAATTATAATGAACCGAATCCACGAATACTTCTGAGATTTCGTAATGGGTAATGCAGTAACAAATTAACAGCTAGACATAAAGCACAGCAATCGACTTTATAAAGAATTAAGTTCATTCACACTCGTACATTTTTTTTATTTGTGTTTGAATTCTTGCGTAAACTTTTAATTCCATTTAACAAGGTCGTTAGTTACGGGTGAATACCGTCAAATCCAATCCCAAAAAGTTTTATCACTGCTAGGCTACAAAATGAAACTTGCGCTGTTCAGTTTAACAGTATTTTTCCATAATCCAAAAGATTTATACTATTTTGTGAAAAACACAATTACTCTTGGAGCTGTCCATTAATAATCCTAAACAGTTCGGATCACTGTGATTATTCCAGGGAGATCACCAAGAATTCCGATGCTCCACTATAATTTCCAACTGTTTATTAAGGATTCGTTTTCTGTTCTCACTCAAATAATGAACTCCAGATTTGTTGGGGTTTTTTTTTAATATACTTCACTACATTAATACTCGGTTGGGTGTAACGCCCCGCTTGTCATCTGTGTTGGTAAATGAACTCCATCCTCTTAGCGTATCTTGATACAGTTTGCACAACGCCCTCACTTCTCAGGGTAGAAATGTATTAAGTTCTATATTATTATTATCTTGGTTGCTGCATTCATGTACATATTTCCAACCTTTGTTATCTACATGGGCTGGAACAAAGACATCATTTTGCAAAGCGTTGATGAATCATGGAGGCTAGAGCCATGTTTAACGGTTGCCATGTCAATTTCGTTTGGTTTCTGATATAAATCACGACCCGCCGCGTTGTTTTGTTGTCGTCTGCTACTGATATAGTAGTGTAAACTTCGTATTTTATTACCGCGCACGTTCGCTCTCCCCTCGTGCAGTGCACGCGATCTCTCACCACTAGTGAATTAAAATATCATTCAGACTGCTAATCGCGCACGTTTTAAAAATCTGCTCTAACAACTTGACCCAAAAGGTTTCGGCTCCTGTCTTTAATTTGTAAAAAAAAACGGCTTACGTTTAATATGAGGCGTGTGAAGCCTACGAATCCTTTGAGGAAAAAAAAACGGTAATCGGATCTGACTTCTCAAAAGCCCTGTGTACGTGTTAATACTATACATGTATAATGCTATGAAATGAAATGAAATGAAATGGGGTTTAACGTCCTACTTTTCCGCACCTAACCTGAGCTAATGAAGACGGCATACGTCATACAGTTTGCTATGAAAGACATTTTTCACGGGCAGCGGCGCTACGGCCTACTCTTATATCGAATTCCAACTATCAAGGGATCTTTTACGTGCACGCCAATGGTTTTTCGTCCCATACGAACGACTACACAACTGTCCGTGTCAGGCCCTCCGTCCTGCATTACTGACAAGGGAATAACCTGAAGGAACTTTCTCGGCTAATGCAGGGGTCGAACACTCGACCTCCAGACTAGTGAGCCAGCGTCCCACCCGCTTAGCCACGTGACCCCCCCCCCCCCCCCACGTATGATTTTAACGCCCTACTGCTCCATGGACGACCAGGCAGCTCTTTAATCAGTGTTCTTAATTCTTAGTTCTTAATTCATAGTCCTAAATTCTTATTTTTTTATATTTTTGTCGTTTGCTGACATTTGCACACTAAAATCAACATTTGTATATTAAAATCAATATCTGTTTTACAAATCAGACATCTGTCATAAAAT
This sequence comes from Patella caerulea, assembly GCA_036850965.1. Classification (NCBI taxonomy): domain Eukaryota; kingdom Metazoa; phylum Mollusca; class Gastropoda; family Patellidae; genus Patella; species Patella caerulea. Next base: position 9,670,446 of record JAZGQO010000002.1, on the reverse strand, counting down.
AAATGTAATTTGTATTTTGGATTGATTTAATTTTAGTTATGTAAAGCCCATATTTACATTTCATCAGAGAGAGAGAGAGAGCGAGAGAGAGAGGGAGAAATGGGGTTTAACGTCCACTCAACACAAACTAGGTCATTTCGGGACTAACATATGGTTTAATTTTATTTCAATAATTTGCTTGCGCGTAGGGGTCTTTTAGCAGTGGGAGGAAACCAGAGTGGCAGGAGGAAACCCACGAGGTTGAGAAGGCGCCCCTATCTCCATGCCACATACGCTCACACCAGGGCTCGAAACCACAGCCGCAAGCCAGTTAATTTCATCAGAGACATTCAAAGAAAAACAAGGTACAAAGACACTATCTAGTTGTTCGTGTGGGACGAAAAATCGAGATTCCGCGGATATATTGGCATGCACGCGAAATAGCCCGTGAAGTCATTCTTACATCTCATTGAATATGGACAATAGGGTGGAATAATGTTATAAAAATATAACAAACGTACCACTTTATTTGAAACGTCTGCAGACATCTGTCATACCAAACATATTTATTTTATATTTTATTTCTATAAATACAAGAGCAGCTGTGTGGTCGTCTGGGTCCGTGTACATATTAGATCCATTGACAGCTGGAATTCGATATGAGAGCTGTAGACCGTAGTGCCGGTGTCCGGGCAAAATCTCCCTCATAGCCCCTCTGTATGGCGTATCTCCGTCTTCGTTAGTCCAGTTCCCAGCAGTATAGTAGGAAGTTAAACTTTATTTCATTTTATTTAATTTCTATAAATACATATTATAGGACGCTACCTGACATTTGCGATAGGTGGCACCAAGATATGAAATGTGAACCCCGTTACACCCACTCTCCGAAATGGCGTCTCTATTTTACTTAGTGTAGTACCGCATAACCAGACGTTTAGAAACTCTGTACAAAGGTTATTTGAGTTTTTTTTCTTTCAAATTTTGAACCATCAATGAAAACGTATAGGCTACATCTGTTTTGCATATTTGACGAAAACGTGCTTTTTGAAAGAATTTTGTTTTAAAATAATATTTGTTTTCGGTATGGTCGCTATATTTTATTTGAAATTGAATTGACCAACAGGCTAGCCCTATGTTCACCCCTCTCCAATATTCACAAAAATTAATTTGAAAATATGTGCATGCAACGTTAGTTATTTTAGTAACGCTGTCTGATAGAGGGTAGCTTTCTCGTCGTGGACACGGGAACCCGTTTTTTCCGTCCCATCCGAATGACTAGACTTGGAGGAAACCATGAAGAATAACCACGATGAACTTTCTCGCCCAAGAGAGAGAGAGAGAGAGATGGGAAGAGAGATGGGTGGTGGAGAGAGGGAGGCAATTATTAGTTAATTTCGGGACAAATGGCACAGTTTTATTCCAATAGTTTGGGTGTCTTCAGCAGTGGGTAAGATGCTGTCGCACTAAACAACAGGTCACAAGTTCGATTCCGGGGATGGTCAGTGGTGCAGGATGAAAGCCTTACAAGGACCATTGTCTAGTTGTTCGGATGGAACGACAAAATGAGTTCCTGTGAAGATATTGATGTTCACCTGACAGATCGTTATCAAGAAAATCGTCTATTTGTGTGCAGCTTGAGGCATATTATGGTTCACATCAAAATTCATTCAACACTTTTTTCAAGGTTATTTCTGGGCGTATCACGGGTCATCTTTTTAAATTATTCTACTTTTAGTCTTTAACGAGTATGATGATGCATTGTTTAAGATAAATATAATAAAACGCTTGTCATCATTCATAATTTGTCTACATGAAAGCTGTATCTATGTGCTCAGATAGTGCATCACCGTACGTCAAAATTTTTAAAGTGTATTAAGTCATGTCTGATCGATATTGCTCGGTGTAGATTAGCGTGTTGTGACAAAGGCGAGGGTCAACGAACGTACGAATCCCAGGCGCGGATCTAGAGGGGGGGGGGGTCCAGGGGGTCATTTCGGGACTAACATGGTTTAAATTCGCTTATGCGTAGGTGTCTTTAGCATTGGGAGAAACCGGAGTGCCCGAAGGATACCCAGGAGGTTGAGAAGGCGCCCCTTTAACCATGCCACATACGCTCACACCAGGGCTCGAAACCACAGCCGCAGGCCAGAGGTGACCGGTCAGCTAGAGGTCTAGTCCACTAGGCCATCACAACCCCCCTTAGAGAGAGAAAAAAAAAAAGAGAGAGAGGGAGAGAGAGAGATGGGATTTAACGCCCATTTGACACAAACCAGGTCATTTCGGGACTAACATATGGTTTAATTTTATTTCAATAATTCGCTTGCGCGTAGGTGTCTTTAGCAGTGGGAGAAACCGGAGTGCCCGAAGGATACCCAGGAGGTTGAGAAAGCGCTCCTATAACCATGCCACATACACTCACACCAGGGCTCGAAACCACAGCCGCAAGCCAGAGGTGACCGGTCAGCTAGAGGTCGAAGCGGGGCACTCTAGTCCACTAGGCCATTCCAACCCCCCTTAGAGAGAGTGTGAGAGAGAGAGAGAGAGAGCGAGAGAGGGGGAGAGATAGAGATGGGTTTTAACGCCCATTTGACACAAACCATGCCATTTTGGGACTAACATATTGTTTAATTTTATTTCAATAATTCGCTTGCGCGTAGGTGTCTTTAGCAGTGGGAGAAACCGGAGTGCCCGAAGGATACCCAGGAGGTTGAGAAGGCGCCCCTATAACCATGCCACATACGCTCACACCAGGGATCGAAACCACAGCCGCAAGCCAGAGGTTATGGAGGGGGATCCTCGCCAAAACTCTCAATTTGTGAAAATACATTTGTCGATTTGTGAAAGTACATTTGTTAATTTGTCAAAATACAAAATACATTTGTCGATTTGTGAAAGTACATTTGTTAATTTGTCAAAATGCAAAATACATTTGTCGATTTGTGAAAATGCATTTGTTGATTTGTCGTACAACAAAAATACATTTTTTCATGTGTGAAAATACACCTGTCGAACCTACAAAGCACAAATTTTGAAATAACACAGCTTAACTTTATAGTTTCAACATTTGTATTTTCAAGATATGTAATTTCAAGATATGTAATTTCAACATTTGTAGTTTCAACATTTGTAGTTTCAACATTTGTAGTTTCAACAGTTGTATTAACGACACTTGCATTATCGAGCCTTGCATTAGCAAGCCATGCATTAGCGAACTATGACCATATTTGGGTTGATGACGTTGATCATTATGGAGGGGGATCCTTGCCAACGATGCTGCAAGGCCTGGATGCCGGCCAGGAAGAATATTTTTTATTTTTTATCCCCTCCCCCTAAAAAATTTCACATAACTGAAATGGCGTCATCTAAACTAAGAAAATGAGGGCTGACAAGTTACTTTTGTACTAGGGTTATCCTTTCAGTGGTAGGTATTTGATAGCTGCCCTATAGCCAGTTTTGTCCATTTCTGGTGATTCCTGATGGGTTAATCACACACAAGATGGTCTGGTATGAAAACAATATTAACACTACAGGTGCAGTTCTTATGAAATGAAATGAAATGAAATGGGGGGTTAACGTCCTACTCTTCTGCACCTGTCCATGATTGTACTTTCTTGGTGTCAAAAGTCTGCCTCAATCTCGCCTCACAATACCATTTTATGCATTTTGTCAGTTTGAACCATCATCTTTTATGGGTAATTTCGTTATCAGCGAGATGCACACTTTTATTTAAAATTAAATTGAACTGATACCTCGAATGTGTGAATATAAATTTTTCTCGAGCCTCGGGGTCGATATTATGGTGTCAGCTTGGCCCCCAGGGCCGAAACCAACTGTTATGGACAATGTCAAACTCAGTGAGATGTACTCTTCCATTTAAAATTGGTTTGACTGATACTTCGAATATATGAGTATAACCTATTTTTGACCCTTCGGCTCTGCGGTCCATATTTAGGGTGTCAATTTGGGCCGTCCAAGGGCCATAAGCGTCTGTTATGGGCAACTTCGTACCTAGTGAGATGTACTCTTTCATTTAGAGTTGGTTTTGACCGGTACCGCGAATTTATGGCCCCATCGTCTTAGGGCGCCAATTTGGGCCATTCCATGGGCCCAATCGTCTGTTATGGACAATTCCGTAATCAGCGGCATATACTCTTTCAATTAACATTAGTGTCTACTAATAACTCAATGTATGAATATAACCCTTTTTTTAAGCCGGATGGATGGGGGGTCATATTTGGGGTGTCAGTTTGGGCAGTCCCAAGGCCAAAATCGTCTGTTATGGGCAATTTCGTACTCAGTAGAGTGTATTCTTTCATTTAAGATTGGTTTTGACCGGTACCTCGAATGTATGAGTTTAACCCATTTTTGGGGTCATTATAGGGGTCACCAGGGTCACACCCATGGACTGGGCCCGACAGACGCCCACTTCTGTGCATCCCAGGTTAGTATGTAGATGCCTATATATATGGTCAGATATTGGTACCTCGTTCGTCTAGGTTCGACCCTCTGGGCTCCTTCTCTAGTGCCACCTAATGTTAATTGAAAGAGTATATGCCACTGAAAGGACTAACCCTAACACAAAAGTAACTTGTCAGCCCTCATTTTCTTAGTTAAGATGACGGAGGGGATAAAAAATAAAAGAAATTCTTCCTGAACGGCATCCAGGCCTTGCAGCATTGTTGGCAAGGATCCCCCTCCATAATGATCAACGTCATCAACCCAAATATGGTCATAGTTCGCTAATGCATGGCTTGCTAATGCAAGGCTCGATAATGCAAGTGTCGTTAATACAACTGTTGAAACTACAAATGTTGAAACTACAAATGTTGAAATTACATATCTTGAAAATACAAATGTTGAAATTACATATGTGGAAACTATAAAGTTAAGCTGTGTTATTTCAAAATTTGTGCTTTGTAGGTTCGACAGGTGTATTTTCACACATGAAAAAATGTATTTTTGTTGTATGACAAATCAACAAATGCATTTTCACAAATCGACAAATGTATTTTGCATTTTGACAAATTAACAAATGTACTTTCACAAATCGACAAATGTATTTTGTATTTTGACAAATTAACAAATGTACTTTCACAAAACGACATATGTATTTTCACAAATTGAGAGTTTTGGCGAGGATCCCCCTCCATAAGAGGTGACCTGCCAGCTAGAGGTCGAAGTGCGGCACTCTGACCACTAGGCCATCCCAACCCCCAAAAATTAGAGAGAGAGCGAGAGAGGGAGAGAGAGAGAGAGATAGAGAGAGAGAGGGGTTTAACGCCCCCTCGACACAAACTAGGTCATTTCGGGACTAACATGCGGTCTTAATTTTATGTCAACAATTCGCTTGCACATAGGGTTCTTTACCAGTGGAGAGAAACCGGGGGACCCGGTGTCAACTCACGAGGTTGGACAGGCCACCCTATTCATTGTCACATACAACCGGGGAATCAAAACCACACCATTCAGCCATCCAAACTCCCAGAAAATAATGAATACCGAGACGTGTTGTATATGGGTAGAAATGAAATGGGGCTTCAACGTTCTACTGCTCCGGGGGGGGGGGGGGGGCTAGTGGTCTCGACCTCTAGCTGGCTGGTCACCTCTGGCCTGCCGCTGTGGTTTCGATCCCTGGAGTGAGCGTATGGGGCATGGAGATAGGGGCGCCTTCTCAACCTCGTGGGTTTACTCCGGGCACTCCGGTTTCGTCCCACAGCTAAAACCCCTACGCGCAAGCCATATGTTAGTCCCGAATTACCTAGTTTGTGTTGAGTGGACGTTAAACCCCATTTCACTCCCCCTCTCTCTCTCTACTGCTCCGACTGGGCTTTTGAAGACCGGCATACGCCATACAGTGTGCTATGGGGGGAATTTTGCAGAGACAACGGCATTACGACCAACTCTTATATCGAATTCCAACTGCCAAAGGGTCGGTTACGTCAATTCCATGTACTCGGGACCTCGTTTTTTCTTTTAGCAATATCCGAACGACTATACTTTGTCGATTGCAAGTCCCTGTTTCCAAGCACAACTGACAAGGGTAAACCACGGCAAAAAAAAACCCGATGAACATTTCGTGGAACTCAAGAATTGACCACGGGATCCCCGTGTTAGCGAGCCAAGGTCTTACTCACTGAGCCACCGCGGATCCGTATATCGGTGATTGTCAGTTTACTGTAATAATGAAGATCAATTATTGATCGATATTCGTAAAGTTCGCCTTTCGGGTATTTTGTTTATGGAGATGGATTTATTACGTAATTTTCTATATAATTGCACGTTTTATTTGAATTTACCATCAGCCTTCAACTGCCGGACAAACGTAAGTAGCTCTTTAAGTTTCGCGCATATGAAATGAAATGAGGTTTAATGTTCCACTGTTCTCCTAGTGGCCCCGAGTTTATAAAGCATTTTCAGACTTAAGTTAAGACTTTACTCAAAATTGTTCGCCTAATTTAACTAAAATGTAGCCATTTATATAACTTTTGTTGTTTTAATGTATATCAAATATACAAAATCAACGCCTTCAGGAAATCCAGAATAAATGCGCCAGAATCGTAACGAGATCTAAACAAAGATGTCACATATCCCCTGTTCTTGATTCCCTCCACTGGCTTAGGATTTCAGAAAGAATCGAATTCAAAATCTTGTGCCTAACCTACCAATCAGTGTCCAAAATGGCTCCAACATATCTACAAGAACTTGTACACCCATATGTTCCTTCACGACGTTTGCGCTCTTCTGATCAATTACTACTTAAGACTCCAATTTATAATTTAAAGACATTTGGTGCTCGGTCATTTTCCTACGCCTCTGCAACTCTTTGGAATAATTTGCCATTAAAACTCAAGAATGCTAAAACATTAAGTTCGTTTAAATCAAACCTCAAGACCTATCTTTTCAAACGTGATAATTAGTGAAATTCTGTTGTTGAGTGATAGTGGGTGTTCGTTGTGTGGTCAGCGCTTTGAGCATACCCCTTTTGTGGTGTGGATTTTAGCGCTATACAAGACTCATTATTATTATTATTATATCAAATACATCAATAAGAAACTATGTGCACAGTTTTGTGTTTCTGAATCAAAGATAGCTTTGCAATTGAGCTTGGGGCCTAGGCTAACGAGAATGGACATACGCCATACAGTGTGCAGTGAGGGCACCACGGCCTACGCTTATATCGAATTCCAACTGCCAAGGGATCTTTTACGTACAGGCCAATGTGTACACGAGACCTCAGTTTTCGTCCTATCGGGACGACTACAGCTGTCCTTGTCAGGCCCTCTGTCCTGCACTTCGGACATATGAAGAACTCGACAGTCCCGACCTGGAACAGATTATATTCATTTGGATGGAGCGGAAATCCGAGGTTCCAGTTGAAATACGTGATTTTGATATGTATGCACTAACACGGACATGATATTCTGACCTCAGTCTGCCACGAATTTCAATAAATCGAAATTTTGGCTGTCATCCTAATACAAATTTAGTACTCTGATGACCCCATGATGTCATACTGTGCTGTAGAAGGGGTTGTCAACGAAATTTAGGGAATAGGCTACAGCCTGTACAACACCACTGATTTATCATTAGAGTCGATGGAGAAATTAATAGTGGTCTGCATCCAGTTTGACCGCTCTCACGGTTACAGTAGTGTCCCTTGTAATTCTGATGAATATTTTGGTATCGAATTAATAGACACTAACTTAGCAATTTGCGTCTTAACATGAGTTCGAAATGTAAATTGACAGAGGCATTATCATTTTCTAGAAAATGTTTTATTAATTTATATAAAAATCATATCCAAAATAGTAGGCTCGCCTGGTGTAAATGATTATTGAACTAAAGGCCGAACTCTCTGAAAACCACAGTATAATTCATTGTGATAGATATGAAAATATCTTCCATTTTATCGTTAAATTTCTAAATCTCACGATGTTTAAATCCACTTAAATCTCGGCCGTGTTAACAGTTTATTATTTGAAGTAAATAAAAAGACCGTACATAATGCATGTTTAAAAGTATCAACGTTCAAACAGAGAGAGAGATAAATGGGATTTAACGTCCACTCAACACAAACTAGGTCATTTCGGGACTAACATATGGTTTATTTTTTTTTTCAATAATTCGCTTGCGCGTAGGGGTCTTTAGCAGTGGGAGAAAACCGGAGTGCCCGGAGGAAACCCACGAGGTTGAGAAGGCGTCCGTATCACCATGCCACATACGCTCACACCAGGGCTCGATCGATGCATTGGCCGAGAAATTTCATCTCGATTTTTCGGCGTGATTTCCCCTTGTCAGTGATGCAGAAGGAGGGCCTGACGGATAGGACGAAAAACCGAGGTCCCGTGTACACATTGGAGTGCACGTAAAAGATCCCTTGATATAAGAGTAGGCCCGGGCAAAATTTCCCTCATAGCACACTGCCCCGTCTTCCATTAGCCCAGGTTAGGTGCAAAAGAGTAGGACGTTAAACCCCATTTCATTTCATTTACCTATTTTTGATTCGCTCACCTTTGTAAATCTTTGTCATGATTTTATTAATTTTATGAATTCTATTAAATTTGGTTGAATTTTATTTAATTGGATCCGTTAACTTTATTTTCTTCTTGGCAGGTGACAGCCTAGCAATTATGGGGTCGTTTTGTCTCGCCATTTTGGTGGCTGCCTATTTCGTTTCAGCACATGCTTGTAAGTGAATGATTTTCATTGTAAATACGCCATTCCAGTCGTCGTCATGTACCTGTTTACCTATTAAATATTTATTTCTTTAAACATCATGTCTATTCATTCAACATTGCAATCCTCCATTTAATGTTTAATCGTTGCTATGGTCATCCGCATGCGCCTAGTACTCATGTAGTCATCACGTACGTGTCTATTCATTCAACATTTTATTACTCGGTTTAATCGTTGCTATGGTCATGCGCGTGTGCCTATTATCCATTTAATCATATCCATTCAACATTTTATTCCTCCCTTTAAATCATTCAACATTTTATTTCTCCGTTGCTATGGTCATCCGCGTGCGCCTAGAGTTCATGTAGCCATCTGGTACGTGTCTACCCATGCAACATTTATTTTATTCCTCCGTTTTACTAATCCAACATTTTATTCCTCCGTTTATTCGTTCTTATCGTCATCCACGTGCACCTATAATGTAGGATAACGAAGTAAGCAGACACGTATCCCACTTTTGGTTTCTAGTGTTATAGTTGGGCTCAGACTAGTAATTATTTGCCCATAGACTTCGATGTTAAATGGCTGTCACATCACAGACTGTAGCTTTTTGCTCAACATTCCGTTACTTCCAATCTTTATAGGCACAGTGGGCACCACATTTGGCAATCTCAGCATCATAAAGTTGTAGAGGGTTGACCGTTTAGATTTTTTGCTACGGGGATTTGAAGTTGACTGGGGTGAATATCTCACTTCAGACACAATGATTACTCTACAGAAAGACACTTTACACCCCCTATCCCTCAGCTGAAATATCAGTATTACCGAAAACTGCTATGAAATTACAAGTTTGATCCCTTTTCTCCAATTCTAGACCAAAAGGTCAACTCAAAAATGCAGGAAAAGGGGAGAAAAAAATTAAAGGAAAAATTGTTTATTTATAACTCGCGCTTCATTCGTCTTTGTCAGAAAAAGAGAAAGGGTTTTAGACCAGTAATTTACCCTGAATTCCATTAGAAAATCGCTTTTAGACCTCGCTGAACCCAATATGGATGTCAAGCGTGAATCCAAAATGAGAAAACAATTTAGGTACCACCACAAAATCACCAAATTAGTGTCGACCATGAATTCAAAGGTACCAGTTGCTTTAGAGACAAATGAAATGAATCCTAATATCGTACTCCCCTGCTCCGACGTTCTGAAAATAAACGGCTAATGACACGGAAAATATATACTGAGGTTTAGCGTCTTAAGACAGTCTGACACTTGCACGATTCCGTGGCATGCACTGGCACGACTCGAGTCGGCACGACACCGTCCGATTTGCGCAAACTCGTCGTGCCAATGCGGGAAGTGCGTAAACAATGCACAAACTATGCGCAAACTATGCTTGAACTCGTCGTGCCAGTTCGTGTCAATGTGGACACTGATGGGCACGACAAAATCGTGGCCAAAAGTCGTGTAAGTGTCAGCCTGGCTTTATTATCATGTATTTGAAACTAACATATTATGTACAAAGAAGTTTGCTTCGCCTACTCCCCTTTAAATTCCATCTATCATGGATGGTATTAAGTGCACATGACACAAAAAACAGTAACATGTATAATTTAAAATGTAAAATTCTAACTCCTCCGTTTCAGTTTACAAGCGACCAATACGTCCCGTTAATAATGGTAAATGAATTTTTTTATAGCTTCGCTAAGGCACAGAAGACCATTATCGTTAACCAAGTGACAAAAAAAAAAAATATTTATTTGATTATCTCATAATTATGATATAACCGTGTCGTAATTACGAAATAACTGTGTGGTAATTTCGAGAAAATTAATCTATTTTGTTTCACCTAATGGTCTACCGTACTAGGGATATCTTCTCATCAGAGAGAGAGAGAGAAGAGAGAGAGAGAGAGGGAGAGAGAGAGAGAGAGGGAGGAGTGGGGGTAACGATACAAACTACGTCATTTTGAAACTAAGATATGGCTCAATTTTATTTGAATGATTCGCTTGCGGGCAGGGGTCTTTAGCAGTGGTAGGAATCAGAGAAAACCCACGTCTTCCAATCTGATATTTTAAGAGAAAAACAAAAACAGGAACCGAGTATCACGACATGCCAACATTCCACAGTAAATATTCCCTTAACGGCCAATATTACTAATAGAGATTGCATTGGGGCCACTTAATTAGCCCTCGATATTAACTCTTTCTTCTCTGCAAATTAAATAATAAATCAATTTTTTAAAACAAAGATATTTGCAGTATATCCGAATTAAATAAATTTTCGTATTTAGTGTAAATGGGCACATAAAATAGTACGCGTAAAATGAGTAAAAAGTGCCAAATCTGTCCGAACCAGTTGGTATTACTACATCAAATCCAACTGCTTACCAATAAAGCAATATGGCGTCGAAAACGCATTAGGGTTTGACGTCACGCATTACCTCATAAGTTAAGTCAATTTGTACAGTGGTAAAAGAAGGTCCTTAAACTGTGTTAAAAGTACTGTTAGACAAGTGCGCGATTTCCGCAGCTATTTTGTGTTAAACATTCAACTGAATCCCCTTTGATTAAATGTGATCTGTCTTCTCTTTTCAGTTGTTAATGGCCCTTAATTTACAAACTTTAGTAAGTATGGATATCCTTGTTACTGGGGCGGGTTTATTGGCCCTATGATGATACACCCCATGACCTGCCTACGTCTTTGATATTACGATACGTGCACCAAAATGTAATTTAAACCCCGTTACACCCACTGTCAGTGTCACTTGTGTCATTTTACTTAATGCTGCACCCAGAGCCGGAATACGATGAGTGTGTGGGGGTGGAGGTGGGGGTGGGGGGCATGGTCCCAATGTTAAAGAAGGGCCCCAAAAAGTTTTAAGTAACATTTGTACCGCTTATAAGTTTGTCATGTAAGGTAGCATCGGATAACCAGACGTCTTTACGGACTTATATTGTTTTCTTATCCTTTCAGATCCAGTTGAAAAAAACGTCATTGGTAAGAAAAATAAACAAGATTTCTTTCATCTACATTCAATGGAAATTGCAAATTGTAAAATTAAATTACGTATTTTGAACTGCTGACATATGCATTGTGCACCGTGAACATTAAAATAATATTGGCAACGTTATCCTTCCATGGACGTTTTAGCAGAGTCGAAAACTGTGGATGATATTAAGTTAAAATAGCATTATGCAAGAGCAAAATCTGCTTATTACAGGTCATTCTTTAAGCCAGAGATGTTATCTAAATAATCAATTAGACATTAATTAACATATCCAGACCGTAATAAACTCTTTATGTCAAGGCTAGCCTTCGATGTTAGCGGATTAAGTTCTTATATGCCGCTTAATGGCCGTTGATAAATAAATCAATCAAGTGGATAGTCGAGACTATGCTGTTTATATTAATGATTTGAGTAATGATGACCGAGGCTATGGAATATTTTAAACGCTTTTTTCTCGGCTAATAGTGAATCAATTTGACTGAAATTTTCAGCAAATTATGTTTACACTATTTAGTTTTTAACTATTATAGTGAGAACTGACAAATCTTTATCTTATCTCACAAAATGTAACTTTAAGAGACTTGCCTCCTTTAAAATTCATTCGGGATTGTTTTGAAATTCAGAATCTCCAACACACTTTTGGCGAAGACAATGGCCACACCGCACCGCAAAACTGATAACCACCTAATGGACCTACATTTTTTCCCCCGACACCACCATGCTTTTCATATACTAATGACGAATGTTTTATTTTCAGCTCTTGGAATCCAGTCTCAGAGAAGTTTAAACAGTAAGTGAAATAATAAATAAATAAATAAATCACAGGCACTTGAAGGGATTAAAATAAACGTCTTACTTGACTTGTTGAAGACATTTCGTATAGATAGGAGGAAAGAAACTGAAATCCGTCAAATAATCTCAATTGGATTGTGTAGTCGCGTTACATTATATAGCAGTATTAGATTACATTTCACTACATTACATTACATTACATTACACATAAGTATTAAATTACGATCTAGCATTATTGCATTACACTATCTAGCAGTATTACATTACAATACCTAGCAATATTGAATTACAATACCTAGCATTATTACATTATACAACAGTATTACATTGCAATTATCTAGCAGTATTACATTACAATACCTAGCAGTATTACATTACAATACCTAGCAGTATTAAATCACATAGATGTATTACATCACATAGCAGTGTTACATTACAATACCTAGCAGTATTACATCACATAGCAGTATTGCATTACAATACCTAGCAGTATTACATCACATGGTAGTAATCTATTATATTTCATAGATTACATAGCAGTATTACATAAAAGTATTACATAACATTTCACAGATTATATAGCAGTATTACATTATGTTAAATTAAGTAACAGTACAGTATCGCATAATATAACACTTTGTTGCTTACATTAAATTGTAAATATCGTGTTTTGTCGCGTTAAGTTTATTTTATTAGATCGGGGTGCTGTCAATGTCTGATCGAGTTAAATTTATTTTATTAGTTTGTGTTACTGTCAATGAATGATCGAGTTAAATTATTTTCTTAGATCGAGTTTCTGTCAATGTCTGAATGAGTTTATTTTTTTTTTTATTAGATCGGGTTACTGTCAATGTTGCACCTGGTCATACACGTGGAAACGGTAAGAACTATTATGTTGTACTGCATGTCCTGGAAAGGGCAGCTTCTCCAACTGCTTCAGACTCCTATTGAAATAATATTGAACCTTTTAGTCCCGATATTACCGACTTTGTTCCGTGTAAGCGTTATACATCTTTAAAGGGGCTAATTCGCTAACATTTGGGACCTAGAAATTGACACAAGTGGATTCGAACGCATGTAATACTGTAGTATGAATGTATATAAACTGATTAAAATTCAGTGGCTTCCGTATTTACTCTATTTTCAAATCAGTTATGTTCGGCGAGTTAAGCCAGTAGTCTCAATCGAATGCAAATTTCTAGGGTCTGATTATTCCAGTCTGCATACATCGTTTGGTTTGGTGCCATTGGTCTAGCCTCGAGTCTCATGTTACAACTGGGACTGAAACGCATTATGATTTAGCCCCAGATAGGAAGAAAAAAAAAAGGAGATTAACATTTTTGAAAAAATATTAATAAGAACTAAAAAAAAAAAAAATAAAAAATTTTGAAAAAATCACATAGGTAAGAAGGGCGTTCCTGTCCACATGTACCTGTGGCCCAGAAAAGATTTTTCTTATACTAGATTCCAACTGTTGTGCGGTGCGTAACGATAGGGTTGTCCCCATTTGGGTTCACGATTTGGTACGTGCAGATACGTACGAATACGTTTCGATACGATCAAAACGACTACTACGACTGATCTCAATATATGATACGACCTGATTACTCCATGATTACGGGAGTTGGATGACCGAATGGTTAGCACGTGCGTGCTGAATCATAAGGCCTGTCATTGAGTCAACTGGCGTGGTTTCGAATCCCTGGTTGTACGTGACAAGGAGAAATGTCGCAAACTTGTGGGTTTTCTCCGGGTTCTTTGGTTTCCTCCCACTGCTAAAGACCCCTACGCGAAAGCGAATTATAGAAGTTAAATTAAAATGCTCGGGATTTTCCTATTTTTTTTTTCGTTTTGTCTTATCTTGTGACAGCCAATTCTATTTTTGAATTGTGAGATATCCTCTTATCGTCTTATAAAACAACTTTCCATCTTCAATGGAATTATCAGTGAAATGAAATTCGCCTGCGTGTATGTTATCGTTCGTGAGTTCAGTCAGTATAGAAAGACAACTCATGTTTGTCATGTTTGACGTCACTTCCCATATATACAAGAGTTAGTTACACATCTCCCGTAGCACTCGGCTAATCTCGACAGATTCCGTAAACTACGTAGACTACATCTAGTCTCGGATGTATGACAGTAAGTGATATGTACCTACGCCCATACATTTGCGATGCGGCTACCGGTTTACTTTAACAGGAAAACTTGACGCTATTACACAAATTGGGAACCTATTCGGCTAGCGACCTATTCGACCGATCGAGCTGCAACCTGTTCGTTCGAAACTTATTTAGAGTAAAGACAACAGTCTCTATTTATCAACCAATAAAATCCAACGTTATGTCTATCAAATGGAAGTAGAATATATTATTTTTTATCCATTCCTTCAGCTCAGAATATAAGTGTAATTTCGTCATTATCTTACAGCTGGATCGGTCGAATAGGTCGCTAGAAAAATAGGTCGCCAACTTGTTTGGAATGGGCGCAGCCATGTTTCATCCGGGACCTTTAAAGTAGTTCCAATATGGCGGAATTCATCGTACAGCCGAGTTTAGATTCCGAAATCTTACGAGGTTTGCCGAGTGCTCCCGTAGCAATGATCTCTGTGTTAAGATTATATTTAGAATGCATTTTACCAGTTCTATCACATATGTAATAATGACTGACACCAATATTGTCCTTTAGGATCATTGTTTACCGAATATACGAAATGCAATTGATATCAGGTATTACAGTAGATTAGATTACATCCTGCAGCCTCCAGGCAGCAGGTTATGAAATGGTGTAAAATGGTTGGTTTAGCCCCATTTAATCCATGTTGTATTCTTTTTTTCAGGTGCCGGAAATGCGGTTTCAGAATATGTAGTAAAACAACTGATCGAAGAACGACGTGGGGGAGCAGGTGGGCCTGGCGGACCAGGTGGGCCTGGTGGGCGACGGGGACCAGGTGGTGGCGGTGAATTTGGATTTGAACAAGGTGGGCGAGGAGGACGAGTTGGACGGAGAGGACAAGGTGGGCGGGGTGGACAAGATGGTCCTGATATTTTTTTCAAAGGTGGGCGTGGGGGAGCAGGTGGGCGAGGGGGAGCAGGTGGACCGGGTGGAGCAGGTGGGCCTGGTGGGCGAGGTGGTCGCGGTGAATTTGGAGTTGGTGGCCAAGGTGGGCGAGGAGGAGACGGTGGTCAAGGCGGACAAGGTGGGCGGGTTGGACAAGGTGGCCGCCGTAAATTTTTCCGTGGTGGACGTGGGGGAGCAGGTGGACCTGGTGGAGCAGGTGGACCTGGTGGAGCCGGTGGGCCTGGTGGGCGACCGGGGCGAGGTGGTCGCGGTGAATTTGGAGTTGGTGGCCAAGGTGGGCGAGGAGGAGACGGTGGTCAAGGAGGACAGGGTGGGCGGGTTGGACAAGGTGGCCGCCGTAATTTTTTCCGTGGTGGACGTGGGGGAGCAGGTGGACCTGGTGGAGCAGGTGGACCTGGTGGAGCAGGTGGGCGAGGGGGGCCAGGTGGTGGCGGTGAATTTGGATTTGGTGGACAAGGTGGGCGAGGAGGAGACGGTGGTCAAGGAGGACAAGGTGGGCGGGTTGGACGAGGTGGCCGCCGTAATTCTTTCCATGGTGGACGTGGGGGAGCAGGTGGACCTGGTGGAGCAAGTGGGCCTGGTGGGCGAGGGGGGCCAGGTGGTCGCGATGAATTTGGATTTGGTGGACAAGGCGGGCGAGGAGGAGACGATGGTCAAGGAGGACAAGGTGGGTGGGTTGGACAAGGTGGCCGCCGTAATTTTTTCCGTGGTGGACGTCGGGGAGCAGGTGGACCTGGTGGACCAGGTGGGCCTGGTGGGCGAGGGGGGCCAGGTGGTCGTGGTGAAAGTGGATTTGGTGGGCGAGGAGGAACCGGTGGTCAAGGAGGACAAGGTGGGCGGGGAGGACGTGGTGGCCGTGGTCTATATGTAAGAGGTGGACGAGGTGGGTTTGGAAGGCATCGGGGTCGTGGAGGCTTTGGAAGACCAAGTGGTAATCAAGACCATAGAGTGCACCTTGGAGGTTCGTAGAATTACGGCACCTTTAAGTTACCAAGTGCCATTCGATTAAAAATGCAGTATCAATAATGTAATATTTAGATAAATGGCTTCTATTTTTTAGTAAAAGTTCAAAAATAGATAATGAAAAAAAAATATATATGAAAATTTCAGTAAAATTACGGTATTCTGAGGGAAGTTATCAATGTTTGAAGTTATAACATAGCTTGTCTATTCTAACTTGACATTTAAGACTAAGCCTCGATTATTCATTTTTTAAATTAATTCAATTATCAAATGACGACTGTGTTTCAATCCATTTAAATCTCGGCCATCCGTTATATAAAGCGTTGATTTGGTTGACAAGGGTTGGTCATATGAATAAATGTATATTAAATTTGAGACCACAATAAATACCCGCTATGGGCGAATTTATCTCTTGCATAATGCATCGTAAAGATATTATTCCACTTAACGTCTAAAAATTGCCCGGCTGAACCCAACACTCGCACAAGAATCTCCCAGCCGTCAGTGTGTTCTTTAGTTCATATGTTTGATTATTTTATAATGGTTAGGGGTCTGTTATTGAGTCAAGTGACGTGGTTTCGTTTCCCCGCTTCTACCTGACAAGGAGTGGGGTCGCATGTGCAACCTCGTGGGTTTGCTCCTAGTTTTACGGATTTCTACCACTGCTAAAGACACTTAAGAATTAATGAAGTAAAAGTTAAATCGTGTGTGAGTCACAAAATGACCTAGTTTGTGTCGAGTAGACGTTAAACCCCATTTTTCTCTCCATGT
Source organism: Patella caerulea (assembly GCA_036850965.1). Classification (NCBI taxonomy): domain Eukaryota; kingdom Metazoa; phylum Mollusca; class Gastropoda; family Patellidae; genus Patella; species Patella caerulea. The sequence continues at coordinate 9,653,183 of JAZGQO010000002.1, read as the reverse complement.
CTTTATTTGAAACGGTACCTAAAATTAATCGCAATTTGCATTTATTATATTTATTCAGGTGTCCGTTGCCGTGAAGACGATGATGATTGTCGTAAGTACAGTTTCAGTCTTTACTATACTGGGATCTAGATGAGTTGTTATAATTGGTGTGTTCTAAGTAATGTGATGGATTAGCCAATGGCACGGTCTGTTACGGCGAGCTTTGGGTGTTTTTTTGCACGGAACTGTGGGTGATCTACTAGATGTCGATTGGTTATCAAATGTCTGAGGTCATAGGGTCGAAAACCGCTCGTATGACCTCTGACGCGACCTATCACTACAACCGGTCAGAACGTCATGTAGTGTAGGCTATCGAAAAAACGAAACGAAATATTGATCTGGATTTTAATCTGTCTGTCCCTTACTAGAACCACTGAAACCTGTTGTGAAAGCGCAATATAAACTTAAAGTGTTTTTGCGCTATATAAATTCAGTGGGGTTTTTTTTTTCATTTTATTAGTGATTTTAATTTATATTTTAATATTTCAGGGAGGAGACATCATGGGTATGATTAAAACTGGTGAGTAGTTATTTTGATTAAATTCGTAACAAAAACCAAGATACCGAGAATCTATTGAACATATATAATTGGTATGAGTAATAATAATACCCTGATACGGTCCATGATAATACATTATGTTTAGCGCGTGTCTTTTTTACCGTTTAACACTGTTCATAGTGTAGGTATGTATATGTGTTTATATATGTATATATAGATGTATGGAGTATTTAAAAAAAAAATTAGTTTAATTCTCGGTTCACAGTGGATCAATTTGACCGAAGTTTTCATCAAATGGCCTCTAGTTTTTAACATATTGCGAACTCATTATCTAATCTCCCATAATGTATATTTAACTTATATCTGAGAATGGTTTATGTATTCAAATAGATAGGTAGTCTTCCCGCTGGCGTGTACGTTTAAAAGCAGAGTAACTGGTAATGACGGTTCGAATTCCCTGAATAATAGGTTGAAACGCCAAATGTCCTTTATATCCCTCATAGCAGACTGCCTTATCCATCTTGGCAAAGAATAAGATACAGTTTAACCCCATTTTTTTTATTTTATATCTGTGTATCCAAGTTTACAATATTCCAATGTTTGTTTCTTTTAGGATTTATTTATCCAAAGACATCTTCTGTGTGAAATGGGAACTACTACGCTGCTATGGGAACTACTACGCAGCTATAAACTATAAATTGAATGCGATTAAATGATGTTTGAACTGATGTTTCAAGTTTTTCTTGTTATTTTCTGGGTATTTTTGTCGCTGTAAGTAACTAGCGCGAGTCTGTTAAAATTTTAGCGGGTGGGGGTGGGGCGCTGCTCGCCCGTATTCGTGCCTTGATACAGTATAAATTAACCAATGATTTTTAACATCGGGTGGTTTTAAATGAGAGAGAGAGGGTGGGGGGGGGGGTGTTACCCACTTGACGCAATCACAAACTATAAGGTCATTCCGGGGCTAACATATGTTTCAATTTTATTTCAATAATTCGTTAATTCTCTGGCGTGTAGGGGTCTTTAGCAGTGGCAGGAAACCGAATGACCCTGTTTTGCATTAGGCATGGGGTAGTTTGTTATAGTCCGGTAGGTTTGGCCCAAAAACAAAATGTGTATTTTGTAGTAGAGACGTGTGGGCGATATCGTCATTGTCCCTATTAAACTAATAAATCACAATTCCTGCTAGAGCAGATTTCACTTTTTACTACCAGGATTCCAACTTGGGAACCAAGATGGCGCATATTACATAAAGAAGTTCCGTCAAAATCGGACGGGCGGGGTGTAGGGCTACATGAGAGGTGCCCCCCCCCCCGTAACCTTATTTTCGACAGTGCCCTTATTTACTACTGAAAGTGCCCTTTTTTACTGCTGAAAGTGCCTTTTTCAGATCCAAATATGTCTTCTCCGAACGTTTGCTTCAGTTGCATAAAGAAGTTCCGTCAAAATCGAACGGGCGGGGTGTAAGGCTACATGAGAGGTGCCCCCCCCCCCGTAACCTTATTTTCGACAGAGCCCTTATTTACTACTGAAAGTGCCCTTTTTTACTGCTGAAAGTGCCTTTTTCAGATCCAAATATGTCTTCTCCGAACGTTTGCTTCAGAGACAAAAATATCAGCCAAATAGCTCTTGGGATGTCTACAGATGCAAGGAAATGACGGATAATTGTCTTGGGACCCCCCACCCCCACCCCCTCGCAGCGGAGTGCTCCGTCTCCCCAGTAAGTGCCCTCATTTTGCGGCGTCAGCCACCCCCCTTTTCAAAATTACTAGATCCGCCCCCAGTACATTAAATTATTTCGGATCTATATCGCCACGTGAAAATTTCAGAATTAAATTTGTTTTCCTGTAGTATTCTATATCATTCTATAAAATCCCACAAAATTCCATTGGGACCTATACTTTTGTATTGACTTTTTCATAAGGCCGGCGGCGTTCAGGAGAGGTCGAGTGAAAGCAGCAATGATGCGCGTGGAAAAGGTATAGCTTAAATTATGCCTTATGATGGAATTCGAATGAATAAGCCGTAGAACCAGTATCCGGACAAATTTCCATCATAGCACACTGTGCCGGGTCTTTGGTTGTGGGCTTGATTAGCCCGGACGTTAAACTCGATAAGCTAGAAATTTTTAAATATTTATGGTGACCCGGGCAATCGATCGTCAATGATTTCAAAGGGATGTAACTCCAAAATGTGTCAGAACAAGAGTTATCTGTCCTTGTGTGGCGCAACCGGGCACCGGTAATGGAAACACCTTAGTGGGCACGCTTGGATAAATCAGAAAAAGGCGTGTTTGATTTAATTTGATCAAATAATGCTAACTAAACGGTGAAGTCTGAGGTAATTATAATACGAAACATACCATATATATTACAAATACAACAAGTACTTTATTGCGAGGTCAGAGATATTTGAAAACAAAATGTTGACGGTTTCTGTTGCGGAATGCTGACTATTTTTTTTTAATGCTATGGTTGACAGATTGCATAGCAACACTGACTGAGGTCACGCTAGTCTATTTACCGGCGTGGTAAGGCAACTTTATATATTTATATTAGGTGAGCCAAGAAATCAATTTACCTGTTTTATTTGAGAATGTGGTTATGATTGAATAAATGTCCTGCTGTTATAAGTATAAGTAGTAGGCTAGGCCTACACATTAGTCATTAGAAGCCTGATGCAGTAATTATTGGACATATTTATTTGTCACAGTCACAGGTTACACTTGCGCAACTTTATGAATACAGCTTGTAATCTTCTTACTGATTATTACAGATATGATTAAAATAGGAAACCCCAAGATTTGGCACTACTCTACATTCACTATAGTTCAGCTCTGAACGTCGGTCTCATTACACTCACTCTGGACATTCAGGAGCTAGCCCATTCAATCAAAGTCGAAAATAATTTGACCCCCAATTTTACTGGGCAACTTTTCACTGCTCAACGATGGGTGTCACTCCGTGTGGACGCGTGTACAGTGTAAAGGAACATCTCAGTGAGAAAATAAGACCTTGCTCATTTCGTTAGAGTCAGTATGAGCATCACAACACGCTGTGTCATGGTGGCGAAAGGGTAGTTTGATAGGAGGGGACGTATTTTAAACAGCGTGTTGTTTCGCTCATACTGAGTCTACAGAGGTAAGCAAGGTCTTATTTTGTCACTAAGATGTTCCTTTACATTGTACAGCCGTCCACACGGATTGACACTCCGATGTTTCGCAGTATTATAACTTTCTGAAAAACACATTCCTGTGTGCAAACTTAATATAATATGAGGGGATGTAATCATAACGACACTATGCCATAACGGCCAAAAACATGTTTTATTGAGAAGACTTTGGATGATATTGATATTGGGTTAAAAAAAAAAAGTAATAATAGCTGTGGTACTTTAACTCTCCCCTCTCTAATATCTTCTTTCAGTATCCTTAAAGGCCCCCGCACACGAGCCGAAAAATGCGCTCGTGTGCGGGGGCCTTTAAAATAATTAAATATATTATTGTATTAAACCTTACATGTTGACCTAATCATTAGGGCACACTGACCATAATATTATGAAATATTTGATATACCCCAGTACATTATCTGAACTGTTAATTATTTAAGTTTCATTGATATCAGTCAGGGATACAATATCAAGTTAAATTATTATGAATTATTACACTTTATTACAATTTAAACTGATAAAGAAATTAGATATACAGGGAAGTCATAAGGTAAACAGAAAAAATACAACATGGATACACTATTATGTTGATATCTTTGACTAAGCAACAAATAACTGTTTTTCAATGGCATTTACTAAATGAACTGGAATACACAGGTCAGAATTCTATGGAATACAATTACTGTTATTAATGAAAACTCAAATAGATCAAATTCATCAGTTAATTATGTATATATACATAATGTGTATTTAATCCTTGTAAGACATATAGAAATAGAAATTACAAATAAAACACTTATATGGATATACTACTTCTGAATTTATTAACAAGCTACGTTTCGATACTCATACAGGTATCGTTCTCAAGCAAATAACGACTAATAACAAAAATGTGGTACAATATATAGTTAACAAAATAAACAATGATATGAAACCTTACTATGATTAAGAAACCATTTATAATGTGTATTAGTTACCCAGTTAAACTTGTAAGTAATCAGGCAGTAGTAATTAACTATGAATTAAAATGAAATATACACCACTATTGTCCAGGTTTGTGTATTCAATAGTGATAGGTGTTATAAATAGCCACCCTTTTACACTAGTAGTGACATGTTTGACAGTCCTTTACACACCTGCTAATTAATGATTAAAATAGCATTATGCAAGAGCAAAATCTGCTTTTTACAAGTCTTTCTTTAAGCCTGAGATGTTATCTAAATAATCAATTAGACATTAATTAACATATCCAGACCATAATAAACTCTTTATGTCAAGGCTAGCCTTCGATGTTGGCAGATTAAAATCGTATATGCCGCTTAATGGCGGTTGATAATTTAATCAATCAAGTGGATAATCGAGACTATGCTGTTTATATTAATGATTTGAGTAATGATGACCGAGACTATGTGAAAATTCTAACGCTTTTTTCTCGGCTAATAGTGAATCAATTTGACTGAAATTTTCAGCAAATTATCTTTACACTATCTAGTTTTTAACTATTATAGTGAGAACTGCTATCTCTTTATCTTATCTCCCATAATGTAACTTTAATGTATATCTTCCAACCATTTTCTATACATACTAAACATTAGTTTAAAATAATGATCACTTGTACTGTATGGTTTAATGACAAAATAAGAATTAATATAAGGCCCACCAAGAACCTCTTGCTTTTCAACCCATCCGATCAACTAAAATCTCTCTGAACTTTCGAAATAAAATGAAATGGGGTTAACGTCCTAGTGTTCTGCTCAAAACTGGGCTGATGAAGACAGGCATCCGCCATACAGTGTGCTATGACTACTATGAGGGAAATTTTGCCCAGGCAGCGACAATACATCCTACTCTTATATCGAATTTCAACTGTCAAGGGATCTTATAGTCTTTTACATATTCATGTACACTTTTTTTCCCTCCGAACAACTAGACTGCTGTCTATGACCTCCAGTATACAAATCATTATGTTAGTGTTAGTATTTATTGACTTATTGACCATAGTCATTGTTACAGCAAGATAAGTGAATCAAAGTTACATGTATATTTGGTCATAGATCAATTATCAATGATGATGGACAATTATCACACATAAACTGAGCAAAGTCTACTTTTGGTTTATCATTATTGGTTTAGCACCTGTGACACTCAGGTATCACTCAGGTCGGTCACACTAACATTTGATTTGAACAAAAGGTAGAGTAATTAACCAGCTTATTAATTATATTTATAGTACCGATAGCTTCGTCTCTTTTACCATAATTAATATTTATTACAGTCATAGATGTGATTATTTTGAAATCAGATCTACATATTTAAATGAAATGTCATCAATATTCCGTGTTGCATAATGGCAGATACATGTAGCAGGTGTGTTAGGGTAATTAGAATTGATAGCTTTGACACAGTTTTTTTCTCTGACTCGGAACCGCAGGTAGGTCTATATTCATCCGTGTTATCACTTATAACGTGAAGCTTATAGTAGTTAAATAACTTTTCTTGCAGTAGAAAGTGGGTATCAGGTGATAAGTTTGGTTTATTATACTTAAATCATGAGCATATTTAAAGGCGTATAAATGGCTCTATTTTTTGGAATTTTCAAATAGACAAATGTGGTTCTAAAAGTATATATTTTAAAATATAATGTACATGTAATATGAATGTACATGTGTGTGGGGTGATTTATATTCAAATTTTGAAAACAAAAATGTTTAATTTCTAATTAGTTATTTTTGATGAAATATGTGAACAGTTTATAGTCTTCTGTCTGCTTTAACCGTATTTTTTATTTTCATTTTGTTGTTAGTATGTTAGTCCCGAAATGACTTTCAAGTGGACATTAAACCTCATTGCTCTCTGTTTTGTCTTTGAGATAAATAATCCATTTAAATACTAGTGTTAATAAGGCCATGAAGTTATTGATATTTCCTGAAAAATGAGGATGTAAAGTAGCTTTAACCTTAGAATGTCATTCAGATACAAATAAATTAAAGTAGCGAAGCCTCTAACTCAGTATCATTCAAAATCTTCGACATTGAAAACACATATTATTTGTCAATTTAAATCAACATTGCTGCTGTTATCTTACCGAAAACAGATGGGCTTCTGATATCCAATATTTAAGACAAAATAAACATTTTACAGCTCCATTTTTAAAAAAATTCATATTATAATAATTATATGCTTTGTAACCTATTAATTGTTTCAGTTTCTAGGTCCTAAATATAAGCTCAACCTCGTGGGTTTCCTCTGGGCACTCCGGTTTCCTCCCACTGCTAAAGACCCCTACGTGCAAGCAAATTATTGAAATAAAATTAAAAACCACATGTTAGTCCCGAAATGATCTAGTTAGTGTCAAGTGGACGTTAAACCCCATTTCCTTCCCTCCGAAATATATAGGCGATTTAGCTCCTTTAAATTGAGCAAAGGTTGTTTACGTTAGTCCTTATCAGATTAACATTGTGAGAATATAAAGTGTTGAATGAACAAGGAAGAATCGTTTTGGTCTGTTACACCCAACAACAATTTTCTATAAATTCACAAATCTTACAGTCTACTGGACAACCAAAACTAAATTTGCTTATTTCAAACAACAAGAGACTTTATTTTATGACTTTGTAAGATATTCAGATTTTTTTTTATGTGATTTATCCGGCTTGTACCAAAACACACAAAGGTACGGTATGATAATATACTCTAATAAAGACACCTTGACATACATAAAGCTGTATAACTTGAATGGTGAGTTATTAACATGAACAAAAAGCATGTATGGTACATGTTATGGTTAAACACACTAGGCCTATAAATTATACAGGTTAACTTTAAATTAAAAATAATAATGTACATTATATTTTAAATATTACATTGTCCATACAGACCAGGGGCCTGTTTCACGAAATTTTAACTAATATAAAATCCAAATTTTAGTAATTTTATTGGATAATATTCGATTGATTTTAGTGCTTAACCAATCAAATTTGAAGTACATGTATCTACTAAAATTTTGATTTCATCTGTTCGAGAAACAGGGTCTAGGTACATGTACATTAATAATAAATGTGCAAGCAAGGTGTACACAGCTACATGCATCTACGCCTCATAGACCTATCCAATATGTAATACACAGAGAATTTGTGGCAGACAAATGACAGACATCAGAGGGGTTGTACCTGTACCTGACAAAGCTTTAGTATATGTCTGACAGTGTCAACAGGCCTGCCAATAACCATTTTATTTTCCTTTTAACCTGACAAAATTGTCAGCACTTGTTGTATCTACACAATAGATATCATTAAAAACACCTATAAAAGAAATCTGATATTGTCATTGACAGGACCTTTATTGCTAGGTTTGAGTGTCAGAAGAGATGAGATATTTTGTGTCGCGTGTATTAAAATAATTGTATCCGAGGAAAATGACTGGCATGTTGTTCCAGTTGGAGGAAATGTACGACCTGGAATCAGTGAATAAAATTTTTTTTTTTTGACCAGCTGATGAAGATGCCATGTGCTTTTAAGGGTATTTGTCAAGGGGATACTTTTATCAGGGAATATGAATTTGAGAGTGGTTTTAATATCTTTCCCAAAGGAAGTTGGGGATTGGGATGGCCTAGTGGTCTAGAGTTCCGCGCTTCGACCTCTAGCTGGCCGGTCACATCTGGCTTGCGGCTGTGGTTTTGAGCCCTGGTGTGAGCGAATGTGGCATGGAGATAGGGGCCCCTTCTCAACCTCGTGGGTTTCCACGAAATAAAATTAAACCATATGTTAGTCCCGAAATGACCTAGTTTGTGTTGAGTGGACGTTAAACCCCATTTCTCTCTCTCTCTCCAAAGGGAGTTGGATGGCCTAGTGGGTTAACATGTGCACGTGAAATCACAAGGTCTGTCTTTGAGTCAAGTGATTTGGTACTGATTCCCTGCTTGGGGGTTTTCTGGAATAATAAGACACATGTACATGTAGATAATAATAATAGATTTACATGTATAATAAAGAAATTTTCTTCACACTGTTCTTGTAATTGTTGATCCCTGCATTGGCCGAGAAAGTTCATCCAGATCTTGCAGCATGGTTCCCTTTGTCAGTGATGTAGGACCAAGGGCCTGACATGGACATCTGTCTAGTTGATCGATTGGGACAAAGAACGAGGTACGCATGTAAAAGATCCCTTGATGGTTGGAATTCGATATAAGAGTAGGTTGTAGTGCTGCTGTCCGGGCAAAATTTTCGTTCTAGCACACTGTTTGGTGTATGTGCATCTTCATTAACCCGGTTCGGAGTAGGACATAAAATTTCATTTTATTTCAATTTTCATGTAATTGTTGATATCATTAATGATTATTTTTTAATTACATTTTTTTTTCAGATTTAGATGAAAAAATAAAAAAAATAAAATAAAAATGGCGGGGACAAGTAGTGAAATGGGTATTAGTGAATTTTATGCTGGTCAGACATTATTGATAACTGGATGTACAGGGTTTATGGGCAAAGTTCTTTTAGAAAAACTTTTACGATCATGTCCAGAAATAGAAAGAATATATGTGCTTATTAGATCTAAACGTGGTCAATCAGCAACAGAAAGATTGGAAAGTTTATTAAAATCAAAGGTAAGTTAACTGATTTTGAATTTTTTTCGAGTTCAGTGGAGTCAGGACACTCAGGACTTGCCAAGAGCAAATTAGTGACAAGAACTATGGCTACATAAACATGTGTGCTTGTATTGAATGAAAAGAATACCCATTTCAGATGCGCACAGAAATTTATACATGACAGCCAATAGTAAAGAAAGTCTTGCCACATGCAAAATAGTGAGCTTGATGTTTAAATTGGCAAATTCTGATTGTATGTGTATTTATATTTTGTTTCTCAATTACTTGAAATAGTACGCTGTGTGCTCCTTACAGTGCACTGTCTCTCTAGTCTGGAGGTTGCATGTTCATCCCTGCACTGGTGGAGAAGATAAATCATGATTTTCTGGTGTTGTTTCCTCTTGGAAGTGGAGCAGGATGGAGGGTCAGCTTTATACTAATTTATAGTCGTTCGATTGGATGAAAATATGAAGACCGCTGTATACATTGGTGTGCACGTTAAAGACCCCTTGGCAGTTGGAATTAAATATTACAGTAGACCATTGCACACTGTATGACATACATGTACATGTTACATGTCCTTCTTCATTATCCCAGTCGGTGCAGAACAGTAGGACGCAGTCATTGTTTTTTAAGGCGAGTGAGCGCTCTTGAGCGCCTTCAGCTCACCTGATTGTCGACCCAGGGGAGTTTTTTTTCCCCTCCCCATAAAATTGAAAATCACTCTCCTTTACAAAGTTATTGGGGGTTTATCAACATTTATCTACCAATCAATCCCCTTAATTTCATATCACTCTCCTTAATTTCTAAATCACTTTTCTTAATTTCTAAAGCATTCCTCGAATCGAAACTGGGAGAACCTTTTAGGAGAGCCATTTTTTTCAATTTGTTGATTGAGGAGAGCTTTTTTTGGCTCTTCTCTGAAATACAAAAAACAACAACTGAGGACGTTAAACCTTATTAATTTCATTTCATAATGTACATACAAGTAAACCGGACAAAGGACGCAAAAACCGGATGTTAAACCCCATTTCATTTCTTTACTCCATTAGACCCCCTCCTACTTAGACCAGACTTTTATCCCCATTTAATGAATTTTGTTTATTTTTTTTTTTTAGTTATTCGATAAAGTACGAAATGAGACTATTAACATACAGAGTAAAATCGTGCCTGTATGTGGTGATATCGTGGAGGAGAAATTAGGTTTATCTGATGAAGATATTCAGATATTATCACAACAGGTTTCGGTGGTGTTTCATTCGGCAGCTACAGTCAAATTTGACGAAGAGCTTAGGTAGGCCTTTATATAGTTTTTTTCAAAATACAATGTTTAACAAAATTTGTATTATTTTCAAAGGCAATTGTTGAAAACACAGAATTCTTGAGAATAGACATGAAGAGTCCAGGGGAAAAACGATCCAAGTCAAATTTTTGTCTTTCTGTGTAAAACGTAAAACAGACTTTTGGACGAGAAGTCTTAACGCAAGCAGAACAAGTGGGTTTAATTACAATTTCAAATTGATATTTAATATGAACCATAATTACCAGTACAACTGACTTCAACTTTTCAGGCATGTTAAAGTTAAATAAAGGGTCTTGCATTTGTTTGGGAGGTCGTTTCAGAAGGGCCTTGGTTGGATGTTACTCCAATCGTTTTTACCTGAAATTGATTGTTTTACAGAAAGTTTACACAATTTGCTACCAGATGGTGCCATTAACTAGGGTTCGTTGAAAAAGTGATCTAAATCATTCTTCCATTGGACTCTTCATATGTCTTTATATCTATTAAAACACAAAAATGATTTAAATTGAAAAAATTGTGTTGTAGCAAAAGACACAACTATGTACATGTACTACAGGTGAATGTACATGTTTGTATAATGTTTCATAAAGATCAGTTTGTGAGATATGCTCTGGAATAAAAAAAAACAAATTGTATACCAAATACTATTAAAGTTAAATGATAAAATCTGAAATACTTAAAAGTAGCAAGAGCCTCAAAATACTATGGTAGGTTGATGTGTGTACAAAGTTTACATAAAGCTACATGTATCTCGAACAGATTATGAGATATGCCCTGGCAATGAATAGGGCTGTGTCGATATATCGATACACCAATATGTATCGATACATTCCAGCGATATTTATATTGATACGTAATATGGCTGTATCGTTGAAAATATTCTTCAGTTAAGAAAGACCATGAATTGAAGAAAACGTTCTTGACATGGTTTGTCAATCGAGCGTCTTCCACGTCCCGTATGAATTCCATGTAGGCCCACCGCTAGATATTATATTATAATAATAACTGGATCATACATTGATGGATTCACTTACCAGTTGTTAGGTAAATTTAAATCTTTATTGAATATAATCCCATGACCAAATACACCGAGAAACAATCATTAATAATATATTTTCCAGATGGCATCTCCAATGCTAAATTCCAATGACACGTGACATCGATTGCAAATTAGGTCAATAAACCAGTTCTGAATAGCGCCTACCGTTCTGATTTTTTTTTTATACACATTCTGACAAAGTTTAATTTAAAAAATATTGTTGTTTTTATTGAAGGCTATATCATAATCGTGCAGATTTTTTTATTTTAAAGCGCTTTCAAGTATGGTGGTCGCGTGACAAGTGTATCACGTGTCTATCATTGGCAAATAAATAAAAACTTTTGCAAGTTACGTGACTAGTTTTGGGATAGATTAAGCTACAAATTGTGTTATGAAGAAATGCCATGGTGCCGTATCAGCTTATTTTACGTATGTTATTCTCTGATACTGACTGTAGTAGAAAAATGCTAATATTTTAGATCGACTTATGAAACGGGAACATCGTGTTTCATCGAATGAAGGAAGACGGTAATTTATTCTGAAATATTACTGACGTACATGTAACTTCAAATATGGTATATGAATTAAATATGGAAAATTTTTTCAAAAGGTGTAATTAACCCATTTTCTACGGGACCTCACTTGCCCGTTCGTTTTAAAATGGATTAAGATGGTCTGATGCTAGACTGGTGGCCAGTCTTCTCCACACACCAAAAATTGGCCAGTCCTCTAAAAAAAAAAAAAAACGTAATCTCTAGAGACTGGGCAAATAGAGCTTCATTCTCATCTAGTAGGTCAATCTGCATTATGTAGGTCGTGTGACGTCGTGCACGGGATTACTGCATTTGCACTGGCAAACTGGTGTCGGTGCGAGATGTTTGTTGTGGATAACAGTTATTGTTATTTAGTGATACTTTAACGATCTAAGAATTTTGTTGACGGACAATATCTGTCGAATGAACGGATACAACGAATGGGATGAGGTGAATGAACATAAATAATTACACACAACATCATTATAACAACTTAACGAAGCCAGTTCATACGTATCGGGACGAAGCCGAATGGCGACTGGAAACAAAAACGTGACATCAGCCCGCAGACGGTTTCAGCATGACTGCTTTGCACTCCATTCGAGACGCATGATTCATGAAGGTAAATATCGAACTTAATTTATCTTAGACATCACATTTACAAATTCGTGTCACGTGACTTGCTTGACAACTGTCAATCATTCCAAATAAGGAGACAACGTAAAACAGGATAAGCAACGCCCATTTTATTGTGAAGCTCGCAAATTGTCCAGTCTCTGGTGCTGGTTACAGGTTTACTCAAATTTTTTTTTTATACAAATGGAAACGAAAATTGGTTTACTAAAAATTACTACTTTTATATAAATCGAAATGTAAAATAAATAGAAGAGACTGGGCCAGTCTAGTCTGATGCTTACACATCACAAACAAACGTCTTGAAACGTAGTTTGGGATTATTTTTGGCATAATTTGTGATGTCACCATATCGCAATACGTATCGCGTATCCGTTTGCCGTATCGTCAATATGTATCGAAAATGAACTGTATCGACACAGCCCTAGCAATAAATTTGGACAGGACCAACCAAAGGATGTATAGAATAGATGGAGCTCATTGCAATATTCCTCTCGAATTTCTTTCACTAGTTTCAGCACCAAATAATAAAACTACGTATAGAACAGTTAAATATTTTTTGGTGAAATCTAAGTTTTTATACCAAAAGAGTACATGGATTACAGTCATGACTGCTTGTCGTGAAACCCATTTATCTGTCAATTAAAACACTCTGTAAAACTAGATGGTTTAATCTTAGCTGGGGGGTTGGATGGCCAAATTGTTAGCACATGCGCGTTGTATTTATATACATGTCGTTGTTTCGATACGCCGGTTGTATATGACAACGAATAGGGTCACCTGTACAACCTCGTGAGTTTTCTCCCATTGCTAAAGACCCCTACGCACACGCCATAACATTGAACCATCTGTTAGTCCCAAAATGACCTAGTTTGTGTCATTGGATGTTAAACCCCATTTCTCTCTCTCTATCTCTCTACTCACAGCGTGAGTGCTAATAGATAGTAAATGACTGTAAAATGTTTATTCAGAAAAATGTGACATTGGTGGTCTTCGACCTTGTTTTACTTTTTAATCTTGTAGAAGATAAGATAGGAAAATCAAATAGACCGATACGATGTAGTCTTCCTAACTACTTTAACATGTAGATAATTCATGTCATTGACACAATATTAACTTTAATTGATAGTTTAAAATCCTAACATGGTATTATTCTATTATTAGCTTTTTAATAGTCTAATATCCTAACATGGTATTATTTTATTATTAGCTTTTTAATGGTCTAAAATCATATCATCATATTAATATTAGCTTTAATTAGTCATACCATCATATTATTCAATTATTAGATTTAATGCTAATAGTCTAAAGTCATACCATCATATTATATATTCTATTGTTAGTTTTAATGGTCTTAAATCATAACATGGTATTATTCAATTATTCGCTTTAATTAATAGTCTAAAATCCTACCATCATATTATTCCATTAAAGTTACATTATGGCATTATGGGAGATAAGATAAAGAGATGGCAGTTCTCACTATAATAGTTAAAATAGTTAAAAACTAGATAGTGTAAAGATAATTTACTGAAAATTTCGGTCAAATTGATCCACTATTATTAGCCGAGAAAAAAGGGTTTGAAATATTCACATAGCCTCGGTCATCATTACTCAAATCATTAATATAAACAGCATAGTCTCGATTATCCACTTGATTGATTTAATTATCAACGGCCATTCAGCGGCATATACGATTTTAATCTGCCAACATCGAAGGCTAGCCTTGACATCAAGAGTTTATTATGGTCTGGATATGTTAATTAATGTCTAATTGATTATTTAGATAACATCTCAGGCCTAAAGAAAGAGCAGATTTTGCTCTTGCATAATGCTATTTTAATAGCTTTGAATAGTCTAAAATCATATGAGGCTGTTAAAATCCTGGATGTTCCCTTTAAATTGAAATATTGCAAGTTTATACAAAATAGACAAAAAGAGTAAATTCTGATATCAATCCGAGAGAATTTTCTATTGTAGTTAAGACAACTACACCACCGCAACTTCCCATTGTGAACTCTACTAAGTCGCTTGTGGGAAATACTGAAAAATTCATCGTTAATTTACTTTGTGAACTTAACTTGGTCGCTTCTGGGAAAAGGTGGCGGGTAACAACTACTTAAATTTACTGTCCCAATACTAAAAATTTCTACAATACCAAAACATTTCATACCCTAATTTAGTTGGATGTCTTCTTCTCCTTTATTACACCCTTTGAGCCCAAGGTTGGAAAACGCGGTTCTCAAACAATGTCAAGATTTTGTAATCTACTGTAATTGGTCCCTTTCGTCAACGACAATAAAAACCTCTTTAATCAATGATGGTATGAAATCAGTGATTCAAATTTTAAAACTTAATTTTAATTGCTGACAAAGAGAAATTCTAGTATAAGATTACATGTAGCTAATCTGACATAAAAGATTAGCTAAACAAGAATTATTTTAGACACTGTTCCAAAATATGGTCCTAAATACATGTTAGCGTGGTCAGTTGTTGTATATATATTAAGTTTAGATACCTGTTGGTGTGATCAGTTGTTGTATATTATGTTTAGGTACATGTTAATGTTAGTGTGATCAATTGTCCTGTTTTAAGTTTAGGTACATGTACATGATAGGGAGATCCTGTGAATGGCGACCGACATGAAATCAATCCTACTGACACAGTTTTTAATGTAACTGTTTTATATTTATCTAATCTCCCTTTGATTATCAACAAGTGTCAATGATTTATATATGCACTCTTTATATTAATTAGGGTATGGTCAGATCATCAATACAAAAATATCCCTCCAAATATACCTGATGTGTCAAGTGTACATGTATAATTTGTGAAAGGATAGCTGGGCTGCATGTCCATGTAAATGATTTTTCCCAAACATCACATTTCAAGGTTCTATTCTACACATACCCACTCCTATTTATAGTCTTTAGTATTTTAAAAAATAAATATGGATCATGCAGCTCTTCGGACATAAATAGATTTCATATAAATAATAACATGAAAATACACATGGGGTTATACCCATTATTGCCCAGGGGTTCGATCCTGATGTTGGCGCAGAGAGTTCTTCCGGAGTTGTTAGTCTGCTTTTCCCTCATCAATGGTTCACGAAGGGTCTCTAGTCATTCATATGGGATAAAAAATCGAGGTCTTGTGAATACATGTTTCCAAAGTCAGAAATCGAAATAAGAGTAGATCATTACAATACCATTGTGGATGCCCATCTTACTTCAAAGCCTGATTTGGGATTGAAGGAGCTGCATTAGTATCAGAAATTCTACAGAACCTTCAACCTGAGTTTTAATCTGTAAGATACCAGTAATAGTTAATTACTGCTTGTATATAAACTTGTTGCCTATCTAGCTTTAATGCTTGACGTGCATACAGCAAGTTTAAGATGTATCACGATCAAATAAGATGATTTTGTTTGTTTGTTTGTTCTGAAGTTTTACGTCCACTTTCATTAAGGGTGATATTGTGGACAGGTGTTTCCTAAGAAACTTGCCAGAGGAAGCCACATAAATAGGCTTCATCCAGCTTATTGGATACGACACAATGTTCTTTGCAGGGAAGCGCCCAATGTGAATTTCATCTAAAGGAGAAACTCTGAAAGTAAGACGTGAGCCCTGTTCAATTATAGTATAGTCTATTTACAGTGGGTTTCGAGGAAATAAACTTGTGAAAGTGCTTTGATCATCAATATTTACTGAAATAAAATTTATTGATTTAAAGTTACATTATGTAAGATTTAGATAAAGAGCTAGCCATTCTTGCTATAATAGTTTGAAAGTAGATAATGTAAAATGAATAATTTGAAAATTTCATTCAAATTACTCTATTGCAAACGAAGATATTATTAGCCTTTGAAGGTTTAACAGACGTGTGCAATAATTTCAACCCCCGTAATGGTTGATCGAAGCTAAGTCTCGGTCCTCCATATTTGATTAAATCAAAGTATCGCTGAACCGTTTTAATCAATTTTATATCAGAAAATCTGATGCCATCGAGATTTGATTAAGGCCTGGATCAGTTAATTGATGTCTAATTAATAATTCAGATAACATTTCAGGCCTAAAAAAAGACCTGCAATAGGCAGATATAGCTCTTGTATAATATATGTGTTTAAGTTTGTTGGGTTTTTTTTGTTATAATCTGATTCTAGTTTTGGAACGTTGAGTATAATTGAAAATGCTGTGGGCAATAATTGTGTATTTATATACAGATGTTGCATAAAATATAATAATAATCACACCATGTTGACAGCAGATGGTGGCTTTAATTTAATAATACTTCCATAAAAATGCATACATAATATGTGCATTTAATTGCACCTTCAAAAGATTTACTTTGAAAAAAGTGGATTGTTTGATGTGATAATATTATTTTAGTAACTCATACAGTATGGTACATGTACATGTATTTCAATAAATTAGAGTGAGGGGGTGGGGGGTATTGAAATGTGCTTGTCTCTCCTTCCACCCTGGTTTTGTTTCTCGAACATATTTGATAAAGCATTTGAAATATTTTTATGAAACTGTGTACACACATCGACCCATCAATTAGACATTCTGCATTCAAGAAACCTTTATAAAACTTCAGAGACACCTTAACATCATATTTAGGATGAGAGTTGGTTAATTATAAATTACTCAGTTTGAAACAAATAGGATTTTGTCTACTACATGTACATGTTTAACTAGGTGGAATACATGTAATTGAGATGCCTGCTACTATTTCCTATACATGAGAAGGAGGATCAGCACAAAGGAAGGGCGTTGGATTGCCGAATGGTTATATCATATTATGCATAAGATCAGTCATTGAGTCAACTGGCGTGGTTTCGATTTTCAAATTGTACGTGACAAGGAGTCCAACCTCGTGGGTTTTCACCAAAATTTAATGGAGGCCATGGTGGCTCAGTGAGTAGGATGTTGGCTCGATAACTTGGAGGTTGTGTGTGTGATCCTCGAGTTGGTTGAAAAAATTAATCAGAATTTTCCGGCATTGTTTCTCCTTGTCATTGGCGCAGGAATTGAAAGTCTGGCAAGGGACAACATCTAGTCATTCGGATGGAACTAAAAATTTGGGTCCTGTGTACACATTGGTGTGCAAGTAAAAGAACATTTAGCAGTTTGAATTCTATATAAGAGTAGACAAGTTGGACCAGAACAGTAGGACATTAAATCTTATTCCATTTTTTGATTAAATGTATTTGTCTTTTTTCAGATTATCCCTTCAAATGAATGTTATAGGTGTAAAAAGTTTAATAGAATTATGTCATAAATTTAAGAAATTAAAAGTAAGTAACTATATAGTTGTTTATGTTGAATATATACCATATGTTAGTCTCAAAATTGGCCAATTTGTATCAGCATTGATGTTCTTATTTCAATAGGCACAAAAATCACATGCCAGAATACTTTTGAGTGTCATTTGTAATGAAGCAACTCAATGAAAGAGGCTAAGCATAAAGAGAATATTACTGATGAATAACTAGACACCAAGACTGCCATTCAATCCGAACATTACTGATTAGTAATTAAAGTAAAAACCAAACAATTGAATGTAAATCAGTTTATATACATTCATAATACACAATTATATGTGTTTTGATCCAGTTGTGTCCATTTCTAGGTACCAATGAAAAGAGGTTTAACTCCTTTAAATTTAATAAATCATATTAAATATCAATGGTAGATAAATGATACATGTATGTTAAGTACATGTAGAATTTAAAGGCCCCACCTCTCTCTCTCTCTTTCTCTCTCTTTTAAAGATATGATTATATTTTTTTCAGGCTTTAATCCATGTATCAACTGCTTACGCAAACTGTGATAAAAATGTTATAGAAGAAAAAGTTTACGACCCACCGTTAAACCCAAATCGACTTATTGATGCTGCAGAGTAAGATATTATCAAATATTATATCATGTTGGGGTGGGGGGATGGCCTAGTGGTCTAGAGTGCAGCACTTCGACCTCTAGCTGACCGGTCACCTCTGGCTTGCGGCTGTGGTTTCGAGCCCTGGTGTGAGCGTATGTGGCATGGAGATAGGGGCGCCTATTATCACATACAGTTTGTGATAGAACTGGTTAAACACGTTCCAAATATAACTATAACACAGTAATTGCTACAATAGATGCAAACTCTTCTGGCTTAAAATTGGTAGGTTGTATCATCAATGAAATATTTTTTTTGATATTTAATATGAATTAATGTTCTGTATTTTTGTATAGATGGATGGATAATGATGCTATGAATTCATTGACAGTTAAACTACTCGGGAACCGACCTAACACCTATACATATACAAAAGCTATGGCTGAGTATCTCATATTACAGGAATGTGGGGACCTACCTGTAGCTATTGTAAGACCTTCTATAGTTGGTTCTTCGTGGAAGGAACCATTCCCTGTAAGTATTAATACATTCTAATCTATTGTTCCTTCTGCTTGGAAGAAGGGGGGTTGGATCACAGAATGATTGGCATGTGCGCACTGTATCGTTAGGTCTGTCATTGGGTCAACTGGTGTGGTTTAGATTTCGGTTTTATGTGGCAAGGAGTAGAGCCGTCTGTCTAACCTCGTTGGTTTTCTTCTATTCTTCTTTCCTCCCACTTCTAAAGACCCCTACGTGCAAGCGAATTATTGAATTAAAATTGAACCATATATTAGTCCCAAAAAGACCCAGTTTTGTGTTGTGGATGTTAAACCCCATTTCTCTCTCTCTCAGTCTTTTGAATTTGATGAAGAGCAGGCTGTTTAAAATAACGTCCCCAAAAATATGTGTTGAATAAAGGACTTATAAATATCCATATGACAGGGTTCGTTAAATAATCATAATGAACCAATTCAATTGAAATTAATAATTACCTGCATGTATTTATAATTAATTGGTTTTATATTTCAGGGTTGGGTCGATAATTACAATGGTCCAACAGGATTACTGGTAGCTGTTAGTATCAAATATAATTATCAATTATCAAAGGGGACTGTTGAAATGGGTCCATCTGTCTGTCCGTTACACGTTTTGGGACACAATTACTTTGCTTTTAATTGAGTAAGAATGTTCAAAGTTGGTATGCGTACATTACGTGAATGCCTTGATGGAGTTCAAAAATGAACATTTTCGGCTTAGGATAGGCAGAGATACTCAATTTGATTGGTTAATGCTTGGGAACACCATAACTTCAGTTCTAATTAAGTTAGAGGGGAGTCGAAGGGGCGAAGTTGATAAGGCACTGGCTTATTTCGTAATATTTTGACAATGATATGTGCTTATTATTATAGATTGGTAAAGGTGTATTGCGGTGCATGATGGGTAATTTTAATGGTACTGCCGATATTTTACCTGTTGATATAGCAACTAACTTAATGATAACAGTTGGCTGGCATACAGCAGTAAATAAGTAAGTTCTAATATAATGTTCGTCTGTCCAAACTTGTGGGTTTTCTCTGGGTCCTCTTGTTTCCTCCAACTGCTAAAGACCCTACGTGCAAGCAAATTGTTGACACAAACCATTTGTTTGTGTCAAAAGTTTATGTTCAAGATTGATGTGTCCAGGGGTATAAAATGTGCATTTTAGATCGTAAGATATGTCAGTGGAATGATTTCGATCCCAAGCTTCTTCATGACTAGAAGTAGGGTCATCTGTCCAACCATGGGTTTTCTCCTAGTCCTTGGGTTTCCTCCCACTACTAAAGACCCCTACAAGCAAGCGAATTATTGAAATAAAATTAAAACCATATGTTAGTCCCAAAATGACCTAGTTTTGTCGAGTGGACATTGAACCCCATGTCTCTCTCTCTCCTTCCACTGCTAAATTATTGAAATAAAATTCTTCCATATTGCATATGTAATTTAATGATACTATTGAGAGGTATTTTTTTTTCTAAACAATATTTTATTCTCAGAAAAGGATTTAAGAACAGGCTAAGCCTATATATCGTGTCTTTGAATAAATTTTTTGTGAATTTTTTTTTACAGACCAGAAAAATTAATGGTTTATAACAATACAACAGGACAACTGAACAAATTTACCTGGGGACAAATGGGTACGTAAATAAGTTTTCCGGTTTTATTCAAAATAACTGATCTCTTTCATTGATCGATGGTAGACCAATAACTTTTAACCAGAGAGTCACAGGTATGACTTGGTAAGAACGTTGAATCAGGATTTTGAAATCCTATTCTCTTTTGTCAGGAATCTGCGGTGTCCACGAGAAAAGTAAGTGTGCTACCCATCACTAGGGACCAGGTATCATTCCGATTTGATGAAAAAGGGAAAGAAACCATGCTTACCATGTAGAATATGATACACGTATCCAGTTAATAGATTGCTGTTAAATGCTGATTGCTACCCCAAACCTAGTCCCCATTTTATTGTCCACCAAAATTTGTTGATAGGCCAATATTAAATTTGATTGAATCCAAGACATTATCTGGGAGCCACAGTAGCTAAGTTGAGTTGGTAAGACACTGGCTTGCTAGCCTTGAAGTCAGGTGTTTTATCCCTGCATTGGCCGAGAAAGTTCATCCAGATTTTCCAGATTGATGCAGGACAGAGGGGCTGTTGACAAGGACAGCTGTCTAGTTGTTCAGATGGGAGGAAAAAAACGAGGTCCTCTGTACACATTGACGTACACGAAAAGATCCCTTGGCAGTCCAAGACATTATCACAAGTTATTAATCATTCTCTGGGTACGTATTAGCGAGAAATTTGATGTTATTAGAGACAAATACCAATGATGTATTGTTACTTTTAAGTTTTCATGACAATGTTTTTACTGTGTATTTTTCAGAACGGTTTTCATACGAATATTTTATGAAGAATCCTATTGATGAAATAGCTAGAGTACCTAATCCAAGATTTACCAAATATTTGTAAATATTATTTTGATATCTCCAAAGCAATAACAGTGTTACATTAGCGCTAAGAGTAGTAGAAACCACGTTAAAAGAAATACAGTAATTCAAAACTTCTATGTATGTGACAAAACGTTTTCTCCAAGTCCCCCTGTTTCCTCCAACAACTGAAAACCCCTACACAAAATCAAATTTGGGTGCCACAGTGGCTAAGTGGGTTGGATGCTGGTTTGTTAATCTGGAGGTCGCGTGTTCGATCCCTGCATTGGCCGAGAAAGTTCATCCAGATTTTCCGGCAAGATTTCCTCTTGTCAGTGATGCAGGACAGGTGGGCTTGACAAGGAAAGCTCTCTTATCGCTCGGATTTTGCAAAAAAACGAGGTCCCATGTAAACATTGACGTGCATGTAAAAGATCCCTTGACAGCTGGAATTTGATATAAGAGTCAGCTCTACCGTTGCTGCTCGTGCAAAATTTCCCTCATAGCATACTGTATGACATATGCCGGTCTTCATTAGCCCATTTCACATCAAAACAGTAGAACGTTAAACTCCCATTTCATTTCGAAAGCAATTTTTTTAAAAAAATGAACCATATAACAGCTTACTTTAGTGTCACTGTTCAGGCAAAATTTCCTTCATAGTACACTGTATGACGTTTGTCGGCTTTTGTTAACCCAGTCAGAGGAGAACAGTAGAATGTTAAACTCCATTTCCTTTATTTCTATATTTCAGGTTATGGAAAGATCTGAATGTGATATTCGATCACCTGCTTCCAGCCTACGTCATGGACTTTTATCTTTGGATAGTAGGACGTAAGCCTATGTAAGTTTATATAATTTTTCACTACCAGCCAAAAGACAATATGAAATCATTTCACACAATCTTTGTTATTTACCTAATATTTCCTTCAAGTCATAAAGCTTGCACATTGTATCATAGAGTCTGTCATTAAGGCAACTTGAACGTGACAAAGAGTAGGGTTGTCTGTTCAACCTTGTGGTTTTTCTCTGGATTTTCTAGTTTCCTGTCACCGCTAAAAGAGCCCCTACGGGTTAAGCGAATTACTGAAATAAATGGAACCATGTTAGTCTGTGTTGAGTGGACATTAAACCCCATTTCTGTCTCTTGTATATATATATATATATATCATTTCTGTCTCTTGTATATATATATATATTTATAGTTTGTTTATTGCTAGCTATGATTTGTGTATAATGTGAGTACTGTCCGCGTATTTGTCTTGACTTATTGTTTATGCCCCCTGCACTTACTATTAGTTGCACGAAAACAAAAACATTAAAATTTATAAGTTGCAAGAAACCATTGTGTTCTGTTTCTTTTAGCTTTGTGAAAATTCAGGATAAATTATGGAAGGCTGTGAAGAGTTTAGAATTTTTTACGTCCCATGAATGGAAGTTTGCTAATGATAATATCAATATGTTAGCTGAACACATGACTGCTAAAGATAGAGAGGTGAGTTGTTTTAACTTATAACTAAAACAAGTTAACATTGACTAACATGGCTGTGCATGAAATAGTAAAATGGCTAAAAAGAATGTGTAGACTTATTGCCATACTTTATTATCCCAGGGATGCAATGCATCAATTTGTGGGGAGCCATGGTGGCTAAGTGGGAAAGATGCTGGCTCGCTAGCCTGTAGGTTGCCTGTTCGATCCTTGCATTGGCCGAGCAAGTTCATAAGGACTTTCGGGGGGGCGGGATGGCCTAGTGGTCTAGAGTGCCGCGCTTTGACCTCTAGCTGGCCGGTCACCTCTGGCTTTCGGCTGTTGTTTCGAGCCCAGGTGTGAGCTTATGTGGCATGGAGATAGGGGCGCCTTCTCAACCTCGTGGGTTTCCTTCGGGCATTCTGCTTTCCTCCCACTGCTAAAGACCCCTGCGCGCAAGCGAATTATTGAAATAAAATGAAACCATAAGTTAGTCCTGAAATAACCTAGTTTGTGTTGAGTGGACATTAAACCCCATTTCTTTCTCTCTCTCTCTCATAAGGACTTTCCAGTCTGGTTTCTCCTTGTCAGTGCTCATGAACAGAAAACTGTCCAGTCATTTCGATGGCAGAAAAAAACATGGACCTGGGTATATTTATACTTTCTCCCTGGCAAAAATTAATCTTATCTTGGATATGAGATATTTTGGGAATATAAGGAAGATTATATTGTCATTTTGTATAAGGAATCTTCCTTCTCCCTTGTCGAAGCGTTGCTGTGGTATATCTGAGAAATATAAGGAAGATGAAATGAATTTCAGTGAACATAATCTGAACATAAAAACTGTGTTCTGTTAATTTCAATGAAGTATAATTTTTTACAGATATTTGATTTTGATGTGAGAAAGATAAGATGGGGACAGTATATGGAGAATTATTGTCTGGGAACGAAACAATTTGTTCTTAAAGAGAATCCACAACATCTTCCAAAAGCTAGAAGAGCTCTTCAAAAGTAAGTGCATTTACTTCCCCTGGTCTTTTTCTTCTGAAATTGTTCCATGCAGACACTTATTTACGTATTATCTTATTCTAAGATTTGCTCAACATTTATGGTCAAATACAGTGGCCAAATTTTTAACACGTGCGTGCTGTATTGTTAGGTCTTGACATGGAGGCAACTGGCGTGGTTACGTTTCCAGTTGTACGCGACAAGGAATAGGTTCGGCTGTCCAACCGCATAGGTTTTGTCTGGGTTGTCCAGTTTCCTCCCACTGCTAAAGACCCCTACATGCAAGCAAGTTATTGAAATAAAATTGAACCATATGTTAGTTTGTGTTGAGTGGAGTTAAACTCTTTCTCTCTCTAAGTGGATAAGGCGCTGGTTTGCTGGCCTGGAGGTCGGGTGTTCGATCCCTGCATTGGCCGAGAAAGTTCATCTTGATTTTCCGGCGTGATTTCCCCTTGTCAGTGATGCAGAAGGAGGGCATGACAAGGACAGCTGCCTAGTCATTCGGATAGGATGAAAAAACCGAGGTCCCATGTACACATTGGAGTGCTTATAAAAGATCCCTTAGCAGTTGGAATTCGATATAAGAGTAGGCTGTAGCGCCACTGCCTGGGCAAAATTTCCCTCATAGCACACTGTATAGCGTATGCCCGTCTTCCATTAGCCCAGGTTAGGTGCAAAAGAGTAGGACGTTAAACTCCATTTCATTTCATTTCTCCCTCTACCCAACCTCATTAGTCCAGGTTAGGAGCAGAACAGTAGGACGTTAAATGCCATTTCATTTCTCTCTCTCTCTCTCTCTCTCTCTCCATAATGCTCCATTACTGTTTCTAGAAACTTGTAATAATTTTTTTTTTCTATTTATAGATTACAGAGAATGCATTTCTTGATGAATGCTGTTGTTTTTATGGTAGTGTGGAGACTTTTAATCAACCGAGTGTCAGTCGCCAAATCTCTGTGGAATCTTCTCATAGGATGGGCGCTATTCATCTTTCAAAAAATACCCAAATTAGCAAGGTCAACATAGATTGTGTTATCCATATTTTAATTGTAGGTTGTATCAAGATGCCTTCGATTAATTAGTCAGTATTCACAAAACACTTTACGTTCGGAACACGATTAGACATTATAAAGGTTTTCATTTTCGTCAGGATTTCTAAAATTTTGTTTACTTTTCAAACCACATAAAAGCTATATTTTTATTAATATTTTGTATTTAATTATTCTGAAATATTAGGCTTGATGCTTTATTGAAACATTTTAAGTATTCATTTAAATAACGTTATATTTTGAAACAGACCTATTCGTGTGACGCTTTATTATTGACATGACGCGACATTTGAAACTTATTATTGACGTTACATAACATTTTGAAATTTTTCATTATTCAGAATATTTATAATCATCCAAGTTTGCAATTTTGTATAGATATTTGTTAAATAATAAGCTGTAAGAACAAAACTTTGCGTACACATGTAAGGTCAAATCGTACCTTAAAGATTCATTATGTAAGATTTAGATAAAGAGCTAGCCATTCCTGCTATAAAAGTTCGAAAGTAGATAATGTAAAATGAATAATTTAAAAATTTCATTCAAATTACTCTATTGCGAGCGAAGATATAATTAGTCTTTGAATGTTTGACAAGATGTGTGCAATAATTCAACCACTGTACTGGTTGTTCAAAGCTAAGTCTCGCTCCTCCATTTTTAGCTTAAATCAACATATGACTGAACCGTTCTAATCTATGTAATAAGGGAGAAATCTGATGCCATCAACAGTTGATTATGGCCTGGATAAGTTAATTAATGTCTAATTGATAATTTAGAAAACATTTCAGACCTGAAGAAAGACCTGCAATAGGCAGATTTAAAGACAAATATAGAACTCTTCTGTAATTTATTAATGATACATTATATAAGAGCTAAATCTGTCTATTAAAGGGTTTATTTTGACTTCAAATTATGTATAAAAGTAAGGGGGTTGGGATGACCTAGTGATCTAGAGTGCCGCGCTTCGACCTCTAGCTGGCCGGTCACCTCTGGCTTGCGGCTGTGGTTTCGAGCCCTGGTGTGAGCGTATGTGGCATGGAGATAGGGACGCCTTCTCAACCTCGTGGGTTTCCTCTGGACACTCCGGGTTCCTCCCACTGCTAAAGACCCCTACGCGCAAGCGAATTATTGAAATAAAATTAAACCATATGTTAGTCCCGAAATGACCTAGTTTGTGTCGAGTGGAACCCAATTTCTCTCTCTTTCTCTCTTGAAAACCATTTCTCTCTCTCTCTCTCTCTCTCTCTCTTTCTCTTGTATAAATTATTCTTTAAATATTTATTTGCCTGACAAGTCTATGATCAACTCTCTGGAACATTGAATGGCACGGATGTAAAGAGATTAATCTATGGTCGCTATTTAATTTTTTAATTTAAAAATGGAGAAGGCAAGACTTAGTCTTGATTAACGCTGCCGTAATTTATAATCAATAGTCAAAACTTCAAACAGTGATAACATCATGCAGAATAAAGTAATTTTGAATTATCTATTTTTGAACTACCTGTATTACAGCGAGAAAATGCCTGATCTTCATCTAAATCTTACAGTAAGGCTTACTGTAGCTCTTTTTTCGTATGCAGGCCTGGAAAGAATGACTTGAGTTGTACCTGACAAAATATTGAGTACTAATAATCGAGTTGCAGACATTTTGAGCTTAAATAATGAGTTGTACCTGATAGAATATTGAGTACTTGTAATCGCCTTGCAGACATTATGAGTTTGGTGCTGGCCATATATTTAAAACACCAATAAACGCCTTCTTTCCAGGCTTGATCATATTATATATCTATTGATTAATCATGACTGAGTGCCAATTACATAATAATATAAAAAAATATATGATTAATGAATAACATTGTGATATGTTTTTATTGTATATTCTAATTCTTTTATTTCATTTACTAATTTACTAATATTTATATATATAGACTAGTTTTATAATAACTGTATTTCTAATACATTTCTTATAATACTCTGTTACTAACTGTATTGACATACACTTTTAATAACTGTGTATTACTGACTATAGACTTGTATTATACACTGCTAATAACCGTGTATTACTGTATTATACACAGTTAATACTGATTATAGACTTGTGGTATACAATGTTCATAACTGTATATTACTGATTATAGACTAGTATTATACACTGTTAATGACTGTGTATTGATAAATACTGTTAATAACTGTATATTACTGACTATAGACTTGTACTATATACACTGCTAATAACCGTAAATTACTAAGATACACCCTGTTAATAACTGTGTATTGATAAATACTGTTAATAATTGTGTATTACTGATTATAGACTAGTATTATACTCTGTTAATGACCGTGTATTTCTGATTATAGATTTATATTATACAATGTTAATAACTGTCATTTACTGATTATATATATGTCCTGCTGGGAAGGCCTAAATGTGTCCTGCTGGGAAGGCCTACCTGCCACACATGTGGTATTTGTTAATTTCTAGTATACTTATATATTTATCATTTAAAAGTTTACGCCAATGATTTTCATTTCCATTTTTGAACCAATATCTAATTTTTCATGGCTTCATTTATTTAATAAAGAAAACTAATCCAAAATATTAAAGGTGGATAATAAAAGATTTAGTTAACACTGATAGGTGGCAATACTGCATATCTTTATTCATACTACCGTATTTTTCGGTGTATAAGGCGCATGCGTAGATAAGGCGCAGGGCGAGTTTGGCAGAGGTGTTTCAGGAAAAAATAAAAGTAAACAGAATTTATACCATATTCAAACTGATATTCCTTTATGTATTCAACTTTCCCTCAGATGATGATAAGATAAGTCAGTCTGATAAAATACATATCTTTATTTCGTTTCATTTTTTTACGTTCCATGGGCTACACTACATGAAGATCTGACTGATGATAGTGGAAGATCGCGTCAGGGGTCATAGGAGTGGCTGTTGACCCTTTGACGTCAGACATTTGATTAACCAATCAGTGTTGATGTTTCTAGTAGGTTACCCTGAGTTTCGTGTACCTCACAGCAAAAACTTGCCGTAACGTGGGTTATATAACAACTCTTCCAGATCCTAGTGTAGTAAAGACAAGTAAACGAAATTTTCAATTATAGAAAACAGAGCGAAATAGGATCTGTGTTTTAATCAATCAGGTTGTCGGATTAGTTATATTGTATTTATCAGTTGAAGATCCTCTCAAGGCTTTATTTATGATTGAATTCTTCTTATTATTATATACCAGACATGGATCCGGGGGAGGGTGGGGGCAGAACAATAGTCGAAAATTACATCCACATTTTCTAAATTTTCCTTACTTTTATCTTGTGGTTTATTGACCTTCAGCGCTCGTTAATTATCACTATAACACTTTGATATTTAGATCTGAAGTTTCTGGACAACTCCGCCTCCTCCCTCCCATTGCTGAAAATCCCATATCTGCCCCTGCATTTGTTATGATAGTTGTAGTTTTTGTACATTTGTATGTTTCTATCAATTCTATAATTACATGTGTGCTCAATCCACCATATTAAAATAAGCAGAGCTACATTCACTGTAACCTGGGTTATATTTAATCTTGTGTATTTAGCATTAATTTCTTATATTCATTTAATATAAAATCTGTTTGAAATCACAAAATATCATCCAATTCTTACTTATGTCTAGTTTAAATACACAAGATTAACAGATACCTGGGTGATAATTTCGTTATTTATGAATCCAGAATTTGTAAAATGTGAACAGTGTTTTTGTGTATTTTGAAATGTTTGCTGTGAAATGTAGTTTTTTTCAAAGTCACTACGTATCATATCCATGGTTTTTGTTCTCCACTATTTTGTATGTTGTCATAGCAGCAGGTAATTCATGGAAATTAATAAATGTATTTAATAGTAGTGTACCTTCACTAACCAGAATATGAAATGAAATGGGGTTTAACGTCCTACTGTTCTGCTCCGACTGGGCTAATGAAGACGAGCATACGCCATACAGTAAGTACGTCATGAAGGAAATTTTGCCCGGGCAGCGACACTATGACACATTCTTATATCGAATTCCAACTGTCAAAGGATCTTTAATGTGCACACCAATGTGTACATGGGACCACTGACCAGAAGATCCTGGGTTTTGTCCTGGTATTGTCCGAGAAAGTTCTTCTGGATTTTTTAACATGATTTTCCTTTATCAGTTCTGCAGGACAGAAAGCCTGGCAAAGAACACCATCTAGTCCCTCATAGCACAATACTTGGTTTACGCCCGTTTTCATTAGCCCTTGTGTGGAACAACAGAAAGTTAAACCCCATTTCATTTCCAATCACAGAACAATGTTATATCAATTCTCGTTATACACATTGAAAACATGTATATATTTAACTAAAGATATCACTGCCACTGGTATTTTTAATGCAAACATTGGTTTTCCCTAAATGTCGCTCAGCAAACATCAGCAGACTCCAATACCCTACATCTAACCTCAGCTGTATGACGAATTCCGTCATTGGAACTACTTTCAAGTTCCTGGATTACAAATGGTGTCGTATCACAATTGTATAGGTGTAGTAACCTATCACTTACCGTCATACAGCCGAGGCTAGATATGGAGAACTGGAGTCGGCCTTGGCTGTATCACAAATTCTGCCAATGGAACTACTTTCAAGTTCCCGGATTACAATTGGCGTAGCATCACAATTGTATAGGTGTAGTAACCTATCACTTACCGTCATACAGCTGAGGCTAGATGTTGAGTACTGGAGTCCGCCGAGTGCCCTGAACATCACAAAAAATTCATTTATCATATTGTTTGGAAACACGCCTGCGTGTAATATTTGTAAATAATGATTAGTATTGTTGATTTATAACAAGTAGGGCCTGTGTATGATAGATATAATTACTGTTCATGTTTATTTTGTTAAAATGATGATTGTTTAAACCTAAAATATATTTACATCAAACATGATATTTTACTGCTTTTAACTATTAAAGATACGTTAGTTAAGAGCGATCTGATTAAAATGCGGATCTCGATTTCGTTTCCCCGGTTGTAGAAATTGGATATAGCTTGGATTTAAACAGTCGTTCGTTTTATAATTAAATCAATTAATGGCTGAACGAGCTAAAGTTTATCGCTAGTCACTGATGCTACTACCAGAAACTGCCGATGAAAGGCTTGCCACACGATGGTACCCTAACCATTGAGAATATTACTTGACAATCGAGAATATGTGGGTAGCATAACAGTCTGTCAATCAATCGGCAATTCTCAGAGACAGTGCAGAGACAGTTGATGCCTTTTTCTTGTCCAAATTTCCAACAGACACAACTCTTGTTCAGAATAAAGTAATTACACTAAAATTTTCAATCTTTTCTTTTTTTATCATCTATTTTTAAATTAGTATAGCAAGAATAGCCAACAATTAATTAAACTCTTAACTAATGTATCTTTAAGGGGATGCTCAAATTATTGTCAATCAGAAACTTTCGGAATTGTTGCAATCAAGAGACAATCAGAATTGACAAAATTGCAATCGAGAGACAAGGAATTCATTCCTTTCACAGTTTTTTCTGTCCCAACATTTGAAGTGTTGGTAGAACTCATGCAATCATTTTTCAGTTGTTATGGTTGCTTGAGGTAATTTGTTATTCGGTCGACGCAGGTGCTTATTGACTACATTGCCATTTGCCATTATTGTGGGATTGAATTCATTTAATTCAGAAACTTTCATTTGCTTGATAAAGACGAGAGTTTCCTCGTCGAAACGTCACTTAGTATCAAATTCAGTAGTATCATAAAATTGTACATTGTGTTACATTCAATCAAGTATATTATGATTTTGTAAGTTATTTCAGGAAGGGAGGTAACTCTCTTTTAAGATAATTTCCTAGGTGCAGCTTGTAAGATGTTCATAAAAAAAAATCATTAAAATAATACAATAAACGAATGTGTATTTATTTGTACAGGTGTGCCATAACTTGTTATTAAACAAAAAAATTGTATATATTATAATGAGGGAGGGGGGCATTCAGATTAGGGGCTGTACTCTCTACCCTGATTCAGGGCAACCAGAGTAAAAGCTGATTCCAAATAATAAGTACCCTAAATAATTTCTTTAAAAATAGGGTTTGTCTCTATGGGTGTAATTTTGATTACCCTTCTGGCAGGTAAATCTGGGATTATGATGTAGTCGACATGACTCCCAATACCCATTTCAGCACCCTTTAGATTATATAGGATAATCGCTATAACACAGGTTAAATAGTGTTATAGGGAGAACCCTGCATACAGTGGACCATAACAACAGTGTTATAGGAGAACATGCTTTGTGTATAACACATTATATAGTGGACCACAACAACAAGTGATTAGGATCTCTTGTATTGGGTGTTTTACTTTGCTTGTCATTTATCTGTGCAATTCAATCAATATAATCTTGGTGGTTTATAAAAAATTAAAAGTATGATGACTGGATTTTTGTCACTTTGTCAGAATGATTGATGTGCCATATGATCAATTACATGTAAACATAAAAGAATAATCGCAAACTTATTTTGAGTATTTCTCCACATTTTCAATATTTAAAATACAGATGTGTGATGTCACCCTTTGTTGGTCACCCTCTGTTTGCGTACCATTATTCCAAATAATCGTACGGGCAACTTGTCAATGGTACTTTATTCATACCAGTAAAATATTGGACTATTGTGAAGTATTTCACTGTAAAAGCTTGTGCGAAGTGTCAGTATTTTAAGATGTTTAATTGTCTCGAGCTTAGGACATTGTGTAATATATTATAAAGATAGGCTGGCACTGCCAGGCAGGATACGCCCACATTTTTGGGAGATGGATAGAGAACAAGCAATACCGAAAGTGATTTTTCCTACATCATTAAGTCCTGTATTTCATACTGTATTGGGAGCAGCCATTTTGTTGGTCAGTTCCAGTCTGATATTCATGAAATTCGAAGCCGACACAACGTAGAAATGTTACTTTTCGTCAAAATCGGATAAGAATTGTGACCTGTAGAGAGTCCACAACCATGATATACCATATTTTTACACTATACGCGTACAAACGGTGACCATTTCGTCCGGCAATTTTTGTACGATTTTCACGAAATTCGAACTCAACCTTCCATACGGAGCAACAGTAATATAATTAGAGTTTTTTTTTAAATCAGATAATAATCGTTCGAGAGATAGACAGAGAACAAGCAATACCGAAAGTGATTTTTCCAACAATCAAAGGCCATAATTCATTAAGTTACAATTTGATATGCACAAATATCAAAAAGAATAAAGATCTTTAGGTTATAAACAAGCATTTCAGGTTTCATCAAAATCGAATTAAAATTGTCACCTCTACAGGGTCCACAACTTTGATATACCATATTTTTACACTGTTCGCGTACAAACGGCGGCCATTTTTTCTGGCAATTATAGTCCGATTTTCTCGAAATTCGAACTGAACCTTCTGTAGGGTGTAACGGTGATAGAGTCAAATGTTTTTTTAAATTGGATAATAATTGTGACCTCCAGAGGGACCATAGTCGATTTTTCGGACAATCAGGGGCCATAATTCAGGAAGTTATGATCTGATATGCGCAAATAACGAAAGGAACCAAGATCTTTGGGTTATAACCATGCATTTCAAGTTTCATCAAAATCGAATTAAAATTGTGACCTCTACAGGGTCCACAACCATGATATACAATTTTTTAACAGTATTCGCGTACAAACGGCGGCCATTTTGTATGGCAATTTTGGTCCGATTTTCCCGAAATTCGAACTCAACCTTCCTTACGGTGTAACGGTAATATTATCAACCGTTTTATTAAATCGGATAATAATTGTGACCACCAGAGGGACCACAAGCTAAAATAAGGCGATTTTGCATATAATCAGGGGCCATAATTCAGGAAGTTACGTTCCAATATGCGCAAATATCGAAAGGAACCAAGATCTTTGGGTAATAACCATGAATTTCAAGTTTCATCAAAATCGATTTAAAAATGTGACTTTTACAAGGTCCACAACCCATGATATACAATTTTTTAACAGTATTCGCGTTCAAACGGCGGCCATTTTGTATGGCAATTTTCGTCCGATTTTCCCGAAATTCGAACTCAACCTTCCTTAGGGTGTAACGGTGATATAATCAAACGGTTTTTTAAATCGGGTAATAATTGTGACCTCCAGAGGGACCACAAGCTAAAAAGGGTGATTTTTCGGACAATCAGGGGCCATAATTCAGGAAATTACATTCCGATAGGTGCAAATATCGAAAGGAACCAAGATCTTTGGGTTATAAACATGCATGTCAAGTTTCATCAAAATCGGTTCAAAATTGTGACCTCTATAGGGTCCACAAGCTAAAAACGTGACTTTTCGTACAATCAGGGGCCATAATCCATGAAGTTTTCATCCGATACATGCCAATATCGAAAGGAACCGAGATCTTTTGGGGATAAACCTATATTTCAAGTTTCGTCAAAATCGGATAAGAATTGTGACCTGTAGAGAGTCCACAAACAAATTGTGGACGGACGGACGGACGGACGTCCGGACGGACAGGGGCGACGACAATATACGTCCACATAAAAATGTGGGCGTATAAAAACATTCAGGCCATACGGCCCTCATGTTGTTACTTAATGTCTCACTCTCGACCATTAAACAATACATAATTGCCATGGGAACCCTAATGACATGTTGACAAATGTTCAAATCACTATACCTGTATCATTGTAAATATTGAACAAGAGTGAACCATTTTCTAACTGATTCAGCTTTACTGCAGTCAGGCCTGAAAATAACGGTTTTAGATGTACCTGACAAAATGTCAGGCACTAATGAAATAATACCGGACATTATTTTCAACTTAGTGCCAGATATGTATTAATAATATCAGCAAAAAAGACATATAAGTGCCAGACAAAATGACTGGCACTGGAGGTTATGTGCCTGAATCTGTGCCTGACATTGTCAGTGACAGGTGCCTTATTTCCAGGCTTGATTGTACTTTGCAAGGGCGTAACAGTAAATCATTTGATGTTCAGAGACTTAAATCAAAAATTGAATAACATTAATTGTTACATTTATTTATTATGTTTTTCATATTTCTATTATATATCTATATATATTGATAAGGTTTATTATAATTTTTAAATATGAACAAATCAGTCACTCTTATATAATGTTCCATCTTCATAATGGCATGAGGGTTTTGCGGGGAAACTTGGGTTGAGTTCAGTCTGGGCCTAGATACTGTACTACTTTATTTATTCTGGGCCTAGAAAACTCATTGTAACTGATTGAATTATTCAATTGTTAAATCATGTTAGCCATCTGAATTATAACAAGATTGAATGAACCAGTTGTTAGATCATACTAGCTAGTTATATATACTGTAACATGTTGAATTGTTCAATTATTACATCATACATGCTAGCCATGTATATTTGTAACATGATTGAATGATTCTATCTATACATCATGTTATCATCTTGTAACATGATTGAATAATTCAGTTGTTACATCGTGTAAGGATCTATATTGTAACATGATTGAATAATTCTACTGTTACATCATGTTAGTATCTATATAATATTGTAACATGATTGAATTGTTACATCATATATTCTAGCATCTATATTGTAACATAATTGAAAGATTTTAGTGTTACGTCAAAGCATCTATATTGTATTGTCCTAGTGTTACATCATACTAGACAGACATCTTTTACTGTAACATGATTGAATAATTCTATGTAATTAAAATGACTGTAGTATTTCTTTACATCCATTTAGTTGCGTTTTTTTTATGGATACAAAAATACTAGTCAAGTGTGGAAATCATAATCCGTTGAAAAACTATGAAAACCAAGGTGATGCGGTGACAGATTGTGTGCTGAGAAATTCTTTAAGATCTTATGAGTCAGGTTTTCCTATGTTAGAGTTGCAGGATTGAGGGCTTGGCAATGAAGAATGTATAGTTTTTTAGATGGAACAATAACTGAGCCCTAAAAATTAATATGCACGTTAAAAATCTAAATACACTATTGGCCAGGGTGTAAACCATGTCTTGATAAGTCTCTGTTATTTTGACTTGGAATAATGTAAATGAAGCACAATCGAGCCAAACCGGTTTTAAATACACAATCTGGCAATACCAATTTCACAAAATAGCCTAACCACAGCAAGTGGACACGGCAAATGGGAGAAAATTTGATAGGGTTGACAAAGAAAAGTTTGACAGTCATTAAGCTTGGTTCACATTTCAACTAGAAACCAGAATCTGTCTGCTTTTCACATCACCGTTACTTGTCTACATGTATATGCCACATGGTGGATATCACATGATGTAAATATGTCGCATGCATTGGATACCACAAGATGTAGGGGAGAGCGGGGCACAGTAGGCCATGCTTGGTAATTTTTTACTGTTATGGGAAAATTCAATTGTGACATCAGTAGGGAACTCCCATTTATAGCCCCCATTTGTCCTCCTAAATTCAATAAATTCATGTTAGCTGTTTTATATTTATCAGCCATTAACCGTTTTTCTGACGCAAAAGTGAATTTTTGATGGACTGGTTAAATTGCTTGACTACTCCAGATTTAGAGTCCACAAACTTGATATTCCAGGTAAAGGAGATGGTATTTGACTCTCATTAGAAATATTTTGTTTCATGATACTATCACATGTCTTCCTGTCATTTTCGATTTTCTGTGATGGTTGATTATGGTGCACAGTGGGCCACATATCAGGGGCGTACAACGCAAATAAACGAGAAATTTCGCGCGTAGGAATTACATGTCACCTTCCGAGAAAATGGCTACCCCGATTCACCAGAGAAATTTCTTCAAAATTTTTCTGGTTTCGAGATTGAAATCTTAACAGCGTTAAATCGAACATATGACTGGCTTCAATTGATGAGTATGTAGTTTAATTCTCTGTAGGATTTCACTTCTGGTCAATTTCCCCCAAAAAGAAATTATGCCCACTGTGCCCCGCTTTCCCCTAAATGCCACATTTTATGCATATGCCATGCAATGTATACGGATGGCATGTGTTGTGAATATGCAGCATGTCGTGAATAATGTGTAGTTATTGTAGGCTACTTTTTGTTTAATGTCCGCTTTCTTGTGCGAGTACCTGGAGCAAACCCACAAGGTTGGGAAGGCACCCTTATCGCTAGTTCAGCTCTGAACGTCAGTCTCATTACACTCACCCTGACCGTTCAGGGACTGGCCTATTCAATCAATGTCGAAAATAATTTGAACCCCAGTCAAATTTACAGGGCAACTTTTCACTGCGAAACATCGGAGTGTCAATCGGTTTTGACGTCTGTAGCCTACAATGTAAAGGAACATCTTAGTGACAAAATAACACCTTGCTTACCTCGCTATATATAGACTCAGTATGAGCGAAACAACACGCTGTCTAAACTACGTCCACTCCTATCAATCTATCCTTTCGCCACCATGACACAGCGTGTTGTGATGCTCATACTGACTCTAGCGAAATGAGCAAGGTCTTATTTTCTCACTGAGATGTTCCTTTACACTGTACACGCGTCGACGCGGAGTGACACCCATCGTTTAGCAGTGAAAAGTTGCCCAGTAAAATTGGGGGTCAAATTATTTTCGACATTGATTGAATGGGCCAGTCCCTGAACGTTCAGGGTGAGTGTAATGAGACCAACGTTCAGAGCTGAACTACCTTATCGCCACATACGCTCACACCAGGGATCAAAACCACAACAGCAAGCCAGACGCG
This sequence comes from Patella caerulea, assembly GCA_036850965.1. Taxonomy (NCBI): domain Eukaryota; kingdom Metazoa; phylum Mollusca; class Gastropoda; family Patellidae; genus Patella; species Patella caerulea. The sequence continues at coordinate 9,616,242 of JAZGQO010000002.1, read as the reverse complement.
ACTGGCCAGCTAGAGACCGAAGCGTGGAACTCGAGACCAATATGGCCATCCTATAACCCCCTAAATTTGATCTGAGGAGTGAAGTTTCAAGTAGAGCTTGATTAAAATATTTCAATTTTTGTAGAGCTGCTGCAAATATAGTTTGCCACCCCTGGATGTAATACCTCAGATTTAGAAATAATTAAACTAGAACTCAAACTGAATAAGCTTGTACAGAAATTGAAAAGCTATTGCAAGATTATTTTGGTCCAATTACAGGTTGTTTTTTTTTTTAGACTATTGCAGTGGAGGCAGTATCCAAATAATCATTTTTGAAACAACTGGATGTCACGTGATCCGTCACATGATATAAAAATGGCGCTGGATGTAAACAAAAATAAATTTGTTTCATAACAGTCATTAAATGTTATATAAAGCAGCGTCACGGATTGTCAGGTATGGATGTATTGACATTGGTGGGAATTATTATTTCAAGAGCCCCACAGAATACAAAATTGCGATTTATATTTTTGGGGGTATATCGGAATACTTTCTCACTTTCTACTTTCTGAAGTTTCTGGTTCTTGGAGACCTGACTGGAAAGGAAATGCATATCTTATCTAGCAATTTGGATAGGATTAAGGAAAAGCTAGGTGTGCATATCAGAGAACTGAAATGGGTTTTAACAGTCTACTGTTCTGCTCAGACTGGGCTATATAATGAAGAAGGGCATACGCCATACAGCGGGCACAATACTATACTGGATCTTTCCGAACGGACAAATATTTTCCCTTGGGTTAGGGTTAGGGTTAGGTTTATCTAAAACTATTCTGAAGGGTTAGGGTTAAGATTGTGGCTATAAACACGGAAAAATATTTGTCAGTTCGGAAAGATCCAGTATCATGCATACAGCGGACAGCAGTGCTATGGCCTAATTTTGAACCATGGTAGACCTACATTTTTAAAAATAATATGTCAAAATTTTTTAGTTATTTTTTCATCACGATTATTGTTCTAAAATTGCAGAAAGACATTCAAGTGTAACTGTTGACAAGTCAAGAATTTAGTCAGCAAAATCAACTGTGATATTAATAACTATGTCAACTTCAATAGGAAAAACTGTTCTAGCAGGAGGCGTGGAAATATGTCGCATACTGAATGGTATGTGGCAGGTATCTGGAGCTCATGGCCATATTGATCCTGTCAAAGCAGGTAGGAATTTCAATGATCATAAAGATGAGTTTAAAGAGAGCAAGAAACAGAGTTTAACCTACACTTGACACAAACTTATAGGTCACTTGGGACTAACATATGGTTCAATTTTGTTTCAATAATCCGTTTGCGCGTATGGGTCTCTTTATAAGTAGTGGGATGAAACCAAAGGAGTCATACTTCTCACAGTGTTTTGTTTGATAAGACATAATCCTACTCAGGCACTGCCGCAACTAAAGCAAATTTCTGTTCCAAATTATGACTGGTCAATAGTCTGATTAACAACCAATGCCTAACTGCATAACAATGTCATTAGAGTTTAACCAGGGCTCCACATTGTTTAAATAACATTACGTCATGACTCACAAAATATTTATGCTCGATTAACCAGTGCACATCAGAATATTGCAGAAAAACTAATTTCATGACCAACAAGGCTATCAATGGTTACAATGTAAACAATACTGTTTGGAGACGAACAATTTACTTTCACCATTTTTAATACCTTAAACCATGTCAAAAGTTTTAGAGAAGACCTCAGATTAAACAAAGGGCTCTCATATTGCTGTACTTGCAATAGATTTGATTGTTTGGGAAGAATAGACACACTATCCTTAAAAGCTTAGCAATGGGCAGAGAGGGATTTCTTGGGTCATTGCTTTACAAATATAACTGGCACAAGAACCTTCTGTTGAGTGAGTGACTATGGTTCTCTCCATATCTATTTGTTTGTTGATTTTTTTCTAAGATCTGTTGAATTCTTCAGGCTGATGATCTATTTAGACTATTATGATCTTTGATGTTGTTCTAGCTGGTGATCCTTATAGACTAATGTGATCTGAGATAGAGATCCATAGACTAATATGGTCTGTTGTTGTTCAAGTTGATGATCCATATAGACTAATGTGTTGCTGTTTTAGCTGATGATCCTTATAGACTAATATGATCTGTTGTTGTTTTAGCTGATGATCCATATAGACGAGTATGATCTGTTGCTGTTCTAGCTGAGAGCTCCATATAGATTAATATGATCTGTTTATATTGTTCTAGCTGATTATCCATACGATCTGTTGATGTAGTTCTAGCTAATGATTCATATTGAATAATATGTTCTGTCGTTGATATTTCAGCTGATGAAATGTTGCTTTACTACGACGCTGGATTAACAACATTTGATATGGCTGATATTTATGGTCCAGCTGAGGAAATATATGGTCTGTTTATCAAAAGGGTAAAGAAAATATCATTTTTTTACCCTTGAATTTAGTATTCCAACACCCTTGAATTTAGTATCCCACCATGATCTATTTAATATCTCATCTTGATCTATTTAGCATCCTATTATGATATATTCATTATCTCACAATGATCTATTCAGTATCTCTCCATGATTTTTTGATATGCCATCTCGATCTTTTAAGCATCCTATTATGATGTATTCAGTATCTCACAATGATCTTTTTAGTATCTCTCCATGATTTTTTTGATATCCGATCTTGATCTATTTAGTATCCCACCATTATTTATTTAATATCCGATCTTGATCTATTTTAATATCCCATCTCGATCTATTTAGTATCCCACCATGATCTATTCAGTATTCCACCATTGTCTATTTAATATCCCATCATGATCTATTTAGCATCCCATTATGATACATTTTTGTATATTCAATATCCCACATGGTTTATTTAATATCCCACTTTTATCTGTATAATATCCCACCATGATTTATTTAATATCCCACCATGATTTATTCAATATCCCATCTTGATCTATTTTGTATCCTACCATGATTTATTTAATATCCCATTATGATTTATTTAATATCCCACCAGGATTTATTTAATATCCCACTATTATCTGTTTAATATCCCACCATGATTTATTTGATATCCCACTATTATCTGTTTAATATCCAACTATGATTTACATGTATTTAATATCCCACTATTATCTGTTTAATATCCCATCTTAATATATTTAGTATCCTACCATGATTTTTTAATAGCCCATTATGATTTATTTAATATCCCACCATGATTTATTTAATATCCCACTATTATCTGTTTAATATCCCACCATGATTTATTTAATATCCCACTATTATCTGTTTAATATCCAACTATGATTTATTTAATATCCCACAATTATCTGTTTAATATCCCACCATGATTTATTTAGTATCCCACCATTGTCTATATAGTATCCCACCATGATTTATTTAACATCCCACCATGATGTATGTAGAATCTCACCATGATTTATTTAGTATCCCACCATTCTTTGTTTAACATCCCACCATTATCTATTTAGCATCCCCCGTGACCTATTTAACATCCCACCATGACCTATTTAACATCCCACCATGATCTATTTAACATCCCACCATGATGTATGTAGTATCTCACCATGATCTATTTAATAGCATTGTCTATTTAGCATCCCATCGTTGCCTATTTCATATCCACTCATCCCACTATTATTCAATAATATTAAGTAACATCTGCTGGACATTTATATTCACACAGCCTGTAATCTATGCATATGTTTTATATATTTGACAGTTGGCTAAAGAGAGGGGAACAGAAGCAGTGAACAAAGTTCAAGGTTTTACAAAATTTGTACCTAGACCAGGACCAATGACAAAACAGGTTAGATTTTTTTTTTAAAAATGTGCACACTCCACACACACACAAGATGAATTATTAGGTTATTTAAAAGGAACAAAGTGTTTAATTAACATCAATACCCTGTTGTGTCAAAGTTTTGTTTGCCTATACATGGTTTTTAAGCCTATGATAAGACTATTGATTTTTCCCCATGCTTGCTCTGAGGTTACCTCCTTCCTTTAATACTCTTATACAACAATAAGTTATGCATATAATTATCCATCAAAATAATTATAAGCATTACATGATAACATGTACTTGCCAGCACCGTCCAGGCTAATGAAGTTAGCCATTCACTATGCAGTGTGCTATTGCCATTTAACACCAATGGTATTATATTTTTTAATAAACAATATTTTATGTACAGACGAGGGTTGGGGAACAGGACAGGCCTATAATATTACACCTCTCATAGGTATTATATTGTTTATGCCAGGTAGTGGAATCAGCCATAAGAGAGTCCATGAAGAAAATGAATGTATCTAAGATTGACTGTGTCCAGTTTCATTGGTGGGATTATAGTGACAGTAGATATATAGATGCCATGGTACATTTAATGGATTTAAAATCACAGGGTTTGATAGGTCAGTACACATTACCACAACTCCCACACTTCTAAACATATTTTTACAGAAATTTCTAACATGGTTCCAGGAATTTCACTTTTAGTAAGTTTCGGTTCAATCATTTATGATAATGTGCATAGTCTGTGAGTCAGTTATTCATAACTTTTTCTGTCCAGTTCATTTCTTTCTTTCTTTCCATTTCATTTCTGTCCATTTCATTCCTCTCCATCTCATTTCTTTCAATTTATATCTTTCCATCTCATTTCTTTCCTGCCTATTCCTTTCCAGTCCATTTCTCATTCCTTTACATATCATTCCTTTCCAGTCCAATTCATTCCTTTCCATTCCATAGCAATCCTTTCCATTCCATAACATTCCTTTCCATTCCATAACATTCCTTGTTATTATTTTGACTAAAGGTGAGGTATCATTGACTAATTTTGATACCATCAGGATGAAGGAGATGACAGATAAAGGTATCATCCTGTCCAGTAACCAAGTCCAGTATTCTCTCATTGATACCAGACCTGCTGTTAAAATGGCCGACTTCTGTTTAAAACACAACATCAAACTGCTTACCTATGGAACACTGTGTAAGTTAAAGGGGCTAAATCTCTATTCTTTGGCACTGAGATATGTAAACGCACATAATTAATAATATGATATGAATGTATATTAACCGATTTACATTCAATCGTTTCTGTTTTTACTGCAATTGCTAATCAGTCATGTTCGACAAAATACGCAGAGACTTCAAATTGAATGACAGTATTTTGCGTGTCGTCATTATTCCAGTCTACATCGGTAGTATTCGCTGTGGAATATGTTTAGCCTCGTTCATCGAGTGGCTTCTTACAATGTTAAGGACGTGGTGATCAGGGGCGGATCCAGGAATTTTACAGGAGGGGTTTGCCAGGTTTCTGTCACGGAAATCTGCCATCATCGTGTCTAAATTACATAGGTATACATACAAATTGAACTTTTTAAACAGAGAAATCATTTTTATACTGATGTAGGATCACTTTGTGATGTAATTTCATTGATGCAAGGCATTATTTTTTTTTATGTAGCTGAGCACACCCCCCCTCCACCCCCTCCCCCTCTTGATCCGCCACTGGGGATATTGAGTTAGAGACTTGCCTCTTTTAACTTCACATTCGTATATCCAGAACCCGATGACCCTTTTGTTGGCAGCTGGGTTACACATACTGTAAGGCCCCCAGAAAGACAGTATGTGTTATTAATTCAAGCAATTTTACCCCCCCCCCCCGACAACCCAGGTATTGAACAGGACGCACTTTTCCTTTTTGCCATAGCTTTTTTACATCACATTTCTATGAAGTATTTTAATTGAAACTATTATAGGCTACTTAATATTTTGATTCAACATGCCCAGCCAACATGTTGTCCCTTTATAATGGATTGTCAGCGGACAAAAACGTTACAAAACGTAGAGGGGGGGGGGGGGCGCTAACAATCTGATTAAAACACATATCCTATTGCGTTTCGTTTTTTATAGTTCAAAATTTCGTTTTTACTTTTCTTCACAACACTAGGATCTGGAAGAGTTGTTATGTACAGACGCGGATCCAGGGGGGGGGGGGCGCGAACCCGGCGCACGCCCCCTCTATTTTTTGAGGTGGCGAACAATTTTTAGCTCCATATATTCTTGCGAGAAAGGAGAACAAAAATAGTTTAGGTTGGAAATCGTAATTTATAGTATTAGTCCTTGTGGCCATTGTGGGCATTTTTTACACTCAAAAATCACAGTTCTGAGCTTCGCACTTCCAAGTTGGTGCAGCACGCCCCCTCTTTCTGAAAATCCTGGATCCGCCCCTGATGTAAGTCGCGTTCTGGTTAATATGAGGGATTGGCCAATGAAACGGTCTGTTACGACGAGTTCTTGGTAAAACACTAGAAACCTCAACGCTGGTGGGTCAATCAGTGTCTGACGTCATAGGGTTAACAACAACCGGTCAGATCTTCATGTAGTGTAGACTTGTACGTGACAAGGGGTGGGATACCTGTCCAATCTCATGGGTTTTGTCTGGTTCATCCGGATTCCTCAAGCGAATTATTCAAATGAAATTGAATTATATGTAGTTTGTATCGGGTGGGTGTTAAACCCACCTTTCTTACTTTCCATCGACTTTGGTTTGAAATATTGAATGACATATATATTACAATGCTTATTAATTTTGTTTACATGTAGGTGGAGGTTTATTAAGCGGGAAATATTTAAATCAACCGGAACCAAAATCTAGAAGTGAACTAAATACAGCGTCGTTGAGCAAATACAAGAGAATGATAGGTTAGTCAATTAAAATTACGTACTACTTCTAGAAAACATTCGTCGTTTCGATTGGCTATCAGACTGATGATTATGAAATTGTAATACTTGATCATTCTTCCAGGTGGTGCGCGTGTGGGGGGAGGGGGTAGTGGTTACGTGCGCGTGTACCGTATTTTAAAACGTCCATTGTGTCTTACATATTTGATTTTGATATTAGGATTCTAGACTTTCACGGCAAAATAATATGGATTGAAATGGACCAATATTGAATTCTGGTTGTTGTTTTTGATTTCGAATATTATGGAAAATATTGAGTTAGAGACTTAGGTCCTTTAAACAACCCTTTGAGTATAACCTGGAATCCGTCTGATTACATTTTAACGTGGCTGTGTATAAACAAGTCTTTACTCAATGAAGTTTAATATCAAACTGACTGCCTTGTACATAGATACAGTGTTACAAACAATAAGAGTAAACAATGTTCACCCAAACTAAGTTCAAACAATTCAATAGACTGATTACTAGTTAAGGTATATCACAGTGGCTTTAATTTGTTATATTTTTTTCAGATGCATGGGGAGGTTGGAGGCTTTTTCAAGAACTTCTAAATACCTTAGATACCGTTGCCAAGGAACATCACGTTTCTATAGCAAACGTTGCTACTAGATACATATTGGACCAACCTGCAGTTGGTGGAGTTATTATTGGTTGTCGTTTTGGTGTACCTGGTTGCCAGCATATAGACTCTAATCTGAAAACTTTTAATCTGAAGCTGACAAACACTGATAGTGAAAAGATAAAATCTGTGATAAAAAGGGGTAATAATTTAATGAGCCTGATAGGCGATTGTGGGGATGAATACAGATAAAATCGACAGTTTGTACGTTTTTATACTCCAACATTGAAATTTTTATAGTGAGAACTGCAAACTCTTTATCTAATTTCCCATAATGTATCGTTAGTGGATCTAGTAGCCAGCTTTAACCGCCTACTGTAATGTAAGACAAGATAACAACTCCAATGTTCATCGAAATTGATGAATTAAGCATTCTAATTCGTGTTTTTAAAATTCGAATATCATGGAAAATGTTGAGTTGGAGATGTAACTCCTTTAAATGAAGTTATGTAAATAAATAACAAAAGTACATAAAACAAATCTAATTTGATATTATTATAGATAATTTAATAAATTAATGTTTGCCTTTGATCAAGTTTTACAAATTGTTTTTTTTTTGTGAAAATGGCTGATACCAATATTGTCCTTTAAATGAACGGTTCCTGATTTATAGTACTTTCGTACTTGTTTTTTGTGGTGATTCTATTATATAAGTAGTATTTTTTTTACGTTTAGCTTTTATGACTACCAGCCACGCGAGAAAACACACGTTTATCCTCTTTTGTAAATGTATAACATTGACGAACGATAAAGTACGTGTTTTAACAAAATAGTCAATCCCCATGACGTCATGGGTGACGACATTGTTTGTACCACAATTGTCATGACGTATTGTGTAAAAATCGTTTAAATTGACATGATCGCCATTCCCACGCTGACCATACAACTTAATTGACCTTCTTGTATTTATAAATCCGGGACATATCTAAAGAGAACTTCAAAAAGCTTCGCCATTGATTATTCTAAATTAGACCAGAACAACTGAAATAGATCCAACCGATTTGTGTTGATATTTCATTTACGCGGGAACCACGTGTGGCTAAATGAGTAGGCTAAGGTGCTGGGGATACAGTTTTGGTCGAGAAAGTTTCCCCTTGTCAGTTGCGCAAGACGGGGGCATGGCCGGAAACTACGTTTGGTCGCACTGATCGGACGGAAAAAGGCGAGTTGCCGTGTACACGTTCGGTTGCACGTAAAAGATCCTATGTCGAACGTCTGGACAAAATTTCTCGCATCATTGTCTTCATTAGCCCAGTTTATAATGTAAGACGTTAAACCCTATTTATATCGCCTTCTTCACTGAGCCACGGCGGTTCCAATTGAATGTCCATATTTGATTGACATACGATTTGAGAAAGTGTAGGGTTGTCTGTTAACCTCGTGGGTTTCCTCCGGGTACTCCGGTTTCATCCCACTGCTAAAGACCTCTACGTGCAAGCGAATTATTGAAATGAAATTAAACCGTATGTTAGTCCCGAAATGACCTAGTTTGTGTCGAGTGGACGTTAAACCTCATCTCTCTCTATCTCTCTCCCTCTCCCCCTCTCTCTCTCTCCATATCTTCTGGTAATGTTTTGTCTGGATTGTCAAGTCTGTAAATCTATCATTCAGATTTAATCGAGTCTACAATCACAATCTGGATTTGTATGCTATTCGAGTCAGTTCAATTATAAATAAAAATTGACATTCAAAGATCGCAAACAACTTGCGGTTATTTTGATTTGTAAACATGTTTGTGTTGTCGTCACTAGAAAAGAAATCTAAGCGAAAATTAATGATTCAATTGGCAGTTACTTGGTAGTTCTACAGTCGTTCCAGGCAAATAGATAAATAATTGTTATTGCTTGCTTCAGATCAGCAAGGGGTCAAAAGTTATCAGGAATGGTGGCGCATTTTCAGATTGATGTCAGCAGACGATTTCCGGTTTGTCGCTGACGCCATGTTGATGTGGTAATCCCCAGGCTTACGGTGATTATAGTTTTTTGAGAGAATATCTTCCAATATCCAACCATGAATCGGAACTTGGCTAACTGCCGAGGAAATTAAAAGTGACGATTTTCAGACTTTGATGCCCCAATCTCACGCCATGCCGCTATATTGGATTGCAAAGTTCATTTCGAGTTAGGGTAAGAACAGGAGTGCTGGAGATATATTTTCCATGTTCAGAAAAGAAATGTGGTTTAATGTATAACTATTTCGTTCAAACCGGGCCATTCTGTGTGGTATGAGAACCTGTAAACGGCATTTCCGCCTAATAACAAATACAATAATTGTTGCTGTCCCAACGCGGTCCACGCCCATTCAGTGTTGTTTGGCGACACTTTTTACCGACCAGCAACATTTCTGTCCATTTGTGGGACAAGTGGTGGATGGCGGAATGGTTAGCACGTGCGCACTGTCATGGGGTCTGTTACTGAGTCAACTGGCGTGGCTTCGATTCCACGGTTGTACGTGACAAGGAGTGGGATCGCCTGTCCAACCTCGTGGGTTTTCTCTGGGACCTCCGGCTTCCCCCCCACTAATTATTGAAATAAAATTGGACCATATGTTAGTGTCAAATGGACGTTAAACGCCCATCTTCAGAACCACCGGGTCAGCGATACAGTGCTGTACTCATTGAACCCTCGAGACTGTCTATACCTGAAGAACACCATTATCCGTTTGCGAAGATGAGTAATCTTATATAAAAATGGAGATTTACGACCGTATCCGCCATTCTTACTGCCACTAAAGGCGATCTTTATATTAAGAGTCATAATTTAATATCGTGTTTCTAAGCAGCTTGAAATGAAATACAATCGAATTCCAGATATATTAATTACAAAGCTTTAGACGCCATAAATCTACAAAGTAATCGTCTATTTGTTGGCCTAGATTTCATAAGATTGTCCAGCATTTGTTTAACGTTGAGAGAACAGTCAGGAAACGCCTTCAGTCGCGGTAAAAACGGGGTCCCTTGTACACATTTTGTTTGTAAGCCTTTTTCAATTTGTGACATCATAGGCCTATGGATGTTAATCCCGATAATCAATTTCCCTAAGGTCTAGAAAGAAGTTTGGACCTTGTTTGACAACAATTTACCTTAGCTAACAACAAGGGCTAAGCCAGTCTACACTGCAAATGATGATGCTAAAGCAGGCGCGGATCCAGGATTTTTTGCAGGGAGGGGTCTAGGTTTGATAATTGCTTAACTAATTCCGCTCTACTGAGTACTGGGGGTTTGTTGGCCCTCCCCCAGAAAAATTTGGCAAATTAGATTCAATTTGGTTCATTCTAACGTATTTCCGGAAGGTAAATTCCAAAATTACAGGTCTAAATCGCCAATAAAATCGCATAAAAAATTTTTAAGCTTGAGCAGGGGGGGGGGGGGGTCCGGACCCCCTGGACCCCCCTCTGGATCCGCGCCTGTAAAGGTTGGCACCTTGAGTCCTGTTTAATTTCAGTGTTCAATTTGTTTGTAGGCCTTCTTCATTTTGTGATATCATAGTCCCGTGGATCTAAATCGCGGTCATCAACTTCCCTGATATCTAGAAAGAAGTTTTAACCTTGTTTGACAACGAACTACTTTTAAGTTCGTTGTCAAACAAGGTTAAAACTTCTAATGCCTTCTTTTTCTTAGGTTTCCCTTGTTTTTCTTGGGTATTTGTTTTTTGTCTAGACTCAAACATTACCATAAATGTTTTTGTCTTACCATGGTGTTACCAGATACGATAAAAACAGACGTTTTGTTTATTTGGTTCCATTCAAGGTTTAGCAACCCATTAGTAAATTGGTGAATGACCAGACGCCCACATCTAAAACAATATCACCGACCCTCTCTGACACCAATTTAATTACACGAATATGTAATATGACCATATTATTTGTTGGAATGGTGAAAGATGTCGTAATGATATCCGTCAAAACTTGTTCGTTAATTATCGAATTTAATGACATTGTGGATTACCATACTGGACGGGTTCGTAAAATAATACGACGTAAAATGTGTATCTTCTTATCTCTGGAGCGGAGCCACGGCGTTCCCGGGAAAATTTTTTTTGACAAAGTGGTTTAATCTTTTGCCATAATTTCGATTTCTCTTTGTATAAACCCAATGAGATGCTCAATGAGAACAAAAATAATTGGTAAAAATATAAATTGACAAAAAACAACAATTAATTAGTAAAAATGCTAAATAAACAAAATCTAATTAGTTAAATAAAGGAAATATTAGAAAAATTAGAAAAATTCTTGATAATGAAAAATTCAAAAGAAAAAAGTTCCAAATTCCAAATAAGAAAAATTAGAAATATTTTTATATAAAGTAAAATTAATTAGTGAAATACTTAATGTGGACAACTGGCGTGGTTTCGATTCCCTTGTTTTAGTGGCAAGGAGTAGAGTCGTCTGTCCGGTTTATCCCTTGGCCAAAGCTAAATTTTGAAATAAAATAAAACTGAACCATTTGTTAGTCCCCAATTCAACTAGTTTGTGTCGCATGGATGTTAAAACCCATTTCCCTCTCTCGCTCTCTCTCTCTCTCTCTCTCTCTCTCTCACTAATTGGGGTAAATTTATTTCTCATAAAAATCTAAATAAACAAACAGTTCTAAATGAATAAAAATAACAATTAATTGAAATTCTAAATAAATGAAAATTAATTAATAAAATTCTAAATAAATGAAAATTAATTAACGAAATTCTAAATAAATGAGATTTAGTAAAATTCTAAATAAGTGAGAATTAGTAAAATTCTAAATAAAGAAAATAAAATATTCTAAATATTGAACAATGCAGAAAGTGTCACGTACGTATTTCACAACGATGCTCAACGTAGCAATTTTCTTTGTTGTAATAAACGTCATAGGCATGTCGTAAATGTAGCAAGTTTTCTGTTGTAAATGTTTATAATTAATACATGTACATGTAAAATAACTTGCTATCTGTTGAGATTGACATCTGTTTAATGATAGGGAAAATAAATATTTTTATGATCAGTCTTGTTTTCAGTGGCATGGCAGGCTTCAGCTTTAAACCCTCGACTTTGCGCAGTTGTGTTAAAACTCAGTTTCACCATACTTTGTTAAGTGATCAAATGGTTAACGCGTACGCGTTGCATCATAGGGTCTGTCAGTGCGTCCAGACACCATTTCTATGGTTAACGCGCAAGCATACAATGAAATTTATAATCTGATTAAAATATAGATCTATATATTTCGTTCCTTTTTTATACTTTCGATGGCCTACACTACATGACAATCGGACCGGTTGTACTGTGAGGTCGCGTCAGGTCATACAAGCAGCTTTTATCTCCACTAATGTTTCTAGTTCTGTGCACCTCACGCCAAATGCCCGCCATAACAGACCGTTTCATTGGCTAATTTCTCACATCACCCAGAACACGGGTTATATAATACATCTTCCAGATCCTAGTGTAGTAAAGACAAGTAAAACGGAATTGCTAATTATAAAAACGAAACGAAATAGGATCTGTGTTTTGATCAGATTGATTTAATTCGTCGTGTAATTTCATTTTTCGGTGACACAGAAATAATCCATATATTGCGTATTAAACTTGAAAATGTTATTCTAACGATCTCTTTGACGTTTACTCGTCTGTGAAGTTGCCCTTTAATTGAAGAATATGTGTATCATACGTGACAACGCTTAGATGTTGTTTGTCATTTATAACTGACACCGAAAACCAAATGAGACCGATGTTGTGAATGAAATTAAACAAAAATGACTGCTTTTTATGTATTATTTTTTTTTTTCTTTTCTTGTTTCACTTTCAAGTTATTCTTTTAGAAATCTAGGTTTAAAGTTAGTTAAAAGTCCCCGTAGCATCGCCAAGATATCAAGATATTTTGTCATATTCTTTCAATGTCCGGTGGCTGGTTTTAATTTAGAATTCTTCAAGAGTCAGCGATATTTAAATGAGTTTATCTCTATTCTACACACGTTGCAAATGGCCGGGAGCCGCGGTGGCTCAGTGAGAAAGAGCGAGAGAAATGGGGTTTAACGTCCACTCAACACAAACTAGGTCATTTCGGGACTAACATATGGTTCAATTTTATTTCAATAATTCGCTTGTGCATAAGGGTCTTTAGCAGTGGGAGGAAACCGGAGTGCCCGGAGGAAACCCACGAGGGTGAGAAGGCGCCCCTATCGCCATGCCACATACGCTCACACCACTGCCGCAAGCCAGAGGTGACCGGCCAGCTAGAGGACGGAGCGCGGCACTCTAGACCACTAGGCCACCCAAAGCCCCCCCTCCCAGTGAGAAAGACACTGACTAGCTAACCTTGTTGGACAACACAACAGTGTTGGTTTGCCGTACCATCTTGTTCGTTCAGGCCTCGTGTATACATTGACATGTACGTGAAAGAACCCATGGCAGTTAGATTTCGAGTTAAAAGTATAAACTGGAGCGCCCCTGTCCGTGCAAAATTACCATGTAAATCACACTGTATGATGTATGCCCTTCTTAATCAGCTCTGTTGGCACACACAAGTTGGATGTTAAATCCTAGTTATCAAGCACGGATCCAGGATTTTTTGCAGGGGGGAGGGTCTAGGTTTGATAATTGCTTAACTAATTGCGCTCAGCCGATTAACGGGGGGTTTGGGGGCCCTCCCCCAGTAAAATTTGGTAAATTAGATTCAATTTGGCTGACGTATTTCCGGAAGGTAAATTCCAAACTTACAGGTCTAAATCGCCAATAAAATCGCATAAAAATTTTTCAAGTCTGAGCAGGGGTCTGCCCCCCCCCCCCCCCTCTGGATCCGCGCCTGGTTATTTCAATTCATTGTTTTGAGATATCAGTCCTATTTTTTGTAAATTTCGCAATGTAAGATTTTCCATTATTGTGAATCAGAATCTACGGTGCAGTAAAGTAGGACGTTAAACCCCCGTTTTATTTCGTTTCCCCCTGTTTATGTGTTTACAAAATTACGTGTTAACAAAGGGTTAAAACATTATCTGGAACGATTCCCAAGTTCAAGGTGTTAAAGCATTATCTGGAACGACTCCCAAGTTCAAGGTATGTTAACATTATCTGGAACGACTCCCAAGTTCAAGGTGTGTTAACATTATCTGGAACGACTCCCAAGTTCAAAGTGCTACCATTATCTGGAACGACTACAATTTCAGAGAGAGAGAGAGAGATAAAAATGGGGCTTAACGTCCACTCGACACAAACTAGGTCATTTCAGGACTAACATATGGTTTAATGTTATTTCAATAATTCGCATGCGCGTTGGCGGCTTTTAGCTTTGGGAGCAAACCGGAGGACCCGGAGAAAACCCATGAGGCTGGACAGGCAACCCTACTCCTTGTCACGTATAAACCAAGGATTCGAAACCGACCCCAAGTTCAAAGCCAAAGCGTTAACATTATATCATATGGGACTGCCCTAGGTTCAAAGTGGCAAACAAAGTTTAAAATGTTAACATTATACGGGACTGTCCCTCGAAATTGCATAGTTCCGATGTCTAACCTGTGGGTCATTCATATATCTGTGATAGTATTAATATAGCATTAAACAATCACGCAGCAGACTATTAGTAATCATATAGAAGTTATCATCGCCTCTAGATGTGACGTCATACAAAATTTCACGCCAGCTTGGCCGGCCATTAAATAACATTTGTCCATCAAAGTTTAGTTGGCATTACCAAATATTGACACAAGAGAAGTTCAGGTGGACTGAGGGTTTAATTAGTAAATACATAAATCTCTCTGGTACTTGTGGTTCTTGTGTTGCGTGGTTTCCAACATAATTCATTACCAAATAGTGTTAACCGTTTATTGGCGGTCAACGGGGTTTATCAATTTAGTGTGCGTTTAATAATGCAATTTAATACAACGGGAATTAATTTGGTTTAATACTGAAATATCTGAATACTTTGCGGAATAATAATAAGCTTTCGGGGACGACTTCTTATACTGAAAATTTCGTTCGCCATGTTTTATTTTGAGCAAAGTTATAAATGTTCGCATTTCTGACAAGATGTGCGCGTCGATTGTTTATTATCGTAACCACGGTGCTGGTTATTCCAGACTCAGCTTCGCTTCTCCATTTATAAATTAAATTTATAAATCATTCAATTACCGTACAGTTCTAATCTACATAAAATCGGAGCCATCGTGTGGCATTGAGAGTTGATTAAGATCTTGTCATGGTAGTAAATTGGTAATTAAAAGCCCCCCCCCCCCCCAATCCCCAACGCACACACACAAATAAACAATATACCCCCAAAATTAGGTTAACGTTTATGGCATTTGTAACAAATCTCTTATACAACTTTGGAGTAAAGACAGGACCAGTTCTTGATCTATCTGTCCTTTGTGAAAGATGTGGTTAAAATGTTAGAGCCGGACAAAGAGACCAGAATTAAATTTAAAGTAAATGAAGAAGCGATTACACCGTCAGTTGATTACACACTTTATTAAAGAGGAATTATTCAAGAGCTAAATTTTCCTATTGCACGTCTTCCTTTAGGTTTTAAACGGCAATACTGTATACCGGAAAACACCAAAAATCACCCGAAAACACCATGTTATACTGAATACCGGAAAACTCCAAATACCGGAAAACACACTTCATACCGGAAAACACCCTAAATAGTTAGCCCGGAGCCTGAACCTCCATGTTCGTGGGTTAGGGTTAGGGTTAGGGTTAGATTTTTCCGATGTGGGTAAGGTTTAGGGTTAGATTTAGTTTTTTTGTGTGTTTTCCAGGGGACCGGGCTCCGAGTTGCCTATTTAGGGTGTTTTCAGACATTTAGTGTGTTTTCCTGTATTTAGTGTTTTCCGATGTTTTCCGGTATTTAGTATAACATGTTGTTTTCAGGTGTATTTTGGTGTTTTCCGGTATATATTATAGCCCGTTTTAAAAATGTTATATAAATTACCAATTTACTACCATGACAAGATCTTAATCAACTCTCAATGCCACACGATAGCTCCGATTTTATGTGGATTAGAACGGTACGGTCATTGAATGATTTAATTTATAAATGGAGAAGCGAAGCTGAGTCTGGTATAACCAGCACCGTGGTTACGATAATAAACAATCGACGCGCACATCTTGTCAGAAATGCGAACATTGATAACTTTGCTCAAAATAAAACATGGCGAACGAAATTTTCAGTATAAGAAGTCGTCCCCGAAAGCTTATTATTATTCCGCAAAGTATTCAAATATTTCAGTATTAAAGCAAATTAATTCCCGTTGTATTAAATTGCATGCCACCATCTTTTCTCTTACATAATCAGTCAATGCCTTAACGATAATGCATATATATTCACAAACACCAAACCAAAATGGCATCCATCCTACGGGTGTTGTTTTAACCATTTAGATTACCATCTCAGGGCGTTTTCAATCTTGTATTCGTTGATACATTTTAAACAAAGAAAACAGATAATGGTCGTCAGATGCTTTGGGGCTTCAATTAATTTCAATTGTAGGCGAGAAAATAAAATTATCCAACGACAATTCAACCTCCATAAGGAAATGCTATTATGTTTATAATTTGCGTTTATATAAATAAAATAAACGAATCTGAAATTTGTTGTTGTTTATTACAGATTTAACGTCCAATGCAATAATAAATGTGATATTATGGACAGGTTGATTTAATTAAATTATCTACACTTAAAGAGTTGAAAAATTGGTAAAAACACAAAAATAAAAAAAAAGTCTTTGTAAATCAAAAAGTCACCTTAAAACACACTTATAAAATCGCCGGGTAAAAAGAAGCGGCTTGCTTAATGTGGAAAGTTTGTAAATTTATGAAAAAATTTACGTTTTTTGCCTAATAAAGAAAATTATAAATAGTTATACAGAAAATAACTAAGGAAATAGAAGCTACATGTGATTGATAATATGTGTAAGGTTTTTTTTATAGATGGCCCTCTCTTCATTTTAAAGGCAAAACGAACTCTTAGACCGTCATTTTGCTAATTTTCAATTGCCAAAGGGTCGACGTTTATTTCAGTGCAATCTGATTAAAACAAAGATCCTATTTCGTTTCGTTTGTATAGTTCAAGATTCATTTTACTTGTCTTCACAACACTATAACGATCTGAAAGAGTTATTATATTACAGGCGTTCTGGTTGAAGTAAGGGATTAGCCAATGAAACAGTCTGTTATGGCGAGTTCTTGGCGTGCGATGGCACATAACTGTGTGGGTAAACCGCCGGAAACGTCAACGCTGACCAATGTCTGACGTCATAGGGTCAAAAGTCACTCGTACGACACCTGACACGTCATTCCAATACAACCGATCAGATCTTCGTGCTATGTAGGCCATCGAAAATATAAAAACGAAATGAAATATAGACCTGTATTTTAATCATATTGAGTTCAATGGTGGTTATTGATTGATTGAGGTACGATCATAAATCATGACTGATCAATAGATCAATGAACTTGATGATCTCTCTGATTGACAGGGCTGGGCACTGTGAGTAATACACCTTTAGCTGATATTTATATCACTCTGAGTACAATGACAAACCAACAAAATTGATAATTGACATCCAATATGATGAAAAGAACACCCTCTATCGCCTGATGTCGCCATGAACGCACCTACCCACAATTAACCTACTTAAACTGTGTAACAACCGTGACGGAAGTGATAAGGGCTAAATATATCCAAGGGATAGGAATGGAGCTTAATCAATCCTTTATGATTAACATTGTTTTAAAAACGAACTGTGACCTATTTGAATGGGTCCATTTCAGCACAGTTTAGTTTAATCCCGTTACATTTGTGATATTTCCGTATGTAGGTCATGCGATAAGAGGCAGATTAATGTCTGCAATCTAAGATTTTAGAATTGTCACCATAGCAACCCAGGAGGTGTGATATTCTGTGCGCAGTCGTAGGGTACTGTTTATTGTAACCCAGACAATACGGGGGAAATTTACAGATACATTGCATTGTCATTCGGAGCCGCTCAGAGAGAGAGAGAGAAATGGGGTTTAACGTCCACTCAACACAAACTAGGTTATTTCAGGACTAAGATATGGTTTAATTTTTTTTCAATAATTCGCTTGCGCGTAGGGGTCTTTAGCAGTGGGAGGAAACCGGCGTACCCGGAGGAAACCCACGAGGTTGAGAAGGCGCCCCTATCTCCATGCCACATACGCTCACACCAGGGCTCGAAACCACAGCCGCAAGCCAGAGGTGACCGGCCAGCTAGAGGTCGAAGCGCGGCACTCTAGTCCACTAGGCCATCCCAACCCCTCGGAGCCGCTCAGACTCAATGGGTAAATACCGATACATTGCATTACATAACTTTAGCCCATTTGGAGCCACGGGGGCTCAATGAGTAAGACGCTGGCTCGCAAACAAGGTTTCGCTTGAGTAGATGTAGACCGAGCAAGTCTCTCGGGTTTTCCGGTGTGGTTTCCCATTGCCAGTGGTTCAGGACAGAGGGCCTTAAAAGGACGGCGTCTAGTCGTTCCGAAAGGACCAAATACACTTACTGTTGGAATTCCTTATACAAGGCTTGTACATTCACGGACAACAATACAGAAAGTTATGGCATCGCCACATGCCAAAATAGAACCATTCCGACATCTTCATCCCAAATATGAAATATTAAGTCAAAAACTGTAGCCTCTATTCAGAAATCTCTAGTCAGGGTGGTATATCCAATAGGAATTTTAATAATGCTGGATCTACAGAGATCTGCACAAAATCTTATAGGTTTTTGTTTTGTATGTAGTGCGGTCCTCCTGCACTTACTATTAGAGCAATGACTGAACAGAGAGTATCGCCACCCTTGCGAAGAATTTATGTCATTTAAGGTTTTCATTAGTAAATTGTAGTAGAATATCTCTATTCTCGACGAGACTGTATTAGTTAATAAAAGAATATATTCCCAGAACGCGTTTCGGGCGATGTGCCCTTCACCGGATGGAAATAACAAGGGCACATCGCCCGAAACGCGTTCTGGGAGTATATTATTTTATTAACTAATACATTTTTGTCGAGTTTGTTACCTGGATATTCTACTATGGTTTTTCTTCAAGGGTTGGTTCCTATCTTTCCTCGGCGGCGTGGTTTCACCTTGTCAGTGATGCAGGACGGAGGGCCTGCCAAGGACAGCTGTCTAGTCGTTGGGATGGAGGTCCCATGTAGACATTGGCATGCACGTAAAAGATCCCTTGGCAGTTGGAATTCGATATAAGAGTAGGCCGTAGCGCCGCTGCCCGGGCAAAATTTCCCTCTTAGGACACTGTATGGCGTATAGCCGTCTTCATTAGCCCAGGTTAGGAGCTGAACAGTAGGACGTTAAACCATATTTCATTTTAGTTCATTTGTCTTTCCCCGGATGCATCACCGAGATCCAAACTTGTACGTACTGTTATATAGACTCTTCCGCACTTCTGTTCCTATCGAATGTGGCGTTTATCGTCTTCAACTTGGGGTGTTTTTATTGGTAGCTTAGAAATTCTTACGCACGGGTTTACTAAATGTTAACCCCATGGACTGCGCCGTAGTAACACGTACGAGGGAGCTAGGATTTAGAGTTCAAATCTGCAAGAATAACTACGGTTAAAAAAGAATCGCCATACAGGAAAAAGTTATCGCCAAAATTTCGCCAGATTGAATTTTTTATCGCCAAAATGATATTTTTAACGCAGTTGGCGGACATGGCGATCGACAGCGTGAGCATACATTCTCCCCTTTACAGTAACAAGATTATTTTGATACCACAGCCCTTTTATTAGCTAACTAACCAATTTGATCGAATTACTAGAACGGACATTTTTGTTTTGACAATTTTTCTAAACCATTTGATCGAATTACTGGAACGAATTTTTAACTCGTTTACTAACCAATTTGCTCGAATTACTCGAACGGACTTTCTTGATAACATAGCCCTTTAAATAATTTTTGTAATCAATTTCGTCGACTCTTCAGCCATACTCTACCAATCACACGGACTTTCTTGGTAACATAGCCCTTTAAATAATTTTTGTAATCAATTTCGTCGACTCTTCAGCCATACTCTACCAATCACACGTTCTGTCGTCACGTTAATTGCAGCTGCGTTTTCCAGCCTACCCAGGTGGGGTAACTTGCTTAACGCTGTAGGTTTTTTTTTCACCGGCTTCCTTATACTGTCAGCGAATTATTAGCATGAACATAAACAATATTTTCGTCCTGCCGTTTAATATAATTCTTTCTATTATCAGCTTAACTCGTCACTGTAACAAATTTATTTATTTCTACACTTCCGGGTGATCATTGTGGGCTCAATGCTAAGCCAAACATTTCAATTAATTTTTCTCCAATTTTCCCCTCCAGTGCCCCTTGCAAACTGGTTATTTGTGAGTGAAAGATCAGGATGCTGTGCGCGGTAGATTTCGCGCCATTTATCATCAAGTCCTGACAACAGATTATTCAATTAATGCACATTTCTTAAATCTTTGCCAAATACGACCACAGGAGTCGCCGATAATGAACCATTTCTTTGGGCGTTTAATTTCCTGTCCAGGATGACAAGATGAGTTTATAATTCATCAGTAATTAGACGAATGTTGTATCGTTACCAATTTATCTGCCATTAGCTTCGTGTTAAGCGGCCATTAAGATCAGAAGACCAATCTCGTCATGCCGAGGTTCCGATCAAAAACCCTCGATCATTCATGTACATTTTACAACATGACAGTTTATAAAATGACATGAATAATCGTTTGGTTTAAAGCCTCGCCAACACCGCAAAACATTAATTTCTGAGACTAAAAAGGGATTTATTATTACTTCATGATCAAGTAGTTGGGTTATGGACAATGGTTTAGTGGTGCCCAGGACCGATTCTCTGATTTTATGCCCCAAATACTGAAATATTGGGCCTAGTGCAAAGAAAGGAAGACATTTTAAAGTAGCTTATTCCTTAACTCAATATCACCCAGTCTTCCACATAGAAAACACGAATTATTTGTCAATTTCGATCACCATTGATGTTGAAATCATACCGGGAAAAGATGAAGAATTGACTCAACTTTCAATCACTGTTTATGACAAATATCTTTGATCCAGTAACACAAAACTTTGCACGTAGTTTCTTAATGGTGCATTACATACATTAAAGCAACAAAAGTTTTATAAAGGGCTCTATTGTGGTTAAAAATAAAGTAAACCATTTTGAGTAAATTCTTAACTGAAGAATTTATTCATAATGGTTCACTTTAATTTAACTTTAAATCACTTTTTATGAGAAATATCTTTGACCCAGTAACAAAAACCTTTGCACATAATTTGTTATTGATACATTAAAAGAACTAAAGTTTTGTAACGGATTATATTATTGTAGTTAAAATGAGGCCAATAATTTTGAGTAAATTCTGAATCTGAGAATGCCTTAAAACAAAATAATCCTTTTACCATTGGTACACAAAGCTTTTCTACTAAATAAAAGGGGACTCGAAGAACGAATCCATACATATCCCCAAAGTCATGTCAAACGGCGATGTTATAACGATTTGTGTCAGCTTCTAAATCCCAAATATAAGCCATTAATTCCTTTAAATATGTAAAAAATAGTTAAAATAAACTTTTAATTCAAATTAATTAGAGCAGCCTGTCGACAAAGTTAACCATGGTAATTTCAAATTTCTAAAAGCCTTATTCTAATTTTTGATTGGTTGCACGCCCTAAAATGGATTCCTGGCTTTATTTTTCCGGTTGGTACAGAAATGTTGGACCCCATTTCATCCATGCAAATTAATGATGCGATAATCCGAAGAAAAGGAACGAAAAAAAAACCCAAATCATGCACTTTCTGTTTGTTATCACGTCGTAAAATAAACATTGACAGTTGAAATTCAATTGCTGTTCTGGCAAATGTTTTCAAATAGCATACATGCCTGACTTTATTTTCCCGTTGGTGCAGAAATATTGGACGTTAAACCTCATTCCATTCATACAAATTATTGATGCAATAATCCGAATAAACGGAACGAAAATAACATAAATATTTTAATTAAATATTTCACAGCCTGTTTGTTGTTTACGACCGCGTTTCAGTACAATATTCAAGTCCTGGTTCTTGTTTACGACCGCGTTTCATTACAAATTTTTATTTATAGTTGTGTGAAATTTCGATTTTCAAATTTAATAATTAATTGATCGCGGAGCGGTCTTGGGGGTATTTTTAGACTTTTATGTCTATAGTAGTACCCGTACGTAGGCATATAAACACTGATTCATAACAATAGTGAACGAATGTGTAAATACATCGCAAATGAAAAAAAATTGATCAGTTATTTATAGTACCATGTAATCGACGTATTTATAGTGATTGTTGTTCAAGAACGGGTTTTGTAATATTTATGAAAATGCCTTGCAGATATAAACGCTAAACATAGGCTCAGGTTTAATACTTGTTCACGGGTTATATTTGTCTTTATGTTGTGAGATAATAGACTCTACGCAATGCATGTTAATCGGGACTTATGCTAGTCTCGATAATCCAGAGAAACAAGGCGTGTGAATTGAATGAAATGGGTGAGGGAGAGGGGGATGGGGTTTAACGTTCGCTCGACACAAACTAAGTCATTTCGGGAATAACATATGGTTCAATTTTATTCCAGTAACTTGGGTAGGGGGTTTTAAGCAGAGGGGATGGGGGAGGGGGAGAGCATCCGGAGACTACTGTAGTAAAGGTAAAGACACGTAAAACACAATTTTGAACAATAAAATACGAAACGAAATAGGATCTGTGATGTAATCCCATATATTTTTCTTTGTTTGTGTTTTTAACAAAATGTTTAAAAAGCATTGGTATCAGACCCTAGGCATTTGAATCAGGAAGAACATAATTACGTGAAGAATATTTTAACGCTAACTAAGAGTTGAAACGTCACATAGACTTTATATTTTTCTTCTTATTGATATTATCCTGGCTCCGAGTTCACAAAGCATTCTCAAACTTAAGTTAAGAATTTTCTCTAAATTGTTGGCCCTATTTTAATTAAAATATAACTCTTCATAAAACGTTTGTTGCTTTAATGTATCAAATACATCAATAAGATACTATATACAAAGTTTTATGTTTCTGGATCAAAGATATTTCTCATAAAAAGTGATTGAAAGTTGTGTCAACTCTTAATTTACGTCTAAGAATGTTTTGTGAACTCGGGCCTGGTTGGTGCAGAGATAGGAGTAGGACGTTAAACTCTATTTCATTCATTCATTTACAATCTTGCTCTCAACATTGCCTTTACATAGACTGAAAGATACATTATGAAGGATTAAATAACGAGTTGACTGTTCTTAAAATGATAGTTAAATATTAGAAAAGGTAAAGGGAATTTGCTGAAAATTTTAGTCAAATTGATCCACTATGAATCGAGAATTAAGCGACTGAAAATTCCGCCTAACCTTGATCATCCTTACTAAAGTCGGTTCGACAAAAGTCTCGATTATCCATTTAATGATTAAATCGAGAAGGAAAGTCATACAGCAAATCGGATCATAATCCAACAAATATCACAGGTAGCGTTGACATTGAGGGTTGATTATTGGTTTGGATAAGTTGATTAATTTCTAATTAATAGTTCATAACATTTCAGCCTTAAAGAAAAGCCTACAATAGGCAGATTTAGCTATTGCATAACGTATGTTCCAGATTTTGTACGGAAGACTGATAGCGATGTTATGGAGACATAAAAATATAAAATCCAATCACATCAACAATTTTATCTAGAACTCTTGGTGACTGGTCACTGCGTTGCCAGGCCATATTTCCTACACCACTGACAATGGGAAAACCAAAAAGGAAATTTTTGTCGGACAATAATATGTAGTT
The DNA here is from genome assembly GCA_036850965.1 of Patella caerulea. Taxonomy (NCBI): domain Eukaryota; kingdom Metazoa; phylum Mollusca; class Gastropoda; family Patellidae; genus Patella; species Patella caerulea. Next base: position 9,592,027 of record JAZGQO010000002.1, on the reverse strand, counting down.
ACAAACCGGGTGATGTAAAGGGAATATGATGAAATTTTCAGTGAAATTTCTCCACTCAGAACCGACATACCTTTGAATTTTAGGCCTCGCCTCGATCATCTTTACAAAAGTTGGTTGTACGATAAAAACATAGTCCAGATTATCCATTTTTTGATTAATACACCAATGAGCGTTTGTGATTTAATCCAGTGAAAATCCAACACATAAGAAGGCACCGAGAGTTGATTAAGGGGTTTTCATGTTAAAAAAAAATCGTCTAATTAATAGTTCATATAATATTTCAGGCATAAAGAAAGACCCGCATCAGGCAGATATTTAGCTCTTGCATAATATATGTTTAATAAAGAATGTAATGGTCTACTATTACAAAGCGCAGATGGTAGGATTTTAAGATAATCAATTGTCTCGTTAACTTGGTCGTCTGTTGTTGTGATAAAGTAGTGTACAGAGCTATAAACTATACTAATATAATTGAATATCGGCACCATTGGTAATTGATAAACTAATAGCCTCGTTTCCGTTGTAGCAGGCGTTACCTAATATCCCTACGCGTGGGTAGTTTACCCAATCACGGGAAGACTTCACGTGGACCGGAAATAGTGGTGGAAGCTTGAAGGTTTAGAGTTATCATTAGAAACAATTGGCGATAATTTGAAAGATTCGGTGGGAGATTGTTTTGTTTCACGTGGTTTTAAAAGCTTGAGGCTGGATCTAGAATTCATAAACGGAACGCGAGGCAGCGAGAAGGGACGTGAACAAAATAGTACTTGTAGATATAATTTACCTCTCGTTTTCAGAAGCCATGATTGTTTTATCAAACTTTTTAGCAGTTGGACTTGTTTTCTTTTTAAATTTAGGTAAGTTTGAACATTGTATATTTTATTTGGTAGACGATTCACAAAAATGTCAGGATTCCATCCATTGTTCATCGGTTGTTCCAATCTGGTTTCCTTCCGACAATGGTGCAAGTCAGTGGGGCTGAAATGGAAGAGAAACGGGATTTAACGTCCACTCCGTAATTTAAGGACGAACATTATGTTCTATCTTATTTTAGTTCTATAATTCGCTGTAATAAAGGGATAAAACCAGAGGCCCCAGAGAAAACTGACAAAGTTGGGCAAGGGAGTCTATTTCCTGTCACGTACAACCAGGGAATCAAAGCACACCATTTGACTCGATGTCAGACCTTATGATCATACGGGAATACATTAACTATTCGGAGAACGCTAGATCGGAGACGGTCCTACGCAAATTGTGACGTCATATGTGAATTGTGGGTTAGGGTAAGGGTTAGGCTTGATCTTGGGTTAGGGTTAGGGCTAGCCCTGTTTACATCTCGGGACTTTGACCAAATCTACAGGTCCTAGCCCTTATCCTAACCCTAACCCACAATCTATATATGACGTCATATGTGCTAAAATGCGTAGGACCGTTTCCGATCTAGCGTTCTCCTAACTATTCGGCCATCAGTCCCACACTGGAAAAGGAAAAGGAGATAAAGTGAAATAAAATGGGGTTTAACGTCTTAAGGGAAAAGGGCGAAAATGTAGAATAACCCGTGTACAACTTCACGTGCTCGTAAACGAACCTACTGCGCATACGCAGCTAACCGGAACAAGTTTTCCCCAATATAGTAGCAAACCCTGTAGCGCGTTACCGTCTTCATTGGGTACCGGTTGGTACAGAAAAGTATGAATTTGCATGCCATTTTATTTGATTTCGTGGTGTAAGGTATAAAGTCCATAATATTAGCTACAGAAGAATAAAATGGGAGTCTTAAAACTATTTTAAGACTATTCAACAGTTTTATTTCAATTTCTTTTGACAAAATTAACTGTCTAGTCATTCGGATGGGAGGAACAAACAAGGTCCCATGTAAAAATTGGCGTGCATGTAAAAGATCCCCTGGTAGAGTGGAAATTCTTGTTCTAAATTACGATTGGTCAATAGTCCGTGCACGTAAAGGATCCTCTGGTAGTTGGAATTCAATATAAGAGTATGTCATACCCCATTCCATTTCATTTCAATATCTTTTGCCGCTATATCTTTTAATCAGTTCCAAGTGTTCACAGGCGCGGATCCGGGGGGGGGGGGAGGTATGCGATTTTATTGGCGATTTAGACCAGTAATTTTAGAATTTACCTTCCGGAAATACGTCAAAATGAACCAAATTGAATCTAATTTACCAAATTGTTCTGGGTGAGGGCCCCCAAACCCTCCGTTAATCGGTTGAGTGCAATTAGTTAAGCAATTATCAAACCCAGACCCCCCCCCCTGCAAAAAATTCTGGATCGGCGCCTGGTTCAGATTCGTTGTTGACCTTTTACAGGATTATTCTACGCTCAAAAGTATTACGATTAACCTTTATTTGTTCGTTTCGCTCAAAAGTCCGCGAATTGCCTATTTCGTTCATGTGACTCACCGCCTTCCGTCCGCCTAGTAACATTTTAGCAAGCGATTGATTATTGATCAATGTCATCGACAATAAACAATAACGACTAACATTAATTGATTTTTAATTAGCGACACATTATGACAAAGCCTTGCGTGGGGGGTGCCGATGACTAAAAAGAAATAAAAAAACTGACTCTATAAACAATTGATACATCAAAAAGAACTGACACACTGAACGATGTTTCTCTGAAACTGAAACAAGAAAACTATCTCTTTGACAATATGTGATTAGCTAAAACACGTTATTAACATTTTGAAAATGTGTTTCGATCTCTCTGTTTGTCTCCTTTTGTGTTTGATGAGGTAGGTTCGATCTATTTATAAACAAAAGTCAACTATCTAAATAAAAATACATTATAAAACAATGTCCTTGTGATTAGGAATTTGTTAAATATATCTAAATGCTATCCACAATGATCACTGATTTCTACGTCATTATTCGATAGATTATTTAAACAAAAAAATCAATGCCAATGACCGATCGTCAAAGAAAATTGGAAATGAAATGAGGTGAAATAAAATGGGGTTTAACAAGGGGCGGATCCAGCAGAGGGCCCTCAGCTACAAAAATAATGCCTTGCATCAATGAAATTACATCACAAAGTGATCCTACATCAGTATAAAAATGATTTCTCTGTTTAAAAAGCTCAATTTGTATGTATGCCTATGTAATTTAGAGACGATGATGGCAGATTTCCGTGACAGAAACCTGGCAAACCCCCTCCTGCAAAAATTCCTGGATCCGCCCCTGTTAACGTCCTACTGTTCTACACAGACTATGCGATACTTTTGCTCGGATAGCGGCGCTAAAGTCTACTACTCTATCGAATTCCAACTGCCAAGGGATCTTTTACATGGTTTTTCGTTCCATCCGGGAGACTAAACGTTGTCTCCAGCCAAACCCTCCGCCTTGCACCACTGTAACAGAAATACATACGACTTTTAAGGAGACGAGAAATGTTTATGATTATATGTGCGTAAATCAAAATGTACCTTTTAATTAATAATTGTTCCAAATTTTAAAGGGAATCTGCAATCAATAAAATGAAATAGAGTTGAATGACCTCCCTTTGAAAATAAAATGTAAAATTAAAATAAAACGTATTAGTCAAAATCAAAAGCGGTATCATGCGTTTCATAAAGAACAGACAATGGGAAGTGATATAAAGTGTTCTAGAGTAGAGCCAATGCTTACAATTGATATAAAGGATTCTAGACATGTCTTTTTTTCACCAGTTCCCCGATAAGAATACAAGTAGTAATCAATTTCGGCTCCCAGAGAAAAGTTTGCGTCGGCCATTTTGAATGTCACGTGATTATCCTTCCTTTGGTCGCTTCACAAAGATCCAAGATGGCGGCCCATATTACCGTTTTCTTTTCCCAAATTGCATTTATTTGGTCAGTGTGCGCTAAAAATACTTCCTGGTTAATCATCTTGATGCCAAGATGTGGAAAATGTTCCTCCATATTACGGTTTTTTTCCCCCAAATTGCATTTATTTGGTCAAACCAATCTCAGTGTGCGCTAAAAATAGTCTCGGTCACCCAGAACCCCCCTAGTCTTCAACGCACGGAGGGTCGAGGTCGGTTCTCAATTTTTGACGAATATTACTGGATAATCTACCACATAAAAAACCAAACTTTTGGTTACGCATGGGCAATGGAACCTTTTGGTTAAAGTCTCGGTAAGTGCTAGATCTTATGAAACCGGACAGATTTTGCTAGATTCAATAAAGCGTGGTTGAAATATATCCCACAATTCACTTGGCACATCTATTATTAGAAACAAAATAGAGGCGAGGAATAAGCATGAATGGCGATGAAGATTTAAGAAGATTGTAAGAAGCCATACGTCTGACTCATGACGAGAGAAAATTACCATTTCAATTGAAACCTTTACAAACAAAATTTTAAAGAGTGTCATTGTTGACAAGCGAACTGTTTTGATAGATTCAGTACGTTGTAACTTAAAAGACTGGATAATCCAGACAATGACCTATTTTCCGTCAAATTTTGAGGACTCATTTGTGTGGATGATAGAGACTACTAAAAATACTTCCTGGTTAATCATCTTGATGCCAAGAGGTGGAAAATGTTCCTCCCAAGGATCAATGACATGTAACTCATGCAAGAAAACCATGTTTCATTGTCGGGAAATCTGCATCATTACATTCTAACCAGCCCTGTTAATCAGAACCCACTGGTGACGCAGCTAAGGAACCGAATTCACGCTGATTAATGGCCGGCGAATTTTACCAGTGTAAAATTATCTCTAGGGCCGTAATTGGGTACTAATACAACATGGCGACTATCCGAAAATATTAACCGTAAAGCTGTAATATTTTTAAGAGAGAGTGAGAAATGGGGTTTAACGTCCACTCGGCATAAACTATGTCATTTCGGGACTAGTATATAGTTAAATTTTATTTCAATAATTCGCTTACGCGTAGCTGTCTTTAGCAGTGGGAGGAAACCCACGAGGTTGGACAGGCGACCCTACTCATTGTCACGTACAACTGGGGATTCGAAACTAATGTTTTTAAATACAGAAATATAGAATAAAGTCAAAATAATTTATAGACGTTTTAGAAGTACATGTAGTAGTTGTATATAATTCCAACATGAAACATTTATATATATAATGAAGTCAAAAATGTGTAGGTGTTATCACGTGTTCTAGAAGGAGTAGTTTTACACAACCTTAAACATGACACTGTTATAAGTAAATGTAAAAATGGAATAAAAATAATTCAAAATTTGAATGTCCGTGGGTTTTCTCCCACTGCTAAAGACCCTTACGCGCCAGCGAATTATTGAAAAAAAATGTTAGTCCCGAAATGACATAGTTGGGTGGAGTGGACGTTAAACTCCATTTCTCTCTCTTGAATGTACGTAATTATCCTTATGTTACCATGGAAACATAAACTAATACTGTTCTGTAAACAAATGAGTTCAGTCATGTTTTCAGATCGTGCCTTGATAGTTTACAAGTGATGAATTAAAAACCTTCAATAATAATCCAAGAATATCTCATATTAGACCTTGTTTGATTATATTTGATTATCATGGCACAGATCATGTCCATAAACCTATTTTATTCGATAAAGAACAGGAATACGGAATCCAATATAAACACCTCCAATGTCTGTTCTCGACCCGTCGTGTTGGGTGGCTGATTGGTTAGCGCAAACGCGTTGCATCATAAGGTTTATCTTTGACTGGCGTGGTTTCGATTCCCCATTTGTACATGACATGGTGTAGGATCCTCGTGGGCTTTCGCATGGTGCCCCGGTTTCCTCCCACTGCTAAAGACCCCTACGCGCAAGCGAATTATTAAAATAAAGCTGAACCATATGTTAGTCCCGAAATGACTTCGTGTGTGTGTGTGTGTCCAGTGGACGTTAAACCCCATTTCTCTGGTCTTGATCAAGTATTTACTCTATACACCTGTATGGTTGATGTTCTGAAATTATAACCAATAAATGAGCACATTAATACTGTGTGACATTATTTGTTTAAGTTATAATTAAAACTCTGATTTTTAATTTCTATTTCCCGTTGGTGTGATAGAAACTTTAGTTATTCGATCAATGCCGTTTCAATCTCCTGTTTCTATGGAGTTAAAAATCCTACTAGGATAATTTAAACGTTAAATAGGAATTCCAACATTTAAATAGTTCTTTTACGTGCACGCTAACGACGAAACTTCGGTAAGTGTGCCATCAGAGGGTCTAGTCATTTTGCTCATTCCAGACACCGTTTCTTACTGTACTATTTAGAAGGTCAACGAACGCTGGGTAGACCAAAGGAACTTTCTGGACAAATACTATAGTTTATACCGGGATCTATTGGACTAGCGCCATACTCACAAGTTCAACATGGATCTTCTTAATGAAATAAGTTGTATAATAACTAATTGATGACGTTAACGGGAAGTCTGTGCAATACCCGGTAAATGGTGCGTGTACATCATGGCGTCATTAACACGCCTGGCTCACAATGCACGTGTGATAGGTGTGAAAACTGATGTATTAGTCACCTGTGTCACTTACGTGGTGATGTTTTAAATGATTTGGTGCCTAAATAGAGAGAGAGAGAGAGAGAGAGAGTGGGAGGAGATGGGGCTTAACGCCCACTCGACACAAACCAAGTCATTTATTTCGGGACTGACATATGGTTTTATTTTATTTCAATAATTCGCTTGCGCGTAGGACTCCTTGGTAGTGGGTGGAAACTGGAGGACCCGGATTAAACCCACGAGGGTGGACAGGAGAGCCTACTCCTTTTCACATAAACTTAGGGATTCGAAACTACGCCAGTTGACTCAATGACAGGCTTTTGGATACAGCGTGCCAAAACAGACTTATTAAACATGTGCACGATAGATTCCTACTGGTAGGCAGCATTCAAGCGACGATAGCTTCGTACTCAACATCTAACCTCCGCTCAGGGGCGTTTTAAGGATTGTCATGGCGGAGGCTATACTATTTTGAGGGCCCTCTTTTGCGGGGGTCGGCGGGGCGGGGGTGTCTTAATTGATGATTTTCATATCAGTGCAATGACCACATTCTCATTCAGTCGTGGATTCGACAGTAACAGGAAAACGATTGACTCGGACTCGGGGGCCCTTTCCCTTGGCCAGAGGGGCCCTTTTGTCAGACGAGGGGCCCCTTTGTCTACCATTAGGGCCCTCCTTAACTACGGTACATTTCTTTTTTTCTCATCGATTATAGCATTTTTCTCCCGATTTATTTGTTCAACTTCTTTGATTTTTTTCGCGAGGAGGCTGGCGCCTCCAGCGCCTCAGCTATAAAACGCCTTTGCCTCCGCTGTATGACAATACGTGATGTGTACCTACGCTTATACAATTGTTGCTTTTAGAAAGAAGTTTTTTTCAAAATTGCGTCGTACGAAGGGTGTGTAGAATTTTCAGTCCCTATTAAAAGAAAATCGAATGAAGTAGAAAGAAAAACAGCTTCAGACTTTGAAAGCTAAGTATGATAAAACATTCTTTGCATGGGCGACGCCGTTGGTAAACAGGAAACTTGAAAGTAGTTCCAGTGGCGGACTTCGCCATACAACCGAGGTTAGATGTAGAGTACTGAAATATGCAGAGTGATAGGCTTACTCAGAAAACTGACTACTGAGACGAATGCGTTGCAACTATTTGATTGGCTGAAAACATTAAAAGTAAATTCAAGTTTCAACTAATCATATTCAGCTTATACGAGTCTGATTTCACCAAAACAATAAGGACACTGAACTCTGGTTAAAGATGTATTTAGATAAAGAACTGACCGTGTTTGTCATAATAGTTTTAAATAGATAATTTAAAATTAATATATTGAATATTTCATTCAAATCACCCAATTCGCAGCGACGTTATCGCTGTTTGAAGTTTTGTATTTGATTATTTATTATCGTAGCAACGCTACTTGTTAATCGAGGCTCAGCTTCGCGTTTCCATTTTTAAATTAAATCATTAAATGACGATCGTATTATTTCCGTTGACTTGTTAATCGAGACCCAGTCTAGCTTCTCCATTATAAAGATTGTTTATTATCATAAAAGCTGTTTGTTAATCGAGGCTTAGCCTCGCTTCTCCATTTTTAAATTAAATCATTAAATGGCGATCGTATTTTGTCCGTTTACATCTGCCCATCCGATGATCAAGAGACTTGATTATAGGCTTGTATATAAATCTACCGTCAAAAGTCAACACCTAGTAACTCATTTTTTTGCCGAAATTTGTTGTTACTAGGGTATCTGCTTCCTGTTGTTGTACTAAATATTCCAATCTTTTCATTTTTTAAGCAGTTACGCCCATGACACAACCTAGCAATTTCCTTCATTTGCCTAGTATGCCACAGAAAAACCTAGTAACTCAATTGTCAAATCAATGGATAAGCTTGGGTTAAAATATTCATTCATTATGTGTTCCTTGGTTTTCTCCAAAAAAGTGAGTTACTCGGTGTTGCCTTTTGACGGGAGAATGTATAGTTGATAAGTTATAATAACATTTAAAGCCACAACACAACTAAGTGAGTAAGATTCTGGTTCGCTGGTCGGAAGGTCGCTGGTCCGATCCCTGCATTGGCCGAGAATGTTCGTCGGATTTTTCCTATGTGGTGTTCCCTTGTCAAGTGATGCAGGACAGCTGTCTAGTCGCTCTGATTGTACGACTACCCGATGTGCCGTGTATGCATTGAAGTGCACGTAAAAGACCCATTCGTAGTTGGAATTCGATATAAGAGTAGGTCATAGATCCGCCACCGGGCAAACATTTCTCTTATCTCACACTATAAGGCGTATGCCCAGTCGGCGCGGAACAGCATGACGTTAAAATCCCAATCTCGTTCCCAGAGGCAGTCGCGGAGCCGACGGCCTCTGGCACATTGGACCGTCCATTTTTTTCAATTTTTTCCAACCTAAGCCCCGCCCATTCTGACCTCTGATTGGTCAATCTGTTTGGGTCGATTTCTCGAAAAATGATCCTTGAGTCAAAGTCAACTCGCTGACATAAAAAATTGGATCCTAAACGAACAAATTCAAGTTTTTGTAAAGATCTATTTTTCTACGCGTGGGTATATTTTTAAGTGATTCGGTCACCCAGGCACGTAAAATCAGGGGCGTACGACGCAAATAAACGAGAAATTTCGCGCGTAGGAATTACATGTCATTTGCCGGGAAAATGGCTACCCCGATTCACCAGAGAAATTTCTTCAAAAATTTTTCTTGTTTCGAGATTGGTTAAAATCCATTTCACTTCATTTTTTTTTAGTAATAGGCGCGGATCCACAATTTTTTGCAGGGGGGGGGGTGTCTAGGTTTGATAATTGTTTAACTAATTGCACTCCCCCCAGAAAAAATTGGTAAATTAGATTCAATCTGACGTTTTTCCGAAAGGTAAATTCCACAATTACAGGTCTAAATCGCCAATGAAATCGCATAAAAAATTATTTTCAACCCTGAGCAAGGGGGGGGGGGTCCGGACCCCCTGGACCCCCCTCTGGATCCGCGCCTGATTAATATTAGGCTGATGTGGCTCCAACATAATGCATCTAATTCTCGTGTTTCGAACTACCTGTGATCGACGAGGTGTCCAATACGCCTATCAAAGATTGAATTGGGACGAGTGTGGCGAGACCGGTCTATTTTAGAATCTAGCAAGTACGCGATAATTCTTTTCTATTCTGGTGAAAATTACGGCTTGTTTTACAAGACCAACAAAGCAATATCATAGCGTATTTACTCTTGTGTAATATAGGATTTATTAATCACCATATCTAATCGGCCAGTAATTCACACAATATTCACATTCACGAGGAACAAAGCCCGAGAATTAATCAATCCGCCAATAGTATGCAGCGCTTTATTTACATATACAAATTCCCAACATTAAGTAGTCCGCGATTTGACGATCCCTCCTGGTTTGACAATGGTGTCGAAAGATTTATTTATTGTAATTTCGTGCTATGATGAAGATTATCCATTGAAGTTGTGGCGCCTCGAGAATTCACCAGGGTGTCAACGGTTCTAAAAGGTTTACTTTGTCGCAGAAAGCTGACAAGAACCAGTATTCAAGAGTTCGAGGGACTAATAGCCTGAATAAAATGTTCCATTAATGGACAACATGGATAAAATAAACACCCAGATTGTTTTCAACCATTTTCACCAATCTAAAACATTTGTTGAAAAAGAAATGAAATTGGGTTGAAAGCCCTACATTTCTAAAACCACCATGAAGGAAGGCTACAATTTAAAAGACAGGGCTCTTCGTTTTCAACTCTTTCTGTACAATAACACAAAGACGCCCTAAACTATTTCAGTCAATCGACGCCCAATCTCGACTCCAGAGATAAGTTTACCCTTCGTTTATCTCTGATAAAACTCGTCGGCCATTTTAATGTCACGTGATGCACCCTTCCATCGGTCGCTTCATAAAGATCCAAGATGGCAGCTCAAACTTACGTATTTAGCCGCATCATTCACAGTGTGCGCTAATCATATACCCCGTTAAGTTATAAATCGGAAATAACTTTTGATGACCAAGAATTTGTTCCAAGAATCATTAATATGTAACGCATGCAACGAACCGATGCCTAATTTTCGAAAATAGGCAGCATTTCATTCTAACAATCCTGCCAATCAGTAGCCGGTGTCGGCGTCGGCCTTTAGCTGTTACAAATGCCGGTCGTTCTTGCTATAATCCAGATCTTTAATGCAAAATTAATACGTTGAAAATTTCATTCAAATTACTCTATTCAAAGCGACGTTATAGAATATATTATCGTTCTTTAACCCGGCGAAAACCCACCATGTTGGACTGGTCACCCCACTTCTTATCACTTACAAGCGAATAATCAAAACCACACAAAAGCCTGAAATGTTATAAAAACTATTAAACATTAATTTACTTATCCAGACCATAATCAGCTCGCGATGTCAAGGCTAGCCTGCGATATTTGTTGTATTATAGTCCCATTAACACTCAAAACTTTCCTTCGTGGTTAACGATTAAATGGATAATCGAGACTATTAGTTTTGTCTTACCGACTTCAGTAAAGATGATCGAAGCTAAGCGGAACTTTCATCCGCTTCGTTCCCGGTTGATAGTGGATCAATTTGACTTAAATTTTCAGTAAATTGCCTTTACATTAGCTATACTTTTTAACATTTTCAGCAAATTGCCGTTACATTATTTAGTTTGTAACTAGTATAGTGAGAACTGCCAACTCGTTATCTAATCTCCCATAATGGATCTTTAATTATATGTAATGTCGTATTCATAATTTAGAGTCTAATTCATAATTTAGAGTCTAATTCATTCTAATTCATCATTTAGAGTCTAATTCATCATTTAGAGTCTAATTCATCATTTAGAGTCTAATTCATTCTAATTCATCATTTAGAGTCTAATTCATCATTTAGAGTCTAATTCATCATTTAGAGTCTAATTCATTCTAATTCATCATTTAGAGTCTAATTCATCATTTAGAGTCTAATTCATAATTTAGAGAACATTTAAGGACTAAAAGAAAGACCTTCAATAGTCAGATTTAGCTCTTGCACAATGCATAGTTAAGCATTTTATGAAAACAAAAACAACCAGACGTGATCATCGTCAGCCATTTGATATTTTTATTTTTTGCTTAGATCAAACTATAAATAACTTGTTTACTCGACCATACCCAAATATAGACATATCTTATATCATGTGATTCCATTTATCACACGTAATTAATGGCTTCTTGTCTACTTCTGCCATCCCGTTGATAAAAACATTACTCAAACAACTTCAGATTATGTGCAAATATTTATTTTAGACCAGCAAACAATAAATCCGCATTTAATTAATGCTGTTTTTCGCGCCAATTAACACCAACTAGTGTAATGCATTTTTTCCGTGTCTGAGAGTCTCGAGTAAACGTGAGTGCCATCAGAGACATTTCAATGATCAATACAGTCTGATTAAAACACAGATCCTATTTCGTTTCGTTTTTTATAGTTCAAACTTTCGTTTCACTTGTTTTTACTACACTGGGATCTGGAAGATTTGTTATATAACAGGCTTTCTTATTGGTGTGAGGAATTAGCCGATGAAGCGGTCTGTTACGGCAACTTCTTGGCGTTCTCTGCGCGGAACTGCGGGTTAAACCCTAGAAACGTCAACGTTCATTGATTAATCAATGTCTGACGTCATAGGGTAAACAGCCACTCGTTTGAACCCTGACGTGAACTCCTACTATAACTGGTCGGTATAAAAAAAACGGAACGAAATATAGATCTGGGGCCTGTTTCACGAAATTTTAACAAAGATAACATCGAAATTTTAGTAATTTGATTGGATAATATTAGATGATTTTAGTGCTTAGCCAATCAAAATCGAAGTATCTACTAAAATTTCGATTTTATCTTTAGTTAAGTTTTCGTGAAACAGGGCCCAGTATTTTAATCAGAATGTGATCTTTAGGCATGGTATGTTATATAAACTATTAATTAGACATTTATTAACACAGGACCATAATCAACCCTCGATGGCATCGGATACTCAAGATTTTAACTAGATTGGAACTAGTCTCGGTCACCCAGAACCCCCTAAACTTCCACGCACTCAGGCTCTGGGTCGGTTCTCAATTTTTGACGAAAATTACTGGATAATCTACCACATAAAAAAACCAAACATTTGGTTACGCATGGGCAATGGAACCTTTTGGCTAAAGTCTCGGTAAGTGCTAGATCTTATGAAGCCGGGCCGATTTTGCTAGATTCTATAAAGCGTGGTTGAAATATATCCCACAATTCACTTGGCAAATCTATTATTAGAAACAAAATAGAGACGACGAAGAATTAAGAAGATTGTGAGAAGCCATACGTCTGATTCATGACGAGAGAAAATAACCATTTCAGTTGAAACCTTTACAAACAAAATTTTAAAGAGTGTTATTGTTGACAAACGAGCTGTTTTGATAGATTCAGTACGTGGTAACCTAAAAGACTGGATAATCTAGACAATAACCTATTTTCCGTCAAATTTTGAGGACCCATCCAGACTAATATTCGTAGAATATTTGTGTGGATGATAGAGACTAGATTGGAGCGATTCGCCATTTAAGAATTTAATTTAAAAATAGGAAAGCGAGGTTAAGTCGCGAATATACCAGTGTCCTGGTTACCACTATGCACACATCTTGTCAAAACTACAAACAGTGATAATGGTGTTCAGAATGATCTAATTTGATCGACGTTTTCAATATTTTCTATTTTTTATCATCTATTTTTGAATTATTATAGCAAGAATGACCAACTCTTAACTAATGTATTTTTAATCTAAAATATTGTATGAATTCATACCTGTCATAATCAAGTGTTTACAAGTTTAAAGCGAGATTTGCATTTGCAAGGTTTTTACTTAAAATATGCTAAAACAAAGCCTTACAATACATGACCGCTATACACATAGTCCTATCTTGTTAACAAATGATCCTAAATCCTATCATTCACTTTTCACTTAGGATATGCTATATCGTTTTCATTTTAAATAACGTTAACTTTTGGTGTCATTGTCACATTGTGGCACAGGTTTGCAAAGTCCAGCTTAACCATTTTATCCACAACCCTTTATTTCATTGTGTAATAAATACAGAAATATTTCTGTTATAACTTTCTTAGACACTATGCAATTTTCGCCTTAACATATTCCTTGTATTTTGACTTCAAACCAACCACATGACTGCTACCATAAATTATTTTATCGGTCATGTGATCCAATTTTTTTTTTTAACAAATTATATAGTTATACCGATTTTGTTTTATTGAAACTGTAGATCCACACTGGTCTTTAACGTTCTAACACTACAATCTAATTAAAATATAGATCTATATTTCGTTTCGTTTTTTATACTTTCGATAGCCTACACTCATGTAGATCTAACAAGTTATAGTGGGAGCTCACGTTCTCTGACGTCAGGTATCAAGCACTGTACATTTGACCCAATAACGTCAGTCATTCGATTAACCAATTAGCGACCGCCATGCTTTTTAAAATCTACTTTTGTTTTGTTTTGATTTCTATCCGCTGGTAATATCTACCCACAGTTCCATGCATGAAAAGGTCAAACGGTCGATTCGACAGACCATTTGATTGGCTGACCCCTCATTGCAGGCAGAACACAAGACAAATAACAAGTCCTCCAGATCCAAGAGTAGTGAAGACAAGTAAAAACGAAATTTCGAACTATAAAAAACGAAACGAAATTGGATCTGTGTTTTAATCAGATTGCTAACACTATAGACCTGTCCTAGTCTTTAACGTTTGTTTTATAACTTTACAGGCATATCACTTATGACCAGCCTCTGCACGCAGCAGTATTGAATATAAGCTAAGCAAAGCATATTATATAAGCTAAGCATTTTATATAGAAATAATTGTGTTTACTATAAAACTTATAATAACAGTACGGCCATGGTATACAAACCGTGGTTGAGACCTTCTAATAATTAAGAATTAAATGAATTGTAGACCAATTTAAAAAAAAAACAACGCTTTTTATTAGATTATTGGATTTGAATACGTTTTTTGGTGGATGAAATAACCGTAAAAACGGATAATCGAGACTTTGTAGTAGTGACGATAGATGCTAGCTGAAATTGAATAGCTAATATCTAGTTTCAGAGTGAAGCAAGTGAACTGAATTTTCAGCATATTCCGTTTTCATTATCTATGTTTAACTATTATAGCGAAATCTCCCAGGGACTTCCTATGCACGTATCGAGTAATGATAGGTTTATAAAGAGACTGGGTGATACAGACTTCTTTTGACCTTATTTCAGGTTTCTTCCGGGCTTGCAAAGTTGTATATCGACAAGTGATAGCTTTTTAAGTTTGATTTGTTATTAATAACGCTGTAAAAGGACCAATTTAATTACATCGGAAGATGAATAATGATCAAATAAAGTCTCGTTGGCAATAAAAATGACATGAAGTGTTAGAACTACTTAGTATTGTGAGATGACAGTAGACGATATATCATAAAAAGTAATAACAAAGATGGCGTCTGACATCCCTTTATTATATACTAATACTATACTAATATAGTGAAGCAGTAGTAAGAAGTTTTATTTTAATCCCTTCAAGTCCCTGTGCGAAAACTGTAAGCTCTTTATCTATTCTTGCCCAATGTCACTTTAAAGTAAGAAAGCGAATATACGACAGGGGATTTGCTAAATGAGTAGGGGTGGGGTTAGGGTGCGAATGGTCCAACGGGTGGGCTGTAGATCATAATGTCTCTCTTTAAGTCAAGTGGTGCGGGTTTGCAATTCCCACCTTGTACGTGACAAAGAGTAGAGTTACATGTCCAACTTCGTGTGTTTTTTATACTTCTGCACCCTAAGATGGCGGAGATATTTAGTTGAATTTGTATACATAATAATAGTAATAGTCATCTTTAGAAAACAAAGTGACCGAAATTATTTAGTTTTAGGCTACCCGGCCTTTTTTATATATATTTCACCAATAGAGTAACTTGTATAGGTTATTTGTTTTTATTTTAATATGCTTACATTCATATTTCATAACCTGTACTGGTATTACACATTTCTTGGAGATAATATTCTTTATTGTTAGTTTTTCATTTTTGAGTGAAGTCTGTGTCACTACAGGCCAGGGCCCCGTTTCACGAAATTTTAACTTAAGATAAAATCCAATTTTAGTAGATACTTCAGTTTTGATTGGCTAAGCACTAAAATCAATTTAATATTATCCAATCAAATTACTAAAATTGGGATCTTATCTTAGTTAAAATTTCGTGAAAAAGGCCTCAGGGACTGTACAGCGCCATAGGGGTTTACGGCTAGCACCCAGATCCATTCACTTACTTTGCTATGTACGTTTATATGTAATATCTGCGTATTGTGTCATTGGGTGTGGTGCAGTCATCCTGCACTTACTATTAAACAAACTCCAAAACAATAAAAAAAAAAACACAGCAAATTATATAGTTGATTCGTATTTGGTTCTAGACGGTGACGAATTAGTTGGAAGAGAAATAAGCGGAAATACCGCTGGCCGTGCAAAATTCCCCTCATATTACATTGAATTGGGCATGGCCGCCTTTAGAGTAGTAGTAATGGCTGCTTTTACATTTAAATACTTTATTAATGAATTTTCTCTTTCATTAATTTCAACATCTCTTTTTTTATTTCTTCAGGTCTTTCTCGTGTTTTCTGTGAAAAATCTTCAAATAATGAACTTAGCAGAGTACGAAGAGGGGGCTGGAGTATGTTACGTTTAGGTCGTGGCCTTCAAATGCTGAGATTGGGAAAACGAACGCAGCCTATGGCGTCTCAGGATGACGTGATGGATGCTCTGCAATCCGCTCTGTACGATCAGGAGCGCAACTTTAATTCGCGCCAGGTTCCATTGCCAAGGTATGGAAAAGATCTCGAATGGCAAAATTATTTGGATAAAAAAATTCTCGGCGATACCGTAGGAGATGAAGAAAAACGGGAATCTGCACTTCCGGTAGACTCAATTATCGCGGAAGCCGTAGATGGATACAGACGTCCTCGACCGGCACCACGTGGAGGCCGCTTTAGGAGATCAGCCCACATCCAGTACTACCCCGATGAACTTCAATCCACTTCTCTTGAGCGAGCAGTTGCGTTACCACGATTCGGCCGATTGACCGAAAAAGAAATTAAAAATACGGAAAGCAAAGAACGTGCTGTCCCTGCACCACGATTCGGACGAAGTTCGTAAATTGATTGCTGTTTATTAGTATAATTATAGACTTAAATTAAAAAACCAAAAACAATAAACAATTTAATATCAGTACAAAAAGGTGAAAGCGGCCATCAAAATAGGACTGAAATATTGGGTCACCATTTTGAATAATATTATACGTTTCCTGACAATCAAACACATTTTGGAGTCTTTGATTAAGAGAATACAACCCGTAAAAATGCTCACGATCACATGTAGTTATATTGTTTGTTGTGTATTATATGCTTTGAAATAAATTAACACAGTTTCCAAGATAAACATTATTGCTTTGTTTCTTCGTATTGTTGTTGTGTGAATATCCACTGGTCTCATCTAAAAAATATTGGAAGCATTTTCAAAGCTATTGATCGGGTATATGGAAATTTGAATCATGTCTGATTAAACATTCATTATGCAAGAACTAAATTTGTCAAAAACAGATCGTTCTGTATGGCTGAAATGTTATCTAAATTATTAATTAGACATTAATTAACTTATCCAGACCATAAACAACTGTAGATGCCATCGCTAGCCTGTGATTTTACTTGATTTGAATACATTTTGTGATGGATAATTTAAAGTCAATATGGATAATCGAGGCTTTGTGTTTTATTGTACCGACTTTATATGATGATCTAGGCTAAGCTTAAAATTCATTCGCTATTCGCTAATATCTCGGTCCAGAGTGCAGCAATTGGATTGTAATTTCTAGCATATTCTCTTTACGCTATCTATTTTTGAACAATTTACCGCATCTCTCTCAATGCCCATTTGCCCATTACAGTTACAACAATTTACCCCCCCCCCCCGAACCCGCCGCCCCACGGGGGATTGGGATGGCCTAGTGGACTAGAGTGCCGCGCTTCGACCTCTAGCTGGTCGGTCACCTATGTCTTGCGGCTGTGGTTTCGAGCCCTGGTGTGGCATGGAGATAGGGACGCCTTCTCAACCTCGTGGGTTTCCTCCGGGCACTCCAGTTTCCTCCCACTGCTAAAGCCCGTACGCACAAGCGAATTATTGAAATAAAATTAAAAACCCATATGTTAGTCCCGAAATTACCTAGTTTGTGTTGAGTGGACGTTAAATCCCATCCCATTTATCCCTCTCTCTCCCGCCGCCCCACAAACAAGCCGAAATATATCACAAGGTAGATTATCTAACATCTGTAATTAAAAACAGGCCGATCCAACCTAACGCAGATATCGTGTATAGAAATTAAAGAATATTGCCAAATCCATCACATCTTTGTAAATGCTTAACAGAATTGAACTATTTTTGGATCGAGATTTTAGACTATACTTTCACAATATTATAATTTGCAAGAGATTCCAAAGCACTTAAAATTTAAATATTAAGGCCACAGATTTTGTCAAGGTTACTGCATGTGATTTTTGCCGAGGGTTTGGAGAGATAGGGCTAGTCCTTTTTACATCGCATGACCTTGACAAAAACTACATATGGCCTTAATATTTAGATCTAACACGTGATCAGCGACTTGAAATTTGAATTATGTGGACGTTTCAACGATATTAGATCCGTCAATCTTTTAAAACTGTGTATTAAGCATTTTCTCGTGCCAGCGTACTATTTTTTACAACATTGTTTTTAGAATTCCCCCATGTTTATTGAATTATAAAAATATAAGCACGCTTATCTCCAATTATTTATTTCAAACAAGACACATAAATAGCGTGGTTAATTCGACTCCGTTAGATTAAAGGCTCCTTGTGAAATCATTATCATATCAACATAATAAATTATGATATTTTGCCATTTGAAGAATTTGCGTGTTTTTATCATTTATATTCAAATGTTATGGTTAGTTTCAATTTGATTAATTAAATGTGGGTAGATTCGATTGTAGGTAGCACAACTAGGTTACGGACGAGGGCGGTCGTGTTCTCTATCAATATGAATACGTCACTTCCTGTTTGGATTTTTTTGTAGGTGGAGACGCACTAGGAACAGATATTGTCCTTAGATTTCGATAGCCGCTTCAGCTTATGTACATTTTTCATTTTAGATTTGTTGAAATATTATAAATGTACTGCAGTTAAAAAACAAATTACAAATATATTTTTCACATTTTCACATTACATCAAGTTATTTCCATATCAGATCCTTTTTAAAATATATCGTATCATTTTCAAAATGTATCGGATCATTTTCAAAAAGTCTCGGATCATTTACAAAAAGTCTCGGATCATTTACAAAATATATGGCATCATTTACAAAATATATCCGATTATTTAAAAAGCATATCCGATTATTTCAAAAATATAACCGATCATTTTCAAAATATATCGTATCGTTTTCAAAATGTTTAAAAAATATATCCGATCATTGAAAAAAATATATCCGATTATCTAAAAAAATATAACCGATCATTTTCAAAATATTATTTAAAAAATATATCCGGATATTTAAAAAATATATCTGATTATTTAAAAAATATATCCGATTATTTAAAAAATATATCAGATTATTTAAAAAAATATATCTGATTATTTAAAAAACATATATATCCAATTATTTAAAAAATATAGCATATCATTTTCCTTTGTTTTATCAGATTATTTTTATATATATATATATATATCAGATGACTTTTTTACTAAATAATAAATCATTACAATCTGAATCGATAACAGGCTTAACTGTTCTTTTTGTGTCTTTTAATAGAAAACCTGCACATGCTTCTTCGCGAGGACGAAGGGCTTAATTTATCAAAGAAACCAATAGAGCCGCTATTTATACGCAAATTTTATTTTTGTGTTTCTAAACTGGAAAGGTGGAAATGTCAATTGACACTATAATAAAATCAAGTTAAATGGACCTTATAAAGTCATATAGATTGGATTAACCTGATGTAATAATGTGATCAGTTACAGTAGAATATCGATTACATTTATTTTTAGTTTGTTTTTCTTTTCTTCGTTTAAACCGGCAACTATTTAATAACTGCCCTTCTTCATAAAACAAATAAACACGTCAAATAATTAACTTTATTTAACCCAGATGATTTACTTCCATATTGAACATGGCATTTGGTAAAATTGGATTTAAATTGTTTCAGTGACATTTTATAATTAAACTGGAAATGCACAATATTATGATGAATACAAATACATGTTTACTATTCTATCTGATTTAAAAAACAGACCTTATTTCGTTTCTTTTATATAGTTCAAAATTTCGTTTTACTTGTCATTACTACATCAGATGTAGTGCAGGCGTGCAGGCCATCGAAAGTAAAAAAAAAAAACAAAAACGAAACGAAATATAGATACGAATTTTAATTGAATTGGTTTAGTATTGAGCGACGTTTTAAAAAGGATTATCCAGGCCATCGAAAGTAAAAAAAAAAAAAAAAACGAAACGAAATATAGATCCGAATTTTAATTGAATTGGTTTACTATTGAGCGACGTTTTAAAAAGGATTATCCAGGCCATCGAAAGAAAAAAAAACGAAACGAAATATAGATCCGAATTTTAATTGAATTGGTTTAATATTGAGCGAGATTTTAAAAGGGTTATCTTTTCGTTTAAAAATAATTAATTATTACTGAACGACGTTTTAAATATGATTCTTAAAAAAAAATTACAAAAATAATCATTTATTACCGAGTGACGTTTTCAATATGAGTATCAATTCCCTAAAAAACACTTGCATATTACTAAGCGATGTTTAAATAGGATTCTTTATTAAATAAAAAGCAAAATAAATACTGTTTATCATTGAGCGACGTTTCCATTAGGGGTATCTAGTCTTAAAAAGGGAATCGTTTATTATCGAGCGCCGTTTCAAAAAGGATTATTGAAAAAAAAACAAAAAAAACAAATAGTGTTTATTACTGAGTGGCCTTATAAATAGGATTCTTAAAAAACAACAACAATTATTTTTCCCTAAACACAGTTGCATATTACTAAGCAACGATTTAAAAAGGATTTTCAAATAAAAACTAAAAAATACTGTTCATTATTGAGTACGTTTCCAACAGCAATATCTATTCTTCAAGCAGTTGTATATTCTTCGGCAACGCTTTATATACGATTGGCTATTAGAAGGCAATTACTGTTTATTATTTTTTATTGATATGATTGCTAATAATGGGTCAGGAGGTTCAGCCCTAATCGACCACTGTACTGTACAGTTCCTGGTCGGTGCCCCTTGAACTGTGTATATGTTTGATTTATAAAGTGGGGGTGAACTGGATGGAAATAACAAAGAGGGGTTTTTTGCCCAGACAGTCAGGCTACGGCCTGCTCTTATGTCGAATTCCAACTGGCAAGGGTTCTTTTACGTGCACTGGATCTTGGGTTTTGGTACCATTCAAACGACTAAAAGATCTCCCTGAACCGTCTCGCACACCACCGGAACCAAACTCACCAGCTGTTTAGTGAGCTATCGTTTTATCCACTGAACCAGTTAGCCAATTCCGTGAAGGAAATAGGTTAAAATATAGTATTAAATGTGTTGATCAGATATGTTTTTTCCGATAATGATCTATGTGTGCATACAGACCGGAAGTCAACATGTTTACTTACTGAAGTCCATATTTAGCTGAATGTGTTGACACTGGAACACTCAATCGTTTTATGGTATTATCTACAGACGTTATATTTACACGATGACAGATCGTCCCCCCAAATCAACATCTAAAATCAAATTAAATCGGCAATTTTTACTTCAGAATCCATTTTGAAGTCGCAATTAAAAGAAATCAACTATTGCACAATATTGAATCCATTGTTTGAATTATTTATCCACGGATCTTGTCCTTAAATATCTAGATGACACTGGAAAGATCCTGCACTCCGATAACATCTCATCTGCGACATTTAATGGGCGTGGGCATGCTTTTAATTGGCATAATCTGGAGATAAGAAATGGTAAAATGTTTCGCATTTTCTATATAAGAAGGGTATTTATTATTTACTAGGTGATGTCTATCAGCTTAACCAACAACACCATCTCTTTCATGTACATAATTACATACTATGACATTTAACTCGCGCTTAGATCAATCGACAAGGACCGTTGTTCAATCAAACGGCAGATTAGCATACTCTTTGTGGTTTTGCCGAAGTCTAGCGACGGTAGACTGCTAATGATGGATAATTAACAGAGCTAAATAAAAGGCATTTCCTGCGTATCTCTCCTTTCTGGATATTTACGATATCTATCTCCCTTTAATCGCAGCTCGTAAATTCTCGGTCGCTATTTTTAGCCTTTCTCCTCGAGGCAAATAGTGACATCATCACGTACTGTGCTTAACGACACGACATCGTGGTTTATCCATCCATAGAATATAGAATGTCTGAGTTGCTAAACACGCATCGCTATGCTTTGTGATCTTTCAGCGAATGGTGTGTAGAGGACGTCATCAAAAATGTGTACACTTCGGTACTGCTTCACACTTGCGCTGTAGTTGACATTCGTATACGTTCCTTACAGAACTGAAACGTCATAAAAAAATGAATCAAAAAGAGTAATTCAGGAGTAGTATGTAAAAAACGTCAGCACAATGTCGCTGGTAGGCTTAGTCTGTCGGGTGTGTTATTGTCTCAAATAGTGCATCAGAATGCATGGGAGGGGGTAAAAGATAATGTTTAGAATCGATGTCCTTTCAAATAACTCCATTATGTCTGTTATTGAGTCAACTGGTTTGGTTTCGATTCTCCGGTTGTGCGGGACAAGGGATAAGGTGGTCTGTCCAACCACGTGGGTTTTCACCGGGTCCTGCTAAAGACCCCCTCCCTATCTCACTCTCTTTCTCTCTCTCCCCAGGAGAGTGGAAGACTACTAGAATGGGGAAATTTGATTAGTACGTTGGGTGAATAGATTTGTCCACGGAACGTCGTTTAGCTTTAAAATAAGGTAAGTTTCTGATGAAAAGATCAAGTTGATTCCACTGGCTAATTATATGATTGGGGTAAAAGAATCAGAAAATAAAATAGTCGGTAATAATATGCGGCACGTTTCTCTGAATTTCTTAGGCTATATGGATTAATATTTAGCTGGAGCAAGTATTCAGGGTTCTAGAATGATGGGTTGATCATTTGAACGAATTTTAGCAGACGGTGGTAATGGATTGAGATAATGTCAAGTTTGGCGCGAGGTCTAGGAGATTACCCGAGAATGTTATACAATCAGATGCCTTGAGGCAATATGGGTGCCAATCTAATTAAAATATAGATCTATATTTCGTTTCGTTTTTTTATACTTTCGATGGCTTACACTCATGCAGATCTAACAAGTTTATAGTGGGATCTCACGTTCTATGACGTCAGGTATCAAGCACGGGACATTTGACTCGATAACGTCAGTCATTCGATTAGCGACCGCCATGCTTTTTAAAAGCTACTTTTGATTTGTTTTGATTTCTATCCTCTGGTAATATTTACCCACAGTTCCACGCATGAAAAGGTCAAACGGTCGATTCGACAGACCATTTGATTGGCTGACCCCTCATTTCAGGCAGAACACGACTTAAATAACAAGTCTTCCAGATCCAAGAGTAGTGAAGACAAGTAAAAACAAAATTTTGAACTATAAAAAACGAAACGAAATTGGATCTGTGTTTTAATCAGATTTCAGATTGTATGGGTGCATACATATATAGGATTAAAGAGGAGTAAGGGAGGGGCAAGACGGCAGCAATGCTTCGACGTTATTACGATAAATGTAGTAGTGAATATGCTCCACACGCGTAATAGGAGAAGGGGAGGGGCACTTGCGTTGAGAGATCGCAAAAAGATAAACGAAACCCTTCAGCTTGGTCATGTCGCATCCATTATCATTTGAAACCTACGGGAGCGGTGTTCAATCCGTACGTAAATCGTAACATTCATCATTCACCAGTAAGTAGGATTATGATATTTTAATTGTTCTACGCATGAGTCCAAAATATTATAGTAGTTCCATTAACGTCTGTAGGAAACGGAAATAATTACTGAAGTGGTTACACTGGTGTCCGATTACAATGTAGCAGAACTCCTGGTAAAGAATGCAAAAAGGTTTGAATAAAATGGATTTTGTTTATACAGACATTTGTATACGAAATGCTATAAAACAGACAAACGACCAGTGAATGTCATATTCCTGAAGCAATGGCCCGAGAAATCCCTCTCTGGCCATCGCTGGGTTAGCTTCTGATTCTTGAACTTTTGCGGGAGTATGTTTATTCTTCCTGTTCAATCAAAGCTATCACTACTTAACATGACAGCAACATGACAGTCCTTCGTTTAATCTGGTTCCTCCCTAAAACTTTGGACAGTGATTTAATGTATTAAAAACGGTGGAAGTATGTTCGTTTCCAAACAGTATTGTTCACATTTCATTCGACTTGATAGCCTCGTTTGTCACGCAATTAGCTTTACTGCAGTATTCTGCTATGCACGGGTTAATTGGGCATAATAAAACTGTGAGCCATGACGTAACGTTATGTAAACATATTTGGTCCAATATTGGCACTCTTGGTGGCGATACTAACCAAGTTTATACTTCATATGCCTTCACTGACAAGCATCGAAGACTAGCAAACATTACCACAGCAACATCAGCGCGTCAATCATGGGATGATCCTCCATACTTATCTCTCCACTGGGGATTCTAAGCTACTGGAGAAATTAAATGATAAATATTCATTAGAAGAACGGCTGACTGTAGCAGTTGGAACCCAGGACGAGGTAAAATTGTTAGCAGTGCCTAAGTACCAATCTGGTACTGATGAAAATACTGGGGAGATTATTATGAGGAAAACTGCCGAGTTGGTAAAGCTGTGGAACTGTGGTAAATCTATTATAAACATGTGATTTGACACTACTGCATCAAATACTGGGCATGTACATGTAACAGCAGCATGTGTTAGTATCCAGCAGTATTTACAAAAACCGCTTCTCTGGTCCTGTTGCCATCATCATTATTGTCACATGTTTATGACGATCTTAAAATCGAAGTCTCCAGGTCTCCAGAATCGTTGTTGTTTGGACGATTCCGGAAAAACTATTTGGCTTTACCCCAATACAAACTATTGATCTTGCTGGTGTCTGTGGCAATGAAGAGGGTTTGATGCTGGCAGATGAACTTCGCGCTGTGACTCTTCTCCAATGTAACAAGGACATTGATTTACTTCGAGATGACTATAAAGAACTGATTGATTTGTGTACTTTGTTTCTTAGTGGTCACCTGGAGAAGGAAGTTACATTCAAGAAACCTGGAGCTATTCACAAGGCCAGATGTATGCCATAAAGATTTGTTTATTATCACAGCAAGTAAGCTCATTACCTTCTGGAACCATCACTACACAGCACCAATTACAGAAATTACGGGAATTTGTACACTTTGTGGTGTTAGCTTACATACCTTGGTGGCCTAAAAGATCTATTTCAACAGACGCACCTTTCAATGATATGGATTTGTTTAAAAAAATTACAAGCATACTCAAAAATCAATTTAGGCATATCAACTAGTAATGCCAAGGCCTTCAAACGACATCTTTGGTACCTCACCTCAGAAATGGTCCCTGTAAGCCTGTTTAGTGCTAATGTTGAATTTTGTGATAAAGACTATCTATCTCAAAAACTATTAGAATGTAAACCAACTAAAAAGGATGAAAACTTATTACCAGAAAACAGATTTGGTACTGGACCAGGAAAACCTAAATTCCCTAACATGGACAATGTTAGTAAACTTGGCGACTTAATTGACAAGGATTCTTGGTATATTTTCAAACTTTTAGATATTGATCCATCATTTCTTGAACAACCTGCCTTGACTTGGCTTGAAAATGGACCTTATATAGAAGCCTGCGAAAAGATACGCTCATTGAACTGCGTTAACGACTGTGCTGAGCGAGGTGTGGAGTTGAGTGCAGACTTTTTGGAATGTGCCCGATTAGAGGATAATTATCAAAATATTCTTCAAGTCGTAGAGGGCAATAGAAAGCTGCAACCAAACCTACGTAAACCCAGCAAGATAAATCAATAAAATGCATACATGGCAAATATTTTTGGTTACTAAATAAATGATACTTAAATTCCTTGTTTTTTTCATTTTTGTCGAAATTTCTTAAATTTCATGATCAAGGTGGCCCCCCTAAATAAAGTCCGAATGTTCTGAAAATTGAATTCTGTTATCTGCTTATCAGAATGAACAGAATGACAGGTGGGCCGATTTGATTTGAATTATTTTCATAAAAAAGTTGATTTTCGTGTGCACACTAGCGTCCACTCAACACATACTAGGTCATATCGGCACTGATATTTGGTTTAATTTCATTTTAATAATTCGCTTGCGCGTAGGGGTATTTAGCAGTGGGGGAAAACGAAGACCCGGAGAAAACCCCACGAGGTTGGACAGGCGATCCTACAACTTGCCACCCACGCCGGGGAATTAAAACAACGACAGTCGATTCAATTATACCTTAGAATACAATGCGCACACAAGAACCATTAGGTCATACTAGCAACCGTGTTTTGATGATACATTAAATATCATTTTTATTATATTAGATTAGTCACAATTCTCGTAGAATCGGTTTCAATTTCAACAGCTAAATTCAAGTAAACAACGAAACCCAATAACTTAAAGTCTTATTGGTCACGTGACTTTCATCAACCATTGAAATTCTCCGAGACGAACGAGTTCGGCTCTATTAAAGTGTTTGGTTGTTTTTATTAGTGGGCATTAGTGCACCACGCACGTTACGCAACATACGGGCATTATAATAGTGCGTGCACGAGAGGAGCACCGCACAAACAAAACCCATAAGACCACCCAGCGGCTGAGACACCAATACATTGAGAATATAATGCAAGCAATTAACAACAATAACCATGAATTATAATTTAGGGGATGCTCGATTCACAGTTCCGGAATTAAATTCTCTCCATTCCAAAACTGGTGTCAATCGAGTGAAAAGGCGAATTTCGGAATACAACCCATTTGCAGACAGTGTAAAAAATTGTCTCAGCCAATCATGACAGCTGAAACATATCTTTTACTAGGAATACGTCACGATTCTACTCACTCCACCTCAGTTGTCGGGACAGACAGAACTGTGACAGGACTGAATTCCGCGTCACTCGATTGTAATTCTGTCAATTCGGGACGTTCTGGACTATGAACCGAGAATCCCCATATGCTTCATTCAAAATGAATTCAAACCCACAAGGGAGACAACCATAATGCATTTGTGTGAGTTGGGGGGGGGGGGGAACTCCAACTTGATATGGACTAAGACTAGTAATTATTTTCGTAGTGCCAGTTATAAATAGACAATTTTTCCTTTATTTTTTTCTCCCCTCTTCCTGCATTTTTTGGTTGACTTTTTGGTCTAGAATTGGAGAAAAGGCATCAAATGTTCAATTTCATAGCAGTTTTGGGTAATATTGGGGATATTACAGCGGAGGGATAGGGGGTGTAAAATGTCTTTCTGCGGAGCAATCATTGTGTCGGAAGTGAGATTTTTACCCCAGCGAACTTCAAATCCCCGTAGCAAAAAATCTAATGGTCAACCCCCTACAAATTTATGATGAGGAGATTGCCAAATGTGGTCCCCATTGTGCCTAAAAAGATTGGAACCAACGGAATGTTGAGAAAAAAACTACAGCCTGTGATGTTACATGCTTTTAACATTGAAGTCAATGGGCAAATAATTACTAGTCTGAGTCCTGATATAACAATAAACATGGACGATGAATATTTTCTGAGGCACTTATTTCCTGAAGTTTTGAATGGAAAGTATCAGAAATGGTAAGAATACTGTTTTTTTATTGCTCAGCAGTAAGTTTTGTGTCTATTTCATATCAAAATAGCCATTATTGGGGGTATCTGTTGGCCGAGGGTGAATTTGATTTGTAGATGTTAAAATTTCATTCGCTATGGTGTCAAAACGTGGTTTTAAGTCTCAATATTAAGGCCTATTCAACTGCAGATTTGGCCTGAAGGTCCCGAGATGGAAATTTAGCTGACCCTAACCCTAACCCAAGACCTTACCCTAACCATAACCCTAACCTGCAATCTCGTCAACAAGCATGTGCCCTAGGCCCAAGCCAAAACCCATTCCTGACCCTAGCCCTAACCCACAATTTTGTCCAAAAATCATGCGCCCACACCCCAATTTACGTGTGACCTTGAACCAAGTCTGCAGTTAGCCTTAATATTTAGACCTAAAATATTTGGCCTACACACAATGATATGTTAACAGGTACACTCCAAAATTTACACCTGTGTGACATTTGACCAAATCTGCAGTTGGCCTTGACATTTAGACCAAACTTCAAAAGATGGTGTCTACCTTTGAGATTGCCTTAAACTTATGTGACACTCAGAATTTACTTTTTTACTGACTGTGAACTGGTTTCTAGTTGTAGGTCCAGTGACGGGATGTTCGCTAGAAACAAAGAGGTTTATTTCCATTTCCAATTGAGACCATTTTTTTTCCTTTCTTATTATCCCACAGTTTTTTTTATTGCATATTTATCCCCAGCTTTCTATCATTTCAGGTGCCAAGGCTAATGTTTCATTCATAGAGTGGATTGATTGACCTCAACACAAGCTTTAAAAAGAAAAAAAGAAGCAGAACAGGTGAGATAAATGGGCATTTCATACACTTGACGAAGTACATCCAACCTGATCCCCACTTCTGCTGACTAATGGGCTGGAAATTTGGTACTGCACAGGGTTTTCTTGTCCCCTTAGCATGTAACTGAATGACAGAATTGCACATTTTGACCATTTTCTGGATGTCAATGATCCATTTCCCTGGATAGTATTCGCCCCAGAATGCTCATTCTCATCCAAATTTAACATTTCAGGTCTACATCTTGAAAACTGATGACTTCCTGGACTGGCTTTTGTAGAATGATGATGCATATCAATTTCATCCCTGATCTCTCTCTATGTCACCTGTGGTGAAAGTGGAAGGCAAATCGTGATCAGTTTGGGTTCCAGCCGAGAACCTCTGTAAACTTTGCTTTTAGTTGATGATTTCATTTTCGAGCTTGAAAAGGACACCCTTTTGTTTATCATGACCTCTCATATTGGAAGATAACATAAATGCCAATAAATAGCCTGTGTGTTGACGGTTGTTCATATCTCTTTGCCAGGAAAGTTGTAGGCACCATCACCATTTTAAATCATTTGACAGACCAGAGTGAACAGGGTGACCTATGATTGGTCAGCAGTGTATCCAATTCAATACTGGGGGGGGGGGATGAAAAAAACTGTTGCGGTGTTACATAATCAGATTTTTTCCACTAACTTATCCTGTGGATATACAGCTATATAGGTGATATTTGGATATTCATAGGCACTTCATGTTTCAACATCTTAGATTTGACCACAATTTGGCACTTGAAGCTATGTTAACAGAGAAAACTGTGTGTTTTTTGATGAAAGCGTCAAAAAGTCTAATATTGCATCATGATTACTTTTTTAAAGTATTTTCATGTTTGATTTATATTGAATTTATCTCATCTTTTTACAGAATGCATTTATGTTCAATAATAAAAATGTTCTGTGGAATTCAAAATTCATGTGCTTTCAAATTATACGATTTCATACTGGGGGGTGGGGTTGAAAAAGCTGTTGTAGTGTTACACAATCAGATTATTTCAACTTACTTATCCTATGGAAATACAGCTATATAGGAGACAGTTTAAAATTGATAGGCACTGCAGGTTTCAACATCTTAGATTTAACCATAATTTGGCACTTGAAACTACGTTAACAGCAAAAAACTGTGTGGTTTTTGATAAAAGTGTTAAAAAGTCTAATATTGCATCATGATTGCTGTTTTAAAGTATTTTCATGTTTGATTTGCATTGAATTTATCTCATCTTTTTACAGAATGCATTTATGTTCAACAATAAAAATGGTGTGTGGAATTCAAAATTCATGTCCTTTGAAATTTCTGTCTGAAATTCCGCAGTTTTCTGATGTATTATAGTGTTTGCAGAATGCAGCACTGCTCATCTGAAAATGCATGGATTTTCATAATCTTTGGCCAGGGAATTGCATATATGTTTGTTTATCAGATTACAAAAGATTTGTTCAAATAGCAGCAACATGTGAGGTATATAGGACTAAGACTAGTAATTATTTTCCCTTATTTCATGATGGACGAATGTAGTGCCAGTTATAAATAGACAATTTTTCCTTTATTTTTTTCTCCCCTCTTCCTGCATTTTTTGGTTGACTTTTTGGTCTAGAATTGGAGAAAAGGCATCAAATTTTCAATTTCATAGCAGTTTTGGGTAATATTGGGGATATTACAGCGAAGGGATAGGGGGTGTAAAATGTCTTTCTGCGGAGCAATCATTGTGTCGGAAGTGAGATTTTTACCCCAGCGAACTTCAAATCCCCGTAGCAAAAAATCTAAATGGTCAACCCCCTACAAATTTATGATGAGGAGATTGCCAAATGTGGTCCCCATTGTGCCTAAAAAGATTGGAACCAACGGAATGTTGAGAAAAAAACTACAGCCTGTGATGTTACATGCTTTTAACATTGAAGTCAATGGGCAAATAATTACTAGTCTGAGTCCTGATTGTCCGGTGGGAAGTCTAGTACTCCATCCTTTTTCTGCAACTCTGCGGACTGTAAAAAAAGCTAATTTAACGCCGTCGCTTTTTGAGTATTTTGTGTACAGCTTAAATGTTTAGACCTTCAATTCTTAGTTAACAAAGTCGACACCTTCCTAATCTTCATCCTTTTAGCTTATTGTATCAATATCACGACTTGATAGTATTATCTCCCTTTAATTGGTTGCTCTTGAAAAGATACATGTGCGTTTAATCAATGGTGTGGCTGAACTACCAATAAAATCAGCTAATCAGCTTAGAGAGAATTAGGGTTTACGTCCACTCGACACAAACCTGGTCATTTCGGGATTAACCTATGGTTCATTTTTTTAATAACTCGCTTCCGCGTATGGTTCTTTAGCCGTGGGGGGAACCAGAGGACCCTGAGAAAGCCCACGAGGTTGGAAAAGCGACCGTACTCTTTGCATGCCAGTTGACCTAATGACATAACTTAAAATACAACGCGCACGCGCCAACCATTCTGCCACACAGCCCTCCCCGATTAGGACGGGATAGAGATAGAGGGAGGAGAGGAGTTATAAAAACACACATTATGTCATTTTGAAACTAACATATAGTCGTGTGTACATGTTGTGTAGTAAACAAACCCTAGGTTGGAACTGTAGGCCGTATCGCCTCTCTCCGGGCAAAAGTCACGTGTATGGCCGCTTTCATTAACCTTGTCCGTGTAGAAAAGTAAGACGTTAAGTCCAGTTCGAGAAAGTTCCTTGGGATTTTTCAAAGAGGGTGGTAACCCCATTCCATTTATTAAACATTTTACAAATCTGTAGTGGGATTGATAATGCATTGAGAGAGAGAGAGAGAGAGAGCGAGATGGGGTTTAACGTCCACTCAGCACAAACTAGGTCATTTCGGGTCTAACATATGGTTTAATTTTATTCCAATAATTCGCTTGCGCAAAGCAGTCTTTAGCAGTGGGGGGGGACCGGAGTACCCGGAGAAAACCCACGATGTTTGACAAGCGACCCTACTCCTTGCCACATACAACCGGGGATTCGAAACCCCGACAGTTGACTCAATGACAGGCGCGTGCACTCTAACCATTCGGCCATCCACCCCCTACTTGTAATAAACAATCCGCGCGAGAAAAAAACCCAAAAACATCCTTTTGATATCAAATTAGCACTATTGTCTACAAGTTTTCTTTATCTAGGTTTTTATTACCGATAAGATAGAAAAATAAGAGACTGCTTTTATCTATATATATATATCATGCGTGACTTAAAAATTTAATTTCCATATCGGTTTCAAAGTTAAAACTGTTTGCTATTTTAGTGCCAGACTCACTTATAGTGTTATTTAATTTCAGCATTAATCATTTTTAAATCAAAAATGCACGGGCGTTTTAATAATTCTCTCGTGATACTCGACCTGGGGGATATTCGTCTGTAAGTTGTTCCTGAATTGTATTACCACAAGGTGGGTTGGGATGGCCTAGTGGTCTAGAGTGCCGCGCTTTAACCTCTAGCTGGCCGGTCACCTCTGGCTTGCGGCTGTGGTTTCGAGCCCTGGTGTGAGCGTATGTGGCATGGAGATTGGGGCGTCTTCTCAACCTCGTGGGTTTCCTCCGGACACTCCGGTTTCCTCCCACTGCTAAAGACCCCTACGCGTAAGCGAATTTTTGAAAATAAAATTAAACCATGTGTTAGTCCCGAACTGACCTAGTTTGTGTTGAGTGGACTTTAAACTCCATTTCTCTCTCTCTCTCTCTCTCTGTATTGCCACAACTCTGTATTACCACAATCCTAAAATTAGTGTCTATCGAGTGAAAATGAGGTTTCTTGCTACAACGCATGCGTCAACTGTATAAGAAATTATCCCAACCAACCAGGACAGTTGTGTTGTAACGATTGTACTCAAATCATCCCAGTTATATGGACTGGCAGAACTGAGACATGCCTGCAATTCTGTCAATTTAGTACGTCCTGAGCTGATAGGCGATCATCACGCCAACCGTTCTGTCGTTGAGCCCTTGCTCTCCTACATCCATTACTACGGTGGCCAAACTGAAAATAAAATATCGAAAATTAATTACAGCACTATATTTATACATACAACAAACATTGATGATTCTCCTTTTTTAAAGCTGTAATTTCATATTTTTAAGTTAATTTTTAAAATATATTAAAATAATGTCTATAAACAGTCCTACCTTGGAAAAGAATAATCCTATTAATCCTATAATTCACTATTGCAGGATGAGAAATTGGTAAAACTATCAATTTCAACTTCAAATTCAAACGTTTGAAGATAACTATTCCATAGGGGAGTAGAAAAACAAGAGAGGTAATTGTGTTATTTCCGACGTGAAAGATTTTTAAGTGTGGAAAATAATGCCTATGAATGTATAATAGTGAGTTGACAATAGAAATAATTATGTTTTGACTTTCTTACAGAATATGAAATTCTCGCTTTAAATAATAATCAACAACATAGCTTGTTCTCCTCCGTTAAATAATTGATCAACTAACAAAGATGATTATTCTACATTAAATAATTGATAAACAAACATAGATGGTTATCGTTCATTACATAAATTGATCAACAAACACACATTGTTTTCCTTCATTAATTAATTCATAAACATAGATGAGTATCCTTCATTACATAATTGATCAGATAATATTGCAGGCATTGACCCTGACTGTTAAAATATACCGTCCCCCTTCATGATTGACAGCATGTCGTGCGGGGGTTTTCAAATGCTATTGGAGTTCTGTGCCCTTGCTTGGAAATTAGACCCGGTACTTTGACGACAGTGGACTATCAAGACTATTCTTATACATGGAGTTGTGTGCCCTTGCATGGAGACTAGTCCCGGTTCCTTGGCGGAAGTGGACTATCAAGACTATTCTCATAAATGACATTAAAGCCAGCCAGACATCAAATTCATGGGGGGGGGGCTTCTGTTTATGGAGTCAGTGAACCATCATGGCTCCAACATAGATCTTTTTGATAAGGCCAACTTCAGGTTTGGTCAAAGGTCACGGGATGTAAACCTAAATCCCAACCAGGGCCTAGCCGCAATGCTTCATACTTCTCCCAGTTTTCCGTTTGATTAGAGCTAATCCCACCACTCACTGCTGGCAAGAGTGAAAATTCTTGTTCTAAATTATGATTTGTCAATAGTCCAATTAACTACCAATCGCTAACTGCGTTACAATGGCATTACCCTTAAAACGTTATGTCTCACGATTTTATTATACCCAATTAACTAGTGCATAGCAGAATATTACAGTAAAACTAATTGCGTGACAAACGAGGCTGTCAACATTGACATAATGTAAACAAAACTGTATGGAGACGAACAGACTTTCATCGTTTTTAATGCCAAAAATCACTGTCCAAAGTTTTAGGGAAGACCATCCAGATCAAAAGAAATGCTGTCATGTTGCTATACTCAAGTGATAGATTTGATTGAACAGGAAGAATAGACACACTCTCTCAAAAGTTTAAGTATCAGAAATCAATCCAGCAATGTTCAGAGAGGGATTTCTCGGGCCATTGCTTCAGGAGTATGCAAGGCTTAATCCTAACGCCACACCACAATCTCGCCAGCAATCACGTACCCTAACCTTAGTTACATCTCAGCTGGTCTTAACAAATAGATTTAGCCCTTCAACATGTTGAATTAAAAACAATGGAAGTTGGTAAATAATCGAACTTAGATATTATTTGATAAATGGAGATTTGATGTAATACATGTTCTACAGCTGTTGAACTGTGTTGGCATTCACATGTTTCTCTTCCAAAGCTCTTAATTCGCCTATAATAATTATAATGTACATTTGAAGGTGTGCTCACTCCATCCATATTGCATGCTCTAAGCGACGATAATCACTAATCCTGATAATATGTAACAAACAAGTGAATTCTGAGTTTGGATTTGAACACAGATAATGTTTGAGAACTCAGTATCTCCAATGATAAGTTATTCCACAAACGCTGCCCACAAACTTAACGTATTTACACTTCCTTTAATCGTTATTATTCTTTCGTTCATTCATTCATTAATGCATGCAGCAATTCAACACCCCATTCATCGAAAACCGTAAACACGCCACCTACGCATATTGACGATTCACATCAGCAATGACCACCATGTTGGTTTTGGCAACACTACAGAAATCACGCGCCATTAATTAACGTAATGAAAATAAGTGGACGCGGTGGAAATAAACGATTCCTGTTGGTTTTGATAATAAACGGAAATTACACGTGTTGACGGCCTATATCACATATCATTATTCAATTTACTGATGCGTCTGCGGCTACGGCACGTTTACATCTCCCGATCAATAGTAAAAAGGCGGATTTAATACGAAAAATAAAACCAGAAAGTCTCTTAATAACGCGGTGAAGAAAACGGGTCTTTCCCTGGGCCAACGAATTCTACCGGAAATACGGAGTCAGACAATTAAGCAAAAGGGATAAAATTACAACTTTGTTTTTAGTTTAAGGTTTATAAATAAGCTGGTTCAATTTTGGAAATTGGAAAACAAAATTTAATTTAATTTTTCTGAAGTTATAAGTAAACTATATCGGATGTATTACCATAAAAACACGTCTGGCAATCTCTATCATTGTTTTCTTTATCAACCAGAGACGAATGTATGATTTCTCATTCGGTTTACAGTCAGCAATATCTAAAGAGGTGTGATCATGGCTATGTTTAATCTGCTAAAATTCCACGCAAACATTTTCGTTATAAACAACTTACGCATTTTGTGGATTTTGAAATGAAATGGGGTTTAAATTCCTACTGTTCTGCCCCGATCGGTCTAATGAAGACGGGCATACGCCAAATTTTGCCCGGGCAGCGCACTTTGGCCTTCTCTTATATCGCATTCAACTGCCAATGGATCTTATACTTGCACGTAAATCCAAATGAATTTTCTCGGCCAATGTAGGTATCGAACACGCGACCCCTGGCTAGCGATCCAGTGCCATACCCGCTTAGCCACCGTGGCTATTTTTGGAGGCTCTGTGACTTGTCAACAAATTAATGTGTTTCGGCATCTCTCTCGGTGTTGCCTCATATCATTCCGATGGATTTTTCGGCATGGTTTCTCATTGATAAGACAAATAAAACCCCGCTGCATTTCGTATGCCCGATTGATACAGAAAAGTAAGACGTTACACCCCCCAATTCCAATTCATTTTGTTCTATGAAAGATACTGTTGAAGGATATCAATATTTCCTTTCTAGTTGATCTTTAATATATATTGAAAGCGTTAGCATCTTTTAAAGTTGTTTTCATATGTCTGACATGTCTGGCAGACGGACTGATGAAAGATAGATGTATATTATATCACGAGACCAGTCTAATTATAGAATAACTAATTTGCTTATTACATGACCCCCATTCCGCCATTAAAACAGGAAGATACGCTA
The DNA here is from genome assembly GCA_036850965.1 of Patella caerulea. Taxonomy (NCBI): domain Eukaryota; kingdom Metazoa; phylum Mollusca; class Gastropoda; family Patellidae; genus Patella; species Patella caerulea. The sequence goes on along the minus strand of JAZGQO010000002.1, from coordinate 9,556,305 downwards.
GCAATTTAATTAATTAAGGCCATAAACGATATTGCCCGATTTACCTTTTTATGTCCGTATTGATTCAGGCAACGACTTGGGCCTCATTGTACATAAACGAATTAATTCTTATTGATAAATCGACAATATTTCCTCTCTCGACAAATTTTCTTGGATATTGAGAAGGTCGACTTTGTGTTATCAGACTAGGTCATTAGTAATTGTTGGTATTGGATTCATCTTGTGTCGGTAGTCGTAATGTTATAATTGATATCTTACATTACAACACGCGTCCGTTGCGACTCTTCCAGTGGGCCATACGGAAAATTTTGAGATTAAATCGGAAGTCAATAAAAAGGTATTATCTGACACTAGTCTAAGGATAGAGTTGAGTGCTTAATGAACCATAACAACCATTCATATACCACTTTCATGATCCTAAAATTATACCATATTTTCTGTATTCTTCTCTAATATTTCTATTTTTAATTTTCAATATTCAACACAAATAATTCTATTTTTAAACACACATTATGCAAAAACTAAATCTGTCCATTGCAGTTCTTTCTGTGGGCGTGTAATGTTAAATACGCTATTAATTAGTTATAGACCAAAAATTCAAAGGCTGAAATAACGGAGATTTTCAGCATATTCCCTTTACATTATCTCGTTGAGAACTGTCAACCCTTTATCTTATCTTTCCTAAATGCCCCTTTGATTGATGCCATGTTTCTATTTTTCGCTATTTTATTATGGCGGTTATGAAATAAAACAATATTTGTTTTGTAAAATAATCTCTTTATTATGATGGTCCTAAAATAATACGATTGTGTATGTTTTATATAATAATTATGAAACAATACAACATTTCTACTTTTTATATTATAATTATGAAATAATACATATATTTGTACCTTTTTTATGATAATTATGAAATACATGTAATACAATATTTGTATTTTTAATGTAATACCGTGAAATAATACATATATTTGTACGTTTTTTATGATAATTATGAAATACATGTAATAAAATATTTGTATTTTTAATATAATACCGTGATGATCATACTGCGGTCGTCTAACACTGTAAATAATATTTTTATATTTCTTTTCATTTCAGTTTTCCTCAGTCATTATTTGACAAATAGAGCCTTATCATCATAGACTTTTGCAGCGGTTCAACTCCACGCCGTGTTTGGCTTGGTTCCATCAGCATTGGACTCTGGTTGTCTTAGTTATATATCGTTTGGTCCCTTGCTTTCATATGCAAAATACATGGATGCAACGTGCTGTTTCACTATTAATTTGTGATTTCTCCTTGTCAGTGATGCAGAAGGAGGGCCTGACAAGGACAGCAGACTAGTCGTGCGGATGGGACGAAAAAAAGAGGTCCCGTGTACACATTGGAGTGCACGTAAAAGATCCCTTGGCAGTTGGAATTCGATATAAGAGTAGGCCGTAGCGCCGCTGCCCGGGCAAAATTTCCCTCATAGCACACTGTATGGCGTATGCCTGTCTAGTGTAAAAGAGTAGGACGTTAAACCCCGTTTCATTTCACTATTAATTTCTGTGTCCTTACCTGCATTTTTGTTGAATACCGTGTTGTATATTCATAGGCGGCCGCGTACGAGCTGGGGGAGGGGGCGAGGGGCACAGTTCAGAGTGTCTAATAACCTTATTAAATTTTTTGGGCATCAACCACCACCGCCCCCCCCAGTCAAAATTTTCCCCGTACGCCTACGCCTATGTGTATATTATAAATGCCTACCATTATGTGACCGAATGGTTTAACGCGGGTGTTAGATCATTCGGTCATTCATTAATTACAAGTTTCCATTACACGTTCTGTAAACAGGGTAACGGAGCCAAGTTGCTACACCGGTACCCTGCAGCAAAGAAGGACGTCACCGGAACTATGTATTCGTAATGTCTCCTAAGATTTAACTGTTACCATGTCTACTATTTTTTTTTGCTCGAGCTGTTTTGGGGATTAAGGTGTTGTAGTGATCTTGTAGTTATTGAAACGGAGACTTCAGGCTGGTAAAGACTTAAGTTTATCCCACGATTTTTCATTTTATTATTATAAAAAAAATAATAAATAAACCTGTAAATGAAACTTCATCACAGAAAATCTGTCACCTCATGCCACAAGCCTTGCAACATTATGAAAGAAGCTTGTCACATCGGCAACCTAAAACATCACATAGTAGAAACCCTGTCACACCCTATAGTCTGACATTCCCTGTCACATCTTCGTAGACAGTAATACACACTCTAGTAGACAACACGGCAAAACATTGTAGATACCCTGGTATAGTGAGGAAATAAAATGGGGTTTAACGTCCTACTGTTCTGCTCCTAGCCTAGGCAAATGAAGACGGGCATACGCCATGCAGTGTGCTATATGGGAAATTTTGCCCGGGCAGCGGCGCTACGGCCTACTCTTATATCAAATTCCAACTGTCAAGGGATCTCTTACGTGCCTGCCAACGTGTACACGGGACCTTGCTTTTTGCCTCCCATCCGAACGACTAGACAACTGTCCATGCCAGGCCCTCCGCTATGTATCACTGACAAGAGGTAACTACGCCGGAAAATCTGGATGAACTTTCTCGGCCAATGCAGGGATCGAAGACCCACCCTCCAGGCTAGACACAACATCAGAGTAGACATAATATACGGTATGTCCAATCGTTGATAAAAATTGTTATTTTTGTTATTCGTTTTTTTTTTTTGCTTTACTTACCATCACAGTTGCAAGAATCGTATTTATATTTGTGTGGCATTTCGTTAAACCTCTAATCTTGTGATTTATATAAATGCACTGAAGAAAGAAAAAAAAAGCTAAAGAGAGGAAACTTAACTCGAGAAAGGAATCAGAAACTCTGGAAGACGACCAAGACCATCGACAGAAATCTCATAATGGTGTTTTTCGAACAATTTAAAGATTGCTAGTAAGATAGGAAATAATCCACGAGTATCGTAAAATACAAATTACCATTAATGTACTATAATATCTGTCCGATACAATAAAGATAAAAGTCGAGAGTAAACTCAATAATTGTGTTCACTCAAACAATTTTCCGATTGTTTTTCCCATAACCGGTTTTCACAGCGTCTCCTCACTGCATTACGATCGTTATTATGACAATCCTTATAGCCTGGTATTTACTTTATTATCGCATGTAAATCTTGAATTTATGAGAGGACCAACATGTTAGTTTATTTGCTGTGTTCTCTAATAATGCCATTATAATATTATGTTACATTGTCCCATTCGTTATGTTACTTGTTTATATAGACATTTATAAAATATATACATCTAACAGACAATGCGCGTCCCTGTAATTATAATTAACAGGCTCAGTTTAGATGTTTACATAATTATTCAGCTCTTTCAGTTACGTTTTTCTTACGACAGCAATAAGCTCCCAGTTCGGAAATCCAAACAATGTTCGGATCTATTGTAAAGGGTATAATTGGTGATTGTAGGAGTATGTGATCGATAAGAGAAAGCAAGCGATTTAAAGTTTTACGTCTTAATACTGGAACTACCTTATCAGACAAATCCTCGCCTTCCAGTCCTTAGATTTGATCAAATTCCTATTAAAGACACCAATGAACTTTAAACATCTAGGCTTAAAGGGACTATTCGAACAAAGAAATGGTGTATTTACCGTGTCTCAACATTTCAGCTCTTGATATTGAGTCGTTTTGACATGAACGTCAAAACCGCTTATTAGGACACGTTATTAAAGATTTCGGGTCAATTCTTTCGTTGGATAACCTGCTAATGTATTGCCATTCCGAGATCTATAAAGTGCATGATCCAAGTGATGTTCTTGATAACGAAACGTAGATTTCACCTAAACGTTATTTCATCCAGACATTTTATAATACAGGCGAAGATTAACGGGTTTAAGTTGTTTCTGTTGTTGTTCTTAGCGTTTAACGTCCGCTTTCACCGAAGGTGATATCGCATACAAGTCTTATTTTTCATTTTTTTTTATCTTAGCGCGTGTGCAGAGGTCTTTCCTGTGGAAGGAAAACGGAGTGCCCCGAGGAAACCCACGAGGTTGAGAAGGCGTCCCTATCTCCAGGTGACCGGCCAGCTAGAGGTCGAAGCGCGGCACTCTAGACCACTAGACTCCCCCCCCCCCCAAGATTATCAGTGATTCAATTACTGTCTGTTCCAGGCAACACTACAACTCGAACATTGCTTGCTATTTCTTCAGTTTTTAATTAAAATGGTTAAAACTTAACGATCTATCTGGAATGGTCACCCCATTACTTTCTTCGTTGAACCTTAACGCCAATAAGTTCGATAAAATCATCTATTCTCTTGTAAATTTCACATTTTTCGAAACATTCAATTTCTCAGAACATAAACATTGACTCTGCGCATGTGTAAATTGGGTCACTCGTATATCATGTAGGGGTAGAAGCACTCGGCAAACCTCGGAATCTAAACTCGGCTGTACGATGAATTACGCCATATTGGAACTACTTTAAAGGTCCCGGATGAAACATGGCTGCGCCCATTCCAAACACAAGTTGGCGACCTATTTGGCTAGCGACCTATTCGACCGATCCAGCTGTAAGATAATGACGAAATTACACTTCTATTCTGAGCTGAAGGAATGGATAAAAAATAATATATTCTACTTTCATTTGATAGACATAACGTTGGATTTTATTGGTTGATAAATAGAGACTGTTGTCTTTACTCTAAATAGGTTTCCAACGAACAGGTTGCAGCTCGATCGGTCGAATAGGTCGCTAGCCGAATAGGTTCCCAATTTGTGTAATAGCGTCAAGTTTTCCTGTTAAAGTACACCGGTAGCCGCATCGCAAATGTATGGGCGTAGGTACATATCACTTACTGTCATACATCCGAGACTAGATGTAGTCTACGTAGTTTACGGAATCTGTCGAGATTAGCCGAGTGGGGGTAGAAGGTTTTAAATCGGGTGTATTCGGTTAATAATACTTTGAGCGGGGCGTTTCGCACCGTCATTTTGCGGCAGTAATACCTATTTTCGATTATTTTCAGAGCTTTCTTTAAAACGTTTCATGTGGTACATTTATTGTTACAATATCAAGAATGTGTTTGTGCGTGTGTTTTGGTTTGTTTTATGTGCATGCCTTCTACAATATTCCTCACAGAACACTTATGTTCAGCATTAGATAGCATGGTAACCTTTCGGATGAAGTGTAAATATTTTACGATATCTTAAAATTTTATGGACTATATATAGTATCGATTATCGGTATCCATTTTTATTTATTTTCCCGTTCGACAGGCGCACACGGTTTGTTTCAGTTATTGTCGTTGAATAGATAAAAAAAACTATTCGTAAAAAAATATAACCCATTGGATGGGAAGCGGGGAGATTAAATGAAGAAGAACCACCAGTTGTCATTTCATTCGGAGTGACAGTGAGTTCGATTATGAGAATGAACAGAATGTCAGTGGAGAGAGTGAAAATGTTGCTGAGAATATGGATGACGGTGGTGTTGTGAATGAAGATTTGAGTACTGATAATATAGACGTGTGTAGTGTATGTGATTGTGCGAACCTACTGGGAAGTGAGTCGGTTGCGATTGTTGTTTGGGTGGGCTGTGATTTGTGTGAAAGGTGGATGCATGCGAAATGTACTGACAGGGAGATTGATGTAAGCGCAAGTGTAGTGAAATGTGTAGATTGTGTACGTAAATTGTATACTAGATAGCGTGAATCTAGGCCAGACAACTTCAGTGATGTATATAGTTGGAGCATTTGCTGTGAATTTGTGCAAATAAATGATTTCTATAAAACAGTTTATTTCTGCTTTCTTGTTTAAAAGGAAGACTTGCAGAAATTTAACGAAGTTGAGGGTTAATCAATATGAATAAATTAAATGTAAAACAATAATAACTCGTGATCTGAACACAAACACGCAATGGCGTGCCTTTGATCTAACAGAAGTTGACCTTGTGTCGCTACTACACCTTTCCGTTTTCTGTCAAAGTATCATTTGCTTAGGGGCATTTCACAAAATACAAAACAAAACTAAATCAAAAAAGAAATAGACTAGACTATCTAAAGAAATATCGTATTAGCTAATTTAATATCTAAGGCAGTGGAACAAAAAAACTGTGGTCTGAAACCAAATTTATATTACTTCCCTTAAATAGCTCTTTTAAGCAAGTTATATTCTACTAGATCGAAACAACTATCTAAACATTCAGATAGGACGAAATGACTCAAAGGCATATCCACACCCCTGTTCGATTTGGTTTATCCCAAATAATTAGGTCAAGCATGGCAAACTTCAATACCGAAAAGTAAATAAAGAAGTATTTTTCAAGAGGGAAAGGTTACATATCTTGATCTGAAATTGGTAAACGTGCGATAGAAAGTAACGGGGTGACCATTCCAGGTAGGTCCTTAAGTTTTAACCATTTAAATTAAAAATTGAAGAAATAGCAAGCAATTTTCGAGTTGTAGTGTTGCCTGGAACAGACAGTTGTTGCTTGTGTAATGGTAAAATAATTATTATATTTTTTCGTGCATCTCAATACATTTACCAGCGTGGGGAACATGTTCAGAATTTCTAAAGCGTTGGCTGCAGCTGCATGATGGATCATCGGAGATCTATCGTAAAAATTTATGACCGTTTAGGTCGCTACACCCAAGCCGCAATCTGCTATGTAATATTTGTTTCTTTCTTTTGCCTATTAAAAATAAATTTGGTATATAGTGAGATCATGTTGTAATCTTTCTTTGTTTGAAGGTAGTCGGCGACGGAGAAGTTTGTCTATTAAAAATAAATTTGGAATAATGAGATAATGTTTTAATCCGTGTTTGAAAGTAGCCAGCGACGGGGAAATTATTATATTTATATCAAGTTTCTTCCATTTCGTGTCTAGTATAAGACTTCAAATGAGTTCTACATAGGTATTGGGGGATATTTTCATAGATGAGTACTTGGCCTGTACATTGGCATTAAGAGAGATTTTCATTTTGCTGGGAATAAAAATAAGGCTTTTAGGTATGTGGATGTCAGATTATCAGTGCAGTAATATTATACAAAAGTGTCGGTTTGTGTCTTTGTTGTAGGGTTATAAGTCCGGTTTCGTTGCATAATAGTGTATGGCTGGCAATCCTTTGGTTCCGACTGTGCGATGCGTTTAAACATCTAGGCTTAAAGGGACTATTTGAACAAAGAAATGGTGTATTTACCGTGTCTCAACATTTCAGCTCTTGATATTGAGTCGTTTTGACATGAACGTCAAAACCGCTTATTAGGACACGTTATTAAAGATTTCGGGTCAATTCTTTCGTTGGATAACCTGCTAATGTATTGCCATTCCGAGATCTATAAAGTGCATGATCCAAGTGATGTTCTTGATAACAAAACGTAGATTTCACCTAAACGTTATTTCATCCAGACATTTTATAATACAGGCGAAGATTGACGGGTTTAAGTTGTTTCTGTTGTTGTTCTTAGCGTTTAACGTCCGCTTCCACCGAAGGTGATATCGCATACAAGTCTTATTTTTCATTTTTTTTTTATCTTAGCGCGTGTGCAGAGGTCTTTCCTGTGGAAGGAAAACGGAGTGCCCCGAGGAAACCCACGAGCTGTTTTGATAGATTCAGTACTTGGTAACTTAAAAGACTGGATAATCCAGACAATGACCTATTTTCCGTCAAATTTTGAGGACCCATCCAGACTAATATTCGTAGAATATTTGTGTGGATGATAGAGACTAGGTGCATCTAATTGTAAGTTTTCTTAGTTTGTTAGTATATCGTCATCGGTGCGCTCATCCCATATGAAATCACAGTATTCGAAATGAGGTAAAAGACGGAAGTGTATAAAGGTATGTCGCCTATATTTGAGTGATCATAAGGAGTTAATTAGCTTTCTTGTTTTATTGATGATAATTGAATCCACATGGGAATGACCTTTGCATTTTGACTGAAGGATTAAAGGGCCAACCTTGATTATATTTTGGTGAATGGAACTGCTTAATTGTATGTTAAAAGTGCTTACAATCCCCTATCTTAGTTCTCGGAACAAACGCAATATATGTTATACGTTTTCGAAACAACTTAAACGGGGGGGTTGGGGATGGCCTAGTGGTCTAGAGTGCCGTGCTTCGACCTCTAGCTGGCCGGTCACCTCTGGCTTGCAGCTGCTGGTTTCGATCGCTGGTGTGATCCAGAAGGCGAGGATTTATCTGATTAGGTAGTTCCAGTATTAAGATGCGAAACTTTAAATCGCTTTTTTCTCTTATTGATCGCATACTCCTTCAATCACCAATTACATACATACCCTTTACAATATCGTATGCGACATGAAGATAAGGGCACCTTCTCAACCTCGTGGGTTTCGTCCGGGCACTCTGGTTTCCTCCCACTGCTAAAGACCCTTATGCGCAAGCAAATTATTGAAATAAAATTAAACCATATGTTAGTCCCGAAATGACCTGGTTTGTGTCGAGTGGACGTTAAAAAACATTTCTCTCTGTCTCACTCACTGATAATCTGGATATAACCAATACCACGTCCAACTAGTACATGGATACTTTGATGTCTCCAGGCGTTCAGGGGGGTGGACGGCCGAATGGTTAGCACGTGCGTGCTGTATCATTTCGCCCGCCATTTAGTCAACTCGTCTCGAATCCCCGTTGTACGTGACAAGGAGTAGAGTCACCTGTCCAACCGCGTGGATTTTCAAGCTAGCAATGGCATCGACAGTTGATTTTGGTCTGGATAAGTTAATTAATGTCTAATTAATAATTTAGAAAGACATGCAATAGGCAGATTTAGCTCTTGCATAATGTATGTTAAAGAAATACATTGATAAAGAGTTAGTACCTTATTAGACTGCGTTTGTTTCAATATAGTACTAATGTACTGTTGATACTTGGTCCGTGCTATTATTGGAAATAAATAATGGCACGCCAACCTCAAACGATGACGTCGCATTTGTATTTTAACTTAGATTATAATAATATGTCGTCTGACCTTCTTCCCGTTTCACATCAATCATATCTAGTACTTTATCTACCACCCTCGCCTCATATCAATCATAACAGCTATTTGTACTCTACCTATCGCCTGTTTGTATCTCCACCACCTCCTTAAAGCGCGAATTTGTAGCTTTAACTAAGACATTGTTTTGGGGTTTTTTCTAATTTTTTTAAAATCGACCAGTAGTAAAGTATTAGTCACCCGCCTAATACTGCGATTCGTGAGCCATTAAGTGGAATTTCAAACGTTAATAAATGTTGCCCTGAAGTAGTGCCTACCTGTTTCTGAAAAGTAGCTTAAAACAAAATACCCTCCACTGTCTGGTAAAGCAAAGTGGTCTATGGCACACCATTCTTTCTACCACGAAAGTAACTTCAGTTAATAATCGGTACAAGTTATTGAAATAAAAATATATAATTTGACTAAAAACAGTCGGTTAGAATTTCAACCTCGAATTTGTCCTTCAATGCATCTTAAAACAAAGTACCCCCCACTAATCAAGTCACTCGCCCTTCTCCCATTAAACCAAAGTAATAACACTTCCAACCCTTTAAAACAAAGTAATACATCACACACACACACCCCTCATAAATGGAAGTAATTTAATGACTTTTCAGAAGCTATCACTTCTTAAGTGGGATGTGTTGCTAGCCCAAACCCGTTCAACGACCATATCAATTACCACCAGACATATCTGAAAATAACTGACGCCTATGTTCAACGGGGAGGGGGGGGGGGGGTGGCCATAAAGCCTGTCATTGAGTCAACTGGCGTGGTTTAGAATCCCGGGTTGTACGCGTGACAAGGAGTAGGATCGCCTGTCCAATCTCGTGGGTTTTATCTGGGTCCTCTGGTCCCCTCCCCTCTCAGCTAAAGACCCATGGGCACAAGCGAATTATTGAAATAAAATTAAATCATATGTTAGTTCCGAAATGACCTAGTTTGTGTCGAGTTGACATTAAACCCCATTTCTCCCCCCCCCCCCCCAATGCCCATGCCCTACGCTTCATAATGTTTCCATATCTCATTGCGCTTTTCTGGTGATATTGTACTTTTATCCAAATATGATACAGATTAATCTTCATCATACTGAAAATTTTTTGCGGCTGCTGGAAATTAAGCCTTAATACAGACATTATATAGTTTAACAAATAATTTCCAACTTGAAGTTGTTTAGTCTTATATCTACCTTGTAATCAACACCATGCTTTAAAGACACTGTAAGTCTCTATTCTTTGGCCATTTTTAATGGACACAGACGGGTCGCAACGCATTTTCTAATACATGATATATACTGATTTACATTCAATAGTTGTTTTTTATTTTTATAATAATAATAATATTATAAATGACATTAAGAGTAGCCGAAAAAAAATGATGTCACATTTGAATAAAGTTTAAGGATCACATTGGGGAATTACGAAATCTTCGTTAAAAAGATATTTTTTTAGTCTCGTTTTGAAATTGTTTATGTCAAGTGAAAGAGAAGCCGCTTTGAGGCTTCGGGGGCCAAGATTACGTTTTACTTTGGTACACTATCAGAAGTTGCAAGTGAAACGGGTTTTGTTTGATAGTTTTGACCGCGCCATTTTCAAACTCAAATCTTTGCTTTTATATATGACTGTTACTGTTTTAATGGATTATATTAAGTGTATTTTAACATGACATTATTTGGTGAAACTGGATTTTAGGAGAATTTAAGAGATTTTAGGAGATTGTCTTCTATACCAGGAATTTTAGAAGGACATATTAGATCTACTTTGATTGTCCGTTTGGGTGTTTTCTTCTAGTTGCGGATACACGGTGACTTTAAATGGATTTAACAGTAAGTGGTGCATTGAGTAAGACATCGTCGGAAGAATACGTTAACGAAGTGATGGCATCTAAAAACAGCACAGTGGCTACACCAGCCCAGATACATCGTGATTCAATCGAAAAGCAGAAACCGGAGTCATTTAGGGTCAGAACTCATAGCTTTAAACGTGGGTTAAACGGAGATGTAGATGAAGATATAGACGTGGATGAACAGCAGGTAAAAAAGGCCAAAACGACAAAAAATGACGATCCGAGGTTCGATCAGATAATTGAAATGATAGGTAATTTAACGGGACATATGAGTGATACGCACAGTGAAATGACGAAGATTAATAATAATATAACAAAGATGGAACAGAAAATTGAAGAAGTGATAGATAGGAAATTAAAAACTGAATTAGCGAATATGGAACAAAAAATCAGTGATAACCTCTCACTAAAGCTCAAGGGTGAAATAAAAGAAGAAATAACTAAGATTAAGTTAGACGTCGAAAGCAGAATACAAAGTATAGACTGTGGTGATCGCGAATGTGGTGTGTTAAAAGAAGCTAAGACTATCAGAGAGGGAATTACTAGGGACATAAAACATTTAGAAAAGGATTTGGAAGATTTAAAAGTGGCTAGAAATTCGGGTGATAATGACGTAATAAGTGAACGTAAACTGAATGTGGTGATTAAGAATCTGTTGCCCTGTCAAGGTGAAGAGAGTGATGAAGACTTAGTAGTGAGCACTGTTGACCGCCTGTTTGTTGAAGCCCTGGGATTAACTGACATTAAAGTAACCAAAGCATCACGAATACCAACCCAGGTGAACAGCAATCGAATCAGCCCTATAATAGCTACAATAGAGACAACAGATCAGAAGGTGAGAATTATGAAGGCAAAATCGGGACTGAAAGATACTAAGAATTTCTATAGGGTGTATATTGAACATGACTTACCAAGTGCTGTGAGAACAAATAACTCTAATTTAATGAACATTTTGAAGATAGTCGGTGGTGACCGGGATTATAAAATTGTGAGAGGCAGAATAACAAGAAATTTGAAAGGTGTTAAGGTAAGAAGATAGGACAACGTCAGGCTCGGTACATGGAACGTGAATGGGTGGTCACGTGACGATGGTTCTGACAACTACAGTATTCGCACTTCAATCCTCAACTTTTTAAACTTTGACATTTTATGTTTGTGTGAGACATTTTTAAAGGGAAACGATAAACTCAATGTTCCAGGTTACGAGTGGTATGGGCGAAATAGAAATGCGTTGCATAAAAATGCTAAAAGAGGCTCGGGGGGTGTAGGTGTATTGGTAAAATTGGAATTATTCGAAGTTTATGATGTGAACGTTTTAGACGACTCTAAAGAAGATATTCTATGGCTAAAATTCCGTCATAAATTTCTTAGCGAATGTGATATTTGTATTTGTTCGTGTTATCTCCCGCCGGAAAATAGGGATCGTAACGCTGATGAATTTTTTGATGACCTCTTACAACAGACATATTGTTTTCAAAATGAAGGACTATTATATATTGTGGGCGACTTCAATTCTAGATGTGGTGAAGAACAAGACTTCATTGCAGGAGTGGATGGTATACCACCGAGGGATATCTTAGACCACACAAGTAACGGATATGGCGAAAAACTGATTGACTTTTTGACAAGTTGCAATATGTGTATGTTAAATGGACGAGTCTATGGTGAAAAAGGTTCAAATAACTTTTCATGTGTATCAAAACGGGGCAAGTCGGTGGTTGACTATGCATTAACAGCGAACGAACAGTTATCTAGGTGTAAATCTTGCAACATATTTCTCATGTCAGACCTTATAAACCGGAGCGGGATACAATTTGAAAAATCAGTGCCAGACCATGGGCCCATCATGTGGACAATAGATGTACAAATTCTCGAACCTGAGACATGTAACAATAAAACAGTCAGTAATAATAATTGGTATGACACGAGAAAGATACCTAGTGATTTTCTCAAAACGGCAGAAGCTTTGACCGAACGGATTAATGATCTTGAAACAGACCTGAATGAAACTCAAAACATAAACACTGCATATGCTAAGTTTATAGAGATTATAGAAACAGAGTTACAAAATCGTGCCGTGCCATTTCGTAAGATACCGTCCGGACCAGCTACAACAAAAAGACGGAAGAGTTTATCTAAGCCGTATTGGAACGAGGAACTATCCACTCTGTGGGACATTGTATGTAAAAAAGAGAAGGCATGGTTAAACTGCACTGAGCATGGTTCACGGAGGAAACTTCGAACAGAATTCTGTGTGAAAAGAAAAACTTTTGATAAGACTAATCGTAGATATAAACGTCAATACCAAGCACAACAACAGGATATGCTTATCTCAACGTATGGTAATCCAAATAAGAGAGACTTTTGGAAACAGTTTGGAAAAATCGGAATCGCTAACGATAGGAGAAATGGAATTCCATTAAAAATAGAAACTGAAAACGGATTTATTTTAGATCATGGAGCTGTTTTAGATAGGTGGAAAGCCGACTACAACGATTTGCTGAACGTACCATTAAGCGACGACTTTGATGCGGCACACTTGGAGGATATACAAAACGGTAGGCACATATTTTTTTTGAACAAGATTGTAAATCTTTAAACGAGAGAATAGGCGAGAACGAGGTCCGAAAATCCGTATATCATATGAAATTAGGAAAATCGGCAGGAATAGACCATATAGTCAGTGAATGCATCCGCAACGAGACCTGTATAGTTTTATTACACAATATTATAAACAAGTGCTTTGAAAGTGGTAAAGTCCCGGAATTGTGGCTTAAAGGCATAATCAATCCGATCCCTAAGAACGACAGTGGAAAGAAATGGGACCCAATGGCATATAGGGGAATCACTTTATTATCTATCCCAAGCAAAGTATACACACACATCCTGAATACAAGACTGTCACAGTGGTTAGAGGATAATGACGTCCTGGCAGATGAACAAAACGGTTTTCGTAAAGAAAGAAATTGTGTCGACCACATTTATGTGTTGAACAGTATTATAAACAATAGAAAATCAGCCAAACAGCAAACATTTGCCTGCTTTGTTGACTGCAAAAAAGCTTTCGATGGTTTGAATAGATCCTGTTTGTTGTTTAAATTAAAAACTCTAGGTATTCATGGTAAATTTCTGGATAGTATAGTATCACTTTATGAAAATGTGTCTTGTTCTGTTAAAGTGAACTCTTCATTAACTGAATGGTTTCAAGTAACTCAAGGTGTCAAACAGGGTTGTGTTTTATCACCAACATTATTTTCTATATATGTAAATGATTTAGTTAAGGAACTGAATGCTATTGAATGTGGTATAGATATCGACGGTAAAATGATCTCCGCATTATTATATGCAGATGATATAGTTCTTTTAGCACCAGATGAAAACAAACTACAACGACTGTTAGATGTATTAAGCAATTGGTGTCGTAAGTGGAGGTTAGCCATAAATGAAGATAAAACTAAAATTGTCCATTTCCGTAATCCTAGTGTCAACAGGTGCACTGTTAAATTTAATTGTGATAACTTAAATATCGTATACACCAGTGAATATAAATACTTAGGTATTTGGCTCAATGAATTCTGTGACTACTCATTCAGTGCTAAAGAACTCTCAAAATCAGCAAATAGGGCATTAGCTGTGATAAAAACAAAGTTCACCCAATTTGGTGGCTTTAATTTGAATGTATATAATAAGTTATATGAAGCCCTTGTATTACCTATCCTTACATATGCATCTGGAATATGGGGAATCAATACCCATAGATGTATTAATGTGCTTAACAATAATGCCTGCAAATTTTACTTGGGTTTTACTAAACGGAGCAGCAACATAGCATCTCGGGGGATATGGGCTGGTTACAGGGGGATACCATTCTGAAAATAGAACTATTTCGCTACTGGAATAGAATTAAATTAAAGGGAAGTAACTTATGTAAAGATGTGCATAAGTGGAGCATTAGGCGTAAAACATCATGGGATTATCGGGTTTTGAAGTTAGGTGAGAAGCTAAATGTGTTAGTCAATGAAAATGATATTGTGTGCCTCAATAATGTTAAAACAAAGTTATCCGAAAAGGATATAGATCATTGGTCACAGAGCTTATGGGATGATAAGACTTGTCTAAATGGCAATAAACTGAGATCATATCGTAAATATAAAACATTGTTTGGTACGGAACCTTATGTTCAAGTAGTTAAGAATAGGTTACACAGACGAGTTTTGTCAAAATTAAGAGCTGGATCACTTCCCCTCAGAATAGAAACTGGACGTTTTTCAAAACCACCCGAGCCCGTGTATGAAAGAATATGTATATTTTGTAATGATAGACAAGTTGAAGATGAAGAACATTTTGTTTTTAACTGTGATTTTTATAACGATATAAGACAATCAATATGTACCAGAGCCTGCCAAATTGAACCAACTTTTAACCTGTATGATAATGTAAATAGAATGTACTTCTTAATGAATACTACTGATATTTTACCTCATTTTGCATCTTGTATATATAGAATGTTTGAACAGAGGAAAAATGCTCTTTTAACCTAAACGTTTACATATTTGTTTGTATTTTATGTGTCTCACTTTTATTGCTATTTATCAATTTTTAACATATATTGTTGAATGTTTTAATTGTTTTGCATATGTATAGTGTCTCATAAGTCGTTATCGGCTGGCATCTTAATAATTTTGTTCTTATGTATTTGTGCAATGTATTTTGTAAAGATGGTGACACTGATTAAAATAAATTATTATTATTATTATTATTAGGTACAGTCAATAGATTCTGGTTTTCTGAACGAAGGCTTCTGGTTGGTTGGTATTGTTTTTACTGTAATCATAGTTATGTTCGTCGAGATACGCCAAGAGTCCTAATTAACAGTTTTTGGCGTCTGGTTATTCCAGTCTGCATCGGTATTTTACCGTCGTTCATCGAGTCTCTTCATTACAAATGGCATTCGAATGCATTCTTTCGCGCGATTCTTATGCTTATTCTCAGGTAGATATTGGGTTTCAGAAGTCCATCCTTTCAAGGTTGATTTAAATTGACCGAAACGCTGTGCTTGCAATATCTGAGACTATGGATGGTATCGGTTTGCTACCTTTAAATTGGTAGTTTCGGACCTTCTCAAGAAAGCTAACCGGGTTTTGATTAAACCAAATTGGTTTTAGTTCATTGATGCGTTGATAAAACTCTATGATGAGTTTGTGAAACCAATTAGTTTGAATGTGGGCTAGATATGGGGAAGTGAACTTGAAATATTTAATGTGTTTTAATGGAGCTAAGGTGGGCTCAATACATTCACCACAAATTTAATCTCCATCATCACAACCTCCAAAAACCACTAATGTAGGATGTCTTCCTAAAGTAGGCTTGTTCCTATACTCCAGCTCGTCGTCTATTAAAACATGCTGATGTAGTATAAACGATTTCTGATAATTCACAGATTCACAGCGCTATTGACACCACCCACCCACGGTCTTCAGTCAGGTTACTGAAGATGAGGAGGGCGTTAAATTCAAGCTCATTTGGGTTTCTATATATTTTCGTATCAAAAGTGTTGTTTTACAATTATTTTATCATCAGATGATGCGATCGGATGGGCATTTAAAGCCCGTGATAATGGCACAGCCATATTGGATGTCCCAATTAATGCCTTGCATCCATGATATTGAATCACAATATGATCATATCAATTCATAATAAAATTTGATGCCAAACGGGATGTTGGATTTCTCTCTTTAAAAAGCGCAGTGTATTTATGTCTACGTCATTTTGAGACATTTATGACATCATGCGTTATCAACTGCTCTATATAAGAGGAACAGTGGATGCCCTATATAAGAGGAAGCCGAATATAAGAAACGAAAGCGAGATGTGTAAGCCCGCCACGACATAGGCAGGAAGATAGTTTGTGCGATCTTCGACCCAGACTGGGTTTAGCGACATGTTTCCAGTCTTTACTTAAAGTTGAACTTCGTTTACAAAACGGCAGAAATAATTAAATATGAAGCAGTTAACGGAATAAACAACAGCCAAACTTGTTTTCAAGTACACTTTTTATTTGAGCGTTTTCCGAGATCTATCCGGATTATCGCCCCTTTTGTTAAACTTGTTTGACTTCCTAACTCATGACGTCAACTGACAGACTATCGTCACTGAAGAAACGACCACTGCCAAGGTTGGTCGATTTTTTTCTATTCCGTCTTTTTTGTAAATCATTTATTTTTTTCATTTTTAGTGAAGCCTGCTGACCCCCGGATCCATTCAATTGATTTTATATTTGTTTATCTTGTGCAATGTCTATTCTCGTAGTGCGGTCCTCCTGCACTTACTACTGGCAGGTGACGCCCACATTCAGTATATACTGTTTGAAGCTAAGTTTGCACATGCTGTTAGCTATCCAACTACCAATTACCTACAGCCTGATGTTTTTTCACTATCACTACTATCAGTTTACTGAAAATATTATTGCTACCCAATTATTATGTCTGACTAGGTACATATTATTTTACTAATTAGACGACGAACGTCAACCACACCGTATGTTTGTTCTAAAAATGATAAAAAAAACCTGCCTTAACCCAGACAATATCAAATCTACCAACGAACACTAACCTTTTTCTTTTTTCTTATTTCGTAATATGGTTTGAACAACAATGTAGAAACACCAAATAATTTTCTGACTCATAAAGTATGTCCAAAAATATACCCAAACCAGCAATAAAACTATTGTTCCCTCTATCAAATGTGTATGTTTTCACTTCAGAAGGGTATAAAATTCCATGTTGTATACATGAACTCAGGGGACAGAATATCGTGATCCAAAATTATATCCCCTGAATTGGTCATCATCAACAGCAACAAGATGTTCACCCTTCTTGACTATTTTGAATTGAAACATGCCTATTTGATGTGGAGAAGAATAGGCTTATTACTGTCAACGTGCCACGGAGTAGGATCGCCGGTGCAACCTCGTGGGTTTTGTTTTCTCCGGGCCTTACGGTTTCCTCCCACTGCTAAAGACCCCTACACGCAAGCGAATTATTGAAATAAAATTAAACCATGTGTTAGTCCCGATCTGGTTTGTGTCGAGTGACGTTCACCCCCCCCCCTCTCTCCGTCTCTCTCTTTCATGCCCCCCCCCCCCCCGCAAGCGTTTCTATGAAATGAAATGTATCTTATATTGCAAAATCGCATCTACACCCATAGCCCATTAAACAATACATCACACACATGAACATCAAATAAAAGAATAGCCCCCCCCCCACCTCCATCACTAATCAAAGAAAACAATACGATTCTACGATATTAAATCTGGCATGTCTAACAATGAATGGGACCACTCGGCCAATAGAGGAAGTGAAACAGGGGACTCCTGGTCAGCGAATCGGCCTCTTCCTCACTGATTTCTTATCATTCCAATTTAAGGACGTAGATTCAATTTGAAAGGCAGTATTCGTAAACTAATAAAGCTTTTAAAAGACGGATAACCAGGAACGAGGGTGGAAAGAAATGTGAGAAATTTAAGTTCTTTCGGTTTTAATTGCTTTTGTTCTAGAATTCCTGCAGGTTTCCAGGAATAAGTTCCTGACAAATTGATAAAATATGAAGACGACAGTCGACATATCCGCTTCTTGACTTAGGATTGCCACTAGTGATACACCATACGTGCTGTTAGTCAAGTTGCGATAATTTATCACAATTAGTGTGTACAATGGCCGGTCTCTCTTCCGTCATGTGTACAAGTCGTGAGTACAATCTCATACCTGTACACGAGTCAAGTTACAATAACTTATGAATTAGATTATAAAATGTGCATAATGCTTTATCTCAGTGCTTTTAATGCTTTATCGGTCATGTATGCAAGTCGTGGGCATACTTCCGTGACTGTGTGTTAAGTTACAATAATTAATGCTTTTATCAAAGAGGTGGGGGCAATCATAAGGACTGTCGTGGTTTTTATTCCTGTTCATGACAAGGAGTAGGGTCGCCTGTTCAACATTGTTGGTTTCTCCGGATCCTCCATCTGCCAAATAAGACCCCTACACGCAAGCGAATTATTGATTTATTGAACCCGGTTCGGACATGTGTGAAAGAAGTGAATCAATAATTAACGATTTTATCAACTGTTTGTAAATTAACACCAATCTTTATGATAAGGAGTACGATAATCTGCCTAAATTTATAGATTGTCTGTTGGTTTGGATGCAACTTCCCTCCCGCCAACACGCACGTACTCACCTGTCCTGGCGAAATTGTTCAATGTATGTCTTCATTAGTGCCGTTGGTGCAGGAATAAAATAAAATAAAGTGTTTGCTCCGACTGGGATAATGAAGACAGTATGCTATGAGGGAAACTTGGTCTAGACAGCGGCGCTACGTTCTACTTTTATATTTTACGTGCACGTCAATGCGAACATGGGACCAGGGTTTTCGTCCCATCCTTACAACTATACGTTGTCGCTTGTCAGGTCCTCGGTCCTGCACAATTGACAAAGAGAAACGACGCTGGAAAATCCCGATACATTTTCTCTGTCAAAGCAGGGACCGTAAACGGGGACTCCGGGTTAAGGAGCCAACGCCTTACTCACCGAGTCACCGTTGCTTCCGTTGGTGCGGATAGGTAAAATCTTAAGTACCATTTCAGTTCCGAGTAATATGAAAAAATACCTTGTCTTAGCATTTTAGTTTATGGGTTTTCATCAATCAAATAAGTTTCAAATTGCGTTTTATTTGTGTTCTTGATTTTAATATAACGGCACACGAGAGTGTATAATGGGAATGCAACATGGGAGTGCTGCAAATTTTCTATTTTCAGGAAAGTCGATTGGTTTTTATAATTGTATATGCCAACTAAATACGAATTTCAATTTGAATTTAATGAAAATATGCATTAGATAACTTCCTTCTATGCCCCCCTCGTAACTCACATTTCCGTAATGGAACCTGGAAAGAACAAGGAAATTTTAATTTTGATGAATCTGAGATGTCAAACCATAAATGATAAAATTGTAAATTTGTGAATACAGGTAAATGTCGATCAGACCAAGTCTATTTCAGTCTTGCAAACACTCTTTTGTTTAAAGTAGTTAAGTCTTTAATTCAGTATCACCCAAAGTCTTACACGTTGAAAACACGAATTATTTGTGAATTCAAATCAACATTGAAAAGGCAGGCTTCTGATATCCAATATTTAAGACAAAATAAACATTTTACCATTGATGCACGAATCATGTACCATTGCGCGTGGCCAGAAAGACATATTCCACAACTCGTGTCAAACTGTGATGCATTAACTTATCTGGAGAGCACGGGCAATAGAATGGAATAACCAGACGCTAGAAATTTCTATTCGGTTGAGACTCGTGTAGTATTTCGCTGGACATAACGGATTTGAAATTAGTCAAAATGGAAACAATTGAGAATGTAAATCAGTTCATATAAAATCAGATTACATTATTATATGGGTTGGGACCACAGTTCGGGTTTAACCGCAGTCGTGAGGAAAAATATACCAATAAACCGTTTCGAAAATGGCGGAAACGACAATGGGAAACGATAAAACATATAAAATTTACAGAGAGAGAGAGAGAGAGAGAGAGAGAGAGAGAGAGAGACACACACACACACAAACTAGTTTATTTCGGGACTAACATAATATGGTTTATGGTTTATTTTTTTATTTTAATAATTCGCTTGTGCGTAGGGGTCTTTAGCAGAGGGAGGAAACTGGGGGACCCGGAGAAGACTCACCATATCGGACAGTAGACCCTACTCTTTGTCACGTACAATCGGGGATTCGAAACCACCCCAGCTGACTCAATGGCAGACTCTATGATACAGCACGCACGTGCTAACCATTCGACCCCCCTCCCCCATACAATATACATATCAGGTAATAGGTCTAGACAAGAGCCATAATGGGAACGTTGTCTTACGTCAAGCCCGGCGCCACGTCCTTATTTTTATTCAATATATGACGTCATTTCTACCACCACCTCCATGTTTGCATCACTCGTGTACATAATAATTATAATAGTAAACGTGTTAATTTAGATCCTGGTGTTATTTCCTGCACCAGTGACAAGGGGGTGCCCCACTGAGAAATGGTCAAGGGTGTCAACAACAATCTTAATTAGTATTAAACAATAATTAACAAGATATATATAATACATAATATATTTGTATCCGTCATTAATACTAAAAGCATATGATGTTATCTAATAATATAACACCAGATGTACTCTTTATTGTTGTCATTTTATCTTTCCTTCATCAGCTCATTGACCTAGTAGTGCAGAAAGAACGCGACGTTAAACACGATGCAGGCTAAAGATGGCCATGGAGACGGATACGCCATGCAACTGAAAAGGGTTAATTTACGTGCATGCCCGCCTTTTCGTGCTACCCGCCGAACATTACGATTGGGTTGCTCTTGACCAAACCCTCCTTCCTGCACCGCTGACGAGAGAGAGAGAGGGAGAGAGAGATCGAGAGAGAGAGAGAGAGAGAGAGGGGGGAGATTGAGATGGGTTTTAACATTCGACATAATTTTGGCCATTTCGGGACTAACACATGGTTCAATTTTATGCCAATAATTCGTTTGCGCGTCGTATTGGTCGTTAGCAGTGGGATGAAACCGAATCGAACCGGAGAAAACCCACGAAGTTGGACAGGCAACTCAACTTCTCTAAACCAAATATGGGGGATCACGTGAGTAAGATGCTGGCTCGCTAGCCTGGTTGTATGGTGCTTGAGAAAGTTCATCCAGATTTCCCCTTGTCAGTGACAGCTGTCTCGTCGTTCGGATGGGAAGAGCAAAATTTCCCTCATAGTACACTGTATGACATTTGCCCGTCTTCATTAGGCCAGGTTAGGAGCAGAACAGTAGCACGTTAAACCCCATTTCATTTCTAAACCAAATTTCAAATACATCCTGGAAAAGATTAGTCACTGTCCTTGAAGAAGAGGTTGACGCATGTCAAGTTTATTCCACACACATTGATCAAGGCCACTGATGAGACGAGATTCAAGTCGATTGTAGACTTGATTGGTTTTGTTGTTGAATGTGACCGGTGTTGACCAGTGCTGTGGTCAGTCAAACATTTGGTTATAATTAAAGAACTGCATGTTGAAGGAAGATTGGTTAAGTTCAATCTCTCGTATCATTGGTTATATTGAAGTCAATCTGTTCAATTATAGTTTCCATTGAAGAGTTGGGTTATCACCACTCATGTGCTTCTGGTTTTAAACCAAGCAGATAATGTACAATATATTTATATTTGTTGAATTAGAAAGGGGGGGGGCGAATGGTAAGCGCTATCGCGTTGTATCATTAGGTATTGAGTCAACTGTTATAGTTTCAATTCCCCGTTTGCACGTGACAAGGAACAAGGAGTAGGGTCACATCGTATATTCTCTCCGTATCTCCCCCACTTCTAAAGACCCCTACGCGCAAGCGAATTATTGAAATAAAATTGAACCGTATGTTTTTCCCGAAATGGCAACGTTTGTTTCGAGTGGACGTCCCCTCCCCCTCTCTCTCTTTTAATTTAAATTTAGGTATTCAGGGCTGAGTAAAACTATTTGTTGCGGGGTGGGGATCATTATGTATGTTTGTAGTACTACTTATGCACAAACACTTGAAGGAATTGAAATAAAACGTCTGCCTGACTAAATACTACAATAACAATCACCGCCATATTCTTTTGACTCGTTGAACACATTTCTTCTGCTATCTACTCATAAAGCTTACTGGTACTCCCCGTCGTTTTTATTACTAATATGACTTTAGCTGATCATTATACAGCTTCTAATGTAATTAAATCGTTCATTTCCAGCGATATTAATTACAAATCAAATTTGAAACGCTATTACTTATCCTTAACTTCATCGGACCGGAAGTAACACGAAATGAAGCCAATGACGTCGCGTTAGGAAAGCCCTCTTTTTTGATTGGTCGTTGCGTGTTACTTAAAATTCACTGTCTTACGACCGCGAATTAAGAATTTCAGAATGACAGCTGAATGCCCTCATAGGTATGTAGCATGCTTTGGAAAATGAATAAACTTCTACGCGCAAGCTAGGTAGTGAAATAGAATTGAATCATATTTTGTTCCTGTTATGCACCCCGTCCCTCTCTATCTCACCTTCATAAGCTAATTCGGTGCACAAATTAAACGAAATTGAGTTTAACGTCCTACTGTTCTGTTCTTACACTGAGCTAATGGTGACGGGCAAGCGCCATATAGTTTGCTAAAAATGGAAATTCTCCCCGGGTAGCGGCAGTGCGACCTATGATCTACTCTTATATTGAACGTATAAATGAAATGAAATGGGGTTTAACGTCCTGCTCTTCTGCACCTTACCTGTCCTTGTCAGGCGCTCGGGTGCAGACGAGTAGCGCATTAAACCTCATTTTATATAGTATCAATCTCGTATGTCTAATTGGTGAGTATTTAAATTTATTTGTCTGGTAACAGGTGTTAAATAACAACTAATTTACGAGTGAGATTTGATACGTCATTACTTTCCACGATAGATGACACGTATTTGTTGGAAGGTGAGTGACACCGACGGAATTGATCTATTAGGTACATGAAATACAGCTCTTTTTAACACTGCGCATGCCATACATGTAATGTATAAGGGTGGAAATGGCTCCCCCAATCCCATCCTCCATATACACGTTACGAATGTTTCACATATTCCCAGTAAATAGTAACTGATCAAATAACCTAGAATTTTCTGTCACTTCTGATGCTAAATGTCTGCCATTGGGTCGCTTGCCTGTAACCACAGGAACAGTCGCCGCGTCATCAGGTTACCCCCCACCCCACGGGAAATGAAATCGACACGCATGTAATTTATTGATATATCTCCCTTATGTCTTTAACACATCAGTCACGATGTAACTTTAGTATCTGTTAAGTATTAATTCATTAATGTAACAAGCAGATCAACAAACAGGGGGATTGGGAGGGAATGGTTAGCGTGCGCGCGCTGTATCATATTGCCTGCCAATGAGTCAACTGGCCACAGATCACTAATTGTTTCCCCATTGACTTCAATGTTAATTCTCGTCTCTTAGACCGGTTGTAACTTGTCCCCCAAATATTCGTTGGGTAAAACGCTTTCTGGCACAGATGGTGCAACATATGGCAAGCTCTTGCCCAAAAGCATGTATGAGGTTCTTCATGAAAAACTTGAGATAGACAAGGTGGAAGTAGAGAGACAGCTAACCTTGCAGTTTTTTTCAATAGTTTTATAGCAGTTCCGTGATGTTAAACGATAGTTTAGCGGTGTTACACAGTTTTCACTTTCTAATAGTTTGGCGAGGTTAAACGGTTTTCAATTTTTTAATAGTTTAGCGGGATTAAACGCGACAGATTCTATATAATAGTTTACTTAAGCTACACTGTATTCAATAGTTTAGCGAGGTTAACCGCGTCACACTTTCAGATTTTTTTAAAAGGGGTTCCACGCGCCATATTTTCCAATAGTTTAACGAAGTTAACCGTGTCACACTTTCAGATAGTTTAGTGGGGGTTACACGAGCCTCACTTTCCAGTAGTAATTAGCCAGGGTAAACGTACCATGTCATTTCAATAGTTTTAAACGCGACTCACATTCGTATAGTTTAGTGAGGTTAAACGCGTCAAAATATTTAATAGCTTGGCGAGGTTAAACGCTTCACAATATAGCGAAGTTAGACGCATCACAATATAGCGAGGTTAGACGCATCACAATATTTAATAGCTTAGAGAGGCTAAAGGTGTCACACGTATTAAAACGTGGCAGCCTTTTTAATAGTTCTGCAAGACTTTCAAGCCCCACCATTTCCGACATTTTAGCGAGGATAATCGAGTCACGCTTTTGGATAGCTTAGTGAGGGTTCAACGTGCCTAACTTTCCAGTAGTTAAGCCAGATTAAACGCGCCACACATGTTAATAGTTTCACGAAATTAAACGCGACACGCATTATAATAGTTTGCGAGGTTACAAAACTCCATAGTTTAGCGAGGTAAACGCGCCACAACACTCCATGGTTTAGCGAGGTTAAACGCGCCACAACACTCCATAGTTTAGCGAGGTTAAACGCGCCACAATATTCCATAATCTAGTGAGGTTAAACGTATCTCAATATTCAATAGTTTAGCGAGGTTAAACATGTCACAAGATATGATAGCTTCGCGACGTTAAACGCGACACTTTCCAATATTTTTTGAAAGATCTGAAATCCCAAAACTAACATAGCTTACATTTGAGATTCAAGCTAACGACGGTGTCGTATGCAAAGCCGGCTTACCCTTCATAGGCCACGAAGACGAACATGCGCCATGCAGTTACCTATAAGGACACAATTTCCCAGACTGGGGCGTGTACGCCTACTTTTCATCAAAATGAACTGCGAATGGTTAATTTACGCGCATACCAGCTTTTCCGTGCCACCTGAACATTAGGATTAGGATGTTCGTTGCAAAATCCTCCATCCTGCACCAATGACATGGGAGAGAGAGAGTGGGAAAGAGAGAGAGAGGGAGAGAGATGGGGTTTAACGTCCACTTGACACAAACTATGTCATTTCGGACTAACATTTGGTTCTATTTTATTTCAATAATTCGCTTGACCATTGTGTTTTTAGCAGTGGGAAAAAACCAGAGGACTCAGAGAAAACCCACGAGGTTTGACAGGCAACCCTACTCCTTGTGACGTACAATGGGGAAATTGAAATCAGGTCAGTTGACCTAATGACAGATCTTATGACACAACGCGCACGCGCTAACCATTCGACTTCGAACTCTCTTTAACAACTGGGGTATACGTACGCATTTGTACAATTTTAACATATTACAATCCTATATTATTTTAACTCCTTGAAAAAACCCATCTAACTTGTCAATTTAAAAAGACAAATGTAAGATTAGTGAATATTTCAAAACTTTTAAACAGCATTAAAAGCTTTTTTGAAAACATCTATAACACGCAGAGATTTCTTGTCAAGATTTTTAAAAAAAATGATTTATCATCAATCACAAAAATGCAGAATCCGAGGAAGCAGATAGCTGTCTTTTATTTGGATTTCTGAATCGTAATACAATAATCATTAATTTGTGATACAATAGAACCCGACAAAATGTCGCCGACGAATCGTCGGATGTGCGTTACGGGCTGATATTCCACACCACACTGTTATAATGAACAGATAAAATGAAATGAAATGGGCTTTAAAGCTCTGTACACGCTGCTAACATTTTCGGTAACATTTTCGAAAACATCTCGGCAACAACCTGGGCAACAAAAATGTGGCCCCGTTCGACTACATGTTAAGCAAACTTAACAACCATTCCCTACTGATAGCTGTCATTGTGTCTACATCACTTGACTGCTGGTACATCATGTGATTTATGGCTCATTTCTGATTGAATAAAACATCTTTAGCATTTCGGCAACATTTGAACTACTTGTTGCCGAATTGTACTTACGATCAACTTTTTTAAACAAAATCGCACCTGGTCAACATACCCAAGTGGGGTGAAGGAGATGGGAATACGTCATGTAGTATATGTTTAAGAGGAACATTTGAATGGGCATCGGTTGAATGTACAGACCAACACGAATACGGTAGCAGCCAGACCATCTACCCTACAACAATGTAGTCTCCTCCGATATACGAACATTCACACACCTCACAACAGTCCTGCAATATTATCATAGACGAAGTATTAGTTGTTAAATGAAATAGAAATAGGGTTTAACGTCCTACTGTTCTGCCAAGGAATCTTTCATGTGCATGCCAATGTATACACGGGACCTCGGCTTTTCGTCCCACCTGTCTTTGCAGGCCACCATCCTGCACCACTGACAATGGGAAGCAGCATCGGAGAATGGGCTCTATGAAGAAACTTATCTTCATAACATGGGAGGGATGGAGGTGGCACGTGAATGTATATCTAAACCCCAGACAACAGAGGGAAGACCAAATAGGCATCATCCCCGGAATATTCACACTATTTACAACATTATCATGGATGAGGGATTACATGTATAGAGAGAACTGTATCTTTATAAATTGATTAAAATGGCGCATGTAATACACCGCTCAGCTACCACAGGTATCGCCATCCTTTCTAAAATGTCAGGACCAACTTCAACAAAAAGAAAATAAATACGTCTACAACACAAAGTTAAATCGCCACCACGGGATAGGTTACTATAGAAAGTATATCCACGGGCAAAATCCAACAAAGTTGTCTCGGGTAAAGTCATAAGTGAACTGACAATGTATATTAACTCAGCTAGACCTGATATTTCTATTGTTCAAGAGAACCGTAAAGACAGAAATTATAGACATTATGGCAAAAGTGAGGGAATCCAATATGAAGGAAGTCATCTCTAAAATTAAGGACGACATGACCGATGTTTTTTGTTAGAAAAATAGGACATAATATACTGAGCGCCATATAAAACGCATCACTTAGTTTTTCGTATAACAAAATGATCCTGTAAACATATCTTATTTATTTTGTTTCTTATTGTGAACAATATTCAAATGGGAACACATCAATAACAACACATTTGTACACTTATGGATGTTTAATCTCTAATCAACGGTACAAAGTCAGAGGGGTCAAAACCAAAAGTACGACAAAGATGGTTAATTGTCAGTAGCGCGTGTGTGCTCTTACGCACGCTGTGCAGCATAATTAACCATCTTTGTCGTACTAACACTATGAAAGAACAATAACATATTCTAATGCACTTCTAATTAACTAACACTATGAAAGAACAATAACAGATTCTAATGTACTTCCAATTAACTAACACTATGAAAGAACAATAACAGGTTCTAAAGTACTTCCAATTAACTAACACTATGAAAGAACAATAACAGATTCTAAAGTACTTCCAATTAACTAACACTATGAAAGAACAATAACAGGTTCTAAAGTACTTCCAATTAACTAACACTATGAAAGAACAATAACAGACTCTAATGTACTTCCAATTAACTAACACTATGGAAGAACTGATTTATTGAATAGATGAGTTTTCAACTCGCGTTTGAATTGGTCAACATTGGTATACCATTCATAATTCTTTGAAAACGTTGCCTGTTAGCATCTAAGACGGTAGGGGATCATGATTTAGGTTTCAGGAAAGTATTTTTGAGTTGGTCAACGGAGACAGGCTGGAATTCCGGAAGTGTATCGTCTGGTGTATCTCTGCAGGACGGGATGCTGTCGGAACAACTCGTAGTCTTGGAGGTCATTTCTGATCTCTAGGATTTCATCATTAAAGTCATTGACATCTCAGTATCAGATGTAGTCTCGGTCACCCAGAACCCCCTAGTCTTCAACGTACGGAGAGTCTGATTCGGTTCTCAATTGTCGACGAAAATTACTGGATAATCTACCACATAAAAAAAAATCTCTCGGTTGCGCACGGGCAATGGAACCTTTTGGCTAAAGCCGGGCCGATTTTACTAGAATCTATAAAGCGAATCTGAAATATATCTCACAATTCACTTGGTACATCTATTATTAGAAACAAAATGGATACGAGGAATAAAGCATGAATTACGATGAAGAATTAAGAAGATTGTGAGAAGCCATACGTCTGATTCATGACGAGTGAAAATCACCATTTCAATTAAAACCTTTACAAACAAATTTTAGAGCGTGTTATTGTTGACAAGCGAGATGTATTGATAGATTCAGTACGTGGTAAGATAAAAGACTGGATGATCCAGACAATGACCTGCTTTCCGTCAAATTTTGGGGACCCATCCAGACTAATATTCGTAGAATATTTGTTTGGATGATAGAGACTATATCAGCTGCTGTAGAGGTGTGATCAGGTAGGATATTGTTGTATCATCTTCGATTTAGAAGATCATTTATTACATTGAAGATGTGTTTCTTATCTGAGCCGCATTCTGACAATAGTTTGTTGAAATATTCTGTTCCAGTGGACTGGATTAAAGATGCAACATTCTTAATTTCCATTTTGTACTGGCATTTGTGAACTATTAGGTTGTGTCGACCTCGCATCGCCTTTCTGCCTTTCTTCTTGTTTTATGTGCATTTCTAACTGTATCGTTGAACCAATGGCTTTTGGCGTTTGTTTTCTTTTACGAACAACCAAATGAGCGTGCTTTTGAATTATAAAGGAATTCTCTCCATCATAAAGATCAATTAGCTGAGATGTAGATAGAAAGGGAAAGTGAACAGACTGTAATAGATCTGCCTAGTCCTGAAGAATAAGCTTTGTTTGGTGATGTTGATCAGTTCATTATTGATAGCGATATAACATCACCAATATCATAAAACTCGTAAATAGAAAGGAACAAAGGCGTGACCATCAATGAACACGTTCACAAAGACTCAATTTCTGTTGCATTATCTTCAGTAGTGATAATATTGTAGGCTGAAGTGAGGTCTTAGTTCAATCCTGATGCTGGCCGAGAAAGATCCTGGGTATATGTCAGCGCGGCCTCTCTTGGTCGGTGGTGCTGGGTCGAAAGTCTGGCAAGAAGCATCGCCTAGTTGGTCGAGTCGGCACAAAGACCAGTGTTTCGTGTACATGTTGATCTGTGCAAGTAAGGTCCATGGAACTCTCCTGTACACTACATAGCATACCGCCTTTATTAGCTCAGTTTGTGCAGAACAGTATAGTGGGGCGCTAAGATCTCGTTTCATTTTATTACATTGGCTGGAGTATATAGATGTGCGGTAAAGAATAGAAACAAAGAACTATTGTAAATTATTGTCTTAGGTCACGAGAAGTAAAGAGGGTTAGGGCACGTGATTGTTGACGAGATTGTTGATTAGGGCTAGCCATAGCCTAATTCTTATCCTATCCCCAACCCTATGTACATATTGTACCTATGATGAAATCTGCAATGGTTCTTGGCTCTTAACCATAACCATATATGTACACCACAATATTCGAGTTTATTTCATTAGTTCCTGTGAATAGTACTTTAGCTTGATCCATTCAATTTTCACGCCTAGACTTACCCTTTTCCCATCGGGCACAGTGGCAAAGAAAATGATATTTAACTTTTAGCAAACTGAATCTGATGATTTCCAGCTGTTTTGATAATATAAATAATATTGACCTTTCAAATCTGTATGCACTTTTCTTAAATCACGATTGTCTGTGTCGTAATTAAACGTGTAATTAATTTAATATGTGATTTACGGGCCGCACAAGATCTATACCATGACCTGTTTCAAAGGAAATACGCGGTGCAGTTACAGATACCATAATCTGATAAATAAACAATACCAGGCGATGATCCAAGCGTATGTACATATTATCTACACACATAGTTCATTAATCCTCTTCCATGCCAAACTCTTTAACGTTTCGTGTAGTCTTTCTAGCATGGAGGCCCCACATTGAATGCATGGCTCTTTGGAAAGGGCGTCTATTTTTTTGTTGCTGAAGAGGACCGACTCTGTGTACTAACTTGACATGCATGGTTGTTTGGAAAGGCCGTCTGTAGTTTTTTGTTGTTGAAGCGGACCGGTTCTGTGTACTAACTTGACATTATATATTGTCAATACTTTATCGAATCAATCCATGGCGTTGCCCTTCCGTATAAGTGAACTGCCACTTCCTTTATCAAAGACCTATTCAAATCCCAATTCTTCCTGTGGTTCCGTTCTCTGGTCTGATATCGTGGAATACGCGTATAATATCTTCAGGGTCCAAAGAAGCTGCTTGATGATCTCGGCGAATCAAGAACCGCGGGATGCAAGTAGGTATTCCACCAAGTGTACACATGTACTCGGGGGTGGGGTTGGTGCGTTACAGAGTCCAAATGGCATTATTCAGAGTCATGGCCTCCATTGCGGCCAGTCGGTGACCTGACACGAGATCAACGGTATTTAAACCATTTCAAAAACCCGAAACGATAAGGAATGTATTCAGGTGGTGCTCTTAATAATCCACGCGGCTAGCTAAAGGACAATTTTCCCGTTTATGAAAGCTGCATTCGTCATATCCAAAGGATAACGTGCATGTCCAGAATATTTGTAGGGTATGCAAGCAATACATTTCTTATAATACCTATTTCCTAGGAGCAGTGCCTAGCTCCTGGCTCGGTTCTATACTTTTCTATCCGGTTCGGAGGCAAAGGGGGCTATCGTAGACTTGTGACTAGCCTAAACCCTTATGGAAGAGTCGACAGCCAACGAATAACCGTATATAAATGCCCATTTGGTTCTGGCACCTCTCCAAATATGGCAGAATTATCGCCAGCTATATAGTAAATACTTCCTTCATGTTCAATATAATAAAGTTTTTTTTTTGTTATTTAATGAAAGCTATATAATAATGGTATATTTGTGGTTGATAATGGCTTGTCGGTGAGTGGTGTAGAATTAGCGACACTTTTATATCAATATTATAAAGGTTACTTGTAACAAAAGACGACGTCTTTGGAATTAACTATATACTTAAAAAGTAATTATATCTCATTTTAAAGACGGAAAATGTATTCGGGTTATTTCTAAAGTCATAAATCTTTAAGTTTATTTTTTAATCAAGAATCTATTTAAATCACCATTCCCTGTGGCTCAATTGTACAATTAATTAAATCCACTATCTATATTTTCTGTTCAATTCAGGGCTGATAATTGCGATGATATTCATCATGAATGATACTCTGGTTGGTGAACAATAGTGTTGGTGAACAATTTCGCAAAAAAAGAAACAAGGTTTTGCGTTTAACTTTTCTGCACGGGAGTTCAAGCGGCTCTGTGTGTAAGACGTTGACTTGCCAGCCTCGAAGTTCCATTTGTGATCCCCGTTTTGACCGAGAAAGTTCATTAAGATTTTCTAACGTGGTTCCTCCTAGTCAGTGAAAAATACCTAGTAATTGAATAAAACGGTTTAGGCAGCGTTTATGGTTTCAATCCCGAAGGACGATCCAGGTAGCGTGCTCTACAGTGTCATCTTCAAGCATCGACAGAAATACATTTTAACAGTTTTTTATCTCTAGATATTTGATTATCGTTAGATGGCGGACGTTACACTTGATTCATCACGTTCGATTAATAGCTTTTCTTTACTTGATTTACCGTACCAAACTCAAAATCTAAATACTCATCTTTAACTGCCGTTACAATTCGGAACACCACTGCCATTATTTATCCTACATGAACGGAGCCGCGAAATAATCTTCGAACAATCGGCGATTTGGTACTTAACAATCACATCTTTATTGCCGCCCAAACACAAGTGAAACCACAACTTAGTCTTACACATAATGCAATGCGTTTATTACAATAACGGTCGGTTTAGATCGTAAGGTCTGGACACATGTTACTACCCAAACGAGTAAAGTGATCGTTTCGTGTACTTTTAAGATTTTACACTACATCACATCTAACCTTTATATTCAATTTTAAAGATAATAATTCATGGAATAGGCTTACACATACACATGTAATATCAACACCTTCTTGAAATGACTGCCTCGCCCAACAGCAGCTGTCTAGTCGTTCGGATGGGACAAAAAACCGAGGTCCCGTGTTCACATTGGCGTGCACGTAAAAGATTCATTGACAGTTGGAATTCAATTTAAGAGTACGCCGCAGTGCCGTTGTCCATCAAAATTTGACTGTATGGCGTATGCTCGTCTTCATTGACACAGTTCGAAGCAGAACATAGGGCGATAAACTCCATTTTATTTCATTTCGCCTCGCCCAACACCCTACAGCAATGTGTCTAATCAAATTGGGTACTATATGTGATTAGCTATATATATCATCGCTCTTGTCCAGTATCTTTCTTATGTTATTAATTACTACCTTCATTGTTGAGTATAAAACTTGATTTAGTCTATAAACACGTCCGAGGTTAGATAGGTATTATTGTCCAATAGACTTATGTTGTGTGGGTCAATACGGTTATGCATGTTTGGGGTTGCCGACAGGCGGGCACGATTTAGATGGCAATTTGTGGTCAGGCAAAGGCTTTTAACAATAATATTTAGTCTACAAAATCAACAAACGGGCATGGCTTAGTGACAAATATGTAATGAAGTATTTCTTATTATCTGAAAATTGGTATATATATTAGCATGCAACACAAATTATAATCTAGCTCTTACTACGTGTTTACCATCATCTTACAAAGCATTCCGCATTACTCCAATAACTTTACGATAATAAGTTAAAGGCGCTAAATCACTGTTCTTTGGCACCTAGCAACCGACAGAAATGGGTTGCAATACATAATATATGTAATATGAAAACTGATTTATGCCAGACCGTTTCTATTTTACTGCAGTTTCTAATCAGTTATAATCGGCGAAATACACGAAGAGTGCATATTGAATGGCAGTCTTTTGGGTCTGGTTATACCAGTCTACACCGATAGTGTCCTTCTCTGGGTATGCTGCGTCGTTCACAGTACACTAATATTTGGATATGGCGGCCATCTAGGACAGAGCTCTATTCTCGAGGGGGGTTGGGATGGCCTAGTGGTCTAGAGTGCCGCGCTTCGTCCTCTAGCTGGCCGGTCACCTCTGACTTGCGGCTGTGGTTTCGAGCCCTGGTGTGAGCGTATGTGCCATGGAGATAGGGGCGCCTTCTCAACCTCGTGGGTTTCCTCCGGGCACTCCGGTTTCCTCCCACTGCTAAAGACCCCTTACGCGCAAGCGAATTATTGAAATAAACTTGAACCATATGTTAGTCCCGAAATGACCTAGTTTGTGTTGAGTGGACGTTAAACCCCATTTCTCTCTCTATTCTCGCAGTATGTGGTAGATGGATCTGTGTGTCAAACCTAATTTTAAAACAACTGTTGGTACCTCGACAGGTCTATCACAAAATTAATGTTCGCGTCTATAAATAATCTTCCGGGGAGTTGAAGTTTCGACAGTCAAAAAGATTCGGTTCTTTTGAAAACCAACCAACCAATTATTAGATTGATTTTCTTATTTTAATGTTAACAGGAAATCATCGCCACGCCCACATTAATATCGCGATACAATTACAGCCCTGATTTTCTTTTGTGCTTTTCCTCGCTTATTATTTCTAGCTTCTATAATTATACATTAATCATTTTCTTCTAGATATTGCTGTGGCAATTTACCATCGTTCTATCGTTTACGTTATTTAATGAAGCTTTACATAATTATTCTTCACACACTGGGTTCTGAAACTAGGGAACAAGTCAACATGATATATCGCCATGGGTTATTATTTTGCGGCCTTTCATCCGGTGTTAATCACCCCTGGGTACTTGCCATCATACCATTTAAATATAGATATATAATAGAAATTAAAGATGGCAAAATAAAGCTCAGGCATTTATTAAACATAATATAATAAATGTGCGAAGAGCCGCTATCGCGGTGAAAACGTTAGCAAAAAAAATGTAGTTTTAATTTGTCATTTCAATTATATTATTACCAAAGAGCAGTTTTAATTATATATTATAACTATTCAGCTATAGATATGGGGAGGGGCTGTATCATACGGTCTGTCCTTGAGTCAACAGGGATGTTTCGATTCTCCGGTTGTACGTGACAAGGAGTAGGGTCGCCTGTCCAACCTCGTGGGTTTTCTCCGGTTTTCTCCCACTGCTAAAGACCCCTACGCGCAATCAAATTATTGAAATAAAATTAAGCACCCCCTCTCCCCTCTCTCGATATAATATACACTTGATTTTCCTCTTTTTTTTCTTTGTAAGATTATTTTAGGTAATCAATTTTCTAACATTAGAACTCAGCAATTTATAAAAGAACAACTTTATTTCGTGCACGGTTCCAGTAATTTTACAATATCGTTATCATTGCCTGTGTCATGTTAACAATTTCTTATAAAACTACGGTACCTGTGGATTTAGTTTATGTCACCACTGCGCATCAGTAACAGGTCGAATGTCCACCCGAGTACCCTCTACCCACCAAGCTTGCCAAACCAAACACAAAATAATAAAACTAACACACTCTATATCCAACATAAAATTAACCCAGTTGCGGTGCGAGAAACGCTCGAAGGTGCTGACCAGCGAATATTCACGGTGATATATGCGATTTGGAGTATTCCTGGACGTCAACGGCCATGAATTGTTATGAACAGCCCCGGTACTGTGAGCAAGATAATGTTACGTGGTCTTTTGAGGGAAATCTGGATATTAGTCAAGATAGCAGTCGAAACCAGGGAAATGTAGCGTAAAATGATCATGATCAGAGTGAGGGCCTGTTGCTTCGTTATTGAAATGTGAACGTTTGAAGTCCGTTACCTTGCACCGTAGGTCATTATTCCGTCCTGAACAGGCCTCCCACCTAGGTTCCCTCCTGGGTCTGTCCTGTAAAGGCTTCGCATCGGTGGGACGGGGGGGGGGTGTAGCTGGATTCGACCCTTCAAACCTACAGTAAAATAATTGGAGTGCAGTATTGTAGAGGTAGTAGTAGTAGCTGGAGGTTTAACGTCCGCTTCCACATAGAGATATCGCAGATGAAGACATCGTGCTTGAAAGGGTGTTGGGATGTGATATAGTGACAGTACGAATTATAAATCAGTCGATTGGCCTTTCCGTTTATATGAAAATGTTGAGCCAGGGACCGTTATTAATACAACCAGAAACTGTTAATAAAAGACGAAGTGTACTATAAACTATAGTAAAAACTATAAATATTCCCACTGACTTTAACCTATCTTACAACTGCTTTCAGAACATGTTATTAATATAGCACTGAATGTAGCGAGATAACCCCCACTTTACTTAATCCAGAAATACAAACAGCTCCATAAATCTCGCAATATTAATTCTTAGCCCAGACTATAAATCTCCGACAGACATGTACATAAAGGTTGACCAGAGCCCTTTCGTATTCCAATGCCAATCCGTTATCTGTGTACTATTCTTGTACTATTTATCACTGTCATTCCTGGTAGTTTTGTTTGACCGTTACTATTATCAGTTTGGTCAGTGAAAGTCGAAGAGAACAATCTTATGGTTAAACTGACTTGTTGATCATCAGTGTCCCCACCTGAGGATAAATAGAAGGAATCCAGACGGAACCAGATTTGTACCCCCCCCTCTCTCTATTTAAACGTTAAATCGTGCCTTTAAGATTTTGTTTATACATTCCAACGAATGTTCATTCCCTGCATAGCCGAGAAAGTCCAACGAAATTTTCCGACGTGATTCCTCGTTGTCAGTAGTGCAGAACGGAGGGCCTGATAGTAAGGACAGCTGTCTAGTCGTTTGGATGGGACAAATAACTGAGGTCCTGTGTATACATTAGCGTGTACGTAAAAGATCCCTTGGCAGTTGAAATTCGATATTAGAGTAAACCGTATTGCCGCTGCCCGGGTAAAATTCCCACCATAGCACCCAGTATGGCATATGCTCGTCTTCATTAGCCTAGTCGGCGCAGAACAGTAGGACGTTAAACCCCATTATTTCATTTCATTCACGTAATAAAAATCTTTGGACGTCGTGGTTGCCCTTTAGAGAGAGAGAGCGAGAGAGAGAAGTGGGTTTTAATGTCCACTCGACACAAACCAGGTCATTTCGGGACTAACATGGTTTAATTTTATTTCAATAATTCGCTTGCGCGTAGGGGTCTTTATCAGTGAGAGGAAACCGGAGTACTCAGAGAAACCCACGAGGTTGGACAGGCAACCCTACTCCTTGAACGTATAACCAGGGATTCGAAACCTTGCCAATTGACTCAATGGCAGGCCTTATGATATAGCGCGCGGACGCTAACCATTCGACCACCCGCCCCCGCTGGTTATCCTTTAACATAAGTTCTTTGTAATACGTACAAATATTAGGTTAATGGTTAAACAATATGATAGAAAGTGGAAGATGAGATAAACATCCTGGTCTTACAACCTCACAATGTCAAGGATATAACAACAATAATGATGTTTACATTTAGTCCTCGTATTTGGTTCACGTTCCTACGTCGGGGAGATGGATGACCGAATGGTTAGCAGGTGCGTGCTCTATCATAAGGCCTGTCATTGGGTCCTCCGGTTTTTTTCAACTTTCAAGACCCCTACGCGCCAGCGCCCCCCCCCCCCCTCCCCCCAATCTCTCTCAAATTACGTTCGCGGACTTAAAAAAATCTTCTTTTTTTTTTTTGTTTTCCTTGTAAGTTGAATGTTCCAGAAAGGAGTAAGTGTCCCCAGAGAGAGAGAGAGAGAGAGAGAGCGAGAGAGAGAGCGAGAGAGAGAGAAGGACCCACAAGAGTATAAGGGATCCAACCCTAGCCCGTTTCCCTTACACGCTCCTGATTGAAACCACATTATAGATGTTAACGCCCACGCGAAAGAACACCCCACCCACCCCGGGCCTTAGAACAGATAATGGAAATGGAAAGATGATGTTTTCTTTTCGATTCGCAAAATGAAATGGAATTTAATGTCCTACTATTCTGCTCCGACCTGGCTAATCACAATGGGCATACGCCATACAGTATGCTATGAGTTAATTGTGACCGGACAGCGGCCACTACGGCCTACAATTTAGACAAATTGTCTGACCCCCACCAAACTAAGCCGAGGACGAAATTGCCACCGAGACCCCACCCCCACCCAGCCCTATTCCTCTAGATCCGCTAGAGGGTTTAACAATATACATTTTAAAGTACTTTTTCGCTCATCTGGGAGCTCATCAGAATGTTATTGTATAGTTCAATATGTATGTATCTGGTATCGTTTCATACACAAATTGCTGAATACCTCTCTTCTAATACTCACCGCCATTTGTTGACACATATTTGTCAATGGTTTATTTGATGACTTGACCTTTACATCTGACAATATAAAATCGACGTGCTTTTTTGTCACGTCAACATATCGCTACTGCCTTTAATTATGTACTTCCGGTCACTGTCATGTCGGAATGTCTGAAACCCTGATCACGTGGTGTTTAAATAATAGCGGACCTTAAGTACCTTCATTAACAGCTATGCTGTAACTAAAAGCCAGCACTGGATGAACAATGGCTTATGTTTGCTGACTAACAATGACCGAGACAATTAAAACATATCCCATCTGAGAGTTTCACATGGCGGATATCGTAAGCTACAATTAGTGGCGACTGCCATTTGTGAACCGAATGGTAGGTGGTGTCTGGATACATGAGTCTATAAATTGGTTGAGATTGCAAGAGGTCGCGTACTAACGTCTAGCATACATTCATATATAATAGTTAGGGAGTCACACAGGGCAACGGCACTGTGATCTACTCTTATATCGAATTCCATCTGCCAAGGAATCTTTTACGCCAATATGAATAGTCTCGTTCTTTTCGTCTCATCCGAACGACTAGACAGCTGTCCTTGTCAGATCCACCGCCCTGGAACACTGACAAGGGGAAACCACGTCGTAAAATCCAGCACCCACAATTGCCCATCTCACTTCATTTCTTTCCCCGTCATTTGTTTTGACGTAACACAAATCAAAACCAACGAGTCTTAATTTTACAGAATAGAATCTGTAGTCTGGTGAATAAGACTATTTTACTAAACAGAATGTATAGTCTGGTGAATACGACTATTTTATTAAACAGAATCTATATAGTCTGGTGAATACGACTATTTTCCTAAACAGAATGTATAGTCTGGTGAATACGACTATTTTCCTAAACAGAATCTATAGTCTGATGAATACGACTATTTTACTAAACAGAATGTATAGTCTGGTGAATACGACTATTTTACTAAACAGAATCTATAGTCTGGTGAATACGACTATTTTCCTAAACAGAATCTATAGTCTGGTGAATACGACTATTTTACTAAACAGAATCTATAGTCTGGTGAATACGACTATTTTACTAAACAGAATGTATAGTCTGGTGAATACGACTATTTTACTAAACAGAATCTGTAGTCTGGTGAATACGACTATTTTACTAAACAGATTCTGTAGTCTGTTAAATACTAGACAGATACGCCAATTTAAATAGAACCTGTAGCCCGTGAATACGACCATCTACATTGAATCTATAGTCCGGTGAATATCACCATCTACATACAATCTGTTGCCTGGGGAATACGACCATCTAAATAGAATCTGTAGACCGGTGAATACGACCATTTGAATAAAATCTTTAGTTCTTTGATTGGTACCATCTAAATTGAATCTGTAGTCCTGTGTATGACACTATCTATATAGAATCTGTAGACCGGTGAATACGACCATCTACATAAAATCTGTAGCTCTTTGATTGATACCATCTAAATAGAATCTGTAGTCCTGTGTATGACACTATCTAAATAAAACCTGAAGTACTGTGAATGCGACCATCTAAATAAAATCTGTAGTTCTTTGATTGATACCATCTAAATAGATTATGTAGTCCTGTGTATGAAACTATCTAAATAAAACCTGTAGTACTGTGAATGCGACCATCTAAATAAAATCTGTAGTTCTTTGATTGATACCATCTAAATAGAATCTGTAGTCCTGTGTATGACGCTATCTAAATAAAACCTGTAGTACTGTGAATGCGACCATCTAAATAAAATCTGTAGTTCTTTGATTGATACCATCTAAATAGAATCTGTAGTACTGTAAATACGTCTATGACTGTGCTTGTTTTGGCGTAGAATTAAATTTACCCAGTTTGGACAGAAAAGTAGGACGTAAAACCCGTCTGCGTTCATTTATTCTTTAAATAGTTGAAACGAAAAATTTGAATTAGATGCCGTCTTGAGGTTCGGGGCTAGAAGTAACTTATCATTCAGACATAGCAACACAAATCAGCCGACATTAATGGGAATTTAAATGGCGGCCATAACTTACAGAAATGACTCTTGTCATCTGTTTTGTAACTGCAAACTGGGTTTTTTTTTCTGTATGGTTACTAAACAAACATGGTTGGTTTAATTTCCAAATTAAATTAAATATAGCGGAATATACATCTGAATAATTTAAACAAAAACAAATAGACAACTAAGAGAATAGCAACCTTCGGTTTCAAGGCAGAATAGGTAGTTAAGGTGGGTAACTAGTGCCCTTTACACAAGCTGTGGTGTCGATCCTGAATTTTTACGCAAAAAGTA
Organism: Patella caerulea; assembly: GCA_036850965.1. Taxonomy (NCBI): domain Eukaryota; kingdom Metazoa; phylum Mollusca; class Gastropoda; family Patellidae; genus Patella; species Patella caerulea. The sequence continues at coordinate 9,516,407 of JAZGQO010000002.1, read as the reverse complement.
TTTTTCACACTACTCACGACTCCCATTGGCAAGTTTATTATTGATAAGGTTTTTCTCTCACCGCTCCCACGAGCAAGTTTATCATCGCACCATTTGTTAGTCCCGAAATAAACTAATTTGTTTTATGCAGATTAGACGTAAACTCTATCTCTCCCTTCCTCTCTCACTCTCTCAGACAGACATTGTAAACATTCATCAGTGATTCAAATACAGTAAAAGGGTTGTTCAGGACTTGTTGATGGTGATTATTTTTAGATCATCAAAACAGTTTCAATAAAAAAAAATTCCAATTATATTCAAAGATCAAAAGTAGTTTCCTGACTTGAAACCGATGGCGCCATTCTGTGGCTGGAATTTGTGTTAAGAAAGCACGTACTGGCGCGATTTATAATTATTGTTTGGTGAAAAATCTTACAGAGAAAGTGAAACCGTTAGCTTATTTGCTTCGAGTCGTTATTACGTTAAGTAGTCCTAGATACAATCTATCGAATGTATCTCGGGTTAATCAACAACGTGTGCTCTGGTGTCCGGGAGCTATCCATTTCATCTAATCCTGCCATCTCCCAGAAAGCAACTGGCTGATTCTAAACTGCAATCCTATTTAGCCAAGACAGACTGAAGCTAAATACAGGTTTAATATTAAGGCATATATCTCTGAGAGAGAGAGAGAGAGAGGGAGAGAAGAGAGAGAGAGAGGGAAAACTAGCCCATTTCGGAACTAACATAATAATTTTATTTCAGTAATTCGCTTGCGCTTATCAGCCTTTAGCAGTGAGAGGAAACTGGAGGACCATACTCTTTGTCGCGTACATCCGGGAAATCGAAACCACGCCGTTGAAGCAATGTCAGACCTAATGATGCACCGCTCACGCGCTAACCATTCGGACACCCAAATCCCCGATGAAAGTAAAAAATGTAAAACGAAACGCATTGTAATGGTTTCAATATCTTTAATAAAGCGTATTGTTTTTAACGTCCATGATCGTCAACTGAGTAATTTTTGTTGGAAAAGCATCTAGTCTACAAGCACTATTCATTTTGATCAAACTTGTGCAAACTCTCTTGAAAGTGCCAACATCTTCAATGTTGTTCGTGCATGAACATTATTTTAAACGTGTTGTATTCTGTGTATATCTGGAACCAATTAGAGAACAGGTCTTGGTCACATAATAGATTGTGTGACATGACAACCCATCAAAATGACAGCCTCCACAGTTTTCACCAAGGACGATGAATATGGCACTTTTGCTCGTTGTATAATGAATGGCTCATGGATTGACTGTCTGATTTTTTGAATTGACGTCGTAATTCCAAGATGACCGCCGTGACTGTATATTCCGTTTTTAATTTACATAGTCAGCTCGTACCTGTTTACTTGCCGATAACATAACACGACTTCCTATTATCTTTACCGTGCTGTACTTGCTAATGGAAAAAAACAAATCATTAATGAAGACATGAATACGCCATGCTGGGTGCAATGAGGAAATCTTGTCCGGAGAGATGCGCTACGGTCTACTCTTATTTCGAATGCCCACTGTCAAGGTTATTTTTACGTGCACGTCACTGCATCGGGCATCCCATCTGAACAACAAGACCCTGATCATCGTAGCTCACGTCCCGCACCACTGACCATTGGGAACCACACCGGAAAATTCCGAGGAAATGTTTATTGTTGGGGAGGTTGGGGAATTGTCTGAGTCTACAATGGCCGCTTTAAATAAATGCGTATCTTGGTGAATACTAACCCCACCCCTTTCTAGATGACTTAACTTGGATTCAATTTATCTTTTACTCATCCTTTAAGGGCTATGGTTAGTACTCACAAAAATACTTATTTATATAAGGCGGTCATTCCCAACATCCCAAACCGGCCCACAATGTAACAAGAGTAAAACTGCCATGTAGGTTGTTTTAGGATAATATGATTTAATTTATTAGAAAAGGTTATTTTCAATCCATGGTGTTAGTTCCAGCATAGCTAATTTCACGTCATATTGTTAAAAACGTGCTATTCCTAGATTTCTAAACCGAGTAGGAGTTAATTCCCTTGGCCCTGTACGACGAGTTAATAAACTACATTACATCACAGTTTCTCAGCCATAATTCGCACGTGCTACAGTAAGTCGACATTTAACACCTTAAATCTGTAAAGAACAATTATAAACTGGCCAGACTGAATCCTGAGCGTGGGGGAAAAGGCGCGCGGTTTTATTAAGCATTCGGGCCAGACAATGAAATACGTCTTCAAAGATCATAATTCATCAATAAATTTTCTTATACTTTTGGCTTTGAAATTTCGCTGACATTAAATTTTATAAGGACATACCTGTTAAACTTTAAAATTTATCAAGCGATTATTTCCTTTTATAGAATGACCCAAGCAAAAATACGTGGTTAGGCCGTTTCACAGACTTTTTTTTCAAGCCATAATTATGGAATGTTAAAACTTTCAACGGATTAAAAGTTTTCTCAACCGAAACGAATATACGTGCCAGTTAGTTCTTTCGCAGACTCTTTGGATATGTGTTGTTAACATTTATAACAGATCAAAACAATTTCTGAAACGAAACGAATTTAATAACCTGTGCATTTCAAAGAATTGGCATAAGTCTTATGTATAGTGACTGTATATAATTATTTGCCTATGCTGTTTCCTACACTTTTTGTGAGCCATGTGTATAGTTAAAATTAAAAACGGACCACACTATTTCTCAAATGAAACGAATATACTTGCGTGGGAGTTCTCGGAAATATTTTTTGTGAAGCACATGGCAAGCTAAAACTTTAAAAAAACTAAATAAAAATACGTCCTTGTGCATTCGTGCATAGTATTTATGACGACATATTATTGTGCGTAGTTAAAATTTAAAAATAATCAAAAACTTTTCTCAAACGAAACGAACATACTTGCCTATGCATTTTCTGTGAAGGCGAATTCTGAACTTTCCTTTGTTTAATCTGTGTTTAATTAAATGTCGAATGGCGATCGGGACTCGATTTAATTTTCTTTATAGGCTGCACCATTGATCATGAGTCTGACGGGAAACACGCGGATTGCGAAGTATTTAATATTAAATGTAAACACACAGATTGCTTGTCTGTCTTAAAACAAATTTAAGTAATTTTGTCATGTTACATGCCCTCTTCTAAATTACAGACTTTTCGTCATCAGGTATACGCCCTGGGGAAATACGGGCAATTAAAACATTCATAAGACATTCTTGTGGTAGAGAACCAAATCCTACCTACGCAATCTGTTCCAGAATAGACACACACAAGCATTGACAGACATTATTGATCTGACCAATGGGAGGGATTAATATATTATATTTTGTAACTTCATCTAACCGACAACCTCATTGGTCAATGTGTCTTAAGCGACAGCTCGTGCGTGGTGATATTGAACAAGAAGACCGTGTATAAATTCCACAATATTAAATAAAAGGATTTGGGGAGAGTGGTTGAGAATAAACGTACACATAAAATATTGAATATTTTGTAATCAAGACCAAGACATAAGGAAAAACTGCACGCGCCTTTTCGATTGACTCCAGATATTAACTTTATCCCTAAAAGCGCGCTTCTACCAAAACCCTACACGTTATCAAGATCAGACAAACTTTTTAAGACAAGCGGAAATTGGAGTTTAAAGAACATTAATTATGATTTCAGTGAATTTACATCTTTTGGCTTTAGCACTTCTTTGTATCACCCAAATAGGTAAGTAATTATTCGTTTTCTTTTTTAACTAATTGAATTGTATTCTTTACTCTAGGAACCGGAATGATATACGTCACAAACTTATCGCACGGGTGTAAAAATCTCCATAATTTTTAGCAGTGAAACATATGAATTGTCAGTTGTTAAAACTTCCTTTTATCTTCTGTCATCAATCAAATTCAACCCGGATTTTAAGAACGGATCAGGCAATCGTCATCTCAAGGAAGTTCCTTAGACTTTAGGAATGAATGCCCATATTTTACGTTCGAACCAGATTTCAGTTCGTCGGGAGGTTAACCTACCGAAAGATTTATTGTTAAGAAAGTTTCCACGATTTCCTGAAATATTATGGAGCCCTGGGTGTACTACCCCACTACCATCTGTGTACAATACAATGACATAGGTTGCATATTTACATATTGCTTTTATGCATGTAGCTAAATAGATTAATATATTAATTTAAAGCAAACCATTTCTGATAATTCTACAAAGATTATTATGCAAGCAGTGTCGGGTGCAATAATCATGACAGTGTCCTTTTTTGTGTTCTTTATCGTATACGTTGAATGCGAGTCAAGTTAAACTGCTTTAGAACTGAATAAAGACTACGCTCAATTTTTTCTCGCTGCTGCATAGCCTACAGGTGGCGCCCCAAGTCAAAGTACAGAACCAGAGTCCGGGCAATGTGTACATTTGAAAGACAACAAGGAAACATTTTAATTAAAATAATCTAAGTTTAAAGACATTTTCTCTCGTTCCAGCACCTTGTAAAGGGATTAAATGAAATTTCAGTAAATTGAAACACCGGTCAATCAAATTAAACTGGAAAATTAAATGAAATTGATTACAAAGTGGCTCAATTATGGTGGTGTATCGGTGCCAATAGCGCGATAAATACAGTGATTGTTCTGATGATTTTAGTTCTGAAAAGACAATATTAAAGTAATTTAATTACTATCTCCGTTTATTAAGGCTCAACTTTAAAAAAAAAAACAGCCATGTTTAAAACGTATGCTATTGCAGAAATTGTACAAAGGGATTAGGAAAATTTATAGAACTTGTGAATCTCCTCCGGCTCTTAAATACGTTTGTCAACTACAGGGATATATACAAAATCTTTAACAAGTTTTATGGTCGCCATATTGACTGACGTGCATTTTGCATACGGATACTCCATTGACCAATTACGCTATTTTACTGAGATTTCGTCTAATGCAGCTTCCACGGGTGTTGCGGGTAGAGTAAGCTTACTCTTCCGGACACCTGTTACCACTGTTTGTCGTGTATTTTTAACACAGTGAACAGTACATTTGTTGATACTATTTCGTTCGGGCTTCAATTTTGTCTAATGATTTGGATTTTGGCGTGTTCGTATCTGGTTTAATTTTATTTATACAGTATCTCTTTCATATCCAGTACATAAGACTTAAAAGACGGGCGATGAAAAAATGAGATTTAAATTTAATGTAACCTGTCGATTTCTTATTTCGATTATTATCGCTTTAAAATCATAAATTTTATCGTCAATTTGTGAATTTCTCAAACGCAAAGAGAAATTCGGAAAACGTCAAAGAAAACCCTTATCCAAGTTTTAAACGGAAACACGAACCAAATGTAAAAAAAAAAAAACAAACTGGTAAGACCGACTTGAGCCTTCCAATCGTTGTTCAAAGAATTATGCATGAAAGTCCATTGCACGCGTTGAAAACCGCTAATTGCTGTTTCGTAAACCACTCCTCAACAGATGTTGACAAAGCTGTGTATTCCAGCCTACTTTCAACAATCACCAAGTAATCCTTTGAAAACCATTTTTTGTGAACGACTCTTAAATCCTTATTTCAACAGAATTGTTTCCAAGACATAATTTAAATGATTCGCATTCAACCGCACAGGGTATTGATATTATTTTTATACCGCATTGCGACGATCTTCACAGCTTGGCTAATGCCACTTTAAGACCCAAAACTGAAAGGAACCAACCTAAAGTACATTTTTAATGTCATATATTAACTTTGTTTTGATTTCTGGAATAAATCTTAATTTCCATGCCAACTGCTTTCTTGATTTCTTCAAAACATTTGAGACATTTCACATTTGTTTGACGAAGTAGATTTTACTTATGACAGCTTCGCATGTTCATTGCATCCTTTTCTTCTGTTTTCTATGGAAGCGTATCGGGGTCAAAAGAGCGATATATACTTCAATATCAATATGGTAATATGTCCGGATATTGAAATGATTTTATCTCTGAAAAGGCAACTTTTGCCGCGTTAATTGAATAGTTCGGTATGTTGTATGCAGTCATGTCGTTTTAAATGCACACGTCGACATAACCTTGGCGTTATTTCGCAAACATGTCGACATATACTACGGCGAAATGGAATATATCGACAAAGCTTTAAAAACGCAAATGAGTCCATTTAGGGCGAAATGGGGATATATACCATGGGCGTTAAGACATAAATTTATCGCAACAATTACACCATATTATCGTAATACCTTTCGCGATATTGACCCCTATACGTTTCCATACTTTTCCCTATTTATTTTAAATGTATTTTTTGCGGTAACTGATGTTTGTTTTTTTTCGCTCTATCATCTGTCGACATGATAAATGTCAGTTGCACATAATACATTCACATTAATCTTTTTGTCTAATTAAACAAATTACGTCTTAAAATACCAAATCAATAGCATTCGCTAATTTTGAATCCGTGGCCGATCTAAATCAGTAGTTTTAAGGCTAGTAATCGCCTTCTACAAGCCATCTTATCGTGTGTACTGTATATCTAGAAACCACTAATGGTGTGGATCTGCTACTTGTCTGTCTCGTGTTAACATTTCGAAATCGACGATTTGTGTCTTTAAAGTGATTCTAGATTTGACAGATGGCCTTTCGCAATGCTCTGACTTTAACTGGAGAGAGAGAGTTTAACGTCCACTTGACACAAACTATGTCATTTCGGGACTAACATGGTTAAAGTTTATTTCAAAAATTCGCTTGCGCGTTGGGTTCTTTCAGCAATGGGGGGGGGGGACTTGAAAAACTCAGGAGATTGGACAGGCGACCATACTCCTTGTCACGTACATCCTGGGAATCGAAACCTCGCCAGTTGGCTCAATGACAGACCTTAACAAACAGGGTTGCCTGTCCATCCTATTTGGTTTCTCCGCTCCACCCCCACACTGCTAAAGTCCTCTTTGCACAAGCGATTTATGGAAATAAAATTGAACCACGTGTTTGTCCCGAAATGATCTTGGAGTGGACATTGAACCCCAGTTTTCTCTCATTGCTACTGTGCACTTTACTTGACAGAAGCTTCGCCATTACTCCCTCACAAATCATAACACCTGTTTGAAAATACTCGAACCCGACGTATTGCTAGTCGAGATGCTCGTCTGTTAACCACTCGATGACTGCCATATATAGATCTAAGATAAAAATACCTGTTAATATTAAGAATCCATGAAGGTCATGTCTTGCATATCACTTATCTTGAAATATATTAGAAATTTTCTATTGCTGGTTATTATTGTATTCCATATTTCGAAATCTCCTACAACTTCAGAAGTCGGATAAATCTTTGAAACCTAACAGTTTCAGATATGTCACTATTTGATTTCAATTGCGGACAGTTTATTTCTCTAAAATAAACCACTTTAAAAAATTGCATAACAAATTACATTTTTCTTTTAAAATAAAATTTAGTTAAAAATAGAAAACAAAACACTCCAGTTTATTTTGAATCTCTTAAGGAATGCCGGTTCAAATAGAGTTCACTTCCGTTTATTGCTTACAAAAATATGAAGGTTGGGAGATGCAACCAAGTCCCTTTAATATGTCGGTCAACAAAAAAGCTTTAGAGTTCGATCCCGTTCAGTATTTACGAAGATATAAAGGACTGAAAATGGTATCAATTAGCCAACGCCACCTGTAAGTGTGTGGTAAAATATTTTGATGAGCCTTGTTTTAAATATTGTATCCTGGAGATTATGACTGTTGGGAAGTAGTTGCATGTCTTTTAATTGTCATTCATAAATTATTAATTAAATATTCATTAAAGGGACAATAACATTCTTGCTGGCTTGGTAGCTCCAGAAAATAAATAATACCCTTATTCTACGTACTAGATGTTTAAGTGTCCTACCGTTTGTGTAAATTATCCATTACAACCTATTTTACTTGTCCAGAGGGTTCGAAAATATTTTAAAATCCAAGTCACATTTGAAATGGTTTACGTTAGACTTTTCAAATCAATTGGTTGAATTTTTCCAATTTTTTAAAATAGGTGTGTTAAGATGAAATTTATATCATCATTTAATTGGAATATTCTAAAATAATACGATTTGTTGACCAGAATGAAGATTGGGACATATTATTCAGTTACAACAAGAGTGTTATTGGGGCTTTAACATGACAATGCCAAACTTAACAGTCGATGTCATCCGATGCTCCAACTTTAAGTAGAATAGAACAGTTCGGCCATTTATTGATTTAATTTAAGAATGAAGTAACCAGCACCATGATTGCTATAATCAATGCACACAACTTGTCAAAACTACAAACATTGATAACTTTGCTCAGAGTAAAGTAATTTGAATAAAATATTAGTATATTCATTTTATGTCTGAACAATATAGAAAGACCTATATGTATTTATATATTATATATTTTCTCAAAGTCCTCCGGCTTCCTCCTACTGCTAAAGACCCCTACGCACAAGCGAATTATTGAAATAAAATTAAACCATATGTTAGTCCCGAAATGACCTAGTTTGTGTCGAGTGGGCATTAAACCCATTTCTTTCTCTCTAGACAGGGTAATGTTATTCTTACGGACTCCTGTTGCCACTGTTTGTCGTGTATTTTGTACATAGTGAACAGTCCATTTGCTGATGACACTATTTTGCCTCAACCGTTTTTTAGTGGTTTGGATTGTTCGTACTTGGTTTTTACTTTATTATTACATAACGTATCTTTAAATGTCCGAAAACTGCAAAAGATGAACAACGGCCTTCTATCGATTACTTTAACTAGTCAACAAATTCAACAGTGATAGAAATCTTGTAACGAATCGTCGTGGGAATTGCACAAATTCCAACAAATCTGTAATGCTTCATAGGGCGACGTAAAAACTTTATTGCACTCCCTGTACAACCCGAGATCCGACTTGAAAGCGTGGGCGGATATATCAGACTAAATGCAGCTCTATTTCGAATAGACTTTAATAATTTTATATTAAATTATTGGTCCTTCGTGAAAAGAGGCTAATCAGTGCCTTTTACATGAAGCCAATAAATCGACACAACAGGCAGCCCATTGAGATAGTTACATTGTGATGATGTATGTTTCTGATTAAGCGAATTAAATTCGAACAAACGTTCATCATGTTGGAATAGATGTTTTTTTTTAAAAATCGAAGATTAGCAATTTATGTGTCTCTTAAGTCATGTTATCCATGCCGCGTAGATTCTTAACTTTGATATAGAACTAAATTCTCGTGGGAGAAGCAACTTGCTGCTTCAGATTAAACCTAATTCAGTCTTAACAAGATTGAGTCAAAAACAATTTCAACTCTTGATTTCAACAGCAAAGAAGTCTCCTTATGAAAGCCACCGGGTATTGTAAATTTCCAATCACATTGTTTGGGGTTTTTTTAAATTTTTTTAATAAGAGAAACATTTGATGAAGAATAAATAGTATTGACTTCCTTGGCGGGGTTGTGATTATGTTTTCTTTGTGTAATTTGTATGAAAAAAAAGGAATCGAAAAGGCAACAAAAATGGATAAAAAATTTGTCGATATTGAGTGAGTGATTCGTACATTTTATTAATGGACGAACAGTACAACCGTAAAGCTGCACTGCTGTGTTTCACGGTAAACGACGAAGAGATAAAAGGTATGCCGACACAAACTGAAACTGGTTTAATAACATTTTAAACTACTTTTCGTACGTCTTGGGACTATTCATAAATAATGTTATTGTAAATATATCACTGTGACCAACTCTTGATCTCAATATCCTTCCACCATCTAAACCATGAATATTTTGAAAATGTCAGTTTAAACCCTCGTCTTCCATTTTGACCAACAAAACTGAATATACAGAAGTATACTAGGTCATTTCGGGACTGACATTTTTCAATTTTATTTCAATAATCCTCCTCTTGTGCGTAGTGGTTTTTTAGCAGTGAGAAGAAACTGGAGCATCCGGGGAAAACCCACGAGGTAGGAAAGGAGTTCTTCCTCTTTGTCACGTTCCGCTAGCGCGCCCCCGCCCCATTCCAATTTTATCAGGCGTTTCACATACCAAGGGGTTATTGTAGTACCGATGAGTGGATCGAAATCAGCATAAATAAGCTTAAACTGGAGGATCAGGTCAACTGTACCTCCGACGGTTATCTGTTTACCCCTCTCTGTTAATATCGTGACTGTCAGATACAGAAACTGTTCCTTTTAAACATCAAACAACGCTACACACTTATTTTTAATTGGGATATATAGCGGACTGTTAATTGTACAATAGAAATGAAACAACACAGTAGGCATGGACGATTTAAAAAAAAAACTGAATCAAATCTCAGTTGACTGAATAAACGTCTCAAACTGAGGAACACATCAAAATCCGTAGATTTGCTTACAAACCTATTACGCATAATCGTATGTTTTACCAATTGCATGTCTAGTTGTTTCTGGTGTTGCTTACTGGTTATCGAATTGGAAGAAATTTGATTAAAACGAAATGTTATGTTGGCTCGTGTTCGCTTTATTTAACAAAACAAGGGCATCATGGTGATTATATAATGAGACATGTATGCAGCTTGGCTAAGACATGTCCGTATTAATCAACCCAAATGGAGCAGAAAAATATATCTAGTTCATTCATTTCAACGACAGGATTAGCCTCCAGTCAACAAAATGATCATAACGGGACTTAAATATTGCATACATGCATTTTTATGTCAATGATTTTTGTGCGACAGGAAACCGGAGATGCCGACCTCTTGTAATAAATAAACACATCGGCAAGCTCGTGACTCAATCAGAAAAATGTTGGCGAATGAAAGAGAAAAAAGAAAACATTAAACGAACGCATCTGTGGTTCGCGATGACCCAGATGATTGACGTCGGCGCACAGTTTTCCGGTGTAAGTTGGTAATTCGGTGCACTTCGGTGTAAAACGTGATGTAAACATGGAACGTGTTATTTATCGAATGACAAGTAGAATACTTAGTATAGATTTTTCTGTGAATGGAGCACTTGTCCGGTAATGAGTATACGCCCATCAATTTTACTTAACATTTGTGAATGAAACTTATACTAGGATAATATCGCGTTGATTATATCAAAATGAAATAGGGTTTATGGTCCTGGTTCTCTGCCTACCTGGATGATTAGGGGCGGAAATACGTCACACCATGTGCTTTGTCTGCCATTTTTCCACAGTAAGGTGACCCTACTGCCGATTCGTATTTAGAAAGGAAATTGGGTTTAACGACCTAGTTATCTGCACCTATCTGGAAGGAACGGAACTGCTACGAGGGACATGGTCCTCGGGACAGTTGCCCTACTGCCTGCTTTAATTTAGCAATCTAACCACAGAGTTTTCTTTAATGTGCGTGCCAACGTATAAACAGGGCGTCGCCTTATCACCCGTTCAATTTTTATAATCGCCTAGGACACTACAAGGACTGCTATCTAATCGTTCGGAAGGGAAGAAAAACCGTGTGCGTAAAAGATCCCTTGGCAGTTAGGATTCGACATAAAAGTAGGCCGTAGCGCCGCAGCCGGGGAAATGTTTCCCTCAAAGTCGGTTTTCGTTAGTTTAGGACGTTAAACCCCCCTTTATTTCCCCCTCTAATCGGTATTGATATTTGACCCGGTGGCATTTTTATACCAAGTAAGATGTTTTCCAAATGAAGTTCAGCGACATCAACATTTAATTTATAAGGAAAAGAAAAAAAATAAGTGGCATTACCCATAATCGAGTTTTAATTTAATTTTGACTGCCAAGAGATTGTCAATTCGAGACCGATATGGCACATAACTTCCTAATGATTACAGGCTAGACAAGTCCCTAGATGACATACACGTGTAGCGAATTAAACCGAACTCCAATGACATACGAAAGAGAGATGGGGTTTAACCTCCACTCGACTCAAACTAGGTCATTTCGGGACTAACACAGGGTTTAATTTTATTTAAATAATTCTATCGTGCGTAGCGGTCTTTTGCAGTGTGAAGAAACAGAAGGACCCGTATAAAACCGTTTTTAGTAATGAAGATCGAGGCTAGGTCTAAAATTCTAACGCTAAAATATCGGTTCAGATTGAAGCAATTTGACTGAAATTTTCAGCATATTCCTTTTACATAATTTAGTTTTCAACTATTAAAGTGGGGACTGCGAGCACTTTATCTCATATTCCATAATGTCCCTTTAAGCAAAACCACTCTCAGACTATACATCATTTAGTCACTCAAATACACCATTTGAATTTTACAGTATTTTCTAATAACCATCGTAATAATTTTACTATGCGCTGATTGCCGTATGACGTCCACAACAATTAAAACAACAATTAGATATACACAAAATTATGGAGTGTTTCATATATACACAAATTTAAGTTAATTTGATTTTAATAATTATTTCTAATAAAATAAAACCAAGTACGAACAATCCAAACCATTAGACAGAATTAAAAGTCCAAAAAAAAAACGTTATAGGCAAAATAGTGTAATCAGCAAATGGACTGCTCCCCGTGTACAAAATACACGACAAACAGTGGGTTTTTGGCTTCTGAAGGTTGGTATGATACGGCTATTCTTGACATATATTAGAGTCGGGAGTAAGACACTGGTTAGACATCGCTGATCAGCCCCCATTGTTTATCGTTAAACCCTTTTTTTCAAATTTCAAAATAACTGCTGTAATAGAAGTCATTAAAATATAATCTAACAGAATGACATTCGAAATAAGAACAGACCGTAGAGCACTCATAGCACGTTGCATGGCATACGTCCATCTTCATTATCCCAGTCGGTGCAAAAAAAGTAGGACGTTAAACCCCATTTCATTTCAGTTGTCAAAACTACTGTCATGATTCAAATGGCTTTATCTTGAATTGTTATAACTGTATAATTTGATTTAAAAGTATTTATTCAGAATTCTAATATACAACGATGAAGGGAATAATATGAATAAATTGGATACAGTAACAAGCAACTTAATGCTTATATAAAACTGCTTCCAGAATAGTATGTATTGAATATAAACTTTAAATGATCAAATGGAAATGTAATAAAATAAAAATTATTATCTAGATTAGGGTTTTAGTTAAAGGTGGAAAGGAGAAAGTGTGCTAAGTAAAAAATAAGGAAATTCGAATAAAATAAGAGAAAGAAAAATTGAAGCGAAGGATAGGGACATTAATAGGGGAGGGGGATTGAATAGAGATTTGAATTAGAAAGTAGTTTGGGATGCAACGCCAGAAAACCCAACAAGCCTAACACGCACCAAAAGCTTGTAAAGAATATTTTTATTGTAGCAGTTTCAATGGTATTGATTACACATTTCTCACGTGACCCTGGGTTACCTATGGATTGTGCAAAGGGGATTAGGAGGTGATCAAGAAAAAATAAATAATTTACTGCAATAATCAAGAAAAAGAACGAGTTTATAAAACTAATAATTCCAAACTACAGTTTAGCTTGTCTTTTATTCCGGTCCAACCCCCATGGGTTTTATCCTGGTCCACCAATTTCCTCGCATTGTTAAAGACCCCTACGCGCTAGCGAATTATTAAAATAAGCAATTACCTAGTTTGTTTCGAGTAGACGCTACCCCCCCCCCCTGCCCTCCTTTACCCCCCCCCTCTCTCTCTCTCTCTCTCTCTCTCTCTCTTTATTCTGGTTTACTGTTGTTGTTGAGCTTACCAATGTACATTATAATGTCAATGTTTTTTAAAGCTATATTCCCTTGGGTTTAATTATGTTACTTTGTGACACGCTAACACGTATTTTTAAGTGAAGATATGACATTCGTTATGACCGAGAAAACCGATTAGTCAGCTCAAGGCATCACAAGACTGTCAGGTGGACTCAAAACTTAAACGGACGTTATACAAGAGGTAAATTGGTCCTGGATGTTAAATAAATGATTAATTAGACTTTCATTAACTCACCCAGACCATAATCAATGCCAACGTGGAGTTTAGATTTTTTTTATAGATTTACACACCTTTTGCGGTTACTGCAAAAATGGATGGATAATCGAGACTTAATATATTATCGTAACAATTTTAACGGTAGCAATGACGATCAAAGTTACATGCGAAGCACTGAAATTTTCAACTCATTACCTTTTCAATTTCTATTAACTATTATGGCGAGAACTGTCACCTCTTTATCTACTCATATTGTATCTTCAATGTGTGTACTTTCCATTCGATGCCAGCCATATTCAAGTTCCGTGAGCCTGTAATTAATGTTTATCTGAGATAATTTCTTAATCACGAACGGTTCAAACGTCCTTGGTCTTACAAAACAAATCTATATGGTCGCCAATCTTATTACGAATCAACACCCCGCTGTCCTGAGTGACACGAGTTGTCTTTTCTTTGATTACTGACCGGACGGGGTTGTAATTAAAGCGAGATTATCAGCCAATGAAATGAAATAAGTTTTAACGTCCTACTGTTCTGCTCCATTTGGGTAAACGAAGACGTACATTGTGTTATGAGGGAAATTTTGCCCGGATACAGGAGCCTACTTATATATCGGATTCTAACTGCCAAGGGATCTTTAACGTGCATGCCAATGTGTACACGGGACCTGTTTTCATCCTAGCTGTACTTGTCGATCACTCCGTCCTGCACACCTGACAAGCGGACATCACGCGATGAGAGAGAGAGGGACAGAGAAATGGGGTTTAACGTCCACTCAACACAAACTAGGTCATTTCGGGACTAACAATTTTATTTCAATAATTCGCTTGCGCGTAGGGGTCTTTAGCAGTGGGAGGAAACCGGAGTGCCCGGAGGAAACCCACGAGGTTGAGAAGGCACCCCTATCTCCATGCCACATGCGCTCACACCAGGGCTCGAAACCACAGCCGCAAGCCAGAGGTGACCGGCCAGCTAGAGGTCGAAGCGCGGCACTCTAGACCACTAGGCCATCTCAACCCCCACATCACGCGGTAAATCCATTAAAGGAAGTAACTTTAAGAGCACGTCAACGAGCACGTACATGAACCATTGATCTTTTACAATCTAAACAGCTAGACGCTTTACGTTGTACACCCCCACCCCACCCACCTCCGAGACGCTTTACGATGTACCGCCCCACCCCAAACCCCCAACCGTACGCACATGTAAAAAGCAGTATTGAAAACTGGTTGAACTCCCGTGCCAGTAGTGCCATGTTATCTGAGACAATATAATATAGGTACATCTCGTTTCTTTTTATATCTGCATGTCGCTAATTGACATCTCCGTATTTTGCTAAATCTAACACATTCGTTAATTTGATCCGGCCGTCGAGTCAAATTTCATTAAATCGAAAAAGTTGGTCGCCTAAAGGATAGAACTTCTTTCGGGCATGAAATAAAATATTTATTGGAAACCAGAATGGCCCACATATCGAATTCAATTAACAAAAGCTTACACAATTATTTCTCCTTGACTATAATTCTAGTCCGGCTACTCTTGATTTCCATGTCAGATTACGAACAAACCTCTTGAATCATAGCAAACACGTTTATCAACGTAATTGTTTTGATGTTTCGTATTGATGATGTTTTCTCTCTTTTTATATAAAATTAAGTCAACACGACAAATGTCGTTAGTTGTTCCCAAGTTTGTGATGTATTTCGTAATGAATATTCCTTCAAAACAACAACAGCTATTTAAAGCGAGCGTTTTTGCGAGCAGCTTGGATTCTGTCGCAATAGAAGGACATCCGGCTGTTTATTTGAATAGAAATGGGACTTACCGTCCCAGCAGTTCAATATTTCGGCCATTTTAAAACCCAATAATGTAATTTTTCATTTATATGGATATTATGTACAATGCTAAAGATGCGAATTTTACCCGAAGGTCAGAAACTACTCGACCCGGTAGCTTTGTCAGCCGCACATGCGCAGTCCCTTTACAAGTAAAATGCAGGCGGGATAGCAGAGACTACTAGTTCCTTTGTCAGCCTAGCAGGCGCATCCCTTGACAAAAAGAATACGGGCGCACAGCGGAGACTACAAGACGCAGTTCCTTTGTCAGCCCCAATG
Source organism: Patella caerulea (assembly GCA_036850965.1). Taxonomy (NCBI): domain Eukaryota; kingdom Metazoa; phylum Mollusca; class Gastropoda; family Patellidae; genus Patella; species Patella caerulea. The sequence goes on along the minus strand of JAZGQO010000002.1, from coordinate 9,500,404 downwards.
GCGCTACCCCTTGACGGGTAGAAACCGGGATTGAAAATTGTCAGACTTCTTCTCGGGTCACGTTGTATTTGAACCCGGGATAATCTGCTGCCCTCGAGTTCAAGGTCCCATAACTATAAACCGTATCACGTGACAGCGTGGTTAGCTTATTTGGGAAGATACTGTATGGCAAAGCAGCTTTCCTTCAAATAAATAAAAAAGGCCAAGCGTCCTATGTACTTTTGATATTCGGAAGGTCGGGGATTATGTCTCCTTCTATAGGACAGAGGATCACGTGGCTAAGTTGCTAAGGCGCTGTCTCGATAGCCTGGAGGTCAGGTGTTCGACCCCTGTATTGGCTGAGAAAGTTCATCCGGCGTGGTTTGACCGTGTCAGTGATGTAGGACGGAGGGCCTGGCAAGGACAATTGTCTAGACGTTCGGATGGGACGACAAAACGGTATCCGGTGTACACATAGGCGTGCACATAAAAGATCACTTGGCAGTTAGAATTCTATACAAGAGTAGGCCGTAGCGCCGCTGCCAGGGCAAAATGTAACTCATAGCACACTGTTTACATCTGTGGTGCGGTTCTCCTGTACTTGTCATCACTACTAGGTCTTACAGGAAGTTCTGATGTACTGTGATATCGTGTAGGTGGAATGGCGTGTTTGGCCAGAGATTGTCAAGCCGATCAGGGAAGTTTGTAATAATAAAATCAAGAAGCGAAAAGGGCTGTAACATGACTCGGGTCTATTATCACCTATTATGGCCATCCGTCATGTCTTCGTAAACCAGATAAACGTGTAAAGAAGTTAGGAGTGTTAACATCATGGTGAATTAGATTATAGCTCGGAGCAGTGTTAATATCACCGACCCAATATTATTAATATAGAAAAAAATGGCCAGTTTATGATGTCATGAATCACGCTCTTTAGGTCACTGTCACGCTTTACAAAGACCCGTGTTTTACGGCTCGCTACAAAAAAAGTAGTTTTCAATTTTTATGCCAATGTGTAGCAGAAACCACGAATGGTCTCGGATGGTATGAAGAAAGCAAGCTGTAAAATCTAATGAAACTTTCTCGGACGACACGCAGTTCGTATCCTGACTTTCCAGCTTACTGAAGCGGTCATAATTGGCCACGAGGAAGTTAAACCACAAAATGGTGCCTGAAGAAGTCTATGAAGTTAAACCCCAAATATTGCTTTAAAGGTGGTCAGAGGGTTTTTGTAAAGTTGGTCAGACTGTTCGTGACTGGTGTTAATCGCCAATCTGTTTCTGAGATTAGTGGTGTGTCCTGTTTTAACCTCTTGGTGTTATTAAACACCCTAGTATAACTTACAATCCATCCACTCACGACACTGTTTCATCAACTGATATAAAATACGGTTTGACGTCCTGATTTTCTTCACCAAACGGGCCGCTGAAGACGATCATGCAATCCGCCAACTTGATTTAATTCTAACTATCAAGGTAATTTGGCTACAGGAATGACAAAATACGTTGGTTTTATTTTTCAATTTACTTATTAAAATAGCATTATGCAAGAGCAAAATCTGCTTATTACAGGTCTTTCTTTAGGCCTGAAATTTTATCTAAATAATCAATTAGACATTAATTAACATATCCAGACCATAATAAACTCTTGATGTCAAGGCTAGCCTTCGATGTTTACGAATTAAAATCCTATATGCCGCTTAATGGCCGTTGATAATTAAATCAATCAAGTGGATAATCGAGACTATGCGGTTTATATTAATAATTTGAGTAATGATGACCGAGGTTAAGTGAATATTTCAAACGCTTTTTTTAGGCTAATAATGGATCAATTTTATCGCCCATAATGTAACTTTAACTATGGCGTTATAACAGTAGGACGTTTAACTTCATTTTATTTCACGCTGCCTTTAGAGGTACCATTCTTTGATCTAGCAGAATGCCTGACAAGGAAAGCTGTCTAGTTGTTTGGATGGGAAGAAAACCAGGGGTCCCGTGAACACACGTGCATGCATGTAAAAGTTCTCTTGATATTTGGAATTCAATGTAAGCGTCGGTCGTCACGTCGCTGTCATGGCCACAATACCATCATAACACACTGTGTTGCGCATGCTCGTCTTCGTTAGCCTAGTCGTTGCAGAACAGTAGGACGTTAAACCCCATTTCAATTCATCCAGAATATATTTCAAGTTCGCCTTGTCGAAATGGTATTAATATTATTAATATATTTTACTTACTTTTATAAAATTATTAAGATATAAGTTTACATGTGGACGTGGCACCTATATATTATTAATAGTTTTTAACTTACCTTTATAAAATTATTATAATATTAGTTTACGAGACGTACTCACGCGATTCTTTCTTACTGTCTATAATGTTTCGTATATCATAGTCACGATAATCCAGACCGATTAATTAATTAGAGACTAATGTAAAACCGAGTGCAATTAACCGATATGACTCTGAGTAAGGGCCCGGATGGGAGTTAATGGCAACTCACGATCTCAGTCTATTTTAAATCAACTTTAATTGCAGATTAAAACATACTCTGGCCATTTATTTAGCAGTGATAAATTGGGGGCTAGGGAAATTCATCGTCTAGGGATTTTTCGTCCGCTTAGACCGCAGGTGATAGACATCTCATACGATTTTTGCCGTGAAAGTCAGTCCTGTACCAATGCAAAGCGCCAATTATAATTGCTATCATCTGTACCAATATGACTAATGCAAAACTGCTTATGTCATGAATTGGGCTATGGGGACCATTTTATAAGGACTGGGACAAATCTTTTATACGCATGCGTCAACTCTTCCCATCCGAACGACTAGACACCTTGTATGTTTGGGTCTCTGTCGATGTGTTTGTCATAATATCAGTATTATAGTTCGCCGATTTTTGATATCATCTGTTTTACACATGGTGGAGATGTATAGCTTTAAGGAGGGGAGTCTTTAACTGAATATCATCCACAGTCTTCGACATTGAAAACACGACGTAATGGTCAATTTAAATCAACATTGATGTTATCTTGCCGTGAAAAGATGGGTTTCTGGTTATCCATTATTGACGACAAACCAAAAATTCCAAAATTGGCTTATAAATCGAGTGCCAGAATGCTTTCGAACGTCATTTGTAATGAAGCCACTCGATGACGACCTTAGAATGAAATTTGGCAGTGTACAATTCATTAAATCACAAAGACAGCCACCGAATCTGAAACGACTCTTAACCAAGGCAAAATTTAATTCATCTATCTAAGAGAGAGGGAGAGGGGGAGAGAGAGGGGGAGATGGGGTTTAACGTCAACTCGAAACAAACTAGGTCACACATGGTCCAATTTTTTTTCAATAATTAACTTGCGCGTAGGGGGGGGGAGAAAATCCACGCGGTTGGACAGGCGACCTTAATCCGTGCCACATGCGACCACCGAATCGAACCCACGCCAGTTGAATCAATAGCAGACCTAATGATACAGCGCGCATGCGCTAACCATTCAGCCACCCAATTCCCATATTGAGACATGAGTCTAATTAATGTCTATTAAACCGACATTTTGAAGCATAAATGACAGACCTGACGATACAGCGTGCACGTGCTCCATTCCCCCTATAGAGACATGAGTCTAATGTCTAATAAACTGACATTTTGAAGCATCAACAGCGATACTCTAACCTTTACATTAATGTTACGTGTTTTATATCATGTTTATACACAATCTTATTACATTATTGAAAATGAAACAATCACAACACGTCGCGGCTATCAGACACACTTCCGGTATTGGGAAGGATAATTGTAGTTTTCAGGTGCCTTCCAAGTTATACGATTCATATATTGTTATCTTTTAAAACAACGCAAAAACCTCAACAAGGAAAAATGGTAGCACGCGTGTCTATGAGAGCCTTCCGTAAACGAGGTCATTCCACAATGCTTCAACTATTGTAATTATGCCCCTTTGTCAGGAATATAATGCTACAAAGCATCCCACGATGGCGCCAAGAATTGTTTCTTGAATAAAGATGTGAGAAGAAGACCAGCTGCCAACTTTGATGGAAACCCGAATCAGTAAATTTTATATTATATGATCAAATTGTTGTTATAATTTGCTCCTTCCTTAATTTACGGTAAAATAATGGATTATTCGCAACAACACCCCTTATGCGGCTACCTACATTAGGTCGGGTTTTTTTGTAAGTTTTACTCCGGGGTGGAGAACAAAAACGTAAGCATAATAAATACAGTACTCCCATTTCGTCAATCCTTAGAATTAGTGAGTCACCTTCCCTGCTGTCACTGACACAGATTACAACTTTTATTTCAAGTCGTTTGCGCGAGAACGGATCTATAGCATTGTTAAAATACGGTACCGGAGGAGCCAGAGTAAACCCACGAGTATCGATTTGGTAGTCAACCGTTCCCCCTTGATGTCATGGTTGTGCGTAATCATAGCCAAATTTCCCCCTACACCCACCCAGCTGTGCAACAAAAGCGTCTGGTGAAACAGACAAAAGCTGTCCACCAGTATGAGCGTGGGAGTACCCCCTTTATAAAGACCTGTCACATTTTGAAATCTATGAAGAACAGTCGGAAAGACCACCATCTGGAGGTAGTTACCTTATCGGTCTTTATTTCCTTTTAGTGGTTAGTGCAGAAAAGGTAAGGTGTTAGACCACATTTAATTCTCGTCAACACATTCCTCCAATTATGTTGACTAGAGACTGGAATATTTCGTTCTTTGTAAACTTTAAAATAGGAAGCTGGCGGACTTCTTGAAACTTTCAATATGTCAATAAAGTAAACAGACTAACAGATGATACATTCTACTGAAAGCTTGTCTGTCTTACCGCCATATAAAGTAGAAAAAGTCATTTATAGAATTAAAACAATTTCGTCTGGCAGATTTATCAGCCGTTATTCCTTTATCAAGACAGACAGTGGTCCGTGTGGGTTGTAAATTAATACATACACGGCATGTTTCATACAAATATTTTCTTTCTATAGTAACACAAACACATCCTTTATTAAATAAGGAGTAATAAAGTGGTCTTTAAAAGCTAATTTGACAGCCGTACCTACGAACTCAATCAATCCCATGGAATGGTTTGAAGTCAATTGCTTATACATTTTCCGATCTTTTATAATTTAAAAAAAGAGAGAGGGAGAGAGAAAGATATGGGTTATCTCGATGCAAACTAGATCATTTCGGGACTTACATATGTTTCAATTTTATTTAAATAACTCGCTTAGGTGTACGGGCCTTTAGCAGAGGGGGAAAACCAGAAGACCCGGAGAAAACCCACAAGGTTGGACAGGCGAATCTACTCCTTGTCACTTACAACCAAGGAATCGAACCCAAGCCATTTGACTCAATGACAGACCTTATGATACAGCACGCACCTGATAACTATTTGGCCATTCCCCTAATTTAAAAAGTAATCCTGAAATAGAAGCTAACGCATTGTCCGTTGCATTTTCCGAAAAATATCTGATTGGCTACACAGCATAGCACGCGCTAAACGTAATCGGATTGATTATTTTAAACATTTAATTGATAGACAAACTCCCTGCTTAGATTCAATCGTAATAAAAGAGGATCCATCAAAAGACTTTAACCGAGTTATTTTTATCCTTTGTTTTTTGTTTTTGTATATAAAGAAAGAAATTATTTGAAGAAAAGTGGATGACATTGTTGACTCTATCTTAGATCAAAGGCACCATAGAGAATCTTTAGTTTGAAAGATTTAATAGTGCGTAATTTATGTTGTTAGAGTATGTAATGTCAATTTGTGTACTTTCCTGGTCATTGTTCTAGTGGGAAGTCAAGCTGAAAATGAAATGAAATAGGGTTTAACGTCCTGCCGTTCTGTCCGGACTGGGCTAGCAAAAGCAAAAACGGAAAAGAACTAATCTCTATTCTTTGGTACCTGAAAATGGACACTAATGGGTCGAATCGCATATAATAATGTTATATAAATTTATATAAACTGATTTACATTTATTTGTTTCTGCTGTTACCTTATTTCTAATCAGTTATGTTCGGTGAAATACGTGAAGAGTACAAATTGAATGGCAGTAGTTGATGTTTGGTTATTCCATGTACATTTCTTCAACTGCGCCATTCCTTATACTTCCCGCCAACTGTTTAAGCCCTTATACCCTCCGTCAACAGCGCCATTCCTTATACCTCCCGTCAACTGCGCCATTCCTTATACCTCCCGTCAACAGCGCCATTCCTTATACCTCCCGTCAACTGCGCCATTCCTTATACCTCCCGTCAACACCTCCCGTCAACTGCGCCATTCCTTATACCTCCCGTCAACTGCTTCAGCCCTTATAACCTCCGTCAACAGCGCCATTCCTTATACCTCCCGTCATCTGCGCCATTCCCTATACCTCCCGTCAACTGCTCCAGTCCTTACATCTACCGGAACTGTGGGTAAACCACCAGAAACGTCAACGCTGACCATTGATTGACGTCATAGGGTCAAAGCCATGTGTTCCTCTTACGTGACCTATCGCAACAACCGGTCAGGTCTTCATGTAGTGTAGGCCATCGAAAGTATTAAAAAAAACTAGACGAAATCAGATTGTCGCCAGTCCGCATACCTTCCCTTCCATATCGAAGATGTTTTTACAATTTTGTTTACCTTGTCCATGTAATATTTTCGGCCCGTCCCAACGACTATAATGAACTATTCTTCGAGTAGATTAGAAGAATTCCGCCACAGCATAGCGATTATACATGTATAAATACTACGGAGAATCGTTCGACTGTCCGCTTGCTAATTTACATGTCCTTCATATGCCTCGATATCTGTCCTGAGGATTTTCAGATGGGAATAGAACAATGACAATCACATGCATGTGGTTAACAGTGTGCTTTGGGAGACATTTTGTCCGGGTAGCGGCGCGATGTCCTACTCTTCTATCGAATTCCATCTGTGAGAGTGATACTTTATGATGTATGACAATGCGCACAGGGGACCTCGCTTTTTCGTCCCATCCGAAATACGCTGTCCTTGCTCGACCCTCTTTCTTACTCCTCCGATAAGCAGAGACCGCAAATACTGGGAGCGAACCCGAGACCCCCTTGCTACGAGAGAGAGAAATGGGGTTTAACGCCCATTCGACACAAACTAGGTCATTTCGGGACTAACACGTGGTTCGATTTTTATTACATCAATTCGCTTGCGCATAGGAATCTTTAGCATTGTGGGGATGGAGGACCCGGCGAAAACCCACAAGTTTAGACAGGTAACCCTACTATTTGTCATGTGCTACCGAGGAATCGAGACCATGCAAGTTGACTCAGTATCTTATGATACAACTCGCACGTGCCAATCATTTCGCCCCTCCCCCCAGTTTCTTGCTCACTGAACCACCACGACTCCCTTGTATAGGGGTCTTTAGCAGTGGGAGGAAACCGAAGGACCCGGAGAAAACCCACGAGGTTAGACAGGCGACCCTACTCCTTATCACGTTCAACCGGGTATTCGAAGCCACGCCAGTTGACTCAATGACAGGCTTTATGATACGGCACGCACGTACTAATCATTCCGCCACCCCACATATGCAAGTAAAGCACTGGATAAACTTCAAATAATGAGAGGGTGTACATAGTATAGCACGCAAAATGGCGTCCATTGTCCCGGTTGACCTCATTTCCTTAATGTCATAAGCGGTAATTAGTGAGCTTCCTAAGATTTCTGAGAAGTTATATAACTGTTTGAGATAATGCAAGCGTGACTTTTCCGATCCAGACACTGTTCACTACTTTGAACGACCACAAACAAAAATGAAAACGATTAATTAAAACTGCCCTACTTGTAAAGGCGGCGTGGGTAGCAAAGAATTGATCTTAAAATATTTTCATTCGGTCCATTAGCCTGTCCCATTACGTATTACGGTGGACACAAATGGCGACTATATATTCGTCTTCCGGTCGATCGTAATGGTTATTAACTTATTCCATTTGATAAATTTATTTCCGGACGTCTTGATAATTGGAACTTGGCTTCTACTTTGCATAATATATCTGACGTTAGAACTTTTATAGACCATATAAATCAGTTTAAGTACATTTTGGTCATTTGGTTAGAAGGTTGACGATATTGGGAGATAACTTGTTGAGGAGGGTGACGATATTGGGAGATAACTTGTTTGATTGACTTTCTTATCAACGTAAGGATGTTGAGAGTTGTTTTGGAGGGTAACGATATGGAGTGAACTTGTTTAGGAGGGTAATTAACTATATAGGGAGATCACATTTTCGGAGGGTAGCGATATGGAGTGAACTTGTTTAGGTAACTAACTATATAGGGAGATCACATTTTTCGGAGGGTAGCGATATGGAGATAACGTGCTTAGGAGTGTAACGACATTGGGGGTTGCATAGGATGGAAGCGATATGGGCGTAACTTGGTTAGGAGGGTCACTATATAAGGAGATCCCTTATTTCGAAGGGTGGCAATATGGAGAGATATTTTATTTAGGAGGGTATCGATATGGTGAGATAACATGTTTCGGACGGTAGCAATACGGAGAGATATTTTATTTAGGGGGTATCGATATGGAGAGATAGCATTTTCGGAGGGTAGCGATATGGAGAGATAACTTGTTTAGGAGCGTAACTATAACAGGATATAATTTGTTTAGATAACTATATATGGAGATATCTTGTTTAGGAGTGTAACGATATTAGGAGATTCCTTTTATTCAGAAATAATCTTTAATTGTATACATGTGTATATTTGAATACACAGCATGGGCTGTCATTTTATCGACTGTTATGTTTTCATATCTATCAAGAATCTTGATCATCGACGCTGTCTTAGTTTTAGACCATCGCCATAATTATTTTGGTTTCCGGTTAATGAATTAACGACTTTGGCATCACAGCAGTGGTCATAATTGGACAATTTTATTTGTTTCCTCCGCAGCGGTTTGTTCTATCAGTTGGCTATAATTAATAGACGAAGCTTTTGATCTGGACCCCACGTACACTGCCGTTATAGACAAACGTGACAGGGCAGCAAATATAGTATGTGTCTTAATCATAACTATGAACGCTTTTTCTGGGGATCCCGCTATCAAGAATCGCGCAATGATTGGAATTGTGGTTTTAATCGTGGAGTCACCGTGGTGATCCTAGCAGGTCATAGCATATAATGAGATTGCAGTCCCGATAATCCTGTTGATCGTATCGAAACGTATCCTAACATACATGTATCTGGACTTTCCAGATCTTAGACTTGACAACCCTGGACCCCAATGGAAATAAGCAATAGATGTTATTTACGTCAAGCTTTTGGGTTATCCTAAGTAAAGGTCTCTTCATGACATCATACCTATCATACTTCTCAATTCTCATTCCAATCATACAAGTACATGTACTTTAATTTATTGTTGTCATGTTGTAACATTTACTTGAAGAATAAATAAATAAAGATAAGTAAATAAATAAAGAAATAAATAAATAAAATTACACTTAATAGGGACAGCCCTATCGTAACGAATTACCGCTATAAAAGGCTTCTTGATGCATTATAACGATTTACCGCGACAAAGGACTTCTTCGCACATTGTAACGATTACAGCGATAACAGGCTTCTTGACGCATTGTAACATTTTTAAAGATTTTTTTTTTTTTGATATATATATACACCGTATTTTATAACAATTAAATTTTTAAATTATAATTATGAGTATATATGAAAAAATGAATAACGAAATTGGGTTTAATGTCTTATCCTTCTGCTTCGACTGGGCTAAGGAGGACCTGAACTTTCTTGGCCAACTCAGGGATCGACCACGGGACTTCCAGATTAGCCAACCAGCTTCTAATCCCTTGAGCATCTATGGCTCCATTATATTATAGGGGTTAATGAATGAATGAAAACATGAACGAATGAAATGTGATTTAACATCCCACCTTTCTGCTTCGACCGGGCTAGGTAGGATGAGTGTATGCCATGCAATGTGTTACAGTGATAAATTCTACACAGAGAGCGAGAATGGGCCAATGAAGAGGAGTCTATTCAGGCTACCATGACGGGAATTTTCCCCGGACATCGGCGTTACGACCTACACTTATATATAGTATTTCAATTCTCAAGGAATCTTTAACGTGCACGCCAATGTGTACACGGTGCCACTGAAAAGCGAAATCCCGACGAACTTTCTCGGCCAGCGCCGGAGAGCTCCTGCGACCTCTTGGGAGAGAGAGGGGGAGAGAGGGAAATAGGGTTTAACGTCCACTCGACACAAAGTATGTCATTTCGTGACTAACATGTGGTTTAATTTTATTTCAATAATTCGCTTGCATGTAGTGGTTTTTAGCAGTGGGAGGAGTGCCCAGAGGAAACCCACGAGGTTGAGAAGGCGCCCCTATCTCCATGCCACATACGCTCACACCAGGGATCGAAACCACAGCCATTAGCTTTAAACCATTCGAACATCTTCATTTCAGTAGATACATTATGTGTATTATTTGGTCAGCTTTCGGCCATTTTTCCTTTTGAATATATCACTGTCTGTGTGCGTATTTCCAGGATTTAAGTGCCTATACTTATTTGTAAGAAGGCATTCTATGTTTTTGTTTGACTTTTATTTAGGAAATGAAATGAAATGAAATAAGCCCTACTGTTCTGCTCCGATTGGGCTAATTTATTTAGTGGCAAAACCTCGTACACTTACTATATCCTAACTAATTGTAAGGAATTCCTTGCTTCATTGTTGTTTACGTCAATCGTCAAAGAAACTTTTTATTTTGTTTTTCTTAAAACACATCAAGTTGTAGGAAATTATAAAGATTCCCCGCGATTCGCCTGGTGACAATCGTGATAAGATAAACTCTAATGGGTTTGCTAACAGGCCAAATTACCGTTCAGCATAACAAGGACGGAAGTGTGTGGCCATTATAACTTAAAATTGGTTTCTGTTTCCAGCGCGCCCCTACTGATGTATAACTTCTTAAAGATATAATATTTTCGTACTTTATCGCATTGTGTCTCCATAAGGAGATAATATTGTCGTTTTGTTTAGTATAAAAGGAGATAATATTTGGTTTCCAGTTTTGTTTCCTTTGTACGGTGGCAGACGGAATAAGGAACAGCGTTTAGCTGTTTACAGCTAGAGTTCACCGAGGAGTAGGCCGGAACGCAGCTGTCCAGGCATCATTTCCTCGATTTTGCAATTGGTGTTCGTTTGGTGCAGAGAAAGAGAGAAATGGGTGTTTAACGTCCACTCGACACAAAACCAGGTCATTTTGGGACTAACATAGTTTCATTTAATTTCAATAATTCGCTTGCGCGTAGGGGTCTTTAGCAGTGGGAGGAAACCGGAGTGCCCGGAGAAAACCCACGAGGTTGAGAAGGCGCCCCTATCTCCATGCCACATACGCTCACACCAGGGCTCGAAACCACAGCCGCAAGCCAGAGGTGACCGGCCAGCTAGAGGTCGAAGCGCGGCACTCTAGACCACTGGCCCCCGTTTGGTGCAGAAAAGGAGAGAGAGAAAGAGAGAGAGAGGATAGGTCATTTTTTGGACTAATCTAACATATGGTTCAATTTTATTTCAATAATTCACTAGCACCTAGTGTACTTTAGCAGTGGCAGGAAACCGTACACACAAGGAATAAAAGCGAAACCACGCCACTTCATTCAATGACAGACTTTATTTGGCAGCCACCCACACACCCAATCGCCCCCAGAACAGTAGAACATAAAACACAATATCATTTATTTCAAATCGAACGTAAAATTGTGCCACAGGATGTCATTGAGACGTTGTAACAGTTTAAACCCACGGAGATCATAAAATCTGACTGTATATGGACAGTACGCCATAATAAGTACATCGCTATAAAATTATTCAGGATAATCGGAATACTCGTCTTCTAGTGGACAGACGCCACATGTAAACTCAATAAACACTATAGAAACAGTTCTGAATACCACGATTACCAACACCATTAGTGTCTTTTGAAAACTTAATATGATCGAATCAATCAGAATCTTTTTTATTTCAACCCTTACCCTATTTGAGCAGACTAAAGGAATACAGTGATTTTGTTACGTTTCAAATTGAATTAGGAGTCCTTTCTAGACTTCTAATCTAATAAGTGCATTTGTATGCATAAATGGCCGTCAAAGAAATATAAAAACGGTCTTTCAAATACTCACAATTGTCAAAAGAATATTAATTTGTTTATTAAAAACATGGTAATTTGCAAATAACACCAAAAAGGCCCTGAAGACGTTTATAATATCACTAAGCGAAACAGGGTTAACGGTACGTTATAATTGACACGCAAAACAAAATCATAAAGAAAGTAATAACGTTATGTATTTATATCGCATGTGTAATGTTAACGCTAGATAAACTTCGGTCCACTATGGAAGCGTATAGGGGTCAATAGCGCGATAGATACCGCAATATTAAGTTGATAATAAGTCAACATATGGTGATTTCTCTGACGATTTTATCTCTGAAAAGGCAATTTTTGCCAAGTTAATTGAATAACTCGCTAATTTGCATGTCGTCATTTTGTTTTAGATGCACACGTCAACATAGCGCATGGCAATATTTTGTGAATATGTCGACATATACTACGGCGAAATGGAATATGTCGCCAAAGCTTCCGAATAGCAATATCTTACCGCAAACGTGTACATTTAAGACGAAATGGGGACATAAAACATAGCGTGTTGACTCAATTACCTCGGCAAAAATTAACTTTTCAGAGATAAAATCATCAGAATAATCACCATATGTTGACATAATACCAACTTAATATTGCGGTATCTATCGCGCTATTGACCCCTATACGCTTCCATAGTCCACAGAATGAATGAATCCTGGTCCACTCTCACACTACCGGGATGCTGTGTGGTCTTGTGGTTTAACGCGTGCGCGCTGTATCATAAGGTCTGTCATTTAGTCAAGTGGGTGGATTTTTTTCTCCGTAGTTATCACGATAATGGGAACGTGGCATTAAGAAGACTTTTCTTTTTTCGGCTGCTTATGCTACGGCCCCACTATCACGATTCGCACTTGGATTGAAGCCATGGAGTAATCGTGGTGATCTTATCATATATTGAGGTCAGTGGTGACAATCGTGTCGATCGTATCCGAAACGTATTCGAACGTATCATCACGTACCAGACTGTAGACTCAATCCTATCGTAACGCTTTACACAACAGTAGGAACCTAAAGTATTGGTAACATTAATTGTATTTTGTTTATTGTCATAAGTGGAGCGCTAAAAGTACCTTGAGCATCATACTCCTGCGCAGTGTTTCGTTTGATTAGAACTAATCCACTTCACACTGCTATCTTGAGTGAACATTGTTGTGCTAAATTATTATTGGTCAGTAGTGCCATTACCAACCAATGATCTACATTGTAACAAACAATATCGGGGTTAACCAGACCTCAAAATATGTTACCGCAATGTATCTAGTGACAATCGCGATTTGTTTACGTCATAACCCGCGAAATTTATTATGCTCGATTATCAAGTGCCAACATGTTTTCTTCGTCGGCCATTTTGAAAATTATGCCGAATGTGAGAAGGGAGGAGGAATTTGATTGGACGTTAAAAAGAGACACGCCCCGCCCAATTTCAAGAATATGACTTCTATCCAGCAATGGAAAGATAGGGATTTCTCGCGCCATTGCTTCAGGAATATGCCTGAGCATTCACTTTGACGGAACTGTTCGCAATATAAGAACTCAAATTTGTGACCTATCTGCACTTATATCCAAAATCTTGTTCACTGGCAAAATTGTATGGATATTTAATAACAAAAAGTAAGTTTTATTCTAGTAAACTTGACTTCTAGTTCTTACCAATTAGACAATCGGGTCTTTGGGTGGCGTGGCTGCCTGCATCGACCATTATCTTCGATTGATTTAACTTAATAAATTGCTCGATTTGTCAATCCAACAAGCGATTAAACAGGTCTGGTAGCATTTACGTGTTTCCCTTACGGTCTATTAAACAATTCTGTCGCCATATTGACACGATCAACCAATTATTGACATTGTTACTTCCTGTCTAATTAAACCCCTCTACAAAATGAAATCAATTATTTGTAACAATCAATATAATTGGTTGATGGAATCCATTTTCAGTGCAGCAGCGAATTAAGAGCAGTTATACCACTCGACAATATAAATGTGGTAATATATGCAGTGGAACAAAAAAAAATTTTATATAACGTAAAATGGGTTTAGGATTTATCTAGAGTAGTATCGTTTAGAAGCTTAAAAGCTTTCACGATATGTTTTTATTTCGCGTATTGTCCGTTCTTGTTTATCATCCTCGAGAACTAGAAATGCTTTTAATGTGATCATTGAGAGTAGGTGGAGCATATCACAACGTTATTAAATTAATATTCAAACAAACGTGCAATGATACAAATTGTTTTATTTGAAACGGATGCATCTTCTTGAACTGAAGCCCAATCACACAAAGCTCACTCGTGATTACCGTACCCATAAATATTGTTTATATACCACGCACCCACGCAAAAAAATTAAAAGAAAACACCTTTGAACCCACATGAAAACTTTTGACGGGAGCACAGACGTTGAAAGCTACCGTTTTCGCCATCGAATGAAAGAATATTTGTATGGACAATTCAACGTCCGTCAACCAAATGCTGTAAAGGATAATCAGGGGTCACAATAGAGTGTGGAAATGGGTTGGTGTTAAGGAATTGGATAAGCGATCCCTGGAGAGAAAGAGGGATGGGAAAGATGGGGTTTAACTTCTACTCGACACATATCGAGACTAATACATGGTTCACATTTATTTCAATACGTAGGAGTATTTAGCTTTGAGAGGGAATGGGGGGGTTGGGATGGCCTAGTGGTCTAGAGTGCCGCGCTTCGACCTCTAGCTTGCGGCTGTGGTTTCGAGCCCTGGTGTGAGCGTAAGTGGTATGGAGATAGGGGCGCCTTCTCAACCTCGTGGGTTTCCTCCGGGCACTCCGGTTTCCTCCCACTGCTAAAGACCCCTACGCGCAAGCGAATTATTGAAATAAAATTAAACCATATGTTAGTCCCGAAATGACCTAGTTTGTGTTCAGTGGACGTTAAACCCCATTTCTCTCTCTCTCTCTCTCTCTTTGAGAGGAAATCGGTGGCTCGGGTAAATGGCACGAGATTGGACAGGCGACCATACTGCTTGGCACGAAAAACCGGGTAATTCTTTTTGATGTAGGCCACAAATAAATCATTCAATTGGGTTTATCTTATGTTGATTTATGATAGTACGCTTCAACATACATTATATTAGAGGCAAATCTGCTTATTGCATGTCTTTCTTGAGGCCTGAAATCTTATTTAAACAATTAATTATACATTCATTAACATGATTAACTCTCGATGACATCGGATACTCGAGATTTTAACTAAATTAGAACGGTTCGCTATTTTAAAATTTAATTTAAAAATGGGAAAGCCAAGTCAAGGCTAGAATATACCAGTGCCTTGATTAATACAAAGCACACATTTTGTCAAAGCAAGAAAAGGATAACTCGGCCTAGAATGAAGTAATTGGAATGAAAACTTTTAAAGTTTACATTATCTATTTTACATAATATATCTCTAAATACTTGTCGTGAAAGATTAATACAAATTTTAAGTTGCCTTCTTTATTAATCTTTGGTCCACTGTGTCGAAAGTAGAACACAAAATCAGTTTTCTCTCTACACTGACTTTATATGTGTGAGAGAGAGATAGAGAGGGGGTGCTAAGGAAATTCACGGTTCCGCATTCACATAGAAAAAGGCACGAGTATGCCTGTCGAGATACAAGAAAACGTTTCCGATGAGAGGGAGAGATAGAGACAAAGAAAGTAGAAATTCGCGGTTCCATATTCCCTTAGAACCAATTTCATGCATGCCTGTTAACATGCGATGAATCAGGACCATTTTCGCCCCCTCATGGAATCGTTATCGCGCTAACTTTACGGTAAAAAATCTAAAAGAAAGAAACCTGGTCAGTATCATTCTTGTAAAGAATCTAAACCAAAGAAACCTGACTAGGAAAATCAAATATAAAAACATATAATCACCCGGAGTTCGCATGAAAACAGATGTTGGATATGGACATGTCTCATTCCAGACAATATATATTGTGTTTAGTCAAAGATCAAACTTGAAAGACGTTTCTATTAAGCACCTGCTGGGTGTTTATTCCTGCTCTGTCAGTACAGAAGTTAGATGCCTCGTCAGCGCTTCTTCTGTGGTATGTGGTCTTTTAATAACGTTATACTTTTTTTTAAATGTGTGTTAAATTAATATATAATGACATATTCTACATTAGTGAGCAATGACGTCCCAAAGTTCTAGCTCAGTCACCACGATCTCAGCTGTTGGACAAGGAAGCTCCTCGGAAAAGCCTCTTTGTCTGGGGACCCGCAGCCTCAAATATTCCTGCAACACCTATTGCTGGCGGACCCACGGATGCCAACTATGGACTTTTCCTACTTCACTTGCTAACAATTGCAAGAACACACATCCTTTCAAATGTCACTGCATACTTTCCTATTTAAAGTATATTATTCTCTAGAGTAGCCCACAATACGCTCGACACATAACTTCATACTTTGGTGCAGCGCCACATAAACATCATACTCTTCAACAGCACACAGAACACTTATACTCACATAAACATCATACTATGCAGCAGCACATACAACACTTATACTCTAGAGCAAACCATACTTAATACTCTAGAGCAGACCCACATTACACTAATATTTTAGAGCACCCCAAGCCATAACTATACTAATGAGCAGCCCACATTACACTAATATTATAGAGCGTCCCACGCCACAACTATACTATAGGGTACACCACACTTAATACACTAGAGCAGCCCACATTACACCAATATTCTAGAGCACCCCGTGTCGCACTGATACTAAAGAAGCTAAGTTATACTCTACAGCAGCTCACACAATACTAAAACTCCAGAGCACACCACTTAAGAGTCATTCCACGAGAAAACCATGCAGAAGGTGGGAAGGTGGGGGTCGGCAGATCAAGTTCATCTCGGGAGGATTTTATGGACTCCTCAAGACTACTTCACAGCCAGAAGAACCGATCTCAAAATTTAACCGTTATTGAGATATAGCCTCAGATTGATTTTTGGACATTTTTGCCCTTTTTCACGTCATTTTTGGTCAATTTTCAGCCACCTATTCTGGCGAGTCTAGGGTTTGGATGAAAATAGTGGTGGTTGGTGATGTTAGTGGGGGTCTTCCTGTGCCCCAATGTAAAGACCTTATGATCGCATCTATTCTCTGGGAGTAATGGTCAGCAAAATTATAACATATGGCAAACAAAATAGAAAATATACACCTTCGAAGATTAACCCTATTTTCTATGATGCGGGGGTAGGTCAAAATATCGAAATGGTTTTATGCACAACTCGACCCCCTCTATCGATATAAGAAATAAAATCTCTGTCACCTCGGCTCATTCAATGCGAAATCATGAGTCAAAGTTGGTGAATTTCCCATATTATAAATCTCCGATTCTCTATGAAATGACCAACTTCTTTCATACAGGGTAAGCCAGCTTTCTCCAATTCTTCGCCAAATCATTCGCCCATGCTCGCTGGTAGCAGCAGTAAACCTGTTCGAGCAAAACTGGTCACTTTGATGAAGCTTGGTATCCAATCCAAGATGGCGCGCCCAGGACCACAGAAAATTGAGGTTTTTCTTCATTTTTGGCCATTGAATGTGGCACATATCCCAACATACGAGAACTAACATGACTTCATACAATTGAAAGACTGTACTTAAAACATTAAGGTCCACCTCATTACATAGCAATAAGAGATGTGAGAACCGAAAATGAACTGATTTCTTGACGAAGTGGAAATTTTGATCCAGTCGCTACCGCCTGGATCTCAAATGCAAAAGGACGTAAATATTTCCTGCATGGTACCACACCTATGGGAAATCCATACAAAGACTGTGCTGTGTACTTAGAGTGTACTAATATAAGAACATCACATTAAGGTCCACCCTTTAGCACATTACATAGCATTATGTGATGTGACAACCGAATGGGAGCTGATTTCTTGACAAAGTGTATTTTTCTTATCTTGATTCGTCGAGTTTAGATGGAAAGGTAACATGTGCTGCCCATCGCTACCGCCTCGGTTACAAACAGAATATTCCATAAGGGGAATCCATACAAAGATCTTGATGTGTCACTTAGAATCTGTTTATTCTGTTTATTCCTATTGCATGGGGTAAGTGAAATATCGATAAAAAAAAATCAAATCTTGTATGTGTAATCGACAACAATTGACTGACTTAAGTGATGGACTTCAGAAGTCCTCAAACTAGCTGCATTAAGTCTGATATAGCTGTAATACCTTTACTGGAGGCTAGCTTGTTAATTTTAGAACTTTTTTCTTCTGTTCTAGGTATATGCTAGAAATGTTACAATGTCAATAATGAGAAAATGAACTGTAAAAAGAGTCAGGTTAGTTCTTCAAATAAATAATATGGTATAGGGTCAAAAATTCAACTTCATCATGTGATCATTTCCATAGCCCAAAATGGATCTTGACAGGCCTTTTAAAACTAAATTATTTCACGTGGTTTGATATTACTGTGGGAACTGATGACATCCATCCAACTGCTACATCATCTGCAGCTACTGGTAGTGCCTCTAACACCTATTATCAATCTACTGCTACTACATCATCTGCAGCTATGGGTAGCAGTATTGAAACACCGCCACCACTTCCTGTAACAGCTACTAGTACATAGAACTGCCAAAAGTGGGAGGGATGTCATCAGTTCCAACAGTAATTTCAAACCACATAAAACAATTTTCTAAACTTATTCCATATAAAATAATTTACTAAATTTATTTTCTAAGTATTTGCATGGATCAAAATTTGAAAAATGTTCTTTACAAATCAAGTGTCCAACTGATCAACTAGTCTGGTCCCTGTTACCGGCCAGTCCATCATTCTGAGACTAGATACAAGAAAATTTTCAATGGCAAATATACGTTGCGGTTGATATTTTGAGAGGTGGCCCCTGGTAGAAATATCGTGGGTGGGGGAGTCAAAAGGTCGTATCTGGATTTTGGGAAATCGTCCAGGAGAGCCTAAACAAGCACAGGACAAGCATAAGAATCAAAATGTTGTGTGTAAAAGGTCATATTTCTGAAGCTTTTCTCGAATATTTATTGACAAAATGCATGTGTAGCCATTTAAACAGTATGTAACTACCTGCACATATCAAGCTCAACATCTAGTACAGAAATAATGAGTGAAAGCTCGTTATTTGCAATTCTATACAGCAAAGACGTATCTCCGGAAAATATTCACCTTTACCTGCTTCAATTTCATAGATTTCACAAAGTAAGCCTAGACAATAATTTCAATAATAAGTATTTAATCATAAAACACTACTGGCTATATTTCATTTGATTGTATTACTTAAGTGAGACACAAAGTTGATTTTTTTTAAAGAAAATACAACATTTTCGCTCTTAATAATTTCTTTTTTTGGAACACCCCATATACAACATTTTGAAACAATATCTATAAACCCTCTTTTTATTGGCTTAGAAATACGACAACCAGATGAAAAGATGCGCAAGAAAATTCTCATTCTGACTAAGCAAAAAAGTGAATTTTGCAAAATATGCTTGATACAACATTTTGACTCCCCTTCATGTACACATGTAGTTTGACAAGGTCTGACAAGATCCATTTTGGGCTCTGAAAATGATTATATGATGAAGTTGAATTTTGGACCCCATGCCATATTATGTATTTGAAGAACTAGCCTGTTTTTTTTTCACGGTCCATTCCTCATTATGGACAGCATCACATTTCCGGTATGTACCTAGAATAGAAGAAAAAAATATCTAAAACTAACAACACCTTCAGTAAAGGTATTACAGCTATATCAGACTCAAGGCAGCATGTTTGAGGACTTCTAAAGCCCATGACTTTACCCAGTCAACTAGAGGTTCGCCGCACAACTCTTTTCGGCCAATTGTGTATATACCGCACAACTCTTTTCTGCTAAATTAGTTGTGGTCAAGCACACATAGGTTTTTATTGATATTTCAAAGACACAATTTTATTCCTTTCTTTTTTCAATAGTATTTTATTAAACTTAGCTGATTCTAAGTGAGACAGCACGGTTTGTCTATATATTTCCCTTAGGTGTGGTACCATACAGGGGATGTTTATGTCCTTTGTGAATATTGCGTTTGAAATCCAAGCGGTAGCAAGAGGCAGCACATTAAGGTCAAAATTTCCACTATACGTCAAGAAATCAGTTCCAATTCGGTTCTCACATCACTTATTGCTACGTAATGTGCTAAAGAGTGGATTTAAATGTTTTTAGGACAGTCTTTCAATTGGATGAAGTCATTTTAGTTCTCATGTGTGGGATATGTGCCACATTCAAAACCTCAATTTTCTGCGGTCCCGGGCGCGGCCATCTTGCATTGGATACCAAGCTTCATCAAATAGACCAGTTTTGCTCGAGCCGGTTTACTGCTGCTACCAGCGAGCATGGGCGAATGATTTGGCAAAGAATTGGAGAAAGCTGACTTACCATGTATGAAAGTAGTTGACCATTTCATAGAGAATCAGAGATTACAATAGGGAAAATTCACCAACTTTGACATATGATTTCGCATTGAATGAAACGAGGTGACAGAGATTTTATTTCTTATATCAATAGAGGGGGTCAAGCTGTGCATAAAACCATTTCGATATTTTGACCCACCCCCGCATCATAGAAAATAGGGCTAATCTTCGAAGGTGTATATTTTCTACTTTATTCGCCATATGTTACCTTTTTGCTGACCATTACTCCCAGAGAATAGATGTGACCTTAAGGTCTGTATATTGGGGCACAGGAAGACCCCCACTAACATCACCAACCACCACTAATTTCATCCAAACCATAGACTCACCAGAATAAGTGGCTGAAAATTGACCAAAATTGGCCTGAAAAGGGGCAAAATTGGCCAAAAATCAGCCCGAGGCTGTATCTCAATAACGGTTAAATTTTGAGATCGGTTCTTCTGGCTGTGAAGTAGTCTCAAAGAGTCCATAAAATCCCCCCAAGGTGAACTCGATCTGCCGACCCCCCACCTTCCCGATTCTGCATGATTTTGCATGGTTTTCTCATGGAATGACACTTAATACTCTAAGGCAGCCCGCACCACGCTAATATTCTAAAAACAAAACCCACGTTTCACTGATACTACATATCATCCCACACCACAATTATACTCTAGGGCAGCTCACACAGCACTTGTACTCCCTAGCACACCACTTACGACTCTAATATCCTAGAGCCCTCAAAATCGCGTGTTTACTCTAGACTAGAGCAAAGCACACCACATTTACATCCTAGAAGCATCAACGCCCAACAAGTAAATTGTGTTCTTTATTGTATTTCTGCCTGTGTAATAGGTGAATCAAATTAGAAGATAAAACAATTTTGATAAATGTATTTTCTCGGAATCAAATCGATTTTCGGATCGTGAAATTTTTCGTGAAATTACAATTATATAATTTGATAGATGAATTATTCGCTGATGTGACCAGAACAAAATGTGATATTAAGAGAAAAATGATTCATATTCTGTTATGTCAACTCCGATGACTTGTTTGTCATTTTTTGAACGTGAATTCATTCTATTAGATGATTTAAGTTGACAGTATAATGCCATGTTAGCAATCCGTGAAACAGTTATTAAGTTGTCGGTCTTGCTTCTGACGTTCACGATACACATCGTGTCTTTAGATTAAACCTGACTCTATGTCACATTGGACAGAATACGATGACGAGCGATACACCCGAACACATGAAATCTTGTTTAGTGAGCAGTCAGTCCTTGGATTGGACATAGACGTTGATTGACAAACGAATTGGTATTGCACACCAGATGACCATGTACACATTGACGATTCTACGTGGAATGTCGGTCTGACGGATTCAATCAGTAGATTTAATTAATTACTTTCTTTTTCATGGCATCAGAAATGTCGAATTTGTGTTCTTGAAAATAACGACATAGTACACACTATCGCCACATCTTCAAAGTCATATGATATCTATTCTGCATGTACTCAATCGATATTAACATGAAAAGACCTGCATCAAATCTCGATGCCTTGTTATGTGTTGAATTTTCACTGGATTTTGAATCTGATCTGCTGCTCAACGCACATTGATGATTAAATCTAAAAATGGATAATTGAGACTATGTTTTATATCGTAACGACTTGTCTAATGATGATCGAGGCTAGGCCTAAAATTCAATTGCTAATATCCCGTTCAGAGTGCATTCATTATGAAATAAATTTTTAGCATATTCCCTTTACATTATCCTGTTTTAACCATTATAGTGAGAAATGTTAGCTCTGTATCCATTTTCTCATAAACGCCTTTAATTTACTTTTTGTATTAAAAACAGCATTTAGTATTTCTAGTGTAGACACAGCGTCCACGCGGTCCCAGTTATTATCTTGCTAATATTCATCTATTTTAACGTGTTCGGGTGACATTAGATGATATAATTTGTTCCTATCACAGTTGGATAATACCAGCGCCATAAAGATATGCAAGATATTGTCTCAGACTTTCTTCTGGCCTGTCAATGCCAGTTGGTGAATTGACGCCACGCCGGAAAATAGAAGTAGAAAGGATTAGTCGAATTACAAGGCTTATTGTAGACAATAGGTTTATCATGTCCATAGATATGATCGTCATGCCGTAATCAATTCATACTTAGACATGTAAATGATGAAATAACAGACGGGATGGGTCTAATTTCTGTTTTCGAGATGTTCCAGGTTGCCATCTGGTCATCGATAGCCGGTTGAAGGTTGTATTTACTTCTACTCTGGTTAGGCCTACACAGCATCAAGTTATAAAATAAGAAAAGGACGTTTCCATAACACTGCTTAATATGATTTCTATACTTTCCAATATGCAAATATATCATTATTAGCCCACTGGAGGTTGTACGTTCTATAACACAGTTGTTCTTACACAGCTTTATATCAAAGAAAACCGCATCAAGTTATAAAATATCAAACGTAAAGGGGCGTCTCCCTAACACTGCTAATGATATCTAGATTTTCCAATATGCGAGTGGGACAATTATAACCGACATGAAGTTGTATCTTGTTTTAATCTTAAAAGCTTGTCCCTTCACAATTTTAAGGGACGTTGCACACGGTAATACAGTTGCAAACTGTTAAAGGGCGGATCCCTATCACTGTTTCTTTTTACGAGATGCGGTTCCAGCATGCTATCTTAAACTGTTGCTCCTGCACATTTTTAAGGGAACAAACTATTAAAGGCGTTTCCTAAGCCTAACCCTTTTTTCCGACATTTTCTAGAGGGCCAGTATGTCATTGATAGTTGTATGTGGGTTTTATTACCTCCTTATTTAGATTCTACGCATACTAATTTACAGTTTTGATCAGCTTTATTTGAGAAATGTGGTGGCGTACAAGATTCAATAAGGCTGTAGAAGGTCATAATATTTATGTTGAGACTGATTTCATGGAGTGTGTGTGTGAAATAGCTTTATTTAACGTCCACTTCCAACGAGGTGGTATCGCAGACAAGTTTCCATGAAAGACCTTGGGAGCTTTAATAAGCGGTCTAGCACCGGTATTTCAATAAACCGGAAGTATCATAACCCCTAAACCGGAAGTGGTAGGCCATTGCCACGAGGCCTATGCTACTCGAAAGTCCGAGCTACCCTAAATTCCAGCTTCGGGAATGCCCTGGTGTAACTACCAACCCTGAACAACGGGGGGTGGGGGCGGTTGACATAGGCTAAGTCTGTTCCCCAATCACATGCAAATATCCTGCGTAAAAATATTGTTTTGAATAAAATCCCAATACAAACAGCTTGCTACTTTAACAATCTGCTTTTATTCCCATGCTCCTACAAGTGACATGGCATCGTTTAATATATTTAACAAAAGGTCGTTTCTTACATTTGTTTTCGACATTCTCTTGAATGCCATCTTTTCAACGATAACTGCAGATGTGAAGGCGGTCATAATTTAAAAACTTCTGGTTGTGTTTTTGTTCTTTTTTCTTTATTGTGGCAAAATAGCACTGTCCTCAAGAGTAATGGATCTCTTGGTTGCTGATATTCATATAAAAAAATTGAAGATGTTAAAATAGCGTACAGCTACAAACGTTTGGATATATTAATGTTTAAACAGCATAGAGCTACAAACGTTTAAATATGTTTAAGTTAAAACAGCGTAAAGCTACAAACGTTTTAATATTAAACAGCATAGATAGGTATTCACATCCCAATTCTATTACTAACCCTCTAGGATATCGGATGACGCAGATGTAAAACGGATTAAAATACGATCACCATATAATGATTTCATTTTAAAATGCAAAAGCGAGGCTGAGTCTCGATTAATAAGTAGCGTTGCTGCGATAATAAACAATCTATTACAAAACACCAAACAATGTTAACGTCGCACGTGTAGAATGGGGTAATTTGAAAGACATTTATTATATCAAGAACTATTAGCTCTTTAGGGGGGCTGGGATGGCCTAGTGATCTAGAGTGCCGCGCTTCGACCTCTAGCTGGTCGGTCACCTCTGGCTTGCGGTTGTGTTTTCGATCCCTGGTATGAACGTATGTGACAGGGAGATAGGCGCCTTCTCGACCCCGTGGGTTTCCTCCGTGTACTCCGGTTTCCTCCCACTGCAACCGAATTATTGAAATAAAATTAAACCATATGTTAGTCCCGATATGAGCTAGTTTGTGTCGAGAGGACGTTAAACCCCATATCTCTCTCTCTCTCTCGATCAGCTCTATATAAAAATATTATCTATGGCTCGTTAACTATCTATGATACTTTAGATATTATTGATATACAATATAGAGAAATGATATTGAAGAGTATTACCCAATACTACTTCTCATTTATAGTATATATCATTACATATCATCTCGTTTAAAATGACGCAGTAAACTAATTTAAAGGAGCTAAATCGCTAACATTTGGGACTTAGAAATAGACAGAAGTGGGTCGCAACGCATGTAATACTGTAGTATGAATGTATATAAACTGATTTCCATTCAATGTGTTCTTTTTTTACTCTAATTTCAAATCAGTTATGTTCCGCGAAATAAGCCTGCGGTCTCAATCGAATGCAGATTTCTAGTGTCTGGTTATTCCACTCTACATGTACCGTTTGATTTGGCGCATAGTGTCTAGCCACGTTCCCCGAGGAGTCTCTTGCTAGAACTGTGGCTGAAACGCATTATGGTACACGATTCGTGTACCAATGGTAAAATGCTTATTTTGTCTGAAATTTTGGATATCAGAAGCCCAATTTTTCCCGGTAGGATCACAGCATCAATGTTGATTTAAATTGACAAATATTTCTTGATTTTAAAGTTGAAGGTTTTGGATGATATAGAGTTAGAGACTTAGCAACTTTAAGTTTTAGATGGACAATATCAAAGATGTTTTTAATGAGAGATGAATTTATATATCACTTTTATGACCCTTGAGGTCTGCACTATGTCATTAATTATCCAATATTATATACGTGGTATTACACGAAGTAGAAATTAATGATCTCCTTCCGCGTATAAAAACTTTTATTTTCATCAATTTGATAATTATTATGCAATTAATTGAAATAATTTAATAAAAAACAACATGACACGAGGGAGTCGAGAACATTCTTGATATCGTTTTGTGGGTCGTGCCGGGCGTAGTCTAGTCGTTCAGGATTCTGCACAGAGAGAACAATCTAACAGTTTGTATACTGTTTTGTAGAGCGGCTCTTCTCTACTAGGGGGTTGGTAGCCTAGTGGTGTAGAGTCCCGCGCTTCGACCTCTAGCTGGCCGGTCACCTCTGGCTTGCAGCTGTGGTTTCGAGCCCTGGTTTGAGCGTATGTGGCATGGAGATAGGGGCGCCTTCTCAACCTCGTGGGTTTCCTCCGGGCACTCCGGTTTCCATCCACTGCTAAAGACCCCTACGCGCAAGCGAATTATTGAAATAAAATTGAACCATATGTTAGTCTCGAAATGACTAGTTTGTGTTGAGTGGACGTTAAACCCCATCTCTCTCTCTCTCTCTCTTCTCTACTAAATACGACTGGGCTAAGTGGGTAAGACGCTTTTTTGGGTTGTATTCCTGATTGTTTTCGGATTTAAATGAAGCCTGTGTCACTGCAGGCCCGGAACTGAACAGCGCGGTGGACGCGTACGGCTACCCCTCGGATCAATTCACTTTATTTGAATTGTTCGTTTGTTTAATTGTGCCACCGATTTGAAATTAAGAGTCAAAGCGGAAACCATTGAATTTAAATCAGTTCATAACATATACAATCAAATTACATTATTATATGCGTTGCGACCCATTTGGATAAATTTCTAGCTCCCAAATATTAGCGATTTAGCGCCTGTAAGTAATAAATAAATACAGCAACCTTTGTGATTTCTAAAAACAGAGTAGTGATCCAAATAATATGACTTGTGTAATGGTATCGAACTTCCGTGTTGTGGTCGTAAATAAAACTACAGGATAGTTGTTCTTATAAATTTATTGTTAAACTACTTGCAAGGCTTCTATGTTCCACATTCTCAATCAAGCGTAAATGGTACTTGCCAGGAATATCTGGGTGAGCTCAACACCCTCTTTTATAACCCCCTTACTTCTGTACAATATAGACTAGCATTGGCGGTAATTGGAGTAAACACTCTTCATTTTCTCAGGGGAGGGGAGGGGGTGCAATTGCCTTATTTGGTCTATCAACCACATGTCATAAACAGATAGTTTCATGGATTTTATGCAAATATCACTGCTTGTTTTTGTTTGTTTAGTTTTTTTTTTTTTTTTTTTTTTTTTTTTTTTATTTTTTGTTTCTTGCATATACACATGTCATTTACTTTTATTAGTACGTGCTTAATGTGAACCAACAATTAGTCAAAAGTACAATATGGCCTTTAAGGACTAAAGTATTACATTTGTTTTCCCGTCGGCCGCCTCAAAAACTTGCTAATGCCCTATCATGCAAAATCTTCATTTCGTGACAGACGTTTTAGTTATGTTGCTTTGAAACTATAGAATAAGTTACCTTCTGAAGTTAAAGATTTCCCTTCCTTGTCTGTTTTTAAGAAAAAGTTAAAGACCAATCTTTTTAAAAGCTATTAACTTTTTATTATTACATACCATATTTAATTCTAATTGTGCAATGTAGATAGGTGTTTCTTTTTTTAAAACCTTATTCTTGAGATATTTTATATTTTGTACTTTTACCATAATGTAATAGCGCCATAGAGCAATCAAAATATTGGATTACAGGCGCTCTATAAATAAATATGTATATTACTCCGAGTGTCTTGGAACTTTTATAAAATATAATGTGACTTTCTTAACCTATTTACGTGAAAAAAAATAAAGAAAAGGTGACGGAGCGTGTTGTTTTCGTTAAACACAGGGTTATGACATGGCGCCGTTTCTCCAGACTTTAATCTCACGAAGACAATATCCGAGAACCATAATATTCCTGACGTATTGATTCGATTTGCTTTTTATATCATGAAGTGATTGGAATCGCCTATGTATGATAACACGCGAAAGGTTGCCTGTATCATAAGCTACCTGACCCTCTATTTATTTAAGGCGTCTTGGGCAAGATATGGAAACAAGATTGATAACTGAACTAGTTCCCATGACCTAAGCGTCGTGAACAGAACGTCCACCATTATTGACATTACCTGCGTGCTGGCATGTATTCTATAAAAGAAAAACGTTGCCCTATGATTATCCCTCAAATGAGTAATTAAATTGGTGACAGCAGAGATGGACTCAAACTTGCTAGGTATGAATAAAGTTGCTCGTAGGGGTCTTTAGCAGTGGGAGGAAACTGGAGGACCCGTAGAAAACCCACGAGGTTGGACAGGTGACCCTACTCCTTCTCACGTACAAACGGGATTGAACACCATGACTCAATGACAGGCTTTATGAAATAGTGCGCACATGCTAACCATTCGGCCATCCAACATGAAGGCAGACCAACTTTTTACGTACATGCCAATGTATATAGGATTGAGGGGGGGGGGCTCATTTTTTGTCTTTGTCGGGCCCTCCGCCCGCTATACACGTCAAATGCCAAAATATAGAACAACTGTCCAGCTAAATCTATAGACGATGACATGTTTTCCTGATTGCTAAAATAAACATATGCTTTAGAGAAGGTTTCTATATTGTAGCGATTCGCACGAGTATTGAGATTTCCTGGCTTCCTCATATCACTGAACAAGATAACAACAGCACCGGACTCCTTAACACGTGTATATGGATTCCGACTTGAATTTGAAGAGTGTTTTTATATGAAAGATTATGGTTTCGCTTCTCTAGTGATCTTGACATTGTTTCGGCTGAAACAGTAATTAAGTTAGACAATATCTTATTGCATTAAGAGCCGAGCCACAGAGCTATTAATAACTGTGTATATTTAACTGCCCTTGTCTCGCGAATATCGCCTTTAACGTTTGGAGGGGGGGGGGGGTGTTGAAGGGCTACCGTGCACGCGCTGTATCATACGGTCTGCCATTGAGACAACTGGCGTGGTTTGGAATCCCTGGTTGTACGTGGCAAGGTAGGGTCGCCTGTCTAACTTCGTGGGTTTTCTCCGGATATACCGTTTTCCTCCCACTGCTCAGACAATTGTTTGTTAAAATTAAACAATATCTTAGTCCCGAAATGACGTAGTTTGTGTCGAGTGGACGTTAAACCCCATTAAAACGACTACAGAAATGAAATAGTTTAGCGCCCCGTAAATACGATAATATTTATGTCGTTTTGATACTATGGCGCAACGGGGGCTCAGTGAGTATTTGATCGGACGGTATGTTTGAACTGTTTACAGGAGGATGGATCGATGGATTAGGAAGGATAGGGGTTATGGAGAGCCACTGTCTACTGTAGCTTTCAAATACAG
This sequence comes from Patella caerulea, assembly GCA_036850965.1. Taxonomy (NCBI): domain Eukaryota; kingdom Metazoa; phylum Mollusca; class Gastropoda; family Patellidae; genus Patella; species Patella caerulea. The sequence continues at coordinate 9,471,391 of JAZGQO010000002.1, read as the reverse complement.
ACCTATATTTCGTTTCGGTATTGTTATACTTTCGATGGCCCCTACTACACGAAGATCTGGTCCGTTGTAGCGAAAGTTCGCGTTATAGGTAACACGAGCGGCTTTTGACCCTATGACGTCAGACATTTGTTTTCGCCAGTCAGCGTTGATGTTTCTAGTGGGTTGGGTTACCCACAGTTCCGTGTACCTCGCGCCGAACACAAGCCGTAACACACCTTTTCATTGACTAATCCCTCACATCATCCAGAAAGCGGGTTATATAACAACGCTTCCAGATCCTAGTGTATAAAAAATAAACGCAATAGGATCTGTGTTTTCATCTGATTACTGCAGTATTGTTTCATTTGAACCTTACTCTTTCTAGAGTCAAGTCGAGGGTGAACAGTAGGGCGCTAAATACCATTCTTTCAAGAGCACCTGTCATCACTTGTTCTTTAATGAATTCACATGGCTAACAATTCTTGTTTTTTGGAACTTGTTGCTGTTGGATTCACCATTATTACATACTACATCATGATTAAATGTTTTGATTACGCACCGTCCAGACTACACAATGATTACACATCATTACGATTACACAATGATTACATACAAGGTTATTGGGTGAGATGTTGATTCATTTGGATTTATTCATTTATTTGGTTTTTAATGTGACCATTAACCCAGTCTCGCATGTTCTAGGAATTCTTAAGGAAGGGTGGCTTATTTTGGCAAGCTGATGTAACATCAATTTCCGCTGTTGGCGGAATGGTGAATGGCAGATGTGGGAATCATGGTGTTAAGCACCAGGAGAAGTCTGATAAACCTTCCATAACGTTATCGTTTCATATAATGAGCCGTTCGATCTGTTAATTCGTGTTTACTGACCCTGAAATTGTCTATTGGGTGAAGAGAAAGCTAACGAGGCTGATTTTTTTTTCTAACAACATAACTTTAAGGACTTTAGTGCAACCGATAACCCATTGTATATGGGGATTTTTAATGACCGGTTCTTGTCACCGATGATATTACAACAAACATCATTGACGTATTCCCGCGACATCATCAGCTGTTATACCATGAGATAGAATTTAACAAAACTCCATTGACGTATTTCATCCCATTCATAGACTATTTGATCGTGTTTTCATTAGAGAGAGAGAGAGACGGGGAGAGAAATGGGGTTTAACGTCCACTCGACACAAACTAGGTCATTTCGGGACTAACATATGGTTTAATTTTATTTCAGTAATTCGCTTACGCGTAAGGGTCTTTAGCAGCGGGGGAAAACCGGACGACCAGGAGAAACCCCACGAGGTTGGACTGGCGACCCTACTCCTTGTCACGTGCAACCGTGGATTTGAAAACACGCCAGTTGACTCAATGAAAGGCTTTATGATACAACGCGCATGTGTTAAACATTCAGCCATTCACCCCCCCCCCCCACACACACACACACACACTTTTACCGTACAATGAGCGACCATTTTGTCCGGCAGTGTAGATCAGTTTTTTATACGCGCCCATATTTTCGTGTGGGAGTGTTATTCCGTCTGTCTGTTCACAATTGTTTGTGGACTCTCTACAAATCACAATTCTTGTCCGACTTCGATGACACTTGAAATGCAGGTTTATCTCCAAAAGATCTCGGCTGCGTGCGATAATGGCATGTATCGGATCTAAACTTCATGGATTATGGTCCCTAGGGAGGTCACAATTATTATCCGGTTTATTCGTTTTAATAATTATTGATAAGGTTTTAAACCTTAAAGATGCATTATATACGATTTAGATAAGAGCTCACGGTTCTCGCTATAATAGTCTAAACTCCGATCATGACAAATAGATATATTGGAAATTTCAGTCAAATTACCACCTTGTAAGTGAAGTTATGGCGGTTTGGAGAAGAGAACGATGGAATCTCGGTTGTCATTGCTACCGCTGTTACGATAGTAAACAAAGTCTCGAATATCCATTTTTAATTCAATTATGAAACGACGATCTTGTTTTTAATCCATTGAAAATTATGTGCATCTGATGTTCTAGAGAGTTGATCGCGATCTTAGCTAATAAATTAATGTATAATTTATTTACAACCGGTAACGGGCAGATTTAGCTCTTAAATAATGCGGGAGTTGGGATGGCCTAGTGGTCTAGAGTGCCGCGCTTCGACCCCTAGCTGGCCGGTCACCTCTGGCTTGCGGCTGTGGTTTCGAGCCCTGGTGTGAGCGTATGTGGCATGGAGATAGGGGCGCCTTCTCAACCTCGTGGGTTTCCTCCGGGCACTCCGGTTTCCTCCCACGGCCAAAGACCCCTACGCGCAAGCGAATTATTGAAATAAAATTGAAACCATATATTAGTCCCGAAATGACCTGGTTGTGTTGAGTGGACGTTAAACCCCATTTCTCTCTCTCTCCCTCTTAAATAATGCATCTTGAAGTAGCTTGTCTTAGAAATTATGTATGCGAAGGTCAATGTCGTACAAGTATCATCGTGTATTGCACAATATTGAGAAAGATGTTTTTATCCTCCTCTCCAGAGAAGAGAGAGAGAGAGATGTAACGATTATCCGAGTAATCGTATTTATAATTATATAACTATCCGTGTTGTTAATGATGTGAACCCACAAAAAGAAACTGAGTAGAAATGTCAGTGGTAGTTGCGAGTCTCCGGTGACTCCAATGTGGCAAGTTAGTGTCCACAATCATATTTTATGTTTTCATCATTGTTTTTTATAGTTCAAAATTCGTTCTGCTTATCTTTACTACACTAGAATCTGGACGAATTGTTATATAACCCGCGTTTTGGGTGATGTGAGGGATAAGCCAAAGAAACGGCGAGATTTTGACATGAGGTACATGGAATTGTGGGTAACCCACTAGAAATATCAACGCTGATTGGTTAATCAAATGTTTGACGTCATAGATAAAAAGTCGCTCCATCACCTCTGGCGCGACCTTCTACTACAACCGGTTAGACCTCCACGTAGTGTACGTGATCGAATATTTAAAAAATATAGATCAGGCCCCTGTTTCACGAAATTTTAACTAAAGATAAAATCCAAATTTTAGCGGATACTTCAATTTTGATTGGCTAAGCACTAAAATCAATCTAATATTATCCAATCAAATTACTAAAATTGGGATCTTATCTTAGTTAAAATTTCGTGAAATAGGCCCCTGTATTTTAATCAGATTGGGATCTGACTATGAAACAATTTGCAGGACGCCACGGGCGAGTATGAAGTAAGATGATGGCAGTGTGGTTTACCTTTGTCAGTGATGCAACGTGGAACTGCGTCACAAAACCAACGAGTTAATTCCGTGTGCTCGTTAACGTGCGCGTTTAATAACCTTGACGGCCGTTGTACGAAAATTTCGTTTGTGTCACAGTTGTGCGACAATCGGGGTTCTGGCAAGGACAGCTGTCTTGTCTTTCGGATGAGATAAAAAAAAACGAGGTCACGTGTACACGTTGGCGTCGCGTGAAACGTCCCCTAACTGTTGTAATTCGATACAAGAGTAGGCCGTAGTGCCGGTTTCCTGGCAAAATTTCACTCATAGCACACTGTATGACGTATACGCCCGTCTTCCATTAGTCCTTTTCAGAGTGGAACAGTAGGGCGGTAAACCCCATTTCATTGGTACGACAATCAAAGCTCAAGGGCAGAGGGCGTAGTACTGTACAGGGTGATTAGTTCGCACGGCCTGGATAAGAAAGGCATTAAAGACATTTCAATTTAAGTTAGAACAAATTATCTATCACATCTTTAGGTTAGAAAACACATACTTTACGTCGTTCCAGACCAAAAGCTCTTTCATCGATTTACTTGTTGTAACTGTTTTTAGCGTGTAGCGTTGACGGTTTATGGATAATAAAATGTTTCAATGGTTGACTCTGCTCATCGAATCAAATATATTAAATCTATTGTAACGCGAGCTCGCTAAATGATGCTCTAGACAGGGGTAATGGAGCATAGCTTCTAAAGAACTTTACAAGTACTTGCGTAAAATTTGATCAGAAACTTCACGGATTTCATTTTATGTAATTCTGTGGCGAATAGACTGATTTGATCTGGAAGTAACATTGGGTATTGGGTGTAGTCTACTGGTACAATGTTTACTGTCATATCAACGGTGGTCATCTTTCCGTCCTCAATAGAACTGATTAACTCAAAGGCGAATTGCTGGTGTGCTGCACAACGAGGAATGGTCTGAGTCTCAAAATCATAGATATTTCACCCGAATATCATTTTTGTGTTGACGCCCAACTTTCGGCTAAGGAAAGACGGACATACGCTTAGCAGTTTACCCTTATTTCAAGTTGTGCGCATAGCCATTGCCGTAACAATTCGAAGATGACGACATCCTAACAGTATGATTGTACTTGTTTGGTTTAATGTGTCAAAATAGCGAAGCAACACAATTTGCGAAAGAATTTAAACAATGACAGATCCAACGCCCACAAAGCAAATTAAGAAATAGAATCTAGAATCAGTGAGTAGGTGGCATTTCAAAAAATAGTAAGAAGAAGAAATGTCCTAATTAGTTTTTAAAAAATGTATTTCATTAATGAGTTAAAGCTACCACGCATAAAACATCATTGTTTTCTAATTTGTGAAACGCTTGTTGGTAAATAATTCGTTTCGGGATTCTAATTAAATTTTAAAAGTACACTGTTAATGTCCAATAGACGTATTGAGTACATAGTCCTCCTAATTATTCACTTCCGTAGATTTGTTTAAAACTTTGTAACAGCTAGACGCGCCAGAAGAGGTCCTTTGAAAGTGATTTGAAAGGGGCGGTGGTAGATACAAAAACTCGCATTTGTTAAGAAAATATCAGAAAAGATATAATAAATGAAGAAAGACCCTTTGTTTACTTTCAGTAACACTATAAACCAAGATTAATAACCTTCAAAGTTTCTGCTATGTTAAAGATGTTTATTTCATTCAAATTTCATTCGAATTAAAATCGGTCAACATGTATATTGAATTCAAGATGAATGTCGATTTGTCACAGTTAACATAATCATGCTAAATAGGAACTTTTGTAAATACTAAAATGTCATTTGAACAAATGTGGGCAAGTCAAGGTACAACCGTGAACCCGTCTACACGAAAAGGGAGTACTCACAATTGAAATTCAACGAAGGGAAAACGTAAAAGTAGATATTTGAACAATGTTGGTCAGTCAAGGTGCAAGCGTGATACTGTAGGAAACAGTGTTGAAAGCGAAGAGCAGGCGTAAGACTAGACAGGTGCCCGCCTGAGTTATCCTGGTCTGAAGAAAATTAAAACAAATTACATTTTATATTTATATATAGAGAAAATGGGGTTTAACGTCCACTTTACACAAACTACATGTAGGTCATTTCGGGACTAACATATGGTTCAATTTTATTTGAATAATTCACTTGAGGGTAGGGGTCTTTAGCAGTGGTAGGAAACCGGATCGATGTTGAGAAGGCGCCCCTATCTCCATGCCACATACGCTCACACCAGGGATCGAAACCACAGCCGCAAGCCAGAGGTTACCGGGCAGCTAGAGGTCGAAGCGCGGCACTCTAGACCACTAGGCCATCCCAAACCCCCTTTATATCTACAAGTATTATATCAATTTAAATGGCTTACCCAGACATGTATTCCCTTTTGGATAATTCGACCTTAGCATTATGAGGAAGACATGGAATGAACTTCCAATATATTGACGTCATCAAATCAGTTGGGGTTTAATATTTGTTTGGGGACCGATTGAGCAATATCTTCTCGTGTACTTTTGTATTTGAGCGGTGTTTTGCGGTTTAATTAGGTATCGGGGTGGTCTCGTGTTCTGGTGCAGGTGAATCGCCTTAGTTATCTATCAGTTTGATTCCATGATTTTGTTTCAATGCCCAGAGGCCCAGATGTCATCGCTGATTTTACACCGTTATCATCAACGGCCATGTAATTGACAAAAGGTTAGATCTTGAAATATCCGTAAACACAGTAAATTGTGCGAGGTTTTGAATTGGTACAATTGTAACAACATGGCTTTGGTGATAACAAGAGGATGTTGCAACACTTCAACAGACCTTAACGACCACAAGTAGTCCTGAGATCGATTTTATCACACGGAATGGACAACAGAGTGTCACTTTATGACATTGTGACACACGCGGTTTGATTTGGGCCGGAAATGATTGGTATAGTTCTCTAAGACAATTATCTTGTACTCATAACAAACTGCCATGCTGTAAATCGTGTAGGTTTTCTACGGCCCACGTCTCGATGTAAAACAAGATACTTTACCATTGCTTGTGGAGTCGATACAAGATTCCATTGGAAAGCGATATTAAGTGTTTGCTTAAGTTGTTTGAACGACACCGGACTAATTAGTTTTATTTGTGTGCCGCTCTTCCACAACTCTGGTGATTTTAGTTGACAAGAGTTTTATTAAGATGGTGGTAATTAAAAAAACCAATAACATACAAATTAGACAATTTAAGAGATTGTGGCGGTTTTTTAAGGCGACGTTCTCGTATTGATTAGTCAGCTTATTACAATTGGATTAAACCAGGATCAATTCGAACTTGAACAAAGATCGATTTTGAAAAAGAAAAAGAACAGGTCCCCAGAAGAGCAGATCAATTCCACACAGAGTGTAATCTTAAAAGATTGCGATATCTCTTTGCACTCTAATCTGCACACATTGTGCCGACTACATCTTTTTATCGATGTCTTCCATCCATTTTAAATCGCTCCTCTGTTGCATTATCGCGTCCTTAAGAGCAATAATGTTAAACTACACCTCCGCTGTGTGACTAGAACAAATACTTAAATGTCAGTGGCTTTCAACTGTTAGATGGACTGATTGCTTAGTCATGCAACAATGCGCAAGCGAATACCTGACTAAACAGATCCAATTGAAGGTTCAATCATAACACAAAAACACTTAAAGATCCCTTCCCGCGATCAAATTGTAATTTGATGATAATTTTAGGCTAAAAACATATTGAAACGAAATAATCTATTAACAATTTGCTTCAAATCTCTCTCAAAATGGGTGATTGGATGGTCGAATGGTTAGCGCGTGCGCGTTGTATTATAGGTCTGTCAATGCGTCAACTGGTGCGCTTTCGATTCCCCGGTTGTAGGTGGCAAGGATTTGGATCGTCTGTCTCAACCTCGTGTGTTTTCTCCGGGTCCTCCTGCCCCCCCCCACCCTGCTAAAGGCCCCTATGCTCAAAAGAATTATTTAAATGAAATTGAACCATGTGTAAGCCCCGAGATGTCGCCTCCCTCCTATAGTTATAAATAAACTGTAGTAAGACGCCATATCTGTTACCTTACTTTGTTGTAAGAGGTTCCATTTTTCAGAATTTGCTTTTCATTAATTACTGTCCATTTACCATACATATTGAGACCTAAGTAAAATTCATAAAAAAAAGATTCTCAATTTGCTCTTCCACCGTTTAATTTCATGGTATTCTGTACGTTGACACACCTCAATATAGCCCCAAAACCGCCTAACCATTTGATCCCCAATAACAACGGCTGGCGCATATAATGAACTGGCACACGACAGTCGGGTTGCCAGTTAGTAGTGACACCCTGACATATTTTCCCAGTGCTTACTCCATGAGTGTTTTTCGCTAAATCCAATATTTTTCCAGTGCGATTGCGTGTCTATGTTCTCCATATATTCCAAATTGGCCATACTCTTATTGGAAATAACCGCCCGATAAATACTTTCGGCGGCAATATATCTTTAACCATAATGTGCGCGGCAGGTTGTTTAGATCTTTGGTCAGGTGGTTGTTTTTCCATTAGGTATTATACTCAATGTCGAACCTATAATGTCATCTAAGGCATATATCAGATAGCCATTACATTAAGCCATAACTCATATTTACCTTGGAATCCGGGAAGTATGTTCAGAAAACATTAGCCAATAATTTAATATTTATTTTCTTCTTGTCGTAAAGAACACTAGTGACATTTAAGTGTAAAATTATTTACGGGGCAAAATAAAGGAGGCTTACCTACTTTGACCAAAACTGTAACTGGCGTGGTTTCGATTTCCCGGTTGTACGCAACAAGAAGTAGTGTTGCCTGTCCAACTTCCTGGATTTGATTCTGGTTCTCCGATTTCCTCCCAGTGCTAAAGACCCCTACCGGCAACCGAATTATTGAAATAAGATTGAACCGTGTGCTGGTCTCGGATCGATTTATTTTGTGTCGAGTGGACGGTAAACCCCATTTCTCTAAGTGTTGTTGGTGAAGGCTCGGTGGTGATTGAGGTGCTGGGTCGCTAACCAGGAGCTCTCGCTGCTGGGTTGCTAACCAGAAGCTCTCGGTACAGGGTTGGTAACCAGGAGCTATCGCTGCTGACTGAGGGACCCACTTTCATCTCCGTATCTTAAAATACAGCATTTAGTCGAAATTGAATACCGGAAGTCGTTAGTGCTATCATAAGTACTTATGGTTAACTATATAACCCGATCTCCATAGATTAGCATTTAATACAATCTGATTAAAACACAGATCCTATTTCGTTTCGTTTTTTTATAGCTCAAAACTTTGTTTCACTTGTCTTTACTACGTTGGTATCTGAAAGTGTTGTTAAATATACAAGCGTTCTGATTGATGTTAGGGAGTTGTATAAAGTACTATATCGTAGTTTAAATACTGCAAAATAAATTGAATAAATTCATAACTTGAGTTTGACAATGCCTTTTAAACTCAAGGCCAGGAATCTGTTTGAGTTTGACAATGCCTTTTAAACTCAAGGCCGGGAATCTGTTTCAAAATCAGAATGTTTTGCATTTTATTGTTCACCAGTATAATTAATATGATAGAATGCTTTGTCCTTCGGATTAAATAATGGAAACCATTAATCCATGGAATTTTGATGGATGTTTGCTCCCTTTCAGTGTTTTTCTCCTTAATATTAATTGAAATAAATATTTTGTACATTTATTGTCATATTAAAATTGAACCCTACCAATATAATGACATCAACATATAATTGTACGCTGTTTGTCCAACTAACAAAGTTAATTTAAAATCGTCTTTACTTATCTTTCAGTAATAATATTTATATCAAGTCTCAAAAAATTCTGATAAATCGGATTTGCTGTTCTAACATGACAAATGTAATATACCTCATGGGAATCACGTGACAAAACTTCGTTCATAATGTAGACGTATTATGTCGTCGCCCCTGTGTGAGTGTATGTCTGTTTGTGTATCGCCTACAGGACGTTGTTCTTAACAGATCATCTTGAAACTAGGCATACTTGTTGCTTAACCCTAATAGTAAGTGCAGGGGGACTGCACCACACACAATTCTACTCAAAAATAAATATACAGATAAGACATCATGCTAAGAGATCACAAACAAAAACAAATCAAAAAGAGTGAATGAATCCGGGGGCTAGCCGTAAGCGTCCACTGCGCTGTACAGTGCCGGGCCTGTGGTGACACAGACTTCACTCATATTTGAAAACAAGTTGGGAGTAAAACCCAAGGAAATAATTATATAATGTCAGTATGAGTCATGATCTGTTATATGTTATAAGGGTGATCTCCATTGTTTTTGATGTATGCATGAATCCAAGGGGTAGGGGCAGGGTCATGCCCTTTGTCGGTGTGTTTCCTACAGTCCACATTCCTTTGGAGATCGTCTTGGAACTTGTCATGTATTGCTTGTAGCCTTTTGATTCTGGTACATGTCCCGGGTTTCTGTTTATCGCATACAAGCCGTAATTCTGAATGGATCATCTTGGAAATTGGCGTGTACATTTCTCATATCCTGAAGACGACCACTATTGATGTGTGTGCATTTCCCGACGCCCAGAACCATCACTACATTTTGTCTGCAGGCTGGAATTCTGAATGGGTTATCTTGGAACTTGGCATATTTTTATTCTTTATATCGTGAGGAACTAATTATTTTTGCGCATGCCCCGAACCCCAGGGGTGGTGGCACACACACACACTTTTAAAATAAAAATATGTAGTCTGTAAATTTGGCAAAACAAACACAACGCCCAGCTTTCTTTGCCCCTAGCAGCATTTTTATCTTTCATTCTCATCATTTTATAAAGTATACAATCAATCAAAGCAGGAATGTAGACGTCTAATGACAGAAACTATAATTTTAAAGAAGTTGTTTATTTATTGTTTTGAATTCAGCATCAATATATCAGAATTAAACTAATGGATAGGCGCTGAGATAAATGGACAATTTTATTATAAATCATTCACCGGTAGACATCGTTCATTTGATACGGCTTTTTAAATGTTGGGTTTTTTTTTTATTGAAATATGGCTTACCGCCCAACTTTGCTTATTAAAAGACAGATGTACGCCATCATGCCATACGAATTATCATCTCATTCAACGACAAGACGATGATCCATGTTAACGTGTGCGCTTAGCACCATAAGGTCTGTAATCATGATAACGATGACTCAGTAATAGGGTTATCAGTACAAAAATTGGTCCAATGCCGATCAATCGTTACAAAGATATGTGGAATTAAAATTTCATCGATCCATGCTGCTTCGCTATGTAATAAACTGACCGCCATTTTTCTTGGCTTTGAAAATATATTGATAGATTATTTTTTTTTATCCGATTGAGTCCAATGCGTGATTTTATCTTTGCCTGGTATTTTGATTTTGTTTTCTTCATTAAATATTACATAATCAATCTGATTACATAATATTAGGGTGGATTAAGTCGTGAGATATTCGGTATTTTAGTGAAAAATGCAAATGGCACTTTGTTACTTGCTTGAAGGCGCATGACTTAGGCATGTTTATTTAGGAAGTAGAAAAACGATTGACAAATCTCACGCTTACATTAAACAGACAATATGAAATTGGCAAGCCGGACGAAATTGCTTGAAAAATGTAATAATAATATTTATTTATGATGTAAGGTTGGGGCTATATTAAAACATACACCAATGCGGCGATATTAACACACGCAGCGATATTAAACAAAAACTTCATGCAAGTTTTATATCAATACACTAGTTTGATAAAATAATTATATGAAGTAACCTCGTGGTGTTTTCCCCCGGTTAGTTTAAATTGGAAACCTGGAACAGCACGAACTGATCTAGGCGATTTCATTTTTTATTTACAAGGGGTCGGATGGCCGAATTGTTAGCACGTTTGCGCTGTATCATAAAGCCTGCCATTGGGTCAACTTGCGTGGTTACGAATCAACAGTTGTACGTGACACAAGGAGTAGGGTCGCTTGTCCAACCACGTGGGTTTTCTCCGGGTGCTCCGGTATCCTCCCACTGCTAAAGACCCCTACTCGCAAGCGCAATATTGAAATATTAAATTAAACCAAGTTAGTCTAGAAATGAGCTGGTTTGTGTCTAGTGGACGTTAAATCCCGTCTCTCTTTCTCTCTCTTTATGGTTGTAATTGTAATTATTTGAATATTAATAATCTAGAATGAAAATATTTGCAATTCTTTGATTTGCTATATACATGTAGTGTATTTAATTTCGGTCTTAGTTTGCTATTTGAGTACCGTAAGTAATTGGGTGAAGAAGGAGTTGTTCCATATTTGGTAAAGAAGGAGTTGTGCCAATTGAGTAATTTGATTGAAATTTTCAAATTATTCATTTTACATTATCTATTTTCCAACTTTTATAGCAAAAATGGCTAGTTCTTTATCTAAATTTTACATAAAGTATCTTTAAGGGAGTTGAGTGTAATTTTTCTAAAACTCTGTAGTGGTTTAACAGTAGCAGGATTAATTGCAGTTTTATGACAGGGTCAATTAAACGAACGTTATCATTCAGTGCACATATGTTTCAAAAACTATGGACGGGTTTGACTTTTTAGTTAGCCGTGGGGAATCTGTAATATTAATCTTTTCGTTTAATTTCTCCGAGTAATTTGGCAGTTGGTTTCTTCTTACGGTAATATCAAACGGAAAGAAAAAGAATCCAGATCTATTTTATCCCTGCGGACTCACATCTTCAATATAATGTGGGTGATTTAACAGCTTCACATGATTAACTCAGTAGCTTGTCTCCATTGTTAACGAACAGATACAAAATTTTATCACCCATTACTGTTGATGCAATGAATTTGTTATATCGTCGGTTTGGTATTTAGCTATCTATTGCATCATCAAATGGCATTTTGCTATATAATCCACGTCGTGTGGGTTTGTATTGTCCACTTTTTCGATTTTTTGATTACAACAAATTTGGTGGGAGCTACGGTGGCCCGGTGTGAAAGGCGATCTGTGTTTCGATCCCGATTTTTGCCGCAAAGGTATCTTTGGTTTATTTTATATTGGTTGTCCATTGTCACCTGTGCGGGGGTGAAAGACTCAAGAAAACAGTTCCTAGTCGTTTGAGTAGGACAACAAAAAAGCCAAATTTGGTGGCCCGATGTGAAAGCTGGTACGATTTTGGATTCCGATGTTGGCCACAAAAGTACCTTCGTATTATTTTAACGTGGCTGCCAATTGTTACTGGAACAGGACTGGAAGTTTCCAAGGAACAATGTCTAGTTGTTCGGGGAGTACAGAAAGCCTAGGTTTCGTGTTAGCTTTTATGTACGTGTAAAACCCTCTTGACAGAAGTTACTTCATAACGCACTAGATGGTAAATATTGGTCTTCATTAGCCCAGTTGGTGCACTAAAGTAGGAGAGAGAGAGAGAAATGGGGTTTAACGTCCACTCAACATAAACTAGGTCATTTCGGGACTAACATATATTTTTTTTAAATTTTATTTCAATAATTCGCTTGCGCGTAGGGATCTTTAGCAGTGGGAGGAAACCGGAGTGTCCGGAGGAAACCCACGAGGTTGAGAAGGCGCCCCTATCTCCATGCCACATACGCTCACACCAGGGATCGAATCCACAGCCGCAAGCCAGAGGTGACCGGCCAGCTAGAGGTCGAAGCGCGGCACTCTAGACCACTAGGACATCCCAACCCCCCACTAAAGTAGGGAATTAAACGCCATTTTCGTTTGTCAGAGTACAATTTTGGGTTGTTGACTTCTGATCTGACAAAAACGCCATTTTCTTTTGACAGCATAAAACCTCTGGTTGTTGACTTCTGATCTGACAAAAATTACACGTCGTATAACAGAGCAGATGGCAAAGAAACAATACGACTGAAGGCTATTATAACCTGTAACATTCAACACATGTGCGGATTATTACAAAATCTTTAATATCACCATGGTTTGCACATGGGAAAGTAAATACATAGAGTTGGGCGTCTTATAAACACAATGTGGCCATGGTGATTAAGTGGGTAAGACGCTGACTCACTGTAGCCTGAAGGTCGCGTGTTTGATCCTTGCATTGGCCAAAAAGGTCATCGGAATTTTCGGACGTGGTTTCCCCTTAGTGTCTGGCAGGGATGGGGCGAAGTTGCGGCTAAAAGCAGTCCTGAAAGCCTGTTAACACATTCATAAACGTTGTTTCCGAGTCCTCTGTTAAGGAAAAATGTATTCAGCCTGGGTTACCCCACACTGTTCCCGAAGCACCTATTTAACCCGTGTTACCCACGCTCCTCTGCTACCGAAACACCTAGTTAACCTATGTTACCGAAACGACCCTAAGCCCTAGTAAATACCTCAGTTCAGATGTGTTCGTTTAAATTCTCACCTGACACAAGAGGTTTAACAGTCAATGCTTTATGTGCAGCACGGGGTTCCTAGACAAATGTATCAGTTCAACTTGCAAATAACCATTCGCGTTATGGAGTCCCTGGACAATACTTGTAGTAGTTTAACTAGAGATAGCCTGAGATCTGTTGTGTGTTTTATTAAGTTGCGATCGATGTGTGTTCATGTTAAGATTGACTCTACTATAGTGGAAGTGGTAAATTGGACGGGGATATCATAGCAAACACTAGCACGTACATTAGTTGTAACAGACCGAATTAAACACTTGGTGATAAACAAAGTCAATAACATATGTTTCACGTGTGTGGTTAAATTGAAGCCCCAATTATGTATTGGTAATAGTGTCTAGTCGTTCGGATTGGACAAAAACAAAACGGGTGCTTTATTTTCATGGAAGAGCTACAGGCGGAAGCAGCGTGGTCCGGGCAATATTGCGCCTCCTCGACCTCGTGGGTTTCCTCCGGGCACTCCGGCTTCCCCCCACTGCTTAAGATCCCTAGTTTGTGTCGAGTGGACGTAAACCCCATTTCTCTCTCTCTCTCCCGGGCAATATTCCTCCCTTTGTTGTAGCATACTGTATGACGTATGTTCGTCTTCGTTAGACAACACCAGCTGCTGTTAAAGCGTATGAATGCCATTCCATTTCCGAAAAGTTCATATGGATCTCTGTCATCCATATATTCTAATAATATAAAAATACGCGAGGTGTTAAACAATATTAACCTCTGTACATTTCATCTTGTCTACAGGCATACCTGTCATTCGGGTTCCCTCTTTAAGGTGGTGATAATCATCGTATCATTCATGGCGTATTGATTTCGCCATTAGTGCTTGTAATTAGCCCGATCGCTGCAGAAAAGTTGGAAGACCTAACGGGCTTACATTAAGTACAAAAATATCAACCGAGAATTAAGCGATTGAAATTTCCGCCTAGCCTCGATCATCATTACTAAGGTTGATACGATAAAAAGCATATTCTCGATTATCCATTCCATGATTTAGCAGATTAGATCATAATCCAATAAATAGCGCAGGCTACCGATGCCATCGTGAGTTGGTTATGATCTGGATAAGTTAATTAATGTCTGCTTAATGATTTAGATAACATTTCAGACCTAAAGAAAGGACTGCAACAGGCAGATTATGTTTAAGACATTTCGCATGTTTGTCATTCGGGTTCCGTTGTTAAAGTGGAAGATCATCGCTGTATTATTATGGCGTATTGATTTTAACTGGTTGTAATTATGGCTAAGTGAGTTGTTTACTATAATCTTCATTAATTAATACAAGTTTCATTACACCTGTCTACAGTGAAGGAGTTTTCAATTAAGTATGGCAGGTGTCTGTCAACCTGGCTTGTCTTATCGGATAAATATCCACTCTTAATGAGTTAATATCTTTGTAAAGAATCACTGTTTATCTCTAGCTTGTCACATGGTACTCAAGGAGAGATTTCTCTGAAAACCCATTTGGTGGCCATGGTGAATTGAAATAAAATGGGGTTTAATGTCTTTATACGACTGCGTTCCGATTGAGCAAATGAAGATAGGCACACGCCGAACAGCGGGACAACGGCTTACTCTAATGATGTTTTTTCAAGTAGTCTACGTGCCAGACATAGAACGTATTTGGTTAGGATTATTCTGCGGAAATTAATTGATCGATAACGAAAACCGAGATCCAGTATACACATTTTCTCGGTTGGTGTAGAAAAAGTAGGACGTTAAACACCTCAATTTTGTTTCCTGGGTAGTAATCTGGTAAAATTCATCATAAGTCCAATTGCCAAGGGATCTTTTACGTACAATGTATACACGTCACCATGGTTTTTCGTCTCTCCATCCTGCATCAGTGACAAGCTTTGCCACCGTGACACTACAAGACGAATAAAAAGTGTTATATTGTGATGTTCTATAAGGAGTATACACATTATATCTCGAAGAGTTATAGGGTGTTCTTAAAGGAGTACATCGGCTATACCTTGTACAGAACCTCGTTACTATAGTTACTCAACACACAAAAAGTGTTTTACGGTGTTCTAGTAATAGTAACCATATCCCACCTCCTAAAGACACATACGTAAATTATTTGTTTGGATTGTATCTTTGGTATAGTTTTCAATCCTGAAGAATTACAAGATTCCTAGTCAGGACATCAAACGAAAACAGAACTAATTTTGAACATGACTTTTCATTTCCGTTTGGCACGGTCATCTATAATACCCAATTGATGACTAATTCCCTTTAATCTGGTTAGCCATGAATGTCCTTCCTTCTATTTATTGTTTATTTCTCTCGTTTCCCTGTTTTTGCACGAACCAACGAAAATTGCTTACAATGATATTTTCGGTCAGGTTTTGGGGCATCTGTATAATTTTCATACGGAATGAGTCCTTAAAGAGGTTGGTTACTATGAAAAATAGAGCGAATGGCTGCGTCTTCACTGGTATGCAACTTTTAGTTTATGTTTCCCAAAGGTTTCATAAAAAATAGAGCGAATGGCTGCGTCTTCACTGGTATGCAATTTTTAGTTTGTGCTTCCCAAAGGTTTCATGGTGGACCGCATAAGTGCGTTTGGGAAAGAAGTTGCAACATTTTGCCCCATCTATGGTAGAAAGCATCCAATCATACAACAAATTGGGAAAATGTTAGAGACCGTTACAGAGACGAGAATTAACATTAAATTCAATGGCGGAAATCAATGGTAACCTGAGGCCTATACTATGTAAACATTACTCGTAATCTAGAAAGACCTAAGCTGTGCTTGGACATGCTAGATACCCAGACGTATTACTTCAAAACGGATGAGAATTGAACCCCAAATGGAGGTTCTAAATTATGTCACAGCGTTGAATGTTTATATAAGTATTTCACGAAGAGGTAGATTGTATTTACTTTAGTTTGTCACTCATTTAATAAGATAAGAGTTTGGAATTGGTAAATAATTGGTCAGAATTGAACTACAGACGAATTCTATTGTGCCTTGTCTGTGACATCTCTGTGTAGAATCAAATATAAACCCACCGACGACTACTACTACCACCACCTTGAGTCAAGGGAATTGGGTTTAACGTCCTACTGTTCTGGGCTATGTGCTATGAGGAGAAGTTTAACCGAGGAGTGGCGCTATGTGCCACTCTTGTAGCGAATTCCAACAGCCAAGCGATCTTTAACGTATACGCCAAGGTATACACGGAACCTCGGTTCATAGACCTTTCCGGACAACTAGACAGCTGTCCTTGTCTGGTCCTCCTTCCTGAACCACTGATAAGGAAAAGTCACGTCGGAAAATCCCGATGAACTTTTTCAGTCAATGCAGGGCTCGACTCAAGGAAAGGTTGATTGTCGTAGTGCGCTGAGTAACTATTTCATTGTCCATCATTACGCTGAAATTTAAATAGAGATGCTTTGGGCAATTGCTGTTGTTTTCGAAAATATGTATTAACAAATATCAGAAATGTACACCGGAAGTGACATAATGATTTATTAGACAGTAATCCAACTTCCGGTATTTCACAACATCTCGTTTTATTGTTTGTAGAGCTTTACTTTCACTCTCGGTACACGAGAAGAGTTTTCCTGATATGTTGTCATGACAACGAGAAAAATGTCCGGGCGCATTTATAATTAACGTAGGAATAAATAAGAGGAAAATACTATGGCGAATGCTGTGGTAATTAACTCATCGTAAATCTAATCAGACGCCAATAACAGAGATAGTGATCTGATACCATTAAAACCTAAATACCACCGAGGGAGGCCCATATAATATGGCATGGCTGTAGGCTACACGACCTGCGATATCACCTGTAATATAAGCAGTCGTTAGAAAGCGTTTCGGCCGTCTTGGTCGATGGGTAGAGTGTTAGAAATCGATTTAATGGGATTTACTATAGATTTAAATTTGGCATGTTCTTATTAAATTGGGGAGTTGGATGATAATGTATGTCATTGAGCCAGCTGGCATGGTTTCGAATCTCCGGTTGTATGTGACAAGGTCTCTGTCCAATCAGCTTCTTCCGATTTCCTTCTACTGCTAAAACGCCTACGCGCAAGCGTATTATTGAAATAAAAGTGAACCATGTAGGTCTCTCTCTCTCTCTCCCTCTCTCTCTCTCTCCGGTTGAATTGTGTGCCAAATCGAATACTCGTGTATTTCAAGCTGTATCCCCAATGTTATTTGACGTCACTTTTAAGCTTTCTGTTTGTGTACCCCTTCAAAATAACCATATTTTAATGGACAGTACAGTTTAACCAATACCGCCAAAAATTAATCCAATGCTACGTCAATACTGTGTAAAACTGACCGACTACTTAAATCATACGAAATTTCTCTTTCAATAAGCTATACAATAATTAATATCGAGGCTTGTTGTGCGTTTGTTTTGATTGGTGGTTTTAGTGGGGGTGGCTCTTTCTTATTTTGATTTAATTACGTTTTTTGCCAGGTTACTTAACAATGCTATTAAACCAATTCTGAGTTTCCTGGTTATGAGCAGATATATTGCCTCACATGTGACAGAATGCGTTCAACCCAACTAAAATGAAAATCAAATAAAATAGAATTTAACATCTCATTGCTTTGTCCAGACAGACGGGAATAAGACATACAGTGTGCTATGAGGGAAAATTTGCCCATACAGCGGGACTATGGTATACTCTTATATCAAATTCCATCTGCATAGGAATCTTTTACATGCACTCCAATTTGTACACGAGACCGCGGTTTGTCGGCACTCATAATGATTCAACAGCTGTTCTTGCCAGGCCTTCCACCCTTCACCACTGACAAAGAAAAAACACACAGTAAAATTTCGATAAACTTTCTCGACCAGCACTGGGAGCGAACCCGCGACCCCCATTAGCCGAACTAAAAGTTTTGAAAAATTTACAGATATCGCAAAAGATGCGAGTTATCATTAAAACTAGTGACATCAACAGTGGCGTTCAATAAAACATCGCGTGTAGTTCTAAGCTGAAATCGTAAAAACCTTTCTCAAATCAACCCACAAATCCGCGAATCAATTCGTCTTTTATTCGAACCGATCAGTCACCTTTGGTCGAGCGTGGCATACTTTTTGTTTTAGTTCAAGGCAACTGTCAGCCCGATTTCGTGCTGCTACGTCACGGTTGTCCGGCATAAACGTGAATGTTGTCATGATGTCAACTATGTTGGGACAGAATATGTCAAACTTTGATTTAATAACCGACATTAAAACTTCTGTCTACGCTACCAGAAGTAGTTCCAGTCATTCAAACGAGGAGAAAATGGCTAATTATAGGTTTAAATGTTGGCTTAAAGCTGTAAACTATTTGATGTAGGGCCTGCTGTCCTTGAATAATATATAAAATACAAAAGGTCACAGCTGTGATGGAAGGAAATATTACATATATACATACTTACAATTTCCGGTATACCAGATAAATACCCCCCCGTCATCTATAAATCGGGTGTCAGACCACCTGTTTGTCCTCCATATAATCCGATTGAACTTTCTCGATTTATACCCATTTATAAGGTCCTAAAGTGTGAAAGATTCTATTAAAGAAGTTCAAACACTATTAACCCAATAACAATTTGTCATTTTCAACAATATGATTGATGATATCATCCCGAGCTGTTTTTTTCTGTCGATTGTGAATTGGCCATTTTTAATTTCTTCCATATTGTCTTTTCGGATAGATATTTGTCACAGATTTCAGACGCCATCTTTGTTATGACTGATTTACCATGTATCGTCTGCTGTCATCTCACAATACTCACTAATTCTTACACTTCATGTCATTTTTATTGTTTTATTGCCAACGACACTTTATTTGATCATTATTCACATTCAGATGTAATTAAATTGGTCCTTTTACAGAAGATTATATAGTATCAGGTAATAATAAATTAATTAATAAATTAACAGACGAAAGTCATTCAATCAAACACAGTGGTAATAAAATGGGGTTTAACGTCCACTCGACACAAACTAGGTCATTTCGGGACCAACATTTTATTTCAATAATTCGCTTGCGCGTAGGGGTCTTTAGCAGTAGGAGTAAACCAGCGTGCCCGGAGGAAACCCACGAGGTTGAGAAGGCGCCCCTATCTCCATGCCACATACACTCACACCAGGGATCGAAACCACAGCCGCAAGCCAGGGGTGACCGGCCAGCTAGAGGTCGAAGCGCGGCACTCTAGACCACTAGGCCATCCCAACCCCCCGTGCCACAGCAAAAGAACCGTACACAAAAACGTATTATTGAACCATATTAGTCCTAAAAAGACATAGTTTATGTCGAGTGGACGGTACCCCCCCCCCCCATCTCTCTCTCTCTCGCTCTCTGGTTTGTGTTTGTATTCTACCAGTAGAGGAATCTAATAAACCCGATAACTGTCAATTTACCAGTGAAATTGAAATCATGGCAGGGTATATTTTAACAATCAAAGCAGATTAGCTATAGATTCTTTTCAATTCGTTCAAGTATCAGAATGATTGGCACCGGAACCTTGTAACCGGGGGGCGAGACAATCCCTACCACCGTCAAAAGATTGTAATTCGGCATTAAATGGGTCTGAGAGGAGATCTGAGACGAAGAATTGCACGAATCGCTGATTAACTGACTGTGGTATTTTCCTCTCGCGTCACCATCTTACCCACAATTCAGCGGAGACTGATCCATCTCGTTTAATTACACGGAGCCGATCAGAAGAAAAACTGCTGGAGGTATAACTCGGTTGTAGATCTCTTTGTCCAGATCGGGTAATTAAAAGTTGGCATTATTGGACCGCGAGCAAAGCTTGTCTCCAAGACGCGAATATAATGTTAGATAAATACACAGTACAGAAAGCGAAGACGTCGAATCATCGCCAACGGCTAGGCTTTACTGCTCGAGAGAAACAATAAAATAACGTCAACTCTCGTGAGAATACATAACCACCTACCGTTAAAGCTACCGAGGACGATCCAAGTGACGCTTCAATGTGGCAGATTGAAGTCAGGTTTAGTAAGCAGTAATTAAGTGCTATTTTAGAGTACCGAAGCCGTTTGTTTGTGTATCCGTCAATATAAAGGAAGAATTACAACTGTATGGACAGTAGTTGAGATATATTGGCCGTCATGTCAATAGACCGATAAAATGAAAGTAGGTGAATGACCCTAGCATTTCTTTTGTTATTATACGTCAGAAGATTGTGTTAGATGTCATGCGCCGTGTGTGGGGGTAGGATGGGTAGCAGGGGTAATCAGTGACCTATTAATTTATAGCCTTTGAGGCAAACGTTAATTAACTGTGTAGAAATATAAAAATAGTAATTAGTGGCGTAAGCATTTATAGCGGCGTAAAAAATCAAGTGGCGCTTGCGTACACTGAAAAAAAACTTGTGTTGAAACAACACAAACTTGTGTTGTTTTCAACACAAGTTGGGTGTTACTATTTAACAACACAAACTTGTGTTGAAACAACACAAACTTGTGTTAAATGCTGAAACAACACAAGACTTGTGTTAAAATTTGTCAAACAACACAAACTTGTGTTGAAACTTGTGTGAAAATCTACACAAGACTTGTGTTGAAAGTTCTGAAACTTGTGTTGAAATTTCTGAAACTTGTGTTGAAATTTTTGAAACTTGTGTTGAAACTTGTGTTGAAATTTCTGAAACTTGTGTTGAAATATCTGAAACTTGTGTTGAAATTTCTGAAACTTGTGTGGTTTCATATACAAACTTGTGTATAACCATCAACAAAAACTTGTGTTGTATTTCCCTCACTTTATATCCAATATAGCAACTTTTCCCATGCAGCATCCCCCCTTTTGCTCTGTTTAACCTGCAAAGTTTGATAAATGAGGTAACAATAATTTTTTTTGTTAAATTATTATTTATTCATAAAATGATATTTGGAATGTTAACAGAAAAATAAGATTAATAAAATTGTGTTAAAGAACGCCCCCCCCCCCCACCCTCAAATCACAAACTATAAAATAGCTATTTAAATTTTTCTTTACTCATCAACAAATACTAAGCATATAAAGACAGTATCCCTACCCCATACCCCCAAAATATATAATTCAAATATATTTAAATTTAATAAGATATATACCAAGCACTAATAAGATAAATTATCCACTAATTTGAATTACTTTCAAACAGTGAAAAGTGTTATAAGTCGAATTACATGTGATTATTGAGTGATCTAGAAATAACTAGCATACACAGAAAATTAACAAAAGAAAAATGACCTATTTTACAGTAGTAATAAAATGGTGTTAGAACTCTTTCCTCATTAGGAAAAAAACCCAAACAAAATGAATATTTTGTACATATACGGAGCAAAGCATCAACAAGAACTAGCATATAAAGACAGTATCCCTACCCAATACCCCCAAAATATATAATTCAAATATATTTAAATTAATAAGATATATACCAAGCACTAATAAGATAAATTATCCACTTATTTGAATTACTTTCAAACAGTGAAAAGTGTTATAAGTCGAATTACATGTGATTATTGAGTAATCTAGAAATAACTAGCATACACAGAAAATTAACAAAAGAAAAATGACCTATTTTACAGGAGTAATAAAATGGTGTAGAACTCTTTCTTCATTAGGAAAAAAACCCCGAACAAAATGAATATTTTGTACATATAAGGAGCAAAGCATCAAGACTGCAGGATTAAAATATAAAAATATGAGAGACAATGGCAAATATTGAATAATATGTACAAAATATTTATATACAATTACAAATCATAAGCAATGGGAAGCCACGGTGATAATAAGGCGTTGGCCGAGAAATTTCAACTGGAGTTCCAAGCATAGTTCCTCCATGTCAGTAGTGTAGGACGTGGGAAGGGACAATATATAGTTGTTTGGATAGGACAAAAAACCTTGATCTAATGTACACATTGCCGTGTATTTTAAAGAAGAGATAGAAATGAGGTTAAGCGTCCACTTGACACAAACTGGGTCAAATGGGTACAAGCCTGAATCAAAGCCACTTTGACTGTGTTCACTTTAAAGTACCCTTGACAATTGACATATTTGACTCATTGCCAGACCTCCTGATCCAATGTGTGCCTGTTAACCATTCGACCCCCTGAGTTCCCTTTAATGAAGCCTTGACAGTTGAAATATTACATATAAGAGTAGACTGTAAGACAGAATCACCCTAATAAAACAGAAAAGTGGGATATTAGGATATTAAACCTTATTTCGTTTCATAAGCAAGGAAAAGTCATCATAATGTAGGTCAAGGTTTTTTGTAATTCTGGGTATATCTGATCTACATTTGGTTTCTAGATAATGCCTATTAAATACTTTTATGATTTCCAACCAAATTTTACGTGATTTATATGTCACTTTACTTTCTATATTATACAGAAATTAATAAGAGGATTAAAATCTAATTGTGTTTTCGAAGAATACTTAACATTAAAAACAAAAAATAAATATTTAAAATTGGGTCAAATGCATTCTTTTCCAGAATTATAAAATAAATTGAGGCTTGGTTTCTCTTCTTTTTATCATTCATTAAATTCTACTCCGAGGGTGCTTCAGCCTAAAAAATAAAAAGTGGGAAATAAGAATACTTTCTATATGGTTCATAATGTTTAAATAAACAATTTATTTTGCCACATTGAGACTTAGTTTCTATTTTGTTTCAACATTGTGTAACACTCCTTTTGTCTTGTCAAGTTACAGGCCCAGACAGAATATAATGCTCAAATGAAATGGGTTAGAGTCAGAGAAAGATAGAAATTTGGTTTAACATCCACTTGACACAAACTAGGTCATTTTGGGACCAACATACAGTTTAATTTTATTTCAATAATTTGCTTGCACTGAGGGGTCATTAGGAGTGAGAGCAACTGGAGGACCCGCAGCTTTATGATACAGCGCGCATGTCCTAACCATCCGGCCATCCAACCAGCAATTCACCCCCACCCCCTTAGAAGTCACAAAAAGGCCTTGAGATTTTGGACTGAAATTTTGCACGGTACCGCGACCCTAAGGCATACTCTTGTATCAAATTACAATTGCCAGAGGATCTTTTACATGCATGCCAATGTGAACACAGGACCATGTTTTGTTGTTCAATCTGAACCACTAGACGAATGTCCTTGTCAGGCCCTCCATCCTGAATTTTCTATGTCAGCATTGGGAGCAAACCTGCAGCGTCTTACCCACCTCGACTCTCCACAAATGAGACAGTCATATGTCCACATACATGTGTGTGTATACTTTTACTATACTAAATTGAATTTTATATTTCAAAATAATAAACTGAAATGGAGGCTAATGTCACCTCCGCTCCAACCGGGCTACATTGTGTCAAACACATTTAATGGTGAGATTTCAAATAACCATATCAACAATCTTTTCTATTAGAATTGAACACTCACCCTCCAAAAATCCCATTCTTTCAGCTCTTTCTTCTCCCATATTTGTTTTTTTTTTCTTATTTTATTATATGATGTTTTATTTGCTATGGCATCTAATATGGAAACTGAAAAATATGAATATGTGACATGTAATTAACTGTTTAAGATATTTTACCATATACAAACTGTGTGATATGAAATTGAAACTAAAATATCTACGGTATCCAAAACCATTTGAATCCTGAAGATTTTACATAAGCCGTGAAAATCTATTTTAATAACCCTTGTTTGTCATTTGACTGGACTGTCACAGTAATTACACGATAGCCATGTGGCTGAGTGAGTAAGGTGCGGGTTGCTATTCTGGAGGTGGCGGGTTTGCTCTCAGTTTTTCCTGAGAAAGTGCATTTGTATTGTTCCATGGAACCAAAAACCTGCAGTCCCATTGGCGTGCATGTAACCCGATAGCATGGTATGGCCTTATATTTTTGTTCTGGGTATGCCCCAATGTTGTTTTTTAGAAAATACAGACTTTTCTAGTAAAGCTGTGGACACACCAGAATGGTGTGCTCAAATTATTTGCCCAATTCAATTGGCACAAAATTGCAGCCGAATGAGTGGATACTCCAGGCCTAGTTGTCCAGAGTGTCGCGCTTTGACCCCTAGCTGGCCGCTCACCTCTGGCTTGCGGCTGTGGTTTCGAGCCCTGGTGTGAGCACATGTGGCATGGAGATAGGGGCGCCTTCTCAACCTTTTGGGTTTCCTCCGGGCACTCTGGTTTCCTCCCACTGCTAAAGGCCCCTACGTGCAAGCGAATTATTGAAATAAAATTAAACCATATGTTAGTCCCAAAAAGACCTAGTTTGTGTTGAGTGGACGTTAAACCCCATTTCTCTCTTTTTCTCCCTCCTCAGATTCACCACTCAGTTGACAGTTACATTACCTTTTAGGTCACATGATTTAACATTTGTCTTCAAAAAATTCATGTGACTTCTTGATATGAATGTGTGCTTATTGGCTAATGAATTCCAAAACTAGACGAATGCTTCAACAAAGCCAGCACACCAATCAAATATAGTTCAGCCAAATATATCAAATCTGTTTGATTGGGGCGAGTGTCAGTGCACACACTACATGAATTTAGCGCAGATTGATTCAGCAGAATCCTTCTGCTAGTGTGTCCAGCACTGCCGATTTACGTTTATACTTATGCAAATATCATATTTGAAATAGACCATTCTGTTATGCAACAAACACTAACAACAACTCCAAAGTTTATGTCGAATTAATATAAAAACAACATACACAACGGTCAGTGCTCAGGAAAATAGCGGAAATGTAACAACAGAGTCCTACTTGATTCTAGGATATATATCATGCATGGGCCTACTTGATTCCACCAATTTAATACAAGGACATGTTTATCGCACAGTTCTGTTAAGTGAAATTAAAACCCGATTTCCCCACTCTCTTGACTGGATATTACTATTGATAGTGCTATTATTAAAAAAAATATATTAAAAGAAAATGAAATACTTACCAGTTTTTCTTTGTGGAGTAGGCCTATATGCTAACATCAATGACTGAAATAAAAGAAGAAATTATAGAGAAACTTCAGACGGCAGGTGTTAGTTTCTGAATCAGTACGTTGCATTGATTAATATAAAAATAATATGTTTGTTTGGTTGTCTTTTCTTTTACACAGATAAGATTACATTTTGGAGATGGCGTTCTAAGTTGTAAAACTTGTGCCTTATCCACTTGTTACTTAGAACAATAAAATATGTTTAAATTAAGATTAAATTCCAATTAAACTAGTACAAAAGTTAGTATCTAGCTATAGTCCATGCCTGATATACACGTATTTCTCATTTTGCCCGAAACAAAGATGGCTGCCTGGCGAGTTATAAAATGAAGAGAAATTCTTACCTGCTGGTCCCAGTTGGTGTTGTTTTTTGCAAGTACAAGTATTTGAACAACGATGTAGCGCCGAATAATATTAATAAAGCACGTATTCAGAAAAATTAAGACAAATTCGTTAGACTGCTGAATTACCGGGTCCGGGACGCTTTGGAAACAATCAAAAGAATTTTCTTGTCCGCCATTATCAAATACACACTTCCGGTTTAATTGTTCTGAGTTAGTCTCTAACATCCAGAAAAATATTCTACGAATAACGTACGTTGAAGATTACGAGGTTCTAGAACAAGTTTTGGTCTGACTTGTTTGTTTTTAATTAATAGTAATATACATATAAACAATAAATCGATGCTAAATTAAATACACGGTTTTATTTTTTTTGAAATTTTACAAACCTGCGGTCTTGTATACTGTGTGACAATTATATTTTTAAAAATATCACTCTCGGTTGACATTACTACGAAACATGGCGTCCTACAGTTAAATGTCTAACTGAATGTCGCTGATAAAATATCAAATAGAGTATGGATAACTTGGAGAACCATTGTATCAATAAATCAATTATGAGACAAATCTGGAAGATTAATTAAATTTGATTGGTTACTGTTTAGTTAACCAATATACTGTCCAATTTCGATTACACCAACCAATAACATTACTAAGAGTTTTACTCATTGTTTTTCAATGCACATTGAATCAATTTTGACAAACACAAGGGTGCTGAAAATCACATGTACACTATATATTCCTTTGATATATCAGTTTATCGGATCAATAAAAAAAGACAACCAGACATTTCATCTTTATAGACAACTTAACACCAATTAACATTCAAGTCTGCCCGGCAATTGTCTGATTAATTAGTGCGCACACTCTTCCAGTGAAGAACCCCATGTAATTTTCGGGATTTGAATTAAACCTTTTATTTTATTACTTTTCTTAAACTTGTGAACTCCCGAATTCTGACTTTGTAAACAAAAAAAAAAAAAAGACCCCCCCCCCCCCAAAAAAAAAAAAAAAAATCTTTGGTTGACGGTAGGCCTACACAATACTTGTGTTACTGATATGAAAACACACAAGACTTTTACAAATCTACACAAGTTTATGTAAATGCAATGGAAAACAACACAAACTTGTGTAGATTAGTTTTAACACAAGTACTTGTGTTGCGATCCAACACAAGTTTTTTTCAGTGTAGCTATACTTTCTAACCCACTGTCAACACGCCCCTGCATGTGAATGAATCTCATACCCTCTCCAGACACCCCCAAATTATTAATAACAGTTTATTTGTTTTCTGTCTGGCCAATAGATTTTTTTATCTAAACTTCTTCAACATGTTGGAAATATTACAATTTTCTGATGGTAAATAGTGGTGCAAACAGTGGCGCATGAGTAAATAAATATACTGGCATACTCGATATCACAACACCGAAAGGTTGTGCTAGTTTAGTAGTCTAGAGAATCATACCTCGAGCTCCAGCTGGTAGGTTGCCTCTGGCTTGTGGGCGTGGTATCAATCCCAGATATGAGTGTACGTGGCTTGGAGATTAGGGTGCTTTCTCAATCATCTTAAATAGGGAACGGCCCCACGCCAGCGCATAATAAAAAACGGACCAACAGTGGAAGCGGACGTTAAGCTCTAATAGAAAAAGAAGTATCCCAACGTCCCATGTCTGCGATAACACTTTGGGGAAGCGGACGTTAAAACACTAGGTAGTAGCAGTCGAACGTCCCACACCCTATCCAGACACTTGCAAGCTATTAACCGTTGTTCGTTTATTCTATTTCTGCTTACAATAAAAACATCTTGAATATTTGTCAAAATCGTTGACATTCCTTTCTTTTTTTTTTTCAGCAAATCACAATCGTTACAGATAATAATATTGCAATAATTTGAAAAAGTTCAAATGTGATTTGTTTTTCCAGTCTGCTAATTTTACGAGAATTGCTACTAAACACGACTGATTGGAATCGTCTATATACAGTGGACTCTGTCAAATCCGACATCGTACGGGATCGATACAATACGTCGGATGTCACAGAGATCCGGAATACCCAGTGTTATCAAAACCGGAAATATTGTAACTTCGAAAACCGGAAGTATTATTATATTTTTGCTTCGAATCACCAGAACGTTATTCCATTTAAACATGATAAACTTTTCTGTATTCAAAATTTTCTTACATTAATATTTATTCCATTCAACATGCGTAGGCATTATGAATAGGTCAAGTCTGGCGTTAATTTTCTTCTTCGTCGTCTTCAGTTGGGCTTGTGTTTGCTATCACGTGTTCATTGATAATATTCCGTTCTATGTCAAGGTCGTCGTCATACGGTTCGGTGAGATCTGTCGTAGGGTGAACAAACAATGAGCTGAAGTGAGCGGACGTTTTATGACCTTGACACTCATCGGCGAAAGCATTCAGCTCAACGTGGACAAACTAACGTTATTCGGGTTCAATCGGCATGCGCAACCAATGTTTCTAGCAGGTGCTAGGAATATTTGTACGATCGAATTTGTGGGGAAAATTTGTAGATATCCTTGAGTATTTGTCACAATTACTGTCTTACAAGAGGTTATAAAATTGTCAAGGTAATCAATAAAGATCTACAGCGAGTGTTAATCTTAACGATAATTGATTGGTGATTGCTTGTTAATCTTTTGTGGCTTCACACCCATCAAGTTTTAATCCAACTAACGGACAATTGATTGGCAATTACTTGACACCTACCGGTTTAAGGCCGGATTATACGGTGACTATTCAATGGAAATTAAGTGACGGGACGGCTGATTGATGTCGTAATCCGGAAGATACAGAGTCCGGATTAACCAGAGATTTTTTGGCTGGAGTAATAAGGAAATAAATCGGGACATGAAAATCATGTCGGATGTCAAAGAAATCCGGAATGATCAGACATCGGATGTGACAGAGTCCACTGTACTGTTCTTCCATCCGACGATTAGGGTTTCCCTAAAACTCATGGGTATTGTCAGAACATAATATCTTCTTGTATGACGACGGTAATCTTTCAAATCGTATAGTCACAAATCTCATGTGAATTAGCTAATAGCTTTAGGCAACTCTTTTTAATGTAATAATACAGTAAATCAGAATCCGGCCAATAACCCATTGCAGCCTGGCGCATCGAAAAAGCCGATAAATAATTTCATCGCTTCTGCCTTATAGATTTTGGACATTTCGGAACTCGAACAATGTCACGTGACCAGAGAGGTGACGTACTTTGTGTAAAGTATTGTAGACTTGTACACCCACTCAATGTACAATGATAGCCAACTCTTTATTTGTCTAACTGACGTTAATAATATTTGTTTGAATATTCACCCATTCCTGCCCCCTTTCACATGCATGGATGGAAATGCAATGCTATTCTCAAAAGGAACCGCTTTAAGTCTCGAACAATACACCCATCAGCAAAATATTTACCTAGCATCTGTCGTGGTAAAATTACCCCCATCACTCGTACGAATAGAGTGTTCGTTGGTACTACACGAGTCGTTCGGGTGGGTCGAAAAACGTAGACTAATCCGTGTACACATTCGTATACGCGTAAAAGAATCCATAACAGATGGAATTCGATTAAGACCCTTCAGTAACTAGGGTGGTGCAGGAAATTGGACGCTTGCATAATTTTATTCTCTGACGGTATCTGGTGATGTATCGGGTCCTCCAGTTTCCTGCCAATACTAAAGACCCCTACGCTCAAGCGAATTATTCAAAAATATAAAACCATATGTTAGTCTCGAAATGACCTAGTTTGTGTCGAATGGACGTTACCCCCCCCCCCCCTAACCAATACCCCCTCTCTCTCTATCTCCCTCTCTCCTGAAATACGTAGCGATAGTGATAGATTTCCCAGTCGATAATTGTAAGTTACAGTGTTAAACTAGAATAGTATAGTGTATCCTATTTCTGGAAAGATGTATATTCGTAGAATCTTCCAGTCGATAGATATATACTTAAGATGTAGAGTATCGATGAAACTTAAAGATTTATTGATTGCCGACAAATCTTCTATTAGTTTTAAATACTATCCTGGTAAATACTGTCTCAGCTTACCCCGTAACCTTGTAAGATATATTTCACCACCACCTTTTGATGGCTTATTTTAACATACAAATCCATAGATCTATATGGTATAGAGCTTTACTTAAACATTGAAGTATCGGTCCACTTAACCCAAATAGGCTACTATACGGCTTTGAGAAACCAAGGGGGTCGGGCAACATAGAGCTTTAGTTAAACATTTAAATGTCGGATCCAGGATTTTTTTGAGGGGGGCGACAACCCCATGTTTTGTCTCGCCGACCGCGGTTTACGGAGCTAATTGTGTTGCTGATTGTGTGTCTGATAAGATGCGTACAGGGTTCTATATAATATATATACGACCATGCGTGCATGTCCCGGTGGAAGCTTGCAGCACCCGGTATTCCTATACATCGGTGGGGAGGAATCCGCCCCTGATAACCCAAATAGGTTACTACAGCTTGGAGAAACCTAAGGGTTCGGGGAACATAGAGCTTCAGTTAAACATTGAAGTGTCGGTCTACTTAACTGGTTACTGCGACTTGGAGAAATCCAAGATTCAAACGGTTCAGGGAACATGTTGGTGGCATAGACCTGGGTGTTTTGTTATCTTCGATATCCCCTGACAAGATATTTGTGTAGTCGTTCGGATGGTCAGAAAACCGAGAAATTGAGTTTAACGTCTACTCGACACACACAAAGTCATTTCAGCATTAACATGGTTCAATTTGTATTTCCATAAAACGCTTGCATGTAGAGGTCTTTGGCTGTGGGAGAAAACTGGAGGACTCGGCGAAAACTCAACTCATCCTTGTCACGTACACCCTCACCTTTCAAAATTGTACACTTATATGGCTCATCGGCCATAATTTATCTCCCCCCCCCCCCACACACATACTTTACTTTACAGCAGAGATGTCACTTATTTCACTCTTTAACAAACAAACAAATAGTTTATGATTCAAATACAATACAATAGGCCTGAGTTCTCAAAGCATTCTCAGACTTAAGTTGAGAATTGTTCGCCTTACTTTAAATAAAATAGTGCCCTTTATAATAATACGTTAGTACTTTTAACTTTCTATTTGATGATACTCTTTGATTTAGTGCACAGTAAAAGAATGGCCTGGTGAGTTAATTAGGTACACGATGGGGCGGCCAGCTTTCTACAATTAAAATGTCATTCGGGAAGCGTGGGCGGAAGTAGATGGGGGGACACCTGTACTATGAATAGGTTGAATAAATAAAACAAAGACATCCACCCCATAAAGCAAGCGGGACGTGTATGTCAACATTGACCTAACAAAACATAGACGTCCATCTCAGAAAACCAAAGCAGTCATGAGATTTGTGACGGCCTTCTGTTGTTTTAATAATGAGTGGTTTGATCTAATTTCAGCTGCGGTCTGAAGACATTTGACTTTTACCGCGACCTTTCCGAGAAGGCAGCAGCTAGCTAGTCCCTTTGCTAAGAAACGTTCTTCGTGTTTAAAATACGTGGGAACATCTAAGCACAAGACATGACTGGTACGGAAGCCATCGCGTCGGAAGGAATTATAGAAACCAATTGTCACCAGGACAAATCAGGCATCTCTGTTAATAGATGTTAGATATTTGACGTAAAGGAACTCGCCTAAACCTATATGCTATTTATGTAGATCTATATTTAATGGTTGATAAATCAATGAGGGAAAGACAGAAGCTAGGGTATAAACGTGTTAATGCCCCTTCTGTAAATAAACTGGGCGAAATGATTGTCTTTAATTTGATCAGCATGTGGATGGTATCTATATTTACTCGATGGTTATTACTTTACAATGAAACCTGTATTGATGGAGTCCGTGAGGCAGACATACTTATGCTTACATCCGGCCACAGACCGTGTGCAGGTGTATGGCTCTAGTGACCGAAAGGGTTAAAGTGACAGACCGGGTGCAGGTGGATGGCTCTAGTGACCGAAAGGGTTAAAGTGACGTAGTTTCGATTACATACTTGTACTTGACAAGGAGTAGGGTCGAATGCCGGGTTCTTCCCACGGCCAAAAAGTGAATTATTAAAATAAATCGAATATGGTCCCCATGGGTGGGCAAGCTCTCCTATATTTTTATAGGATCTTCCCCGAGATAAGACCCGCTTCCGTCATGCGTACAATAACCGTTTCTACTCACAACTAGAAAAGGCAATAAACAATATAATGGGGAAGTGACTAAGACACAAACTGGGAATCTAATCAGGTTGATCCTCGTGTTGGTGGTAAAAGGTTCCTGTCTAGTTGTTCGGATAGTATGGAAAAATGCGAGGTCCAGTTGGAAATCGAGGATCAGTAGACGTTCAAAGTGTGCCTCATAGTAACACTGCAGTACGCATGTCCGTCTTTAAAGTTATCCAGACATTCAACCAATTGGACCCACGGCGGTTTAGTGGGTAAGACGTTTGATCGTTAGCCCGGAGGTCGTGGGTTCGCTTCTGGTGTTGGATGAGATACTTCATCAAGGTTTCACAACATGATTTCCCTTGTCAGTGGTGCGGGACGGTGGGCCTGACACAGACATGTCTAGTCGTTCGGATGGGACGAAACCCGAGGTCCCTTGTACACACTGGCGTGCTAGTAACAGATCCCTTTACAGTTACATAGTGCCGCTGTCCATGAATAATTTTCCTCGTAGCACAATGGATGACGTAAGCCCGTCTTCATTAGCTCACTCGTAGAAGAGCACTGGGACGTTAAACTCCATTTAACTCCATTTCCATCCGTGCTTCAACTTTGATTTACTTGTTAATTTGTTTGTGGTGTCTGTTTGGAGCTATGCAGTTTCCGTATCACATAAACTATTCCATCGACATTAGTCTCCAGTGTAATAAATAAACCCTTCAAAGAGATCGATTCGAGTTAAGCCACAGGCAATAAACGGACGATAAAGACAGACATACAATTTGTGTTTGCCATAAATTCAAGACTTCCGGAACCTTTGAGTAAAGTCTCTTTATTGGATAAAAGTCCAACAAAGTGTTGCTGCAGTCATGCAATCTTCCCTATCACATCTTGTAAATCAGCTGTGGCTATAGCGGGTTCGATTCCGGTGTATAGAAAATTTTAATGTTATATATCTGAATTTCTGTTTCATATTGTGATTATATGTATACATAAAGTTTGTGATATTTGTTTTAATTTGATATTTGTTTTTATTTGATATTTGTTTTTTTTATATTTGTTTTTATTTATGTGTAGGTAGATGTTTATTTGTTGTGATTATTTGTTTCTGGTTTGTGTAGAGTAACATCATCATGTTTGACGAAATATAGCCCGGTTGGAGATGACGTGTCATTAAACAATATTTCATTCATTCATTCATTCGATACCGGTGCTGGATTTTTACATCTGTTCTCGCCGACTGAGTGGTGCAGGAAAAGGCGCCATATCCTTCGGATTGGACGACAAAATGACTGCGCGTTGGCGTTCAGGTATAAGAACTTCAGACACGTTCTGGAAAAGCGGAACATTTAAGTGTCTTTGTAATCACAGCCGACGGTGCCCAGTTGCGACACATGAGAAGTTTGGGCTTAGAAAACACCATATTGCGGATATTGATGTGAATAATCTAATTGCTATAACAGAAATCGAAATAAAACATTTCAGATCAACACAAATCAGTTCCAAACTTCATGCTGACATAAACTTCAACAGCTTAAGCCACTCATATGTTATAAACTACACACTGATTTAATAATAAACAGGCTTATCCACTTTTAATCGGAGTGAAATGTTTGCCGTTAAAGAATACACAAGACGACGCTGCTGTTGGTTGTAACACAAAATATCGTAATCTACTTCTTCATCGCCATTGAGTTCTGATTACATGCTCAAATGACAGTTTAATAGGGTGTTGACTTGATGTATGGATATTTTATGTCGAGTAAAATACCCATTCCTGTCATCAGTCTCCCCTCAATGTCACTCCTAAGACGACAATTAACTACTGTGATGTAAACCAATCAATACACGAGTACAGATTTCTCGCGGGAAATATCACGAGGGATTTCCCGCAGTAATATACACATCAGTGCTATAATTTGGTTAGAGGATATTTATTTGGTTAGGGGCTATTTTAGTGGAGATTGAAATGACGGGGACTAATGACATGCTTGTAAGATGTAATAATAGAGGTCAAAGGTCGTCGTATAACATATTTCCCTTCCTTTGAATGGCACGATATCAGATTTATATCATGTTTGATCTTCTGCGTTTACACGTCTGCTTCCAAAGTGGAGGCGCGTTTTCTGATTGTCTCGGACAATTGGTGTAAATCTTTGTAAATGATAGATAGATAGGACTATATTGGTCACCTTTAAATGTCTGCGATATTTCATAAATCTGAAAGCGGACGTCATAGGATGTTACACATACGCCGATGTAATGTTAGCACCAGTCACGCCATTCTGTTTAAAGTTGTGCTACTGACATCTGGCTATTTTGGGCATTTTAATAATTAAAAGTGGTGATGGGAGCAACGGTAGCTCAGCAACGGCTTGGTCATTAACCAGGCGGGAGGGGGCGGGGGCGAATGGTTAGTGCGTGCGTCATACATCATAAGGTCTGCCAATGAGTCAACTGGATATGGGGTAGGGTTGATTGTCCAACCTCGTGGGTTTTCTCCGAGTTCTCCCTTTTCCTCCAACTGCTAAGCGAATTATTGAAAAAGAATTGAACCATATGTTAGTCCCGAAATAACATAGTTTATGCCGAGTGGATGATCAACTCTCTCTCTCTCTCTCTGTCTCTCTCTCTCTCTGTCAGTTTTGCGGTGACAGATGACCTTTTCCAGTAGTGGCGGGCACTATTGTCAGTCGGAATTTGGGGAATTAGAATTTATACCTTGCTGCCTGTTTTGGCGATGTTTCTCTACCAACGCGGGCATCCAATATCCCCCCACAGCACGTTAACGAGCCAACGTATTGTTCACTGAGTCACCAGAAATTGGGATGTTAAACCCCATCATTTCCCGCGTTATTCCTCTTTGACAACAATGTCAGACGGAATAGAATGCCTGACAAGGGATAACGTATAATCGTTCGGTTGGGACGAATAAACGAGGTCCCATGTACAGTTGGAATATAAGGCCATAGTTCCGCTATCCGGTCAAAGTTTCCGTTATAGCAATCTGATTAAAATACAGATCCATATTTCGTTTCGTGTTTTTATACTTTCAATGGTCTACACTACATAAAGATCTGACAAGTTATAGTGGGAGTTCATGTCAGGGGTCAAGCAAGCGGCTTTTGACCCAATGACGCTAGGCATTGATTAATCAATCGGCATTGTATTTTCTAGGGATTTACCCTGTACACTTCCGCGAATAGAACGCCAAAAAGTCGCCGTAACAATAAGAATGCCTGTTATACAACAACTCTTCCAGATCCTAGTGTAGTAAAGACAAGTAAAACGAAATTTTGAACTATAATAAACGAAACGAAATAAGATCTGTGTTTTAATCAGTTTACTAAGTGTATACCGGTCTTCATTAACTCGGTCGGTACGGACATGTAGACAGTTAAAGCAATTTCAGTATATCTGGCCGTAAAACTGTAACATCACGAACGTGTAATTAGGGGGTGTTTTACTAAATTAAGACATCACAGAAACACGGATCACGTTAGTCTTATTATTAGATCAGAAAAACGCGATAACATACAATTATTTACAGATTATAATCTTTTTAGATTATTATTAAAAGGACATTCCGTCCGTATTTTTTACTAGATAATTAAGAACTTTAGTGCATTTAAAATTTGGAACCCGGATTAATTTGTTTACAATATCATTTTCTATGGTTGATTATTGTGTTGTGTAAATACGGGGCCTGGTAGGGACAGATTTTAACGGCTCGGGTGGACTGCAACCCCGTACCCACCCGACTGCCAGATTCGGTGAGCCGCCAAAATGAAATAGCTTTGTGGAAAACTCATTGTAGTTAATAATCGATTCAGTCTGACAATTCGGTCCCCCTGTGTTTATTAACTTGATAAAAAAAATAGAACTCGATTTGAATTTTGTCTTTTTATTTGGGGATTAAGTAATTGTGCATGTCCCGCTGTCGGGGTCTGGCGGGAGCAGCGTTTAGTGGTTCAGATCGACCGGAAATTCTAGATTCTGCGTACACGTTAGTGTGAACCTAAAATAAACTTTGATTTCGACGAAACATCGCTTTCCGGCAACATATCCCCCATAACACAGTGCATGGCATATGTCGAGAAGTATTAAATTGCATTTAATTCATGTAAAGTGATTTTCGATATAAATATCTGAAATAGCCAACGATTCGTTGCTGCTTTTTAAGGATTTGGTACATACGGACGTGTACTGAAAAGAGTAGCGTGACATATGGTCAAAACATTTCTCGAGGGAAAGTCATTTAAATGGCACTTCCTATATATGCCGTGACCAATATACAATGCTTTTTATCAACTATTAACACAAATAAATGTTTTTATAGCTTTGACTACTCAATTAACCAATTTTACATTACTTTAATTGTTGTCAATATGTTAGTGAAGTATGGCAACCGGGTCGACAATAAGCGTCGTATTTAGCGACGCCATGTGGAGCTTTATAGCGTTATAAATGAACTTTAAATACAGGGATTGTACTGTGTCTGCGATATCACTTCGGTGGAAGCGGAGTTAAATAAAGATATTTCACACACAGGGATTGTACTGGTATTAAACGTAGTATTTAGCCCATGTAGCACCATTTCCGCCGACTCGGCATCGAATTAGAACGATCAATGCTTATTTTTGCATGCGGGCTTCTTGGGGTGTTGTGGGGGGCGGGGAGTGGGGGTCGTAAAGCTATATCAGCATATCCACCATGCCAAGAGATTGCTATCATCAGACCTACATACAACGGAGTGAAGATGGCGATACTAGTACTCAGATCTTACCCTACAAAGTTAATATCCGCCATTTATAATTACCGTCGGATAATCTGATACCACAAACGACGAGACAGAATAATGATAATAATTAGCCGAACTATTTCCTATTCACTTCTAACCTGATTATGTAACGGCTAATGGTTGTCGTAAAACACCCATATCCGGTTGATTACAGGGCGGTATTGATAAAGAAATTAACGTTGTAGACTCTTATCGTATAAACAAACGGCGTCTGTCGTTCTTGGAGGCTTGTAACTCTCCAGACGGTCTGTTTCATTATACAGACACTACAGTCAGCATATGAGCACGGCGAACTCGCTTAACGGACCAATCTCGATAATTTGTTTGAGAATAAAACTGCTTAATTTTGTGCTAAAATCCCTTAAAATATTGTAACTGAAGGGCGAGCAACCAACACAATATTTGTGATACGTTTTCAAGCAACTTACAACCATCAGTCTTCACCTGGAAATGGAAACCGGTGTCCCCGGCTGTATTATGCGGTGTCGGGATATTGGGTCATTCACTGCATACAGACGTATCAAGGAACTGGAATCGATTAACAAGCCAACCAACAAAAAAAATGACCCAAAATCTTTACGGGGTTACGTGTCCGGATAAGCAGTTGAGTTGCAATTTCACACGTACTCTGGCTTTTATTTTTGAGACTGTTAAATTCGGGATAGTCCCTTTAATTCATTGTAATACCAAATGGATGGTTGGTCGTCGAGTGATCTACCGTATGAGCCAAGTGCCGCGTCATCGAGTCAAGTACCGTGTGGCTTGGTTTCTAGGTCTATAACTAAGGTGGGGGGGGGGGGCAAAAAAGTTTTGCCCCATCTGTGAAACCAGAGAGAGAGAGAAATGGGGTTTAACGTCCACTCGACACAAACTAGGTCATTTTGGGACCAACATATGGTTTCATTTTATTTCAATAATTCGCTTGCGCGAAGGGGTCTTTAGCAGTGGGAGGAAACCGGAGTGCCCGAAGGAAACCCACGAGGTCTGTGAAACCATCGTCGACCATAAAAACAGTAGATATACACTGTCACTTTTATAGCACCCGCAACAACACTCCGCCCCACCCACCCCGCACCCCTCATTGCCCTGAGGTTGTTTCGA
The DNA here is from genome assembly GCA_036850965.1 of Patella caerulea. Classification (NCBI taxonomy): domain Eukaryota; kingdom Metazoa; phylum Mollusca; class Gastropoda; family Patellidae; genus Patella; species Patella caerulea. The sequence continues at coordinate 9,433,357 of JAZGQO010000002.1, read as the reverse complement.
TTCTCCGCTTGTACGTGAGCAAGGAATAGAAACACGTGTTGAGCCACGTGGGTTTTCTCCGTGTCCTGTCATTTCCTCGCAATGCTAAAGATCCCGAGATAGTCGGAATTCGACGAGCCCTTCTTCATTGGGGAGGGGAGGGGAGGGGAGGTCTAGTTGTGTAACGCGTTGGAACACAATGTCTGTCATTGAGTCAAGTAGGTGTCGTGGTTTCGATTTTCGGCTTGTACGTGACACGGAGTAGGCTCGCAAGTGCAATTTCTTGGGTTTCCTCTGAGTCCTTCGTCCCACCTCTCTCTCTCTCTCTCTCTCTCGCTCACCCGCTCGCTCTCTGCTACACCTTCTACAACCAGAAGACCGAAACCTATTTTACCTGCTAATCATTTTACACGTATACCTGGATACACGTTTAAAAACCGTCCATTCATTACTCTTCGTTTTTTGCCTAAATGTTATCATGACGTGTATTGATTAAACAAAGAATTCTCGTTTTTGTTTTCTAGAATTGTTTCTTTATCTGGTTGCTATGGCATTTCATTAATTACCTGCTTTCATTCAAGTAAATTAGGGAGACGCGGTGGCTAAGTGAGTAAGAAGTTGCCTCGCTAGCCTGTATGTCGGATGTTCAATCCCTGTTTAAAATCCACAAACAATTTTTTTTTTTTAATAACGACAGTCGTGACTTGTGGGGATGTTATGTTGCCTCCTTACTCCAGATATATATCTTTCGTAATGGCCGCGCACGCTCGTGGCTTTTTTAAATGTGAATTTCTTACCCTCTTCTGGGAAAGAGAGAGAGAGAGAGGGGGAGAGAGATAGGGATGGGTTTAACATCCATTCAACATAAACTAGGTCATTTCGGAGCTAACATATGGTTCAGTTTTATTACAATAATTCGCTTATGTATTCTTTAGCAGTGATAGAAAACCGGGGGACTGTCATTGAGTCAACTGCCATGGTTTCGATTCTCCGGTTGTACGCGGCAAGGAGTAGGGTCGCGTCGTGTGGTTTGTCCAGGTCCTGTTAAAGAACCCTGTGTACAATCGAATTATTGAAATAAAACCAGCCTCTCTCTCTCTCTCTCTCTCTCTTTCTCTCCAGCAGCAATAATAAGGCTTTTAGTATATTAATCAAAATTAACAAAAGACTAATTAATAAAGCCACGCTCCCCTGTGTATAATATAAAAGTACACCGGAAATTAGTCAGTTATATTCGATTAATCGATTCGGACAATATTATGCTACTTGTAACCGGTTACAAGTGAGGTTTATTTAATCCAGAATAAATAGACATAATTATGTTAGATATTTTATAGCCTAATAATAATTAACAAGTGGTAATTATAAATCAAATTCTCATGTTTGAAATAACCGGTTAATCGATAAGAACAATATTAGGATAACCGGTTACAATGAAGTTGATTACTACATGTCAGATATGTGTACTAGTATTTGTTGGCGATGTATTAACTTGTTGAGAAACTGTCATATGGTTGTCATTCGTTAAGTAAGAAGTCTACATATCGGGTGTTTTGTTAATTGTGTGTTAAAATCAGACGATAAGTGAAACGTTCTATCAGGCTGTTATAACTGGCTGACAGGCTGGTCAATCGTAATAGCATTTATTCTGAAGTAGAAACATCAACCGGTCTCGTGCTTTCGATCGTATAATGGTTTCACTCGTGCACGCGATTTAATGCTTGTAGGTAATTTTGCTCTTTACTTGTTTTCATGCCTTTGCGTTGTTTCACTCCTGTACGTGGTCTGATGTCTGTACGTCGTTTCACTCTTATGTATGGTTTCATCATGTACGTGGGTTTACTTTTGTACATGACCTCATTCGTGTACATGGTTTGATTCAAGTACGTGTCTTCATTCGATTACGTGGTTTGACTCTTGTACGCGGGTTAACTCCTGTTTGTGGTCTCACCCATGTACGCGGTTTCATTCGGTTACGCGAGTTCACTCTTGTACGCGGGTTAACTCTTGTACATGGTCTCACTCGGTATTTTGCAGCAGCCAACCAAACTGGACACACTGGCCGGTTTAGAGCGAACCGTGGTGGGCTCTCTAGCCTATTTATTCTGCAAACGATCAGATCTCTCTAACAGTCGTTCAAATCTCATCTACAACCGAACTGGGCCCCGTTTCTCTAAAAATATAATCCAAATTTTAGTATTACTCAAATTTGGATTTTATCTTTGTTAAAATTTCGTGTACATGTACATATCATCTATACCCGGTCTGACCCCCACTCCCTCTCTAGTCAACCTATCACTTTCTTTGAGAAGAATGATGGCCAATGTAGCTGATACGAAATATTAAATTAAGGGTGATTACACGCCCATAAAGTAATTAATATATCCATTAAATACACGAACCATGGTTGGTTAATCATCAGATATAATTGTATTTCATTACTTCGTGTCGTTTAATCTAGAAATAATCATAATTTGATCGATTTCTGAAATTGGAGGAAACCGCTTGACGTTTAAGGGTGCACCAATGGATGTAATGGAAATGCATTTTCTATGGTACATGTCATCTCTTCTTAATAAGAAGATTGAAATAATGACGTAAGGAACGATGATTAATGACATTACGTAATATATTTTAAACGAGAACGTTTATTAATGCCCTCTCATTTAATCACAATAATAAAATGGATTAAAAACATATGAATAATAATTCATTATTCTTTTTTTCTTTTTTTAAAGAAAAAGAAATGGCAAGTTCCTGGGTTATTTTTATTATTATTATTTGTCATAGCTCTCTGTATTGATGAGTTGACGAAGGACAACATGAAGTGAAATACAATATTCCATCACCCAAGATCGTTTTATAAGGTATACACGGAGTATTTATAACAGGTGCCATATACTTACAAAAAAGTGCAATTTGATAGTAATGTCAAGGGGGGGGGGATGCTCGATTGGCGTGGTTTCGCTTCCCCGGTTGTACGTGACGAGGATTAGGATCGCCTGACCAACTTGGTGGGTTTCTTCTGGGTCGTCCGGTTCTCTTCCACTGCTAAAGACCCCTAAGCACAAGCGAATTGTTGAAAAACAACAGCAAATTTATAAAGGGCTGTGTTTTAGTTAAGATAAGGCGAACAATTTTGAGTAAATTGCTTTGTGAACTTAGGAGAGAGATTAAGAGAGAGTGAGAGAGAAATGTGAGATGTGTCTAGCGCCCCTCAACCTCGTGGGTTTCCTCCGGGCACTCCGGTTTCCTCCCACTGCTAAAGACCCCTACGCGCAAGCGAATTATTGAAATAAAATTAAACCATATGTTAGTCCCGAAATGACCTAGTTTGTGTTGAGTGGACGTTAAACCTCATTTCTCTCTCTCTCTGTCTAGCGCCCATCCAACACAAACTAGGTAATTTCGGGACTAACATATATTTCAGTTTTATTTCAAAAATTCGCTTTTGTGTGGGGGTATTTACCATTGGGAAGAAACCTGATAACCCGGAGAAAACTCACGAGGGTACACAGGCATGTATTTATTAGCACAGTGGGTGCAGGACAGTAGGACGTTATATCCCATTTCATTGGTCTCATCTCCATATCATTTCATTTTTGAATCAAAGAATTAAAATAGTATGCGACTTCTGTATTCCACGTGCATAACAATTGTCGTACCCGACCCAGGGTATATTAACTCTTCTCGCAAAACAACATAGCTGTTAAATTGTTGTTTTAACACTTTTCAGTACAATAAAACAGTACCAAACGGGTAAAGTGTTTTTAGAAGATTTTACACTAAATAAGGCAAGTCCAATTAAATACAAATGGAAGCGACAAAAATCTTTGTTTACATTCGCTATTAATATCGCATTTAAAAGCCCTTAAATTATACTTAATTTTATAAAAGATAACAATATGTTGAATTATCAATGACAAATCGTACAAAAAAAAATGAATAACAGTGAAATTTCGTTCTAATCGCAATTACTTCAAATCTGCTTCAGGGATAATTGTCCTTGCGGCCTGCTTGAGGAAACGCACTAATATAAATGAAGGAAATTACGATATCGGAGGTCAGTAAAAACGTGTCCAAAATGGAAGCGATTCTATTCACAAATCTAGCCACAGGAAATTAAGACATTTTCAAAGTAAGAATTAATAGTTCTTTGAGTTTTTCTACATTTCCTTCTTAAGCCTACAAGATGTGAAATAGTTTAGACGATAAGATTGTGGGTTGTTGAAAACTCCTACCATGTAAATGATTCTTGCTTTTTACGGATTTAAAATCTCGATTTCCACAAAATATAAAAAGTTACGAAATTATATCTTACAATTAAATCTAATACTGTTTACATGGAATCCCACAGAAGATATATTGAAGATGTTTATTAACGATGTATTGAGAGAGGGGGGAGGGAAATGGGGTGTAGCGTCCATTCGACACAAACTATGTCATTTCGGGACTAACATATGGTTTAATTTTATTTCAATAATTCGCATAGGCGTCTTTAGCAATGGGGGGGGGGATCCGGAGAAAACCCATGAGGTTGGACAGGCGACCTAGTTTGTATCGAGTGGACGTTACCCACCCCACCCCACCTCGCTCTCTCTCTCTCTCTCTCTCTCTCTCTCTCTCTCTCTCTCTTATGAGAAGGGTTGCAACAGATTAGCCGTATAATCTGTCATAATTTGGTTTACACGAATTCTGAGTTGGGATTAGCCCTAAGCTACTGCTGTACTACGACCACTAATTCACATAATATGTATAAACAATATATCACTATATTTATTACAACTCAATTATTATCCTTATCAGATATAGTTGTCAATATCCTAATCTTTTAATCCGCTGATCTGTATTTGCATTGTTCCAAAAATATCTCGGTTTTCACGACTTAATCCACGCTAAAATAAACTCAGACTAATTATTAAATAAAATATTAATGGCAGATCATCTGCCGCCTCGGGTGTAATCGGATTAACAAGAGAGAGAGAAATGAGGTTTAACGTCCACTCGACTCAAATCAGGTAATTTTGAGACTAAAACGCGGTTCAATTTCATTTTAATAATTGGCTTGTGCGTAGACGTCTTTAGAAGTGGGAGGAAACCGGATGACCCGGAGAAACCCTACGAGGTTGGGTAGAAGACCCTACTCTTTGTCACCCACCCCCACCCACCCCGTATTAATAAAAGATACATCATAATATTTATGGGTGCCGTTGGTTTGTTTTTATCAACTGAACAGACGTGGACTGATAGCTGTTTTATTTATAATTATTCACCATTAATAAAAGGGCATATTAAAGATATTAGATATTCTGTCATGTCATTGATGAAACATAGATAATAAAAACGGAATATGTTGAAAGTTTCAATCTGCCCAGCCGGGGAAGAAGGACGTTAAACTCCATTTCATATCATTTCAATCGCCGTCAGAAAAACAATTTAGTCTCGGTTGTCATTGCTCTAGTGATTGAGATAAAGTAGTTTCGATTATCCATTTTTAAATTAAATCATTTACTGTCAATCGCGTATTTAAATCTGTTAAAAATGGACGGATATTTATTAATTAAAGATTCAAATTAAATGAAATGGGGAGAGAGAGAGAGAGAAATGGGGTTTAAGGTCCACTCAACACAAACTAGGTCATTTCGGGACTAACATATGGTTTAATTTTATTTCAATAATTCGCTTTCGCGTAGGGGTCTTTAGCAGTGGGAGGAAACCGGAGTGCCTGGAGGAAACCCACGAGGTTGAGAAGGCGCCCCCATCTCCATGCCACATACGCTCACACAAGGGCTCGAAACCACAGCCGCAAGCCAGAGGTGACCGGCCAGCTAGAGGTCGAAGCACGGCACTCTAGTCCACTAGGCCATCCCAACCCCCCTAATGGAGTTTAATATCCTACATCATACAAACTGAGCTGATGACGACAGAAATTGAAGATAAATTGTTATAACAAAGTGGGTAGCTCAGATCATAACTGTTAAAATGTTATGCCGTCAAAAATATAATTTGTCAATACGAAGATTAGTCTAATATGGAAGACGCATTAATTTTTATACTCTTTGCTAAAGGACATTGCTTCCTCCTACACATTGTTATTGCGGTGTTTGTAAATAGGCATCTATAAAGTAGTTGGAATTCTCCGATATTTTGACAAAAAGCCAATATTATCCGCGAGTTATAACAATGTAATTAATATCGACTAAATGACCTATGTAATCTATCGACATTACACCGCTCTTCACAGATTTACTCATTTAATTAAAAATGCGTCAATTCCTTTTGAAGTCAGTTTATACGATCAAGGGGCCATTTTGTACGGCTCCTTTACCCTACGTGATGGTGCTATGTTCCATCTAATATACTTATTAGAAGGATATTAATCAAATTTTTCTCATGCCCCTCTCTTGTCGTGATTTATATCATTTGTGATGCGGGATAATTGGAATTGTTCGTTTCGTTAAATGATACCAGCTAGCGTAGTTTTTCGTGGTTAATCTGAAATTGAGATTATTAAACGGAAGGAAATAAGTGGCAAGATGGATGCATGGAAGGTTTTATGCTACAAATCAAATAAATGAGTAAAACAATTAATATTCATCCAACGGTTCCGGGAGATCTGTGGTGGTGCTGCGCTGCATGAATTATTCAGACTGTTGCTTTTGAATATTTCAGTTTGTATGTTATCTCCAGCCAAATGAAATATTGTTTATAAAATGCAAAAATTACGCAATCTCAAATTTTTTCTATGGTATTACTCTCTAATTCCGTTTCAAAAGAACGAAACCTTACTCGTCAATGTGTGTGCTTTATGTTTATATAAACAGAGAGCCGTCGTGGCTCGGTTTCGGTGGGTATGGCTATTCCAGTTGTTCCATCGACAAATCGATGTGCGTCTATGTACAAATTGACGCACGCATACAACAACCTTTAAAGCTGCGATTTCACATTTTTAAGTTACATATTTAAAATATATTTAAAAAAGCCTTAAAATAGATGGTATCTATAAACAGTCCTACCATGTTAAAGAAAAATCCTATTAATCCTATACTTCACTATTGTCAGTTGAGAAATTGGCAAAAATATCATTTTCAAATTCAAATTCAAACGTTTGAAGATAGCTGTTGCATAGCGGGGGGCATTGAAAACAAAGGAGGTAATAATTGTGCTATTATTTAATGTGTGGCAGATGTATAAGTTTGGAAAATAATGCCTATCATAGTATAATACTATAGTGAGTTGACAACCTATTGCGCAAAAGACATAGAAATAATAATGTTTTGACTTTCTTAGAAAATATGAAATTTCCGCTTTAATATAAATGATGAGTATACGAAGACTCCGCGTTGCGTGTGCACCCTTTCGTTGGTCAAGTTCGAAAAGAACATGTACAACTTTGAATCCCTATTTCACTTGTTTTAACTAGTTTCATTTTTTTGGTATTTTTCAGTTCAGTCTAAAGACGAAACAACAGAACAGAAGCCAGAGGATGAGTCGTTATCGAGGATGAAGCGAGGTGGCCTTAACATGCTAAGGTTAGGTCGTGGGCTACAAATGTTACGCTTAGGAAAACGGACAAATTTCCCCATGTTCAGAATGGGTCGTTCTCAACCCGAGCCAGAAGATAGTGATGAAGATCTTAAAGAACTTATTTTAGAGATTTTAATGCAACAACAGGCTGAAAAGGCCGCACTTGAAGATTATAGCTACCCACACCCACCCTCATACCCCCGTTTTAAAAGATCTCTCCCCGATTATCCCGAAACCCCAAAAGAAGTTGAAATCCCAGATTTAAGCAAATTACATGAAGGTGGTTTTGAAGATAAAAATGAAGACGATAAGGTCGATGACTATTATCCAGTAAGTTATCCAGAACTGGAAAATGAAGTTGATTATGAAAAACGAGCATTGGGGATGTTACGCCTTGGTCGCTCCGGTACCGATGATGAAATAACAGAAGAACAAAAGCGTCGTATGAGTATGTTAAGAATGGGAAAACGACCAATGAGCATGCTTAGAATGGGAAAACGACCAATGAGTATGTTAAGAATGGGAAAACGGCCAATGAGCATGCTTAGAATGGGAAAACGGCCAATGAGGATGCTTAGAATGGGTAAACGGCCAATGAGTATGTTACGAATGGGCAAACGACCAATGAGTATGCTAAGAATGGGAAAACGGCCAATGAGCATGCTTAGAATGGGAAAAAGGCCAATGAGTATGTTACGAATGGGCAAAAAATCCGACGATGAACATTCCGTGGAAACAAGAGGGCTGTCGATGCTCAGACTAGGGAGAAGTACATAAACACTTCCGGTTTCCGGTGCTGTTTCTCATTGAAAATAGAAGCGAAATTATTATTTATAAACAAGAAAACAACCTTTCAAATTGTGCAATAATAACCCCTCCCTCGACCCCTGACTGTGTTATAAGAAAACCTCTTCTCCTCTGTTTTGTGAGTTATTACATTTTGTTACCCTCTCTTAAACGTGAATAAGTTAACAGGACTCTAAATTCGTATCAGAAAACCAATGACTATATATAAGATTGTTAATTATATGGAAGTGGCAACAGATGTTCTGGAAATAGTAAGCATATCCGTTCCCGTACCATGGCGTTCTTCGGATGACATATTGAAACTAGATTGCTCTCTACATGGTCGATGAACAACATGCGAAGAATTCAATGATACTACGACCTTTCGAAATCAGCGCCCGAAACCTATTTCTCACATTTCCATATTTTTAATTACTCTCGAGTCACTTAAACCGAAATTACTAACTTTCATCAATAGTGCTGCGATCACCAGTTTGATCTTGTGCTTTTTGAAGTCCTTTTTTTTTTGCTGTGAAGTACAGAATTTGTGACCAACATGTCATCAGCAAGACATTATCGAACGATTTTTAATCGTTAGCAGGGAGTAAGATCAAAGGTAACTTTAAAACTTAACGGAACGAAATTATTTAACGCTTATTACACCGAAGGTACCTTAACACGAATAACACCAATCGATGTGAACTGAGCCATAAGAAACGAAACGAAAAAGCCATGTTTTATTGTCGTGACGTTAAATGATTGAAATCATACGGTGAACACTAAACCTACCCCACACACAATCATGGCATGAATTAAGAACTAAAACCAAAATTCCAGTGGGTGAATTCTAAACAATTGAAGGTGCACTTTTAAGATGAAAGAAGTGATATCGAGTGTTAGACAAAGGGTTAACACACCCTGACTACATCACGATAATGTCCTCCACATAATATTTAGAAAGCATAACACGAACTGCTGTAAAGTCTCCACTTTGTGATTTGATTTCGTTTTGTAACGGACTACCTTAAAACATTCCAGTTATCGTTTTCGTTTAGCGTGGGTAACTCACGCCCCCTTCAACCCCAATTTCACCCCATCCCTCTTTTTCTTTGTGAGCTCCAATGTTTCTTCTTTTATTAAGTAATATATTATATATTTATTCATTTATTTAGCGATGTACGCTAATAATTAAAATGTATGCCAACATGTTTATGTTCCATTGAAATGTTGCCTTTTCCATGGCTGTTAAAACAATAACAATAATAATTCATTTTTTTGTAAAATATTTGAAATAAGAAATAAACAATTCTAATTTTTACAGAAGACGCCCTTCGCTTTCGTTTCAGTTGTAAATTTGTAATGTTTGTTTTTCTTCCAACCACAATAAAAATGAAAGGTTTTGACATGACGTCACTAGTAGTTTTTGCACCAGGGCTGTTTTGTATATCTGGAGTCTGATGACAAGTCTGGTGATGATCTAATAACCCCGGCCCCATCACCGATTGGGATGAGGACAAATGCTACAGCGTCATAAAGTCCCCCTTTAAAGCTGATTTGCAAAGTCGTAGCAAGGTCGTGATGCACTTATGAAGGGACAGGGGGGGATTTAACGTCCAGTTGACACAAGTTAGGTCATATCGCGATTAAAATATGGTTCAATTTGTATTTCATTAATTCGTTTGCGTAGGCGTCTTTAGCAGTGTGGGGGGAGAACCGGGGGGTAGGAAACCACGGCACTTGACTCAATGGCAGACTCTATGATACAACGCGCTCGGGATAATCATTCGCCCCACCCCCTCCACCGACGCATGTATAAAGAGGGTATTAAAACCAGTAAGTGTTTATTTTCCCGAAGTCTCATGACATTAATATCTGGCCTGGTACCTGGTACCTTGGGATATCAAATGATCAAATCCATAGAATTGGTGGAAATGAACGGAAAACGAGTTGGGGGAAAAGACCCACCTTTCTGTATAGACTGGGCTACGGAAAACAGACATTACTCTTAAGAAAATGGCAAAAGCGGGTGCAATATATACTTCTCCAGGAAATTCAGGGTTGGACTGTCAGAGATTAGATCGATATAGGTTTATTGAATATCGATTACATTCATTGACCTTACATAATGGTACTGATGATGGTACTGGTCGCGTAACCCTTCAAGGTGGGCGCATTAATTACATTATATCCTTACAGTGAAAATAACTTACCAGTGAATTAGTAGGTTATGTTCTTCTTCGCGTGAAACATGATAGATGGAATAGTAGAACTAGTACAGATCACAGTCAATCACATTATCCAGCATCCAGATCATACAAAATTAAAGAAAAATTACAGCAAGATAGTAAGAGAGAGAGAGAGAGAGACAGAGAGACAGAGACAGAGAAATGGGGTTTAACGTCCACTCGACACAGATTAGAGCATTTCGGGACTAACATATGTTTTAATTTTATTTCAATAATTCGCTTGCGCGTAGGGGTATTTAGCAGTGTGAGGAAACCGGGAGAGAAAACCCACGAGTTTGAACAGGCGACCCCACCCCTTGTCGCGTACAACAGGGAATCCAAATGACAGGCTTGATGATACACCGCGCACGTGCTAGCCATTCGGCCATCTGCCCCCCCCCCCCTCCCGAGAGAGATGGAGGGGGTAACACCCACTCAACACAAACTAGACTATTTCAAGATTATCATTTCAATAATTCGCATGCAGTGGGATGAAACCGGAGAATCGGAAGAAAACCCACGAGGTTGGACTGGCGATCCTGCTCCCTTTTCCGAGTACAGTAGCACCAACTCCAGTCTTGAATACCGGTTGCATTCTACATACAGAGCACTATAGAGTCAAGAGCACTATAGACTCAAGAACATTTCTAATTTAATCCAACGGAAGCATAATAAATGCTTTTCAAAATTCTCAAGCGGTATACTTAATGTTTTTTTAATACCGGTCAACTAGCTTAGTGTATGAATAGAAGATTGTCGTAGAAGTCGATCGGTAAGAGTGGCGCTGGGATATGGAGTTCATATCTGGTAGAAGCAACTACTGCTCGACTCCTACTGTGTCCGTCTTCATTAGCCCGGTCAGAGCAGAACATTAGGATGTTAAACCCCATTTACTTATTCCAATGTCTAGGCACCATTTATTGCCAGTCATTACTGACACAGAATTTTTAAAAAAAATCCCACGAAGTTACATTTTCAGGATATTTGGAATCAAGCTTGAATAAAAATTATTCGATCGATCTATTTGTGAGTGGTTTAAACTCTAGTTCATTAATACATTCAAGTGGAGACTTATAAAAACATTGAACGATAGAGTAGCTTATTGGATCATCCAGAGATGTTCTTACTATGTTCAAGTACCCAATTGGCATATAGACAACCATTTGTCGATTTTTAAACAATCTATAAGTACATTGTGTTTCAATCCTTATTTAAAGTGGCGGGGGGGGGGGCTGAATGGTTGTACCAACTAGTGTGGTTTTTTGATTCCCCCATTGTACGTGACAAGGAGTAGAGTCGCCTGTCCAACCTCTCGAGTTTTCTCCTCCCAATGCTAAACAATCGATACTAGTATATTGTGCTTCAATCCTTATTTAAAGGACTGAATGACTGTGTCATAAGGTCTGTTATTCAGTCAACTGGCGTGGTTTCGATTCCCCGGTTGTACGTGACAAGGAGTAAAGTCATCTGTGCAACCTCGTGGGTTTTCTCCGGGTCCACCGATTTCATCGCACTGCTAAAGACCCCCTACGCGCAAGCGAATTATTGAAATAAAACTGAAGTATATGTTAAACCTATGTTGAGTGGACGTTAAACCCAATTTCTCTCTATATATCTTGTTATTGAATGTCTAATCAAAAATTTATATAATATTTAAGGCCCACAGACAGCCCGACAGATTTACCTCTTGAGACGTGACTATTTATCGTCAGTACACAAACACTATTGGAGATCCTTAGGTCAGAGGACTTACCCTTACACGTTTAAAATGATATAAAAATGTTCGACCTACCTGTAACAACCGAACATCGGCCACGCAGAGTGCTATGCGAGAAATGTTGCACAGATGCGTTACCGATGCCTTTATGTGGCCGCAAACAGGAGACCTAGGTGTTAATTTTCAGACTCTCCGTTCTGCATGAAATAAAATGAAATGGGGTTTAACGTCCTATTCTTCTGCACCTGACCTGGGCTAATGAAGACGGGTATACGCCATACGGTGTGCTTTGACGAAAATATTGCCCAGGCAGTGGCGCTACGGCCTACTCTTATATCGAATTCCAACTGCCAAGGGATCTTTTACGTGCACGCCAACGTGTACACGGGACCTCGGTTTTTCGTCCCATCCGAACGACTAGGCAGCTGACCTTGTCAGGCCCTCCTCCGTTCTGCATGAGTGAGAAGGGGAAACCAAGTTAGGAAATGCAAAGGAACTTGATCAGCCAATAATGGTACCTAGGACTTTTTGGTGATTGAGCTTGCCACCATGCCTCCTACTATTTTAAAGAATAAAGCACCATCAAAAAAGACATAACGGCCGAAAACAAACACAGCGCCACAAACAAATGAAGCCCTACTCCAATAACAGACGAAGGCCTACTCCATCCAATAACAGACGAAGGCCTATTCAATCCAATAACAGACGAGAGGAAGCGCCTAATCAAACGAAGCCTATCTACAAACGATAAGATTCAAACCAGTCGAACGCACCAGGTCATTCTTCTGATAGGCGAATCATGGAGTAAAGAGCGTTTTGTAGCGTTAGGGATACGTGTCTACGATATCACCCGCGGTGGATGTGGACATTAAACCCCAGAAACGAACGAATGAGTTGGGGGAGTTCTAATGGTTGGATCTTGTAGACAAAACGAGAACGAATTAGGCCATACTCACTTTAGTCTGGAGGGCCCCAACAGTGGACGGGTTACCACTCGGCATCATATTCTACGCGAAATTTTACAATAGGGGTCTGGTTTTATGCTCATAGCCCCACGAAGAAGTTGGGGGTTCTAGTGTTTGATCTTCGTTTCCTGGGTACGGATTATCATCTCAGTTTAAAGACAAACCAAAACCCAACAGCGGACTAGTTAGCACTCGGCATCGTATTCTACGCGAACTTTGACTACAGAAAAGTTTGGTCATAGTTGATGTAAACCCCCACGCATTGAACTTCCGGTATACTTGATAATTAAATATGAAATGAAAAAGTCTTCATCTTTGCAATCAGACGATGTTTATAGAGTGTGTTGATTCCTGTTAAGGAATGGGACACTATCATCGTGTTAATGACAGTATGTTTTGTTTACAAATAATCAGTCAAAGTTGTCTCCCCCTGTCTCTGTAAATAATCATACAGGGAATATCTGACAGCTGATTCATCAACACACATATACATCGAAATGAAATGAAATGAAATGGGGTTTTAAGTCCTACTGTTCTGCTACTAACGTGGGCTAATGAAGACGGGCATACGCCATACAGTGTGCTATGAGGAAAAATGTGCATGGGCAGCGGTGCTGCGGCCTACTCTTATATCGAATCCCAACTGCCAAGGCATATTTTTCGTGCACACCAATGTGTTTACGGGACCTCGGTTTTTTGATCCATACGAACGGCTAGACAGTTGTCCTCGTCAGGCACTCCGTCCTGCATCACTGACAAAGGTGAAAGCACGCCGGAAAATCTGGATGAACTTTCGCGGCCCATGCTGGATCGAACACCTGACCTCCAGACTAGTAAGTCAGCGTGATCCCAGGCGCGGATACCCCCCCCCCCTTCTCAGCTACATTAAAAAAAATAATGCCTTGCATCAATGAAATTACATCACAAAGTGATCCTACATCAGTATAAAAATGATTTCTTTGTTTAAAAAGCTCAATTTGTATGTATGCCTATGTAATTTAGAGACGATGATGGCAGATTTCCGTGACAGAAACCTGGCAAACCCCCTCCTGCAAAAATTCCTGGATCCGCACCTGATGATCCCCATACATATTTATCAGTAAACGGGAGGAGATATTGTCTCGTCAACACTATGCCCACGTCATTTTGTGATCAACATATTATGATCTTGCTCATTCCACCATTCAGAAAGGAGAGGCGATAGCTATGTGGGGAAACTATCATGTTTTTCGTCGCATCCGCCACCCGCCTGCCGCCGCGCCATGCACCACCAAATTTCGAAATCATTTTCGGCAAAGATCGGGATCGACCCCCTTACCCTCTAGGTTAGTGACACGACACGTACATCCTGGCCAAGCATTCTCAGATTTGAGTTAAGAGTTTACTCAAAACTGTTCGCCTTGTTTTAATGTATCAAATACATCAATAAGAAACAATGTGCAACCTTGTGTGGTTCTAGATCAAAGATATTTCTCATAAACAGTGATTGAAAGTTGAGTAAATTCTTAACTAAAGTCTAGGAATGCTTTGTGGACTCCAACCTTGGCCCTTTTAAAAACAAATCAGTTGCTATTTTCCTTCTTGTGAAGGCTTCCTTATATAGTTTATTTTAATAATTCGGTCACAACTTTTTTTCATGTGAATGTACAAAACATATAGAAAACTATTTATGATAATTAATAAAACATCCTTCTGTGCGGTTTGATTCTATTTCGAGTATTTCGTGATGGGATGTTGGTTGTCTATGCGATGTTAATAGCCGGAGATATATTATTTAAAATGAAAGTGTAATTATTTTCTGTAATGTGACTACTAAATTCTAAATGCCTTATAAACAATATTCTAAATATATATTTTTAAACACCTATCATCTCACATTAAGGTTTGAAAATAGTGCTTATGGCCGTATACAATTTGTAAATGTACTACAAACAATATTCTATATATAACAATATTCTATATATTTTTCATCATTTTTTTTTTATTTGAACAACGTCATTGTGTTGCTTCGATAAATCTTACTTCTTTTGATGCCATTATTAAAGGATAAAAGAAATTCATTATTGACTTTAAAGATAGGGTCACTATTTGTGACTGGTCATATTTTTTCCGAAATTTGTTTTCACTTGGTTACACAAAGGCACAAGAATTTACCAGCTTCGCGAGCTATTCGCATGGAAACTAAAGCTAAGGCCTTTAAGGCCTGATAAATTACTTTGAAAGCAAAAAATTGTGAACCTTTCTTGTTATGGGGCACGCTCTTTTAGTTATCAAGCGCCTATTTTATGGAATCAATTACTTTTTAATATTCGAATTTTATCATCACTAGCTGATTATAAAAACAGACTAAAACTTTCTTATTTTTAAAGGCTTATAACAAATTTTAACACCTATTATCTTGTTTATTGTAATTCTTGTATTTTTATAATTGCTTTTTCATGCTATTTATTGTTTGAATGTATATTTTTTGTTACACTGTAAAGTGCCCTTGAACACATCCGTGAACGGTGCGCTATATAAATTTTGTAATAATAATAATAATAATTAAAATCGGGAGGTTCTCGGTTTCCAAATCAGTTTCACGTGTAAACAATCCACGAACCAAGTGATGCCACATCTGAACGAAGACCAACACAACAAACGCTATTGGTCGGTTACAAGCACGTGAATCCCAGACAGATGTAGCCAGGCTGTTTAATGTTTCTCTGAGTACCATTCTCGACTTTAGTTAGGTACCAATAACGAAGTTCAACACGTGACAGCGCAACCTTAGGCCAAACAAGAATGACCCCACCTGTTTTTGATCGTCACTTCCGGTTACGTCATTTGCATAAACGGTTCTCACCAGCGACCTCTATTGCAGCAGCAATTCCTCGTCGGCGTAGAATCTCAGACCAGACACTCCGTAAACGCCTACGTGAAATCAGATTACGAGTCAGTCATTCCGTTAGAACTGCTGTTTTGAAATACGACGATACCGTCAAATCCGACTTCATTGGGTTCAGACCTGGGGATGGCTACAGCAACACCGGAGAACAGCTTGGTTCAGCTGCGTGTCGCGGTTCTTGTTGTAACGAGGGGGTGGTAGAGCGAGGGTATGCCGCCGACGAAATGTGACGTTACGTTTCTTTTTGGAAGAGTATAATATATATATTAAATACCTATAATTCCATATTACGTACTTTTAATTTAAAAAAATGTTTTGGTCCTAGAAATATTCAGATCAGCCAATTTGAACGTAAAGCTACAATCTCATATTTTAAAGTCATACTTTTAAAATGTATTAAAATAAAGTCCTAAAATAGATTGTATCTATAAAAAGTCCTACCTTGTAAAAGATACATTATGGGAGATAAGATAAAGAGATGGCAGTTCTCACTATAATAGTTAAAAACTAGATAGTGTAAAGGTAATTTGCTGGAAATTTCAGCTCAATTGATCCACTATTACCTGAGAACGAAGCGAGTGAAATTGTCACATAGAGTCGGTCACCATTACTAAAATCACTAATATAAACAGCATAGTATTAGTCAGGATTGTCCACTGGATTGATTTAATAATCAATGGCCGTTAAGCGGCATATAGGAATTTAATCCGCCAACATCGAATGCTAGCCTTGACAACAAGAGTTTATTATGGTCTGGATAAGTTAATGAATGTCTAAGTGATTATTTAGATAAAATTTCAGGCCTATAGAAAGACCTGTAATAAGCAGATTTTGCTCTTGCATAATGCTATTTTAAAGAATAATCCTATTAAACCTACAATTCACTATTGCCAGTTGAGAAATTGGCAAAAATATCATTTTCAATTTCAAATTCAAACGTTTCAAGAGAGCTTTTTCGTTGGGGAAAAAAGAAGAACAAGAGAGGTAATTGTGTTATTATTTCCGGCGTGAATGATTTTAAGCGTGGGAAATAATACCTATGATCGTATAATATTGAGTTGATAACTTTTTGAACAAAAGACATAGAAATAATTATGTTTTGACTTTCTTAGAAAATATGAAATTCTCGCTTTAAAGTTTTAACATTAGAATGCCATTTTGAGTCTATGTTGGGTTTTTTAATGATTCCAATCGGGATATAACAACATCGTCTTTACGTGCTGAAGATATATAAAATAAAATAATAACAGTTCTCATGGCCTTTTTAGAATCAATCAGCCCACGTCTGACTGGGGGGCTAGGACGAGAAACTGAGGTCTTGTGTGCACCTAAAAGATCCATTGCCAATTAGAATTCGATATAAGAGTAGCTAGTACCGCCTCTGCCTGGGCAAAATTTCCCTCATAGCATACTGCATGGCATATATGTATGTTCATTAGCCCTGTCGGGGCGGACGAGTAGGACGTTAAACCCCATTTTATTTCAATCATTTTATTTTAATGTTGGACGTGTGGGAACGATCTAGTAAACACTACCTATAGGCATTATTTCCAAATTCTGTAGATGAATGCTTTTTTGTAGAAAAACCGTTGCGGGGATTTGTTGATTTGTTATAAACATATCTAAGTTGCCATGCAATGAAAAATATCCAAATCCGTAGCTACGCTAATCGTTCTCTTTATTGAGTATGTCATAATTGTTCAACGTTAAAAGACAATAATTTCTGAAGGTCATAATGTTTGCCAAACATATGTCAACAATTACAAAGTTTCGATGACATGGTCACCAAGTTATTGATGATTGGCCCGCGAGGTCAATGTGGCTCATCCCACTGATAACGCCCTCTACGAGCAAAGGAACTACTGCAATCAAACTATCTTTTTACCGAAACGAAATAGTGTGTCCACCCTACCCCACTACAACCCCACCAGACCCTACCGATATAAATACTATGTTTCTGTAACCCAGTGGGATGTTGTTCTTCATATATAATCAGAAGTCGTATAATTTCTCCCAAACCAAAAACAATTTAGACAAGGAAACTGCCATGTCTGGAAAGGCAAACCTATAATTTCGACTTGAGATAAAAAAAAAAAGTTCTACATGTAAACCAACTAGAGACTTGATAATCTGGGGTAAATTTAGAAACGGTAATGTGTGTAATTGTCTCCTTGATAACAACCAAAATCTGAATTATTCGACAACATGAGTTAATGGGATCAGAGAAATACAGACTTTTATTATATAGTCATCGTCGTAAATCAGCACATTTGATGCAAGGAGAGAGAGAGAGAGAGAGAGAGAGAGAGAGAGAGAGAGAAATGGGGTTTAACGTCCACTCAACACAAACTAGGTCATTTCGGGACTAACATGGTTCAATATTATTTCAATAATTCGCTTTAGCAGTGGGAGGAAACCGGAGTGCCTTGAGAAGGCGTCCCTATCTCCATGCCACATACGCTCACGCCAGGGCTCGAAACCACAGCCGCAAGCCAGAGGTGACCGGCCAGCTAGAGGTCGAAGCGCGGCACTCTAGACCACTAGGCCATCCCAACCCCCCGATGCAAGAAGAGAGAGAGAGAGAGAGAGAGAAGGAGAGAGGGGTGGGAGAAAGAGAGAGAGACGTGTGTGGGGGTGGAGGTGTAATGTCATTTCGGGACTAACATGTTCCAATTTTATAACAATAATTCGCTAGTGTGTAGGGGTCTTTAGGGATGGAAGAAAACCAGAGGACTCTGAGAAAACCCATCAGGTTGGATAGGTGGCCCTAGCCCTTATTACGTAATTGCAGAGAATCGGAACCACATTGGACGGGCAAAATGTCACTGTATGGCATATGTCCGGTCGGGACAATAAAGTAGAAACTAAACCCCATTTCATTTCTTCTTGATGTGGGGCTCGTCGGAAAAAGCACCATCGCCATTGAACTTGGCATGGGTGCGGCGATGACTTTATGGTCGGTTTCTGGTAAATGGATATGCGTGAGAAGGAACAGAGTTCCCTGAATAACCTCCCCTCCTCCTACATGCAGGAACACACACACACACAAACTACTTAAGACCCTACAAGCGAATTGATGAAATAAATTTACGAGAATACGTTTGTGTGTCCCAAGATAATCTAATTTACAGGGGCGGATCCGGGTGGGGGGGGGGGCAAACCCCACCCTGCTTAGCTACATATAAAAAAATGAATGCCTTTCATCAATGAAATTAAATCACAATGTAATTCTACATCATTATAAAAATGATTTCGCTCTTTAAAAAAGCTCAATTTGTATGTATGCCTATGTAATTTAGAGACGACGATGACAGATCTCCTTGACAGAAACCTGGCAAAACCCCTCCTGCAAAAAATCCCGGATCCGCCCCTGCTGGTCTTTAAGTTAAAAATTTCTCTCCTACGCATATTAAGGAATGGTACTGTTATGGAAATGAAAACAAGACTGGCTTGCGAGGATGCTAATATGTCCATACTTCAAGACTACAAAAAAATCTCAATGGTCACATAAAGAGAGCTTGGCGATGATGCCATTAAGCCACAGCTTTCAATGACAACATGGACAGCCATTACAATTTCTCAATATGGAGAATTGTATTCATACGCACGTTTTCACGTCTGCGATAAGAGGCACTACACTTTGATTGAAGTGGTATGACCTTTAACCCTTTTGACTTATTGCAGTCAGAGTTTGACAAATAAAGGCCGACCTCTTTGGTCTTATTGACATTTGGAACTTATCGTAAATATTTACCAGTCAACCTAGATCACAATCTTCAAATCACGCAAATTAAACCACAGTTTCGTATCTAAATGATTCCAAAATCAATGTGTGTCGGAAATCTGGCCATAAGCATTGCAAGTAACGCAATGATAACCGCATAATTTGTATAAACACGTTCAAGAAAAAAGAAATACATCTAATTGCAGGACGCCAGTAAACGTCCGTTCGAGATAATCCTTTATGGCGCTTTTAAAAAATCAGGAACCGGAATAGGAACACATCCAGGAATATCAAGGTGCATGATTAGGCTGAAGAAGAGACAGGCGTCCAATTATAAAGCGTCGAGAGACTTTCTAAAAATCAAGAACAGGGAAACACGAAAGAAAGAGACGTCATTTCAATTCCCAGAATTGAAAAAAAAAACAAGAGTAAAAAGTATGAAGCCATCACGTTAATTAGTCGTCGAAGAGGGGATAAATCATCCGCCATGAATTACGGGGGAGGACGGAAATGAAGGGTAATATTTTAAACTTTTGAACTTCACGCCGCACCTTCGTACACTACGAAACTAGTAATCATAAAGAAGTATTCAATCACACCGTGTAGAAATATATTATCGTAATGTTACATATCTGGGGAATGTATTGATCTACTATAAAAACGAGATTGAATAACGAGAGTTCGCCAACCCTCGGTCAACAAATATAACTTAATTCTACCAAACTCTTATCAATTTCGTCTGTGTTTGCGGAATTCCAGCATGAGCCAACTCAAGAGTGGAATTCTGTGATTAGTTTAGAGTAACTTTGATTGGTTAATGTGCGCCGTGTTGAATAAGCAACGATTATAAAAATGTAGAGAAAACGATTAGTTTTTAATTTTTTTTAAAATCAATGGACTGAATGTGCTGCTCCTGTCCTTAAAAACAAATAAAACTGAGGTTACTCATAAGTTCAAGAGCTTCTTCCACGCTTTTCCATTCAACTGTTGTCCACCACCACGTTTTGGGGAGTTTTATTTGTTTTTTGGGGTGTATTAAGAATTTTAATTCTGTGGTACATATTATACGATCGTTCTTGCTGTTTAAGATATATTTTGTTGACTGTGACTGAATGGGAGATCTGGGAACCGATCAAATGTCAGACTCTTACCCTTATAATGTATCTTTGTAGACATTGTAATTAATATTTTGACATTTCACTAATCTGTCAAGGTTTTTAAGTGGTATATTGCGTAATTATTATAGTTATATGTACACATCATCTTCTATAATTAAACACGTTTCCTATGTACAATTTAACATTTCTTTTATGAAATTATATCCTTTCTATTCTACTGTAGGTTTAGACTGGTCACCGTCAGTGATGCAGAACAGAGGGCCTGACAAGGCGAGAGAGAGAGAGAAATGGGGTTTAACGTCCACTCAACACAAACTAGGTCATTTCGGGACTAACATATGGTTTAATCTTATTTCAATAATTCGCTTGCGCGTAGGGGTCTTTAGTAGTGGGAGGAAACCGGAGCGCCCGGAGGAAACCCACGGGGTTGAGAAGGCGCCCCTATCTCCATGCCGCAAGCCAGAAGTGACCGGTCAGCTAGAGGTCGAAGCGCGGCACTCTAGACCACTAAGCCATCCCAACCCCCCGCCTGACAAGGCAGCTGTCTAGTCGTTCGGATGGCACGAAAAACCGGGGTCCCGTGTATACATTTGCGTGCACGTAAAAGATCCCTTGGCAGTTGGAATTCGATATAAGAGTAAGCTGTCCTGGCAAAATGTCCATCATAGCACACTGAATGACGTATGCCCGTCGTCATTAGCCCAGTTCGAAGCAGAACTGTAGGGCGTTAAAACCCATTTCATATCATTTTTGTTGTCGTCGTTAGTGTTGGGCCAGGCTACATACGGATTGATTTGGTACCCGTTTTGGTTCGGTACCCGATATGGGTGGGTTAACCAGGTTTGATCCAGTGCCCGCTTTGGCTTGACTGCCCATTTTGAAAAGGTATCCATTTTAGAGTGGTATCCGATTCAATTTATTATTTTGTTTTGGTAAACTGTTTTGGTTTGGTATCCGTTTTGGCTTGGTTAACTGGTTTGGCTGATTACCAGCTTTGATTCGGCACCTGGTTTGACGTGATTACCCGATTTGGTTCTGTGAGTCGGTTTGTTTCGGTTCCCGGTATGCTTCGGTTCCCGGTGTGATTCGGTGCTCCGTTTAGCTTGGTTATCGAATTAGGTCGGTTCTCGGTTTAATTGAAAAGTCAATTTGGCTTGGTTATATGATTTGATTCGATATTCGGATTGATTAGGGACACGTTTTGTTTCGTCGGTACTCGGTTTGGCTTGGCTACCGGAGTCGAGAATTAGTATTAATTTAATAAGAAATGTATCTGAATAACTAAGAAATTAAATGAAATGGGGTTTTACGTCCTACTTTTCTGCTCCGACTGGGCTAATGAAGTCGGTGAATAAATCAGAAACAAGACCCTAGATTTATAGTCATAAGAAAAACTCTCGAACACCGTTTCACAAAGACAACGGAATAGGGAAACAACATGGTTACTCAATTTTCCACTGGAATAAAAATAGGTTAAGTATTAAACCACAGAATCGAATAGGTTGTTACTACTGCGGGTTTGTTGTAAAATAGGTTCCATATTAAACCGGCAAATGAAATAGATCTGTTACTAATATTCAGTTGTAAAATATTGAATCTGTTACTAGTCGGCTGTTATAAAATAGGTTCCGTATTAAATTAGGGGATCAAATAGATCCTCTACTACTACTCGACTATTACAAAATAGGTACCATATTTTAATACTGCAGAATCAAATAGCTCTGTTACTACGTCCACTGGAATGCTATAATATAGGTTTCGTATTAAATCAGCGAGTCAAGTCGATCTGTTACTACGTTCACTGGTTTGTTATAAAATAAGTTCCATATTAAAATCAGGAATCAAATAGATATTTTACTGCTGCCGTTTAACGCGAGTCATATCACCAAAGACCTAAACCAAACCTGGTACCGAGTGAAACCGCGACTCGTTTGTTTTACACGTTTGGAATGGTTTTTCCACTGCTGTATTTGATCTAATCCCCGCCTGTAAACTAAGCCATCAGAATTTATCATAGAACAGATTGACTGTGTCTATTCCAATTGTTTTTACCATTTATTTATTACCCTATGTATTGGTTTAGCATGCCTGACAAACAACATAAATTGCTTCTTAGAAAGATTTGTCGAATTAATTGGTAAAGGAGAATCGATTTTTTGATGGGACTAGAGTAAGAAATTTATCAACTAGAAAAAGAAATATCAAGTTTCTGGCCGTGTTTTTTATGATTTATTAAGTGTAACAGTCATGTTTTATTTATTTATAAGATTTGAAAGTAGATTAGTTAACCAAATAGATTTCACGTCCGTAGAAAATGAAAGCCAGCAAATATATCTGTAATAAAATGTTGTAGCAGTGAGGCGTACAAAAAGAGAGAGAGAGAGGGGGAGAGAGAGAGAGAGAGAGAGAGGGGAGAGACAGAGAGAGAGGGGGGGGGATGTCATTGTCATTTCCCTGGACCCCATCATCAATTAAACCATTGGCGTATTTCATCCCATGAATAGACTATTTGCTCGTGTTTTCATCATTATAGAGAGAGAGAGAGTAGGAGATACGGATAGAGAGAGGGAGAAAGAGAGAGAGGGGAGGGAGGAGGGAGGGAGAGAGAGGGAGTGGAAGATAGTGAGGAGAGAGAGAGAGGGAGAAAGAGAGAGAGAGGGGAGGGAGGAGGGAGGGAGAGAGAGGGTTAGTTTAACGTGCACTCGACACAAACTACGTCTTTTAGGGACTAACACTCGGTTAATTTTTTGTATTTCAACAATTTGCGTCCACTTAGGGGTCTTTAGCTGTGTTAGAAAACCGTAGGCCCTGGAGAAAACTCACGAGTTTGGACAAGCAACCCTAATCCTTGTCACGTACAACCGGGGAATCGAAACCACGCCAGTTGACTCAACGGCAGGCTTTACGATACAGCGCGCTAAAGATTCGGCCATCCAAACCCCCATGACGTACACAGGATATCGAAATGAATGCAGAGATATGGGAAGGAGGGAGGGGGTATTTTTTTTTATATGACGTATAATTTTCATTTTACGTAAGTTTTTAATAAATGGTATAATGGTGACGGAGCGTGTATGATTTGGCAGTGTTGAAGTTAAAGACTGTCGTAAGCCATGTACAGTCTGATATAATAGTGCATCCACTTCACGGGGATTATTGGGTAAAGCGACTGCCATTTCTCTCTTCAGTGGGCAAGAGAGAGAGAGAGAGGGATAGAGAGAGAGAGGGAGAGAACGTTCGTTCACAGTCATGCAACAACTACGTGCAGAAATATTTGACTGTCATCTCTCTTCTTCAGTGGGCAAGAGAGAGAGAGCGGGATAGAGAGAGAGAGGGGAGAGAGAGAGAACGTTCGTTCACAGTCATGCAACAACTACGTGCAGAAATATTTGAAAACACGCAAATGTAATAACTTTAAGATGAAAACAAGGTTTTATATAATAATTTGATATTATGGGAACAATCAGCCTATGTTTTACATCATACCAGTCTTAATAGCCCCCTCGTCTATTATCACGCCTACCATATATAGTTTATTACCATAATCCTTAAATGGCAATATAATCCATATTTGGTTTAAATAACGGGTTATTGTATTCTTACTAAACGCTTAAATAGCCATCTTGAATAGTAGGTTCGATACATCTTGTTCATTTTTACGACTTTATGATCGTGTCTAGTTATAGTTGATTGATAAATTGACAATAACTGCCATTTGGGTGTAGTCAATAATTCCGGTTGATGTCGAGGCGACACGAGAGAACTATTGGGGAAAGGAGAAGCTGGTGGCGTATGTCTTCCTACATAACAAGAGTATCGAAAACAAGAACAAACTGATAGCTCATATCGCCTACTTTCTGAGACAGGTAGAAACTGCTACGCGTGTCCCCTACGATCCAAGACAGAGAGAAACAACGACCAGAAAGACCTATAGAAACTGTTATTATAGCTCGTGTCGCCTACGACCAGAGAGACAGGCTGAAGCTGGTAGCGTATGTTGTCTCATGTTAGAGACATATAGAAACTGTTAGTGCGTATCGCCAACGATCAGAGAGACAGGTAGAAACTGCTAGCGCATGGTGTCTACGGTCATAGACAGCAACTGTTAACACTGTCTTGTCGAGATCGTAACTGCGATGACGTCACTGGCGGCAGGTCCGGACATAAAATGAAATGGCACATATTGTATAGCTGGAGGTTCGGGGAGAGGGGTGTAGGTGGGAGGTTTTGGTTGGTCGTGGTCTAAGATATGTCATCGTTTCAAATGGCTTGGTTTTGATCCCAGGATTTTACGTAAGAAATAGTAGGACAGTTTATAGACCACCACACACAGAGAGAGAGAGAGAGAGAGGGAGAGGGAGGGAGGGAGAAATAAAGAGAGGGAGAGAGGGAGGAGGGATTTAACGTCCACTCGACATAAACTAGGCCATTTCGGCACTAACACATTTTATTTCAGTAAGTCGCTTGCGCTCAGGGGTGGGAGGAAACCAGGGGACCCGCAGAAAACCCACGAGGTTGGACAGGCGACCCTACTCCTTGTCACGCACACCCGGGGATTCGAAACCACGACAGTTGACTCAATGACAGGCTTTATAGACCGCCACCCCCACCTTATACCCATCCCCAACCCCAATACTAACTCCCTACACACCCAATCGACCCATTGAAACGCCATTGTCGTATGGCTAGGTTTTGATCCCTACTTTAACGTAAGAAAAATGTGGGGGGGGGGGGCTTCCCCTCATGACCGCCTTCCTTTGCTCAGTCGGAGCAGAACAGTGGTACGTTAAAGCCATTTCCTGATATAATCCATTGTCTTGAATAAATCTAACTTTATTATTAAAATGTTCCGTCATTAAAGTACTTCGTCAACCCACAGAGGTCTCTAACCAGTCATTCGATCTGTGACATTTCAAATCTGACACATAATAACTTTAAGTCTTGGGATTTTAAACACGTTTAATACGATTGGGTACCTTGTGGCAACTCGTAGAAACCACACGCCATCTTTTATGTCTAATTACTTTCTGATTACATGTATGAAATCGGACTTCAAAGAGGAATTCTGACAGTTTCGATCCCTTGCACCCTGGGGCACTTAATTTAAATCTGAAATATCAAAACTACTCGTTTATTTTCTAGCATTTTTGGGAGGTAGATATTCGGCTCCCATTTAATAAAATTGAAAAAGGTTTAATCAGTCTTTTTTATACACTGTTAGAAAGTTTGTAAAATTGCAGTACTACAAGTAGTTTTTGTACCTCAATTGTCGGTATATTCACCACAATATAGTAGTTTTAATAACGCTGACGTATTTTTACGGAGTTTCGTGTATGTTTACGGATTTTCATGTATGTTTACAGAGTTTCGTGTCTTTTTTACAATAGACACAATAAAAATACATTCTAGCATATGTAATATTTACAAACAGAACGGAAAATGAATAAGCAAGCATGTAATGTTACAGATCTTTTATACACTGTTAGAAAGTTTGTAAAATTGCAGTACTACAAGTAGTTTTTGTACCTCAATTGTCGGTATATTCACCACAATATAGTAGTTTTAATAACGCTGACGTATTTTTACGGAGTTTCGTGTATGTTTACGGATTTTCATGTATGTTTACAGAGTTTCGTGTCTTTTTTACAATAGACACAATAAAAATACATTCTAGCATATGTAATATTTACAAACAGAACGGAAAATGAATAAGCAAGCATGTAATGTTACAGATCTTAAGTTTATTCACATTATTTTGTAAATTTACTTTTAGGTTAGAAATATAACCTAAATGTTAAAAACTAGAAGATGTAAAGGGCATATGCTGAAAATCTCTGTCAAATTGCTCCACTCTGAACCGAGATATTAGCGTTTGAATGTTAGGCCTAGCCTCGATCAGTATTACAACAGTCGGTACGATAAAAACATCGTCTTCCATAGCAACGAACCATTCCTAATAACTATATTCTAAAAGTATTCATTCTAATTTATTAACCATAATATGGACAATCACATTTTGTGAAATTTTGTATACAGCATGTTATGTATATCTAATTTCCTTTATTTATGCGACCTATAACGTGTATTATTATTCATCGTACATTAATCAGATTATAAGTATGTTCATAAACGTATTGAAAATATTTTTACTTTCCGGCCTTGGGTTAAAAGTATGTCGTAGTAAAGGTCACTTGAAAACACTTAATTAAACCGATTGGCCAGTGTCAGCTGGACTGTCTCTAAAGCAGTTTCAATGCCTGCAATAGACAGTACCGCAGGCTTACATCTGAATGCCTGTAACCGCCAACTATCATCGACGAGCGGCGGTTTCAACCTGTGTTCGTTTGTGAGATGAATCGGCCAAACAAGATTAGGCTTATTTTTTCGACACACAACACAATCGGGGTTTCAAATTCCCCTTATTCAGTTTATTTCTCTTACCTTGCTGTTTACCTTAAAAAAAGGGGGGGCGGAAGTTACGGTCATTGTGTTGTTTTTTTTAAATTTGTCTGTAATTTTTCAATTTCTGCTTTTAGGTAAATTTACATTTTGAAGTTAAAAAACAAACTTACTGTAACCAATTATTTACAGTGTTGCGGTGAATTTACAGTCCAAAGTTAAAAAACAAACTCATAGTTATTTTCCATTTACTGTTTTCCGGTAAAGTTACAAAAAAGGTCAAATTACAGAAACTCTGTGATATTACAAC
Organism: Patella caerulea; assembly: GCA_036850965.1. Classification (NCBI taxonomy): domain Eukaryota; kingdom Metazoa; phylum Mollusca; class Gastropoda; family Patellidae; genus Patella; species Patella caerulea. The sequence goes on along the minus strand of JAZGQO010000002.1, from coordinate 9,405,720 downwards.
TGGATGTTTATTTACAGTAAATTTACTGGCAACTTTTGCTGCCAGTAATTTTCATGTAAATTTACCAGATATTTTCTAACAGTGTAGAACCGCATTACTAAACATGGCGGACATTTACTGCGGAGATCAAGTTAATAGTTCTCTGTGTGGTGTATGTATGTCTGTAGTAGCTCAGTCGTCGCAGAACAGTAGGACGTTAAACCCCATTTCATTTCATTTAGGGCGCGGATCAAGTTATTACTTCCCTGTACCCAGAAACATTTTAGGTACTGTTCCGTATTTACAATTAATGTCTTATATATCAGGGGTCTATTTCACGAAATTTTAACTAAGATAAGATCCCAATTTTAGTAATTTGATTGGATAATATTAGATTGATTTTAGTGCTTAGCCAATCAAAATTGAAGTATCTATTAAAATTGGATTTATCTTAAGTTAAAATTTCGCGAAACAGGGCCCAGCATTTCACCATTCGTGTGGTAAAGCAGTATATTTGTTCATTCCTATCAGGGATGCTGGAAAGGTGCAATGGCCACGGTACCAAAAGATAGGGGTGGTCTGGTGAAATTTGTCAATTCCGAGAACGTTGTTTAGAGCTCCCCCAGCATTCAAAATTTCAACATAAAACTTTAAAATACATGATAATGAAAGAATCAAAAGCACCGATCATCTAAAAATGACTAGTAAAAGGGTTGAAAACTTTCATTATTAAGCCAGAAAAGGGCAGGGTACCGTTTGTATACCCTGGTACCCGGGTTCCGGCGCCCCTGATACAGAGGGGGGGGGGAGGTCCAAACCCCACCCTGCTCAGCTAAAAAAAAAATTAATACCTTGCATCAATGAAATTACATCACAATGTGATCCTACATCATTATAAAAATGATTCCTCCTTTTGAAAAGCTCAATTTGTATGTATGTCTATGTAATTTAGAGACGATGATGACAGATTTCCGTAACATGAACCTGGCAAACCCCCTCCTGCAAAAATTCCTGGATCCGCCCCTGGGATTCCGACCGTTGACTGCCTCGAACGCTGGTTTATCAAAACTAGCATGTTAACCATCATCCAAAGAGTTCATCATTAATGTTGCAATAAACTGCAACCCGCTCTACGGCATTTCGTAATATTTTAATTCCCATTAGCGGATTTTGATGATGGAGTGAAGTCTAATAATTAGCTTGTAAGCGACGGAATGGCCGCATGTCTAATATCGTGGGCTTTCTCTAGTTTCTTACACTTCCATATGTTGTAATAGAAGTATATCACCCATCTCTCTCTCTCTCCCTCTCTCTCTATCTCTCTCTCAAACAATGATCGTGAACGGCGTTAGTTTGACAATGTATACTTTCACCTTCTCTACACGAAAATGTTACTGGGTAAACATACCATATTGAAAATAATATTTGACTTAACAAAGCACTGCGCTGTACTGGGTTATGGTGGTCTTTACATGTCTTGAAATACATTAAAACATTCGGGGGATACATGAATTAAAACGTCTATCTCCTTGGGATTGACCGCCAACTCTGCCAAGTATTTTGTTTACGAGCATACCCAACTATACATGGGTTAACCTCTGTTTGGGACACGGTTCGCTTGCTGTACAGGCCGAGAAAGTTCATCAGATTTTTCCGGTGTGGTTTCGCCTTCTCAGTGGTGCAGTACGCCAGGCCTGGCAGGGACAGCTGGTTTGTCGTTCGGGTGAAAGGAAAAACCGAGGTGCGGGTGAAAAAAAAAACCTGGCAGTTGGAATTCGATATAAAAGTAGGCTGTAACACCGATGACCGGGAAAATTCGTCCTCATATAACACACTAGTATTTCCGTCGTCATTACATTAGTCAAGTCGGGACAGAACATTAGGACATTACCTTATCGGTTCTGCAGGCTCCATCCCTTCAAATCCCGAAAAGACTCGTTTCGACTTACACGGGAAGTCAAACCCCGAGATATTTAAGGAGGTAGGTCAGTCTGATAACATCCCATTCGCGTAACCGTTGTGCAGCCAAGTCCTTTCCCACTCAACCACTGAGGCAACCACCGCTATAACACCCGCTGCAACCACCTCAATAACCATCGCTACAACCACCTCTACAACCACCATCTCAATATCCATCGCTGCAACAACCTCAACAACCACCACTGCAACCACCTCAACAACCACCGCTGCTGCCCACCAACGAATATCAATGGCGGCGATATCTGTCACAATAACCCACCGATTAAGTTACGCTTCCCCAGAGTGTTTTATCACAGACAAATATTTCCTAAGACACTTGCAAGAAGACTTAGTTATGTAGGATGATTCGCAATCGCCGTAGTTAAAGGTTCAGCCCCACCATTGGGTGTCTGCGTGGTGCCTAATTAGAACAAAATACATTGCCTAATCATGGCAGATGTTGCAATGGCTGGCCCCCGTTGCCACCCTCTCTTGGATGGGGAGGGGGCAAGCAGATGCTGATTGATACTCGCTGGGATGGTAGCCATTTGACTGACTCGCGTTGCCACCATTGCCGGGACTGTGGCAAGAATGGCAAATGCTGACCTACCCGCATCGCCACCATCGCTATGATATAGCGAAAGGTTCATACGCTTACATCTCTGGTGGGTAAGTCGATAGTGCGCTAGTCTGGAGGTGGTGTGTTCGATCCCGGCATTGACCGAGAAAAATCATCGGGATTTTCCGACGTGGTGTTCGCTTGTCAGTGGTGCAGGACAGAGGGTCTCACAAAGACAACAGTCTAGTTGTTCGGATAGGACGACAAATCCTATACATATTGGTGTGTACGTAAATTTTAAAAAATCCCTTGGCAGTTGGAATTCGATATAAGAGTAAGCCAAAGTGCCGCTGCCTAGGCAAAATTTCCCCCATAGCCCGTCTTCATTATCCCCGTCGGGACAGAACAGTAGGACGTAAAACCCCATTTCATTTCATTTTCGTATCGAAGTAATATGAATTATGCGATATTGGTTGTATGTCATTCTGTCAACCGTGTTATTGAAAGATATAAAAACTAAATATTGAATAACTAGCTTGTCTTAATTGAGACCGATTACTCATTAAACTATACTGTCACATACCGTTGTTCCTTCAATGTTTGTTTACAGGCGAGCCCTTAATTGCTGTTTATTCAGTCTTTTACACAATCCACGCTACACTCTACCTATTAACCGCCTGGTCCATATTTACGAACATTCGTCGATTAAAAGATAATAAATTGTCATTTTGTGATTGATGGCCAGTCATAATTTCGTTCATTAATTGATTTTTTTTTATCATCAAAATTTCGTTTCGGTTAATATGATAGAAGTGGGGTCAGCCATAATGAAAAACATTATTATTGACATTATGCGATGGAAATATATTTCGTTTTGTGTAATGATTTTATAAAAGGCTGCTGTGACGCATTTAATAGTCATTAGAGAATTCTTAATATGTATTGAAGAAAAAAGATATTCAGCAAGTGAATAGGGAATAATGATGTCGTACTGAAGTCAGGGGGTCATGGAATATAAAACAGAGGTCATTGCTTACATAAAAAGTAACGGTACTAATTAGTGTACATAACAGGTATATCATCATATCATCTAGGCGATGGAATGAATATTCATCATGGCTACTTTGGAATAAATCGGAATAATTGAGAATGTTTGGAATGAGATCCGAGAAAGTTCATCCAGATTTCCCGACGTGGGTTGCCACTTTGTCAGTAATGTCGGACGGAGTGTCTAACAAGGACAGCTGTTTAGTCGTTCGGGTGGGGCGAAAACCCGAGGTCCCGTGTACACATTGGCGTGCACGTAAAGAATCCTTGACAGTTGGAATTCGGTGTAAGCTGTAGCGCCGCTGCCTGGGCAAAATATTCCCCATAGCACACGTTATGGCGTATGCCCGTCTACAGTAGCCCAGTTCGGAGCAAAACAGTAGGACGTTAAACCTTATTTCCTTTATTTAAGTTTATTGGATTTAGATGGAATGACAGAGAGTGATGGGGGTGTCGAACAATTTTAGCTCCATATATTCTCGTGAGAAAGATTCAAACCCGGGGCATTTTAGTTTAGAGGGTAGTGCTCCTACACTCGACTGTTGTAGCAACCGGAAAATAGATTGACGCGAACAATATATATGGCAACCCGGATAGCACTTTCTCATAATGGACTCTAAAATTCGTTTTATAATCTTTAAAGAGGGGTTGGATGGATGAACGAGTAGCGCGCCGTATCATTGAGTAAACTGGCGCGTTTTGGATTGCCCGGTTGTACGTGACAAGGAATTGGGTCGCCGGTCCAACCTCGTGGGTTTTCTCAGGACCCTCCGGTTTCCTCCTACTGCTAACTACAAATAAAATTGAACCATATGTTACTCCAAAAATGACCTAGCCTGTGTCAAGTGGTATCTATCTATCTATCTATCTTTCTATCTCTCTATCTATCTATCTATCTATCTACCTATCTATCTATCTTTTAAATATGCCGAGTCGGTTATATTCACCCCCCTGTGAATTGACATTTGAATAAGACATAAAACATCGGCTTACCGACATCTTGTTGAGTTTTTAACAGATCAGGTGTGTTGCAATATCTTTGTTATTTAACCTAACTGCACTCATAACAATTATTTTTCAAAGAAATGTTAACGCTGTGGAGATCTTAACCGACAGTCAGGAGGGCCCACAGTGGATCAGAGAATAAACCACCGTTTTCACCAACTAAAAGAAATTAAATGAAATGGGGTTTAACGTTCTACTGTTTTACTGCGTCTGGGCTGATGATATATGACTTGCAGTTTGTAATGAGGTGAATTTCGTCCAGATAGCGGCACTATGGGCTACTATTATACCGAATTCCGGAGGATTGGGATGGCCTAGTGGTCTAGAGTGCCGCGCTTCGACCTCTAGCTGGCCGGTCACCTCTGGCTTGCGGCTGTGGGTTCGAGCCCTGGTGTGAACGTATGTGGCATGGAGATAGGGGGCGCCTTTTTAACCCCGTGGGTTTCCTCTGGGCAATCCGGTTTCCCCCCACTGCTAAAGACCCCTACGTGCAAGCAAATTAATGAAATAAAATTAAACAATATGTTAGTCCCGAAATGACCTAGTTTGTATTGAGTGGACGTTACGTTAAACCCCATTTCTCTCCCTCTCTCTATACCGAATTCCGCCTACCAAGGGATCTTTTACGTGCAAACCAATGTATACACGTGTCTTGGGTTTTCTTTCCTTCGATGGATAAATGTTTAGCGCGCACATTGTATCATAAGGTGTGTCATTGAGTCAGCTGGCGTGGTTTCGATTCCCTGACTGTACGTGACGAGGGGGAGAGTCCCCCCACTGCTAAAGATCCCTACGCGCAAGCGAATTATTGAAATAAAATTGAACCATATGTTAGTCCCGAAATAACCTAGTTTGTGATGAATGGACGTTAAACCCCATTTCTCTCTTGTGTATTAGATTAATAAAGTAATATTAATGTATGTTTTATTAATATATTCTTTATAAACAAAAAATCTTATAATCGGATTACGTAATTATATAACAACACCTTTAGAATAATAGACTGATCCATTTTATGTGTCTTAGAGAAATAAAGCGATTATATAGTAATTTTATGTTTTTCGTACCGGTCAGTCCATTATAGGCCTACATAACGGGTTTTCATTTTATGCTCGGATTGCGAAATGGCATATAATAGCATTAGAATATCGAGTCAATGCTAGTTTTCTTTGCTCTGATTACGTAATCACATAATAACATTAGAATAGCGAGTCAGCACTCTACTTGCTGAGCCACCGTGGCTCTCCGTTTTTCATTTTATTCGAATTACATTGGGAAAGTAGACCTACCAATTCTGATTCCGGGATATTTTCCCACCCGAGGTACATAACCGTTATTTGAATATTTTTTGTGTGTTGGTCAATCAAAGTTCACAATTCCCATTTTTTTATAAGAGTGTATGTAGAAAATCAACATCCATATTTTCATTCACATAACTGGCAAATTGTACATAATTATTGTATTGGTACATTTTTGTCTTGTTTCGTTTCGGAAGAAAACCCATTTCATAATATTTTCATTTGCCTACTTTCGTTTGCACATCCGGTATAAATAGAATTCAGAAATGATAATACTTGGGGAGTTTTGACTGAAAAATTGAATGGACGGAGAAAAGCTAACGAGTAAAACAGATTCAGAAGACTTGAAGACAACATTACAGTCCTGCATAGACTCTTTAACAACAGAGGCTAATGGTAAATTCCATCTAATATACGACTTTCAATAAACCGTTATTTCATTTGTTAAACTATCATTCTCAAGTTTCTGAAACAAATCCATCGAAATATATATTTGTGGACTGATGCTACACAGTTTGTATCAATTTGTAGACTATCCTGTTTACATTGTAGTCACAGCCAACAATAAATTGAATAGTAATGATTCTAAATATTAATTTAATCAACCTTTCAAGACCTTTGCTTTTCCGTTTGTATTTTATTTCTAGAGTTATACCTGGATCAGACGGTTCCTGTGTTAAATTCTCCACCTGCTCCTCTCCAGTTTTATAGAGATTTTATTTCTCCCAATAAACCCGTTGTCATCAGGAATCTTATTAACCACTGGTCAGCCTTGCGAAAATGGGGACCGTCATATTTCAGGTCAGTCCTCTCGTGATCTATGATTAAAGGGAGGTAACTCCATTTATTGCACTGTTTTTCAGGCGAACGTCTTAAACTTGTGTTAAGAAATCAAAATACAATGAGATAGATAATCGCCCGGCTTGGATTCAAAATAGAACCATCAAAAGTGGATTGTGCAGAAAATGACTTACTTGGCAAAATTTGCGGGTCATCATAATCTGTGTAAATACTGAATGGTGATTTGATATTTTTAGCAGGTTAATCTTATAGGTTTTTGTTTTTCGTGTAGTGCGGTCCCCCTGCACTTACTATTAGACTGATATTCCTTACAGAGAATCGACTTTCACAATTGCGATCATAATATTTAAGATTTGGATAAAGAGTTGACAATTCTCGCTATAATAGTTTGAAATATAGATACCGATAGTGAAAAAGGAATACATTTATCTGTGCGACGTTAGGGTTGTTCATCTCGATTGTTATTGCTACTACTGTAAAAAACAGTCCCGGTAATTATTTTTCAATCCGTTGAAAATCGATGGCATCGATGGTTAATTATGGTCTTAGCAAGTTAATAAATGTATAATTAATAATCTATAAAACATTTGAAACCCAACGAAAGAGCTGCAATAGACAGATTTACACCTTGCATAATGCATCTTAAAAAGAAATACTAATAGAATAATGAACTAATACTTCTACGATATTTATTATATATTCAGAGGGGAACCATGGTGGCTATGTGGATAAGACCTGGCTCACAAGGTTGATTGTTCGCCCGTGCAGGACGGATGACAAGGACAGCTGTGTAGTTTTTCGGATGGTACGAAAAACGAGGGTTCTGTGTATAAAATATCCATTGGCAGTAAGAGTAGGCTTTAGTGCGCTGCCCGAGAAAAAAAATTCCCCTCATAGCACACTGTATGGCGTATGCCCGTCTTCTTTTACCCAGTATATGAGCAGAACAGTAGGACGTTAAACCCCATTTTGTTTCATTTCATAAACACAGAGAAACAATAGGGAATCTACAAGTGACGGCCACAGTAACACCAAATGGCTATGCAGACGCTATTCATGATGGAAAATTTGTCATGCCAGAAGAACGTTTGATGTCAATGTCAAGCTTCCTGGACATCCTCGACACACCGGGAAAAGAAGTCTTTTACATCCAGAAACAGAATTCTAATCTAACTGATGAGTTTACAGAGATCCTGAAAGATGTAGATTCTGATTTAAAACTAGGAGAGGAAGCTTTTGGTAATAATACTTATATTAGTTGTGATAGGTGGTCATCGTCTGATTAAACCCCAAACGGATTCAAATACAGGGATCACGGTGGCCAAATGGGTAAGACGCTGGCTCGCTAGCCTAGAGGTCGAGTGTTCCATCCCTGCATTGCCCGAGAATGTTCATCCTTATTTTCGGGCATGGTTTCCCCATGTCAGTGATACATTACGGAGGGCCCGACAAGAACAGTTGTCTAGTCGTTCGGATGGAACAAAAACCGAGGTCTCGTATACACATTGGCATGCACATAAAATTTCCCTTAGCAGTTGGAATTCGACATAAGAGTAGGCCGTAGCGCCTCTGCCCGGGCAAAATTTCCCTCGTGGCACACTGTAAGGCGTATGCCCGTCTTCATTAGCCCAGTTCGGAGCAGAAAAATAGGACGTTAAGCCCCATTTCATTTCATTTCTGATTAAAGTATAGTTTATATTTCGTTTCGGTTTTTTTTATACTTTCGATGACGGACCAACCTACAGAGGGAGGAAAAAAGCGACAGTGTTATGTAACTATTGTTATATGTATATAATATAACTATTTTTATGTATATAATATAACTATTTTAACTATTCTTATAAGTATATAATGTAACTATTTTAACTATTGTTATATGTATATGATGTTAGGTAAACAACCAGATGCTGTTAATTTCTGGATGGGAGATGGACGTGCTGTAACATCTAGTAAGTTGTCTTGTATATCTTATTTACATTTAAATAATTTAATTTTATTTCTTGGGACAATGTCGGTTTTTTTAGATTTTAAATTTTAATACATTTACAGTGTCAGTCGTAATAATGATATAGCGTCTAATAAACTTCATTTTGACTATTTGGTGCAATTTGATTAAAACGAACATCACATTTGGTTCGGTTATTATAGTTCCAAATTTCGTTTACTTGTCTTTACTACACTGGGAGCAGGAAGAGTTATTATATAGCCCGCGTTCTGGGTGATTAGCCAAAAAAATGGTCTGTTACTGTGGATAATCAGATGTCTGAGGTCATAGGGTCAAAAGCCGCTAGTATGACCTCTGATGCGATGTCCATCACAACTGGTCAGATCTGCATGTAGTGTAGGTCATCGAAAGTATTAAAAAAAACGAAACGAAATATAGATCTGTAGTTGCGTATTATTGGTGTAGATTAAAGTTACATTATGGGAGATAATATAAAGAGATGGCAGTTCTCACTATAATAGTTAAAAACTAGATAGTGTAAAGGTAATCTTTCTGAAAATTTCAGTCAAATTGGTCCACTATTAGCCGAGAAAAAAGCGTTTGAAATATTCACATCCTCGGTCATCATTATTTAAATCATTAATATAAACAGCATAGTCTCGATTATCCACTTGATTGATTTAATTACCAACGTTCATTAAGCGGCATATAGGAATTTAATCCGCCAACATCGAAGGCTAGACTTCACATAGAGAGTTTATTATGGTCTGGATATGTTAATTAATGCCCAATTGATTATTTAGATAATATTTCAGGCCTAAAGAAAGACCTGTAATAAGCAGATTTTGCTCTTGCATAATGCTATTTTAATCAATATGTTTTATCTGTTAGGTGACAAAAGACCACAAATTGTAATTGTCACTGGAGAGCCGCAACAACGGATGTGTTTCAGAGAAAAAACATGTGTGTTATTCTTTTCATTTCTTTGTACATTTCAGTGCATCGGGATCATTATGAAAATCTGTATTGCGTCATATCCGGTTGGAAGAAATTTATCCTGATACCACCAACTGATTTACCGTATATACCATATGGTAGGTTTATACCATCTTCTCTTTTACCGTATATACCATATGGTGGGTTCTGGGGAAGAACTTATATAGGCTTTGCCTGTTGTTCAATCTTTTTCAAATGAATAAAATTAATGTTATACAACCCTCTGATATACTGTATAAACAAAGTGGTAAGTTTTTATCATAACATGTGATAGGTTAAACCCATTTCATTCCATTTCAATTATCGTTCATCACAGGAATTGATTTTATATAATTTTAGAAGATTACCCGACTGGTATATTTAAACAAGTAGATGGAACATGGTCTGTAGTTGATGATCCAAATACCATACAGGTACAACTTTAAATATATTTCAACGACATCACCACGTATGATAATTGAATAAAACGGTTCCCCATTCTGAAATACAATAATTTAAAAGTGTATAGAGGTTATTGCAAGACTCCGCAAATCCTAGCCCCCCTCCCCCCTCTCTCTCCCTCCCTCTCCCTCTCTCTCTCTCTCCCTCTCTCTCGCGTAGACACACCCTAACTAGTCGGTCATCCAACTCCCTCTTCAAGCAGGGTCAGGTAAGGGAGAGAGAGAAAGAGAAATGGGGTCCACTCAACACAAACTAGGTCATTTCGGGACTAACCTATGGTTTTTTAATTTTATTTCAATAATTCGCATGCGCGTAGGGGTCTTTAGCGGTGGGAGGAAACCGGAGTACCCGGAGGAAACCCACGAGCTTGAGAAGGCGCTCCTATATCCATGCCACATACGCTCACACCTGGGCTCGAAACCACAGCCGCAAGCCAGAGGTGACCGGCCAGCTAGATGTCCGGGATAATTTCCCGCTTAGCACACTGCATGCCCGTCTCCATTAGCCCCACCGGAGCAGCACAGTAGGGCGTTAAACCCAATTTCTTTCGCTTCAATTATTCGGTAACTTCACACGGCGAAACACCTTCCTAACTGTTTGTTCTCTTAAAACCCAAACATATATCTCCTACTTTTTAAGGTTCCATGGATCGCCATTGATCCACTGCATCCAGATACAGCATCTTATCCACAGTATAAAAAGGCCACGCCAAGGGAGATAACCGTGAGAGCCGGTGAAACTCTTTATTTACCGTCGCTATGGTTTCATCACGTGCAACAATCACACGGGTGTATTGCTGGTAAGTATGAGTTATTTCACGTAGCTGTTCCTTCTCAAGTAAAGAAGGCTTAAAGTTGGTGTTTCACAACGGCTTAACTTGCTAAACTAAGCCCTGTTTTCTATTTAGGAGTTGCGATGGCTCGGCGAATAAGACTTTAGCTAATGGTGCAGAGCGTGGGGTCTGGCAACGACGAAAATACGAGGTCCCGTGTACCCATTGGTTGTATTCTTGAGTAGGACGTAGCGCCGCTGTCGAGGCAACGGTTCTCTCATAGCAACCTGCTGTCGTATGCACATGCCTGTCTTCTTCGGCCCTTGGGCAGCTGGGGCAACGTAAGCCCCACTTCAAGTGGATAGTATATAATATAATATATCTGTAATTTACGTCTCGTTTCAGTTAATTATTGGTACGATATGGAATATGACATTAAATATAATTATTATAAATTTCTAGAAAAATTAACGTCGGTTATAAAATAACTGTGATCAACATAGATATGTGAACAGCGTTGTGAAATAACTTGAAATATAGAAGTCGACAGTTATAACAAAGATAGGCAATTGGTCAACAGTTATGATTATTGTTACGGCCAAAAATAGGCAATTGGTAAAATTGTCACCAGTTATAAATATCATTAATGACAAAGATAGACAATTGGTAAATTTAATGACAAAGATAGGCAATTGGTATAATTTTCAACAGCTATGAATGACACAGATAGGCAATTGGAAAAATTACCAAGATGTGGAATGCCTATGTTAAATTTTGATTCCAAGAATGTGATTTTGTAATTAGTACTCAATGTACAGGAAAAGGTGATTTACAAGGAATATGTGTTATAAATATATGGTTTGAATTATGGATAATTAATATTTTCATAAAAAAACTAATTCTGACAAGGAGGAAATGTGAATTGTTTTATCTTTTTCATTCTTCTCATTTCATTGTACTGTATATGTCGAATCACTTCGTTTCCTTCCTATTTGTTCATTGAAAAATCATTTGTTATACAATAAATTGCTAGAATGTCTGATATATGTTCGTCCTTTTAATAAATCTTTTGCGGCACCGTGGATTGTTTGTGGTATTTGTTTTCTCAATGAACGGGGGGGGGGGTGATATTTGATAGTCGGGAAATTGGGCGTGTGGCGGTCAGGACAATGGATGGGAGCTTGGCAGTTGAGATGCCGGGATAATACTAGTAGACGGGGGCGTGGCAGTTGAAAATTTCAAGCCAGGCTTTAACTTGTCAGAGGTGGCGTCGAATGGTGGTGATGGGATGGCCCCATGTCACGTCCAACCGGGAATCGAAACCACAGCAGTTGACTCAATGACAAACCTTATGATACAACGCGCACGCGCTAACCATTCGGCCATCCAACCCCTGGTTGACGCAGAAAGTAGGAAGTTAAACTATAGTTCGTGTCATTTCCGTATTAGAATAAAACTGAAATACATTTTTTGATGGCCTGAACGTGGAACTTGTTGGTGATGCCGATGATACGCGACCTTCTAATAATAGTCCACAATACGATGTGGTCACCTCTGGCTTGCGGCTGTGGTTTCGAGCCCTAGTGTGAGCGTATGTGGCATGGAGATAGGGGCGCCTTCTCAACCTCGTGGGTTTCCTCCGGGCACTCCGGTTTCCTCCCACTGCTAAAGACCCCTACGCGCAAGCGAATTATTGAAATAAAATGAAACCATATGTTAGTCCCGAAATGACCTAGTTTGTGTTGAGTGGACGTTAAACCCCATTTCTCTCTCTCTCTCTCTCTCTCTCTCTCTCTCTCTCTCTCTCTCTCTCTCTCTCTCTCTCTCTCTCTCTAACAATACGATGTGCTATGGGTCAACAAGCTGCTCCTTCAACATATAATATTTAAACAGGATTACCGACATTACCACACAATCACTAAACTGACTTAACATAACACTATAGGCCAAACTGGTGATATTTATACATCGTATTATAGAGGTAATATTTCACGGTTATTAGATTAACACGGGCACCTGTCTGTAAAGATAGAGGTATGAGTCGCCTGGTAGCAACTGGTCCATTGATACCTTCAACCTCTCATACAGATTAAAGGTCAGTGGAATTATCCACGGTAAAAAAAATATATAATCCCTTAACCTGCATTATTGAAATATTTTATAAATAATCAACCAGACATTACTGTAAAGATACATTATGCGGGGTTAGATAAAGAGCTGGCAGTTCTCACTGTAATAGTTAAAAACTAGATAATGTAAAGGGAATTTGATGTGCTGAAAATTTCAATCAAATTGATCCACTCTGAACTCAGATTTCGGCGATTGAAATTTAGGCTTTGTCTCGGTCATCATTACTTAAATCGGTACGATAAAATAACATAGTCTCGATTATCTATTTCATGATTAAATCCTGCATTAAAGTTGAGCAGCAACACGGATCCTAATCCAGTAAATATCACAGGCTAGCGTTGACACCGAACGTTGATTATGGTCTGGATAAGTTTAATTGATGTCTAGTTAATAATTTCAGGCGTAAAGAAAGACCTGCAGTGGAAAGATTTAGTTGTGTGAGTTAGTTGTATTTTACGTCTGCTTCCATCGAGGTGATATCGCAGACAAGCACGCCAGTTTACTCAATGACCTAATAATAGGATATGGTCGTGGGGTCACGAAATGACCCTTGGATCCTTGTGTTAAATAAGTGAGCTGCTAAAACCAGCCATGGTCGTGGTCAATACGTGCTAAGATTAATAATATCTCTTGTATAGGTAACAAACAATAACATACATATATCCTTCCAGTACGACATTTCTCAAATTAAAAACATGTTGACCTTTCTATAGCAAAATAATAGATCTTCTTGCCTTTATAAATCCTCGTCATTTTTCTATCGTTTACACTGGATTCCTGCTTCCCTTCTGCCCTGTTCAACATCTATCGCAAGACTTTATACTTAACGGTAAGTCAATTGTATTAAGAATAAAAACGATGGAAATTAGGGTTTAATGTGTCTTGAAAACATCATTGAGTTGATTTTGAGACTGAAATGCTAAATTGAATTGTTATGGATGTGTACAATGAATATGTGTACAATTTTGCCTGGACAGTGGCATTTGTGCCAAACGTTTCTTCGAATTCCAACTGCAAAGGTTTCTTGTTGTTTATTGTTCGATGGTGATCTCTGAGTAGTTTTTATATTGTTTTGCCATTAATCGACGTCAGGGCGTCCTGGTTAGTAAGGGAGGTTGGTGGGCGTATTGTTAACGCGTGCGTATTGGATCATACGGTTTGTCATTGAGACAAGTGACGTTGTTATGATTGATTAATTGCCCAGATGTGAGAGAGAGAGAGAAATGGGGTTTAACGTCCACTCGACACAAACTAGGTCATTTTGAGACTAACATATGGTTTCATTTTATTTCAATAATTCGCTTGCGCGTAGGGGTCTTTAGCAGTTGGAGGAAACCGGAGTGCCCGGAGGAAACCCACGAGGTTGAGAAGGCGCCCCTATCTCCATGCCACATACGCTCACACCAGGGCTCGAAACCACAGTCGCAAGCCAGAGGTGACTGGCCAGCTAGAGGTCGAAGCGCGGCACTGTAGACCACTAGGCCATCCCAACCCCCCTTGCCCAGATGTACTTCGGGGCAAGAAGTAAGGTCGTCTGTTCAACCGGCTCCTCCGTTTCCTCCCATTGAGTTTTAATCCCTACACGCAAGCGAATTGTTGAAATAAAGTTAAACCATATGTTAGTCACCTGGTTTTTATCGAGTGGATATTTCCCGCCACCACCTCTCCCCCCTATCTCTGTCTTCCTCTCTCTCTCTCTCTCTCTCTCTCTCTCTTTTCATATTTTGTTTTTATTTTTTAACAGTTCCAAGAATCTAAACCAATACAATGAAAACAATTCAGACTGTTTTGGCTGCTATAGCCATAGGTAAGAAATATATTTGTAATCGTGGGTAATTGTGGTCGGTTGAATGTCGGAAAAGTAAAATTTGATGGATATAGGGCAAACTTGATATGATCTAAGATTTGTTTCTTCAAGCTGATTCGGCACATTGTAGGTAATTGTCAGATTCCGGCAGGGTACAAAAACGGTATAATTTTGTCGTATTCGCTTGCTACGATATCACCCTTGGTGGAATGGACGTGAAATGAAATAGGGTTTAACGTCCTACTGTTCTACTCCTGACCCGGGCTAATGAAGACGGGCATACGCCATACAGTGTGCTATGGGGGAAATTGTTCCCGGACAGCGGCACTATGGCCTGCTCTTGTGTCGAATCTCAGCTGCTGGGGATCTTTTACGTGCACGCCAATGTGTTCACGGGACATCGGTTTTTCGTCGCATCCGGACGACTACACAGCTGTCCTTGTCAGTCCCTCCATCCTTCATCACAGACAAGGGGAACCCACGCCGGAAAATCTGAGTGAACTTTCTCGGCAAATGCAGGGATCGAGCTCCCGACCTCCAGGCTAGCGAGCCAGCGTCTTACCCTGGAAGTGGGCGTAAAGCTCCAGGAACAAACGAAGGTTGCATTGGGGGATTGTTGAAAGAAATGATGTATGTGTAGTGTGCGCCTTCAGCTGTGCGGGTTTTGAGATTATCTAACAAATGATTTATTTTTATTTCAGCGATTGTTCCCTGGACGGCAGGCCAGGACTTCCAGTGTCCACAGGCCAGAGGACATTTCCAAGATCCAAGGAATCAGTCCAGATTTTTCGCCTGTGTCGATTACACACCAACAAACTTAGTATGTGCCGAGGGCAGTGTATTCGATCCTATCATAAGGAGATGTAATCTACTAACTTATGTTAATTCGGTCACTGGTGCACGCTGCGATCAAGGCGATGGCATGTTTTCAGTACCGGGAGATTGCAGTCAATATTTAGTATGTTCAAATGGTCTCCCCTTTATCATGGATTGTCCAGACGGTTTATTTTTCAACAGAACCCATAACTATTGTGACAGAGAAGTTCGGTGTTAAACGATGGCAGTTAATAGCTTAGTAAAATACAATTTTTATTCCTTTTTTAGAAGAATAATGTGTTTTGTCAACCAGAACAAACACCTCATTGGGTATTCCATTTTACATCAATACTTTATTCAATATGTTCCCAAATAGTTAAAAAGCATACAAAATTCTTTGAAAGCAATGATTCAGTCTTTTTAAAGCCAGTTTGTTTTTCATTTTGAAAACCAGAAAATGCTTCATCCCTCGATCATCTCGGTTTTGTATTTTGAAGCATTCGTGTTCGCAGGCAGATTTGAGGGTCTGTTTTGTTTTACTTTTAGGGGATCAGGGATCAGGCTATTCTCAGACGAGATCAGACTGAAATGGGGAGGTCATTTCCATAAAGAAAATTTGTTTACTGGGAATGCTAGTTACAGAAAATCGATTGGGCGTAGGAATACAGAAAGTCGATTGGTCTTGGTGGAACTCGTAGTTACGTTTGCTATTATAACGTTACATTCGCGATGACAAACGTTTCTTGCCGTTAAGTTAAATTCGTGATGACAAACGTTTCATTCCGTTACGTTACGTTAGCGATGACGAAAATTTCTTACCGTTACGTTACGATCGTGATGAAGAAATTTGTTACCGTTACGTTACGTCGCGATGACAAACGTTTCTTACCGTTACGCTATGTTCTCCATGACAGACATTACTAGTGTGTAGTAACAGAACGGTTACTATTTGGAAAATGTAGGTTTACACATAGTAGTAAAAACAGACCCTATTTCTGGCTTTCAAAATAAGAGAGTAGCTGGTATTTAACAAGTCTATCCTGATGCCTTAAATGTAAAAGGTGATTGTCCTTCAAAAGTATGTAACATTTATACCAAACGCCATCTCCGTTAACCCATTATTAAAACTAAACGTTTATTTAATGTGCATCACTGAAAGAATGTCAATGGTGAATGATCGCTTTGCTTGTAATTTCATTTTATTTATGGGCCTATTTTATTGTTTACATGTCTTCCCTTTCTAATTGTACCTACCTTTACATATGCGATGTCTCATAATGTTTATACTGTGGTAGGGGGGTTATATTATCAAATAAAAACATTCATTGTAACAGAAATATTTATCATGCTTTATTCTTATTAGAGGGGGTCACGGTGGCTAAGTGGATAAGGCGCTGGTTCGCTAGCCTGGACGTCGGGTGTTCGATCCCTGCATTGGCCGAGAAAGTTCATCTCGATTTTCCGTCGTGATTTTCCCTTGTCAGTGATGCAGAAGGAGGGCCTGACAAGGACAGTTGTCTAGTCTTTCAGATGGGACGGAAAACCGAGGTCCCGTGTACACATTGGAGTGCACGTAAAATATCCCTTGGCAGTTGGAATTCGATATAAGAGTAGGCCGTAGCGCCGCTGCCCGTGCAAAATTTCCCTCATAGCACACTGTATCGCGCATGCCCGTCTTCCATTATTCAGGTTAAGTGCAAAAGAGTAGGACGTTAAACCCCATTTCATATCATTTATTCTTATTAGATCTAAAGTGGCAGTACTACTATTTATCCATGACTGGTGGGAGGAGTAGGGACAAAGGCCAGTTCCTTTCTTAACTCGTCCTATTTGCTGAAATGAATGAAATTTGGTTTAACGTCCTTTTTTGCTGCACCAATCAGATATTCATGCAATGTACTATGGTGAACATGTCGCCCAGATAGCGGCGTGTCTGTCCCATGAGGTGTGCAATAGGGGACATTTTGCCCGGACTGTGACGTTTTGCCCCCTGAAGCGTGCCATGGGAATCATTTTGCCCGAATTCTGGCGTTTTCTTGCCATGCAGTGAACTATGTGTAGCATTTTGCCACATGCAGTGTGTTATGGGGATAATTTGACTCGAACAATGGCGCTTCTGACCCATGCATTGGGATCATTTTGTTCAGACAGCGACATTTCCGTCCCATGCAGTGTGCTTTTCGGGATCACTGTGCACGGACAGTGGCGTTTCGGCTCCATGAAGTGTGCTATAATGGAGAACATTTTGCCCGGACAGTGCCGTTTAGCCTCATGAAGTGTGCTATAAGAAACATATTGCGAATTCCGTCTGTCAAGGGTTCATGTTAAAGTGTACACGGGCGTCCCATTCTAACGACTATGTACTGTTTCTTACCCTGTCTTCCAGTATCATAGTTGACCTAAGAAACACTAGTGATAACTATTTACGGAAGCAAGTCTTAGTGTTAATTCTCAATTATTAGTACAATACATAGTGTTTATTACTATAGATTGTGATATTAAAGAAGCTAAATCGCTAATATTTGGGACCAAGAAATTTACACAAAGATATCGCAAGACATATAATTATGTAATATGAATGTATATAAACTGATTTACATTCAACAGTTTCCGTTTTTACTTTAATTTCTAATCAGTTATGTTTGGCGAATTGTTCGAGAAGTCTCAAGCGTCTGGTTTTTCCAGATAAGAATATGACGTCACCGTTGACATGACTTGTGGAATATGTCCAGCCTCGTTCTTCGAGTACCGTCTTACAAATGGCGCTGAAACGCATTCTGGTACTTGATTTGTGTACCAGTGGTAAATTGTTTATTTTGTCTTAAATAATGGATATCAGAAGCCTACAACATCAATGTTGATTTAAATTGACAAATAATTCGTGTTTTCAATGTCGAGGACTAGATGATATTGAATTTAAGACTTGACGCTGACCTCATAGACAGTATATCCCAGTTCATGTTATTTTCATTTCAATCCGATCGAAATCTCGAGATGCATATTTGTACTCCTAAGAGAACCCTTTAAAATTCTGTGAAAGCTCGGTTTTCCGCGCAACATTTCCCTTATGACACACATTGTACCTGGATGGTGCAAAAAAAGTAGGACGTTAAACCCTATTTATCTTCAAGTCGTAACATTTGGTTTCTATTACATGGATTGGCCTTTCCAATACGAATTACTGTAATGTAAACGAGGGGAGGTGCTTGGAACGAATTTAAAATTAAAAAACAATAGATGCGTTCCTTTCATTAACGTTACAGTTTTTCACAAATGCGCACAATTTTGGAAGAAAGACATGCCTTAGATGACAAAAGGTAGAGTTATTTTAACAAGTTGCCCTTTAAAAGTTGAGATGCTGAAAGGTTATAGAAGAAAGGGTATGCGTGGGTCCGGTGGTTATGTATAAATGATATTTAACAGTTGTAATGTACAAGACGTTTACTGAGGAGTTTACAACAGGTACGTGCTAAAATTTTATAGTTTTACTACTTATTTCTGGAATCAGACCACTGACTCCATTTACTATTTCTGGAATTAGACCACTGATTATACGTCTTCTGTTCTTCATAGTATTAACAGTTTACAAATGGATTCAAATGTCTTTATTTAATCTTTGGTGTAGAATTTCTTAAAGCGGTTTGCATATTTCTACTAGGCCTGTGTGTCTATTTAAGGGCGGGAGCAACTCTACGCGTGTTATTCTAATTGAAATAACACTATCTCGATATTCAGACACAATACTGCATAGAATGTTAGTCCCGAAATGACCTAGTTTGTGTCGAATGGACGTTAAACCCCATTTCTCCCTCTCTCTTATGTTCCTTAAACTGATTTTAGTAAAGTTTCTATCCGTAACAAAACCCTTGAGTTTGAACATAGAATTCAGAAGCTAAAAGTGATAATTTCATATTTTCTAAGAGAGTCAAAACATATTTATTTCTGTGTCTTTTGCTCAAAGGGTTGTCAACTCACTGTTGAATTTGAAGTTGAAAATGATATTTTTGCCAATTTTTCAACTGGCAACAGTGAATTATAGGATTAATAGGATTATTCTTTAGCAAGGTAGGCTTGTTTATAGATACCATCTATTTTAAGGCTTTATTTTAATATATTTTAAAAATGTAACTAAAAAATATGAAACTGTCGTTTTAAGCTACGAATCGGTAATCTACGCTAGTAAATAGTGATCTAATACAAGAATGGTAAACACGAATTTATATCCAGAAAATATATTTATTAAAAATTTGTAATTCAAATTATCTTTTTCTTTCTTTGCAGAGGCGGATTGTTTATATTTATCATGATGGGAAACCTACGAGGAACAGTTTGTGCAGTATTGTGTCTTATAGGTAATTATACATACCATTTTCTCTCAATTAAAGAGAGAGAGAGACAGACAGACAGACAGACATACAGAGAGACAGACAGACAGACAGACAGACAGAGAGGGTGAGAGAGAGACAGAGAGAGAGACAGAGAGACAGGCAAAGAGACAGAGAAAGAGAAAGAGAGAGAGTGGGGGAGGAGAGTGATGCTTTAAGATGCAGCGCGCACGTATTAACCATTTGACCACCCACCCCTCCCCATCGCTTAAAGAGACAGTCCCAGATATTGCAATGGAATTAAAAGTATAGAACACATTTACCTTATATTGTATTTAAATACTGAATCGTGTGAAAATGGGCACTATATTTGCTCTATAAGTGTTATCTCATTTCCTTTCGTGACAGTGGGGCGGATTGTCGAATGATAAGCGCGTGCGCGCTGTATCATAAAATATGTCATTGAGTCAACTGGCGTTGTTTCGATTTCCAGGTGGTATGTGACAAGGAGTAAGGTCGCCTGTCGTAAGTGTTTAGGTCCCCTAGTTCAGCTGGTTCTAGATTATGGGATGAACTTCCACAACAGATCAAGAATTAACAGACTTTTGATCAATTTAAATCCTCACTAAAGACTTTCCTGACAGTTTACCAGTAGAGCCATCACTAAAAGCGTTTTGAGCATGTGTGAACATGTTGTTGTTGTCGTTGTCCTTGTTGTTGTTATTATTATTATTACATATATTCAATTACAGGACTTATAGCACATACCATTGGCCAGGATCCAAACTGTCCAGAGGAGTATGGTTACTTCGCCGACCCGTCAAACATGGCTGCCTTTTACCAATGTGATCGAGGTATTTCCGTTTGGGTTGAGTGTGCTAACGGCACCTTGTTCGATTCCACCGTGGGAAACTGTATAGCGACAGAAACTCACGTTTCAACTCATGGAATCGTGTGTCCAGAACCAGATGGCTTGTTCCAGTTGAGTGGTGACTGTTCGCGATTTTTAGCTTGTGTAAATAATGTGGCCCATGTTATGGACTGTCCGGAAGGAACTCTTTACAACCGAATCCAACAATGGTGTGGTGAACCTGAAAACTCATCGTGCTGAATATCAACTTCCGGTAACTGACCTTGAACTTGATTCACGAAAACTTACATTAAAATATTTCAAGAGTAAAGTCTAAAGTTTTATTGGATAAGATCGTAATTCGTAAATTTACTGAGTGTTGGTTTTAGCCAATGAAAAGGCTGTATTCTAAACATATTTTAGTATAAACGTTCTTGCATAACACACCTTCATTTGTATACAGAGCAAGCAGACTATCATCTCCTGTGACATGTCGTGGGAACTAACAACAACAATGCAAACATAAAACTTATTACAAATGATTCATTGATTAAAATTAATAAAATTTTGCCAAATTGGTATGTGTCCAAACATTAAGATATAATTATTGTCACGTTGTCAGATTTATAATTACAATCCAGATTGTTCACATCTCAGAAGGTTTTTCTTTTGGCTTCATATTTTATATAAACTATCATTTTGACATTTATTCACACAATCGGCGGAGTGGACGCTGACTCTCGGTGGACTGGCTCGTTAACTCTCGGGGTGGGCCTTTGTCTCTCGGAATGAACCATTGTCTCACGGAGTGACCTCGCTTGACTCTTGTGGGATCTTTATCTTTCTCGGTGAAACTTTTTATTGGATTGGAACACCTAATATCTGAGTATTTTAACAAATTTCACAGTTTTTTTTTTGTTTGTTTGTTTTTGTTTTGTTTTTTTTGTAAAATAAGCGTATACTAGTCTCAAATTGACCTTATTGAATATCTAATGGGTCATTAAACTTAATAATATTTCATTATTCAAAATGCTTAGATTCCGCTATTCATAAAACCAAACCAACGATGACAGGAAATGGAATGTGATTTGAAAATTGAAACTATCGTCTGACTGCGTTCTAACTGTGGCTGGCATATTTGAAATATCAAAGTGTATTTTAGACTCCACAATCCAATCTCAGAGCTATACCAGTGATGAGTTGGAACAGCCCACAAGATTGACAAAATGATGCATGCAAGTCACTAAATCAACGAATCGTTGATATTATTTTAGTTTGTTTATTACCCCATACCAATTACGGCATGTCTGTGTGAAATAGCTTTATTTAACGCCCGCTTCCCAACAGCGACACTGCCGACTACATCTTAACAGGATTGGAGTTGGGCACAGATTCGCAGTCACATGTACTGAATGGGTTAGCGAAAAGTCATGGGAACAAACATTTGCGAACGATATTGAACTGCTAGGTTTTCCGGTGAGGTAGGCAGAGGGACATATGAAGTGAGCGGTCAATTACCTGGTTATTCTATGAAATCTTAAGACGGTAACAAATAACAAGAAGAGAGCAAGCTAAACGTAAACGCCTATTACCTCCCTTTAAACGAGAGAGAGACAGAGAGAGAGAGAGGTCCCACTTTTGGGACTAACATATGGTTTCAGTTTTATTTCAATAATTCGCTTGCGCGTAGGGGTCTTTAGCAGTGGGAGGAAACCGGAGTGCCCGGAGGAAACCCACGAGGTTCAGAAGGCGCCCCTATCTCCATGCCACATACAATCACACCAGGGATCGAAACCACAGCTGTAAGCCAGAGGTGACCGGCCAGCTAGAGGTCGAAGCGCGACACTCTGTCTAGACCACTAGGCACCCCCCCCCCCCCGAGAGAGAGAGAGAGAGAGAGAGGTGGTTATATATAGTGTACCATTTCATTATTATATAATTGTTTCGTTATAATATAATTATTTCTTTATTACGAATTAATATTTCGCTTAAACGAAATCATATAATACTGGAATCGTGGAAGAAAAGAGTATATATAAGATTGGAGTCGTGCACTTTTGGGGTTGCGTAGAAATTGACTTAATCACGGACCTTTATCTAAAGTGTATTTCAATTTTAAGTGCCAAGTGATAATTTTGGACCACTTCATTGTTTTTCGTCCACCCAACCCCCACCATTACACCCGAACTCAACACATCAGTGTTATCGCATGTTTCCATAACAGTTGCTGATTAACATAAATCAAAACGTAAAAAGAAATATTACAAAATTACGTCTTAATTTATTTCCATTAGCCCACAATTTGTTTAGACGCAACCAAAGCAATAGCCCTATTTGTACACAATGTAACTGTGGTATTATTGAAGACTTGTTTCATTTTATTCTTGAGTGTAACCATTATAAACATTTACGATCAATTTATATACCTGATCAGTATATCAGCCACCCCCCAACTAAAGCAAAATTCCACCAGTTATGTAACAGTTATGATATAAATACACTTGTTTCGCTATCTTGTTATATAAATAAAGCTATGCGTACAAGACAGTTTAATTGCAAATAGTAAAACTTTAAGGCTGTGTTGGATAATAACCAAGCCGTATATTGTAAATAGAATAATAATTTATCATTGTTTAATAATATTATTATATTGCATTATATTTATAACTCAAAACCTATTTACTAAACAGTGTCTCATTATAAAGTAGCCATCAATATACACTAAATTCTGTATAATTGCTTGAAAATATCACTATGTATATATGTTCAAATGTTATTTGTATCTATAGATCGTAAGATCTCCATACTGAATAAAATAAAATATATAATAAATATAACAGTTGCTGACAAGAGGAGTGTAACTAGTCGTGCGGATGGAACGAAAAACAATGGCGTCCAAAAATAAAAAAAAATATATTACTTGGTACTTATAATCGATTTACAACTGCCAGAAACCCCGCTTTGGGGTCACATCGACGTTCCTCGCTACTCAACCATACACAGACATAATTCCGTAACCATACAGATGAAAAGCAACCTCAGAGTCCTGTGATGACACTTTAAAAGCCTTTCCATTTCTTAAATTAAATGTAAGCATAAACTGTCTTGTGCACGGTACTTGCTGCTTAGTACTATCTGATTAAAATGCAAATCTATAGATCTTGTCGGTTGTAGTGGAAGGTAGCTTCAGAGTCATACAAGCGGCTTCTGACCCTATGCCGCCAGACATTTGATTAACCAATCAGCGGTGATGTTTCTATTGGGTTACCCACAGTTCCGAGCACCTCACGCCTTAATCTCGACCGTTACATTGGCTAATCCCGCACATCGTAACGTGGGTTATGTAACTATTCTTCTAGATCCTAGTGTAGTGAAGAGAAGTAAAACAAAATTTTGAACTATAAAAAACGAAACGAAATAGGATCTGTGTTTTAACCTGGTTGCGTTTAGCGTATACAACTGCATAATTTCAATCATCGAATCCGGTAAAGGTACAAACAAACTAAGGAGTGACCAAGTTCACAACAACAAAAATCCTCAAGATAACACAATGACTAAACGAAAATTATTTTCCATGTGGTGCAAAACCACGGGATACTAAAAACTTATTTCAGTGTTTTCTTCTGATAAAAAGTGAACGCTGCACATACGGTAATAGAGGATGTACTTCAATCCGTTTTCTTACACAATGAACGTGAGAAAATGTAACAATGAAACGGGAGGGGGGGGGGGTAAGAAGATGATATAAACGTGGCTACATAAATATCGTAACCCACTTTTATAAAATGACAACTCCCAAACAACATAATATAGTCGTGTCAATTTTCCTATACGAACGATTGTCGTATATGTATATCGCCCAATGTCCTATATCAGTCATTTTCCTATATGGACCGTTTCCTATAGGCGCCGTTGTCATATATCACCCATTGGCATGTCCTATATCAGTCATTTTCCTATATGGACCGTTTCCTATAGGAACCGTTGTCATATATCACCCATTGGCATGCATATGTAGAACAATCACTGCCTATCATCCGTTTTTTAGGCTAATCATGCATCAACCATTGTCCTATATCAACCATTGTCCCATAGCAACTATTTACCTGTATCAACCATCGTCATGTATTAACCATTGTCCTATATCAACCATTGTCCCAGAGCAACCCTTTTATTACGAAAACCATTCCAATAAACCCATATCAACCATTTACCTGTATCAACCATTGTCATGTATCAACCATTGTCCCATATAAAGCATATACCAACCATTGTTTATACCAAACGTTTATTAGATGCCAACCATTCTAATTAACCCATTTTCTGTATCAACCATTAATACAACTGGCGTGGTTTCGAATCCCCGGTTGTACGTGGCATGGAGTTAGGGTCGCCTGCACAGCCTCATGGGTTTTCTCCAGGTACTCCGGTTTCCTCTCACTGCCAAAGACCCTCACACGCAAGAGATTATTGAAATAAAGTTAAACCAATTATGTTAGTCCCGAAATGACCTAGTTTGTGTCAAGTGGACGTTGCACCCATTGCTCTTTCTCTCTCTCTCTTTCTCTCTCTCTCTCTCTCATACATCATCGACTTTGCTACCTACCAAGAGAGAGAGAGAGAGTTTTCTGATTACTTGTTCATGAATATATTTAATTTCAATTAATTGTGTTTTTTTTTTTACGTTATTAGTTTTGCGCCGCATCTTGTTATTGAATGCTCAGTTGTTGTCCAGTGCAAACCAATCAGGAAAACTTAATACAATACATAAATAAATTTAAAATACGTCCTCTTAAAAACTCCTGATTTACTTCATTCTAGCATACATTATAACATATAATCGAGCTATCTATCGCCTATAGGCGTTTTCAGATATTAATAAAGGTATACAAATAATTAAATTTATACTGTATATATCCTGGTTCATGACGTAATATATATATATTATATATTATATATCTACTGTGATACACTCTACTTGTAAACAAAAATAGGTCAAGAGATTAAAAAATATTCAAAACTGGTTTTTGACAACAAATAGCCTACAGGACGTTGAAAATATATTACGGAACTTAAAGAAGCTAATCGTTAATATCTGGGTCCTAGATTATTGGTAGAAATCGGTCGCAATTCATGATTATAATAATGTAATATGAATGTATATAAACTGATTTACATTCAATCGTTACTGTTTTACTCTAGTTTTTAATCAGTTCTACTCGACCAAATATTAGTTACAATACATGGTGTTTATTACTATATCTTGTGATATTAAAGAAAGTAAAATGGCTAACATATGGGACCTAGAAATTTGCACAAATATATTATCGCAAGGCATATAATAATGAAATATATATGTATATAAACTGATTTACATTCAATCCGTTCCGTTTTTACTTTAATTTCTAATCAGTTATGTTTGGCGAATTGTACCTAATGGCAATCTCTAGCGTCTGGTTATTCCAGTCTACACAGATAGTATTTATTGCGCATGCTTTACAGTTAAGAGAATGGCGTCACCGTTTGACATGACTTCTGGAATAAGTATAATAAAGACTTTGGATGATATGGAGACTTAGCTACTTTAAATTGGGATTTTGTTTAAAAGGAGACTCTTTAATGGGAGTTAAACATCTTGAATTTAAATCAAAATAAATTATTGAATTGATAGTGTGTGTTATTAAGGTTAATATAGGGTAAACGCATTCTGATTATACTTTTGTTTGAGAAGGTCAAGTGAAAGTAGTTTTTAGCTACAACATGACAGTATAAATAGTACATGTACATATTTTAAAAAACGTTTTTGGTACACTAGTAACAAATATCGAATTATCAGCCCATGTCGTCAATCGTCCACTAAAATGTGTAATCCTTTAAAAGCTCAATACCACTCTTGTTGTAACTGAATAATATATCCCAATCTTTATTCTGGTCAACAAATTGTATTATTTCACAATATTCCAATTAATTGATGATATAAATTTCATCTTAACACACCTAAATTAAAAAATTGGAATAATTCAACCTAATGATTTGAATAGTCTAACGTAAACCTTTTCAAATGTGACTTGGATTTTAAAATATTTTCGAACCCTCTGGACAAGTAAAATAGGATGTAATAGATAATTTATACAACAGGTATGACACTTAAACATCTAGTACTTAGAATAAGACTATTATTTATTTTCTGGAGTTGTCAAGCCAGCAAAGATTTTATTGTCCCTTTAAACCGTGTGGGTTTCCCCAGGGTACCGCGATTCCCCCCACTGCTAATGATCCAAACGCGCATGCGAATTATTGAAAAAAATTAAACCATATGTTAGTCCCGAAATGACTTTGTTTGTGTCGAGTGTACGTTAAATCCCATTTCTCTTTCTCTATTGTCCCTTTAAACGTGATGCGCGCTAAATACAACCCTGTCGAATGGAAATGGAATGGGGTTTAACGTCCTTTTCTGAACCAACTGGGCTAATGAAGACGGGCATACGCCTTACAGTGTCCGGGAAATTTTGCCCGGACAGAGGCATTAAGGCCCACTCTTACCGTATATCGAATTGTAACTGACAAGGGATCTTTTACGTTCATGCCAATGTGTACATGGGACCTCGGTTTCTCGTATAGGAACATCAGTCTAGCACCAATCACACGAGGAAACCACGCCCGTTGACACCTAGAGCAGAACCGCGACCAGCGTCTTTCTCACTTTGCCACCACCGATTAGAGAATGAACAGTCGGACGTTAACCCAAATTTCAGTTCATTTCAATTTCTAATTTTTTTTAAGTAAAGCAGAGGTGTAAATTTTCTTAGGACTTTCCCCCAAAATTACAATGAGTGGTGCGGTTCTTCTGTACTTACTATTGAAATCGTAGAAATTCTGAACCCAATGGTTGTGAAAATGTCAAAATATCAACAGTAGAATGGACCCGGTCGAGAACTGTGACAAAAACAAAAGAAAGAAAACCAAAATATAAGTGTCACACAAAACAAAACTGTGAAATAATTACAATGGCTGGTAACATTTTCTTAACAACTGTCTAAGAATTCTGATTTAATACAAAAAAATATCTACAATATATTGTTATTTGGTTTTGACACGTCCGCTAAACTAAGTCTCGTTTCTTCGTCAAACATCACGTCTTCCTGTTCATCATATCGTGCGGATTCAATAATTGGTCGCTAAAAGGGGACAGAGGTTTTTGGTGGCCGAGTAGTCTAATACCTACCTGCAATCATAAAATATGTCATCTATGCAAGACAAGGGGTTTGATCACAGGCTTCTATTTACCATATACAACGGGTTCAGTGATTTATCTCGAAGGGGTCACATAGCGCATAGTCGTTCTTGACAGTTGGAGTTTGAAATAAGCGTAGGCTATAATGCTTCTGTACGGACACAATCGTCCTCCTAGAACACAACATGGTGCATTAGCCCTGTAGGTGCAGGCGAGTAGGACGTTATAAAGTCCGTTTTATTTCGTTTTGTCTCAGAATGACATACAACCAATATTGGATAATTGATATTACTTCAATACGAAAATGAAATGAAATGAAATGGGGTTTAACATCCTACTGTTGTGTTCCTAACCTGGGCTAATGAAGACGGGTATACACCATACAGTGTGGTATGAGGGAAAATTTTGCCCGGGCAGCGGCGCTACGGCCTACTCTTATATCGAATTCCAACTGCCAAGGGATCTTTTACGTGCATGCCAATGTGTACACGGGCCTTGAATTTTCTTCAATTCCGAACGACTAGACAGCTGTTCTTGTCAGACCCTCTGTCCTGCATCACTGACAAGGGAAAAACACGCTGGATATGATATGAAAATGAAATGAAATGGGGTTTATTTCAATAATCAGCTTGCGCGTAGGGTTTTTAGCGAGTTGGACAAGCGATCCTATTCCGTGACACGCACAACCGGGGAATTTAAACCACGCTGTTTCGAAAAAGCATGGGGATTTGGTGAATATTATAAGGTCCGTAATAAATGCCGGATTCAGAACACGATTATATGTAACAAGACATGGCATTTCTCGTGGGATTTCTAGAGTGTCCAGGATGACAGCAGCGGAGAATGTGTACTTGATGAAAATGTTGGAATCGTGTTTGAACACCATAACGTTTGCTACATGTGCAAGTCATGTACTTGATCCACGCTAGTCACCGTTAATCCCGGATATTACATGTCGTGATGAGTGAATAAGAATTTGACACAATGAAACTTTGGGAAGCGGGGAACATCAGGAGATTTAACATGTGTAAGCAGGGGCGCCGGAACTCGGGTACCGGGGTATACAAATGGTACCCATGTCCTAATGATGAAAGTTTGCAACCCTGTTTACTAGCCTATTCATTACCATGTATTTTAAAGGGTTTTGTGTTGAAATTTTGAATGTCAGAGGCGCTCTAAACAGAGTTCTCGGAATTGATAAATTTCAAATTTTTCTAGAGGCTGGGTCCCCTATCTTCGGTACCCCGGCCCTCGCACCGTTCCGTCGCCCCTGTGTGTACGCCATTTTTAGAAAGACTAATAATGAATGAAATACTACATTTATTCAACTAATTCACCTTGTATAATATATACGGTCATCCAACATAATGTAATGTTTCTATCCCATGCAATCCGGTTACTTTGAAGGTGATAGTCGTGAGACAAGATGTAAACATTTTAACAGGTAATCCATTTACATAAGATGAATTAAAACCTACTCCATAAAGTTATGATCCTTCGGGACTAATTGGGTCAGCTAACTAATATTTTAAAGATGGCCGTTCTTGTTACAGGTAAATCATGTATCTGGCCGGTTTTGCTATAACAGTTCAAAAATAGACAATTTAAAATTAATATATTGAAAAATGCATTCAAATTACTTTATTCTGAGCGACGTTAACACCGTTTGAAGTTTTTCCATAGATTGTCTTTAATCGTGGCAACGTTACTTTTTAATCGAGACTCTAGTCGTTCGCATGGGACAAAGAAAACGAGGTCATGTGCATACATTGGTGTGCACGTAAAGGAACCATTGGCAGGACGTGCTGGGCGCCTTCTCAACCTCGTGGGTTTCCTCCGGGCACTCCGGTTTCCTCCCACAGCTAAAGACGCCTACGCGCAAGCGAATTATTGAAATAAAAAAATTAAACCATATGTTAGTCCCGAAATGACCTTGTTTGTGTCGAGTGGACGTTAAACCCCATTTCTCTCTCTCACTCTCTCTAAAAAAAATAAACCATATGTTAGTCCCGAAATGACCTTGTTTGTGTCGAGTGGACGTTAAACCCCATTTCTCTCTCTCTCTCTCTCTTGGTCGATTTTATTTAGCGCCTAACCCGTTTAAAGGAATGCATCTTTAAAAAGTACAGAAACATATCTGGATTATGCATTCAAACTGAAACAGTGGTCTTATCGTCTGGGAGTTACGTTCAGTGTTTGGTTCCAGTTCTTGCTTTTGTTATAATGAAATTTTCGCTGGTGGATTAACTAAGCCTTGCAACTCAGCAGTGGATCAACAGTGGATTAAACCGGAACCGTCTCACGACAGTAAACGTCGAGGTCCGCCTCTTTTACAGATTAGTCATTGGTCGTCTGCTTGAAGAAGTATTTACAACAGCGGCCATGTTTGTTTTTCTTATATATATGATTTAGTTTCGTAGCAATTGTTTACACGCGATGAGTATGATTTACTGTGTGTATCCAGGAAAGAAACTTTTCTTTTGATCTCGTGTATGCGCGAGTAATTTAGAAGGCGGTCTCTACTTTAACAATCCAGTGTCAATATGAGTGGTAGCTCATTTCGCTACCTCAGATACATATCGATGACGATCATGACCAGTTCGTCCATCTGTACCGACGCTATTTCTATATTTCTTGTGTCGTCTGCTGCGGCCTTCCATTTAGCGGGGATACTTATTCCGGGCTGGTGGAACGTTCCAGGAACACCTACTGCTAACCTTACCACCAAGTATGGAGTCTGGAGCACGTTGACTTGTATGGAAGGGGAGTGCATGGAGATAGAAACCGATACATCTGGAAAAAATGGTAAAACTTTTATTTTTGAATTTGATTTTTTGCTCGTTTAGTCATCGCCGTCTGTTGATTAAATGTATCAAATAACTAGAATGTTTCGGTTCGCAAATAATGTCGAAATAATATGATCAAAAATCAAGTTCTTTCATTCTGGTGTTCTAACAGTCGCATATAGTTATTCGGCCAGATATTTATTTCATTAAATGCTCCCCAACAGTCATAGTCGTTTTAAATGTTGAAATAATCGAATAGGTGCCGGTATCTCTGGGGGTAAGGAGCAGGAAAGATCTATCTGGATTTCCGGCGTGGTTGCCCTTGTCAGTGGTGCTGAACGGAGAGTCTGACAAGAAAAGTGTCTAGTCGTTCGGATGGCACGACAAACCGTGGTCCTGTATACACATTGACGATACTCATAGTTGGAATTTTATGAAGCCCGGTTGGAGCAGACAAGTAGGGCGTTAAACTCCATTTCATTTGATGTCTATCCAACAGCAAAATAAAATATTAGAATAATAGGTTATATTTCGTCACTGTTGAAACCAATGGGAATCTTGCCTAATTTGTCGAGTGGACGTTAACCCCCCTCCCCCTCTTTCTCTCTCTCTCTCTCTCTCTCTCTCTCTCTCTCTCCTAATTTTTGACGGGTCTAATCCTGCCAATTAAGTTTTTCGTGTTTTATGATTTTAAAATAACGTTTGCCAAACAAATTTCTTCTTTGATATTTGAAATATCTGTGTCAAAAGAACTTTCGATTTTTCGAATACGGCCTGAAAGCTGAATCGATGGATAGTTTGAACCGTGTAATAACATATAACACGACATGATTTTATGACCATAGTCTATCACAAACTTTCAACACGTTTTATTCTGTTTCGAGATAATTACCCGCTTCTACATGCAGTGGTGTTGTTTTTAAAATTCTCGACTCGTGGGTGAACTATGATTCATTCACAAAATGTAAAAACAATATGGCGGTATTCACCATATCATTGTAAATAAATTTCAATGAAAGTGAGGTTTACTTTTGTTCGTTTTTAAAACAATTTCTTTTCAGCATTCAGATATGCATTTATCTGAATTATTTGATTACAATATGTTAACATAATAACTTAGCTATTACATCTTTGTCTTAAAGCCCAAATAACACTCTTGTTGAAACTGAATAATATGTCCCAATCTTCATTCTGGTCAACAAATTGCATTATTTTACAATATTCCAATTAATTGATGATATAAATTTCATCTTAGCACGTCTTATTTAAAAAATTGGAAAAATTCAACCAATTGATTTGAAAGGTCTAACGTAAACCTTTTCAAATGTGACTTGGATTTTAAAATATTTTCGAACATTCTGGACAAGTAAAATAGGTGGTAATAGATAATTTACAGAACAGGTAGGACACTTAAACATCTAGTACTTAGAATAAGGCTATTATTTATTTACTCGAGCTGCCAAGCCAGCGAGAATGTTATTGTCCCTTTAACGATCGAATGTAATATTTAATATAATAAGGTAGCGGTTACATCTTTATATGAACGATCAGAT
Organism: Patella caerulea; assembly: GCA_036850965.1. Lineage (NCBI taxonomy): Eukaryota > Metazoa > Mollusca > Gastropoda > Patellidae > Patella > Patella caerulea. The sequence continues at coordinate 9,373,417 of JAZGQO010000002.1, read as the reverse complement.
GTGATATTTTAAACATACATCTTGTCAAACCTTCAAACGCTAATATCTTCGCACGCAATACAATGGAGCAGTATGAATAAAATTTTCAATGAATTCTCTTTGCATTATCTATTTTCAAACTATTATAGTAAGAATGGCTAGCTCCTTATCATTATCGTACACGATATATCTTTAATAGAATAAGGTAGACGTGACATTTTTATCTAAAGAATATTATCGGATAGGGTTTTTTTTTAATGTAATAAGTTGGCGGTAATATTTTTATCTAAAGAATATTATCGGATAGTATATTTTGATGTAATAAGTTGACTGTGGTATTTTTATTTAAACGATCGGACATAATATTTTAATATATTAGAGGCCTCCCCACGTACAAACTGTGTAATGTAAAGATCTATTTGGACTAAAAACATATTCAGAGTTATCCATTTATCAGAACTTTGCTTCAAACCAGTTTTAAACAGCCTTGTCATTACTCGCTACCCATTTACCGCAAAAATCGAAGCCTAAATAAATTTTTGGATTTGGATTAACCTGTCCACTTCATTTTCTGCGTTTAAAGTCTGTGTGACGTTTTTAGTTCTCGCTGTTTTCACAACCGCTAATAGTTCGAACAACAAAGCCAAACAGACTGAGTCAGTGATCCCCACAAATTGTTGTCATATAATGTGCGCGTCTAGGTGTTTTGCAGGAAATTCAGTATTTTGCTAGTACAACGATGTGTACAAAAATTGCCATATTTTTATTGGAAGTGTCTATCCTTGATACTTTCTTGAGACTGTATCTTTAAACATACATTATGCAAGAGCAAAATCTGCCTATTACGTGTCTTTCTTTAGGCCTGAAATGTTATCTAAATTATTAATTAGACATTAATTAACTTATCCAGACCATAATCAACTCTCGATGTCAAGGCTAGCCTTCGATGTAAGCTGGATTAGATTCAAATATGCCACTGAACGGCCATGGTAATTAAATCACAACATTGGATAACCGAGACTACTCTGTTTTTATTAATGATTTTAGTAATGATGACTGAGGCTATGCAGAAATTTCACGCGCTCCGTTCTCGGCCTATAGTGGGTCAATTTGACTGAAATTTTCAGCAAATTACCTTTACAGTACATAGTTTTTAACTATTATAGTGAGAACTGCCAACTCTTATCTTATCTCCCGTAATGTATCTTTAAGATAAATGTTATATCTTTATGTAAACGTCAAGATGTAATATTTAATAAAATATGTTAATTGTGATATTTTTATCTGAACGCTAGGATGTAATATTTTAATATAATAAGTTGGCTGTAAAAAGTTATCTGAACGATCAGATCTAATATTTCAATAGAATAAGTTAACTGTTAAACGATCGTTTATAATATTTAAATATATATCTGTAATAAGGTAGTTGAGATATAATTTAACTAGGTGATTAAATATACTTTGGTATCAGCCAGAATGGTTCCACTTGTTATTGGTGTAGGTCATATCGTCTGGCAAAAAACAGTGCATAGTCGTTGGGATGGAACAAATAACCGAGGTCTTGTGTACATAATGTCCCACACGTAAACGAACTTGCACTGTGGCATACAGCGTTCTTCATCAGCCGATTTAGTGCAAAAAAGGAAACAATTTCATTTCATTAAAAGTTTATTGAACTGTTACATTGACATCGTGAAATCCTTGATGTCGAGTAGATTATCGGTATTTCTCTGTTAGATTTGTATCAGACACTTTCAGGAGGTACTTAGGTTAATTGCTTATTATTCTAATGTAAATGATCTTTAGATCCTGTGAAGTATTCTAATCTTAAAGCAATCTGCACTCGAGTGATTGAATTTGTTAGTATTGATTTCTACTATTGCAGTTTCATGGTCAATACTTGTTGATGTCGAGTAGATTATCGGTATTTCTCTGTTAGATTTGTATCAGACACTTTCAGGAGGTACTTAGGTTAATTGCTTATTATTCTAATGTAAATGATCTTTAGATCCTGTGAAGTATTCTAATCTTAAAGCAATCTGCACTCGAGTGATTGAATTTGTTAGTATTGATTTCTACTATTGCAGTTTCATGGTCAATACTTGTTGATGTAAATGCCATGGTAACCGTGTAGGTATTGGCTCCGAGTTCACAAAGCATCCCCAGACTTAAGTTCAGAATTTACTCAAAATTGTTCGCCTAATTTTAACTACAATCTTTATAAAACTTTTAGTGTTCTAATGAATCAAATACATGAATACCAAACTATGTGCAAAGTTTTGTGTTTCTAGGTCAAAGATATTTCTCATAAACAGTGCCTGAAAGTGAAGTCTGAGAATGCTTTGTGAACTCGGGACCTGGACGATCGACGTTTTAATCCGTCACGCGTGTCTCTGGTCGTTCAAATTGGCCAAAAACGGAGATCCATCCGTGACTCTTGGAGACGGAAGAAATGTCTTCCGGTTTCCCGATCAAGTGGACGTAAAGTTTCGATTCCCAACTTGCACGTGACAAAGAATGCGGTCGTCTGCCAAACTCGTGCTTTTTACGGGTCTTTCGGCCCATCCCCGCTCTATCTCTTCCTGTTTGGCTCTGGATGTTCGGGATATGATCATCCCTCAATGTCTTTGGCTGGCTAACCTGGAGGACCGGGATTCAATCCGGTTGTTGTTATCATATATCATCTTTTAAATTATTATTTATTTATTATTAATTATTATTATTTATTGTTATTATTTACAATTATTTATTGTTATTTATTATTATGCATTTATTTAGCGCCCCAATATAGATATATTTAGTAAATATAAAAATAGAGAAATATAAATAAAAAAACGATATATATGTAAGATACAGTATACAATAGGAAAGACACGTACATTTCAAACTCAGAAAACATCATCATTTTTAGAAACGTTTGAAATTAAAAACATAATCAAAGTAAAAGTGGGATAAATTATTAAAACATAATAATGATCAAGAATATAAGATAACTATTTCAGCTATAAGTTATTTTGTAACATCGTTTGGTGAATTGTTTATTTTGTGAAATGTCTATTTTCTGTCTTGCCCGCAGGTTTATCTTGAAGATTTTTGTTTTTGGTGTAGTTTGATCTTCATGCACTTACTAATAGAATACAATTATTGAAATGCTTCGTTAAAAAGATGTGTTTTGAGATTTGTTTTAAATGTAGATAATGCAGGTGAATTACAGACACTCAGGGGGGAGCTGTTTAACAAGTAAGGACACTTATAGGCAAGATATCGTTCACCGTAGCTCACAAGCTGAACAGGTCTTTTAATTAATAGTAAGTGCAGGGGGGCCGCGCTACACACAAAACAAAAGTCTACAAGATGAACCAGCGGACAAGACAGAAAACAGACATTGCAAAAAATAAACAGATATTAATTCATGTGAATGGATCCGGGAGCCAGAGGTAAGCTTCCATTGCGCTTACAGCTCCGAGACTGTTATGGAAGAAACTTCACTAAAAATGGGGGAAAATGATTTACAAAAAGACGAAACAGACATAAAGCGACCAATCTAGGATGACCGCAAAGTACGATTACTAGAATATAACTCTAATAGGTTGCTCAAAATTTTTAATAAGGTGATTAAGACATTTATAAATTAATAAAAGTATTTTAAAAACAGATTCTAAAACGAACCGGTAGCCAGTGTAAATGGTATAAAAACCGGAGTATTGTAGTCATTAAAACTGGTTCTGCTTATAAGTCTGGCACTATCTCTACCTTTTGAAGTTTATCTATCAATCTACTGGGACAGTTAAACCACAGTTACATTTATCGAGTCTTGAAGTAACCTTGTAATGAATTAAAATCTTCGTATCTACCTCGGAAATATTTTTACGTATACATACGACTTATGTTTCTGGTTTAGTTGAGAACGTTTTCTAAACGTGTCTACTCACTCGGAAGGTACCAAAAACCTACGTATCGTGTACACACTTGCACTACAGTGCCCGTTACAAATACCTTGACAGTTGGAATTCGAAATATAAGGGGAGTATCACTGGCAAATTTCCCTCCATAGCTTATTGCATGGCGTACACCCGTTTTCACAATCCTAGTGGAAGCAGAAAAAGTCGAACGCTTAGCCCCAGTTCAATCCCTGCTATGGACGTTAATTCTAGTGATCTCGACTTCAACCCATATTTCTAAATGCCCTTCCCCTTCTCTCCCCTCTCTCAAAGTATTTATTATAGCTCTTGTAGACCGTCTTTGGTGTGACGTTGAACTTGTTGATAATAATTGATATGATATTAAATTCTCCTGACAGATCTACTTATTCTGTTTAATATTGTTTTACAAACTGTTTATATATAATAAAACAAACTCAAGGGTGTTCATTCCAGAGTTATAAATTAATACATTTTGAATTATGTTTTAAGTAGCATATTAGTTGATTTATTACACCCACCACTAAATCATTGCCGCCATGGCTCCTCGAGAAAAATAGAAATTATGAATTTATTTACAAAGTAAAAATAATCTTACGATATTGGCAATTCAAAATACATACATTTAATTTACAAGATTGAAAAATTAATTTACAAAATTAAAAAAAAAATAATTTACAAAATTGAAAAAAAATAATTTACAAAATTCAAAAAAATAATTTACAAAATTAAAACATTAATTTACAAAATTAAAACATTAATTTACAAAATTAAAACATTAATTTACAAAATTAAAACATTAATTTACAAAATTAAAACATTAATTTACAAAATTAAAACATTTACAAAATTCCAAAATTAATTTACAAAATTCAAATATTAATTTACAAAATTCAAAAATTAATTTACAAAATTCAAAAATTAATTTACAAAATTCCAAAATTAATTTACTAAATTCAAAAATACATTAACAAAATTCAAAAATAAATTTACAAAATTCAAAAATAAATTTACAAAATTAAAATCTAATTTACAAAATTAAAATCTAATTTACAAAATTAAAATTTAATTTACAAAATTAAAAATTTAATTTACAAAATTAAAAATTTAATTTACAAAATTAAAAATTTAATTTACAAAATTAAAATTTAATTTACAAAATTAAAATTTAATTTACAAAATTAAAAATTACTTTTCAAAATTAAAATTTAAATTACAAAATTAAAATGTAATTCACAAAATTAAAATTTAATTCACAAAGTAAACATTTAATTTTCAAAATAAAAAATTTAATTTTCAACATAAAAATTTAATTTTCAAAATAAAAACTGAATTTTCAAAATAAAAATTTAATTTTCAAAATAAAAATTTAATTTTCAAAATTAAAATTTAATTTTCAAAATTAAAATTTCATTTTCAAAATTAAAATTTCATTTACAAAATTAAAATATCATTTACAAAATTAAAATATCATTTACAAAATTTAAAAATCATTTACAAAATTAAAATTTAATTTACAAAATTAAAATTGCATTTACAAAATTTAAATCTAATTCAAATGTAAACATAGATAAAAAAAAAAAATATGAATACACATAAATATAAGTAAATACATAAATAGGCAAACTCATGAATAAAAGTGGCCTGATATCAGATATTTTGCTGTAGATTTTATTACATGCATATAACTATTTTTAACCGTGCTCTTAACCTGTGTCAGTTAGTGTCTCCAACAGCTTATCAAATTTTTTTTTTTTTTTTTTGTTTTGTTTGTTTTTAAATATCATTGCTATTAAGTAAGTGTCAGTTTTGTTGTCCAACCACATTCATCCTAGAAAACATGTGTTGTGAGCGACAAGTTAGATAAACGTTTATGTATGATAATATAATTATCAGGTCATATATTTTTTTTATGGAAAACTGTTAAACCAACGCAACGCTAAAATGGCTTGTTTTCTCCATAAAAAATCCCAGAAATCTCAAGAGTATTTTTAATTCTAAATATCGGTGGCTTTATGGGCTGGGATTGGGGGGGATGAAATGAGGTATAATGTCCCCCACTCCTACACCGATTGGGTATTGAAGACGCAAGGGCTTGGTAGCACGTTATATCTATATCGCCCCATCTCTATGTACATACATAAGCTATATATAGGCCTTGTACACAAAGGGAAGGGGGCTAATAGTTAACCCGTGCGTCATCAAGATAACTGGCGTGGTTTCGTTTTCCGGGTTGTACGTGACAATGAGTAGGATCGCCTATTCAACCTCGTGGGTTTTCTCTGGCTCCTCCTGTTCCTCCCACTGCTAAAGACCCCTACGCGGGAGCGAATTATTAAAATAGAATTGAACTATATGTTAGTCCCAAAATGACCTTGTGTGTGTCAAGTGAACATCCCCCACTCCCCTGCCAGTGTACGTTGGTTGTTAGAATTCGCATACATGGGGATGAAGATTTACATACGGACCGTATTACGGTGATGAGCATCTAAACCACCATATCACAACGATGTTTCTCGCCAAAATATTTGAAAGAACGGAACAGGAACGAATATTGAATATCTACTGAACAATAAAAATGAGATTTCTTGTTGCGTTTTGATAATTATTACTGTTTATTATTCAGCATGGTTACAAGTTACTCAAGTGTTCGAGACTGCAGGTGTAGTCTTGTGTTTTGTGGCGCTTCTAATTTACATCTCCACGACGTTATTACGTGAGAAATGGAGTTACATCTTGAAGCGGTTATTTGTGTGTATCATAGCAGGAGCGGGTTGGTACTATATTATTTAGAAACTTTAAGAGTAGCCTCGGTTTCCACGCGGAAGATTAAATATAGGTTGTTATTGGATTAGGTGTTACCCCTGTGCATATATCATACACTGCCCAGGTATACAGGTCCAGCCACTGTATATCATTCCTGGGCCATTAAATCTCACAGGTCGGTGAGGGCGGGGGTGGGGGTGGGGGGATAACCATCTATTTCATTTATTTTATGTCTGTATGGTTGATATTCTCGTATAACTGAATACTAGTTCTGTTCACATCTAAAGGTCCACGAAACACTGTGGAGGGGTGGGGAATTTTCCGACGTGCATCCACGCCCACCCTTGCCAGTGATGTAAGGCGGAGGGCCCAGCAAGGGACGATAAACCGAGGTCCCGTGTATACATTGACGTACACGTAACGGAACCCTAGACAGTTATTATTCCAAATAAGGGTAGGCAAAGCCACTGTTGGGACAAAATCTCCCTATTGCCACACTGTACGCCGTATGCCCGTTTTTATTAGCCAGGCCGGAGAACAGTAGGACGTTAAAGCCCATTTCATTTTAATTGCGCATTACATTATTTTATTTTTTTTATTTTTGTCTTTTTGCAGGCGTGGCTATTATTATTGGTGTGGCTGTTTTTGTTAAAAAGTCTGCCGGATTAACGCGTTTTAAAGGTCGAGGTGGTCACGTGGAATGGCCGATTGGGTTATCTATATTTAGTGCTATATTGTGTATTTCGGACTCTGTATTTGTTGGACTGTCATTAAGAACACCCAAAATACCCGGACATAACATGTTTCTGTAGATCATCACTTCCACTATACATTGAAAATGCATTATCTAAGAGTTAGATAAAAAAAAAACTGGCAGCTCCGCTATAATAGTTCAAAAATACATAATAAGAAATTAATATAACGAAAATCTCGGTAAAATTACCTGATTCTGCATGTTTGAAGTTTTCACCAAGAAATGGCGAAAATAGTCTCGATTGTCCAGTACCATTACTAACGATAAATAAACGAAGAGATACGCTGTAATCCACGTAATATCACAATCACCCGATGAGCCAGCGACTTGATTATGGACTTTTCATTTGAATAAATGTCTAAATAATAATTTTTATACTATTTGAAACCAGAAAAAAGACCTGCAATAGGCAGATATAGCTCTTTTATAATGCATATTTAATATTGTTAAAGTTTTGTTTTTTGCGATCTTTGTTATGATGAATTGTGCTCGAGCGTCACTGTGTTATCAAAGAAACAATAAACTACGACATAAAGTTGTGAATTTTAAAATATGAATGGCAGAGCAATTTGTCATGGTTTGTGTGTGGGTTGATCGGTGCACTTCGGTGTGTTTTCTTTTTTACATCTACGAATTTTTCATACTTCGTTTTCCGCAAATTAAGATCAGAATTTCAATCAACCATGTATCCGTCTTCATTAAGCTGTTTTTAACGAAACCCAGGATATGTTTGACATCAATTCATGTCCGTGAAATATATCTTAGAGACAGAGAGAGGGAAATGGGGCTTAACGTCCAATCGACACAAAATATACATTTTGGTACTAACATATGGTTAAATTTTATTTCAATAATTCGCTTGTGTCTAGGGGTTTTTAGAAGTCGAAAGAAAACGGACGACCAAGAGAGAAAACCCACCCGGTCAAGTATGACCCTGCTCCCTGTCATGTACAACAGTGAATCAAACCACACCAGTTGACTAAATGACAGAACTTATTATGCAACGCGCATGTGGTAACCCTTCGGCCATCCAACCCCGCATGCTCACCATGTACAACATAGACAATGAACAGCAGCAATACGCGTTGTTGTTTTTTTACTAACCTCAACTTGTTTAAGTTCACCAACAACCACGAGTTCCAATGAGAATGTTTCTAATGATCCTGGTTCCTGCTCCATGTCACACACAAGAGAGGAAGCGAAACCACTTCCCTTATTTCAATGACAGATCTGACGGACACGCCAACCAATCCCCCGAATTATATAATCTTCACTAAATTAGTGTGGACGTCTTCTCATTAATCTGTTTACAGTATTTTATAGGATTGGTTATATATTTATATTCATCTGAGACAGGGCCGTATATAGGATTTTAAAAGTGGGAGTGCAGCCGAGTAGTGGGGCGCCATAGCCTCCACGTAAGTGATATAAGAATGTTTGGATCAGGGCAGACGAACCTATAATCAAGTGTATTATTTTATAATTGTCAAACTATTTTTGGGGGATGGGAAGGGGTACCATTTCACGGGGCGCCTTATTTTCTTGGGGTTCGATGTACCCCCTGCATCCCTGTTGGATACGGCCCTGATCTCAGAGACAAATCATATTATAATATATATTATGATTTGTGAAATGTTTGTTTTGTTTAAAAATGTATTAATGAAGAAATATTGAAGGTAATAAATATACGTTTCATACAAACATATACATGTGTTATCTGCGTTTATATTTACTTGAACTATCTGATTGCAGGTATGAAAACACAAAGGCCTGTGGAAATGAAATGAACGGGGTTTAATGTCCTGCTCCTAAACTGAGCCAAACAGTGTGCTATGAGGGAAATTTACCCGGGCAGCGGCGCTACGGCCTTCTCATATATCGAATTCCAACTGCCAAGGGATCTTTTACGAGCACGCTAATGTGTACACGGGACCTCGGTTTTTTCGTACCATCCGAACGACTAGACAGCTGTCATTGACAGGCCATCCGTCCTGCATCACTGACAAGGGGAAACCATGCCGGAAAATCTGGATGAACTTTCTCGGCCAATGCAAGGATCGAACACACGACCTAGGGAGTCTTATGGAAGAGTGGTCGGTGGTCGAGTGATCTTACTTGTGTGCTTTAGACCATATTAGGGTATGTCGAGGGCGGGGGCTTTTTCAACATTTGTATTCCGATATAGTTCTCACATCCTGAGTAGAACTCAGATAACCAGATCACTTATTAATGAGTAAGGCAACAGGGTAGGCTTTCATGAAGTGGTAAACAAACTTACAGAATTATCATTCAACTATTCAACCAGACAATGGACGGAGTTCATAGGTTTACATTTATAGCAGCGTGTCTGCACCATCGGCAATCCAACGAGACGTCTAAAATTGAATCATAAACAGACGAAAGTCCACGGTATGTACACCTGACGACTTCCTTGTCTCCCCCTCTTCTGCCTACAAACAAAAGCGGCAATTAGATAACCCTGAATCCAAGGAAGGGGAAGGGATACATAAAGTAATTCGGCTTTATCATAGAAAATTCCGTATTGAATTGTCACTGATTCTTATTTTTTTCTCGGGAGAAAAGATAAATTTTAATTGTAACCGAACGTAGCAAAGTGAATGATCCCCGGGAAAATATAGGAGGCAAAGCACCAATGAATTTCTTCAAATGATGAAATTCATACAACAAAGAAATGACCATTTAATTTGATACTCCATGGTACAAAGCGTCCAGTCCAACAGAAGTTGCGAAAACGTTTGACCTGCGGATATTTAATAGTGGTCTGTAGCTAAATATAGTTGTCTGAAGTTGAGAAAACGTTTGACCTGCGGATATTTAATAGTGGTCTGTAGCTAAATATAGTTGTCTCCCTTTAACTATGTGTTGACATTATCGTGGACACCTGAGTGTCATCGATCGGATGACTTAGTAGTCGGGACTATTAGGAGGTGCCGTGTGCAAAAGAAACTAGAGTTGTTAGAGATTGTATGATTTAAAGGCGCCACCACCTGGACGAAGAGAAGCGACAGAGACTCGACGACTATTTGAATCTCCTGTATCCGATTGTTTACACATTTCGGTAAGTTATCACTAACTCCTCAATGACAGATAATTTGGCGCCATTTATGACTGTTCAATCGTCTGCTGCTGTGTGTAAATGCCATAAAAATCGAAGCGTAGCGATTGAATGACGAATTCTTTTCATTCCGTTCGTCCGCGAATGTATAAATGAATAACACTGTACACTGTTACTATTAATAAATGAGTGAATAAGACTTTGTAATTTAAGGTTTTATAATATAAACTGAGGCCGTGTTTATTTAAAATTTAACTATTCATTGACTAAGTGTTAATGTCGATATGTCAAGTGTGTCACCATGTGAAAGAGCTCAGGTCTATACTTTCAAGTCCACTACATTATATAACGTGCTTTTATTTTCTCAACTCAGCGGAAACGTAAACAATACAAAACCACAGGCGGGAGGTATTTATTGTTTCCGGGGATTTTTCTCGTACTATACTTTTAGTAGCCTACTTAATGTTGTAATGTCACATAGCACTACGGCAGTAATATTCTGTATATATATACCGTAACCGTACCCCTATAGGTTTTAATGGTGTGCTATGAAGAAAATGTTGCCCGGGCAGCAGCGCAACAGTCAACTCTTAGTTCGAATTCCAACTGACAAGGGATCTTTAATGTGCACATCAATGTATACACAGGACCTCGGGGTTTTTTTGTCCCATCTGAACAACTAGAGACTGTTTCTTGTCAGAATGATGGGGAGTGGAGGGGCCGAATGTTTAGCGCGTGCGTGTTGCGTCATAAGGTTTGCCATTGAGTTAATGCTGGCGTGGTATCGCTTCCCTTGTTGTTCGTGACAGACAGTAGGGGTCGCCTGTACCCCCCCCCCCTCCACTCCGGTTTCCTCCCACTACCAAAGACCCCACACGCGACAGCAATTTATTCAAATAAAATTGAACCATATGTTAGACCCGAAATGACCTAGTATGTGTTGGGTGGGCGTTACGCCCCATCTCTCCCCCACCTCCGTGTTTGCCCCATCTGAACAACTAGGCGCTGTTCCTTGCCGGGTCCTTTGTCCGGTAACATTCAAGGAGTAGCGACACAGGGAAATCGTTATTAATGACATACAGTTTATACGATATACTTTATACCATAGTTAGACAATTCTAGGTCACCGAGTTTTTATTATTTTGTCGGGGTCCGATTTCACCCCCTACAGGGCCTTTTAATCTAGTTTATAAATAGTATAAGATACAATTATCAGAACACAAAATATCTAGCCACGTGGGAATTCAGAGAAGTGTCATGAGATGTTCTAGAAACCGAATGCACTAATCCCCATCTACCGGAGTTCGAGTAATGACTGAATCGTAGTCTCTATCTCTCTCTCTCTCTCTCTCTCTCTACTTTTCCAAGTAAACCCCGTGAAACTCTTCCCGTTTCCGTTTTCTGAAAATTCATAATTAAATTACGAATAAAATCGCATAGGAAATATTTAATATGATTAATACCCTTGTGTAATTTTGGGGACTGTAAAATGTTGATAAAACAACGATCGTGATGTGGTTAAGTTAAAAGTTTATGTGAAAATACCAAGAGCTTGAAACATTCCTCAAAAATCATATAAAGATCACGAGATAACCCTTGACCAAGTTATACAGCATATCTTTAGGAATTCGGTTTGTTTACCAAATTACTTGCATGGATAAATTATTTAAGCGGCATTAAGTAACTGAATGAGAATAACACATGACACTATTATATGGAATACAAATTACTTGAACAATTTATTTCAACGACGTTTAGACGAAAGTTCTGTCATCTTTATCAAGAAAAGATAAAGATGAGAGAAGAGAACCCTCGTCGAACCGTCGCCAGAAATAAATCTTTCAAGTAACTTGTATTCCATATAATTGTGGTCTTGGTACGTAAATGGATTATAATGTACATTCCCAGGCGTTATATTCGTTCGTCTTACGAATTATACTCGGCGACGGCGGGTTAGTGCGCGGGAAGTACATACGCGTTCCCTTTAAATTCCAGTTTTCGATAGCCGAGTTTACAGACCCCTCCCCCGCACCTTTCCTATGTTCCAGTCCAGGCGTTGGGGAGATTTCGCTGCAAAATAGACAGAAACGTCGATGTCCGGACCAAATTTTCGTTATAGCGCACTGCTGCACGTAGTCCGTCTCGTACTGCATCGTATAGGACGTTAAACCCGATGTTCGTTTCATTTCATTGTCACATTGAATCCTGATGTCTACGATGTTGGTTTCGAATAGGCTACATGTAAATATATCTCGCCCATGACATACACACGCTTTCTTATCAACAATCTCTCGCTTAATGGGTCCTGGCCGTAATTAAAGACGTGTGAAATACAATAATGGTCTGAAAGGTGCGATAAGTCACATTAATCTTGAACTATTAGTCGTATTATCACCATCATTGTTAGACATATAACCGCATTGCCCTACAGCTGAGATTATTGTCGTTTGAATTGTTCTCTATAGATCCTGGCAAACGATGATAACAATTGACGTTGGATAATAGTTGAATTTGGATAACAATTAAAACTGCATGGTTAACTTATTTTTACTTGACTATTTAGATGTTAAATAGGTAGGCCTCAGTGAATAGCTCTGGAAATTCGAAACTGTTAACAATGTGACATACCATACAGCCCACTTTTGGACTACGGAGGCTTGTGAGTTGGGTGTCGAAACCGTAAAAGAGCTCATTTACAAAAAGCCTTGTGGAAAATTTTCAAACCTGTCCGACGTAAATGTATTAATCTGCTGAAATGTGGGTTTAATCCCACTAGGAGGAGTGCCTCCATTTCTCAATCTTCTTGAACATTCATCAAGAAACTAACCACCATTCCAAGATCCACATGGTCTTCTTTCTCTCAATGGGCAGATAGATAACTCTTACATTGTAGAAACATCAATAAGTCTCTTTATAAATGAAAGGCAAAGACAGTGAAAGGGAAGGAACTCTTCCCAGCTTAACTAAGTTCCAGACAGCAATAAAATACTTCTCACTATATATGATATTGCTCCACGCGCTTAAACTGAACATAGTTTTTGGTAGTTATTTCCAATAACAGTAAGATAATTTTGGTATAAAGCATAGAAACTCAATCTTACTAGAAAAATACTGGAATCTCTGAAAAACATCAATTGAGCACATCCAAGACAAAACTTGGGGTGGATATAACCCTAAAAGACAGCCCCCCTAAGACAGACTTTCTTCTCGAATAACTTAAGGAGCGCTTAAATACGACTAGTGCACTAGAATATCGCAACAAGGGGTAATTTTTATGATGGATGCGACGGGTTTTCTCTGAGTCCTCCGGTTTCCTCCCAGTGCTAAAGACCCCTACGCGCAAGCGGGTTTATGACATGGAATGTTGGAATTAAACCATGTGTTGGTCTGAAATGACGTTAAAAATCTTTCATTGCACCAGAAAGGTCTTGGGTGCGATCCCTTGTTGACAAAGGACGTTCTTCAAGATTTTCGGGTGTATTTGCCTTTGTAAGTGTTACAAAACTTCTATAGTCATTGGGGATTGATCTGATCTATGTTTTATCCAAACATGGCTGACTAGAGATGTTTTCAATGATTAATGTATCAGTTGTTTGAATGTCATCTACCTGTATATATAAACGTGATTTATTATTTATAAGGTTGTAATGAAATAGAATATCTTTGTAATCTAGTGCAGGTGTGTTGTTTCTTCAGGTGTGAATTCTACATTTCGATTTAATTAATCTAAGTGCCGAAAAAATAACATAAAATTACAATGACTTGCTAGTAGCAGTGGACCCAGTATCACTCGTATACTTCTTCTCCTTAGACGAAGTAACACTGGTGTGCTTTATCTTCATAGACGAATTATCACAAGTATGTTTCATCTTCGTAGAGCCAGTATCATTGGTATACTTCATCTTCGTAGAACCAGTATGCTTTATCTTCGTAGACGAAGCATCACTCGTATACTTCATCTTCGTAGATCCAGTATAACTGGTATGATTCATCTTCGTAGACCCAGCATGCTTCATCTTCGTATGCTTCATCTCAGTAGACTCAATATCACTGTTATGTTTCATCTTCGTATGCTTCATCTTAGTAGACTCAATATCACTGTTATGTTTCATCTTCGTAGACTCAATATCACTGGTATGCCGCTTCTTAGTAGACCCGGTATTACTGGTATGCCCGTCTTCATTAGCCCAGTTCGAAGTAGAAAAGTAGGATGTTAAACCCCATTTCATTTCATTACGATCGGTAGTAGTACAGTTTATTCAACATGATGAAAATAAAGATAATTTGTATGCTTATATAGAAGAATATTACACGTATACAATATAGTTGCATCCCGCAGTTGTCTTGCATATCTCAAGGGTATTTAAAGACATGCCTCGTTAATTTTATGTTAAAGTTTTCATTTTAAGATAACGGGTTATAAACTGTCAAACATGACGTGTAAAATCGTCAGTGATTTATGTTTAGAAAATGTTGAAATATTTCAGATAAGATATTTTGATATTATTTCCTTGAAAATCAGGTTTGTTAGTTTTCGACTAGTTTCAACGTCTTGGTTTATTTAAATTTTTGAAAGATATCAAAATGTCCTAAGGCAGTTAAATATCTTTTACGTCGTGTTTTTCTCAGGTTATTGCGTGGGAGTCGCTGTGAATCAATTAGTAAGACGTTGGCGTCTCGGGTTCACTGACTTCATTCCAATTCCACCGAGAATTTTTTTGAATCTCCCCCGTGGTTTCCCCTTGGCATTATAATGTATGAAGGGATGCGCGTAAAAGAACCCTGTGCAGTTGGAATTCGAAATAAGAGTAGGCTATCGTTCCGCTGTCCTCCTGTCCGTCTTCATTATCCCAGTTGAAGCAGAACAGTAGAACGTTAAACACCGTTCCATTTCAGTTTTAATCGACTGGTTTGTATTTAGCGAGTGTCACGTTTAAAGGTCTTTATCTTTAAGTGGGGCATTGGCGACCTGGGGTGATAATTCGAAGTTTTTCACTCGTGTACCATAAATGCGATTTTATATTTACTGCGACCGTTTAACGATGTATATATCCTGTGTTACAGTGACGACGTTTGGTGAAGAAACTGTATATATACATGCATAAATATGTTTGTCAAACGTCTTAAAATAACAATTCGTCACGCTCTAATTAATAAATTAAATTTAAAAGGTGCAAACTGCATTGGATGTTCTGGTTTGACGTCTTATTTCGGTCCACTCGACACCAACTGGATTACCCCGGGCCTTACGCATGGTTCAGTTTTATTTCAATGATTCGTTTGCCCGTAGGGGTCTTTAGCAGTGGGCGGACACCGGAGGAAAAGAAGGACTCTTGTATAATTAAATCAACCTGTCTAAAATATCATATTTATTGGTCGGTAAATCTATAATTACACAACAACAACATGGAAATGGAATTCACAGGGTGAAGTGGCTCGGTCATTCTCAGACAAGAAAAACATCCCAACTGCCAGCAGGGTTTATTTCTTCTCAGCAGATACATTATACCAGAGCATGTTCATTTTATACTGATTTCTTTGTGTGTTTCAAATTAATTGTACATTTAGAAAGTTGTCGCGCAATTAATTCTGCATTTGTCGCCATCTCGATGTTGTTGTATGTTAAAGGTCGTTACAAGCCCCTCTCTCAATCGTGAGTGGGGGGGTGTCAAGTTACTCTCTCTCTCTCTCTCCTCTCTCCTGTAAGCGATGTAGTATGTTTTGATATCTAACCCGATAACATGAGAATCGTTCGATCAATAGAGAATGTAGAATACGTTGTTTGTGTAAATGTCAATACCAACATTATAATATCATTATCGACTGTGATATGATAATCATTATCAATCTCATTTAATAATTGGTGAAATACGATACCTACATGGTTTTACAGGCACACAGATATGTATGGAAGCGTGTAAGGATCAATAGCGCTATAGATACCGCAATGTTAAAGGACAGTATTGGTGTCAGTCATTATTACATATGTGATAGAACTGGTTTAATACATAACTTTAACACAGAGATCATCGCTACGATAGAAGTTTAACAAACACTTGAATATACGGGAAGTGACGACAAACATGACAATCTCATATGTAATAATGACTGACACCAATATTGTCCTTTAAGTTGGTAATATGTCACCATATTGTGATTGTTTTGATGATTTTTTATCTTAAAAGACAATCGTAGCCGAGTTACGCTTCCACCCGAAGAAGATAAATTCCATTTAACATTTGGTGAACGACACATACACAGAATGGTTTTAAAGGCACAAAGCAACTAAAGCGTAAATATTGTCTTAACCTATAAAATGACATATTTGAAAAAAATTGAAAGCAATTTTGTGACTGAGATATTTTAAAACGGTCTACCGTAAATTAATGATAGGTGCAAAATGTTACCAACACATAATGGTTTTAAAGGCATAAAGCAAAAAAAGGCTAAAGCATAGGGTGTCACACCGCATGACATTTGGGAACTATTTCGTAGTGGTAATATATGGCTCAATCTAATTAAAATATAGGTCTATATTTCGTTTCGTTTTTTTATACTTTCGATGGCCTACACTCATGTAGATCTAACAAGTTATAGTGGGAGCTCACGTTCTATGACGTGAGGTATCAAGCACGGGACATTTGACCCGATAACGTCAGCCATTCGATTAACCAATTAGCGATCGCCATGCTTTTTAAAATCTACTTTTGTTTTGTTTTGATTTCTATCCGCTGGTAATATTTACCCACAGTTCCACGAATGAAAAGGTCAAACGGTCGATTCGACAGACCATTTGATTGGCTGACCCCTCATTTCAGACAGAACAGGACTTAAATAACAAGTCTTCCAGATCCAAGAGCAATCTGTTTCACAGAGAATTACTTACGAATTATCTCTGTAACGGATGCCTGTCCAAAACACGTGCGTTGACTGCACGCCTAGTAGTCATTGGCTCAACGGCTCGTGCAATGTTTACTTAACACCTAACTGCTTCGGGCAAAATGATGCATTTTACTCATTTTAATACCCGTTTACACTAAATAGGAAATATTTTTTAACTACAAATACTTCAAACGTCTTTATATATTTTTCTTTTACCTCAAAAAAATGTTTGAGAATTTAATTTGTCGGGGTAAAAAAGTTAGTATGCCGTACTCATTAAACCTCATCGATGTCATGCTTATCAGTGATTGTAGCGGCCAAGCGAATATTCACTGCGGGATCAGTTGGATCCAAGAGTAGTAAAGACAAGTGAAAACGAAATTTTGAACTATAAAAAACGAAACGAAATTGGATATTTGTTTTAATCAGATTGTATATGACTGTTTCAAACAACGTTTCGCCCTTTTCAAAAAATAATGATCCAACCAATGTTAGGGTTATGAATTCAAATAATTCAACATAAAAAGACGATAATGGTATTCTTTTAACTTAAATTAAATATTTCTAGGGGCAGACGAGCCGCGTTGTTCGATGAGTATGGCGCTGGTCAGGGGGTCCGGGGTTACATCCAGTGTTGATCCAGAAGGACAGGCACTTGTTTGTTCGGGTGTGACGAAAATCCGCGATCCACAGGGAAATTCATCGAAGAGAGAGAGAGGTAGAGAGAGAGAGAGAGCGTTTACCGTCAGTAAATAGTGAGACTAAACCGAAGAAAAACTCCGACTCACCATTTGGCTATCCAACCCCTTGTTATAGTAATAAACAACTATACTAGAGAGATAATTAATTTTGTTAGCCCATATGCTATTCGGTTTTACAACCATCAACTAACACTAACTAGAGATAGAACATGATGTTTTCTATCGATCTTTATAATTACATTAAATACCACGTTGTTAATCATGTATGTTAGGAGTTTGTGTGTTTTTTTTCTATAGAGTTATTACATTGTTGTCGTCTACATATGTTACATATTAAATTGATTTTCAACCCAGGTTATTGGTATATATTCGTTACGTTTACACCGCATCTCTTCAAATGATTATAAAAATATTTAGACCTGTCGAGTTAGGTATTGTAATTACTTTTGATCTGTCGCGTTAGGTATTGTTATGATCATAGATTTGTCCAGGTGAGTATTAGATCGGTCGAGTTAGGTACTGTAATGGGTATTGTAATGATTATAGATATGTGGAGTTGGATATTGTAATGATCATAGATCTGTCGAAGTTGTGTATTGTATAAATCATAGATATATCGAGTTGGGTATTGTATTGATCATAGATATATCGAATTGGGTATTGTATTGATCATAGATCCGTCGATATAGGTATTGTAATAATCATAGATCTGTCGAGTTGAGTAATGTAATTACTATAGGTCTGTCGAGATGGGTATTGTTATGATCGTAGACCTGTCGAGTTGGATATTGTAATGACATATAGATCTGTTTATATGAGCATTGTAATGAGAATAGATCTGTCGAGTTAAGAAATGTATTGATCATAGTTCTGTTGAGTAATGTAATGAACATAGATATGTTGAGTTGGGTATTGGAATTACTATAGATCTTTCAAATTGGGTAATGTAATGATCATAGATATGCCGAGTTGGGTATTGTGATTACTATAGATATATCCAGTTGGGTATTGTAATGATCATAGATCTGTCGATTTAGGTAATGATCATAGATCTGTCGAGTTGAGTAATGTAATTACTATACATCTATCTAGTTGGGTATTGTAATGACCAAATGATTTTAAATATAGATCTGTCGAAGTGGATATTGTAATGACCATAGATCAGAAAGATCTTTCGCGTTGGGTATTGTAATTACAGCCTGCGTTCTTCAACCACTCGGCCATTTTTTATGAATTTTAAACGTAATACAAGTTTTAATTGACATGTTTTTCATGTCTTGTAGACGTTTAAATGATAGCTGGGCAGGTTTAACGGCACGTCTGTATGTATAAATATAGCAGGGGTTATCAGGCATTTAAAGTTGCAATTTCATATTTTTAAGTTATGTTTTTAAAATATATTAAAATAAAACCTTAACATTGATGGCATATATAAACACTCTAGTCTATAACCTAGTTACAGAATGATCCTATTAATCCTATAATTCACTATTGCCAATTGAGAAATTGGTAAAAATGTCATTTTCAACTTCAAATTCAAACGTTTGAAGATAGCTATGGGGAGAATGGAAAAACAATGAGGTAAATGTGTTATTATTTCTGATATGAAAGATTTGTAAGTGTTGAAAATAATGCCTATGGTTATATAATAGTGAGTTGACAACCTATTGAGCAAAAGACATTGAAATAAATATGTTCTGTTTTTCTTAGAAAATATGAAATTCCCGCTTTAAACGATATAATAGATATAATAGATATAAACATGCCTACAGTTGAATATGGACGTGGATGTCCACATGATTGACTAGACTGTAGACTCGTCCGAGCCATGTTTCGAGAAAATGCCTACTTATAAACCATTTTATTGAATTAATATGTATAATTAAAAACCACACAAATTGAATAACTTTGTTGGTAAGTCATTAAGTAAGAGTAAACTGGCGAGGTTTCGATTCCGCGATTGTACGTGACAAGGAGTAGAGTCGCCTGTCCAACCTCGTGGGTTTCTCCGGGTCTTCCGGTTTCCTCTCACTGCTAAAGACCTCTACGCGCAAGCAAATTATTGAAATAAAATTGAACCATATGTTAGTCATAAAATGACCTACTTTATGTCGTGTGGACCGTTAGCTCTCTCTCTCTCTCTCTCTCTCTCTCTCTCTCTCTCTCCCTCTCTCTCTCCCCCTCTCTCTCTCTCTTGACCTATTAACAATTTATTGAGTTGACATAGATAATTAAATTCACTCACATTTTTAAAATGATTGGCCATGTTACTCGATTAAAAACAAATATACAATCAAACCTTTATACTACGAGACAAGTAAGTGTAGTAATTCGCCGAGTGTATCAGGGGGACATACCGAAATAACATTCTAAATATAGTTTAATCTATAGTTATAGAAGTACGTGATTTTATTTCTAGGCAGAGCAATTATCAGAATTATTTGGAGAATGTAATATGACGTCTGTAGATCATGTATATATATGTGTACGAAATTAAATGAGGTTTAATGTCATATTTGTTCTGAATCCACTCGACTGATGAATACCGGTCGCTCGAAAATTAAAGATCCCGCCCCTCCTCGTAAACTTGTGTTCAGAATGATGTATATATATATTGTCAATCTGATACGGGAACACAAGTCTATTATATACGACACTCTAGTCCATCTGGTCATTTAATTCAAACTTTGACCTTTTCCTCATGTAAAGTAACATTTCCTTGCTGGGTCGTTCGTGGGTGCTTGGAGAAACAACAAATACGTAATTTAGACCTACTGACATTTACTCTGTTGTCGTGTGTTTTAATGTGTTAAAAGTAATGTTTTACCTGGATAAAGTAGGAATACGTCTCTTAGTACGTGCCAGAAAACCACACCACACACAAACAAGTACACTCCGCACACCCACGCACACAACACGCGATATACCCAGACATTTCAAACGAGTAAATATCAAATCAAAAAATAATTATTTTTGGCGGTCATATAGGCCATTCTTACGCGCACTATAGTCAAAGCGTACGTCATTTATACCCGGTTTTGCGCAGTTGATTGTGTTTAAAACGCACTTTCATCTTTCTCGTTGATTGTAAGGATCCTTGGAAGTGGATTAGTGGATTAACAAATCCAGCACTGCTTCTGGTCTACATTGTATAGTCACGCATGACGTCAAACAATTGTTTTTTGATTTTCAGCTTGAAAACAGGGACATTAATTTGTTCTCATCATGCCGTGGGGTGGAGCTGAAAAATGTCCACGTTGCATTAAATCGGTGTATTTTGCTGAAGAAGTTCGAGCACTGGGGAAGAAATGGCACAAGATGTGTCTGAAATGTAGTAAGTATTCGTCTGTTTTATATCTGATTAACGTCCTGCTTTCAAATCGATTGGGCTAATGAAGACCGAGCCACGGCGGCTAAGTAAGTAAGACCCTGGTTCGCCATTCTGGAGATCGGATGTTCGATCCCTGCATCGGTATAGAAAGTTCCCTGGAATTTCCGACGTGGCATCACCTTGTCAGTGCAGGCCGGGGGACCTGACAAGGACACGTAAAAGATCGGTAGTTGGAATTCGACATAAGAGTAGGTTTTACGCCATACAGTGTGCTTTGAGGTAAATTTTGCCAGGGCAGCGGCTCTACGGCCCATTCTTATTTCACATTCCAACAAATGTTGTTGATGTATTTATAATGAAATGTTGTTGTATTTGTAGCTAGATCTAATTGTAATAAAATGTTGTTGTATTTGTAGGTAATTGTAATAAAATGTCGTTGCATTTGTAGGTAATTGTAATAAAATGTTGTTGTATTTGTAGGTAATTGTAATAAAATGTTGTTGTTGTATTTGTAGGTAATTGTAATAAAATGTTAGACAGTACGAACTGTAATGATCACGATGATGATATCTTCTGTACAGCATGTCACAGAAAACAATTCGGTCCTAAAGGTTACGGTTTTGCTGGTGGTTCATCAGGGTTGTCAATGGATACCGGGAAAAGAAACGAAATAACGAGAGAGTAAGTTTTTGTTGAAACCTTTAAGGTCGGTGGAGATTTGACCGGGCCAGTTGGGGATTAGATCAATTATATCGAGGCCGTTGGGGGTTGGATCAAGCCCGTTTGGGGGATTAGATCGGACCGGTTGGGAATTAAAACAGATCTGGTCGGTTGGGAATTAGATCAGCTTGATCAGGCCAGTGAGGATTAGATCAGGCAAGGTGGGGAAATGAGTTACATCAGGTCGGGTGAGGAATTATATCACACCGGTTAAAGTTTAGATGAGACCCACAGGGAACTAATGGAAACTTGTTTTTGATACACTTTTGTATTGTTCCGAAGCATATCTCACAAACAGTTAAGATATTTTTTACTTTGTTGTGCAACTGTAACATGTATTAATCGGTCTATACCTGTCCATAATATCATATTTATTGTATTGGACGTTAAATCTCTAAAAAACAGCGGGAGGGGGGCGAATGGTTATACGGGCTGCCCTTGAGTCAACTGCCGTGGTTTCGAATCCCCGGTTGTACATGGCACGGAGTAGTGTCGCATGTTCAACCTCGTGGGTTTTCTTTCTCCGGGTACACGGTTTCCCCCCACTGCTAAAGGCCCCTACGCGCAAGCGAATTATTGAAAAAAAATTAAAACCATATGTTAGTACCGAAATTACCTAGTTTTTGTCGAGTGAACGTTAAACCCTCTCCCTCTCTCTCTCTCTCGCTCTCTCTCTATCTCTCTCTCTCTCATAAACAACATAAGTGAAATGGGCACAGTGTGTTATTGTAGGTGCGCAAATGCATCATGGCGCGATGGATTGTCAAGATTGCTACGTGGGACGGTGGTTTGCGGCCAAATAACATTTTATCTACTCGTAGTCCATTAGCAAGATTACGCCACATGTCATTTACTTTACGAGACAACATTAAGAATACATGGTATTTGAATATTTTAAATGGTGGCTGATAATCAGATAATAACAGACTTTACCTGGAGCATTTCCTTGGTAACAAAGTTTCAAAATCAATAACATTGTCAAGTTGTTCATTAAAATAAGGATATATATCACCGTATTAACAGACTCGGAACCATGTCGTTATTAGCAGAAGTAAATTGTGTTCTATCTGTAGTTCTATTAAAACTTTTGAAATGTGTTCGTGTGTCAGTATTTCTGGAAAACAAATCTGTACCTAACTGAGCTATAATGTCCAAACCTGGAGCATGTATTTATTGGGTCTGCGTCTGGGCGTGTCTCCAAAGGGGGGGGGGGGGTATTTTTGGTTCTGCTAAATTCATTGAAATAACGTCGAATAAACAAACGAGTGAGACATTGTGATAGTGAGCCCCCCCCCCCCCACACACACACACACACGTGCGCGCGTCTATTAACATACAGATTTCTTACATTAGTATAACAATGATAGAAATGTATTATATTAATTGTAATGTATTATTACATAATTTATTACATTAGTATAACAATGAATAGGAATGCATTACTATAGTAATGTATTATTACATAATTTATTACATTAGTATAACAATGATAGGAATGCATTACTATAGTAATGTATTATTACGTAATTTATTACATTAGTATAACCATGATAGAAATGTATTATGATAGTGATTTAGTATTATATAATGTATTACATTAGTATAACCATGATAGAAATTATTATGATGGTGATTTAGCGCTATAAAATGTATTACATTTGTATAACCATGATAGAAATGTATTATGATAGCAATATAATTTGTTACATATGTAGTATAACAATGCTAGAAATGTATTATGATAGCAATATAGTATTACATAATTTGTTACATTAGTATAACAATGATAGGAATGCATTATAATAATAGTAATGTATTATTATTGCATAATTTATTACATTAGTATAACAATGATAGAAATGTATTATGATAGTGATGTAGTATTATAAAATGTATTACATTAGTATAACAATGATTGAATTATAGTATAAATATAATTTATTATACTAGTATAACAATAATAGTAATGTATTATTACATTATTTGTTACACTAGTATAACTGTAGTATTATTACATAATTTATTACAGTAATGTATCGTCTTATGACCAAGCCCAGTCTGGTGTAGCTATTGGTAGGAGTACTAGTAATGGTAATGGTTTCGGTGGTGCTGATATATGTCCAAGATGTGGACGTGCTGTTTATATGGCGGAGAAAGTGATAGGGGCTGGACAAGTAAGTGGCACGATGTTTTATGATTAGTTTTTGATTAGGTTTAGATGCAGCTGTGGACATAGTATTCTTTGTCCAAAAACATACCATTGTCGAAAGAATGGCTGAAAAGGGGAACTGTTGGAAACCACTGGAATAAATTTATAAACAATGTTTATGTTCAGATAAAACATATTTATGTTCACCATGAAAAAGCTTTCGATATCTCGAACATGTTGTGGTTATGTTAACGCCAGGACGAACAGGACGCCTTAGAGCTGCGGTGACTCAGTAAGTAACGGTCACTAACCAGAGTTCCGATGTTTGAACTCGGTGTTGGACGAGAAAGTTCCCGGACTTTTTCAGCGTTGTTTCTCCTTGTCAGTGGTGCAGGAAGGAGGGTCTAACAAGAACAGGGTCTAACAAGGACAGGGTCTAGTCGAAAAGCCGAGGTCTCGTGTACATGAAAGAACCATTGTAAGTTGGGATTCGATATAAGAGTAGGCCAAAGCGCTGCAATCTGGGCAAACAGACCCTCACAGCACACTGGCGTATGGCATGTGCCCATCTTTATTAGCCAAGTCGGTGCAGAAATTAGTAGGTTAAACCTCATGTCATTTCTTGCCTTTTATCAGTTTGAGGTGCTCTGTAAATCTTGCTATTGACCATAAGGAACAAACCGACGTATATGTTCGTTGTCTGCTGATTTTCTTTCTGCCATCGTTAATTGACACGAACAATTGTGATTTATGTTTGTCCCATCCTTTATCTCGGTATATTCTAGTAGACGCCAAACCCATGTTTCTCTGTGTCTATTGTAGACGTATCACCAGGTCTGTTTCCTGTGTGGTAAACCCTATGTTTCTCTGTGTCTATTGTAGTCGTATCACAGGTCTGTTTCCGGTGTGGTAAACCCTATTACTCTCTCTCTCTCTCTGTCTATTGTAGTCGTATCACAGGTCTGTTTCCGGTGTGGTAAACCCTATTTCTCTCTGTGTCGATTGTAGTCGTATCACAGGTCTGTTTCCGGTGTGGTAAAGTTATGTTTCTTTGTGTGTTTTCTAGTCGTATCACAAGGTCTGTTTCCGGTGTGGTAAACCTTATTTCTATTTGTGTCTTTTCTAGTCGTATCACAAGGTCTGTTTCCGGTGTGGTAATTGTAAGAAAGGTTTAGATTCTACAACGTTAGCTGTCCACGAAGGTGAAATATACTGCAGAGGTAAGAGCATTATACTTTAAGGTCTATATTTGGAAACCGACGTAAGAGTAGGTTTTAGCATCCATGTCTCTCAAAGCACACTGTATGGTCTATAGCCGTACCGCCACTGTCCCTCAGTGGCAGCACTACTGTCCCTCGGTCGCAGCGCCACTGTCCCTCGGAGCACACGACATGATACTTGGAAAAGCTGCTATCCAGGTCATGCTTCCCACATAACACACTGCATGAGTATATGTCTTCATTCGCTCAGTCCGTGCAGAATAGTGGGAGTCATATGCGAAGCTATAACGATCCGGGATGTCCGCGTTGTCTTGAGGGTTGTGTTGTTTATGTGTAGTATTTAACCGTGGTTTGTTCGATCAGGATTGTACCTGGAATGGCAGTTAGACTCCCAATGACACACCTGGAACATATCTCTTGAGTTTCAAGTCACAAACTTCCTATCCCCTTCCCTGTCGACACAGTCTTTTAATGACTGGATTAGCAAGGTGGGGCATCAGTCTTTGAATGATGGGTTGGATTGTCTACCATGATTCTATATTTGCAGCATGTTATGGGAAGAATTTTGGACCTAAAGGTTATGGTTTTGCTGGTGGAGCCGCAGGTTTATCTATGGATACAGGAAGACCTTATGAATTAACACGAGAGTAAGTGTCTGATATTGTCATACTAACTTGTGCTAGTCCTATATTGATATCAATCTGATTAAAACACAGATCCTATTTCGTTTCGTTTTTTTATACTTCAAAATTTCATTTTACTTGTCTTCCGGTCATCCAAAGTATAAAAAAACGAAACGAAATATAGATCTGTATGTTAATCCGATTGAGTTTAATTCGGAATCTAGTTGTATTAAGGAAACAAAATCCAAATACATGTACCAACGAGAGATATCTCCCCGGTTTTTATTTAATGGAAATAAAAAGAGACCCATCACAATGTTCTACCCACCGCTTATATGTGGCACTGGCTTGTTTATAGCGTATGTAGGGGTGGGTATATTTTCAATTCGTCATATCTTTGAACCATTTTCGACCTGATATTCCATTCATCTTTCGCAAATTATAGTTTTAAGGAATTCAGAATCTCTGATTTGCCCAGCAATAGGTTTACAGTATGGGGATATAACGCTATTACTTATTTTCAGTAATGTATCCCATCTTGCCCAAGCTCAGATGGCACCAATATTCGATTCAGCACCATATCAGTCTGGTGGAGACAAGTGTTATCAATGTGGCACCAATGTTTATATGGCAGAAAGAGAATTAGCATCAGGAAAGGTTGGTCAGTGATTCTTTTATTCCACAGAATTTTATGATTTTGGAATCGGTTACACTTAATCAATACGAAAGGCTCTTTTAGGATGGAAATCAGTAAGACAATAGCGAGGCCAGATGAGAGGGAGAGGGGCAGACATACAGACAACGCGACTTCTTGTCACGTACAAGCGGGGAGTCGAAGCCACGCCTCTTGACTTTAAGACACACTTTGTAATTGGACCGTTCAGTTTATCTCCGCCCCCCCCACCCCTCCAAAAAAAGAACCCCCGAGGGCAAGTCACACAACTCACGGAAATTGCACGCAATTATTAACTACAAAAATTTGCTATCAAATCAAGTGAATGGATCCAGAGGTCCATAAGTCCCCACTGCACTGGACGGCTTCACTCAAAAAGTCAAAATGAAAACAAATTCTCAAGGGAGACAATTCCACAGAAAATGGGACTATTTCCTAAGCGTTGTATGTGTCAGTCGTGAAGGGTTGTGTATTTACAAGATACCTCAACAGCAGCACACTGAAGAAAACTGTTTATGATTTTGTATCTCTTCCCATCTCAAAGTTCCTCTAGTTAGAAATATATTTTATTTCTGTTACAGATATTCCACAAGAGTTGTTTTAAATGTGCATTTTGTAACAAGAAATTGGATTCTACAACACTGTGTGAACATGAAGATTTAATCTTCTGTAAAGGTTAGTCGGCTACATTTAGGAGATAAACACTTCCTGTTTCGCATTTAGAGGGGTGTTATTGTCCAATAGACATGTCCTGAGATCATTAGGACCCAAGACGTAGCGTCGAGGGTTCTAATGTAAAATCTCAGGACATGCGAAACAGGAAGTGTTTATCGACATTGTAACATGCTTTTTATACGCCCACATGGAAATGTGGTCGTATATTGCCGTCGCCCCCGTCCGTCCGTCGGTCCGTCCGTCTGTCCGTCCGTCCATCGTCCACAATTTCTTGTGAACGCTCTAGAGGCTAAAGTTAATATCCGATTGACTTTAAATTTATACACAGTGTTTAAGGTCATGAGACGAAGAAGCCTATTGATTTTCAGTGATATCCGATAATTACTACCAGAGTTATGACCCTTGATCACTTTGAAAAATCTTGTGAACGCTCTAGAGGCTAAAGTTAATATCCGATTGACTTTAAATTTATACACAGTGTTTAAGGGCATGAGACGAAGAAGCCTATTGATTTTCAGCGATATCCGATGATTAGTACCAGAGTTATGACCCTTGATCACTTTGAAAAATCTTGTGAACGCTCTAGAGGCTATAGTTAATATCCGATTGACTTTAAATTTATACACAGTGTTTAAGGTCATGAGACGAAGAATCCTATTGATTTTCGGTGATATCTGATAATTACTGCCAGAGTTATGACCCTTGATCGCTTTGATAAATCTTGTGAACACTTTAGAGGCTAAAGTTAATATCCGATTGACTTTAAATTTATACACAGTGTTTAAGGTCATGAGACGAAGAATCCTATTGATTTTCGGTGATATCCGATAATTACTACCAGAGTTATGACCCTTGATCACTTTGAAAAATCTTGTGATCTCTCTAGAGGCTAAAGTTAATATCCAATTGACTTTAAATTTATACACAGTGTGTAAGGTCATGATACGAAGAAGCCTGTTGATTTTCAGCAATATCCAATAATTCCTGCCCGAGTTATGACCCTTGATCACTTTTAAAAATCTTGTGAACGCTCTAGAGGCTAAAGTTAATATCCGATTGAATTTAAATTTATACATGGTGTTTAAAGTCATGATGCAAAGAAGCCTATTGATTTTCAGCGATATCCGATAATTACTACCAGAGTTATGACCCTTGATCACTTTGAAAAATCTTGTGAACGCTCTAGAGGCTATAGTTAATATCCGATTGACTTTAAATTTATACACAGTGTTTAAGGTCATGAGACGAAGAAGCCTATTGATTTTCGGTGATATCTGATAATTACTGCCAGAGTTATGACCCTTGATCACTTTGAAAAATCTTGTGATCGCTCTAGAGGCTAAAGTTAATATCCAATTGACTTTAAATTTATACGCAGTGTGTAAGGTCATGATACGAAGAAGCCTGTTGATTTTCAGCAATATCCAATAATTCCTGCCCGAGTTATGACCCTTGATCACTTTGAAAAATCTTGTGAACGCTCTAGAGGCTAAAGTTAATATCCGATTGAATTTAAATTTATACACGGTGTTTAAAGTCATGATGCAAAGAAGCCTATTGATTTTCAGTGATATCCGATAATTACTACCAGAGTTATGACCCTTGATCACTTTGAAAAATCTTGTGAACGCTTTAAAGGCTAAAGTTAA
The DNA here is from genome assembly GCA_036850965.1 of Patella caerulea. Lineage (NCBI taxonomy): Eukaryota > Metazoa > Mollusca > Gastropoda > Patellidae > Patella > Patella caerulea. The sequence continues at coordinate 9,344,299 of JAZGQO010000002.1, read as the reverse complement.
TATCCGATTGACTTTAAATTTATACACAGTGTTTAAGGTCATGAGACGAAGAAGCCTATTGATTTTCAGCAATATCCGATAATTACTACCAGAGTTATGACCCTTGATCACTTTGAAAAATCTTGTGAACGCTCTAGAGGCTAAAGTTAATATCCGATTGACTTTAGATTTATACACAGTGTTTAAGGTCATGATACGAAGAAGCCTGTTGATTGTCAGCAATATCGGATAATTCCTGCCCGAGTTATGACCCTTGATCACTTTGAAAAATCTTGTGAACGCTCTAGAGGCTAAAGTTAATATCCGATTGAATTTAAATTTATACACGGTGTTTAAAGTCATGATTGATTTTCAGCAATATCAGATAATTACTGCCAGAGTTATGACCCTTGATCACTTTGAAAAATCTAAAGTTAATATCCAATTGACTTTAAATTTATACACACTATTTACGGTCATGATAAAAATAGCCTATTTATTTTCAGCGATATCCGATAATTACTACCAGAGTTATGACCCTTGATCACTTTGAAAAACCCTATGAATGCTCTAAAGGCTAAAGTTAATATCAGATTGACTTTAAATTTGTACACTTTGGTTAGGGTCATGAGACGAAGAATCCTATTTGATTTTCAGTGATATCTGATAATTTCTGACGCTTGATCACTTTGAAATATCTTGTGGACAAAGGCCTTCAGACAAACCATCAAAACTATTCTAATCAATTCTGATAATTACTTAATGTTCTCCTTACTGATAAAAGAAACAATATGCGACAACCCTTGTTGACTGCTCGGACGACTTAGCTGTTGTGGGCGTATGTTTCGTTGCCTGGCAACCTATCTTTTAGGATTTTCAAAGACATTACTAAAACAGAAGGGTGTTATTGTCCAATAGACAGTGTCTAATTGACCAATCAAAACGCAGGGTTTACACTGAAGCATGTTACAATTGATTATATTCTTTCAATTGACATACTGCTTGTACCTATTCTGCATAGGCTAGGGTAGACGTGCGTACGCCATACCGTGTGCTATGACGAAAATTCTGCCTGGTCAGTGGCGCTATGGCATACTCTGATATGGAATTCCAGCTGCTAAGAGATCTTTTACGTGCACGCCAACGTTTAAAGGGGCCTGAAAAGCGTACGCGATACAGTGTGTTATGACCAACTCTGATTTTGAATCTGAACTGCCAAGGCTTACTTTACGGGCACATGTCTAAGTGTATACGGGACGTCGACTGTTCGTTTCGTCTGACACTATCCTTGTCAGGCGTAAGATCAATAGATGTGACCTACTCAGATTCCGAATCCCAGCTGCAAAGGGTTATTTATGTGCACATGTAAAAGTGCAAGGGACCTCTGTTTTTCGTTTAATCTGAAGGACTAGACACTATCCTTGCCAGGCGTAAGATGATTAGATATGTATTATGAAATGATTGATTTACGTGTAAGCAGGTATTACATTTGATTGCTAAAGCATGACGGAGGGTTGATATCAAGAACTTTTGGGGTTCTGGTCACAACATGGGCTACACGGAACGGAACTTTGTAAACATATACATTAATTTGGTTTTACGCTAGAAACATGTGTAACCTGTGCTGGTAACCTGTGCTGGTAATATTAACTAGGGCTATAGCGATCTGATAAAATACTATATCTTACAGGTTGCTATGGTAAAAATTTTGGACCAAAGGGATTTGGATATGGGACAGCTCTACAGCATACAGAATGAACCAACCAATGATGGTTATAGAAGTTCAACGAGGGGGAGACAGTCATGGAGGAAACATAATGTTTATTTTCAAAATTTGTCAAATCAGGGACCTGTTTCATGAAATTTTAACTAAGGTAAACTCCAATTTTAGTTATTTGATTGGATAATATTAGGTTGATTTTAGTCCTTACCCAATCAAAATTGAAGTATCTAATAAGTTTTGGATTTTATGTTTAGTTAAGATTTCGAGAAACGTGGTTCTGTTTATTTACGATTATAAACATACATATATACTTTGTATAGAGCATAAACAAACCAATCAGAGCGACAGAATCTCAACGAAAAAATATTTAACGGTTTATGTTGTGCCCGTTTCAAGAATATTTTAATGTTTTGGGGGTTTATACAAATTTGAGCTACTTTTCACTGAGTTTCGTATCAGATCTATTCGTGAGTTTCGTGATATTTCTTTAAGTGGTCGGGTCTATTTTTAAGTTTCGCGATATCAATTTACGTGGATAGGTTTCTCTCTGGTTTATTCGTGATAGGTTTCTATCTGGTTTATTCATGATAGGTTTCTATCTGGTTTATTCGTGAGTTTCGCGATGTTAATGTACACGTACGTGGATGGTTTTCTATCTGGTCTATTCGTAAGATTAGTGCAGGTTTCTACGATGAACACGTGTGTAATGCTAAGGAGGATATCAAGGGTTCTTTTATGTGCACGTCATTCTGTACATGGGTCCCGGGTGGACCTCAATTTTTCGTCCCATCGGGCCAACTAAGCAATAATTTCCGTGCTAGCTACCTGACAATTGGTAAATACACTGAATAAATACTACGTGGAGATATTCCAATGGCAACCAGATACAGCGTGGGTGGTCGAATGGTTTATAACGGTACGGTTTTTCAATTTCCCTGCTTATACGTGACAAGGAGTGCCACAACTAAGGAGTCCTAGTTGCAGGCGAATTATTGAAATGAAATTGAATTTTTTGACCTTGAGAATGTTGAGTGGACTAACTCCCAGTGCTCCTACCACTAAACAATCGCGGCCTCCCACTGATAATAGAAATATTTGAAGTATGTGCTTGTCTCTAGTGTAATCGCAATAACAAGGACTTATGCTTTTAATATTGACACTGATCTTCAGAACAAACGATATATAATAATATTGACAACGTAATCGGTTTATATGGCGACGATAATTCTTCTTGAACTGCTTTATAGATGATTGATGTCCTATAAATGGTGTTGTATAAAAATCAGGAAAATAACCGGAACGTAATTTAAATTAGCGGCTTGTTATTGTTGTCTGTGATATCAACCTCGGAGGAAGCCGACGTTTACCCCGGCAACGAATTAACCGAAATGAAACTTATATTGACGGTATGTGTCAATTGATATCACCCTCGGTTTAAGCCTAGATTAAACCCCATTAACAAACGAAACGAAATTTGTTAGATAAGCGGCAGAGGTACCTCGGTGAAAGCCGCCGCTTACTCCAGGACCGAATTAACCGAAACGAAACTTATATTGACGGTATGTGTCAATTGGTATCACACTCGGTGAAAGCATTCGTTAAACCCCCAAAACGAACAAAGCGAAACGAAATATATATTAAATTAGCAGTATAGGTTAAATGTTGCCTGCGATATCATACGCAGTGAAAGCGGACGGTAACCAGTGTTAATTGTTGTCCCCGACCAAAAATGAATGTTTCTGAGACGATGTTTGTTTCATTTATCTGTTATTGTTTTGTTTAACTCATCAAGAATTAGTCGATTTTTTGTCGGATTACTTGTTATTGTCACTGATTATTCGCCTGGCAAATAGTATTCTTGATGCACACAGGCTTTTAAACCAAATATACACGTATAAGTATTGTATGATATGAGTTATGTTATTAAACAACAATTGTACGATCTGAGTTATGTTAAACAACAATTGTTGTATCATCTGAGTTATGTTAAACAACAATTGTATGATCTGAGTAATGTTAAACAACAATTGTATGATCTGAGCTATGTTAAACAACCATTGTTTTATGCTGATCTGATTTATGTTAAACTACAATTGTTTTATGCTATTAGTTATGTTAAACAACAATTGTATGATCTGAGTAATGTTAAACAACAATTGTATGATCTGAGTTATGTTAAACAACAATTGTTTTATGCTGATATGAGTTATGTTATGTTATGTTAGAACAACAAATGTTGAATGATCATAGTTGTATAAAAAATTATATAAAACAGCAATTGTTTTTATGATCTGATCTGAAGTTTTTTTTCTGTAAATATATGTTATTATTGATGCATAAAATGCATAAAAGTAAAATAATTGGTTGTGACGTTAAATTGGTGTTTTTATGTTCATGTATTGGGGAAATGTTGTATTAAAGGAGAACTCAACCGTTTCTATGATTCTAAATTTTATTCATCTCATTTTTCCTTCATCTAAATGTTTTATTCGTTATCTAATTTCAAAATAGTTTCAACATTACACATTAAACTTCAGAATTGTGTTTTATTCATAATCTGATTTCAAAACAGTTTCACAAATACACATTTTGAAATTCAGATTTTTATCGGATTTACTTAAAGATGCATTATGAGAAAATTAAATAAAGCGTTGACAGTTTTTGCTAAAATAGATTGTAAATAGATAATGACTTGGATAAAGCGCTGGCAGTTTTTGCCATAGTATATTTTAAAACGATAATGAATAAGAATATATTGAAATAGATACCTGAAATAGGTAGAATAGCTCTTGCATAACGCATCTTTAATAGACACAAATAATCAATAAATAAATATTAATACACTGGCGCGAGATGATGTTAGAAGTGTCACGTGAGTAATGGATGTAGTCATAGAAACCAGCTGCCACCGTAAACCAATGGAACGTAATATTAGAAACTTGAAACGGTTGGAGATTTTAATAAGTATATTACAATACCATTGAATAACGTTTAGGTATAGAGGTATAACATTCATAATAATAGAATGTTATAGATTAACTACTTACTTCTGAAAAACATGCAACGGTTCGGTACTTTTACAGGTATCTTTATCAAACGGTATATCCTTAATGTTGTCTTGTTATTATGTATGTTATATTTAATTGTATTTGACCAACTTAAAACTTACAAATGAATATGATGTAATATTTAATTGTATTTGACCAACGTAAAATATGATGTAATTGTATTTGACCAATACGAAATTTACATTATCATATTATAATATCGTGTGTCCGTTTTTTTTCTTCAAAATTTTAATTATCTATAACTTTGTCAATTTATTTTATGAAATCATTTAAATTAATGATATGGTGTGTAGAAAAAGCATATCTAAAAAAAGAATTCTTGTCGGCCTTATTTTGTAATTAATTTGTCGCTAACAACAAAAGAAACATCGATAATGTCGGCAATATTTATGAATTCATTTAAATTGATGATATAATGTGTCGAATATGCGTATCTATAACATATCTTTCCTTGTCCGTCACGTTTTTCAATTCTTTTGTCTCTAACGACAAACGGAACGCCGTGCCAGTGATAAGTATGTGGGATTTTGTGAAAATTTCAATTAACAATAATTTTGTCATATTTTGTATAAAATGCTTTAAAGGGACAATAACATTCTTGCTGGCTTGGTAGCTCCAGAAAATAAATAATACCCTTATTCTAAGTACTAGATGTTTGAATGCCCTACCTGTTGTGTAAATTATCCATTACAACCTATTTTATTTGTTCAGAGGGTTCGAAAATATTTTAAAATCCAAGTTACATTTGAAAAGGTTTACGTTAGACATTTCAAATCAATTGGTTGAATTTTTCCAATTTTTTAAAATAGGTGTGTTAAGATGAAATTTATATCATCATTTAATTGGAATATTGTAAAATAATACGATTTGTTGACCAGAATGAAGATTGGAACATATTTTTCAGTTACAACAAGAGTGTTATTGGGGCTTTAAATTTATGTTATGATTTATACAATATGTATATCTGAAACGTATTTTTCTTGTCGTACAATTTTTGCAATTAATTTGCCGCTAACGACAAAAGAAACGCCCTTGTCGGTTATCTAAAGAATCGCCCCCTTATTGCTTGCATAATATATAAGCTTGTAGATATGTAGAACGTATTCTAGGATTAGATGCTTGAATTAAAGCTATATTTTCTTACTTCATTTTGATACTTTTGCTGTTCTTTATTCCGTCCCAACTGACTTACAAAAATATTCAGTCCAATATTCTATATAAACTTGATAAGATCTTGGTCAAAAATGAGTAGTAACTCATATAGGTTCCTCTAATCATTTCTTGTTAAACATTTACATATATAAATGAAATGAAATGGGTTTACTCACTGAGCCAGCGTTACTCCATGTACATATTAGTTTAGCATTGGTGATTAAAATGAAAAACAAAATTTACAATATTTTGTTAAAGGGGAATTATAGGGGGATTAGATAAAGAGTTGGCAGTTCTCGCTATAATGGTTTTAAAATATATAATGTAAATATAATATGCTGAAAACTTCAGTTAAAATTCTCCACTTTGAACTTTAAACTCGCCTCGACCATCATTACTAAAAGGTAGGATAAAAAAAAGTCTCGATTAACCAGTTTTAATTAAGTTTAATTATTTTTCAGAAATTGTATTCCATTCCGTTAAATATCGCAGGCTTGCGGTGACATCGGCAATGGATTATGGTCTGGATGAGTTAATTAAGTTAATTAACTTTGATAACATTTCAGACCCAAAGAAAGATCTGCAATAGGCAGACTTGGCTCTTGCATAATGTATGTTTAAGGATGGGATTGGACATCAGACTTAAGCTTTTTCTCGGCAACTGCGTCCTAGGTTAAATTATGTCATCAGATTTAACACGATGTAGTCTTAGTTTAAAATGTATTGAAGTTTGTTTGCTGTTTGTGCTAGTCGTCATATTAATCTATTCTACTATAAGTATTTACGTATATATCTGAATTACAGCATCAGACCATAATGTAGAGTTATGGGTTATTGCCCTTGATTATACTTAATAAAGGTTAGCTTTTTATTTGTTTAAAATACACATGTAAAAAAGCTATTACATATGTATGCATATATTTACTTATATATACTTATCTGCATTAGAGCATCAGACCAACAGCCCATGCTAAATGTATATATTCAACAGCCTATATAAAGATGTATCAGCCCATATTAAATATATACGTACGAATATATAACACTGCATGTATGTATTAGTCCATTTTAAATGTTACTAGTATTATATATATTTAAACTACAATTAATTAGCAATCTGATTAAGACACATATCCTATTTCGTTCCGTTTTTATAGTTCAAAATTTCGGTTTACTTGTCTTTACTGGAGAACGCTAGATCGGAGACGGTCCTACGCGAAATGTGACGTCATATGTGAATTGTGGGTTAGGGTAAGGGTTAGGCTTGATCATGGGTTAGGGTTAGGGCTAGCCCTGTTTACATCTCGGGACTCTGACCAAATCCACAGGTCCTAGCCCTTACCCTAACCCTAACCCATAATCTATATATGACGTCATATGTGCTAAAATGCGTAGAACCGTCTTCGATCTAGCGTTCTCCACATGTACTTTAGTATAAGTATAAAAAAACGAAACGAAATATAGATATGAATTTTAATTAGATTGAATTAATTAACGTCTATCATAATGAATATGTATTTAACACATATGGACTAAATGAATACCTAGTTAGCTAATGTAATATTAAATCCATGCAATTTAAATGATATATACTCTGTAAAGTTACATACAAGTAGGATTTTATTTGTGGGCGATGAGTAATCGCTGATGAGTAATCGAAATTAAGTCACAACCAAAAAGAACGGTAGATTATAGCAAAAAAGGCTAGGAATAAAACCGCCAGTAAACCGTCACCAATTTCATTTATATATAGCCTTGAATAATTATCAAATGCTTTAAAAGTAAATTGTTATGTCAATTACTCCTAGAGTTATCGCCCTCTATCACGTTGTTGAAACGTGTAAAGGCTCTAGCGAAAGTCAACATATTATTTACTTTCCATTTATGTTCTGTGTTTCAATAATTGTGATTAACAACGATTTCTGATAAAACACATAGAGTTACTGCCCTTGATTATACTTTTAAATCTTGACAACGGACCGGGTAGCAATGGTATTATACAGTATACAGGTTCGCTTGGATATTTTTGCCTAAAATTCACAAGAATGTCTTGGTTACAATCTTTTATTTCGTTAGCTATATTGATTTGAAAGTATTTTTTATGCATTCCGGATTTGTTGATGTTTGATATATCGTTAAAATAATTAGTTGTATTTTTTGTACTTTGTTATCATGGCGACCATTATTTGGGACCAATGAAATATTGAATGTTTTTCTGAAATGATTATATAATAACACATAAAGGGCTTCATTCTTACATTTAATTAATGTAGGGTTCTCTTGATCTTGCCCTCGTTTGGCTGTACATGGTGAGGATTTCCTTACCAATATTATATGATCTGGATAATCGCGACTAAGGGCCATGGCAACAGATCCGCATAGCTATATGTGTCGTGGGTCAAATATAGATAGTTAGGCCGCCTGCAGGTTAGTGAAGTCGGGCAAGTGGAAATACTGAGAGGCTGTTTCGGTACCCAACACTAATTGTCAACAGCGCAAGTTTATTATGAGATTGGGCTGGTCGAGGAGAAGATGGAGCTGAATATTTCCTCTCTCTCACTCTGTTTATTTGTTATGATTATATTGCTAAATTACTCATCTAGTTTTATACACTTTCTATTCAGCTTATAACTGAAATAAATTTATTTATCTCATTAGCATTGTGTTTATATTGTCTCACCACCTTCAGCATCTGTATCGGAGCAGGACCTTAAACCCCAGTTCATTTCCAGTTCATCATTAGTAAAAACATCACTCCCGGGAATTTCTTGAAATGCAGCCAAACAGATCACACGTGCCGATAAATGAAAGAGAGAGAGAGAGAGAAATGGGGTTTAACGTCCACTCAACACAACTAGGTCATTTCGGGACTAACATATGGTTTTAAATTTTTTATTTCAATAATTCGCTTGCGCGTAGGGGTCTTTAGCAGTGGGAGGAAACCGGAGTGCCCGGAGGAAACCCACGAGGTTGAGAAGGCGCCCCTATCTCCATGCCACATACGCTCACACCAGGGCTCGAAACCACAGTCGCAAACCAGAGGTGACCGGCCAGCTAGAGGTCGAAGCGCGCCACTCTAGACCACTAGGCCATCCCAACCCCCCCGATAAATGAAAGTGGGGTTTAACGTCCTACTATTCTACTCCATCTAAACAAGCCAAGAACGGGTCAAAATCTAAAACAGTTGCTGGGTATGTGTTGGTTGGGGTGGGCGTCGATTTTGTGAAACTGATTATCAAACCATAGATCAGACGCGGCGTGTCCGTGACGATAGTAACAGGGGAGTAGGGAGGGGCAAGAAAACCGTCCACGGACATTGAACAAACATGGTGGAATGCGGGGCGTGAGAAAGATGGTGGGGAGAGGGGGATCAAATTTCGACCTCTAAAAGTTCAATACAACTATGTCATATTCTGGATAGCATCTTCCTAGGATTCCACTCTGGTAACATATTACAAAAGAACGCTGTCCATTAACTTCCCAATCCGCTCAACCTTCTTTTCAAATTATAGTTGGGTTTGGCGTTGTCTACCACAGATGAAACAACATGTGACAACGTCTTGTGCAAGAGCATGCATTTGCTTGTATTAGATTCGTCGTGTATATCTTGCAACTACCGAGTTGTGTGGATGGCCGAATGGTTGGCGTGTGCGCACTGTATCACAAAATCTGTCATTGAGTCAACTGGCACGGTTTTAATTTCCGGTTGTACGTGATAAAGAGTAGGGACGCCTGTTCAACCTGTTCCTGTCACTGCTAAGGATCTCTTGCGGATACTAGCGGATGGCCGGGCGCTACACGTGTTGAAAATAAAATAACCTCGGAACCGGAAGCGGTAGTCCAACACTACCAGGCCTAAGTTACTCCTCGGTCCGAACCACTTGGCAATCCTCGACAGATTCCGGACCCAAAATCTAGTCTCGGCTGTAAGACGAATTCCGTCATATTGGAACTATTTTAAAGGTCCCGGGTGAAACATGGCTGTACCCACGGTGTCTTGTTTGTTTGTAATAGCAGTTTTCCTGTTAAAGTAAACTGTGTGGGCGTAGGTACATATCACTTACCGTCATACAGCCGAGACTAGATGTAGGTTACGGAATCTGTCGAGATTTGCCGAGTGTGGTCCGAACTACCCCTACAATATACCAAATTTCAGCCTAGGGACAACCCTGAACAGACAAACAAACGACATTCACACATATTTTTCTTTTTTATAAACTATTTTGTACACGTAAACTTGTTTAATAAGATGTCCATTATAATTAGTCCTCCCTCGAATATACATACACGTCGTCTAGCAACATGTCGCGGCCATTTCTCACGAGCAGCAGTCGGAACACATTCTGTTTTTTGAGGGTGATGTCTTTAATATTGTATTATTGATGATAACTTTTTTACATTTTGCTGCAAAAGAAATATTTAAATTATTAAAATAAATGTTTATGAAGGCGAGTTCAACAGCAATATACAATTTGGTCGGATTTAAAAATCTGCAAATCACAAATGTCGGGTTGTTGCCTTATAAAGGTCGATACCACGACATCACGACATGAAACCAATCAGCCACCAGACTTGGGGATTCAACGTTCCTACGTTTGCAGGGCATTCAAAATTCACCAAACGGAGATCAGCAACTTTAATGGAGCTAACTTTCTATTATTTGGCAACTGTATACAAATGGACACGCATAATTAATGTAATATGAATGTTTATAAATTGATGTCTATTCAGTCGTTTCTCTTTTTACTGTAATTTCTTATCAGTTATTTCCGGCGAAATAATAGAAGAGTCCAAATTAAATGACAGTCTTTGGCGTCTGTTATTCCAGTCCTTCCGCCAATTTAAAATTTTTCATTTTATCTGAAATATTAGGTATCAGAAATCCATATTTTCTCGTTAATATAACAACATGAATGTTGATTTAAACTGACAAATAATTTGTTTGCAATAGAAGATGGTGGATGATATTAAGGGAATGGTCAGTCTCCTTTACGTATTGGTGCAGTCATCCATAAATTTGATAATGCGGCTCGGATGGAAACGCGTTGTACATTTATGAAGATTTTAATCTATGGCCGTTGGACCAACGCAGAATGCTTTACATGTATTTGTTTACCCGGTCTAATGCCATGACGCTTTGTTTCTAACAGAAGAATACTGGAAAATTTTACTTTATATCCGGCCTATCGCCATGTGGTTTTGTTTCTATCAACAGTCGTATACTTACTACACCTATATCCCGTATCATCTTCTTCATCTAATGATTTACCCACAGTTAGAGCTATATTGGGTCCACTCCCATTTCTACAAATAAAACATGTCATTCATTAAATCTTTCCACATAAAGTATGTCATTCATTAACTCGTCCCATATAACACATGCTATTCATTAACTCGTCCCACATAACACATGTTATTCATTAACTCGTCCCACATAAAACATGTTATTCATTAACTCGTCCTACATAAAACATGCCATTCATCAACTCGTCCCGCACAACACGTCAAGTAATTCATTAACTCACCACACATAAAACATGACATTCATTAACTCGTCCCACATAAAACATGCCATTCATTAACTCGTCCCGCACAACACAAGTAATTCATTAACTCAGCACACATAAAACATGTCATTCATTAACTCGTCCCACATAAAACACATTGGCGTGAACGTAAAAGATCCCCTGACAGCTGGAATTTCCCTCATATGGCGTATGTCCGTCTTCATTAGCCCTGTCGGAGCAGAACAGTAGGATGTTAAACCTTACTACTTCAACGGGTGAGAGAAATGGGGTTTAACCTTCACGCGGGACTAACATATTGTTCAATTTTATTTCAATAATTCGTTTGCACGTAGTTGTCTTTAGCAGTGGGGGGGGACGGGGGGGGGGGGCATAGTGAAAAACCCACGAGGTTCGAAAGGCGACCCTACTCCTTGTCACCTGTCACGTACCACCGGGGAATCGAAACACCCACGCCAGTTGACTCAATGACAGACTTTATGATACAGCGCGCACGTGCTAAATATTCGGCCACCCAATCCCCTATAAACCCTTCGAAAACTTACGTTAATGTATTCCCGGAACACTGTGAACAAGATATGACGTCATTAGATTCTATCGTGTAATCTGCACCATTGTTACTGTATCCTGTCTGATCTATGGCTTTCTTACATTTACCTGAAATATATTTAAATATCTTATCTAAAGTTGTCTCCCTTATAATTATCCATCTTCTCGACCCCGGGGTCAGAAAAGGTCTTATTGTCTTCCTTTGACCACCTGCCTTCCGGTCCAATTGCTAGTTCTAACCTGATAATGAATGTAATGGCTTTGTGAACTTTTGTATAACCCACTGAGGGGAGGGGTGTTAGCAGATCGCGCGTGTGTGTAGGGGGTGGTCACTCGGCAAAACTCGACAGATTTCGGAACTTACATCTAGTCTCGGCTGTATGACGAATTCCGCCGTACATATTAGCGTCAAGTTTTCTTGTTAAAGTAAACCGGTAGCCGCATAGCAAATGTATGGGCGTAGGTACATATCACTTACTGTCATACAGCCGAGACTAGATGTAGGTTCCGAAATCTGTCGAGTTTTGCCGAGTGGGGTGGGGGTGGTGTCAAGTAGTACCATGCGCAAAGCTGTCATGTGTGATTCCGCTGTCGCTTCCGGTTATTACCAGGTATAATTGGAATGGGTATTTGTGTATTATAAATAAAAGTAGATTTAAATAGTTTCAGTTTTGCATACAACCTAAGCTAGAAATACGATTGGCAATATGGTGTGACGTCCTCTCGACGCAAACTAGGTAATTTCGGGACTAACATGTGGTCCAATTTTATTTGTATAATTCATATTTGTGTTGAGGCTTTAGCAGTGAGATAAACCAGAAAAAAACACGAGGCTTGAGAAACTGAACAAGCTGGGAATCGAACCCACGACACTTGACTCAATGGTAGACCTTATGATCTGTTCGTCTACCCCACCCCGGTTTACAATTCTGGCGAGCACAGGTCCTCATATCAGTGAATCACAGATAGGTATATAATTCTCATCATAAAAGTTATACTTACTGCATGTAAAACATTCCAGGTGCCATTTCTTTCCCATAGCAAGAAGTTCATCCGCAAAAAACACATGTTTATGACATCGTGGACAGTTGTCGGCTTGACTGAACGATAACATGGCTGAAAAAATACAAAATTATAAAAAAAAAATGAATATTAATAGGTCTTAATTAGAGTGCGTGACCTTAACAAATACAAAATACTCAAATATCTTCTTTTTTTTTTAAAAAAAAAAAACAAATACAAAAATATTCACAGAAAGCAAATACAAAATATTCACAGATCTTAATCAGAGAACGTTGACCATTTAGGACAAATACAAAATATTCACAGATCTGAATCAAACTGACAGACAATTCACAGCAAAAACAAAATATTGAAATAACTAAATGTGTTCATGTCTTCCCAAAAGAGTAAGTCTATCCTGTCACTTCCACAACAATCGGGCAAACATATCTAACAGCTCCAATCAGTCGTGATAAAACAAAAATCCAAAATACATAACTGTATGATCCTTATTTCAAGTTGGTTTATTGAAGTGTGTAGGGTATTACTACTGTATGTGACTACATGCATATCATAATTACGACTACTGTGAAACATAGCCCAAGGCACTTCATCAAATCGTCATTGTACGACTGTAGTTGATTATTGTCCAGATGTCGCTTCTATTGTTGACCACATATTGTTTGTATTTCTATGTTCTTATCAGAGTTATCCCCACAAATAGAAGATTTAAAAAAGGATGTAACACAATATCCCTGTCCCCTTTTGACCCCAAACAAGATGTTCAAACACCAGAACAATGATGCACAGATAATCAATGACCATTCGTCCGAGCCCTTTCTACGTCTATTGTCCTAGGAGGAAATTGAAATGATCGATCAATAAACGTGTATGGTTGTGGTCTCACCGAAATCTCCAGGGTTCGGAACCATCATTCGTTTTTTTCTTCCGGGTAGTATTCTGCAGCTATTAAAATATATATTTTAAAAGAGTTTGACCCCCCTCCCTTCTCACTCATCCCCAGTTTCTTTTTAATAAGGAAAGGGTCGTGTCAGTCGATATAATGCAACATAATAGGCTTCCAGGCAATTAAACAAATTACCATAAGCCGAGCTTTTTGAATCTTTGAAAAGAATTTCTCCAAGATGTTACAGGGCTTTAAGGATTTCTTTGCATGGTTGGTTTTAGGTTTGTATTTTGGGTTTTTTTAAGGGGGGGGGGTAAAGGGTCTTGTTTAAAGGATTTGGTTATATGGTTTTGGTTTATCTTAGCTTTTTAAAGGACTCGTTTATACCATCTAGTTTTTGAGGATTTTAAACGATTATTTTTATTATGGGTTAGTTAGTTGTTTTTTTTTAGGGGTTTACCGGATTTGTTTATAAGGTTTTATATTTTAGGGTTTAAAGGATTTCTTTACAAGACTGTGATGACGACACGTGTCTTCCAATATGATGGTTTTAATAAAATGATTTGATGGCTATTATTGACATTAGAAACTGTGTAATTAATAAGGGATCGGTTATGGTTAGAAAGCGGTTGCCATGCGACAAGATTCGCACAAACATTTTTAAAAAGATGGACGGAGAACATGGAAAGTCAATATGAAATGAAATTAAATGTGGCTCAACGTACTACTGTCCTTCATTCGTTCCTGGAGTTCTACGTCCACTTTTACCAAGGACCTACTGTTCTGTCCTAATGAAGACGGGCATACCTCATACAAAGGAGGTGATCAGACTCTAGAATGACTTCCACACTTCATTTAACTGACAGTAAATACGTACCTTGTATCATAATAAGCCATACAATTAGATAGAATGGATTGTATCTGTTTATAACTAACACCGGTTCTAAGATTAACGGTTAATCTATCATAATCTCTTAATACTACCCTTTAACACCTTGAACACAAACTAACTGGTTATACAAGTCTACAGTGAATGGTTGTCAGATTATAATAAATGACGTCTTGAACCTTATTAAGTCTTTAAATCTACCTACGTAAAGGAAAGAATCGAAGAAGCCTGAGAAATTGAACTGAAGGTCGCGTTTGTTGATTTTTCCTTGAGGGAACCTAAGAGATAGAGAGAGAGAGAGAATGGGGTTTAACGTCCACTCGACACAAAGTAGGTCATTTCGGGACTAATAAATGGTTTAATTCTATTTCAATAATTCGCTTGCGCGTAGGGGTCTTTAGCAGTTGGAGGAAACCGGAGTGCCCGGAGGAAACCCACGAGGTTGAGAAGGCGCCACATACGCTCACACCAGGGATCGAAACCACAGCAGCAAGCCAGAGGTGACCGGCCAGCTAGAGGTCGAAGCGCGGCACTCTAGACCACTAGCCCCCCCCCCCCGGAACCTAAGAAGATCACATCTCAGATACGGTATGATTAATAAAAGGAGCCTGTAAGCAAGTTAGATAATCCTATTAAGATACGTTGGAAATGATGTTCCGTCCCCTTTGTGAGATGAATGCGGTTTAACGTCCTACTGTTCTGCTCCGATTGTGCTAATGGAGACATGCGTACGCCATACAATGTGCTGTGACGTATCTTTTACGTGCACGCTAATGTGTGCAAGAGACCCCTGTGGTACGATCTTCCCATTCGAATGGCTTTACGTTGTCTCTTGCTATGCCAAATCTTAAAACTATATCAAGTATCCATTTATACGCCCCTCCCCCCTTTAAATAGTAAAAGTATATTTTAGATGATCGAATTAAGACCATCCTTTTGTATACATTATCTTCTAACATCTAAATCTCACCTCTCCAGGGTGGTTTATATATGTTTACCATATAAGGAAGATTATATATAAATAATTATAGTCATGCTTCAGGCTATATGTATATATATAAATCTACTAAATCTCATGTATGTAAGTAACCGTGTCCATTGTTTTTATAAGCATGTAATACCTATATTATTGTTTTTAGAAATGTTATATCAGTAATGGAGAGAGAGAAGGAGAGAGAGAGAGTCCATTGTTGTTATAAGTTTGTGAGAGGATTCCAATGTTTTTATAAGTATGTAATACCTATATTATTGTTTTCAGTTTGTAAACAGACACGATATATCAATAAGACAGAGAGATAGGGAGAATGGGGTTTAACTTCCATTCGACACAAATTGGGTCATTTCGGCACGAACATGTGGTTCAATTTTATTTTAACTATTCGCTGGCGCGTAGGGGTCTTTTAAAGTGAGGGGACAGACAACCCTACACTCTAGTCCCCCATAACATACCACTTGGCGTAATTGTATCGTGTCCTGTGCATTTTCCAGCTCAATTATTAAATGTTCTTGAAACAACCCGTGACGTAATCGTATACTCAAATCAAATATTTTTTTAAACATCGCTCTATAAAGAGAGGGAGAAAGGGAGAGAGAGAGCGAGAGGGGGAGAGAGAGTGGCGGGGTTTAACTCCACTTGAACAAATAAGGTCATTTCGGGACTAACATATGGTTTTAATTTTATTTCAATAATTCGCTTGCGCCTACCCTACACCTTGTCAGTACAACCGGGTATTCGAAACCATGCCAGTTAACTCAATGACAAACTTTATGATACAGCGCACACGCGCTAACCATTCGGCCATTCAACCCCCTTATTTATTACTGAGGGGTGGGGCAATGGTTAGTCCGTTCACGTTCTATCATAAGGAGGGTCATTGAGTCAACTAGCGAGGTTTTGTTTCCCCGGTTGTAGTCCTACTCTTGTTTCAAATTCCAACTGCCAAGGGTTATTGTAAGTGCACGCCAATGTGTACTTGGACTTTGGGGGCGGGTGGCCTAGTGGACTAGAGTGCCGCGCTTCGACCTCTAGCTGGCCGGTCACCTCTGGCTTGCGGCTGTGGTTTCGAGCCCTGGTGTGAGCGTATGTGGCATGGAGATAGGGGCGCCTTCTCAACCTCGTGGGGTTCCCCCGGGCCCTCCGGTTTCCTCCCACTGCTAAAGACCCCTACGCGAAAGCGAACTATTGAAATAAAATGAAACCATATGTTAGTCCCAAAATTACCTTGTTTGTGTCGAGTGGACGTTAAACCCCGTTTCGCTCTCTCTCTCTCTCTCTCTCACTTGGACTTTGTTTTCTCGAAAACCAAGCTGGATCATAGTCACTGAGCCACCGCGGCTCTCAGTTCTCTTACCACTATACTACCATGGCCCCTCTAATGGTGACGAAGGTGGTCGCCGAACGGTTTACAGTCCAGCAAACAACCCAAACCCAGAGGGTTAATTTGATTATTGCGTGAAACTGGACTTAACCCCCTGGGGATTAAAACTAGATATAACAATAGGTCATTTGTATTCAATCTGATATAAACATATTTATTGACTAGACACAGGTAGCTAATTACCAGTATGTATTTACCTGACAAGACCACAGCTAGGTATATTTACCTGTGTGGTATATTGATATAACCCCCGCCGGCTGTTCTCGCACCTGTCTGTGTTGTTACTACCTGGCCTCTTATATAATAACAATAACAGTAACATGGATAATAACAAGCTACTTGATTATACACAACATGTTGTTATACAATACTTGAAGATACTTGATAACATTATCACCAACCTGCTATTGTCATTACAACAGTTCATTTAGAATTTGTTCACCCGACCAACTCAAACTAGCCCTCTTGTTATGTAAACGTTAACTGTATATTGTCCGTCCTTTAAGTGTTTCTACCCAAACTGATCCCGCAGTGAATATTCGCTTGGCCGCTACAATCACTGATAAGCATGACATCGACGAGGCTTAATGAGTACGGCATATTAACTTTTTTACTCCGACAAAATAAATTCTCAAACATTTTTTTGAGGTAAAAGAAAAATAAATAAAGACGTTTGAAGTATTTGTAGTTCAAAAATATTTCCTATTTAGTGTAAATGGGCATTAAAATGAGTAAAATGCATCATTTTGCCCGAAGCAGTTAGGTGTTAAGTAAACATTGCACGAGCCGTTGAGCCAATGACTACGAGCCGTGCTGTCAACGCACGTGTTTTGGACAGCCATCCGTTACAGGGATAATTCGTAAGTAATCCTCTGTGAAACAGGTTGGTTTCTACCATGTACATATAAATATTGGGGATCACGGTGGCTAAGTGGGTAAGACTCTGGCTCGCTAGCCTGGAGGTCGGGTGTTCGATTCCTGCATTGGCTGAAAAAGTTCATCCAGACTTTTCGGTGTGGTTTCAGCTTGTAAGTGATGCAGGACGGAGGGCCTGATAAGGATAGCTGTTTATTTGTTCGGATGGGACGAAAAACCGATGTCTCGTGTACACATTGGCGTGCACGTAAAAGATCCCTTGGCAGTTGGAATTCGATATAAGAGTAGGTCGTAGCGCCGCTGCCCGGGCAAAATTTCCCTCATAGCACACTGTATGGAGTCTTCATTAGCCCTGTTTAGGAGCAAAACAGTAGGACGTTAAACTCCATTTCATTTCATTTCCATATAAATATTTTTACCAATCCTTTCACATTTTTGCTAATCACTTTATAAATATTCACTTTATTGTCTGCTATTTCACTTCCGTGGAAGCGGACGATAAATAAAGCTATTTCACACACAGCTGGCACTCTTTAGCTGCTGATGGCGGCGTGGGGGATCATACATTCACATGTTATTACCATTCCCAAATAATCAAATTGTCAGTAAGTGACAAAATGTGACAAAATATACGATAACGACTGGGTGACATAAGCAGTCCCCCATGTTGCTGGCTCACTGAGCAGAAGGTCTCGGTGCCATCCAGGTGACAACATCAGTTCCTCGTGGTGTTGGCTCGCTGAGCAGAAGGTCTCGGTGTCATCCAGGTGACAACATCAGTTCCTCAAGGTGTTGGCTCGCTGAGCAGAAGGTCTCGGTGTCATCCAGGTGTTGGCACAGACAGTTTTTCCCAATCGAGGTGACATACGCCATTGACATATAGACATTTATTTATTAACGTATAAATTACACACACTCTACTTGGGTGTACTATGGGTGATATTTTGACCATGCAGCGACAATGGTGTGTTCACCAAAATCTAACTTACATGCCAACATATACGCGGAACATGGGTTTTTCGTTTCACCCAAACGACTAGACGTTATTCCTTGTCGGGCTCTCTGTCCTGCACCACTGGTAGCAAAATGTTGAACGTTGAACTGCCTGTAGCTTGCAAATTGTTTCAAACTGACCAACGTGCACACGCGACCCTGTTTCCATTTCCGCCACTGACGGAAGAAAAATACCCGGGATCCAAACGTGGGACTTCCAGGAGATAAATGAAACGAAATGGGGTTTAACGTCCTACTGCTCTTCTTCGACTGGGCTAATGGACGCGGGTATACCCCACTCGGCGTGTACGAGAGACATTTTGCCCGGGCAGGGACACTATAGCCAACTCTTACATCGAATCTCAGCTGCCAAGAGATCGTTTACGTGCGTGCTAGTGTATACATAGAACCTCGTTGTTTGAGACCATCCGAAAGACTGGACAGGTCCTGTCAGTGCCTAAATGAGAGCGAGCACAGTGGCTCCACGGTTGTTTCATACTGACCAAATTCAAACAATTTCTCGCCTAAAAAATATATGTAGAATGAAAATCTCTGATATATAAATATGTAAATACCTGAAACACACGTCATTGAATAAACTTATTACTTCACTGAATATCTCCTGATTAACTAGGGTTTAACGTCCGTTTACACACAGAATAATAACGCGATCAATATATCGCCTCTCGGTCCAACTGTGTCATTCAACGATCGATGATCAACTACTCACTGGGTAGACTAGGTTTTTCATCCGCTCTAACATAGGATGGTATCGCATTACAATCTGATGAATGTCGGGATATTGTGGACACTTTGTGTCGTGTTTGTGGGTAAACAAATTGGAGTGGGGTTTAAGTCTTAATTAAAAGATAATGGGGAGGATTAGAGAGATGTATTTTTTTTACAAAGTTGAACATTGTTATCTACTTAAGCCATTAAAATGTTTCACGAATAATTAGTCAGTTTAACCCCATTGACGTTTAATCAGTGAGTGAAGGGAGATTAATTAGTTCCGTTCAGTAGTTTCATTTATATGGTCTGATTTGTGTTTTGCTTTAACAGCGAGCGTAAGGTTTAACTTCCACTCCACACAAACTAGGTAATTTCGGGACTAACATATAGTTCAATTTTATTCCAATAATTTGCTTGCGCGTAGGGATTTTTAGCAGTAGGAGGGCACTACTCAAAATTATTCGCCCCCCCCCTCTCCGTTTTGTGTCAAGTTGAGCTAACTCGTCGAGAGAGAGAGAGAGAGAGAGGGGTGGGGGGACGTTCACTCGACACAAACTAGGTCAGTTCGGGGCTAACATATATATATATATATATATATATATATATATATATATATATATATATATATTCCAATTTGGGCAAACTAGTCTGTAACAATACACACAGAACGATTGCATTTATCATAACAACAAACAATACTATGGTCATTTTGAGACTGCATTTATCATAACAACAAACAATACTATGGTCATTTTGAGACTAACATCTAATATAATCCCTATATATAGTTATTCTTAGCCCATTTGGGGATTCGAGCATGGGATATTCATATGCTACTGCAGCGTTTTCTCTACGAACTTAAAACAAGACATCGACCACAAGAAAAAAATTACCACCAGTTTAAACCAAGCGAGATAAATATCAAAGCAAATGGTCATTTATTGTGATCTGGACAGTAATACCCGATTCTCTTTAATGGTTGATGATTAACAAGACTAATCCCGAGGATTAAGTTGGTGATAATAGAAGTATCATCATTAATGTTGATTGTTTCCAACAAACAAAAGACAGATTGGTTTGATCCTCTCTGATGGTCGGATTAACAAGGCTTGGTTCTTTGACCTGATCGTCTCTGACCGTCGGATCAACAAGGTTTGGTTCTCTGTCCTGATCCTCTCTGGTCATCAGATCAACTAGGTTTGGTTCCCTAACCTGATCCGCCGTCAGATCAATACGGTTTAGTTCTCTGACCTGATCCTCTCAGGCCATCAGATTAACTAGGTTTGGTTCCATACCCTGATCCTTTCCGACTATTAGTTCAAGATTCGGTTCTTTGGTCTCATATTTTCTGACCGTCAACGTTTTAATGAGATTCCTCACGTCGTTATCAAGCAATTAATATAAGGTAATTAACTGAAGTATGATAACAATAGGGGACGATAGTTCAGATGGGATATATCATTAGTCAGGAATAGGGTTTAACGTCTTGCCAATACAATATATCTGCTATTTTGAGCTTATCATATTAATAATTTCTCTACTTACAATTTATATCTCTTAAACGAAATGCATTGGGGAGTGGGGGTAACACGAAACACAAAACACAACCGACAGTCGTCATTCTTAATTTTGGAGATATATTAGTTTATTCTAAATATAACGGGCGTGGAAGAAGTGAACCTCACCGAAAGTCAACCCACGGACCAGACACGTCACAAAGGTAATACACAAAACACAGAGAGAGAGAGAGAGAGAGAGAGAGAGATGTGGGTTAACGTCCAGTAGTTATTGAAAAAGTGAATATAACAAATATTTGCTCTCTTGATAAATTTCGTGATATAAGTGAAAAAGAACTATGTAAGATAATCAACTCCATAACTCCGCATCCGCATCAAGCAGAACCTAACCCTTTTCCCCCCTACCATATTAGATATTGTGAACACCGCCTTTCAACTCGGTATATTTCCACAACCTATGAAAATAGCTTGCGTTGCGCCCCTCATAAAGAAGACGTCACTCGACGCAAATATCAACAAAAATTACAAACTTGTATCAAATTTAACTTTTCTTTCGAAAATCCTTGAAAAGTGTATTGCCGATCAGTTTAAATCTCATTTGTGTCAAAATAATTTGTTAGAGAAGTACCAAAGTGCGTATAGAAGATTTCACTCAACCGAGACGGCTCTACTAAAAGTTCAAACTGATATTTTGATGTCCATGGACAACAACAAATGCGTGATGCTGGTACTATTAGATTTGTCCGTCGCGTTTGATACAGTGGACCACGAAATGTTAGTGTCCAGGCTATACTCTGAATTTGGAGTGTCCGGTTCTTCTCTATAGCACCTTTTCGGTCTTATCTTCAATTAAGAAGTCAGGCAGTGTTGATAAACAACAAACTCTCCGAGCCCAAGGACCTCCATAATGGAGTGCCACAAGGCTTTATTTTAGGGCCGATTCTTTTTACATTTTATACAACTCCCTTCGGGGACATTGCTCAGAAATATGGAATAGACTTTCACTTTTACGCAGACGATACCTAACTCTATATCGCTTTTAATCCTGCCTCGTGTAATTATTCAAAGCAACAAACTGAAATGTGTATATCGGGAATTAAATCCTGGATGTCTGTTAACTTTTTAAAATTAAACGACGATAAAACAGAGTCCATCCATTTTGGATCCAAGTCGTCTATGTTAAAATTGAAAAGTGTGAAAAGTGATGTTAACATATTAATAGGATCTAGCATTATCAAACCTGTTGAGTCCGCCAGAAACATTGGTGTATTTTTCGAAAGTCATATGGCCATGAGCACGCACATCAATACAATTTGTAAAGTATGCTATTTTCATCTCGGAAACATAAGTAAAATTCGTTCAAATTTAGCCCCTGATGTTATAAAAACCATTGTAAATTCACTTGTAACTTCTAGACTGGATAGCCGTAACTTTCTCTTAGCTGGTATCCCTGATAATTTAATTCACAAACTTCAAATAGTTCAGAACTCAGCTGCTAGGCTTATCACTAAGTTTAAACATACAGATCATATTACCCCTATATTAATCAAATTACACTGGCTACCCATTCGTTTTAGAATCGCATATAAATTGCTTCTCTTAGTTTGTAAATGCCTCAATGGATCTGCGCCTTCATACTTAAGCGATTTAATTCAACTATACACACCTTCTAGAACTCTTAGGTCCTCATCTGATTGTTTACTGTTATGTCAACAGCGATCCCGATTAAAAACAATAAGTGATAGAGCATTCAGTATCCATGCACCAAAAGTTTGGAATTCATTACCTTTTAACATTAGAAATTCTACAACAATTACAATTTATAAGAAACATATTAAAACTCATTATTTAAAGAAGCTTTTAATTTATAACTAAAGTATCTTTTTTGAAGAATGTATATTTTAATCTAGATCGTGATATTTAAATAGTCTTATTTTTCTATTCAATAGTTTTCTTATATTATTTACGGTTTTATGTAGAAGTTTATCAAATTTTATGTTAGTTTATTTTATTCCTGAATTATTGTATAGTATTTTGTTTGTTTTATATTGTTTTTTATTACTTACTTTGTAAAGCGAATTTGGGCACTATTTGAATTATGCGCGATATAAATGTTCTTAATAATAATAGTAATTAACGTCCACTCAACAGAAGCTACGTCGTTCTGGGAAATTGAGACCATGGTCTCAATTGTATTTCAATAAATCGCTTGCGCACAGGGGTCTTTAGCTGTGGGAGGTCACTAAAGGACCCGGCGAAAACACACGAGGTTAGACATGCGACCTTACTACTGTCACGTACTTAAAGACTCTGATAGTAATTGATTTGTTGTTGAGCTGGGGTATATTCGTACCATCCGCTGATGCTAAGGTTGTTACTCGTTTGTTCTTGAGTTGGTACGATAATAGTAACTGGTTTATCAAGTAGTAACTATGCTGTTAGCCTCAGGTCAACAACCTTCACACAAGAATAATCTGTACACAAATTCTTCCAGAAAAAGATATATAGTTTAACCCATCGCCGACATTATTACATCTAATAACATACATTAATGGATAAGACGCTGGCTCGCTAGTCTAGAGGTCGTGGGTTCGATCCCAGTGTTGCCCGAGACAGTTTTTCGGGATTTCAGGCCTGGTTTTCCCTTTTCAGTAGTGTGGGACAACGGATCTGACAAGGACAGCTATCTAATCGTTCGGATGGGACGAAAACCGAGATCCCGCGTACACATTAGCGTGTACGTAAACGACCCCTTGGCAAGAGAACAAGAAACAATAATGAAATCATTTCAGCTCAATTTTACTATTTATTATTGTAAAACTATTGTTTAATTTTATTTCAATAATTCGCTTGCGCGAAGGGGTCTTTAGCAGTGGGAGGAAACCGCAGGACCCGGAAAAAACTCACGAGGTTGGACAGGCGACCCTACTCCTTTCCTTGTCACGTAGAACCGGGGATTCGAAACCACGCCAGTTGATTCAATGACAGGCTTTATGATATAGCGTGCACGTGATAACCATTCGGCCATCCAACCTACCCTACTAGACACAAACTAGATCATTTCGGGACTAACACGTGGTTTAATTTTATTTCAGTAATTCGCTTGCACGTAGGGTTCTTTAGCAGTGGGAGTAAACCGGGGGAACCGGAAAAAAAACCACGAGGCTGGACAGTCGACCCTACTCCTTGTCACGTTCAATCGGGGATTCAAAACCACGCTTTATAATACAGCGCACACGTACCGGCCATCCAACCTCCCTTACTATAGGTTTAAGAGAAACGACGTGTGACTACTATCTACTAGTAAATGCCTGGTATTTAAACAGTGTTAATCCTTACATATTTTCTCTCAGTTCATTTGAGTTTATTTAAACAGGGGTCGTATAGTAGTCCTAGTGTTACCTCTCTAGTTAATATATAAACATTAAGTTAAACAGTGAAACCTTGGGTACCGTGTATATATACATAGTTAAACTATACCCCTACATATAGTGACACCTTGTCTTTAATAACCCCTCTCTCCCCAAGACTCAAGTATTTGGTCTATAGAACTCAAAAATATATAAAAACAGAACAAATACAACTTCTATTCAATTATTTTAGATCTGCTTGTACTACGTAGATAACAGTGATAGTTTTAAATTAAAAAAACTTCTTTGATTAGCCCCTCTCACTTGCATCCCTAAAATTGGTGCCCAGGGCCGTAATCCCTCTACCATCTTCTCTGCCCGTCATTAACTATGTACATGTAACTGTGTTTACCGTTAAACGTTAATTTCCTAATACTTACATTAACCAGACCTATACGGTGTGGATCAAAATATAAACTATGATATATTTTAACCAAGAAATATAAACTATGATATATTTTAACCAAGAAATATATCTAACCTAGAAATATAAACAATGATATATCTAACCTAAAAATATAAACAATGATATATCTAACCTAAAAATATAAACAATGATATATCTAACCTAGAAATATAAACTATGATATATTTAACCTAGAAATATAAACCATGATCTATTTAACCTAGAAATATAAACTATGATATATTTAACCTAGAAATATAAACTTTGATATATTTAACCTAGAAATATAAACTATGATATATTTAACCTAGAAATATAAACTATGATATATTTAACCTAGAAATATAAACTATGGTATATTGTTAAAGAATAATAACCAACTCGTATTTTTAAAAAAAATCAACCAAGCGTGTGGTTGAATGTATTTTTAAAGCGCTTGAAGACAATGTCCAGATTTTAGATCACACCACTGAGGGGGGGGGGGGGTGAACGTGTTGTACTATTACTTCCAATCGTCCTATTAACAGACAGGAATGTCAACTATGTTTATATACATGTATTATTACTCGTTATCTATAGATATAGAGGAATGTAAACTATCATTAGAGGGAGATGAATTATAATATTAATATTCATATATTAATACTTATCTCTATAGAATATTGATATACACCACGTATCTTACTACGTAAATACTGTGTATATTATACCACTTACTATATACTATTATCATTTAATATTCATATTTATAATGTAAACAGGGTGTCCGTGTCAAGATGTACAATACATTTATTATCATTAACAATATCATACTGAGTTATCTGCTCTTAGACATCACGACGAACAAGAGCCAGATATCAACTGAAATGGAGAGAAGGGGAGGGGGTACTGCCTACGCAATACAAACTGCATGTCATTTTTGACTAATATGATTCAACTCTACAACTCTATTTCAATTACGGGATGGGGGGGGGGGCTTTAGCAGTGGGAGGAAACCCACGAGTTTGGACAGGCGATCTTACTATGGCCTAATGAAGACCGGTATACACATTACAATAATATGAGGTGTAAAAGACAAGGGCTAGATACTATTTACTATTGATTTATTAATATAGATATAGAATGTCAACACAGCACTTGTAATGTAATAGGCGGGGTTTGTTTTGTGTGTGTGAGTCTTTTGAGTGTTATTATCAAAATGTAGATATCAATCAATCACTAAAAAGAATGCGGTTCAAAGTTAGGCATTATGACCTAGGTCATTGTGACTTCCCATGGGAGTTTTGTTCTGTTGTTAATCCGAAACCCAAGTGGTCATGTAAATCCAACAGAGGACCCTGTATTGGCCAACCCGAAAGACCCTCTATTCACCCATCCGAACAACCCTTTATTCGCTCACCCAAACACCCCCTTTATTCGCCCATCCCAACGATCTTTTTTTTACCGAAATGAATTACTCAAAGTTGAAAGCCAGTAAATATTAATACAGTATACGGGTATTGTCGGGTCTAAATCAACAAACTGCTTTATTCAATTTCTTTAATCCTTTTAAGAAAGTGTCGGTATGCGTTTTATTGAATTCTATTCTCCGGTAAAGAGAGAGGTTTATTATCATCTAAATAGGCTTTATGCTTCATCGCGTTAACATATTTCAATATGTAATATTGCGAATTTCAATCAAATTACTCTATTCTGGACGAAGTTATGTAGCGTTTATAGTCACGGTTGTCATGTACTATTGCTACTAATGTAAAATTATTAAATGGTAGACACGCTCTAATCCATTTAATATCTCGGCAATCCGATGGTCTAAGAGATTTGATTATGTCATTGTGTTTGTTATGTCTAAATAGACAAACATGGGGATTAACAGCCACTCGATACAATCTAGGCCGTTTCGAGACGAAGATATGGCTCTATTTTATTCCAATAATTTACCGTGGTGGGGGGGGGGATACCAGAGTACACGGAGAAAACACGATCGACAGGACCTCCCAGTCCTTGTCACGTACACTCGCTAGACCGCACATTAACCGATAAGATCAAATCTCTCAAAACAGACTTTTCCATTTCTAACATTTAATATTTTTAAATGGTTAAAACGTTAAGTTGTTTAAATGCGTATCTTGATTCAGGAGACTGTTGAATTTTTAAAGTAATAAACTAAATCTAATTCTACACATTGTTGGGCTGGTTGGTCTTCATTCTGTGTTAAAGTCAGTCCAATCGACCCTATCCCCTCGTTAGACTGCACTCCCTCCAGTTTTGATTCTAGTTCAATTGTAAAAATCAGTTAGTCTTCTCGTTGAACGTTTCCTATAGATCCCCCCACCACAAGAAAGTCGATGCCTAATATCCATCAATTTTTATATGTCAGAATATATTCTACACAGATGGGGTCATGTTTTTTTCCTATCCGAACAACTAGACCACATAATGAATTTAACGCATGGGGTCAAATTTAAAATTGAATGAAAACAATACACAACATAGTGGGACACCGTATGAAAATACGCCCTCTGTGCTCTCACATGCTCCAACCCAGATTATTTGTGTTTGAGCATCTACTGTGTGGAGATTATCTGTTGACGGTCAGTTGTATTTACCTGTGAGTGACCTAGTTTAATACAAGGTGACAGGTGTGATAAATAAAGCCAGCTATTTACAATTAACCACAATACAAGTCTAGAATAACAAGGCCGTGTTTACCAGACCTTCCACCAAGTTAACGTCTTGTGTGCGAGAGAGACAGAGAAAGGGGGAGCGAGCGAGAGAGCGAGAGAGAGAGAACGGAAATAGGTCATTTCAGGACTAACATATGGTTTAATTTTATTTCAATAATTCGCTTGGGCTTAGGGGTCTTTAGCAGGGGGCGGTGGGTGAACAAGGAGAGAGAGAGGGGAGGAGGGGGGGGGTCTTTAGCTGTGGGAGGAAACCGGCGAGGTTGGACGGGCGACCCTACAACTTGTCACGTACAACTGGGAACCAAAATCACGTTAGTTGACTCTATGCCAGACCTTATCATATAGCTCGCGCACGCTAAGCATTCGGCCATCCAACCACCCTATCTAAGAGGTAAAAACACCAGAAGAAAGTACGAGTATCTTGTTTACGATATCACTTCTGTAAAATCAGACGTTAAATAAAGCGAAATTACATTAATTGGTGTTTAACTTTCTAATGTTCCGCGTTCCGACTGGACTAATGAAGACGGGTTTACGTCATACAATGTGCTTGGAGGGAAATTTTGCCAGGGCAGCGGCACTAGACCTACTCTTATATCGAATTCCAATTGCCATTGTATCTTGTTAATTAAAGTCATTTCACACACATTTTATAGGAGTTTAGTTTACAGCCTGAAAATGCGTGAGCCACGGTGACTCATTGAGTAGTCGTTGACGCACTAATTTTATTTCAATAATTCGCTCTCGCTTTAGCAGTGGCAGAAAACCGGAGGACCCTGAGTATACCCAATAGCTTGGACAGTCTATCCGGTCCTTGTCACGTCACCCGGCGAATCGAAACCACGCCAATTGACCTTTCCGTCAGAGACCCATAGCTCCTCCCACTTTTTATAATGACGTCACCTTAGACAACATTGGCGCGCCTTAGACAACAAACATGGCGATGACAGACGTCGTTTCATCTTGTGCCAATCTGTTGGACTTTCCTGCTGATTTGTCTGTTGAATATTTGAAGCATACATTGCATGCGCGCTAGCCATTCGGCCGTCCACTTCCCAGCCCCCCCCCCCCGCACCCGTGTCTTTCGGAGAGCGTGTACATAATAATATAAAAATTGTGATTCGACGAATAGGTTTCATAATTAGCCCGGTTGGTGCAGCAAAGTACACCATTAAACCCCCCTGTACGTCGTTTGACTTTATACTAACAATGTTGCGCTTTTGGTGTATCTTACATAACAAAGAAATGGACACATAATGGGTCATGATTCCGTCAAGTCACTACAGTCCTTGATTACGATATCAGTGAGGTTAATCGTATATATATTAAACGATGACCATGTCGAGTTGATCATATTAAGGAAAATAACGCGAGTAATAATTTATTGTCTGCTATATCACCCTCGGTGGAAGCGGACGTTAAGTAATAATGTAGACAGGTCTTTGATCTCAGATAAAAATTCCGACAGATTTAATCCTCTTGATATAAATTGACTCCTGAACGGTGCTTTAATCTGGAGTAAGACCGACCAATAATTCAGTCCCGCTTTCAATAACGTAATATAACATTAAAGGTGCATTATGTAAGATTTAGATAAAGCAATAAAATGGCGGTTAACGTCCTACTGTTTTGCTCCCACTGGGCTAATGAAGACGATTTAGATACACAGTTGGTCGTTCTTGCTACCCTAGTTCGTCAATTGACAATGGGAAATGAGTACATCAAAATTTCATACAAATTACTTTATTCTGAGCAAAGTTATCAGTGCTTGAAGTTGTGGAATAGACTGTTTATTATGGTAGCAAGATAACTTGACAATCAAGACTAAGTCTCAATTCGCCATTTTTGAATCAAATTATAAAATATTGTTTAGAAAGTTGATTATAGGCTTGTCATATAGATAGATGTTCAAATAGTAGTTAATATAGCATTTGAATCCAAAAGATAGACCTTCAATAAAAAGATTTATCCACATAATGCATCTTTAATATAATGTCTACTGACTTCTGCAAACAAAATCAATTATATATTATACAGCCCGTTTAAAGACACTCTCCGTTGTTTTTAAATCGTTAGAATGGCTGGCTGATATTGCCATGCAGTGGTGGCGAGGTTCTCTTCCGAAAATACTTTAAAAATCGGAGTAAAAGAGGTTTGTGGCGCATATCTGGGCCCTGCATATAAAATTCAATTTGACCAGCTACACCACTCCAAAAAACTCAAAATTACATGTCATAGTTATTTAGGGGTGTCATAGAACCTGGTTCCACCACTGCTACCATTTCCATGCGTGATCTACGTGGTATAATTTACTGAAAACGTCACCTTCCAGTTTGCATTAGAATAATATCACTGTATCCTTGAAAAACAGATATATTTATTTCAGTTGACCAAGCTTATAAGAAGGGCTTTGGATATTATTCATCTGCGCTAGTATATCACGTGTCCGGTAACATCTGCAGGAGTTTATTTGAAAACAACCGATATCCAAAACACAGAGTGTCCCTTTAAACAGAAACAAGACGTGTAAACGATTTGTGGCGGTAAAATCCTATTGTAGCAGACGGCTTAAATATTGATTAGTATCGATTAATCGATGACGTTATCTCCCAGACAACTCAACAACAGATTGCCGTAGTTAACATGTCTGTGTATGGTACAGATACTTACTATAGCTACGTGTTAAGACAGCGCGCAACATGGACCCGTCATCCCTTTATCTGGGTTCGTCTTACGAGGGGGTTTAATTCGTGGGCTTTAAACCATAAGTAATAAGGCATGCCACTGATTAGTGCCTGGTTAGAAACAATAACTAGTTATGGAGGGACGAAACACCGAGGTTGGTTTGTCCACTAAAAGTACAGAAACGCCGCGATCCGAGCAAAATTCATTCCATTGACTTACAATGCGTCAAACGACATAAATGTAAAGTACATGAAATAATCAGGAAGGTGACTAAGTATCAACTCTCTGACGAAACCAAATACACTTTCCTTGTTAAATTGGGGAAGGGGTGGGCGGATCGTCGAATGGTTAGCACGTACGCGCTCTATCATAAAGCCTGTCATTGAGTCAACTGGCGTTGTTTCGAATCCCCGGTTGTACGTGACAAGGAGTAGGGTCGCTTGTCCAATCTTGTGCTTTTTCTCCGGGTCCTCCGGTTTCCTCTCACTGCTAAAGACCCCTATGCGCAAGCGAATTATTGAAATAAAATTAAACCATATGATATTCCCGAAATGGCCTCGTTTGTGTCGAGTGGACGTTAAACCTAATTTCCCTCTCTCTCCATAACGGCGTGAGTGACTCATAAAACAAGACTAAACAATAAACGAAATCATGTGATTGTATAATTTTATAGAATATTATATTGACATCAACACGTGTCAGCTGTCAATCATGATTTTCGTCCTATATCTAAATAACAAAAACTCTCTGGATGTCGTATCTGTTTTCATGTAAATAGATAATCATTTTGTCATAGCAACGGGTTGGTAAGTCAAGTGTTATAAGGTATTATAACACAGATGCGGAGAAGTCGCGATTAACCTTTCGTAGTTATCAGCGTTTTTTTACCACATGTAGTTGGTTGTATATCACAGATTTTACCAGAATTATTGAACTTCATTACTCATTATACGTTATATCTCTGAGGAAATGAAACGGGCATCCAAAACATAGGCTGTCTCAGGAGCGGATCTAGGAATTTTGAAAAGGGGGGGGGGGCGCCGTAAAATGGGGGCACTTACTGCGGAGACGGGGCACGCCGCTGCGAAGGGGTTGAAGGGAGGGGGAGAAATTATCCGTCATTTCCTTGCATCTGTAGACATTCCAAGAGCTATTTGGCTGATTCGTTTAAGTAAACGTTCGGAGAGGACATATTTGAGTCTGAAAAGGGCACATTCAGTACTAAAAAAGCACTTTCGGCAGTAAAAAGGGCACTGTCGAAAGTTGGGGGGGGGAGGGCGCCCCTTGATCCGCCTATGTGTCTGTCTACAGCAAGCTCGATCAGCCTGAGATTCTTGAAATATGATGTAGATGGATCGCTGCGTACAGTATGGAAATAGGACTTGACGTATTACTTTCTCGTCACCCTCTCCACTTCACACCAATGTGTACACGGGACCTCAGTTTTTCGTCCACTCCGAACGACAAGACAGCTGTCCTTGTCAGACCCCCGTCCTCACTGACAAGGAGAAACCACACGAGGTTAGAGAGCCAGTTTATTACTCACATAGCCACCGTGGCTCCCCTGGGGGATGCAGCTGATGACATTGGATGTATGTTATATTTAGGTCCACAAATCACCATCGACATCCCGAGTTTTCCACATTTCTCGGAGCAGGACCCCCGGATCCCCCGAACTAAATATCCAGGGTACGTCACTAATAGGCTAATGGGAAAATGTTTTGGCTTAGACAGTCGACAATTCAAAACACAACAGAGATGGATATATCTGAAAGCTGGCATTGCCTGCGGTTGATTTTTGACACAACTCTCGGGGAAAATATTATTTTACAGAAAGTACCGTCTGAAAACTACGACTTAATCAGGATTCAACATCATTTCTTGGCCTGTTACATGTTTTGTGAAAATACCGAGGATCTTATCTCTATTGCACAAAGAGTCCAATAGGCTCGAGCGTGGTTTACCATACTCCACGCGCCTATCCATCTACGTCATACTTTTTAGGCGGAGCAAGCTGAGACAGGCAGCTTAAGTTTGGGAATGTGGGTTACCTTCCCACCCCACCCTCCCTGACTTCTCCGCCTGCAAATCGTTAATATCCTCCGAGATCGTACAGTCCAGGCGCGGATCCAGAGGGGGGTCCAGGGGGTCCGCCCCCCGCCCCTGCTCAGACTTGAAAATGTTTAATGCGATTTTATTGGCGATTTTTAGACCTGTAATTTTGGAATTTACCTTCCGGAAATACGTCAGAATGCACCAAATTGAATCTAATTTACCAAATCTTTCTGTGGGAGGGCAATTATCAAACCTGGACCCCCGACCACCTGCAAAAAATCCTGGATCCGTGCCTGCAGTCATTAAAATTGCTTTGCGAAATAGTGAAAGGGTTGGACTGACAACATTTGTCATCAAATCAGAGGAAATAATTTGTAGTCTTAATCCAAATCTTACATCAGATCGGTCTGCTGAATAAAGATCTTATTACGTCATCGTTTGATATTTACACACGAACCAGCACACCTTCGGTGGTTGCTATGGTTGACATGCAATTGACTTGAGTTCAAGAATAAACAGATATTCTACAGTGTACAACAGCTACTTCAAATACCGTGAATACCTTCCTGATCGTGTTATTTAACTGGATTCGAGAAAACATGATTCAAGACCCGGTCATCACAGGGGAGGATCCTGGAATTTTTGCAGGAGAGGGTTTGCCAGGTTTCTGTCACGGAAATCTGCCATCATCGTCTCTAAATTACATAGGCATACATACAAATTGAGCTTTTTAAACAGAGAAATTTTTATACTGATGCAGGATCACTTTGTGATGTAATTTCATTGATGCAATTCATTATTATTTTTATGTAGCTGAGCAGGGGGGGGGGGCGTTGGACCCCCCCCCCCTGCATCATCACTTGGCAACGTTACGTTAATGATTTAACTTAACAACAGCATCGCTAGCGCTGCAATACACGCCACGGGGGGATCACGTAGCTAAGTAGATAAGATGCTGGCCGAGAAAGTTCATCCAGATTTTTCGGCGTGGTTTCTCCTGATCAGTGATACAGGGCGGGGGACAGCTGCATAGTCCTTCGGATGGGACGAAAACCCGAGATCCCGTGTACACATTGGCGTGCAAGTAAAATAGCCCTTGCCAGTTGGAATTTGTTATAAGAGTAGGCCTTGGCGACGCTTCCCGGGCAAAATTTCCCCCCGAGCACACTGTATGGCGTATACCGGTCTTCATTAGCACAGGTTAGGAGCAGAACAGTAGGACGTTAAACCCCATTTCATTTCATTTAACGAGTGAAATAGAACCGTAAATTGTGTTTTATTTACATCCCTGTTTAAACATTGGTTGTAGTAACACAACACAAGGCCACGTGTTAAACATTCCTAGAATACTATAAAACACTAGTTGTAGATATAGACCTATATTGACTGAGAGATCAAAGACTGACTTGTATTACGTTATATATCCACATTAATCATTTCAATAGCATGCCTTTAAAGCAGCAGTGGGGATTTTTCTACTCGTGACAAAATTCGTCATGTATTTGAACTTCGTTTTCCAGTTAGCTAAAATTAATGAGCAACTCTTTCTAGAGGTCCTGATACCACCTCGGATTTGAGACGCTATCATATTAGGCTTACTCTCTAATAGTAAGTGCAGGGGGGCTGCACCACACACAATTCTACACAAAAAAAACAAATATACGGGCAAGACACCATACTAAGAGACCACAAACATAAACAAATCAAAAAGAGGGAAAGGATCCGGGGGCTAGCCGTAAGCGTCCACTGCGCTGTACAGTCCCGGGTCTGTGGTGACACAGACTTCACTCATATTTGAAGACAAGTTGGGAATAAAAACCCAAGGAAATACTGTAATTATATATTGTCAGTATGAGTCATGATCTGTCATACAGATACCACCTATCATTTGTGGAGTTCACATATTATCGTTATTGAACACGTAGGTAACAATTGATTTTACGCTGTCTAGAATACGATATCATTGTGCTCACTCGTTATGAAACATGAAGCCACTTCTCATTTGGGAATTCACATAGTATGATTACTCTTAAAGAACGTCAGATATCAGTCATATCACTTCCCAATGGAGGAGTGCACATAAAAAGCTTACTCTTTAAAGAACACCTTATACCATCTCACATTTAAGGATTTTACGTAGTATGTTGTTTCTTCTTTCTAGAACACCTCATATCACTTCCGATTTGAGAAGTTCACATAATATTCTTACTTTTTATAGAACTTTTCACATAGTATGTTTACTCTTTATAGAAGACCGCATATCATTGCTGTTCGATTATTTCACATATGTTACAACGAATACTGTACATATAACTGTCGGTAGGCCTACATTCAATTCCGTGTGGCCTAATTTAACCTTCCATCTTGAACATATGGCAGACATTACCTTTTGAAACAATAGAATCGTATGAACCATTCATTAGTCTAAATATTTTCTTTGGGTTTTTTTTTACATAAAATATTGAAGTCATTACAGTAAAGCTAGACACAACAATATGAAACTATTTTATTTTCGACAGACGTGTGCACGCCATCTTTATTTCTGAGAGCCGGTCGTCTGTGGACCATCAATTCTACGTCTGGCAAACTGGTTATCGGGGACCTGATGACATACAGAGAGAGACAGAGAGAGAGAGAGAGAGGGAGGGAGAGATTGTTGGGGTCTGATCTATCTACTAAAAGATAAAATTGACTCCTTTACTTTTCGTCGATTGCATTTAGGGAGGGAGGAATGGTGTGACGTCCACTCGACACAAACTAGGCTATTTCGGGACTGTGTTTGTATTTCAATAATTCGCTTTCGCGTAGGGGTCTTTAGCTTAGCAGAGGGATGAGACCGAGAGGCTCGAAGAAAACCCACGGGGTTAGACAGACAACCCTACTCCTTGTCACGCACGACCTCTGCAAGGAATCGAAACTCAGCCAGTTGACGAGTTTGGAAAATGGTGTCTAGACGTTTACTTGGAACGACATGACTGAGATCCACCCGTGTATAATAATATATGCACGTAAAAGATCTCTTCGACAAAAGTAGGTTCAACCACCGCTGTTCTTGGGATATTTTCTCCTCTCTGTCCGTTCTCATTAACTCGTTCCGTGTAAAAACGTAGGACGTTAAACCCCATTTCCTTTCTACTTCTGATGATAAACGTCTCTCAAACAAAAAAACGGCAAGTCGAGATATTTTTAAAATAAACCTGAAATTGCCTCTCGAATTTTCTAACAAATTTATAGATAACTATTTATAAACATGGGGAGTCAGAATGCCGCTGTTATTTTTTTCTTTTAATTTGACGACAAGTAAATAAGGAAATTGACTAATTGTTGCATTCCAGTAAAGTTTCGATTCATTTAATTGGTATGTTATTTTAACGATATTTAAAAAAAGGTCTACCAAAACAAGACACAATTTTCAATCCATGTGAATGCATCGGAGGAATGTTATTATAAGTGTGTATCGACTGGTTATATAGGCCTTTATGTGATGATAAATACAAAACATGCCATAGTTGATATATATATACACTATAACCTGTTAGTAAAATATCTTAAAGAGGTATTTCTTATGTTAAATTATGTGTCAAGAACTATATTATCATGACTCTATGCTTTACAGAGAGAGAGATAGAGAAATGGTGTTTAACATCCACTCGACACAAACTAGGCCATTTCGGGCCTAACATATGGTTTAATTTTATTTCAATAATTCGCTTGCGCGTAGGGGTCTTTAGCAGTGGGAGGAAACCGGAGTGCCCAGAGGAAACCCACGATGCTTGACAGGCGACCCTATT
The DNA here is from genome assembly GCA_036850965.1 of Patella caerulea. Lineage (NCBI taxonomy): Eukaryota > Metazoa > Mollusca > Gastropoda > Patellidae > Patella > Patella caerulea. The sequence continues at coordinate 9,307,978 of JAZGQO010000002.1, read as the reverse complement.
CCTTGTCACGTACAACCGTGGAATCAGTTGACTCAATGTCAGATCTATAATACAACGTCAAACGCAAACAATTCGCCCATCAAACCCCTGTTATTGTAAAGCAGAGGGGGGGGGCTAGTGGTCTAGAGTGCCGCGCTTCGACCTCTAGCTGGCCGGTCACCTCTGGCTTGCGGCTTTGGTTTCGATCCCTGGTGTGAGCTTATGTGGCATGGAGATAAGATTGATCCATATATTAGTTCTGTAATGACCTAGTTTGTGTCGTTCGCTCTCTCTCTCTCTCTCTCACTCTCTCTCTCTCTCTCTGATTCTATTATAGATATCAAAACGAATGGTACCAACTGGACGTTGCTTCCACATGGGGTGTTAACAATTGTAAGTGTATATATCATAACATATGTTGTCAATCATATCATACACACCATATGTTTTATCACGTGACCTATTTAATAAACATTGATTTGTTAATCCAACGATAAATAATACATTTCAATCTATGACGTGTCAGTATACCGTTATCACCTTATTATTATTTCATAAGATAAGATCAAAAAATGGTTCCACGCGAAAAGATAAGAATTATGTAATCATTTGTAAACATTAAAGATACATCATAAAATTAAACCATATATTATTCCCGAAATGACCTAGTTTGTGTCGGTGGACGTTAAACCCCCGTCTCTTTAACCGGCCTTCGTATTTAAATCCGTTGAAATCAAAGGCATTCGATGGTCTGGGGAGGTGATTATAGTTTTGTCATGTTTATTAATGTTTAATTAATAATTTATGACACTTGAAGCCTAACGAGAGACCTGCAAATTGACCGATTAGCTCTTGCATAATGCATCCGTAACCGGCGATGTCACTTTATTCCGTCCAGATCCAGTGTATATTGGAGTTGGACAATACTGCTGCCGGGGCAAAATACATCTGTGTAAATAGAAAACGTGAGATCATCGTTTGTCATTGACGACAGCCTACGTGTTCATTTAATGTTTTAGTTGTATGTGTTGTGTACACGGTAACGGGTAGTAGACAGTCACGGTATGCCACTACTCGGATGGACACTGCCCGCTCGGTCCTAACTGATCCGTACTAGAAGTTTGTATATTGTTTTGAAAAACTATTAGAGAGCTTCGGATAGTTTCACAACACCAGTAAGTTAGAATTACAACCCGAATAAACAAATTTAATTCACTATAATGTAATGCTTCTTTGAGGGGCATTATAGGAGATTAGATAAAGACCTGACAGTTCTCACCATAACCGTTATAAAAAAAAAATAACGTATATATGCTGCATATTCCTGTCAAATTGCTCCAGTCTGAACCGAGATATTCTCGATTGAATTTTAGGCCCTGCCTCGATCATCATTGGTAAAGGTAGTACAATAAAAACAAAGTCTCGATTATCCATTATTCATTTTTGCGTTTAATCACCAATGCGTGTTGAATAGCAGATCGGATTCAAATTCAATGGCAATCAGAAATATACGATGGCAACGAGAGCTGATCATGCTTTGGATAAGTTAATTAATGTCTAATTGATTATTTATATAACATTTCAGGCCTAAAGAAAGAACTGTAATGAGCAGATTTAGCTCTTGCATAATGTATATGTTTATTAAGCCAGACAAGAAAAAAAAAACCAAAATATTTGAAGACCATTAAGTTGTTGTGCGATTTATCTTTTCCAACTATAAGAGGCTTTACACAAATATCCGCTCATCATTTGACCAAAGAGCGGTCTTGTCGGTGATTATTGGGGTCTGGTCTATTTACTAATAGATAAACAAAATTGGCCCCTTTACTGGTCGTCGATTGCTTAACATCCACTTGACACAAACTAGGTCATTTCGGGACTAACATATGGTTCAATTTTTTTTCAATAATTTATCAGTGGGAGGAAATTGGAGGACCCCGAGAAAACCTACGAGATTGGACAGGTGACCCTACACCCTGTCATGTACAGCGGGGAAATCGAAACTACGCCAGTTGACAAATGACATTTATACCCAAAGAACATCCACTATAGTGTTGCAACATATGAAACCGACATATTATTTGAACAAAAACAGCTGGTCGCTTTCATCAAGTACATACAAAGGCTTGTAACAATTATTATTCCTGAAGGGTATTGTGGTGTACATAGCTACACTAACTCTTTCATAAAAAAATAGACTCGTATTTCAGGTTTCTGTTACGGTTTATTGGACGGGTGGGTCAGTGGGTGTTGTTGTTGAGGAATGGGGGCAGATCTTTCGATTTGAATATTTATGGTTCTTAGCCCGGTTATCAGCTGCTAGTGGTGGCCCGTGTGGGGCTCACTGGGAATGTGACCTTAGTTCTTCTATGGGATATAAACATCGTGGTTAAATCCGTAGCAGAATTCGAAGAACAGAAACAATGCCACTGTCCGGGCCAAATCCACGAGGTTTACTATGTGCTCGCCTCTGTGGTGACGGAACATTAATCCGAAGTACTGTCATGACGGGCATTAAACCGAAGTACTGTCATGACGGTACAAAACATTAAACCTAAGTAGCCTACTATTATGAGGAGATATCAAACTGCTAAAGACCCCTACGCGCAAGTAAATTATTGAAATAAAATTAATTAAACCATATGTTAGTCCCGAAATGACCTAGTTTGTGTCGAGTGGACGTTAAACCTCATTCTCCATTCTCCTCCCTCTCTCTCTCTCTCTCTCTCTCTCTCGGTGTATGCCAACATCAATGATGAAATGTTACCTGTCAATTGTCGGTATAGATCTGTATGATCAAATACTACCTGTGTGAAATATGAATCAGTTTAGCTGAGCTAAAATACAATGGTTATCCATTCACAGTAATACATATACCAATAATACTATGTTAAGACGTGTAAGTATGTCTCTATACCTAGCGATCTTTTGTAAGAATTTGAGGCTTAATCCAACACAAAACGACGAGAACTCATGTAAATTATTACCATTGACCTCTATTACACAACCCGGCTAGAACACAGATCATGACCAATCATACATATATAATCTAATACCTATATCAAAACATTCAAATATAAAATAAATTTATACAAAAAAAAACTACCATAAAAAGCTATGTTAAATAAATATTGAATACCTTACCTGTTTAGTAATAACAGGTAAAATCCAATAAAAGTCTAAAAATCCAGGCGTGCTCTACAGGTAGATCCACTAGTAGAGAGCTACTACCATCAATGACAGCGAAGGTATAACGACAGGCTATAGTAAGCCACATACGCTCCCAGCACACGCGTCTATGATCTTTTGTTGGTTCAAGTCTAGGCTATATATTAGTACATACCGCTCTATATATGGAGTACCTACTACCTATTGTAATTATGTCCCGTTGAAAGAGTTTTCGTATTTTTTGTTACAGTTGACCTCAGCGATAAGCTGCCCCCGGGGTCACGCTATATGAACCCAAGTACAAATAATGTCTCATTCAAAATTATCTGTACAAGTCAAGCGTAAAGTATTCATATTCAAGTGTATGTATTTTAATGTACTGTCTGTAACAACACGTGTTGTTGGTGTATTATATATATACATCTATACAGTAGATTTACAAGCAATAATACAGCTTAAAGAACCAAGGGGGTTAATTTTAAAGTGGTAGCCGGGGTGGTTCAGTGAATAAGCAGGGGCGGATCAAGAGGGGGGTTGCCCCCCCCCCTGCTCAGCTACATAAAAAAAAATAATGCCCAGTATCAATGAAATTACCCCACAAAGTGATCCTACATCTGTATAAAAATCATTTCTCTATTTCAAAAGCTCAATTTGTATGTCTGCCTATGTAATTTAGAGACGATGATGGCAGATTTCCGTAACAGAAACCTGGCAAACCCACTCCTGCAAAAATTCCTGTATCCGCCCCTGATAAGACACTGGCTCTCTACTAATATGGATTTCTGCCATTGCAAGTCGGTTAAGGAAGAGAAACGGGGTTTAACGTCCAATCGACACAAACAAGTTCATTTTGGGACCAACACACGGTTCAACTCGGACCTAATAATTTGCGTGCGCTTAGCAGTTTTTAGTCGTGGGCGAGACCAAGGGATCCTGCAACGTACAACCGGAGAATCGAAACCACGCCAGTTGAATCCACGACTGAGTTTATGATACAACGCACACGCGCTAACCATCATCACCCCACCCCGACCACAGTGAATAAGACTTTGACTAGCTAATCAGTGCTTCCGTGTTCTAACCCGGGGAATTAGCCAAGAAAGTTCATTTGCATTTTCTGGTGTGTTACCCCTTTGTTAGTGCCCGGTAAGTGACAGCTAGTTATTCGGTCTGAGCGAGTCCCACTACACATTGGCATACACGCAAAAGAACCCTTGATATTTGGAATTCAATATTCGAGTAGACCGTAGTGCTACTGTCCGAGCAAAATTGTCCTCGAAGTACACTGCATGTCGGGACTTGAAAATTTTTTATGCGATTTTATTGGCGACTTTTAGACCTGTAATTTTGGATGGGAATTTACCTTCCGGAAATACGTCAGAATGCACCAAATTGAATCTAATTTACCAAATTTTCCTGGGGGAGCGCCCCCAAACCCCCCGTTAATTGGTTGAGTGCCTTTTATCAAACCTAGACCCCCCCCCCGCAAAAAATCCTGGATCCACGCCTGGGACAGAACAGGGCATCAAACCACGTTTCGTTTCATTTTATTTCCCATACGTTAATCGCCAGATGTTGTGAACTGTGAAATTAATACAATATGGCTATCGAATTACACGGTGGGAATATATAAGTAGCAACACACCGAGTGACAGGGACGATAAGTGACAAGATGCCGCTAATGTAAAAACATAAAGACAGGTGAAAAGAAAATAATATGTCATTATTCCCTTTGTTTAAACGTTTCAAGCGTCTCTAATATTTAGAAACCAAGATATAGATGATAATAAATTTGAATAAACAAACAATACCCTGTTGATTGACGTTTAAAGTGTGAGAAAGTGCAGTTTATAAATTAACAATCGGATTACAATACAGATCTATATTTCGTTTCGTTTTTTTTTATATATTTTCGACGGCCTACGCTACATGCAGATCACACCAGACCCGTGTTCACAAAGCATTCAGAATTAAGTTAAGAATTTACTCAACATTGTTCTCCTTATTTTAACTAATATATAGTCATTTAAAAAAAACTTTTGTTGTTTTAATGTATTAAATACATTAATAAGAAACTATATGCAAAGTTTTATGTTTCTGAATCGAAGAAATTTCTCATAAACAGTGATTGAAAGTTTAGTAAATTCTCAACTTAAGTCTGAGAATGCTTTGTGAACTTGGGGCATGGTGTTTTGGAAGGACGCAACACATGTCATACTGGTGGCTTTTGACCATATGACGTTCAAAAAGTGGTCTATTTCAGTTATCAATTTCCGAGTGTACCAACTAATATGATTGGTCAGCGAAAAAATAAAATGAATTGGCTATAATGGCTATCAATTTTTTTCAATGCTCAATGTCATTGCCTTGGGAAATGAAATGCATTGGGGTTTGGCGTCCTACTACACCAATTAAACTAATGAAGGCGGGAATAAGTCATTCGTTGTGCTGTTGGGGAATTCCAAATGTCAATGTATATGTACATGCACGTCAACATGTACGCTGGACATGGGGTTTTCCGTCCACCTGAAAGACAAGATACCGTTTAGGGGATGGTCGTCCACCCTGCACCACTGACAAGAGGAAACTGGAAGCAACCACTATGGAAAATCCCGGGGAACATTGTGATCGAACCCAGTGGCTCCTGGCGGTGAGTCAATCACATCGAGTCCTTCTCACAACCGTTATCGCTCTGTAAACCCGTCTATAAAACAGTCGGAGCTGTACAGTAGGACGTTTCGTCTTTAACCCACCACTTGCGGTTGCCGTTCGTGTCGGTGTAACATCCGAAGAGTAGCTGTCAGTCCTATTTTCAAATTTATTTTGGGTTTATTTTGGTACTACGTCAATTATTTATTTTGTTAAAGTCCTAAAAGGGCGTGTTCGAATACGAATCGGGGGAGTTCTGCACTATCTACATGCTTTTAGTGAACAAATTACAATAGCTGATGTAAAAATATATTCGGTGTCCAAAAACAGGTGTTTTTTATATTCATTTGATGAAATGATTAGAAATGACGTTTGGGTCGGTTTCTCACCGAAACAAAATCCCCAGAAACTTGTATTGCCATTATTATTGTCTTTTTTATAGTTCTAGACGGGGAGGGGTCATTTATTTACACGCCACCGAAACAAATCATTTCATTTCAAGGGCAACCATTTTGACAGCGAATCGTTCAAGCAGTTAACTTTATTTCACGCATCGGGGAAGAAATCTAATACCCGTATCTTTTGAAAATTACAAATGGTAATATTTTTATTATAGCTTTTAGCTATACGATGATAAAAAATATAATTACTTTCTGATTTAACCAAGTTTTACTAAACAGACCAAAAGGAGAGCCCCCAGGGCCGGGTTACTTCAAGTGACGTGGTACGATCCCACACTTGTACGTTAACGGCTCTGTGGATGGCTGAATGGTTAGCACGTGTGTACTGTATCATAAAGTCTGACATTGTGTTAACTGGTGTAGTTTCGAATCCCCGGTTGTACGTGAAAAGGAGTAGGGTCGCTTGCCCAACCTTGTGGGTTTTCTCCGGGTCCTCCGGTTTTCACCCACTGCGAAAGACCCCTACGCACAAGCGAATTATTGAAATAACATCAAACCATAGTTTGTGTCGTGTGGACGTTAAACCCCACACGTTAATTGAATTAGGTTTTGTATAGGTCCTCCCGAAATGACTATAGGTTGTATTTAGTGGACGTTAAACATCACTCTCTGTCTCTCTCCCGCTCCCTCCCCTCTCTCTATCTCCCTCCCCCCACCTCTCTCTGTCTCTGTCTCTCTCTGTGTAAAGTATTACTCGCATCGAAGACGAAGTATCGCCGGCTACTCGATTTCTTGTCTGCTATTCACATTTCAAGCCACAGTCATACTACATGTAGTTTATTTTCCATAGCTGTTCTGTGACACAGGGATTCGAATATTCAAATTGGATGATTTTGTCAAGGCTATGAACTGATACTATGCTATTTATTATTTACATTAATAGAAAAGAGTCAGCGTTTCGTATCTTATGAGCGATTTAATGACGTCAGTTGAAAATGAAACTAGAAAATAAAGCAAAATACACTGTGAGTTGAAAGATTTATTATTTTTACAAAATCTTGAAATGTGCACGAATCAGGACAACAATTCAAGCATTAGAAATGTGTCGAATAACCGAAAAGCTTTCTAATGGTAACTTTATACGTGTACACAATTTGTTCACTGAGAATTACGAAAGTCTTCTAATATCTCTGTAAAAGATGACTGTCTTCAACACGTGTAATCACATCATTGGCTGAATGACGCGTGTTGTTGTTTACGTCAGACGTAACTGGTTCGGTCAGAATGGTGCCTTTTACTCATTTTAATACCCATTTACATTAAATAGGAAATATTTTTTACCTACAAATACTTCAAACGTCTTTTATTTACATTTCTAATTCATAAAAAAATGTTTCAGAATTTAGTTTGTCGAAGGAAAAAAGTTAACATTGGTGACTCATTTAGTCGCATCGATGTCATCCTTTTCAGTGATTGTAGCGGCCTAGAGAATATTCACTGCTGAAACGTGTGATATGTACAATTCGGATCATTCTCCCGTGAGCATGGTCACGTGTATAGGACGGAGTGTTTTGGCAAATACAGCACTTAAAGGGACAATAACATTCTTGCTGGCTTGTTAGCTCCAGAAAATAAATAAGAGCCTTATTCTAAGTTCTAGATGTTTTAGTGTCTTACCTGTTGTGTAAATTATCCATTACATCCTATTTTACTTTTCCAGGGGGTTCGAAAATATTTTAAAATCCAAGTCACATTTGAAATGGTTTACGTTAGACTTAATTGGAATACTGTAAAATAATACAATTTGTTGACCAGAATAGGACATATTATACAGTTACAACAAGGGTGGTATTGGGGCTTTAAAAAAAATGGCATATAAAATCAGGATGCTAAATCCAATTTCATTTCGTTTTCCCTCAGAATGAAGGAGGTTGGGTGGTCGAATAGTTAGCGCGTGCTCATTATATCATAAGATCTGTCATTGCGTCAACTGGCGTAGTTTCGATTCCCAGGTTGCACGTGACAAGGAGTAGGGTCGCCGGTCCAACCTCGTGGGGTTTCTCCGGGTTCTCTCTTTCATCCCACTGCTAAAGACCATATGCACAATCAAAAGATTGAAATAAAATTAAACCGTATGTTAGTGTCGAAATGACTTAGTCTGTGGCGAGTGAACGTTGAATCCCATTTCTCTCTCTCTCTTTCCTCTCTCCCCGTCTCGCGCGCTCTCTCTCTCTCCCTCTCGCGTTCAGAATGGGAGATAAATGTAAGGTGTAGATGTATATACCAGTAGACTAGGTTTACTAGGGCAAGCCCATGCATTCACTATTCGTTTTCCCAATCTTATAGAATACTCTTTCAATTTTTCAAACCTTTTTTTATCTTTTGATCCCTATTATTTTAACTATTGCAGTGGCTTTTCACTGTGGTGGTGATATTTTGACTACTACAGCGACTTTTCATAGTATATCCCTTCTACGTGGTTATTGACAAAATGTTTTCTCTTCAATGTGCTGAGATTCACTTGATTTGATACGTTTTTTGTTGTTTCTGTGGCGTGGTTTTCTCTTCAGTGTGCTGAATTAAGGAGTAGTTTTGTAATTGGATGGGGATGTAGGAAAGGAACGAACTGGTGGTCTGCATCCTGAATCTTCTAGTCTTGAAGTACTAGAGTTACTTCCCTCCCATGAAATAAAATACTTGCTATGCGCATGTGTCACTGCTCACTTCCGCCACGCTAGCGGGTCGACGAAAAAGAATATTTTGCAAAAATTAATAAGGATAGATGAATTGATAGACATTTACCTTAACAATGGTGTCAATTGAAGAATTATACAAAAACTTTGGTGTCTTAGCAGACGCTAAAGATAAAGCAGGCGAGGTATTCAATTTCACATCAATGATAAATTTGACCTGTAATTTTTACCGGCGTCGTGTCAACGTTTTCTTCTATTTTCATGTCGACCGTCCAAACAAACTAAGTAAAAATGAAAACATTCTGATCAATCTGTCTCAATTATATATAAATAGATGAGATATCATTAAAACTAAAATTTATGACAAGTGTGGTTTACACTGAAATAAGATTGCTTTGTACACTTTTTGACCATTAAGTATTAAGTTCATTCATTGTTACATTGTAATTATCTTGCCAATTCACTGAATTAGTGAATTAAAATTCGACCATCACACTTAATTATGTGCTTGATTATTTAAATCAGTTTGCTCAAGGGTTCTTGTTTTCTTATTACCGTAGGGTAATAAAAAGAGGTCTATCATCTACGTCTTGATGTTGGTCACCTTCTCCCACATCCATGTTCAACCAAGGTGATGCCTCATCCAGCCCTCCTCGACACACACACACTTCCTGAGCTTTGTTTACAACAAAACAGCGTTCGTTAAACAGTTGATCATGATCCTGATCCTTGCATGAGTTTGAACCTCTGACTTGCGTTGGCCACAAATGTTCCGGGTTATGAATCATGAGGAAACGAGCTGGTCGGGGCTAGAGATAAATTGATACTGCATGGGGCTGGCCAGCCAGCCATCAAAATATTATGTTATTTCAGATTTCCCCATCTACATCCTAACTCAGAGTAATCAGTATATTATGCAGATTGCTGATGTATATCCAGAGCTGTGTGTGGAAAATGGTTTCTAAACACTTTAGAAAGAACTAACTTGAATGTTACGTTACCGGTATTTACAAATTGATTATACAATATAAATATTTTTATTTTGTAGCATCAGGCTGAATATCTTTCATTTATTGATGCTGTAAAGGGTGGAGCTGGAGAAAAGAGACTGGCATCACAGTTTATTACAAGATTCTTTAAATTTTTCCCTGATTGTGCTGCCAAAGCTGTGAATGCTCTTTTTGATTTGTGTGAAGACAATGATGTAAATGTAAGTATGGCCTTTGACCCCTGACCTACAGGTTATTTTAAAGGAGCTAAATCGCTAACATTTTGGACCTAGAAATTTACAAAAGTGGGTCGCAGCGCATATAATACCATAATATGAATGTATATAAACTGATTTACAGTCAATGGTTTCCGTTTTTACTCTAATTTCAAATCATTGTTGGTTCTCAAATGAAGCTAATTGTAAAAGAAAATGTAAATTTAGTATGTGATGGCAGATGTCTCAAACTATATTTCTGAAAAAAGGCTTACAACAAGTATGCACCTTAGACGAAGGCCCCATACATCTTGAGACCATTGTACTGGGTGCAAATTACTATCACCATCTGATTGATATTATAATTATAGATACGTAAACAAGCTATTAAAGATCTACCAAATGTTTGTAAAGTTCAGCCAGAACAAGTTACAAAGATATCGGGAGCGTTAACACAGTTATTAGCTTGTGAAGATCCAGGGGAGATAAGCATGGTTCAGTCATCAATTCTCAGTCTGTTCGCCATCAATGCAAAAGGTAAAAATGTTCTCCATCAGAAATATTTGTATTTGATTCAAACAAAACTAAAGAGACAGCCAAGAACCTAATATATGATCATTTGTAAATTTACAAGGAAAACCAGTGAATGATTCTACATGTAGTTAAAGGAGTTGAAATAAAATGGGTGTAGTACGATGTATTGTACTAAAATTTTGCCTGGACACAAGGTTTAGGTCTAAATATTAACTCCAACTGCAGACTTGGTCTAAGGTCAATATATTTACTCCAACTGCAGACTTTGTCTAAGGTCAAGATGTAAATATGGCTAACCCTTGAGACCTTTCCCTTATCCTAACCGTAACCCACAGTCTCATCAACAATTACTTACCCTATTTACAACCTTCAAGCTTGGCAATATCTGTAGTTGACCTTAATATTTAGACCTAACCTTGACAGTGGTGTATCTGCCTACTCTTTATCAAATATTCCAAATGTCAAGGTTATTATTATGTTCAGGAAAAGATGATCTAATTATTCTTCAAGAGAATATATCGTTATGGCATTGTTAATTGTATTTCAGGTACATTACAAGGATTATTTGATCAGATTGTCGGGGATCACGAAGAGGACGATGTTTTAAGAGACAGAGTTTTAAAATTTTTAACAACAAAATTAAAAACTTTATCAGAAGAAACCCTGGATAAAGATGCAGAGGAGTTTGTTCTTTCTAGTTGTAAAAAGGTTGGTTATATTAAAGTTTTATTCATATAAAACTATAAAAATATTTGATAGAAACATCCTAAATAAATGTTAAATAAATTAGCATCACTATTTTAAATTGAAATAATAACATATAAAAGTGTTATTTTGGATTTTATCTTTAGATTTGCAACTTAATTATAAGTCCATAACACAACCAAATCAATAAGCTCTTTGAATTGATTAAAAATCTTGTAAATATCTAAGAAAATGTCTGTTTAATGTCAAGTCAATTTTTGTTGATTGAAACGAAATTTGAACTGAGAGCTCTCACTGTACAACCTTTCCCTTCATGCGCTAATTGTATACTGACTAGTTGCTGTGCTATGTATTATGTCACAGAACCTCGGATGTGTAGTAGGCTAGTGGGATGGAATGAAAAACAAATATATACAAATCCCGAATTGACAAATTCTGGATAGGAAAGATTTTCCTCTTGAGGGAAAATGTTACCCCCCTGTTGAGATCTGCATTTCCCAGATGTACGTTTTTCTAATTGTACATTATAGGTTTTAGAAGATGAGTTAATTATAATTATATATTACAGGTTTTAGAAGATGTTACTAAAGATGAGTTTATTATGATTATGGATTTATTACGATCGTTAAGAATAATGAAAACTGTTCAGAGTCGTCAGAGTTTAGTAGAGATCGTAACAACACAAGCAGAACTTGATGAACCATTAGATGTAAGTTATTTTATATTTGGGGGGTTGTGATGGCCTAGTGGTCTAGAGTGTTGCGCTTCAACCTCTAGCTGGCCGGTCACCTCTGGCTTGCGGCTGTGGTTTCGAGCCCTGGTGTGAGCATATGTGGCATGGAGATAGGGGCGCCATCTCAACATCGTGGGGTGGGTTTCCTCCGGGCACTCCGGTTTCCTCCCACTGCTAAAGACCCCTACGCGCAAGTGAATTATTGAAATAAAATGAAACCTAGTTTGTGTCGAGTGGACGTTAAACCACATTTCTCTCTCTCTCTATTTTATATTTATTATCTAAATAAGATTGTCTGGTGAATTTATATTTCAGGTAGTGTAGTACATGTAGATATAATTGGGGGGGGGTCAATTAATATTTATAATAATAATCTATTTGTAAAGTGCTGAATATTGACTACACGCAAACAAAATCTATAAGACAACCCTGTGGACAAGACAGACATTGCACGAGATAAACAACAAATCAATTGAATCTATACATAGATTAACTCTACAGTCATGGGGTAGTAATAATACAGACTTCAGTCTTAATGAAAACAGAACATTGAATCATTTTCAAGTGGGTGAAGGTCCTGGGCCTTTTTCTCGAAATCTTAACAAGCGATAGAATCCAAATTTTAATAAATACTTCAATTTTGATAGGCTAAGTACTAAAATTAATCTATTATCCAATCCCTAGTTAAATTTTGTGAAACAGGCCCCTGATTTATAAATGAAGTGTTATTGTAATAAACACTTGTTTATTTGTTAATAAAGTTGTATTTGTATATTTTAGCTGACAGATGCCGAAAGTGTTGATAGATTGATCCAGTGTATTAAAACAGCTTCACCATTATTCTCAGTAAGTCTCAACAACTCTCATCTATTTACAATAGTTTACACTGTCTCCTCTATATTATAACCTCTTTGACAAGCTTGGTATTGTAACCTCTATAACAACCATTGGTATTGTAATCTCTATAACACCCATCATTATTATAACCTCTATTACAACCATCAGTATTATTATAATCTTTATGAAACATGGGTATTATAACTTTTATAACATCCATCAGTATTATAACCCCTGACAACCATTGGTATTATAACCTCTATAACAGCCATCAGTATTATAACCTCTATTACAACCATCAGTATTATAACCTCTATAACCTCAGCATATGTTTGGCGCAATATAGCCCAGTTGGAGCTGACGTGCCATTACACAACATTTCATTTCATTTATAACCTCTACAACAACCATCGCTATTGTAACCTTTATGATGAGCTTCGGTATTATAATCTCTATTACAAGCATCGGTATTATAACCACTATTGCAACTATCGGTATTATCTCTATGACAACTGTCTATATATGATAATCTCTATGACCATTTGTCTATTACAGAAAAATGTACATTCTAAAGTTTTTGTTGAGTATATATGTGATCATGTTCTACCCAACTTGTCTGATATCACCAGTCCTGAAGGTGGTAACATACAGTTAGATATTTTAAAAATACTCAGTGAAATATCAGAATTTGCTGGAGAAATTGACGAACCTAAAGCCAGAATAGAGAAACTATACAACAGATTAATAGTAAGTTCTGCTTTTTCTTCAAATCCTTATGTTTCATATTTGAGCATCTGTGACAAAGTAATTTATACATAGAACTTTGCTAGATTTGACATTATATTATATTGGACGTTTTCAACTATGCTAATGTGTTCAATATGTTATTTATTGGCAACACAGGAATGACCTCTGCTCGTTTTGGCAAAAGGATAGGTCTCATTAAATTTCTTATTTATTCATATGTTATTTATAACCTACACATGATCTATATGTTTCACACTCAGCAGAACTTTGCGACTTTAAAGGAAAGATGCAGTGCCATTATAGAAACTATAATCTCAATTCCAAATAAGTAAATCTGTCATGTATCATTATACAGCCGTATGCTTTATAAAGCCAGAATTTACTGACAGTAAGTCAGACTTGAATAGAGCTCCGTCCGATCTATGTCTATTCTATGTTATCAATAAAGATCTACCAACTATGCTGATCGTCTGTTATCTGTAGTGTTACACATCATGAATAGTAATTAATTCTGTGTATCCATAAGATTGTCTTTTCATTTATTATGCTATGAAATCATGTGTGAATGTTTAATGTCTAATAAGATTTAAATCTTGATCAATATACCCTGTCCGGGAAAATTAATAAGTAGTCCCTTAAAAAAATTTCAGATCCATTTGAATCGGAGCTGGAACATTATCTACTGTTACATGTATTAGAGTGGCTTAGGCCGGGACAAATTTAATATTTAAGCAAAAAGTGACATTGGTGATTCAGACTTTTACAGATGTTGTACTAATTCTCGAACATAGTATATCATCATTAGATATTGTTGTATATTTTATAGGCGTACATGCCCTTACCACCATCGGAAGAGAATGATGCCCCAGCAGCAGCAAATGAAGAACCTAAATTAGAATTCTCCTACGTTGAATGTTTGATGTTCTCCTTCCATCAGTTGTGTGCCAGGTGTCCCGGGTTTTTAACAGACGAAGATAATGCTGACAGACTTAAAGATTTCAGATTACGGTTTGTGTTGTACTCAATAGAATCAACTCTCATATTTAACGATGGCTTCGTAGACAGACGCTTGCTCACTAGCCTTTAGGTCGCTTGAAAGATCATCAGGATTTTACGGTGTGAGGGCCTGACAAAGACAGATCTCTAGATGAAAAATTGAAGTCCTGTGTTGAAATTAGATATAAGAGTAGGCCATAGTGCTGCTGTCCTGGCAAAATTTAACTCCTAACACACGGCATGGCGTATTCCCAGCTTCATTAGCCCAATCGGAGTAGGCGGTTAAAACACCCATTTCATTACTCGTATGTGGTAAACAGTGTTTCACAAGAGGAATTTATTACCTTTGTTCTGTAAATCTAACGAAATGTGGGGGGTTGGGATGGCCTTGCGGCTGTGGTTTCGATCCCCGACGTGAGCGTATGCGGCATGGAGATAGGGGCGCCTTCTCAACCTCGTGGGTTTCCTCCAGGCACTCCGGTTTCCTCCCACTGTTAAAGACCCCTACGCGCAAGAGAATTATTGAAATGAAATTAAACCATGTGTTAGTCCCGAAATGACCTAGTTTGTGTCGAGAGTGGACGTTAAACCCCATTTATATCTATCTCTCCCTCTCTCTGACGAAATGAAATGTGTTTGCAGAATTTGTTCGTCCTTTGTAGACAGTTCAACACACCCATAACAATTATCGCTCCCATCCCTCTTCTGAATAGAATATTTTTCAAAAACTTTTTTTCATGTACCTTTAAAGTAGTCAAAATCAATATCTGACCACCAATAGATATTTTTAAAAAATGTCGATATTTCCATCCCTTAAAATTCAGTCTGTCACGTCTTTTGGGTGTTTTTGTTTTAAAAGTAAATTTTGTTGTTGTTGCTAGGTTACAGTATTTTGCGAGAGGTGTACAGATTTATATCAAACAGTTAAGAGCAGCCTTACAGGGCAAGTCTGGAGAAACACTTAAAACAGACGAGGTAAAGTCATTATTTAATACTCATCAACATTCTTATCTTCGCGTCACTTGCAAGTGTGGTTTCCCCATTCGCAGGTGCAAGACGGGGGGCTGTAGCATCTAGTTGAGTAGGATGTTAAACATCATTGCTGGCTCATTAACTAGGAGATCTGGTGTTCAGTACCACCGTTGGTCGACAATCATACCTACCCAGAATTTCCCAGCATGGGCGCAGAACAGAGGGCCTTGCAAGGACAACTTGAAAAAAACAAGTCCCTCTGTATGCATAAAAGTAAACCATGGTGCCGCATCAGACCAGATTTCCCTCGCAGCAAGTGTTCTTTAAATCTGTCACAGTCAGTGTAGTAACAGAAATTTATTCCTTAATCTGGGGCTTGGATGGAAGAATGGTTAGCATGTACATGCTGTATCATAAAGTCTGTCATTGAGTCAGTTGTCAGGGTTTCGAATCCCCGGTTGTATGTGACAAGGAGTAGGGTGGCCTGTCCAACCTCGGCGGTTTTCTCCGGGTCTTCCCATTTCCTCCCATTGCTAAAGAACCCTACGCGCAAGTGAATTATTGAACTAAAATTAATTCTTATGTTAGTCCTGAAATAACCTAATTTGTGTCAAGATGACGTTAAACCCCCACCTCTCTCTCTCTCTCTCTCTCTCTCTATTAAGCTCATGTTTTTTATTTTTACAGAATAAAATAAAGGTTGTAGCTTTAAAGATCACGTCAAACATCAACACATTAATAAAAGATTTATTTCATAATCCCCCTACTTATAAAGTTTCTATAACTCTGTCCTGGAAACCTATCACGGTAAGTATTTTGTTCTAACATAGATGCGGCAGTTGGACGGCTGAATGGATAGCAATTGAATTTTCAGTCTAGTCTCGATCATTACTAAAGTCGGTACGATAAAAATCATGAATGAAAGTTGAACAGCAAATTTGATCATAATCCAGTAAATATCGCAGGCTAGCGTAGGCGTCAAGCGTTGATTATGGTCTGGATAGTTTAATTAATGTTAAATGGATAATTTAAATAATTTGCCAGGCCTTAAGAAAGACCTTCAATAGGCAGATTTAGCTCTTGCATAATGTATGTTGCATAATAAAATTATGTTGTTTTATAGCCAAAATCTGCTGCTAACCCCACTACCACAACTACAGCTACAGCAGGGTGAGTTGACTTGCTATGTTTAATACTGGTAAAGTATGTCTACTGCTAGTAGCAGGCAGAAATGACTAGATCATAAGTACGATCATTGAGAGGGATGGTTTCAATTCTGAGAATAGAGTTACCTGTCCAACCTTGTGGGTTTTCTGCTAAAGACCGAATTTCAAAGTGAACTATTGAAATAAAATTGTAACATGTGCCAGCCTCAAAATGACCTTTCTCTTCAATTTCTCCTTTATATTACATCTACATTCCCATGGAGAGTGTTACTTTATGTGCATTGTTGATTAAACAGCTATTTCCCATTATACTGTCAGAATTATAGCCCGTGATTAAATCTTTTTGATGCTCGACTGGTCAAAGTTATCAGCCGATTTATTTGAAATTTTTATACACATTAAATTCCAAAACTGGTGTCAATCGAGTGAAAAGGAGGATTTCGGAGTATAACGCATGTTTCGACTGTATAAAAAATATCTCAACCAATCATGACAGCTGAAACATATTTTTTACCTAGGAATACGTCACGATTCTACCAGAACTGTGTCAGGACTGAATTCCGCGTCACTGGATTGTAATTCTGTCGATTCGGGACATTCTGGACTATGAATCGAGCATCCCCATCATTTTTAATTAGTTCATGAGGCACACACAAGTGTATTGATTTTCAAATTTCTGATAAATACTGATAGAGTTATGGCCCTTGTTCAAATCTTGTTGATGATCTCGTGGTTAAAATTATCATTCAATTGACTTAAAATCTACACAAATCATTTAATTAATTAGTTCACAAGACGCGAGAAATTGTTTGATTTTAAAAATTTCTTGTAATTGCGGGTTAGAGTTAGTGCCCTTTATCTATTTGAAATGTTGTGTTTTTATTTTCAGCCAAAAGAGAATCAATCCAATAACATTTGAATCAAATGGTGCTGGAGGAAAAAAAGTCAACAAGAATCCTCGAGAACTATATTCACCTCCAGGTGGGAAATTTAGTGAAAAAGCAGGTAATTTTGTTGGTAAGTTCCATGTAATAACTTACAACAAACTTTGCTGGCGTATTATTTAAAGAACCCTTGATGCATGGAATTTGAAATAAGAATTGGATGTAGTGCCACTGTTAGAGGAAAATTACCTCGTAGCACACTACATGGTGTATGCCTGTCGGGGGGTGGGGGTGTCGGTGGAGTGCCGCGCTTGGACCTCTAGCTGGCCGGTCACCTCTGGCATGCGGCTGTGGCTTCGATCCCTGGTGTGAGCGTATGTGGCATGGAGATAGGGGCACCATCTCAACCTCGTGGGTTTCCTCCGGGAACTCCAGCTTCCTCCCACTGCTAAAGACCCCTACGCACAAGTGAAGTATTGAAATAAAATTAAACCATATGTTTATGACCTAGTTTGTGTCAAGTTGACGTGAAACCCCATGTCTCTCTCTCACTCTGTATGCCTGTCTTTATTTGTCCAGTCAGTGCAAAATAGTAGGACGTTAAACAGATTTTATTTCATTGCTGACGTATTGAGTGTTAAAATATTCACTCAAAACACACTAATGTTGTGATCTTTATGATTAACGTGTCTCTTTAATGTAATATGGGGATCACGTGGCTAAGTGGGTAGGATGCTGGCTTGCTAGCCTGGAGGTTGTGGGTGTTTGATCCCTGCATTGGCCGAGAAAGTTAATCCTGAGTTTTTGGTGTGGTTTCCCCCTTGTTGGTGATGCAGGTCGGAGGGCCGGAAAAGGACAGCTGTCTAGTCGTTCGAATGGGTCAAAAAAAACTGAGGTCCCGTGTACACATTGACGTGCATGTAAAAGATCCCTTGGCAGTTGGAATTCGGGCAAAATTTCCATCATAGCACACTGTATGATGTATGTTCGTCTTAATAGCTCAGGTTAGGTGCAGAACAGTAGGACGTTAAACCCCATTTCATTTCATTTAATGTAATATGACTTGTGGAAGAAATCTCGCCTCGTTCTTTGAGTCCCTTGTTACAGATGCCCAGGCAGAGATATACACCAAAAAATACGGTAAGACAAAACAATTTTGAGTAAATTCCTTACAAAATGCTTTGTTAACTCCAGACCTGATAACTTATCATCAGTCGTATCTTATTGAATATTTCTATTTATTTGTAGCCAATCGAGGTGGAGGAGGAGGATATAGAGGTCGCGGTGGAGGAAGAAATCGAGGAAGGGGTTTCCGTAGATATTAAGTCGTCACCACAACACAGCTACGGATATCATTTCATCGTGTAGATATTTTCATTTTAAAGACTTTATTCACAAAAACTGTTTTATTCAACGCCATGTTGATTCATGTTAGCATTTCTATCTGGATGTTAATATTATTACAGCCTCATCAACACCTGGTAGTCTTCATTTCATGCAACGTCAATACCAATTCTTTACAGTAGATAACGATTCGGATTCATATTCTCTTTAATTGTGACGGTTATTAAAATGAAACATTTTTTATATCATTAAATCTAATAACTATCTGCTGAAAACAGTAAAACCAAACTTGTCGGATATCACCAATCTTAAGTTATAAATTTGTAAAATTGAGGGACCTAAAGTCTGAATAGACAACAAATTTAATGACGTCACGACATTTGACTCTTCATATTCAGACTCTTAATTTTGGTCAAAGGTTGATATAAATAGCATGACGTCATGATTATCTGTTATTAGAATGCGAAAACATCTGGACCATGTTGTGTGCTGATTTAATAGAATATAATTATTTGTGGCATTTATCATTTGAACAATTATTATTGTTCCTTTCATAATACATTTTGATTAGCAAATAACTCATAATTCCACAAGTTTTTACATTTTTATATTAATATTCATGTGGAGGGAGAAATATTCTGTATGAAAGATATATTCAGATCAAAATTTCATGTCTGGTTTCATTTAAGAATATGTTTTCATAATACTTGGCTATACATATGACATTGTATACTCAAAAATGTATGATTCACAAAATACAGTTCTATATTTTTATTCAGAAGTTTTGATGTTCATTGGAATTTAATATGCACAATGGGGTATTTGGGGGGGATTTCCCTTGAAATTAATTGATTGAAAGTTGCTGATTTAAAATTATCACAAATAATCTATTTCTCTGATGGGTGTTTGGCATGAGGCAAGGTATGCTTACTTTTTCTGCCTAGAACATCTAGTAACAATTAATCTATAGTATTGCTAGTATTGTACATGAGACAGGATATGCTTACTCTTCTAGAACTCCTGGATACCACTTCCTGTTTATTTGGGAATGTGTTACTATGTTTGAGACCAGGTTTTAGTTTCTGTCTAAAGGTCTGTGTTGAATTATGTATAGAATCTTATTGACAGTAAATTACATCCTCGGTATCCCCCATAGTATTGTTCCATTCTACTCCACTATACCCATAGTTCATCCATGAGGTATTCACATATTCATATTATCAGCTAGTGATCCTAGCTTTATTTTATGAACCAATCAAAAGGCAGTTTACAAACCAACTTTAGTCTCATTGCTTACCTTTACAATATGGCAGCTTGTTATTTGTTGCCACAAGATAAGGATTTCTTCCCTTTGCCAACTTCCTTTTTATTTAACAATTTTTTTGATTGGTTGATAAAAATAGCACAGTCATCAAGGGCAGATAATTTGAATATGTGTCTTCCCCCATAGTTGAAACCAGGGTTTAGTAGAGTGGAACTGAATGGGACCACTGGAGATATCAATATAGGTGAAATAGAGTAAATGAGGTGTGTGTTTTTATTTCATAGTTTATTGGAAAGGGTTAAAGTAGAAACTAGTTTTTAACTTTTCTTTGAATGTTTAAAAAACTGAGAGGAATTGTCCCATTTTTTGACTTGGGACTGTTATTCCTTGCAAATTCATCTTTTACAATATTATATTTGCAGGGAATGCACAATTCCTTGAATAATGATCACTGGCATTAATTTTTATGCGTATTGTGCCAATTCTTGGCATATGTTAATTTCACAACAAATTACTTGTATTATGAGCTGTTTATGTACAATTAATTTTAATTTGTGACCAATAATTCCATTAAAGGACAATGTTGCCGTCCCCCAAGTATACATGTGATAGAAATGATCATAAAATTTAACATTGAAATCTTATCACATGTAAAACTGGTGGATAGCAGAATTGCCCTTTAATTGATAGATTGCTCTTGAGTGGCTAAATCACAACAAAAAAATATATTTAAGGACACTGTTTACTTTCAAAAGTTTTTAAAGCATGGGCAATCGTCACTTGTAAAACTGGTGTATGCCAGAATTTCCCTTTAACTGATAACTCTTTATTTTATCATGATCAATTAATTAATTGATGTTTGTGCTAATCATTGTGTTCTTAGACATCTCATTACTTGTAATATAATTAAATAATCTTATTATGTAAAATAATAAAAAATATATATAAATAAACATTGTCTTATGTTATCCAGGGCCGAATGTTTAGGGCGAGTTGTATCATTGAGTCAACCGGCATGGTTTCGATTCCCTGGATATGCTGACAAGAATAAGTGTCGCCTATAAATACACATTGTCTTATTTTATCCTGGGGGCCTGGACACGGCTGAATGTTTAGCACAAGTTGTATTATTGAGTCAACTGGCATGGTTTCGCTTCCCTTATTGTACGTGACAAGGTTTAGGGTTGCCTGTCAAACCTCATGAGTTTTCTCCGGGTACTCCGGTTTCCTCCCACTGCTGAAGAGTAAAGACACCGATTATTGAAATAAAATTCAACCATGTTAGTTTTTGTTGAGTGGACTTTAAACCCCATTTCTCTTTCCATATATTATCCTGGTTGGTTAAATTGCTGCTTTCTAAATAAATTGACCACCTGGTATTCTATATAAGTGAAGTGATCAGAGTATTGGTGTTACATTTAGCAGTCATGGTATGGCAAATGTCTGACCAGGAATGTTCCCTAATTGGACATCAAGATATGATGAATAATATGGAGAGATAAATAATACACCCACACTGCAGCTTATCTGAAAGGAAAGCCTGGATCTTCTGCAAAGGGGGGACAACTCTGGAACTTGTGAATGATCCCAATTCAAACAGAATCCTTTAGTAAGGTCCTCTGATTTTAAATACCTCCCTTCACACAAGTGAATTTTGACATAAAAATAACTATGTTAGTCCCAATACTACTCAGTTTGTGTTGAGTGGATGTTAAACCCCAGCTCCCTTGTTCTGCTTTAAACACATACTGTTACAGACAATTAAAATGTTGTGGGTGAAAACAGTAATAATTAATTTTATCTACAAATATCAAAATAATTCATTATTAATAACAATATAAATATTTGACATAATACAGAATAACAATATAAATACTAGACTTAATAAAGAACAACAATATAAATACTTGACATACATGTAATAAAGAACAACAATATAAATACTTGACATATAAAGAACAACGACTACATGTATATATATAACAACAAAATAAATACTGGATGTATAAATATTATTTACAATATCACAGATTGTATTAAATAATAGATCTTATTAATCATCCTCCATATCCCCATATATTCTTAATAAACCCACATATTCTTAATATCCCAACATATTCCTAATATCCCTGACCATATATTCTTGATATCCTCATATATTCCTTCCCCACACATTCCTAATATCCCAAACTACACATTCTTAATGTCCCGAAAAAACATACCATATTCTTAATAACCCAAGGAATTATTCCCAACCCCACATATTCTTAGTATCTCCACATATTCTCTAATATCCCAGCATATTCTTAATATCCCATCCCCCACATATTCTTAATATCCCATCCCCACAGTCGTACCATCCCAACAAATTCTTAATATCCCATCCCCACATATTCTTAATATCCCTTCCCCACATATTCTTAATATTCCATCCCCACATATTAATATCCCATCCCACATATTCTTAATATCCCATCCCCACATATTCTTAATATCCCATCCCCTCATATTAATATCCCATTCCCACATATTAATATCCCATCCCACATATTCTTAATATCCCATCCCCACATATTAATATCCCATCCCACATATTCTTAATATTCCATCCCCACATATTCTTAATATCCCATCCCCACATATTAATATCCCATCCCCACATATTCTTAATATCCCATCCCACATATTCTTAATATTCCAACCCACATATTCTTAATATCCTCGCATATTCTTCAAGATGTATTATGTTAGAACAGAATCTTTCCATTAGATCATCCAGTGGTTGTAATTTGGAACAGATTGAAATATGAACGCCATGTAATTATCTTAATTAATAATGGATAATCAAGACTTTGTTTATCATCATAACAAAATTAGTATTGACAATCAAGACAACAATATTCTCTAAATAGTCACATCTTCGCTCAGATTGATGTAATTTGATCAACAATTTTTAACAGAAGTGAAAATACTCCACGTGTGTATTCAGTAATAGGTCAAGTAATTTGGTTGACCAATGGGAGGTAAGATAGCATGTTGTTTTGGTACTGAACCCTGGGATATTTGCGAATGACTCCATGCCACCGGACTTGAGGCGTTTGATTTAAGTGTAATCGTCGATTTTCCCATCTCAGACCGACCGGGTGGATTAGCAGATGGCTTCACTCTTTTGGTAATTGCACGAATTAAATCACGAGCATGTTTCAAGCTGTAGGCTGAAAAAAAATAAAATAAAACCATTAAAGGATGTCACTCGACAAACCATTTAGCAGGTTTAGATTATTTATATAATAAATTATCACAACACTCAGGAAGAAAGCAAAATATTAAAATTCAACCTCTGTCTGTTACAGTCCAATAATACAGTCCAAATTTGTAGGCTAGCACGATGCCAACAATAGCATCTTTCTTCAAAATATTGGAGGATGATATACGAAGATTTAGCAACGAATAATTCTTCAACAGGAGAGTCATTGTCAACCAGATAGCTCGAGGCTGAGGGTCACATTCCTCTTGGCTCTTCCAAGCAAAATGACAATACGTCTACTAGTCACCTCTGATGATAATGATAATAATAATAATTTGTACTAGTCACTAGTGACCTGCCCGACGATAAGTTAGACTTAGAGCGTAGATCTAGAAAACAATACACAGAATCAAGTAAAAAATAAAATTTATTCTTCAATTCAGATAGTTCATTAGATTCCGATTTTGGAGGTTTCCTCCTATTGTATAATTGATTAATAATATTTTGAATGAACAAAGCTCTAAACAGTGGTTTGGGGGGGGGGGTGTTAAACACTACAGAGGGCATTTATCCATTTAGTACACAGTAGTACAGTTTTATTTCGTTTCTTGGAAACGCATGCTGCGATATGTTTGTCAGGCACAACCTGTCTCATGTTAGGCTGTCAGGCACAAATTCTTGAGTTGTGTCCAGACCTGCTCATAGCACACTGCATGGTGTATGCCCCTCTTCATTTGCCCAGTTTAGGAGCAGAATAGTAGGCTGTTAATCCCCATTTCATTTCATTTCAGTATCATTTATTGGAGGATTAACCAACTCATCATTGAATGTTTAAAGCGAGAGAGAGAGAGAAATGGGATTGAACGTCCACTCAACACAAACTAGGTCATTTCGGGACTCACATATGGTTTAATTTTATTTCAATAATTCGCTTGCGCGTAGGGGTCTTTAGGAGTGGGAGGAAACCGGAGTGCCCGAAGGAAACCTACGAGGTTGAGAAGGCGCGCCTATCTCCATGCCACATACGCTCACACCAGGGCTCGAAACCACAACCGCAAGCCAGAGGTGACCAGCCAGCTAGAGGTCGAAGCGCGGCACTCTAGACCACTAGGCCATCCCAACCCCCGAATGTTTAAAGCTAATTAAAAACCATATACATGAATATCCTATTTTTACCTTTTAATCTGGCTTTAACATCTTCTGTAAAATATCCTGATTCAATCCATTCTTCAAAATCTACGATATAGTCAAACGCTGTTAGTCCTGAAAAAAATAAATCAAATTATATTTGTTCATATTTCACTTTATATTTTTTCAACGACATACTGGACAATATTGAACTACAGTGTAGAGACAAGATCTATGGTGTGATTGGTACATTATTTCAAAAGAGATCTGTGGCATGATTAGTCAATATTTCAAGAGATCCTGGCATGATTGGTTGGTATTCTCAAAGAGACAAGATTTCACAAAGACACAAGGACTATTGTATGATCGGTCAATAATCCAAGGAACAAGAAACTATGGTATGATTGGCAGATCAATTCTCCCACTGTTTTAAAATTTGCTTACCTTGCATATTCTTGTGTTTAACTGTCGATCCCTGACCAATGAGAACACAAGCAGCAAACTGATTATTAGATTGAGTAGCGAAGAATATCGGCGTATTTCCTTCATCATTGACCATATCAACATCACCACCGTGAGACAGTAATAATTCTAATATATCTGTACTGCCACTTAAACTAGCAGCATAATGTAATGCTCTGAAATATAACAAATATAGATGTAGCCTAATACTCTGAATTATTTTATAAATATGGGTACCCACAAATGCAATACTTCTCTGATATATTACAAACATAGACCACAAGTAATGTAATGATCTGAAATATATGAGAACCAACAAATGCAATACTACTCTGAAATATCACAATTATGGATCAGAAGTAATGTAATCTCTCAAATATTACAAAAATAGATGAAAACAAATGTAATACTCAGAAATATTACAAATATGGATCAGAACTAATGTAATACTCTGAATTATTTTACAAATATGAACCATACGTCAATAATAACTAGCCCATTTTGGAGAAAAAAAGATTTGTAGATCATTTTCGAACTCAACTACCACAATGTCTGTGACATTAAAAGAAGCCCAAGTATTTCAAAATAATATATTTATAAAAACATACGTATTTCCTCCTGTATATCTTGGGTTCGGATCAGCTCCATTTTCCATTAAAAATTTGGCAGCAACAGCTCGATCATTTCTGAAACAGTGAGAAAACATTCATAACACAATGGAACTATTCTGTGTAGCCATTTTGTGTAGTCAAGAATCGTCCAAGATGGTGTTGTCTATTTTCAGTCCGGTTTTGGAGGTCAATTCAATATGGATATATCTATCAGGAATTGGAGGTTTGGGTTAGGGTTATCTACTCTTTACTCTTGCTTTTGCAGTGTCCTGATTTCCGATCTCCGATAAAAAAAAAGTCTCTGTTTCGTGGACAGCAAAAGATTGGATGAATTCCACTGTATCTCTCAGACAGTTTCAACAGACTGCAGGAAGAAATATTGTATATAATAATTTGATTGCATACACATGGGCAAAGAAAATGAAATGAAATGAGGTTTAACGTCCTACTGTTCTGCTCCAGCTGGCCTAATGAAAACAAGTGCATGTGGAAAAAGAGGAATGAGAGAAGTGGGGTTTAACATCCACTGACAAAAACTAGGTAATTTTGGGACTAACATATGGTTTAATTTTATTTCAATAACTCCCTTGCAGGTTGGGATTTTTAGCCATGAGAGGAAACCGGAGGACCCAGAGAAAATCCATGAGGTTGGACAGGTGACCCCACTCCTTATCACAAAGAACAGAATTCAAAACCGCCCCATTTGACTCAATGACAGGCTTTATGATACAGCGAGCACCTGCTAACCATTTGGCCATCCCCCCCCCCCCCCAAAACATGTGTAAAGAATGAGAGAGAAAATGGATGTGGTACAATAGCAAAACATTATCTATGAATTCTAAATGTCAAAAACATTATGTAGGGGTAAACAGTTCCTCTACACCATCCAAACAACTAGGATAAACAATATCTCCTTACGTAAATGCTAAATCAGCCTATTGCAGGTCTTTCTTTGGGCCAGAAATGTTATCTAAATTATTAATAAGACATTTATTAATATAAGACCATAATCAACTCACGATGCCATCAGATATTTCAGATACTAAGCACATTTGATCGGTCTGGTCATTTTATGACTTAATTCTAAAATGGAGAAGCAAGGCTAAGACTGGATTGATTAGTATGGTAGTTACAATCAATGCTCATATCTTGTCAAAACTACAAACATTGATAACTTTGCTCAAAATAAATTTGAAAAGATTCATTTTACATTATCTATTTTTGAAATATTATAGTGAGAATGGCTAGCTCTTTATCTATATCTTATATAATCTTATATAATGTATCTTTAACTTACAGTTTGATTTGTTCTGTTAATATTCTTCTCAATAGAATATCAGGTTCTTTCTCTTTAAATGTGAATCCATTCTCAATTAACCTACAAACATATATTAAAACATACATATTACAATTATTCTGAGAGAGAGAGACACAGAGAGAGAGAGAGAGACAGAGAGAGAGAGAGAGAGAGAGAGAGAGAGAGAGAGAGAGACAGACAGACAGACAGACAGACAGACAGAGATGGGGTGTACTATCCACTCAACACAAACCAAATCTTTTCGAGACTAAATATTGTATTTCAATAATTTGTAGGGGTCTTTAGCAGTGGGAGGAAACCGGAGGACCCGGTGAAAAACCACGAGGTTGAACAGGTGACCCTACTCCTTGTCACGTACAACCGAGGATTCAAAACCACGCCAGTGGACTCAACGACAGACCTTATGATGTAGCGTGCATATGCTAACCATTCGGCCATCCATATTTCATTAAGAAAACAAATTGAAAATATCAACGGGTAGATAATCTCATGGCCTGGATTAATCAGATAAAAAAAAGACGGCCCACCAGAAGATTATAGCGTAGATTACAGGAGATGTTACTTGTTTATAATGTCTGCAGAAATGAAATAGGGTTTAACATCCTATTGCTCCGACTGGGCCAATGAAGACAAGCATACGCCATACAGTGTGCTATGAGGGAAATTCCAACTGCCAAGGGATTTTTACGTTCAAGCCGATGTAAGCCAAGAGTAAAACAACTTCAGAAAATCCCAATGAACTGTCTCAGCCAATGCAGGAATCGAACATGCATCCTCCTGGAAAGAGAGCCAGCATCTTGCCCAAAAACGACCGTGGCTCCCAATGTCTGCTGAAGACTCTAAATGTTGACAAATATTCAATTCAAATCTTTTAAAATATTCGACTTCCACAATATTGGTGTTTGTAAAGTAAAATTATATAAAATACTAACCAGTAACACGCGTCTATGAAATCATTGGCTAGAGACAGATGTAACAGACTAGGAGGATGGCGCTCTTCTTCTTCATTTAAAGTTCGAATAACTTTCCTTTCGTTATCATATCTCATCAATAACTTCATTACATCTATTCTACCCTGCATAGCACAACAATGTATCGGCAATAACCCCTGTAATACACAAAATAAACATCTAATTATCTATCAAATATCCAATTAATATTAATTATAAATGTATTTCATGCTATAACCTATCAAATATTCTGTCATCTATCCAGTATCCAAATACACAATTATCTATCAAAATATTCCAGTATATATCAAAATAGCCCATTATCTATCAAAACAGTCCATTATCTATCAAAATAGTCCATTATCTATCAAAATTGTCCATTATCTATCAAAATATCCTATAAAGTATCAATAACTATCAGAATATCCTGTTATCTATCAAAATATTCTATTAACTATATAAATATCTTATTATCTGTCAAAATATTCCATTATTTATCAAAATATCCAACCCCATTATTTATCAAAATAGTCCATAATTATCTTTCAAAATGTCACATTCAATGATCAAAATATCCCATCTTTATCTATCAAAATATGGTAATATCTATCAAAATATCCCATTACATGAATCAATCAAAATACCCCATCATTGTCTATTAAGCTATCCCATCCCATTATCTATCAATATATCCAATTACCATATTTTTAGGTGTATTATGCACACTTTTTTTACCAAATATTTTATTTTCTAGAAGGGGTGCGCCTAATACACAACGTTAAGCAAATCCAGGCTTTTCCACTGACAACACCAAAGTCCAGAGTTCAAGAAATAATTGCCCAACAATCAACAAATGTCGGTCCGGTGACGCTACCTCAAACGTTTATGGTATATTATCACTCAAACTAAACACATTATTGTTCCCTTTGGTGTCCATTTAGAGTTCACAAAGATAGTGCGGTTATTATAAACTCATATTATGATGTGTTGTATAGAAGTTTATATTGATGATAGATAATAATATAATTAAAACAAACCAACCTTATTATTTCTCTTTGTCTGATCAGCTTTTTTCTTGAGTAATAATTCTATACAGGATAACTGTGATGGTTTCCCTGACTCCCCGTAACATTTAACATGTAATGGTGTATTACCCTCAGCATCCTCACTATCTATAACAGCCTCCATATCTAATAGAAGCTAAAAGATACAGCAAATAAGTAATAAAGACATGGACTTGTGGATTCAAATCGCTTAAAGCCCCAATAACACTCTTGTTGTAACTGAAAAATATGTCCCAATCTTCATTCTGGTCAACAAATCATACTATTTTAGAATATTCCAATTAAATGATGATATAAATTTCATCTTAACACACCTTATTTAAAAAATTGGAAAAATTCATCCAATTGATTTGAAAAGTCTAACGTAAACCTTTTCAAGTGTGACTTGGATTTTAAAATATTTTCGAACCCTCTGGACAAATAAAATAGGTTGTAATGGATAATTTACACAACAGGTAGGACATTTAAACATCTAGTACTTAGAATAACGCTATTATTTTTTTTTTGGAGCTACCAAGCCAGCAAGAATGTTATTGTCCCTTTAAATTCAAACTAATACAATAACAGGTTACTGGATACTTCAAAACAAGAAACTTTCTTGAAGAAAGAAATGAAAAGAAATGAAATGGGGTTTAACGTCCTACTCTTTTGCACCTAACCTGGGCTAATGGAAGACGGGCATACGCCATACAGTGTGCTATGAGGGCATTTTTGCCCGGGCAGCGGCGTTGCAGCCTACTCTTATATCGAATTCCAACTGCCAAGGGATCTTTTACGTGCACTCCAATGTGTACAAGGGACCTCGGTTTTTCGTACCTACCGAACAACTAGACAGCTGTCCATGTCAGGCCCTCCTTCGGCATCACTGACAAGAGGAAATCACGCAGGAAATCGAGATGAATTTTCTCGGCCAATGCATGGATCGAACACCCGACCTCCAGGCTAGCGAGCCAGCGCCTTATCCACTTAGCCATCGTGACCCTTCTTGAAGAAAGAGTCTGACAGGGAAAGTTTCAGGTGGTTCAAATTTGACAAAATAAAAAAAGTTTCCCCGCACAAATTGTAGCACCCACATATATAAAAGAGGTCCTTTTGGATTTTGAATTTGAAGAAAAGTAGACTGAAATACTGCTGCTCTAATAATAATAATAATATTTGTATCACACAACTATTCAGTCTACTAGGGAATGCACTAGGCGCTAGAAATGTTCTCATCATCTGCTCTATATGCAGATGAATAATTTACCTGCATTGTTTCTATATCTTTAGCTCTATGAAGGGGTGTGGCACCCTTATAATCCAATAGACCAACTTCTAGTCTGAGTGAGAGAAGATCTTTAACAGCTTCCTGATCACCATAGTAACAAGCTGTATGTAGTAACGTACTTCCATTCACACATCTTTAAAATAAACACAAAATAAAATAATATAGGATCTCTCGTTTTGGACATTCTTGCCAGTCTTCACTGATTGGTTGTGAAAATTTCTCTGTTATAAAACCGGATATATGCCTTGAAAATAAATATTTTTACAAAAGAAGAGAAATAATCAACAAAATCTGCAGTGAGATCCCTGGTATTTGTCATAACCCTTGTTCTTGAATCTTTTCAAAAGAAATGAAATGAAATAGGTTTCGACTTCCTTGTTCATCTGGTCTAATAAAGACAGATTTAAAGAGATCCTAGAATAGAGAGAGAGGGCATGTGGTTTAACGTCTACTCTACACAAACTAGGACCTTTTGAGACTAACATATGATTAAATTTTATTTCAATAATTCGCTTGCATGTAGGTGTCTTTAGCAGAGGATCCAAGGAAAATCCACGGCGAACTTGTCACGTACAAACATCCTGCCAGTTGACTCCATATCAGACCTAATAATACAACCATTAAGCCATCCACCCCCCCCACATTCCCGATCTTGGGATAAGTGTACATAAACCAAGCAAGTTCAGAAAAAACAAGACATTAAAACTGCATCACAGTTCCTGTATAACTAGTGTCAAGATATCACCCCTACCTGCTTCTTATGCAACAGAATTCTTTTTCTCCTGTTTCATGTTTCCTGACTACTTCTTTAAATAACTTCATGTCACCATTCATCATTTTTGGTACAATTTCAGAATAATGACTATAAACATCTAGAATGGTAAATACATTAAAGAAATCAGATTATTTCAGCTGAAATAAAACGGGGTATAAGGTCCTACTGTTCTGCTCCTAAACTGGGTTAATGAAGTTCAGGCACACGCCATATAATGTGCTATGGGGGAAATTTTAAATAGGCAGCGGCCTACTCTTATAGCAAATTCCAACTGCCAAGGGATCTTTTTCGTGCATGCTAATGTGTAATGGGGACCTCAGTTTTTTGTCCCATCTGAAAGACTAGACAACTGTCCTTGTAAGGCCCTCTGACAAGGGGAAACAGAAAATCTTGATGAACTTTCACGTCCAATGCAGGGATGGACAACCGACCCCAAGGCAAGCGAGCCAGTGTCTCACCCTTTAAGCCACATTATTTTAGCTTCATAAATTGTTGCCGAATCCAAATAAATTGCATTTATTGTTATATATGTCATTATATGTTAAATAAATTCTGTTTGAATCAATTTTATTTCAGTAATTTGCCTGCATGTAAGGGTCTTTAGCAGTGGGAGGAGTACAAACTGAATGACAAACCTAATGGTCCAATGAAGTATAATGCATTTAATTTGGTATACACAAAGAAAGATTACCATTGATTTAGAGAGAGAAAGAGAAATGGGGTTTAACGTCCACTCATTTCGGGACTAACATGTGGTTTAATTTTATTTCAATAATTCACTTACTCATATGGGTCTTTAGCAGTTAGAGGAAACCGGAAAACCAGGAGAAAACCAACAAGGTTGGACAGGCAACCCTACTCCTTGCCACGTACAACCGGGGATTCGAAACAACACCAGTTGACTCAATGACAGATCTTATGATACAGCACGTACACGCTAACCATTTAGCCACCCAGCCCCCAGGCACTGATTGAAACAGGAATTTTATTATGAACTCTGGCAGATCTATTTTGCATACTTACCAACAAGATACTCTTTAAAATCTTCATTTTTGGCACTTTCTATTGGAGTTAATCCACGGCTGTTTTTAACATGTACATCACAACCCCACTCTATCAATATCTACAAAAAAACAATTGAGGTAACAAATATTGTAATTCGTTACTTTATATACTTCCAGCTTCTTCTATTCGCAGGAGCCACAGTTGTTAAGACCCGGGCTTGCTAGCCCTGAGATCGCATGTGTTCGATCCCTGCCTTGACCATGAAAGATCATCGTGATTTTCTGACGTGGTTTCCCTTTGTCAGTGGTGCAGTACAGAGAGTCTGACAAAGACAGCTGTCTAATTGTTCAGACATGATGAAAATCTGAGTTACTGTGCACACATTGGCAATCACATAAAAGATACAATCACTAGTTTCATTCTAAAAGCACAACGTTTCAACAAGTATTCTCTTATCGTTATCAAGCACAATGACATTTAATAAACTTGAGGTAAATAAATATACCGAATTATTACACACTCCTATTGTTATTTTCATCATGATTTTCTGACGTGATTTTTCTTGTCAGTGGTGCAGGACAGCTGTCTAGTCATTCATATGGGACGAAAAAATGTGATCCCATGTACTCATTGATGTGCATGTAAAACCTCCCATCGCAATTGGAACTTGATATAAGAGTAGGCCATAGTGCCGTTACCCGGGAACATTTCGCTCATAGCAAACTGTATGGTGCATGCCCGTCTTCATTAGTCCAGCTAGAGCACAACAGTAGGATGTTAAACCCCATTTCATTTCATTTCATTTCATTTTATTTTCATTTGTAAGCCAGAAAATTCTGTGGAACACCCACCAGGATTGAAACGCGGACCCACTGGTTAGTGAACGGAGGGAACCTTCATGCACAGTTTCATTAAAAGATAGGCTGGCACTGCCAGGCAGGATACGCCCACATTTTTGAGAGATGGATAGAGAACAAGCAATACCGAAAGTGATTTTTCCTACATCATTAAGTCCTGTATTTCATACTGTATTGGGAGCAGCCATTTTGTTGGTCAGTTCCAGTCTGATATTCATGAAATTCGAAGCCGACAATGATTATGGTGTGACGGTACACAACCTAGAAATGTTACTTTTCGTCAAAATCGGATAAGAATTTGTGACCTGTAGAGAGTCCACAACCATGATATACCATATTTTTACAATATTCGCGTACAAACGGTGACCATTTCGTCCGGCAATTTTGGTACGATTTTCACGAAATTCAAACTCAACCTTCCTTACTGTGCAACAGTAATATAATCAGAGTTTTTTTTTAAATCAGATAATAATTGTTCGAGAGATAGACAGAGAACAAGCAATACCGAAAGTGATTTTTCCTAGAATCAAAGGCCATAATTCATTAAGTTACAATTTGATATGCGCAAATATCGAAAAGAATAAAGATCTTTAGGTTATAAACAAGTATTTTAGGTTTCATCAAAATCGAATTAAAATTGTCACCTCTACAGGGTCCACAACTTTGACATACCATATTTTTACACTGTTCGCGTACAAACGGCGGCCATTTTTTCTGGCAATTATGGTCCAATTTTCTCGAAATTCGAACTCAACCTTCCGTAGGGTGTAACGGTGATAGAGTCAAACGTTTTTTCAAATCAGATAATAATTGTGACCTCCAGAGGGACCATAGGTGATTTTTCGGACAATCAGGGGCCATAATTCAGGAAGTTACAATCTGATATGCGCAAATATCGAAAGGAACCAAGATCTTTGGGTTATAACCATGCATTTCAAGTTTCATCAAAATCGAATTAAAATTGTGACTTTTACAAGGTCCACAAACCATGATATACAATTTTTTAACAGTATTCGCGTACAAACGGCGGCCATTTTGTATGGCAATTTTGGTCCGATTTTCCCGAAATTCGAACTCAACCTTCCTTACGGTGTAACGGTAATATAATCAACCGTTTTATTAAATCGGATAATAATTGTGACCACCAGAGGGACCACAAGCTAAAATAAGGCGATTTTGCGTATAATCAGGGGCCATAATTCAGGAAGATACGTTCCGATATGCGCAAATATCGAATGGAACCAAGATCTTTGGGTTATAACCATGAATTTCAAGTTTCATCAAAATCGATTTAAAAATGTGACTTTTACAAGGTCCACAAACCATGATATACAATTTTTTATCAGTATTCGCGTACAAACGGCGGCCATTTTGTATGGCAATTTTCATCCGATTTTCCCGAAATTCGAACTCATCCTTCCTTAGCGTGTAACGGTGATATAATCAAACGGTTTTTTAAATCGGTTAATAATTGTGACTTCCAGAGGGACCACAAGCTAAAAAGGGTGATTTTTCGGACAATCAGGGGCCATAATTCAGGAAATTACATTCCGATAGGTGCAAATATCGAAAGGAACCAAGATCTTTGGGTTATAAACATGCATGTCAAGTTTCATCAAAATCGGTTCAAAATTGTGACCTCTATAGGGTCCACAAGCTAAAAACGTGATTTTTCGTACAATCAGGGGCCATAATCCATGAAGTTTTCATCCGATACATGCCAATATCGAAAGGAACCGAGATCTTTTGGGGTTAAACCTATATTTCAAGTTTCGTCAAAATCGGATAAGAATTGTGACCTGTAGAGAGTCCACAAACAAATTGTGGACGGACGGACGTCCGGACGGACAGGGGCGACGACAATATACGTCCACATAAAAATGTGGGCGTATAAAAATACAATCAAATTAATTTGTATTCCCCCTTTAAATTATCAGAAATGAAAATAAAAAGAAAACAATACTAACATGACAGACTTTTCTCTGTAAACCCTCCACGGCACTGTGAATTGGTGTACATTTCAAATTATTTTTGGCATCGATATTCGCTCCATTCTCCAGTAACATTAAAACAATATCCTGCAATAATAACATAAGTTAAAAAAACAAATTTGTTTGACAAGTTGGTATCAAACAACAACAGCTGTTGAATAGGCGATATTTTGATAAATTCATAACTAAATCAGTAACCACTGGCCCATGAGAGGAGTGCCTATTTATTAGATGAAACAATAGATTTTCTACAGGGGGAATTTATTGTTACCATAAAGTTTGTTAGCCGTGATAACTCTTCAATAAGAAGTTCTGGAATGATGTGTTCTAGTAATTGTATTAAGCTAAACGCTTGTGGATAAAGCTCATTATAAATAAACCCAATATTTACAAACCAGGGATCTGGTTAGCGCGCCAGTGCTATATTCACCTATCCAGTTTTGATTGATAATATTGAAGTGTTCTAAACTTACATAATGACCTTCTCTACTGGCCCAATGCAAAGCCGTCATTCCTGATTTTGGTTCCCGACAATTGATAAACGATGCTTGACCCTTGAAGAATGTGATCATTTTGTCCACTGTATCGTAATCATTCTCCCGGGCACATTTTATAAAATGTCTCTGCCACGTGATCGTATTGCCAGGAAAAACTTGATAAAGGAATCGGGTTCCGTTTTTCAGTTGCTTGTTTCTACTGGAAGCTTCTATATAAATCTGAAATTAAAAGTCGAGGAAAACTTGAATGGACTATAAAGCTGAAAATATCATTTGGGTCCCTCGCATCAATAGCGTGAGAGTGAGAAATAGGAATGGTGTTTTACGTCCACTAAACACAAACTAGATCATTTCAAGACTAGCATATGGTTCAATTTTATTTCAATAATTCGCTTCTGTGCAGGGGCCTTTAGCAGTGGGTGGAAACTGGAGGACCCAGAGAAAAAGTCATGAGGTAAGACAGGCGACACATATTCTCGGTCACGTACAAACAGGGAATCGAAACCACGCCACTTGACTCAATGTCGGACCTTATGATCCAACAAGCATGCCGTGTGTATTAACCATTCGGCCACCTACCCCCTGCATCAACCGTCAAAAATATTCATATTCTGATCGTTGTCACAATCACACCAATGCAATTCGTGTGCAGTAAATATTAAATGGCATATTTATTCATGGCAATAAAAAAAATTATTCAGTATGATTATGAATTAGGGAGCACATTGTTGCAGACGAGTAAGCCGTATCATTAAATCAGCCCTTTACAGGAAGTGATATAAGGTATTCTAGAGAACTTACCTCATAATCTGGGTAATTAGCCGGGTTTAATTCAACCACACTCAAGTTAGGTAACTTTAATATCTTCTTTACTGATACTATAAAATACAAGCACAGCATTTACAATACAGGCCCATTATTTAAACAGGGCCATTTACAATACAGGCACAGTATCTACAATACTACAAGACACAGTATTTATAATACCACAAGGCATCGACAAAGTATTTACAACACTACAAGACATAGCCACAGTATTTACAATAATGAACTAAATGAAATGAAATGGGGTTTAACATCCTACTGTTCTGCTCCTAAACTGGGGCACTGGGCTAATGAAGACAAGCATACGCCACACAGTGTGCTATGAGGGAAATTTTGCCCGGTCAGCGGCGCAACAGCCTACTCTTATATCGAATTCCAATTGCCAAGGGACCTCGTTTTTTTGTCCCATTCAAACGACTAGAAAGCAGCTCTTGTCAGGCCCTCTCTCCTGTATCACTGACAAGGAGAACCACACTGGAACAATAATGAACTGAAAATTTTTTAATATTCAGCATATAAATCAAACTGTTCCTCTTTACATCATGTTCAATTATGTCTACCAATGAAGCATGTTTTCTAATGTCTTCGAAAGTGAAAAGAGGGTAAAACTAACATTTTTCTGCATCCAAGAGAGATAATGAAGACAGGAATACAGTAGAATCTGCATTAAGCAGCCACCCACGGGAAATTTTAGGACTGACCGCTTAACGGGAGTGGCCTCTTAATAAAATCTCGAGTTTTTTGTGCTGACATCAATTAATATTACGCTTGGGTGCACTTGCATCGGTAAATTTGACCGTCGCTGAATCTCGGACATAACTTCCGTAAACATGTCATTTTGTCCCAACCTTCAATACTACTGTCTATCATTGTCATGCATTCGATAATATTTATCCATTTTTGTAAAATCTCATGTTTTTTTTGTGCTGACATCAATTAATATTACGCTTGAATGCATTGGAAGCAAACACCAATGCAATACTTCACTTGCATCGGTAAATTTGGCCGTCGCTAAATTTGCCGATATAACTTCTGTAAACTTGTCATTTTGTACCAACCTTCAATACTACTGTCTATCATAGTGATGTATTCGATAATATTTATCCATTTTTGTGAAGAAAATCGATGAATTAATTTTATTTTATCAAAGAAGCACACGAACCAAAAACATCGCTGATTTAGCTACCGAATCACAGGGGGTGTAACTCTGTATGTAATATTACAGGTGGCGCTAAAAACGTCTATTTAACAACATAGCGGGTTTTAGTCGGTACTCTCAGTTTATTCAATCGGTATCAAATAATGTCCCGTTACGTGTGAAAACAATGATCAGGTTTGTCGTTTAATAAAACAAAAGATTAATTAACAGATAATCCGGGGTTAATTGGTATTTTCACATTTCTTTTTATCTGATTTGCGGGAGTCCAGTTAATTGATTACTACTCACGGGATTAGCGGGGGTGTAACGAAGAACGACAAGGTGGTATCATTCAACAATGGCCGCTGAATGGGCGATATTTTGTTAAATTCATTTGCAAAATAGTGACCGCTGGCCGCGTTAGAGGAGTGACCGTTGAATAAGGAGATGAAACAATAGAATTTTTATGGGGGGAATTTATTGTGACCGCTTACAAGGAGATGTCGCTGAATAGGAGTGGCTGCTCATACGGATTCTACTGTACACCATGATTTGTGCTATGGGTGAAATTCATTGAATTCCAATCTACCACAACAGGGCCCAAATTTTAGTAGATACTTCAATTTTGATTGGCTAACCACTAAAATCAATCTATTGAATTTTTGATTTTTTTTTTTAAACAATATCCTTTCTGAATAAATCAAAAAAATCAATCTAATAATATTGCCCAATCAAATTACTAAAATTTGAATTTTATCTTAGTTAAAATTTCGTGAAACAGGCCCCAGAGTTCTATGGATAACAATCACTATATTATATACACACAACGTTTCAACAAGAATTCACTGGTTGTTATCAAGCATTCAAATTGTCAAGGGTTCTTTTACATGTCTGCTATTAAAATGTGTACATTGAATCTGACCAATTATCTCGCAGCACCTATATTCTGCATATCCGACAAAAGGGAACCAGTCTGGTTTTTCAGCCAAGACCACGATGGATCAAGAGCCACTCTAGGCGGAGAAAGTATACCGTGTCTTATCGCTAATACCCGTCAATGCTTAGTGTTGCTTAGTTTGGTTGGTTCAAAAAGGTAGAATGTTAAACCCAATTTCATTTTATTTGCATTTTGATTGACATAAACTTCTACATTCTTTTAACATCTCGGCAAAAAATTAACCGCATTCACAGAATAATTCAATCTCGAAACCAGAAAAATTTTTGAAGAAATTTCTCTGGTGAATCGGGGTAGCCATTTTCCCGGAAAATGACATGTAATTCCTACGCTCGAAATTTCTCGTTTATTTCCATCGTACGCCCCTGATTTTACTTGCCTGGGTGGCCGAATCACTTAAAAATATACCCATGCGTAGAAAAATAGATCTTTACAAAAACTTGAATTTGTTCGTTTAGGATCCAATTTTTTATGTCAGAGAGTTGACTTTGACTAAAGGATCATTTTACAACAAACGAAACGACGATCCGACCACTAGTTTTCGAGAAATCGACCCAAAAAGATTGACCAATCAGAGGTCAGAATGGGCGGGGCTTAGGTTTGAAAAAAATTGGAAAAAATGGACGGTCTAATGTGCCAGAGGCCTTCGGCTCAGCGGCTGCCTCTGGGAACGAGATTGAGAATAATTGTAATAAAACCAATCTCTGAGAAAAATATTTACATTTCGTTTTTACAGTAAAATCATCGAGAAACTCTTCTGTATCTTTCTGGAATAAAACCACTTTCCGTCCTTCCGTTAACATTTCTTTACCTTCTAGTAGATAAAAACCAGAGCCATTCGTCAAACTCTGAAATACAATCAAAAGCTATAAATCTGGTTATAAACTTGTTTTTTTGTTATGTGAATCCGACCAGACCACAAACTCATCATGTGGTGTAATTGGATTTAGATAGGGCTGCATCAATTCATCAATGAATTGCGATGTTTTATAAAATCCACGATGCACGATTCAATCGATGTCTGTATAACGATTCATTATTCAAATAAACATTTCACAAAAATAGATTAATATTCCTTTAAATGGGTAAATAAATCAATGAGCAAAATAACTTTTTTACTTTCAGCGAGTGTTAAGGCACTTTCAGCACTTGAAGTGGCTTATTAGTTGACCAAGAAAATGCCACATTAAAGTAAACCATAAAAGAAGGCCTATTATTTAAATTTATTTCCTATCACGATGTGCATCGAATAGTGGCCTGGTGTATCGTTGCAGCCCTAGATTTAGAGTATTGCACTGTTTGCTCTGTTTGACTTACACAATATTTTACATACATAATCACACGATTTGCCAAGGCTATAATCTACTCTCTAGGCCAAATGATGGTCGACCTACAGATGGATCAGAACATTCACAGATTAAATGATGTCCAGATTACAGTGTAAACATTGATCTGATTGGATGGTGAGACATGTGTGTCAATCAATCAGCTATAAATATAACTCACCAGATTTATAACGAATGAGAGACAGACGTCATTAATGGTGATATTACGGGGAATGGTAACAATATCAAATCTATCCTTGATTTTACTTTTAATCTCTTTCCTCACCTACAAATAAATAATATAATGTAATACAACAAAAACCTTCCAAGAGAGAGAGAGAATGATTTAACCTCCACTTGACGCAAACTAGGTCATTTTGGGACTAACATATGGCTTAATTTTATTTCAATACTTTGCTTGTATGTAGGGGTCTTTAGCAGTGGGAGGTAACCAGGTCCCGAGTTCACAAAGCATTCTCAGACTTCAGTTGAGAATTTACTCAAAATTGTTTGCCTTATTTTAACTAAAATATAGACCTTTCTAAAAAAAAATTTTGTTTTAACGTAACAGATACATCAATAAGAAAATATGTGCAAACTTTTGTGTTTCTGGATTAAAGATATTTCTCATAAACAGTGATAGAAAGTTGATAAATTCTTGATTGAAGTCTTGGGGCCTGAGGACTCGGAGAAAACCCACGAGGTTGGACAGACGACCCTACTCCTTGTCACGTACAAGCGGTAATCACTAAAAGGTAAAATATGTCCAGTTTAAAATTTTACTGCATCAAAATTATTCAACATACCTCCAGTTTACAATCTTCGACATGTTGAAGCCATTTCCTACCGTATGCTACATCAAATCTTTTCTCCATGATCGCAATAGCTGTATAGAAGAAAGATATTAAATACAGGTGAATTATATCTAATGTACATTCAATATTAAACAAAATGTATCTCTGAAAATAGAATCAGATATTCATGAAATACACATGACGCTTCAACAAGATTTCACTGCTTGTTATCTCGCACATTTCCTCATTTGTAAATTTGTATATTTGATAACGATCAATGAAATTTGGTCGAATCATCTTGTGTATATAATATAGTGGATGTTATCCATAGAACTGCGTTGTGTATATAATATCGTCGGTTGTTATCCATAGTACTGTGTTGTGTTATATGATATAGTGGTTGTTATCCATAGTACTGTGTTGTGTATAAAATATAGTGATTTGGTTGTTATCCACAGAACTGTGTTGTGTTATATCATGTTTAATCGGTAAATGTCATTCAAAGATTATATTGGCATGTGATCACTATTTCAATTGTTGTAGGCCTACTAATCTATTGTTAAAGTGGAAATTTCATATTTTCTAAGAAAGTCGAAACATAATTATTTCTATGTCTTTTGCTCTAAAGGTTGTCAACTCACTATTATACGATCATGGGCAATATTTCACAGGCATAGAAATCCCTGACACAAAAAAAATAATACAATTACTTGAATTACCTCCCTTGTTTTCCCATTCCCCTCCATGCAATGGCGATCTTCAAATGTTCAAATTTGAAGTTGAAAATGATATTTTTGCCAAATTCTCAACTGGCAATGATGAATTATAGGATTAATAGGATTATTCTTTAACAAGCTGGGACTGTTTATAGATACCATCTATTTTAAGGCTTTATTTTAATATATTTTAAAAATATAACTTAAAAATACGAAAATGCAGCTTTAATTAGAGTTGCGTGTGTAAGAGTAATAAAACGTGTTTGATTCGATTCGTATGTGTGTATTTTAATCTGAGATAAATCCGATACAATCCTTAAGATATATGACCGGGGAGATATAATAGTATGTAAGCAATGTGAAATTATGTCTCTTAAATTTAAATCAACATCAAACATTGTTAATATCACAACCCACCAATATAAGAACTTACCATCTCTATGGCGACAAGTCTCTGTTGTCATGTCTTTTTTCTTCTGTATATCAACAGGATCAATGGGAGGTTCAGGTAATTTACTTAATACATGATTACATTCTCTCATTAACTTCTTTATCCAGTCCTAAATCAAATACAAAAGAATGATGTTTCAGAGAGAGAGAGAGAGAGAGAGAGAGAGAGAGAGAGAAATGGGTTTTAATGTCCACTCGACACAACTAGGTCATTTCGAAACTAATAATTTTATTTCAATAATTTGCGGCGCGTAGGGGTCTTTAGCAATGGAAGGAAACCAGAGAACCCACAGAAACCCACAAAGTTGAACTTGCGACCCTACCCCGTGTCACTTACAACCAGGGAATCAAAACCACATCAGTTAACTCAATGACAGACATAAAACCCCCAACAGAATGGTGTTTAAAGTCTGGTTATCACTTTGTTAATTTTGAGACTAACATATGATATTCTCATGTGAACAATGTGAAGGTCATTATGTTGCACGGATAAGTGTGCTTTTGCCAACTCTTCTTTGAATTCCAAGTGTCAAGATTCCTTTTACAAGTATCCGATGTGTTCTTGGATGAATGGGTTTTTTTTGTCTCATCACCAATGCTGCAGCCACCTTGTTTTAAGATTTTGACAAAAACTAATAAAAAATTATTTGGCATATTATTGCCATTCATGAACACATTTTTATCATCATTCATCATCTGATAATTATGCGATTCCACACTTGCATAGGAGTGGCAATGTGGGCCAATCACTGAGTTAAGTGGTGTGGTGCTTCCTCCCAAAAAAGAGAGAGAGAGAAAGGAATGGGGTCCACTTGGCTCATTTCGGGACTAATATAACAGGTGGAAACCTGAGAAAAAATACCAGGTTGGACAAACGACCCTACTCCAGGACTTGATTTGCATTAAACCATTACTACCGAGATAAAATGTGTAAAGACTTACAATTCTGTTGACAACTGCTTTAGATTGTCTGTATTTATAAGCACACATGAAGAAAAAACAAAAATAACTACACACTGCCATTGGATCAGCCTGAAAATAAATATATATTGATAAAATAAATATATAAAACATATACATTGACAAAATAAATATTTAAAATTTTGACGCATAACAAATATGAATATATAGATTTGAGTGTCAGGTTCTAGTCCAGTAGTGTCGGGTTCTAGTCCAGTAGTGTCAGGTTTTAGTCCAGTAGTGTCTGGTCCTAGTGCAGTAATGGCAGGTACAGCTAAAACCATTATTTCCAGGTCTGTGTAACCAGGACCAGATTAATTATATTTATAGCTATAAATGACTGACGACTGCTCAACATGCTTGTTGTTATTGCACGGAAAACCCACCCCACTTCTCTATATGATTTCTACTAAAATTAGCTAAGCCAGCAAAAGTGTGCAATATCATTGAAAATATCTAGTTATTTGACAGTTACGCCCCAGTGAGTTTAGTAGAGGTAAAACAATTTGCTTATTGAACCAAAAGAACAAAGGAAGATCTCCTGTCCAGGTTACAATATTGCATGAGGCCCTTGATGAAAATGTCACTGGGGGACCATGCATTAACAATGAAAAGTTAACATATGCCGGTCATTATCTGCCACACTCACACAAAAGCATTTTGTATGTCATTATGGTAGATAGATTTATTTGGCATAAACATAATACAACGTAATAAATAAAATCATAAACTATTTGAGGGCTGATTTAATATTGGGTCCCTGGGTGAAGTTCAGTCAGCATGCTTCTAGGCCTGAGTGTAACAGGTGTGACAGGTAGTGAATTTTGGAATTGTTATTATCATTTCTAACGTCACTTTACAAGTAAATGGAGATAAACTTACATCAACGAGATCTTCTGAATCAAATGGTGTTTCTATATAAAACATCTGTTCAGCTATTCGTAAAACTAGATTTATTGTCCATCTGAAATAAATATGTAACTTATGAAATTGAAATGAAATGGAGTTTAATGTCCTACTGTCCTACTCCAACTGGAGAGAGAGATAGAGAAATGGGGTTTAACCTCCACTCAACACAAACTAGGTCATTTCAGGACTAACATATGGTTTCATTTTATATCAATAATTCGCTTGCGCGTAGGGGTCTTTAGCAGTGGGAGGAAACCGGAGTGCCCGGAGGAAACCCCACGAGGTTAAGAAGGCGCCCCTATGTCCATGCCACATACGCTCACACCAGGGCTCGAAACCACAGCCGCAAGCCAGAGGTGACCGGCCAGCTAGAGGTCGAAGCGCGGCACTCTAGACCACTAGGCCATCCCAACCCCGCTACTCCAACTGGGCTAATGAAGACAGGTATATGTCATACAGTGTGCTATGAAGGACATTTTTCACAAACCACATCAGAAAATTCTGATAAACTTTCTCAGCCAATGCAGGGATTGAACACGTAACCTCCAGACTAGCGAGTCAGGGTCTTACCCAACCTGTTTCATAGAGAATTACTAACAAATTATCCCTGTAACCGATGGCTGTCTAAAACACGTGCGTTGACTTGCAAGCCTCGTAGTCATTGGCTCAACAGCTCGTGCAATGTTTACTTGCTTCGGGCAAAATGATGCATTTTACTCATTTTAATACCCATTTACACTAAATAGGAAATATTTTTTAACTACAAATACTTCAAACGTCTCTATTTATTTTTCTTTTACCTCAAAAAAAATGTTTGGGAATTTAATTTGTCGGAGTAAAAAAGTTAATATGCCGTACTCATTAAGCCTCGTCGATGTCATGCTTATCAGTGATTGTAGCGGCCAAGCGAATATTCACTGCGGAATCAGTTTGGGTCTTACCCACTTAGCCACCATGGGTCCCGTCAATATTTAGGTTTTCCTTTCACTCGCTGGTGTCTGTGGCTATTTTTTCAAGACGTAGTTCTTCTACCCAGTGACTTTCTTTGCCAATCAATTAAAACTTCCCAATATGTCAGCCAACATGCATACTCCTGCGCAGTGTTTCGTTTAATTAGAACTAATCCACTTCACAC
This sequence comes from Patella caerulea, assembly GCA_036850965.1. NCBI lineage: Eukaryota > Metazoa > Mollusca > Gastropoda > Patellidae > Patella > Patella caerulea. The sequence goes on along the minus strand of JAZGQO010000002.1, from coordinate 9,263,323 downwards.
TGCTATCTTGAGTGAACATTGTTGTGCTAAATTATTATTGGTCAGTAGTGCCATTACCAACCAATGACCTACATTGTAACAAACAATATCGGGGTTAACCAGACCTCAAAATATGTTACCGCAATGTATCTAGTGACAATCGCGACTTGTTTACGTCATAACCCGCGAAATTTATTATGCTCGATTATCCAGTGCCAACATGTTTTCTTCGTCGGCCATTTTGAAAATTATGCCGAATGCGAGAAGAGAGGAGGGATTTGATTGGACGTTAAAAAGAGACACGGCCCGCCCAATTTCAAGAATATGACTTCTATCCAGCAATGGTAAGAGAGGGATTTCTCGCGCCATTGCTTCAGGAATATGGCCAACAAGAGGCTCGTTAAAACTATGATACTGTACCTGTCATTTAAAAGTAGATCCGCAGTAAATGTATTTGGTACAAAAGAATTAACGAGAGCACAGAGAACTCGACTATCCACTAAATCATCAATCGTCTAAAACAAATAGAACAAACAATAAAATATATCTGATGATAAAGAACTCAAACATAAATCAAAAACAAATGGAATGAAATTACTTTTAACGCAGGACTTAACGTCCTAGTTTTCGCAAACCAGTGTGCAATGTGGGATATTTTGCTAGGCCTAGCCTACTCTTATATCGAATTTGAACTATCAAGGGTTTTTGTTACGTGCACGTCAACGTGTAAATGGGACCTCAGTTTTTTGTTCCACCAATTAGACCCCTTGGGACAAAGACATGGTTCAATTTTAGGGGTCTTCAGCAGTGGGAGGAAATCGGAGGGCCCAGAGAAACCCCACTCCTTGTCACATACAACCGATGAATTAAAAACTATGCCAGTTGACTCAATGACAAACATTTATGATGTAACAAACAATATAAGTAATTGTCAAAAAAAAACTTGTCTTAAAAATTTTACATTAGAGATATATATATATACTTACATAGCAATATAAATTTCTTCCTTCTTTAGTTTTCTGTTTAAAAATAATTACAAAACATTAATTTAAATGTACTAAAAAAAAATGTTATTTTGTTAGGGGACTCGGCCACTGGATTTCATCAGTTTTTTTTATATTTCTGGTCCAAAATAACTGACAACATTAAAATTTTACTTCTCATCAAATTAATTCACTTTTATCATTTAATTTTTTTTTTGTTTTGCTTTTTTCCTTGATTATGCAGTTCTAAAAATTATGATTATAAGGGCAGATCCTGTCATTGGGGTATCAAGAACTCTGGCTACGTCACAACATAACATGGTAACCCTACGCCAGTGCACCCCATTCGGTCATAAAGAGTTCGGGACTAACATGATTCAACTTTATTTCAATAATTTGCTTGCTAGTGAATGTCTTTAGCAGTGGAGTTGGGGGAGGGGGGGAGGGGACCCGACAGGCAATCCTATTCCTTGTCACATACACAAAAGGTATGGAAACTACGACACTTAACTAAATGGCAGACCTTACTATCTTACGTTTATGGGATAGGGTACGCTTACCTTTAATTGTGAATTGACCATCTCTAAAATACAGTGATCTGGGCTGGGATATTTTCCTAGATCTCTTCTCTTCTTCTTGAAATTTTTCATGAAATCTGCTCGAGGATATTGTATCCATTCCTCTTCTGGTTCTTCCTGTAAAAAAAGAATTTAAAATACTTGGTCTTTATTTCAGGACCATCTTACATTATTGCATGTGAGAGCATTTTTACATGTGCAGCAACACAGGCGACATCTTGTTTTTACCTTATTTGTATTACTCCTTAATATGTATTTAAATGGGAGAAAGAAATGGGGTTTAATATCCACTCGACACAAACTAGGCCATTTTGGGACTAACATTGGGTTCAATTTTATTTCAATAATTCGCTAGCACGTAGGGGTCTTCAGCAGTGGGAGGAAATTTGAAGACCTGGAGAAAACCCATGAGTTGGACAGGTGACCCGAATCCTTGTCACGTACAACCAGGGAATCAAAAAGAGAGAGAGACAGAAATGGGGATTAACGTCCACTCAACACAAACTACATCATTTCAGGACTAACATATGTTTTTTAAAATTTTAGTTCAATAATTCGCTTGCGCGTAGGGGTCCTTAGCAGTGGGAGGAAACCGGAGTGCCGGAGGAAACCCACGTGGTTGAGAAGGTGCCCCTATCTCCATGCTACATACGCTCACACCAGGGATCGAAACCACAGCCGCAAGCCAGAGGTGACCGGCCAGCTAGAGGCCGAAGCGCCGCACTCTAGACCACTAGGCCATCCCAACCCCCCCCCCCAGGGAATCAAAACCAATACAACTGACTTTATGACTGACCTCATGACACGACGTGCACGCCACCTCCCCCCACCCCCAACACACACACGCACTTACTTAAATGAATCGGACTGTAATATCCAGACAACTTATGAAATATAAAGACAACTTACCGGAGTGTCATTACCAGCACTTTTATCTTCAACAAGTGAAGCCGAACCGAAACCAGTTAACAGAGATTTCTTGGTTTTCGATTTCTTCCTCTTCTTTGCAGGAGGTGGATCAGGAGTCCACTGTAATTATAAATATCATTTTACGTTGCAAGTACAACAACGGATAGAGACAGATTATCAGGCCACTGGTTCAGGAATATGTGGCTCGGTGTGTATAGGTTTAATCTTTGTATTAACTAAGAAAGGATGGAGATTCTGGCAAGGAAAAGTGTGTAACCGTTCAAATTATACGAAACACCAAGGTAGCATGTGTAGGACTAAGCAGCACTATATAGTTTCCTGAATCACTGTCCATGCAAATTTTCTCTCATAGTACATTGTGTGACGTATGCCAGCCTGCGTTAGTCCAGTTGGTGGTTGAGAAATTTATTTGCTTTATATGCAGTTTTAAGGATAAGACGTATGATTTATTGATTAATCCAACATTATGATCAAGGTAAAATAAACTAACCTTGAAAGGAACTTGTGTTAAAATATCAACATCATCGTGTTGCAGAAACTCAGCTCTTTCCCAAACAAACCATATATCATGGCTGATTAACCTCCATAATAAATTAAACACCTATAAAATATAACATGGTTGACTGGCCCCCATAATTATATAACATGGTTGATTGACCTCTGCAGTATACACCAATCTCTATATAGAATTATTTGAATATATCATGGTTGATTGACCTCCATAGTAAATCAAACATGTATGTGTTCACCATTCTGCCATTAAGAACAACTAGACAGCTTCCCTTGTCAGGCCCTCTATCTTGCTCCACTGACAAGGGTAAACCACCTATAAACTTTCTCAGCCTACCCAAGACTTCCAGCCTAGTGGGCATGGGTCGCACTAAGTCACCATGGTGCCTACTATTCAGAAAATCCAATAAAAAAACTTGTATGTAAAATTCTTACATGATCAGCACTTCTCATAGCAAATAATCTGGCATCTATTTTAACATCATCAGGTATAACATTACATTTCTTTAATTCATCAACAATCCAATCAACTCTTGTCTGTTTCTGCTGAGCTGTCAATCTATCAAGGTATAATATGGAAAATGGAAAATCAGAAATATTATGAAAAAGGTCCATGAAAATTCATTTAGGTCACTTTGGGTTGGGCATAAATTGTGTTAGTAAGAACAGGAGGAACGAATTACACGCAAAACAAAGCCAATACATAAAACCTATAGAATAGAGGGGGAGAGAGAGAAATGAGGTTTAAGTTCCACTCAACACAAACTAGGTCATTTTGGGACTAACACATGGTTCAATTTCATTTCAATAATTCCCTTGTGCATAGGGGTCTTTTTAGCAGTCGTAGGAAACTGGATGACTCGGAGAAAAACAACTACTTTGGACAGGTGACCCCAACCCTTGTCATGTACAATCATGGAATCGAAACCATGCCAGCTGATACATTGACAGATCAATGCAGCCATCCACCCCCACCCCCCACCCAACTTGATTAAGACGTTTCTCCTGAATTCTTTTATTAAACATACCCATCAAAACTCTCAAGTCTCTTTAAATCCCGTCCTGTAAAACTTTCTATCAGGTATTTCATGCTAGTCCCTGTTAACAAGTCCATCAACACATTATTCATCAGATGGTTATAAGGCATGATACGGAGGTTCACCCAGGCGGTAAAGCCTCTAATTCTAGTTCTTAAAGACATGATGGGGTTTTTTCCGTTTCAACTCCAGACATACAACCTGAAAACTAAATTTAAAAAAAAAAATTAATTATAAATGTGGATTGAGCTCTAATGAATCAGAAAAATAAAATCAGACACTAACAGTAGCCTATCTATTGGTCCATAGAACAGAATTAGTTACATCCACTACCCATTCAACTAGTGTTCACATAATCAACTACGTTTTGGTCTAAATATTAAGGCTACCTGCAGATTTTGTCATGGACATGAGACGTAAACAGGGCAAGCGCTAACCCTAAACCCTCATGTGGATTTCCATGCCATGTAAATAAAGGTGCAGCACACAGAGCTTGGCAAAAGACAGCATCTAGTCATTTGGATGGGAAGAAATTCCCCACATAGGGCACTGAATGGAGCAGAAAAATGAGGCATTAAATGGATTAATTAGCCTACCCCATCATTTGAACATTTTTTACATTGATGATTGTCTACGAACTTATCTTGAAATCAAATTCATAATGGACAATAATTAAAAAATCAACTGAAATAAGTATAATTATATAAAACAGGCTAAGTCAAATTTAAAAACAAAAAAAAGCCTAGAATTCATTAAAATTTATTAAAGAGTTTACCTTTTAAAAAAGTGTATCTTAAATCTGAAAAAAAGTAAAAAAAAAAAAAAGTTGTTTGTTAGTTATTGGCACTGAAAGTTATTTATATTACGTTATTTACTTGCCTGTCTGATGATTGTCAAATTCAATTCACAAATCTACATTATTCACTGCCAGTAGGACCAGAATTATACGCCTATTTTTACTATATTCCTCATAACAAAATTCAATAATGAAAAACACAAAAATTATATGAGAGATCGGCCATTTGTAAACAAAGTCCGTTCCTATGAAGAGTTCCATACAAGGGACGCAACTCCGCCAAAGAAAAAAGCAGAAACGGACTCAGACAAGTAATTATTTGCCCATTGACTTCAATGTTAAATGGCTGTAACATCACAGAATGTAGCTTTTTGCTCAACATTCCGTTGGTTCCAATCTTTATACCCAAAGACACGCAGTTGACCGCATGTGGCAATATCCTCATCATAATTTTGCGGAGGGTTGTTCATTAATAATTTTTGCAGGGAAGATTTGATGTTAACTCCGGTCAAAGAGAGAGAGAAAGAGACATTGGGTTTAACGTCCACTCAACACAAACTAGATCATTCCGTCTAACATATACCATTCAATTTTATTTATTTCAATAATTCCTTTGTGTGTAACTTTTACTGTGTAAGGGTCTTAAGCAGTGGGAGGAAACCGGAGGACCAGGAGAAACCCATGATGTTGGATAGAGAGAAATGGGTTTAAATTTAACGTCCACTCGACACAAACTAGGTCATTTCAGGACTAACATGTGGTTTTAATTTTATTTCAATAATTCGCTTGTGCGTAATGGTCTTTAGCAGTGGGAGGAAACCGGAGTGCCCGGAGAAAACCCACAAGGTTGAGAAGGCGCCCTTATCTCCATGCCACATACACTCACACCAGCGATCAAAACCACAGTCGCAACCCAGAGGTGATGGGCCAGCTAGAGGTTAAAGCGCGGCACCCTAGACCACTAAGCCATCCCAACCCCCCACAATATAAATAAGCCAGTATCACCAATAAGTGTTTGGTAAATGAATTTGATGGGCCGTTTTTAATCTTAGTGGAAGGAAACAAAGGGACATTAGTTTATTTCAATAATAAGTTTGCATATAATGGTCTTTAACACTGGAAGGAAACCAGAGCACCCTGAGTAAACCAGTTGGACTGATGACCCTATTCCTTGTCACGTACAAGCTGAGAATCAAAGCCACACCAGTTGACAGGCCTTATGATCTAAAGCGCATGTTAAGCTATTCGACCACGACCCCCCCCCCCTCCGGAATGATCATTAGCATGTTTAAAAGTTAGATTGAAATAATAAAGAAAGCAGGCATCTCTTTGTATAATATAATCATTTTAATAAAAGCTTTTTACAGCACTGTTTGAAAATAACTCTAGTGAAATAAACCATCAACATAAACATATATATAACCATGGTTACAACATAAACATATATCACCATGGAAACAACAGATCACTAGAAACATGATGTAACTTGAACACTAAATCTTTACAACTAGAAATGAAAAAATGCAATTTAAAACTTTTTATCAACCAAATTACGGAACATTCACTTCTAAATCATTAAACAACAAATCGCTAACAACAAGACAAGGGCATTAATCTTGAAAACTTGTTTCATGAAAATCGATTGGGCAAAAATTTAGGTTTTGGCCAATAAAAAAATTGTATTCATCAAAGGTTTCTTGAATAAGGACCAGAAATAGATGACTGAACATCATGGACTACAAATTACAATTTTGCTGATACTACTACTTCAAATGCATCATTAAGCAAGACTTTGATAAAGAGCTTGCCGTTCTGACTATAATAAATGGTAGTTCAAAAATGGATCATGAAACATGAATATATTGAAAATTTCAGTCTAATTACAAGTTATTGGTATTTGAAGTTTTGTCTATTATGTAGCAACGGTACAAAGTCTTGATTATTCATTTTATCGATAAACTTTCAAATGACAACAGAGTTCTAATCTATTTCAAGTCAGAGCCACCTGATGTCCCAGAGACTTAATTACAGGTATCCATGTTAATAAATGTTGAATTAATAATCTATAGAACATTTGAAGCAAGAAAGAGGTCCTGCAACAGATAGATTTAGCTGTTATATGATGCATCTTTAAGTCAACCAATCTATATCATATTTATTTACCATATTCCAAACAATGCATGATCTGATTGAATTGACTGGAGATTTCATGTTCACTTCACCAGGTCATTTCGGGACTACCATATGGTATATAACTGAAGTTTTAACAGCAAAACAAAAATTGCATTTTGTAATCCACAGAATGGACACAACACAAACGTCGAGTGTCTGAACATGAAAGGAATTTCTAATTTTCATTCAACCATCTAAACTTTATTAAATCTGAAAACAAAAATACTGCATGCACCATTCAACTTTGATCAATTCACAAACATAAATAATAAATATAACAGTTAATTTCACAAATAGTAACCCTCAAAAAATCTGAATCTTTCACATGGGCTACTTTTCACACAGTGAAAACCAGTAATTTCACAACAGAATCGATCCCTTTTAACATCTATGGTAATTTAGATTTTTGTCATTTTGACATCTACATATTATCCTGTAAAAACGTATAATTGTTAGAAATGTTCATGCTTTTATTACATACATGTATCTCAACTAATTGCATAAATGACGTTTTATTGAGCTATTGGGTTTATTTCACAGTTTAACACAAGACCAAAATTAGTGTACATGTACAGTATCGTGGAAAGAGCATAAACAATCATAATTTAGTTTCGTCATTAGCAAATGGTAGCAAATGTAAGAAATGAATTGCTTCTCTGGAAGTAGTTCAGCTCTGAACGTAGGTCTCATTACACTCGCATTACTACGAGTGTAATGAGACCTACGTTCAGAGCTGAACTACTTCCAGAGAAGCAATTCGATTAAAATACAGATCCTATTTCGCTTGGGTGAAGTGGAGGATTAGCCAATGAAATGATCGGTAAGTAATCCATTACAACCGTCAACGTAGATTCATTAATCAAAGTCTGGTGTCATAGGGTCAAAAGCCACTCATATGACCCCTGAAACGACCTTCCAGTATAGCGTTTCACTCTTTTCGATTCATTAATCAAAGTCTGGTGTCATAGGGTCAAAAGCCACTCAAATGACCCCTGACACGACTATCCAGTATAGCGTTTCACTCTTTTCGATTCATTAATCGAAGTCTGGCGTCATAGGGTCAAAAGCCACTCGTATGACCCCTGACACGAACTTCCAGTATTGCTTTTCACTCTTTTCAGATCTACATGATAGAGGCCATCAAAAGTATAAAAAAAAGAAAACGAAACACAGATCTGGGTCCTTATTCACGAAATCTTAACTTAAGATAAAATCCAAATTTTAATAGATACTACAGTTTTAATTGGCTAAGCAATAAAATCAATCTAATATTATCCAATCAAATAACTAAAATTTGGATTTTATCTTAGGTAAAATTTCGTGAATGAGGCCCCAGTATTTTAATCAGATTGCTCTGGAAGTGGAAATGAATTTAGAAGCTTTTGATTGTTTTCGAACCCATCATATCTGTATTACATGTCCCACTCTAAATTTATTGTTTAAACAACCCTCTACAATATATCAACCTATCATCACCTATCAACATTGTAATCACGGATCTGTGATATACATGTAACCACATAACAATATCTATATACTACATGTACAGGTTACTACTGACCACATTTCATTTCATTTACCACATGCATTACAAATGGCAGTATAGGTTGTTCTTTTAATGGATGTAATAGAGACAATAATTACCATACATATATTTAACTAAAGGAATAGATTAGTTTTATAATTAAATGTTCAACTTAATATCAAATTTTAATTAAAGATGTAAGATTTAGATAATGAGCCATCCATTCTTGTTATACCAGTTGAAAAGAGATAATGCAAAATGAATGTATTGAAAATTTCATTCAAATTAGTTTATTACGAGCGAAGATATTAGCCTTTGAAGGTTTGCATAAGATGTGTGCATTAATTGCAACCACTGTACTGGATGTCCGAAGCTAAGCCTCACTACTCCATTTCTACATTAAATCAAAATATAGCGGAATACTGATGGCATCAGGAGTTGATTGTATTGTAGTCTTGTCACATTCATGAATGTCTAATAGTTTAGATAACATTTCAGGCCTAAAAGAAAGATCTGCAATGGGCAGATTTAGCTCAAATTATCATCAAATAATTAATTTATAATTAATAATCAATTGATTAAATACAATTGATCAAGTCAAGTCACTAATTAAAATATATGCACGCATATGTGACTAGCATTGAATAGTCTGGACGATTGTGTCTTTTTCCAAACTGGGCAACATTTCATCACTATCATCCAGTCCTGAATCAGATAAAACAATTTCTTCTTCACACAGAGATATCTTATGCATTAAATAATCTGGACTTTTAGGTACACCACGCCTGTTAAATTCGTCTACCATGACATACGAGAGTTTATCAGACAATAACGAAGGTTCAACTTGTTCCATGTACTGAACCATGACCTTTGGAACGTGTTTTGCAGAAGTTTTCTGCAGCAAATTTTTCCCCCAAATGTCATTAGTAGATTTAGAATTGGAAATATCTTCAACGATGCCTTCATCATACAAATATTTTGAAAAAGGCATAAAATTAAAATTAAGTGAGTCTGTCGTTTTAGAATTTAAATCCGTGTTTTGTCGACTATCCTTTTTAAAAAGAGTACAAATCACTTTCGGTACTGATGAAAGTTTGATATCATCAGGGCTACTCACAAGATCAGATTTTTCTTGAGAAACGGAAAGATCATTTTGTTCTTTACAACATTCAGATGCATTTTTCACAAATTCAGCGCTTGCTTCAGATTTTTTAAGAACATGTACGGCCTGTTTGTTGTCACGGATACCACTGGTTGTTATTTTAGTTTTGACGTCTGCCGTGTCAACTGAACGTAAAGTATCGCAAATTTCATCAGAGTTTATACCAAACGATGGTTTAGTTTCATTTTGAGCAATGTCTTCTGGACAATCTGAAATCTCTTGAACCATTGCTTCAAGACATCTTTTCACTTCGGATTCAACATATTCCATATTTCTAACCATTAGTAACTTGGTATTTTCATCTTCTATTATCAACCCTGAATTCTTAGACCCAACATTTTCCCGTATACTATATTGATCAGCAAGTCGGGGAGAGAGGATACTGTTATGTGCCATGTCTGATCGTTGCTTATAAATAACTACGTTGATTTTAGTTGGAGAGTTGAGGGGATTCGTTTTCATTATGGGTAATACAAATGTTTTAGTTTCGTTCATTTTACGGACAGCTGTGTTGTAATTTGTGTCGCCTTTATTTGGCGAGCTCGGAACAGATAAATCTTGAACAGGATTGCTAGCAGACAGGTTTCCGTGCGAATCACCATTGTTTGAGGAGATGTTTTCCTCCTTATTACTGAAATCAATTCTTTGTTTCACAGAATCAGATAATGAAGACTGGTGATCATGTTTCAAAGCGGAATCAGAATTGAAGTTTTTCTGAGGAGATAGTTTTTTCTTCAATGTATCTGCTAGTTTCGATATGACATCTTTCTGCATCAAGATATCTTTTATAGGTTTATTCTCTGTCAACCTGTTTCTTCCTATGACCCCTCTCTTATTTGATTTCTCATTTAAAAGTAAAAGATCAGTCGAGGGAGACGCTTCAACAAAAAGATCTGTAAAATGACGCTTGGGATTCGGGGATTTTGTTTTAGAAGGTGATACGATTTCAGAAATTGAAGATTTGGGTTCTTGCAAGTTATGACAAATATTTGAGTTAGTAGAGATCTTGGAGAGTGAGTCTAAAGTGTGATGTGTTGTTGCTTGAATATCCAGTATAGGACTTAATATAGGAGGCTCATCTGACAATTCTTCGTCATCCAGACATCTGGTATCATCCATGCGTTCTAATACTGGAGGAAGGAAATACAAATCATTCACACATTGAGAATTTTCAAGGCAATGGACATCAGTCGAGATGGAAAGAGGGGCAAACAAATTTGGGGATTTGTCATTAATGTCTGGCATAATAGGTAAATCATTTTGTTCCAGAATTATTTCATCAGAGAGAAGGTGACTTCTTGAAACCAGCCCAAACTCATACAAAAACTGTTCTTTCTGTGTAAGGTCATCTACAATAAGTGACGGTTTATTTGGTAGCCATATTGTTTTGATGCGAGGGGGTGTGATAGTGTAAGTGGGAACAATTTTCTTCTTTTGTACTTTGGGTTTCTGTCGTCTTTCGCTAAAAAGATTTGGCAAAACTCTTAAGCCATCAAGTAAAAGAATGGGTTTACGAAATATTTTTGATTTTGATTTAGTCTTAGACTGAGAAATGTTGTTAACAGGTTTCGATTTCTTGATGTCAATATTCTTACCCGGAATAATTGTACCACCACGTTTGGGCCGAAGAATTTTCTGACACATATTCCGAGTGTGAAAAACCTTACATGGAAACTGCAAATGTTTTTGTAACTGTTGAGGAGTTTTAAAAGTTTTGTCACAAATTCGACATTTGAAAAAATCATGCGTTTCTTGTCTCGAGCAACGTTTCTTACTTGCAGATTTGCTTCTTTTCTTGGTTTTCGATGATTTTTTGTTTCTGCCACTGGATTTGGGCTGATTTTCATCATTTATTGTGTTTAAACTTTGCTGTTTTCCTTCTCCATTTCCATTATCACAAACATTTTCCGTTTTTATAACTGTGGTTGACGTCATTCCCGTCGTCCCTGTTGTTCCACCACTCCATGATGCACCTCCAGCTCCTCTCGGAGATTTGGGAGAATGAGGGGGGCGTTGATAGGGTGTGTCTTCCTCAGGTTTACATTGCGTTCTACTTCTTTTAATATTTTCTTCTTCTTCCAGTTCTTCTTCCGCTTTGCGTTTTTCTTGATTGATTAAATTACCAATTGTCGCTTCCGCTGCTTGTGTTAATATGTTCATGCCTGATTGACTGTCATAACTTCCATAATATAAATCTTGTCTTGGTTCCTGTTTGACTTGAACAAAATCTGGTTCGATAAGTTCCCCTGACTCAGTCACATAATATGTGATTTCTTCAGATGGATTTGGTTCTTCAGCTTGTGCTACAACCGCCTGCATCTCGCCATCAACTGTGTCCTCTGACTTTGAAACTTCAGTATTTTGTATCTGAATGTGGGGAGGTAAAATATGTTCTGATTGGGTTATCTGCCCCTTTTCATCCACCTGCTGAACAACAATTATTTGATTAACAGGGGACTCAACATCCCCAGCGACCAAATAACCACTCTCAGATAACCGTGAGAGAATATCGCTCAGAGGGATATCGTCGTTTTGAGAATGGACTTCAAAGGTTCGCACACCTGTCTCTGGATCAGCTGACTGCTCAACAATTTCGCCTTCAACAACCTGTCGTTGAATTATTCCTCTTGGGGATAGTCTTTGAGTCTGGTGTCGTGAAGAATTCGGGTACATCTCAAGGTTGGCATTCTCTACATATGTTCCCCCCGATCCGGGAATGTAGACAGGGTAGTCAGAATTCTGTTGTTTACTACAAGGATATTTTACGTGTTCTTTCATATCCTCCAGACTATCGAAGGGGCGCTTACAGATGAAACAACTGTACTCAGACTTGGGTTCAGTTTTTTCTTGCTTTATAATGACCACATGTTCTCCACCTATACCTTCTACAAGCTGGGGTTGACTGGCAACCTCTTTTTCTTTTGTCTCCACGTAGGTCTGTAAGGCAAAGGGTTCTTGTTCCAGTCGTTTATCATGATTGGAGGGACCTATTGTTTTACAAGTTTTACTGTGTCTCCATCGATTTATAGGATCTTCGAATGACTGCATGCAATGTCGACACCAGAACAACTTAGCTGAAGGAATGCTCAGTCTGTGACACGGATGATTAGATACCTTTTCTTCCATCTTTAATTCTGAAAATATAAAAAGAATATCAAATTGAGGATCAATGACTGTCGCAATTTATGTTTATATAAATAATGAATTTTAACTCCCTCTCCCAACACCCACTGGCCACTTCCACACAAGGGGGGGGGGGGGATGGCCTAGTGGTCTAGAGTGCCGCGCTTCGACCTCTAGCTGACCGTCAACTGTGGCTTGCGACTGTGGTTTCGAGCCCTGGTGTGAGCGTATGTGACATGGAGATAGGGAGGCCATCTCGACCTCGTGGATTTCCTACCGGCACTCTGGTTTCCTCCCACTGCTAAAGACCCCTACGCGCAAGCGAATTATTGAAATAAAATTAAACCATATGTTAGTCCCGAAATGACCTAGTTTGTGTTGAGTGGACGTTAAACCCCATTTCTCTTTCTCTCACTTCCACTTCCACACGAATTTATGAGATGTCATCACGATGGCTCCCACTCTTATCCTAAAGGAGAAAGTTTTCCAGGCATTTGCTAATCTGATTTAGCACATTAATACAGTTATCTTTTAATACAATTAACTTATCAAACCTAAACATTACAAGTCACAGTGCATATACTGATTGTAAAACAATTTTGTTTACAATCTTTGACCTAAGAAAAAAAAATAAGTCATGATAGTTGTGTCCCTTTGCATGGGCACAGTACTCTCATGTGTCTGATCAAATTTCACAGTCTCTCCCCACGTCTTGAGCTTGCACTTTTGCAAAATGCATCTTAAGCATGCAATAAATTTACCTGTTATAATTTGGATTTGTATTAATGTCGATTCGGTTTCATATTAAACGATTTCAATCGCTAGTTGCTGCAACAAAACTCAGATGCAAGTACAGAGGGCGCTTTTCCTTCGTTCTTCCTGAAGCCGAACCAAGGGAGACAACCCTTTTTAACGCGCACCTGCTCTTTCCCGCCAGAAATCGACTGCAATAGCAAAACTTAGCAGGAGACTAAAAATAAAAACTATGAGCGACATTTTTTTTAAAAAAAACAAGATTGTCCAATGTTTTAGCAGTAATAACATAGGTGTACGGACAATCTGATTATTTGATACATAAAAATTATTATTTCATCTAGTTGGCAAAATAAAGTGTCCGTCGAATACTAGCCTATAATGAACACAATTTTACGCATCTCATCTTTTAATTAAATATCACAAATTTGTACTGAACTATGTATTAAAACGTTTTGTCTGGAGCCACTCAACTTTGTGCGATATTTTCGAGCATCGACTATTATTTGTGTCTGATTAGTTGGAATTCAGGTCGGCGTAGAGCGGTATTTCGATGGCAAACCGATTGGAAACTTTAAAGTTGCTTAAGATCACAGACTAGAATAGAAGAAAAACGCATTTGGGGCTGTTAAATTTCTTTTTTTTTCTCGGGGAACGCAAGGCCCCCATATACCGCGACGATTGATTCATTGCTTGTTTGAGATTCAGGTAAGTCACTTGGACCACATTGAAATTGCTGTATTCACGGGTAGGAATAGTTCAGCTCTGGACGTAGGTCTTATTAAATGAACATCTTAGTGAGAAAATAAGACCTTGCTTACCTCGTTAGAACCAGTATGACCGTCACAGCACACTGTTAAAAATTACGGCTCCGTCTTCTAGACGACTTGGCCGATGCCATTGATAGGGTAACAGCGTGTTGTGTCGGTCAAACTGGTTCTAGCGAGGTAAGCAAGGTCTTATTTTCTCACCAAGATGTTCATTTACATTGTTAATGCGTTCACATGGATTGGCACGCGGCCTTTTAGCAATTAAAAGTTGCCCAGTAAAATTGACTGGGGCAGATTCCAGTTTCGACATGCATTGAATGGCACGAGACCTGAACGTAGTACTAGCGAGTGTAATGAGACCTACGTTCAGAGCTGAACTAGGGTTGGAATAGCAGAAAATCGCGTTCACGACAGTTAAAGTTTTAAAATTTCCTGCCAACAGCCAGATCTCCGTGGACTGTAAACGATTGATTGGTTGCTTGGAATTCCAGTCAACCAACCCAGTTCGGCTATATTATACCACTTCGAAATCAGGGGCGTTTTAAGGTTTATCATGGCGGAGGCTAGACTATTTCGAGGGCCCTCTTTCGCGGGGGTGGGGGGGCGTCTTGATTGATGATTTTTATACTGCATTCTCATTCAGTAATTGATTAGACAGTAACATTGTATAGAAAACGATTGACTCAGACTCAGGGCCCTTTCCCTTGGCCAGAGGGGCCCTTTTTTCAGACGTAGGGCCCTTTTGTCTGCCTTTAGGACATCCTAACTCACCGGTTTTAGCATTTTTCTCCCGTTTTACTTTTCCAATTTCTTTGATTTTTTTTCGCGAGGAGGCTGGCGCCTCCAGCGCCTCAGCTATAAAACGCCTTTGTTCGAAGTAGAAGTTGCTTTGTTCACGGGCTGGAATAGCAGGAAAACGCGTTTGCAGCCGTCAAATTTCTAAATGTTCTTTGCGGGAGAACACGATTAGCTCCCCCTCTTCGCCTCTCGCAAATGACCGGTACAGTGACCCGTCTAATTTTTTCGGCCAATTCAGGTTCTGCCCCCCCCCCAATAATAATACACCTCCCACCCCCGTAAAAAAAAAATAATAAATAAATACATTAGTATTAATTTTATCGGACAAAAAAAAAAAACGATACGAAGATGTCAATTAAATGATGATCACCAACTTTTAAAACTATTTGAGAGATGGAAACAGTTGCTAAGTTAGGGTGACGCGATGACGAGTTTTGAGCTTTTGCGCCCTCCGATAATAGCGAAAAATCACGCGGTTTCAATGTGGTTTCCAACATTATAATTATAATGTTCAACCAGTGTTAGACATATGTACCGTGGGTCAGATATGCTGCTAATAGTCTCTAGTATATTCCACACTGTCCAATATTAGCCGATGGCACTGAGAGGGACTGCCACCCACCCCACCCCGTACACACATACAAATACTGTTTTTTCTGACCGGGCGAACGAATGGCTAGCGTGCACGCACTGTATCATACGGCCTGCCATTGAGTCAACTGGCGTGGTTTCGAATCCCCGGTTGTACGTGGCAAGGAGTAGGGTCGCCTTCCAACCTCGTGGCTTTTCTCCGGGTACACCGGTTTTCTCCTACTGCTATAGACCCCCACGCGCAAGCGAATTATTGTAATTAAATTAAACCATGTTAGTCCCGAAATGACTTATTTTTTTTTGTGTCGAGTGGACGTTAAACCCCACCTCTCTCTCTCTCTCTCTCTCTCTCTCTCTCTCTCTCTCTCTCTCTCCAAGGCCTTCCCGCAGTATCGTCATCGAATTCTTCCAAGTTCTTTTATGTGTAGGCTACGTCAATCTGTTTTTGTACCATCCAAACGACTAGACACCGTACCTTTCAAGGTGCCAGACCTGCATAACTGACGAGGGGAAGCCACATTGTAAAATCTCACAGGCATGTTTATAATCAAGGAAGTTTTTCATCTCGTAAACAGAAAGAATTCTATCCTGGTCGAATCGCACACATTTATTCATTCTTATATCAATTCACACGGTCACTATTGACAGAAGCGTGGAGGTGACCCGATAAGTCAAGTTCCAAACAATAACAGCGATGGTTTCAATGGAAAAAAATGAATTGACCCATCATTGCTTATTGGGTCAGAATCGCGCAGAACTGATTTTATTGCATATTAAACCCAAAAGCATGCGTACATGTAATTAGTATATTTTTATATAAAATCCCAGATGTTGAATCAGAAACCTGCCCCCTCCTCCGGTAATAATTCCTGGATACACCCCTGTATAGATGAGGTATAACACTGAATCTGTTCCTAAATAAAGTGGGAATCACGGTGGCAAAGTGGGAAAGGCGCTGGCTCACTAGCCTGGAGGTCGAGTGTTCGATCCCTGCATTGGCCGAGAAAGTTCATCTCGATTTTACGACGTGGTTTCCTCTTGTCAGTGATGCAGCCATAGCGCCGCTGCCCGGGAAAAATTTCCCCTCGTAGCACACTGCATAGCGTATGCCTGTCTTCCATTAGCTCAGGTAAGATGCAGAAGAGTAGGACGTTAAACCCCATTTCATTTCATTTCATTTCCCTAAATAAAGTCATACGCTACTAATATCAGAAATTGAATATAAATATTGAGAATTCATAAAGAAACTAGAAAATACCGGTGCGGATCCAGGATTTTTTGCAGGGGGGGGGGGGGTCCAAACCCAATTTGATAATTGCTTAACTAATTGCGCTCAACCGATAATTTGGTAAATTAGATTCAATTTGGTTCATTGTGATGTATTTCCGGAAGGTAAATTCTAAAATAACAGGTCTAAATCGCCAATAAAATCGCATAAAATTTTTTTCAAGCCTGAGCAGGGGGGGGGGGGCGGACCCCCTGGACCCCCCCCCCCCTCTGGATCCGCGCCTGAAATAATGCAGTAATTGAATTTAACTCTGGGGCGCGGATCTATAGATTTGTAACGGTGGTTTTATATTGAGCATCTGAAGTGGGAAATCCATCTTCACTTACTTCCATTGTTCAATGTGTACAGTTGTACACGGGCAGATCCAGGGGGTGGGGGTCCAAACCCCACCTTGCTCAGCTATACATGAAACAAAATGTAAAACAACACCAGGCGCGGATCCGGGGGGGGGCAAGGCGCAATGGCCCCGCTCTCAGCCCCAGTGATAGAGATTATTTTCATTTCCGTTTGCTTTGTTACTGTTGTAGTTCACATATCTGCTCTTTAATAGATGATTTTCGCATTGTCTCCGTCCCAGCAACCAAAGGTTGCAGTTGCAACGTATTACCCAATGTGTGCCCCCCCCCCCCTCGACAATATCCTGGATCCGGGTCGGAACACTTTCTATGCGAAAAGTGTAACGGTGCTTTATCCTTTGTCATCAGATGGCGGGGTGGAATTGGCATTCGAAGCGTGAAATAATGATAGGCCCCTATAGACAAGTGTGATATCACAATTAATGCTTTTCATCAATGAATTTCATTCACGATGCGATCTTATTAATTTGTTACACAAATTGACGTCAAAGGGGGTGTGGAATTTCTATACTTATAGATGGGTTCCCAACAAAGTATTTATCGGGTGATTATTGCCAATAAAAGTATGGCAATTTTGGTATATATATGGAAAGTATGGCGGTTGCCATAGGGACTGAGGGGGGTAAACCCCTGACGCTAACATGGTCTCTTTTGATCGATTTTCATAGTGGGGTATACTTGCCAATTACAGAAGGATTTGAAGCAAAATTATGATAAATTAATTAGATTGAATATGTTTTTAGTCCTAATATATCATCAAATCACCTAGTTGGTACCCGGGAAAGCAACTTTAAAAAGCTCAATGTGTAGGTATGCCTACGTAGGATGGTCGCATCCTGCATTATCAACTGACAAATTTCCATAACAGAAACCTGACCAAGCCCCTCCTGTAAAAATTCATTGATCCGCCCCTAGTTTAGATGTAGTAATAGAATCTAGGGTGAATACAATACTTGACAGAGCAATAACAAAAGGCCATGTTAAATAATAAACTTGTTTTCATTGATTAAATATCGTCCATTGTTCTAAACATAAAAAAAATAGATGAATTGGAATAATCATGTAACAAAGCATAATAGCCTGCATTTAAAATGGCCGAGTAAGATGCTGGTTCGCTAAAATAGGGAGAGAGAGAGAAGTGGGGTTTAACGTCCACTCGACACAAACCAAGTCATTTCCAGACTAACACATGGTTCAATTTTATTTCCATAATTCGCTTGCGCGTAGGGGTCTTTAGCAGGTGGAGAAAATCGGTGTACCCAGAGGAAACCCACGAGGTTGGACAGGCGATCGCTAGAATGGAGGTCGAGGTCGGATCGCTCCCGGTGTTGGACGTTAAAGTTACTATCTGGGGTGGTTTCTCTTGTCAGTGGTGCAGGAAAGGGGATCTGACAAGGTCCACTGTCTAGTCTTTCGAATGGGACGAAAAACTGGGGTATACATTGGCTTGCACGTAAAAGATCCCCTGGCGGTTGGAATTCGATATAAGAGCAGGTCGTAAGACCGCTGCCCGGGCAAAATATTCCCCATAAAACACTTTATGGCGTATTCCCGTTTTCATTAGCCCACATGGACCCGGCCCATTTCTAGACTTCGTTAATCCAAAACGTAGGACGTTAACCCTATTTCCATTCATCTCATTTCGTAATCTGCGACTAGTAGTGCAAGTCTATCCGTTGTCAATGGTTTTAAGAAACAGCGCTCGAGTCGTATAGCAATTATTTACCGCTCAATAAATGGTGATCCAATGAACAAAGAAAAAAGGGTTGAACTGAATTAAGTGCTTATTGAATATAGGCACTTAAAAACATACACATGTTCTTTTTGTAAACTTGAAATAAGCTACAATAATTACAGCTAGGAAAGTTCGATGTACGTTACGTACAGAATATCATGTCACCGAAACCGGTTTGTCAATCTAATCTGTTGATTGTCGCATAGCGGTTGATTGTTTACCACGGGCTATAAATATGAAACTAGACCAAGTAATGGAACAGAGCCATAAAGAATGTTATTGATCTAAAGACATTGCCTGGTAGGCCTTTGTAGTAATGCTGATGTAGTAAAACCACAATAATCTTAATTTATTCCTTGTTTTGTTTTGATTCTGGGCAGACTGTTTATCATACAGGTAAGCCGATATAGCTGTCTCTTAATATACATGTATATAAACACTTCTATCACTTTAATGTTATTGTCAACCCGTTGTTTGATTAGGCCTATGTTATAAGGCCTATATCTAAAGTCAACTGGTTTCAACAGTGCCAAATGTAATCAATGACAAAATGGGTTAAGGCGTGCGGTCACAAAGCAAATTGTTTTGTTTCTGGGCGGGTTTCGAAATAGTCCAATTTTGGTTACAACGTTTACATGCATATGTCCACCGACATTTTGCATACACAGTACATCCATATATGATTACCCAAGATGTTTTTAATACAATTAAACTGCGAGTGAATTTTGTATTTTTCGATGTTGTATGAATAACACAATAAAGACTTACTTTAATGAGTTTCGCGTGTCAGGGGTTAAAAAAAAAATTAAAGAACACTTTCGTTATGCAAATATTCCCAACGTGCACGTCCATGATTTCAGGATAAAGACTTATTGTCAGAAGGGTTTACACTCAACCGCGTCAGGCAATTGAAATATGAATAAATTAAAATGTTTTGTTCGAAATAAATAAAACTCATCTTCGCATCAAATGGAGAAAAATGATCTGAGTGAGATGAATCAAGCCAGCTTCGTTTTCTCCTCCAGTCGCGCATTCTTTACTGCGATGCGGTCCAAGGAAACCAGTTTCTCCGAGGGCAAAGAAACCCGCCGCTATCCTAGCCAGCAACCATTATGTAATCATAGTTCTTTTAAATAACGGGCATCAGTTATTTAAAATAACTATGTAATCAAGAGCTCTGAATTCCGCGGGCACATTAACTGACACAGTTGACAACGTGAGCGTACGCATGAGGTTTGATTTGGGAGTTGTTGATGTACACACGAGATCCAGTGGTGTACACAAAAGCGTTTCGTAAGATCTGGTGGTGCGCAGTACACAGTGATGTTTCCCAAAGTCGGGTGTTGTACACAATGGCGTTACCCCGAGATCCGATGCTGTACACAATGACGCTTCATAACATGGGTGGTGTGCACACTGGCGTTTCCTGAGGTCAGTGGTGTAGACATTGGCGTTTCCCGAGGTCCGGTGATGTACATAAGTACTTCACGAGATCCGATGGTGTACACATGGGCGTTTCACGAGATCCGGTGGTGCAGAAATTGGGTCAGGTCGTATACATGGTCCGGTGGTGTCCATCTTGACGTTTCCGGATGTCCGATGGCGTAGGCCCACAGATTGGCTTTTCACACGGCCCAGCAGTGGTGTACATTTCCGCGAACAATAAAACACATATCTGAGCGTCGGTCTCATTACACCCACCCTGAACGTTCAGGGACTGTCCCATTGAATCAGTGTCGAAAATAATTGGCGCCCAGTCAATTTTACTGGACAATTTTTCACTGCTAAACGATTAGGTGTCAATCCGTGTGAACTACTGTACAATGTAAAGGAACATCTTAGGGGGGGGGGGGCAGCTGTAAGCGTACACTGCGCTGCACAGTCTCTAGCCTGTTATGGTACAGGCTTCACTAAAAATTATTTACAAAAAAAAAACCTAAAAAAAAATACATGACCGATAGCGGACAGAATGATATGATGTCATACACCTGCTTCATATTGACATGTCTCTAATTATTAATAAGAATATTTTCAACTTCTTCATAAGCTCCTACTGCTCCTTAACTGGGCTAATGGAGACGACCGTACGCCATACAGTGTGGTATGAGGGGGATTTTGCCCGGGCAGCGGCGCTACGGCTTACTCTTTCATCGAATTTCAACTGTCAAGGGATCTTTTAGGTGTACGCCAATGTGTACACGGGGCCTCGGTTTCTGTCCCATCCGAATGACTAGACAGCTGTCATTGTCAAACCCCTTTTCCTGCATCACTGACAAGGGGAAATCACGAAAGTTTTCAAGAAAAGAGTTCAAGTCAAAACAAAACCATAGCAACACATAACATCCATTTTCACCGACATCGATGGAGCAAAATCTATATTCTTTGGCACCTAGAAATGGACATAATGGGCACGCATATTATAATAATGTAATATGAATGTAATTTTATAAATTTAGAATGTAAATATAATAGATAGTATCTCTTGTAAAAATCAAAATGGCGGTAAACACAGTCGCAATAACAAATCCTCCAGCGAAATATAAATCTACAGTTTGGTAAAATTTTTGGGTTTTTAAAAGGGAACACAACGAAAGTTGTTTGTAGAATATGCAAAACTATTCTAAAATATTGTGGTAATAAAACCAATCTCAGCATTCACTTGACAAGACACCATAGTGTCCATAGTGGCGACTGACTTGTCTAAGTTCGTCTGCTAGGATTAGTAGAGTTTACTTCGAAATAGTAGGCCCAATCAAGTTTATTTTTTCCTGGTTTTAGTGACTTCATTAAAAACACAATCACATATTTAATTTGTTGTTTTATCGATAAATCTACGACCTAGTTATGAATCGCGATACGTATCGTATCGCGGCACATGAATCGCAATACGTATCGTATCGTGACTGCAGTCGCAATACCCAGCACTAACGAAAAACCGAGGTGTGCACGTAAAAGGTCCCTTGGCAGTTGGAATTCGATATAAGAGTAGGCCGTAACGCAGCTGCCTGGGCAAAATTTCCCTCATAGCACACTATATGCCGTATGCCCGTCTTCCATTAGCCCAGGTTAGGTGCAAAAGAGTAGGACGTTAAACCCCATTTCAATTCATTTCATTTGTCTCTTGGTTACTTTTTCGTGGCTACTAATAGGCATAGTATGACGTTAAACTACATTTTGTGCAATAACTAAGACACCGAGAATCTATTGTTAAAGATATAGAGAACTTGGGTTTAACGTCGGCTCGACACAAACTAGGTTATTTGGGGGCTAACATATGGTTTAATTTTATTTCAATAATTCGCTTGCATGCGCGTAGGTGTCTTTAGCAATGGGGGAAAACCGGAGGACCCGGAGAAAACCCACGAGGTTGGATAGAGCTTTGAATAATAATACATTATCTGTGCACACATCGAAGTGGTCTGTTCTTCGCATCATGACTTAAAATCTGTAGTTAACCGATGTTGACAACAATTTATGACTTTCCAATTAGGAACTACATGTATACTGTAGATCTTTTAATAACAGCACGTTTTGAGTATTTGTCTATATAATTTCGCCCACTTTCGAACAACAAAATAAAAACAAGGAAAACAGATAATTTGATAAAGCGTGTGGGAACGAAAGAGGAAATATAATCCGAAGAAATCTAAAATACAAATAAAATACATCATGTCTTTACTCTTCGTGTGGGGTATGGAGAGGTGGGGTGGGGGTCCGCCTAGTCTCTGTGGTTGTTAATGGGGTGGGTTGATGGTGCTAGTGTGGCGTGGTAATAACTGTTTAATGTGTGTCCTCGTACTGTGTAATACTGTTTATACTGTAGCTATATGTATATAAATGTATTGTGTAACATGCCACCTCCCCCCACCCACCCCCACAAAAAAACAAAAAAAAAAAACAAAAAAAACAAAACAAAAAAAACAAAAAAACTCCATTTCATACATTTTTTCATTTCTCAACCCTCCAGGCATCGGTATATCTTAACGTTCTTGGCTACTTTCTCGTAGCTACTAATAATAATAGGCATATATACCTGCAAACATAAAGGTTTTTTTTTAATCAATAAGGTATTGGACAATGGACCCGTATGATGCAGACAGTGATGCTGACATTCATAAAGCCAAATTACAGGTAAATAAAGGGCTTTTTACAGAAATTTCAAATCGCGCTAATTTAATAGTCGATCAAAGCTACGGTGGGTTTGTACATAGGACGTCGCTTCGCTAACATGAAGTTAAGTGTTCGATCCCTGCGTTGGCCGAGAAAGTCATCGCGATTTCCAAGGGGGTACAGGGCAAAAACTGGCATGGGACAAAGTATAGGCCTAGTCATTCGGATAGGAAAAACACCGAGGTCCCGTGAACACATTGGCGTGCACTTAAAAGATCCATTGGACGTTTGAATTCGATATAGGTCGTAGCGCCGGACTCCAAATTGGATCGCCATGCTCGTCGTATAGGCTTACCTCACCCCAACTTCCAATTTCGTTTCGCTTCATAAAACTATTTCTCACCCATTCAATATTAATGTTGTTATGGTAACAATCAGTAAAAGCCGCTAGCAAACGACCAGTAAGCGTTGTGATAGATTTAAATTATTACTACCGGTATATTACGGAAAATGTATCAGGATCTGCGTCGCAAATGAATGCCTTTAAATTAGTCCCTTTGTTCAGTCACTGAAAAATTGAAATTATCGTATGAAATGTCGCCATTTTGTTCTCACTGTTAGGTTATTATTTGTATTTGCCGTTTTTACTCTATTAATATCTATATAATTTATATTTCTCTTATTCTAAAAGTAAAGGTATTGACTTTGGAAATAAAGTAGACCTTTAGAGGTCGCTATTTCCTCTTACCAACTTGTATACTTTTTCAGAAACCAAAGAAATTCAGTAGAAAATTGGATCAATTGAGTCACATAGCCAGGTTAATAGGTATGTTCAGCCATTTTATTTTATGTAAAGAAAAACTGATATTCAGTTCTCTCTAATTTCTATCATAAATTTATCAACACGTCGCTAAATCATGGCCATGCCAGCTAACCCGATGAAATGAATTTAGTTTCAGTAGCCAGGGGTGGATCTAGGAATTTTGAAAGGGGGGGGGGGGAATGAGGGCACTGACCGCGGAGACGGGGCACGCCGTGGAGAGGGGGGGGGCAAGAAAATTATCCGTCATTTCCTTGGCATCTGATATCTGTAGCCATTCCAAGAGCTATTTGGTTGATATTTTCGTCTAAGTAAACGTTCAGAGCGGACATAATTGGGTCGAGAAAAAGGCACTTTCAGCAGTAAAAAAGAGCACTGTCGAAAAGTGTGGGGGGGGGGGGGGCTCGCGCCCCCATTGAATCCTATCGTAGCCGCAACGCAATTCGTTCTATTGTGACCTTTTCATGCCTATCATTTAAAAAAATCGCATGATTAGGTCTACTTCATCAGATCCTATCGATGACGATATCGATTTCACTGTGGCCTTATTGTTATTATAAAAAACACACACACGTGAGTCTTCTGGAAGAAATATAGATTTTTTAACGAGGGCAGAGTGACACAAAAACAATAGTTATTTCCCTTTAGTTGTTTCACATCTTCTCTTTGCTCCCACTAGAGGGCAGCACAACGGTATTTAATGACTGCCCAACATCAAGACGGTGTTTCTGGAAATAGTAAGTAAATTGGCATCGTTCTGGACAATAAATGTATGTTTGAATTTTTAGCTCTGAATAGATTTAGGAAGGGGCACACGTATCTCCGACAGATAATATATCGATTATTGGGTATCATTTACACATTCTTCCCGAAAACACCGGAATATCGGGGAGGTTCATCGTGTTTCAGTTTTATAAGTGACCAAAAGTTGGCATCCACTAAATTAGATATTAATGATGATAATAATGGAATTGGGCGGGTGTTGCAAACTTCATGTAGATTAAATACCGGAACTGTCGTAGGCTTTTTATTATCATATGGCGTAACTGACATCAGCCATTGGAAGTCAATGATTTGACGAAGTGTCATCCAGTACGTGTCGGTGTCTGTGCAATCTAGTCACAACTCCCGTCACATTTCTCAGTCTCATCTGTTATTAATAAATTTTACATGTTCCTGAAGCAACGGTATAATACTAGTTTTATAACTAGTATACCGTTGCTTCAGGAAATTTTATTGAATAAGTTTCTTTTGGGTGGTACCACAATGCCAGATCTGATATACATGTACATGTACTAGTCTACACATTTTTAAATTAAAAACTGTGATAAAACAGCAAACTAACAATAAAATTGCCCGAGTGCAGTGATAGATAAAATCTGCTCCTCATGACAATTTTCTGATTATTTGGAGTATGATATGATAAATAAACTGATAGAAATGAGTTGGACAGAGAGCCTATTTCTTATATTTGATCCGTTGGCGTTAGGCTAGTATTAAAAGTCTTAGTCAGAGAAGAATGAGTTATCTAGATTTATCATAGACCTTGATATATAAATAATAATAGGTCCATGGTTTTTATTAATTTATTTTTTCCATCCATTGACCATTGTCAGGCATTGTGCTAGTGGAGAACACAGTGACATTAAAGTTCCAATAGCATATTTTTAGGTTATATTTTTAAAATGTATTAAAATAAAGCCCTAAAATAGATTGTATCTATAAACAGTCCTACCTTGTTAAAGAATAATCCTATTAATCCTATAATTCACTATTGCCAGTTGCGAAATTGGCACAAATATCATTTTCAACTTCAAATTCAAACGTTTGAAGATGGCCGTCCATGGAGAGGAATGGGAAAACAAGGGAGGTAATTGAGTTACTATCTCCTCAATCAGCCTGTCTCAACCATTTTAACCCCCATGAAATTTTGCCCATGATCGTATAATATTGAGTTGACAACATTTTGAGCAAAAGAAATAGAAATAATTATGTGTTGACTTTATTAGAAAATATGCTATTGGAACTTTAAAGGAGCTAAGTCTTTAATTCAATATTATCCAAAATCTTCAACATTGAAAACACGAATTATTTGTCAATTTAATTCAACATTGATGCTGTGATCTTACCGGAAAAAGATGGGCTTCTGATATCCAATATTTAAGACAAAATGAATATTTTACCATTGGTACACGAATCGTGTACCATGATGCGTTTCAGCCCCAGTTCTAGCAAGAGACTCGAGGAACGAGGCTAGAAACATTGTACCAAATCAAACGGCGTATGTAGACTGGAATAACTAGACGCTAATAAAAATGCCTTAGGTTGACACTGCTGGTTTATTTCGCCGAACATAACATAACATTGAATGCAAATCAGTTTATATACACTCATATTACATTATTATATATGCGTTGTGACCCACTTGAGTCAATTTCTAGGTCCCAAATGTTAGCGATTTAGCTCCTTTAAACCCCATTTCATTTTATTTCTCACTGCTAAGACTCAACAAGCATATGGATTATTTAATTAAAATATTGAAACTATATTTTGTATTATTATTATGTTAGTCCCAAAATGTCTTAGTTATTCTGATTTTCCGGCGTGGCTTCCTCTTGTATGTGATGCAGGGTGGAGGGTCTGTCAAGGACAGCTGTCTAGTCATTTGGATGGGACAAAAAAACAGGTCCTGTGTTCACATAGTGTGCAGGTAAAAGATCCGTTAGCATTTGAAATGCGATTTATGCTTGTAAAGCATTATGGCACATGATTTGTGTGCCAATTTTAAAATCTTTAACTTTAAAATACATTTACAATATTGGATATGATCAGAACCCCATCTTTTCATGGTAAGGTAACATGAATGTCTTCGACATTGAAAACATGAATTATTAGTCAATTTAAATTAACATTGATGTTGGGATCTTACAGGGAATAGATGGGCTTCTGATATCCAATATTTAAGACAAAATTAACATTTTTCCATTGGTACACGAATCGTGTACCATAATGTGTTTCAGAACCACTTGGAACAAGTCTAGACATTCCACAAGTCATATCAAACGGTGAGAGCATGCACAATAGATTGGAATAACCAGACGCTCGAGATTTCTATTTGATTGAGACTTTCTGGAGTATTTCACCGAACACAACTGAATTGAAATTGAGTAAAAACATAAACGATTGAATGTAAATCAGTTTATATACATGTACATTAAGATTATACGCGTTGCTACCCATTTGTGTCAATTTCTAGGTTCCAAATATTAGTGATGAAATAGCTCCTTTAAAAACTGGAAATTGGATATTAGCCTATTAAGAAGAATTGATATGGTGTTCACCGACTTCAACTAAAACTAAAATAGAAAATTTAATCTTATAGATTAGGCCACCCTGATGAGTTTTCTCTAAGTCCAGTCTAAGCAGAACATTAAACCCCATTTCATTCACTCTGGGTTGGCTTGCGCGCTGTATCATAAGGTCTGCCATCGAGTCAGCTGGCGTGGTTATGACTCCTTAGTTTTATGTTAACCGGGAGTAGATCTGTCTGTCCAACCTCGTGGGTTTTCTCATGGTCCTCCGTTTCCTCCCACTGCTAAACCCTCCTATGCGCAATCAAATTATTGAAATAAAATAAACCGTGTGTTAGTCCTGAAATGACCTAGATTGTGTCGAGTGTGGACATTAAACATCATTTCTCTCTCTAAGCGCAAGCAAATTATTATAACAAAATTGTGTTTGTCCCCCCAAAATGACAGTTTATGTTGCGATGTTAAATCCCATCTCTCTCTCTCTCTCTAGACTAGTCCCAGTTACTTTATTCAGATTAGCCCTACGTGTATTTTAGACATGTACCTCACAAGGCTCAGAGTTTATTGTGCCTATATTAGTTACCATGAATAGAATAAAATTTATTACCCAACTATAAAATGTTGTTATCACTCTTGTTTGGTGTAGTAATAATAGCCTGACATGTATTTATAGTTCATATAACTGAAGGATATTGTATATATATATACAATACATACAATAACAGCCCGACCGTGAGTAGATAAAAATGACAATTATTTCAAACTGTTGATTCATTCCCAATAGAGTTCAATAGACATTTCATTCCCAGAAAATATTTTACTCTGTATTGTATACCTCTATGACAGATGGCAGCGTCTTCTATTTGTAAGCTTATTTTTTCCAAATTTTAGAATAATCTAAACTTGATTAAAGGGACAATAACATTCTTGCTGGCTTGGTAGCTCCAGAAAATAAATAATACCCTTATTCTAAGTACTAGATGTTTAAATGTCCTACCTGTTGTGTAAATTATCCATTACAACCTATTTTATTTGTCAAGAGGGTTCGAAAATATTTTAAAATCCAAGTCACATTTGAAAAGGTTTACGTTAGACTTTTCAAATCAATTGGTTGAATTTTTCCAATTTTTTAAATTAGGTGTGTTAAGATGAAATTTATATCATCATTTAATTGATATATTCTAAAATAATACGATTTGTTGACCAGAATGAAGATTGGAACATATTTTTCAGTTACAACAAGAGTGTTATTGGGGCTTTAAAGGCACTATTTAGTTACATGTACATTGTATAAATTCAGCTTTTTACCTGTGTCAAGATTGATTGCATTATTTCTGTTATGTCTTTCGTGTAAAGCATTTTTTTTTAAATTTTGATGAAGCCTGTACCACATCATTACAGTGGATGCTGACCACTTGCCCCCTGGATCAATTCGCTTGATTTGATATTTGTTTTTTTTTTCTTGCAATGTCCGCAGGCTCATCTTTAAACGGATATCCGAATTCATTCCCACGTGTCAGTGATTTGGGACAGAGGGCCTGACAAGGAAAGCTGTCTAGTCGTTTAGATGTGACAAAACCCAAGGTTCCATTTGTACACATCGTCTATTTTCTACGAAGAAATCGAGAAAAGTTTGTGGTTAAAAAACGAAGTACGATATCGTGATTTTCTCGTTGATTTTTGGATGAAATTTGTATTTATTGCGATTTTATAGTAAGATTGAACATTTACAATTCAGTAGGAGGTTTATCAGCGTCAAAGTGGTCGGTTAGTGGTTTGATTTAGGACAAATTTTCGCTCTGTGAAATTTGGTTTTTTCGGCAGTCGGCGATAAGAAACACAATACAATGAGCTTCTTGGGGACTAAAATTTGATTTGATTTAATACTTTTTATTTAACAAAACTGTGGAACTAAAAATCGTACTTCGGACTTCGCTATTTTGGCGGAAACAGAAATCTGACTAAAACGAAATACAAAGTACGAAGCTGTGTTCGTAGTAGGTAGTTCGTACTTCGTACCGGTTGCCGACCCTCACTAAGTAATGTAAACAGAATATAAATGTCAGTCAAATTAGTTTACTAAGAGCTGAGAAATCCTCATTTTAATAACACCCTATCCTCAAATGACATAGATTGTGCCGAGTGGACATTAAACCCCTTTTCTCCGTCTAATCCCAGAGAGTTGTTTTATTTCTGGGGTGACTCGATGTGTGTGGTGCCGACTCCCTAAAAGATCCTACATACATTTGATCCTTGTGTTATATTTGTGTTAAAATTGTCTCCCCTTTTTTTTTTCAGGGTTAGGAGATCATTCAGATAGTGGTGATAATGAAGAACTAAGTGTGGTGATGCCTCGTCCTGGCAGTACTACTAGTGATTGGAATGACATTCAGGGGTCTCACGAGCACCCTCCAACTCCTGTTAATGATGGCTGTTTTATAGCCAACTCTCCGTCGGTGAGCAGTATCGGTCGTGAAAATCATTACCATGGAGGTGAGTCTTGATCAATCTTTCTTTACACCTTGTCATCCAGTTTCAGGGGTGATGATCTTCCGCGATCATTCTTTCTTCACAAACCCCTTGATACAGTTTAATGGGTGATGGAAAAAACATGGAAATTGCGGAATTACGTTAAAATTCTATTCCCTGTTTCTCAAAATCTTAACTAAAAATAAAATCCAAATTTTAGTAGATACTTATCCTATCAAATTGCTGAAATTTCGATTTCATCTTAGTTAAAATTGTATGAAACAGGCCCCTGGTCAATGCATTCTGACCACTAGTAAGCGAGAATTCCCTTCTGACGACTTGCAGGAAATCAATCTACATTTTTACAGACAACACAGCACCAGAAACTATATGTCATGTATGACGTATTCTGCTAAAAAACTGAAACAAGCTTACTGAATAAAACAAATTGCTGTTGCATTCAGTATCAAAATAGATATTATTATTACAGAAAACAGAAAGTTCCATCTCATGACATGGGTAAAAACTGAATTTACAATGTTTAAGACTGATTTTCCCATTTTGTGAAATGGAAAATCATCACCCCTACAATTTTTGGTGGTTTGTAATCAAGACCTTTTATTCCATCCGTTTTATCCACCTAGTTCATCTTTGCTGTACACATAGGTAACAGTACATTGTGTGGTTTCGTAGATTTTTTTCTCGAAAAATGATATGCCATGTATTTTTTCGTGCAGCCAACTGGTCGATGCTTTTTTTTCTGCAGAATACAGGCCTTTATTGTTTTTTTCTGCATCTACTTTAAAATATATTGACAAAAACGTTTATTTCACAGAAATTGTTACTCAACAGTAAAGAGTGACGTTAAAAATATGATCTTAAATGTTAGAAAATAGAATTTTTTTTGTTGATATTGTTCATGTCCATCCCTCGTAATTTCTCATGAGAATTCTGCTTTAGTTTACACTTCAATTAACTACATGTGATCAGAAAAATGTAACTTTTCCTGATTAATTGAAAATTTTATCTCATATCAGAATTGCATTGCTATAGCATTCGCCATCATCAGCTTTAATTATAACTGTTCAGGGGTCTGTTTCACAAAATTTTGACGAAGTTAAAATCCCAATTTTAGTAATTTGACTGGATAATATTAGATTTTTGTTAGTTCTTAGCCAATCAAAATTGAAGTATCTATTAAAATTTGGATTTTATCTTTAGTTCAGATTTCAAGAGAACCAGGGCCCAGAATATAAACCTTTTAGCAGGTTTCCAACATGTACTCAAATCCCCAACATTATTTCAGACTAATAATTAAAGATAATAGAAAACAAACTTACAATCTATGTATCAACAAGTAAAGGGGTAAAAAAAATATTATGGAAAACAAACTTACAATGTATGTATCAACAAGTAAAGGGGTAAAAAAAAAAATTAATTCCAATCAATCCTTTGAAGAGGCATTACATGTATATAAGAGTGAAATTTGACTATTGCAGATCTTTCTTTTGATTTCATTGTTCATTACTGTCTATCAGCTATTATTCAAACATTTATTAACAACATGACAAGCTGATAATTAACTCTCTGAACAATGACAATCAAATGGCTGAGATTTAAATGGATTGAAACATCCATGAGATTTAAAAATTTAACCATAATCTGGAAAATCAAGGCTACATGTAAGCCTTATATTCTTTGAATGACATTTAGTATTTGGAACATAATCAAATAACACACTTTTATGGATAACAATTACTATGGTTTATTTCACTGCGACGTTTCAACAAGGTTTCACAAGTTGTTATCAAACATATAACACTTTTTTTTTCTTTCTTTTTTTTTAAATGCTTGATAATGACTTGTGAAACCTTGTTGAAACGTCGCAGTAAAATAAACCATAGTTATTGTTATCCTTAAAAGGGTGTTATTTGAGTACATGTAAGCCCTGGTTATCATTATCTATTTTTAGATATTATAGAAAGACATTGCAGCACTTTATCTAAATCTTACACATGTAATTTTACATCTTTAACATATACTATAACCATCTAAAATTATTATCCGAATCCTGCTTACACAATTATATCTTTAACAATGTTATGACCATCTAAAATCATTGTGCGAATCCTACTTACACGTTATTATATCTTTAACAATGTTATGACCATCTAAAATCATTATTTAAATCTTACATACATGTAACTATATATATAATATATGCCTATCTAAAATTATTACCATCTAAAATCCTTATCATATATTGACGTACCCCAACGCTTTTCATACTCCTTCACATTGTTTACCTTATGTCAGCATTTCACGATAATCCAATGGATTTTGAATTGATTCCACCTGACAAGAAGCGGATAGAAATAGAATCTATTTGACTTAATGTGAGATGTATAGTCAACAACTGTGTTATATAGGTTATCTACTCTATTTGACTTACTGTGAGATATACATGTACAGTCAACAACTTTGATATAACAGTTATTTACTCTATTTGACTTACTGTGAGATATACAGTCAACAACTTCGATATAATAGTTATTTACTCTATTCGACTTACTGTGACCAGAGTCAACAGCTGTGATATAATAGTTATTTACTCTATTCGACTTACTGTGAGATATACAGTCAACAACTGTGATCTAAAACTCTATTGGACTTAATGTGAGATATACGGTCAACAACTTTGATATTGAAGTTATTTACACTATTTCACTTACTGTGAGATATATGGTCAACAACTTTGATATACAGGTTATTTACACCAGGAACAACAGTTAACCAAACTACAAAATTCAGGGGAAATTCCTCGGACAACACCGAGATTGAACCGTGAACCTCCTGGTTAGTGAGCAGTCTAATTAAAATATAGATCTATATTTCGTTTCGTTTTTATTCTTTCGATGGCCTACACTCGTGTAGATCTAACAAGTTATAGTGGGAGCTCACATTCTATGACGTCGGGTATCGAGCACGGGACATTTGACCCGATAACGTCAGTCATTAGATTAACCAATTAACGACCGCCATGCTTTTTAAACTCTACTTTTGTTTTGTTTTGATTTCTATCCGCTGTTAATATCTACCCAAAGTTCCACGCATGAAAAGGTCAAACAGACAATTTGATTGGCTGACCACTCATTTCAGGCAGAACACAAGTCCTCCAGATCCAAGAGTAGTAAAGACAAGTAAAAACGAAATTTTGAACTAAAAAACGAAACGAAATTGGATCTGTGTTTTAATCAGATTGGGTTAGTGAGTCGACGTCTAACCAATTGAGCACACTCTACTGGTGTATGCACTGTCAGTGTAGAACGGTAGGATGTTTAACCCCATTTCATTTCGATATGGTACATGTAATTACAAGTGAGTCAGAAAATGTTACATGGAAATAACCTGAAACATAGTTACCTCCCTTCTTCCCCTGTAAATTGTCACACCATGAAACAGTTTTAGTTTTAGAACAAATGGTGGAAATAACAAACGTTGACATTATCTGTTGCAGGTAACATTGACATTCAGGTTTGGGTTATACTTATGGAAAGGATATGTTGACATAATTTCTTGCATTATTTAAAAATTTTATGAAGTTTTTCCGGTGACCTTTTAAAGATGTCTTTCTAAAAATGCAATAATAAACTCGTCAAGCCAGGTCTGGCAATAATTCACCTCTCTCTGACAATATCAGGCTTTGGCAGGAACAATTCAAGTGGTGGCATTTTTTCTGTGATTTTAAAGATTATTTTCAAATGTCAGATAGACTTGTTACCACTAACAATGGTCTGGTCCTGTCTTCTGTATCAAAATATTAACGTAAAACTGACTGTTTGTCTGCTCGTCAGGTTCATAAAGCAATCAGTTATAACAAATGATATTTTTTTTCGATAACCTGGCGGTGAATGAACGACGATAATTACCAGATTGATGATTTTTAACCACTAACATGAAAAGTAACATGTTTTCAAATGGAGTCAAAACTGGATTCTGATCTTTAACTTTTCATTTGCATTTTGTCAATGATTTTTGAAATTTAATAAAGAAAAAAAAATCCAAAACATTAGCGGTATAGTATAAGCTATCAAGGTGGCATTGGTTTGTTTACATCACTTTACTATATTTCTGATTCATTTCTGTTTAAGTGAAATGCTGAATGGAAATCATTTATTTTGGGGCCTGTTATTCCTTTTAAAGTTCACCTTT
This sequence comes from Patella caerulea, assembly GCA_036850965.1. Classification (NCBI taxonomy): domain Eukaryota; kingdom Metazoa; phylum Mollusca; class Gastropoda; family Patellidae; genus Patella; species Patella caerulea. The sequence goes on along the minus strand of JAZGQO010000002.1, from coordinate 9,229,315 downwards.
CACAATATTTATTAATTGTAGATGACCAGGAATTCAAAATCCTGCAAATAATGATCAGTTTTTTAATGATACAGTCAGACATTTTGTCAGGTATCCAATTATGTTGTTATTTGCTGTATATCATATCTCACAATTTGATAGTTTTATATCATAGTTGTTCACTGTATATCTAGTTACAGTAAGTCAAGTAGAGTAAATAACTTATATCACAGTTGTTGACTGTACATCTCACAGTAAGTCAAATAGAGTTAGTAACCTGTTACAGTTGTTGACTGTATATCTCACAGTTGGTCAAATTGAGTAATAACCGTTATATCCTAGTTGTTGGTACTTGTTGACTGTATATCTTACAATAAGTTATATCTCGTAAGTAACCATTAGATCACACTTGTTAGCTGTATATCTCACAGTAAGTTTATATAGAGTTAATAACTATTATATCACAGTTGCTGGCTGTATATTAAGTGGTCGTAAGTCATGTGTGGTTTATACAGATTATTCTCTGCTACATGTATATCCCATAATAACAACCATAATCCTTTCAACAGTCTATTGACCAGAGTTGTGTTCACCTTTCAACACGGCTAAATACATGGATTAATATAGTTAGTTTGTAAGCCTATTGAGATCATTATAGGCTTATTAAATGTCATAGATTTTATTTGAAAGGTGTCATTTAGTTTGTATTTGGTGATGAATTTGACAGTTGATAATATTATCCCAGTCTGTGCAGAAAAGTTGGACATTCTTTAAAACCCATTTCCTTTAATTTTATACAATGGTAAAAAAATGAAATGGGGTTGAAAATCCTACTCTTGTGCTCCAACGCGGCTAGTGACGACAGGCATACATACACCTTATAGTGTGCCATGAGGGAAATTTTGCCCGGGCAGCGACTCTATACTATGGCCTACTCTTATACCGATTCCAACTGCCTGGATCTTTTGTGTAAACGCTAAGGGTGTACATGGGACCTCTGTTTTTCATACAGCCCGAACGATTAGATAGCTCTCCTTGTCAGGCCCTTTATCTGACAATGGGAGATCGTGCCAGAAAATCCCAATGAACATTCTTAACCAATGCAGGAATCGAACACGCGACCTTCAGGATAGCGAACCAGCATCTAAACCACTTAGCCATAAGCAAGTTTAGAATGTTTTTGTAGTTTAGGTCTGACTGTTGGTGGAAGATTACTTTGTTACGAACTAAAGATAAGCCTCATCAACTAAAGTTTTTATGATTGTAAATTGATTGTAATGGAATACGGGAGCTACAGCGAGTGGCTCAGTGAGTAAGACGCTGGTTGACTAACCTAGAGGTTTGGTGTTCGATCCCTGCGTAGACCGAGAAAGTTCATCTGGATTTTCCGGTGTGGTTTATCCATGTCAGTGGTGCAGGATAAAGGATCTGGTAAGGGACAACATACACATTGTAGTAATTCGGATGAGACACTAAAATAACCCTTGGCAGTTGGAATTCGATAGAAGAGTAGGACATAGCGCCACTGCCGAGGCAAAATTTCCCGTACAGCACACTGTATGGGATTATTTTGGTCTTCAATGAACCAGTCGAAGTACAACAGAGGTCTTGTGTATATATTGCTGTAGGCGTAAAAGATACCTTGGCAGTTGAAATTCGATATAAGTGAAGGCCATAGTGCATCTGCCAGGGCAAAATTTCAACAATAGCATACTGTATGGCTTATACTCTTCTTCACTAGCACACTCTATGGCTTGTACTCGTCTTCATCAGCACACTGTATGGCTTGTACTTGTCTTCATTAGCCCATTCTAAGCAGAACAGTAGGACATTAGATGATATATAGAGAATATTAGTACAGTTTTCAGATGGCAGTCAATGATAAGGCTATTTATACACAAGTACAGAAGTCTCACTGATTTCTATCATTTTTACATTATAAAATATAACATTTATAAATACGACCATTGAATCATGATTAACAAACTTGCGCAATACACGCTGTGACAGGTGTTAGAACAAATTCAAATACTAATATACCGATAGTATTAAATAAATGTTGGATGTAAGCGTTTTGTTGGCAATATGAATATTAAAGGTAAGTGTATTCCCATACATGACCTTTTATTATCTTATCCTTTACCTGTAACAAAATTCATTCATGATATTATTTACCAGGTTGGTGTGTCTATTCTATTCATGACCTTTTTATTATCTTAGCCTTGCTTGTAATAAAATTCATTCATGAAAAATATTTAACATGGCCAGGTAGGCTATTTCCCAGGTTGGCTTGTGTATACAGATAGGCAATAACATGGAATGGTGTGTATACGGTCACAGTGTGCTTACTGATGGTGGAGAAGATTGGCCAGATGTGTTTTGTTGGTCGGTATAAAGGAATAAGGGATTAATTTGTTTTAATGTGATGCTTTGTGCATTTGTATCCCTTTAGTGTACCATACTTAAATGAATCTTGTTCCGGACGTCTTGGGAGAAAATCAGAAGAACCCGGAGAAAATCGATGCGGTGGGACAGGTGACCATACTCCTTGTCAGGTACAACCAGGAAATCGAAAATGAACCTGTTGACTCAATGACGGACCTTATGATATGATACAGTGAACACGTGCCAACTATTCAACCATTCACCCCCACCCCCCCACCCCCCCACCCGGAACTAAAATAGAATTTTATAATTAAATTACAAATGTTTAAATTATTGGTAGTTTATTGACAACAATTACATTTTTATCTTGTAAGTGAAAGTGAGAACGCAACTTTAATACAATCATATTTTTATCTTGTTCGTGAAAGTGAGAACATATCTTTAAAACCACTAATTACTTACAACACAAGACTCCCGTTATGTTTAAATTATTGTTAGTTTATTGACAACAATTACATTTTTATTTTGTAAGTGAAAGTGAGAACGCAACTTTAATACAATTATATTTTTATCTTGTTCGTGAAAGTGAGAACGTATCTTTAAAACCACTAATTACTTACAACACAAGACTCCCGTTATGTTTAAATTATTGTTAGTTTATTGACAACAATTACATTTTTATTTTGTAAGTGAAAGTGAGAACATAACTTTAATACAATTATATTTTTATCTTATTCGTGAAAGTGAGAACGTAGCTTTAAAGCCACTAATTACTTACAACACAAGACCCCCATTATGTATGAGATGGTTAAATTTTCCAACTTGACTCTTTCAAAATTTTTTTAATTGGGTCAGATGAAACAATTTTTCCACTTACAAATGTTTTTCATTTTTTGAGTAATTTGATTGTGATTTTGGCGCAAAAACTTTTTGGCGCATGAGTATGGCTACTCATGAACTCATTCTCACCACGCCCCTGAGTTCCACGCATGAAAAGGTCAAACGGTCGATTCGACAGACCATTTGATTGGCTGACCCCTCATTTCGGGCAGAACACAAGTGAAATAACAAGTCCTCCAGATCCAAGAGTAGTAAAGACAAGTAAAAACGAAATTTTGAACTAAAAAACGAAACGAAATTGGATCTGTGTTTTAATCAGATTGGGTTAGTGAGCCGACGTCTAACCAATTGAGCACACTCTACTGGTGTATGCACTGTCAGTGTAGAACGGTAGGATGTTTAACCCCATTTCATTTCGATACGGTACATGTAATTATAAGTGAGTCAGAAAATGTTACATGGAAATAACCTGAAATATAGTTACCTCCCTTCTTCCCCTGTAAACCATGACATCATGAAACAGTTTTAGAACAAATGGTGGAAATAACAAACGTTGACATTATCTGTTGCAGGTAACATTGACGTTTGGGTTCGTGTTATACTTATGGAAAGGATATGTTGACATAATTACTTGCATTGTTTAAATATTTTATCAAGTTTTTCCGGTGACCTTTTAAAGATGTCTTTTTAAAAATGGAATAATAAACTCGTCAAGTCAGGTCTGGCAATAATTCACCTCACTCTGACAGTATCAGGCTTTGGCAGGAACAATTCAAGTGGTGGCATTTTTTCTGTGATTTAAAAGATAATTTTTCAAATGTCAGATAGACTTGTTACCACTAACAATGGTCTGGTCCTGTCTTCTGTATCAAAATATTAACGTAAAACTGACTGTTTGTTTGCTTGTCAGGTTCATAAAGCAATCAGTTATCACAAATGATATTTTTTTCGATAACCTGGCGGTGAATGTACGGCGATAATTACTACATTGATGATTTTTAACCACTAACAAGAAAAGTAAGATGATTTCAAATGGAGTCAAAACTGGATTCTGATCTTCCACTTTTCATTTGCATTTTGTCAATGATTTTTGAAATTTAATAAAGGAAACAAATCCAAAACATTAGCGGTAGAGTATAAGCTGACTTGGATTGAACTAAATTAAAGGGAGACCTGTCAAGGTGGCGTTGGCTTGTTTACACATCACTTTGCTAAATTTCTGATTCATTTCTGTTTAAGTGAAATGCTGAATGGAAATCATTTATTTTTGGGCCTGTTATTCCTTTTAAAGTTCACCTTTCACAATATTTATTAATTGTAGATGACCAGAGATTCAAAATCCGGCAAATAATGATCAGTTTTTTAATGATACAGTCAGACATTTTGTCAGGTATCCAATTATGTTGTTATTTGCTGTACCGTATATCATATCTCACAGTAAGATAAATAGTTTTATATCACAAATGTTGACTGTATATCTCACAGTAAGTCACATAGAGTAAATAACTGTTATATCACAGTTGTTGACTGTACATATATAACTCACAGTAAGTCAAATAGAGTTAGTAACCTGTATATTACAGTTGTTGACTGTATATCTAGTCACAGTAAGTCCAATGGAGTAAACAACTCATATATCACAGTTGTTGGTACTTGTTGACTGTATATCTTACAATGAGTTATATCTCGTAAGTAACCATTAGATCACAGTTGTTAGCTGTATATCTCACAGTAAGTTTATATAGAGTTAATAACCATTATATCACTACAGTTGCTGGCTGTATATTAAGTGGTAGTAAGTCATGTGTGGTTTATACAGATTATTCTCTGCTACATGTATATATACCATAATAACAACCATAATCCTTCCAACAGTCTATTGACCAGAGTTGTGTTCACCTTTCAACACGGCTAAATACATGGATTAATATAGTTAGTTTGTAAGCCTATTGAGATGATAATAGACTTATTAAATGTCATAGATTTTAAGGTGTCATTTAGTTTGTATTTGGTGATGAATTTGACAGTTGATTATATTATCCCAGTCTGTGCAGAAAAGTTGGCCATTCTTTAAAACCCATTTCCTTTAATTTTATACAATGGTAAAAGAAATGAAATGGGGTTGAACATCCTACTGTTGTGCTCCAACGTGGCTAGTGACGACAGGCATACATACACCTTATAGTGTGCCATGAGGGAAATTTTGTCCGGGCAGCGACTCTATACTATGGCCTACTCTTATACCGATTACTTTGTTACAAACTAAAGATAAGCCTCATCAACTAAAGTTTTTATGATTGTAAATTGATTGTAATGGAATACGGCAGCTACAGTGAGTAAGACGCTGGCTGACTAACCTAGAGGTTTGGTGTTCGATCCCTGCGTAGACCAAGAAAGTTCATCTGGATTTTCCGGTGTGGTTTATCCATGTCAATGGTGCAGGTCAGAGGATCTGGCAAGGGACAACATATACACTGTAGTAATTGGGATGAGACACTTAAAAATACCCTTGGCAGTTGGAATTTGATTGAAGAGTAAGCCATAGTGCCACTGCCGAGGCAAAATTTCCCGTACAGCACACTGTATGGGATTATTTTGGTCTTCAATGAACCAGTCGAAGTACAACAGAGGTCTTGTGTATATATTGCTGTAGGCGTAAAAGATACCATTGCAGTTGAAATTTGATATAAGTGAAGGCCATAGTGCATCTGCCAGGGCAAAATTTCAACAATAGCATACTGTATGGCTTATACTCTTCTTCACTAGCACACTCTATGGCTTGTACTCGTCTTCATCAGCACACTGTATGGCTTGTACTTGTCTTCATTAGCCCATTCTAAGCAGAACAGTAGGACATTAGATGATATATAGAGAATATAACAGTTTTCAGATGGCAGTCAATGATAAGGCTATTTATACACAAGTCTCACTGATTTCTATCATTTTTACATTATAAAATATAACATTTATAAATACGACCATTGAATCATGATTAACAAACTTGCGCAATACACGCTGTGACAGGTGTTAGAACAAATTCAAATACTAATATACCGATAGTATTAAATAAATGTTGGATGTAAGCGTTTTGTTGGCAAGATGAATATTAAAGGTAGGTGTATTCCCATACATGACCTTTTATTATCTTATCCTTTACCTGTAACAAAATTCATTCATGAAATTATTTACCAGCTTGCGGTGTGTCTATTCTATTCATGACCTTTTTTATGATCTTGTAATAAAATTCATTCATGAAAAATATTTAACATGGCCAGGTAGGCTATTTCCCAGGTTGGTGTGTGTTTTCAGATAGGGGAATAACATGGAATGATATAATGTACACATGTACACGGTCACAGTGTGCTGACTGACTTTGAGAAGATTGTCCAGATGTTATGTTAGTCGGTATAAGTTCATGTGAAGAATAAGGGATTAATTCGTTTTAATGTGATGCTTTCTGCATTTGTATCCCTTTCGTGTACCATACTTAACTGAATCTTGTTCCGGATGTCTTGGGAGAAAATCGAAGAACCTGGATAAAACCATGCGGTGGGACAGGTGACCATACTCCTTGTCAGGTACAACCAGGGAATCGAAAATGAGCCTGTTGACTCAATGACACAGACCTTATGATATGATACAGCGAACATGTGCCAACTATTCGGCCATTCAACCAACAGTCAGGGATGTACAAATTTAACATTGATACGACTCGAAGCACATATATGGTATCATTCTAATGAACATGGCTGGTCGAACGTAACATTGAGGCGTACAGGGGGGTTGGGATGGCCTAGTGATCTAGAGTGAACGCGCTTCGACCTCTAGTTGGCCGGTCACCTCTGGCTTGCGGCTGTGGTTTCGAACCCTGGCGTGAACGTATGTGGCATGGAGATAGGGGCGCCTTCTCAACCTCGTGGGTTTCCTCTGGGCACTCCGGATTCCTCCCACTGCTAAAGACCCCTACGCGCAAGCAAATTATTGAAATAAAATTAAACCATATGTTAGTCCCGAAATGACTTAGTTTGTGTTGAGTGGACGTTAAACCCCATTTCTCTCTCTGAGGCGTACAGGTATTTTAGTGGTGGGGGGAAATTAGAGGACGCGGAGAAAGCCCACCAGGTTGGACAGGCGATGCGACTCCTTGTCACGTACAAGTGGGTAATCGAAACCACAAGCAAATTATTGAAATAAGATAGAATCATATGTCAGTCCCAAAATTTTGTGTAGAGTTAATATTGGACCCCATTTCTCTCTCGCTTTTTAGTGGGTTGGGTGGCCAAAAGATTTATCTTGTGGACATTAGATTGTATGGTCTGTTATTGCTTTTTAGCTCAGTTATCTACGTAATATACTGGATAAGCTTACTCTTCTGGACATCTATTACCACTATTTTGTACACGGTGAACAGTCCATATGCTGATAACACTATTTTGCCTTATTGCACTATTTTGCCTAAACCGTTTTTTTAGGACTTTGAATTTTGTCTAATGGTTTGGATTGTGCGTACTTGGTTTTATTTTATTCATAAAATCTGTTCTTGAGTCCAGTGCCATGGTTTCGATTCCTTACATTGTATGTGACAAGTAAAGGTTGTCTGTTCATCCTCTCGTCCCTGGGTTTCCTCAACCTCGTGGGCTTCCTCCGGGCTCTCTGGTTTCCTCCCACTGCTAAAGACCCCTACGCGCAAGCGAATTATTGAAATAAAATGAAACCACATGTTAGTCTCAAAATGACCTAGTTTGTGTCGAGTGGACGTTAAACCTCATTTCTCTCTCTCTCTCCCTGGGTTTCCTCCCATGGTCAAAGCAAAGAGCTTTGGTCCAGGGAAATTAATGAAATAAAATTGAACCAGTGTTAGTCCCAGAATGACCTAGTTTGTGTCCCTTTAACTTTATTATGATTACATGCTAAGATTTTAGTGCACTGGTCAAACTTGTGATGTTTAGACCTAGTTTCCTGTAGAACTCTTGTGAATGGATTTTATCAGTCTATTGGGAATCGAAAATTACTCCCAAAGGTTGGTGATCTGTATGAGCACGTTATAGATCAGAGTATCACTAATCAATAAGCCGTTTCACACATTTTATAACTTTTACTCAACGAGTAAATATTGACAGGAACTTGGTGATTCTAGTCACGATTGTAAGTATGGTTTTAGATTATTTTGCCATCGTAAATTGTAGATAGATTGTGCAACTTATGTTTGAGTGACAGCTTGTATATAGTCATTGATTAAAGAGTTAACCAACACACAGTTGCTAAATCATTTGGATGTGGCTTATGTGGAATGCAAACAAGTGGCATATGATTTAGATGCTAAGCAACTGTTTGTCTATGTGCTTAAAGATACATTCCCACGAAAGCTGCCTGTATATCGTATGCCCGTCTTAATTACCCAGTCAGAGCAGAATAGTAGGACGTTATAAACTCCATTTCATTTCATGTGCCTCTCTTACTGATTGGGGGATCACATGACTAAGTGGGTAAGACACTAGCTCGCTAGCCTGGAGGTCAGGTGTTCGATCCCTGCATCTGCCAAGAAAGTTCATCTAGATTTTCCGGCCTGGTTTCAATCTTGTCAGTGATGCAGGACGGAGGGCCTGACAAGGACATCTGTCTAGTCATTCAGATCGGACGAAAAACAAGGTCTCGTGCACACATTGGAGTGCACGTAAAAAGATCCCTTGGCAGTTAAAATTCGATATAAGAGTAGGTCGTAGCACCGCTATTCGGGCAAAATTTCCCTCATACCACACTGTATGGCGTATGCCCGTCTTCCATTAGCCTAGGTTAGGTGCAGAAGAGTAGGACGTTAAACCTCATTTTATTTCTTACTGATTTATTTATTAGTGAAATAATGAATTACCTGGAAGAACTCCTTTAAACAGAGGTTCGCTTTCTCATTTATTGAGGAATTACTTGGGACCTCCCTTAAATAGTCTCTCTCTCTCTCTCTCTCTTGTGAATTAAGAAATTATCTTGGCCCCCATCTTCAATACAAGGCTTGATCTCGTTTCAGCTACCTAAATCTTATGAAGGCCTTCACGTAATACCTTTCATATTTCGGCCTAATTTCAATTTTGTACAAGATCATCTTGTGAGTCTATCAGATTCCTCAATCGTCGCGAATAGGGGGGGTCAGGATGGCCTAGTGGTCTAGAGTGCCGCGCTTCGACCTCTAGCTGGCCGGTCACCTCTGGCTTGCGGCTTATGTTTCGAGCCCTGGTGTGGCATGGAGATAGGGGCGCCTTCTCAACCTCGTGGGTTTCCTCCGGGCACTCTGGTTTCCTCCGGGCACTCTGGTTTTCTCCCACTGCTAAAGACCCCTACGCGCAAGCGAGTTATTGAAATAAAATTAACCATATGTTAGTCCCGAAATGACCTAGTTTGTGTTGAATGGAGTTAAACCCCATTTCTCTCTCTCTCTCTCTCTCTCTCTCTCCTCGCGAATACTAAGTGATGCGCTTTCAAGATAAAATGTCTACCTGTGACAAGCAAGTTGTAAAGTTCAAGGTTCGTTCATGTCAAGGTTTCTGTGCTCGTCGCTATATAACAACCTGTGATTGAACACTACGTTCGGGAATTGTGAAATTATCTAGCAAAATCCAGATGTTGTAAAACTCGCAGTCGTTGTTTCAGGAGCATGCTGGGACCCAGGATCGCAGCTTTAAACAGCATCTCTGATCAATTAGTAAATTAGAGAATTATCTTGGGCAATAAAACTTTCAGCGCTTGTCAGCTATAACTGATGATGATGATTTTTCGATGCATGAAAACATGCAGTAGTTTTGAGCGTAATTGATGTGGATGTATATGAGGTCTGATCTGTTTCTATGATCAAGGGAATCACAAATTACCCTCCTTCGACTTGGCCTTATGAATATTTCAATAGTTATATTTTAAGAGATGTATATTGTTATTGGAATAGAGTAGATTGAATATATATATTTCAAGAGATAGATTACATGTGAAATTAAATTTAAAAAAATGTCACATGAGGTTTAACGTCATATAGAAATGATTCCACTACTCATGACTTCTGTAGTTTCTTTAAGCAAGGTTTGTTTTATTTTTTTTACATAAATGGCTACAAAAAAGGTAATGGTTACTGGCCTATAGCTCCCTGAATTTACACATAAACTGATCCCAATGTTTGGGGCCCAAACTGTACTTAACATTAACATATAATATACCAATTCTCAATGAAATAAAGGCGAAGGCTTACCGCATAATTATATGATTTGATATGGTGTTGAAAATTTGCAATAGAAGCTAATTTTACTTGCACACAAAGCCTCTAATAGTGTCTCAATTTTAGCCGTGGATAAGACAGGGCACAGGTTTATAACATTGTAGCTAAATATCATACAGTGCTGTTCCAACTGGGCTAATGAAATAAGGCTTACACCATACTACGTACTATGAGAGATATATTGCCTGGACAGCGGTGCTAAGGCTTATTCTTATATCGAAGGGTTCTTTTACGTAAACGTCAGTGTGTACTGCGCTCAGAATCTCATTTTTCGTTACAGCCAAACTTTCTGAGTCGGCAACAGGATCAAAGATGGAACCTCTTGTTTTGTAAGCCAGCATCCTACTCACTGATCCACCACAGCTCCTATATATTGGGGGGGGGGATGCCCTAGTGGTCTAGAGTGCCGCGCTTCGACCTCTAGCTGGCTGGTCTCCTGTGGCTTGTGGCTGTGGTTTCGATCCCTGGTGTGAGCGTATGTGGCATGGAGATAGGGCCCCTTCTCAACCTTGTGGGTTTCCTCTGGGCACTCCGGTTTCCTCCCACTGCAAAAGACCCCTACGCGCAAGCGAATTATTGAAATAAAATTAAACCATGTGTTACCCCTGAAATGACCTAGTTTGTGTTGAGTGGACGTTAAACCGCATTTCTCTCTCTCTCTCCCTACATATTGACTTTATTACAAATCAGAATCCCTGTATCAATATTTAATCCATTAGTAATATCAAATAAATTACCTGAATATGTTACTGATTACCTGGGAGACTTTGATTCGGTGTATTTGTATACTGATATTTCATGTCGTATTGTTTATTTAGGAAATTATAAAATAGTTTTTGTTGGTACTAGTATGACTGAGGTAATGAATTAATCATTTCAGGCCGCTTATCTTTAATAATAGAAGTAGATATGATTGCTGCAGTGCAACGCACACATAATAGCAACATAGTTTGACACGACTAGGCATGCACGTAAAAGATCCCTTGATGAATTGATGTAGTGCCACGCACACATAATAGTAACCGCGTTTGACATGACTAGGCGTGCACGTAAAAGATCCCTTGGCAGTTGTGATTTGATATAAGAGTAGGCCCTAATGCCGCTGCCTGGTCAAAATTTCACTTATCTTATTAGCCCAGTCGGACTAGAAAATTAGGATCTTTAACCCAATTTCGTCTTATTTTGACATGACTAATTTATTAGTAATAGATATGCTCACATGACTGAGGTATTAAATACTTGTGCAAATTTTAAAAAAAAGGTGATATATATCGTAATAAAATGTGATCAGAATTTGTATGTCTTATACACATAGAACTCGTCTGAACATAAGGAGCAGGGTTGAATCACACTCCTACCCCACGGGACTAGTCTAGAATTTAAATATCCATAAACAAGTTATCGGTTTCTTGCCATCAGGTCATGTACATGTTGCTATGCCAATCTGTTTTACAGAGGATTATGAAAGACTTCTAACGTCTCTATAAAAGATGACTGTCTTCAACATGTGAAGTCACTTCACATGGACTCGATCATTTGCTCGATGGCACATGCATTGTTTACACAAGTTACTGGTTCGGGCAGTATGGTGTCTTAAAATTTCACTTATTTTAATCCCCATTTCCATTAAATAGGAAATAACTTTTACCTACAAACACTTCAAACTTCTTTATTCTTTTTTTCTAATACTTAAAAAAAGTATTTAAGGATTTAAAGTGCCAATCCCGATAACTTTTTGGGGAATAAAACTGCTTAATTTTGTGTTAAAATCCTTTAAAACCCATAACCTAAGGTCCACCTACTAACCCGATATTTGTGATACGCTTGTAAATAACTTAAACCTGACAGTCTTCATCTGGAAATGGAGAACGTTTTATTATACAGTATCTGGATAAAACCAGACTTTTTATACGCCCACATTTTCATGTGGACGTATATTGTCGTCGCCCCTGTTCGTCCGTCCGTCCGTCCGTCCACAATTGTTTGTGAACAGTCTACAGGTCACAATTTTTATCCGATTTCAATGAAACTTAAAACATAGGTTTATCACCCTAAGATCTCGGTTCCTTTCGATATTGGCATGTATTCGACTGTAACTTCATGGGTTATGGCCCCTGATTGTACGAAAAATCACGTTTTTTAGCTTGTGAACAGTGTAGAGGTCACAATTTTGAACTGATTTGGATGAAACTTGAAATGCATGTTTATAACCCAAATATCTTGCTTCCTTTCGATATTTGCGCTAATCGGATCGTAACTTACTGAATTATGGCCCCTGATTGTCCGAAAAATCGCCCTTTTTAGCTTGTGGTCCCTCTGAAGGTTAAAATTGTTATCCGATTTAAAAAAACGTTTGATTATATCACCGTTCAATGGTTATGAAGGTTGAGTTCGAATTTCGTGAAAATCGGACCAAAATTGACGGACAAAATGGCCGCCATTTGTACAATAGTGTGAAAATATGTTATATCAAGGATGTGAACAGTGTAGAGGTCACAATTTTGAACCGATTTGGATGAAACTTGAAATGCATGTTTATAACCCATAGTAGGGCTGGACGATATTCTCGATATCCCGATATATCGCGATGTCAAATTTTTTCATCGTCGACGATCTTTGGTCACCAAAAACATCGCGGTATAGCAATATATCGTTTTTTGCAGATTATCGTAAATACCGCGATATTTATTGACGATATATTGCTAATTATGTGCGAAATTAGGAAATCTATTCAATTCCGAACGACATACAAAGTCTAGCAGCCTAGGCCGATAACCGAGTGGAACTACACAGAGAAGGTAGTTGAAGGTTGGTGGATAGCTCCGACTCGACACTTCGCGCCGCTAGATCGATTACTGTGAAACTGTCATCTGAAATTTTTCTTTTTGCCATGAACCGCGGGGCCCTGGGCCCCTCAGGCCCATGCCTTAGCTGGGCTTTGACTTTGGCACATTGAATTTGTTGACGAATGCATTATTATTATAAAAATTCAGCTGCAGAATCAATATGACTGGCTCGTATTGCCACAACAAGTTCAGCCAATGAAAAGCTTTCTCGTTGTCAGGTCAGTCGCAGATGTGGCAATGGCGAAGAAAATAACAGTACGGAATTTTGAATGTCAAAATATTATTATACATTAGAAATATAGAAATGATAATTGTGCTGACCAATGTATGCACCAATCGCCAATCTCGTGCATTAATCTTAGCACAATTCGCATATTACTGACGTATTTATAATAATATGCTCTATGTTTTTCCGTATATTATTCAAGTGCGTAATTTGCAAGTTACTTTATTTCAAGCTCGACTTGCTTATCCCACTGATCTATCAGTGGCTTATCCAGACTGATATTATTTATTCTTGGCGAAATAACTTGTCGAGAGTGTGATAACATGTACTCGCTTACAGTAAAAAAAGTAATTTTGCTTGTGGAATTATTTACGCATTCCACGTTAGGATATTTAAACGACAGAACGCTGGTCTTTTTTTGTGGATTTTTTGGATAATGAATCGCGATACGGACATTGATTGTATCGTGCATCGTGGATTTTTACAAAATCGCAATCGATGAACCGTTGCAGCCCTAATTTATACACATTTTTTAATAAAACATTACACACGTAAAAATATCGCGATATTTCAATATATCGTGAATATTTTTTCAAATATCGCGATATTTAAAATTGTCAATATCGTCCAGCCCTAACCCATAGATCTTGGTTCCTTTCGATATTTGCGCCGATCGGATCGTAACTTCCTGAATTATGGCCCCTGATTGTCCGAAAAATCTCCCATTTAGCTTGTGGTCCCTCTGGAGGTCAAAATTGTTATCCGATTTGAGAAACCGTTTGATTGTATCACCGTTACATGGTTATGAAGGATGAGTTCAAATTTCGTGAAAATCGGACCAAAATTGACGGACAAAATGGCCGCCATTTGTACACGAATAGTGTGAAAATATGTTATATCAAGGTTGTGAAGAGGTCACAATTTTGAACCGATTTTGATGAAACTTGAAATGCATGTTTATAACCCAAAGATCTTGGTTCCTTTCGATATTTGCGCCCATCGGATCGTAACTTCCTGAATTATGACCCCTGATTGTCCGAAAAATCGCTTTTGTTAGCTTGTGGTCCCTCTGGAGGTCACAGTTATTATCTGATTTAAAAAAAAAACGTTTGATTATAAAAACCAAATAAATTCTAATGATTTTTCTGATAATTCCTTAATATGCGACAACTCTTGTTGACTGCCCGGACGATTTGGCTGCTGTGTGGGCGTATGTTTCGTTGCCTGGCAACCTATTTTTTCTATAAAAATAATATGTAGGTGAAATTTACCTTTTGTTATCAAGTACATGGCATGGGTCATTCACTGTATAGACCTCTCAAGAAACATTAATGGATTATCAGGTCACCCAATGAAAAAATCGACCCGAAATCTTAAAAAGGTTACGTGTCCGGATAAGCAGTCTTGACGTTCACATCCAAACAACTCAATATTTTGAGCTGAAATTTTGAAACAAGGTAAATACACCATGCCACTATATTTTGGTCCATAAATTTCATAAATACTCGGACTTTAATTTTTGAGACTCTGTTCTTATCGGGATTGTCCCTTTAATTTGTTGGAGGGAAAAGGTTATTATTTAGGACTCATTAAGTTGCTGCGATGTCATCCTTATCACGAATTGTAGAATGCTAGCGAATGTTCACTGCTGATCAGTGTGATAGAGAGATCTCCGCCTGTCCAGCCTCATGGGTTTTCTCCAGGTCCTCCGGTTTCCTGCCACTGCTAAAGACCCTGACACGCAAGCGTATAATATTAATGAAAAAAATTCAACCATATGTTAGTCCTGAAATGACCTAGTTTGTGTCGAGTGAACATTCAACCCCATTTCTCTATCTCTCTCTGATGTAATCTTGCACAAATGATATTCAATTACTAAGTTTGGTATAACATTCAAATATGTGTGTATTTCAATAATTTGTATAAGAATTGAATAATATTATTATTATTAATAACATGGCTGCACATTGTATTATATATTGTATGTGTTTATTTTGCTACGTTGAAATGGTAGAAACAGATGTTCACTATATTGATTATCTATTATCGTTAAAGGTAAACTACCACATTCTTTAACAGGTACGATTGTAACACCTGTCACTGATGTGATATCAGGCTCCAATTAAGGCTTTATATACCAGTCAAGAAATATTTCAAGACTTTTATTGGCCTATACGAATATACATGTAGGCCTTCCCTACAAATACAACCTTATAGGATTACAATAAAAATGTAGGCATGTCTAAACATGGATTATTGGCAAGTCTGGAAAGAAGCCTCCTGTCATAAATTAAGGTTTCGTCAAGCCTTAAGGTCGTCTGTCTTACTTTGTGGGGTTTCTCTGATTTTTGGTCTCAAAATAACTCGAGTTTGTGTTGAGTGGATGTTAAATGTCTCTCTTTTGCCCCCACCCCCCAATTCCGCAGGTCAAACAGGTCAACTATTTTTTTTTCACTGAATTTAGATTATAACCACTGAACAATTTAATTTTGTCATAAAACTACAGGATATAGTGGTAATAAACTTTTATTACTTTTATATTAAATTCTAAAACAAACTTGGTGATTATTTATGAGAATAAAGATTGAAGTTCAAGTTTTCTTGTAGGAGGAAAACTAAATTATAGAGGCCAATCTTGAATATATATATATGAAAACTGGACTGTGTGTGTTTTAACATTTAATAGACTGCCTGTGAAAATAAACAAGTGGCTTGCGGTCATGGCGTGATTCTATATAACTGACCATAAATGCCGTCTCGCTCATTTTAGGATAAGGGTCATATTGGGTTGATTCTTTAGGCTCCAAGTTATCCATGAATAACATGTACTAGATAGAAAACAGGGGTGCCAGAACTCTGCTACCAGGGTATACAAATGGTACGCTACCCTTTACAGGAGTATACATATAGCCTACCCATGCTCCAATGATGAAAACTTTCAACTGTCTATTCATTTTTAAATGATAGATATGAAATTGCTCTCCGGTCGACAGTTGATATTAAAGGGTTTAATATTGGTATTTGTAATGCTAGAAGGGCTATAAACAGTATTCTCGGAATTGACAAATTTCTAAAATTCCTAGAGGTGAGGGGGAAACAACCACCTTGGACGCCACTCCCTATCTTTTGGTACCTTGGCCCTAGCTCTGTTCCTGTGGCCCTAGCGCTGTTCCTGTGCCCCTGATAGAAAACACATGTCCTCATCTTGAAATCAAATCTTGCAGGCATGTTGTATAAACTGCCATAAGATATGTCTTCTTTAGTTGCATTAGATTCTGTCCCGTTAAAATGTATTGAAATCAGAAGAATGTATGGCTGTATAGCTATTGATACAAGTCATTGATTTACTTTCATATATATATTATATATATACATTTTCCTCAAATAAAATTATAGCTCACAGTAAAGATTGAACTCGACTAATGTTAGGAAGACAGCGTTTCTTTTTAGATAATTTGACACGACTAATGTTAAGAAGACAGCGTTTCTCTTGAGATAATTTGACACGACTTATGTTCGGAAGGCAGCATTTCTCTTGAGACAGTTTATTGGATTGATTCTTTTAAAAATGACTTGTTAGAAAGTAATTTGACAAGATATTTATTTTTGTGTCTGGGTTCTGTTGTGACATTGGATTACAAAATGGTTGGTTTTTGTTTGAGCGGAATCTGAAGAAATTGATAGATGTTGTTTTATATAATAATCTGGTTTTACTAATGTCATTTATTCTATCGAATATGACACTACAGATTTAACTCCGTGTCAGCATGATGTAACACAGATTTTGAAATTCATGAAAGTCATTGCGCAACAATTTCACCTTTTCGAATACTTTTAGCTGTGAAATTGTTAAGATTGACGGTAGGTTTTTAAACAATTCACATGAAAAATTTTTAATTTTTTTTTTCTTATTTATATGCAAAATGGTTTGCATGCATGGACACCTGGATATCTGCCTACTCTACTTCAAATTTCAAATGTCTAGGATGTTTTTATGTGCATTGGACTTCAGTTTTTCATACTGCCCCAAAAACTAGATGTTATAAGCAAAGTGAATGGTCGTGCAGGCATGGACAGCTAGGTTTCCGTCTAGTGTTCATCAAATTTCAAATGCTGAGGGTTGTTTTATGTAGACATATACATTGGACGTCATTTTTTGGTCCTATCTGAAAAACTAGACTCTATAAGCACACTCTATAAGGCCTACAAGGGTGTTTGGATGGTTGAAAGGTTAGCTTGCGTCGCTGTATCATACGGCCTGACATTGAGTCAACTATCATGGTTTCGAATCCCCGGTTGTACATGGCATGGAGTAGGGTTGGCTGTCCAGCCTCATGGGTTCCTCCAGGTACTCTGGTTTCCTCCCACTGCTAAAGACTCCTATACGCAAGCGAATTATTGAAATGAAATTAAACCATATGTTAGTCCCGAGATGACCTAGTTTGCATGGAATGAATGTTAAACCCCATTTCTCTCTATCTCTCGCTTTGAACAAAAAACACTCACATTTTTTTTTGAAGGCGGGGGGAGGGGTAAGAGCCACAATGACTGGTTTGTTAGCCTCCAGGTTACGTATTCGCTTTTGGTGATGACCAAGAATATTTATCACAATTTTTTGGCGTGGTTTCTCTTTGTTAGTGGTGTAGGACAGAGTGCCTGACGAGGACAGCTCTCTAGTCTTTTGGATGGGACAGAAAACTGGGGGCCCCATGTACACATTGGCGTTCACGTTAAAGATCCTATAAGAGTAGGCTGTAGCGCCTGTCTCAAACCTGTCTTGGCAAAATGTTCCTCAGACACGTAGCTTACTGTATGGCATATGCCTGTCTTGATTAGCCCAGACAAAGTAGGACGTTAAACCTGATTTCATGTCCCTTATTTTCTGGATTGTCTCCCTTGAGTGGATCATAACTTATCTTTGATAAAGATCTAATGACCCAATTTGAATCTGTGTTGAGTTAATAATGACCCTGTCCTATAGATGTATCTATCAGGTGACAATATACAGATAAACCTTTCATTTCTTCCATGATGGACTTGGCTAGATCATACAGTATTTAAACCATGTGTTGGGCTTTTTTCAAAATATTTGAATTTGTAGTCTAAAGAACATATTAAAAGCATTTGTTATCTAAGTGAACTCCTTGATTGAGAAGTGGTATCTGATGGTCTTTAAAAAGTAAGCATACTATGTGAATTCCTCTAAGGAGATCAAGTGGTTTCATGTGCTATTAAGAGTAAGCACTCCCCAAATGAGAAGTGGCATGGGCAAGCCTGGAATTAAGGCACCTCTCATTTACAATGTCAGACACAGATTCATGTTTTGTCTGGCACTGATTTGCCTTTTTTATTGATACTATTAATACATGTCCGGCACTAAGTTGAAAATAAGTGCCTTACATTTTGTCAGGTACATCTAATACCGTTATTTGCAGGCCTGGGCATGGGATCTTCTTTAAGGAGTAAGCATACATGTATATTATGTGAACTCCTCTAATGAGAAGTGGTATGAGTTGTTCAATAAAGAGTAAAGCATACTATGGGAGTTCATCCAATGAGAAGTGGTATCACATGTTCCTGGGGAAGCTTCAACATACTCTGCCCTGTACATGACCCATTTAGTGGCTTATTTCGAGTTCAGGAATAATAAGGAAACGGCTCTTTGTACCATTCAGTTTACCTGATATGTAATAAATAGATTCATGTTTTAAACCGGCTGAGCGTCTTTTGAGGGGTTTGTTAATCTCTTGCACATTATAATGTCACAAGGGGGTTTGGTTGGCCGAATGGTTGGCTTGCACGCTGTATTATAAAGCCTGTCATTGAGTCAACTGGTGTGGTTTTGAATCCCAGGTTGTACGTGACAAGGAGTAGGGTCGTCTGTCCAACATCATGGGTGTTCTCCGGGTCCTCCATTTTCATCCCACTGCTAAAGAACCCTACGCGCAAGTAAATTATTGAAATAAAATCATACCACATGTTAGTCCCGAAATGACCTTGTTTGTGCCGAGTGGACGTTAAACCCAATTTCTCTCTCTTTCTCTTTTGAGGGTTTATTAATTTCTTGTAAACTATAAAGGATGAATCTCTAAATCAAATATCAGTCCAAATTTATGTTAAATATTTACATAGATATGATGAATTGACATCCTGTGAACAAGCCAGTGCCACTTATAAATGTTCGGTATTATCTTTTGACTTCCCTCATCTTACAATCATATTACATCGTTGTTAAGAGAATACCTATGGTTGACATTTTGATTTAGTTTACTCTACAAAATGTATTTGTTGAATACCGGTATTCAATTTCAGTACAATACACAGACTAATGCGTGGAATATTGTTGGATGTTGATAAGTTATATTAACGTTTAGAATGTTACGAGATTACATCCAAACTAAGAGAGTATCTACAGTAAATGTTTTGATTTAGTTTACTCTACGAAATGTAATTATTAAATACCGGTATTCAATTTCAGAACAATGTAGAGACTAATGCGTGAAATATTGTTGGATGTGGTTAAGTTATATTAATGTTTAGAATGTGAAATAAGTTTTAATAGATTAATGTTTATTCTTGTTTTAATGTTGGAGATATTGTTACAGGTATATAATGATCTCCACCTACATGGATATATAGATGATGAAAATGATACTTTGAGTTATCTCGGAGGTATAATATAGTGGAATATGCTATGATGAATTATATTTCATACTGTGGGCATGACTGTCAGTTATCTCTAAGGTATATTATGAAGAGGAATAGGCTATAGATGATGAAATGTAGTTGATACTGTGATCGATCTCTAAAAGGGAATAACGTACATGTGCAGGATTCGTTATTTTATAAATGTATTGTTGTAAGTATGTAATATGAAGTTTCGTTGAGCTCTACTAGAGGTCTAATGAAAGAAGTTAATTACTGTCTGGTTAATGTTCATTATGATTTATACACTGACAACCAGTATGGCTCAGGGAGTATTATGCTTGTTCACGAAACTGAAGGTTCCAGGTGTTAGAAAGTTCCTTTTGGTTTTCCTGTCTGGTTTTACTTTGTTAGTGGTGAAGGACTAGGTCATTCCAAAGTTCGAACGAAAAAGTGCCAGTCAATCGAATTATACGGAAATTGGTCGAAAGCTGTATGGACGAATGGTTAACGTGCGCATTCTATCATAAGGTCTGTTATTGAATCAAGTGGCTTGGTTTCGATTCCCTGGTTGTACATGACAAGAAGTACGGTCGCTTGTCCAACCTTGTGGGTTTTCTCTGGGTACCCCAGTTGCGTCTGCTAAAGACCCCTAAGCGTACACAAATTATTGGAATGAAATTGAACCATATGTTAGTCAAAAATGATCTCATTTGTATCCAGTGGAGTGGACATTAAACTCTCTCAGTCTCTCTCTCTCTCGTCTGTCCAACCTTGTGGGTTTTCTCAGGGTACTCCAGTTGCCTCCCACTGCTGAAGACCTCTAAGCGCAAGCGAATTATTGGAATAAAATTCAACCATATGTTAGTCCAAAACTGATCTAGCTTGTATCCAGTGGAGTGGACATTAAACTCCATCAATCTCTCTCTCTCACACACAAAAATTGGGTTAATCCGTGTTCACATCTCTGTGCACGTAAAAGAATCACTTGACAAAATCTGTTGCATTTAATGATAAATACTTGACACGACAAATAGCACAACAGATGTCAGTGCAATGAAATTCTGGGACTGTCACCCTTTAATATAGCACACATAAAACGGTTTTCATATTATATTTTATTACCAGTGGTTTGATTTGTTGATGTGAGATCTTAAAACAAAATGATTGATGGCAACAGGATCTTTATAAACTTCTAAAGATTTTTTTGTTTTATTTCATATTTCTTTCATTTACATGTTGACAGTGAACTTTATTATTTGTTAAAATGTGTTGTTTAAACATGCATTATGGAAGAGCAAAATCTGCCTATTACAAATCTTTCTTTAGGCCTGAAATGTTATCTAAATTATCAGTTTAATTAACTTATCCAGACCATAACAAACTTTCGATGTCACGGCTAGCCTTCGATGTTGGCTGGATTACATTCCCATATGCCGCTTAATGGCCATTGATAATTAAATTTAAAAAGTGCATAATCAAGACTATGCTGTTTATATTAATGATTTTAGCAATGTTGACTGAGGCTAGATGAAAATTTCACCTGCTTCGTTCTTGACTTATAGTGGATCAATTTGACTGAAGTTTTCAGCAAATTACCTTTACACTATTGTAGTGAGCGCTACCAACTCTTTATCTTGTCTCACATAATGTATCTTTAAGTGGCATTTAGTAACTGAATGAGAATAACATGAAACAATTACATGGAATACAAGTTACCGACTTTTAAGTAGCTAAGTCTCTAACTCAATATCATCCAAAATCTTCAACATTGAAAACACGAATTATTGAAATTATTGGTCAATTTAAATCTTACTGGAAAAAGATGGGCTTCTGATATCCAATTTTTATGACAAAATACAAAAAATTTCTCATTGGAACACGAATCATGTACCATTATGCCTGACAGCCTCAGTCCTAGCAAGAGACTCGTTTCTCGAGTCTAGAAAGATTTTACCTAATCAAACGGCATATGTAGCCTGGAAAAACCAGACACTAGAAATTTGCATCCATTGAAACTGCTTGATGAAGACGGGAGAACCTTTGTTGAAACATGGCTGAAATAAACTCTTCAAGTAGTTGTGTACTGTCGTGTTATTGTCAAAATGTGTTCACTGTTCACAGGAAACGCCCACTAACAGATGTGAGTTCATTGTTGTGATTGAAGTTTAGTGGATAAGATTTGAAGACTGTATATAGCTTGAATGAAGTGATTCATTGAATCATGTGGTGTATACTTTAACCTGATTTTCTTAGTAGTTAAGAAGAATTGAAAGCTTGTTGAATGGATTTTAGTATCGGGTATTTTCTCTTTCAAACTGTGAATTTTTACTTGAGAAATTTCTAGATGTTATATGATGATGGTTTAATTCAATAGATGATATGGATATGGTCTGTACTCGATATTCTCGGATCCGTGGTAGCTAAGTGAGTAAGATGCTGGCTTGCTAACCGGTAGGTCACAGGTTCTATCCCGGTTTTAGCCGAAAAAAGTTCTGGATAATTTTTCGATGTGGTTTTCCATATTCAGTATTGTAGGACATACATGTAAGGCCTGACAAAGATAGTTGTTTAGTCATAATTTGGATGTGTACACATTGGTGTGCACGTAAAAGATTCCTTGCCAGTTTGAATTTGATATAAGAGTAGGCCATAATGCAGCTTTACAAGCAAAATTTCCCTCATAGCACACTGCATGGCGTATGTCCGTCTTCATTAGCCCAGTCGGCGCAGAACAGTAGGACGTTAAACCACTTTTCATTGCATTTTGGATCTTTTTGAACCATTAAAGCCCCAATAACACTCTTGTTGTAACTGAATAATATGTCCCAATCTTCATTCTGGTCAACAAATCGTATTATTTTACAATATTCCAATTAAATGATGATATAAATTTCATCTTAACACACCCATTTTAAAAAATTGGAAAAATTCAACCAATTGATTTGAAAAGTCTAACGTAAACCTTTTCAAATGTGACTTGGATTTTAAAATATTTTCGAACCCTCTGGACAAGTAAAATAGGTTGTAATGGATAATTTACACAACAGGTAGGACACTTAAACATCTAGTACTTAGAATAAGGGTATTATTTATTTTCTGGAGCTACCAAGCCAGCAAGAATGTTATACTTTAACTGTACATGCTACTTATCTTGTAGTCTCTATCATTCAGACAAAGATACAACAATTATTTGGCTGGATGTGTCGTCAACCTTATCTGATTGTCCAAGGCTACTCGTCTTATATGGCTCTACCAATTATATAGTACATTCAATTGAAACTTGACATGCTTGTTCTTTCCGACAATTGCAAACTGATTGAAGAGTTTTGATTTTTTATATGACGTCGCAATTCCAATATGGCAGCGATGACATTATGCTCGATCTCAGTTCCATATTATGAAACAATCTTTTTATTCAGTGTGTGTCTTATGACTTACATTATGGAACAGGTTTAATCTGACATATCTCTTTCTCTGTGCATGGATTATCTGTTAACCCCTGATTGCAAATCATAAATCAGTGTTACACAATGTATTATATTTGTATAGTGATTGCACAGTACGGTAGAGAAATTCTGATGACATTTGAGTCCAAATTATTAAAGAGAAATGTCTAGACTAAATGTTGCTGTTTTAGGGCTTCTTTGAATATAAAGCCTATCATTGAATCAACTGGCGTGATTTCGAATCTTGTGGGTTTTCTCCGGGTCCTCCAGTTTCCTCGCACTGCAAAAAAACCCTGCGCGTAAGCAAATTCTTGAAATAAAATTAAACCATATGTTAGTTTCGAAATGACACGAGTGGACGTTAAACCCCATTTATTGATATCTGTCAAGTTTTAGTGGTGATTTTCAGTTTGGATATTTAAGGAGAGGCTGCGTACGACTCATTCAGTATGTGCTCTTAGATTTTTTTTTTTGATTGTACAAATTTACTTTGAGGACACGAGTTAAAAGGATTTGTTTCACATGTTGTTAAATAGACAATGCCTGGCTCGTAAGGGTAGGTTGATTTCTAATTTTACTTATATAAATCTACACTGTATATGTGTACCACACCCGTTTAAGCAATTAATCTGGACAACGCCTCGAAATATATGTAACATTGTAAAATTCAGGGATAGTTGAATGGACAGACTCCCTAAAATCTGACTTTGCCTCACAAGTTTTCTACATAGATATACTTTCATGAATGATTTTTAATTGTTGTTTACTGGCCTGTGTAGCGATGAAAGTGGTAGATGTATTTTCTGACCTATATCTAGTTTATGTAGACCGGTAAATATATAGATATTGTGATAAATATGAAAGCATGGTTGGAGTAATTTGTTGTTATTGATTTAGTCTTGTTGGGGATCAGGTCGGATGAAGTTTTAGAGAGGATTTTATCGAGTTTTTTGTTTTATGTACTTCTGAGTTCATATACTTTTATACAGCTCATGGCGTCATGTAAGTTTAACTTTTTAATTATACATGGTTGAGTAAGAAACATTAATTGTATTTGTATTCCAAGAAAATGTGTCATGTGTCGTTCTAGCTCAGTTGTTAAATATATTTCAACTTTAACATGCAGAGTAAGAGTGCACAGTAACTGTGATGAGGCTTTAAAATCGATTTTAAAATATCGGGGAAAGTAGTTTTGTTATGAAGTAAGTTTGGGTCACACTGTTCGCTATTTTCATTCATGCAAAGAAATCTTAAGTAATATGAGGGTGTGAGTGGTTGAATGGTCTAGCAATGCATGTCCTTTAGATTAAAAGATATGTTATTGAGTCGAATGTTGCGATTTAGATCTCTAGCATGCATGTGTCAAGGAAATTTACCAGTTTTTAGGTCCCCCCCCCCCCTTCCCCGATGCCGGTGCAATCATTGCGACTAGGTGAATATTCCTGATGGCTCTTTTTCGCATACACATTTTACATATAATTAAAAAAAAAAATTGATGAAAGGTTGGATTTAGTTGAATTTATTGAGTTATTGAGTCGAATGGTGCGATTTAGATTCCTAGCTTGCATATGACATGGAATCTTTACCTTAAAGTTTTTCCAGCCATGCATAGGTTCTACCACTGTTACTAGTTGAAAATTCCTGATGGCTCTTCTCCGCACACACATTTTACACATGATTTTAAAAATAAAAAACGAATTTCACAACAGGTTGGATTCAGTTGAATATAAAAGCGACACATTAAAAGACGTTACTCAATGCATATAGGGCTCACTGGCTTGTTGAAATTGACTAGATAGAGATATTACTGAAAAACTGAAGGGAATAGAAGAACAATATATAGATGGATCTTATTCAACGTTCGTAATATAGTAGATTGAAAAGAATAAAAGCTCAAAAATTGTGCATCTTGAAGGATTAAGACTATAATTTAGATGACACAATGCATATATATATATATAGCAATTATATGAAATTACCCAGTAGCAGTCGTAGATAAATAGGTCAAGCAAGTGATGTACATTGTATGAAGAGAAAGAGATAACTATTATTAAGAGCAAACAGTTTACACTTGATGTACCGCTGCATGTGATTAACAATGGCATAACTGTTACATTTGATGTACTGCATGTTATATAACAGTGCATATTAACTGACTTTGTAAAAAAGGGGGTGGGTGGTCTGTGTCTAATGCATGATAAACCTCATTACCCCCCCATCTCTCTCTCTCTCTCTCTCTTCCACATCCCACTGTAGTTAAGACAAAATAAAATGAAAACATGAAAGTGTATAAAATACCAAATGAAATAAGATATTGTGTTGTAATCTGATTGGTATTTATATGATGTCTAGTTTGTGTTTAGGTGATGGTATATTTTCTAGGCCGAGACATAATGAGAATCAAGGGACTTGCTACAGCTTCTGTGACAGAAGTAATATTGGCAGCCATTTACATATTATGAGTGTTTTGATTTTTTGTTCTTTTTAAAAGACGATCAAACAGTTTAAAGAGAATTTAAGTTGCTAAGATTTGTTAAACGTTGTGTGTGAGCTCATTATTAGATGCAAGTCGGGTCATGCAAGTCTGACCGTCATTAGCCTCGGACCACCATCAACTGAGTTGGGCTGTATGTGAGTGGGATTCTAAGCCATTGTGAGTCAAGCCCTTATTAGCCATTGTGGGTAAAGCCCTTATTAGCCATTGTGAGTCAAACCCTCATTAGCCATTGGAGTCGAAACATGATTATGAATGTGAGTGGGGCCATGATAAGGAATGTGAGTGGGGCCATGTTAGCTTTGCTTCATTCGTCAGTGTGAGTAAGGCCCTTGTTAGTCATTTGAGAGGGGCCATCATTAACCAAGTGAGTTAGGCTATCATTAACCATGTTTGGGGCACGCATTACAGCCATTATAAGTTTGGCCCCCAATAAGCCATTGTGAGTGAGGGCCTGTATTAGCCATAATAAGTTGGCCCCCAATTAGCCATTGTGAGTCAGGGCCTGTATTAGCCGTTTTAAGTCAGGCCCCCATTAGTCATTTAAGAGGGGCCATCATTAGCCATGCGAGTTGGGCCATCATTAGCCATTATAAGTTGGGCCCCCAATAAGCCATTGTGAGTCAGGGCCTGTATTAGCCATTGTGAGTCAGGGCCTGTATTAGCCATTGTAAGTCAGGGCCTGTATTAGCCATTGTGAGTCAGGGCCTATATTAGCCATTGTAAGTTGGGCCATCATTAGCCATTGTGAGTTGGGCCATTATTGTTAGCCCATGCGAGTAAGGCCATCATTAGGTGTTTGTGTAGGGTGTTCAAATGCATGGTTATATGCCCTCAGACTATCAACTTGCATGAAATCGCATTTATGTATTTTATAATAACTATAATATGTAGGAGGAATAATGTTAGGTTATAATATCTAGAGAGGATTTCCTATAATAATAAATACCCATAGTGTTTCCTCTTATCACACATATATACACCATGTGACTAATAGAAGTATTAATCTAATATAGACTTAATTAGACTAATTATATTGAGGTTAAAGGTCACAGCATACATTCTTACACATAGTTATATGTCACTCCTATTACAAGTTTATGTGATAGCATCAGCACTCTACTTGCACTGGAGAAAGCTGTATTAATGACTTATAAAATGATGAATATTGGTAATGTGAATATAGTGGTAGTTATTTTGATGTAATATCTACTGCGATGTGGGAAGGTAAGTATTATCATATGATCTATATAGAATGGTTAAGAATCAGACTTTTCCGGGATGGTTTCCCCTTGTCAGTGATGCAGGACGAGGGGCCTGACAAGGACAGCTGTCTAGTCGTTTGGATGGGACGGAAAACCCAAATCCTGTGTATACATTGGCATGCACGTAAAAGATCCCTTGGCAGTTGGAATTCAATATAAGAGTAGACCATTAGCGCCGCTGCCAGGGCAAAATTTCCATCATAGCACGCTGAAAGGCATATGCCCGTCTTCATTATCAAAGTAGGAACAGATCAGTGGGACTTTAAACCCTATTTCATTTATTCCATGTATGTTGTGGACAGCTGAATTCTACATACAGTTAAGTCTGTCGTTCATTTAGGGGATTAGGATGGCCTAGTGGTCGAGAGTGCCGGTCACCTCTGGCTTGCGGCTATGGTTTCGAGGTCTGGTGTGAGCGTATGTGGCATGGAGATAGGGGCGCCTTCTCAACATCGTGGGTTAAACCCCATTTCTCTCTATCTTTCTGTCGTTCATTTACACTGTTTATTGGAAAGGGACCTTTACGAAGGTCAAAATGGTATCGCGTAATCAAAGCTAATAATAGTTGAGCGTAAAAAGAGTATTTTATCGGAAACTAACATCAAACACAAGAAAATTAACAATTGATTTTTGTATCTGTCGACTGGTGTTTTTCAATCTTGTCACATCCGTGTCTTGTGATGTTTTTTTTACGATGATAGACATAGTAGGGAATAGACCGTCTGCTTATTGAATGACAATTTAACGTATTAGTTCTGTATTAGTTCTGTAAACCATGGAATACCGGCTGTTAATCTAGGTTTGATTGTACTTTGTGTTTAGTTTTCGTACAGATTTCATTTGGAATCAACTTGGTTTGGCGGAGATTGAATTGGGATTGATCAGTGATTTGGAGTACAAAGTCCGTGATTTTTTTTTGTTCCATGTAAGGCTTTAGGTGTAAAACGAATGAAGAAAAGCTAGCTATAACCACTGTTTTCGTGAAAGTTGGGTGAACAAACAAAATGTTGTTTAGAGAAGGTGACTGGATTGATCCTGACTCCAGTTAATTAATCTGTTTTTGTAAGAGAATGACTGGCTTGATCCTGACTACAGTCCCCAACATAATTAGATTAAATCCTTACTTTCATTTTACTTTCACTTGATAATAGAGTTTATATAATCTACATAACAGTAACAAGATTATGTTAAATTTACTTGACCTCACCTTGCTTGACCTTTTATCTAATCAACGAATGTTTTATATTTGTCACAAGTTTTATTGCCTGTATGATGCATTAAAGCTGCAATTTCATATTTTTAAGTTATATTTTTAAAATTTATAAAAATAAAGCCCTAAAATAGATTGTATCCATAAACAGTCCTACCTTGTTAAAGAATAATCCTATTAATCCTATAATTTACTATTGCCAGTTGAGAAATCGGCAAAAATATCATTTTCAACTTCAAATTCAAACGTTTGAAGATAGCAATTGCATTGGGGCAATAGAAAAACAAGGGAGGTAATTGTGTTTTAATTTCCTGTGTTAATAAGTTTTAACTGTGAGGAATAATGCCTATGATCGTATAATAGTGAGTAGACAACCTATTGAGCAAAAGACATAGAAATAATTATGTTTTGACTTTATTTGAAAATATGAAATGATCGCTTTAAATATAATAATGTTTAGTGATAATATTTTCCTGTATAATTATAGTAGGTTTGAATATTGTTATAATTGTAGTGTCGGGGTAATATGTGATATTGGATGATCTATTCTATTTTGTCTGGTTGAGTATGATCATTTTTAAAGGGATTTAATACATTTACTAAGTTAAAGTGCTGTTTATGAAAGAATGGGGGGGGGGGGTGCTGAGTAATGACATGTAATTAGTGACTTCAAGATGGTACAGTTACACATTAGTTCATTTCGGGACTAACACATGGTTCAATTTTATTTTAATCTATTATAATGCACATAACGTTCTTTACCAGTAGTTTCCGTTTCCCCAGTGTCAGACCATTCAGATGGGACAAAAAAAACCACAAGACCCTGTGTTCACATTGGCATGCACATAAATGAACCCTTGACAGTTGTAATTTTATGTAAAAGTAAGTCATTAAAGGAGCTAAATCGCTAACATTTGGGACCTAGAAATTGACTCAAGTGGATCGCAATGCATATAATAATACTGTGATATGAATGTATATAAACTGATTTGCATTCAATTGTTTCCGTTTTTGCTCTAATTTCAAATCAGTTATGTTCGGCTAAATAAACCAGAAGTGTCAACCGAAGGCATTTTTTTTTAGCGTCTAGTTATTCCAGTCTACATGCGCCGTTTGATTTGGTACAATGTTTTTAGCCTCGTTCCTCGAGTCTCTTGCTAGAACTGGGACTGAAACGCATTATGGTACACGATTCGTGTACCAATGGTAAAATATTTATTTTTTCTTAAATATTGGATATCAGAAGCCCACCTTTTCCCGGTAGGATCACATCATCAATTTTGATTTAAATTGACAAATAATTCGTGTTTTCAATGTTGAAGATTTTGGATGACATTGAGTTTAATACTTAGCTCCTTTAATTATTAGACATTTTTATAAATTTACTTGGACCTTGTAAATAGTGTTATGGATCACTTACATGTATACCACAAGTTAAAAAGTTACTATAAATTGACTTGGACCTTGTAGATAGTGTTATATATGTCACTGATACCACATGTTAAAAAGTTACTCTATATTGCCCCGGACCTTGTAGTACGTCATGTTCAATATCTTACTTACAATTTTACATGTATGCCATTTTTTCCGGCTGTGGTTTCCCGTTGTCAGTGGTACAGGACAGAGGGCCTGACAAGGACTGCTCTCTAATCTTTCTAATGGGACAAAAATAAAACCCTGGGACCTGTGTATATATTAGAGTGCACGTGAAATATCCATTGGTAATTGGAATTCGATACAAGAGTAGTGCCGCTGAAAGGGCACAAACCAGGTCATTTCAGGACTTACAATTAGATATGGATTAATTTTCTTGTGCGTCTTGTGGGTCTTTAGCAGTGAGGGGGAGGGTACCGAAGGACCCGGAATAAAACCCATGAGGCTGGACAGTCGACCCGACCCGACTCCTTGTCACCTACAACCAGGGATTCGAAACAACGCCAGTTGACTGGCATTATGATACAGCACGCACATGCTAACCATTCGGCCATCCTACCCCCCTTTGAATCTAGAAAAGAAAAGACCTGACAGTAGGGAGATTTAGCTCTTACAAAATGCATCTTTAATGCTGTATTATATTTCAAAGCTTATCTTAAAACACATGCCCTTCAACATTACTTCAGATTTCTGCACCCATATTAAAGCCACACACTCTATCGTTTCCCCCAGTTAAAGTTCCAATAGCATTTTTTTAAGTTATATTTTTAAAATGTATTAAAATAAAGTCCTAAAATAGATTGAACCTATAAACAGTCCTACCTT
The DNA here is from genome assembly GCA_036850965.1 of Patella caerulea. Classification (NCBI taxonomy): domain Eukaryota; kingdom Metazoa; phylum Mollusca; class Gastropoda; family Patellidae; genus Patella; species Patella caerulea. The sequence continues at coordinate 9,198,462 of JAZGQO010000002.1, read as the reverse complement.
GTTAAAGAATAATCCTATTAATCTTATAATTCACTATTGCCAGTTGAAAAATTGGCAAAAATATCATTTTCAACTTCAAATTCAAACGTTTGAAGATGGCCGTCCATGGAGAGGAATGGGAAAACAAGGGAGGTAATTGAGAAGCTATTTCCTCAATCAGCCTGTGTCAGCCTTTCTAATGCCCCAAAAATTTTGCCCGTGATCGTATAATAATAGTAAGTTGACAACCTTTTGAGCAAAAGACATAGAAATAATTATGTTTTTACTTTCTTAGAAAATATGAAATTGGAACTTTAAGCCTTCTGTATCTTGAACGGTGTAGATAGTATTATTCTACATCTTACTTATCTCACTGATGAAAGGTTAGTTTATAATTGCCCTGGAGCTGTTTAACCATATTGATGAGAGTATGTCAATTCATGATGTATCACTGACTGCGATGATGTGTTTATTATTCATGGATTAATGGAGACAGGATCTTAAATACGACATCTTTTAAAGTCAATCAACATGGGATCAGTGAAGACGTTTCGCTCTGAAATTTGTCAGTCCTGTTATCAAGTCTCTTTGATTGTATTACTGATACCGATAAGAGATGTGCGAGTCCTTGATATCAAGTCTTTTTAAAAAAAGGATTAGTTTTTGTTCTTTGTCAGTAAAAGAGGAGGGCTTTTTGATTCATTAGGTTTAGAAATAAAATTGTTGATATACATGTAGGTGAATCTGGTGTGTCATTTCCTTTACTGACAGATAAATTGTCTGAGAAACATCCTCTGGTTTTCCTGTGTACAATTTGGGTGAGAGAGAGAGAGAGAGAGAGAGAGAGAGAGAGCGAGCTCAACGGAAACTAGGTCATTTCAGGACTAACATATGGTTCAATTTTATTTCAATAATTCCTTTGTATGGTTCTTTAGCAGGTGGGACAGGCGACAATACGGCTTGTCACTACAATCTGGGAATCGAAACCTCGCCAGTTGACTCAGTGACAGGCCTTATGATACAGCGAACACGCTATAACCATTAAGCCATCCACCCCTCATGCACTATATTAAAGAGACAATAACACTCTTGCTGGCTTGGCAGCTCTAGAAAATAAATAATAGTCTTATTCTAAGTACAAGATGTTTATGTGTCCTACCTGTTGTGTAAATTATCCATTACATCATATTTTACTTGTCCAGAGGGTTCGAAAATATTTTAAAATCCAAATCTTATTTGAAAAGGTTTACGTTAACCTTTTCAAATCATGTAGTTGAATTTTTCCACTTTTTTAAATTAGGTGTGTTAAGATGAAATTTGTATCATCAATTAATTTGAATATTGTAAAATAATACAATTTGTTGACCAGAATAAAGATTTGGACATATTATTCAATTACAACAAGAGTGTTATTGGGGCTTTAAAGGGAAACCCACATGACTCCTAAAAACAGCACAGCATGATCAACCACCTGTCAATCACCAGGAAATCAAATAAGCAGTAGGACTGTTAGTCTTTGAAGACAGAACACAATATCAATTCCGTGACTGAGATTTACTATTGTCTATACACTTTACCCAGGCTTTGAAATAATGATTTTGGTTATACCTGACAAACTGTCTGGCTCTAATGAACCTAGCTAGACTGGAAATTTTTTAATTTGTGTTGTATTAAAAGGGTCTGTGTGTAACAGATACCATATTGCCAAGCTGGGCGATACCATGGATACTTCCACCCGTTTGTTGCAATCTTGGAGGATACTTTTTCCATTGATTGTGAAATATTAAATCACAATTGTGATATACCGGTATGTGCAGTTATAACCAGTGTTGTGTAGGAGGTAGGGTATGGTTGCTCGTCCTTTCTGGTTTATTTTAGGAGTTCTCATAGTTCGATTAACTATTTGTCTAGTTCAAGATGTAAAGCGATATTTAAGAATTTCAGTAAACTTATAATATTACAAGTTTCATATTTCTCTTTACTTACCTTTGAGATGAAGAAAGGCGATGTTGAGGAATTTCAGAAATAGTTGAGAGATTAATATTTATCGGTACTTGTCTTAGTTACTTGATTGTCATTTGTTTGTTATTTATCATGAATTAGATTCACTTAAAATATGTGCGGCAAATTGACTATTTAACATTTAATAAAGAAAAAGAAACCAAAATATCAATGATGGTATTGATAAATAACTTCCTGATTTGAATTCAATCGGATTAGATTCACATCTTTATCAGGTGATTTTACCAGTTCATTATAAGTGGCGCTGGCATGTTTTTACCGAATACAGTAGATACCGAATTTTAGGAAATTTAAATTCATTTATGTCTGTGTTAATGTGAACTATCTTTGTAAATACTGAGGGGGGTTGGGGTGGTCTAGTGGTCTAGAGTGTCGCGCTTCGGCCTCTAGCTGGCCGGTCACCTCTGGCTTGCGCCTTTTGTTTCGAGCCCTGTTGTGAGCGTATGTGGCATAGAGATAGGGGCGCCTTCTCAACCTCGTGGGTTTCCTCCGGGCACTCTGGTTTCCTCCGACTGCTAAAGACCCCTACGCGCAAGCGAATTATTGAAATAAAATTAAACCCTATGTTAGTCCCAAAATGACCTAGTTTGTGTTGAGTGGACGTTAAACTCCATTTCTCTATCTCTCTCTCTCTCTCTCTCTCTGTAAATACCAAACGGAATTGAACCATTGAAGGACTTGTATTTCTTATTAAGCGTTTATACCTTTGACAATAGTACAGTTTGTAAATACCATGGGTCAAATGACGATCAGCGCTTCTGATTAATTTCCGATGGTAAACACATTAGATGTATGGTATAGGACGATCAGCTCTTCTAGTTAATTTCCGATGGTAATTAATGTTTAAATACATTAGTCTTTGTATCAATCTTTGTTTTTGTAGTTTTCATATAGACTATTCTTGTGGTGTTAGAGATATTAGTTTAAATACAAATCATGTCTAGTTTCTGGTCCCGACCTCCAGGGTTTAGGCTTAATCGAACCAAATCGTGGTATGATACTAAACAAGGCTCAAAGCTCAATGGAAAACCCAAATTAACAAGAACTTTTTCAGAAGGTAAGTTTATTTCATTATGCTGTGATTTGGTGCTTGCTGGCTTTTATTTTCCTGTTTAAATCATATCTCTTATTGGTGCTTGCGTTGCGAACAAATCAAAATCCTAAACCATTCCAAATCTTTTTATTTTGTGATTATTTGCAATAGATGGCATCTCGCTGGCGACTGTATATATAAGCAAAGATGATAGCTTTAATTGTGCTAGAAAAAAATCCCTCTTTAATTTTCCCTGCTGATCCAAATGTTACGTTATTTTAAATGTTTGAACCAGTTTCAGGAGATGTAGTGACTTTCGACCATTTCGGAATTAATTATTTTATGCAAGTATGTAATATTTTGATATTTTGGTTTTTTTTTTTAGAAATATTTTATTCTGAAAATGAAATTGATTGAGGAACAGACATAGCCAGACATCCTCTTCACTAAATGAAAGAATAAATAACAAAACAATAAGCTCAACAAATACTTAATCAATGACACAATGGCTTAATTAGTTAACTAGTTTAAAAGAATTAATTAGTTAACTAGTTAAAATTAATTATTTAACTAGTTAAAAAATAATGAGTGAACTAGTTAAAAAATAATTAGTGAATTAGTTAAAAATTGACAAGTTTGCTAGTTAAAAACAGTCAAAAAGTCAAAAGTACAATAGAAAAAATACACATAGCAAATGAACTATGTTTATGTTTAACTAGTTCAAAAAATTTTAACTGGTTCAAATTTTTTTTTTTTCAACTGGTACTAGTTCATCATTTAACTCTGTTACACATATTTTTGTAATATTTTGAAATTTTGAGAAGGAAATGTGTTTAATGTCCACTGGACACAAAATAAGGCATTTCAGGACTAACAAATGGTTCAATTTTAATGCAATAATTCAGATGACCCTATTTGTTACAAAACAAATGGGAAACCAAAGCCAGGACACACAATGACACCCCTTGATCAAATTCGTTAACCATTCAGATGCCCCCCCCCCCTTTGAAATTGATTTGTGCATGTAAATGCACTAAAGGTAAGAGAGAAACATAAAGAAACAAACAATCTTGTGTCTGACATAAAAGCAAAGCAACAGATTTGTTCTGCCTGACAAAGCTGAAAAACAGGTGTCAATTACTCTAGAATTTATTTATATGTAGTATTAACATCTGACATTTTCGTTGAAGGCCTGCATCAATCTCTATTGAATTATGTGAAATTTAAAACCCAATCAAAAAAAATTTGAAAAAATGATTAAACAGAGTGAAATTGTAATCTAATTTCCATCTCTCCCCTGAGGTCTTCACTTACAATGATCCTTGAATAAAGCAAGTGTAATAAGCCTATGGATTTATTTTGAAAACATCTTGATTAAAACTTTAGCTTATGACCGTCTCATACAAGTTGCTGCATTTATCACTGCAGGGTTCAGATTAAACATACATTATGCAAGATCTAAATCTGCCTATTGCAGGTCTTTCTGTAGGCCTGAAATGTTATCTAAATTATTACTTAGATATTAATTAACTTATCCAAACCATAATCAACTTTGGATGTCATCTTATGTCTCAGATTTTCCACATTCATTGATGATTGAATCCTAAAATGGGGAGTGGATGGCCGAATTGTTAGCATGCATGTGCATGCTGTATCATAATACCTGTCATTGAGTCAACTGTTGGGGTTTCGAATCCCCTGTTGTATGTGGCAAGGAGTAGGGTGGCCTGTCCAACCTCGTGGGTTTTCTCCGGGTCCTCTGGTTTCCTCCCACTGCTAAAGACCCCTACACGCAAGCAAATTCTTGAAATGAAATAAGGTTTGTGTCGAGTGGACCTTAAACCCCATCTCTCTCTCTCTCTCTCTCTCTGGAGAGAATCCTAAATTGAATAATGAGACTAATGTTTTTATAGCACTGACTTTAGTAATGATGATCGAAGCTAGACCTAAAATTCAGTCACTGTTATCTCTTTTCAGAGTAGATGAATTTGACTGATATTTTCAACATATTCCATTACATTATCTAGTTTTTAACTATTATTGTGATAACTGACCACTTCTTTATCTAATTTTCCATAATGTCTTTTTTAAGTAATGTTACTCTGATCAAATCTCATCATATGCATGGTTGAACTCACTCCTGCAGGGATTACATTAAAGGGACATTAACATTCTTGCTGGCTTGGTAACTCCAGAAAATAAATAATACCCTTATTCTAAGTACTAGATGTTTAAGTGTCCTACCTGTTGTGTAAATTATCCATTACAACCCATTTTACTTGTCCAGAGGGTTCGACAATATTTTAAAATCCAAGTCACATTTGAAAAGGTTTACGTTATACTTTTCAAATCAATTTTACTTGTCCAGAGGGTTCGAAAATATTTTAAAATCCAAGTCACACTTGAAAAGGTTTACGTTAGACCTTTCAAATCAATTGGTTGAATTTTTCCAATTTTTCAAAATAGGTGTGTTAAGATGAAATTTATATCATCATTTAATTGGAATATTGTAAAATAATACGATTTGTTGACCAGAGTGAAGATTGGGACATATTATTCAGTTACAACAAGAGTGGTATTGGGGCTTTAAGATGCATCACGTGAAGTTTGCTAATCAAAACAATGTCACTGCTATTCAATATTTTAAAACTGGTCTAACTTGAATCGCATCACTGGTGATAAATCAAAACAAAAAAGAGCAACACGAACACCCTTTCGAAAGTTGAATGCATGTAAAATAGCTTAATTTCACGGAAGATAAGTCGTCAAAAGTAAAAAATAGTTCTATTGCCTCAATTCAGGTCAAAAATCGCTTGTTTGTAGCGTAGGCCATCGAAAGAGTAAAAGAAAAAAAAAACGAAATATAGATCTGCTTTGTAATCCGATTGCAGCAAACGTCACATAAAACTGATAATACATTATACATAAATATCAAGTTTACACAACAATTTTTAAATATTAAAACAAAACCTGCTGCATTGCATATCATATTTGTGTATTGCTAATCATATTTCCATTTTATGACCAACTTGAAGATAGCACTGTTCTATTCACAGACCTGGAAATAATGGTTTAAATGTAACTGTACTTGTACAAATGAAATATTACCTGACATGTATTAATAATATCATTAAAAAAAAAGACAAATCAGTGCCAGACAAAATGACACACCAGGGCCCTCTTTCACGAAATTTTAACTTAAGATAAAATCCAATTTTAGTAGATACTTCAATTTTGATTGGCTAAGCACTAAAATCAATCTAATATTATCCAATCAAATTACTAAAATTGGGATCTTATCCTAGTTAAAATTTCGTGAAATAGGCCCCAGAGGTTTTTGTGCCTGACATTGGCTTACATGTTATTTCCAGGTTTGGCCATTCAATACCGAAATGTTAATGTAACCATACTGTTTATCAGTAATAGATACATGCAGTATTACACCATATATTATACAGCCGACAAAGGGAGACAATCATTTTAACACTGTTTTAAAGAGACAAAAACTTTTTTTTATGTTTTTATACGCGCACATACTGGTCACAATTAATATCCGATTTTGTTGAAACTTGAAATATAGGTTTATCTCCCAAAGATCTCAATTCGTTTCGATATTGGCATGTCTGAACAATTTCTTACTGAATTTTACTTTACAATCTTTTTCCTGTTCCTCCACCTCTCACAGACAGCCTTTCATTTCTTCCAACAGAGGAATCCTTTGACTTTGCGGACACCAAGATAGTGACACAAAAGATGTTGATGAGCTGTTGAATTTTACTTTAATTGCAAATATTAAATGCCAGACAGGGTCAGTGTGCAACAACATATTACATTTGTCTTCAAGTAAACCTGAGAAATCGTAAGACAAAGGAAGCATTGTTATAATTCAGTCCAAGGATGACATCTCAGGATGTTGTGTACAAATTGAATCAATGTTTATCAGCTGTGCCTGTAGACTTGAAACACGCGATTTCAATTAACAGCAGCTCGTAATAAGCATGTCGACTATGAAAGGGATGAGATTGGTATAGATTAATGTATTGTACTATAAATACTAATAGAACAGGAAATTATGGTAGCAAGATTATAGACCTCTTCATTAAATCAAATGGGGCTTTACATCCTACTGTTCTGTTCTGTTCTAAGGTTGGGTGGCCGAATGGTTAGCATGTGCACGCTGTATCATAAGGCCTGAATCAACTGGCGTGCTTTTGAATCCCCCGTCATTACTTGGCAAGGAGTAGGGTCCCTTGTCCAACCTCGTCGGATTTCTTTGGGTACTGTAGTTTCCTCCCACTGCTGCGCCTTCTCAACCTTGTGGGTTACCTCCGGGCACTCCGGTTTCCTCCCACTGCTAAAGACCCCTACGCGCAAGTCAATTATTGAAATAAAATTGAAACCGTATGTTAGTTCCAAAATGACCTAGTTTGTGTTGAGTGGACGTTAAACCCCATTTCTCTCTCTCTCTCCTCCCACTGCTAAAGACCTTTATGAATTATTGAAATAAAATTAAACCATATGTTAGGCCGGAAATGACCTAGTTTCTGTCGAGAGGACGTTCAACATCATTTAACCATGTGATCCCGTTTCTCTTACAACTGGTTGGGTGAGAGAATGTTTTTGTCTCAGCCAAACGACTAGACAGCTGTCCTTGTCAGGCCCTTTCCGTGCCATAAAATCTGGATGAACTTTCTCAACCAATGCAGGGTTGAACATCCAACCTCTAGACTGGCAAGCAAGCAAGTGTCTTATCCACTTAGCCAAGTGGTACCCGGTTTCTCTTAGAACTTGTTGAGTGAGGGAATGTTTTGTTGCATGGCAACCTAAGTTCTAACTGAGAGAAGAAACTGTTCACTTTTCAGACAATGTTGATAAATTTTTCAACAATAGCTCTTGATGTAGACGTTATTATAGTGGGTACATAAAACAAATATTGAGTGATGGCTAATCACCCGCAACTCGACATATATGTATAGAGATTGAATTCTCCAATTCTCTGCGCACGATAATCAATATTTTTATCTATAGAGGTGTCTCGACACATAACACAGCTCTTCGTTACTTCAATACATGTTAGGTTATACCCGTACATCGTTAGCTGATGAAACAGGGAGACATAGAAATGGATATTTTCTAATAGAAGGTAGGCATATTGTTACCTGTATTAATTACATTTTAAGAGCCAATATACTGATCAGAGTTCAGATTATGTCATATGTATGCATTACTCACGAGTTAGGTTTAGAGTCGTATAGATTATTGAATTGAATGAAGTTGGAAAACGGAATAGATATAAAATAGAAAACAACTGAATGGGTGATATTATTACTAAGTTATGAATCTAATTTCTGATGTTCTTAGGTGTCTCGGATTACCTTCAGCAGGTAGGCCTTGAATTAGGGGTTATAAAATATATTGTTAACACATGATTGAGGTCTGAATCTACCAGCTTAAAAAACGATAAGAGTGTACCCTTTATTTGGGGGTAAAAATGTCTTGACAGGAAAATTTTTAAAATAACTATATTAACACTGTGGTAGATGTACCTGGAAAATTGTCAATTGCTATTAAAGTAATTACCAGACCTGTTTACATTTAGTGAAATGAAATTAAATAGGGTTTAACGTCCTACTCTTATGCACCTGACCTGGGCTAATAGAAGACGTGCATACGCCATACAGTGTGCTATGAGGGAAACTTTGCCCGGGCAGGGGCGTTACGGCCTACTCTTATCTTAAATTCCAACTGCCAAGGGATCTTTTACGTGCATGCCTATGTGTACACGGGAACTCGGTTTTTGTCCCATCTGAAGGACTAGACAGCTGTCCTTGTCAGACCCTCCATTCTGCATCACTGACAAGGGGAAACCATGCCGGAAACACCTGTATACACTTACTGCTGAGAGCCGTCTATATATACACATGGCTTACAGGTTTTCCAAACTCCTTTAAGGCCATCTATCTAAACCTTGTGTCGAGCTTAGAGACCACTTTAGTTCTAAAGAGAGAGAGAGAAATGGGGTTTAACATCCACTCGACACAAACTAGGTCATTTTGGGACTAACACATGATTTCATTTTATATCAATAATTCGCTTGCGCGCGTAGTGGTCTTTAGCAGTGGGAGGAAACCAGAGTGCCCGGAGGAAATTTACTTCTAAAAACCGGTGTTGACGGTGAAAGTTTATTGTGATTTTCTGACATAGTTCCCACTTGTCAATAAAATTGAACCATGTTAGTCCTGAAATTACCTTGTTAACACTCTCTCTCTCTCTCTCTCTCTCTCTCTCTCTGTCTCTCTCTCTCTTCCAAGATAAAAAACAAACAGGAATAATTGACTATTTGATGAAATATTCATGTGAGATTGACGATTGAGTTCTGATTCATACTTTATTCAATTAATGTTAATAGACATCATCAGATTCTAATTAAAGCTGAACTCCGATTATAAAACTACTGAAATAATTAAATTTAAAAAAAGGTAACGCCCAAAGCAACCGCCATACTTGTTTTCAATTTCTTGAACTAACATGGCGATCGTTTTGTGCACACTTCGCTTCACAAGCTATATAGTGGAAGTAGGCGTGGCCTGCTTGTGTGTTTGTGCTCGAAGCGTTCGCCATGTTAGTTCAAGAAATTGAAAACAAGTATGGCGGTTGCTTTGGGCGTTACCTTTTTTTTTATCTAATTCTTTCGGTAGTTTTATAATCGGAGTTAAGCTTTAAGTTGGTATGTCATGCATCATTAAAAACTATGTATATAAAAATCCTTAGATTGATTCATGAATGGAGTAGTATTTTGAGTAATTAGTAAGTCATTATACACTTCATGGATTATTGGGGAACGTCTATATATATTTATGTGTAACGGTATGTATAAAAATCCTTAGATTTATTCAGAATTGCGTAGTATTTTGAGTAATTATAGTTATTTATTATACACTTCATGGATTATTGGGGAACAAGTAGCTAAGTGGGTAAGACGCTGGCTCGCTAGCCAGGAGGTTGAGTGTTCCATCCTGGCATTGGCCTAGAAATTTCATCAATGAAGGATGGCAGGCCTGACAAGGACAGCTGTCTAGTCGTTCAGATAGTACGAAAAATCGAGGTCCTGTGTATACATTGAGTTCCCTAGGCAGTTTGAATTTGATATAAGAGTAGGCCGTAGTGCTGCTGCCTGGACAAAAATCTCCCTCATAGCACACTGCATGGTGTATGCCCGTCTTCATTAGCCCAGGTTAGGAACAGAACAGTAGGAAGTTAAACCCCATTTCATTTCATTTTCATGGATTATTGAGGTTATTCTACAGAAAATAAACCTGTTGACTTAGATGAAGCTGAAGTAGCTAAGTGATGAAGACACTTGCTCGCAAATCAGGAGATCTTGGGTTTTATCCTGGTCAAGGAAGTTCCTCGGGATAATTCGGCATGACTTCCTCTTGTCATTGACGGAGGTCTAACAAGGAACAGTGTGTAGTCATTCGGGTGGGATGAGGATCTTTGTACACATCGATGTGCACGTAAGATATCCCTTGGCAGTTGCAATAAGTGTATAGCCCATTGTGTCCCTGTTCAGGCAAAATTCCCCCTTAAAGCACACTGTATGATGTAAACTGGTGTTTCCATTTGCTTCATCTGTGCCAAAAAGTAGGAGGGTCTTTGTACACATGGGGGGGTTGGGATGGCCTAGTGGTCTAGAGTGCCGCGCTTCAACCTCTAGCTGGACGGTCACCTCTGGCTTGCAGCTGTGGTTTTGAGCCCTGGTGTGAGCGTATGTGGCATGGAGATACGGGCGCCTTCTCAACCTCGTGGGTTTCCTCCGGTCACTCCGATTTCCTCCCACTGCTAAGACCCAAAATGACCTAGTTTGTGTTGAGTGGACGTTAAACCCCATTTCTCTCTCTCTCTCTCTTTGTACACATTGATGTGCACGTAAAATATCCATTGGCAGTTGCTATAAGTGCAGGCAAAATTCCCCTCATCGCACACTGTATGACTTAAGCTGGTGTCTTCCCTGTTCAGGCAAAATTTTTCATAGCACCCTGTATGATGTAAGCCGGTATCTTTGCTCCATCATTGCCGAAAAGTAGGATGTTAAACCTCATTTCAGTTCATTGCTTTTGATTCGGGTTAAAATTAATTAGTGAAAAATGTCTGCCAATAAAATATCAATGGATCAAATTGATTATTGAGAAATGTCTGCCAATAAAATATCAACACATAAAATCCAATGAGATTTTTTTTTTTTTTTTTTCAAACTTTAAAAGATTTTGTAGGCCTGTATTATCGTCACCCTTCCACCCAGCTTCTGTTGCAGATTCTTTATGTTTTAACCGCTACGTGATAATTACAGCTTTAACACCTTTTGTTGATTGCTCAAATATCCGACATTTGTATGCTAAATCATATTGGATTTTAACCATTTATTTATAGCGCTATTGCCCTTGATTACGTCCAGGCCTGGAAATAACGGTATTAGACGTACCTGACAAAATGTCAGGCACCAATGAAATGGTACCTGACATTTTCAACATAGTGCCAGACATGTGTTCGTAATATCAGTAAAAAAGACAAATCAGTGCCGAACAAAATGACAGGCACCAGAGGTTATGTGCCTGAATCTGTGCTTGACATTGTCAGTGACAGGTGCCTTATTTCCAGGCTTGATTTCGTCATGGGTTCTTGTCTATATGCCGAAAAAATGTCCAGTATAAAAATGTTACTTTATATGATTTACTTGTTTCAAAATTTATGGACGACTTAGACGACTATAAACTGCTGTGGGTGTATGTTTGATTGGCTGGCAACTAATGTTTCTTGTAAACATGAACATGAACCTTAATGGACTGGAAGTAATTTGTTGATATTCATCAGTAAATCAGTGGCGATCAGTAACTGGAGTATAATGGGATATTTGTTTTATATCCTACATGAGTAAAGTGGTGAACGTTTGATACGCAATCTACAGATATATTTATATCTTCAACCGTGTGTCCATTTAGACACAGATACAAATAGTAATATTTAGGAGCATACCGGTATATGGAAGGCAGGTTTTCTTGTGCGTCCATTTAGACACAAATTACAAAAAGTAATATTTAGGAGCAGATTTCTCGTGTGTCCATTTGGACACAAATTACCAATAGTAATATTTAGGAGCAGATATGGAATATGGGTTTTTCTTGTGCATCAATTTAGACACAAATTACAAATAGTAATATTTAGGAGCAGGTATGGAAGACATGTTTGTGTTGTTTTTTATATAGTATTATTTTGTTTCAGGCCATTCAGAAGGAGAAGCTGGTGATGGGGTGGGGAACTTATCGTCAGCGATGTCCAGTCCAACTGTTATCTCATCATCTTCCTCTAACAGAGCCAGAGCTAGTGTAAGTATATTTACTAGAAATCGTCTTAAAACATACATTATGCAAGAGCTAAATTGGACTAATGCAAGTCTTTCTTTAGACCAGAAATCTTATCTAAATTATTTAATAGACATTAATAATGAACTTATCCAGGCCATATTCAACTCTCGATGGCATCAGATTTTTACGATATTAAATAGATTAGAACAGTTCAGCAGTATTTTGATTTAAGCTAAAAATGGACGAGGGAGACTTAGCTTCGAACAACCAGTACTGTGATTGAAATTATTGCATGCGTCGTGTCAAACCTTCAAAGGCAAATGTCTTGGCTCGCAATAGAGTAATTTGAATGAAATTTTCAAATTATTAATTTTACATAATATAGTTTCAAACTATTACAGCAAGAATGGCTAGTTCTTTATCTAAATCTTACATAATGTATTCAGGCGCATATCCAGAGGGGGGGTCCAGGGGGTCCGGACCCCCCCCTGCTCAGGCTTGAAAAAATTTTTATATGCGATTTTATTGGTGATTTAGACCTGTAATTTTGGAATTTACCTTCCGGAAATACGTCAGAATGAACCAAATTGAATCTAATTTACCAAATTAATCGGTTGAGCGCAATTAGTTAAGCAATTATCAAACCTAGACACCCCCCCCCTGCAAAAAATTCTGGATCCGCACCTGGTATCTTTAAGTTAGTCATGTAAAATATTTTGACTAAAAAGAGTGAACAAAAGTAAAATATTTTGACTGGTGTCAGAAAAAATGTCAAGTATTTTGACTAGTTTCAGTAAAAATGTAAAGTATTTTGACTTGAGGCAGGATTAATGTATGGTATTTTGACTCAGAAGTTAGATACAGTATTTTGACTTAGTCAGAAATAATATAAAATATTTTTTTGACTTAAGTCAGAACTAATTTATCATATTGTGACCAGAGTAATATTAACTGTGATGAGGTGTGAAATTTCTTGTAGAGTTGATGTATTAACTAAGATGTTATTGTTCATGAATAAAGACCATGAGCAAACTAATAACTTAATAAGTACCATTAGAAGATGGCACATAAGAGCTCATAGTCATAATATACAAATGAATTAAATTATAAATTTTTAGAGCTCATTCATTCCCGTTTTCTGCTCAAGAATGCTTGTCATATATTTTCTTTAATTATGACTTGATCTTTTGATATCAATGTGAAGTCTATTCGACAAATCTCCACTACATCACTGAAATACATGAGCTGGTGTGCTAAGCTTATTTTCAATGTATTTTGAAATATTCTGAAAAGCTACTTTAGACAGCCATTATCTTCGTAGTAATCTCTCCTGCATGTGTGGAATATTGTCAAGTTTTCCAGTAAACTTCACAATTTATCATAATAAAATTGATGAATTATGAAGATATAAAGACAGAATTTATCAATAATTGAAATGTTTTATCTTATTATTCCGACTATCAAAGATACATTATTCAAGAGCTAAATCTGTCTATTACAGGTTTTTATTTTGACTTCAAATCTTAAATGTATTATTATTTAGACATTTCATTATGTGACGAGCCTGTAATTAACTCTCTAAAGCGTCGGATAACTGAGATTTCAAACAAATGAATTGCGATTGCCAATTAACGATTTGATTTAAAAATGGAAAAGAAATGAAATGAAATGAGGTTTAACGTCCTACTCTTCTGCACCTAACCTGGGCTAATGGAAGACGGGCATACGCCATACAGTGTGCTATGAGGGAAATTTTGCGCAGGCAGCGGCACTACGGTCTACTCTTATATCGAATTCCAACTGCCAAGAGATCTTTTACGTGCACGCCAATGTTTACACAGGACCTTTGTTTTCCGTTCCATCCGAACAGCTAGACAGCTGTCCTTGTGAGGCCCTCCGTTCTGCATCACTGACAAGAGGAAACGACGCCGGAAAATCGAGATTAACTTTCTCGGCCAATGCAGGGATTGAACACCCGACCTCCAGGCTAGCGAGCCAGCGCCTTACCTACATGTACTTAGCCAAGTGATCCCCAATTTAAAAATGGAAAAGAGAGGAGACTATTGTAATAAACAATGTTTGTCACATCTTGTTAGATAAAGAGCTAGCTGGCAGTTTTCACTAGTATAATAGTTAAAAACTGGAGAATGTAAAGGGAATATACTGAAATTTTCCTTCACATTACTTCACTTGCTAAAGTCTGCATGATAAAAAAATAAAAAGACTTGATATCGATTTTTACATTTAATTAGTTTTCAAAAATGTATTCTGATCTGCTAAATATAGCAATAATAGCAGGCTAGCGATGGCATTGAGAATTGTTTATAGCCTGGATAAGTTAATTTATGTGTAATTAATAATTTAGGTAACATTTCAGGTCTAAAGAAATAGAATGAAACGAGGGTTAACATCCTACTGTTTTGCTCTGATTGGGCTAATGAAGACAAGCGTATGCCATACAGTGCGCATTTCCCGGGCACAGGACCTTAGTTTCGTACCATCCATACGGCTAGACAGGTGTCCTTATCAGGCCCTCCAAGTCCAAGTCCTATTGAAAGACCTGCAGTGGGCATGTTTTGGTTCTTGCATAATGTATGTTTAAACAAATTGCTATGTTTAAACAATGGATATATATATATACATGTATATATGCCTGTAAGGTATTAATGTTCTGTTGGAGGTAATATATTTAGTATTTACATTCCATTTATAATAAATGAGATAATCCAAGGGAATAGCCATTGATTTCCTGATACATCTATATAATTACTTAACATGAATGTATAGAAACTGTAGTAGGTCTAATTAGAAATTATTTCTGCGCTGGCTAGTCGTTTGGATGGGACACAAAAAAACAACAGGTTTCGTGTACACCTTTGGCATACATGTAGAAGATAGATTGATAGAAACAGCAGTAGGTCTAATTAGAAAATTATTTGTATTCTGGCTTGTCATTTGGATGGGACAAAAAAAACAAATACAAATACAACAATTTTTGTATAGATAGATGGACAGAAATAGCAGTCGGTCCAATTAGAAAATTATTTATATGCTGACTAGTCGTTTAGATGGGACAAAAAAAAAAACCCGGTTTTGTGTACACCTTGTCGTGCACATAAAAGAACCCTTGGCGGTTGGAATTCGATAATGATTTTTTGGCCCAGCTGATATAGAAAAGTTGCAAGTAGACGAAAATTAGGGGAGCTGACTCACTAACCAGGTTGGCTTCAGGTCTGACAATCACAAGTCATTCGTATGGTACAAAAAGCTGATGTCCTGTGTAGACATCAATGTGCACACAAAGTTTGAATTCAGTTGTTCGGGTTAAATTTCATTCATAGTACGCTATAGCCCATCTTCATCAGGCAAGTCTGTGCAGAAAATTATGATGATCAACTTCATTCCATTTCATTTTGCAGAAAAGTAGGATGTTTAAATTTAACCCTATTTCATTTCTGGGCCTCGTATACATGTTGGTGCCATAGTTCTGGAAGGTTGTAAGTGCCACTTATGACCCAAATAGCTTTTTTGCATAGGATGACTAATCACATTTAGAGGCTTCTCTATGCAAAATTTCAGAACTGTAAGGTCGTAACTTTCACAAAAACATTGCTATTAAAATGTTAATACCCTTTTGCGTTATTAAGATTGGAATAGGTTTTCTTCTCATATCTCAAAAACAAAATCCGACAATTTTTGACACTTAAGACCTTTTCAGAACTACGACATCGATGTATGCTATATCATGGTAGTATTGTATGCATGAACAAGTACTACACTATGTATAAAACTTAGAGAAAAACAGCAGGAGCACTATAATTAGTACATTCATTGATGATTGTGTACGTTCAGCTGACATTTTCAAGTAAAGGATAATTATTTAATAAGAATAATTGATTTGTTTTTCCTTTCTGTTTTTCAGTCGGAGAGTAAATTATTTTCACCAATCTCGGATAAATCTAGCTTCACATCCACACCCATGTCTTCCAGCAAATTGTCAAAAAGAGAGTCTTTAAAGGTTAGTACACATGTAGAGTATGCATCAAGATTCCTGGTATAACTTGGCCCAACCTGCAAATAATTAGTTTTATATATATGTCATCACCTCTATTAGTCTGTACATCCGCTCATTCGCATTTCAAAGGCCGAGTTCCAGTTGTCCAGTACGTACATTTTGTTTGTGGACACTTTACAGATAACCTTTGTGGACTGTGCAGATGTTTTGTTTGTGGACACTGTACAGATAACCTTTGTGGACTGCATGGACAACCTTGCTGATGTAGATGTATATTTCGTTGCCCGGCAACTTGGTTTTAATGACATTTATAATACATTTCCGGCACCATGTTCCAATTGTCTGATACGTCGGTAAGGTCACATTTTGTTTGTGGACACTCTACAGATAACCTTTGTGGACTCTCAGGCGACCTAACTTCTGTAGGTGTATGCTCCCTTGTCTGACAAACAGGTTTTATTAATGACATTCATAATACATTACTAGCACCGAGTTCTAATTTTGTCCGGTACCAATTGTCAACTACAACTATAATACCATTAATCTTAGCTCTGTTTATAATTTAAATGTCTGATAGATTTATGATATTCCCAGGAGAACAAAAGGTTGAGTTGTTACATCGTCTGCTTGTCAGATGTGTAGCAGAAATAGAAATCACTATAGAAGATTTATTAGAGAAAATATTGAACGTATCACATGTTTTAAATCTTGTGTAAATATCAGACCAGTTCATTTTATCTGACTGAAATAAACAATTTGATATTTTTATGTCTGCATTTACCTTGCTGCTGCTAAATTCGGTGTTCATTCATAGTTTAATGATGAGCATATTGTGTTTAAGCAAAGCAGAGATAAGCAATTTGATTTACAATGCTTTAGAAGACAATAAATTTGATTAATCTTGGTGTCTAGTTCAATAACATGAACACCTGGACTAAGTTTGATAATGAGTATTTTTTGCTCACGTCATACAGAGTGATAAACAATTTGAAAGATGGATCGAATGATAAATAGGCATGTTATTATTAAGTGCCATCATTTTTTTTGGGGGGGGGGGGGGGATTCAGGGCGGTTGGGTAGTCAAATTGTTTACAATGTACACCTTATTGTCTGTCATCGAGTCAACTGAGTCAACTGGTTTCCTCACACTGCTAAAAAAAAAAAAAAACCTACTCACAAGCAAACTATTAAAAAAAAATAACCCATATGTTTGTCCAAAAATGGCTTAGTCTGTGTTGAGTAGAGATTAAACCCCATTTCTCTCTCGATCTAAGGTTTCAGTTGATGGACATCAGACGTATAATTGACTTGTTTCTATTACAATTACTGACCTCATGGTTTCCCTTTATCAGAACCTCGTAAGTTTCCTCCGGGCACCCCGATTTCCTCCCACTGCTAAAGACCCCTACTTGCAAGAGAATTATTGAAATAAAATTAAACCATATGTTAGTCCCAAAATGACCTAGTTTGTGTCAAGTGGATGTTAAACCCCATTTCTCTCTCCCCTTTATCAGTGGTGCCAGACCGAGGACTTGACAAGGACAGCTGTCTAATCGTTTGGATGGAACAAAAAAAAAATAAGTTCCCACATACACATTGGCGTGCAGGTAAAAGATCCCTTGGCAGTAGAATGTTAAACCCTATTCCATTTCATTTATTTGTCGTGTTTTGTATTCCAGGTTCAAAAGAAAAATTACAGGAGTCAGAAGAAGCAAGCTGCCAAAGAGTTACTGATCACATTAAAAGATCCTTCTGTCATAGTGTTAGCTGATTGGTTAAAGATTCGAGGTACCTTGAAGAGTTGGACGAAGCTGTGGTGTGTACTCAAACCAGGACTTATAATTCTTTACAAAAGTGATAAATTAAAGGTAAGGTCATTAAATGAACGTAAAGGTCAAAGGTCAATAAATAAACATGTGATGCCATCGTTTGAGGTTAGTGTACCATTATTTCAAATAATGTTTGGGCAACTTTCCAATCCTACATTTTGTATAGGTAATGAAATATTGGACTTGTGGAATTTATTTCAATTGCTAAAGACCCCTGTGAGCAAATAAATGAATTATTGAACAATATGTTAGTCCCCAAATCTCTCTCTCTCTCTCTCTCTCTCTCTCTCTCTCTCTCTCTCTCTCTCTCTCTCTGTCATGAGCCCAGTTTTTAAAACCCTAATTCCATTTCATATCATCTTTTAAATCACTGTTTGTTTTTATTACAGAGTAGTCATTGGATTGGTACAGTTATACTCAGCGCCTGTCGTCTTATTGAGAGACCTTCCAAAAAAGATGGCTTCTGTTTTAAGCTGTTTCATCCTCTCGACCAGTCCATATGGGCAACTAAAGTAAGTGATGTCATGAAATTACCTCATAGATGGTGGATGGTAGAAATAATTGGTAGATTTGGACAAATCCCAACTGCATTTAAAATAAAGATTAAGGAAATGCCTTCGCTTGATGGATTGAATATTTGAAATAAAAGGATAAAGGCAATGTTTTGCTTTGATTAAAATGTTACTTTGATGATGTAATTCATTTAATTGTAAAGTCTGAGTCCTAATTATTTCTATTCTTGTCATTTCTAGGGACCAAAAGGGGAGACAATTGGAGCCTTTGTGCAGCCTCTTCCATATTCATACCTCATCTTCCGCGCTCCATCAGAATCTGCAGGTTGGTGTTTTATTTTATGGTTGATAAAGTTAGTAATCTGTTTAGTAAGTTGATTTCCCGACATACTGAGATGATGTTCAGTTGTGGATCTTGAACATTGAAGGGATGCTCGATGGTAGTGGATCTGCAACACTCTGACAGGATGCTCCATTGTGGATCTTGAATGCTCTGAGGGGATGCTTGATTGTCAATCTTGAATGCTCTGACAAGATACTCAATTATATGGATCTGCAAGGCTTTTGAGGGGATGCACAATTGCAGAATTCTGTGAGAGGATGTGCGATTGTCTATCTTGAATGCTCTGAGGGGATGCTCAATTGTGGATCTGCAACACCCTTGGTGGATGCTTAGTTTCAGACCTGTAACACTCTGACGGGATGCTCAATTGTGAATCTTCTGCAATGTTCTGATAGGTTGTATTTGTTTTATCATTTTAGTGATTGATTGTATTTCAGGAAAATCTGTCTTGATTTGGCAAGTAGCTGCAGAAATGTACGACCTTAAACCCCATTTCACTTCATGTCACTTCCTATTTCAGGAAAATGTTGGATGGATGCGTTAGAGTTAGCATTAAGATGTACGAGTTTATTAATGAGATCGATGACTAAAGAACGAGAACTGAATTCCTCCGGTGCTCTGGCTGAAACGTTAGAAACTCCATCGTTTCAATCACCAACAGAACTTAACGAATCTGATTGTGAAAAACATTTCGAGGGTCAAGGTTTGTAATGTTTAGTAGATCTGGTAATCGTTAACTTTACAGCCATGTGTCTCATTCATCTGTTGGAGCCATGTTGGCTAAGTGGGTAAGTCATTTGCTTGGAGGTCACGTATTCAAGCCGGAAATTGGCCGAGAAAGTTTCTTCAAGATTTTCTGATTTGTTTTTCATTTGGCAGTGATACAGGAAAGAGGGTCTGACAAGGACAGCTATCTAGTCGTACTGATGGGACAGAAAACCAAGGCCGTGTATTTACATTGGCAGTTTGCATTCGATATAAGAGTAGGTCATAGTTCTGCTGTCTGGGAAAAATTTAACTTATTGCACAGTAGGAACTTAAACCCCATTTCATTTCATTCATCAGTCATTTAGATGGGATGAGAAAGGGAGGTCCTGTGGACACCTTGGCATGCACGTATAATATAAAAATCCTTGATGATGAAATTTGATAAAGAGTGGGTCTAATTGCTATATTGTAAGCCAAAGTTCCTTATAGCCCACTGTACAGCATTTGCCTGTTTTCATTAGCCTTGTAAACCCCATTTCATTTTAAACAGGTTTTCGTCCGTCATTTTATTGCAGATTTCGATGTATTGTAAATCAGATCGTGAAGAAATTAAAACAGAATCATTTTGAACATCCTTTTCACTCGATATTTCAGGTTTAGATGAAGATTGTAAAACAGATCGTGAAGAAATAAAAACGGAGTCAGAATCAAGTGGATCAGACGAGGAGGATGAGAAATCGTTCTGTACTAACGTTAAACCAATGGAAACACAGTATATAGAAAACGACAAAGAAGAATTGGGACAGGTAATTTAGTAGTTGTAATGGCAGGACTCACCATGTTTTGTTACGGAGTATTAAATACAAATCTGTATTTCGTTTTGTTTATTATACTTTCGATGGCCTACACTACATGAAGGTGTGATAGGTTGTAGTGGGAGGTCGCGCCAGAATTCATAACAATAACGACAGAGATTTGATTAACCAATCAACGTTGATGTGGCATACCCACAGTTCTGTGCACCAAAAGCTAAGACATTGTTGCAATAGACTGTTTCATTGGTTAATTTCTTGCATCATCCAAAACGCGGCTTATATAACAACTCTTTCAGATCCTAGTGTAGTAAAGACAAACAGAACTAAATAGGATCTGTATTGTAATTAGATTGTGATTGGTCGAAATAATATATCTATTTGGCGCTAACCTTGTCATTGTTGCCACAGTCTGTTATTTGATTGGATGTTTCTGTGACAGGACGGAATTCTGTCAATTGAGAACATATCGATTGACTTGAGAATGTATCGGACTAACATTTGAGTTGAGAATGTATCGGACTAACATTTGAGTTGAGAATGTATCGTCTAACAATTGTTCATCCAATGTTGACTTTATTTACAGCAAGGTGATGAATGTCAAACAGAAGAAGTTAATGAAGAAAATAAAAGTTTAATATGGACCCTGGTTAAACAGGTTGGATTTATTGATTAACTTCAAATTTGAAAAATAAAATATAACAAATATATCTGGACTAGAATAATAATACATAGTTTAGGAAATACCGTATTTATGACCATATGTATAGATTTTGTAGTTCTAATGTCAATGATGCTCCTTTCATACCCCATCTGGGGGGTTTGGATGGCCTAGTGGTCTAGAGTGCCGCGCTTAGACCTCTAGCTGGTCGGTCACCTCTGGCTTGCGGCTGTGGTTTCGATCCCTGGTGAGCGCATGTGGCATGGAGATAGGGGCGCCTTCTCAACCTTGTGGGTTTCCTCAGGGCACTCCGGTTTCCTCCCACTGCTAAAACCCCAACGCGCAAGCGAATTATTGAAATGAAATCAAACCATATGTTAGTCCCGAAATGACCTAGTTTGTGCAAGTGGACGTTAAACCCTTTTTCTCTCTCTGTCTCTCACACTGCATGACATACCCATCTTCAGTAGCCAAGTCAGACCAGAACAGTAGGACGCTAAACCCATTTCAATTCATGTCGTTATCTTTTCTAGTCTTGTCCTGGTGGGCCTTCCTCTAGTCAAGTATAATTAGATATTAATGTTTTGTATTTTCTAGGTTCGTCCTGGTATGGATCTTTCTAAAGTGGTTTTACCAACGTTTATTTTAGAACCACGCTCATTTCTTGATAAATTAACGGATTATTATTATCATGCTGATATGTTATCGGAGTAAGTTATATAAGCCAATTACTAGAATCAGTATTAAGACATAAGATTTATCTTGGTGAGTAAGATGTTTGCTCGCTAACCTGGAGGTTCGTGTTCGATCCCGGCGTTGACTGAGAAATTTCATCAGCGTAGTTCCTCCTTGTCAGTGGTGTAGGACGGAGGATCTGGCAAGGGGCAAATTATAGTTTTTCAGATGGCTTGAAAACTGAGGTCTCCTGTACATATTGGCGTGCACTTCAAAGATCCCTTGGCAAATGGAATTCCGTATAAGAATAAGCCATAGCGCCACTGCCCAGGCTAAACATCCCTCATATTACACTATGAATATGCCTGTCTTTATTAACTCAGTCGGAGCAGAACAGTAGGATGTTAAACCTCATTTCATTTCGTATGCTCGTTTTAGGGGAGGTGCCAGGATTGTTCAGTGAATATTTCTCTGTCTCTCGTGTACAAAACCCATGTGAATGGTGCAGAACGGGAGAGTTTAGTCGTGTCAATCGGATGTGATGAATACCATAAGAAGCTTATAGAAAATCCCCTTACAGTTTATTATAATAAAAGTATGCTGTAGCACTGTTGTCTATGCAGAACTTCTGTTCACAACAAATCACACAGCTTTCGCCTTTCTTCATCGGCCTATTCGGCTTTTAATAATCTTTTTACAGTTCATTTTTTTTGGAGTACTTACTCATGGGAATTTGTGGGTGAGAAGTTATTCAATCTAACATTGATAGAATTGATCAGTGATTTGATATTATATTTAATATATTTCTAGAGCGGTACTACAGGAGGACCCGTTTACTAGAATGAAGTCAGTGGTACAGTGGTATTTAGCCGGTTTCTATAAAAAACCAAAAGTAAGAATAATAATTTCTAAAAAACATTGTTTGGAAGACTCAACCCATTTATTTTGCCTGTCCAACCTCGTGGGTTTTCTCTGGGTCGTTTGGTTTTCCTCCCACTACGAAAGACACCAACACGCAAGCGAATTATTGAAGTAAGACTGAAACATATGTTGGTCCCAAAATGACCTAGTCTGTGTCAAGTGGATATTAAATCCCATTGCTCTCTCCATGTTTCTGGCTTATTTTCCAGAATTGTCCTCCTTTATTTCTGTTATTATAATAAGGTACCAATAATAATTTGTTATTTTTTTCAGGGATTGAAAAAACCATACAACCCTATAATAGGAGAAACGTTTCGTTGTTACTGGCGTCACCCAAAAACAAACAGTCGCACATTTTATATAGCAGAACAGGTAAACAAATAATCCATTAGAATATTGGATCAGAAGGTCTTTCATTGAGTCAAGTTTCCTGTTTGTACGCGATGAGGAGAATGGTCGTCTGTACAACTTAGTGGATCAGTTTCTCATTGAATCAAGTTTCCTGCTTTTATTTGATGAATGATTAAAATCAATGAAGTTTATGTTAAACTCCATTTCGTCTTCAATCTGAGGGGTACAGAAACGAACCTTCAACAGTTGGAATTTGAAATAAGATACTTAGAATATCTGTATTTGTTAAACATGGTGTGATTAGACAAACTTTACAACTCGCAACTAATAGATTTACTGACACGTTGATCTGTTCATATCACAAATAATTATAAAAAAATACCATATAAATGTAGGTCGTTAAACGTCTTTATGGATATTTTTGAGTTAAATGACTATGATGTTGATATTTTTAAGTTAAATGACTATAATGTTGATATTTTTTGAGTTGAATGTCTATAATGTTGATATTTTTGATATATATGAGTTAGATGTTTATAATGTTGATGTAAAAGACTTTTGTCTGTGGTATTTTTAGTAAAATTATTGTCCCCCGCCTTTCGAAGAAAGTTGGGGGACTATTAAAATGGGTTCGTCCGTCCGTCTGTCTGTCTGTCCGTCTGTCCGTCTGTCACACTTTTTGGGACACAATAACTCTCTTCCTAATTGAGCTAGAATGTTCAAACTTGGTGTATGTGTTTATTTGGTCAATGCCTTGATGGAGTTCGAAGATGAGCATTTTCCGCTTAGGGTAAGCAGAGATAAGCAATTTGATTGGTTGATGCTTTGGGACACGATAACTTTAGTTCTAATTAAGTGAGAGTAATGAAACTTGGTGTATAGTTTCATTACAGTAATACCTTGACTAAGTTCGATAATGAGCATTTTCTGCTCAGGGTAAGCAGAGCAATTTGATTCGTCGAGACTTTGGAACACAATAACTCTCCTTCTAATTGAGTTAAAATGTTCAAACTTGGTGTATATGCTTATTAGGTCAATGCCTCGAAGGAGTTCGATAATGAGCATTTTCTGCTCAGGGTAAGCAGAGCGATACGCAATTTGATTGGTCGAGACTTTGGAACACAATAACTCTCCTTCTAATTGAGTTAAAATGTTCAAACTTGGGGTATATGCTTATTAGGTCAATGCCTTGATGGAGTTCGAAGATGAGCATTTTCCGCTTAGGGTAAGCAGAGATAAGCAATTTGATTGATTGATGCTTTGGGACACGATAACTTTAGTTCTAATTAAGTGAGAGTGATGAAACTTGGTGTATAGTTTCATTACAGTAATCCATTGACTAAGTTAGATAATGAGCATTTTCTGCTCAGGGTAAGCAGAGCGATACGCAATTTGATTGGTCGAGAGTAGCCGAGACTTTTGAACACAATAACTCTCCATCTAAGTGAGTTAAAATGTTCAAACTTGGTGTATATGCTTATTAGGCCAATGCCTTGATGGAGTTCGAAGATGAGCATTTTCCGCTTAGGGTAAGCAGAGATAAAAAATTTGATTTGTTGATACTTTGGGACAAGATAACTTAGGTTCATCTTGATTGATGATTTTTATGCCAATACAATGACTGCATTCTCATTTAGTAATGGATTCGACAGTAACAGTGTATAGAAACGATTGACTTGGACACGAGCGCCCTTTCCCTTGGCCAGAGGGGCCCTTTTGTCTGCCTTTAGGGTCCCCCTAACTAGGGTACATTTTCATTTTTCTCGTCGGTTTTAGCATTTTTCTTTATAAAACACTTTTGGATGACACTTCTTGCACAGTTTGATTGCTCGATAAGTTTGAAAAAAATAAATGCGCGATTAATTAATATGTGTCTTCTATTTATTTTGGGATTTCGGCGGGGGACATCAGCCTCACTGTTGGCTTGTTTTCTCTTCTTTCAGATCTCCCATCATCCCCCGGTGTCAGCATTTCATATATCTAATCGTCGTGATGGCTTTAGTATCAGTGGAAGTATTTTAGCTAAATCGAAATTCTATGGTAAGACACCATTCTTATAAATTACCGTATTACACCGCAGATCATTATTCTCTCACCGAAACACTTGTTATATAGGTTCAATCCCAGTAGGGGAGTTTCCATGCATTTTAAATCATATGCTCTGTCCCTTAGTAAAGCGGCGTGGTTTCAATTTACTGCTTGTATGTGACACAAGGGGTAAGGCCATCTGTCTAACCTCATGGGTTATCTCTTGGTGCTTCGGTTTCCTCCCACTGCTAAAGACCTCTACTCACATCACTATCTGAGAAATTACTTAATCTGGTTTTGTAGCCTGGAAACCCATCATACAAGCTGGTAGACTGGCAACCTATTATCTAAGCTGGTTTTATAGCCTGGCAACCCATCATACAAGTTGGGATTGTAGCCTGGCAACCTATCATTTAAATTTATTTATTTATTTGTTTTTTTTTTATGTAGGTAACTCTATATCAGCAATATTAGACGGAACTGCCAAACTTACGTTTTTAAAACGTGGTGAAGATTATTTTATAACCATGCCATATGCACATTGTAAAGGTAAGTTGTATTATTTCTTTTTGGGGACACAGAAACAAATTGTATACATTGTGTTAGAACACTTTACTCAGGACAGAGGGCCTGACAAGGACAACTGTCTATCCGTTCGGATAAAGCGGAAAATTGAGTGATTTGTATGGGACAGAATATTGAGGTTCTGTGTAGACATTGACCTGCATGTAAAAGATTCCTTGGCAGTTGAAATTCAACTGGGCAACATTTCTCTCATAGCACACTGTAGGGCATATGCCTGTCTTCATTAGCTCAATAGGAGCAGAACAGTAAGATATTAAACCCCATTTCATTTTATTTCATTTCATTTTTTCTTCTGGTTAAGAGAGAGCAAGAAATAGAGAGAAGGGAAAGATTGACTAACATATGGGGAGTCCATGTCGGAAAACCCTAATGAACTTTCTCAGCAAATGCAGGGATCGAACACGCCACTTTCAGTTACTAACTGCCTGTAAAAGATTGTGTTTATTGTTATTACAGGTATTCTGATCGGAACATTAACCATGGAGATGGGAGGAAAAATCACCATTAATTGTCCTAAAACTGGTTATAGATGTGATCTGGAATTTAAGCTAAAGGTAAGTTTCCACCACTGATATCGTTAATAATTTTCAATTCAAATCTCTGAAAAATGAATATTTTCCTTTTAAATGTTATAGTCTTTTTGTTAACAAATACTTTCACTCAAGTGAATTTATGTCTTTGGGCGCTTGATATCGTTAATAATTTTCAATTCAAATCTCTGAAAAATGAATATTTTCCTTTTAAATGTTCTTTTTGTTAACAATTCCTTTCACTCAAGTGAATTTATGTCTCTGGGCTCTCCCTTGTGCTCTGTGTACAATCTCGCTCTGAATAAACTCTACTATACAGTGTATATTCTGTATTTCTCTGAATAGAGTCTAATACAAAGTGTATATTTTGTATTTCTCTGAATAGAGTCTAATACACAGTGTGTATTTTGTATTTCTCTGAATACATTCTAGAATACAGTGTATATTTTGTATTTCTCTGAAAATAGTCTAATATACATTGTATATATTTTGTATGTATCTTTGTATACAATCTACATGTACTATACAATGGTGTATATCCTATATCTATCAACTGTACAGTGGTGTATATTGTGTATATCTATTTATACAGTGTTGTATATTATTTATCTCTGTTTACAAACGACTATTTATATACAGTCTATATTTTGCAGTGTTTATATTATAGTGTGTATAAAATCTACCACTATACAGTTTATTTCTCTGAATACAATCTACTATACATTGGTGTATACTGTGTATCTATCTGTGTATAGAGTGAACTATACATTGGTGTATATATATTGTGTATCTATCTCTGTATGCTGTGTATATTATGTATCTATCTCGGAATAAATTGTATATTTTGTATCTCTCTCTGTATACAGTGTACTATACAGTGTATATTATGTATCTATGGTGTATATTGTGTATCTATCTCTGTATACAGTGTAATATAAATTGTATATTTTAGCCGTTTTTAGGAAGTGGTGAAGCTAGTAATAAAGTGAGTGGTAAAATAAAAGTAGGAACAGACACACTGTGTAATATTGATGGACACTGGGATCAAGAAATATATATAAAAGATAAAATGAGTGGGGTAAGTGTACTGAATTCATATCGGACATTATGTACAATAACCCTTTCTTTTCAGACATTAACTTCAATAACCCTTTCTGTTCTTTGACGAAAGTGGTGATTGATCAGATTGATGACACAGGACCTAGCAAGGAACAGAGTCTAGTTGCTTGCAATGTGGAGGGGGATGGGGCGAATGGTTAATGTATCATAAGATACATACTCCACTCAGCGTTTCGTTTGATTAGAGGTAATCCCACTAGACACTGCTATTATGAGTGGATAGTGTTGTTTTAAATTTTGATTGGTCAGTAGTCCGACTACCAGCCAATCACTAGCTGACCTACAAAAGCTTTACATTTGAAAAGAGTGCCAATATTGGACCAAATATGTTTACATAACGTTACGTCATGGCTCACGATATTATTATCCCTAAGTAACCCGTGCATAGCAGAATACTGCAGTAAAACTAATTGCATGACAAACAAGGCTATTAAGTCGAATGAAATGTAAACAATACTGTTTGGAAACGAACATACTTTCACCGATTTTAATACCTTAAATCACTGTCCAAAGTTTAAGGGAAGACCCAGATTAAACGAAGGAGTGTCGTGTTGCTGTACTTAAGTGATAGATTTCATTGAACGGAAAGAATAGACACACTCCTGCATAAGTTCAAGAAACAGACGCTATTCCAGCAATGGCCAGAGAGGGATTTCTCGGGCCATTCCTTCAGGAATATACATAAGGTCTGGCATTGAGTTTCGATTCCCCGATTGTACCGGACTAGGTGTAGGGTCGTCTGTCCAATCTTATGGATTTTATCTGGGGCCTCCGGTTTCCTCATACTGATGAAGAAACAAGTGTGCAAGCGAATTATTGAAATAAAATTGATCCATATATTAGTCCCAAAATTAGTCAAGTAGGATCGCCTGTCCTACCTTTGTGGGTTTTCTCCGGATCCTCCAGTTTTATCGCAATGCTAAAGACACAAGAGGGAAAGTCAATTATTGAAATAAAATTGTGTCAAGTGGATGTAAAACCTCATTTCATTTCTTTGCGAAATACAATTAAACAATTTGTTTATTTTACAGGAAAGTTCACCATTTTTTGTTGTAAATAAAGAAGTTAAGTCATCCCGGTTAAAACGATACACAGTACCGTTAGAAATACAGGAACAGTTTGAATCAGAGAGGTAAATGTATATACTTACATTCAACCATCAAAACTTAGTGATGAGGTCATTAATACAACAACCACTGGTGAGGTTTTGTGTATAGAGTAGTGCTGGAACGATATATGTCTTTGTATCGATGTATCACCTTCTACCGATTTGCTAAATCCAAGTATCTTGATTTTTCTTTTATTGTTTTTGTCACTTTTAATTAACCTGTCACTCTTACATATCTACGTCACACATAGGTTACACAAACATTCTTGTAATATAAAAAAGTTTTATTTCTACGACACAGACAGGACTAAAAATATCAATTATTAATTTGTTCTGTTGTTTTCTTGGTAAATATAGACCAGGCTGTGAAACAGGATAGGAATTGTATTGTGACTGTAGTGGCAGTACCCAGTATTAGGGAGGTTGGGTGACCAAATGGTTGAACCATGTGCATTTTAGTCAAGTGACTTGGCTTTGATTCCCTGCTTTTAGTTTTATGTGACAGGGAGTAGGGTCATCTGTCCAACCTTGTGGTTAACCTTTGCTTTCCTTCCATTAAAAACCTTTGTGCACAAGCAAATTAAAATCTGTATGACCTAGATTGTATTGAGTGGGCATTAAACCCACCCTCTCGCTCTCTCTCTCTCTCTCTCTCTCTCTCTGAACAACCAAATATAACTAGTCACACCATTAAAATAAATAAATTTGTTTTTAAGGTTATGGCGACGAGTCTCAGAGGCCATTAGTAATTGTGATATGCACGGAGCAACCGATGAAAAACATTTACTGGAAGAGAAACAGCGTTATGAGGCACGGGAAAGGAAAGCCAAGATGATGGAATGGGTTCCGAAATTTTTTGAAAGAGATTTATTGACTGGTGATTGGTTATATAAATATGTGGAGTAAGTGGGTATTTAAAATACGTGGAAAAAGTAGTTCTACTGCACAAAATGTAGACTTTAGTAATCTCCCTTTGAAGTCTCTTGCTTCTTGGAGGTAAGATAATCCCGACAGACACAAGTTTATGCCATTGCAGCGTAATTTGCTACTCCAGTTTTCAATTTGTTACAATACTCAATCTGCTTTAGTGGTGCATATCATCTTTTGAATAAACATTATAGAATTTTTAATTGGTACTCAAATTCTGTGTCCGATGCAAGACAAAATGTTTTGATGAAGGAAATAGTTGAAAATAAGCTATTTTATCCTGTGGAGATAATTGGTCGGTATAGAATAATTCTGGCACTCAGAAGTACAAAAGGATTTTATAATATGAATAAAAATCATAAAATAAAGTGCCAGACATGACCTCATGCTGGAGATTACCAGTACCAAAGACCAATGGTTTATATGACCATGGTGACGTATCTCAATGACTTATCGATATGGTCATATATCATTAGACAGTTTTGTTCAGGGGAAGTGAATGGCCGAATAGTTAGCATGTGCGCATTCAGTCATAAAGTTGCCATTGAGTCAGTTGGCATGGTTTTGATTCCTCGACTGTACATGACCAGGAGTAGGGTCGCCTATCCAACCTCGTGAGTGTTCATGGGGTCCTACGGCATTCTCCCACTAATAAAGACTCTATGAATTATTGAGATAAAATCGAACCTCAGTGAGTCTCGAAATGTCCTAGCTAGTGATGTGCGGTTTTTAAATTTTCTTTCGGTTTCGGTTTTCGGTTTTTCTGAGGCAAAAAACCTCGGTTTCGGTTTCGGTTTTCGGTTTTTTTATTCATTTAAACACTGTGTAATGTATGTACTGATTTATGCTTATTTTATAGGAATAGTTGAAAGCCAGAAAAAATAACAAAAATATTGATGTAAATAGTAAACAACAAGGGTTTTTTTTACTGTTATATGACTTTAATTATGACTGGTAGTAATAACAAAGTTACTGTAAAAAAAGATCTGACACACACAGCGCCATAGGCATAATAATAGATTAATATAACGACATAATATCAGTAACAGTAAAGTTAGATTCTACTGTAAAAAAAAAATACCAAAATAAATTTGCATAACAAAATAATACCAATCCAACAAATCGAAACATGTGGTCTTTTATTTCTCGTTTATAAGCGTCTTAAAAACAAAGCTTACGCAATTGCCGTTTTCGGGTGTTGTTCAAATGTTGTTCTAAACCTGACTCAAAATTGTTAAATTATATTCTTATAATTTATGCAGCAGAAATAGATTTTTTTACAAAGATTAAATCTACATTTTGTGTCATCTAATCTTTCATAGTTATTGAGCAAGCGATGGAGGCATTTTACTTTTTAGAGGAAGCCATCGTTCGATATTGACAACTATTGACAACCGGCTTCGGGTTGCATAAAATTTTGGATTGTAAACCGAACCGAATTGAGAAAATAAATAGTCTAGGCCAACCAGACTGATTAAACACTCTATTATTCTATACATACGGGCTCTGGTTGATCGAAAATAAAAACGGAAGTGGTGGCTACATTAAAATTTTGGAATTATTAAGTAAACGAAATACGGTTACATAAAAATTAGTAACTTGAAAAAAAAAACGAAACGCACGGTTATTTTTTTTTTTAACGGTTCGGTTTTCGGTTTATTTGTAAAAACCGATACCGTACGGTTAAACCGAAAAACCGCACATCACTAGTCCTAGCTCTCTCTCTCTCTCTCTCTCCCCCTCTCTTCCCCCCCCCCTCCTCTTTGGTACAGAATAGTGGGATATTAAACAATATTTTATTTCTACTTTCAGTTTGCGACCCTGGGACCCAATCAATGATTTGCTGCAATATGAACAAGAATTTGTCATCCAGACGCACACTCGACATAAAACACCCGTTGTGCGAACCATGAGTATAACTAGTCAGGAACAGGAGAAAAAAAAAGTTTTTCGTAACGTAGCTTTGGCACGATCGCAAAGATGTACCGGTAAAGTTCGGAAAGAAAGCGGAAGTTCGACTCCAGATCCAGAATTAATTCATGACAGTGATTCATCAGAAACAGCTAGTAAGTGTTGATGTAGAATTTAAACATGGGATTAAGTATGTAAAGAGTCTTTACTTCCACATCTCGGCCTTTTTCCTCAACCTCTAACAAAGATTATGTGAAGATGAAACTACTTTGATTGACAACCTATGATATCTTCTAATGAAGTAGGTGGTCAAAGGGTGAGGGATCTGGCCTAGGTGTCACAAAGCATTCTCAGACTTAAGTTAAGAATGGAATTAAAATTGTCTGCCTTATATTAACTTGTTTTAATGTATTAAATACATCAATAAGAAACCAGGTGCAAAGTTTTGTATTTGGAATCAAAGATATTTCTCATGAACAGCGATTGAAAGTTGAATAAATGAAGTCTGAGAATTCTTTGTGACACATGGCCTTTAAACGAGAATGCCTCAGGTTGGTAACCCAACATGGACTGAGAAAAACCTTTGAGATTTTTCATGCCCTGTTCTCGTTTGCTTGGGTCACTGTTGTTTTACTGGGTGATTGTGATAAAACATCAGGTTCCTGTATCCTTCAGCCCAATCAGCTGTCAAGGTTGGCTGAATAGTCAAATGCGTACAAAGGGAAAAGGCCGAGATGGATTTTGTAAGACAATCATGTAGGGTTGATGTTATTTTGCAACGCAGCTAGCTAATAATAACACCTCTGTGCTTGGCTTAATTTAATCTATAGATATCCAGACTCTTATTGGCTTAACAGGGGGGAACGATTGAGTGTTGCTTTAATCTGGGTGCAGAACTCTGGAAGTAATTTTGAAAGGCATGTGTTTTAAGATAAGCTTTGAAATACAACAAAGCATTAAAGATGCATTATGTAAAAGCTATATCGGCCGACTCTCAGGTCGTTTCTTTTCTAGATTCAAAGGGGGGTTGGATGGCCGAATGGTTAGCGTGTGCGTGCTGTATCAGAAAGCCTGTCATTGAGTCAACTGGCGTGGCTTTGAATCCCCTGATTGTACGTGGCAATGATTAGGGTTGCCTGTCCAACCTTGTGTGTTTTCTTCAAGTCCTCCGGTTTCCTCCCACTGCTAAAGACCCCTACGCACAAGCGGATTATTGAAATGAAATTAAACCATATGTTAGTCCCAAAATGACCTAGTTTGTGTCAAGTGGAAGTTAAACCTCTCTCTCTCTCTCTCTCTCTCTCTCTCTCTCTCTCTCTTGTCAAAATTTCAAACAGCGATAACTCAGCTCAGAATCAAGTAATGAATGAAATTTTCAATATATTCATTTTCCATTAACTATTTTTGAACTACAGGGGATTGGGATGGCCTAGTGGTCTAGAGTGCCGTGCTTCGACCGCTATCTGGCCGGTCAACTCTGGCTTGCGGCTTTGGTTTCGAGCCCTAGTGAGAGCATATGTGACATGGAGATAGGGGCGCCTTCTCAACCTTGTGGGTTTCCTCCGGGCACTCCGGTTTTCTCCCACTGCTAAAGACCCCTACGCGCAAGCGAATTATTGAAATAAAATTAAACCATATGTTAGTCCCAAAATAATCTGTGTTGAGTGGACGTTAAACCCCATTTCTCTCTCTCTCTTTTGAACTACAGTTAGCGATCACGACCAGCTCTTTATCTAAATCTAACATAATGCATCTTAACTAAAAAAAATGCAATGAAAATGAAGGAGTTTGAGACTCCCAGACTTCAAGACTCGGCTAGCTAGCGTCTGCTACTTTTCATCTTTTTCTTATGTTGGCGTTGACCATACGAAAACCCGTGAAGTATTTTTTGTTTTGAAAAGAACTTCGTATGTATTAATTATTAAATTGACTTGATAGTCGAGAGGGATTGAAATCTTTATAGTGAGGGATTAAAATTTGTTTTTTCAGAATATTTGTTTGCTCAGCCCTCTGTGTGTTAGTATATATGTTTAGTTGACTACCACAAAAATTCTGTTATTTGATTCTTAGAAACAATTTCAAGCATGAACACATTTTTGGTGTCCTAGGCCTCAAATGGGTTGAGATTATTCAATTGTTTATTTGAACGTCATTTAATTAATTAGTTCTGCACTTTCCTTCCATTGAAAAAAGAGTGAATTATTGAAATCCAGCTAGTTGTGTATTCAGTAGAGACGTTTTTAAAATTAAATCTTTTAGGTTCCGGTATTTGATCAGTCACTTGTTGTAAAAACACTTATTTAAAGGGACAGTAACATTCTTGCTGGCTTGGTAGCTCCAGAAAATAAATAATACCCTTATTCTAAGTACTAGATGTTTAAGTGTCCTACCTGTTGTGTAAATTATCCATTACAACCTATTTTACTTGTCCAGAGGGTTCGAAAATATTTTAAAATCCAAGTCACATTTGAAAAGGTTTACGTTAGACTTTTCGAATCAATTGGTTGAATTTTTCCAATTTTTCAAAATAGGTGTGTTAAGATGAAATTTATGTCATCATTTAATTGGAATATTGTAAAATAATACGATTTGTTGACCAGAATGAAGATTGGGACATATTATTCAGTTACAACAAGAGTGTTATTAGGGCTTTAAGATACATTATTCAAGAGCTATATCTGCTTATTGCAGGTCTTTCTTTCTTTAGGCCTGAAATGTTATCTAAATTATTAATTAGATATTAATTAACTTATCTAGACCATAATCAATTCTAGATGCCATCACTAGCCTGCGATTTTACTTGATTTGAAACTAATTTGCTGCTCAACGCTACAACGGGTAATGAAGACGTTTTTTTTTTTTTATCGTACCGATTTTGTAATGATGATTGAGGCTAGGCCTAAAATTCAAAAGCTAATATCTCGGTTTAGAGTGGATCAATTTGACTGAAATTTTCGTCAAATTCCCTTTGCGTTATCTGATTTTTAAATATTTTAGTGAGAACTGCCAGCTCTTTATCTAATCTTCCATAATGCTCCTTTAACTAATAACATTGCATGAATTTCAGTTTTCAGTAAGCTTAATGATAATTTTGTTTAGTAATAATTTTAACTGCATGATTTTCAGTTTGGTAGCTGACTATAGGATAGGTATGAATTTTATTTGCAAAAAATATGTTCAATCCTTTTAGTGCTTTTATTGGCATTTTTTGGAACTCAAATTTTCCAAACTGTCTTATTCCATAGAATGATGGGGGAGGGGAAAAGCATGTCTTATTAAATCTTTTTAAAGTGAAACGTTTCATGACGAGAGCTAGCAAACTGAAAAGTCCTATTATAGCTTGTATTTAGTTTGGAAATGTTTACCGTTTGTTTGTGTTTGTAGATTTTTATTTTTTACTGTAAAACAAGAAATTAATGACAAAGAAACAAATCTGACATTTTGGTAGTCGCTTTGATTTCATTAGACAATTCTTTTTAATATGGTGATATATTCAAATGTAGTGATGGAGGTTTAGCATCCTACTATTCTGCTCCTAAACTGGGCTAATGAAGACGGCCATACAGTTTGCTATGAGGCAAAGTTTGCCTGGACAGCGGCGCTACAGCCTACTGATATATTGAATTTCTACTGTCAAATGTATCTTTTACTTGCAGGCCAATGTCTACTCGGTATCCCGTTTTTTTGTCCCATCCAAACAACTATACGGTGTCCCTTGCCAGTAAAAGGAAATAAAATTGGCAGGCGCGGATCTAGAGGGGGGGTCCAGGGGGACCCCCCTGGCTCAGACTTGAAAAATTTTTATGCGATTTTATTGGCGACTTCTAGACCTGTAATTTTGGAATTTACCTTTCGGATATACGTCAGAATGCACCAAATTGAATCTAATTTATCAAATCCTGGATCCGCGCCTGATTGGGTGTAACATTTTACATTTGTTGAGAAAATGGGTTAATGAGAACGGTTATGAGCCATGAAGTAGGCTAGGAGTGGCATTGTTCTCAGAGAAACAGTACATTTGTCTACTCTTCTAATAATTCTAGCTGCTAAGGGATCTCTTACAGGCATATCAATATGTGCTCAGATTGGCTCAAAATCTTAAGTTTTTCGTCCCATTCATGCACCCTGGATGTGCCGTTCTGCACGAGAGGGGTTCGGTGGCCGAATAAAGTCTGTCAACTGCCATGGTTTTGATTCCTCGGTTTTCTACCCACTGATACAGACCCCTGTGTGCAAGCAAATTATTGAAATAAAGTTGAACCATATAATAGTTCCGAAATAACCTAGTTTGTGTCGAGTGGACGCTAAACTCCATTTCTCTCCCTACCCCCTTGCCTGCATGTTTGACTGGGGAAACTACTCTGAAAAAAATTGATTAGTGAGTTGGGGGCTTGAAATTTTCTGGTTACCATACATATGATAGTCTTAGCATGACTTGTTTTTTGTGCTCATGATGATTTAAATGCCATTTCTTTCCTTAATTTCTTGTTTTATCATTTATGGATTGTTTGTTTCTTACTGCATGTACATAGGCCTACTGCAGTATATGTCTGTAATATGATTGCTACCATATATATATATATATATTTATGTTTGCTATAGGCCTATGTATTATTTGTCTTTTCTTTATTTTTTTCCCTTTTGTGCACCTAAAACCCTGACATGTGTATTTCATTTTTATTAGGGGATAGATTTTTGGGGTGATTTTTTTTTTGTATTTTGGTACGGTTTTTATAATTTTTTTTTAATCATGTGAAAATTTTGGTTCTAAAAAAAACAACTGTTTATTCTTAGATGAATACACCTACTGCTTATTTGATGCCTATTAAAAAAGATAGCTTATTAGCATATGGGGCGATCGATGGGTAAGACACTGGCTTGCTAGCTTGGGGATTGCGGGATTGATCCCTGCATTGGCTGAGAATGTACATCAGGATTTCCTGTCGTGGTTTTTCCTTGTCAGTGGTGCATGTTGGAGGGCCTGACAAGTTGTCTAATTGTTTGGATGGTACAAAAAATGAGGTCCCGTGTATACATTGGCATGCACATAATAGATTCTTCGGCAGTTTGAATTTGATATAAGAGTAGATCATAGTCTTGCTGCCCGGGCAAAATTGCACTCATAGTACACTGTATGGTGTACGCCGTCTTAATTATCCCAGTCGCAACACAACAAACGATTTCAATTTCATCATGGGTCAATCGTGCTGTGCTGTATTTAGGTGTTTGGTAGTCAAGCGACTTTCCCCTTGTCAAAGGTGCGCGAAAGAGGGACTGAATAGGAATAGCATCCATGTTGGCAAGCGTGTAAAAGAACCCTCATCAGATGTAAATTAGGCGAAAAACGATGCTGACGGGACAAACTTTCTCTCATTATAGCTCACTGCATGGTGTATATCTTCATCTTTATGTATTGCCCCTATTTCATTTATTAAATTAACACTTCTTCAATGGAAAATTGTTATGTACGTTTTTTTTTCCTTTTCAGCAACAGCTTTACGCCAATCGAGTTTGGCCAACGGGAAGTTACGTCTCAATGAAGATAGTTATAAAAAGTTAGTTGAACCAATGATGAAAATGCAGGAAGAGGTCAATGGGTCGTTAAAAACGCTTCAACGTCAAGTCTTTACCCTCCAACAAGCCAATGAAAACAATAATAACCAACCAGGCTTCGGAAGAGACTGGATAATGTTGGCTTCAATACTCTTAATTCAAATAGTCTTGCAGTGGTTAATGAAATAAATACCATTTCTCTCCAGTTACCGAGGTGATATTTTTTTAAAGGAACTATTTTGTGTGGTGGTTATGTACATAGCGTTGCCTTGACAACTGTGTTTCTATAGTAACCATTATGGTATCCATGGTGATTGGAGGTGTTTTGAAGCTCACAGAGTTTAATAGAGGATATGATAATTTATTATTTATTACTTAGAGCTATGACATTGTTAAACTCGAACAGATATTTTACCATTACATGATAAACGCTATCCAAGTCAAATTGATGTCCCCAATAAAGATTTTCTTTTCGTCACCATGGCTCTGTTCATATCCTTCAGGACTGCATGCACTCATTGATTGCTAACGTTCACTTTTGTTTTATGTAGTACAGCGATAGTCAAGCAGTTGGGCCAGAAAATTCAATAAGTCTGGTTCTCACAAAGAAAGTGTGGCCTGCCGATTTCATTATTTTTTTTAAATAAATATTTACATTTTATAAAAGTTCAATATATAATTGTAGGATTTGAAAACAATCCAAAGGTTTTATGAATTCATCTCCAAACCATTTACACAATGGTATACAAAACAGACTTGACAAGGAGTAGGGTCGCCTGTAAAACCTTGTGGGTTTTCTATGAGTCCTCCGGTTTCATCCCACTAATGATGACCCCTACATGCATGCAAATTATTGAAATAAAATTGAACTCAAAATGACCTAGTTTGTGTTGAGTGAATGTTAAACCCCATTTTTCTTCCCCCCTCTCTCTCTCTCTCGATATATAATTCTGTCTATGATCTTTTTAAAGAAAACTCAGCCGTTTTAATCCCCAAGTTTTAGCGTATTTCATGTTTTGTAAGCTATCTGTTCGTTTATAGATAAAGACTTTATCAATTGTTTCATATTTACCTTAAATCATAGTGATTCACGATCATTGGTCACTTTAAACAAAACCTAGACATGTAGCAGTTAAATTTATGGTTACAGAATTCAATCCGGTTTGGTTAAGCGATATTTATATTTGTAAATATAAGAGAAACATTAATTATATATAGGCTAAGCATGTGAACATATACATTGTAAAAAAGAATTTTTTTGCAGGCATTAAGTATAGGTTGGGAAATTAAGTTGTAGAGACCGTACATTGATTTGTTTTCTTTTTCTTTCCTTCCAAAATGACATCCAAATTATGAATTTAATTTAGATATTTTGAAATTAAAGAGATGAGGGTTCATGCTATAATAGTTTAGAAAATAGATATTGAAACAGGAATATTTATAAAAAATTTCAGTCAAATTACATTATTCTCAGCAAAGTTATGAATGGTTTAAGTTTTAACAAGAAATGGCCTAAATTGTGTGTCCAATGATTGCCAATTGACAGTTCATATTTTCGATTGTATCATTGCCACGATATTAAACAAAGTCTCAAATTTTTGGTCTTTCAATCAGTAATCAACATGAATACCGCCATATTATAGTTTAACAAGTATATGACAGGCATTATCTGTTTAATCCATTCAATATCTAAACCATCTGATGCTCTGGAGAGTTGATTATGAGCTTGTTATTTGAATAAATGTCAAAATAATCATTGAGGTAACATTTGAAACCAATAAAACAGATTATTATAGGCAGATTTAGCTGTTGTATAATTCCTCTTTTGACCACGAAAGCTTTAATAGTATGCCTATGGTAACTTGTTTAAGATTTGCTTCCACTGATATAGATCTCACAGATTAGTTCATATATGCTAGTAGTAGGTAGTTTTATTATGTTGTTATGGGTATACAGTGCCAGTTCATGGGAGGTAACTCCCAAATATGTACTCAATTAACTGTAGTTGTCTCCCTTCCCTTATAATGAATGACACGACAATAACATCTTTTTTTTAAAAAAAAAAAAAAAAAAAACATTTCCAGCCTTTCCAGAATTATTACATTTATCAGAATTGTTGTTTTTAGAATAATGACATTTGGACATAACCCTAACATGCACGGAACCATCATTAAAACTATCCAGGGAACAAAGTAGCCCCCCCCCCCAACCTTCAAGCACTATTAAAGTTTCTTGCTGATGGCAGTTATATTGGTTGTTCTGTTGAGAAAATTCAATTTTGGTACGAAGCGTAGATATCTCTAATGCCAAACCAATTACTTAACAAACTAATTCAGACGTAAGAAATATCTTATTAACTGACATTGAAGGAAAGTTGATTTTTATTGTTAAAGTCTTAATTTGGACTTGGATTGTGTTTATTTTTGAATGATCGAGCGAGGTTAAAATTAGAAGAATCATGTTTTAAATATGTAAAAGATTTATTTTGATTTTATCTCATATATAATACTGCCATTTTTATCAGTTTATCAACCTTGTAATGTTTAGGTTCTTGTAGTGTTGTCTTTAAAAGCCAGGGATGCTGTAACTAATTTGAGGTTGGGACAGTTTTTCAAAAAGGGCTTTTTGTCGGACATAGGTCTTGAAGAACGAAAGGCTAATTAACATTTGGTTCCAAGCAAACAAACATGGAGTCTGATGGCTGGTGCTGTCAGGTTTCAAGAAATTTGGGGTGTTTTGTGGACAACTTTAGTCTTCAAGATGCTTAAATTAAATCCATTATCTTTAAATACAAGAGAAGCTTATTAAGCCAAGTCCCAAATATAAAACAAAAGAGCACACTTGCCCTTTCAGTCACCCTGCACTCGGCAGCTAGTCCTGTGATCCCCTCACCCTTGGCTGGAGGTTACAGGGCCAAGTCCTGAGTAAAAAAACTGTTGCCCTTTAGCCACCCTGCCCTTGGCAGCACCCTTAGCAGCGCCCTCGGCAGCTAGTTCTGGGACACCCCCACCACTGACTGGAGCTTACGGGGGCCAAGCCGGGGTATAAAAAAGAGGACTGCTACTCCTATGCCCCCTTCATCCCTGACTCGATCATTATAATAAACTCACTTGAGATTGGTTGTCAATTGTAGTTTAAACCTAGTCATTTATTATTTTTATTATGTTCAATGTACTGATCGTTATTTGATGGGGGTTTGTTTTAATCGTTTGTATCATACGATATTGTGAAAATTGAATCTGTAAGACTTAAAATCCATTTGAATGCGAGCTTGGATATTTAATTGTTAATTATTCATTTTGAGTACATATAAGCTTTGATTAAAATAATATATTGTCCAAAAATTGCAAATGACGGTCAGAAACTGAAAGTAAAATATAGATTAGAACCCAATTAATGTATTAAAGATATATTGTGTGAGATTAAGATAAAGAGCTGACCATTCTTGCTATAATAGCTCAAAAATAGATAATGTAAAGTCAAGTTATCAGTGTTTGTAGTTTTGATAAGAAGTGTGTATTGTGGTAACCAGGACACCAGTACAAACGAAACTAAGCCTTGCTTTCCCATTTTTAAATAGAATTAATCTAGTTCAAAAATATCAAGTATTTGATGCCATCGAGAGTT
Organism: Patella caerulea; assembly: GCA_036850965.1. Lineage (NCBI taxonomy): Eukaryota > Metazoa > Mollusca > Gastropoda > Patellidae > Patella > Patella caerulea. The sequence continues at coordinate 9,157,851 of JAZGQO010000002.1, read as the reverse complement.
GATTATATAACATTTAACGCCTAAAGAAAGACCAGCAATAGGCAGATTTAACTCTTCCATAATGTATGTTTAAATTTATTTATTCTAGTTATACAAAAGATACACATCCATGTCATATGATTTGTGTTCAGGAAAATTCACATATATAATATAATATATAAAGATCTTCTTTTATTGGCATCTAGTAACTAAACATATTAACTTAGAGTACAATTTTATAGATACACAATTACCGTGTTTAATACTAAGTAATGTTTGTACCTTGTGTTAATATTTAAAGATAGATTCCCAGGAAAGTATTTATCGGGTGGTTATTGCCTATATAAGTATGACAATTTTGGTATATATGGAAAGTAGAGATATCCAATCTTACTAGAAAAATACTGGATTCCCTAAAAAAAAAACCCTCATGGATTGATTTTTATAGCAAGGTATTCCTTGGCAATTATAGTGCTTTGAGAAGGATTTGAAGCAAAATTATGATAAATTGATTAGTTTGAATATGTTTTTGGTCCAAAGATATCGTCAGATCACCCAGTTTGTATGCGGGAAAGTATCTTTAATTATTTGTCACATCAATATTACACTTCAAACAACATAGATTTTAATATAAGTTTATAAAATTTTTCAATTAGTGTTCAATTTATTAAGAAATTACTTTTAATGGGCAAAATGAGTTTTCATCTTTAGATGGCTCTTAAAACTTTTGTTGTTAATTAATTTTGGGCCTCGTTTGTTAAAATAGACCCAATTGACTCGAACAAATATTTTTGTGCATATAATATTCAAAATATAATACTACAGTTTCTGCCATAGTTCATAACATATCAGCTTCAGTGGTTGTTATAAATTTTGTTTTGTTAAAAGACTTTTATTTAGGTCTACATACGTGCAAACAAATTTATTGGAATAACATTGAACCATATGTTAGTCTCAAAATGACCTTGTTTGTTTCAATTTAATTCTATTCAATATAGTGCATAGTTATTATTCAACATGTTCGATTATTCAATATAATTCATAGTCATTATTCAGTATAGTTCATAGTTATTATTCAGTATGTTCTATTATTCAATATATTGCATAGTTATTATTCAATATGTTCTATTATTCAATATAGTCCATAGTTATTATTCAATATGGTCTATTATTCAAAATAGTCCATAGTTATTATTCAATATGGTTCTGTTATATGAATATTCATATTTACCAGATAAAAGTTCCTTGCATATTGTCTCAATTTAATATATTTAATAGTCATTTATTAAAAATAGTTCCAATGCACTATTTTAATAAAAATTAAATTATTTAAAAAAAAACAACAAAAAAACAAATTATTTTTTTGGACTGGGCTCAATAAACATAGCTCAAAGTTCAACACTTGGCCAATTAAAGGTCACAGGAAAAGCTTCTATTTTTTTTACAATGCAGGGCCCTGTTTCACGAAATTTTAACTTAAGATAAAATCCAATTTTAGTAGATACTTCAATTTGATTGGCTAAGCACTAAAATCAATCTAATATTATCCAATCAAATTACTAAAATTGCGATCTTATCTTAGTTAAAATTTCGTGAAATAGGCCCCAGGTAATTATGTCAACATATCCTTTCCATAAATTTAACACAAACCCAAATGTCAATGTTACCTGCAACAGGTAAATTTCTGCCATTCTATTCTATGTTCATAGTCGTAACTTTACATAAATAAACAGTTGTTCTGCTCATATTCTAGTCTATGTGTCTGTGAGTAGAAGGACTAAAATGACGTCAGTCACAGATTGTTTATGGACAGAAAGTTACAACTACCCACGGAGAACAGTGGAAATTACTAACATTGAAATATACCTGTTGCAGGTATCATTGACATTCAGGTTCGGGTTATACTTATGGAAGGGATATGTTGTCATAATTACTTGCATTGTTTAAAAACTTTATCAAGTTTTTCCGGTGAGCTTTAAAGGATAGCATTCTTAATATAATTTGTTATAAAAATGCTTTATTAAGGCCTAAGTTATATGAACAGTTAAGAATTAAATGACCTTATATATTGTCATTGTTGTATTATATTAACAAGTTCAACATTAACCCTTTGACAATGGATTTATAGAGCTCAACAGGATCATTAAATACAGTTTTATTATGTAAATGTTTGTCAGTATATTGAAAGGGTTAAGTGCAAATTGTTTTAATACCAGTGCCAAAATAAAAAACCATAGTTTATCAGAACTAATACTATTTAATATATATGTATGTCCGAGAGATCTTTTCTAAATTATTTTAAAACACCATTTGAACCTTGACAAAACCATATTTATTCATGAGTAAAATATTTTAATTCTTTAATGTAATATTTGATTGTTTCGTGAGCAGGGTTTTCACCCTTGTTGACCAATCCCATTCAGATTTCCTGAATAAAATGTTGTTTATTACAAAATTATATTCCATTATTTTGAATTGTAAGTTACGATTTTATCATTTTGACCATCATGAACATCTAACAAAATTTAAAAGAAAGTGTACCCAATGTTGTATAAAAACTGCCCTCACCCCACCTCACACAAACACCCTCACACCATGGTGATTTTGCAATTTTTAAAAGAGGTCAACATATATATATATATGTGTGTTTATATTGTATATACATTATTAATTATTATTATTACATTTCATGATAAAAGTGCAATGAATATAAAGCTTAAAGAGTTTAAATATTAAACTTCAGTTAGGGTTTAGAACCTAATAAATCTCAAAACATTTGTTTCTTGTTATTTCATTATATTTGCTCAGAACCCCTCCGGATGGGTAAAGAAATCCAATTGGATATCAGAGGCTATGGTCCCTTAACAGCAAGGGAAGTGGATGGTCAAATGGTTAGCGTGTACGTGCTGTATCATAAGGTCTGTCATTGAGTCAACTGATGTGGTTTCGATTCCCTGGTAGTAGGGTTGCCTGTCCAACCACATTGGTTTTCTACAGGTCCTCCAGTTTCTTCCCACTGCTTAAGACCCCTATGCGTAAGCGAATTATTAAAATAAAATTGAACCATATGTTAGTCCCGAAATGACATAGTTTGTGTCAAGTGGACTTTCAACCCCATTTCTCCCTCTCTCTCTTTTATATATTTGTACAGAACCTCTGGGTCTGCTTTCTAGAGCTAAGGAAATCTAATCGGTTATCAAGGCCTAGGGTCCCTTACTGGCATTGCTGCCATTGTAATATTATCTTGTTGTTGCTTATTTTCAGTCGGGTCTGGGAGATCATTTTCATACAGAAGATCCATCTATTGGACAGTTGAAATTCAACAAAGACTAGGCCGACTGGCCAGTGGCCACTGTCTGGGCAAAATTGTCTTCCATAGTAAGACACATTGTGTTAATCTCAAAATGAACTAATTATTCTGTTGAAAAGAAGTTAAAACCCTGGTCAGTTTTCTATAGTTTCTGAGGCTGTTTGTGTAAGAAGGTCGTCTGAGCTTGGAAATATATGTCTGGGCAAAATTGTCTTTTCTAACATTGTGATGACGAGACACTTCCTATCATCTTTTGTTCTCTAGTTTCCTACTAATGGATATATCTTTGTCCCGGATGCAGGATGGAGGGCCTGATAAGGACAGCTGCCTAGTGGGTTCGAATGGGACAAAAAAAACGAGGTCCTGTGTAGACATTGACCTGCATCTTAAAGTTCCCTTTGGAGTTGGAATTTGAGTAGGCCGTAGCGCCGCTGTCAGGGCAAAATCCTACTGTAATGACATATTCCCGTATTCAATAGCTGAGTTCGAAGCAGAACAGTAGGACGTTAAACCCCATTTCATTTCCTTGCCAGGGTGGCTAAGAGTACGGGAAGAACTAGGTGCCCACTACTAATGTATTTATTTCATGGTGTGATGATGGAATGCGATAGTATAATGACCACCCTCTAAACATCTTACTAACACTTGTACATACACGATGACATTACTTCCTCGACTTTTATTAGCAGACAAACATTTCAAAATATTAATAATCTAAATAACTGGAGAGATGGGGTTTATAACTTTTGGAACTCTGGAGAAAACCAGCGAGGTTGAAAAGGCGACCATGTACAAGCGGGGATCGAAACCTAACCTCACCACATGAATCAATGACATAATTATGATCTAATGGATATGAATTAAACCTTTCGGTCACCCACTAAAGCACATGAAAATGGAAAACTGCCAATGATATATTTGGGCGGCACTTTGAAGAGTATTCGTTCATCAGTATTTTTCAGCGTGGTTTCCCTCTTGTCAGTGGTGTAGGACGGAGGGCCTGGCAAGAACAGCCGTCTAATTATTTGGATGGGACGAAAAACCGAGATGTACATTGGTGTGCATGTTAAATACTCCTTAGCAGACGGAATTCCGCATAAGAGTAGGCCAAAGTGCCGCTACCCAGACGAAATTTCCCTCGTAGCACACTGTATGGCATATGCCTGGTTTCATTAGTCCAGTCGTAACACATATTCCTGAAAAAATGGCCCGAGAGATCCCTCTCTGACCATTGCTGGAATGGCGTCTGTTTCTTGAACTTATGCGGGAGTGTGTCTATTCTTTCCTTCCAATGAAATCTATCACTTAAGTACAGCAACATGACAGTCCTTCGTTCTAAAACTTTGGACAGTAATTTAAGGTATTAAAAACGGTGAAAGTATGTTCGTTTCCAAACAGTATTGTTTACATTTCATTCGACTTGATAGCCTCGTTTGTCACGCAATTAGTTTTACTGCAGTATTCCGCTATGCACGGGTTAATTAGGCATAATAAAATCGTGAGCCATGACGTAACGTTATGTAAACATAGTTGGTCCAATATTGGCACTCGTTTTAAATGTAAAGCTTTTGTAGGGCAGCTAGTGATTGGTTGGTAGTCGGACTAATGACCAATCAAAAATCATAATAGCAGTGTGTAGTGGGATTACCTCTAATCAAACGCAACGCTCCGCGGAGTATGGTCTTAGCAGAACAGTAGGACGTTAAACTCCATTTCATTTCAATTCCTGTCTGGATCGGTTCCCACTGTACAAAAATCCCGCGATCCTGATAGCTCATGGTGACAATTCCAAACAAATTACAGATAGAAAGAAAAATTAAATACGTGGACACTATGACAAGTTCATTGCTTTTATGGTATGGGAGTGGACACTCCATGACCTTTGATGTGAACTAGGGTCATTATTTATACATATGTTAACAAGATGACCACGTGGATATTTGGGCTTTACGGGCGATCATGAGAAAATAGCCATCACAAATATTTATAAAGCGAGTACCGGTCACATTCCCCGTGTGTACCCCCTCCATCTTCCAACCCAACGTTCTTTGATACAAAACCCGCACGTGCATAATTATGTATTTTTATTCTAGTGTCCATATGGCAAACAGTTGTCACGTGATCTGTATAAAAACATGGCGACCCTGTGGGATAGGAATATCTGGAGTTTTTACCTTTGATAATCTCGGCATATGGTATTATTTGGCTGACTTTTGATACTTTCATATTTATAAGAATATCACTTTATAAGTAGCCCGGTCATCTGAGAATCAACTGCTACACTGGCTTTAAATGTTACTTTCCTAAACGTGGTGCTCGGGACACGAGGGTCGATCCCAACACACCTCGAGCCAGAATAGATTCAAATCCCCATACCCCAATATTCTTCAGCAGTAAACTTTATAACATTTGTTTTATATATATATATTGTTTAAAGCATGTAATATAAACCGAACTGAACTTGTATGAATTGTATTCAGCTATTAGAGTTCTCGGATCGTATTGCAGCAGGTGAATTTAGACCCAATAGTAGGCTAAATGTTTAATACGTCGTGCTAATCCGCACCGTATTTCTTATTTCAATAAACTATATTTTAATGGATCGTAAAGTTACATTATGGGAGATAAGATAAAGAGATGGCAGTTCTCACTATAATAGTTAAAAACTAGATAGTGTAAAGATAATTAGCTGAAAATTTCAGTCAAATTGATCCAATATTACCCGAGAAAAAAGCGTTTGAAATATTCACATAGCCTCGGTCATCATTACTCAAATCATTAATATAAACAGCATAGTCTCGATTATCCACTTGAGATTTAAATATCAACGGCCATTAAGCGGCATATAAGAATTTAATCCGACAACATCGAAGGCTAGCCTTGACATAAAGAGTTTATTATGGTCTGGATATGTTAATTAATGTCAAATTGATTATTTAGATAACATCTCAGGCCTGAAGAAAGACCCGTTATAAGCAGATTTTGCTCTTGCATAATGCTATTTTAATCCACCATAATTACCCTCATTTATGTCGATTTAATATTTCTTTTATCACCTGTCTCCAGTATTCGTTGTTTTACACATTGAATTTAGCTTCTAACGTGTCATTGCGGGGATCAGCTTAGATCACATTCCTAAGGAAAGACCTTATTTACCTGTACATGTTTTTGGATATAATTTGGAGACATAATTTTATGTCAATTCCCATATCCATGTTGGAGCTTATTTACTATTAAGCATTAAACCAAGATTTGTTACATCAATTGTCTGCTGTAATTTATGTTGATTATTTAAGTATAGTATATAGTATAGTATATTCTATGGTTAACAAATATTCAACATAAATTACAGCAGGATGTAACAAATCTTGGTTTAATGCTTAAAGTCCTAATAACACTCTTGTTGAAACTGAATAATATGTCCCAATCTTCATTCTGGTCAACAAATTGTATTATTTTACAATATTCCAATTAATTGATGATATAAATTTCATCTTAACACACGTAATTTAAAAAATTGGAAAAATTCAACTAATTGATTTGAAAAGTCTAACGTAAGCCTTTTCAAATGTGACTTTGATTTAAAATATTTTCGAACCCTCTGGACAAGTAAAATAGGCTGTAATGGATAATTTACACAACAGGTAGGACACATAAACATCTAGTACTTAGAATAAGGCTATTATTCATTTTCTGGACCTACCAAGCCAGCAAGAGTGTTATTGTCTTTTTAATATATTCAATATAGTAATACAGTATTAACAAACAATAGGATTCCTGTCTTCATTTAATCAACAACGAAGATTCCAGAAAATACAATTAAAGAATATTCTGCATCCAGCGCACATCACAGAGAACTATGTACTCTTCTTCGAGAATAGATCTGTGCCCTGGCGGGCCGCCATATTCAAAAATTGGTATACTAGTTTGTAATACGGACATCTGTTATACACAAAAAAACTAATCGGACATTTTCAATTTTGTTCAATGAAATCAGGTTATATACTTGTACTTCACAAAGGGAGAGAGAGGAGAGGGGGGAAGGAGTTGGTCACTCAACACAAAATGGGATCATTTGGGGACTAATGGTTTAATTTTATTTCAATAATTCACTTGTGCGTAGGGATCGTAAGCATTGGGAGAGGGGGCACCACGTCTAAACGGAGGGTCTAAGAAAGACAATTGTCTAGTCATCCGGATGGAACGAAAAACCGAGGTCCCGTGTACACATTGGCGTGCACGTAAAAGATCAATTGGCAGTTGGAATTCGATATAAGAGTAGGCCGTAGCGCCGCTGCCCGGGCAAAATTTCCCTCATAGAACACTGTATGGCGCATATCCGTCTTCATTAGTCCAGTTCGGGAGCAGAACAGTAGGACGTTAAACTCCATTTCATTTCATTTCATTTCATTAACAGTCAGATATGGATTATGAAGTCTATTCTATATATACTCCCCTGACGTCTGCTTCAGTTGGTATAAAGATAACGTCTGTTAATTTACCGGTGACATAATTTTGGCGGGAAATAATTAGTGCGCAGACGAACAAGGTTATCGTATTCCATAGAACATGCGGATAATTGGTATCACGTGGTGTGGCTACACGGATGAGGTAAGAATAGTAGAGTTTACAGATATACGAACTACGTTCTGGTGCAAAATACCTTTGACAAGAGTTGTTTCATGTCTAAATTTCGGCGCATTATAGGGCGCGATGGTCCGCTGAATAAGGTAGGCTCCAACTTGGGTCCATGTGAACCAGCGCCTAACTCAGTGGGTCCCCATAATGTCTGTCATTTAGTCAAGTGGGGTGGTTTCGATCCCTATATTGTATGTGATAAGAAGTGGGGTCGTTTCCTCCCGGTATGGGGGGTTGGGATGGCCTAGTGGTCTAGAGTGTCGCGCTTCGTCCTCTAGCTGGCCGGTCACCTCTGGCTTGCGGCTGTGGTTTCGAACCCTGGTGTGAGCGTATGTGGCATGGAGATAGGGGCGCCTTCTCAACCTCGTAGGTTTCCTCCGGGCACTCCGGTTTCCTCCCACTGCCAAAGACCCCTACGCGCAAGCGAATTATTGAAATAAAATTAAAACCATATGTTAGTCCCGAAATGACCTAGTTTGTGTTGAGTGGACGTTAAACCCCATTTCTCTCTCTCTCTCTCCCGGTACTGACTGATCCTATACCATACGTTAGTCCAGAAATAACCTAGTCTGTGTTGAGTGACGTCAAACCCCATTACGTCTCTCGCTATTATAAATATAATCATACATCTGAAACAAATTTTTTGATTGCATCGATGCAGAACTACATTTTCAAAAGATCCAATATGGACAGAGCATCATTAGCTGGAGAGTCACGAAATCAAATAAAATGAAACGGGGTTTCTATTCTAGCTGCTCCGACTTGGTTAATGAATTCTGGCGTACTCCACACAGTATTCTATGATGGAAATTTTGCACGTACAATGGCACCATGATCTACTATTATATCGAATTCCAATTGTCAAGGGGTCTTTTACGTGTACGCCAATATATACACGGGACCTTTGTTTTTCGTATCATCCGAATAACTAGAAAATTGTCTTTGTCAGGGCCTCCGTCCTGCACCACTCACAAGGGAAATCCATGTCGGAAAATCCCAATGGACTTTATCGGCCAATGCCCGGAATTGGATGGCCGAATGGTTAGCACTTGCGCGCTGTATCATAAGGTCTGTCTGTGAGTCCCCGTTTGTACGTGACAAGGAGTATGATCGCCTGTCGAACCTCGTGGGTTTTCTCCGGGTACTCCCACTTCTAAAGATAACTACTTACAAGCGAATTATTGAAATAAAAGTGAACCATGTGTTAGTCCCGAAATGATCTAGTTTGTATCGAATGGACTTTAAACCCCATTTCTCTCTTATCGGCCAATGCATGGTTAGATCACATAGATGGATGCAGTAATCTACATAGATGCTATCTGAAGCTATCATGTCAAAGACCAGGGGCCTATTTTTCACGAAATTTTAACTAAGATAAGATCCCAATTTTAGTAATTTGATTGGATAATATTAGATTGATTTTAGTGCTTAGCCAGTCAAAATTGAAGTATCTACTAAAATTGGATTTTATCTTAAGTTAAAATTTCGTGAAACAGGGCCCTGATTGTATGATTGTTATCATTATCGCCCTTGTGACACCCACCGTTTAAGCTCATCCCTATTTCATGTCATTGATACCGTTAACCAGCTCATCCATGACTTAATTACATTAATCACCAGTTCTAATTAAAAAGATAAACTCAGATTAACACTTTATTAACCACCGTCGGAAGTTAAAAGCCGAGGTTGACACATCTACTAGAGAGGGGGAGAGAGAGGAGAGAGGGGAGAAAGAGAGAGGGTGGGATGGAGGACCCGGAGAAAACATGCGACCCTATACTCCTTGTATATCGAAACCACGTCAGTTGACAGATATTACCAACTTGGACTATTGCATACCAAGGACTGTTCTGTCTCAAAGAATTCATATCGAAACACCGAAAAACACACGCAAAACAATATTATTGATAGAAACTGTGTATTATTTGCACCCAAACATATAAGATCTAAATATCAATTAAATCTCTCTCTCTCTCTCTCTCTCTCTCTCTCTCTCTCTCTCTCTCTCTCTCTCTCTCTCTTTCTCTCTCTCTCAGTCTCAGAGGACAAAATGATATAGTATCTAAAGCTAGCTTGGCCCCCCACCCCCCTGTTAGTCATGCAGGACCTGCTAAAAAACATCATCTAATACACCCAAAAGAACTATGATAGCTGGAATTGCATTGCTCTTCGGGCAAGCTTTCACTCAACGCTGTATGGCCAATCCATTCATTCGTAAATGAAATGGGCTTTAAATGTCCTACTGTTCTTTTCCGACTCTTCTTGTGATAATAACTGACAAGACAGGTGATATTCATTAAAAGCCACTGGGAAAATTTAATTCCATCCCAAAAATAAATACTTATCCAACAGATCCTATAGCTTAATCTCTAAATGTGTGGAAATCACCACTTTTTAATCACTAGTGAACACTAGGTTACCATTGTTAGTTAATGATATCGACAAACAGATAGAGGTACAATCATTATCCTTATATTGACAATCAGATGAGTGGTGGGGGGTGGGGGGTCATAATTCCTGCTTACCGTTAGATACGCGATGACGTCAGGGTAATTTGTTAACAATGGAAAACAACACAGTGGTGTGAATGGTTGTTTGAGGAACAATCACGACTCGCTGATAAGAAATATTGATCATCACATTGCAGATAATACACATCACGACCCACTGATCGGAAATATTGATTTGTTTGTAGGATCATCACATTACAGATAATATACAACTCGACATTTTACTTTTAAATTCTCTGGTCGGCATTTATGGGTTTTATATTTCTTGCAATATTTTAAACGACAAAAATTGATAAAATTGATTCGAAACCTGCACGTGACAAACGAAGTTTGGGGTTGAACCCACCCCACTTGAGTGAATGACATGTCTTTTCTGCATCATCGAATCTAATGATGACAGGGATACATTATGAGATGTATTCTTCGTTGAATTGCCACTGTCAAGGCAATATGTACTCGGTTGGATTTCGAATTTATGTACCATCCGAACGACTGGGCAATATAAGCCCGTGGCAAAGTGAGAACTGGGTGTGAAAAATATTTCTAGAAATGTGTACAAAAATGGATCCTGAGTTTTTCATCCCTTGCCTTTTTGGTAATATAAATACATAAATAAAACCATAACACGGTGGTATTTTATTAATCAATTCAGACGCCCATCTATCTATATGTCACGTTGAATATGTAAATTAGACAGCCATCCCATAATGCCATGGGACCTGTCATCTCTACACTAAAGACCCTTAATTACGTCATGTCGAGGCGTCTAATTACATTATGCTGATGAGATATTACGTCACAGAGGATCTAAATGTTGACTCTCGATTAAAAATATAAACTCGTCCTGCACCCCTGGGGTTTTAATTCCCGTCCCACCCACGAGCCTTCCTGCTGATTTCTTAAGATAGATTATTATTAACTCTCCGATACTTATTATTATTGAGGTCACTTCTGTTTTGTCACAGAAAACAAACAGATTTTGTAGGCCAATGAGAAAATTCTGAAATGTGAAAACAAAAACACGCCCATTTCTATCTTAATTGTAATGGTGCAAACAGCTGAACAAAAATAAAATGGAATGATATTTCGTTCAAAATTTCATTAGATAAAGAAATATGAAGTTATTAGATATGAAATTATCCAAATTCTTATAAAAAAGATAGTGTAAAAAAATATATATGTGTTGATATTTTGAATGATTTGGATAAAAGCTTGTCGTTCTTGCTGAAATAGTTCAGGTATTGGTGATAAAAAATTGATATTGGAAATTTAATTCAAATCACCCCCGTCTGTCTCTTTTATCCATTTTCATTGTTGAATTCTTAAATTTCGTGGGTGTTCAAATCCTTTAAAATCTCGGTCATCCCATAGACTAGAGATGGGTTATAGGCCCGGCATGTGAATAAAGGTCTTATTAATGATAAATATGGCATTTGAGGCCAAACAAAATACATGCAAGCAGCCGATTGGGCTCTTGCGTAATACATATTTAAATAATTATAATATCTTATATATATGCCCCAATAAATTATTACCATGGATACAAAACAAATTATTGTCTGGTAAACTGTATGACGTAAAAACGATTCCCCCAGATATTTGTCTTGATAGATTTATTCACCGTATTTCACACGTGACCTTAAAATTTAAATTTCTCATAATTAGATATCAATCTTTTTATTTATATCACTCACGAAGAAATGTATTGTGTATCGTGTATTAACATAATTTAATGAAGATAATTCCTAATTTTTATTAAACAACCTTATCCATACAAACGATACAAATATGTGGATAATCGACTAATATATACAGAATATACAATACAATTAAAACTTGTTGAAAAAAAACAAACTTTTATTCATAAATTCATTAATCGCGTATCTATAAAATTGTACCTACCAAAGTTATGAAATAGGGTATACTGACCTACCAAAAATAATTATTGGTATTATTGCACGATTTATTGAGTGCATATTCAACGGTGTGCTCAGAAGCCTTTTACATAAGACATTAAAATGATAAGAATAAATGAAAATACGTTTTAAAAATGAAAATACATGAAAATGAATTAAATGAAATAAATTCCCACTGTTCTACTCCTACTGGACTTCTGGAAACGGTTATAAATTAAAGGCATACATTAAACATAAACATTTTTATGAGAAGAACCACATCGCACCATTATAATAAACAACATTTTATCCTTTCTCTATTCGTTAAAAACACAAAATCCCCGAAACAAAATCAATTTATTCTTCTAAAAACATTTTTATTAATCTTATCAGATAATAGAAATGAAACGAAATGGGGTTTAACGTCCTACTATTCTGCCCCGACGGTTATCTGCTAATGAAGACGGTTATCAGAATTGAGTTATAGCGGCTTGATGAAAGACAAGCGTTGTCAATAAACGAACGATTAAATTATTTATTTATTATATGTAAATTAATGATGTACAGTGTGTTTATCAGCGTTCTTATAGTTTATATAAATAGAATCATTTCTATCGTCGGAGATCACGAATCTGGTTAAAACACTTTATATCAGAAGAACTTGAAAATAAATAGATTCTGTCGTCGGAGATCACGAATCTTAAACACTTATATCACCAGTACTTGGTAATAAAACATAATTTGTGTAAAGTTGAGATATATTTATATATAGTCTAAAGACTATTTCTTTTCTTGTCTCGAATCGACTATATTTTCCACAGTATTATATGAATCGGGAATTTGTCTTGTTTTGTAAATAAATCCTTTAATCGTTATAAGACATATAGAAGTAGACTTCACAAATCAAAACACTTAACTGGATATACTACTTCTGGATTTATTAACATGTTACATTTGGATACATTATCTGTTTTATAACGATATCAGCATGTGTATCGAAACGTAGCATGTTAATAAATTCAGAAGTAGTATATCCATATAAGTGTTTATAATTTGTAAATTATTAGCTGAATTTACAATATAATTGTTTTCGCCACTTTAATTCTCGTTTAATTAATTGTTTAATGCTATCTAAAAATGACTCCAATCGGAGCAGAACAGTAGGACGTTAAACCCCGTTTTATTTTCTAAAAATGACCATGACTTAAAGCCGTCATTGATGGAGAGAGAGAGAAATGGGGTTTAACGTCCACTCGAATCTGGTTAAAACACTTTATATCAGAAGAACTTGAAAATAAATAGATTCTGTCGTCGGAGATCACGAATCTTAAACACTTATATCACCAGTACTTGGTAATAAAACATAATTTGTGTAAAGTTGAGATATATTTATATATAGTCTAAAGACTATTTCTTTTCTTGTCTCGAATCGACTATATTTTCCACAGTATTATATGAATCGGGAATTTGTCTTGTTTTGTAAATAAATCCTTTAATCGTTATAAGACATATAGAAGTAGACTTCACAAATCAAAACACTTAACTGGATATACTACTTCTGGATTTATTAACATGTTACATTTGGATACATTATCTGTTTTATAACGATATCAGCATGTGTATCGAAACGTAGCATGTTAATAAATTCAGAAGTAGTATATCCATATAAGTGTTTATAATTTGTAAATTATTAGCTGAATTTACAATATAATTGTTTTCGCCACTTTAATTCTCGTTTAATTAATTGTTTAATGCTATCTAAAAATGACTCCAATCGGAGCAGAACAGTAGGACGTTAAACCCCGTTTTATTTTCTAAAAATGACCATGACTTAAAGCCGTCATTGATGGAGAGAGAGAGAAATGGGGTTTAACGTCCACTCGACACAAACTAGGTCATTTTGAAACTAACATATGGTTTCATTTTATTTCAATAATTCGCTTCCGCGTAGGGATCTTTAGCAGTGGGAGGAAACCGGAGTGCCCGGAGGAAACCCACGAAGTTGAGAAGGCGCCCTATCTCCATGGATGCCTCATACGCTCACACCAGGGCTCGAAACCACAGAGGTGACCGGCCAGCTAGAGGTCGAAGCGCGGCACTCTAGACCACTAGCACCCCCCCCATCATAGGTGGGAATGAATGGATACAATGAAATAGAGTTTAAGGTCCTACAGCTCTGTTTGGGTCATATGACAGATTTTGAATCTTCTGCCAGCCACAGCACCGAGAACGATGAATCTAAAACTGATTAAATTCATTTTAGTATTTCCATGAGATATGACAAATTAAGCATTTTGTAACATTCTCTGAAGACAAAATAAACAATCCAGCGTGGACAACATTTTTAAAGACAATTATCCTTGTAGGGAAAGATTACTGCGGGTATAGGTTTTATTTAATACTCATTTCTAAAATTTAAATATATTCACTCTTGGATTACGCCGTGAAAAAATTAAAATATCACGGACTTTATCCTTAAAGGGACAATAACACTTTTGCTGGCTTGGTAGGTTCAGAAAATAAATAACAGCCTTATTCTAAGTATGTTTAAGTGCCCTACCTCTTGTGTAAATTATCCATTGCATCCTATTTTACTTGTCCAGAGGGTTCGAAAATATTTTAAAATCAAAGTCACATTTGAAAAGGTTTACGTTAGACTTTTCAAATCATTTAGTTGAATTTTTCCAATTTTTTTAATTAGGTGTGTTAAGATGAAATTTGTATCATCAATTAATTGGAATATTGTAAAATATTTCAATTTGTTGACCAGAATAAAGATTGGGGCATATTATTTAGTTACAACCAGAGTGGTATTGAGCCTTTAAGACTTTGTTAAGAGACTCGGACATCCAGGAAAATTTGTTGGAAAAATCTGAAGAACTCATTAAAGACGACGTTGTTTTATTTTTCAAAAAATGTATGCCAAAATATACAGCGTTGTTCACGAAATATACAGTATGTCAAAAATACGGTGTTGTTTTTTTTTCAAGAAATGTATACTCGTTTATTATGAATACGGCGTTGTTTTCCTACATCGAAAACATATTTGTGTGCTCTCCCCTTTGAGGGGGTGGTGGGTGACCGAATGGTTAGCGTGTGTGTGCTGTATATCCTAATGTTTCTCATTGAGTCAGGCGTAGTGAAGATTTCCCGAATGTACGTAACAAGGAGTAAAGTCGTCTGTCTAACCTCGTGGGTTTTCTCCAGGTCCTCCAACTGCTAAAGCGTATTATTGGAATAAAATTGAACCATATTTTAGTCCCAAAATGTCCTAGTTTGTGTCAAGTGGAAGTTACCCGCCTCGCTCTCTCTCTCCATCTCTATCTCTCTCTCTATTTGAAGTTCATCAAGAGCAGTGGGTTAAATGACTATAGCACCCCGTAACATGCTGATTTCAGCTTCCATCTATAGTAAATATATTTATCTTTTTAAACTTTTAGCTGGGATAAACGTAAGTTAAAATAAACTCTTCACACCGGGATTTAATCTTTCCAATTAGCGGAAGTAACCAGATCTTTATCAAATAAATCATGATGGACGCTTAGCTTTGACTTCTCCTGCAAGCGACAGTAACGTAAACAAAGAATTATCTAATATACGTATGACGTCACAAGACGTAGATATCGTCTGCCCATTCTCTCGCTCGCTCATTTTAAATTTCATTTTCCATGAATTCTAATGGGAAATCCGCCCCTAATACAAACCAGACCCCGTTTAAATCACCTAATCATTTCTTTAATGGACTTAATAAATTTCTCATGTGAAAATATTCATTTCAGGAATTATTTTACAGGCTAAATATTCCAAGTTTGTTTTTGGCGCGAGACTTACTGCATAAATTGAACGAGATTCTTCGCTATTTTCGTCTGTATAAGGAACCTTATTGTTTGCAGGAACTAAAACAATTCCGTTGTGTTATTTTCTAATATCATATTTCTTAGACGAAAATTCTCCGTCAGTCTATCCTTAACAAAAAAACATGACTATGTTGAGTGACTTGTTTTTGTATTTTTTCTTCTACAAACAATAATGGTTGTACAAAGTTTTAAATTAAGATAGGCTTAGATATTCCGTTATTATAGGCCTACATCTATTTAAGTTTTAATATTCGTTTTTATTTTGATGGACCAGTTTTAATATGACGTCATGTAAAACGAAAGTTTGCAGCCAAAGTTCACAAATTATTCTCAGACTTAAATTAAGGATTGACTCAACTTTCAATCATTGTTTATGAGAAATATCTTGGACACAGAAACTTTGTACCCAGTTTCTTATTGATGTATTTGATACATTAAAATAACCAAAGTTTTATAAAAGACTTTTGTGATTGAGCACATTAAGAAACCCAACACATTTTATATTGAAAACAATTACTGGTTTATACACATATAGCATGACGTTTCAACAGGTATTCTCTTATCGTTATCAAGTACAAATCATTATTGGATAGGCTATATTTTATTGATCAAATTACATACCTATTATATTCTTTGAGAGACATTTAGGAAGTGGGGCATAATCAAATAATTCATTATTAATTTACTTATATATATAATGTTCATGTGTTTTATAACGATATTATAAAATCTTGCTGAAACGTCGTATTGTAATAAACCATAGTAATTTATTATCTATACAAATTTTGTTTTATTTGATTATCATGTTCTAATTATAATAAGATTCCCCTTTCTGGTTTATTCTCAGATTTTCGCAACTGCACTGACAACATTAAACAATAGACGAAACGTAATTGAGATCTGATATTTAGACCAATTCCGTCCATCAAAATTTTGATTAAATTTTATATTTTTGTAGCATTTAAATTAAGTCTTTGGGATTTTTAATTAAACAATTGAAATAAATAAGATTGTCTAATTTTATGTATTTAATCTTTATAAGACACTTATATGGATAACGATACCTGTATGTGTGTCGAAACGTAGCACGTCAATATAAGTGTGTTTATTTTCATTATGTATTCAATAATATAATTATGTGGTCAGGAAAGAGGTCGCTGTTTATATAAATTCATCTCTCTATTTCTTATAAAGTAACGTTTAGTTACTATACTGTAGCAGAAGAAAGAGGGCATTAGTTCTGCCATGAATCTTAGAATATATTATCAGGACCACGGTTCTCCTGTATCCGTTATTCTGATTGATTCAGGGTGTGGTGGTAGGGTGTTTTGTTTTTAAAGGGCTATATAAACCCCGCGAGAATCTTTGAAAATGTTCAATATCCTGTCAACAACAAAAATAGTGAGCCACAATTTCAAAAAGCGAGGCAACAGGGTGACAAAACATTCACCCAAATAAATCTGTAATACGTCTATAGACAAATAATTATAGACACATTTACGTGGACACCAACTATAGCCTGCATATTGCTCTTCCTGGAATGTCGTTAAATTTAAAATTTGAACTTGTCTTCGTGCAACATTAAATTTTTGGTCTGTCTCCAAAATGTCTCTTTTAATGCATTCTCTGAACATAGAAATATTTAATAAAAAAATAAGTACCTTTGTGTCTGTTTAAAATGGCATTATTGGGGGATCAGATAAAGAACTGTCAGTTCCCGCTATAATAGTTATAAACTAGATAACATAAATAGAATATGCTGAAATTTTCAGTCAAAATTCTCCACTTTGAACCGAGATATTAGCTATTGCATTTTAAGCCTAGCATCGTAGCATCGATCATCATTACGATAAAAAAATCTCAATTATCCATTTTAATGTTTGATTATTTTTCAAAATATCTATTATCCAAGCCAATAAATATCGCAGGCTAGCGCTAGCATCGAGGATTGATTATTGTCGGAATAATTTAATTAATGTCGTTTAGATAACATATCAGGTCTGAAGAAAGACTTGCAATAGCCAGATTTAGCTCTTGCATAATGTATGTTTAACTATTATTAGTAGTAATTACAAAAACTATTTGTTTTATTCAATAGTTATTTCATGTTTCAATCAATTTATCATTATCCTATTTTTCGCCCGTTGCCTACCGATTGAATTCCATTTGTCCTAGAAAAGGATACTCGATATCAGGAAAACCTTTTTGGTTTGCAAATTGAATTAGAATTTTAAATTGGTCAACTTAAGACGTACGAGTTGGGGTTGACCTTTAAATTATATTTATATTATTTTCAACGTTTGTTTATTGATTTTGATATTCACCAGAAGGCATCCATTTCTACATTCGACAAGCCGCGTGATTCGCGCTATACTTGGCGGGGTATTCATATTGAGGCTGCCTGTTGCGATGCTGGAATAACACGTCGTCTGCTAATTAGCTTATCGCGTGAAATTAAGAATTGATGGACAGCGGGGATAGTTGATCAATCTGAACTGCCCAGTGGTCAGCAAAACATTGAAAATTAATACTTTGTTTCTCTTTTCAAACCAACTCCAGTCAAACATGGCGCCGAGCTAAAGAAAAGACAAGTGTGTGACAGAAACGTGCAGAGATTTGAGATTCTGTTCGAAACGATATCCTCCTATATGCAAGGTCAAAGGTGAATCTGACTCCCGCCAAAATAAGACCTGTAATTAATATGAACAGAGCAGACGACTTGTCCACGTGATCTTATTTGGTTTAAATTAACTTGTCACTGGAATTATTCGCGATTAAGCAGGCGGGGGATTATCAAAATTCGAGAATCTTTATCAAGATGAAGGGTGATAAAAAGAAACGAAGTGGACCACTTGTCAACTTCTCTGCTTGTTGTCTGTTTAATCTTAGACTAGATTATAGATGACATTTCCTTAGATTGAATTACACTGGAAAAAAATGTCTGAAAGCATTGAGAATAGACAGCGGAATTTCAAAATTAAGGCTCAATTTGCGAAATAAACATTCTATCGCTAAACGTCACGTAATATGTTGAATGAACGAACGGGTTAGCATCTCATTTGTCTGTTGTAAGCTTTAATAAACGTCCTTGCTGTCATCCAAGAAAACGTTGTGTGTATGTCGCGGGGGGGGGGGGGGTGTTATGAAATGACGATATTAGGATGACATAAAATATAATTAATTTTAATGTATGAAAATATGATTGTACATTTATAAATATTATTTTATGTGAAATAAAATATGATTTAATGCACTACTTTTTTGCATTTACCAGATTATTTTATATTAAATTATTTTTGTTTTATCATATTTATATCTATAAGATTAACTATAGGCCTATACGATGGACATTGTTCAGTTTAATTATCTATATTTTTATTTACTGTACAGTATACACAATAAAACTATATTATTCGTCGGATTTGACATATTAAAAAGTCGAATTAAAGATGATCTATGTTGATTTAGACAATAATTTGACCCCTCTCATTGACAAGACGTAAACGTACCTGAAAATCAAGTGCTGTGAACAATAGTTATATTTGTTGTTTTTTTTTATATCTTATCTTTAACTGGATAAAACTTATCTTTTAATTTATTTTTAAGAAATCAAATTTAAAGGGAATTGTCTCATAGAGTTTGGGCTGTGGAAATCATTATAAAAGTAGGGAGTAGCGCGCAACTGTTCAGGTAATGTTTCCCTCCTAGCCTACTGTATATGCTTGTCTTTATTAGCCATTCGGAGCAGAACAGTAGGACGTTAAACCCCATTTCATTTCATTTCTCATGAAGTTTTATTTTTTTAAATTTACTGATTTTGTTGTGTAAGCAGATTAACAATGCACGTGTATTGCCCGTAACATCGACTTCAATTTTCTTAAGAGCGTTTATAATTTGATCATATCCGTTTTCCGTTATTTCTTTCACTTAAAAAATGTATTATACCATATTCATATAATTTCCTAATGTCAAATATAAGAATGGTCTAATATTTAATATTATTTTTCCTCCAGCTCAATGTTTGTTTAGCCTGATGGGAGAACACTGTGTGTGTGTGAAGTCGATAACTTACCAAGAATTACAAAAAAAGATGGGCGAAAATAATGGAATATTAGGGAAAAAATGTCGATATGTACACACATATGTGAAACGGATTGACAGAAAAAATGCACAAAGGGACGAGGGTATGATGGGCTAACTAGATATATGTATACATATGTATATTAGCAATGCTATAACTTATGGCAGCAAGTGTTAACGATACTCCGACCTTTACATAAATGTTATTTATTGGCAAGTCATCTCGAGTTACCCCCCTTCACCTTCTACGGGTGTTAAGGAATATGTTTTTAATATATAAGATAAATAAACTGAAACCTGCCAGGATATGGCTGCAAAGACTCGCTAAATTAATGAAATAAAAACCTCATCTATTGTTCTTATCTTGTTACTCCTTTAAACTCGCTTCCTTCAGATTCATTTCCTTTAAAGCCCACTTTCCTTACTCATTTAAACCCCATTTTCTTTACTCCTTGAAGCCCCACTTTCCATACTCCTTTAAGCCCCTTTTTCCTTACTCCTTTGAATACCCATTTTTTACGCCTTTAAACCCCACATGCTTACTGCTTTATTTCCTTAAACCCCACTTTCCATACTCCTTAACCCACTTTTATATACCCCACCTTCCTTGCTCCTTTAAATATCCGACCCTACTTCTTTAATCGCCCTATGCTGACTGCTTTATATTCCTTTAACTCGCTTCATATAGATAGATCTGTTTCCTTCAATCCTTTTAATACCCGTCCGCCGTTCGTACTTCTTTAAACCCCACTCGTCCTTACTTTATCAACCAAGGAGTAAATATTATCCTTACTCCATTAATTGTCATCCTTACCCTTAAGATACTATCCTTACTCCTTTAAATACCCATCCCCCCTTTAATATTAGTCCATTGGATGGGACGAAACAGAAACCCCGGATAAAGATTGGTTGTCTGGTGGCTGTAAACTATACCTCGGCAGTTGAAAGCTCTGACAATAAAAATTTAGACATGTTAGTCTCAAATTGATCTAATTAAACTATTCACAATATGTTAAACGAAATTCCGTGCAATTGCAAATAACGTAATTGATCAAAATCTAATGCAATTCAATACGAATAACACTCCTTTACAAATAAGTAATTCATTACAAATAACGTACTTATTCAAAATAACGTGATTTCGTACAAAACAATAATTTGTTACAAATAACGTAATTATTACAAATAACGTAATTATTACAAATAACGTAATTGTTACAAATAACGTAATTATTGCAAAGAACGTAATACTTGCGAATAACGTAATTTGTTACAAATAACGTGATTTAATACAAGTACAATAAAACGTACAGTGTACATACAATCTATATTATTACAGATAGCGTTCATATAATGTATCTTAATACAAATACCGCCATTATTTCAAACACCGTATAAGTCAATGCAATTCATTATTCAATCATAGACAATATATTTTTAATATATTATGACAATTAATCTAACATATTAAAGACAATGCGGATTATGCAAAACATATTGTAATTCTCTTTAGATCATAAGACATGTTATCTATGCAACCCATGGGTTTGATCCCGGGTATTACTGGTAGTATACGGGGTCGTGTCTCAAGCCTAATGGTATTCGCTGTTCACCCCGGTTTCCTGCCCACTTCTAAAGACCAATTCTCGAAAGAAATATAACTATTTATCAAAATAGATAGTACACGTATACCATTTTATAATGTCACTGTCAAAACTACCTGGTCGATTTAACGCCCATATTAAACCTCAAAATAGGCTTTTGAAAATTAATATCATTAATTTTTACATTTCTAAATTATACAAGACAAAACGACGTATTACCGATTTATTATTGTCAGTCTTGGTAAACCACCTGGAATAACTTTACAAATGGAACGGGGAAAAACATTCCATTAAAACAATTGGTAATATTTTTACCTCACTCTTTTTTAAACTGCAGAATTTTCACGTGTGCGCTTTCCCAAAGTCTATTGCTAATATATTGTTTTATAAAATCCGTAAGTCAACACTCGCTACTATTTTTATATGATTAACACTGAGGCTTATATCTGATAATTACCAGAGTATGTTATAACAAAATACCGTCTTCATTAGGTCCGTGTATTGGAGCAGAATCAGGGGCGGATCCAGGAACTTTTGCAGGAGGGGGTTTGCCAGGTTTCTGTCACCGAAATCTGCCACCATCGTCTCTAAAATTACATAGGCATACATACAAATTGAGCTTTTTAAACAGAGAAATCATTTTTATACTGATGTAGGATAACTTTGTGTTGTAATTTCATTGATGCAAGGCATTATTTTTTTATATATAGCTGAGCAAGGGAGGGGGGAACCCCCCAAACACCCCTCTGGATCCGCCCCTGAGAATAGTAGGACGTTAAGCTCCATTTTATTTAATTTCATTTCTTACAAAATACCTCCGTGATTAACCAAGTGTAGGAGAAGAAACGTAGGGACGTTAAACCCCATCTTATTTCATGCATTTATTACAAAATGAATCTATATTCATTGGTATTAAAACACACGAGACTTTACATGTTATCTTTTAAAGGGACAATAACATTCTTGCTGGCTTGGTAGCTCCAGAAAATAAATAATACCCTTATTCTAAGTACTAGATGTTTAAGTGCCCTACCTGTTGTGTTAATTATCCATTACTACCTATTTTACTTGTCCAGAGGGTTCGAAAATATTTTAAAATCCAAGTCACATTTGAAAAGGTTTACGTTAGACTTTTCAAATCAATCGGTTGAATTTGTTCAATTTTTTAAAATAGGTTTGTTAAGATGAAATTTGTATCATCAATTAATTGGAATATTCTAAAATAATACGATTTGTTGACCAGAATGAAGATTGGGACATATTATTCAGTTACAACAAGAGTGTTATTGGGGCTTTAAGAGACACTTCATTTTCTCTAGAATAGATTTTATATATTTAACACGCGATGTCTCTTATATCTGATAATAATAACCAAACCGTATTATTATGAAATAAATCTAGATTCATTGGTATTAAAACAAACCAGACTTTACGGGTTTTAAATCTTTTAAGAGACAACAAGCACTCCATTTTCTCTGGAATATATTTTAATTATATTTAACACACCCTTAAATCAGTTAATAACCAAAATCTATTATTACAAAATAAATGAGATTTTAAATCTCTTAAAAGACATTTTCTCTTGAATAAATTTTTTATTTAACACGCGTTGTCGCTTATAGATATGGATTCATATTAAAACACCGTAGATTTTTCAGACTTTATTCCTCTTTCCCATGACATTCAACAATTACCACCATTTTCTCTCGAATAAGTAAATATAGTTTAATACAATTATTACACCTTTATCTTAAATTTGATAATTGCCAAACAATAATTTTTAAAACCTATATTCAAAACTAACAAAGTTATATGGGACAATAATCATTATCCACAAGTACGACGTTTCGATAAGTATCCTCGTAACGTCGTGCTTCTGTATAATAAACCATGTAACTGTGCTTATTTTATGTTTCCAATCGCTAATGCCACTTAATATAACGTATATTGCAATTTTAACACACTGTCTGCAATATCGCCGTTGTGGACGCGGACGTTAAATAAAAACTATTTCACACACATTTAACACACTAGGCTTTACAGTTTAGTTGGAATAATTATGATATGTTGTACTTCTTGAC
This sequence comes from Patella caerulea, assembly GCA_036850965.1. Classification (NCBI taxonomy): domain Eukaryota; kingdom Metazoa; phylum Mollusca; class Gastropoda; family Patellidae; genus Patella; species Patella caerulea. The sequence continues at coordinate 9,133,897 of JAZGQO010000002.1, read as the reverse complement.
GATTTATGATAAAAGTTTATCCAAAGACTATATAGATATGATTAATTAGGAATACTATCATACTATAAATAACACAACTACAACATAGCTTTAAAAGTTTACCAAAATTATATATAGTTATTAAGTTCCTTCACATCATAAATAAACCTGGACTTCACTAAATGGCTATCAAAAATATTATATAATTAAAATCTCTGAAAGATGAAATGAAGTGGAGTTTAGCGTCTGCTCCTAAACTGGGCTAATGAAGATGAGCATACGCAATACAGTGTGCTATGAGGGAAAATATTGTCTGAACAGCGGCACTACGGCCTACTCTTACATCAAATTCCAACTGCCAAGGAATCTTTTATGTGCGCGAGATTTACAAAGATATGTCGAAATGAAAATATGTTAACTTTACGGTATCCTCCGAAGGCTATTGATTAAAACTTGCCGACAAACTGTAATCTTTTCAAAGATCTGTTGACTGGCATTTTTTTAATCCAACGAAATCTAAGACGGAGGGGTGGGGGAGGGGGTGGGGTATCTAACGGTGACATTTTATTTCGTATTCTTTCAAAATTACTGTTGAATACGCATTTCGAGCACATTTTATCATGGACTTAGTCGTAGAAAATTTGATATTTTGCGAAAAATGAAGCACCTGTATTTAGTATTGAATTAAATCATAATAGAGATAATCTGATACAAATTAACTCATGACGTCAACTATCAAGACTTTCGCCATCAAGGAGACGACCACCGTCAAGACCGGTCGCATTTTTTTAGTCCTTCGTGTATAAATCATTTACTGCTTTGATTTTCATCTGGAGTGAATACTGTATCATCATGAGGAAATACAGCGTAGAGTGAACACTTACGATTTGGCTGGTACCCCTTCACTCGATTTGATCTTGATTTTGTTGTTTATGCCTTACAATGTCTGGGTACTTTGTCTTGTCCCCAGGTTTGTCTTATCGGCTTTCTTTTGTGTGAATTCGGTTCTGTATTATATAGATCAATAAATTGTCCGCTTGCTTCATTATACACATACGCGCAAGCGAATTACTGAAATAAAATTAAACCATATGTTAGTCCCGAAATGACCTAGTTTGTGTTGAGTGGACGTTAAACCCCATTTCTCTCTCTCTCTCTCATTATACACATCTTTAGTCTTAGCAAAGTTATCAAAAGTTTTAGTTACCGTAGTATTAGCCACGCTTCTCCATTTTTGAATTCAATAATTAGATGGTCGAAACCGTCTAATCCACTAAATATCGGAGACATCTGATGGCATCGAGAGTTGATTATGGGCTAGCAATGTTAATAAAAGTCTAATTGATAATTTATATAATATTTAAGGCCCAAAAGAAAGACCCACAATCGGCATATTTAACTCTTGCATAATCCCACTCTAGAATCTATCATAGATTCTGTTTATAATTTCTGGTTATGTCTGATCAATGCAAATTATAAATGTGACGGTAATAAACATCTGTCAGTTAGGGAGATGCTGCGTTAACTAAAAATTGACTCGTACCCACACACTCACAGTTTGTATGTCGCCATATTGTAGGTTATTTCCCTAAAATCTCTGATAATTTTACATGAGTTTCGAAAGCCACAGGTCAAGCTTCTTGGAGAAAAATAAATCCCACTTTGTTTTTATTCATGCTTACGTCGAAGTCGACATAAATTTCGACATAAATTTGAAAGTTATCACACACAAAATTAATTTGTACGCTTTCCACAAATGTTGATCATAGACCATGATATTTGTTCACGTGCTAGATTTTTATGTCATGATCCTCGTGTAGAAACTAAATTGGTCTTTCACTCACTGGTCACTGGGTACTCGGTTTACACAGAACCACAGACTGGGAGCGATACGAGGACGTTTATTCCGAAAAAAAATATCAAAAAATAAATTCAAACAAAAATTTAATTTCTTTAATGAAACGAAGTAGAATTTATCAGAACGGGCATCTTTATTGGTCTTTGTAGCTAGTACAGTGTACAGTTGTCGTATCCATAAGCAACGAATCTAAGAGAGAGAGAGAGAGAGAGAGAGAGAGAGGGGGGGGGGGTACGTTCATTCGGCACAAACCATGTCATTTCGGGACTAACATATGGTTTTATATATATTTTTATATACGTCTTACTTTTCAGTAACAACAGGGATAATAAAAACGGATAACTTTAATAATGATATAGTCAATTTTTCCATACGATTGAGAAATAAAGAAAGTCGACGTGTCCAGATATTTTTTTTTTGTGTAAATTATGTGTGCTGCAGCCCCCTGTACTATTGTTATTTATGGCAGCTTTTACAAACATTGTTTAAGAAATTTGTTTCGAAATTCGAGAAGTGGAAAAGTTTCAGAGATTTGAATTTAAGACAATATCGCATCGTTTAAATATGAAGAAGATCGTTAAGCCACATTAAACTGAACTTCTAATTCCGATGAGGCCAAAACTTGGAATTTATTATTTAAATCCTAGTCTTAAATAATTCGTCAGGAATAATTTAAGAAAGGGCATTGTTTATTTGTTTATTGTTTTCATGATTGTGTTTCTGAACGACCATGAGGTCTCGTCTAGAGCTGTCTGTATTATGAAGGCATGGAGAAACATACCCAAGATTTCTCGCCATTATAAACAACACAACAGACATGGAATGAATTACTCAGGCTCAGCATGACGGCTCATGAATATTAATGAGACAAGGGGGCGGAGTCAAAGATGTCTGCTGTACCGCCTGGAATGATACCGACAGCGTTAACTTATGGAATTGGATACAGATAAGTAGTTTGGAATAGTTCTTTAAGAATATTAACTTATTAAGACGAGGGAAGCAAATTATCGCGTAAACAGTTGCTGATTAGAGTATTTGGCGCGAGAACAGAAAATATGACGTCTGCAACGGGTCTCGTGAAGTCTGCTCGTGTTTTTGATGGATACTCTTCACTCACCAACCTAAGTATGGAAAATGGGGGTGATGATTTTTTGTCGAGTACTGGTCGTTTAGCGGATTCTAAAGTGTCGAACTATAACCAGCATTCAATTGATGGAATTTTAGGCACCAAAAGACATCCTGAAATTGAAAGAGGTAAGTTAGCAACATTTCTAACGTTTTTAGTTCCTGGAACTCGTAGAGTAGATTTTAGATTCAAAACACGCGTTTATATAAGGGATTGGTTGACCTAATCCACTTTCGAAGGAACAAAACAATTCATTTTCATTTATGGACACCAAACAAATACAGAGGTCTACTTGATGAAAATTATTAATTTCATTTTGGGAAGGGATCTTAAAAGACGTGGGGACAGGCTACAACTAACACAGAATATTCTTGTTGAAAACAGTCCTAGTTTTTATGATAAAAGGTCGAATTGTCACATTTTATAAAACATTGTTCACAAGCTAAATGTCGCAATGGTGGAACCGCTTCATTCAATCGGCAAATGGGATTTCATTTTAAACTTTTATTGTTGTTAACTATAATAAATGAAGTGGACCGAATGCGATCATTTAATGACGTTTCACTGATCAAATTCTTTGTATATATTTCTGACCGAGAATCCGTTGGTATTCTCGGTTACATTTCAGAACTTTATTCTCTGATCCCATGTCGTGTTTGAAGCGGTTCGTATGAGAAGTTTGTCGTGTTTTTAATGTAAATCTAAATGTTCGTCTTTACTCCAAGGCATTAATTTGTTCGTTATGGTGTATTCGAGAAAGACTGGCCTTGCTTGGAAACAAAATAAAAACAGAGGAAATGACGTCTTTGCAATTGTTGATTTTCTGATATTTTGAAATAGATTTGTTTACAAAGCTAATATTATATACAAATATACGTACACGAAATCAATATTTTCAAATATAATTAAGCGACAATTAATATATTCAATCCACACTAATTTGTCATCTTTCAAACCTTCAAATCATACTAATTATTGAATAAGCATATATATTTAGAAATTCGAAGAGTCTGGGCTCCTTTTTCCAATTTTTGGTATATCTCCCTTTCACACCGCGTACTGTAAACACGCAGTAATTTGATTTCCAAATAATTTAATAAAGAAATTTATTCAAACATTAAATTCGAGAAGTATATATGTTTGTATAATTTTAAAAGTTTGTTGATAAACATATTTTTATATTGTGCTTTAAATGTTATTTGGGTCCACTAATAATTTAAGAATTAGTGATTTAAACCATATATTTGAGAAATGTGTAAGATTGTAGGATTCAATGTACACGTCGATGGACTTTATAAATTATTAATAACACAATTGCTACTACTTTAATTAAAGATAAAACGTTCATCATAATAATTGATATTTTTGTTTACTGTGAATTTTACAACGGCTTCCTACTTTCGTTTTGTTTTAATAAAACAATCAACATTTTATTTTATTTTCAAGTTAGTAATAAACAATATAAGATTGTGAATTCAAAAACAAAATCAACCACACATTTTTCTATAATTATCCAATAAGAAGTGGGATCAGACCACAACTAACACAGAATATTCTTGTTGAAAACATACCTAGTTTTTACGATAAAAGGTCGAATTGTCACATTTTAATAAAACATTGTTCACAAGCTGAATGTCGCAGTGGTGGAACCGCTTCATTCAATCGGCAAGTGTCACTTAATTTTTTTGGATATTTTAGAATTTTTGTAAATATGATGCTCGGTTAGAGTAGATGTCAAGAATGTTAAATTTAATTTTTTAAACCAAAGAACAAAGAAAACACGTGTAATATTTAAAGCTGCAATTTCACGTTTTTACGATGTATTAAAATAAAGCCTTAAAATTGATGGTATCTATAAACAGTCCTGCCTTGTTAAAGAATAATCCTATTAATCTTATAATTCACTATCGCCAGTTAAATAATTGGCAAAAATATCAATTAAAAACTTCAAATTCAAACGTCGGAGGATAGATATAGCATGTGGAAAATAATGATCGTATAATAGTGAGTTGACAACCTATTAAACAAAAGACATATAAATAATCATGTTTTGACTTTCTTAGAAAATATGAAATTCTCGCTTTAAATTAATAAAACGATATTATTAAATTTATCTGAGAAAACTGGTCGTTAAACATTGAATGCCTACGGTAACATCTGGCTCCGAGTTTACAAAACATGCTCCGACTTACGTTTTTGAGAAATATCTTTGATCCAGAAACACAAAACTTTCCAAATAGTTTCTTATTGATGTATTTGATACATTAAAACAATCAACGTTTTATAAAGAGCTATATTTTAGTTAAAATAAGGCGAACAATTTTGATTAAATTCTTAACTTACGTGTAAGAATGCTTTGTGAACTTAAGGCCTGAAAATTAAACTGTTTAATTTACTAATCATTTGCGTAAGTCAACAATGTCAATGTAATAACGAATGACCGGAAGATAAAGACACAAAAAGACTGGATGACATTTATATTATTATAATTTTGTGTTATATTTAAAATGGGAGGATGATTATTTCTGTTGACAAAAATAAATAATATTGTGTAACCCAGAGTAATTAATATCTTAGAAATAGAAATATGGACCAAATGAATAATTAAACATGTTATAGAATATTATTTTAAGGCGAAATATTAAAAAATAAGCACTGGAGAGGTCATATATAAAAATTTATTTAGACAAAATATTGAATATAGAAATTATTTGATTGTAAAACTGGGTTTATAATTACAAAGGAATTGAATTTGATCAGTCCATTTGCTGATTACACTATTTTGCCCAAAACGTTTTTTAGGACTTTGAATTCTGTCTAATGGTTTGGATTGTTCGTACTTGGTTTTATTTTATCATCTTGTTCCATACAATAATATACAGCATGTTTGGTATTTTAAAGCGGGAATTTCATATTTTCAAAGAAAGTCAAAAAACATAATTATTTCTATAACTTTTGCTCAATAGGTTATCAACTCAGTATTATTCAATCATAGGCATTATTTTCCACACTTAAACATCTTTCACATTGGAATTAATAACACAATTACCTCCCTTGTTTTCCAATTCCCCGCTGCAATAGCTTTCTTCAAACGTTTGATTTTAAAGTTTTGCCAATTTCTCAACTGGCAATAGTGAATTATTGGATCATTCTTTAACAAGGTAGGACTGTTTATAGATAAGATCTATTTTAAGGCTCTATTTTAATACATTTTAAAAATATAACTTAAAAATATGAAATTGCTGCTTTAATAAATCAAGTAAGGACCCCATGAGATTTGATTGAGTTAATCTGAAGTGTTGCTTAGATACTAAATTATAATACGAACAGTTGGGGTTGTCATATACGAGACAGTGTATACTTACGCCTTTCGAAACAGGGCAACACTTTTGAAACGTTTTTGTCGTTATTTTGAAGGTTCTAATATTGTTTAATTCCCGGATTCCAATCTAGGTGTTGGTCCGAGAAAGTTGATCGGGAACTTTTAGCGTGATTAAGAATGGAAGGGTTAGCAAATAACAGTCGTTTTGGATAATTCTCTAATAGCACACTGCATGATCGTATGTCCGTATTCATTAGCCCGGTTGGTGCAAAAAGAAGGACGTTAAACCCCATTTTGATGTATTTATTATAAGTCGATCGTTAGGAGCTAGGCTTGTTATAGGCCAATATAAATTATCATATTGTGTATAATAGATATATCGTTATCAATATTAAATAAATATTATGAAATGTTATCATTAATTACATCCTTAATTTGTTGATATTAATGATAAACAACATATCATAATTTTCCTATTATTATTTATTGTAAGAAATTAAATTATTATTTTAAAGTAATAAATTAATTATACTTAATAATGATAATTAATGATAATTTATTCATTTATAAGGCACCCAAAAGCCAGCACCGATAGCACCAATTTAACAAATAAAATTCATTTCTTTTGTCAGTGGGTTGTAACGTATTGTCTGTTATATTGAATTTATCTAAGCTAGAACACCTGATAACACCTGGTTTCATTTAAATAGTATATGGGAAATGAAAGCCCTTGATCGGCATTAGCATTTTTTCGAACATTATCTGATATTTCACAGTTAAATCGTCGCAAAAATGGATTCAATTTGATTATTTAACCTTTGACTTTACCATTTCACAAATGTATTTGTAAAAATTAACAGATTTATATGGATACACTACTTCTGAAATTTATTAACATGCTTCATTTCAATACATATATCCACATAAGTGTGTTAATTTTAGTGGAATCTACCTCTATATGTCTTATAGGAATTTTTTTATTTGTAGCCAGCCATATTAAACATTATTCGATGATGTATCATAATTAAACCTTTCATGTTTTTTAAGATATTTATTAATTTAAACTATAGTATAATTACTCATTTAAATATTCTAACAAATTATTTTTAAAACTTTAAATCAGCATTACTGCCGTACCAAATGAAATGAAATAGGGTTTAACGTCCTACTGTTCTACTCTGAGGGGCTAGTGAAGACGGGACTGCTGTATCACAACCTTTTATTCCTATATTTTAAAACCCCGTTTATCTTCCTATAGAAAAGTATTTTATGACGATTCCAAACATTGGTACGTCTATAGAATTAGCACTAGCTTGAGACTTGATGCCATCTCTATATAACAAAATTATTAGATTGAGACTCTGTTGGCGAGCCTTAAACTAGATAAAACCATCAGTTACTTTGTTAAAAACTTAAAGGACAATGTCTCATATAGGTATATACGTATATACTGTAACCCAAAAGCCCCTCGTGTGTTTTCTCCGGGTCGTCCGGTTTCCTCCTACTGCTAAAGACCCTTACGCGCAAGAGAATTATTGAAATAAAATTGAACCAAATGCCAGTACCGAAACCTACATGTAGTTTGAATCGAGTGAACGTTAAACCCCATTTCTCTCTCTTTATATATACACATATCCTGAAACTAGTAAAAATTGTATTAGAATATTACGGAAATAAATTAGATATAAAGGCACTTTATTACACATAAGTACCAACTAAATAGAAAGCAAAATGATACTTTAAAATGAGGGAAAAAAGAAAGAAATAAACCTGACTTTTTATGAGGCCCAAGCGATTTGTGAGGCCCTTAACTCTTGCTTGTGAAGATTAATTTAAACAACATTTTGAAAACGATCGAACAGCAGACTATAGGCCAAGTTCTTTCCTAGCTTTATGCTTTATAGTTCCGACAGTAACATTAAGCTTATATAAGCCATGAATACCGGTAAATACAGTTAATATATTATAGTCATGAATATCATAAAAATATGAATTTTTAAAAATTCCTACAACTGGGTTTAAATGTCAGTCAAAGAAATCAACGCTGGTTTCGAAAGCCTCTTAGAATTCCTTACATCTCAGCATATGTACGGCATTGTTGTTCCGTTCTCTTGATATTTAACTAGCAGATCAGTTTATTTACAAGTCATCTGTTGAAGTATTCGCTTATTAATAAATAATAATACAAATGTAAACAGAAGTTTTTCCATATTAAATTCTACGCCGGTTAGATTATTACTACAGTTTGTGTTTTATCCGGGGTTTTATTCACATCAAAGGCGGCGTTTATTTGGTAATTGGTTTTATTTACGTGCGTAATTCATTTCTTTGACAGAAATTCTCGTCGTGGAATTTATCTTATTTACTGTAGATTGAATAATTCTGTTGGTATTTATTATATAAATAGAAGGGAGAGAGAGAGAGAGAGAGAGGGGGGGAGAGAGAGGGGGGCTGCGGTTTAACCTTCACTCGACACAAACTAGTTCATTTCGGGACTGGTGGGTTGGGATGGCCTAGTGGTCTAGAGTGCCGCGCTTCCACCTCTAGCTGGCCGGTCACCTCTGGCTTGAGGCTGTGGTTTCGAGCCCTGGTGTGAGCGTATGTGGCATGGAGATAGGGGCGCCTTCTCAACCTCGTGGGTTTTCTCCGGGCACTCCGGTTTCCTCCCATTGCTAAAGACCCCTACGCGCAAGCGAATTATTGAAATAAAATGAAACCATGTTAGTCCCAAAATGACCTAATTGTGTCGAGTGGACGTTAAACCCCATCTCTCTCTCTCTCATTTCGGGACTAACATATGGTTCAATTTTATTTAAATGATTCGCTTTTGCGTAAGGGTCTTTAGAATTGGGAGGAAACCGGAGAAAACCCACGGAGTTGGAAGGCTAGGAGTAATGATGTCAAAATCATTTGATTTTAAAGTTCCAATTTCACTTTTTCTAAGAAAGTCAAAATATAATTATTTCTATGTTTTTTGCTCAAAAGGTTGTCAACTCACTATTATACGATCATGGACAAAATTTTGGGGGGGTTAGAAAGGGTGACACTGGTTGATTGAGGAAATAGTTACTCAATTACCTCCCTTGTTTTCCCATTCTTCTCCATGGACGGCCATCTTCAAAGATTTGAATTTGAAGTTGAAAATGATATTTTTGCCAATTTCTCAACTGTCAATAGTGAATCAAAGGATTAATAGGATTATTCTTTAACAAGGTAGGACTGTTTATAAGTTCAATCTATTTTGGGGCGTTATTTTAATAAATTTTAAAAATATAACTTAAAAAATGCTATTGGAACTTTAAGATTCATTGTATAGCCCACCCATTAAAAGAATGTATTAGATTATTTACTAACATTTCTGAGGTTTAATCATTCTGGAACACACAATAATGTCGCTTGAAAGTCGAAGAAGTTTTAACGGAAACGCCACTCCCCGGGCAAAATTCACTCAAGATCGAGAATTGTTTAAGTAACCATGGGAAATGCCAATGATGTTAGTCTCAAAATAACGGAATTAATTCCCTTCTTTTATAATACGGACGCTAAACCCCATTTCATTTCATTTCTTGTATACTACATACATTAAAAGCACATCACTAAAATTTACACATTATTTTCAAAACTAAATTTGAGCCCAGTTTTTCAACTCGGTTTGTAACTAACTAAAGATAATTATTTTTGTTTTAAATAAAAACCACGTTTCACAGAAATCTATCTTACAATATTTACAAGAGAAAGTCAAAATATCGCGTTTAAAAGGCTTATAAAAGATGGCTGCCCGCTGAGTATGTTTTGGAGTTGATTTCTAGTCAGTTTAACCATCGAATATGAGACCAAATCATTTCTCTAAACCTAAGAGTCAAAATGGAACGCTAAGGTCAACTTTTTCAATTCATATTCTGAGCATAAATCGCCCAAATTTCAATTTGGTTTGTTTTTAAATAAATGGATGAATATTTTTTGTTTTAGATGGGTTTTTAAATATTTTGTTTGGGGGAAAAGTTTGGTCTTAAAAAAGATTGCTCAAGTCGAGTGGGTGGGGCGCTTGCTGAATTACCAGAATGTGTATGTTTATATATTTTCGTTTCGTTTTTATACGCCCACATTTTCATGTGGACGTATTATGTCGTCGCCCCTGTCCGTCCGGACGTCCGTCCGTCCGTCCGTCCGTCCGGACGTCCGTCCGTCCACAATTTGTTTGTGGACTCTCTACAGGTCACAATTCTTATCCGATTTTGACGAAACTTGAAATATAGGTTTATCCCCAAAAGATCTCGGTTCCTTTCGATATTGGCATGTATCGGATCAAAACTTCATGGATTATGGCCCCTGATTGTACGAAAAATCACGTTTTTAGCTTGTGGACCCTATAGAGGTCACAATTTTGAACCGATTTTGATGAAACTTGACATGCATGTTTGTAACCCAAAGATCTTGGTTCCTTTCGATATTTGCGGCTATCGGAATGTAATTTCCTGAATTATGGCCCCTGATTGTCCGAAAAATCACCCTTTTTAGCTTGTGGTCCCTCTGGAGGTCACAATTATTATTCGATTTAAAAAACCGTTCGATTATATCACCGTTACACCCTAAGGAAAGTTGAGTTCGAATTTCGGGAAAATCGGACGAAAATTGCCATACAAAATGGCCGCCGTTAGTACGCGAATACTGTTAAAAAATGGTATATCAAGGTTGTGGACCCTGTGGAGGTCACAATTTTGATTCGATTTTGATGAAACTTGAAATTCATGGTTATAACCCAAAGATCTCGCTTCCTTTCGATATTTGCGCATATCGGATCGTAACTTCCTGAATTATGGCCCCTGATTATACGCAAAATCGCCTTTTTTTTAGCTTGGAGGTCACAATTATTATTCGATTTAAAAAAACGTTTGATTATATCACCGTTACACCCTAAGGAAGGTTGAGTTCGAATTTCGGGAAAATCGGACGAAAATTGCCATACAAAATGGCCGCCGTTTGTACGCGAATACTGTTAAAAAATGGTATATCAAGGTTGTGGACCCTGTGGAGGTCACAATTTTGATTCGATTGTGATGAAACTTGAAATTCAAGGTTATAACCCAAAGATCTTGCTTCTTTTCGATATTTGCGCATATCGGATCGTAACTTCCTGAATTATGGCCCCTGATTATACGCAAAATCGCCTTTTTTTTTAGCTTGGAGGTCACAATTATTATCCGATTTAAAAAAACGTTTGATTATATTACCGTTACACCGTAAGGAAGGTTGAGTTCGAATTTCGGGAAAATCAGACCAAAATTGCCATACAAAATGGCCACCGTTTGTACGTGAATACTGTTAAAAAATGGTATATCAAGGTTGTGGACCCTGTAAAGGTCACAATTTTAATTCGATTTTGATGAAACTTGAAATGCATGGTTATAACCCAAAGATCTTGGTTCCTTTCGGTATTTGCGCATATCGGATCGTAACTTCCTGAATTATTCAAATTTCGTGAAAATGGTACCAAAATTGCCGGACGAAATGGTCGCCGTTTGTACGCGAATAGTGTAAAGATATGGTATATCATGGTTGTTGACTCTGTACAGGTCACAATTCTTATCTGATTTTGACGAAAAGTCACATTTCTAGGTTGTGTACCGTCACACCATAATCATTGTCGACTTCGAATTTCATGAATGGAACTGACCAACAAAATGGCTGCTCCCAATACAGTATGAAATACAGGACTTAATGATGTAGGAAAAATCACTTTATGTATTGTTTGTTCTCTATCCATCTCTCGAAAATGTGGGCGTATCCTGCCTGGCAGTGCCAGCCTATCTTTTTTTATACTTTCGATGGCCTCTACTAGTTCTTAGTGGGAGAACGCTAGCACATATGACGTCATATATAGATTGTGGGTTAGGGTTAGGGTAAGGGCTAGGACCTGTAGATTTGGTCAAAGTCCCAAGATATAAACAGGGCTAGCCCTAACCCTAACCCATGATCAAGCCTAACCCTTACCCTAACCCACAATTCGCATATGACGTCACAATTTGCGTAGGACCGTCTCCGATCTAGCGTTCTCCTTCTTAGTGATGTAAAGACAAGTAAAACGAAATTTTGAAATATAGAAAACGAAACGAAATAGGATCCGTGTTTTAATCAGATGTGCCATTATGAACGTAATCTTGAGGTTGTATTTAAAACGTGAATCGGAAAACAATTCAGAAGAACTGGCATAAGATATAAAAGTCCAATTAAATCACTCGCGAAGATGCTGTTAACAGTTGGAGTGTAAACCGCTAAACTCAGACACAATCACGAAGTTAAAAAGGCGGCCTTGTTTCTTGTCGCGTGTAAGTTTGCGAACGAAACCATGTCTGACTTATTGACTAGACCATCTCATCCAAAGCGTACACCCCCTCGGACACCCAACAAGTCTTCAGTTAAGACAGAATGGTTTTGAATTCTGAAACCCAACCTAAACCTCCGTCCAATATTACTCGGCACCCAATAGCAATCCCCTGTCCCATAACGTCCTCACGCCTTAACCACCTCGAATTATTACACCAATAAAAAGGGATACCTTCATCAATTGGGTACTTAACATAATATTACACAAACGTTTTATCCTAATGTTGCTTTAAAATTGAGACTTCACATTCTTATCCAAAAGTAAATTTTGCATCAAACTTCAGAAACAAGTGCCTTTGATTGTAAAATTCCTACTCCACTTACATAAATAAAATTTGGCTAAAATCTTGAAATGCATGTATTTGAACACGGAATATTATTTTATATATTGGGTAATGGAATAATTTGTACATCTGTGCTTCTTTCATCTTCATATTATTTTATCTGTCTGTCTGGCTCGAGTCTCATTATCTTTACCACTAACCCTGGCTTTGATCTAAAGGAGATGAGATCGTTCACTTTATAATGGTCTGGCACTTAAACTATAAGTGTTGTTATATAACCAATAGCAACCACTCGAACATGCTAACAACTTTCAATTATTGGTTAAATACATTTACACCTTTGTAGACTAAATCATCCAAGAAACCAGTGGGGTTGGGTGGCCGAATGGGTAGCGCGTGCGCGTTGCATCACATGGTCTGTCATTGAGTCAACTGAAGCGATTACATGACAAGGAGTAGGATCGCCATTGAACCCCACGGGTAAACATAACGGTTAATTTTTCAGTCCTAACCTGAAATATGATTTTTTTAAAACATTTTCAGGAAGGGGTCTTTTTATTTCACAGATTATTATGGTACCGCGATGATGAACATGTCGTTGTGCCTTGTTAAGGCTGACCATTGACCTTAGTTCCCCCAGGGGATCGTTTAGTTGCACTTGAATGCACCGCTTACCCCAGGGAGATAACTCTACGCTAAATGTTTGGTGTAAGTATTCCTGGGAGAACGAGGATTGTGTCAGACTATACCCATTCTGTGTAGAGTTGTCGATGGATTGTTTATCAAGATGTAATCTGAGACTGTAAATGATAGAAATGATTGACCATGGCGGATTGATGTTGCTTGCAAGGCGGGAACATCGAGTATCACTTCCTATTATGAGATTTACCCCCCCCCCCAAACTCCCACCTACTTATTGGGAGGGGGGGAGCGCGTGCGCTGTATTACAAGGTCTGTCATTGAGTCAACTGGCGTGGATTCCATTCCCCGGTTAAACGTGACAAGAAGTAGGGTCGCCTGTCTTACCTCGTGGTCTCTCTCTCTCTTTCTCTCCCTTTCTCCCCCCCCCCTCTCTCTCTCTCTCTCTCTCTCTCTCTCTCTCTCTCTCTCTCTCTCTCGCTGACTTGCAGTTCATGTAAAGTATTTTAAAATTCTTAGTCAGTATTCATGTAACCTTATTTTACTGTTATCTGTTTATGAAAAGGTATATCTACTCTTAGAAATTTTATCTATTTGTTCTATGCACTTGTATCATTTATTTACTAAAGAGTCTGTGTTATGATATGCAGTTCTCCTGATTTTGTTATTACACTAAGATATTTAAAAAAGATTCTTCGCTTTTTATTTCTATAAGAATTTTTACTCCCCAACCAATAGAATCGTTGTATTCTTAAAACATTTAAGATTTAATTTTTGTTGCCAAGCGTATTGGATATTGTGTAAAAAGAATCGACCATTTTATATGTCCAAAAACGAATTGCTGTAATTACGTTTAAGAGATTGGAGAATCAAGGTAATTTTAATTAGTGACGTAATTAAATCAATGGCTTAATAATTACATTTCCCGCCTTTTTGTATTTCCACTCACACCTGTGGTACTTGAAATACTTGATAATTTGATTGATTTTCTGTATTAATTACAGCGGTGTAATTAAACCGGGGTAGTCTGATATAAATGACGTCAGACCTGACGTCGTAGTTTTGTATCGTTATAAGCCTGGGCCCTGTTTCACGAAATTTTAACTAAAGATAAAAAACAAATTTTAGTAGATACTTAAATTTTGATTGGCTAAGAACTAAAATTAATCTAATATTGTCCAATCAAATTACTAAAATTTGATGTTATCTTAGTTAAAATTTCATGAAACAGGCCCCTGGACTGTGCAGAGCAGTGAATGCTAATTATGGCTGTCGCGGATTTATTCACATGTTCTATCAACAAGTGCATGTTCAAGGCGCAGCCCCTGTACACCGTTTACACCCTAGTTCAGTGGTTCTCGGCCTTTTTCGCCAACGGCACACCTTGGAACACATGAATAAATGGCGTCACACCTGGCTAAATATATAGAAAAAATATGTGAATTTTGCAAAATAAAAACATGGCAAGTCATAGACGTCATACAACCCTAGACACAAACTAGTCATAGACACATAGAATGACGCAAGCTAAATAAAGAAAAACACAGCGATGAGGTATGCCAATATACATCAGCGAATCTTCATGGTGTTCTGCATTTTCTTAATTTTCTGTTCAAAATTTCGCGGCACATTTAGGAAGATTTTGCGGCACACCAGTGTGCGGTACACTGGTTGAGAACCACTGCCCTAGTTTGTGTGTCTTGTGGGTTCTGTATACAGTGTGGTGCGGTACTCTTTCTATTAGAACATCCAATTTGCGTATCAATACTCGTCTACTTCGTCTTGATATTTGTGTGTTGTCAGGTGTCGACCTACAGTCAGAAAATCTAGACACTTCGGGTATTGTGAGCCAATTCCTGGCACCCTGAAACAGTTATCAACAAATATATATATTCAGAGATCTGTCCAAAATATTTTGTCCGCCATATCACTTCTGTGGAAACGGACGTTAAAACACCAGGTAGTAGTAGTCCAAAATATTGTCCCTGATTTCTGACTTCAACCCAGACCGTTTTCAGCGTATTAATGTTAGTTTTACTGTTTTTTTAAACTAAAAAAAACAAACAAACAACAATTGTGTTTAGTGATCCGGGGCCTGTTTTACAAAATTTTAACATTGATTGAATAATATAAGAATGATTTTATTGCTTAGCCAATCAATTTGGATTTTATCTCTTGTTAAGATTTCGGGAAATGAACGGACAAGTGCGTAAATGAACGGACACCGGTTGACTAGTAAAATGCTTGATTTTTATACGTTTTACTTTCTTTGTGTTATGACAACCACGGTTACTGATATTGTACACAGATATCCAGGCTGACTAACTTCCATAGAAACGTTTCTACAATACTCTTTCAGAAAATAGCCCAGTCGGAGCAGAACAGCAGGACGCTAAACCCCGTTTTGTTTCATTACCTTTCATTTCAGAAAAAATATCTCTGAATAAAAGTGGCTCCTGGAATAGTAGAACGCTAGATCAGAGACGGCCCTGCGCATTTTAGCCCATGTGATGTCATATAGATATCTCGAAATGTAAACGGGGCTATCCCTAATCCTAACCCCGGGCCAAACCTAACCCTTACCCACAAACCACATAATATGGCGTCATAATATGCGCAGGGCCGCCTCCGATCTAGCGTTCTCCCATGGAATAGCTTCCCGAAAACACCTATTCCAGAATAATTGAGTATGGCCCAATTTAATGTACCTCATCTGTTCTATTTTATTTCTAGATATGGACGATTCGTCTGATTCTAAGAGTTTAATAAATGGTGACAGTGATAGTTTGAAACTAGACAACATGTCGGGTGACCGAGATGACTTAAAATGTGAGTCAAGTGACACAGAAAAGGGGTGCGACGATAAAAGTTTATCAGAGGATGACTTGGACGCTAAGAGAAAAAAGCGCCGAAATCGAACAACGTTTACAAGTTTCCAATTAGAAGAAATGGAGAGAGTATTTCAGAAAACACATTATCCCGATGTTTATGCACGTGAACAGCTCGCGCTAAGGTGTAATTTAACAGAGGCTAGAGTACAGGTCAGTAAAAATTCAAATATTTTTATTTTCATTTAGCTGCCTATCATAATTTTATCCATTCTGGTTTTCTGGACCTGGCTCCAGGCACCATGAAAATTAGCACGCTAGCTCCCTTGGACAATGTTTAATATGAAGTCACAAATGCAATATGGCGGCGATGACGTCATGGGTTCCTGATTCATACAATAGGTCCATACTAGTTTCTGTTGACAGAATTCACATCAAGAATTGTTAAATCTGTCAGCATGTTTCAACACTTTTCAATATTTTCACAGATAATTCAGCACAGGAGATCAAATAGATATGAACATGATTCTGAAACCCGCCCTGAAAATCCAATTTATTAGAACACAATTTACAATTTTCAATTAGTACTTCTAAACTTGCACGTATTGATCGAATTATTTTTCGCGCGATCTTCTTTGATGATAGCAGAATTTAATTTCGAGAAAAATTAAACCCAACCTGTTTAAGATTGGCTTCTGAGCGGCAAGAAAATGCATATTTCTCACACGTGCATGTGTAGTAATAACTGTACGGGATCCCACGCACTAAGTTCCACGGTAGGGGCAATGTCCAGTGTATACCTAGTTAGTCCATAAACACGGATGAAACACGAAAACACGTGTATCTGATTAGCGCCCACTCCAGGGGGGCGGGAACAGATGTGGACACGGTGTTCGTACTGTTCAACACATGCGTTGATTAAACGTTCATTTTTAGGACCCGAGTCCCAGGGTGGTAGGAAATTAAAAATTCAAATTGATTTTTATCTGATTCATTTGAATAATAATTGGTGTTTTTACTTATTCGTGTCAAAGGTCATTTTGTTATCAACTTAAGGTAGATCTTAGTCTTTATCTACGATTAAGTTTCCACTGCATGAACTAATAACGGGTCTGTGAATTGATATTCCTTGAATATGTGACGAGGGCTGTTTTGGTGCCTTTAGAAATATAAATAAAATGGAAAAGGATTAGGCAAGTTTCTACTACATCAGCTTGTGGCGTATTTGTTTGTGGTCTTGAAATAGATATAAATGGAATGCAAAACTGTTTAATAAATAAGTTTCTACTGCACCATTTCCTTGGTACCAAATTGACGAGTTTTTTTAGGGGTTTAAAATGAATTTTCACAAACAGTTTATCATCTTCCCGTCCAGAGAATCTAATCATCGCCCATATTTGTTCTCTTCTTCTTCTCCCCCATACTAAACATACGCTGTCTGACTACAATTAGCTCTCAATTAAACACACTAAGCAAGTTGGCCGACATTTTAAGTCATAAATCGACGATTTTAGTCGAAAACGCTAATTGTATCTCCAGAATTTTGAGAATTATATATTCCGCTTTCATTCAATAAAATTGAAACGGTTATATAATTATAGTTGTGAACCCGAATAGGACCGCATTACCTAAACGTATACTAATTGTTAGATGTGGCGACGATTCTGTGTGTACAGGATGCTTCACTCCTTCTGCTTTACCATTTATTTCCTAGATAGAAAATGACACTACTTTCATTCGGGTAGGGCTGAGATTTGCATATCACAGGGATCAAGTATCATTTCTCTGTAAAATGTGCCGTAATGTGCGTTGCTTAAATTGTATGAATTGTGATGTTTCTCATCGGCCTTGCACCAGCGGGGTAATCTGGATGAATTCAGGAACAAACTATCTTATTAAGACGCGGCTCGCCAGTCTAGGTAATTCTAGGTAAGACATCAGGTTTAGCCTGTAAATATCTGCTCGATTCACGTATCAACTGTTTCATGGGATCTGGTAGTCGTTGAGATGTTATAAGTTTAGAGTAGGTATAAGTAGAAATGTAGCTACATTAGTTAGTGAAAATATTCACCGGTCCCTAAGGTATGGATGGTATAAAGTGGCTGCTGGAAACTATACGGTGGTAAACTATAACATATAGGAATTTACTCGTATAAATACAAATATATAACTTCTGGTTTGTTGGTTTACTTACTGTTATTTTCCCATTGTGACTGGTGGACAGTCGTTCGACTAAACTTAAAGTAGAAGCAGGATCGTGACAGTGGCTCGACTAAATTGAAAGTTGGGGCGGGGGTAGCGACAAACAGTGGTCCGACTAAACTGAAAAAAAAACAGGCGGATTCGTGATAGTGGCTCGACTAAATTGAAAGTAGGTGCGGGTTCGTGACAAACAGTGGTGCGACTAAACTGAAAGTAAAGGCGAGTTCGTGACAAACAGTGTCTCGACTAAATTGAAAGTAAAGGCGGGATCGTGTCCCATCACTATTGGTATACCTTAACTCTCGTAACTGTCTAATTATTTATGAGTGTGTTGAATACTTTCATTTCTATCTTCTTGGAAGAGAGTTTAGAGTTGGTTTTCGGAATCCGAAACCACCGTTATGTCTGACTAAAGGGGTTCTTGAGTACCCAGGCTTGTACGTGACCGGAAACCTGGTCTCCTCTCCTCTAAGTTCGTGGTTTTTATCTGAATTATTGAAATAAACTAGTTAGTTTTCTTATACTTCCGATGGTCTCTTCTTCATGAAGATCTGATCTGTTGTAGTGGAAGATCGTGTCCGAGATTATTCGAGCGGATTTTGACCCTATGACGTCAGACATTCAATTACCTAACCAGTTTTGCCTTTTCTAGTGAGTTACCCATAGTTCCGTGCACCTCACATCAAAAAAAAACTCGCCGTAACAGACCGTTTCATTAGCTAATCCCGAACATCACCCGGGACGCGGGTTTTATAATAACTCTTCCAGATCCTAGAGTAGTAAAAATAAATGATGACGAAATTTTGAACAATACAAAACGAAACGAAATAGGATCTGTGTTTTAATCAAATCGCTATCTCTCTCACCCTCCCCAGTACTTCCCACCCTCTCTCCCTCCTTTCCAACGTATTATAAGTGTGTGTACTTTAATGTTACTGGTAAAGTGTCCAGCGACGTTACCCCCCACCCCCGTTCCCCCTCTCTCCGAGTGTGCTAGTGTCGAGTGACGTTAATCTCTCTCACTCTCCCCACCCTCTCTCCCTTCTTTCCCAACGTATTATTAGTGTGTGTAAAGAACTTTAATGTTACTGGTTAATCCCGAGCGACGTTATCCCCCCTCCCCCCCTCTCTCTGCCTCTGTCAGAGTGTGTTGAGTACATTTATATTACATAACGTATAATATGTTTAGCTCAGGTTAATGTTATGTTTTTATACAGGGGTCTATATTATCGAATGATTAGGAGATATACTGTATGTATAAAACAGTAGGACATTGGACTAACACGAGGCCTATCTCCAAGGCTATATAAGATTCTCACGATCATGTCTGCTACATACATAATTTTAAGAAGATAGATTTTATAAATTTGTCTTCGTTAATTATATTCCATTAACTTCAAAGCGCTTTAAAATTTGGTTCAGTTACACTATCTTGAAAAATGTCTATTTCGATTAAGTTTTCGCTACCTCCTGAAGCGACATATGTTGTGAGTACCTCGCTAAAGAACATTAGCGCCGTTAAAAACTAAATTTTTTTCCTAGCCTACTGCTTAGTGGGTCCTTTCATCACGGCTGAAATCCGCGCTTCCTACGGCGATTACGTATTCTAATTTATTTTCTGATAATGTCCACAAATTCTTTCTTTAAAGATATACATATATCTTGCAGTAAATACATACCAGCATTTTAGATATAGATTTTTTTATATTTTTATTCATTTTTTAAAATAAATAAATTAGATTATATCATATGTAGTTTTATATTTCACGCAGTTTGATAATATTTCAGGAGTTTTCAAAATATTTTGTAATTAGTTTCATGGTAGATTTATTTCAGAATTATAATTAAATATTAGCGGGCTTTAATAGAATAACAGCTTAATCAGATAGTTGCAATAAAATACAATGGGGTTTAACGTCCCAATCTTCTGCTCCGACTCGGGTAAATGAAATGGGGTTTAACGTCCTACTCTTCTGCTCCGACTCCGGTAATGAAGACGGGCATATGCCAAACAGTGTACTATGTTTTTTTTTTTGCCCGGACAGTGGCACTATGGCCTACTCTTTTATTGAATTCTAATATAACTACCAAGGGATCTTTTACATGCACGTCAATGTATACACGGGACCCCGATTTTCCGTTCCATCCGAACAACTATAGACAGTTGTCCTTGTGAGACCCTCTGTCCTGCAGATATATAGTTAAACAGTATACATGCAGTCCAACCCGAGACTTACGTTTGGTTATATTTTTATTGTCTGTGGTACACGTGAAATTCGTAGGAGACACCCCATCTTCTTTAAATTCCGACTGCCAAGGGATCTTTGATGGGAACATATACGGTGTTGTTTTGTAAGAAAATGGATCTTTGGGGTCCAGCTAGTCCAATTAAAATATGAGAATTTTAAAAAATATTTTATGTTTTAGTCCAGGGCATTAAAACGTTTCAAACATATAATAAATATATTATCTTTTTATCATATTTGAATATCATATTTAACTTACATTATTTAAAATTTCTTTTGATTGGTTATAAGTCTTGTATATTTTATAAAATTTCTTTTAACTGATTATAATACTAATATACTGTGTACAACTTCTTTTAATTGGGTTATATTTTATAAAAGTTCTTTTAAATTATTATAATTCTAATATTTCGCTAAACTTCATTTAATATAATATAATTTTGTAATAATATTATTTCGTTTAATTGGTTATAACTATGGTATGTAATATTTCGTTCATTGGTTATATTTGGACTATATTTCCTAAATCTCATATTTATTGGATTATAATTCTACAATATTTGAAAAACTCATTTCAATTGGTTATAAATGTACTGATCAATTGAATATCAGTTTATAAATAACACATATACTATATATAATATTATAAATCTAGAATCTTTTTTTCACATAAATTTTTAATTGTTGCATTTATCCAATTTCATGTTTTCTTACAACATTAAAGGGACAATAACATTCTTGCTGGCTTGATAGCTCCAGAAAATAAATAATACCCTTATTCTAAGTACTAGATGTTTAAGTGTCCTACCTGTTGTGTAAATTATTCATTACAACCCATTTTACTTGTCCAGAGGGTTCAAAAATATTTTAAAATCCAAGTCACATTTGAAAAGGTTTACGTTAGACTTTTAAAATCGATTGGTTGAATTTTTCCAATTTTTTAAAATAGGTGTGTTAAGATGAAATTTATATCATCATTTAATTGGAATATTCTAAAATAATACGATTTGTTGACCAGAATGAAGATTGGGACATATTATTCAGTTACAACAAGAGTGTTATTGGGGCTTTAAGTAAATATATTTGATAGAAATGAATGGAATTAGACGTTTAATATTTTACTTTTCTGCATCCACCGGGGTAATTTTGAAATGAAATGGGGTTTAACGTCCAATGTTCCGTCCCGACTGGGCTAATGAAGACAGGCATACACGATACAGTGTTCGATGAGAGAAAATTTAGCCAAGACAACGTCACATGCCTACTCTTATATCGCATTCTAACTTGTACCCAGGGCGTCGGTTTTTCTTTTCGTCCTACCCAAACGACTATACGTTTTCCTTTGCCAGGCCACTGAACAGGAGAAACCACGGCGGAAAATTCTCATGATCTTTTTAGGAGAGCACTGGGATCGAACTCTTTTGACGAAAGCAGTCGGTCAAATCAAAGTACATAAATATATGAGGTATTGATTTTCTAAAATTCGCCGGTAATTCAAATTAAATGAAATATTACAAACAAATATAAGGAAAAATATATTTCAAACTGTCGGTTTTTTTTTTTAACTCGAAACGAAACTTATGTTTGATAAGAATATTATATAAATTAATTTTCTAAAAAACCCAACCTAATTGTTGATATTAAACAAATAACATTACCGAGGCCCTGTTTCTCGAAATCTTAACTTGAGATAAAATCCAAATTTTAGTAGATACTTCAATTTTGATTGGCTAAACACTAAAATCAATCTAATATTATCCAATCAAATTGCTAAAATTTTGATTTTATCTTAGTTAAAATTTCGAGAAACATGCCCCTGTTTTTTTTTTTTATATTTTTCATATATCACAATGTAAAGTTGCTTTCCTTAGTGTCAATTTTAAAAATCCAAAAATTTTTCTGTGAAGGAGGAACACAGAGTCTTAACTAAAAATAATGAGGAAAAAAAAATACTTCCTACAGAACAATAACTTAAGGCCTAATAATACGGGAATACAAACCATTACGTTTGTTAATTATATTACAGGATTTGGTTTTCTAAAAAGGCTAAATAATAAGAACCAATAAAATGTACGTTTAATTCAAACACAGCATTTTCTCACAACTCTGTGATGATTAAAAATATTAAGGCAATGAATTTCGGGAAAGAAAAAAACAATAAATACATGTATAAATTATAGGTTAGACCCTACCTACCAAACAATAGAAATGTATTTTTTCTCTTTCTTTTTTTAAACTAAAACAAAATTTCCTTTTTTGATAAAACCAGAGGAAACCAAGTTAAGGTTGTAAAAAACGTGTCAGCATGTCAGAGTTAACTGAATGGTCATGTTACAGGTTGTCTCTTTATTTACTTATTTCGCTCGGTTTCCTCATCGGGGCACCATAGTAGACCTTAAAAGATAGTATTACACATTTTAAAACAATCAAAATGTCTATTTTTTGGATGTTTTTTTTTAAAAAAGTTAGGTAAATTTTTTCCAGTTATACGCACAGATTTTCTGAATCAGATTTAATGTCAAAGTTTATTTTTTCAATTTGAAGTTCGCCGAACTGTTACTTATATTACGATATTGTAGCCATTAACATATTTTCGTTTGCCTTTGTTCACATCAATTAGGGAAATCGCTGTTTTCGAGGAGACCATTCGGCTTCCGTAATGTTGGTCACCTATTACACGTAAACAAACTGGTAGTTATCCTGTCGGGGGCATTTAAAATTTGGGGGGTACTTTTTAAAACAAATTTCAGTTTTGTTTGTTTTTTTTTTTTGTTACATGTTTGACTATTGTTATATTATTTAGTGACTATAAGCCACGTGTTATGCAACACGTAATATTTGTAGAACGAAATTAGATGGACTGTTTCAATGGCATTTAGTAATTGGACTAGAGTATACAGGTCAAAATTCTATGGAATACAATTACTGCTTATTACTGAGCGACGTTTCGACTAGCCTTCTCTAGTCGTTATCAAGCAATGTTAAAATCTAAAAATAAGACAAGTCAATATATACATGTACAAAACAATACATTCTTAATGCTGACAAACCAGGGATCTCCCTTAATTTGCACGTACCTAAAGTGAATCTAATTTAATTAAGGATTACAAATTTAAAACGCTATTAATTAGATGGGTTTAACGTCCTAGTTGTCTGCATCACTAGGTCATAGATACAACGATCGCAAAATGAAATGGGGTTTGACGTTCTAGTTTTCGCACCTATACTGGACCCTGTTTCGTGAAATTTTAACTTAAAGCCCCAATACCACTCTTGTTGTAACTGAATAATATGTCCCAATCTTCATTCTGGTCAACAAATCGTATTATTTTACAATATTCCAATTAAATGATGATATAAATTTCATCTTAACACACCTATTTTGAAAAATTGGAAAAATTCAACCAATTGATTTGAAAAGTCTAACGTAAACCTTTTCAAATGTGACTTGGATTTTAAAATATTTTCGAACCCTCTGGACAAGTAAAATAGGTTGTAATGGATAATTTACACAACAGGTAGGACACTTAAACATCTAGTACTTAGAATAAGGGTATTATTTATTTTCTGGGGGTACCAAGCCAGCAAGAATGTTATTGTCCCTTTAAGATAAAATCCAAATTTTAGTAGATACTTCAATTTTGTTTGGCTAAGCACTAAAATCAATCTAATGGTATCCAATCAAATTACTATAATATGAGTTTATCTTAGTTAACATTTTGTGAAACAGGCCCCTGAGCTACAATGATTTTTTGATATCGCAGTGTCAAGAACAAAAGCCTTGAAGGGATGGAGGTATCGCGTTGAAAATTTCAGGGTACCCCTTGGCAGTGTCGTGACGAGTTCGTAGAAATTTGTAACATAATATCAAAGCTATGATTTTAAAATATCTTATTTTTCACTCTAAAGTATCAAAAGAAATTGAAACATTTTCTGACTAACATTCCGTTGTAGTTTGTACGCGATTCAGAATTAAATGTCAAATATACATTTTAACGTGCACTAATCCTTCAAATATTAAAAACCGTCCGACAATGCAAATAGCGACCAAATAGAGACAGTAAGTTAGTGTTCTTGTAAGAACCAAGATATCTGTCAGTTGTACAACTGGCCTGGTCTGCTTGTTTTAACGTCCGCTTTCACAAAAAGTGATATCGCAGACTACAACAAATTTATATTCCCGGCGTGCCCTTCTAGTTTGTATAGAGTGACGTTAGCCTCGCCCCATCACCATCTCTTCCCCATCTCTTCCCCATCTCTCTATCTCTCTCTCTCTCTCCCTCTCTCTCGCTCGCTCTCTCTCTCTCTGTCTCTGTCTCTCTCTCTCTCTCCCATATTTGACGTCATACACTGCAATCAATGTTAACATATCTAAAATTCATTTTTAAAAGGAAGCGAAACGAATGTATCTTGAATACTTTGCTTTAATATAGTTGAAAGTCTTACACCAAATTAGTAAAATATCTAACATTGATTTTTTTTTAAATAAAACGAAATTATAATTAATCCTGCTTACTAAAATATTTTCAAAGATCAAATAAAATGAACCGAAACGAAAATGACCTACCTCGTAAATTTGAAGGTATAATAAAATTGCTTTTGTGATGCTTTTAGTTTCTACAAAGGTTTCTCGTGGCTTTAGTCAACACGTGGGGAACTATGATTTCAAATGAATAACACGTGTTCTCGTTTTCACAAGCTGTGTCAGTCCTTTTCAACCAGTTTCATTCACGTTAAATCTCCACAAGCAAATATACAGTATTGTACACGACACGAAATACACGTGCAAACATCTATTAAATATAGATCTAAAAGATAAGATATCTCAACTTTGAATTCAATCCGACAAAACAAGCCATTAAAAATAATAAAGATCGGTATAGAAATTTAGATGTTTTTATGAGGTTAATGTTTCAATATTTTCGAATAAAAGACAAAATATTTGTGCAAACTATTTTTAGGATATGCCAAATATTAATATTTAACATAGGCTACCGGATTGTGTTTATTGTTAAAAAAGAAAAAAAATATTATTATTTTATTTTTAAAAAAATTTTTTTTTCAATATTGTCAATTTTCTGTTTTTAAAATTTTCCATTTTGGTAGATTTTAGAGATTCAAAATGTGACCAAACGGGTAAAAAAAACCCACAACATAGTATATTCAGAGACTCATACGATCACCGTCAAACTTTTCTGGTGGACTGATTTCAGATGATTTGACGGGGGTGGGTGGAGGTAATATTAAAGGGACTACTCTGTTTTGAACAGAGTCTTAATAATAAAAGCCCGAGTACGTAGAAATTTAAGCGCCAAGATATAGAGGAATGGTGTGTTTACCCTGTCTCAAAATACAGCTTTTGGACACCGGTCTCTATTTCCAGATGAAGACAGGCGGATATAAGTGGTTTGAAAACGTGTCACACATTTTGAGTTAAGGTAGAAGATTTTAAGGAATTTTAGCACAAAATAAAGCAGTTTTATTCTCCAAAATATTATCAGGATTTGCCCTTTAATAAGATGCATGGCAGTTAATAGTACTTGGTTAACAATATTAACGACCAATAAGATTCACATTTTTTCTCCTTTAAAGATTAGCGTGTACGTGAAACGACCCTTAACAGATGTAATTCGAAGAGGAACGGGCGTTTTTATTCTCTTTTTTTTATCCCGGTTGGAGCGGACGTTAAACCCCATTTAATTCTTTTCATTATCCACGTAACAATTGTCTAGTCACTCGGATGGGACGAAAGTCTGAGGTCCGTGCACACATTGGCAGTTGGAATTCGATGTCCGGACAAAATCTCCCTCGTAGCACACTTTATGGTGTATGCCCAGTCGGGGCAGAACAGTAGGAAATTAAAGAAATACCCTACTTACACAGTTTAGGCCTACCCGGTGTATACAAAGCCTTAACTTATTAAATGGAAAGTACGTTGTAATGTAGTTAGGCTAACATATACATGGTATACTACAGAAAGTACATGTAGGTAAAACGCTAGAAATTTGTTCCCCTATTAAGGATCTGTTTTAGATTAACAACCTTAATGACAACATTGTGTTTCTATAGTTACTTGTTATTCTAGAGTTAACGGCACTTGAATCGCTCTCGTATGTGTGGAGGGAGAATTTTCAAGTGGAAACCATTCACTGATCTCTGTGTTTTTTAGGGGGGAAGCTCATTTAGAACATTATTGTTTCCTTAAAGTACGGGCTGCCTTTTGTTTGAACTTTTTGATGAGAAAAAGGAAAAACGGAAAATGGATAAAATTGAAAATCGACATTTTAAAAACACATGTGTTGCCATAGTAACGATTTTTATATTATGACCACCATGCTTGTATGAATCAAAACATATTATGATTATTTTTTTGTATGAAGGGAAATGTACGGTGAGTGTATACATCCCGACTTCAATGAATGAATTATTACAATATTTGTTAGTGTTATTCGAAACATAACATCAATGGTTGGTTTAAGAACTTCCTATTCAGATGTCCACTGTTAACAAACTTCACCATGGATATTTGTCCACAATGTTTTATAGTGCTACACATCTTGCGAATAATATATGAACTAAATTATTTTGTTATTATGTGTCTTTTTCTCAGATGAAAACAATTGTTTAAGAACTTCCCCGATAAGCAAAACCCACCATGGATTCTGTCCATGGTGGCTAATATTCCTGATTATGGTATATTAAAAAACATGATGTTCAGAAGAAAATGCCCATGGATATTGGCTGTTGTCGCGTTAATAAGGTCTGCATCACCTTACATGTTAAATTTAAGTCGTATTTATCTAGATATCATCGAATACCGAACTTCGTAGTTGTCCATAGATATTTTACGAATTGCGCGTAGGGGTCTTTGGCAGTGGGAGGAAACCGGAGCACCCGGAAAAAACCCACGAGGTTGGACAGGCGACCCTACTCCTTGTCACGTATAACCCGGGATTGTCCAGTAGATTATCCATCATTTTTATTGTAATACTCATACTTACATGAGGACTGAGTATTGAAATCAAGTTTTCTATACAATATTTGAATCATTTTTTTTTTTTATTTTTAAAATTTTAATTTAATTTGAATGTGAATTGAAAGTCTCATAGAAACTGATCCGTAACCCATCTAATATGTAGAATCTAAATATAGAACAGTGTAATAGGCCACAAGGTATAGTCTTTGACAAGTTGATGACAGGGTTCTCTTCAAGCAATCCATTATCTGTGGGGTCACATTCCTAAATTTGATTAATTTCGACCTAGTCCTGGGAGTGTATAGGTATACACGTAATTTTCGCTAACATGGACATCGCTCCTTGCAACGAATAATCTTAAAAGCCATGGAACAAAATGGCGATTTTTTAGGTGCAGAACTGTCAAACTATTACCTAGCATCAAATTACAATTAGACGACTTTTAAATTAAAACAAACAAAGATTCTCATTTTCAATTTTCTTAAAGACAAAAGAATTTTGAAAGAGAATATTGCTGAGCGTTTAATGTTGTTTGATAATATTATTTCTGAGATAGAAAAAATATGAACTTTTTTTCATCCCATATTTTTCTTTGTGGTTAAAAACACAACGTTACCTCTGTTTTAAGAATGCTAGTATGTGTGGAAATCAAATTTCAGGCGGGGGACTAGACACGGAAACCTTTTGAACGAAACATAAAACGAGAAAGTCAGGCACAAAACATCGACATGAGTACGATGCTACCGAAGTTCGTTTTAATAAGGGTTGAACAAAAATCTGGAATGGCCTGATGTCTGGTGGTCGACGAAACGAAATATTATTATTTTAATCGTCGAATCAACAATATCTAATACAATGTACGCCTATATATGTAAATAAAATTTAAGACTTAGAAATATGTTTCTAATAACGTCAGAAGATATGTGACTATCGGATTCTAGTCGAGTTCAGTGGGTGCGATGGAATTGGTTAAAGAAACGGGAGGTTGGACGTGGCTGTTGTCAAATATTGTCATCATACACACACACACACGTACCATTAGGATTCGGGTTACTATACAAACGTTCAACAAATATTGAAAACAAAATGGATTTCCCAAAAACGAATAACAGTGGCATCGCAATGGTCTAAAAAGCGAATATATCTGAATGCAGAAAAATTATGTAAATGGAACGAAGGTGGTTAGAGCTGCATTTAGTCTTATTGAGAGAGAGAAAGAGAGAGTGTTTCTTCAATTTGGAATCGTTGGTTGTCCCATGTGTCCCTAAGCGGAGATGATTTATTGAAATAACTGTTTGTTTTTGGAGTGGGCGTTAAGCATAATTTTTCTTTCTTCTTATTTTTAATCGTATGCATTTGGCCTGCCTAAATAGCGACTCTTTCTAGTAAATATAATTTTAACTCTCGTGTATTGTATATTACTTATTATCTCTGTGGAAGGGCCTTGAAAAGGGTAACCGAAGATCTAAAAAAGTTTTATAATAACTATAGAGAAGGGCCAACAAACTTTACACGGAGCTACATCCATTTAGTTTCGTACGTTATAAAATTTCGTCCTTTTTACGAAAGGGGCCACGAAGCGTTAAACGCGTGTTATAATAATGACTGAGAAGAACTAACAAACTTTACACGGAGCTACCCCCATTTAGTTTCGTACGTTATAAAGTTTCGTACCTTCCCCGAACTGAATGAATCGGGATATCTTCACCCATTTTCTACTTCCATATTGATGTTTTGTCAGCCAACCTCTCCTACTGTATTTATCTAACCGCCCACTTACTGTTATTTCTTAATCAACTTGTGTTTTAGAAACCGATCTCCGACCTCTAGAGGTCACTAGGGGTCACTAATAACTGAGTGCTAGCTCTTACATTAAGCGTATATCCCTCTTTTTCAGCAATTGAAAAAAAGGAAATAGTGAAAAAAATGTACCCCGACTGCCATATTGAAGAGTGCAGACGTTTCGTTTGTGATAAAAGAAATCATAGGGCAAATATCACCGAACAAGACCAATGTTGTGTTTGGATATTCGAGACCTGTGACGTAAAGGAAAATAAAACGACTGTCTGGTTAATAGGTCAACATTTTATATAATGTTTTAATGTCTTTCTAGTCTTATTGCGGGTATGTCTTGGAATAGAGGCCATTTCCGTATTCCTTGACAAAAATATAATTCATCTCTTTGTCGTTCACGGAGTACAAAAGATAACTGTATTCTATGATTTAGATATATTGTTTGTTACTTGGAGGTGGGGGTGGGGGTCATCTAAAATTTTAAAGTGGGATGGTTGATGTGGGAGAACTGTGACGTAATCAACATCAAAATAACCCGGTTCTATGGGTAGTTATCTTCAAAATAATCTTTTTATAGTCATTTAAAATTGTGTGCTTAGCCCTATAACACACTCTGAAATTGTGCATATACGACTGAATATATTCATATATCTATATTTATCAAAAGATGTATTTATGTTTTCGTCCCATGATGCAACACAATAAAATGTTTCTCAAGAGTACAATTCGCTAGGTTTCTCGCGATCCGACAAATTATGTTACAAATACATGCAGCCAAAATACATATAAAATACACACAATCGAAAGACATATCAAAATACATTGCAGCACAATACACATCTATACATACATCACACATCATACACACATCAAAATACTCACAGTCGAAATACACATAGTCGAAATACACATCAAATTACACATAGTCGAAACACACATTAAAATACACACATCAAAATACTCACAGTCGAAATACACATAGTCGAAATACACATCAAATTACACATAGTCGAAACACACATCAAATTTCACATAGTCGAAATACACATCAAAATATATACAGTCGAAATACACATCAAAATATACAAAGTCGAAATACACATCAAATTACACAGTCAAAATACACACAGTCGAAATACACATCAAAGTACATACACATCAAAATACACACAGCGAAATAAACATCAAAATACACACAGTCGAATTATGCATCAAAATACACACAATCGAAATACACATTAAAAATACAAAAAGCCGATAAAAGCTCATTTTAAAAATCGGGACAGTTGAAATGAATGTATAATCTAGATATCATACAAAATATATTTTCCACGCCTGAAAATAAATTTAGTGTCATAACCCCAAAGTTTTGGAAATATTTGTATGTCATGGTTATTGTAAAAATTTTGCGTTGGATTTCGCTCCTATAAAATGTGTGTATGTGTGAGCCGGGGGGGGGGGGTAATAGTAGCTTCCACTTTCTGCTGTAATGTATCATATTAATATTTTATTAATACCCCCCCCTCCCCCAAAAAAACCAACAAAAAAAAAAAACCCTTTCTATAAAGGGGTTGGAGGGGCGGGAGTAATAGTAACTTCCATTTTCTGCTGTAATGTATCATACTTATATTTTACCAATATCCCTCCCCCCAATAAAAACTTTATAAAAAGGGGGGGAAAGGGGGCTTCCACTTTCTGCAGTAATGTGTCATATCAATATTTTATCATTACCCCTCCCCACTCCCCCCAAAAAAACAAACAAAAAAACCCCTCTTTCTATAAAGGGGTTTGAGTGGCGGGAGTAATAGTAACTTCCATTTTCTGCTGTAATGTATCATACTCATATTAAATCTCCCAGTTTATATTAATATACCACAGATTTTATCATATATATGACAGTTGTAACATTATAATAAATATTATTGCCTATAAGCATAACCCATAGATTAAACCGTCTCATTTGTCACATATCTCGAGAGTTTGACAGCAACTTTGAATTAACTTGTAAGTGTTCTCGACTGTTTCCTAATCGCCGCTTGTTTAGACTTACAAAATTAGATTAAGTCAGCTGAAGTTGGCGAAAGCCTGTGAGACGTTTTCAGCTCTACCAGATACGGATTCCAATACGTTTGAACATAGTTTCGAATTCGGCAACTCTTGCGAGGAATGCCTTTGTACCGACCAAAGAGGATCTTATTCTGGACGCCTTCTCGTCATAGCTGGCGGTTTCTCAGCTTCGTGGCAGATTTGTGGTAGAAACCTCGAGTCTCTCTGTAAATAAATAGAAATAAAGCTGATGTTTTGTGAAATAGAATTAAAATGTTACATATCGTGTGATCTGTATGGGTAAGTATGTAAATAAATAGAACCGTTACCGTCTAATTTCATCATCTACACTACATTCTCGTATCTTGGAATGTTTATTCAATAAATGCACCTCTGAAGAAAGTCACCTTTAGCACGAACAACCGTGTTGATTAGATGATGCCGTGTAAATCAGAATCTTAAATTTGAAAATGTGGTATTAATCAAAAACTTAAGATTGCCGATTAAATCAAAAACCTAAAGAATACCGTGTCAATCTAAAACTTAAGAATGCCGTGTAAATCTAAAACTTTAGAATGCTGTGTAAATCTAAAACTTTAGAATACCGTGTAAATCCAAAACTTAAGAATGCCGTATAAATCTGAAAATGCTGTATATATCTGAATCTGAAATTTGGAAATGCTAGATAATTTTGAAACTTAAAAATGCCGTATAAATCTGAAATTGACAAATTACGTATCAATCGGAAATTGGACAAGGGGTGCTTCAATAATGTTAAAGCGACAATAAATCTAAAGAATCCAGAATAATTTGTTTCTATAAATCATGTTTTAATCAGACTAATTGGTTATTATGCAAATTAATTTGGAAAATTTTAACAGTTGAAGATCAGATGCTTGCCATTCTGTATCTTTGTACATGTAACAATAGGTATAACTACAGGCTGATGTGTTCAGAGTAAGCTATCTTCAATCGTTTGTCTGATAGAGAAATGCTTCGGAACTTGATTTAAGTTAGATAATTTATTACAAATATGATTTTAACAATATTTATTTCTTGAATACTTTTTTTTTTAGAAATTAGTAGATGATCCTATTAATAAATTATATATCACAGAGAAACAAAGACCTCGTTTTCATTAGCTCGGTCCGGGCAGAATAGTAGGACGTTCAACCCCATTTCATTTCAGAACCAACAATCTAAACTATCATAATGTCTAACTCAGATTTAATATCTAGGAAACATAAATCAATGTCTTTCCAGAGTTTTAAATAAATGAGTGGTTATCAAACATTATGTGTATTAATAAACAACTCTGGGTGCCGTTTCTATTTATTTATCAAATCACTAACAAAAATAAAATGATTTAATTATAAAAGACAACAATACATTGTAGAATGGTCAATTGGACAATTTTGCACAACAGAGGCTTAGTTCAAATCTTAATAGTCCATTTTATTTCCAGGTATAGTATAGTTATTCTTGCGACAAAAACAACTCCTGTGTTCTGATAAAAAGAAAACAATCATATGTAGACATAAAAAAATCTTTATTAAAATTCGTATATATGTATGGTTAATTGGACAATTTCGCAACAAAAAAAAAAAAGCCTTATTTCAAATCTTAATCGCAATTTTATTTACTGGTATATATTCCCAGTTATTCTAGCAGCAGAAACATCTCCTGTGTTCTGATAAAAACCGCTATAAAAGCGGCAGCTAAAGAAACCGCATGTTTTGAAGTTTGCCAACACACATCTCCACACCAGGTTTTCTCCACTTTCTCTCACTATATATATCTAGTTGCCACAACGCCTCGAATCACTTACTAGTATTATGTATGGAAATTAACCTCGAAGATAGAATATCGCACGAACAACGGGACAAAAATCGCCAACTATTCTCTCGGGAAGACGGTCGACATTTGCGCTACATAAGAAAACATGACGAGGTCATGGGTGCTTGGAAGAAACGCAATCCGCCGTGTAAAACACGTGTTAGGCCATCCCAGTTTTCCTCTGGTAGAAAACCTCAATCAGATCCGATTCGTACCACATGTGTTCTACTCCGTTCATCTATTGTACAGAAAGGCCACAACAAAACAATTACAAATGTAGGATCGTTATATTTACAATTGGACAGCGCTATTCGCAAACCACGGCGTTTTTCCTCGTAAATATATGATTACCTCGCAATTATAGTGTTACAGTATTTATGATTCAAGATTACCTTGTAACTACGGTGTTTACGAATAAGGATTGCCTCGTAGATGCATGATTACCTCGCAACTATAGTGTTTACGAATAAGGATTGCCTCGTAGATACAGAATTACCTCGCAACCATGGTGTTCACGAATTAAAATTACCTTGTAAACTAGTCGTAGAAAAAGGAGTACCTAGTAACCACGGTGTTTACGAATAAGGATTGCCTCGTAGATGCATGATTACCACGCAACCATATTGTTTACGACTAAAGACTACCCCGTAAACTAGTCGTAGATACAGGATTTCCTCGATTACCTTGTAACGATGGTGTTTACGAATAAATATTACCTCGTAGATACACGATTTCATCGTAACCTCGTAGATACAGTATTTATGTTACAGGATTACTAGTTGAGATAGAGAGAGAGAGAGAGAGAGAAATGGGGTTTAACGTCCACTCAACACAAACTAGGTCATTTCGGGACTAACATATGGTTTACTTTTATTTCAATAATTCGCTGGCGCGTAGGGGTCTTTAGCAGTGGGAGGAAACCGGAGTGCCCGGAGGAAAACCCACGAGGTTGAGAAGGCGCCCCTATCTCCATGCCACATACGCTCACACCAGGGCTCGAAACCACAGCCGCAAGCCAGAGGTGACCGGCCAGCTAGAGGTCGAAGCGCGGCACTCTAGACCACTAGGCCATCCCAACCCCCCTGAGATAGAGAGAGAGAGGGGTAGAGAGAGAGGGGAAGAGAGAGAGAGAGAGAGAGAGAGAGAGGGTCTGTGTGTGGGGGTGGGGAAGTGGGGCTGGATAACGTCGATTCGACATAAAATATATAATTTCAGGACAAACGTATGGTTCAATTTTATTTCAACAATTCGCTTAGAATTAGGATCGGATCTGCCACAACGCTCATTCATGATTAAATCAAGAAATGGATAATCGAGACTATGTTTTCTATCGTACCGACATTAGTAATGACGATTGAGACTAAATCCAAAATTCAATCGTTAAATTCTCGGTTCAGCGTGAATCAAGTTGACTGGAATCTTTAGCAAGTTCCCTTTATATTATCTAGTTTTAAACTATTATACTGAGAAATTACTTTAACTTAAGTCTAAAAATGCTTTGAAAACGCGGGGGCCGGGAGTTTACCTTGTTAACAAACGTTTGTACCGTAGTAATAGCATGTCATTGTTGAAGGATCCATTTTTATATTATTTTTTTTCAGGAATTTATTTTGAATGAACTCAACAGTCTTAATTTTTCTAGTTTCAAGTTAGCTAAGATTTCCATTGCAGCCACTGTTTAATGTTTAATTTTTCCATTTGGCCTGTTCAGCTATCCTCTCTAAAAGCCACGGACACCAACCTTAAGCAAACATTGGATTGTTTTCGTACATGAGTTTGATGCTTGATACGGTTTTTATATAGACTTCTAACATCGGTGACTACACACCTCGTTTCATGTAACATCACTTGTCAACACTACTTCTATTTCACGGTTCGAATTAAATAAAACAAGAATCGAAACACGAGAAATAGGATAAACAGAAAAATGATAGTCAAAACGCGGTTGTCTGCCCCTTAACCCGACTCTAAATATTGTTTTATACAAGTTTATAAAGGTTTGGTTCTCTTGGGGGCTGCTTTTTTTATCATTTTTCATTTGATGACTTCCCATATGTGTTGTTCTTTACCAATAATGTTATATTAATAGCTTAAATAGAAAGTTAAAAAAAGAGTTATCTGCTCTTGGGTTTAATGTGAAGCTTATGTGGTGTGTCACTTAATGTGACGTCAATATCCATATTATCCATCGCGCGTCTGGAAAGGTCGACAATAAAATGGCCATATGCCAGTCTCAAAATGACCGTAACAATATTATTTTTTATGTTTGATAAAAGAAAATTCAAAAACTGGGGTTAACTCCACTCGAAAAAGAAACCAAGCCCTGTTTGTGCTGTTATCTTATAGACATTATAATTATCGGTCAAAGATCATCCCCCGCAATTAAAATGAAGTCACGGTAGGCTTTAGCCATGGCGAAAACTTCTCAAACTGCAGTTATGACGATTTTGAATTAAAGGGTCCATTAGATAAGAAACTGGCTATAATATTGCTAAAATAGATGAATGCAAAATGATTATATTGAACATTTCATTCAAAATACTTTAAATTGAGCGAAGTTATCAATGTTTTTTTGACAAGTTATGTACATTGATCACAACTACCGTACTGGTAATTTGAGTCTTAGCCTCGCTTTTCGAATTTAAAATTAAATCATTTAATGTCCGAACCGTTCTTGTCTATTTAACATCGGTATCTGATTATGATCTTGCCATGTTAATAAATGTCTAATTAATAATTTAATTATTGCCCAAAGAAAGATCTGCAATTGGTAGATTTAGCTCTAACATACAATACACGGTCTGTTTATTCCGAATTAAAACCATTTTAATAGAAAACAGAAATTAACCATCTAAAAAATTCGTTTGCCCTCAGATTCCTCGGATATTATCCAAAAAGTACTTAAAAAATTTATAAAACCAATTTTACCATTTTATTAATACCAGTTACTTTTAATTATAAAAACTGCGTCCTTGAGATTAAAAATCAACCGAAAGGAAATTAAAATTGTAATTAAAGCCCGAGTACTTACGTTGATGGCAACTACCTTCCTCTGGGAAACTATGGGTGGTGTTTCAAATTAGTCCGTGTGTATACCATGTCTGCGCATTACATAACGTATGCAGTTTCATTTCGTGACCTCTGAACTTGCGGGAAAACGCCAAATTTCATACCAGGAAATTAAAATGAAAGAAGAACGAGTATGTTTATCACGTGACCCCCAACCGAGAATCTAATACATTCTAATCAGTGTATATATCATTTTCCCTTTTCTCGCTAGCTCTCGCCCACTGCGAGATAATTAGTAATAATCTTATTAAGACATGCTCACAGAGTGGTATAAACGTTCATTCTGCCAGACCTACGAGCAGTTGTCGTTTGAAAAAATGCGCTCATTTCGAAAATTATTGCAAAAGTTTTATGTATGTGCTTTCGTCAAAAATGATTTTAAATTGCATTTTATTATGAAAATAGATTTTATGTTGGTCTTTACGACATGTTTGAAATTAAATGATTATAGAAAAATATAAAAAAGAATGACTGGTTTGCACTCGTATTTCTCGACTAACTCGTATTTCTCGACTAACATTTCTGTTTCAATTATTCCCTTGGATAAGGTTGGGGTCGGGTGGGGATAAACCCAAGAGGCTAAGCAGACGACCCTACAACTTGCCGTGTTTGATCGAAACTACGCTACTGGGGTCTTGTTTGATCAAGACCTGTGGAATACTAGTAGAAACGTCGCCCAAAAATAAGCAGTAATGTATTCAAACGGATCACGTCCAGGGTACTTCCAGTTCAATTACTAAATGCCATTGACTACGTCGCCCAAAAATAAACAGTAATGTATTCAATCGGATCGCGTCCAGGGTACTTCCAGTTCAATTACTAAATGCCATTGACTACGTCGCCCAAAAATAAACAGTAATGTATTCAATCGGATCGCGTCCAGGGTACTTCCAGTTCAATTACTAAATGCCATTGACTACGTCGCCCAAAAATAAACAGTAATATATTCAATCGGATCACGTCCAGGGTACTTCCAGTTCAATTACTAAATGCCATTGACACAAATTTAAAGCGAATAGGAAATCTTTAGTGATCGGTGGTCATTAAGGGTGGTTGCTGTGGCTTTCTCAGAGCACTTGAACACCATAGGAATAATCATCAGGTTTAATTTTGAAAATCTCTAGAATTTTTAACTAGTAGCTTCTGTGGATTTTTATTAGGGTACCAATCTGGTCAAATACAATTCATGGAACAAATTTTTATTAAAAAATGAAAATAATTTAAAAACTGTAACAATTTAAAAAGGAAACTTGTGTTATTGCTGTGAAAAGTGATATCCGTTATCGAGTGTAGGCGGTGCAAACCTTTTCACCATCATGTGTGAAAATTAGAAAATAAATAGGCAATTAATGGTTACTTATGGTTAACACTGTTCCCTTGATGGAGCAATTGCAAAAATACACGAAACCGCTTAAGAGATAATAACTAAAATTAGATTGAATATCTAAATCTTAATTATATTTCTAACAAAAAAGATTCTACATGAACGGAGTCTTTGATGATAATATAAAAACACTTCGTAATTGATATTATTTTGTAACCAACAAATATTAAAACATTGCCGTTTCTTCAATAGAATTAGGCGTATCATTTCCGAAATTCAAGTTTTAAAAATGTTCCTCTGCATAAGGTATAATTAAAATAATACTAGCCTCTTGTCTATCGATTACCGCCTGCTTTAGACAACACGTGGCGCGTGAAACCATCTTGAAGGGGTACTAAATGATAATTAAGATCCTTTTGAAGATCCAAATAACATTTGTCGTTTTGCGAAAAGCTAGCTTTGACTTCCTGTCTAACACGACAGGCCCGCAGTCAATTTAAAGTGGTTGATGCAATCTTTAGTAACGGATCTAGAATGAAACGAAGAACCTTTTGTGATTTAATTGGTATTCTATGAATTCCACATGTTCCAGTCTTTAATAAAGCGAAACGAAACGTACGAGTCCGTGTTTTACGATGTCAGTTTAACCAAGCGTGCGGTTAAAGAGTGGTAATTAACAATTTGATTTAATTAATTAACCAATGGAACTCGTGCTTCAAGCGTACTTCAACCCTGTCTAGTCTAATCACCCGGAATCAAAGTTGATGTAGAAATCAAAGACGAGGGGGAGGGAATGAATTATGATGTAGAACTTGTCGGTGCTTCTCAAGATCTGAATTTTTAAGATGGCCGTAAACGGGAATAATTAAATTCGTATTCCACTAAAACCAAACGAATATATTATGACGAAAAATGTGTTGTTTTGTTTGGATTTTTTTTATATACTAAAAAGACTATGCAGCAAAGGAACAGTTTTCTTGTATCAAAGATGATCTAGCAGCAACGACGGGGGGTGGGGGTACAATTTTGAATAGATAAATAGAAATGTTGGATGCTGCAGAAGATAAGAATATTTAATAAATTCGTTTTTCGCATAAAAAACAACCCCCAAAAAGCAAAAATAACCAACATAATAAAAACACCAAAAGACTGTAATATTATGATAAATAGTATTTTCTTTCAAAATCTAAATATTTTGAAAAAAAGAAGGGGTTTTTGTATTTCACAATTGATAATATAAAATTCAAAGATGGGGGGGGGGCGTGCATTTGGCCTAAAGCGTTGTCCAAAAGCAGATAAAAGGAGTAAAACAAATTCCATGTTTGACTAAAAACAAAATCTAGAAGCTTATATACTGGTTAAGTATAAAAATGCTACACATTATTATTGAGGACGAAAACAGAAAGATTTTCTGTACGACAGATACCACGCTTCTTGGCCTATAAATAGAATAATTATAAATACTTAATTCGCAGTTTATTTGAACTTCCTAAAATAAAAGATTCTCCTGTGATGTCTCTAATATCAACGTAGCCAGTTTAGCTTTTATCTCGGTTTCACGTTTCCCTTATCTTCGAGAATCTTGGAGAACGTGGTAGTTCTCGTCACAATATTGATGGAATAAGACGGCACGTGGGGGAGATTTATCTGCCCTTTGTCATCTCGGACACCCAGAAATCTAATTAATTTTCCCCACTGTTTAATTATTGGCGGACATTAAAAAGAAATTCGCGGGGTTTTGAATTACGAGAGAGATGTAAGAATTAAGATGGGATCTCTGCGGTATCCACTCAGATTTGCGTTTTTTCTTTCATTTTGACTAATTGGAAGATTTCAGATTGTGATCTTATCAGATAAATTCATTCATCTGTTTCGACATTCACATTATTTTCTTTTTTTTATTCAAGACATTGGAAATAATTATGTTTCTGTATTCACCGTCTTTATTTTCTCCACGAATTTGAAAGAAAAAAATATATTCTTTAAGTGACATTAGTAATTGGAACATCATCAATATTCTGCTATTTTTGGATAACAATTACTATTGTTTATTTTCTGCGATTTGTCGCAGTTTATTAAATCACAATAATTGTTATCCATAAAAATGTTTTATTTCATATGTCCCATGGATGGACTTTGAATTTTGGTTAGATTATATGAAATCTCCTCGAAGTATATAATAATAAACTATAACACATACTAATTGAAGAACAATTACTGATTTATTTCATCAACGTTTCGAAGAGTATTTTCTAAACGTTTTAAGCAAGTGGACCGAATCGTCACCTAAATGAATTAGTAGCTGTTTTCCATACGTATAGTTTATTGCACTATCTAATTACTGAATGCCTCTAGAAGTTTATAATCATGTAATAATTATATCAATATTAAATCCAATCTATAATATGTAATTATATTTGATGAATTAAAAGATATATTTATTTTATTGGTCCCTACAATAAAAAAAAAAAAACGTCAAGTAATAAATAAGTACCCATTATTAGATAACTTGTGAAAACTATACATAGGTCATTTTAGACTAATAATTTCAATTCATCCCCTTTTCCTTACGTATTCCGAATGGTTTTAAGTTGGTTTATAGTCGCACCAATATGGGTGTAAATTAGGATTTTTAATACTACCTGCGACACAGACCAATAAATATTAGGTTAAATTAAAAGGGATTTTGATATTACCTCCGAAACACGACCAATATAGGTAGGTTTAAATTAGGGATGTTAATATTACAACCAAGATTAGCGAAGAATAAACACGACCAATATAGGTGTAAATTTTAATAGTACCTGCGAAACACAACCAATACGAAAGAGGTGTAAATATGGGGTTTAATACAACCGGTGAAGCACACCTGTGGAACGAATAGAATCTAGGTGTGAATTATATAGACGTTAAAAGTTAACAGGTATTTATTTTACCTGTATCCCCCAATATATACAAGTATTTATTTATTTCCGTTATTTCTGGTATAAAGGTGTGCGACAAGGGGGCGTGACTTGACCAGTCTTATTTATATACTTTATTGATGACATTAGGATTAAACGATTTGTTGTTATAAGTTACACTCGCTTCAGTTACAATTTGTTTATTTCCCTGTATTGTCTCTATGATTAGAATTTGTTTATTTTCATGTATTGTCGCTATGATTCGTATAGATTGAACGAAGATGTTCGGTGAAAACTACAAAGATACGAATTGATGGATGATAACTGTTTCCAACTGTTAATGGGAAAACTGCGAATTGAGATCTCTTAAAGGCTATGTGTGTTGTTTTCATTTTTCGGATAATATTAAATTTTCCACGAATTAAACTTCGTTAAAGTATACTCAAATTGATTATTTGATTAACAAACCAAAGTGTGATTTAATTGAATTAAAAAGAGGCCCATCAAAAATATTCACACTTTGGTTTGTTAATCAAATAATCAATTTGAGTATACTTTAACGATTAAAGTTACGGCCAATATTAAACACCTTGACCATCAGTTGTTAATCCAATGCAACACGGATTGAGAAGTTACGGCCAATATTAAACACCTTGGCCATCAGTTGTTAATCCAATGCAACAAGGATTGGGAAGTTACGGTCAATATTAAACTAAAGTAGCCGATAATGGGGGGTGGGGGGGTCTAGTGATTTAACACATGTGTGTTGGATCATAAAGTCTATGATTGAATCGAGTGAATTGATTTCGATTCCCAGCTTTTTTAAAAAGTCGCATGATTTTAAATCGGGAGGATTGTCTGTCTAATGAAAAATTTAAACCG
The DNA here is from genome assembly GCA_036850965.1 of Patella caerulea. NCBI lineage: Eukaryota > Metazoa > Mollusca > Gastropoda > Patellidae > Patella > Patella caerulea. The sequence goes on along the minus strand of JAZGQO010000002.1, from coordinate 9,092,199 downwards.
TGAAAAATGTTAAATTTGTTATTATTCGAAAATGCACGACTGACTAGGATATAAAAAGGGCATCGCAGGGGACAAATTTGGAAGTATGTTCAAAGTCTGACCACTGACTAACCCTAACCCTAAAAATGTCGATAGGGGATCTTATTTTATCGTCGTTTCTGTTCTCTGTTCAGAAACTAAGTCCGGTTTTATTTTATTTGTTTTATATTAACTGTATGAAACGGGCCATTGTTTCCTTCTGTCAAAAACTTTCAAAAGTAAATACCAGTGCTCCAGGATAAATTTTAATATCATGTATCCGTTTGGTAAGAGGCCTCTTAGATATAAAAACAATCTTCTACTTTTCGATGTAAAAATAAACAGTAAATTTCAACAGTGACCTAAAGTCGTTTCCCGGGATATATTATAACGTACGGTAGGTAGGTATATAATATGTGTTATATATACGAATAGAGAGAGAGACATGTTCGTTCACGGCTGGTCTTAGCGTCACGTTAACGATCTAAAGGCGAGCCCTACACGTGGCGAACAGGGCCCTGAGTATCACTAGGGGACAGAGGCCGCGTTTAAACAGAACTGAAGGAGGAGCACGGTACATTGTGTGAGTGTCAAATCTGTCGTATAGGTGTATTTAATCGCTAGAAAATAACAGAAGACCGTGTTTTAATTGCGGTGTATATCCGTGAACATGTAACAAGGTCATATCGAGTATTAAATACAGGTGCCTTCGATTTCCTATGCACGGTTCTTGTTAGCGCCATAATTGCTTGCTAACCGTTCGCTTGTTTACTTTTAAAATAAATGTGATCAGTATATTTATTTTGTTAGCCAGTTAGGTAGCTAATTCGACTGTTCTGGCAGACAGCGAAACATGTCTACCCCAGGCCGGTAAAGGTCACAAATACACATGTTAACATTAAAGTATAGAAAACTAACGGTGTAGACCACGTGGGTATAGATATTTACATATATCTATATATAATATACTTATTCTATAGACTACTACAAGTCTATACGAACCATTATCTCTCCCATCAACAACAGCTTCATATCAAAGTCTTCCGGAGTTAAAAAGCCATCTATCTTGTATTTCGTGGAAACAGGTGTACGGGGCCACTTTTATTTAGGCGACTTCCAAATATTTTAACCAGGTTTGCCAATGGTCATTGTCCGATCGCATTTTGACATAAGAAAATTTATTTACCGAAAGCTTTTATCTCGATATCTTTGTGTGTGTGTGTGTGTGTGGGGGGGAGTTTCGATGACATGGATTCAGATCGCATCTTTAGTGTTTTATACTGATTTTATTATTCCAGACCATAACGATCTTAAGATGGCATAAGTTGGGTCCAACGTTTGTCAGGTGGTCTGTTTAACACCGTGGGTTTTCGCCATGTTCTGACTATGTCCTATATACCAGAACAGTAGTTAGCCGCCTTCCAGCAACAAGTGACCTGCAAAAATGTTCACAATTTCGCCTTATACGACATGGGGGTGGGGGTGGGTCGAATGGTTAACGTGTGCTCACTGTATCATAAAGTCTGCCATTGAGTCAACTGGCGTGGTGTCGAATCCCCTGTTGTACGTGGCAAAGAGTAGGGTCGCCGGTCCAACCTCGTGGGTTTTCTCCGGGTACCCCGGTTTCCTCCCACTGCTAAAGATCCCTACGTGCAAGCGAATTATTGAAATAAAATTAAACCATATGTTAGTCCCGAAATGACCTAATTTGTGTCGAGTGGACGTTAACCCTCATTTCTCGCTCTCTCTCTTATACGACCTGATATGAGTTAGAATTCGGCGAAGACTATGTAGAAACGCCACTGTCAATGCAACCTTTCGCTCATAGCACACTGTATGGTTTTAAGACATTAAAATAAGTTTAACGTCCTACTGTTTTATGCCAACTGGGCATATGAAGTGTGCTAGGAGGACAATTGTTCCCCGCCTACTTTTATATCGAATTCCAACTGCCAATGGTTCTTTTATTTACACTCCAGTGTGTTCACGGGGCCTCATTTGGTTGCGCTGGAAAGTGTGGAGGATAAACCCCATTTCATTCAATTTCATTGTTGTATTCAGCTGTATTCTGTAATAAAACTATTATAGGTTTCCCTGCATGTAACGTCAACCATTATGTCAGACATATTGTTGGTGAAATATGACGAAACTGCAAAATTTAGTCACAATGCAATAGCTGACAAAATAGAAACGCCTTATTTCTGGACAGAAAAAAATCGCGACTGAGTTTTTATAACTTCCAGAATATAAATATATGAGTAATTCTGTAATACGTTTCACGATTTTATTCAAATTTAACACCTAATGTATTATTAAAATCATTTATTATCAGGAAATTGTGAATTTGCATCTACGTTCACATGCTGTTTCAATAACAGGCCAATTTTATTATTTAATCGTACAAAAAGTGCCTGTTCCCTGGAAACGCGAATCTTATTAATCAAAGCTTGGGACCTACCTCAACGAGCAATAAAATCTTTTCAAATAATCATTAAAAAAAACCTAAATAAAAAACAATAAATATTATTTTATTTATAAAAATTAAACGATTAGATTTCAACTACTTATTTCTTGTTTTTCGTTTTAAACAAACAGTTTTTGTTTTATGCTGCATTTCAGGTCTGGTTTCAAAATCGCAGAGCAAAATGGCGGAAAAGAGAACGATTCGGGCAGCTACAAACCATGCGTGCAATGGCAACCGCTGCTACCCATGGTTATGAGATGCAATTAGGACCCCGCCATGATACTTATTCTCAGGTATGTAGTAACTAATTTCAGAATTCCCGAATTTGGAGATGAGAAATATTTTGAATTTTCGATACATACAATTTGATGTGATTATTATGTTTAATACATATCAAGAAAACGTTTTATTCCTGTACTTTTTACCTCCAACCACAATCATAGAAATTGGGTTTAACATCCTAGTTTTCTGCGACGACTAGCCTAATAGTTTACACATATTTTATTACAAATAATTTACAAGGGGATTAGAACAATTTATAAAAAAATATAAACCTTCTGCGATATTTTATTGCAAATAATTTACAAAGTGATTAGCAAAATGTATAAAAATTATGAACCTTCTTCCATAAACTGTCCATATTGAGACATTTCAACTGGGCTAGTAAAGACGAGCGTAGGCAGGTAGTGTGCTGTGGAGGGTTCTCATCAATGAGTTATCATCCCTGGACGACCCAGAACCACGTTTGGAATTCCGAAAGACTGTGGAGCAGAAAAAGGTCCTTTTTTAACGGGGATCTACGGACGATTGTTAAATGATTGATTGAAAGTTGTCTTGGTGAAACTACCCATATTGCGACATTCCTGTCCTTAAAGTCGCGATGTTCCAGTCTTAAAGTCGATATAGATTCTTAGAGTAAATGGAATGTGGTTTAACGTCCTACTTTTCTGCCATACAATGTGCTGTGTGGAAGACACCCGCCCCTACCACTGAAAAAGGGGGAACCCCGCCCCAAAATCCCAAGGATCGAGACAGAGACCCGAAAGAAATCTCATTGCTGTCCATGCACATCAAGCCCAAGATTGTATTTATTTTTTTTTATGCTACTCGTCTACATTACTAAATGGAACTTTTCAGGCCTTATGTTTGATTAATTAAATGCCGTTTCGTTCTTAGAGATTAATGTCCGCTTTAATGTCCGTGAAGGTGATATCGCAGACAAATTGACTCCTGCTGTCCATGCACATCAAGCCCAAGATTGTATTTAATTTTTTTTTTATGTTACTCGTCTACATTACTAAATGGAACTTTTCAGGCCCTATGTTTGATTAATTAAATGCCGTTTCGTTCTTAGAGATTAATGTCCGCTTTCAGTGAAGGTGATATCGCAGACAAATTGACTCCTGACGCATCGATGCCTTAATTCCAACCACTGTCCGATATGTCAACTATAGAAATCTCGTCTCCGTAAATTCGAGCTTTCAATTTTATTCATAAACGTGTTGTTCTCCCTCAAATTGTCAACACATTGTTTCAATACAAACTACAAACAATTCGCATTTTGCAGTTATTCTAAAATCTTTCTTTATAAATTGGCAACATGGCTTTCGTTGACCCCGACGGCTGAAGGAAGAAGAAAAAATTGTTTTGGCGGAGTAATTGTTTGTAATTAGGTCGAACACTATGCTAATATGTGGAACAGTAGACACAATAATGATGCAAGTTACCACGAATGTTGAAAAACCACGGGCGAACAATTTATCCGACATTCTTGCAAACATAGGCGAACATATTGCGCGTGTTTTTCATGTCGCTGATTATTCTCTCAATTTCTTGACTCAACATTTCGGAAATATCATGGCGGCAAAATTACACTTCCCGTATTGGCCCCGGTCTGATCTTTGCGTATTATATCTCGCAGTGACGAGATGCCACAGAAAGGAATATAAATATCAAGCGAAAATCATACAGCTCGTTCTAGAGGCTGGGGTCACACATGTTTAAGAGCTGGCGATTGTACGCGGTCTGATCACTATATGATTCACTCTCAGCTTCATCGTTATCAAAATATCAGCAACTGGGCAAATACAGAAATCACACGCGAAGAAATGAAGAAAAACCTAGAACATTTCGAGGAATACGCGATGCAAAATATATATCAAGCCGTAATTTATTTGTTAGTCCTCAAATTTATTTTGGAAACAATCCATAATTTGTATTAATTGTTTCAAGCATTTTGTTTATTCGGAAATATATTGTTTTTTTTAATGTTACATAGTTTGTCCGTTTGTCTTTTGGTTGATGGAACAAAACATTCCATGAGACCAAAAACTTAGTAGCGGCAACACTATAAAATCAACTCGTATTAATCTGGAAATCGATATGTTCAGTCAAAATCACAATATCATATTATCTTAGTCTCGAAACATAAAAATATCGCCATTTTATTAAACCAAATCTCAGAAGCTCGAAATCCAAATTATCTGTTTAAAGCCCCAATAACACTCTTGTTGTAACTAAATAATATGTCCCGATCTTCATTCTGGTCAACAAATCGTATTGTATTTTACAATATTCCAATTTATTGATGATATAAATTTCATCTTAACACACCTATTTTAAAAAATTGGAAATATTCAACCAATTGATTTGAAAAGTCTAACGTAAACCTTTTCAAATGTGAGTTGGATTTTAAAATATTTTCGAACACTCTGGACAAATAAAATAGGTTGTAATGGATAATTTACACAACAGGTAGGACACTTAAACATCTAGTACTTAGAATAAGGGTATTATTTATTTTCTCGAGCTACCAAGCCAGGAAGAATGTTATTGTCCCTTTAATGAAAGGGGTTCTACCGGTCAATTTCAGCAATACATAAATTTGTCAATTTTTATGTTATCTTTTAAAAATTGAATATTACAAAGACACGTGTGATTGCAATGACCGAATAATCGAATAATTGACATCGTCAAATAATCGAATCCCACAGAAATAATCAATGAACAACAATAATCCATTTATTGAACGATGGAAATTATCTCTTGTGGGAATGATAAAGCTAAAAACTATATGGCAAAACACATACTAGAAAACTGAACAAAATAAATAATATTAGAAAAGTACATTTTCTTCAAATAATAAATAGCGTTTAAAAATTTATATATTTTTTTTTTTTTGGTGGGGGGGGGGGATTCTCAGCCAGATTTTTTTGATATTGACAATTATAATCTTTTTAAAAATATCAAAAAATGTCGCAAAATATATGATAATTTTACGAAGTTATGAAAGAAAAAATATATAAAATATGAAAAAAAGTAACAATATACTGTCCCAAACTAGCTCAATATCTCCCACGAATTTTTTCCAGCGGGTCTCCATGTGTGAATGGAATTCCTGAACGGTGTTTGAGGAATTTGTTCCCTGTTTATGGAGAGAGTCGGTGTTAACCCATGTTAACCCCCTGGACAGGAGGACAATAGGGTTAAAACGAAGTCTCCACGGCTCACGTGTTAACATCATGTTCACTTCAAATATTATAGATTGTTTGTCTTTAGATCGACAGAAATGATAAAATGTATTATTGAGAAAAAGGGAGGAAAGCGACTTTTGTGAAAACAAAATATCTAATAAATTCGTGCCAAATAAAATCGTGGGTTTCAGATCCCTAAAAGTTGACCGATTGGTGATACGATACACCAATTTAAAGAAATGAAATGGGGTTTAACGTTCTGTATATTGTTCTGTTCATAACCTAGGCTAATGAAGATGGGCATAGGCCATACAGTGTGCTATGGGGAAAATTTTGCCCGGGAAGCGGCGCTACGGTCAACTCTTATATCGAATTCCAACTGCCAAGGAATCTTTTACGTGCACACCAATATGTACACAGGACCTCGGTTTTTCGTTCCATCCGAACGCCCTTCGTCCTGCATCACTGACAAGGGGAAACCATACCGGAAAACTTTCGGTGTAAAATTTAATGAAGTAAGATTATGTCTTTATTAACTCGGTTGCGTACGAAACCAAGGATGCCAAACCCGATTTCATTTAATTGCATTTATATTTAACATATTTAATTTTATATTTAACATATTTGATTTAGTGTCCGACAATTGTTAAAAAGACTGAAGCAGAAAGACAAAATTATTGAAGACAGAATGACAGCCAGAATATAGGCCTACTGGGTGGGATTGACAGCGTGGGTCGATTAGAAATTTCGGAATATTAATAATCCGGGGCTGACAAGGGAAGTGCTTCTCTAAGATGCCACCTTTGGTGACGTGGACGTAAAATTCCAGGAACGAACGAACGAACGAAAGTGCGTGCGACGATAAACCGATATCCCATGTACAACCTAGCAGTTCACGTTAAAGATCCTTTGACAGCTTGAGTTCGAGTCATGGTAGATGGAAACATTGACGTTCGAGCACACCCTCCCCCAAAAATAAAAATAAAAACAAAATGTCGACAAAACGACCCCCTTCATATCGTTTTATTTACGCTTTAACGTCTCACTATTTCTTCTGCAGCCGGGGTCACGGTGGCTAAGTGGATAAGGCGCTGGTTCACTAGCTTGGAGGTCGGGTGTTCGATCCCTGCATTGGCCGAGAAAGTTCATCTCGATTTTCCGGCGTGACTTCACCTTGTCAGTGATGCAGAAGGAGGGCCTGACAAGGACAGCTGCCTAGTCGTTCGGATGGGACGAAAAACCGAGGTCCCGTGTACGCATTGGAGTGCACGTAAAAGATCCCATGGCAGTTGGAATTCGATATAAGAGTAGGCCGTAGCGCCGCTGCCCGGGCAAAATTTCCCTCATTGCATACTGTATGGCGTATGCCCGTTTAGGTGCAAAAGAGTAGGACGTTAAACCCCATTTCATTTCATTTCACTTCTGCAGCCGACGGAACTGGTGAAGCTTCAAACCATAAGGTCTGTCATGAAGTAAAATCGCGTGGTAACGATCCTGGCGTGTGCGGTTCATCTGCCCAGCCCATAAGTCCAGAAATGACATAGTTTGATTCGAGTCGACGTAAAAGACCCCCTCTCTCTCTCTCTCTCTCTCTCTTTCTCTCTCCCTCCCTCTCTCTCTCACTCTCTGTGGTATGCATATTAGGGAGTCTATAAGAATTATAACCTCTCGTCGTGAATAATTCAAATCAGCCATGCAATGGAATTCTATAAATTCATTATAAAACAATAAAATCATATGCGTTTGTCTTTTTTTAAAACTGCAGACAAATTCTTGTAATAAACAAATATATTAATGGCAGTACATATTACTTTAGATATTTTATGAAATCATAACAATGAATATAGAAGAAAATTGGAAATGCAAACAAAGTCGTGATGACTGTTTAAAGCAAGAATCCCATGGGGGATATTTTGTGACTGGTTGAAAGAGACTGCAGAATATCTTTTACTTTTGGAATTTTCGTTTCGTATTTGTCATTTCTCTAGGGGGCCATGTCTCATCTGTTTTACCACATTTCGTCTCGGTTTATGAGAAAAGGAATAAGGATTTTTTTTATTGTCTTGTTTAAATCATTTGGAACTCGTAGACAAACTTCTTAGTAATAATATTGTTTCAGTTCTAACGGAAAGAGGGATCAACTATTTCGTGTCGTTCTGGTTTTGGAAATATTTTCATTCCATATTTTTGATAAACAATGAAAAAGTTGTGCTAGTTTAAGGGTGGCTTGGCTGCTGTTTTTCTTAAATATATAAAATTATTCTAAACACTTAAATACACATTTAACTGGTAATACAGGCCTTCGAGTTAAGTTGTCGTTTGTTTTTTCAATTTTCAATTCATTTCTCTCCGTTTTATATCGTATTTGAATTCAACTTTTGAACGAAACAATAGAAGCGAGTGACGAGTCTCTTGTGCAAATGTCAACTTTGATTAATTTCGGACGAGTTAAATATCACTTAAATTTAACAAGATCCACATGCGTTTATTTCAGTCATTTAAATACATATTGGGGTTGTATTTCAGACTGGTTTCAAAATAACAACAATCTCTTGTCGTTTGTTTCATAATATCGAACATTAACAATGGGAGTGAGAGAGAGAAATAGGGTTTAACGTCCACTCGACACAAACTAGGTCATTTCGGGACTAACGTAGGTTCTAATTTTATTTCAATAATTCGCTTGCGCTTAGGGGTCTTTAGCAGCGGGAAGAAACTGGGGAACCCGGAGAAAACCCACGAGGTTGGTCAGGCGACCCTACCCCTTGTTACGTGCAACCGGGAATCGAAACCACGCCAGTTGACTCAATGGCAGACTTTATGATACAGCGCACACACGATTACCATTAAGCCCCCACCCCCCAATTAACAATGGGAATTATGTTCCGACTTTGCGGAATATGTTTGTCCCTTATGCCAGGCTCCGACTGTCGTGCGCACTCGGCAAATCTCGGCAGATTCCGTAAACTGCATCTAGCCTCGGCTGTATGACAGAAAGTGATATGTACCTACGCCCCTACATTTGCGATGCGGCTACCGGTTTACTTTAACAGGAAAACTTGACGCTATTACACAAATTGGGAACCCATTCGGCTAGCGACCTATTCGACGGATCGAGCTGCAACCTGTTCGTTCGGAAACCTATTTAGAATAAAGACAACAGTCGCCTTAACTCATCTATTTATCAACCAATAAAATCCAACATTATGTCTATCAAATGAAAGTAGAATATATTATTTTTTATCCATTCCTTTAGCTCAGAATAGAAGTGTAATTTCGTCAGCTGGATCGGTCGAATAGGTCGCTAGCCAAATAGGTCGCCAACTTGTGTTTTGAATGGGCGCAGTCATGTTTCATCCGGGACCTTTAAAGTAGTTCCAATATGGCGGAATTCATCATACAGCCGAGTTTAGATTGTCCGAAATCTTCCGAGGTTTGCCGAGTGTGTCGTGCGATGCGTTACGATAGGATTGTCCCTATTCAGTTCTATTCGGACTGGTATTGGGTGATTCCAAATGAGTAAACATACTATGTCGATCGTCGTCACTTCCGCCACGAGACAACAGTTATTATGCTTGACATAAGATAACCGAATCTTTTTCATACTTTTCTTACTGGTGTTTTGGCAGCATATTACAAATATGTATTAATATACAATTATCAATTTTATTTTCTTGTTTCAGATGCAACACAATCCATGGGCAGCTAATGGTCCAGCTCAGTATCCCATGACAACCATGCCTGGGATGGGTAGTTCCTGTATGGCTGGACAAAACGATCTACCAAGCTTCATGGGATTGGCTCATCAAAATTCTCTGGCCGCCAATCAGTTCGCCGCTAATCAATTGGCTGCCAATCAGTTCGCTGCTGGGCAGCTCGCAGCCAATCAGCTTGCAGCCAGTCAGCGGTCATCAGGGGGACTAACTCACAGTAACCATGGCTCCATGCCTTTTCCTAATGCTCAAGTCGGTCTGGATACGGGGATGGACCCTGAATTACGAAGCTCCAGTATTGCTGCGCTCAGATTAAAAGCCCGTGAACACAGTGTGTCTATGGGACTTCTAAGTGCATACGGTAAATAAATGTTTATGGGAACTGACGAAACAATGAAATAAAAATATGGTCGAAAATCAATCGTAACTCCAGGAGTCTATTCAAATATATTTTACGCTATCCGCCAGGACGTACAACGAATGGTGTTGCGTTTAATCACTGGTGATGCCAGGGCCACATACAGATTTTTTTTTTTTTTTTAAAAAAAAGAAACAGTTTTTGAGTATAAAAATGTGGAATGGGTGACTTTTCGTGAAAATATAACATTTCACGTTGAATCTTTGTTACCATAGAAACAATACAGATTCATCATATAAACTGACTTTATGAATCTGTCTAGCCCTACAAGTGGAACATAGTCAAGCTGTGTGTCCTTTGGACTGGACTGTTCGGACATCATGGTGAATGATTAATTACCACAGCGGCGTCTTGCAATTAGAAAAGACTCAATGTTCGCGCAATCTGAAAATTGTGCGAGAGAGAGAGAGAAATGGGGTTTAACGTCCACTCAACACAAACTAGGTCATTTCGGGACTAACATATGGTTTAATTTTATTTCAATAATTCGCTTGCGCGTAGGGGTCTTTAGCAGTGGGAGGAAACCGGCGTGCCCGGAGGAAACCCACGAGGTTGAGAAGGCGCCCCTATCTCCATGCCACATACGCTCACGCCAGGGCTCGAAACCACAGCCGCAAGCCAGAGGTGACCGGCCAGCTAGAGGTCGAAGCGTGGCACTCTAGTCCACTAGGCCATCCCAACCCCCCGAAAATTGTGCCAAATCGAAAAAATGGGAGATAACCAATACATTATCAGAGAGTTGTCTTTCCTTTGAAGTAATTTAATATTTTAATTATCTTATAAAGTGAGCTAATTTATCTATAGTGCTTTTTCTAATGCTTACTAAAATTCAATTTCAATTTATACATCTGCATGAATTATTTTACGGAAAACGAATTATAAAAAAAAGCGCATCAGATATAATTTGTATACTAACAAAATATAAAGCGCTAATCTAATTTAGATAATGGTGGCCAGATGATAGAAACGAAAAACGAACACGATTTTTGTAATTAACGGTTAGCGATTTTTTAAAGTAAAAATACATTCAGCTTTTAACGTTTTGAAGATCAAACAGGCACGAATCAACTATATGCATTTTTTTTTAGCCAGATTCCAGAATAATTGAAAGTTAAATATGTTGTTGGAGTTTTTATTTAGTTAATCAGAAATCATTAAATTAAATGTGTTCATTACTAATCATCTATGTGAGCTAAAAAATCGTAAAGACTTATTTACTTCACTTTTCAATTTCGTTTTTTTTTTTTTTTTAAATCAACGAACAATCTCTCCCTCTTTCTGGCACGTGTTTAACATGCTTCATTTTAATTTTTTTCTATTTCGTTTCGTTTGTTCTAATCTAAGTAATCAGTGAATTAGTACAGATGTCTTACAGAGCTAGGACTCAATGTTTCTGGCATAGTGCATAATACTGATCATATTTGTGTTGTAGAACTTATCATGCCTGGCGCCATTACGGTTGCCTTGGTGATATCACTGAGGGATGCTATATGAATCCGAACCTTCCGAACTGACAAAAGTGTAATCAAAGAACGCTTTAGGCCTGTTTCCATGTTCGCCTTTTGGCCGACTGAAAAGTCGGTCTAATGCAAATTAAACGGGACCGTGTCCATGTAACCGTGTGCGGAAGTCCCCAAAACGCACACAAAGAAAACGGTCTTAATTCTGTTCTGTTAGTTCCAAAAAAAGAAAAAAGAAAAAAAAGATGGAGCTCCATGTACACATAATGCAATCTGATTAAAATACAGATCTATATTTCGTTTCGTTTCTTTTATACTTTCCAAAGCTTTCCTACGTTACATGAATATCTGACCGGCTGTGCTGGAAGGTCGCGTCTGAGGTCACATGAGCGGCTTTTGGCATCAGACATTTGATTAACCAATCAGTGGGTTGTCAATAGTTACGTGCACTCACGTCAAACCGACCGTTTCATTAGTTAACCCCACCATCCAGAACGCGGAGTTATATAACAACTCTTCCAGATCCTTGTGTAGCAAAGACTAAGTATTACAAAATTTTGAACTATAAGAAACGAAAGGAAATAGGATCAGTGTTTTAATCAGATTGTACATAATGCATCTTTAAAAGACGTAATGCATGAAATAAATGAAGATTACTAGATTGATAATATCCTCATACGGCATTTAGCAACTGAACATATGACAAATAACACAAACTTATATGGATTGGTTTCCATATAAATTTGTGTTATTTACCATTAGATTGATAATTTGTAAAAAAAAATAAATAAATCAACTGTAAAAACAGTTATTTTTGTTAATTATTAACGTTTTAATATTTCTATTACTGAAGTTAAATTAGAAACAGTAGCGAATGAATGGTGTAGTTCTGTGTAAATAGGCGATGTTTTTCAGCGTACGAATATTGTATTGTAAATAGTTCCGTCCATGAAAAAAAGTCTATATATTAATTCTATGTATTATTTTACTTGGTCAGTTAATTGTATATATATATATAAACTATTTGTTGTATTAAAAATATATTTAAAGCCCAATGACTCCCTTCTTTGTTATATAAATCCCATATTAGTGTTTATAAATGAAATAGGGTTTAACGTCCTACTGTTCTGCTCCTAAACTGGACTAATGAAGACTAGCATACGCCATACAGTGTGCTATGGGTGGTCTTATATCGAATTCCAACTGCCAAGGAATCTTTTACGTGTAAGCCATCCGAAGGACTAGACAGCTGTCCTTGTCAGGCCCCCCCCCTCCTCCTGCACCACTGACAAGAAGAAACAACACCGCAAAACCTACTGTTCTGCTCCTAAACTGGACTAATGAAGACTAGCATACGCCATACAGTGTGTTATGGGTGGTCTTATATCGAATTCCAACTGCCAAGGAATCTTTTACGTGTAAGCCATCCGAAGGACTAGACAGCTGTCCTTGTCAGGCCCCCCCTCCTCCTGCACCACTGACAAGAAGAAACCACACCGCAAAACCCCGATGAACTTTCTCGGCCAATGCAGGAATCGAACACCAGACCAGCGAGCAAGCATCTTAACCTCGCAGCCACATGACGCCCTCTGAGACCATTTTCCTCCGAAGTTGCGGCGCAGTAATGGCACCAGCCGGTCTGACAGGGGTATCATGCACTCGGAGCCCGCTTCCCGGTTAGCGATCCAGCGTCTTACTCGCTGAGTGCCCTCCCCCCTCCAGCGTTTTACCCACTGCGCCACCTTCGCCCCTATACGACGTGTTGTGTATCATCAGGTTATTCTCCCATGAGGTCAACAAGATTTGGTGTACTACAAGATAATAAGTTTTATTCAATGAAATTATAATCCAATCAGCGATTATCTTACAACGTTAACTCATGCAATCGTAACATAATAACTCGTGGTTATTGTACGCAATAAATAGATATCGATAATAATAAAAATATATGAATGCCAGCCTTAATAATGATATCTATAATACAGTATAATACTTATTAGATGAAATTGTATTCTCGCTATCTGCTATTGTATGGTTATCAACGTAACAAGGACACCGCGTGCGCTTTAGATCGATAGGTTTCCATTGAGCCAAGTAGCGTGGTTTTGAAGAACCCACGCTTGCGCATGACAAAGATTGAGATCGCCTTCCTAACCTCGTGGGCTTTATGCGGATCCTCTGCCACAGCTCCCATTGCTAAAGAAAATTATTGAAATAAAATTTAATCATAAGTTTGTCCCGATAAAAAGTTTGTGTGGCATGGTTATTACTCCCCCCCTCTCCCTCTCTCTTTCTCTCGCTTCTTTTGAGGGGGGGGGGGGTATGGCCTTCCCGCAAGCGAATTGTTGAAATAAAATTAAACCATACTTTAGTCCCGAAATGATCTAGCTTGTGTCGGGTGGACGTTAAACCCCATTTGTCTCCTTCTCCCCCTCTTTTTCTTGGGACTTTGACTCGTTACCTTCTTGTTCAAGTTCCAGTAGTCTAACTGCACGATTATCATGTCAACCCTTATTTGCATAATAAAAGATGCGTGGTTACCACTGGCTTTGTACTAGAAACAATATCCCGTTTAGGCCCCTGGGAATTTTTGCAAGAGAGGGAATTTTACGTCCACTCGACACAAGCTTGGTCATTTCGGGACTAACATATCGTTCAAATTTATTTCGCTCACGTCTTGGGGTCTTTAGCATTGAGGGGGGGGGGGGCGCAAACAACTATAAAACCCGTAATGTAAATGGCGTCATTGCATTCCTTTAATTATCCTTTGTGTAATACATACGACACAAGGTTAATCCTGAGTAAAATTAAAGCAGAAAACACGACATACAGAGATTAATCTTAAAAAACTCTGACATAAAATGAAATGCACAATATGTACACGGGACCTAGGTTGCTTGTCCCATCCGAACGACTATACATCTGTCCTTGTCAGGCCCTATGTAATAACTAAGTTGAAAATCAAGTTCCCCACTGACAAAATCTTCGTCGTTATTTCCTCTTGTCAAGACAAGGATAGCTGTATAGTCGTGCACATTAAAGATCCCTTGAAGTAGGAATTAGATGCGTACCGCTGCCTGAATAGAATGCCCCTCATAGCACACTATATGGCACATGCCCGTCTTCAGCCGAAAAGTAGGACGTTAAACCTCATTTTATTTCGCTAAAATCAATCACTGAATAACACCACTTTAATATATATATACAATCCATTTTTAAGTGAAATCTTTAAACAGTATCAGATATATATATCTTGTCATTGTTACCCGTATACTAGTGTGTAAGAGAAACTGTTGTTATATATGACAATTACCTGTTAAACATAAAGTATTTTGTATTATATATATATTGTATGGTACGTATTGTTACTGTGTTTCTATCGTATCGTTAAGGACGGGGTATGTATGATATTAATAATATCATGTTATAATACCGTGTAAACAGATGGACGATACAAAAGTAGGAATATATTTTGTATTTTATTAATAATTCTGTTTTTAAAAAAACATGGAGTGATTGTAGAAAACCAAATGTAAGTATAAAATTTATATAGAACCAGTATAATGTGTAAATTTAAACTAAAAGTTTTAAATGAAATGGGGTTTAACGTCTCACTTATCTGTCCCGACCGGGCTAATGAAGACACGCATACGCCATGGTTTGCTATGAGAGAAATGGCGATCCGAAAGTGGCGCTAAAACCTATGCTTACTTTGAATTCCTGCTGCTAACGTGTACACAGACAGAACCTCTGCTTTTCGCCATACTAGAATAACCAGACGTCCTACCCAGCTAGACCCTTCGTCCTTTTCCACAGACAACGGATAGAATAATGGACAACGGATAGAATAATGGACAACGGATAGAATAATGGATAACGGATAGAATAATGGACAACGGATAGATAGAATAATGGACAACGGATAGAATAATGGACAACGGATAGAATAATTTAATGACGCTGAGTATGAAAATAATATTTGATTTAACGTTTCGTCGAAGGTTACGTAAGAGATTTTGGAACTAATATATGTTGATTTTTACCTTCTGTGGAAGCGGACGTAAAACTCTAGGAACGAACTTAGGACAATCGAAGACCCTACCCTAGTAGCGAGTCCCAGGTGGCGATTACCAACCATTTTCGGCCCTATTATGCCTGAAAACATTTTTAAAGTACATATAGCTCCGCTCCATACTTCAACCACACTAAAGCTGCCGATAAAAGGAATATTCTGATAATTACAATAATATTATGTACAAATCCAGAATTAGCAAATGAAAAAAAAACAAAAAAAAACCACTCCTTGCATCTACAGGGTGCCGTGTACAGTACAGTTTTAACTGTTAGTCAAAACTGTCTACTCTTCTAATTGTTGGTCAAAAGCGAGAATTGGACGGACAATCGGGACAAGATTTAAAATTTGATATACCATATTTCTTCGAAATGAGGTAGATGAATGACAATAATTTGCCGCAGTTGGTGTCTCGGTGCACTATCAAACTAACCAGGCCTGACAAGGAACTGTGTCTATAGTTGTTTGGGTAGAGGAGAGAGAGAGAGAGAGAGAGAGAGAGAGGGAGAGAGAGAGAGAAAGAGAGATGGGGTTTAACGTCCCCTCAACACAAACAAGGTCGTTTCGGGACTAAAAATGGTCTTTAGCAGTGGGAGGAAACCGGAAGTCCCGGAGTAAACCCACAAGATTGGACAGGCGACCCTACTCCTTGTCACGAACAACCGGTGATTCGAAACCACGCCAGTTGACTCAACGGCAGGCCTTATGATACAGCGAGAACGTGCTAACAATTCGCCCCCCCCCCTCCGACTAAGAAACAAAGATCCCTGAACCCATCGATGTAAACATATATAAACCGTTTATAGTGTATTCCCATGTCCATGGTCGCCGTCACTGGAGAGAAGTAGGATGTTAAACTCTAGTTCATTGAACAATGTACAATTATTTATTATGAATCAAAGAATACATCTTACGATGAATCAGGGAATCACAAAGTATGTTTTGCCTTAAGTCATGATAAGGTTAGAAATAATTAAAAGAAATTAAATCCACAACTAAATGACATTTAATCTATCTACGTGAATTATTTAATGAGTTCCACCTCTTCAAAGAAAATCAATTCAATCGTTTTTAATTATTCATCTACTAGCGTCGGTTCATAGGTAATGCAGGGGAGACTACTCTAATAAATCGCAAATCAGACCGACTTGGGGTGGAGACCACCAAAGATATGAAATGAAAGAAATGAAATGGGGTTTTGCGTCATACTGTTCTGCTCCTACATTGAGCTAATTACACCGGGCAGTGGCGTTACGACCTACTCCATAGAATTCCAGCTACCAAGGGATCTTTTATTTGCACGCCAATGTGTACATGCGACCGGGGTTATTTGTCCCATACGAACGACAAGACAGCTGTCCTTGTTAAGACCCCGTCCTGTATCACTGACATGAGATAATCACGCCGGAAAATCGCTATAAACTTTCTCGGCCATTGCAGGAATCGAAAACCCAACCTCCAGGCTAGCGAACTCGCGTCTTACCTATTTAGCCACGAAATCCCCGTGCCAATAGATATTCGGTCACGTGTCTTCTTCAAAAGCAAGCAGCGTGAGGAAAAAGGTAGCACATAATAGTAAGTCAATCAGTAACTATCCACCACCGTGTAACTTCGCATGACTAACCTCTCAATTCGTTAACCTAGAGAAATACAAACACCATTAGGATCATACTGTCTGCAAGTATTAAGTTTTTTGTCTGTGCTCGGTAAGGAGTGGGATATTCCGAATGTTCTTCTGGTCTTTGATAGCTATAATTGTTGGACAAGTTACTAATTTGGCCCAAACTCTTGCAGGAATAAGTGACAGAATGTTTTTTTGGTTTTTTTTTTTTTTGGGGGGGGGGGGGGTCGATAGCCGAATGGTTAGCACGTGGGTGCTGTATCTTAAAGCCTGTCATTGAGTCAACTGGTGTGGTTTCGAATCCCCGGTTGTACGTGCCACGGAGTAAATTCGCCTGTTCAACCTCGTGGGCTTTCTCCTGGTGCTCCGGTTTCCTCCCACTGTTAAAGACCTGTACGCGAAGGCGAATTATTGAAATAAAATTAAAACCATAGTCCCGAAATGACCTGGTTTGTGTCGAGTGGACTTGACGCCCAATTTCTCCCTCTTTAAATGATTAGTTAATTCCAAGGGGAGTGGATGACCTAATAATGGGCGGGAATCATCTTTAAATGATGAGTTAATTCCAAACTATCAGGTGAAATTTATGACCGAATGAGTGTCGGGCGGGACTGATCTTTAAAGAGCACTATTAGTGCCAGTCATTATCAAATATGAGATAATGACGGACACCAATATTGTCCTTTAAACGAGGAGTTCATTCCGCTATTAGGTAAAATATATGACCTAATTATTCCCATAGGAATGTATCTTTAAATAGATACTAAAATATTTTACCAATGGTAATCAATATCGTGTTCCGTTATGTTGTCATTCAATATTTATTCTTTTTCACAGATCAAACAGATGAAATCGATCGGAACACCACGGTCGGGACCCACAACGCTTTCTTTCAACATGGAGGCCTAGATATGTCACGTGCCACGGTTCTAAAGTGCATGTTTCAGTGTCAAAGATTATAAATAAATCAATAACGTTAATCCAGAGAGGTGTTGGAAATCCGGAATACGAAGCTTAATTAAGCACCTTAAAGAAAACTTGTTAATAAAAACGTCCAAGATGTCTAGCTTGGCTTCAAGTTCTATACGGCCAACCACTGCACCAGGATTAAAAAAGCGGAGATTCCGCCCCAACAGACAAACAGCGATAACATCTTTGAGAAACAGGTCGAAATCAAACCCCGATTTATTAAACTCCTTTCAGCATGAATCAACGCAGTCTTACAGATTCGGCATTACGGGTCCGTACACGACTCCGTCCTACCTCATCGAACTTAACGCTATTAAGCGACGACCGCCTAGTCGAAACCCTATGCCGTTGATAGAACTCCCCGATCCTTCAAAAGTCGTACGGGACTGGACTCAAGATCAATATAGAAGGAAGCGAAGGAATCGCCCGAAGCTGCCCCAGGTTGAAAATGGTTCTCGGCGTTCGTCAATCGATTTCCGGAAAGGAAGTTTAGGATTGTATGACGATTTTCCCGAGTCCGTGGAACGTGACAACGATAACGTGAGACAGGTAAGCCCTATTTCCTTCAATTATATTTACTAATCTGACTAACACATGGGAAGATGTCGAAAAAACACAACATAATTTATCTGGAAAGCAATCACTGGTTTGTAAACATGAGGAACGACATTTCGACATTTCGAAAAGTGTTGTCTTATCAAACACTAATCCAAAGGTTAAATTAAAGATACCTTCCCCGCGCACAAACTGTGTGATTTGATGATATATTTGGACTAAAACATATTCAAACTAACTCATCTATCAAACCCCTCTCAAAATATTGTATTCGCGAGGAAATTTGTAAAGAATCTATTTTGATGTAGTGATGGCCCATTTTCAAAATGTATTTTTCGTTACTTATGTCTATTTACCATACATATCGAAGTCTATAGACGACTATCTTCTGCCAAAGTATTTTCTGCCGTTTACATGTAGAGTCTGTTAAACCCTTCAATGTTTCCAAATTCGCCTAACCATTCGATTAAGAAATAACAACCGCTCTTTAAGTCGTCGGGTTGACAGTGACACCCTGACATTTTTACCCAGTGTTTATCTCATGGGTGTTTTTAGGGAATCCAGGTTTTTTTTTTCAATTAGGTATGGGCGTCTCTACTTTAAATTAATACCAAATTTACTTTTAATTGAAAATAACTACCATATAAATACTTTCATGAGAATGTTTCTTTAAGTCGAAAAGGCAGTTTTTAAAGACTCTCCAGAGAAACCATTTAAAAGCGAATACTTTAGTCTTGCCGAAGTGTTGTGAGATTCTAGCGAAGTTCGTTGAGTGGCCATATGTAACAAAAAAAAAACAAAAAAAACAAAAAAAAAAAACGAAATGAAATGGGTTTTAACGTCCAACTGTTCTGCTCCGGAGTTGGTCGCCTGTCCAATCTCGTGGGTTTTCTTCGGGTCCTCCGGTCTCCTCCCACTGCTAAAGACCCCTATGCGCAAGCGAATTATTGAAATAAAGAATTAAACCATACGTTAGTCCCGAAATGACCTAGTTTGTGTCGAGTGGACGCTAAACCCCATTTCTCTCTCTCTCTGTTCTACCCCGAACCGGGGCTAATGAAGACAGGCATACGCCATACAGTGTGCTATGGGGGAAATTTTTGCGCTACGGCCTACTGTTATATCGTATGCCAACTGCCAAGGGGTCTTTTACGTACACGCCAATATGTACACGGGACCTTGGTTTTTCGTCCCATTCGAAAGGCTAGTTATCGACAAAAGCTTTAAAATAAATCGGGATATAGCTTAAGACCACGTTTCTCAACCTTTTCTCACCGCTCACCCCTAAAAGAATTCTCAATCAACCCATTTACCCCCAGAGTTTTGAGGAGGTTACTGATCGCGGAGTCGTGGCCGGCGAAGCTGGTCACTGCGAGCGCCATGGGCGCGAAGCCCTTCGAGAAGGATCAAGGGACTCCCCCCTAGGAAATTTTTAAGAAATTGGAGCCCGGAAATGTGATTTCCAGCCATTTCAGGCACTCGCCAGGCGTTTCATAGGAACTTGGAAATGACCTTCTTATATAGAAGCCATCCGACATGAACCGCGGATCCTTGGACGGGCCTGTACCCCATGACCACATTGACATTGAATATGGAATGAATACGGATCGAAGGTGATATTCAATAATCACCAAATTTATATTTTAATGAAAATACGTTGTTTCCAGTTCAGTGCGAAATTTGCTCCTGGTGATTGTCACAAACGATTTTCTTTTATTCTCGGGACAGAGTTTGAGAGTTCTAATCTCAACTGCACAACGTTTATATGATCATTTTTGAAGTTACTGGGAGTGTGGTCATTCACCCCCTGGACGCGACCCATTCCCCCCTTGGGGGTTAATTCACCCCAGGTTGAGAAACGCGGGCTTAAGAGGAAAAGACAGTAAAGACACAATCTAAAGTACACACAATGAACTGTTAGACTTCCCAACATCTCTTTCGAACCTTTAAAACTCTAGAGTACAGTGCCATTAATGTACTCTACGCACCACCACTAAGAACGCCAAGGAAAGTATCAAGACATGACATTTCAATGGAACATCTGACAAAGACGGATTCCGTTGATTAACTGTCTCAATGTAAGATATTATCATACCATCAGCACGGGGTGATTAACTCTCTGACTTCGTGTTGTCTTCCGTCGTCTAAGAAACTAGCAAAACTAAAGATTCTTCTACACGATAATCCCAGGCTATGCGTTCTGGTCGCTGTTTACTTTAACTTGTGATTCTCATGGAATATGGAGCAGAATATTTCGGATATCAAAAAACGGAAGGTAAAAATTAACGTTTAATTGTTAAACCGTTTTGACAAATATTTAGAGATATTAATTCAACCATCGGGCCGCGAAATACGAGAGAGAATGAGAGAGAGAGTGAGAGAGAGAGAGAGAGTGAGAGAGAGAGAGAGAGTTTAACGTCCACTCCACACAAACTAGGTCATTTCGGGACCAACATATGGTTTTAAATTCATTTCAATAAATAGCTTGCGCGTAGGGGTCTTTAGGAGTGGGGGAAAACCGGAGTACCAGGAGAAAACCTACGAGGTTGGACAGGCGACCCTACTCCTTGCCACGTACAGCCGGGGATTTGAAACCACGCCAGCTGACTCAATGGCAGGTCGTATGATACAGCGCGCACACGCTAACCATTCGGCCACCCCCGCCCCTTTAGTCTTAGAATCCGCTTTATTTAATTTTATAACACTTTTACAAGGATATAATGATGGTTATTATGATGTATCTGTCTAAAATGGTCGAATGCCTTAGGGTTTTTACACAGCGCCAGCCAGCTATGGACCAATTGTTAAAGTTAGATCTATTTTTTAAGACCACCTCGTCAAGGTCGCCGAGATGTGATTGTTGACGAGATTGTGGGTTTGGTTTTGGATAAGGGTTAGGGTTAGGTCCAGAGTTGAGGTTGGGGCAAGAGCTAGCCCTGTGTAAATCTCGCAACCGTTTACCAAATCTAGAGGCGGCCTTAAAAAATGGATCTAGACCCTTTTTAATTCGATTATATGTGAATCACCGTAGATTTGATTTCTACATTAAACAGGCATATCACACTTCTTTATTTAGACCTTAAAGCTACAATTTCATATTTTTAAAACCTTAAAACAGATGGTATCTATAAACAGACCTACCTCGTTAAAAAAATAATCCTATTAATCCTATAATTCACTATTGCCAGTTGAGAAATTGGTAAAAATATCATTTTCAACTTCAAATTCAAACCCTTGAAGAAAGTTATTCCATGGGGGGAATAGAAAAATAAGGGAGGTCACGATTTTTATGTGTGGGGAATAATGCCTATGATCGTAGAATAGTGAGTTGACGACTTATTGAGCAAAAGACATGGACATGATTATGTTTTGACTTCAAAGAAAATATGAAATTCTCGCTTTAAGTGTTATATTAATTATTGAATACCCATTAATTAACTTACTACGACCATAATCAACTCACGATATCATCACATTCTTTAGATTGTCAACAGATTTAAATACGGTTTGCGGTTAAGGATTTAACGTAACATGGATAATCGACGATAAATCCGCTAGAGACGTTGTTTATTATCGCAGTAATGAAAATCGAGGCTACACTGTTCTTATAAAGACGATAACTCAGCTTGAGACGTTATTTATTATCGTAGCAAAGAAAATCGAGGCTACATTGGTCTTATAACGGCGATAACTTAGCTGGAGACGTTGTTTATTATCATAGCAATGATAATCGAGACTACACTGGTCTTACAACAACGATAACGTAGCTGGAGCGGTTATTTATTATCGTAGCAATGATAATCGAGACTACAACGATAACTCACCTGGAGACGCTGTTTATTATCGTAGCAATGATAATCGAGGCTACACTGTTCTCATAACGGCGATAACTCGACTCAGTGTGAAGTAATTTGACTGAAATCTCCAACATATCCCATTTTCATTATCTACTTGTTTTAACTGTCATAGGGATAACAGTCAGGTCCCACGTTCACAAATCATTCTCAGACTTAATTTGAGAATTTGCTCAATCACTCTTCATACGAAATATCTTTGATCCAGAAACACAAAACTTTGCATATAGTTTCTTATTGATGTATAGAGAGAGAAACAGGGTATAACGTCCACTCAACACAAACTAGGTCATTTCGGAACTAACATATAGTTTCATTTTATTTCAATAATTCGCTTGCGCGTAGGGGTCTTTAGCAGTGGGAGGAAACCGGAGTGCCCGGAGGAAACCCACGAGGTTGAGAAGGCGCCCCTATCTCCATGCCACATACGCTCACACCAGGGCTCGAAACCACAGCCGCAAGCCAGAGGTGACCGGCCAGCTACGATTTAATTAAAATAAGGCGAACAATTTTGAGTAAATTCTCAACTTAAGTATGAGAATGATTTGTGAACTTAGGGCCAGATCTTTATCTAATTCTTAAATAATTGACAAAAGATCACCATCTTTAAGGATCGACGATCTGAAAAAACCCAAGTGATTTAAACAAACAGAAGTCAATAATTAAAAGTTCGATCAGGACAAATCATTAATTAAAAATAATCGATTTTATGTGATTTATTTAAAGTGTTGTAAGGATGGTAAAACGATAATATAGATTTAGAAGTCAGTGATAGAAATTCTTCGTATTGTTGTTTCCTGTAATATACATTTTAATATATTTTAAACGTGAAGCATTGAGAGTGTACCCCCCCCCCCCACGCGACATGGATTACAAAACGTGAAGCATTGGGAGTGTAACGTAATTGATCACTGCCCCCCCCCCCCCCCGGGACATGGATTACAAAACGTGAATTATTGGGAGTGTGACGTAATTGTTTAATGTCCAGGCCATAGAAATCTATAAATATTTATATATTTTTGTGGTCCCTGCGACACGGGTTACAACAAAACGTGAAGAATTTGGAGCGTAACATAATTGTTTACCCCCCCCCCCCACCCCACACCCTCGACGACATGGTTAATAAAACGGGAATCGTTGGGAGTGAAACGTAATTGTTTCCTATCCCCAATTCGTGGATTACATGACGTGAAGCACTGGGGGTGTAACTGTCTGCTCCTTGTGCGACATGGATTACAAAGTGTTATCAACCGGTAGTGACAGTTATTTTATGGCACTTTTAACATATGTGTTCTTTTTGTGCATCAGTTTTGCACACCAGTTTTACACATCAGTTCTGTTTTGAATGTGTTTCACAATAGTTCTGTTTTGAACCTTTTGCACACCAGATCTGTTTTTAGCTTTTTGCACAACAGTTCTGTTTTTAACTCTTTGCACACTAATTCTGTTTTTAAATGCACACCAGTTCCGTTTTTAACTTTTTGCACACCACTTCTGTTTTGAACGTGTTTCACACCAGATTTTCATCAGGCTTCTTGCACACCAGTTTGGTTTTGAACTTGGTACACACCAGTACGTTTTTTTTTCTACATACCAGTTTCAAAAGCCGTTGGTTTTGTCTTATCACACAAACATGTAACTCGAAGTAATACAGTGGGCCAAAGCTTCGATATGTACTGAACATTATGATAGTTTATGTTCAAATATATTAATCGTTGAAACCCTTCGCCGACTTAGATAAACTGAATCTTATATTTTTTTTTCTTTCTAGGTTCGGACATTTCGATGGTATGCGATGGTTATAAAGGCAGTAAGTAAACTAGCACTAGACATGCAGAGACTGTCTATACGCATGTCCGAACAGGTACCAATGTCAGACATGTTCTATATGCCCGTCAAACAACCAGATGAAAATAATGAAGGAGAAAGTTCCAAACTATTCTTTGATAAGTCATGGTTTTCGAGAGATAGAGCGGTAAGTCACGAGCAATAGAAAAATAAAATGGGGTTTAACGTCCTACTTTTTTGCACTTAACCTGGGCTAATGGAAGACGGGAGCAATAGAGAAGTGGGTCAATGTGTTAGCAAGTCATAGGAGGAAACGAATGTCGCTAACTTTGTGCCCGAAGTCAAAGTCGGTCACTGTTAACTTGAAGAGACTGTCTCAATTCGGAATTCGAAGAAGAAGGCCTAACAGCTACCAGGGAGACCGTTTACTGTCAGACATCCAGGGCCGGGTTAAGACCCATAAGCGTTGAGAACATTTTGGTGTCCCGTATATATGTAAAATATATCAACAATAATATACCATACAATAAATTGTCACACCTTTCGAAAGACTAGACACAGTTGGTTTCATTAACTTTCATGCCTTTATGTCTTGTAGATATCGAAGGTACCTCTGTGGGCACAAACTATAACAATTAGAAAACCTGAACTAAGAACAAAAGACGAGATAAAAAGACTTCATGATTTATTGATTAACATGCAGAGTTTTAGAGAGAAGTTTACTGAGGAGAAACGAGTCAAGATATGTCAATATATCAGATATACCAAGTAAGTTACTAAAATATATTACCAAGTGAAATATACCAGATATACCAAGTAAAATATACAGGATATACCAAGTGAGATATATTAGATACAACAAGTCCAAGTTGTTTATATTTTTAGGTGTGCGAGAGGCCATGTTGTTTATAGTTTTTAGGTGTGCTAGATTTCAAGTTGTATTATACCTCAAGGCCATGATGTTTATATTTTTTAGGTATGTTAAAAGGCCATGATATTGATAGTTTTTTAGGTGAGCTAGAGGTTGTGCTGTAGTAACACACGACCGTGTTGTTTATATTTGTAGGTGTACAACACAAGGCCATGATGTTTCTGTTTTAGGTGTCCTGAAAGGCCATGTTGTTTGTATGTGTAGGTGTGCTAGAGGTCGTGTTTTTAACACAAGACTATGTTATTTGTATGTGTGCTAGAGGTCGTGTTGTATTAATACAAGGTCATGCTATTTGTTATTTGTATGTGTGAAAGAGGTCGTGTTGTATTAATACAAGGTCATGTTATTTGTATCTGTGCTAGAGGTATTAACAGGTCGTGTTTTTTATATTGTAAGGTGTGCTATAGGTCGTGTGCTAAAAGGCCATGTTATTTATATTTTAGGTGTGCTAAAAGGCCATCTTATTTATATTTGTAGGTGTGCTAGAGGTCGTGTTGTATTACGACAAGGTCATCCGGGTGAATATTTATATTTTATATATGCTGGATCTGTCATGATACAAGTTGAAATGGAAGACAAAAACGGAAAGATTTTCAATACGACAGAAAATATTATTAAAAGTGGTGCAAATTTTGGGGTAAATACTTGAATTATTTGTAAAACAAATACTGCCTAACCCTTTCATAATATTATTATTTTGTGTATTGTTGTACACCCATCCCCGGTATCTGTTTTCTTTCATATCCTCTGCTCTGTCCCCCCACACACACCTACCCACTCCCTCCACGCTATTATAGTGCTTATTGAACAGTTTATTGGAACGAATGAGCTCTACAAATTCAAATAATTTTTGTACTATTAATAATGTTGAATATTTAATAAATTATCTTCATTTAAATTGACATTTAAAATTAAAGAAGCCGACGGTACATAATTCTCCTGTCCGAGGACACACCATATGCTTAATTCGAATTACTAAGGTTGACTAAAATTGAAATATTTGCATTCTATTAAAATTTCTTATTTGAATTTTATTTAAAGGAAGAAGCTTTAATAGGGGAAGGTTTGCGATCAGCTACTATTATTGTTAAAGAACCGGCGGAGTTCTTCCACATTGATGGGGAGATATTTCTGGATATCTGTCCTCATCACATAGACTCACAGCTTCATCAAAAGATGCAGTTTGCCGAGTAAGTTCTCACCAATACATTCTTTCGTGTTTTGACCCTTTCTTGTTTTTGGGACCGCAGTGGATTTGTGGGTATTATACCAAGAGAATCAATGAATTCCATCCAGGTAGCTCCTTGGCAGGGAAAATTCTCAGAAATAGAGATCGTCCTACATTCTTATTTTTCTCTTTTTGAGATCCAGTGTGGCTCCAATGGCATGACGTGGGCTCATTAACCAACACTTAAAAGTTCCGCGGGCATTTATCAGTCTAAAAAAAGAATTGCTAAAGTGTCTTATACTTAATATGATGAACGTTATTGTTGTTCTTGGTGTATAACGTCCGCTTTAACTGATGAAGATATCGCGGACAATTCTTATTTTTATTATCTTTGAATACGCGCAGGAATCCTTCCTCTGGGAGTACTCGGAGTAAACCCACGAGATTCAGACGTCATTTCTATCTCCAAGGCACATACGCTCACATCTGAGATTGAAACCACGACCTCACGCCAGAGGTGACCGACCAGCTTGAGCTCGAAGCGCGAACCTCTAAACCACTTCATGTGTAGGCCACCCCAACACCGCATATTAACTTTACAGACTAGTTAAATAGTTGGTATCAGGTGATAGTTGGAAGCTGATGTTAATTCAGCAAGAGATAGATGAGAGGGGGTTAGTTAGGACTAGAATCAGGGTTTGGTTAAAAATCTCTGTTGCCGATACGCCCATGAATCTAGAACTGACCTTGTTAAAATAACGAGCTGTAAAAAGAATAATTCCTTTAATTTTACTCCACAGGATCTTCGACATTTTCCGATCTTTAGACAAAGAGATGGTAAAAGACGTAGTCTTCAGGTCACAAATCATAAAAATGCCCCATGGCCGTGTTGTGGAAGCCGATTGGTCTAAAGCTAACTTTGTTTATTTCGTATTAAAGGTAGGTAACTCTACGGGGCTTAGTTTAACATCCACTAAGGCCAACAACGTGTGTAAGTTAAAGATTGTATCTTCAATGGATGTGACCTTATTTTAGTTAAAGTCAAGGTCAATTAGTGACCTTTATTTCACGTATTTATCATCAAGGATCAGACGTCTATATAGACAAACATGTTTGTCGGTGGGTTGTGCGCTGAATTATAAACTAAGATCGATAAAGCTGTTTGTCATGATGTTCCTTGGCATTTCTCTCTAGCCTGATTTCCTCGGGTGCAATACGAAGGGGGTGGGCAAAGAAAATGTCTAGTCGTTGGAATGGATCGACAAACAGTTTGGATTCGACTAAAAGTAGGCCGCATTGCTGTTGTCGGGGCACAAAATAACCCTCATAGCACACATTATGTCTGTTTGATTCACCCAGTCGGTACATAAAGGTAGAAAGTTAAACCCCATTTCCTTTCATTTAATCGCTTATAAATCCTGAAATTTGCAAACGTTTGCAAGGATTTAGCTATGGCGGGTGTGGCGTCAGACAGGGTAAGCTTACTCTTCCGGATACCTGTTACCACTGTTTGTAGTGTATTTTGTACACGGGGACCAGTCCATTTGCTGATTACACTATTTTGCCTATTACGTTTTTTAGGACTTACAATTGTGTCTAATGGTTTGGATTGTTCGTACTTGGTTTAATTTTATTTTATTACAAACCCATTGTAAGAGGCGACTGGGTATTATACAACTAGTTATTCTAATTTAATATACAGAACCGCCGCTTCAGATGGTTCATAGCTTAAGATAGATTCAGAATCTGCCTTATATTACATAGCTTCAGATAGCTT
Organism: Patella caerulea; assembly: GCA_036850965.1. Classification (NCBI taxonomy): domain Eukaryota; kingdom Metazoa; phylum Mollusca; class Gastropoda; family Patellidae; genus Patella; species Patella caerulea. The sequence continues at coordinate 9,063,918 of JAZGQO010000002.1, read as the reverse complement.
CAGAATCTGTCTTATATTACATAATCGCGCCCATAGTAATGTGCTTGTCAGAACAAATCTTGTAATTCTATAGCAAACTGGGTGCAGACAATGATATATTATTTCAGGGTACGATTAAACTTTACCGTGATTTTGACGTCACTTCCGTTCTGAAAGATATGGATGATGACCTAGAAGACATATTGGAGACCGAGGTGGCGCTGAAACGACTTGTAGAAGATGGGGTCGGCCAAACTAAACAGATAGCTTTAGTAGGAGCTTTACAAGAAGGCGATTATAGTGTAGATATTCATTCTGTTTTTTTTGTTTTAATCTAATGTCCATATTAAGAAAAAAAGCTTGACGCAATATTTCTTAAAAATGTGGGAGGTGTGATCCCACGGAGGGTAGAGACAGTTCCACGTGAAACCAGACGGAGAGTTTTGCTGGGACAGTGTCTTGTTCGGATGGAACGAATAAACAAAGTCCCGATGCAGAATATAGCGTTGATCTGGGATCATGGTCATGAAATTGAGCAGACATTAATCTCGGAGCAAATTAACAGTAATAGTGAATAGTAAAGTTATCAATCCGATTATCAACTATCGCCTTCATTAACCCAGTTGGAACAGGAAAGTAGGAGGCTACGTCCAATTATATTGCTCTCTTTAAGGGCAATACTGGTGTCAGCCATCATCACATATCATTGACTAGAAATTCGACCGTGTATCTGTTATCTATCGTTTCTTCCGTCAGCATCATAACAGGGTAACTCTTATTTTCCATTTTATGCTTCACTCCCGTTTTTTAAGATCTTCGTTAGCAAGATGAGTGTGTTAAAATTTTATTTCGAATGTGTTTAACCAGTTAAGATCTTCGTTAGCAAGATGAGTGTGTTAAAATTTTATTTCGAATGTGTTTAACCAGTTCTATCACACACTTATATGATAATGACAGGCCCCAATATTATCCTTTAAAGATACATTATGTAAGATTTAGATAAAGAGCTAGCCATTCTTGCTATAATAGTTAGAAAATAAATAATGTAAAATGAATAATTTGAAAATTTCATCCAAATTACTCAATTGCAAGCCAAGATATTATAAGCTTTAAAGGTTTGTGCAATAAATTCAACAACGGTACTGACTGTTCGAAGCCAAATCTCACCCTTCCATTTTTAGCTTAAATCAAAATATGGCTGAACTGTTCCAATCTATTTAATATCGGAGAAATCCGATGCCATCGAGAGTTGATTATGGTCTTAATAAGTTAATTAATGTCTAATTAATAATTTAGAAATCATTCGGGCCTAAAGAAAGACTCGCAATAGGGCAGATGTAGCTCTTGCATAATGCATATTTAACTACAAACATGCTGTTGAATGTGTTATTTATATGTAATGGACTTGTATATGTGTTATCGAGTGTTTTATTTCGGTTGTAGGATCTATACATCTTATCAACCGATAGTAACTATTCTCTCTCACCCGTTCAAATGATAAGTCAAGGAGCAGAAGTCTTGAGGGTATCACTACGCACCTTCCGGCGAATAATACCAAAACAGGATATAACGGACTATATTAGAGATAGATACACACAACACAAGTAAGTAATTATTGACTGATCCATTTGCGATGGCGTCTTATTAAGCTAACCTGTGATCTTTACAATAGACATTTATCAGGCATGATTGAGGCCATTTTCTTTCTCTTTTGATCTGATAATGAGACGGGCTCGTGATCCGTCATTCTGTCGGCATTGAAACTAATGTTGTTATAAATTCGTTCACAATTACCATCGTTACCCTACAATTTATGCTGAACAAATCTCAAACCCTTTACGCATTTCAATGTTACATAAAGGTACAAACAAATTAGTAGGAGAATAGATCGGGGTTGTGTAATAATAATACTAATTTTCTATGGCACTGAACATTCAATCTGTGGTGCCTCGTCTACACTTTATTCCGGTTATTAAGAGACTAACAACATGGTCATTTAGAGACTGACAAACGGCCATTTAGAGACTATGATACGGGCGTTTTGATACTGTGATAAAGGTGGGGGACTAATATATGGACAGTCTGAGACTAATATATTTCAAGACTAACAAACGGTCATTTAGAGACTAACATTTCGAGACTAACAAACGATTATTTAGAGACTATCACACAGCGATTTTGAGACTTACATATGATTAATTACAAACGATCATTTAGAGACTAACATATGGTCATTTAGAGACTAACAAACGGTCATTTAGAGACTAACATAGGCCAATTAGAGACCCGAACATTCAATCTGTGGCGTCTTGTCTACACTTTATTCCGGTTATTAAGAGACCAACAACATGGTCATTTGGAGACTGACAAACGGCCATTTAGAGACTATGATACGGGGCGTTTTGAGACTATGATAAGGGGGGTTTTGAGACTAATATATGGACATTTTGAGACTAATATTATGGTTATTTCAAGACTAACAAACGGTCATTTAGAGATTAACATTTCGAGACTAACGAACGATTATTTAGAGACTATCACACAGCGATTTTGAGACTTACATATGATTAATTACAAACGATCATTTAGATACTAACAAACGGTCATTTAGAAACTAACATACGTCAATTAGAGACTCAGATTTTATTTTGATACCAACATAGGGTTATTTCGCGACTAGCATATGGATATTATGATAGTTTTGCACGGTCGATCCAATAGTCTTTTATCTGCACTCCAGTGTGTGTGTACTTGTGAAACCAGGTTTGTTGTACAATTCGAAGAGCTAGCGAAGCGGATTCTGGGAATATTATGATCGGTTGTAAGTTGTGCATAGAAGATACTGCAATAGTTTTCTTCACCATATATAGATCATGTCTCTATAACACACAAAACTAGCCCCAGCTAATTACAGCCCCTGAGACGTGATACCGTAACACGTGTTAATGAACACAATTATCGGACATCGGCTTGCGCCAGAATCTAACATGTAATCACACGCTTACATACGTGAGAGAGAGGGAGAGGGAGAGACAGAGAGAGAGGGGGGGGGGTTAACGTACACTCGACACAAACTAAGTCATTCCGGCACTAAAATATGGTTTCATGTTTCATTTCAATAATTCGCTTGCGCCTAGGGGTCTATAGTAGTGGGAAAAAAATCCACGAGGTTGGACAGGCGACCCTACTCCTTGTCACGTACAACCGCGTATTCGAAATTCCGCCAGTTGACTCAATGACAGGCCTTATGATACATCGGGCACGTGATAACCATTCGGCCATCCTACCCCCTGTTGTTGTCCTCTTGACAGAGTCCTCCAGTAAAATGACGTAATTCTGCGTTGGTAAAAAAAAATAATATGTCTTTTAGCAGTGCTATATTTTTTTTTTTTTAGAATTCGATAATCTTTATTGAAAACTCGGGGCAAAGGCCACCAACAACATGAGGGTGGTCCCGTTAGCTGTGTTATATCTTTTAGAATTTCAGTCTGTTTGAAATACAGACCTATATTTCGGTCGTAGTGAGATGTCGCGTCAGGGGTTGTTCGAGCGACTTTTGACCCTGATGCCAGACATTTGATTTATCATTCAGCGTTGATGTTCCTAGTGGGTTATCCACAGTTCCGTGCAGCTCACTTCAAAAGCCCGCTTCATTGGATAACATTCACATTATCCAGGGCGAGGGCTATATAACAATTCCTCCAGATGCTAGTGTAGTGAAGACAAGTAAAACAAAATTTTGAACCATAAAAACGAAATACGATTGTAAGAAATTGTTAATATGTATTGAATCTTATGTCTTGTTTCATATATCTTCAGCATTCCTTCAGAGTTTGAACTGGGTAAACGATTTATAGAAAATGCACATTGGGCACATTATCAGAAACGGGTTATAGCTACGCTGGATCGGGTACATGGAGGAGAACTATTGGCTAACATTCCTGCTACTGCCAAGGGCACAAGTGGTTGGGCGAAATGGCCCGGATATTCATACGATGCACAGGAGAAATGCTCTGTATTCAGTGAACCAGATGGAAAATCAAAGGTAAGAAAAATGAAATCGGTTTAAACGTCCTACTGTTCTGCTCCGACTGGGCTATTGAAGTCGGGCATACATACATTTATTTTTATTTCAATAATTTGCTTGTGGGTAGGGGTCTTTAGTAGTGGAATAAATCCGGCGTGTCTGATGAAACCCTGCGGTTCGACAGGCGATCTCGGTCCATCTTAAGTTCAAGCGGTGATTCGAATCATTGGCAGACCTTGTGATTTTACTTGTTAAACCATTAGATCATTTAATCCCCAAAAATCAAATGAATGAGGTTTAACGCCCTACTGTTCTGCTCCTAACATGGGCTAATGAAGGCAGGCATAGGCCATACAATGTGCTATTAGAGAAATTTTGCCTCGGCAGCGGCGTTACGGCCTACTCTTATATTGAATCCCAACTGCCGATGGATGATTTATGTGCCCCTCTGCACCACTGACAAGGGGGGAACCACAACGGGAAATCCCCGTGAACCAAAGGTTAAGAATATACACAGGTTATTCGGTTAATGGGTAGGGTGGGGCCTCACGCCTTAAAGTACTAGACCATTTGACCTCCGATGATAAATAGAGTACACATAATGTATTATAAACAAACTTACATAAGTCGGTATTCAGAACCTTACATAAATACAGAGAATAAATGCATAGATCATTTCTCGATATAAACATGAATACTATAAAAGTGCAATATACGATAGTGCTAATGTTTAATCTCTGTTCCACGCCCTTTAACCTGGTCAAGCAATGATCGGGGGAGGGGGCGCTGTATCATAAGGTCTGCCATTGAACCAACTGACGTGGTTTCGATTCTCCGTTTGTACGTGACAAGGAGTAGGGTCGCCTGTCCAACTTCGTGGGTTTTCTCCGGGTCGTCCGGTTTCCCCCACTGCTAAAAGACGGCTATGCACAAACGGATTAATGAAATATAATTGAACTATATGTTAATCCCGGAATGACCTGGTTTGTATCGAGCTGAAGTTTAAGTGAAATCGCGTGGTTCTAAACCAAGGATTGTAGGGTTCATCTGCCCAGCCCATAAACGTAAGTCCCGAATGGCATAGGTTGATTCGAGTAGACGTAAAAGACCCATCTCTCTCTCTCTCTCTCTCTCTCTCTCTCTCTTTCAAGCAATGATAATGGAAGTAATATTTGTAAGAGATTTTGATCTCCATTCCCTGGGATGTCTTCGGACTAAATAAAATTTATTGTCGAAGACGATTTATCGCGATGTCTTTGTTAGATCATTGTGGGTTAGTTGATGTTGTTTAATGGCCGTCCACTGGCTAACATCCTAAACGTTTACGATAGATGCTTCAGACTTTTAATTCTCTCTTGAGTCATAAACAGTACAAACTTGATCACGTTAGAAGAGTTAGCAGGCTTTCATGTCTCTTTAAATGAAAGTTGTAGACTAACAGAGACCGAAGGACATCGCACGTTATATTACTCTGTATTTATTTCACGAGATGCTATGTCGTAGAATAAATCAACATGAAATAAGCTTTAGGTTCTACTTTGCGGCACCAAACGCGTTAAAGATGGGCATCAACCGTCTAAAGGCCAACTGGTTGGCATCAATTGTCTCACTGCATCAGGGGGGGGGGATGGCCTAGTGGTTTAGAGTGCCGCGCTTCGACCTCTAGCTGGCCGGTCACCTCTGGCTTGCGGCTTTGGTTTCGAGCCCTGGTGTGAGCGTATGTGACATTGAGATAGGGGCGCCTTCTCAACCTCGTGGCTTTCTTCCGGGTACTCCTGTTTCTTCCCACTGCTAAAGACCCCTACGCGCAAGCGAATTATTGAAATAAAATGAAATCATATGTTAGTCCCAAAATGACCTAGTTTGTGTCGAGTGGCCGTTATACCCCATCTGTCTGTCTGTCTGTCTGTCTGTCTGTCTCTCTCTCTCTCTCTCACTGCATCGACCGTCTGAAGTCCAACTGTCACAGGCATCGATCGTCTAAAGTCAACTGTCAATGCAGGTACAGGGTCGTATGTAGGGGGGGGGATAGGGGTTACATTGCATCCCCAGAAAGAATGACGTCCCGAAGTGACTGTCAGGTGTACGTTACCCCCCCCCCTCTCTCCATTGAACATATTAGGATGCGCTTTATAGAGCCCTTTAAGATATAATTCGAGGGTGTGTAATGGAAGAAGCGTTCATCCGAGTAAAATTCACATTCCACACGTAACCATAGTAATGACCCAGGTATTGTGTCGACGTGACGTCAAACCCATTTCCATTCCTGCTACAACGCCAAGAGACTCGAGTAAATTTAATTTGACTACGAAAGACTGTTCATAAACTATTGTTAATGATATTATACACCAATATCCTAGATAATAAATATTTCATAGTGGTTTCTTCACCATATCTTCGCTATCCTCTCCTCCCAATAATACCTATTATTTGATTATTTCAACATCAAAGATGGCTGGAGGTCTACTGTTCTCAAAATCAATGGTCAATATACAAAACTAATATATCAATTATTTCAATTTGTAGCTTATTCACATTTTCCAGGAAAACTATAATTACCGAAAACGCTGTCCGAGCATAATGGTCGTCATGTATTGTACGTATTGGTTGGATGGGCGAATAGTTAGCATGTGCGCGTTGTATTATCAGGTCTTTCATTGAGTAAACTAACGTGGTTTCGAATCTCCGGTTGTACGTGACAAGGAGTAGGGTAGCCTGTCCAGTGTTTTCTCCGATTCCTCCGGTTTCCACCCACAAATAAAGACCCATACGCGCAAAGCGAAATATTGAAATAAAATTGTACCATTTGTTAGTCCCGAAATGACCTAGTTTGTGTCAAGTGGACGTTAAACTCCATTTCGCTCTCTGTATTGTATATTTGAAGAAAATGTTCCCAGACAACTGTCTTACCCACTTAACCACGTGATCTCCAAATAAAGAAAGAGATAAAGTGTTTCATGCATTGCAGGCGCGGATCCAGAGGGGGGTGGGGGGGTCCAGGGGGTCCGCCCCCCCCCCCCCTGCTCAGGCTTGAAAATAATTTTATGCGATTTTATTGGCGATTTAGACCTGTTATTTTGGAACTTACTTTCCGGAAATACATCAGAATGAACCAAATTGAATCTAATTTACCAAATTATCGGTTGAGCGCAATTAGTTAAGCAATTATCAAACCTAGACCCCCCCCCCCTGCAAAAAATCCTGGATCCGCACCTGCATTGATATATACTTCTTTTGTTTCAGTTGGAAATCTTCCAATTTGTGAAAACACCGAAACCCCCTCGTGCACGAAGGATAGCAGAAAAGCAAATGGATAAAAGGAAAGATAAGGATTCGGCAATAAGGATAGCACCACGAGTTGAAGTAGAACAGGATGAAAATGATGGTGCCAGAGTTATAATTGATAACCCCAGAAGACTCTTGTGTAAACCCCCTGGAAGTAAACCCCCTATAAAATTGTTGGACGCTTATTTCTATGATAGACCTTACAATCCTTACGTCAACAGACTACAATGATGGTCTTATCCTTGCGTCAACAGACTACAATGTTGATCGTATCCTTACGTCAGTAGACTACAATGATGACCTCCTTACGTCAATAGACTATATTAGGTATCTTACAATAGACTACAATAGTGATCTTACAACCCTTGCGTCAATAGACCACAACACTGATCTTACAATCCTTACGTCAACAGATAACTCTAGTAATCTTAAAGTTCTTAGAAACGAGAATCCCACAAGGATAAAATAGTTAATTTTAAGTTTCGACATACAACTATAGTGATCTTACAATTCCAACAGACAACAATAGTGATCTTACAATTCCAGCAGACAACTATAGTGATCTTACAATTCCAACATACAATTCTTACAGACTATAATAGTGATCTTAAAATTCCAACAGACAACTATAGTGATCTTAAAATTCCAACAAACAACTATAGTGATCTTACAATTCCAGCAGACAACTATAGTGATCTTACAATTCCAACAGACAACTATAGTGATCTTACAATTCCAGCATACAGCACTGTAGTGGTCATACAATTCCTACAGACTGTAATAGTGATCTTATAATTCCAACAGACACCTAGAGTGATCTTAAAATTCCAACAGACAACTATAGTGATCTTATAATTCCAACATACACCTATAGTGATCTTACAATTTCAGCTTACTACTATACTACTACAGTGATCTTACAATTCCAACATATAACTACATGTATAGTGATCTTAAAATTCCTACAGACTGTAATAGTGATCTTACAATACTCATAGACTATATTAGTGAACTTACGAATTCTATAGACTACAATAGTGATCTTATAATTCCTTACAGGCTATAATAGTGATTAAAAATTCGTACAGACTTCTACAGTGATCGTACAATTCCCATGGACTCTAATAGTGATCTTACAATTCTTTCGAACTACAAAAGTGATTTTACAATTCCTTACAGGCTATAATAGTGATCATAAATGTCCGTACAGATTACAATATTGATCTTACAAGTCTGTCCATACTGTACTAATGATCTTACAATTCCGCACATAATAATAGTTTTCTGATCTTACGTTTCCTACAAATTGCAACTGTGATCTTATAGACGTTATCTTACAAACTCTACCTTGGTTTCACAAGAAAAAAAATATATAGTCGTATTATTAATAAATTAATTTTTATAATAAAGCATAGTTTTATATTTTTGGTTACCGCCTCCGCCCAACTGCATTCTAGAGAGCGGTATAAAGATGATATCGCGTCTAGACTCCCACCACTAATGAATGGTTTAACTTAGAAAACAACATTCACAATTTTACTCATTTCTCCGGTCACGGATTTACATTAACGATTTACTCTAACTACCCACAGTGTACTCGTCTTACGATCCTAGTATTTAAACGGCAACGTGAACCGTTTCCATTTGTAGACAGACTTCACACCTCTTACGGTAGCGGTTGATTAGGTCTTACTGTCTCTCGTTTCTTCAGAGATGCATTATTCAAGAGCTAAATCAACTTTAGGCCCTAGAGAGATAGAGAGAGAGTGGGAGAGAGAGAGAGAGACAGACAGACAGAAACTAGGTCATTTCGGGATTTTCAATAATTCGCTTGCGCGTAGGGGTCTTATGCAATGGGAGGAAACCGGATGACCCGGAGAAAATCCTACTTCTTGCCACGTACAACCGAGGATTCGAAACCACACCAGTTGACTCAATGGCAAGCCGTATTATACAGCGCTCGCACGCTAACAATTCGACCCCCTCCCAGTAGGACTCGTCGTCATTAGTATGGTTGCTGCACAACAGTAGGACTCAATCTGAACAGAGCGCAGATCCTCTTTTATTTCGATGTTTATGGATGAAACTAACATAATTATGATATATAGGTTCGTATCACCACTATTAATGATGATATATGTCCAACAAATCAAATAACGATAAATCTGGGTATTCTTACTATCGACACCTGGATGATCGACGTGGTGATCTTCTACCGGACCTTTAAACCCACATTTCTACATTTATCAATATGTAGTATTCTGGAAAATATAATGACGATAATGGACAACAATAGCGGTTAATGTCCCGATGGCAATTGAAAGTCCAACTGCCACTGGCATCGAGTGCCTAAAATCTCACTGCCACTAGTTAGCATCAGCTGCCTAAAATCTCACAGCTACTTGTCTGAAGTCAAACTACCACTTGCATCGACTGTCTAAATATCTCACTGCTACTTGTCTGAAGTCAAACTACCACTGGCATCGACTGTCTAATGTCTCACAGCTACTTGTCTAAAGTCAAACTACCACTGGCATCGACTGTCTAAATATCTCACTGCTACTTGTCTGAAGTCAAACTGTCACTTACATCGACTGTCTAAAGTCTCACTGTCACTTGTTGGCACCGACTATCGAAAGTCCGCCTGTCACTAGCATCACTGACAACGATTTCTAAATCTCCATTCCCACTGACATCGTCTCTTTAAAGCCCCATTCTCACGGGTATTTACTTTTTATAGCTCATGCCCACTGATACCAACATTGTAAAGCCCCATTCCCACTGACATCAACACTTTCAGCCTCGTCCACAGTGGTATTGGGGTCGGGATGGCCTAGTGGTCTAGAGTGCCGCGCTTCGACCTCTAGCTGGCCGGCCACGTCTGGCTTGCGGCTGTGGTTTCAATCCCTGGTGTGAGCGTATGTGGCATGGAAATATAGGGGCGCCTTCTCAACCTCGTGGGTTTCCTCCGGGCACTCCGGTTTCCTCCCATTGCTAAAGACCCCTACGCGCAAGCGAATTATTGAAATAAAATTAAACCATATGTTAGTCCCTAGTTTGTGTTGAGTGGACGTTAAAACCCATTTCTCTCTCTCTCTCTCTCTCTCTCTACAGTGGTATTGGCTTTCCAACATCCCTTTGTCGTTGACATTATACTTTATTACCAAATTCTCACTGGTACCTACTCTATTTTACTATATTAGCGATTGGTGGATTTTGAATGTCTTAGACTATCAGTAGAATAGCTATACTTTATTACCACATTCCAACAGGCACCTACTCTATTTTACTGTATTAGCGATTTTGAATGTCTTAGACTATCAGTAGAATAGCTATACTTTATTACCACATTCCCACAGGCACCTACTCTATTTTACTGTATTAGCGATTGGTGGATTTTGAATGTCTTACACTATCAGTAGAATAGCTATACTTTATTACCACATTCTCACAGGCACCTACTCTATTTTACTATATAAGCGATAGGTGGATTTTGAATGTCTTACACTATCAGTAGAATAGGTAGACTTTATTACCACATTCCCACGGGCACCTACTCTATTTTACTGTATTAGCGATTGGTGGATTGCGAATGTATGTCTTGCACTATCAGTAGAGCACGAATGTGAATGACATCATTTGGAATTTATAGCCTTGATTCCGATAATAATATATGGTTGACATTCACTTTAAAATGACATGGTTTCGAAATCGATTTTTAAAACTTCCTTTCAAATTGGAACATAATTTCGATTGATAATATTGATTAGCGGTAACAGAATGGGATGCAGTCGTCCCTAACCGGAACATTAATCAAGCGATGTGTAGTTCTGTAAAAGATGCTAGAGTCGATTTGTAGCATATCTTAGTCATGGTTTATATTTGACAGATTAAGCAATACGAGTGTGGCGTAATGCAGTGCCAGAATGTGCAAAAACCAGGATTTTATTCCATTTGAGAGAGGGCTTACAATTTCAAGGGGTGGAATAACTTTGGGTCATTACGTCCCCTTCACTTTGTCAGTGGGTTGTCCGCGTGTATTTTTGAGAGAGGGGTGGAACAAATTTGCGTCATCGCGTCACCCTCACTATTCCCCGGTGTTGTTCTCGTATATATTTAACACTATCACATACTGGAAATGTTATCCGAATTCACCAGTTATTAACCCATTCTGCATATTTCAAATACAAGGCGAGAATCATTTTTCTCTCTCAACCAATGAAACAAAATATGATAATTTTTGTATTACTCTTTACACTTCATACTCGTTTTGTTTAAATCAATGTTCGTTCTTGAAGCGTCGACAAATTATACTGGAGCAATCGCGTCTATTGTCCGAGTAGTTTTAATATATGGACAATCCCTTTAATAAATGAAAAACATACCAATAAGTGAAATATCCCTTTGATAACTGTAAAATTACCAATCGGTGGAATACCCTTTAATAACTGAAAAAAATACCAATCAGCTAAATTGCCCTTTAATAGCTGAAAAGAATACCAACAAGTGAAATACTCCTTTAATAAATGAAAATAAGTGAAATATCCCTTTGATAACTGAAAAAATACCAATCGGTGGAATACCCTTTTAATAATTGAAAAAAATACCATTCAGGGAAATACCCCTTTGATAAGGAGAAAAAAAATAGGTTGCCAGTCAACGAAACATACGCCCACACAGCAGCCAAATCGTCCGGGCAGTCAACAAGAGTTGTTGCATTTTAAGTAATCATCAGAAAATCATAATTCAAACTCTTCCATAACTACGGTGTAACTGTGATATAATCAAACGTTTTTTTAAATCAGATAATAATTGTGACCACCAGAGGGACCACAAGCTAAAAAGGGGGATTTTTCGTACAATCAGGGGCCATAATTCAGGAAGTTATGATCCGATGGGCGCAAATATCGACAGGAACCAAGACCTTTGGGTTATAAACATACATGTCAAGTTTCATCAAAATCGGTTCAAAATTGTGACCTCTATAGGGTCCACAACCTTGATATAACACATTTTCACACAACTCGTGTACAAACGGCGGCCATTTTGTCCGTCAATTCTAGTCCGATTTTCACCAAATTCAAACTCTCTCTTCATTACCATGAAACCGTGATATAAAGAAATGATTTTTTTAAATCGGATAATAATTTTGACCTCCAGAGAGACCACAAGCTAACAAAAGCGATTTTTCGGACAATCAGGGGACATAATTCAGGAAGTTATGATCCGATGGGCGCAAATATCGACAGGAACCAAGACCTTTGGGTTATAAACATACATGTCAAGTTTCATCAAAATCGGTTCAAAATAGTGACCTCTATAGGGTCCACAACCTTGATATAACATATTTTCACACTATTCGCGTACAAACGGTGGCCATTTTGTCCGTAAATTTTGGTCCGATTTTCACGAAATTCGAACTCAACCTTCATAACCATGGAACGGTGATCTAATCAAACGGTTTTTTAAATCTGATAACAATTTTGACCCCTAGAGGGACCACAAGCTAAAAAGGGCGATTTTTCGGACAATCAGGGGCCATAATTCAGGAATTTACGATCCGATTGGTGTAAATATCGAAAGGAACCAAGATATTTGGGTTATAAACATGCATTTCAAGTTTCATCCAAATCGGTTCAAAACTGTGATCTCTACACTGTTCACAAGCTAAAAAACATGATTTTTTGTACAATCAGGGGCCATAACCCATGAAGTTACAGTCCGATACATGCCAATATCGAAAGGAACCAAGATCTTAGGGTGATAAACCTATATTTTAAGTTTTATTGAAATCGGATAAAAATTGTAACCTGTAGACTGTTCACAAACAATTGTGGATGGACGGACGGACAGGGGCGACGACAATATACGTCTACATAAAAATGTGGGCGTGTAAAAAGGAACAGTTGAAGATAATGCCAACCAGCATAAATGAAACACCCCTTTAATAAGAAAAATTAGAAATAAAGTATTCAATTACATCTTTGACCTTTAAATAAAACTGGGAAAGAGAAGAAACAAATCAGAAGGATAGCTTAAGGACTGACAGAAAAAAATGAGATAAGCCTCTACGACCTTAATGTAAAGTCAACATTCGCAATTAATAAATGGGATCGACCTTCGCTTGGTTTGCTAGCGAAGAAATGTGGAGTTATACCAGGATCTTTATATATATAAAATGATCCGCTATTGGTGGATGAATGAGTCACGAGCGTCTGGAAAATTTTGAAAATTGACAATCGCAAACCCATTTTACAAGCATTTCAGACCAAAGCAGAAGAAGGCAAATTTTTGATTTCCTGATACGATTAGATAACAGAATGAGTGTGTCCTGTCCTCCCCTTCCCTCCCCCTCTCTCTTTTTTTCTTTCTCTTCTTTACTTTAAAGGCTTAGGCCCACTTTTTTATAATGAGCTTAGGCCCACTTGTCACAGACAGGTGGAGAGGTGGGCCGAGTGCGGCACTGGAAATATCCAGTATACATAGGCTTTTAAAACATTTTAAGCCATTGTAACAGTACACTGGAGTACTGGCTTTGGGTTATATCATAGTTTCAAAATAGATAATGAACAATTACTTAATACTGAGCGACTTTGAACATTTCATAACGCATTGTGCCTTGCATCGTAGGTTCTGTCGTTGGGTCAAGTGGCGTGGTTTCGATTTCTCCGGGGGCTGGGATGGCCTAGTGGTCTAGGGTGCCCTGCTTCGAACTCTAGCGGGCCGGTCACATCTGGCTTGCGGCTGTGGTTTCGAGCCCTGGTGTGAGCGTATGTGGCATGGAGATAGGGGCGCCTTCTCAACCTCGTGGGTTTCCTCCGGGCACGCCAGTTTCCCCCCACTGCTAAAGACCCATACGCGCAAGCGAATTATTGAAAAAAAATTAAAACCATATGTTAGTCCCGAAATGACCTAGTTTGTGTTGAGTGGACGTTAAACCCCATCTCTCTCTCTCTCTCTCTCTCTCTCTCTCTCTCTCTCCTAGTTGTTTTCGTGGCATACTACAAGCGATCGATTGTAAACTCCCACCACTAATGAATGGTTTAACTTAGAAAACAACATTCACAATTTTACTCATTTCTCCGGTCACCGATTTACATTAACGATTTACTCTAACTACCCACAGTGTACTCGTATTACGATCCCAGTATTTAATCGGCAACGTGAACCGTTTCCATTTGTTGTAGACAGACTTCACACCTCTTACGGTAGCGGTTGATTAGGTCTTACTGTCTCTCGTTTCTTCAGAGATGCATTATTCAAGAGCTAAATCAACTCTTTCTTTAGGCCCTAGTGAGATAGAGAGAGAGAGGGAGAGAGAGAGAGAGAGACAGACAGACAGAAACTAGGTCATTTCGGGAATAACATAGGATGTACTTTTGTTTTTTTAATTCGCTTGGGCGTAGGGGTCTTTAGCAGTGGAAGGAAACCGGAGTCTCGTGGGTTTTCTCCGGGTACTCCGGTTTCCTCCAATGTTAAAGACCCCTAAGCGTAAGCGAATTATTGAAATAAAAAATTAAACCATATGTTAGTCCCCAAATGACCTAGTTTCTGTCGAGTGGATGTTAAACCCCATTTCTCTCTGCCTCTCACACAACGATGCATCTTAACGACTACTATTCAAGTCCGGTTCAAAGTGGCGCCACGGCTATCCTTCCTAAGTTTTCTAAATATACATTTTACTCCTTCGATAGAATTTAAGAAATGTGGTTAGACGGCTTACTTTTCTTCCCGACTAAGTTAATTATAAGATGGGCATACTTTGTGCCGTGATGAAACATTGTCAGGACACTATTTCATTGATTGTACACTGAATGGCGTATATGTCCGTTTCCATTGGCCCAGTCGATGAAGAAGCGTAATCCTTCAAACCCCATTTCATTTCATTTCTTTTAAATTGTCAGAGGATCTTTAACGTGCAGCAAAGAGAAGTGGGCACACGAGAAGAAGGAGTTGCAAAAGGAGTGTCTCATCCTATTATCACCATTCAATGAACAATTAAATGTTTTTAAACTATTGCTGTAGAAAATCAGGACAATTAAAGCTGCAATTTCATATTTTTAAGTTATATTTTTGAAATTTATTAAAATAAAGCCTTTAAAAAGATGATATCCATAAACAGGATACCTTATTAAAGAATAATCCTATTAATCCTATAATTCACTATTGCCAGTTGAGAAATTGGCAAAAATGTCATTTTCAACTTCATTCAAAGGTTTAAAGATAGCTATTGCATGGGGGGAAATAGAAAAAAACAAGGGAGGTAATTGTGTTATCATTTCCTGTGTTAATAAGTTATAAAAGTGGGGAGTAATGCCTATGATCTGTATCTGTATTATGACCCAGACACAGTCAAAGCTGAGTATTTTGCTGGGGACGTAGTAGTGAGTTAACAACCTATTGAGCAGGGGGTTGGGATGGCCTAGTGGACTAGAGAGCCGCGCTTCGACCTCCAGCTGGCCGGTCAACTCTGGCTTGCGGCTGTGGTTTCGAGCCCTGGTGTGAGCGTATGTCGCCTTCTCAACCTCGTGGGTTTCCTCCGGGCACTCCGGTTTCCTCCCACTGCTAAAGACCTCTACGCGCAATCGAATTATTGAAATAAAATTAAGCCATATGTTAGTCCCGAAATGACCTAGTTTGTGTTGAGCGGACGTTAAACCCCATTTCTCTCTCTCTCTCACCTATTGAGAAAATACATAGAAATAATTATGTTTTGACTTTCTTTGAAATATGAAATGATCGCTTTAACCTCATTCGGTTGTATTTACAGTAAATCTATGTTTAACTCGAAGAGGTTAATCTCTGGTCATGTTATGATCAGACTTGATTCCTTCAGGATTAATTTACCGCGGCCCTATCATTCACTGACCGGATATTAACACATCGCCTTGACAACACTCATTTCCTGTCTCGCCTGTCTCGTCTCCTTTCGTGGGCATTTCTTAATCGACTTTATAACGTTTTGTATTGAGTTTCCCCAATTAGGTAGTTCATAATATATATCTAGTCAGAACCATGATTTGTTTTATTTCCGTGGAAAGTATTCACAGATGTATAAGATTTATAGGTCTCTAGCTCAAGGAATATACATAAATATATTGTAATGAAGCTGTATCCAGATCCCAATCCTAGTTTCTAAGAAAGTCAAAATGTAAATATTTCTATGTCTTTTGCTCAATAAGTTGTCAACTCACTATCATAGGCATTATTCCCCACACTTAAAATTCTCTGCATCGGAAATAATAACACAATTACCTCCCTTGTTTGTCTATTTGCCCCCATGGAATAGCTATTTTCAAACGTTTAATTTGAAGTTGAACATGATATATTTGCCAATTTCTCAACTGGCAGTATCCATGATTTAATCATGAAATGGATAATCGAGACAATGTGTTTATCCTCCCGACTTTATTCATGATAATCGAGACAATGTGTTTAACCTTCGGACTGTATTAATGATAATCGAGACAATGTGTTTATCCCTCGGACTGTATTAATGATAATCGAGACAATGTGTTTATCCTTCCGACTTTATTAATGATGATCGAGTTTAGGTGGAAAATTCATTCGTTGCAATCTCGGTTCAGAAGGATCAATTTGAATGATATTTTCAGCAAATTGCCTTTACATTATCTAGTTTTTAAACTATTATAGTGAGAACAGTCATCTCTTTATTTAATCTCCCATTTAATTATATCTTTAAAGGGACAATAACATTCTTGCTGGCTTGGTAGCTCCAGAAAATAAATAATACCCTTATTCTAAGTACTAGATGTTTAAGTGTCCTACCTGTTGTGTAAATTATCCATTACAACCTATTTTACTTGTCCAGATAGTTCGAAAATATTTTAAAATCCAAGTCACATTTGAAAAGGTTTACGTTAGACTTTTCAAATCAATTGGTTGAATTTTTCCAATTTTTTAAATTGGGTGTGTTAAGATGAAATTTATATCACCATTTAATTGGAATATTGTAAAATAGTACGATTTGTTGACCAGAATAAAGATTGGGACATATTATTCAGTTACAACAAGAGTGGTATTGGGGCTTTGAGTTTAGAACTAAAAACGAGTGAGTGAATAGATATAATTGTTGCATTATGTCGGTTGATATTCTACAAGATGTCGTTCATAAAAAAAAATCAATGACATTTTACAATTCCATTATGTCTTTTTATTATACAAAAATCAAACAGTTCTGCGAGGAGAATGAAAACAAACCGTTCCGTTTAATCTTGTTCCATCAATGACATCAATTTCTTCAAATGTTGCACAATAAACCATACAGTGAATAAAATCTCAAAGATTGTAAATGATTTAAAATCAATATCTGTCTAGAATAATTTCAATCAGTATTTTTATTTATTCATGTTAAAGTACGTGTAAATAGGTTATGGTCATATCTGGTATCGAATAGCGTAAAGGAGAGAGAGAGATGGAGAGAGATAGATAGAGAGAAAGAGAGAGAGAGATGGGGTAGTATCCACTTGACACAAGCTAGGTCATTTCGGGACTAACATATGGTTTTTTAATTTTATTTCAATAATTCGCTTGCGCGTAGGGGTCTTTAGCAGTGAGAGGAAACCGGAGTGAGAAGGCGCCCCTATCTCCATGCCACATACGCTCACACCAGGGCTCGAAACCACAGCCGCAAGCCAGAGGTGGCCGACCAGGTAGAGGTCGAAGCGCGGCACACTAGACCACTAGGCCATCCCAACCCCCCGAGGGTGAGGAGATAGCGAGAGTGGGGTTTGCGTGTAAGTGTCTTTGCTATGGTGGTTGGAAACCGCGGTGGATCAAAAGAGCACCCGACCATTAGGTTAAGCAGGCTAGATTTGGATTACATCCCGGGACCTCAATGGCATAATAATATATCCCGTCTATTTTTTAAAAGAGCACCCCCCTCAAACACTTCCCTCTGCGCCCCCCGAATACATATATATTCGTAAACAGTCGCTCCTTCCTTCTCCGCTCTTCCAAATAAATATATATCACTGTTCATTTCTCTCTCCGCTCCCTACCTTCTCCTGCCCTTCTTCCCTCCCTGCCCCTCAATATAACTATGTTCCCTCTATTAGTAAATAGCTCCCAACCCAGCCGCACTTTTATCCCCTCCCCCTTCACCCCGACTCCTCCCTTCTTCCCCAAAATCAACATATCTCGTCTTTTAGTAAACAACCACTACCCATATTCCCCCCTACCTTTCCCGCCCCTACTCCCCATTCCTACCCCACCCCCCTTAACCTGTCTTCCCTCTCCGCTACCCGAAACCGATATATCATGTCTTTTAGCTAACGAACCCTCCTCACTTCTCCCCCTTTCCCTTACCTTCTCCTCACACCCCTCACTCCTTCCCCATACGTCCCTTCTATTAGTAAATAGCCCTCACCTTAATGTCCCTTTCCTCCCCTCATACCCCCCCCCCCCTGCGCCCCCCTTCCATCTCCACAACCCTGAAAAAAACATCTTGTCCATTAATCGATTTGTCTAACCAAAATAGATGACATAAAAGGGATGTTGATTTAATATTGAATATGTTTTGGCACTGGAGTCCGACATTAATTAACAGGAGTGGACATATTCGTCCGTTAGTGTATTGTACCAGATATCGATTATCTGATCTCAGTCTAATTACTCGAGGTCAAAGGTCGTGAAATTAGGGACGCGAGTGTAATTGGAAGTCGAGAGATGGTTGATTAATCTTGTTGTCGCGTTAGATCGTTGATCATCGTCGTGTCTTTCTCTTATAGTAAACAAGACTCATCAGCATGAGCGAGAGAGAGAGAGAGAGAGAGAGAGAGGGAGAGGGAGGGAGAGAGAGAGGTTTTAACGTCCACTCGACACAAACTATGTCATTTCGGGACTATCATATGGTTTAATTTTATTTCAATAATTCACTTTTGCGTAGAGGTGTTTAGCAGTGGGACGAAACCGGGGGACCCGGAGAAAACGCACGAGGTTGGACAAAGCGACTCTACTCCGTGTCGCGTAAAATCGGGGATTCGAAACCACGCCAAATGACTCAATGACAGGTTTTGTGATACTGCTATAACCATTCGGCTATTTCGGGACTAACATATGGTTCAATTGTATTGCATTAAAGGGATAATAACATTCTTGCTGGCTTGGTAGCTCCAGAAAATAAATAATACCCTTATTCTAAGTACTAGATGTTTAAGTGCCCTACCTGTTGTGTAAATTATCCATTACAACCTATTTTACTTGTCCAGAGGGTTCGAAAATATTTTAAAATCCAAGTCACATTTGAAAAGGTTTACGTTAGACTTTTCAAATCAGTTGGTTGAATTTTTCCAATTTTTTAAAATAGGTGTATTAAGATGAAATTTATATCATCATTTAATTGGAATATTCTAAAATAATACGATTTGTTGACCAGAATGAAGATTGGGACATATTATTCAGTTACAACAAGAGTGTTATTGGGGCTTTAATTCGTTTGTTCAAATGGGTGTTTAGCAATGTGTGGATACCGCAAGACCAGTAGAAAACCCAGACAACCGTACTCCTTGTCACGTACAAGCGTGGTCTCCGTTCAGTGTTTATGCAGATGATTGAAACAATATTCCATTCATTAAATTTATAACTATGGTTAGCGCGTGCGCGTTGCATAACAAGGTCTGTAAGTTAGTTTTCCCAGGGTCCACCGGTTTCCTTTCTACGCACAAGCGAATTATTGAAATAAAATGGAACCATGTTAGTCTCGAAATGTCCTAGTTTGTGTCGAATGAAAGTCAACGACCGCTGGTCTCTGTCTCTCTGTCTCTCTCTCTCTACGTTTTCCCTTGCCAGGGAAGCTTTTATACTGAAACTTTAAGCTGTTTTGTAACGGAATAACACAAAAACCGTGACTGTAGGGTGCCTATCTTCGGGAGATCGGTGTCAAATTCCACGTCGATGTTTATTTCACATGCAAGCTGGTGCTTCAATTATCACTGACGATGATGCAAGCAAGACCTGTTATTTTCTTGCATTACATAGACGTGACGTGTGACGTATGTTTGTTAATTGCAGTATTTATACGTACGTCATCACATACGTCAGCATTAAATACGATTTAATGAAGTCTTTGTAAATACCATTTAATTACATCTTTGGTGCCGATTATTGTTCGCGTAACCTAGAAATGTTATGAAATGTGTGTTATGTCCTATTTTTCTGAGCCACGACGGATAAGTGAGTAAGACGCTTGCTCGCTAGCCTGGATACGGGTTAACTCCTGGCGTTGGCCGTAGAGTTTCATCGAAATTTTCCGGCGTGCCCCCCCCCTCCTGCAAGTGGTGCAGAACGGACGGCCTGGAAAGGACAGCTATCTAGTCGTTCGAATGGGTCGGAAGTTCGAGGTTCAGTGTACACGCCATGTGAGACCAAGACGCTAATCAAGACCTGTTTAGACCAAGTTACACAGATCCCATTATTGTTGACGTCACGTGCTTAATGTATGATTTCGAATGACATCACTATCTATGTATATTCTATACACACAGATCCATCCACTTCCTAAATGGCCATCAGTGTTTTGTAATGCGGTTCTACTCCATTCCGGGGGTTGGGATGGCCTAGTGGTCTAGAGTGCCGCGCTTCGACCTCCAGCTGGCCGGTCACCTCTGGCTTGCGGCTGTGGTTTCGAGACCTGGTGTGAGCGTATGTGGCATGGAGATAGGGCGCCTTCTCAACCTCGTGGATTTCCTCCGCGCACTCCGGTTTCCTCCCACTGCTAAAGACCCCTACGCGCAAGCGAATTATTGAAATAAAATGAAACCATATGTTAGTCCCGAAATGACCTAGTTTGTGTCGAGTGGACGTTAAACCCCATTTCTCTCCCTCTCTACTCCATTCCACATCTGTCATAAAAACGAAGACTAAATAAACCTTTTCAATTTTATTACATGGAAATGAAATGGAATGGAAATGGAGTTTAACGTTCTTCTGTTCTGCTCCAAGCAGGGCTAATGAAAACGGGCATACGCCGTACATTGTAACCGGGCAGCGGGACTACGGCCTACTCTTAGATCGAATTCCAACTGCCAAAGGTAGAGTGGTTCAAGCTAAACATGTTTTATAACAAACAGACACTATTTCGGGACAGTAAATACATTATATGATAAGACTTACTATAAAAACTTCATTGATCAACAATGGAAGTCTGGCCACTTCTGAATTTTGAGGATATATAATCATTTGGACATATATTATAAATGGCTCAAAATCCTCCCGGCTTCCATAATCAAAGGAGTTATCTCTTAGTGAGAATAAGAGCTATGTCCCTTGGTTGTACTAAAAAAATATGCTCCAAGCTACGCACGTCCCGGAAACGAAATAACTTGATCGCAGACGGAAAATATCGTTTATTTCCATACTGCAAAGTAACCGAATACACTCTATGAGACGATTGGATTTGACATATGTACGCATGCGCGAACGCTTCGTTGTTTTAACAGTAAACCCGCGCCTTCAAATGTCTTTATATTAACCGTGTTTATAATGCTACAGTAGAAATTAAAATACATGTTAAGCTGGAGATGAAAAGATCGGCATTTGACATGAATTATTTCAAGATTAGCCTCATACATATATTAAAATGAACAGTGCGTTTACTTATTTATACCCAGACACTGGCCTATTTATAACGGCATGTTATACAGAGGGAGCGAGGGTGAGAGAGGGGTCTATAAATCTAATAATGTAACATTTTAATGTTTATCTCAAAGATAACTAAATATTATATTGTGCAGTACGATGTTTGTTATGAAAAATAAATTGCCGGGTAAAGTACGAGGAAAATATAATGACATGTAATACGGGGAGTGAGAGAGACGGATAAAAACCCCAATAAAACTATTAATTTAAGACTTTATTTTTTGTCCCTCAGATAAATAAATATTTTGTACTGCATGATGTTTGTTATGAAAAAAAACCACATTGCTGGGTAAGTGGCGTATGAGCGCGGGCCAGCGATTATTGCGTATGTACCGAATTTAGAGCCAAATTTTGTAGTTTCGTCTGTAGGCCTATAAAGGGTGGTATTTTTCGCCGACTTCAAGGTTTCCTAAACATGTGGACACCGACGCGCTCACGTGATATTCTTTGAACTGTAGATTTTGATGGAGTGTAATTATATTTTCTTTTTCCGCGAGAGCCAAACATGTGGTTATAACCACTGCTACGTTACCATTGGAAACGTTTAGATTTTTAAGTTTCATGACCAAATTATGGCATTCTGCTGTGTATCTTTGATTTTTGAAATCATACTAAATTCCTTCGTTCATCTAAAAAGGTTTGGACTTGCAACCATTCTTTTTACCTGCCAATTGTTTTTTATTTTCATTATTAGCCTTCATGCGAATCATTTCTTTTTTAGTCTTCGGAAGTTGATTTTTTTTTTAAACTTGGTGATTGTGCTTTTATGACAATCGCCGCAAATACTTTTCTTTCTATCTAAATCAGTTAAGGTCGCATCGGCAGATGTCCGAGTCTCTCTGTTTATTAAATTAATTTCACTTGTGTCTGCCGATGGAGTAACGTAAACTATCACGGAAAAAATGGGGTGTCAAGAAAATCATCGTATGATTTCATACCTTTTAGTGGACTTAACCTTACTTTTACTCACCTTCCTAGTCTTTGTCGTCAGTCTGACCAGTCTATTTTGAATGTATTTGTCACCAAAAGTCACACAGTCGTCATGTAAAGCAGTCATGATAGACCGATGCTCCGAAGTTGTCGGGAATTTATTAACATTTGTCTAGCATAAAGCCTATTTGTGATTTTTGTCATAGGTAGTTTGTTACAGTTCCCAAATCATAGGGGTACTTGTCCAATCCAATGCTGAATAGCAAATCATCCGTGGACGATATCTTGAAGGGCTCAGTCTCAAATCTAGAAAAAAATAAGTCCGTCGATCAAAGTCTATGGCTACAGGATGGTTAGATAATATACTATGATTATAAAAATAATTTACACCATGTTACCGAAAAGGGTCTGGAAAATAAAGACTACAAATAAAAAGTTTGTTTCGGTTATTTTCCGGTCTCAAATAGTTCTGCGTATTTAGAGCTAACAAATATTTATTTCCTAACCACAATAGTCGCCAGCGTAAACCAAGAATGTAGCCACTTAATAAAAGTAAATCTCGAAAGGTTGTAGTGAATTTATCTGGGCGCTTTCACCTACTTGAAAGTTAGAAATGAAACGAAGCTATTATAGCTAGCTCTGTATTTAAATCACCAAAATCGCCAAAATCAAAAATCAAATCAAGGAGTGAAATCGAAATTTTTGCTCACGTTCGCTATTAAATAAACACGTAAGTCGAAGCCCGTAATGAGTGTATTTTTTACTCCGCGTTATATACCAATACAGGTTTGTAAAAATACCTCATGTGACGTATATTTGCTGCGACTTCCTAAACCACGTGCGCGGCGCTAACTTCTGCTCACTTCAGAAGATTTCTCGACGGAGCAATCACACAGATAAGCGGGTCAGTTTTTATAAGGACAAATACTGTGTCTCTGAACCACTCTACCAAAGGATCTTTTACGTGCACGTCAATGTGTACACAGGGCCTGGGTTTTTGGTCCCTTTCGAACGACTAAACAAGGGGGAATCACGACTGAAATTCTGGATGAACTTTCTCGGTCAATGCAGGGTTCAAACAACGATCTACAGACTCGCCAGCCAGCGTCTTACCCACGTAGCCACCCCTTAAATAAGAGTAGAAAAAATACTAACAGAATATGCAAAGTAAACTTAGCGTTTTCGCCTAAAATCGTTTAGTATGTGTGCATATAATAGAATATATAAGTAATCCGTATAGTCTCTTATTACCAGTCGTCATTAGTAATCATTGTATTATAGACATTACATACAGTATAGTCTCTTATAACCAGTCATTATTAGTAGGCATTGTATTATATATTTATTAACATTACCTACAGTATATACACCACTAATTACACTAGTTATTTAACACAGCCATTTTATCTAATTATCAGTTAGCAGCCATTCTTACATACCATAACCGTATAAATATATATAACTGACAAAAGGAAGAGGGTTTGACGGCCGAATGGTTTGCACGTTATTGAGTCAACTGGCGTGGTTTCGAATCCCCGGTTGTACGTGACAAGGAGCAGGGTCGCCTGTCCAGTCCCGTGGGTTTTCTCCCCGTCCTCCGGTTTCCTCCCACTGCTAAAGACCACCTAGCGAATTATTGAAATGAAATGAATTCATATGTTAGTCCCGGAATGACCTAGTATGTGTCGAGTTGACGTTAAACCCCATCTCTCTCTCTCCCTTCCCCCTCTCTCTCTCTTTCTTCTCTCTCTCTCTCTCTCTCGTACAGTCGTTTAAAATACATCATGTGTAAAAGGCGGAAATGATGCTTGATTTAACTCGATAGGACGATTGAAATTAACGTCTGCTTCTTCCAGTTTAAATAATGTCAAGGTCATTCGTCGAACTGAAGTTACGTAATAAACCAACACCAATTTGCCTTCCGATCAATACGCTGAACAAAAAACCATTAAAGCCGCTAGACGTTACATCCTACCAAAATAGCGTCTTAATATATTTGACATTTAGAGCTTTATTTATACGAATGGCGAACTTGTATTGCACAGTCAGTTTTAACAGAAATGAAATAGGTTTAATTAACTTCCTACTCTTCTGCCTCGACTGTGCCAATGAAGACGAGCACACGCCAAACAGTGTGCTATGACGGATATTTGGCTCGGGCAGCGGTACAGACATGACAATTCGGGACTGTGAGAATGGGTCTTTAGCAGTGGGAGGAAACCGTGGAACACGGTGAGAACCCACGAGGTTGGACAGTTTACCCTATTTCTTATATCTAATTCCAACTGCCAATGGATCTTTTACGAGCACGCCATTGCATACACGATCCCTCAGTTTTTCGTCCCAACCGAACGACTAGACAGCTGTCCTTGTCAGACCCTCCGTCCTGCACCACTTGGCCTAATAAGACCAAACTCTCTTACGTTTTGTAAACTGCTGTCGACTATAGTGTGCGTAACGTGTGTGGGTTGGCCGAATGGTTAGCACGTGCGCGCTGTATCATTAGGTGTATCACTTAGTTAACTGATGTGCTTTCGATTCCACTGGTGTACGTGACAAGGAGAAAGGCCGCCTGCCCAACCTCGTAGGTTTTCTCAGCGCAAGTGAATTATTGAAATAAAGTTAAACCATATTTTAGTCCCGAAATAACCTAGTTTGTGTCGAGTGGACGTTAAACCCAATTTCTCTCTCTCTCTCGCACCATTCGGCCACCCCACCCCCCAAAATATGCATGTATGATGTGTAAAATGAAATGTCAGTAGTAATTGTAGTAGTAGTTGTATATTAACGTCTCACCAGTTTTAAATACATCACATTTATAAATTATAATATACTAAGAATTAAAAAAAGCTGCCATTCATTAAGAATTATGAGAGACGAAATGTACATTATATCGAAACAAATAAATAAACAAAATAAAAAACAATACACACTGTACCTACGACGGTAGTTCTAAAATTAATACCTACACAAGGCTAAAAAGATTCCATTCACGTACATGGATACAAAGTTTGCCTCCGTCTTTTTAAAATATTATAGCAGGTTTTGGCACTCAACCTAACTACTTCGTCACTGGACAGAATAAAAGACATTTTATCAGAATTGTTTGGACACACAACTTGTATAAAGGAGAATAAAACATTCCTAAAATCATTATATAGTTCACATTCTAAAAGACAATATTCTTCATTATCGACTTTATCGTTACAATAAAAACAAATTGTAACTATTGTAGGTTTTACTGGGAAAAGATTCGTAAATTGTATAATGTGGTCTCATGTACACACAATACTTATGCGTAGGCATTTGCAAATAAATTATATTATTCACAAACGCACAATCGGTGTCACCCCTTACACGTGTAAACCGGGCTAAACTAGTACTAGTGGTCCTTCTCCTCCTAGAAACAGTTCAATAACCAACCCACCCACCCCACTTCACCCCACTTCAGCCATCTTATTATCTGGTAGTGGACCGGCTTCGATGCATATAACCCATAATTATCGTAAAATATGTAAAATATTTAAAATACAGCCCACATTCCCTTTAAACCAAGAAATATAATATGATATTAAACAGTAAATATTTATTCACCCATATTTTCTCATACAAGAATCAATCAATCAAGTTATTAATCGATCATTGATGCGTGCAGAAAACTCAAGAATCAATAGACATTGACAGCTTTAATAGCGTGACTAGACGTCATCATAAGATAACCTCGTGACCAAAACTGTTATTTATTTCATCAAGATTTACTCCTAATTATCCACCCACCATTAAAGCTCCGGGACGTTTTAATACGATTCAATCACTTAGTAACAAAATACTCATCGATCTGTGGGTCAAACAGACTCGTTTATACCGAATGGAATCCGCGACAAAAACACAAAAGAACGATGAACAAAGAATGAATGGTAACTGAGCAATCACGTAATTAATTATTTGTGTCTTAAGTATGTTATAAAGATCTATAAATATTTGTCATTGTCGGTGATCATCGTAGTTTCACTAGGTCAATGAACGTCAAACGGCGCGCGGGGTGAATGTTGGGTGCAAAGGGGAGTAGTAGGGGTGACATAGTGGTCTAGTTAAGCTGTCGCACTTTGAACTCGAGCTCTCGGTGATAGTTTCGATCTCCGGTGCTCACGTTGCCACTCGCAATGATCACCAAACGAGGCGTGGGTGGATGGTTGGTGCAAAGGGGTGTAGTGGGCGTGGCATAGTGACGGGCTATATTGTCTCGGTGGTAGCGGACGTTAACCAGAGGACCCGTAGAAAACCCACGCAATTGGACAGGTGAACCTACTCCGTGTCACGTACAACCGAGAAATCGAAATCATGCAAGACCTTATGATACAGCGCGCATGTGCTAACCCTTCGGCCATCCACCCTCCCCGAGTCTTCGACAGTGGGAGGAAACGAGATGACTCGGAGAACAAAAGACCCTACTGATTGTTACGTACAACCGGGGAATCGAAACCACGCCAGTTGCCTCAATGGCCGACATTATGATACAGCGGACACGTGCTAACCATTCGGCCATCCACACTCCCCGGTAGATAAAAGAGTCTCGTACAAAGGAGCATCGAACACTACTACGTAATACGATTTTGATGTTCTTTTAGCGACCACCAGTCATGTTTATTATGGAGCTATTACATCAATCAATATGTGATAATATTTACATGCGCTTCCAAGTCAACAAAACCCGCTCTATACACAGTTAAACAACATTAATGGATTCCAGCATGGATCTATACACTTGGAATAAATTAGATATCTCCTCAGGTTAGCATTCGTCGTGTTTTGTTCTGCGCGGCTAATATTTTTAGAAAATAAAGAAAGTGGGTTTTAAATTTCCTCTGTTTTGCTCCGACTTATACTCCTGCGCAGTGTTTCGTTTGATTAGAACTAATCCATTTCACACTGCTATCTTGAGTGAACATTGTTGTGCTAAATTATTATTGGTCAGTAGTGCCATTACCAACCAATGACCTACATTGTAACAAACAATATCGGGGTTAACCAGACCTCAAAATATGTTACCGCAATGTATCTAGTGACAATCGCGACTTGTTTACGTCATAACCCGCGAAATTTATTATGCTCGATTATCCAGTGCCAACATGTTTTCTTCGTCGGCCATTTTGAAAATTATGCCGAATGCGAGAAGAGAGGAGGGATTTGATTGGACGTTAAGAAGAGACACGCCCCGCCCAATTTCAAGAATATGACTTCTATCCAGCAATGGTAAGAGAGGGATTTCTTGCGCCATTGCTTCAGGAATATTATGGCTCCGACTAAGCTTATGAAGACAGACATGCGCCATTCAGTGTGCTTTGGTGTATTTTTTGCCCGCACAACGGCACTATAGGGTCTACTCATGTATCTGATTCCGACTACCAAGGGATCTTTTACGTGCAAGCCAATGTATACACCGGACCTCAGTTTGTCGTCCCATCCGAACAACTAGACAGCTGTAATTGTCAGGACCCCGTCTTGCACCACGTACAAGAAGAAACCACGTTGGAAAATTCCGATGAACTTACTCGGATCGAATACGTGACTGCTAGACCAGCGTGCCGCCGTTTTACCTACTTAGCCATCGTGACTCCCTAATATGATTCGAAATGTAGAATAATATAGACAATTCGTGGGGCTAATTGTATGAAATCTAATTTCACTAAAATCCAATTTGAAACAGACATGTAATAAGATGAAAACGTCTCACCTTACTGCATCAAGCTAAATGAAAACAGTTAACTACATGCACTTAGCTAAGAGGCCAATTTTTACCCTGATAACAGTATTACAGCCTACGATCTTTCGATTTCTTGATCTCGCTAAATCTTGACCATGTTGCCAGTGGTAAATAAGAGACTGCACGGGTCGAACAGACACATTTATATACCAGAAATGTCGTTACTAATATCTAGAGATAATAGCGAGAGAGAGAGAGAGAGAGAGAGAATGAGAGGGAGAGACAGAGAGAGAGAGAGAGAGAGAGGGAGGGGAATGGGGTTTAACGTCCACTAGGTCATTTCGGGACTAACATCTGGTTTAAATTTATTTCAATAATTCGCTTGCGCGTAGGGGTCTTTAGCAGTGGGAGGAAACCGGAGTGCCCGGAGGAAACCAACGAGGTTGAGAAGGCACCCCTATCTCCATGCCACATACGCTCACACCAGGGCTCGAAACCACAGCCGCAAGCCAGATGTGAGGGGCCAGACTAGGCCATCCCAACCCCCCAGAGAGAGAGAGAGAGAGAGAGAGAGAGAGAGAGAGAGAGAGAGAGAGAGAAGGAGAGACAGAGACAGGGAGAGGGGGTGGAGAAAGAGGGTTTAAAGTCCACTAAACACAAACTAGGCCATTTCGGGACTAATTATGGTTCAAGTTTATTTCAATACTTCACTTGCGCGTAGATTCTTTACCCGTGGAAGGAAACTAGTGGACCCGGAGAAAGTCCACGGGGGTTAGACAGACGACCCCAATCCCTGTCACACACAACGGGGCAACGGAAACCACATCAGTTGACTCAATAATGACATACCTAATGATACAACGCCCTCGCGCTTACTATTCGCCCCACCCTATCTAGAAGCAATTATTGTCACTTCGAGGCAGTGTATGCATAATAAACCATCACGTTCATAATAAAATGTTTCTTATTCGAGGAACTGTTTATTGTTACGAAATTTCACCATCTTGGCTTATCGTTATTTTGATGTATTTAACGCCGTGCTGTCTGTTAAATTAGGTATAATGTTATATCTAATAGGCAATGAAATGGTCGATATTACCAATACGTTTCATAGAGAATAGACATTATATAACAATCTACGGTTCTTATACCAAATGAAAATACACGCTTCGTTACCTATAGCAGAAACAACGTCATTTTTCTTCTCTATATTATGGCTTTCATCATTTTCTTTGGAATAAAACGGCTGACGTCAATGAAATGGAATAAAATGGGGTTTAACGTCCCACTGATGACGTCAATGGCCTGAATCATTGTTATATAATATTTTCGAAAAAAAAAATTGTACATTTCATCTCGAATTCGTGAATTAAATTTGAAATTTTTTGATTTGTTATTATGATAGTAATGACGGAACAGAAGTATAACAGAAGATTTTGATGCCTCTAATATTCTTAGCCATTTTTTATTCCCACATCAAATTAGAAATTCTAAGTTTGTCTTTCTTCTATATTTGCCTGGTAGAAATCATATAAAATAACAAGATAATTCCACAACCATGACAACGCCATTGATTCTGTAAGTTCATTTAGACTAGATATTAAGCTTGTGTTACGATTCTCCTAACAAACGACCGAGAGAGAGAGAGAGAGAGGGAGAGAGAGAGAACTACATCCTACATCTTTTTTTCTTCTTACACCCGGTAGACAGGCGACCCTACTCCTTGTCACATACAACAAGGGGATTCGAAACCACGCCAGTTGACTGAAAGGCCAGTTTTATGATACAGCACGCCCCCCACCCCCCGAATCAAAGAGCGTGTTTAGGGACCCTCACGCACAACACATGGTATAAACCTGTATTCATTACAAATCCCAATTCGTTTAAGAGGTGTCCAGTGGCCGAAAGATCTGACGCGTTCGCTTTAGATCATATTGTCCTTCATTAAATCTAGCGCCGTGGTTTGAGATCCAAGTTTGTACCCCGTGAGTTTTCTATGGGTCATCCAATGTCCTTCCACTGTTAATACAGGTTGTGTTCTAACAACTGACTAAAATGTCCCTTGTTTGTCCATTCCCCTATTTTAAAAAAATATATATAGACTACTTGGTCTTGCTCCAATGGGTGGTGTATGGGAGTTTTAAAAATAAATTATTTTTTTAACATTATGTATTTACAATATAGGCTATAGTTTGTAGTTTGTACATTCAATATTCTTCTTCATCATCATCATCATCATCATTTACATCACCATTATCATCCATAGCCATCTCTGTGGCTGTACGTGTTAAATTATGACACTCTTTACATCCAAAAGTTTTCTTTATTTTGATTGATCAAAATGGCACTCGGCTACAAACTTCGTAAGTTTCCGGGTGAGTATTTACCTTTCGAGTTCAAGGCCGATTGCACATCGACCGAACTAGCCGTTACGTCATTAATCAGAGTGTGTATTCCTACAGCGTGTAAGTTTATTTTTTAGGTGATTCGGTTAAAAAGTAATTCCATTTTTAAAAAAATAATTATGAAATACAGGCACATGCTGGATGTGTGGAGATCATGTTTTTTAAATTAGTACAAAGAGACGTGTAATTTAAAAAAATTAAAATCTCTCCCACAGGTTGTTGCAACGAACTTGAACGATAAATTTCTTCGCTCTTTCGCCTATAAAGATTCCTATGCGCAAGCCGATTATTGAAGTAAAATTAAACCACGTGCTAGTCGGATATGGCCATAGGCGTAAGAGGCGTAAAAAAATAGAAATCTGAAAGGAGCTCAGAATTGTGAGATCGGTCATTAGCCGAGGAGTGTTTGAAAATGGGGTGGGGTAGGGGTATGGCCTTGTCGGGGAAGGCTATGGTCTTGTCGGGAATGAATGCTCAGTTCTTCGGGAAGCGTCGCGCCGTCTGTCGGGTTTTGAATATTTTTAATAATATGGAAACCGAAAGAAAGCAGTCCGGTCAATGATGAACACGTACGTCATCTGAATAGAACTAGCACGTACACATGGCCTTTCTCAGTTCTTGAGTACTGTGTTCGTGTATACTGGCATCCAACTCCATGCACCGGACGAGCCCAGTGATAGAAGTGAGCAGCTGAAAATTTTCTTTAATAATAATTGATAAGTTTGTAATAATATTGTACGTAGTCATATATGCTATACACTGACAAGATACAAAGATAATGTGCTCAACAACGCTTATTTTACTTATAAATCTCTCCAGAAAAAAAGTTCCAAAACCACTATGATGTAGATGTTAAATACATGTATCATTAAATAAGCTTTTTATTACATTATGTAATATTTGAATCCAATTTTACTAAATTGTTATAAAATTTGATTAGTTTCTCTTAATCAATTTCAAGTTCAATTGAAGACTTTTTACCAGTTTTTATGCTGCAACTGACATAATTTACTACCCACTCTTAATTACTAGAAAATATTCGAAATGACCCCAGACCCCCCCCCCCCCCGTCGGACGCTTAGCGCCACGAGCGCTCGATGGCGGACGGCTTTGTCGCCCGCCGCTCCGTGGACTCTACAGAAATATATTTGTCGGGAAGATATGCTGCCCCCCCCAACAAGTTCGGCCTATGGATATGGCCTAGATATTGGCGAGTTAAAGTTTTCTGTCTCTCTCTCTGACTGTCTTTCTCTCTCTCTCCCCCTCTTTCTCACTCTCTCTCTCTCTCTCTCTCTTCATTTCCGTTCTTTTCCTTTAAAGAAACGACCTGTATATCGATGTCATAGTTCTGAAAGGTCTTAAGTCTCAAAAATTGTCGAATTTAGTTTATGAGACATGAGAGGAAAACCTATTCCAATAAGGATATCGACATTTTAATAGCAATGTTTTTTATGAAAGTTACGACCTTACAGTTCTGAAATTTTGCATACAGAAGCCTCTTAATGTGATTAGTCATCCTATGCAAAAATAACTATTTGGGTCATAAGTGGCACTTACAACCTTCCAGAACTATGGCATCGATATTTGTATGATCTGTTGCAGTTATCTATTCATTGAAATTAAATGCATTTTACAAACAGATCAATATTGTGTATTATTGATTTGAAAGAGTAGAGTACGCCTCGTTTAACGACTAGTATAAATATAGGTTTTATATCAGGCAATTGAGTGAAAGATAATACTTGAAGTTAAAATAAGCCGGAAGTTAAAACACAAATTACTGTCATTATTTCCAGTACAAGGTTAAAAAGTTTAATACCATAGGAACTAACTTGGTTATAAATAATTAAAATAGCATTATGCAAGAGCAAAAGCTGCTTATTACAGGTCTTTCTTTAGGCCTGAAATGTTATCTAAATAATCAGTTAGACATTAATTAACATATCCAGACCATAATAAACTCTTGATGTCAGGGCTAGCCTTCGATGTTGGCGGATTAAAATCCTATATGCCGCTTAATGGCCGTTGATAATTAAATCAACCAAGTGGATAATCTAGACTATGCTGTTTATATTAATGATTTGAGTAATGATGACCGAGGCTATGTGAATATTTCAAACGCTTTTTTCTCGGCTAATAGTGAATCAATTTGACTGATATTTTCAGCAAATTACCTTTACACTATCTAGTTTTTAACTATTATAGGGAGAACTGCCACCTCTCTATCTTATCTCCCATAATGTAACTTTAAATAATAAAGTACTATACGTTCAGGTTTCATTGGTTCTGCAGTTCTAAAAATTTCATCACGTATTGATGGACGTTCTACAATTCTAATTAATAATCTGATGACGTATTGGTTAACTTTCTACAATTCTAATAATCTACACGTTCTAAAGTTCTAGCAATCTGATCACGTATTAGAGCACGTTCTACAATTGTAATAGTCTGATCCCGTATTAGTGCACGTTCTACAATTCTAATAATCTGATAACCTATTGGTTCACGTTCTATAGTTCTATTAGTAAGTACAGGAGGACTGCACCACACACAACTCTACACAAAAACAAATATATGGACAAGGCATCATACTCAAAGAAAAACAAACAACACAATTCAAAAAGTGTGAATGGATCCAGGGGCTAGCCGTAAGCGTCCACTGCGCTGTACAGTCCCGGGCCTGTGGTGACACAGACTTCACTCATATTTGAAAACAACCCAAAGAAATAATTATGTAATGTCAGCATGAATCATGATCTGTCATAATATGTTGCAAGAAATACGAATGCAAGCATATTTCGCTATACAAGTAACCACACCGTTAAATGATCCAGAGAAGTAGTTCACAAAACTAAAATTCGGATGGTTTTTAATTAAGTTCTACAGTTCTAATAATCTGATCACGTATGAGTGCACGTTCTACAGTACACGCTTTAAAGTTCTAATAATCTGCATGCTTAAAAGTGCACAGTTTAAAGTTCTAATAATCCACATTCGTAAAAGTGAACGCTCTAAATTTCTAGCGCACTGAACACGTATTAATGCACGTTCTAATAATTTGATTATACGTTAGTGCACGTTCTGAAAAATCTAACAATATAATTACGCACAGAGCACGAGACCATGTATGCTTACTGTGGAAAATCACCCGGAAAATAAGATATGTGAAAAATCATTTGCGAGAGTTCACACAGATAAGTGTGATTGTACTTTGTATCTGCAACTGGTGTATTAGCTGTCCGAACTCCCCAAATGAGAAGTCTGTCAGAGAATCAGGTGTTCTTATAAGGATAAACGGACTATATGAAAAGACGAACCTCGTGGGTTTTCTCTGTGTCCTCCGATTTCCTCCCACTGCTAAAGACCCCAACGCGAAAGATAATTATTGAACTAAAATTGAACCTGGTTCAATTTGGTGCATTCTGACGTATTTCCGGAAGGTAAATTCCAAAATTACAGGTCTAAAAATCGCCAATAAAATCGCATAAAAATTTTTTCAAGTCTGAGCAGGGGGCGGGGCGGTCCGGACCCCCTGGACCCCCCCCCCCCCTTTGGATCCGCGCCTGGTTAGCACGTCTCTCTCTCTCTCTCTTTCTCACCCCCTCTCTCTCTGTCTGTCTCTCTCTCTCCCTCTGCCTCCCTCATGTATTGGTGGTTTCCGCCCATCATGCCCCAAAGACACTTACATCTGACAAATACCTAAAATTAAACCATATGTTCATCCCAAAATTAACGAGTTTGGGTCAAGTGGACATTAAACTCTCTCTCTCTCTCTCTCTCTCTCTCTCTCTCTCTCTCTCTCTCTCTCTCTCTCTCTCTCTGTGGTCTTCTAGAAAGAGAAAGCATACTATATGATATCCTAGAAGTGGAACCTTGTGTTCTGGTGAGAGTAAACATTTTCTGTCTTGTGGCTAACAATAACATGTCACCAGTTACCGTGTCAATATACAGTTTTATAGGTGTGTTATCATGTGGGGGTACGACACTGGCTCGTTAGCCTGGAGGTCGGGTGTTCGATCCCTGCATTGGCCGAGAAAGTTCGTCCACATTTTCAGTCGTGCCCCCTCCCCCATGTCAGTGATGCAGGACAGCTATCCAATCCTTCGGATGAGACGCAAGATCAAGGTCCCGTGTACATATTAGCGCGCACGTAAAACTTGATATAAGATACGTTGATATAGAATTCGATATAAGAGTAGTCCGTAGTGCCGATGTCCGAGCAAAATTTCCCTCATGGCACATACGACGTTAAACCCCATTTTATTTCATTTCGTGTTTTTAGGTGACTGGCGAATATCATATATCAGTCAAGACACGCGCTAAATATACAGCTCCGCTTCCGTAAACCTGACAAATCTGACTGTTCGTGTCAAGTGACTGTAATATCCAGTCTAATTATAAAGCCAGCGGTGATGGTGTCATTGACTTACAATCACACGAACAGATAATTTGTATGCCATTACGCTAGTAGCATAATTATCATAATAAATCTTATTATAGGAGCATTACTAGGTGATTCAACTATAGATTGACTCTGATGCGTCAGATGGGGTAGTAGTAATCACTTAATTGTACTAATTGGACACTAAATATATACTTGCTCAAATTCTTGGATCTACGGGGACGAAAAGACCAAATCGATCCATGACCGCGAATAGAAATATTGTAAAATCGTATTCTAATACATACGAGCTATTTGATTATAACACAGACTCTATTTCGTTTCGTTTTTTATAATTCAAAATTTCGTTTTACTTGTCTTTCCTACACTAGGAGCTGAAAGGGTAAACGTTTTTTTCCATCCGCCGGAGCCTGGTCTTATGACGTCATATGTGGATTGTGGGTTAGGATAAGGGTTAGGCTTGGCCCAGGGTTAGGGTTTGGGCTAGCCCTGTCTACATCTCGAGATGGTGACGAAATTTGCAGGCCACAGCCCTTATCCTAACCCTTATTCTAACCCAAAATCCACATATGACGTCATAAGATCAGGCTCCGGTGAACGATAAAAAACGCTTACCAGCTGAAAGCGTTGTTATTTAACGCGTGTTCTGGGAGATTATGAGGATTAGCCAATGCAACGGTCTGTTATAAGAGTTTTTTGAGTGTGCACAGAACTACGGGTAACCTACTAAAACATAAACGTTGATTGGTTAACTAATTATCAGACATCATAGGTCCAAAACTGCTCGTATGACTTCTGACGCGACCTCCCACTACAATAAGTTAGATATTCGTGCAGTAGAGGCCATTGGAAGTGTTAAAAAAAAAACGAAACGAAATATAGATCTGTATTTTAATCAGATTGACATCGGAGCAGACGTCGGCTTCTCCTAGATCTTGTCTGCGTTATGAAAGCAGACGTTAACCCCATACGTAACTAACGTACGAAAATTAAATGGTAGCTGACTATTTTTTCGCAATTATACAATGAATGGCTATGTTGCTCAGTAATCACAGCCAGAATTTGACTATTTTTAAAAAAATGCGTTAAAGTTTTAAATTTTCGTTTAGAACTGAGAAAAATTAACTATTAGTCAATCCCAAGGCTAAAACATTAACAGAATTGATTGTGTATATCTGAAATAGACACGACCGAAGCACAAAATAGTGCCAATATGCCGACGTCAAATCTAGAGTTGTAGATGTTATTTTTGTGAAAAATTATTAGAAGAAGCGATAAGACGTTATGGATGTACGGAAGGTTATTGTATACAATGTAGCATTGTGTCTTGTAATGTTGATAATGATCATAATGATAGTGTTGACATTTTGTTTGTTGATGTGACCGCGTGACCTGTGACGTTTAGATATCGTCATAATATGGATATCATGGCTATTCACTGTGTCAGAGTCACTTCTCTGCAAGTAGGGTGAGTCTGTCGTTCAGATTGACATTAACCCATCAAACGAATCAAAGATCGTACGTGTTTGGAATTTTGTATTAAACGTACTATACTGCATTGACATAAATTTGTACAAACCATTTAATGGCCAAGACTTAATTTAAACCTAAGTTTCAAGAATACCGGAACCGGAACCTTTGGCACCTTTCCGTACCGAGTGACTGAACTACGGTGCAACTCTGAACTCCAGTCCAATCCATCTAACTATTCGGTATAAGAAATGACAGATGTTGTGCACAATGAAGGGGATGGTAACTCATTCTGGAACGCCTTATCCAATACCATTTTAATGCAGAATGGCTAAGGGAGGAACAGCTTCGCATATTATTATATTCAATTAGAAAAGGTATAATCACGTTCATATTAGAAGTAATTTAATAAATTGTTTATTTATAGAAAAACGTTTCCCATCTGAAAATCATGACTAGAAAATTCGTGCGAATTGAACCAAATTAGACTTTAAAATCACAAGCAGTATCTTGCTACTATTGAACTAGATCCCATGGGCCTGTAGGTCGTGTGTTTGATCAAGGGATTTGCCGACATGGTTGGTTTTACTTTGTCAGATGTCTAGTCGTTCGGATGGGAAGAAAAACCGAGGTCCATTATATACATTGGTGTGCATGTAAAAGATCCCTTGGCAGCTACTATTGAATTATATCCCAAAGGCATTCTTATAAAGCCTGAAGGTCGTGTGTTTGATCACGGGATTTGCCGACCTGGTTTCACTTGTCAGATGTCTAGTCGTTCGGATAAGACGAAAAACCGAGGTCCAATATACATTGGCATACACGTAAAAGATCCCTTGGCAGTCGGAATTCGATATAAAAGTAGGCCATAGTGTGGCAGCCTAGGCAAACTGCCCCCCTACCCAATGCACACTGTATGGCGTATGCCCATCTTCATTAGCCCAGTACTGGAACGGAAGAGTAGGACGTTAAACCCCATATCATTACATTTTATTCTTATGAAGCCATCGCAAGTTAAAACGGCTGATCGTCATTTGTATTTCTAGAACAATTTACCAAGACTTAATCCACGCTCAAATGTACCTTAATAATAACGGCAGATAATCCCCTTTTGGATTGGTTAGCTTTTCGGCTAGGTTGACCCCCCCCCCCCCCGGGCTCCTGCTCTATCTCCATGCACACGTATCGTAAACACATGGCAACCACATGTCTAGATCTATTCCATAAGGCCAAATTCGGTTTGGTCAAAGATCATGAGATGTAAACAGGGCTAGCGCTAATCCAAACCCTAAAACTAACCCCTGACATTGCCCTAACGCTTACCCTAACACCAACCTACAATTTCGCCAAAATTCACGTGCACTAGCCTTATTTACATCACAGCGACCTTGACAAAATCTTCAGTTGACCTTAAGAATTAGAACTAGCCCTAAACGACATGTAGTGCAGGCAACAAACATTTAATTAGAGCTAAAACGAAATAAAGATTTACTATTTGTAAGATGTCATATTTTCTCTTCGCATATAATTAAAATTGAATTTCAGTTTCGTTTCGGGATGTTTGTTTAAAATTCTGATTCTTACACGGCATTAGTACAACCTGGAAAATAAACCGAAACGCAACTGACATAATGACATTATGTTTTAGAATAAAGTAAAGCAGGGAGCAGCTGTTTGTTATCTTACAAGACCATGAACAGGTGAACGTGATTAAGATATATTACACATGCTATATTATAAACAACAATTAATAATATTTATTCTTTTATCATATTCCCGTAGCAATGGTTATGAAAGTTATCCGCCCATTTCGGTGAAATATTTATATATATTTATATTGTGTAACAGTCTATAATTTTATTTAAACCGATACGTATCAAAGAGAGAAAGAGGAATGGGGTTTAGCGTCCACTTGACACAAACTAGCTCATTTCGGGACTAACATATTTCTCAATTTGTATTTTAATCTTTCCTTTGTGCGTAGGAGTCGTTAACGGCGGGGGGCAACTGGAGGACCCGGAGAAACCCACGAGGTTCGACAGGCGACCCCACCACTTGTCACGTACAACCGGAAAATATAAACCACGCTAGTTGATTCAAAGACAGACCTTATGAAACAACGCACACGCGCTACTTACACGGCCATCCAACCCCTTCGAAACGTATCAAATGCTTTGGTAATACAGTATCGAATGAGATCATTATTAAATTAGCCCTCGTCATAAGTACGGGTGGCTTGTCGTTAGGATGAGGCGAAACACTGAAGTTTCGTCTACGTAATGACGTACACGTAAAATATCCGTAGCGCGGTTCCCCGGGCAAAATTTCCCTCATAGGACACTCAATGGCGCACGCATGTCTACATTACCCCGTTCGGAGCCGAACACTATGAATTTAAACCCCCATTTCATTTCATTTACTTGTGTTTATTGACATATTTAAATATTTTCTTACTCTGTTTAATGCATAACCAAGTAAAACATTTTAACGGATGTAGAACTGTATTTTACAGATTAATTTAGACAGTTCCGTTTCTGGAATCACTCCAGTTCTGATTCTAGAGTCTCTCGATTGGGGTGGGCAAACGGTTAACGCGTGGGTGCTGGATCAGAAGGTCTCTCAATGAGTCCATTGTTTATTTTCCCCGCTTGTACGTGACAAGGAGGGTAGGTCGCCTGTCCCCCGGTTTCCTCCCACAGCTAAAAACCCTTACGCGCAGTGGCTGACCAATTTTTTGTCGATTGGACGTTAAACCTCATCTTTCTCTTCCTTTTCGTTATCTTTGAGTTCGTTACGAAGTCAAATTATCTAATGTGTTCACGATGTAAATAAAGTAAATATTTACACGCTTCCGCTTGACTTAAAAACGTTTACAACCGGTTTAATCTTTCAAAATCAAGATTGAGACGAACCCATAACATATCAGTCACCCTTAGTTCATCAATACGTTATTCGCATATAAATCAAGTCGGTTCAATTCATTTGGGAGTTTATGTGTAACCAAGGGCAATACTGATCAATCAATATGTAGTAATTGACAGTATATACACAGATATATCTATCATTATTATCAGTTCAACGTCATTTCCGGTACGTTTGAGG
This sequence comes from Patella caerulea, assembly GCA_036850965.1. Taxonomy (NCBI): domain Eukaryota; kingdom Metazoa; phylum Mollusca; class Gastropoda; family Patellidae; genus Patella; species Patella caerulea. Next base: position 9,023,956 of record JAZGQO010000002.1, on the reverse strand, counting down.
GCACATCTTTTAAGAAGATATCAACAAAATATAATCGCGTTTTTTTTAGACAGGCTAACTAAATATCGACCCAATTGATTTCGCCACTGTGTGTGTGTGTGTGTTCGTGTAATGTATTTGTCAACATTAAAACCAAATACTATAAGATAGTCAATAACCCTACGTCGAACATAGTACGACCAACACGAGAAACCATTATGGTATTTACCGATATGATCGTGTATGTGAGAAACTAAATCCTGTGTTTGACACGTCTTGACGTGATGAGAATGCCCCTCTCTCTCTTTCTCTCGCTCTCTCTCTCTCTCTCTGTGACGCGTATTAACATCTCTCCTTGTTCTGCCAGCAGGCGATTAACCTACGTTATTGGATTACCACTCTCTAACTCATAACTAGAGGTTTTATTTTCGTATTCTCGTGTATTGCTATCGCTATATGTTATCATTCCTTAGCAATCTTCAAGCGAAATCTAGTCAAACCGACTACAAAGCGGGAAAATGGTCTATACATATACCGCGTAGTGATCACCGCAAACATTCACGCGACAACCAGAAGAGCGGCGGGAAATCGATCGAACAGAAGTGAACGTGGAGTAAAGGAGTACTAGACGTGTTGTTGTGCAGCAGTAATGGTGAAGCTTATATTTACGGTATTTGTTTCCGAGGGATGGCTACAGATTCTCGTAAATTAGGGGAATACAAACGCCGCCCGTCGTCTGCACCGAAAACCTCCGACATGACAAATATTCCGAAGATAGTCCTGGATGACAGTCGGAATGAACAAGACTGTATACCCTCTCCAAGAGCGACTTGTGATCTCGGACAACCAGCCTCCAGTATGCCGAATTTAGCTCTAGAAAGATTCACGGATAGTCAGTTTGAAGAATCGGGGTGTAAATTAGGAGTTTATTGCTCACCGCGAACAACCAGACGTTCGGTGGATCTAGATGCGAAAAAGGAGTATGAATGGTTAGAAAACTTTGACTCGAATAACTCACTCCGTGTTTTAGGAAGCTCAAGCAGGACAGGCAGTGCTTTATCATTAAATAGCGAGTGTACGGCTCGAAGTATAGGCCTTCTCTCAAACGATTCCTCTAGTGACAGCAATAATTCGATAGCGGAAAAATTTGCGGATTCTTCACTAGAAAAACAACCCCAATTGCGACGGTACATGTCATATCCAGAAGAGGACAAAACTGATCCGGAAGTGGGCGTCACTAGGAGTGTTCAATCATGCGCGAATTTGAAAGGCGAACAAGAGTCTAGTGGAAGTGCCAAGACTCATAATAACGATATTACGGCTCAAAAACTAGCTCTTTTACCTTCCGAATCTACGGATGAATTAGTGGGCGATCCCAATTCGCAAAGAACAGATCGAATATCTAAGTTTCCGGATCCCAGCAAGTCTCACATAGTCTCGTACAAACGAGGGGAGAAATGTTTGCGCGAGGGACGAATTCGAAGATGGCTGGAAGATATGGATAAAGGACCAGAATAGCGCCCGTCAGGGACCGTTAGTTTTTTTTAAAATTTTTTAAATATGATTGTGATTAGTTTCTACTGCAAAGGATATATCTATTTTTGTTGTGATTTTACCAAATGATTTCTCCCATTTATGCAGAATTGTATTTACTGTCTTTCTGTTGTGCTCCCCAAAAATCTGTTTTGTTAGTGGAAATTGCGGCTATGAGATCGATCGGCACCCATCCTTCGTCAGAGATTTTGGCTTATTATAATGAGTAGTTATCAACGTTTTAATTTAAAGTTATAATGTATAAAACTACCGGATCCGCATTTAAATACAATAAAACAAATTGATAAGCCTGGTGAGTTTCCTTAAACGAGATACTGGACTGAAAACTTAATACGCCTCGCGATTGTACTCTATACTGTGCAACCGTGTTACCATAGCATGACCCAACAAGAAATGAACGTAACTATTTTTGATATAAATGAAAGATCTCCATTTTCAAGGAAAGTTATTTTTCAAATAAGTTACATCGACGTTGCTGGATTTTACAAAACATACCATCTCATCTTAATGTTGAAATAGATACCGAATGTTTTTGAGTTTCGACAAAGTGAATTGATTTATTTTATCTGATGATAGACATTCGGCCCACCATATTTTTAGAACCGTGGTCACGAAACGTGTACGTGTATCAGAATTCTAGAATTACAACCGAAAGCATCGTAGAATGAATAACCAATACGCTGATTCGATGAGAAGCTTCAGACATCAAGTCTACTTGACCCAGGGCAATAATTCGATATTTCACCAGTGATGACATTAGCACGCTAATGTATCTTTCAGTGGTGTTAGTTATACAGGGATGAGATACTGATTATTAAGCGACATATTGCCCAGCTCCAAATGATCAAATCCCCCACCCCCACCAAAAAAACCCAGGACAAACAGCCTCCCAGGTTGTCGATATGATTTTCTAGAACAATAACATTATGGAATATTCTTAGATAGGAATCTACTTTAATAACGGATGACCTAATTTGGTGCCCCGGTTGTACATGGCAAGGAGTAAGGTCGCCTGTTCAACCTCGTGGGTTTTCCCCTGGCCCCCGACGTCCCCCCACCCACTACTAAAGACCCCTACGCGCATGCCAATTATTGAAATATAATTGAATCATGTTAGTCTCGAAATAACCCATTTTGTATCGTGTGGACGTTAAACCCCATTTATCCCTCTCTCTGTCCATGCAAGATGTCCCTTATAGCACATTGCATCGTTTATGTTCATCTTCATTAGCGAGAGAGAGAGAGAGGGAGAGAGATAGAGAAGAGAGAGAGAGAGAGAGGGATGGGGTTTACCGTCCACTCGACAAAAAACTGGGTCATTTCGGAACTAACATGATACAATTTAATTTAAATTATTCTCGTGTGCGTAGGGATATTTAGCAATTGTAGGAAACCGGAGGACCCGGGGAAAACCCTCGAGGTTGGAAGGCGACTCTATTCCTTGTCACGTACGACCGGGGAATCGAAACCACGACAGTTGACTCAATGACAGACCTTATGATACAGCACACACGTGCTAACCATTCGACCACCCAACATCCCTGGCCTAGTCGTCACAGAAAAGTAGAACTCATTTCATTTCGCCCCAAATCGATGGGATTGTAATACAATAAGAAGATTGTGCATGTGACCTGAAATTCGCGTTTATTTAACCAAATCAGTATTAATGTTTCTGATTGGTGATATTGGAGATTCATCCCACGAAGGATTATCTTCAGGAAATTGGCAACTAAAACTGTAATAGCAGGAACGGTAAATATTTCTAATTAATCAAATTGTTTTATCTAGAAGTGACTTCCTCTACTGCTCGCTTGTTTGCCGATTTCGTCAATAAGATCTGCTACACGTCATAACCAAGGATTATTGTCAGAAACATTGGAACTAAAAGTTGAAAATAGAATCACTGGTAAATATAAATTAAACGGCTATTTTCTCAGATTGTGAGTCTTTTGATTAATTTTGTGTGTGTTTATTTTATGAACAACGGCGTTTGTCTCCTGTTTGAAATTTCTAAACGTTTGCAACTTTTTATATTAAAATTTGGAACCCTGGCAGAAAATGGAGTGGAACTGCGTAACAAAATACAGATTGGACAAACCGTTTTGAAGCAGTATGTTAAATATACACGGTACATATTTATAAAGAAGACTTAAATTTGAGATTGGAAAAACGAAAGTAAAAAACAAAGTTAAACGTTAACATCTGTGAACTATAAAATAAAATATCTATACAATGTGAATTCCAACCAAGTCTACTTTACATACTATACATGTATATAAAAAAAACTCTGTTATAATTAACTAAATCTATATAAAAAAATCTTGACGTGAAACAGATGTTGGTGTGTATTTTTTGGTCTGATTCATTAAACGTAATTTATGAAGTGATTAAAACCGGAAGAGAAAGATCAGTACAGGCCTCAGGTGTGATTTCTTTTAATGGATGTCAGAATATCGTATCACTCGGGAATCTTCGACAATATTCATCACTAACGTCCGTTGTGGGCCGAATGAATACATCTTGTCGTTTTTGTTTTGTGATTCATAGACCGTAATTTACGAAGGGTTTAAAATTTGAGACTAGAACAGACTCGAGGCGGGAATTTGTCATGGACGTCAGAATACATCAGCACTCGGGAATCTACGTCACTTGTTCTCAGTGGGCCGAATGGATACATCTCGTCCCGTTCTTAACATTATATTATTACGTCAAAACATTGATACAATGCTATCTCCACGTGTACATTTTGTGATATCTCCCTTTATGAAAACCGACTGTAAAATAATGGATGTCGGAATATCGCAGCATTCGGGAATCTTCGACAATCTTCGTTAGCCAACATGTTCTTGGTGGACCGAATGAATACATCTCGTCTCGCGTCTTAACATGACATTACGTCACAACATTGATACAATGCTATATTTTGTGTTATCTCCTTTTGTGAAAACTGATTTTAAAACCCCAACTAAAAAGCATGGATTTTCCAAAATTGAAGGATTTGCACTTTTCACGTTTTTCACGTTGTTGTTTTCGATGTTATTACAGACAAAATGTTATTTCTGTCAGAACGTTTTTTGTGATATCTCGAAGATCTCATAGTTAAAGACGAACAAGTATTTAACAAATTTTAATATTTTTTCGCGATTGTCAATTTTTACGGACGTATTTATGTGTTATTTGATTTAAATGTTTGTTATTTATGTGTTTCCAAGTGCTTTAATAATGTGTTTATAAGTGTTTATAAGTGCTGTGGTGTGGTATACAGTGGCTAAATGGTGTTACTAATATTTGGTTGATAATTACTAGGTTGCTATCGATTTGGCTATTTTAAAATTTAAAATAATCAATAGCATACTATATCTCTTGGCTTCCACTCGTACAGCTATTACATTGGTAAGTATGGAGTTACTATTACTCTGTCAACCATGTTGTTACTATATATATTTTGTAGTACTTCCGGTTTGATGACCAATCAAATGTTGAGTTTGGTCATAATGTCAATCTGTCTCGATCCCCCAGTCTCTCTCCCCGCTTGGGCCTGTCCAGCCTCGTGGGTTTTCTCCGAGTCCTCCGGTTTCCACCCACGATACCCCCCCTCTCTCTCTCCCTCTTCCCCTCCCTCTCTCTCCGAGAGAAAGCGAGAGATGCGGTTAAACGTCCACTCGACACAAACTAGGTCATTTCGGGACTAACATATGGTTTAATTTTGTTTCAATATTTCGCATGCTTGTAGGGGTCTTTAGCAGTAGTGGGAAACCGGTGTGCCAGAGGTGACCGCCCAGCTAGAGGTCGAAGCGCGGCACTCTAGATCACTAGGCCATCCCAACCCCCCAGAACTAAAAGAAGGGCTGACTATTCTTGCTGTAATACGTTAGAAAGTACATAATTCAAACTGATATATCAAAAGTCTAGTCAAATTACTTCATTCTCGGCGACGTTTGGAATGTTTTACAAAATAGCTTCAATTGATTGCTGATTAATATTTCATATTTTCGATTGTCGCGTGCATCTGCAACGATGATAGACTCCTTTGTCATCCATGTATTATCATTAAACGGTGATATGGGGGGAATTGTCTAACCCATTCAATATCCAAGCCACCGATAGTCTAGACCATTGTTCAAGGGTTGTTAATGTGTATAAATGTCGAATAATAATTTATATATACTTTGGATTGAGAAAAACGCCCCGCAAAAAGCAAGTTTAGCTCTTGCATAATGTTTCTTTAGATTATATATACACACGAACCGTTAAACAGTCTGATAGCAAATCAGGACGGAGGTTCTGACAAGGACAGCTGTCTAGTTGTTCGGATAGGACGAATTATCGAGGGCCCGCGTACACTTTGGCGTGTACGTAACGTAGTCTCTTCATAGCACTCTGTATGGCGAAAGCCCGTCTTCATTAGCCCAGTCGGTGCAAAAGAGTAGGACGTTAAACCCCATTTCATTTCAGATACCAAATACGCAATTGACACTCTATTGTCCAGAACATTGTGTGTTAGTGTGGACGCTTGGAGATCGAAACTAGATTCTGATAGATCAATGATAGCTCTATGCTTGCCAATGGTAAAAACTGTTTAACAAAATGTTACATAGACTTAGATGTAACTTTATTACGATTACAATAACATCCTGTTCCATGTATATACTAACTAAGCTATTTACACGCGATACATTATCGTCCAATCTAATTAAAATACAGATCTATATTTCGTTTCGTTTTTTTTATACTTTCGATGGCCTCTCCAGCGGAGAACGCTCGATCGGAGACGGTCCTACGCATTTTAGCACATATGACGGCATATAGATTGTGGGTTAGGGTTAAGGTAAGGGCTAGGACCTGTAGATTTGGTCAAAGTCCCGAGATGTTAACAGGGCTAGCCCCAACCCTAACCCATGATCAAGCCTAACCCTTACCCTAACCCACAATTCACATATGACGTCACAATTTGCGTAGGACCGTCTCCGATCTAGCGTTCTCCCTCTGAAACACACGTTGATCTAAACGGTTGTTGTGGAAAGTAAGATCAGATGTCACCCTATGATTTTAGACATTTGATTAACAAAAAACTGTTACAAACTGTTTCCTTGGCTAATCACCCAGAAGGCGTGTTATGTAACAATTCCTCTAGATCCTAGATGAAATTTTGAACCATAAAAATAAAACGAAAGGAAATGAGATCGGAGTTTTAATTATATTGATGTTGGTCGACTATTTTGGTAAATTGATATAGTATTACTAACCGTTCGTAGATTTCAGAAATAAATTTACGATAGACGTTCATTGAAGTTTTATGAAACATTTGTATATTTTTTTATTGCCGAATCGTGTTTGTAAACTTATTTCGTTGACTCACCAAAGGGCGTCACGTGGTACATCTCGTGAGACAAGTACGTCAGTACTGCGTCTGTATGCGATCACCGTGAAATCGTTAAATTGAGATCGCTGATTGATGATTGGCTTGAGTTTTGTGCTGACCGCGGGTCAATCTTGGTAGTAAGTGTATAGCTAGGATAAACTTACACGACACAAGAAGAGAGAGGTTCACTAGTCCACGGGTGCACTAGTCCGCCGCTTTTAGAAATACTATAATTATGGGTATCAATAAACCTAAACATAGCCCAACCACAAATCCAATAATAGTTATCGGTGGACAAGTGAACCCTCGGACTAGTGGACCTGTGTACTAGTGAACCCGCGGACTAGTAAATCCGCAGATTAGTGCGCATTCCCCCACAAGAGCAGAGGGATGCGCTGTTAATTATTACGATGGGATGATGTAGGGTTACTAAATTGCACCTGTAATGCACGCACATAAATTGTTTTATTATCCGTTGAATAAACGTTACATATAAATTGCAGTTTAAATCTCAAAAGATTCGTTCCAAAATTGCAACAACTGTTAACGTTAATTACAACAACCACTATGCACTAATTTAACAAATAAAACCAAAACAACTGTTATTTATTGGTTACAATAACCGTTATACTTCTATTATAAGACATGTTATGCTTTTGCAATGATTATAACAACTGTTATATAATAGTTACAATAATTATTTCAGGCTTATTACAATAATTCTTGTACCTTAATTACAACAACTGCTATACGTTAATTAAACAACTGTTATATGTTAATTATAACAACAGCTATACGCCAATTATAACAACATTTATACGCCAATTAAACCAACTGTTATACAATAATTACACAAACTGTTATACTCAAATTATAACAACTTTACTGCTTTATATTTTGCACAACAACTGTTAATCTATTAGTTGCAACAACTGTTATCTATTAAGTACAACAACTGTTATCTATTATTTATAACAAATGTTATAACAGCTTTTTTATGTTTTGTACAACAACTGTTACCTATTAATTACATCAATTGTTATCTATTAGTTACCACAAATGTTATCTATTGATTACAACAAACCTTTATTATTAGTTTATTACAATACCCATTATACATTGATTACAGCAATTGTTATACATTTGTTTAGAATAACCGTTGTGTATTAACTGTTATATAAAGATGCTAATTACAGATTCATTATAATATAACTGTTCCAATTATTGTTATACAAAACATTTTATTGGCGACACACCGTAATATTCGACACTGAATCACTTTAGAATTATTTGAAACAACCAGTGTATCACCATGTTTAAATGTGGAATAATGTTATAAATTGTTATACGTGTGTTTATAAATAATAAAGGAAATGTTATTTGAATTTACTAACAATACAGTTGCTTGTTATTATTGAAGCTACAGTAATCAAGATATTGGAAAATAAAATTACTTCTTTCAATGAAAGACTAAGACACGACATATGTGAGGCAAGAATCAATGCTCATAAATAAATTCATGTCTAAAAAACTAAGTTTATTGAATGTCAGATCCATTTATTAGCGTGTTTTGTGAATGCCAATAATTTGCAACGTGCGCAGTTTGAAGGACGGTACTCGAACACTCGATATTTTATTCTATATACTAGTTCCCTTCCACTCACCAATCTCAGCCCCCGCGTTTATTCCTTCACCTTGTGTACGTTATGGTATTTATTCACTTAATCAACAGCGTGGACAACGTTATAGATTCAACAAGTTTTAATGTTTATTTTGCGAATTATGACATTTTAAACGAAAATGCCGTGATATCAATTCCAGTCAAACTTATTAGAAATTCTAATCATAGACCAGGTTTTACAGAATATAAAATCAACCATGCAGTCAGACCTAGTTAGAAATCTATCTAACTGCGACGTTTCAACAAGATTTTACAACAGTAGCACAACATCATAAAACAGTATACGAATGGTTGGATATGGCGACCATTTAAAACAGAGATCTATACTTGACGTAGAGTACATACTTCTTTGGATGCAGAATAATGTCAGACATTATGCATTGCTAACATTCAAACATACATTATGCAAGAGCAAAATCTGCCGATTGTAAGTCTTTCTTTAGACCTGAAATTTTATAAAAACTAACAATTAGACATTAATTAACTGATCCAGACCATAATCAGCTCTCGATGTCAAGGCTAGTCTGCGATATTTGTTGGATTATAGTCCGATTTGCTGCAAAACTTTCCTTCGTAATTAACGAATAAATGGATAAACGAGATTATTAGTTTTGTCTTAATTATGATCGAGGCTAAGCGGAACTTTCATCCGCCCAGTTTTCGGTTCATAGTGGATCAATTTGACTCAAATTTTCAGCAAATTGCCTTTACATTATGTAGTTTTTAAATATTATAGTGAGAACTGCCAACTCGTTATCTAATCTCCCATAATGTATCTTTAAATTAAACCTTCTTGTCTCCATGCAATTAATACAATTAACGAAGGGGGCATTATTATGGGAGATTAGATAAAGAGTTGACAGTTTATACTATAATAATTAAAATAAAGATAATGTAAAGAGAATATCCCGAATGTTAGGCCTATTCTCAATCACAATTACAAAATGTTTATAATTATGTTTATTGAATTTGATATAGCGCTCATTATTACATCTTTGATGTATTCAATGGCACTTTACATGAACAACAAATATACACACACACCAACACACAACATAACACACAAATTAAATTAATAAATACACAATAAAAGTTATTTGCAGAAAGTTCTTTGATATAGATGTGTTTTTAAAGTCTTCTTAAAACTTTCTAAAGAAGAACACTCTTTTAGAGTCGGTACGATACAAAAAAAAAAACCTCTCGATTATTTGTTTTTACGGTGCGTTTAATTGTTTTTTAAAAAACACGTGTTTCAATCCTGCAAATATCGCAGGCTAGCGATGGTTAATTAATAACTTAGATAACATTTCAGGCCTAAAGAAAGACCTGCAATTGACCGATTTACCTCTTTCATAATGTATGAGCAATGTCGATTGACATAGCGATGGCATCGAGAGTTGATTTTGGTCTGCACAAGTTAAATAATATCAAATTAATAATTTAGTTAGCATTTTAGGCCTAAAGAAATACCTGCAATAGGCAAATTTAGCCCCTGCATAATATATGTTTAATATTATGTTATCTCATAATGCATGTTTAATATTATGTTATATCATAACGCATGTTTAATATTATGTTATATCATAATACATGTTTAATTTTATATTATATCATAATGTATATTTAATATTATGCTATATCAAAATGTATGTTTAATATTATGTTATATCATAATGCATGTTTAATTTTATGTTATATCATAACGCATGTTTAATATTATGTTATATCATAACGCATGTTTAATATTATGTTATATCATAATACATGTTTAATTTTATATTATATCATAATGTATATTTAATATTATGCTATATCAAAATGTATGTTTAATATTATGTTATATCATAATGCATGTTTAATTTTATGTTATATCATAACGCATGTTTAATATTATGTTATATCATAATACATGTTTAATATTATGTTATATCATAATGCATGTTTAATGTTATGTTATATCATAATGTATGTTTAATATTATGCTATATCATAATGTATGTTTAATGTTATGTTATATCATAACGCATGTTTAATATTATGTTATATCATAATGTATGTTTAATGAAGCTTGACATATGATTTGTCGACCAGTTATCACTAATCATCTTAAGTCTATTATATGAAAACGTTGATGATATCCTCTGTAACATAATCATCAATTTATGTTGACAAGTTGGTCGCCACAATCGATAATATCTGACCGTGGTTACATTCTACCAGTAGCCATGGTGGCATTAGATTGTTTGTCTACTGGCATCCGGTCGATTCCTGGAAGTATTCTTAGATTGTCCAGGGAATTACATCAAATGTGATTTATGCTCGTTAGCCGGCTGAAGCATGTTCTGATTTGTGAACTACCCTATTGAATATTTCATGAGACCTACAGCATAAAAGTACAACTAAAGTATGCGAGATAGCTGGCGTGAACTATTAAACGTTTATTTAAAAAGGTTATCCATTATGTCACACGTATACGCGTGCTATGCGAACTCCTCGATTGAGAACCGGTGTTGTAGGAAGAGCAGGGTTACTATGTGAAAGTCTCAAATGAGAAGTGGAATGAAGTGTTTTATAAAGATTAAGCATATTATGCGAACTTCCTAAATGAGATGGGGTATCAGGTGTTCTATATAGAGTAAGCATACCATTGAAGTCCTCAAGTGCAAAGTGGTATATGGTGTTCAATAAGAGTAAGCATATTACGTGAACCCCCCAAATGGGAAGTGATATCAGGTCTTCTAGAAAGAGTAAGCATACGACGTGAACTATTTAAATTCAAGCATAGATTATTTTGGAACTAACAAATAGTTGAATTTATTTTTCAATAATTCGCTCGTGTGTATATAGGGGTCTTTAGCAATGGGGTGACACTTGAGAAAACCCGAGGGGTTGGGTAGGCGACACTTCCTTCTTTTCAGGTAAAACCGGAGAATTGAAACCACGTCAGTTGTCTCAATAACAGTTAACCACTCAGTCCCCCAACCATAGAGTTTCGTCGTAATCAATGGCTAAGAGAATAAACAATGGAATGAGAGAGAGGGAGAGAGAAATGGGGTTTAACGTCCACTCGATTCAAACTCGGTCATTTCGGGACTAACATATGGACATGCGACCCTACTCCTTGTCATGTACAACCAATAAACAGTAGATGTTTGTGCATCGACTGGGATAATAAAGAAGATTATTCTTAAAAGACATATTAGATCAATATAACGACTAACCTGGAAAAAAACACCTTAATTTGATACTGACTAATCAAGTTATCTCCCTGTGGGCGTCGCCTGTCCAATCTCTAGGATTTATTCCGGGCACTCCGGTTTCCTCCCACTGCTAAAGACCCATACGCACAAGCGAATTATTGAAATAAAATTAATCCATATGTTAGTCCCGAAATGACCTAGTTTGTGTCGAGTGAACGTTATACCCCATCTCTCTCTCTCTCTCTCTCTCTCTCTCTCTCTCTTGCTTTAGCTGTATATACAGGTATTCAAATTCAAAGCTTAAGCCAGCTAACAATCTTGAAGCATACATTGATAACATGTAACAAGTCAAGAACTCTCTGTCTCTCTTCCTCTCTCTCTCTCCACCTTCTCTCTCCACCCCCTCTCTCTCTCTCTCTCTCTATCTCTCTCCCTCTGTACATTAAAGTCGGAGTATATATCTAAAATATCTAAGAATGCCTGGGGTATACCTCACGACATATCTTCATATAACATTGTTATATCATCCACATGTATACATGGAGACTAATTTGATTTATATTGTCTCTCTCTAGTAGGCCGGAAACTTTAAATTTTCTTTTAAAACATAAATTAGATTATATGTCATCGGAAATCATTATAAATTCCTTGAATGTTCCCAACAAATGATTCCCCGGTGAGATTTCTTCATGGCGATATCATTTGTATCGTCTGTGACGTAATTACCATACTAAAGATCGATTCAAGCAAATGTATACATTTTTAGCTAAACGAGTTTCGCAAAGGAACAGGATGTTGTATTAGATGTTCCAGCGATCATTGAGTCCGTGTTGAGGATGTTGTATCAGATGTTCTTGATATATTAAACCCACGTTGCGGATTTTGTATGTTCTAGCGATAATAGAACCCATGTTGAGGATGTGGTATCAGATGTTCTAGTGATCATTGAGCTCTTGTTGATGATGTTGTATCAGATGTTCTAGCGATAATAGAACCCATGTTGAGGATGTGGTATCAGATGTTCTAGTGATCATTGAGCTCATGTTGATGATGTTGTATCAGATGTTTCAGCGATCATTGAGCCCATGTTGAGGATGTTGTATCAGCTGTTCTAGCGATCATTGAGCCAATGTTGAGGATGTTGTACTAGGTGTTCTAGCGATCATTGAACCCATATTGAGGAAGTGGTAACAGATGTTCTAGATATCTTGAAGCCATGTGGAGGATGTAGAACAAAAGTTTTTTTTTTATTGAATCCATGATTTGGCCTTTTAACATTTTTTTCTAGCCAGGTAGTGGAAAGGAATTGTCCCCAACCCCCACCCGACCCGCTCCACATCAACTATCACCCAAGATAGCAAATACAGTCATCATTTCGAAATATGTTTTGGCATACAAGGATGCGTGTGGACGTTGATGATGTTCTTTGGTCTGGACGAACCAAATTCATCCGCCTCTTGCGACAGTGGCCTAGATGATGAATGGCGTATGCCACTGCTCTATTTTAAGAAGTCAGTAGGCATGGAATGTCAATGCGATTAAGCAAATTCAGACAACGTTAACTAATATTTGGTTCTTTCCTTGTCCACACGAGTCCGTCCTTGCTGTATATCGATCACCCAGTCTATAAAACCAACGTCAGTCCAATTTGTTTTATTTAAAGAGAGAGAGAGAGAGAGAGAGAGAGAGAGAGAGAGAGAGAGAAATGGGGTTTAACGTCCACTCAACACAAACTAGGTCATTTCGGGACTAACACATGGTTCAACTTTATTTCAATAATTCGCTAGCGCGTAGGGGTCTTTAGCAGTGGGAGGAAACCGGAGTGCCCGGAGGAAACCCACGAGGTTGAGAAGGCGCCCACACCAGGGATTGAAACCACAGCCGCAAGCCAGAGGTGACCGGCCAGCTAGAGGACGAAGCGCGGCACTCTAGACCACTAGGCCATCCCAACCCCCCGTTTATTTAAAGTTGATCCAATGTGTTTCGGTGCGGTGAAGGACGTGACGGGAGTAGAAGTGTACATTTGTTTGGCAATGAGCAACAAAAAGTATTAATGGATTGATGTCCCACCCACAGCAAAGGCCACCCAGCATACACGGATAAATGACTGCGGATATATTATAGGCAAATAAATATTTAACACGGGTTGAATTACAAACAGCAGCACATGGAAATAACTCATCGAGAGACGAAGGCGATCGTCCATGGTTTGACACATTGTTTCATTTGATTTATAGTGGGCGGGGCCGGGACGGAGGGGGTGGGATGCCGAATGGTTAGCAGATGCGTACTCTATCATAAAGTTTGTCAACTGGCGTGGTTTCGAGTAGAGACGCCTGTCCAACCGTTTGGGGTTTTCCGGGTCCTCCGGTTTCCTCCCACTGCTAAAGACCCCTACGCGCAAGTGAATTATTAATGTAAAATTAAACCATATGTTAGCCCCGAAATGACCTAGTTTGTGTCCGTCCAGTGGACGCTAAACACCATCCGGGGGGGGGGGGGTCCACTACATGAAAAAAAAATAATGCCTTGCATCAATGAAAATACATCACAAAGTGATCCTACATCAGTATAAAGATGATTTCTCTGTTTAAAACGCTCAGTTTGTATGTATGCCTATGTAATTTAGGGACGATGATGGCAGATTTCCGTAACAGAAACCTGGCAAACCCCCTCCTGCAAAAATCCCTGGATCCGTCCTTGATCGGGTGTTGGGTCGTCTAGTAGGTGGTTGATATCACAAGGTCTGCCATTGAGTCAACAAGCGTGGTTTCGAATCCCCACTTGAACGTGACAAGAAGAAGGGTCGGCTGTACGACCTCGTAGGTTTTCTCAGGGTCATCCTTTTTTCTCCCATTGCTAAAGACGCCTACGCGTAAGGGAATTATTGAAATAATAAGATTAAAAGATTAAATCATCTAAGTTCTGGAAAACCTTGTGTCGAATGGACGTTACCCCCCGACCCTTTTACATGGAGGTCAATATTAATATTATATACAAAGCATGAGACCAAAAACCTGGAGGTCAATATTAATATCACATAAGGCCTGAGACCAAAAATATAATACAAAACCTGGAGGCAAATAATATTATACAAAAATAGTATTATAATACAAAACCTATAGGCCGATATTAATATTACACAAAACCTATAGGCCAATATTAATATTACACAAAACCTGGAGGCCAATATTATACAAGACCGGGAGGCCAATATCATACAAGACCGGGAGGACAATATTATATAAAACCTGGAGGTCAATAATATCATTATACAAAACCTGTAGGCTAAAATAAATATTATATAAAACCTGGAGGTCAATATTATAAAAAAAAATCCTGAGGACCAATGTTATACCAACTGTGTGGTACATTCTGACTTCTAACGTCCCCACCGACATGAAACCTTACGAACCAGCCAGTGAATCAACGGAACACAAGCGTTCAACATCCGTTTCAAATCGTAATATTAGATCGAACAAACTAATCTTTTGACCATGGAGGATAAACGACAAAAATTGCAAATTTGTTTTTTTTTCTCTCAATATCAGACATATTATTCGCGATGAGATCGAGACCTTACAAACCAGTCAGTCATTATCAAGTAATATTCCCCCCTTTTATAGGAGACGCGAGTGTGTAATTGAGATTGCTGTCCAAGCTTCCTCCACGTCTCTGTTATACGTCTTCATTTTGAAAAGTTTCATTATAACGTTCTATTGATCGGGATGAGGGAATAGTTCAACGTGTTGTGAGTGTAACGGTTTAAATCGATAGAGATAAATTGGGTATAATCTCCCCTCACACTTGGAATAACCAGGCCCAGGGCTAGCGTATTGGACGCAATACGAAGTCGAGCACCACTTACCCATATCAACATGTCCCGTAAAGCAGAGTGACATCGGTTTGGCGCTTACGACGAGACTTTTGCGGGGCGCCCAGCCTATACAAATTGGTTTTATATGCGCCTAGAAGAGAGAGAGAGAGAGAGAGAGAGAGAGAGAGAGAGAGAGAGAGAAATGGGGTTAAACGTCCACTCGACAAAAACTAGGTCATTTCGGGACTAACATATGTTTTAATTTCATTCCAATAATTTGCTTGTGCGTATTGGTCTTTAGCAGTGAAGGAAACCGGGGGACCCGGAGAAAACTCGCGAGGTTAGACAGGCGATCCTACTCCTTGTCACGTACAACTGAGAATTCTAAATCATGCCAGTTGACTAAATGACCGGCTTTATGATGCAGCACGAACGTGGTAACCATTCAGCCATCTAACATCCCATACGTCTTGCAAATAGTGCCGTTATATATGACGCGCCCTCCACCCCACCCCCCAAAATGCTGAGTTACCTCTTAATGGATCCCATGATTAACACCACAACCTGATTGATGGGGCACCCAAAGCGCCGCGATCTGTTGGGTGCCTTATCCCGGAAGTTCCACATGCAAAATCAGAAGTTCCTGCGCCCAATCCACCTTTGGCTTTTCAGGACAGTTGGAATTCGAGCAAAAAAAAAAAAACAACGTAGCACCGTTCTCCGGGCAAAATATCACCCAGAAAACTTCATTAGCTCGGATACTGCACATCAGTAAGACATTAAATCTATTTTCGTTTCATTATGTAGGGAGTGGATGCCCGAATGGTTAGCAAGCTGTATCATAAGATCTGCCATTGAGTCAACTGGCGTGGTTTTGATTCCCGACTGAACGTGACAAGAAGTATGGTAGCCTGGTTTTTATCCGGGTCCTCCAGTTTCCTCCCATTGCTAAAGACCCTTACGCGCAAGCGAATTTCTAAAATAAAATCGAACCATGTGTTAGTCCCGAAATGACCTAGTTTGTGTCAAGTGTACGTTAAACTCTCTCCTTCCATTGCTAAAGACCCCATACGCGTAAGCGACTTACTGAAATGAAATTAAGCCATTGTTGGTCCCGAAATGCCATAGTTTGTGTCGAATGTACGTTTAACTCCCCATCTCTCTCTCTCTCTCTCTCTCTCTCTCTCTCTCTCTCTCGAGATTAACAAACCACAGTCATTTTATTTTGTCGTTGAGTGAAATAATACGTAATATGAATGAGATTTTATTTCATGTTTTGACAATTATTGGATATTCAGAGCTACCCTCTAGTGGCCCATTGTATAACCAACAACAGCATGATATTGACTCATGTTTCATAAAAAGGCATTCATTGATTTCCCTTAAACTTGGATCAAATCCAGACTGGCGGTGGCGGAGCAGCTTTTAAGAATCCGGGGCAGGCGACAAAGGCGACAGAGCCTCATTAAACTAGACTTGTGGCGACAGAGAAAACTTTTTATAACCCACGGGAACAAAGGTGTTGCATCCTCATATAACAGGGACTGATTAAGTTGGCGTCGCCTCACCGGGACTGTATAAATTGGCGTCTCCTACTCATATAACCGGGAATGTATAAATGAGGGGCTGAACCTTTCAAGGACTGGATGTTTCGGTCTACCAATATTGAAATTAATGAATATATGTCTATTAGTTCTGTCAGAAGATTTCGGCACTAACATATGGTACAATATTTTCTTTAAAATAAGGGTCTTTCGGTCTCAAGTTTGGTTGGGGGAGGGGGAACCCTCTCCACTAGGTCATATATTCTGGAAGCTTTTACGCTTTCCCCAATCTGTATACATGGTCTTTGTTTCCAGGAGGTATGGAAAGGTAAAGCCGTATTTATCCTTGAAAATTTCTACGATAAATCTTAAATTATAAGCATTGTTTCGTTTCATACGGTGATTGAATGTCTACTTATTTACACATTAGCCAATATGACCGTGGGTCTATCTCGCGGCTTGCGTAGATGACATTGTGAATAAATAAACCTTGGACTACTTGGCGTCCAACATGTCCTCCTTATCACTTCCGATGTGTAGCCAACATGTATTGCGACAAAATATACAATTATGGGTCGTCTATTTAAACGATAAAACGATAACAATTTTTTTTACGGAGCGCCAATAACAGAAAGTCTGCCAAGGACAACTCTCCCATCCATCACATGGAGCGCCGACAGAAAGTCTGCCAAGGACAACTCCCTTATCCATCACATGGAGCGCCAACAGAAAGTCTGCCAAGGACAACTCCCCCATCCATCACATGGAGCGCCAACATAAAGTCTGCCAAGGACAACTCCCTTATCCATCACATGGAGCGCCAACAGAAAGTCTGCCAAGGACAACCCCCTCATCCATCACATAGTGAGCCAACAGAAAGTCTGCCAAGGACAACTCCCTCATCCATCACATGGTTAGCCAATAGAAAGTCTGCCAAGGACAACTCCCTCATCTATCACATGGAGCGCCAACAGAAAGTCTGCCAAGGACAACTCCCTCATCCATCACATGGAGCGCCAACAGAAAGTCTGCCAGAGACAACCCTCTCATTCATCACATGGAGGGCCAACAGAAAAAGCAAAGGCGTTTTATAGCTGAGGCTCTGGAGGCGTCAGCCTCCTCGCGAAAAAAATCAAAGAAGTTGCCGACAGTAGGCAAAGGGGTCCCACGACTGACAAAAAGGCCCCTCTGGACATGGGAAAGGGCACCAAGTCCAAGTCAATCGTTTTCTATATACTGTTACTGTCGAATCCAGTACTGAATAAGAATGCAGTCATTGAATTGGCATAAAAATCATCAATTAAGAAACCCACCCCCCTTGCGAAAGAGGGTCCTCAAAATAGTATAGCCTCCGCCATGATAAATGCCCCTGAGAAAAGGACAACTCTCTCACCCTTCACATGGCTCCGCCATTGTAGACTAGATATACGGCTTAAAGTACGATGGGTTAGGAGTCACGGACACTGTATCAGACAAAATGGTTGAATTTGTTTTAATGAGACAAGATAGGAAAGATTACATGATCAACGAAAAGGCTATCGGTCTTCTGTACTATTATCATAGATCTACAACACGAAACGCAATCAGAAAACTTATTGCTGCTACATTTTCAGTGCTTGGGTTCGGATAATTTTCTATCCGTTAACTGGCATTTTGCGAATACTAATTGTCTTGGATGCTTCAGCGTATGGAAATATATAAATGTACAGAATAAGTACTCTCCAGTTATAATGTATCCAAGGACCAATGCTATCCGCTTCGATCATGCTTATGAAGACGGGCATAAGCCATTGTGAGCTATGAGGGAAATTGTGGCCGGACAGCGGCATTACGGTCCACTCTTATACTGAATTATAACTGACAAGGGGTCTCTTGCGTGTACGGCAATTCTGGGTTTGAACATGCCACCTCTAGACTAGGCCTTGTGGTCCAGAGTGTCGCGCTTCGACCTCTAGTTGGCCGGTCACCTCTGGCTTGCGGCTGTGGTTTCGATCTCTGGTGTGAGCGTATGTGGCATGGAGATAGGGACGCCTTCTCAACCTCGTGGGTTTCTTCCGGGCACTCCGGTCTCCTTCAACTGCTAAAGACCCTTACGCGCAAGCGAATTATTGAAATAAAATTAAACCATATGACCTAGTTTGTGTCGAGTGGACGTTAAACCCCATTCCCCCCCCTCTCCAGACTAGGGAGTCAATGTCCTACCCATTGGGTCACCGTGGCTCCCTGCACGATTAGAACGCAGCATAATCTCAAGCTGCATTTAAAAGAGCAACATTACTGAACAATTTAGAGTCAAACAAAAAGCACAGTGGGTATATATAAACTGATTTCTGTTCAATTTAAAAAGTTAAATTATGGGAGATAAGATAAAGAGATGGCAGTTCTCACTATAATAGTTAAAAACTAGATAGTGTAAAGATAATTTGCTGAAAATTTCAGTCAAATTGATTCACTATTAGCCGAGAAAAAAGCGTTAGAATTTTCACATAGTCTCGGTCATCATTACTCAAATCATTAATATAAACAGCATAGTCTCGATTATCCACTTGGTTGATTTAATTATCAACAGCCATTCAGCGGCATATACGATTTTAATCTGCCAACATCGAAGACTAGCCTTGACATAAAGAGTTTATTATGGTCTGGATATGTTAATTAATGT
Source organism: Patella caerulea (assembly GCA_036850965.1). Taxonomy (NCBI): domain Eukaryota; kingdom Metazoa; phylum Mollusca; class Gastropoda; family Patellidae; genus Patella; species Patella caerulea. Next base: position 9,004,157 of record JAZGQO010000002.1, on the reverse strand, counting down.
CTAATTGATTATTTAGATAACATCTCAGGCTTAAAGAAAGACTTGTAAAAAGCAGATTTTGCTCTTGCATAATGCTATTTTAAGTTTGATTCATACAGTGAATAATCAGAATTTATATACATTGTAGACATGAAATAAAATTTGTAAAGACTAGATTTTCGTCACCCTTTTGGTGTCTCTAAACTCCCAATTCAAACGAGCATCGGTTAATGTTTTTGGAAATGCATGATCATTCCAGACCAGTGTAATAAGAGGGGTACGGTTGGTTTAAATACCAAGGCGGTTGGATCAACATACACAAGGGAGATATAGTAATGGTCGGTTTCTCGTGTTTTCGTCTTTAGACCATCTCTGATTGGCCTAGGTATCGGTCACATGGGAAGATATCTAATTAGACATGTCACGTTACCATAGTTAGCTTAGAATTGTTAATGACCAGATAATACTTGCGACAGTTGTTTAAGTGTTAAAGATACATTATGGGAGATTAGATAACGAGTTGGCAGTTCTTACTATAATAGGCAATTTGCTGAAAATTTCAGTCAAATTGATCCACTATGAACTTAGAACTAAGCGAATGAAAGTTACTAAAGTCGGTAAGACAAAACTAGTAGTCTCGGTTATCCATTTAATCGTTAAATCACGAAGGAAAATTTTATAGCAAATCTAACTACAATCCAACAAAAATCTCATGCTAGACTCGACATTGAGAGTTGATTATGGTCTGGATAAGTTAATCAATGTGTAATGAATAGTTTTTATAACATTTCAGGCCTAAAGAAAGACCTAGAATAGGCAGATTTAGCTCTTGCATAATGTATGTTTAATGGAGTGCATCGGTTATTTACACCGGTCTCCATCAACATTCTGGTGTAACCGCCAACCAGTGGAAGAGAGAGAAAGAGAGACAGAGAGAAACTTGATCATTTCGGGAGTAACATATTTCAATAAACCGCTTGCGCGTAGTGTTCTTAACAGTGGGAGGAAACCGCCGCCCCTTGACTACCGGGGAATCAGCACCACGCCAGTTGACTCAATGACAGACCTCATGATACACCGCACTCCCCCCCCCCCCCCGTCCCACCGTCACGCACAGCCAATGAATCGATATCACGCACTACCCAGACATTCAAATAAACAGATTTGTATAGCCGGTAGAAACGATCTTATTTGAAAAACCCCAACATATTATTATGTTAGTCCTGTAATGATGCAGTTTGTGTCGAGTAGACGTTAAACCCCATTTCTCTCTCTCTTTTCTCCAATGCAGTCTCGATTACTTTAACCATAAACAGATATGTGACATCACACTTTGATGTTGGCTTACCGTTATTTCAAATATTGTACGGTAAACGTGTCGATCATACATTTTCTTATACTTGATGACATAATGGACTCGCGTGACAATTTCAAGACCATTAAACCCTATCTAGCTAAACAAATCTGCCTCTGCGTTACGCATATTAGCACAAATATGCACCAGTCAATCCATTTCACGTTCGCAAATTACATCGACGATGTTTTGTTATCTATCGATAGACTCAGTTATCCATCTAGTTTTTGACACTCGCTAAGATTACAGTCGACATAACGTTACTCGTTTCCGTGGATAATAACTTCCCACTGTTTATCCATTCGATAAATAAAATATAGTATCGTCGATCTATAATAGGACAACCGGCGCCCGTAAATACAAAGTGGTATTTGCGGTTAGTTCATCTTTCCCGGAGTCCGGGTCCTGCGTCAACTTTACGATTCCTTCAACATGAAAAATACTTTGTTAACGGTGTGTTCTTATAGCAGTGGGGATTAAGGTGGGTAAGACGCCGGCTCGCTATCCTGGAGGTCGGGTGTTCGATTCCTGCATTGGCCGAGAAAGTTCATCCAGATTTGATTTTCCGGTGTGGTTTCCTCTTGTCAGTGATGCATGACGGAGGGTATGACAAGGACAACTGTCTAGTCGCTCGGATGGGACGAAAACTCGTGTAAACATTGGAGTGCACATAAAAGATGCCTTGGCAGTTAGAATTCTATACAAGAGTAGGCCATAGTGCCACTGCCTGGGCAAAATTTCTCTGATAGCACGTAAGTCCGTCTTCATTAGCCCAGTATAGGAGCAGAACAGTAGAACGTTAAACCCCATTTCCTTTCATATCCTAAATAGCAGTTCACTAATGCGAAAAAGTCTACCAAGATAAGACGGGAGCCACTGTAACTCGGTGAGAAAGGCAAAGGTCTAGAGATCCCGTGTTCGCTTCCAGTGTTGACCGAGCGGTGTACTCGAGATACTCATGCGCAGTTTCTCACCGGGATCGGACGTAGCGGTTCAGATGGGACGCTAGCGTGCACGATAAAAAAATCATTGACAAATGGAATTTGAAATAAGAGAAAACATAGGAAGATCGACTGTCCAAGAAAACTGTGCACCATGACTCACTGCATGGTTCACACCCGTCTTCCATAGCCCGGTTGGTGCAAAATATTACAATGTAAAACCAATTTCGTTTCAAAGTACCAGTCTTCATAAGACGAGTCGTAGAACAACAGTTGGACGTTAAACCGCATTTCATTTCATTTCATTTCAAAAACTTTGTAGGCCAAATGTCTCCTTAATGTTTTTGTCAAACGTCCTCCAATTGGAGCCGTTATTTACATAGTACTTGAAACGCTGATTAAACTGCAGCTGGTGAACTTGTTTTATCGCTTAAGTGTTATTTTTAAAACCGGTTACCACCCACAGTTTATTTTTAAACAGGCCTACATTTCTACGTTGCCGGGAAGAAAATTTCTGGATTTGCTTAGCGATTTTCATCCCCCAGGTATGAATGCTTTCGTTGTCAACATAGTCGGCGTTATGCTTGAAATGCGCTCGTGGTAAGAACTATTTGTTAAGATCAAGAGATGTAAAAAGGCATAGCGGCGCTGATCCCAACCCTACGACTGGACATAACCCACAATCTCGCCAACAATCACGTTATATACATCTCAACGAACTTGACGAAAATTGAGTTGAGCTTAACAAATAGATGTAGCCATGGTCACAAACATGAATAGTCTCGGTCACCCAGAACCTCCTTGTCTTCAACGCACGGAGGAGGTATCAAACTGAATGGAAAATAGCCTAGAGACCATGGTCCGATAATGACGGAAGGTCCGGGGTTTATGCTTTTTAACCAATCGGATGTGAGAAGTAGTTATATGCTGGAACTCAAATCTCCAAAGTAAAATGTTACACAGTGTACAGGGAATGTGATAGCCTACAATTATAACTTATAAGTTAGGATAAGGGTTAGGGTAAGGGCTGTGGTCTGCAGATTTCGTCACAGTCTCGAGATGTAGACAGGGCTAGCCCTAACCCTAATCCTGGGCCAAGCCTAACCCTTATCCTAACCCACAATCCACATATGACGTCATAAGAACAGGCTGCGTTCGATGGAAAAAAACGTTTACTACTTCTCACATCCGATTGGTTAAAAAGCATAAACCCCGCCCCTTCCGTCATTATCGGACCATGGTCTCTAGGCTATTTTTCATTCAGTTTAATACCTCCACGGAGGGTCTGGGAACGTTGTCAATATTTGACGTAAAGTCCATTGCCCATGCGTACACTGGAGTTTGGTTTTTAATGTGGTTGATTATCCAGTATCTTCTGCCCAAGTCAAGTAAGAGTTGCGCCCTTTCCCGCCATAAATCCCACAATTCTTGCATTAATATAAACAAATATACATCGTGACGACAAATTAGTATTAATTTTAAAAAAACTTAGATAATGCCTATGAAGAGAGAAATTTTATAATAAAAAAAAGAGTGTTGGATATTGAACTTGTATGCAATCACCGCAGAGAAAATATTTACATCAGGGAGAAAAGGTTTACATCACGGAAAAAGATTTACACAACGGAGTAAAGGTTTATACCACGGAGAAAAGGTTTACACAGTGGAGAAAATATTTACATCACGGAGAAAAGGTTTATACCGCGGAGAAAAATATTAAACAGCGGAGAAAAGGTTTACTTCACCTAGAAAAGGTTTACACCACGAAGAAAAGGTTTACACCACTGAAAAAAGGTTTACACCACGGAGAAAGGTTTTACGTCATAGAGAAAGGGTTAATATGGCTGAGAAAAGGTTTACATCACGGAGAAAAGGTTTATACCGCAGGGAAAAGGTTTACACTCATGCGGAGAAAACTTCATACCGCGGAGCAAAAGTTTCCACCCCGGAGAAAAGATTTAAACCGCGATTTCTCATAGGCTTATGAAGTATATTTCAAGATGTATAAATCAAATGGCATATAAAGGCCACCGTAAATACACAATTAAAGTCATTACGATGTGATGAAATTATTATAAAGATTCGGATATTGGATTTCGTTGGTCTCATTTCTATCAAAAGCTCTCTTGATTAAACTAAAAGATAAATTCCAAAATAAACACCTGCTTGTAAACAACATTAACTGTTCACTGCACGGGTACATCATATTCCTGTAGCAATGGCCCGAGAAATCCCTCTCTGACCATTGCTGGATTCGCTTCTGATACTTGAACTTATACGGGAGTGTGTCTATTTCCCTTTCAACCAAATCTATCACGTGAGTACAGCAACATGATAGCCCTTCGTTTAACCCGGGGTCTTTCCTAAAACTTTGGACAGTGATTTAAGGTATTAAAAACGGTGAAAGTCTGTTCCTCGCCATACAGTATTGTTTACATTATGTCAATGTTGATAGCCTCGTTTGTTACTCAATTAGTTATACTGTAATATTCTGCTCTATGCACTGGTTAATTGGGCATAATAAAATCGTGAGTCATGAGGTAATGTTATGTAAACATATTTGGTCCAATTTGACGCTTTGTTTTAAGGGTAATGCCTTTGTAAGGCAGTTAGCGATTGGTAGTTAATCGGACTATTGACTAATGATCAATCATAATTTAGAACAAGAATTTTCCCACTTTCCAGCAGTGAATTTTTGGATAAGCGCTAATCAAACGGAGACAGAGGGAGAAACAAATGGGGTTTAACGTCCACTCGACACAAACTAGGTCATTTCGGGACTAACATATGGTTTTAATTTTATTTCAATAATTCGCTTGCGCGTAGGGGTCTTTAGCAGTGGGAGGAAACCGGAGTGCCCTGAGGAAACCCACGAGGTTGAGAAGGCGCCCCTATCTCCATGCCACATACGCTCACACCAGGGCTGGAAACCACAGCCGCAAGCCAGAGGTGACCGGTCAGCTAGAGGTCGAAGCGCGGCACTCGAGACCACTAGTTCATCCCAACCCCCCAAAGGACGTTAAACTTCTTAAAATAATTAGTCCCAGTGGACGTTCAACTCTTGTCTCCCATGAGGTTGAGAAGGCGCCCATAATCTACTAAGCGATCAGCGCTAGTCAGGCGTAATCGACCACAGGTCCGTATGTAGGATTTTAAAACTGGAGGTGCAGTAGAGTGGTGGGAGGGGCGCCAATATAATGCCCGAGTTACTCAGCGCGGAGCGGCGACACACACGAAAATTTTGAAACTTTGACTGCCGAATGTAACCACGTGTATTATTCTATAATTGAGAGGTTGTCAAAGTTTTTGAGGGGGCGTCATTTATCGAGGCGCCTTGTTTTTCAGGGGATGCCCTGCACCCCCGCTAAAATACGGCCCGCGACCACCTAGAGCTAGAGCTCGAAGTGCAGCACTGTACATTGTAGACCATTAGGCCATCCCAGCCCCACGTCCACAGGATGTGTGTGGAATAGCTTTATTTAACGTCCACTTCCACCTAAATTATATCGCATAATATTAATTGTCAATGCGTTACAGAACCAGTTCAAGGGAGACAACGCCTGTTTGTAAAAACGACCACCACGTCACAATATATTGAAATATGAGATAAAGAGAGAGAGAGAGAGAGAGAGAGAGAGAGAGAGATGGGGTTTAACGTCCACTCAACACAAACTAGGTCATTTCGGGACTAACATATGGTTTCATTTTATTTCAATAATTCGTTTGCGCGTAGGGGTCTTTAGCAGTGGGAGGAAACCGGAGTGCCCGGAGGAAACCCACGAGGTTGAGAAGGCGCCCCTATCTCCATGCCACATACGCTCACACTAGGGCTCGAAACCACAGCCGCAAGACAGAGGTGACCAGCCTGCTAGAGGTCGAAGCGCGGCTCTCTAGACCATTAGGCCTTCTCAACCCCCCGAGTGAGAGAGAGAAATGGATTTAACATCCACTGGGCACAAACAATGTCACTTCGGAATTAACACATGGTTCATTTCTATTTCTATTATTCGCTAACCGGTACCCGGAGGAAACCACGGGGTGGGACAGACGACCCTAGGCCTACTCTTTGTCACGTACAACCGGTGGATCGAAATGACAGACCTTATGATACAGCGCGCACGTGCTATCTATTCGGCCATCCACCAAAATATGAGATAAATAAAGGAGTTGTTATTCAATCGTTTTCTTTGAAAAATTTCATTTTTTTCTAATTTCCATATTTCCATACAGTGTCTAAGATAGGTGGGGGTGGGGGGTATGAAATGAAATAGGTTTAACGTTCTACTGTTCTGCTCCGAACTTGGCTATACGCCATACAGTGTGCTATGAAGGAAATTTTGTCCGAACAGTGGCACTACGGCCTTCTCTTATATCGAATTCCAACTGCCAAAGGATCTTTCGCGTGAACGCCTATGTCACGGTTTTCGTCCCATCCAAACGACTAGACAGCTGTCCTCGTCAGGCCCTCCGTCCTGCACCACTGACATTGACAAGGGGGGGGGGAGACTACGACGGAAAATCTAGATGAATTTTCTAGGACAATGCAAGGGATCGAGGGATCGGACACCCGACCTCTAGGCTAGCGAGCCAGCGTACTACCCTCTTAGCTACCGTAACCCACCGTAAGTTTATATTAATATAGACTAATGATGTAGACCATAAAAACATCAACCAAATATCTATGTCGATTAATTTGATCATGTGATGTTTAAACAAAATCTCCATATCACGAATTATTTGTTAAGACCAGCTCAATTTTTGTGAAGGGCGTTGAGGTGTAGGCCTAAACAAATGTTAGGGCGCGTGATTGTTGGTGAGATTGTAGGTGAGGTCTAGGGTAAGCATTGGGGTAGGTCCAGGGTTGGGGTTAGGGTTGAGATTAGCGGTAGCCCTGTTTACATCACGTGACCTATGCCTAAAAATTGAGCTAGCCTTGTCATTTAGCACAAATTATTAGTTACATTAAATATACATTATGTAAGATTGAGATAAAGGTCTGCACGTTCTGACTTTAATCGTTGAAAATTAGATAATGTAGGCCTATAATATACTGAGCGCCATAGAAAACGCACCACTTTAGTCCTTCGTATAACAAAATGATCCTGTAAACATATCTTATTTATTTTGCTTCTTATTGTGAACAATATTCAAATGGGAACACATCAATAACACCACATTTATACAATTATTGATGTTTAATCTGTAATAAACGGCACAAAGTCAGAGGGGTCAAAACCAAAAGTATACGACAAAGATGGTTAATTGTGCTGCACAGCGTGTGTAAGAGCCAGTGGAGAGGACACACCCGCTATATACTGACAATTTTAAAATGATCTTTGTCGTACCTTTGGTTTTGACCCCAAATTATGGAAAAATATCGGTGCCTAAAATTCATTGTGCTCCATTCATTCATCCATTCATCCATTTTATTTTATTCATTCCGTCATCTTTTTTCAAACCTCATGACATTCAGTAAGCCGACCGACCTCGTCTCGTCTCTATAGTAACCTGAAAGAGTAAGCATAATGAATAAATTAATTCATAATAACACAACTTTGTGGATTTACAACTTCCTAATTTATCATATACAACGTTTCGATACTCTTACAGGTATCGTTCACACTGATCCGCAGAAAATATTCGCTAGGCCGCTACAATCACTGATGTGGATAACATCGACGAGACTTAATGAGTCAGGCATATTAACTTTTTTACTCCGACAAATTAAATTCTAAAACATTTTTTTTTTTTTTTTTTTTTTGAAGTATTAGAAAAATAAATAAATGTATTTGAAGTATGTCTGGATAAAAAGTATTCCATGTTTAGCATAAATGGTACAGGAAATAGTACACGGAGGCGTAAAATGGTTAAAAAAAAATAGTTCATGTTAATACATTTGATGTAAACTTAACGCACGTGTGACTGTCAATTATGATGTGACGTCACCCGTAGAACTATAGCGGTCTGGCCTGCTTTTATTATTAAAGGTCAGTTATCTTAGACAGAGATAAAAGACGCCCGTCGCATCTCTATGAAACAGATTGGGTATCTTTATCAAGAAACTGTATCCATAATCTTACGTTATGTAATTTTTGTACTTCTACATGTAAATGTCCATTTAAGGATAGGATACCTGTTTGAATGCTGGGGGGGGGGGGGCTGAAAATGATGGCTGTCTAGTCGTTCGGATGGTACGAAAAACTGAGGTACCGTGTACTTATTGACCTGCACGTACAATATCCACTGGCAATTATATACAAGAGTAGGCCGTAGCGCCACTGCAGGGGAAAAATTTCCATCATAGCACACTGTATGGTGTATGTCCGTCTTCATTCGCCCAATCAGAGCAGAACAGTAGGATGTTAAACTCCATTTCATTTCATTTCAATATTTGAATGCAGCCCGAGTACAGTTACACTTCATAAGCAACGTGACAGTGATGATATCGATATATCTATATACCTCAAGTCCCGTCTGTTATTATCCCAGTCGGCGAGGGACGTTAAACCCCATTCCGGTGATATTACTCCTCGTGACCGTGATATAGATATATATATATATATATATATATATATATAAATCATCTACCACTTAATGATAGGGTTATTATCTTGAGGTGAGTCTTGTGGTTGACTGAAGTGGCCGACTTGTTCATATCTTTAACTCTTTGTTCTGTGTTCATCCAATGCTGGTTTGGGGTTTTTTTTGCCGTTATGAATGATATATGGGTTAACGTACTATATTCCCTGTACCGATCGCGATAATGTTGTATTGGCTTTTTTAAAAAAAATTTTTTTTTTTTTTTGGGGGGGGGGGGGGGGGTATGAATGAAATATGGGTTATTATACTATATTCCTGCACCGATCGCGATAATGTTTTTTTTTTTTTGGGGGGGGGGGGTCGTTTTGAATGAAATATAGGATAACGTTAGGGGCAGTGAAGTTTGTTTTTGTTTTTTTTTTTTTGGGGGGGGGGGCACCCGGCACAGCCTACTAAAGGTATATTAGAGTTATGATTGGCGAATTTTCTTGTGCTGCCAGCGTCGCTACGGTGTAATTTTATGTTGAATTCCCGCTGTCAGGAGTTGGTTCACCTGGAACCCAGAACAAGTAGACCACATCCTTGTCAGACCCTTGGTTCCACACCAACGCGCTTGAAAAGAATTGCTTTTAAAGAGAGAGGGAAATGGGGTTTGGCGTCCACTCGACACAAGCTGGGTCATTGCGAGACTTACACATGGTTCAACTTTTTTTAAGAATTCGTTAGCGCGTAGAGGTCTTAACTAGTGGGCGGAAACCGGAGGACCGGGAGAAAACCCTACTCCTTGTCACGTACAACCGGGAATTTGAAACCACGCAAGCTGATAGACCTTATTAGTAAGTGCAGGAGGACCGCACTACACGAAAAACAAAAACCTAAAAGATTAACCTGCGGAAAATATCAATTCAAGTGAATGGATCCGGGGGCCAGCCGTAAGCGTCCACTGCGCTGTACAGTCCCGGGCCTGTTATGGTACAGGCTTAACTAAAAATGATTTGAAAAAAAAAAGAGGTAACAGAAATAATACGACCGATCTTGACAATGGTCGTCTCCAAACCATTCGGCTTTCCAAACCCGCGAATTGTTTGGATGCCTAATGCTATAGACATGATCCAGCTTCCTGATGTATTCTGTAAGTGCGAGCTGTCTGCACAGGTATGACCTGCCTGATGCTTTAGGTGCAAACGGCCTAAATCTATAGACAGGCGCATTAATAAAAATTAGACCGGCGAACAGGGCGCGTCAACTAACTATAATTTCTACATTTCTAACTTTTAATTATATATAATAGTACGGCCCTTTATAAATTTCATATTTGGTATTGTGTATTCTAGAATGTGCAATCTGAACCATAATATACCACACTTGTCTTTACAGCTTTTCAATATACCACAGTCACAACAAATGTCAAACGTGCAATATGAGACCATATACCACACTAACACAATTTCCTTATAGCGTCAAATGTATATAGGAAATATATAACATTACGCCCTTGTGTATGTAAAATTTCATAGAGAAAAGTGTGTACAGCGAAATAATAACCGCCCATTTCACAGCGGAGGACGTGGAAAGGTGTGTGATATAAAGTATAATACCCAGCCAGCGTAACGGCATACTGACGTCATTACAGGTACCTGTGTTATATTTTGTGTGTTGAATCGAGTGACGTATTTATCAGCTCGCGATATGTAAGCCTAATATATATATGTGTTCGATATTTAGTCATGATTATTGACAGTGTTGTGGCTTTATATTTACTTGCTAAACGATGTGTCAACTAGAAATAAACTCCAGGCCTACAACACTTAATTCAAACCGGGGGTCTGTAGTGTGTTGGTGTTCATCTTTAAGAGTGGATTATTCCAATATCGGACCGAATCTGTCCAATGTTTAAAGACATTTTTATTTAAACAATTTATTCACATTCATGGATATATTATGTAACTTTAATAAACTATATATTGAGAAGTTTTTGTGGATACATAAAAATATGCACGATATTAACACGTAATTGCATCCCAGTTAATAAAAAGGCCGCAGAACAAGGAAATTATTTGAATTAGAATATCATCATGGGACACGAAAGTCACGTCTGGAAAATTGTCTTCACAGCATGTGTTCTAATCGCGGAAATGTCACCAGTTGTAAATCTTCAATCACAATTTGTTAACGACTCTATGTTGGACGGTTTAGTGAAGCGAAATCGCAAAGCCAGTGTTCAGAACTTCATTAATAATGATCTCCAATTGCCTTTGAATAATGGGAAGCTGAAGGAAATCGGAAATATAAATAGTAACGGAAGTGACGGTGAGGATTCCCCCAATAATGTCGAGGTAAGTGAACAGGTGATGAAAGCCGAAAGTGGCTGACGGAAAATCAAACGATCATGAATGAAAAGGTCGTTTATTAGCCTGAATAACCATCAGAAACTTTGCATAGACAACTTTTGTAATTTGGCCAAGTTTCAAAGCGGCAGCAGGCATATGCATTTGATAACTTTTTACTACTGTGTGAGTTCTGGTAAATAATAAACGGATTTCTTCGATTATGAAGAAACTAGTTAACTTTGGTTATTATAAACTTACCTGTGTGTTTAAAATGAACTCCCGTTAAATAAAATCCTTTGCATCACTAAAAATCCCAACGAATAAAACCGGTTCTCTCTTGAAAAATTTGAATATTTACTTGTTATTTCGACAGAGTGGATAATAACATTGCTTTCGTCACATATTGGACGAATCCAACACACTGAAGCGAGGTTGTTTAAATTTGACGCATATTTTGGCAACCACGTGCTATGCTCATAGCAAAGCGCCAACATTACGATCGTTTGAGTTTGGGCGACGAAAATATCAATTGAAGGCAATTACATAGGAGCTTTATATTGAAACCATTGATCGCCAGTCTATCAAATTTTATTCACAATGAAAGAATCACTGATTGCACGGATACTCGTAAAAATAAAGTCATATATAAAATATAAATTTTAATATCCTATCTTCTTTATATTATAAATAGTTTAACACGGATCACGAAGCACACCTCCGAAGTGTCTGAGGACTCTGGGTGTATTATTAATTTGATCTCATTCTTTCGATCAAATAATAACCGCTTCAGTGACATTTTTAAGCGTGTTGCGGCAGCGTTCAAGGTGCCTAATGGCATTGGGTAGCGGATACAATGCCGATAAGTCCGTAACATCCTGTAAGAAGCGGAACATTAATTGTGAATGGCCTGTATATATGTTAAATAATATCATCATACCATATTATAAAGATGGGTAATATTTAAGGCCCGTGAAAAGAATGTAGTTATTTTTGTTCCTCATGCGTGTTAAAAAGAAAATTATCCCATCCGAGCCGCTAATCAAATAATTAAGTCGGTAACAAATTTTAAAAAATACAGGTTGTTATGCGTGCGAACGCTCAAACTCAATGCCGAGTCGAGACGTGCTTTTAAATGCCACATTTCCTATGCTGTCACCCCTATACAAAGTGATATCTCCCGAGGTGTGACGTAACCAGCTGCCATATTGATATTTTTCTTAACCGAAAGTTTGTGGGATTTCAATTTTTCAAGAGAGAACTGTTTTTATACGTTGGGACATTTAGTGGTGCAATGGATTTTATTTAACGGGAGTTCATTTTAAACACACAGGTAAGTTTATAATAACCAAAGTTTTCTAGTTTGTTCATAATCGAAGAAATCCGTTTATTATTTACCAAAACTCACACAGTAACTTGAACAGGCTAATTATGAAAAAGGCTTTCTTTCTCAAGTGAGGGGTTGGATGGCCGAATAGTTAATTAGCACATGCACGCTGTAAGGTCTGTCATTGGGTCAACTGGCGTGGTTTCGATTCGTGGTTGTATGTGACAAGGAGTAAGGTCGCCTGTCCAACCTCATGGGTTTTTTACGGGTACATCGGTTTCCTCCTACTGCTAAAGACCCCCTATGCGCAAGCTAATTATTGAAATAAAAAATTAAACAATACGTTAGTCCCAAAATAACCTAGTTTGTGTCGAATGGATGTTAAACCCCATTTCTCTCTTGTCCTGAAATGACCTAGTTTGTTTTGAGTGGAGTTAACCCTTTGAACACTGGCTATACATGGGGTTTTGCACGTCCCTCCCTGGATTTACAGTACGTCATATTAATTATGACGTCAACGTAATTGGAGCTTGACACGCCCCAAGCCACAAAACCGACATTTCGGGTATATGCGATACAACGTCAAGCCAGTTTTGCGGCATTTCGGGTTCTAAGGGTTAAATCCCATTTCTCTTTCTCTCTCTCTCTCTTGTTTTTTCGAATCATCTGAAATATTGTATGCTTTTTCCTTTTCAAACCCTCAGTCCTAAACCACTGACAAGAGGGAAATGATGCTGTGAAATCTGAGGGAACTTTCATAGTCAGGATAACTCAAACCCGCCTCCTTTGTACTTTGTATGGTTGTATAATTATATTTTGTATAATTATATTTCGTATAATTGTATTTTTGGATAATTGGATAATTATATTTTGTACACATGTATTTTGTACCCTTGTATTTTGTATACTTGTATTTTGTATACTTGTATTTTGTATAAATGTATTTGTATAATTGTATTTTTTATTTTTTTGGTAGTGTCAAGCTTTTCACAATATGAATATAACCGATATTTGTAGTTTTGTGAATCAAACAGCTGACTGTGATATTGACGAGGGATTTATTAGATATACCAGTTTTGTTTATTGTGATTTCGCGGAGCATCTTCTACCATTAGGCCTTGTCATAGTGGTAAGATGAATTTCTTTCTTTATACACCCACTTTTTATTATCATGTGTTCAATCAATGATTTTTTGTTGCTCGTTCAAGATCAAGACCCATCAGCTTCCTGGATCTTGAACATGGAGAGCGTTTTGTGAAGCACCTTGCAACTGCATATCATTTCAAATAATTTTCGTACCAGTATTTTATCTCATATCATCAACAAATGTTCAAAAGTTATTTGTAATGGGGTATATTTCAAAGTCCTGGCTAAATCTTAAAGGAGCTAAATCGTTAATATTTGGCACCTAGAAATTTACCCAAATTGGTCGCAACACATAGAATAATCTTATATGAATGTATATAAACTGATTTGCATTCATTCATTTCTGTCTTTACTCTAATTTAAAATCAGTTGTGTTCAGCGAAATACACCTGAAGTCTCAGTAGCATGCCAATGTCTAGCGTCTGGTTATTCCAGTCTACATTATTGCGTATGCTCTCCCTGCATCACCATCTAGCCTCGTTCTCCAAGTCCCTTCGTGTACCAATGATAATTTGGTTTGGTTTTAGTTTGTAAGAGCACATCATCAATGTTGAATTACTTAGCTACTTTAAGTAGCTCTACGTTATGAATAAAAGGAATCACTTTTCTTATGATAAAGCTCTACATACTATGATATAAATCTTTTTATTGTGATATAACTTTCCTTACTGTTATTAATCCCCAGTTGTACGTTGCCTCTCCAGCCTGTGGGTTTTGTCCGGGTACTCTGGTTTCCTCCCACTGCTAAAGACCCCTATGCGCAAGCCAATTATTAAAATAAAATTAAACCATATGTTAGTCCCGAAAGACCTAGTGGACATTAAACCCCATTTTCTCTCTCCCCTTACTGTTATATAACTCCTTATTATGATAAAACTATTATAATATATTAGTTGTTGGGATGGGACAAAAAAATAACTCATTTAAAAGAATACTTGGCTGTTGGAATTGACATAAGAGTAGTCCGTAACATGACTGTATAAGAAAAATGTCTCTGTTTGGTGTGAAGACTTCTTCATTAGCTCAGGTGTTACACATCAGGTTAAACACCATTTCATTTCATTTCATTTTTGTCAAAGTTTGATTTAGAAACACCCTGGTTACCTCCCTGATCCTGGGGATACTTGATTCCCGATTTCTCTCAGTTCCACCTAAACTTATAAGATCCCTTGGCAATTGGAATTCGATATAAGTGTAGGCCATAGTGCCGCTGCCCGGGCATTATTTTCCCTCATAGCACACTGTGTGGCGTACGCCATCTTCATTAGCCCAGTCGGAGCAAAGCAGAACAGTAGGACGTTAAACTACATTTCTTTTGATTTGCATGTTGTATGAACAAAGAGGTAATCTCCATCTCAAATTACATAAGTTATATAGTCAGAATATTTTTGTGGTGGGACCGAGCAAGCCTGTTATCTCTGCAATTCATGGGGTTGTACGTGACACGGAATAGGCTCAGAATTTGTGTGGTGTGACTGAGCAAGCCTGTTATCTCTGCAATTCTTTGGGTTGTACGTGACAATGAATAGACTCATAATTTTTTTATAATGTTGTTGTTTTTTTTTCCGTCCTATTTCTGTCAGGATGGGTGGCCGATTGGTTATGGTGTGCATGTTGAATCATATTATCTGTCCTTGGAGTCAGATGGTGTGGTTTAGATTCCTCAGGTCCCCAATCCTGCACATGTGAAACCTACAATGCACAAACAGTTGCCATGCGATATACGCCCAGACTTTGCAATAAATGGGTAGAGGACAAGCTATTTTACATAGAGTCTGGGACCATAATTGATATATGTGAATACAGACAGGAACCCAAGATCTTCGAGTTATAAACATATATTTTAAGTTTCATCTAAATCAAAAATTATGAGAGAGAGACAGAAGAGAGACAGAGAGAGAGAGAGAGGTTTAATGTCCTTTCAACACAAACTAGGTCATTTCAGGACTATCATATTGTTTAATTTTATTTCAATACTTCGCTTGCCCGTAGTGGTCTTTAGTCGTGGGAGTAAACCGGAGTACCCAGAGAAAACCTGCCAGGCTGGACAGGCGACCCTACTCCTTGTCACGTACAACCGGAAATTTGAAACCACGCCAGTTTACTTGATGGCAGCCCGTATGATACAGTGCATGCACGCTAACGATGTAGCCATCCAACTCCTCTGAAAATTATGAAGTGTAGAGTGTCCACAAGCTACAAACGTGATTTCTTGTACAATCAGGGGTGTTAATCCATAAAGTTATGGTCTTTGGAAGATAAACCTAAATTTCAAGTTTCATCAAAACCATTTAAAAATAGTGGCTGGAAGACTATCCACAAACAAATTGTGGACAGACAGCGACGAGGACAATATATGTCCAAATGAAATTATTGGCGTATAAAAATTTTTAATAAGCCTCTCACCAGACTCAAATTTGGGACCTACTGTACAGTAAGCAATCCAATTGGTTTCCTCCAAGGGCCTTAGACAAAAGTGAATTACAGTAGTGGCCAAAAGAATAGGACCACGCTTGAAAATGGTTGGATTTCTTCCGTCTAAATTCATGTGATCATATATCTGCCACCTGAAGGTCGATTTTAACAAATGAGGTATCGATGGATTATGTGAAGTATGTTCATAATACATGCACATGCATGTTTGAACAATGACGTCATCACGACTATGAAGATTTAGAATCTAGCAACATCGGGATGGGGGCAAAAATTGTTACCAAACTGAGGTAAAAATCGATCACGGACCATTTATTTCATTTCTAGATGATTAGTTAACATGCAAACTAACATCAGTGATGATCAGTAGTCAATACTTAGTGTGTCCCCCACAATTGGCTTAGGGCGTCGTTGATGACGTCATAGCCGTGATGACATCATCATTCAAACATGCATGTGCATGCGTAATGAGCATACTTCACATACCCTATCCATCGATACCTCATTTGTGCAAATCGGCCTTAAGGTGGCAGATATATGATCAAATGAATTTACAAGCCAAGTAAGAAATCCAACAATTTTCAAGCGTGGTCCTATTCTTTTGGCCACGACTGTATTGAAATGAAACTGAACCATATGTCAATCCCAAATGGACCTAGTTTGTGTTGGAGGGATGTTACCCCACCCCATCCTCTCTCCCCTCTCTGTCTGTCTCTCTGTAATATTCATATTCATAACTTTTCTCAGAAATAAACTGAATGAATGAATTTTATATATATAAAACTATTACCAGTATAACTTGGCCCCAAGTTCACAAAACATTCTCAGACTTAATTTGAGAATTTACTCTGGATCGCTTTTTTTAAAGCTAAAATGTAGATCTTTATAAAACTTTGGTTGTTTTAATGTGTCAAATACATCAATAAGAAACTATGTGCAAAGTTTTGTGTTTCTGGATCAAAGATATTTCTCATAAACAGTGATTTAAAGTTGAGAAAATTCTCAATCTAATTAAAATATAGATCTATATTTCGTTTCGTTTTTTATACTTTCGATGGCCTACACTCATGTAGATCTAACAAGTTATAGTGGGAGCTCACGTTCTATGACGTCAGGAATCAAGCACTGGCCATTTGACCCAATAACGTCAGTCATTCGATTAACCAATTAGCGACCGCCATGTTTTTTAAAATCTACTTTTGTTTTGTTTTGATTTCTATCCGCTGGTAATATTTACCCACAGTTCCACGCATGAAAAGGTCAAACGGTCGATTCGACAGACCATTTGATTGGCTGACCCCTCATTTCAGGCAGAACATGACTTAAATAACAAGTCCTCCAGATCCAAGAGTAGTGAAGACAAGTAAAAACGAAATTTTGAACTATAAAAAACGAAACGAAATTGGATCTGTGTTTTAATCAGATTGGAAAATTCTCAACTTAAGTCTGAGAATGCTTCGTGAACTCCGGGCCAGGTCTTTATCTAGATGTTACGTAATGGAATGTTAAATGCTGATTTATATATTATTTGTTTTATTTCTTTATCATAGTTTATTTGGTGGGTTTTCCTGTTTATAGGTCTAGCTGTCACCGCTGACGACTTGTAAGTATTTTACTCTTAGAAATATACTTAATTTAAATTAAATTTCTGCTACATATGCAAAATATTCAATTTTTCAACAAAGTATAATTTTTGATCTGGTGGATGGGCTTTAGGTCAGTCATTGTTTTTTGTATTTCAGAGGAGACCCTAAAAAAGCTCCCCTCAATCAACAATTTTGAAAAAAAATGGCTCTCCTAAAAGGTTCTCCCAGTTTCGATAAGAGGAATGCTTTAGAAATTAAGGAGAGTGATTTAGAAATTAAGGAGAGAGTGATCTGATATTAAGGAGATTGATTGGTACATAAATGTTAATAAACCCCCAATGACTTTGTAAAGGAGAGTGATTTTCAATTTTAAGGAGAGGGAAAAAAACTCGCCTCGGTCGACATTCAGGTGAGCTGTAGGCGCTTGAGAGCGATCACTCACCTTAAAAAACAATGACGGTTTAGGTCTGTCATTGAGTCAACTGATTAGGTTTCATTTCCACGCTTGTACGTGACAAGTGAAGTGAAATGAGAATTAACATGCTACTGTTCTGCTCCGTAGTGGGCTAATAAAGACAGGCAATACAGTTAAGTTTGCTATGAGGAACATTTTGCCCATGCAGCGGCGCTATGGCCTACTTTTGTATCAAACTTCAACTGGCAAGGGATCTTTTATATGCACGCTAATTTATACATGGGACCTTGGTTTTTTGTCCTATCCAAATGACTTGTCAGGCTCTTTGTTCTGCATCACTGACAAGGTGGAAGCCATGCCGGAAAATCTGGATGAATTTTCTGTGCCAATGCATGGACCTCCAGACTTAAATGCCAGCCTCTTACCCACTGCTTTAACCACCTACCCTGTAGGTGACCAGTACTAAAGATCCTTATATGGAAGCAAATTATATTGAAATAAAGTTATACTGTATGTACTGTAAGTCTCAAAATGATGTATTTTGTTTCCAGTTGAGGTTAACTCTCTCTCTCTCTCTCTCTCTCTCATTCTTGTCCTATTATCAAGTTTTATTTTTTTATTTTAGTATGTTTTTTTTTTTTCAGTTTTTGTCCAGCTTTAACAGTGATCTCGAAAACACTTGGACTCAGTCATAATATAGCAATATCCTTTTACTAAATATTACACAGTCATAAAATAGAAATATCCTTTAATTGAATATTATATTAATCAGTCAAAATATAGCAATATCCTTTAATTAAATAATACTCAGTCAAAATATAGTAATATCCTTTAATTAAATAATAAACTCAGTCAAAATATAGTAATATCCTTTAATTAGATATTACTCAGTCAAAATAAAGCAATATTCTTTTATTACATAATGCACAGTCAAAATATTAGAAAACCCCGCTCTGGACAAATGGGGCAGGACAAATGTACAAAATCTCATCCCGTAGCACAAGCACACTCCTGTATCCTCCAACTACTAAATATAGATACCCATTCGCTCAAGCAAAGTATTGAAATAAAATTAAATCATATGTCTCTCTCTGGCTTGTGGCTGTGGTTTCGAGCCCTGGTGTGAGCGTATGTGGCATGGAGATAGGGGCACCTTCTCAACCTTGTGGGTTTCCTCCGGGCACTCCGGTTTCCTCCCACTGCTAAAGACCCGTACGCGCAAGCGAATTATTGAAATAAAATCAAACCATATGTTAGTCCCGAAATGACCAAGTGTTTTTATTAATCTGGATAAATCAGAATAGTAGAAGGTTAAACTCCATGTTTTTATCTGTGATGAATACAACAGTTTGTATATAATATCTAGGTTCAATCAGTGTAATAATTTTATGCAACATCATATACTTGATGATAACGCATCGTTGATTATCTAACTATTTGTAGGCTAACAAAGATAAAATGTTTAATAAGTCGTACACTTTATAAAACTGAGCTATAAAGAATTCTCTCAGTGATGCAGAACGGAGGGCCTGACAAGGACAGCTGTCTAGTCGTTCAGATGGGATGAAAAACTGAGGTCCTGTGTACACATTGACGTGCACGTAAAAGATCCCTTGGCAGTTGGAATTCAATATAAGAGTAGGTCATAGCACTGCTGCCCGGGCAAAATTTCCCTCATAGCACACTGTATGGCGTATTCCCGTTTTCAATTAGCCCAGGTTACGAGCAGAAGAGTAGGATGTTAAACGGCCCATTTCATTTCATTTTTTCGAATGCCAATGAACTCTCTAGACCAACATTTGTCAATTAGACGTTGCTCTGGTGATGAACCGGAGGGGGGATGGAGGGATGGTTAGCGTGCGTGTGCTGTATCACATCATTGAGTCAACTGGCGTGGTTTTGAATCCCCTGTTGTATGTGACAAGGAGTAGGGTCGCCTGTGCAACCTCGTGGGTTTTCTGTGGGTACTCTGGTTTCCTCCCACTGCTAAAGACTCCTACAAGCAAGCGACTTATTGAAATAAAATTACACCATATGCGAGTCCCGAAATGACATAGTTTGAGTGGATGTTAAAACCCCTCTCTCTCTCTCTCTCTCTCTCTCTCTCTCTCTCTCTCTCTCTCTGTGATGATGATGATGATGAAAGTCTACACTACTTCCTGTCAACAATTTAGACTAGAGGTCTGTCATTGAGTCAACTGGCCTGGGTTTTGAAGTGATCTATTGTGTGTCGATTAAATGTTAAACCCTCTCTCTCTTGCTCTTTCTGTGTGTGTCTCTCTCTTTGTCTCTGTGTCCCTCTCAAACACTCATAACTTTGTTCAGCAATAAAGTAAATGAATGAAGTTTATATAATTTGAGACTAATCTAGTCAGTTCTTTATCCAATTCCTACATAAAGCCTCTTTATTATATACGTTTGTGGGAGGGGGGTTGGTATGGCTTAGTGGTCTAGAGCGCCGCGCTTCGACCTCTAGCTGGCCAGTCACCTCTGGCTTGCGGCTGTGGTTTCGAGCCCTGGTGTGAGCGTATGTGGCATGGAGATAGGGACGCCTTCTCAACATCGTGGGTTTCCTCCGGGCACTCCGGTTTCCTCCCACTGCGAAAGACCCCTACGCGCAAGCGAATTATTGAAATAAAATGAAACCATATGTTAGTCTGAAAATGACCTAGTTTGTGTTGAGTGGACGTTAAACCCCATCTCTCTCTCTCTCTCTCTCTCTCTCTCTCCCTCTCTTTATCTCATATTTCAATATATTGTGACGTGGTGGTCGCTTTTACAAACAGGCGTTGTCTCCCTTGAACTGGTTTTATAACGCATTGACAATTAATATTCTGCGATATAATTTAGGTGGAAGTGGACGTTAAATAAAGCTATTCCACACACATCCTGTGGACGTGGGACAAAACCATATGTTAGTCCCGAAATGACCTAGTTGTGTTGAGTGGACTTTAAACCCCATTTCCCTTTCCTTACGTTTGTGGGAATTATTCAAAATAGAATTTTATAAGTATGGCATCCTTAATTATGTTGTAAGGTGTGACATTTTTAGCGTTTGGTAATGGAGCTCCCGATATCTTTTCATCTATTGCTGCTATTGGTAACGCTAGTAATGGAGATGCCGGACTAGCTCTTGGAGCTCTCTTAGGTAGAGTTTATTTATTTTGTTATTTGTAATGACCCCAAAAAAACAGCATCTTGAGCAGACATACACTGTGTCTGTTTGCATGCTATCTTCACCATGTCAAGGGTTAGGGCAGTGGTCCGAAATGTATGTGGGAGCTGCTGTGGCTCTGTGTGTTGGGTGGTGCCTCATCAGCCATGAGATCCTGGATTCCTTTCCGGTGTTCCGATTATGATATTTCGATGTCGTCAGACGTCAGACGGACAGAAAGCATGGCTAGGATCAGTGACTAGTCTTTTAGATGGGGCAGAAAAACAAGGTCCCTTTTATTTCTTAAATGTATTTACCCAGATAGAATCATGACATTGGAAAGACGTTAATCATTGTTTGAGACAATTCCAGTCAAGTAGGTCTTGAATTAGACCTTAAAGTAGGCCTTACAATGCAGGATTGAAGTTTCACTATACATGTAGCTTTACTTCACTGATTATAGGCCTAGCTATCATTGACAATTCATTTACTGAAAGCTGGATGTTCAAATTCAAATCGATGCCTGGTGTGTGAAAGAATCTTTTGCGGTTAGAATCTGAAGATGTGTAGGCATAATTTTCTGGATAGCCCACTGTATAATGTATGACATTCTTAAAGGACAATATTGGTGTCTGTCATTATCACATATGTGATAGAACACAGAGATCATATTTGAAAAGTGTTTAACCAGTTCTATCACATATGTGATAATGACTGACACCAATATTGTCCTTTAATTAGCCGAAACGCAGAATGTATAACCCCATTTCATTTCACGTCTTGTTAATCCAAATGTTTGATTATTTTGTTTTTATTTGCTGGATGTTCAAGTCGAGATATGTGATTATTTTGTCTCTATCGTCAGGTGCCGGTGTATTTGTTACAACAGTTGTAGCTGGTGTCATTGCCATCGTTCGACCTTTTGATGCGATGCAGAGACCGTTTCTACGTGATGTCATATTTTATCTAGCTGCTGTTTTCTGGACATTTTATATTCTGTGGAAGAAAGAAATCACTAAATATGAATCTATTGGTAATTATATAATTTATCAATCAATCTATAGCTGTCGGTCACAATTCTTGTTGAGTCAATGGTGTGATTTCGATATCACGGTTGAACGTGGCGCAGATTAGGATCGCCTGCCCAACTTCATAGGTTTTCTCTGAGTCTTCTGGTTTCGAATTGTTGAAATAGAATAGAACCATATGTTAGTCCGGAAATAAACTAGTTTTCCCTCTCTCTCTCTCTCTCTCTCTCTCTCTCTCTATCCTTCTCTCTCTCTCTCTCTCTCTCTTGTTAGCACAACCGAGAATTGTTTTAATTTATATATTGTTTGGTTACGAGACATAGTAAGTAAGACACTGACTCACGAACCTAGAGGTTCTGTGTTTGATCCTGGTGTCAATGGTACAGGATGGCAGGCTTGCCAAGGAAAGAATCTATGCGCTTGGATGGGATGGAAAACTAAGGTTGCATGTACACATCAGAGGTCATGTGAAAGAATATTTGACAGTTGGAATTAAAAACAGAGTAGGCTGTAGCACCACTGTCTGTGTAGACAAGTAGCAAAATAAATTTCATTTCATTTTATAACATTCAAATAAAGAAGTCTATTGAATTGGAAAATTGTACCCAAAGCTCTCCCCTTTAATTGTGATAAGTGCAAACCATTGTTATCATGGGTAGCAAGTTGAAGACCAACATGAAATTATGGGTAGCAGACACAAGTGGAAGATCAACATGTTAGGGGAAGACAGCAGATACAAGTGGAAGACCATCATGGGTAGAAGACACTAGTGGAAGACCAACATTGGTAGTAGATTCAAGGGGTAGACCAACATGGGTAGTAGACACAAGACACAAGTGGAAGACCAACATATTGTCACAGGTAGCGGGGACAAGGGTTAGATCAACACGTTATCCAGTTGTCCTTGGAAGAGTTGAGAATAAAGTAGATCAAATCTGTGTATTTTCAGGTTTTATTTTGCTCTATGTGTTTTATGTGGTAGTAGTAGTGGCTGGACGATATATCTATCAAAAACAACGAGGGTTACCAACACCACCTGTTACCGTAGTAACTAATCAAACAATATCTGGTAAGTTTGTTACTGTAGTAACTAATCAAACGATATCTGGTAGGTTTGTTACCGTAGTAACTAGTGGAACACACATTCTTGTAATTCTTCAGACCCACAGGCTTTTCTAGGTATCAAGGTTATCATCTTTTGTGTTGTCAAGCATCGTTTTTGGCGGTATCATTATTGAGACATTTTATTGGCTGTCTGATTAAGATCTAAATTATTATGCGGTCGTCAGTGACCCATAAAATTCATTTCTTAAACATATTTTAATTTTAATTAGATTCATTGGGAATATTGTATTGACAAAATGTCATCAGCAATTCGGTAACCATAGTGTACTCTTTGGTGTAGGTGTAAAAGAACCCAGAACGTTGGAATTCGATAAAGACTAACTAAATATGCAAAATTTCACTTATACTATACAGCATGGCATATGGCCATCTCCATTGTCATATTTGGTGCAATAAAAGTAGGATGTTAAATCCCATGTCTAGTCATTTGGATGGGACGAAAAAATGGGGTCCCTTGTACACATTGGCGTGCACATGAAAGATCCATTGACAGTTGGAATTTTATAAAGGCTGTAGTGCTGCTGTTTGGGGAAAATTCCTTCATGGCAGACTGTATGGCGTATACCCGCCTTCATTAGTCCAGTTCCATGCAGAACAGTAGAATGTTAAACACCATTTGACATGGTTTCATTATATTTCAGCGATTCACAATCAGGAAATAATAATCAATGATCCAAACGAAGAAGATTCTCAGTCTATTGATCCTAATTTATCTTCTGTTAACACTTTACTAGAGGGTAGGTAGTGAATACAAGTGATACATATATTTACATACCAGTCAATTAACAGTAATACCATTTTTCAGAATGTTATATATCATTAAAATCACTACTCTAAACCAAGTCTGTTGTGCTGCCATTGTGCAGGGATTCCTAAAATTATGGAAATATAATTATTGAATGTACTTGTAATAGTTAAATATAATTATTGAATGTACTTGTACTAGTTAAATATAACTATTGAATGTACTTGTACTGTAAATATAATTATTAAATGTACTTGTACTGTAAAACTAATTATTGAATGTACTATAAATATAATTAGTGAATGGAAATATAATTATTAAATGTACTTGTACTGTGAAACTAATTATTGAATGTACTGTAAATATAATTAGTGCATGTTGTATATTTTGTAGATGAAAGACGTCCGTTATTAAATACGGAGGCGTGTAAATTAACAAACTATGTTCAAGATACGGTTTCTATAGAACAGGAATATATTCATCCTTTGGCTAGATTCTTTAATTCTGTGAATCCTATTGATCATGATAAATGGGTGAAAGCTGGATGTTTCGTAAGATTCTATGAAGTATTTAAGGTAATTCTTACTGTCAATCTATTTTTTATCTCCACTGTTTGCCGTCAGGACTGTAGAAAGTTCATCCAGATTTTCCGGACATTTAGTAGTTTCCTCTTGTAAGTGATGCAGGTTGAAGGGCCAGACAAGAACAGCTGTCTAGTCTTTCAGATTGGACGAAAAACTGAGGTGTGCACGTAAAAGATCCCTTGGCTGTTGGAATTTGATATATGAGTAGGCCATCCTACTCTTCTGCACCTAACCTGGGCTAATAAAAGAGGAGCATACACCATACAGTGTGCTGTGGGGGAAATTTTGCCTGGATAGCGGCTCTACGGCCTACACTTATATCAAATTCCAACTGACAAGGGATCTTTTACGTGCACACCAATGTGTACACAGGACCTCAGTTTTTCATTCCATCCGAACGACTAGGCAGCTGTCCTTGTCAGGCCCTCTGTTCTGCATCACTGATAAGGGGAAACCACGCCAGAAAATCAAGAAGAACTTTCTCGGCCAATGTACTGATCAAACACTCGATCGCCAGGCTAGCGGGGATGGGGGGATGGCCTAGTGGTCTAGAGTGCCGCGCTTCGACCTTTTAGCTGGCTGGTCACCTCTTGCTTGCAGCTGTGGTTTTGATCCCTGATCTGAGCGTATGTGGCATGGAGATAGGAGCACCTTCTCAACCTAGTGTGTTTCCTCCGGGCACTCCGGTTTCCTCCCACTGCTAAAGACCCCTACGCGCAAGCGAATTATTTAAATAAAATTAAACCATATGTTAGTCCCGAAATGTCCTAGTTTGTGTCGAGTGGACGTTAAAACCCATTTCTGTCTCTCTCTCTCTCTCCAGGCAAGCGAGCCAGCATCTTACCCACTTAGCTATGTGATCGTCTGAGAATCTGAATAGATATGATAACAATCAGGTTATCATGTTGTCAATTGAAAAGTTCAAAGGTTATATCTGATGTTGACAGCTTGACAATTTATTATCTAAATTACACTAATACCAGGCGGGGATCCAAGGTGGGGGCGGGGGAGAAGGGGGCTTGGCCCTCCCCCATTAGCCCCAGTGACATAGTTGATTTTCATTTTCGTTTGCTTTACTGTTGTTGTTCACATATCTGCTCTTTAATAAATGATATAAACATGATTTTCACATTGTCTCTGCCCAAGCAATCCAAGGTTGCAACGTATTACCCTTTACTCCAATGTATGGCCGCCTCTCGACAAAATCCTGGATCCAGGCTGTACAAATAGAGCTTATTTACAAAAGAGAGTAAAACCGAGGAAAGTCAAAATAGGGTATTTATATGTCCCAACAGGTCAAACAAACTTAGTAAAAAACCAATATTGTATGTTTATATTCATAAACGATCACTGAACCGAACGATGCGAAACAATTTTCTTCAAATAGTAGTTAGATTTTAATTTTCCAAATGATAAGTCACTTTGAATCGTAATTAAGATGACTTCCCCACCCCCTCCCCCAAACTGTTTCAACACTCCAGATTACATTGTGTATGTGTAGCATTAAGAGAATTCCCTAAATAAAGATAAAATAAGGAAGAAGTTTATACAGAATTGACAGATAAATTTATGGGCAATAATATAGTGAACTGTGTTTATCCCCCAAAATGTTTTTATTGAAGTGAAGGTAATATTTATAAAAAATTCCCAACACCCGCTCCTGCCATATTTTAGTCTACACTAGTACATGTATAAACCATATGTTAGTCTGTATATATACAAACCACATGTTAGTAGCTAACTCACTATCATCCAAAGTCTTCAACATTGAAAACATGAATTATTTGTCAATTTAAATCAACATTGATGATGTGATCTTACCGGAAAAAGATGGGCTTCTGATATCCAATTTTTAAGACAAAATAAACATTTTACCATTGGTACATGAATCGTGTACCATGATTATAAAAATACGTTTCAGCCCCAGTTATAACAAGGGACCGGAGGGACAAAGCTAAACACATTGCACCAAATCATGCAGCGTTTTTAGACTAGAATATCCAGATGCTAGAAATTTGCATTCGATTGCGACTGCTGGCATATTTCGCCAAAGATAACTGATTTGAAATTAAGAGTAAAAACGGAAACGATTGAATGTAAATCAGTTTATATACATTCATATTACAGTATTATATGCTTAGCGACCCACTTTTGTCAATTTCTAGGTCCCAAATATATTTCGATTTCGCTACTTTAACTCTTACATGATGCATCTTTAACATAAAAATAATGGGCACGTTTGAAATAAACTTATAATTTCTAACTCTCTGTGTTATTTCAGTGTCCGGTAGTATTTGTATTAAAACTAACTATACCAGTTGTAGATTATGAAGATGAAGTCAATCACAACTGGTCCAGACATCTCAATTCTCTCCACTGTACTGTCGGACCATTGTTTGCTATTTTTGCTACTAATTGTAAGTATTTGATATTTTTGCTACTAATTGTATTTAGTATTTGCTGAAAAGAAACAACAATTGTTCTGGTCACGTTCCGCTTGTCAACTGTGGATAGTTGGTGGTGTTCAATGTTGGGTGGTTGAATAGTCTAATACTATTGTTTTAGATCGTAAGGTCTGTAATGTAGTCATTTTGCGTGGTTTTGGATGTTAGTCCCAAAATTGGATGGGTGTCGGATGGCCGAATGGTTAGCATGTGTGTGCTGTATCATAAGTCTGTCATTGAGTCAACTGGCAGTGTTTTGAATCCCTGGTTGTACGCATATTCCTGAAGCAATGGTGCGAGAAATCCCTCTCTTACCATTGCTGGATAAAAGTCATATTCTTGAAATTGGGCGGGGCGTGTCTCTTTTTAACGTCCAATCAAATCCCTCCTCTCTTCTCGCATTCGGCACAATTTTCAAAATGGCCGACGAAGAAAACATGTTAGCACTGGATAATCGAGCATAATAAATTTAGCGGGTTATGACGTCAACAAGTCGCGATTGTCACTATGTTAGTCCCGAAATGACCTAGTTTGTGTCGAGTGGACGTTAAACCCCATTTCTCTCTCTCAACCCAAAATTGTCTTGTTGGTGTTGAGTGGGTATTAAACAAAATCTCTTTTACTATTAGAAGTCTATAATATGCTTGTGAAAATTACCTCACTCTAAGCCAATCAATGTTTGAATTTTTGGGTGCATAGTTGTCCAAGGAACAAGCATGACAAGTTTCATGTAAATAGTTCCAGAGTTTTTGTGAGAACAGTAGGATGAGTAGCAATTTGGACCAAATGCACAAAAAATAACAGATTTGAAAGCAGAGGTGAGAACTCAAGTCTCTTGACGTGCACTTGAGTATGACTTAAGTTGCTTCAAAGATCCAATTTGAAATATTTATAATGACTTCTATGCGCAAGCGAGTTATTGAAATAAAATGAAACCATATGTTGGTCCCGAAATGACCTGATTTGTGTCAAGTGGACGTTAAACCCCATTTCTCTCTCTATATATATATATTTAACCTGTTTGATTTGATTATTTCAGTAGGATGGAAGACAATAGGAAATGTTTATCCCGTATGGGCGTTAGTTTTACCAGTAGGAGTTATCTTATCTTTAGTTGTGTTGTTTACATCCAATAATAATCAGTATCCACGTTATCATGCTGTAAGTATTCTTGTTCTGTTTGGTCGATTGGGGAGTAGGGTCACCTGTCCAACATCGATGGTTTTCTCTGAGTCCTCCGGTTTCCTCCCACTGCAAATGACCCCTACGCACAAACGAATTATTGAAATAAAATTGAACCACATGTTAAGCCCAAAATGATCTAGTTTGTGTTGAGTGGACGTTAAACCCCATTTATCTCTCTATCTCTCTCTCTCTGGTCGATTGGGTAAAGGAACCTTATTGGCCAGTTAGCAGCTAACTATGTCTAATTTGTGTCAAGTGGACATTGAACCCCATTTCTCTCTCTCTCTCCCTCCTCCCTCCCTCGTAACTACATGTAATGTAATGTTTTGCTTGTTATTTCAGGTATTTGCCTATTTAGGGTTTTTAGTTTCTGTTATATGGATTTATTGTATAGCTAATGAGGTTGTTAATATTCTACAGGTATGAAAAGAATTATTCATAGGACAGAGAGATATATTTATAGAATTATTCATAGGACAGGGACCTATATTTATAGAATTTTTATAGGACAGGGAGATATATTTATAGAATTATTCATAGGACATATAACAAATGTGTATTTTAGAGAATTATTCATAGGACTGGGAACTTTGATCTTTTGGACCAAGGATAATACAGGATGGACCTAGCTCACATACAAGAAGCCATCTGGGTCAATCTATTCATTGATATATTTACCCTTAACTACTAAGCCAAACAGGGGGTCTTGGTTGCTTAGTGGGTTTAGCCGAGAAAGTTCATCCAGATTTTCTGGCGTGGTTCCCCATGCAGGACAGAGAGCTGCCTAGGTCCTGCTTACACATTGGCTTGTACGTAAAATATCTCTTCACAGTTGGAATTCGATATAAGAGTTAGGGCGTAGTACTGCTATTCGGTCAATTAGGCCAGTTCGGAGCAGAATAGGAGGACGTTAAACTCCATTTCATTTCATTTCATTTCAGAAAGTTGTGGGAATGCACAAAACGTAGGTCCCTCATCAAAAATATTTTCCACTCTGCCTACTAATTTATATTTTTGTGTCTTTTTTTCAGATGTTCGGTATAGTGTTTAACATCAGTAATGCTATTTTAGGGTTAACATTCCTAGCATGGGGGAATTCTATAGGAGGTACGTCTGATTTTCATAAAGACAAACGTTATTTCATGATTCTTATAAAGTTCATTTGTAGGCTATAGAGCAGTGCTTCTCAACCGGGGTCCATGTGCACCCCCAGGGGTGAATTCAAAATGTTCGGGGTTAAATTTGGAATATGGGGAAATTTGCATGAATTGAGTTTTCAGACTCCTGAATGGGAGCCATCAGTCAGAATGTTACCGACCACAAACCCACGTAGCCATTGGTCGGAAACTAAATAACTGACTAGTCTGTAAATCCATGGCATCTGTTCATTAAATATGTGTTTGAAACGATACCTAATTATCATGTTTCATTTTTTAGTTTTAGTGATTTGATGTTTTATAGTGCCAGGGGTGAATAGTGGAGAAAATATTTCTCAAGTGGGGAATTGTATCATAAAGGTTGAGAAGCACTGGGGGTGGTGGGGTGGGGGTGTCGAATGGCTGAATGGTTAGCATGTGCACACTTTATTATAGGATATGTCATTGAGTCAACTGCTGTGGGTTTGATTCTCCGGTTGTATGTCTGAATTCGTGGGTTTTCTCTGGGTCCTCCTGTTTCCTCCCACTGCTAAATACCATAAAAGAGTGGGTGTACCATAAAAGAGTAGGTGTACCATAAAAGAGTAGGTGTCAGGTGTACCATAAAAGAGTGGGTGTACCATAAAAGAGTGGGTGTACCATATAAAGAGTGGGTGTACCATAAAAAAGTGGGTGTACCTTAAAAGGAGTGAGTGCACCATGGAGAGAGAGGGGCTGGCTGTACATTCATGGAGTGCATGTCATGGCAGTGAAAATTTGTTTTTCATACCACTCTTCTTTGTTTTTTAGATCTTATCGCCGACACAGCTATGGCTAAACAAGGTTATCCTAGGATGGGCATATCAGCATGTTTTGGTGGACCACTTTTCAGTATCCTTTTAAACCTAAAACCATCATTAGAAATTAGGATGGTGGACAGAAAAATTAAAGACTGTTTTAAAACAGACCTTTTCTTCACTTATTAATGGACTAATGAAGATGAGCTTACGCCATACAGTGCGCTATGACCGGTAATGTAGACCAGGCTAACCAGTTACGATTGTTTTGGAAAGCAATTGTCAAGTGTTCCTTTGCGTGCACACCAATGTTTGCATGAGACCGAAGTTTTTCATTCCATTCGAATGACTAGTCAGAAAGGTAGTTCAAATTAATAATGAAGGAAAGTAGTTTAATAAATGTCATTCAATTTTTCCTTGACAACCCCTAGATTTATTATTAGGTATTGGTATACCGTTTACTATCGGTACTTTTAAAAATGGTGGCAGTTACGCTGTAAGTAACATGATTTACTTATGTTAAAACAAAATTTTTTTTGTATTTTAATGGAGGGTTGGGTGGCCGAATGTTGAGCATGCACGCGCTTCATCATAACGTTTGTCATCGAGTCAACTGCCCAACTGGCGTGGTTTTGATTCTGCGGTTGTACAACCTTGTTGGTTTTTTCCGGATCTTACGGTTCCCTCCCACTGCTGAAATAAAATTAAACCATATGTTAGTCCTGAAATGACCTAGTTTGTGTCGAGTCTGACTATTTTGTTTCCAGTAGAGGTTACCCCCCCCTCTCTCTCTCTCTCTCTCTCTCTCTCTATTTAGGTACAGGTATAATTTAATAAACCATTCACTAAATGGGGCAATAATAGAACAGAATTTGTGCATAACTAAGAGCCTGATTGCAGATTGTTGAATTAGGCTATGCATAGGTAGATGATACCTTGACTAAGTTGGATAATGAGTATGAGGTAAACAATACCTTGACTAAGTTCAATATTGAGTATAAGCAATAGATTGTTCAAGACTTTGTAACATTTGCCTTGATTCTGAATCAGGGATAGTGATGAATCTTTGGAGAAGGACAGCTCTTGATTCTAATTGAGTGCACAACAACTCTTGATTCTCATTGGGTCCACCACAAATCTTAATTTTAATTGAGTGTTTTATCATTATTTCAGTTGAATGTGACGCTAGAAGAAATTGTATTAGCAGGTTTCCTGGCATTCAGTCTGGTATCCTCCCTGATAATAGTACCACTATCAGGATTCCGTATGACTCGAGCTTGGGGTATTTATTTAATGGTACTCTACTGTGTCTTCCTGCTAGTGGCCCTGTTGACGGAAACCGGAGTCATCCATGGTCGTTTGTAAATATAACCAACGAAAAACCAACGTTTTCATTGGCTAAGAACTGCAATCTGTTTTAGGATTTGAAATATCAACCAATAATAATGTGGTATCCTTAAACGTTATAATGAACGATGACCTTTGGTGAGAACGAAGAGAGATTACCCAGAACTTACCTCACATTTCCTGTGTGATAATAAATCTGCCGTATTCATAATTGCATATATGCAGACATTGAAATGTCATCACCCCTGCCAGTCTGTTGATCTGTCTGTCTGTCAGGCATTAACTTCAATTGCTTGCTAATGCTTTAGTTAAGCTAAAGTTATTGTCAGGTTGGTGTTTGTACAGCAGAGGAAGAATCCTATTCATTTTCAGTCTGAACAGCTAAAGTTATTTTGATTTGATTTTTTCTGATAATTATTTCATGCTTGTTAACCTTGGTGAGTTTTTAGTGTGGTGTCAATGCTATTACCACCTACATACCGACTGTTCAGACTGAATTGGGTTGGAATTGGGTGGCCAAATGGCTAGCATGTATCATAACACATGTCATTGAGTCAAATGGTTTCGCTTCCCATGTTGTATGTGACAAGGAGGAGGGTCACCTGTCCAACCTTGTTGGTTTTCTCAGGGTCCCCGGTTTCCTCCCACTGCTAAAGGCCCCAAGGCAAATTATTAAAATAAAATTGAACCATATGTTAGTCCCGAAATTACCTAGTTTGTGTCGAGTGGCACCTATGCAGTTGTGAATTCAGCCCCATAGATAAATTAGATATTATATGATGTAAAACCTTGAACTATGAATTATAATTCTGTCACCTATGTAGTTGTGAGTCCAACCCCATGTACTATAGCACAAGTATACAGGGTAAAGTCACAACATTCACTTATGAACATAATGCCAATTTTTGTTATTAAATCATGTAAGTAGTCTGTATTCTAATGTTTAGTATGTAAAGAATGTAAATTATTTCATTAGTGTCACATATATAAATTGAGTAATGTCACATTATTTCAGTAATGTCACATTATTTCAGTAATGTCACATTATTTCAGTAATGTCACATTATTTCAATATTGTCACATTATTGCAATATTGTCACATTAGTTCAATATTGTCACATTAGTTCAATATTGTCACATTATTTCAATATTGTCACATATATAAATTGAGTAATATCACATTATTGCAATATTGTCACATTAGTTCAATATTGTCTCATTAGTTCAATATTGTCACATTATTTCAATATTGTCACATATATAAATTGAGTAATGTCACATTATATAAATTTTTTGAGTAATATCACATTATATAAATTATTTTAGTAAGGTCACATGATACTTTTTTTGAATACTGTCACATGATATTTGAGTAATCACATTATTTGAGTAATGTTACTCAGATTGTCTTTATTCTATATTATAAACTACTGTAATTTATAGTATATTATTTATTGTATATGTATATAACTATTGTATATATAGATGTTATTTTTTATATCTGTTGTATTAGATTCAAAATATTTTTGATACCTGATTATTTTGTTACTACATATAGTGCTAATCATCCTTACATATTGCATGGGAGATAACTCCATGTTAGAACTAAAGAAATAAAATTGGATTCCTTGAAGAATGCCAACTCCCATGATTCATTTACTTGCAAATCGACGTGTACTAGGACCTCTCACGCCCCCTCCCCCCTCTGTCGCCAGATCCCTTCAACCTCCCTGTTGCGAGACACCTCCTCCCCATTACACCAGACTGAGCAACTCATGAGTCATCTGAGAACAAACTTTCACATTTTATGATGATAACTGTGTAAGTCAATAGGCATTATAAAGGATAAACTAATATAAAGTCATGATACTCCACAGAGGGCCTTAATCCACATTTTATACAGTGTAATGTTATCTATAGAGTGTAATGTAATGTTATTTATACAGTACGTGTAATATTATTTATACAGTGTAATGTTATCTATAGAGTGTAATGTAATGTTATTTATACAGTACGTGTAATATTATTTATACAGTGTAATGTTATCTATACAGTGTAATGTTATCTATACAGTGAACATGTAATGTAATGTTATTTATACAGTACGTATAATATTATTTATATAGTGTAATGTTATCAATACAGCATAATGTTATCTATAGAGTGTAATGTAATGTTATTTATACAGTACGTGTAATATTATTTATATAGTGTAATGTTATCTATACAGTGTAATGTTATTAGTGTAATATTGATGTAATGTAATGTTATCTCTACAGTGTGATATTGATGAATTCTATGTATTATTGTATTATATGTTATTTATTAAGGTTATATTAATAATTGTTATACATATTAATTCTTTAAACGCAATATGTTTTGCAAAAAAGATTTTTGAAAAATAAAATATTTTGTTTAAATATCAATAATTTGTTATATTTTACAAGTCTCCAATATCGACAGTTTATAACCCTACACGTCTGGAGTATAAACATTTTATAACCCCGCACATCTCAAGTATAAACAGTCTATAACCCTACACATCTCGAGTATAGACAGTCTATAACCCTACACATCTAGAGTATAGACAGCCTATAACCCTACACATCTCGGGTATAGACAGTTTATAACCATACACATCTCGGGTATAGACAGTCTATAACCCCGCACATCTCAAGTATAAACAGTCTATAACCCTACACATCTCGAGTATAGACAGTCTATAACCCTACACACCTAGAGTATAGACAGCCTATAACCTTACGCATCTAGAGTATAGACAGCCTATAACCCTACACATCTCGGGTATAGACAGTTTATAACCATACACATCTCGGATATAGACAGTTTATAACCATAGACAGTTTATAACCGTAGATGTGTAGATCAGTATAGACAGTTAAAGGACATTATTGGTGTCAGTGATATGGCTGGATAAACACTTTTCAAATACGTGCCAGAAAATCACGATGAAATAGAGTCAACGAGGATATGGATTATCGCCCCTTGGGTCATAATAAGTAGATTTTTAAAAATATAATTCAGCCATCAGTTCAATTATTGGGTTTAATCAGAATAACAGTAATCTAATATTAATAATATTAATTGTTACTTGAATGGTATATGAACATCGATAAATCCTCTGACGGGATTACTAAATATGGTCCAATCAATAAGATCAGTCCAACAGACTAACCTTCCACCAGGTGTAACAGTCCCATTACATTGCTTCACCACAGATTGTCTACCATCTTCTGTTTTATTTTTAACTTTATAGGTGACGTCAACATTACATGACGTAATACTTTTATCTTCTACGTCTTTCGGGTTTAATCTAACACGTAATAATGATGGTCTTTATTCACAATGATATACCATGTAAAACCTGTGACTACATGGCGGTATTTTACCACCACACCAACAACTATAATCGCACACATCAAATATGTCTTCAAATATTCTGATGACAACTTACAATTTCACAAATTGATTATGCAATCCTTCACTTCTCGAGTATAGACAACCAAAAATTCTCGATTAGCCCCACTCATCTCGGGTATAGATAGCTTATAACCCTACAAGGTTTGACAGTTGACTATCCTACAAATATAAACAGTTTACAACCGCACAAGTCTCTGATATAGACAGTTTACTATCCTACAAGTCTAGGGTATAGACTGTTTATCAACCCTACAGGTTTCCGGTAGCTGTATAGATATCATCATATTAGGTGCAGAAGAACACGACGTTAAACCCCCATTTCATTTCATAAATATCACCACAAGCAGAAAACATAAGTCTAATTTATGTAATTTAGAGACGATCATGCCAGATTTCCTTCATAGGGATCTGGCAAACTCCCTCCTGCAAAATGTCCTGGATATGCGCCTTTGTAATTAAACGGACCCTATCCACATCCCCTAAATGGTCCAAGATACCAGCCCAGTAAAGTTGTTTTATTGTTTATTTTGCTAATTAGAAATGTCTCATGTTTAAGTTTATTCAAGGTCACAGATCACAAATTATTTCCCAATTGACTTTAATGTTAATTCGCGTCTCTTAGACCGGCTGTAACTTTTTCCAAAATATTCATTGGGTAAAACCCTCTCTGCCACAGATGGAGCAACATATGGCAAACTCTTGCCCAAAATAAAGCATGTATGAGGTTCTTCATGAAGAACTCGAGATAGACAAGCTGGAAGTAGAGACAGCTAAACATGCGATTTTCGGCCCTCCCTTTCAACGTAACCAACCTCACAACTCTTGTATCCTTCCGCCTCAAAATCATGAATGTTCACCAAAACCTGGCATAAAATGTATTTTAACACCCTTTTTCGATTATACATCAAAAAGTCAACAAAAATCGCGACGCAAAAGGGGAAAAGGAAAAGGGAAGGAAAGATAACGTTCGCTCTATATTCGTGTGACGGTGTTGAAATATTTAGTGATCTGTGTCCTTATGGTATAGAAGGGTCGTGGGAAGTCTGGTTTATTGGTGGTATACAAGGGCCGGGTTGTTTATTTTGTGTGTTTATTATGCCTCTCACTACTTGTTGGACGTTTGGTCGGTGATTCCTGACGATGACCTTTAATTGATCTGGAACTGTGGTTGTGATTATTTTTCTTCTGTCTGTCTCTATCTTTCTTTCTTGTGGTCGGTCTAGATAAATTGTTTAATTTCACTGCAAGAGAATCAGTATTGCATTTAATCTGTAAGATTAGTTGGGTGTATATACGAGATAACAACTCACCAATGGCCTCTCTAGGCCCGTCCCTGCAAAAAGTCCCCCCCCCCCCCGTGAAAAAATTGTCGACCACACAAAAAACAATAGATATACATTGACCGAAAATTTTACAGCACCCCTGAGAACATTCCCCCCACCCACCCTCGATGCTCCGAGCTAGTTACGACCCAGCTTCTCAAGGGTTGGACATTGTCTTATTAACCCTTGACAGGTCCCAAAGACTTAACTTTTTTGGGTTCCTCGACAGTCGCCTCGCCCCTCCCCTCCCTACCAAATTAACTTCGTACAATTTATTACAAATGAATTAATCTGTGCAGTAAAATGAAAATAACATCATCTGATCAGAAAACTTATACTTAGCCAGGCCCGGATCCAGGATTTTGTCGAGGGGCGGGGGGGGGGGCACACATTGGAGCAAAGGGTAATATGTTGCAACCTTGGATTGTTTGGGCGGAGACAATGCAAAAATCATATCTATATTATTTATTAAAGAGCAGATATGTGAACTACAACAGTAACAAAGCAGACGAAAATGAAAATCAACTATGTCACTGAGGGTGACGAGGCCTTTCGGATAATCCGGCACTGTAGATGGACAACATACTTACCCATCAATTCTGGATTAGATTGTTCTAGATTATTCAGTAGTGAAATATATCTGTTAGGTCCAGATTCACTTTCTCCTGAAACAAACAACACAAATCCTTATCATACTTGCTGGAATACAAGCCGGTTCCTGAAAATATTTCCTTGAGAACGAATGAAGGGAAATTAAAGGGGGGGGGGGCATTTGCATTGATCCGTCGCGTCGAATATCAACTGCCAAAGGCTCTTTTAAGTGAACGCCCAATTTAACACAGGTCAAATTGTTATTCCAGTCCTGGTCACCAATCCCGGGGATCTCTGGGTCTAATTCAACACCACTCGTAGGAGTGAATGAGGCAGACTAATCTCGAGGAACATTCTCAAACAAGTAAATAATGCCCGGTAAAGGCATCTAGATGCTGTAGTAATGACCTTAGAAATACAAGACCAAACTGGTCAAGTGTAGATTACATCAAGAAGAATGCATCCATATATATAGAGAGAAGTGGGGTTTAATGTCCACTTCACACAAACCAGGTCATTTAGAGACTAACGTTTAATTATTATATCAATATTTATTTTGCGCGTAGGGGTTCTTAGCAGTGGGAGGAAACCGGAGGACCCGTGGTAAACCCACGAGGTTGGACAGGCGACCCTACTGAATGTTACGTACAACTGGGGAATCGAAACCACGCCGCTTGATTCAATGACAGACCTTACACCGATAGTATTTATTGCGCATGCTCTCCAGATACAAATATGCCGTCACCGTTTGACGTGACTCGTGGAAATGTCTAGCCTCGTTCTTCGAGTCCCTTCTTGCAAATTGCGTTAAAACGCATTATGGTAGACGATTATGGTAAAATGTTCATTTTGTCTAAAGTATTGGATATCAGACTATCTTTTCCTGGTAAGATCAGAGCATCAATTTTAGAGACTTAGCTACTTTAAAATAAAACTTCAGCTTACTTTCGACTCTAATAAGTATATAGGTCTCTCTACCATGAAGCAGATCATTGGCGTATTCCTCGATACCAGTTGAAAGGTTTCTCACGTGACCTTCTAAATCTATTAGATCTATCGTAACTGAAATGAAATGAAATTGTGTTTAACGTTCTACTCTTCTGCAACGAACCTTGGCTAATGGAAGACGGGCATACGTCATACAGTGTGCTATGAGGGGAAATTTTGCCCAGGCAGCGGCGTTATGGCCTACTCTTATATCGAATTCCAACTACCAAGGGATCTTTTACGTGCACTCCAATGTGTACACGGGACCTCGGTTTTTTGTCCCATTCGAACGACTAGACAGCTTTCCTTGCCAGGCCCTCCGTTCTGCATCACTGACAACCTCGGCCAATGACATGCAGACTACCGAGCCAGCGTCTTTTTGTTTTCCTGTTGATATATTTATTCACACACTATACAATAGAAATAAAATTAGGTTTTGACTTTCTTAGAAAATATAAAATTCCTGCTTTAACACGACTGGTGCATAAAAAACCAGGACCGTGTTAGGACTGCAGCAGGGCCGTATGTAGGATGTTAAAAGTGTGGGGGGGGGCATAGAATCCACATAAGTGATATAATAAAAGTGTGGGGGGGGGCATAGCCTCCACATAAGTGATATAAGAAAAGTGTGGGGGGCATAGCCTCCACATAAGTGATGTAAGAAAAGTGTTGGGGGGGGGGCATAGCCTCCACATAAGTGATATAAGAAAAGTGTGTGGGGGGGGGCATAGCCGCTATAAGAAAGCTTGGATCAGGGCAAACGAGCCCATTGGCGTGTGTGATCAATATCAAGTGTATTATTTTATAATTGGAAGATTGTCAAATTAGTTTGTTTGGGGGGGGGGGCGCCTTACTTTTCTGGTGGTACAGTGTACCCCCTGCACCTCTACTAAGTACGGCCCTGGACTACAGACCCACAAGTATGAATGTATTCTGAAATACAAACACAACGTTATGGATAGCAATCAGTAGCAACTTTTATAATCCAACATTTCAACAAGTGTCCTCTTGTCGTTAGTGACTGTTATCCATAAAGTTGTGTCTGTGTTTTTAGCAATGTTAGTCCTAGCACTAAATGCCTTATAAACAATATATGAATATAATATTTATAAGAGAGAGAGAAATGTGGTTTAACGTCCACTCGACACAAACTATGTCATTTTGGGACTAACATATGGTTTGATTTTATTTCAATAATTCGCTTGCGCGTTGGGGTCTTTAGCAGTGGGAGGAAAGCGGAGTACCCATTGAAAACCATGAGGTTGAATAGGCGACCATCCTCCTTGCCACGTACAACCGGGGATTCGAAACCACGCCAGTTGACTCAATGGTAGGCCGTATGATACAGCGCGCGCACGCTAACCATTCGAACACCCAACTCCCATATCACTGGTTGAAGTGGCATAAGGGTTTATCTCGGGAAATTAGTCAAATATACTTTTTTGCATTTTTAAAATCTCCCAATTAATATACTCATTTCTGCCTAAGCTGCGTATCTCTACGTCAATTAGAACTGTTCTGGGTATCGTGTGTCCAAATTTTGTATCTTGATTTGTGGGAATTTTGAAATGCGAAAGGTTATATTTCTTAATCTTAGAAATTCTGAGATACACCCCTTTGACACTTCACCGACGATATGTTTATAAACTTACTGCCATGGCCACATTTACACGTCTTTCTAATCCATTCTAATAGTGTGTAAGTAGAACACCAAGGATTAAATATAGCTTCTTCATTATCTGTAATATAATATTTACACTGTTATTGGAATACAGAATCGGACTGAAATACATATCTATATATTCTGAACTATAAAAAATAGGTTGCCAGGCAACGAATCATACGCCCACACAGCAGCCAAATCGTCCGGGCAGTCAACAAGAGTTGTCGCATATTAAGGAATTATCAGAAAATCATTAGAATTTGTTTGGATTTTATAACCAAACGTTTTTTTTTAAATCAGATAATAATTGTGACCTCCAGAGGGACCACAAGCTAAAAAGGGTGATTTTTCGTACAATCAGGGGACATAATTCAGGAAGTAATGACCCGATGGGCGCAAATATCGAAAGGAACCAAGATCTTTGGGTTATAAACATACATGTCAAGTTTCATCAAAATCGATTCAAAATTGTGACCTCTATAGGGTCCACAACCTTGATATAACATATTTTCACACTATTCGTGTAGAAACGGTGGCCATTTTGTCCGTCAATTCTAGTCCGATTTTCACGTAATTCAAACTCTCTCTTCATTACCATGTAACGGTGATATAGTCAAACGTTTTTTAAAATCGGATAATAATTTTGACCTCCAGAGGGACCAAAAGCTAACAAAAGCGATTTTTCGGACAATCCGGCGACATAATTCAGGAAGTTATGATCCAATGGGCGCAAATATCGAATGGAACCACGATCTTTGGGTTATAAACATACATGTCAAGTTTCATCAAAATCGGTTCAAAATTGTGACCTCTATAAGGTCCACAACCTTTATATAACATATTTTCACACTATTCGCGTACAAACGGCGGCCATTTTGTCCGTCAATTTTGGTCCGATTTTCACAAAATTCACACTCAACCTTCATAACCATGGAATGGTGATATGATCAAACGGTTTTTTAAATCGGATAACAATTTTGACCTCCAGAGGGACCACAAGCTAAAAAGGGCGATTTTTTGGACAATCAGGGGACATAATTCAGGAAGTTACGATCCGATGGGCACAAATATCGAAAGAAACCAAGATCTTTGGGTTATAAACATGCATTTCAAGTTTCATCCAAATCGGTTCAAAATTGTCACCTCTATAAGGCCCACAACCTTGATATAACATATTTTCACACTATTCGCGTACAAACGGCGGCCATTTTGTCCGTCAATTTTGGTCCGATTTTCACGAAATTCGAACTCAACCTTCATAACCATGGAACGGTGATATAATCAAACGGTTTTTTAAATCCAATAACAATTTTGACCTCCAGAGGGACCACAGGCTAAAAAGGGTGATTTTTCGGAAAATCAGGGGCCATAATTCAGGAAGTTACGATCCGATTAGCGCAAATATCGAAATGAACCAAGATCTTTGGGTTATAAACATGCATTTCATGTTTCATCCAAATCGGTTCAAAATTGTGACCTCTACACTGGTCCCAAGTTAAAAAACGTAATTTTTCGTACAATCAGGGGCCATAACCCATGAAGTTACAGTCCGATACATGCCAATATCGAAAGGAACCGAAATCTTAGGGTAATAAACCTATATTTTAAGTTTCATTGAAATCGGATAAAAAATGTGACCTGTAGACTGTTCACAAACAATTGTGGACGGACGGACGGACGAACAGGGGCGACGACAATATACGTCCACATGAAAATGTGGGCGTATAAAAAACGAAACGAAATAGGATCATTGTTTGAATCAGACTGGCTATAAAATGGGTGTTTCTAGTCATTTCAGTATTTCTAGAGATCTAGAACCGGTTACAGACACACCCTTGTGGGAGGTTGGGAGGGGATGAGGGGTTTGGTTTTTGTCCAGGCGCGGATCCAGAGTGTGGGGGGGTCCAGGGGGTCCGGACCCCCCCTGCTCAGACTTTTTATGCGATTTTATTGGCGATTTTTAGACCTGTAATTTTGGAATTTACCTTCCGGAAATACGTCAGAATGCACCAAATTGAATCTAATTTACCAAATTTTTCTGCGGAAGGGCCCCCGAACCCCCCGGTAATGGTGGCGGTGGCAATTATCAAACCTGGACCCCCCCTCTCTCTCTCTCCCTCCCTCCTCTCTCTCTCCCTCCCTCTCTCTTTTCGTCTTCATTTACCCGGTCAGTAGGACGTTAAACCCCATTTCACTTTCTCTCTCCGTGTGACATACAGGCGCGGATCCAGAGGAGGGGGGGGGGGTCCAGGGGTCCGGACCCCCCCCCCCCCGCTCAGGCTTGAAAATTTTTTATGCGATTTTATTGGCGATTTAGACCTGTTATTTTGGAATTTACCTTCCGGAAATACGTCAGAATGAACCAAATTGAATCTAATTTACCAAATTATCGGTTGAGCGCAATTAGTTAAGCAATTATCAAACCTAGACCCCCCCCCCCCCCCCTGCAAAAAATCCTGGATCCGCACCTGACATATAAATATTGATAGAAACCACGTCACGTGACTAGAAAATAGAATGTTTTGTGCACGCTTTAATACAAACATCATGACTGGATGTTTATCAAAATGGCCGAAATGCACACCACCCACCCCATAATCCCCTTTGCATATAACTTGCCAGAAAGATTAACCCTCGGCAGTTGCCGATTACAATTAAAGTAATTTTAACAACTTTCAGCGGTAATTACAGAGATTAGCAGGTACTTGACCAGATTAACAGGTACTTGACTAGATTAACCGGAGCAAAGATTAGCCTAATTTCATAATCCTTGAGTGGCATTTAGCGATAGAGCACTTTGGAAAACAACACAATTAATGGAAATAGCAATCACTGGTTTGTACTTATACAGCACGGCGTTTCTATAAGTATCATCTTGTCGTTATCAAGCACAGAGATAAATAGTAACCGATTAGACCCTCGAAAAGAATATAGGGGTTTCTAGTGTTGGCGCGGGTGGCGAGAGCTTTGAGATTTCTCAAGCCAAGTTCACAACTTGTCAGGAAAGACATAGGTCACTTATATAGACACTGGAGTGCACGTTAAAGACTCGTTTATTTATTCTGAGAGAGAGAGAATGAGAGATAGAGGGTTTAACGTCCACTCAACACAAACTAGGTCATATCGGGATTAACATATGGTTCAGTTCTATTTCAATAATTCACCTGTGCATATAGAGTCTTTTAGCAGTAGGAGAAAACCAGAACACTCGGAGAAAACAACGAAGTTGGACAGATGACCATACTCCTTGTTAAAGGAGCTAAATCGCTAACATTTGGGACCTAGAAATTGACTCAAGTGGATCGCAACGCATATAATACTGTAATATGAATGTATATAAACTGATTTGCATTCAATTGTTTCCGTTTTTGCTCTAATTTCAAATCAGTTATGTTCGGCGAAATAAACCAGAAGTGTCAACCGAAGGCATTTTTTTTAGCGTCTAGTTATTCCAGTCTACATGCGCCGTTTGATTTGGTACAATGTTTTTAGCCTCGTT
This sequence comes from Patella caerulea, assembly GCA_036850965.1. Classification (NCBI taxonomy): domain Eukaryota; kingdom Metazoa; phylum Mollusca; class Gastropoda; family Patellidae; genus Patella; species Patella caerulea. The sequence goes on along the minus strand of JAZGQO010000002.1, from coordinate 8,961,061 downwards.
CCTCGAGTCTCTTGCTAGAACTGGGGCTGAAACGCATTATGGTACACGAGTCGTGTACCAATGGTAAAATATTTATTTTTTCTTAAATATTGGATATCAGGAGCCCATCTTTTTCCGGTAAGATCACATCATCAATTTTGATTTAAATTGACAAATAATTCGTGTTTTCAATGTTGAAGATTTTGGATGACATTGAGTTAAAGACGTAGCTCCTTTAAGCTACATACAACCGGGAAATCAAAACCACGCCAGTTGACTCAGTGGCAGATCTTTTGATACCGCGCACCTGCACAAACCTGCGAACACGACAGACTACAATGACTGGATCTCGGGGCCGGACCTGTTATGACACCTGTGGGGTAAATAATTTTCTTCGTTCACCAGTCGACGAGACCTTATAATACAACGTGCACTTGCTAAACGTCCAGCCCCCCCCCCCCCTTATTCTGCGAAACGTATTAACCATTATTTGTTACAGTAAATTTCACAATTTTGATAAATAAACTTACCGCCATATTTAACTTTGATAAATGACTGACCCAATAAGATCTCTTCTCCCGGTATGATAGCCATGATGACGTCACTGTTAATTTTCCGTGTGGAATAAATCTACGTCACTAATCCACAAACTTGGGGATATAAATCAAGTACACATTTTTTACACAGGGTTTCATAAACTATATCTTTCACAAGTGTCAAAATATTTGCAATACACGCATTTTAATTACTCTTCCGTCAGCATAAACACCAAGTCTAAGGCTGTCTCAAATCACACGTAATATTCAATTGTAATTTATTTTCACGTTTCAGTAAACCCAATAGTCCATATATCGAATTGCTTGTCGAGAAATAGCGGTAGGCCTACAGCAGTCTGTTTTGTGTCGTATTATGCACCAAATATAGATTTAACTGTGCGTGACCAGATTGTCGTTAATAATACTCAACAATAGTGTATCTGTCGATAAATCAATTCCTACAAAACCGATCTCAATAAACAATTTTAATCAATGGTCGAATTGGTCTCCTATAAAACAACCCTGTTCCCAATACAGTCAGCTACTCTCTGATACCAACTGTATAGTTCATGTGGTCTGGTCAGTCTTGCGTAGTTCCTAATTGGATTAAACCAATTATTCTCGTTTTCGTCTTGTAATTCACAGGGTCAGGGTTAGTTCCTGGAAAAAGAAGGACAGATTCGTCTACGTACTGGATCTCGAATTGTTAAACCTATAAATGAAATAATCAAATAAATTAAATTGCGCTTAGTTCTCGGTTCATAGTGGATCAATTTGACTGAAATATTCAGCAAATTGCCTCTACATTATGCAGTTTTAAACTACTATAGATAGTGGCATCTGCCAAATCTTTATCTAATCTCCCATAATGTAACATTAATATTTTAATATGAAATTCCAATTATGTATTAGTATTTAATACATGTAACTCCAACCCACGTGGGACATTCCAGTCGAGAGTCGAGTTAGCTTGTTGCTTGACTACCGCGGCCCCCTTGACATGATATATCTAAAACAATTCTTTAAATGACATCTAGAAGCACGGATAACTATTCACAACAAAATACAACACAATGTATATGGATATAACTACTTCTCTATAATTCAATAACGACGTTTCGTAACACCTACAGGTCACATACAGGTCACGTTTTCAAGTTAATGACAAATATCCATCTAGTCAGCCTATTTATAGCTTATACCAATTTAGATAAATAATCAGAATAAACCATTAAAATAATTATAAGTACGTACAATAACAATACATAATACAAACAATAATAATTTTCATAATAACACAACTTTATGGATTTACTATTTCTTGGTTTATTACATGCAACATTTCAATACTCTTACGGGTATCTTTATCAAGCAATCTTTAAACACATTAATAATCCTATTTGTCTCATCACCATAATGATAACTAACTAACAATAATAATAACTAACCCTTGAAAACGTGACCTGTATTGGGGAATTAATAACCCACCCCTCCCCAACACAACCAGCCGAAAGAAGACATTGGGGGATTAATAGTCCCCCCCCCACCCAACAACATACAGTTGAGATTAATAGCTCAGCCCCTTCTCCCCCCCCCCCTCCTAACACAGCCAGTTTAGAGAAGTCATTGGGAGATTAATACCCCCCCCCTCCAACAACATACAGTTGAGATTAATAGCTCAGTTTCTTCTCTTCCCCATAACACAACCAGTTGATAGAAGTCATTGGGGATTAATGCATCCCCTCCCCCAAAATACACCGCGGAAAGACATTGGGAGACTAATAGCACCCCCCACCCCATGATATACACATAACGAATATATAACAGTAAAGAGAGAGAGAGAGAGAGAGCGAGAGAGAGAGGGGGGGTGTGTTAACGTCTACTCGACACAAACTAGGTAATTTCGAATTTCGGGACTAACATATGGTTTTAATTTTATTTCAATAATTCGCTATTCGCTTGCGCGTAGAGGTCTATAGCAGTGTAAGGAAACCGGAATACCCGGAGAAAACCCACGATGTTTGACAGGCGACCCTACTCCTTGTCACCTAAAACCGGGGATTCGAAACCACACCAGTTGTCTCAATGGCAGGCCGCATGATACAGCGCGCACACACTAACCATTCACCCCCCTCCCTCCGAATATATAATAAGTTAATGGACTATTATATAGACAATAGCTTCATGAATCCTAAAACCAAAAAGAACCTGCTTTAGAAAAAGAAATATACATGTACTATATTATGTGTTTTCTAAATCGTAAATTTAAAATTGAATTGAGTGGGAAAATAACAAATAGATACCCCTACAACAACAATCCAACGACCACCAAAAAAAAAAAAAACTTGAAAGACTATAATATGTAATTAACATAATCCAAGTCAACAGTCAAAAAATATCTATAAAACAAATTTAACTTACCTGGGATATTTCTCTCAACGGTTATTCAAATAAACTCTATTTGCTTAATTAATATAATCCATGTCAAATGTCAACATTAATGAAATGGGTTTTAATGTCCTACTTTTCTGTTACGACTGGGCTAATGAGAAATGAAATGAAATGGGGTTTAACGTCCTATTATTCCTCTCCGACTGGGTAAATTAGGACGAAAGAAATGAAATGGTGTTTAACACCCTGTGGTTCTGCCCTGACCCGGGCTAATGGAGACGGGCCTGGCAAACGAAGACACAGATCAAAACAAGAAAATAATATCGACAACAGCCACTTGAACCTACCTGTCTAACACGGTGTGTTATTGAAGATTACAGAGCTATTACACGGTTATTCAAATACGATCTACTGTGATATAAACCTGGTACCACCTTGTATATAATATACAGTATATGTACTAGTGTATGATAGGTATATAAACAATCACAGGGTTATTCAAGGCTCACTAACCAACAAAAATAAATCTATGATTACTTTAGTCCCGTATATTGTCCTATATCCTTGTATATATACACCACCCAATAAACTGATTTTCAGCATAAGGCGGATCTATAATTAAGGGTTATTACTTGTCGACGATATCACCTCTGGTGAAAGAGGAAGTTGAATTCCAAAAACGAACGAAGGAAGGGTTAAACATGCATTATGCAAGAGCTAAATCTGCCAATTACAAGTCTTTCTGAAATGTTTCGCGCTTAGCCCACCCCAGCACCCTTTTCGGCTAGATTCTTTGTGGGCAGGGGATATCAGTAAACTGGATATGAGCAAGTGATTTAAAAGTAATCCGAGATCCGCCTTGTATAAACATGAGCTTTAAGTGTCACATATATCTACTCCTACTACAGCGATCTAGTTGCTAGGGACGCGCTGATATCAACATGGCTGCTAGAGATGATTAGATAACGGTATAAAATGAATAACTGCTACTTGTGTTGGCCGTTATAAACGATATAGTCCGTGACTGGCAATACAAACATCTCTCGTCGAATGGAGAGAGAGAAAGAGAGAGATAGAGAGAGAGAGAGAGAGAGATAGAGAGAGAGATGGGTTTAACGTCCACTCGACACAAACTAGGTCATTTCGGGATTATCATATGATTTTAATTTCATTTCAATAATTCATTTGATCGTAGGGGGTCTTTAGCAAGAGGTTGGACAGGAGACCCTACTCCTTGCCACGTACAACCGCGGAATCGAAACCACGCCAGTGGATTCAATGACAGTATGATACAGCGCGCATGTATCAACCATTCGACCATCCAACCCCCCGACTGGTGAACGAAGAAAACCCTTTAAACCACAGGTGTCATTCCAGTCTCGGCCCCTCCCGCTCAGTATTCCCCCCTCCCCTCCCCAATAAACTCACAGATCGGATTGGATCCCGGTGTTGGCCTGATGCTGGGGGGGGGGGAGCGTCTAGTCGTTCGGATGGGATAATAAACCGAGGTCCCGTGTACACATTGTAATTAGACGCGCAAAGTGCCCCAAATTGGGGGGTAAGACGCTGGTCAGTTGGTCCCAGGTCCGATCCCGGTATTGGCCTGATGCTGGGGAAAAACAATGAACAATGTCTAGTCTTTCGAATGGGATAATAAACTGAGGTCCCGTGTACACATTGGCGCGCACGTTAAAGATTCTTGGACGGGAATAACAGAGGACGAGAATAACAGGCGAAAACGCCACTGCCCGGACAAAATATCACTCATAGAACACTCCAGAACAGTAGGACGTTAAACCCTATTCCTCTCCATATCTCCATATCCATTGCTATCAGAGCACAACATTTATAAAATATACATATATAGAGAGAAATGGGGTTTAACGTCCACTCGACACAAACTAGGCCATTTCGGGATTCCTATCAGAGCACAACATTTATAAAATATACATATATAGAGAGAAACGGGGTTTAACGTCCACTCGACACAAACTAGGCCATTTCGGGATTAACATATGGCCTAATTTCATTTCAACAAGGGTGCTTTAGCTGTGGAAGGAAACCGGATAACTCGATGAAAACCTACGAGGTTGGACATGCGATCCTACTCCTTGTCACGTACAAATGGGGATTCGAAACCATGGCAGTTGACTCAATGACTGGCTTTACTATACAGCGCGCATGTGCTAACCATTAGGCCATCCAAGCCCCTTATAAGATATAAGGTAAGTCATTAAACTCTATTTTCAGGCGCGGATCCAGAGAGTGAGGGAGGGGGTCCGGACCCCCCCCCCCCCTCCTCAGGCTTGAAAATTTTTTATGCGATTTTATTGCGATTTAGACCTGTAATTTTGGAATTTACCTTCCGGAAATACGTCAGAATGAACCAAATTGAATCTAATTTACCAAACCCCCCGTTAATCGGTTGAGCGCAATTAGTTAAGCAATTATCAAACCTAGACCCCACCCCCCACCCCCCTGCAAAAAATCCTGGATCTGCGCCTGATTTCTCTTCATATCCAATCCTCTCAGAGAACAACATTTATAAAATATTAAGTACTGAGTATTTGCCATGTGTAATAGTATATGTCAATAGTATATAATATTACATGTTCAATTAATTCAACCGCTATAACATTAAAGGTACAAATGGCTTTATTAAAACAATTATTCTACATCACTGTAAGAATATAGCATTGATCGAGAGCTTGCTGCTTGGATTGAATGTGGATTTAACGTCTTTTCCACTTCGGCCATAACATATTATGGTCATTTTTGTTTCTAGGGAGTAAGACAGTAGTTCGCTTCCGGTGTCGGAGTAGTTCGCTTCCGGTGTCGGGCGAGAAGGTTTATCGTTTTTTCTCGACGTGGTTCCCCCTTGTCAGTGATGCAGGACGGAGAGTCTGTCAAGGAAAGCTATATAGTCGTTAGGGTAGGAAGAAAAACCGAAGTCCCGTGTCCACATTGACGTGTACGTAAACGATCTTTGTGCAAAATGTAAACGGTCCTTTGTGCAAAATAGAGACTTTTGGCAAGCGTAAATTTCTGGTCCGTATCGCGTATCCGTATCGATTTTGTGTGTGACGTCAACAATGCTTGTGTATTTCTCATACGTGATGTGGCACACGGATACGGTAGCACGTATCGAACAGCTTTCATACGGAAAAGGTCCATATAACATCGTCGTCTTTTTACCATACTTTTTGCTACTTTTAGACGCTGAAATGTTGTATCATAGTATACACTTGACTAGTACTGAAGATCTTGGTAGAAAACTGACATAATGCTGTAATAGAACTAAGCTAGCCCAGCTACCCATATGTACACGCCGCGAAAATCTGCCAAAACTCTAAAACCACCTTGACGCAACGTATCACGTGGCGATACGGATACGTGATACGGATGCGGAAAATTCCGCTTGCCAAAAGTCTCTAATGTCTCTCATAGTACACCGTGTGGCGTATGCCCGTCTACATTAGCCCAGTTTCAGGAGAACAGTAGGACGCTAAACTTCATAATTTCATGTTTGTTATTTCTAGGGTTAGTATTCTCTTAAATATTTGTTTACGGCCATTATCGCGTCTCTCACGTGTACCAGCAGCCGGGGCAGTCACGGTTTACTAGGCGGGTAAAACGTTGGCTCGCTAGCCTGGATGTCGCGTGTTCGAACCCTGCATGTTCGAACCCTGCGTGTTCGAAAGTTCATTGGGATTATCCGACACGGGTTCTCTTTGTCAGTGATGCAGGACGGAGGAAGTGACAAGAACAGCTGTTTAGTCCTTCGGATGGGTGAAAAAAGGAGGTCCCGTGCACGTAAATGATCCCTGGGCAGTTGGAATTCGATATAAAAGTAGGTCTCAAACTGATTGAAATGCAAAATCTTTATCCAGTCGGGTTCCTTTAAGTACACGATTTGTTTATATTTAATTTATGTAAACATACGTGGTAACTAAGGACATGGAGACGCTCTCTGTGTGTTAAAATTATATATAACTGAATACAATATTATAATATATATATATATATATATATACATGCAATTATACCTATATTGTATATTGAAATAACTAAATATGGGGTTATTAAGGACTATTGCAATATTTATTTGTATGTTTTATTAAAGAAGAGGACATTAAAGAAAGCTATTTCACTCCAATCGACACAAGATATGCTTAACGTATTGTTGTTATTGGATGTATGTACTTCGAGTGTTGGATGTATGTACTTCGAGTGTTGACTTGACCAATTTAAATCTTGAAATAACTTTGCCAGGACGTGCATTCCTAAGTTTCTGTGTCTTGTTGGTTTGCATATTGCTATGCTTGAAATGCGGATGATTGTATTTGAAAATACATAATCACCAAGCAGAACGAGGACTATATATTCCAATTCAAATGGTACTCCACAAAAAAACTTAATACCTCATGATCGACAAGGAGACGGAAGAATATATTTCAGTTCAAATCGCGATTAATACGTGGGTTTATTTATTTCTACTTTGGGAAGAACTACATTAACTTTAAAGTTTATTATATTTGTCGAGAACCGTTGAAAACAGAAGTTGTGGATATGGTGTGTTCATGTTTCGACTGCGGGAATGGAATAGATCAAGATAGCATCTGTTCGTGATCCGTCGTTTATCTGAGCGAAAGAATCTGTTTTCTCTGTCAGAAATAAAATGGGTTGTGGATCTTCAAAAAGTTACAATCCTCATTTGCGAGATCATGTTTCTACAGAAGATGGGCCAAGGTTTGTATTTTGGTTGTCGGATGTTTTCAAATATTACATGGCGTCATGTTTCTGGATATTATCAAATATTACATCTCGTCAAGCTCTCGCTATTACATCTCGTTATATCATCAATAATATTACATGTTGTCATGTTACAGACGTGATCTATATTACATGACGTCATGTTGCAGACCATAGAAGTATAAATATAAACATCATATTTCTATGTTGCAGACATTATCAACATTACATGACGTCATGTCTCCGATACTATTAATATTACATGACGTCATGTTGCAGATATCATGGCAGATATTATCAATACTACATGAGGTCATGTTTTAGATCTATTGACATAGGAAATCCTAAACATCATTTTACTATATTTGATAACGGCTAGAGAGTCACGTCGGTTCAGTGAGAAACGCACTGTCTGGGTTTGAATCATTTGTATGCCCAGACATTTCAGCCTGGTTTCTTCATATCACTGATCGGATGAGATGACATCCCAGGGTCAAGAGTTGGTGCCAACCTTGTCCCTATTAAATGTCACTGTGTGTGCAATATTCCTAAAAAAACGACACAATGCATGGTCTACATAATCCCGGTTGCTACAGAAAATGAAATGAAATGAAATGAGGTTTAACGTCCTACTCTTTTGCACCTAACCTGGGCTAATGGAAGACGGGCATACGCCATATATACAGAGTGCTATGAGGGAAATTTTGCCCGGGCAGCGGCGCTACGGCCTACTCTTATATCGCATTCCAACTGCCAAGGAATCTTTTACGCGCAGTCCAATGTGTACTCGGGACGTCGGTTTTTCGTCCCATCCGAACGACTAGGCAACTGTCCTTGTCAGGCCCTCCTTCTGCATCACTGACAAGGGGAAATCACTCCGGAAAATTGAGATGACCTTTTTCGGCCAATGCAGGGATCGAACACCCGACCTCCAGGCTAGCGAACCAGCGCCTTATCCACCTAGCCACTGTGACCCCCCTGCTACAGAAAAGTAGGACGTTAGCCCCATTTCATTACACCACTGCAGGCGCGGATCCAGAGGGGGGGTCCAGGGGGTCCGCCCCCCCCCTCAGACTGGATCCGCACCTGCACTGAGCCCTCGTCCATCTGTTTTCTCTGTGTCTAGAATCCTAGTCTATACGTCGCTCAGACATGCACGATACCTGTAGACTCTTTGGGGATACTCGATTCACAGTTCCGGAATTGAATTCCAAAACTGGTGTCAATCGAGTGAAAAGGAGAATTTCGGATTACAGCGCATGCGTCGACTGTATAAAAAGCATCCCAACCAATCATGACTGCTGAAACATATTTTTTACCTAGGAATACGTCACGATTCTACTCACTCCACCTCAGCTGTCGGGACTGGTAGAACTGTGACAGGACTGAATTCCGCGTCACTCGATTGTAATTCTGTCGATTCGGGACGTTCTGGACTGTGAATCGAGCACCGCCATATTTCCAGTTATAAAGTTGTATTTCATAGAACATAATAAATTGGCTCTGTGTATTATACAGTTTCAGGTATACTTCGACCCAAGATAGAGAAGATATACCCACTACAGTTCATTCAGCACCAAGTCCGAATGTAAGATCAATTTTCAAATTAAACTTGCGGCTGAAAGCACGGCACTGTTGACAAATGACTAAGACCAATTTGTTTCACAGAGAATTACTTACGAATTATTTCGGTCACAGATGACTGTGTGGAACACGTGCAATGACACCAATCGGCTTCTATCATTGGCTCAATGGCTCGTACATTGTTTACAGAAGACGTAACTGCACCGGGCAAAATGATGCCTTTTACTCATTTTAATACCCATTTACACCAAATAGGAAATACTTTTTAATTACAAAAACTTCAAACGTCTTTACTTATTTTTCTAATACATACAAAAAATGTTTTAGAATTTAATTTGTCGGGGTAAAAAAGTTAATATGGGGACTCATTAAGTCTCGTCGATGTTATCCTTATCAGTGATTGTAGCGGCCTAGCGAATATTCACTGCTGATCAGTGTGAAATGAAATGAAATAGGGTTTAACGTCCTACTCTTTTGCACCTAACCTTGGCTAATGGAAGACGGGCATACGCCATACAGTGTGCTTTGAGGGAAATTATGCCCCGGCAGCGGCGCTACGGCCTACCATTATATCGAATTCCAACTGCCAAGAGATCTTTTACGTGCACTCCAATGTGTACACGGGACCTCGGTTTTTCGTCCAATCCGAACGACTAGGCAGCTGTCTTTGTCAGCCCCCACCCTTCTGCATCACTGATAAGGGGAAATCACGCAGGGATCGAACACCCGACCTCCAGTCTGATCAGTGTGGACTAAGACGTGCAACAAGTCGTTATCAAGCAAGTATTTTGAAACGTCGAGAATAATATTGTTATAGTTTGAATTATTAGTATGTGAGTTTCTTTATGTCACACCACACGATGCCTGTTCATTTATTCTATTATCGCGTGGAGTAGATTTTTGCCCGGGCAGCGGCGTCTTGGCCTACTTTTCATTAAATACCAGCTTGTTCTTTTATGTTCATGCCAAGTGTAGATTGTTCGGCTTCGCGGCCCATTCGAATGACCAGATCCTTATTCTGCTACTCCGACAAGGGAAAACTAGGCTGAACCGGGACCGAACCTGTTATTGAGCCAGTTACTCAAACTCAAAATTCACACGTTATACAGACATTGTAAGCAACAGACAACGTGCTCATATGTCAGATCAATGGACTGGGTGCTAGCCGTAAGCTGTTGATTGTTACACTAAAGTTTCTATTGTTCTTTTCCAGCAGAAGAACATCACTGAAAGGCAGGATGCTTTGCCTAAGGTAGTATCAGATAGAGCTCACAATGGTCATCTGGTAGTGGCCGAATCCACAATACTACCATTGCAACAGAAGAATAAAAACACTTCACCGTCAGAAGGTCTGGCTGCCGGAAACTCCTTTACGAACAAAGATCTAAATGGAGCTGTGGATGAAGACCCGTCTGTGGGGCCAGCTGAAGATGCAGAGCAAGTGGTTGATACAGCTGAAGAACTGGATGATACAGTTGAAGATGGTTGTGAATTTAAAACCAGCCAGTCTGATCAAAATATTGAATCATACGGTTCAAATATTACCAATGAAAATACTGACATCAGAAATATTCTCGATTCACTGTATGGACGTGCTGAAGTTGGTGTAGATTCTACAGCAGACGAAATTATACCACAAAAAGCTGTAATCGTCAACCATCAACGAGGACAAGAGCTTACCAGCGGAAATATATCGAGCGTAGAGAAGACAGTTGGTTTCAGTGATGCAGAAATCAAAGATAAAATACTTCATGGAAATATAAATGTAAAATGTCCGCCCGTAGCTAAAATAGTTCGAATATTTACCAGTAGTACATTTACAGGTATTTTACATTTACACGTATATTACATTTACAGTTATATATCATATTTACATAATATGTTACATTTACAGACATTTATTTGTTTTACATTTAGGGTTATTGATTTCATTTACAGGTATTTTTATGTTTAACATTTACCAGTTTTTTTACATTGATTGACAGGTGAACGAGCAAGGGTGGATCCCTAGTTGCACGCGAGGGTATAAAACGTTATTATGGATCTTAATGCCGTCACAAACTATAACGTATGGTCGACTATCTCACTCCTATATCGAATTCCAACTGCCAGGGGATCTTTTACGTGCACGCCAATATATACACAGGACCAACCGTTAACAAGGGGACTGTAAGCTTTATATAATTTAACGAATCACCAAGTCTAAATCCAACTACACCATCTCTCACTTTCTTTCTCGTCTTCGATTGCCTGGTTTGTGGCACAGAGATAAAGGACGATAAATCCCATGTTATTTCCAAACTTGTTTTGTGAATTTCCAGATACTAAGCATGAACGAGATGCTTGGATGAGTAGATGTTACCCCAAGCTACAAACATTCTGTGAGGAGAGGGGATACGATTTTCAGGTTGTCGATATGAGGTGGGGAATTCGACAAGAAATGGAGATTCTTCATAAAACAACCGATATTTGTCTAAATGAAATCAAACTTTGTAATGAAATATCCACGGGACCCTCCTTTGTGGTAAGTAAAGTAATATATAGTTATGTTATGTTGGGCTAGTTGAGTTGGGCTATATTTTATAGTAGAGATGGTCCATGGTTGGCTATATTTTATAGTTAGGTTGGGCTAGGTGGGCTATATTTTATAGTTGGGTTGGTCTATGGTGGGCTATATTTTATAGTTGGGTTGGTCTATCTTTGGCTATATTTTATAGTTGGGTTGGTCTAGGTGGACTATATTTTATAGTTGGGTTGGTCTATGGTGGGCTATATTTTATAGTTGGGTTGGTCTATCTTTGGCTATATATTATAGTTGGTTTAGGTGGCCTATACTTTATAGTTGGGTTAGGTGTGTTATATTTTATAGTTGGGATAGGTGGGTTATATTTTATAGTTGGTTAGGTGGGCTATTTTTTTAATTGCGTTAGATGGGTCTATTTTTTATGGTAGGGTTAGGTGGGCTATATTTTATAGTTGGGCTAGGTGGGCTATATTTTATAGTTGAACTATATTTAATAGTTGGACTGTATTTCATTGTTGGGCTATATTTTATAGTTGGAATATTTTTAACATATTTTATAGTAGGTTCATATTTGACAGTTATATTTGATAGTAGTTGGGCTATATTTTACAGTTGGATTATATTTAATATTTCATAGTAGTCGGACTATATTTTATAGTTGGGCTGCATTTAATATTTTCTTTATAGTTGGGCTATATTGTTAGGCCATATTTGATATATTTCATAGTTGGGCCATATTTAATAGTTGGTTATATTTTATAGTTGGACTTCACATGTATTTGATAATTGGGTCACATTTGTATGACATTTTATTATGACAAAGAATAAGTCGATGCTTTTTAACACAGTCGAAAACTCACTTTAGGACATTTGCCATTTCTAATTTTCCGGTTTAATAATTAACGTGGTAATTTTTTAAAAGTAAGCTCGTGGCTCTTGTTTCAAAAATATTTACTAGTTTTGACTGGTTGACAGTGAGCTTGGCTGACAGGAAGACTCAACTACCGGTCAATCTATATGTTATAATATTAGAAAATACCAGTACATGAACTAAAAGCAAACAAAATGCAACTAAGTTTACAAGTTCTTGTGTGCAAATTGACTACTATACTTTTCTTCTTAAATATATTTATTTACTACTTAAACATATTTATTTATTAGACGCTGTATGCTCAGAAATATGGATGGTGCCCGTATCCTACCGAGATAAGTGAGACCGACTATAAAACTATAACCAATGGTCTACCGGATGACGATAAACAACTGATTGACAAGTAAGATTGGTTATTTATAGAATAACAATTTTTTTGCCCGGCCAAGACACTTGGGTCTACTCATGTCTAATTCCAACTGCCGATGGATCTTTTACGTGCACGCCAATGTGTACACGGGGCCTCGGTTTGTCGTCCCATCCGAACAACTGCATAACGCAAGGATCGAACAACCGACCTCCATGCAAGCGAATCAGCGTCTTGCCCACTAAACCACCGTGACCCCCAGCCCACTTAACAAGGTGGTCAGGGGTCGTGACAAGCGGTAGGATCCCCTGTCTAACCTCGTGGGGTTTCTCCGGGTCCTCCAGTGTCCTCATATTGCTAAATACCCCGATGTGTAATGAAATACAACGGAACCATATGTTACTTCGGAAATGACCTAAATTATTGAAATAAAATTGAACCATCTGTTATTCCTGAAATTACCATGAGTTTGTCACCACTTCTTTCTCTCTAAACCCCATTGCATTCATTATAACTCATTGTGTGTATATTTTGTGTGTGTATTTTGTGTGTATATGTTTGTGTGTATATTTGGTATAGATGGTATAAATATGACGAGAACAGAATACCAGCACATTATGTTATTTTACCAGTCACCACTATTTATCCCGATTATACATCTACCAATAAAGACGACAAAGAACGGGCTAAAAACAGCTTTAAACAAGATTCAAGTGATTTTACCAGGATCATAGCCAGGCAAGCTGCTAGTAAAATGTCTACAGAGGAACAGAGGAAATATATCACTTCCGGTAAATAAGCAGTAGGGTTTGTTTTAACTTTCTTATTCATTAGTTGTGTGTCGTAATACCTTATAACACTTGTTTGTGTTTAGAGGCGGTTGTTTTAACTTTTGCGTCAATTAGCTGTTTGTGGGAACACCCTATAACATTTCTTGAGGTTGCTTTAACTAGAGCGGGAATTACTTATAATACTTATAGTACTCCTTGTGTTGGGGCTGGGTGAGGTGGGGATGGATATATGTTGTTATGTCATGATTTATATGTTCTCATGGTTTATATGTTGTTATGTCATGATTTATATGTTCTCATGGTTTATATGTTGTTATGTCATGATTTATATGTTCTCATGGTTTATATGTTGTTATGTCATGATTTATATGTTCTCATGGTTTATATGTTGTTATGTCATGATTTATATGTTCTCATGGTTTATATGTTGTTATGCCATGATTTATATGTTCTGGTGGTTTATACGTTGTTATTTAATGGCTTGTATGTTGTCATGTTATTATGTCATGGTTTGTATGTTGTCATGGTTTATATGTTGCTATTTAATGGTTTATATGGTTTATATATAGTTACAGAGAAGGAAATAGAAGCTGGTATATTAGACAGAGGTAGAGAGGAAGTACAAAAGACGTGTGTATGGTTTTATAGAACTATTACAGATATACATGAACAGGATCCAAAAACAACACCCAAATATTCAGGTAAAACTACATAGAAAATATTAAGATAAAGCTACACAGCATCAAACATATTAAGATAAAACTACACACTATTGAAAATATTAAGATAAAATAAAACCATATCGCAAATATTAAGATATAGCCTCACAATATCGCAAAAATTAAGATATAGCCAAACAAAATATCAAATATTAAGATCAAACTACACAGTATCGCAAATATAAAGATAAAACTTCAGCGTATCAAAAATATTAGATAAAGCTACACAGTATCGAAAATATTTAGATAAAACTACACAGTATCGAAAATATTAAGATAAAACTACACAGTATCGAAAATATTTAGATAAAACTACACAGTATCGAAAATATTAAGATAAAACTACACAGTATCGAAAATATTAAGATAAAACTACACAGTATCGAAAATATTAAGATAAAACTATCCAGGATCGAATATATTAAGATAACGCCACACAGTATCGTAAATATTAAGATATAGCCACACAATATTGAAAATGTTTGATAAAGTTACAGAGTATCGAAAATATTCAGATAAAACTACACATTTTTATATTGAAAGGTACTGTGAGTATATATGACGAGAACTGCTTCTTTCGCTAGCGTCAGGTTACATTTTAGAATGGCTGACAAAGTTGATAAATTTTGCACATTAATAACATTTCTTTTGAAATCTTCCATTACTCATTACATGGACATTACATAAAAAAATGTAATGATTACATCTTATTACCATTACCCATTACCATTAGCACAGACCTGCATATTATCGAGAATCTTGTAGACATGCTCAGTTACATGATTACCGTGTAGAAAATGGCTTACTTTGCTAAGGGGTTTTGGATTTACGTCCATCATTTAGTTTCCCGTGCTTGTCATCTGATTTGTGCAAGCAATTGTCACCCATTAGGTGAAAAATAATCCCTTTCAGTAAGTTTACTTAAGTTTTATAGATTTTTAGGTTGTTTCAGATGACGTAATAGATCAACACGTCAAGGTTCTATTTCAGATGTCGCAGCAGATGATAAGTTATCTAAGAAACTTTTTATCGAGTTGAAAGAAAAGAAAATGAAAGATAAGTTACCGGACCAGAATATAATAAACTTTGATGTTTCCTGGAAAGAAGGTTAGCACCGTATTCCTAAAGCAATGGTCAGAGAAATCCCTCTAGGCCCATTGCTGGGTTGGCTTCTGATTTCTGATACTTGATCTTTTGAGGGAATGAGTGTGTGTATTCTCCCCATTCAATCACATCTATCCCATGTACAGGATCATGACAGCCCGTTTACTATGGGGTCTTCCCTAAAACTTTTGACAGTGATTTAAGGTATTAAAAACGGTGAAGTATTGTTCGTCTTCATACAGTATTGTTTACATTGTCGATAGCCTCGTTTGTCACACAATTAGTTTTCCTACAATATTCTGCGATGCACTGGTTAATTGGGCATAATACGTTATGTAAACATATTTGGTCCAATTGGGAACTTTGTTTCAAATTTAACGATTTTGTTAGGCAGTAAGCCATTGGTTGTTAATGTGGCTGTTATCAAATTATTATAATTTAGAACAAGAATTTTCTCCAATCACAACAGTATGGGTTAGCACGTGCGTTAAATTGTATCATTAAGCCTGTCATTGATTCAAATGGCGTGGTTTCGAATCCCCGTTTGTACGCGACAAGGAGTAGGGTCGCCTGTCCAACCCCTCTCTCTCTCATGGACAGGTGGTGAAGAATATTGCCTACTGTTTTAGAGATTATGCAAATATTACAATAATTATTCAACGCTATTCGAAATTAATTATTTAGAATTCGTTATTCGATATCAATATCAACTAATGTAACGTGATCTGTCTTGCTGTCTCCAATATTTTTACTACATGTAGTGTAATTCATGCAAGCTTGGCAAAGTGCCCGCAATAATATTTGAAATAATGATGTACGACAACACCAAAGAAAGGATGACGTCACATCTGTATTTTAAAATGATTTAAAGATTTCCCAAAACATGCAAAAATTGGAATAGCGCAAGCGAATTATTGAAATAAAGAATTGAATCATACGATTGTTCCGAAATGGCCTGTTTATTGTTTCTAGAGGGATACCCACAGTTCCGTGCATTTTACACAAAGGACTCGCTGCAGGCAACCGTTTCATTGGCTAATCCCCCACCTCAACCAAAACGCGGGTTATATAACAATTATTCCAAATCTTAGTGTGGAGAACGCTAGATCGGAGACGGTCCTACGCAAATTGTGACGTCATATGTGAATTGTGGGTTAGGGTAAGGGTTAGGCTTGATCATGGGTTAGGGTTAGGGCTAGCCCTGTTTATATCTCGGGACTTTGACCAAATCTACAGGTCCTAGCCCTTACCCTAACCCTAACCCACAATCTATATATGACGTCATATGTGCTAAAATGCGTAGGACCGTCGCCGATCTAGCGTTCTCCATCTTAGTGTTGTAAAGACCAATAAAAACGAAACGAAATAGGATCTGCGTTTTAATCAGTTATTTTTTTTTTATGTTAACTGGCTCTTATTATTATTATTATTATTTTGTTACAGCCACAAACACAAAGATTATTGAACATGAAAATTACATCAGTAAATTCTGTGAGAGTTTTGTAGCCAAACTATCCGACATGATTGACAATGGAATCAAAGAGAGGGAAGAAAGGGAATTGGATTTTCTATTGAAGGATATCTCCCGCCATATCATACACTGCCAAAACCTGTGTCGCAATTTTTCAGATAGAAAAGAAAACCACCTGAAGGTTTGTAGCCAACATTGCGAGGGAGAGAGAGAGAGGGGGAGAGAGACAGGGACACAGACAGACAGACAGACATACAGACAGAGACAGAGAGATAGATTTCAATAATTCGCTTGTGCGTAGGGATCTTCTGCAGTGGAAGGAAGCCAGTGGACCCGGAAAATACCCACTCCTTGACACACAAAACCCGCCTTGTTATTTGCGAATAACGACAAAAATAGAATGCTCGATTACTAATTATCCAATAACAGTGTAAAACTGGTTAAATAACGTATAGCTAGTGTCTAGTTCTTCGTCAATATTCGTAATTAAGTTAACTGTCGTGTTTTCGATTCTGCGGTTGTATGTGACAAGGAGTAGGGTCGCTTGGCCATCCTCGCGGGTTTTCTTCGTGTCCTCGGGTTTCCTCTCACTGCCCTGCACGCGAGCTAATTATTGAAATGAAATGTGCTCATTTGGTACAACAATAAATACACATTATTTGAATTCTATACAGATTATTTGTGACCACATACAAAACGTTAACCAGCATCCGTTGCTTATACATGGAGAGACTGGATGTGGAAAATCATCATTGGTAGCTAAGGTTGTCCAGCAGTGTTGGGAGTTAGATAACCCACCAGCAGTTATCATCAGGTACTGAAGTTATTATTAGACGGTTACCATTTACAGACTTCGTGACTTAGACTGAAAGTACAAATGCCACTGGCGGATCCAGACACCCCCTCCCCTCTGCTCAGCTACATTTAAAAAAATAATGCCTTGCATCAATGAAATTACATCACAAAGTGATCCTACATCAGTATAAAAATGATTTCTCTGTTAAGAAAGTTCAATTTGTATGTATGCCTATGTAATTTAGAGACGATGATGGCAGATTTCCGTAACAGAAACCTGGTAAACCCCCTCCTGCAAAAATTCCTGGATCCGCCCCTGAATGTATTGCCTATGTGTTAACATTAAACTAAGAACACCATGCTATGCACAACATATATTATTACTGATTGCTAACCGTCCACAGATGCAATAGTCTAAACAGATTCCAAAGTATTATAAGATAAAGGTACATGTATTTTTTTATTTTAGATTTGGTGGTCTGACACCTGACAGTATGACGGTTAAATCTACACTGATTCGTATTTATCTTCAGATCAGCAGGATAATTAATGATGATGCGGTGGACGAACTGGTGAGTCTTAAAGGTCCCATCCCGATATTATTTTGTAGAATAAATCTACTTAAGTTTGCTTTAAAATCCTCTACCATAGGGTCGAGGAAAGTAACTCAAATGCAATACATTTTCAAACAACTTAAACGGTGTCTGGATGAAACCAGACTTTTATTTTATAAAAATAACGACGTGTAGGTGCAATTTACCTTTCGTTATCAAGTACAGCACATGGATCATTCAGGTTGCGATAATATTCAAGAAATTCTCAAATAAAAACCGTTCTTGGAACCAACCCTGACACGTTAAATCTCTTCAGAGAAAAGTTAATTTCAGTCACAGGAAAATGAATCTAAGAGTCAGACTTAACGCTAACGCATGCGTAATTGGATCCGCACTTACGACGTCATTTCAGTTGCCAAGATTGACATTGTTCTCATTCAGTATGGCAAAGTCATGTTTCATCCGTTTAAACTAGGAAAACAATTCATCATTCCGTTCAAGGCGGCACCGTTCATGGCAGGTTTAACATGTGTAATGTAACCAGTTTGACCGTTATCTGAGAGAGAGAGAGAGAGAGAGAGAGAGAGAGAGAGAGAGAGAGATCAGAGAGAAATGGGGTTTAACGTCCACTCGACACAAACTAGGTCATTTTGGGACTAACATATGGTTTCATTTTTTTATTTCAATAATTCGCTTGTGCGTAGGGGTATTTATCAGTTTGACCGTTATCTAGTTAATATTCCGACTAATATTCATAAAAAGAAGGATATCCGTTGTCCGAGTTTTATTTGGACCTGGATTAACATTGGTGCAGTGAGTAACCACTCGCTAACCTAGAAGTATTGGACCCGCTTGCATCCACCTTTTCCGTGGTCCGGGAGGGGGGGGGGGTACTGGGATGGCCTAGCGTGCCGCGCTTCGACATCTAGCTGGTCAGTCACCTCTGGCTTGCGGCTGTGGTTTCGAACCCAGGTGTGAGCGTATGTGGCATGGAGATAGGGGCGCCTTCTCAACCTCGTGGGTTCCTCCGGGCACTCCGGTTTCCTCCCACTGCTAAAGACCCCTACGCGCATGCGAATTATTGAAATAAAATTAAAAGCATATGTTAGTCTCGAAATGACCTAGTTTGTGTTGAGTGGACGTTAAACCCCATTTCTCTCTCTCTCTCTTCCGTTGTCCGGGGCGGAGTGCCTGATAAGGAACTATGTTTTTTTGATTGGAAGAAAACCAATGTCCTGTGTAGACTTAAAGCATCACTAACAGTTAGAATTCGAAATAAGAGTAGGACGTAGCGTTGCTGTCAAGGTACAATTTCCATCTTAGTACATTATATTGCGCATGACCGTCTTCATTCTACCCGAGTCGGTGCAGAAAAGTGGGAGATTAAACGGCAATTCATGTCATTTTTAGGCCATGCTAAAGGAGACGGACTACAGCGCCATCTGTCAGAGACTGAGCGACATGTTGGCAAGAACTTTAAAGGAAATAGTCATCATTATTGACTCACTGGATCGTCTGAGTCCTCCGGAAGAGGCGTCAAATCGAGCATGGATTCCGGACCAGTTATCAAAGTATGTTACAGTTATAATCACCGCTAACAGTCCCGCTGGATTTGACAAGGCGGTAAGTTGGAATATATAATAAATAATATGATAATAACATTTACAATCGCGTTTCCATCACAAGCGCCCGTACCATGGAAAATATTTCATTTAATAACATTTGTCCTAAGCATGGCTAAGTGTAATTCCTAAAGTCGGTGAGGATCACGTTGTCTGAATCCCATTTGTAATTCAAGGGCAAATAACTCGTCTAAAGGCATCGGGAGGAAGACCACCATTAATTTCCCCATTTACTTCAATGTTAATTCTGGACTCTTTGCCCACCTCTAACTTTTCCCCAAATTTTCGTTGGACGAAATGCTTTTCACTACAGACAGAGGAACAAATGACCATGTTTTTGCACTAAAATTTTTATGAGGTTGACCACCAAAATTTTGAGATACACGAACTTGAAGAAGCATACTCAAAACATGTATCTAGTTGCCGTACATATCACCGTCGCCAACCTCATAACGCCGTTATCCTTCCGCCTCAAAATCATGAATATTTACCAAAACCTGGCAGAAAATATTAATTCAAACCCTCTTAGTCCATTCTAGACCAAAAAAAAAACCCCAACAAAAATAGGCATGCAAAAGGGGGGAAAAGAGACAGAGAGAGAACTGCTATAAATAGACGAACTACAATGGGTACCGAGATGGTGAAATATAATGGTGGTCTGCCTCCATCGTGTGCTTAAATATGTTTATTCATTATTCATGTATATCCATACCCATAACTGTATTTAACTGAAATTACACCCAAGAACATGGAGGTCAAGATGGTTTCTAAACTATATTTATGTTTATAGGACAAACTAGAAATGATTAAATTTACCCAAGAAGAGGCTGAAAATATCCTCCTTCATTTATTAAAACAAGAAAATAGAAAATTGACTGATATTCAGAAGAAGATTGTTGGACAAGTTTTAGAAAAGTTTCACAGTCCATTAATGGTTCGCTTACTGTATGACGTAGTTGTAAAATGGACGTCAGAGGATTTAAATGACGTCAACCAGGTAATCTAAATATCGCTTCTATGTACAGTTCCTCGTCGTTAAATTCAAAATAATCCCTGAGAGTGGAGTCCCCTTGATGAAAACTTGAACAATATTTTAAGAATAATGATTGGCTTAGCACTACAATCATAGCACAGATTTGAATGCTAAGCCAATAAAAAGGCAATCTGATTAAAACACGTCGGAGGTCACACGAGTGGCTTTTGACCATATGACGTCAGACATTTAATTAACCAATCAGTTTCTAGTGGATTAGCCACAGATCCGTTCACTTCACGCCAAAAACTCACCGTAACAGGCCGTTTCATTGGCTAATTCCTCACATCAATAAACGAAATTTTGAACTGTAAAATACCAAAGAAAATAGGATCAATGACTTTTAATCAGATTCTAGATTTTCCCATAACGGTCATAACATCGCAACCTCTATTTGCTTGAATATCTGCAGGTCAAGGAAGAAAGTCTAACGAACACAGCAGACCCTAGCGCAAGTGTTATTACTCAACTGGTCCGACATGGGGACGAAGGGGGCGCCATACGTTTTAGAATTCGAGCCATATTTGAAAGTCTGGAGAAGATACATGGAAAAGAATTAGTCGAAAAGACGTTGGGGTATCTCACTATAGGTAAGCAATCCTTAGTAACTAAACATATGATAAATAACACAAATTTATATGAACGACAATCACTTAGCAGTGGCGGATCCAGGACTTTTTTTGAGGGGGGTGGGTGACAACCATATGTTTTTGTCCCACCGACCCCGGAGCGATGGGTGCCGCCGTCACGCATCCGAGAGCCGTAGGCGCGAGCAGTAGAGAGGGGTATGGGGGGGGGGTCTCCCCCCAGAAAATTTTGAAAAATTATCATCGATCTCCTCGTATCTGAGTCATAACGAACAATGATTTCTGTTCGTCGACAATGTTTCATTTCGTTGACGATTTTCAAAAATTTCGAAATTTATATATATTGATTATTATGTCCCGGTGGAAGCTTGTAGGACCCGGGGTTCCTATACACCGGTGGGGGAGGGGGGGTGACTAGTCACCCTAGTCAACCCCCCTGGATACGCCTCTGCTTGGTTTATTTCACACTACGTTTCAGCGCTACGTTTCTTGCCGCTTAAGTGAAAACTTGTCGAAACGTTTTTTGAAATAAACTCAGTGATTGTTTTCCATATAAATTTGTGTTATTTATTATAGGTAAGCAGTTTATTATTTATTTTGCTTTGTAACCATGACAACATAAAGGCGTTTAAACGGGAAAGATACGCCCAGATCACTCTCCCCGAGTATTTCAGGCTATGTTAGAGGATGTGACACTCTTTAAAGCCCTATTTAAGCTGCCGTCTCGTTTTTCCAGCCAAAAGAGGATTGACAGAGAAGGAATTAATAGATCTGTTATCCAGTCATGTTGATGTGTTAAAACAAGTAGAAAATGGCTTCTGGGTAATACCCGATAAACGTGTACCTATTTCTATACTGCTGAGGCTTCTTCGTGATCTGGATGTCGCCATTGGTAAGTTATCGTTCAATATGATCTCTATTGGTAGTCCTACAGGGGCGGGGGTGGTTCGAATCCCTGGTTGTACGTGACAAGCAGTACGGTTGTCTGTACAACCTCGTGGGTTTTCATGGGGCCTCCGATTTCCCCCTACTGCTAAAGATCCTACGTGCAAGCGAATTGAAATAAAATTGAACCATAGTTTGTGTCAAGTGGACGTTACGCCCCATTCCACTCTCTCTATCGGTGCAGGAATAGCGCATTTATTATTATCGTTGGGTTTTGTGCATATAGCAGACTATGCTTGTTTCCCGGGATTGAGCTTGATACCGATACTCGTGGGCACGCTCCTGAAATACCATCCCAAATGTCTAACTGTGATATTTTGTTTTATAAATTTTAGAACGACGTGATTTCGATGATTTATCGGTTTTGGTGTTGGGCCAAACAGAATTCAGAGAGCAAGCAACGGAAGTGTATAATCTTCAAAAGGAAGAATCGTGTCCATTGCGAAATATTCTTTTGGACAAACTGAAAATGTACTTCAATGGTTGGTAACGTTATATTAAGATGTAGACTATTACTGTTCGAATAGCGACCAGCATACAGATGAATTTATATTTCTGTCCACCATCCGACCTAGTGAGGAAAGTCATGCGCCATGATCGAAACTTTGCACGTACATTCGATGTCTGTAAGAACGACTTGGAATTCGGGGAAAAATGGGCATATGTCGTCTTCCTTACCCGTTCTTCCATTGAACGCTGTTTCCATGTCCACATTATTAGTCTCGATTATCTAGTTTTACGTTAAATTATCTAGTTTTACGTTTAATTATCTAGTTTTACGTTAAATTATCTAGTTTTACGTTAAATTATCTATCACGAATGTTTTCAAATCTACTAATATCGTATCCTGACGATGGCATTGAAAATTAATTAATGTCTAATTGATAATATAAATAACATTTCAGGCCTACAGAAAGACCTGCCAAGGTTTCTGTTACGGAAATCCATTATCGTCTCTAAATTCCATAGGAATACATACAAATTGAGCTTTTTAAACAGAGAAATCATTTTTATACCGATGTAGGATCACTTTGTGATGTAATTTCATTGATGCAATTTTTTTCATGTAGCTGAGCAGGGAGGGGGACCCCTCTGGATCCGTCCCTGCTGCCAAAGGCGGATTTAGCTCTTGTATAATGTATGTTTAAGCTTTAGACTAGATTGTGTTTATTAATTTGACGATTCTGGTTTGTTTGCAGGAAGTGGAAAATTCACCAATGACAGCATCCGGAAGTTATGCAACCTGCCGTGGATCCTGACAGAATATAATCCCGATGATTTGAAAACTCTGTGTTTGTGTAATCTGGAATTCTTGGTAGCAAAGATTAAACACATTGGAGTTGAGTTAGTATTTTATTTCTCAAAAAGGCCTTTAATTTATTTCTGTAAAAACTGCAATTTTCAAGGAACTGTTAAAATTCCTTTTTTGAACAGATAGGTTAGACTATTTTAGTCATAGATGACTTTTCACTCGATCTCTAGAGGCCCTCAAGCTGACGGCGGTCCCTCAGCAGCAGCGTCCTAAATCCAGTGCATCAATCCAAGAATGGGGTTTAACGTCCTACTGTTCTACTCCGACTGGGCTAATGAAGACGTGCGTACGCCATACAGTGTGCTACGGGGGAAATCTTGCACCGGAAAGTGGCGCTATGGCCTACTCTTGTATCGAATTTCATCTGCCAAGGGATCTTTAACGACTAGACAGCTGTCCTTGCCAGACGCCCCTTCCTGTGCCACTTACAAGGGAAACCACGTCGGAAAATGTCGATGAACTTTTTCAACGAATGCGCGGGGATCGAACACACGACGTCCAGGCTAGCGAGCCAGTGTCTTACCAATTTAGCCACGGTGACTCCGGACATTGACAAGAAACCCATATATAAAATACACCTACAAGACCACAACAGGACTGTTGCTCCCCACCCTTGGCCCCCCCGCTCTTATTTTAACATACCTTTAATTCGTCGAACTATTTGTGTGTATTTCAGAAGTGTAATATCCGATATAGCAGAAGCAGTGAAAAAATATGGTGAAAACAAAATGGCGGATTGCATGATGATAAAAGTTGTTTTACAGATATCACAGAATGCACTCTCAAGGGATCCTCATCAACTTCCGGTACAAGTTCTTGGCCGAATCACTACGACCATAGTAGGTTCTAGAATTACTATAAAGATTCAGATGAAAATATAAGTTAACGGGGCTCATTTCGAATATAGGGGCCGGGGGTTGTAACGTGTGAGATTAAGATTATAACGTATGTTGTATCTCTAAGCAGTTGTCGTCATAGCAACCGTTTCTAGATTGTGGGGGGGTTATATCATTAAGAAACAGTGGGTGCCATAAGGTTTAGGCCAGATCTACATGTAAGTCGACACAGCAACCACAAACGATTAGGGGTCTGGTCGTTGTTGTCTAACACAATTATCCTGTGGATGGTCGTCTCGAAATAATCCACTCCTTCGAATTAATCCTCCCTCGGGAAATTATCCATTCCTCCGAAACAATCCTCCCGCTGGAAATAATCCCCTTGGGAAATAATCCACTCCTCGGAAATAATCCTCCCTCGGTAAATGATCCACCCTCGGTAAATGATCCTCCCTCAATCCTCTCTCGTGAAACAATCCACTCCTCCAAAATAATCCACTCTCCAAAATAATCCACTCCAAAATAATCCACTCCTCCAAAATAATCCAATCCCCCGAAATAATCCATTCCTCGGGAAATAATCCACTCATTCATTTACTTGTTTCGTATTTAGAAATCCAAGGAACTTGAAAACTTGCTAGGTGAATGTGAAGATGCTGGTTTTACGACAATATCCACAAAGAGTAAGATCTTGTCGACTGTGGGTCAAGGGTTAACATGTTGTCTTCCGGTTCATGGTGGTTGTGACATCATAGATTTACATGTAACCAGAGATGGAACCACGGCTATTACATGTAAGTTCCATGCGTAAGATAGATTGTAATTTCGGTTTAACGTCGCACGTGTAAGTTAGGCCTATGCTAGATTGTAAATGTGGTTAAGATATGGTGGAACCGTTTTAATCTATTCAATATCGGAGAAATCCGTTGCCATTGAGAGTTGATTATGGTTTGGATAAATTCATTTATATCTAATTAGTAATTTAGATAACATTTCAGGCTGAAGAAAGACTTGTGATGTGCAAATTTAGCTCTTGCATACGACGTAGATTAACTTTGTCGAGAATTTCTAGGGGAAATGAAAAACTTTTGGTTAAGATGACAATCACGACCTTCTACACGCTGCATGAATTGACCGGAAATGTGAATGCCGAGGGTTCGTCAATGTACGTGGGACCTCGGGTTTTATATAATCGGAACGACTTAATCCCTTTTCCGTGCAGCTCCATTAACCAACACCATGATGTAACCACTGACCTTCTGGCTAGTGAGGCAGCGCCTGAATGTCCCCTATCAATTTTAGTAACATGTGCCAACATATAGGTTGGAATCCAAGATGAGGGATACCAAAATTTTGAAGCGTAAATTTTGAACTTAAAATCATAAAACCAGATTGGGAAGCCCATTAAAGAAAAAACTAGCGAAACAAACATTATCACTCTCACGAAAAACATTTATTTTCAAATATTGTATTTGTGAAATGTGCTGAGTTTGTTAAATTCAATAATTTTGTGGTGGTATGTTTAACTCCGTGTAAAATGGGTGTGTTTTTGTTTTGTTTGTGGATTAAACGCAATATTATTACTTTAAGATGCTTACGTCCATTTTGCAGGTGGAATCGATAAAGGGAAATGTTTGCTGCAGTTTTGGGACGTACACGAGGGCCGGCCGATAAATACTCTAACACTGACAGCATCTCCTGTATTAAAAACATTACTTACCAAGGATGATAGATGTATTTTGGTGATGACAAAGGATTCGCTGACAGCTTACGATACCCAGAGAAGGATTCTGTTATCAACGTATAGGTTCGAGGACCATCCACCACCCACTGATTCCAGCACGGAACTGCCGATAATATGCCTAGGTGGACATGCTAAGCAATCTGTAGGCAAGGATGCTAAACAATACGTGGGACTGTTTTGGAATGATTATTGCAAACTTCTTAAAGTGAGGGATGGGAGTTTAGAGGATAGTGACCAACGGAAAATGGCCCCGTTACAAAATTATAAAAGTGGTCTAAAGTCATTAACATCAGGTAGGTCTACAGTCATTAACGTCAGGTAGGTCTACAGTCATTAACGCCAGGTAGGTCTACAGTCATTAACGTAAGGTAGGTTTACAGTCATTAAAGTCAGGTAGGTCTACAGTCATTAACATCAGGTAGGTCTACAGTCATTAACGTCAGGTAGGTCTACAATCATTCACATCAGGTAGGTATAACTTCATGATCATGAGGTGGGATGAAAAAGTATACACGTTGAAGCTGCACATTAAGTTCTTTCAAATGGTACGAAAAACCGTTGACAGTCGCAATGTGATGACTAGAAGGTTGAATTGACTTGCCTGCATAGAATTGTAAACATGGCCTTTGAAAACGATTATTTATGTTAGTTTGAAATTGTATTGTGTTAAGACGAGATATTTTTCCATACCATGCCGCGTGCACTACATTCGACATGCTGGTGGTGGAGAGGGTGGTGGGGCGCAATTTAGGGCATAGAACCTGTCATTGAATCAATTGCTTTCAGTTCCCTTCTGGCATGATACCAGAAGTAGGTTCGCCTGTTCAATCTTCTAGACCCCCTCCCACCCCCTCTCTCATTCTTCCTCTCTCTCTCTCTCCGCCTCCTCTCACTCCCTCTATCCCTCTCATATGTCTATTGTTTCAGGCAGCAGGAATTATATGGCGTGGACGGACGAAACACGTCGTGTACTGCGAGTGTTTAATATTGGAAAACTGACGGCCGAAATATCGGTTGAGCCATATGAAGTTGAGAGTCATTTGATTGATGCTATGTGTTTTACTGGTGATGGTAGTGGTATAGTCATCAGCAGTAAACGTGATAAAGATATTTTGATTCTCTCACCCAGAGATTTAAAACAAATTCATTTTATTAAAGGTATTGTCTAATAGTATCATACATAAACAATTACACGACCATTTCATTTTACCATTCCAATATTCTAAGTAATGTATATTTTTGGGGTGTATTATGATTTCTATAAATTGTGAATTTTTCATATCAATATATTTTCCTATTCTGATCATTTATTTTTTTTATTTAATTGAATTGATATTGTTAAATATTTCTTGTGGCAGACCCGCATATACTAAACAATTCTCATTTGGTTCGAAGCAGTCATTTTGGAAGACGCTCAACAAGCCAATCTGGTTTCGGTCTGTAGTTTGTACGGATCTGCTATAGTCGGTACTACAACCACTTTTGTGTGCTTATTTCAGGGCACGAGGGAGATTCTCCGCAGGATTTCAGATTCTTCTCCGACAAATATTTGTACTTCCCTTCTAAACGGAGAGTTGTTCTGGTTGATGTTCAAAATCAACAGAGGGCGTGGTTAGATACCCATTCGTGTCATTTACAAGTGGCTGGTATAACAGTGCTACAATCTTCATTATCCAGTGAGAATGATGGTTATGACATGTCGTCCAGCCGTGTCCTTACTGTTGGTGATGATGGCAATCTCAGAATATGGAAATATGAAAACCTGTCCAAGTTATTGAAAGATATGGGCGACATTCAAAACACAGATGTTGGCGACAAGCTGCCACAGATCAGGTGGTCTTTTCTATATTAAAGTAGATACAATTTTTGCCAGCTGACTGAGCGCCTCAAATGGGATAGGGAATCAGACTTTTTTTCTGTCCACGCCATTCATAGGTTGGTTTTTTTTCTGTACCGACTGAAGTTGGGGATGGCATATTTTATCCATTTACAATCTGATTTATACTCGTTTTGACTTTTTTTTCTATGCTTTGGGTGACCCCAGCTACACGAAGATCTGACTGATTATAGTGGGAGGTCACGTAAGAGGACATACAAGAGGCCTTTGGCCCTATGATATCAGTCATTCAATTAACCAATTAGTATCGTTGTTTCAAGTGGGTATACAAATGCAAAGTAGACCGATAGTCCTGCGTACAAGATGATAAGAGAGAACACTACTAAACAGACCATTTGATTTCAAATAGAACGCGTGTTATTTAACAACTCTTCCAGATCCTATTGCAGTGAGTAAAACAACGAAACGATAGGATCTGTGATTTTGTCAGAGCATACCACAGTCCGTTCACTGTATCTCTCCGAAATTCTATGCACACAGTAACTTATAGCAGTTATGCCGTTTTCTAATTATAAATTCGTTGATGTAAAAGCTTTTGTATTTCCATGGACTAACATTTGCTTGAGGTCCACGGTGTTTCTATGGACACAAATTTGTTTGAGGTTTTGGTATTCAATGGTACTGGATATTCGTGACCGAGATGGCTTGTATCTGATCAGATAGAGAGTGGGTTATAGTTTACAATCAACCATGGCCTTAAAAAGTATTCTTCAGAATTTATGTCTAATATATATGTTGCTGTGTTTATTTATGACAGATCTGTGAAGTGTTTACCCGGTAATGGTAGATACAGTGTATTACATTCTGTAGAAATAATCCAACA
This sequence comes from Patella caerulea, assembly GCA_036850965.1. Classification (NCBI taxonomy): domain Eukaryota; kingdom Metazoa; phylum Mollusca; class Gastropoda; family Patellidae; genus Patella; species Patella caerulea. Next base: position 8,931,824 of record JAZGQO010000002.1, on the reverse strand, counting down.
GAATTACGTGCATTACATATCAGTTTGGGATGTTATAGAAAACAAAATGGTTAGAAAGTCACAATTAAAAGACGTAAGTAAAACTAGATCTCTCGATTCGATTTGATATGTTGCAATGTCCGTGTACATATTTTTGGGTGGCCTGGATGAAAACAGTAAATCTAGATAACGTATACAATAGAGATGGTGTCAGCCACTTCATAAATCATAGCAAACATAAGTAAATGTAGACACCCCAAACCAAAAAGCACATATAACATAACAAGTAAATCTAGATGACGTAAGTAAATCTAGATGGCGTTAGTAAATCTAGATGACGTCAGTAAATTTAGATGACGTCAGTAAATCTAGATGACGTCAGTAAATCTAGATGACGTCAGTAAATAAACACAGACACCCCAAACCATATTTCTATGCCCCAAACAACAAAACCACCTAACATAATACCTAAAATCTAGATGACGTAAGTAAAATTAAATGACGTAGGTAAATCAACATTCACGGTGGCCCATTATTATCGCAATCCAAACTTGTTAGATATATAAAACCTCATTGAATGATAAACTGTATTATTTGTTCTAAAAATATTAAGTCTATCCATTGGTAAGGATTTTAACATTTGTAATCCTCCCGTTGCCACACTTTCACGATTTGTTTTTTACGGTGTTTAATATAACAAATATAAAATGCTTTTTAGAATGTAGTTTGTGCATGTTTTGTCATTTTTAGTGGAAGATTACAGATATTGAAGTGATAACCACATCAGGACCAGAACCCGAGCTCTCCGCCATCATCCAGCACTATAAGACCAAGAAGATATATCGAATGGATCTGACTACTATGAGCATTATAAAGGGTGATTACAGTGTAGCTAAAGCCATTGATGATGAGGATGACGATGATGATGATGAAACCGAGGACGTGCACCTTTCATCTTTCAGCATCATGCAATTAAATAGGAGTAAGGTTGTTTTTTTTGTATTTTTTGTTTTAAATCTGATTTCAGATACAATTCTTATTTAGAGAATGAGGGTGGGGAGTAGGGTCACCTTCTTCAACCTCGTGCTTTTCTCCGGGTCCTCTGGTTTCCTCCGGGTCCTCCGGTTTCCTTCGGGTCCTCTGGTTTCCTTCGGGTCCTCTGGTTTCCTCCGGGTCCTCCGGTTTCCTCCGGGTCCTCTGGTTTCCTCCGGGTCCTCCGGTTTCCTTCGGGTCCTCTGGTTTCCTTCGGGTCCTCTGGTTTCCTCCGGGTCCTCCGGTTTCCTCCGGGTCCTCCGGTTTCCTCCGGGTCCTCTGGTTTCCTCCGGGTCCTCCGGTTTCCTCCGGGTCCTCTGTTTTCCTCCCAATGCTAACGACTACTACGTGCAAACGAATTATTGAAATAAATTCAAATGATATGTTAGTCCCGAAATGATCCCCCCCACCTTCTCTCTCTCTCTATTCTCTCTCTCTCTGTGTTACGCCCAGCTCCACTGGCAAGGAGAAACTAAGTATGTGATATAGTTTAAATGATTAATTTAGATCTAGTTTGTATCTATCTATTGTTTTACAGATATTATCTCCGGTTGTACGTGGCAAGGAGTAGGGTCGCATGTCCAGCCTGGTGGGTTTTCTCCGGGTACTCCACTTTACTCCTACTACTAAAGACCACTACGCGCAAGCGAATTATTGAAATAAAATTAAATCATATTTTAGTCTCCTAATGACCTAGTTTGTGTCAAGTGGACGCTAAACCCCATTTTTCTCTCTTTATAAGGCTTATCATGCATGTATTTAATTATAAATCAAGGAAAGATTGATATTGCCATATAGTATAACAGCTAAATTATTCATGAGTTCAGAAGTACATGTATAAAACCAATAGGAGAAATACTGTAATTGTAAAACTCACTCGGCCGAGAACGTGAAACCTACCAATGGGTCGATTAGGTGACAATTATAAACGACAATATCTGAACATATAAAAGTTTGTGTCGAGTGGACGTTAAACTCCCAGCTTTATCTCTCTCTTTACAGATATTGTCGGTATATACGGTGATAGAAACACATTAATTGCAATATCTATAGAAGATAAAACGTCAGAACGTTATGTTGATAGATGCTCCGGATATTGGGTAAATAAACAGATATTCTGATTGTGTGGGAAAGATACACTTGGATTGTGTTTGTGAATATAGTGGGCGGGGCGGAGGAGATGCGCGTGTGTGTGTGTGTGTGTGTGTGTGTGTGTGGGGGGGGGTGTGTATCACAAAGTGCTGGCGCCCTATTTAGTCTTGAATTCACTTCGTTTGAGTCTTGAATTTACGTCGTTTTTGATGCATTGGAAAGATTAATGTGTACATAAGCTAGGAACATCTGGCTATAATATTAATATTATTATTATATTCTCTGGAAAGTGTCATTTATTATGGAAGACCAAACAGCTCTGTATTCAATGTTCTTAATTCTTAGTCCTTAATTCGTAGTCCTTAATTGTTATTTCTTCATTTGTTGTCGTATTTCGACATTTTTACACTAAAATTAACATTTGTATTTTAAATGTAGGCTATTTTTTTTTGATTTTCTAAAAAAAAAATATCTTTTATTAAAATACATTTTACAAATGACTGATTTCGGATCTTAGCGACGCAGTGATTGTATGGCGCTGGCTCACGACCTTGAGACACGGTTGCTGGTCGAAATAAACCTCCTGGTTGCTGAGCGACGGTAACAGCTTCGAAGCCATGTCCATTAATTGGTAGAGAATTTACCAATATAGTTTTCTCCTCATGCAATATTTATCTCCAGCCAGCTATCGGTGCTGCTCTATTATTGTTTGTTTTGTTTATGGCTTTCTGCACAGTTCTCCTTCATTTTTTTTCTATTTAAGGTTAACAAGGAAGAAACGGTACTTGTTGCCGAAACATCAAACAAATCTATGATTAAATTCTTTGAAATAAAAAAAGGCAAAATTGACAAAGTTCCGACAGAGTTGTCAAAGGAGAGAGATTTGTGCAGAAAAATGCAAGAAACAAGGTCAAAGGGAGACGATTTCAATTACAGTTCACGTTCAGTTTCTGATGCTGATTTCAACCTCTTGTCAATTTCTGAGGATGGACAATTTATCATCTTCCTTGCTAATGACCTTAAAATCGTTGTATACGATCGTGGTAAGAGTAAGTAAATCAGAAATATAACACATTTGTGGCATGGAAGAACTAATCTATTTGGGTGACGTGGATGAGAACATGACAACGTGCTTAAAGGGACAATAACATTCTTGCTGGCTTGGTAGCTCCTGAAAATAAATGATATCATTATTCTAAGTACTAGATGTTTAAGTGTCCTACCTGTTGTGTAACTTATCCATTACAACCTATTTTACTTGTCCAGAGGGTTCGAAAATATTTTAAAATCCAAGTCACATTTGAAAAGGTTTACGTTAGACTTTTCAAATCAATTGGTTAAATTTTTCAAATTTTTCAAAATGGGTGTGTTAAGATGGAATTTATATCATCATTTAATTGGAATATTCTAAAATAATACGATTTGTTGACCAGAATGAAGATTGGGACATATTATTCAGTTACAACAAGAGTGTTATTGTGGCTTTAAACTCGCATAACGCAAGAGTTAAACCAGCCTATTGCAGGTTTTTCTTTAGCCATGAAATGTTTTCTACATTATTAATTAGACATTAACTTATCCAGACCATAATCAACTCTCGATGTCATCGCTAGCCTCTGATATTTACTGGATTGGGGTCCGATTTGCTGCTCAACTTTCATTCATGATTTAATCATGAAATGGATAATCGAGACGATGTTTTTTTTATCGTACTTTAGTAATGATAATGAGGCTAAGCCGAAAATTTAATCGCTAAAATCTCGGTTTTCAGCAAATTGCCTTTATATTATCTGGGGGTTGGGATGGCCAAGTGGTCTAGGGTACCGTGCTTCGACCTCTAGCTGTCCGGTCACCTCTGGCTTGCGGCTGTGATTTCGAGCCCTGGCGTGAGCGTATGTGGCATGGAGATAGGGGCGCCTTCTCAACCTCGTGGGTTTCCTCCGGGCACTCCGGTTTCCCCCAATTGCTAAAGACTCCTACGCGCAAGCGAATTATTGAAATAAAATTTTAAAAAACATTTGTTAGTCCCGAAATGACCTCTCTCTCTCTTTATATTATCTAGTTTTTAACTATTATAGTGAGGCTATTTTGAAATGTAAAATACAAAACGAAATAGGATCTGTGTTTTATCAGATTGTTATTCAATGGGCTGCTTGTTGGCCCAGGGCTTGTCTTTTTGGGACTAACATATGGATCAATGTTATTTCAATAATTCGCTTACGCCTAGGGGTCTTTAGCAGTAGGAAGAAACCGGAGGTCCCGGAGAAAACCTGTGAGAATGGACATGCGACCCTACTCCTGGTCACGTAAAACCCTAACCGTTAATGTTGTTTTGGTCCTTTAATGCCATTAGAAGTAATATCAGATTTTCTATTTCACAGAAAAAACAGTTTCCCCAGACTTGTGTCGTGACGGAAATAAATTGATTGGTGTCAACCATGCTGTATTTATAACCAAAGACAAAATACTCTGTTCATTTGATAACGGTACATTTAGGGTTGTGTCCCTTCTAAATGATGGTAAGTAAACCCAGAATTAAGGGGCCGTTCATGCTGCCTGCGAACACAACAACGGTAAATAACTATTCCCTAAAATTCGCTCAAATGGTAGACACTATATTTAGGGGCGGGTCCAGAGAGGGCTTGACAGGTTCCCTGTTAAGGAAATTTGACAGTTGACAATGCATGATTCCATCGTCGTATCCAACGTCAATGTTTATCATTATCTGTGAATGCGCGTTCCTATTGATAAAGAATAAAGTACACGGCCGTGACACTTTTCTTATAAAAAGTGTTGTTTTACGCTCTTGTTTCTATGTAGCTGGATCTGCCCCTGAGGTTTGTGATGTTTGGACAAACATTTCCGTCAGAGAACACTGTATGGCGTATATCAGTCTTAATCGGCCCAGTCAGAGATCCAGCGCTGGCGTATATCAGTCTTAAGCAGAACAGTCAGAGATCCAGCGCTGGTTTCCAGTTTTCACTGGTGCAAGGTGGAGGGCCCGGCAAGGAACCGTTTGGCCATCCCGACACCCCGAACGGTAGGGTGTTAAATCCTATTGCATTTTATAACGATATTTGTGATTGGATAATCGGATGGATTTTATTACAGGTGAAACGTATGAAGTTAAAGATGACCACTTTGATAAGATTAAAATCGATGGTAATCTGTCTAGTCCGTACTACATGACTTATGGTGTAGCCGAGAAAGATCAAACACTTTACATCAGAGATAAACACTCAAATAATCTGGTAGCCTCATTTACCTCAGACATGAAGGTACTCACCTTTTACAATACCTCAAGAACGCGAGATGTAAACCGGGCACTCGGCAAATCTCGACAGATACCGGAACTTGCATCTAGTCTCGGCTGTATGACAGTAAGTGATATGTACCTACGCCCATACATTTGCGATGCGGCTACCGGTTTACTTTAACAGGAAAACTTGACGCTATTACAAACAAGCAAGACACCATATGGGCGCAGCTATGTTTCATCCTGGACCTTTAAAGTAGTTCAAAGACACCATGGGCGCAGCCATGTTTCATACGGGACCTTTAAAGCAGTTTCGATATGGCGTAATTCGTCATACAGCCGAGACTAAATGTAGGTTCCGGAATCTGTCGAGGATTACCGAGTGGTAAACCGGGTAGGACACGTGATTGTTGCCGATAGGTTATAGTGGGTAATGGAGATGGTCGATAGGTCAGCGTGTGCGCCGTGTGCTCGCTGCATCATAAGGTCTGTTACTGAGTTAACAGCAAGGCCGGACAGGGCTGGTGCTAACCCTAACCCAATACCTAACTAGAGAGAGAGGTAGAAATTCGGTTTAACAAAACCGGAGCACCACGCTAGTTGACGCAATTACAGACCTTATGATAAGATAAGATTTTATTGTATCATTGCATCCACCAAGCACAGAGTACATTACAGCCATTAACATTTTTCTTAATCCACGCTAAACAAAAGTTGATCATGATGCAACGCCACCCAACTCTCAGCCCCCCCCCCTCCCGCCCCTAATATGTAGCGTGGATTAAGAAAAATGTTAATGGCTGTAATGTTAGTCTCAATAGTTCTGACGCTGAAAAAGCCTCCGATTGATTTTTAAGGGCCATTACCACAGCTCTTTCGTTGTTTATTCCGATTTTCAATCCACATGTTAGTCTCAAACTGACCTAAATACAATGTACTTTTTTTTTCTTCTTCTATAGCTGCTTGATCCACAGTTAGGATTAGACGGTTGTTCTGTTGTAGCTGGGGTTCAAATACCCTGCTGTGTCACATCTTTACGTATCAAACCAGGAAAATTACAAACTTCTTCATCATCACAAATAGACACCGACACTGACATCTGGTTTAACGACGATGGTAAGAATAAACTAGTACATGGCTGGTTAAACTTTCGAAACATCTGGCGTCAATATCGAAACATATGAAGTCACTATCGAGACACCTGGCGTCACTATCGAAACGTATGACGTTAATATCGAAACACATAACGTCACTTTCGAGATATCGAATGCGTATACGATGCCGATTGGTAATCAGTCAGCCGTTGGGGCATTTTCGAGATATTTGGGTCAATGCTCAGATTAGTTCACTTGCACTGAAAGTGAATGCGCAGCCATTCTTGTAGCATAAAAATGTACTGAAAATGATCTAAAGAAATCCCACTTCCATTAAAAATGTAAACTTGCTAAATTATCCTTTAGTCTTTGTGACCCCGGGGGTCAAAATGTGAAATTTTCCGTTTTTGCACTAAGAATATTTAAAGCAATAAAATGTCAGCATAAAATATAAAAACTAAATCCAAACCTGTTGTAATTAGTAGGAACTTTCAAAACTTATCTTTAGGTGGTCTTTTAGCACCGTACATTTACTTTGGAACGTCAAGGCGATGTCATAATATTGTAGCGATACGGCGAGTTCGTAATAATGTCGCTGGGTTTATTGAGTTCTAGGGCCTTATGCAAATGCAATTGGACCATTTTTTGTTTATTCTTCTTTAAGATGAATACAGCAAGTCAATACCCGATCCAGAATCAGACGAAGACTAGGACATAGGTGGGAAGAAAGTGAAAATACAAGATGTCCGACAAATGATGGATTGAAGATAGGAAGAGTTAATTATAAGATAGAAGATATCCGAAAATACTTTGCTCCACTTTTACATCTAATCATAAAATAAAAAAAAAGAAAATTAACGGAACGGCCAACTGTATACATTTATATATTAAATGTTTATTGTTGTCATAGTTTCATGTATGTGGGGGGGGGGGTGGTGGCCGAATGGTTAAAATGGTTAAGCGTGTGCGCGCTGCATCACACGACCTGCCATTGAGTCAACTATCGTGGTTTCGAATCCCCAGTTGAACGTGGCAAGGAGTTGGGTCGCCTGTCCAACCTCGTGGGTTTTCTCCGGGTACCCCGGTTTTCCCCCCACTGCTAATTAAAAGACCCCTACGCGCAAGCGAATTATTGAAATCAAATTAAAACCATATATTAGTCCCGAAATGACCTAGTTTGTGTCGAGTGGACGTTAAACCCCATTTCTCTCTCTCTTTCATGCAAACTGATCCCGCAGTGAATATTCGCTTGGCCGCTACAATCACTGATAAGCATGACATCGACGAGGCTTAATGATTTCGGCATATTAACTTTTTTTACTCCGACAAATTAAATTCTCAAACATTTTTTTGAGGTAAAAGAAAAATAAATAAAGACGTTTGAAGTATTTGTAGTTAAGAAATATTTCCTATTTAGTGTAAATGGGTATTAAAATGAGTAAAATGCATCATTTTGCCCAAAGCAGTTAGATGTTAAGTAAACATTGCACGAGCCGTTGAGCCAATGACTACGAGGGGTGCAAGTCAACGCACGTGGTTTGGACAGGCATCCGTTACAGAGATAATTCGTAAGTAATTCTCTGTGAAAACAGATTGTCTTTCATGTATCTATATAATCTTGAATGACCCGATTCGTCAAGATACGCATTATTTGAAACGTGGCTAAGTGGGTAAGGCAATGCTCGCTAGCTTGGAGATCGCGTTCGAACCCTGCATTGACCGAGAAACTTCATTGGGATTTTCCGACGTGGTTTCTCCTTGTCAGTGGTGCAGGATGGAAGGCTTGACAATGACAGCTGTCTAGTCATTCGGATGGAACAGAAAACCAATGTGCAAGATCAATTGGTAGATGAAATTCGATAGAATAGTTAATCATAATGTCGCTCCCTGGCCAAAATCTCCCTCATAGTACACTGTATGACATGCCCGTCTTCTTAGCTCAGTGGAGCAGAACAGATGGACGTTAAACCCCATTTCATTTCACTTCATGATTTAAACTATTGTAATGTATAGGATGAAATAATAAAACCTTGCCACATTGATCGCAGTGTTATACTGGTCACGGAGTTTGAAAGTGTACATAAGAATTTTAATTTAGCAACTTTTTAAGAGACTGGAAGCCCAGGCAGGTATGGTTAGCCCAATAATGAACGACATTTTAATGTTGCCATATGAACGCCACAGAAGAGAATGACGAGGATGAACTAGATCAACCCAGAAACGAACCGCTTCCAATAAGTTTAGTTTCAAAATATCCTTAATTTTCCAAAATAGCATAAATGGGCATTTTAGTGGTGGAGCAGTTCAGAAGCGAACCCAATAAAATTCATATTCTTAAGTTTCCTGATTGGCAAGAGTTATTAAGTTAAAGCGATTGGTGCATAGGCGTACGGGCTCGATGACAGTAAGGGTGGGGAGCAGAACCTGAATTGCCCGAAATTTACAGCCCCACCCCCCTCGAGAATATTTTGGAATAGTTGACAGCTGCAAACATCTTTTCCTGCTATTTCAACCCGTGAACAAAGCAACTTCAAAGTGGTCTAATTAGCTTAATTAAGGTGGCTAACTCGAATTTCAATGAATCGTTTACAGTCCACGAAGACTGGAAAATTTTTGAAAATTCAACTGCGCAAACCTGCTATTCCAGCCTGTGAATAAAGCAGCTTCAAGTTGATCCAGTACAGCCTGCCTGCTGACCCGAATTCCAAACAACCAATCAATCGTCGCGGGGTATGGGAGCCTCATCCTGCGGGAGAAAAATTTGAAAATTTAACCACCGCAAAACCGCAAATGCTTTTTCTAGCCCGTGTAAGTAACTCAAAAAGTATCCAATGATTTTGTAACCGAAATCCCACTCCGAATTCCAACCATCCAATCAGACTGTTGCAGCTGCATTCACAAATACTAATTCGATGCCCGAAAAATGTCGCACAAAGTAGAGTGACTCCTGACAAAATGTTTTAATCCATAGTCAACTCAGTACAAATTCGTCATATTCAATTAAAAGAAGAGTAAAATTAGTGTCAAGGAAGTTAGGGAAGCAAAATTAGAAATGCCCAAAAAAATTTCAGGTTTACAGACAGCGGCGCCGGTTTTCTTCTAGTCTCGGTCACCCAGAACCCCCCTAGTCTTCAACGCACGGAGGGTCTGGGTTGGTTCTCAATTATTGACGAAAATTACTGGATAATCTACCACATAAAAAACCAAACATTTGGTTACGCATGGGCAATGGAACCTTTTGGCTAAAGTCTCGGTAAGTGCTAGATCTTATGAAGCCGGGACGATTTTGCTAGATTCTATAAAGCGTGGTCGAAATATATCCCACAATTAACTTGACATATCTATTACTAGAAACAAAATAGAGACGAGGAATAAGCATGGATCGAGATGAAAAATTAAGAAGATTGTGAGAAGCCATACGTCTGATTCATGACGAGAGAAAATTAACATTTCAATCGAAACCTTTACAAACAAAATTTTAAAGAGTGTCATCGTTGACAAGCGAGCTGTTTTGATAGATTCAGTACGTGGTAACTTAAAAGACTGGATAATTCAGACAATGACCTATTTTCCGTCAAATTTTGAGGACCCATCCAGGCTAATATTCGTAGAATATTTGTATGGATGATAGAGACTAGTTTTCTTCGTGAGCCGAAGAGGCGGAGCTAACCATGTATAGACGCCCCCTCCCTTCCCGCCCAAGAAAATTTTGGAATATTTGACGGCCGCAAACGCGTTTTACTGCTATTCCAGCCCGGAAAATTAGTGTTTTATTAGATTTCGGGTACTTTATTTTGCCAAGTAGATGAAATGATATTTTTTTCCTCACTTTACCTGTCTGCTCGAAAAGTCGGCTTACCCGAAAGTTAGGGGGTAGCTGCAGCCCCCCCCCCCCGCCCCCCTGGCTCGTACGCCTATGGATTGGTGCATCGTGAAATGTGGGGTAGGAGGCGAAAGGGTCGAGGGAGAGAGAAACGGGGTTTAACGTCCACAAACTAGGCCATTTAGGAATTAACACATTTTATTTCTTCGGGAAGAAACCATTCAATCCCCCCCCCCCCCGGGGAAGGGTGGGGTGTGATGGGAATGGAACGTCCCGCTAACGCAACGGGCCTACTTCGGTCATTTAAGAATAACATTCGGTTATATTTGTTCTGCTACTCTAATAGTGCTCAGAGTGGCGGTCCGTGTATTCTTTTTCGAATGCCAAATGTTCTCTTACGTGAACCTCCGTGAATAAACGGATAAACGCACATCCGATCGATGCGGCTTAGTGGGTAAGGCGCTGACTCACTGTAGCCCAGAGGTCGGGTGTTTGATCCTTGCATCTGCCGAGAAAGTTCATCCAGATTTCTCCCCTGACTGCCCTTGTTAGTGATGCAGGACGGAGGGCCTGACAAGGACAGCTGTCTAGTTGTTCGGATGGAACAACAATCAGAGGTCCCATGTTCACGTTGGTGTGCAAGTAAAAGATCCCTTGACAGTTGGAATTCGATATCTCCCCCATAGCACACAGTACAGCGTATGTCCGTCTTCGTTAGTCCAGTGTATAGAGCAGAACAGTAGGACGTTGCATCTGCCGAGAGCAGAACAGTAGGACGTTCATTTCTTGTTTCATGACGACAAAAGTTCAATTCAATAATGTAAATAAATAAAGATAAATAAGTGAGTAACAGGCCGTTCTAACCACCACGCCAACTAACTAAATTACCTTAGTCATATATAGTTAATTTTGAAGATTTATTATTTTATTAAAGGCGTATTTCGTGTACACATTGGCGTGCATGTACAAGAACCTTTGGCAGTTGGAATTTTGGACAAGAGTAGGCCTATGCCGTAATGCCGCTGTCCGGGCAAAATTTTCATTACCCATAGCACACTGTCTACTGTGTCGTATGTGTCTCCTTTGCGCAAACGAATTACTGAAATGGAATTAAACAAGGTGTTAGTTTCGAATGGCTTAGATCAAGTTTATGTCGAGTGGGCGTTACATCTAAGTTCTCGGGACCTCGTTTCTTTGTCCCGCCCGAAAGACTAGACACAACCGTTGCTGTTTAAAGATAAAAGTGGTGCGATAGATATAGCCTGTATCAAATAATGAAGCCTTTAATAAAAGCAGTCTGTGATTTATGGGTAAATAATGCACGGTATATCAACAATGTTTCTTTGCGACATTCTTATAACATGACGCATTTCCTAAATTCGGCTACCACATGATACCCACGTTGTATATAACCCACGCGCAACGAACAATGTTTCAATTATAACTTACTACTTAGAGACTTTGAATTTCCTTCTGGTCCGGCTTAGCTGCTAAAGTTAAATCGATTTATGATATGTACTCTGGATTCTTGGCCATTTAAATCTGTTTTCCTATTACGAAAACAATCAATACATGTGTCTGGCTTGAACTGGTCTGAAATAGCAGACGACCTATTGTTCGTGATTTACAGTTACCTCCCTTTAATGTGACGTCATTAACCCTGAGACGATCCAACATGGAATATCGCGTTGAGCTGATCTGAGCGGACGTTACGATTTATGACCTTGACCCTCATCGTCGATAGCAGTGTTTAATAAACACAATGTATAGCCGTTTAAGTGAGCGGATGAAATGAATAACAAACGCCCCGTAGTATTTTAACCATTTATGACACACAATAATTGTATCAGTCTTTATTCCACATTTTTGTGGCAAGATAATTCCCGAATGTAACCGGAATATTCCGTAAAACAGGTTGAAGTAATTACGGGTATACACCACGAAACATCGACATATACTGATCTCCCATCGATACTGATCTCCCATTGATTATTCCTGACAGCCCTCGACTTTGTCTGAAATCTGTCCCCGAAAATCACTACCGTACCCCACCCCTACCTATTTTTTTTTATATTTCATTTAATTTTCTAACGTCCGCTGCCATTTTATTTATTTGAGCCACACTACACATGGTATGAAATGAAAAAGTGTTTATCCCACTTTCATGAAGTACCATCGATTATTCCTGATATCCCTCGGCTTAGTTTAAAATCCGTCCACGAAGATCACTACCTCCCCCCCCCCCAGTCTAATTTTTTGTTAAATGCAATTACTTTTATAACGTCCGCTCACATTTTTTTTTCTTTGAGCCATCCCATACATGGTATGGAATGAAAGAGGGGTTATTCCTCTTTCATGTGGTACCATTGATTATTCCTGAAATCCCTCGGCTTAGTATGAAATCTATCCCCTAAAATCACTGCCCCTCCCCCAGCGTATCTTTTTGTTATATTTCATTTCATTTTCTAACGTCCGCTGCCATTTTATTTATTTGAGCCACCTAATACATGACGGATTTCAGACTAAGTCGAGGGCTGTCAGGAATAATAAATGGTACCACATCAAAGAGGGATAAACCCTCTTTCGTTTCATACCATGTGTAGAGTGGCTCAAATAAATAAAATGGCAGCGGACGTTAGAAAATTAAATGAAAAATTAATAAAATAGGTAGGGAGGGGTAGTGATTTTCGGGGAAGGATTTCGAACTAAGTCGAGGGATGTTAGGAATAATCAATGGTACCACATGAAAGTGGGATAAACACTCTTTCATTTTATACCATGTGTAGGGTGGCTCAAATCAATAAAATGGCAGCGGACGTTAGAAATTAAATGAAATATTTAAAGAAAATAGGTGGGGGGGGGTAGTGATTTTCGGGGACGGATTTCAGACTAAGTCGAGGGATGTTAGGAATAATCAGTGGTACCACATGAAAGTGGGATAAACACTCTTTCATTTTATACCATGTGTAGGGTGGCTCAAATAGATAAAATGGCAGCGGACGTTAGAAAATTAAATGAAATATTAACAAAATAGGTGGGGGGGTGTAGTGATTTTCGGGGACGGATTTCAGACTAAGTCGAGGGCTGTGAGGAATAATCAATAGTACCACATGAAAGTGAGATAAACACTCTTTCACTTCATACCATGTGTAGGGTGGCTCAAATAAATAAAATGGCAGCGGACGTTAGAAAATTAAATGAAATATTAACAAAATAGGTGTGGGGGGGGGGGGGGGTAGTGATTTTCGGGGACGGATTTCAGACTAAGTCGAGGGCTGTTAGGAATAATCAATCGTACCACATGAAAGTGGGATAAACACTTTTTCATTTTATACCATGTGTAGGGTGGCTCAAATAAATAAAATGGCAGCGGACGTTAGAAATTAAATGAAATATTAACAAAATAGGTAGGGAGGGGTATTGATTTTCGGGGACGGATTTCAGACTAAGTCGAGGGCTATTAGGAATAATCAATGGTACCACATGAAAGTGGGATAAACACTCTTTCATTTTATACCATGTGTAGGGTGGCTCAAATCAATAAATGGCAGCGGACGTTAGAAAATTAAATGAAATGTTTAAAGAAAATAGGTGCGGGGGGTATTGATTTTCGGGGACGGATTTCAGACTAAGTCGAGGGCTGTCAGGAATAATAAATGGTACCACATCAAAGAGGGATAAACCCTCTTTCATTTCATACCATGTGTAGGGTGGCTCAAATAAATAAAATGGCAGCGGACGTTAGAAAAATAAATGAAATATTAATAAAATAGGTAGAGAGGGGTAGTGATTTTCGGGAACGGATTTCAGACTAAGTCGAGGACTGTTAGGAATAATCAGTGGTACCACATGAAAGTGGGAGAAACACTCTTTCATTTTATACCATGTGTAGGGTGGCTCAAATCAATAAAATGGCAGCGGACGTTAGAAAATTAAATGAAATATTTAAAAAAAATAGGTGGGGGTAGTGATTTTCGGGGACGGATTTCAGACTAAGTCGAGGGCTGTTAGGAATAATCAATGGTACCACATGAAAGTGGGATAAACACTGTTTCATTTTATACCATGTGTAGGGTGGCTCAAATCAATAAAATGGCAGCGGACGTTAGAAAATTAAATGAAATATAAAAAAAAAAAAAATAGGTGGGGGGGGGTAGTGATTTTCGGGGACGGATTTCAGTCTAAGTCGAGGGCTGTGAGGAATAATCAATGGTACCACATGAAAGTGGGATAAACACTCTTTCATTTTATACCATGTGTAGGGTGGCTCAAATAGATAAAATGGCAGCGGACGTTAGAAAATTAAATGAAATATTAACAAAATAGGTGGGGGGGTGTAGTGATTTTCGGGGACGGATTTCAGACTAAGTCGAGGGCTGTGAGGAATAATCAATAGTACCACATGAAAGTGAGATAAACACTCTTTCACTTCATACCATGTGTAGGGTGGCTCAAATAAATAAAATGGCAGCGGACGTTAGAAAATTAAATGAAATATTAACAAAATAGGTGTGGGGGGGTAGTGATTTTCGGGGACGGATTTCAGACTAAGTCGAGGGCTGTTAGGAATAATCAATCGTACCACATGAAAGTGGGATAAACACTTTTTCATTTTATACCATGTGTAGGGTGGCTCAAATAAATAAAATGGCAGCGGACGTTAGAAATTAAATGAAATATTAACAAAATAGGTAGGGAGGGGTATTGATTTTCGGGGACGGATTTCAGACTAAGTCGAGGGCTATTAGGAATAATCAATGGTACCACATGAAAGTGGGATAAACACTCTTTCATTTTATACCATGTGTAGGGTGGCTCAAATCAATAAATGGCAGCGGACGTTAGAAAATTAAATGAAATGTTTAAAGAAAATAGGTGCGGGGGGTATTGATTTTCGGGGACGGATTTCAGACTAAGTCGAGGGCTGTCAGGAATAATAAATGGTACCACATCAAAGAGGGATAAACCCTCTTTCATTTCATACCATGTGTAGGGTGGCTCAAATAAATAAAATGGCAGCGGACGTTAGAAAAATAAATGAAATATTAATAAAATAGGTAGAGAGGGGTAGTGATTTTCGGGAACGGATTTCAGACTAAGTCGAGGACTGTTAGGAATAATCAGTGGTACCACATGAAAGTGGGATAAACACTGTTTCATTTTATACCATGTGTAGGGTGGCTCAAATCAATAAAATGGCAGCGGACGTTAGAAAATTAAATGAAATATAAAAAAAAAATAGGTGGGGGTAGTGATTTTCGGGGACGGATTTCAGACTAAGTCGAGGGCTGTTAGGAATAATCAATGGTACCACATGAAAGTGGGATAAACACTGTTTCATTTTATACCATGTGTAGGGTGGCTCAAATCAATAAAATGGCAGCGGACGTTAGAAAATTAAATGAAATATAAAAAAAAAAAAAATAGGTGGGGGGGGGGTAGTGATTTTCGGGGACGGATTTCAGTCTAAGTCGAGGGCTGTGAGGAATAATCAATGGTACCACATGAAAGTGGGATAAACACTCTTTCATTTTATACCATGTGTAGGGTGGCTCAAATAGATAAAATGGCAGCGGACGTTAGAAAATTAAATGAAATATTTAAAAAAAATAGGTGGGGGGGAGGGGTAGTGATTTTCGGGGACGGATTTCAGACTATGTCGAGGGCTGTGAGGAATAATAAATGGTACCACATGAAAGTGGGATAAACATTCTTTCGTTTTATACCATGTGTAGGGTGGCTCAAATAAATAAAATGGCAGCGGACGTTAGAAAATTAAATGAAATATTTAAAAAAAAAATAGGTGGGGGGGGTAGTGATTTTCGGGGACGGATTTCAGACTAAGTCGAGGGCTGTGAGGAATAATCAATAGTACCACATGAAAGTGAGATAAACACTCTTTCATTTCATACCATGTGTAGGGTGGCTCAAATAGATAAAATGGCAGCGGACGTTAGAAAATTAAATAAAATATTTAAAAAGAAAATAGGTGTGGGGGAGGGGTAGTGATTTTCGGGGACGGATTTCAGACTATGTCGAGGGCTGTGAGGAATAATAAATGGTACCACATGAAAGTGGGATAAACACTCTTTCGTTTTATACCATGCGTAGGGTGGCTCAAATAAATAAAATGACAGCGGACGTTAGAAATTAAATGAAATATTAACAAAATAGGTAGGGAGGGGTAGTGATTTTCGGGGACGGATTTCAGACTAAGTCGAGGGCTGTTAGGAATAATCAATGGTACCACATGAAAGTGGGATAAACACTCATTCATTTTATACCATGTGTAGGGTGGCTCAAATCAATAAAATGGCAGCGGACGTTAGAAAATTAAATGAAATATTTAAAGAAAATAGGTTGGGGGGGGGGGGAGTGATTTTCGGGGACGGATTTCAGACTAAGTCGCGGGCTGTGAGGAATAATAAATGGTACCACATCAAAGAGGGATAAACCCTCTTTCATTTCATACCATGTGTAGGGTGGCTCAAATAAATAAAATGGCAGCGGACGTTAGAAATTAAATGAAATATTAACAAAATAGGTAGAGAGGGGTAGTGATTTTCGGGGACGGATTTCAGACTAAGTCGAGGGCTGTGAGGAATAATCAATGGTACCACATGAAAGTGGGATAAACACTGTTTCATTTTATACCATGTGTAGGGTGGCTCAAATCAATAAAATGGCAGCGGACGTTAGAAAATTACACGAAATATTTAAAGATAATAGGTGGGGGGGGGGGGGGTAGTGATTTTCGGGGACGGATTTCAGACTAAGTCGAGGGCTGTGAGGAATAATCAATGGTACCACATCTAAGAGGGATAATCCCCTTTTCATTTCATACCATGTGTAGAGTGGTTCAAATAAATAAAATGGCAGCGGACGTTAGAAATTAAATGAACTATTAACAAAATAGGTAGGAAGGGGTAGTGATTTTCGTGGACGGATTTCAGACTAAGTCGAGGGCTGTTAGGAATAATCAATGGTACCACATGAAAGTGGGATAAACACTGTTTCATTTTATACCATGTATAGGGTGGCTCAAATCAATAAAATGGCAGCGGACGTTAGAAAATTAAATGAAATATTAAAAAAAAAATAGGGGGGGGGAGTGATTTTCGGGGACGGATTTCAGACTAAGTCGAGGGCTGTGAGGAATAATCAATGGTACCACATGAAAGTGGGATAAACACTCTTTCATTTTATACCATGTGTAGTGTGGCTCAAATCAATAAAATGGCAGCGGACGTTAGAAAATTACATGAAATATTTAAAAATAATAGGTGGGGGGGGGGGGGTAGTGATTTTCGAGGACGGATTTGAGACTAAGTCGAGGGCTGTGAGGAATAATAAATGGTACCACATGAAAGTGGGATAAACACTCTTTCGTTTTATACCATGTGTAGGGTGACTTAAATAAATAAAATGGCAGCGGACGTTAGAAAATTAAATGAAATATTTAAAAAAAAATAGGTGTGTGTGTGTGGGGGGGGGGGGGTAGTGATTTTCGGGGAAGGATTTCAGACTAAGTCGAGGGCTGTGAGGAATAATAAATGGTACTACATGAAAGTGGGATAAACACTCTTTCGTTTTATACCATGTGTAGGGTGGCTCAAATAAATAAAATGTCAGCGGACGTTAGAAAATTAAATGAAATATTAACAAAATAGGTGGGGGGGGGTAGTGATATTCGGGGACGGATTTCAGTCGAGGGCTGTGAGGAATAATAAATGGTACCACATGAAAGTGAGATAAACACTCTTTCGTTTTATACCATGTGTAGGGTGGCTCAAATAAATAATATGGCAGCGGACGTTAGAAAATTAAATGAAATATTTAAAAAAAATAGGTGTGTGGAGGGGGGGGGGTAGTGATTTTCGGGGACGGATTTCAGACTAAGTCGAGGTCTGTGAGGAATAATAAATGGTACCACATGAAAGAGGGATAAACACTCTTTCATTTTATACCATGTGTAGGGTGGCTCAAATCAATAAAATGGCAGCGGACGTTAGAAAATTAAATGAAATATTTAAAAAAAATAAGTGGGGGTAGTGATTTTCGGGGACGGATTTCAGACTAAGTCGAGGGCTGTGAGGAATAATAAATGGTACCACATGAAAGTGGGATAAACACTCTTTCGTTTTATACCATGTGTAGGGTGGCTCAAATAAATAAAATGGCAGCGGACGTTAGAAAATTAAATGAAATATTTAAAAAAAAAATAGGTGGGGGGTAGTGATTTTCGGGGACGGATTTCAGACTAAGTCGAGGGCTGTGAGGTATAATCATTAGTACCACATGAAAGTGATATAAACACTCTTTAATTTCATACCATGTGTAGGGTGGCTCAAATAGATAAAATGGCAGCGGACGTTAGAAAATTAAATGGAATATTTAAAAAAAATAGGTGTGGGGGAGGGGTAGTGATTTTCGGGGACGGATTTCAGACTAAGTCGAGGGATGTTAGGAATAATCAGTGGTACCACATGAAAGTGGGATAAACACTCTTTCGTTTTATACCATGTGTAGGGTGGCTCAAATAAATAAAATGGCAGCGGACGTTAGAAATTAAATGAAATATTAACAAAATAGGTAGGGAGGGGTAGTGATTTTCGGGGACGGATTTCAGACTAAGTCGAGGGCTGTTAGGAATAATCAATGGTACCACATGAAAGTGGGATAAACACTCTTTCATTTTATACCATGTGTAGGGTGGCTCAAATCAATAAAATGGCAGCGGACGTTAGAAAATTAAATGAAATATTTAAAGAAAATAGGTTGGGGGGGGGGAGTGATTTTCGGGGACGGATTTCAGACTAAGTCGAGGACTGTCAGGAATAATAAATGGTACCACATCTAAGAGGGATAAGCCCCTTTTCATTTCATACCATGTGTAGAGTGGCTCAAATAAATAAAATGGCAGCGGACGTTAGAAATTAAATGAACTATTAACAAAATAGGTAGGGAGGGGTAGTGATTTTCGGGGACGGATTTCAGACTAAGTCGAGGGCTGTTAGGAATAATCAATGGTACCACATGAAAGTGGGATAAACACTGTTTCATTTTATACCATGTATAGGGTGGCTCAAATCAATAAAATGGCAGCGGACGTTAGAAAATTAAATGAAATATTAAAAAAAATAGGGGGGGGGGGGTAGTGATTTTCGGGGACGGATTTCAGACTAAGTCGAGGTCTGTGAGGAATAATAAATGGTACCACATGAAAGAGGGATAAACACTCTTTCATTTTATACCATGTGTAGGGTGGCTCAAATCAATAAAATGGCAGCGGACGTTAGAAAATTAAATGAAATATTTAAAAAAAAAATAAGTGGGGGAAGTGATTTTCGGGGACGGATTTCAGACTAAGTCGAGGGCTGTTAGGAATAATCAATGGTACCACGTGAAAGTGGGATAAACACTTCTTCATTTCATACCATGTGTAGGGTGGCTCAAATAAATAAAATGGCAGCGGACGTTAGAAAATTAAATGAAATATTTAAAAAAAAATAGGTGTGTGTGGGGGGGGGGGTAGTGATTTTCGGGGACGGATTTCAGACTAAGTCGAGGGCTGTGAGGAATAATAAATGGTACCACATGAAAGTGGGATAAACACTCTTTCGTTTTATACCATGTGTAGGGTGGCTCAAATAAATAAAATGGCAGCGGACGTTAGAAATTAAATGAAATATTAACAAAATAGATAGGGAGGGGTAGTGATTTTCGGGGACGGATTTCAGACTAAGTCGAGGGCTGTGAGGAATAATCAATGGTACCACATGAAATTGGGATAAACACTCTTTCGTTTTATACCATGTGTAGGGTGGCTCAAATAAATAAAATGGCAGCGGACGTTAGAAAATTAAATGAAATATTTAAAGAAAATAGGTGGGGGGGGGTAGTGATTTTCGGGGACGGATTTCAGACTAAGTCGAGGGCTGTGAGGAATAATAAATGGTACCACATGAAAGTGGGATAAACACTCTTTCGTTTTATACCATGTGTAAGGTGGCTCAAATAAATAAAATGGCAGCGGACGTTAGAAAATTAAATGAAATATTTTAAAAAAAAATAGGTGGCGGGGTAGTGATTTTCGGGGACGGATTTGAGACTAAGTCGAGGGCTGTGAGGAATAATAAATGGTACCACATGAAAGTGGGATAAACACTCTTTCGTTTTATACCATGTGTAGGGTGGCTCAAATAAATAAAATGGCAGCGGACGTTAGAAAATTAAATGAAATATTTAAAAAAAAATAGGTGGGGGGGGGGGGTGATTTTCGGGGACGGATTTCAGACTAAGTCGAGGGCTGTTAGGAATAATCAATCGTACCACATGAAATTGGGATAAACATTCATTCATTTTATACCATGTGTAGGGTGGCTCAAATAAATAAAATGGCAGCGGACGTTAGAAAATTAAATGAAATATTTAAAAAAAATAGGTGTGTGTGTGGGGGGGGGGGGGGGGTAGTGATTTTCGGGGACGGATTTCAGACTAAGTCGAGGGCTGTGAGGAATAATAAATGGTACCACATGAAAGTGGGATAAACACTCTTTCGTTTTATACCATGTGTAGGGTGGCTCAAATAAATAAAATGGCAGCGGACGTTAGAAAATTAAATGAAATATTTAAAAAAAAATAGGTGGGGGGGTGATTTTCGGGGACGGATTTCAGACTATGTCGAGGGCTGTTAGGAATAATCAATCGTACCACATGAAATTGGGATAAACACTCTTTCATGTTATACCATGTGTAGGGTGGCTCAATTAAATAAAATGGCAGCGGACGTTCGAAAATTGAATGAAATATTTAAAAAAAAATAGGTTGGTGGGGTTGTGATTTTCGGGGACGGATTTCAGACTAAGTCGAGGGCTGTGAGGAATAATCAATGGTACCACATGAAAGTGGTATAAACACTCTTTGATTTCATACCATGTGTAGGGTGGCTCAAATAAATAAAATGGCAGCGGACGTTAGAAAATTAAATGAAATATTTAAAAAAAAATAGGTGTATGTGTGTGTGTGGGGGGGGTAGTGATTTTCGGGGACAGATTTCAGACTAAGTCGAGGTCTGTGAGGAATAATAAATGGTACCACATGAAAGTGCGATAAACACTATTTCGTTTTATACCATGTGTAGGGTGGCTCAAATAAACAAAATGGCAGCGGACGTTAGAAATTAAATGAAATGTTAACAAAATAGGTAGGGAGGGGTAGTGATTTTCGGGGACGGATTTCAGACTAAGTCGAGGGCTGTTAGGAATAATCAATCGTAGCACATGAAAGTGGGATAAACACTCTTGCATTTTATACCATGTGTAGGGTGGCTCAAATCAATAAAATGGCAGCGGACGTTAGAAAATTAAATGAAATATTTAATAAAAATAAGTGGGGGTAGTGATTTTCGGGGACGGATTTCAAACTAAGTCGAGGGCTGTGAGGAATAATAAATGGTACCACATGAAAGTGGGATAAACACTCTTTCGTTTTATACCATGTGTAGGGTGGCTCAAATAAATAAAATGGCAGCGGACGTTAGAAAATTAAATGAAATATTTAAAAAAAAAATAGGTGGGGGGTAGTGATTTTCGGGGACGGATTTCAGACTAAGTCGAGGGCTGTGAGGTATAATCAATAGTACCACATGAAAGTGATATAAACACTCTTTCATTCCATACCATGTGTAGGGTGGCTCAAATAAATAAAATGGCAGCGGACGTTAGAAAATTAAATGAAATATTTAAAAAAAATAGGTGTGGGGGAGGGGTAGTGATTTTCGGGGACGGATTTCAGACTAAGTCGAGGGATGTTAGGAATAATCAGTGGTACCACATGAAAGTGGGATAAACACTCTTTCGTTTTATACCATGTGTAGGGTGGCTCAAATAAATAAAATGGCAGCGGACGTTAGAAATTAAATGAAATATTAACAAAATAGGTAGGGAGGGGTAGTGATTTTCGGGGACGGATTTCAGACTAAGTCGAGGGCTGTTAGGAATAATCAATGGTACCACATGAAAGTGGGATAAACACTCTTTCATTTTATACCATGTGTAGGGTGGCTCAAATGAATAAAATGGAAGCGGACGTTAGAAAATTAAATGAAATATTTAAAGAAAATAGGTTGGGGGGGGGGGTAGTGATTTTCGGGGACGGATTTCAGACTAAGTCGAGGGCTGTCAGGAATAATAAATGGTACCACATCTAAGAGGGATAAGCCCCTTTTCATTTCATACCATGTGTAGAGTGGCTCAAATAAATAAAATGGCAGCGGACGTTAGAAATTAAATGAACTATTAACAAAATAGGTAGGGAGGGGTAGTGATTTTCGGGGACGGATTTCAGACTAAGTCGAGGGCTGTTAGGAATAATCAATGGTAGCACATGAAAGTGGGATAAACACTGTTTCATTTTATACCATGTATAGGGTGGCTCAAATCAATAAAATGGCAGCGGACGTTAGAAAATTAAATGAAATATTAAAAAAAATAGGGGGGGGGGGTAGTGATTTTCGGGGACGGATTTCAGACTAAGTCGAGGGCTGTGAGGAATAATCAATGGTACCACATGAAAGTGGGATAAACACTCTTTCATTTTATACCATGTGTAGGGTGGCTCAAATCAATAAAATGGCAGCGGACGTTAGAAAATTACATGAAATATTTAAAAATAATAGGTGGGGGGGGGTAGTGATTTTCGAGGACGGATTTCAGACTAAGTCGAGGGCTGTGAGGAATAATAAATGGTACCACATGAAAGTGGGATAAACACTCTTTCGTTTTATACCATGTGTAGGGTGGCTCAAATGAATAATATGGCAGCGGACGTTAGAAAATTAAATGAAATATTTTAAAAAGATAGGTGTGTGGAGGGGGGGGGGTAGTGATTTTCGGGGACGGATTTCAGACTAAGTCGAGGGCTGTGAGGAATAATCAATGGTACCACATGAAAGTGGGATAAACACTCTTTCATTTTATACCATGTGTAGGGTGGCTCAAATAAATAAAATGGCAGCGGACGTTAGAAAATTAAATGAAATATTAACAAAATAGGTGGGGGGGGGTTAGTGATTTTCGGGGACGGATTTCAGACTAAGTCGAGGGCTGTGAGGAATAATAAATGGTACCACATGAAAGTGGGATAAACACTCTTTCGTTTTATACCATGTGTAGGGTGGCTCAAATAAATAATATGGCAGCGGACGTTAGAAAATTAAATGAAATATTTAAAAAAAATAGGTGTGTGGAGGGGGGGGGTAGTGATTTTCGGGGATGGATTTCAGACTAAGTCGAGGTCTGTGAGGAATAATAAATGGTACCACATGAAAGAGGGATAAACACTCTTTCATTTTATACCATGTGTAGGGTGGCTCAAATCAATAAAATGGCAGCGGACGTTAGAAAATTAAATGAAATATTTAAAAAAAAATAAGTGGGGGAAGTGATTTTCGGGGATGGATTTCAGACTCAGTCGAGGGCTGTGAGGAATAATCAATGGTACCACGTGAAAGTGGGATAAACACTTCTTCATTTCATACCATGTGTAGGGTGGCTCAAATAAATAAAATGGCAGCGGACGTTAGAAAATTAAATGAAATATTTAAAAAAAAATAGGTGTGTGGGGGGGGGAGTGATTTTCGGGGACGGATTTCAGACTAAGTCGAGGGCTGTGAAGAATAATCAATGGTACCACATGAAAGTGGGATAAACACTCTTTCATTTCATACCATGTGTAGGGTGGCTCAAATAAATAAAATGGCAGCGGACGTTAGAAAATTAAATTAAATATTTAAAAAAAAATAGGTGGGTGGGGGTAGTGATTTTCGGGGACGGATTTCAGACTAAGTCGAGGGCTGTGAGGAATAATAAATGGTACCACATGAAAGTGGGATAAACACTCTTTCGTTTTATACCATGTGTAGGGTGGCTCAAATAAATAAAATGGCAGCGGACGTTAGAAAATTAAATGAAATATTTAAAAAAAAAAAATAGGTGGGGGGGGGGGGTAGTAATTTTCGGGGACGGATTTCAGACTAAGTCGAGGGCTGTGAGGAATAATCAATGGTACCACATGAAAGTGGGATAAACACTCTTTCATTTCATACCCTGTGTAGGGTGGCTCAAATAAATGAAATGGCAGCGGACGTTAGAAAATTAAATGAAATATTAACAAAATAGGTGGGGTGGGGTAGTGATTTTCGGGCACGGATTTCAGACTTAGTCGAGGGCTGTTAGGAATAATCAATCGTACCACATGAAAGTGGAATAAACACTCTTTCATTTTATACCATGTGTAGGGTGGCTCAAATAAATAAAATGGCAGCGGACGTTAGAAAATTAAATGAAATATTTAAAGAAAATAGTTGGGGGGTAGTGATTTTCGGGGACGGATTTCAGCCTAAGTCGAGGGCTGTGAAGAATAATCAATGGTACCACATGAAAGTGGGATAAACACTCTTTCTTTTCATACCATGTGTAGGGTGGCTCAAATAAATAAAATGGCAGCGGACGTTAGAAAATGAAATGAAATGAAAAAAAAAAAAAAAAAAAAACCTGGTGGGGGTAAAGATTTTAGGGACCGATTTCTGATGTAGAGGAATAATCGATGTTGCCATATGAAAGAGGATTAAACGCTTAAATTATTCCATACCAATTATTAGGTGGCTGAGGACTTTTGGTAAATAACAATACTGACAAAAAAAAAATCGTGCGGGTATTTGCGGAACGGATTTTTACTATTTTGAGGACTTATAGTTATATTCTAGGTTGCTGTATATAAGATGGATAAATACCCTATCACCCCATGTCGTGTATTGTGTGGCTCAGGACGAAAGAAACATTCGGGTTTGGTAAATGAAAATCGACCTGAAAAGGAGATCAGTATATTCCGATGTTTTTGGTTTATACCGGTAATTACTCCAACATGTTTTACGGGATATTATAGTGATTTTCAGGGATTATGTATGATGCTACAGAAATGGGGGACAAAGACTTATACAATTATTGTGTGTATTTAATGGTTTAAATAGTACTGGGTATTTGTAATTCACTTCGTATATTCACATAAACGGATGAGCACAGTGTTTAGTTAACCGCAGTTTTCGACGATGAGGTTCAAGGTCATGAACTGGTTGCTGAGAACTATCGTCCGCTCAGATCAGCTCAACGAATATCGCTTAGAGTTGTTGTCAAAAGTTTGTAACGGGATCTAAAAGTTTTGAAAAGTTTGT
This sequence comes from Patella caerulea, assembly GCA_036850965.1. Lineage (NCBI taxonomy): Eukaryota > Metazoa > Mollusca > Gastropoda > Patellidae > Patella > Patella caerulea. The sequence continues at coordinate 8,906,316 of JAZGQO010000002.1, read as the reverse complement.
AAAATGGGAACCCATACGTTCGAATGTGTAGTTTTCACATTACTGCTTTCGTTGTTCGCTTGCAAGGCTGGAAAGGAGTACCAGTACAATTATGACGTGCTTTATTCTGAAGGAGTTACAGCCTATCGCCAGTCGAACTGGTACCAATGCTACATGATTTTCGAAACAGCTTTGACCGATTATAAATTCTTCAAAAAAACTGTGATAGATTGTAGACTTTCGTGTAAAACGCAGACAAATTCAACCAACGCCACCTTATCGTCAGTCATGATGGAGATTTTAAGGAAGTCGGAGTGTATAAGAAAATGTAAGAAATCCAAGATAGGTGACCGACTTCCAGGCACTTCGAATCAAGAAATAGAAGATTTATTCAAGAGGAGAAAGCCGTATGAATATCTACAGTATTGTTATTATAAGGTGGGTATTGTCTATGTATATTTACTGATATCATATGCATATTATTTATGGACATATACATGTACAGTAACTTGTGCTATAATAGTATACATTGTCTCATAAAACATAAGTGGATAAAAGATACAGATAAATTTTATTGTATAAATATTAATATGCTCACTGCAGGGAGCAATTACATGAATTACATTAATACAGTAGGCCTATATCAGATAGACCCGTAACAAATAAAGGACTATAAAACTATTTCAAAGTAGATACATGTATGTGTGTTTAAATGTGTTTAAAGTACATGTACATGTAGCTAAGTTTCTAACTCAGTGGTGGGGGGGGGTCAATGGCTGACAAAGGGTAAGGAGTAAAGTCGCCTGTTCAACTTCATGGGTTTTCTTGGTCTCATTCCGGTTTCCTCCCACTCCTAAAGACTAAAGATCCCTAATTATTGAAAAAAAAAATGAACCATGTGTTAGTCCCTAAATGACCTAGTTTGTGTAAGTGGTTGTTAATCTCTCTCTTCTCTCTCTGACTCATTTACTACATCTATGAGTTATTAGTGTATTGGTAATATACACTGTATCATACATGGGTTATGTGTGTATTTACTATGTATATACATGTATGGAGATATGGAGCAATGTGTATTTACATGTACTACCCGGATATGAGTTATTGGTAATAAACACTGTATGATACAAGGGGTTATGTGTGTATTTACTATTCAATGAAGATATACAGCAATGTGTGTATTTATATTGTACATGTACTGTACTTACTTAAGCTGGTGGTTTAAGGTCCGCTTCCACATAAGTGATATCGCAGACTATAAGTTATCCATGGCACATATATGATATCTACATGTGTTAATCATACATACACATAGATAGTACATGTATGAGGTGTATACATACTTAACTGTGAGTTATTGATATTACTACATGTATTTAACATACATGTACATATATACATGCATGTAGTATGATGTGTATACTTATTACTTACTGTCAGTTATTGGGATGATAAATACATGTATACACATAGTATGATGTCTATATTTACTGTCAGTTATTGGTACGATAACTACATGTATACACATGTAGTATGATGTGTATACAATTACTTACTGTCAGGTATTGGTATGATAACTACATGTACATGTAAAAATGATGTATTAAACATAATGCACATACACATAGTATAATGTGTATATTTACTGTGAGTTATTAGTATAATAATTATTAAATAAAATAAAACCAAGTACGAACAATCCAAACCATTAGACAGAATTCGAAGTCCTAAAAAACGTTATAGGCAAAATAGTGTAATCAGCAAATGGACCGCTCCCCGTGTACAAAATACACGACAAAATGTATTCAAGTGCATAAATAAGTACATGTTGTAGTTATTGGAAATCCACATTGTATTACTTGGATCTTATAAAAAAACATTTAAATTTGTTGTGTATGAGAAAATATGTTGTTTTTATACGCCCACATAGAAATGTGGACGTATATTGCCGTCGCCCCCGTCCGTCCGTCTGTCCGTCCGTCCGTCCGTCCGTCCATCGTCCACAATTTCTTGTGAACGCACTAGAGGCCAGGGTTAATATCCGATTGACTTTAAATTTATACACAGTGTTTAAGGTCATGAGACGAAGAAGCCTATTGATTTTCAGCAATATCCGATAATTACTGCCAGAGTTATGACCCTTGATCACTTTGAAAAATCTTGTGAACGCTCTAGAGGCTAAAGTTAATATCCGATTGACCTTAAATTTATACACAGTGTTTAAGGTCATGAGACGAAGAAGTCTATTGATTTTCAGCAATATCCGATAATTACTGCCAGAGTTATGACCCTTGATCACTTTGAAAAATCTTGTGAACGCTCTAGAGGCTAAAGTTAATATCCGATTGACCTTAAATTTATACACAGTGTTTAAGGTCATGAGACGAAGAAGCCTATTGATTTTCAGCGATATCCGATAATTACTGCCAGAGTTATGACCCTTGATCTCTTTGAAAAATCTTGTGGAGGCTAATGTTAATATTGGATTGACTTTAAATTTATACACAGTGTTCAGGGTCATGATACGAAGAAGCCTATTGATTTTCAGCAATATCCGATAATTACTGCCAGCGTTATGACCCTTGATCACTTTGAAAAATCTTGTGAATGCTCGAGAGGCTAAAGTTAATATCCGATTGATTTTCACGGATTTCCGATAATTAGTGCCAGAGTTATGGCCCTTGATCACTTCAAAAAATCTTGTGGATGCTCTAGAGGACAAAGATGATGTCCGATTGACTTCAAATTTATACACAGTGTTTAAGGTTATGAGACGAAGAAGCCTATTGATTTTCAGCGATTTCTGATAATTAGTGCCAGTGTTGTGTCCCTTGATCACTTCAAAAAATCTTGTGGATGATCTAGAGGCCAAAGTTAATATCTGATTGACTTTAAATTTATACACAGTGTTTAAGGTCATGAGACGAAGAAACCTATTGATTTTCAGCGATCTCTGAAAATTATTGCCAGAGTTATGGCCCTTGATCACATCAAAAAATCCTGTGGACGCTCTAGAGGCCAAAGTTAATATCCGATTGAAGGTCATGAGACGAAGAAGCCTACTGATTTTCAGCGATTTCAAAAAATTACTTCCAGAGTTATCTCCCTTGATCACTTCAAAAAACCTTGTGACGCTATAGATGCCAAATTTATCATCCGATTGACTTCAGATTGATACACAGAGTTTAAGGTGTTGAAACGAACAAGTATTTTGATTTTCAATGAATTTTGATAACTGAACAGCTAAATCCATGATGTTAAATGTTTCCTATACTAATTGTTAGCGTGGGGCAAAACTTTATAAAAAGCAAACAAATTCTAATCATTTTCAGATAATTACATAATGAGTTGTTACTCTTAATCAGATTTTAGTGTATTACAAATGTTTCATTCCCAAAAAAAGTAAAAATATGCGACAACCCTTGTTGACTGCCCGGACGATTTAGCTGCTGTGGGCGTATGTTTCATTGCCTGGCAACCTATCTTTATATATACTGTACATGTATGTACTGGGAAATGTTTTGAACACTGCTACATTAAAGATACAGTATGGGAGAATTGGCAGTTCTCGCTATAATAGTTAAAATGTACATAATGTAAAGGCAATTTGCTGAAAATTTCAGTCAAATAGATCCACTATGAACCGAGAACAAAGCGGATGAAAGTTCTGCTTAGCCTCGAGAATCATTACTGAAGTCAGTAAGACAAAACTAATAGTCTTGATTATCCATTTAATCGTTAATCACGAAGGAAAGTTTTGCAGCAAATCAGACTGTAATCCAACAAATATCACAGACTAGCCTTGACATCTAGAGCTGATTATGGTCTGGATCAGTTAATTAATGTCTAATTAACAGTTTTTATAACATTTCAGGCCTAAAGAAATACCTACAATAAGCAGATTTTGCTTTTGCATAATGTATGTTTAAGGCACATCTTTTCAAAACCAAGGAAATGGAAGTGAGGAGGTCTATTTATCAAGTACCTTGGCTCCTCTCGCAAGTTTCCCATTCCCAGTAGACACTGTGATTAAGAAAGACAGACTGGGGAATATAATTGTACACTTCAACTTGAGGGAAATACTTGTATCTTACACTGGACTGTTACTGTAGTATTGACCTTTTAGCTATACCATGGTTAGATAAGGTGTGGTATGTAAGCTTACTGCATACTTACTTGTATCCCTTAGTTGACAGGCCTGTGTATACATATTCATGCATACAAATGTGGTACATGTATAATTATCTCTTAGATGGCTGAATGGTTAGTATGTGCCCATTGTATCATAAGGTCATATCATAGAGTCAACTGGCATGGTTTCGATTCCCCTGTTGTAAGTGACAAGGATTAAGGTTGCCTGTCCAACCTCGTGAGTTTTCTTGTGGTCCATCGGTTTCGTCCCACTGCTAAAAACCCCGTATGCGTAAGTGAATTATTGAAATGAAAATTGAATGATATGTTAGTCCCGAAATGACCTGGTTTGTGCCAAGTGGATTTCTCTCTTCTCATCAATGTCATGATGTCTATTTGAGAGAATGAGCTCTTGTGACATATAAACCTGTTACAAGGGAGTATCATAAGGTCTTGTTATTTATGGTCTTTGTAGGTCTTTGTTTAGGCCTGAAATGTTATCAAAACTATTTATTAGACATTAGTTAACTTATCCAGGCCATAATCAACTCTCGATGTCAAGGCTAGCCTGAGATGTTTGTTGGATTAGGGTACGATTTGAAGGGTAACTTTCCTTTGCGATTAACGACTATTAGTTTTGTCTTACCCACTTTAGTAATGATGAATCAGAAATTTCATTCGCTTGGTTCTCGGTTCATAGTGCACCAATTTGACTGAAATTTTCAGTAAATTCATTTTACATTATCTCGTTTTTAACTATTATAGTGAGAACTGCCAACTCGTTATCTGATCTCCCATAACTAATCAGTTACTAATAAATGTATAAATTAAGTGTTTTTGATTAGAATATGGTAAATTGTACCACATTATTTATTCTTAATCCCTGTGTAAAACTGTGAATATTCAATTATTAATAATTGCTATATCAACAATTTACATACTTACTGTATATTTATTCTTAAATGATAATATTCAATTAATATCCAGGGGCAGATCCAGAGTGGAGGGTAGGGGATTCCAAACCCCACTCTGCTCAGCTAAATAAAAAATTTGTAAAACAACACTATGATCACATGTGATCTTATTTATTTATTATGTCTAATTGGCTGAGGGTCAGGTGTTCCATTCATGCATAAGCTGAGAAAGTTCGTCCAGATTTTCTGTCATGGTTTCCCGTTGCCAGTGATGCAGGACTGAGGGTCTGACATGGACAGCTGTCTAGTCGTTCAGATGGGATGAATGTCTAGATTGGCATGCACGTAAAAGATCCCTTGGTAGGTGTAATTCGATATAAGAGTAGGCCGTAGCGCCTCTGCCAGGCCACAGTTTCCCTCATAGCACACTGTATGGCGTATGCCTGTCTTCCATTAGCCCAGGTTAGAAGCAAAACAGTAGGATGTTAAACCAAATTTCATTTCATTTCCTTAACAGGATGTGGGGAACGGATGGCCTAGAGTGCCGCGCTTCGACCTCTAGCTGGCCGGTCACCTCTGGCTTGCGGCTGTGGTTTCGAGCCCTGGTGTGAACGTATGTGGCATGGAGATAGGGGCGCCTTTTCAACCTTGTGGGTTTCCTCCGGGCACTCCGGTTTCCTCCCACTGCTAAAGACCCCTACGCGCAAGCGAATTATTGAAATAAAATTAAACCATATGTTCTTGTCGAAATGACCTAGTTTGTGTTGAGTGGACGTTAAACCCCATTTCTCTCTCTCTCTCCTTAACAGGAGCCTTGCAAACCCCCTCCTGCAAAAATGTCTGGATCGGTCCCTGATATTATAATGCTATATCAACAATTTGCTTTAATTCATTCCATGGACAGCTGTCAGATGGTTTATAGTAACATTGTATATACAGGGGACAGCTGGTAAATTTGTCTGACAATATGCATATTAACCTATTTGTGATGTTAATAGGAAATCTATCCTCTACTTATTCTCTCTGTATATATACCCTTGGTTGCTGGTTATCGGGGAAAATAATGTGATTTATAAAATATTAAATTAATTCTGTACATATTGACTTGTCATTGAATCACTTATCATGTACCAAATAATGAATATTGGAACTCTTGTATAAGTAAATACATGTATGTCGGTTAAACTTAAAATTACAGGATGGAAAAAGATTTGCTTTCATCAATGAAATGACAACTTAGGCAACGAGGTTGGCAACAAATATTGCTACAATTTAAGTGGAGGTTTCACACTGCACAACCACTTGACACCTCTAAATGCAATTCCGTTGTCAGCTCGTTAAATACTTCAATTTAAAATGATTTTGTACAGGATGCGGCTGTAGCTTAGTCGTCACACTATAAACCTCAGAATGCCTCTTTCGGCATTTCTGTCCCAACGAGGTAAAAATAAAGCCTTGTTGTCTGGAGTTCCAAAACAAGGTTTTTTAAATTGCCCTGTTTTTGGAACAAGGTATTTTGTTCAGAACGAGGCTTGGTAAAAATGCCTTGTTTACTAACATGATTTTTTTTTCAAGATAGTTATTAGCGGTATTTGCTATTAGTATTACCAAATTTGTAAAAATTAAAATTTATGTTTCAAACTCCGGCAAACGAGGCATTTTTTTTTTACCTCGTTTGGTCTGAAATGCTGAACGAGGCATTCTGAGGTTTATATTGTCATATTACAAACTACAAACCCGGTCGAGCGCAGTGATTCATAATAATCTAAGTAAAGATTTCAAATGGGGTGAATCTTGTATGTATAGAAAATATGCTACATGTACATGTATATGAGGAGATTATCCTTAATATAATTAGCCTTCTCATGCCACACAAACAGGGGGGTTGGATGGTTGAATGGTTAGTGCGTGTGCGTTGTAACATAAGGTCAATTATTGAGTCAACTGGTGTAGTTAAGTTTCCTTGGTTGTACATGACAAGGATTGGGGTCGCCTGTTCAACTTCAAGGGTTTTTTTTATTTGAGTCCTCCGGTTTCCTCTCAAAGTAAGGCCTTATTTGGTATTCTATATTTTTCTATTTCAGTTAAATAAAGTGACGAATGCCGCGTCAGCTGCGTATACATATTATGTGGTTAACTCAGATAATAGGGATGCTATCAGTAATATCAAATTTTATCGTGAAAATGCTGGTGTTCGAGATACAGAATTCATTGATCTGGAGTTACGCCCATATAAGGTAAATTATTACTTTTGCAGTGTAGGAATGTGATTTGGTTCAATCTTTTGTCATATTTTCTTTAGCAAGATTGGCTTTCCAATGTATTTTTAGAATTATCCCATTTTTCTAAATATATATTTGAAAGGTTTTGACATGATAAAGCTATGAAATTAACACAGCATGTTAAGTGGCTCGCTAGCCTGGGGTCGCATGTGCATTCCCTACATTGGCCACTGGTCGAAAAACCGAGGTCCTGTGTATACTGTACATTGGCAGGCATGTAAAATAAGAGGGCATAGTGCTGCTCCTCGGGCACAATTTCTTTCATAGCAGAACAGTAGGATGTTAAACTCCATCTCATTCCATTTCAATTCTATTTAGTGCAGAAATGTTATAATCAAGCCATGATTATTTCATGTATTATTACAGGAACATTATATTCGAGTGATGAATATTTCATGTTATTACAGGAACATTATATTCGAGTGATAGATATTTCATGTTATTACAGGAATATTACATGTATATTCGAGTGATGAATATTTCATGTTATTATAGGAACATTATATTCAAATGATGATTATTTCATGTGTTATTAGGAACATTATATTCGAGTTATGAATATTTCATGTGTTATTAGGAACATTATATTCATGTGATGATTATTGAAGTGTTATTATAGGAACATTATATTCGAGCAATGATTATATCAAGTTATTATGGGAACATTATATATATTCAAGTGATGATTATTTTATGTTGTTTATAGGAACATTATATTCGAGCGATGATGGCGTATGAAGACGAGTTGTGGGAGGAGGTAGTGGAAGAAATAGAAAAAGCTTTATTAGAGTTTTATAAAGAGGAAGAGAGATGTCGAGCCGAGTGTGAAGGACCTCTTCTGACTTCAGCACCGCTAGAATTTGTTAGTTCAATGGCAGGTAAGTTGTCAAAATATCTCCCGTCGAAAGTCAAAACCTAATAACTCACTTTTTTTGTCAAAATTGAGTTGGGACCAAATTGGTAGTTACTAGGGTCAATGAATAAGCTAAGGTTAAAATATTCATTCATTACGTTTTCCCTTGTTTTCTCAAAATAAGAAAAAAGTGAGTTACTAGGTGTTGCTTTTGACGGGAAATATAGGGTCCCTCATAGCACAATGTATGGCGTATGCCCGTCTTCCATTAGCCCAGGTAAGGTGCAGAAGAGTAGGACGTTAAACCCCATTTCATTTCATTTCTATTTCTTATAAAACTATTTAACAATTGAATTATTGAAATATTTCATTAGGTGCATGTCTTGACTGAGCTCATTGATTAATACTACCCGATGAAGCTAAGCAGAGTTGACATGTTCCAGAGTCGTGAACATTTTCTGCTTAGGCTAAGTATAAATAATTAGTTTGATTGTTCGATAGTGTTCAAAAGGATAAAAGTGCAATTAATTAGTACATTTTGAGATTGTGGCTGTGGACATCAGCCTCACTTTTGCTAGTTTCACCTATTATAACCCATAATTGATACTATCTAAATAATATTTCAGTTCTTGGATATAAATTTATTTTTTGTTTGTGTTTTTTTCAGAACATTATGTATCAATGATTAAATGTCAGTATAATTGTGAAGATCAGTTAAGTTCTGTTTTCCCAGAAGATATAGAAGATCTCTTACCAGAACATTATCATTATCTACAATATGCATATTATAAAAGTAGGTAACATTACATGTATCTATAATATATTATATTGTAACATTATCTTCATACATATCACAATGTAATAATATCTACAATATGCATAGTATAATGTAACATTATCTACAATATACATACTATAATGTAACATTATCTACAATATACATAGTATAATTTAACATTATCTACAATATACAGAGTATAATGTAACATTATCTACATTATACATATTAAAATCTAACATTATCTACAATATACAGAGTACAATCTAACATTATCTACAATATACATAGTATATTATCCAACATTTCCAACTTAGTGCTGGACATGTATTAATAATATCAGTAAAAAAAGACAAATCAGTGCCGGACAAAATGACAGGCACCAGAGGAATTGTACCTGACAATGCCTAAATCTGTACCCAACATTGTCTGTGACAGGTGCATTATTTCCAGACTTGTGCATAAGGATGTTGAAAGTATTAGTTACCACTTTGATGTGACTGTTTGTCCACATTTATCTGCATGTTATAAACCTTGAGTTAACTGTAATGTTTATTCTAACAGTATTACAGGCGGATAAGGCCTCCGAAGCAGCAGCCTCGTTCCTCACATTTAAACCAGACGATAAAATCATGATGAAAAATAAAGAATATTTTATTAGCGAGGGTTATGAAGATACACACAAACCTAGACCTGTAAGTATGTTTCCATGGTGACCTAGACATGTATGTTTTCATGGTACCGTAACCTAGACAAGTCAAATGTGCCTTTTACATCCATGCACACTTTTTCGCTCTATCTGAATAAAATAGGCACTGTCCTTGCCAGGCACGCGGTCAACACTAGGATGCAACTCAGGACCTCCAGGGTTAGCCAACCAGAGTCTTGAGTCCCGGCAACTCCCTGGCTTCCTTGAAATATGAAGCATCTATATGAGTAACCATGGATTCTAATATGTCATTTATTCCAGTGGGATAAAGGACCATGACCAAAATATGTTAATACTGTCTTGAATACATTTTGTTTCAGGAAGTTTTAGAATATGTGAAAAGAAGAGAGGAGATGAGGAAAATAATTGAGTATGCCGATAAACATCTGGTAACCACTGACTACAGTGAAGTGAGTTCTGTGCATGACGACAGCATGGATGATATGGTAATGTAACTATAGGCATGGCCAAATATTTATCTATCAGTCTCTTATTTACTTTTCAGATTACTATACTTGGAATATAGTACTTCCAGACCCAAACATTTATCCATCAGTCTCTTATTTACTTTTCAGATTACTATACTTGGAATATATTACTTCCAGACCCAAACATTTGTCTGATTTTTAGAATGTATTTTTTCAAGGCCTAGAAATTGTCACATTACTAGAATATATTCTTTCAAGGCCCAGAAATTGTCAGATTACTAGAATATATTCCTTCAAGGTCTGTTTATATAACATGTTGCTATTGACGATAGAATCCAGTTTTTGTATGTTGCTACATGTATTGACGATAGAATCCTGTTTATATCTGCTGCTATCGACATAGAATCCTGTAGCATTTATATAACATATAAACATGTTGCTATTGACTATAGAATCTTGTTTATATAATTACATGTTGCTATTGACTATAGAATCCTGTAGCGTTTTATATAACATGTTGCTATTGACGATGGAGTCTTAGCTAGCTGCTGATTGTGCATTGTTAAAATTAAGCATGGCTTTTTGTTTATCCTTCGTATGATATATTGTTTTACATGTTATTATGTATCCTTGCATCGTATTCAGCACTATTAAAAATGCATTATACAAGATTTTAATAAAGAGCTGGCTGTTCTCTCTATACCGGTAATAGTTTAAAACATGCAATATGTAAGGTTTAGATAAAGAGCTCAATCTCGTTCCCAGAGGCAGCCGAAGAGCCGAAAGCACATTAGACCGTCCATTTTTTCCACTTTTTTTCAAACCTAAGCCCCGCCCATTCTGACCTGTGATTGGTCAATTCTTTTGGGTTGATTTCTCGAAAACTAGAGGTCGAATCGTCGTTTCGTTTGTTGTAAAATGATCCTTGAGTCAAAGTCAATTCGCTGACATAAAAAATTGGATCTTAAACGAACAAATTCAAGTTTTTGTAAAGATCTATTTTTCTACGCGTGGGTTTATTTTTAAGTGGTTCGGTCACCCAGGCACGTAAAATCAGGGGCGTAGGACGCAAATAAACGAAAAAATTCGCACGTAGGAATTACATGTCATTTTCCGGGAAAATGGCTACCCCGATTCACCAGAGAAATTTCTTCTAATTTATTTTAGATTGGGGCTGGGTGGTCTAATTTATTTTAAAGTGGGGCTTGGTGGTCTAATTTAATTTAAAGTGGGGCTTTATGGTCTTTAAATTAGGGCTGGATGGTTTAATTTATTTTAAATTGGGGCTGGGTGGTCTAATTTATTTCAAAATAGGACTGAGTGGTCTAATGGTTTGATGTCATGCATGTGAAATCTCAAGGTGTTCCACTGCTACAAGACCCATTATACGTGAAGGTGAATAATTGAAATGAAATAAAACTATATGTTAGTCCCAAAATGACCTAGTTTCTGTCGAGTGGACGTTAACTTTGAAATAAACCAACTTTCTTTTTTTTTATATTTCAAATGATGATATTTTTTGTAGTATGGAAGGGAAGAAGAAGGCGAGGATGAATCGTATAAACCACCATTTGAACATTATATGCATAGATATGAGGATGTAGGCCTTAAAATTATAGCCAATGGAAATCACTTAAACGGTTCGAAGAGATTTGCCTCAGAAGGATTTTTAAAAGATGAACAATGCACAGAATTAAGTTATATGATTGAGGTTGGTTTCAAATTTTCACATTTGTACCCACGTGGGTCTTTCCACTTCTTAAGACCACCAAGACAAGTGAATTATCAAAACACAATTGTACCATGTATAAGTCCTGAAATGACATAGTTTGTGATGAGTGGATGTTAAACCTCATTTCCCTGTTTATCTTTTGTGTCAAATTTAGACAGTCGATTTAAAAATAGATTGTACTGTCTTATTATTTTTTCTTTATTTTATTTTTACTGGGGTTTGGGTTTCGATTCTCCACTTGTATATGACAGGGAGTAGGGTCATCTGTCCAACTTCATGGATTTTCTCCTGTTTTCGCACACTGCTATGCACAAGCGAATTAATGAAGTAATAGAGTGAGCCATATGTTAGTCCCGAAATGACCTCTCTCTCTCTCTCTCTGTGGGGGTTGGGATGGCCTAGTGGTCTAGCTGGCCAGTCACCTCTGGCTTGCGGCTGTGGTTTCGATCCCTGGTGTGATTGTATGTGGCATGGAGATAGGGGCACCTTCTCAACCTTGTAGGTTTCCTCTGGGCACTCCGGTTTCCTCCCACTGCTAAAGACGCCTACGCACAAGCGAATTATTGAAATAAAATGAAACCATATGTTAGTCCCGAAATGACCTAGTTTGTGTTGAGTGGACTTAAACCCCATCTCTCTCTCTCTCTCTCTCTCATTACAATACATAAATATTAGTTTTAAAGTCCTGTATGGAGAACAACTGTGGTGGCTCAGTGAGTAAGGTGCTGGTTAACATGGAATTCAAAATAAGAGTAGCACCATTGTGGAGAACTAATTTCCTTCATACACCCAATTAGAGCAGAAACTTCGACCTAAACCCAATTTATTTCCAATATGAAGATATCCCAGATATTAAGTGACTTGTTTTCCGGTAATTCCCTGATTAATTATATATAATTATTTATATTTTAGGATTATTATGACAATGAAAATGGATCAAGAATAATATCTATAAGTGATATATTTGATGTAAGTTGATACTGTAACCCTAGCTACACCAACAGCCATATTAACATAGGGCACTCCAGTTTCCTCCCACTACTAAAGACCCCTATGCGCAAGCTAGTTATTGAAATAAAATTAAAACCATATGTTAGTCCCAAAATGACCTAGTTTGTGTTGAGTGGATGTTAAACCCCATTTCACTCTCTCTCTCATATTAACATTTTCTAAGTATCTGGCTATCAACAATAAGTCACGATCTATGTTTGTCTATCCAGGGTTGGGGTTGTATTTTTTTTATGGATTGGATCAAAGAAGTGTAAATGAAATCATGGTTGAAGCTTTCAGTTATTGGTTGACCTTTCCGAGAGCATCTTGATAATTATGACAATTATTTTGCTTAACAAGAATTTGCAGTTAACTATGGCCTTATGTCAGTCATACAAATAATTTTGACCAGAATGACATCGATGCAGCTTAATAAGCCCCAAATAGTAACGTCTTTCCTCTGACAAATTCAATTCTTAAACATTTTTTAAATAATAGAAAAATTAACAAATACGTTTGAAGTATATGTAGATAAAAAGTATTTACTATTTAGTGTAAATAGGTATATGTAAAATGAGTAAAAGGCACCATTCTGCCCGGACCAGTAAGGTCTTATGTAAACAATACATGTGGCAATGAGCCAATGATTGACACCGCGTGATATGACGTCACATGTTAAAAGAAGTCTTCTTTTACCGAGTTATACATCTGTGAAACATGAGAAAAAAAAATAAAGGTGTTTGAAGTATATGTAGGTAAAAAATATTTCCTATGTAGTTTAAATGGGTATGTAAAACGAGTAAAAGGCACCATTGAGCCAGTTGACGTTACTATCCCATGTAAACAATGCATGTGTCTTTAAGCCAATATTTTATGCCCCCTCAGGCGCACATGTTAGCATTTACATATATCAAGTCCTAGAGGATCAAGTTGTATAAGAATGTGTTTTTATTGATATTTTTTACAGAAAGTCGGCAGTAAAGAAGATGAGCTGGAGTTATCGTTAAGATTATTGTTACGATCATCAGAACTTAGTCGACATTACATGCAGAAATATTATAATTTAACAGCTCTGTATTTTAAAAAGACTTCCATTGTATGTTGGGGACTTAGCAAAGGTAAATATTCCTTCGTTTATTTAAGCGGGGGCGCATATTATGTTGTCATCCGTCAACAATTGGTTATGAACGTGATATAAGCCAACGGTCAAGGGTTTTGTTACATGAATGCCAAATATGTTAGTCCCAAAATAACAAAGCTAGTTCTGTTACATGCATGCCAATGTGTACACAGTATCTTGCGTTTTTGTCCCATCCAATTGATTATGGTTTCTATTTGAGTGATTCGCATGATTATTAAATCCTATTTCACAGGCGCGGATCAAGGGGGGTCCAGACCTCCCCCTGCTCGGCTTGAAAATTTTTTGTGCGATTTTATTGGCGATTTAGACCTGTAATTTTGGAATTTACCTTCCGGAAATACGTCAGAATGAACCAAATTGAATCTAATTTACCAAATTTTTCTAGGGGAGGGCCCCCAAACCCCCTGTTAATCGATTGACCGCAATTAGTTATGCAATTATCAAACTAGACCCCCCCCTGCAAAAAATCCTGGATCCGCGGCTGTTTCATGTCTTTGTGTGGTGCTGTTAAATGCTATTCTTGTTCTTGTAGAGTCACAGTATAATAAAACTTGTTTACCCCAAGAGGATGGATCTTGTCTCGAAGATATTTCACAATTACCCACAGATGATGAAAACGAATACATGTAAGAAATTTTATAATGTTATAAGTGAACAATGACAGATTTTCTAATAGGTTTATATTTACAAATGAAGCTCTAAAATACAAAGAACTTTAATATTTGAAATGACTGCTTAATTTACTGAACAGATTTAGGCAATTAAGTCATTAAAAATGAAAATACATTAAAATGCAAAGAAATAACACAGATAATGTTAATACTTAAAAAGACTGCTTAATTTAATAACGAATTTTGGTAATTAAGTTATGATAAATGAAACTACTCTATTACTGAGCTAATCTGTATTAAGTAGGTATATTCGAATCCATAGTGCATGGAAAACGTCTGGAGACAACATTCTGTCACAATTTAGAAGCAGAGTGTTTATGTTCTAAAAGATGTCACAGACGGACAGATCTGAAAGGAGTGGGACAAAAGATCTGCACTGTTGTTCACTAGGTCCAAAATAAAATTTATAAATGTTGGTCTTCGGAGGAGGAATTATTAGTGAGCCAAAATTTGCCTGTGTATCTATTATCACTCTCGTCACTTCAGTCAGTTATATATAAGGATAACTAGTGGTTACTTCCGTTTGCTGTGGTTACTTCCGTTTCTTGAAGTCTTCATTACTCATTGTAGCAATGATTTCTGTTTTAAAATTATTTTTGGAACATGGTTAATAGTGTTGAAACTACTATTCAGATATCCGTTAACAGATACAAAATAAGGGTTATCTGAATCATTTTACCATTCATTACAATATATTCTGACATTCCGTATAATTATCAATATGCATATTATTTAGAGATAGTCACTAATAAAATTATTAATGCAGTGCAACGAAAACAGTAGGCTAAATAAAAAATATATTCACTCATTCCCGGGGCTGGTTTACGGGATACGACTCAGGAGTTCAGACCTAGGTGACATATATTCTCACTTACTGATTGGTAGTAATGAATTATCAGAATGAGGCAACGACCTTGGCGGAATATATCGCGATCTGATTTTCAACACTAGTGGTTAACCAATTCTGTCACTTATGTGTTAATATCCTATAAAGATATGCCAGGTACAACCATAGTGAAGCTGACCTAGTGGCCGGTCAACTCTAGCTTGCGGTTGTAGTTTGAGCCCCGGTGTGAGCATATGTGGCATGGAGATAGGGCGCCTTCTCAACCTCGTGGGTTTCCTCCAGGCACTCCGGTTTCCTCCCACTGCTAAAGACCCCTACGCGCAAGGGAATTATGGAAATAAAATGAAACCATATGTTAGTCCCAAAATGACCTAGTTTGTGTCAGTGGAGTTAAACCCTCCCTCCCTCTCTCAACACTAGTGGTTAACCAATTCTGTCACTTATGTGTTAATATCCTATAAAGATATGCCAGGTACAACCATAGTGAAGCTGACCTAGTGGCCGGTCAACTCTAGCTTGCGGTTGTAGTTTGAGCCCCGGTGTGAGCATATGTGGCATGGAGATAGGGCGCCTTCTCAACCTCGTGGGTTTCCTCCAGGCACTCCGGTTTCCTCCCACTGCTAAAGACCCCTACGCGCAAGCGAATTATGGAAATAAAATGAAACCATATGTTAGTCCCAAAATGACCTAGTTTGTGTCAGTGGAGTTAAACCCTCCCTCCCTCTCTCTCTCTCTCTCTCTCTCTCTCTCTCTGTATTATATTGTCATGTCTGTTTTATATCTATATTGTATTGTCATGTCTGTTTTATATCTATATAATATTATCATGTCTGTATTATATCTATATTATTATATATATTGTCATCTCTGTATTATATCTATATTATATTTTCAGGTCTGTATTATATCTGAAAGATCTGAATAGCACAGCTGATTTATATTTTCTCAACCAGAATAAAACACAATCTGTAAGTTGTTATGTATATCTGTTTATCTTTCAAGTATTTACCCATGATTGTTTACACAGAGTTTAAGGTCTTGAGACAAACAAGTATATTGGTTTCGATGAATTTTGATAACTGAACAGCTAAATCCATGATGTTAAATGTTTCGTGTTTTCAACGTTAGCATGGGGGAAAATTTATAAAAACCAAACAAATTCTAATGATTTTCTGATAATTACTTAATGAGTTGTTACTCTTAATTTAAATTTTAGTGTATTATGAATGTTTCGTTACCGAAAAAAGAAAAAATATGTGACAACTCTTGTTGACTGCCCGGACAATTTAGCTGCGGTGGGCGTATGTTTCGTTGCCTGGCAACTTATCTTTGTTTTTAGCTTGTTTTCTATCCATCTCTTGCAAAATGTAGGCATCACAGTAAAAAATCATTTTCCTATTTTAAGAAAAATAAGAAAATAATCTTATAACTAGAAATTATTTTCTTAAAATAAGAAAATATCGGGATAATTTTCTAGAGAATATTTTGAATGTCAAAATATTTACTTAAATTAAGAAATATATTCCCAATTAAGATTAAAATTCTTAAAATAAGAAATTTTTCTTGGAATAAGAAAATTATCCTAAGAATATTTTCTTGTATCAAGTTTATGTATAAGAAAGAAAATGAGACTTTTGGATATTTATTATAATTTTCTTATATCTAGATTTTGAGTCTTGTTTCCGTTGAAATAAGATAACGGCTAGATTATAATTATTTAACCTATATCGATATTCGAATCGGCATTCCAAAACCGTTGTCAATTTTATATGCTCCCAGTGCCTCCCACATTGAAACACTGTTGTATCTTGTTGTTGCCTCCGTCAATCCGTCAACAAAGGCTTGTGGTTAACTTGACATTCAACCTATCACAGTGTAATTGCTTACATCGAAATTTCACTGTGATGTCTCGTAATTTTCTGGGATAACTATACTTGCAATAGAGAGAAAAATACTGAAATTATAACCAACCTTAAACAAGGATAGTTGGGTGGCTTATATGAAAATTTAAATGAATTATTACTATAGGAAATTATGTATTGGTTTTATGGAAGTAGATCCACCTCACAAAAATTCTCAATTTGTTTATTCATTGACTGATTGATAGGACAGACATAATTCTTTCGATGATTTTCAGCATTGTCTTTTTTTTTTTTTTTTTTTTTTGATTCATGTCTTTTGCAAAATTCATGTCATACATATACCTATAAAGCTATCAAAACATAATCATTCCTTCATGGTCCCCCCGGTATGTGCAAGGTCCACACCCATGACTTCTCAAAGCTGTACTAATATTCCATCTAGATCTATGCCCATGGTATCCTTATAAAATGCAAATCATATACATACAATACTCATTGCTAGACCAAGACCTACCCAACAAGACATTTAATTATGAATGATAACCCAGATGTCTGGGAATTGTATTGTTATTTTTTTAGTAAATCAATCAACAAGCAGCAACATGCGCCAACTAGAGCTGGGAGATATTTAGGTATTTCGATATAAAAACGTCACAGAAATAAAAACCGTGAAAAATACCGTCTTCAGAAAAATATCGAAAAACCGAACATACCGCGATTTTCTAGATGATATTTAAAGTGCCAATCCCGATAACTTTTTGGGGAATAAAACTGCTTAATTTTGTGTTAAAATCCTTTAAAATCCATAACCTAAGGCCCACCTACTAACCCGATATTTGTGATACACTTGTAAATAACTTAAACCTGACAGTCTTCATCTGGAAATGGAGAACGTTTTATTATACAGTATCTGGATAAAACCAGACTTTTTTCTATAAAAATAATATGTAGGTGAAATTTACCTTTTGTTATCAAATACAGGGCTGGGTCATTCACTGTATAGACCTCTCAAGAAACATTAATCAATTATCAGGTCACCCAATGAAAAAAATGGCCCGAAATCTTAAAAGGGTTACGTGTCCGGATAAGCAGTGTTGACGTTCACATCCAAACGACTCAATATTTTGAGCTGAAATTTTGAGACAAGGTAAATACACCATGCCACTATATTTTGGTCCATAAATTTCATAAATACTTGGACTTTAATTTTTGAGACTCTGTTCTTATCGGGATTGTCCCTTTAACATAAATATTGAACAAAATGTTTTCTTTTTCATGTTATTTACGATATTTTATTGCTTTACTATGAAAAATACTGCTATAAACTCCCGAGTATTCATTCCTTAAAAATTGCAAATGCCGACATAGCATAAGGAGCTTTGTTTACGTCGATCACGTGACTTCTCGCTCACCTTTCCACCCGTTAGAATTAGCCCGGTTTCTGTTCAGTTTCTATACATCTTGACGAATTGTGAAGACCGATACTTTGATTTTCGAAAGTAATCATTGATTTTAGGATAAGATTAAATTTTAATAAAGCGGAAATATAAATAATACCAATTACATTGAGAGTTCCGATAGACTGATAGTGATTATCATTCAGTGTCATTCAGTGTCGGACGTGTCATGGCTGTCGTGATCCGGGAAAAATATTTGACTAAATCAATGGACACTTTTTGACATAGTACTTAGTAGGGGCCTACATTATAGTTTAATTTAGTATCCTTGTATTGTATAATGCATTTTCAAAAAGGTATACTCGTGAATGAGAAAAAAACGAGTTTACAAGTTTAAATGAACCGCATTCACTCGGAGCGTAGCTATACAATATATGCACGGCCGAAAGAGCGGGCAAATACTAAACTTCTCGGACAAACATAAAGTTGTTAGATTATACAACAGTAGAATTGCCGAACATCACGTGCATTTGACGTCATTTTGCACGTAACGTCATACATGATTATGTGACGTACGTCTTCAAAACGACGTATTAGTTTCAAAATGGCAACCCAACTCGCCGCTGCAGACGGTAATTGTATTTCACCGTTTATAATACAACACGATAAGTGATAAATATTCAACAGAAATTGCAGGCACATCCAAGGGTAAGTAACAGTGTTTTTTTTATCTATTATTTATTAGGCCTATACCATGCTGCTCATGCTCGTAATGGATTAGCTACCCTTAGGCCTGGATCTGTCATAGCTGCTTACCTTACTCTAACCCTGCCTTATAGAGTCTACTTAGACTTAGGTATTATTATTATGTCTATGATCTATATCATTACTATTCATTATCAATCATGAATTATTAAAGGGACAATAACACTCTTGGTGGCTTGGCAGCTCGAGAAAATAATAATATCCATATTCTAAGTACTAGATGTTTAAGCGTCCTAGTCCTACCTGTTGTGTAAATCATCTATTACAACCTATTTTACTTGTCCAGAAGGTTCGAAAATATTTTAAAATCCAAGTCACATTTGAAAAGGTTTACGTTAGACTTTTTAAATCAATAAGTTGAATTTTTCCAATTTTTCAAATTAGGTGTGCTAAGATGAAATTTATATCATTAATTAATTGGAATATTGTAAAATAATACAATTTGTTGACCAGAATGAAGATTGGGACATATTATTCAGTTTCAACAAGAGTGGTATTGGGGCTTTAATATTATTTATTATGATTAGTATTGAATAAGCTAAGACTGTAAGAATAAGGTTTAAAATTAAGTAGGCCTAGTTTATTGTAAATATAGTCTAATTATAATTTTAAAAAATCTGTCTCTAGCACAAACATTTTCTCATTCATTTTAAGTTAACAGTTACGGAAAAGTGTAGCTCTACTAGGGTGTTGTTTTATATTTGACTGAGGCCAGGCTAACTTAAGTGAAGTTCTGTTCATTCGTAGTGATTTTTATGTTCACCTTCTAATCTAATTCTGTGCCATGGCTTCCAGTCCACTCCAGTTTGTGCATACGTGTTCAAGCAAAAAGGTTAATTTGTAAATTACCACAGTGCATCCCAAACAAATGACAACAAAGGGCCTTAAAAGGTGCATAGTTGTTTGGATTATTATTATTATGCAAAAACCGAGGGTTTAGAACTATTCACAATCACAGTGTTAAATATAGGCTACCACACAGGTGACTGCTTATCGAATAGGCCTACAAACTGTTGAATACAAACTAGATGAGTTCCTTTACATGCACACGACTGACAGTTTTAAGTTTTACATACCATTAAAATAAGTATGCAACATATCTTTCCATTTTAAAATGACCTTGTATTTAGTAATAGAAATATAAGATTGGTTTTAACTATATTTCAGCTTTTAGAAGAAATACAGAGAGAGTTGAGGCGGGAGAATACTTTTGTTCCAGCCTGCATGGAGAAGTTGGAGAACATGGGAGGTGATGATTTTGTTTGGAGTCCTTGGCAAGGTATAATAACTTTTATGAATCAGAAAAATGCCAGCTTGTATTCACACTAACGAACGGAACTATTTGACAGATTCATTTTCTGCACCCTTATCAGTGATTTAGACATGCAGTGAGCATATCATTATGAAGATGATCCCTAGCAAATTTGATGAAGATCTGAAAAAAAAATACAGGCTACGACAGAGCATGGTTGCCATACCTATGTTAAACAGTATGTTCGGCTAAGTCAAAATATTACAGTAACGCATAATATCGGGCACGGGGGCTGCAAGCAAATAATATCAATGGGTAATAAAATATTTTTTTAAATTCCTTTTTCAGGAATCAAGTTCGCTGAGCAGTTTTAATAGAGTCATTCAATAACAGATGACACATTACAAGAAACATTGTATGGCCATGTATGGAAGAATATTTACAGAATTACAACAATTCCTATCCAGGGCATCTCTCATCTTAATGGCGTTATATTACACCTTTAATATTCTCCTTGTGGTCCAGATGGATGTTTGGGGACATGATGTACACAACAGTGATTGCGGAACAATTCACAAAGCTACTTAAAAAATATAGAAAATTTACATCTTGAAGAAAATAAAATTGTTTTGAGAATAATTTAGACTTTCATTATTCCTTTTTATACATCCACTTGTGATAAGTTGTCACCCATGTTCGTCGGTCAATCCATTCCTCCACTCCTGCTTTGATATTGTATAATCTATAATTTTTATTATTCCTTTTCAATCTGTAGAAAGGAGTAGTTAAATTGTTCTTGCCTAAGATTCTTGTTAGTTTTTTTTTTCAAATTTAATGTGCTATTTTTCAAAATATTGGAATTTAAAATTGATCATAATATAAAAAGATGATCTAGAAAAAACAAACATTTTCTGAAATATTAAAGCCATAACATTTAGAAGAAGAATTTTGATTTTATTATTCACCAAACCAAGAAATACAATCTACTTTTAAGATGTTTTCAATTTTAATTTAATGAAAATATCTTAAAAGTAGATTGTATTTCTTGGTTTGATCGAATTTTGAAAATCATATGGGAACAATCATCAAGAAAATTATTGTTAATATAAGATTTTCAAAACTTAAATTAAGGTTTTCTTTCTTAGGAAAATATTTCTTAAAACTAGATAATTTTTCTGGGTATGATAATCTTGTTTTAAGAATTTCATGACCAAATTTTTTCTTACCCACGGGATATATTATTTTTTTTAAAATAAGTTTCTGAAAACTTATTTTGAGTAATTTTTTCTAGTTATTTTTAACTGTGGGCATATCTTGCCTGGCAGCTGCTGGTTGTATTTATTCATATGGCCACACATAACTGTCATTGTTTCCCCTTGGTAAGGATTTCTGAGAATCATGTTTTTATGTTTGGCGAAATGAATTGAAAGGAAAAAATTCTAATAAAGACGGGCATACGCCATATAGTGTTTATGAGAGAAATTTTGCCCAGGCAGCGGCACCCTGACCTACATGTACTCTTATATCGAATTCCAACATACAACATAATGTGTAAGCCAATGTCTACACGGGGCCTTGGTTTTTCGTCCCATCCAAACGACTAGACAGCTGTCCTTGTCAGGCCCTCCATCCTGCAGCACTGACAAGGAGGAAGCAAGACGGAAAATACCGATGAACTTTCTCAGCCAATGCAGCAGGTGACATTTATATATTTAAAATCGTATATTTTTAGCGGAATGTGTCAAGTAGATGTGGGCGATTAGTCGGAATGAAACCCAATGAATATCATAACGTCACTATACCCGACATCGAGATGCGATGTGGTGTCGTTATCAAATATACAACTAATAAAAAGGAAGAAGAGAAAGATTATGTACAGACGTTAATCGCCCTTCAGTTGATGGAAGATGAGAAGATGACAGTCGCCAGGAAAAGTAGCGAAGAAGTTTTAAAAGAATTGAAGAAAAATGGTAAATATTTTATTTTTTTTAAGACTTTTGATTAGTTTTCTTAGACCTCATGATCCAAGACCCAATGATCCAAAACCTAATTAATGATCCAAAACCTAATGATCTGATAATGATCCAAGACTAACAATTCAAGATTTAATGATCCGATCTTAACGGAGCAGAGTAAATATAGATAAGGAGGTGTGACGGTAATCAATATATTTATGTATAATATGTTTGTCAATCTGAGTTATTTAAAAGGGAAGTAACTTGACTTCAGACCACAGTTGTTTGTCCTGAGAGACGAGCCTGGGTTTAACTTTGACCAGATATGATTTCATCTTTCAGGAACAGTTGTTTCTATGACTAGTAACGATCTCCGTGACAACAAGGCTTTTGTAGCAGATGGTCTCGCTAAAGATGGAGAATGTGAAATCTTACAAAAACTAGTGAAGGTAAAAAAATTCTCTAACGAATGGTTAACGTATGTACATTGTATCATAAGATCTATCATTGAGTCAATTGGCATAGTTGTACATGACAAGAAGTAGGGTCGCCTGTCCAATCTAAGGGTTTTTCCGGGTCCTCTGGTTTCCTCCCACTGCTCAAGACCCTTAATTGCACGCGAATTATTGAAATAAAATTGAGCGATATGTTGGTCCCGAAATGACCTAGTTTGTGTCAAGTGGATATTAATCCAATTTTTCCTCTCTCAATATCAACTCTGGAGCCACAGTGGCTAAATGAGTAAGATGCTGTCTCGCTAGTCTGGAAGTTATGGTTTAACTCCTGTTGTTGGCCCAGAAAGTTCATCATGATTTTCCAGCTTGTTTTCCGCTTGTCAGTGGTGCAGGATAGGGGCTTGACAAGAACAGCTGTCTAGTCATTTGGATTGGATGAAAATCAATGTCCCGTGTACACATTGGTGTGCACGTAAATGATCCACTGTCAAAAAAGTAGGAGATTAAACCCAATTTTATTTTATTTGTTGCTGATTTATTTTTTACTAACCCAATTGGCATGGAGATAGGGGTGCCTTCTCAACCCTGTGGGTTACCTCCGGGTACTCTGGTTTCCTCCCACTGCTAAAGACCCCTACGCGCAAGTAAATTATTGAAATAAAATGAAACCATATGTTAGTCCTCTCTCACTAACCCAATTTTATTTGGTTTGACTGCATGAGCATGATGTAAAGTTGATTTATTTCAGATGAAAGGTGGATTAGGAGATGGGTATGGTTCCGTTCATCCCCATACAAACAAAGAATCGTTTTCAGGTTTAAACTTAAATAGTGTGACAAAGGTAGAGACAAAGACACGTAGCTAATTTCATTCTGTATACAGGTGTCGGGGCTTATATAGTTTCCATGGTGATCGTTATCTAGCAACAATGAATATATGTTAATCTTTAAGGTGTCGTACATGTTTGGTTGCCATGATTCTGGATCCAGATTTATTTATCTCAGAATCCATTCAATCAAGTGTTGGAATCGGATTGAAATATAGATACTGAAAGATAAAGGTTCAAAGTTTGTCTGTCTCAGTGTAGATTCTTCTTGTCATGGGCATCGGAGAATTTCAATCTTCCGTGAAATAAAAAAGGTTTATAATTCCACATATAGCCCAACTGGTGCAGAAAAGTAAGGTGTTAAACTCAATTTCATTCATTGATTTTAATCGAATCTGAGACGTGAATCTAGATTTGAATCAATGGCAATGAAGCATCTTTGCCTTTTAAGGCTGCGGATTGTTATTTACATTTTTCAGACATAATCTAATTTTTCACGCTTTATTCCACATTGAAATATGGACCAATTTATTACTGAACGAAACCCATTCATTCTTCTCAATACTGAATTGACTCTTTTTTGATGGACATTGACAATGTTATAGTTAACAAAAGCTTTGACATTAACAATGTTATAGTTAACAAAAGTTTCAACATTGACAATGTTTTCGTTAACTTGAAATTCAAGATCCGTGGTTTTAAAGTTTTTCAATAAAACATTAGCTTTAATCTGAGCAAAATGATTAACGATTAATATGAAAAATTTTGAATGACGATCAGCGGCTTTAAACTTTTAAAAAAACATATTAGTTTTAATCTACTGATAAAAAAATTTTAAAGGACTAACAAAATTTTAGCTTTGCATGCTTTCCAACAATCTGATTAAAAAACAGATCCTGTTTCGATTCGTTTTTTATAGTTCAAAGTTTAGTATTACTTGTCTTTACTACACTAGAATCTGGAAGAGATGTTATCATTGACGTGTTCTGGATGATATGAGGGATTAGCCAATGAAAGGGACTGTGATGGCAAGCTTTTGGCGTGTGGTGCACAGAACTGTGGGTAATCCACTAGAAACATCAATGCTGACTGGTTAAGCAAATGTCTGATGTTTTAGGGTCAAAAGTTGCTTGTATGACCTCTGATGCGACCTATCGCTTCAACTGGTCAGATCTTCATGCATGTAGTGCAGGACATCGAAAGTATAAAAAAAACGAAACTAAAATAGATCTGAGCCCTGTTTCTCAAAATTTTAACTAAAGATAAAATCCAATTTTAGTAGATACTCAGGCGCGGATCCAGAGGGGGGGTCCAGGGGGTCCGAACACCCCCCCCCCCCCCTGCTCAGGCTTGAAAATTTTTTATGCTATTTTATTGGCGATTTTTAGGCCTGTAATTTTGGAATTTACCTTCCGGAAATACATCAGAATGCACCAAATTGAATCGAATTTACCAAATTTTTCTGCGGGGAAGGCCCCCAAAACCCCCGTTAATCGGTTGAGCGCAATTAGTTAACCAATTATAAAACCTAGACCCCCCCTGCAAAAAATCCTGGATCCGCGCCTGGATACTTCAATTTTGATTGGCTAAACACTAAAATGATTCTAATATTATTATCCTATCAAATTACTAAAATTTAGATTTATCTGTTAAAATTTTGTGAAACAGGGCCCTGTTTTTTTAATCAGATTAGCTTTCTAACTTCTTTTAATGGTGATCTGTGTAATTTATATTATATTTTAATGATTCTTTCTTCCCTTCTGCTAGAATGGTGCATTACTAGGTGATGGATACGACCATTTACATTCAAAACCTTCGCTTATCTCCCCTCATACGATTCACGAAATGTTCATTGGGCTGACTGTTAACAGAGCAGCTACGGTTGGTATTCGTATATATTACTTAGCATGATTACTATTGGTCAGTTTTACTCTACACTGCTGTATCAAGCAAATGACATTGAGGTGGGAGTGGGGGCTGGGTGAAAGTTATGGTTGTGGGTGGTGGGGGGAGGGTCATTGAGGTGGAAGTGGGGAGAAGTTAATGGGGGTTGGTCACCTACACTGCTATATCAAGTGTTTGTCATTCAGGTGGAAGTGGGGAGTGCTGTATTAAGTCAAAGTCTTTGGAATGTGGAGACTGTTTCTTCTACATTGCTAGGGTTACGAGTGTTTCTGTATCCATGCAAAGTCTTTGAGGTTGGAGTGGGGATTGGGGGAAGGAGCCCTCACAACTGCACCAGAAGGTATTATCATAAATATCATAAATATATTTCCTCTACATTACCTGTATCATGTAATAGTCGTTAATACATCTCCTCTATCAAGGTAAATTCTAGTCATATATATAATTATTTTTATAAAACTTAATAAGGCTTTGGGTTTGACACAGAGGGGATGCTCGATTCACAGTCCAGAATTGACAGAATTACAATCGAGTGATGCGGAATTCAGTCCTGTCACAGTTCTGCCAGTCCCGACAGCTGAGGTGGAGTGAGTAGAATAGTGACATTTTCCTAGTGTTTCAGCTGTCATGATTGGTTGAAATATTTTTTATACAGTCGACACATGCGTTGTACTCCGAAATTCTCCTTTTCACGCGATTGAGACCAGTTTTTAGAATTTAATTCCGGAACTGTGAATCGAGCATCCCCAATCAGTGTGGTTTAATTCATCAATTATGTTCAACATGCTGGAAAGGGAGATAATAAACATGTGACATACAAACATTTTTATATGGGTAATAGGCACTGGACAGGATATACCAAATTTTCCTTCCTGTTAACATTTATTTATTTAAAAAATATTTTTACAAGCTTCTTATTTAATCCCAACTTCTCACTTTAGATCATTGAATGTGTAACAATGATTTATTATATTTTTATTATACAAGTACGAGAAGCTTTCAGATCTAGTAGTTATTGTATTTTTTCATGTATATTTAAACTTTTGTCCCCAATGAGCCGAAAAAAGTCTTGTGATTTGTCAAACCGTTAAACCCCATTTCTCTCTCTTTCTCTCTCTCTATATTTTAACATGCCTTAATTTAATTACAGTTGGCTCATCTCCGTAAAATAAACAAAGAAGAGGTCGATTTATTCCTGGATTTAGCCGAGAAAGCTCGTCTTATGGTAGAGAAATATTTCAACTTAACTCGACCTCTATATTTTGATTTTACTCATCTGGTGTGTAGAACAGCTATTGAGTGTAAGTGTTGCCCCCTAAGTTAAGAATTTACTCAACTTTCAATCACTGTTCATGAGAAATATCTTTGATCCAGAAACACAAAACTTTGGGCATGGTTTCTTATTGGTGTTTTTGATACATTAAAACAACGAAATATTTATAAACTTTAGTTAAAATAAGGTAAACAATTTTGAGTAACTTAAGTTTGGCGCTGGCCAGGTGAATATATTTGGAAATTTCAAATATTCCAGAATATTAGATGGAGCTATCCTATCAACGGAACAAGCCAAAATGGAGTTCTAGGTGCTTTTATCCTATGGCAATTTTCAAACTAATAAACACATATTTGCAAATCTGTGTGCTAATGTCTTTGTATTATGTTGAAAGTTCTAATGTTTATATATTATGTAGAAACTTGAGGAGAACCCTCGTCGAAACGTAGGAGAACCCTCGTGGAAATGTAGCTGAAATAAATCCTATAAGTAACTTGTATTCCAAATAATTGTGTCATTTGTTAAATAATGTAGTTCTTTTTTCAAAAACTTTTATAGTTTTGTGTATTATATTATATATATTATATTTCAGTAAAATCTGGAGAAGAGCGAGATGATTTAAGTCATCCGGTTCATGCTGATAATTGTATATTACAACCTGATGGATCCTGTATTAAATCATTTCCTGCTTTTACTCAACGTGATTACAGGTAGGCATATATACATGTACCCTTTATCTTCTCTACACCTTGTATACATATATACCTTACAGGTAGGCATATATATACCCTCTGTCTTCTACACCTTGTATATATATACCTTACAGGTAGGCATATATACCCTCTGTCTTCTACACCTTGTATATATATATACCTTACATGTAGGCATATATACCCTTTGTCTTCTCTACACCTTTCTTCTAGACCTTGTATATATACCTTCCCTTTCTTATAGACATCACATATACACACTCCCTTTCTCAATGCATTACACATTATACCTTCACTTTCTTCTAGACATTACATATACCTAATACCTTCCCTTTCTCGAGGCATTATTGTCGGTAGGTAGACGAAGTGACGTATCTTCATACCATAAGTAACTGACGATAAGTCACTTCGTCTACCTACCGGCATCTCCCTTTCTTCTAGACATTACACATATATATATACTCCTTTTCTCTAGGCATTACACATATACCCTCCCTTCCTTTGATAATTTTATAATATCTTGTAAGACAGTTATTGTGACAAATACTCAAGAACATTCATGAATTCACAGTCGTAAAAATATTGCTAGCACCTGTTAGAAACATTCGTGCATGTGGATTGGTAAGTTAGTTCATCCTACGCATCTCTCCGATACATGTTTTGTTGGAGCCAGTAAAGTGAATTGTTATACATGTAGATGTCCACCAATATTTTATCCCTGGCGCTGGCTCGTAGAGGTCCAGCCCCCTGCCGTAACAGGCCCTTGCATTAATTTCTACATATATATTGATATCAATTTTCTTTCAGCGCTATTTTGTATCTCAATGATGAGTTTGAAGGAGGAGAATTTTTCTTTGCACATTCCAACAAAACAGAACAGGTAGACATTTGTATATATATATATATATATTTTCCATATGGTTGAATCACATGGTTTGTTTTTGAGTCAGGGGTGTGGTTTCGACTAGGAATAGGGTTGCCTGTCCAACCCCTTAGGTGTTCTCCGGGTCCTCTCCCCTCTCTCCCCATGTCATAACCCCCTCCCCGCCACTCTCGAGACAGAGGATGAAATAATATAAGATTAAATCACAAAATATATTTATTTTTTTTTAGGTCCAAGTCAAGCCAAGGTGTGGACGTCTGGTTGGTTTTGATTCGAAGGAATTCCATGGAGTGAAAGCTGTGAGAAAGGGTCAGCGTTGTGCTCTGGCTCTGTGGTTTACGTTGAACCCAAATTATAAAGAATTGGCTCATGTTCAGGCTCGTAAGATAGTCTCAAGGATACTTCAAGGAAATGCCAAAAAGGATCCACTTTCTGATTTGAACCTGGATCAAAAAGATAGAGAGCTCAGAGAAAATAACAAAAAATCTTCCGAGAGCCAAATGGATAAAGGTAAAAAATCTAAAAACGATGATGAAGATATTGAAGATGAGAATTTTAGTAGACAAAGAGAAAAGGACTCTGTAAAGGACGATTCGTCGCAGTCAGTCGGCGAATCCGAGAGGATTTCAGATAAAAATAAATTAAGTGATAGTGACACTTTAAAAGAAGACTCAGAAGGGAGAATTTCTCAAAAGGATGAATCAAATCAAAAATCAGAATTTATTGACTCCAAAAGTGACAGTGATGTTTTCAGACTAACGGATGAAGATGAGTTGAATTCCATGCAAATTTCAGAGATTGAATCAGAGTCTGTGTCTCAGATAGATTCTGAACTGGAAGTCGAGACTGCTGGTGCCACATGCAGCAGTGACGTGGACGGTCAGGAAATGTGTGGTTTAAAATTCGAGCCAAAAATAGACATAAATATAAAAGTTGAAAAAGCTGAAAATGGTCTTAGCGATTCGTCAGAAAATACAGAATCTCCCAACGAAAAAACTGATTTATAAAAAAAACTGAATTTTTGATCTTGTTTAGTTGTGGGTACATTAGGTACTCAGTATCTTGATTCCTTCCTTCCAGCATATCTTAGAAAAAATGGATACCTGCGTCTCAAAGATACAAAATCATATTCGATCAAAATCCTTGTCTCCTGCTTTGAGCAGAATGAATGAGACCCTAGAGGTACTTATTTTTCCCTATTCCTGAATCTCAGTTGGCTATGCATAAGATATTAATTATTTTTATTATGAATACTTGATAATAGGAAGATAGTGTGGATTGAGGAGGCTCTAGTGGAACCCGTTATTTCTGTATTCCAGAATCTCAGCAATCTGATTAAAATACAGATCTATATTTTGTTTCATTTTTTTTACTTTCGATGACCTACACTACATGAAGATCTGACAAGTTATAGTGGGAGTTCATGTCAGGGTTCAACCGAGCAGCTTTTGATCTTATGACGTCAGATATTGGTTAATCAATCATTGTTGACGTTTCTAGGTTTCTACCCACAATTCTGTGTAGATAACACCAAGAAGTCGCTGTAACTGACCGTTTCATTAGCTATTCCTCGCATCAACCAGATCGTGGGTTAAATAACAACTCTCTCGAATCCTAGAAAGCCTATTATATAACAACTCTTCCAGATCCTATTTTAGAAAAGGCAAGTAAAATGGAAGTTTGAGCTATAAAAGCGAAACGAAATAGGATCTGTGTTTTAATCAGATTGGAATCTTAGTAAACTAGACATGGAATTTTTTAATCGTTTTATAGTCATATTTTTTAAATAGAGAAGATAGTATTAGTGTATTGTAAAAAAGGGAGTGAATAAGGCAGCCATTTCGATAATAATGACCAGTAACTCTCTGTAATTAATTGACAGGCTAGATCTAAATGTTAAGGCCAACTCAATTTTCCTCAAGGTCACCAAGATATAAATAAGATTAGAGCACATGATTGTTGGACTGTGGAAGCGGACGTTAAAACACCAAGTAGTTGTGGGGGGGGGGGGATGGCCTAGTGATCTAGAGTGCTTCGACCTCTAGCTGGCCGGTCACCTCAGCCTTGCGGCTGTGGTTACGAACCCTGGTGTGAGTGTATGTGGCATGGAGATAGGGGCGCCTTCTCAACCTCGTGGGTTCCCCCCGGGCACTCTGGTTTCCCCACACTGCTAAAGACCCCTACGCGCAAGCGAATTATTGAAATAAAATTAAACCATATTATGTTAGTCGCTAAATGACCTAGTTTTGGTTGAGTGGACGTTAAACCCCATTTCTTAAATGAAGACTTGAAGTTGACCTTATCAAATAGATCTTACCTCATTTTGTTGCCTTACTATCATGGACAACAGCCTTTATTTGTCAATTTCATTTATCAATAATCTTATTAATTTTTTTAAGAAATTATTTATATCTTGGATATTGTGAATATCTATGACATATCTTTTCTTTATTGGTCAATTTGTTTGCAATTCTCCCGTAATCTGGAAAAACCTAGCAAGTCCATTTTGGGTGAAAATTGAGTTAGACTGTTAGACCCATATTTGGACTTAGTACACATGTATATAATAATAGGTTTTTTTTCTCCTTCACCGAAAGGGTTTCTAATTATCTTCATCTAAAAAGACAAAATAAAATTGGTTTTATATTCAGTAGCTTAATTCTGAAACAAAACAGTTTTCCTTTGTTTTCTCAAATCTACATTCAACAGTACTAGTGTTACTAGGTTTTTCCAGATTACGGTAGAATTGTTTGAGTGATTTTGACAAAAAAATGCCTTGTCTGTATGATTATTAGGACGGCCACTTTTATATATATGCAACTGATTGATATTATGTTGGCTTTTGTTTCTGTGAAGACAGAAGTTTCTTGCTCTACATTGTTACCTTTTAAAAAACAGATGTGATGTCACCCTTTGATGTTGGCGTACCATTATTTCAAATAATCGTACAGGCAACTTGCCAATCGTACATTATTCATACCAGTGAAATATTGGACTAGTGTGATGTATTTCATGTGCAGAGTGTCTGTATTTTAAGCAGTTTAATTTGTCTTGAGCTTAAGACATTGCATAATATTTTGGAGAGGGGTGATGTAGGCTTTGTCCTGTTCCCCAATCCTTTCAGTTATCTGAATAAATATTTGTATATATATAAAAAAAAATATATTTTGTAACAACATGAGGGCCATAAACCCTCATGTTGTTACAATATATTACTTAATGTCTCACTCTCAACTATTAAACCACACATAGATCTAACTTATTGACAATTAAATTTATTTAATAAGGAACATTACTATAATAACCTTATACATGTAACTTATCTAATATCAAACATCAATTAAAGTCCCAGGTTTTATATAATCTGATTAAAACACAGATCCTATTTCTTTTCGTTTTTTATAGTTCAAAATTTTGTTAAACTTGTTTGTACTACACTAGGATCTGGAAGCTTTGATATTATTGGCTTGTTCTGGATGTGAGGGATTAGTCAATGAATCAGACTCTTTTACGACAAGCACAGGACTGTGAGTAATCCACTAGAAAGGTCAGTGCTGGATAATCAAATGGCTGATGTCATAGGGCCTAAAGCTGCTCGATTGACCTCTGACATGACCTATCCCTAAAACCGATCAGATCGTCATGTAGTGTAGGCCATGGAAAGTATAATAAACGAAACGAAATATAGATGGCCCTGATTCACGAAATCTTAACTAAAGATAAAATCCAAATTTTAGTAGATACTTCAGTTTTGATTGGCTAAGCACTAAAATCAATCTAATATTATCCAATCATATAACTAAATTTTGGATTTTATCTTAGTTAAAATTTCGTGAATAAGGCCCCTGTATTTTGATCAGATTGAGTTTAGTATTAGTATAAACCAGGCCCTGAGTACACAAACCATTCTCAGACTTACGTCAAGAATTTATTCAAAATTGTTCGCCTTATTGTAACTAAAATAATGCCACTTATAAAATATTTATTGTTTTAATGTATCAAATGCCCTAATAAGAAATTATATGCAAGGTTTTGTGTTCCTTGATCAAAGATATAACTTATAAACAGTGATTGAAAGTTGAGTAAATTCTCAACTTAAGTCTGAGAATGCTTTGTGAACTTGGGACCAGGCCCTGGTTTTACAAAGCTTTCTCAGTTTTAACTCAAGAATTTACTCAACTAACCATCACTGTTTACTAGAAGTATCTATGATTCAGAAACACAAAACTTTGTGCATAGCAGGGCCGTATTTAGCAGGGGTACAGGGGTCACATTTCACCTCCAGAAAATAAGGCGCCCCAAGAAATGGGGTTACTTGCAAGCGAGTTTTATTGCGGCATTCCACGCGCTCAGTAACTTGGGCATTATATTGGCGCCCCACCATTCTGCTGCACCCCCCACTTTTAAAATCCTACATACGGCCCTGGTGCATAGTTTTTGTCCCCCGCCTTTCGAAGAAAGTTGGGGGACTATTAAAATGGGTTTGTCCGTCCGTCTGTCTGTCTGTCTGTCTGTCTGTCTGTCCGTCTGTCTGTCCGTCACACTTTTTGGGACACAATAACTCTCTTCCTAATTGAGCTAGAATGTTCAAACTTGGTGTATGTGTTTATTAGGTCAATGCCTTGATGGAGTTCGAAGATGAGCATTTTCCGCTTAGGGTAAGCAGAGATAAGCAATTTGATTGGTTGATGCTTTGGGACACGATAACTTTAGTTCTAATTAAGTGAGATTAATGAAACTGGGTGTATAGTTTCATTATAGTAATACCTTGACTAAGTTCGATAATGAGCATTTTCTGCTCAGGGTAAGCAGAGCTATACGCAATTTGATTGGTCGAGAATTTGGAACACAATAACTCTCCTTCTAATTGAGTTAAAATGTTCAAACTTGGTGTATATGCTTATTAGGTCAATGCCTTGATGGAGTTCGAAGATGAGCATTTTCTGCTTAGGGTAAGCAGAGATAAGCAATTTGATTGGTTGATGCTTTGGGACACGATAACTTTAGTTCTAATTAAGTGAGAGTGATGAAACTTGGTGTATAGTTTCATTATAGTAATACCTTGACTAAGTTCGATAATGAGCATTTTCTGCTCAGGGTAAGCAGAGCGATACGCAATTTGATTGGTCGAGACTTTGGAACACAATAACTCTCCTTCTAATTTAGTTAAAATGTTCAAACTTGGTGTATATGCTTATTAGGTCAATGCCTTGATGGAGTTCTAAGATGAGCATTTTCCGCTTAGGGTAAGCAGAGATAAGCAATTTGATTGGTTGATGCTTTGGGACACGATAACTTTAGTTCTAATTAAGTGAGAGTGATGAAACTTGGTGTATAGTTTCATTACAGTAATACCTTGACTAAGTTCGATAATGAGCATTTTCTGCTCAGGGTAAGCAGAGCGATACTCAATTTGATTGGTCGAGACTTTGGAACACAATAACTCTCCTTCTAATTGAGTTAAAATGTTCAAACTTGGTGTATATGCTTATTAGGTCAATGCCTTGATGGAGTTCGAAGATGAGCATTTTCCGCTTAGGGTAGGCAGAGATAAGCAATTTGATTGGTTGATGCTTTGAGACGCGATAACTTTAGTTCTAATTAAGTGAGAGTGATGAAACTTGGTGTATAGTTTCATTTCAGTAATACCTTGACTATGATCGATAATGAACATTTTCTGCTCAGGGTAAGCAGAGCGATAAGCAATTTGATTTGCCAAGACTTTGGAACACAATAACTCTCCTTCGAATTGAGTTAAAATGTTCAAAATTGGTGTGTATGCTTATTAGGTCAATGCCTTGATGGAGTTCGAAGATGAGCATTTTCTTCTTACGGTAGGCAGAGATAAGCAATTTTTGGATGACACTTCATGTTCAGTTTGATTGGTCGATACGTTTGAAAAAAATAAATGTGCGATTAATTAATATGTGTCATCTATTTATTTTGGGATTTCGGCGGGGGACATCAGCCTCACTGTTGGCTTGTTCTTATTAATGTATTTGATACATTCAAATAACAAAAGCTTTATAAAGGGCTATATTTTAGTTAAAATAAGGGGAATAATTTTGAGTATATTCTCAATAACATTCCGGGAATGTGCTGTGAAACTGGGGCATGATCTCTTCTTTCAGCCATACACGTATATACCTTTTTTCACTGATTTTATTAATAATAATTCACTAGTCATTCACCAACTTACTGTTTTGAAATTAGAAATCCAAAGAGTTGAATCCAAAGACACAATAAACACAGTTAAATGTCTAGTTTTTCTGTGTTAAAGGGCTAATCCCGATATTTCTTTTGAGAATAAAACTCAAACTGATCCCGCAGTGAATATTCGCTTGGCCGCTATAATCACTGATAAGCATGACATCGGCGAGGCTTAATAAGTACGGCATATTAACTTTTTTACTCCGACAAATTAAATTCTCAAACATTTTTTTGAGGTAACAGAAAAATAAATAAAGACGTTTGAAGTAATTGAAGTTAAAAAATATTTCCTATTAAGTGTAAATGGGTATTAAAATGAGTAAAATGCGTCATTTTGCCCGAAGCAGTTAGGTGTTAAGTAAACATTGCACGAGCCGTTGAGCCAATGACTGCAGTCAACGCACGTGCTATGGACACTCATCTGTTACAGAGTTAATTCCTAAGTAATTCTCTGTAAAACAGATTGAATAAACTGCTTAATCTTGTGTTAAAATCGCTTAAAATCCCCTACCTAACTGCAGAGAAACTAACGAAGTATTTGTGATAGGTTTTTAAACAACTTAAACCTGCCAATCTTGATCTAGAAAGGAAAACAGTGCCCCAAGCTGTATTCTGTGGTGTCTACGTAAAACCAGGCTTCTTTTTTAAAAAAAAAATAATGTGTAGGTGAGATTTACCTTTTAATATCAAATACAGCGAAAAAATAGACCCGAATTCTTAAAAAGGTTACATGTCCGGATAAGCAGTTTTGACGTTCACGCCCATGAGCTGAAATTTGGATACAAGGCAAATACAGCATTCTTCGATATTTTGGCGCTTAAATTTCATATGTTCTCGGACTTTTATTTTTGAGACTCTGTTTAAAACGGGATAGTCCCTTTAATACTTTCGATTATAAAAATTGGAATAATACTATATCTTGTTTATCGGAGGAAAGTATGTATGGTATATCAAGTTTTGACTAATGGTAATGTGGTAATTTTTTAGGTGAAATTTCGAATATTATGAGAAGACGCAAAACACAGTCAGTTTTAGAGTTTTGATATGCAAATCTAGAATAATTTAAAGATACATTATGGGAGATTAGATAACGAGATATCAGTTCTCACTATAGTAGTTAAAAACTAGATATTGTAAAGGCAATTTACTGAAAATTTCAGTCAGATTGATCCACTATGAACCGAGGGTTAAGCGATTGAAATTTCCGCCTAGCCTTGATCATCATTACTAAAGTCGGTATGACAAAAATCAATGTCTTGATTATCCATTTATTTATTAAATCATGAAGGAAAGTTATGCAGTAAATCGGATCATAATCCACTGATTATGGTCTGGATAAGGTAATTAATGTCTAATTAATAATGTAGATAACATTTCAGGGTTAAAGAAAGACCTTTAATAGGCAGATTTAGTTTTTGCATAATGTATGATTTTAAAATGACAAACATTATGAATTACCTCTTGCATAATGTATATTTAATCTGAGAATTCATCAAGTTTTGACTTACTGGTATATGATGATGCTTTAATGTGAATACCCTAGGCAGAATGTTGTTGCTTATTAAATATTTTAAATATTTTAACATCCAATACTTTAAATATGATATTATGGACAGGTTGATTTGCTTAAATTATTTACACTTATTGGGTTGAAAATTTGTAAAAGCATACAAACGTCCTGTATATCTGTAGTCTCCTTAAAATTGGTTAACACACAAAATAAACACAGACAGTTTTATAGTTTTGATATGTACAGACAATATCATTAATTAAAGCCCCAATATCACTCTTGTTGAAACTGAATAATATGTCCAAATCTTCATTCTGGTCAACAAATTGTATTATTTTACAATATTCCAATTAATTGATGATATAAATTTCATCTTAACACACCCAATTTAAAAAATTGGACAAATTCAACTAATTGATTTGAAAAGTCTAACGTAAACCATTTCAAATGTGACTTGGATTTTAAAATATATTTTCGAACCCCAAGGACAAGTGAAATAGGTTATAATTGATAATTTACAGGACATTTAAACATCTAGTTCTTAGAATAAGGGTATTATTTATTTTCTGGAGCTACCAAGCCAGCAAGAGTGTTATTGTCCCTTTAATTAATGAGCTATAAGACAGGTGACAACGATTTCTTTACATGGACAGCATTTATCAAAGTCCTAGTGTAATCTTATTAATATTACAGGCAGACACGCAAAGCATTTATCAAATATATTTTATATCATAAAGTTTTATTATTTTAATTACTGTGCAATAAATTAAATTCTATCCAACAGTTGATATGAAAGTTGTTTTTGAGTTGTCTGTAATTAAAGGGAGCTAACTATTGTCGGATGAAATAGGTTTTATCATCAGATTCAGATATACATTATCATACAATGCTTCATACTCCGCGCAGTATTTCGTTCTATTAGAGCTAATCCCACTACATTTCTCAGGCCATTGCTTCAGAAATATGACAATTTTTGTGCTGTTCATAACCACTAGACTTCTAAATCAACCGTCAACATATCTATTCGCAGGAAAACAGGGTATGAGATAATACACCATATTAAGTTTACAGTTCTTGTATGGTGCATACAAGACCACCAGACTTAACTGGTAGTTCACTCCTTTAGCATATGTCACTGTATCGCTTGTGAATCCAGGCAGTTAAACTGGAGAGAGTCCTGAA
Organism: Patella caerulea; assembly: GCA_036850965.1. NCBI lineage: Eukaryota > Metazoa > Mollusca > Gastropoda > Patellidae > Patella > Patella caerulea. The sequence continues at coordinate 8,868,676 of JAZGQO010000002.1, read as the reverse complement.
ACTAGTTATGCTCATCAGAATAAAAGAAGAAACCAAGAGAATCGGTTAAATACACATGTGAAATGAAATGAAATGGAAGACGGGCACATGACATACAGTGTGCTATGAGGGGAATTTTGCATTGGTGCTACGGCCTACTCTTATATCGAATTTCAAATGCCAATGGATCTTTCACGTGCACGCCAATGTGTACACGGAACCTCAGTTTTTTGTCCCATCCGAACGACTAGACAGCTGTCCTTGTCAGGCCCTCCGTTTTGCACCACTGACAAGGGGAAACCACGCCAGAAAATCTAGATGAACTTTCTCAGCAAATGCAGGGATCGAACACCCGACCCCCAGGCTAGCAAGTCAGCTAAATACAGATGTAAATATACTGAGCGCCATAGGAAACACATCACTTAGCTTTTCGTATAACAAAATGATCCTGAAAACATATCTTATTTATTTTGCTTCTTATTGTGAACAATATTCAAATGGGAAAACATCAATAACAACACATTTGTACACATGGATGTTTAATCTAATCAACGGTACAAAGTCGGAGGAGTCAAAACCAAAAGTACAATAAAGATGGTTAATTGTGCTGCACAGCGTGCGTAAGAGCCAGTGGAGGACACACGCGCTACTGACAGTTACCAATCTTTGTCGTACTTTTGGTTTTGACCCCTCTGACATTGTACCGTTGATCACTGATTATACGAAAAACGAAGTGATGCGTTTTCTATGGCGCTCGGTATCAAACAGATTAAAAAACACCAATCTGAATAAGAGTGAGCGTAGTTCTTGATTATCGGTGAACGGATCGCACAGCTTGTCCACATCAGTGACGTCCGTCATCTGACACATCGCACCATGGAATGCGGCGTATAACGGTAGACAGTATACGCATTTGTGCCTGACACATTCCATCATACCCCGACCGCGCGTTAGACCACGACGACTATTTGGTCAACAAGACCATCACGACTTATTCCATAACAAGATCAGACCATAAGCCGTTGAAGGGGTGGTTAGAACGCTGAGCAGCGAAACATCCATCCTCGACATACTTTTTGTACAGCCACGGATGATCTAATTCAAATATTATCATACGCTGTAAGTAGAGTCTGATACACTTCACGTAGTTACTATGCTCAGTTGTGGCGAACAAGTTCTGGAGTTTATAGCATTCGCTGAATGTGCCTGTGCCAGAACTTGGCTCGTTCGGAAATGATAAACATATCTATGGTCTATGGATTTTTCGAGGCGACTTTTATCGTTATTTTTGCGCCTGCACTCGTTGTGTACATGTGGAACAGCAGATGATTCGTTTTTGTTCATGATCGCCCTTTCTCACATCCGCAAACACGAAATCGATAAAATTTGCATTAAATTTACCCACAGGAAAATTTCAGCAAATTCACTTTCATTTGATACCAAGCAAATCAATAATTGGTTGAGATCCTTCCGATGTTGGCCGACGTCCTTCCCGACGAGGGATTGCTAAGTTTATAAGGCTGCCAAATGTTTCCACAAGGCCAAATGATTGGTCATTTTTTTTCTGAGATAATACTAGGCCCCTCCTCTCATTTGAGACCAAGAAAGCTTACTGTGAACACTTCTGCCACTAACTCGGGATTCCGAGCTTATTCCGCCAGACTATCTGTTTCATCTCGTATTTTATACAGCTAGTGTAACAAGCCCTTATTCAACATGGCTGTACAGACAGGCACGGAAATATGCAGTATTTGTTTAAACGACTTTTAACACCCCGTAATGATCGACTGTCAAGATTCGTTATGTTTCATCTGTTTAGAAAATTATGTGAAGAAAACCTCCATTAAAGATCAGTTCCAATGCCCATTATGTCGTTGTCTTATTGACGGGGATGTACAGCGTTTTAAATCCAAACTAAACGTTGATGATAATTCTACACATAATATTCCACAATGTGATGTATGTACTGGAAACAAATCTCAACATTTTTGCCAAGACTGTGATCAGTTTTTATGTAAATCATGTAAAACCATGCATGGTAAATAAAAATCTTGTAAAGACCATATTGTTTGTCGATATGGTGACAAATAAGTCCGTCAAGAAACGAACTAATGCAGGGAAAGACCCCAGCAACTTGCGTTAAAGGCCCACCTGTCACGTCATTGACCAAGGCCCACACAAGTACACGCCAAAGGCGCCTTACGAGCCCGCCGAAGGCGTCCGAGGGGGTTGGGGGGTGTCTCTCCCCCGGACAATTTTGAAAATTGACAACTGCAAACCCATTTTCCAAGCATTTTAGACCATTTCTTTTTTTCTTTATAGGCTTAAGCCCACTTTTTAAAAATGAGCTGAGCTTAGCCCCACCTGTCACAGACAGTGGGTACAGTCCGGTACTGCCACTAGCTGCTGGGTAAATCCTGTAGACCTCCAAATCTCGGCCTTGCCATGATCCATTAGCCGCTGAAAGTTAGACCCCCCCCCCCCACTATAATCAACATGTGAAGTATATGTGGCTGTTGTATTTTACGATTGTAATATGGACCGAGTGAGGTAGAGTCGCATTGTTGAGTAGAGGGGAAGGGTATACTGACTCTGACGATTCTACAGTGCTGCCGTAATATTGTTGGGTACAGTGCTGCTGTAATATTGTTGGGTACACTGCTGCTGTAATATTGTTGGGTAGTGTGCTGCTTCAAAGTGACACGAACATGTAAACGGGTCAACATGATGTTTACCGAATACCCAATATTACGTTGCTATTTAAAGTTAGTTCCATTCGTGACATATTCCTTCTAGTCTATCATGTTGCATTGTTGGATTACTTATCAGATCAAATTTTGGAATTGCCAAGAACACGGAGGGAAAAAAACAAAACAAAAATAAATGCTTGAATCAAATCTTTTCTGTAATAATTATTCAGATACCTGAAAATAAAATACAATTTATTCTTATAAAATAAAACTAAGACTATAGACACTAAATCATTTCCTCCTTACACGTTGTCATTTGTATAGACACTAAATCATTTCCTCCTTACACGTTGTCATTTATATTGAAGGGGGTGATTTTACCTTGAATACGGCATTTCAACTTTTACGATTTCTTTAAGATATTTACACCCATCATTCTCAAGATTTACACATCTAACAGTCCAGTAGAACCGCGCCGCAAAAACGTGAGGGTTCTTAGCTTCAAATCTGGTATATCCTTGCCTAAATTACCCTATTCAATGCCTTTATTTCTGTCTGGATGATGTTGCTATCAGTATAATGCCTTGTGCCTTGATTAACCGATGTTTATTTCATCACGTTATGACGAGTTCAATTCACGTTGCCTCTCGTAGCTATAAATTGTACCCTGATGCCGTCTATCCTCTAATTCTTTCGATAATACGCTTTGTTAACTACGTTCAATCACAAGCGACTTGTATTGGTAAACCTTCTGTCATTGGTTCACAACCCTAAATCTGAGTATCAAGTTTCCTTTTAAAAAGAGAGAGAGAGAGAGAAATGGGGTTTATCGTCCACTCAACACAAAGTAGGTCATTTTGGGACTAACATGTGGTTTCAATTTTATTTCAATAATTCGCTTGCGCGTAGGGGTCTTCAGCAGTGGGAGGAAACCGGAGTGCCCGGAGGAAACCCACGAGGTTGAGAAGGCGCACCTATCCCCATGCCACATACTCTCACACCAGGGCTTGAAAACACAGCCACAAGCCAGAGGTGACCGGCCAACTAGAGGTCGAAGCGCGGCACTCTAGACCACTAGGCCATACCAAACCCCTCAAATGGAGAAGAGAATAAATCATAACGTACTTTTGACATACAGAAATCACCAAAGTGACCTTCTTCACAGCCGTGGCATTTCCCATCTATGGAACAACATTTCCGATCTTTGCATTTGGGGTTGCATCGAGAACGACAGAAAAGACCATAGTAACCATCAGAGCAACCATCAGAACAACTTCCTCTAGTTTTCTCACAGACGTTGTTGAGGCAATTCTTTTGACATTTAAACTGGCAATGCTCACCATAAAAACCAACCGGACAGATCTCTAAAGTTTAGAAAATAATTCGATACAATATCACATTAATTCTATTTATTAAACTGGAGAGAGAGAGAGAGAGAGAGAGAGAGAGAGAGATGGGCTTTAACGTCTACTCGACACAAACTAACATATGGTTTTTAATTTTATTTCAATAATTCTCTTGAAAAAAAAAAGAAAAAAAAAAAAAAAAGAAAAATAATTCTCTTGTGCGTAAGGGTCTTTAGCAGTGGAGGAAATGGAGTACCTGGAGAAAAACCCGCGAGGTTGGACAGGCGACCCTACTCCTTGCCGAATAGAAACATCAAGCTAAAGCACCAGATTATATGACTTAGTTCAGTTCTATTAGGACAATGAATATCATTGTATCCCCCCATCCCCAGACACACACACATTCCTCAACAACGATGTCATTGCCAAGTTAGAGTATCACCCTTCTCCAATTCCAACATTTATAAGCGCATCTACTAGTTAAACACGAACATCAGCCGAATTGCCCATCATCTGGATTTCGTCATTCACAATAATGGATATCGTGCAAAAACTTCTAGCTGAAGATACGAATACTAATATTGGTAAATGGACTACTAATCTTACCTGCGAAAACTTGTAATTCACATATGTTCAATTCTGCGGGTTTTTCTGGAAGAGATACATAAACGTATCTGCCCGTATATGATGGTAATGGATTCTCATTACATGACTGTATGTAATACTTTTCCGCTCCTTTTGATGATTTATCTGCGTAGCATTTCTTAGCTGATGCGAAATTTTCCGCACTACACGGGCCGGTATCACTCAGTCTAATCTCAAATCCCTTTATTTTGTCTTCGCTTCCTGAAAAAAAAATATCAATATGCTGCTACCTGAATTCAATATGGTGGTCACAATACTGACGATACATACGTTAACAACGTTTGGTCGACATATTTTTCCCTTTCGATAGGATTCTCAAATATGACCACGTAAACAACACAAGAATATCCGACAAGAATTGTAGTGTTTACAACGTTCACAAAACAATTTGGAAATGAAAGGAACTTCAACATTTGCATATAAATTTTAACGCGGGGGGCAAATTTTGGGTCGGTAAACTGTGACCTTATGGGGTTGCCCTAAAGCTGTTGTGACAGTGGCAATAAAGGTGTACGACTTTGAATTTCGATCGGTCTTCACTGTCATTCGTTATCCGGGGAATAACCTATACGCCCGACGGGTGGTTATACCTCTTTGATATACAAGATTTACAAATCTCTAGGATAGGATGTCTTCGGTGGCACCGCAAATAACTTCGCATAAAAGTGATACGCTACTACAGCTACATAAAAAAATAATGCCTTGCATCAATGAAATTACATTACAAAGTGATCCTACATCAGTATAAAAACGATTTCTCTGTTTAAAAAGCTCAATTTGCATGTATGCCTATGTAATTTAGAGACGATGATGGCAGTTTTCCGTAACCGAAACCTGGCAAACCCCCTCCTGCAAAAAATCCTGGATCCGTCCCTGTACTACTGTCGATTTGAACTAATGTCAAAAACTCTCATCTGCAAAGTGGTTAAACAGTTACAAAATCATGGGCAATGATCAGGTTTACATTGATAAATTGTTCTAAATTATGATAGGACACCCCAGCCAATGGCTAGGTCTGATGTATGAAGATATTAGTTTATTTTCTTTACCTTTTTTGGTGATAACGGTGATGTCATGCACACCGTAACTGTATAACAAATCAACACAAAGCCATGGAGTTTGTGTAGCGCTGATAATCTGCGTGCAACTGTCTAGATTACTATCCCCATCTACAGCTTTAGCAGCAAACTTTACATCTGCTGATGGATAACCTGTCACCGCTTTATCGATAGCCACATTGTAGTAATCTGAAACAAACACGGCGTAGTAGATAAACTAGGTATAGTTTGTAGTTTCTTATATTAAAGATGGAGCAAGTTATTATAATATATTATTTGTAGCATCTACATTTGTACCATCTATTATTTGCACAATCTATTATCGATTATTTGTAAAATTCTACCATAAATATTTAACGTTCACGTCCATGAAACGCACAAACCCATGCTGATATAATTATTTCTTTAAAATAAAATATTAATTCGTTAAAATGAAATATTAATTCGTTAAAATGACATACTAATTCGTTAAAAATGAAATACTGATTTGTTAAAAATGAAATATTAATTCGTTAAAATGAAATACTAATTCGTTAAAAATGAAATATTAATTCGTTAAAATGAAATACTAATTCATTAAAAATGAAATATTAATTCTTTAAAATGAAATATTAATTCGTTAAAATGAATTATTAATTCGTTAAAATGAATTATTAATTCGTTAAAATGAATTATTAATTCGTTAAAAATAAAATATTAATTCGTTGAAATGAAATATGAATTCGTTAAAATGAAATATTATTTCGTTAAAATGAAATATTATTTCTTTAAAAAGAAATATTAATTCGTTAAAATGACAGACTTATTCGTTAAAAATGAAATATTGATTCGTTAAAAATGAAACATTAATTCGTTAAAAATGAAATATTAATTCGTTAAAATGAAATACCAATACGTTAAAAATGAAATATTAATTCGTTAAAATGAAACATTAATTCGTTAAAAATGAAATATTAATTCGTTAAAATGAAATATGAATTCGTTAAAATGAAATATTAATACGTTATATTGAAATATTGATTCGTTAAAAATGAAATATTAATTCATTAAAAATGAAATATTAATTCATTAAAAATGAAATATTAATTCATTAAAAATGAAATATTAATTCATTAAAAATGAAATATTAATTCATTAAAAATGAAATATTAATTCATTAAAAATGAAATATTAATTCGTTAAAATGAAATACTAATGTGTTAAAAATGAAAAATTAATTCGTTAAAATGGAATATTAATTCGTTAAAAATGAAATATTAATTCGTTAAAAATGAAATATTAATTCGTTAAAATGACATAGTAAATCGTTATATTGAAATATTAATTCGTTAAAATGACATAGTAAATCGTTATATTGAAATATTAATTCGTTAAAATGACATACTAATTCGTTAAAAAATGAAATCTACCTGCTGTCGCTGTCTCTATTAGAATAAACAAGATATATGCTGTATAAACCTTCATTATTAACTTCTACAATAAACACTTATGTAACACGAATCCCTTCAGATCTGTGAAGTTTTGTGTTTAGATGTCGAGTATTTAAATGTTTGAGTGTTTATCATTTCGCTGGCTCATTTACATCATTAATTATAACTGAACGCATTTATGTCATTTTACATATTCATTTCAGTTTAAGCGTTAAGAAAGATAAATATGGAATTTTATTTCCCTTTTATATGACATTTAAGGGTTTAATTAAATACCAAATAAATTAATTCATTCGTGTATTTTGCAACTTTTCTTATCATTTTAAATAAATTCTCATTTAGTTCATCTATTTGATTTTCGATTTAATTCATGACTCGCGAAAGGGGCACCAAATGGGTTGGTTGTTTGGTACCACCGTGCCACCATATTACTATTTAGGGAAAAGAACATTACGAATAATGCACTGTAAACTTAGATTATGTTGCGCAAATCTGGAAGGCCCCAAATTTCTCAGAAACGTCGATGATAGCCCTACTTGCCTCTGTGGTCACAACTTCGAAGATCCCGAACACTATTTTATCGTATGCTTCTCACGCTCAGGTGCAAGAACTTTTGCGGGAGTGTGTCTATTCTTCCCGTTCAGCCAAAGCTATCACTTGAGTACAACAACATGACAGTCCTGCGTTTAATCCCGGTCTTTTCTGAAACTTTGGACAGTGATTTAAGGTATTAAAACGGTGAAAGTATGTTCGTTTCCAAAATTGTCACGCAATTCGTTTTACTGCAATATTCTGCTATGCACAGGTTAGTTGGGTATAATAAAATCGCGAGCCATGACGTAACGTTACGTAAACAAATTTGGTCCAATTTAGCGCTTTGTTTTAAGGGTAGAGCCTTTGTAACGCAGTCAACTACTGGTTGTTAATTCGACTATTGACCAATCATAATTAAGAGCAAGAATGTTCACCATTTACAGCAGTGAGTAATGGGATTAGTTCTAATCAAACGATAAACTGCGCGGAGTATAGGGTCGACTTTGTCTTGAGATAAACACACTTATTTTCCAAGAAGTTCAACAATTTATTATGTTATCAAAAAGATTTAAATCTCCACAAACAACGCTTAAGTTATTTCCAACCCTCCACACCGTACACTCGTCCAATATGCTCGCTTCTCTCAACTCGTTTGTGAGATTTAGAGATATTGTACATACCCAACATTACCAAGCAGTACTTTTAAATAGATTTTCAACAATATTGTTACTAAAATATTTATTATTAAACAAAATAAAAAACAACAAATAAGAGTCTCTGTATTATCCATTATATATCCTACATGTGCTATATTTATGTAATTATGTATGTATGTATTTTTATAATGTGTACATGTATCTAAATCGGAGAGAGGGGTTACACATAGGCATAGTCTGTTCCCTAATCCAAATTCAGATTTAATGAATAAAAATAATATTTTTAAGAAAAAAAACCCCTGATATATAATGCTGAGTTCTGTATGTAGACTAGTTCCTTATAATATGTGCGAGTATCCCTTTCCTCGCCTGTTTAAAGGTATAACACATCTTATGCCTTGGGGTAGTAAAAGATACATGGTTAGAAAGAAACTTGGTTATAATTCGAGAGTAAGGTGGGTTTTGTTCAACATCGAAGGTGCGAGGTTAGGACACCCCAAACACCCAATTCTTAAGTTGCACCAGTGGTGGGCAGGAGCGGATCCAGGATTTTCAGAAAGAGGGGGCGTGCTGCACCAGCTTGGGAGTGCGAAGCCCGGAACCGTGATTTTTGAGTGTAAAAAATGCCCACAAGGACTAATTTCGTACTAGTACTGTAAATTACGATTTCCAACCTAAACTATTTTCGTTCTCCTTTCTCGCGAGAATATATGGAGCTAAAAATTGTTCAAAACCTCAAAAAATAGAGGGGGCGTGCGCCGGGTGCGCCCCCCACTGGATCCGCGCCTGGTGGGGGTGGTAGAGGAGCCACCCATTGTCACTTCTACGTAAAGAAACAATCCGTTTTGATTTTCAAGTTTCAAAGTACGATAGTGGTGTGGCGTGGCCCTTTCTTGATCACAATAGCTAAGGAAATCAACCTATGATACATCCTGGTCACAGATGTCAAACAACGGGCTGTAATCCAATCCTGTGTTTCGGTAGGACTTCCGCGTTGTGTACTTTATTTAATCAATGACCAATTAACTCTGGAACGTTGTGTTGCTACAACTATGTCGGTGTATTTTTTTTATAAAATTCATAATGCAAAAGAATATATACAGGAAACTACACTGTCATAGCTAGGACATTAAATATAATCGAAAATTTACATGATAATCTCGCCCAGCCTCTAATTGGACTAATCTATGCTTCCAGAATATGGCGGTATATTAGTGCCAAAATTCTAACATGCTATCGTCTAATTTCTTACTTCTGTTCATGTAATTTCTAACCTCCATTCATACAACTTCTTACTTCCATTCATGTAATTTCTAATTTAAGACAATGTATAATTCAACTTCTTTATTTGTTTAGTGTAAATATCAATTCTATTTCATCTTATTTCTAATATTGGGGCGAAAAAATGTCTACTTCATTGTGGTATTACATGTTAAGCATGAACGGTAAACAAATTTAGAATTTTGTTACTTCTACCTAGCAACCATCATTATGACATCGTTTGGTGTCGCCACTGTGTGCTCAATTGGGTGATTGCGCACCTTATCGGGACCATTATTTGGTATAAACGAACCATTCTTCGTTTGGTTGAAGGTTGGAAGGCGTGCTGAGAGAGAGAGCGAGCGAGAGAGAGGCCACTTAGTATTAAACTCAGTGTTATCTGTGTAGGCCTATTTATAACATTTATACCCTGTCAGGCGCGGATCCAGGATTTTTTGCTGGGGGGGGGGGGGGGTGGGTCTAGGTTTGATAATTTCTTAACTAATTGCGCTCAACCAATGAACGGGGGGTTTGGGGGCGCTCCCTCAGAAAAATTTGGTAAATTAGATTCAATTTGGTGCATTCTGACGTATTTCCGGAAGGTAAATTCCAAAATTACAGGTCTAAAAATCGCCAATAAAATCGCATTTCAAATTTTCAAGTCTGAGCAGGGGGGGGGGGGGGGTCCGGACCCCCTGGACCCCCTCTCTGGATCCGCGCCTGCCTGTGTTAATATAGACCAACTGCATATAAATATTAATTATTGGCTCAACCGTAAAAAAAATAAAATAAAATTCTCCAAATCCCGTTTAGCTTATATTTGAAATAGAAAATGAAATGAAATGAAAGAAGGTTTAACGCTCTACTGTTCTGTTCCTAGCGGGCTAATGGAGACGGACATACACCATACAGTGTGCTTTAGGGAAATATTGCCCGGAGAGCGGATCTACGACCTGGACTTATATCGAAGTCTAACGGTCACGGGATCTTTTACGTGCACGCCAACATGTACATGGAACCTCGGGTTTTCATCCCATCGGAACGACAAGACACTAATAAAGGGGAACCACGCCAGAAAATCTGGATGTACTTTTTTCGACCAATGCAGGGATCGAACTCCCGACCCACAGCCTAGCGAGCCTGCGTCTTACCCGCTTAGCCACGGTATTCGAAATAGTATTTGCAAACCATACATTTATATCACGTTCAATGTTGTTTAGAGGGTAGGATGGCCGAATGGTTAGCACGTGCACGCTGTAACATAAGGTCTGTTATCGAATAAACTGGCGTGGTTTCGATTTCCCGTTTTTACGTGACATTGAGCAGGGCCGCCTTTCCAACCTCGTGGGTTTTCTCCGGGTCCTCCGGTTTCCTCCCACTGTTAAACACTCCTACGCGCAAGCGGATTATTGAAATACAATTGAACGGCGTTAATACCGAAATGACCTGGTTGGTGTCGAGTGGATGTTAAACCCCATGTCCCCATCTCTCTCTCCCGATGTTATTTCCAATTTTAACACTCAGACAAGCCACTCAAGCTGACGAAGAGTGAGTCGTTTGTATCAATAGAATGGTCCCGATCAGGTGCTCAATCGCCAAACTGAGCACACGGTGGCGACACCAAACGATGTCATAATGATGGTTGCTAGGTAGAAGTATCAAAATTCTAAATTTGTTTGCCGTTCATGCTTAACATGTAATACCACAATGAAGTAGACATTTGTCGCCCCAATATTAGAAATAAGATGAAATAGAATTGATATTTACACTGAACAAATAAAGAAGTTGAATTATACATTCATTGTCTTAATTTAGAAATTACATGAATGGAAGTTAGAAGTTACATGAATGGAGGTTAGAAATTACATGAATAGAAGTAAGAAATTAGACGATAGCATGTTAGAATTTTGGCACTAATATACCGCCATACCAGAAAGCATAGTAGCAGAATTGGTTATAACGAGTTGGTCTAATACAGTTATAGAATTTTATATTAATGTTTTTCATTTGAAACAATGTTGTCCATACGCGAGAGATTGTTCTCTTTATTCTAATTTGTTTAAGTAGACCGGGGGATACTTAATACACGGATACATGTCCACTAAACTTAGAAAAAACGCTATTTCGGCTATAATTTTACATATATTCGGTTGATGCGTTTACTATCTTACAACATCTGGTGCCATCGTTCATGATGTGCATTATGCATTGGTTAATAACCTTGATTATCAAGTTTGTGTCTAATGGTATGGATTTAGATATTCCGGATGTGGGTCAAACAGATAAGGTTACTATCAAGGACACCTGTTACCACTGTTCATCGTGTATTTTGTACATAGCATACCGCCCATTTGTAGATTACACTATTTAGCATAATTAACCGTTTAGGGACTTCGAATTTTGTCAACTGGTTTGGATTGTTTGTACTTTGTTTTATTTTATGTGTTACTTTCGTGTAGTTTTCAATATATTACTTGTCATTAGGCTTAATTCCATGGGACTGATTAGTGTCCTGTAGCACACCAGTCCCTTATAAATTGCTAACAGTCGTGGAGAACTAAGTGGTAATATAGAGGCGAAATGTTCCAAATTTGACAAAACCTATTTTTCAAAATGACTACCAAATTTGGTAATAAACTGGCATTGTCCCACTATATAACCATGTGTTTTCAACGTCTCTGGATTTAAAAATTAAATGGTAGACCGATAGTAACGACAAGATCATATAAGAAAATACACATTAAAGGAGCTAAATCACTCTTCTTTGGTACTTAGAAATGGAAATGAAATGATGAAATGGGGTTTAACGTCCTACTCACTGTTCCACTCCTAACTTGGCTATTGAAGACGGGCATACGCCATACAGTGTGCTATTAGAGAAATTTTACCCGGACAGCGGCGCTACAGCCTACTCTTATATCAAATTCCAACTGCCAAGGGATCTTTTACGTGCACGCCAATGTGTATATGGGACCTCGGTTTTTCGTACCATCTGAACGACTTAACAGCTGTACTTGTCAGGTCCCTCGTCCTGCATCACAGACAAGGGAAAACCTGGATGAACTTTCTCGACCAATGTATGGATCGAACACCCGACCTCCAGGGTAGCGAGCCAGCGTTTAACCCACTCGGCCACGTGATCCCCAACTAGAAATGAACTCTAATGGGCCACAACGCATTCATATCCCATGTAATATGAATGTTTATACACGTATTTACATTCAGTTTCTTCTATTGGTACTGTATTTTCTAATCAGTTATGTTCAGCGAAAAGTCAGAATTTGGCGTCTCGATATTCCAGTCTACACCGGTAGTATTGTCCTACATAGGATATGTTTAGTCTCGTCCATTAGGTCGCTTCATACAAATGGCGTTCAAAAACATTCTAGCGCGTGAATCGTGTGTCTGTTTTATAATTTCATTTTTATACGTCCACATTCATAATGTGAACGTATTATGCCGTCGCCCCTGTCTGTGTGTGTGTGTGTGTGTGTGTGTGTGTGTGTGTGTGTGTGTGTGTGTGTGTGTGTGTGTGTCTGTGGTTCGCCTACAGGGCGCAATTCTCCATGGATTTTCTTCAAACTTGGTATACTTATTCCTTATACCCCAAGGAAGATCCCTATTGTTTTTGGGGCATGCCCGACCCCCAGGGGCCGAGCCACGCCCATTTCTAGTATTTGTTTGTTTGTCGTCTACAGGCCACATTTCTTAACTTATAATCTTGAAAGTTTGCATACATATTCTTTGTACCCTAAGGAACATCCCTATCGTTTGGGGTGTATACCCCACCCCCAGGGGCAGAGCCACGCCCATTTTTTTTTCGTGTGTCTTTGTGTCGCCTACAGGGCGCAATTCTTGCTGGATTTTCTTCAAACTTGGTACACGTATTCCTTATACCCTAAGGAAGATCTCTATTGTTTTTGGTGCATGCCCGACCCCCAGGGACAGAGCCACGCCCATTTCTAGTATGTATTTGTTTGTCGTCTACAGGCCACATTTCTTAACTTATAATTTTGAAACTTAGCATACACATTCTTTGTACCCTAAGGAACATCCCTATCATTTGGGGTGCATGCCCAACCCCCTGGGGCAGAGCCACACCCATTTTCTTATCGTGTGTCTTTGTGTCGCCTACAGGCCGCAATTCTTATTGGATTTTCTTTAAAACTTTGTATACTTACTCTTTATACTCTAAGGATGATCCCTATCGTTTGGGGTGTATGCCCCACCCCCAGGGGCAGAGCAACGCCCATTTTCTTTTCATGAGTCTTTATGTCTTCTACAGGGTACAATTCTTACTGGATTTTCTTCAAACTTGGTATACGTATTCCTTATACCCTAAGGAAGATCTCTATTGTTTTTGGTGCATGCCCGACCCCCAGGAACAGAGCCACGCCCATTTCTAGTATGTATTTGTTTGTCGTCTACAGGCCACATTTCTTAACTTATAATTTTGAAACTTAGCATACACATTCTTTGTACCCTAAGGAACATCCCTATCATTTGGGATGCATGCCCAACCCCCTGGGGCAGAGCCACACCCATTTTCTTATCGTGTGTCTTTGTGTCGCCTACAGGCCGCAATTCTTATTGTATTTTCTTTAAAACTTTGTATACTTACTCTTTATACTCTAAGGATGATCCCTATTGTTTGGGGTGCATGCCCAACCCCCAGGGGCAGAGCCACGCCCATTTTCTTTTTGTGTGTCTCTGTGTCGTCTAGAAGCCGCAATTCTAACTGGATTTTCTTAAAATCAGCGTGGTACTTGGTTTATGTATTCCTTATAGCCTGAGGGCGTCCACTATTGATTTTGATGAATGTCCCGACCCCCAGGGGCAGAGCCACGCCTTTAGTGTTAGGAAGGCACAATTCTAAATGGATTATCTTGGTATAGTTATTCCTTATACTCTAAGGACGACAACTATTAATGTTGGTGCACGACCCTCAACGCTAAACAAACCAAACGCCTAGCCTTCTTGACAAAGTACCATATCAATCAAAGCAGGAATGTGGACGTATATTGTAGCGTTAGCGTTATGTTGTCTTTAATATTGGATAGCAGAAGTCCATCTTTTCTCGATAATATAAAAACATCAATGTTGATTTAAATTGACCAATGAGTCGTGTTTGCAATGTCAAAGACTGTGGGTGATACTGAGTTGAAGACTTAGCTCCTTTAAACAACATTTAAATATGGCCCACCACCTGTAGCACTTCCCTTTCATTATAAAAAAATAAATTGTTTATTGGAATTTTCATGTATGACTAATATACCAATTATTAATTTATAACACCTTTAACAGCATATCTTTCTATGCGAACGAACAATAAATTGTTCATTGGATAAAACAGGAGCTTGTTTTATACCTGTAAAATCAATACCAACTGTTTAATGATAGGTTCAAGTCTACCATGTAATACGGAAATTTGCAACACGGCGTAACAATACTTGTTCATTAGCTAAAACGGCAACATTTTTTTATAACTGAAAAGTGATATACGAATAATCATTTTATACGGCGTATATATGTTTACTGACAATTAAAGTAATTAAGTAATGCGGGGAAATGCATCGTGGTTTAACGTCCTATTTTTCCCTTACCGTTGTATGGGAGTTTCCGGGTTCCCCTATAGACTAGTTAATGTTCTTTCGTAGTTGATGAATTTACGTCGTTTTTGATGAATTTTAAGTTATATGAATAAGCTAAAAAACATCAGGATATACTCTAGAAAACGCCATGTACAGTCGGTTTATTATTAAAAAATATGAGCATGGTTGGAGAGAATCCCATCGTCCCGCTCACGGAGCAAATATCATCCCATCTCTGGTATCATGTATAGTGTCCATTGCTGTAGACAAACAGTATTAGGCTGGCAATTTCCCGAACTTATAAAATGAACCTGTTTTTACTACCGGTGTAGATTATACCAGATACGGAGCCAGGATCGAGGAACTCTCACCGTCTGGGGATCCGATGTGATTCTCTCCTCCTCATCCGGAAATTTCGTTTGAAAAACTGACTTTAAATTTATGTTTACTGTAGTTTGTCCTGGTGTTTCTAGTATACGCACACATTCGATGTGTGACAATCTTATCGGAAATTAATTATTTAACCCACCATTGAATTCAGTAATCCTGAAAACTTTATTTTACAATCAATATCCACACGAACAAAATCGTAATTTTGGATTCTTTTTTGATTGTCGCTTTAAATTCATACCATCTTGGCTAGGTGTAGAAACTGAACCAAGAAACCTCAAAACCCTCACAGAAGACATATTTACATGCCACATTCAATGGAAACAATGACTATTAAATAAAATTCCTCTATTTTGATTTTCTGCCTTCATGGATTGACATTTGAGATAAGAATTGAACCCAGCGTCATCGACAACAACATCTGGAAAATGAAGATTAACTTAAATCCGTCATTTTTGAGTCAATTTTGAATTACTCTTTCGAAATGTATTTTTAAATTTAGAGACACCAAAAGACATATAAAAGACATAGTTATACGGAACAATGCCATTTTATTCTGGATTTTATTTAGCGGCAATTTGGAATTGCAACCATGTTACAAGGCATATTCAGCAAGAATAAACGACGATTTTGAATTCCATTTTAATTTTTACCATGTTGGATGTTTGAAATTATCTTTAAATTCAGAGACATCGAAAATCATATAAAAATACATTTTTTTTTTTTCTTTAGATTCGATTATTTCAGCACATTTCGGCACATTTCGACATGTCTCCTTCCCAATCAAATTCATGGACTACAACATCAATATATACCTTTACCAAGTCGACATAAGCATCTGCAGATGCCTGCACAACATTTCAACCTCCTCTAAATTTAAATTTATAACATAAAACAGCAGCCACATGCATTGAACTTTTGACTTTCCTATAGTTTCTACAGATGTATAACAGTTCTGCCGATACGAAATATAATGTATAGCCCAGCAATCGACTATTCTGAAAAGCAACGACATGTGTCTTAGAAATCATTTAGATGACAGCGCTCTTTATTGTATGTAGAGCAAAATTGGTAAATGATTGCTTACGCATCTAAACGTGTACATATACCAAATGTGCCATACCAAATGTGTTCTTGCGTAGTTTACGGCCCCATGAATAATTTAATTGTTTTGATTAATGGTTAAGAATGTCACACGCTAATAAGCTAGAAACGCCTTGATATATCATCGAAAGTCATATTTACATTACAGTTTTTCAAAAACATTTCATGTCCGGTTGGACAGAACGCCCTTAACAACCCCTTCGTATGATAGCCACTAACGGAGCAAGGAGCAGGACCCCCTGTCCACCCTTGGTATCTTACAGACATTTAAACAACATTTAAATATGGCCTACCACATTGGATTTTTCGATGAAACGAAAACGTTTTTTCCACCAGATATTAGATGGAGAGGGGTGTATAGGCTTCGGCCTGTTCTCCAATCCAGTTTCTATGAATAAATGTTGTTTAGAATATTAAATGTAAATTGAACTCGTTTGTTTCCGGGAAACCTGTTAATAAGGGGAAACAATTTTGAGTAAATTCTTAACTTAAGTCTGAGAATGCTTTGTAAACCATCCGTAGCACTTTCCTTTCAACCTAAAAATAAATTTTTTATTGGAATTTTCGATTAAACTTAAAATAACATCATATCTTTCTACGCGAATTAACAATAAATTGTTCATTGAAAAAAAAAAACTGAAACATTTTGATACCTGTAAAATAATATACGAATAAATTTATATGATAAGTAAATGTCTACCATGTAATAAGGAAATTTGTAACACGTGTTACATCGTATCTGTTCACAGGACCAAACAATAAAATATTCATTGGATAACACGGTAATATATTAACCCTTTCAGGCCCGACGGGACTCATGTCCCATTATCATTTTATACGGTTTCATGGGCCCCTTAACTAATAAATGTTTTGCGTAGTTTTGAATTTACGTCGCTGTGATGAATTCTTAAACATACATTATGCGAGAGTTAAATCTGCCTATTACAAGTCATTCTTTGGGCCTGAAATGTTATCTAAATTATCAATTAGACATTAATTAACTTATCCAGACCATAATAAACTCTCGATGTCTAGGCTAGCCTTTGATTCCTATATGCTGCTTAATGGCCATTGATAATTAAATTTAAAACAGGGATAATCGAAACTATGCTATTTATAATAATGATTTTAGTAATAATGACCGAGTTCACCCGCATTGTTCTCGGCTCATAGTGGATCAATTTGACTGAAATTTTCAGCAAATCGCCTTTACACTACCTAGTTTTTAACTATTATTATTAAAATTGCTAACGCTTCTTATCTCACATAATGTATTTTTAAGATATATATTGAACAGAAAAAAAAGACTCTGAAGTGTTTAACAAAGAAGGATGGACATCGGACCCCGGACTGAGTGAGTGATGACAATATACGACAACATTTCAGTCAAGGACGTATAAAAATAAGCATGTGTGTATAATTAAGATGTTGTTATTCTAGACCAAACATTCAACCCAAAAATGCAGGAAGAGGGCAGAAAAAAATAAGGGAAAAATTGTCTATTTATAACACGCGCTACATCATGATGAAATAAGGGGAAATAATTACTAGTCTTAGTCCTTATCACGACCCATGAATGTTTAAAATGTTCATTGTAACCAAAGATGGGAAAATAAATTCAACATTTAAACTCTTGGACTCTTCATAATTATATATATGGTCTCGCTACCGTATACCTGGTGGGAACTAATATAATGTTCTATGTATTTGGGAGACCCTGTGCCATTCTGATGAAAACAACACTAAGAAACAATTTAATGTAGAACCTTTCACAATGTTCTCAAACCTTCCCCTTATATGAATTACAGTCTATTGTGGGGTTGGGGGAGGTATTAACACCGAGTGTAAAACGATTCATCAAAGCTGAGCTGCCCCTTCCACACACCCCCCACCCCCCAGATGATGTTAGCTCAGGATGACTCTGGTTCCAATGGGGTGTGGAACGTCAATCTTGCTTCCGTTGGATGAGCTAGTTTCATAGTATTTTCCAATAACCAAGTAACCCTGAATCAGTGACCAGAGAGAGAGACGGGGTTTAACGTCTACTCGACTCAAACTAGGTCATTTTGGGACTAACATATGGTTTCATTTTACTTCAATAATTCGCTTGCGCGTAGGGGTCTTTAGCAGTGGGAGGAAACCGGAGTGCCTGGAGGAAACCCACGAGGTTGAGAAGGCGCCCTATCTCCATGCCACATACGCTCACACCAGGGCTCGAAACCACAGCCGAAAGCTAGAGATGACCGGCCAGCTAGAGGTCGAAGCACGGCACTCTAGACCACAAGGCTATCCCAACCCCGCTGCTAGAAAGAGGCAAGGTTCATAATAAACTGGCTGCCTATTGTCAGTGGTATAGGTTAGAGTAGCTAAAGATCCAGAGAAAGAAAAATGAAATGGAGTTTAACATCCTACTGTTCTGCTCTGAACTGGGCTAATGAAGACAGACATACGCCACACAGTGTACAGTATCGAATTCTAACTGTCAAGGGATCTTTTACTTGTACAGAAATGCTACACGGGTCCTCGTTTTTTTTTGTTATCATTCAAACAACTAGACAACTGTTCTTGCCAATGTGTACATAGGTCCTCGGTTTTCTGTCCCATTCAAACACCTAGACAGCTGTCCTGCATCACTGACAAGGGGAACTTTCTCGACCAATGCAGGGATCGAAAACCGGACTACCTAGCTAGCGAGCCAACGTCTTATCCAGTTATCCAGCATGAGCCTGTATGTTGGTAATCAAATTAAGCGAACAATATAGTGCCAGAAAATCGTAACATAAATAAAAAACAACCTAGAAATAAAACTAAAAATAAAAAAAGAAGCATTTATTTAATTGTATTTCGTTCCTATTCTGAATAATTCTATAATAATTATTTAATAATATACAATGTTAAAATGTTTTATATTTACTATCATGATTCAACTATACAATTATTTAATTTATTTATTTACATCAAATTATAAACCTTCCTTTGTTCACAATGATTATTGTCTATAGTCATGATAAACAAGATTTTATTTTATTTTATTAATACAAAATGCTTTATCGAAGAGATATATTGGCTTAATTTAAAGGTTTTATGATAAAGAAACACACTTCCACAGCTGCCATGTCTCCAGAGCAGATTGTCTGAAAGGAAAACTTGCTTGTTGATCAAATTGAATAAGGATCATTTGTTATTTGATAAATCTAATTTGGATCGTGTTAATAAGTTTTTCCTGACAAATAATATATCTCTGTAACAGGAAATCAGACATTTCTGAAAATCAACTCAGTTTATCCTGGATGTGGCATATTGAAATACAACCTGCGTCGTCTTCACGTAATTCCAATAATTCACTGTAATTTTTAAACAAATCCATTAAAATCAGGTATCCTCCATCGCGGAAATACGATTTTCCGATATATATATATTGTCCATGTAACAGACATTCAAAGCTAATCAAGTCAGTAGCCTCTACCGACGATAACAAGGTTTTACGGGAAAGGGGAGGCAATACTGGAGAGGTCGTGTTCTTATGACCCAAGTGCTTCACACCCAGTTGTAGAAGCTATCGCATTAACTAGCCAATTTTATTGTAAACGAGTTCATTTTATTGTTAACTGACTGTCGGACGGACGGACATAGATGACGACAAAAAATATTTGGCATATATAAAGACCTACAGATATGATTTGATGGTCATATTGGAACATCCACATGAAGCTTACGTCACATCTGCATTTAAATGATTCTTAGTATATAAACTAAATGGATATCTATAATAACTATGGCCTATTTTCCCATTAAATAATATATAATAGGTTTTAAACACTGCTAGCACAGTTCATATCATATTTGGCACTTAGACGATATTACAGGTTTTTGTTAAAATTCCGACAATAAGGTATCCTGTCAACTTTCGAACATGATTTATAAACAGACTTAAATCTAGAGGCCTTTCCAAATAAGGTGAAGGCAAGGGAGATAATGTATGTTTCTCATCTTTTATGGCTGCTCAGAAACAGACATATACATAACATACTATGACATATAATATTTGTTTGATTTACGTAGTAATAATCTTAAAACTTTTCAATCAGCCAGTCATTTCAACTTGTTTGTTATATATGACCCATAACAGCAACATTTCAACAAAGCAGTGATTTGACTAAGTTTGTTGGCTATCATCCATGATGGCAACATTTAAACCAACCAGTGGTTTCAACTAAGTTTGTAATGCATATAGCCCATAACAGCAACATTTCAACCAGAGTGAGAGAGAGATATGGGGTTTAACATCCACTCGACACAAACTATGTCATTTCGGGACTAACACATGGTTTAATTTTATTTCAATAATTCGCTTGTGCGTAGGGGTCTTTAGCAGTGGGAGGAAACCGGAGTACCTGGAGAAAACCCACGAGGATGGACAGTTGACCCCACTCCTTGCCACGTACAACCGGGGATTCGAAAACACGCCAGTTAAATGGTTTCAACCATTATTTTTGTATATGAGCAAGTAGCAGTAATTCAACCTAGCTGGTTATGACCCATGATAGCATGTCTTTTATGATATGAACGCAAATCAGCTAAAAATATATTTTTAATGACTACTGACATTACACAAAAGGTAAAAGTTCAGATTTAACAAACAAATTAAAGCAAAGTTTTTTTATAATTCTACCCTATTTCAACATTTTTGTTCATATTATTATCCTAAACAATGACTTGCATTCTTGGAGTTGATCAGAATATTTTTGTGTATTTCAAAGTCAGAAATCATCTCAGTTTGATCCTACCTGTCAACGTCTTGTCAGCACATGATCTTTTTGATATTTATTGGAATAGTTTAATGATTGGTTTGAAATAAAACATATGATATATATATATTAAAATAGATAAAGCACAAGTACTTTGTTTGCGGTAGAAAAAATACGTCCAGATAAAAAATACTCTCCACTTTACTTCATTCTGACATACATTAAATATAAGTTAGCTATCTGCCTTCTATGGGCAACTTTAGATGTATGTCAGAATAAAGTAAAGTGGAGAATTTTTTATCTGGACGTATATTTTATTTATCTATGTATCTATCTATATCTTTGTACAATAAGAATTTTTACAAACTGTAAATTGAGTCAATGTAGACATAAAAATGATTTCAAAAGATTACTAATATCAGAATACAGAGCGGAGGAGAAATGAGGTTTAAAGTCCACTCGACACACACTAGGTTATTTTGGGTCTAACACATGATTAAATTTTATTCTAATAATTTTAGCAGTGGGAGGAAACCAGAAGACCCAGGGAAAACCTGCAAAGTAGGACCGGCGAATATCGTTGTCACATACAACTAGGAAATCGAAAACTCGCCAGACCTGATGATACAGCGAGCACATTCTAACCATTCAGCCATCGAAATGAGCTGGTTTAAAGCTGGTGAGGCAATTCGCATCCTTTGTTAAGTATGCTATCATGAAAAACAGAATATCAATCTAAGAATGGTTCGATCCAGTTTAATATTTACACGGTTAAGATGAATTCTGAATCCACAAAAGAGTGCCACATATAAATAAAATCTTTTGATAGACCTTCTTAAAAATTTGATTGATAATTGATATGAAACCAGGTTTTTATATACCATTGATATCAACCCAGGTGATTATATACCTTTGATATCAACCCAGGTGATTATATACCTTTGATATCAACCCAAGTGATTATATACCATTGATACCAACCAACCCAGGTGATTACGTACCATTGGTACCAACCAACCCAGGTGATTACATACCATTGATACCAACCAACCCAGGTGATTAGGTACCAATGATACCAACCAACAGATTATCTAGCGTAGGTATTTTGGTTTCTTAATTAAATGTTAAATAATCATTTTGAGTACAATTTAGCGATGATGAATTAATCGAGTACAAATTGACATTATTTTCAAATAACGGCCATTTAACGTCAGGGGTTTTATGATGTTGAAAATAAACTATTGTGACATCAATATAAATCGAAACATCACATGAATTAATTATACGATTCATTGCTATAATAACCTAAGGTGTTCAGCAGACACAATACAATCATAAAAACAAACTTGATGTTTATAAAAAGAGTGAGATTGGGTTTATTTAAAAATCCCTCAGAAACAAACTAGGTCAATGGTTCAATTATTTTTTTGTGTAATGGAGTCTTTAAGAAACAGAAGGAAATGGGAGGACAGAGAGAAAGACCACTAGATTGTCACGTACAAGTCAGGAATCGAAACCAGGCCACTTGACCCAATGACAGACCGTATGATCTAAAGTCGTTGTTGAATAATAAATAGTAATCGTGATGTATAGAATTGTGTTCTGGGTATGTACATGATTATTTATGATTTGTTGACATCAACTAAAACATTATCTAATTGTATTAACAGCACTTTTTCTTCTTGCCCTTGTGTCCGCTGTCAAGTTTTATCGTCTGAGGTTGATCCGCAGCTTTTTTTTGTTGTTCCTTTTTGGATTGTAAAACTATTTTTGTTATTGCTAAAAACATCTGAAAATATACATAGAGAGGAAGGTTTGATATCCACTCAGTGACAGAGAGAGAGAGAGAAATGGGGTTTAATATCCACTCCACCCAAACTAGGTCATTTCGGGACTAACATGGTTCAATTTTATTTCAATAACTCTAAGCAAATGAATTGAAGTTCAATGCCTGTACCAATTGGCCTATTGAAGCTGAACAGATGTTGAACTACAAAAGTCAATATGTACGAGCAACCTCAGTTATTTTTTCTGTGAGCCCCACATTCATGAACAACTGACAAGGGGAAATCAACTGGAAAATCTCTTTATCTAAATCTAATACAATGCCCTTTTAAAGCGCCAATTTCATATTTTTAAGTTATATTTTAAAAATATATTAAAATAAAGCATATAATAATCATATAATTCACTATTGCAAGTTGAGAAATTGGCAAAAATATCACTTTCAACATTAAATTCAAACGTTTGAAAATAGCTATTGCATGGGGGGGAATGGGAAAACAAGGAGGTAATTGTGTTATTATTTCCGATGTGAAGGATTTTTAAGTGTGGAAAATAATGCCTATGATTGGAGAATAGTGAGTTGACAACCTATTAGGCAAAAGACATGCGTTTTGAATTTCTTGGAAAATATGAAATTCCTGCTTCAAAAAAGTAAATCAACTAATTTGAGACGTAAATTTTAAAGTAGTTACTTACTTCTTCGACATTTTTATTTTCTTTAGCACTGGTTTCAAATAATTGTATAGACATTTGATCAGCAAACCTCTGTGCATCATGAGTTAATACGACTTTCCTATCTGGATCATCATCTTTATTACCCACTAAAATCAAATAAACGGGGGTTTAACGTCCTACTGTTCTGCCCAGACTGGGATAATAAAAACGGTTATATGCCATACAGTGTTATGAGGACATTTTGCCCAAGCAGTGGCACTATATGGTCTATTCTTATATCGAATTCCAACTGCAAAGGGATCTTTTACATGCAATCCAATGAATACACCGGATCTCAGTTTTTCGCAACATCTGAAGGACTAGACAGCTGTGATTGTCAGGCCCTCCGTCCTGCACCACTGAAATGAGGGACCCACCTCGGAAAATCCTGATGCATTGATTGAACATGAGACCTCCAGGCTAGCAAGGTAAACATACTCGACACAAACTATGTTATTTTGGGACTAACATATGGTTTAATGGTCACTCAGCACAAACCAGGTCATTTTGGGACTAACATGTGGTTTTAATTTTATTTCAACAATTCGCTTCTGCGTATTTGTAGGGGTCTTTAGCAGTGGGAGGAAACCAGAGAAAACCCATGTGGATGCAAAGACAACCGTATTCCTTTGTCACATACAACAGCATACGATTACATCATGTGTACCTACTTCAAGAATACACATGATGGCAAATGGCCGCCATTTAAAATACTACGCACGCCTCTTAGAGACGATAACTTAACTCGCTATAAATTGTAAAAAAATTTACTTCGGCTAGAATTAAAAAACACCTAAGATTAACATTTGCTAAAAATTTCTAAAAAACAACCTAAATTTATGGAAAATCAAATCAGGCAAATTACATCAAATAGTCCATGTTAAACGTATAGCAAAAATTTTAAACTAACGCGAGCACGCGCGTTTCTAGACAACGCCATAGCGGGTCATAGCAACCAGTGAGTATAAATTGGAAATCCCCAATGACGTAGATATTATAAATTGGAAAGCCGAGTCTGTCTTAAAAAAAGTAGTACCGTCAGTAAACAAGATGTAAGCCATCTGCTATCGTGTTTTATCATGGAGTAGGCAAGCACAGGTGTGTCGTATGATACAACAGTGGACAATTTGGCCATCCAGCCCTGCTAGGTGGTGACAGACTATTTCTGAAGACTCCTCATTCATCCCTTTAGATATTTCTAAATACACGAGCCCTTGATAGGATTTAAAGAAGGAAATTTTACCCACCTAAAATTCTGTTGACTACATCACAGTTTTGATCAATTTCATGTAACCATCTTTTTACATTTGCAAAAGATTCTCCGCTGGATACATCATATACAACAATTACACCATGTGTTCCACGGTAATATCTACAAAATATACAACAATATACAACAATAAGACCATGTGTTCCACGGTAATATCTACAAAATATACAACAATAACACCATGAGTTCTAAAGTAACATCTACAAAATATACAACAATAAGACCATGTGTTCCACGGTAATACCTATAAAATATACAACAATAACGCCATGTGTTCCTTAATAATGTCTACAAAATATCCATCGCAATCATTTATAACAATTACACCATGTGTTTCACGGTAACATATACATCATATAGAACACCATGTGTTCATCATCTGATTAAAACACAGAACTTATTTTGTTTTACTTGTCTGCACTACACTACAATCTGGAAGAGTTGTTATACAACAGATTTGAGGTCCCTTGTACACATTGGACTGCACGTAAAATATCCCTTGGCAGTTGGAATTCGATATAAGAGTAGACTGTAGCGCTAGCAAGTAGGGGTCTTTAGCATTCGCTAGCAAGTAGAGGTCTTTAGCAGTATGAGGAAAGCGGAGTACCCGGAGAAAACCCATGAGGCTGGACAGGCGACCCTACTCTTTACCACTTACAACCGGGGATTCGAAACCACACCAGTTGACTCAATGGCAGGCCGTATGATACAGTGCGCGCACACTAACCATTCGGCCATCCAACTCCCCCCCCCCCCCTTGATAATAACAACTACAGCAGACTCATAATATAGAAGACATACATGTACTTAGATGGCCGTTTACTTCAGATAATATATTAGTAACAAATGCTTTTGCCAATGGCACATTACCTCATATATCAACCAGATAGTTGTCACAGTATGATCTTATAGAAATCAATGTGCATTAAGGTTTCGAAGGGGTGAAAACCTTAATAAACAATTATCATTTCTGAATAGAAATTTTTCTGCAACAAGACACATTAATAAATACCCAACGATGTCATACATATTCTGGGGTAATGAAGACGGGCATACACATTCTACATCGGCTGAGCTAATAAAGACAGGGTATTTTGATAGTAAAATCTGCGTGCAATTTGATTCTATAACTTACGTGGAAGTTATCGTACGGAATCTTTCTTGTCCTGCTGTGTCCCATATTTGTAATTTCACTTTTTCACCGCTGACATCAACTGTTCGTATTTTAAAATCAACACCAATTGTTGTTATATATGTTCCTGAACAAAAAGACAAAGGTTACATGATTTAATTGCTAGTTTCCCCAGAGGTTGTTATTAGAAATAAAAACCTAAGGATGTGGAAGTAGGGTTCTATCTGACTAAACACTTTGACATAAACACTTAAACTAATGTGCTTCATCTACAAAATATGTTCATGAAGCATAATATATGCATTAACTCAAACAGATAAGTTTTCAATCCAGAGTTCAATTGGTAGAATGTTTGATTTTAAAGATATATTATGGGAGATAAGATAAAGAGTTGGCAATTCTCACTATAATAGTTAAAATCTTATAGATAGTGTAAAGGTAATAGTTAAAAAAAATTACGTAGTGTAAAAGTAATTTGCTGAAAATTCAGTCAAATTGATCCACTATGAGTCGAGAACGAAGCAGGTGAAATTACACCCTAGTTTCGCTCATCATTACTAAAAGCATTAATATTAACAGCATGGCCTCGATTATCCATTACTTAAATCTAATTATCAATGGCCGTTAAGCGGCATATAGGTATCTAATCCAGCCAAAATCGAAGGCTAGTCTTGACATCGAGAGTTTATTATAGTCGGGGTACATTAAGTTAATTAATGTCTTCTTAGATAACATTTCAAACCTAAAGAAAGAGTTGTACTAGGCAGATTTTGCTCTCCGTCAGTGAAGTGTCAAAAGGGTGTATCTCGGGAAATTAGTCAAATACACTTTTTTGCATCTTTAAAATCTCCCAATTAATATGCACATTTCTGTCTAAGCTGTGTATCTCTACGCCAATTAGAACTGTTCTGGTTATCATATGTCCAAATCTTGTATCTTCATTTGTGGAAATTTTGAAATGCAAAAGGTCCTATTTCTTAATCTTAGAAATTCTGAGATACACCCTTTTGACACTTCACCGATGTCTTGCATAATGCGTGTTTAATGGGAGTTTAACGCTGGTTTATTACATGTACACTTTATCGATCTCGCAACACAGTTCCAGGAACAACTCGTCGTAAAAGACCGTTTCATTTAATCAATCCCTCACATCAACTAGAATGCCTGTTTTATAACAACTCTTTCAGATCCTAGTGTAGTAAAGACAAGTAAAACACAATTTTGAACTATAAAAAAACGAAACGAAATAGGATCTGTGACTGTTAGAGTGATGCGCTTACAAAGTTTAATAACACTATAAACCGCAGATTGCCTCGTTCGGCATTTCTGTCCAAACGAGGTAAAACAAATGCCTCGTTGTCTGGAGTTCCAAAACGAGGTTTTTTAAATTACCCTGTTTTTGGAACGAGGTATTTTGTCCAGAACGAGGCTTGGTAAAAATGCCTCGTTTACTGAACGTGTTTTTTTCAAGATAGTTATCAGCAGTATTTCCTATCAGCGAATTTGTAAAAATTAAAATTTATGTTATTTAATACGAAAATAAAACCAGTCCAAACTATGATATTATAATCAGAGAAATAGACAAAACAAGAATACACGCCATAGATGTAGGTGTAAAGCAACATCAGCTACCTTGATTGATTTATTGGCCCAATCAGTTATAGGTGTTAAGAAACAACTGTGGTGTTGTGACAATTTATTGGGGCCAATAAATTAATCAAGGTAGCTATTTGTCTGCAATAGTTTTACACCTAACTGATATCGCAGACAACAAATTAGTGTTTATCTGGTCTAAATACAACAAATAATCCTTTCTTATTAATCAAAAAAGCATATAATTTCATTTCTTATTTCCAATACGCCAGTTTATTATTTATATTTATTTTAAAAAAATTACTTGACTTTAGGTGTTAAGAAACAACTGTGCTTTATTTCCCATTTAATTGACAATTGGTATAAGCCAACAAATTTATCGCTGCGCGTTTATGTAATTTTGCTCCAATAATATTTTGTGCAATGTTATGGGGTTTCAACAGAAACAGCCAATGCTATAGTCAAGTTATATTTTTACAATAAATATAAATAATAAACTGGCGTATTGGAAATAAGAAATGAAATAACTTGACTATAGGTGTTAAGAAATAACTGTGCTTTATTTCCCATTTAATTGACAATTGGTATAAGGCAACAAATTTATCGCAGCGCGTTTATGTAATTTTGCTCCAATAATATTTTGTGCAATGTTATGGGGTTTCGACAGAAGCAGTCGATGCTATAATAGTCAAGTTATTTTTTACAATAAATATAAATAATAAACTGGCGTATTGGAAATAAGAAATGAAATAACTTGACTATAGGTGTTAAGAAACAACTGTACTTTATTTCCCATTTAATTGGTATAAGCCAACAAATTCATCGCTGCGCGTTTATGTAATTTTGCTCCAATAATATTGTGTGCAATGTTATGGGGTTTCAACAGAAACAGTCAATGCTATAGTCAAGTTATTTTTTTACAATAAATATAAATCATAAACTGGCGTATTGGAAATAAGAAATGAAATTATATGCTTTTTTGATTAATAAGAATGGATTATTTGTTGTATTTAGACCAAATAAACACTAATTTGTTGTCTGCGATATCAGTTAGGTGTAAAACTATTGCAGACACATAGCTGCCTTGGTTAATTTATTGGCCCCAATAAATTGTCATAACACCACAGTTGTTTCTTAACACCTATAACTGATTGGGCCAATAAATCAATCAAGGTAGCTGATGTTGCTTTACACCTACATCTATGGCGTATATTCTTGTCTTGTCTATTTCTCTGATTATAATATCATAGTTTGGACTGGTTTTATTTTCGTATTAAAGACATAAATTTTAATTTTTACAAATTCGCTGATAGGAAATACTGCTAATAACTATCTTGAAATAAACACGTTTAGTAAACGAGGCATTTTTACCGAGCCTCGTTCTGAACAAAATACCTCGTTCCAAAAACAGGGTAATTTAAAAAAAACTCGTTTTGGAACTCCAGACAAAGAGGCATTTGTTTTACCTCGTTTGGACAGAAATGCCGAACGAGGCAATCTGCGGTTTATAGTGTAAATACTTATTTTAAACGGTTTATGAGATCTTGGCAAACAAAATTGAGCTGGAGCTCATGTAACTCCTTTCAACACAGGATGAAAAATGTCTGTAAGCTCGGCTTTCCACGTATACATTTTCATGGAAAGCAGAGAAATGAAATTTAACATCCTACTTTTCTACTCGACAGAACTAGGTCATCTCGGGATGTTTAATTTTATTTCAATAATTTGCTTGCACGTAGGGGTCTTTAGCAAGCCAGAGGTGACCCGCCAGCTAGAGATCGAAGCGCAGAATTCTAGACCACTAGGCCATCGCAATCCTCCCAGTGTGATATGATGGAAATTTTGTCCTGGCAATGGTTCTATGGCCTACTGTTTTATCGAATTCCAGCTGCCAAGGGATCTTTTACGTGCATGCCAACGTATAGACCGGACCTCGTTTTGTTTTTCCATCTGTACAAGTAGACAACTGTCTTTGTCAAGCCCCCCATCCTGGACAACTAACAACAGGAGTAACCATGTCTGGAAATCCTGATGCATGAACTGTCTCGGCCAATGTAAGGATCGAACCAGCAAGCCAGCATCTTAATCTTATCCACTTGGGCTCCAATCTATGGAAAGCAGGCCCAAAGGAGCATTTCTATGAAATCTTACCTGAGAAAGTATTATCAGCAAATCGTAATAATAAGCTTGATTTACCCACACCTGAAATAAAAAAAAAACAATTTGATTACACAGAAATTAAGAAAATACTCTCACTGTAAAGTGGTGAGGGAGAAAGGGGGAGAGAGAGAACATGGTTTAACATCCACTTGATACTAACTTGGTCATTTCAGGAATGACATACCGTATGGCAATGTGTAACCGGGCCTAGGTTTTTCATCTTATCTGAACAACTGCACACTGTCCCTTGCCAGGCCCTCGACCCTGCACCGTGTCGGAAAATTCTGCCAGCGTAGAGATCAACATGGGATCTCCTTTAATTGTGAGACTACGTCTCACCCATTGAGTCACCATGGCTCCGACCTGCAATAGGCAGTTCGTCTAGCTCTTGCATAATGCATGTTTAATATAATATGTGCATGCAGTATCACCAAAAAAATCTAAAACCCCATTGAGAAAGAGAATGTGATTCTTAATACCCAGTCGAAACCATTAAAAGGGTGAAATAGTTCCACTCCACAAATAGTACAATTTATTTCAATATTTCGTTGCACATTGGGGATCTTTAGCAGTGGGCAGAAACTGGAGTTAATGTAACAGAAATAAATGAAATAGTTTCACCAAATAGTATGTATTGTTGTGATTTTGGCCAGGTGTATGTCACGATACCCCTGACTACTTCCACCGTTCCGTACTCAGTGGCATTTAATTAAACTGCTGTACGTGGGGACTTTGATATTATTGAGGATGGCTTGGAACACCCAGTGGAAATTTGTACTTACAGAAATACCCTCGATCACTACATTATTATCCTTCATTCCTTGTTCAGGACATGCCCTTATCACTTCTTTTATATCAATGATGGTTTCATTTTTGTGGTAACCATGCAGGCCACTGGTATATTTGGGACTTAATTAGCTTCACTTTCCCATTTTTAAATTAAATTTCTAAATTGGCAAACCGTTCTAATCTAGTTAGAATCTTGAGTATCTCATGCCATCGAGAGTTGATTATGGTCTTGTTTTGTGAGGTGAAGAAGGATATATAGCTGGGATCCTTTGACACCGATCATCACATTTGACACACAGTTTAGGGCTGGACAATATTTGAAAATTTCAATATTGCGATATTTTTTCAAAATTCCTCAATATATTGTCAGTATTGCGATATTTTGGTGCACCTAGCAAGTGTTGTCGAAAAGCCTTAGAAAAGGGGGTGCTAATCCTCTCCAACAGCAATGAGGCACCCCTTGAGTTTATTACCTTACTGGTTGTTTTAATTAATCATCCTGCATCATACTAAATATATATTTTATTTAACTAGAACCATGTCATGTTCCGTTCCGAGTTCAGAAAAACAGTTGATCATATTAAAGCCAATTAGGCCTACTTCTTCAGAAACAAAACACTTTTTAATTTATAATCAGCACATGTATATGAACACAAAAGTGAATAATGAAATTAATTTTGATACAATATAATATTTATCAATCATTCATCCACACTACAGTTATTTTCAGTTTTGTATCACCAAACAATTATACAAAAAATTAAACAAAACACGACTGCTCTTGAAGGGTTTTAAAATAAAATTAAATTCTACCTTCAATTAAATCATTTTAATAGGTTTTTTTTAAAAAAAAACAAAAACAAAAAAAAACATTTACAGTTTTGTAATGCACTGGAGTAAACCCCCCGTTTACGAACCACGCTTGTTAATCTTAGATTTAAAATGAAATAACACAAGATGTGATAAATTATGTCTTCTTCAAAAAATTAAAACCCAAGAAGAGAGCGTACAAATTACTTGTTTCCATTCTTGGTAGCTACGTTTCTTCTACACAGTCTACATAAAATTTTATTTTGACCAGTATCGTTTACGTCAATCCGAAGTAGGCCCTAATGCCGAATTTGGCTTGTACAGTTTTTCTTCGGGACTGCGAAGTTGTCCCTTCAACTTCACTTCAACTACGTCGTCTGCCATTTTGTAAAACTACCGATAGCTAAGCTATAGACATTGACGACCAGCCGCAACTTTACAAATTAAAATTAAACATTGATAATCAAGACTAGATAAATGCCGAAAATAGCATCGGTTTTTCCAAGGTTTTTTATTTTCTCTTTCGACTTTTTTGTTGGCTCGATGTACCAGCCACGAGATCTCATTGTATACTGTGTGACTGGACATCGACTGGTCCGGATTTACCCGACAAATATGTATATTTCTCAATTAGTCCAATTAACTTTTATTCGGGGGTTTCTAAAGCAAGTTCGGGACTCAATTAAGAGAATATTGCAGTGCATACCGCGGTATATGGCGTCAAACGATATATTGGAATACTGCGGTTTTTCTGAGGGTCTTAAAATTACTGTCAATATAATTTCCAAACCGCGATATATTGATTTATCGAAATTACCGTCCAGCCCTAACACAATTTATGCAAATGTTGTGGGAATTAACTCAATCAATGACTTCAAAATAATTGAGGTAATACGATAGGAAAGAACTTAGAAGGTCATTTTTTAAAAATAAAGATTAGCCCTACATTATTAACATTGAGTTCAGGTTCATTGCCGTAGTAACATTATTGGGTAGCGTCCGGTTCTGCTTGAGTAAAATAATAGCTTTATATTTCATATGTAAATTAAATCTGTAGATGTGCTGATTTTAGAAGGTCAGTTTTTAAAAATAAAGATTAGCCCTACATTATTATTTTAAAGCCCCAATAACACTCTTGTTGTAACTGAAAAATATGTCCCAATCTTCATTCTGGTCAACAAATCGTATTATTTTAGAATATTCCAATTAAATGATGATATAAATTTCATCTTAACACACCTAATTTAAAAAATTGGAAAAATTCAATCAATTGATTTGAAAAGTCTAACGTAAACCTTTTCAAATGTGACTTGAATTTTAAAATATTTTCGAACCCTCTGGACAAATAAAATAGGTTGTAATGGATAATTTACACAACAGGTAGGACATTTAAACATCTAGTACTTTAAATAAGGGTATTATTTATTTTCTGGAGCTACCAAGCCAGCAAGAATGTTATTGTCCCTTTAATATTGTATTGAGTTCAGGTTCAGTGCCGTAGTAACATTATTGCGTAGCGTCCGGTTCTGCTTGAGTAAAATAATAGCTTTATATTTCATATGTAAATTAAATCTGTAGATGTGCTGATTTTAACGCCGGGTTTAGGATTATGTCACCACTAACAAGTTTAATTGTCATTATTGTCAATACTCAATGACACTGTATCGCTAACAAAATGACATCATTTGACGTGTGTCAGACGAGTGACAGCCAACTTTCTCGATCGATTACGACAACAGGAAAGAGTATATCCGCTCAAAAGATGCTGACACGATTAATACTATACCTACCACTGTCTCCTATAATCAACAATTTGAATAAATGGTCATATTCCCGTGCCATTTTCACCGTATTCTTCTAAGAACTCTGTTTGCAATTCATAGGGAGGGAATTGGCGGAAGTAATATCATTTATCGATTGCGCATGTGTAAATTTAAAATACGCATGCGTAATTAATTTGATGTAAACTTCCGGCACATGATTTTGCAAGGTCTTCAGAATGCATCGTCTGCTATATTTCTAAAATATGTTTAATAGGCAGTCTTTTTTTCCCAATTCAAGATAATGTCAATCTGCTATGATGTTCCGAAGACATATTTGTTCAAATTTGTTGTCCTTAAAACGACAGTTTTCTTCGGCATCTGAGTAAGTTTCAGTCTGATTTTATCCACAGAAAAGACTAAAGTCTACTAAGGTTAAAGAGTAAATTCTTCTCTATCACTATCCGGAATTTTGAGAAAATTCGTGACACTGATTTCCGTTTTGTCTTCACTCCTTAGAATGTCAATGAAAATATGAATCATTGCAAGCTGTATAAAGATCGTTAATAGATCTTGAAAGCTTGTTATGTTCAGTAAGCTTATAACAAATGCCGTAATTAATTTTAATAAGGCTACTGACCCAATTATGTTTGCATTTTGTACGAATTACAATAACTTATAACTGTTTGCTGAATTGTTTATTTAATTAACATAATTATTTAATTAAGAAAACAATATCAGAATGACTTGCCTTTATTCAGTGGTATTTAAAAAATGACCATTCAAAAGTATTAGCAAGTAATATAGGTGATACTGGCTTGTTATGTAGCGATCACGAACTGTTCATAATTCATTGGTTAAATAATAAATACCGTTATTAAATTGTCGGCAATGGGTTTGAAATCTCCCCAAAAGAAGATCAGCATATATTGTTTGCTTTCTTTAGGGCGGGGGGGGGTACGTACACTTTACACACAATACAGAATAAAATAGTACAACACACATTACATTCCTCAATTAAATAACAACAACAAAGACCACAACATTGAGCATCTGCTATTTAGGTTTACTCTATATTTTACAATTATTTTTGAGCTTTAAATATTTTCCATTTATTTGTATTAAATGAGCTGGTCTGATATGAACTATTAATTAGACATTTATTAACAAAACAAGACCATAATCAACTCTCGATGGCATCAGATACTCAAGATTCTAACTAGATTAGAATGGTTTGCCAATTAAGAAATTTAATTTAAAAATGGGAAAGTGAAGCTAATTAAGTCCCAAATATACCAGTGGCCTGGATGGTTACCACAATGCACACATCAAAGCTACAAACAGTGATAAATCGGCTCAGAACGAAGTAATTTGAATGAAAATTTAAATATTTTCATTTTTTTTTACTATTCTTGAGTTGTTATAGCAAGAATGGTCAGCTCTTTTTCTAAATTTACATAACATATCTTTAATATTGTATTTTCAGCATTGTCAAGTTGTCTTATACAGAATATGGTAATGGAAATTCCAGTAAAAAACCTCTCATATTGCTCCATGGTCTGTTTGGAAGTAAATCCAACTGGCATTCATTGGCCAAAAAATTGGCTTTGGATGGTCGAAAAGTAATTAAATGTATATTTTACTCTACAATTTCCCTTATAAAAGATAGGCCTATATAATTATGTTCTTGAAAAAATAATTTGGTCATAGATTCCACTCCCAAAATTGATTTGAATATTCCTGCTATTTGATGTGGATAATGTTGTCACCTGTATCCATTGTCTATCTGTCCGTCCGTCTAGGGCCTTAAGGCAAAAATCTCTTGGAATGTAGAATATCTTGAGAGTAAATATTTGGGACTTATACCACAACAAAAAAATATGTCCCGTATTACCCCCTCTTCCTCTACAGAATTTGTAATAGATTTTTTAAATTGCTCTGTGAGATTTGTTGACATTGTTTGTTGATTTCGAAGGGAATGTAATTTTACATCAATTACTCAATTAATATAACTGAATATTTGATGATTGACTCAGGTACTACGAATTAAAGTACAATTCTAAAAATATTAAATGACAGTTTTTCGTATTAAAATGTTTCTTGTATTTGAGGTGATCGCAGTGGATGCCAGGAACCATGGAGAAAGTGAACATAGTTCTGTTATGAATTATGACGTCATGGCAACAGATGTGGAAACATTATTAGATAATTTAAACTTAGATAGAGTGGTGCTACTTGGTCACAGTATGGGAGGAAAGGTTGTCATGACTACAGCTTTAAAACATGTAAGTCATAGTTTGCCATCAGATATTTACTTTTGTTTTTAAAAAACAGATTCTATATTTAAATTATGATAAAAGCTATAGGTCCACCATATTCCTGAAGCAATGGCCCGAGAAATCGCTCTCTGGCCATTGCTGGATTAGCTTCTGATTCTTGAACTTTTGCAGGAGTTTGTCTATTCTTCCCATTCAATCAAAGCTATCACTTAAGTACAGCAACATGACAGTCCTTCGTTTAATCTGGGTCTTCCCTAAAACTTTGGACAGTGATTTAAGGTATTAAAAACGATGAAAGTATGTTCGTTTCCAAACAGTATTGTTTACATTTCATTCAACTTGATGGCCTCGTTTGTCACGCAGTTAGTTTTACTGCAGTATTCTGCTAAGCACAGGTTAATTGGGCATAATAAAATTGTGAGCCATGACGTAAGGTTATGTAAACATATTTGGTCCAATATTGGCACTCGTTTTAAATGTAAAGCTTTTGTAGAGCAGCTAGTCATTGGTTGGTAGTCGGACTACTGACCAATCAAAGTTTAAAACAACAATATCCACTCATTAAAGCTGCGAGTAATGGGATTACCTCTAATGAAACGAAACGCTGCGCGGAGTTTATAAGTCCGACTCAGCAGGCGACCTTACTCCTTGTCACGGTGTAGAAACTGGTAAAAAAAACCTACAGGCCACGATTCTTAATGGATCGACTTTAAACTTGGGATATGTATTCCTTATAGCCTGATTTTGGTGAATGTCCCGACCCTCAGGGACAGAGCCATGCCCACTTTTTGCCTTTAGCGTCTGAAAGCCACAATTCTGAATGGATTATCTTGGTATACTCTTTCCCTATATTCGAAGGACGGCAACTATTGATGTTGATGCACGACCCTCAACGCTAAACAAACCAAACGCCTAGCCTTCTTGACAAAGTACCATATTAATCAAATGGGGAATGTTGACGTATATTGTAGCGTTAGCATTATGTTTTTCATTACTTTGACCCTATTATTATATTGTTTGGGAGATGCTAATTTTAATTTTTCTATTTTTTAACAGCCTGAGCGAGTTGAGGGTTTGATTGTGGTTGATGTTTCACCAACTTTTAGTTCCAGTATGGGATTAGAAAATTATGCCAAGAAAATGCATGATATAAAAATTAATCAAAGATCAACTTTATCACAAGCTAGAAAAGATATCAACCGTCAACTAGAGTTGGTTGTTAAGGTAAGACAATTACATTGGTATTATCAGGTTCTTGCATTCTGATTAAATTTTGTTTTTCTTGTCTTTGCTACACTAGGAGCTGAAAGAGTTGTTATAGGACCTTCAGTTGTTATATGACCTGCATATGAGGGATTAGCCAATAAAATGGTCTGTTAATGGCATAGGGTCAAAAGCCACTCGTATGACCCCTGATGCGATCTTCAACAGCAACTGGTGAAATCTTCGATCATTTAAAGAGGAGGCCATTAAAAGTTAAATAAAAAATGAAAGGAAATATAGATCTGGGGTGTTAGTTAGGCTGTATACGGTATATACAATTGAACCTCTATTCCATTGTGCCGTGGTGGCGTCTATAGGGTTGACACAAAAGTGTTGTATATATGAAGTATATACCTGATAATCGCGTTGGTATTCATACTAAACGACCCTTGACAGAATAAATTTGCTGATGAGTATGTGGAAACGCTGGTGTCTTGACAAAATTTGCCTCTCTAGCATTGCACATATGACTAAAAGAAAATACAACCTTGATCAGTCTGAAAATGACCAAAGCATGGTGTCCAAATAGCCTGAGTTGGAACAGAGGTTTAACGTCCACTCGACACAAACTAGGTCATTTCGGGATTAACATGGTTTAATTTTATTTCAATAATTCGCTTGGGCATAGGGGTCTTTAGCAGTGGGAGGAAACCGGAATTGCCCGGAGGAAACCCACGAGGTTGAGAAGGCGCCCCTATCTCTATGCCACATACGCTCACACCAGGGATCGAAACCACAGTCGCAAGCCAGAGGTGACTGGCCACCTAGAGGTCGAAGCGCGACACTCTAGACCCCCCTCCCCCCCACGAGTTGGAACAGAAAAATAGAATGTTTAATATGCATTTATTTATTCCTTAATTCATTCATATATTCTTTTATTCATTCATTCCTGATTAAATTCAGAAAGGTTGATCAGACTTGCAACTGTCTGTGAGATGTTGAAATTGTAAACTTGGCATTAGTCTGTGAATCTATCTATATAAATTTAACATAATCAAAGATGTCGGTATGCGTATATGATCGTCAATCACGCTTCGTCGCTGGGATCCATCGCCCCCTATATTTGTGTGCAGAACAAATTATAACCAGCGTAACCCATTGAATGTTTAAGGCTATGATTTATGAATCAATATTGGACTGTTGTAATTTTCCCGCTTTATGTATTTTTAGTCTGCCGGTGTTCGTCAATTTCTCTTAACCAATTTAGTAGAAGAAGACGGTCACTATAAGTGGAGGTTAAATTTAGATGCTATTATTGGTAATTTTCAACAAATTTTAGAATTCCCCAAGTACAACACTACATTTGACAGAGCTACGTTATTTATAGGTGGAACTAAATCCCAGTACATCAGGTAGGAAATGAAATGAAATGAAATCTGGTTTAGCGTCCTACTGTTCTGCTCATAAACTGGGCTAATGAAGACGGGCATACGCCATACAGTGTGCGATGAGGGAAATTTGGCGCGGTAAGCATTGCTACTTCCAACTGCCA
The DNA here is from genome assembly GCA_036850965.1 of Patella caerulea. Taxonomy (NCBI): domain Eukaryota; kingdom Metazoa; phylum Mollusca; class Gastropoda; family Patellidae; genus Patella; species Patella caerulea. The sequence continues at coordinate 8,830,198 of JAZGQO010000002.1, read as the reverse complement.
AGGGATCTTTTACGTGCACGGCGATGTGTACACAGGACCTCGGGTTTTTCATCGCATCCAGCTGTCCTTGTCAGTATCAGGTAGCTTGTCTCCCAGTGCTTAAAGATGCATTAAGTAGGATTTAAAAAAAAGGCTGACAGTTCTTACTTTAAGGACGTCCACTCAGTCTGATGGGAGCATAAGGCAGATTTACATTGCCAGTTTGTTGGTTATCACTCAACAAAAACCAAATTGAACCATATGTTAGTCCCAAAACAACCTACTAAGTGTCGTCAAGTCGTTAAACCCCATTTTTCTCTCTCTTTCTCGTTTACTGCTTATCAGTTTGATGTAACTAATTTAAAGCAGCTAAGTAGCTAACATTTGGGACCTAGAAATTGACACAAGTGGGGCGCAATGTAATATAATACTATAATATGAATTTATATAAACTGATTTACATTCAATCGTTTCCGTTTTTACTCTAATTTTAAATTAATAATGTTCGGCGAAATAAGCCAGCAGTTTCAATAGACTGCAAATTTCTAGCATCTGGTTATTCCAATCTACATACATCGTTTGATTTGATGCAATGTTTCTGGCCTCGTTCCACGAGTCTCTGGCTGGAACTGGGGCTGAAACGCATTATGGTACACGATTGGTGTACCAATGGTAAAATGTTTATTTTGTCCTATATATGGGATATCAGAAGTTCATCTTTTTCCGGCCAGATCACAGCCTCAATGTTGATTTAAATTGATAAATAATATGTGGTTTCAATGTTGAAAATTTTTGATGATATTGAGTATTTGATCATTTTTATTTTACAGAGGGGAGACAACTCCAGAAATACATCGTTTATTCCCCAAATGTTCAATTGAAATGGTTCAAGATGCTGGTCATTGGGTCCATTCAGAAAAACCTCGAGAATTTTTAGAAATAGTTAAAACATTTTTAATGGAGAAGAATTTATGATGAAGAGCAATATGTATTACTAGGTTTTATTAATTTTATGACTTTCTTTTTTTAAAGAATATATAAGATTTTATAATTTGTTAATATTTATTTTGGTGATGTTAAAAATCACGAAAGCTGATTTCTTTCAGTTTTGTTAAATGCATTTTTAATTTATGCCTACCTCAAAGGTAAGAAAGCTTTTGAAAAAAATCACTGGAAATGAAATGAATTTGAAAATAAAAAAAAATGAATTTGAAATAAAAGAAAATGAATTTGAAATAAAATAAAATAAATTTGAAATAAAATAAATTTGAAATAAAAGGAAATGAATTTGAAATGAAAGAAAATGAATTGAATTGCATTCTGTGAGGATAAACTCCTACCAGCTTGGGTACCTCTGTTACAATTTTCCTGTCAAGAAATAAAACCCCCTCTATCTTGGTAACCCTGTTTGAACTCTCCTATGAAGAAAAACCTCTACCAATTTGAGGAAATTCTGTTGGAACTTGGAACTCCTCTGTTAAAAAAAGACCCTATCAACTTAGGATACTCTGTTGGAATTCACCTAACCCACCTCTTTATTTCATAGTTAAAATTTTTTAAGGTCACTGGGTGAATTTTGTCCAGACAGCAGTGTTTTTCACCTTCTCTTTGTAAAATTCTGATTGTCAAGGGTTGTCTGATGTGGAGCTCCATATTTTGCCCCATCATCTCCAACCAGGCTGTACCACAGACAAGGGGAGATAGGACTGTGTTTAAAAACCTGAGAATCGAATCAGAGACCGTCTGGGAAGTCAGCCAGCGCGGGACCCAGTATTCAATTGTAAAATGTAGGCCACATTCAGGGATTACATTTTTGGACAGGGAACTACATGGCTCCTAAACTCTACCCCTCTTGTTTTATTGGCAGGGGGAGGGGGAGGTCGGCTGTTCGATCCCTGCATTGGCTGAGGAAGTTCATCCAAATTTTCCGGAGTGGTTTCCCCTTGTCAGTGGTGCAGGACGGAGGACCTAACAAGGACGAAAAACCGAGGCCCCGTGTACATTTTTCCGTGCATGTAAAAGATCCCTTTGCAGTTGGAATTTAATATAAGAGTAGGCCGTAGCACCACTGCCTGGGCAAAATTTCCCTCATAGCACACTGTATGGCGCATATCCGTCTTCATTACCCCAGGGGCGGATCCAGAGAGGGGGGGGGGGTCGACCCCCCCTGCTCAGCTACATAAAAGTAGACATGCAGTTTGGGATTACTCGGTTCATTTCCAGCCCTTCACGTTTATAAAATAGTGCGGGAGCCATAAAAAGCTCCTGCCAAATTCAAAAATGTGAAAAAAGCTCCCGTAGAAAAACTCCTCTTAATCATATTGCAAGAGTAATGCTATATTCTCTTGAATTAATGACAGCCAAATTGTATTTAAACTTTAGTCTTGTTTAATATTTGGTGAATATGGTAGCTTTAGTATGATCAACATGATTAAATGTATGCAGTTTAAAAATAAACAAAAACTGAAAGTAGTTTATTAATCTCAATATTTAGGAGAGAGATTTAGCTAATTTGCAGACTGGGAAGGAAAGTCGAGGTGCGTTGAGAGATCGAGCAGGAGCGAAAGGTCCCCTTGAACGTGAAGGACTGCCTTTCCATAGTAGGCCTACGTTCGTTCTTGATGCATGTAATTCGAACGGATGTATAAAATCTACAAAACATGAATTTAAAATGTTTTAATGATAAGAAATAAACAATTGTAGATTTATAAAAATATATCACGACCATTACCATGAAAAACAATTTAAAAAATATATTAATAAAAAATATACCGGTAATATACAAATAACGGCACTATATAGATTTAATCCGTTTAGTAGTTGTAATCTATAAAATGGTAGCCGTGGAAAACTGAATAAAACTCAAATTCTATTTCGTTTCGTTTTTATAGTTAAAAATTTCGTTTTATTTGTTTGTCCTGTAGGCCATGGAAAGCATAAAAATACGAAATGAAATGGGGTCTGTGTTTTAATCAGATTCAAGCGGTGGTGTCGACAGGATTTGATGTGATGTGAGAGTGCGACCCCGTACTTGCATGCAGATGGTATGCCAAGAGAGGGTGGGGCAGATAGGGCGACAGTCTGAGGCAGATGGGGCGACAGTCTGGGGGCGACAGCCTGGGGCATCCTAAGAGTGAAAATAATATAGAGACTTATTTAAATTTGAAATTAGTTGTTAGCTTTTTACATATAAATGTACAATATTCCGCAGGTCGCTTCACTTAAAGCAAACAAAAACTTGTAAACAGAACGAAAATAAAATGAAACGGAAACCAATGTTGTTGTTTTTTTACAGTTTGAGGTCGGGATGTCGCAAAATTTCAACACTTGCATTGAAACGAATGACATTTATTCATTTCTACTCACGGTGACGTTTATCCTGCCCATTTACGCGGGTCATTCTGCGCTTTGGGCATGTTTAGTCATGGAAACAGCGCCTTAATAGATTATTTCAACACATTATTGCATTGAAACGAATGACATTTATTCATTTCTACTCACGGTGACGTTCAGCCTGCCCATTTACGCCGGTCATTCTGCGCTTTGGGCATGTTTAGTCATGGAAACAGCGCCTTAATAGATTATTATTATTCGTTTGGACGCACGTGTTGAAATTTTGTGATGAACATTTCCGGTGTAATTTTTGTATTTGTGATTTGTAAAAAAAACCCAGACTACCCGGAGAGACAAGCTGTATCCGAAATTCGAAATTGAGAAGCAAACAGTGTCTTGTCGGGGTTACTAGACCAACGTTACAGAAGTTTAATAAAGTGCGGGATCATTTTCCAAAAAATATTCTGATTTATCAAATAAACACGGCAAGATTTCATCCCTTAAATTAGCTGTTAGTTCTTCTGCTATAGCTCGAAAATGTTCTGCAAGTTGGTGGGGTTTGTCTTCATGAATTGCTTTAGAATTCTGGACCAACACGGCAACATCTATCGGCAGGGTTACTATAGACACCACTAAACCACCAACAGCAGCGGCTTTACTCGCTCCACGCATAATACAAACTGCTACTCGAGATGTGTCCGAAGCTACCACAGTTGCTCTTCCTACCACCGCAGCACCATGGACGATGCGTTCAGGATTTTCCAATTGGGCAGATTGCAATTTTAATTGAAGAGTCATATTAAATAGTTTTTCCAGCGATTTATTGTCCTTTTCCAAAGCTTCATTGATTAAGGTTTGTCGTTTTTTACTGATGAACGCATCTGCTAGGGAAGCGCCAACAGAGGTTGCTGCGGATGCAACTCCCAGGCCGGCACCGGCTATAGCCAGAGGCAGAGCAGCACCAAATGTGAAGAACGAACCGACAACGCCCCCAACTATCATGCCAGCTGAAACAATTCCACCAGTAGACCCGGCGATGTTGGTTATCCGAACATCCCTCGCTAATTTGTCCAGTTCTTCGGCTGTGTCGTATAATAGACGGATTGTTTCTTCTCGGATTTTACAGAATTCTTCATACTCGTCCCCTGTTGGTGAATATATTTCTTCTGTCGGCAAAGAATCGTCTGCAGTCAGCAGTGAACATGTGTCATCCGTAGATGTACCTTCTGGTACGACATCTTTGGTACTTTCATCCGTAGATCTATCTTCTGGTACAACATCTTTAATGCTTTCCTCCGAAACCTCACAATGATTGTTGTGTTCGTCTTTTAACAGAGGGTTGTTTTCCGGTGTGCTTGTATCTTCTGCCATGACACGAAGGTCTAATGATCACCGTCTGAAATAGAAAGAGAAATGGGGTTTATCGTCCACTCGACACAAACTAGGTCATTTTGAGACTAACATATTTATGGTGTGATTTTATTTCAATAATTCGCTTGCGCGTAGGGGTCTTTAGCAGTGGGAGGAAACCGGAATGCCCGGAGGAAACCCACGAGGTTGAGAAGGCGCCCCTATCTCCATGCCACATACGCTCACACCAGGGTTCGAAACCACAGCCGCAAGCCAGAGGTGACCGGCCAGCTAGAGGTCGAAATGCGGCACTCTAGACCACTAGGCCCCCCCCCCCCCCTGTTTATACAGAGCGAACTCGAACGCGTCCATCGCAAACCCGACTTTTGGGCAGTCTCTTAATAGTGTAAATAAAATGAAATGAGGTTTAACGTCCTACTGTTCGGCTTCTAACCCGGGCTAATGAAGACGGGCATACGCCATACAGTGTGCTATGAGTGAAAATTTGCTCGGGCAGCGGCTCTACGGCCTACCCTTGCATCGAATTCTAACTGCCAAGGGATCATTTACGTGTACGCGAATATGTACACGGGACCTCGTTTTTTCGTGCCATCCGAACGACTAGACAGCTGACCTAGTCAGGCCCGCCGTCATGCAGCACTGACAAGGGGAAACAGCGCCTGAAAATCTGGATGAACTTTCTCGGCCAATGCAGGGGTCGAACATCCGACCTTCAGGCTAGCGAGTCAGCGCCTTACCCACTTAGCTTATTAGTGTAAATAATTATAAGTCTATTTCCAAAGTTCAGTTTAACTTCCCGATAATAAATGTAGGGAAACATTTACAAACGTCAGCTTTTCTGCAATTTAATAACTTGCATGCGCGCAAGGATTGTTAGGTTTTGAGACCAACACGAGACTCTTTCCATTGTTACGTAAAAGACTGAGCTTGAACCCACTCAACTTGACTCAAGGACAGACCCGATGACCTAAAGGGAGTCAGTGATTATGCCGATTGGCCAGTTAGGGAGGTTTGCCAGATTAGAACGATCAGGGTTCGGAGTGAAGATTAACTTATCCAATTTAAAACAATTTGTCAATTTAGAATAGTAATTACGTGTATATCAAAATATGTACGATAACATACCCAACTGGCGTGCAAACAAATAGCCAGAACTACAGCCCCTGCATCAACCCAGACTTTACGATATGCATTGACTTGATAAGACATAAATAGATACCGTATTTAACACCTGTCAGGTAAATTGATTGATTATTTTACCTGTATATAATTAGAATCTATCAACTATATTTAATACAATTTGTAAATTGGGTTACTGTTTTATCCTACGGTTTTATGATATTATACAGTGTTCTTCCAAATATTCAAATCTAAAGAGAACTTAAAGTGGCAAATCCGGCACTGGGGAAAAACATATATTATGGTGCTCCCATTTCATTGGTACTCTAAAGTACATGTACATATTTTTTTCTTATTTGGATTAAAGTGGCACTAAGATTCCGCCGGTCGGAATTAATGCTGGACGGTAATCGAAATTTGATTAAACTAAATATGCATACTTTCAAATAAAATTGCCTATTTAACACCGTTAAATATAAATAATATTGCCCTTTTAACCCTCAATAACGCCATTAGATATAAATAATAATATTGCCTTTGTATTGCTATCGATTAAAATCTTCGATTTTGGAATCAAACATCGGTCAACTAGCTTGTCTTGTTTCAAGTGGGGTTAACTGTAGACATAGAATATTGCTTCTTTCATGGTGGCCTACAATAGTAGTAAATGAAATATATATCCGAAAACAAGACCCAGTTTATTATCATGAAATACTATACATGAAAACAATCAATAACTCGACTGTATAATATACCTACACGAAGAATAAAAGTCCGGATCTGCTGAACGAAGCCGTGGAACGACAGGATCAGCACTATGGACTAATCTTAGAGAAGAGTCTAGCCGTAATATTACCTGACAAACTTACCTATGTTCACAAGATTTCCAACATAAATAGTGATGTCATTATAATACAGCTTTCGATTCCTTCTACATGAAGATTGCAATACCACAGCTGTTACGATGATGTCATGCCCACGAGCTCAGTAAAACAGAGTTGCCTCTCTTTATTCATAAATTCTTCTTTATTCATGAGATAACCGCTGGCAAGGACAGCGTATAGTGTTTCGTTTGGGACGAAAAATAAACCGATGAAATATAAAATTCGGATGGGACAAATAAATAGATAAATGAAATGAAATCCTAGCTCAAAGTTTGCACCGCAATTTTGTGAGAAAAAAAAAATGGATAAGATGGTGAAATTGCGGGAAATCACCAGCAATACTCCATCAATGACTAAAGCCCTGTTTGAGAGAGAGAGAGAAAGGGATGGGGTTTAACGTCCACTCAACACAAACTAGGTCACTTCGAAACTAACATATGGTTTAATTCTATTTCAATAATTCGCTTGCGCGTAGGGGTCTTTAGCAGTGCGAGGAAACCGGAGTGCCCGGAAGAAACCCACGATGTTGAGAAGGCGTCCCTATCTCCATACCACATACGCTCACAACAGGGCTCGAAACCACAGGCCAGAGGTGACCGGCCAGCTAGAGGTCGAAATGCGGCACTCTGGACCACTAGGCCATCCCAACCCCCCTGTTTTTACAGAGTGCGAACTCGAACGCGTCCATCGCAAACCCGACTTTTGGGCAGTCTCACCGCTCAAATAGGGCGGGAACCCGAACGCGGAAAACCGCTGTGAGAGATAAATTTTGTCATCATGGCTCAGGTGGAATCAGACAAAGCCGAGATCTTGGCACTGTATTCGTACATAAAACAACGAAGGAGGAGAAAAGGGGGAATATCAATGCATGAAATTTTACAGTTTGGAGAATACTCTCATTTCGTAGAAGAACTATATTTTCACCAGGAAAAAATCCAATAGTATTCCATTCGATTTCAATGATCATTTCTTCGGACTTGGCCATTCTATTCGTGTGAAGTGCCCACCGATTAATTCATTGGGGAAAAGTTCGCGCAAACTTCTGAAAAATTCGCCTGGGAGGCAATCAAGGAGGTCGTTCGCGCGAACCAATATTTGTTCGGGTTCGGGTTCGCGCTCTGTATAAACGGGTCTCTAAAACGACTAGAACATTCCAGGACGACAAGCCGCGTTCGCGTTCGGGTTCGCGCTCTGTATAAAGCCCCTTTTTAAACCCTCTTTATAGGGACGAAGGCGTCAGCTACCCGTACTCTCCCATCGTACCCACGTTAGCACATTACATGTTAATTCACCGACGATTAACTATGGTAATTATAGTTGTTAAACCCCAATAAATACCGAATACGGGTTCTGTACATTTGAAATAAGGTCAAGGTTCGTCATGCAGGAGTCTATTTCCCTCCAACTGTCATTGGCTCATGGACGACAAGACTTCGCGTAATATTTTATTTCTCCTCGAGAATGCGCGTGGTCTATCAAGCAGTTGGGTGACCTACTTAGTGTGTTTATATTTTGTAGAGAACTCGGGTCGTTTTGTTCAAGCCAGCATATTACGGTTAGTAGAATCTATTGATTGTTGTTCGTTTTTTTTTCTAAATCAAGGGTCCATTACCTACATCAATAGGACAACTGGTTTGATGAGAAACAAAAGTCTTTTAACGAAATAAATGTTTTTACTGTACATAATTACAGTCGTACAAAACCGATGATTCACGAATGATTATTTATAACGGTCCCGGAAAAAACACCTGAGATTAATATGCGCAATATGCTATAACAGAAAAACTTGTATTATATTACCACAAGCACTTGAAGGGATTAAAATAAAACTACTTACTACTGCTTGAATATATAGTTTTATTTTAATCCCTTCAAGCGCTTGTGTATATTACATCCTCCCAAGGTAGACACCTATAGACACCTTAAAACAACAATAATTATGGTTGGCTGTACGCAACATGTACCGGCACGGTGGGGTCTATTTGATAAGACTAAGTTAACGTCACATTTAGTCAAATACCACAAGATGTAAAAAAGGACTGACACTTATCCTAACCCCGATTCTATTATTAATAATTACCCTAATCCTAACTGACAATCTCGCCAACATCTCAGCGACCTTGACGAAAATTGAGCCAGCCTTAAGAAATAGATTTAGCCATATAAGCACAGTTTTACGTTATAAAGTAATAACATGTAGATTAATTTATGAAAACCTCGATCGGTTTGTTTACATCAGTATTGTAAATACTCATGTTGTAACAACGAAAACCAACAACTCTCTTTATTCCCATTGAAACCCCGCCACTTGACCTAACTGTCTTGTCAGCTGGTCAGTTAGAGAGATCGAGTTTATATACACGCCTATTACATTAACATGTAGTTTAGGAACCATTTTTCATTTTTAGAGAGAGAGAGAGAGAGCGAGGGAGAGCGAGGGAGAGAGAGTGGGGACTGGGGTAACGCCCACTGGACGAAAGCTATGTCATTTAAGGACTAACATTATGGTTGAAGTTTAATTCAATACTTCACTAGTGCGTAGGGGTCTTTAGCAGTGGAAGTAAATCTGGAAACCGACAGAAAACCCTACTCCTTGTCAAGTACAACCGTGGACTCGAAACCACGCCAGTTGACTAAATGACAGATCTTATTATGAAACGGCGTACACGGGGAATTAGATAATGAGCTGGCAGTTATCATTGTAATAATTAAAACCTAGATAATGCAAAGGGAATATGCTGAAATGTTCAGTCAAATTGATTCCTTTTGAGCTGAGATTTTGGAGACTGAATTTTTAATTTAGCCTCGACATCATTACTATATAAAGTCATTGCAATAAAAACACAGTCACGATTATCCTTATAAATGGAAGTTAAGTAGCAGATAGGATTCTAATCCAGTAAATATCGCAGGCCAGCGACGCCATCGAGAGTTGAATATGATCTTGATAAGTCGATAAATGTCGAATTAATAATTTAGATAAAATTTACTGTCAGAGATATGGCTGTCTAGGTTTTGGGAGATAACTCGTGTAATATTAACACCAGAGGCAGACAGGCCACAGATCGCTAATTATTTCCCCATTGACTTCAATGTTATTTCTCGTCTATTAGATCGGTTGTAATTTTTTCCCAAATATTCGTTGGGTAAAACGCTTTCTGCCACAGATGGAGCAACATGTGTCAGACTCTTGCCCAAAAGCATGTATAAGGTTCTTCATGAAAAAATTGAGATAGACAAGCTGGAAGTAGAGACAGCTAACCTTGCAATTTTCGGCCCTCCCTTTCAACGTAAACAACCTCACAACTCTTTTAACCTTCCGCCTCAAAATCATGAATATTCACCAAAACCTGGCAGAAAATGTATTTTCAAACCCCTTTCTTCGATTCTACACCAAAAACTCCACAAAAATCGCCATGCAAAAGGGGGAAAGGGAAAGGGAGCGAAAGACTAAAAATAACTTTCACCCTTGTTTCGTGATCTGTGTCCGGATACACGAATCTCACCTTTATTGAATATTAGCCATTTCCGTTAGCTTTATCTGGAGTTATACGCCTTGTTTACCTACTTCGTAAAATGTAACGAAATGTTGAAGACTTTAGCCCAACCAAGTCTAAATTTCCTAGTTGCCATGAACGAATTAGAATTTTGTGGGCGGGGGGGGGGGGGGGTTATTTCACGTTATTTGTGTCTGTGGATCTAATTTATTCGTTATTTGTCATGTTCACGGAAATATCAAAATTATAATGAATAGAGTGAATTAATAGGTTTGTTTTTATATTTTCAGACACGTCTTATGATTGGACAGCAAACAGTGAAGATATCAGACACGTCATCCGATTGGACAGCGAGAAGTCAGGACTTCAAACACCCGCCAAGAAAACAAGATGGCTAATAAAATACACAGACCGTATTTCGATTTTAGTGAAGAATTAAATTTCTTTTGGACTAGCATAATTTTACTACTGTTTGTGTCCATGGTGGCAGTTCTCCGATACGTATTTTTAGGTTCCCTTATAACCTGCTGGACCCCAGCCCATTTTACAGCTTCCCACAATTATTACACCCATCAAGAATGCTGGAGTCAAGATCGTGTCAAGGCAAATGACCTTCATATGTTTAGGATAGACTATGAATTCCGATCCGAATTATTCAATAATAAGACGTTTCATCGATGGATTCCGGTAGTTCTACTTTTTATGATGTTGGGATTCCAGATACCACGTGCTTTTAAGATCATGACGGACCTTCTTTTAGGAACACCGTCCGCCATAGTGCGAGAAGACATTGGTACTGATCCAAGAACAGACAGAGCACGAGAACTGGCCGATGCAATTAAAGAAGCCGGGGAGAGGAACCGAGTTATTCGTACTATGATATTTTTTCTGATCAAAATTCTCGTGGGTCTCAACATCATCATTCAGATATCATTTGTCAAATGGTATTTCCGGGATTCTGTGCAAATTGGTCGCGATAATAAAACCTTGGCCACTCCTGTCTATATGTTTCCCAAAACAATCAGGTGCCGTTTCGAAATACGACAATTACAAAACGTTCAAGACTACGACGTACAATGCACGATGCCCATCAACTATTTACTTGAACAGTTTGTTTATATTTTCTGGTTTTGGCTTTTGGGTGTTGGTATTTATACAGGCCTCATTTTCATCTCCCAGTTGGCATCGCTTGTTATCCCACCATTTGTAAGGCTTCGATTCCGTGGAATTATTCCTGAAAAAAATCTGAGTCAAAGAGGTTTTTGTTTCGACGATGCGTTGCTGTATTTGTGGGATATTGAACAGAGTTCTGGATTGGGGATGGCCAGAGAAGTTGCTGTCAAATTATGGAACTCGCCACCTCTCGTTCAACCAGGATCGGGGGAGTATAACACACAAATTGTTCAAAACCCGGCACATAATGAAGCTGCTCGCGCATATCATCCACAGAGCATCCCCATGGGTACATTTGGTGCAGAAGGATCAACTTCGCAACCCCTTTTAGATCAAAGTCTTCGCAAAACATAATGAAACTGTTTGATTTTAGATGTCGGTGGGTTGTTATTTGACGTGCTCGCCAAGTCAAAACGTGTCCCAAAAGAAAAACTGGGCGCATTTGAAAGACCGGCTGTTTAATGGCCTGTCGATATATTCACAACAAAAGAGACGGTTTCACAATTTCATGAAACATAGACCGTTTTGTAATATAATAGGGGTTATTTTAGTTCTAAGAAATGTGTTCTGTTTAATATAGATATTCTTTTACTACATGACGTTTGACGAAAACTAGGGAAATGAAGTAACTTGCATGACTCTACTACTATCTCAGACTTACTTATCCACATCTATGCCAGTATCCATTGCTGGAAGAAGGGTACTATCGTCCAGTTATCTCTTCTACGCATTAGTGCAATTAACTAGAATAATGTTGACGTAAAACGGTGCCTATGCGAAGCACTTACATCAAAGTGGTCATTCTCCCCCCCCCCGCCCCAAATAGCTGACGCATTATAATTTTTATATAGGAGAGAGCGTGTTTTATTTAATCTCAGACATCATGATAAGATCATAGAGAAGACATCATCTGTGAGTTCCTAGGGAAACATCATACTCACAGCCGCGTTGGCTAATAGGCTGGGATAGAGACAGTATGTAGTGTTCCAGCCCGTAGGTCAGGATGTTAAACTCAGACCGTGGATATTGTAATAACTCCTAAAATGTCTATAATAGATATTGCAGTTTAACCTCTGTAGTTCGCTGTATTTGTTATATAAACTAAGAAACGTAAATGGTATATTTCGAATTTAGAAATAAATCTTGAATTTAGAAATCTCTGATTTAGAAATCTACAATTTTATTATTTTGAAATTGTGAATTTATATGTAATGACGTCATGTTGGATTTTATGTAAGCTAATATTAAATGATAGAGTCGTTTTGTTGACGAATCGCATGTTTTATATAATCTCTTATTTACATATGACGTCATGATGATGATGATGTTATTTGTATATACCATGTTTTTATATAATTTGATATTTGCTGACATTGACGTCATGTTGAAGTATTTGGTATTTGCTGATATTGACGTCATGTTGAATTATTTGATAGTTGCTGATATTGACGTCATGTTTAAGTATTTGATATTTGCTGTTGAAGTATTTGATATGTATTGATAATGACGTCATGTTGGAAGTATTGCATAATTTGATACAAGGGCTGGCTGAAATGTTCTAAATCAGAAAGTAATAGATCAATTTTGCCACCACCAAGTTCAATCATTGAATGAATTATAGATATAAGAACTGCAACTGTAGTGTTGTTATTGTCTTGGTACCTAACCATCTTGTGAACCTACCCGTTGAAATCACCAGAAAGGGATAAAACTGGTTATACGCCAATAATCATGTAATAATCACTTAAGCGGATGGCGCCCGTCCTTTTTAACAGTAAAGACGTTAGGCTTAGCAAACAGAACTTTGGTGATGAGCCGCGACCGGGAAGGCCATCAACAGCAGAACCATTCAAGAAAGCATTACCCGGGTTCATGTTATGGTGATGGATTATCGACGATCGACAAGTATTGTGGATGACGGTTTGCACAGCGAGTTAGGAATTACACACATATTGTAATATGCGTGCGATAGCTCTTAGCTGCGGATCAGAAATATTGCAGACTCCTGACGTCCCGTGACAACCTGTGCCGTCCCGTGACAATCGGTCGTCATTTTCCAACCAATGAACGACTTTTGTAGGGTAGCTGCAATCTGATTAAAATATAGATGTATATTTCGTTTCGTTTTTTATACTACATGAAGATCTGACTAGTTGTAGTGGAAGGTCGCGTCTGGGGTCATACGATGGTGTTTCTAGTGAGATACCCACAGTTCCGTGTGTCGCGCGGCATGAGAGAGAGAGAAAGAGAGAGAGAGAAATGGGGTTTAACGTGCACTCAACACAAACTAGGTCATTTTAGGACTAACATATGGTTTCGTTTTATTTCAATGATTCGCTTGCGCGTAGGGGTCTTTTGCAGTGGGAGGAAACCGGGGTGCCCGGAGGAAACCCACGAGGTTGAGAAGGCGCCCCATACGCTCACACCAGGGCTCGAAACCACAGCCGCAAGCCAAAGGTGACCGGCCAGCTAGAGGTCGAAGCGCGGCACTCTAGACCACTAGCCCCCCCCCCCAGCGCTGCAACAGACCGTTTAATAGGTTAATCCCTCACATCAACCAGAACGTGGGTTAAATAACAACTCTTCCATATACTAATTTGGTAAAGACAAGTAAAACGAAATTTAGAACTATAATAAACAAAACGAAATAGGATCTGTGTATTAATCTGGGCCCTGTTTCACAAAATTTTAACTAAAGATAAAATCCAAATTTTAGCGGATACTTCAATTTTGATTGGCTAAGAACTAAAATCAATCTAATATTGTCCAATCAAATAACTAAAATTCAGATCTTATCTTAGTTAAAATTTTGTGAAATAGGCCCCCGATTGCTAGATAAACTTTTACTCTTAATTCGATTTAATAGAAAGCATATGCGAAGCCCATTGTTGACTGTTCGGACGAGTTAGCTACGGACGTTGGGAGTATGTTTTGTTGCCTGGCATCCATATTGTTTATATAATTTGATTTACTGATATGGCATGTTTATATAATTAAGGTATTTACTAATAATGATTCCATGTTGACGTGCATGCTTTTTAAAAATATAATTTGATATTTATATAATTTTATATTACCACATTAAACGTTTACTAATAAATAATAGCTCTTCATCAATTCATAGAGTTTGCTTTGTAAGAAAGATCTTCTCCCTGTTCTCTATGCGTAGACGCTCTTCAGTCAGAGTCACGACCTTTGCAAGTTGGATTAAGATCAATATGAAACTTGTTGGGATTTTCACAAGGTTGAGGGGGGTTGGGATGGCCTAGTGGTCTAGAGTGCCGCGCTTCGACCTCTAGCTGGCCGGTCACCTCTGGCTTGCGGCTGTGGTTTCGAGCCCTGGTGTGAGCGTATGTGGCATGGAGATAGGGGCGCCTTCTCAACCTCGTGGGTTTCCCCCGGGCACTCAGGTTTCCTCCCACTCCTAAAGACTCCTACGCGCAAGCGAATTATTGAATTACAAATTAAAACCATATGTTAGTCCCGAAATGACCTACTTTGTGTTGAGTGGACATTAAACCCCATTTCTCCCTCTCTCTCCCTCTCTCTCTCTCTCTCTCTCTCTCACACACACACAAGGTTGACGTCAAAAATCCAAAATGGCCGAAATGCTCTCGTACAGATTCAGAAATAACAACATTGCCATGGCTTGGCAATGTTGTTATTTTAGTTGGTCGCTGTACGCCAGATACACATAGATTTTATGAAAACTTCTTGGAGCTGCATTGACTCAGGGGGATCACGATGGCTAAGTGGGTAAGACGCTGACTCGCTAGTATAGAGGTGTTCATTCCGTGCATTCGCGGAGAAAGTTAATCCGGCGTGGTTCGCCTTGTCAGTAATGCGGGACGGATGGTCTGACAAGGACAGTTGACTAGTCATTCGGATGAGACGTAAAATCTACGTGCACGTTAAAGATCCCTTGCCAGTGTCGCTACTTGACAAGAAACAGGCTCTCGTCATTCGAATGAGACGAAAAACCTAGACCGACCCTGTGTACACATGGACGTGCACATAAAAATAACATTAGTTGCAATTCGTAAAAAGAGCAGACCTGGGCAAATCCCCCCCCCCTTAACACAGTGATAGTTGCAAATTCGTAAAAAGAGTAGACCCTAGCAAAATCCCCACCCTTTTAGCACATTGCATATCTGTTACCCGCTTTCATTACCCCAGTCGGTGCAAAAAAATAGGACGTTAAACCCAATTCTATTTCATTTTCACGACAACTGGTCGACAGGAAACAAGAAAAACCATCAGGTGCTCGATTAGTTTTATTATGGATACATTACAAAGTTATTCCAAAACAAGAAAATGTCATTATTTCAAATATCATTTTTTCTAAATTAAATTTTTAAATGGCGATAGATCAAAATTTTCACAAGATACCCATAGAAAAATCATGAAACGTTACGCCTTACACAACTTTATTTTAGTACAATTATACAGAAAGACATTTAGATATTCTCATTGATTAAAATAATTAGATTAAGAGCGTTAAAAATTGTCGTATATAGTATGATAATAAAAGGAAGAGCGTTAAATAATCTTATAAAGTATGATAATAAAATGTAGAGCCTAAAATATTATTATAAAGTATGATAATACAATATAGGACCTTTAATATTCTCCTAAAGTATGATAATACAATATAGGGCCTTTAATATTCTCTTATGGTATGATAATAAAATGTAGAGCCTTAAATATTATTATAAAGTATGATAATATAATATAGGACCTTTAATATTCTCCTAAAATATGATCATACAATATAGGGCTTTTAATATTCTCCTAAAGTATGATCGTACAATATAGGGCCTTTAATATTCTCTTAAAGTATGATAATACAATATAGGACCTTTAATATTCTCCTAAAGTATGATAATACAATATAGGGCCTTATAAAGTATGATAATACAATATAAAATAAAATGTAGAAGGCGTTAAATATTCTCACAAATCATGATAACATGTAGAGCTTTAAATATTATTATTTATGTTAGAAACTTTCAATATTTTCATTAAGTATGGTGTTAATATAATATAGAGCTTTCAATATTCTCATAAAGTGTGATAACGAAATGTAAAGTCTTAAATATTCACATAAACTATGATAATAAAATATAGAACGTTCATTATTCTTATATAGTATGATAATAAAATCTGGAGACTTAAATAATCTCATAAAGTATGATAATAAAATGTAGAGACTTAAATATTCTCGTAAAGTATGATAATAAAATGTAAGGGCTTAAATATTCTCATAAAGTATGATAATAAAATGTAGAGCGTTCAATATTCTTATAAAGTATGATAATAAAATGCAACATTTGAGGCAGGTCCGCCAATCTATCGCCTAATGTAAAGGTCGACTGTGTTTTGTGTTTGTACGTCTAATTTGCAGGCGACGATCTAGGGATTGCTCTCGCTGATCTGATAAATGGACAAAATGGCGGCGCATATGGATGAAAATCTGGTTAATGAAGATACTATCCGATATGCGCCACTATCGAAAGAAACCAAGTTATTTGGGTTATAAACATGAATTTCGAGTTTCACCCAAATCGGATCTATTGTGTCCTTTAGAGGGCCCACAACCTTGATATACCATATATTTACACTATTTGTGTACTAGGTTCGGACATTTAGTACAATCAGGGACCATAATGCATAAAGTTACGATCCGATTTATACCGATATCGACAGGAACCGATATCTTTAGTAGATAGACCTATATTTGAAGTTTCGTCAAAATTGAAAAAAAACCTGTGACCTGTAGAGTGTCCACAAATAAATTGTGTACGGACGACAGGGGCGACGACAATATACGTCGACATGAAAATGTGGGCGTATAAAAAAAAATCTCATTGTTTAATTGTAAACGAGACTATGGCAGACCAGATTTCTCCGATCTACTAACGTCCATCAGCGGGGAGGTGCTTGTATCAGCATCAGCGTTCATCCCAATATTCGTCATGGGCATACTGGTCAATGCATCTTCTCCGACGTGGAAGCCCGATTGAGAGTCATAGCTCTTTGGTCCCTGGTTCGTGCTCGACTGCGGTGATTGGGACAGAATGACAGCCACTTTTCGTGCAATGGCCAAACCAGATCTCTCCTCAATGTCCAACAACATCAACAACGAATCGTCGATAGAAAAATTTCGTTGATTCAATTCTTTTTCTGGAATAATTCCTCGGAATCGCAACCTGACTATCGGTGGTATGATAAGCGAGGACAGTTGAATGACCATAACAAGGCCAGTGAAAATACCAACACCCAAAAGCCAAAACCAGAAAATATGAATAAACTGTTCGTATAAATTGTTGACGGGCATATTGCATTGGATGGTGTAGGATTGAACGACTTGAAACTGCCTGATTGAAAAGTCGCATAAAAAAGTTTTCGGAAACATGTAAACTGCGACCGAGATGGTTTTATTCATTCTTTCGACACCATTAAAGGTTTCAAGGGTTACCTTTCGGATAGAATCTCTGAAATAACGCGAGACAAAAATAAACTGGATAAGCAGATTGAGGCAGACTAAAAGTTTGACAATAATAAAGGACAGAGTTCTAATAAATGAACTTTGATTCTGAGATTCTCTGATGATCTGAGCCAGTTGTTCAGCATTCTCTGTATTAGTCGTCTGGTTGTCGTCATCGCTAATTGTGTTGGTTGGATTTCTTAAAAATAAATCAAACACTAACTTGACAGCACGTGGTATCTGGAATCCCAACATCATAAATATTAGAACGACTGGAATCCAGGTATGGAATGTCGGTGTTGATCGTTCGTCCGGGTAAGTTACTGGGATGTTACTCGGAAAGGGAAGGTAGACATTGTCTTTTTCCCAGCATGCCCCGTGTGTGTATTTTACAAGTTGGTTTGTGAACGCGGCAGGCGTCCAGCAGCTGATCAAGGACTCCAGAAAAACACATTTAAGCACAGCAACCAGGGAGACAAACAGCAGAAGAATTAAGCTCGTCCAATGAAAGTTCAGTTTTTCACTGAAGTCATAATATGATGAGGCTAGACTTCTACCCATCTTTATCAATGATTGGAGCCTGAAAATAACAAAAAAACATGTAAAATTACCAAACAGTTCACAGAGTGTGGGATATCGTTTGTCAGCATTTTGGAATATATTATAATATCCCCGTCTGTGTTTTTATACGCCCACATTTTCATGTGGACGTATTATGTCGTCGCCCCTGTCCGTCCGGACGTCCGTCCGTCCGTCCGTCTGGACGTCCGTCCGGACGTCCGTCCGTCCACAATTTGTTTGTGGACTCTCTACAGGTCACAACTCTTATCCGATTTTGACGAAACTTGAAATATAGGTTTATCCCCAAAAGATCTCGGTTCCTTTCGATATTGGCATGTATCGGATCAAAACTTCATGGATTATGGTCCGTGATTGTACGAAAAATCACGTTTTTAGCTTGTGGACCCTATAGAGGTCACAATTTTGAACCGATTTTGATGAAACTTGACATGCATGTTTGTAACCCAAAGATCTTGGTTCCTTTCGATATTTGCGGCTATCGGAATGTAATTTCCTGAATTATGGCCCCTGATTGTCCGAAAAATCACCCTTTTTAGCTTGTGGTCCCTCTGGAGGTCACAATTATTATTCGATTTAAAAAACCGTTTGATTATATCACCGTTACACCCTAAGGAAGGTTGAGTTCGAATTTCGGGAAAATCGGACGAAAATTGCCATACAAAATGGCCGCCGTTAGTACGCGAATACTGTTAAAAAATGGTATATCAAGGTTGTGGACCCTGTGGAGGTCACAATTTTGATTCGATTTTGATGAAACTTGAAATTCATGGTTATAACCCAAAGATCTTGCTTCCTTTCGATATTTGCGCATATCGGATCGTAACTTCCTGAATTATGGCCCCTGATTATACGCAAAATCGCCTTTTTTTTAGCTTGGAGGTCACAATTATTATTCGATTTAAAAAAACGTTTGATTATATCACCGTTACACCCTAAGGAAGGTTGAATTCGAATTTCGGGAAAATCGGACGAAAATTGCCATACAAAATGGCCGCCGTTTGTACGCGAATACTGTTAAAAAATGGTATATCAAGGTTGTGGACCCTGTGGAGGTCACATTTTGATTCGATTGTGATGAAACTTGAAATTCAAGGTTATGACCCAAAGATCTTGCTTCTTTTCGATATTTGCGCATATCGGATCGTAACTTCCTGAATATGGCCCCTGATTATACGCAAAATCGCCATTTTTTTAGCTTGGAGGTCACAATTATTATCCGATTTAAAAAAACGTTTGATTATATTACCGTTACACCGTAAGGAAGGTTGAGTTCGAATTTCGGGAAAATCAGACCAAAATTGCCATACAAAATGGCCACCGTTTGTACGTGAATACTGTTAAAAAATGGTATATCAAGGTTGTGGACCCTGTAAAGGTCACAATTTTAATTCGATTTTGATGAAACTTGAAATGCATGGTTATAACCCAAAGATCTTGGTTCCTTTCGGTATTTGCGCATATCGGATCGTAACTTCCTGAATTATTCGAATTTCGTGAAAATGGTACCAAAATTGCAGGACGAAATGGTCGCCGTTTGTACGCGAATAGTGTAAAGATATGGTATATCATGGTTGTTGACTCTGTACAGGTCACAATTCTTATCCGATTTTGACGAAAAGTCACATTTCTAGGTTGTGTACCGTCACACCATAATCATTGTCGACATCGAATTTCATGAATATCAGACTGGAACTGACCAACAAAATGGCTGCTCCCAATACAGTATGAAATACAGGACTTAATGATGTAGGAAAAATCACTTTCCGTATTGTTTGTTCTCTATCCATCTCTCGAAAATGTGGGCGTATCCTGCCTGGCAGTGCCAGCCTATCTTTTAGCCACCACGTTAATACACTAAGATATCCCCATCTGTGTTTTTTAGCCACTGCGTTAATATAAGATATTACCTATTATGGTTTTAGCCACCTATATTTAATATACTAAGCTATCCACTGCTGTGCTTTGTGGCAACCTAGTTTATACACTACTGTGGTTAATATACTAAGCTATCCACTGTTGTGGTTTGTAGCCAGCTAGATAATATACTAATATATCCCCTGCTGTGGTTTCAACGAATTCAAGGCGGATATTAAATAATTTGTCCACTAATTCAATACTACTCCTGAAGTGTAGATGAAAACGCAGTTGTCCGTTCAAAAATAACCTCACAGCACACAGCTGTGCTTTTAATGACTGTACCTCATAGCACACTGCTGTGCTTTTAATGACTGTACCTCACAGCACACTGCTGTGCTTTTAATGACTGTACCTCATAGCACACTGCTGTGGTTTTAAAGGATGTACTTCATAGCACACTGCTGTGCTTTTAATGACTGTACCTCATAGCACACTGCTGTGGTTTTAAAGGATGTAGTTCATAGCACACTGCTGTGGTTCTAACGGATGTACCTCATAGCACACTGCTGTGGTTTTAAAGGATGTACATCATAGCACACTGCTGTGGTTTTAAAGGATGTACCTCAAAGCACACTGCTGTGGTTTTAAAGGATGTACACCATATCAAACTGGGTTAGGCTGATCTGATGTGTGTTGTACAGTCGACAGTTGAATACAAAACAGAGTTTCAAATTGTCAACGTATGAAGAGAAAACAGAGAACTGATTTGTTTACATTTGAATAAAAAAAATATCAACTTAGAGTACCGAATTGTTACAGTTGACGGCAAAATCAGCCATATTCCACCAGACCTGATATTATTTTAAATGTAGAAAGAGATCGACTCAGAAAATTAAATGAAATACACATGTGTATCATTCTCCCCTCCCCCACCCCACACACACCACAACCGAAGAGCAGTGATTATTTTATAACGCCGCTGCAAACGACAAATTCTCCACCCTCTTGTTGTACAAGTGAATATTGAGATGAAATAATCATATGTTAATCACAAAGTGTCCTATATATTGTATTGCCGAGAATGCATTCCAAAACAGGAAGGGCATAAAGTTAATGACAACGTATTACTACTTAAATATAGAGCCCCATAAAACCGCCCCTACTGTTAGGTTATCGGGTTGATTATACTCGAGCTCCATAACGACTAGGTTATGGGGCTAATTATATACAAACTGAGTTCCATAACGGCTTGGTTATCGGACTAGGTATAGGTTATATACAAAAAGTAACCAATAAAATCGCCCATAAACCGCTTCTACTGCTAGGTTATCGGGCTGATTATATACAAACCGAGCTAAACTATATCGCGCAGATATAGAGTTCCATAAACCGCTTCTACTGCTAGGTTATCGGACTGATTATATACAAACCGAGCTCCATCCATAAAACCCTCCCTTATACTGCTAGGTTATTGGGATAATATAGAGCTCCACAAACCGCCCCTACTGTTAGGTTATCGTCCTGACTATATACAAATCGAGGTTATCCCGCTGATATAGAGCTCCATAAAACCGTTTGTACTGCTAGTTTATCGGGCTGATTACATAGCGTATAAACTTGAATAATGTATTGACAAATTCTTCTGTTAGTCATAAATTATATTAATACAGTAAATTATCATTCGATGTAATTACATCTAAAATATCAGGGTCGTGGTATTTATCAGATAAATTGACACAGATACAGCGTGCAAATTCTATAAACTGACATTGGTTAAGGAAATGATTTTGTATGCTGGTTTAACGTTATGGGTTTTAACGGAATGGCATGGGAAAGGATTTAACGGAATTCCGTGGAATGAGATTTATGGGAATGACATAGGATGGGGTTTAATGTAGTGACATGAGACTGTGTTTAACGGAATGACATGAAATGGGATTTGAGGGAATGAGATGGGGTGGGTTTTGATGGAAAGACATAGGATGGAGTTTAATGTAATGACATGGGACTGTGCTTAACGGAATGGCATGGAATGTGTGCTTAACGGAATGGCATGGAATGGGATTAGAGGGAATGAGATGGGATGGGTTTTGATGGAATGACATAGGATGGGGTTTAATGTAATGACATAGGACTGTGCTTAACGGAATGGCATGGAATGGGGTTTGAGGGAATGAGATGGGATGGGCTTTGATGGAATGCGGCTGTGTTTAAAGGAATTGCGTTAAATGGGTTTTAATGACACGGGATTGGATTTAAGGTCTGTCAATTAGTGGTTTCGAGCCTCCGGTTGTACGTGACAAGGAATATGGTCTCCTGTTCAACCTCGTGGGTTTTCTCGAGGGTCCTCCGGTTTCCATCTACTGCTAAAGACCCCTACGTGTAGGCGAATCAATGAAATGAACCATGTGTTAATCCCGAAATGAAAATGACCTAGTTTGTGTCGAGTAGACGGTAGTCCCTCTCTCTCTCACTCTGTCATCTCTCTTTCTCTCTCTCTTGACTATTTGCCTTTAAGGTGAGGGCCAATTTTAACGGGAGGTTACGGTACGATTTCCTCCTTAATCAACATTATCTGAGATATGTGAGTAATGATCTCAACATTATAGTTACAAAATAGGTAATTAAATATGCTTAAAATTGCAGTTTAATTACTTCATATGGCTGTTATGAGGACACTGTTGTCTAGATTGTATCGTCTGTCCATTTTGTGAATTAATTTATTAAACATACATTATGCAAGAGCAACAGCTACCTATTGTGGGTCTTTATTTAAGCCTGAAATGTTATAAAAACTAGTAATTAGGCATTAATTAACTTATCCAGACCATAATCAGCTCTCGATACCAAGGCTAGCTAGCCTTCGATATTTGTTGTATTGTATTCCGATTTGCTGCAAAACTTTCCTTCATGATTAATGATTAAATGGATAATCGAGTTTTGTCTTACCGACTTCAGTAATGATGATCGAGGCTAAGCGGAAATTTCATCCACTTAGTTCTCGGTTTATAGTGGATTAATTTGACTGAAATGTTCAGCAAATTGCCTTTGTATTATGTACTTTTTTCAATTATAGTAATAACTGCCAACTCGTTATCTAATCTCCCATAATGTATCTTTAACTGACAATCGCGTTTAACACAGTTGAAAAACCAAAACCATGCGATAGTTAGAGAGTTGATCATGGGCCTAGCATATGAATAAATATCTAGTGATTTATCTAACATTTCAGGCCAAACGAAAGATCTACATTTACAAATTTACAGCGTTAGCTTAAACATACTGTATCTAGGGGCGGATCTAGGAATTTTGAAAAGGGGAGGGGAGCGCTGCCAAATTAGGGCACTTACTGTGGAGACGGGGCACGCCGCTGCGATGGGGGCGAGGGGGGGGGGCGAGACAATTATCCGTCATTTCCTTGCATCTGTAGACATTCCAAGAGCTATTTAGCTGATATTTTCGTCTAAGTAAACTTTCGGAGAGGACATATTTGGGTCTGAATAAGGCACTTTCAGCAGTAAAAAAGGGCACTATCTTTAAATCTTTGTATGTAAGTTTCTGTATATTCAAGTTTTGCATATTTAGCTTTTTTATGTTTAACTTTTTATATATTTAAGTTTTTGTATATCGTCTGTGGAGAGTCAAAATATCGTGTCTGGCATATTTTGCGAAATTCACTTTGTTTGCTTGTGCATCTTTTCATCAGGTTGTCGTATTTCTAAGCCAATAAAAAGTGGTCTTATAGATATTGTTTCAAAATGTCGTATATTGGGTGTTACAAAAATAATAAATAAATAAATATTAAATGTGAAAATGTCGTTTGTGTCAACTTTGTGTCTAACCAAAATATTACAATGAATATGAAGCGCGTAACGGTGAATGTATTCCTGAGATACGCCCTTGCTGTATAAAATTAAAAATGACTAGCTTTCACTCTTTATTTCTGCACAAGATGTCGAGTCTGATACGTGCCGAGGGTTAGGGTGCTGAAATGGCTATACATACATTTTGTAAATAAATATTCAAGAAAATCTTCAGAAATGCGACATTTTATATACGACATTTTGTAAATAAATATCTAAGAAAATCTTCAGAATGCGACATTTTATATACGACATTTTGACGTAATGGTTTTATAAGACATTTTGATTTTTCCTCTGTGTGTTTTTTGGCGCTCATGGACAATTTCGCAAAATCAAGATACAACCCCTTGACTCCCCACCCACGAATGTTGCCTAATAAATACACATATACATAACAAATGAAGTATAATAACTTACGTTGTGGGTTACTGTGCGTGCCTCCAAGGAAGGAAATAGTCCTTTTGACATTTCCCCTGTCAAGTTAACTGTTCAATTATATTTACCAGCCAACCAGAGAATAGCATGATGTTAAACTTGACTGTATATCATGATAATACTGTCTATATTACACGGGTTATATCATACATTTTTTACCGTGAGGGTAATCAGGGATGCAGGACTAAGGGCCCGACAAGAACAGCTGTCTAGTCGTTCGGATGGGACAAAAACCGAGGTCCCGTGTACACATTGGCGTGCACGTAACACTTGGCAGTTTGTGTTCGATGTGAGAGTACGCCGTGGTGCCGCTGCCCGGGCAAAATTTCCCTTAGGTGCCGAACAGTAGGACATTAAACCTCATTCTAAATGCCTGGATCTTCGATGTAAATGTTGCGATCATATAACGCCAAATAACCAATATAATTTTCGTAACTTTACGGTTGGCGTCAACGACAATATGAATTGTGACACAAAAAATCTCATATATGTCTTGACGTGTAGGGGTTGTACAATATTCCATATAGGCGAGACATCTACTCATCTACGGGATAGAGTACGCAACCATCGACGGGATTGTAATATTAAAAATAGGCCCTTATTTGTAAATAGACATATCTTTAAATGTGCGCAACACCTACAAATAAAATTTCAAATTTTCCCTTTTTATAAAATGAAAGTCGATGACACCACGAAAAGGAAATAATTGAAAATCATTTTATAAAAATACGTTCCTCGACTTAATAGCCAATAAGTAACAATTGGCGATTAGTTGCATTAATTTTCTTAAATCAATCCCGTGATTATCTTCCACTCATTGTTCCTAAATTGAACCCATATACTACAGATTAACACACGCGTGTACATGTTTTGTATTAGTTAACGATATGTAACCATAGACAATGGTAACTATAGCCAATTAAAACCACAGTGTTACTATGTAAATATGTATAGATATACCATACTGTCCATCTTTATACAATGACATTATTTATGAATAGTCCCAAGACGGACGAAAAGTATTTTAAAACGTTATTAAACCAGTGTTGAAATCAGGTTGTCTCGGCACACCTTTTATCTTTTCATCGTTTACCGTGAAACAAAGTAGTGCAGCTTTGCGGTTGTAGTAATATTTATGGATATATATATATGTACATAAAAGCAACGAAACGTAATTATGAATGTTGTGTGTAAGGTGTGTTTATTTACACCTTGTTACAACACTGTTTGTGTATGTCCTGTTACTTATTATGTATATTTTTTTTTTACTTTTTACAATTCATCAAGTAAATTGTATTATTATATTTGTACACTTTATTATGATGGAAAATAAGTTTTTAATAATGTTTGTTTAATACATTTATATCGAAAATTATTTTTGTTGATGAAATAATGTATGTCTCAACTTCTTGTGTATTTCTTCGCTGTCAGGACTCAGATGTCCAACATCGTGGGTTTTATCCGGGTCCTCCGGCTTCCTCCAACTGATAAAGGCCCTACTCACAAGCGAAGTATTGAAATAAAGTTGAACCATATGTTAATCTCGAAATGACCTAGTTTGCGTCGAGGGGGCGTTACCCCCCCCCCTCCCGACATTTTGTTAAGTCGGATGGTTGTGATTTTGAACGTATTTAAATACGATTTGGCATTTAATGTTTTAATTTAAAAATGAAAAATCGGGACTTTGTCCATTAATATTATTGAAATAACGGCAGCAATGACAATTGAGACTGTGCTGTCTGCAAATAACGATAACTCCGACCACAATGAAGTAATTTGACTGAAAATTGCAACATATTCGATCCCTATCCGTTATCTATCACTCATCTTTTTAACTCCGCTCTTTACTTAAAGGGACAATAACATTCTTGCTGGCTTGGTAGCTCCAGAAAATAAATAATACCCTTATTCTAAGTACTAGATGTTTAAGTGTCCTGCCCGTTGTGTAAATTATCCATTACAACCTATTTTACTTGTCCAAAGGGTTCGAAAATATTTTAAAATCCAAGTCACATTTGAAAAGGTTTACGTTAGACTTTTCGAATCAATTGGTTGAATTTTTCCGATTTTTTAAAATAGGTGTGTTAAGATGAAATTTATATCATCATTTAATTGGAATATTGTAACATAATACGATTTGTTGATCAAAATGAAGATTGGGACATATTATTCAGTTACAACAAGAGTGTTATTGGGGCTTTAACCATACTGAAATAGTCAAGGACAATCTGTTCGACCCCGGACACCCACTGCGCAATTCTGTTTACTCAGCTTTTAAACAGTGGACGAAAACAGGATGTTTATACAAATTTCACGCATTCTGTATCTATATATTAATCAGATATCAAGTTCAACCGTGTAGATGTTTATATTGCGATTATAGATACAAGACGTCACCCTTACAGAGTAACGGTAAGATTATTATTTCACTTGTTGATTCCGACGTGGTGCCGGAGTGGGCGGGCTGTCTAACAAGGACAGCTGTCTAGTCCTTCGGATGGGACGAAAAATCGAGGGCCATTGTATACATTGGCGTGCTCGTAAAAGATCCCCTAGCAGTTGGAATTCGATATTAGAGTAAGGGGTGACAGCTGTCTAGTTGTTCGGACGGGACGAAAAACCGATGTCCCGTGTATATATTTGCGTTCACGTAACATATCACTTGGAAATTGAATTCGATATAAGAGTTGGCCTTAGTGCCGCTGCCCGGGCAAGACCCCTCCCCCCCATAGAACACTGTATGGGGCATGCTCGTCTTCATTAGCCCAGTCGGAGTAGACGATTAGGACGCTAAACCCCATTATATTGTGCCACTGCCCGGCAAAATTGTCCCCAATGGCACACTGTATTGTTTCATGTTATCTTAAAGATGTATTATGTTATGTGCAAAAATAAATAATATATTGAAAATTTAATCTGAGTTCCATTTTCACTGTTTGAAGTCTTGACATCAAAGTGGGGGGGGGGGGCAGAGGAGGGTGGGGGTGGGGTCCAAACCCAACCCTGCTCAGCTACATAAAAAAAAATAATGCCTTGCATCAATAAAATTAAATCACAATGTGATCCTACATCATTATAAAAATGATTTCTCTCTTTAAAAAGCTCAATTTGTATGTAGATCTATGCCTATGTAATTTAGAGACGATGATGGCAGATTTCTGTAACAGAAACCTGGCAAACCCCCTCCTCCAAAAATTCCTGGATCCGTCCCTGTATATCTTGAACATTGTATCGTTAAATTAGTCAAATTTCTTTTGTTTTGAAAATTAATATCGGGGGAGGGTCGAATGGCTAGCGCGTGCGGATTGTATCATAAGGTCTGTCATTGAGTCAACTGGCGTGGTTTCGATTCCCTGTGTTAGCCAAGATATCACCTATGTGTGGACCAGATTGGTTGGGAAAAGAGAGCTGAAATGAAATGAAATGGGGTTTAACGTCACACTGCTGTGCTACGACGGAGCTTATGAAGATGAGCATACGTCATGGGGAAATTTTGCCCGGACAGAAGCATTACGGCCTCTTCTTATATCGAAATCCAACTGCAAAGGGATATTGTACATTCGCGCTGTTGTGTACAGCGTCCTACTCAATTAGCCACCGTGACTCCGCGAAAAGCTATGTGTTGTGTACTCGTATACGCCCTTGTCAGATGTAATTCTGGGAAAAGGGGGCCATAATGCAAACGACCATCAGATAATTAATATTAATCCTCGGAACATGTGTCTACGTAAAGTAAAGCGGAACTTGTTGAATAGTTCCGAATGATCTGGTGATAGTTGTAGAGAAAATGTGGTTATGATAATTGGTCTCATTATGATAAACCCAGTACTCGCGACATTTATATATTATAATTAGATAATTGTAAATAAAGAATACCGATAACGATGTATAGCCGGTTGACGGAGCGAGAGATATGTGTGTGTGTGTGTGAGAGAGAGCGGACCGATATTAATAGAGAGCGAGACAGAGAGAGAGGGAGAGCGGACCGATATTAATGTACACTTTTAGTAGGCCTTACAGTGTGCCATGAGAGAAAGAGAGAGAGAGAGAGAGAGAGAGAGAGAGAGCGGACCGATATAAATATATGTACACTTTTAGTAGGCCTTACAGTGTGCCATGAGGAAAATGTTGCCCGGCCAGCGGCACTACGGCCTATTCTTATACCGAATTCTAACTGTTAAGGGATCTTTTAGATGCACGTCTATATGTACACAGGACATCGGTCTTTCGTCCGACCCGAACGACTCGACGGCTGTCCATGTCAGGCCCTCTGCACCACATACAAGGGGGAACCACGCCGCAAAATCTGAATGAATTTTCTCTGCCAATGCAGGGACCGAATACCCGACCACTAGGCTAGCGAGCCAGCGTCTTGCCTACTTGTGACCCACTTTATTACAGTGGTCAGTGATTCGCAGCAGGAAAAAAACCGAGTTTACACGTTGGCGTGCAATAAAACACCCCATGGAGTGAAAATTCGAAATTACATAGCGCCGCTGCTCGGGCAGCATTTTCCCAATAGCACGCTCTTGGCGTATGTCCATTTTAATAAGCAAAATTGGTGGACAAACGTAAGACGTTAAACCCCATTGCCATTGATTTCTTAAACTTAGCATGGCGGAGAAACGTGAGACGTTCACCCCGAAATAACCCATCTCTCTCTCTCCCTCTCTTTCCCCATCTCTCTCTTTCCCTCTCTCATGTCTCAAAGCTCCGAATCCAATTGTTGGTAATTTTACATGTTTTTTTTTTTCTTGTTCTTGTTATTTTCAGAATCCAGTCATTGATAAAGATGGGTAGAAGTCTAGCCTCATCATATTATGACTTCAGTGAAAAACTGAACTTTTGTTGGACGAGTTTAATTCTTCTGCTATTTGTCTCCCTGATTGCTGTGCTTAAATATGTTTTTCTGAGGTCGTTGATCAGCTGCGTAACTCCTGCCGCGTTCCCTGATTCTATGGTAAACTATGCCCACACAGTATGCTGGGAAAACGACAAATTTTCAATTCCAATGGATGATGAGCCTATAATCCGTGAAGAATATTTAAGAAGCGATATGTCAACACCGTCATTCCATACCTGGATTCCAGTCGTTCTGATATTTATGATGTTGGGATTCCAGATACCACGTGCTGTCAAGTTGGTGTTTGATTTATTTTTACGAAATCCAACCAACACAATTAGCGATGACGACAACCAGACGAGTAATACAGAGAATGCTGAACAACTCGCCCAGATCATCAGAGAATCTCAGAATCAATGTTCATTCATTAGAACTCTGTTATTTATTATTGTCAAACTTTTAGTCTGCTTGAATCTTCTCATCCAGCTTATTTTTGTCAAATCGTATTTCCCAGACTCTGTCAGAAATAAAGTCGTTGGAAGATCCATTTCGAATTTGGAAGAAACGGTGAATAAAACCACCCCTGTTTCGGGTTACACGTTTCCTAAATCAATTTTATGCGAATTTTCATTGAGGCATTTTGAAAACATTCAACGTTACGTCATCCAATGCCAAATGCCCGTCAACAATTTATACGAACAGTTTATTCATATTTTCTGGTTTTGGCTTTTGGGTGTTGGTATTTTCACTGGCGTCGTTTTGGTCGTTCAGCTGTCCTCGCTTACTATACCACCGATAGTTAGATTGCGATTCCGAGGAATTATTCCGAAAAAAGAATTGAATCAACGAAAGTTTTCTATTGATGATTCGTTGTTGATGTTGTTGGACATTGAGAATAGATCTGGCTTGACCATGGCGCGAAAGGTAGCCACGTATTTGTTCCAATCATCACTGTCCCACGGTATCCACGGAGACGACGCGTTAACAAGTATACCCATGCAGACTGTTGACACAAATGTCCAGACTCAGACTAATACCAGCACGCCCCCTGTCGTTAACGATGTCGTTTGTGAGACTGGATATACTAGATTCAAATAAACTGTCAATATTTGTCATTCTTATACGCACCTTACGCTGTCTGTGTAAAATTAGCCCCGGTTACGAATAGACACGAAGCTTATTGGCCGACATTGACGTTTTCATTTGAAAATACTAAGTATACTTTGAGAATATTAAGATATTGTTTAATGACAGTTTATTATTATAGTATTTGAGAATATATAACGCCCTACATTTTTTTTATTATACTCTATGAGGATGTTTAAAGTTTTATATCTTTATTAGCATGAGAATATTTAAAGTTCTATATCTTTATTAGCATGAGCATATTTAAAGCTTTACATCCCATTATCATACTTTATGAGAATAATTGAAGCTCTACATTTTATTATCATAATTGATGGGAATATATTCAATTCTATATTTTATTATCATATTCTATAGGAATATTCTCTCGTTTTGATTATCATACCTAAGAAGAATATTTAACACTCTACATATTATTATCTTAATTAATCTTATATTGAAAGCGCTATATTTTCTTGATCATCCATTATGAGAATATTTAAAGCTCTATTATAAGAATATTTAACGTTCTAAAGTTTATTATCATACTCTATAAGAATAATGAAAGTATATTAGCTTAATTTAGGAGAATATTAAAAGATCTACATTTTGCTTTCAATTGAAAGCTCTATATTTTATTATCATACTTTATAAGAATATTTTTAACGATCCAAAATATATTATCATAATCTAGGAGAATATTAAAAGATCAATATTATGCTATTACACAAATAATTAAATCTCAATATTGTTTTTATCATGAGAATATACAACGATTTATTATCATCATATTTTATGGGAATATTTATGGGAATTATTATCATAATTTATAATACATTTAAAGCTATATACATGTACTTCAGGAGAATATTACAGGTCCTATATTAAATTATCATCATACTTTATGACACTATGAGATTATTGAAAACTTTACATTTTATTAGCATGGTTTATAAGAATATTAAAGGCTCTATATTTTTTTATCATCATACTTTATGAGGTTATTTATCGCTCTACATTTTATTATCATACTTTATGAGAATATTAAAGGCTCTATTGTATTATCAAACTTTATGAGAATATTTAACGCTCTACATTATATTATCATACTTTATGAGAATATTAAAGGCTCTATATAATATTATCATAATTTATGAAAAGTCTCTAAGATTTATTATCATACTTTTTGAGAATATATAACGATCTATATTTGATTATCTTACTTCTGATTATCATACTTTATAATTTGAAGTTAATTATTTTATTGCCATGCTTTATATGAATATTTAAATGTCTATCGCTTGTTATCATACTTTATGAGATTTTGTATTAAATGCAGTTATGTAAGTTTTGATATTCCTAGGGCATTGAATAATATGGAATGTCCTGCACACTCTACGTCACTGGAGCAGACCATAAGCCAAAAGGCTTGGACGATATCTTTAAGAATAGTTAACGTTCGGTAAATTTCTACATTTGATTCATTTTAATCTATGGTGGTCATAAATAAAATAATAACTTAAATCTAGACTGCCGGTGTTTCATTTGAATGAAATTCAATATTTCATAATTTTTGAATATGTTTGTAATATATTTTTCATAATAAAACTAAAATCCAGATTGTGATTGCTTATTTCTTGTTTACTGCCGAGCTGCTTTCAAAATATAAATAGGTGCCTTGGGTACAGTAGCCAACGGGGACGGGATAATCGCTAAAAATCTTCTTTAAAAAAAACAACCCCAAAACCCCCAACAAAACAACAACTATATATATATATATAAATCACTACATCGCTTAGTTCGATAATTCTAAATGAACCACATACCGGACGTGACGTCAAATCAGCCATCTTGAAATTGTGACGTCAACTCGGTGAACAAGTACAACAAGTTTCATATTGATCGTAATCAAACCGAAGAGCATCTACGCATAGCCAACAGGAAGAAAAACAAGAGATAGAAGGTCCAACAAAGTAAATGTAATTAAACAGGGTTTAATGTCATACTGTTCTGTTTCGAACTTGGCTAATTAAAGACGGGCATACACCATATAGTCTGCTACGAGGAAAATTTTACCCGGATATTGGCACTACGGCATACTTATATATCGAATTCCAACTGCCAAGGGATCTTTTACATGCACGTCAATGTGTACACAGAACCTCAGTTATTCGTCCCATCCGAGCGACTAAACAGCTGTCCTTATCACCCCCCCCCCCTCCTCCTCCAAGTCCTACATCAATGACAAGGGAGAACCACGACGGAAAATCTGGATGAATCCAACAATGCAAACTGATGAATAGCAATTATTTATTAGTGAACGTTCAATATGCTAATATCAAATTAGATGTTAATATCAAATAACATACAATACGTCAACATGACGTCATCAGTAAATATCATAATTATATAAAAACATGCAATATTTCTATATGACGTCATTATCAGTAAATATCTTAATTATACAAAAACATGCAATAGTCAACATGACGTCATTATCACTAAAATAACGTCATTATCACTAACTATCAAATTATACAGACCATCGATACATACGAAATATTCCAACGTGACGTCATTATCAGTAAATATGAGGGCTGGTCGAAAAGTTCTTACCTTATCTGTGAAAGACCTGTACGAAGTCAATGACTTCCATTTGTTTTTCTACATGCCCCCCCCCCTTCGAGGTGTACACACTTTTGTCAATGATTTTGCAAGACCCTGGATGCCGTTTAGGAAGAAATTTTCTTCATTTTTGGAAACAGGTCTCACCCGGAACGGCGCAGGAACCTGCCTGCCACATTTTTGATCCACAGTCAAGAGCTAAGACGCGCATTGTGCATAATTTTTTTTTTATAATTCCTGACTCACTGACGATAATGTGCACAACCCTCATCAGAGGTGCCCAAAATACTGTTCGATCGTTGATAACCCATGGCATACACCCGAGTCATGCTTTTCTTGAATGACTGCTGTCGATGGTATTCCAGGTCACTGGTCATTTTCAAGGCTCTTTCTACTACACTTAACTTCTTTACTGTGGAAAAGGAAGGAGCATCATCTCCTGAAGTGGAGACCATGTCGGTATGCATCTGTATTGAGGAGTGTTAATGGTTGGCGTATAGCCAGTTTTGTCCTTTTCTAGAGATTTCAATGGGTAGGTTCATACGATGGTCTTCTGGTACCAAGGCAATATTAAAGCCCCAATAACACTCTTGTTGTAACTGAATAATATGTCCCAATCTTCATTCTGGTCAACAAATCGTATTATTTTAGAATATTCCAATTAAATGATGATATAAATTTCATCTTAACACACCTTTTTGAAAAAATTGGAAAAATTCAACCAATTGATTTGCAAAGTCTAACGTAAACCTTTTCAAATGTGACTTGGATTTTAAAATATTTTCGAACCCTCTGGACAAATAAAATAGATTGTAATGGATAATTTACACAACATGTAGGACACTTAAACATCTAGTACTTAGAATAAGGGTATTATTTATTTTCTGGAGCTACTAAGCCAGCAAGAATGTTATTGTCCCTTTAACACTACAGTTGCTGGTTTATGATTTATTCAATGATTCTACTTTTTGGTGGCAAAAGTTGGTTTCAACCCGTCCTTTTCAGATTTAGAACTTTTCAAACAGCACTCGTATCAAATGATATAAAACATGCAATATTTCACAATGACGTCACAATCAATACATATCAAATATTTCACCATGACGTCATATGTAAATATCAGATTATATTTATATAACACACAATTCGTCGACATAACGACACTATCAGTAACTATTAGATTATATAAAAACATGCAATACATGACGTCATTACATATAAATTCACCATTTCAAAATTATAGATTTCAAAATAATAGATTTTTAAATTCAAGATTTATATCTAAATTCGAGTGTTTTTTTTTCCCTAAATTCGAGTTTTATTTCTAAATTCGAGAATTGTTTCTAAATTCGAGATTTCTAAATTCGAGATTTCTTTAAAATTCGAGAAATTCGAAATTTGTTTCTAAATTCGAGATTTGTTTCTAAATTCGAGATTTGTTTCTAAACGCGAGATTTGTTTCTAAATGCGAGATTTGTTTCTAAATTTAAGGTTTCTAAATTCAGGATTACAAATTTCAAGATTTCGAAATTGACTTACCCTATCCACTGTCGAAAGACAACCTACGTTAAATTAAATACACGAGTCTGATTAAAATACAGGAATTGTTTTCCATAGAACTCAGTTGGTCCTTCCATCTGTTCAGGAGCTTATCTGAGACTTGCCTTAACTTGCTAGTGGTTAACATGCCGAACGCGTTAAACACAATAACCAATCTCGTCGTCGTCATTTCTGGAGGTTGACGTCCACTTCCACACCAGGGGTGATATCGTAGACAAGAACCAAGCTCGAATCGTTTATAAAGTTTTGAGAAGATTCTCTTGAGTGCCAGGAACCGGATTTTGAACAATTTGTGTGTTATACTCCCCCGATCCTGGTTGAACGAGAGGTGGCGAGTTCCATAATTTGACAGCAACTTCTCTGGCCATGCTCAATCCAGAACTCTGTTCAATATCCCACAAATACAGCAACGCATCGTCGAAACAAAAACCTCTTTGACTCAGATCTTTTTCAGGAATAATTCCACGGAATCGAAGCCTTACAAATGGTGGGATAACAAGCGATGCCAACTGGGAGATGAAAATGAGGCCTGTGTAAATACCAACACCCAAAAGCCAAAACCAGAAAATATAAACAAACTGTTCAAGTAAATAGTTGATGGGCATCTTGCATTGTACTTCGTAGTCATGGACGTTTTGGATTTGTCGTATTTCGAAACGGCACCTGATTGTTTTGGGAAACATATAGACAGGAGTGGCCAAGGTTTTATTATCGCGACCAATTTGCACAGAATCACGGAAATACCATTTGACAAATGATATCTGAATGATGATGTTGAGACCCACGAGAATTTTGATCACAAAAAATATCATAGTACGAATAACTCGGTTCCTATCCCCGGCTTCTTTAATTGCATCAGCCAGTTCTCGGGCTCTGTCTGTTCTTTGATCAGTACCAATGTCTTCTCGCACTATGGCGGACGGTGTTCCGAAAAGAAGGTCCGTCATGATCTTAAAAGCACGTGGTATCTGGAATCCTAACATCATAAAAAGTAGAACTACCGGAATCCATCGATGAAACGTCTTATTATTGAACGCATTGGGTCGGAATTCTTGATCTGGCCTTAAAATATCGGATTCATATGCCATGACAATGTCTTGACTCCAGCATTCTTGATGCGTGTAATAAATGTGTTGGAATTCAAACTGGGCCGGGGTCCAGCAGGTTATAAGGGAGTTTAAATATACGTATCGCAGAACTGTCACCATGGAAACAAACAGTAGTAAAATTAGGCTAGTCCAAAAGAAATTTAATTCTTCACTGAAATCGAAATATGGTCTTTGAATTTTATCTGCCATCTTGTTTTTTTAGTGTTCGAAGTTCTCACGACCTGTTGTCCAATCCGATGACGTATCTGATATCTTGGCTTCTTCCTGTCAAATCAGAAGACGCGTCTGAAGGTATAGAAACAAATCTATTAATTCACTTTATTCACTATAAATTTGATATTTCAGTGAACATGACAAATCACCAATAAGTTAGATCCGCACACACACACATATGTGCCCCCCCCCCCCACAAACAAAGCAATTCGTACATGGCAACCTAGACAGAAATCAGAACTAAGATACTCGTATTTCTGTGACCACGGCGAAGCACGAAGGAACTTAGAAGAATCAATAATGTGGTGCAAAATTTTGCAGAAGTGGGATTGCGAGAATGACAGACCTGTTATTTTGTAAGTATTATGAGGACTGGCCTATTGCTTAAAACTGTGTAATCTGCGCAGGCCCGTAGCAAGGCGCGTGGGGGGGGGCAAGAGAGTCACGTTGGTCGTTGGTTTCGTGTTACCACCAATGGAAATGGCACCAAATGCGCCCATAACCGATTCAAAGGCACCCATTTGGTTTTCCAGAGCAGACAACTGCTTCTCTCACCGAGTAGCGGATTATCAATGAGGCTGATGAGGCTGCAGCCTCAGGCCCAAGGATTTTGTAAAAAAAAATTGTTTAGACTTGTCAGATACGATTAAAAACGCATAGACAATGAATGTTAGGGGGTGAGGTTTACGCCAAACGGCAATCAACATAGGCCCTGACCCGAAATTAATTAGGCCCACGCCTTTTTAAATAGGCCCTCCAGAAACTACCGCCTCAGGCCTTGGTGGAGCTTATTCCGCCACTGCTCTCGCAACCCCCACTAGCTACGGGCCTGTTGCTTCGACATACAATCGACTTTGTAGAATATACATCTGATTTTAAGAATTGTGGTTAAACAATTACACATTAATTAACTTATCCAGACCATAATCAACTCTCGATGTCGAGGCTAGCATGAGATTTTTTGTTGAATTGTGGTTCGATTCGCTGAGATATTTCCCTTTGTGATTTACCGATATTAATGGATATCCGAGACTACTGGGTTTGTCTTACCGAATTTAGTAATGATGACCGGGGCTAGGCGGAACATACATTCGCTTAGTTCTCATTTCACAGTGGATCAATTTGACTGAAATTTTCAGTAAATTGCCTTTACATTAGCTAGTTTTTAACTATTGTAGTGAGAACTGCCAACTCGTTATCTAATCTCCTATAATGTATCTTTAATGTGGAGTCCTTGAGTAGGG
The DNA here is from genome assembly GCA_036850965.1 of Patella caerulea. Taxonomy (NCBI): domain Eukaryota; kingdom Metazoa; phylum Mollusca; class Gastropoda; family Patellidae; genus Patella; species Patella caerulea. Next base: position 8,792,899 of record JAZGQO010000002.1, on the reverse strand, counting down.
AGTTATTGATCGGACAGCAGGCACTGGCACTACGACCCACTCCTCTGTCAAGAAATCTTTTATAATCGAAATTATCGAGTCTGTAAATATTTTATCTGGCTGAATATGCATTGTTGACATTTCTGTCATTTGCCATATAAATTTTGTTTGCCTGGCGGGGTTGGATTGCTGGTACATTTTCACATAGACCCTTGTGAAAGAAAGAAATGGGGTTTAACGTCCACTCCACACAAACTAGGTCATATTAGGACTAACATATGGTTCAATCATATTTTAATAATTCGCTTACGCATAGGGATTTTAGCAGTTGGAGAAAACCCACGATTTTGGACAGGCTGTATATTCTTCGTCAAGTACCAGCGGGGAACCGAAATCACGCATCTTTACTCAATGGCAGGCCTTATGATTTTACGCGCAAGTGCCATGGATGGTTAGGTTCAAGGCCCATTGTACGGCCAGAAAACCATAGCCTCGTATAATTGTACTCATGATATTTGTTCGGTTATGGCGAGGATTCTGGATTTAAAAAAAACGAAATGAGATTTAACTTTCTACTGTTCTCCTCCGATTGGGCTTCTGAAGACGGGCATACGCCATACAGTGCCGCTACAGCTTACACTTATATCGAATTCCAACTACCAAGGGATCTTTTACGCTAATTCCAATGTGTACACAGGACTTTGTTTTTCGTGCTATAGTTGCCAAGTACTCCGTCCTGCACCGCTGACAAGGGAAAAACCACGTCGGAAATTCTTTCTTGGCCAACACCGGGGGCAAACCTGCAACCTCCTCTCTCTCTCTCTCTCTCTCTCTCTCTCTCTCTCTCTCACTCAGACAAAAATGAAAGAACAACAATCATTAGACTCTACTAACCGTAATATGCTGGCTTGAACAAAACAACTGACGACTTCTCTTTAAAATGTAAATACACTAAATGTGTCACTCGGCGATACCAAAAGTTCGTCTGCTTGTTATACTCAACACGCCTTCATACCGAAATATAATATCGTGTGAAAAGCTTGTAGGTGACGTGAAGTTAGATGGGAATATGAAGCCTGTATAAACGACCCTTGACATTTTTCCATATTAACTCGACAATGATAACAATATTTGTTCAAGTCAAGTTAATAGTCGTTGAATTATCATGGATTATTATGTGTGAGAGAGAGAGAGAGAGAGAGAGAGAGAGAGATAGAGAGAGAGAAGTTGTAACGACAAACTAGGACATGTCGGGACTCACATAATATGATTCCATATTATATCAAAAATTAGCTTGTGTGTAGGGGGTATTTAGAAGTGTGGAGGGGGGGGGGACGGAGCACGGACAGCCGACCCCACTCTGTGTCACGTAAAGCCACCCACGCGCTGAGCATTCGATCGGCCACGTACCCAACCCTCGACCATTCTGCTTAAGGTTTGAATGATTTAATCATTACAAGATTTCATTTTTAAAACAATTTCTTTCTTATGCAAATTATATACTGTGGCAATAGTTATATATATCTGCCCTGAATGCGACATGAAAATATCTCAAGTTCTGTATTTAATTATTTTGTTGCCATCAATCTAAGATAATGGTATGAAAATATATTATACAGTTCCAATAATCGTAAGTGGGTAAAACGCTGGCTCGCTAGCCTGGAGATCGGGTGTTCCATCCCTGCAATGGCATTCTTGCAATGGGCGAATCCAGATTACCAGACGTGGTTTCCTCTTGTCAGTGATGCAGGACGGAGGGAAGGGTCTTATAGTCATTCGGATGGGACAAAAAACCGAGGTCCCGTGGCGTGCTCGTAAAACAGCTGGAATTCGATACAAGAGTACGCCATAGTTACGCTGTGTGGGTAAAATGTCGCCAAAGCAGCCCGTCCTCATTAGCACAGTTGGAGCAGAACAGTTGAGCGACTTGGCTACCATAGCCTGCGTAGATCAATGTATGACAGTTTATCGGTTGTAGCAAGCAAATTAATCTGAAGTGGTTTCTCCGGGGCCGTTCTAAATAATCATTTGTGAATCATCGCCTCTGTACAGTAAAACATTTATTTCTTCACAAGAATTTGGTCTCTGATTAAATTATCTACCCTAATGAATTAGGTCAGCGATATTTGATTTTTGTTTTAAAAAAGCGAACAGCAATCAACAGATTCTATACTTACCGTAATATGCTGGCTTGAACAAAACAACCTGAATTCTCTACAAAATATAAACACACTAAGTAGGTCACTCGGCAATACCATAAGTTCGTCTGCTTGATAAACCACGCGCGAGCTTCACACAGGAATAAAATATCATATACGTGTTGAAGTGTGTGTGGGTGGGTGTGTGTGTGTGTGTGTGAGAGAGAGAGAGAGAGAGAGAGAGAGAGAGAGAGAGAGAGAGAGGGGGAGAGACAGCGAGAGAGAGCTAAAGGGTTCAACGTCATCTAGACACAATCTATATCATTTCGGGATTGCCATCTGGTTCAATTTTTATTTCAATAATTCGTTTGCGCCTGGGGATCTTTTAGCAGAGGGAGGATACCGGAGAAAACCCACCTGGTTGGCTAGGGGACCCTACTCCTTGTCACGTATAAGCGGGGAATCGAAACGACGCCAGTGGACTCATTGACAGAACATATGATACAGCGCGCACACCTTAACCATTCCCCTGTCCAATCTCCCGAAAAAATTGTTGATGACGTGAAGTAAGAAGGGAATATAAAGACATTCGACCTTCTCTTAACAAAAAAACCCCCAAACCAACCCAATAATTGTTTAAGCAGGGCTAGTGTTACGGAGTGGGTGAGTTCAAATAAGTCAATATGCTGACCTACCACTGACCGTGCTTATAGTATAAAATCTATCAATGACAGCTGATTCATGGTGTAGTTCTTTATTTTAATATCAATAACAAATGTATACACATGCTTTAATTAACTTTATACGACATCTAAGTTTAGTATACATTAGCTCTGGTTGTTTAGACAAATGAGTGGAGCTTGGAAGCGCACCGGAGAAGCGTCTCTCTGTTTCGGGAAGACGGAGAGAGACGCACAGACAGGCGTATTGACTCACCCGAGTCAAACCGCTGCCTTGCCATTTTGGGACTAACTCATGGTTTCAATTCTTTATTTTAACAATTCGCTTGCGCGCAGGGGTCTTTAGCAGTGGGAGGAAACCGGATTTCCCAGAGGAAACCCACGAGGTTGAGAAGGCGCCCCTATCTCCATGCCACATACGCTCACACCAGGGATCGAAACCACAGTCGCAAGCCAGAGGTGACCGGCCAGCTAGAGGTCGAAGCGCGGCACTCTAGACCACTAGGCCATCCCGGTATGATAGAGCTCATATAGTTATGTGCCGTCCTGATGCGTTTATGTATATATATAGTTTTAGTACCGGTATTTCTGTTGTAGTTATGTAGATGTGTTGTATTCTGTTCCGATGTAAATAAACCATACATTTATGAAACTGATTTCTGTCATCACTTACAATAGTGTTACACTAGGCGTTCTCTGACTGGAAAGGTTAATTAATTTCTAATTAATAATTTAGACAATATTTCAGGTCTAAAGAAAGACTTTCAATTGTCAGATTTAGCTCTTGTTTAATTTATGTTTAATACAGAATAACATCATCAGAATGTCAAAACAAAGGTAAAGGACAAGAAATGTGATGGATTTAAATTTAAAATCAATGGGGAGAGAATTATTAATCAGATTATAAAGCAGGGAGACAGCCATTTAATGCCACCCCATCTGAACCGACGAATGTAGTAACGTACATCGAAATCGAGGAAGAAATTTGGTCAGAGAATAGGATTAACATTAAAGTTTAATTGATCATTAATGGGAGTCTGCATCCGAAAGACCACAATAAGAGTTATCTCCCTTTATTCAGTGCTGTTCACACTCTCGGTGACGACGAACAGACCGACAAGGGAAAGGATTATGTAAACCGACCATTTGAACATTTGACTACAACGAATATAGTCCGGATAATAATGGGTTGAATTTGTGAATCGTGTCAAAGGTCATTCGGAGATTTTGATGTATCTCACTGTTTCCCATAAAACGTTATTTCATCTGTACACGCGAACAGATAGGATACAGATCACCAAATAATCATGGGTGGCGAAAGCTATTTTAAGTCTTTCTCTCCCTTTCCCTTTTTCCCCCTTTTGCATGGCGATTTTTGTTGAGTTTTCGGTGTAGAATCGAAGAAAAGGTTTTGAAAATGTATTTTCTTCCAGGTTTTGGTGAATATTCATGATTTTGAGGCGGAAGGATACAAGAGTCGTGAGGTTGGTTACGTTGAAAGGGATGGCCGAAAATTGCAAGGTTAGCTGTCTCTATTTCCAGCTTGTCTATCTCAAATTTTTCATGAAGAACCTCATACATGCTTTTGGGCAAGATTTTGCCATATGTTGCTCCATCTTTGGCAGAAAGCGTTTTACCCAACGAATATTTGGGAACAAGTTACAACCGGTCTAAGAGACGAGAATTAACATTGAAGTCAATGGGGAAACAATTAGTGATCTGTGGCCAGATATGACATACCATTTTTATTAGTCTCGGTCACCCAGAATCCCCTAGTCTTCAACGCACGGAGGGTCTGGGTCGGTTCTCAATTATTGACGAAAATTACTGGATAATCTACCACATAAAAAAACCAAACTCCCGGTTACGCATGGGCAATGGAACCTTTTGGCTAAAGTCTCGGTAAGTGATAGATATTATGAAGTCGGACCGATTTTGATAGATTCTATAAAGCGGGGATAAAATATATCCCACAATTCACTTGGCACATCTATTATTAGAAACAAAATAGAGACGATACAACAGCATGCATCGCGATTAAAGAGATTGTGAGAAGCCCTACGTTTGATTCATTACGAGAGAAAATTACCATTTCCATTAAAACCTATAAAACAAAATTTTAGAGAGTGTCATTGTTGACAAACGAGCTGTTTTGATAGATTCAGTACGGGGTAGCTTAAAAGACTGGATAATCCAGACAATGACCAACTTTCTGCCAAATTTTGAGGACCCATCCAGACTAATATTCGTAGAATATTTTTTTGGATGATAAGAGACTACATTTTTACTGTCTACACGGCCACGCCCTCGACTATAAAGACTCGTCGTATTCGTTGACCGTTCATTGCAATTTTACGTCTGTTGGATATCGAGATATAAATGCATTTTATGGCATAACATTACAGATTGCTTGTAGTGATGTTGCGATCATGGGGGCAAAGTTGGTAAGACTCTGGCTCGCTAGCCTGGAGGTCGGATGTTCGATCCTTGCATTGGCCAACCAAGATAATCCAGATTTTCCGGCGTGCTGTCCCCTTGCCAGTGATGCAGCGATGAGGTCCTGACAAGGGCAGTTGTCTAGTCGTTCAGATGGTACGAGAAACCGAGGTCCCGTGAACACCTTGGCGTACACGTTAAAGATCCCTTGGCTTCATTAGCCGAGTTTAGGAACAGAACAGTAGGAGGTTAAACTCTATTTCATTTCTAGAGTGAGAAACCCATTTCAACATTTCTATAGTGGTGTCCAGGGGTTTGGTGATATCCGTGGCCATGTCACCTTGTCTGTTGGGGGGGGGGGCAGAATTATTAGCGCGGGCTATCACAAATTCTGTCATTGGGGCAACTGCCATGGTTTCGAGTGCCCGGAAGGAGAAGGTTTTGTCCGGGTCCTCCAGTTCCTTCCACTGCCAAACACCCCTACGCACAAGCGTATTATTGAAATAAAATTGAACTATATATGTTTGTCCCGAAATGACCTAGTTTGTGTCGAGTGAACATCTCCCTCTCTCTCTCTCTCTCTCTCTCTCTCTCTCTCTCTCTCCCTCTCTCTCTCTCTCTCCTTCCTTTGCTTGTTTGCCTAATAAGAGTATGACTGATATGAAGTCGGGATCGACCAGGTCAATTACCACGTGATTGATATAAGTACCCCCTGGGGGAGATAAAACCCTATCAATTCCGTAAACAAACACGAATTGCCGATCGATTAAACCCGTTAATTTAGTATTTAATACGAAGTGTTGGCCATCGTCAATCACTAACAAGACTAATAGTCCAGACTGGACTTCTTATCACGATTATCAAGTACCCATTGTTATTGTATTCCTGTAATCGCGATTATCAGGGACCTATTATACTTGTGTTATTATATCAAAGATTTGTTAGGGACTATGTAATTGTGTAGCTTGAAGTTAAATGAACAATTCATCTCCAACTAATGCCTGGATAATATAAACATAAATAATATCCTTGGGCTAGATCATCCAGCGTCTTGATGATATAAACTTAAATACTACACTTAGTCTCGATCATATACAATTCACAGGTAAATAAAGAATTGATTTGATAGTATTAGATTGATTTTCGAGCTTAGTCAATTGGTGATCACGGTGGTTAAGTGGGTAAAACGCTAGCCTAGATGTTGGGTGTCAAATTCCTACATTGGCCAAGAATGTTCAACCAGATTTGTCGGGGTGGTTTCCCCTTGTCAGTGATGCAGGGCCTGACAAAGGGAAAACACAACGACACAATCTGATGAACTTCATCAGTCAATGCAGGAATCGAAATGCTACCTCTAGGCTAGCCAGCCAGCGTCTTACCCACTTAACCAGCGTGGCTCAACAAAGTAATTACAAGCAAAGAATTATACAGTAGCCAAAATGATTGTATTTAAGAGACGCAATTTGGGCTGGTTATGATCAATATGGAATCAGTAATGATCATTTTCCACTCGTTTTTCTTCTTACTAATAAAATCAGAATGCTTCATTAACCCCCTCTTCTCCCTGGTCTCATGGAATAAAAACAGTTAATATCCCGGACAGAGCTGATTGGTGAACCGTAAACTTATTTCAATTAAAGACGTATAAGCTGTTTATTAGCAACTCGTGTGTAACAACAATATACTGACTTATAACCTTCACTTAGATCAGGTTAACAAACACTACAATAGAGCGAGAGAGAGAGAGAGAGAGAGAGAGAGAGACCAGGGGCCTATTTCACAAAATTTTAACTAAGATAATATCTGAATTTTAGTTATTTGATTGGACAATATTAGATTGATTTTAGTTCTTAGCCAATCAAAATTGAAGTATCCGGTAAAATTTGGATTTTATCTTTAGTTAAAATTTCTTGAAACAGGGCCCGGGTTAATAAACACTACAATAGAGAGATGGGAGAGAGAGAGAGAGGAACTGAAATGGGGTATAACGTCCTATTATTCTGCGCTAAAGATAGAGGGTTGACTCAATGACAGATCTTAATTTGGGGGGAGTGGGATGGCCTAGTGGACTAGAGTGCCGCGCTTCGACCTCTAGCTGGCCGGTCACCTCTGGCTTGCGGTGTGGGTTTGATCCCTGGTGTGAGTGTATGGAGATAGGGGCACCCTCTCAACCTCGTGGGTTTCCTCTGGGTACTCCGGTTTCCTCCCACTGCTAAAAACCCCAACGCGCAAGCGAATTATTGAAATAAAAATTAAACCATACGTTAGTCCCGAAATGACCTAGTTGTGTTGAGTGGACGTTAAACCCCATTTCTCTCTCTCTCTAGATCTTATGATACAGTCCCCTCCCCCCTGCCTCAATACGGAAGGACCGCGATATTAAACTATCTACAGTTACCCCACGTTTAAAAGAGCATGAATATGAATTCTGGAGTTTATGGTACATCTTCTGTTGATGACGCGTAACGACAACAATTTCTAGACGTGCTACTATAATTTATCACCCAATAACACATTTGACAATAGATATCGCTTGTATGATAAATTACATAATCTACTGCGATATCTCCTTAGGAGATATCGCTTTACATGAATTTGATTGGCCAATCAAAAAGGATCTACTTTCTTTTATTTTAAAGAAACCACTTATTTTAAATATAAAGTGACTTTTTCTTTGTTAAAAAGAAACTGTTTTAATTTAATTGACCTTGAAGGAAATGCTGGTTCAAAATATAGGACTTTGCAATAGCTAAACTGCTGTCAAAAAACTGATGTATCACTACGCTGCAGATTCAGTAAAAGTGAAATCTATACCAAAGAACTTTATTTATGTATTTGTGCATGTAAGAAAGGATTGGGTGATAAATAAAATCTCCAACTCGTGTTTTTTGATATCAAAAAATATCAACACTCGTTGATAAAGTAAAAAAAAAAATCGGCAGAGCGTCGTTTTTTCACTTTATCGACTTGTGTTGATATTTTTTGATATCAAAATACACTCGTAGGAGATTCTCTATATATATACGTTCCTAGTAAGAAATGTTTGGCGAACGTCGTTTTTTTCACTTTATCGACTTGTGTTGATATTTTTTGATATCAAAATACACTCGTAGGAGATTCTCTATATATATACGTTCCTAGTAAGAAATGTTTGGCGAAAATCGGTGCTTCTTTCCTGGTTGGATGACCGAATGGTTAGCGTTCGCACGCTGTATCATAAATAATAAACGAGTGACCAAAACTGGCTAACGGTTCACCAGACTAAAGCTACTGCTATGACTACAGAAAATATACAAACTAAGGAGGAGTAACATGATTATTTAATAATATTTGTTAAATTGCACATAGGAAACAGATGTTTAGCAAGAACGCGTGTTAAAGCGATAATTTCATATTTTTAAGTGATATATCTAAAATGTATTATAATAAATCTTTAAAATAGATGGTATTCATAATCCTATTAATTCTATAATTGACTATTGTCAATTGAGAAATTGGCAAAAGTATCATGTTCAACTTTATATTCAAACATTTGAAGATAGATATTCACAAGGAGGATAGAAACACAAGGGAGGTAATTGAGCTATTATTTCCGGTGTGAATGATTTTTAAGTATGAGAATGATACCTATGAACGTGTAATAGCTGACAACCTATTCAGCGAAAGACATAGAAATAATTATGTTTTGACTTTCTTAGACGGATAAAATTCTCGTTTAACTACAATTACGCACTAATATCCTAACATAGGTGGGGGTTGGGGTGGCCTTGTGGTCTAAGAGTGCCGCGCTTCAACCCCTAGCTGGACGGTCACCTATGGCTTGCGGCCGTGGTTTCGATGATCCCTGGTGTGAGCGTATGTGGCATGGAGATAGGGGCGCCTTCTCGACCTCGTGGGTTTCCTCCGGGCACTCCGGTTTCCTCCCACTGCTAATGACCCCTACGCGCAAGCGAATTATTGAAATAAAATTAGACCATATGTTGGTCCCGGGATAATCTAGTTTGTATCGAGTGGACGTTGAATCCCATTTCTCTCTCTCCCTAACATAGGTATAAACACGAACAGGCATCAAGGATTAATGAGATATCAAAAAGATGGAATTCAATGGGGATTAACATCCTGCTTTCTGCGATATTACTCCGGACATTGCTTAATTGATATAAGCCTACTAGCTTTAACCTACATCGATTAATAAAAGAAATGAAATGAGGTTTAACGTCCTACTGTTCTGTTCCGAACAGGGCTAATGAAGAAACGCATATGCCATACAGTGTGATGTTAGGGTCATTTTTGCAAGGGAAGCGACACTATGACATACTCTTATATCGAATTCCAACTGCAAAGGGATCTTTTACGTCCACACTTCGGTTTTTCGTCTCACTCGAATGACTCAACAGCTGCCCCTGCCAGGCTCTCCGTTCTAGACCACTAACTAGTAGAAACCACGCCGGAAAATTTCTCGACAACAACGTAAGCGAACTCGAGACCTCCTGATTAGCGAGCCCACGACTTATACACTGGGCCACCGCTAATCCCGGAAAATCACAGAGAATATCACAATTTAATTATTACAACATAATTCAACATTCCTAAGACCCAATTGAAACGAAGCTGTATCATAAAGCCTGTCATTGTGTCAACTGGCGTGGTTTCGAATCCCTGGTTGGCAAGGCCTGTTCAACCTCACGGGTTTTCTCCGGGTCCTCACTGTAAGCGAATTATTGAAATAAAATTAAACCACATGTTAGTTCAGATATACCCACCTTTCTCTCTCTCCCTCTCTCTCGCTCTCTCTCTCTCTCTCTCTCTCTCTTAAACGAAGACTTATCTTAACGGCCTCCTTAAATAATTAAATATAATATTTTAAAAGCTTCTTGTGTAGTTTTCGGTGTCGATCTGAAATAACTCATTAATATAATCATACACACACAGTATATACATTTATCTTTTAATATTTTGTCTAAAATGAGGCAAAAATAATCTACAAGGGCCTATTATCTATAGACATTTTTTGTTTATGAAATCATTTTACGAATTATGTTACAACTGATCCTGCTGGGAACATTTCGGGGGAAGATAAAGTTCACTGTTAAGACGCAAAGAAAATAGGGAAAAAAATGGCTGACGGAGATTAAACAGTGTGTGACTCGTAGATTATTTATTATTTCTAAGGCCATTATGTTGTAATATTACATGTTTATTCGATCAGTTACAGAGATACGCCGGTCTATCTGTAACCGTATCGCAATATTTTACTCAATTGTTTGTTTTGGTTAAAGCCCCGGCATACCAGAAGAAATGTTAAAGATACATCAATGGGAGATTAGATCAGAGCTGACAGTTCTCACTATAATAGTTAAAAAAAAATAATGTAAAAGGAATATGCTGAAAATTTTAGTCAAGTTTAGCGATTGAATTTTTGACCTAGCCTTGGTCATCATTACTTAAGTAGGTACCATAAAAAAAAACCCAACATAATCTCGATTATCCATTTTCTGATTTAATTATCAGTGAACGTTGAGGGGCAGATATGATTCTAATCCAGTAAATATCGCAGGCTAGCGATGGCATCGAGAGTTGATTATGGTCTGGATAGGTTAATTAATGTCTAATTAATAATCTATATAATATTTCAGCCCTAAAGAAATACTTGCAGTTGGCAGATTTAGATTTTGCATAATGTGTGTTCAAGTCATGACGAGTAGGCTAAGAAAGACTGGCATACCCAGACAGCCATATGTTTCCGCATAGTGTTACTATGGACTTTCACATATAATCAAACGATTATTTACATAATAATAATAATAATAACTTTATTTAATGAGGATAGTCCCCTTAGCAGAAGTGTACTAATTTTCAGGGGGTTCCTCCTAATCTACAATATGTATTATATATATACATAGATATATAGTAACATGCAAATACAAAACAGATAGAGACCCCCCCACCTCCTCCAAAGCAGAAACAACAAAAATAAAGTAATAATCATTATGAAATAAAATATGCAGCTATGTTATACACAATCTACTGCTCCCCTTCCCCTTCACCCTACCTCCAAAACAAAAGCAACAAATGTAATAATACTTATATAATAAAACATGCAGCTGTATTATACACAATCTAATGCTCCCTGCCCAATACCCCCACCCACCCCCACCTTATCCCCCCCCCCCCCCAAAAAAAAATGTTATATAATAATTATATAATAAAACATACAGCTGTATTATACACAATGCTCCCTGTCCCATAAAAAATACAGTATTTACATTATTAAAGTTCCAATTTCACTTTTTCTAAGAAAGTCAAAATATAATTATTTCTATGTTTTTTGCTCAAAGGGTTGTCAACTCACTATTATACGATCATGGACAAAATTTTGGGGGGGTTAAAAAGGGTGACACTGGTTGATTGAGGAAATAGTTACTCAATTACGTCCCTTGTTTTTCCATTCCTCTCCATGGACAGCCATCTTCAAACGTTTGAATTTGAAGTTGAAAATGATATTTTTGCCAATTTCTCAACTGGCAATAGTGAATTATAGGATTAATAGGATTATTCTTTAGGACTGTTTATAGGTTCAATCTATTTTGGGGGTTTATTTTAATAAATTTTAAAAATATAACTTAAAAAAATGCTATTGGAACTTTAAAATGGTAGGCTAGCGCTACATTTATGTGATAATAAGGGGATCGCGTGGCTTCGTGGGTAAGGCACTCGCTAGCCTGGCGGTCGGGTTTTCGATCCTTGCATTGGCCGAGAAAGTTCGTCTCGATTTTCCGGCGTGGTTTCTCCTTGTCAGTGATGCAGAACGGAAGGGGCTGACATGTGCATCTGTCTAGTCGTTCGGGTGAGACAAAAAACCGAGGCCCCGTGTACACATTAGCGTGCGCGTAAAAGATTCCATGACAATTGGAATTCGATAGAAGAGCTGCCCGGGCAAAATTTCCTTCATAGCACACTGTATGGCGTATGCCCTTCTTCCTTTAGCCCAAATTAGGTGCGGAGGAGTAGGAAGTATACCCCCTAACAAGAAAGCTACATAATTTGATCTTTCATTTTCATGTGAAAATTGTGACTTGTGTCTTTAAAATCGTCAGTTTTGTTATGGACTTGTATGAGCTATTTGATTACAGACTTCATTATATATATACATAAACATTAATACACCCACACACGTTCTAGAGAGAGAGAGAGAGAGAGAGAGAGAGAGAGAGAGATGGGTTTAACCTGGCCATTTCGGGACTAACCTATGGTTTAATTTCATTTCAATAATTCACTTGCGCGTAGGAGTTTTTAGTTGTGGGAGGAAACCGGAGTACCCGGAGAAAACCCACGAGGCTGGACAGGCGACCCTACTCCTTCCCACGTACAAGTGGAGATTCAGTTGACTCAATGGCAGGCCGTAAGATACACATCCGCCTCCAGGCGCTATAGCACATAGAATAAGGCTCAACTCTTAAAGTGGCATTAAATTTGATAATGTTATTTTGCTTTATTTTAATAAATCTTATGTAATCGACTGATTCCCCCATGCGTGGTCGCAGATCCCGGTGAGTACCCCATGGGTCCATTCACAATAGTTTTTTCTATCTTTATTATAATAAATTTATTGTAAACGACTGGTCCGCGAACCCATTCACATTGTTATTTGGCGTGTCTGTGTCGGCCCATACCAACTGGTTTGTCCTGTGTAGAGGGATAACGTGGCTAAGTGGGTAAGACGCTGGTTCGCTAGCCTGGAGGTCGGATGTTCGATCCCTGCATTGGCCGAGAAAGTTCATCGCGATTTTTCGCGTGGTTTCTCCTTGTCAGTGATGCAGCGCAGATGGCCTGATAAAGTAAGCTCCCTAGTGCCTTGGATGGGACAAAACCGAGGTCCCGTGTACACATTGGCATACACGTAAACGATCCCTTGGCAGCGGAATTCGACATAAGAGTAGACCGTAGCGCCGTTACCCGGACACAATTTCCCTCATAGCACACTGTATGGCGTATGCCCGTCCCCATTACCCCAGACTAGGAGCAGTAGGACGTGAAACCCCACTTAATTTCATTTGTCCTGTGTAATTGTGTGTGGTGTGGTTCTTCTGCAGTTACTATTATATACAGTGCGAGTGTATTCCAAGACTCTCATTTAATGACGTAACAATTATATTAGAGTTTATCTGCTAATATTATTGAACTTAACGGGCATGTGATCAAATAAGCATAGGCTCAAAATTATCCTTACATCCAGTGAATTACCTTTATACCCGGTAAATTACCCATATACCCGATAAATTACTCGTATATCCGGTAAATTGCCCTTATACCCATTAAATTACCGATATACCCGGTAAATTACCCTTATACCCGGTAAATTACCCTTATACCCTTATACCCGGTAAATTACCCTTATACCCTTATACCCGGTAAATTTTCCGTATTATAATTATACCCGGTAAATTACCCTTATACCATGTAAATTACCTTATACCCGGTAAATTACTTGTATTTCAGGTACATTACCCTTATACCCGGTAAATTACTTATATTTCCGGTACATTACCCGTATTATACCCGGTAAATTGCCTTTATACCTGGTAAATTACCCTAATACCCTGTAAATTACCCTTACACCCGGTAAATTACCCTTAAACCCGGTAAATTACTTTTATACCCTGTAAATTACCCTTTAACCTTAATATGCGGTAAATTATATTCGGTAAATTTCCCGTATACCCTGAAAATTACTGTCTTATACCCGGTAAATTAGCCTTATTCATGGCTAATGCAGAAACCTAGGACGTTAAACCCTATTTTAGTTTATTTGATATAAAGTATTCACAGAATGAAACAGAGCCAGCAGCGAGAGTTCGATTGGTTCATGCACACGGTCGATTGGTTCTAAATATATTTTCTAAATTGGGCCAAGATAAAACGTAATGATTTTTGCTATTTACAAAAACAAACTCTTTTATTAATTCTCCCCACCGTGTTTACTTTGACAGTCGACCATTAGTTTGGAGATCTTTTTAAAAATCCCCCGCCATCATCTCTATTTAAAATAGCTTTACTATTTTGTCGTGTTAAGCGAAATGGATTTGATATGTAAACGCAGGCTATTCTAGGTGCCCGTATAATCACAATTTAATAAAAAGAAAGAAATTAAAGACGCCTGTGTGTGTGTGTGTGTGTGTGTGTGAGAGAGAGAGAGAGAGAGAGAGAGAGAGAGAGAGAGAGAGAGAGAGTGGGTTTGAAAGGCTAATGGAGAGACAGGTCCAACCAGCCTTAAAGTTCCCGTGGAAGATTTAACGACAGACTCTTGAGTCGGACCCTGGATCACCGCCAAAGTTACTGAGTCAACACAGTATATAAATAATAGGGAAATATATCTAGTCTTTCGGATGGGACGAAAAATACAAGTTCCACCCTTGCTCGTAAAAGAAACCTCGATGCCACTGTTCGAACATCATTTATGGACTGGGTGCTTGGGACAGGGATAATGCATAGTCGTTCGGATTGGACAAAAAACCCGAGGCCCCGTGTGCTCATTGTACCCTTGACAGTTGGTATTCGATACAAGAGTAGGCCGTAGTGCCGCTGTCTGGGCAAAATTCCCCGCATAGCACACTGTATGGCGTATGTTCGGAGCAGATCAATAAGACGTTAAACCCTATTTCATTTAATTTCATTTGATCTGGATATTATACATATACATATAGGACGTGTATTTAATATACTAATGACGATGTGTTCGACAAACATAACAACCTCGGGGGTCTGGTGTCCCAGTGATCCACAGACCTACATACACCACAAACATTAACATCCAAACGTTTTTTATTAATTTAATTTATCAGATGTGTAATTTGTTCGAGTCTATTTTTAGCAGTAGTCTCTGTCGTTTTAAGGCCACCTACTAATATGGCAGCCCATTAATCAGTAGGTTATCTGACTAAACACAGTGTATATAGGAACTATTTCATTATGTGGATTGTTTTAGCGGATTGATACAATCTGTAATTGTGATATTTCTCATCGTGCTATTGTCGTGTGGATGATTGATTTATGATTTCGTTCCGGATAAAAATGACGAATGGCTTTCATAATTTATATAATACCCAGCACTGACGTCATTATGTTCTATCATATAGTAGTTGGCGCCATCCTGATAACAGTTGGTATTTGTTAACAGAACTAAGGAGACTCGTTGGCTCAGTTTTAAAGGGGCTGCTGGCTCGCTTACTCGGAGTTCTCGATATCTATCCTTTTGTTGACCGAGAAAGTTCCCCAGGAGTTAACGACCTGGTTTCGCCTTTTCAGTGCAGCAAGGTGGAGGGCCTGATAGCGCATCCGCGTATTCGTTCGGATGTGACGAAAGCTCGTGGTCCCGTGTACGTAAATGACCGCCTGAAAATTTGAATTCGAAATAAGAATAGGCAATCATTTCCTCAAAGCACACCGTAGAACGTTCATTTAAATTCATTTCGTTTCGTAAACGAACTGTTTTTATCTGGAAGACCTATCTGTGGTTCTAGCCTTAAATGTATATTTGATTCTGTAAGTTGTTGGATTTATAAGGCATCTCGAACATGCAACATTTTATTTCCTTTAAATATGATTTTTATCCGGAGTAGAATGGGTGGGGCACTGGGGGACACGTGGTTTAGCGTTTGCCCTTTAGATCATAAGGTCTGTCATTCAGGGGGTTGGATGGTCGAATGGTCAGCGTGCATGTACTGTATCATACGGTCTGCCATTGAGTCAACTGGCGTGGTTTCGAATCCCCGGTTGTACGTAATAAGGAATGTGGTCGCCTGTCCAACCTCGTGGGTTTCCTCCGGGTACTGCGGTTTCCCCCCACGGCTAAAGACCACTACACGCAAGCGAATGATTGAAATAAAATTAAACCATATGTTAGTTCCGAAATGACCTAGTTTGTGTCGAGAGGGCGTTAAACCCCATTCAGTCGGGTGGCATGGTTTCTTTTTAAATTTTCCTAATCCAATTTTGCGTAGGTTTCTCTGATAATGGGAAGAACTGAATATCCGGGAATGAGGGCAACGTTTTAGACATCTACAGAACACGCGTTAGGCCTATACATATCGGTCACCTAACATCCTACGATGGACACAACTACTTAACGCTGCCATGGTCGCCATTGTGAAAGGTGTTAAAATGAACATATATTTATTGTTTACAGTTGTCATGACAACTACTAACTTATCGTGTCGATCAAAAAACTTGTCAAATAGATGCAAATCTCACTTTTACAACACGCGGTCATCAATTAAATATTTTAAACACAAAATCTACAAATTATATTAACACTAATGCGATACAAGTTACTGAATGGGGAAACTAATTGTCTATCGGACAAGAATTTCACACCAGAAACCGCTTTTTAAGTTTCCCAAATTACACCAATTTAAAGCGTTACACAACTAATACATAATATTTACATATGTGTGTTGGTTCAGCTTTTGTTTAGGTTTACGCGGGAAACAATACACCACTCATTCCTGGGAAAATTAGCACCAAATATTCAGAAATAGACCATGTTTACATGTTGAACGACTGGAATGGAATAATCGAGGCTAAACACGGGCTGGTTTATTTACCAAACTGTACGAAGTCTGATAGTTCCCGAGTAAAAACGCCGAGGGCGGAAGTTTTTCTGTTCGTTGTCATTTAATATTTGTGTCAGAATAAGTTAAGACTTCTAATAGAGGCGAATTATGCCTGGGGTTAGGAATTACCGCTGGTTTCCTGTAGAATGTGTTAGTTTCCACGTGCTTGGGCACTCTGTACAAGAAGTATCACCTGATCGAGTCGACCACCATATATTATTACTGGTTTAAGTAGCAATAACTCGATATCTTCATCAAATATCTGGACATTAGAAACATTGGAAGCAAGGACAATCTTTAAACGGATAGTTCATCTTTGGGATATTATTATTACATTTTCAACTTTTGTCGGATTAATATAGAAACAATTTGTTGATCTATCCGGAAGGAGAAACAGCTCAGGTGAGTTCTGAAGTTTATTTCTCGATTATGTAGATTATGTCTGGGTTCTAAACTTAATTAAATATGTAAGATCAAAATTGTGAAAGTGGGCGGAAAACGATTAAGATGTCGAAGAGCTGTTTTCTGAGTACTTTAGTTAGCGAGTGTCAAAATCTGGCTAACGGTCACAACAACGAGATATCGCTCGGGTGAGCCGATCACCAGATTAAAGTTATGATATATACAAGTTTATTAAGATTAAAATAATTACATATATTTGACGAGAAATGTTAAATTGTGCATAGGAAACAGGGCCCTGTTTCACAAATACTTAAGCTAAAATCACTAAATAGATTCATAAACTAAAATCAAAATGAAATTTTAAGCGTTTCACGAAGATTGATTGTAACTTAAAATGCAATTTATTCTAATAGATTTGTTAAAATGGCTTGCGCCCGCGCAGTGCACATTTCCGCTGCGAGTGCTTGTGGTGAAAGCAAATACGCTTCGAAACTGAAAACTGTTCACATGTTGCATTAACGGTTACAATATGAATGGGGAGAGTTTTATACGTTGTAGCAATGATTGCACATGGTCAGGCGGTCGTAGAGAGGTGAAATAAATGAGTTTACTGTATTTTATCTGTTTCGAAATGTATAGGTGGGTTGTCCTTGAACTTGGCATTTGATTCGAAAGAATAATCCTATTAATCCTATAATTCAATATTGCCAGTTGAGAAATTGGCAAAAATATCATTTTGAACTTCAAATTCAAACGTTTGAAGATCGCCATTTCATGGAGGGGAATGGGAAAACAAGGGAGGTAATTTAAGTAATTGTGTTATTATTTCCTGTCAGAAATTTTTATGCCTATGAAATATTGCCCATGATCGTATAATGGTAAGTTGGCAACCTTTTGAGCAAAAGACATAGTTATGTTTTGACTTTCTTGGAAAATATGAAATTTCCGCTTTAACAAAATTCTCGAAGTATGCATAGTATTTTAAACCCCAATCGTCGATTTAGGAATCAAAATGTCGGCTGTCAACTAGCTTAATGTATGTTCGGAAGTGCAGCGAACTGTAGACAGACAACCTAAGCTTAGTATGAGGTTTAGCCTTGAAAAAATATAGAATATTGAAAAAATATAAATAAAACAACCCCCAAAAAAAATCAAAAACATCACAAAACCAATCAACAACAATAAACACAAAACAGCATCGCCTCGTGAACTAACATCAAAGCTTAAAGGGACAATCCCGATAAGAACAGAGTCTCAAAAATTAAAGTCCGAGCATTTACGAAATTTATGGACCAAAATATAGAGATATGGTGTATTTACCTTGGCTCAAAGTTTCAGCTCAAAATATTGAGTCGTTTTGACGTTA
This sequence comes from Patella caerulea, assembly GCA_036850965.1. Lineage (NCBI taxonomy): Eukaryota > Metazoa > Mollusca > Gastropoda > Patellidae > Patella > Patella caerulea. The sequence continues at coordinate 8,774,286 of JAZGQO010000002.1, read as the reverse complement.
ACGTCAACACTGCTTATCTGGACACGTAATCCTTTTAAGATTTCGGGTCAATTTTTTGATTGGGTGACCTAATAAACAATTCCCGTTTCTTGAGAGGTCTATACAGTGAATGACCCATGTACTGTACTTGATAACAAAAGGTAAATTTCACCTACATATCATTTTTATAGAAAAAAGTCTGGTTTTATCCAGATACTGTATAATACAACGGTCTCCGTTTCCAGATGAAGACTGTCAGATTTAAGTTATGTACAAGCATATCACACATATCGGGTTAGTTGGTCGCCCTTAGGTAATGGGTTATAAGGGATTTTAACACAAAATTAAGCAGTTTTATTCCCCAAAAAGTTATCGGGATTGGCTCTTTAAACAACTCAAGTTGAAATCCGTAAACAAGAACGTGAACGGAAACAATAAATACAGCGTTGTTTGTATGTAATGAAATATGAATTTTTGATTTTAAATAAAATAAAAAAAACCAAAGTATTATAGTTGTATTATACCCGAGTTCCAATTCTGAACGTTTATTGATGTAAATGTTCTTAAATGCGTCTTCATTGTTTATAGTTTTCAATGAGATTATTTAAAAAGAAAATTAAAAATGAGATATAATTTAATTATTAATCAATTGTTATTCGACTTGTGGAGTGATATTGAAACTGGGTGAGACGATAATGTGTGGGATGAGTGATCTAGTTTTAAGACACCCCCGTAAGACGTGTTTCAATCCTAGTAAACTATACACTGGTGTAGCCTAGTGACCTCCTTATCGTTACAAACACCAGAAATGAAATGAAATGGAGTTTAACGTCCTACTGTTCTGCTCCGAACTGGGCAAATGTTGACAAGCATACATCATACAGTGCGCTTTGAGGGGAATTTTGTCTGAACAGCGGCACTACACTCTACTCTTATATCGAATACCAACTGTCAAGGGGTCTTTTACGTGTACGCCAGTGTGTACACGAGACCTCGGTTTTTCTTCCCAGCTGTTCTTGTCAGGCCCTTCTTCTGCATCACTGACAAGATGAAACCGCGCCGGAAAATCGAGATGAACTTTCTCGGCCAATGCAGGGATCGAACACCCGACCTCCAGGCTAGCGAACCAGTGCCTTATCCACTTAGCCACCATGATCCCCATGAGAGAGAGAGAGAGAGGAGAGGGAGAGAGAGAGATTAACACCCACTACTCGATACAAACAAGGTCATTTCGGGACTAAAACATGGTTCGGTTTTATTTCAATAATTAGATTGTGAGTAAGGGTCTTTAACACTACGAGGAAACTGGTGTACCCGGAGAAAACCCACAAGGTTGAACAAGCGACTCTACTCATTGTTACGTACAATCGGGGAATCGAAACCACGCCAGTTGACTCAATAGCAGACTTTATGATATAATGCTCACGTGCGAACAATTTGCCCCCCCCCCCCGGACCGAGTCAGTGGGCCAGCGCAATAATAACCACGGCACTGTAACCCAATTAAAGTAAGTAGTAATATAAGAAACTACACGAGGATTGAAGTTAGATGTAATAAATAAAGTATATGACCCAATCTGTGTTTTATGGGATATAGAAAGTGATATTTATATTATATTGGTTTGACAGTTTTTACTGTTGACTATAAACTCTATAACTACCATTGACCAACTAACCAAAGCGTCTATATTACTACTAGAATATATTTTATAGTTGTGGATGAGTAACTGGATGAACAAATACTCGAACAGCTATTCGTCACTTTCCAGTCTTAAATTATCAAGACATGATACACATTATATTTTATAGTTTAATCAGACTTTACGCGGAGAAAGAGAGAGAGAGAGAGAGAGAGAGAGAGAAAGAGAGAGAGAGAGAGAGAGAGAGAGAGAGAGAGATTGGGTTTAACGTCCACTCGACACAAATTAAATATGGATTAATTTTATTTCAAGATTCTTTAGCAGTGAGAGGAACCCGGAGTACCCGGAGAAAACCCACGAGGCTGGACAGGCGACCCTACTCCTTGTCACGTACAACCGGGTATAACTTTATGCGGACTCTATACTTACTGCTGAGTCATATTTTAAGCGAAAAGGTTTCAGGGTTTCTTCTAGAAATGAAATGAAATGGGGTTTAACGTCCTACCTTTTATCACGTCCATCGGGAAAATGAAGACGGACATACGATATACAGTGTGTTATGAGAGCACTACGGCCTAGTCTAATATCGAATTCCAACTGTCAAGGGATATTTACTGGATTAGAATCATATCTGTTGCTCATTGATGATTAAATCAAAAAGTGGATGGTCGAGACTATTTGTTTTTTATCGTACCGACTTTAGTAATGATGATCAAGCCTAGGCTTAAAATTCAAACGTCAAATTCTCGGTTAAGAGTGAATCAATTTCATTGAAATTTAATTTTCAGCAAATTGTCTTTACTTTATCCAGTTTTAACCTATCATAGTGAGAACTGCCAACTCTTTATATAATCTTTCATAATGTATCTTTAAACTTCATTCTTTTCATCAGCACCCGCCGAAAGACAATAACCTTTCAGAACGTGCGAATGTTTTTTAAAAATAGAGAGGTTTTTATTATTTTGTCGACGTACACCTGAGAAGAAACTAATCGTACAGCTATCACAAAGTATTTATAAACTCTCGTGAAAATAAAACAACAGAAGGTTGAAAAAAATCGGCATTATTTCTCTATTATGTCTTCTCTTTCTTTTTAAGATCAGAAATCAGGTTTCTGTCTGGCAACTGTTTTTAACATCAGAGTTATAAAGTTGACGCCATTGGGGCTGTAATTATTACATCTTGGTGGTTCACACAATACTTCCCAAACGGTGTTTAATACGAACGAGTGCATGAACATGTAATAGCTATTTTATCACCTCGTTTCGTTTTAACACTTTTTCTTTTAAATCTAATAAATCACAATTAAAACATTTCGAAGATGTTGTTATCTACAAAATATGTTGACGCCGCGCTGTATATCTGTCAGTAAGGAATTACCTCGCGCGAATCTATTACGTGAGATACACACTGTTATATCCTCCCAATAGATGGATGGATGGCTGAATGATTAACACGTAGGCGCTGTATTGTAAAGGTTTGTCATTAAGTCAAAGGCCGTGGTTTCGATTCCCAGGTTGTACGTGACAAGGCGTAGGGTCGCCTTACCAACCTTTCTCCGGCCCATCCAGTTTCCTCCCACTGTTAAAGTCGCGAAAGCGAATTATTGATATAAAATGAACCATGAGTCACGAAATAATCTAGTTTGTGTCAAGTTGACGTTAAACCTCATTTCTCTCTTTCTACACCGCCTGTACGTAACAGTTACGCTATCATATTAAAAAGTCTGAAGAGGTTCCGACGGAACTGAAAGCGCTAACTTTAAATATGTAGTCTGTTTTCTTTTCAAATATATATATATATATATGCATACCGGACTAATCAATTTTGACGAGGCTCATGTTCAGGATTGAACCCGACTGAGCTCAGTATACTAGAAATCTACTCCGCGGTATGTTTTCTCGATGGATATAAATGTTGATAATATTAATGATATTCTTGGTTCTATGTTGATATTAGTCAGATAGGTGGTGCTATCGATTGATTCTTGTTTTTAGTTAGTCTCCAATATTCAACAAGTGTTTAGTGATGTTAGGTGTGTAAATTTGTACTTTGACTGAAACCACAAAACTTTGTGAATTCTAAAAACAACTGCTTCGTCTTATGGCTAGAATAAACAAAAACGGTCGTTAAAAGATAAAGGAGAGCTTTGTGGGGTCGAATCATAAGATCCGTTACTGAAGGAGTAGGGGTGCCTTCCTAACCCCGTTGATTTACCAGGATCACGAGCTTCCCTCCTAAGGTTAAGGATCCCTAAAATGGCACCGCGGGATAGTTCAGTTTGATTACGACGTTAATTCGCAATGGGAGGAAACCAGGCGTGTACCTGGTGTGGGTTAATTAATAGAGAGAGAGAAAGGGAGAGAGAGAGGGAGAGGGAGAGAGAGAGAGAGAAATGGGGTTTAACGTCCACTCAACACAAACTAGGTCATTTCGAGATTAACATATGGTTTAATTGTATTTCAATAATTCGCTTGCGCGTAGGGGTCTTTAACAGTGGGAGGAAACCGGAGGCCCCGGAGAAAACCCACAAGGTTGGACAGGCAACCCTTGTCCTTGTCACGAACAACCGGGGGATTTGAAACCACGTCAGTTGACTCATTGACAGGCTTTATGATACAGCACGCACGTGCTAACCATTCTATCATCCAACCCCCCTGAATTAATACAGAATATAACCAAACATTTAATTTACTCAATACTATCTACCTTATTTTAACTACAATATAACTTTTTTTTATAAAACATTGTCGTTTTAATGTATCAAATACACCAATAAGAAACTACGTGCAAAAATTTGTGTTTTTGGATCGAAGACATTTCTCCTAAACAGTGATTAAAAGTTTGGTACATTCTTAACTTGAATCTGAGAATTCCTGGTGAAACTGGGGCCTTGCCCCAAGTTCAAAGGCATTCTCAGACTTAAGTTGAGAATTTACTCAACTTTCAATCGCTGTTTAAAAGAAATATCTTTGATCCAGAAACACAAAACGTTGCATATAGTTTCTTATTGGTGTATTTGATACATTAAAACGACAAAGGTTTAATAAAAAAAAGTTATATTTTAGTTAAAATAAGGTTTAAAATACGATGTGTATTTATACTCACTATATTAACAATAAGTGTTTTACAGTGTATATTTGTAGAAACTATATTTACAATGTGTGTTTTACAGTGTGTATTTATATACACTGTATTTACAATAAGTGTTTTACAGTGTGTATTTATAGACACTATATTTGCAGTAAGCGTTTTACAGTGTGCATTTATATACACTATATTTACAATAAGTGTTTTACAGTGTGTATATATAGATACTATATTGACAACTAGTGTTTTATAGTGTGTATTTATAGTCAATATATCAACAACTAGTGGTTTCAAGTGTATATTTATAGACACTATATTTACAATTAATGTCTTACTGTGTATATTTATATACACTATATTTACAACTAGTGTTTTATAGTGCATATTTATATACATTATATTTACAATTATCGTTTTACAGTGTATATATTTATATTATAGATATCGTGAGAGAGAGAAGTATATAATTTATATTGTGTATTATTCTATCTCCTGTCTCTAGTTTTATAAAGGATGTGATTATATAAGAACTGTAACAAACCCGTCATGCTAGGTTATAATCTGTCATATTCCTCTATTACAACATGTCCGTATTATAGTCACACTTGGTAAAGTAAATGGAAGGTGCATCAACGATGTACACGATACTTGTCAATCCAGAGAGAGAGAAAGAGAGAGAGAGAGAGAGAGAGAGAGAGAGAGAGATCCTCGTCGAGACCTTGCTTAGTTTTAAACTTAGTAATTGTGAATCCATACAATTGTGTCTTGTGTTAATATGTTCAATTACTAAATGCCACTCAACGAACAAATTGATTCCTTCTGAACCGAGAATTTAGCTATGGAATTTTAAGCTTAGCCTCGCTCATCATCACTAAAGTCAATACGATAAAAAAAAATTGTCTTGATTATCTAGTACTTGATTTGTTTATCAATGAGCGTTGAACAGTAAATATCACAGGCTAGGGATGACATCGAGAGATGATTATGTTCTGGATGAGTTAAAAAAAAATGTTTAATTAATGATGTATATAACAGTTAACGCCTAAAGAAAAACCTGCAATAGGCAGATTTAGCTCTTGTATAATGCATTTTGTTAACTAAATAATTTTTATAGATACACCACACTTTATAGCGACAATTTCATATTTTCAAAGAAAGTCAAAACATAATTATTTCTATGTCTTTTGCTTAATAGGTTGTCAACTCACTACTATACGATCATAGGCATTATTTCCCATTCTTATAACTCATTAACACAGGAAAAGATAACACAATTACCTCCCTTGATGTCTATTGCCCCCATGCAATAGCTATCTTCAAACGTTTGAATTTGAAGTTGCACATGGCATTTTTGCCAAATCCTCAACTGCCAATAGTGAATTATAGGATTAATAGTATTATTCTTTAACAAAGTAGGACTGTTTATAGATACCATTTATCTTAATCAATTTTAAAAATATAACTTAAAAATAAACAGTAATTACATCCCAAATGAATGGTTACTTGCGTAACTAAAGACCATTTGTTGTAGAACACGATAAATATGAACAATTCGTTAGCCGCATTCTTGTTTCACCTTGACCACGTGACATCTGACGTATGAACACCCTGATTTTCATTAATTCTGCTTAAACATAAAATGGTTATTGTGGGTTATTGCGGTAAGAAGACAATGACGGTGTTATTCTAGAGTAAATTTTCTCTATTGATGTTGTGTATGATTGTGTCAATAAACGCGATTAAATGTTGCCTTTAATCCACTGCACGATCAAATGTAAAGTCAATATGGCAGCGTTATAACCAGTTATGATTTGTGGCAAGATTTTATTGGATTTAAATCTCTTGATTTGCTAGATACGTATCTCTACTGCGCCATCCGGGCTATAAATGGAGAGAGGGAAGGGTTAGTGGCGAGTGTGTGTATATGAGAGAGACACAGTGAGAGAAAGACAGAGAGACAGACAGACAGACAGAAAGACAGAGAGGGGGGGGGGAGAAAGAGAGAGAGAGAGAGAGAGAGAGAGAGAGAGAGAGAGAGAGAGAGAGAGAGAGTTGAGATGGTTCAATTTTATTTCAATAAGTTGTTTGTGCGTAGCCGTATTTAACAGTTGTCAGAAACTGGACAACCAGGCAAAACCCCACGAGGGAAACCAAAACCACGCCATTTTAATCAGTGACAGACCTTATGACCTAAAGCGTCCGCCGTGCACGTCATTTATTCGGACAGTCGGTTACGATGTGGATAGTTCTTTTAAACCAATGTACTTTCGGTATTCGTGTAAGGGGGGGGATAATGCTCGTGGATTTCAAGCCATGGTCATCCAGGGGCAGGGTCGTACCTAGCGAGGGCGCCGGGGATACAATGCACCTTCAGAAAAGTAAGGCGCCCATAGACCCCCCCCCCCCCTCAAAAAAAGAAACATTTTTGCTAGACTTTCAATTATAAAATATACACTTAATTATGATCAAAATGAAAAGAAATGAAATGGGGTTTAACGTCCTACTCTTTTGCACCTAACCTGGGGTAATGGAAGACGGGCATACGCCAAACAGTGTGCTATGAGGGAAATTTTGCCCGGGGAGCGGTGCAGCAGCCTACTCTTATATCGAATTCCAACTGCCAAGGGATCTTTTACGTGCTCTCCAATGTGTACACGGGACCTCGGTTTTTTGTCCCATCCGAACGACTAGGCAGCTGTCCTTGTCAGGCCCCCCTTCTGTATCACTGACAAGGGGAAATCACGCCGGATAATTGAGATGAACTTTCTCGGCCAATGCAGGGATCGAACACCCGACCTCCAGGCTAGCGAACCAGCGCCTTATCCACTTAACCACCGTGACCCCCTTGATTATGATCAACATCAGTAACAGGGGTTTTATATTGGCGACCCACCACTCTACTGCACCCCCACTTTTAAAATTCTACATACGGCTTTGTCCAGGGGTGGGTCTAGAGGAAGGGTAAGACTTTCACACGTGATAGAATATAAAAACCGTTTGTTAGTCTCCAAGTAACCACATCATTTATTAAAGATACAGTATGGGAGATTAGATAACGAGTTGGTAGTTCTCACTATAATAGTTAAAAACTAAATATTGTATAGGTAATTTGCTGAAAATTCCAGCAAAATTGATCCACTATGAACCGAAAACTAAGCGAATGAAAGTTCCGCTTAGTCTCGGTCATCATTACTAAAGTTGGTAAGACAAAACCATTTAATCGGTTTATCACGAAGGAAAATTTTTGAAGAAAATCGAACTACAATTCAACAAATATCGCATTCTATCCTTGATATCGAGCTTTGATTATGGTCTGGATAAGTTAATGAATGTCTAATTAATAATTTAGATAACATTTCAGGCCTAAAGAAAGACCTAGACCGATTTTGCTATTGCATAAGGGGGGTTGGGATGGCCTAGTGGTCTAGAGTGCCGCGCTTCGACCTCTAGCTGGCCAGTCACCTCTGGCTTGCGACTGTGGTTTCGATCCCTGGTGTGAGCGTATGTGGCATGGAGATAGGGGCGCCTTCTCAACCTCGTGGGTTTCTTTCGGGCACTCCGGTTTCTTCCCACTGCTAAAGACCCCTATCATATGTCGAGTGGACGTTAAACCCCATCTCTCTCTCTCTCGCTCGCTATTGCATAACGTATGTTTAAGGTGACGTTAAATCCCAAACTCCTTTCTGATACTCAATAATACACAAAGTTCTGTCATTCCCGAAATGATCTAGTTTGTATCAAGTGAACGTTAAACCAGACCTCCCTCTGCCCCCCCCCCCCCCGCTCTCTTTCAAACCCCCCGGTTGTACGTGACAAGGTACAAGGTATACGGTTGGCTGTCCAACCTCGTGGGTTTCTCCGGGTCCTCCGGTTTCCTCCCACTACTAAAGACCGATACGCGCAAGTGAATAATTGAAATAAAATTAAACCATATGTTTGTCTCGAAATGGCCTAGTTTGTGTCGAGTTAACCCCCCCCCCTCTCTCTCTCTCTCACACACACACACTCTCTCTCTCTCTTTATTAGTCCTATCGCTACAAACAAATAGGACGTAAAACCCTGTTTTACTTCATGTTATTTTATTAGCTAGTTTTCTGTGTACTTAAAGAGTGCCGAAGAGAGTATGATTCGGCTTGTTGACTGTCCAATGTACTCGGTAACACGTGAATAAGCAGCACTAAAATCAAACTCATGTTCACGTATCGAACCTTCCATTGATCAATCAACGACAACCGATTGAAAATATCCCGAATCGATCATAATAATTATAAATTGCATAAGATGCCTGTCATAAAGGCAAATCATGCGCGATTTTAGGGCCGTTTTTATCTCCTCAAAACCTTTATGTTCATATAAACGAAATGATAAAAAAAAAATCAAGTTTTAAATGGATGAACTACAGAGATAATTTTACAGTTTGTATTTTCTCATAAACCTTGATTTTCACTTAAATTCTTGTTTTGTATATACACATTATTTTTGTTTTCTTTGAGCAAAAATATTAATTCATGAAGTGAGGTATTGTGCTCGATTTATGGCGCGGAAAACTTGATAAAGATAAATAGGTGAATTAAATAGGGGAGTAACAGAGAGAGAGAGAGAGAGAGAGAGAGAACGTTCAATTGACACAAACCAAGTCATTTTGGGACTAACACTTTCTTTTAATAATTGGTTTGTGCGTAGATAAATAAAGGGTATCAGGATAAATGAAATGAAATGGGGTTTAACGTCCTACTGTTCTGTTTCTACTGGGCTAAAGAAGACGCGCATCCGCCCTACAGTCTGCTATGAGGGGAAATTAGCCCGGCCAGCGGTGCTACTGTCTGCTCTTATACCAAATTCCAACTGCCAATATGTACACGGGACCTATTTATTTCCTGCTCCCCTGACAATGGATAATCCCGATGCACCTTCTCGACAAACCGTTTGATAAAGCGGGCACATGCTAACCATTCGGCCATCCACCCCACCCCTATACCCATAATGTTCTGTTCAATAAAGTAAGCAAAGTCCACGAGTTTTACAACATCTAAGATGTACGTAGTTGAGGCTAGATCAAACCTTCTATTGAAGGTGGTTTTATGCAGGACAGTCTTAACGTTTGGGTTGCAGTGGACTGGGGATTCCACAGGTTTAATGTGGATATATTTAGCGGACGATGTCCATTGACAGTTCCTGTAGGGCTTTATATAGCTGCAATATGAAAATACCGCTGTTCCCCGCCTCTGTTCTAAGGTTATTTTGGAATCCATGCATCATTTCTTGTCACAGCTGGCACATATTTATAATGATTCAATACTATTTACAGTAGAATTTTGTGATTAAAAACATACACAAAATACGATTGAACTGAAGAGTCATTACGAGACTCGAACATGCGCAAACCACATGTTTATTTCATCCCTCACGCCACCCAAAACCCAAATGTGATATAACAATTCTTCCAGATCCTAGTATAGTAAAGATAAGTAAAACTTAAAAAAAAACGAAACGAAATAGGACCCGTGTTTTATTCAGATAGACCGTAAGTGGCTGTGTAGGTAGTGCAGTGTGTTAGCCTGGTACATAGGTTATACTGCTACCACAAAAACGGCCCTTACTTTTTGTACGGGCTTTTCATCCTGTTCAAGTTGACTATATTCCACGGGGACGATTAATGACGAGGTTGAATGGCGACGAAGCTAGAATTGATCGTAGAGTTATAAGTGATAAAGAAGTAGAGCCATCGGGAACGGAAAAATGTTCTCTAAATCCTAGCGACGTGTCCACAAGATTTAAATACTTATACTCATTAATTATAAAAACATCGGAAATCGGTTTCAGTCGATCTCGTCGACTAATGGAATCATTCTGTTAGAGGTCTGTTGACGTCGTTGTCTTATTATTGAGGACATCTTCAGTCAGTGTCAATTGCTTAATTTCTATCTTTAGTTTTAACTAGACCACCGTTTTCCTCGTTTAAGAAATCGTTAGTAGAATGATGACGTAAGAGCGAGTTGAGTTCTGTTTCAAATATAACGGTTAGAAATCCGTAAATACTGACCTAGATTGTAAAAATGGTGACTAAAATTAATGACGTAAAAGACGTGTGTGTTTCTGATTCAGAAATAACTTTTAATAATCTCATGTCGCTACTTTATTTATTCAATATGAAGATCTGTTTAATCATGACGTCATGGTGGTTTAGGTTATAAGAAATAATAGAAGTTATTCTATTCGACCAACTCTCGACTTTTATTTCGGTCGACCATTAGATAGTCATTTGTGTGACAAATTTTAACATTATTTCTTTTCTTGTTACGCGCAAACGAATTACGCACAATCTCTCTCTCTCTCTCTATCTCTCTCTCTCTCTCTCTCTCTCTCTCTCTCTCTCTCTCTCTCTCTCTCTCTCTCTTCTTTTAATGTTTAAGTGCAATTGCACATTGTTTTTTAATGCGAGAATTTCATATTTTCTAAGAAAGTCAAAACATAAATATTTTATGTCTTTTGTCCAAAAGGTTGTCAACTCACTATTATACGACCACAGGCCTTATTTCCCACACTTGAAAATCATCCATGGTGGAAATAATAACACAATTACCGCCCTTGTTTTTTTACCCCCGCCCAATGGAATGGCTATCTTCAAACGTTTGAATTTGAAGTTGACAATGATATTTTTACCAATTTCTCAACTGGCAATGGTGAATTATAGGATTGATAGGATTATTCTTTTACAAGGTGGGCTGTTTATCTCCAAACGTTTGAATTTGAAGTTGAAAATGATATTTTTGCCAATTTCTCAACTGGCAATAGTGAATTATAGGATTAATAGGATTATTCTTTAACAAGGTAGGACAGTTTATAGATACAATCTATTTTAGGGCTTTATTTTCATACATTTTAAAAATATATCTTAAAAATATGAATGTGTAGCTTTAACAATACCTTTAGAACTATATTCTCTAAATAGAAGTCTCATATTTCCGAATTGTTTTCTCCCGAGTAGAAGTTACAAGTATTTTCTAGAATTTTCTTATTAATTTTGATAACATTTAATAAAAATCCTGTGAAGTAGAATTTGTATTATCAGGGGCGGATCCAGGAATTTTTGCAGGAGGAGGTTTGCCAGGTTTCAGTTAAGGAAATCTGCCATCATCGTCTCCAAATCTCCAAGGCATACATACAAATTGAGCTTTTTAATCAGAGAAATCATATCTATAATGATGTGGCATCTCTTTGTGATGTAATTTTATTGATGCAAGGCATTATTTCTTTTTTGTGTTGTACATGTATATGTGTTTACCATTTTTTTTTTTTTTTTTTTTTTTAGCAATTTAGGTATTAATGTTTCTGGAAAGGGGATGATGTGTGTATATCCCCTTCATTCGTTGTTTTGTCTATATTTTGATGTGCAGTTCCCCTCGTTCCTATTGATATTATATTGTGTTAATGTAAAATAAACAAGCATGTGGTATACATATAGGACTGGTAACAAGAACAATACATGTCAACAAACACCACGGCAACAGGAACCAAATTCTTCAGCTCACTTCCCGTTTATTGTATGTAGACAAACATTGCTTTATGTCAACAGTGACCAACAGTATCTAGAAATATTCTTTCTGGTCTGAATTTAACTGGCAGTGCTTCATAGATACGAAATAATGGAAATAGAGAGAAACTAGTTCACTTCCGGATAAATTTTATTTCACTTATTCGCTTGCGCGTAGTGGTTTTTAGCACTGGATGGGGGAAAGCCCATAAGGTTAGACAGGCACCCTACTTCTTATCACGTACAACCGGGAAATCGAAACCACATACGCTCACACCAGGGATCGAAACCACAAACGCAATCCATAGGCGACCGGTCTGCTAGAGGTCGAAGCTCGGCTCTCTGGAAGGGGGGTTGGGATGGCCTAGTGGTCTAGAGTGCCGCGCTTCGACCTCGAGCTGGCCGGTCACATCTGGCTTGTGGCTGTGGTTTCGAGCCCTGGTGTGAGCGTATGTGGCATGGAGATAGGGGCGCCTTCTCAACCACGTAGGTTTCCTCCGGGCACTCCGGTTTCCTCCTACTGCTAAAGACCCCTACGCGCAAGCGAATTAATGAAATAAAATTAAACCATATGTTAGTCCCGAAATGACCTAGTTTGTGTTGAGTGGACGTTAAACCCCATTTCTCTCTCTCGGCTCTCTGGACCACTAGACCACATCAGCTGACACAAGGTCAGACGTTATGATACAGCGCGCTAACCTTATGGCCATCCCGTTCAAATCCACGGTTGTACGTGGCAAGGAGTAGGGTCGCCTGTCCAACCTCGTGGGTTTTCTCCGGGTACCCCGGTTTCCTCCCACTGCTAACGACCCCTACGCACAAGCGAGTTATTGAAACAAAGTTAAACCATGCTAGTCCCGAAATGACCTAGTTTGTGCCGAGTGGACGTTAAACCCCGTCAGCATTGGTTTATCTGTGGAGCAAAAGCTAGATAAATACTCCTCGCATCTTCAGCGTTCCTCAGTGTTGTCCTAGAAACCTTATCGGGATGTTTCTGTCTGGATTCATCTAGTAGGTTCAGGGACCTGACATGCATCAAAAACATCCCTACCCTCCGATGGTACTGAAAAAACAAGACCCAAATATACACTGACAAGGGGAAGCCAGATTGGAAAATCTTGTGGAATTTTCATAGTCATATCAGAGATCCTAGTGGTGGTTAATGCTGAAACTCGCGGAGCATTCTGAGTCAAAGCAGAGATCCTTACAGAGACGTTTCGGGTAGTGGTGGTTAGTGGTGAACCAGCGCCACAAGTTACATAAGTTACACGAGGAAAGTAGAGCACCGTATGTAGAATATCGGTAGGCATGACACAGTGAATTTGTTGGAAATTAGTGATTATCAGACCGTGTGATCGAGGCTGTTGTTAGTTACATTAGTGATTATCAGACCGTGTGATCGAGACTGTTGTTCGTGGTTTAATTACCCCCCTTGTCTTTTGTCATCAAATGGTCGTGTCGGGTATAATTAATGGCCTCCTTTTATGGCCACTTGTATTCGTGGTTTTGTTTGTTTCTGATTCTGATTGTGGAGTCATTAATATAAACTTATCGATAATCGATAAAAACAACAATTATACGTTAGCGAGTTAAACAAAAACAATAAAAAACCGTATAACAAACCGTTATTTAGACATACCGTTTGAACTTTTTAATAGTCCTATTACCAAGATGTTAAAGGAGAACCTTCAAACGTTGCGTTTTTCTTGTCCCCTGTGCATATTCATATTTGCAAATTGATCCCGGGAGAATAATAACCCTATTTCCAAGATGTTAAAGGAAATTCGTGCTCATTGCGTTGTTTTTTCTCTATTCAATTCATATTCATATTTGCAAATTGATCCCCGGTGAATATTCTCTTAGTTACTACAGTCGCTGGGATTAGTTAGCGAAATACGTAAATAGAATATGTGTGTCAATGGCGATTTTCAGTGATAAATGTGATGACTTTCACTTTCCAATTGTTAACTTTTATTCACTAGTAGTAACATTCCAATATTACCAGCTAATGGAATGTAGGTGTCTCAGCTAATCCGTTACGCAAGGGCTTGTTCCTTTCATTCTGATTTTAAGTAGATTGAGCCGTTTGTCATCCAAGCTTCAACTACAGGGATACTTGCCCACCAAACTTACAAAAACCTTTAAAATGTTTTATCGCCGTCATACTGGCTTGATGGTATGTCTGTTTCGGCAATTATTCTAGATATATTTAATTGACGTGTATACTAAACAACAGTTTTTAATTTTAAGATGAGGATATGGACCGTTATTATTTTAATCGGAGAATGAATGACTAACCCTCACCAACCCTAACCCACGCTCTCTGGTGCGATAATCGGAACTGCGATTTCAGAAGCAGATATTACTTGGTACGGAGTGGGGTGGTGGTGTTAAACTTAGCGCAAATCGCATGTCATGTTGTTAAAATACAACTCAACGAGAGAAAAAAAAAAACCTCCAGAGGGTAACGTTCCCCTTTAATACGACATGGGTCGGGCGCGGGTAGGAGTTGGTAAACTTAACGCAAGAACCCAAGTTAAATGATTGAACGTTAAATTCCCCTTTAATATACAGGCTGTATTACTACGATCAATAGGAAATTTAAGAAGCGTTCGATCGTCGACAAGTAGCAACTCATCGTATGTTAATTACTCTACCTTGCATTAGCTAATTTGCCTAATTGGCAGTATAGGAGGTAGCGGAAGTCGGAGATTTTATCGAGCTAGTGTCAGTAGTAGAGTCACTTTATACGTTATAGATTGCCTTACAATAGTCGTATACAAATCACCTTTCTCTTACACAAGCAGAGCGACACAGATAAATTAAGAGAGACTAGCATAAAAATATCCAACACTAGAATAAAGCAAATCGTAATGATAGAAAAACAGTTCAATTAGTTCATTTGAATCAACTGAGAGCCAAATTGTGATTCCCCGATAGTATGTGACAAGGAGTAGGGTCGCATGTCCAACTTCCGGTTTCCGCTCACTGCTAAAGATCCCTACGCGCAAACGAATTATTGAAATGACATTGAACCAGGTGTTTGTCCCGAAATGACCTAGTTTGTACCGAGTGGACGTTAAACCCCACCTCTCACTCTCTCTTGCTCTCTCTCCCTCTCTCTCTGTACTGTTGTGCTGGAAGGTCACGTCAAGGTTCGCACCCGTGACGTTTGACCCTATGACGTCAAACCATAATAACAAGCTTTGAGGATTTTAGTGGTTTATCCACATTTCCGTAAGGGGGGGGGGGTAGCGTGTGCGCGCTGTATCATACGGCCTGCCATTGAGTCAACTGGCGTGGTTTCGAATCCCCGGCTGTACGTGACAAAGAGTGGGATCGCCTGTCCAACCTCGTGGGTTTTCTCCGGGGCCCCGTTTCCTCCCACTGCTAAAGATCCCTATGCGCACGCGAATTATTGAAACAAAATCAAAACCATATGTTAGTCCCAAAATGACGTCGAGTGGACGTTATGCCTACGCACGAGCGAATTATTGAAATAAAATTAAACCATATATTAGTCCCGAAATGACTTAGTTTTGTGTCGAGTGGATGCTGGTCGTCTGTTATTTGTAGTAAGATACACGGACTGTTGGCAGTTGAATTTTAGTAGCGATGTTACAAAGTGATTCGCATAGGCATGGCCATATTTAGAGCAAATGGCCGAAAACGGCAATGACATACGCGGTTGTTGGCAGTTGAATGTTTATAGCGAAGTTACAGTTAAGTGATTTGTATACGCGTATGCACTAATAATGACGTAGTGATTAGAAGTTTGGACTGGCAGCAAATATTGTCAGTACTGCGTGACAATAAGGTCTAGTTGTTCGAAGGGGAAGAAAATCCGAGGTACACCCATGTCCACGTTTACGTAGATGTCAAGGGAACTTTAATCATTGAAATCCGGCGATAATTTGGCACTTCCGGATAGTGCGACAAAATAAGACGCGTGATGTAATTATTTCCATCTATTTCAGTTTGCAGCGAAACTCTACATGCTATCGTCAAATGCAGTGGAAAGTAAAAATGTTTCTTAATGAATTAATCAATGGATTTAATGACCCAATACAAAACTTACAAGTTTATATGGGGGCAGAACAAAAGATGTCACGTGATTTAATGATTTAAACAAAAAGTATTGGATCATTAGTGCTGACATTTTGTTTAAATTAAATGGGTTAAGTTACGTCTTGATAATACACAGGTGCGGATCCAGAAGGGGGCGTACCCGGCGCACGCCCCCGCTTTTTTTGAATTTGCGAACAATTTTTAACTCCATTTATTCTCGCGGGAAAGGAGAACAAAAATAGTTTAGGTTAGAAATCGTAATATACAGTACTAGTATGAAATTTGTCCTCGTGGGCTTTTTTTCCACACAAAAATCACAAGCGGGGCTTCACACTCCCATGTGGGTGCAGCACGATCCCCCTTCCTTTTCTGAAAATCCTGGATCCGCCCCTGATACATGTACAATAACGTCATGAGGCTAAGTGGATTATAAGAGAGAGCGATAGAGAGAGAGAGAGATAGAGAGAGAGAGATAGAGATAGAGAGGTATAATGTCCACTCGACACAAACTAGGTAATTTCGGGACTAACACATGGTTCAATTTCATTTCAATAATTCGCGTGTGCGTAGGGATCTTTAGCAGTGGGGGCAAACCGGGTAACCCAGAGAAAACCCACGAGGTTACACATGCCAGTTGACACAATGACAGACCTTATGATACAACGCGCACATGCTAGCCATCATTTTAATCCAGACCACTCAGTTAACGTTTTTACCACCCAGTTAACGATTTTGACTATGGTATCGAGGATCATATGATGGTAACTGATGTGCAACAAATCTTTAATTTTCGGCACACTAATTGCCAGGACGGCCTCGTTTATAACCCGAATCTACTGCTGTAAACGACATAGTATCCGTCTATTCTACTGGTGTGGAAACAGGTCTTTAGTTTTCGGAACACTAATGACCAGCTAGGTTATGTCTAATGTATGTCAAGTCAAGCCGGATTTACGGCTGTAAGCTACGGGTGCAACTAATGTGCAAGCAGGTCTTTAGTGTTCGGCACACTAATGACCAGCGAAGATATGTCTAACGTAGGCCAAGCAAAGCCGAATCTACGGCTGTAAGCGACGGGGCGTTCGACGCGACTAGTGTGCAAGTAGGCTATGGTTTTCGACCGACTAATGACCAGATAGGACGTATGTATAACGCGAATCTACAGCTGTAAACGACATATCCGTCGATGCAGCTATAGTGTGCAAGCAGGGCTTTAGTGTTCGGCACACTAATGACCAGCGAGGATATGTCTAACGTGGGCCAAGCCAAGCCGAATCTACTGCTGTAAACGACGGATCCGTCGATGCGTTAAGACAGATTGATCTGGGTTGTTGAATGTCTGTGTTGATCTTACAAACCTTTACAATTACCAAAGGTTAACCGGCCAGACACGACAAAGTAACTTCCGTTTCAACTTGTTATCAAACCATTCTTTATTATCCTTTAATTCTCGTTGCCATGACAGAAATTCAAAAAGCATTGACCAATCAATGGCGTTTATGACAAATTGGAACAGACGACAATTTGTGTGAACTATCGTATGCTGAATTTTACAAATCCCAAGTGTGGTTGCGCTCTGTTTTTGATGTGTTATGGCTAATCTAACGTTACTCGAAATGTTCAGCTTGTGAGTAAACGAAAACAGGGTGTTTTTCTTTTAAAAATAAATTGCGTCTCGACGCCATTTTAGTACAGTTATATTACTAACAACAATGTGTTTAGTTGTGTGATCTGCCTTTAACTAAACGAATCTTTCCTTTGAACCAATCCCCAACCATCAACTCTGGTGACACAAAAAGCCAACTTAAATAAAAGTAGCTAAGTCTCCAACTCAATATCATCCAACATATTCGATATTTAAAACACGCACTATTTGTTAATTTAATCAACATTAAAGATACATTATGGGAGATAAGATAAAGAGTTGACAGTTCTCACTATAATAGTTAAAAACTCAATGGTGTAAAGGTAATTTACTGAAAAGTTCAGTCAAATTGATCCACTATGAGCCGAGAACTAAGCGGTTGAAATTTCCGCGTAGCCTCAATCATCATTACTAAGTTCGGTACGACACAAGTCAATAGCCCAGTCTGAGCAGAACAGTAAGACATTAAACCCCATTTCGTTTCGTTGTTAATCTCTATAAAATTGTAAAAGGTGAAATATATGCAAATTGTTATTTTACGCGTACGCGTTGTATCATAAGGTCTGCCATTAATTTAACTGACGTGGTTTAGGTGCCTCGCTTGTACGCGACAAATAGTAAGGTCGGCTGTTCAATCTTGTGGAGTTTCTCCACGGTTCCTACGTGGTTTCCTCCCGATGTGAAATATAATTGTACCATTTAATTTCGCATACATGATTGATATGAACTGTGTCGACATTCAGCATCAACTGAAGACACTTCAAACATTAAAAATGGATAATTTGATATTTTACGAAAAATGCAATTGATGCACGGAGATTTTAAACCATGAAAGGAACGATTCGATTACTCAGTCTATTTCCGCGACATTCTAACGTTCTTTAGCAAAGATTATTAAAAATATAATTTATCTGGAGCAATTATATCCCGAGAGAATTCCGGCCTTTATGATGAGCATGATGTGAATATGGAAATACAATCTATGTTGACGAAACAGTACCCAGAAGACTTTGTCGTTCGTTTGATTTCTATTTTGAATTCATGTGAAACGAAGATTGTCCCCGACCGAGTCTTTGCCGCACTAATGAAAAGTTCACAAAGACGAATATAGTCTGATGAAAATAAACTCGTCAAGTTATTTCAACAAACCTTCGTGTCACGACGCCTACATAATGATGATTGTTTTTGTGGAGAATATGATATGTCCTTGTCTGGTTAAGATATAAAATAAGAAATTAATTTAACAGTTATAAAGCTGTACCGGGAAATTGAATTCCACCTACTTGGAGCTCTTTTGAGTGCACTCCCAATATGTTCTTTTGTTCAAAAATTGTCCACGTCTTGTTTGATGGATATTTTTGGTTTAACCACGCGGCCACACCAAGGTTCCACCATTTTTATGTGCAATTGAAAGGAAACGTGGTCTGCTGGTTCTTTGGACAACTGTGTATCGATTTACGGATTTTTGATACGACGTCACAATTCCAAGACGGGTGCGATAACGTCATACTCAGCGCGACGGGTCCATAGACCGGTGTTACTTGTTTTTAATGAATTGTCCTGAGGAACTAGAATTAGAATTGCCTAGATATCTCAAAAGATACGCTTCGGCATAAAATGTCAGCTTCTCGTTTTGGGGATTTCATGCAGCTAACATGTTATAGTGTTTGTGTATGTCTAGTCTTTATATGAAATAAATATATTAAGAGATTGTACCAGGAAATTAGAATTCTAGAGAGATCCAGTGCGCCTTCCCTTATTGAAGACGTGAGAACGAAATGTCCGCTTCTCGTTTGAGAATTTCGGACAGTTGACATGGTTGTTTGTATAGTAAACATTACAAAGGTACGTATACCGAACGAGGAAACAAGAAAACTTCTCGGCATTTTCCGGTGCGTTTTCTCCGTTATTTTTTTTTAGCAATATTTTATTTAAAGTTGCTAGCGATTGTTATCCATAAAGTTGTGTTTGTGTTTTTTCAATATTTTATTCAAATTTGTATCTAAATAAGGATTGCGGAACAGGCATACCCTATATTAAACCCCTCTTCCCGTTATCAGTTGTGCAGGTCTCAGGTGTCGATTCGTCCGGGTAAGAAAAACAACAGATAACCCCTTGTACATGTAAAAAAAAGGGCGTGCACGCGTAAGAATCCGCGAAAGTTTGTATTATAAGAAGTAGGATGTAAGAACGCCACTATTTGTGAGTCCAATTCTCCCTCATAGATAACACTGCGTATGACGTCATGATTAACCTGGATAGTCTCTCTCTCTCTCTCTCTCTCTCTCTCACACACACACACACACGCTCTTTCTCTCAAGCTGTCTCCTCTTGTAGTTTATCATGACAAGACATCTTCTTTCTCTTTGTATGAAATGAAATGAAATGGGGTTTAACGTCCTACTCTTCTACACCTAAACCTGAGCTAATGGAAGACGGGTATACGCCATACAGTGTGCTATGAGGGAAATTTTGCCCGGGCAGCGGCGCTACGGCCTACTCTTATATCGAATTCCAACTGTCAAGGGATCTTTTACATACACACCAATGTGTACACGGGACCTCGGTTTTTCGTACCATCCGAACGAAGACAGCAGTCCTTGTCAGCTCTTCCGTTCTGCATCACTGACAAGAGGGAAACCATTGTATAAACAAAATTAAAACAAACAAAAGAACAAAAAAAATAAATAAAGTTTTACCCGAGTACCTTGCCATTGATCTAATCAGGCAAATTATAGGTTTAATGGTTAAATTTATGTATAATTATCCTCTATAGTAGTTCTCGTCTAGCTGAAGGCCATTTACAAGCCCCAATCTTAAGCCAGTTTCAACGAAGTAAAGCGTAAGTTAGAACAATAAAGTTTGAATTATCAAACGTTGGATGTTTTGTTGTCTATCACCAGATAGCGATCGCGTGTCTTTACTATCAGCTTGTTATTAAACTCTTCAGTTCAAGGGATGATGACAATACTAAGATCGTAAATAATAAAGGGGTTATATAACACTACAGATAACTTAAAATAAGCACGGGGGGACTTTATTCAAGATACATTGGGGATTAGATACACATTCCAGAATCCAGCGAGCCCGTCGTAACCAGGTGGGGGGGGGGCTACAGAATTTTTTGGGGCCGACTAAAAAATCATTATTGTTTGCTAAATATGGGGGGGGGGGGGCTACGGGCCCACACTATAGATAGCTTAAAATAAGCACAGAGGAACTTTATTCAAGATACCTAGGGAGATTAGATACACGTTACAGAATCCGTCATCTAGATCTAAGATATTTTATACGCTGTAAAACCCAAAGGCGTATGACACATTTTATATCAAGCGTTCAAGGTGTCTATAAGTATAACCAAGTTATGCCTTAAGAATTCAAGGGGTTATTTAAGCGTTCTTAACGTTTATATATAAGAAGTGTTTAGTATAACTTTTATTTAAGATTCCTTATTGGGGATTAGATAAAGAGCTGACAGTTCCCACTATTATAGTTAAACACTAGATGATGTAAAGGCAATTGGCTGAAAATTTCAATCAATTGATCCACTCTGAATCGATTATGTAGCGATTGAAGTTTCGGCCTAACCCCGATCATCATTACTAAAGTCGATAAGTCTCGATTACCCAGTTTATGATTAAACCATGAATCAAAGTTGAGCATCAAATACGATCCTAATCCAGTAAATGTTGCAGGCTTCCGAGACTAAATTATTGTCTGCATAAGTTAACTCATGTCTAATTAATAATTTAGATAACATTTCAGGCCTAACGAAAGACCTGCAATAGGAAGATTTAGCGCTTGCATAATGCATGTTTAAATTACAAAAGTTATATGAAGATCTTTCTTTTAGTTACAATAAGGGAAACAATTTTGAGTAAATTCTCAACTTAAGTCTGAGAATGCTATGTGAACTCGGACCCCGCACATTGGCAAGCAGTCCCGAGAATACTTGGCATTTGTTCGGGGAAATGTATCCTTCTCTGAATTATTCCAATAGGAAAACCTTTTCTTATCCCACCCTAAGTGTGCCTCGCCGTATACACCGTATTTTATCATTTCTATCGATTCCTGTTTTAATCCATAAACTATTGGGCTAATCGACGTACAGACCGCCATGATACCTTTAAAATCAACTTGTTAGGTATATAGGCCACACCTCAACTAATTGAATCATATACCTGTATTGTCTCGTCCAACTCTGGTAAAGAGCAGAATCGTGTTCTGGCTATAGACTCGGGCTTTTCGCCTTCAAATACATCGAAACGAGCAAAAATATAACATTATTGCTTATTGATTGAATTGTGTTTGCATTAATCGCCAACGAAACGCAGCTAACACCAGTCTCGAGTGTATAGAACTACAAGGCTTTACTCCTTTTACTTTATATGTTATCATAGCATGGCATAAGACGTCACTAGAGAGGTGCTCTACTTTCGTTTTGTTGTAATAGAGATTATTTAAACGCGCCACTATTTCATTGTAAAGCCACGCTGTGGGAACTAAGTTTGTGGAGCGCTGAAATTCGGCCGTTCAGTGTCTGACTTGGCGAGACTCGACGAGATCTCTTGAGTATTGGCTGCTGATCGAATTGTCAATCCGCACGGATAGATTAGCTTGATGCACATTGGTCAATATTTGTGATATGGAACGGTAATGTTTAATGAGCGCCGAGGACATTGTACGTTAAACAAGCGTATTGACGAACCAAAACCACTCAACTCACGAATAGCGCTAAATTAACTTACTATTGTCTATAGCGTTATTCGTTCAAAAGGGTCACGTGACTGTTACGCTTACCTGTGCGGCGCGTGAACTTGACAATAACTCGCCACGTCCGAGTGAAATTTGATATAAAAAAATATAACCGATCTGAAACAGTATTTTAGTTAAACAATTTGAAATTAAGTCAAGTATGGAAGCCATCGATATCAGTGAATCATTTGGATAATAATTTACCTGGACGTTTTTTTACATCAAAGAGGCACCGCTGTTTTTAAAACGAGGTTTATTTGTAAAATACAGGTAAGTGTTAAACTAATTATCAATAAATGAATTAAATTAGTTTTCACGTTCGATTTTCCTTGCATCAACCGGGCTAATGAAAACGTTCTAAGTTAATTATTAAAACAAATTATGTGATGTCATTAGGACAGTTAAATGAAGTTTAATATAAAATGGACAATAACAAAAATTCCGTAAATTTATCAGGAAAAATTAGTTACATATAGAAAGGACAATGACTTAAAAATGTTATTGGGAAAGATAAATCCGGGTTTATAGTAAATAGACAATAACTAGAATACTAATACTAAATGCACATTATCTTAAATTATGTAATTGTATTTGGAAAGACAGGTAAGAAAGGTGTGCCTTTGAACGGATAAATGGACAATAACTAAGACACTACAAGTTTAATAATATTCATTAATAGCAAATGGACAATAACTCAAATTATGTAATTTGTTTTTAAAAGTAAACATGGTTTGCGATTGAACGGATAATATCTTAAATTTCATTTATTAAATAACAGAGTTAATGTATTAGCTTTCAGATATGGAATATACTGTGAGAATAATGGCAACCAATTCTAATTAAATCGTAATCCTAACTAAATAGACAGACAAAAACCTAAGTGAATTAATTATTGACTATCAATGATGTGATCTATTTTTGGGAAATTATTTTCAATGTTCGCTGATAGTATACATACGTCAAAGAAACGGTAATTGCAACGTAAATAGACATGGCGTTTTAACATCAAACATCGAATAACCCACTTTAAAAAAAAATCGGATTTATTAATTAAGTCGTTGTGCTTGTTAGGTTTACAAAAGAACAACGATTCCATGTTGTTGGGAGTTGGTAAACAATTGATTTTACAGATTTATATATTCGTTATGGATTTATTGCCGCATGGGTGGATCCAGGGTGTAATCTATGATTTTATACGCTTTAAAACCCATGCATGGATGGTCCCTGAGTTTAATCTATGTCTTTCATAAACTTTACAACCCAAGGCATGTTTTGTCTTTGGCTTTTTGTACACTTTAAAATCCAACGAATGTTTTGTCTTTGGGTGTTCATACACTTTGGATTCCAAGAAAGTATAACGAATTTTGTTACACTTTCTCGAATATAGCGATTAGACCTAAAATATTTTTACAAGCTTGTTAAAACATCCAATGAATGCTTTGCCTTTGACATGTCATATACGCTGTTAGATTATTTTACACATTTCTGAATTCGACATCTGGATCTAAGGTGTAAGACACATTTTATGTTAAACGTTCAAGGTGGGTGACCCTGGAAATAAATTATACACTTTAGAATTTAAGGGTTATTTAAGCCTTCTTAAAGCCCCAATAACACTCTTGTTGTAACTGAATAATATGTCCCAATCTTCCTTCTGGTCAACAAATCGTATTATTTTAGAATATTCCAATTAAATGATGATATAATTTCATCTTAACGCACCTATTTTAAAAAATTGGAAAAATTCAACCGATTGATTTGAAAAGTCTAACGTAAACCTTTTCAAATGTGACTTGGATTTTAAAATATTTTCGAACCCTCTGGACAAGTAAAATAGGTTGTAATGGATAATTTACACAACAGGTAGGACACTTAAACATCTAGCACTTAGAATAAGGGTATTATTTATTTTCTGGAGCTACCAAGCCAGCAAGAGTGTTATTGTCCCTTTAACGTTTATATATAAGAAGTGTTTGGTATAACTTTTATTAAAGATACATTATGGGAGATAAGATAAAGAGCTGGCAATTCCCACTATTATAGTTAAACACTGGATAATGTAAAGGGAATTTGATGAGAATTTCAGCCCGATTGATCCACTATGAACCACGATATTAGCGAATGTGCGTTTAGCAGCAGATCCGATTCAAATCCAATAGCAATCGACACAAATTTAGGCATCGAAAGTTGATAAATGTCTAATTAATATGTTAAATAAAATTTTAGACCTCAAGAAAGACCTGCAATAGGAAAATTTAACTCTTGCATAATGTATGTTTAATGCATGATGCAAAATTTAAGGAATAGTTGATAATGGACCATGTTAAGTTTTCTTGGACTCAACGTTTAAAAATATTGTAAAATACGCCGTAGAATTCAATTGTATTTCTTCTGCAGCGTATTATTTTTGATTTTCTACATTTTAATTAATTTCCACGTACTTTTTGTATGGAAGTCTTTTTCAATTTAAAAGGTTTTGTTATTCGAAGAAAGGCAGTCGTTTTACAGTTTTATATCATATTATTGTTTTATTAGACTATATTCGACATTACATTATTTTGCAAACGTTGCATTTCATAGTTTCTCTTGTAACTAATTTGGGGGTGGGGGGATGGCCTAGTGGACTAGAGTGCCGCGCTTCGACCTCTAGCAGGCCGGTCACCTCTGGCTTGCGGCTGTGGTTTCGAGCCCTGGTGTGAGCGTATGTGGCATGGAGATAGGGGCGCCTTTTCAACCTCGTGGGTTTCCTCAGGGCACTCCGGTTTCCCCCCACTGCAAGCGAATTATTGGAATTAAATTAAACCATTTGTTAGTCGCAAAATGACCTAGTTTGTGTTGAGTGGACGTTAAACCCCATTTCTCTCTCTCTGTAACTAATTTTCTACGACAATCAGGATGCAGACGAATTATAGTATAGTACCATTAAAAGATACATTATGGCATATATTAGATAAAGAGCTGGCAGTTCCCACAATAACAGGTAATCTAAAGGGAATTGGCAGTTCCGACTATAATAGTTAAAAACTAGATAATTTAAAGGGAATTTGCTGAACATTTCAGTCATATTCATCTACTATGAACGGAGATTTAAGCGAATGAAATTTCCGCCAAGCCTTGATCATCATTACTAAAGTCAATACCATATAAAGCATAGTCTCGATTATCCAATTTTCTTTTTGATTTTATTATGAATGGAAGTAAAACAGCAAATCGGAACGAAATCCAATAAATATCGCAGGATAGCGATGCCATCGAGAGTTGAGTATGCTGTGGATAAGTTAATTAATGTCTAATTAATAATAACACAGGCAGGTTTAGCTCTTGCATAATGCATCTTTAAGGAACGGTTTGTCTTTTAAACAAAGTATTCTTCAAAAAATACCGTAGCACGATTCTGATTCATAACAGCTGGAATCAAAGTTTAAATCAGTGCCGAAAGTCTTAATAATGATATAGAGCGTATTTCCAAAATGCCGAGCGAAGCTATGCCAAATTACTAACGGCCTGTGCTCTCTCTACTACGTCCTGGACGTAACAACTGTTTGTAATGGAACTTACTGGTTGACTGGTCGATTTAAAGTTGGAGTCAAACTAATTCTAAAAATACGTTTTGCTCCTTTAAAAAGAAAATTCCGATTCACATACCGGTATAAAGTTAACGAAATGAAATGTGGTTTAACGTCCTAGTCTTCAGCACCTAACCTGGGCTAATGGGAGACGGGGATATAAAGGTAACAGGCCACGTCACTGTGACTATATAATGCACTCAATAATCCCAATTTTAATTGTAATGCCTTATTTGGACGAAAATGCAATGCATTAATGAACTCATAAAAAAAAAAAAAATTCTCTACCCGCCCCAGCCCACGTCATCATCCCCAAAAAGCAGACCCCCATACAAACCCATTTTCACTCAACTTAGATTAACCGAAATGTTATATTTATTTTAAAATCTAGACGCACTGAAATAAATTCTTATTAGACATCAAAAGTTGTGCAACCGACATTCTTGAGATGCTTTGTAAATAGGAGCAGATAAGATAAATCATTTACTAAAATTAATATAGCCTTCAATCACAGCCGTATGTAGGATTTTAATTTTTTGGGGGGGAGGTGGAGGAGCGTGGTGGGGTGCCAAATATAATGTCCTAGTTACTGATGTTGACCATAATCAAGTGTATTATTCTTATTATGATTAAAAGTCTGTCAAAAATGTTTTTTATTTGGGGGGGGGGGGGATTTCTAGGGGCGCCTTACTTTTCTCGTTGTATCAATGTACCCACGGCACCCCCGCTAGGTGCGGCCCTGCCTACAATCAGGTTACAATGTTCGAGCGGCTTAAAATATTCTGCTATTGTGTTGTCATGCGTTGACGACCAATGTATTAACAAGTAATTGATAATTGCGTTTAATTTGTTTAGTTTGCATGTTACATTGCTTGAACAATGGACTAGAGTTATCCCCCCGGGAATTGAGGCAAACTCATTTGTATTGAAGGTAGAAAATTGGTGTAATTGTTGGGGATTTGTCGAGTGAGGGTGTTTGATTGTTGTCAAATTAAAGGGTCAATTATGTTAAGTGGTATTATGAGAGCTGGTGTTTGTAATATATTTGGTAATGTACAATAAACATTAGGCCTATTTATTCCCGAAGGAGAAAACGGTATTTATAGATGACCATCCAGTTTGTTATAATAAATTGTAACATGCTTGAGGGTGAATCTTGCTTTTTGATTAGTTAATTAGACACTGTCGATTGGACAATTAACACCCCTCTGTTTTACTTAAGGAGATGCTAATTATAGGCCGGTTGCATATTCTAAAACAGGAAGAAGTCTCGGCTCTCCTGTGTTTTGTCTGCGATATCACTCCCGTGAAAGCAGACGTTAAAGCACCAGATAGTTTTATATAAATGGGTATTTGGGGAATACTAACCCTTACCCTTTTAAGAGGAGTAAAAGGTAAATTAAATCCGAGTAAATTGAATGTTTTAAAAAGGGTTAGGATTAGGGGTTAGTATTTCCCAAAATATTCATTTTTATAAAGCAGCCATTGTGGACTTCGGAAAACGGGATATACCACTCTACTTTTCTACATTAACTGGGCGTTAATGGGATCTTCCACGTGCACTCAACCTTTTACGGCCCATCCTTGAAATATGAAAATATCATTTTGTTTTCATGACCGATGACATTAACTGCACATTTCCTCATGAAAGATGCGATCAAACCGAGTTGACTCGTGGTCTATCGACTATCGTTTTTTGTTAGCCGCGTATATTTTAAATTGTATATCAGAGTAGGTTATTATACTATAGTCTCTTATTTACATGTGTACATCTATCAATTACCTAACATATCAAGATCAAGGTCTGTAATCAGAAATTGTTTATATCCATTGATAGATTTACTCTTTACTCACTCATTCATTTCATTAGCAGGGGGGGGGGGTGAATGGCCGAGTGGTTAGCAGGTGAGCGTTATATCAAAAAGTCTGTTTTTAAGTCAACTGGCGTGGTTTCGATTCCCCGGTTGTATGTGATAGCCTGTTCAACTCAGCGAGTTTTCCCCGGTCTCTGTGGAATCCTTCTGCTGTTAGACAAGCACGCGCAAGCGAATTAATAGAGACTTTTGGCGAGTGGCATTTTCCCTATCCGTATCACGTATCCGTATCGTATACGCTACACCTTGCGTCAGAGTAGTTTTAGAGTTTTGGCAGATTCTGTACAGCATGATGGCAGTTATCTACCAAGATCACCATCAGTACTAGTCAAGTGCCTTGCCTACAATATCTCGCAGCGCGTGAATTCAGTATGAAAGCTGTAGATACGGGCTGCCGTATCCGTGTGCCGTATCACGTATGAGAAATACACACATACACTGATGACGTACACACAAAATCCATACGCATACGCGATACGCACAAGGAATTTACGCTTGCCAAAAGTCTCTATTGAAATGAAATTAAAGCTTGTGTCGAGTGGACGTTAAACCTCATCTCTCTCTGATAGAAATAGAGGGAGCCACAGTACACATTCTCTTCTGTTTGACCGACCTTTAATCTGATTAAGATAAAGATCTACATTTCGTTTGTTTTACTTTCGATGGCCTACACTACATGAAGATCTGTACTGTTGTACTGGAAGGTCATGTCAGGGGTCGTATCCGCGACTTTTGACCCTGATTAATCAACCAGCTTTGACGTTTTTAGAGGTTTACCCACATGCACTAGATTACCCGTGCACTAGATTCCTTTAATTTTAACGTCTACTCGACACGATCTCGGTCATGATTCAATTTTATTTAATTAATTCACTTGATCGGAGGACCCGGAGAAAACCCACGAGAGTGCAAGGCCATTTTATTCTATGTCACGACGTACAACCGGAAAATCTAAACCGCGTGAGTTGATTCAATGGCAGACCTATGATACAGCGCGCACGTGTTAACCATTCGGCCATCCAACCCCCGTTTGGTATCAGCATTACGTGGTTCGAGTGCGATCTTTAATTAATATTACCATTGTTAAACAAACCGTGTAGTGGGCCAATTATCGCCGACAAACAGTTTGTTGGTAACGTGTTTCTTGCGTGTTGGTGGTTGGCTACGTGTTTCTAGCGTGTTGGTGGTTTGTTACAATAACATGACATATGATCGACATTAATAATTCAGACTAATTTACAAATTATATTTTACTCGACCCAATCCTAAAATAACAACCCTGTTTTAATTAATATAAATTAATGTTAGCCAAAGTGAAATTAACAGCGAAGTAGGCCAATTCGTGTACTACTTCAAGATGAATGTGGTAACGACATTGTGTGAGAGAGAGGGAGAGAGAGAGAGAGAGAGAGAGAAATGAGGTTTAACGTCCACTTAACACAAACTAGGTCATTTCGGGACTAACATATGGTTTAATTTTATTTCAATAATTCGCTTGCGCGTAGGGGTCTTTAGCAGTGGGAGGAAACCGGAGTGCCCGGAGGAAACCCACGAGGTTGAGAAGGCGCCCCTATTTCCATGCCACATACGCTCACACCAGGGCTCGAAACCACAGACGCAAGCCAGGGGTGACCGGACAGCTAGAGGTCAAAGTTCGGCACTCTAGCCCATAGGCCATGCCACCCCCTTTTCAAATGACTTACACCGTAAGAGTAGCATGGTTGATAGAAAGTATAGTCTCGAACCGTCAGTGATAAAACTCCAAGTCGTCCGCTTCATATCGGGTGTTTATAAAGGGTCATAATATCTCAAATAATAATACGTGGATTTCATCTCTACAGGTATAGTAGTGTATTAACTATCAATAACTGCATTTCATCGACTGTGATTTAGATCAGTTTTCTGTTTCATAACGGCCTTTTGTATACACATAAGTTACGCTATTGTTTCACAACTACCACTGCTTAGAGACTAGGGGAGTTGAGTGACCGAATGGTGAACGCGTGGGCGTTGCATCATAAGGTCTGTCATTGAGTCAACTGGCGTGATTTCAATTCCCCGGTTGTACGTGACAAGGAGCACGATCACCTGGTTCTCCTCCATCAGTGATCCTCCCACTTCAAAATACCCCTAAAACGAATTATTGAAATTAAATTGAACCATATGTCCATATGTTATTCCCGAAATGAACTCTCTCTTTCCCCCTCTCCCCTCACCCTTCTCCCCCTCTCTCTCTCTCCCTCTCTTTCCCCCTCTCTCCCCCTTCTCTCCCCCCTCTCTCTCTCTCTCCTGGGATATTATCAATCATTAGTCTACACCCCTGTTTATAACTAACAATCTTTGAAGATTATCAATTATGTCAAAGGCTAGTTGACTGCCTAATAACAGTATAATAATCCACCTTAGGTATAAAATTATCTCTACTCAACAAAACACTCTTCGCAATTGAGATTAACCATTGCGCAACAAACTATGCAAGGGCATATAAGTCAGGTCAATATGGATAATACCCCGTCAACCCCCACAAAATTGCAACAAAAGGTTTCTCAACTGATTCTGGCAGGGTTTAGTGTACTTTATAACATACTAAAAGTTTACCAAAGTTAGACCCTCGGAAAAATGTTTTTCAAGATCGCGTCAAAAATGGCCTCCGAAACGTCTTAAAATGATCATAACTATGTAACTATCAACTCAAATTTGATGATCTTGGTGTCGTTTGCTAGGGTTTTTTTTTGTTTGAACGCATCAAGATCATTAAAAATGAGGTTGGCATATAAAGTCGAAAATGGCCGCCAAACACCTTTGGTAAACTGTTTATTTCGTTGGCTTGCGAAGCTCTGGTGGTATGGTTAACTGAAGACTTATAGATGCACTTACAAGGTTTGGTGCCCTCATATAGTATACAATCCAAACCAAAAAACAATCCGTTAAAGTTTTTCTGGGAGTTTATACCCGTCATTATATATTGAAACAAAGAATGAGACAGTAAGAAAGGTCGAAAAGAAGAAAAACCTAATTTAAAGTAATTGATTTTTAATTTTTTGAATACGTTAGTCCCCACATGACCTAGTTTGTGTCGAGTGGACGTTAAACCCATCGAGTGGACGTTAAACCGATCTCTCTCTCTCTCTTTCTCTCTCTCTCCCTCTCTCTCTCTCTCTCTTTCTTAAACACAATCTTTGTGTGGACTTTATGAACTATTTTGAGTTAAACCATCCTGCTCAGCTGCTGCTCACATGATAGTAAAACAAAACAAAATGTGATACACTTATTTCTAATTCCAACTGTCAAGGGATCTTTTACATGCACGTCAATATGTTTACGCGACCTCGATTTTTTGTCCCATACGACCGACTAGACGGCTGTCCATGCCAGACCCTCCTCCCTGTACCACTGACAAGGTAAATCGCTCTGGAAAATCTCTAGGATCCGTCTCGACTAACACCTGAAGCTGACCCGAGGAATTTGTGGTAGCGAGCGAACGTCTTCCTCACTGAACCACCGCGAATCCCAGATGACAAAACGATGCAATCTTGCACACATACATGTATATGTATCTCAAATATTAGACTGTGGGCATTATTAACAGGTTAATATGTAAAGATAAAATAAAATATTATGTATTTAAGTTTGTAC